>OX419635.1:183018-10183018 GCA_948473465.1 Lithophane ornitopus | reverse complement strand
TTGTCCTATATCTAAAAACCTCTAACTAAATCTGACTATATAAATCGCGATTAAAAATGTGTGGAATAAAATTAGATGTCATGAACTAAAATTCAAACCAACACCTCGACTTCAGTTACAAAAAACAGTACTGTATTTTTTTATTTTCTTTTGCTTATATCTCGAAAACAGTGTGTCCTATCGCATTCTTTTGCTTATATCTAAACATGTTGGTAATAATTTTTTATTTTTTTTCGTTATTTTCCATGCAAAAACTGAAAAATTCCATTAAAAACACGTCGAGGCTGCCGTGCATGCGCGTTTCGTATTTTTTTGTGAGTATTGTCTTGTTTATTACTGTGTTTCTGGACCCCGATTTTTCTACCATTTACGACTACCTTGGCTTTTGAAACTGAGGATAATGTGCTAAAAGTCATTATTTTAATTAATAATTTATTTCGTGATAACGTTCAAATCAGAAGTATCAACTGGTCTACTTTAAAAAAAGTATATAAACTTTTTTTGGTGTGCTTCAAATAGAAAACTAATTATACTATCAAATTCTATATTTATTTTCCTTTTTATGACATATAGTTATCTTTGTCGGTTCTGGCCGAGTCTTGTGGGAGTACCTGGCATTCTCCTTTAGAGAATTTATTTGGCAGAATAGCTCCAAGATTCCCATAGTCAAAAGTAAGGAATTTTAGTGATAGTTTAGTTAGTTTAGTTCGCTGTACAAGAGAATCGGCACCATTATCATTATTATCAAAGTCTGCAAACTAAAATATAGATGGATAAGTTTTAGATACCGTTTTCTCAAGAAAAACTCAAGATAAAGTATAAACAAATCGTCCACTTCTGTTATCAGTTCGATTTCAGTTGAGTTTTGAGAACAGACTTTGCTTTTTTGCGGAATTTCATTTTTGATCTGAATATAAGTTTCGTTATCTTTGACACTTACATTGAATCCTGAATTATTTCATACTAACATTTCACTTTATGGATGAAATGTGTATTTCATTTGGTTTACTTTTAGGAGCTCGTGGCTAAGTAATAACAGCCGCACGGGTCGATCCATCAGAATAAGCTACGCTTGCCGGGGTTGGTCCGTGGATGGATGACCATCTTTACATATCGAGACTCCTCCGAAAGCACGTTAAGCCGTTGGTCCATGCTATCTTTCGTGTATCCTCGACAGTCTCAGACAGTTACCAAGTTACACTGTAACCAGTCTTACGAAGGGGTATCGTATTACCCAGTTAGTGGGTTGTGGAAGGTAGATAGGCAGTCGCTCCTTGTAAAGTACTGGTATTCAGCTGCATCCGATTAGACTGGAACATCCACAACATAGTTGGGAAAAAGCTACCTAGTTAGTTTATTGTTCTCAATTTTACTTTACACAGATAATAGGGTAGCATCATGTATTAATTAGGCAATTTGTGCCTTCTGTCTATGGACATAAGCCTATATACGATGGCAAAGTTTATAAGCTGAAAAGCCATGATCATAGATGATATTCGAATAGGTGTTTAGGGTGACTGAAGTAGGTACCTTATTGTGTAATTTGCAATCATTTTATACCCACTGTTTCGTAATCTGTAGTGCGGAACCTAGGACCAAATTTTCTTTAATTCCCTACTAACGACCCGCTCCTGCTTCGCATCGTTTTTACGACTTGACAGAATATCGAGATTTCGTAGTTTTATGTAACTTTAATATTAAAGTATTATACACATAAACCTTCCGGAATAAATTCTCTAAACGATGGTGAAAACTTCATCAAAATCTGTTGCGTGGTTTAGAAGAACAACGCGGACATACAGACGAACACGCAAAGTCACATTAATTTATAAATAGATAGACAGTTCATTGTAGTTATCTACCTTTGTTTTCATGAACTTTAGTGTACGTTGATGATACTTTTTTTGGTAAAAGGAAAAACAAGGAACAATATCAAAAGAAAATCAAAGTTATCAATCAAGTTCTGAAAAGGTCGCAATCAAATTGCAAAAAGACGTTACAGAGAACGAATTGGCGAGATTGTGTCGTGATTGCGGTCCAGCAACTGACAACCACTTACATAATACCCCATCGGTTAGGCAACAAACTTGTATGTTTACGCTCACAGGCCAGCTACCTCCAGGGCCCCGAGGGTCGCGGGGCGGGCCCGTATTGGACATTTTGTATAAGTGTAGGGCCGAATGCCTCGATCCCAAGGCAAATCCCTTTTGGTAGGTTCGGTGGGTACGGAGGACCCTTTTCGAAAAGGTCTGGCGACCGTGCGGGAGCCCCGAATTTGCGGATTTTTAAGGTAAAATTTATATAGGGGTGGCGGGCGTATGAAATGTGGAGGATGCCAGCATTATATTTTTAAGTTTAAACGTTGGTTGGCCGATTAAACTGTGATCTTCATACATTTTGGGAGTAATGAAGACCGAGTAATTCGGCGGTAAACGAGGGCCAAGTCGTTTTTGTGTGTTAATTAAAATAATAAATTCTGCTTTATCCATTCAAAAGAAGATAGCTGTCATGAAAGCATATTCACATGAGTAAAGTAACGTGGGAGTTGGTACGGTTAAATTCATAACTCGCTTTTTCTCATTTATAATTTCCTAAATTTAGTTTTTTTTTTTCAAAATATATAAATTTCAGATGTGAAGTTTATAATGAGGAAACTATCTGTCGTAAAATGGAACAAAAATACACAGAAGTGGTCCTATTTGGTACGAGGCTATGGCTTTATAGGTCAGAGCAGTAAGTTATTTTTATTTTCTTCAGAGAAGACAGGATGGCCCGCAAATAGGCAACTAAATACAAAAGAAAAATATTAATTGAAGAGTAAATATGAAGAAAAAAACCATTACCAGGATCATATAAGCCCTAATTGGTTTCAGCGTGCGAGAACACAATCCCTCACTAGCATTGCGTATCGCGAACGTTTATAAATAGTGTTGGCGGGTGTGGGGCAGGCATCACGCGAGCCTCCTACCTACCTATGCGGTCCTGATACTTAGTCCCGGACCCTTCGGACCCTCGTCGACCCGGGCTAACTAGATAACGACGATATCGGGTGAAACGAAACTAAAGGAAAAGTATTTGTAGCTCTGCTAGTGTGGAAACTGTACGGAATTAGGATGGGGGAATTGGGTCGCGTTATCCAGTGGTAAATTAACATGTTTGCGCGCTGACTGGGCCCTTTCAAAGTTATAGTGAGCTTTATAAGCATTTTAGTTCACAGACCTGGCGGTTTGTTTGATAATCACGAATTCACGACAAATTCGGAATGTTATATTTATGGCGTGTGTTTTTTTCAGTGATTAAAGTCCCATAAAAGTTAAAAACTGATTGACTATTATTGAGATTTCAAATCTGAAAAAGCCATATAAAGTTTTAACAAAATACTGAAGCAAAATTCAAATATGAACAGATCAAAATTCAACTAGACTCTAAACGCCCACTACACCCTTTTACACTCGCAAACGGATGCCACTTCACCCACTTTCGATTCATCAGTTTTCCCGATTAAATTAAAAACGATTTCATTAGATCCCAGCAAATAACTTAATAATAGCTTCGGTAAATAAAGTACAGGAATGATCTAGGCATTATTTAATAAACAAAAAACAGCAGAAAAATAACACAAGTCATTTGATGTTACTAAACGTCCGACAAAGCTTTTTTCTTAATTAATTAAGTCGCAAATTGATTACTTTCGACGGGCAGGAAGGTATAAAAAGCAGGGTGTAGGTACCAGGAGCACAGCGGGCGGTGGGGGTGTACCGTACCCCGCCTTACGTTGCGAGTGGGAAATGTGAAAGCAGACACACGAACCCCGCTGCTGCCCGGTACTGAATGCAGAAAAAATCTTATATGAATAAAATTATAATCAAATGTTATTGTTTTTCGCTATTTTGCTATAAATTGTACCGAAGACCAACTTTAAAATATCACAAAAAATTGATTCTTCTGTCTTTGACGTTATTTTCAACAAAAAAAAACCTTTTATGAAAGAACCGGAAAATGCTAACTGACAAGTTTTCATTTACAAGCAAGTTATGCTGAATGTTTTGATCAAAAACTACATCGATAATGTAGTTTTTTTTATCAATGTTTTAACAGCCTCACGGCGCGGTGCTGATTCCAATGGGTGGGTGGGTAACTTTAACTTGCAGGTAAATAAATAATGACCTAACTTATATGAGTAGGCAAACAATCGATCAAAATTAAATGTTCGGGTTGAAAAAAAAGATGATCTTTTCAGAAAAACTCAACATGGAATAATTAATTAGTAAAAAACACCACGTCTCTCCACCAAGCCTCCAAAGACCAAATAAAAGCTAAACGAACAAACTAATCTCAAAACCCCAACAAAAAGAAAACAAAAACACATTAAGTACAAGTTTTTTCTGCAGTCAGTACATTAGACGGCCGTGCCCGTACTACTAGTTATTATTTACCGGCTTTATCATTTCGAAAATTTCATATTCCCCGCACTTGGACGCTTGAGGTTTAAAAGCGTGAGCGGCCCCCCTCTCGGGCGAGGGTAGTTCTACTTTTTGCCTACAAACAGCCCGCTTAGTACTTAGCACGACTAGGGGGACATAGGGTGTGCAGAGCTAAGAAATAATAACGGTGGAGCATGCAAGAGGGGCGACTGGACATAGTTTTTGTGACTGATGGAATCCTAATGACTCGCTGTGTTTATTTTACATTGGTTTTCGGGGTGTGTGGGCAAATAATCATTTTGTTGCTTTACCGAATGTCATATTCCGAGTATAAACAACTATGTAGTTTGGTAGGTAAAAATATTTTCTTGGAAACCTTTAAGTCTACTATCTTAAAAATAAACAATCAATTATGTAAGGGTAAACAACATCTTATTTACAATAACAAATAATTGTACAAGACGCGCTAAGTAAAACTTTCATAAACATTTTCATGTATCTACTATATACTGCATATTTACTTTTTATACTTAGATAACAGAAATTGTAACTACCAATTTACTCAACCATAAAAGATGACGTAATAATCATTACGCTACGAGAACGTACTCGTAGCCGTACTACGCCGTAGCAGCACCCTCCTTTCAAATCCGTAGAGCTTGCTACGGCGCCGCGTAGCAATAATCAACTAATCATCTGACTCGTAGCTACACAAAAGAAAGTTAGAAACGCACAAACATACTTTACAGTCATGCGATTCTTATTAGTATAAGTCTTCCCTGCCCACTAGGGTAAGTTATAAAATAATATTTTGTTAAGATTTCTGTGTTAGTATCAATTGTCTTTTCTAGAATTTTTTTTTTTCAGTTTTACGTCTGCTTTGCAAATATACCTATGAAAGGAAAAAGAAATATCTCGAAATTCATTTTAGTTGTACACGTTCAGCAAAACCACAGACGGCGCCACGGGGTGGCACATAGTCGGCACAAGTCTGCCAGCTAACCCATCAGGGTCCCAGTATTTTTAATGAAAGCTGCGGCGTCGGGCGGTCGTACTGTACCGTATTAATCTTGGCGGACGGTAACCTCCTACGCGCCCCTGCTTGCCTAGTAGGTGGTGCCCAAGGAACCCGGCGAGGGGGCGAAATTTTTCCCCGATTTTTCTCTATTTTCCCTACTTTTTCGCTGCATGCATTATGCAGGGTGGTACCCGGTACGAAAATTTATCGATGCCAAAATAAAAGTAATGTGTTCCTACTCGCATGCGAGACTCTCTGAGAAATTCCTTCTGCAACCGGCATAGGGTTTAATTGGCAAAAGGAATTATGTGTGATTGGACAAATGAAATACCTGTTTTGAACTGGAAGTATTAAAACTAAAACTTCCGTACCAAAGGACCTGTTGACGCCTTTTATACGATCATTCAGAACTTTGTGAATTGTAAATGGAGTTGCAGATTCTGTTAGTCACCGACGAAATTAAAAATATCCGTCAACAAATAATCGGGATGATAGGAAAAAGCTGGACATAACATTGATGGGCTGAGTCAAAGTCAAATAATTTATTAAACTTAGGCAGATAAAAGGCACTTATGAACGTCAAAAACAAAGAAATAGAACTGTTTCTAGTTGCTCCTTCCAAAAGGTAGTTTTCGTGTGGAGAAGAATGAGCAAGAAACTCCACCGTTACTCTTTTAAAAATGCTGTTAAATACGGTTCTAAATATGACAACTGTTTGTCTATTACTACACGAAAACAATATATTTATTAGTATAGGCAGCGAATGATCCTCTTTCATGCAATTTGAAAGACAAAAACGAATTTAAAATCATATTTTTTGTTAGGTCGCATTAGTGGCCGAAATGTTTACTAATAGAAAACATGATTCCAATATTGTGCCTTACTAGCTGCGCCCCGCGGTTTCACCCGCGTAAGTCGCGATCCCGTGGGAATATCGGAATAAAAAGTATCCTATGTGTTAATCCAGGTTATAAACTACCTGTTTGCCAAATTTCATCATCTGTTTTACAAACTTTCGCGTTTATAATATTAGTTAGATTGCCTTTTCACTATTGTTACAACGATGCAACAAAAAAATAGACGCATTTCGTTTTATAAACAGTCGCAACACATACCTCCAGGCATCGTCGACAAACCGTACGACCTCAGAAATCACGCATCAACACAAAAAAGTCCTGACCGTTTATTTTTCGTTTCGGCGGGAAACGGGGAAATTACAAGCGAGTAAAAAATACGTCTCGATCTTCGACGGTGAAAAAAAATCTACCGAAAAGGAAGCAAGCGACCATTAGGGTATTATCGGGCAAAAAGGGAGGGGAAAAAATCAGAAAAAAATTGCTAGAACCACCCTTTCCTTTTCGTGAGCGTCGCCTGTACCCCCCTTGGTCTACATTAGACACCCCGCGGCCAGGGGGTGCATGTATGGGGTGAATTACATAAACGCCAGGTGAATTTGGAAAATTAAAGTTCCTATTAGGTGGTAGCACTTTGGTGGACCAAGGCTTGGCTTAATTGTGGATGCGACACGACAGGCACTTTTGAATATAATTAAGATAGACTAACCAATTTATTGATGTGCGCGCAGTTTTGTCACGATGAAATGTTTTAAAAATACACGTGGTCTAGACTTTTCAGGTAATATTTTTTTCCTTGTAAAAAACCTGAAATTCTCATTGTTTAAAAAACCTAGAATATATTTACTATCAGCATTTTTTCATTGATATGTTTGCCTTTGAAGTTGTCAGGATTTCCCATGTTCGCGGTATTTGTTTTAATGGTATGAATTTCCCAAACATTTTGCGTTTCAAAGCTGAAACTGACCAAACATTACTGGTATGTAAGATGGATAAAATCGGTCACGTTATTAAAATACAACTTAATAAAATTCTAGACATTTCAGTAGCAAAGTTGTAAAAACTACTCGTGGTTCAGGATTTTTTTTTTTTGCTTTCTGTTTAAAAATAAACTACACGAGCTGACTTTTTACATCTAGATTTCATTTACTAAAGAGATTCTTGGAACAAAAATCACTGTAAATTCCCAGAACTACCAGGCAAACATACCATTCGCAGAGCTCGCGCCATTTCAAAAGAAATCCGAAGGGACGCTAACGAGGAGGTCGAGACACGCGTCAATATCAAAATAATTCATATGTGACAATAATTAAGAGGTTTCGTCCCTCCCACTCCCTTCTGGGGCTAGGAGGCATGGGGTGAGGGGGATTCGGAACCCCGTATGACTCGATAGGTACCCGACCCTACCCATCCGAAGTAGGTGGATTGAATTCCGTATTTAAGATTATTTTTAGTAAAAACTCCCCGAGTGTAACACTAAATGTAGGCATTGTTCGAAATAAGTATTAGGTTTTAGATAAAAATCGATTGAAAGATTTCTGTACATTTTCAGGATTAGCTGAACATAATAGTGAAAAGATAAGTGTGTGTACAAGAAAGGATACCGTTATCTTTTAATAACCGTTTATTTCGATAGTTTCTCTATTTGAAAATAACCTCATACCACATAATTAGTAATATTGTGAAAGATGCTGTTCTATTAACATTCTGGAACATTGAAATATTGAGAACAATAAAATTTCGAAATCCGTACAAAAAGACCAAAGTTAAAAACTTCGAAGGATGGGGCGTTTGTCTAAAATTACGTACGAAAACGTAAAACTATGAAAAGGAAACAATTTTATCAACACACAAATTGTAAGCTCTGCCTCATCCCAGCCCGGCAAAGCGTGATGTTCAGCAATTTGACCATCATAACTACCACCACTACCAAGCTCTCATAAAACATGAGGAGCACTAATTCGCAGAGTTAATAGCGGCGCACCTACGCGACGGGGTCCGAAATGATTATTTAATAGAAAGCCCCCCACGGTCCGAGGGGGGACCGAGACCCTAGAAAAAGTTTTGCTGCCACGTCTATCAAACTGAGGGAATGGATACAGGAAACTGTGGAGCTGTCTAATTTAATGTTAATTACTAAAATATTTGTCAGTAAAGATAGGTAATCTTCAACTTATTTATCAGCTGAGAGATATTTGAGTATCCAATCGCTGTGAACGAGTGACCGTGTTCGGAGAGCAGATTTTACTGATTGTATTTCTTGGGAACAGAGAATCTGTCAGAAAATCTCTTTTTTTTTTTTGAGAAAAGTGCTTCTTGTTTGCTACAATAAAATAGAACTTTCTTTCTTGTAAAATGGTTTTAGAACTTGTCGAAACTCTGAAATCTTTCAGTAAATGGATATTCAGTTTCCTAGTTATTTTTTTCATTATAAGCCTCGTTCGTTTAACCACTGTAGTCTTGCGGTTAGACCATCTGTCTCAGCCTCTGAGGTTCGATTCCCAGTGGGGGCAATATTTACTTCTCAGTTTGGTTGTAGGTAGGGTTCTAAGTCTGCCTGGCTAGTTACCACCCAGAGGCAAGATAGCCTACACTAGAAGTAAGATAGGCAGTTCTTCTGTGGTTGAGGAGAACGGGTCAAGCTCGCTTCCACCAGCGGCCTGATTATCACTTACCATCAGGTGAGATGCAAGCCAAGTGCTTCACCGTTGTGGATTTAAAAAAGCGTACATGTACATTTGATTAGGAACATATTGGAAATAACTATGTACATCAGTATACTCATGCTGTGGTAAAAATATTAGCCACACCTATTTTATTATCATGGTAAAAATATCGACTTATTCAACTCCACGACACCTCTGTCCACATATTCTATGAGCCCAAAACTAATAGGAGTCGTATGCGGTTTATTATAACAAGTTACAACAAACGATTATGTGAATTTGAGGTGCTCTATGTGGCCTATATAATATGTATAATGTTATGTAAATTGAAATATTGTAAGCAATGGATGACAGAGTTCAAGTGAAGCACATAACATTCGAGATGTGGTGTAGGGAGTGGTTTGATTATCATTTTTCTGAGCATTTTGTAGATGATATTTCTTGTTGGTGGGACAGACCTTGTAGGTACTGCTTTGAAATACTTTCTCCTGTGTACTGTATCTATTCTATGGAGTTATTTTAGCACCTATCATAAAATGTCCATCATTCCATTCAATTGCACGGATTCTTTTACGTTATACCTAAAAGATAATAAACCTAGAAATTCAAAATCCATGGTTATGGATTAAAACATCGACGATATACTAAAATCAATAATGTCGAATTATCTATCTCATTTATTATCGACTCTTAAATCGATTTCTTCATATAAATTACTAGGCAATCATAAAATACATGAAGATAATGTGTAGGTATAGCACAAAAAGGGAGACGCTGCCGCTGTCAGTGCAGATAGATAGGTAGCAGGGTACATAGGGTTTTGCGTCGCAAGGGCTCCCGGGGGTGACGATGCCCTGGGCTCGACACAGCCGGAGACCAGGATGTCATAAATTATAACTACATATTACTTAGGACTAAATTGCTTAGTGTTATTTTGGCAAAAACAAGTAGATAACCGGTTCTTCGTGCTCTTTGTTAGACAAACTTTGATGTTGTTTCTTGAATAGAAAAGTTCAAAAATAGCATTAGTTTATTGCCATTAGGAACAGAAAAAGTTTTGGAAGCAGCCGACCTACTTGCTGCGCTAGAAATAACAAAATGTGGTTGAGAACAAATTGAGTTACTTTCAGAAACTTTTTTTCTAGGCTTCATGTCTTGAAAACGCGATGTTCTATGCATAACCTCACTTTTACCAGAAGTAGTTGCAAAGCACTTTTTTTTAACCTGTCATAGCATAGTTGTCCTTTTTAAAGGATGTTACTAATTTTGAATGTTCTCTAACGAGTACATTCACTACATTTTCTCTAGCTAGATTAGAAAAAAAATATAAATTATTATTCCCACTTTTACAATATAACTATTCCATAAAAACTACCATGTCCATTCCTTCGACCATCGCGTACTCGTCCTTTGCCTATCCCGGGTAGCGGGTTTAGTAATGATTTACGCACCCCTTAAACATTCATTGGGACTTCCAGATAACTTATGCAAGCCTGGTTTTTTAGTTCACCCGCTTCCTAAATAAATAAAATGAATTGCGAGATGCGACTGCGATGTCTGCATTGATTTTGGGAATTATTTAAATTAACTGAAAGGCAAATTTATTTTAGCTAAGAGTGTAAAACAATGGCTTATTTACGTCTTATATTACCTAGTACATAGGGTACTAAAAGCCACTCACTAGAGCTCAGGATTTTGTAAAGTAAAACACACATAATATTGAAGAGAGTATTAAGTTTACATAGTAAGTAAGAAGACAAAGTTGCTTTCAGTTAAATCATAAATTGTAATAATGATATTTTGAAGATTATGTGCATCACCATAAAGCCTGTTATAGTGTAGTGCTAAAATTCTTCACACCTGAGAATTTTCTTAGATAAATCGTAAAAAAAAGAGGGATAAAGTCGAAAAAAATGTTAAATTTTGATTGCATGAATAGACTTCGATTTATCAGAACGTTTTTCACCATGTTTATACGTAGTTGCAGAAATTTTAACCCCTCGATGCGTAAGTCTAATTTTCCCCATTTCCTTCGTATTTTTTTTTTTACTTTTGCCCCAACTACACCTCTCCCCCTTTCACCACTTTGACTAGATTAGCTGCGTAATGCAGTCGACGTGATTTGTTAATAAAATAGGTACCTATAAGTAGTTTTACCAATAATATATTTGCTCATCATAACTGCCATAATCACACCACCGACGCGACGTTTCTTCTCAGGGAAAATACGCAGCGTTAAAACTATTTGCGTTTCAATGAAAAATCATTGCTTGATTTTAGAAGAGCGAGCGAGCTAGCGTTTTTCAGGAAAGCTCAAGCTAAAACTTAATAACAAGACAGTCTGTCAATCTGTAGCCGCTATGTAGGTTAATAAACACAGTTAAAAATTATTTTCCTTCAGTTAATGTTTTTGCGGCATTGCGTGTAGACACCTCGTGCCTGCGAGTTACTAGGCGCTAAAACTAGGCGTGGAGGTGGGTGGTACTCCTACCCTTCGCCTTACTAGGTACATGTGTGAATTTACTACGGCGCCCTGCAGGCGGCAAGCAGCCTCGCGACTAATTCCGTTAAAATTCTCCGTTGGTGTTATGCTCGCCTGGTAGCTACGGTAAGTAGGGTAAATGACAACGGGGTGGTTGCCAGTTGGCTGGCACCCGCCCCCGTGGCGCAAGGGCTTTAGCTCGCGTTTATTTGCGACTAGCTCTTCAACCCGACTTGGCACGGTGTGAGGGTAAATTCAACTTGGTTGATTTAAACGTGCTGCCAGAATAACAGTAAATCCAGCTTTTTACTTACCTACTGCAGCAGTATAAAAAGAAAGGTAATGCGTTTTTTTGTGCTACATTTCTATGTTTTGCTCATAAACATTAACTATGGTTCGCCTGACTGACCTACTAACTAACACACGTCACAATCTCAGCATAGCACGCGTAACACACAAAGCTTTTCTGATCAAAATCGCAAAACTAGAAACTAGGATCAAACAAATATAAACTATATTTACATATCGATAAAAATTAAAATGTGTTGCACGCGCTCCGTTTTTACGTCATTCTATTTTAATAAAAAGCAACCCTACAGATGCCGTCGGGTGTCTTGCGGACCCTCATGGTAATGAAACGCAGAATCGATCGCTGGGGGACCAAACTTAATTATGTCACTGCTCAAGGTCGCGATGCACACGCATTCGCACATAAATTCAGTTTTGGATGAATTGCTTTTGAATAAGTTCGTAATTGCAATCTTGAGGAGTTTTGAAAGCAATTAAAATGGCGTCAATACGATTATGCAACAGTTTAGAATTGTAATTGCGAATGTATTGTAAGGTGAAGTGTTAATAATAATTGCTGTTATGAGATATTTTACTTCACTTAGGTGAAGTAAACTGTCGTTTCGTCTAATGCTAGGGATTGACACTATTGACAGTTCACTTCAAGCTCACTTCACCCAAATTTTCACTGTAAGATTTTACAGAATAAGATCGGTTGAACTATGTTGTTTATAGAAGACCAAAGAATAATCTGCCAAAAAAGCTTTTAGCACTAGGATCGTCATTCATGCCGTTTCTTATTACCCGACTACGCGACAGCAAAAACAAGGTTACGTCTTTTTGTGTCCTTCTTGAATTATTTTCCGTACTCTAGCTAGAATTAGCTAAATTTACAAAAAAAAAAAAAATAGTTATGGGTAATTAAGTATTCAAGACAAATCGTCTAGATAAAGTTAACACAGTTCTAAATTGTCTACCTAAACTCTAAGTAAAAGTTTTCCAACTACGAAACAGCCTACATAAGCGAAGCCGCGAACAATAACTTGTATCAAAACGTAACAGGATTGAAGTAAACTGTTGTGCCACAGAAGCTTAAGTAAATTAACAATTTGGACGCAAACATTGCTCTGGGCAATCTACAGAAGTAGGTAAATATAACAGAACGTTAAGGTATCATGGTGTTCTTGAACGGAGAAAAGTTAAATTTCGGCTGTAAAATTAATACAATAATATTTTATTGTTTTTTTTTTTAAACAATAAAAAATTTAGAATCATATTATATTTATTGACAAAAATATAGGAGTAAGAAAAAAATAAATTAAATTTATTTATTTATTATAAGACATTGCGGTAAGCTAGGGTTAAAGCTTTTTCTGTTTTAACTTTACAGTAGGTAATTCACTGGTTGAACCTATGTATAATGATGATGATGATCATAAACATCAAATTGATCATTTCCGAGAACAGTTGACTTTTACCGATAAGAACGCCCAATACCATCAGCGGTGAAATTCGTACCACGTGAGTTCGATTTTTCAGCCGTTCTTTTTGGTTTTTTCTAATTTTCTTTTTTCCTAAACAACCCCAGTACTGAGGTGAAAAAAAGAAAAATAACTATTCGGTATAGTTTACCCATTTTCGAATTTTTGCGAGGCTAAAGCACGGCAATTGATTTTTATATATAGAAATAGAAGATAAATATAAAATAAAGAGTATTTCTTATAGAATAAGAGTATTTATTTTCTCATTATTAAAAAAGTATATATTATTATTCAAACGTAACCCTCAACAAAGTAAGCAACACTATCTAATTCAACTTTCAACTTTCCCCAAAAATCAAACATTCAAAACTCGGTACACATATCAAACATAGAGATTGGCCACAATAACATGGGCATAGCTAAACAAACTTCTAATCTCTGACATCAAAGCAGTCACACGGCCGCAAGCGCCGCAAGTGGCGCTGGACGAATAAAATAGCCTGTTGTGTTATTAACAGCGCCCGCCGAGAAAAAAGGGGGTGGATGCGTGGTGCAAACTCTGGATGTGACATTGTGAGGTCTTGCGGATTTTGTGTTATTTGTAATAATATCCAGTGTGAGGTATTGATGGACTTGGAAAATTTAATACCTACCAAGGTACTATTTATTCAGACTTAAAATGAAATATACCTAAGTAATAACTTACCTATTAAATATCTAATTAATAAAAATAACAGTATAATATATCCTAACTTTACTGGAACTATTGACAAACTACTCGTAAAATAATTATTTTAGAAGTTACGTTTTTTTTTGTAATGACACGTATTCCATCATAACAATGCTTCATAATTATTTACATTAATGTGTTTCTTAATAATTGTGTTATTTGATAAATAAATTCTGCATAACAGTAAGTGAAATCGGGCTAATCTAGTTTTCCAAAACCTTAATACCTACAATATATAAAAAGCAGAGTTATTTTAATTCTTCATGTTTATTGATTCAACCATATAAATCGTCACAAGCCAATCGTCACAGCATCTTGCGTAGAAACAAAGAAATCTAAAAAAAAAAAACGCTAAAACACCCTAATACCTTAAGAAGACTTCCATCTAAAACAGACCCGTTCCATCTAATCTATATCACGGTCGCAAGTACCCGAGAAAAAAGGGGGGGAGGGTCGAATATCCCACAAGGGTGGTTGGCAATGGACTGAAGGAGCCCCAATCAATCTTACAAGTCGCAGTGCGATGCGGGGGCCGAGGGGGGGATAAGGCACTTTTGGGAGGTCGAAGGGACGATACCCTCTTATGGACGGGCTCGGGCTCGACTGACCCTTCGGGAGGCCCCACACGAAAAAGGTCTAACATAAACTTTTTGTTAGTAGGATATTTTCTGCGTTAGGTCCCATCATATTACAAGCTTTTGGCGTTTATTGCAATTAAAGTCGGCTTTGTTGGTAAAAAGTATGTTTTTTTTGTCAAGTTCATTTGTTTAGTAATGGATGTTTAAGTTTAATGTAAGCGCGGTCACATCCTTCGTTTATGTGTGTACAAAAAATGACACGATACAAAATGAAGCCACAATACAATATCATCAAACATTATGTGTGTAAATAAACAGTACGGCTATTTTCATAAAAAAAAAAACAAAATTACAAAAAAACTAACCAACTACAACTAACAATAACATTTTCTAGGACACAAAAAACAAATACTAAGTCAAACAAGAATCTCCCAAGCGTGTAACATAACCTATTACATAGCCGCGATAGTAGATATAACCGTCATCAGAAAACTTACTAGCCCACTTCTCCGCCGGGCATCGTTTTTGTGTCTTGTCTAATACCGTGACGCCCCCTCAGGCTGATGAAACCTCGTGCCTTCCACCCACCACCCACCCTGCGCCCCAAGCGAGAAAAATGAGTTAGAAAAGATGCGGCGCCCGATTATAGCGTGACGCCCCGTGGTCCTTTGTGAGGGACATTCGTCTGAATCAATCGCGGGTCGTGTGGGACGCCGAGAGCATTACAGGGTTACGTCAGGTACGCGCTAACGCCTATAAATTCTGAGTGCCTGGTACTATTGAAATATGATTTTGATATCAAGTTTTTCTTCTATAAAAAATAAACCGAATTATCAGACTTATTATTCGTTACCCTAACAATATTAATAAATTAACTAGATAAAACACTACTACATAGAATTCTCCAAAGGACCCCTGGATGTTGGACCCATGTCTCCTTGTAAGCCCAACCAAAGTCCGGGTCCGTCCTTGCGTTAGATGAGAACATTATTTCTGTATGCCTGATTAAGTCAACATCTACAAAAGTGCTGCTGCTTCAAACTTTTTTTCTAGGTTATTAAAAGAGGTCATTTGCATACGTGCCTAACTAAGATGTTTTTAACTACACACAAAATATATATTACTCAACACAAAATAAATGCCTACCTACTATCTGAATCTAAATAAAAAAATGATATGCAATTTTTATTTTTTATTTTATACGAAACTTTTAAATCGAAACGAACTCAAAACTTTTTTACATATGTATACAGGGTGTGGCGTAAATAATGGATAATCCTGAAACTGTTGTTTGGCCAGATTAACATCTATCATTTGCCCCACTTATATCGCCATATGCTCCATATTGTATTTTCTACCTACATATATTTTTTTTTTGTGAACTTTTCCGATGTTTTAATAGTTATTCTGCTATTCTGGGCGGAGACAAATCCAACAAATTAAAGATCATCAAAATCGGTCCAGCCTTTCTCGAGTTATAAGTACTTGAACGAACCCGTCTTTGTTTTATAAGATATATCAAAAATATCAATAATTTAGTCATCCATGGGCATATGGCGATATAAGTGGGGTAAATGATAGATGATAATCTGGCCAACCGACAGTTTCAGGATTATCCATTATTTACGCCACACCCTGTATATTTTTTAACCACAACTGGGAAGCTCTTGTCCTGCATCTCACCTGATGGTAAGTTATGATCAAGCCGGTGGAAGCGAGCTTCACCCGGAATCCTTAACCACAGAGAACTGAAAAACATAATCTTGCTTACTACAGCAATTTCTTCTATAAAATTTTACGATCAAGTAGTATAATTATATCTAAAATAATCTCCTATGTATAAGAAAGTAAGTTTATCAACTAAAATGCCGATATCAAACATCCTATTGAAGACCACGTTAACAAAAATGTGAAAATAAAATGAAATAGGTACTCCAATAATTTTTACTTCAACGTCGGATAGCAGTCTTCAAAATCATAACAAGGGTTAGAAAGGATCTCATACAAAGGTTTGCGGATCCGACCGACCGCCGCTTTACCAGTTTGTTAGCAGAAGTTTAAAGCTAGGGTTAAACGCGGACCGGCCCGCAAATTCATATGTTTATTTTACATTTGTTTAGACGAAATGATTTATCAGGTTTTGGTGTGGTTTCATACTTTGTGTGAGAGGATGAGGAATTTAGAACAGTTTTGAGGAACCCTAATGTTTGATACTTTTTGCGGAAAATGGTTTTACTTTTGTAGAAGTTGAGAGGCAAATAAACACTAAACCTTATAAAAATAGCAAATGCCGCTGACTTTTATAATAAAAAAATATACAACACAAATGGACCCGGTAGACGTTGTCCTGCCCGAACAGCGCCACCTGCCGGGTTCAATTGTATTTTCAAACCATCCGGGGCCCACTCAAATATACACACAAAATTTCATTCAAATCGGTCCAGCCATTTAGGAGGAGTTAGGTGACCAACACACGTACCGAAGAATTATAAATGTAAAGATGACCTTGACTGACCTTGTTTTCTGAATCCCTGCGGTCCTGATACGCCATACTCCTCATATGCTTCAGATACGCCGTCGTTATAGGCACGTTGTAGTCCATCTCTTCGCCACCATAAAACGCCCCACCATCTGGTCTCCAAGGCTTTGGAATCCTCCCAGACCCAAAAGAATTAGAAGAATATTCAATACTTGAAGTCAACAACTTCTTTCTGGGAGGAGACCTTGATTTTGGAGGGTCTTTCGACGTTAAATTTGCTACGTCAAGGGGATTGTACTTTTTCTCTTTTTTGGGATCAGTCTTATCGTTAGCTCCTCTGCTTTCTGCCTTCTTAGTACTTTCACCTTCTGATTGCCGAGTATCATCATCCTTTTGCGATCTTGAAGGTACTGGGCTGTCGGGTATGACGTCTTCTACGTCTATTAGACTATTGTCATCTTTGTCTATTTCTGGGTCAGTTCTTACCGGTTCATCTTCCTGAGACGCAGGTTCTACAGGGGAAGTTCTATTCAAAAGTGGTGTTGCTTCGAAACCGTTAAGTTTCTTAGAAGTGAGCTCAATATACGTTGGTTCCGGATCTTCAACCTCAGGTTTGGGACTTTCAATTTTCTTCACCGGCTGAAGTTCCGTATACTCGAATTTCGGTTCGTAGTAATTAGAATGTGCGGCGTCTATCTCAGATTCCCAGTTGCGCGTGTAGTCAGGCGCGCAGTGGGGTAGGAAGGGGAGGTAAGTGGGGTGTCTGGTGGGCGAGGGTGATGGTGTGGGGAGGGGCGGGGGGGATGCACTGCGCGGGCGCCGCGCGCACTCGGCGCATCCGGTGAGGAAGCGCGTGACTGCCTCCCGCGGCAGGAACGCGTACGTCTCGGTAATCTGTTGGCGAAAACATCCGTGATTAAGGGAAAGAAGAGAATATATTCTTTTGTGATGTTTTGTGTTCGAGTGATAAAATTACGGTTGGATTCGTTGCGTGTTTGCTGGGAAACAAATGAACATTAGTTTCTTGAACGATTTAGAAACTTTGGTTTTGGGTTAACTTCGGAAAGGTATAGGAAATAGATGCATAAGTTTTTATTCTACTATTATTATAATTTATAAATGTTGGAAATCTTGGTGCAGCAGTGAAATACTCAGGGCATGTAATTCATATTCTGTTCATCGACTAAGGGAGATGTGCTAAGGTAGCCCTGACTAGCCCGAATGATTATTTCATGAAATCGTCATTCAATGCACTTACATGAACTTAGAGAGTTGTATTGCTGATTCTTATGTTTATAATTCTGTAAATCCATATTTGTTACGGTCGCAAATAATATTTAGATCAACATACAACCTGATACTGTCCTGCAAATTGCAAAAAACGTAAGAAAATTTGAATTAGCGGGCTACCTTAGCGGATCCACTTTAAACCTCTTGTCAAACCCAGGATGCTTAGCGCGGAAAGCTAACCAGTCAACCACTGCGCTTAAATATTATACCAAGACTAACCTGAGATTGAAATTGCAATGGATTTGTTTAATATGAACCTTAACCGAAAAATAACCAGTTGGACTCGTAGACAGGTTGGACTCGACATGACATCACGATGCAATTGCCATTTACAACTTACAAGAGTTCATAGAAAAGTAGGTATGCAAGAAAGATCCTTAGTGACTTGATTTCATCGTCGACAGGAATTTCATAATGAAAACCGGTGCCCAGCGCCATCTATTGATTACGACTAACAGCTCAAACAGGGAACATAGCGTAACCAGTGACAGTTTTGTGAGTTGGCTTGGTAGCAGTACTATTCACCCAGAGGTTCTAAACTACGCCGCTAGGTGGCACTGAATTAAAAAAATTAAATAGAAAGAAAACAAAACATTTAACATTTTTCTACAAGAAACGCTTAAAATAATAAAAAATACACGTCTCACTGTTGAGCACTTATACTTTGCAAAATGACAGACATTTTAAGGTAATGAAAACATTAAAAAATATACTCACTGTTCTATACGTCCGCTTTTGCCCTGCATGTTTTCCAGGCCTTCCTTCAAGTTCCACATGCACAGTATAGATGATATCGAAGAAATTTTCTACCACAGCCACCTTTCTGTAGACTGGGTCTTGATTTGGCGCGTTCTGCAACAAGAAACATGAAAATCGTTAACATAATTTATTTTATTTTATTTCTGAACAATGTATTACGGTATTACTTAAAAATCGCGCCATCTAATGGCGAGTGCCTCAACTGCAACCCATGCACAGTTTTGCCACTCGCCGCTAGATGGCGCTACAAGGATGTTTCAGAAAGTTTTGATTTTCGCGAAGAGCCGTAGATGGCGCTACAAAGTTACCGCCAATTCCTGTTCTTTCTGAGCTTCGATAAAGTTAAAGTTCTAATAAGATCATTTAATTTGTAACTAATAATAAACACCCGAGCCTCTGTGAAAAAAAATCTTTCCCGAAAATGCAACATGGACACTGATCGCGCAATGCTAAAAATCAGGGCCGTCCATCCAAGTAATGTGAATCATGTGATTGGTTCCATAAATTACCCGCGAAGGGCAATTTGTCCGGCGATCGCAGGTCGGTCGTAATTAGCCCGTCCCGGGCGCCCGGGACCGCTGTAATTAGCCGGACGACGGGCCCCGGGATTGCCGTAATTACGGGATCCGTTGCGAAGCGCCGCGCGCCGCACTGTTTGCGGATTCCAACTTTGCTAAATAAATAGCGTGTTCAGTGTTGCATCCTCGTTTGTGAAGCACTCAAGCATATTTTATGTAAAAATATATTCCTCCCTGTAATCTGCTTCGCAGATTCCCCGTAATAAGAGTTATCTAGGTGCATTTTGTACAAATATGAAGTTTTAAGTTAGCTAACATGACTCCGAAATGAATATGTAGATACGATAGGTACCAGCAAGTTGATATCGATTTCATAATATCAAAACAAGGCAATATAAAATGGCCATAACATCCGCATTTTTTAATAGGTATCCAAAACAAACATTTTTTCGACTCCCAAAAACACTTGCTCCTGTATTATGTATATTTACAAAACAACCGCTTCTAAAATTTATCTGTGGCAAAAAAAAAACCATAACGGCCACGTTAGGAGCGCTCGCGCGACGAAACAGCGGTATCATCACAGATCCTTATCCCGGCGGTCTGGAAGTGGCCCCGGGCAGGACTAATGGGCACGGCAATTACACGGCGAGGCGCGCCAGCCGCGACAACTAGTGTGGGGACCATGTTCTTCGCGAATAATCGAGATGTTTTTGTAAGAGGTATCGGTATATCGAATATTTTTGTAAGTACGAGTAACATTTTTGAGGTCGATATAAAAATGTTTTTGATTAGAATTAGATTAAAAAGTGGATATACGTAACTAAAACCAAAAGCTCACTAAAGTGGCAAGACTTTAGACTAAATGGCTCAAGCTGTTTGCAGAGCCTAAATGTGCAAATAAAAGTAGTGTGGGACGAAACATTTCGGTACCTGCTATCGAGATGATTCCTACTTAATAATTATTGTGTTTTTTAACTGTTCTTAGAGTTTAGAATTATTTGAAAGTTCAGTACCAGTAAAATCATGTCTGGCGATATATATTTATTGTACCTGTTTTGGAGACTCTTTTATTGTGATTGTCAAAGAGTACGAGTGGAAAACCGCGGCAGTTACGTGTAGGTAATAGAAGTGAGCCGTCTTATACTTCATTATGGGATCAAAGTTAAAAGTACCCGCCCTCCTTCTTACCCACTCTTTAAAAGTACTTATCAAGATCTTTTGCAAGTATATGCCTACCTATAGAAGCTTGAGTGAATTCTTAAAATGTTCTTTGAACTAACCTCGACCAAATTGGCTGAAATATTACTAAAATACTTATACATACAATCTTTCTTTTTTTTTCTTATAAAACTGTCGCGTTCACATCACTATTTCGCGCAGCGCGCCAATTAGCAGAGAGCCGCCCGCGCCATTCGCGCCGAGACAATTCTGCCGCCAAATAAAAATAAATTGTACAAAATATCGCCGAATGCGCCATCGAGCCCTCGCGCCACCCGGCGAGTTTATAAAATGCTGAACTTGGGCGAAATTGTAGCAGTTAGCTACAGATAGAAATGTTTGTGGATGTATTAGTTTTGAAGACTTTTACGCAGTGTTTTTCAGGGAGTCACGTGGAGCTTCTTCAGTGAAGTTTGAGGTGAATATGCATTATTTATTTACGGTTGTCGATTTTTGAAATAAAATTAAACTTTTCACGCAAATCCTTATGACTTCGTTTTTCATTGTAGTCATTTCAGTTACAGGTTACAAGCTGCACGCTTAGCATGACCACAATAGAAACGGGTTTGGTCGACGGAAGAATAGACAAAAAAAAATTCAGATAAACAATAACAATCTGTCATTTTGTCTATTCTTCCGTCAACAAAACCCGTTTCTATGGTTGTCACGCTACTTATTTATTTATTTATTTTATTTTACGCGTACAGGTGCTTGTTCCTAGACTAGAAGTCGTGCATTAAAAGTTGTTCATTATTATAACGAGTATAATCTACCCTGCAAAGTTGCATAGTTAGTGTAAAACATAATGTAGCCAAAGAGGAGCTAACTTTGTGGGATTAGTTCAAAAAGTATACATTTTATTATTAATGATGTGGTAGTTATAATAATTTACTAACAATTTGTAAAACTGTAACCACATCCAGAAATCTTTTCAATTTAAAACGAACGAACTAACTAAATAAATAAACGAAATAAACTAAACAACTTGCTCTAAAGAATCCTCTCAAATACAAGAAACAAATAAATTCTGCACACTGCGAGTACCGGGCGCGCAGCAACAGGTGGTGGTGTGAGCAATGCCTCATTGCGAACGCAGTACACCTGCGCGTTCGATACCACTCAGAGACCGATCCAAGTTTCTTGATACAAAGGGAAGTGCAGAAGGCCCATGCACTAAGAAAAGCAAAAAGAACATTTCATTTAACAATACACTGATCTGATAACTTTAGCATTAATTGCCTTCTGAGTTGCATTATCGTACTGGAAGCTTTAAAAGTTCAAAAATAATCAATTTGACGTGCACCGCTACGAAATGCTACGCCTGGGGGTGGGATGCCATGTTATTTCGCGTAGACTAGTTGGTACGAATTACTATAATAGCTAGAATAGTTGCGGTCCTAGTTGTAAGACTTCCAAGCATAAGCACAGGTTCGCAACAGGCGATTTTTTAACGCGACGCGGTGCGTTGAAAATCTAGTGCGCGATAAAAAAAATCGCCCTTGGGTACGAGGGCTAACTGAAAGACGTGAGGTTCATTGCCGGATTGGGAAGAATTCATGAATGTTTACAGCCAAACTTTTTTTTTACCAAAACCTATACCACTGTCGCGACACAAAGATTGATCATTCACCCGCTTTCCACATTTCCACTTTTTGGGGTATGGCCGGACTTAGGTCTTCTGTTTAACCTGTATATCATACTTATTGATACAGATACCGCTCCGAACAACTAAACTCTTCTTGAAACTTGCGACTTAAGAATTCACGTGCAATATTATAGTTATGATTTGTTGATCAGAATTTATTTGTGCGCTGCGCATTGAGGAATATTCTAAGAGAGGAAGAAGAACAAATACAATATGGAAAGGTGTGAATAATGATTCTTTATAACACGGCTAGAAAGTAAGTAAAAAACTGAGATGGGGCTGATAGAGTATAGAATCGGGATATGGATTGGAAGATTTTAATGATGAGTACCTACAGGAACTTTTGTCATTAAAAAATCTGCCTGCCTAGCATTTTCCCAACTATGTTGGGGTCGGCTTCCAGTCTAACCGGATGCAGCTGAATACTGAAGCGACTGCCTATCTGACCTCCACAACCCAGTAACTGGGTAATACGATACCCCTTGGTTAGACTGGTTGTCAGACTCTCGGGCTTCTGACGACTCGTAACGACTGTCAAAGATCCACAATTGACAGCCGGGACCAACGGCTTAACGTGCTTTCCGAGGCACGGAGGGGTGTCGAGATGTGAAAATGGTCACCCATCCACGGAAAAACCTCGGCAAGCGTAGCTTAACCTGATGGATCGACCCGAGCGGTTGTTATTACTTAGCCACGAGCTCCTCCGAGCCAGGAACTTTTGTCAAACTTTATTTGAATTTTAATAAGTTTATAAAATATTTCTAAGTTTTTCACGCCAGACATGAAGGTATAGATAGTATAATAATTGAACATATCTTACAATAGACGTTAATGTTATAATGTACATTGTGTATTTGTGCTCCAGACTGATGGAAGATATAATTTATGAACTTATGAGAGATATAGGTTAGTTAGGTTCCTATTGTATTCATGAAGAAACGCACATAACATAATAGGTTCTTGTAGGAGTGTAGGTACGTAAAACTTTACATAGGTACGTAATGACTAGTGAGTTACTATAATAATATGTAGATACGTCACTTTTATGAATTATCATTTGTAGTTATCTGGGGGCAGCCTTTCATTCTGATTACGTTCAGCAATGGAGGTGAAACACGATTCATTGCGTTATTTACATTGTTGAGCAGTTTTTTTTTGTACCTGTAACTAACTATTCCAGTCGACTTTCGTTTGCCAATAAATATTTTGTTGATAATGTTTGAAAGGGTTCCCGGAATCCCAGGAAACAGGAGGTCAAGTCAACCCTCCCTTTACCCGTATTGAAATAAAAATAAGATTATTACAAGAGGCCACCGGCTGTCACGTGCACCAACCAGACGCGAAATCGCGGGCGCGACAGGCAGCGGTACCTTTGTCGACAAAGGTACCGTTGCCTGTCGCGCCCGCGATTTCGCGTCTGTTTGCACGAGCCTTAATGCGCGAAACTTGCAAATGGATTTCAGTTTTTATTAGGCTTATTGGTTGATTCGCACGAATTTACACAGAACAACAACTCCAGAAATACGTATTAGGCACATTTACGTATTAAAACAATTATTTAGTAGAAAAAAGAGCTATCAGTTTTAAAATACCAAACTTAACCCTCCATTTCCGATAAACAAAACTTGACTACGTTACTGATTCAAAATCTACTTGGCCGGAAGAATTTCTTCGCTCAAACGGCAGACAAAATGTCTTCATACCAAAATATTGCGAGCAAGACCAAAGCCAATAAATACATCTAAAGCCTCGCCGCAAGTCGGTATTTAAAGGGGTGCGTAATCTACCCAACAGAGTAGGAGCAGCAGGTATACCTACTAGTAACTTTGGTTTCAGGCTTGCATGCAACGATGCATGCTCGCAAACTCACGGAAGGGTGGACAGTATACTCCAATGACCAATCAAGGGTGGTCGTTCAAGAGGACAAGGTTATTGGGAGTTGAGCACTACTCAATGTCATTAGTAATATTGAATTGATTTGAAAGTTGTTCATTTGTTATACGTTTATTCTCGAAAATGAGTAAGGTATCTGCATATGGCAAGATGTAATTTATGCATAACAGTTTTGGTAAAAGATGCCCAATGTATCTTTGAGTTTCCATTGCAAATGAAACGGTGACATGGAATCAGAGATGGACGTAGATTTTGAAAGCTCTCCAATATGGATTTTGTCAATAAAGTGTACCTACAGTTGGTTTAAGGCTAAAACAAAGGAATCATCTCATCTGATCTCCCCGCCCGTTCTTAGTCATCGCCCAACGCTAAAATCCATCAGTAGGTGATTAAGAAGCGATCAGGCTAGGTCGCGTGGTCGCGCCGCATCAGATGCGCGCAGCAATTGATCTATGATCGTTAGTCGCGACCGTCGTCGCCGGGCGCTTCGACCCGCTAGATTCCAGATATGGATGTAGGTGTAGGGTTGGCAAACACTCAGTTGTGTTTATTATAATCAAGAAATTAAATGATTTCTTATTGCTCAAAACGTTGCTTTGAGAAAAGCATGAAAAGTGGTAGGTTAGTTTGAGAAGAACGTGAAAGTGACATGAAAAACATTGAAACTTCTGCCAAGTAGGGCAAATGTTTTAGGGTAGGTACTCAAAGCTGACATGTTTGACTACATACTTAGATAACATTCATCCCTTTGTGATGAAGAAATTCACGAAAACTTTATAAAGGCTCACAGTGTCACAATCTCACAGATCCATTGCACGTTCGCTAGCACTTACCAGTTTCATGGAACCTTCTACAGCATTGACCGCGGGCAAAATAATAAAAAGAAGATATAGGTACTCATCGCCAACCCTACCGCTCCCTAAGATTCCCGCCGACACTTGATCCACGATCCACACGCCGCGCTACCGAAGACGACGGCAAAACACTATATCTATATATAATACAATATACATAGAGATACAGCCGCCGATCGACGATCCGAACCGGGCCCTGCACTGCGCGTGGGGCGGTGAACGAGCGCCTTCGACAAATAGCCCACCGGCAAACGAATAGTAATTACGTAGCCGGGCTATGTCGGCGTAAAGCCGGGCTATCTCGGGCTATCGAGCGTGACGTGTGCTCTACTGATGTGGGGGTTTTGTCATAATTTAGGATAGACTTTTTAAATGGATGTTTTTGGTCAATAAGAAACAGACTTCGTAGAATTGGTAACCGACTCTTTAACGACCTTCGGCTGCGATTTTGCCTCAGACTTTGAAGAGTTCAAGTTGGTTAAAAAATATTGCAATTAAAATTTCCGTAGTTAACTCCCGATCCCTCGTATTTCTGTATACGGATAAAGAAATACGAATCGATGAATCTTGTGTTCTCAGACCAAATAAAAAACCAAGACCGAGCGCTGAAAGAAAGAAAGACACACGCTCACACGTACACATTTACAACAATTTACAATCAAACTACACCTCAAAAGTGCACACATGTTTACGAGACAGGCCTCACGACACGTTGACAGCGCTCTGTATTGGTTTACTATTTGGTCTCAGCTTGTGTTTTAAAGACTGTTGACCAATAGAACCAGGTAAGTAGTATGAATTGGAGATGGGAATATTCCGACATCCCGACCCGAACTATAATGCTGACTTCACCTAAGTTTTCACAGTGAGATTTTTACAAAATAGACCGGCTCATGCCTTATTTACTGGCTCCCGCAGACAGGCGCGTCGCGACACCGCCGCGCGCCGCCGCACAGTGGATCGTCCCCATAGAAGAGGTTGGACATAAGCGGCTTGTGAAATCAAAATGGATATTTAAAAAAAAAAAAAGCTATCATATTCCTTTACCAAAAACCTACAAATATTGTTCTGAGACTTTTTCTAATTGGACTCGTATTTCAGGAGAAAATCGATAAAAAGTGTTTTATCTGTATGGAAATGGACACTTAAACACCCCTACCGCCTGAGTTTCGCCTTGTTTCGAGTAGTCATTTCTAAAATTGGTATCTACCTACCTATGCGAAAAATACAAATAATTATTGTAATAATGCGCACTATTTTGGAAGTAAATGTACCTAGATACACATACACACGTTATTTTGATTCAAGCCATATGAAAATTCATGGTTGCCATGGTATTTTTGTCATGCTACTGTATTTACTTATGATAAAAAGAAAATCGATTATATCTCAGAAAGGGCACGATTGGGGCACCAAGTGTCTTTGGACAAAATGTGGCACTTAGTAGGTAGATACCAATTTTAGAAATGACTACTCGAAACAAGGCGAAACTCAGGCGGTGGGGGCGTTTAAGTGTCCATTTCCATACAAATAAAACACTTTCTATCGATTTTCTCCTGAAATACGAGCCCAATTAGAAAAAGTCTCAGAACAATATTTGTAGGTTTTTGGTAAAGGAATATGATAGCATTTTTTTTTTAAATATCCATTTTGATTTCACAAGCTGCCTATGTCCAACCTCTTCTATGGGGACGAACCACTGTGCGCCGCGCAGATAGAACAATTTTCGGGAAGTTTTCATAGAAGTTGTTCAACCAGTGCCGCATCGCGCCTGTTTGTGGGAGCCTTAACACACCCTATTCAAGACTGGTGACTTATTATTTCGTGCCACATGGCCAAATAAAGTAATGAAGCACGAACATATTTCGTCGACGTAAGCCGATGCAAGAGGGACCCAAAATTAAATAAAAGTCTTACCGATTGCCATCCACTCGATCATAGTAGACGTTTGGTGTCGTGGGGGATACGCGTATTATACGATCCCTCTGTACTCTGTATAATGCACAATGTCAACACTCACTGGGAGTCATACGGTTGAAATATTGTGTGCGTTCACGGCTCGGACCAAATAAAATCCAAAACAGAGCGCAGCGAAATTATATCTCTATGGCAGCGAACAAAACAGTGAAGCATGCCAAAACTACACCACCGCTCTGTGCAGACACGCTCACACGTACAGATTTCCAACCATTTATAATCAAACTACACCGGACTAAATGCACACATGTTTACGTTTTTTATTTGTTCTGAGGTTCACGGATACTCAATTTTAAACGCTTTTAGCGTCTCTGTTGACGGTAGTTAGATACTTTCAATTAGTTCTTAATAAAAGCATAACATTCAGCACACGTAGCATGACAAAGAAACGGGTTTTCTACGGGTTTTGTCGACGGAAGAATAGACAAAATGACAGATAGCGATTGTTTATCTGTCATTTTGTCTAGTCTTCCGTCGAAAAAACCTGTTTCTACTGTGGTCATGCAAAGCGTGCTGATAGGATCTAAAAATGGCCAGATACATGAGATTCCTGGTGCCAGCTTTAGTTGTTACAACATCAATTATTAATTCGATTGGGGACAAAATTGCTGAGATTACGAACCGAAAATTATCCGAAAATCGATGTTAAATTCAAACAAAGCTGTTAGTCTCACACAGTTGCCTCAAAAGAAGGCAGTCCCGTGTCAACCGCAGTGTGCTCGTATGTTTTCAAAGTGAGGGTCCTAAAAGACCTCTTAACTGTTAGCGACCCGCAGCTCTCGATTGTCGCCTGGCCCCAGTTTGTTTGCGTTGGGACACTTTCATCTAGTCTGCAGACACAATCGGGCCACCACGGTAATTAGACGCTGTTAGATTGTTTGAAAATTCTGTTTAATATTGACCGGGGGGCAGCCACCATTTCTAATAGCTGTATTATTTTATTATTAATTCATAGTAGGGAAAGAGATAAAGCTATACGTCCTGCATAGCTCCATCACTTTCTCTCACTAAAGTTATATTAAAATAATATATAACCTCACAGTGCTTTTTATTAAATTACTGGTTTACTGAGAAGTTCTTGTAGAATACTGTTTCTTTTGAGGATTTGACCTATTGGACAGTGGGAGGGGTGACAGTTGTCACAAGTTGACGAATCAGTGAGCTCTTGCATCACGTACCCCGCACAGCTACCTCAGAAACGGACTCAGTTAGTCTGTCAAAAAATCTTTGAAGAACCGACTGGACGAAAAACCATTAATTCCGCGCGGAATCTTCTCCCGATCCTCATGTATAAAATACAAAGAAATAAATGTTTGTTGGGATTCGTAAAAATCCACAAACTAAACTAAAAATCACGATTCCCACACTAATTTCCGTCCCACACCACAAACTCTATACTACGGGACGCTCAAAATAGTTACATCACTAACGCCCCATTAAAATCAGGACACCACCATTTGCGGCGGACCGGGCCAACCCCTCGCCTGCCGCCGGTTTGCGTATGTGCCGAAAATGTCCGGCGATCGGCTGCCTGACGAACAACGGACGAACGTAACGTAATGACATAAGTACGCTTGGTGGGAACAGCAGTAATTGACAACTGTTGATAAAGGATTGGGCAATTGGTGTAGGATGCTCTTCTTAGTGCATAGGTGAGTAGTGTTAGATAGAGATGTAGTAGTTAGATCACAGTTAGGTCACAGATTACTAAGAGTCATAAGAATTACAAGTATAGATATATTTACGGGGTTAGAAGAGTCTTCGAATCAGAAAAAGAGGGTATATGCTTATGACCACACGATAGAAATGAAATGCATGAAATACGCAATTCAGTACTGAGTATATTTCAGCGTCACCGACCGGCTGGAGCCGAGTATACCCGATTCAGTATCACCGTCCACCGACCCGTACGTGAAGATGATGGTGAACGTGATGGTTCAGTGTCTTTCACTACTGTTCAGAAAGAGCGCAAAGAGAGCCTAAATAAATACTCACAAACTTCGACAAAAACTGTCGATAGGTACTCGATATCAAATTATCAATAGATACAGTTGTGCCTATGTGCGTGTATAAGGCAATTAATCTGAAGTCCCGCTCCCTGAACTTTAATATCTGCAACACCGAGACCCAATGAGGGGTAAACGTTACTACAAATCCCTATTATCGGGTCGCCCCTCGCCGGACCGCGCCGCCGTATTTTACGAGCCTAAGATAAGTGATGGGGTGGCTGGCTGTATCCGTTCTATCCGTAACCGGGCCCACACATCTCCCGACGCCGTCCCAACACGTCCGCTAGATGCTATTGTGCCCTACGGTGCCCGACATATCACACGCCCGGAACGTATGTCCGATCTGAAATATTAAAACTTGCTTCTGTCAAATTGTTCGTGCTAGCGTCTCGAGACGCGGAGATGAAATCGTACTGAATGAGCTTGAAACATGCAGCGAGTTTCGTGGGAATGTGGGGAATTGTAAGCAATGGAATTGAGGAACTGAAAGAGGAACACGATGAAAATTAATTTTGTAACAGTGCAGAATTTGATGAATTCATCTGCAAAGTGTTTCAGGGTTCTATCTATCACTTTATTCCAAACAATAATAAATTGATTAGCTCAAATAAATTCTCATGACCTTTGTGTACCAGGCTATCATAGGTCGCTCGAATCCTTCTATTCAATGAATACTTCAAAAATACCAGCGTCTTACGCATCTACTCAGACTGCCATATATAAAAAATTCAAAGTAAAGTCACATTCAGAATCTCGGGGTGCACCGAAATCGTGCAGAAAGCACTCATAAGTAACCCTCATAAAGTATCGGGTCCCTTCCATTGTTGAGACGATTTTTACCTGTCAAGTGTCACTGTGACCCGGATTAGCAGGGGAGGGTTGAATGAGTGCGACCCGGCTTGAGAACTTGATGCCTAGATACGGTTAAATTATAAATCTTTTTTGAGTTTCGCCCGGGTTTGGAGGCGAAGAATAACAAATTGAATCTTGGAAGAGCGAAAGATATTAAAGTTGCCAAAATCGAGGGCACCATGCTGTCTTATCAGTGCCAATAACACAGACATAATTATTTATGTATTATATTTAATTACTTTTATCGGTTCGTGATAAGGACACACGATCTTTTCACATATTATTGGACACATGCCGAATTCTAAAATCATTTTGAAGCCTATTAAAATAATCTATGCCCCTAATAAACACCTACAATAATACCAGGCGTCCATACATCATATGAAAACTGGCACCACCATTTTGAATTTCCTACCTCTCTCCTAATAATAATACGCATGGATACCAGGCTTTCATACAAAGGGAGGCGTTTGCCTATACTTCTACAGGATACGTGAAGCTCCCGCATCATGCCGACCGCATGCCCGAGGCAAGTTTGCAGCCGTAAAAATATAACCGACGTATTGTGGGCTGTGGGATATATTGCGGTTACATTTATGGTGTCCCGGTGTTACTGTGGTTCGTGCTTTGTATTTTTATGGGAACTCAGTTGGCAACTCTCTGCTACTGGAAAAACTCCGGCAAATTACTTTATTTTTTTTAAATTAAGCTTAAAGCCTTACATTTTAGTCTGACCTCTTCAAAAGTTCAAACAAAAAATGAAAAATTTTAGAACAATAAACTATTTATAACCAGTTTTATTTATAAACGTTGCATTAGGTCCTTATAATATAGCCTTTTCCTTCCAAACTTGATAAAAATAACATGCGCCGTATACCTACTATGCACATTTTAATAACTAGTATTCCTGGAATTGTGAGGTTCATTTTACAAACTGCGGGAAATATTTGATATTGCATAGTGAAACAAAGTTTCCGCTGAAAAACGACCACCTGGTCGATATTGCAGTCCTTTGCCGGTTAAAAATGATAGGAAATACTAGTGTCAAACAATAAATTCAAACGAAGAAAACGCAGAAATTAGGGCAGACCAAAAAAATAGTTCGATAAAAATAATAATAACTCTTTTTATTATATTAAAATATTCAAACCCCGACAACCAACATTAACTAACAAAAAGGTTGTATTACAATTCCCCGAAATAAAAAAAAGAAAGCACCTACTACTAAGGAGGAAAAACACTAAAGACGAAGACAGCCACAATTAACAAAGACGGGGAATACTGGTAAGCGGGAGCAAACGAGAACGTGACGTAATAAAAGAACATAAAAACTACCAGGGGACCAAGGATGGGAGGGGGTTGGACGCTCGGGGCGTAAACAGCCGGGACCATCCGGCGAGTGAAGCATCCCTAGGGTTGGCGCGATATCGGGAACGGCGGATTGGCGAGAAGTTTTAACTAAATTAATGGCCACTGTAGTAATACTGTGATTATGAGACTAACGGAAAGTCTGCTGGACCTTATATTATCAATTGCTACCTCTAAAGTTGGTTAATATTTCGACAAATAATAGATAGTAAAGTAAGTAATAAATTACTTACATTACCAAGTCTTTTCGCAATGCAATCTGGAAGTCCACTTTCCGATTGACCTTACCTACACAATCAATCTACTAACAACTGCCGAATGAATGACGCCTAAACGTCAAATAAACACTACTATCAAAGAAATCATCCTTCATGATTACAATATTTTTCAATTTCACCCCTTAAAAATGTGCTTATTTTTTTCGTTATCAAACTGCGTCACCCCTGACCGGGGGGACTGACAATAGTCCACCGTCCCGATACCACTACTCTGACGTTTAACAGCGCGGCAAAACGTCAGATATACACACTCCAGTAGGTTTAACGGTTTATATTCACTGTGCCACGGAAACTACAGCATTTTTAATGGTTTTCAATCGCTATAAGTCCATTAATCAATATCTGGGATGCATTTTGGTAGGTAAATGGAGAAAAGCAGACATTTGTGAGTGATCTATTTGACCCCCGTTATCTACATTGAAGTACAACCCGTGCGTAATAACATGGCACCTGGCTCAAAGCTCCCCCCGCTTCCCCGCATGGCGACGGCGGGGCGCGGCGTGGGTAGCGGGAGGAATTTTGAGTGCCGAGCCAGGTGCCATGTTAATGCGCACGGGTTGTACCGCAGCCACTTGGAAAACCGATCCGTGGTCATCATGTGATTCCGCATTCAAATATTCACACCGTTTTCAGCAGAAGAAAGGATTTCTTCCAAGGAATGAGCAGCAATTCAACGTGTTCCGTTTCCAACACAACTATCACTACATTATAAAACAAAGTCCTCCGCCGCGTCTGTCTGTCTGTCTGTTCGCGATAAACTCAAAAACTACTGCACCGATTTTCATGCTGTTTTCACTAATGGATAGAGTGGTTCTCGAGGAAGGTTTTAGTATACTATAATAACCAATATCCACGCGGGCAAAGCCGTGGGCATCAGCTAGTAATAGCTAATTCATCCATCTTCTATTCGGATGATGTTCTGCAGTTGCAGTGCGCGCATGTATCATAGTGATATAGTGTATTTTTTTTTTTAAATATATTGTCACCTTGTAAAATACTATACTCCATTTGAAATAAGATTAGACGTATAGATAAGCCTTTTTTACATTCCGTTCAACTGATTTTGAATTCTATTGCGTTGGTGGCATGACAACTGGCAGCCGCATTAGATAGTTGGTATTGTGTAACATTTTTTGCTTTTAATGCTATCCTTATGCCTACGGTATAGACGTCAAAATCGGTTGAACGGACTGTAAAAGGGTTTGTTTTAATGTCTAATCTTATTTCAATTGGGGTATAGGTGCATCCGGTTAGACTGTAAGCCGACCCCAACATAGTTAGGAAAAGGCTAGGGAGATTTATTATTGGCACCTTGTAATTTTTATTCATGTAAGTAATTTGGTATCCTTTTAATTGTGTTTTTCTGTGTTGCGCTTTTTAGGGTTCCGTACCCAAAGGGTAAAACGGGACCCTATTACTTAGGCTCCGCTGTCTGTCTGTGTGTCCGTCTGTCACCAGGCTGTATCTCATGAACCGTGATAGTTAGACAGTTGAAATTTTCACAGATGATGTATTTCTGTTGCCGCTATAACAACAAATACTAAAAAACAGAATAAAATAAAAATTTAAGGGGGCTCCCATACAACAAACGTGATTTTTTTGCCGTTTTTATAGATAATGGTACGGAACTCTTCGTGCGCGAGTCCGACTCGCACTTGGCCGGTTTTTTTTTTGTGTGCACAAAATAAATGATTTATCTATATTATATTTGATCAATCGAAAAGTAGGGGCACAACAGGGGTGAATTAAATAGCCTCCACGAGTAGTGATACTTAAATTTACCATGGTGGACACTTGCGGTTAACCACTTTTCAACCTTATTACTAACGGCATAAGGGTGAAAAGTGGTTAACCGCAAATGTCCGCGGTTTAGGTCCGGGGCATTCTTTTAAGTACCCCTCCTTCACCCCCTTGATGACTGGACTTTCACCACAATAGAAGCTATTCTTTTATTTATTACTAGCGAAGTAGTGAGCCGCTACTGCTTCGCATGGTTTTTACTTGACAAAACATTTAGATTAATTATGTAACTTTAATATTAACCGGAATAACTTCTCTAAATGATGGTGAAAACCTCATCAAAATCTGTTGCGTAGTTTTTAAAGAATAAAGCGAACATTTAGAAAATTAAAAAAATTAAATTATTTCACAAAAACGAAAAGCGATTTTAATTTATCAGTCATATAAAAAATGAAGAATGAAATGAAGTTAGTTCTGCTTTAAAATAAGTATACCTGCATCAACACAGAAAGCACTATTAACCGTCACTAATAAGGTACGAACCAGTGTTGTGCCATGAACATCGCCACGTATCGATACTATCGATAAGGCACGTCCCGCGCTGCTCATAGACTATTGAATTAGTGATCCTGTAAGCAACCTACGTTTACCATCTAGGGTTTGAAATCTGTGAAAAGAATATTGATATTTTTTATAACTTATGTTAGACTAGCTTGCGCCCGCGGCTTTGCCCGCGTGGTATGTCATCTATTTCCTTGCCAAATTTTGTCGAAATCCGTTCAATGGTTAAGGCGTGAAAAGATAACATACAGACAGAAAGACAAAGTTACTTTCGAATTTATGATATTAGTATGAATGTAAGGTTTTTCACGTCCCTGTGTTTTCTACTAGGTATACGTTGCTCGAAATCGTGGTAGAAAAATATATATCTTAGTATATTTCTCCCGTACAAAGTGTTGAAAGTGTCATACATACATAGTGCCTACATTAGTACATCTACATTTATTAGTGTGATGTAAGCCTGACGTGTTCGCCTAATCTACATACATCTGGTGCCCTAGACATCCGTCACTTGGCTTTCTCCGCGATTTGAATAAGGAGAAATACAGGGCAAACATAAAAATAAACGAGACTAAGGAGGTTTCCCAGAAAGTTGGGATGAAATAGATATAAATACAAGAAAAATTGTCAGTTTTAAAGTTTTAATTTCATAATTATGAAACCATGTTCAGGTAGGTACTTTATAGAAAGTCTGAATGTGGGTAGGGTTGGCACGTAGAAACAACCAGAAACCATCCATAGTAAGCCAAATGTAATTACAGAGTTGTTCTAAAACTAGCTTATCTAAACACAAATAAAACTATGTCATAATTATATCAACGAATTGCCAAATACAAATTATTTCGAAGATACGGCCCCACGCGATAGCGTATTTAATTGCTACACCCACATTTCGGTACCCAATACTTTTCAAAAATGTACTAGGCGCACAAGTATATAAGGAGTGCTATTTTCAAAATTCGCGTTTTGGCTTTGTAGAATCTATGCAACCAAACCAGTTATCATCATCTTAGTGCGAAACTTATAAAGATAAACAATAGTTAAATAATTGGTTTGAATTGCTTATCGTGTTTTATTATGTAAAAGGCCAAAATGTGCGCGTAATAAGTATATTGTGCTGATTACAAATAATATGTCTATGTGCGAATATAGGCAATGAACAAAACTTGAACGCATAAGTTTTTATTTTACACCACTGAACTGACCTCCATGGAAAGAACACCCGGATTTTTATTAAAATAAGAACTGTAAACTGATATTAATAATATGTGGTTAATAAATGAAAAAAAAAGTTGATCACATCATTGGGAAAGATTTTCAAAAGGCTGGCAGCATTGCAGCATTGAATCTCCGAAAAATGAGGCCAACCCTCGACGGTCGCTAGGGTACTAGTGGCCGCCAGCATCATATAATATTGTATCAATAACACCACCTATTGTTTCAAACCCAAACGGCTCAATAAATGAGCTAAGCTAAACACTATCGCATAACTAAATTATCACTCGCTATTTCTTACTCAAAACAACATAACTTTTTTCTAATGCCAATATACAATACAGTTTCTAATCAAAAGTACCAGGCGCGCAGATCGCGAAAAGGGTTTATGTATTAGGAAAAACTAAGGCGGTGTGTAGGTAATAAGATGACGTAAGCTAAGTGACGCGGCCGTGTACACATGTGCCTTGAGCATCAGTCACCTCGACTTGAGTCCCCGCGTGGTTTGCCCCCGGCAGCGAACAGGGTTGTCCAATATAAGATTTGAAAATTATTATTATTTTGCTGAGTTCTAATATACGTGCTTGTTTCAGCAGATTCCTTCCACTTATGTAAATCTGATGTAAAATACAAAATCGAATACCGGGATGTACCGCAATACGTTCCCAAACAAACATTTTTGGGAATTGGGAACATTTTAATGGCATATTATGTCATGAGTTCATGACATGAGGGAATATTCCAGGAAGTAATATTATAAATTACTGCTTGTTCAGTTCAGTGGGAACATTTCAGCATTGTTATAGCGAATCATCATACCTTTTAGCTTTGCAACTAATCATAGCTACTCATAAAGCCGTTTTATGTCATCATTTGTTGATATTTACAGCTAGAAATGGGCGACCCAAGCTGATTTGGTACATCACAGACAGGTAATTGGAGATTATTAGTTACCAACAGCTACGAGCTAACTGCCCATTATCTTGAATGAAATCCTTACGACAGCCAAAGCTAGCTGGAATGTGGCTTATAGTCAGCGCGCGACTGTTACTTGAGACATGGAGCGGTAGAAGTAGATAAAAGGCCAAGCTAACTCAATCTGTCAATCTTGTCAATGGCGCCCTCCCCCGTCTCACTTCTCACATACCTCAGGTGGTCAATCCACTATTCCGAGGATCCATAACTTCGCACGATAACACACTGTACTCGGCATTGATAATCGCATTTGAAGATTTGCATAAAAGTCGTTTCACTTCTACAAAAAAAATACCGTTCTGAAAATCTTTTCCAAAAAAATTATTATTCCCACCGTGTGCCAACCCTGCCCGCGGCGGGAGCAACAGCGCCATGAGGGGGGTGGCGGCGCGACGGGGCGGGGGCGGAAGTGTCGTGCGTGCGATTTAATTCCATCGCCGCCGCGCGCCCGGGACACAGGCCCGAGCACACTTGAAGTGGAGGGATGGGTTTGTAATTATGTATTGGTGTTATCGATTGTCGATGAAATTAATTTAAGATGTTCATTTGGTATTTTCGTTGATGTTGTTGTTGATAATAACAGTTTAAGCTAATAACAGTTTATTACACAAATAGATTTTGGGCAAATTATGTTTTTGTTTTTTTTTTTGTTAATGGGCCTTCTGCGAAATCATTGCGTGGGATTTTTCCAGCTTTTTATGCAAAATATTCATTCTGTATTTTTTGTGATTGCAATTTGATTATCCCACATAGCATGCAGGCTTAATTTTGATAATTCTTCAAAATCAGAGTACCTATAAAGCATCTCCCTATAAAATATTAAATTGCAATTCCCAATCCCTGATATCGATAAACTTAGCCACAGCTCTACGCTCGTGAAAGGCGGTGGAAGCGGCGGGCTGGTCGTAAAATTGCGAGACCAGGTGATTCTGTCGGCGGCGTTACACCTACATAAGTACATACACCCGACACTATGTACTTAGCACAGGGCTGTCAGATCACTGTATTATTAAATGTTGTTATTTTTTAAGTTAAAACTTCTTTAGGTGCGTTGAGCGATTTTTGGTAGGGGGAAAACTTATGGATTCCCGTCACCAACGCGCCGTAGTGCCTTTATAGTTAACGCTTATACCAGTTTCGGCAGTCATGACTGCTTTTTTTTTTTTAAATAACAAGTTGGTTTTTATTTTGGTTTCGAACCAAATTGAGAGAAGCAGAGACTGTCGGTTGAACGACAGGCGACCAGATAATTTTATTTCGTACATGATTGGACCAGAGAGTGACATCAGTATGCCTAGGATATTAATCTTCAATTTAGTCATGATTAGTCACCAGTCATTAATCGCAATCTAGTCATTTTACTTTATATGCGATTTATAGTTTTGATTTTTTGACATAGGCAGTCGATAAATTCAATTTTAATAATTATAGACTTATGCAGTAGGCTGCGGGTTGTGGCAAAATTTTTACTATGAGGTGTTTCGATAATGTTCTTTTGTCTTCTGAATACCTGAAACTGATTTATAGTGTTTATTTTACGATTATTTTGATTTTGCTTATGATTTTAATTGTATTTGAAGTAAAACACACAGGTAAAGTACCTTGTTATTGAAAACCATCGTTTGATGATGTTGTGCTGTGTTTGCTCAGGTTTACTCTGGCGGTTCGTGAAATTGAGAGAACAGGTGATTATGCCAGTAGCGCCCTGCTTATATGCATTACGCTCCGCTATGTTCCAGCTTAGGGCTGTCGCGTCGCTGAGGTTTGTTGACTAATTACGAAATAATTGTTTTTTTATTATTTTATTTGTTAGTTGTTTTTATCTATTCTATACTAAGTTAGATAATAAAGCTAGCTTTACCAACCAATTTCTCCAGTCCAGACTCCCGAGGCAGAAATTAAAAAAACATACATATTTATAGGTTACACAATACAGGTAAGTACTTACATAATTCTATAATTATTAAGATAAGAGGAACCATAAATAGATAAGTAAAAATAACAAATCACCCTAAACTCGACGCGGCGACGGCTAAAGCTTGGGGGAGAAGATCGAGCGGTCGAGAGTCCGAATTCCACCTGTTGCTTTAATTCTATGAACCGATCTCTAACACATCATACCTAGGTTAGGGGAAGTCACCTTAAAGTTCTTAAAACCAGGTACGGCCACGTAAAAAAAAAACATGCGGGGCAGTATTTGGAGACTGCCGATAGAAGTGAACAGTTGAGTCTGAGTTTTGAGTTTGAGTTCATTTCTTCAAGCGTTCGGTGACGATGACGCGAGTTCCATGATTTTTGTTCATCCAACAAGCGTTCGGTGACAATGACGCGAGTACCATGATTTCTGTTCACCCAAAAAGTGCTCAACGCGCCACAAACAATATTTCTTATGTTTTCTGTGGTTGAAATTGAAACCACACAAAATATAAATCATTATTAAGAGGCAACATGCGATGTTTTTGGACTTGCTTTACTAATCTCAGAGATCCTCTGGTCAGATGTTCTCTCCCAGGGGTCATCATAATGAGCCTATTATGATCCCACTGCTGGGACATAGGCCGCATCTCTGTGACAGGGAGTGGGCCGTGGATTACGGCCCACTCCCTCCACGCGGGCCCACTGGGTTGGTAGATGTCACAAACCACACTGTCTTCGAATTGTTGGTTCTAGGACATGACGGTTTTATCACGATGTTATCTTTCACCGTTTTGAGAGAAGTAGTGGTGAAATAATTTACACAAAGTAAAGCGCCTGACTGGGTTCGACCTTCAACTCGTATGTCGCGGCTGTTACCACTGGACAATCAACCCCTAGAAGATAATCTACCCCTGGGAGAGCCCAGGGCTAGATTGTCTGATATTTTATTAAAAAGAAAAGTTGAACACCTTATCTATTTTCTTGGCACAGCCCTGCACAACTGAGCACCGTATCCCGTCCCATACTTACGTGTGGTGGTACGTGCGACGGCGCTACAAACTTGTGTTGTACCAGATATTTAATATTACATCAACTATACATAACGTCTGCCATATGTATAAGTAGAGAATTCTGACAGACGCGGTATGTACACAGCGTTACGCTTACGATCCATAATGAGGTTAACAGAATCTTCGCAGTAGCTACGAATCTTGTATTTTGGGTTTGATCTTGAAATGTTCATCTCGGCTTTCATTATAAGGCTGAATTATTGAACGTTACCTCTCTATCATCAACTACTTGAACCTTCCTATCACTCAGTCTTGCTTTTTTTTTAAACCTGCTTTGACTTCATCTACTATCTACTATCACTTCTTCTGTTAATGAATCCCATAAAGACTTTAACTTCAATGAAAATGTATGTATACAATACACTGAAAGAGGCCTTCTTAGTAGGTAATTTTTTTGGACAGACTATTTTATGCCAGACTAGCTTCCACCCGCGGCTTCTCCCGTGTGGTATGTCAATAAAAAGTAGCCTATGTCCTTTCTCAGGACTATCTGTGTACCAAATTTCATTTCATCGGTTCAGTAGTTTTGCCGTGAAAGCGCGACAGACAGAGTTACTTTCGCATTTATAATATTAGTAAGGATTTAATCGGAAAACCAAAATATTATTTACCGTCTGTTTCACCTAACCCATTAATTATTACAATGGACTAAACGCTATAATGATCTATGAAGATCTTCATCTCCACACATTATAATACTCGTGCGGGTTTCCAGATGTCAGTCTTCGCATTCGGAAGGTCCCTGTCCGCATAAAGGACATATCTCATCGAAAACCGAGGCTTTGTTGATTGTGACAGCGAAAATCCCCTTGAAATCCACAATGGAGTTGTGTGCATAATATAGTTCACAGTTCGTCGATATCTGGAATTTCGGATTTGTTGGACTCGTGTTCGGACTTTCGGAGTTAGAGTTTGGTTCAAGTCGTTTGTCTGACATATTGAAGTCTTTCTTTTATTTTATTCAGTCATTCAATGCACCTATAAAAAAAAATGGTGTATTAAAAAAAATCGCCTCGGCAAGATTTTTTTATACTTTTTCGCACTGGATTTTCAACGCTTTGGGACGCACTCGGTTGGATTCTCAACGCTCAGTTCAACACCGAGAGTTACAAATGCAGTGCGTGATAAAATCCCGCCGCTATATATTTACGTCCGTGTGAACGTAGGCTTATATGAGTACTCTAATGATGATGCTTGTTTTGTATTTGAGCAAAAAAAAATCTTTATAGACGATTTGTAATCTACTAGAATAATAGTTCAGCATAGACTACACTCTGTCTATTTCTAGATATTTCTAATTATCTGTGCTTAGGTAGGTACCATTAATTCGTATGGTGCATCAGTTAACATGCAGCATTTTTTACAAGTAGTATTTTGTCACTTGTAAGCCATCCACTTTACCCCCAAATTGTGTGAACGCGATTAATTAGAATAAGCAAATATTCATAAAATATTCCAGGGAAAATGATGGAAAATATAAACGAGACTGTGGAACACGTGTAACGGAAATCAATCCCAGTAGCTTTTATAAACTGAAACTAAACTCCGATAGCTCTCAGTCTCAACTTCACCAACCTACTAAGTTACTACTACTCTACTGGTAAAAGAATTTGATATCATACTTATAAGTTGTTTTTTTCAGCTGATATTGTATTTTTCAATACTTATGTATTTTATTTCTGAAACAATATTTTTTCTCTTTAGGTATTGACGTTTGTGTGTATATTACGAATGAATATTACGGCCTCTCTCATCTATTAAATAAAAGTTTATTTTATTTCGAAGACTTGAAACGATTTCTTAATAGAATAATTTTTGTATTTAGCAAGATAAGTACGTCTATAAAATTAAATTAGGAAACTAAAACTGAATAGTAAAAAGTTATCGATATCGATAAGCGGCCACATAAGCACATCCCTATCGCATGCCGAGGGCGATTTACGGGCGCTCGACAAGTCGCAAACTGGCGCAAACTCAGGTGACCGCGCGACCGTACCTACCTACCAGTATCGGCCAGTACGGTACCTACCGCACGGGACGTTGTCCCTCACAATAATAACACAGAAGTACCAATACTCACAACTCACAAACATTGCTGAACCGAAGAAGAAATGTCATTGCCAAACAGTGTGACTGCAAATCGCAGTAGAGTACTACATGGATCTTTTGGCAGCTGAACATTAACATGGAGGCATAATCAGCCTGTATCGTTCCCTTCCCACTGCTGGGACACAGGCCTCCTCTCGGTGAGAGGGTTGGTAAACATTTTGTGAAATTGTTACAGAAGTTGTATGGATAAAACAAGTGTGCTAGTTCCGATTTTGGCCACGCGTCAAATGCACTTTTATTTGACAGTTCTACTAGTGGCTTACAAACCTGCAGTTTTAACTGACAGTTTTGATTAAAATAATATTGTGTTTAGTTAGATTGTAAGTTCGTTTTCAGATCAACAACAAGCGTACCTACGTTCTCTTTTATCTACAAAACTTAAACTACCTAAACAGTTAAAACTGACAGTTTGACTGCACTTGTTTGGCTCGCTGCAGTCTTGACAAAACACTCTTGTTTTGTGTCTTTCGTGTGTGACTGTGACTACCTACATCGATATACTTGGGAATTGGGAGAGAACTTCTGTGCCCCATCTTCTTGGTGGCGAAACGCGGCCCGCATCAACTACCTACGTGTGATACACGCTATGGAGTGCCACACATACTATACATAGCTATACCTATGTATAACCCGCAATACATGTTCTCACACATCACCTGTTCACTGCTTGTCAGTTGTAGCGTGCATACATAATATTGGTATTAACGGGTTGAGCAAATGTACATAATAGTGGCAGTATTTGAATTGAAGCCGCATTTTGGGACAAATTGTAATACGGTTATTGCTTAGTGGTTCGATATTGTATTTTCTGAATATAGCCAGCACAGTAAATATACAGGGTGTATCAGAAAAGTGTAGTAAAATTTAAGGGTGTGGTATAAGACCATCAAACTGAACACCTTTCTCCATGGGACCACTAAATATCGTAATCGCGAAATTAGTTTTCTTCGATATATTGCTCACACCATGGAGAGGTGAGATCGGTGAGGCCGAAAAGTTAAAAAACTGACAGTATTACAAAACTGACGGTTGTCATGAGTAGAAAAACTGACAGTTTTTTGTGACTGTCTAGTTCTGTGGGTTGTGAAGTAAGATGCAGCGTTGTAAGCCTACTTCGGACGTGACTAAATGTCGCACAAAAGATTTTCAAAAACACAAAATACACTTTGAATTCGGAATGATTAATCGCCGTTTGTGAAAAAAGAGGCCGGTACACAGTCAGTCAGATGCATTTAACCCTCGGGGTATAATCCTCCCAAGCTCCCATTTTACCTTCAATTTGCTTTGTATGATATGGGCTACACCTACAGGCAGTCCACCGGTAAAAGTACGCAGACAGACAGTACCCACCTATGTACAACATGTATGTTCATATATTTTTGTATATGAAACGATATGTTCGGTAACTGAATGCCCGGCCCGCCATGCCAGTTGCAACGTCAAAACTTAGTTACAAAGCGAAGGTCCGAACAATTTGGTAATTGGCAGTTCTGTGCTGCAAAAAATAAGCGAAAGTATTATAAATTTGCAATTGAATTGGCCAACTAGAGTTTATAACAAAAAATTGTAAGAGATCATTTCTATATATGATTTTGGACACCTGTCTAAAACCATATTGAACTTGGCTTGCTGATAACTAAAGATTTGTTGCCCTCCCTTAGTTTTTAAGGCCATTTTCTCATGATCATCCCTACCGAGGATGCGCTTTCATTTGAACCTGTAAAAGATCTGTCCTGCTGCCTTATAAGACAACTGATGGCATGCCCTATTAGGTTTTGACAGTTTATTAAAAGTGAGCTGCCACTTGTCGATGAGCGTGGGTTTATTTTAAATTCTGAAACTACCCTCGTGCCTTACCCAACATTAAAAAAACCACCGTATCCTTCGCTTCTCATTAAATTAATGACGTGAAGACATTCCACTATATTAATTGATAATTACTGGCGGATACCAAGCGTACATAGCCTGCAGGAGTTATATAACTCCCGATAAATTTCATCGGCGCGCCCGGCAGGCGTCGCGTTACAAGTAGCACTCGACGCTAATGACGCACTTGTTCCCGCCTCTGCCGCCCGCGTACTCGTGCTCGCCCCTTCTCGTCAGCCCGCTGCCCGCGCTTTCTCGCAATTGCCCGCGCCACCGGTGTTCGTGGGTGCAATTTCGCTAGAAGCGCGTGGCGTGTTTTGGGGCAAATTCAATTTAGTACATTGCATAACCGGCGTCGCGCCTAATAACCCCGGGAGATTGGCAGAGGTGCCACCGAGTGCCACGGTACATGTACATACATACATACACAACCCATGACATACATATAAAGTTGGCGAGTGATTCCCCATGAGTGATAGGACCTAGGGGGTGAGAAGTTGGCCGTTTGCCTTTTAGACATACGGCGCGGCAGCGGCCGGTCAGAAATATTCACATCCAGGGCCCTCGGAAGCGTCCATCATCTCAGCGAGTCTATTATGACTCAGTTCTAAATTTAATTACCTCTTCATAAAAGAATTCAACTGGTATAGAGCAAAGATTCTTATTCCTTGCTACTAGCAGTAAAATAGTACGATTAAAATGGTCAAAATCATCAGTGGTTGGGTCATACATACTCATACATGACACCCATACCATACATGATTGTCTTTTCCCCCCACTCTAGCACAACACAATATAAACCAACCACTAGCGACATTAACAAACTAGGAACCTTTAATTACCTATTAAATAAATTTGTAGTAAGGAAAGGAACCTTCGATGATAAGGACAATTTATTGATGTGTTAGAAAAGGCCAACAGATCAAATGAACTGATTTGCATTTTATCCGAGTCCAATTAAACTCGAAAATTATTCGTTTCAATTTTCAAACAAAGTTAAGGCCCACTTGCACCACACATAATGCTAAACTTTTTCGTATTTAAAACATCATTCTGTCTGTGTCTCTGTCACCTTCAAACGATTGACAAAAACAGAACTAGTTATGTTTGGAATACGTTTTGCGCTAAACCCATTTAGTGATTTGCGTGCCAGCAACGAAAAATTTACGAATCTTGCATTACAATTTTTCGAATTTCGAACGTGCAGAAACCATCCTGCCAAAGCAGTGGAAGCATCGCGGTAGTTACTTAACTCTTATTTATGTTCCGTACCCGCAGAGTGCCAAATTGAACCCTATTACTATTACTAAGCCTGGGCTGTCCGTCCGTTCATGTCTGTCAGCGGGCTGTGTCTCATAAACCGTATGAGGTATTTTTTACAGATTGTGTATTCTATTGCCGCAATTGCAAAAATAATAATAAAAATTAAATGAAGTTAATAATTAAAGGGGACAAACATATTCAAGAAACGTGTTTTTGTCGGTTTTTTTGCTCGATCTTAATACGGTACGGAACCCTTCATATGCAAGTCCAACTTTCACTTCGAGTTTTTAAATAATTGTAGATTCTGTTATTTGCTGTTTATTCTGTTCCGGGTGGAGTTATCATTATGCTTATACATAATATAGTCTGGTCCACGTTGCTTAGCGGAACACACACCACCGTTTTCCTGTGTTTTCGTCTTGTATTCTAAATAATTATAAATTCTGAGAACATAAAGTGCAGAAATAATTGCCCTTCCTTGACGTTGGCGATGCGTTTAGTTTATTTACCAAACAGGCAGACGTTGTAGAAATAAATTAATAAATCTACGGGTGGGGAAAGACGCCTGGCGTAATAAGTAGGTAGGTACTCATTACTTGTATTGTAACAATTCTGTGCACCCGAATGTAGCAAAGGTTCTGCTGGTCCCATCAACTCGAAAAACTTGTAAGTGACTGATGCTGTATCCTCATAATATCTAGGACCGATACCTACACTTACACGTAATAAACTATCAGAAATCCTTACGGCACGATAGTGCCCCCGCACTATCGTGCCCCCAGATAATATAAGTCTAATACGTGAACGAAGATCGGACTCTACAACTTTACTGCAAACCAATGTTGCAGACTGATTTAGTAATGTCGCTGTCAGTTTTGAATGACAGATCGCGAGATCGCGACTGATAGAATGTTTGAACCTTTATGTAAAACCTCAGATAAATAACAAAACAAAAGCAACAATTTATTCCTAATTCAAACAACTTTATTCACAAAATAATTTCGCGCCTTGCATTGCGGTCACATCCAGCCAGTCCGCCTCTTCGCTCGACACGGCGCCACAAGAACAATGAGTCTGAAGCGGAGTCGCGCGCCAGCGGAACACCCGCCGACTTCATTTTTATTTATTTTAGCCAACGACGCTTTATTTAATTCGTGCTGTATTTATTGCGCTAGCTCTTGTTGCTACTTGTTGAGATGTTGGCCCGTGTCGCGTCTATGGGATCTATCTTGAAGTTACGTTTCTTGCGTTAGACAAAAATTCAATAGTTTAACTGACTGGGTTATCCATTATCCATCCTTATCCTCCGTATTTAAGGGGCATTATGTTGTCATGGATTTATGTACCTACTTGCCCCTTTACTTTGGGGCGGTACCCCATTTTTCTTAAAGCGACTTTGTAGAAAATAAAAGAAGGTGGTGCATCATGTTATCAGAGGACCTAGCCAACTGAATAAGTACCTACTTACTTGAATTTGGTACGCCATGCCAGGCAGGAAACAGCAGTATTAAAACACGAAGCCATCCATTTTTCGGCTCCGACGCAGAATGTCCACTTCTCAAAATGTCCACTGGTCGCAAAATGTCCTTTTCTCAGAATGTCTCTTTCGCAAAGTGTCTCTTTCGCAGAATGTCCACTTCGGAAAATGTCTCTTTCGCAGAATGTCCACTTCGCAAAATGTCCCTTTCGCATTTCACATAAAAAGTTAATCTAATCCAGAAAAACGTTTTCCTGAAAAAAATAAATTGACCACTCCAACCGGTGACGACATTTACCGGCGCGGCGCTACCAGGCTATCATAAATTACAAGCTAGCGGCATTGCACTAGCGGTCGGTAATTACGACTGCAAACTTATGCTGCAGTTGACACGGCCAAAACTCAACCTTATTTGTATGAGAGAGCAAGAGTGTTAACGTTAGTAAACTGGCGTGTCAAAGACTACGGGCCAGTCTCGGCCGGCGCATGCAGGCGCGGCGACGCTGATGACGCGTAATTAGAATACGGAGGGATTCTGAAACTATCGAATTTCAAAATCGAACCGTCGTCACACATTGAATCGGATTTCGATTATCTTGGAAACGGATAATTACGATGCTCCATTTTCTCTTTGATTTCTTTAGAAACTTATGTAAGTAGGTATTTGTTTTTGCATATTGATTCGAACTGTTATGTGTTATCAATATCACGATATCAGCAGGGCTAGTCTTATAAAAGTTTTCTTTAATTTTAATTTTTTTCTAGCGGCTTTGCGGCTTGGGTCGCGAATGTTGCCGGCATCGTCCCGTATTTATGATTCGTCCTGTACGAATCTACTATCGTCCTTCTTGTTTAGTTTACGACCTCGCGTCACCCGCACAATCTCGCCCACACACATTCATTATTCGGGCAGGCCTGCCTCATCGTCACGTAATTATCAGCTGCTTCATATTTATCGCAACTAGGGCGTAGGGTAGTATCTTGGGTAGCCTCGGGGCTGATTCGTCGTGCGATCCATGGATACGTAGCTATCTTGATTCTTGATTTCCTTTTATAAGGGGGCTATTTTGGATATTAAATGCACAGAGTTTTCGTGAAAATTCATGCCACCAGTTGGCGCCACTTTGACAAGAGTTCTTCCATTTCGATTCGACAATGAATCTAAAATAATAATTATGATGACGGTCATATACGTTTCATTTATTCGTTCGTCATTCAGTCAAGCACGAGTCCGCACGACTGTAGAAAATAAACATAGGTGCTTTCACACTTTCGACAATTTAAAAAAAAACGCCCTAAGTACACTACCTCAAACTCAAAGGTGGCGTGGAAACGTGTGCATATTATGACGATTACAACTCTTTGAACTTTTTGAATCGTTATAATAATTTATGTATCTCGAAAATGGTGGCTCTTAGGAAAAAGTTTTTATACATTTTTAACAGATAATTTTATTATCAGTCTGATCGCCAATTTTTGTCTGGGCAATTTTTTTTGATAAAACTTACCGTTTTGCTGAAAATCGCGAAAAACCGTTATCTACCCGTGACCTTTGACCCCGAGTATTTTTTTTCCAAGTGTCGGATCGTTGAGGACTTTTTAGGTTTCATTTATAATGGTGTTTTGAACAATCCTACCAATTTTCAGCTGGATTCGAATTATTGTACCCTTGGATGTCTAAATTGAACGGACTAATATTCTGGCGCACAAATACGTGCAGTCAGTAGATAAAACGCATTTTTTTTGGTTTGTCTCCACTTGTTACCTACTGTATTTTTCATTTCTGTAAATGAAAAGAGGTGCACAGCCATCATAGGATCGCTGTGCACATTTAAAAATTAAAAACTTTTTGATAAGGAAGAATCTAAGTTATTTCGGATTGGAATGCGTTTTTCTCATAAAATTAAGGCCTTTCGTATTCCACTTACAACAATGACTTCAACAATCACTTCTGCTACCCCATTTACGAAAACATATTCATAAAATCGTCAGACCAATAACGACGCACTTTAACAGCACCATAAGATAAAACCATTGCGTTGGCAGACCACGGTATCAGCCATAAAGCGGTAACAATTCACAATCGTAAACCGACCACATCACCATAGTACCAGACCCTCATAAATAACAGGCGTAAAGATGTTTTCAACAGATGGATTTTTTGGTCGTCCGTAAACAAAGGTCGTGTTTTCCATTTTTGTACTAGGACTGTAGAATTTTTAGGGGGGTTGGTTAACTTTTAATGGCGATTTCCCTATGGTAGAGTCCAGACTTTTGCTTACGGTTCAATCAAGCAGATGTAATTCTGAAATGTTTCATAGATTTGAAAAATCTGTCGCCTGTCCTATTGGATCTTCATGTAAGGATTATCGGAATGTGCAATAAACTCCGTCGAGTACCTAAATAAGTGACCTGTTTTGTGCAAAACAGAAAACAGGTCAATCGACTTTTATTAACTTTGTACCTAATCGATTACTTACTATTTTTTTTAAATGAATTGATTGAAGTAGAGGCGTCAGTTACTTATTTGAATTCGGTTTAATTTAATCGGATTATTTTATTAATCGATTTTATTACTTTGCTCTTTGTTAACAGCAACTATATATGTAGTTATATAGGTACCTACCTACCTACATAGCCGATTGTTGATACTACGACGAGCCTAATCACCACCCGTATCGGATACTACCGGTAACGTCACACAATCGACGCCAAATTACTAGGGTCGCAGAGTTGATAACAAGCTAAACTGAACACTTATCGTTACGGCCCGTACGAATGAATCAATCAATCAACGCGGTGGAGGGAAAGTGGCGCGGATAATGAGCGGGCGGGAGGCGCCGCGAGATGGCGTGCCCGAAGCGCCATTACGGCGTGAGGTTTATGGTATGGTGGATAGGCGAGGCGGGGAATGCAGTTGATGTTTATTGTTATTTTGCAAAATTCTTAGTCGGAAGGGAGATCTCTAGGCTCCAGTCTTATGCCAATTTGTGTAGTTTTTAGTGAAATTCTCTTGAGAATTCGAAAAATGTTTGTAGGTAAGTTATGAAGACCTATTATTATGATCCCAAAATTAGTAGCCGGTAAAGTGACACGGGTGGTTCGACTGAAGCTATTATGCTTTCGAGAATAAGATAATTCAATTTCAAGAGCAGAATATTGAAGAAAGCTTAAAAAGCCTTGTAATTTAGCATTGCATAGCTACACTGCACAACGACCCCCAAATCTTATCGACTTTTTTTCCTCCAAATTCATTACGTACTTTTACTAGTTAGCTACTTAAACTATAATTCTGTCTTCACAAATTATACCTACTTGGCTCCCTAATTCCCTATCCCCGCTTCGCTTACCACCATGTCCTCACCCAAGTCAGCCCGACGGACGAAAAGGCGGAAATCCGCCGGCTGCCTCGACAATACAGCATTATAATTTCTTCGCCTGCCCACCTCCCGGCAGCAAATAGCGTGAAATTTTAAAAACATTACGCTTCGTCTCTTCCTGTGCCGCCATATTAATATCTGTCAACGTAACACCCTATTTTGTTCAGTTTTTGTGATTTAAAATTGGCGTACTTTTGTGATTAAAAATTAGATTGTAATGTAAAATAGACCAACTGTATGCATACATAATTTTGAATTGATGTTTTGTACTGGAGCATTCTGCAAAAGGAGTTTGTAAAGATCGTAGTAGATGGCGCTCTGCCTACCCCCATGGATAGAAAGACAGAAAAAAAAATTGGGAAAAAAAATTAAATAATTATGTACACATGGTAACATTGTTGTATGTTTACATTGTTACTAACAAATATGGAAGTGATTTTGAAATAAATGTTGATGTATTTATTTATTCTATAAATTATTATATTTTTATAATATATTTTCATTCTTATATAATTTCGTAAAAAATGCTGTAACTTACTAATTTGATAGGTATAGCGTGAACTCTGCCGTTTTTACCGATATAGGGCAATACCTATGGCTATTCGTCTTTCAAGATTAATGAATTTGCGTGTCGAAGGATGAAGTTGGACCAAAGTAGGTAGTATAGGTATTCATTCGTCTAATAGTCTGCAAATCTGCAATAAGTTTGAAGTTAGTAAAATCTCCGAATAAAGAATGTACAGAATTTGTTACCTACATATAGCAGTTATTTAGTACCCAGATGAGTACTCATTTTACAGCTTTTTTTTTTCAATGTTAGTCCGCGACAGTAACTTGTATCTAACATTCTACGCGGGGTTTCCATCTTCAAAAATATGAAACTTTCAGAATGGTTTGAAGTTTTTTGAAAAATCTAAATAACTTTCCGTAAAAAAAAACCTTCAACCTCCTTTTACTGTGCTCTAAGCTCGAAATATTTAAGTACATATAGATCCAAAAAAAAAGTACCTAAGTCATGTTGAGTGTCCGTTCAGCGAGGGATGAACAGGGGGAGCAAGTGGCCGGAAAAATACAGAGGGGAAGTATAACGGAGCGATGTCGGCGATTAAACTGTTTAGGAGTAGGTACGTACCACTTGTTATGTCCCAGTTCTGTGTTACAATCGATAACGTTTTACTCGATTTTGTGAGTAACTACGACATGAGCAGTGAGTACCATTCGTATGGAGCATCACTATTTTGTAATTCAAAAATAGAACGCGCCGTTTGAATTTATGAGATGAATAAATGTTTCGGATATTTATTTTATTTGCTGCTTCATTTTTGCCCAAATTCAATTCAATTCAACAAAGGTACTCTGTTCGAATCAATCAATTTTAAACCCACCGCTGTCAAGTAATTATTATTCCGCTTACCAACTTTTGCCAATAACCGCGCGCGGCTGATTGCTGCCGTTTCCGAGGCGTCCGCGCTTCAAATATTGCAGAATCTCGCTCCGCTCCGCATTTTTACGGTAAGCCGTGACTTTGTCACGCCTGGCGGGTGTCTTGCCGTGATCATCTGACAGATGTCTACTTAAGCACTGTACGAGACTGCTGTGGATATTTCGTAAGCTTTTTTCTTACTAAATTGCGGGGGAGATAAGAACAGCCTGTTCTGATGTACCTTGGATGTTTATCGGCATAATCTTGTCGAACAAGAAAGAGTAATGTACACCTACATAAATAGCGGTGTCTTCTTACACACTTTTTAGGGTTCCGTAGTAAACAAGGAACCCTTATAGTTTCGACGTCTGTCTGTCCACGGCTTAGCTCAGAGACTTTTAGTACTAGAAAGCTGTAATTTGGCGTGAGTGGGTATACATATTATTAATCACGGATTTTAAGGATACCTCCGGACCTCCCCTACCCGTAAAGTGGGGATGTTTTTTTTACTCGTCTATCCCATAGAAAAAATGTTGTGAGTTTGCGAAATAAGTGTTAATTTTTTTTTGAGTCAATTTCGTCTCCCTGCCAGCTGAATGGTTGGTTTTTCATATTATGTGAAACAATTCACAGTTGGTTTAGTATATTTATAACGAAATTAAAAGGAAAACTATGACAGCTAAATAGGCTCTACAAGTTAAAGAGTAATAAATTAATAATAGACCAACTTACATTTGCAGTTGCAAAAAGATGTTTTCCCATACATTCCCTATGGGAAAACATGTTATTCAACTACAATATTAAGTTTGTTCTTGAGATAAATTTCATCCCATTCCCAACTACGGAACCCTTCATTGTGCGTGGTCCGATACGTACTTGTTTCTTGTTTTTAATGATACCTCGAAGATGGAATAGTTTTTAATTAGGGGTAATCTCAGATAAATTAGAAGGAAGGAGTTTTTATACATATTTGTGGGTTACGTTGTACCAAGACGTCTCTTTTTGAAAATACAGCTGATTCGTTCAAATTCCTATCGCCAAACTTTTAATTTAAATTCACTGAACGCCAGTTTCACGTCGCGCCAGCCGTCAGTCAACACACTCGACACCCAAACAACGTGTTGTAAGTACACAAATACATAGTAAACCTGAAACCAAGTACGTTATTAATATATTTCGACGCAACGTACATATAGTTACTAGGTATGTAGCAACGTGCCAAAGTTATATCGCGCGGATTCACACGAGGCGCGACGCGACGCCGACGACGTAGGTAGTCGGCACCTAATGGCCCGGGAGGTAACGACGAGCCGTCATTATAACTAAATTATGTAGGTGCCGCCTTGCTAATGCGACACAGCTCGGCGCGCCGGCCACCGCTCTTTGTTTCTGCGCCCCTGGTATTTCAGTCACATTCGGAATGGAGGATACTTTGCCCCGTTGCAGTATTTTTATGTGTACCTGCCCATTTAGTATCAACCACATATTTATACGTATACCAAGTTTTCAGCCCGCAACCTTTACCTACTTTAAAGGTTTTGTATGAGCCCTCAGGCCACCACAATCCAAACCTGTACCTACTTACATATTTAACAAACATTACTCTTTCCGGTGTTTAAATTACCTAATTAAGAACTATTTTCGTTCTCACTATGTTATGCAAAAGTTTAATTTCTTCAACATTTTCTTACATGAAACACATCGATCACTAATAATTAATAAAGAACAAGATGATGAAACAGTAAAATTATGATTATAAGTACCAGTAAGTAGGTACCTAACTAACACTTAATAAGAAAACGTTATCGACGCAAAAATAATATAATATGATATGTTCAAACACAATGTGAATTGTTTGAATACAAATGAAATGAAATGATAGATGAATTTGATAAATATCTACAATATCTACACTATCTACAATAATATTTTAAAGAGGAAAGATTGGTATTTTTGTATGTTTGTATTTTTGTATTTTTGTGTGTATGTTTGTAACGAATAAACTCAAAAAATTCTGCGCCGATTTCAAAAATTCTTTCACCATTAGAAAGCTACATTCACCCTGAGTAACATAGGCTATTATTTATTTCTAGAAAATATTAGGGATCCTTACTAAAACTCCAATAATGTAACCCAAGGTGTTAAAATTTTTGTCAAAAAATTTGCTAAAATATTCTTTACATCGCGTGCGCTGCGAAAACTATTGAGGATAGAATAAAATAATGTACTACGACTTTGCAGAACACATTATTATTTACAAAAAGTGTCGCGACAGCATATGTCTAACTATTATAGTTATGCCACAATAAGAGTTCTTTTATTTTGAAATTTTAATTGAAATGATGCCGCTAGAAAAGGCTCTTTATTTGTATCTTGATATTAATCCTTATCAAAATAAGTTACTTCATATTTAAGACTGCTTCAATACCTTTATATAACTTTGAATTATTCAATTCGGATATTCTATTCGAAAGATATCAGAGTTTAAAAATGTAAGTATAGCTCCAAAAAATATCGGCTCATACATTTAGTATACAATGGCTTTTTTGATGATATCACAGTAGATAGGTTGGTAGGTATGTATGTAGGTAGGGTAGGTAAGGTAGGTAGGGTAGGTAGGGTAGGTAGGTTGGTAGGTAGGGTAGGTAGGTAGGTAAGGTAGGTAGGGGTTGGGAGGTAGGTGTACGGAGATAGGTGTAGGGAGGTAGGTAGGTAGGTGTAGGTAGGTAGGTATGTAGAGTAGGTAGAGGGCAGGTAGGTAGGGTAGGTAGGTCGGGTAGGTAGGTAGGGTAAGTGCGCCGTAGATAAGTACTTAGTGCTACCCGTGCGAAGCCGCGGCGGGCAGCTAGTGTAAAATAAACGAGACACTTCGAAAAAACTAAATAATATTTATGGTAACTATACAACTCATTAAATTGTCGGCTACGCCATCTACATTTCATTAGAATTTATTCTTAACTAAATTCGCATTTACGTCTTTTTAGTCTAGTAATTTATAACAAATACTAGGCCATCATAACTGGTAGGCATTATTGCCGCGTCACAGCATTATATCCGCGGCTTTTCTCTACTATGTGTGCGGGATTTTGGTTAAAGGTACAGTTTCAATTCAATAATTGAATGCCTCCCTGTTTATTACATTAACCACAAATGACAAGTTAATTCAAGCTCTAACGTGAACTTGAATTAACTGCAGCTTGTGTTAAATAAACAATAATTGCCAGTTTAATAGATAAGCGATAATAATTGTTACTTCATTTAAAACTACTTAATCCCCACCTTTTTTGAAGTCGGTAAATAATCATCGTCCCCGAAGAAATCGCAAAATAAGCAAACTTAGCCTGACTCCCCCAGATAACTAACACACCGGATTGCTTGCATGCAGAATTGCAGATACGCCTTTTTACACTGGAAATTTACAACAAGTACTAGGAGATCAAAGCTCGAAGGCGTTCGTTTCTCGTAGCAATACCGCGAATCAAATCCAATGTAGCGTAGAGGTAAGGTGCTAAAGATAAATATGAGATTTATCGAGCTCCAAAGAACGTTCTCAAACGCCGAAGATTGACTCGTCGGAGCTCGGAACGGGAGTTTTTGGTCGCAGTATTCGCTAGGGTTAGTAACTTCTTAAAATCCAAGATTTATCGAACTGTATTGGATAGGGGTCTGGGACACAGAACAGAAACATTTTGTGACTTTGACCGAGTTTCGTTGCACGCTTGAAAATTACTATAAAGGCTCTTACATACTGGCCCGACTTGTCGCGCGACGCGACTTTTAACAAAAGAATTTCTGAGAAAACTTCACGGTGAACAATGCTGTGCAATGCTGCGGCGCGGCGTCGCGTCGCGCGACATGTCGCGCCTGAATCTTAAAGATGCTCAAGGTGCTGAATTCCTGGTATCCGATCAGGAAACCCTGTCAATCCACATAAAAAAATAAGTGATCAATCATCATCTGCAAATCAATGCAAAAATTAGAATGGTTCTACTTCTTTCCAATCCAACAGACGGCAACTGCAGTGACGGACAACCTATTGTCGTATAACAAGCCTTGGCCATTGATGGATGGATAAAGCTCAAAACACACACAGGGCGGGTGCGGGGCGGGAGCGATTCGGGCGCGGGTCGTACGGCGGGTATAATAAATACAATTTATTATACCCGCCGTACGACCCGCGCCGAATTACGATTCAAGGAATTATATGGACGTCAACACACAGAACGCGTGCGCGGGTCGGGTGCGAAGCGAGCCGGGAGCGGGAGCCGCGCCTGCCGCCCGCCAACACAAACAGCGCGGTTCGGGAGCGTGTCGGACGCGGGAGTACGGCGGGCATAATAAATTGTAATTCAAGGAATTATATGGATGTCAACACAAAGAACGCGTGCGCGGGTCGGGCGCGGAGCGAGAGCCGCGCCCACCACCACTGACAGGGCGGGACGGGAGCGGTTGGGCTATTCTGTAAAAATATCACCATGAAAACTTAGGAAATTTAAACTGATCAACTTCTCTGAAAAGTCGATGATATTCTCCATATTCATGTCTTTGTTTATTAATGTCATGAACCCGCAATCTTTTCCATTTTTGCGCTCTTCTTTTTAAAATAAGTAAAAATAATAATTCTTTCCGTGTCCGAATCACCCGACATTTTCACACTGCAACCGCTGCCGCCTCTCAAAGTACAACCGCGCCCGACCCGCTGTCGCCCCGCGCCCGACTCGCCGCTGCTCCGCGCCCGCGCTCTGTGTGAACACGATGAACAGCGCGGCTCACGCGATGAAAACGACCCGACCCGCTCTCGCCCAGCACCCCGCCTTGTGTGTGTTTTGAGCTTAAGCCATGTCACCACGAGAGTGATCGCCATGAGGAGGAGTACAAGGAGGTAAGAAGTCCAAGGAGTTTTATTCTTCCTCCCAGTATTTTGCCACACTTTACAATAATCCATTAAACAATACAATGGCACTTCACTTCGATAGGTACAATAAGGCTACTAGTCGACCAAGTTCATTACACAAGTGGCAGTTGTGACAAAATTACTATTTTTATCGCGATTAGTATATTTTGTCCATTCGCACCGCAATTGCAATAACACTATCTAATTAATGAGCTTAACCACGCGTCTACAAAACATAAGTCACCGTCACACATCCAATAATTTTTCGTCAGCAATCATTGGCCGCAGACAGTTTGATCAAACGTTGGCGCCGCGCCAGCAACGCGCCGCGTGTCGGCGTGTTGAGCGTGACACGGGATCACATCGCGGCATCGGTGCGGGACGTCGCGGGGTATACTGCGCGTATGGGGAGTTGATACTTTGGGAATTTATTGAAGTTTTGTAGAAGCAACAGCGTCTTGTGTCGTCAGGCGACATACAATCAATGATCAATTTGACTACATAGATTTTGGTTAGGTGGAAAATATTTTTTATTTTACCCGCGATGAGCTAAGTATGTTAAGGGGAGAGAACTCATAGAAATAGATAGATATAACGGAAAAATCTCGTAAAATATTATACTTATTGTTGATCAGCATCCCTACTTTCCCACTAAATAAATCCGAATCCGATTTTCATTCATTTAAAACTATAATTCATACAAGCTTTTCATACCGTAGTCTAATAGGAAATATAAAAATACTGAACACAGACATAAACATACATTATGTACGTAATTTAAAACTCTATTAGATAGATAGAAGATAGAATACTCTTTATTATGTACACCATAAAAAATACAGATATAAAGGCTCGTGCAAACAGACGCGATATCGCGGGCGCGACAGGCAGCGGTACCTTTGTCGACAAAGGTACCGCTGCCAGTCGCGCCCGCGAAATCGCGTAGAGCCTTAAATGTAGAAATTTAACATCTATTACTACATACCTACTTAATTGTAAGCAACATAACCGAACTCAAAGATAACCGAATCGCCTTTTCGACCGGCCCACCGCGCGCCGCGTTCCGTATTGAGTAGTTATATGAAGTACCTACAACTTATCAGAATGCTCGCCCGCGCTACAGTAGACACACATATTTATTGGGTAAATATTCAGCTTTGGAGCAGTAGCTACTGTCAATGTTTGCCGTCAGCGGCTACTGCTCACAGACAGACGTTTTATCAATGTTGGGTAGGGTATTACGTTACTTCGAGTATGATATTGATTACTCTTTTGTTTTTAGTTTTTCAAAGGAGTTTCGGTGTCACATATAAAGTGTATAGAATTTGAAGATGACGTACTTAGATATAATACAATGTATATTAACCAACACCAAGTGTACTTGAACCCTGTTTGACGGTCAGGAGTAGAGTTTCAAATTTCATTTAATCCTTTCTTAGTCCTTCGCTAGAGAATATTACCTTCTTGTGTTTTTTATCATCGTGAGTGAGTCGTCTGTCGGTTAGACAATCTGTCGGCTTGAGCTTGAAAACGAATTAAAAGATAAATATAGAGCGGTAGAAACTGGAAACACTAAAAACTACTGACCAATACTTACCAAGCAAACCCGCGAGTACAGCTAGTGTAAGTAATATAACGAAGTCTTGTCACCAGACAGCAGCAATCATTTTAGCGGCAGTGATCAGTGGCACGCTCGCAAATGCGGCTTCATTTTGGCCCGGGGCGCGTTACGGGCCTACCGCGACTAACTCGTTTTGATACTTGGCATTAAATATTTATTTTCTATCGATTTTATTTGAATTTAAGTAGAGATATCGGTACATCTTTGGCATTTGATTACAGTAAATTCGTCACAGATTACTTTGTTGGGAATTTGTGTCTGAATCGGCGCAGTGGCTAAGCGATTGGCCATTACTTTTATAGATAAATATGTAGGCGGCATGGGTGTCAATGCAAAAATGATAAACAATGGAGGGTTTTATTGACGAGGCTGCTTTATAATTATAGTAATACCAGCATTATATCGTTACCCTTTCTCACTATTAAATTCACGTCATTAACTGCACGGCAACAGAAAATACGAGCAGTAAACTTCAAACTAGATTATTCTCTGCAAGTCGCACGTCTCACGCTGTGCACCTCTCAAAGTACTCTTTAACGTCAGGATCTTTATAAAAGTAGCGTCAGAACGTGACGCTGAATCACAATCGCTTCATTTTATACGTCATATAAATAATGTTCCTCACAGTCATAACGGCTGCTGTAATATACGCAGACGTATGTAGTGTTATTAAAGGTGAGAGTGAGATGGCAGGCGTCCTGATAAAGCTTGATAGAAATGCTGTAATAAACGTGGTGGAAACGGCGAATCTGGGGATGGCAATGGTAGAATTGAAGATCATTTATGAGACCTAAATGTACTTTACTAGGCACTCACTAAATTGTTTTAGTTTGCACGTTATGTAGAAAGTGCCGCACGATAAAACCCGAAGCCAGCAAAAGCTGCCAGCTCATAATCTAACTAAGCCTGCAAAGAGGTGCTAAATTAAATCTTTTTAATTATACCTCCTGATTTGTCAACGTCGTAAACACGAGACGAGAGGCACGAGAGTATAAAACTCGCAGGTACAATAAAGGCGAAGCGTAGCCAGCCGTGCGGTAATCCACCGAAAGTACCATACCAGGCATCCATAACACGTATAGATACTCAAATATTGAACGAGGCAGGCGGGCGAGCATCACGAGTAGGGCTGCCAAGATTCCACGACATCGAAAGTTATCGATATTACCGAGAGGATTGCCTCCCCCAGTTGAATTCATAAATGGAATATTTTATAAAATTAAGTATGGATTTGAACTGCATACAAACTTCAGCATTATCTACTTGCTGAATTGGGCTGTACCAAATCCTAACTAATTTTTGAAGGCCGAACTTTTGGTAAAATATGTTTGTGATATCAATAAAATTACTTCAAACAAAACTACCCTTAGTTTCTGAAAACGTAGTTCTCGCACTCAAAAAACGAACACAAAACAATTCTAGGTTTATAAGCAAACAATAAAGCACGCAGTAGGAGCAATAAAATTGCCAATAAGAGGTTTCTTTCGCCCGGTCCGTGTCGGCAGCCCTACTCGGCACGACACAGGATACGGGCCGCGTTATCGCGCCCCCGCGGCGGGCGCACGTCACCTTGTCACCGAGCCGGTTTAATGGGCTGCCGTGTACGCCGCCTGCTTCAGCTTGATGCTTTGATTTATGAGCCTCTAGTAGCTATGTATGTGTACCGTGATAAATGTGTTTATTAGTTTGTAATTATTTATTAGGGTCCAAAAGGAGGTCACGTCATGCAGTACTCAGTTGTCATGCTTTTTTAGAATTTGTTATTGGTTCATTTGAATGAAAAAGTTTGATAAAAGTTTTATTATTGTTGAAAAATCTAAATTTTCCTATCTACCACTAAAGTAAATACTCAAAAAGTTCAAAAACATTCGGATAAAATGGAACATCGTTTTAAAACAGTTAAAATATAATTCTTTAAAGCGTGAAATGCATGTTCTGTAGGAGCGGTGTACGTGGGTAGCATAGCAACGTATACAGTTAAGCTTATGGCCGGCGGCGAGCGCACGCCGCGTCGTCGGCTGCCGCCATAGTGGGCCGCACCCACCGGCCACCGTGCCCACCGCGGCGACCCGACACGGCTTCCATACGGGGTGTGCGAGCGACACTCTTTGTTTTTTTAGGCCACTTGTACCACGCAAGACGATAACTTATACTTGCACTTCTTTTTTTATTCCTTGGAAATACAGATGACGATGCTCAGAGCACGAGTAATGCACCTAAAGTAGAAACTTAACATGAGTTAAGAAAATAAAGTTGACTTTGACGTGGAAATGATAAAAGTAACTGAAAATTTCAAAGAATTCTACGAGTAAAGCTCTCTAGCTTGGATAATAAAGTCAGAAGCACGCAAGTCACCAAGAAGACACTTAAATGTATTCACACCTTAATGAAACTGATGACTAGAGCCTAGAGCAGACCTGAGACCACCCATCATAACGCTAATTAGTCACGGCGCTGCATTATTACTTGCTAATGTATTCGAACATTAAATCCCCAAGGTGGCGAATATATATGTCGCTTTATAGATGTATGCAATCAACGACCTCTGAAATCCGACCTTCATTGTGTCAATTAGGGCAAATGTTTTGACTATTTTGTTTTCAAAGGTAAATTCTCTACAAATCAATCGGTGGTAAGATTTCAAACTGATACAGACACTACTAATTGTTTCTGTATGTTTTCTGTGCCATCGACGTTCTCCGACATGACCATTTCGGTTACATCTAACGCCACCGCTACCTAAATAGATATTTGATCGTCATGCCCAAACTTAGCACATTTTTTGCATTCTCGGTATCCGTGTTTGCTTGTAACCACAAAAACTTGTACCGAAAGAGGTATGGCGCTCGAATGGTTTAAATCTTCCATCTATATCAGTTGGCGGCAACATGTTCGTGTCGAAAAAAACGTCGGCGTTGTGGATTGCATAAAAAATGTCTGGCTGGCGGCGAGCGGCGGCGGGTCGCTAACGCCGCCTCTAATGACGGCGCGCCCGACTCGCTCGCTTTGAGAGTAGGGCTGCGAGACGCTTTTATTAAATGCATTATATTATTTTTGTTTTATTTATTCAGCACTGGGAATAAGTCCGTTTCTGGCGAGGCGAGACAAAAAGCACTTCTGGAGCCAATGAAAAGCATTTGCTTAAATTATTAGGTTTTTTTCAAACTCGCGACGCGATATGTCACATTTCTCTCTGTCATCTTTTTCATCGGATTTTTTGTTTTGCACACTTTCATTTTGACGTGGGACTGGCTTAATATAAATACCTACTACTTACATATAACATGGCATCATAAAAGCAATTACAGCTACATAATACCTGCAATCATTAATAAATAAGTCAAAACCATACCATGCAATCAACTGCAATACAACTATTAATATCGTCACATGCAAATAAAACTGAAATACTGTAAACTTCACCGTCGTCTGTCGCACACAAACAAGCTCTCAACTAACGAAATTATATTTCGAAAAGAATTTCCACAAACGCTCATAAATAAGTAATAAACGTGCACAAATTAAAAACGAGTCGTCGTCAGCCCTGGCGGCGTGGGTGCGAGCTGCCTCCTACATATTTAATTTGCCCGGACTGGTTTCTGTCCGAGCGCCGCCGCTACGCTTTGTGTTTCGTTATGGCTCTATCGCTCCGCACTGTAGGGCTGCCTGATGAGGAATCGCTACTTTATTGGCGAGTGGGCGCTCTGAATACGGAGCCGGGAATTTATGTTTTAGCGAATAGTTCCCGGCGTTTTGTCGACGCCAATAAAATACTCAAACGTTGCGCTGTTCTCGGTTTATTAAATAAAATATTGCTACTCGAGAAAGCCGCGATCAAAAACTCATTTTCAAACACAAATAAGCAAGGTTTTTTGGTTTTTCGGTCTAATCTTGAGATATTGTGAGGGGTGACAAGTACGTAAGCCGAAAAATGTAATCCCGGTCACGAACTTCGGGGAACTTTACTCAAGAATATTCGTAGGAAACAAAACAATAGGAAAGTTTGTCGTCTCATGGAATATTTAAACTATGGAAGGGTCAAACGTTTTGTGGCTTTTTTGTAGTATCTGCTGGGACCTGAACTTTAAGCTGAATATTGAAAGAGGTTGTAGAAGTCTGCCCGAACCTAGTTAAAGTTGCCACTGGCCTGCCTTAAAACCTTTTCTTGAAATTACTATGTAATATGAACACAACACAAAACGACTTCGTGTTAAGGCGGAGGCTGATTCAGGGGTCTACAAAAAATTGTTTAACGCGTCTCGTCACAGTTTTAAAGTTAAGTACAAAACACTTTATCCGCAGCGTAACGTGTAACACAAACTGTCATAACAACAAACTTTGTAAGCGAGACCTCTCTTCAGCAGAATATCTAAGAACAGCGTAAAACGCCTTCTTAAAGCGAACTAGCTCATATCTTAATTCATAATTCAATATTCACTCCGCTCCACTTTCTGTGGCAAAGTGCAAGCGCGCGGGAAAAAAGCCAGCAGGGCAAACGAGGGGGGACAATATGGGGGGTGGGTGGTGTTGGGAGGGGGAGCCCGTAATCCCTTATCGCGGCCGCCGACCGCGCATCGACAATTATTATAAAGAGCCCGATGTAAACTAGTGTAAGTACGTACGGTGTGAGCCGTGAATAGGAGGGTCTGATTTATGAAGTGTGTTAGTCATTTGTGACAGTTGTTAAACATTTTTTGTTAGTCTAGGTACTCTTAGGAAAGGTCTTTCCGCAATCTTTTATAACGTATTTATATTTCCTACAAGAAAATGTAATGTGTGTGTGTGTGTGTGTGCAAGTTGTGTGATGTATGAAGTTTGTGCGTTGTTTTGGAATGTCAGATTAACATACAATTCAATCAAAATATTTTTCTTTGATTTGTAATGATTGCTTAACTATTAAGGTCCGTATTACAGAAGGTAACTCAAGTATTGATCTCTGTTTAAAACTAGTTTTAAGTCCGCTTTTAATTTTAGAACGTTGCTCAAGCATAGATTCATTGATCTTAGTTCAACTGAGTTTGGCTTTATTTTAGATCGTTACTCAGTTACTCAATCGAACCCAAGCAACGATCAAATCTGTAATCACCCAAGTGTGGTCGAGACCGCGCTTGAGCATAGATTGTCATGTCAAATTGTCAATATTTCTTCTGTTCAAATAGTTTGTTGTCGAGTTCTGTTGATATTTTTAAATATTAGGTTCCTACTAACAAAATCATAATCAAAATGGATATATTTGAAGAGAAATTTCTATTAGTAGGTTTTTTTTCCAAAGTACCTACTAAAATTTTTCTTCCGTCCTGCCATTTTAAAAGTGTTAAGTAATATGAATAAAAACAGCTAAACAAATAATTAAAGTTGATAAACAACAAACTTAAAACAAACTAATGTTTTTCACGCTGATGCTTGGACATACTGACATTTTAAATAGCTTACCTACTTATTTAATTAAGGTCACAAATACAAGTCTTTTAAGCTTGACAAATTTGCTTACAAAAATACTATACTTCACTTCAAAGAGCTTTACTTCAATAAATGGGGCATTTTACTATTCAGGAATGAAATAATAACGCTGATTTCCTAAATAACTGGGCTTCTATGGTGTATTTTAATATTTCTAATCCAGTGAAGATCGTATCAAAGTCGGTTATTATAATAAATCGTAAACGAAAACAGGCTGATGCATAGACAATACACATCTCTGCTTGAGGCTCGATTTGAGTCTCGATTCAGCTGAGTATAGATTGATTACCGTTCTGGAATAAGACCGATGCTCAAGTACTGATTCTATACTCAAACAGTGATCAACTGATTGCAGATCAAACTGGACTTGAGGAACGTTCTGTAATACGGACCTAAGTGTACCTAATGGCTTTTCTGTGTTTAACTTTACATTTTTTACAGCGCCTTAAAGTGTTACATTTACTTTCCATTCCTACATTTCCATCGTATATCTGCATTTAATTTAACGATCTAAAATTCCAGCTCAGACAGAAAAAAATGCAGCTCAAGTTTCTCCACACATTAAATAATATCAAGTATCAAAACCGTTCGCACTTAGTACTCGACACCGCGGTCGTAAGCTACCGGCTACCGCATGGGCCGTCGGCCACGGTCCCACAATACTATCGCCCTCTCTTTCTCTCACACCTCTCACTCCCACGCTAGGGCAGGAATCACGCCTTGCCGAAAACTTCGGGAAAATAATCGGATTTGTTTTAGCCGAGGCCGAGATCGCGTGTCTGGATTTGTAATGTCGGTGAACGGTTGCGAGCATTTGTGGTCGGCTGTTTGTGATGGAGGCGAATGGGCGATGTCTTGTAGGTACTTATGTGTAATTTTCCAAGGCTCAACTTTATGTGGGATAGATTTACAGTCCTTTGATGTCCTCTAGGTCCTTATTTTTACCCGACTCCGGCGAAGAAAAAAGGAGGGTTATGATTTTGACCGGTATGTATGTATGTATGTTCATCTGTTCCCTCCTGTTTTCTAAACCACTCATCACAATTTGACAAATGAGATATCGTTGGAAGCGTTTTGATCGTCCGCTGGTTATAGGGTATATGACGTCACATTAAATTAAAAATGGCGCCCTCTAGAGGACATATAGTAAGGAACTATAAAAAAAATATTGTTTTATTGTACCATGTTGGGTATCAAATGAAAGGGCTTAATGAGCACATTTCAAAAATATGTATATTATAACCCCAAAATAATAATTTTAAAAAAAGTAATAAAAACTAAAACTCAACTACGACTAAAAAGGCATAAACAAGACACCGCAGACAGACAAATTAAAAATCCGGAGTCACACGTAATCTGTTCGATTTATGCCCTCCGGATTTTTAATTTGTCTGTCCGCGTTGTCTTGTTTATACCTTTTTAGTCGAAGTCGGGTTTTAGTTTTTATTACTTACTTATTTTTTTACTTTTCTGATTATACTATGATTGAAGAATTGAAATATTTCGAAGACCGTTTTCTTTTTGTGATTTTCTTTTTATTGACAACCATGTCATATTATGTAAAGTAGGGCCCGAGAGAAGTAAAACTACACGTGCTTGGCAAGTTCATTAAAAATAAATTTTACATTAGAAGTAGAGAATAATAACCGAATTTTCCTCCACTATTTCATATTGTACTCATTTTCGTCTTCGGCATTCAGAATAACCGGATAGCCTAAATCTTACCCATCCCTTACCATTACCACGCAGCTTACCCGAACTCAGCGAATTTCACCACCCGTCGAACGCGCTATATGAATTTAATAAACACTGCGTAGTCCGTAACTTTGACGCTCCGTAGCTCGTAACGTCAAATCTATGAAATTACAAGCGTTGGTCAAATACACGGTGACTTAATGAAGGTTCGGAGCTGTACTTGGGAGTATATTAGGGGCGAAGTTGTTACGTTTTGTGGGAAAAAATAGGAAATTCTTATTTTTCTGGCTTTTTTGTAAGATTTCGGTCTCGAAATCTCGATTGCTTGTTGAATTCGTACCGTGATTTCTTCTAGTAAGAATTTGGCTCTGGAGAAGTAAGTTTTTTTGTGCGTCTTTGTCCAGTGAAGCTTCTACAAGCGTCGATACCTACTGAACCCGTAACTAACGTAATTACAAAAACAATATTATAAAAGCAATGTGTTTCGCGTGGATCCACGATACGAAGGGTTAAAAGCAAAAGTAACTAATAATTGTACTAACATATTAGGTAGGTAACCTATTTAGCAGTCAGCATCAGCATAGTGCTAGCTAGGCTGACTAGGGACTCGAGCGCAGGACGTACAGTTGGCCGCACATCAGTGTTCGACCGCAATACGAATTTCAATAACTATTTACAAAAAAAAAAACAACCGACTTCCAACAAAACACTAAAAAGTGAAAAATAACTTTAATTTCGGAAGTCGATAGCCTTTCAATTTTCGTATTTAGCCACCGACTTCCGAAATTAAAGTTATTTTTCACTTTTTAGTGTTTTTTTTGGAAGTCGGTTGTTTTTTTTTTTGTAAAAAGTTTTTATCTTTCATTTTTATTTTAAAAAGACATACCTACAGACGAATTGATAACCTCCTCCTTTTTGAAGAAGTCGATTAAAAAAACAGGGTGGCATCTTATTACAATAAAACTCCGTACTACACAAGCTAGCTCAAAGTGCACAATACAGTCCGGCCTCCGAAAGAATGCGTTCTTGACACCTGTCAGTTTTATGAAACTGACAGTGATGTCAAGAACGCATTCTCTACTACTACAAAAAAAATCCAACTGACAGATGTCAGGAACGCATTCTCTCGACCGACTGTAGTACTCATTTTCTAGTTCATACTGATGCAAGAGAAAAATTAGAATAGATTTCTTCTTATTACCTAGCGTAAAATCCACTGCAGGGGGAATCAATTTCCACCAAATTTTGGCAAAGAAACAGTCACACTTTCCTGTAAAGCTTGTAGCATAAAGTGCATCTGCTAATTAATTGGTAGGAAGTTGGCAACACTAAAACTCTGCAGTGCGTAGATTTTTTCTACTACATAAATAGTCTGTAGTATTTTTGTGGAATAGTAGGTAAACAGTAGATGTTTACCTACTATTCCACAAAAATACTAAAAGGGTTGTCGCGCAGTGGCGTGGCGCAGCCTGGGAGAGGCCTATGTCCAGCAAGGACTTGCGACTTGCGACTTGCGATAGGCTGAGTTACGAACTGCCGTCTTTCTCGGTTTGCAAAGAAATTGCCATTAGCAAGTTAACTTTCATCCTTGTCATATAATTTTTAACTTATTTTCTGTACTTTGTACATTCACTGAACTGCAAAGAGATTGTAGGTACTACCAGCTGTTCCACGCAACATTCAATTGTCAAATATTCCCGGCACTTCCAAAACTCGAATAAAGCCACATCTACACTCTCGCAAGTCGCAAATAACGCGTCCCTCGCACAAGGTACATTCAGCACGACACATACCGCATATTATCATAATAACGCTCACGCGGCGTTGATCGCGCCGAATAATAATAAACCGTAATGGGGCGAGACGGGACTGCAATCTGTATGTTACTACCCTTGCTTTGCCTGATTCGATTCCCAAAGGACGAGAATGAATGCTTGTAATCGAGTGTATGGAGAATTTGTTGTGTATTAGATGATATAAGGATGTCCCCTAGTTAAAACGGGCTTTGGGATGTTCAATGTCCAACTGTCCTAACGAACGGACAGTTAGAAAGATACAGAAGTCATTTTTTGAAGTGAAAACTTTTTTAGACGCGTTGACCGATTTTTGGTACGGGATAAACCTACAAATTCGCGTCACCGACATGCTCGCGTAGTAGTGCTGTTCTATAGAATATAGATGGCGCTAATACCAGTTCTAAGTTTTCACTTCTGTCAGCGCCCCCATCAGCCCCCATGACTGCTTAGATGTTTTTCTTTAAAAAAAAATACTGTCAAGGTAGCGGGGCTCACTGCCAGTAACTGCTTACTTACAGGGGGTGTTTATTTTTTTTAAGTTTCTAGTAGAAGCAAGTTTTTGATGGTGATGTACAGGTATATAGTAGTACCTACCACTCAATTTCTGCGGCACTGGTAAAATACATTAGTTATTTACTGCTGGACAGTAGTTTTTGTTGCTGGATCGATATAACACTACCTAGGTACGTATGCGAATGGGAATCGTGTCATGGCCTACCTGATATTGTATTTAAAAGTAGTCATGAGTGTAGCGAGAGACTGCATTAAAACCACGGTAACAATTTAAATTTTAAAAATTAAACCTACCTACACAATATAGAATTCAAAAATCTACAGCTTGGAAGTTTCCAAGTATGCTCTCATTTCTTTGATAAAAGTAATTGTTCGTAAACTTACGATTTCGCATCACTATTTCATCTTCCCGCCTCGCCTTCGCGCCATTTGAGCCGTTCGCGCCATTTTGGGCTGTCAAATGACGCGCGCTGACAAACGCAACGTCGCGCGTCGAGTTTTCGAAGAGAATTTCGATTAAGCTAGGTATCTAGCGCTGAATTAATTAATTTTGGATATTATATATAATGTTTGAAATTTTGCTTACGTTTTGTATTTATTATTGTTTGTAAATTATCGGAGGGTTGACTGCTCCCTTAAGTGGTCAAGTTTGAACCTAGAAGTTTTGAAAACCCTGAAAATAAAAGAAACTTAGACTAGGTACCCTACACATAATATTTTTCTGGCTTCAACTGTTTCGTTGCAATCCCATATATTTAAATTGGTTTTCTTTATCCTATTCACAATTTCCCACACATTAAAAAAGCAAACACGAAATAGTAAATAATAGTCAGGTATAAATTCTTGATACTTTTTATCAAGAAATGCTCATTACCAGGTAGATGGCTGGCAGCCTAGAACGGCATCGGCATCGGCTATAATTCGCAAGCCATACCAACGGGCAATCAATAACGAATGTCGACGGGATTACGCGGGAATTAAACCGGACAGTATGGGCGGTACACAATCTGTATTTATTTAAATACTTTTCGTTCTAATTTGGAGCTGGTTGGATGATAAATAGTTTATTTTGAATTTGGTTTGTAACTTGTTTTGAGTTTCGAATGTTATGGAGGAAGTAGAGAAGTGAACAACATTGATTGATACTTGAAAGCATTGCTTGAAATAGTTTTATCGTAGAAAAAAGTAGAAACCGTGAACAATATTTTTTTTTCGAATACGTGCATGCAATTTGTAGTTTATGATTTTTGTAACTTTAATTATAAAAACAAAACAATTTTTTAACCGTCGTTGAAGGTAAATAAATTCACAGTTATTATGACATTTATAAAATATTTATTTCTCAATAAATCACAATCTGTATACAATCTAATTGTGGCACATAGAACAACAGATAATATATAATATTCCAGAACCGTACACTACTAATATGTACTGACACTATTTTGAGGTATTTAATTTCATATTATCATGAAATGCATGCTGCAATTATTCTAAGGGAATATTCAACAGGGCAACACCGAAAAAAGCCGGCTAATTTTGGCTGTAATGTAATTCATCATGAACATTGCCAGCATTGCCCGGATAATTTCGGCAGTGGACGAAGAATTTCACTTTTTCTATATTAATCACATTTATAGTTTTAACACAGATATCTACATTTAGAAAAACTATCACAATAAAAATAAATTCGTTATTGTTGGCAACTTTTTCAATTCGGGAGTTGCTATCGTTAACTCAAAAATAGGTTATTATTATAATAATATTTATGGTAACATTTTTTTTTTGTAAATAATATAACACAGCCGAAACATCGAGATCTACATTTTATACCGAAATATCAATGACTAGTTTTTGAAAAATACTACATTTTGATTTTTCTTCAAATATAAAAATCTTTTCAGATTTTGTCTACTACGAATACATCAACCACACCAATATTCCATCTAAAACACATACATAATATATAACTAATGACAGTTAATATAAATTTTACCCAAATCACCAGATCAAGATCTACGTGATGTCATTGTGCGTCGTACGCTATACAAAGGTATATAATGAGCAAAATTCTCAAATTTATCTCAACAGAGAATTTATGAGGTACTTATAGGTTTTGTGAGCAAAAACAGGTTTTAAATGACTCCTGGAATCTTAATCTTCGTTCTCGGAACCTAAAGAATATTCGATAGTCTTTAAATCCCTGTTCATTTCATCGGGAGAATCGTTTTCCATGCCCAAAGTTCGAGATGCGAAAGAGCTCTGTGTCGCCATTCCTGCTAGAATTCCATTTGACAAAGCCTGTACCGACAAGGCTTCCTGCGACGGGCCCGCATAACTGTACTGCTGATAAACAGCTTGTATCCTCGCCGCGTTTACTAACGTCTGTATTTTCAACTGTGTGTCCAGCGCCAAGCTGAGCGGCAGCTTCCGCAACTGGCTCGCTATTAACTTCCCAAACATCTCGAACTCGTTCTCATTACCATTCTCGGAATGTTGACTCAGATCTTGCGGCAAGTCCGTGTGATCGCCGCTGTCTGAATTACTTTTCTTTTGTTTTGTCGGCACTGGGTAGATAGTTGCGAGTGAGGTAGTCAATGGCGTAGCTATCCCTACGGGGGGATTGAGAAAAGGCGCGGACGTCACCGGCGGGAGGATTCCAAATGTCCCTTGACTCAATCCGAACGGAGTGCCGGGGCGAGGGGACGGCGTGTTCAACACGTACGGTGTCGACGAACGCGTCGAGCTGCGACGCTTTCGCGGACTTTTCTTTTCCGGCGATTTTCGCTCGCTGAGGTCTTGAACTACGTCGCTGTCATCGCTCGCCGGGATCTCCAGCAAACTGTTGTCCACCTATCAACAAACGTACAGCCGCTTAACGTCAGAGCGCATGTGTAAACATGAGTAAGCGTCGTAAACAACAAAAAAATAGACTCACAGAGCTCGGTGTGACGATCGCCCGCAGAAACCTGTCTGCATGTTCGAACCACGTGACGCTCGGTCGGTACGCATGCGCGCCAGCCTTCCTCGCCGCGCGAATCTTCTTCAACTCGACGCTGTACGACGAACGTATGTTTTTTATTTTATTTTTCAATTCTTTAACTGTGACGTCGACCAAATTCAGTGCATTTATTATCTCTATGTATCCTTGCTCCCTTATTTTCTTATTCTTGTAGTGTTCCGAGACGGGGTTCCAGAGGTATTCGCGCTTCTCGTACTCGATAATCATCTGGATGGTGAGATCCTCGCTCCACTTGGGGTTGGCCAGGATAGCGACCATTTTGTTTTAAAGCATGCTATATTGAGCACAGTTAATATTTTTTATTTAGTTATTTGTTATTTAATTTCGCGAGTTTAGCTTTGTTAGTACCAGGAGCGCAGAAGGGTGCGGGCGGTTCGCATGCGCGCAGCATACTAAAAGCACGTCGATGGGCCGGCACCCCGCGCGGGGGGTCTATTTCGGGAGTAGCCGGCATCACGCAGTCGCGTGCTTTGGAGCGTGCTGTTTCCTCTTCTCACCGCTCGGAGGCTGGGCACCGAGTGAAACGGAAGATTTGTGGCCGCCGGACGGGCGACTGTTCGTACTTACAACGGCGACTGCCCGCCAATTGTCATATTTCAATCGGAGCACTTAGGACCTTTGGCGATATTGAATTTTAGATTTTCTATCGCAGTATTTGATTTGTAATAGTGGAAGAGGCGCAATATTTATTGAGACGGTTATGGTCTCGTTTTCATTTTTGGTTTTAAGCGAGTTTTTGCTACTTTTTATGACTTGGAAAGAAAACTTTTTGTATCAAGATTGTTTGATTGCATTATAAATTATAACGAAGTATAAAGTAGGCATACGGCAAGGGAATTTAAGTGCCTATTAGAGACCACCCAAGGAATATTTTTATAGTCAAGTGTCGCGTCGTCGTTCTTGTTTATGATTAAATAAAAACTTTACTAGTAATTTTCAGGCTACCGTAAACGTTTCGTACGAAAATGCAAATTTGAAAAACTTAGACTAGTAGTATATTATGGAAAATTGTAAAAATAGCTAAAACAATGTTAGAAATGGACAGAAATTATCAGTTAAGTAAAACGATAACGTAAACTATAATATAATACAGTAAACTTTTTTTATTTTATTTAAATAATTAAAATTCGAACAAACTTAAATAAAATACGCAAACTATGTAAGTGCAGTACTCAAACGTCCGTGATCCTCGCTCGGCTCGCCATCGGACTTGTCGGGGAGGTGCGGCGCGGGCCATTTGCTCGTGCCGTTCGCTTGCCGCCGCCCTAACGTCTGCACATGTTTGCCGACCAGCCGATAACCTCGTTGTGACCCTGCGCATAATTGTGGGAGCAATTTGGGAAATTGGGTACATTTTTTCGAAAAGGATAGGGCTTTTAATTGAGCTTTTTATGTACGGTATTACGACTCGAGGTCTGCTTTTGAGTACCTACCTAGTTAGAAAGAAAAATCTTCGTACTTTTATATAGTTAATAAACAACAGACGGTTTTCAATTCACTTAACTAGGTATCTAATTGAATTATAATGCTTATATAATCGTAAGAAGATTTTTGTTCATTGATTCGAAAGTAACTTCAGTAAAACTTAAGACTGCTACAGAAAATAAAAGCTGTAAAGCGATAAGGAATTTTGACACTTCATGAAACATTAACGAATTGTATTAATTGAGCAGTTAGTATGAAGGGTCACGTAGTAGAAATAGCGATTAATAATAAAATAGCACCCAATGAAGATAACGAGAACGGAGTCAAAGCAATTTGAATGCAGGTGCAGCATAGAGAGATTATAACACTAGTTTGAACAGTTGTGGCGGAAATTTAATAATTTCGCTGCAGATTTTGGAAGTAAACTGATTATTACATAAAACTGAATATTCGTAATATAAACTACTCCATTTTACACAAAAAAAATAAGTAACGCCATCGTTATTTCGATATTAGCATCTAATAAAGTCTGATATGTTATGGTACCTACCTAAATAAAAATAAATGTAACCTATTTATTATTTACAATTAAATGAAAAGTCGAAAATGCAGTCATTTCAACAATAAACCTTACACAATAACTATCGTTTTTTGCCATATTTGTGTAATGGAATAATAAACGGAGTAGATATAAATACGAACATTAAATAAAGTATGGTGAGATTTTGTGTATATTTAAGAAATGATTTGCATTGAAACACGAATTTGGACAATCACAACTCAAAAGAGACATTCGTCCAACAAGTGATATAAATGTGAATAAATGTAAATAATTCCAAGAATTTTAATATTCCGTCTAATTTAATTCTAAATATTAATAATGTTGAGTCTAAACTCGGTATTAATAAATAATTCGGCTTAATTAGCATTCCTGCTCATCACTGGATGTTTCTGGGTAAAATCAAATTCCTTTCCGAAAGTCGTGTAATATTTGTTCGCACAGTAAAAGCGAGATATTTCACGTTCAACTAGTTTCAACTAAAAGAATTTGCAATGAATAAGAAAATAAATACTTTATTGTCGCCAGTTAATACATTCATCTTATCTTAGAGTATTTGATACGGAATCTAACATATGCATCTTATTAATGTATTGCACAAAGGTAAGACTGCTACTGATTCCCAAATTAAGCTTGAGCTTGTATTTTGGGAAACAGTGTTCAGCCGCAGGAAGTATGACTTAATAAAATGCCATGTCAGAATTGCCTCGTGCAAATCTAAATGACTGAAATTATCCCCAAATATGACCAATACCCAAAACATTCTACCAACAGCATCCGTATTTTAATTAAGAAAACTATTATCAGAACAATTGCTCGCTTGCTATAATAAAACCAAAGTGGCAATATTCGTACGTCGACGCGTCTGACATTGCGCGTCAGTGGATGGAAACGACACGGCCTCTCGAGCGACGATAAGATACCGAGCGAGTCGGGACGGGAAAATCTCGGCGATGCGATGTGAGCCCGTGAAATATGTCCGGGAAATGTGTGGCGCACTACGCTTAAATATTGCTCCGGTTTTCGCGATATGAGTTCAGAATGGAAAGGAGTGTTGTCATATTGCAGTGGGGTTTCTGTTTTTGCTTTCTAGATAGTTTTAAAATTATATTTGAGTGTTTGGAGCTGTTCTGTGTAGGTTAAAAACATTGAGATTTTAATTGAGTAGGTTAGAAGAGATGCCTAGGAACATGAAGATAATAACGAAAGGATTAAGTCAAAGGGTTAAGTAGTTTGGAATGCTTAGTGCAGTAAAGTTTACCATCAATCACTTGCTAAAACGAATGCACGAAACAATGGAAAAGTAAGAAATTCTAAGATAATAAGTAAGGCTAACGATGTTAATGATTATGTCATCAATGTTAAATAAATTTCACAAAAAATACATTAAGGAGTGTATTTGAATTCCAATTTACAGTTTCGGCAGTTTCTATAACGGCACGTGCAACTATCAGCAACTAACTACTGTCGAATATCACCTCTACGTCTCAGAATAAAGGCCAGCTAACTATGTTAAATGGAAGTAAGTATACCACACACATTCAACACGCATAATACACAAAACATCATTATATATAGATGTCAAACGGTCCCGCGTTGCGTCACTGCACGCGAGCACATCTATCTACGGTGCTATAGTTCCACATACTCCAACTAACAGACCTGATGATGGAAAATATACCTTAGGTACTGAAAATAAAGGCTATGGTCATGGTAAATCAGTGAGTGCGGCACTCGACTTGATAGGTGCCGGTGCCGGCGAGGCCAAGAGACAGATAAATATCGCTTTATACTCATCGCATCGCTTTGAAGCCGTGCGGTCAGTAATTTTCTCGCGCTCACTGCTGTGGCGTTAGCAGTCTCGTGTATATTTATCACGGTGATATACTAACGCGTTCCCGGCGACGGCTTTTACGATTATTGTTCTTGCTTTTGTTGGTAGGCTCGTATTAAGCATATGGAAAGTTTTTCAACGTTTGTTCAAGCGAGAAGTTACATGGTTTTATGTTGCAGTTGGTTTCTTTGTGAGAAACTTGTATAGCGATAGTTTCGTCCGTAAAGTTATTTTAATAGCTGGAACTCTTTTAGAAATCAGCAATACTAATAACCATAAGGAAATTGATATCTAAGATTCAAATAAACATTAATATGAAGAGAAAATATCAATTTTCCTTTTATCTATTAATAGTATCAGATATAATATAGCTAGTTTCAATAGAATCATAGCCAGGCAAGGTAGCGTAACGTCAATCAATATTGAAAGACTTATTTATCAGCGAGAGAGCAAACAGTGGATGAGTAGACATTACAGTAACAGGATCCGTCGGTTCAACGTCCATATATTTATTGGTTACACAATACGTCAAAAGAGCCGCCATTATTTCTAGACCTCCAGAATAGTTATCTACATATCTAGAAGGATCACCAACGGCAGTTCTATAGAAAAAGGCGAAGTTTTCAGAATTACCATTTGTGGAGGTAAATACCGAATCCTTATCAACCCACATAATAAGTGAATCGCTGGCTTCTAATACATATATTGTCTTAGACGACAATTACCAAAGATTCAGTGGTAATGTTGGGAGCTAAAGGTTTGTATAACATCTATTACAATCATCAGATTTACCTGGAGAGTTACACGTAGCCATAGTAGCGAACAGAGAGGACTGAGGTTAGCAAATTTCGAAACCACAAGTTGGTTCTATAGAAAGCTATATATTAGCAAAGTTAATGCCCCGAAGCAATAAAAGCAAGGAGCTCAGAAATCACTGCCATTACCCACACCGGCAGCCGGTTAACAAACTCGAAAAACGTAAACCGAAACCCTAACTTCTATTTACGATAGGCAGTCTATACTCTATAATTTCACAATGTTACATAAAACCCTTCGGATAACACGCTACAAATGAACACTGTTGTAAATTGACAAGTCTACGTCGCATTACCATGGGGCAAAGCGCCATTTTGCAAAATGTATCCTCACGCGGTAACATAATGAGGGTGACAGCGGCGTGGGAGGAAACAGCCTGCGAGGCGCGAGCCCCCTGGCCCTTTGACGAGCTACCGACCGCCGCGCCGCCCGGAATGGGCTTGGTCGTTAGTGGCACGGTGAAATATTTCTTCGTACTTTTTGTAGAGTGCAGACTCTGTTGATGAATATGGCGTAGTGTAGATAATTTGATGAATAATGTGCTAGATGTGACAAAGACTTGATTTGCTAAAGAATATTAGAATGTTCTTTTTGTAAATTAAGTATTTTTATAGAAATAGATGCGAGAGAAAATATTGTCTTGCTTGATTTTTTGCAATTGATTTGATTTTTTGCAACGACTTGTCTCTGAACAACAACAGCTGTCAAGTTCAATTCACCAAAACCATAACCTCATTTTTTATATCAATATCGGTTAAAAATAATATTCGAGCCATAATCAGCACACGACATAAGAAGTAAGTAGTTAAACAATAATGCACATTATTTTCACATTAAAATATTTAATCAAATAATACTTAATAAAACACCAAGTATCAAGACCGTTCTTATCGCGCTATAGCCCGTCAGCGCAGGCAGGCACAGTCGACAGCGAGGCGCGGCCCGGGGCGCGGAGCAGGCGCTACACCTACCGCGACACGCTAGCGATAGCGATATACACGCAGCGATGTGGATAATATAAGAACTATACTATGTTATACGTATGCTATATGAAAGCACGTTATGCTGTTGGTCCCGGCTGTCATTTGTAGATCTTTGACAGTTCTTACGGGTCGTCAGAAGCCCGAAAAAGTCTGACAACCAGTCTTACCAAGGGGTATCGTGTTACCCAGTAACTGGGTTGTGGAGGTCAGATAGGCAGTCGCTCCATGTAAAATACTGGTAATCAGCTGCATCGCATCTGACTGGAAGCCGACCCCCACCAAGTTGCGAAAACGCTAGGCAGATGATGATGACTATGTTATACGTATTGTCTGCTAGGCTGAACAGGGATTGGGCGGGCCATGTATGTAGGATGCATCGGGACGGATGGGTCAGAGTCATCAGTTCATCATGCAGGAATCAGAAGACGGGCGCCGTCGCCCCGTCGCCGATTGAGGCCTATGGCGTGCGTGATGAACTGATGACTTAGAGGCGTTTATGTTATGGGAGATTGGTGCGCAGTGCAGTGTGATAATCGCCGTGGTCGGACTATGAACGGCGAGTGTGATCTGCTTTTGAGTCTCATGGGATTAGTATTAAGGCCCTACCCTGCCTCAGCTCAAATTCACTTTTTATCTCGCTCGCACCATACTACTCGCGGCCTTTGTGGGAGCGAGGCGGAATGAGGTGCTGGCGGCACCAAGCCTCGAATAGTTTAGGTAATTGCTTTTTATGGTGAAAATATTGGTAATTAAAAAAATAAAGCATAAGACCTGTTTTATATGTAGTTCAGTTCATATGCAAAGTTTCATGATCTAACTTGAAGTATTTTTTGAATAAGTACCAGCGGTTTATAGTTCGGTTTAGAGGTAACTTTGTTTTTTTTTTCCTATGGACAAAATTTTATGTATTCGTGTTTTCGTCAAACATAGGACCTAGCATCAGTCCTCAACTTTAACATATATTTATTTCAAAATTAATGCTGTAGAATTTTCGCCATAACGGAGGACCATGCTAAGCAATTTGAGGTGCGGCCCTTAACTGGATAAGGATGCTGGTAGAACCATTCTCTCGACATCATCACTAAATTGCCTGATCTATCATTTAGTGGTCTTACTTTACTCATGTTTGTCATTCACGGGTAGCGCTAGGCACTTACATTGACAGAAGTCTATAGGATTTTTTAAGTGTAACGCATAATAATATTCTTGTCCCAAATGAATATTGCCGCTTTAGAATTTTGGTCCTGGGTTCCGATGAAGCAGATTGAACAGGATTACAGGTGCCCAGGCAACAATGGGATGCGAATGGATTTATTGAACTAATTGGGTGTAATCATGACTAAGTTGCAACGACCACCTTGACTACCAAACTTTGAAAAGTTTCAAAGTTTGACTACCAAACTTTGAAACTTTTCAAAGTTTGGTAGTCAAGGTGGTCGTTTAGAAAAAGTAATACTTACTTACTATGATAGGTAACAAGTACGTATTTATTTAAGCAGTTTGTATTGTATTGGTCTTTGCAAAATCAAAGAAAACCTCACTAAAAATATCCTGCAGAGTTGACATTATTAGTCTACTCCACTACAAACTGTTTCTGAAAAGCTTTCAGGTAACAATAAGAAAACAGCAAAACACGGGTCTAACAAGACCTTCACAAGACTGAAAATAATAATGTACAAAAAAAATCCGTGAAAAAGAAAAAAATCGTCACTCGGGGAGCAGGGGCTAACGAGCAGTAGGTACCAGGGAGGCATGACATTATAGAGGCACGCGCCATTAGACGAACGCCGGGCGGTGGCGGAACGGGCCCTATTTCCGGAAGGAAGCGCGCCCGGAAGCCGCGCCGCGTCCGCCCCACAGTCGCTAAGTTACTTCGCCTGCTAGTCTGCTACTGAGTTATGTTCGCCTGGTGTCTGCACTAGATTTTGATACGGTCATGGTAGCCTAGTCCCAAGTTATTCCGGTGCATTTACTTGGGTAGAAGAAACTTGTGTTTATTCTTAGTTGATACTTTTACTTACAAAATTGTAAATGATGTCGTCTTACCTGAAAAGTAAAAAAAAACACAATTAGAATTTTAGTAACTCAAATTAACCCACTTATGAAGCCACTTAGCAATGATTACCAACAATTTTCCAATTACTTTCATAATCGATCAGCATGATTTTGTTTGTATCATTATTTGATTCACTGGTCCTTTGAGTCTAACGTAACATTGAATTTCGACAACTGTAACACAAAAGAATCGACAAAATACGATACCAAAATTCACTAATACACCAGCTAACACCTACAACCAACACTCCTGAAAAAGCACCGGATCGATGTCATATGCACAGGCTGTGTAATTTAGTATTAGGACCGCGAACATCCAGAATGCGGGGCACTGCCGGACTAGGGAAACACGACGCGGTCAGGGATGACATTAATCAAAATTAAAAGTGGATTACGACAGGGATGGCGCGTGGAGCCGCGGTATACCGGTATACCCCGCTATCCCGCTGGTAAATGAGGGGCGAGGTTCCGTGTTGTATTAAAAGGGAGACTGATTTTTGAAGGTACCTAGTATTTATTGTGATTGTCGGTTTTAGTCTTTAGAAGATGAACACCTCAATATTTATTTAAAAGTTTGTTAGAGCAAACCTGCAGGCTTCGATTATTTATGTCTACATACAGTGTCGCGCTTGGAAAGTACTAAAACAAACAAGCCAACTTCGTTATGCTGGTGTGCGTGACAGCTACGTCTTACACTCGCGCCACGTCAGTGTGCAGTCTTTGTGCGTTTCTAGTGTGCGTGCATTTAGTGGCCAACAGCTGGCCGCAATTTTTGTCGACGAGTTCACAGCTTTGCCTATCTAGCTAGACATATTTATGTCTTTGCCTGCAGGGGCTTCTAAATATCAATAACTATGCAAGTACTAAGCCAACCCCGGAAATATAGGTTGCATTTGCATATTACTAGTTTAAAACCTCGTGGAGGGAGGACCTAAGTTGGTTCACATTAATAGTGCTAAGTGCAATGCGTGGAAAAAAAGTGGGAATCGAACCCGCGAAGTCGCGACCTCTGGCTCACCATTCAGCCGGTGGACCTATTATCGCAAAGATGTCTTATCGAGATTAACATAACGTAACATCACGCCTGTAATCCCTGAAGGGTTAAGCAGGCTTTTCCCTAATATGTTGGGGTCAGCTTCCAGTCTAACCTGATACCAGTATTTTACATGAAGCGACTGAGTATCTAAATTTCTTATATGCATGCTAATGGTAAATTCTAAATTGTATTTATTTCTAATAGATAAGACGTATCAAAGAATTTTTAAATGACAAAATATGACATTACCAGCCCTTTAGCATGCATATAAGAATAAATTATAGGAGGAGCTCGTGGCTAAGTAATAACAGCATCTCGGGTCGATCCATCAGGCTAAGCTACGCTTGCCGGGGTTGGTCCGTGGATGGGTGACCATTTTCACATATCGAGACTCCTCCGTGCCTCGGAAAGCACGTTAAGCCGTTGGTCCCGGCTGTCATTTGTGGATCTTTGACAGTCGTTACGAGTCGTCAGAAGCCCGAAAGTCTGACAACCAGTCTAACCAAGGGGTATCGTATTACCCAGTTACTGGGTTGTGGAGGTCAGATAGGCAGTCGCTTCATGTAAAATACTGGTATTCAGCTGCATCCGGTTAGACTGGAAGCCGACCCCAACATAGTTGGGAAAAGGCTAGGCAGATTGATAAGAATAAATTATAGGTAATTGATTAATTATTTAATACTATATAATACTATTAAAAAACTTTTATTTGTACACCAATTTCATTGGTAGAACATAGAGCTCGACTAAAATGTATACCTACGACCTTTATGTATACCTATGTTCACGAATAAAGATTGCTTTGATTTGATTTGATATCTAACCTCTACAACCCAGTAACTGGGCAATACGATACGTCTTGGTAAGACTGGTTGTCAGACTTTCGGGCTTCTACCTTCTAGCAACCCTTAACGACTGTCAAAGTTCCACGAAGGTTCCTTTCCGAGGCACGGCGGATGTAAAGATGGTCACCCATCCACGCACCAACCCCGGCAAGCTTAGCCACGAGCTCCTCCTATTTTATCGAGATTATTAGAAGCTTAATAACAATTCCGTAAAATTGTCAGGCAGCCGACCCATCTCCTTTTAATACTAAATATCAAAATTAAAATTACATCACTTAAAAGCTACCCAGTCCCACACACATATAAGCTAGAGGATTTTGTTTTATATCTGTTCACGCACACACCGATAAAACAGTCCGACACAAAGGATGGGCCGTCCCGCACTCCCGATCTCGACATATGGCGGGGCGGGCAAAATTGATAACTTCATAACACCCGGGATCCCGCAATCCCGCGACCCGGGAACCCGCAATCCCGGCCCAGGGCTTATCCGGGGAAGAAAAAGATATGCTTTTTAGTGCGGGCTTGGCCGCCTGTTTATTATTTTTATGTAAAATCGTAATTCATCTGGATGGAATGATAACATGCGGAACACGTATGCTTCGTTTCTTGAGTGTTGAGTTGGATTATTGTAGAACTTTTTGCGTAGATGTATTTTGTCAGAGTAGGTGTAGATGGAGAGGATAAGGTCAAGGAGCTTGTGGCTAAGTAATAACAGCCGCAAGGGTCGATCCATCAGGTTAAGCTACGCTTGCCGGGGTTGGTCCAGGGATGGGTGACCATCTTTACATACCGAGACTCCTCCGTGCCTCGGAAAGCACGATAAGCCATTGGTCCCGGATGACGTTGAGCTCCTTAAGTTCTGAGTTGAGCTCCGCCATTACTGACAAATGCTTGCACTGACTGGACAGGTCTACTCAAATCTGTGTGGTTCTTTCCTCAAAAGACCATTTCAGACTCGAATTTATATGGTCCTCATATGGCTTGACCAAGATTATGTATGGACTTTAAAAGAGACTGTGACCTCTGAGTTTGTTTCGGCCTTTCTTCTCAGAGTAATCAAATAGGAAACGCCGACCTCATCTAGCTTATTTTTAATATGACGTGTAAAAGTGATTCCAATATCCTATTTACAGAATAAACAATTTCATTTAATTTCATTTCATTTTGTAAATTGTGGATCTTTGACAGTCGTTACGGGTCGTCAGAAGCCCGAAAGTCTGACAACCAGTCTTACCAAGGGGTATCGTATTACCCAGTTACTGGGTTGTGGAGGTCAGATAGGCAGTCGCACCATGTAATATACTGGTATTCAGCTGCATCCGGTTAGACTGGAAGCCGACTCAAACATAGTTGGGAAAAGGCTACGCAGATGATGATGAGGTGTTATAGAAAGGCCCTTTGCCCAGCAGTGGGATACTATCACGCCTGTAGTCCCCGAAGGGTTAGCCAGAGGTGTAACTTTGTACACCCACATTTCGCCAGTTATGTTTAAGTCCCATGTATTACCCCGCCATCACCCAGCACAGTTCTTAACCCGGAATTTGCGGCTACTGAGAAATTTCTGATGGAAAAAGCCTAATAACACTTGCCTAGCCCGGCCTGGGAATTGAACCCAGGACCTCATGCTCAGCAGTAGCGCTTGCGACCAATGAGGCAGCCTCCACCACAGAGTTCATAGAAGATGGACCGATGCGGGTATCCTGAACTCACTCAATCAACGCTCCTCCAATAGGAATAAGGCCAGCCATCACTAAAATTAGCCAACTTCTGACCGTAACTATCATTCATCTTTGTACCTAATCAGTATAATTTAGTATTTTTTATAATATATTATCACAGTACACATAAATTAAATTATGTTCAAAACTTTACAAAAACAGATGAAAAAGACAGCGTAAAAATTTCTTTTAAATAAAGTTGCCAGTTCAACAGTTATCTAAGTGATTTCCTTTCCAACACTGGTTTTTTAGCAACTTTTACGTAGTATTGTCTTTGAGAGGCTGTCTACTTCTGCTTCATTTTTAGATTCGATTTTAGAGACAAACCAAATTATTTGATATAGTGCTATCGATATCGATATTTTAAAGTTATTCACTTATTATAACTACTAGAGTAGTCACATTGTTCTCGTTAACGATATCATTGAATGAGATGGATAAAAAATTATGAATTGACAATCAGTTGACAGCTAGATTATACCCACGAAACCTTTCTACATTATTGATTGTTACTTACACTTACAGCCAGTTACAAAATTATTCCATTTGGGTTCTGCCTATCCCTATTTTACAACATAGATTAAGTAGGTACCAAAACCCCTTAATCCTATTGATTTGTCGAAGAATTGTACCAGGAGTACAGATCAGGTGAGGACATAATTTTACAGTTGTAATATCTCATTAAGCTAGCGGCGACCCGGGAAGGGGATCGGGAATGGAATTAAACGCCGCCGGGACCGCCCCGTCCCGGGAATAGTCGCCCCGGGATTGTTGGATACCGATTATAGAGGTGCTGGATGGGACACTGTATTTACATTATTATTGTTTTTTTTTTTAACCACGTTATGTTTTCACAGCATGAATATTTTTTTATGCTGATTCCGACGAAGCAACTAGATAATGTCAAGCGAACCGGAAAACCGTTAATGTCCTATATCAAACCCGACTGGAATTATCAGTGACTTGAAGGTCTAAAAATACAGGTTGACCAATAATAAAAAAGCTTTAAAACGACAAAATGAGGCTAAGAAACTGTGACTGAAACTGCAGTTGTACAGTTATTTCGCCGCTCACTGCAACGGCTCCTGAGTTGAAATCGAGATCGTTTCATTGCATACTCGATGTCTCAACTTATGGTTTGGAGACAACAATGGGCCGTTTAAGGGTCTTTATGGAAAGGTTTAACACCGTAAGATCGTTCGGATATTTCGGCTTTATGTAAGTTTTGCAGAGTGGCTCTGCAGCATTACCAAAGAAAAGACTTTTCCTGAATGCTGAATCTGACTATTCAGGCACTTCAAATTGAAATTTTCACCGCGCTGATATTTTTATAGACAAAATTAATAGAAACGGCAATACCTTACTATTTTGATTTCTTGATCCGTCTAGCTCGTTGATTTGTCAACTATTTTAGATAACATGTAGGTAACCTATAAGTTATGATGAGGGCATAAATACACAATTGGTGAACTATAATAAAACCGGGTTTCTCATGTAAACGACAAAAACAGTTTTAAAAAAATTGGCCTCTTCCTGTAAACTCTACATCTTGTACAGAGGGTCCAAGCGTAGCCCACTCGCGCAAGTTCGATCAGACACTAATTGGGGTGTGAATTTGCCTGCGGGCCCCTCCGTCACGTCTCGGATCCGAGGGATCTCTAAAAGTTGCATGATTTAGTGCTGTATTTCGTCTTGCAAAAGGGAGAGCTTGGAGTTCGAAGGGAACGTTCTAAGTTTGAAATTTTAAAACGTAATTCATGGGCTGAATGGTTTGTGTTTTGTTTTTAAAGAATTTTGGTTCTACCTACCTATGATAAAGTTAAATGGAAATTGTCTGCAGTCTTGGATCATAAAATGGGAGTATGGCACTACTGAATAATATTCTGCTCACGTATCGTTTCAAACTTTACGAGAAAAGCTCATGTCATGGTCAAAATATTAGCAAGTCAGGAATGAATATTCCAGTTGGTCTGAGGTTCAACCACAATGTTGGTCACTCATGTATAAGTTATTGTAAAGCGGTACTAAGCGCACTACTATCTAAGGTTAATTAAGCCCTATCTCAAAATCAGTGCTGCAATGCAACGGCTAATTACTGTTTTAGGATGTTCTTTTTCTAAATAATGTTGCGTGATATTTCTCTCAATAGTATGTATTATAATTTGTGCAAGAACAAGAGACAATTAACTATTTATTTTTAAAATTCGCAATGCTAATAGTGCAATATCACTTCGCCTTGCTTATCTTAAAAATTCGCTTCAATTTTCAAACATATTCTATAGTTCCAACTTCGAATTCAAATATAGAACGTGTGCGGGCCGGTTGGCGGCACGTTCGCCATTTTACGTAGCGTTTTTACGATGTACCCGATAACGTTTACGAGGCGCGCTGAGTGGCGTCGCCGCGGCTCGCCCCGACTGATTGCATGCGAGGGCACCGCGTGTATAGGCTTGTGCCAAGTTTCTTTTTTGTCGATGTTGAGTTTTAATTGTTGGGTGTGATGTAAGTATGTAAATGTCTACATTGATTATGTATTTTTGTCAATTCAGCTATAAATTGGTAAATATATTTTTACTTACGATGGTCTATAGTTTATGTATTTCATGAAATTGGACAAAAATAAATATTTTAAAAATTCAGTTTGCGTTAAGTATGTTTTTTCGTTTTCATTATTTATAGTTTGATTTTAATATATTATAAGAAGAATATTAACACATAAATATCCGACAAAAAATCAGATAAAAAATCTAATAAACATTTTATCGATATCGACGATATCCGTCCTTAGCCACATCTCTACACGGGTCGTGTATCCGTGACACATCGTGTAGTGTAGCCGACGACATCGCGCGGCGTATTTTATGCGCCCCGTCGCGCGGCCACGACCGCTCCCGACAGCAGCGCCCGACCGTCCCCGAAGGGCTACCACTACCAGACTTTTTTTTATCCATTTTAGAACATCTATACATGCTGTTTACATTTTTTTGCACGTTCTTTTGTTTTTCTAAACAGAAAGTCTTTAGAGATTCATAGAATGATCGATATTGTCTGAAAGTGAAGTATTTATGATATATCGCGATTAATTTATGTGTCCCGTCGCGCCTTAGTGCGCAATATAACAGTGTTGTAAAGGGCTGACTCAAGGGAAAAATAATATCTTGCTAACAGTTTCTGAAGTTTTATATTTATGCATTAAATAATTTATTTTATGATTCGAAATTTTTGCTCTAGCGAATATGAATTTATTGATTTATCGATAAATAACGCAATTGCATTGGGTATTTGTTGAATGACTTGGCACGAATTCAAGAAACCCAATTATTAACTAATCCCTCTTGTAAGAATTGAATCTAAAATATAATATAGAACCTCTTGAGTCAATTATTTCGAATCGATACTGAATCTTATCGCAACATTATTTCAGTACGGGCTTAAAAACATAAATAAATAAAAAGAAACAGTGCCATAAAAAACTGGCAACCCTGCATTAACCGCGCCGAGCCCGTGCGAACCGGGCGGCAACCGGGCGGCGACCGGCGACTAATGACCGAAAAGGGCCTTCCCTACGAATTATAATAAGAATGATGATTTCGTTCGAAAAACTGTTAATTGGTGTTCAAATGTAGATGACTTTTCGAAGTAACGAGGGGTCGAGGCGGAAATAGAAAAGATTTAAAAAAAAATTAACACCTTCGCCACCAAATTAAGTAACGTCTGCAGATTCTTGAGTTCCTATCAATAGTCAGAATTCATCTGTTAATCGCATAACTAAAACATAAATTACCTTACTTACAATTACAATTCTGTGTGTGAGCGAGGTCAATGATCACACACTAACTAATAAATAAAAATATTCTATTTCCCAGCAAAAAAAAGTCTAAAAAGAGTACACTCCAGGAATAAATGCGCTTTACAGACTTTATACGCCAGCCTTCCGCTTGATTTAAGCGAACTCCTATGCCTTTGATGGTAGTATTAAAAACTAAGGTGCACTCTGCACACATAATGTTCTGATTTACGGCATCATAACATGGTTTATGTTTATACTGTAGCCACCAGTGCTTACCATAGTTTATGGTGAGCCGGTTACAAGATAAATATAGTGCAGCTTTTCAATCTAAAGTCTGCTATCGTCATGGGATTAATCTATATGTGGTGATGTGGTGTGTCGTATGAATTCGAAAACTCCGGAGTCTTACGGAGGTTAATAAAACTGGGGTTTATTTTCTCGCGTTTAAGTGCGGGTCAAGGGGCGTAAGAGTACCATGGCTTTTTACAAGGGCCCACCCGGAAGTTTCTAAGAGAACGTCCGGGAGTTTTGAGGGTGAAACTAGGATAAAACTGGGGAAACTCCAACGGATGCGGGCTTATGCGCGACGGTCTCCGTTTCAAATATGTTTAATTGAAAAATCTTGCGGACCTGTGATGTTTCAAGCAACATTATTCAACTTGAAAACGAAAACGCAACGAAAATGGCAGAAAAAATAAGCGTGCTTCCCCGGACGAACTCCCCAAACATTTCTACCAATCCCTTAAAACGACATGCAGCAGTAAGGACCCAGGAAATAATCATCTTTTCTAATTTCAGTAGAGCAGTCGGCGAAATAGAAATCCCAGAAACAGTTAATAATCCGTCAGTAGCTCGTTCCGAACAACTCGATATGCAAGCAAGTAACAACTCTCATAAGGGACTCATGTTCGTTTCCGTCCGTGATGTTACAGGGACATTCCATTCGGTATTTGCATGGGAAATCTCAAAACTTCCTTCTTAGCTGGAAAGTGTATATTCGAGCGAAAGTAAAAAGTTGTTGTTGTTGTTTAAAGTGAACCTATTGCGACATGCGGCTGAAACCTACCGGATTCCCAGGCTTTCCTTGATTAAAATTAGTCTGGAGAAACTCAAGTCATAAAATAAAAATAATAATTATGGATGTTATGACATGTGTAGGCAACTATTGCACTCCGGCCGCCGGATTATCGCGTTTTGTCCTAGATTTAGCAAGAACTCCGGGAAAATCTGAACTGGTACACCTAATAGAGAAGCTAGGGCCAGCGCACGCGCAAGGCATTTAAGCAAAGCAAGAACCTTGCCTGAATAAAGTTTTATTAAAATATCAATGATAAGCAGCTGATACCTCCTTCTTATCCTCTTTTAATCCCGGATTATCGCACAAGCGTGTTAAAGATTAGCTAAAAGATTCAACTTTATTCAGCCGGATCGGAGTCGAAAACTTTTCAAACTACTTAAGATACCGTTTCCACAGTTTCCCCCTTTCTCTGCCATTCGTCCCGTGGCTGATAAAGGTATGTTGTGTGAATTGTCTGAATACATTGAATTTATAATTTTTCGCACCTATTGTAGGTATTTTGTCATTTCCTTCAGTCGATCCTTTTCCTCCTTGTTTTAGTTCGAAATTCGGTTAGAAATATTTCAATTCGGTTGCTGAAATCCTGACATCGCTACCACATAATATACGTCAATCTCACTCTATATTCAAGTTATATCTCTCAATCGTAATAAAATATAAGACGTGAGAAGTGTGAGAACCTCTAACAGTGTAATAAAGGGAACTTTGGCGCAAAACGTTAACTTTTCAGTGGAGAGAGTAGGTGCCGACATAGCACTCGATAGCTAAAGTACTAGGTATACATGTGTTGGTAGGAGGTGTGCGCGCTCGTGGCGGGCGGTAGCGCCGTCGGTCGGATGTATAAAGTGGCGCGCCGGTGGCCACATGACATAGCTATAACTCCGCGGTAGCATGACAAACAGCCGCCCGGAGTGGTGTGGAGTCGACAACTTTTGTTAAGAGGATATTTCTTTTGTGATAGGTATATTTCTTTTGCTGGAGGTGACTCTTGATTTGACACTTTGTGCGTATTAGCAATGTAAAACATCTCAGAGTCTGTAATTTTTCATTCTTATTCGTCATTCAAGTTAATTTGCAGTTGGATTTATTTACCTATCCGTTATGGACCAATTTATCATAGGTACTCCTTTTCTGATCTGTATGTTTCAATTTGTAAAGTTTCACTAAGTTTGGCAGGCATACTGCATGATTGATGAGCACATCATATACTACCGCGATAAACAAGGAGGCACTGAGAAATAAATTTAATAGTACTCAGCAATTTGCAAGTTTCATAATGATACTTACAATATTTAATATTATACAGACGTTACAACCATGTACAAAATAAACTCAACACCTAAAGTCCAACATCCATCCTAATTTAAATATCCTACAACCCGAACTGGTCCACAAAAATAAAGTAAAATAAAACAACCAAAAAAATCTACACCTAATTCGACTCCACCGGCGTATAATGCGCGCCCGACACCGGAGGGCGCCCGTCGCTAAAGCGCGATACTACGGGCTCGCCTCGGGCGGCGCGAACCAATTACCCGCCGCCGCCGCGCGGGCATTTACCCCCTCCCCCGACCGCCCGCCCGGCCCCCGACCGAGCACAGAATTACTTATCTCCTCGCGCCGCTGCCATCCTGGTACTCTGCCGCCAGACGTACGCCCGCAATGCGAATGCGCAGCAACTTTTTGTCGCGCGTCCATGCGTCATGCGTGTCCTTTTTGCATTTTCCGGAACAAAAAACGTAAAAATATGTCGTGCGACTGTTGCGTGCGGGCCGCTGATAGAGAACTGAATTATCATGGAGTTGCCGTTTGAATAATTAAAAGGATATTTTCACGATATCTGTTTGTTTGGTGTTCAATTTAAATAAACACTGTATGAGACTAATTTAAATATGGGCTACACCTTTCTTTTAAAACCTGTATTTTCCACAAACAATTTTGTTTGATTTGCGAAAAAATATAAAAACTTTGAAAGGCGGTTATTGGATCCGCGTTTCAACTTCGATATCGATAAAAAATCGGATCTCTTATGTCGCAACCCTAGTTAAGAGTGGACAATAGATAGGAGAGAATATAAATTATCAATAGTATACTTAAAGTGTAAAAGGATAAGTATGGTCGCGATAATGTCGAGGGGCGATAATGAAAATGTGCAAAACTCCCGTAGTTCACGTTCCAAGAGAATTATAATGAGCCCGCGTGTTGGTAAAGGACGTAGTTAGGACGTAACACATATTTTAGAAAGCCCCAAAATTAGGACCAATGTGTTTCGAAAATAGGGGCTCGTGGCTAAGTAATAACTGCCGCACGGGTCGATCTTCAAGGTTAAGCAACGCTTGCCAAGGTTGGTCAATGGATAGGTGACCATGCATTACCAGAGACCCCTCCGTGCCTCGCTAAGCACGTTAAGCCGGCCGTTGGTCCCGACTGTCATTTGTAGATCTTTGACATTTGTTACAAGTGGGTACAATACGTCGTTTTTTGTCAGAAGCCCGAAAGTCTGGCAAACAACTAATCAAGTCTTACTAATGGTTACCCAGTTATCGTGTTACCCAGTAACTGAAACTCGGATCTAGTTGTCAGTGCTGTCAGCGTGTGAGAGTCATGTTTATATAATAACAAAGTAAGGCACATTAACGATATACGGAACACAAGGATACGGAATCTCATATTTTCAATACTTTTTAAATTCATCATGCCTATATTTGTTATGTAATAGGAACTTCTAAAAAGGGGGAGTTTCTATGCTCATCTGTATGTTTTTTTATGTAAGCCTGTGTCCGTCGATATTTTAGTAAATTTTGGAAGGATTTTTATTTTATTTTTTCTTACGGTACCGGAAGCTTTCGGGGTGATCCCACACAATTTTTATTAACTTTACTTGGGAAGTTTTTAAGTTAGCTTCACTTAGTCTATGTAGATGATGTTACAACTTTCTGTCACTGTTAATTACATAGCTGGTACCTAGCGGTATTCGCATTTCTGTGGAGTAGGTACCAAAAATAAAAAGTGAGAAATATATTTTTTTTGACTTCCGAAAAAAAAAATACAATGTGAAAAATAAGCAAAAACCGAAAATTTATAACCAAAGACGCCGAAATTAAAGTTATTTTTCTATTTGTAGTGTTTTTAAATTGAATGTTGAATAATAATGTGTGTGAACTTTATTAAATGTGATTAAGTCCTGTGAGATTAGAATGTACCGAAGAAATAAGAGAAAAATTATATTTTAATGTGGCAAAATATGAAAAAATCCCTTCAGATTTTCAAAACCATAATACAGTGTGAAAAGTTTATGAAGTTACTGAAGTTAGGTCGGAAAATGACCTGCGCAGTACTAAAAGCAAACACAAATAAGTTACATTAAGTCCGCGTTATGAGCTGAAAACTATTTCCTACTTTCAACACTTTTTGCTACTTTTTGCTTCACGAGAAATGGAGGGTTCTAGGGTATCCTAGCTATTCCTGAGTTCCTGCAAGCGTAGCATGACCATGAAACGGGTTTTGTCGATCGAAGATTAGACAAAATCATAGATTGCCATTGTTTATCTGGCATTTTGTCTATTCTTCTGTGCAAATAGAAATAATATTTATTTGCATAAAACATGTCTCTTTGCCGACTTTCAAGAGTCTGCTGCAGCCAGGCATTGTTGGGCTCACGTATGAGAGCCTCGACTTCGCCTCGGTCCACATTTTCACGATCGTCCATCAATGTTGCAGGCCGCGACAGACAGGAAACAGGTTTTTTTCGACTAGGTAGGTTTTAGCCTTTCGGTACGAAATTCAAATTCGAAATTGAAAAGATAGTTTTCCATATATAAATAGGGTTGGGCAAGGGAACAGCATGTTCACGATTACCTAAAATTAAAATACTGTTTTTAATTAACATTGTATAAATACAACTCGAGCCTTTTTCCCATGGGGGGTAGGCAGAAAATACAGAACGCCACCGGCTACGATAATTAATAATTAACATTGTAATTATTAATGTAATTAAAATACTTACTAAGATTTCAGTCGATCAAAACATCTACAGTCATCCTGCGCAGGCTGTAGCGATACTATTCAATTTAGAGATGACTGAATAATTCATGGAAATAGAAGATTCGTTGATCATTCACGATACCTAACTATTTGCGTACACCAAGCTTTGTTTTGTGATGGGTAGCTACAAAGACGGGCTTAATTTCGATAATATTTGCGTAAAATATAAACTACTACCTAATTGAATTTAATTATTAATAATCCTTACTAATATTATAAGTGCGAAGTAGCAAATCTGTCTGTCTGTTTGTCTCATGTCTGTCGCGCTTTCACGCCAAAACTATCGGCTATCATCGGGTATCATTCGTGGATCTTGTGTGTGACAGTCGTTACGGGTCGCCAGAAGCCCGAAAGTCTGACAACCAGTCATACCAAGGGGTATCATATTACCCAGTTACTGGGTTGTGGAGGACAGATAGGCAGTAGCAGTAATTTTTATCCATATACCACGCGGGCAAAGCCGCGGGCTGAAGCTAATACTTAATAAATCAGTTTATGCGATTTCACGGAATGTAAAATTAATATCATGTAAAGCGTAGGTATGGCGCGGAGCTGCCTACACCTATCCTTAGTTTCCTTAGACTAATTTATATTATAGCGTAGGTATATACAATGTGGAGACGACAATACAACAATAAATGAAAACACTGGCAATACTAATGTATAAGAGTATTATGGAACTATCAAATAAATCCTAACACGGAAATTAAAAAAGTCATTTTTTCAAACAAACTAAATAGTAGTGATGGGCCGACTATGGGGTTTGCCGATCTTTGACTAGCTATCGTAACTAAACTACTTATTGGATATATTTGATTAATTTTTTGTATGTAGACCGAGAACGTCATTAGATATACGGAGTTTTATTTTTTGTCGTATTGTCGTCTCCACCTTGTATAAAAAATACTAATTGTCACTCCATATACAATTTGTGAACTTGGTCGGTTCTCTAACAAGCCTCAGACCTCTCCACCAGACATTCTGCCTACCCCGTAACAGACACTGAACACATAGCACTGGGTACATACAACACTATCTATCGTAAGTACAGCACTATCTATCGTATCTATATATTTTCGGCGCGCCTTTGTGAAGTCGCACCCGTGCCTCCTCGCGCCTCCTTCTAGGGTTGTTACATCCGTCAAATTGATTTATTCTGTAGTTTCGGAGAGGTAACAATATGTTTGAATTACGTAAAGTTCCGGAAAGGGCGATGGGATTTTGTGTAGATATGAGTGGGTTACTGACTTTGTAAGGATCAACAAGTCAATGATTAAAACAGTAGAAGGTAAAAGATTGTGTGACGAAAGGGTTTTATTATGAAGAAAGAATTAAACATTGAGAAATAATAAAAACAAAAAGACATAATTGATTTGATAAACTCGCTCGCCAATTAATGAATTGACTACCAAACTGAACTTCGACAAGATTTTATTTCGACAGTACGGAACTCCGACACGTCTTTATTTCGACAATACTTTAGTTCGACAGACCTTAAGTCCGACACTACTGTACTCCGACAAAACGTTTCTTCGACATGACTATCTGCTACTACGAAATGATTTAGCTAAAATCAACCGACTCGGGAAACACTGGACTCAAAACCCAAGGCCAAAAATCAAGCCTAGCTCTCACGTAACATGGATCCTTCTTCTTTCTAGTGCAATGCAAATAAATGTACTAATTCCATTACTGCAAGTACAAAAATACATATTGCTAGACTTAGATTGTATATTTTATTTAAAATTGTAAATTAAACATTAAAGCTTAAAAAAAAAAAACTATATTATAGTAATAGTACAAACATTCAACATTCAATCCCCGATTAAAATAAACAAACTCCAAAATCAAAACATCCCGAAATCCCGATCCGGAACCAGCTGAAAAGCGAAACAAAAAACGCTGCTTCATCTAGAAAGCCGAGATACAAACCTAGCTATAATACTAGGTATTCCATATCTACAGTGCGGGGCAGCCCTGTGTATAATTTACGAGGCGAGTCGCGACGGGCCGTCGACGGAGCGCTCCGGCCGGATTTATGGCGTAATTTTTACAATGGTCCGGGTCGGCCGGATTATACAGTTCTCGGTTCTTGACCAGGGTTTCAGTTTTGTGCAGTGGTGTCCGAAATATATTGAGATTGTGTGGGTAGGAATTAGCGTTCTCAAGCTCCCACATATTTAGACGGTGTGTAAAAAGACGATGTGTCATTTTCAAGTCTTACCTCTGGGCTCAAAGAGCTTATCAGCGAAAATTTGCTATCCCCGAACTGTGTCGATAAGAAAAGGCGAGTTAATTATACCTGTGGCGAATCAAGCATAGAGCTGGTAAGGCAGGCAGGATACCTTACCCAATCAATCAATCAATCTACCTAGCCTTTTCCCAACTACGTTAGGGTCGGCTTTCAGTCTAACCGAATGCAGCTGAATACCAGTATTTTACATGGAGCGACTGCTTATCTGTACCTCCACAACCCAGTAACTCGGTAATACGATACCCCTTGGTAAGACTGGTTGTCAGACTTTCGGGCTTCTGATGACTCGTAACGACTGTCAAAGATCCAGGAACGACAGCCGGGACCAACGGCTTAACGTGCCTCCGAGTCACGGAGGAGTCTCCGTATGTAAATATGGTCACCCATCCACGGACCAACCCCGGCAAGCGTAGCTTTACGAGCTCTTCAACTCAAAAGATTGGGCAATGTATAAAAGTGTCCAAAAATTTATTTGCTTGTCTCTTCAGTTCGGCTTTGGACGCTGTGGTTCAACACTTCAGCGGAGCAATTGATAATGTGCCTTGTCGAGGGGTGCATTTTTAAAAAGGTATTGATTTGTGTGTATTATTTTTTCATAAGGCGAAAGCGGCAGCTCGAGAAATTCAAATTTTCTTACGTATTTAACAATTTGCAGGTCAGTATCAGTGGGGCAAATAAATCCCTTACTATTAAGAACGTTCACATTCGCATTTCATTCGCAATATGTCAAAAAAAACATGAATTTACCAACATTTTTGACAAGTTTGACAGACTGCGACTTGAATGTGAACGTTTTTGAAATCATGACATTTGAGGCCAATTCTAAATTAAGGGAGAGCAGTGGTGGCCCAGTGGTAACGGCCGCGACTTACAAGTTGTAGGTCGTAGGTTCAAACCCTGACAGGCGCTTTACTTTGTGTAAATTATTTCATCACCACACCTCTCAAAACGGTGAAGGAAAACATCGTGAGGAAACCGGCATGTCCTAGAACTTAAAATTCGAAGACATGTGACATCTACCAACCCGCACTGGGCCCGCGTGGTGGATTACGGGCACGGCCCACTCCCTCTCACAGAGAGGAGGCCTGTGTCCCGGCAGTGTGGACATTATAGGCTGATTATGCTACATTAAGGAGTCGTATTGCTGATTCTAATGATTATAATGTTGATACATATCTATCTGTTAGTCGCGAATCCTATTTTGTTCAAGATACAACACGCAACGTGATTACGTGACACTGACCTGCAAATAGCAAAAAAACGTCTACGCCTATCTCAGCGCATCCCCCTTAATATCCAGCTCGTGTTTTAAGTAGACTTATGCACAATGTCAATACGGTCATAAGCAATCAGTTAAGGGGGATATAGCGCGCTTTGAGTTCATTTCGTAGGGTCATTCTTACAATGGCACAACTCGCGGTGACCCTTCGTTGGCCACGTGCCGGAGTGCGTACCGGTCCGGTCCTTAATTAGTGGTATTTTGTGGTGTTGTATTAATATTAGTTTAAGGGGGGATGGGCCCGATTTACGAAAGAATGGAAACAGTGTGTAAGTGACATTGGGGTCTGATTTGAAGAGTTGGTAGGAGAATCGTTTTTTTTTTTAGACAATATCGAATCCTTTTTCATTTCACAAAAATAAATTACTTTTGCTATACTGGGTGTTAGGGTAGACACCGTTATCCTTGAAACTAGTGGTTTGGTGGGATTTATAATATACTTTTTCTATGGGACCAACCTTGAAATCGCGAAAAATAAAACAGCTGTTCCATACATTTGTGTTCACTTAAATCGACAAAATATATGGAACTGCAGATTTTTTTTTTTGCGATTTCAATGTTGGTCCCATAGAAAAAGTATATTATAGATGACACCAAACCACTAGTTTCAAGGATAACGGTGTCTACCCTTACACCCTGTATAAACAATACAAACAAAACATATTTTTAGTAATCAATTTAATTTTACTTGTCTTTTGGAAGAATTACTAAAAGTCTGGAAAAAATAATTAAGAAGATACTTATCACTACATAATTATTATAAAACAAAGTCCTCCGCCGCGTCTGTCTGTTCACGATAAACTCAAAAACTCATGCTGTTTAATAAATAAACTGATTTTCATGCTGTTTTCACCAATTCACCAATGGATAGAGTGGTTCTTGAGGAAGGTTTTAGTATATAATAACCGACATACACGCGGGCGAAGCCGTGGGCATCAGCTAGTGTACTTAGATATTATTATTGAGATTTGAAAGTAAAAGAAAGCTTTCGAAAATCCAATCAATATTATTTTATTATTATTTTCTATTAATTATTTATAAGTAGGTATTACTGCTGTTCGTAGACCAAATAAATAAATATCAAAACTTTTTACAAAAAGTCTGTCTTTGATTTTCAATTTTCGTTTTTTGCCACCGACTTCCGAAATTCAAGTTATTTTTCACATTTTTTGTGTTTTTTTTTTGGAAGTCGGTTGTTATTTTTTTTGTAAAACGTTTAATTTTTCACTTTTTAGTTGTGTTACTACCCCACACAAATTCGAATACCATCATCAAAATCGATTCATAATTGACGGAGTTACAGCGTAAAACACACAAAAAAAACATACAACCGCATTGAGAACCTCCGCCTTTTTGAAGAAGTCGGTTGATAAATAAAATGAACAGCAATCGAATTCGTGGACACCAGGCGATTATAGCTCGTAGGGCCTACGAGCTAGGCCTAGGCTACGTAGGCGAAGGCGGCGTAGCAAATGAGAGCTCTGTAGTAGCGTAGCACCAATTACTGTAGCTCAACGCGTAGCGCAATGAGCCGCACGCTCGATAAGTCCAACGCCTAGGCTTTGATTGCGATTTGCGACTTTTCATGAATTATGTACAATATGTGTATAAAATAATCTAATTAAAAACAAAAATTGCGCGTTTTCGTTTTTTCTAATTTTATTTTTATTTTTTATTAATTAATTTATTAATCTATGTTAAATTTCTACATTTATATCTTTTTATGGTGTACTTAATAAAGAGTATTCTATACTACTATATTTACAAAAAAAAAAAATAGAAATTCATTAATTCACTGACAGAAAACTCACTGCCTTAAAACGGTGGGAAAATGAAATTTTGCACAAAAGTTCCATATACTGTAGTAAAAGTGAGCACTAAGGAAGGAATGTGGTTAAATAGGGGATGAAAGTTCGTCATTTCGCCCCATGCGATTTCCCATCAAGCATTCATATTTTTTCCACTTTCTTATCACTTCCCTAAATTTGTCATCTATACATATAATAAATCTGTAGACGAGGCGTTTCTGTACAATGAAAAAAAAAAAAAAAAACCTAACTGGAGTGTCCAAGAATAACCAACAGATGCCATTTCTACCATTTTTGGAATTTTTGTCTGTTTGTCTGTTTGTCTGTTTGTCTGTTTGTCTGTTTGTCTGTTCGTTTGTTTGATTGTTCCAGTATCACGTAAAAAGTACGAAATCAATATGGTTAAATTATAAACTTAAATATTGTGTGTAACTTGATGTTTCATTTAGTTTTTGTTTCATCGCAATCGCTTCAAAATATCAAAAGATATAGGAGTTTAAACTATTCAAGAAGAAATTTTCATTAGGTACGTAATGTAGATACACGTAACGACATCTATTGTCGTAAAATTACACTAGCGTAAAATCAGGTAGGTTTGTGAGAACGTGTGTAACACACGATCATAATCATCATATGTTCACATACTTCGCGCGGAAACATAACGCGATACATTGTGAATTTACCCAATCTAAAGTTTGGTTAATTCAAGTTTTCCAAATCCATTGTTTGGTAGTAGTGCCATAGGTGGCGCTATCTATCTTTTAAATCATGATACAAATATTAATCATGAAAAAATGGTGATAAATTTTAATTTCTTAAAAATTGTAGATTGTTACATCGAGCAAAAAGTGAGTAATTAAGGCACGAACGCGCTTACTAAATAAACACGAGTGCATTAATTACTCACTTTAGCAAGGTACGTAATCTACTTTTCTTTCAACTACCAATGTACCTGCTGCGATAAAATATACCTGCTCAAGGTTAATTCAACTCAATCCAAATCAAGTTAGGTCAAGTCAGGTCAAGTCAGTCATGGAACCCTAAAAACAGTCTTTTCTACATAGCTTACAGAGTGTTCGAACGTTTTCCCATATATTTTGACTGTATCACTTCGTGCTCGATAGATGGCGTTGTTCATTTAACGTCTTTTTCTGAATCGCGGTGTTAAAAGTCTCCGTAGAAGAATGACTTTCGCCGATTTCATAATTATCAAACATTTGGCTCATTTTGAATTGAACACATAATCCATACTAATCGATGCTTAAAAGTATAAATTCGATAGTAACTCTGTCTGTCTGTCCGTCTGTAATTCTGTATGTTACCTTTTCACGCCTGATCCACTGAACGGATCTCGATAAAATTTGGTAAAGAGATAGATGGCATCCCGGCGAAGAACATAGGCAATTATTTTCTCAAAAACAAATTTAAGGGGGGGGATATAGGGGATGAAAGTTTTTATGGGAAACCTATCATTTTTAGAGTTCCGCAGTCAACAAGGAAGCTTTATAGTTTCGTCATGTCCGTCTGTCTGTCTGTCTGTCCGCGACTTAGCTCAAAAACTTTTAATCGACCAACTTACATGTACAGTTGCAAAAACCCAAACATTCTGTATGCGAGAACAAGTTTTTTAACTACAATGTTAACACTTTGAGGGACAGTAAACGCCCATAGACGTAATAACAATAAAACTTTGCGAAAGTTTGTTTGATAAATTAATTCATCCCAACTACGGAACCCTTCATTGTGCATGGTTCGACACGCACTTGGTCAGTTTTTTTTTAACTTACGGCTGTGAAAATTTATGCTTTTTGTAACTAACAAAGAGTTACGTTTTTCTAAAATCATCCCTCATGAGGGTAAAAACCCTTCTTTACCCTCTTGATTTTAAAATTCACATGTAAGTACTTATTATTGACATTTTTGCGGGACTCTCTTCAAGAGCGTTAAGGGATTGAGAATATAGTCATAGTCCGTATCTTGGTTCTACTACTTGGTTCTTGGCTTGGAACGAAGAGTTTGAGTTTACCAGTGAGTAATTATTACTCGATAGATGGCGTTGTGCAAATGATGCGATTTTCTTAAGGGCGATGCGCCGGTAGCCCGCGAAATTCAAATCTTAAGTTTTTTGCAATTTGCAAGTCAGTGTCAGACAGGTTGTATGTTAAAATGAAATGGTTTATTCTGTAAATAGGTTATTGGAATCACTTTTACACGTCGTAATAATATCAAAAAATTGTAAAATTAAGCTAGATGAGGTCGGCGTTTCCTATCTGACTACTCTGAGAAGAAAGGCCGAAACAAACTCAGCCTCTTTTAAAGTCCGGACATACCTAGGTCAGATATTGGCATATTGGTCAGGCTCTATGAGGGCCATGTAGATTAGAGTCTGAAATGGTCTTTTGAGGAATGAACCACACAGATTTGAGTGAACCTGTCCTGTCACTGCAAGCATTTGTCAGTAATAGTGGAGCTCAGCTCAGAACTTAAGGAGCTCAACGACTCGATCAACAATACCAAAGAAAGGACATTTGTGTAGGCCGCATAAAGTTCTTAAATTGCCAGACCATTGTTAAAACTAAATGAGAACGAAAAAATATAATAATAAAAACAAAATAAACATCCACATAGTCCTCACATTCACAATAATACAATACTTTACAAAGTAATCATGTCATTTTGTCAATATCCTACATATAATATTCAATAATGTGAATTTGTATATAAAACTGGTAGGTATACTTTGATGATTTTCCATAGTACCTACTTTTTGTCTTCTAAATAATCTGAAATTGTATAGTACCCTTTTTTACAAAGTTTGGTTTTAATACAGCTTTTAAATCGTTTAATGGGCAAGTTTCGAATGTCAATATGATTAAAATATGATTCGCGATCGTAGCAAATAGTAGCTTTACAGAATAATAACCATTAGATACAGGAATACAGCTCCTGCAATATTAGTTAGATTAGATAAATAAATATTTGAAACAACTGCGACTCATTATTTATATCAACATAAAACTTGATACTGACCTGTAAAAAGCAAAAAACATAAGATAATTTGAATTTCGCAGGCTCCCCCAAAGCTTTCGCCTTAGTTTCCATCGTCCATACAATATGCCATAGTTTTTTCATTAATCTTTATACAATATTTTTTCATTAATCTTTCCGACAGTTTCATACTGCTGTCCATACTATCCACACTATCACCACAATATAGATATGGACTACCACTAATATATAAAGTTACTGGCTGTCTCATGTCTGTTACTTTTACGCCGTAACGCCTAGGTCGCCTAGACAGACCACGTGGGTTATGGGACATAGGATACTTTTATCCCGGTAGCACATTCCCGTGGGATAATTTCCGACATCCACGCGGGCGAAGCCGCGGGCAAAAGCTAGTTTTTAATAATTAAGTATTATTATAATCTCCTGTGCTGTTTTTACTATATTTATAATTTATATGTTTTAAATACCTACTAGAGGGGCTTGTGGCTAAGAAATAACAGCAGCACGGGTCGATCAATCAGGTTAAGCTACGCTTGCCGGGGTTGGTCCGTGGATGGGTGACCATCTTTACATACCAAGACCCCTCTGTGCCTCTGAAAACACGTTAAGCCGTTGGTCCCGGCACTCTCAGCTGTCATTTGTAGATCTTTGACAATTGTTACGGGTCGTCAGAAGCCCGGAAGTCTGACAACCAGTCTTACCAAGGGGTATCGTGTTAACCAGTAACTGGGTTGTGGAGGTCAGATAGGCAGTAGCTCCATGTAAAATACTGGTATTCAGCTGCATCCGGTTAGACTGGAAGCCGACCCCAACATAGTTGGGAAAAGGCTAGGATCTGCCTAGCCTTTTCACAACTATGTTGGGGTCGGCTGATATTAAATACCCACTCCACATACATACAAACAGCCACCAAAACTAAACCAAACACATACAAACAACTTCAAACATATTTTACGTCAGCTTAAAAGTTTTACACATACTGCCATGCACACTTGCACAGTGCACCAATTATGACGTAAATTGCAGCATCAGGCGCATCCGACACCACTCTGTACTACGATCACCTCAAAACTAGAGTTGGTCAGTTGTTAGAAGTTTCTAGAAAACAAAACTAGTTTTCGCTGACGTAATTTTCGTGTGTGAAGGCTGTTTCGTTTATTTTGCTCGACTGTGTATTGTATACTAGTCCCTAGGGAAGGAACCAGAGTACCTACGTAAGGAGTAAGTACTAGGTAGATCACAGATGGATACAGATAATTCACTCCACATTTTAGGTATGGAGCTACAATACGCGGCGGGACCGCCTTGTCGCACCAATTCAGTGAGCGCGACGTAGTTAGAAGATAAATAAGAGTTACGCGATAGAGAGGAAACTTCTGTGATTCTGGTAATTAGCGCTGTGTAACCTAAATTGCACTTTAATGTGTCGTAGCAAGAGTCGCTTTTTAGGGTTCCGTACCCAAAGGGTAAAACCGGACCCTATTACTAAGGCTCCGCTGTCTGTCTGTCCATCTGTCTGTCTGTCCGTCTGTCACCAGGCTGTATCTCAGAAACCGTGATAGTTAGACAGTTGAAATCACAGATGATGTATTTCTGTTGCCGCTATAACAACAAATACTAAAAAACAGAATATAATAAAAATTGAGGGGGCTCCCATACAACAAACGTGATTTTTTTGCTCGATAATGATAACGGCAACAGGTAGACGGTTGAAATATTCACAGAATATTTAGTTAAGTATATATTCACTTTAAAAATAAATAATTAAATTAAAATAAAACAAATATTTAAGGGGGCTCCCATACAACAGACATGATTTTTTTGACGTTTTTATAGATAGGGTTACGATTCGTGCGCGAGTCCGACTCGCACTTGGCCGGTTTTAATTTCAATGATTTTGCGGAGTGAACCATCTGTATATTCATCTGTGGCTAGAGGTACAGAGGTACTAAGGTACAATAGAAACCACCCTATTTCCCCGTTGTGTCGTGGTCGGTCGGCATTTGTTTCAAAATGCAGACTTGCTGCATCACCTGCAAGGAGGTTTCATTGCAAGTCTGCATGTGAATTTGGAAGCCGCAGCTTGTATTAATTCTGAGTAAGGAGTTTTTTGTTATTATGCTGGTAAAACCGACAGTGTTTTTTTTGTTGTATTGTAAAAGAGTTCTCAAGTTTTCTTATCGTCTTGAGACGTTAGGAGGCTAGCTAGGTGTTATATCTTATAAAGTATTGATGTGCTACATCTTTCCTTTCGCTTTCCTGCAATCTGTGGGAGTGATTTCGTGAAAAAGGATGGAAGTGTGTAACAGAAAACTGCCGCACTGCCGAACCGCGCACTATTTGATTTGACCAATGAGCGCGCGCGGGACTGGAGTTGGCCGTCAAATGGTACGAACCCATTTTCCATGAGGTTGGTACTGTCAGCCACAAGATGACAGATGTTACACATGATAAGCGAATAGTGTTAGCCTCGCTAGTTTTTTTATTTAAAGGAAACTATAATAGCAGTTTTTGAAGAGTGATTTACCCTAATGAAGGTGGATGCGCTAGGGTAGTCCGCGAAATTCAAATTTTCTTACGTTTTTCGCAATTTGCAGGGCAGAATGAAAATTTTATGAAATGATCATTCAATGCACTTACATGAACTTAGAGAGTTGTATTACTGATGTTTATAATTCTGTAAATCCATATTTGTTACGGCCGCAAATAATATTTAGATCAATATACAACCTGATACTGACCTGAAAATTGCAAAAAACGTACGAAAATGTGAATCTCACGGGCTGCCCTAGCGCATCCCCCTTAATGAAATAACTGAAATGAAATGAAATTTTTTATTCTGTAAATTTTAGATAGATATTGGAATCACTTTTACCCGTCATATTAAAAAATATTAATAATAAGCTAGATGAGGTCGGCGTTTCCTATCTGATTACTCTGAGAAGAAAGGCCGAAACAAACTCAGAGGTCACAGTCTCTTTTAAAGTCCAGACATAATCTTGGTGAGGCGATATGACATTATTATTGGTAAATTCCAGGGACTGATGATTAATGATTACCAAAAGAGTGTTCTTTTCAGCTCGTTCTTACGTAATAAGATGTCAGCTATCACCCAGTCACCCACCTTTATGTACACAACCTCCAAAACATAAATCCGTCAGCAGGCCATGGACTCATCCGAGGCGCTGTTTTTTTTTTTGTAAAGCAAAGGTAAGCGATTCGCAGCATGTGCCTCAGCTAACCCCCGGCCGCGTCGGGTGTGATGATGCGGAATAATTTAATTGCTGCACACCACGACGACTCCGTCCGCCATTGCTTGACGTGTATTTTTTTTTATTTACTTTTTTTTCGACGTGTTACGTGACTGTGTTGTGTGGATTTTTGAAATGAGAATTTCATAAAACAATTTGAATGTTTAAAAAAAATCTGAGTCGAAGCTTCACGACTTGGTATAAATTTATATTGATTTCCATAAAACTCTTTGAAACCTGTTCACAAATCACGCAAAAAATGCCACAGAAGACATAGGCTTAATCTTATTAGCAAAAGGATTAGGAAAGCCATAAATTATAGGAATTTAAAAGGTCCCCCCATTCCAGCTTACTAATAAGCGTTTAATTCCGCGCAGGTAAAAACGAGGTTGGCTCAGGGTTGGTCCAGCATTCATTTTAATCAAGTGTGTCAAGCCCCGATTGCCTGATGAATTATACCACCGCAGCTTTGTTTTATTAATGCTGGCAATGCGGCGAGGGCATTTTTATATTTTTAGGCTAAAAACTTTTTGGTTTCCGAATTTGGAACTGCATTTGAATTTCGAGTCTTTTTCTATGCGGACGGTGCAACTTCATAAAATTAAACTTTAACTTAGTAAAATTCTTTTAAAAGTCCAGCAGAAGATGAGGCCCAAGGCTATCTGCAGTGTTTTCAGAATATAACCTAAGTCGTAAGTACCTACTTACAGTACTTACTTACGTACTTACTTTGTTTTGGAGACAACAAAAGTTTGTAATCTGAAGAACTTGTTGAACATTGATATTTTACAGAATATTTTTTATGCGGCATTTTGCTTAGCGCCATGATGCCACTGATGCTTTCATGTATTCTCGATTTCTGAATATGTTTGTGTTTTAGTTTTTAATGTATCCTTTGGCCACGATAAAAAAAAAAACTTTTTAAACAAAGGTGTGCATGCTTAATTTTTGAAAAATCTCCAAATTTCAGTCTCCTAATTTATTACAATTTTAAATTCTATGGTGATAACGAGTTATTTTGTCATGAAAATTCCTTAAGTAATGATCAGATAAACTTATTCAATTAATTAAAAAAAGCAGTACAAGCGAGCGTACAAGTCGTTGAACAACTTCAAAAAGATGTATGTCATCGCAATCGCGACAATTGATCGATTCATCCGATACGAATGATCAAGGCGACATAACGTGACAGGAGGTTCGTGCGATCAAGTCGAACAAGCAGAAATGAATCGATCGCTGTTATCGCCCACATATCGCCCGTGCCTTCTATGTGTGGTCGCGGCCGCAGCCATTGTTCTCCACGTTTTTGCTAAAACGTGCGCCCGAAGCGCCTGGCGAATATAAATTGAATGCGAACGTTTGTTTAAAATTTCACACCGCGCCACATTGTCATGTGCGCATGGATATCGGCGAAATGTCCCACAACCCACAACGCACCGGTTTTGTATAGGCCTGCCTTACCTATTGAAAATTTGAAACTATAGGTACAGAGAGAATAGCCATGGATACCGTACCTCCGAACATACACAACCGGTACCCGGGCCATGACATAATTATCGAGCTTCCAAAGGCTGCCACCATGTGGATAAGTGACAGAGAGGATGCTTAACTTCAGCTAGCCGAACTTCTTCCATACCATGATCTTGATAAGGTACTTAACTTTTACTTTTACTTTCAGTGCTACTTACCTACCTATAATTATGTAATTTTAATTGCGCTCCGCCGTGGATAATTTTGGTCTTAGTTTAAAACTCGTAATAACAAGATATCCGAACAAAATATTAATAATAAGCGGATCTCTGAGCCGCAGTGAGTTCAGGTGAGACCAGCCTCGCGGGATAGCTGACTCTTTAATAAACATGAGGCAGCAGGCTGGGCCGCTAATAATAAATGAGCGCGGCCCGCCCGGCACGTCTGAACACCCGGCGCGCAAGGGAAACTAGGAGTTGCGTATAACTGCGCTGTAACTACAAGCATCGTCTTATAACTTTAAGGTAATCGTTATTATTTGATGAAACCCTGGTGGATGAAGTCAAGGTACACTTGTTTGAATGAGTTGGTCTGAATCTGAATATCAGTCAGGAAGGAAAGGTGTTTTTTTTATAGTGCGACAAAAATCTGATTGAATTTGGTCCAGAGGGAAATGGTTACCTTAGGATCGCCGACCAAGTGCGCTTTTCGTATCGGTTTCTATAATAGTTTACCTGTCTGCTGCTGCGATCACTAGTCGTGGTCGTAGATAGCCGTCTAGTTCGCAAGATCTCTTACGCCCTAATGCATTTAATACCGTCATATCATCTCCGTTCTGATGTTGGTAATAATAATCTGACACTTTCTCCACTTAATTATTAGGGCTGATAAACAGACCGACACGCGACACACCTGATAGAATATGGTTAGTTACTGCACCACTGCAGACATAACGCCATGCGCGGCACACACCTGCAACACCCCAAGGCTTTTTGATGCGTCGCCAACCTTGTTGGTAAAGTTAAAGTGTTTCATGTGCTTCTATTTTCATCAGCAACCCCTGCTTGGTAGTAAAATACGTCCTGTTTTCTATGCAAATTTTAATTCTCTTAGGATCGGCAATTCGATACGATCTAACGCGAGCTATGCAAGCTTCACAATGTGTAAGGGAACAATTTAATAGCCCATGCCGTGAAAAGTATTAGCGAGTGAGCAAACACTAAAAAGTTACCAGAATATTTTACTGCGCTATTCTGTAACCATCTCACCGTGAAAACTTAGGTGAAGTGAGCTTGAAGCGAACTGTCACTGTGACAATGACAGCTCACTCCACGCTCACTTCATGGTGAGATGGATATAGAATAGCAATACTGTGCAAGATGTTCAGAGCGGCCACTTGCCGTTGGAGCAAACAAATCCTCGAGTGGATACGATAGTGTGGAGATCGGAGAGTAAGACGCCAAACAGCCCCAAGCTAGACCGAGTGGCCAGCACTGCGTAATACGTGATCAATCAAAATTGGAATCGGTTTGACGTTTGAAACAAGACATTTGTTACATTACGAAAAAAAAAATCTGCTCAATAACGTAACTTACGAACTTATGAAGCCATTGATGAGGCATTTGTTCGCAATTAGGGTGCGGGTCAGACTAGATACAGAAGGAGGAGAATCGGCGTTGAGTTGCAACTTGAGAGAGGCGTCCAGCAATGGACTGCGATAGGCTGAGTAGATTGATTTAGTTTGACGAACATTGTAGTAGTAGAAATCATAAAATCCTTCATTTTAATTAGGTACAAGTCGTTATGAAAAACTGAAATCTATTACCGCAGTCCCATTGTACATGCGTTTCGTTCATGATAAGCCATTGATTGGCTTCTTGATTAACAATGTCTGTGCAAATTATCGACTCACACATAAGTTTCAGTTTACGATCGATGTTCAGAACTTGAGATACTACTTCTACATGTTACATTTTCATCATCCACATTTTGAACTCGGTCGTTGGTCTGCTGAATATGAGGTTCTGGATTCGATTACGGGGCCTGGCAGTGTTATTGGGTTCCCCATCAGCAGGCGTAGCATGAGCACCGTTTCGTCGACGGAAGAGTAGACAAAAATGACGTTTCGTGTAGACTGCACTTTTTACGAAATTCACTGTTTTACATAATTCGACTCAGAATTCTTTGTTTTATCATAGGATTTTTTTTTCTGTTTGATTCACAATTTTGACTGACACTTTGAGTTTTTTTTTGTAGTTGTAAGTCAACTACCGTACCGTATTTTGGATCAAACAATTTCACAGTAATATTGGCCGTAACTATTTTCTTGATACTTATAACTACTTATTATTAACTAAATGATGTAAAATAGGAGAAGATAGCTTTGTCCTTCTATTAATTATCACAATTTTGCGTTCAAAACGCTCCCTTGTAAAATCATGATTTTGTAGATAACCGTTTATACTTTGTGGCCGTCGAGTAGAAAGTTTTCTACTGGCGATTCCAAAATCAAATTGTCTTCACTACCATAGACAAATGTCAGTTGTAAGTGTGATTTTGACAGTTTGAGTAGAAAACTTTCTTGCGAAATAGTCTACATATAAAAAGACCTAGACAAAGATCGTTAGAAATAAAAAACAAAATGACAGATTGTAGAAATATTTCTACGGTGCGATGTTAAAAATGAAGAAACGAAATGTCAGTTTGTATAGAAAAAGCTATGTCTATTCTTCGTAGAGATAGAAACCGTCATGCTACGCCTGCAGGAATAAGCAATGGCAGCCACAGTAAAAGTCTGACACGCTCTCCCGCTCTGGGCGGAGCGGAAGGGCGTGTCAGACTTTTACGGACTAAAACCCTTCCGTGTTCCTTTAGTTGCCTGCTGCCAAGGGCCCCGGTATCCCGTTCGGACTTACCCGCAAAAGCAATAGCAGCCTAGAATCTGAATTTGTGCCAGCTCATAACTGACAATATATATAACATAACTACCCAAAACCTGAACAAATTATCATTCTGTAGATTTAATAAAAAATATTTTGTTTGTTCCGTGTAATCGAACCCTATATTCCTTATCACAAAGCGAACCGCTAAGCCACTGCGCCAATCGTATAGTTATTCCACTTCTTTACTGCTATGCAGCTACAAATCCACAATAGTTATTTAATTCGTCCAATAAGAACAACATTTTACAGTTGAAGTCGCATCCTATTGGTCCATTTTGGCCTATAGCTATTAGGTATGCCGCAATCTTGTCCAATCACGTGACCTAGCTATCACCGGTAAAGGGATTCGTCATTTGTCCCATTGGATTGAAACAACATCATTATTTTACCCTCGTTTTTGGGGTAGTTGGGAAATAATTGAACCAGAGATCCTCAACAGTCCTACTATATTATAATCTATTCTGGTTAAATGATCATAATGCATTCCCCATAGATGCCCGAAGTCTTGGGGGGCGTGGCCGCCACACATCACACTATCAAAGAAAACCCACCCGGATGATCATGCCGCATGCCCGGCATGCCGCTTCAATGAGCTGTGCATTAAAATAACACCTCTTACAAAGTTATGCGAACCTAGTACAGAGGTGGCACAGATCACCTGTTCTTTGATCTTGCTTGATCTACTTTTCTTCAACCAATGATCCCCATCTTCTTTGGAGCTTATCAATCTTATCGTGAGTGGTGATGATAGGTCAATGACTCTTGAAGTTCATTCATGATGTTGTTGTTTATTATATGATCATCATTCATTCCATTGCAAAATAAAGCAAGCAATGCTTGATTTGAACACCGCATTCCCGCAACTGTCAATGGAGTATCTCAGTAAGTTATGTTTCCTTGGTATATTAGAAACGAAAATCACCTGTTCTTGTTTATGAATCAAACAGCAACAACTTCTTATTTATTACAAAACAAGTTTTTCTCAGATTTGGATCAGGATCGTATAATTTAAAAAAATATTAGTATTATACAAAATAGCTAGATCCTATGGTCTAAAGCCAAGGCTTTAGACCATAGGATCTAGCTTGTTGCTTTGTTGATTGGAGCGTAGGCCAAGGCCTACGCTCCCTAGGATTTATGTTTTGTAATGTGATGTGGTGTGACCGCAAGTTTTCGAACAGCGGGATAGCCTAATGAAGAATGTGCCGGTTGCGCGTTATATACAAAATCATCGACATCCTCCAATAATAATAACATCATAACATAAACTGTGTTTGACTTCAAATTAAATCAAAGCAATTGTATTCTGTCTGTGACAGTTTTCTACAAATACCCAACAGCAAAAATTGATTTTGATAATCGCGCCCCGTCCAGTCTGATGACGACGCCGACAGTTCGCAGTGCCGCTAAAGTTGATGAAGTATCTTATTAAGTTATGTTTCCTTGGTACATTAGAAACTAAAATCACCTGTTCTTGTTTATGAATCAAGTCAATCAGCAAGATGTTTCACCGCCGCCGGAGAGCAGTACTACTTTGGAACTAAAGTTGCGCGCGACAACAACAAACATTAAAATATGAACGATAATGTCCGGAAACTAAGATAAAATAAATAATAAGGTTGGTCTTTTTCTTCTCAAATGGATGATACATGTACCTACTCTTATTACGTTAAATAAGTGCAGGTGTATTATGTATGTGTATTATGTATGGACTGACACTCGCAACTGGGACATGCTTTAGTCAGGAGCACCGTATTCGCACTGGGTATCGGTGGGATCTATAATCTCCCATTTTGCTAGGAATTTATGGATCATTTTGCATTTTGATAAGGTATTTAGGTAATAATTCAATGATTACTAAGTGGGTAGGTATTTCAAATCACCACATTTAAAGTTAACCGACCTTTAAGTAGTTTTAATCCTTTTACAAAATATATCACACCGTTATCATCAGTGAACTATTATTAATAGTAAAACGTAGGTACATTGTTAGTTAACCCTTAAATAATGATGTATCGCTCACCTTAACCGGCGGGGTCGGAATGTACAGCGGCGGGTCATTTTGGGACCCAGTGTAAACGTCTTGACCCTCAACGCCTGCAGTACATCTTTCGGCGTCGACGACGCTATATCTGCACACGATGCCGTCGGCCGGTTTCGCATCGTAACCAGGCGGCTTCCCAACATGGAAACCTTTTGCTTTTACCCAAAAGCGGAATTTAGAACTGTCCGAACTATTGCATTCCTCCCCTCGCAATGTACGGAGGATCCGACCATACTTCTTCAAAGTAATCGTCTTAGTTTTGGCTAAATCCCCGTACGTCTGTATGACCCATGGTTGATATGTCGCAAATAAGTCTAATTTCGGATCCCCCGTCTGCACTTTCGCTCTCTTGTTATTGTTCTGCTCGTTTTTCTTATCAGTTTTAGAGCTGCTTGCTGTTGATTTACGCTTTGAGGGTTTCCGCGGAGTTTTCTCCGGAATAGCCTCTTGCGTTAACTTCTTACGAAGTCCCCGGTCACTTATCATTGCTGCTGCCATGTTTATAGGTTCTAATTAGCACTGCACTTTTAAGTTCATGCTCGTCATTGTAAATCACAGTTTAATTAATATTCGAATTGATCACAATGTCACTGTAGTACATCGTCTCTATACTCTTTTCTGTTTTCCATTAGGACAGTAGGTACGCAACTTGAAGCGTTCTGAGAAACAGTTCGGGAATTGTTTTCGTGGAAAGTTGTCGAACTGAAAACTCCGAGACTCGTGCGTATAACTTTGCGAACGCGAACTTTTGACTGTGAAGTTGGCGTCGACCTATAAGGACTTTGTATAGATAGGGGAAAACTTTTCCCGGCGGGCGGCGATCGGACCGCGGAAGGATGTCGCTCGGCCTTTTACTATTGCTGATTACAACGGTGTTCGTTTTCGTAGATAAGTCTTCAGGAAGATGTCAAAGTGTAATTCTTCTAACAGATGCAAAGTTTGGTATATTTTTATTTGTCCCCGAATTGGCTCAAATAAATAAAATTCAAAAGTCCAAAATTTCCAATCGAACTTTGTTAGTAAACAGTTCTAAGTCCATCCAACAGGTGTCAGTCCAGAAGTAGCAAAGAAAAAAAATAGCGAACCAAAAAGTGGTTGCTGCGTGCCGTCGGGCTGGCGTCCCGTGCGTAGTTCGCGGCGTGCGAGGAGCCGAGCGACAGGGACCCACCGTGGCGGCCGCTCGCGGACAGCGCGCGCGGAATACTGGCGCGGGCCGGGCGCCGGGAGCGGCACGTGCGGGCAGACGGGCCCGACGCTAATTGCCCGCAAAACAATCGCCGATCGTGGGCCGCGGGGCGCCCGCGATAATGCTCGCACTTGCCCGTCCTTCGAGATAACGCGAGCGGCTATTGTGCGATAGATAACTTCTACTCTTCAACGCGATAAAACGGCCCGTCGCGAGTCGCGGCGCGGCCCGTCCTCTTGTAACTCGCTACTTACTTTACCTATTATGTATAGTGTGGAGCTGTTTGTATGTGTTTATTGTTTCGCGAAATTCAATATGATTATTACTGCGTGTTGTAGTAAATAAGGTTACAAATAGGGAAGTGTTGCAGAGCGGTGTATTCGCAAAGCTATCGACCTCGACACCGGATTAGAGGGCTAGGTTTAACCGCTTAAGAACTATGTTAGCTAAGCTGAGTGATAGCAGGTAAGTAGGTACCTAGTAGATAATGGCAAAAACTAATTTTTACCTGCGCTATTATTAGGTACCTACCTGTGTCGGGGGTAATCCCAAACTCCAGGCTTAGGTGGTATTCTTTGACAATGTCTTTATTTCCAAAATAATGTATTCTTACTTAACTAGGATCCGAATCCGAACCCAGAAAATCGTCTATAAACAAGCAACAACTATCCTAATGATATCGTAATAAAATACTTACCAGTGCCACTTACTTTCTTATCAGAAGAAAGCATAGAATTGTCATAAATGATTAAATTGGATTTATAACTAGAAACATACAAACGACTAAGTACCTAAGCTGTTCTGCCTAACAATCGGTAAAATACATGTAATGAGTAACAAGTACACTAGCTGTTCAAAAATTCTCCAACATTTTCTTTCATACAAACCTTATTGTAATTGTTTTGATGTCGGTTAAAAAGTTAATATTCTTTGATATGGGGTTCATTTTAACAGAATAAGGAAGAACGCCAGAGTCAGGACCGTCAGAGAACGATGTCGGTTATTTTTACCCGACGGCAAAGAAGGGTTTAATGTTTTTCGCACGAAGTCTATGGTATAATGTGTCTATACCTCCTAGCATCCTATCGGCAATATTTTCGCTATATGTATAACAATAATTGATCATCATCATCATCATCAGTCTCTCGACCTTATCCCAATTTATTCTGGGTCGGCACAGCATGTTCTTCATCGATACTTCGATATCGATATTAAAACATGTCAATATAAAATAATTTGTAGGTTATAATTGCATTACAATTATTATTATTGCATTAAAAAAAAGAAATATCCCGCAGTAGGACATACGAGATTTGCGCTTCGCTCGCGGCGGCCGGGCATCCGGTCGAGCCTGCCTGTTGCCTGCCCCAACTGACGCGCACAACTCACAAGCGCGGCCAAGCGCACGCGCATCGAGACAACGACTTCCAGTCTGACGTAAACATTTCATGCACACAATATTACTTAAATTAAACCTTGCACCTTCTGAACATACAGATCAAATTGGTTTAACCTGAAATTACACTTCTGATGTTTTAAAATAGTAGGGTTGACCGGCTGCGCGCGCATTGCGCCCCAATCTTGTGCGCACGAGCCCGCACTCTTGCGCGAAATGTGCGCATGTTACTAGGCGAACATAAAATAAAAAGAGCTGTGACGCGGCAAGACCACCGACTGCGCGCGCGCCGGCCGCGGCACTCTCGCTTACAAGTTTGTAACCTTCCCCTTTCGTGTTCGAGCAACAGAAAATAATCCTTATGCCAATCAAATACGTTATACTTTAAATAAGCTATCGTCATCTACAGTCAGAGATTTTTTTTCTCGTTGCCGAAGTTGGCATTTTGGTTGGGTTCAAGAAAAAATTCTTCAGTTCTATGCTGCCCTGTGAACTTGATGAACACGTTAGCCATGATTTTTGATCATTATTTTTTTTTATTGATTTTCATCGATTTGCCAGTCGATTGTTAAGTTTAACGTTTAACTACTGCTTTCTTTATTCGGAATCAGATTGCGTGGTAAGTGGGGTTTCCTAATACTATCTATAAAAATAAATTAAAATAAGAACTATGTGGTCTGAAAAAAAGCCCACTATTTATTTTTTCAAACAAAAACAATGGATAAATTCACGTGTTTTTTAACAAGATTAAAATTATATTGATCACGTAGATTGAGTAAGAAGAATCGATGTTGCTTCATTGAACGAATTTGTACTAGGCTGGCATAACGCGATGGGTCTCTTTTTACAAGACGTTATCCGAGATCCTTGTAGTACAGCTATTAGCTAATAGATGGCGCAGGAAGTTGTTAGTTTTTCAAGAGTATTGGAAAGGTTACCTACCAAAACCAAAAAGAAAACGCTAGACTTTCCTGAAATCTTAATTTTTTTTTAGGAATCCCTCTTTGGTCTTTTGAATTTGGCACCCAAAAATACCAAACGGTTACGGTATCCAGTGTATCCTGGATAGTCAGCCCCGCGGCCCGCCTTCTTTGCTGATTCGCAAATTCTCAATACGGAGTGGCAATAGGAGAAGGAAAAAAATCAATAGGAGATCATAGGAGGCAATAGGAGATGGACGATATAACTATAATAATAATTATGGGCAATATTTACCTCAGCTCCGCGTTCGTCATGGTACTGTCATACATCTCCCCGGGTGGGTCATCTTTATTATTGGATTGGGATAGGTTAGGTACCTAACCTACTTAACTTTTTTTGCTCAAAATATAGCCCTCTCACGTGAACGCTTGTCGATGTCTTGAAAAACTGTGAGTGTGAGCACTCGGACCCCATGGCTTAGCTAGCGTTTCACCCCAAACGGCTCGAACATTATACGTCCCAATAAGATTGGAGTATTTGCGCTGTAAATATTGAAATCCCTATTCAATCGAATGCGCAAGAATCGCTCCGATCGGATGGACTTGTCTGGTTTTGATTCAAACTCCGTTGAATGAGTACTAGGAAAACATAGGAAAACATACATAAATAATGGGATGCTCAAACAAGGTGTTACCGGATTTTTTATGTTACCGGAAAAAAAAGTTTGGACGGAGTAACGTTTTAATTTTACTCCGCCAAATGGTTACTAAGAAAACATGAATAAAAAGAAGGCTTACATTTTTACCGCCAAATCTAGCTGGTGACAAAAGGGCTGCGCTGCGCCGGAGTTTGTTGATGTGGAGGACTGGTTGGACTGGACCAATCAAAACCGCGTAAGTCAGTTACGCGGTTTTGATTTTACTTCATTGAATGATTACTAAGACAACATGGTTAAGCAGGAGGCTCCAACATTTTGTATTGTAATTAATAAAAAGTCAAACAGGATGGAGTTACGTGGTTTTGAGTTTAGTCCATTGAACGTGTACTAAGATAACATGACTACGTAGTAGGCTATAACAGTTTACAGCCACTTTAAAAAGTACAGCACTACAGCTTATCCTTTGTGTTCCTAGTACAATTGTTCCTAAAGAAACTCGAAAACGTGTATGCGCGTTTCCATGAAATGCAGAGCTTTCTTGCAAAACGTACTTCCTCAGCATCTGCTGAATTCTGATAGGTCAATTTTACTCTGTCCCTTTTCAACGGTAAATAGAGTGAAAGAGATCCTTAGCTCGGTATCGGCGCGGCGTATCGGTGACATATTGCGACTTCTCTCGTAGCCCGATTTACTAGGAGAACATGTAAGTGCAGTTGTGGAATCGACCTTCTGAATGGACGTGCCGATACCCATGAGAAGATAAAATAATACTAGATGCTCATAAAAAATATGAAGGGAGTTATGCAGTTTCTACGCTGAAAGAAGAGAAACTTTGTGAAAATGCCTGAAAATAAAATTATCAGTATTGTTCAAGTTCAAAACAAGGAAAATTGTTAGTATTTTTTTTTAATTCAATTATAGTGCATTTTCTATTAATCGTATTATTCAATGCTTTAAAAACACAGCTGAAGGCAATCATGAATAATTTATGACTGAAGGCTCATGCCCAAGACGAAAGATGGAATGGCGCTGCCTGCTCTCGCTTTATAAAACAACACGTTACCAAAGCCACAGTATAAATTAATATGGAACGCTTGTCCACTCTGAAATGACGCATCTCTAGTTAATTTCTAACGTCTCTTATTTCATGCGATCCTGGTACAAAGGCGATGTAACAAATCCAAGAACAACGTATTGGCATTCTGCTAAGCTCACCACTCGCTTGCCACTGACTCGCCACTGAACTGAGACTGAGAAGAGTACGCTATATTTAATACTGTGCGTTTAGGCTCCCGCAAACAGGTACGTACGACGCGACTTAACGACGCCATAGTCTGCACGAGCCTTTAAAAAAACCGCCCCGTATTTCAAACTAGCTTCCGCCCGCGGCTTCGCCCGCGTGGTATGTCGATAAAAAGTAGCCTAAGTATGTCCTTCCCCTCCTTGCCAATAAATTTTGTCGATATCCGTTCAGTGGTTTAGTCGTGAAAAGGTAACTACTGACAAACAGAGTTACTAAGTATGGATGTAACTATCGATACTGTGTCATTACGAATTATACGACCACTGACTGACGTTTCAGACTGTGTAATTCAACTGTACTTACAAAGTATTTATTTGATATTCTGTTTTCTTCATATGCAAGCGAGGACTATGCCTAGCCTAGCAGTGGGTCAAGTCCCGCGATGATGAGGATGGAATTGATGTTGAAAATCTTAAATTTTCTGAACTTCAAGATAAACAGGATATGACTGTATGAAGTAAATACGACATTTATTATTAGCCAGAGTGCAAAATGTCGCCACTTTTTCATTTAACCCTTCTTCTGCAGCAATCAACTTTCTAAGATATTTTGATAATTTGATGCATTTCGTTTTAGAAGCACCTAACTAGCTGCTGCCCGCGCCTGGCTTCACCCGCGTGGACTCTTATTTAGTTTCTAAAATAAAAGTAGCCTAAGTTACTCCTTATAACATCCAGCTATCTGTAAGTAAAAGTCCCGTCAATATCGGTCCAGCCATTTCGGAGATTAGCCGAAATAAGACTGACAAATAAACATATTTTTTGTTATATATTATGTACCGTATATATAAAGACATTTAGTGAAAAGCCGTATTGTGATTTGTGACATTACAAACAGACACTTCAATTTTATTTATTTGTTAGAATATACTGGAGAAGGTTTTAATTGTCTTAAGTAAGCATGAGCTTAAATAATGATGTTGGTCTTAATTACGTAATATTTGATTGGACGATCGTTAACATCAAGCCTGTCCCCCCCCCAAGCGATACGCATGTACAGTACCCCCCCGGATATATGTGATGAACAGTACATATTCAGTCCACCTATAATTCGCCAGTTCTGTTAAGTAATTCTCTTAGCAAATGGGACGACCGACCCTCTTGTCTGTCATCAACCGGGCACAAACCCCTACAGCTACTGAGAATTTCTTGAAGGGAAATACTCAACAACACTTTTGCCCGACGTGGAAATCGAATCCAATGACCCGTGCTCAGTAAGCTAGAATTCCGTGGGAACTCGGTTGGGGCGACATGTTGAGCAGGCAGGCAGGCACTGTGACTGTTATCACATTAGTACCGGGATGGCAGGAGCTGACAGGACACAGATGTAGATCATACAGATACAATCGGCGCGTTGCTAACGGGGGCCTTTCGTAGTGCCGCGCCAACACGCTTCGCCGACGACGCGTAGCTAGGCATGTCCCCGATGTCACTTGTCGATGTAATTAGTGCTATTTTTGAAGTGAAATCTTCTTTAGACGCGTTGAGCGATTTTTTGTAGGGGATAAACGTATGGGTTCGCGTCACGGACATGCCCGCGCCGACATGCTGTGTTAGCAGTAAGTGAAGTGATTGACCACGTGAAAAGTTTAATTTGTTTATACTGTGCATTGCTTAAATTGACTAATTCTGACTGCCAATTTTTTATTTTTTATTTAACCTATACCGTAAGCATAAAGATGGCATTAAAAGCAAAAAAGATTACACAATACCAACTGTCTACTGCAGCTGCCATTTGTCATGCCACCAGCGCAATAGAAGTCAAAATCAGTTGAACGGACTGTAAAAAAGGCTTATTTAAATGTCTAATCTTATTCCAATGGAGTATAGGTTTAGAGTCTATGTGTCCTGTAATAGTGAACCTTGCTTAGGATTGTAACATTGAACCATTTTTTGGCACTTTTCCTGTTGACAGCGATGCCGACGAATTTTTTGATGCATTTTGATCATTTCCTCCCCCCCCCCCCCTTTCTTTATATACTTATACATAGGTAATTATTATGTCCACATATTCATATTAATTAAAGTCAGCAAGTAGTTGTATTACCTTGGCTGGATAAAAATATGCCTCTTGAATTCAAGTTTAGTATGACAAAGTAAATACTTAAGCTTTTGTAGATTACTTTAGACTCTTCGCTAGAATAGTGGAGTCGCGTCATATTTACAGGTTTACTTATCATGACTCTGGACAATGGAGCATCAGGAACCTTTGACTGTGTAAAGTGTAAACTTTCTTTTTAGAATATCGCATATCGATAACCTGCAATTTAATTCAAAAAAAAATATCGCATCCCTACCGACACCTACTTAACTGCCCGAGCCAGGCAGTGCCGCGGTTTGATCGCTACTCCCTTCCCCCTCTACAACCTCCTACCCCCCACGCCCGCGGCTTATCTGACGCGGAAGCCCGTCCACCAGATATATTTCATCTCGCCACTCGACAGTTTTTCTGTGCCCACTGAGTTTAGTACTCTTAGCGCAGTCTGGATGCCTGGTATTTGATCATAATTTTGTTAAGTAAAAGTTGGAGTATTCGTAATTATTTGTTTTTTGGGGAGCCCATTGCAGGAGGACAATATTTTTTGTGCAAAAATGCCTACAATTTTCGCTTCAGAAGTTAGACTCTGGTCACTCTGGAGATAGGCCGCCGGCTATTGATCCTCTCTCTAATGCAGTATATAGCATTTTCTTTGAAATGGCGCTAAGAATAAACGCGATGGAAGTCAGAACGCATTGAAGCTTAGCAGGCAAAAACTTTATACAAAAAAAAACGACAACAAACGACCACGACGTCCAAAAGAAAAACTTTAATTTCGAAAGTAGTAGGTACTTACTGAATTTCCGTTTTTTCAAAATCGGTCCACAATTGACGAAAATAAATCGATTAACATGCACAAAAAAAAACATACATACAGACGAAAATAGAACCTCCTCCTTTTTGGAAGTCGGTTAAAAAGCAGGAATTGTAGCAAAACGGCTAGATAGTTTTAATTGTTACATCATTGTTTTAATAATACTAATATTATAAAGATCAATAATGTGTTCAATTTCAATTTCTGTATTTCTTGTTCATGACTAGGCTATTTCAGTTACAAGGAGATAATTTATTACTTCACGTCTTGTCTGTTAGTCAAACTTGATGTCAATCAAATGCACTGAACGCCTCTTTGAATTTCAGGATAAGGTTGACATTATTGGAACGTTGATTTTCTCTGCTATCAATTTCAACGTTGATACGTCATCCTCATTAGATCACTTTCTGAGAAAAGTCGCATAAACCGAACCCTGTGAAAGGGGAAATGTTAGACTTACAGCCGGTTTCTGAAGTTGAGAATTGCTCAAACTCTTCTTAAGCATTACTTAAGGTGATTCCTAAAATTGATTTGCAAAAATCGTATTGAATTTCGCGGGTGACATTAAAGGAATCACCTTAAGTAATGATTAGAAGAGTTTGAGAAATTCTCAACTTCAAATGCTTAAATCAGAAACCGGCTGATAGGATTTTAGGATGAAGTAGAACTTACTTACTATCACTACTATTAAGTACAGATAAATATTTTTTTGCATATTTTAAAGCCCACTTATTTCGTTTAAAACTATACCCAAAAAACAAAATACAGACCACATCACAGTCTATATCTTTTTATACTGTGATACAGCCACGCCTCGATAAAAATGATTCCGTCCGACATCCTTTGACCTAAATCTCGCCTCACAGCCCGCGGCTTACTATAAGCGTTTAATTAAAAAATTCACGCCTACAAACTCACCTAATTAGTGTCCGTGGGACTTAGCTTAGACTCTGTATATTTCATGATGTCTTAGTAGGTTGGGTAAGATGGCTTACGTAGGTACGACCGCGACGCGACGTTATAACTAGGCTACTGGGATTCTGGGATCCAGCTAGCTAAAGTCTGTTTTTTAATCTCTTATTAGTATAAGAGTTTGAAATTTGCACCTGTCAAATTAGTATTTGACAGGTGCAAATGTCAAACTATTGGATTGGATAGGATATTGAAAAAACAAACAACAATCACTTGAAGTGTCAATTTAAAACAGACTGTAGCTTATCAATTATCTATAAAGCGGGCTGTTTCGAAAAAAACTTGCAAAGAATAGACAAATTATTCCTTAGTGCTACATAAAAGGTACCTAGTTTTGGCGGGTGGTCAAATTCAGAACTAGCGCCGCCATTTTGTTTTCAATACATTAAAATTTGTGCAAGGCCTATTAGTGTCATTCGACCGCCAAAGATCCTTGTAGCAGTGTACTTTTGCAGTAAGAAGGGAAAAAACGGACCAGCCGTAAGTTTCATGCTTCTGTAGTCATCGCCAATGCGTGTCTGTAGAAAATAATTTCCTCACATTGATTTTTAAATTTATTAATCGGAAACTGAGGCAGCCACATCCTATCTTACCTTGTACTAGAGCTAGAGGAAGTAAAAGTAATTCTACCACTGTTGTGAAAATCTAAGGGCGAGAAGTTTCTGATAAACATGTTTCTTTGATAAAACCTAGGTAGCTTGATGAAAAAACAAGAAATAGGAGTGAATTTTTCATTAGTAGATGCTTAATCTTTTAGTTAAATAGTGGTTAGTACGTATACATTTCTTGTGTTCAAAGATAGTATAACGTAATTATGAAAGTATAAACAAACCCTCCTTTTTCCAACGATATTATTGTATAACATTATTTTATTTAGTTAGTCCTTTTAGTTTTAGTTTTTTATGTAAATAGTTAGTAGTGTTATACAAATGTGTATAGTAGGTACTTAGTAACATTAATAAAATAATAACATTATTAAATTGTAATTTAAAAATCATTGACACGATATAAAATACGAATTTTGGATTTTTAAAATTGCACTACAAATTAGCATCCATTTGTTTACATTTTAATCAGATAGGTACTTTTGCAACAAACCATATGTAATGGTTTGACTTGACAACCTCAAACTAGCTGAACAACAAAATATCGCTGAACTATTGGGAGTTGGAACTTGGAACCGATATCGAAGTCCTATTGTTAGAACAAATCGCAAATTGGATAGATACTTGTAGTTTGACGTGCATATTCCTTTTCAATAAATAATGTAATGCTGTATTTGAAACTGCCTTGTAGTACTGGAAAAATGCTTGCTATGTACCTACGGGACAAACAATAGTTTAGGTACCTACTATTGTTAGTCAAGTTATCAAGTGTCAAGCTTGAAACTGTAATAAACTGACAGTTTTTATTATTTTTAGATTTGATAAGTATAATAGTTAAAGGCAGTGGCAGTCGCTCTATGTAAAATACTGCAGACGTTAGATGGGAAAAGGCTAGGCAGTAGATGATGCGGTTATTGAGGTAAGTATAACTATGTATTATTTTACAAAACTTTTATAACGAGTATAGGTAAATCATAACCTGAATTTTTGACAGTTTTTCCATACAAAAAACACTGTCAGACGACAATTTTTATTCTACGAATAAAAGATATCTGACTTTTTTTTAATTAGCCCATTGACTGTTTACCTAACCTACTAATACAAATTTTCAAACCCACAACCATAAATTAGGTATATGATTTCGGTAACAACTTATGAAAATGATTACGTCAACTCAGGATTGAACCCCGGACTATAAGCGCACATACACTTTCGGTCCGGATAACACACGAGGTGTGTTTTTCCGCACCAAAGGCAAGAAAGCGAGCGCTGTCGTGCCGCGAGTACCAGGGTGGCAGAACGCGGCAGGAGTAAATTAGGCGGCGGACACTCGGCTCGGCGCGAGTCGACGCGCGCACTCAGCGATATTGTTATCGGCCCGCCCCGGTTGCGGTAGGGTTGGCAGGCAAGTTGTGAAATATTTTTATTATTTATTTTACATTTTTGTTTCTAATGATACGTTGTGAGGTCTTGAGTTCTTGACACTTCAGAAGTCCGGGAAACTTAAATGTTTTTTTTTTTAAGTTGGAATAAAGTAATCAGTGAAACTGTTTTTCAAGTAATAATACTTAGTTTTCTTATTGCTGTTTGTAACTTTTTTAGATATATTTTTGTTTTCTCTACTCCCCAACTAAGAATAATGTTTACACTGATAAATTGATAATATTGTAACATATTGTCTACTATCATTAGTACTATTATACTACTATATGTATACTATTTTCAGTATATACCATATTAAAATTAAAGTAACGTTTAGGTAAGTATTTATTATTTAATGTCTAAACGTAAAGTATTTTAACGACTTTATCAACTTTATCATACCCGTCCGTAATTCTGTACTAATTTTTAACGATGAACTATTAAGGCGAAATGCGACTGACGAGAGCTGAGGGGGGTGGTCTGACCCCGCCCGCGCGCATTTCTACTGCACTATGTTTACAAATATTTAATTTTAACATTTAAATTGTGTTTATATAGAAAACTTAAAGTATTTAATAGTGAACACGTGGACAAATTTTTATTACAATTGTTTTGATAACAATCGAAGGGAATAGGTTTTTCTCTTTAAAAAAGCAGATTTTAAGGAAACTTTGCGGTTTTTTTGTATCGAGGAATGTTTTGTCAATCGTGTTTCGGGCCTCATACTTCATTAAAGACACTCTTCAATTTTCGTAATCATAAAAAAAAACACAAATGCGTTGTTTTTTTTGAGAGAAACATTGATTTTGCGTGAAGTCGAATTGCGTCAAAACATCTGTTTTGGAACCATTTCGCCTTAATTTAAATAAAAATAATTTAAAGTTAATACATGTGCGTAACAGCCCTGTGATACCGGCGTGGCGGGGCGGAGCGCGTCGCCCGCTAGCCCGGGAACAAAGCAGCCGCGCGCCAGCGCCACTCACCGCGTGTGTACTGCGACTACACCGACTTGATACTTTACAATTTACATTTTATATTTAGTTAAAATTTTTAAACATGTACCTAATTGAAATGTGGGTTTTCTTATATTATACACCTGTGTCTAGCTAAACCTTCGCGGATTACATTATCTTATGTGTTTTAATTTATTATTAGATACAAGTCAGCGAGATGTTCGGACAATATTGTTGCCGTGATAACGACTGTGGAGATGTGGAGATGTGGAACAAACAGAGGCCTATGGGCCCCAGCTGTGGGTGAAGTAGAGCTGTAGATGATAATTTAATAATACGAAACTCAGCCAGCAGCGATAAATTTCATTAAAAAGTGATAGTTATGTGCCTTCTAAGCGAGAAAGAGTGAATACTGCTTGAGATAACGACTGTGGAAATGAGACTTTGTTGTCTTGTTTACGATTATCTCTCACCTATCCAGGTAAGCAGGCGAGCTAGGATCTTATCGTCACGGATAGTACTTATAATATGACTGTAGTCAATAATACAAACTATAATACATACATACTTTGTATTCCGTATACAGTTTACATGCGATACGGAGCGCGGCCTGCTCGGGAACAAAGCAGCGAGCGCCTGTGCCACTCACCTTGTGCCTACTGCGACCACGCCTACTTGATACTTTACAGTTAGTTATTATTTAGTTCTAAGAGAACCGACTATCAAGTTAGGGCTAGGAAAACTGCCCGATTGCCAGCGCCTTACGTGCCTAAGTTCTTTTGGCCTTATATAGATAGATAAATACTCTCTTTATTATGTACATCGTAAACATTACAGATATTAATGTAGAAATTTTACATAGGGTGACACAATGGGCGGTCTTAATGCTAAAAGCGATCTTTTACAGACAATCATTGGATGGATTAAAGTAAGAAGGAGAGACAATACTGCAGGTAGTCAGTGGTGTACCTACCATTTACATACTTATACAATAAATATGTACATACATAAAGCATATATTTATCTATATAAATGGATGTAAGGGTAAACATCGTTGTCACTTAAACCATGGTAGTTGACTTAAATATAAAAATAAATGACAGAGTAACAATATCTATATGTTTCTATCCGATACCGTGCTCGCTAGCGAAACAAAATAGCTGACTGACTGAGGTAGGGGTTGCGCTCCCGGCTGGTCAGGTCACGTCCTGCGCCCCCCGTCCGTGTTGAGACGCAAGTTCGTTGCCCTAGCGCATAGGGTGAAAGGGTGAAATACTAATGTGGAAAAATGTAGATATTCTTTTTTTTTTTTATTGTAATTTTCCATTGATTTTACGTTCTATAAATGAAACCAAACCACTGGTTTCAAGGATAACGGTGTTTACCCTAACACTCTGTATAATATACAATAGAATAGAATAGAATAGAATACTCTTTATTATGTACACCATAAAAATACAGATATAAATGTAGAAATTTAACATAGGGTGACACAATGGGCGGTCTTATCGCTAAAAGCGATGTTTTACAGACAACCTTTGAGATAATACTGCAGGTAATCAGTGGTGTACCATTTACATATACAATAAATACATACATACATAAAGCATATACTTATAAATATATATACACAATATATACAATATTAAACATGAAACAGGAGAAAAGAGCTATATTTAATGACGATGTTTAAGGAGAAAGGAAGTGTTTTTTTACCAGAATTTTAAAAGTGGACAAAGATTGAGCACGCTTTATCGACACGAGCAAGGCATTCCATAACCGTACTGCTTGAACTGTAAAAGACTTGTCATAAAAACTGGTCGAATGCATCGGCATTTCTAGTCTCAAGTTTTCCGATGACCTCAGATATCTATTATGTGTGTCATGAAGGAACTTGAAACGTTCTTTGAGATAAGAGGGTGTTGTAGGATTGAACAGAATACTGTAGAGCTGAAATAAGATATGAGAATTCCGGCGAAGACGTATGGGAAGCCACTTGAGCTTTGTACGAAATTCAGAAATGTGATCATATTTGCGCAACCTATAAATCTTATGCAAAAGTTTTGAAGTCGCTCAAGTTTATCTAGTTGTGCCTCAGTGAGATCAAGATAACTGACATCAGCGTAGTCAAGGATGGGAATTAAAAGGGATTGTGCAAGCGCAGTTTTAGTGGCATTTGGAAGAAAGTTCCGCAATCGTCTCAGGGACTTACCAGATTCAAAAATTTTGCGGCCTACGTCCTGTAACTGGGGACCCCAAGAAAGATGTTCGTCGACCCAAACTCCGAGGTTCTTAACCTTTTCACTTACTGCTTGAACTGTAAAATAATTGTCATAAAAGCTGGTGGAATGCATCGGCATCTCTAGTTTCAAGTTTTCCGATGACCTCAGATATCTGTTATGTGTGTCATGATGGCCTTAAGATGTAAGTAATCTTACTAACCTTCAATATCTAGTACCTTTTAAGGTTAGTTCTGTAGCTAAAGAGCGCCAGCTGTTCCCGATAACGGCTTGCAATCCGGAGGAAGGGTCCAAGCCGCGCTTATTTTGTAGATAAATATGCCAACTATCAAGATTGTTCGATAAACCTATCGGTACATTACCCAATGATTCACCGGAGGCGCGGCGCGGCCCACCACCGCGCGCCGCTTCGACAACGTCCCGTATATTGTATGTACCGCGCCACACAGACATGATAATGCACACACACAAAGACATCGTTCATGCAAACACCAAAATGTGTGATTGTGTGTTCATAACTATGAATGCATACGAAACATAAGCACACTCGCACTTATACTTAATGAATTGCTATTATAGCGAGCGAACGGTATGTGCATTGAAAATATGTCTACTGGCGTGACGGGGCCACACATTGGACATAATTTGACCCAAGATGTAAACTTGGTGTATTGGCATAACTAGCCTACTAAAATTACGTCAATTTACGTCAGGCGCTGATTAATTTGACAGGACTAAACTAAAATTTATCTTCTGTCCTTTTCATAATGAAAAAATACCTAGAAAGAAAAAGATACACTGAACTTAAATTTAGTTTAGTTTGTGAACAACAGAATCGGCACCATTGAACAGGATTTTCAATGGTCACGGCCAATGTGTGGCGCCGGCATCAAGCATCAACCTACATGAAACATGATGCTCATAAATCTAACTAATATTACGCGAAAGTTTGTAAGTATATGGACGCAAAAACGACTGAACAAATTTGGACGTTTGGCACACAGATAGTTTATAACCTGGATTAACACATAGGATACTTTTTATCCCGATATTCCCACGGGATCGTGCCTTACTCGGGTGAAACCGCGGGGCGCAGCTAGTTTAGTATAAAGTTGCATGTCTTTCAATCTGCCTGCCCTTTCCCAACTATGATGGGGGCTTCCAGTCTAACCGGATGCAGCTGAAAACCAGTATTTTACATGGAGTGACTGCCTATTTGACTTTCACAACCCAGTTGCTAGGTAACACGGTAGGTACCCCTTGGTAAGACTGGTTGTCATACTTTTATATTTCTGACCACCTGTAACGACTGTTAAAGATCTACGAATGACAGCCGGGCCCAATGGCTTACCTAACGTGCTCTCCGAGGGACGCAGGGGTCTCGATATGGATGGGCACTCATCCACGAACCGACCGCGGCAAGTGTAGCTTAATCATCTAGAATTTGCTATTTTTTTTGTTTTTATTTCTATCATCAGCGCCATAATCAGCGCATACAAAAAAATTTGAGAGCACAAATGTAAAAACCATAGAAATATAAAAAACATAAACACTTCTTTCTTATATCTATGGTAAAAACAGTGGTCGCCATTATTTGTGCGCCACCCACACCACAGTTGTACCTACTCCACTGAAGTCCGTTTGACGCGGCGCTAGTGTCTATGAGTTATGACATTGCAAAAGATTGCATTAAAAATTAAAATTGTTTCACAGAGCACTATATAATACTTGTAGTTTCACAATTTTCTGCCAACGCGCAGTCGCACACTACTAAAAATTTCTCATTGAAAACGTTAACGTTACAAAGCGTCCTCTAGTTACTGAAGGCTGTTTTAAAAGCAACCATAAGAATCTAAATATAAAGTGAAGATTGTTACTTAGTAAGGTGCTTCATGTCTGGCAAATCCAAAACGTTTATCATATTTTTCGATAGATGTCGCTAGTAAATATTTAATCTTGTTAAAAAAAATCTTGATAGTCGTGGTGACGGCCAATCAATGGCATAATAGCCAAGAGCCTCGACCGACAGCTGAAGAGGCTCTCGTTAGGCGGCTGGATCAAGGGCTTTATCCGGAAAGTGGTACTTCTGGAGTCTGGACACGGCGCGTATCGTTAAGAGGTTCCTCTCTCAGGAGCCCTGACCACTGACTGGTAGCTGGACCCGATACCGGTTGGCTACTTTTTTTAATAAAAATATTCAAAATGTAAATTATGTATAAGAATGAAATATTAATTATTATTTTATTTAGTTGTGGTTTAGTGTTTCAATTTTTTATTGTTCGCTTAATTTCTCAGGTGCGCCATTATTTCGACCTTGCACCTCTAAACTTCTTATAACTCAAGAACGGCTGAACGGATTTAACTGAAAATTGGTGGGGAGGTAGCTAAGAACCAGGAGACGGACATAGGATACTTTTTACTATTTTTTTTTTGTAGGGTAGGTAGGTATGTATTGTAGGGTAGGGTAGGAAGGTAGGGTAGGTAGGATAGGTACGGTAGGTAGGTAGGGTAGGTAGGTAGGCTAGGTAGGGAGAGAAGGTAGGGAAGGTAGGGTAGGTAGGTAGGTAGGGTAGGTAGGTAGGGTAAGTGCGCCGTAGATAAGTACTTATTGCTACCCGTGCGAAGCCGGGGCGGGCAGCTAGTTTTAATTAAAAATCAAGTTTAAATCTGTGAAACAAATGAAGAATATTTGCTTCTTTACCTTGTTTTATTTTCCATTAGCTACAATAGCTACGTACGAACGAAACCATTGTTGAAAAAAGAAATGAGAGTATATTACGAATGATGTTAAAAAAAAAGAAGATGTCTTTTTCATCTAAAACATAGCCTAACCCTAATCAGCCTATTTATGTTCCCACAGCTGGGACAATGGCCTCCTCTCGGCGGCGGTGAGAGGTTGTGGGCGCGGGCCCAGTGCGGGTTGGTAGATGTCACAATTGTCTTCGAATTTTTGATAAGTAGGTACTATAATATGACATGCCGGTTTCCTCACGATGTTTTCGTTCACTGCTTTGTGAGTAGTGGTGATGAAATAATTTACACGAAGTAAAGCGCCTGTCTGCGTCTGGGAACGTTCGAACCTACACTGGGCCACGGCTGATTTAAAACATAATGTTGTACATAGGTAATTAATAGGGGCTGGAGTTTGATACTCCACGTCAATACAAATTAGCAAGTAATAAGTTAAGCACCTACATTCTTATTATTAGGTACTTACTATGAAAGTTGTTTTAGTTTTAGCAGGTTTTGGTTCTCTAAAAATAAAACCATTGGATTTCTTTCATTGACCATTTGATTGTTGATGAAACAATTCTATCAAACCGCCTTTGCCCTTATGTGAGCCTAGTAACTGTAAAGTCCACGGACGAATGTGACGGGGTGAATTGGGACGCAGGACTGACGTAATAAATGTACATGACAATATTTTGTTCTCTACACTGATATGATTGCCTGGTATACAAAGTTGCATAAACGAAATGTGTCAGGGTGATTTGGTTACTCTAATTGCCAGACGGCAAAGTCCAAAATCGTACTGAAAACGCAACGTCACGCGTCTGTCTGGTTTTTTAGGGTTTCGTAATCAACAAAGAACCCTTTTCGCCATGTCAGTCTGTCTCTTTGTCCGCGGCTTAGCTCAGACACTGCCTCAACCACTGGACGGGGGCCTAAGCCACGGACCCTTAGTAAAGCTGTAATTTGGTATGGGTATATTAGGTAATTAATCATGCCGACAAAGTGGTAAAATAAAATCATTTTTTAGGGTTCTCCCCTACACATAAACTAGGGATGCTTTTTTTCTCTCTTACTCTGCTTACCTTCAGTTAACATAGGCGTCATGTTATAAAGAAAACTGATGAAATATCACACCTCCTGAAAACTTATCAGTGCCTGGTTTTGGCTCAGGTTGTGGACAACATGTGACGGGGTAAATTGAAACGACGATCGGACAATCGCTAGTCGTATACGAAACTCTTTCAGATTCATGTGTCCCTGGTACTTGTGAAAAAGACGTCGGGGCAAAACGGAACGATCACGAGCAACTCCGTTACCATGCTTGTCATCTCGAACTATTAGAGATGACGAAAGTAATACGATAGGTAAAATTTCGAGTCGTTGTCTATGGCTTTGAATTTTCGTTTTTTGCCACCGACCTCCGAAATTTTCTTTCCTTCCGAAACTTTCTTTGGAACCTTTTTTTGAACTATGAATTTCGTTGACACAACCGTTCGTCTATGAAAGAAAGAAAGAAAAATTATGCAAACAGAAACACACATTTAAAAAAACCTGCCAAATGAGAGTCGGACTCGCGCACGAAGGGTTCCGTACCATTATCTGGCAAAATAATCATGTCTGTTGTATGGGAGACCCCCTTAAACATTTGTTTTATTTTAATTTAATTATTTATTTTTAAAGTGAATATATAACTAAATATTCTGTGAATATTTCAAGCGTCTACCCGTTGCCGTTATCAATATCGAGCAAAAAAATCACGTTTATTTTATGGGAGCCCCCTAAAGTATTTATTTTATTCTGTTTTTTAGTATTTGTTGTTATAGCGGTAACAGAAATAGGTACATCTGAAAATGTCAACTGTCTAACTATCACGGTTCATGAGGTACAGACTGGTGACAGACGGACAGACAGACAACGGCGTCTTAGTAATACGGTCCCATTTTAACCTTTGGGTACGGAACCCTAAAAAAAGACATAGTGGTCAAAAGCCTCGTAGTCAATCAATAAAAGTTTGTCAATTTTATTCATTACTTGATGTCAACTTTCAACCACGAACAGAATATTCTATGGCTATTTGCTACCTACCTACTGCTGAGCATGAGGTCCTGGTTTGGATTCCCAGGTCGGGCAAAGTGTTATTAAGTTTATGAAACAGGAATTTCTCAGGAGCATCCCGGAGACTGTATTTTATGCCCGGTTGATGGCAATAGGCTCGCCCTCCTATGGAATTTAAACATAACTGCCGAAATGTGGGTGTACTATTGGTAGGTACATCTCTGCCTAACCCTTTGGAGGTTTACTATGTTTATTCAGAAAATTCGATCGTTCGAGAAAAGATGTTTGGAGCTAGTAACTTATTCAATCAAGATTTTGATGCATCGAAGGAGTGCACTTTCGAGCTCATAATTTTATTAATCGATTTCAACAACGTTTTCGGGCAAGTGATATTCGAACTTACGTCGTTCGAATTCAAGTAGGGAACTTGGGAAGCTAGACTTGCGTATTTCAAGTACGAAGTAACTTAGAAGCACAGACTAAGTAGTACTCTTAGAAGTCGTGTGTCCCTGGTACTTGACAAAGTTGGGACGGGGTTAGTTGAACCACGCGTTGACGATCTATCAAAACGTATTTATTACAAATTGTCAACGGTAGATGTCGCTACGAGTTACTTGATGAAGGAAGGAAACTTGCGCATGACTTCGTTCCTAACCTAATATAATATAGCCACCGCCATGAGCCGTGCCTCGGAAAGCCTTTGGTCCTGCGCCTGATCTCTCTCCGGTCATGGCATTATAGTAAGAGTGAGAGTCGAGTGCACATGCGACGCACACCGCGTCGATGGCTAGTCTCCTCTGAGATTCGCTGTCATGGCCAAAATTCGGCCTGGAGGACTATATCGTCGTTGATAGTCCAATTCCGCGTAACTAAAATTGTTAAATACCGCGGATGTACACTTTCGCAAATTTTAAAGGAGGGTCAAAAAACAGAAGTTCACAAAAACTAATCGGCCGAATTTTGAACGAACTTGAGTCTAGTTGGGAAGTTGGCCGATTAGTTTTTGTGAACTTCTGTTTTTTGACCCTCCTTTAAAATTAGCGAAAGTGTACATCCGCGTTAGTTGTTAATGTTAGTTACGCGGAATTGGACTATCAACGACGGTATATCGTTATGTTTTTTTGTATCATTCGGAAATGCAAGACTAATGAAACAAAAGGACTCGCTGCTTCCTATAAGTACTACTACTGGCCACTAGATGTCGCTAAAAACAAAAACACTCTCGATTACTTGCATGCTTCAATTTTATTACTTACCTAGTAAGCTGCATGCTTATGTCTACAACGAGCAGGAGAATCGTTGGCAATAGATATTTGTATTCATCTCGCATGCAAAAAAAATGCATTTATTGCCATTACACTTTTCTGCTTACCTTCAGTGAACGTATACGTCATGATTATAAAGAAAACTGATGATATAATACGCCTCCTGAAAACTTATGAATGCCTGGTTTTAGCTTAGTTTGTGGACATCATGTGACGGGGTAAATGGAAACGAAGGATATCGAACGATCCGCGTCGTATACGAAACTCCTTTTCAAATTCATGTGTCCCTGGTACTTGTGAAAAAGACCTCGGGGCAAAACGGTGTCAAAAACGCTCTTGCGTTGCGGATGATAATAATGTGGCGGTCACCGTTCTTCAGAGTTTACCGGCGAATGACGTCACTGAAACGTTTATGAAAGTAAGTTGGTGTGTTTTCCTAGAGCGTTTTTAACACCGAGACAAGCCGCCCAAACATTTTAATTTTCGGTGTGGATTACATGACCATTAACCGTTTCGATTTATATGATTTAATTCAATTTATTAAATAATTTATTTTTTAAATCAATCAATCAGCCTAGCCTTTTCCCAACTATGTTGGGGTCGGCTTCCAGTCTAACCGGATGCAGCTATTTTTACATGGAGCGACTGCCTATCTGACCTCCACAACCCAGTAACTGGGTAATACGATACCCCTTGGTTAGACTGGTTATCAGACTTTCGGGCTTCTGACGATTCGTAACGACTGTCAAAGATATACAAATGACAGCCGGGACCAACGGCTTAACGTGCTTTCCGAGTCACGGAGGAGTCTCGATATGTGAAAATGGTCACCCATACACGGACCAACCGGCAAGCGTAGCTTAACCTGATGGATCGACCCGAGCGGCTGTTATTACTTAGCCACGAGCTCCTTTTATTTTTTAAATACTATGAATAAAACACACAGTATTTGATATTTCTTTTATTTGCTGTCAAAATTCCGTAGATTCTAACAAAATAGTCAAGAGCGTGACGAGTTAAAATACACCACATTATTAAAGTGGCTGTAGGAGCAATTTGTACATTTTACTAAAAAAAAAAAAAACAAAGCCTATAGCAGGCTGATTATTCTATAAACAATCGGCATTTACACTCAGGAGTCGATGAATTTTACTATCTCGATTTGACCACTTGCACTGGTTTCTGAAGCCTAATAAATCCAGTCTTGTCAAACCTCATGGTTGTTTTTATTTCGATCATTCCGATAGTAATTATGAGATTTGACATTACTAGCATTTTATTTTTTCGTTGATCATGCATGATTGATTAACCGTAGAACATCGACATTATGAAAATGTTAGGGGTGGTGACACAGGCCGGCCTAATTGCGTAACACAATTTCAATCACAATCTGATTGATGATTTTGAAGGATATTGCCAATCTATTGCTTCATTGTTCGAAAAAAAAAATCAGCTCAATAACATACCTAAATAATGCAATGAATGTTTTTATACTGTCAAAATGAAAGCCATTTCTACTGTAAGTGTGTTTCGCAAGTACCCCGCGTGTGGCAAAATAAATATTTTTGGTCTGTGCCAAATCATACCGACCGTGTGTGATATGATATGCATTCTATGTTTGAATTGGCTTACGAGAGCGCTGTTTCTTTATTTCTTGTAGCGTTTCATATCTCACGTACAATACGGCCGATGTAACTTAGCAGGTCTGAACATAGGCTCTGCGAACTTTCGTGCATGTTCTCTCACTCACACTCGCCTCATGTCACCATTTGGTTCCTAAAAAAATTTACTAGGTACGCAGCCTTCTGCGCGAAGTTCGGACCTGCCAAGTTATAGTGGCTGTATTGGAGTGTAGATAAGTAAAAGCGATGCGGTGGTCAACGATGTACAATTGTAATATTATATATTACATACATTGCGCTTAGTCGCAAGCCAAAAGACAAGTAGTAAGCAGAACGATCGACGGAACCAGTCTTTCTAGATACCTTGGCCCATCCAATGGCCATTTTTGAACAGTCAAGCGGTATAAAATAAGTCTCTTTTGACTTGATAATATTTTAACATATAATATACTTCGTTAAGACTGTTTGAGGCATAAAGTAGTAGTATATCACCAACATAAATAATTTATTGTGAAGTCACCAAAACAGCTACATCCTTTTCTCATAAACAAAATATTGAAAAAAATAAAAATTGTACATAAAATACTTTACTAGAATTATGTGATATTACCACAGATTAATACAGATGGTTCACTCCGCAAAATCATTTAAATAAAAAGTGACTCTTGCTACGACAGAATAAAGTGCAATTCAGGTCGCACGCACAGTGCTAATTATCTACAATTCAGCTAGAAGTTGCCTCTCTTTCGAACGCTACGTTACGCCCACTGAATTGGCACAAGACGAGCCCGCAGCGTACTTGTAGCTTCATACCTAAAATGCGGAGTGCGCCCTCTGTACTATTCTGTGATAGTACTGATTTTCTTACCAACGGGGTTTTTAAAAAGGTAAGTGAGGAAAAATACAGCTGTTTTGGTAATGTAATCGCCAATCTTTACAATGCTAAAACAAACAGAATTCATTAATCACTCACTATTTACACATTAAATAATTACACTTACAAGTTCATGTGATAAATTAAAGTAACTTATATTATTAAAATAGAATCGATGAAAAATATGCTATTTACAATTCGAAAGTAACGCCTAATGTTTAACACTAGACTATTAATAGATAGAAATATCGATAAGACGGTATTATGTTACATTGCAGCCAATTCAAGCGAAAGCGTCAGTGTATCCCACAAAATTCAAATTTTATTACGTTTTTTGCAATTTGCAGGTCAGTATCAGGTTGTATGTTGATCTAAATATGATTCGCGGCCATATTAAATATTTATTTAGAGAATTATAATCATAAAAATCAATACAACTCTCCAAGTTCATGTAATCCTATTGAATGACTATTTCATGAAATCATGACATTAGAGGATTATTCTAACTGTATCATGTATTGCTAATGGTAATGATTATAATTCTGTAAAATTATTTTCTACGATCGCAAATAATATTTTATTCAATAAACAACCTGACAATGAAACTGAAAACAAAATAAAAACGTCAGAAACTTTGAATTTCGCGGCCAACCTTAGCGAACTAAACAGAAAAAAAAAAAAAACTAACTTGGCATTTCAATATACAAAGGCCGATTCATCGCAGTTCATATTTTCAGACTTTATTATTCCAGATAATGGTCTGAATTTTAATTGTACACATTTTGTCATAAAGTTTATATCTCTTGCATTTTGTCATGACAATAATCACTTACATCGTCTTTATATATACAGAAAATCAACGAAACCCAATATTGTAACGTATTTGCATGAATAGTAAGCTGTTCACAAGTCGAGTTACTTGCCTGTGGCATACAATAAAATTAAAGCAACATATGCACTGCACTGTCAGAAATTCAGTAACTTACGGCTTGGCAAAAAAGAGTTTGGAAATAATGAGGGCGCCACTATCGCACAAAGGTCACTTCAAATAGGAAAGGAGTAATAGAATTGTCGTAAAAAAACGCTGCTTGTGCTTGTGGGTGACTCAAAACCTACTAGCATTTGTCGGCAAAGTAGTGCCAACATCATTGGTCTGCATTACTTAAGTAAAATATTTAGTTTCATTTGTCACCGCATCATACTCTTTTTTGCCAAGCTGTACATTGTATGCCACAGGCAACTAAAGTTATGATTCCGAACAACGCTGCACACGGCAGTGCTGCCTTGTCGGCTTATTGGTTATTCGCACGAAACGGGCGAATCGACACTTTTAAATAACAATAATATTATTTTTTCTTGAGGTGATTCGCACGAAGTTAATTTTTTATAGGCGAATCGGTTTCTGGAGTTATCAATTCGCCTAGCATCACTCGTGGTCCCATACATCTTCTATAGGTTTATAATGAGATTTCATTCTGAGCACGGCAGCAATGTTGCGCGACATTGCTGCAAATGTATGAGGACCAGTAGTGACGCGGCAGCACTGTCACGGAATCATTTAAGTCGCACCATGTAAATACAGCTTTAAAAATAGTAAATACCCTGCATTAATAAAAATTTGCCGTGTCGTGATATTATGTAATTGCAATGGGAGATTTGGGTGTCAATAAGTGTTTTTTTTTACCAAAGCAATTTGAAGTGCGTTATTCGAGTCAGTTATCGACCAAAGTGGAATGCTGTCTTTTTTGAACGACCAAAAAGACTTCTATCGAAAAAAAAAAAATACGAAACTTCTAACAATTACATACTTACATTTTATTTATTTACTTTTGATGTTGTCAGCACATCGGAATATATAGCCTCAAATTGCGTGTTAATACCGTTGCCAGAAATTATTTATATTAGAGAGCTCAGAACTCACTTTGGCCTATTATTGTTTAAGGCGATCATTTTATAGAATTTGGCATGCACTCTAAAATTAAATATACAAAGGCATTATTATATATTGACTTATATAAAGTAAACGTAATCCAAATTGTCATTAAGCAAAAGTTCAGATGATGAAGATTCAGTGACGAAAGATACAGACTTATTTTGAATGCTTTGGCAAGCTAAGAACGTGTTAGTACTCAAGAATAAAAATAACTTTTAAAATGTATCTAAGAAATCTAAATAAATAAAAAGGAAATGCTGTCCGTTGGTAAACACATCACTAGACGGCTGGACCGATTTTGGCTAATATTTTTTTGTTTTGAAATGTTCGAAATAAAATCGAATTCAATTCAAACTAAATTAAGGAAAGATATAATGGACATTTCCGAATTTGAAGCTAACTGAACTTCCTATTTGACAGAACAACGTCTGCCGGGTGCCTAGTATAGAAAAAAAACTAAGCTGTTTATAAAAAAAAAAAATGCCTATGTATGAAACAGATACCTATTATAAAGTTTTTCATATTCATGAGTACTTCACTGCAAGATTGCAGAATGTATAATAGCGGTGTAACTAATCTCAATACTGCTATCGTTAGGTACAAAAGCTACAGATAGTAAAAACACTTATTGTAAAGTAATTTGATAGTAATGAGTATAAAATATGGTACGGCTAATGAATCACAGCCAGTCTGAACATAGGCTCTCCGAACTTTCACGCATGTTCTCTCACTCACACTCGCCTCATGTCACCATTTAGTTCCTAAAAAATGTTACTGTGCAGCCTTCTGCACAAACTTCAGACTGGCCATGATTCGAGCCGTATTGTACTATACTCCATTTGAAAAAAGATTAGACATTTGAATAAACCTTTTTTTCAGTCCGTTCAACCGATTTTGAGTTCTATTGCGTTGATGGCATTTCAAATGGCAGCTGCAGTAGACAGTTGGTATTGTGTAACCTTTTTTCCTTTTTTTCCTTATGCCTATGGCATAGAAGTCAAAATCGGTTGAACGGACTGTAAACAGGTTTGTTTAAATGTCTAATCTTATTTCAAATGGACTATAGCTACAGAAAGGTCAAATGGTGGACAACGTAAAAGTATGAACTTTAAGTATGGGAGAAAGTTTGAAATTCGCTATGAAATAAGCTGAATAATAAAATACTATTCAGCCGTAAAGGCAACAATTTTTTTATTAATAGTTACTATTTAATAGTAGTATAATATTTCATTCACGAATCCTGAGTTGCTTCCATACTGAAAGTTGTTCATAGTATTATTTTTAAATTAGGCTTAGGGCAGACAGTAATTAAGAAATAAACACCGGTAGGACAATTTTGACTAAATTTAAATTAAAACATCTAAATACGAAACTACATCCCTATATTTTATACAAGGACTACAGTTCTCAGTACTGATTCCACGGCACATTATCTATAGAATGTTTCTTTAGTTTGTGTTTCTTCAAATATTTCGAGTCTATGAAAGCTTCCCCGCAAATTGAGCATACATATGGGCGCTCCCCTGTATGTGTTCTGAGATGAACAACCAAATTCCCTTTGAGGGCAAAAAACTTCATACAAACTGAGCATCCAAACTTCTTTTCCCGAGTATGAGTGAGCTGATGAGTCCGTAAATGTGTTTTCGTTTTAAAACGTAAAGAACACAGTTGGCACGGGAAAGGCCTCTCATTTGTATGTACTCGCTCATGCATCAGCAGCATAGCTTGGCTCGAACACCCTTTGCCACAAATACTGCATTCAAACCTCTTTACGTTCTTCACTTTCATGTTCTTGTGAGTCAGTATGTGAGTTTGCATATCCTTCTTAGATGGTAGTACTTCACCGCACTCCGAACATAACAATTCTGTTGGATCAACAATATGTGAGCTCTCAATATGTTGCTCTAATGCGGACTCCACTGAAAACATCTTTTTGCATAGCGAGCAAGCATAACCAAGCAGTTTACCAAGATTTGTAGTTATTTCTTGCTTGACAGTCTTCATTAATTCTTCTTTGACCTTAATCACTTTAGATTTTGAGCAGTCATCAGATTCTTTGTGATTGGTCAGTGCAGTTTTATTCTCAAATGATTGATCACATTGATTGCATGAAAATGGGTTCATATGCGTTAACCTATGTGTTTGCATTGTGATTTTCTGGTGGAATCTCTTGAAACAGATGTCACATTCGAATTCTCTGATGCCGCTGTGAATCATCATGTGACGTTTCAAATTGTTTGGATTAGCAAATGTCTTGAAACAAATATTGCAGCGAGGTTTGATGTTGTTGTGACCATATTTGATGTGCTGAGTCAAAGCATTGCGTCTGATAAGCTGGTTGCAGAACGGACAAGTTATTAGGAGCCCTGTACTGCTATGAAGTAGCATGTGTCCGGTGAGAATTTCTGCAGACTCAAAGCCTTTACCACACAAGTTACACAAATGTTCCCCAGCTGGATTGTGTTTGTACTGATGCTTCTCATAATCAGCCAAGTCTTCGAACTGCTCTCCACAATCACATAAGAATGTCCCATCTTCTTGTTGGAGTACCGTAGCTATTTGGCTGTCATCTGCGTATTCTATAACCAATTCTGAACCATCGTATTTCAGTATTTGGAACTGGGAGGAATCATCACCTTCACAGAAAATCACTTCTTGGGACAACGCGTCTCCATCTTCATCTTCGTTTGTGACTAGTTGAGAATCAGTCAAGTATTGAATCCTGTCATTACTTTTCAAAAGGATAGTGCCATCAGAGTCAGTTGTAGTCAATATTTTGATGAAGTTTTTAGAATTAGGCAGCTCATTGATAACACTAGAAGTAATTGTTTCAATGGTTTCATTGTCTTGCGCCTCTTCCATTTCTGCAAAATTTTGGTCATGAGACATACTGTCTTGGGTTTCATCTATGTTCATGGCTCCGTCTAAATCGTCAGTTTCCTGGCTCTCTTCCTCATTTTCTAGGATGGTAGCTGGTACGTTAGCTGAGACTTTGGTGTTGGACATGAGGAATGATTCAATTGAGTCTTCAAACTGAGTCTGAGAGCTTTGAGTCGGTTCTTCTGTGTAAGTGGTTGTAGTCTCCTCATTTGTAACAATATCTTCATATTCTTCTTGTTTAATGTTTGTCACTTCTGTTGTTTCTTCCTTATCTTTATCTTTGGGGTCATCAATAACCAAGACGTAATAGTAATCATCATCACTATCAGTTGGCTCTTGTTTAATGATAGCCTCAAGTTGCTTCATGGGATCATTCCCAATATCGTCATCATCACCGCTAGGTTCATATTTAGGCAGATTATCACTTTTAGATATATCTAATACAACGTTGAGCTGTAGACGTAGTTCATTGTCCATTTTGATGCACTGTTTTCGGAACTGGTACGCGGAGTTCATGATAGCATAACAATCTGTGCACAGCTTCTGCGGTAAACCATCGTCTTCCTTGACCTGGAATTGAATTGATCATTATTTTAAGATGAGTAAATTAACAGAGATTATTGATTATAATTGTTTTTCACAACAACTGACTGCCACGTTGGTGTAGTGGGCGCTAGCGCTTCTGCTGAGGTCCTGGGTTCGATCTCCAGGTCGGGCAATGTGTTATTGGGTTTTTCATCTGGAATTTCTCAGTAGCAGCCCAGAGTATGGATTTGTGCCCGGATGGCAATAGGCTCGCTCCCCTATTACATGGGACTTAAACATAACTGGCGAAATGTGGATGTACTATAGGTACACCTCTGCCCAACCCTTCGGGGAAACCAGGCATGTTATAATATAAGTTTATGTTAAGATTGGCGGATCCGCCCGCGTGGTGGTCCTACCTATCCCAATTCATATGCTACCGATTACCATGTTATTTTAAAACTACAGACTTATAGGTTTTCCTGTTGAATCTAAAAATACCGGTAACTATTTTCGGTATTTAAAAAAAAAAAAATTTGGTCAATCGTTTCGGAGATGAGTGGGAATGGTGAATGGGCAAAAGGTAAATTTTCATCAATTATCTTATTTTAAAATGTTATAATAAAAAAAAAATATGTTAAAGACCTCCATTTGATTTCATTCATTTATACATATACAAGTATATTCAGAAATACATATGTGTACCAAATTTCAACTTAATCGGTCCATTCGCTTCGGAGCAAATTGGCTGTGACAGAGGAGTAGTAGAAGTACGTAAAAAAAAATTGCTTCAAGCTGTTAAACTTAAATTCTCTAAGAACAATTCCGCAGCCATTGATCAAAGGTAAGTACAATTTAAAATTGCTAGTCTAATCCTGATAAGATGCAGAACAACTTCCTATTAATAGAAAATTTATTAATATGGAAGAATAATGTAACTGAATACCAATAATTGTGATTCATAGCCTGGTTATCTATATAAATAAAAATTAAATGCTGTTTGTTGGTAAGCGCATCACTTGAGAACAGCAAGACCAATTTGGCCAAATTGGACAGGACAACATCATTCTGTCAGGTCAGTTAGATTTAGCAGAGCTTTCTTTTCTACCAAATATGAAGCCTATTTGAGAAAATCTTTAAAGAAAAATTCAAAAGGCATACTTACTAATAAATACTTAAACTGCATGCTAAGTATGTGGAAGAATTAGTTAAATACTATGAATTTGTGATTATGTTTGTCATTTCTAAATATTTAAAAAAATTAATCATTCCTAAATAACGTATCAGAAATGTTGTCATGTTTTTAACACTAAAAATATTGTTTTATTTGTATTAGGAGAATATAATTCAGTGTTGATAGCTTCTGTCATTTAATTTTGACAATAAATTAATTCTGTTATTAAATTGTAATTTTGTATACCGATTTGATATTTGTATGCCGTTAACGGGAAAACATACAGATACCTATTTTAAACAACACCTAATGATAACAGATAAAAACTTTGTCTTTGAATACTTATCATCATAATTAGAACAGTCTGTAAAATGTTCATTTGGAATTTTGAGCAATAATTACATGCTTGTATTTAGAGATACACAACTTACATTCTATCTAGCTTCAATATTGGTGACGCTTTTGCCGCCTTTACTACATTCCCTAGCGTTACTTCATATGAAAATTATTGTCAGATATTTTCAAAGCAAAATCGACCTACTCCAACTGTTACGCAAATAGAATAACGTCGAAAATCGCTTGCAATGCGTTCATTTTCGCGGCGAATCTAAACGTAAAGTGAGGTTATGTTCCATGTCAATAATTAACAAACTGACATACTTACATGACATTATAGCGATAATAACTCAGAATACACATCATTATCCCGAGGCAAAGTACAATTATGGGACATTTTACGTACCTCGATTGTAGTTACTTCATGAAACTTCTCAGTTACATTCTGTTCCGAATCTAGGAGTGACACTTCTGAATTGGCAGACAAACAACAGCGGCAGAGATCGGACCACGTATCCATTTCAATAGACGCGCATTATTATCCAACCAGTAACACCTGGAAAAATTAATATAAACACTATAAAAATGCATTGTTTTGACAGTTAGTAATCAGAGACCACAATACAATAATAAGGTATCCAAAGAGTAAAAATTATCTACGGACCATGCCCATAAAGACGATCTACTATTCGAAAATTATAGACAAGAGACGAGCGTACAAAATGGAGGCAACTGCGCAACGGATGTGGCGTCACAATAGAGAAATATAGATAATGATTTCATCTGTCATGGTGGCACCACTGATATTTTTTAATAATACGTTCCGGTCAACACAATTTTATTTTTATGTAGTCTGTATTCTGCATGGTACTGCAAAGTCGATTTCAAATTCTTATTTATAATAACAATATTTTTTATTTAATATACTACGCAAACTAACTCTGGCTTAATAATTTCAAAATTGAAAGTTATTTTCCCGATATTGGTTATGGTTTGCTTCATGTTCAATGACTAAACACGAAAAAAATATAATTTCAATCAAATAAGCAAAAACATAATTTCAATATTTTTTTACGGGTAATTTCTTTTTTCCTTTAATAAAAAAATAATGTATGTTGAGCATAGACAATAATAAAAATAATCTCCACTGACAGTCGACTGACAGACTTGATATTTTTAACCCACAGATTATTTATGTAAGAGAACAGAACATTTGGTCATAAAATTATGTTGATTTCTAAACACTATACCATTATGCATTTATTTCACTTCCGCCAGGAACAAAAATTGTACAATGACCTCCAATGGGAAAGCATGGGCCATTCTGTGACCTCGATTGGTTAATACATAAAAACAAAGATCGGGATCAAGATACATAATGATGATTTCGGGCGTTAGCACTAGAAACATACTTTAATACAAATCTTACGTTATACAAAAATCATTGCATTCCATACCTAAAAATTACTCAAATTACATGAACGTCATTAATTACACAGTCGACAGCCGAGTTTGCCAATCTGAGTAAGTAAGTACTTTTTTTAGAGGACGATTACAAGCAGTCTTCAAGGACTGCGGATCATAGAGTATAGTAATATGCTGCGGATCAAGATTCTGATAGCGAACAAAACAAGATAGCAACGTTAGTTCCGGTAATGGCCACGCGCCAAAAGAACCTTGCTGCGTTTTACCTACATTTATACTGTCGGGTGTTATTATATAAAGTTGTGGAATCTCAAATTAAATAATTTAATAAATGAAAAGTTAGCCATCGATTTAGTTATGTGTTGTACTTATTACGGTGAAAAGCAATCCTTTTGTGATCTAGATAAGCTTGATGTAGGTGATAGAATAGAATAGAAGAACCAAAAAGCAAAAACAAGCTACTAGTACTTAATGGATCATTGAATCATCATAATTTTAGCTGAAAAACATCCACTGCTGGGCATAGGAACGTCGCCACATCGACCGGTTCTGTGCCTCTCGCATCCTGCGGAACCTACAGCATAGAGTCTGCCTAAAGAAAGTTGATCCTAAAACACGCGCGAAATTTAAAAAAATAAGACTGTTTATCACTGTACATAGTGCGATAACACGTGCTGATACTTGAAATTTTATTTTATTTAAATGAAATTAAATTTCAATTATCAACACGAATTGTCGCACTATGTTTAGGGACAAACAGTCAGTCATTTTTTAAAGTCACTTGTTTTCAGGATCAACTTTCGTAGGCCATACTCTAGTTTCCTAGGAGGCCTTCATTATGTAGCAGTAAGGGTCTGGTGAAGAATGACGAGAGGCTACACTAGAATCATGGGATAAGGCTAGGCAAGTAGAGAGGGAAACTGCGGTTTTCGTAATTTAAAAGTGTTAACCTTGCGTACAGAGTACCAACTCAACAATCATCTTCATCGTTTTCTATTGCTCAAAATCGTTTTGTAAAAAATATTTTACCAAGATATCGATCTACCTACATAAGAGTAGATGACGTACTACTTTATTTGCCTAAGTGATAGTGAATAGGATACTTTATAAGTAGTACATAACGATTCATGCTAAGGGCGTGATTCATATTTAGGATAATCTTTTCAACGAGATTTCCTAAGTTTACCTACTTCAAATTAGGCTACATGGTCTAAGACTTCACTGATTTGTCCTATTTAAACCGAAGCCTGGATATTAGAAAGTAGGATGCCTGCCTGATGGTGAGTGGCCTGTGGCCTGTGGGTGGCCTGCCTGATGGTGTGTATTGTCGCCTTAGAAGCTAGCTAATTTATTGGTTTTAACAAACAGCTGTGGTGTTGGAGAGTTTGTTTAAATGTTGACCCATTTTTCATAGTATTTTTTTTTGTGTAGTAGTTTTTAGATAAAATTATGTCGATTATGTAATTAGCGTTCAAAAGGAAGAATGAATTATTATACGTTCTGAGTTTGTAACTGATGTTGCTTGGCGACAGAAAGACGTTTTATTCTTGTGAACGCAGCCGATTGTTCTCAGAACAAATGGCGCGTAAAGTGCGATCCAGAATTCCCGCTAAAACCTACAAGATGGCGCTTGAAATACGCGAACCTCTCTCGATATAGCGGTCACAATAGGGCCTGAGATTGATTGATTAGCCGCCTGTTTGCAATTGATTTGAATTAGAATTTATTGGTTCGGAGTTTTCTGTGCAGTGAATTAATTTGTGTATGTATAATGTATGCATTTACTGTGTAGAAAATGCATAGTAAAATAAGTAAATTAATGCCTAAGAAATGGATCCCAATCTTTGCGAGCATAACACGTTCGTTGCTATTGCTATCAATACGAAAGTTTTATTTACGGTATAAAAAGGGATATATATCTATTACATTAATGCAGAAAACGGCTGAATAAACCCTCTACGCCGATACTCGGATGATGGATGGACTCTGAAGGCACTATTCAATCAAGCCCAGGGAAAGTGCCCTCTCATGCTTAGGTATATATATCTTACCCCTACTTTTTGTAGTCCGAGAAATATTATCTCACATAGGCAGAAAGTGGCTAAAAAATAACTGAAGCCGCACGGGTCAATCCATTAGGATATCGAGATCCCTCCGTGTCTCGGAAAGCACGGTAAGCCGTTGGTCCCGGCTTTCATTCGTAGATATTTGACAGTCGTTACGGATACCCAGAAGACCAAAAGTCTGTCAAGTCTACCAAGTGGTGTTGTGTAGGTATTCAGTAAGGCTGTGGAGTTCCCGCAGTCGCTCCATGTAAAATACCGGTATTCAGCTGCATCCGGTTAGACTGGAAGCTGTCCCCATAGTTGGGGAAAGGCTAGACAGATTGAGAAAGAAAAAATAGGTACACACCTGCGGTATAAAATAGGTAGGTACACACCGATACAGCGTTGGTAAAATTTACAATTAATACAAATTATTTAATAAAAACATAGTTATGCCCCAGCTTAGCCACGCACAGCATACCATTTCTAACCGCCTCTGTGGTTTATTGGTTAGACCAACTGTCTCTGAGTCAGAGGTCCCGAGTTCGACCAGTGGGGGCCAAATTTTCTGCTCGGTTTGGTTGGTGGTAGGGCTTGTTCTAAGTCCGCCTGGCTAGCTACCGCCATCCAATCTAACTCTGTCGCCATAACAACAATTTTAACCGCATTGTTGTGTTTCGGCAGTTAGAGGTAAGATAGCCAGTTCCTCTGTGGTTTCGGGTAAAACTTGCTTCCACCTTCGGCCTGATCATCATTTACCATCAAGTGACATGCAGGCCAAGAGCATGACCGTTGTGGTAAAAAAAACTGCATAAGTCTGTTTTTTAATCTCGTAGACTAATTTGACATTTCAAGTGATTGTTCTTTGTTTATACAATTTGGAATTTGACATTTGCACCTGTCAAATTAGTCTACCAGATTATAAAACAGACTTTTTAGTCTGGTTGAAACGACGAAAAAAGTAATTTTAATTGTCAAAGTATTTTCGTAGTGGGTTTTCAAATAACAATATTAGCAAGTCGGAATAAACTCGACTAGATTAATCTGGCGCATGGTCGTTTCAAAACTGGTAGTGGTCAAATGGATTTAAATAAAAACGTTTGGTAGCACATTAGTGCCGGGTAAAAGCCTTCTGTTATAAATTTTATACGATCAGATTTATTTATCTGAGATTTGGCATAAATTTCGCTCTTTGGAGTAAAAGTGAGTGCTGTGCTTATACATTTTTTTATTTAGAATTTATTTATTTGTTAACATAAGAGTAATAAATGCAATCTTACACTAACAAAACTAACTATTACTTAACTAATGGAATCCTAACTAATATTAATTAAAACTAACTATACAAATAAACAATTCATATCTAAAATATGGCGTCGAAAAATTCCTCCGCATCGCTGTCGGCTGGTAATGTACCCAAGAGACTGGCGGCATTGCCATGTTGAATGGCAATGCTTAGCCTCTGACCAAGGTAAAAGCCAGCCCTTGGATCACGGGAAGTGTCAAACAGCCGTTTGGAGATTTCAGTGAACATGCGCTTATATTATATGAGAGCGAGTTTTTAAACAAATTGATTTTGAAGGTCCATTCATTCAATATAATCGTCATTCTTCAGTACGAAAATAAAATTGTAGTAAAACAAAGAAAACTACTACAAGGATCTTTCGCTCGAATGAGTAAACATTAGTGCAATGGATTTGTGAATTGTATTGAAAAAAAAAAATTGGTCCAGTAGATTCGAAGCAAATTGGCTGTGACAGACAGTCAGCCAGCCAGCCAGAGAGGCACATGAGTGATCCTATAAGGGTTCTGGTTTTTCATTCAGACGTACGAAACCCTAAAAACAAGATGGCGGTGTAAGTTCCGATTGTGGCCGCGCGCTTAAAAATCCTCGTACAGCTATAAAATACGTCGTGGTTCCCGTGGATTCATTTGGCTGACAGACTTATTTATATGTAAATACGCAACTGCGGGACTAAGGGTACCAGGAGAACAGGGTGTGACAGGAGGACAGGTGGCGAGACGTGATGCATTTGCGAAAATTAGGGTACATTGTATTGTGGCCTTCAGGAAAGCGATACCTAGTTAAAGATGAAAATATTTTTATATTCTTGTAGATACGTACTCATTTACTTTTTTAATTTTTTTTGTTAACCTATGTTGTCCCGCTGCTGTGCAAAGGTCTCCTCCATACTTTTCTAATTTTCTTTATGTTTCTCCTGCTAACCGCGGGGCGCAGCTAGTTTGTAAATAAAAACAACTTCACACCACATATTTGATAACGTCGAATTATTGTCCTGCAACCCTAACATAAAGTAAGTCACTATATCCCTAGTGTCAGGTCTAGCTGGGCAATATTATATTCATATTTTACTATGAATTATAACTCGCTATTCAATAACGTGATTTGAATTTGGAACCTTAACTAAAAAATCGTATGAAAAATCTTACAAAAGAAAAATAACGAAAATCGAATTGATTTTTTATTACGTCTCAGAGAGTGTGAAAAGTAGAGAATTATCCTCGGGGATAAAGGTTTCTAAACCTCAATACACGACGTCGTTACGCTCGGGATTCAATGTAACATTAAACACTGCTAGGTGAATAATCTACTATTAAAATAGAAAATTAATTACTGAAAGAAATCATTTATCCTCATCCAACCACGAAATGACTGTATCCCTTATTTTTTCCCACCATTTACGTTTACGTGTAGTTATATGTGGAGCATGTGGTTGTGTTGTTGATGTAATGTCGGGGTTTTCTTGTTCAACTTTTTCATAATGTGGTCTTGTATTTTCTATATTTTGTGGTATGTCACCCGCACCCCCGTCCTCGGGGTATTCGTCTTCAGTATTTATTTGTTGTTTGTGCTTATGGTGGTTATTTTTTTTTTTTTTTTTAGCCTCATGGGTGTCACTATCGGGGTTTTCTTGTTCATATTTTTCATAACGTGGTCTTCTATTTCCTTTTATTTTTTTTGCCACAGCCTTGCCACCCTCACCCCCGTCCTCGGAGAATTTTTCTTCAGAATTTATTTGTGGTAGGTGCTCATGGTGGTTAATTTTTTTATTTTTTTTTGCCTCATCGGTGTAACTGTCGGGGTTTTCTTGTTTATATTTTTCATAACGTGGTCTTCTATTTACTATATTTTTTGGCACAGGCGGATCGTCCGCATCCCCGCCCTCGGGAAATTTTTCTTCAGTATTTATTAGTGGTAGGTGCTCATGGTGGTTATATTTCTTTTTTTTTTTTGCCTCCTCGTTGTAACTGTCGGGGTTTCCTTGTTTATATTTTTCATAACGTGGTCTTTTTACTATATTCTTTTTTTTTTTTTTTGGCTTACGCGGGTCACCCACACCCCCGCCCTCGGGGAATTTTTCTTCAGTATTTATTTGTGATAGGTGCTTATGGTGGTTATATTTTTTAATATTTTTAGCCTGGGGGTAGCTGTCAGGGTTTTCTTGATTATCTTTTTCATAATGTGGTCTTCCATTTTCTGCACTTATTATTTTTGGCACAGCGGTGTCATCCGCATCCCCGTCCTCGGGGAATTTTTCTTCAGTATTTATTTGTGGTAGGTGCTTATGGTGGTGGTGTAGGTGAGTTGTACTCCATTTCATTGGGTCAACAGGATCATATGAGTCGTATTCGTTAGGTTTTTCTTCATGGTTTGGAGTTCTAGTGGATTCACTAGTAGGTTTACTATTATTATTATACCCCTGTGACGGCGGTTTCAGCGGTTTAGGACTAGTGGAAATAACCTGGGTGTGGTGGTGTCTAGGATGATAATCAAATAATTTTCCTTTTTTTTTCGGCTTCCGTATTGGTTCGTTAGTAATCAAATAACCTCTAAGCTGATTTAAACGCTTGTCTATTCTTTTTGGAACTGTTCCGAACTTGTATTCGTAATCTGGTCCGAAACTTAAAGAGCTATCTGCATGGTTTGATGCTGTTGAATATACAGGATGATGCAGTATAAGTAACCAGCTAATATCTGTAACAGAGGAGAACATACCGGTCACTTTGACGTTATAGACATTACTTTTTTAATTCGGGGGTAAGTTATTAAAATAGAGTTATTTTTCTTCTGTCTGCTCTCGTCCCGTTTTTCAATGACAATGGGGTCGGTGTGCCTTGGACTTTATGGGACTCCCAGATTAGGAGCGAGGCGTATATATCGTCACAGATATAAATAACAGATATTAAAAAATAGCAGATAACAATTGCTCCTAACGATAAAAAATATCTGTTACTTAAAATCACAGATCCTCAAGATTGTTACCGCGGCTGTTACTGTTAAAACTTCGGATACGATTTTCGACTTTAACGAAAAGAAATAAAGAAGATATTCAATTGAGATTTAAATACAATCATCCGTACAAAAATAACAGGCTGTGATTTAATAACAGATATTTGGATCTGTTATTTTTTTGTCACAGTCACAGTGACAACAGATATCGTGTTTCACCTGTTACAACCCATCTCTATCCCAGATTAATTTTTTGAAAAAAGAATGGTTTTATGGATTAAATACACATTCTGTATATCAAACTAAGAGACATTAAGCAACAATTATTGATGGGAAACGGCTTTAGGTGCCAAAAATTGCTGTTTACGGCAGCGCGCAATGCAACGCACGCAGCACATTGTGCTTCTGGGTGCATGCAACGGTACAGGAGTTGTGGGGATTTGTATAGTTAAGTTATAACATTGAAAATATGTTTTCGTGAAACTTTGACCTGCAATATCTCCGTAACCAGAAGGTTCCTAGGTAAGATCCGGTATAAAAAGATACCACAATGCAAGAGTACAAGGGTCTATTGGCTTCGTTAAACGTCTTTGTATAACCTTTTTGTGTCAGAACCTTATCGAAGATCATCATCTGCCTAGTCTTAACCTATGTTGGGGTAAGCTTCCAGTCGCAAACGCAGCTGAATACCAGTATTTTATATAAAGCGACTGCTTATCTGACCTCCACAACCCAGTTATTGGGTAATACGATACCCCTTGGTAAGAGTCGTTATCAGACTTTCGGGCTTCTGATGGCCCTTAGCGACTGTCAAAGATCCACGAATGACAACCGGGACTTACGCCTTAACGTGCTTTCCGAGACACGGAGAGGTCTTGGTATGTAAAGATGGTCACCCATTCACGGACCAATCGCAGCAAGCGCAGCTTAACCTGATCGATCGACCCGTGAGGCTGTTATTACTTATCCACAAACCCCTCACCCTATCAAAGAAGTCCGAATATTGTTGTAATAGGTTTGTTGCGCAAATAATAAAGAACTAAATGAAAGGGAATTGCTGCAAAGATTAAAATAAAAATATATATATCTTACGTGATATCAGATTCATAGCTGCACGGAGCTTTTGTTTTCACAGTTATCATTTCGCACCGAACGACATGCGACAGACGACTTGGCACTAGGTGAACTGAGTTACAGCACAAGAAATATAATATACCCGTAGATTATAATTGGAAAATAGCAAATTATGAAAGATTTCATATTATTAGTTACTCAATTTAAATTCTATGTCTCCTTTAATTGTTTGTTTAGTTATGGTTAAGATAAAGTTTTAGTCACGAATGATGGATAACAATAAGTGGAAATGATTAATAAAATTTTAATTAAAACAGTCTACACTAAATATATTCTTTTCACCTCAGCACCGCAAACAAGCAGGTTTTAAATTCAAAATATTTGAATTTCACTTTGTTCTGTCACTTTTATTTCGATACGAAAAAAGCGAGAGATAGAAACCAGTCGATTCGAAGTTCGATTTTAATTTCGATATCTAGTAGGCCCAAAAAAGAAACAAACAATAAAACGTTCGGATAAACATACAGGTTTTAAATGTAATAAGTAACGTACTGGCCGCTTTGAATTAAAAGTGATTCCAGAGTTAAACTTTTTTCACAAAATTCGATTTTTGTTTTTTGCATTCAGCTTTTAACAGTAAAGATAATTACAGTACGACACAACTATTTACTTAGATGTAGCATAAATGTGAAAATTTGCATTGATTAATTTCAATTTTACGGATGTATTTGGTTATATAACTTTACAAGTTTGCGTAAAGATCATTTTCACCTAAAGCAGTAATAAAGATTGGTGATTTTGAAGGCCCATTCAGGTTGGATTGTGATCGGTTTTACGAATTTTGCCGATGCTACATGTGAGTTGTGTCGTACTGTACTTATATTGAAAATCAGAGTAATTTTTGAATATTAGTTCCAACGTGGAACTAACGCAGCCGAAACAGCTCGCAATATGTTGTGTTTGGAGAGGATACGGCTAATGAAAGCACCGTGCGTTTTTGGTTTAATCGCTTTCGTAGTGGAAACTTCGATTTGAAGATTGAACCCCGAGAAAGACCAGCCTCTAAGGTAAATAACGATGAATTAGATGCGATGGTAGAAGCCGCTCCATATCAAACGGCACGGTTTGATGTTAGCTTAAGCATATCCAAAATAATGACCAATTTGCATCAATCGGTGAGACAAAAAGCTTGCAAAATAGGTGGCCCCATGATTTGACTAATCTGCAGAGAGAACCGCGTGTTGAAGCTTGCCTTACCTACCTTGTTGAACCTATACAGAAATGAAGGGGTTTCAATACAAAATGCCTTCACTCAGTTTGTTGAGTCCAGGTCCCCAGATTTCTACCGCAAAGGTATTAATGACCTTCCCAGGAGATGGCAGAAATGTGTAAACAATGAGGAAAATACTTTGATTAAATAAATATATTTTACCTCAGAAAAAAATGGTTTCCGTTCTTAAGTACAAAACGGCAAATTCATATTTAAACCCCTAATATGTTCTAATATCTCATATGTTCTCGCTGCTGAGATGAAAAGTTGTATGTGTTACACGAGACCAAAGTTATTTGCATCTCGTGCCTTTGAATCCCTCGCTGTGGACTCGCGGTGCTCCCTCAGGATTCTAACCTAGAATCACTCGCTACGCTCGGGATTCAATTATAGAATCCTTCGCTTACTCGGGATTCAAAATCAACACTCGCACCAAAAAACAACTTTGCTCTCTTGTTGCACAAATAACTATTATACCATTCCCCCTCTAAAAAGCTTATTTTATTCACTGAAAACAATAAAGAAAATGCACTTTTAGTCACTGTTTTGGTGTTTGAATTTAGAACACATCAATATATTCGACCTCCATCTCAATGCTGTACAACCTCCTTGCGAAAAAAATACTCGATACAAACTCCGATGTGATTGGTTGACATTTTCGACAAGAAGTTTAGCATTAGAATAAAAACTGTTTTGTATTCTTTGCTGTCATTAGTAAATTGGCGCTTGTAAGTTTAATGAACACAAAGTTTAGTGTTACTTCATAATAAATCGATTGAAAATGCATTCAAGTGATGAAGAAGATGTGTTAACACCCGAGTTTATGAAAGAGAGGGCGGCCGATATAGTAGAAAACTTGCTACCCAACAAATCAAGGCTGGTTTACATCAAAGTCTACGATAAGTTTTGCAAATGGAAAAATGAAAATCAAGCTTCTGGAACATTTTCAGAGTCTGTTTTCCTAACTTATTTTCAAGAAAAAGAAGGCATCGACATTTTGGAGTACGTATTCTATGCTACGGTGTACTATAAAAACAAGGCATAACATTGACATAATAACATATTCGAAGTTGCAAGTTCTTTTTCTCGTAGTCATGGTATAAAGTATAGTATGCAACTCTTGAATAAAACGGATTTATACCGAGGGCCATGAATCACTCGCGTCGCTCAGGATTCTAACACTTGACATGGATCACTCCCTACGGTCGTGATTCAATCGTTAGAATCCTTCACTTGCTCGTGATACATCTATGGCCCTCGCTTTAAACCCGTCCTTCATTCACTAATTGCATAATATACTATTATTAATATTATATTATTATAAAGAGAGAGAGCGAATTTTTTGAGTTTGTGTATATGAGGTGGGTAGGTAATCTCCGGAACCACAGCTCCTATTTGAAAAAATCTTTCACCTTTTGAAAGGCACATTATTCCAGATGGAGTTAATAATGTTTTTTTTAATTTTTTGCTTGATTTTAATTACGTCGCAAAATGTGAAAAGTGGAGTATTATCCTCGGGGATGAAGGTGTCTTCGTCCTAAGGTAGCTTAAATCCCACACTACACGACTTCATTTCACTCAGGATTCAATGTTGACACTGCTATATCCCCGGGTCAGTGACAACTGGGCCCTAGTCAACTCAACCCGAATAATAATACCAGAGCCCTATTTAATAAACGTTACAATCCTACAATTTTGTAACAAAAAAACACATATTTATTATGTTTTATTACATGTGCTGTTTAATAAACCTTACAAATATGTAAGAAAGTTACAAGTAAGTAACTTATAATTATCACAATTGTAAATACTGTTTAATAAACATTTACATTTATGTAGAAAAAACCTGTAGATTTCGATATGTGTTCAATAAAGTAGCTAAAAATATGTAAACTTACACTTGTAAAGTGAAAATATTTATTAAATAGAAATATGTGAAATTGTAGGTACAATTTTACAATTTTGTAAATATTCCACCATAACTTTAACTTTTTATTTTTATTAAACAAAAACTTGTAAAATTATAGCCTGTAATTTACAATTACAATTTAAAAATTGTAAGTTTTATTATATAGATATTTTACTCCCGATTACGGTGATTTGTACAGTCAGGCAGAAAAACGATACTTTAAAATATGTCATTACGAATTTAATTTTGTTTTCCAAAGAGTTGACTTTTTAATCATAATAATTATCTACAACGCCTATCTCAATTATGATACCTATATCCTACCTAGCCTAAGTTCAATAGTTTTTCAATTGTCTGGACTAAAAAACACAAACGTTCTTTTACTAAGATAATTACACACGTCGGATCTGATGACGAAAGAAAACTTTTCTATCTCACTCTTGCACATCAAATTTACAATAGTCTATACTCCATTTGAAATAAGATTAGACATTTAAATAAGTCTTTTTTACAGTCCGTTCAACCGATTTTGACATCTATTGCGTTGGTGGCATGAGAAATGGCAGCTGCAGTAGACATTTTGGTATTGTGTAACGTTTTTTGCTTTTAATGCCATTCTTATGCCTACGGTATAGAAGTCAAAATCGGTTGAACGGACTGTAAAAAAGTTTGTTTAAATATCTAATCTTATTTCAAATGGAGTCTACAGACGCGGGCGTGGAATTACTGAAGAGCATATTCGAGGCCTGGGAGGAGTCGCAGGCTGCTCTTGGCATTTTCTGCGACTTGTCCAAGGCTTTCGATTGCGTACATCATGATACTCTCATCAGGAAACTGTACGACTATGGTATGAGGGACAAGGCTCTCGACCTTCTGACTTCTTATCTGAACAACAGAATCCAGAGGGTCGATGTTAATGGCAAGAGATCTGCAGGATTTTCGGTCACCATGGGCGTTCCGCAGGGTTCAAATCTAGGTCCTTTCTTATTTCTCATTTATATTAATGACTTGCCTTACCACATAAGGTATAATCACAAGATCGTGTTATTCGCAGATGATACTTCCCTCATTTTTAAAATAAAACGTCAGTTAGTCAACTTTGAACAAGTTAACGATGCACTCTCTAAAGTGGTGCATTGGTTTAAAGTAAATAATCATCTCCTGAATGAGAAAAAGACTAAACTCATTAAATTTTCAACGCTAAATGTCAGGCAGCTATCTACCAATGTTAAAGTTAATGGAATAGAGTTGGACCCCGTTGAGTCGACAGTTTTTCTTGGAATAACCATTGACGGTAAATTACAATGGGGTCCACACATAGAAAAATTGTCAGGAAGGCTTAGTTCGGCCGCCTACGCCGTTAAAAAATTTAGACAGGTAACTGACGTAGATACAGCCAGAATTGTTTATTTTAGTTATTTTCACAGTCTTCTGTCTTATGGGATTCTTCTCTGGGGAGCCTGTGCGGACATTAATGCTATCTTTGTTTTACAGAAAAGGGCTATTCGAGCCATTTACTACCTAGGTCCGAGAGATTCCCTTCGAGAAAAATTCAAAGAAATAGATATTCTGACTGTAGCCTCACAATATATATTTGAAAACCTATTGTATGTACACAAAAATATATCAAATTTTAAGAAAATTTCCGATATTCATAGTTTAAATACCAGGAATAAACACAATCTTGCTGTACATCGCACTCGTCTCCACAGAGTAGGCAACTCGTTCATGGGTCAATGTATACGCTTTTATAACAAACTTCCCATTGACATTCGAAACTTACCCATTAAACGATTTAAAAGCTGCATTAAAACCAAACTTTGTAGAAAAAGGTACTATAAAATTTCAGATTATTTAGAAGACAAAAAAGCATGGTATTGAGCTGCTCGCTCTGCTAAGCATTGTAACATTTTGAATAATATGGAAAATCATCAAAGTATATCAACCAGTTTTATTTACAAATTGACATTATTGAATATTCTATACAAAATGACATGATTACTTTGTAAAGTATTTTATTATTGTGAATGTGAGGACTATGTGAATTGCCTACTCTGAACCCATGAACGAGTTGCCTACTCTGTGGAGACGAGTGCGATGTACAGCAAGATTGTGTTTATTCCTGGTATTTAAACTATGAATATCGGACATTTTCTTAAAATTAGATATATTTTTGTGTACATACAATAGGTTTTCAAATATATATTGTGAGGCTACAGTCAGAATATCTATTTCTCTGAATTTTTCTCGAAGGGAATCCCTTGGACCTAGGTTGTAAATGGCTCGAATAGCCCTTTTCTGTAAAACAAAGATAGCATTAATGTCCGCACAGGCTCCCCAGAGAAGAATCCCATAAGACAGAAGACTATGAAAATAACTAAAATAAACAATTCTGGCGGTATCTACGTCAGTTATCTGTCTAATTTTTTTAACGGCGTAGGCGGCCGAACTAAGCCTTCCTGACAATTTTTCTATGTGTGGGCCCCATTGTAATTTACCGTCAATGGTTATTCCAAGAAAAACTGTCGACTCAACGGGGTCCAATTCAATTCCATTAACTTTAACATTGGTAGATAGCTGCCTGACATATGGCGTTGAAAATTTAATGAGTTTAGTCTTTTTCTCATTCAGGAGAAGATTATTTACATTAAACCAATGCACCACTTTAGAGAGTGCATCGTTTACTTGTTCAAAGTTGACTAACTGACGTTTTATTTTAAAAATGAGGGAAGTATCATCTGCGAATAACACGATCTTGTGATTATCCCTTATGTGGTAAGGCAAGTCATTAATATAAATGAGAAATAAGAAAGGACCTAGAATTGAACCCTGCGGAACGCCCATGGTGACCGAAGATCCTGCAGATCTCTTGCCATTAACATCGACCCTCTGAATTCTGTTGTTCAGATAAGAAGTCAGAAGGTCAAGATCCTTGTCCCTCATACCATAGTGGTACAGTTTCCTGATGAGAGTATCATGATGTACGCAATCGAAATTAAATTTCAGATTATTTAGAAGACAAAAAAGCATGGGATTGATCTGCTCGCTCTGCTAAGCATTGTAACATTTTGAATAATATGGAAAATCATCAAAGTATATCTACCAGTTTTATTTATAAATTGACATTATTGAATCTTCTTTATAAAATGACATGATTACTTTGTAAAGTATTTTATTATTGTGAATGTGAGGACTAAGTAAATTTTTATTTTTTTTCGTTCTCAGTTAATTTTATCGATGGTCTGGCAATTTGAGAATTTTATGCGGCCTACCCAAATGTCCTTTCTTTGGTATTGTTCGTCGAGTCGTTGAGCTCCTTAAGTTCTGAGTTGAGCAAGTTGAGAAAAGTCCATTTCAGACTCGAATTTACATGGTCCTCATATTGCTTGACCAAGATTATGTCTGGACTTTAAAAGAGACTGTGACCTCTGAGTTTGTTTCGTCCTTTCTTCTCAGAGTAGTCAGATAGGAAACGCCGACCTCATCTAGCTTATTTTTAATATTTTTTAATATGACGTGTAAAAGTGATTCCAATATCCTATTTATAGAATAAACAATTTCATTTCATTTCATTTCAGTATAGTAGAATAAAAGACAAGTAGGCGATTTCGGCGATTCTGATTTCTGCTTAAATAAATAAGTAGGTATTTAAATAAATAAAAACAGACTTTACTGCAGAACAAGTTCTAGCATTCAATTTAATTAAAAATAATAATATTCATTACATTTATTTACAAAAATAAATAAATTAAAAAAATCTTCAATATTTTAAGAGGTCGATAGATTTCATGCCGACGGTACACACCACTTTTTTAAGGGTTTTGATGACGTAGTATCTAGTATTATTATTCGGGTTGAGTTGACACGGGCCGAGTTGTCACTGACCCATATCCCCTAGGTTAATTAATCTACTATTAAAACAACATTTTTTATTTATGACTGAAACAAATCATTTTTTCCAATCAATCCACGAAATTACTGTATCCGTTATTTTTTCCCACCATTTATGTTTACGTGTAGTTGTATGCGGAGCATGTGATTGTGTTGTTAATTCAATAGGAGAAGTTGTCGTTGTCCTTTGGTGCGTGCCTTCTGGTCTCGGTTTTCTTGGTTTTGTAATATGTGGATTATGTAGATCTATTGTTGTTGATTTTGTATGTAATTCAATCTCAATAGTAGTTGTTTTTGGAGCATGTGTTTGTTTTCCTTTTGATTTGCTAGGTCGCTTGGTTGTTCTTTTTTTGGTCACAGTGGACCATAAACGCCACCTCTCGGGGTCAGATGTTCCATGAATTCCAGCCACATCGGGTAATCCCCCTTTCCGAGAACGTAGTTCTTCTTCTTCAGTATTATTTTTTTTGCGGTTCATATGGTGGTGTCGTAGGTGAGTTGTCGTCCATTTCATATATTCATTTGAGTCGTATTCGTTAGGATTTTCTTTATGTTTAAGAGTTTTGCTGGGTTCACTAGTAGCTTTCCTATTATTGTTATACCCCGAATGATTATCAAATAATTTTCCTTTATTTTTCGGCTTCCGTATTTGCGCGTAAGTATAATATCCTCTATGATGATTTAAACGCTTGTCTATTCTTTTTGGAACTGTTCTGTATTTGTACTCATAATCTGGTCCGAACCTAAAAGAGTTTTCTGCATGGTTTGATGCTGGTGAGTATACAGGAAGATGCAGAACAAGTAACCAGCTAATATCTATAACAGAGGAGAACATACCGGTCAGTTTGACGTTACAGACATTACTTTTTCTAATAACGGAGGTAAGTTATTGAAATAGGTTTATTTTCCTTCTGTCTGCTCTCGTCCCGTTTTAATTTCGGGTCGGTGCAATAAGCTCATCCCTTCCGTTCTTCCCTATCACCCGTCACTTTATAATTCACTCTATTCCCCTTTCTCGGTCTTTATCTGCTACTGCATCCAATATTATTATAACTATTGATAAGGCTGTGTAGGGCAAAGGTCTTAAAAAAATTGCTCGACTAATAAAGAAAAATACAAATAAAAGAAAATAGGTCTATCATCAGGAGCATAACAGAAATATAATCAATCATATGAAATTCCTTAGCATCTTACAGATGTGTGATGAAATAATGAAGTGATTGAAAGTGTATTAGGCACTTAAGAGTACTTTAAAGAGACAGCGGAATAAAAAAAAGTAGTCAAAAGAGTCATAGCTGGCTTAGGCCTGAATTCCTCTTACGCTGAGGTCGGTCGCGTGCGTATGTACAGTCAAACATGCTATTTGGTATCTCGGTATGTAAAGATGGTCACCCATCCACAGACCAGCCTTGGCAAGAGTAGCTTAACCTGATGGATCGATCCGTGCGGCTGTTATTACTTAGCCACGAGCTCCTGCTATTTGGTATACAGGCAAAATATATTAATTTTCCGCTACACTGCCAAAATTCGTTTTGATTGTGTGTATAATTTAAATTTTTGAGCTTATAGCTTTGGAGAGGGACGTTAAAGGATTGTGGACTACTGAAAACACTCACAAAATTGTTTAATGTTGTTGTAAGTTATCTGCCTGTATACCAAATAGCTTGTTCGGCTGTACATTGTGTTCTATATAGCACCATACTGCGAGACTGGTGTCCTGAGGCGCGTACTATGCATACGCGACTAACATCAGCGTAAGAGGAATTCAGGCCTTAGAGTCAGAGATGGCAGATGGTTTATGTTTATCTCTGGTAAGGCAGCAAAGCGGTTTGTTGCAAACATACTAATGTTCGCAACACGCCTATTAAAAGTAATAGAAAGTGACTGCAAAGTTTAAAATTAAAAATACTTATCTTACGTGATATCAGGTTCATAGCTGCACCGAACTTTTGTTTTCACAGTTATCATTTCGCACCGAACGACATGCGACAGACGGCTTGGCACTAGGTGAACTGAGTTACAGCTCAAGAAATATAATATTACCGTAGATTAATATTGTAAAATAGCAAAATAAGAAAGATTTCATATTATTAATTATTCAATTTAAATTCTATGTCTCGTTTAATTGTTCGTTAGCTATGATTAAGATAAAGTATTAGCCACGAATGACGGATAACAATAAGGGGAAATGATTAACTTTAATTAAAACACACTAATGCTATTATGAAGACAGAGAGCGAATTTTGTGAGTTTGTGTTTATGTGGAGGGTTATCTGTGGAACTATAATTGGCTCCCATTTACCATTTGAAAGGAACATTATTCCAGATGGACATAGGCTATAATTAAGTAAATATGTACAAAAGAAGTGCACCAATGAAAGACTATCTTGAATTCATGCAAGCCTAGTACTTTTTGTTAGGTTACTGCTCAGAATTTGTTGCACAAAAAGTGTCTCAGTTATGTAGAAGCTGCGGTCGCTAGTATTTACACGACTGTCCAAAAAGGAATGATATGTTTTTCATAAATGAGACTGAATAATAAGGTACCCATGGATCGAAATAAGGTAAATGGTTAGTGGAGCGATATGGAGCAACTAAATACTTCATCTTTCTGTTTATTATCAAATTCAAATACTTTACCTAACTCAATTTAGCTTGCTTTGAGATGCGCCGACTTAATGTGAGTATATTAAAGGAGACATCGTCTGTGAGTTACTGCACCTATACACACATACATCCACTATTTTCCTATCTATCTGTCTATTGCATGCCTTATAATGATTGCAAAGCAATCAATAACAGACATACAGACGTATCGAAAATGCCTGGAAAAGCTACTGGTCCATGAAGACGCTAATGAAGGGCGATCTACCAATCTCCCTGAAGCGAAAACTCATCGATATGTGTATTCTGCCCATCCTAACCTACGGTGCCCAGACCTGGTCGCTCACCGAGTCGCAAAAGTTCCGCTTTGGGGTTTGCCAAAGAGCAATGGAGCGCAGCATTCTGGGCGTAAACCGAACTGACAGAATACGAAACACCACGTTGCGCTCCAAAACGGGGATTCTAGACGTTGGCAAAAAGGCTGCCAAGCTAAAATGGGACTGGGCGGGTCATGTCAGCCGCATGCATAGCGACCGCTGGGCAACAGTCTGCACGTGGTGGGTGACTGAAGATGGACGGCGCCGCCGAGGCCGGCCCAGGAAGAGATGGCGAGACGATCTAGACGCGTACCGCAAGGGTTGGATCGAGATGGCCTTGAAAAAGGATGTTTGGAAAGATTTGGGGGAGGCCTTTGCTCAGCAGTGGGACAGTTTAGGATAACATAAAAAAATAAATAAAAAAAAGCAAACAATCTGCCTAGCCTTTTCCCAACTATATTGAGGTCGTCTTCCAGTCTAATCGGATGCAGCAAATACCAGTATTTTGCATGGAGCGATTGCCTATCTGACCTCCACAAACCAGGACCTGGGCAATACGAAACCCCTAGGTAAGACTGGTTGTCAGACTTTCGGGCTTCTGACGACCCGTAACGACTGTCAAAGATCCCCGAATGACAGTCGGGACCAACGGCTTAACGTGTTTTCCGACGGAGGAGTCTCGGTATGTTAAGATGGTCACCCATCCACAGACCAACCCCGGCGAGCGTAGCTTAACCTGATCGATCAACCCGTGCGGCTGTTATTACTTAGCCACGAGCTCCTCGTATATCCTCATCCTCATACATATATATGTATATCCTGCCTTATAACGCGAAGTGTTTTAGGGAAAAAGTGCATTATTTTCAACTTGTCAAAAACAAGTGCTGTCTTGAACTTTGATTGCCTTAATATACATATCGCACTTATACGTAGAAAAACTATCCTTTTAACATTATATTTAATCATTCCTATTTACACAGTTTTCGTTTTTCCCTGTTTTATAAGCTAAACACTAACCGCTTTATTCATAAACGCTGCTTAAAGTTAAGTTATGAATTAGCAACTGTTTAACCATACATTTTTGACGTTTATACGTCTTTTTAACTTTAAGAAACGTTTATGAATAAGAGGGTAAATGTGTTCAAAAGGAGATGTTCCAAATTGTATGAAAAAAAAACCAGAATCGACAAGAACGAAATGTTTACCAATGTGTTAACTATAATAAGCATTTGACGTTACCAAAGGGGCAACCCAGAAATTCGAATAGCACATGAGCTATGAGCCAACAAAAATGTGAATACGAAAACCGTAGTTACGTTGTTTCTTTTCATGTTGTCGTTGTTGTTTGTGGTGTTATTATTGTTAGTTATTCTGTTGTTTCCATTTTCTGTTATGGATTAAAAAAAAAGTGAAACCTGAAAATATATTTTGTTTATTTATTTATATACTTTATCGTACAACACTAAAATATTTATATCAAAAGAAAAAACAAACACTGCCAAATTTAAAATGGGCGGCCTTATCGGTTTCCGCTTTTATTTACATATTATCAATTATTTTCTTATGTGTCTAAAAATCCCGCAGGCTGTATCAGATCACCTTCATATCTGGCCCAGGAAAGATATTATAGTATGTGCTGTGCGGCGCCACGTGTTCAGCTTCAGCAGTACTCTTAGACCGCGTGTCGATTATACAGTATACAGGGTGTAAGGGACAGCCCTCCACAAATTAACAGGGGGCATTCAGCTCCTTATTTTATTTCCTCTATTCTCTTATATTTTCCACCGACATTTTTCACAGGAAAACACTTTTTTTTTTTCAGTTATTTTTGTGTGTAGGCAGTGTAGCAGTGCTTTTATGTAAATAAAACAGCTAAAATAAAAAAACCAGCAATGGATGTTGAAATACTACAGCGAACGTCGGGTGAAATTCAAAATTTACATTGATAAATAACGCGGCGCGAGCGCACCCCCCCTGCCACGGGGAGTGCGGCTAAGTGTGTTGGGGCACGGTAACGATACATTGCGTGTGAGATGATATAACAAATCAGGTTTTTGGATTCCCATAACGTTCCTGAAATAATTTCATTTCGTCTTATTTATGATATAGGTACTGAATTCATCCCATCAGTTTGAGGAGGGCTGTCCCTTACATCCTGTATAGTAGTAATATGTTGTTAACCTGACGTGTCTAGATTTTGCTCGGCACCTTATTAATATATTTTCTACCTCGTCAATATGTGTTACTCTCTCGGGATGTTTTTAAAGTCAGTAGTGTGTAGTGTACCATAGTTCAATATAGAAAATCAGTATATTATTTGTTTGTTTATTGTTTTGTTTTTTGTTTTTTATCGATACTAGTAGTTCTGCGAGCAGTAGACCTCGCGAGCACAAACTTTTTTGCCACGAGTAATCTTTAGCTAGTCGTGTCATGGGTGTAAGGACACAAGTGTCGAATTATATTATTTTAATGTAGCATTATTTATATAATAATATGAAACCACTAAGTAAATGTAATAATAACATAGGTAAATGTAGCTACAATAATTCGTTTTTTACTACGATTATTACTATTATTTTTCAACTGTTAACGATACTTTTACGTTATCTTCCTCAAACTATTCATAGAACACTGCAACGTATTTTAACCAGCATATTTTTTTTGGGATTTCTCCTTTGAAGATTGTGTGTTTGTTAGAAGTACCTTAGAATTTTGATGATCGGTGAGTGAGAGTGTCAGTGACAAAATGAAGGAAGTCTGACTTGCAATAGTTCTTAAAACACAGGTTCAAATTAAATGTAATTTGGGAATATGCCTAGTCTTAGTCACTGTAAATTGGGGCTTCTAGCTTTATCCACAACGATGATATTGGGGGTCGAAAATGTTCTGAATGGCTCCCAGAAAAGGATGGTACAGCAGTGCCTTTGTTAGTTTGCTTTTGCAGGATTTTATAAAAAAAATCTTTGATTTTTTATTACGTCGCAAAATATCAACATTAAAATACAATAGACGTAGATATATTTAGTAACCTATTCCGCTTAACACACATGTTCTTATGACTCTTGAGTCTTGAAGAATAGTTAAGCGGAATTGGTTACTAAATATATCTACGTCTATTGTATTTTATAATGGATTTCCGCAAACTCAAGCCTGAATGAATTAACTAAGTCAAAAGTAGATTATTATCCTCTGGAATGTCTTCGTCTTAAGCAAGTTTAAGTCCCGTCCGTGCCCATGACATTAGACACTGCTATAGTAATTATAGTTGGTGAATAATCTACTATTGTAACAACATATGTATAAGAAATCATTTTTGCCAACCTTTCCAAAATTCCCACCATTTACGATGAGTAGTTGTATAATGATATGCTTTCGTGGTTGATTTACGATGAGTAGTTGTATAATGATATGCTTTCGTGGTTGATTTAGGTTTAGTAGTTGTTGTGGATATAATAGTAGTAGTTGTACTTCTTCGTTTTTTAGGTCTACGTCTTCTTGTTGTAGTTCTTCGTTTTGTAGGTTGTTTTTTTTTTGATACAGACGATTCTTCCCCGTCACGCTCAGGTGTAGTTGTACTTCTTCGTTTTGTAGGTGGTTTTTTTTTTGATACAGACGATTCTTCCCCGTCAAGCTCAGGTGTATTCGTACTTCTTCGATTTGTAGGTCGTGTTATCCATTCAGTAGACCCGAATGTCCACCCTTCATGCTTATGTGTAGTGAACGTAGTTAACCACCTAGGTATCGTTATTGGTTTTCTTTTAACATAATATAGTGCAGTAGTCCATTTCCCATATGGATCTCCGAACTCGTAATCTCGTCCGAACCTAAAAGAGCTTTCTGCTTGGTTTGATGCTGTTGAATATACAGGAAGATGCAGTATAAGTAACCAGCTAATATCTGTAACAGAGGAGAAAATACCGGTCAGTTTGAAAAAAGATCTTCACGAGCACATAACAGAAATCAAATCAAGCATAATATGAAGGAATGGATGGCAAACTCCTTCAAATCTTACGGATGGTGATTTAAAGTGAACCCACATAGATTGCTGTATAGAGACTGAGGAATAGGGTATGTACATTGTGTTCTATATCAAGTAAGGGACAGCCCTCCTCAAACTGATGGGATGAATTCAGTATATCATACTAAGACGAAATGAAATTATTTCAGGAACGTTATGGGAATCCAATAAATCTGATTTGTTTTATTACCTCACACGCAATGTATCGTTGCCGTGGCCCAACCCACATAGCCGCACCCAGCCGCTCGCTCCGCGTTATTTATCAATGTAAATTTTGAATTTCACGCGACGTTCGCTATAGTATTTCAACATCCATTGCTGGTTTTTTTTATTTAAGCTGTTTTATTTACATAAATGGACTGCTGCCTACAGAGAATATAATTTTACATTAAATTAAAAATAAACTGAAGAAAAAAAAAACATTTTACTGAGAAAATTTTCGGTGGGATAGGAATAGGATTCAAGATAAGGAGCTGAATGCCCCCTGTTAATTTGTGGAGGGCTGTCCCTTACACCCTGTATATACCGCGCTATACCGCGAGACTGACGTCTGTGGCGCGTACTACGTGGTACGCGTACACGACCGACCGTACGCGACTAACATCAGCGTAAGAGGAATTTAGGCCTTAGAGTTAGAGATGGCAGATGGTTTATGTTTATCTCTGGTAAGGCAGCAATACTCTCTAGGTCTCTTTTCCTAGTGCTAGCTCAACAAGTAAATGTTTCGTGAAGCTCGAACGCTACTAACTATGCTGGTTTGGTTGCAGAAGCTGAAATAGTGAGAGAACGTACTTTGAGTGCTAAATAAAGTAAGCGTTTTATACGAATATGAACATTATTTTTATAACTATAAAGTTCATGTTCGTATGAAACGATTGACAGTTGGACCAACGCCTTAATTTGTTTTCCGAGGACCGGAGAGGTCTTGGTATGTAAAGATGGTCACCCATTCATGGACCAATCGCAGCAAGCGCAGCTTAACCTGATCGATCGACCCGTGCGGCTGTTATTACTTACCCAGAAGCCCCTCACCCTATCATAGATCTATGGTCAGAATATTGATGTGATAGATTTCTTGCGAACATAGTAAAGAAGTAAATGAAAGGTAATGATAACAAAGTTAAAAATTAAAAATACTTATCTTACGTGATATCAGATTCATAGCTGCACGGAGCTTTTGTTTTCACAGTTATCATTTCGCACCGAACGACATGCGAAAGACGGCTTGGCACTAGGTGAACTGAGTTACAGCTCAAGAAATATAATATAACCGTAGATTATAATAGGAAAATAGCAAAATATCATATAATTAATTACTAAATTTAAATTCTATGTTTCGTTTAATTGTTCGTTAGCTATGATTAAGATAAAGTATTAGCCACGAATGACGGATAACAATAAGTGGAAATGATTAACTTTAATTAAAACACACTAATAAAGAGAGAGAGCGAATTTTGTGAGTTTGTGGAGGGTAATCTCTGGAACCATAGCTCTTATTGGAAAAAATCTTTCACCATTTGAAACTTTTGAAAGGTACATTATTTTTGATGGACATAGGCTATGATTAGGTAAATATGTACAAAAGAAGTACTTAATAATACTAATGAAATCAATACTGTCCGGAAGTCTGAGTCGCTAGTATTTACACGACCGCCCAAAAAGGAATGTAATGTTTTTTTATAAATGAGACTGGATAATAAGGTACCCATGGACTGGACTGGACAGGTCCACTAAAATCGTTGTGGTTCTTTCCTCAAAAGACAATTTCAGACGCTAATCTACATGGTCCCCATATTGCCTGATTTAAGATTATGTCTGGACTTTAAAAGAGACTGCGACCTCTGAGTTTGTTTCGGCCTATCTTCTCAGAGTACCTATACTCCATTTGAAATAAGATTAGACGTATAGATAAGCCTTTTTTACATTCCGTTCAACCGATTTTGAATTCTATTGCGTTGGGGGCATGACAAATGGCAGCCGCAGTAGATAGTTGGTATTGTGTAACTTTTTTTGCTTTTAATGCTATCCCTAAGCCTACGGTATAGAAGTCAAAATCGGTTGAACAGACTGTAAAAGGGTTTGTTTAAATGTCTAATCTTATTTCAAATGGGGTATAGTCAGATAGGAAACGCCGACCTCATTTAGCTTATTTTTTTATATGACGTGTAAAAGTGATTCCAATATCCTATTTACAGAATAAATAATTTCATTTCATGGATCGAAATTAGGTAATGAAAACCTACTCCCGGTTAGTGGAGCGATATGGAGCTACTTAATACTTCATCTATGTAGCATCAATTTGGCGCAAAGTTGTTCTATATAGCTCAATATGGTGTGGTTATATGTCGGAGTAAATTGCAACAAAAAAAAAAGGTTTCTCAGTAGCAGACCAGAGTTTGACAGTTCACGGTGTGATACCCCGCGGTGCCTCGCCATTGGTCCTGCGCCTGTTCTCTCTAAGGTCGTATCGGATTGCCGTCTCGGACTATGAGAGTGAGGGAAGAGAGAGTGTAACTGTCCCCCGGCTGGAGGCTTTAAGTTAGCTTAGAGCATCTCCGCAGGACAGTCCGGTTAAGTAGCAAAGACCCATCGTGGTAAAATAAGAGATGCCATATTTAAAAAAAAATGCACCTTTATCTGCGCACGCGCTTGTGCACTCACATATCTCCCGCGTCGATGATGGTTGCTGTCATGGCCGATGTTCGGTGAGGAGTTATTATTATTACAATTGCCAAGACTTGCTCGGTTTTAGTTGCCCGTGTAAGCGCACATTTACCAGTATGGCCACTGCCTTACCAAACCAAAAATTACCGATTTGATTATGATTGAAAAACAGACACGAAATTATGAATATTTAATTAATGTAAAACATTAATACGTGTAACGATTAGCAGCTTATTACCAGTAGGTACTGTTTTAGTCTTCGTACTGAGTTGCGTCAATCTGCCGTCTCGACTCTCGATATGATATGGACGTATTCTTTTTCCCGTAAGATTTAAATTTTTATGTAGTATATACACACAGTATCTATATTATTATCTACTATTAATTCATCTGTATATATACCTACATATTATTAATTAAATACTTAAGGTAAATCCGCAGGCAGCCCGCAAAATTCAAATGTGTTCTTACGTTTTTTTGCAATTTGCAGGTCAGTGTGAGTTTGTATCTTGATGAAAATGTGATTCACGATCATAACAAATAATTTATTTACAGAATTATAATCAATAGGGTCTTGCAAATTGCAAAAAACGTATGAATATATGAATTTCGCGGGCTACCACAGCGGATTCATCTTAAAGTCGCGTTTCGTGTTTGTCTGTATAGCCGTGATGTTCTGATAAGTTATAATATTGTTCTATCTTATTGATAGGTTAATAAACTTCGTAGCAAAAGATTTTATAATGTAAAAATATGCAGAATTTAGATATTTATGTTCTTGAATGAAAAAAATGGGTGAAAGTAACAAAACTTGTTTTAGTGTAAATATGCTCGTTTTATTGTAAACCAAATTCGTATGTCTTAAAAGAACTAATAGGAATTATTATACCAATTACGAAACAGTTACAATTTTTTAAGAGTTTCATAGTAAATATAAAAACGTTTTACAAAATAAAAACAACAAAAAAAAGTGAAAAATAAAGTAAGTCAATTGAAGCAAAAAACTGAAAATCAAAGACATGTTTTTTTTAGAAGACTGTTGTTTTTATTTTTTATTTTTTAGTTGTGGTACCTACCTCACACAAATACAAATACCATTTCCTGTTACGGAGCAATTTAAAACATCGTCCACATACTAAGTGGGAAAAATACGTAATATTGAAGCTAACTCAAAAACTACGACCAACTTAATCAAATTTATACGAGACCACCTCTGAAGCATGACTTACCAAACAAAAAAAGAATCATCAAAATCGATTCATAAGTGGCGGAGTAATCGCGTACAAAAACACAAAAAAAAACATACACAGACGAATTGAGAACCTCCTCCTTTTTTAAGAAGTCGGTTAAAAATAGCGTGAAATTGTGGTTTTACCATCATACTTTTTTATGTCTACGTTTGACAGCTGTCAGTTGAAGGGACATAAAGAAATATCGATATTTTTTTCAAGTCGTAAAAACCGTGCGGGTCATTATTCAAGTTTTATTATAACAAAATTCATCTGTAAATTCGTCTAACCTTAGGTCCATACGGGACCGAAGTGCAGAAGTCCGAGCTCAATGGAGAGAGCTGGAGGAGGCCTATGCCAAGAGGCACGCCGAATTGCGAGATATATTATAAGAAATAAAACTCATAAAATCAAAAATGTTAAATTGCATGTAGTTAGGAATAAAAGGGCTTTATTATTATTATTATTATAATACAAAATTCATAAATCTTCCTGCATCTAACAAAGTGGTGCAGACTCCTCGTCAACAATTATCAGCTGTGTCGATTTAAAAGAACTTACTTCAGGCAAAAACTCACACTTATCCATTTGTTACAGTTATTTGCTGGGTCCTCCTACTCCATCAACTTGCACTGTTGCAGTCCTCAAGCTATGCAGATAATACCTCCAAGTATGACAATCCAAAATATTGCGAAGGTCTATGCAGAGATGTAAATATAAACCTAAGGAAAAACCGCCCTACATTGTCAATGCTTCTACAAAATGCCTTGCCGTTGAAATTTAAGGTTTACCTAAGGAGATCCAACCATGATCAGCGAGAGCCCAACTCTGTCCGGGAACTGACAGATTTTATGTGTGATTGCGGTGCAAAGACGGATACTTCACACAAACACTGGACTGATTCTCTTAGATGGCCTAAATATCAACCAGCATTTGAACGAGGCGTGAATAAAGCAGCAAGATCGAACACGAAAGCCTGTCCTGGTGACTTAGCGAGATGTACAGAGATAAAATGGCCGAAGTAAAATTTTACTGCAAGAACGTCCACATTAAACATCGTATCGTATATTATGCAGATACATTACAAAAATGTATTTTTATTTATACACATTTACGTTTTAGATGGTGGCTAAGCAACCGCCGCACGGGTCGATCTGTTAGGTTAAGCTACGCTTGCTGGGGTTGGTCCGTGGATGGGCGAACATCTTTACATATCGATACTCCTCCATGCCTCGGAAAGCCGTTGGTCCCGGCTGTCATTCGTGGATCTTTGACAGTCGTTACAGGTCGTCAGAAGCCCGAAAGTCTGACAACCAGTCTTACTAAGGGGTTTCGTATTGCCCAGTTACTGGGTTGTGGAGGCAGACGCTCCATGTAAAATAATGGCATACAGCTGCATCCGGTTGGGTGGAAGCCGACCACAATATAGTTGGGAAAAGGTTAGGTAGATTGATTTATGTTTTAGATATTTATTGTGGGACACACGGTTGGAACCAAGTTCCTTTCACTTTGGAAACTTGGCGATTAAGGCTAAACTACACTTTTGTTACGTAACAGGTGTGTCGTGACGGTCAAAATGAAAAAATACACTTTTTTCGGTCTAGTTCTCATTCGTCAAGTGTGCAGAGAAAGATGTGCATTAAGGAATTTTATTCCAAAAAAAAATGCTCGTTGACAAAGTTTATATTGATAGGAAGAGTAGGGCCTAGGTGAGACCCCTGTGGGGCTCCCGATTTGGCTGTTTTAGTATGAGGAAGTCGGACTCTCAGACCATCAATGACTTTCATTATATGAGGAAACAAGAAACTTGACACCCAACCGAGTAATTTGACAATTTTTCTCCTTTGATACCATTTATTTACTGCCCTTACCCCTTGTCAAATACATTCCTAAAAACTGTTTAGGTAGGTATCGTCTGCAAATCGTCCGCGAATACATCACAGTCAGGTTTAAGAGAGCATTGAGCGCGGAGAGAGTGTGATGGCCAGAGGGACTGCTTCACGCTAAAAAGGCTGAACGGATTTAGATGAAATTTGGCACATGGGTAGACCGGGACCAGTAGGTTATCCCGATATTCCCACGGGATCGTGACTTATGCGGGTGACACCGCGGGGCGCAGCTAGTTGTTTAATAACAATCAATAAAATCACAGTAGGTAGTTAATGCTATAAGCAATTTATTTCTAAATATTATATTTGCAAACTAAAATCATCACAATCACACAGAAAATCTATCACTACATCCTGAACAGAATTAAAGTTGTAACCAGGCATAGCATCATGATTAAACCTTCTCAGGTCTTCCATCTTCAGCGGCACCATATTTTGCAGCATAGAAAAAGTAGGGTTACGTTGTCTTAGATTCATTTCTCGGCATAGATCGACACAGATTTTAGAATTGACATGCTTGTTGGCCAGGAAGTCGTCTGCGGAACTCGATGACTGCAAAAGTGCAGAATGATGTAGGATGACGACCCAGCAAAAAACTGTAACAACAACAAAAAATTGTATGTATGCAGTTTGAGAAGTACATACAATTTTTCCACTTCAGCTGTAATGTCACATTAAGGTCATAGCACACTTATCAACTCGGAAGCGGATCGTAACTGTATCAACTCGAGCCGTTTAGTATTCTTTGTATGAAACTCCCTACTAAAAAGTACACTAATCGGATCGGTAACGTAAACGATTCGCCTCGGACAAGCTCACAAACCGCGGTGTGGCGCGTGGTCAACCAGTGCTCCCCGCGCTTACGGCTTATTGTCCCCGCGCTTACGGCTCGTCGTCCCCGGTCTTACGCCTCTCCGTAGGCTTGCAGAAAAAATATCGATATATCGATATTTTTTATTTCAATATATCGATATAAAATATCAAATATCGAAAATGTATCAAAAACGATATATTTTTTCCAATAATATATTTTTTCCAATAGCAACACCGTTGTCGCCACTGAATAAAATCGCTGGAATACTGAGCCGTCAATTCTATTAAAGTCCCCCTAATAATTAGTGGCTGTGTTTATTATAATAGACCTAAAAAGAAAAATACTTACATACAATATAATTCATAGTTGGATTAGGATTCTTCTTCATATATCGAGACGTTAGTAGCGACTGATAAGCTCAAGGCTGGTGCCTACCGACTTCTCATTAGTTATTGAATTATCAATGGATGTACCTACTTTAATTTACCATTATAAGTTAATCATAAATTCGTGTATTTTAATCGTTGGATTATAATTCAGGAATTAAAGTAGTTACGGTCACCGTGTAACGTTACGGGCGAATGACGTCATTGAAACGTTATCTATGAAAGTAAGGGTCTGTTCACACCGAGACGCGACGCGCCGCGCACTTTTGTATGATCCGATTATTATTAATACAGACTTTGGAATAAATAAATAAATTTAAAAGAAAGGAAACCGTATCTTAAGGGACTTCCATAGCGGTCCACGGCTAAGCTACGCACTCGTAGGTACTTAGCTTCACTATGTATGAAAATATAGCCGGGATCCGGATTCCGCGATTTCACGTCTGTTAGTCTGTTGATAAGCCAAAATCCAAGATATAAATATGTCTAGGTAGACTAACAAAGCTGTGAACTCGTCGAAAAAATAGCGTCCAACTGTTAGCCGCTAAATGCACGCACAATGACAGCACAATGACGTGACATGACAGCACAATGACGTGATACGAGTGTAACACGTAGCTGTCACGCACATCAGCTTAAAAAGGTTGGCTTGTTTGTTTTAATTCTTTTGCAGCGTGAAACTCTATTGAGAATTCTACAAATCAAAATAATCAAAGACTTAAACCCCAAATTCTTATTTTAAATCATTAAAGTTTTTCATTTGACAATTGAGGTTTTTATAACCTTAAATTGTCGTCGATGATTTTTGGGTTCCGTACCCGAAGAGTGCCAAACGGAACCTCCTTTTTACTTTTTACTTTAAAAGATTACTGAGCCTCCGCTGTCCGTCCATCCATTTATCAGTCAGCGGGCTGTATCTCATGGACCGTAAACGGTTGAAATTTTCACAGATTGTGTATTTCTATTGTCACTGCACAACAAATAATAAAAATTAAATAAAGGTGATAATAAAACGAATACAAGAAACGTACTATTTCGGCGTTTTTTGCTGGATCCCGCGAAATTCAAATTTTCTCACGTTTTTTGCAATTTGCAGGTCAGTATCAGGTTGTATGTTAATCTAAATATTATTGGCGGCCGTAACAAATATGGATTTACAGAATTCAACAATAACTCTTTAAGTTCATGTAAGTGCATTGAATGAAAATTTCATGAAATCGTCAATGCACTTACATGAACTTAGAGAGTTGTATTGCTGATTCTAATGTTTATGATTCTGTAAATCCATATTTGTTACGGCCGCCAATAATATTTAGATTAACATACAACCTGATACTGACCTGCAAATTGCAAAAAACGTGAGAAAATTTGAATTTCGCGGGCTACCCTAGCGCATCCACCTTAATACGGTACGGATCCCCGAGAGCGAGTCCGTATCGCACTTAGCCGGTTTTGTTTTGACTTTTTCGTTTTTCAGACCAGGTGATTATTGACCTTGAAGTATGCTGTAGCAAACTATCCAAAATGTTCAGCACTAAAAGCCTATAAGGCCAATATTATGATATTAATTTCCATTACAACAATCATTGTAGCTGTACATAATAGCGGCCATTCAAACCAGGTTAATACACTTCATTTGTTTAACAACTTCAAGCGAGCGAACGAGACGGATATATTTGTGTAGCACAAGAGCGATAGTGACGGAAAACAATAGAACATTGAAGGCATGCGAGCAGTTTGTAGATCGCACAAAGGATTCGGGGTCACGAGGCTAACGGGGCAGAATTACCCGAAATTGGGGGAGAATTACCCAGCATCGTATTGCTTCAGTATCGTTATCTATCTTAAGTACGATTTAGACCCAACGGAGCGCGTTGACGAGCATCGGAGGGCATTTTTCAATGCTAGTCCATATTTACAGGTTATATTACACTTAGAAACCCCCACAAGGTGGACCGATAACCAAATTCCTTCGGCCTACGAAGGAATTCGCTGGATGCGAGAAGCATGGAACCGGTCGAAGTGGCAGTGCTTGGAGATTCGATAATCGCTTCTTCTTCTTTTCGTGTAGGTAGTTAGTGACTAACCTGGTGTCAGACGTTTAAAGTCGCTTAAGGACTTCTTGGCTTTACATGCCGTCGAGACATCTCAGCAGTCACTGATTCCCACGCATAGATTGCCCATGATGCTATCACGCCACCAGTCACACAAAGACGCTCGAGGATGCGCGCGGATACGAGAGACTTCCAGCGCACTTTCTTCGCTTCACTCCGGTTCCATCCGCTCCGATAAGCTACGTCAGTTTCGAATCTAAGAGTCTAGAACTCTAAACCATTAAAAAGTATTCACTTAGCAAAAAAAAGCGAGTGTCTCGTGAAGTAACATCATGTACCTTATAATAGTGATAGTAAATTCAGGAAACGTTGATACATTCAAACTTATAAGCTTTTCAAACATTCGGTATTTTAAACGAAAAACACACGTGAATATTGTGAAATAATTTTCCAATACTGGCAACACCGCCCTGAAAGACCACCGGGAATCGGGAGCTTGCCCGAACGTGTTTCAGTCGGTCGCGGGAGCTCGGCCTTGTTACTCGGGCCCGAGCTATCGATTGCCGCAATCGGAACAATCGAATTAAAATCGAACACCAAATTCACAATAACCTAACACAACATCAACAAAAGAACATTCTATTTTCAAATATTTGAAAGGTGACAGTTGAATCGAATCGTGTTTCGTGTTCCATTTATGAAATGAAAGTAGGTTGTGAGAGTGCACAGGATACGCTAGCGAAACAGGGATATTATTAAAAAATAGGCTGTTTTCACACTGTTGTTGTGAGGCGAAACCAGGTGAGTTTTCATTTATTATTAATAGAAGCATTTTGTTCTTGCTGGGAACAATTTGCTTTGGGACTGTGCCCTTACAGCGTGACATCTATATTTTAGAGCGAATAAAAAAACTGTTTTCGTTTTTCAATTTGTCACCATTTTTATTTATTTTGTAAAAGCTTACAAGCGTTTAAAATATTATCCCGTTTATATACTTTTAGGGTTCCGTATGTCCGAATGAAAATAAAAATATAGTAACGGGATAATATTTTAAACGCTTGTAAGCTTTTAGAATCACTCGTGTGTCTGTCTGTCTGTCCCGTCTGCCACAGCCAATTTACACCGAATCTTTAAAGGACCGACTAATCAATTTCTGAGACCCAAACACGAACATGTTACGTAAATAAATGAATTTTGAATATAACTATCACTATCATAGCACTTTTCGGGGCATAATAAGAAAATAAAAAAAAACTTTTGCAAACTGTACCGTGTGACATAAAGGAAAGGGTCTCACTCGATTATTATAATAATTTTAAAATAAATTACTTTTAAAACTATTTAAGAAAATAAATGTCAAATTGACCATTCCCAAAACTCCGAAACTACCGAGCCTAAAAGTTTGAAAAAAATACATGGACATGCACTTGGCCGGTTTTTTTTAACACCGACAGCTCTATCGTTATCGGCCTGATAGAGTGCTACGAGGATCTTTTTCGCATTTTTTTTTATTCGCAATTTTTTTTTTTAACCAAGGTGTCCGCGTTATTTCCGATTTTGGCCACGCGCCAAAAGATCCTTGCACAGCTATTAACTTACTGCACTAGGTACAGTCCTATCACAGTTATTTTACATTTATAAGTGTTCATAGTGACACGTTGATGCAGTTGGACGCGTCGGCGGCGGCCGTTCGTCGACGCGTCTACAGCTGCCGTCGATCGATCAGTATCGACGGCTGCAGTTGCCTCTGCTGTTGGCAACGTGCCTCTCGGGTATAATATGAGCACTAACAGCAACCCTACAGCAAGTAGAATAAAGATCACTGTGATACAAAATTCATGGTAAAATAACTGTGACTGATCGATATCGATTTTGTACGGTTTTCGTATTGCCGGAGTCACACATAATCTGTACGATTTATGCCTTCATTAGTTTTATTTATTTTGTAACTCTTTTCCTTCTATTGCTATATTCCTTTCTTTTTAATGCAATTATTTTAGGGTTTATATTCATTCAATTCATTTGGACATACGGAACCGTAAAAATGACAGGTATTGTCAATTTCCATAGTGATTCCAATTAAGAAACCGGCCCTGATAAGCGTGCTGCATCATAGGAAGGCTACATGTCATAGCAGGCATTTTTTGTAGGCACAACAAGCAGCTTGAAGTTAGAAGGTAGTTCGTAAAAAGAAACACAAGTACCAGGGTGGCAGAAATTATGAGATCTCAAAGCTCAAAGCGTGCTCGTGTACGGTGTGCGAGCGTAATTGCTTCCTGTGGGGAAACTCGGCGTGTGAAGAACGACCTCTCGCCACCCTGTTGCTACCAGGCTGCCATTAATTCGAGGGAGATGTAATTAAGCCAGCTGTACTCAAACGTCATCGGGCTTGAAGCGTTTTCCTTTGCGTTCCATTTTTGATTTGATTATGTCGTTAAATTCGGTCAAGTGTTATTTGAACTCGCGAATGTATAAGAGAGAATTTGACTTTTGCCACTTTTGTAGTGTTTTAATAGGTTTTTTTGCATATCAAAGGAATTCACAGATAGAGGTGATATAATCTCGTCAATTGATCATGCAAAAAGTTATGACCTCTAATGATTGCCAGCCGCAAAACTTCCTAACCATTTCAGCAGTAACACCAAAAAATCTTACCACATCTTAATGTGACCTAATTTCAGATCCAGTTTGTTAGACACCTTACTTTGTAAGCGAGCAGTAATGCAGAGTAACTTAGCAAGACTCCATATTCATAAAGCTAAGATTACACTTGTAAATGCTTATTTACAAGTCCTTAGCCCACGTTGTAGACGCGGCATTAGGCACACATGACCGAATATTGCTTTCATTTAAAACTTTAAATGTTTTTTTTTTTAACAGCCAGTTATTCGCATTGTTTTTAATCTAACTGCAGCACTGTGTTTATTATCTATTTTAATTAGAAGATATTTTTTGAGGAGGCGTTTATAGTTGTTAATTGATTCAGGCGTAATTTTGCGTCCGGCGCTCGGTGTGGCAACACGTCGTGTTCGGTTTCGCGACAAGTCAATCGTCATCCTGAGGATGCCTCATTGAAACACGTGATTTAATACAGGGTTTTTAGCGGAATAGGTTACTAAATATAACTCTGTTGCTTTTTTTTTAGGCGGTTGTGTCAAGAAAGGTCTGCGATGTACGCGATCCAATGATAATATATATAATAGGAAATAGTAATCCTACTAATATTATAAATGTGAAAGTTTGGATGTTTGTTACTCAATCACGCAATAACGGCTGAATGGATTTGGATGAAATTTAGCAAACAGATAGTTTATAACCTGGATTAACACATAGGATACTTTTTATCCCGATATTTCCACGGGATCGAGACTTACGCGGGTGAAACCGCGGGGCGCAGCTAGTAAACTATATGTTTTTAACAAAAGAATAAGTTCATAGCATCACGTCTGTAATCCCCAAAGGGTTAGGCAGTAGTGTACCTATCGTGGGACACTCCCACATTTCGCTAGTTATATGTAAGTCCCATGTAATAGGGGGCGAGCCTATTGCCATCAACCGGGCACAAATCCAGACTAGGGGCTGCTACTCAGAAATTCAGTAACACTTTGTTCGACCTGGGAATCGAACCCAGGACCTCGTGCTCAGCAGTAGCGCTTGCGACCACTAGACCAACGAGGCAGTCAACGAATGAGTTCCTTCACAGAATTATTAGAATCTTATTTTTATATTTTTTTGATGGTGGGAAATCATCAACTGACTTCTCCTGCTCTGGGCGGACGGGAGGGCGTGTCAGACTTTTACTGACTAAAACCCACCCGTGTTCCTTCAGTTGCCTGTTGTAAAGGGTCCCGGTATCCCTTTCGAAATTTCCCGCAATCCTGGCAATAATTATTAGAATCTAAGATAGACACCTACTTGAAATAAAACTCATTAAGAACATCTAGGATGTGCTCAAGTTTCTGCCTTCAGGCTCAAAGTGCCGCACTTTGAATATTCTATGAAAGTTTCAGCGCTAGACGAGCGTACAAATAGAGCTACAGAATAGACAGGCGTCATATAAAAAAACGATTGAAAAATGTAGTATTTTTTCAGTTATACTCGTTCAACAGGACCATTTTTAGGGTTCCGTACGTAAAGGGTAAAACGGGACCCTATTACTAAGACTCCGCTGTCTGTCTGTCTGTCTGTCCGTCTGTCACCAGGGTGCATCTCATGAACCGTGATATTTAGACAGTTGAAATTTTCACAGATGATGTATTTCTGTTGCCACTATAACGAAAAATACTAAAACACAGAATAAAATAAATATTTAAGGGGGCTCCCATACAACAGACATGTTTTTTTTTTCTCGTTTTTGTAGATAATGGTACGGAAACTTTCGTACGCGAGTCCGACTCGCACTTGGCTTTTTTTTATACTTACGAGAAGAGTTTCTTGCCTGTGAGAGGCAAGAATGTCAAGCAGCATGTCAATGACAGTCTTCGAGATCAAGCGAGAATCGTAAAAATCATGCAGTAACAGTTCGATAGTAAATACCCTATTGAATTACTATTTCATGAAATCATGGCCCTAATGATTATCCTAACTTAATAATATTATAATTACGAAAGGGAGTTTGTTTGATTATTTCTATTAGTTACGCTTCCATCCTAAAACGGCTGAACGGATTTGGATTGGCTTTTTAAATTTATTTTTATCAAACTTTGTTGAAAATTAAAATTACTATAGACAATATTTATATAACATTACTAAAACTATTTACATAAAAACTTTTTACAAAAAAAAAAACAACCGTCTTCCAAAAAAAACACTAAAAAAGTGAAAAATAACTTTAATTTCGGAAGTCGGTGGCAAAAAACGGAAATTGCAAAGCAAAGACACCGACTTCCGAAATTAAAGTTATTTTTCACTTTTTAGTTGTGGTACCTACCCCACACAAATCCGAATACCACTACCTGCTATGTAAATAACAGTGAAGAAGTCAAACAGGATATCGTCTAGATAAACTAAGTGGGAAAAATACGTAATATTGAAGCTAACTCAAAAATTACGCTAGCAAAGTTAATAAAATTTATATGGGACCACCTCGGAAGCATGACCTACCAAATAAAAAAATAATCATCAAAATCGATTCATAATTGGCGGAGTAATCAAGTATCAAACACACAAAAAAAAAAAAAAAAACATACAGTCGAATTGAGAACCTCCTCCTTTTTGAAGAAGTCGGTTAAAAAAGCTTGTAATTTAGCACATGGGTAGACCATGAGAAGGAGGACATAAGCTACTTTTTATCCTAGATCGCAGGCGAAGTCGCGGGCAATAGTTAGTAATTCTATAAATACATATTTGTTACGCAGCCGCGAATCATAATTATTTTGATTAAAATTGCAAAAAAAAATGGGATGATTTCGCGCGCTACCTTAGCAGATCCCTTTAGGTCATGTCAAATGTGTTTACTCCAGCCATGGTGAAAAATCAACTAGTTTGCACTGTTTGCAGTTCACCTTTATTACTTCACTTAATCCCGTTTTATGACATTTAGAGGACGGTTGGAAAGCTATAAAAATAATAGAACTTACAGACTGTTCACTATAACTTGTCCCTTGCCGTCATGTTGGCACCATTGCTTGTCAAGCTTAGTTTCAATACTAATAGAGTTCAAAATGGCGATTAAACCGACCGGCGCACGCGCGGACCAGAAACCATTATTGTTAATTAGAAAGTCTTAACGAATTAACAGAACAGTACAGTGTGTTTCACCAAATAGTTCCTATGCCGTAATGTAGGCTCCACTGTTGTAGGACCGCCGATATGAATACGCTACTAGGTCCGTTTTTCAAATTTAAGAGGAAATAGGGTCGGTACCCTCTCCATACTAACGCTCTCGCCTGTTTTCTCTCTGGTTTATGACCTTAGAGCAATGATTTTCTACAGTAAAATATATATCAACTAGTTCTATGCCCCCTATGTTTTCCGTTTTGATGATACATTATCGGTACTAGAGTACTAGCACTAGCCTACAGCCGAGCCCTTTGTGTCAATTCAGATGATATGTTTAATAGCAATGTTAGTCGACTTTTGTTACTGACCGTATCTACATTAGGCATGCGGGGTTTCAGTAGCCAAGACATTTTTTCTGATCAGAATAGTAAATTATGTATAACACATAACATCACGCCATCCCCGAAGAGTTAGGCAGTGGTATACCTATAGGTTCTACCCACGTTTCACCGGTTACGTTTTAAGTCTTGTGTAAATTATGTATAAATCATTACGAAATAATAACAAAAACACACATGATCAATAAGTCATGTATTATAACTTAAGTCAGTGTTGACTAGAATACAATAATCTCTTTGGTTGCAGTCACATAGCAGGTACAAAAAATTGTAATAACGTACATTGACTTCTTATTGTAGATGGACAATTTGTTAGCCAAAACAGAAAAACAAGTCACAACACTCAGATAATTAGTTAACATTTTGCTTCACTGCGCGGTGATAATTGGAAATACTCAACATTATTTTAACATTTTTATTATTTTTGTGACCTGAGTATCAGTCCGTTTATCAATGTTTATGCTATTTAGTTCGTCAGTCAGATAATAAAAATCATAGGGGCACAGTAAATCCTACCAGGGTTGCGAGAATGTCCGAAAGGGATACCGGGACCTTAGCAACAGGCAACTGACGGAACACGGGTGGGTTTTAGTCAGTAAAAGTCTGGCACGCCCTTCCACTCCGCCCAGAGCGGGGGAAGTCATATGATGATTACCCACCCTCAACAAAAAAAAAAAGGGCTACAGTAAATATCCTTCTTATTTAATTTATAAAATATCTTTCAAATTGGTCCAATATTGGAGGAGGAAATAGACGAGAGCCGAACCTCGAATTATGACTTTTTGTATTGAGAAAAGACCGTTTGATGAAAGGCTACTCTACTACCGATCACATGACTGCAAAATTCAGTACTAACAATCAGTTCACGGGTCAAGTTATAATTAACGCTCTGTAGTAGCAGATTCGATGGAGAAAGATGTGTGGGGTAACAAACAATGTTTTTGGTTAAAATGTTATGTTTACTCTAGCAGTTTTGGAGAGATACAATTGCCTAACGAAATAGGCAGTTTCTTCGCGCATTTAAGGGGGATGCGGTAAGTTAGCACGCGAAATTAAAATTTTCTTAATTTTTTTGCAATTTGCAGGTCAGTATCAGGTTGTATGTTGATTAGAATATGATTCGCGACCGTTACAAATATGGCTTTACAGGATTATTATCATTAATCAAAAGAATCAGCAGTCGGTGGCAAAAAACGAAAATTGAAAACCCACACCGATTTCCGAAATTAATGATATTTTTCCCTTTTTTTTTTGTGTGCCGGTTGTTTTTTTTTTGTGAATGTTTTTTATATGTATAGGTAAGGTTATTACCTACTAAATAAGTTTATTATAACAATATTATATAATTTATGTGATGAATGTCTTACATTGTGACCGTAATGCGATGAAATAGGCTTTGGTTAGGCCAGGAGCCAGTGAGTGCAAGGTTATAAATAAGTAGATACATCCTTTTTGTCATAAACAAAGTTGTTACAATGCATGTGCTTTTGTTTTATTTTGTGCTGCATACTCTAAAATAAGTAATATCTATTTTTTAATTACTCGCACAATGAACGTGAAAATGGCACTTGATCTTGCCTGCTCTTTTCTGAAGATACCCTTGGGAATATACTAAGATTATAAATCCTTATTAACTTGACCGCAAAACTGCCCGTCGCATCTTGATATAAATAGATTTCGTCTCGACTTTCCAAGGGTGCCTAAATTAGAATACTACTAGTACTAGTAGTAACTTAAAAGGTTCGTCACAGTTTTAGCTCCCAGAAAATAGATGTCTTCTCTTAGTCTTGAACACTTCCCAGCTAATGGAACTTTATTATACTCGATTATATCCATACTAATGTCATAGAGAGTAAATTTTGTGAGTTTATGTATTGTGGGGGGTAATCTCCGGAACCACAGCTCCAATTTGAAAAATTCTTTCAGCATTCGAAAGGTATATTGTTTCTAGATGGACATAGGCTATATATTATGTAAATATATACAAAACAAAAAAAACGAACTATATGAATGAAATACTATTTTGAATTCATGCCAACCTAGTACCTACTTTTTGTTAGATTAATGCTTAGAACTTGTGCACAACGTGTTGTTTAATCTTCACATTTAAATAGCACCCGTGCGAGCCGGGTCGCTAGATATAAATAAAGGAGGTATTTAGGTAAATCCTTAGTTTAAGAATCTGACTTAACATAACAAGACTTATGTAGTTAGGGTAGACGTATTGTTGAGTGCTAACCGTGAAAAGACGTGTTACAGGGGAGTTTGTTGCGCCACTTTTTCTTCCCAGAGAAAACACTAGGAAGTGGTGAAGGGCGTCCGTTTTGAGGGACTGTCTTGTGTAATTTTGACGTACAAAAAGTGCTGATTCTCAGCCTAATTAAAATTGGATGGCTGCGATTGGAGAGGTATATATCCAGCAGAGGAATGCTTTACTTACTTATGCTGCGACTGATGATGATGAATGCAAGTTTCAATCTCCCTGTCTCCTAAACTAAGATAATAACGACGAACAAATGTAAGCTATATTTTTATTACGTTCGTTTCGGAACGTTGTGGTTCATAAAATGGACGATATTTCTCTTTTCATGGTCCAATAGGCCTTTTGGTTGTAATTGTTTTATTAAATGTGACCGCTTCTAGAATTGCTGTTTTCCCGAGGAAGCTTATGGATGATTTGAAGGGATGTTTCTTTTTAGAATTTGTTTGTAAGCTTATGCTGTTCTCAAACTAAAAAGTTCTACGTTTTATGTAGAACCTGTCCGTTTTATGCGTATTGTATTATGAAATGTGCCATTTTATAATATTTGTTTTTTGTTATTGTTCAGGTTTATTTAATTCATTTATTTATTATTTATTTATTTATTATTTATGTACACACAGTAAAATACAAAGAGATATGACATAATTCATTCATTTTTATAGTAACCTTTTTTTTGTGATGATCACATTGATTCCCAAGTCAGGCCTAAGTAGAAAATACCAATAACACTTTAGTTATTGGGTTTTTCTATCAGGAATTTCTCAATAGCAGCCAAAATTTTGGATGAACATAACTGGTGAAATGATAACTATTCACGTTTGTCGAACCCTTTGGGGATGAACAGGCGTGATCCAACGTGAAAAAATTAATCATCGAAGTTCAATAAATCAATTTCTCCTTCAAGGATTACTTTTACCAATAACCTAAAACCTTTCACACTGAATACATGTGTTAATCAATCAAGAAATAAGTATAAGGCGGTGTCTAGACAGGTTTATCAAGATCCCGGGTGTACTTAATCCTGCGTAAAACTGTGATGTGTCTTAGTCGAGGAGCTGATGTGTCCTGACAGTGTAGATCGGGCCTTTAGATTGGGTGTAAAAGATGAAACTTCGTCCTGGCTGGAAAAACAGCGGTACGTGTACTATAAACGTACCGCTGATTCTCCAACCAGGACGAAGTAGTAATTAATATTTCGGAATAAGTTGTGGAAGTAAACATATTATCAACGTCTGAAGGCAAGGCATAGGTGGTAGGTATATCATTTTTCCCAGCTATGTCTTTTTGACTTTGCTTAAGTTTACACGAAAACCATATACTACCTATATTCTATAACATTCTGTTACAATGCACGTTTCTTTCCTAATAAAACTGATTTACATCCGTCACCTCACACTTCAGGTTCAGTTAAAAACCAGCGTTAGTTTGCGTCAGGCAGTTTTAGTTGTCTGACTTTTTTGCTGAACTGGTCTTTTTTGGCGCAGCCGTGAGGCACACTTTCCTGCTAATTTCTTATATCGTACTTTACACGTTTTTTTTTCTGCTGTTAATAATAATTTTGAGCCTTTTTAGTTTGTCCTAAATGAAATTGCTTTTTCTTTCTTTATTTATTTCTTTCTTTTCTTGAAACTATCCGTTTCGGTACTCTGAGTGTAATAACTCAAAACATCCGCTGTACAGCATTGCGATTCTGTAACCATCTCACCGTGAAAACTTAGGCAAGTGAGCTTGAAGTGAACTGCCTTAGCGTCAGTAGGCATCGATGACTATGAAAGCTCACTTCACCTAAGTTTTCACGGTGAGATGGTGAGATTTAGACAGAATAGCACAACAGGTGTGTAGCATAACGATATTTATCAAAACAACACGATCTTCCTAAAGGTATGAGAGGAATGATTAGCTCAGAAGCTAATTAATCGGATCCAGCCTGTCCCTTGCTGTCCGGCCAGTGACGCCCTAAACTGCATACCCCAGAGGGGGTGCCATTAGCGTGCAGTCGCTTAGTTTTTATGCTGTATGCCCTGGCTGGCACTGACAGGGAAGTCCAGGTAAGCAGCCGACAACCTCCTAGGTTACCTGCGAGGTGCCAGCCACACAAAAAGAATCTTGTTTAGTTACGTCGTACTTTATTTTCATGTGGATTTCCCTTCTGTATGTGAATCATCATCTGCCTAGCCTTTTCCCAATAATGTTGGGGTCAGCTTCCAGTCTAACCGGATGCAGATAAATACCAGTGATTTACATGGAGCGACTGCCTATCTGACCTCTACAACCCAGTTACTGGGTAACACGATACCCCTTGGTAAGACTGGTTGTCAGACTTTCGGGCTTCTGACGATCCGTAAGAACTGGCAAAGATCTACAAACGACAGCCGGGACCAACGGCTTAAATGTGCTTACCAAGGCATGGAGGAGTCTCGGTATGTAAAGATGGTCACCTATCCACGGATCAACCTTGGCAAGCGTAGCTTAACCTGATGGATCGACCCGTGTGGCTGTTATTACTTCCCTTCTGTATGTGAATAACAATCAATTACTGCGATAACCAATCTGTTTGACTAGTACCTAGTGATTTCTCTCTTTAAGCTGTAATTGCAGAAATTTATTTAAATCGACTGATAATTACATCTCATTCCGATTCATAGTTACATCTAATTTTATTCTAAAAATGAATGCAAATAACTAGAGTTTTGCCTTCGCAAACGACTTAACTTTTAATGTTATTAAACCATATTTCATTCTATAAAACATGTCGGGAACATTTTAGATTTTAAGCGCCATTCTGTTTTCAGCAGCGTGAGTGAGCGAGACAACAATATACGAGTTGTTAGGGTTAGAAAGAGACGATGTATGAATAATTCATGTATTGTGATTCGGTGCAGAGCTGTCATAGCTGTTTTACAAATGTTTTATTCAATGTTTTGTTAGAAGTCAGTTTTTTTTTGGTGTAATTGATTTTATTTTAGATTTTGTTTAAAGTTCTGTTGTCATGACATACCTTTTCAACGAATTATTAAATCTTCTTTGTTTCTATCTTTTCGAGGGGTAGCTAACCTGGTGTAAGAGTTTTATGTGCCTCTGACTTGGCTTCACATGCCGTCGCGAAATATGTCTCAGGCATGCATGGCAATTATCACTTGCTTCAATAACGGTGAAGGAAAACATCGTGACGAAACCGGTTTCGTGGTTCCGGTACCAAGAACCTTAACCGGAATCGGGAACCTAAATTGGAACCTTTAAGAACATTTATTTTACCGGTTATTCTTCAAAGCGAGTTCGAGTACAATACGATGAAACTTACCTTTGTCCATTTTATATTAAATTTATTAACAGTAACTGCTGACACTGTACAGAACTGACTTCCACTCTTAAATATTTCGAAAGCGAACAGAAGGAAATGATTTGGAACCGGTACTTTGGAACCGGTTCTTTGAAACCAGGATTTTGGAACCGGAGCTTTGGAACCGGTACTTCCGCACACCGATTCCAACTTAACTTTTAAAGTACCGACTATGGAACCCGAACAGAACCGGAACCGGAACCGTACCGAAAAGAAGAACCTTTTTAGGAACCGAAATGAAGAACCGTCCCCCAAATCCGTACCGGTCATTCCATTTACACCTGCTCCCAGGGTATGAAATTCCCTGGGAGCAGGTGTAAATGGAATGACAGGCAGATGAGACATTTCTGCATTGCCTCTAGAATTGGAACGCACAGTCTCTTGTATCGCAGATGCCTTTAGGCTGCAGTGACCACCTACCATTTGATAGACTGCCTGTTTGTTGTCATCAAAGAAAATAGTCCTAGGAAAAAACCTGGGAAAATATAAAGAGGGGTCCAATCCCACACAGAAATAAGATTTAAAAAAAAATAACAACCGCTTTATGAGATACTAGCTGCGCCCCGCGGTTTCACCCGCGTAAGTCTCGATCCCGTGGGAATATCGGGATAAAAAGTATCCTATGTGTTAATCCAGGTTATAAACTATCTATTTGCCAAATTTCATCCAAATCCATTCAGCCGCTTTTGCGTGACTGAGTAACAATCATCCAAACACACAAAGTTCACATTTATAATATTAGTAGGAAGTAGGATTTCATAATAGTTTTACGGGATAACTTTCAGATGAATGTATAGTATAGTACTCCATTCGATTAATTCTCCATGTACACACGAATACACATCAAGCTATACATTTCCAATATATTGTATAGGATTTTCGTACAATGAGAGGTCAGCTTATAATGGAAATTAATAGCTTGATATGTAGCCGTGTGTACCCTTCTGCCAGGGTTGCGGGAAAGTCCGAAAGGGATACCGGGACCTTGGCAACAGGCAACTGAAGGAACACGGGTGGGTTTTAGTCATTAAAAGTCTGACACGCCCTTCCGCTCCGCCCAGAGCGGGAAAAGCGATTTGATGACTTCCGAACCTCAAAAAAAAAAATAAAGCCATGTGTACCCTACCCGTTAGAACTGGTTTGCATACTTAAGAGATTCAATTAAGTCAAGTCATGCATATTCTTTGGGCACATAGGTTTTATATATTGCTGGCCATTGAAATTGATTGGCTCATTCATTTACTGGGCTTTCTTTGTTTAGCTTTCAATAATACAAATAAATTGCTTAACATTACTGAACATTAATAAAATCACGGCTTCCTCCCATGGGGGTAGGCAGAAACTACAGAACGCCACCAGAGGGCCTAGACAAGTGACAATCGTTTCGAAAGCGTTTCGTATTTCTACAACGACTTTCAACAGGATTGACATAAGCTTTTCGATAGCTTATGTCAGTTTGTGCCTTTTCCATCATCGTTATCGCTGATAGAATGTCACTTTATCTAGAGCCTCTGCTTCGATCCTTGCATACTTCTTTTGCTTCGGCTACATAATTATAATTTTTATATTATTGTTATTTATTTTGTTAGTACCTGCTTGGTTTTAGGAGCATGTAAGGATCGTAGCAGGTGGCGTTCTGTAGTCTCTGCATATTTTTTAAGTACCTATACAAGGTGTAAGGGACAGCCCTCCGTAAATTAACAGGGGGCATTCAGCTCCTTATTTTGAATCCTATTCCACCGAAAATTTTCTCAGGAAAATGTTTTTTTTTTCAATGTAAAATTACATTCTCTGTAGGCAGCAGTCCATTTATGTAAATAAAACAGCAAAAATAAAAAAAATTACTTTGATAAATAACGCGGCGCGAGCGCGCCCCCCCCCCCGCCACGGGGAGTGCGGCTATGTGGGTTGTGCCACGGTAACGATATATTGCGTGTGAGGTAATAAAACAAATCCGGTTTATTGAATTCCCATAACGTTCCTGAAATAATTTCCTATACCGGCCGTCTTAGTATCATATACTAAATACATCCCATCAGTTTGAGGAGGGCCGTCCCTTACACCCTGTATAGGTAGATTTTGTCACTGAATGCGGCCTACTGCGGGTTTTTTTACCAAGATTTTAATAAACGCTGATACATGACAAGAGACGGTAACAAAATTATTTATTCCATAATAAAAACGCTTGCAAATAACGTAACCGTCTTACGTGCCTTTGTATGTAGTTTAGTATTGTATATGTTTTAAAGCTGGTTAGAGCAGGGTTAATGAAAACAAAGCCTTCTTATTTACCTGAGCTTGCATTATGAAATGTAGATAGAAACACACGGAAGAATGGTTGGAACATAGCGGCTACTTTTTGTAATTTTATCAAAAGTAGTTTCCTGTCAAAATCTAACACGTGCTCTAATAGCCGTCGTACAGTCACAGACAGATTGATAAGCCACCTTCAAAATTTTCAATTTTACAGTTTCATACATTCACGAGATTACACGATTAAACACGAACTCAAACCGCACGCTCGTAAACAAGATGACAAATAAATTACTTATAATCGGAAATAGTCTTATCCATAGACGTTGACTAATAAGTTCTCAATGATAAAAAATTATAAAATGTTGCATTAAGGTCATCCAATCTATTTGATACTGACCTTTGAATCAGAGCTCATTAACTCGGTTAATAAGAAAACATAACTGAAGACAGTTGAAAAGTCGATGTCAGAGACGTTGATTTCGAAGTGGCCGTAATGACTATTAATATTTCTCCGTACGCTAACGTTACTATCGCTACGCTTAAACAATCGTTGCTAGGTTACTGTTGCTAGACCTGCTGTCAAGTTTGTAGTTCTGGCTCTCAGATTAGCCAACCGGTAAAGTTATTAAATATTAGGTCTTTACCTATGAAATTGCCGTTCTGCAGTACTGGCCATTTCAAATCAAAATAATTTTTGTTTGGCTAAGAATTCTTATTTCAAATTAATTTTATTTTAAAAACATGGTTTTTTTTTTCCAAAAGTAGTCATTTCTTTATTGATTAGTGTTACATTTTCATCGCATTTCAATCATTTTCGTCATCATGGATACGTTAAAAATTCGAGTAATTATGGAATATGAGTACCGTCGTGGCAGCAACGCGGCACAAGCGGCACGCAACATCAACGACGTTTACGGAGCTAACACTACAAACCAACGCACCACCTGTTATTGGTTTGCTCGCTTCCGTTCTGGAAATTTCGACCTGAAAAATGAACCTCGCGGTCGTCCGAAGACTTTGGTCGACAATGACGAATTAAAGGCGATTGTGGAAGCTGATGATACACAATCTACGGCTGAATTAGCAGCAGCTTTCGACGTTAGCGTCAAAACAATATTGGTCCATTTGCGTCAAATTGGCAAGGTAAAAAAGTTTGACAAATGGGTGCCCCACGAACTCAATGATCGCCAGCGCGAAGTACGCGTCGAGACGTGCCTTGCACTGCTCAACAGACACACAAATGAAGGAATTTTGAACCGCATTGTTACCTGCGATGAAAAATGGATTCTGTTTGATAACCGCAAGCGCTCAGCAAGTTGGTTGGATCCTGGTTCAGCACCTAAACAATGCCCTAAACGAAAACTTACCCCTAGAAAAGTGATGGTCACTGTTTGGTGGTCTAGCGCCGGTGTGATTCATCACAGCTTCTTACCAAACGGGGTGAGCATTACTGCAGATGTGTACTGTGAAGAACTGAACACAATGATGGAGAAGCTGGCGCATCTCCAACCAGCATTGGTCAATCGCTCGTCTCCGCTGCTCCTGCACGACAACGCGCGACCTCATACTGCACAGCAGACGGTCTCCAAGTTGCAAGAACTGGGGTTGGAAGCTCTCCGTCATCCGCCCTACTCACCAGACCTTGCGCCTACAGACTACTACTTTTTCCAGAATTTGGATAACTTCTTGGCGGGAAAAAAATTCAATACCCGAGAGGCAGTACAAAATGCCTTTGAAGAATTTGTGGCCTCCCGTCCAGCTGATTTCTTTAAGAAGGGCATCAATAAACTGCCACTGCGATGGCAAAGATGCATTGATTGCATGGGTGATTACTTCGATTAATACAAATAAAAAATTCATGAAAAAAATTCGTTTAAATTTTTTCATACAAAACGGCAATTTCATAGGTAAAGACCTATTATAATTTTCTTCTACTAATACGAAGACATTATGACTATCCATGTCGGGAACCGAATAAACCCGATTTGCATTACACGGCTAAAATACGAACCGTGTCAGGTGGCTGATCAATTAAAGTCCGTGACTGTACATCGAATCAACTAAACATCAACCCGACTCAAAGTCATCATAATCATTTCAGCCAAAAGCCGTCCACTGCTGGGCATAGGCCAAGCTGGGCATAGGCCTTCTCAAAGCGTCGACACATCGACTAAAATAAACAATTTAAAGTGAGATTATATTGTTTTAATCACAGTGAACATTCACAGTCCACGGCTACCAATGCACTTCAATAACCGCAGAAATAAATCATCTAGATTACCTCACCATACTTGAAAACAGGGGGCCTAAAACGGTCACATTAGCAATTTCTCTAAAAGCGATTCATTCCCTGATTTTCCAGCTGTCATTATCAATTCCTCTACTTTCACACAAAAGCAATTCATAATGTGTGGACCATTTTACGAATCTCCATAGAAAACTGTCAAACAGATGAATTATTTCGTAATATGAATCGCACGCAGATCTTAATATGAATTGTCAGTTTGTGATATTTTATGATGATTCATAATATTTTCCTATTATGATTCTGCTAAAGTTACTGTTTTAAGCCCACAGATCACCGCATTTCTTAAAACACTATTTTGAATAACACATTTACATAAAGCCATTGGACCCGGCTGTCATTCGTAGATCTTTGACAGTCATCTCAGGAGGACACCGACAAGCAAGGCAAGGTACCCAAAAACTCCAACAATCGGTCTTGCTAAGGTGTATCGTATTACCCAGTAACTGGATTGTGGTCAGACAAGCAGTCCTCCCTGTAAAATAATGGTATTCAACTGCATCTGGTTAGACTGGTAGCCGACTCCAACATAGTATGAAAAAGTGAGAGATTAACATAAAAATCATAAGAATTTCAATGAATAAAACTCTTATAAAAATATTCTAAGAACGATTTCTGCGGAATTCCCGAGTATAAACGATCAGAATGACGTGTAAATTCGACGTTTACCGTCTACTCACCGTTTTTTTTATTGAATTGATAGAATCTAACGTAATAACAAAATGGATTTCTATCATAAATTGTTCAAGAAAACCATTAGGATGTTTTATGAAAGTTCTCCATTTTTATTTCGGAAAATTCAGACGTATTTAATTTGATAGATTGTTTATAGATGTCGGCCAGCGTTTATTTATGTAAAAGGTCTTAAAATAGAAGTTAAAAGCTTTCATTGTTCAGTTGTAATCTTGTTTTCTTTTCTTATAAAAGTCATAGTCTTAGTTTTTGGGATATTTATGGTGAGTTGTTGCTCGCGGTTGCAATCACAGGCTAATAATTTAAGCGATTCACAGTCCTACAGACTATATAATACGGTACACAATAGTTAAATAATCAGCACAGACACAGAATACATAATAGTACAAGTTTAGAAGATGCACTCCGCAAAATCATTTATATAAATAGCGACTCTTGCTACGATACAATAAAGTGCAATTCAGGTCGCACATCGCCAATTAATTAATACACACAGTTATATTCACCTAGAAGTTGCCTCTCTTTCTATCGCGTAACTCTTATATCTTCTGACTACGTGGCGCCCACTGAATTGGCCTGACAAGTCGAGCCCGCCGCGTACTTGTATCTTCATACCTAAAACACGGAGTGCGCTTGACCTTGCACAGACCATAAATAATATGGTCTGTCAACGACAACACTCATCACACAACTTTGTGACGTTACAATAGAGATGGGTTGTAACAGGTGAAACACGATATCTGTTATCACTGTGACTGTGACAAAAAAAAATAACAGATCCAAATATCTGTTATTAAATCACAGCCTGTTATTTTTGTACGGACGTTAAATACGTATTTAAATCTCAATCGAATATCTTCTTTATTTTTTTTGGTTTAAAGTCAAAAATCGTATCTATCTGTTATAAAATAACAGCCTGTTATTTTTGTACGGGTGATAAATACGTATTTAAATCTCAATTGAATATCTTCTTTATTTCTTTTCGTCAAAGTCGAAAATCGTATCCGAAGTTTTAACAGTAACAGCCGCGTTAACAGTCTTTAGGATCTGTGATTTTAAGTAACAGATATTTTTTATCGTTAGGAGCAATTGTTATCTGCTATTTTTTAATATCTGTTATTTCTATCTGTGACGATAAATACGCCTCACTCCTACGTTTCAACTATTTTCGCACATTACAGAAAATTGCCGGTTTCATACAAGACTAACCATAGCTAAATAGAACGCGAAAAAAACGCCGAGTCTGCCTTCTATCGAATGCCTTGATTAGACATACCGAGTACAGTGGGCGAGACCGTGTCTAGACAAAGCTGCACCGTACAGTCGGTACGTGTAATTGAGGCATTTTCAGTTCACATTCACGCCGCGAGTCCTCTTCCGTATTTTCCTCTGGTACAAACATTTATGCTGAGCTTGAATAGTTGACATTATAGTGGGGTTCATTTAATATTCCCTTTGAACTGATCGTGGTATTTGTAGGCTCCGTTAGAAATAGAGCACCTCATTACTTGCCGTGGGTTCAAAGGTATGTCCGCTTTCATTTGAGGGCTGTCAAATTAATTAGAAATGTACCATTTCTCTAATTGCATAATGCGAAATAAAACGTCCGTAAAGTACGACACAACTTAGATGTAGCATAAATTTGAAAAGCATTAATTAATTTTACGAATGTATTGTGGTTATATAACTTAACAAGTTATTGCGTTTGCGTAAAAATCATTTTCACCTAAAGCAGTAATACAGATACAGTCTTTATTTTGATGGCGTACTTAGTTCGGATAGTGATCGGTTTTACGAATTTTGCCGATGCTACATCTAAGTTGTGTCGTACTGTACACCGATTTTTTCAGCTGACTCTGACAGCTGATGTCAAATTTGTGTGTGAATGTGAACGTGAGATTGTGACATATCCATCGAATTGCCGTCGATCATAGGCACTGCGTTTCTACCTAGCATAAGGCACTAGTAATCTGAAAAATCTCGTAAAATCTTGGATGGTCTTTTTGTCAGGCGATTTTTTTTTTAAAAGAAAGGTGATTTCGCTGTTCCCGAAGTGTTATTGAGGTTTTCATAAGGAATTTAAGTAGTAAAAAGTCATGAGCAGCTCGGAAACTGGATCCTGTACCCCTGTCAATGAGCTGGTTCCCATTATATGGGACTTTGGGAAAATGTGGGTATACTATAGACAGTACACCTCTGCCCCTTCGAGAAATACGTGATGTTATGTTATGTTAATATAATAGCATAATCGTTAATTGTTTTCACTGCTCGGAGGAGCTCGTGGCTACGTAATAACTGCCGCACAGGTCGATCCATCAGGTTAAGCTACGCTTGCCGGGGTTGGTCCGTGGATGGGTGACCATCTTTACATATCGAGACTCCTCCATGCCTCAGAAAGCACGTTAAGCCGTTGGTCCAGGCTGTCATTCGTGGATCTTTGACAGATGTAACGGGTCGTCAGAAGCCCGAAAGTCTGACAACCAGTCTTATTAAGGGGTATCGTATTACCCAGTTACTGGGTTGTGGAGGTCAGATAGGCAGTCGCTCCATGTAAAATATTGGTGTTCAGCTGCATCCGGTTAGACTGGACGCCGACCCCAACATAGTTGGGAAAAGGCAGGCAGATGATGAATCATTTATTGTTTTCAGTATTACTAAAAGTATTTGTTTCCAAACATAATATAAACCAATAATGTTTTTTAATGTGTGGGAATTGGAATGCAATTCATACGCAATCCTATTTAAAGTGAAAACAAAAGTCCATCAGCTTTAAGGCTTAAAGACCGTCTCTTGTTTTTTCAAGTACTTGTTACTTAAGACCAAAAGAATTAAAAGGATCCATTTATCAGTACGGGTCATTGATCCCAATGTCAATAGAGCCTTGTGTACTAGCTACCATTACATAAATAAGTCGATAAACAAACGTATTTACATATTGTTGTGTTTGGAGGTTTAACTTTTTTTACCTTAGAGAAACGTTTGACCTTATGCAAAGGTCAAACAAGGGCGAACGGTTTGGTCTTGTAAGAGTATTTTTTATTGATTTATTAAATTAACAAGCCGAGTACACGACGGTTTTTCCCATCGGCAAATAAAACCTAATAACAACGAACGCGATATAAGCCATAAAGGGCTTCATTTATAAACGTTGCTTAAAGTTAAGTAATGATTAGCGACTGTTTACCGTACATTTTTGACGATTACTTACGATGAAAGAATGGACCCTGCCCCAATTCAATCTAACATATAGTTGTCTAAGGAGCGCTCTCTTGTGTTTGATCTGTCAAATGTGCTAACATTATCCGGTACGATAATCTTCTAAATAAATTAGATAAATAAAGTATATTGCCATAATCATTTCATCAGATTATGGGCCCAGCACACTTCTATAAATAAACCCCAAAATTACTTTAAACAAACAATATTCAGTTTAAGTTTCTCAGTAATAACCCTCATCTGCCATCAGTCATCCAGTCTAACCGGAATACCAGTATTTTACATGGAGCGACTGCCTATCTGACCTCCACAACCCAGTAACTGAGTAATACGATACCCCTTGGTAAGACTGGTTGTCAGACTTTCGGGCTTCTGACGACCCGTAACGATGATCCACAAATGGCAGCCGGGACCAACTGCTTAACGTGCTTCCGAGGCACGGAGGAGTCTCGATATGTAAATATGGTCACCCATCCACGGACCAACCCCGGCAAGCGTAGCTTAACCTGATGGATCGACCCGTGCGGCTGTTATTACTTAGCCACGAGCTCCTCCTCAGTAATAACCCTATACATAGGGGGTGATTTTTTTCCTGCCAGGTTTGCGGGAAAGTCCGAAAGGGATACCGGGGCCCTTGGCAAAAGGAACACGGATGGGTTTCAGTCTGACACACCCTCCCGCTCCGCCCAGAGCCGGAGAAGTCATTCGATGATTTCATCATTCCAACCTCAAATAATTAAAATTAAATGGGGTGAATTTTTAAACATTCTTCCTTGTTTACACCTTTTAATGAAGAAAATAAGTTCGATAATTGTTAAAAAGTGCGTGCAGCGTCGCGTCGCTTCACGTCGTGGTCTGAGTCCCTTAGTTCTCACCTTTGTTATACCTACCAGGAACTCATGTGCAAAATGTTTTGCTTCTAGACCCAGTGATTAAGGCTGTACGTTTTCTGTCAGTGAATGAATGAATTTAAGAAATTTTATTAAGATACTAGGGACGCATAAAAACGGAGATCAATAAAAAAAAAACAGTCACATTGCACAAAGAAATAAAAAAGGGTAGTCGACACGGTAGAGCTTTTACGTTTTATTATTTTACGGCACAAGAAAATTCAGTAGTTCATTAGTTCGCGCCGAAGTTTGTACCCAATGAACTACTTAATTTTCGGATGAAAACAATTTCTAATTGCCTTCTAAAAGAGATTAATTTAATATTACTTATATTTTTACAAAATAAATTGTGTTTGAATAAAAATATCACACGCAATTCGTGTTTAGATTCTTGTGTAGATGCACGCACGGATTGAAGTGATTTGAGCCTAAACATAGTAAGTAAATTAGGCTTTGAAACCGATATAGTTTTGTATTTTTTATTTCGATTCCTGCGAAGGCTTAGCAACGGAAGAACGTGAAATGAAACAGCGTTTTTTGTGACCATAAATAATTATATTCAAACTCAAACTCAAAGCATTTATTTCAAATAAACCAATTACAGGCACTTTTGAATTGTCAAGGAGTCGGTCCGTCAGAACGATGAGGCTAGTTGCCCATTCCAAAGCGTAGTAGGTTCCTATAGAGAAGAACGGGCAAGAAGTTCCACGCACACTCTTTTAAATCAGAATATTGTTTTTTTTTTTTTTTTTTTGTATCTTGGCGCAAATGGCTACAATAAATAAATATCATAACTTGGATCTGAAACTAATCGGAAATACCAAAACAGAAACCCTTTGTGAAGGAAGCAGACAAAAAGTCTATGAAGAATAATAATAATTAACAAACACTACGCGTAGCATTCCACTAAGTCGCTACCAAGGCTTTTAGACCCGCTACGCTGGCTACGTCGTAGCTTAAGTCTATGCTACGACGTAGCCAGCGTAGCGGGTCGGCTACGACGTAGCAAAGACGCTACGGCGCACTTTTAACCTTCTTTAGAAAGAGTTTTTTTAATGTCAAAGCCTCTTCGCGTGCTGATATATGAAGTAGAGCTCTAAAAGGATCTTTTTGCGGCTGAATTAAATTGACAGGGAGGGCGCTGTTCATAAGCATTTGTGAAATTGTTTAAAAAAACAAACTGCCGGTGTGTTGGTTCCGATTTCGGTCATGTACCGAACAATCCTTGTACGGTACAAGTGTGTAAAAACAAATTGAAAAAAAAAGGCAGTCATGGTGACTGCCGACAGAAGTGAAAACTTAAAACTGAAATTAGCGCCATCTATATTCTATAGTACAGCACTACGCGAAGTTTTCAGTTCAAAAATGTGCGAGCATCTTATGGAATTATACCAGACCCCAAAAAGGGATAAACCTTAAGGCACAATTCCTCCATTTGCGAACTAAAACCAACAAATATTCCCTATTATTATATTTTAGACTCCATTTTACTTTAATGTATTCAAAATCGCTGTTTGATCTATCGACTTGAACGTCGGGTTATGTAAAGTGGGTTCCGTAGCAAATATTTATGATTTGTGCGAGACCCATCTTAAAGGCGTAATATTATGCGGACTGAGCTCTTCTTAGCCACTTATGTAGGGACGGCAGATATGAACCGATTCGGTAGTTGTGTGTGATTTATTGGAAGCTGGATCCTTAAGGAAGCGATATTGTTTAGGGGTTTTAGGGTTCCGTAAAAATTTGCAAAATGGATGACTACATTTTGTGCGTGGGATAATTTACATCAGAGGCCCTAGACAAAGTGACATTCTATCAGCGCTAACGATGATGGAAAAGGTAAAAATGTATAGGACTGACATAAGCTATCGAAAAGCTTATGTCGAAGCGATTGTCACTTGTCTAGGCCCTAAGGTCTATTCAAATCCTTGCTTAAATTGATGTTATTTCCACTCAAATAAACATCAACTTGCAAGTGTAGATTAAGTTGATTTTAGACCGTATCGTATTTTTAATGACTTTTTCAAAAATACTAGCATTTTTGATAAAGTCATTAAAAATACGAAGTTGTAGCGCAAACAGAACCTTATGTATTGGTGTTACAGTTGGTTTTCCTAAAACTCATATTTCTTTAAATATTTGGAAACTAAATCGCGAACGCAGATTTGAGGTATCTTTCGCCACAAGGTTTATTTTATGGTCATTTTTACCGAAAAAAAAAAACACGTTACTAATTTCATGATAATAGGTGATCTATTCTGTAAAAATCTGGCGAAGTTAGCTACCATTCCACCTGATGCAGGGGTAAGGAATTGACACTTTAGGGGGATAAGGAACAGGGTGTAAAGTTCACTCATCCACCTTAGAAAAAGGAGGATCGTCGGGTGTTGTGTCTGGCGGGCAACTGCCCAACGATTGATGTCGGGTTCTTGTATATTTGTCCACTGTACGGTAAACTTTAATTGCGCGATGCAGGATATATGTGACGTCAGGTATGTGTGACGTCAAGTCTTTGATGCGTAGTTCGTATGAGGCGATGTAGTACCGCCACAACACCATTGACAGCTTACTTCACCTAAGTATTCATCCGTCACCTTCAGGTCCAGTTGACAACCAGCGTCAGGCTTGTCTGGCATTTTTGCTAAACTGGCCTTTTTCCCAATGACACAGACAGAGACAAGCCTCCTCTCTGTGGCAGGGAGTGGGCTGGAATCTACCTCGCGGGCCCAGTGCGGGTTGGTAGATGTCACATGTCATCGAATTTTTTGACTCTAGAATATACTGATCTCATGATGTTTGAGTTAATTTGTTTAAAATTCTAGTCGCTCCTTTCGCAAAATTTCCGAAAACAAAACGGAGTATTCATGAAAAAATCGCTATAGTTGATTTAAAACCATCCATTATTTGAATAAACGACTGTAATAGTCGATTTCCTCACAGATTACGCCTTAATTATTTAAAAACAATGGATTGGAACACGCGATGGTCTCCAAACCTAATAGAATCTCGACGGGTCATGGGAACTGTGTAACATTTTATATTGGCTACAAATGTTGGTAACAATATTGGGGCCAAATGTGGACTGTGTATTTTGATTGTCATTGAATTATCATTACTAGTTATCAGAACTGCTACAGCAGATCTTGAGGTACTTTTTTTTGAGGTTGGGACATCATCAATTGACTTCTCCCGCTCTGGGCGGAGCGGAAGGGCGTGTCAGAGTTTTACTGACTAAAACCCACCCGTGTTCCTTCAGTTGCCTGTTGCCAGGGTCCCGGTATCCCTTTCGGATTCCTGCAACCCTGGCAGGCGGATCATGAAGTCCTGGGTTCGATTCCCAGTTCGGGCAAAGTGTTATTGGGTTTTTCATCGGGAATTTCTCAGTAGCAGCCTGGAGTCTGGATATGTACCCGGTTGATAGCAATACCCTCGCCCCCTATTACATGGGACTTTAACATAACTGGCGAAATGTGGGTATACTATAGGTACACCTCTGCCCGACCCTTTGGGAAAAAACAGACGTAAAGTTATGTTATGTAATAGTTTTATAGGTATGTAATAATTTTACATTGGAGCTTTTACATTGTTGTTCGTGATCGGTAATGTTGTAGGTAGCACCCATGTATAATAATTAACCTCAAACAATTGAATTTTCAGCAAGAAGACATTTTATATTAGAATGTAGAAAGATAATATGATAGTGTCAAAAACATATGAGAGCAAGATGAAAGATAGGCTCGATGCCAACATTTGACAGAAACATAATCTTGAAAGGCTAGCTATGAGTTGATCAGAAAGATATTTAGGTAATCTTTTTTTTAAAGTATTACCTTCAAAGTTTTGAAAGAAAGAAAGAAAGAAAAAAATTTATTTGGGACACGCACAGGAAATAAAAGTAAACATTAAAACTAACAAAATAACTAAAACATGCAATAAAAACAAAAATAAAACAAAAGGGCAAAGAAAACCTGTGCGAGGCCAAAAAGGCTATCTCGGTATAAAGGGTACCTCAGCATAATGCTACGATATTTGAACGACCTCCTGTGGCTCTCTGAGATCACCAAGGTCTCAGAGAGCCACAGGAGGTGGTAAACTTAATGCGGTAAACTGGTAATCAGATGCGTTTCAGTTATCTCTGCAGGGTTAGCATGACGCTTTTCATTTCTGCGAAGAATAGACAACAGGTACTGTACTTAATTAATTCAAAACAAAATAATTTATTTGTTTACTAGCTGCACCCCGCGGTTTCACCCGAGTAAGTGTCGATCCCGTGGGAATATCGGGATAAAACGTATCCTATGTGTTAATCCAGGTTATAAACTATCTGTTTGCCAAATTTCATTTAAATCCATTCAGTAGTTTTTACGTGAAAGAGTAACAAACATCCATCCATCCATACATACTTACAAACTTTCGCGTTTATAATATTAGTTAGATCCACGAGTATATTCTATATCAAAGAAACTTGAAAACCTCGTTTTCTAATACTAGTCGAAGCACCAAATGTTGGTCCAAACATTTGCCCCAACATTCTCGAAGCCAACTTAACACAGTCAAGTTTTTTCCTCTGTCGACGAAACCAAATTATCAATTAGCGCGCTTTAATTCGACCCTGGCAGTTTGTTACAAACAAAATGTAACTCTATTCCCTTAGTTTAAGTTTTCTTTTCCTTTCAAAGGGATATTTTGGTAGTTATTTCGTTATTTCAGGTATAAATGTAAACGCAGATGGGAACAAAACGAATGAGAAGATTTAATATTATTAATTACGGTTTTTATAGGTTCTTGAACGGTGGTGGAATATTTCGTGGTAGAGCTAGGTTAAGACTAGCATGTTTTTGGGCTAGATTTAATATTTGGGTTAGGTTTCATGTTGGCTTTGATAAGGTGATTTTTATTTTTATTTATTGTACACGTGATCCGAATAATTTTGTATAAAAGTTTTATTTTAGGCCATTTTAACAACCTTACGTAATTTATAGGTACGCATTATTTTAACTCAAGATCAATCAATCTGCCTTTTTCCAACTATGTTGGGGTCAGCTTCCAGTCTAACCGGATGCAGTTGAATACCAGTATTTTACATGAAGCGACTGCCTATCGGACGTCCAAAACTTTACTGGGTAACACGATACCCCATGGTAAAACTTGTTGTTAGACTTTTTGGCTTCTGACCACCCGTAACGACGAAATACAAATATCTACGAATAACAGCCAGATTATCTGGTCGGTGCGACCACTGGTCGGGGTCGTGGCCGTCTAGGGCGCGAGATCCCTGAAGGTACTACCTACAGCTTGGGGAGTCAGACAAAGTATCAGAGAGGTTTCGAAGATACTCGATAATTGTGTTATTGATAGAAAAACACAATTATCGAGAACCTTCGAAATCCTATTTAAACGCATAATAAACATTGAATCACGTTATAATTATAAATCCAAACATTCCATAATTAGTCCTGAGACCACAAATGAATATGTATCTGTCTAATTAAAGATAAACATGTTTTCGTTTCATGTCTCGTGATGGCCCAGTGGTTATAAGGCCTCGCCTGTCATGCACAAAGTTGTGGGTTCAAATCCGGACAAACGTTTTTGACTTTTTTGACTTTCAATTCATAATGTACTATCTGAGTATATCTCGGATATCATTGACATAACAGAAGGGAAATCATTGTGACGAAACTTGGACTTATAATTAACTAGCTGCGCCCTGCAGTTTCACCTGCGTAAGTCTCGATCCCGTAGGAATATCGGGATAAAAGTATATCCTGTTCCAAGTCATGCTCTACCCCTGTGCCAAATTTCATCCGAATCTGTTTATCCGTTTTAGTGTTAAAGCGTAATAAAGAAATAAACAAACTCACTTTAGCATTTATAATACTAGCTTCCGCCCGCGGCTTCGCCCGCGTGGTATGTCGATAAAAAGTAGCCTATGTCCTTCCCCGGGATGCCATCTATCTCCTTGCCAAATTTTATCGAAATCCGTTCAGTGGTTTAGACGTGAAAAGGTAACATACAGGCAGACAGACTGACAGACAGACAGAGTTACTTTAGAATTTATAATATTAGTATGGATGGAGCGACTGCCTATCTGACCTCCACAACCCAGTAACTATGTCATACGATATACCTGGGTAAGACTAGTTGTCAGATTTTCGGGCTTCTGATGACCCGTAACGACTGTCAAAAACGGCTTAACGTGCTTTCCGGGGCACATATGTAAAGATGGTCACCCATCAAACTCAAACTCAAAGCATTTATTTCAATTAAACCATTTCCATCATTCGGGACAACCATCATTCGGGAGGTACCTGTGCAGGATTAGGCGGGAGGAAACGCCCGGGTGTCACCACTGTGCTGATCGTGATGCTCGCGAAGGAGGAGGCGGAACGCGTGAGGGAGAGGCAAAGCCTGCGCCCTCACGCCCCTAACCGCCGCTGGAGACACCCTGGGCGTCGAGAATCCCGGGTCGATGGCGCGTAGTGTTCCACGCGCGCCTCAAAGAGATGTCAGCACACTTGACGGGGTCCGTTAGGACCGATGCCTGCCAGGGTTGCGGAATAGTCCGAAAGGGATACCGGGACCCTGGCAACAGGCAACCGAAGGAACACGGGTGGGTTTTAGTCAGTAAGAGTCTGACACGCCCTTCCGCTCCGCCCAGAGCGGGAGAAGTCATAATGATGATTTTCCACCAAAAAAAAAAAAAAAGGCACTTTTGAGCTGTCAAAGAGTCGGTCAGTTAGTCAGAGAGTTGAAGCTAGTTGCCCATTCCAAAACGTAGATCTCTATGGAGAAGAACGGGCAAGAAACTCCAAATACACTCTTCTAAAAATGGATATGGTATTCATGTTGCTTCTATATGTGAGAACAATGTAAAACAAAAAAGAATCTAAAGCAATTCAAAATTTAAGATTAAAAATAAGCTCTGGCAAATAAGAGGTGACCAGTCTCAACTGACGGCGCCCGTTCACGAACATGACATGTGGATCAGCACCATCCAGCTCAACCATTTTGTAGGGAACCGAATGATCCAACACACGTGACACCATCAGCGAGACATTTAAGTGAGCATCTACGGACCAACCCCGGCAAGCGTAGTGAATCCACCCGTGCGGCTATCATTACTTAGCCACGAGCTCCTCTCCTTCGTAAGAAAGCAATTATTAATTAAAATTGATACACAATAGATTGTGATTCAATTAGTGTTGCTAACAATAGGTGCAGTTTGTTAGGTGACACTATTGTTCTTGCAGCTTTAACTGAGTTGGTCGCAGTTGTTTAGCAGAATGCTGCTGGTAATTAACTTGATTCTGTCTTTGGATATTATGTATTTAAATTTGATCGTGTACGTACTTAGGGATCGAGGAGTTCGTGGCTAAGTAATAACAGCCGCACAGGGTCGATCCATCAGGTTAAGCTACGCTTGCCGGGGTTGGTCTGTGAATGGTTCACCATCTTTACATAACGAGACTCCTCCGTGCCTTGGAAAGCACGTTATGCTGTTGGTCCTGGCTGTCATTCAGTCGTTACGGGTCGTCAGAAGCGCAAAAGTCTGACAAACAGTCAAGGGGTATCGTATTTCCCAGTTACTGGGTTGTGGAGGTCAGATAGGCAGTCGCTCCATGTAAAACACTGGTATTCTGCAGCATCCAGTCAGACTGGAAGCCGACCCCAACAAAGTTGGGAAAAGGCTAGGCAGATTGTACGTACTTAGGGCCCATCCTTTAACCCACAACTGCCCATTGAGAAGCTTATACAGGCATGAGGAACAGAGTGTAAAGTTCACTCATCCTCTATAGAAAAGGGAGGATCCTCAGACCAGACGGGTGTTGTGTCTGGTGGGCAACTGCCCAACGATTGATGTCGGGAAGTTATATAGGGTGACTGCAGGTAATTTAGGGCCCATCCTTTAACCCACAACTGCCCATTGAGAAGCTTATACAGGCATGAGGAACAGAGTGTAAAGTTCACTCATCCTCTATAGAAAAGGGAGGATCCTCAGACCAGACGGGTGTTGTGTCTGGTGGGCAACTGCCCAACGATTGATGTCGGGAAGTTATATAGGGTGACTGCAGGTAATTTAGGGCCCATCCTTTAACCCACAACTGCCCATTGAGAAGCTTATACAGGCATGAGGAACAGAGTGTAAAGTTCACTCATCCTCTATAGAAAAGGGAGGATCCTCAGACCAGACGGGTGTTGTGTCTGGTGGGCAACTGCCCAACGATTGATGTCGGGAAGTTATATAGGGTGACTGCAGGTAATTTAGGGCCCATCCTTTAACCCACAACTGCCCATTGAGAAGCTTATACAGGCATGAGGAACAGAGTGTAAAGTTCACTCATCCTCTATAGAAAAGGGAGGATCCTCAGACCAGACGGGTGTTGTGTCTGGTGGGCAACTGCCCAACGATTGATGTCGGGAAGTTATATAGGGTGACTGCAGGTAATTAGTGACCGATACTTAAACACGTGACTCTATATTTATATTCGGTTATCTCGTTACTTTACTTTACTTTTACTTAAAATGTAGGCAACAGCTGTTTTTTTTTCCAGATTTCTGTTTGGTCCCTTAGTAAAAGTTGTTCATAATGATGAGTGTCATAATCATAGTTCATATTTATTTATACTTTATTTCAGACTTGTTTGTCCATAGAGTGTTAGTAATACAATGAAACTTATGAACTATGTTAGTAATACAAAACCAAACTATAATAATTATCCTAATTACCAGTCACCCTATATTTATGTCGATCGCGCAGTAAACATTGTTTGCGCGATGCAGGATTTGTGTGACGTCAGGTCTTTAATACGAAGTTCGCATGCGGCGTTGTAGATGCCGCTACATCACTCACACATTCCAAGCCGTCCAACTAGCTTCATAATACAGTCCATTTTATTCTAGTATCATTTTTTTCAGGCTCGTTCTCTTGAGCATAATTGAGTATGGAAACTAGAATGAGAGTGGATTTTTCAGCGTTTCCTTGTGCATAATGTGCTCCTTCTTACCCAGTATGGTTTTAGTATTCATTTATATACTTTACAGGCTTTTGTGGACATGATAATTAATCAGATTTGTTACAGTTGTAATGGCAATCATGTCATTTGGTTTAAATAGGTTTTTTTTTATCTTTAGTATCTTATTTATCTTTTATATAGATTCTTTTCTACCTTGTGAATGTGAGAACATTGTAGGCTTAGCCTAACCTACCTGAAACTTTTTGAAAGGCCTACACTGTCCTCCCATAACTATTAACACTGTAAATCGAAAATATTGTAAAGCCAATTATTTTTAAAAAGAGTAACCGTGTAATTTCTTGCCGGCTCTTCTCCATAGGAAACGACCAATTGGAACCGTGCACCTAGCTTCTGACGTTTCATAAGTGCCCATGTAAGGCTTATGTGAAATAAAATATTTTGATTTTGAATAGCCGATGGCTTTCATATTTAATAACTAATTTAAATGCTAATAGATATGCGCGTGTTTTGCGTGGATGTGACACCAACAATTTTTTTTTTGTGTTTTTTCTTTCCGTCATTATTACAGCAAATAAATGAATTTTCTTTCTTTCTTTTCTTTAGATTTATTTATTTATTTTATGACATCCACATCCACATCTACACACACATCCACAGCAGACGATTATTGCTTAGAGTTGAATGAAATTCGACGGAGTCCAATCCTATCTGCTTGTCTGTTTATAGTTGGTCCTGGGCTCAAACCATGCTTTATTTTGTGTAAATAATTTCATCACCACTGCTCTCAAAAAGATGAAGGAAAACATCGTGAGGAAACCGGCATGTCCTAGAACCAAAAATTCGAAGACATGTGACATCTACCAACCCGCACTGGGCCCGCGTGGTGGATTACAACTAACTACCTCTCGAAGAGAGGAGGCGTGTGTCCCAGCAGTGGGAACATTATAGGCTGATTATGTATGTCGAGGCGTCTGAACCGCCCTCCCTGTTCGCTTCTGAACGAAGTATACATTTTTTGCTAACGCTTCCCACAAAATCGTTATAAATTCCATGCCAATATCCATCTTTTCCGTGCCATACTTCAAAGAACAAATTGCTACCTGATAATGGTTAACTTAATAATCACAACCAACTTGCTCGTAGTTTAAAACTTGGTACACTTGATGCCAAGATAAGTGCACCCAATTCCGGCCACTAAGTACGGAACTACGGGTGGGCTGGTGGGCTATAACTTGCACGACTGTGGATTAACACACTCGTGGTGGATATTTAAATTTAATTAGCGTTTTGTACGGTTATGAGGTTAACGTGCGTTTAAGACGAATTAATTGTAATGGCGGTTTCCGTGCCGAGGAATATAGCAATTTGTATCACAAATGTGTTTAATCGAGTAGTTTTTCTAGTTTATTTTATTAAGGAATGTTGCACCATCACCATGTTTGATACTCATGAAGGCAATTTGAATGCAACTAAATGTGATGTAAGAATAATGTGTCACTTAAGGTTGGAGATCTGCTGTGTGACGTCAGCAATGAGAGTGAATCGTATCGAGAAATAAAGATTGATTTATTTTTCACTTGTGGAAGATTGATTACTATCTAGATTAATATTGACGGGACCGATTAAGGTACGTTACCAATTGGTTCCAAGATAATCTTCCTATTTTTTAACCGACTTCTTCAAAAAGGAGGAGGTTCTCAATTCGTCTGTATGTTTTTTTTTTTTTTTTTTTTGTATGTTTATTACCCGATTACTCCGCCAATTATGAATCGATTTTGATGATTCTTTTTTTGTTTGGTAGGTCATGCTTCCGAGGTGGTCTCATATAAATTTTATTAACTTTGCTTGCGTAATTTTTGAGTTAGCTTCAATATTACGTATTTTTCCCGCTTAGTTTATCTAGACGATATCCTGTTTGACTCCTTCACTGTTATTTACATAGCAGGTAGTGGTATTCGGATTTGTGTGGGGTAGGTACCACAACTAAAAAGTGAAAAATAAAAACTTTTTACAAAAAAAAAACCACTGACTTCCAAAAAAAACACTAAAAAAGTGAAAAATAACTTTAATTTCGGAAGTCGGTGGCAAAAAACGGAAATTGAAAAGCAAAGACACCGACTTCCGAAATTAAAGTTATTTTTCACTTTTTTAGTGTTTTTTTTGGAAGTCGGTGGTTTTTTTTTTGTAAAAAGTTTTTATTTTAAATAAGCGTTTTTCTACGAATAACCCGTACAAATAAAGGTCCTGCAAACATGCGCGACGCTTCATTGCGACGTGCCTTATATTCCTAGTTCAATTTATGTGAAAGCGCGATCTTCCGTGATGCGACGTGATATGCCGTGATGCGTCTGTGTGGGAGAACCTTAATAAAGAGATTACTCATTCAGTAAGAGATTACTGATTCTTGGTTTTTTTGTTATAAAAAACGAATAGGCTTTTTTGTCCAGCTGTGAACTACGAAAGTTTGTAAAGATAAGAAAATAGAAAACTGGAAAGTCGTTCAGAAACTACCCACGAATAAAACAAACCTATAAAATGAATGGGCTGAGTGAACGAAGAACATTCGTAGTTCCTTGTTCGTTCCCATTCGATTATCACAGCCATTTGTGCTCCCAAACTACTGTTTAATGGCTTAAGTGGAAGAACGATGTTGATTGTTTTGACAACGTGATTTACAATGACCGGGTGATAGATGGTAAACTATTTTGAGCTTAGTTATTTACTAATACGTTTGGCTCGGCTACAACCGTGTAAACGTTTATAGAAAATGATGACGGAAAAGACGATTTATGTTGGATCGATATTATAATGTAGTAATTTTCAGTTTCGCGAATTCATGGCAAAAAAGATGGAATAGCTTCTGCCAACCTGTTGATAACCTGCGGCCACATAAGAGACATGGCATTATCAATATGTTTTTAGTAACACATCTATTTAGTAATAATGGTATGTTAATGAATACACAATAGACCATGACATTATTAACGTCATCAAAACCGATCACTTTATACCAGGCAAACAGAGGCTGTTAGAAGCTTCTTCGAGACATATTCGCGGTGTCTTCGCGTCGATAAATCACGCTGTGCCACTGTGCCAATATCGCTCACTCATTACAAAAGCGATCAAGGTTGTAAGTAGAAAGGCCTGGATTTCTATTAAAAAAAAGTATATAGATTCCGTTTCGCGAGGATCATGAATTCATAATGGATTAGTAACTAAAGCTCATCATTCATCTTCCAAGTTTTGTAATCTTGTTGTGTCAGCTAATTCATTGCCTTACTGCTCTAGGGATTATGAGGTCCTGGTACCACCATTACGATTTCCTTTCTTCTTAGTGACAGTGTTTAGAGGGCAAAAAATAAAACGGTAAGGGTAGAAATAAGTCTTTCGGTTGAATGATGAAGATGACATCACCGTCATTGGAAAAATCTCACACTATTTGGAGGAGGATGGGGCTAGGTGCTAAAGACCTTCATTTTGTCAATTGTTACGAAGGCGTCAACGTTTCAAGTAATCTTTTTTTGCTTTTGACAAATGCATGTCATTTATCTAAAGTCGCCTTTTTATGAGTGCTAGCTTCCAATGAAAGCAGATTTCTTAAAAATGAGCTGGAAAAGGAAAAAAGCTTAACTGCTGACTCGGATTCAGACTTGCTCATTTGCACTAATGACGCAGGTATTGAGAAGAAGGGTAAAGAATTAATAAGAGCACAAACTAATTGATCGAATAAAATTTGCCAGTATTCTTCTTCTCAAAATATAACAGAAAACTACCCCAAAGTCGTATCTTACAGATCGCGTTGATACAATTGACGAGAACAAAGATTACTCCCAACGTAATCGGTAAACAACGCGTCCTAATGTTGGATACCCCTGTCCCCTACATTTACGACTTTCCGCCTCATATAGCTAACGCTTCTTCATTAGTACATAGTTGACAAGTCCGTACTGGAAGCAGTGACGTAATTGAGATTTGAGAATGTAGGGTACCTACCTACTTCGAGTATTTGATGTGGGTCGAACTGTGCAATAAATGAGAGTCTAGCATATTATGCACACTGTGAGATAATTGAACCCCTTTTTTACGTAGTGTTATTATTTATTTCGTATGCATTATAACTAACTATTTACATAAAAAACTAAAATGACTAACTAAATAAATATAAAAACAAAGGGACCTTTAGGCGTCGAAGTATTCGTCCGCATCGCTGTCATCCGGAAACGTGCCTAGAAGACTGGCAGCATTGCTACGTTGAATGGCAATGCTAATTCTATGACCAAAGAACAAGCCAGCCCTCTGGTCACGTGAAGTGTCGACCAGTCGGTGGGAGATTTCCTTAAAAAGGAGACGCGCACTCGGGCCCCATGACCCGAGCGTTTCGACCCCAAACGGCTCAAAACTGTAGTTGTAAACCCCTTTTTAGGTCATGTTCTAATAGTAATCTACGAAATGATGATCCCCAGGGTCTTAACGCCACTTGGACACATTTTTCTTCAAATATTTCACGAAGCACTCTACCTGGGCCAACCATCAAATATCGCATCTTATAAACAAACTTTTTAATTGTTTACGCATCGCCAAACTTTATGAACAAGTTACTATGGACAGTTCTCGGTGTTCCGAAGTCTCGAACAATGTCGTTCGTATAATGAGGGCAGCAGAAGTTCAGGTCTATTGTGATCGGGCAGCAAGTTTGTGGCACCAAACTGCGGCCTCCGTGATGAGGGAAATTCATTTCACAACTGTCTTTTGTCTAGTTCGTGTATTGTGAAGGACGCTTTGTATCTGTTCGATATTATGTTCTTGTGGCGTTATGCTAGCCTGGTCGTTGGTACCTCTGTTCGCTTTCCATTTGTTATCGACGTTTGCCTATTTCGTTACTGTGAATGAAAGATTGTTTTCGAAAGGAAACCTTCAAAAGACTTTCGAGTGGCCTTTTGAGGCTTGAGAAGGATCACCCCTCCCTCCCTTTGATGCTTCCCTATAGAGATGGGTTGTAACAGGTTAAACACGATATCTGTTTTAACTGCTACTGTTACAAAAAAATAACAGATCGAAATATCTGTTATTAAATAACAGCCTGTTATTTTTGTACGGACATTAAATACGTATTTAAATCTCAATTGAATATCTTCTTTATTTCTTTTCGCTTAAAGTCGAAATCGTATCCGAAGTTTTAACAGTAAAAGCCGCGGTAACAGTCTTGAGGATCTGTTATTTTAAGTAACAGGTATGTTTTATTGTTAGTAACAATTGTTATTTGTTATTTTTTAAATATCTGTTACGATAAATACACCTCACTCCTACTTCCCTTTATCCAGACAGACAGACCCATTTTGTCATTGTGAATGTTTATAAATCTTTGATGTATTGTGTGTGGGAAAAAAAACACACACATTGTGTTTGATCTTGTCGATAGTCGAAGACTCAAATAACAGATTGGCTACTTGCCAAGCTTATAAACGCTGAGTTCCGGGCTCGAATCCCGATTCGGAACAACTGTACCTATGTTCCAAATCTGGATTCGAGGGTTCGTGTTTATTACCTACCACAGCCGCATTTTAATGGGTTATTAGTTCACTTATGACCGTTTTAATGTGCAGACTCACTCAGCTATATTTCATGGTTTTCATCAATTCGTTGCGCCTTGCACAAATTGGTTACAGCTCTTTCGATGTCTGTCCTGACAACCATTTGGTTGTTTTCACATTTACCACTTAATCACCATCAGTTAATTGATTCAGGCGTGAATTATTCAGTATCCTTTCCTCAAGAGTCATAAAAAACCTTGTAAGAAATAGACACGTGTTTCACCTCTCAACGAGGCATCCTCAGAATGACGATTGACCAGTCGTGAACCCGAACACGACGTGTTGCCACGCCAAGCGTTGGACGCAGAGCATCTCTGCGTTACCTTTTCTGAGATAAAGCTAAACAGGCATGTAAGCAGACATGAAAAAGGTTTTTTTTCATGACTAGGTTGATGTTACTCAAACTTTTACTAGGTTTAATGTTCACAATTTATTAAAATCACCTAGTTTTTAAAACGCGACCGGCTGCACCAAATTCCACTTCCACCGCAGTTTTAGATTCTTTAATATTCATAAAAACACCGACTTGACTTCGAAAGCACACTATAAAGACTCTGAACTGATATTATTTCATATACTTGGCACGTTAGATTCTACACTTATTACAGGCTAAATTGAACTCTAGTGCTAAGATGATACAGTCGATAAGGAGTGTAGTTTTAAACTTGGTTTTATCAGGCAAGTTTGCCTCGAGCTAATAGTTTTCCAACTAGCATCCGTGTTCGGAGATGATATCTTATATCGAGATAGTGGGGAATTGAATTGACTTTACGCTTTGAAGGTAGTTGAAAGAAAGGAATATTGGGGAGAAGTTAGCCGTACAGTTTAGAGTTTGAAGCAGCTTTGTGTAGAAGAGGAGATAGATTAGAATATAGTTTCGTGTCAGCAGAAATTGGATTTAAACGAAAATAGCCAAATGGAAGGTGCGTATTTTATGAGTTGTGATTTGCTTTCGCTCGTCAGATTTATCAGTGGTAGTAAGATAGATAGATAGAATAGTCTTTATTATGTACACCATAAGAAAAAAAAAACAGACATAAATTAGATAAATTTACATAGGGTACCGTGGTTATCCGACCGAAATACCAGGATATGAGAAACGTAAGGAGGAGGAATGACCTCTAGGTTTGTATTGAAAACCTGTCAACCCGTCAAGTTAAAAATGATCCACATAGTCCTCACACTATGTGGATCATTTTTAACCGAATTCTTCAAAAAGGAGGAGGTTCTCAATTCGTCTGTATGTTTATTTTTTTTTTTTTGTATGTTTGTTACGCGATTACTCCGCCAATTATGCATCGATTTTGATGATTCTTTTTTTGTTTGGTAGGTCATGCTTCCGAGGTGGTCCCATATAAATTTTATTAACTTTGCTTGCGTAATTTTTGAGTTAGCTTCAATATTACGTATTTTTCCCACTTAGTTTATCTAGACGATAATTATCCTGTTTGACTCCTTCACTGTTATTTACATAGCAGGTAGTGGTATTCCGATTTGTATGGGGTAGGTACCACAACTAAAAAGTGAAAAATAAAAACTTTTTACAAAAAAAAGTTTTTTTATTATCTCCTCTTTCTTTAGTTTTAATCTGGCAGTTTGAGTACTTTTTGCGGCCTACCCAATTGTCCTTTCTTTGGTATTGTTCGTCGAGTCGTTGAGCTCCTTAAGCTCTGAGTTGAGCTCCTCGGTTACTGACAAATGCTTGCACTGACTGGACAGGTCCACTCAAATCTGTGTGGTTCTTTCCTCAAAAGACCATTTCAGACTCTAATCTACATGGTCCTCATATGGCCTGACCAAGATTAAGTCTGGACCTTAAAAGAGACTGCGACCTCTGAGTTTGTTTCGGCCTTTCTTCTCAGAGTAGTCAGATAGGAAACGCCGACCTCATCTAGATTATTTTATTTTTTTAAATATGACGTGTAAAAGTGATTCTGGTATCCTATTTACAGAATAAACAATTTCATTTCATTTCATTTCATTTCTTAGGCCTATAATAGGTCGTCTTCAAAACAACAAACGCAACCTCAAACACAGATGAAGTTTGGAAAACCGATTTATCACAAACTTGACGGGTTGACAGGTTTTCAATACAAACCTAGAGGTCATTCCTCCTCCTTACGTTTCTCATATCCTGGTATTTCGGTCGGATAACCACGGTACCCTATGTAAATTTATCTAATTTATGTCTGTTTTTTTTTTCTTATGGTTTGTTACATAATAAAGAGTATTCTATCTATCTATCTTACTACCACTGATAAATCTGACGAGCGAAAGCAAATCACAACTCATAAAATACGCACCTTCCATTTGGCTATTTTCGTTTAAATCCAATTTCTGCTGACACGAAACTATATTCTAATCTATCTCCTCTTCTACACAAAGCTGCTTCAAACTCTAAACTGTACGGCTAACTTCTCCCCAATATTCCTTTCTTTCAACTACCTTCAAAGCGTAAAGTCAATTCACAATAAAAAAATAAAATAATACTTTACAAAGTAATAATGTCATTTTGTATAAAATATTCAACAATGTCAATTTGTAGGTTTATAAAACTGGTATATTGTAATGATTTTAGATAATAATTAAAATGTCAAGTTCTAGGGTTTTATCAAGGCTTAGCAGAGCGAGCAGCTCAATCCCATGCTTTTTTGTCTTCTAAATAATCCGCAATTTTATAGTACCCTTTTTTACAAAGTTTGGTTTTAATACAGCCTTTAAATCGATTAATGGGTAAATTTCTAATATCAATGGGAAGTTTGTTGTAAAAGCATATACATTGGCCCATGAACGAGTTGCCTACTCTGTGGAGACGATTGCGATGTACAGCAAGATTGTGTTTGTTCCTGGTATTTATACTATGAATATCGGACATTTTCTTAAAATTTGATAAATCTTTGTGTACAAACAACAGGTTTTCAAATATAAGGACCCCTAAGTACTTGGTTCTCCGTCAACTCCTATTTTTTAATCAAATCTATCAAAAATTAAAAATGTTTGAGAGAGCTGGTTTGTACCAGGACATCAGAAGCGTAAAGCACTACGTTGTGTTGACTGTGAGGAATAGCCTCGCTGCTTGTATTGAAAGCCTGTCAACCCGTCAAGTGCTTGATGAATGCTTTAAACTTCCTCTGCATGTGAAGTTGTATGGCTTTCTAGGTGGCCAATGTACGAGTACATTATTATTATTCAGTAGTTTCGCCAGTTCTTATTAGATATACATATTTTGATATATTTGGGGGAATTTTGATATTTTCTGCTGGTTGGTATAAATACCATGTTTTTATTATTTACATTTTTTCAGTTCTTAGCTGATGTGTTTCCGAGCAACATGTAGGAGTAACAAAATGTGAACGGAAGGAATGCAAGCAAAGTCGATTTGACCACAGGATTTGACACACAAAATATGACATGCCTCAAATCGGAGTATAATGGTACCAGGATATCAGTAACATTAGGAAAAGGCAGGTGACAGTGCAGAAAAGCCCCGTCGCTTGTTCTAAAAGGCTGTCCTCTCGCATTGATGAATCGCTCCCATTCTCCCAACGTAATATTTTTTACACCATTTTACTAAAAGACGTTGTTTTAAGTTCTATTTAATCGTTATAAAATGGGGCTGGTCCTTCGAGCCAGAATGACTTTCTTAAATTAGTCTCAAAGTTAAAGATGCATTGTGTAGTATTTGAAAAGAATTTCAGGTTTTTTTTTTATCGAGACGTTGCTCAAAGCTGTTTTCTAAATACTTATCTTAATAATCTGAGCAAGTTCCTGCCTCCTTTGTCATCGATGACCAAGTATCACTTGAGATACTTCATTCAAGTTGAGTGATACTTCATTCAAGTTTCACTAATGACTGTTGCTTCAGTCCCTAACTAGATTTCCCGCGATTGGGCAAATATTTTTCATTTTCCAGATAGGCATAAAATGATTTGAATGGTATCCAAACTAAAATCCTGGTGTCTTAATGGCTCCTTTGTAAACTGGATTCCTAGTAACAAAACCTATAAATTAAACTACAAGACCTCTTTATCTTTATCGAGCTCGCTTGGAGGAGCTCGTGGCTAAGTAATAATAGAGGCTCGGGTCGATCCATCAGGTTAAGCTACGCTTGCCAGGGTTGGTCCTTGAATAGGTGACCTGTTAACATACCGAGACTCCTCCGTGTCTCGGAAAGCACGTGAAGTCGTTGGTCCCGGCTGTCATTCGTGGATCTTTGACAGTCGTTACGTGTCGTCAGAATCCGGAAAAGTCTGACAACCAGTCTTACCAAGGGGTATCGTATTAACGTAACAGTTACTGGGGTTGTGGAGATGAGATAGGCAGTCGCTCCATATAAAATACTGGTGTTCAACTGTTCACCTGCATCCGATTAGACTGGAAGTCGACCCCAACATAGTTGGGAAAAGGCTAGGCAGATTGATTTTTGACATCTTTATATTAATGCCGCGGGCGATTGATGTATCGCTACTGACTTATCTCATCACCATGTATTATTAAATCCAGTCATAAAATACAATAGACGTAGATATATTTAGTAATCTATTCCGCTTAGCTATTCGCTTAGTTATGAGGATGCCTCATTGAGAGGTGAAACACGTGTCGATTTCTTACAGGGTTTTTTATGACTCTTGAAGAATAGTCAAGCGGAATAGTTTACTTAATATATCTACGTCTATTGTATTTTATAATGTATTTCCGCAAAGTCACGCCTGAATCAATAAACTATCTTAAATCCAGTCATAATTATATGATACAGGGTGTCCTCAAACCGTTTGACAGCAAACAGACAATAAATTATCATCCATTAATTTGATAGTTACAATCAAACTACCTACCTAAGATTGGTTATTATTAGTAAAGGCAATTAATGCGATTTTGCATTAATTTCATTAGCATGTGAATTCTTGAGTCTGAGCATGATAATCGCTATTGCTATGATAATTGCTAATAGTTAATATGACTATAATTGATAATAATGAAGTATGTGAATTTTGTTAATATGCGAATTAAAAAGTGCTTTCGCCTTAGGACGTCTCCTGGCGTGTATTTATTGCGTACAATATATATTGGCGTGTATTATCTATTTAAGTATATCTACCGCTGCATGGATCGACGCTCTGACGTATAATAGTATGAAAAATTACGAATAAATTCACTTAGCATTTCACAGACTTTCGCAAATATATTAAATTTCTAAATGGTAATTAAGAATTAAATTGCTAACAATGAATGCGAATGCTAATTAAACCATCACTAGTTATTATGTCTGATCTAGTAATTTGCAAACACGTCATCAACCAGCCAACTGATTGACTGCCATGTACTCATGTCAGTCGTTATTGCTTTAGTGGTGTGTCGTGTATTGACGGCTCGTGTTTGCTGTCACTTTGGGGCCAATTTGCGATTGTTGGCCGTTTGGCTGTTGGGTATAGCATAATTAGCCTTTAATGTTCCCACTATTGGGACACAGGCCTCCTCTCATCGAGGGGGAGGGAGGGGGCTGTAATCTACCAGTGCGGGTTGGTAGATGTCATATGACTTCGAATTTTTGGTTCTAGGAAATACCGATTTCTTCACGAACCTTGTGAACTCGATTCACTTAAATTAATCTGCTTTTGTTTTTTTGCTTTTAAGTTACAGTACGATACAACTTAGATGTAGCATAATTTGCATTCATCATTACAATTGTATTTGGTTCTATGACTTTACAAGTTGTTGCGTTTGCGTAAAGATCATTTTCACCTGAAGCAGTAATAAAGATTGGAGATTTTGAACGCGCACTCAGTTCGGATGGTGATCGGTTTTACGAACTTTGCCGATGCTAAATCTCAGTTGTGTCGTACTTTACGTGTTATGAATATTCGCTAAAGGCAATAAAACACTCAAGAAGAAGGTGCGGAAATATTTGTGCAAAACGAAGAATGAAGGATAGAATATAAATATACAGGGTGTAAGGGACTCCATTTTGTGTCATATTCCACAGGGAATTTTCTCAGGAAAGTTTTCATTTTTTTGTCGTTTATTCAGTTACTATTCCTTTATTTCAATATAAAGTTACATTATCTGTACGCAGCACTCCATTTATGTAAATAAAACAGTTAAAATAAAAATAAACAGCAATTTATGTTAAAATGTTCGAGCGCGGTCTTCCCGACACCGGGAGTGGTTGGAGTGATGGTATTGCAACTGTAACGATACATTGCGCGTGAGTTAATAAAACAAATCAGGCTTATTGGATTCCCATAACGTTCCTGAAGTAATTTCATGTACCGGCCGTCTTAGTATGATATGCTGAATTCATCCCAACAGTTTGCGGAGGGCTGTCCCTAAAACCCTGTATTAGATCACATTAGCCTCACGGCTGTGCAATAAGACCCTTTTCAGCTAAAGTAAAGCCAGACAGTGCTGTCTGACGCTGGTTTTCAAATGAACCAAGAAACCAATGATAACAAGAATATCCCGACTCAACCACAACCAAAATTAACTAAACTCGTCCACAAAAAATAATGCCTTGCTCGTTTCATCGATAGACTTCATCAATCGCTTTCCACCGATGAGATCGAGGTCAGGAGCAGGCCCGTATCGGAGATAAACCAAAAAAAAAAGATTCCATAAAAAACAAAAGTGTAAGAAAAAAATAACAAAGTACAGTCGGATACATAAATTACTAACACAAACCCGTTATAAAAGGGCCACAACTGGCGTACTTAACGATAGGTATTCCCAAGTCTTTTTAATTAAATTTCTTGGTTCATAATCCTCAGCTTTGCGCAAACTCTTAAATTAATTTTGTCCTCATTTGTTTGAGGTTGTGGTTTGGAGAGCACGTTTTGATTGGTCGTTTTAATTTTATGTTTTATGGCGTATGAGCTGTTATTGTTGGGTTAAGTAGGTTGAGAGTGTGTCTGTTTTCTTTAAATAAACTATTTTTAAGCTTGACCAGCATAAGGTTACACCTGCTTTTCAGTTCATGGTCCTCTCAAAATAACTACTCAAGTTTGTCACTTTTGTTTTTGTCAAGTGGCTCATTTTTTACATAATTTGTTATTAATGCGCGTTTTTTTGCCGGATAAAAAAAACACTTCAAACTGTTGTTTTTTTTGTTGTTCGGTTTTTTTTGGAAGTTGGTTGTTTTTTTTGTTGTAAAAATGTTTTTCTATTTTTCACTACTTCTTTGTTTTACCAACCCCACACAAATTCGTATACCACTACTTGCTATGTAGATAACAGCGACAGGAAGTTATTATTTCATCATCAACATTACACAAAGTGGAAAAAAATCGCATTTTTAAAGCTAACTCAAAGAGTACCCAAGTGAAGTTAATCAAAAATTTATGGGATACCTTCACGAGCTTCCTCTACCAAATACAAAAATAATCTTGGAGAAATCGATGAATATACATTAAAAAACGAGGGAGACTTACAGTAGTCGCATATGATGTGTAACATCTGCCATCTTCGCTGATTGATATTACGATATAAACAATATTCATCATTATCATCATCAACGTTATCCTGTTTACAACCTCTCGGAAAATATGTTGGTACCATCTGATGGCCAACTCGAACACCAGGCGCGCTCATTCGTCAAATCAAATAGCGCGCGCTTCCCCGGCTTCCTGTTACACACTTCCGTCCCTTTCACGAAATCACTCCCACTAATTGCAGGAAAGTGAGAGGAAAAATGTTATACAGCAAAATAATACATGGTACTTGGCTTATTGTAATTTGGAGCTCCCCTCGTTTCCCCGCACGGTGACGACGGGGCGCCGCGCGGGTAGCGGGGAGTATTGAGTTCCGAGCCAGGTGCCATGTTCATGCGCACGTGTTGTACAGTCGAACATAGAACCTCTTCCTTTTTTGAAATCGGGTACCTAATTACAGTAAAAATAAAACCTTGTAACAAATTAGTCGCCTTTTATCTATTATTTATCTCCGTTCCACTAAACGTTGGTATAAATTCGAAGAAAAACGAACATTTGACTGGTCGACTTCCTTCCCTTTGATATCATTTTAACCCTTCGTTAATTTTTTCATCTCTAACTAATTGTGTTTAGCTTTGAAAAACGGATTATCAAGTTAAAGAGTTTCTTTTTATTTTTAGAAAAGAATTCGGTTTTTTAAAGGAAAATATTTTACTGATCCTCTAAAAATTTATTGATGGACACTTTTTTAAATAATTGAGCCTCTTTTTTATTTTGCTGCGTACCCCGACCAAACGGGTAAGGTTAGGTTGGAACTGTGATCAACCACGTTACATCCAAGATGGTTGCAGTTACTTGGCTATTTAGTATTTTTAGGACACCAAAATAGGAATCAATTGAGGTTCAAAAAAAGAGGCGCAATAATTATATTAGAGTGTTCAATAATATTTTTAAGAGCGTAAAATGGAAATTATTAGAGGTTTAATTAAATCAATCAATCTTCAATCTGCCTAGCCTTTTCCCAACTATGATGGGGTCGGCTTCCAGTCTAACCAGATGCAGCTGAATACCAGTATTTTACATAGAGCGACTGCCTATCTGACCTCCACAACCCAGTGGGGTAATACCTTTGAGCTTCAGGTTCAATTAAATACATGATTTTTTAAAGAACCAAGTGTAACTTTTCTTTACTAATAAAATATGTACTTACGAGTCGTAAAAAATACAGTTTATATCACGAATGACCTTTAAAAAAAGCATAAAAATGATGAAGCAAAATATTAAAAAGGAAACTCAGCAGTTTTATATTATAATGAAAGATAAAATGAAACAAAATAATAATAAACATCAATTTATGCGAGCTCTGAACACTTTTAATACTTACGTAGAAAAGAAGCCGTGTCGTGCTGGTGAATAGGAGTAAGTATTTTCTTTATCAAAGCTCTTGCTCTTTGCAATTGCTTTTAATAAAGGACTATTTTATTACCAGACTGACAAGGAAGGGTTATGTTTTTTGCGCGTATCTTGTATGTAGGTACCTATTTATTAGTTTGTAAATTTCTTTTTTGCCACATTTTCTTACATGTACAGTCACGGACTTTAATTGATGAGCCACCTGGCACTGTTCGTATTTTAGCCGTGTAATGCAAATCGGGTTTATTCGGTTCCCGACACGGAAAGTCATAATGTTTTCGTATTATTAGAAGAAAATTGTATTTAATAACTTTAACGGTTGGCTAACCTGAGAGCCAGGACTACAAACTTGACAGCAGAGTGACTACCCAAAGTCAACTAATTGCAGGTCTAGCAACAGTAACCTAGCAACGATTGTTTAAGCGTAGCGATAGTAACGTTAGCGTACGGAGAAATATTAATAGTCATTTCGACAACTTCGAAATTAACGTCTCTGACATCGACTGACAGTTGAAATGTGTGTGACATTTCAACTGTCACTGTCTTCAGATAAGTTTTCAAAATAATCGAGTTAATGAACTCTGATTCAAAGGAGGTCAGTATCAAATAGATTGGATAAACTTAATGCAACATTTGATTAATTTTTATCATTGAGAACTATCTACTATTTAAGTCAACCTCTATGGATAAGACTATTTCCGATTATAAGTAATTTATTTGTCATCTTGTTTACAAGCGTGCGGTTTGAGTCCATGTTTAATCGTGTAATCTCGTGAATGTATGAAACTGAAAAGTTTGAAGGTGGCTTATCAATTAAAGTCCGTGACTGTACACATGGCTACGCATCAAGCTATACAGTTTATACTGATTTCGCATTGTATAGGATTTCCGTACAATGCGAGGTCAGCTTATACTGGAAATGTATAGCTTGATGTGTAGCCGTGTGTACCTAAATCAGTACAATTAATTGTATAAAAGATTGACACTCTACGTCATTTATTTTTGCGTGTAACCCTGTGTCGTAATAGAAAGTGATCGTCGCGCGAATAGGCGTTCGTCGCGTTCCTATGTCTCATTTTGTTCGGTGAACCGGAAGGCGCCCTCTATCGGTGCGACCACACAAAAAATTACATAATCATATGAACGCGACGATCACTTTCTATTAGGACACGGCCTTGGAGCCATTTTATTTATTTATTAAAACTTTATGCACAAGTAAAAAAAATACTGTACAAAGGCGGACTTAATGCCTGAGGCATTTTCTACCAGTCAAACTTAGGGTGATGGAGAGACAGACATCATTAAAACTGATATACATATAACTCGAAAAATAATGAATACTTACTAATTAATACATACATAGATACATATTATAAACAAAATAAACAAAATAAACTTAGTCAGGAGAAATAACGACAGGTAGAGGAAAAAGCGAATCCAGCAAATTAGCGCTGGGACGACTCTGCCAACTTCTTACGCATAATATGTTCACGTGCCTTCACTTTAAATGATAATCGACTGGTTGCCGTCCTGATGTCCAGGGGGAGCGCATTCCAAAGGAAGACCGCCTGGGCGATTTTGTGTCGGTAATTGTCAAAGAATGCCAGTCATACAATTTAAATTGATAGCAATAATTTACCCCGTATTTATATTGTAAAGTCGTTTTGAAAACTATGCACTACTAAACTAACTTATACTCCATTTGAAATAAGATTAGACAATAAACCTTTTTTACAGTCCGTTCAACCGATTTTGACTTCTATTGCGTTGGTGGCATGACAAATGGCAGCTGTAGTAGACAGTTGGTATTGTGTAATCTTTTTTGCTTTTAATGCCATCCTTATGTCTACGGTATAGAAGTCAAAATCGGTTGAACGGACTGTAAAAAGGTTTGTTTAAATGACTAATCTTATTTCAAATGGAGTATAGGTGTACTAACTATATTGTATAACGAAACGAATGTTCAAAAATAACTGCTAAGATGTTTATAAGATCTATTAAGAAACAAATGATGCTGTGATTTACAATCTGATGCTATAACTACTAAAAGTATTTTCATCTTAAACCTTCTGACGTTATCTTTCCATTGTTTCAGGAACATAAGTGTGGTGCGAATACAATGATCCGTTGTATGTGACGTAAGGCTAGTGCGTGTGCGCAGTGCGTCAGTGACGTAGTGAGTGACAGTTAACACAAGATGGCGGACCCCGACGCGTTCGACGACGAGGTATGGTACCCTAGTCGTTTTATTTAGATATAGTAATTATAAAAAAGCCTAACATGTTTGACAAAATAGTTACTGGAGTCACCCAAGATCTCCATTGGTGGTGTGTTTAGGGAATGATTACTAACCCAAGCCGGGACGCGTTCCCTTAAATTAAGTACAGCATAATAAGCAGCTATAATGTTCCCACTGCTGGGACACGGGCCTCCTCTCTGTGAGAGGGAGTGGGCAATAATCAACCACGCGGCCCCAGGGAGGGTTCAACTTTTGAACCGCTATATCTCAAAAACGGCGAATTTTAGCAAAAAATATTTTATTTCAATATTTGTATATGTTGCATGCTCTTAAATTTTTGTCAGATGTATTTTAATGACAAAACATACGTTTGCCTGAAAAATGCAAAAATACATTTTCGCGAACTTTGACTTTGAATAACCATTTTTGCACATGCGGGATCGATGGGGACTTTTGACATTTCTTTTTTATTGATGATATAAACAATTAAACCAAGATTCAGCTTTATGCAAATTACTCTTACCCCTATTTTTTGGGACTAACCGGAAACTTTCTTTCTAACTTAACCGGACATGAAGGGTACCTACTGTGGTTTTATGACAAGCTGTATAATTACTTCTTTAGTAAGCCAATTTTCACCGCACCGCGGTGTGTTCTTATTCCGTGTTATACTTTGAGCTGGAAAACTACCTCATTTTCATACAGTGCAGTAATATTACCTTGATATTGCGGAAACACTGCAGTTTCCTTGTTATTTTAAGTTAGATTAACCTGTCAACTAGTGTCGGGTATGTATATAATGGGGTTTTGAGTTCAAATCGTACCGTATTGCTCCATCGCCGTTTGTTGGGCAGTATTCCAATTTTGAATGTAAATAACGGTTTCTTAATTCAAAATTATTATTTTTTAATTCGTGAAGGAATTTATATCAACCTTGGGTATTAAATATTCTACATTGGCTATATAAGCATGCTGGCTCAAAAAATAAATAAAAGGTTTATTCACAAGTTTATTTTTAGGAACATTTTTTTAGAAATCCATTTCACTGACAATGTTCAATGAAGTTGAGTGCGCCATGTTTTTAGACATTTAAAGACTCACTCAGATAAGCTACTTATGTCAAATATTAGCATACGCACAACGTATTACTTCCTGTAGGGGCAGGCAAAGTATAGTACACTCCCTACAGTCACTGCTCACATATTCCAGAAATAGGAATTTCTGACCCTACGTTTGAGGGCGAGATTATTGCCACTAACCGGGCACAAATCCAGCAGCCGGACAGCTACTGCGAATTTCTTGATGAAAATACTAATAAAACACAACACAAAAGTTGCCTGCATTCTTTAAGTTTTGTTGTGTGTACATAAAATATACAACGTGTAACGTTAAATGCGCAAAACCTCAGACACCCCAACTGATTTTTAATTCAATTGACCTAATTCAGAGAAAAAAAAAACATCAAAAGAATTGTACTTAAAGGTTTTATGTGCTGTTTTAGTTTAACTGGCGATTCTGATCGTTTCTTGCGTCTGCGACGACGGTCTATCGAGGGAGGGCTCGTCACCGGGCCGCTGCGCCGCGCTGGCTTGACCTATTAATAAATAGACACGGCAACGTTTTTAATGAAGATTTTTTGAAAAATGTGACCTATATTAAAAAGTGGTTCAATTGATTCTGCTCGTTATTCTGATCAAACTATTTTCAGGTTTTGCAAATTTAACGTTACACGTTGTATAAGGTGTATCTATTCATACCACGAAATTTTTTAAGAGGTCATTGTAATCATCATTATGATCAACTTTTACTATTGGACCATAAAAAAAATCTGCTGTTCCCTAAATTTATGTCCGCATAACTAGTCAAAATGTAGGGAACAGCTGATTTTGTTTCGCGATTTCAGGTTTGTAGTAAAAGTTGTTCATAATGATTAGTACAATGACCTATTAAAATATTTCGTGTATGAATAGATACACCTTAATAAAGTTGAATACAAGTACTGTGGCGGTATCTACATCGCCACATGCGAACTACGCATCAAAGACCTGACGTCACATAAAAATCCTGACGTCACATAAATCCTGCATTGCGCAATTAAAGTTTACCGTGCAATGGACATATATACAAGAACCCAACATCAATCGTTGGGCAATTGCCAGCCAGACACAACACCCATCTGGTCGGAGGACCCTCCCTTTTCTATGGTGGATGAGTGAACTTTACACCCTTTTCCTCATACCCCTAAAGTACTACAACATAGAATCCCGCCTGTTTTGTCAGTGTGCAGTTGAATACTGTGCTTTCAATAAAGTTTCAAAATTTAATCAACGCTTTCTGCGCTCCGTATAAAAAAAAAAAAAAAAAACAATACTCAATCGAACGGTGCAAGTTTCAAAATACGTCAATTAAAAGTATATTGGCAGCGGCCACTGGGTTTGTGCGTTTTTATTTTGCTATATTTTCGTTCTAACTGAGTTTTACGAGGTTTTTGGTTTAAGGACGAAATATATTCGAAAAATATAACTTTATTTCCCAGTTGGGGTTTTATTCGAAGCGAATTTTTAACAGTAAACAAGATAACGAAATCAAATGCATCATATTTTTTCGAGTGCCATTTTAATTTGCTCGTGAGTTTGCCAACGCATTTTTCGCCAATATCTGTAGAAACAAGAAATAATCAAATGAAAAAGTTATTTTCACAATCTAGCAAAGCAAGAAAGATATGAAAGATATTAAACGGTAGCACATTTAAAACGGAAAATCTACCAGAAAGTTTCATGGAACTTAAAATGCAACCTCTGTTACTACCTATCTGCTGATCCATTGTACTTATCTTAATACTTAGATGAAGTGAGCTTGAAGTGAGCTGTCATTTCACCCATTGCTATTCTGTAACCAACTCAGCGTGAAAACTTAAGTGAAGTGAGCTTGAATTGAACTGTCACTGCCTTAGCATCAGCATTGCTATTCTGTAACCACCTCACCGTGAAAACTAAGGTGAAGTGAGCTTGGAGTGAACTGTCACTGTCTTAGCATCAGTAGGTATCGATGACAATGACAGCTCACTTCACCTCAGTTTTCACGGTGAGATTTTTACAGAATAGCACAACAGTAGGTTTGACAACTCACTCCACGCTCACTTCACCTACGTTTTCACGGTGAGATGGTTACAGAATAGTAATGCGGATGCTAGGAATTGACACTATTGACAGCTCACTTCACCTAAGTTTTCACGGTGAGAGTTTCACAGAATATACCGGCTGTTATTTATAATATGAGATAGCAATAGTGACTCACAGAACTAAACTACACTGTTCTTTAAGAAAGCCAGATGCCTATTTGTATTCACCAGGCATGCATGAATGAATAGATGCATGAGTTCGGAATCCAAACAGGTGGATTGCATGGAGGCGTTCTATCACGTACTATAGATGTTTCAGCACCGCAATGGTAGAATTAGGTAAATATTATGTATTTATGCAAGAACCGAAGATGTGTGCAAGAATTTTGTGTTGTTTTCTGTAGTTTTTGACCTTCTGAGGACTTCAATGGATAGTTTCCTTGTTTTAATAGTGTAAAGTAAAATACATACTATTTTATTACGTATATCACTTTTTTATATTTCTTTTTTTTTACTTACTTGGACGCGTCTTCGCCCCCGTGAATGTTGGAAAATATCCCGCGGGCTTGTACTACCGGGATTAAAAGTATCCTATGTGTTAATCCAGGTTATAAACTATCTGTGTGCCAAATTCGAAAATCTGTGTGCCAAATTCGAATATGAATAAGTGTCATATTCGAATCCGTTCTGGGAGCTTTTACGTGATTGAGTAGGATAATAATTATTAATAGGATTTTCATGTAAGCTTTGGCGAAATGATTTTGTAACAAATATGAACAAAAAAATTAAGTAGTTCAAATGCAGACATTCTCGATATTTTATTGGAAGCCTGGTTATACACCTATTAGTAGAATACTTATTATTGTGTCTACTAGAATAGTACTACTACTAGTAGAATACTTATTATTGTGTCTACTAACTAGTATAAGTCCTTTCAAAGCAGGCTTACATGTCTCATTATGGGATTAAAATACAATATCAAAAACGATAACTAAATCTGGTAAGCCTTTTTAATAGCGTCTAAAACGACTCTAACAAATAAATTACAGAATCTACTACTGTGACCCCTTTTTCAACAAGTGACACCTTTTTAACAAAAAGCCTTGATTTATTTTACGATACAAAACACCAGTCTGTTAGATAGCGATACTTTTTTTCTAACCCTCAAATAACTGTGTTTTGATCACTCCGGTTTCGGGAAAAAAACTGGTGGAGGCGCCGAAACCTCAATATTTTATACATCGGGAACATATTGGGTTTTTCCACTTTTTACTAGAGAATATTATGATATAATAGATCGATTGATGCTATTTTGATTTTATTTCGTGTGTGATCCGTTAGTTGTAGGTCAATCGCCATCTGGGGATTGACCTACAACCACGGATGTGACTCGCACTGACCAGGGAAGCATGGCACAAAAGGAGTGAGTTTTCAGTAGTGGATTCACGAGACTGTCTCTTGTCACTAGTCGATAGAACATAGTGGAACATTCTACTTTCTACTAATATTATAATGCGTTTGTGAGGCTCGATAGATGGATGTTTATTACAGTTTCACGCAAAAACTACTAAACGGATTTAGATAAAATTTCTCACTTATATAGTTTATAACCTGGATTACCACATAGGATACTTTTTATCCCGATATTCCCACGGGATCAAGACTTATGCGGGTGAAATCGCGAGGCGCTGCTAGTAACTTTTAAGGTGGTTTAGATATATGGATGCAACTAGCTGAGGATCAAATGCGGTGAAGGGTCATTGAGAAATATGTTCACCAGCAGTTAAAATAAAAGCAAATAATAGTAAATAAAAGACGTGGTTAAACCGTTGTTTTGAACAACTTTTTGTGGTTTAGTTACTGTGCAGTTCATGTTAAAACACAGTCTAAAACTCCGGGAAATGTCATTTAAACTTTTCTGGGAAACAAACATTTTCGTTCATTTTATTTTAATTATTCCTGTCAGAGGCACAATCCAATATCATAATGCCTGGTTAAAACGAGGTCCATTGTTTATTTTTTTCCCAAAAAGAGAGACGAAATAAAGGATCTGGATTATTCTTTTTTAAAGTGGATAACACTCTCTTACAGCTTAGTAAACAGCCAAAGTAACGTCAAAAAGTCAAAACAACGGTTTTTGTATCTTTTTGACGTTACTTTGGCTGTTACTTTTGATGAAGAAACTGGCCTTTAGTACCTCATTCTTCTTTTTTCGAATCGGTCCGAGCAATTTTGAAAATCTAACACTAATCTAATACTTACTTCTTTAATAATATTTATCGAGTAATCTACCTTAAAGCTACGTCCTATTGCTTATGTCAATCCTTAGTCCAGGAAAATTAGGGTTTCACCTCGGAATGAGAGATAGTCAGCTATAAACTTGTATAAACCTTTATTTTGACAGCCTAAAACTTGTCTCAAAACCTTCTTATCGTAGGGTGTCTGCGTCTTCAGATATTCTAAGGTCAAAGGTCAAAAAAACGATTTTTTACACATTTATTGCAAATATCTCGTTTTCTATGGGTTTTATGCAATTTGTATGTTTATAAATATTGTTGAGGATTAAATTCTGTACAACTTTTGTATACACATTTTTGTTATATCTTGAACCATTTTCGAGATAGAGGACAGAACGCGCGCAGTGTTTAACTATTTAGAGTATCATTCGAGGTCAACCTGTAGTCCCGATTAAAAACACGCCGTATAAAGTTTATAAATTATTGATAAATATATAAAGTCGTTGTAGAAATACGAAACGGTTTTGACGCGTTTGTCACTTGTCTAAGCCCTCTGAACGCGTGGCTGCGCCGACAGGGGGCGCTTTCTTCAGCCACGGGCCGCCCCTGCCCATGCTGCTGCCCCCTCTGCGGCACCTCCCGGGTACCGGCTCCTCGGAGCAGAGCCAGGTCCACTCGGAGCTCCACATTCTCCTTTCGGAGAAGCTCCATGGCGGCCGTCAGGCGTGTGACCTCCGCCCGCATCTCGGACACTCCGTCCGACGGAGTCCCTCACGACGGAGATGTCAGCACACCAGACGGGGTCCGTTGCCTGCCAGGGTTGCGGAATAGTCCGAAAGGAACACGGCAACTGAAGGAACACGGGTGGATTTTAGTCAGTAAGAGTGTGACACGCCCTTCCGCTCCGCCCAGAGCGGGAGAAGTCATTTGATGACGTCCCACCCAAAAAAAAAAAAAAAAGTGGGCCCTTTCTTGTTTTCTGAACAAAAAGTGACTTTATGCACGCTACGGTCGCGTATTCGCACGATGATCGCTTTTGAATAGGACGCGGCGTTAGGGTCGAAAGTTCACTAGTGATCTTCAACATTTTAAAATACTTTTACCCTTTATTCTTTACCCTTATTTAAAAAATACATTAACGTTTTAAATGCGCTATAAATAGAACGTGCCTTTGTCATTTTTATGTCCATGAAACAATAGGAAAATGGACGAAATAAAATTAGTTAGTTAAACTCACAAAAAAAAAAATACTTTTAGCGCTCAACGAATTTAAAAAGTAGTTATTTTTTACCGTCAGCTGTTTGATTTTAAATATGTTTTATTTATTTATATTTAATTAACAAGTAACAGGACTCAAAAAGTTAGGAACAATCTTTCTTATCAACTATGTTACTAGGTACACTTAACCTAACACTGCCTTAAAGATAATATGAGAATCCCTGCTACAAGCTCAAAACCATGAAAATTATGTTTAGCGACTTTTTTTTGTGATTTGAGGTTCAAGTCAGTAACAAAAGACGGCTTTGTGAAAACGCTGTGAGTATTTGTTTCACAAATAGTTTTTCAGGTACACTGCGTACAAATAGATAGTCAATAGTCAACTTCACGCAAACACACTGAATCAGACGCTTAAAAGATTTTAAAAATCATTTAAAGAAACCTAAAACCCAGAAAAAATAAAATTGATTAAAGAAAACCAATTCAGTTTGGAAAGAAACTAACAGTTTCATAATATAAAAACGGTTTGGTAAAAGGATTTCCAGCGTTCTTTTCGCTTTCGTCGACTAATGCGCTATTGTAGTGAGCTGGCAACTTCTCCGCTCGTAATGAGCCCGTAATGAATTCTTGGCAACCCTAGACGATCGTTAGGGTTGGCGAAGGATAATTTATTAATTAAATAATGTACTTACGTCTTCAGAAGATCGCGGGCAACTAAATGAAACACTTACATGAGACTCGGACAGACCAGGGAAGCATGGCACGGAAGAACGCTTATACTCAGCAGTACACATATTTTGCTTTGCGGAAGTTTCTCTGTAGCTGATTACGATGATAGTCTCTTTAATTTTTTACGCATTAACATTTTATTTTCCTAACCTACGCTGTCCCACTGCTGGGCAAAGGCCTCCCTCCACTCCCTCCATCTTTCGCGAGCCCGCGCGTCCTCCTTCCAGTTTTGATGGAACCTATCCAGCTCGTCCGGCATGTCCTACGTGGCATTAAAATGGTCTCTGTTTATTTGAACTGATAATTGGTGCCAGTCTAACCAAGGGGTATCGTATTACCCAGTTACTCCATGCCGACCCCAACATAGTTGGGAAAAGGCGACGCAGATTGAATTGGTGCCAGCCCTGAACGCTTAAGCTTGTTAGGGTTGCACTTGCAACACCGCGCACCGCGGAAATTGTATAATTGACACATTTTTATTATTGTAAAATGAGGTTTTAATTGAATGTAGCTTAAGAAGAGACTAAGTAGGTACGTAGTTTCTCCCTTAGGGATTTTAATTGCTGAAGAATTAGGTAAGTACTCTTAGATAGATGTGCTGTAATGAAACTTTTGTGCAGTGGCGGGCCAATGCCGACCGTGACTTACGAATAGGTCGTAGGTTCGAACCCAGACAGGCGCTTTATTTAGTGTAAATTATTTCATCACCACTGCTCTCAAAACCGTGAAGGAAAATATCGTGAGTTGGCTTGTGAGTTTGGAAAATATCGGCACTGAAATGAAATGAAACTTCCACTCTCTCTCACCGAGAGGAGGTCTGAGTCCCAGCAGTGGGAACATTATAGTCTGATCGATATGATGAATAAAACTTGTATATACCTAATGAAGTTTTTTTATAGCTCGTGGCCACAGGGTAAGAACAGTTAAAGGCTGAACAAAAAGGCGCGATGCGACAGCGTGACGCGATTTTAACAAAACAATTTCTGAGAAAACTCCACGATAAAACAATTACCGGTGTCGCGCCAGTGTGCACGAGCCTTAACTCGGGTAAAAATGAAGCAAACAAACATTTTCATTACCTACTTTCTTTTTTAAAGACTTTTCTAAAGAAGATATTTTTACTAAGTATAAATTCTTTCGTTTTTAAATTCTTAGATAAGCTGGGTCTTCCTCTAAATGCGAATGAATGGTTTTAATTTTGAACGAGCTTACCTCTCGCTCGCTCAGTGGTTTCTCGTTATTTTCCTAATAGTGTTCCCTTTTGTTGCTTCGGCTATTTTGTTGTAACTAGCTCTGCGACCCCTGCGACTGCGTCAGCATGTATTTATTTTACATCATGCTTTTAATCCCAGATATTATTTATACAAATAATATCTGGGATTAAAAGTATCCTATGTCATTCTCCAATTCCCAAGCCTTCCTGTCAACGATGAGTTCAGTGTTTTAGGCGTTAAAAGGTAACAGACAGACAGACCAAATTACTTTCGCATTTAAAATATTACTAAGGAAATCTGATCAATCAGAATTGGAATCGGTTTGAAACAAATGTCTAATCCATTGCTTCATAAGTTCGAAAAAAAATCTGCTCAATAACGTAAATAATGCAATGAATGTTGTTGAACTGTCAAAATGAAAAATAATAGTTTTAATAGGTTAAGAAAATAAGTTACGCAATTAGATAGCTGGTGATAATTTATACGCACAATACCAACGGAAGATAGCATGTTATATAGTAAGTTTAGAGGGTGACCAGGGGGCCAATTCTACAAATTTACAAGTAGAGTTTTTGACAGATTTTGTATGGCAAATCTGTCAAATACTCATTATTGTAAGACCACTGACACGTTTGTAAATTAATAGACTTGGCCCCCAAAGGGCTGGCTCGTTCTTTAGCCAAAGGATTAGCATTGCCATTTAACGCGGCAATGCTGCCAGTCTTCTGGGCACGTTTGCGGATGACAGCGATGCGGATGAATACTCCGACGTCTAGGGGCGAATTCTACCAATGAAACTGAACGCGTTCAAGAGATGTCAATATCCACAGAAAATAATGACACTGACAGCCCTTAAACGTAATTTAAATGCCGTTCAGGGGCCTACCACCACCGCTTACAGCAGTATTATTTTAATATTACTTCAGTGTAGGAAAGAGATGAAGCTCTACAGGACGTATAGCTCTATCTCTTTCCCCCACGAATTATGATTAAAATAATACTGCTGTAAGAGGTGGTGCTAGGCCCCCGGTTTCATTGGTGAAATTCACCCTGTGTCCTTTTTTGTATTTATTTGTATAGTTAGTTAGTTAGTACTAGTGTTAATAGTTACTTGTGTTATTTAATTGAGGTAATAATTATTTTTAATTCCCGTAACGCCAGTGGGACGGACGGGAATACACGTAATTATTGATTAGTAGTAAATAAAAAGATGTTTATGATTTAAATCAAATACTTTTAATAATTTGAATAGCCATACAATTAACGAGTTTTATAAAGAGCTTTTGAAAAGCTTCCGGCGATTAAATCTCTGCCAATGAGCTGCCAAGACCACGCTCGGCTTACAATGTACTTAATGAAATTTTGGCAAACGCGGAATTTTAATGTCCGGAAATTCATTAACGTCGGAAATTGTTAATGAGTAGATTTATTTAGAAACATGATTTTTGTAGGACCTGACCTTTTTGAAGAACATCACCAGCAAAGTCAGTACAAGTATGTACGTGTATGTGTGTAGTGTATAGAGCCCAATATTAACCAATAGAATCTAAACAACTCCAGAGTTTTAATATTGGCACAGCTCCGGTCCTGTCCTCGCTTCTCCGCTCCGGTGGACAGTAAAGTAAAGTAGCCTATGTCCTTATATAGGCTACTTTTTATCGACATACTGCGCGGGCGCAGGCGCGGGCGGAAGCTAGTAAGCTAATTAAAAGAGAAAGACGGTACACCCACACTCACCCCCGTGTATAAACCCACACACATACATACACCGAGAGCTTCTAAAGTAATGTTTACTTTATTTTATTTCAGTTTTTGTATAAACTTTAGTTACGTAGTAGGTATTAGCCTCATCATTGTAAAGCTACCATTTACGGGAAGAGTGAGACAGCTCCGACACAAGACTATTGTAACTGCTGTTGCCTCAATTTACATAAGAAACAATGTTTAAGTTGAAATAAATATTTTTCTATTTATACAGGGTGTCCCGTAAATAATGGATCAAACGTAACGGGTAGGTAGCTTACCTCATTTCCAACAACTAATTTGAACAGTTATAAAAAAACGTAAGGTAAGGTTTTGTTGGCTTGCTGCACGCTTTGGTATTTACTGTAAGTGCAGCAAGCAATTGTTGTTAAATAAATAATAAATAAATACCCAAGATATTTATCCCTTCGATTTTTACCATTTTCTCTACCAGCATTCAGTGTTTTTAATGCTATTGCTGCAAATGGTATCTTGGTTACCTTAGCGGTTTTTTTTTTACTGTTCAAATTAGTTGTTGGAAATGAGGTAAGCTACCTACCCATTACGTTTGATCCATTATTTACGGGACACCCTGTATACTACCATGTGAACAACTGAACACCTAACTATATATTTAGCTATGTGTACTTTCAAATCAACCTCCTTTCATTGAAAACCCACTTCGATTCCACTTAGCTCTTCACCCACACTCCGGAATCGTTCTATTACTGAACACCAGCAGAATAAAAGACAGAAACAAGGCACTATCAATAAATGGTTACTTCTAATTGGTTTCAGTCCGACGGCTACCAATTACAGAGCAGTAGAGTGTGCTTTATGTGGCCCTAGTAGCAGCGAGTATTGTCTCAAGTGTTTTTAATCATTATTTTACTCTCGCTCGGCGGAACCGCTCATTCGCACAGAAACCATTCATTCAGTTCGAAAAAAAAAAACAAAACCTGTCTGTTCGAAAAAGATTTGAAAAAATCCGCATTAATGCGCATGCAGTTCTACTAGTGTAGAACACACCAGTAGGGCGCATTGTTCGTATATATAGAAAGAAAATCAATATAAAATTAGTGAATAAAAGACGGATTTAAAGCGAGGGCCATAGATGAATCACGAGCAAGTGAAGGATTCTATCGACTGAATCACGACCGTAGGGAATGATTCATGCTCGTGATTCAAGTTTTAGAATCCTGAGCGACGCGAGCGATTCATGGCCCTCGATATACATCCGTTTTATTCAAGAGTTACTTATTATACTTTATACCATGACTACGAGAAAAAAAACTTGCAACTTCGAGTATGTTGATAGGTCAATGATCGAGACTTATGCGGGTGAAACCGCGGGGCGCAGCTAGTTAGTATCTAATGCAAAGGCATCCAGCTGGTCTCTAGAGGCTTGTTGAAAAATGCAAATAATAGTATTCTGACTGACAGTTGGCAATTACTGTGGAGTTCTAGAATATGCTAAACGGACCACTGACAGCGAAGAATAATTGGTTTAAAATTCAACGGAAAAATGTTGGCACATTTCTTTGAATAACTTTTGTTTTTCCAAGGTTGGATAATACAATGCGAATGATAACACAGCGCAGATGTTTTGCTTCATCGATTTGGTAGTCAGCATAAAAATATCTGATCAAGTGTGAGTTGGGGAAATTCGCTGTGCCTATTATAGTTTTAACTGAACAAAATTCTGCATGCACTCTCTGGCACCAAAAAGAAAACCACCGATGTATCGCAGATTTTTTTTTATGGAGGCGTTCATCCGAAAGATTCACTAATAATGGCCGATTCCTACAATTTACGGACCGTTATTGGTTAAAATTGACACTCTTGTATCTTTATCGATAATGAAGCAAAGACCTCATAACTTTCCATAGTAGACCCTCCCGTATGCAAGTAACTATCACAGGTAAAATTAGCTTACGAATCTATTTATATGCCCAGTTTGGCAATAAAAAATGCTACCATTGGTAAGCAGAAGAGCAGAGCAGATCGAGGTCAAGAGCAGTCCCAAAACTCAATAAAAAAAAGAACGATTCGTTTTCGTTTATAGGAACCGAGCATAAGCAGTGAATCTTTGGGATGCAATGATGAAAACTGTGCATAGTCTGAAACTGAAATATGTATCATAGGTCCAATTAAATACGGCTCAAAATGTGCTTTGTAGTTGTCAGCTTGTCGCTGCTTCTCGGGCCGCACACTAGAGGCGCCACTTTAGACTAAAATAGGAAAGAAATAGTGTCAATGTTATAGTCTTCTTGAAGTGATCCAGTTGTATACAGGGTGTTAGGGTAGACACCGTTATCCTTGAAACGAGTGGTTTGGTGTCATCTATAATATACTTTTTCTATGGGACCAACTTTGAAATCATAAAAAAAAACAGCTTTTCCATACATTTTGTCGATTTAAGTGAAGTATATTATAGATGACACCAAACCACTAGTTTCAAGGATAACGGTGTCTACCCTAACACCCAGTATATTTTGTTTGTATTTCTCTGTATTGTGTTTATTAAATAAAAACAACAATGTTTATTAAATAAAGGAACAAGTTAAATAATACATGGCATTAAGTCCGCCTCTCTATATTTGCTTGAAGTAATAGAATATTTATACAGGCTGTAATTAATTTCATGGGCATCCTCTTAAGGGTCATTATGAACATCTTTCACTATGGGAATAAACATGAAATCGCTAAAAATAAATCAGCTGTTCCCTACATTTATGTTCGCATACCTCGTCAAAATGTAGGGAGCAGCAGATTTTTTTTTCATCTTTTATAAATAACTAGCGACCCGTTCCTGCTTCGTACGGTTTTTTGGACTTGATAAAACATCGAGATTTTTAAGTTATATGTAACTTTAATACTAACGTGTTACACTCATAAACCTTCCGGAATAAATTCTCTAAACAATGGTGAAAACCTCATCAAAATCTGTTGCAAGGTTTATAAGAACAACGCGGACATACGGACAAACAGGAAAAGCGACTTTAAATTATAATATGTATAGATAATACGCAGCTCATCAGTTTAGTAGTAAAGTAAAATTATTGTCGGTATCCATTTATACTTGAATCCAAATTAAGCCAGGAAACCAAGCAAGTCAAAGTTATCTACTTTGACTTGCTTGGTTTCCACTATGTAGACCTATTTCCTTTTCTCAAGTACGTACGGCACCCTTATAGTAATCTAGCAATTGAATATTCACTTGTTATGACATTGTTCATTGTAAGTTGCTACCCTAACTTTAACTTTACCGTAGCCGAGCCATTTTAAATATGAATTGCGAATTTAATAGTACTAAATTGTACCCGGGCTGTAGACGTTCGTGCGAGTCAATTTGATAGACGAAAACAATAAAACCCTTTCATAATCATAATTATATTCAAAGAAAGATGTAAAAGATAAAGTATCAATTAGCCTTCCTATGTTTTGAGACACGCGAGGATCATAAATAAAATAGAATAAACGAAGGGATTTCACCCAACGTCGGGGGAAATAGTTTTTCCAACTACTAGGCTGACATGCGGTGGTAAGAGGTTTTCTGTAAATCCGTCGCGGGTGAGACACGTACGCGGATAAATCCTGAAGCCTCGTTTACACGAGGAGATCATTTAGATAATTTATTCTGAACGATTTATATGTGTATTTTACATACCTATGAGTAAGATTCATTTATACTCCACATCAATAAAAAACTAACACATTTATACTACAGAAAGCTCGATGCGTGGTTCGCTATATTTACCAATTATGAAAGGCTTAGATCTAAGTACTCACATCAGGGCTAATATCGGTGAAGTTGGCACTGGATACGAACTCCTTGAGTTTTCCACCAAGCCGGTCATCAAACGGAGGTTTAGTTAGTGTTGACTCGCGTTAACAGTGCGTTCTATACAGGCCTTACGATAGGTGTCAATAGCCTCGACTGTCACAATTGAGAGCGTTTGAACAAAAATTGTATTTTTCGAGTTTTTCGGGAAATTGCCTACAGAGTCTCGTTTGACATAACCGTTGAAAAGATTTTTTTCTCGGGTCACTAAGAGATGACTGCGATAAATCGGCATTCGATTCTCGCTCTCGACGGTCGAAAATCTTACTTCGTGTAAACGATGCTTTATCCTGATCCACCGCGGTTTAGTTTCGCTGCTTCGCTTCATGTTGCCTTAGTAGGTGGGGGAATTTTATGGTGTGGTTGACCGTTTTTATGGGGACCTCATGAAATAATCTCTGTTATTTTGTCATGGTTATAAAATAGTGGAGGGAAACTGTTATTGATCACTTTTCAGTGCGTTTATTTAGTTAGCGGGTTACTAGAATTGGTTTTAAGGTTCCAGTATTAACTTTCTTCATTTCTAACACACAAGGTTCAATCCAAGTCTTTACTTTTGCTCCTTCAGTTTAGAAGCCGTTTAACTAACTCAGTAAGTATATTAAGAAACTTACAACGACGTCACTTAGAACCAGAGCTAACTTCAACGTACGGTATTGAACTTAAAGGTTTCATAGTACAGGAGCAAGTTAACTTCGACCTCTTTTTAGTTGATTTTGAAAACTTTTATAAGAGAAAATATCCGCATTGAAGTCGGAAATTAATATTGAGTCAAAAAGGGTTCTTGGACCCTGTCTTTAAGGGTGTTTGTAATTTATTGCTTGCCATCAAATCAGTGTAGTTCAAACTGAATCAACGAATTGAAACACGTGCTTGCTTACTTATGTAAAGTATACACGTGTATGTTACGTGAACTTACGCGGGTAACATTCTAATGAGTATGTGACCATTATAATTTTCTAATACAAAAATGAATGAAAAGAACGTAACTGTTTCTTAAAAACGTCTGGCTTGCAACGTAGGTAAAACAATCATCACCTCAGAAAGATTGCGTTATCTATGAAATGCCAAAACCGTTAAATGTAAAACTGCCATTAATTCCATTACCACCAAGCTTAACAAAGCTTTCACATTGCGTTCGGATGTTATTAATTTTCGCAAACCATGCTGCGAACATTTAGGGTTGCCAAAGATTGAGAATCATATCTCTTTTGTTCCATACCGCCCTGGTCTGTGCGAGTCTCATCCATATCGTCCCATCGTTATTGTTGTTAAAATATCGTTGATATTTTTGCCTAAAAGCTGCTTTTAGCTTTGAGAGCGTTCATTTGTTCCATTTATTTTGATGGACGTATATAATAATAACTTTTTGTTGCCTTATCATATTATTGAACGAGTGTTTAGTTATTTCTGCTTTGTAGGTAGATAAACACGCAAAATTAAAACTATGTATCTTTTTTGAGATTGTAAGTAACATTTTTGAGATAACGTAATACCAAGCCTATGAATTCCTCAAAGAGTTAAAGGTACTTTTAGTTCACCCACATTTCGCCAGTTACGTTTAAGTCTCATGGAATGGGACAAGCCTATTGTCATCAATCGGTTTCAAATCCAGACACAGGGCTGCTGCTTGAGATAAAGACTATTAAAACAATTTTTATGTTGCATTCAAAGTCATATCAACAAGATACATACATCACGCACAGTACAAAATAAATGTTGTGTAACATTGTGTTACACCAATTTTATCTTCTGATCATGACAAAATAGTTCTAAGCGTCTCTGCCAGCCCTACCTATGAGTAATAGCATGTTACAAGCAGGTATTTCTGATATCCATTCATTACTACATTCAATTAAATGTTATTTTCTGCTTAATCGTTTATGCTCGGTTCCTATAAACAATAACGAATCGTTTTGCTTACCAATGGTACAATTTTTTATTGCCAAACTGGGCAAATAAATAGATTCGTAAACTAATTTTACCTGTGATAGCTACTTCCATATGGAAGGGTCTAATATTCAAAGCTATGAGGTTTTTGTTTCACTGTTGGTAAAGATACAAGAGTTTTAATTTTAACCATTAACGGTCCGTTAGTTATAGGAATAGGCCATTTATCTATAGGTTAATCTATTGTTACTAGTAGGTATCTATAATGTGCGTATGTGATTGATAAGTACTACTTCTCTATAGATATGGGTGCCTGGTAGCATGGAGTTTGGTCATTGAGTTTTTTTAATTTTACGTCCTTTTTTTTAGAAAGGCATTGGTTTAAAGGTGTCAAAAAACGCCCTTTTCAGGCAGTAAGTATTGTGTTGTTTACTGCTAAAATAATTATATGAAAAAATTGAGCCGGATTAGCGACAAACTAAAATCCTGTTTTTTTAATAGTAAGTCAGCGATGATGTCTTAAGTGCTTTTACCCATTTTCCAGCGCCATGACGTTTCGCACAAAATAAAATATTATTTACTTCCACGAAAAGTTTATTGTATCACTCGTTATCGATACGCTGTAACTAACTAAAAGGAAGTATCTGTATAATACTTATGAGGAAAAAGAAAAAAGGAAAGGAAAAAGATGTAAGGATATATTTTTTATATCGAAATAATACCAATCTGTCACCCTGTAATGCCGAAGGCCCACCGAAGCTAAGAGGAAATGTGTGAGAGAAATTCCGACGCAAAAATATTCGAAGAAATACAGAAAATGTGTATTATGTTTTTCCATACATTAGTAGCTACAAATCCAAAAGAATGTATGTTTGTTTATTTGTTATTTGTTGACTCCTTGTCTACTAAACCTGTGGAGAATGACATAGGATATTTTTTGCTGGGGTACATGGCGGTTTTTCACCTAATCTTCCTGTAATTTTGCTCGCTCTTTATCTTTCAAAGCAGAATAAAAAAACACTACTTGGCGGCAAAAAATGTAATGTAACTTTCAAAATTCCTTTTTTGAAATTCCAAAGTTGTGTTGTGGAGGATTCTATTTTACTCATTCTTCTTGACGAACAATGACAAAAAGCTCTATTACGACAAATACGGTATTAATCCGGCAGACATACTTAATCCCTTGCTCGAATTTTCCAACACCCACGCCGCCTGCTCTACATACTAAATAAACCAAGTAATCTTTTACCCTCAAATAACAAAGGGCTCACATTAAACTTTGACAACAATATGTCCTGTTATCCTTCTTATTTCTGCTTTCCTAGTACTCTGAAATCGTGTATTTCCGCTGTCCCTATTGCCGTGGCTAAATCACGAATCCGTTGATGTAAGTCTGTTCCTTTTAAAGCTAGTACACAAATGTAGATAGTAGTGTCTGAAAGGGAGTACGTACTAAGTGTGTTAATGGCACAAAGATGTAGTGACGAGTCGTGTAGCTGTATGAATAAGGTACCTAGTTTAAAAGCAGTAGGACATTTCCGGGCAAGAAGACGATTTACCAAACGTTCACACAGAACTGGAGCGAGCTTATTGGATTCAAGCAAAGCTGTATCCGCAAAAAAGCCCACAAACCCACGATCCCTGTTCACCCCCATCTCAATACTAAGTCGATATCAATAATACTGCATACCTATTACCCTCAGACCGAGCCACGCTGGGGCTCCTAATTTGCATACTGAGTAATTTCAAACGTACGTTCGGATTGTAGGCGCCATATTGGTTTAGGGTCGCTTTCCTTCAAATTTACATGGGATAGGGCGTTTTATAGCGGCTTTTAGGGCTTCGGATAATTCAGGCAGGAATGCTAGAGGAATGCTGTTGTCAATTTAGCTTCTGAAATTATCTGGGAAAAGTACATGTGACGGTTTGGTATCTCACATGAAATGACAATTGATCGCACTGGGTTTCATTTTGATAGTTCAGACACGTTCATTGCGTTATTTGTTGAGCGTACGAATTTTTCAAACCTATGAAGCAATGGATGTCAAAATAAAAGGCATTGCGATCGATTGCCATTTATGTGTTACGCAATTACCCAGCTGGATATACAGACAAAAAAAAAACCGACTCATCTGCATCTGCCTAGCCTTTTCCTAACTATATTGTGGTCGGCTTCCAGTCTAACCGGATGCAACTGAATACCGCTATTTTACATGAAGCGACTGCCTGTCTGGTCTTGACAACCCAGTAACTGGGTAATACTATACCTACCTATACCTTGGTAAGACTGGTTGCCAGACTTTCGGGCTTCTGACGACCCGTAACGACTGTCAAAGATGGCACTGAAGAACGGCTTGACGTGCTTTCCCAGGCACGGAAGAGTCTCGGTATGTAAAGGTGATCACCCATCCACGGACCAACCCCGGCAAGCGTAGCTAAACCTGTTAGATCGACCCGTGCGGCTGTTATGACTTAGCCACGAGCTTCTCAACGACAAAAAAAACCGACTGCAACCACTGCTGTATAGTCCTCTAATAATAGTGCTGCATTTTCCCGCCACTTAAAACCATTTGTGACATCTGGCACACTACCCAGAAGTTCGATAAGAATTCTATATATTAAGTTCACTAAATCACACTTGACATACTTAGTAGTTAACTTTGCAGTACATCATGACTAAATCATTATCTGCCCATCCCAATATCTTGGGATCGGATCTAAATTACGGCCGAAAATCACTATTTTATCTTCCTATCTCGAATGCAATTAATATTCCAACCAGTCCATAAAATAACCCATAGAGAAGCGAAACTCTATTAGTGTTGGGCATTAACTCCGTTCTAAATGTCCAATTTAAATCGGGATCCGGAATTCCGACCGAAATCAACTTTAGGGCAGTTTTACAGTTCATCTTTGCCTTCTTTGTACATGACTTGGGTCGATAATCACCGGAATTCGTGAGTCTTTTGGTGATTTGGCCAATCACCTATAATTATGTAGATTAGATAAGAAGATGGTTTCTAGTAACACGGGGGTAATAAGCTGCAGAAAATTCGGTAACGAAAAGATTATGATAATCTAATTAGTGTTTTAATTAATCTCGTTTGCTTGCGATGTATGAAAAAGTTTTTCATTATTAATTAAGCGTGTTTCTCAAGCTTATTTCAGACTTCGCTATAATATAATAAGCATATATAGGTAGTTCATAGCACAACAACACTTAGAACACGTTCACACTTTGATGTTATTGGAAATCTATGCCGAGCGATAGTGTTGTGCTATGAACTATATCCTAACTAATATTATTAACGCGAAAGTTTGTAAGTATGGATGGATGGATGAATGGATGGATGTTTGTTACTCTTACACGTAAAAGCTTCTGAATAGATTTGGATGAAATTTGGCAAACAGATAGTTTATAACCTATTTTATCGATATTTCCACGGGTACGCGGGTGAAACCGCGGGGTGCAGCTCGTGCTATATATAATAGCGTAGTCTGAAATGAGCTTCATTGAATGTGAAGTGTGAAGCTAAAATATCGAGCCAGTGTCAGCCTCACTCCCGAACCAATATCGCCAATTATTAGGGCATAAATCTCTTATACATCTAACATTTTATTTGGGTGTGGTGATTATGGAATTACCTACTACACATTACTGTTGACAGGGTGCATTATTTATTGATCTTCCTCTCATTTTCTGGATATAGGTAATCGTTTTATGGCCTCCTATCTCAACAGGAGCACAGGAAGGTAAGAAGGTGGTTGTTCTACTAAAAGGTCGTGAGTAGGCTGAAAGAACAACGGCTACGAATACGTCTTCTCATTTTCTGGATATAATAGTTTTATGACCTCCTATCTCAACAGGAGCACAGTAAGGTAAGAAGGTGGTTGGTCTACTAAAAGGTCGTGATAAGTTGGGTAAAAGAACGACAGCCAATCAAATGACTAGGATAACAGATTCAATTGAAGGATTTCAGTAACCGGAGGTTAGTCCCTATTTATATGACTTGAAGTATTTCCAACAAACGTTTTGAACTAACTTTCAAAGCCTGTAATTCAGAAAACAAAGTTTGGAAGAAGCTCAAACGCGTAAATATAAGACAAGGATTATGTTAAACGAGCCTTTAACTATTAAAAGAACTTTTCAAGTATTTGAAGTCTATAATAAATTGAAAAGTTTGACATCTTTATCTTAAAACAAGGTTTCCCGTAGCTTAATGCTTTTCAACTTAAGACTTAATTCATTCAAACTCCTGTAAAAATCTCACCGTGATAGCTAGGTGACGTGAGCTTGAAGTGCGCTGACAATACTGTTAATCCCTAGCAGCATGTGAAAGAAAATAAAAACCGGCCAAGTGCGAGTCGGACACGCGATGATGAGATGCGTACAATTAGGTATTGATAAAACGGCAAAAAAAAAACATGTCTGTTGTATGGGAGCCCCCCTAAATATTTGTTTTATTTTAATTTAATTATTTATTTTTAAAGTGAATATATAACTAAATATTCTGTGAATATTTCAAGCGTCTACTTGTTGCCGTTATCAATATGGAGCAAAAACCACATTTGTTGTATAGGAGCCCCCTTAAATATTTATTTTATTCTGTTGTTTAACATTTTTTGTTATAGCGGCAACAGAAATACATCATCTGTGAAAATTTCAACTCTCTGACTATCACGGTTCATGACATACAGCCTGGTGACAAACGGACAGACAGACAGACAGCGGAGCCTTAGTAATAGGGTCCCGTTTTACCCTTTGAGTACGGAACCCTGAAAATCGGCCAAGTGCGAGTCGGACTCGCTCACGAAGGGTTCAGGCCATTTTATTTATAAAAAATCACGTTTTTTTTATGGAAGCCCCCTTAAATATTGATTTTATTCTGTTTTTCAGTATTCGTTGGTTTAGCGTCAACAGAAAATCTGTGAAAATTTCAACTGTCTCGGTTCATGAGATAAAGCCTAGTAGCAGACGGACAGACAGACGGACGGACAGCGGAGTCTTAGTAATAGGGTCCCGTTTCCTCCTTTGGGTAGGGAAACCTAAAAAAAAAAAAACTCAAATAAGAGAATCAAGGAGATTAGGTAGCTACCATGGCGAAAACCTTCAACTGACCTTGACAACATTCATAAGTTGCTTCATTTGTTTTCCACAAGATCAGCAAAATAACTTTACTCCTTCGTAAATAAACGGTATATTTTCTGTTTCGACACGTCATCCCGTCGCGCGTCGGGAAAGTTCGTGATAAATACTCGCCCGAAGTTGTGACGTATGCTAGAATTTGTGACGTATGGAGTAACTTCGAATGTTGTACCGTATCGGTGTATTAATCGAAGAGTTTCTTGTCGTAGATGAGGGTTGAATTTCGGTCGACGCGGCGCCGGCTGTCGCTGAATACCAGCGCTGGGCCTCTGTCTTGCATAGGGTCGCAGCATAATGCTGAGCGATAGCCGTTTTGCGTGGATGTGACGCATGTTTCCCCCAACCTTTTCTTATGTTTTTTTCTTTGTGTTTTTTTTTTTTTGCGTCTAGTTTACCGCAAATAAACGTTTTTTCTTTCTTTGTTAGCCCGATTCGGATAAAGATCAGCGGCCAGGTGCAAGTCGGACGCGCACCACCATGGGTTCCGTACCACAGTTTCTTAGGGATCCACATACAAAAAATATGTTTTCTCTTTATTTCTTAACTTTTTTTTTTGATGTAATAGCGGCCATATTGTGAAATTTCCAGTGTCTACCTACAACGGTTCAAAAGATACAACCCTGTGACAGACGAACGGACAGCGGCGCCTTAGTCCGTATTTTTTCTTTCTTGAATTCTTCGCTTAGACTCGCGACAATCTAAGAAGTCCGTTTTGACAGCTATAAAAATCCTTTATGTAGCGATGAAAAAAATTATTGGTTTCTTATATACTGATTCTCGAGACATGTCGATTAAACATTCACAAACAACACACTTAGAGAGTTTGTTATCGACGACTTATCTAAATTGCTTAAAACTGATTCTCAAGGCATAACGTTTTATTACAAGTCAAGAATGAAACGTCAAAACGGACTTCTTAGATTGTCGCGAGTTTAGTTATCTCATTTCCTATCGTCAACAGCCCTTACGATCGATTTCCCGCCAAAAAGTCTTTTCACTTTTCCTCCGAAAGGGGAGGAAATAAAAGTTAAAACTTCACGATAAAATAATTAGATCTTACGGAGTTTCCGCATCATGAATGGCTGCTGACATTTTCATTTTTTTTTTGTTTTGAGGAAAAATTAGAAAATACTGTTTCGGAGTAAACACCAATTTCGCTAAGTCATGGAAATAAAAGTATTAATAATCAAAATTGTTATTTCTGAAGTTATTAATTGATTGTTTTCCAAACACAAATTGGAAAACAGGAATATAATCATAACATCATGCCTGTATTCCCTGAAGGGTTAGGCAGAGGTGTACCTAATAGTACACCCACATTTCGCCAGTTATGTTTAAGTCCCATGTAAAACGGAGCGATCCTACTGCCATCAACCGCGGGGCACAAATTCAGACTCCGAGCTGCTATTGAGAAATTCCTGATGGAAAAACCCAATAACACTTTGGCTGACCTGGGAATCGAACCCAGGGCCTCATGCTCGACAGTAGCGCTTGCGTTCTGGGCATTTAGTCGATATTACTTTGTAAATTCCACAAGCTAAATAGTCAAAAGTTTTCTCGGAAACAATTTGATGGGAGCTTTTATAAAATATTCTAGACTGGATTTCAAACGGTATGAATTCATTTCGATATTGGGATCGAGATGGCTCGATTTGTTCGTCTGCTATGACCATCCGCATTGTTCAAATCGTTTTGCGCGGGTAATATGGCCCATTTATTGGGCTGTTTGATGATCCAGGAACATGGCCTTATCATCTCTCGTGAGGTTTGAAGGTTGTTCTTTCACGAATCAAGCTATTGGCTGACAGCTTAATTCGTGGTGAAAATATTAATTAATCAGTTTGTTTGTACTCATTGAGTTCCCAGGTTATTTAAGTCAGACCCTCATTGCAAATTCTTGACTGAGGTCAGATTTCTAAGAATAGAATTCAAACCAAATTAAACCTGAACAGCTCTCATTTTTAACTCAACTACCAGGCAAGCATGAACTTAAAAGAGCAACTAACAATGAATAATTACGAACTAAACATTAACCTAATTCGTTGACCTGACAAGGTTCAAACGGAGTCCTTTATTAATATGTCCATTACAGAGCCGATTCGTGAATAATTGATGGCCACTGCTAATAAAGTAACCATGTTTGTGGAAATATTTTGACCTTTTGGCTCGCTGTTATATTAAACAAACACTGCGTTGTTACAGTAACATGACTGCTGTAAATAAACAGAAATAGTTACAATAATAACTAACATTGTTGCTTAGAATACTTATAAATAATTATGATGGTTTCAAAAAACAAAAATCGATTCGGATTCGATCCCGGACCTCTTCGATTGCGGATCCATTCCTTATCCCTTACGGCTACAAATACATGTTATATTTACGCGAATTTTAGCAATGAAATGGTAAGAATAGGTTGCCACTATGACGCGTATTCTAAATGCAACAGAAAAACCTATGTTATGTAGGTCTGTGCTGAAGTTTTGAGCGTTTACTAAGTACAACATGTAGATATAAAAGTATGTAGGTATATGTAGGTAGATATGTAGGTAGGTATTCTAGGTATGTATGTAGGTAAGTATGTAGGTAGGTATATAGTTAGGTATGTAGGTAGGAAATATTTTAAGGGGTCATTGTACACACGGCTACACTTCAAGCTACAGGTACATTGCCAGTATGAGCTGACCTCGCGTTGTACGGAAATTCTATACAATGCGAGATCAGTATAAACTGGAAATGTATAGCTTGATGTGTAGCCGTGTGCATATGGGACCAACGCTGAAATCGCGAAAAACAAGTCAGCTGTTCTACATTTTGACTAGCTATGCGAACATAAAGTAAAGTGATTTCAGGCTTGGTCCCATAGCTGTTCATGATGATGAGTACAATGACCCCTTAAAATATTTCGTGTATAAAAAGATACACCTTTTATTTTCGTCCAATTTTGGATATGTCGAAAAATTCACGGCAGAAGTATATAATGTATGACGAAATTAAAAGGAAAACTATCACAGCTATAGGCTATACCAGGTTCAGTTAACGAGTAGGTAATAATCTACCAACTTAAATTTCCAGTTACAAAAACATGTTCTCCCGTACATTTCGTATGGGAGAACATGATTTCAACTACAATGTTAAGTTTGTTCTTGGCATAAATTCATTCCAACTACGGAAACCTTCATTATGTGTGGTCCGACACGCACTTGGTCGGTTTTTCTATCTGGGATTGCTCAGTAGCAGCCTGGAGTCTCGATTTGTGCCTGGTTGATGGCAATAGGCTCGCCCCTATTACATTCGACATAACTGGCAAAATGTGAGTGTACTAACTAAAGGTACACCTCTGCCTAACCCTACGGGGAATACAGGCGTGATGTTATGTTACATTAACATTTTTTTTTGGTCTACTTATATTATAAATTTGTATATAAATTATGGGAATGTAAATAAAAAAAGTATTAATAAGTAATAGCAAATTTAAAAAAAAAACTCAACAACGAAGCGCCTACGCGCACAATTGAATTGGGCTCTCTGCAGCGAGCTAGTCTATAAACGCACATTGATACAATTCGTTCGTAAATATTTGCACTAACACACGCAAACGTGTATAGTCGGTCGATAGCCGGGGCGGAGCAGCGAGCGACACAGCCGTCCCGTAGCAATGCTAACTCGGGACTGCCGCCCGCGCCCCGCGCAGAGCACCTCTGAATCTCATCTCTAAGTGGGGTAATATTCTTAAAAATATTGATTAATTTACATTTATGGTACGAACAATCTGTAGTACCTCTAACCATCAATTTTTCAGTATAAAAATATTTCCAAACATCAAAGCCGTTTAGTAGTAGTATGGAAATATTAGCCAACAAGTGCGTCTTGGTAGATATTTTTTTAAGGCAAAAGTATTAGTCTTACGAAAAAAACTGCTCGAATAAAATGTTGTACATGAATCTATGGCATACATCTTTTTTTCAGGTCTTTTATCCAAGCCGTTAATGAGGAGTAGGCTTTTTAAATTGACCATGTTACGGTACTAAACGGGACCAAGCGCCTTAAGACTGTCATAGCAATGAATATAACAACAAACAATACCAGGAGATGAGAACCACTACGAATATCACTGAAACTAGCCACACTGTTTATTTTAATTGACAAATATAAGCGTTGGTACACAACGTTTGGACCGAGGCCAATTGAGCAGCCGCGCGTTATACTAAATGTTAATGAGCTTCAACATTATCTGTATACTAAATGCATATTGTTTTGCGGCTATGTGCTTACATTTACCTAAATATTTTTTTCTTTTTTTTTTCTTTTTAGGGTTCCGTAGTCAACAAGGAACCCATATAGTTTCACCATATGTCTGTCTGTGTCTCCGTCTTTCCGCTACTATGTAGTACTAGAAAGCTGTAATTTGGTATAGGTGTACATATTAATTACGCCAACAAAGAGGAAAAATAAAATTATGAAAAACAGTTTTCCATACGTAAAGTAGGAACCTTTTTTTTCTCGTCTATCCCATGGTGTGGGGTGCCGTTGGAAAGGTCGTTCAAATATTGTGAGCGTGTGTGAAAACCATTTCTGGATTCAGGGATCCGTTTGCAAATTATTAAGCTTCAAAGTGCAAATGACCTACCAAATAAAAAAGAATCATCTAAATTAATTCATTATTAATGGAGTAATCGCGTAATAAACAACAAAAAAAAACATACAGTCGAATTGAGAATTTGAGAACCTCCACCTTTTTGTAGTCAGTTAAAAATATGAAGATACCTACTGCTGCATGAAGGTTTATTTGGTTTCGATTGTTGAAACTGTTTCCAAAATTCTTTATTGGTGATTTCAAATTCCGTTTTAAAATAGAAGTAGGTACATAACAGATAGTTGAGTGCGTCGATAGTATTGATTTTACTGCTGAAATAATTTCTATCATTTTCTTTTATTCATTTTTAATGGTCGATGACAAATTGTTCACGATAATGGTTTCTTTGTAGCGACCTTCATTTTGACTGTAATTAATTATTACCGATGTTATTTTGTTTTCAATAAAAATATTATTTCTGAACCTTGGCAAATTTCAAGATAATACGAAGTTAGTTTGTTTGATGAGTGTGGGTGGAAATGGCAATGTCCTCAAGATAGATCGTTGTAGTGGGCGATTTGTGGATTACGTCCAGTGGATGTAAACGGGATGGTTATAGTTGGAAGAGATTGAATGAAATAGACTGTTGTAGTGGTACTTAGAAAATATCACAAACGCATCTGCAATTCTCTTGTTGTACATTATAAAGAGTATTCTATATTCTATTCTATTTTAAAAAGAAAACTAGGAGAACGAAGCCGTGACGTACCAAGCGTTGTGTATGTTGTGTTGCTTGGAGCATAGTGGACTGAGGTGAGCTGTGATGACTCATGATGGCCTAGAAGTATCAGGATAACATAGAATGTTGAGGTCATCTGAAACAGTGTGCTGCCCCAAAACCAAAACATTTGATAGATGAACATAAGCCGAGCCTCTTTTCTAAAATATTTTTGCTCTCTTACTTTGTCTGCAGTATTTTGACCTACGACCACAAATTAACGATGACCGACAGATTTTTACATTAACTACGTACCTACTTAACTTAATTATAATTGATATTTCAACTTCAAAATAATTTCCACAAAATGTACAAACTAAAATGTCAGTTTTGGCAAGCGAAGCCGCGTGCTCGTTATACCCTGGTATTAATGAGAGCTATACACCTGGGACTCCTGAGAGCGAGCTCAAATAAACATCTGAGATATTAAATATTGATCTAGAGCCAGAATATGTGGAAATGGCTCCAATCCCACGAGGATGGCACATTGATGTATGAAGCTTCATCTTGCAGAAGTACTAGGGCGTCATCAATTAGACGGAGGTGAAGTACCTATCGAGTTAACTGCCATATTGGTGATGGAAGGGTTTCTACATCCAGACCATTTTTATGGAGCATTAAATAAAACGCAAACGCATTTACAAATTAATGTCTATTTTTAATTATTTAGATTTATTTATTTACAAGTTAATTATTACACATTCACATTACAAATAAGAGAAAGGAATCCGTTGTTAATTTTCATCCATATCCATTTCCATCCGTTTTTTTCGAGTTATATCAGCCGTATTTACCTTCGTATATATGGCAAGGATACAGATCAACATCTTGTGTTTAAAGCCTTCATCGATTCCTTTGATTCGTTCACACGTCGTTAGTACCAGACACTAAAAAATAATATAAAAAAACAAATTAAATACTGCAATGTATGATAGAGTATTTAATATGTGTTCAGGCCCGGCCGTAAATATGACACATGTAGCTTTAGGCTTTCTCTACACGACGCCGGAGCCGCACCGGCGCCGGACCACATATTTTTGTGTATGGGTACGAATAAATATAATATAGCCCATGCGTCGCACCGCTGCGCGCCGTCGCGTAGGTTTTAGAGATATTTGATTTGATTTTTTTTTCAATCTTACGGTCCGGCGCCGGTGCAGCTCCGGTGCGGCTCCGGCGTCATGTACATGAAGCCTTAGAGCGAAACGACATTCGAAGCCCGAACTTTTTCCAAAATTAGATGTGCCATGAACAGCAACATGAAAAAAATTTATAATACTATCTGAGATTTACGCGCCGCGCGCGAAGGCGTGGCTGCGGCTCGGCTGCGTTGCGGCCCCGGCGCCGCTGTGGCTCCGGCGTCGTGTACATGAAGCCTTAGAGCGAGACGACGCGTTCGAAGTTTAAAAATGAATCCTACAAGTAATGGTTATCATACCGGTCATATTTCTTAGGCATTCGTGCGTATCTGTGTTGGGAAATCAGCATGGGTTGGTTAGAAGACTTATTGGTGCTTTCCGTCTTATGTTCAACAGTGACTGCCTCAGTAGTCGTAGATCTGGCTCTAATTATACTTTGCAAGTACGATTCATAAAGACTCATTCCTGGCAGCACGGAATTGTCCTCCGACGGTTCTATTGGCACATTTATGGGGTCGTAAGGTAAAGTTAACATGTATTTGACATCTGCATAGTACGGTTGTCCTTCAGATACACCTTTCGTTGCGTTTGGCGGCATTTTTGTTGTTGATGTTGATGTTGTGGTGGGTGATTCTGTGGTCGTAGAAGGTTTGACAACATCGTCCCAGATTACGGAGTCGAGCCATCGGACGAAGCTGGCGATTTTTGGGAAGGAGTGGGTCTTGGTGTAAAGAGCGCAGGAGTTGATGAAGGAGGATATGGCTACTAGAGTATTGTTCTGGATCACTGCGCCACCATTGTCTCTCTGAAATAGAAGTGTGTATTTAGAAATTGAATTATATCTGTTAAGCCGTTTTAGCGTGTAACAAACAAACTCACTTTCGCATTTATAATATTAGGTATGATTAAGATATACAGGGTGTTAGGGTAGACACAGTTATCCTTGAAACTAGTGGTTTGGTGTCATCTATAATATTTTTTTTCTATGGGACCAACTTTGAAATCGCAAAAAAAGTCAGCTGTTCCATACATTTTGTTGATTTAAGTGAACACAAATGTATGGAACAGCTGATGTTTTTCCCAATTTCCAGGTTGGTCCCATACAAAAAGTATATTTTAGATGACACCAAACCACTAGTTTCAAGGATAACGGTGTCTACCCTAACACCCAGTATAGTTAGGATAAAGTTTGCATGTCAGGAATATTGGAGCGTCAATTGCAAAATGCAGTTTGCATTTATCTTTGACAACATTATTTTTTCCGCATTCGCCTCACAAAGTTCGCCCCACATTTGATATTCCTTGTTCGCCCCATATTTTGTTCCATTTTTACCATACAAAAGCCTCATTAAACTCAATATCGCTATCCCTCAGATTGTGACTACATAAACAATTGCATGTTTTATCCCCATTTGTTTTTATTCTTCGTCCCAATGACATTTATAAATGATCTCATAAAACAATGTAGCGGAACGATCCAGATGATTTATATGTTTGTGCTTCCGTGAGCGTATCGAGTGCGTTTAATTTTATTGTGGCTATTAACACCTTATGTAATGATGTTTACTTTGCCTTTTATTGCTTGGCGATATTCTGAAAGTAGGACACGGTAATCAGCAAAGTATTATTGCATCTGTTGTAAATGTAATAATAGTTATTTACGCAACTGTTGTATAATAAGGGGTATTAAAACACGAATCGTATCACATGAGTGTGAATTTATAACGATAGGTTTATGTGTATAATACATTCATAATAAATATGATATAGAAATCAGCTTGTTTCGTTTCGTTTTAACACGACTTCCCAAAAAGGAGTCCTAATGAGAAAATAATAAATAACATGAACCTTTGTTATTATATACCGGTATGTATATAAGTTCATGTGTTCCCACATAAACTACTCATCATCATTTGACAAATGAGGTATCGTTGGAAGCGTTTGGATCGTCCGCTGTTAAATTGAATATGGCGCGCTCTAGAGGACAAAAACAAATTAACTAAAAAAAAAAAAATATAGATGGGTGCCTTTGTTGCTTTCAAATGAAAGCGTATAATTAGCACATATCAAAAATATAATAATATTATAACTTCAAAAAAAAACTTTATGACACTAAAACCCAACTACTACAAAAAAGTCAACTAAAAAATTGGTTGCCTGTAAAGTCGGTATACGGGCGAAAGTTTTACGTGACAACGACTTTGAGTGGTAAAATAATTTTAATGTGAATATTCATTCGTATAGTAGGAAGAAGGATGAAATAATAGTAACAATTTAAAACATTTATTTATACAAAGAATTATATTTAAAACATTAATTTATACAAAGAATCTCGCACTGAATTTCATATTAACAAAATTTTATTATGCAGGCGCCTAAGCGAAATAGAAGCGCAAGACATGAACCGGTGTGTATGCCTATCTCTCTCACTCTCTCTCTCTCGCTCTGTCTCTCTCGCTCTTAGGCGGGCTAACTGTGCTCGAGTGGAAGGGACGCGTGCCTTTCACTTTTTATGTCTGTCTCTCTCGCTCTTAGGCGGGCTAACCATGCCCGAGTGGAAGGGACGCGTGCCTCTCACTCGCTCTCATTGTGAGCGCATAACGTGAGCGGAGCGTAACGCAGTTTCTTGAAGTGTCACCCGGCAAACCAATTTATAAGACGTTGTCACGTCAAAAGATGTAAACAAGACATCACAGACAGACAAATAAAAATCCGGAGTCACACATAATCTATGACTTATGCCCTAACACGTGTGACTCCTTTGGATTTCCTCCGTGTGGATTTTTAATTTGTCTGTCTGTGATGTCTTGTTTACGTATTTTTAGTTGACTTTTTTGCCGTATTTGGGTTTTAGTTTTATAACTTTTATTTTTATTATGTTTGCGATGAGAGCAGGCGGGTGAAGACTCTCATTTGTGAGCTAGGTACTTAGACGGGTAATGTGTGGGTAAGAAATAGTTTGGGAAACATAGACCGTTTTCCAGGAAACATCAGGCAATTTTCTCTTAAAACCCAAAATAGACGTCGATTTACTAACTTCACGATTTCCTTCGATAGTTTTCTCAATTTTACTGATAAAATTATCAGGCCTTCAAGCGATTGATCACCAAAAAACCTTCATATTTCACCCTTAACCCCATGGGAACGACATTCATTCAAGTAAGGGGTAAAAAATAACGTGTTTTCCCTTGACAGAGACCCTTGACGGGGGATTCCTTATGGCGAATATCGGTCCTAACTTGGGATCATTCCCGAGTAAGGACCGATAAATTCCGAACTGTCAATTTAACTCATGTAAAATAAATTGACTTTACAAATTCGTTTTTATTATGTAGGATTAAATGGACCAATAGCCGCCTTTACACGACACGCTTTTTCACTCGCGATCGGAGTGTGCACGATTGAACGCGGGGAAACTTGCACGCGCAATCGTGTGTGATTGTGTTTATCTATTTTTATGTGCCTTGAATTATGTTCGAAGCGCACAGACTTGAACGCATGAAAGCGCGAGCGGGCGGCGCGCGCGTGCTTTCTCGTTCTCGTTTTCATCTTTACACACGCGTTCTTTCCTGCGTGAAAGGCCTTTCGAAGCGTGAAAGCGCGTGTCGTGTAAAGGCGGCTAATGAGGTGGATGAGTTTGGAGGAGACACTTCCAGATTAGCCAATAGGAAGAAGAAAATAGATTACTGACTAGCTGCGCCCTGCGGTTTCACCCGCGCAAGTCTCGATCCCGTGGGAATATCGGAATAAAACGTATCCTATATCCTATTCTAGCTCATGCTCTACCCATGTGCCAAATTTCATACAAATCCGTTCAGCCGTTTTAGCGTGAAAGCGTAACAAACAAACAAACTCACTTTCGCATTTAGAATTTAAGTTAGGATGAAGGAGTCTCGATATGTAAAAATGGTAACCCATCCACGGACCAATCCCGGCAAGCGAGCTTAACCTGATGGATTAACCCGGATCGACCCGGCTATTATAGCTATGAGCTTCTTCCAAGGTGGTTCTATGTAGAGCATATTAAGTCTAAGAAGACTTTATATTTTACAATTAATATACAATCAATGGGCAGTATAAGGGTCTCCGCACACGGGCCACCGGCCACAACCACAAAACGCCGCTACCGGCATATTTCCTGTAGTTTTCATACGTTTTATATGGACTCGCCGCACACGGGCCACACGCGACAGCCACATACGCCACAGCGTTTACTACAGGAAATATGCCGGTGGCGGCGTTTTGTAGTTGTGGCCGGTGGCCCGTGTGCGGCGACCCTAAGGCCACTAGTACAACAAATGTGTAATAAATAAATAAAACAATGTGTGCAAATATTTATATCAAATATTTCAAATACCAATCTTCTTCAACCTTGAAATGACGAAGAGTTTCCCAAAGTGAAATATTACCAAAACATTTAGTTTGCAAAGCCATTAATCTGATTATGATTAACTTGGAGAAAACATATTAATTTTCTATTAAGAATGTGACTCAAGTATCGATCTTCCTGTATTTCGTGACCCAGTTCCAACCTTACTAATAATTACTGTTTGATGTTGAAATTCTTTGTGTACTTTTGGTAAAGTTTAAATTGTTTCGATTCTCGTGAAATTGTTTCCTAATGTCGCCTTCCTACTTCCTGTTGCCTTAGTAACAGGGGATCAAAGGGTATCCTTTGTTCGATTTGGCGTATCATTTAAAATTATCAAATTACTCGGCGCATTACCACATTTCCGAAACAAATCCTGTAAATCGACGTGTAAGTACCTACTTAATTAAAAATGCCGATTTTCTATGATTTATATATATCAATACCGTGACAAGATATAGACACTGATCTTGCATGTGTGACAAAATTTCTGTGCAATTGACACTCCACAAAAATTCTAAAGATGCATAGTTAAAAAACATACCCTGCAGAAATGTCTATTAGGATCCTGAACACCTCCTACACAAACATAGTGTCCTGGTAGCATCTTCGTGTCGATCTCGCATATTGAAGGATCAATCATTGGGGAGTTTACTAGACGCATGTGCTGTGAAAACAAAAGAAAACATTATTTAGCTGTAGTTAAAAACATTATTTAATTTATTTGGTTATTCAGTCCGGTAATCCTTCTAATCCTTTTGATTGTTCAAGTCCTATAGGTACATAAAGCCTTACTATTAAGGGTTAAAACTGCCTTAACTCATTCAAAATCAAAATATTTTATTTCACATAAACCTACATGGGCACTTATGAAACGTCAGAAGCTAGGTGAATGGTTCTAATTGGTCGTTTCCTATGGAGAAGAACCGGCAAGAAAGTTCACGGTTACTCTTTTAAAAATAATTGGCTTTGACAATATTTTCAAATTACAGTGTTAGTAGGCATGGGAGGACAATGTACGCCTTTCAACAAGTAAGTACCAGGTACTTAACAAAATAGAAGATGTTCAATAAATCTACAGTCCAAAATAAACCTACAACTTTCATTGACCAAGAAATGAAATTAAATGAAATGACAAAGTGGCACAATAACAGGGTGGTATTACCTACATAATTATATTCCTCTCCTTTTCGTCTAAAAACAATACATTTTTCATTTCATAAAAAATAAAATCTAAGCCGCATTGTACGTTTTACGGAAATTCATATGCCTAGAGTTTTCCTCCCCATTGTTCAACGCAATCCAACCTTTTTCTTCACATATTTTTATCTGACTTCATAATATAAATGGTTGGTCTCACAATCTTAGGACCCGTATTCGAATGGTGATATTTTTATCTTTATGGTTTTTCTGATATTGATGAAGCCCTTAAAGTATTACCGACTTTGTTTATATAATAGTGCCGAGGACCAGATAAGGTATATTTAGAATACTCTTCGTCTATGGACAGGAGATTTCTTTGTGTGAAGTTTATGCATTGGCGAAATCTTAAATTGGAAAGGTTATCGAACAGCGTGTCATTGAAGCAGGAGCTGTTCAAATGCACTAAAGTGGTAGCAGCAAATATTTATTTATTTACAGTAATATACAATAATATACATCTAATACTAAAATAATAATAATATTTACAAGTATATAAGAAGGGGGGGGGGGGGGAATATTCACTATAGTGCATCAAAAAATTCCTCCGCGTTGCTGTCAGCAGGAAAAGTGCCCAAAAGCCTGGCAGCATTGCCACGTTGTATGGCAATGCTGATTGTTTGGCCGAAAAATAGGCCAGCCCACTTGGTCACGTGTCGTCGAAAAGTCGACCAACTGCTTGGCGATGGTTGTGTTGTATTATTTGACTGAATAGTTCACATTAGCTAGAAGTCAAGGGGGGATGCCTTGTCCGCCCATAGGCGTTACAATAATAAAACTTCTTTTGTGCTCGGCCAACACCTGAGGAGACTCTCGTTAGGTGGCTGGATTAAGGGCTTGATCCAGAGAACGGTACTTCTAAACACGACGCGTATCGTTAGGATAGGTGCCTCTCTCAAGAGCCCTGACCACCGGTAGCTTGGACCCTGTTCCCGATACCGGTGGGCTACTATTTTTTAAATGTTTTTTTGTGACAAGCACAATTGAAGTTTTGTTTAAAATGACCAATGATTAGCCAAAATGTCACAGCGATATTTCAAGATGGCGGTCCATACACGAAGAAGCTACTGATATATATAAATCCAGTGTTACCAAATAATTTACAATATTCATTTGTATTCATTTTTTAGTAGCGTTGAGGATTACAAGTTCGACAGTAACCAGGCAACTTGACCAGTAGTAACAATTTCGATGCTCACCCCATTAGGAGTCCATGCGACGATAGAGGCTAGGAATCCGAGCGTTACTTTGTCGTCAGCGCTCGGCAGTGTGACGCTCTGCACTCGAGAACTGAACACCATCGGGGTTTCTAGCTTGACAGCTGTCACGTGAAGGTCGAAGTTGTTGATCATCATTTTTATCTGGAACCAAAAAAAAAAATGTTTTCTTTTTTTTAAATTACACTATAGGCTTCCGTGCATGGTCAGCTTTTAGCATTCGTGTATGCATGTATCCGGTCAAATCGATCTAGGGTGGATCATCTATCCAGGTTGATCTCTTTGTTAGCTAGCCTAAATTAGAGTGGGGTTTGCACTGAACGTATTTCTAAGCGGTCACCGTACGTTTACGCCACGCAAACGCTTTGTTGCGTCTATACGACGTCTGCCAAAGCTACATTCAAAATTCTTCATTTATTTTTATTGAGACGGAAAAGACAAGTAAATTAAGTTTTATTTCCGGAGAACAGCTGGTAGTTTGAGTCGTGTAATAAAAGTTTAATTCGAGGAGTTAGTACGTAGTGAACAGTTTTATCCATTCTTCGAAAACGCTGAGCATATTAATAGAAATGGTTTTACTACCTTTGTGTAGGTTAATTAATATTATTCCCCATAAGTATCTAAGTATGTACCGCGTAAAAGACACGGATGAGACTAGCACAGACCAGGGAAGCATGGCACAATAGGGAGGAAGCTTACCAGCCTGCAGTGGTTGAAACAAGGCTGTCAATGATGATTGTGGAGGTCGATATAACATAAGATAGTCGCTCCGAGAAAAGCGTAACTTACCTGTATTGTATCGTATTAAAATGGAAGCTTACCCCAAAAGCTAAACAGATGAAGACTTAGTGCTGATAGGATGTATAAAACCTTTTCAATATATTTTGAAGTTATAATGTCTACAACCTGTATAGTTCATCTGCAAACAAAATGAATACCGACACAATGTACGGGTTCAACAAACTGTCCAACACGAAATGTTTAATCACCGCGCTTTCCAGCCGTATCAGTGTCCGTAGTACGCAGACGCGACGGGCCATACGTAAATAAAATATGAATAGTGCTCAAATGGAACCTGCTGACGCTATCTGTTCTCCTAGTATATGACGTTCATTTTAGTTGGCTGGTCCTATTTGTATTTCGAGATTTGACCTATTTGGAAGATGAATGAATTAGTGGTTCACTATTTACTCTTTCTAAAGAAACGGATTTGGCCTGGTTTTTAGAACCGTGGGTTTAATTTCTTTCATATTGTACATTCTTATTTATAAAAGGCCATTAAGTTATCACCACATTGTCCACATTGACCTAAATTCATTAATACTGCAGTGTAAAAAAAATATTCTCTTGCTTGGCTACGATCAAAGGACCAGTTTTTAAATAGACTTGCGGATCCCAGCAATTTAGGCAACGCAAGATAAGTAGATGATAATCAACACAACTGTAAATGAAGACTCAAACGAAAGCTCTAACAAATAAAAAACTTTTTACAAAAAAAAGACTTCCAAAAAAACACTCAAAACTGAATAAATAACAGTGAAGGAGTAAATGAAAACATCGTCTAGATAAACTAAGTGGGAAAAATACGTAATATTGAAGCTAACTCAAAAACTACACAAGCAAAGTTAATAAAATTTATATGGGACCACCTCGGCAGCATGCCCTACCATACAAAAAAAGAATCATCATAATCAAAATTGGCGGAGAAATCGAGTAACAAACATACAAAAAAAACATACAGGTGAATTGAGAACCTCCTCCTTTTTGAAGAAGACGGTTAAAAAGATCCCTATCTCGTTCTAAATTCAAGTTTTGTATCTCACAATCCCCTAAAAACTGCCAAATTCACTCGTTCAAAGATGCTCATACGCCGAACGACAATAAACGAATCCAGTAGCCGACTCATTACCAACCCCTCTGGTGTCGCAGTAAAGATTTTACGCTCGAAATAAAAACGTCTGATATCACCTCTCATTTGGTTACGTTATTACGTTTTCATGATACCGTTATTACATTTTGGTTTTGAGAATAACTTGGTGTTGTTATTTGTGTAAATGCTTTTGTTTTTCTGATTGGGAACTCTGGAGATTGTGGGCTCGATTCGTTTTAGGAATACCAAATATATTTTTTTGCTTTGTTCTTATAAAATGAATATTTAAGGGAAACACGAGCAGAATTAGCAGCAACAAAAATTGTAGAAATCATTACTTTTTATATATATACAAATGAAATCTATGTATATGATTATAAATATAGACAAAGTGAAGGTTTACGGTTTAACAACCGAGACCAATAAATTAATGAATCTCGGCAGAGAGGTTTATAACACCCAGATGGATAAAGGGTTATTTTTATTCGGGAAAAATCACTATGCGGACAAAGTAAAAGATAGAACTTACCCATAATGACATTTTAATTTGAAAAAGATATCAAAACAAAAGACAAATTCAAAAAGCATCAATTAAAATCATATTTCACTTTATATTTTCTCAGAAGTCATTTACCCAAGTATAGATAGATCTAACCAGGCAAACAGAGGGAACGAAGAGGATCAACAAGGAAAATCGCGTAAAACTCAGTTAAGTGGAAAAAGATAATGAAATGACAGGGCTGCGATAAATTAGTGGTGCGACATTTTATCGGCCTGGTAACGGTAAGGGACCTTTCATATTATAATTATTTTCTTGGAACTTGGAAGTTAGATTAGAAGCTTGTTAGAAATTTTAATATTAGACACCTCATTTATACAGGTAGCTAAAATATAGTACCTACTTATTTCAGAATTTTAACATTATTTGTCATTGGAAGAGTTTTTATTTTTTTATTAATAAGTAGGTATTATCAAAATCAAATCTGTGATCTATTTTTATTTTTTTTATAAAATCCTTATAGCATTTGGGTTTGATTACAAATTGATTTGAACAACTATTTGTTATTTTCAATCGGAGATCTCTATGTTTGAAAATAAGTAAACACAATTTCCTTAACTAAACTTCCATGCAACAGCTATGAAAAAAAAACAAACAGGTAAAAAGAACGTCCATACATCAACGAACTCAATCTAATTCTGCTAACAGCGTAGCACAAAAGTAAACTTTACCTTATGGAGAGCCCCTGCTTTGTTGTTATATGAACTGCCTACCCTCACTGTAAAACTGCTGAGATTCTTGTGCGTCACATACGATGTTATGATACTCCTGAAAACAAAAGAACGTTCCTTTTCATAAATTATGAAGAACAATGGGGTAACGAAAGTGGGACTTGGGTTGGGATAAAATGGGTGTCGAGTTTGATAGAAATTAAAATCTGAATTTGTCTAAGTTTAGGATAGTACGATAAGCTTCAGCTTTCGCCTTAACTGATATTTAAATCGTAAACGACATTACGTACACGAAATGTGTACGTAAACGAAAGAAAATCTCGTAAGTTCATAATATTATATTCTCTTCACAATAAGTTCTATTAAATGTCTATTTCATGAAATCATGACATTTGCGGATTATTCTAACTTATGGAGTTGTATTGCCGATTCTAATGATTATAATTCTGTAAAGCCATATTTATGGTCGCAAATCATATTTTAGGCAACATGCAACCTGACACTGACCTGCAAATGGCAAAAAACGTAAGACTTTTTTTATTTCGTGGGTATCTTTATCGCATCCCCCTTAAGGCTCATTTTCATTGGTCGATAGGGCTCGTATGCGGGGTGCTAGAAATTTTTGTAAAGCATGCCATAGAGCCCGTATTTGGGCAACCGTTTTAATTAGTCGATAGGGAACCGGGATCTCTCGTTTGGCAGTTGTTTTGAAGGCTCATTTTCATTAGTCAATTTCATTGGGTGTGAATCTCCGCACGCTTTTTACCGACTGATGACTTTCATTAGTTATTACCCCGCCTTCGGGGAGTCCCCGCATGCTGTATATCGACCAAGCTATCGTCCAATGCAAATGATCCATAAAGTGGGGAAACATGACACAACAACTTTTTAAGTAAAGACAATGATTTAAAGAGGCCTAAGACTGAAAGGTGATATTAGATTGGTAGGTTTAGATTGCGATTGTTAGAGAATGAAGCCTTTGATGGATGAGATTTTTAGCATTAGTAGCTAGAGCTACCTAATTAAATCAGAATTGTCTTGTGGAAGACCGAAACATCTTGTTTTTCTACACGTTTTACAAATAATTAATTGAATAATCTTATCAGGTAATAATCTAAAGGACAAACAAAATAATAGCTCGGAAAAACTTTCAAACAAATTACGATCACTATTATACCATTATCTTGTCAGCTTATTATTTCCAAACATAATACCAGGGTACCATAAATAATAAAACAGCTATTAATACATCTACCATTAAGGGTTTACCTTGACCATAACATTGTATCGCTCCTTTTTTCGACTTTTATCCTACCTATTACTACTTGTCAGATATGGGTTGTGTCCAGAGGGTTGGCCTTTCAACAATTTGGGTATTGGCTTAGGGTTGGCATTGAAAGGTTTTTTTAGCTTATGTTGTGTTGTGTTTATTCATGAAGAAAGTTTTATTTAAAAGCTTCAAAACAGCTTGGGAGAGATGTTTGTCAAATTGTGAATAGGATTCGAAGGGCTAAATTAATTGTCACCGCGCTACAGAGAAGAATAACCTTATTACAATACAATCATTATTAGTGAGTAGGTAGCTGCTTTAATTAATAGCACATTGCTGTATCAAAATTAATCTCACAGCGGTATCAATAACGCTTCCAATTAGAGATTCCATTTCAAAATTTCGTTCAACAACTTCAAAAGAAAATCTCCAACTACAAGAAGTGAACATCCTTTCATTTTCTGCTAGCCTAGTAACCATACATAAAAATACATAGTATTCGGCGACCCTATATCGTACACTTTCCGTATAAAAGGACCACAGCGTATCTTTCCCACATTGTTGGTCCTTCCGAGGATATTAGAGGGCTCTTACATAAACCGACTTGGATATTAGCGGATCCGAACATAAACCCTGATGTTTAGTAACACAGTAAAATAGGATGATTTATGTATCGTCAGACGTTTATTTTCGTCGGAAGCTGGATTATTAGATAAAAGGTTTTCTATTTCCTGGAGATGCTTGTTGACAAGCATTTATTTATTTGATTTGGTTTTGTTCTTTAGTTACAAGAATGGGGTCATGATTTCCTGGTAGTTTCGCTTTTTGAACACGAGGTTGCCTGGCTTTTTCGATATTATTTACTCTCAAGAAAAGGAGCTCGTGGCTAAGTAATAACAGCCGCACGGGTCGATCCATCAGGTTAAGCTATGCTTGCCGGGGTTGGGCCGTGGATGGGTGATCTTTACATACCGAGACTCCTCCGAGCCTCGGAATCGTGAATCTTTATCAGTCGATACGGGTCGTCAGAAGCCCGAAAGTCTGACAACCAGTCCAAGACCGTTCACTATAACTTGTCCCTTGTCGTCATGTTGGCACCATTGCTTGTCAAGCTTGGTTTCAATAGTAATAAAGTTCAAAATGGCGACTGACAGAACCAATCGCGTCGCGGGACAAGTTATAATGAACGCTCTTAAAAGCGTGTTGTCAAATGTGTCTTGTCTGGATGACAAAGAGTCCTTCGCATGAAATTAGGGCAATTATAGACCGATACCTATTACATAACATAACTGAAAGCTGATTTGCATTTAATTGAAACACGAGCCGAATAAATTCAAATAGGTCTTCCCCGTGAAGCCTTTGAAATGGACTTTTGATCCTACTTACGTGAAATCTATCTAACTATACATGATTGTAAACTATAGCTTATGCCCGCAGCTCTGCCCGCCTGGTATTCGGAAATTATCCCACGGAAACGAACGAAAAAAATGTCATCCAAATCCGTTCAGCCTTTTTTGAAACTCCCTTTCGCATTTATAATATTAAATTCTTTCGTGTCTGTATGTGTGAACGCTTTGTTCTTCTAAACTATGCAACGGATTTTGATGCAACTTTCACCTTGATTTAGAGAATTTATTCCGGATGGTTTATGTGGTTTACATTAAACACGCTTATGATAAAGCAAACTCGATGTTTTGTCAAGTCGTAAAAACCGTGCGAAGCAGGGGCGGGTCGCTAGTCACTACATATTATAAAACAAAGTCCTCCGCCGTGTCTGTCTGTCTGTCTGTTCGTCATAAATTCAAAAACCACTGCACCGATTTTCATGCTGTTTTCATCAAGGGATAGAGTGGTCCTGGAGGAAGGTATGTCATTTTGAACAAAGGCTAGTAAAGTATTAAATAAATCACAGTAAAAATAATAAAAACGAATTTTGGCCTAGAACATGCAAGTATTATCATAAAATATTCAGTAAAAAAATAACAACTATTAACATTCACTGTGAATGTAAAACATGAATTTAACAAATGCCAAATAACTATAAAAAACTTGCGAATAAAAGTTAACATCCAGGTACATAATAGACGAGGTAGATTTGCAAACATTTGTTTATCATGAGCAAAGGCAAAAGGCTATACAGCCAACGCAATGCGTAATTTGAATGAACCAAACATGTTCATCTCTTTCTCTCCTACTGAATTTTAGATGTCAGAGCGAGATGGAAACATAACCCTTGGAGTGTTGGCTGAATAAATGAGTATTTGCCATCGACTAAGGGTTTCGTAATCTTGTTTTAATTTATCGTAAACAGTATTCCTAATTGGTGCATTAACAGCTAAGATAAACGCTTGGATATTTGAATTGCCATTCATTGAAAATCCTTGTTATTATTGTACGATCATTTGTTGGTGGTTTGGAGGAGCTCGTGGCTAAGTAATAACATCCGCGCGGGTCGATCCATCAGGTTAAGCTAAGCTTGCCGGGGTTGGTCCGTGGATGAGTGACCATCTTTACATATTGAGACTCCTCCGTGCCTCGGAAAGCACGCTAAGCCGTTGGTCCCGGCTGTCATTCGTGGATCTTTGACAGTCGTAACGGGTCGTCAGAAGCCCGAAAGTCTGACAACCAGTCTTACCAAGGGGTATCTTATTACCTAGTTACTGGGTTGTGGAGGTAAGATAGGCAGTCGCTCCATGTAAAATACTGGTATACAGCTGCATCCGGTTAGACAGGAAGCTGACCCCAACATAGTTAGGAAAAGGCTAGGCAGATTAATTTGTTGGAGTGGTATGTTAATTTGTTGGATGTGACGTCAGGATTTTTGTGGAACGTCAGGTTTTCGTATGTGGCGATGTAGATAGCGCCACAGTTGATAGTGTGTTACGAAATTAGAATGCGGGACGTATAATGAGATGCCTCGAATCGACCGCCTTGTTAGTCTAGTGATCCCAAGCGCTACTGCTGAGTATGAGGTCCTGGTAACGATTCCCAGGTCGGGTAAAGTGTTATTGGATTTATCCATAAGTAATTTCTCATTGGCAAGTTCGGGGTCTGGATTTGTGCCCGGATGATATCAATAGGCTCGCCCCCTATTACATGGGATTTAAACATAACTGGCGAAATGTGGGTGTACTATAGGTACACCTCTGCCCAACCCTTCTGGGATGACAGGCGTGATGTTATGTATAATGATACTAGCTGCACCCCGCGTTTTCACCCGCGTAAGTCTCGATCCTGTGGGAATATCGGGATAAAAATTGTCCTATGTCCTGTTCTAGATCATGGTCTACCTATGTGCCAAATTTCATCTCAATCCGTTCAGCCGTTTTAGCTTGAAAGCGTAACAAACACAAACAAACTCACTTTCGCATTTATAATATTAGTTAGAATTATTGGTTAGGTTTGTTTTCAAGCGACAGTTTGGTGACATGTATGTAAGTATGGGTTTTTATATAACTTTATTTTCCACAGACACAACCTTCTCTGGTTGTAAACAACAAAATAAATAATATGTAATGCTTATAATTTATTTGTCTGGTAAAGTTTTCCCCGTCTATATGTTTCTTATCAGCGTGTATTATCAGTGAATTGTGTTAGGACGTCTGAAAATAAATGGATTCCTATACTATTAAAGGCTCCCATAAACAGGCGTGATAGCGCGGGCGTGACAAGAGTAACGCTGCCTGTCGCGCCCGCGATATCACACCAGTTTGCAGGAGCCTTAAATGAGCAATATTTGTTTATAAGGTGTATCTTTTCATTCGAAAATAAAACAGCTGTATAAAAGGTACTTAATAGTCTTCAAAGATGCGATTTAACTGGCTTTTAATCTTTAGAATATCGAAATAATACAAGGTCTATAACCTATTGAATTATCATAATCAAACTCGTGACTCGACTACAAACAGTAGAACTAATGTCGAATTAATTACGTTATATTGTAATTGTTACTGCTCTTGAGAAAATATTAACAACTAGCTGTGCCCCGCGGTTTCACCCGCGTAGATGTCCATCCCGTGGGAACATAGGGATAAAACGTATCCTATGTCCTATTCCAGGTCATGTCTACCCGTGTGCTCATCCTCTCCTCTCTAAAGTAGGGAACGTCGCGGAGGCGCGGCGCCCGGCGTCGAACGGTTCGCGTATTGCATTTTTATATCGTGATATCTTCGAAATTAAATGTCCGATTCGAATGAATTAAAAAGTATTTTACTGCTACATAAATACCCTTGATGTTAAAACTATTTATTTAAATAAGAATTAATTTTATGTCGATAACACTCCTTCGCAAATAATGCATTAACTTTGAAAAAAATTGATTACCATAATAAAGGTTATAGTGAGTCAATCTTAAAAGATAGACATATGCTTTCACGGATTTTTTTTTAGAACTTTTAAAGAGGAACAATTCCATCATACATGATATTTGCGTAACTTAAACCGTTTACGCAGCGCACGCAACGGAAGCTCTCAAAAAGGAATATTTTTTCCCGTTTTTGGAACATTTTTCATTTATGCTCCGCTTCTATTTGTCGTAGCGTGATGTTATATAGCCTATAGCCTTCCTCGATAAATGGACTATCCAACACAAAAATATTTTTTCTATTCCAACCAGTAGTTCCTGAGATTAGCGCGTTCAAACAAACAAACTCTTCAGCTTTATAATATTAGTATAGACTACGAGTATACGGGATACATTTATGTTCGCAGAGCTCGTCAAAATGTAGGGAACAGCTGGTTTGGTTTCCCATAGTGAAAGTTGTTCATAATGATGAGTACAATGACCCCTTAAAAGATTTCGTGTATGAAAAGATACCCCTTACATACACAGGGTGTAAAAAGACCCATCAACTTCGCATTCTGAACCTCAAATTAAGTACCATTGCACAAAAGTAATTGCTGGGAAACGACTTTTATTTTTGGTGTGAAAAATCGCTGTTTACGTTAGTGTGCAACGTAACGCACGCAAAACATTGTGTTTATGGGTGCATGCAACAGTTCAGGGTTTGTGGGGGTACTTATTTAAAATTAAGTTAAAACATTTAAATTTGCTTTCTTAAAAAAAAATCTGAAAAAGTTGGAACTTTGACCTTCAATATCACCGTAACCAGAAGGTTCCCAGGTATAGTCCAGAAACAAAAAAATTATAACAATGACGGGAATAACAAGTGACTTCGGCTTCGATATCACGTTCTCGAAAACGGCTCTAACGATTTCGATGAAAGTTGCAATGTAGGGCTTTATGGGGGCGAAACATCGATCTAACTAGGTCTAATTTCTGGGGAAATTCTCATTTCTCTGTTTTGACGCGAGCAGGGCTCGGTCGCCCAGTTACCTACTATTATAATTATACTAGGAAAAGTTAAATCTACTTATATAAATATACTAAAATGGTAACGAAGATTTTTTGTCAGTTTGTCTGTTTGTCTGGATGTATGTCCCAGATTGGCGGCTGAACGGATTTGGATGAAATATGGCACACAGATAGTTTATAACCTGGATTAACACAGGGTCATTTTAATCCCGTTAGTTCACGTGGGATATTTTCCGAACACCGGGCATAGCCGTAGGCAAAAGCTAGTACTATATATCGTTTCTCTTGCTCTTTTTTTGCTAGGTTTCGATTTAAAAAAATATTTCATTAGCTACCTTTCAAACAAAAGGACTCAGGACCGGATTTCCACTTTTCTACAACCTGTAGCTAGATAGGTAGGAAGGTACATATTTGATCTGTCAAACGGGCTTGTTTGCACAGGTCCGGACCCTACAGACAGGTACAAATTCAATTGACCTTAATAAAAATGGTACAACCAATTACAAGGTTTACATTATCACAGTATAATCAAGTAAGTACAGTATTCTATCTTCGGCAGAAATAACGCACTTCTAAATCTCAGGGTATATCAGTGGCCCTAGACAAAGTGACATTCTATCAGCGATAACGTTGATGGAAAAGGCAAAAATTTATAGGACTGACATAAGCTATCGAAAATCTTATGTCAATCCTGTTGAAAGTCGTTGTAGAAATACGAAACGCTTTCGAAGCGATTGTCACTTGTCTAGGCACTGACGCGGAAGGTTTATCTACCGAGCGGCTGTAGGTAATTATTTCAAGGTCACTGCCAAGATTGAATACTTCTACTTATTTATTCTTTGCCCAAAGGCAGGGACAAATTCAGTTGACATTAATAACAATGGTACTGCCAATTACAAGGTTTACATTATTCTTACGCCTATAGGCAGGTTCGGCTTTCGTACATATTCTGGAATCGTAGTGCTATAAAATCTAGGTTGCGGGGGATTCAATTGTCAAAGACATTTCAATTAGGCACATAAAAGGCACTTTTGAACGCCAAAAATAAAAATAAATAGAATTGATTCTATTCGCCTCTTCCGAAAGGTAGTTTTCGTATGGACAAGAATGGGCAAGAAACTCCACCGTCACTCTTTTATAATGTGTTGTATAAGTACATCCTAACTAGTCTTAACTAATATTATAAATGCGAAAGTGAGTTTGTTTGTTTGTTACGCTTTCACGTTCAAACGACTGACTGGATTTAGATGATATAGGTAGGCCATGACCTGGAATAGGACATAGGATACTATTTATCCCGATAATCGGATGAAACCGCGGGGTGCAGCTAGTTAATTATAAATTCAAACTCCGATATCATTTGCCCTTTGCACTTTGCCATTTAATTTACGAATCCACTAAAAACTTCAGCGCCCTACTGACCTTTGCTCAAATAATTATTACGGTGTGTGCCAGATGTGGTCCAAACCAATGTTTAATTAACATTTATCATTTAATATGTCGATAGCTTTCATGAGGAACAGGCCACATATTAAACACTAGCTGTTGCCCACTGTTTCACTCGCATTCTAGGTTAACTACTTCATGTACCCGGATACATGATTGATACATCGTTTGAGCACCTTATGCAGGGCCGTCTTTAACATATTGGAGGCCCCGGCTGGGCACATAAGGATCACGGGGCCCTGTGTAGATAAGCAAAATTCTAAAATGATTCAACAAATATTTTAAAGGAGTTCGCCCATGTACAGGCTCACACTGCTCTTTGTGTCAGAATGTATAAAAAAATGGATGTGCTAAAAAATACACTCGGTTTTCTGTCATGAAATACAAAATAATTATTAGCATTTAAACTAAATGCCTACCTACCTAAACTACCCTGAATAAGTTTTTCAACTTAATTATTATGCTAATTAGATAATTATTCAATGTCATTGCCGTATTTAGTCTCATTTTACGTATTTTGATAGTTGGAAAATTTAATTTCTTTCAGTGTTCAATTGAACCTAATTAAAATATATAAAAACAATAAAAGAAGGAATACTTATATTTCATAAGTTTAAGCTGGACGCATAATATATTGTAAATCGCAATACAAATCAATTATTTTGTCATAATTTGTAGAACGGGCGGCGGCTGTCAAAAATGATTTTTCGAGGGCAGAGCGGGCCCCCAAAGATCGCGGGGCCCTGGGCACTTGCCCAGAGAGGCCAATGGAAAAGAGGGGCCTGAGTTTATGCGTGATAAAAGAACAAACTCACAAACATCCATCTATCATTGAAAATATTAAAAGGAATAATTAACACAATATATTATGTCAGAAATTAAAGTCAGCTACATAGTACAGATTAGGGATAGTTAAGGAATCTCAATAGATTACGTTGTTATGGTTTGAGATGAGTAACTGTTGTTAACAAGTTAAAGACAATAGGCCTTATCGTGTTACAAATTACTTCAAAATCGTTATTATGATAACTTTATTGTCTTGATAACCGTTAATTTACAAGATATTTTCTGATTTTCTATTAGTTCTCTAGATTCGACAAAAAATATCATCATCCATACTAATATTATAAATTCGAAAGTAACTCTGTCAGTCTGTATGTTACCTTTTCACGCTTAAACCACTGAACGGATTTCGACAAAATTTGGCAACGAGATATATGGCACCCTGAGGAAGGACATAGGTTACTTTTTATCGACATAGGTACTTAGCAACAAGCAAACTACAAGCGACAACCTAGTGCATCATATGTTTACCTAGTACCCAGTCTATCGAAAATGTGATGGTTATGACAATAAAATTTCATTAATTATAAACATCTTTCCTCCTCCATGGTTTCCTAAGTTGTTCCTGTCTCACATCTTTCAGGCCGAACGAAAGAATAAAAAGATTAATACATAGATACTTACGGATCAAAGCATTTGGACAGGGTCAGCAGCCAGTATGTGTTGAGTACGACGGCGCTGCAGATGTAGGTGTCGTTCTTGTTGAGGGAGGCCGCGTACGGGTGTTCGTACACCTGCGTCACGGTGGCACCTATCCTCTCCATACTCTCGTCCAAGTAACGGTCTCCTGGTAGAGAAACGATTTGGTTAGTGAGTTATCTTTGCAGTGACGAAGTTATTGCTTTTAATAACAAACACTTTTTTAGACTTTTAGGGAAAATTTTACTTCCAGTGTTCATGTTAATTACCATACTAATTTAATTATTAATCATTTTTATGGATTTATTTAACCAGAATTCATTTTGAATTTTTCATCTGGGATTGACGTCTGTAGGTATATTTATGACTACGATCAGTTGAAACGTTTCTAAGGTGAAATTCATGTTAATTAAGGTTCTAGAGATTAGTAGTTGAATTCAAAGTTAAATGCATCACTTATCGTCGTCGTTATTCTAAGTGTTATCATTGAAGAAGCTATTTTAATAAAGACGTGATCCTATTCCACAACTCAAGTAAAACTACACTTAAAATTCTAACTCTTCTATGAGACCGATTTATTAATATGGACTCCTGGTACCTTCTGCAAACACGCCTCCAAACTATTTTGGGTGGAGCTTGGGTCCTTGTTAATTAGATGGCGATGATTTCAAATAGCAAAATTCAGTGAACTGCTAAAACTATTACAATTTGGCCCTTTAACCCGTGTGGTCAATGACATTTTCTCCAACACCTATTTAATTACAAAACGACCATATTTTAGTCACATCTGTTTTAACCCCTCAAACAAAGCCCTTATTACACTTATATACGATTTATAGTTGCTCGATTTTCGTTCCTTAATATATTGTGTTGAGATAATCGGACACGGCAGGTAGCGGTCCAGAGATTTATAAAGAGGAACATTAGAAAAATAGTTCGATTATAAAAGGACTGTGTCTATGCCCAACCATAGACACAGTCCTTTTATAATCGAACTATTTTACTACGGATTTCTACTACCTAGGTTTTAGCTGATGTGATTCATCATAATATTTTGAATACAGTAGGTACTAGTTAAATTTAAGATAACATTTCAAAGAGCTGTGGATTTTGTGAATAATAAATAAATACACAATTTTTGAACGATCTATCGTCGTTCAAAAATTGTTCTTTTTATTTGATTCATATTAGCAGAATATTTTTATGTGCTTTTTTTCGGCTCTAAATAAATATATTCTTTCTTTATTTTATCTATGTCGTTCTCAAATGGGAGAAGAACATTGATATTATTGTCGGTAAAAACCAAATAAGTAGGTACCTCTTTGACCACCATATTTTGCTTTGGTAGATAATCCGTAAAAACGTACTAAAAGATGAAAAACCTAGCTACAGAAATGTGTCAAAACTATACAGGTAATATTCACCTTAAATAAATCCGTGACCAATAAATAAATATATACACCTTTATTTAACGTTAAAAGACCCGCACGTAACAACCATTTACATTGCACCCGCATTTAACACAAAATATAAACGTAAAATAAAACAAATTACTTTTGTTCGCTTGTGTCTCAACTAAATTAAATGAAAACGTTTTTATTATGTTCTATCTAACTAACTAACCCCAGACAGATTTATGTTTATTATTGTTCGATATTCAAACTTAGACGATGAGTAAAACCGTAAACTAGTAACATTAATAATTTTGATTATGCTTTCCACGATGGTTTATTAAGACCTTGAAACTAACGACCTTCTACTGTCGCTATCGCCTTAGTCCTTCAGGCTGGAACTATGCTATACAAGGCCTTTTAGCAATAAAACAAAAGAAAAGAGGCTTTATAAAATCTTCCTCCCTTTGCGTCATGCTTCCCTGGTCTGTGGGAGTCTAATCCAGGAATGTAGCGGATGCAGATTTTTTCATATCCGCGGATGCGTATGCGGATGCGGATATTTACTGGCCCTCATCCGTGGATGCGGATATTAAGCCTAATGTCACGGTGGTGGTATTGTAAATTCTTTATCTATCTTTTAAAATAATATAATATATCAGCTGCATCACACAATGCTCACTGTATAATCAATCACACTTTCACAAAAACACTCGAAAACTGAAATGTTCAATAAGCGCAACTAAACACGTTACGACTAATTTACGAGAACCAATGTTTTCACCGAACGAAATCTACGCTCCTATTGGTAAATGAGCACTTGCGTACGTCAAGCGCCAGTCGCCGGCGCCGCCTAATTTCTTTCTTGTCGCGACCTGTGCTACATCCGCATCCGCATGAACATCCGCATTAATTATTGCGGTTGCGGATGCAGATGTCCAAATCGATGCGGAAGTTCCGCAGTTGCGGATGCGGATACTCGAAATAATGAATTTAGGAAATCTTGCCATTAGATATCGCTAAGAATCATGTCTGTGTAGTTTCGCTATTATGGAAAGATCCTGTAAAGGGATTGGCAGAGGTATGCCTATAGCTTTTTACCGGACATAATCCCAAACTCCTCTGAAAACAAGACCAACACCACACTGGTTCTTCTTTGTATAAGTATTAAGTATGTTGAAACTATGTGTACTCCCCGCCACTTGTCCCTAAGGGTTCATTAGAAAACCAGCGTCAGACAGCATTTAGCATAAGCATAGCATAATCAGCCTATAATGTTCCCACTGCTGGGACACAGGCCTCCTCTCTGTGAGAGGGAGTGGGCCGTAATCCACCACGCGGGCCCAGTGCGGGTTGGTAGATGTCACATGTCTTCGAATTTTTGGTTCTAGGACATGCCGGTTTCCTCGCGATGTTTTCCTTCACCGTTTTGAGAGCAGTGGCGATGAAATAATTTACACAAAGTAAAGCGCCTGTCAGGGTCCGAACCTACGACCTACAACTCGTAAGTCGTGGCCGTTACCACTGGGCCACCACTGCTCTCAGACAGCATTTGTCTGGCATTAATGCTGAAATGAACCTTTTTGGCGCAGCCGTGAGGCACACATTATTGTTAAAACATTATTTTCTCTTTTTTTGTATATTGTGTTTCACGAACTGTGTCCAAATAAATGTTATTCTTTCTTTATTTTCATCCGTTTCAACTCCGCTATGAACTCGCGGAGGCGGATGCGGAAGCGGAGGTGAAGTTCTGTTACATCCCTAGTACACACGGCAACAAATCAAGCTATACATTTGCAGTATAAGCTGACCTCGCATTGTGCGGAAATCCTATACAATGCGAGATCAGCATAAACTGGACATTAGCTTGATGTGTACATCCTAACTAATATTATAAAGTTGTGTTATGTATATTGTCTATAATAATTTTAACTTAAATTTTATTCATTTGTAACATTAAATATTTTCATAATAAACACATTACATAGTATACATGCGAAAGTGAGTTTGTTTGTTTGTTACGCTTAAATGGCTGAGCGGATTTAGATGAAAGGCACATGGGTAGACCATAACCTAGAATAGGACATTGTGCATTCCCGTGGGATAATTTCCGAGATCCACGCGGGCGAAGCCGCGGGCTAAAGCTAGTAGGTAATATTGATTAGTATCGTAGGCTTTAGTCTAAGTCAATAGTGTATCTATGTCCTAGTATTGAATTCCAATTAATATTACACACAATATTAATATTCAATCTGCTTTGATAAGCAGTTCAAATTGATTTCAACTATGTACAGTCACGGACTTTAATTGATGAGCCACTTGGCCCTGTTCGTATTTTAGTCGTGTAATGCAATTCGGGTCTACTCGTACATCCAGACACGGAAAGTCTTACGTCTTCGTATTAGAAGAAGAAAATTATATTTCATAGCTTTACTGGTTGGCTAACCTGAGAGCCAGAACTACAAACTTGACAGCAGAGTGACTACCCAAAGTCAGCCAATTGCAGGTCTAGCAACCGTAACCTAGCAATGATTGTTTTAGCGTAGTGATAGTACCTAACGTTAGCGTACGAAGAAATTATAATATGAGTCATTTTGACAACTTCGAAAGTAACGTCTCTGACATCTACATTTCAACTGTTACTGTCTTCGGTAAAGTTTTAAGAATTATCGAGTTATTGAGCTCTGATTTAAAGGAGGTCAGTATCAAATAGATTGGATAAACGTAATGCAACATTGTATTTATTTATCATTGAGAACTTATTAGTCAACCTCTATGGATAAGACTATTTCCGATTATTAGTAATTTGTCATCTTGTTTACGAGCACGCTCGTTTCGTTTGAGTTCGTGTAATCTCTCGAATGTTTGAATCTGCAAAATTGAAAAGCTCGGAAGTGGCTCATCAATTAAAGTCCGTGACTGTACATCACTATTCTCATTATAATACCTTATTGAAATGCCATTGAACGTAGATTAATACGGTTTTTACGATTTAGCAAACCATTGGGATTTCTTTATTATTATGTGGTTTAATATTAAAGTAAAAAGCCAGTTTTAATATTCTATAGCTATCTTATATCTATACATATAAATTAAGGTCGCTTTTCGTGTTTTTCCGTATGCCCGCGTTCTTCATCTATACCACGCAATAGAGTTTGATGAGGTTTTCAGCATCGTTTAGACAATTTATTCCAGAAGGTTTAATATGTATAAACGATAATATTAAAGTTACACATAAAGCCTCGTGCAGACTGGCGTGACGCGACACCGGTAACTGTTACACCGTGAAGTTTTTTTAGAGTCGCGTCGCGTTTATTTAATAAATCTCGATATTTTGTCAAGTAATAAAAACCGTACGATGCAGGAGCGGGTCGCTAGTTTATAATAATTATGTATAGAATTGATTTATTTAGACATAGATATTGCATTTAGATGTCCCTAAACCTTCTAAAACAGACTATCGAAGCCATCTTTAATTATCCGGTTTATATCCGCTTTCGCCTCCTGACTGCATCTAACGCCAACCTAACCTAAAATAATATATTTGCCGTACCACTATCGTCCCCGCCAGCCTCACTTGTTAGTCTAAGGATTTGGCAGCGCAGAGAGTTATGATAATCGATCAGTTTCAACTTCATCTCAGTTAGAGGGTCCTCTATCTGTTAGCGTAATCGGAGTTAGGGCAAACAACTCTCTGATTTGATGAGACTAAAACTATAAAACGAAACTTATACAGGGAGAAGGGATTTAGATTACTTAAAGCGAATTAAGGTGTTTCAATTATCTTGTTCGCTTAATTCTACATTGATATGTTCAACAAACAAAAGGATACCTACCGTCAAATGAGTGTCAAAAAACGATGTGTTCTGCACATTTTTGCGCATTTATTTTCGTTTTATTATTGCTAATCTTATCGAGGGGCTCGTGGCTAAGTAATAACAGCCGCACGGGTCGAACGATCGGGTTAAGCTACGCTTGCCGCGGTCAGTCCGTGGATGGGTGACCATCTTAATATACCGAGACCCCTTCGTGTCTTGGAAAGCATGTTATGCCGCTGGTCCCGCCTGTAATTCTTGGATCTTGGACAGTCGGAACGGGTCGTCAGAAACCCGAAAGTCTGACAACCAGTTCTTACCACTGGGTATTGTGTTACCCAGTTACTGGGTTGCGAAGGTCAGTCGCTCCATGTAAAATACTGGTATTCAGCTGCCGGTTATTAGGCTGTTTTTTTTAAATTGCTAATCTTGTGATATGTTTGTGCCTGACTGAGTTATTAACTAGCAGTGATAATATTTTTCATTCTATAGACAAAACACCAAACATGAAATCAGAAACACATGCTATCTCTCTTCTGATCGAACATCTCACTTACTCCATTACCTGTAATTCACTCACCCATTCCTGTAAATAACTTCTGAAATCTGAGTCACATCTACTGTAACTAATTCTACCCTAGTTACCTTTGCCGGTACCAGGAGCACATAGTCACATAGGAGTGGATTGGGCACCTAAATAGATTACTCGTGTACCGGTGATTGCCTAAAGTCGGTTGTGTAAAGCAATGAGCGTTCACATAATGGGATAACAGGGAATGATTGAGCCAATTTTCAGTTTCCCGAAGGATAATTACAGAGTATGGAACAGTAATGGTTGCCATGTTGCCTCCTTTCAGTGAGAGGGAGTGGGCCATAATCCACCATGCAAGCCCAGTGCGGGTTGGTTGATGTCACATGTCTTCGAATTTTTTTTTTTCGGTTCTTGATACATGCCTGTTTCCTCACGATGTTTTCATTAACCGTTTTGAGAGCAGGGGTGACGAAATAATTTACACAAAGTGAAGCGTCTGCCTGGGTTCGAGCCTACGACTCGCAAGTCAAGGCCGTTACAATTGGGTCACCACTGCTGAAAGCCTAGACAAGACAATATATTTAAAAAAATTGAAATTAAAAGAACAGAAGCAAAATAAAGTCTTGAACTCGGAAGGCCCAATAAAAATATGAAATTAAAATAATGTTCGGAAAATCATAGTACATATTATATTTGTGCAACTCCCATTTACTTTGTTCTGCAACATTTTACACTTTGCCTCCGAAAACTACAAACTCGCGCAAAAAACGTATAACGTAACTACTGTTTAACAATTTCAAAAAAACAATTATCGGTCGCAGAACTCAAAAGCACTAGTTTTCTTAACTCCACATTATACGCGGTCGCAACATCTGTTCGGAGAACCGAAAACTCGCGACTACATTGTTTGACAAACGCTTCGGATTCTCTCTAAAGTGGTAAAACCGAGCAAATAAGTAGCGAAATTGTCCGAATTTTTTTGGCCCCCGAATAAAGTTTCGGACGAAAGTTCGACCGCAATTTGGAGTGGAGTGTCCGAAACTTGCGAATTATATTATATTTAGTATTGGCGACTTTATTTTATGGTACGTTTGATTGAGAGTAATATTGAAATCCGTGGATTATGGAGAACATTCACGATAAAACATACTAATTTATACATAATAATAATAACATAAGAGTTACATTGCAGTGAGTAAGTCACTGCAATGTAACTCTTATGTTATTAAGAGTTTTATTTAAATAAAGTAAATATAGTGAATGTTCTCCTCTAATGTGTTTGCAGTGCTGGCAACTAACTCTGACTTTACATTTAGCTAACTCATCACTAACAACTACCAACTAAAACCTATCTGTTACATTAAGTAATAGGCGTTGTTAATCCCACATGGAGTTTTTGAATAGACACACACACACAGTGTGTGTTTTGACACAGTTATGAGTACTTATGAGTAACGCCAAACATACCAAACTTATTCTAAAACTCGGAAGTGGCTCATCAACAACCGGCTACTGTACCTATGAAATCTGTCATGTCTGAAGATTATATTTAAAAAAGAGAATTTTTAAAATCGGCCCACAATTGACGATAATATCGATGAACATAAATAAATATAAAAAAAATACATGCAGACGAACATATGACCTCCTCCTATTTCGAACTTGGTTAATAAACATCGAGGAGCTCGTGGCTAAGTAATAATAGCCGCTCGGGTCGATCCATCAGGTTAAGCTACGCTTGCTGGGGTTGGTCCGTGGATGGGTGACCATTTTCACATATCGAGACTCCTCCGTGCCTCGGAAAGCACGTTAGGCCGTTGGTCCCGGCTGTCATTTGTGGCAGGCGTTACGGGTCGTCAGAAGCCCGAAAGTCTGACAACCAGTCTAACCAAGGGGTATCGTATTATCCAGTTACTGGGTTGTGGAGATTAGATAGGCAGTCGCTCCATGTAAAATACTGGTATTCAGCTGCATCCGGTTAGACTGGAAGCGGACCCCAACATAGTGGGGAAAAGGCTAGGCAGATTGATTGATTGTTAATAAACATCGATATTTTATTATGAATGTCCTTTCGAAATTATCAGTTATTTTTTAATATAATTATCTCTTTGTCCGTGCATGGACAAAGAGCCATGATGGGCCAGAAAAAAATCATGTCCTTATGGTGAAAACCACATCAAAATCAGCGTTGTAGTTTAGAAAAACAACGTGGTCACACGGACAATACGGACATACACGAAAAGTGACTTTAAATTATAGTATAATTATGTATAGATAACATTTTTAAACTAAAATAAAAATGTCAAAAAGTCTTAAGTACCTACGCTTAAAAAAATATTTCCAAAAGAAAATACTTCAAGATACATCTAGCCTTCATTTAAGCTATCAATATAGATCTGTTTGAACTTTTAATAGAGAGAGTAATTTGAAAAGTTAACCCTTTAAAGCGTTTTCTGTTCTATCCATCAATCAAAAGGAATTGTTTTAAAATGTTTTAAACTAGAGCATTGTAAGTACTTGTCAGTCTTTAGAAAGTTTTAAACTATTTTACAAGAACTCTTTGAAGAATGAGTTTCATCAAATATTGCAAAAAGGGTGCTAAAAATATGATAAATCTATTTTTATGTTAAGCTAGACATAATCTATCAGATTTTATGATGATACTGGCAGGTTGAGCAGAGCCCTAACGGAACGTTTGTCCAGAAACGATATAAGGGGCATTGGCAGACCAATGGTCAGGTACTGGATGACGTACAGAGGTTCGCAGTGAAGTCCTGGATGAGACGCGCACATACCAGGGAAGCATGGTACAAAAGAGAGGATGCCTATACTGAGCAGTGGATGGACCAAGGCTGCCAGGGATGATGATGATGATCAGATTAAAAAACGAGCCTTACAGTAGTCACATCTGACATCTTGCAGCACCAACCTCTCGGAAAAAGGGTTGGTACCATCTGACGGTGGTACCATCTGACGGCCAAATCTAGCACCGCGCGCGCTCATTGGTCAAATCAAATAGCGCGCGCTCATTGGTAAAATCGAATAGCGTGGGCTTTCAGCTTCCTATTACACACTTCCGTCCCTTTTCACGAAATCACTCCCACAAATAGCAGCTCCGACTAGTATTTTATCAGTTATCAGTGTTCAGACGTTCTTCTTTTCGTGTGGTTAGACACTAACCTGGTATCAGAGTTTTAAAGCCGCCCAACGGCCTCTGACTTGGCTTCACATGCCGTCGAGAAAACCTCTCCGGTATGACCGGTTTCCTCACGATGTTTCCGATATTGCCGTTCACACTATTAAGACAAAATTTAACAAAGAAACTAAACAAGAATTAGATGACGTTAAAATCGGGTGTTTAGACTTATTTTCACAACATTTTTTGCCAACTCTTAGCAATATTGTGAAGCTAACCACAGTTAACTGAACGGAGTTAACCGATTATTATCGACTGTAGTACATTGTTACTTCATTGTGCGGTAACGATATTTTAGTGTTTAGGCAGAGGACACCCAGTAGTGATTAAGTCCCATGTAATAGGTGCCTATTGCCATCAACCGGGCACAAACCCACACTCCGGGCTGCTATTGAGATATCCGTCGAAATACGAGTAGTTTAGGAGTTATTAGGGAACAGATGAACGTACCATATTCATACTATAATATCCTTTGGCTTTTCCGTAGTTGGGTAAAAATTGGTAGGTAGATATTCCTTTTTCCCATGTTTACTTTTTCTACAATTGTGGTCCTAAGATACAGACTTTTCTGGTCCTAAGGTTAGGGCTCACAAGTTAGTACATATTATGAACTATGACGTTTTTCTCAATCTGTTCGTACACACGGTAACAGATCAAGCTATACATTTCCAGTATAAGCTGACCTCGCATTGTACGGAAATCCTATACAATGCGAGATCAGCTTAAACTGGAAATGTATAGCTTGATGTGTAGCCGTGTGTATGTGTACATATGTTTTTATTCTCTTTTTCTATTAATAAAAGTGTACATACCTGATGATCCTTGTTCATTTTCTTCATCCAATTTTCCATTTACGCCAAAAGCACACAAGACGAACAGTAGCACCAACATGTTCGTGGCTACTGTTTCAATGTTCAACAAATGGTGATGAAGTATGTTTCGATTAGGCACCGTAGACCTACGAACGGATAGAACCGGTAGTAAAAGTCAAAAAATCTCCGAATTGTTGTCATTTATTTTCTTTTGGTCACGTTTATTTGTTCATGATTTGACGGGAGTGTCGGTTTTTGTTGATCTACGGTTAGTGAGTAACTGTATTTGCTGATGGACAGTGTTCGGAGGGGTCAAAGAGTAAGGAAGATTGATGGTAGTGGGTCATTATTAGAGTCGTACCTACTTTAAAGGTGGTAACTTCATTATTTAGCATTTAACTGTAATAGTTTATTAGCAAGAATTTTTTTTTTCTTTTCTCGCTACGCTCTGCGAGTATATTGAATTCGGTCGTATAGCTGTCAAAACACAGACAGACGCTCACTTCTACATGCATTATAATATTATTTCCAAGACTTGTAACGTTAAATGCATATAAGTTTTGTCATGATATCTATAGAAATGCTTACCTCAGGACCACATAAAAGATTTTGTTAAAATAAGAAATTGCCAGCCCACTACTAAACTATTCATAGGTGTACCAGGGCGTCACAACTCGCAGGATGTTTTCATCTCGCAGCCAATGTTTGTGTCAACAGCGATAGTAGAACGGCAGTTTGGGGGAAATTGCTCTGCGAACGAGCTATAGTGTTTCCTTTACGATGCCACACAGAAATCGGCGATACAACCAACTTTTTGTATGTATTGCTCTGTATTGCCTAACCACGTCAATTTGCTTAAGGCTTCGGTAAATGTTTATCGTTCTAAGGGAAGTCGCTATCGGTTTATTTTCTTAGGAAGTGGTGAGTTTTGGTGACGGAAATTTGGATTTTATTGTTTAATTTTTTTATGTTCTCCTGGTATTAAAAGGAAATGTTAAGAGGCTATCCGTCTATATTTCCTTATCTCTCTCTTGGCCATGAAAATGGTCTATCTAAAAGTTAACTGTTATTACTGAAATAAGAATAAGAATAAGAATTATTTATTTGTGAAACATAGGTTAAAGGTGAAATCAAATTATATTCATAATAAATTCAGATGCAGGCGGCATGTAAGTCTCTTTTTATTATTTTTTATAAGGAGGAATTATGGAACCTTGGAGCGATTTTTATAGCGTCGATTTTTGGGGTAGCTTGTGTTTAGCGAAGCATCAGTAACTTCATCCATTTCATGTGCAGTGAACAATGCCATTATTCGCTACTTACAATTTGCCAGTCCATGTATATCTTAGTAATTTGTTAAACAAGATCAGTCATGCTACACTGCATGAATAAATGATTCTGCCACTTAGCTCTAGTACAGGATGTTACAACCACATAGGTTTAGTTACGAACATGTTATTAATTCATATCCCTCGAGTTTTGAGCGCGGCAACTAAGTAATTAAATCTCTATATCTCAGCGATACAGTTGTTAACTTGCTCAACTTCAGGTGCTGAGTTCATTGCTCTAGTTGAGCAAAATTGTGTGCATTTTACGTGTTTGGGATGACTTAATTTTTAAGGGAAATCTTCACTAAAATGAACTAGATTCGTAATCTGGGCATTAATGTCGAAACCTTGAATTTTTTGTAATCTTACTGTTCCAAGTTTCCTAGTCTAAGTTAAATTAAGTTGAAAGTTTTTTGTTCCAAGAACATCAAACTATCATAAACTCTTCTTACTTATGAACTTCTAGTCTCTGTATCGTAGTTACGTCTGCGTTTTATATTAGGTCTTTACCTATGAAATTGCCGTTCTGCAGTACTGGCCATTTCAAATCAAAATAATTTTTGTTTGGCTAAGAATTCTAATTTCAAATTAATTTTATTTTAAAAACATGGATTTTTTTTTCCAAAAGTAGTCATTTCTTTATTGATTAGTGTTACATTTTCATCGCATTTCAATCTTTTTCGTCATCATGGATACGTTAAAAATTCGAGTTATTATGGAATATGAGTACCGTCGTGGCAGCAACGCGGCACAAGCGGCACGCAACATCAACGACGTTTACGGAGCTAACACTACAAACCAACGCACCACCTGTTATTGGTTTGCTCGCTTCCTTTCTGGAAATTTCGACCTGAAAAATGAACCTCGCGGTCGTCCGAAGAATTTGGTCGACAATGACGAATTAAAGGCGATTGTGGAAGCTGATGATACACAATCTACGGCTGAATTAGCAGCAGCTTTCGACGTTAGCGTCAAAACAATATTGGTCCATTTGCGTCAAATTGGCAAGGTAAAAAAGCTTGACAAATAGGTGCCCCACGAACTCAATGATCGCCAGCGCGAAGTACGCGTCGAGACGTGCCTTGCACTGCTCAACAGACACACAAATGAAGGAATTTTGAACCGCATTGTTACCTGCGATGAAAAATGGATTCTGTTTGATAACCGCAAGCGCTCAGCAAGTTGGTTGGATCCTGGTTCAGCACCTAAACAATGCCCTAAACGAAAACTTACCCCTAGAAAAGTGATGGTCACTGTTTGGTGGTCTAGCGCCGGTGTGATTCATCACAGCTTCTTACCAAACGGGGTGAGCATTACTGCAGATGTGTACTGTGAAGAACTGAACACAATGATGGAGAAGCTGGCGCATCTCCAACCAGCATTGGTCAATCGCTCGTCTCCGCTGCTCCTGCACGACAACGCGCGACCTCATACTGCACAGCAGACGGTCTCCAAGTTGCAAGAACTGGGGTTGGAAGCTCTCCGTCATCCGCCCTACTCACCAGACCTTGCGCCTACAGACTACTACTTTTTCCAGAATTTGGATAACTTCTTGGCGGGAAAAAAATTCAATACCCGAGAGGCAGTACAAAATGCCTTTGAAGAATTTGTTGCCTCCCGTCCAGCTGATTTCTTTAAGAAGGGCATCAATAAACTGCCACTGCGATGGCAAAGATGCATTGATTGCATGGGTGATTACTTCGATTAATACAAATAATAAATTCATGAAAAAAATTCGTTTAAATTTTTTCATACAAAACGGCAATTTCATAGGTAAAGACCTATTATTATCTTCTGTAAAAAAAACTTTAATAAAATGGCGAAAAGGTTACCCATAATATTGTCAAGCCAAAACTTTTAAAACAGCCTCATCAGATCGGGTCTTCTGATACAAAATCTTTCACATTTGCCTCTCAGCTCTAAGGACCGGCCCAAGATAAACTGAAGGGATGTAATAGGTTGTCACCGGAGTAGGCACTTGTTAAGATAACGACCCATTAACGCTCAGAGTGGCTATTAAGGCCAGGGAGTCAGTTACGACCTATTGAGACTGATTTCATTTTTCGTGTTATGTTTGGAGGTAACGATACGGTTATGGGTAGGTAATTTGGCTGAGTGTATTTGTCCCGAGCTGTAAGAGATAGCTTTTGCAGCGGTAAAAGGTTTAGCCAGTTCGCAGGTCTGGCTTATTGTCCATGGTGCGCCGGACAACACGTTGGATCGTCTTATAAACGGGAAATATTTCATTGATCCTCTAAAAACTTATTGATTTTCTGATGACATGCGCTCCTTTTTAACCGACTTCTTCAAAAAGGAAGAGGTTCTCAATTCGCCTGTATTTTTTTTTTTCTTTTTTGTGTGTTTTACGCGATTACTCCGTCAATTATGAATCGATTTGAAGATTCTTTTTGTGTTTGGTTGCTTACCGTTTTTCGCAAAAAACGAAAATTGAAAAGCAAAGACACCGACTTCAGAAATTAAAGTTACTTTTCACTTTTTTATGTGTTTTTTTTGGAAGACGGTTGTTTTTTTTTTGTAAAAAGTTTAAAAGCTGCATTAAAACCAAACTTTGTAGAAAAGGGTACTATAAAATTTCAGATTATTTAGAAGACAAAAAAGCATGGGATTGAGCTGCTCGCTCTGCTAAGCATTGTAACATTTTGAATAATATGGAAAATCATCAAAGTATATCAACCAGTTTTATTTACAAATTGTCATTATTGAATATTCTGTACAAAATGACATGATTACTTTGTAAAGTATTTTATTATTGTGAATGTGAGGACTATGTGATTTTTTTAATTTTTTTTTTTTTTCGTTCTCATTTAATTTTATCAATGGTCTGGCAATTTGAGAATTTTATGCGGTCTACCCAAATGTCCTTTCTTTGGTTTTGTTCGTCGAGTCGCTGAGCTCCTTAAGTTCTGAGTTGAGCTCCGCCATTACTGACAAATGCTTGCACTGACTGGACAGGTCCACTCAAATCTGTGTGGTTCTTTCCTCAAAAGACCATTTCAGACTCGAATTTACATGGTCCTCATATGGCTTGACCAAGATTATGTCTGGACTTTAAAAGAGACTGTGACCTCTGAGTTTGTTTCGGCCTTTCTTCTCAGAGTAGTCAGATAGGAAACGCCGACCTCATCTAGCTTATTTTTAATATTTTTTAATATGACGTGTAAAATTGATTCCAATATCCTATTTACAGAATAAACAATTTCATTTCATTTCATTTCATTTTTTGACTCACATGGGCCCCTAGAGAAGAAACTACATGAAGGATACGACCGCCCTGAAAAAAGTGCAACTGCCAGAAGGACCGACGATCTTCGCAGGTGGCTGGTAGCAATTGGATGAGAGTAGCCGGGGATTGATTAGTTATTGTTGACTGCTATGTATATGCTGATACGATGATGATGAGCTAACGTTATCTCGGCATAGATGATTTCTAGGCCTTCTCAGTATCCTAAGTTCTTTTGTAATTAATCTTAGGTTTACTTACGGCGAAGGAAAACATCGTGAAGCCGTAACCTAATGGTTTGGAACCGTTAACGTGGAGTGAGCAAGCATGATAATTAATCGTCCTTCATTATCTGTATTAGAAGCAGCCTTGTGCGTGAGACTTTTAAACACTGGTATTTTCATAAATACAGGGTCACTTTGAAGCAATGGGCAAAATTTAAATTTAAATTAAACAACTGTAAGTTACCAAAGGTTCAATCGTATACGCAAAAAAAGAATCGACCTTCCCGTATAAAGGTTGTACTCACATTTGTATACGAAGGTCCAAATTTTGTCTATTGTTTTCAATTTCACCCTGTATAGGTTTGTAGTTTTAGTCACGTGATTATGGATTTGTTTAGCGTTATTATTCTAGTTAAAAAGTGCATTTCTTACTGCTGTTGGGTTTTATATGCAGAATTTTTAGTATCGTCTAGAAATAGGATAGGATTTTTTTTTAATGACATTTTTAAGATATTTGCTGAAATATGCAGTGCTCTACCTCTAGCAACGTCGTCAAGGAAACCAAACGTGATAAAAAAATAAATATAATACACTAAGTTTATTGACACAATATACCTTTGTATAAAATTCCAACACATTTCACATAATAGGTACATTGGATTTTGGGAAAAGACTGCACAAATAGTGAAAAACCCTGCCTTGTAAACTAGGGGAATCCTGTGAACTAGGAGTCAGTGTTCTACTGTAATGTTATGTTTAAAATGGAACAAATTTTTTTTACAAAAACAACAACCGACTTCAAAAAAAAAACACTAAAAAGTGAAAAATTACTTTAATTTCGGAAGTCTTTGGTTTTCAATTTTCGTTTTTTTTTTGCCACCGACTTCCGAAATTAAAGTTATTTTTCACTTTTTAGTTGTGGTACCTCCCTACCCCACACTAATTCGAATACCTCTACCTGCTATGTAAATAACTGTCACGGAGTAACTTAAAGCATCGTCTATGTATACTAAGTGGGAATAAGCGGAAAAAATACGTAATATTGAAGCTAACGCAAAAACTACGCAAGTAAAGTTAATAAAAATTATATGGGACCACCTCTGAAACATGACCTGCCAAAAAAAAAGAATGATTACTCCGCCGATACATTTATATTTAAATGTATCGGCGGAGTAATCGCGTAAAAAAAACATACAGACGAATTGAGAACCTCCTCCTTTTTGAAGCAGTCGGTTAAAAAACGTTGTAAATAGCTGTTGAAACTTGCCACATTCTCACTCCCCAACATGGATATTTATCTCGACATATCTCTGAAACTCTCATGTAACTATGCTCGAACAATTTGCCAGGTAATCGTCAGTCGACCGTCCCTAAGAGGTGATTGGATCGATTCAGTTAGTGACACCTGAGTTGTGCAAGGGTACGAGGATGGGGGCTTTTGTCTTCGTAATGGGGGTCAAAAGGACCAGGACGAAATGGGAGAATGTTGATTTTGATTTTGATCTTAATAATATGTGTCGTATGGAATGTTTATGGGTGGTTTAGCGGCTCTTGGGGTATAACGAAATGTTTATTTATATTTAAAAAAAATCGAAGACATCGTGTTATCGTGTAGCGTTACTATTTTTCCGCTATTCATAATTTGAGATTTTGTTACTCCAAAGTTTCGAACGGACCCGTATCTACGTTGACGGACTTAGAGAGTAGGTACTATCTACCTTGATACCTTGATTCACAAATAAAATAAACTCTGGGATCCGCACAGACCCCACGCAAATAACAGTGTGATTATTTTGGCGCGACTAACTAAAGGTTAATCGTTGCAAAAAAGTTTGTGCTGGCGAGGTCTACTGTTCGTAGAACTACTAGTTATTAAAACAATTGCAGAAAAACCTTTCTTTCTTATTTTTAGAGTAGAAAGCAGTACCACCAACTCTAACTAAAACTAATAGTATCATTTAAGTATCATAAAACGTTTGTGAAATTCGTCTGTGAAACTAGATTTTAGGTGATTCAACTACTATAGAATTTTGCCAGCAGTTTTTGCGTTTAAACGTGCACCGCGTAAGTGTTAGGGGAACAGACTTAATTTCCCAAAGGCCAAAAGAAAATTCGTATGTGCTATGAAAGTTCTATTTGGGAAAGTTCAACGTACGTACCCTTTCTCCTGTAAATATTCGTTGTGAAGTCCACTTAACCAGAACGAAGAAACAAAAGAAGATCAAACAATTAATCTAGGTAGTCACGAATTACTAGATAATTTTGCTTATGAAACATAATTTGTGTAAAATTATGCGTCAGATATTATATAGTAAACTGATTCGATGCTGGTGATACATGGCATAAGAAAAGCGCTGAATAACGACAATATTGCTGTCTATCCCCATCCACACAGTAATTTTACCGTACAAATAGGATCATCCCTCATTCTTCCTTTCCCAATAAATCAGCCGGTCTATTCATATCATTCCAGGTACATATTTCAGTCGTTTCTGGCTCATCACTCTCTTTGAACCTAGATCCACGTTACAGATTACTTGCTATTATCCCTAAATCTATTGCCTGGTATTCCTGAAACCGTGGTAACACGTAGGGAATAGTGCTACATGAAAAGGCAATACAGAAGGTATGCTTTACAAGCTCTTCGTTGAACGCCACATTTGACCAAAACACAGCTCACTAAGCTATTCATAAACCTGTCCATTGTGGCACCATTCGCAAATAATTTCGGCTACAAATATCGTTGTTAGATGAGCGGCTCCGGTGAGGCTGTAAGCGGGGAGTTAGGCCGCAATTCAACCAGTTACCAAATGGTATGTCAGCACTGCACTGACTGGACAGGTCCACTCAAATCTGTGTGGTTCTTTCCTCAAAAGACCATTTCAGACTCTAATCTACATGGTCCTCATATGGCCTGACCAAGATTATGTCTGGACCTTAAAAGAGACTGCGACCTCTGAGTTTGTTTCGGCCTTTCTTCTCAGAGTAGTCAGATAGGAAACGCCGACCTCATCTAGCTTATTTTTTTTTTTTATATGACGTGTAAAAGTGATTCTGATATCCTATTTACAGAATAAACAATTTCATTTCATTTCATTTCATTTCATTTCATTAGCTGACCCTCATTACCTGCCCATATTAACCTTGTGACGATTCGCTTAGTCTAATCTATTTCGATCGTTGGGAAAGAGGAGCCCATTCAATGACGGCGATAATTTTAATAGGTAAGTACAAGTTCTTAGTTAACACGCCTTCTGGAACCCCTTCCACGTGATAACTAACCCTGTAAACGCTTAAGTACGCGAATAGGTATCTAGAGGTACGTGCGACCACGTTGTACGTGCCGGTCCGCTGTCAAAAGCAATTGATCATTTTACATCGACGCTGAAAACCGTTATTACAGAAACGTGACCAGCTAAATTTTATACCCGCCGGGTTACCCGTGGGGTTTTATTGATTTGAAATTAAGGAAGTTTCATGGGCATTAAAAATGTATGAGATATTTGTTGCGTGATCACGGCATTAGGGAAGGATTTTTGGCTAGTTTTTGTTGAAATGACGTAGTGAATCTTACTGCAAATCGCGTCGACAGGGAAATACAGTCACATCGTGTTCGCTTTCGACCGCTTTCAAATGTTTTGCTGGTCAGAAGACGCAGCAATGTAAACTCAGTAAATACAAGGTGAAATGAGCACAGTACGCCTAGCATGACAACCACTACGTTTACGTTACGTTTTTTACGGGTTTTGTCGACGGAAGAAGAGACAAAATGACAGATTGTGATTGTTTATCTGTCATTTTGTCTATTCTTCCGTCGACAAAACCCGTTTCTTTTGTGGTCATGCTAAGCGTGCTGGAACGGCTAAGCTTTTGTCTAAATAAAGATTTAAACAGAAGGTACCAGAAGAAAGGTGACCTTGCTTCTGGGGTAGTCGGATGAAAAACAGAAGGGCAAATATTTTGAAGTAATAGACATGAGACAATGTTACGTTACATAGTTAAAACCTAGACTTACACGTAGGCTCACAAAAAACCTTAATTTATATGCAAAATACCAGACCCCTAATACATACATAGGATGTTTTTACTCACAGAGGGCTCGCTTTTAAGAATTTTTTTGTTGCTCTACAGCTGATGATATGAGTAGAAATTCTCAAGAATCTTAGTCCTCGGTTTTGTGTCATTGTATATTAGGTTTTTTATACAAACTTCGCTGCGAAATTCCGAGTTCGTAAAATGAATGGAATCTCACGCTTCAATGTTTTTAATGCACGTCTTTTTTCTTATATTTGCATTTGAGGGTTAGATGTTTTTAATAAAATAATGGTCGTAAAGATTTTCGACTTACGACTTTATAGTTTTTTTTTGTCGTCTGGGATTTTTTATTGGAATTGACTTCTTCCTCAGAGTGACAGCTGGCGTTGACGTCATGACGTCAACGCCGGCTGTCACTGAAAACCAATGGTGGGGCTCTGTCTCGCATAGGGTCGCAGCATTATGCTGAGTGATGGCCGTTTTGCGTGAATGTGACGCATATTTTCCCGCAACTTGATATTTTTATATATTTGTCCTTTCTTTGCGTCACGTTTGCCGCAAATAAACGTATTTTCACCTCACAAGCTCGGAAAGATTCTGTTGTCATTCGAAATCTGCGTGGAAAAGAGCATTTTTCACGCTAGCGTGGAAAGAGTTTTTAAAATTCGAACCTTTCTATTCAACAATTTTCTATACTGAGTTATACTAGAGTTATTCTATACAGGGTTGATAGTGCATCAATACTTATTTTATGTCAGAGCGCCAACCTCATTTTTAACCCCCGACTGAAAAAGAGGGGTGTTATAAGTTTAACGTGTGTATCTGTGTATCTGTGTATCTGTGTATCTGTGTGTCTGTCTGTTCCATCGTAGCTGCCAAACCGCTGAACCGATTTTGTTTTTTTTTGTTTTGTTTGAAAGGTGACTTGATCGAGAGTGTTCTTAGCTATTATTCAAGAAAATCGGTTCAGCCATTTGAAGATTATCACCTCTTTTCTAGTTGATGAATGGATGTGAGCATCTTTCACAGGTCTACTCGATTGGAAATTTAGAATTCTGTTACTTCAATGATATTAGAAGAATATAGTAACCTTGAACTGATGCTGCAGCATCACCTGGATGCAGGATACCCAACTCCCTCACCAACTTACAGCAGAGGTATCGTGTTTGGGCTCATTGGAAAGGTCTCAAAAAATAGGTTACAGATGGATGGTGATCAGGGTCTGATGATGGAGTAGGAAAGAGAAATGAGACTAAATTAGAAACTAGCTTCACTGTGGCAAAAGTACGTACAGCTACGCAGATATCGGCAAGCCGCGGGTTGATCATAGCGTTTCTACTAGTAATATAATATGAAATTTAAAAAGCTGGAAATAAAAGTTAAATTAAAAATTTAAAAAACCCCCGACAAAAACAAAGCATTTAAAAAGTAAACAAATAATATGTATTGGCCCTTTAAGTTTAATATAAAAGTTGTAGGTAATATTTTGATCCAAGCGTCGTCGCGTCGGGGGACGGCTAATGAAAACGCCAACATACACTAGGAATAATGAATATATATGCTATTGTAGAAAGGATAGCTGCTGTTAATTTCCTATTTTCATGAGCCGTCCCCCGACGCGACGATGCTTGGATCAAAATATTACCTACAACTTTTATATTAAACTTAAAGGGCCAATACATATTATTTGTTTACTTTTTAAATGCTTTGTTTTTGTCGGGGGTTTTTTAAATTTTTAATTTAACTTTTATTAGAATAATCGCACTGGCCAGCACGAAAAAAAACGCTCAAAGCGCCTAAAGAAAAACTTTATATAATTTTCTTCTGTATATTCAATTCACTTTCCACCATATGGGATTGTTTAGCAGTGCAGAGTTAGTGCAAGCGGTACATAATGCCGAATTAAGCTTTCTTCCGGAAAAATTGCGCGAAAAGTACATAAAAGCTTAGGTACAATATTTTTGTTCAATGCATGGAGACACCTAGCATTTTCCTCGCTGTAGTGAGGTGAAAAGTTGTGTGTTTCGCTCGTCAGCAAAGTTTTTCTGGGTCTCGTACCTTTGAAACCTTCGCAACGCTCAGGATTCTATACTTAGAATCCTTCGCTTGTTCAGGTTTCAATACAGGTACTCGCGCGAAAAAACAACTTTGCAGCCTTGCATAACAAATAACTATTTCTTTCTTTTCTTTCAAAAATTGATTAATATTATGTTAATTTTTGAAAAAAAGTTTATGCTCGCGAGGTCTACTGTTCGCAGTCTTGTCGCACATTTTCTCCACCAAAAACACACTAGTAATTAAGTAACCCCCAAGTAACCTTCGAAAGCCTACTAAAATTATAAAGTAAATACGTGTTTCAAAAGTCACGCTGTGTAAATCTCACAAAGATTGGATCTGTGATGTTTTTGTCAGTAATCAGCTTTACCTGGATTTTTGATACGTTGTAACGTGACCGTGCGTTTTGGGTAGTTTCAAAGGTATTGTAGGCTGGATTAGTTTATACCTACATACATAGTAGTGGCAGATGTGTGACCTTCGTATATTGTATTGCATGATTAGCCTCCTGGCGCCTTCTGGTCTCCTAGCCTCCTGGAGGACCCAAATCCACCACGCAGGCCCCTTGCGGGTTAGTATAAAACACAATCGTGAGACTTAAATCTCACTCGCAAACCGCCATAGCTTGAGATATCGTGATAAGTGCATCTCGATATTTTTGAGGCTGTGGCGGTTAGTGTGTTAAGACGAACCTATTGAAACTTAAATCCACGTATAACCCGTCAGCCTTCAAAGCGAGAGTGAACAGGCCATCTTCCATCATAGTCCTCATCCATCGCTTTCCACCAGGCGAGATTAAGCTCAAGGTCTAGGCCAATTTTTCAATAAAAAAAATCCTATAGCAAGATATATTTGGAAATTCATTCATCCTTTGATAGAGTTACGTTTAAATTCTGCAGTTTCTGTTTTATTATGTTTGTACTAGCTATTGCCCTCGACTTCGTCTGCGATCCAGGATGAAAAGTAGCCTACTCCAGGTCATGGTCTACTGGGCACGCCACAATTGCGGCGATAAGTCCCCTCTTTGAGGAGTGGCTGGAGAGGCGCCACGGCGTCCTCACCTTCCGCCTGACGCAGGTCCTCACCGGACATGGCAGCTTCGGGAGGTACCTGTGCAGGATTAGGCGGGAGGAAACGCCCGGGTGTCACCACTGTGCGGATCGTCCGGAGGACACGGTGGAGCATACGGTGGAGGTGTGCCCTGCTTGGGCGGAGCACCGCCGTGTCCTCGTGGAGGCGATTGGCGGCACTGACCTCTCGCGTCCGGCCCTGGTCCAGGCCATGGTACGAAGCGAGAGGGCATGGGAGGCGGTCACCTCCTTCTGCGAAGCAGTGATGCTCGCGAAGGAGCAGGCGGAACGCGTGAGGGGGAGGCAAAGCCTGCGCCCTCACGCCCCTAACCGCCGCCGCTGGAGACACCCTGGGCGTCGGGAATCCCAGGCGGATTCCCGGCCACCATAGGCGCGGGCTTGCGGACGGCGAGCAATGGGTAGCTCGCCGTCCGATAAGGACCAGGCCCGGGTCGATGGCGCGTCGTGTTCCACGCGCGCCTCAAAGAGATGTCAGCACACCTGACGGGGTCCGTTAGGACCGATGCCTGCCAGGGTTGCGGAATAGTCCGAAAGGGATACCGGGACCCTGGCAACAGGCAACCGAAGGAACACGGGTGGGTTTTAGTCAGTAAGAGTCTGACACGCCCTTCCGCTCCGCCCAGAGCGGGAGAAGTCATATGATGATTTCCCACCGAAAAAAAAAAAAAAAGGTCATGGTCTACCCATGTGCCAAATTTCATTCAAATCCGTTCAGCCGTTTTAGCGTGAAAGCGTAACAAATAAACACTTTCGCATAATATAAAAAGTTAGGATTCGAATGTAATGTATGCGAATCTAATTTATACTCAAAAGCAAGTACCTGGCCTCTAATTTGCCACCCACACACGATACCACGGACACACTATAGATGCTCATTAGGCGTTTTATATTACTAGTTCGCGTTACCCGTATATACCCGTCATTTTGTAACTTTCTCAAGAAAGCTAAGCTTGAAAGCCGAAGAAAAATGATCCAGAAGCTTCTCGTCTGGTATAATTTATCCATATCCGGCAATGAGGGAGGATGAGCCGTATAACACTTGACTTGGATAAAATAGTGAGGAAGTTCCGAGTGCTTTACGTGAGGCAAACAGTGGATAAGATTTTTAAAGTTATGGAAATAGTTGATAATAGTTGTTTGGAGTTTTAGGCATTATGCACCCACCCACCACCCGCCCACTCTTTTTCACAGAGAGGAGTACTGTGTCCCAGCAGTGGGAACATTATTGGCTGATTATGCTGTGGCATGTCTTATCAGCCTATACGCGAATATTGTTTTTTTTTCTTTATAAAGTATCACGATTGGTGATACTTTATTCACATTACAATCTAGCCTATTAGCTAACAAGTAATTTAAATATTTAACTTAAACTGCTAAGGGCTGATTTAACCAAGGCCAGATAGAGATATCTTTTATTCGGGGAATAAAATTTAAAATCTGTCAAAAATTTTATATTTATTTGCTGGATTAGACTTATACCTACTAGGGATAAAAGTTAGTAACTTTAAAATTAAGAAATCGTCCAGTAACGTCTTTCTTATTCACTATAAGTTAAGGAGAAGAGACTTGTATCGCGTGTTTTTTATGAATATGGAATGAATATTTCGAATTGTCTGTGGTTATTTGAGTAACATTCAGTGGCTCCATAAAATACTGTAATCAGCAGTATTCGGTTAAACTGGAAGTCGACCCCAAATAGTTTAGAAAAGGCTAGGTAGATGATTTGAGTAAAATGTCGAAATACTCTTCACATTGTCTAGTAGTTAGGACATAAAAAATGTGTGATCTCATCTCTCTCCATGATCATTCTTATTTGCAGTTACATGTAGCCAACAGTGGCTCCTAAATGGGCCATTGTGTAGACGAGTCATTGCAGCAATTTTCTACGAACTGAGTACTCGAACATGTGGCGTAGCTAACGACGTCTTATGACGTCATCACTATGATGTCTTAATGATGCGGACGTTTAATGTTCAGGAGGTTCGCTTGAGATAAGCAGAGTTGAAGCTGTAGTCTAGATTTCAGATAGGGAGGTACCTACTTAACTAGTGCAACTGTATTTCTGGCTGACCCATTGACAGCTATGCGGACGTATTATTTGATGCCCAATGAGCTCTTTCCCTTTTTTAGGGTTCCGTACCCAAAGGGTAAAATGGGACCCTATTATTAAGACTCCGCTGTCTGTCTGTCTGTCTGTCCGTCTGTCGCGGGACGAGACCTGACCGGCCGTGAGCGTGACCCCTCCCTCAGTCAGTCAGCTGTTTCGCTAGCGAGCACGGTGTCGGATAGAAACTTTTTAATTTTTTTAAATAAAAATAACTTTTTTTTCATTGTTACTCGGTTATTTTGATATTTAAGTCAACTACCCATGGTTTGAGTGACAACGGTGTTTACCCTTACACCCTGTATAATAAAACTTAAAAACCAGCGAGTCGGACTCGCACACGAAAGGTTCCGTACCATTATCTATAAAAACGGCAAAAAAATCACGTTTGTTGTATGGGAGCCCCCTTAAATATTTATTTTATTCAGTTTTTTAGTATTTGTTGTTATAGCGGCAACAGAAATACATCATCTGTGAAAATTTCAACTGTCTAACTATCACGGTTCATGAGATACAGCCTGGTGACAGACGGACAGACAGACAGACAGCGGAGCCTTAGTAATAGGGTCCCGTTTTACCCTTTGGGTACGGAACACTAAAAAGGCATATTACACTATTACCTAATTTATATGGTGTACATATTAAAGAGTATTCTATTCTACTTTTTGCCAAAAGGTCGGGTAAAAATCGGGATTTAGGCTTCTATACAAAAACATCTAATGGAGAAACCCCGCCCTTGCGACCTCTAGACAAACTAACCTCTAATTTTAAGTAAAAAACGAAGGGACGAAGAATCAACTTGTAAGACACTCAATCTTCTCAGAATGATCCCACAGATTACGCGATTTAATCCGAAGACCTTTAAGAAGTTTAATTGAAAAGATTAAAGTATTATCCGGACGTATTTTTAGCGCTTCGAGAACGCGACGAGTTATCACGAGTATTTTCTTATGTCAAGGAAAATCTCGTGTAGAACTATCAACATTCTGCATCACATTGTTGAACTCTACAATATATCTAAGGAGATAATTTATTTTTTTATGGAAGTGCCAAACAAAAAAAATGATATATTCCGTTAGAACATGTTATTCTCTTCACTTTTCACTATCGGACCAAATCTGTACGGCAATTCCCTGCGCTGTTATACGATTTTAAAATTCTGTTTTCAGTACGTTTTGGTTAAAATAATTAATAGTTATCTTATTAAAGTAATAGCTTGTAGTAATAAAAAATGAAGAGAACAACGGACTCTTTCGGAATAAAGTTTTTTTCGTTTGGCCGGCACTTTCACAAATATAGCCCAAAAATATATCGACGTTGAATGATCTCCTTTCAAAATCAAACTTTTAGAAACATCCCTTGAACTAATAAAAACTTACATGGGGTCGGGGGCTAAATCTTTAGTAATACTAGCGACCCGCTCATGTACTTCGCACGGCTTGTACGATATGACAAAACATCAAGATTTATTAGTAACATGTAACTTTAATATTAACGTATATTATACACATAAACCTTCCGGAATAAATGCTCTAAACGATGGTGAAAACTTCATTAAAATCTGTTGGGTGGTTTAGAAGAACAATGCGGACATACAGACAAACACGAAAAGCGACTTTAATTTATAATATGTATAAATGGCAATAAATTTAATAGGCATGAGAATAGGAATCTTCTAGGCATGCTAATTTTTTTATATTTTTCGGCTGAATGTGCCTTCTCTTGACCTGGATCTCGCCTGATGGAAAGCCATGAGTGATCTCTGATGCTCATTCCATCGTAGACCTCATCCATAGCTTTCAGGCCCATCAGGCAATAAATAAAAAATAAACAGAACTCCAAGAAGGCCATGTAAACTTAAAGAATATTGAAACAACTGAAAAACCGGCCAAGTGCATGTCGAACCACGCACAATGAAGGGTTCCGTAGTTGGGATGAATGTATCAAACTTATACTACATTGTAGTTGAAAAACTTGTTCTCCTGTCTGAAATGTAAATGTATAAAATGTATTAATTGACTCTAACAAAAATTATTTATTTATTTATTTGTATATTCTTTATTGTACACCACAAAATATATAACAAAAAACAATAACAAAAACTACAAAAAAAAATTAGCACTTTAAAGCTTAATATTTCGCAAACGGATCCCTGAATCCAAAAATTGTTTCGACAAACTCACATTATTTTTAAACGGCCTTTCTAACGATACCCCACACCATGGCATTGACGAGAAAAAAAAAACCATCCCCACTTTACGTGTAGGGGACGTACGTTTAAAAATTTTTTTTTTTATGATTTTCTTTTACCATTTTGTCGGCGTGATTTATATGTATACTCATACCAAATTACAGCTTTCTAGTACTAACAGTCTCTGAGCTAAGCCGCGGACAGACGGAAAAACAGACAGACAGACAGACGGACATGGCGGAACTATAAGGGTTCCTTGTTGACTACGGAACCCTAAAAAGCAGCAAAAACTTGCGAATAAAACAAACCATTATACTTTATCTCAAACTACCCACTTAACAGGTAAGTTTTTCACTCCACCTTCCACCCAAGATAACCTTTAAAAAGTAACGCAGCGTTAAAACAAATTGTCTATGGGCGAACCATATAAAACTAAATAAGTACCTCCCTACGAAACCGTTATCGTTGGTACAACACTAACTTGCGGTAATGGCCGACATTTTGGCGGGAAAATGGTTCTGCGCCTCATATCCTCAAGTGTGAGAATATTATTCTGTTATTTAATTAACTAGTGACCCGCCTGCTTCCCGTCGTTTTTACGACTTGACAAAACATCGAGATATATTTATTCTAAGTAAGTTTGATATAATTAAATACCTATTACAATATACACATAGCCCTTCCAGAATCATCTGCCTAGCCTTTTCCCAACTATGTTGGGGTCGGCTTCAGGTCTAACCGGATGCATCTGTATACCAGTATTTTACATGGAGCGACTGCCTATCTGACCTCCACAACCCAGTAACTGAGTAATACGATACCCCTTGCTAAAACTGGTTGTCAGACTTTCGGGCTTCTGACGACCCGTAACGACTGTCAAAGATCCACGAATGACAGCCGGGACCAATATCGTGCTTTCCGAGGCACGGAGGAGTCTCGATATGTGAAGATGGTCACTCATCCACGGACCAACCCCGGCAAGCGTAGCTTAACCTGATGGAATGATGGATCGACCCGTGCGGCTGTTATTACTTAGTCACGAGCTCCTCACATAGCCCTTCCGGAATAAATGCTCTAAATGATGGTGAAACCCTCATCAATATCCTTTGCGTCGTTTAGAAGATCAACGCGGTCAGATACAGACAAACACGAAAAGCGGATTCAATTTATAATAAGCACGAGTGTATAGTCTGTTTTTTAATCTCGTACACTAATTTGACAGGTGCAAATGTCAAACTCGATTGAAATATCAAAATTGAAAAATCAAACAGCAATCACTTGAAATGTCAAACTAGTATAGGAGATTAAAAACCAGAGGCCCTAGACGAAGTGACATTCTATCAGCGATAACGATGATGGAAAAGGCAAAAATGTATAGAACTGACTTAAGCTATCGAAAAGCTTATGTCAAAATCGTTGTAGAAATACGAAACGCTTTCGAAGCGATTGTCACTTGTCTAGTTCCTTAGACTCGCTTCAGAGATATGGTAATTGTGATGATAATGTAGTTCTCTTTCGTATATTTAGTGTTGCTGAAGACCCTTCATTTTCATACGTATGGCCTTCTGGCTCCATAATCTTTTACCGTGTGGAAATTAATGATGTTTGCTTTACATTATTTAGCAGTTTATTGCAGCACCAATGTGTCAAGTTCTAGAAATAATGACGTTTGGCTGGTGAAAGAGATAATTTCACGATAATCTCAGACCAAACAACTACGACTAACTAAAACCCAACTACGACTAAAAAGGTATAAACAAGACACCACAGGCAGACATAAAAAATCCGGAGTCATACGTGTTAGGGCATAAATCGAACAGATTACGAGTGACTCCGGATTTTTAATTTGTCTGTCTGTGGTGTCTTATCTGTCTGTGGTGTATTATTATATCTTTATTACTTAATTTTTTTTAAATTCTTTTGGGGTTATATATATATTTTTGAAATTTGCTCATTAAGCCCTTTCATTTGATACATGCCAACATGCTACGATTAAACTTTTTTTTTTTTTTAGTTCCTGACTTTATATCCTCTAGAGGTCGCCATTTAATGTAACGTCACATAGTCTATAACCAGCGGACAATCAAGACGCTTCCAACGATACCTCATTTGTCAAATTGTGATGAGTGCTTTAGAAGATAGGAGGGAACAGATGAACATACATACATACATACCGGTCAAAATCATAACCCTCCTTTTTCTTCACCGTAGTCGGGTAATAAAAAACCAAAACAGAGTGCTGTCAACAGTGACGTGAGGCTGGTTTCGTAAACATGTGTGCACATAATTATCGAAGTGTAGTTTGATTGTAAATGGTTGTAAAAATATGCGTGTGAGCGTGTATGCACAGGGCGGAGGTGTAGTTTTGGCATGCTTCACTGTATTGTTCGCAACGCTTCGTCTTGGTTTTTTATTTGGTCTGAGCCGACAAATGAGCCACTTCTCCTTCTTATCTGACTTGCCATGTTCAATACCTATGCTCTGCCCATAGTAAAAATTTTCGCTCCACCAACAATCGTCTTCTATGATGTCCTTCTCATCGCTCTGGTTTTATTCACTCTCCTTCTTTGTCCAGGCGGTATTTCTTTGGAATACGCTCCCTCTGAATATCAGGATGGCAGCGAGTCGGTTATCTTTCCAAGTAGCGGCTCGTGAACATATTCGTGAGAAATTGGCAGAATCAATGCGGCGCTGATTTGCTGGGCTTGTTTTCTCCTTCACCTATCGTTATTTCTCCTGAAAAAGTTTGTTCTGGTTATATGTATGTATGTAAGTATATATGTATTACTAGTTATCCTTTTTCGAATTATCTATCCCGTATGTTGTTGTATGGGTAGAAAATGCCTCAGGCATTAAGTCCGCCTTTGTACAGTATTTTTTTTTTACTTGTGCATAAAGTTTTAATAAATAAAAAATAAATGACATTGCTCAATGCGGTGCTCGCGATTTCCGATTAGGTGCCAGTATGGTACTAAAAATTGGTACCATTTAAGACACTTATGTTTGAAGTTCTACACCAACACGACATTTATCAAATTTTTCTTGATTTGCAAACTTTCACAAAGTCAAATGCTCAATTCAAGCGTATTTTTAAAGCATCCACGGCTCCCAACAAATCGTCCTGTTATTCCACTTATCGTTTCTGGACACTATTAATCCATCATGTTCTACAGCGAACGATGTATAACCCTTTTCCAACTTATCAACGAATGGATATGACGCATCGAGGCTTATCGATGGCAGCAGGCGGCCATTTTGTTTTTTTTTATTGGCTGTTATAATAATTCTTTGTTTGAAATTCTGTCGCTGTATTTTTGTGATTGATGACAATGGGTTTCTTTATTAACTTTAGTGCAGTTATTTGTTGGTTTTCACATGAAAATTACATTAGTAGGTTAGGCCTTAGATCTGTAAAGATAGATCTATAAGAGGAAAAACTCGGCGGTAAGAGGATGTCGGTGTCTTTGCTTTTCAATTTTCGTTTTTTGCCACCAACTTCCGAAATTAAAGTTATTTTTCACGTTTTTAGTGTTTTTTTGGAAGCCGGTTGTTTTTTTTTGTAGAAAGTTTTTATTTTTCACTTTTTAGTTGTGGTACCTACCCTACACAAATTCGAATACACTACCTGCTAAGTAAATAACAGTGACGGAGTCAAACAATATATCGTCTACATACACTAAGTGGGAAAAATACGTAATTATTGAAGCTAACTTAATACTCGCAAGCATAATTAATAAAATTTATATGGGACCACCTCTGAAGCATGACCTACCAAACAAAAAAAGAATCATCAAAATTGATTCATCGTAATCGCGTAACATACAAACAAAAAAAAAACATACAGACTTGAGAACCTCCTCCTTTTTGAAGAAGTCGGTTAAAAAGAAATAAGTAATCAATCCATCCATCAAGACATCAGATGAAAGAAAGAAAAAAATATTTATTTGACAGAGTACCTACGTAAGCAACATATTTTTACACAGATGACTGTCAATATCTCATGTAATGACGAAATGTAACGTTCATTTAGAAACTCGATTCTTGGATGAGCACGGGTGTGTCAATTTACCAAGTAGATACTGATTCTATACCCCTGTGTATAGATAAAGAGTCAATACTAGTACTATCGACAAGGATCACGATCTTTCCCATCTCCCTAATACCACCCCTAAACTTTCTAGAACTGTCTAAACATATCCCCATTGTTTTCAGAAGTTGGTTGTCGGAGGTCCGAACCAGCGCAACTGGCGCGGCATCCTCATAGCCCTGCTCGTGATAGTGGCAGTGCTGGCCCTGATCGTGACGTCAGTCGTGTTGCTGACGCCGCCTGATGAGGGGCCCAGGGTCAAGGGAAGAAGGTTGAGAATCCAAGACCTGTTGACGGAAGAGCTAACGCCTGTGAGGTGGAATGGGTCGTGGATTTCGGGTAAGTGGCTTTTTAAAATAAATGCATGTGACTGGACAGGTCTTTTCAAATCTGTGGTTCTTTCCTCAAAAGACCATTTCAGAAAGTAATCTTCATAGCCCTCACAATCAAATCTGCCTAGACTTTTCCCAACTATGTTGGGGCTTGGGGGTCACCTTCCAGTCTAACCGGATGCAACTGAATACCAGTATTTTACATAGAGCGACTGCCTATATGACCTCCACAACCAACCAGTAACTGGGTAAGACTGGTTGTCAGACTTTCGGGCTTCTGACGACCCGTAACGACTGTCAAAGATCCTCGAATGATAGCCGGGACCAACGGCATAGCCTCAAGACCACATTTATGTGTTCCTAAATTTAAAGCTGTGCTCTGATTATTTTGGATGACTAGGAGAGGAGGAACTCAGGGTGGTATGACTGCTTACGTACTGTGATATCTAAAAATACAAGGCATTTTTTTATTAGTTGGCAAACTTCACAGCCTTCATGTGTATCGATATGCCGTCTCTCTCTATCGATCACCTGTGAATAAATTTCTCATAAATTCTAGGTGCTAGCAATTACTTATTGATTTATTTATATTATATTGAACTTATCCACATTTACTGTTAATTTATTTCAATCTCTTGTGTTTACAAAACAAGCCTACATTTTTGTCAGTGTTTGAAAATCATAGTTTATTTACAAAATAGTGTACTTATACATTGGCCAAAGACAAACCATTCGAGCGATACTTATTCTCAAAATGTAAAAAAATAAATATCAACTCCATATTAGTTCTCCGTCCACAAAGAAGTGCTTTTTTATGTTTCCTTCGATATTTTGTTTTATGAACAAACTTTTGCGATACAGATTTCGAAGAGACTAACAAAGACTGAGAATCCTGTGAAAATAACAAAGAAAGATTTGTAAAGATTATCGTTTTTTTTTCATACTAAATTTGGTGTCTATTTTGTACGCGAACCTTCATTATAATAATATTGATGCTGTATTTTTGAGCATAAAATAGCGTTAGTATCCTGGAAGACTGGAACAAATTCCTATAGAATTCTTTATAAATGATTCTTTGTGACTGCCTCGTTCGTCTAGTGACAAAAGGGAGATCTACATAGCAGACACATTGGCATTTACATTAGGTAGGTAGTTTGTTAGTAGACGAGACTAGAGCACCCAAACGGTTACTGGATAGTAAGCCAGAGGCCCTAGACAAAGTGACATACTATCAGCGATAACGATGATTGAAAAGGCAAAAATGTATAGGACTGACATAAGCTATCGAAATGCTCAAACAATTCTTTATTTCTCTAAATCTACACTTCTACACTAATATTATAAAGAGGAAAGATTTGTATTTTTGTACGTTTGTATTTTTGTGTGTATGTTTGTAATGAATAAACTCAAAAACAACTGCGCCGATTTCAAAAATTCTTTCACCATTAGAAAGCTACATTCACCCTGAGTAACATAGGCTAGCATATTTATTGCTAGAAAAGATCAGGGATCCTTACTAAAACTCCAATAATGTAACCCAAGGTGTAAAAAATACCTAAAATATTCTTTGCATCGCGTGCGCTGCGAAAACTATTGAGGATAGAATAAAATAATGTACTACGACTTTGCAGAACACATTATTATTTACAAAAAGTGTCGCGACAGCATATGTCTAACTATTATAGTTATGCCACAATAAGAGTTCTTTTATTTTGAAATTTTAATTGAAATGATGCCGCTAGAAAAGGCTCTTTATTTGTATCTTGGTATTAATCCTTATCAACATAAATACCTTCATAATAGGTCTTTACCTATGAAATTGCCGTTTTGTATGAAAAAATTTAAACGAATTTTTTTCATGAATTTTTTATTTGTATTAATCGAAGTAATCACCCATGCAATCAATGCATCTTTGCCATCGCAGTGGCAGTTTATTGATGCCCTTCTTAAAGAAATCAGCTGGACGGGAGGCAACAAATTCTTCAAAGGCATTTTGTACTGCCTCTCGGGTATTGAATTGTTTTCCCGCCAAGAAGTTATCCAAATTCTGGAAAAAGTAGTAGTCTGTAGGCGCAAGGTCTGGTGAGTAGGGCGGATGACGGAGAGCTTCCAACCCCAGTTCTTGCAACTTGGAGACCGTCTGCTGTGCAGTATGAGGTCGCGCGTTGTCGTGCAGGAGCAGCGGAGACGAGCGATTGACCAATGCTGGTTTGAGATGCGCCAGCTTCTCCATCATTGTGTTCAGTTCTTCACAGTTCACATCTGCAGTAATGCTCACCCCGTTTGGTAAGAAGCTGTGATGAATCACACCGGCGCTAGACCACCAAACAGTGACCATCACTTTTCTAGGGGTAAGTTTTCGTTTAGGGCATTGTTTAGGTGCTGAACCAGGATCCAACCAACTTGCTGAGCGCTTGCGGTTATCAAACAGAATCCATTTTTCATCGCAGGTAACAATGCGGTTCAAAATTCCTTCATTTGTGTGTCTGTTGAGCAGTGCAAGGCACGTCTCGACGCGTACTTCGCGCTGGCGATCATTGAGTTCGTGGGGCACCCATTTGTCAAGCTTTTTTACCTTGCCAATTTGACGCAAATGGACCAATATTGTTTTGACGCTAACGTCGAAAGCTGCTGCTAATTCAGCCGTAGATTGTGTATCATCAGCTTCCACAATCGCCTTTAATTCGTCATTGTCGACCAAAGTCTTCGGACGACCGCGAGGTTCATTTTTCAGGTCGAAATTTCCAGAACGGAAGCGAGCAAACCAATAACAGGTGGTGCGTTGGTTTGTAGTGTTAGCTCCGTAAACGTCATTGATGTTGCGTGCCGCTTGTGCCGCGTTGCTGCCACGACGGTACTCATATTCCATAATTACTCGAATTTTTAACGTATCCATGATGACGAAAAAGATTGAAATGCGAGAAATGACTACTTTTGGAAAAAAAAATCCATGTTTTTAAAATAAAATTAATTTGAAATTAGAATTCTTAGCCAAACAAAAATTATTTTGATTTGAAATGGCCAGTACTGCAGAACGGCAATTTCATAGGTAAAGACTTTCATAGGAAAGAAGGTAGGGTAGGTAGGGTAGGTAGGGTAGGTAGGGTAGGTAGGGTAGGTAGGGTAGGTAGGGTAGGTAGGGTAGGTAGGGTAGGTAGGGTAGGTAGGGTAGGTAGGGTAGGTAGGGTAGGTAGGGTAGGTAGGGTAGGTAGGGTAGGTAGGGTAGGTAGGGTAGGTAGGGTAGGTAGGGTAGGTAGGGTAGGTAGGGTAGGTAGGGTAGGTAGGGTAGGTAGGGTAGGTAGGGTAGGTAGGGTAGGTAGGGTAGGTAGGGTAGGTAGGGTAGGTAGGGTAGGTAGGGTAGGTAGGGTAGGTAGGGTAGGTAGGGTAGGTAGGGTAGGTAGGGTAGGTAGGGTAGGTAGGGTAGGTAGGGTAGGTAGGGTAGGTAGGGTAGGTAGGGTAGGTAGGGTAGGTAGGGTAGGTAGGGTAGGTAGGGTAGGTAGGGTAGGTAGGGTAGGTAGGGTAGGTAGGGTAGGTAGGGTAGGTAGGGTAGGTAGGGTAGGTAGGGTAGGTAGGGTAGGTAGGGTAGGTAGGGTAGGTAGGGTACGTAGGGTAGGTAGGTAGGGTAGGTAGGGTAGGTAGGGTAGGTAGGGTAGGTAGGGTAGGTAGGGTAGGTAGGGTAGGTAGGGTAGGTAGGGTAGGTAGGGTAGGTAGGGTAGGTAGGGTAGGTAGGTAGGGTAAGTTGGTTGGGTACGTAGATATCTTGGTAGGTGTAGGGAGGTAGGTGTATGTAGAGTAGGTAGGGTAGATGCGCCGTAGATAAGTACTTAGTGCTACCCGTGCGAAGCCGGGGCGGGCAGCTAGTGGGGTAAAAATCTAAACCCTAACTCTAACAAAACTAACTATTACTAATAAACAATTATTATCTAAAATATTGCGTCGAAAAATTCCTCCGCATCGTTGTCGGCTGGTAATGTACCCGAAAAGCTTAGGTATGTCAATCCTGAAAGTCATTGTAGAAATACGAAAAGCTTTCGAAATGATTGTCACTTGTCTTGGTTGGGTGGCGTAGACCAAGACTTAAGAACTGTTGGAATTAGAAATTGGAGAGAAAAGCCGCAAATAGATCACGTTGGAGAAATGTACTTGACCAGGCTAAGCGAACTCCTTGCTGCACCGTCTACGAAGCAGCAGTAACAGCATCCTAAAGGCCATTGCTGCCCGTTTTGACTGTCCTTTTCAAACTCTGTGAATAAGGACAGTCAAAGGCATCAGTTAAGTATAGGTACTAACAATACTAACATAATTTTAGGTACAATTATTCTGTTACTAACACACTATAACATTTTTTTATGATTTTATGTTATTTTTGTGTGGTTATGTAACCTATATGGAGTTTTGCCTCTGAATAAAATAAAATAATAATAATAATAAGGCCCACCCGCGGCTGTTAAGCCTTTGGTGATGATGATGATGATGAGTTTGTTAGTAAGTCTGACAACCAGTCTTACCAAAGGGTATCGTATTAGTAACTCAGGTCACATTGGCAGTCGCTCCATGTAAACTACCGGTATTTAGCTGCATCCGGTTATACTGGAAGCCGACCCCAACATAGTTAGGAAAAGCTAGGATGATAAAATACAATAGACGTTGATATATTTAGTAACCTATTCCGCTTGACTATTCTTCAAGAGTCCGAAAAACCCTGTAACAAATCGACACGTGTTTCACCTCTCAACGAGGCATCCTCAGGATGACGAATGGATGATCACAGGATGACAAAGTGAAGTGAGTGAGCGCTTTGCGTCCAGCGCTCGGTGTGGTAACACGTCGCGTTCTGGTTTGCAATTGGTCAATCGTCATCCTGAGGATGCCTCGTTGAGAGGTGAAACACGTGTCGATTTCTTACAGGGTTTTTCGGACTCTTGAAGAATAGTGAAGCGGAATAATATAGGTTACTAAATATATCAACGTCTATTGTATTTTATAATGGATTTCCGCAAGGTCACGCCTGAATCACTTAACTATCTAGGATGATAAGTTTGTTAATATGGCATCGGTGATGGTATATTACCTACGCCATAATAACTTGGTCGAACACTTGGTCGTTCACCCGCATTCGGATACCTATGGAATGCGGGCAAACAACCCAAGTGTAAGGCGATGCTTTAAGGAGGCCTATGTCCAGCTGTGGACATCTTTCGGCTTACTTATGACAATGATGATGGTAGTGGTGGTAGGAATGTAAGTTTGTCAATCAACTTCATAGTTTAAGTAAACAATGTTAGCCGACTTTTTGCGCTACGAATAAATAAATAATGAACGGATAAAGTAATAAATATTTATGCTTTCAAAATGAAATGAATAATTTTATAATAACGGAAATCAACATGGGAGAAGCGGAATGCCGAATAAAATTAATTAAAAACTTGATTTATATTCACTTACTTATTTTATTGGTGATTTTTTTTTTGTTTATTCATAGATTTATGCCCAGGAATCGCGATGACTAATAATTTTTATGTAAACTTTCATTAATTGATTCTGATATTTATTCGTGATAAGCAGATTGTAAAATTGCACTGTTCAACGCCTGGGATAACTTTTAACACGTCTAATGATGCAAACTTTTTAAAATAATCTAGCCTTATTAACTTTTTAGACTTTTCTCACAGTGGGTCGCAATAACTAATCTACGGCACCCCAACCAAATGGGTTAATCTTGCGACAATCTAAGAAGCCCGCTTTGACACCTATAAAAATACTGTTAGTAGTGATGGGGAAATAAAATCGGTTGTTGTAAAAACCGATTTTCGAGACATATCGATTTATCATACTTAGAGTTTGTAATCAACAATTTATCTACATTAATTCTAACTGATTCTCGAGTCATATCGTTTTATTACACGTATTATCATCATCATCAGCCTTCAGCAGTCTACTACTGCACCTCTCCAATTGCACGGCATACAGTTCGATTATCGGTAACTCATCCGGCCGCTACCAAACACCCTGCGAAGATCATCGCTCCTCTTTTAGACATGTTGACGAGTTTACACGATAACACCAAAATCAAATAATAGCCGAGTCAGAAACTAACAATAACCTTTAACCATTTCCTTTAATTACATATTAAATATCAAAAGAAAGCTAAAAATATATGTGATCAGATTTTATTTGCTATGTTACTCTCTTTTCTAAATGTAATGTTTGTAAAAGTATCGATTTTTCAGACCATCGATTTTATTCGGTCAAAAAACGGGTTAAAATCTTCACAACACTACCGTTACCATAGCAACGAACCCAAAGACATGACATTGAAATAACGTCCTGTCAGAATATTAATCAACGATTAATTCGTGTTTTTGAGTGCATTTTTCCAATAAAAAGTGAAACTTGGTGCTTTCGAATGATACTCATTGTTATAGTTTATGGTTGAACATAGTAATTAATTAGGATTATGAATTTGATTTTTCGATCTCTTACGTAGATGTTCATACAAAGCTATCGCGGCATGTATGATGAGAAACGTCAAAACGGGCTTCTTAGATTGTCGCAAGTTTAGGTTTGAACTGTGACCAACCGTTCGCGAGCCGAGCGAGCGAAGCGACCGGCAAGCAGTAACTTGGCTATTTAGTATTTTTAGGCCCGTAAAATAGGAATTATTAACAATTAAATACATGCTTTTAATAAATCATGCAAAAAGACTTTTTAAATGTTTTATATGTATTACACATATAAAAAAGAATTTATATGTGTAATACATATAAATTACACATATAAAAAATAATTTATATGTGTAATACATATAAATTGTGACATAAAAAGTCTTTCGAGCATTATATTTATAAGGACTATCTCACAAAACTTTACATTGTTGTCTCAAAAACTGTCACAGTGGCTTTTAATACTTTAGTATTTACGATAAAGATGACAACGAGATACTTCATAAATTCCTTTACAGTGTAACGTTCATCATACTTTATAGTCAGGTTTCTACTAAAATGTTCATCAAACTTAAAGTTGAAGTACTCTGTTAGGGTTAAAGGTTGGACTCCAAGGGAAATACCGTTTTAAGGATTTCAATAATACGTTTATTATCGTTATATATTGTAAGGTGTGTTTTACTACTATACTTTGAGCCTTGTGTGGGGTAACTACCTACTTATTCACTAAATACAAACACAACCCTTATATATTGATGATTTTTTTGTTAGATTCTTAAATTTTATCGCCTCATGGGATTACTTTTCATCGAATTTTACTGTCTTGAAGCCTATATGCCTACATACCTGGCATAAAAAAGACTGTAACATTTAGTTACAGTATTTTCGTGTAATTGAGTTACAGTTATTTTGTGCTATTGGCACTTATTTGCAACTTCGCTTTCAGAACATGTCCCTAAAAAACAGCTCAAAAGAATAAAAACTCATTTTTTTTTAATAAGTAGGTTTGTACCTATTTCAATCAGTTAAAGTCGATCTTTGATTTTGAAACCAATTAGCAGCATGACCGAAGTTTCTATTTAATTTCACGGAAGCAGTAATGTTATGGTGACCTGATACCCTTCTACGAAAATTATTGAAACTAATCAACATTTTCCATGAACGAATACTAACTTATTAGCGTTTTTACCTAGATCAGCATCAGTTCTGTGAAATGGAACAAATAAGTAATTTTCATTGAATTTCAAAACTTTTTTGAACCTAAATGGCTACGTTGTTGATTAGGAAAACAAAAAAATTAACTGGGTTTGAACATAAATGTAAAGTTGTATGTATTTTATTATATGTACCATTATGACATATTATTTTTACATATACTTTTATAAAATTGATTGAATGCTTGAAAAGAAAAATGACGCACATTTTTAAACCGCGTTAACTTAAAAATCCGTGGCGTAAAACTTCTTTTTAAAACACTTTAAGCCAACCTCACATCGCAAGCTGAAGATCTTTAAAGTACGTAAGAGCGGTAGAGCCGCTCTGGCACAGAAACGTCATGCGTACGTAGTGCGCTACTCTAGTACTTGCTAGTACTACACCCAACCCCCTTTGAAAGTACTACACCCCCAGTACTACAGTCCTAGTACCTTCAGGAAACTTTTAAGTTTACTTTAGTGTTATAACGAAGGTAGAATTTATTTTTTTCTTACTAATTATGGTAAAATCGTGAGCGGTGATTCTTTGGAAATTACACGAAGAAGAATTTGGTGAAAAATGGTAATTAAAATTAATCTGAATAATTTGTGTCGTGTCATACCTTTATTTGGCTTGCATTTATTCCGGACGGCACTCATCATAAATAACTAAGCTAAGCTAAGTCCAGTATGTGAATCAAATGGACATGCTTTCAAATAATACTATTAATAATAGTTTTGATTGCACAATCTCATGTTTTGCACAATCATTATTTGTTTCTAAACTAAAATCTCTTCAAAGACTTCAAGTAATCTCAATGCTTATTTAATTAGAAATTCATATTTACATAACTTAAAAGCTAACAGTCTTATAATAATAATATGCACCGTAATCGATTTAAAGCCTTTTCTGTTCATAACCTTTTACATTTTAATTTTAATTAAATTAATTAAATAAAATTTAATTAATTTTAATTAAATTACAAAATATATTCAATCATCGTGTAGCCTTTACCCAACTATGTTGAGGTCGGCTTCCAGTCTAAACGGATGCAGCTGAATACCAGTATTTGACATGGAACGACTACCTATCTGACCACACCCCAGTAACTGGGTATACCCCTTGGTAAGACTGGTTCTCGGGCTTCTGACGACCAGTAACGACTGTCAAAGATCCACGAATGACAGCCGGTACCATCGGCTTAACGTGCTTTCCGATCCACAGGGTTCGGTATGTAAAGATGTTCACCCATCCACGGACTAAGCCTGGCAAGCTTAGCTTAACCTGATGGATCGACCCGTGTGGCTGTTATTACTTAGCCATGACCTCCTCAAACTCCAACATTTTCCAAAATAAAAGTCCTTTTAGTTTTAGTTTTTTATGTAAATAGTTAGTAGTGTTATTGTATTTAATATAGCAAAATAAAATTAGTAAATATTTCTCAAGAATCCCTGTACATCGGCAAAATACAATCCTTCAAACATAAGTCAAAGATTGTAAAATCCACTTCTTCATCGAGAAATCCGATTTTATTAAACGACGCTACATTCTATCGACGCGGCGACGGCTGATTTTCCTTCCTTTGACTTTTACTTACTGCAGACGGAAAATATGTCGCACTCCTTTTGACGCCGTGTTTCGAAACTTTGAAAGGCAAAGGTATTAGTTTAATTTGAAAATTGGTACGGAAATTGTTAAGGTATGTAAGTAGTAGTTTTCTATAGGTTCCGTCAACCGTTATGGAAAAAAGTGAGTTGCCATAATTTTTGGATTCTTAAAAATTGAAGTTGTAGGAAAAAACTTTGTGGAATTTGACTGAAGCCTGGTTTACACCAACAATTCGAAGACATGTTATATCCAACCGCACTGGGCCCACGTGTTGGATTACGGCCCACTCCCTCTCACAGAGAGGAGGCCTGTGTCCCAGCAGTGGGAACATTATAGCTTTGTTTTTGCTTATACTGATTTACACGGTACGATTTAATTAAAAGCAAAATCAAAATCAATAGTCATTTATTCAAACTAGGCTGAGAATCAACACTTTGCGAACGTCAAAATTACATAAGACAGTCCCCCAAAACGTCCACCCTTCACCACTTCCTAGTGCTTTAGCTGGGAAGAAGAAGTGGCGCAACAAACTCCCCAGCAGCACAGCTGTCATTGCCAGTGGCATGCAATAAGTTGAAGCAACAATAATTATAAGGTCAGTCAGTTGTTGTTACCATGTATGCCACAGGCAAGAAATCATGTAAATGAGGCTTTATTTAGTTTCGAAAAAGTCCCCTTTATGTTGAGTTTTTTAGAGCAAAAATTAAGATAGTTAACACTCGTGTCGATTTCTTACAGTGTTTTTTAAGACTCTTGAAGAATAGCTAAGCGAAATATGTTACTAAATATATCTACGTCTATTGAGCAAGAATTATAATTATTGATTTGTGCAAATTGTGTGCAATTTTTGTCATGAAAACTGGTAAGAAAGAAAGATGATAAGGCTGGTTTCCGATTTTATTTAAGTTTAACGTTAATTACCCCTGAAAAAATATTTTCAGATTAATTTATCTAACCGAATTTATAATTAATTCGTTTATCTTAATACGTTTACAAACAAAAAACCTAACCTGGGTCGGCTAAACAATGCCTAAATTACCTACTTTAATTTATGGGTAAATACCTGAATTAATTGCTTTTGTGGCTGACTTTATAACCTCATGAAATAATTGGTTTTTCCCACAGGTAAATTATACTAAAACAAATGAATTTATAGAGTGAGACTAAGGTCAGGTATGATTTCATACCTATTGTGTAGCTAATTCAGTAGGTAGTCTTTGTACATGACGAAGCAGCAAGTGGCGCCGTCGGTTTGATTACGAAGTTACCAGGAAACAGTGAAGAGGTCGGCTAAGAGTGACACTGGCTGGTGACAGTCACTCTAGCAGAACGTCGTATCGATGGTTGCGTGGGTTTTAAATAATACATCTGTGGTGGGTGGCGGTTGTCTACTGATGACAGAGATGATGTCAGTGGAACCGCTGCGCTGTTGTACCACGTCCACGACGAACTGCACAATCCGGCACAATCTTGGTGATATTCAAGGTGCTGATACACTAATGCGCTATAATATATTTTAGCAGTACCTCTACCCCATTTGAAATAAGATTAGACATTAAAACAAACCCTTTTATAGTCCGTTCAACCGATTTTGACTTCTATACCGTAGGCATAAGGATAGCATTAAAAGCAAAAAAAGTTACACAATACCAACTATCTACCGCGGCTGCCATTTGTCATGCCACCAACGCAATAGAATTCAAAATCGGTTGAACGGAATGTAAAAAAGGCTTGTCTATACTGCCGTCATATGAAAGAAGGCCGTAACTACGTCGACGTTGATTCCGTAGATAATTGAAGTTTTATCTAAAATGATGGCCCAGGATGTACTGAATTTATTTTTTAATCCTTATGATATCTCTAATCCAATACGAGTTAGAGCTTTGTGAGTAAGACCATATGATAGCATTTTCTTTGCTGATTCCGAATATGTTAATAACTCATTTTTGACAAAATTGTCAGTTACTGCCTTTTTTCTTACGACGGCAGTATACGTCTAATCTTATTTCAAATGGAGTATAGTAAAATGGTTCGTCAGAGAAAGCACTATCATCTATTTCTGCCACCATAGGTATTGCTGTACAGGTTTTCCAGCATAAACTGCAATGAGCTTGCTTTCTAAATGAATGTGATCACTTCACTAGCGTTCAAATCGAACTTGACATTTTACAGAAATTTTTTAAATAATTACAGCCGGTTTATTCTGTAAAAATATCACCTTAAAAACTTAGTAAAGTGAGCTCGAAGTGAGCTCGGAGTGAGCTCGGAGTGAGCTCGAAGTGAGCTCGAAGTGAGCTCGAAGTGAGCTTTCATTTCATTCCACATGATGGGGATTCCTAGGTTTTGACACTATCGACGGCTCACTTCACCTAAGTTTTAAAGTTTTTTTCTATTTTTAAGGTGTACTTTTCTGCTGTAATGCCAAAAAAAAATTACAGAATAGGTATGAATTGCATTATTTTCCTACATACATTTATGTTCCCGACTGTTATGTACATAGATTCCAACGGTCAGCCACTAGAAATAGATCGATTGCATTCTGCAAACTCAACCAAATGAATTACAGCAACGCGTGAACTTGCGGTCAGTGCACACCAATGATTAGTGTTCGCTTTATCCCGATAATTTCGGTACCACTAACAACTGATCGTATGACTAGACATATGAATTCTAATTATGAAATAAATAAATTAAAGATATAGGTACCTGTAAACTAGTTTAGAAGTATGTGTGGAAAGGTGCAGCTTTGTCATAAAGTAAAATATGTACAAAATTCATGTTTTTCTTCTTTTTAATTAAAACTAACACCGTAACACTCGTCGTTAAATTTAAAGTTCTAATTGAATTAAAAAACATGGTTATCTTACAGTTTTCATAAAACATTAATGAACGCAATAAACTATAATATTATAAAGAAACTTTTTACAATAAAAACAAATAAAACTATCGCAAAACCATTTATAATGACGAATTATGTTCCCGTTGCCGAATAGTCATGCTGCAAAAATACCTGGATATATATACGCAGCTTCCCGAAATTCCGACCATTCATTAGGAACTTTAATCGTCCGTCCGCCGTGTAACACCTCTACTCACATGATTTATGAACATCGATAATTCGGTAATGTATCTCCCGTAATTTTAGACCATTTATCTTGGAACACATTAACGGCTCATACGAAAACATTTAAAGAATTTATTTCGGGAAATTGTTCGTTTTTCCGGTATTTGTTTTTCGGGAAAAATGCGAGGGGTTTTTTTAATTGGAACTAGTTCGGTTATTAGCATGGAGTTTCATTTTAGTTCTTTGTTAACATTTTATTCTTCTATGGTAAGGGTTGATTTCGTAATAAGCTACAATATCTAGAAAATATTTATTTATAAAATAGTCAATATACACGAATTTTCTGTGATTTCCCGTCATTATCTAAGATTTCCGAACAATGTGAATTGTTGAATAATCCGTCGTGATATTTCTTTATGAACAAATTGGTTCGCTTTCGAATTGTGTGCGGTCGCTTGAGTGAGGTTTGAACTCAGACCAAATAAAAAAAGACCAAATAAGAAAAAATATTTATTCTGCACAAACTAAACGCACAATACAAAATAAAGAGTGGCATTCACTATAGGTACAATACGCCAAAAGCCTCGTATTTAAAACTAGACATTTTAAAAGTTTGTCAATTTTGTCTATTGCTTGATGAGAGCAATACACAGTTATCTTTGGGTGAGAGGCCAAAGACAATTTACTTGCGTAATGTGTTGCGACATTACCAAATGTAAACAAACAAAACAATCACAAATTAAACGAAATGCCGATTACTGTGTGGAAAATTATCCATCTTTGAAACAACAATAACAAGAACAAATAGGCTGTGCGTCGCATCTGTGCAAGAATAGGTCATTGCTCAGCTTAATGCCGTGACTTCAGACGAACCTATCGTCGCTGATTTTCAGCAAAACCTCGCGAGTGACGTAATGACACATACGTGACATACATGACGTACTGTGTGCACATATATTGGTGTACTTTGATTGTAAATGTTTGTAAATGTGTGCGTTTGAGCGTGTATGCACATAGTGGTGGTGTAGTTTTGGCATACTTCACTGTATTGTTCTCAGCACTCTGTCTTAGTTTTTATTTACTCTGAGGGCTCGAAGTGAACTTTACAGAATATCTGTAGGTACCTAAAGCAACAGTATAAAAATACAGCCGGTCTATAAAAAAATCACTGTGAAAACTTTGGTGAAGTGAGCTGTCATTCCACCTAATGCTAGGGATTATTGACAGCTCACTTCACCAAGTTTTCACTGTGAGGTTTTTGCAAAATAGCAGAGGAGCTCGTGGCTAAGTAATAACAGCCGCGCTGGTCGATCCATCAGGTTAAGCTACGCTTGCCGAGGTTGGTCCGTGGATGGGTGAATCTTTACATAACGAGAATCCTCCGTGCCTCCGAAAGCACGTTAAGCCGTTGGTCCCGGCTGTCATTCGTGGATCTTTGACAGTCATTACGGGTCGTCAGAAGCGCGAAAGTCTGACAAACAGTCTTACCAAGGAGTATCGTATTACCCAGTTACTGGGTTGTCAGATAGACATCATGTAAAATATTGGCATTCAGCTGCATCCGGTTAGACTGGAAGCCGACCCCAACATAGTTGGGAAAAGGCTAGGCAGGTTTTGTTTTTGCAGAATAGCACCTCTCTGTACCGTTCACATTATTTCCAGCATTACAATTCACCTGCACGTTCCGCCATCAAGGTAAACTTAGTAATTACCTTGCTTATTCTTGCTAATGTAATTGCACAAACTTTGTAATAGGTACAATAGGTACAAGCCAAGTATAAGTACAAAGGAGTATCAAGTCTCACGTTGTTTCTTCAGTCTGAGTTTGAAACTTGAGCATTTATGTTTTAAATTTATTTTCATAATGGTTGGAGCTCGTGGCTAAATTTAACAGCCGCACGGGTTGTTCCATCAGGTTAAGCAACGCTTGACGGGGTTGGTCCGTGGATGGGTGACCATCTTTACATACTGAGCCTCCGTTGCTCGGAAAGCACGTTAAGCCGTAGGTCCCGGCTGTTATTCGTGAATCTTTGACAGTCGTTATGGATCGTCAGAAGCCCGAAATTCTGATAGCCAGGCTTACCAAGGGGTATCGTACGCAAGCGTGATATTATGTAATTTATGTTTTGTTAGTAAAAGTAGCATTATTAAAAACTAAAACCCAACTACGACTAAAAAGGTATAAACAAGACACCACCGACAGACAAATTAAAAATCCGGAGTCACACGTGTTAGGGCATAAATCGAACAGATTACGTGTGACTTCGGATTTTTAATTTGTCTGTCTATGGTGTCTTGTTTATACCTTTTTAGTCGTAGTTGGGTTTTAGTTTTTATTTCTTATTTTTTTATTCTTTTGGGGTTATAATATATATATTTTTGAAATGTGCTCATTAAGCCCTTTCATTTGATACCCAACATGGTACGATTAAACAATTTTTTTTTTTAGTTCCTTTCTTTGTGTCCTCTAGAGGTCGCCATTTAATGTGACGTCACATAGCCTATAACCAGCGGACAATCAAGACGCTTCCAACGATACCTCATTTGTCAAATTTTGATGAGTACTTTAGAAGATAGGAGGGAACAGATGAACATACATACATACATACATACCGGTCAAAAACTTAACCCTCCTTTTTTCTTCGCCGTAGTCGGGTAAAAACAACAAATGGTAAGTACTGAATCGCAAACAAAATACGAACGCATTACCGACACTACGATTCATTCGGCCAGAATTCGTAACAAACCTAACCCAACAAAATGAACACAAACATCAATCCACTGAACTATTTGGTTCTAGTCAACAAACAAGTTTAAAACAAAATCGATAACCAACTGTTTACTTCAAGAGTTTACCCTTATTACCGAACAACTATGGAAACAAAAGCGTGGCCGGATCCTTCGACCAGCGTTGAATTAAGGATCATTTACACGGGTAAAGCTCCTCGTTTGCTGAGAGGCGAGAATGAACATGGGACTCGTTGGTCAGTGGGAGTCCCGCATTCAAGCGAGAATAAAAACGCGCCGACGATTATGCCACATGACACTCGTCAGGCGATTATTTTATGACTTTGATTTGGCAACTCGAAATTCGAATCACGCATACTTCCATTTTTGAAAGGTGAAACCTTCTTGCCTTCCGAAATACAAAACAGTATCCACACTGTTTACACGAGTCAACTTTATATTTTTGCCTTTCGATAATCGCCTGAGAAAAACTTCTCGTATAAGTAAAGCAAAGAAATCGCTCGATCCCTCGACCATCGTCGACTTATTCCCAGCGAATTCAAATTCCACAATACAATATTTATTCATAGAATCGTCGATCGGGGCAAAGTTTTATTCTTTTTTTAAAAGCTTTTCGACTTTTTTTGTTTTCTAACACTAATGGTTTCACGAAGTTTGTTACGTTGGAATAACTCAACGGTTTTTTTAGAGTTCTGTGCCAAAAAGCTGCCTACGGGCCGCCATTACTAAGCCTACGTCTGCCGTCTGTCTGTTTGTCACAGGGCTAACCTTTTATCCTCATAGATCTATGAAACATTGTACACACTAGCATCTGACATGGCATGCAAATATAACAAGAAACAATTGATTAACGATCCCACACTCATATGATTTGATGAGTAGCATTATTTATATTTACATAATTAATTTAGTATGACGTCTATATCGTCATTCTGGGCTCCAATCGGGGGCCGAACTATAAGGTTAAAACCCTAAACCCAAAGTCGCCCCCATTCCTATTTACAACAAATCTCGAAAAAATGGATATATTACACGTTTTTTGTAAATCTGTGAATCCGATTTGCACAGGGTTTGTAAAAACCGTATATTATTTTAATTCTGTACCTATGTATACATGTGTTTGTGCAAATAAAATGTCTTGCTTTCTTTCTCGTTTCATTTTATTCGTATTTAAATACAATAGGACACAAGAGAGTACTTTATAACAGTGTAAATAAAATAGAATAGAAAAGAACAGCTTCTACAATGAAATTCCAAGTTGATAGTAATCGACTCTGAAATCACTCCGGAGCAACGTTCCCGCACCGCTAGTGCCCCCTATAAATAATGCACTGCAGTCTTATGAGATCCTGGTACCGGCGGGGTGTGATTAAATGTTTGCAGGCATTTGCAGTACAATTTATTAGTAGGTCTAGAGGTAGGTATAGAGAAGGAACATGCATTTGCACTACTGCTTGCATAACCATCGCCTCTGTGAAACTTCTTGATATTATGAAAAATCCATAAGTGTCTGTTTTCTGTAAATAAATTGTTTTGATCCAATGCTCGCTCATTTTTTATTCATTAATTCTAGAACTGTCTTCAAAAATGTAAACTTTGTTCATATTTTTCTTCTGCTTCAGCTAGTAGACAATTTAGAAGTAATGTACCATCGACACTAAAAAACGAAGATAGTAAACACACTCTTTTATTAACATGAATGTAACTTTCTTAAAATACTCTAAAATAATATTTGTGCCACTACATTAGTTTCCCGCAAAGCTTGTAGTGTTGCTATAAATTATGTACAGCGTCATTATGAGATCCTGGTACCAGCGGGGCATGATTAAAGGTTTCATTTTCATACAACCACAAAATGAAAGGAGAAAGTTTATTAAAACCAGAAAAACTATTTTCTTTTTATTCTTTGTACACCTTACGTTGTTTTAATCTGGTAAAGGAATAAAGTTCGTGCTATTTTTTGCACGTAAAAGTAGCTAAGCTGAATAATAATAATTTCGGGCTTATTATTTGGCTTATATTGGTCTTTACCTATGAAATTGCCGTTCTGCAGTACTGGCCATTTCAAATCAAAATAATTTTTGTTTGGCTAAGAATTCTAATTTCAAATTAATTTTATTTTAAAAACATGGTTTTTTTTTTCCAAAAGTAGTCATTTCTTTATTGATTAGTGTTACATTTTCATCGCATTTCAATCTTTTTCGTCATCATGGATACGTTAAAAATTCGAGTAATTATGGAATATGAGTACCGTCGTGGCAGCAACGCGGCACAAGCGGCACGCAACATCAACGAAGTTTACGGAGCTAACACTACAAACCAACGCACCACCTGTTATTGGTTTGCTCGCTTCCGTTCTGGAAATTTCGACCTGAAAAATGAACCTCGCGGTCGTCCGAAGACTTTGGTCGACAATGACGAATTAAAGGCGATTGTGGAAGCTGATGATACACAATCTACGGCTGAATTAGCAGCAGCTTTCGACGTTAGCGTCAAAACAATATTGGTCCATTTGCGTCAAATTGGCAAGGTAAAAAAGCTTGACAAATGGGTGCCCCCCGAACTCAATGATCGCCAGCGCGAAGTACGCGTCGAGACGTGCCTTGCACTGCTCAACAGACACACAAATGAAGGAATTTTGAACCGCATTGTTACCTGCGATGAAAAATGGATTCTGTTTGATAACCGCAAGCGCTCAGCAAGTTGGTTGGATCCTGGTTCAGCACCTAAACAATGCCCTAAACGAAAACTTACCCCTAGAAAAGTGATGGTCACTGTTTGGTGGTCTAGCGCTGGTGTGATTCATCACAGCTTCTTACCAAACGGGGTGAGCATTACTGCAGATGTGTACTGTGAAGAACTGAACACAATGATGGAGAAGCTGGCGCATCTCCAACCAGCATTGGTCAATCGCTCGTCTCCGCTGCTCCTGCACGACAACGCGCGACCTCATACTGCACAGCAGACGGTCTCCAAGTTGCAAGAACTGGGGTTGGAAGCTCTCCGTCATCCGCCCTACTCACCAGACCTTGCGCCTACAGACTACTACTTTTTCCAGAATTTGGATAACTTCTTGGCGGGAAAAAAATTCAATACTCGAGAGGCAGTACAAAATGCCTTTGAAGAATTTGTTGCCTCCCGTCCAGCTGATTTCTTTAAGAAGGGCATCAATAAACTGCCACTGCGATGGCAAAGATGCATTGATTGCATGGGTGATTACTTCGATTAATACAAATAAAAAATTCATGAAAAAAATTCGTTTAAATTTTTTCATACAAAACGGCAATTTCATAGGTAAAGACCTATTATTAAAATAGTATTACCAGCATAAACGATTTTTTTTTTCCAGAACCACGTTTGTAATGTTAGCAGAAAACATATTTTCAGAAATGGACAATTATAATGTGGTATTTTGTTAATAGTACTAAACCAAAATAATAAATCATACAAATCAAAGCTTACATTATAGAAGTCGAGTCCAAATCAAAGCATTAATTAAATAATCAAGTATACAGATACTCAATTAATGCACGTCATGAATATTAATTCATTCAATTATTCAAATTTGGATGCATAGCACGGCGTGCCCCACAAATCACAATTTCGTGAAGATAATCATGATAAAGCGACTTCGCAAAGAACGCTCGTTGTCTCCTATTGACTGTTTTTACGAATACTAAATATTTTATTCACAGAGAGGAACTTAGTGAAAACTTGTTTATAGTGTTGAGTAACTCAGCACACGTGCTAGCACAGTTGTAGCTACTCACTTGGATGAAAAGAGTCACTCACTCATATTATTTTGATGTGCTACCACACAGCACAGTGGCACAGATTAGCTACACACAGAACATTTTGTACTTGTGAGTTTTGAACGAAATGAGTCAGTTGATCGAGTCACTCACTCTTTTTGTGTATTTTGATCATTGATGTCTTCGGTCACTGTTGCTAGCACAAACATACACCACTGACAGAACTGACCGCGCGTCTGCCTACTCAATTGCGTATGTGTGCCGTGTCGTGTCGCGTTGTCGTCACTACTCACTATTCACTACACACCACACAGCACACACGCGACTCGCGCGGTGACTCGGCGAGTCGGCGAGCACGTGACTCACTGACACACTCACAGCACGTTCGTGCTCACAAGCCACCGCAGCCTCGCCTCATTCGTGGTAGCGCAGTGTGCAACAACACTTTGTAAAAAGAGTGCCTCGCATGATCCTCATTTTAAAAGGGTGTGCTTTAAAAGGCTACCCATCTCTACTTCTTTAGGCGCATTTTGCGCTCTTTCTGAACAGTGAAAGAAACTGAAGCGTTACGCTCGGGTCGGTGTCGCTGAGTCGGGTATACTCGGCTCCAGTCTGTCGGTATCGGTAACGATGAATTTCGTACCTATACTCGGCGCAGAATCGGGTATACTCGGCTCCAGTCTATCGGTATTGGTAACGATGAATTTCGAACCTATACTCGACGCAGAATCGCGTGTACTCGGTTCCAGTCGTAATCTAAATAGTCCAGTAAATCTATCGTGGTGTATAAAGTACAAACCCTCTTTCTTTTTTTATGGGAATTAAACCAAGACCTCTATTCTCGGTACCACTTAGGCTCGAAAAGGTGTGAACTTAAAACAATAGTTATTTGTTATGCAAGGCTGCTAAGCTGTTTTTTGGCGCGAGTACTTGCATTGAAACCTGAGCGTTGCGAGGGTCTCTCGACGCTGAACTCTTTCCACGCTAGAGGATAAAATGCACTTTTGCACGCAGATTTCGAATGACAAACAGAATCTTTCCGAGCTTGTGAGGTAAAAAAAAGTATTTACATACTTAGGCACTTTATCCATTCACTTAAAGTAGGTATGAATTTTAAATCTATTATTAGTTTGCAAGATCTTAAATAAGCAATTACAAAAAATAAAATAAAATCATTTCAACACAAAAATTAATTGATTCTTCTATTAAAATGATAAATCGGCTCAATAGGATTAGAAAGTAAATCTAAAGCAGACTGATACTAACCGAAATTGATTTTAATATTTTATTTCTATAATAAAATCACTTAATAAACATAAGTGCCAATAATATTATTTTACAAAAGCCTGATAAAACGCCATCACGCGATGAAAAATTACGAAGCGGCAAATATTGATATTCACTTATAATAAAAATGATATATTGCTTTTGTGATACGTCACCAGGCCTACCGGGGTCTACGACTTACAACATGATTAAGCTCTTATGCTTTGTCTACACAGCGACAATATACAGTACTAGCTGCACCCCGCGGTTTCACCCGCGTAAGTGTCGATCCCGTGGGAATATCGAGATAAAAAGTATCCTATGTGTTAATCCAGGTTATAAACTATCTGTTTGCCAAATTTCATCCAAATCCATTCAGTAGTTTTTACGTGAAAGAGTAACAAACATCCATCCATCCATACTTACAAACTTTCGCATTTATAATATTATCTAACGAAGGGCATTCCCGTTAACCTGCAATAGTATAGCGCCTATACATGCTAAAAAAACATTACTATAAAAAAAAAAGTTTATTTTTATATTTTGATAATAAAATATTCACAAAAAATATTAAATTGATACGGAGAAAGAAACACTCTGTACAGACACACTTGTCGCGACAGTCTATTAATGTGGTTCTTTTTTGGGAAAAAGAAAAAAAAATCGCCGCATTTTTTTCGTTACATACTGTATAAGGTCTCTATTATTCTCTAATCTTCTAAATACGGAAGCAAACGGAACCCATTCTATTACTAAGCCTCCGCTCTCCGTCCGTCTGTCTATCAGCGGGCTGAATCTCATGAACCGTAATAGGTAGACAATTTTCACAGATTGTGTGAAAATTGTCGCTATAACAAAAAATAATAAAAATAAAATAAAGTTTAACATTATAGGGCATGATAAAGGAAACGTGTTTTTTTTTTGGCGATTTTTGCTAAATATTGTAGGGCGGTGGTATGGGACACTTCGTATTGCAGTTTTTTTTGTTGGTTTTGACATGAAACTTACTTTCTAGGGTAGGGTAAGATCTGTAAAGATCTGTCAGAGGAAATATAAATAATAATAATAATCCTTCCCCGATACCGGTGGGCTACTACTTTTTTATATTTTTAAATGTTTTTATATATTTTTTATTCTAATATTTAAAAATATAATTTGTATGTATTTAAAGTGAAATAAACGGATAATAATCCTTCCATCAAGACATGAGATGAAAGAAAGAATAAAAACTTTTTACAAAAAAAATAAACACCGACTTCCAAAAACAACACTAAAAACACTAACAGATGACTGTCTCCGAGTCTAACTCGCACTTGGCCGATTTTTTTGACGTAACTTTAGAAACATTCTGAATGTTAGTTTGAATTTCGCCACGTGACAACATAATAGCATCCCATTTCAAATACAAGCTCCTAACACACAGGGCGTCCATTTCAACTGTAGCAACCTTGCCTTCTCACAAGTAACAGATCTGTTTCTGAACCTGAAATAGCTCTTTGTCTGTGAGGTCAAGGTTCCGTAGCTTTTGGGCCTTTTCACGTGGAACGAGATACTCGTCTGCTGGTCAAGGCTATTGAGGCTTTCATTAAAGTGTTGGGGTACAGTTCTCTTCACAATTTTGAATTTAAAAGCGTTTTGAAATTGAAATCGTGTAATAGTTTCGTTAGTTGTGTGCAGATAGTGTCATACAAGAAGATGTGCTCCAGTTTTTTTTTTAACCTTCTTTATATTATTTTTTCATCTTAATTTTTTTAACCTATTTACAGAAATAAACACCATTTATCAAAATATAGTGTTTTGTGTGTGTGTGTGTGTGTAGTCTGGTGTTTTAGATTTTTTTTTAAATCAATTATTTGTCGTTGTTTCTCCAGCTGTTTTCTGTGTAACTCCTGTCATATAGGAGGTTAATCTGTTTACAGGAGATACGATTGGCGGAGTTTATCTGCCAGTTAGTTTATCTGGGTTGCGGGGAAGTCCGAAAGGGATACCGGGGCCCTTCGCAACAGGCAACTGAAGGAACACGGGTGGATTTTAGTCAGTCAAAGTCTGAAACGCCCTTCCGCAGATTTCCGAAACTTAAAACAAAAAATGATTTCTCCCGCTCCGCCCAGAGCAGGAGCAGTCAATTGATAATATCCCAATTGCAAAAAAAAAAAAGGTTATGTGTTAATGACCCCTATTTTATAATAATTCTAACGCACTCTTATCAGGAAAATGTATATATTCAGCGTAAACAGACAGTATATAGGGCATAATTAAGTAAAACAACGAAGGATGCGTACCTACTCGCAAAGTTTCATAAAAAATTGGTAAGAAACTAGATTTAACGAGAGTGCCACAGACGGACGGACAGACTCATACAGACAGACGTCAGACAGTACAACATCGCCATGATCAAGTCGAATAAGGAGTTTCTTTACGGAACCCTAAAAATACACTCTTTACTTAGAAAACCTGTTGGAACTACCAGGAAACTAGGATGTGATGCAAGTTGTGTGCAATCACTTAGCAATTTACGAGAAAGGCTTACACTCTCCGTATTGCTACTTGCAGAGGGAATGACGGGAGACTGATTTATTCTAGTTTTCATAACTTTGTATCTGTTTTCCTGATAAAGTAGACCTGTAGTTTATCAGGAAAATAGATGCAAAAAGCAATACACCTGTTTTGCAGTTGCCTTATATGGGACACTATTATGGTATTATTCTGCAATGCTACTGAAAACTATCGTACTTATAAAAACCCATATACAGAGCCTAAACTGCGAATCAAGCCTCGTACATACAGGCGCGATATCGCGGGCGTAACAGGCAGCGCTACCCGTGTCGCGTCTGTTTTAGGGAGCCTTCAAAGATAAAAAAAATATTTTCTCACTACACGGAAGACTAGTAGAATGTTACCCGAATAATCAAACGCCACTTATGAGGCCGTGTACGAAATTTTGCCGAAGTTACTAATTTACGTGATTTTACAGGCGTGATTCAATCTGCCTAGCCTTTTCCCAACTATGTTGGGGTCGGCTTCCAGTCTAACCGGATGCATCTGAATACCAGTATTTTACATGGAGCGACTGCCTATCTGACCTCCACAACCCAGTAACTGGGTAATACGATACCCCTTGGTTAGACTGGTTGTCAGACTTTCGGGCTTCTGACGACCCGTAAAGACTGTCAAAGATCCACAAATGACAGCCGGGACCAACGGCTTAACGTGCTTTCCGAGGCACGGAGGAGTCTCGATATGTGAATATGGTCACCCATCTATGGACCAACCCCGACAAGCGTAGCTTAACCTGATGGATCGACCCGAGCGGCTGTTATTACTTAGCCACGAGCTCCTTTCCTCGCTTCTTTTACCGGCGTGTTTACAGGTGTTCAAATACTGTGTTTCTATAAATTTTAATGCACAATATAAAAGATCATTTCAAGTATGATCTAATGAATGAACGACTTTTTTTTTTAAGTAGTTCATTCATATTGTCGCGGTTGTTTCCACAGCACGCGTAGCATGACCGCCATAGAAACGGGTTTTGTCGACAGAAGAATAGACAAAATGACAGATTGGGATTGTTTATCTGTCATTTTGTCTATTCTTCCGTCGACAAAACCCGTTTCTACGGTGTTCATGCTAGCTTCCCATTTTGAGTGTGTATTTGGCCGTAATTTCCTATCGCTGAAAAATGAATTGAATAGTGGATGGTTAACCGGACATTCCAAATAATGAACAGAATTTTTATACAAGTACACCTATCTCAAAACATATCGCCTAGTTACTATTACGGTAACCTTTCACAGTGCCACCCATTCCAAAACTACATCAACAATATAATATTCCCAGCGTACAAAGACTTGTAAAACAATTACATTCATACGTTCACTCCCATTCATTCGAATGAATGCATTCATACCGCACATCGCAGGGAAACAATGAAACTGCAACTTTATTTTCGAAGCCCGGCTTCAAATTGAAAGCCTTACAATGGCGGTGTCGGCCACACATTAACTAGGAAACCGGACGATGTGAATTATTTTAGTGGACTTATTTATGGAGATGTAAGAATTAAATTCATATTGTTCTAACTAGCTGCTGGCCGCGGCTTCGCCCGCGTGGACCATAATTATTTATGTAAAATAAAAGTAGCCCAAGTTACTCCCTTGAATGAAAGAAAGAAACATATTTTATTTGGGACACGCAAACAACAACAAAATAAGAACATTACAACTAGCAAAATCATGAAAACAATAAAAAAAGAACATTACAATTAGCAAAATCATGAAAACAATAAAAAAAGAACTTTACAATTAGCAAAATCATAACCTTAAAAAAAGAACATTACAACTAACAAAATTGTAAAAAAAAAACAGAATAAGAAGACCTATGCGAGGCCAAAATAGGCACCTATCTCAGCATGATGCTACGATATATTCCAGTGGAAGTTCCGTAAAATTCATTTAGTAAAAAGCTATTATTTTGACATTACAAACATACACTTCAATTTTATTTATTTGTATCTATAGTAGGTTCCCTTAAGTCCATAAATGATTCAATATTTAAAGACCAACTTAGTAAGTACAAATATTGAATAGAGTAACAAACTCATAACCTCTACCTGACTTCAAAACAGGTTGATTTAATACTACTTATAAAACTTCAGTATTACTTACAACTAAAGCTTAATAAAAGTTTGTAAAAATGCAGTTTAACCAAGAATTTATATGAACAGTAAACGAGGCGAAACGAACTAAAGCCTGGTCCACACTGAAAGACAAGTTTCTGTTTTTTTTGTTTAATCTCTGATATTTTTTTTACCCATTAATAAAAACGAGGCAAAAGGAGGGTATGTAAGGATCGTAGAAACTACAGAACGCCTGAGGAAGAAGGCCTGAGTTTATATATGCGTATGTGTTTAAAAATTCCCTCTTAATCCTTACTAATATTATAAATGTGAAAGTAACTCTGTCTGTCTGTCTGTTTTTAAATGAAATTTGGTGCACAGATAGTTTAGATCCTGATAAAGGACATAGGCTTTTTTCGACTTTTTCGACTTTTGGCTTTTTATCGACATACCACGTGGGCGAAGCCGCGGGCGGAAGCTAGTATAATATAACTTCAAAGCGAACGGAATAAATTACAATTACACAGGTTTAACAAATAAATTCTTTCACAAAGGAATAAGTTAAGAAGTAAATGAAATGGCTATACGGATTATGGTAATACGGGACTGTTTGCACCCGCTCGTATGAATTAGGTCATGTCTAGGTTGCGTTTTTTCGCGTATAAATGTAAGTATAGGTAAAACTAAGTGAGTGTAGGTACAGAGATTTTTAAATCTTTTGGTAAAGGGTGTTCCTTTTTTTGTGGCGGAGAACTTTAGTTTGAAATACACACATCAAAAGTGTTTAGGGATCAAGGTATTTAAAAAAACACCGGCCAAGTGCGAGTCGGACTCGTGTACGAAGGGTTCCGTGCCATTATCTATAAAAACGGCAAAAAAATCACGTTTGTTGTATGGGAGCCCCCTAAAAAATATATTTTATTCTGTTTTTTAGTATTTTTTGGTATAGCGGCAACAGAAATACATCATCTGTGTAAATTTCAGCTGTCTAACTATCGCGGTTCATGAGATACAGCCTGGTGACAGACGGACAGACAGACAGACGGTCGGACAGCGGAGTCTTAGTAATAGGGTCACGTTTTCCCCATTGGGTACAGAACCTTAAGAAATCATCAATCATCACTATTCTATACATAAAGGCCGACTTTAACAGTTATTTCAAGAATTGAGGAATGCTTGAATAAGACTTATGATATACTGGGTGGCGCAATAGTGACGATGGGGTTTAAAAATAAAATATGACATTTGCACTGACATTTACTATTTTTTTCTATAACAAATTATAAAATATATTTTGGAGATTTACCATGGATAATTTCAAGGAGCCACGACGCATACGATTCGAGCCACAATGACGGCGAGCGCTTAATCTCGAGATTTCCAACATTTCACTGGCCTGCACGTTCCCCGGATTTAACAACGCCAGATTATTTTCTCTGGGGTTATTTTAAAGACAAGATGTACATTAATAAACCCAGGACAATCGAGCAGATGAAGGGGAACAGCCGAGCTGAAATACAATTGGTAACTCCTCATGTTCTGAGCACAGTAATGAGAAATGCTCTCGAAAGAGCCCGTCTTTGTGAAGCTGTAAATGGTAGTCATTTACGTGACGTAATATTAAAAACCTAACTTGAAAATATCTCCATGAGTGATATTTTATTATCTGATAACAATTAACACTAGTAAACAAAAATAAACAAAGTTATAAGTAGTTGCGACCCCTTCCTGACTTATACGCCACCCTGTATTATCTATCACACAGTAGGTGGAATTGACCGCATCAGTATTAACGTCTGGCGAGTTAACTCTGTTTGACTCCCCAATATGTCTAATCTACTGGACTGATTTTGACAAATGGAACTTTTATTGATCACACAGTGTATACAGAGTGGCAAGCTCATAGACGCACAATCTGTTACCATGGCTTTAGTACATGATTCTGGACGCCCAAGGGTTGAAATTGATAGCCGGTTATATTTAAAAAAAAACTTGTTTCCTACTAAAGTACCTATGCGGCCTTATGTATAGAGCAGCAAATTGTTTTGTTTTAATAACCGACGAAAAATTTCTATGCTAGACGGTCTAGAATCATGTACTGAATTCATGGATACAGGTTGCGCGTCGATGTCCCAGCCACTTTATACAGGGTGAAGCCGAAAATCGCGAAAACAAATCAGCTGTTCCTTACATTTTGACGAGCTATAAAAATAAAAATAAACTTTTATTTCAGACATACTTGGCCCATAATATTGTTAGTAGAAACACTTAAGAACTATGTTAGTACATTAAAAAAATTTGAAAACCAAACAATATTAATTTAGGTATTTGCCGCCCTCTGGGGCCCCAAGCACACGCACTTGTGCTTGAACCCAGTGCCCCAGAAGGGGGCTGTCCACCTTGTGACTGAGCACGCTCAGGATGTTGTTGGGCCTATGCGAACATAAATGTAAAAAAGGCAACAACAAATATTTTTCGCGATTTCAGAGTTGGGCCCATAATGAAAGTTGTTCGTAATGATGAGTACAATGACCCTTTAATAGGATCCCCATGAATTAAATTCACCCTGTAGAGTACTGTAGGCCTAGTAATTTCATGGCGCGTTTGAGAAATGCGGAGTAAACGTAACGTCAATAAGAACGATAATAAATAAGACTTTGTAAAATGGCATTTAGCTGCATCCGGTTAGACTGGAAGCCAACCCCAACATAGTTGGGAAAAGGCTAGGCAGGTAATATAAAAGCTGGTCTATTTCTTGCTCAAAACAGTCTTTCTAAATCAGTTTATATCTACCAAAAAGAAAAAAGAATTGTAATAAGAAAGCTAATAAACGTACTGTCTTGAAAAGCTGTCGTAACACAGCCCAGAATAAAATTAATGTTGAAAACTGACGTTAAAATTAGCGGCCTGTCTGACAGATGTCAGTGAGTGACTCATTAATTATTTAATTAAATTAAATTCTTTGTAGATAAGATCCATTTTTGTATACTTTTAAAGGCAGTATCAGAATCTTTGAGGCAAAAGAAAAGAATTAAGACGTATATGAATTGTCAAGCTTGTTATTTTTAGTTATAAGCTACGCTTTACTAGAAGTGCGATGGCCGCCACATAACGGCCGCAGTGACGGCTGTCATGAAAATTATGGCGGTCTTTGGGGGGTCTGGGGGTGCAAAAGATTGATTGATTGTGTTTGGAAAAAATATCAAAATTGAAATTCTTATTAATAAGATCTCATGTAAAATGTACCAAACCAAAAATCACACCAATAAATGAATTCGAATTTTGTTTTTTTTTTGTTTGAATTTTACAGGGGAATATACCAGCAGTAGCTATATCCTTTGGAAAAGTTTCGTTAAGGGAAAAACTTCGGTTCGGAAGTTCGGGAGCCGTTTTTTTTTTTTTTGTAAAAAGTTTTTATTTTTAATTTTTTTTTTTTTTAGTTTTGGTACCTACCCCACACAAATCCGAATACCACTACCTGCTATGTAAATAACAGTGAAGGAGTCAAACAGGATATCGTCTAGATAAACTAAGTGGGAAAAATACGTAATATTGAAGCTAACTCAAAATTTACGCAAGCAAAGTTAATAAAATTTATATGGGACCACCTCGGAAGCATGACCTACCAAACAAAAAAAGAATCATCAAAATCGATTCATAATTGGCGGAGTAATCGCGTAAAAACATACAAAAAAAAAAATTAAAAAAAAATTGAGAACCTCCTCCTTTTTGAAGAAGTCGGTTAAAAAGGAATTATATCTCAGATATAACTAGATACAAACTAGTAAAGTGTAAAACTACTTTCACCTTTGACAAACTGACCCAGTACACATATTACTCTGATAAGCAATAAATAGTACATATATCAAAAAAAAAAAAACCTACTAATAATAAAAATGTGAAAGTTTGTATGTTTGGATGTCTGTTACTCAATCACGTAAAATCGGTTTCAATGAAATTTGGCACACAGGTAAGAGTCTGACACTTCTCCCGCTCCGCCAAGAGCGAGATAAAAAACGCACAAAAAGTACCTATACCATGACCGTGGTTAGGACATAGGGTACTTTTATCGCGGAGTTAGGTACGTTCCCGTGGACGAAGACGCGGGCAAACGCTTGTAAGAAATAAGGCTGTAAACATATTTACGACACTCGCATCTAAGGTAACAAAGTAACAAGGGTAGGTTGTGACAGATATTTCCTGAGACATGTCATGTCTGTACTGTATGTGTCAGCTTCTAAATTGGTATTTGGAAGTTACAAAGGCAACTTAGGCGTTGACATGAGATCAAGTATAGAATTGATACATAATAAGCATTTCGATCTTTAAGAAATAGATAGATTTTAGATCAAAATAATGTAAATGGATTTATGTATATTTAAAAAATTATAGGCCACAAGTACCGGGAACAGGTTTATTTATTTATTTTTATTTAATAAAGATTCACTTGAAGCAATTTTTTTTTCAAATCATCGATAAAATAAACCAACCTTGTAATGAAAATATAAACGGAGGAATTAAATGTTTATTTATTAGACTTTTACGTTTGAGGATTTCCGTGACCAGGGGCTGTAAACGTTTGGTAATAGCCGAACGTAAAATAAACTTAATTTTATATCTCGTCTTTATTGTTTTTAAGCAGTAAACAATGGCAAGTAAGTTACCTATTTAATTTACTGTTTAAACCTTGGTTTATAGATGGTTGTTTAAAACGAGTCTCGATATAAAAATACTAGCAGCGCCCCGTGGTTCCACCCGCATAAGTCTCAATCCCGTGAGAATATCGAGATAATAAGTATCCTATGTGTTAATTCTGGTTATAAAGTATCTGTGCGCCAAATTTCTTCCAAATCCGTTTAGTACTTTTTGCGTGAAAGAGTAACAAACATCCATCCATTATCACAAACTTTCACATTTATAATAAGTAGGATATGTAGGATAGGAGTAGGGTAGAGTGTCAGGTCTCCGAAGACGATGTCGAGGATAGAGCGAAGTGGAAGAGAAAAACTAGGAAGGCTGACCCCACCACCATGTGGGATACATAGCTAGGAAGAGAGAGAGAGAGGATAAGTAGGATAGGATATATATCTAGTTAAAGTGAAAATGTAGGTTATACCTATTTTTGGTTATACAAATATACCTATTTTTAAGCAAGACTGCGTAAAAACTTTACAAGTTTTACGTTAATTTTAAAGGCAAGGAGAAATTTTAAGTTTGTCGAGCAAACGTTGGCAGTTTTTATAACAAAAATTTAAGAGACTGAAGTATTTTTCAAACTACCCTTTATAAACTGTCTACAGAAACATTGCAAAGAGCTTTTAAAAAGTTTTTAAAAGCTCCAAAAAGTACTTGAATTTTTCTTGTGATTTGGAATAGATAAAAGCGATGCGCTTGGTTAACTTTGAATTTAAGTAAGAAATAATGAAGAATGAAATTCTCAATTCAGAAACCTGACTCAATCAGTACTCTCGCTTAAATAAATCCTCGCCACCAAAATTCAAATACTAACATAACCACCATATTTCCGCTCTACTTGCAATTCTTTTGACAAGCACCGCATATGTTCGCTCATGCACATAATCCACAACACTTAACATTAAGTTCCTCTTTTGTGCGGCTCCGTGCCGTATACGGTTCGTACGTACAACCGGACCGGTTCTTGAAACAAGGTCGAGTGGAAAATTACGGAGTTTTAAACGAGTCTGAATTCCCTGCACCCGTTCGTATTTAGAGTTTTGAAAGTTCGTATATTATATAGACGTTTATACATTCGTAGATGCTCGGGTTAACCTTTTTCGCGTAGCGTCAAAGGTTTCGTTCTCACTTGGCCTATACCAAGTACTAAAGTTTATCTACTATGTAAAATATACTATGAGAGCAAAAATGGGACGCGCGCTCTATTCTAGCGAAAGAGGCATCTTAAGACTCGCCTATTCGAGTCAACTTTACGCCAACATGCCATAAAACTAACGCGTTCTACGACTTTTACACATATGTAATAGTAGATTGTATCATTAGGGAGCAAAATAATATTTTTACGGCGAGGGCGCTTTTTTAAATCCAGAGCGAAGTGAGGGATTCTAGAGTAGAATCCTGAGCGTAGCGAGGGATTCTTTAGTAGAATCCTGAACGTAGCGAGGGATTCAAAGTACGTCGCCGGAGCCAAAAATATATTTTGCGCCCAGAGATACACTCTACTTTTCATCACCCACTATGAGAAATTAAAAGGCGCCTCATATTTTATTGTAATATTATTATTTAATAAGACATAGAGTAACAACAAAATAGAATCTAATAATAAAACAACTAATTACTTATATTTATGTTTACATTTGAGACATTTTCGCAAATATGAAAACTGAACACTAAGATGGTCCAAATTCAAAAAGTGCGCGGCAAAGATAATTGCGGCGCACTTATAAAGAGGATTAAAAACTCATTACTGCCCGCTAAAAGTTTCTTATAGTAAACACCACGTTTGGGTGCACTTAAAGGCGAACCAAGTCGTCTTTTTCGAATAGACGGGATGAAAAGTTTCTTCCTGACCAAGAATCGTTTCGGAGAGAAATCGTGGCTTCCTAGATGCTAAATTGAAAGTCAATCTGAATGGCCTTGCACATTTGAAACGTCCTGTGCACCTAACAGTGAACAACTGATCTTGGATTTTGAAGGTCACATTGAACTCCAGAATGATGAACAGTATTTGCGTATTCTTGTGATTTCATTTAAACTTGGAAAAGGAATTTTTTTTTCATTTCCTTTCTTATTTTCGACTTGCTCTTTGCCTTTAATTTCTTTGATTAGCTTTAACTACAAAAAGTTGGAAAAACAATCTTGAAGAGGAGTAAACCATGTGTTAATAAAAGGTGCTAGCAGGTGGTTGGTTGTGACCCCAAAAGATACGTCGAACAGTCGCTGATTAAATTGACCAACTGCCAACCGGAAATTAGACCTGATAGAGATGCAACCCCGTTCTACAACTTACTCGGAAATGTTTTGCGCGCAGTGTTACAGTAGTTACATTACACAACGCGTTTTACAATCATTACAATTTATACCTTAAAACAATGACATAAAAATCACATGAAGCGTGGTTATGAATTGCATTACCTACATAAGTACACTGCGTTTAAAAGTTAAATGCTCAAAATGAAAATTATATAAATATTGTAGTCCGCCAGAGGGCGCTGACTTGTAATAAAAACCAAGACAAAGCGCTGGAACAATACAGTGAAGCATGCCAAAACTACACCTCTGATATGTGCATACACGCACACATTTACAACCATTTATAATCAAACTACACCTCACTAAGTGCACACATGTTTACGAAACCGGCCTCACGTCATGTTGTTGACAGCGCTCTATCTTGGTTTTATAATAGGTCTGAGCTATTTACATACATTTTGAATTTGTAGAACTTTTATAATGCTTGTTCTAAGAATAGGTTTTCCGTTATAATCCGGTATCATTCAATATTTCTACGAATGCTCAGAATAATGGAGGGCTCAGAAATAGAATACAATACAATATATTTCTTGTAATAATAATGATACATTCTGGAGATATCTAAAAAAGTTCTTCAATATTATATATATATATATATATATATTATATATAAAGTTTATTTGGAAGCTGACTGGATGGTGTGTCAAAAAATAATTACACATGAACCATAGTGAACAACATAAAATTTTACATAGACAACTGACTGACTGATTCACAGTACTTAATTTAAATTCAACTTTTGCATAGGCACCAACTTTGAAATACTAACTGCTTATTTACGAACATAATTTGATTTACCTATTTATTTAGATAGATAATGTGGCAGCATATTACATCGCCACATGCGAACTACGCATCAAAGACCTGACTTCACACAAAATCCTGCATCGCATAATTACCTTATTACCACAAAACCGGGTTTATGAGTTGTTTAGCCTAAACACCTTTTAAACATGACATGTCTGTATGGAGTTTGACATAAAACTGACATTAAACACGCGTTGAACAAGTGTCTAAGATTTTGTGGTAAGGCCCTTAGAGTTTACCACGCGATCAACATATATACAAGATCCCGACGTCAATCGTTGGGCAGTTGCCCGCCACACTGACAACAAGTCAGTTGAACAAAACAATAAATCTCAATTTCTTCCGTCCTTCTCCATTACTCCAGGTGCACCAACAAGCCCTACATTTTAATTACGGGCACATCTGGACATATTGGCTCCTCGCAGAAAAGTTCACAGTCGTACGGAGCCAATAGAGCCAATATCGGCGCAGTGATTGTCAATAAAACCACAGCCGGTATTACTTCGGCTGGTCCGTACGAGGAAGTAGCACGCTGGATGTGGCTTGTGGCCGGGAACTGGGAATTTATTAGTGTTTTCCGGGAATGTTTTAGACCCAGAAAACAGAGTAGCATATTCAATAGTCTCAGTAGCTTTAAAACTATTTAAACATTTCTGGAAAATATTTAATTTTTTCTCAAACATGTACATTTTTTATTGTTTTTACAGTTTCACTCGCCAAATGTTAAAGTTTGATGGCGAGAATTAATAGGTATACACAAATAATCATCATATATAATCAAATGATTAAAACTACCAGCTATGCACTAATTTCAGTCAAGGGTCAATCGGCTAGCCACGGACAGATCATGGACGAGCCGCGGACACCGGACACTGCCAGATCCTAAGTACACACGGCTACACACTAAGCCACACAACCCCCGCACAAGCTGAAGCCTCTTAGTAAAAAAATCCTATATAGAACAATAGCTTTATCCCGCGGCTTCGCCCGCGTGAAGGTCGAAAATTATCCCATGGGAACGTACTAGCGGGATAAAAAGTATCCTGTTAACACATAGGATACTTTTTATCGGTTTATAGATGATTATTTAAAACGCCTCTCCATATAAAAATATTAGCAGCGCACCGCATTTCTACCCGCATAAGTCTCAATCCCGTGAGAATATCGAGATAATAATAGTATCCTATGTGATAAATCAGGTTATAAACTATCTGTTTGCCAAATTTCATCCAAATCCGTTCAGCCCTTTTTGCGTGATTGAGTAACAAACATCCAAACACAAACTTTCACATTTATAATATCAATAGGATTAACATTTCCTTTATTTCGTTTAGTAAATAACATTTTTAAATATTACATAAAAGCATAAAAAAAACATTTAAAATATTACAAACCGATTTAATAATTAAAAATTGTATCGGGAACAGGATCCAATATTTTATTATTACTGAATATGAGTTGGTGGGTGTTTAACTAAGACTAAACCTTGCCAACGACCCACCTGTGAAATATCACTTCCATATCTTTACATCTGCGTTTCCAATTTTACAACTGTACAAAAGGCAAGGATAAAATTTATTACTGACATCGTGTGAGACTTTACGTGGTTTCACATACTTACTCGGAAATGCATTGGAGTTGTACATACAAAGTATAGCTGTTTGATCCTATTCCACCTAGAGTTGTAAAGATTTATAGTTTTCAATCGCAGGTGTAATGTACGGTTTGCGGGAAAGTCCGAAAGGGATACCGGGACCCTGGCAACAGGCAACTGAAGGAACACGGGTGGGTTTTAGTCAGTAAAAGTCTGACACGGCCTCCCGCTCTGCCCAGAGTGGGAGAAGTCATATCATGATTACCCAACATCAAAAAAAAAAAGAATGATTATAAATGACGCTTGTCTTTAAGGTAAATCAACTTTTTTCTAAAGAATTTGTCACCAATTCGTCATCCATTATATTTTCCACTACAATTTTCTATAAAACCAAAGCGTTGTCAGCAAACAATTGGCGAGTCTCGTAGCAATATTGCTACGGGCTACGGCGTAGCACCGGCGTAGCAATGCGCTACGAGATTTCTGATAAAAAGATTAATCTTTCTATTATTTCTTTTTTGTTTGCAGAAACACATTGTTGTCGGAATTCTCGATAAGAAGGAAGTTGTTTAGTTTTTCTTGTTCGTTGTTAAGATAAGATAAGATCGTTAGCAGATGTAGTCGTTAATTTCGTGTAAAAGATAATAATCTAAGAAAGAACAAAGAAAGAAAATACGTTTATTTGTGGCAAACATGACGCTAAGAAAATACAAATACACGAAAAATAAGCGTCACATTCACGCATAACGGCCATCGCTACGCGCACTAGTAAAGCAGTGGTTGTAGGTCGTAGGTTCGAACCCTGACAGGCGTTTTCCTTTGTATAAATTATTTCATCACCACTGTTCTCAAAACGGTATAGGAAAACATCGTGAGGAAACCGGCATGTCCTAGAACCGAAAAATTCGAAGACATGTGACATGTACCAACCCGTACTGGCCCCGCGTGGTGGGTGACGGCTCACTCCCTCTCACAGAGAGGAGGCCTGTGTCCCAGTAGTGGGAACATAATAGTTTGTGAGACATTATGTTTGTACTAATAAGACATGAACTTAAACACATCTATCGTTTATTGAACAGTTTATGTATTTAACCGTTTATGTACACACATTATGTACAGACAAGAAGGAAGGAACAGAACAATTCGTACAAAGGTGATGCTTGTTAAAAAAATAATCGTATGATGTACTTATTTATTGTATATCAATGTTTAATACCTAATTATTTACAGTTGCACACAAGACTTTATCTACACCCATGATATGAATCCTCTATAAAAGGTACTTTGCAATACTAATATCAACAAAAAATGGAGGGATACGACGAATTCGAATAACATAGATGTCTTTTTGTTTTAAATTACGATGCTTTGTTAGTGAAACGCGCCTGCATGACAATGTTCTTTTTTTGAGATGAGTTGTATTATGAAATTTAGTACAACATTATAACACCCGTTTGGATGATATTATGGTTACTATGACAACATTAAAACAACCAGTGTTTTAAAGTTCGCAATAAGCTAACTGTTTCTGAAACTTTTATAGAGGATTTATAGCAAAAAAAAAGGTGTAGATAAAAACTTTTACTTTCTTTCTTGAGACAATAAAACATGATTGATAGTCATTTATTTCGATGCCAACGAATTGAGCCACTAGCGCCACCTAACTGAGTTTGGAAGCATTAATTTTATTCGCACTATTCCGGCCATCCATCGAGTGCATCGAGTGCATCTGTTCCGCTCATGGTTGCTATCTATCTCTGTATTAGGGTTGTCACATGCAATTTATTTATTTAATTGTTTCAAAATTCACCATAGTTTTACTCCAAAAGGATCTAAAACATTAAACAATTTTTTGAGGGACGAATTGGTTTTTTTTTTTTGTTTGGATCTGAATAAACGTTTATTTTTTTTTTACTATTCCAGCCATCCATCGCGTGCATCTATACCGCTCATGGCCATTTATCTCTGTACTAGGGTTGTCACTAGCCTCACTTTTTTTTTACTTTTTTGTTTTTTTTGTTTTTGGACTTCATCGTTGTAGTTTTACACATAAAGTAATCGATTGAACAATATACAATGTTGGGTGCAATACCTATTAGAAAAATAACAAACATAACATAATACCAACCCTGTTTTTCTCAACGAGTTAGGCAGAGGTGTACCATATACTGGAGAGTTTGTAAAGCCACTTCTTCCCAGCTAAAACACTAGGAAGTGGTGAAGGGCGGGCGTTTTGGGGGACTGTCTTATTATATTCATTTTGACATTCAAAAAGTTCAAGAGAGTCTGTTTTTTTTTTTTTTTTGTATGTTTGTTACTCGATTACTCCGCCAATTATGAATCGATTTTGATGATTCTTTGTTTGCATGGTAGGTCATGCTTCCGAGGTGGTCCCATATAAAATATTACGTATTTTTTTTAATAGTATGTTTTCATTTACTCCTTTACTGTTATTTTCATCAGCTAGTGGTATTCCAATTTGTTTGGGGTAGGTACCACTACTAAAAAGGAAAAAATTAAAACTTTTTACAAAAAATAAAAAACGACTTCCAAAAAAAACACTCAAAACTGAAAAATAACTTTAATTTCGGAAGTCGGTGACAAAAAACGAAAATTGAAAAGCAAAGACACCGACTTCCGAAATTAAAGTTATTTTTCAGTTTTGAGTGATTTTTTTGGAAGTCGGTTTTTTTTTGTAAAATGTTTTTATGATTAAATGGCTTTTGATTTTGTACAACCATATTTAGTCAGTTTAGATTAAAAAGACAATCCAAACTGATATTATAAATGCGAAAGCGAGTTTGTTTGTTTGTTACGCTTTCACGCTAAAACGGATGAACAGATTTGTATGAAATTTGGCACAAGGATAGACCATGACCTGGAATAGGACATACTTTTATCCTGATATTCTCACGGGAACAAGACTCACGTGGGTGAAACCGCGGGACGCAACTAGTGTTGTATAATTATCACTTGCTTTAAAAACCGTGAAGGAAAACATGGTGAGGAAACCGGCATGCCATTTTTTTTTTTTTTTTTTGGTTGGGAAATCATCATATGACTTCTCCCGCTCTGGGCGGAGCGGAAGGGCGTGTCAGACTCTTACTGACTAAAACCCACCCGTGTTCCTTCGGTTGCCTGTTGCCAGGGTCCCGGTATCCCTTTCGGACTATTCCGCAACCCTGGCAGGCATCGGTCCTAACGGACCCCGTCAGGTGTGCTGACATCTCTTTGAGGCGCGCGTGGAACACGACGCGCCATCGACCCGGGCCTGGTCCTTATCGGACGGCGACCTACCCATTGCTCGCCGTCCGCAAGCCCGCGCCTATGGTGGCCGGGAATCCGCCTGGGATTCCCGACGCCCAGGGTGTCTCCAGCGGCGGCGGTTAGGGGCGTGAGGGCGCAGGCTTTGCCTCTCCCTCACGCGTTCCGCCTCCTCCTTTGCAAGCATCACTGCTTCGCAGAAGGAGGTGACCGCCTCCCAAACCGGCATGCCTGAGAGATATTTTTCGACGACTTGTGAAGCCAAGTCAGAGGCCCATGGGTGGCATAAAAACCCTGACACCAGGTTTGTCACTAACCACTCGAAAAAGAAAGAAAGACCAACATATTTACCATCCAGTGTATAAGACCCTAATCTATTCAGGAACCACCCAACCATCATTATCGCATTATCGCTCATAATACCAATCCTCTGCCGTAACAACATAATTAAACATTCTACCCACCCGGGCATCAAACCCGGAACCTGATCGCGCTAACTAATTTCCAATGTTGCGGCTTCTACCGGATGCATCTCAGGTCAGACTACACTATCCCTCTAGGAGTAGGGATGGCACGGAGTTCATTTGTTTTAATGCTGCAGTTTCTTGGATTTTGATTATAGTGTAGTCTGAAAATAGTGCAGAATTTAATAAAAATAATAATACCTGCTCATACACAAATCACGCTATATACAGGGAGTGGCGTAAATAATGGATAACCCTGAAACTGTCGATTGGCCAGATTATCATTTACCCCACTTATATCGCCATATGCCTCATAATATATTATACCATATATTTTCTGCATATTTTTTTTTCATGAGTTTTTCCGATATTTTAATAGTTATTCTGCTATTTTGGACGGAGACAAATCCAATAAATTAAAGATCATCAAAATCGGTCTAGCCGTTCTCGAGTTATAAGTACTTGACTTTGTTTTATAAGATATATCAATAATTTGGTCATCCATGGGCATATTATGGCGATATAAGTGGGGTAAATGATAGATGATAATCTGGCCAATCGACAGTTTCAGGGTTATCCATTAATTACGCCACACCCTGTATATAATATGTATAATCAGGGTTTTGGATCGAAGAAATAGTTTCGTAAATTTTCACAGCTGCGGAGTTTCATTGACGGAGGTGAGACCCATATATGTCAAAACAAGGTGCGCGTTGTCTATTTTTAGGAAGCTTCTAGATTATTCTAGAAGCTTCGCCTTGATTGGCAGAATGGATTGTGGCGGGAGCGGTTCGTAATAAGTTCCTGTTACACTGCCTATTATTATCCTACTGTTGGGCATAGCCTTCGTCTCATACAGAGAAGATTTCAGACTTATATACGTATTAACTATAAGTAAGTCTTATAAGACCAGGTACCCCAAGATGATCCTGCACCGATTTCAGTAATTTCCAAGACAAATATTTTATGTACCCGATTGATGTCTCATGTCAACGCCGGCTGCCACTGAAAACCAGCGCTGGGGCTGTCTCGCATAGGGTCGCAGCATTAAGCTGAGTGATGGCCGTTTTGCTTGAATGTGACGCGCGTGAATGTGAATGTGATATTTTCCCCCAATTTGTTATTTTTCGTGTTTTTAATTAATTGTCCTTTCTTGGCGACATGTTTGCCGCAAATAAAAGTATTTTCTTTCTTTTCATGTAAAAACATTGTATTATGAAATTATGAGTTTATTTTCTTCTTAGCGTGTCGATGTCAATCTAAATGGACTCGGCCCAAATTCGGCTACGTGTTTGGCAGCATCACTAGCGGCCATCATTTTCTGTAACGTGCTTCGACAAAATAAAAGGCACCGACTGTACACATCCAATACAGAAGGCTCGCGAATGTTTCGCATTATTTAAATCTCTTTCAAGTGCATAAATCCTCAATTTTTACTTTTGGCAACCCTATCCTAGGCTTAGAGTAGCCAGTTATTTGTAATACATAGTTGGCTCGTAAATTCAAGTTTATCGCTCAACTTCTTTTTTTATTATCACCATCTGGGAATTAAGGGGAGTCGCAAATGAGTTTAATGCTTTTCCAAACAATAAGTTTTAAGGGGATTTTATTACTTGTTGATGAGTTTCGATAGGTTTCGCGAATTTTGTTTCCTAAGAAGAGGCTAATGACCCTTATCTTATTCTTAAGTTTTAAATCGATGTATTTTAGTTTATAAGGATTACGTGGTACTCTGGTTATATGCTACGAGTCATAATATAAAAAATAAAAAAAGTAAGTAAAGTAAAGTACTAAAAGTTGAATAAAAATGTCGTTTGTCGGCATTGACTGTCGAATTTATAATTAATTTACTTAGTAGTAAATATCCGCGTATTATTTTAGAAATGAAGTATACATATACAAGCTTTGGCCGCAACCAGGTATTGACGGACGAACGTGAAAATGTGGGTAGAGGCGAAGCCGAAGCACACATACGTGAGTCACGTATTGTGCCTCGGATTTGTCGCGGCCTATGCTTGTATAGACCATTTCTAAAATAATGCGCAGAGATTCACTACTAAGTAAACTAATTATAAATTCGAGACTCAATGCCGAACAACGACATTTTTATTCTACTTTTACCAATTTATTTTATGTAAGAAGATACTAGGGGCCTAAACCGGCCACATTAGCAATTCCTCCAAAAGCAGTTCATATCCTGAATCCCAGCTGTCATTAGCAATTCCTCTAATTTGACATAAAAGCAATTCATAATTTGTGGACCATTTTACGAATCTCTAAAGAAAACTGTCAAACAGCTGAATTATTTCGTAATATGAATTACACGCAGATCATATTATGAATTGTCAGTTTGTGACATTTTACGATAAACCATAAAATGTTCATATTATGATTCTGCTAAAGTGACCGTTTTAAGCCCCCTGGTCCCAATGCAGGCAAAAACCTCTTCTCGTAAACAGAAGGAACGATAATTCATTACCACGCTTACTCACTGCATGTTTTCCATTACAAACCCAAACACGTACAAACCAAAAATATCACCCCAAAAAAGATTTAATAACACCATTATAAACCCTTTAAAAATCCTCGTTACCAACATTATAAAATTAGGTTTCCGACAGCGGGCAGAAAATAGCCTATGTTTAACGGAACCCAGTTGAATAATTAAAAGTGGTGAGCGGGCGAGGGTTGGTTCATGCGTCGTTTACTCGCAGGGTTAGGCTGGGACTACACTAGTGAAAAATGTGTGGGAATTTGAAACGCATTGGGTGGAATTTGAGCTTTGTTTAAGGACGGGTTTAGCGATTAGAGGGTTTAAGGCTAAGGGGTCTCGGTAACGCTTGGAGCAGGACATATATCCGCTTTAATGATCTATGTCAGAAAGCCATAAACCATGCCTGATAGGGACTTAAACAACATACCAAGAATCTACACACCCAGGGCAGCGGGCGCATCTATACCATTTCATTTTTACCCGACTACGGCTAAGCAAAAATGAGGGTTATCATTTTGACCGGTATATATGTATGTTCATGTGTTCCCTCATATCTTCTAAACTGCTTATCAAAATTTGACAAATGATGTATCGTTTGAAGCGTCTTGACCATCCGCTAGTTATAAGCTATGTGACGTCACATTAAATCTAAAATCTTAAATAAAATTCCGGAGTCACACGTAATCTGTTTGATTTATGCCCTAACACGTGTGACTCCGGATTTTTAATTTGTCTGTGATATCTTGTTTTTACCTTTTTAGTTGACTTTTTTGGCGTAGTTGGGTTTTAGTTTTATAACTTTTACTTTGTTTTAGTACCTATCCAGAAAGAATCGTAGCAAAACCAGTCATACCGTGCCCCATGTGCCGAGCTGATTAGGGGTACTACTCTCTAAGCACGAAATCCGTAGTTTCAGCCGAAGTTACGGGCGTTACCGACGCCGTGACACTCAATGATATTTATGTATGAAGGTTTTTATGGTGTACATAATAAAGAGTATTCTATTCTATGAATAGGTCGGGGCCCGAACTAAAAATGAATGAAAACACGATTTGACAGGTGTCCCTACTCCCGATATGTACGTACCCGACCGAAAAATTTCATTAGACACTTTTTTTGACCGACCAACTACTTTCGGACGGGCTCTCTTCGTAGACGGACTTAGAGAGTAAACCCCTGGGTTCAAATATAGGTCGATTTATAAAAGGCATACGTGAAACAAAGCTCCTAATTTCACAGCTAGTTTATTATGAGAGCCTAAATTCCCATAATTTTTCTCAAGAACAACTTATAAGGTGTCCTTGAAAACCGCTTTGCAATCCATCCTAAAAAAGCCTCTTAAAATGTTCTCCACCGTTTTTCGAAAAAGCTTTCTGGGCAATCATTTCACGCTTGCAAAACCACTGATGGGGCTAACCAGCTATATTACACTCCCTTATATACATATAGATGGCGCCACTCCAAAGGAAATACGTTCAATTGATTGAGATGGATCAATCAGGATGAATCTTTCCCCCCTTTTCTTCCCCTATTCTGTTTTGTTTCGCGTATTTGCTTCGGCATTCATCCTTCTTGCGTTGTCAGAAACAATGGGAATCTCCTTTCTTATTGACAGCTGTCGGGAAGGTTTAATTTGGTGTTTGTTTGGAGCTAAATGGTTTTGTGCATGTTTTTGTTTTTAGAGTAGAATTTTGCCATTAAGAGGAAATAGGGTCGGTCTTTTCTCCATCCATAAAGTCATAATTCGAGGTTCGGCTTCGTCTATTTCCTTCCTCCTCTAATATTGGACCAATTTGAAAGATATTTTATCAATTTAATAAGAAGGATATTTACTGTGCCCCTATGTTTTTCTTTTTTCATTATTAGTTGTCAAATTTGTACAATAGGCATCTGATGACAGCGGTCTAAACAGGCAATTTTGACCATTTTGTGAGGCTTCTGTGCTTCTACAGATAACGTATCATCAAAACAAAAAACATAGGGGCATAGAACTAGTTGATATTTATCATACTGTAAAAAATCATTGCTCTAAGGTCATAAACTAGAGAGAAACAGGCGAGAGCGTTTTTATGGAGAGGGGACCGGCCCTATTTCCTCTTTATAGTGGCACCCAAAGATATAAATATGTCTAGATAGACACCAGGACGGTGAATGAAACCATCGTGAGGAAACTGGCAAGTCCTAGAACCAAAAAATCGAAGATGTGACATCTATCAACCCACAGTGGGCCCGCGTAGTGGATTACGGCCTCTCACCGAAGAGGCCCGTGTCCCAACAGTGAGAACATTATAGGCTGATTATACTAGAGCTTGACGGTCAAAGCTGTGAGCTGTGAACTCGTCGAAAAAATTGCGTCCAACTGTTGGCCGCTAAATACACGCACACTAGAAAATCAGAATGATGTGCCGCGAGTGTAAGACGTAGGTAGGTACGCACACTAGCATAAAACGTTGGCTAGTTTGTTTTAGTTATTTTGTAGCGTGAAGAAATTGATGTATGATTTTCCAGATAGAACGTTTGAGTACCAGTTGATAGGTAGTTGTTGAGAATATGAATTTGAATATTACTTAATACGTCACCTTGACAGCGTATGTATTTTATTCTTTTTTTTGCGCACATACCTGACAACGATCCAGACAATTTTTCTTCCGCGCGTTTTATTTGGAAAATTAATTATCTCAGAGAGGTTTTTGTGTTCAAGTCATAAGACTTAAGAAAATAATCTTTATAATTATTATTCCCGTCCCGTAATTAACGTCCCGTTTTTCTTAGTTCATAGGTAGGTACATTACCTAGGACCCTATATTATATGCACTTACATCAGTAATATATTATAGTTATGTTACTAAACTCCCAACAGAGATAATTAAATCATCTTAAGCTGCTTGTACCGAAACTCCTAAACTCTTAACTAGTCAAAAAACCTTCAAAGTAATATAAGCTAACAACATTATTTGACCACGATTCAGAACTTCAGACCACAACGGTTGGTCTCGTACCAAAGGGCCCGACATCTCTACAAATATTTGAGGTTCGAAGTTAATGGTAACTTCTTGAAGCCTAAAGTCAATTCTAATTATTTTATTTTCGACCGTTACCTTGTATGTTACGTTGCGCTCTGCCGTAAACAGCGATTTTACGCACAAAAATAAAAAAAACACTCAAAGTTACTTACTTTGATGTTATAATAATAATAATTTCCCGAAAGCCTCGACCAACATCTCTCGAGGCTCTCGTTAGGCGGTTGGATCAAGGGCCTGATTCAGAAGGATGTACTCCTTGATACGGCTCGCATTGTGAGGAGGTTCCTGTCTCCGCAGCAGCTTGGACCCTGCTCCCGACACCGGCGGACTTCTATTTTTTGTATTTTTAAATGTTTTTTCTCATGTTTTTTTATAAAAATATTTAAAAATGTAAATAGATAAGAAAGAAAATAAATAAACAAATAAAATTTTTTTATTCAAGTTAAAAAGGTAAAATTATGATTTACATTAATTACAAACGAGGAAACTTAAATTCTAGCTGTAATATAGACCTGCCTGATCTAGGTTTATGAAAACCTGTGTTTCAGGCTGTAATACCTACAGAATGAGTAGATGACGGCTACGTGATCGGTTTTTTCAGACCCTGTATAATGTACTAACTCCGCCCCGCGGTTTTACCCGCGTAAGTCTCGATCCCGTGGGCATATCGGGATAAAAAGTATCCTATCTCCTATTCCAGGTTATGGTTATGCATAATCCAAATCCGTTTCTCTTTCGCATTTATAATATTAAGCCTAATCCTAAACCTAATACTAATTCTAACGATTAGGATTAAGATCTATGTTGGGGTCGACTTCCAGTCTAACCGCATGCAGCTGAATACCAGTATTTAACATGGGAGCGACTGCCCATCTGACCTCCACAACCCAGTTACTGGGTAGTACGATACCCTTTGGTAAGACTGGTTGCTAGAATTTCGGGCTTCTGACGACCCGTAACGACTGTTAAAGATCCACAAATAAAAGCCGTGACTAACGGCATAAAGTGCTTCCCGAGTCACGGAGGGGTCTCGGAGAGTAAAGACGGTCACCCATCCATGAACCAACAGCAGCAAGCAAAGCTTAACCTGACGATCGACCAGTGCGGCTGTTACTACTTAAACACGAACCCATCCCACATTTTAAAAAAAATCAAATAAAATCAAAACTATTTTCAAGGAGACTGTAACATCCAGTAATATTTTACTTAGGCCTTAATTCCTCTTACGCTGATGTCGGTCTAAGTAAGATAATATCCAGTAAAAGATTACTGGATATTACAGTCTCCTTGAAAATAGTTTTATTTTAGCTGCGCCCCGCGGTTTCACCCGCGGAAGTCTCGATCCCGTGGGAATATCGGGATAAAAAGTATCCTATGTGTTAATCCAGGTTATAAACTATCTGTTTGCCAAATTTCATTCAAATCCATTCAGCCATTTTTGCGTGATTGAGTAACAAACATCCAAACACACAAACTTTCACATTTATAATATTATTAGGATTATCTAAAGTGATTTTATGGTATTTTCTCTCATGTTTTTCAAGCCATATTAACCTCCTGCTTTTTCTCCGATTCCTCTGTGGAGTTTCTCAACTCTTTCGACGCGCCGTCGTCACCTCTTATGCTCCACTGAGCCGATGTGTTCGTCCGTGACGCGGCTTTCGCTTACTAGCTCTGAAAATACCGTTTTTATGTGTACCTAGACATTTTTTTCCTAAAATAACCTGTGTGAAGTTTTATTTTAAGATCGGTTATTTTTTAATAAAATTATACAGGGTGCTAGGGACATCGACGCACAAACTGTTACCATTGATTCATTAATGATTCTGGACCCCCTGAGTAGAAATTGTTCGTCAGTCGTCTCCCATATCTACCCGATCGAAATGTACGGAACAGTATTTGCTTTATCTAAAAAGGGGGTGTATGCTTATGTTACGATATATAAGTAAAAACTTACGGCTGAAAAATTGTGAAATAGTTATTTATGATATAAGTGCGGAAAGGAGGTGATTTCTGACGAGTGTATAAGTGCGGAAAGTAGTTGATTTCCGACGAGTGTATAAGCCGACGCGATTTGGAAATCATCTTACGCACTTGTATCATACAACGTTTTACAATACATTGTGCGAGAAAATAAAAAAATCATCAAAATCTAGAGTAGGCAATTAATAACGCGTTTAATTCAGTATTCATGTTTATTGCTAAGGAACTTCGTTCGTGACGAGTTTCGACCGCACACGGCAGTCGACACCCGTCAGTACTGAAGTTCCTTCTCACGTATGATTTAAAACAAAAACAACGTCGGGCTGACGACGGATTTAAAATAATTAAAAAAAAAACAGTATTTTTTTTAAATTATTTTGAGTTGCACTTTCCGCACAACGTGGCCGCTTTAAAAAAGATCTTTTCAAGCACATTCATTGTAAAAGAAATTATGATTCACCGCCGAGTATACCCGATTCAACGTCACCGACCCGAGCGTGACGGTTCAGTTACATTAACAGTTCAGAAAAAAAAAGTGCTCCTAAAGAAGTCTTCACTTCAAAAACAAGGCATCAACAAACCAAACACAAACTTCACGACTTCAAACATAACTCCAACTTTGAAACGGCCATTAAAATAATATCCTGCTATGTTTATTTACATTCGAATACAGCACAGCTCCACAATCCTCTTCCGATTCCCTCCATAATTGAATTGAACCCGTTAATATTTCCACGTATTTGAACGTACTGCCTTCCAATTCAATGGGATTCAATTGGAATCAATTGAAAATACTCGTTTCTTAATGAAATTCATGTTCATGTATTGTACGTAGTGTATTGTGAGCTTGTTGGAAAACAAAGGGAGCTCCTGATTAAGGGATCTTCATTTATATTCAAAGCTGTAGTGGTCCAGTGGTACAACCGCGACTTACTTACTCGTAGGTCGAAGGTTTCAACCCTGACAGGTGCTTTACTTTGTTTAAATTATTTTATCACTACTGCTCTCAAAACGGTGAAGGAAAACATCGTGAGGAAACCGGCATGTCCTGGAGCCAAAAATTCGAAGACATGACTACCAACCTTCACTGGGCCTGTGTGGTACATTACGGCCCACTCCCTCTCACTGAGACGGGAACCCTAAAAAAGAATGACAATATTCATCGTGTATAACTCAGCCTCAGTGTCGCATTAAATAACATAACAATACAACATAACATCATGCCTGTATTCCCTGAAGGGTCAGGCAGAGGTGTACCTCTAGTATCACCCACATTTCGCCAGTTATGTTTAAGTGCCATGTAATAGGGGGCGAGCCTATTGCCATCAATCGGACACAAATCCAGACTCCGGCCTGCTACTAAAAAAATCCTGATTGAAAAACCCAATAACATTTTGCCCGACGTGGGAATCGAACCCAAGATTTGTGCACTTAGTAACGCTTGCGACCACTAGACCAACGAGGCAGTCACATTGAAACAATCAGTCTGGGTCAGCTTCCAGTCTAACCGGATGCAGCTGAGTAACAGTATTTTACAAGGAGCGACTGCCTATCTGACCCTAAAACCCAGTACCTGGGTAATATGATACCCCTATTTACCTAATAATATATTACCTACATAATTAAACATATCTAATAATTTATTATAATATTACATTTCTACTTAGCCCTCTTCCTCTCTCCTAATTTTGCTGTGCCCGACAGGGTCCATATTGATCATTTACTTGTTATACCATCTATGTAACACATGGAATGCAATAAAAGATTGAGTATTGAGTATTAAGACTGGTTGTCAGACTTTCGGCCTTCTGACAACCCGTAACGACTGTCAAAAATCCACGAATGACAGCCGGGACCACGGCTTAACGTGCTTTCCGAGGCACGGAGGAGTCTCGGTATGTAAAGATGGTCATCCACGGCCCAACCCCGGCAAGCGTAGCTTAACCTGATGGATCGACCCGTGCGGCTGTTATTACTTAGCCACGAGCTCCTCCACATTGAAACAATGATTACTTTAATACTTCCCCATACGGCCTCTGACCTGTTTTTTGCCCAAACAAACAAACGTACTATTAACCATACATCTGTACATTTAGCGGTTGTTCATAACACTGGTTAAACAACCGAAGCGCAAACTAATTCAATATACACTAACTTCTAAGAGAGTATAGCCTCAGGAAATGTACGCGGTGTGTACATTAGTAGTGTATGTATTATGGTTTATACGGTTTTAAGGGCAGCTGGGATAAAGGGAGAATTTGTTATGCCGCAACGCAACTGGCTTTCAGTATAAATGCCCGCGGCAAGATTTTTCTTAAACTACGGATTGAGAAGAGTGGTGTCTTCGACATAGCTTCTGCAATTTACATAACAGCGAGTGACGTCACTGGAACGTTTCTGAAAGTAAGTTGGTGTATTTTCCTAGAGAGCATTTTTTTATACTGGAAAGTCCCGCTGCCATTCAAAATCAAAATCAAAAGTCATTTATACCATTCCCCCTCTAAAAAGCTTATTTTATTCACTGAAAACAGTGAATAAAAAGCACTTTTAGTCACTGTTTTGGTGTTTGAATTTAGAACACATCAATATATTCGACCTCCATCTCAATGCTATACAACCTCCTTGCCAAAAAATACTCGATACAAACTCCGATGTGATTGGTTGACATTTACAACAAGGAGTTTAGCATAAGAATAAAAACTGTTTTGTATTCTTCGCTGTCATTAGTAAATTGGCGCTATTTTAATTATTGTAAGTTGTATGAACACAAAGTTAAGTGTTACTTCATAATAAAACGATTGAAAATGCATTCAAGTGATGAAGAAGATGTGTTACTTTTTTTTTTTTTTTGTGGGTGTGAAATCATCAAATTACTTCTCCCGCTCTGGGCGGAGCGGTAGGGCGTGTCAGACTTTTACTGACTAAAACCCACCCGTGTTCCTTCAGTTGCCTGTTGCCAGGGTCCCGGTATTCCTTTCGGACTATCCCGCAACCCTGAATGTGTTAACACCTGAGTTTATGAAAGAGAGAGCGGCCGATTTAGTAGAAAACTTGCTACCCAACAAATCACGGCTGGTTTACATCAAAGCTTCTGGAACATTTTCAGAGTCTGTTTTCCTAACTTATTTTAATGAGTTGTCGAAGAAAAAGAAGTCATCCACATTTTGGAGTACGTATTCTATGCTACGGTGTTCTATAAAAACAAGGCATAACATTGACATAATAACATACGCGAAGTTGCAAGTTCTTTTTCTCGTAGTCATGGTATAAAGTATAGTATGCAACTCTTGAATAAAACGGATTTATATCGAGGGCCATGAATCACTCGTGTCGCTCAGGATTCTAACACTTGAGTCACTCGCTATGCTCGTGATTCAATCATCATGAATCACTCCCTACGGTCGTGATTCAACCGTTAGAATCCTTCACTTGCTCGTGATGCATCTATGGCCCTCGCTTTAAATCCGTCCTTTATTCACTAATTGCATAATATACTATTATTCAAACTAGGCTGAGAATCAGTACTTTTCGAACGTCAAAATTACATAAGACAGTCCCCCAAAACGCCCACCCTTCACCACTTCCTAGTGCTTTAGTTGGGAAGAAGAAGTGGAACAAACTCCCCAGCAGCACAGCTGTCTGTTCAGTTAGAAAAAAATGATTTTGACATTATTTTCGTGACAGCCAGCATTGCGGCCGTTATGTGTTATCGTCACTGTGGGTTCCTAATGGTCACCTAACTTTATAAATAGATCAATCTGCCTAGCTTTTTCCCATCTATGTTAGGGTCAGCTTCCAGTCTAACCGGATGCAGCTGAATACCTATATTTTACATGGAGCGACTGCCTATCGGACCTCCACAACCCAGTAACTGTTGACCCGTGCGGTTATTATTACTTAGCCACGAGTAATGCCCGTTATAAATAACGAGTGTATCGTAATAAATAACCTAACGTTATAAATAGATACGGGAAAACTAAGCCAGAGAACAATATGTATGAAGTAAAAAAATCTTCAGTTAAAACGGATGTGATAAATAGATAAAAAATTATTTATAGATGGAACCAGTTTTTTATGTCTTATTTATACATACTAGCTGATAGCCGCGGCTTCGCCCGCGTGAATGTCGGTTATTATATACTAAAAAAAAAACCTTCTTCAAGAACCTCTATATCCATTGGTGAAAACAGCGTGAAAATTGGTGCAGTAGTTTTTGAGTTTATCGCGAACAGCCAGACAGAAAGACGCGGCGGAGGACTTAGTTTTATAATATTATGTAAGGATAAGGATCAATGCGCAATCAACTGAGCCTACCATGTCCACTGTTGGACATAGGCCTCTCCCAGGCTGCGGTAGGCACCTGGTAGAATTGGAGTTAGGTTCCTAAATCCGACAACAAATTCCAATTTTCAAAATAATAATTCCAGCTTTAATGGATACAAACTACAAAGTTATACAAGTGAAATGACTAGGAATCCATATTTGTCGAAGCAATATTGAGAAAGCAAAGTTCTTGTTTGTGAACGATTGACACGAAAACTTGTACGAAAAATGTTTGTTTTCTACATTGTCACAGTATTATTTAGAATGAGTTGGTTTATTTTTGGGTTCGTAGGATTTTGGTTGGATTTGCTTAGGCGCCATCAAATCTGTCTGAACAAACAAAATATAGCCTTGTTTCCCTGAAGGCATGGGCTGAGGTGTACATAAAGTACACTCACATTTCGCCTTCGCCAGATATGTTTTTAAGTCCCATGTAATAAGGGGCGAGCCTCTTGCCATCAACCGAGCACAAATCCAGATTCCGGGCTGCTACTGATGAATTCCAGATGGATAAACTCAATTGACAACAATGTGTCCGACACTTCTTTTTGATGTTGGGAAATCATCAAATGACTTTTCCCGCTCTGAGCGCAGCTCGGGCGTGTCAGACTTTTACTGACTAAAACCCACCCGTGTTCCTTCAGTTGCCTGTTGCCAAGGTCCCGGTATCCCTTTCGGACATACCCGCAACCCTGGCAGGCATCGGTCCTAGCGGACCCCGTCTATTGTGCTGACATCTCTTTGAGGCGCGCTTGGCACACATCGCGCCGTCGTCCCGGGCCTGGTCCTTATCGGACGGCGAGCTACTGTGCCGGACCCTGGAATCGAACCCAGGGCCTAACACATAGAGTCCACATAGAGTTAGATCCAACACATATGGTACTTTTCATCCCGGTAGTACGTTCCCCTCGGATAATTTTTGGCAGAAGATAGATTTGTTCCATATGAACAAATCTCTTAGGGAATAAATCAAACCTAGAGAGATGTATTAATGATTCTAATTCTGTAAATACATAATAAAATATATCTGTTATAGTCGCGAATCATATTTAGATCAAGATACAACTTGACAGTCACCTGCAAATAGCATAAAACCGGCCTAGTGCAAGTCGGACTCGCGCACGAAGGGTTACGTATCTATAAAAACGGCAAAAAAAAACACGTTTGGTGTATGGGAGCACCCTTAAATATTTATTTTATTCTGTTTTTTAGTATTTGTTGTTATAGCAGCAACAGAAATAAATACATCATCTGTGAAAATTTCAACTGACTAACTATCACGGTTCATGAAATATAGCTTGGTGACATACGGATAGACAGACAGCGGAGCCTTAGTAATAGTCTTAGTAATAGTCCCGTTTTACCCTTTGGGTACCCTAAAAACTAAGGTTTTTTTGTATTTCGCGGGCTTCAAACGTGGATCCACCTTAACAACTTAGAACGGCTCAATAAATTGGCGCTGATGCTTAATGCTCCATAAAGTATGTTTATGTGACACTGCGCTGTTAAGAACGCGGGTGCCGACATGTTTTTATATTCAGTTTAATAACAGATGCTCTTTTGTTTTGCATAATGATTTAAAATACTTAAATGCCCCAAAAAAATTTCGTTCTATAAAGGCTTACGCAGATCCATACAGAGTTCCAGACAAACAGACAAAGTGGAAAACGGATAAGTTTCTAAATACTTCATTTTCGGCATCAAACTCGTTCACACACAAAATATTTAATGTACAGTTTTGACGTTACATTTTAATTATATTACCAGAATACCACAGATTATTATATTCTATACCCGCGAAATTTTGAACTTTTTTTATTACCAAACCTTTGTTGTCCCACTTAATTTCCCTTTTAATTAGTCGAGATATTTAATCTATATCCTCTTTAAGTCATGGCCTAGGTTTATGACCTAGGACAAATCATTATTTTTTTATATTCGGTAGAGAGAGGGCGAGAATATTGATTCACTGTTACAATGTATAGGAATATTATTTAATAATCAGATGGCACTATTTTTTTAAATACAATTTAAAAACTAAAACGAACTATTACTAATATTAATTAAAACTAACTATACAAATAAACAATTAATATCTAAAATATGGCTGGTAATGTACCCAAGAGACTGGCGGCATTGCCACGTTGGATGGCAATGTGTATAGTAGATAGTATATAATATTATAGATTTTGTGGATAAGCAAATCCGTCAAACTAACTTTCGCTTGAATCTGCATGACTTTGCGTTACCGTCCACCCTTCAATCATAAACAACACCCACGTTTATAGAGTGGGTAGTTTGTTTTGTCCACAGCACCTATACAAATGTATAGAAACTTGAAATAAACTTCATACTGCCAAGCAAAAAGGTCTTTGAACTACATAGTCCATTGGTCGGTGATATGTCCCTACAAATACGTAGGAGTAAATTCTGGCACCAATCCAGCATAATGCTGAGCTAGGGAACAAGATTGGGTTGGTAACATTTTGCAGGGGAATGAACAAGACATTACACATTTTCATTAGTGGTCGTGTTGGTCTGATCATGTAGTTTTGTTACATCGGTTCTCATAGAAAACCGGCCAAGTGCATGTCGTACCATGCACAATGAAGGGTTCCGTAGTTGGGATGATTTTATAAAACAAACTTAACATTGTAGTTGAAAAACTTGTTGTCCGATACAGAATGTATGGGAGAACATGTTTTTACAACTGCAAATTTAAGTTTGTCGATTATTACTCGGTAACTTGTGGAGCCTACGTAGCGGTGATAGTTTTCCTTTTAATTTCGTTATATATACTACCTACTGTAGTGAATTTTTTCACAAATCCAAACCCAACCATTTAGCTGGCAGGGGGGGCGGGACTCTTGGCTCTAACAAAAATTAGCCCTTTAAAGCTTAATATTCAGCAAACGGATTCCTGAATCCAAAAATGGTTTTAACAAACTCACATTGTTTTTAAATAAACTTTCCAACGATACCCCACACCATGGGATTGACGAGAAAAAAAAAACCATCCCTACTTTAGGTGCAGGGGAGGAACCTTAAAAAAACAAATTTTCCGTGTTTTTTTACCACCTTGTCGGCGTCGTTTATATGTATATCCATACCAAATTACAGCTTTCTAGTATCAACGGTCTCTGAGCTAAGCCGCGGACAGACGGACAGACGGACATGGCGAAATTATAAGGGTTCCTTGTTGACTACGGAACCCTAAAAAGGGCTTGTAAGCAAATTAGTAGAGGATTTATGAGTGTTTTTATTGATACAATAATATTTTTCGTACACATATTGTGCTTATTTGCGTTGAATATTAGATACCCCAAATCGCTCCCGATTGTTAGTAAGTTAAAAGTAAAAAGTTTTTAAATATTGTTTTCTTAAAACTTTAATCAAAACCTAACAAAAAGTACTAGGCTTGCATGAAACCAAGAATTGTGCAATTTAGTACTGTAAGACGGACTGGGCGGGCCATGACCATGCGGGCCCTATGTGGGATATTATACACGATTTTTTGGTTTTAGTACATGCTTGCTGATTGCCTATGGCTTCCCGGCATGATATTTATTTATACGTCTTCGAGTAGCCGAATAGCACTATCTTATTTGATGAACGAACCTAGTAGGCACCTCACCACCTGCTGCTATTTCAGGTTATTTTATACAAGAACAAATTTCATTTGACTCAGTATTTAATTATATTCTAAACAAGACACACAAACTCAAACCTAGTGAGTTTGAGTGAGTTACTGCTAAATAACTAACCTACAAAACTAGGACCTCGCTCCGACTCTAAATGGATATTCACGTTCACAAAACTTGCAACTCGAAGTTCAATTTAAATGGATCCCCCAGTTTTGAATGGCGACGAGTGTTTGAGCTTCAGCTGGCATGTTTGAGTTGTCAGCTGCCCGCATCTGATAGGCACTGATATCAACTGTGATTGTTTGAAACTGTCGTGTGATATGGTAGTTTGAAAGAAGGGTGACTGTGAAAATAGGTTTCATAAAAGAGCAGCCACCACATATGATCGGCAATTTACCGGTGAATGGTAGCAGTGAAACGTTATTTATGAAACTATGTTGTTTTTTTTTTTTGAGACATCGTTTTTTGACACTTGGTCGTGGTCCGTCGTCCAGTCTGCACCAAGTGCAACTGATAGGAATCCGACGTCCGACGAAACACGAAGTTTATCTAGGGACATTATGAAAATAGCTGTACTTGTAGATAGTGTCTGAAACTTTTGAGAAAACTACCACATAGATTTGAGTGGACCTGAGGCCCTAGACAAAGTAACATTCTATCAGCGATAACAAAATGTATAGGACTGACATAAGTTATCGAAAAGTTTATTTATGTCAATCCTGTTGAAAGTCGTTGTAGAAATACGAAACGCTTTCGAAGCGATTGTCACTTGTCTAGGCCCTCTGTTCAGGAGAGGTGAGTGTGGTATGCCACCATTGTTTTCATAGAGCTGGGTTGGGTGACTTGCGCTCAAATATTAGTCGTGATAAATAAAGGAGATTGTTCTGCATCCATACATCTTTCGCCCCAACTACCAACAGCAAAGGATAATTATTTTACGTGTTCTAAATTACAAGTATAAGCCTATGAAGATAAAGTTTAATGACGGACAATTCGCAGGAAGCATTTATTTAATTAGAAAACAAAGATTTTGAGGTTATATTTAGTATGAAACAATCCTTTCAATAGGTATCTACCTACTTAGAACTACATGCTAGTAAATGCCTGTCAGCTGTCACTAATGTTATTTCTATTGCACTGGCTAGTGAAGCTAAGAGATTATGTAAAACATATAAGTACTGACGTACTTACCTATCTGGTTTGGTGTTAAATAAAGTAGAAGTAGCATTTTACTTATTTGGTGAAGACGTCGCGCCAGACTGAAAGATTGAATTCAAATAAAAACGCACACATTCTCGTTATAGATTTTATTATTGATCTTCATCTTCTACGTTGGTAATTAAAATATTACTAAAAATTGTGCTCCCGCCTGCACAATTTTTTTGATGTCTTGCGAAACTCAAGTACCAAATAATGGTATAACATAACACCACGCCTGTAGTCCCCTAAGGGACTAGCACATAGTACACCCACATTTCAATTGGCACATCTCAACTGATTACTTTCTGTTTAAGTGGTTCTTGATGAATATGGTGCAGAATAATGTCTGGCAGCATGATCTGCTCTTTGCCAGGAAGGATGGCATATATGGTGAGAAGCACAAACCTTAATAACAAAAAAAATAAGACAATTTATTTGATTATGTTAACAGCAAGCAGTTTGGTAGCAGCTATATATTTAAATAATAGTGGACTTTCAATGGTATAAGTCTTTCTATAATTATATTTCTGATATTCATAATGATGTTGAGTATCAGTTCTGAGTGTACTATTGATGTGAACGTGTTCTAGGTGCTAATGTCTTATTGCAGAGACGAGCACAGTTTCTACCAATATTGCTAACAGATGTGGTTCTTATCATCGCTTCGGTCATGGCCCAGCATGTTGTGCATACAATATCAGCTTGAACCTGAAAAAAATCTCTTTTAATTGTTCATTATAGAACGTAGAATGTCCGTGTCTGACTGTTATACGCAATATGTTTATTAAAATATATTTTTATTAAATATAAACGTCAGATGTCTGTTGGTCCTAGGGCCATTTACGACAATATCCTTTGCAAAGAGAGGCAATAAATCACTTTTTTAACTACATCATTCAACACTACGAACCGCTTCAGCAGTCTATCTACTGATAAAAACACCCTGGAACCTATAGCCGCATGTTACCGAGATGCCTGTTCTGTAAAGAAAAACCCGAGCCGCATTCCTCCCATCTTGATAGTTTTAAAAGATGAATGGACCCACGACTATATAAAAACCCTTGTGTCAAGATACACCAAAAGTTTTCATCTATCCTACAAAGGAAATAATAGAATTGCTGTTGCATGTTAATCAGCCGAAGGTCATGAGGCTCTTAAAAGTGGACTCCGCTCCGAAAATATTGGATTCCACACTTTTTCTCGCAAGGATGAGAGGGTTTCCAAAGCTGTGATCTTCGGTCTGCCCGATTATGCAGAAGAAAATATAAAGGAAGAACTTAAATCACTTGGCTTCAGCGACGTTATTGTTCGTAAACTCAAGATACATAAGGATAAAAAAGTTCTGTGCTCCCCCTTTCTAGTTCAACTTTCCCCAGGCACAGATATCTCACGTTTCCGACAAATTAAATACCTTAGCAACTGTGCTGTTCAAGTGCGAAAGTATCAAGCTAACAACCTTTATGGTACACAATGTAATAGATGCCAAGGTTTTGGGCATTCCGCCAAAAATTGTAATCTTACATCGCGCTGTGTGAAATGTACAGAGCCTCACCTCACAACAGATTGTCCAAAAAAGGATCGGCGACCCCAGCCCAGTGCTGTAACTGTATGGAGGACCACCCAGCAAACTACCGGCAATGCAAAGACCGCCAAAAGTATCTGGAGCAAGTTCGGGTTAGGCAATCACAAACCAGAACAGTTAGTGGTATCGTCAAATCTACCAGTATTAACAAGATCGACGGACGCGGCTGGAACGAGGTAGCTTCTGGGGCTACTACTACGGCCACTGTTCACCCGCCCTCCAATAGTGTTCAAGATCAAACTACTACAGACATGCTAGCAATTTTAATGACCATCAAATCGATAAAAAGTAAATTTATAGCATGCGAAAATATGATGGATAAAGTGATTTTAATTCTAACTCATCTCGGAAAATATGTGTAATGCAAACCGCTTGCGTGTTATTTATTGGAATGCTGATGACATTCGTAAAAAAAATAGATGAACTCTTGGATTTGGTAAGTGAGCTCTCAATTGACATTGTAGCCCTGTGTGAGACCAGAATGTCTACTCAAATATCTCTAGCCACTCCTGGTTTTAAGTGCTATCGCCAGGACATGTTAAGTGAAGGTAGAGGTCAGGGAATTGCGATTCTAGTTCGAACTGATATACCCCATTCCCTTGTTAGAATTCCTAATATGCTAAATTTAGATTGTACTGGCATAGAATTAATGATAGCAGGTAAAAAAACTGTTATCATTTCAGCATATCAATCTCCTAATTTACGTTTACTTCTCAGTGACCTTGATATAGTGTTGCCCTTAAACCCGGAACTACTGTTAATGGGGGACCTTAATACTAAACACCCCTATTGGAACTGTTCTGTTGATAACCCTCATGGACGATTACTTTTCGATCACATGGTCACTAATGACTATGAAATCCTGGGCCCTACTACTCCTACCTTAGTTCATTCATCGACAGCTCCCACACACTTTCAACTCCTGATGTAGTCTTAGTTAATAACGTCAAAGTATCCAGTGAACTCGAAGCTCTAACCTGTTTGTCTTCTAATAATCTTCCTGTAATATTAACCATTGGTGGTGAATTTGTGCGTATGAGCGAAATCTTTTTTAACTATAAAGCTGCCGACTGGGCAAAGTATAGATCCTATATAGATCACCATATTGCTTTAAGTTCAGCCACTTTTAAGGAAATATCTGAAATTGATAACTCTATTCAAAATCTAACTAAGATTATCGTTGATGCTCGCAAGATAAGTAAGTGTTCCCACATTAAAGAGTGAGACCAAAACTAAACTTCCCAGACGCATTAAAACCATGATTAAAACTAAGAACATGTGGCGTAAGCTTGCTCTTAAAGAAAATACCCTATGGAGAAAAAGAATATCTCTGGGAAAGTCAATTTACTTAATAAAAACATCAAACATTTATTACTTAATCACAACAATGAAATCTGAAATAAGAAACTCCAAAGTGGATAACCCCACCTCGGATTTATGGCGTATAGTCAAATCACTCCACTTTAAACCTACAGTAATTCCTCCTCTTGTGTCGTCAAATGATGCCCTAACGTCATCCGTTCATGAGCAATGCGAAACACTAGCAGACGCTTTTCTGGAAAACGCTTCGTTAACTAAAGATTGGAATAGTGACCCTGAAACTGATGCTGCTGTTGGAGAATCAACCGATATACTGAACAGGTACAAAATAAATGACATAAGATTTCCAGTGAGACCCAAAGAAATTCACAAGCTGTTAAATGCCTTGAAAACTCGCAAAGCTCCAGGTATGGATGAGATAGACAACTCTTTGCTTAAAAACTTATCGCAAAAATGTCTAGTACTGCTCACCAAATTGTTTAATGGCTGTTTCCAATTGGGCTACTTCCCTTCCTCCTGGAAATTAGCTAAAGTTATTGCTATTAAGAAACCTGGCAAAGATGAAATAATTCTTTCTAGCTATCGGCCTATAAGCCTCCTCCCTAGCTTAGCAAAACATTTTGAGTCCCTAATTCTGAGCCGTCTCCACAAACTTACTGAGCATATCCTTATCCCTGAACAATTCGGATTTCGAAAATCCCACTCCACAGTCCAACAGCTGGCCAGAGAGCACATTGTTGACAACCTCAACAATAACAAATCCACAGGTATGGTGCTGTTAGACATCGAAAAGGCTTTCGATACAGTTTGGCATGCGGGTTTAATCCACAAATTAATTATCAACCACATCTCGCTATCCCTTGTTAAGCTTCTCCAGTCATATTTGAGTGAGCGAACCTTTTCTGTGGCCATTGGAAATCAGACATCCATACAGAGACAACTCTTCGCCGGAGTACCACAAGGATCATTATTAGGACCGTATCTCCTTATTTTGTACCTCAATGATATTCCGAAGCAAAGGCTAACGCATCTTGCTGTGTACGCCGATGACACTGCAACATACACGTCTTCTGATGACCTAGACCTAGTCATTCAACGACTGCAACTTTCGCTTGATCTCCTCCTAGACTATTTCTCTAAATGGAAACTTAAAGTGAATTCTACTAAAACGGAGATTATTATGTTCTCCAGAAAGCGCTCACTTCCCTCTCGCTTTGTTAAAATTGAAGGCTATAACGTCCCGTGGAAGAAATCTGTCAAATATTTAGGAACAATTTTAGACGATAAAGTAAGCTGGTCAAAAAATCTGGAAGAACTTCGCTTAAAAGGAGTCAAGTCCCTTAACTGCTTAAAACCAATCCTTAATCGTAAATCAAACTTGAGCCCTCAAACCAAATTACGCATTTATTCCACTCTGGTTCGTCCTTGCATGACATATGCATCCCCTGTCTGGAGTAGTATTAGTGACACCAACTACAAAAAACTCCAGGCCGTTCAGAACAAAGCACTCAAAATAGCATTCAACACACCTCTCTCTATACAAATCTTAAACAACTACATAATGATATCAAGTTTCCACCTTTAAAGGATTTCATTCTGAAAGTATCCCGAAAATTCTATCTCTATAATAATCCACGTCATCGTAATACTCTGATCTCACACATTGGTAAGAGTAGATTAGCCCGATTACCTTATGCCAGGACTTATAACAAGTACAAACTCCCTCATCACCATTTCTTGGTGGATTAACGTTAGCTCACTTACCACCTGTCCAGCGTGATTGCTGTCACCTAACTCACATGTACTTTACATTAAGTAATTTCTTTGTAATGTAGCAAATTGATAATGTTATAATTAATAAAAAATGGGGGGCCTGGGTAACTTAAATTTAAAAATGTGGGTCTGCAAACCCTACATAGCAACAGAATCTTATAATATGTATCTAATAAATTAGTGGTCATAATAACAATCATACATGTTGTATGTTAAGAGAGGTGTTTTAGCATCTTTTTAGCATTTTTCCTATTTAACATTGCTCGGATTATGTTAGTTTACATTTAGAATAAGATCTTCTTGTTGTCTTGTATTAACCTGTTAATAAAGACCTTTAAAAATCAATCAATCAATCAAATCAATAAATCACTAGATAGGATTATTTGTCCCGTCGCTATCGTTCACAAACCTAAATCTCACTGACAAACGCTGAACGTTTGACCGTCCCATATTGGAAGGTTTAATAACATAGGCTTATACCCTTCGAACGGGATCAAAGCACCTATTGCTTAACAGCAAAAGCCGTATATTATTACTCTATGGATGGGCCCTTTTACAAGAAACTTTTATAATATGACTAGCTGCACCTCGCGGTTTCACCCGCATAAGTATCGATCCCGTGGGTATATCGGGATATAAAATATCCTTTGTCCTAACCCAGGTCATCAGGTGGAGAGCAGTGGTGGCTCAGTGGTAACGGCCACGACTTATGAGTTGTAGGTCGTAAGTTCGAACCCTGACTGGCGCTTTACTTTGTGTAAATTATTTCATCGCCACTGCTCTCAAAACATGCATGTCCTAGAACCAAAAAAATCGAAGACATGTGACATCTACCAACCCGCACTGGGCCCGCGTGGTAGATTACGGCCCGCTCCCTCTCACAGAGAGGAGGCCTGTGCCCCAGCAGTGGGAACATTATAGGCTGATTATGAACCCATCCTATGCCTTTCATCCAAATTCGTTCAGCCGTTTTAGCGTGGAAGCGTAACAAACTCACTTTCGTATTTGTAACATTAGTTCCTCTTGAGTGACATAAGTAGGACACATGGGAATTTTTATCAAAGAGAAGTAAAAAGTAAAAGTCAACTATAAAGGTTTCGGACAAATTAAAAATCCGGAGTCACACGTAATCTGGGGGCTTAAAACGGTCACTTCAGCAGAATCATAATGAATCATCGTAAAATGTCACAAACTGACAATTCATAATATGATCTGCGTGTAATTCATATTACGAAATAATTCATCTGTTTGACAGTTTTCTATGGAGATTCGTAAAATGGTCGACAAATTATGAATTGCTTTTAAGTCAAATTAGAGGAATTGCTAATGTGGCCGGTTTAGGCCACCTGTTCGATTTATCTAACAGGTGTGACTACGGATTTTTTATTTGTCTGCCTGTTGTGACGACTTGTTTATTTATTTTAAGTTGACTTTTTTGTTGTAGTTGGGTTTTATTTTTCTAACTTTTATTTTTTAATAATACGGTAGGCGTTTCTCATCCATTAATTTTACCCTCGTCGTCTTTGCCGTACGGGTGCCGTAGCGTCTATAGAAAAATGCCTATTATGAAAAGAAAATTGAACAATAATTGATTGTTGATTATATTAATGATTTTCTTCAGAGAGGTTAGGTGCATAGTACTCGCAACCACCACCAAGTGCGTGAACCTATGATCAGAAGGCCAAATAAGGTACTTAAAAGAGGTTGACATTCAAGTCGCAACTTGTCAAAAAGTTTGGTAAATTGATTGTAATTTTGAAAGATTGAGAATGAGATGCGAATGCGAACGTTCTTAAAAACCGGCCAAGTGCGAGTCGGACTCGCGCACGAAGGGTTTCGTACCATTATCTATAAAACGGCAAAAAAAATCATTTGTCTGTTGTATTAAAAAATTGCGCCCCTTAAAAAATTGTTTTATTTTAATTTAATTATTTATTTTTAAAGTGAATAATTATATAACTAAGTATTCTGTGAATATTTCAAGCGTCTACCTGTTGCCGTTATCAATATCGAGCAAATTCGAGCAAAAAAACGTCACGTTTGTTGTATGGGAGCCCCCTTAAATATTTATTTTATTCTGTTTTTTAGTATTTATTGTTATAGCGAAAACAGAAATACATCATCTGTGAAGATTCCAACTGTCTAACTATCACGATTCATGAGATACAGCCTGGTGACAGACGGACAGACAGACAGCGGAGCCTTAGTAATAGGGTCCCGTTTTACACTTTGGGTACGGAACCCTACAAATTACGGGAATTGTCCCTAATATGTATGAACGTAAGCGAAGCAAAAGAAGTGTTTAAGGATCGTAGCAGGTGGCGTTCCATAGTTTCTGACTTCCCCCATGAGAAGAAAGCGCGAGTTTATGTATGGGTATTTAAATCAAAATCAAACTCCTTTCATCTACAACTTATCGATATTTAAGTTTAATTATTTTAATCGACACATTTATATTCACTATTCACAACACGTTGTAGAGATTTGACAGTTAAAAAGCGATTTAAAATCGTTCGTGTCAGCATGACAGATAATGTCACAGTAGTACAGGCTAATAGCAGTAGGGTTAAGGGCCTACCCTACCTCAAATTGCTTAGCATGATCCTCCGTTATGCCGAAAATACTGCAGCATTAATTTTGAAATAAATATATGTTAATGTTGAGGACAGTGGCGTTCCTTCCATAGAAGCCCAAAAGCCCGGCTTGCCTTCAAAATTAAGCCTATCAATACAAATATAAAAATAACACTATATAATAATGGTGTTACCATGAACAACATAGAAAATCCGTAAATCACTCACTTGGCTATTTTTTTAAATCGTTAAAAACCTGTTTGCCCTGATTTTGACCCCTAGGCACGCCACTGGTTGAGGATTTATGCTAGGTCCTATATTTAGCGAAAACACGATTATGTACATAAAATTTTCTCGATAAAAAAAAAAACCAAAGTTAGTTCTAAACCGAACTATAAACCGCTGGTATTAAAAAAAAAAAATCAAATTAGATCATGAAACTTTGCATAATAACTGAACTAACTATATATTTTTTTACCGTAAAAAGCGATTACCTAAACTAGGCTTGAGAGCCACCAGCACCCCACTCCGTCTCGGTCTCACTCATGCCGCGAGTAGTATGGTGCGACCGAGAAAAAATTTGAGGATAGGGCCTTAAACGGGGCGATGTGGGAGGGGAGGGTTAGGGTTACGTTTTCCCAGAAGAGCGGTAGCCACCACATATGGCCGATTCCTAAAATTAACGGACCGTTATTGGTTAAAATTAAAACTCGTGTATCTTTATCAAAAATGAAGCAAAAACCTCATAGCTTTGCATAGTAGACCCTCCCATATGGAAGTAGCTATCACATGTATTTGTTTACGAATCTATTTATTTGCCCAGTTTTGCAATAAAAAATGTTACCATTGGTAAGAAAAAGGATTCGTTATTGTTTATAGGAACCGTACTCGGTTCCTATAAACAATAACAATTCCTTTTTCATATTTTTTTTTTATTTTTTTTATAAAGTATGTGTAGTGTCCGCAAATTACCGGCGAAAGACGTCCCTGAACCGTTATTTATGAAAATAAGTTGGTATATTTTTCTAGAGAGCGTTTTTTGACACTGTTGGCCTTTCACAAAGAGCTAATATTTTATTCTAACAATATAGGATTTCAGGTCAACATGAAACCCTTATTGCGTGATTGTATGTTCATGTTTTTTAGTCATTATCTTTCAAAAACACGATAAAATATCATAGTTGGCAGGCATGTAATTTTCATATATTTTTTATTTTTACGTAAAATAATTTGAATTAGTACCTATACAAAGTATGTATGAATGCGTATAATATTATAAATTCAAAAGTAAGTATATCTGTGTGTCTGTTACCTTTCCACGCCTAGACCACTGAACGGATTTCGTTAAAAGGTTCGTGAGATACAACCCGTCTGACAGACAGACAGACGGAATTGATCGCCAAGAATGTGTTACATTAGCATACAAAATAACAAACAAAAAATATGCTGACAGACAAATAAATACGAGTCGAGAAAATAATAGTTGCACATTAGCACAATCCGTTGAAAGTGTCCATTGAAAAAGGCAAACAAAAATAAGCAGAAGTATATTGTATTCCGTCGAGGTCTTTATATGGCGTCCGATTTTTTTCTCAATTTTTGTACGGCACGCGTAGCATGACCAGTAAACACCATAGAAACGGGTATTGTCCACGGAAGAATAGTCAATATGACATTGTGATCTTCCGTCGACAAACCCCGTTTCAGCGGTGGTCATGCATCGCGTGCTGGTAGGTACGTATACTAACCTAGTAGCCCAAGTGTATTTCATATCGAGTACCTACCAAACTGCAAAAGCTTTTAACATAAATATGTATAAACTTATTTACCTTTGCCACATCTGGAATGACTGAACCGTTTTGACAGCTCGACCAAAACCGCAACATTCTAAAATTCTATATCCGAAATTCTGAATTCACCTTCCAAATTTAAACGCCACGTAACTAGAGCCGTGCATCGAATATCAAAAACGTCTGAGGCACTTGTCCCATCACCGGCGATTAGGGAGAAGCGAATAGTGCGCGACGGCGACCGATCACTCGCTGGTATGCGTAGGCACCAAACGTGAGTCTCTCAGCGAGTATTCTGCTTGTCAAATGAGCGTCGCTAAGCGAGTACTCTCTTTGAATAGCACTTGCTGAGATATACGAGTACTGGCGGCGGTGTGAACAGTCAGTGATCAACATTATATAGATATGTATCTCTTTTACTTACACTGAACCTACAATATTTTGTACGTTTCTTGAGCGAGAAAATCGTCGATATCTAGTCGCTTCCTCGTCGGCGGTGGGACAAACGCCTATACGTTATCGATTAAAACAAAACCGAATTTTATAAAATAATTTTACAGTAAATTGGAATAATTAACATGATTGGTGCGATAATGACGTGAAATTGGCATCGGTCCGCTTGTCACACCGGAATAGATTTTAATCGCTTGGCTTGCGTGTTTCATGTAATAAATAAAATAGTCTGTGGCTGAACTAAGTACGTAATAATATTTTATTGATGACATTACCGCTTGCTGTTGGATGCCTGTTTGTGTTGATTCTATTTGAGGTTCATTGGGGAATGAATAGTTTGCACAAGTTATTTTATATGAAAGAATAGGCTCGCCCCCTATTACATGAGACTTTTAAACATTACTGGCGAAATGTGGGTGTACAATAGGTACACCTCTGCCTAACTCTTGGCTATATACAGGCGTGATGTTATGTTATTGAAGTTTCGCAGTTTTGTGATAGGTAAGGCAACCTTTTTTACTTTGGCTGATGTCTTTTCTTACGCTGAAAATAAACCTAGTAACATTCATGTACTAGTCATTAATTTGTTACTTGGTTAAGAAATCGTTTTTTAAACAAGGTCATTTCACTGTTTTTAAAACCTTATGTTTGCAAACTTATCTTAAGTCAAGTTACTTAAGTTTTATTTTTAGACTAACTTAACTATTACATATAATCATATTAAACTTACAGGTTAATTTATCTATATAAAGTAATGTGAAAAAAGCACTTTTAGTTATTATTACTTATCATACTCACTATCGTGTACTAGCAAACCAGGAATAGTGAAAAGTTATCTGATTCAAGCTTGTGCTCGCGACGCTATGCATACGGATATTACGTTCGCCACATCGCCGACAAGGATTTGCTGACTCAGGGATGCTTGAAAACGCTCTGAGATATGGATTCTCTATCTATCTCTGGTTTTCTTGAAGAAGGGAAATGTTTTATAAGTACATTTTTGTATAAAATCTTATAATTTTGTAGACTGAAGTAAAAATTACTTACTTGTTAATCCAAAACTGATAACAACATAATATTGATTGAAAGTTATTTCGGACATGCCCTTTTATACAACCAATGGTTTCTTTTAGTCACGCGTCGATAAGGTTTAATTAGGAAATAAACGAGTGACAACAAAGAACAACAAACTTCATTACGTACTAACTTTTGGCCGCGGCTACGCCCGCATAGATGTCGGGAAATATCCCACGGGAAGGAACTACCGGAATTAAAAGTTTCCTATGTTTAAATCCAGGTTATAATCTATCTGTATGCTAAACATCCAAATCCGTTCAACCACGTTTGTACGTGATTTAATAACAAATATACAAACACACAAACTTTCATATTTATAACTTTCATATTACTAGATGTTGCTCGTTACTTCGTCTGCGATCCAGGATAAAAAGAAGCCAATGTCCATCTCCAAGTCATGGTTTACCCATGTACCAAATTTCACCCAAATCCATTGAGCCGTTTTAGCGTGATATCGTAACAAACAAACAAACTCACTTTCGCATTTATAATATTAGTTAAGACGACACGTTCCGCTACCAACTAAACTTTAGCAGTTACATTCAACGTTATCCAAAGTATTTACCGAACGATAAATCAGGAGAACAGATGAAAATCTTTTGTGACTTTCCTGACCTCGTTTACTCATTAGGGAATATAAAGAAATAATGTTTTCCCTTACTTTTCCTTTTACCGAAGACTTTACCGTAATTAGGGAATTACGCTTCGGTGTAACAGGAGGCCGATGTGTACAATGGAGTATAATTATGCAGACATTCAGTGGAGTGTCCGTGACGCTGTGAGTTATCCTGCCAGTCGGGAAACTGAACAAACGGCGGACAATTATAAAGCCCCATTTACACTTTACATACTATTGTATAGAAGGAGCTCGTGGCTAAGTAATAACAGCCGCACGGGTCGATCCATCAGGTTAAGCTACGCTTGCCGGGGTTGGTCCGTGGATGTGAACATCTTTACATACCGAGACTCCTGCGTGTCTCGGAAAACAAGTTAAGCCGTTGGTCCCGGCTGTCATTTGTAGATCTTTGACAGTCGTTACTGGTCGTCAGAAGCCCGAAAATATGACAACCAGTCTTACCAAGGGGTATCGTATTACCCAGTTACTGGGTTGTGGAAGTCAGATAGGCAGTCGCTCCATGTAAAATACTGGTATTCAGCTGCATCCGGTTAGACTGGAAGCTGACCCTAACATAGTTGTGAAAAGGCTAGGCAGATTGATTAACACTTTACATACTACCTATTGTATAGAATCTAGTTCTTCTAACTGAACAGACACCTGTGCTGCTGCGGACTTTGTTAGATTACAGGGTTATTGATAAAACACCAACAACCTCTTAAGGAGTCATTGTACTCATCATAATGAACAACTTTTACTATGGGAACAAATATGAAATCGCGAAAAAAGAAACAGCTGTTCCGTACATTTTGACGAGTTATGCGAACATAAATGTACTGAACAGCTGTTTCTTTTTCGCTATTTCATATTTGTTCCCATAGTAAAAGTTGTTCATAATGATGAGTACAATGACTCCTAAAGAGGTTGTTGGTGTTTTACCAATAACCCTGTATATAAGCGGGCACGTGCTTTGTGCCTGGAGGCTTTTATTTAGATATTAATTAATAATAATAAAATTTATTTCATAAAAACACATAATAATATTTACATTTACTTAATGTTAACATTTACTTTTTATTTCTGCTTGAATTATAGTTCTCGATTTTTTTATATCTTATTTTTTTTTTATAATAATAATTTTTTTTATGTTTTGTGTTGCGTAATGTGACTGATTTTTCATACCATTGTATAGAATCAATTTTTTCTAACTGAACAGGCAGCTATGCTGCTGGGGAGTTTGTTGCGCCACTTCTTCTTCCCAGCTAAAGCACTAGGAAGTGGTGAAGGGTGGGCGTTTTGGGGGACTGTCTTATGTAATTTTGACGTTCGAAAAGTGCTGATTCTCAGCCTAGTTTGAATAAATGACTTATGATTTTATTGCGCCACTTCTTCCCAGCTAAAGGATAGAGCCATTTAGGGGACTGTCTTATGTAATAGTGATTATTTATTTCAAGTCGCCAGTTATGTTTAAGTCCCATGGAATAGGGGGCGGGCCTGTTGCCCTTATCTACATATGCACTATCTTATATTCCAGATAATACTTGACCGACCTGGGAATCGAAACCAGGACCTCATGCGGGTAGCGCTTGCAACCACTAGACTAGCGAAGCTGTCATCAAAACATTTTAATAGCCGTTGTAATACGGAACCCGTTACTGTGCATGATATGACACGCATTTGGTCGGTGGCTCTATCCCATACCTACCTGCATTTAACTACCACAGTCTAAGATTGATCACGTTCGTGCAGTACTTTATGTCGGGGCAGTCATTAGAAGCGGTAAGCGATACGGCTAATGTCTCTAGTACCATTAAGCCGTACATTTACCAACTAGAATTATTACAAGAACATATTACGTATATACAAGTATCTATGTAGTTTTGCTACTAATTCGCTTGTGCTAGGTAAGCGACGTACATAATAAGTACAAAAAATTGCAGTAACAAAGTATTTAAATTATTCGTGGCGTGTGGGCACGAACAAAAAAAAAACAATACTCCATCATTTATTTACAATCCACAATGTGTCTTTCGGTTGTAATTTTAAATTATATGTGATCATTATAGAGTGTCGGACACAGCAAAATAGCAGGAGAGAGTAAGGATGCAAGAAGCGCCAAAAAGAATCGATATAAATCGTATAGATATTTAAAAAAAAAACAAAATCGAAAAAAGATATGTGTTTTATTTTTTTAATTAAAAATATTAGAAAAATATTTGTAGAGTACAATAGTTTTTTTTTTTAATTCTTATATATTATACCAAACTAGGAAAAAGGTCTACTTTTTACGGCTCTGAATTCCAGCGGTTTTAGTCAGTGGAATTAACGGTGTTGCTATTGGAAATATATCGTATTTGATACTTCATATTTTATATCGATATATCGAACAAAAAATATCGATATGTCGAACAAAAAATATCAATATATCGATATTTTTGTGCAAGCCGAGGAGAAAGGAAGCTTTGAAAACAAAGCTTATCACTTAACAGTCTTCTGAATTAAATCTAATATTATTATATTGAGGTTTTATTGATATGTAACATCTTTCTTCTCTCATTCCTGCAATCTGTGCGAGTGATTTCGTGAAATGGGACGGAAGTGTGCAACAGGAAGCTGGGGAAGCGCATGTTGATTTAAGGTTGATGCGCTAGGGTGGACCGCGAAATTCAAATTTTCTTACGTTTTTTGCAATTTGCAGGTCAGTATCAGGTTGTATGTTGATCTAAATATTATTAGCGGCCGTAACAAATATGGATTTACAGAATTATAAACATTAGAATCAGCAATACAACTCTCTAAGTTCATGTAAGTGTATTGCATGAAAATTTCATGAAATCGTCAGGTAATACCATTAACACACACACTGGCACTGCATAATAAATTACAGTATTTTATGAGAAAACGGCCGAAACGACGCGCTTCGAAATCTCAGTGTATATCAGTACTCAACAATATCGAGTGCGCGGACAGTTACGCACGGACGCGAAAGTTTTATTTCAATGTCACTGCCGAGAAATAATACTTTTACTCTACTATACTGTGGCACTGGTCTACTAATACCTACCTCCATTCTACCCTGAACCATTAAGTGCGACAAGCTATTAGGCTAATGTCTCAAGTACCATTATCCAACACATTTAGCTACCAGAACTATTTGTATACAAATGTACATAATAGTAGGTACATTGTTTGTATAGCGACGTAATGTGCTGGTATACAGTCAAGGAAAATAATTGTTAGGCAAACTGACGCCTTGCGAAATTTTCCGTATTATAGGCATTTCATACAACGTTCAAACAGTTATTTGAATAACGGACAATTTAAGTAGCATAACAATTAATTTTCCTGACTTTACATAACTCAATCAATCTGCCTAGGTTTTTCACAACTATGTTAGGGTCGGCTTCCAGTGTACCCGGATTCAGCTCCCAGTATTTTACATGGAGCGACTGCCAATATGACCTCCACAACCCAGTTACTGGGTAACACGATATAGTTATCAGACTTTTGGGCTTCTGACTTAAAGATATGCAATCAATTTATGGTCAGAACTCAGAATAAAGTCAAAGACAAATAATTTATTTCAAATAGTCACATAAAATGCGCTTTTGAACGTAAAAAAAAAGAAATAGAACTGATTCTAGTTACTCCTTCCAAAAGGTAGTTTTCTAAGAAACTCCACCGTTACTCTTTTAAAAATGTTTTACAATATTTTGTATACCTACTTGAATTATCCTACTAATATTATAAATGTGAAAGTTTGTGTGTTTGGATGTTTGTTACTCAATCACGCAAAAACGGCTGAATGGATTTGGATGAAATTTGGCCAAACAGATAGTTTATAACCTGGATTAACACATAGGATACTTTTTATCCCGATATTCCCACGGGATCGAGACTTATGCGGGTGAAACCGCGGGGCGCAAATAGTATAATTATATATGAAATACACGGAGCGTCTGCGTTAAGCCATTGGTCCTGGCTGTCATTCTTAGATTTTTGGCAGTCGTTACTGGCAGTCAGAAGTCAAAGTCTGTCAACCAGTCTTACCAAGAGGTATCGTATTACCCAGTGACTGGTTGTGGAGGTCAGATAGGTAGTCGCTACCAGTGGCGTGCCTAGGGGTCAAAATCAGGGCAAACAAACAGGTTTTTTACGATTAAAAAAAATAGCCGTGAGCGATTTACGGATTTTCTATGTTGTTCATGGTAACACCATTATTATATAGTGTTATTTATATTTATTTATTGATAGGCTCAATTTTGAAGGCACGCCGGGCTTTTGGGCTTCTATGGAAGGAACGCCACTGGTCGCTACATGTAACATACTGGTATTCAGCTGCATCCGGTTAGACTGGAAGCTGACCCTAACATAGTTGGGAAAAGGCTAGGCAGATTGATTAACACTTTACATACTATTGTATAGAATCTAGTTCTTCTAACTGAACAGACATCTGTGCTGCTGCGGACTTTGTTAGATTACAGGGTTATTGATAAAACACCAACAACCTCTTAAGGAGTCATTGTACTCATCATAATGAACAACTTTTACTATGGAAACAAATATGAAGTCGCGAAAAAAGAAACAGCTGTTCCGTACATTTTGACGAGTTATGCGAACATAAATGTACTGAACAGCTGTTTTTTTTTGCTATTTCATATTTGTACCCCAACATAGTTAGGAATAGGTTAGGCATATATATACAGTATGTTACCGATCCGTCACTGTTTGTTTCAGTACTATAGAAACTCCGGTATCAAGTAAATTAGTCGATAATCCTCTTCCTCTGATTGCGCTGAATATTTTATTGAACCAATTCGATTAACGAGTTAAAGGAGTTAGGTACATAGGTAGGAAGGGTTCAAATATGTACCTATATAACGTCGGGTATATACTGCAAAGAATGAGCGGTTAACTTTAGTGCTTTTTAGTTCAAGTTAATCCTGGTTTAATTTATGCAGCGATTCGAATCAATATGGTCGGGTCTGTGTATGTTTGTTTGAAATGAGGTTCTGAATAATGTTTCGAGTACAATAGTGTGTTTTGTGCAATGTGGGTTGGCTAAAATATAACATCATGCCTGTATTCCCCAAAGGGTTAGGCAGAGGTGTACGTATAGTACACTCACATTTCGCCAGTTATGTTTAAGTCCCATGTAATAGGGGGCGAGCCTATTGCCATCAACCGGACACAAATCCAGGCTCAGAGCTACTGCTGAGCAATTCCAGATGGAAAACCCCAATAACTCTAGTCTAAAATTTTAACCTAAACATAGTAATTATACATGAATTTAATTCTAATCTAATTTAATTTAATCTAATCTATTTAATTTAATTTAATCTATATAATTTATTGTAATCAATTAAGCTTTTAATAATTTATTTCTTAAACTATGTATTACTTGTTTTAATTCTTTAATTGTGTTATTCTCTGCGCATAATGTAGTGCATGATGTGATCTTCTTTAAGTAATGAGGCGCTTAGACTTAAGTTAGCAACGTACAAATTGTAAAATAATAGTGTACTCATTGTTGAAGAGCCTAATAATAAATAAATAAATAACACTTTGCCCGGGTCGGGCAAATCGGGAATTTAACCCAGGAGCTCATGCTCAGCAGTAGCGCTTGCGACCATAAGATCAACGAGGTAGTCAGTAAAATATATCAACGTTTACATAATAAATATTCCACGAAATATTTTTCATGTGTGCATGTTTTTGACTAGTTTTAATCCCCGACGTAAAAAGAGGGGTGTTATCCGTGTTATAAGTTTAACGTGTGTGTCTGTGTCTGTCTGCGCCATCGTAGCTGCCAAACGACTGAACCGATTTTGATTTTTTATTTGAAAGGTGAATTGATCGAGAGTGTTGTTAGCTATAAAAAAATTAAAAACCGGCCAAGTGCGAGTCGGACTCGCGCACGAAGGGTTCCGTACCATTATCTATAAAAACGACAAAAAAATCACGTTTGTTGTATGGGAACACCCTTAAATATTTATTTTATTCTGTTTTTTAGTATTTGTTGTTATAGCGGCAACAGATATGCATCATCTGTGAAAATTTCAACTGTCTTGCTATCACGGTTCATGAGATACAGCCTGGACAGACAGAGAGACAGCCTTAGTAATAGGGTCCCGTTTTACCCTTTGGGTACGGAACCCTAAAAATCGTTTATGAGATGCTTTGTTTTTGTCGTAGTTTTTTTTAATTTTATTTACCTTGTTGTTATTTATAAAAGTTTAAACTATATGTGTTAACTTTTAATTTCTGTTTGTTTCAGGCGATGAATTCATATTTCGCGACACATTCGGAGGCATCAGCCTTATGTTTGCAGCTAATCAAACTTCCAAAACACTTATGCCGAACACTACATTTGTAAGTACAATTCATTATTCAATAGTTGATAATATACAGGTACGTTGACGCGTCACCAGTACATTCTGAACCCCCAATCAATCTGCCTAGCCTTTTCCCAACTAGTTGATTCATTTCATTTCTAAATGATTCAGGCGTGACTTTGCGGAAATCCATTATAAAATACAATAGACGTAGATATATTTAGTAACCTATTCCGCTTGACTATTCTTCAAGAGTCCTAAAAAACCCTGTAAGAAATCGACACGTGTTTCACCTCTCAACGAGGCATCCTCAGGATGACGATTGAACAATTGCAAACCAGAACGCGACGTGACTCTTGAAGAATAGTCAAGCGGAATAGGTTACTAAATATATCTACGTCTATTGTATTTTTCCCAACTATGTTGGGGTCGGCTTCCAGTCTAACCAGATGCAGCTGAATACCTGTATTTTACATTGAACGACTGCCTATTGGACCTCCACAACCCAATAACTGGGCAATACGATAACCCTTGGAAGGCTGGTTGTCAGAGTTTCGGGCTTCTGACGACCCGTAACGACTGTCAAAAATCCAGGAATGACAGCCGGGAATAACGGCTTAATGTGCTTTCTGAGGCACGGAGGAATCTCGGTATGTAAAGACGGTCACCCATTCACGGACCAACCCCGGAAAGCGTAGCTTTACCTGATGGATCGACCCGTTCGGCTGTTATTACTTAGACACGAGCTCCTCTGAATTCTGAACCTGTTCAAATAATAAATACCCGGTATAAATAATTGTTAGACCGATCGAACGACAGTAAATACAAAGTCAAACTCAATTCTCAACGGTTAAAAGAAAATTAAACACAGCATGAAAAGCCAGTGCACACAAAAGAAAAATAAACAGCAAGCAAGTCATAACCAGTACTTCAGCTTAACGAGACAATTATCGAACGAACAAACTCGATTTTAGTACAAAACTGTTTTCAATGAACTGAAAGTATACGAAAACGGCAAGGTCACTCAATATCCCAAGTGTCAGGGACAGCCACGAAATAAATTGATGTCCGGCCAACAAGTGGCTCCAGTGGGGGTGAGGAGTGAAGAGGGGAAGGGAGGGAGGGGGTTCCGATCCATTGCCTCCTTGTGTATTCGATGGAAAACTTATTTTTGCAACGTACGCGCGATTGAGTTAACATATTGCGGTGTTGGCGGGCGCCTGTTTATTTCTGGACGCTGCCCTTTTTTTGGATTATCGGTGTGATTGGTGTTTTTCTAAGAGAGTGCGACTCTGAGGCCGATGAGATGGAGCATAGTGCTGCTGGATTTTGCAATTTGGGAAGTCGATTGCGAAAACCAAAGATACTTCCGAAATTAAAGTAATTTTTCACTTTTCAGTGTTTTTTTTTTGAAATACGGTTGTTTTGTTTTCTTTTGCAAAAAGTTTTTTCTTCCATACTTCTCTATTAGTCCTCATCACGGTACCTTTCTAGCCATGTCATCTTTCACACATTCCATCCATCGTTTTTTCAAGGTTAACGTAACCATTAATCGTTTAAAAACCGTCACATTAGCTCTTATTTATCTGCACGATCTATGGTTCCTATTAATTCAACAAAGCAAAGGTTATCCCATTGGTTCTTTCTTACCCCGTTTTAGGGGATAATGCAATAAGCCTGTAATGTGCTAAAGGACACTTATCAGCGGAAAATTTGGAATCGTATGGAAATCTAACGCGCACTCGGGCAAAATCCTCGGATTTCCAGACGATTCCAAATTGTCCGCTGATAAGTGTCCATCGTCTGCTCAGCGCCTTAGGTCCGCTTACACCTCAAATCACTAGACATGTTTAGCGCTAAACGAATTTAAAACAGAAACACCATTCTTTTTCTGTCAATCGTTTGAAAATGAGAGACAGGTTGATGTTTCAAATATAGTCCTCCAGACCGTATTTCGGCCATGGCGGCCAATCTCAACGGAGACTAGCCTTCGGTTCGGGAGATATTATAGTGCAGGTGTGTGTGCGCAGACACAGGTGCACTCTCTCTTTCCTCACTCTCATAGTCCGATGAGACGGCAATCCGACACGACCGGAGAGAGATCAGGCGCAGGACCAACGGCCTAACGTGCTTTCTGAGACACGGGGGTATCACACATGTTTCTTATATACAGTGTGGGAACCCTTTTAGGCCCGATTGCACCACAAATCACTAAATGAGTTTAGCGCTAAATACAAGGTGACATACATCGACGCGCAAACTGTAATATCCATGAATTCAGCACATGATTCTAGAACTTAGTGCAGGTTTTTCGCCGGTTATCAAAAAATAATTATCTGCTATTTCATAGAATACCTACGGGGTAAAAATGTATCGGATACCGAATTTTTTTTCAGGACCAGATTCACATACTTTATCTATGCTAACAGGTTACGCGTCGATGTCCCTGCCACCCTGTATTTAGCGCTAAACTCATTTAGTGATTTGTGGTGCAATCGGGCCTAAAAGGGTTCCCTTTAAGTCGGTAGAATAACAACATACACACACCTCCCCCAGACAGACCGACCTCCGTCCTCCACTCCAGACAGAGGGGTTCCATTATTACACACAAAAAAGATTAACAGACGTCGCAAAAAGGTATCGCAATGTAAACAAGCCCTTCGTAATTGAAAACAATTACTGCCAGCCCTAGCCTGCCAACGTAACTAAAACAAACACGTCCAAAAGACTGAAAGCCAGCAACTATAATAGGGTTGTCACTAGTCAACCGACAGACGTAAACAAACGGAGACGGTGGTCGTACTGGTCGCAATACAATTACCTACACTGTAGAGCAAATGCCAGTGAAATGTCTCGGCAGTGTAATGGGTGGTTCCGCAGAAGTGTAATTTTGTATGTTAATGAAACTTTCTGGTAATATTGTGCAAATCTGGTTGTGTTTTACAGGTAGTGTTTTTGTGAAGTTTTCGGGAGCTTTTCTGTTTTTTTGTTGTTCAGCATATTCTCTGTTTACTTCTCTTATCAAAGCACTTTTTTGCCATGTAGTTTAAACCTGAATGATGACCGAAGAAGGCAAATCCTAACTGATATTATAAATACAAAAATGAGTTTGTTTGTTTGTTACGCTTTCACGCTAAAACGGCTAAACTGATTTAGATGAAATTTGGCATATGGGTAGACCATGACCCGGAAAAAGACATAGGCTACTTTTCATCCTGGATCGCAGATGAAGTCGTGGGCAACAGCTAGTTTAGAATAATTTCATATATTTTACGTTTTTGGAATAACGAGTAACGTGTCCTTAATTAAACCTATTCATGGCTTGATGTCTTCAAAATGACGAAAAAGAGAGAACAAGAGGATGCTCCTAAAAAAATTCAATATTTTCTAGTCTTTTAAAACATTACAACTACTACTAAGTACTAATCTCATCCAAAGAGCCATAAAAAAAACAAATCCATCAAAAAACGTGTGCGGTCGGGGAACCACAGCGAGTGATTAAAAAACAACACAGCCGCCATCTTGTATTTACATTTTGACCTCACTATCGGGTTTAGCATCCTCGAAAACCATGAAAACGATACCCATGATGATGACTTTCATTTTGACCGAATTCACACTTTCTCTCTCTCCGGCATGCTCTCCGGCGTGTACTTGGGCTGATGTGTACAATTTTATCACAGGATACTGTTACTGTGAAAAAATACCCAAAAAAAAGTTATAAACTTTTCTTTTTTTCCTGCCGGCGTTTTCTTTCTCGCTCTTTCACTCTCGTTAATTAAGAAGAGTAGCAAGTATTAACACTTTTTGCGTGACGATTTCTGCTAGTTTGCAAGCAGCGTTAAAGAACTTCATTCGAAAACCAAATGCAATCTATTTATTCTCCGGAATTAAACTCACCAAACATTCTACCTAAATCTCATAAACCCTAAGTCCTAACTCACCCACTCAATAACACTTGCCTCACTTATTCCTCTGTTTTCTATTCTCGCAGACCACTGAAGAAGTAAGTTATGGCGCTAACAGTCGCCGAGAAATTCATTGAAGCGAGTATTAAGTTAGTGTCAGTTTCGGGTTGTTCTTGTTTCGCCAGATATTTAGTAGGGAATATTGAAGTTCAGAATACTTATAGATTAAATAAAGAAAAGAAAGAAATTACATTTATTTACCACAGACTATTATAAACACAACGTAACAAAAACACGTTAGATCACGTCACGTTAAATGCTCTAAGGCTTAGCTTGTTATAAAGAAAGAAAGAATAATTTGTTTATTGGCTGTAATGCCAAAACCTAAACGCATTTTTCTTAAAAAAACGTAACTATAAAACAATGCTTATTGCTAAAAGGGTCTCAGCTCAGGATAATGTCAGATAACAACACAAGGTAAACCATCTAGAAAGAAAGAAAAATAGCTTTATTTGTCACAGAATATGTGCATACAGAGAGATACAGATAAGATACAAAACTATTTAACCAGCAAAATTAAACAAAAAAGATCTAAGTAGAAATATGAGATCAGGAGTACTTATAAAAATAAATAGTTGGCAGCTGCACGCCATGACTGTGACAAGAAGGCTTCCACTCAGCATGATGCTGCGCTATGGGGACCCACAGCACAGCGCTGATTTTCAGTGGTCACCCGAAAAAGACGTACCTACGGAAATCAAGTCAGGGTCAATTATCCATCAAAACTCAAACTCAAACTCAAAGCATTTTATAATGTCTATTCTTAAAACATCACTAATCGGGGTTTCGAGGGAACTCAGTCTAATTTCTTATGAATAAAACAATTTTAACTTTAATTTTATCATTAAAAAACGAAATGACAGCAAAGTATCGAGTAACAAAAAACTTTTCCCATCACTTTATCATTGTTAATTCGCTTAAAATCGTATAATTCTCTTCTGACGTTAGACCATTCTTTGGAAGTCCATTAAAATTATAATAAATTCGTTTTCCTCAAGTTTCTGATAGGCACTCCATTTTATTCGTAAAACGTTGTTTATGAGGTATGTAAAAGGTATTTACAAGGCAGATGAGAGTGGAAACACCGGGAGCGCCCGAAGAGGACATAAATACTGGGTGTTAGGGTAGACACCGTTATCCTTGAAATTAGTGGATTTAAAAAAAAAAAACAGCTGTTCCATACATTTGTGTTCACTTAAATCGACAAAATGTATGGAACAGCAGATTTTTTTTTTGCGATTTCAAAGTTGGTCCCATAGAAAAAGTCTATATTATAGATGACACCAAACCACTAGATACACTACATAGTACTTTTTTACCTTTTTGGTGATGTTCTTCAGAAAGGTCAGTTGCATAGTATTCGCAACCGGCGTGCGTGTATGACCAGCACCCTAATTCATTATTATCCCACTATATTCCATTGTGTACACGCGAATATTCAGAGAATAAAATCCTGCCAAAAAAAACAATGCTGGCAACTATAACCAGCTAAAAAGCTATAAGGACTAAACTAACACTTATCTTCTGTCCTTTTCTTAATGAAATAGAAATAAAAAGATGCACTGAACTTAAATTTAGTTTAGTTTGTGAACAACAGAATCGGCACCATTGTCATTCTATTTACAGTAATCTGCAATGAGAGAATCAAAATTAACAGACAGTAATTGCCCAACTTCAATCCCAGGATCAAAAAAACAAACTATGGTCTTGTTCAGGGCTTATAGGGGAACATAGTATCGAGGACTAAGCATTTCGTATAATTACAATAGAACTTCACTTAGGTAAGTTTGTTTAATTTAGTAATTATACTCATGCTTAGTCCTCGATTTATTATCCTGATTTTTTACTATGTAGATGTTTAGAGAGATGAAGTTGAAAATTACAAACATTTGTTTCACACTCCTTATCATCATCTGCCTAGCCTTTTCTCAACTATGTTGGGGTCGGCTTCCAGTCTAACCGGATGCAGCTTAATACCAGTATTTTATATGGAGCGACTGCCTATCTGACCTCCACAAACCAGTAACTGGGTAATACGATACCCCTTGGTTAGACTGGTGTCAGACTTTCGGGCTTCTGACGACTCGTAACGACTGTCAAAGATCTATAAATGACAGCCGGGACCAGCGGCTTAACGTGCTTTCCGAGGCACGGAGGAGTCTCGATATGTGAAAATGGTCACCCATCCACGAACCAACCCCGGCAAGCGTAGCTTAACCTGATGGATCGACCCGTGCGGCTGTTATTACTTAGCCACGAGCTCCTCAGCAGATGTATGAACGTAAACGAAGCAAAAGTAGTATGTAAGGATCGTAGCAGATGGCGTTTTGTAGTTTCTTCTTCCTTCCCCCATTGGAAGTAGGAATGAGTTTATGAATGTGTATTGAAATCAAACTCAAACTCCTTTCACCTTAAACTGTTTGTATGGGTGAGTATCTATGTAAGTCGCCAAGAAGGTACCAATATATTTACCTTTATCCATAGCTATGTTGGCAGTCCGTTTATTCCCTTTAAAGGGGGTTAAAAACCTTTTTGGTCACGTTCTTTTTGCCCCATCAGTCCCTCAGATGTCAATTCTTCACCTCCATCAAAAATGGTCATCTCTATAAAAACACCCTGTAAGTACGGAGGTATAAGGAATCATGTGACTTCTGAATGGTCGATACTTTTTTATAGTAACTTTCACAAGTGACGATTAGTTTATCTGATCCCTTTAAAAACCAATAAAAAAGTGAAAAATTAATTTAATTTCGGAAGTCGGTCTGTATTTTAGTTTTTTTGACCACCGACTTCCGAAATTAAATTTATTTATCACTTAGTAGTGTTTTTTTTTTGGAAGTCGGTTGTTTTTTTTTTTGCAAAAATGTTTTTATAATTATATTTCCCTTTTTAATTATGGTACCTACTCTATACCAATTCGTCACTACTTGCTATGTAAACAACAGTGACAGGAAGTTTTTTACACAAAGTGGATTTAAATACGTATTATCGAAGCTTACTCAAAAACTACCCATAATAGAATTTTTATGGGACCACCGCGCAAGTTTCCTCTACCAAATGAAAGAATTTTCGAAAAATCGGCTCACATTTGACGGAATTATCGATGAAAATACATTTAAATACAAGCGAACATAATTACCTCTTCCTTTTTTTTATCGGTTTACAATAAACGTTGAGCTTGAAAGTACCTAATTTTATTATATACACTAGACAGTCGTTAGATATAACAGGTTAAATAACTAATAACTGGGCGTTATTCAAAATGCGTGACAGGCTTTTGTAAAGTGGGTCTAATTGGTAGCTTCTTTGATCATAAAGAAAATAGGTACGCAAGAATAAACATTGGGTAATTTTATAATATACAATTTTCTAAACAACTGCCGCTTTAAATTATTGCTCTAAACATTAATTTGATTCAAAATATATTTCCAAATAGATACTGAATATAATAATTTATTATCCCAAACAGCTAATACACAGTTTGTCAAAGAACGGGTGTGACGCTTAACGAAGTCGAAAGTTGTTGTTCCCACTTGATATTCCCGTCATTGTGATTTTGTTTTTTGTTCTGGACTATTCCGGAGATATTGAAGCTCATAGTTTCAACTTTTTCAGACGTTTTTTTAAAGAAAGCAAGTTTTAAATAATTATAACTTAATTTTAAATACCCTCAAAAACCCTGAACCGTTGCATGCAAACATAATGTTTTGCGTGCGTTACTTTGCGTGCTACCGCACTAAACAGCGAATTTTTACACCAAAAATAAAAGTCGTCAAAAACTCAAAACATTTATTTCAAATAAACCAATTACAGGTACTTTTGAATTGTCAAGGGGTCGGTCAGTCAGAAAGATGAAGCTAGTTGCCCATTCCAAAGCGTAGTAGGTTCCTATGGAGAAGAACGGGCAAGAAACTCCACGGACACTCTTTTAAATCAGAATCGTTTCCCAGAAATTACTCTTGGGCTATGTTACTTAAATGCGTAGTTGACGGCCATGTGATGGGTCTTTTTACACCCTGTATTAAGAAAAATTATAATCCACCATATCTGCTTAACCATCATCATTCTCCGGCCCCTATCCCAACTTATGTAGAGTCGGCACAACATGTCTTTTTCTCCCACACTTCTCTATTACTCGTCATCTCGGTAGTCACCCCCTGTCTAGCCATACAATCTTTCACACAGTCCATCGGGAGTGATATGAAGATTCGAATAACACTGTTTCGACGCACGCTATTTCGAAAAAATCGCGAGTGGTACGCCAGTTCGAAAACACATTGGATCGAAAACCGCTATATCAAATGACGTTATCACGAACATGCTGATCCGAAAATCTTTTGGTATGCTAGAATGGTAAGCTAGTATCGAAATCCAGTGTTGCGTTAATTTGTCTATGGAACTCGCGACTCCGATGAAATTCGATCAAGCCTCATCATTAGATTGCATTTGGGAAACAAGAGCAGTGAGAGGCATTATTTTGAGTTGGATCAGTGTTATTCGAATCTTCATATCACTTCGCAGTCCATCCATCGCCTCTTTGGTCTTCCCCTACTCTTATTAGCCATCGAAATTCATACTGAAAACTTTCGTCACGCCATCTCTGCTCACCGCGAAGTTATAACAAGCCACTCCAATCTAAGGTTTTCGCATTAAAACTTATCTTGTTTCTAATTGAATATTTTCTCTTTGCTTAGGCCTTAAGCTGAGGACGGAGTTTGTTAACATTTTTAATTTAGTTCCCCTCCTCTGGGTTGTCAAGGAATAGTTGACACAGAATGGTAATGAGATGCCTAAGTAGAAAATTGCTTTTTCTCACCTCTTGTCGTTGGAATATATTCCATACTTATTGGGAGTTTGTCACACTTGTCGCGGTACGATGCATCGCGCTGCGATACCATGCGCCGTATTTTTTTTTTACCGACTTCTTCAAAAAGTAGGAGGTACTCAATTCGTCTGTATGTTTGTTTTGTTTGTTACGCTATTACTCCGCCAATTATGAATCGATTTTGATGATTCTTTTTTGTTTGGTAGGTCATGCTTCAGAAGTAGTCCCATATAAATTTTATATTAAGTATTTTTCCCAATTAGTATTATGTCGATGATGTTTTAAGTTACTCCGTCATTGTTATATACATAGCAGGTAGTGGTATTCGAATTTGTGTGGGGTAGGTAACACAACTAAAAAGTGAAAAATAAAAACATTTTCCAAAAAAATAACAACCGAATTACAAAAAGAACAAAAAAAATATGAAAAATAACTTTTCGGAAGTCGGTGGCAAAAACCGAAGATTGAAAATCAAAGACACCGACTTCCGAAATTAAATTAATTTTTCACTTTTTTTGTGTTTTTTTTTGGAATTCTGTTATTATTTTTTTGGAAATTGTCTTTTTTTTGTCTTCGTTTTAGCCGTCCACTTGTTGCTAAGAGAGTTCTTCCTACCCTTGTTCCATGTTACTTGAGGTCGGCGCAAGTGAGGTGAGGAGGCCTATGTCCAGCTGTGGACGTCATTCGGCTGACATGATGATGATGAATAAATGCCAAAACACTTCAACTCCATCAATAACAATGCTCTTATCTGTTACTATATTAGATTCTCCATAGGTATACCCTAGCCACCCGCTAAGAAAATCTCGGAAAGACCTGACTATGCCACACTTTACATTCCTTTTAAAAAGTGACACAATAATGACACTACTATTTTGCTGTGCCCGACAGGGTCCATAATGATCACATATAATTTTAACTTACCACCTAAGAACACATTGTGGAATGCAAATAAAGTATTGAGTATTGAGTATGATATCCCGTGATAACGTTAACCGACAACATTTTCAAACCAATAAAAAAAATCAAATTACAAAAATACAGTTCTAAAACCTAAAAGAAATACACTATCCAATGGAGTCCTCGTAAAAATTCTAAAACCAATCTATTCTCCTCCTGTCGTAGTAAATTCGTGTTAGCTAAATTCCTCCAGATGGTGGCTAATGAAGATTTCTGCTTCAATTCTGTCGGTACCATTGACAATAACAAATCGCACCTGGTCTTATTAGGTGGGATTGTGACGTAAAAGGACTTTATTCTTTTTTATTACTTTCATCTTATTTAGGTTTATAGCCAGTTACTGTTCAGGTAGGATGAGGGGAAGTCGCGAGTTGATTTAAATGGTGTGCAAATGGATTCTTTGCCTAAAGAATGACTTTGAATGACGATTGACGTTGAATGTAAATTCAACGTGGCCATGCTGCCAGACTTCTGGGTAGGTACTATTTTTCGAATGACAGCGATGTGGAGGAGTACTTTGACGCCTATTTGTCCTTTTTGTTTTTGTCTACATAATTATATTTATGTAGTTAGTTAGGAATTTCTCCAGCAGTGGTTTGCTGACTAGTGGTTATTATGATAGCCTGATTCACAACTTTCTGCATATTCAACCGAATCAGAAGGTGGTGAATCAGGCTTATACGAATCTGGCATGTAAATTCATACAAATTCGGTAAAGGAGATTGCCTAGGTTTGGACCAAGTGCTGCCTAGGAATGTGAGTTGGTCTAGTAGAACTGTAGCATACACATGAACTATAATTTTTTTTTTTTTATATTGGTCCCTGGAAAAATAAATAAATTCAGTTTTTGTGATAATGAATAATCTTGCATTAAACAACGTTTTGTTTGGACCAAGTGCTGCCTAGGAATGTGAGTTGGTCTAGTAGTACTGTAGTATACACAGGAACTATAAAAAAAAAAAAAAAAAAAAATTGATCCCAGGAAAAATATTAAATCCAGTTTTTGTGATAATCTTGCATTAAACAACGTTTTTGATATATTTTTTCTGAAAAATGTATTTCGGTTACAATAACATCGTACCGTAACGTCGAACGAAGACAAAAACCTATTCTTTTGTATTATATATCTGTCGCAATCCCTCACCTGCGCTTGCGGTGATAAGCGTCCCTTTGCTACCCGACTACTTTTTGCTCAGTCTCACGACAATTGTGATCCGTCGTGAACGCGACTGTGCATATTTTCAAAATATGCACAATCGCGTAAGCAAAATATTCAGCACAAGACAAAATATTATTTTGTCTTGTGGTGAATATTGTGCTTGAAACAACAAACTGGTTTCGAATCGGGGGACCTAAACCAGCCACATTAGCAATTCCTCTAAAAGCAATTTCATTTCCTGAATTCCCAGAAAAAAAAAACTGTCAAACAATCTTCGTCTGGTTTATTGGGTTTGCTTGGCACCAATACGTGATTAGGTGTCCTGCTTTATCCCTAGACACAATAACAATCGATAACGATGAAGACGATTAATCAATATTATTGTCTTAGTTTTGTTAACTGACTAATTAGTTGTATTATTATTATAAATGATGCAATGCCAATAACTAAAATACAACTAATTAGTCAGTTAACAAAACTAATACAATAAGATTTGAATTTATTTATTAAAAGTATTCATCGTTATCGATGAACTGTTTGATACCTAACAATTATGTACTACAACATCAAAATACAATTAATACAATTATAATTGAACGCACAATAACTGTTTAATAGTTGATTTTGTACATTTGTACAAAATCAACTATTAAACAGGCTTAAGTTCATTTTTTTCAATAAAAATATTCAAAACAAGAGACTGTTTTTCTTTGGACTCCTGGGATAGATTTGTATGCGCTTTGAAATACAGATTAGTGGTGGTCTGAGGAACAAAATGCACTATGTGAGTATTCTAGGCAGCACTTGGTCCAACTTCCATACAAAATTAGGCAATGTCCTTTTTCTTTTATATGGTAGACATGGGGCTGGATACTGAATAGGGCTCTTATCTACTATCTATATCTATTAATATAATAAAGCTGAATACTTTGTTTGTTTTTTAAGTGCCTGCTACACAGTCGCCAACCGCGTCCTGACAGAGGTGACTTGGTGGTTTACAACCATGTAGATGATGGTTTACTACCAAAGAAACAGCTCTGCCTGTCGCCAACCAAGGTCATCTCTGTCGGGGACGCAGTTGGCAACCGTGTAGTCACTTTAGTCCAGTTTGAAAACATATTTTTTTCATTTGATAGCCCAATTCTTGAGGACGGTATTAAACAATAAGCTATTTTACATCACTGATCACGGTACGACCCTTAGGAGCCGGGGAAACAGTCAGATATTAACGCTAAGTGAAACCGAAGTAACGGGCCATAAATTTAAGTATTTTTTATATTTGTATGGGCACAGCTGTAAGTATATGTTATGATAAAGAAATGCCTCCGCTGCCGGCGCCGGTTGCTGAATTGGCTCAGTTTGGCGTATGAAGTAGATAGGCAGAGTGGGCATAATTAAAAAAACATGTAATAATAGTAGTAATAAAGTACTACCCGAAACCAACCGAACTAGTAAGATTAGGTTTAATAATTTTAATCGCAATAAAGGTTAGGTTAGGTTAGAACTGTGACCCCGTTCGACTATCCTACTGCGAGCCGAGCGAGCGCAGCGAGCGGTGCCGCGGCAGCGGCCGGCGAGTGCCAAAAACGACTAGAATATGCAGAAAAACATATTTTTGTTACGGTTAGTTAGTTGGGGTTCTGAATACTGGAAGGGTTTCTATAAACGCCGCGCCGCCGGTGTCCATTATGGGAGCCGACGGTGACATAACTACTGATTTTTTTAATCTCGGCTGCCGGCAGTAAGGTCATTGCCGGTTCCCAATGGCGTTATTTTAGGGAGCCGGCGCCGGCAGCGAAGGCACTCCCTATGTTATAACAAAATTTCACTGAAGTCGCGGGCAGAACCTATTAATAAATAAGGAGAATCTATAAAAAAACCCTAAATCTAAACCTAGATGAGTGACTTATGGTGGAGGAACTTCTACCATCACGGGAGTCGAAGAGTCTCATAGCAGGAAGCTGCATTACTGCTTTCTGATTTCCCATAGACTTTATCCATCATAAGATCAATCAATCTGCCCAACCTTTTCCCAACTATGTTGGTCAGCTTCCAATCTAGCCGGATGCAGCTGTATACCAGTATTTTACACTGCCTATCTGACATCCACAACCCAGTAACTGGTTAATACGATACCCCTTGGTAAGACTGGTTGTCAGACTTTCGGGGTTCTGACGACCCGTAACGACTGTCAAAGATCCACGAATGACAGCCGGGAACAACGGCTTAACGTACTTTCTGAGGCACGGAGGAGTCTCGGTATATAAAGATGGTCACCCATCCACGGCCCAACCCTGGCAAGCGTAGCTTGACCTGACGGAACGGCCCGTGCGGCTGTACACAACATCAGTATTAAATAATCAGTTGTTACTTGTTTGAACCGTTAACCAGTCCCAAAAAAACTACCAGGATGACATAACCATAAAGGAGTCTACTCAGAACCGACATAAAACAAAACAGCCTTGAAGACAAATAAATACCATAACAATATTACCCAACACGACCACGAGAATCGATTCAATCCAATTTGATAACATCGATACCTGTTTTACAATGCTCTTTATAGGCGTTAGCATCGGTTCTCGTTTCCTGGTATCGAATATGGCGTACAATTCGATACGACTCTCTAATATAGGGATCGCGTGTCGAATGACATGCGAATTACGGTTGAATGTTGACACAGTGTAAGGAATACAGTAGGGTAATGCTTTGTTGTCGGACAACGAATTTAAACTGTGATTAAGAAGCCTTATTGGCTTTTGTAAAGGGTTTGTTAAATAATTCGCAAAAAAAATTGATCATCTGTCAATTTATGAGATTTTCTTCATTGACAAAGGAACATTTTTCTCATTTCGTATGTAGGTACTACATGGTACTACGTTTTTAACCGACTTCAAAAACAGACTTTCATATACGTCAGGTCAATGAGAGAACTTAGAAGCCTGTTTCAGATAAAGTGAAATATCGGGCTCGAGTGTTATTTAAATCTGAATCTATTTTTAATATCACAACTAAAAATATTTTTATTTTGGCAAAACTTGGAAATTACTGTTGTGACGAAACATCGTTATTTCTAGGTGGGGAAAATTTTATTTGAATCGTTATTATTTCGCCAAGAGGCAGTCGTTAGATCGTGAAAGACTGTAGTGGAATGAAAAAAAGTATTACCTATCCAAGAAAAACGTATTTTTTATTACATATTGTATCGAATCATTTTATTCTTTCTTACATTCTGTCATAATTTCTGAATAAGATTTTGCACAAAGCACGGAATAGTACCGCGCGCTGGCCGCCCATGCTCATCTGCCGTGCTCTGCGAATTTGAGTTACCTCTTGGCCATTAGCGACACGCGTCTTGCGACAGTGACTCTGAATGCAGGAAAAACAAATGAAAGCGAATGAATTTGTTTAGTACTTGACATGAGACACCGAGACGCGACTTGTGGAGTGACCGACAGAAATAGGTGAAACGCGCTTGTTGCTTGACACAAGTCACATTGCGGTATCCTGCCTTTTCGCCGAAAATTATTTGGCAGATTATCACTTGCCAACCAACGTTTCGCCGATGTTTCACTTTGACAAGTAACGATAAACGACGAATGAAACGTTCATTTGGTAGAATTATTGTTAAGCTGATTATTATAATGACACAAAACGTTTGGGACATTTATCATTTTTCAAAAATTTCAATCTTAGGTTACGATAGGTTAGGTTAGGTTAGTTAGAGTATGACAAACAACGCACGAGCCGAGTGAGCGAAGCGAGCGTGCCGCTGCAGCGGCCGGCGATGTGCCAGGAGCGAATCGCTTTTGTAAAAGGAAACAGTTAAGTTAGGCTACATCACATTAAAGATAAAGTATAAAACACTCACTCACTGAGCACTCTTCAATACACTCAATCATTTTAACTGAACTCTACTTGGAAGTTGGCATTGAAAAAAGTGTCATTATGAAAAGCAGACCAAACTTACAGTTGTTAAATGATTATTCTGCGAAATAAAATTCTGCGAAACGTTAGTTGCCAAGTGAAAACCTGGCAAAAAAATTTCGGCGAAAAGGCAGAGAACCCACATTGCATATATGGCGTGGCTCACCCCGAACAAAAATTTTGCCTGGTGGTAAAATAACCCATATTTTTTATGTTCTATCATTTGTTTCAGAGGGTGCTAGAGCCAGCCTCGTTCTCCGTGTCCGCTGACCGTCGGTTTCTACTGCTCGCTCAAAACGTGCGCAAGATTCACACGCACTCCTACCTCGCACGGTACACCGTCTACGATATACTGACCACGTGAGTACTATCTTATTTCATTTACATTAAGATACGTGCGCTTTGCTTTGTGTAAATAATTTCATCACCACTGCTCTCAAAAGAAAAACATCGTGAGGAAACCGGCATGTCCTAGAACCGAAAATTCGAAGACATGTTAAATCTACCAACCCGCAATGGGGCCGCGTGGTGGATTACGGCCCACTCCCTCTCACATAGAAGAGGCCGTACTTTAAGGGTCATTTAAAATGATTTTTGCCTTTATCTTGTAATGCCTCTCGTATTATAAAATGAGTACCTACATACATTTGCATTTATATGCCTATTATTTATTTTATTAAAATAACAAAATATAACGTAATGTACGTAACGTAGTAAAGTTATTTCTCTAGGTATTACTTATGCATGACGGGTCCTCGTTAAATCGTATAAAGTTAAATTATTTTGGGTACCTACCGCAAGTAAAGATCTGGGCACAATGTGTCTACATTTTTATAAGTTATACAGATTTTTCGCTGAACAAAAAAAAAAACAAAAATTATTATCAGCCTGCTGTATTTTTATTTTACGTATCACAGACAATTGCTTTGAACGGTCAAAGGGGAAATGAAATACCATTCTCAGCACGAAAAACAAATAAAAAAGGACTTTTTGATGCCAATTTTTACTATGTTTGCGGGGGGGGGGGGGTCAACATGGCCAGAAAATGCACAAAACAGAGAGATTTGGAAGGAAAAAGGGGAGGCCTTTGCCCAGCAGTGGGACACAATAAAGGATACAACAAAAAAAAAAAAAGTTGACTGGCTTTGACTGGATTTCCACAAACCTCTAATCTAGAACCAACTCTAATCCAATAGACAACCGGGATCCTTACCTTTAGGTACCAACTGATGGAGTCCAACCGATGTTCCATTTACAAATTCGTGGTTCTCAACATCGCAGGCCCCACAGTGTGCCCGATCCCTATTTTATTTTTTTGAGTATGGGAAATCCTCAAATGACTGCTTCCGCACTGGGTGGAGCGGGAGGCCGTGTCAGACTTTTACTGACTAAAACCCACCCGTGTTCCTTCAGTTGCCTGTTGCCAAGGTCCCGGTATCCCATTCGGACTTTCCCGCAACAGTGTGCCCCATCCCTTACCAAAACATTATTACAGTGTACACCACGTCTCAGTATTGTGGCATAATTAATTATTAAACAAAATTAACAACGACCTAACGAGCTCAAAGTTGAAGGCCGAGCTGAAACTCTCGTTAATTTGTTGTGCTGTTAGTATTTTTGGAAGACTCGCTTTTTGTTCTACGGGTTACTGTTGCGTCAATGAAATACGTGGGTCAACGACAGACTGATATATTTTCAAAAGTAAACTAACTACCCACCACCATATAATAATGAATACCGACCGATGTTACATCTCTCCTCATCAAGTCCACTAATCACCACAAATAGGTACATCTTACAACTAACAATTTGACATAACTATATTACTATTGTGGCAAACTATTGACAGCTTGTCTAGCTCGGTTGAACGCACGCAGTGCGCGAGCTGACGCGCCCAGAGGTGGTGGTGACACCGACGCCGAAAGCTTTTCTGGGCGAACCTGTGTCGGCTTTGACCCTGCCAGCGGCGGCGTGTCCCTAGTATCATTATCACCGCTGAATGCGTCCTCAAACATCTCACCATCGGCTCCGTTATCGACCCCCGGTTTGGCTTCCCCAGAGCCCGTGGCCTCGGCTACAGCCACGTCACTCACGCGTGATAATGAGTACCTATTTTTGCTACTTGCTGAAATAATTTGGTCGGCATGTCTACGCCATTCAACCCCGTTTCCTAAACTAACTTTGTATGAAACTGGCCCTGTCTTTTTAACAACTGTGGCTTCAGTCCACTTGTCCCCCCTCGCCGTGTAATCGCGAGCAATTACCGCATCCCCAACACGGAATTCCCTATCAGCCCCCGAAGCTCTGGCGATCTGACGCTCTTGCTTCGCGCGTACCGCTGCGGCTACGTCCGGCCGTAGCGCATCAAGTCGGCTGCGCAAGCGCCGCCCTTGGAGCGCCACAGCTGGTGAGACCCCTGTCGTTGCGTGTTCACAATTACGGTATTGGAAAAGAAATTTGCTTAGGGCAACGTTCACGTCCTCACCTTCGTATATCGCTCTCTTTATGGCCTTTTTTACGGTCTTAACTGCGTTCTCAGCCGCGCCATTCCCCTGGGGCCTATAAGGTGCCGAAGTAGTATGTTTGATGAAATTGTTTTCACAATAAACCTTAAACTCTTGAGAAGAGAACGGCGGGCCGTTGTCAGTCACGAGCTGCGATGGTAAACCGAAACGTGCAAATATACCTCTAAAAACTTTAATTGTATAAGCTGCGTTTGTGCCGCGCATCGGCAGAGCCTCTATCCATTTTGAATGTGCGTCTACTATGATAAGATATCGCACGCCGCCGCAGTCTGCGAAATCAGCGTGTACGCGTTGCCACGGGTGCAGCGGGAACTCCCAGGGATGCAGCTGCACCCGCGGCGGCGCGTCCTGCACGGTGCGGCAAGCAGCGCACGACCTACATACTTCTTCAATGTCCTGATCTAAACTCGCCCAGTAAATATAGCTCCGCGACAACGTTTTCATTTTGTTCATCCCTAGATGGCCTTCATGAACTTCGTTTAATATTTTCTTTTGCAGAACTTGAGGGACCACTATCCTATATTTATAAATGATACATCCTTGATCCACTAGAAAATCATTTTTCCTAGCAAAGAATGGTTTTTCCCCATCGCAGCTCGGGATTGTCGGCCAACCGAATTGTACATAGCCTTTAATTTTACATAATACCGGATCGCGCTCTGTCTCTTTTGAGATATCTTTGAAAGAAATAGGCAGCGACTCCTCTATAAGATTTAAATAATCTACCGTATCAACGAAGCGACCCTCCCGAGGTAATGGTAATCGCGACAAGGCATCAGCCGGACCGTTGTCCGCCGATCGCACAAATTCTATGTCGAAATCATATGCAGCCAGGCGTGCCGCCCATCTTTGTAGACGACTGGCTGCCGTCTGTGGGATTCCCCCCTTGGCCCCAAATATATGAGTCAGGGGCTGGTGGTCAGTGCGTAGTGTAAAACGCCTTCCGAACAAAAATTGGTGGTGTTTTGTGACACCGAACAAAATAGCCAGCGCTTCCTTATCGAGCTGGCTGTAGTTGCGCTCGGGCGCACTAAGCGTGCGCGACACGCAGCTGACGGGCCGCTCACTACCGTCCGAGTACCGGTGAGCGAGCACGGCACCCAGTCCGTACGCGCTGCTGTCCACCGACAACACGAGGTCGCGCCCTTCCTCGTAGTGTGCTAGGACGCGTTCGCTCAGGAGTGATCGCTTTGCCTCCACGAAAGCTTTCTCACACTTGGAGTCCCATTCCCAGCCGCTGTCTTTTTTTAGCAAATGGTGTAATGGTTGTAATAAGGTGCTCAAACTAGGAATAAATCGCCCGTAGTAATTAACCATTCCTAAAAAACTTTTGAGTTGTGTTACGTTCTCTGGTCTTGGCGCGCTGGTAATGGCCTCCAGTTTCTCTGTATCCGGTCGCAAACCTTCCTTATTAATAATAAAACCTAGATACTTGACACTATCTTGTAAAAATCTACATTTACTTAATTTAACAGTAAGTCCCGCGTGACGTAACCTTTCTAGTACAGTTCTCAGATTTTTCATGTGATCAAGCGTGTTGGACCCCGTTACACAAATGTCGTCAAAAAATACTACACACCCTGGCACCCCGCGCAGCGTCTCCTCCATAATTTTTTGAAACTTTTCCGGTATTACAGACAGCCCGTAGGGCGTGCGTCTATACACAAAAGTATCCATATGCGTAGTTATAGCCGTATAAGGCTGCGAGTCGTCTGACAACAGACACTGTTCATAAGCATGTTTCAGATCAATTTTTGTGAATGTATCTCCCCCACTAAGATTAGCAAACAACTCTTCGATACGTGGCAACGGATAATAATCTCTCTTTAACTTTGGATTGATGGTTATCTTATAATCCCCGCAAATGCGTATGTCTCCGTTATGTTTTACAACGGGTACTATTGGACAGTGGCGTGCCTAGGGGTCAAAACTAAGGCAAGCCACAAAAGATTAAAAAAAAAATTGGCAATTTTTTTTTTTTTTTTTTTTAATTAATTCATATTTCTCTCGCTCGCAAAGTCGCAACAGTCGCTATAGGCAAAATATTATAATGAATCCAGCTACTAGATTTGTAATTTCTAACTACACATTGTTTACGATGTTGATACTATTTATAATTACTCACAATGTGAGCAGCATAACTCTTCATTCTTCGCTTCTTTACCGCAGACAGATGACAAACATCAAAGCACACGGAAGGTATTACTAGATAGATTTACAGACACATCAGCAATGACATACCTTCAGTGGCTTTGATAAAAGCCGTTTGTTGTCAATTCGTTAGAGAGCATGATCCTGGCGCCTACTTTGATTTGTAAGTACAATTAATTATGCGGACCTTACAAAATATAAAAATTACTTTCTGTATTCTAAATCAAAATTTCTATCTTTCTGTAAAAATGATTTAATTACATCAGCGTAAAAAGTTGGTGAACGTTTTAGTTCTACCAACAGCTGTTTTTCTATTGCAATTATCGATAATTCGGAAAGCCGCTCTTGTTGTTGAGTATTTCTTAAATATGTGTGAATACGTTTTAAAGATGAAAAAGCACGTTCCGCGGAACAACTTGTCGCAGGAATGGTGACAATTAAATAAGCTAACTTTAAAAGTTCGGGAAAGGCATCCTGGAGGCAATTTTCATGTATGAAATCAATTAAAGTGAAAATATTGCGCTCTTTTAGTTCAGGTGATGAATATAAACTTAACAACTGAGTCTTTAAAGATGGGATATCAAAATAGTTTGCATAAATGCTTGATAACGAATCTAATGCTGCTGTCGGAAAAACTCTCACATAATTATCAAAAAGTTTGTTATTAAGCAATTGGAAAAACTGTAATTTAAATATTTCTGAATATCTTTAATTAATTTCGGAAGATATGTTATCAATTACTTGGACAAATGTCCGTTTGTATTCTGTCCGAGCGCAACTAACGTTACGTCTTAAACGAGGAGCTGAATTATTTAACAATGCACCTTCATAAATTTCGTTGAATTTTGGAAGGAATTGTTCATGCAACCATAACTGAAACTCCTTTATTTTATTACTAATAACGAATAACCAACGTCGACTTGTGATTTTTGAATTATGTTGTACAAGCCGTCGGTTTTTTCAAATACTGTGTGAAACAGGGAAAGAAAAAAGTTAAAATTAAAAGATGTTAGCAAATTATAAAAGTTTTCTGCGGAGTATTTACTATCACCATCCCATTCCTGCGTGTTGTCAGTCATTTCAGTAAACAGATTGATAAGATTTACCTAACAATTGCACACACTTTAGTCCTTCACAAGGAACAATTGCATGCGTTTCCGAATTCATTTTAATGTTAAAAATCTCTTAATCACTTCAGAACAAAGGTAATCACAGCAAAAAACTAACCACAACACTTAAATTCACAGAAAATGGAAAACATATCAAAGCAAAAAATGCGCCAGTAGCCGCTCAAAACTTTGAACTAATTTGATTGAAATTGTATCATTCTTTAAAAATGCACGCTTTGCGCAGCGTCGCGCGCAGCGATTCAAACACGCGATTCGTTTCATTCATAAAAACTCAAAAGCCGGGCTTAAATGTTAGAACAATTTGCAAAATAATTTCATTCAAATAGTATCAATATCGTAAACATTTTCTATGCAAAAGTGAGATGTCCAGAAGCTGGCTTTTGCTCCGTTTAAGTCAGCTTGTGTGAGCGAGAAAGATGCAATGTACTACAGAATTGACGTCTTCATTCATCGATGCGCTCTCGCCTAACGCTATTGTGTTAGAGCGAGATCGCAACTGTGGCAGTTTGGCAACGGTGTTTTGTTTGAGTAAGTAAACCTGGCATCGTTGCTTGTACTTATAGCGCGCGGCTGGTGCAGCGCGAAGTTTAAATGTTATTATTCTTATCAATAAACTGGTTCCTTATCGGACAGCTGTAGTCGTATGGGCTGTTTGCACGTTCCTAACTTATTACTAAATACTTCTGGGAATTCCTTACATAATTTGTTTACGAATTCATCATCTATGATTTCATTGAGGTTTATTTGCGTTATCTTTAAAGCGCGCATCCACTCTCGTCCTAACAAAGGCCGCGCCCCACCCTTAATAATGTATAATCGTAATGATTTTGCTTTATAGTCGCCCAGGGAAACGTCTACCTCAATGTAACCGAGTGATTCAATTCTTGAACCCGTGTAACAACGTAAAACTAAGTTATCCGGTACAATCTTTTTCTGTGAAAACCTACGTTGGTACACATCCTCACTTATTGCTGATATACGACTACCTGTGTCCACTTCACATTCCATATTAATATTATCCACGGACAGTTTAATAAAATAGGGTTTGTTACCTTGAGCTGCCACATTCACGTTGAACATACCATCATCTGATTCGTCACTCACATAATTATGCCGAACGCCACTACCGCGCACTCGTTTGCACATCACTTTTAGGTGTCCTTTTTGACCGCATTCATCACAACTGTAATTTTTAAATCGACACCTCTCGGCCGCATGCGCCTTGCCGCAGCGCCAGCAGGCCCGTGCGCGCCCGTCCGCGGGGTCCGCGCGCGCGCCTCCTGCTACCGCTGCTCCGTCGCCTGTGCCGCCGCCGCCGAGCGCCCGTTGCGGCCCGCGCGGGCGCGTTCGTCCGCCACGCGCGTAATGCAGGCCTTCGCCCGCCTCGCCGCCTGCCGGCTTTGCTGAGTCCGCCGCCGCCGTCGTCGTGGTGCCGCTCACCTCGGCATGCTTCTCCGCTGCCTCTAGAGCCAACGCGAGCTCCACTGCCTCTTTGTACTGTACTTTCTTTTCAGCGAAGATTCTCGATCGCATTACGTCACTTGTCAGCCCTGACACAAACTGATCGCGCAAATTTTCTTCAAGCGTCGAACATGACTTGCACTTTCCAAAACTGCACGTAGACGCCAGGTGCTTCAATGCCTGCAGATATTCCGTAAGGGACTCGCCCGCACGCTGTCGGCGCAACCTGAACACGTGGCGCTCAGCGATCTCTGATCGCTGCGGTTCCAGGTGTTCCGTCACCAATTGCACTAGTTCGTCATATGTTTTATTTTCTGGAAAACTAGGTGAACACAGATCGCACATAAGCGCATACGTTTCTTCCCCCACGACAGTTATTAACATAGGCACTTTCAATTCATCGTCGATTTCGTTTAGCCGTACGTATTGATTTACACGACGAATATACGCTGGCCACTGTTTCGAGGATAAATTGAATGGTTCAATTTTACCAATAGGCATTTTGACACACGCGAAACCACGGAAATTAAAAAGAAATTACACAAATCCCGTTCTCGTCGCCAATGTTGCGTCAATGAAATACGTGGGTCAACGACAGACTGATATATTTTCAAAAGTAAACTAACTACCCACCACCATATAATAATGAATACCGACCGATGTTACAGTTACTAACTGGAAGGACGCGTTATCGAAGTTGTTAATTATTATTTGCTTAGTATAATATTACAGGAAAGTTTTTAATATAATCACCAGTACACTTAGTTATCACAAGTAAAGCGCGCGTCTCCTGAGATAAAAATACTGTAAACTCAATCTGCCTAGCTTTTTCCCAACTATGTTAGGGTCGGCTTCCAGTCTAACCGGATGCAGCTGAGTACCAGTATTTTACATGGAGCGACTGCGTCTCTGACCACCACAACCCAGTAACTGGGCAATACGATACCCCTAGGTATGACTGGTTGTCAGACTTACGAGCTTCTGACGACCCGTGATGACTATCAAAGATCTACGAATGACAGCCGGGACCAACGGCTTAACGTGCTTTCCGAGGCACGGAGGAGTCTTGATATGTAAAGATGGTCACCCATCCACAGACCAACCCCGGCAAACGCACTTTAACCTTATGGATCGACCCGTGCGGCTCTTATTACTTAGTCAAGAGCTCCAAACAAAAACACTGAGATAAAAATACTGATACAATACAATATAAATTTCTAAAGTTCTGAATCTAACCGATACGGTAGGCTATTGTTAAGTTAGTCGAAGTAAGATAAACTTTGTTCTAATTCCAGATAATTAGGTGCCTGAGCAGGTCAAAAAAGGTAGTTTTGGGTAATTCTGTTTAAGGTAGCTTCTGATTTTTTTTTTTTTTTTACCACACTTTTTTAGGCTTTTCATTTTGGCTGTAAAAGGGTGGAAATCTGTCTATTTCCGCACTTAGCGTAGCTTCTTTCAACTGGAACCCAAATGTAAAAAAAAGGTTTTATGTCGTAATTAAAAAGGCTTGTTATTTTAAGTAATAGAATTCGCGTTTTTAACTCGACTTATACATTTCGTGATGATTTTGAGGTTTCAGCGGGCCTATTACGAACTTTTAAAAAACCTGGCAAGTTCCAGGCAATTACATTCCCTGCATGGTTAAAATTCGTATTACGACATTCGTAATTCAGACCGACTTCACGCTGGGTAGTTTGTCTGTGGCTGGCTTGTAATTGTCTGCCGTAACATTCAGAAACACAATTAAATATCTATCGGTAAGTTACGATTTTATTTAAATCATGTATTTTATGAAAAAATTATAAATTATGTATAATTCTAGTTACTAAAAGTAGGTGAAAATATGAACGCAATGTATATTGTGCTATATAATTAATTAATTTTATAATTTTGTGTGGTTGCAAATTGTAACGCGAAATTAAGTTTCCGAACGTAATCCACTTGAAGTTCAGCGGGGAATTTGACAACTTCATGGACGTATTGTTGTCATTGTTGCACAAATGAAGAAATTAAAAACCTACTTTATCGAAGTATAAACGAAAATATGGTTAGGTTAGGATGGATATGGTGGTGGATGAATATACACACCACACCACCGTGTGGTGTTTTCAAGTGTTTTTAATAATCAGTTTTTATCATGATAATACCTATTATTATTTGAGGCAGTTGTTGACATGTGAAATGTGAGCTCGGCTATGATTGCATTGTGTCGATTGTCGGAACGGCCAATGGCCTGGCTGATGGCCGAAAGCCTCGACCAACAGCTCTCGAGCCAGTTGGATCAAGGGCCTGATTCAGAAGGCGGATTTATGGCTCGCATTGTGAGGAGGTTCCTGTCTCTGCAGCCCTAACCACTGGTAGCTTGGACCCTGCTCCCGACACCGGCGAACCTATTTTTATATTTTCAAACGATTTTTTAAATGACTTACAAAATATTTAACAATGTATAATTAAGTATGAAAATAAATAAACGAGATATTAAAAGGCAGTTGTAATTATTATACATAGTTCAGAGGATGAGAGTTTTCGGCCTCGTCGGCGCCTAACTTATGTTCTGTTGGAAAAGTTGTGGGAGTTTTACAATTTTATCGTTATTTCGGTATTTTTATCACTCAGAAGTGCCACTTTCTAGAGTTTTCAGAAACTCAAACGGTACATATTCGTCACACCTGATATTTTTTTTTGGTAACTGGATAACACTCGAATAATTTCGCCAAACAAATCCAAAACAATTCAATCAAAGCTCCTCTGAAGCAGCTTATATTGAATGTATTGTGAGGTTACATATTAAAAGTTTTAATATGTCAAGAAATGTCAAACTAACGTTCGTAGTACGGCATTGCCAGGCAATATTCAGGCAGAAGGCGGCCAGGGTGTCACGTGACCGCTGACTGGCTTGTTTGACGTGTTCATAATACGAAATTGCAAAGCAGTTCTGTTTACGCCATAAACTGCCTGGAAATAAGAGTTCATAATAGGGCCCCAGCAATTGCATAAGTTATGTTAATAAACATGTAAATTCGACAAATACCTAATTAACGATCGGGCAATCTTTGACATTCAATATGGAGTCGTACGCTAAAGGTACAGATTTATTTGAAAACATTTTTTTCGTATTGCTTATTTTAACTTTGTTCTCGTATTTTTTTTTTTTTTGACAATAATTGGATTTATGTTTTATGTTGCGTAATGTAAATGATTTTGCATACTTATTTGTATAGAATCAATTTTTCAATCAATCTAGCTGGACAGACAGCTGTGCTGCTGGGGAGTTTCTTGCGCCACTTCTTCTTCCCAGCTAAAGCACTAGGAAGTGGTGAAGGGTGGGCGTTTTGGGGGACTGTCTTATGTAATTTTGACGTTCGAGTAGTGCTGATTCTCAGCCTAGTTTGAGTAAATGACTTTTGATTTTGATTTTAATTTTGATACGTATATTTTTTATAATACTAAATACTTTATCATTATTGAACGATACTAGAAAACGGCGTTTGTAATACCAAACAGTGTACACAACTTTCCTCACATACCTTTAATTTTTAAACGTACTTCCCTGCCGGTTCCTCACTTCGCTCCCTCAGTATATCTAAGCGAGCTTCTTGTTCTCCGCGCCTTCTGCTATAAAAACTCTAATATTTCAAAATCATTATCAATTCAAGAGTTCGCGAGCTCTCCCTTGAATTTTGTTTCGTACAAGTCTGTGAATTATGTAATGAAACATCTGTTCTTGAGTTCTGAAGAAAAGGGATGCGTAATGAGAAGAGGGCCGTGGTAGCCCAGTGGTAACAGCCGCGACTTACGAGTTGAAGGTCGTAGGTTCGAACCCAGACAGGGGCTTTACTTTGTGTAAATTATTTCACCACCACCGCTCTCAAAACGGTGAAGGAAAACAGCGTGAGGAAACCATGTTCTAGAGCCATGGTCAAAAATGCTCAGATCAGAACATAACCTAATCGGGATTCGAAACGATTCGACGATTGAAGGACACAAAAATTTGTCACAAACACAGCACTAAAGCAATCTATGCTCTTCTTCCCTTCATTACTTTTAAAGTTTTAACTATAGCCGAATCGCTTTAGCGTGGCTATAGCGGTCATTGACCCATAAACATTTTCTAGCATTCTTTATTTAAAAACTGAAATAAAGTCCGTTAACGTCCTGAAAATACTATATTCTCATTATATATTATCACTTTATCAGCCTATAATGTTCCCACTGCTGGGACACAGGCCTCCTCTCGGTGAGAGGAAGTGGGCCTTAATCCACTTCCTCTCACCGAGAGGAGGCCTGTTAACGGACTTTATTTCAGTTTTTAAATAAAGAATGCAAGAAAATGTTTATGGGTCAATGGCCGCTATAGCCACGCTAAAGCGATTCGGCTATAGTTAAAACTTTAAAAGTAATGAAGGGAAGAAGAGCATAGATTGTTTTAGTGCTGTGTTTGTGACAAATTTTTGTGTCCTTCAATCGTCGAATCTTTTCGAATCCCGATTAGGTTATGTTCTGATCTGATGAGCATTTTCCATCACCGGCACGTTACAGAATGAATACCTAATTTGAGGTTATCAAGAATGAGAACAGATGCATGATTTTATTAAAGAAAAAAAAAAAAAAAACTGTACTTATTTACTTTGTTGGTAGCCTCAAAAAAGCACTGGTTTTTGAGCAAAAATAACAACGCTTCCAACGATTGTGCTCATGATTCAATTAAATTTAAAAAAATATATATATTCGAACGAGACCATCAGTGCGAGCGAGTTTGTATCAATGGATGAAATCTTTAAAACGGTCCCAGATAAATTAAATTAAAATATTTCACCGTTTGCATTGACTTATTCATAGAATTTTAATCAACAAACCGTCAGCCCTTGCAACAATATTTAAAAACGATTTATAAGTAAATCCAATGTATAAATCAAAAATATTGGAGCGGCCATAACCAATAAATCTCTTCCACATTTATGAAACCCTGGTACCTGGTTACAAATAGCCACCATTAAGCACGGGGTAACAATTGAAAAACGTGAAAAATTGAGTCCCTGTTCGAGGCAAAGCTTTGATAACTGAGTAACGAATTCGTTCCAATATGCTGTGTTGGATGCAAGATTTATTTTTAAGGAAACGGTTTTGTTCTGACTGGGAATTTGCTAAAACTACTTTTGTATTAATGTTATTTGGTTTTGTAGCACCTACATAACAGAGCAGTGCCTGTGGTGGCCCAGTGGTAACCACCGCGTCTTACGAGTTGTAGGTCGTAGGTTCGAACCCTGACAGGCGCTTTACTTTGTGTAAATAATTTCATCACCTCTCCTCTCAAAGCGGTGAAGGAAAACATCGTGAGGTAACCGGCATGTTCTAGAACCAAAAATTCGAAAACATGTGACATCTACCAACCCGCACTGGGCCCGCATGGGTGATTACGGCCCACTCTCTCTCACTGATAGGAAGTCTGTGTCCCAGTAGTGGGGAAATTATAGGCTGATTATAAATAAAAAATAAATTTAAAAAATCGTTGTTTTCAGGCATCGAGGGCCCATAGCTTGTTAGTAATACCAAATAAAACAAATACTTATTATTATGCTAGATAACATAACATAACGCCTATACTAGCCGTTATGTTATGTTGTTGTTGTTATATACCTGTGTTTACCCCTTTCGGGATAAACACAGGTATTACACAAATAGTACAACTACATTTCATCAGTAATTTTAGTCCCATGTGGGTGAGCTTACTGCTATTAAGGCCTTAAATTTTATCTCCCTCGCACAATACTCCTCGCGACTTGAGTGAGATCGAGATGGAGTGGGGTGCTGGCGGCTCTCAAGCCCCGAATAGTTTAGGTAAGTGATTTTAACGGTGAAAATAATGGTAATAAAAAAAAAAACATAAGACCTGCTTTAAAGTTAGTTCAGTTATTAAGCAAAGTTTTACCATCTAATTTGAAGTATTGTTTGAATACCAGCGGTTTATAGTTCGGTTTATAGGTAACTTTTGAATGTGTTTCTATAGAGAAAATTGTATGTAATTGTGATTTCGCCAAACATAGGACCTAGCGTCAATCCTCAACTTTAACTTATGTATATTTATTTCAAAATGAATGCTGCAGTATTTTCGGCATAACGGAGGATCATGCTAAGCAATTTGAGGTAGGGTAGGGTAATTTGTGTACTTTTTTGTTCATAAAAATATTATCGTCTGAAAATCTGGGCATAACCCCGAACTCGCAGGTTGCCACAGAAAATGCCCAAATGGAAAAACCAAAAAACACTCTTGACGAGCGAGCCAATAGAACCATCTTCTTCTTCTCATCAATTTCATTATCAAAGATGATTTACTACCAAACAAAACACCAACGCCAATTCATAGACAATAGCCATAAAACTTTAAACATCACAAACCACAACAGACTACTCGATCCCAAATCGATCCCTGCAAATCTCAACTCTCAAATATTAATCCCACAAGTACCACAGTCGTTAATAGTCGGTTAGTTTGTCACTACAACTTTGATGGCTTCAAAGACTTATTGTTTGCCGAATAGATTGCTCGAATTTGATTTAAACTTTGAATCGATTATCGAAGTTAACCGTCCTTTGTCTGTACATAAATTAGATAGGTAGGTACAGAAGGTCGGTTCGAGCTAAATCAAATAGCGAGTGAAAACCCACGCACACAGACATGCTTCACGTAACTGGCTTTTATTTGAGATATTGAGATATTTTGAGATCGCCCGTACGTACGCTGATCCCAAAAACAAAGTCTTCATACCAATTATTTGTTCTTATATCCTGTTTAGTTAACGATACTTATCACGACTGTGGAGTTTCGCTACCTAATTTAATTGTACCCTGCACGTGTGCGTGCCCTTGTGTTCGTTCGTAGTATTGAGCCTTCTGTACCTAACTAAGCCTATCTATTCTGTGGTCTGTATTTGGTAGGTTATTCCTCTTCCCCATTATACCCCAACAAAAGAAACTTTTTATGCTTTAAAAGTATTTCAAAGCCCGAGGTTTCGTGTTTTGCGAATTGCCTTTTGTATCCGATTTGAGTCGATTGGTAAAAGGATGTTCTTTATCGATTTGGATTGTGTTGTAGAAGGTAATTACTAAAGTTGAATAAATGTTTTGGTTGTAAACGTTTGTGTAATGTAGCTAAGGTTATTTTTGTAATAAAGAGTAAAATGTAATGATTTTGGTCGACCATTTTGTACTCTGAGCATTTTGTGTAAACTTACTTTTTTTTGCTCTTAAAAATGTTATCTCGACTACTGAAAAAACCGGCCAAGTGCGAGTCGGACTCGCACACGAAGGGTTCCGTACCATTATTATCTATAAAAACGGCAAAAAAATCACGTTTGTTGTATGGGAGCCCCCTTAAATATTTATTTTATTCTGTTTTTGTTGTTAAAGCGGCAACAGAAATACATGATCTGTGAAAATTTCAAATGTCTAACTATCACGGTTCATGAGATACAGCGTGGTGACAGACGGACAGACAGACAGACAGACAGACAGCGGAGTCTTAGTAATAGGGTCCCGTTTTACCCTTTGGGTACGGAAACCTAAAAAAGTCTACTCAGTAGTTTAACTGATACTTATAGTTTTTTTATATGTATAGGTACATAGGTGCCTAATAATTCTTTGTTAACTTTGTTATCATAACCGAAGATCCAAAATTGTTATGTTAATTCTGGTATATAATAAAGTACATAAACAAACATAACAGTACACCGCCCGTAATCGCAGGTACCAGGCAAGCATAAAACCTAATATGTCCATAAATCGGGCCTTTAACACTACGTTCGGCGTACTAAGGTATTTCGCTTGAATACACAAGACACGTAAAGGATTCTCTACTCTATTTCATAGAGATACGGTTGGTTATAAATTGCGATGATTTATTTACTGGGGTGTCTGGATACATACAAATCTTGTAGTTTGCAGGAAGGTGTATCGTAAGAGATTTTGTATGTTAACACACTTCATATTTTAAAGTCTAGTTTCATGTTTTCGCATTTTTCAGTCTCATTTCTCATTTCTGTTGGGAAAAGGCCATATTTGAGTGCTTTTTCGAATGTCTGCGAACAGTTTAAAAAGGTAGTAAGTAAGCTAGACAGAAGAATTGGTGATAGGCAATATAATAAGGCCCAACAAAAATCGTTTCTTAACATTATTCTTCTGTGATCACCATTTAGATAACTGTGCTAACATTATTTCTTACAAAACTCAGCTAATTCTGCAGAAAGTCAAACTGAAATTAGTAACGGACATGGACAGGATTTTTAACTTAAAAGGCTCTGAAAACGATCTCTATTCATCCATTTTTAATTCACAAAGATTACCTAACATTTTCGTGAAATCAATGCTGTGTTAAAACATAGCCGAGTAATGTATATTTAAAAAGTGAAAGAGACGCAAAGGCGATGGCACAAAAGCCTTTGTTCGCCCTTCAGACACTTCCCTTGGGCCCTTTGTTGAAAAAATAAAAAAATATTAGACCATTGCGCGGGAAAACACGGCTTTGTGACTAATGTCTTGGATGCTAGTGGATACAAGCTTGTTTATTGAAGCTCTTCGCGAACTTGTGAGCCTGGTACTATTCATGACTTATTTAGGAGAAGGTATGTACTTACTTATACATATGAGGTGAGTGAGTATCTCTGAACCAGTAAATACAAATTATTAGCTTCGTATTTAGATTCCAACCCTCTCACACTTACATGTATTATTAATTCACTGGAGAAAAGTAACAGGTGCTAGCTATCACTAGAAAAATAATGACCGTCGTAAGTCAGTATTTCGTATTTGCCAGCACAAAAAGTCGCGACCAAGTCAAACAAAATTCAGCAACAATACTCAGATTTCCAATTGCATTCTTGAACCGATGCAAATATTTTAACATCATTCAAATTCATATATTCCTACGGAAGTTCGGCATCGCCACCCAAGCTCAAGGAGTAATGGAGCGGGCGAGGTTTTCTATCAAGTTGGTTTTGAATGCTGTCTTGCCGACTTGCGTAAAGAATCTCTTCATGAACTTGTTAGCCTGGTACTTTCTGATGGTTTTGAAAATGGAAGAGCACCATTTGCTATGTGCTATTCGTGGAACAATTTAAACAATATTTAATATTAATTTAATTCCACGAACGGTTCAAACATTATTATTAACAGCCAAGATAATTATCATAAATAGAAGCATGGGCATAAAATCGTTAGTCAAAGTCAGCAACAATGCTCAAAATCAAATTCAGAAACGTTAATTCCATCACTCTAATTCATATATTCCCGTCAAACGGAATTCCGGGCTGATGTGTAGGAGTAATGAGGTGGGTGAGGTTTCCTCTCAAACTTGCCTAGCGGCGAAATCCCGCTTAACGTGATATAACGGCGAATATTACCATTATATCTACTTTCTGTTAGGGAGGGTCACGGAAAAGTCATTATTTGGGGAATGTTAGGGATTTTAATAAATGTACCTGACATAATAAACTGACTGGTATTATGTGGCGTAACTTTAGAAAGGGTCAGGGTTCATGTTTTGGTTCCTCAGCTGGTTTGTCATCATGCGTGAAAACCGGACTAGCGGTTTTACCCGCGTAAGTCTCGATCCCTAGGGAATATCGGGATAAAAAGTATCCGATGTCCTATTTCAGGTCATGGTCTACCTATGTACCAAATTTCATCCAAAGTTTGGCAAACAAACTCGCTTTCGCATTTAAGCTTTATAAAAGCATAAAAAGTATGTCCTTCCCCAGGGTGCCATCTATCTCCTTGCCAAATTTTGTCGAATTCTGTTCAGTGGTTTAGGCGTGAAAAGGTAACATACAGACAGACAGACAGAGTTACTTTCGAATTTATAATATTAGTATGGATATACAAGTTAGGATTAGGATTAGGATAGTTAGCATTACGTGTTGTTCATAGGTATCACATTACTCAGTAACCGGGTTGTGGAAGTCCGATAGGCAGTCGCTCCATGTACAATACTGGTATTCAGCTAAATCCGGTTAGACAAGAAGCCTACTCCAGAGAAAAAGCTAGGCAGATAAAGATGACGTATGGTGTAGTTAGGTACCTATCCCAATATTTTTTTAAAGTAGGAAATAATTTCTATATTGTCTAATAGTATCTTTCCCTTGGTGGAAGTTAAAATGTGTGACTATGGGCCACCATGGCCCACGCACAATGGTCCACTTTAAAAGGAAATAGGTCTTTTCTCCTTACAAAAAGTCATAATTCGAGGTTCGGCTCTCGTCTATTTCCTCCTACAATATTGGACCAATTTGAAAGATATTTTTTAATTGAATAAGAAGGATATTTACTGTGCCCCTATGTTTTTTTTTTTAGAAGAGAAAGGAAGAAAGAAAGAAAAATTGTTTATTCTGCACAAACTAAACGCACATTACAAAATAAAGAATGACATTCTACATATACAAATTAGCCAAATTTTTCATTAATAGTTGTCCCTCGCCTCTGACAGTGGCCTAAACAGACAATTTCGAGCATTTTCTGAGGGTTCTAGTGCTTCTACAGATAATGTATCATCAAAACGTAAAACATAGGGGCATAGATCGTGTTGATATTTATTTTACTGTAAAAAAACATTACTCTAAAGTCATTTAAACCATAGGGAAAACAGACTAGAGCGTTTGTATGGTGAAAAGACCGACCCTATTTCCTCTTACGGACTAAGTGCGGAAATCAAAGCCCTAACATAGAATATGTCAATATGCGACTATGTGACTCAAATCAATACAGTAAAATCTATGTCAAAACATTCCAGTCTTTTCACCACAACTTGAGCTTCTGTTAAAAGTCGTCTGAATAGAATGAGAGATCAATACCAAAATCTGCCTAGCCTTTTCCCAACTATATTGTGGTCGGCTTCCAGTCTAACCGGATGCAGCTGATACCAGTATTTTACATGGAGCGACTACTTATCTGTCCTCCATAACCCAGTAACTGGGTAATATGATACCCCTTGGTAAGACTGGTTGTCAGACTTTCGGGCTTCTGACGACCCGTAACGACTGTCAAAGATCCACAAATGACAGCTGGGACCAACGGCTTAACGTTTTTTCCGAGGCACGGAGGAGTCTCGGTATGCAAAGATGTTTAGGGGTATGAGGAACAGGGTGTAAAGTTCACTCATACTCCATAGAAAAGGGAGGATCCTCCGACCAGACGGGTGTTGTGTCTGGCGGGCAACTGCCCAACGATTGATGTTGGGTTTTTGTATATATGTCCACTGCACGGTAAACTTTAATTGCGCGATGCAGGATTTATGTGACGTCAGTCTGACGTCAGGTCTTTGATGCGTAGTTCGCATGTGGCGATGTAGATACCGCCACAGATAGTCACCCATCCATGGACCAACCCCGGCAAGCGTAGCTTAACCTGTTGAATGTTGTTGAATAAGAGATCAATACCAACAGTACTAATATTCTTCTTTCTTTTGTCCTCAGAGAATCCTACCCCCTAACCCCGTTACCGGATGAGGTCGGGGGTGGTGTCATCACCGAAGGACCCTCACTGCTCCTAGCCACCTGGACGCCGAAGGGTCACGGGCTGATCACTGTCAAAGACTATGACATATACTACAGGCCGGCCCCTCGGTCTTCTACGGGCTATCGAGTGACAGAATCTGGGGTCCCTGGAACTATACACAATGGTGTTCCTGACTGGTTGTATGAAGGTATGTGGTATATTTTTACCCAACTACGGCGAAGAAAAAAGAAGGGTTATGATTTTAACCGGTATGTATGTATGTATGGATGTTCATCTGTTCCCTCATATCTTTTAAACGACTCATCACAATTTGACAAATGAGGTATCGTTTCGTCTTGATCTTCCGCTGGTTAATTTATGTGACGTCACATTAAATTAAAAATGGCGCCCTCTACAGGTCATAAAGACATGAACTAAAACAAAATATTTTTAAATTATTCCGTTGGGGCTTAATTCGCACATTTCAAAAATATATATGTATATTAGTTGATTTACTTTCTTGTCGTAGTTGGATTTTAGTTTTTACTACTTTTAACCGACTTCCATAAATGAGGAGAATCCATATTCGTAGCATATTTACCTTTGTTTGTTTTTGTTATGCATGTCCATCGAAATTTTCGTCAATTCTGGAAGGATTTTGAAAATTCTTTTTCATTAAAATTTGGTAGAGCAAGCTTGCGCGGTGGTCTTTGCTTGAGTAGTTTTTGAGTCAGCTTCATTTATCTAATAACTTTCATGTTTATAAGAATTTATACAGTTTTTCTCTCGTGTATATTTCGATGTTGTCCGAATCGTTCCGAACTTGAAAGTAAGTTTTAGACGAAAGGAAAATTTAAAAATCAGTCCTGAAATTTTTTTTTTTAAGTGTTTGGTTTTGTAACGGTTTATCAATCCTCTAGGCTGGTTATTACGATAATACCAAAAGGATTGGATTATTAATCGTTATGATTATTACGATGAATGCCTAGAGGATTATTAACCTTTACAAAACCAATCAATCACTTTAAAAAACCTTATAAACCTCTTTTGCTAAATAAAAAATCTTTTGCTACTTTTAGATTTAATAGTCAAAGATATTTGAGACGTTCTAACTTTTCTCGCTCATGGGAAAACCACGACTCAACAATATTTAATTAAATTGTCATCTCGCTCCATCACAATATAAAAACAGCAATTTCTTCTCACCATAATCTCAACAAACAACAAAGCCTACCCTACTTTTATCGCTTCTGTCACAGAATAGTCCCCGGAAATTTTCAAATATTTCCTCACAGCAAACAGACACTTCAATTTCATGGTTGGCAAGGCGTATCCGTATAATGCTTGCGTCATAACCGTTCGTTTCGACAAAGGAAAATTTGAGGGCCTAGACAAGTGACAATCGCTTCGAAAGCGTTTCGTATTTCTACAACGACTTTCAACAGGATTGACATAAGCTTTTCGATAGCTTATGTCAGTCCTATACATTTTTAACTTTTCCATCATTGTTATCGTTGATAGAATGTCACTTTGTCTAGGGCCTCAGGAAGTCTTTTCGAATGGTGAAACCAGTGTTGCTAGTCAAAGGGGTTCGGGCACGGATGTATGGACTCTGGTCCTGGACCCAATAGATAAAAATAGTATATCGTTAGAAAGGTATATTCTCATAGAGCACGAATAGTTATGGCGCTTGTCCTGATATGTTGTCCGAACGGAGTACGCATACCTTGATTTTTTTTTTTTTTTCTAAGTATTTGTGATAGATTTTAATGATTTAGATCTTAAATAAAAGTTATAAGCTCTCCTTTATTATAGGATTCATTTTGGAAAAATGATAACATGTGGCTGGTCTGATGATGGAGCCGTAAGTTGGCCATAGGAACTCCTCAATCAAACAAGATAGCACTATCGTGTTTGAACTCGTTGGTTATGTATTGACAAGTGCTTTGACATTAGGTGGTGTTCAGGGTCTGATGATGGAGCCGGAAGGTGGCCGTGGGAAAACTTCAATCAACCAAGTTAGCACCATCGTGTTTGGACTCATTGGTCATATATTAAGAAGTGCTTTGACACTAGGTGGTGTTCAGGGTCTGATGATGGAACCCGAAGGTGGCCATAGGAACTCCTAGATCAAACAATATAGCTCCATCGTGTTTGGACTCAAACTCAAACTCAAATGCTTTGAGTTTGAGTTTGACTCATTGGTCATGTATTAACAAATACTTTGACACTAGGTGGTGTTCAGGGTCTGATGATGGAGCTGGAAGTTGGCCATTGGAACTCCTCAATCAAACAAGATAGCACCATCGTGTTTGGACTCATTGGTCATGTATTAACAAGTGCTTTGACACTAGGTGGTGTTCAGGGTCTGATGATGGAGCCGGAAGTTGGCCATAGGAACTCCTCAATCAAACAAGTTAGAACCATCGTGTTTGAACTCTTTGGTTATGTATTGACAAATGCTTAATACAAGTAACATTCCATTTTATCCTTACTTAAGAAGTTCAATACTAGTTAAGTACTAACTTCTAAAACAGCATTTTCTTGTATGAATGCTGCTAATTCTGGACGAGTTCTCGGCAGATTATCAGATAAAATATGTTCTTGATATCTGGCTCGATGTCGTCCTCTTCGGCACATCACACAAGAACGGAAGGATTCCATTAAATAGTCCAACCGTAAAGCACTTCGGTAGTAATAGTTCAAGCCAGGGTTAACGTAAGATGCAGAAAACAGAAAGAATGCAGGGGTCAAAATCGTAAATTGAATGAAAGAATACAAGAAAAAATCCTAAAAAAATCCCTACTTGTCAGTGTTAGTGGCAAGTGGTGATTTTTTCGTTCATAGAGAATGTATGAAAGAATATTTTGAAGAAGAATATTATATTAAAAAGCTAGTTACGTACCTATATACATATTTTGATGTAGTTTTTTCTGATGTGGAATGAGTACACATATTCATTCCAGCTTAATAATCACTACACAATACGTATTTTATTGATTTTTTGCGTACTATCCGAGATACTGAAAACACATCTTTTCTAAGCCGATATCTCGAATCGGACAACGAATCCAAATGTAACCCCATAATAACTATTTTTTCTCTTTAAAATACCTATCCATCGATGTATGATTCGAGTCCATTGGTCATAAGGACCAACTTGCCCGAACCCCTTTAATTTTTCGGAAGCGATTTTGTCATTGAGAAAGGGAAGTAGTAGGATAAGTGCGGGGTGCTCTCGAAATATTTTATTGTTAAAAATTATAGCGTTATTGTATTAGCACTTTGAAGAAATGAAATGAAAATGTTTATTCTGTAAATAGGATATTGGAATCACTTTTACACGTCATATTAAAAAAATATTGAAAATAAGCTAGATGAGTTCGGCGTTTCCTATCTGACTACTCTGAGAAGAAAGGCCGAAACAAACTCAGAGGTCGCACTGGTCGCAGTCTCTTTTAAAGTCCAGACATAATCTTGGTCAGGCCTTATGAGGACCATGTTAGCGTCTGAAATGGTCTTTTGAGGAAAGAAACACAACGATTTGTGTGGACCTGTCCAGATCCTAAGCAATTTTTGTAAAAAACTATACCCCATTTGAAATAAGATTAGACATTAAAACAAACCCTTTTACAGTCCGTTCAACCGATTTTGACTTCTATACCGTAGGCATAAGGATAGCATTAAAAGCAAAAAAAGTTACACAATACCAACTATCTACTGCGGCTGCCATTTGTTATGCCACCAACGCAATAGAAGTCAAAATCGGTTGAACGGAATGTAAAAAAGGCTTATCTATACGGCTAATCTTATTTCAAATGGAGTATAGTAGGTACTGATTTCTTGCTGTTTTTTTCATTAATATTGCATGCCTGAAAAGGTATTTGGAATTCGTGGTTGAACGGCTACAAGTTATACTGATAATATAGACATGTATGATGCAGTAGTAATACCAGACCGTAGGTAAATATGTATAGGTGATACATTGAGCTTAACCCGTCGTATGCCGTAATTACAGACACAATTAAAAATCCATTGTTTCTCTACGAGATCTACGTTCCGGCATGCCAACGGTTAAGGGTTGGTTTCACCAATGAAACTTAACGTGATCAGCACGTAAAAACTGCGTTCAAGAGCTGTCAGATTCAAACTTAGAAAGAGACTGGCATACAGGGTTAACTGACAGACCTGACGATCTTTGACGGGGTCCGATGCCTGCCAGGGTTGCGGGAAAGTCCGAAAGGGATACCGGGACCCTTGGCAGCAGGCAACTTAAGGCAACTGAAGGAACATGGGTTTTAATCAGTAAAAGTCTGACACACCCTCCCGCTCCGTCCAGAGCGCGAGAAGTCATTTCATTATTTCCCAACCTCAAAAAAAAAAAGTCCTGACGATCTTAGGGGTCCCCGAAATGATCAATTGCGATAGATCAATTGCCATTTTCTATTATAGTACATAATATTGTCACTTCCTTCAATTGCGTTTGGTAGACGATCAATATGTATCAATCACATTAATATTGACAATGGAATTTGATCGTTTCGGGGACCCTTTAAAAATCGTTTTTTTTTTTTTTAAGTTGCATCGTGCCCTATTTACGGCCAGGTTCTGTACGAAAAACACCAGACAACAACAACAACAGACAACAAAATATAGTCAACTCAACTTGTACAATCAGACAAATCACAATTTTCAATATCAATATAAAATAAAAACCACTGCCTCTTGAACTGTGCGTTCATGAAATTCGATATCTATCGGACGATTGGCTTTCTCAATATGGCGGCCGCTCATTCAGCTCAATATTGTAATTCTAATAAAGTTTCGACCAAAACGCTCGTCGTTTGTTCCTTGAGAAAATTCAATTCAATTTTGAGGGTATCTAGTTGAACGAACTACGGTAAATGTTATTTTTATTGATATGAGGGTAGTTCCATGTTGGTGATAACGTTTGGCCAACGTTTGTGGTAGTTCGAAAAGAATTTTATTGTTGTGAGCTGTCGATTTTGACTGGCGACAAAATTGAGTGGGTTGTTTGTTCCTCCATTTTTCTCTTAGATCTTAATATTATATTTTCCCTATGTTTAATACCAAATTGCTCTATAAGACTAGAGGGAGCCGTGGTGGCCCAGTGGTAACGGCCCCGACTTACGATGTAGGTCGTAGGTCCGAACCCAGACAAGCGTTTTACTTTGTGTAAATTATTTCATCACCACTGCTCTCAAAACGGTGATGGAAAATATCATGAGGAAACCGGCATGTCCTAGAACCAAAAATTCAAAGAAATGTGACATCTACCAACCCGCAATGGGCCTGCGTGGTGGATTACAACCCACTCCCTCTCACAGAGAGGGGGCCTGTGTCCCAGCAGTGGGAAGATTATATATAGGCTCATTATGCTATAACATTTACATAATGCATATACCAGGTGTAGTCTGATGCGGTTGATCTTGGGGGTTGCTGGAATTTCTCAGTTTACTGATACGTTAATCTCGTCTCTGTCATATCAGGCTAGGTATATATATATAGGCAGACACACGAGTGATCCTATAAGGGTTCCGTATTTTCATTCGGGTGTAGGGAACCCTAAAAATAAATAGATTCAACAGTATGTTGTCAACAGTGTGCATAAAGTTACGAATATAAAATTATAAATAGATTTTCGCTCTCACGAAGTACAACTTTTCGCATCATTTATCGATACTTCCCCACACTGCATATCGACTCGCTCATTACAAAGTGCACGTAGCAGAGCAACTTTGTGAGTTATGAGTCTAGCAAGTTTCTACAAGTTCTGTGCGTCTTTACTAACTTATAATTGAGGTAAGTTATTAATTATTGAACTTACTTTTACCTACCTTGTTGTTTTTCTGCTGTAATGCCAATAAACGCATTTTTTAGGGTTCCGTAGTCAACAAGGAACCCTTATAGTTTCGCCATGTCCGTCTGTATGTCTGTCCATCTGTCCGTGGCTTAGCTCAGAGACTGTTGGTGCTAGAAATCTGTAATTTGGTATGGGTATACATATAAATCACGCCGACAAAGTGGTAAAAGAAAATCGTAAAAAATATTTTTTTTAGGGTACCTCCCCTACACGTAAAGTGGGGATGGTTTTTTTTTTCTCGTCCATCCCATGGTGTGGGGTATCGTTTGGAAAGGTCGTTATTAAAAATAATGTGAGTTTGAGAAAACCATTTTTGGATTCAGGGATCCGTTTGCGGAATATTAAGCTTTAAAGTGCTAATTTTTGTAAGAGTCAAGTGTCCCCCCCCCCCCTGCCAGCTAAATGGTTGGTTTTAGGTATGTGAAAAAAATCGCGGTGATAGTTTTCCTTTTAATTTCGTTATAATATACTACATATTATAACGAAATTAAAAGGAAAACTATCACCGCTACGTAGACTCCACAAATTACCGAGTAATGATCGACCAACTTAAATTTGCAGTTGCAAAAACATGTTCTCCCATACATTTTGTACGGGAGAACAAGTTTTTCAACTACAATGTTAAGTTTGTTGGATAAATTCATCCCAACTACGGAACCCTACATTGTTCGTGGTTCGACATGCACTTGCCCGGTTTTTCTTTTTGTTTGTTTATTAGTCTCATCTTATAAGGCCATAGAGCCAGTAAGTCGTTACGAGTCTTCAGAAGCCCGAAAGTCTGACAACCAGTCTAACCAAGGGGTATCGTATTAACCAGTTACTGGGTTGTGGAGGTCAGATAGGCAGTCGCTCCATGTAAAATATTGGTATTCAGCTGCATCCGGTTAGACTGGAAGCCGACCCCAACATAGTTGGGAAAAGTCTAGGCAGTTTTTTTTTGTTCAATGGGGGCGAGCCTATTGCCATTAACCGGGCACAATTCCAGACTCTAGGCTGCTACTGAGAAATTCCAGATAGAAAAACGCAATACCACTTTGACCGACCTGGGAATCGAATCCAGGACCTTATGCTCAGCAGTATAGCTTGCGACCACTAAACCAACGAGGCAGTCATTAGTCAGTTGCATTTTTTTTCATTACGGGATAGGGTTTTCTGATATGATACCCCTCTTGTTTCCTACAACCACAGTATAATAAAGCAACAGTATTATGTCTCGGCTGTGTACTTTAAAATAATTACCACATCTTCCGCGTCCGTGCGTAACTGCCACGCACACTCGATACTGTTGCGTACACTGAGATTTCGAAGCGCGTTTCGTTTCGGCCGTTTTTAATGAAGACATAATTACTGTTATTTATTTATACTGTGCTACAACTATGGAAGTGCAGTAACAATTCCTGCAATAAGACTCCATTGTTAGATAGAATAAACAAAAGAGGAAGACATTTCCCTTTGTCTTTCCGTTGCACTTCAGAATAATGGCTTATTACAAGATGTAATATTAAGTAGTATAATTTTAATAATGTTCCTTTCTTAGTCCACTTGTATTGTATTTCTGCTTTTCCATAACTGTTAAAAACTTCTTGTTTTTTTAAATTTGAAACTGTATAGTAATGGTTTTTGCGAACAATTGCTTTAGGAAAGTGGTTCCGTCATACTATAACGGCCGTCATATTTTCCGTGTATTCCATTCCCGTTCGTCCCACTGCCTGCGTCCCACTGGTGGGAAGAACGGGAATTTTATAAATTCAATTAAATTTATTCCCGCTTATAAAGTCAGTAGGACGAACGGGAATGTTTTAATTCCCGTTGGTCCCACTGAATAATTTGAGTCTGGTTGTTGTTCAATTTTACACTTATTAATAAGGACGCATTTCTATAAAATGTTTTGTTTTTAATAACTACACAGCATTGATTTCGCCAATGAAACTGTATGCGATCACATCATAACCGCGTTCAAGAGCTGTCACTGTCATTATTGCTGTGGAATTTTGACACTGACACTTGACTGTCTTGAACGCAGTTTAATTGTCCTGATCGAGTTCAGTTTAATTGGTGAAATTGGCACATCCTTTACCACTTCTGCACGATTTGACAGCTCCATTATGTTACTTTCATAAATAATAAAATATCACATTCGTGTTACAAATGGCGGCTTCTAAATAAGGAATGATGTAAATAGACTGCAACGTCCTCGCCTGCTTGTAAACTACAAGTAACTGCAATAACTTGACAGCAAATTATCTTGAAATTTATAGCAATTCACAAAAAGCTCTGCAATGGAAGTTATTCATATTACCTTTATGCCTTATTATTATGCCTGAGCATTTAACTCCAAATCCGCAAACCTTCCCAACATCCATTCCAACCAGAAATAAATGGCGAAATTTCGCATAAAACACGTTTCGCCCCTCCAAGCGCATCTCTAGTGGCAACCTGGCAGATGCCAAAGAATGTAGCGGACTGGCAACTGGCACAATCTGACAACTGGCACGCAAATGAGCTGAGTGCAAGTGCTCATTAAGATAAAGGTGGGCGCTCGTTTACAAGCCGGGTAACGGAATAAAATGATCATTCCCCTCTTCAGGGGGTGTAAAATTAGAACGTCTTGTGGTTTCACGTTTTAGGGTTCTGTAGTGTATTTTTGTGGATTGTCTTCGAACTGGCGCACGTAGTATGTATATGTGTATTTTCCTGTGGTCGAAATACTAGTCGAATCGAAAGTATTTGCGACATTTTGTTTGAGGAGCCGAGAGAAACTTTTGCGATCAACAAGAATATTATTTTTTCATGTTTTATGAATATGTTTGTTCTACAATATTTCGGAAGAAACCGTCTATAAGTATATTAGAACGTTTCTTGTTCGTTCCATTCAATGGTGAAGATTCCCTTGTTCACAAACTAAACTAAATTTAAGTTCAGTGCATCTTTTTCTTTCTATTTCATTAAGAAAAGGACAGAAGATCAATTTTAGTTTAGTCCTGTCAAACTGTCACTACTCCAAACAAGTTTAGACGCGATTAAAAACTTGCCTACTAAAATTACGTCAATTTATGTCAGGCGCAGATTAATTTGACAGGACTAAACTAAAATTTATCTTCTGTCCTTTTCATAATGAAATAGAAAGAAAAAGATGCACTGAACTTAAATTTAGTTTAGTTTGTGTACAAGGGAATCGGCACCAATGTCTCACAAATGAACACGGCTCCACTCACGAAAATTCTCTTTCCATCCACCACCCATTCATAACAAATAGTGCAACCACGATCTTTTATAAAAGAACACATTCACCCACACTCCTTCTAAAGCTTTTGAGCGTAATAAAATCAAATATCCCGCTCACTACCGCCCACAATACATTGTGAAAGATCCTATTCTCGGCCGGCCGGGCATACGACGACGCTAATTGACGTGGACACACGTAAACCTTGACATTCGGGTCAGATAGATGAAAGTTTTCCGCTATATTTGAGTCTAAGCCTTGTTTGTTTGCTGAAGATCTACAATGATTAGTTTTTGTCCGCATATCGAGTCAATATGACACCATCATCTCATTGTTCCACCCACTGCTCAGTATAGCCCTCCTCCCTTTTGTGCCATGCTTCCCTGGTATGTGCGAGTCTCAAAGAAATGCATAATCAGCATAATGTTCCCACAGCTGGGCCACGGCTCTCCTCTCTGTGAGAGACGCGGGCCCAATGCGGGTTGGCATATCCTTACTGTTCTTGAAAACCACCCTTTATATAAAGATTTAAATTGCTCGATTTGCCCTCACCGTACTTATACTCCATTTGAAATAAGATAAGACGTATAGATTAGCCTTTTTTACATTCCGTTCAATCGATTTTGAATTCTATTGCGTTGGTGGCATGAGAAATGGCAGCCGCAGTAGATAGTTGGTATTGTGTAACTTTTTTTGCTTTTAACGCTATCCTTATGCCTACGGTATAGAAGTCAAAATCGGTTGAACGGACTGTAAAAGGGTTTGTTTTAATGTCTAATCTTATTTCAAATGGGGTATAGTCTCGCGAAAAAGTGTCCCCACTGAGAAAAGCTCACACATTATTACAAGCACTTCCATGACAATCAAGTCAAGTCACGTGTGTGTCAGACGTGTCAAAACGCAACAGAACCGCGACTATCTTTTGACGTGTTAGAGCGAATCTAACGATTGAAATCTTTGCCTGTTTAAAGCTTTCCTAGCTCACAAGACGGGTATGCAAAAATATTTCTGTCTAGGCACTAGCCACGTCAAGCGTCCGGAAAATTAAACATGAAAATGTATAGAAAAAGAGGTCCTACCTTCAATGGAATGTCCTCACTAAATTCCCTGAGCTTCTCGACTATTTCGTAGTAATTTTTCGCAAACACTCCCAAAAGGGTTTCTCTGCCATATCAGTGAAAAGGCCTCAAAAAGCGGAAAGTTTTCGAATTCCTTTGGGAGTGAGTGAGTTAAGATATAGTTGTCGCGTTTTAACGTCGCAATTACGGTCATTGACCCACCTACATTTTATATCATTTTTATTTCGAAAACTGAAATAAAGTCGTTAACGTCCTGAATTATCAATTATGTACCGTGACCTTCACCATGTTCTATTATCGAAAAATCATACATAATTTATTGTTTGGGTTCGTACGGAGAGATATTCCAATATTAATGGTACGCTCAGCAGCGAAAGTTGATTAACACTATTATTATTTCAAATCCTACTATTATAATACCTATTATATATATAATAACAATTATAAATGTGAAAGATTGTGTGTTTGGATGTTTGTTACTCAATCACGCAAAAACGGCTGAATGGATTTGGATGAAATTTGGCAAACAGATAGTTTATATTCTGGATTAACACATAGGAAACTTTTTATCCCGATATTCCCACGGGATCGAGACTTACGCGGGTGAAACTGCGGGGCGCAGCTAGTTATCATATAAATTGTAACAAAATTATTCGTAGACAGCTTTTCAACATTCCTTCGTTTATGTATTTTCTTTTAACGACTTTCGTCGCTGAATACTTGTAATAAATATTAGTTAAGCCTACAATCTAGAAATGTCAGGTTTTTCATAAAAAATATTTAAAAACAAGATTATGTTTACATTTATAATTTTTCAATTTCCATGCGAATGAATATTTTTTTACAGCATTTTTTATTTATTTATTACATAAGTGTGTCACTAGAATAAAATTAATTGCTCTCATAAATATAATACACACAATTAGTTACAGAGTTGAATTTAAATTACATGTTTACTTTGTCTTTGATTCTTTATTTAATCTGTAGGTACAGAAATTACATAACAACTTTATTACATGAAAATAACATTTAAACATAACATCGCGCCTTCTTTCCCTGAAGGGATGGGCAGAGGTGTAACTATAGTACACCCACATTTCGCCAGTTATGTTTAAGTAAGTCCGATGTCGAGCCTATTGCCATCAACCGGGCACAAATCCAGACTCCTGGCTGCTGCTGACGCTGAGCAATTCCAGATAGACAACCCAATGACACTTTGCCTCACCTGGGAATCGAACCCAGGACCTCGTGTTCAGCAGTAGCGCTTGCGACCACTAGACCAACGAGGCATGAAAATAACATTGTACCAAATAAAGGTTCTTACACAAAACAATTTCTAAGAATACTTCACGGCGAACAATGCGCCAGTATGAGCCTTAAATACATATAAATGGAGGTAAACCTGTTACTTAAAAAAAATGGTGACTGTAAAATAACCATATTTTATGCAGAACAAGATTCTCCTCATCCTACATAAATCATTTCAGAGCTACAGAACCATCATCATTTCGTTCCCTGTAACAATTTATTCAGCAGATGTCTTCGCGACTTATCTTATCTACGGAATGTCATCGAGACGTCTCGTGACCGCGCACCTTAATTTTTAATATAAAGACTTGGAATGAGGTGTGGCAGGGTTTAAAATTGTGTCTTCATAGCATGTAATATCATTGAGTTGGTTCAATTTAGGTGCTAAATTGTGCAAAATGGCAAAGCTAAATATGATTATTTTAGTAAATTTACACTGTAGGTAATTGACTTATGGATGCAATAAGTACTGATTTTTCAGAGAACACCTGTGACAGGAAAATAACCATATGTCACACAAATTAAGACCCTCAACATGAATCTCAGTCCTACGGAACCATCACCATTTCGTTCCCTGCAACAATTTATTCAGCAGAGGTCTTCACGATTTATCTTATCTGTGGAATGTCATCGAGACGTCTCGTGAGTGCGTACCTTAATGAAAACCACAGAGTAACCTTTAACTTTTTAGAAAGACTTGGAATGAGTTGAGGTACAGGGTTTACGGGACTTTAGAGCACAATTCCAGAATTGATTTAATTTTGGCGCTTAATTCCTTGGTTTGAATTAAGAACTTGAGTCTGTGATGTTTTCATAATACATAGTTTTTTTTTTAATGTGATTGTAATGAATAATTAACACAGTCTTGATTCGTGGAGTTTGGTGAGTTGTTAAAAACTTGTTTTCTTATTAAGGTGGATGTGCTAGGGTAGCCCGCGAAATTCAAATTTTTCTTACGTTTTTTGCAATTTGCAGGTCAGTATCAGGTTGTATGTTGATATTAATAAATGAAAATTTCATGAAATCGTCAGTCAATACACTTACATGAACTTAGAGAGTTGTACTGCTGATTCTAATGTTTATAATTCTGTAAATCCATATTTGTTACGGCCGCTAATAATATTAATATCAACATACAACCTGATTCTGACCTGTAAATTGCAAAAAAAGGTAAGAAAATTTGAATTTCGCGGGCTACCCTAGCGCATCCACCTTAAAGATACAATTTTGTGAATATGGCGCATAAACGGCTGAACGAATTTGTATTGTTTTAAGAACATAGACGGCGACGACCACGTCCTCGATTTTCACTTATACTCCATTTGAAATAAGATTAGACGTATAGATAAGCCTTTTTTACATTCCGTTCAACCGATTTTGAATTCTATTGCGTTGGTGGCATGACAAATGGCAGCCGCAGTAGATAGTTGGTATTGTGTAACTTTTTTTGCTTTTAATGCTATCCTTATGCCTACGGTATAGAAGTCAAAATCGGTTGACCGGCAGTCCGTTTTAACAAACCCTTTTACAGTTAAAAGGGTTTGTTTTAATGTCTAATCTTATTTCAAATGGGGTATAAGTATAGTGAAAAATTAATTCATTAGTGAACCGATACCGATGTAATTATGTTGGATTTCGGTACTCGACATCTTTCAGTCGGCTACTGAATGAACGAAAATTAAAATGAAAGGAGCGGATGAATTATGTATTTTTTTGAATAATAAATTCTTATGTAGGTAATTTTGTCGGTGACATGTGAAAGTGGAATGAAAATAAAAATTACATTCAGTCTAGTGAGCGATTCACAAGTGAAGCGTAGAATCTGATATCTATTTTTATTTTATTATTTTATTAAAACTTTATGCACAAGTAAAAAAAATACTGTACAAAGGCGGACTTAATGCCTGAGGCATTTTCTACCAGTCAACCTTAGGGTGATGCAGAGATAAACATGGCAGGTGCAACATACGGGATAGATAATTCGAAAAAGGATAAATGGTAATACATATATACTTAAATACATACATATAAACAGAATAAACTTTGTCAGGAGAAATAACGATAGGTGAAGGAGAAAACAAGCCCAGCAAATCAGCGCCGCATTGATTCTGCCCACTTCTCACGAATATGTTCACGAGCCGCTACTTTGAAAGATAACCGACTCGCTGCCATCCTGATATTCAGAGGGAGCGCATTCCAAAGAAATACCGCCTGGACAAAGAAAGAACAGTGAATAAAACCAGAGCGATGAGAAGGACATCGTAGAAGAAGATTGTTGGTGGAGCGAAGATTTTTACTATGGGCAGAGCATAGGTATTGAACATGGCAAGTCAGATAAGAAGGAGAAGTGGGTTTGTCGAGTATAGAATACAACATAGACAGCGCCCTCAACTCTTTGCGCTGACGTATGGGTAACCATTTTAAAAGCAAACGGTGCGCAGACACATGATCGTACTTACGAAGATTGAAAACGAATCGAATGCAGTTATTTAGAAGGCGGTCAAGTTTATTGAGTAGATCTGCATTCAGGTCGTAGTAACACACATCACCATAGTCTATTATGGGAAAGATTAGGGACTGTACAAGCATTGCCTTTACGCGTGATGGTAGAAGATTTTTCAACCGATAGAGCGAACGCAACGTTCCGGTGACTTTTTTACTTACAGTCGTGACGTGCTTTCGCCAGTCAAGACATGTGTCGACATTCAGACCAAGATTCTTAACAGCGGAGCTAAACGGGATGACTGAGTTGTCAAACATTATAGGTGGCAAAGATATGCCATTCAGCTTCCTTATACTGTGGGGGCTCCCTACAATAATAGCCTGACACTTGGTAGGATTGACCGCCACCCCAAATCGATCAGACCAGTTTTTAATTGCACCTAAATCCCGGTTTAGCTCCTCAATCGCATCGCCTATCTTGTCCACACTTGCCTGGCAGTAAAGCTGCAAATCGTCAGCATAAAGATGATACGCAGTACGAAGTTCGGTGGTAATGAGATTAATAAAAATGGAGAACAAAAGAGGAGATAATATACCGCCTTGAGGGACGCCAGCTACAAGATCACACCAACTAGATGACGTGTCTCCAGCACGAACAGATTGCTGACGCCCTTGAAGATAAGAGGAAAACCATTCCAATACCTCCTGAGAGACCATAAGATAGGAAAGGATGGATAAAAGGACTTCGTGACTGACGGTATTAAAAGCATTGGAGAAGTCAATTAACACTAAGACTGTAACTTTAGTGTCTTCCATTCCCCGCCTTATATCGTCAGTCACTTTAAGGAGAGCTGAAACGGTACTGTGCCCGGGCCTGAAACCGGATTGAAATGGACTGATGAGGGAGTTGCGGTGAATAAAGTGGGAGATATCATCTTATGAAAATCAAATTATGTCAATATATCTATACATTGATATAATTTTGCTCCACTATGATAAAATAGTACCCAGCCCCTTGCTACCATAGACACATTTTCCCCTCTATTATACAAGGCATTCCTCTGATAAATAATATTTATAGTTCCCCTACAATCTATGTAGGGTACCGTGCTTACTGGGGTAAGATAAACAATGTTGCCCAAGATAGTGTAATAATAGCTCGTTGTGAGAAATTATTGTGTAATCATAAGTAAAGGTAGTATTGTGAGATGTTGCTTGATGTCTGTGTCGTTTTAAGAGATTTTTGTAATGTTAGGGTCACATTGTCGAGATAGGCCGAAATAAACTTCGCGCGCTCTCTCTGGCACACCGCTCGACGTCTCTCGAGCATCAGAACGCGCGAGAATAGTTCGCGATATCGCGACAATGTAGCCTCAGCATGACAAATTTCCTTGACGCGGCTTGCGGTAGGAATTGACGGGTAGAAATCGTCACGTAAGGAAAAAGCGTTATCCTAATCCTAACTATCCATACTAATAGTATAAATGCGAAAGTGAGTTTGTTTGTTTATTTGTTTGTTACGCTTTCACGATTTGGATGAAATTTGGCACATGGGTAGACCATGACCTGGAATAGGACATAGGACTTTTTATCTCGATATTCCCACGGGATCGAGATTTACGCGGGTGAAACCGCGGGGCGTAGCTAGTAATATTATAAATTCCAAAGTAACTTTGTCTGCCTGTCCGTATGTTACCTTTTCACTAAACCACTGAACGGATTTCGACAAAATTTGGCAAGGGGATAGATGGCATCCTGGGGAAGGACATAGGGTACTTTTTATCGACATAACACTCGAGCGAAGCCGCGGGTGAAAGCTAGTAATATATTTAAAGATAAATGCTATGAGTTTGAGTTTGAGACTGTATAACCAGAAATTAGCTTACTGTAGTGTAGACTCAGGAATATTTTATTACGCAGGTCATTTCAGTAATGCAAGACTACACCTGTGGCACAAAGTAAACATGTGTAGGCTTATTTATGTGCTAAATAACTGAGCTGGCCTTCAGACAACTTACATACACCTGGTGTTCGGTCTGGCCCCTTTTTATTTACAAAATTTTACTGTAAAATGAGGTTTTTACTTCAGGAATGTCTTAGTAGCAGCCCGGAGTCTGGAATTTTGCGGTTGATGGCTAGGTTAGGATAGGATAGGATAGGCTCGCCCTCTATTAAAAATAGACCATAACCTGGAATAGGATATAGGATACTTTTTATCCCGATATTCCCACGGAATCGAGACTTACGCGAGTGAAACCGCGGTGCGCAGCCAGTCAAATAATAAAAGTAAAAAATTAAAGGAGGTCTCGATAGAAGAAACGTGATGTTTAAATTAAAGTATTAAAAACATAAATGTAGTGTTAAATAATGTATGGTGTTACAGAACCCGCCTGTGCGAGTCCAACTCGGCCTTGGCCGCTTTTTATTATTTCAACTGACATACGTTTTAATAGGATTTAGGATAACACCTACATAACGTACGTAATGTACCTCACATGATATCAAAACCATAAAATTTTATGGGTTTCGCACCAGGCTATAAACGTGTCATCTTAAACACAAAACTTCTTGATAACGAGGAAGCCCTTGCCTTTGCGCATTTGATTATTATTTATTGGTACTACTAGCTGCGCCCCGCGGTTTCACCCGCGTAAGTCTCGATGCCGTGGGAATATCGGGATAAAAAGTATCCTATGTGTTAATCCAGGTTATAAACTATCTGTTTGCAAAATTTCATCCAAATCCATTCAGCCGTTTTTGCGTGATTGAGTAACAAACATCCAAGCACACAAACTTTCACATTTATAATATTAGTAGGATTCCCGGTCATGAACTACCCATGTACCAAATATGCCATGAGCTTTTCTTTTAACTTCTTAAAAACTTTCTTCTTTTAAAGTTGAGGTGTTGGCTATAATGGAAGGCACTTATGTATCGAAAAAATCCCGGGATTCCGGGATCAATAAATTTAGAGTGTTGAATGTATTGGGTTATGAAACCTATGAAATTGTCGTTTTTTTCTCACACATAGAGAACGTCGTCACTTCTATGATTTAAAATATTCATCAATTGCTTGGTATTATATCGAATAATGACTATCATAGACAAGTACCAATAGTAAAAAACCTTATTACTTATAGTTTTCTAAACATAAAAATACCTTAAAAATGACTCCTCATTTTGTTAGCAGAAATGACCACATTTTTTTTTTTTAACTTATCCATAACTTATTTTTGTCGCTTAATCTAAGTGGCATACGTTATCTTAATTTTTAGACATTAGTCCATAAAAGTTTTAAAACATGTGTGTTCATGGTGTTATATAAATTAAGAAAATGTCAGTATGAAAAATGCAACTTCTTTAAAATTCCCCAAATCGGTGTTTTGCAACACCGATTTCATAGGTTATTATTATTATTTACTTACGTTCAGGTGTTGGCTATACATAGAATGCACTTTTATATCGATCGTAAAAATCTCGCTACTCCATTGATACATTTTATTTATTTATTTTATTATTTATGTACACACAGTAAAATACATAAGGCTACGACATAATTATAATAAATGAGTACAAAGGTACTCTTATTTCATGAAATTTCTTCCAGCAGACCTGCGAATGGAGAAATGAGAAAGAAATGTAATTTTGTACTTTTTGTCAATAGAAATGCTTAGCTAATGTTGTAAAGAAGGTTGCTAGTGGTACCGCACATAGGGACAAAAACCTCGGTTCTTTGAGTTTCGTAAAAAAAAATGTAGTGTATATTAATTAGTAATCTTCATAAGAGGGTTGATAAGACGATTAGTTAAGCATTCCTGGATTTTCTGGAATACCGGAATATACATTAAGAAAAAAAAAGAAGCCGCTTCCTTAATTTCTTAGCCAAAATAAAATTTACTTTAGGAAAATAATTATGCATTCGTATCATGTCAGTGAAGTTTCGCCAAATGGTATACCAAAAGGCCTACACAGACTGAAATAGACAAACCATTTTACCATTTCATAATCAAATTAAGCTCTGCTAAATATAGTCAAGTCTCTTTTTCGCAATGTTTGTATTCACCTACCAGGCTACCATGTACGGTAGAGAGCAAAGTAAACAGTGCTTCTGACCTTTACAAGACCCGGTACGGTCGGCAAACTCATGGTAATATTTTATTAATTTAACGAACTTTATGCACACATGTGGAATTTAAATGTGGAAGCATTTTAGTGAAATGGCGACTGGGCAAGTCGATGAGTGAGGTACCATTTAGTGTCCCGGTCACGTTTTCGTCGATTCTACCGATTCCTTTTATTCTGTACCTAGTCAATCTCACGTCTTTGGTTGCATTTCGACTTTAACAGCGGCTTTATTTCGTTGCAGTAAGGACGGTTTTCGTTGAAGTGTTACAACTGACAGTATCTACGTTTGAATGCACGTTTTGCTGCCACCCTGTTAGTTCTAGCTGTCATGTAAATGTGTATATTTACATTTAAAATCGACTGAAATATATGCATAGACTCATGTCAATGCATGCATTTCAGTCGATTTAACTCTCAGTCATCTGAGTCTCGCTACGATAACATTTATGCCGAGTTTTACTTTACTGCATAAAATTCGAATTGTGCCAATTGCCTTATACGTATTTTTGGAGTTGTCGATACGCACACATATAAAATTAACTTTGTCCGAATGGCCATAAGAAAAAATAAAAATTATTTAAGAATGTCAATTAGTCACGAAGAGGCGATTCGGGCGAGTAAATTTGTGGGAATCAACCAATAAGCCTTGGAGTTGTAGATTCGCTCACAAATAAATTAACTTCGTTCGGATCACTTCAAGTAAAAATAATAATATTATTTAAAAGTACTGATTCGCCCGTTTCGGGTGAGTAAATTCGTGCAAATTAACCAATAAGCCACTTTTAGAGGATAGGTGATCGGTGTGGTGTAAGTTAAAAATAATTTTAGTCGAATATTTGAAGCACGCACTTCAAATTAAGGCAGAGTCTTGGTTTATTTTTTATTTTTTGCTAGCATCTAGACTTTTACATTATAAATTAAAAAAGTTATTTTCCAGTCCATTTCTCACAGGCTTACCTTTATTGTATTCGCTTTCAAACAAAAGTCCAAATATTAATTAACTTTCTGCTGACGCTACGGTCGTTTTAGCAAACTCCGGGCCTATTCAAGTGGAACTTTTTATGCTGACGCTTCAACATCTCTGTATAGTTCTAACGAGAGGTAGCGTTGGAAAAAACATGGCCGACTCAAATTATACGCCTTTGCATTTACGCGAGCAGTATTAGGGCGTGAACAATGCAATATTTTTTGCTAACCGTACACAGTGTGTTTTAACTTTATAGCATTTTTAGTATAATGAAGGAACTGGCGTGTTCTTTTACATACTGGGTGTGAGAAAATACTCTGGTGTAATGAGGTCGAGTTTATATACAGGGTGTAAGGAATAGTAACAACCAAAAATGAACATTTTCCTGAGAAAATATCCAGTGGAATATAATTCAAAATAAGGAGCTGAATGCCCCCTGTTAATTTGCGGAGGGCTGTCCCTTACACCCTGTATACCCTGATCTGTAGGATACGTTGTCCGTACCCACTACTTTTTTGTGTGTTTTAGAGTTTTATTTTCAGGATGATTCTAATAAATGCATTTATTTCGGGTAAGTATCATTTCCAAGATATTACACAGCTTGAGTGAACTGTAGTTATCTTAATCCTAACTAACTAACTAATATTATAAATCCGAAAGTGAGTTTGCTTGTTTTTTTGTTACGCTTTCACGCTAAAACGGGTAAACGGATTTCGATGAAATTTGGCACATGGGTAGACCATGGCCTGGAATAGGATATCCCAGGGATCGAGACTCGCGGGACGCAGCTAGTTAGTAGATAAAGGGGATTATTCCCTGAATACCCGATCTCCGAGGCCCCCGTCCCGGAGATCCCCGAATACGATAAATATGATTAAATTTAAATTCAATCTGCCTAGCTTTTTCCCAACACGTTGAGGTCGGCTTCCTGTCTGACCGGATGCACCTGAATACCAGTATTTTACATGGAGCGACTGCCTATCTGACCTCCACAACCCAGTAACTTGGGTAATACGATACCCCTTGGTAAGACTGGTTGTCAGACTTTCGGACTTTTGACGACCCGTAACGAGTGTCAAAGATCCACGAATAACAGCCGGAACCAACCTGCTTAACGTGCTTTCCGAGGCACGAAGGAGTCTCGGTATGTAAACATGATCACTCATCCACGGACCAACCCCGGCAAGCGTAGCTTAACCTTTTGGATTGACCCGTGCGGCTGTTATTACTTAGCCACGAGCTAACAAACAAGGAAGTAAATTAAATGATTGGATGTGCTGAATTTTTCATTATTTTTATAATTTTCACTTTAACTTTATGAACAGATAAAGATAAACTGTGTACTTACTGCTAGGTATAAACGAAATAAAAATACTTTCAATTCTCTTCATTTTTTGTAGAAGCATTTAGTGAAACCGAAAACGCACAAACTTTTACGCAAGTTAAGATAAGTTTATACCAAAAGGAACAATTTACATAAATAATTAACTTGGCGATTCTCCACGAACACCGTTACTTGGACCTGTAGAGGTTTCTTAGTTACTAAGGCAAAAACTTCTGGTAATAAACTAGGAAGGTCCATTAAAGTCAAATGAAGTCTGCAGTACATAATCAGCCTTGAATATTCCCACTGCTGGGACACAGGCGTCCTCTCTTCGAGAGGGAGTGGGCTATAATCTACCACGCGGGCCCAGTGCGGGTTGGTAGATGTCACATTGAAGTCTTCGTTTTTTTATTACTGTTCTATAGAGTTAGCTTCGAACCTCATTCGAATGACCGACTCATTTGTTTATACAATAAATTCAGCGGAATCACACCTTGACAGCGTTCGAATTTTGAAATTAAGTTTACAGAAAAAGGCCGCGTCCGAACCAAAAGCGGTTGTAGCGCGACCGTCGCTCTATTTTATATAATACTAGCTTCCGCCCGCGGCGTCGCCCACATGGTATGACGATAAAAAGTAGCCTATGTCCTTACTCAGGCTCTAGACTATCTGTGTACCAAATATCATTTAAATCGGTTTAGTAGTTTTAGCGTGAAAGCGCGACAGACAGAGTTACTTTCGCATTTATAATATTAGTAAGGACTATATTTTGTATACTGCTGCCCGCGGCTTCGCCCGCGTTGGTTCTAATTATTTTTCTCAAATAAAAGTAACTTAAGTTACTCCTTACCTACAATTTGAATATCGCAAATCGGTGCTGTTAGTGGAACCTTGATTAATCTAACAGAAGTTTATCTTTCAATTACCAGGAACTCTCAGCATGCGTATTATAATATACTAGCTGATGCCCACGGCTTCGCCCGCGTGGATGTATGGTTATTATATACTAAAACCTTCCTCGAGAACCACTCTATCCATTGGTGAAAACAGGATGAAAATCGGTGCAGTAGTTTTTGAATTTATCGCGAACAGGACGACAGACAGACGCGGCCGAGGACTTTGTTTTATATAATTATGTAAGGATGTAAGGATGTCGTAGTATGATTTGAAAATTAGAATTTTCTCGAAAACCCTTGGTATATTGTGAAAACACGGATAATTAGACAATGGTGAAAACATTTCTGCGAGCAACTTGGAAGTAGGCGGTTGGTCACAGTTCTAACCTAATCTATTTCACCCAGTTCAATATAAGGAATCATACAATCTGCCTGCGGCTAGATATTTGGACAGTGGTGAAAACATTTCTGCGGCATCATAATATAATTTTAATATCGTCTGAGTAATTAATGTCAATGACTGCGAGTAGAGACTGCGCCCCGGTGCACCACATCTGTGCGGTATTAATAGATGCGATAATACAGGTTGTTCACAATATATGAAGTGATAATTTAAACTTCGAATATGTTTCCCAACATTTCTAATTATTATACCATGTTTTTTTTTTCTACAATTGACTGTATATAGCTTCTATGAACTCGATGTCACTATTAATGTTTAAAGGGCAGGTGTTCGCGCATTTAAGAATATCTTATCTCACTTCCTAAAGTGTTAATAATGTCATAGTGCCCTCAATATTAGTTGATACGGCTTATACGACAGCAAGATGTATTTCTGTGATTGTCGTTATCTTAACAGAACAGCACATTAAAGTGTGATCTCTGTATTAAGAGAGCGTTAAAACCCACAGTTGAAAATTTCGTAAATTCGCAAATCAAATACTAAAGTTGGTTTGTACCTACTTTGTATTTGATTTGCGAATATACGATATTTTCCAGATTAGAAAAAATTGTCTGTAGGTTATACAAATATTCGTTTCATGCCTGAATCAAACTCTCGCCATATAGTTTTGCAGCCAATAGCTTATCCGCTACGTCAACCGTTCCACTCTATTTCATACTAAATATAAATCACCCTGTATACACAAACGTGAGCCACATTGGCACGCTGCGGTACGCACTGACGTAGAAGCGATGCATCGCTTCGTGACAGGACGGTTCACTGACATACTAGGTACCTACTTACTCATTTGATTAGATAGATAATATCATTACTATACTTTTAACCTTCATTAGGATTCCTTTTTATATAGAAGATCGTTTGTATGATTTGACAAAAAATCGAGATTTCATAATTATATTTTACTTTAATATTAATGTATTATACTCATAAATCTTTCGGAATAAATTCTCTAAATGATGTTGAAAACCGCCTAAAACCTCGTTGCGTAATTTTGAAGAACAACTCGGTGACACAGACAGACACAAAAAGTGACTTTAATCCTAATATTTATAAATGCGAAATTGAGTTTGTTTGTTACGCTTTCACACTAAAACGGCTGAACGGATTTGTATGACATTTGGCACAGGGGTAGACATCATGATCTGGAAGAAGATAGAATACTTGTTATCACGATATTCTTACGGGATCGAGACTTACGCGGGTGAAACCGTGGGGCGCAGCTAGTTTATAATATGTATAGATTAAAGCTGGTGTTGTCTCTATTTGGTGCTAAATTTAAATCACCCTGTACACACATGACATGAGCCACATTAACACGCCGTGAAGAAGCGATGCATCGCTGTCAGCTGTGTGACGGTTCGCTGACACACTCGTTTCATTAGATAGCATATTCAGTCTAGAATGTTCCCACTGTTGGGACACACGCCTCCTCTCGTTGAGAGGTAGGTTGCCGTAATCCACCACGCGGGCCCAGTGCGGGTTGGTAGATGTCATAGGCTGATTATGAAACACTAGCTTCGCCTGCGTGATAAGTCGATAAAAAGTAGCCTATGTCCTTCCCCGGGATGCCATCTATCTCCTTGCCAAATTTTATCGAAATCCGTTCAGTGGTTTAGGCGTAAAAAGGTTACAGACAGACAGAGTTACTTTCGAATTTATAATATTAGTATGGATAACTGGCGAAATGGAGTGTACAGTCACGAGCAAAAATATGTATAGGTACACTTAACATAATTCAATGACCATTTTTTCGTGGAATAACGATTGCAACTTTGAGATAATACCTATTTCATAATAATATGTGTTCCAAAATACTATGTTCGTTATATCCTTAGTTATTTCATAAAGTTATTACAATCAATACAGTCAGTAGGAGAAAATCACTTTTAAAAGTTGCTAATGCTCGGTTCCTATAAACAAAAACGAATCGTTTTGCTTACCAATGATGGTACGACTTTTTATTGCCAACCTGGGCATATAAATAGATTCGTAGTCTAATTTTACCTGTGATAGCTACTTCCATATGGGAGGGTCTACTATGCAAAACTATGAGGTATTTGCTTCATTATTGGTAAAGATACAAGAGTCTTGATTTTAACCAATAACGGTCCGTAAATTATAGGAATCGGCCATTAGTGTATACATATTGGTGGTCGTAACTGTACTTCTCTACCAGCCCCTTTGCGAAACACAGGCGTGATTTTATGTTTCTGTTGTTATATTTGAATGATACTTTTATTAATATTTCAAAATAATAAAAAATTCAAGTGTTTTTTTAAACAAATACGGTCCTCCGTAGAAAATATTTTTGTATTGAACATTGCTTCGACGTGTTGCATATTAAATTTAAAAGTCATTTCCAATAGTGTTCAGCTGCAAATAAATATTCAATGCTGAAATGAAAAGAGGAAACTGTCATGCTTGTTATTTCACGTTCAGTTCAGAAAGCAATTTTTCTGAAGTCTGTGTTTTATGTTTTCGCTTTTAATATTATCATTATTATTTGCCCTTATCCCAATTTATGTGAAGTCGCCGCAAACATTTATTTTTCTTACACACTTCTATATTAGTCGTCATCTCGATAGTCACCCCCTTTCTAACCATATCAACTTTCACATGTGGCGGTATCTACATCGCCACATGCGAACTACGCATCAAAAACCTGACGTCAGACAGACGTCACATACATCCTGCATCGCGCAATTAAAGTTTACCGTGCAGTGGACATATATACGAGAACCCAACATCAATCGTTGGGCAGTTGCCCGCCAGACACAACACCCGCTGGTCGGAGGATCCTCCCTTTTCTATGGAGTATGAGTGAACTTTACACCCTGTTCCTCATACCCCCAAACACACACTCCATCCATCGTTTCTTTGGTCTTCCTTTACTCGTATAGCCATATTTCCTACTCAAAACTTTCTTCACGACATTTTACTCATTCTTCCGCATCATATTATGCCCATATCATGACAACCGATTTCCACACAACTTTTCAGTCACCCGTGGCACTTCCCAAAAAAAAAAAAAAAAACAGAAGTCTGTGTTTTACGGGTTCGCTTAAACAGATAATAAAAACCGCGACGTGAAGCGACGAGACAGACGCTGCGCGCACTTTTTAACAATTATCAATCTTATTTTCTTCACGAAAAGCTGTAATTTCAGTGCGAGAGTTGACACGTGTCAAAGTACGCTGAGACCCCCGGTGCTGCGCAGCGCGTGCACCTTATTGTGTACTAAATAAATTCGATAGTTGTATTGGATCATAAAAAAGTGTGCGTCGCTTCACGTCTCGGTGTGAACTGACCCTTAAACACAGACATCTGTTTTTTTGTTTTTGGAATTATTTTTGTGTAGGTACCTATTTGTTAATAGTATTCCTTATCGAGTTCAATCAGGCGACCCTTTGTAATAACTTTAAACCTTCGTATTTCTTTAGAGATTTCTTCTTTCTTTTGCGTGTGGTTAGTGACTAACCTGGTGTCAGAGTTTTTACGCCGCCCACGGGCCTCTGACTTAGTTTCACATGCCGTCGAGAAATATCTCTCAGGCATGCGTTTCCTCACGATGTTTTTCGATGTTTGTGTTTTTACATGTGACGTCACGAAGCTATGACTTGTCCCCCTTGTCATAGGATGTCACAATTTGTTGATCTCCTACCCCTGAACGTGTGATGTAATTTATGGATGCCCCCCAAGACAGACAGACCTCTGTAAGAAAACATGATTTGATCCGCGATGACGATGATTAAAATATGTATATTTGTTACAGAAGAAATCCTGGGCTCTCGCACAGCGCTATGGATGTCAGCAGACGGGCACATGGTGCTTTATGCGACCTTTAACGACAGCCTAGTGCACGAACAGAAATACCCCTGGTATGGGGCAGCCCTGGACACTGATGATCCTGCCAAGGTAATTTGAATTCTGTTTGTAGATGAAATAAGTCAATTTTAAGTATTTTCTAGTTAGAACTGACTGCCACAGTTTCGATACTTTCGTACAAGAGTTATGTTACGGAGCTCGTGGCTAATTAATAACAGCCGCATGGGTCCATCATGTTAAACTACGCTTGCTGTGGTCCGTGGATGGGTAACCATCTTTACATACCTTGCCTCGGAAAGCACGTTAAGCAATCGGTCCCGGCTGTACTTTGTGGATTGGACAGTCGTTACGGATCGTCAGAAGCCCGAAATTCAGACAACCAGTCTTACGAAGGCATATCGTATTACCCAGTTACTGGTATTCAGCTGCCTCCGGTTAGACTGTATTTCTATGAAATACCTTCCGTAGCTAACGACACGTCGATTTCATAGAAATACATAGAAACCAATAGTGTGGACTTGTACCTTAAAAGTAAAAAATCTTTTTAAAAACAAGCTTTTAATGAACTAAAAAGGATTTTCCCATGGCCACCTTCCGGCTCCATCACCAAACCCTGAACACCACCTAGTGTCAAAGTACTTGTTAATACATGACCAATGAGTCCAAACACGATGGTGCTATCTGGTTTGATTGAGAGTTCCTATGCCCAACTTCTGGCTCCACCATCAGACCAGCTCCAGGTATGATTTTTCCAAAATGTTTTGGTAGTTATATAATTATGCCAAGTTTCAGCTCGATCGCATGCCAGGAAGTGCTTGAACAATGGATGACAATTGGAGTAACCGGAAACACATACGAAGAGCAAGCTAATATAAAGCTTGTAAAAATAACTACTTTTCTTATTTTTTTACATTAATCCTTTCCATCTCTCCACCCAGACGTACCCGGAGATCAGGAGTGTGCGGTACCCTAAGCCAGGGACCAACAACCCGACAGTAACGCTGACGGTGGCTGACATCGCTGACCCGAAGCATATCCGCACACGACACCTCACGCCACCTAAAGTTATTCTTGAAGAGGGGTAAGTTGACTAATTTCAGTAGTTGGAAACGCTTCAAGTTTTCTTTACAACCAAAGAGAGAATAAAATAACCAGTCTGCATATTCTTCGTTCAGAAAAGTTTCCCAGTTGGATTTGAGAAATTCTTTTTGGTTTTGATAGACTAATTCTTGAGGAAGGCTATAGGCTATTTTAACATCAGGATAGTAGGTATACTTAGGAGCCGAGCTAGAAGAATAATAAAAATAAAAGTTATAAAACTAAAACCCAACTACGACAAAAAATCAATCAACTAAATAGTTGGGTATAAGTTTTATAACTTTTTTTTTTATTTAAAAAAAAAATGGGATTTTAATTTACATATTTTTGAAATGTATTAAGCCCTTTCATTTGATACCCAACATGGTATGATTAAAAAATATATTTTAGAGGCCCCCCTTTTCAGTTTAATGTGACGTCATAAAGCCTATAACCAGCGGGCGATCAAGACGTTTCCAACGATACCTCATTTTTTAAATTGTGATGAGTCGTTTAGAATATACGAGGGAACAAATGAACATACATATGTATGTATGTATGTTCATTTGTCTACACATACATACTTACATACTTACATACATACTTACATACATACCTACTTACATACATACTTACAAACATACTTACATACATACTTACATACATACTTACATACATACTTACATACATACTTATATACATACTTACATACATACATACCGGTCAAAATCATAACCCTCCTTTTTGCTTCGCCGTAGTCGGGTAAAAAATAAAAAAGAATATAAGCAAAAACGAAGTACTAGCGCGGGCAGGCGATGCGATGCGAAGGGATGCGAAGGGAGGAAGTGCGCGGTGACTTTGTCCACGGGAAATTTCTTGTTCCCACAAGAAAGGAGATCATTCACCGTCCATACATTTTTGGGCTAAGTGTGAAAGTGCCAAACAAAAAAAAACTATATCATTCCGAAAGATTTTCTCTTCATTTTTTATTACTACAAGCTATTACTTTAATTAGATTACTGTTAATTATTTCAACCAAAACATACTGAAAACAGTACTTTTCAAAATCGTATAATAGCGCAGGAAATTGCCCTACGTATTTGTTCCAATAGTGATAAGTGAAGAGAATAACATATTCTTACGGAATATTTTTTTTGTTTTGCACTTTCTTTATTTAGCCCAAAATTAATGATCTCCTTTCACGTGGGTGAAGTCGCGGGCACAAGTTAGTGTTACTATAACAACAGCTCTAAACTCTTTTACTATAGTTGAGACAACACTTCTTCATAGTGTTCCAATATACAAAGTCCCTAGATCTCCATATAAAGCGGAGACTGCAAAGCGAACTCGTCTGCTTTAAAGCGCTGTAAGCCATAAACCGAGCTAGATAAATGAGCTGAACCCCATAAAATAAACAAAGTGGGCGGGTTTTGTATTAAAACTTCAATATTTCGAATCGACGTTCATTTACATTGTGAGTTTACTGGTGAAAGAGCTCGATCGTCTTATGTTTTATTGATAGTTCGTGAAGGGTAGGTTTTGATTTCTATTCTTTTGGTATACCAACCTAGAACTCTTAAAACTTATGTGAGCAATCGGATTGAACAAATTAGAGAATTAACTGAAATAACTACTTGGCGTCATGTACCATCCGAACATAATCCTGCTGATATGGCGTCCAGGGGCATTCAACCACGTCTTCTATAATAATACTCTTTGGTGGCATGATCCTTCCTTTCTGGCCATGACTGAAGATGAATGGCCCCAATCTAAATCTACTGCTACTTTACCTGAAATATAGGTACAATTCTGTAGCCGACTGCAGGCGGTAGCAGCAGGCATCGTGTCGTCACGACACGACTGGTTTCTATAAAATACCTTCTGTAGCTAGCGACACGTCGGTTTCATAGAAAACAGTCGTGTAGCGACGACACGTCACCTGCTGTTGCCGCCTGCGGTCGGCTGTGGAATTGTACCTTATGTGGTCTTGAACTTTTTGTACTATAGGTTGATCAACAATATTTTATGTGTTATTAAATTGCTAGCTTTCTTTTACAAATGTTGTTAAAACCATGTTAAGTCAGGATTTGACCACCAAGTGTATTATCGGTATATTATTATTCAAATTACAACTATTAATCTTTGACAGGTGTTGTGTGTAATTTGAATTCAACCTAATATCCACACAGCATTTCCGCATAGAACTTGATGTTTACTTGTTTTTCGATTCCTTCGTCCGTCTTTATTATCAGCTACAAGAAAAGCAACTCTATCTGATAACATCTAAGAGACATTTTCATTCACAACTATACGTTTTCTTGCAGTGACTACTACTTCACGAGCGCACAATGGGTGTCCCTCACAGAAGTTTGCGTCGTCTGGCTAACCAGGATGCAGAACCTATCAGTGGTCTCCGTCTGCAAGAGTCCTATGTGGTACTGTCAGGAGGTAAGGAAGAACTTTCATAATTCACTGCATTTTTGGCCTTAGCTACATATGCCTAATGACTGTTACTTCGGCTGCCAACTGAATTCAGTTACGTATCTTTAGCTCCCGTGATGCATCCCATCGGAAAAAAAATGCCAATCTGAGATAAGCCCCTGCTGAGTTCAGATACCCTGGTACTTTGACTGGAATACTGCTTACCCTGATGATACTTTATTCGAGTATGCTTTAATAATGTACACCGTAATAATTCTAACAAGGTGAAGTTACTACGACCTGATTTTACCTAATTAATTTTGCAAGCAAGGTATGTTACTGGCTAATTAGCCAGCAAAGTGGAATGAAGCGATCAATATATCAGAATTAAAAAACCTAGGATGCTGATATAGTCTTGAATCGTTAACTTTTTTTTATCCAGGTAAAACGGCAGGTAGGTTGGTAATATCATTCAGCTTGAATACCCAGTAACATTGCGAGGAAACCTGAACTTATCTATACATAATATTATAAAGTCACTTTTCGTGTTGGCCGCGTTATTCTTCTAAACCAAGCAATAGATTTTGATGAGGTTTTTTCACCATCGTTTAGAGAATTTATTCCGGATGGTTTATGTGTATTATACCTAAGTGTTGTGTTTATCAAAATTTTTAGCGTGTCGCCACCTATTGGTAGAAATGTATGTGACTTGGCTTTCTATTTGAGAATTAATTCAGTCCTTCCGTTGTCATGTCAACTTGCTGTTTTATTATAGGTTATGGACCCAGGCAATTTCTTTTTCAAAATATTTACCCTGTCGCCACCTAGTGATGGAAAATGTACAGACGAATTGAGAACTTCCTCCTTTTTGAAGAAGTCGGTTAATAAGTCTTTAAATAAACGGTATCGCTGTCTGACATAAATAACTATCTTTGGCGATGGTGTTTGAAGAAAATGTTCACAAAAAGATTCGAACAGAATATTAATGTCAAAGTTCTTACAATTCAAGAAGATACTGTTTTCTATTGTAACTTCATATTATTTTGTGAATTTTTGAGCTCGTTTTTTAAAGAATTGTGTACTAAAATTTTGTTTTGTCGTAGGTAGTTTTTTAAAAACATTCACAAATTTTTTTGTTAGGTAAGAGACTGCGGTCATAAGTTATTTTTAATGGCTTGCAAACTGTTGGATTAACATGTTTTGTTTTAGCTTTCGTTTCAAACTTCGAAGCTAATATTATATTCTTATTAATGTTTTAGAATATGAACTTTTCGCGGCTCGACCCTGAAAAAGTTTCGGATTAAATATTCACATGAATTAAGGTTCTCGACTAAGTAAAGAACATAAAAGTATTTCTCGATTTAAAATTAAACTTCCTCTACAGGTATACAGAATATCCTCAGGGCTGGATGGCTGGGTAGAATCAGCCCCTTCCCCCCTCTGGTCAGCCGGTGGCGGGGCCCTGGTCACCCTGGCCCCAGTCAGGGACGGCCCAGCAGGGTTGTTCCGGCATATAGTGAGGACGGAACATAACTCGCATGGGCCCAGGGCGTTGCCACTGACGCATGGGAGTTTTGATGTGGTCGAGTTGTTGGCTTGGGATCATGCGAATCAGCATATGTGAGTATTTTTTCATGTCTTTGCATAAGGCATCATCGAGTCTCATGCTGTCCCTTTCACTTTAAGATGTATTTTAGCGATACAAATACTTTTAAGAACGTCCTAAACGATAAACTGAAAAATACTTATTGATTAATGATGAGGAGAAAATTATTAATTAGAAATTGATTAATGAAACAGGAGATTTGATGAAACAGGTAATCTCCGGGTAACATCCGGACACCTAAACCAGTAGATAATATCACTTAAATTCTACTTAATTATTTATTTATCTGTTGGATAGTGCTTATCTGGAGTTGCGGTGGATATTTACTATAATTTTCTTACAGCTACTACTTGGGCATCCCAGAGGGTAAACCAGGGCAGCAGCACTTATACAGAGTATCGTCTGAGGCGCCGAGGCCGGGCTCCCCGCAGAAACTACCGTACTGTGTCACGTGTAACTCACAGGTCGGTACAAATTACATAGCATTTTAAAACTACCGGGAACCCACTTCTTTACGCAAGCACCCTTATTATGCAAATAAACGACAACAGCACTCGTATTTCTAATTAGCATTCACTGTCCCAACTAAATCAGAGCTAATATCGCAAACAAACTTAATTAACAGCTTCTGGAAAGTAATAAGATTTTCTCTTTGAGCAAACTGATTCCTAGATATGGAAGATATGGATTGTTTTCTCAAATTTTCTGGTCAAAAGGTACTAGGATTGTAGTAACTTGATGGAAGGTAATATGAAAACAAAAATATGATCGGCAAACTCTTCGTATTCGAGGAAGCAGCTTACACTGAAAAAATATTTGCTTCACTGGTTTCGGATATTGAGACAACTGAAGATTTATAGTTGTTGAAGTACTAGGGCTGCATTTTCTGAAGGATGGAAGCAGGTACTACCTGCATAAGTAAAGTCAACCACGCGTCCATGGTATAACAATTTGACTTTAAAAGTGTTTTTAATTCGTAGCAGTTAGGTCGATATTAGACTTTTCACTTTTTGTTCATTTTTGCGTTTCATTCTTCATCTTTCACACAAAATGAATCAAAAATGAAAAATGAATTAATTAGTGAACCGATTCAACGATGTTGGATTTCGGCACTCGGCTGAAAATTATCGAAATCTGAAAAAAGGAGCAAATGACCGTTAATTCCTATAAAATTTTGTCGGTGTCGTGTTATAATGTAAAAATTACATGCATATGGGATTTTGCAATCATTTTCTTCCACTTATTTCTCGAACACATTTTCGTCCATTAATCACCATTATCTCCACCTAGCCATCCCCTTCAATAAACCTGGAATACTACGGCAACCTCGCATCGTCTGGGGATAGCACGTGGGGTGACGGCGACTGGGATGAGGAGCTGCCTGCCACCTCACCCTCGCCCAGCAAGAAGAAGAAGAAGAAGTACCCTGGTAAGACAACATTTTATTGAATTAATCACTTTATTTTTAAACAAGACCGCCAGTCGACCGGCCGGTCGAAGTGGCGGTGCTTGGGGGACGCCTATGTCCAGCAGTGGACGTCTTTCGCCTGAAATGATGATAATGATGAATATACTCAACAAACAACATGTGTTGATACCCTTGTACCATCCCGTCTTCCTAGCACGGCGGGCTGTGCTGGGGAAGCTGCTACAGATGCGAAAAACCTCAAACGGCGAAAATATTCCAATCTTATTGGGAGTTATTTGATCGAGCCGTTTGGGGTTGAAACACTAGGGCCATAGGGTCCGAGTGCCTACTTTTCAAGGGGTTGGTTAACTCTTCACGTAACCAGAAGGCTGGCCTATTTTTTGGTCAATAAATTCAATCCTTTTTTCTATTATACATATACATTATTATTATTTTTCCTATTATTATTTTAAGTCATATAATTACTTAAAAGTAAGAAATTTAACGCGTTGCTTTGTTTGGTCGAGACAAATGTGTAAGCAGACTAAAGAAGCAGCAAAGAGTATGCCATCATAAGAGAGGTCTTGTACTCAGCTCTCCTTTAACTCAACGGTTTATTAATCGTGCGATTAGTGACTAACCTGGTGTCAGAATGTTTATGCCCATGGGCCTCTTGACTTGGCTTCACAAGCCGTCGATGGATAATTATCTGATATGAGCAATCCAAATCGTGTACATAAGGCCCGTCCTAACGCCACCTAAACGCTACATCGTCATCTTCCAAGACCCCATTTACTTTCTCTCCCTTCCCCCAGATGGCGTGCCTCAGAACCTGCCGTGCCTCTACCACGAGGCCCACTTCAGTCCCTCCTCCGCCTACTTCGTGCTGGAGTGCCTGGGACCTGGAGTACCTACCTTCAGTCTACATAGGACTGCGCTGCCTGATCCCAGGCTGGTAGCGCATTTGGAGAATAATACTATTGTTAAGGTAAGGATTTGGATTTTTTTTATATAGTTTTTATAGACAGAAAATATTTTAGAGGTATGAGGAACAGGGTGTAAAGTTCACTCATCCTCTATAGAAAAGGAAGGATCCTCCGAGCAGATGGGTGTTGTGTCTGGCAAACGATTGATGCCCAACAATTGATGTCCGGTTCTTGTATATATGTCCATGGCGCGGTAAACTCTAATTGCGCGATGCAGCATTTATATGACGTCAGGATTTTGTGTGACGTCAGGTCTTTGAAGCGTAGTTCGCATGTGGCGATGTAGATGCCGCCACAATATGATTAAAATAAAAGAAACAATAGTATAGTGGATAAAGAACAGTCAAGTTCTATATAGGTAAGGTCAGCGAAAAAAATCGGCCTCTGCTACTTTTTACATATCATCTAAATTGACAGAAAATTATTCGATCCATTGGCTAAGAGTTCAATTTCGTTAATTTTTTTAAACTGATGTTTTATTCGACTTTTGTTGCTGACTGTACCTATCTCTAGTTCCTATACAAATTTCTTTTATAAGCAACTAGCTGTTGCTCGCGACTTCGTCTGCGATACAGGATGAATAGTATGCCTATGTCCTTCTCCATGTCATGGTCTACCTATATGCCAAATTTCATCCATATCCGTTCAGCTGTTTTAGCGTGAAAGCGTAACAAACAAAAAAACAAACTCACTTTCGCATTATATATTAAGTTAGGATTAGGATTCATAATTTCTCAGTTATAAGCAGTTCCTTTATTTTTCAGTACGAATTCTTTCGGATACCTTAAAATAAAAAATAAAATAAAAAAACATTTATTTCAGGTCCTTGACCAAAAATTTTGTGTCACAATTTTGAATTACATAAGTGTTTAAGAAGTTAATAAAGTTACGTTATCAGTTGAAAGCAAGAATTAAGAAATTGATATTGTTTTTCTGAAAGATTTTTCTTTAAATGTCCGAGAGAATATCCTTGTTTAAATTAAACCTAACACCCCCCTTTTTTTAGAGCACGTAGATATATTATGACAAAGGTAAACGTTCCGCTAGACGCTTTTATTTACAGTGTTTAAAGACCATTAGGTTTATAGCCTACTTTTTAAACATTCATGAACATATACTGTGTCACCCACTTTATTAAACATGTTTACTCAAAATGTTATATTCCAGCTTTTAAAAAGTCGTACGTAGGTACTCAAAAAAGCAGACAAATAAAATTTTAACAATAGGTAAACATTCCAGAAGTTATGCATACATATATAAATTCACGTTTTCATTAAAAGATTTTAAAAAAATTCTATCCGACACCGTGCTCGCTAGCGAAAGAGCTGACTGACTGAGGGAGGGGTCGCGGTCGCGGCCGGTCAAGTCACGTCCCGGACACCCCGCCCGTGTTGAGACGCATGTTCGTTGTCCTAGCGCCCTAGGGTGAAAGTGTGAAATGCTCTTGTGTTAAAAGGTAGATTTTCTTTAAAAAAAAAGTATTAATTTTCCATTGATTTTACGTTCTATAAAAGAAACCAAATACTGGTATTCATCCGGTTAGACTGGAAGCCGACCGCAACATTGTTGGGAAAAGACTAGGCAGATTGATTTATTGATTTATTGAAATGAAACCAAACCACTGGTTTCAAGGATGGTGTTTAACGTTTTTTTTTTTTTTTTTTGGGCGGAGCGGAAGGGCGTGTCAGACTCTTACTGACTAAAACCCACCCGTGTTCCTTCAGTTGCCTGTTGCCAGGGTCCCGGTATCCCTTTCGGACTATTCCGCAACCCTGGCAGGCATCGGTCCTAACGGACCCCGTCAGGTGTGCTGACATCTCTTTGAGGCGCGCGTGGAACACGACGCGCCATCGACCCGGGCCTGGTCCTTATCGGACGGCGAGCTACCCATTGCTCGCCGTCCGCAAGCCCGCGCCTATGGTGGCCGGGAATCCGCCTGGGATTCCCGACGCCCAGGGTGTCTCCAGGGGCGGCGGTTAGGGGCGTGAGGGTGCAAGCTTTGCCTCTCCCTCACGCGTTCCGCCTCCTCCTCCGCGAGCATCACTGCTTCGCAGAAGGAGGTGACCGATGGTGTTTACACTAACACACTGTATATACTTCTAGGGCATCCCCCCTCCCGGCTTTTCCACTCACATCTGCGTTGTAAATAACCACGTTTTTCCCGATGTTATTTCTGCAGAACATTTATTTTGAAATACAAGCATAAAATTGAAATGGTAGAAATCGGCCAAGGAGAAAATCCAGCTTAGCTATTATCCCGGATAATCTTTGCTTTTATATCACGGATCGATGTTAAACGAACTTTTTGCTTCAAAAAGATAAATTATATCTTTGACTTTTCCATTACACAACAAGGGACAATATTTTACGCGTAAATGACTGAAAATACATTTATATTTTTATTACCCGACTGCCTCAGAAGGAGGGTTATGTTTTTACATAGGAGATTAGTATACAGACAGACAGAATTGCTGTAGGTCAAAACCATTTCACTCCTAGCTTAGAAATACAGGGTGTAAAAAGACCCATCACATAGCCGTCAACTACTAACGCATTCTATACATCAAATAAGTAACATTGCACAAAAAAAAAAAGTTATAACATTTAAAACTTTCTTTAAAAAAACGTCTGAAAAAGTTGGAACTTTGACCTTCAATATCTCCATAACCAGAAGGTTCTCAGGTATGGTCTAGAACAAAAAATGATCATAATGACGGGAATAACAAGTGACTTTCGGCTTCATTAAGCGTATTTTTACACCCGTTATATTCGAGGAACAGGTTGTAAAGTTCACTCATAAGTACTCCATAGAAAAGGGAGGATCCTCCGACGCGACGGGTGTTGTGTCTGGTACCTTGAAAATTTCCTAAACAACTGGAGAAGGACCTTGGTTTTATCAGAATAGACATTAGTCTTTAATTAGTGACTTTTGTGGACATGATAATTATTCAGATTTGTTACAGTTGTAATGGCAATTATGTCATTTGGTTTAAATAGGTTTTTATTTTTATTATCTTGTTTATCTTTTCTTTTATCTTTTATCTTTATAAGATTGTTTTATTATTTCTAAGATTTTATGTTGATATTTTACAAATTATTTGTACTGAATAAATATTCTATTATATATATTAGATTCTTTTCTTGTGAATGTGAGAACGATGTATTAGTGGACTGTAGATTTGTTAAACATTTTTAACCGACTTCTTCAAAAAGGAGGAGGTTCTCAATTCGTCTGTATGTTTTTTTTTTTTTGTATTTTTGTCCGATTACTCCGCCAATTATGAATCGATTTTGATGATTCTTTTTTTGTTTGGTAGGTCATGCTTCCGAGGTGGTCCCATATAAATTTTATTAACTTTGCTTGCGTAATTTTTGAGTTAGCTTCAATATTACGTATTTTTCCCGCTTAGTTTATCTAGACGATATCCTGTTTGACTCCTTCACTGTTATTTACATAGCAGGTAGTGGTATTCGGATTTGTGTGGGGTAGGTACCACAACTAAAAAGTGAAAAATAACTTTAATTTCGGAAGTCGGTGGCAAAAAACGGAAATTGAAAAGCAAAGACACCGACTTCCGAAATTAAAGTTATTTTTCACTTTTTTAGTGTTTTTTTTTGGAAGTCGGTTGTTTTTTTTTATAAAAAGTTTTTATCTATTTTGTTAAGTACCTACCTGGTACTTGTTGAAAGGCCTACACTGTCCTCCCATACTTACCATTAACACTGTACCTAATTCTAAAATATTGTAAAAGCCAATTATTTTTAAAAGAGTTACCGTGGAGTTTCTTGCCTGCTCTTCTCAATAGGAAACGATCAATTAAAACCGTTCAACTAGCTTGTGACGTTTCATAAGTGTATGTGAAATGAAATATTTTGATTTTGATATTGATTTTCTCCGGATTAGTTTTCTTTACAGCAAGTAGCTTCTACGTAGTTTAGTAAGGAAGATTTTTCTCAACAATCAGCTAACCCGACTCTTCCTTTGCAACAGGAGAGACTAGCAGCCATAGCACTGCCGACCCCCCGAACATTCTCGGTGCAGCTATCCAGCGGGCACGCAGCCAGGGTGCGGCTGCTCCTCCCACCTGGCCTGAGAGAAGATGAGGTTACCAAGTACCCTCTGGTGTTGAAAGTGTGAGTACAAATGGAATTCCTTCTTTAAACTTTCTTTTACGTGTGGTTAGTGATTAACCTGCCGGTGTATTCTGTAAACACTTCACCGTGAAAACTTAGGTGAAGTGAGCTTAAAGCCTTCTTGTCACAGTCGTCATATGTGCAGCTGACAACTGTTTTTTTTTTTTTAATGTTCTCCTCTTAACATATTCTTATGATTTATAATTATGATTAAGTACTGTTATCTTTTTGTATGCACGTGTTTCTGTGACAAATAAACCTATTTTTCTTTCTTTTCTAAAGTGAGCTGTCACTTCACCTGACGCTAGGGATTGACAGCTCACTTCACCTAAGTTTTCAAGGTGAGATTTTTACAGAATACTACTACTGGTTGCAGAGTTCTTATGCCGCCCATGGACCTCTGACTTGGTTTCACATGCCGTCGAGAAATATCATGGCATGCCTGTTTCCTCACGATGTTTTCCTTTAACGTTTTTGAAGCGAGTGATAATTATACAATTTTTTCTGAATGTTTTCAAATTTTGCCTGTAATCCCCGTAGGGTTAGGCAGAGATGTAACCTATAGTACCTAGGCCTAAATATCACCAGTTTTGTTAAAGTCCCATGTAATAGGGGGTGAGCCTATTGTCATCAACCGGGCACAAGCAACGCTGCAACTAAGAAATTCCTGATGGAGAAACCTAATAACAATTTGCCCGACCTGGGAATCGAACTCAGAACCTCATGCTGAGCAGTAGCGCTTGCGACCACTAGACTAACGAGGCATTCATGTTTTCCTTTCTGTTTTAATCAGAATATGAGGAAGGACCTTCATACAGTCAGGTTTAATAACAGCGAATTATCCTGCGTTCAATTACAATCAATATGTTCTGTTCAATTCCAACTATGTTGGGGTCGGCTTCCAGTCTAACCGGATGCAGTTGAATACCAGTACTTTACATGGAACGACTGCCTATCTGAACTCAACAACCCAGTAACTGGGCAATGCGATAGCCCTTGGTAGGACTGGTTGTGAAATTTTTGGGCTTCGGACGACCAGTAACGACTGTCAAAGGTCCACGAATGACAGCCGGGACCAACGGCTTAACGTGTTTTCCGAGACCCGGAGGAGTATCGGTATGTAAATATGGTAACCCATTCGCAGACCAACCCCGGCAAGCGTAGCTTAACCTGATGGATCGACCCGTGCGGCTGTTATTACTTAGCCACGAGCTCCTCTCAATCAATCAATCAATTGCGTTAAATTACAATTAACAAAATTAACGATGCTTAAATATACATGAGGCTTCTAATGTACTCCATACGACTTTCGCGAGCTATTGTGAGCTCGGCAAACAATAGATAACATCAAGAATAGCATAGGGCCGCAATAACACAAATATGTTCCCGTTCTGAGTATTCACGCGTTGTACAATAAGTTAGTGATAACTTGGAAAACCTTTTAGAAGATGCCTAAACTACAATAGTCGTAGACGTAAAAGAGTTGTTACAAATATTCTCCGAATTTCGGTAGACAGTAACTATCAGAGTTCTTTATAGTTAAGTAAAAGTATATACTGAAAACCGATACGAGCCGCGCGCCACACCGTTATGTTGTCGAAATTAGGAGATCAGAAAACCACTAAAGTATTCGAATACTCTCACAGAATGAAACTGTAAATGTAAAATATAACCGCACTTACTTTTTACAAGACTGTTAGTCTATTCCTGGCCGATAGCCGCGCTTCTACAGTCATTGTTACAAAGGTAATAAGAGCCGTAATGGCCTGAGATCTCACAAATCATTGTGACAATAGACTCTGAAAATATATCTGATGCTTAACATTCCTTGTAAGTAATAACAGACAATTATGGAAGGATTTATGACTGCCATTACTGTTCTCAAATAATACGAATTTGTAAGCAATCTCTATTGTAATTTTTAAATAAAAAATCCCGTTTATTTTAGCTTTAAATCTGTGTCAGCCTATAACGTTCCCACTGCTGGGACGCAGGCCTCCTTTTTATGTGGGAGGTAGTGGGCTGTAATCCATCACGCGGGCCCAGTGCCGGTTGGTGGATGTCACATATCATCGAAGTTTTTATTCTGGGACATCAGGTTTCCTCACGAAGTTTTCCTTCACCGTTTTGAGAGCAGTGTTGATGGAACAATTAATACAAAGTGAAGTGCCTCCTTGGGTTTGACCTCACTCGTAAGTCGTGGCCATTACCACTGGGCCACCACTGCTCACCTTAAATCTGTATCACATATCTTAATTTAGGTCCTCGACGACGTTGTGACTGAAAAAAAAATACACTCAAAACTGAAAAATTACTTTAATTTCGGAAGTCGGTGTCTTTGCTTTTCAATTTTCGTTTTTTGCCACCGACTTCCGAAATTAAAGTTATTTTTCAGTTTTGAGTGTATTTTTTTTCACTTTTTCGTTGTGGTACCTACCCCACACAAATTCTAATACCACTAGCTGATGTAAATAACAGTGAAGGAGTAAATGAAAACATCGTCTAGATAAACTAAGTGGGAAAAATACGTAATATTGAAGCTAACTCAAAAACTACACAAGCAAAGTTAATAAAATTTATATGGGACCACCTCGGAAGCATGCCCTACCATACAAAAAAAGAACCATCAAAATCGATTCATAATTGGCGGAGAAATCGAGTAACAAACATACAAAAAAAAAAAAAACATACTGACGAATTGAGAACCTCCTCCTTTTTGAAGAAGTCGGTTAATAAAAGGAATGAAATTAGATGGATTTCAAATCAATCTTCATAAAAACTCACCTTTTTTTCAGCCCAGTTTGAAAAAGGAAGCCAATTTCATAACAAAAGACGATTCTCTATGTTAGAATACTGACCAAGGGGATGGAACCACAGCAAGCATCTTGCAAGTGACGTTGCTAACTCTGGAGTATGGTCTTGGCCATTTGTGGTTATGCAGAGCCTCCGTTGAGGTAGAGTGCATTTCATGAAATAATTCCTTCGCAGTAATGTCCCCACTGTGAAATTTAAAAAACCGGCGAAGTGCGAGTCGGATTCGCGCACGAAGGGTTCCGTACCATTATCTATAAAAACGGAAAAAAAACACGTTTGTTGTATGGGAGCCCCCTTAAATTTTTATTTTATTCTGTTTTTTAGTATTTTTTGTTATAGCGGCAACAGAAATACATTGTCTGTGAAAATTCCAACTGTCTAACTATCACGGTTCATGAGATACAGCCTGGTGACAGACGGACAAACAGACAGCATAGCCTTAGTAATAGGGTCCCGTTTTACACTTTAGGTACGGAACCCTAAAAACGGACCTATTAGCGCCGTAGCGGGTTAGCGTATTCGTATTGGTCCTACAACAGTGGAGCCAACATAGGAACTATTTGATAAAACGCACTCTAAGCTTAATACTAAGTATTGTCATCAACACCACAGAATTGATGAAAACGACTGCGAGCCGCTGGTGTGGTACAAGCACCTGCTTCAATGATCTTTATAACTCATACTCGCCTGGTACTTTTTCTGATACGATATCTTCTCATTGGTTTCTCCAACAGCCACGGAGCACCAGGGACACAGCTGGTCACAGAGCGTTGGGCCCTAGACTGGGGCTCGCTAGCTGCTGGTGCGGGGGCCATCCTCGCTTCAGTAGACGCGAGGGGCGCGGGGGGCAGGGGGCTCGGTGCTCATCACTCGTTACATCGCCGGCTCGGGACTGTTGAGCTGCAGGACCAGTTGGAAGTTGCTGAGTAAGTTATAGCTAAAATTTTTGTGCTTTTGAACTCCAATAACTGTTATTACATGATTGTCACTAGCATCAGAATGCTATTAAAATCTTTACTAACCTGGATTTTTTCCACCAGGTACCTCCGCGACTCCCTCCACTTCATAGACGCGCGTCGAGTGGCAGTATGGGGGCGCGCGCACGGCGGCTTCCTAGCGGCCCTCGCGTTAGCTAGCACGCTGAACGTGTTCCATTGCGGGATCGCGTTGACACCCATCGTGCGCTGGCGGTACTACGGTCAGTAATGGATAGGGAAATACATATTACCGGAATTGAATTCTAACACTATTAATTATATGATTATTATATTTTTAATTATTGTTCGTACTTTATGTTTGTTTCGCTTACTATATAGGGTGTTAGGGTAGACACCGTTATCCTTGAAACTAGTGGTTTGGTGTCATCTATAATATACTTTTAATATGGGACCAACACTGAAATCGCAAAAAAAAATCAGCTGTTCCATACATTTTGTCGATTTAAGTGAACACAAATGTATCGAACAGCTGATTTTTTTTTGTTGCGATTTCTATGTTGGCTAACCTAACACCCAGTATATTTTTCTTTTCGTATATTACGTAGTTCACATTTGGTAGAATTTTCGCATCATATATCACAATTTCTCCCTTTTTCATGACCGAAGAAACCACAAAATTCCTTCATTAGAAGTCAGACAACAAAGAAACTTGAATAGTAATCGCAGGACGATAGTAATTGTTATAAATACAGTAATTCAGGGTTCTCATTCTAATGGGCCTTAATGTTATTTTAATGGAGGGTACATGACAAGCGCTGCTCGCTTAATCTATTCGAATTTGTAGGCTTTTGTTTTAAAGGGAATGTCGTTTGATAATCTTGTGGTGATTAAAATACATGGAAATAGGAAGGATACCTATGCGGGTGATTGCTTTGAAGAACAGTGTTAGGTAATACTATGATAATAGGATAATGGCGCTCGCTAGGGTACTGGCTCACCAGGGGAGCATGACCTAGTGATGGTGTCCCGTGGGACTTCAGACAATAATGATATTACTATGATTATTCCTTTGGAGGTTTCGATTCACTCTTGTTGGTTGTAATAAAATGACTATTCCCATTGGACATTGGTCTGTTAAAACTTTTTAAAGTCTTTTTCTCGCCTTTTCATAAGGCTTTTATTTTCTTTCACAGCTTCACAACAATGCCTGAATTAATAATGTTATTACCAATTCCCTGAACCTTTTAAACTTAATGAAGCTGAAGAGGCTATTTTTAACTAAGTTTTGTTGTCTGTACATACTGTAAATCCTCGAAATCAGTATTCTAAATCATCGAAAAACATTTTCAGTCAAAAAATGGCTTTAAATTCCCTTATTTTTTTTCGCAACCGTGTACAAGTACTCAAAATATACTACAAATAGTACTTCTACTATTTGTAGTATATTTTGACTACGTGAGCTCGACAAATTGATGTGCGATTCACGCTTGTGCGACAAAACAGCGCTCATTCGTCAACGCTCACGGCACCCTGCCTCTCTGCACATTCCTGAGGCGCGGTACCTACAGCAGTATCGGTCAAACTATAGTGTGAGACTTAAGTTGAAGTAAATACTACTTAAACATTTGGTAATTTTTATCACCATGGTGAACCATAAATGATAGAACACAGTAACGCCACATGCAAGCTGCATTGCTGTGTTTCGGTTGGAAGCACATGACACAACTTCAGGCGACCAATAACCATCAGGAGGTGTGCAGACTTTCTTTACACAGAACTATTAATTATTTTTTTGCCTGTTTTGTCCCACTGGAGATCAATGGGTTTATTCATAAACGATGTTTAAAGTTCAGTGACGTTCAAACGTCAAAAATGTATGGTTAAACAGTTGCTAATCATTACTTAACTTTAAGCAGCGTTTATAAATAAACTCCCGTATCTATCTATACCTTTCTCTAACCAAAATTATTAAAAGAAACCTTCGATTCAAGCCTCCGCATACGCGGAACGCTACATGGGCTTCCCGAACGCGACCGGCAACTACCGAGGGTACGCCGACGCTGACGTCACCAAGCAAGCAGCAGCGCTACACGACAAGATGCTGCTATTAGTGCACGGGACTGCAGACAACAATGTGCATGTGCAGCAGAGCATGGCGCTCGCGAGGGCGCTGGCTGACCAGGGGAGCATGTTCCGACAGCAGGTGAGTTCTGAGTTCGAAAATATTCCTTTTTATTTTGCACTTTGACAATGTAGAAATAAGGCGATCGATGGTGATGGCAAGAGTACTAGGACAACAGATTTGAACAGAAGATGAAGGGTGTAAAAGGTTGCTAGGAAGAATACGTATGTCAAGATGATATTCGTAGTTATTTTTGTACCTAGTGAAGATCTCTTTGATTGTGACCCATGGATATACATACGCATAATCAGCATTTCCCTACTAAATATCATGATATTTGAAATATGAAAGCAAGTAAAAGTAATGGATTCTAAATATCCCAATAAAATCAGTAACAGGGCTATATAAGTTTGTTTGTACGAAGACAGAAACAAAGCTTATCTAATAATAAGTTCGGCGAAGATCCTGATATTGTTAGTGATTGTCTTTGGTCTTCATGTTGTTATCTTGAAGTATTGCCCATTTACGCTAATGTTATTTCATCACCACCTTTTTTACTGCGATTCTACTGAAATAAAACACCATTAAATCCTCCACCCCGCAATGGGCCCGCGTGGTGGATTACGACGGCCCAATCCCTCTCACAGAGAGGAGGCTTGTGTTCCGCATTGGGATTATTATAGGCCAACAATTGCTGGCTGGCTGGCCGTGTATGTTTTGTTTCTTTTTCTTTTTCTGTAATAATTTACTATGCTAAATCCTCCTTTTCCTTTTAGATCTACCCCGACGAGGGCCACAGTCTGGACGGAGTCAAGCGGCACCTGTACCGCACAATGTCGGCCTTCCTGGACGACTGCTTCCGCAAGCAGGTGCCACCCGAGACCAAGGCGGGGCTGAGGAATGGGGGGAACCTAGACTGAGACACGTGGAAAGACGAGGAGTTGTGCTCTTGGTGAGATTTGTGGACTTGTGACGTTATTACTGGCTTTTGGAACATTTTTTTGGATCAGACAACTTTTTATACTACATAAAAATATATACAGCCTGTTTACATCCATGGGCAAAAGGACATTACGTATTTCTGTGTTCGTTTTCACATACCGATTTAAGTTTTTTTTTTTAACCGAAAATAATTTTAAATAAAACAAATTATTTAAAAAACAAGTAACCCGCCTGCAAAAACGCATAACTGAAAAGAGAAAAACACGCATTATAATCTGTAGAATTTTGGTATTACAGGCGGGGAACAAACAAAAGTTACACCATAATATTTCAGGTTATTGGTTTGTTCCCCGCCTGTAATACCAACATTCTAATGCTTGTTTTTCTCTTTTTCGAAATTTGGCAAACAGATAGTTTATAACCTGGATTAACACATAGGATACTTTTTATCCCGATATTCCCACGAGATCGGGACTTACGCGAGTGAAACCGTGGGGCGCAGCTAGATATTAATATAATTAATATGAAAGTTTGTGTGTTTGGATGTTTGTTACTCAATCACGCAAAAACGGCTGAACAGATTTGGATGAAATTAGACACATGGGTAGACCATGGTCGGAAATAGACCGGGAATACTTTTTATCCCGGTAGTACTTTCCCGTGGGATAACTTCCGATCTTCACGCGGGCGAAGCCGCGGGCAAAAGCTAGTTAATTTATATATTTGGAATTAACTCATTACTAGCGTTTATTTGACACCAATTATAATGTAATTGTTTTTTTTTTAACCTTCCCCTCCCTTTTTTTTTTGTTTGCAGATGAAATATATATAAAATATATAGCCTTTGTCACTCCCACAATTAAGACGAACCTAACGACACCACGTATGTTAAAATCCATCAAGCCGTTTAGGCTACAAAGCGTGCCAAAGAAATAGACATACATTCAAACATACATACATACTCTCGAAAAACATAACCCTCCTTCTGGGGCAGTCGGGTAATAAAATATACATTTTTTTTTATTTTATTACATCTAATTCTAACATTATGTACAAAGGGAAAAAAATATATATAAAGGCAGGGCTCATAGGGCGTCAAAAAAAACAAATATATAAGTATCTTGATGTGACTAACATCAGATCACTTGGTCGTAAATGTCGTAATCTATAGTTGTTAGAAACAGAAATAGTCACCGTAGCCGATATCGCCATGGGATGTAAAATAGTTAAGTATCTTTGGCTAATCATGATTGATTATATCTTTGGCTTATGTTATCCTGGTTTTAATGCATCAATTCAAACTTCAATGAAGTCTTAGTTTTGCAAGAGTAGTAATGTAATAAATAAGTAGCTCATTCTTGGCGTTTGTCCCTAAAAAACTACAAACGAAAATCCTGACCGTAAATAACTCGTTTGAATAAGTGATTGTGTATTGACCGAAACCCATTCGTCAGGAAGTAAAGATCATTCATTATAAGCACATAAAATCCTGCGAGAAACTGGGGACAACAAAAATAGACAAACAAAACCAGCCAAAAATCATTAATCATTCAAGGGCAGCTTAAAGCTTAACCGGACAATACGAAGGCAATATTGTGACAAGTGGAATGGTACCAGGAATACATAAGTTACGAGAGGCTGGTAGTAGTACACATCAATGCCTTGCGGTCCGGACACAATGGCAAGATATACGTACTGCCCTCATACATGTTGCAACTGCGGCTTGTTGTAATCCGGTCGGAGAATAATCCGGGCCTAAATGTATGTCAGCTGGTTCTTGTATGTAAATGATGACATAATTTATCTGCCGTCGTAACGAAGAATGGAATCGTCAGTTTGGCGGTTTCAGTATTTTTCGATGACAATGCAGAATTTTTCTCAAAATGATAAGCGTAATTGCGTACCAACACATTTCTAGATATACGTTTTTCGGTATATATTTTTTCAAATATGTTTTCGATGTTTTCCAATTACGGCGGTTTATTGAGAGATACTAATCATAAACTTACCTAGATTAATACCCTACGTTTTCGGTTTCCCTAACTATAAAATTCACAAAATTATTCATTCTTACAGCCTTTTAACGCTGTCATTAAATACTAATCTTCCATTACCTTATCGATTTTAATGGTTCTTTGATGAAATTAATAACAATAGCGTTAATGATCCATTACGTAATGGGGCATTAATGTTTAATAAGCTTTTGATTAACTTGACATTGTTATAATGTATGTATTTCATCACAGCTCACCAATACGAGCAGAGGACAACTCTGAGCCAGAAGACTCCGATGAGAGGTATGTGAGAATAAATTGTAATCTTTTATGTTACCTTGGTGCCTCGATAAAAATGGCTGCGTTTCCCCAAGGAATCATCTTAGCGCCAACTCTAATTTCGTTAATATTTACGTCATAAATGTATTGAGATCTTAGTTTTGCTAAAGTCTGCTGAATTCAGATTTTTTTTAAGGATGTTGATCTATATCCGTTTTCATACATTTACCTAACTACATAGTAAAACCTACCTGCATCTTTCAGAGAATTTCGACATCTTTTCATTACTACTCTATGCTGTTTTACATTTTTAATGACGTTCAATTTAGATATGATCTCTGCACCCTAATTGCGTAACACACGATCAATCATAATCTGAATCATTTTGAAGGAAATTGCTAATACATTGCTACATAATGTTCGAAAAATTTGACTCCTCAACAACGTAAATAACGCAATGAATATTGTTGAACTGTCAAAATGAAACAGATTGTGATCGATCGTTTGTTACGCAATTAGGGTGCTGTTCTCTGTTATAAATAAATGAACAATTTGTTCTGTTTTCCAGGTAATAATAAATCAAACGAGGACTAACACCCGAAGAGAGAGTGTAGTGATAATCAAATTACCCGTAGTACAATTAACTCCATATCCAACGCGTTCGACAACTGCCACCGTCATAAATATACAGGTTTTAATATCATTATAGCATTCGTTGACGGAGCCAGGATACACTTTGCAACTAACAAAAGAACATCGATTTTTGAAAACCTTTTCGAAGAATAAAAAAACATTGAAATAATTTTGATCGAAGGAAATATTGGTCGAAATTTTTTAATGGAGACGGATCTGGGATTTGTTTGATCTTGACATGCACACTGGGGCACTATAGCTCGAGATAAAGCTAGCTTAGACTCAAACTTTGAGTGAGCTAAAGTGAATTCATAGCCATGTACGTACAAGATAAACTGTTCTAAGATACCTTTATCGTGAAATTGGTCATAAATTAAGATTTTTATTAATGAACCTAATAGAGATTTGATGGACGTAAAGGAGTCCTGGCTACGTTCATAGAATCATGAAAAACTATTGGGTCATTGATAAAAGCTCGGCCATTATTGTAACGGCCTATTATTATGCGTATGGACATGTTGGTATAAATGAAAGCTTCGGTGGGTTTGAAACGTATTCAGTCATATTTGATGAATTGGAAAGAAAATTAAGATTGATGCTGTTTGAACGAAAAATTTGTGAATCGCACTTTTAATTAAACAATTATTAAATAATTTTGTAGTTTCATAATACGCCGTTGCAATAGTGTGTCCGAGCCATAATAGACAATCATGTGAAGTTTCTTATTATATTAAACGAACCATAATTTAGCACTAATTTATAACCTCAAATGAAAAATAACGCCAACTATATTTAAGTACAAATAAACGATATTTACAGCAGTAATTTTACACAAACACATATCGGTAAATTCCAAGGTTTCTTATTATTCCTATTCAAAACTCAAAAATAATTATTCGGAATTATCTATTTAAAAAAGTTTACTATACGCTGCCTTATTTTCTGCACAAACACAAGATTCTTCCATTGTACCCTCTGTGCATGCATTATACGCGTCTTCTAAACATTTAGCTTATAAAACGCAATATTTCATCTAGTGACTAATAAAGGAATTGATAAATAGTTCTTTAGTCAATCAGTTTGTGATCTAGTAGTTAAATTGTTATAACTAGTGGTACCTTTTCATGTATTCATTGTCATGTACGCTCGAGGAAAAGTTCCTTGAACAATGTAGAATTTTCGTTGATCGAAAATGTTTGAAAAAGCGCTCATTGTATTTTTTATGAGGGCAAGGCCGGGTTTGTGCAATTGTAGGAAGATTACAGATTATTATTCGATTTGTGAGTATGTTCGAGTGAAAATCCTAGTAAATAGTTTAAAGCAATACTGCTGGATATTTTCATACACTAACAAATAACTAATGTGTGGCTAACGCATTGTTATTTCAAAATTTAGTTTTGCAAGTAAAGTTCCAAGGTGGATAGTTACTTCAGTTTGCCGACAAAGAACAGTTTTCAACTTATCCAGTACATGGATGGATGGAAAGTTGTTGAAGTAAAATATCTAAATACTTATGAGATTAACGTTACCTAAAACATTTTTTTTTTCTTCGAAAATCTTATTATTTAGAGAGAAAAAAAACATTTAAATGGAATGAAATGAAAAAAAAAACCGATGTTATTTATGTATGGTTTTTCAATCATCAAGAAACATGAGTCCATTTTCCTACTATTGCTGCTCTAACCAGGCCAAGGCCTGAAAGATACTCGAGTCCGCATGAACCATGCTTAAAACCATTGCAATATTTTGCAATGTGAATAATTTACTTCGAATAATAATTTAATCATTAATTTTAATCGCATACGATGATGATGGTAAAGTGTAATTTCTAAATGACAAATAATTGTACAGATATTAATATAATATTTCCCATTTAGATAATATAATACGCTTCTTGTGTATTTTATTAAATGTATGGAAGAATTATGACGGAGGATACATCATGAATGACAAAAACCATGATGAAAAATAAAATGGTATTTCCATATATTTGATAGAATATATTTATTTAATAAAAAAATATCCAAACATTTGATCTTTAAGTATAAAATTGCTCACTCTCATCAAGTTTTGCATGTTTCTAGTCACTTCATTTATAGTATTAATAGTATTTAAATAATAAATTTTATTAAAGACCAATAGTACGTTAAAAATATTTTATTAAAGAAAATAAAAGTTTTAAAAACTAATTAGTGAAGATTTTGAAAAACTAGTAAGATTTAGTGCATTAGTTACCTTAGTGAAGTTTGAAATTAAAAAGTTTTATTGAAATGTAACTAATATAGCAATAATTTAATAGATAAAATACCTCCTTTGTAAGTAAGCACTCTTCCGATAAAGCACTTGTATAAAAGGAATTTTGAAGCGTTAAAAATTATGAAGAAAACTATAGAATCGAACAATTAGTGCTTTTGCACATACGATTGGGTTCGCATCCAGACTATGTCATTTCTATGCACGATCACCAATTGTTCAATACTTTTGTAGGAGTGCGCTTAGTGCACACCTGCACACCCTCCTACTAAACTAACTACCTAAAGTATTGAATGCTATTATTGCAAAAAACTCTTGTGCAAATCCGGCCGTCTGTGCAAGTGCCCTAAATCTACACCGTAAAATAATATTTTTTCTAGTGGCGTAGTATCACGAAAAAAATACGAACAAATAATAATACGCCACTAGAAAAATGGTTCTTTGTTGTAGGTTGAATGTTCCAAATAATAAAGTTGAGTGAAGCAATGCTCGAAAAAGATTGTTCAAAAGAATAAAGGAAAAGACCTAAGTGCCAAAAGCGTCGTTTTATCTCGTACGTTTCCGTGTAAGTAATTATTGTAAGTACATTAGATTCATACGGAAAATTCGATTACATTCTCATTTTTTTTTTTTCGTCATTAGATTATTATTCCAGCCGAATACGCGTTTGTCGGTAAAACACGGTTTATCAGATCCTGTTAATCTTTTTTTTCATGTTATGTGATTTTACGTCTTTTCCTTTGTAAATTACGGTTTTATTTTGTGATTGCACTTTGTGTTGTAAAAATCATTTTATTTCGTATTAAGCAAATTATTTCTATTTTATTGTAATAATTTGTATATTTAAGTTGAATGTAAAAATCCTATCGATCGAATGTATAATAAGTTAAATAATTCAAATTCGTTTGTTTGAATGTGTATAAGGATGTCTTCACATCTGGCGTTGCTTGACTTCGCGTTGGCATCAACGCGACGTACGCTAGCTTCGTGTAGAGAACGAACATACGCCGTTATCGCTGATAGAATGTCACTTCGTCTAGGGCCTCAGAAACGCTAGATGTAAAGAGATGCCTTAGTCGAGTGTAAAATGTTAAAGGTTGGCATACACTAGCACGTTCGAGTAACACAAATAAAACGCACAGATTGTGATTTTTGCCTTATCGGTGTTCTCGCTGTTAACGTTTTTGTTTTAAGCAACCAGTTTGTTTGTATTGCTGAATATAATAAAAGTAGATAATTATGAATGAATATAATGAATATATGCTTTCGAAGTTAACATTATTTTACCTTCGTGGTTAGAACAATGAAATTTATTATTTAAACACAACCGAAACCTGCTTTTAGATATTATAATCTTAAGAACTATTTCGTACTTATGGTAAATACCCTATATATGTAACAAAAAGAGGTCGGTTTATACCGATTACACGAAACAAAACGTTAACCAAAACACCAACAATTAAGTGTATTTTTTGTTGAAAAAATATTTTGATAATTATATTTAGCAATACAAATGAATAAAAGGCAATGGTGCAATCGCTTTGTGATTACAATATAATAACTTTAAACATAGTTTTAAGCTGTTTAATTCGAGTCATGGGCGTTGTTAAATGTAGTTATTTTTCAACCATTATCGTAACATTTAATTAGGAAATAATTGAAATACAACGCTATATTTTTATTGATATATCTCTGATTCTACTCTTATAGGTGCAATGTGGTGCAATGTTGAAGAAATCAAAGGGCGAAGTATACTTTGTACATAGGCTGGTGGCTTGGCCGTTGGTCCTGAACCTGATCTCTCTCCGGTCCTGTCGGATTGCCGTGCCATCGGACTATGAGAGTGAGGCAAGAGAGAGTGCACCTGTGTCTGCGCACACACGTGCACTATAATATCTCGCGCGCCGAAGGCTAGTCTCCGTTGAGGCCGCTATGTCCGAAATACGGTCTGGAGGCCTATAATACATTGGCTGGTTGATAAAAAGTAGTCTTACAAAGGTCTAGTGAGATGAAATGTGATCAATCTAGGTAAAGCTTGTCAACTCTGAGATGAGGCGCCCCACTACCGCATTTACGCACACGGTAATGTGGATATCTATGGCTAAGGTTCTGTAAGGTTTAGAAAAGCTAGTCCCATTCCTGAAACTATCAAAAAATCTTTACCATTGCATTGCACTGCACCGTTCTACATACAATTCAAATCTAGACTTAAATAATACTTCTCTATTTAATTTCGCTTACCCATGATTTTAAATCGATGCCAAAATGATTTCTAGTATTTATAGCAGTATTGAATTTATGTTATAATCATAGTTTAACTGTTATTTGATCAGATCAAAGTATTATTAGCTAATTAATATATTGTAAAGTTAATTATTGTGGGTAGTATCAGTCAGTGATATAACTGAGTACGCGTAAAGCTACTTTTTTGTTAATTTCGTCAGCAAATACTGTGCAAGTTAACACATAATTATGTATGATTGCATGTGGAAACACAGCAAGCAGGCTTACGGTAAGTTTTATAAACAAAAACGGACAAAAATAAATTTTGTGCAAAAACAATGCTACTGCTCGTTGTGCATTATGTTAATTTTAAGTTTAACACGCACGATGGTGTAACATTGCGCTTTAACCTTTGGATCGTGGATCTCGTTGAGAAACAATGGATTTTTAATTGTGTCTGTAATTACGCCATATGACGGGTTAATGAACAAGTAAAATAAATTTCTTCAAAAATAGCTCAAATGCTAGGTGTTACACCAAATGTGATGAAATCTGCACACCAAAAGCGCTACGCAATTGCTACGCCGCTACGAGCTTGTAGCTGCGTAGTGCGTGTCACAACCAGTGTAATGTGCGCTTACCTTTAACTGTTTACAGTTTAAAATTAATACTGATTCTGATGTTATTAGACTTTCTATCACCATTAGACGCTCTCGCCGAGAAACGAGTAGATTTAGACCAACTACCGATCTCCCTATGATTATGCCAATTCTTTAACTAAGTAAATAAATATTTATAAATCAGTAATAAATAAATTCCAATCCGATGATTTCAAAATGAAAACGCTCGTACTTTTTCGATAGCCACCCTTCCCTGCAGATATAAATTAAATTTCCTTCTCCACTGATTTGTTATCTTTTGCGGAAATATTGACCTTCTGTCGAACTAATGAACAGGATGCCAATAAAGGTAAAAACGGAATAAAAACGTGAAAAAGTAACATCTTTCAATATAAATTCTTTAGTCGGCAACTCGGCAACGAATTGAATTCAACCCGTTGGAATAATGGATGTGAAAAAAATGCTAATTATTTGAAATGAAAACCGGTTCATTCCAGCTGATTGCACTTTTTTCGATTTCCGATGTTAACGGCAAATGCTGGTACAGTATGACCAGTTTAAGTGTGCAGTTCACGATGGCGCTGCTTGTCAAGGAAAAATGCAACAGCATGAAAATTCGATACATTAAGTTTTAGTTCTATGTTTTGCCGCCTGCACAGATGAGTTGGACGCGGTTAAAATGCTAACGTGCATAGTATATTTTTCGTAAGTTAAAGTAAAATTAATTAAATTATTTAATACTTCACCATTAATAATTTAAATCTTAAGCTACGGTTTCCTAGAAGAGCGGTGACCGCCATATAACGGCCGCAGTGACGGCTGTCATGAAAATTATTGACTTTACGGTCTAAAAAAACGCTCTCTAGAAAACCGCACCAACTTACTTTCTTGTATAAAATTTCGTCTCAGACCAAATAAAAAAACCAAGACAGAGAGCTGTCAACAGTGACGTGAGGCCGGTTTCGTAAACATGTGTGCACTTAGTGTGGTGTAGTTTGATTTTCAATGGTTATAAATGTGAGCCTGTATGCACAGAGTGGAGGTGTACTTTTGGCATGCTTCACTGTATTGTTCGCAGCGCTCTGTCGATAAATTGCGGACACTATGTGACTCTTCTACGAAATCGTGGTATAGCGTGTTTAGTTTATTTTATTTCGCAACGCATTAATATGTACTACTTTATCAAATACAGGACCTACACTACGAATAAATTATTTTAAAAGGTTCTTCGCAAAATGACAACACGCACAATAGTGACAAGACATGTGCCACTTTAGTACATTTTCTCATACAATACGGAACGTAAAATCTGTGAAACATTAAATCTTGCTACGCGTGTTACGCCGCCTAACGTAGTCTGTGAAACATGCTACGCGTGCTACGCGCTACGCGTGCTACGCGCTACGCGTGTTACGTCACGCTACGACACCGCTACAGCGGGGATCCTATCCTATACTCCATTTGAAATAAGATTAAACGTATAGATAAGCCTTATTTACATTCCGTTCAAGCGATTTTGAATTCTATTGCGTTGGTGGCATGACAACCGCAGTAGATAGTTGGTATTGTGTAACTTTTTTTGCTTTTAATGCTATCCTTATACCTACGGTATAGAAGTCAAAATCGGTTTAACGGACTGTAAAAGGGTTTGTTTTAATGTCTAATCTTATTTCAAATGGGGTATAGGTAACTGGGTTCTGCGTAGCATCGCATGAATTACAAAGCATTGTAACTTACGCGCTAACATCTTAGCATAACTCGGCATCGCATTCAACTACGCCTTTTTTTTTTTTTTTTTTGGGTTGGGAAATCATCATATGACTTCTCCCGCTCTGGGCGGAGCGGAAGGGCGTGTCAGACTCTTACTGACTAAAACCCACCCGTGTTCCTTCGGTTGCCTGTTGCCAGGGTCCCGGTATCCCTTTCGGACTATTCCGCAACCCTGGCAGGCATCGGTCCTAACGGACCCCGTCAGGTGTGCTGACATCTCTTTGAGGCACGCGTGGAACACGACGCGCCATCGACTTGGGCCTGGTCCTTATCGGACGGCGAGCTGCCCATTGCTCGCCGTCCGCAAGCCCACGCCTATGGTGGCCGGGAATCCGCCTGGGATTCCCGACGCCCAGGGTGTCTCCAGCGGCGGCGGTTAGGGGCGTGAGGGCGCAGGCTTTGCCTCTCCCTCACGCGTTCCGCCTCCTCCTTCGCGAGCATCACTGCTTCGCAGAAGGAGGTGACCGCCTCCCATGCCCTCTCGCTCCGTACCATGGCCTGGACCAGGGCCGGACGCGAGAGGTCAGTGCCGCCAATCGCCTCCACGAGGACACGGCGGTGCTCCGCCCAAGCAGGGCACACCTCCACCGTATGCTCCACCGTGTCCTCCGGACGATCCGCACAGTGGTGACACCCAGGCGTTTCCTCCCGCCTAATCCTGCACAGGTTCCTCCCGAAGCTGCCATGTCCGGTGAGGACCTGTGTCAGGCGGAAGGTGAGGACGCCGTGGCGCCTCTCCAGCCACTCCTCAAAGAGGGGACTTATCGCCGCAATTGTGGCGTGCCCAGCACTGGGTTGCGACAATCGCACTCTCCATGCCGCCATGAGATTCAACTACGCCTATCACGAACTTCTAACAAATAGGTTGCTTGTTTATGTGTAATTGTAACAACGCCCCACTGTATTTGGAAAGGAGGTCTTGACAAATAATATACGTATACTCCATTTGAAATAAGATTAGACATTTAAATAAACCTTTTTTACAGTCCGTTCAACCGATTTTGACTTCTATTGCGTTGGTGGCATGAAAAATGGCAGCTGCAGTAGACAGTTGGTATTGTGTAACCTTTTTGCTTTTAATGCCATCCTTATGCCTACGGTATAAAGTCAAAATCAGTTGAACGGACTGTAAAAAGGTTTGTTTAAATTTCTAATCTTATTTCAAATGGAGTATAGGTGAGCTTAACAATCATAAAAATCATTAAGGGTACTGATAAAAACTTATTGTATCGAATAAACATACTTTACGATAACGTTACGTAGGTGGAGGAGCTCGTGGCTAAGTAATAACAGCCACATGGGTCGATCCATCAGGTTACGCTACGCTTGCTGGGGTTGGTCATGGAGCGACTGCCTATCTGACCTCCACAAGAGGTCAGATAGGCAGTCGCTCCATGTGAAATACTGGTATCCAGCTGCATCTGGTTAGACTGGAAGCCGACCCCAACAGAGTTGGGAAAAGGCTTGGTAGATTAAACGTTAAGTAGTTCAGCAAAAATGTTCGTGTAAAGAATAATAAGAATTGTCGTCTCTTCTACAAAGTGTAATTGAATTAACAGAAAACCTCTGAAGGGGTCATTGTACTCATTATTAACAACTTTTAGTACGGGCACAAAATAGTAGGCACAGAAGATTCACTCCAGAGAATAATTTAAATAAAAAGCGACTCTTACTTCGACACAATAATGTGCAATTCAGTTTTCACAGCGCTAATTACCCACAGATATATTCACCTAGAAGTTGCCTCTCTTTCTATCGCGTAACTCTTATATCTTCTGACTACGTAACGCTCACTGAATTGGCCTGACAAGACGAGCCCGCCGCGTACTTGTAGCTTCATACATAAAATGCGGAGTGCGCCCTCTGTACTATTCTGTGTTACGATCCAGCAAAGAAATTGGAAAAAAATCAGTCAGTCATTGGCAAAATGTAGGTGTTCTATGTACAATGGCCCCTTTTCATATATATTTCAATAGTTATTTGCTGACTGATACTGAACACAAACCTATCTACTTCTAAGTATGTTATTGCTGCAAATTTTATTTACTTACTGTTAACAAACTATTGGATGAACTCACTCATTTCATCGAGACTTATCTATTGTACTATGAAATCAATAAATAGATATCGTAAATGCTTTGTGGTTTCATTTTTATAAGTACAGAGCTCCCTTCATTGATGTGACTTTAAGTATTTAGGTACTTCAACATACCTATGTAAATCTAGGCATCGAACTGCATGTTTTCTCAACCAAGTTGCTACTATGTAAACCGCTGCACATTGTAACATTTTTTTTTTTTTGTATGGTTAATCATCCAATGACTTCTCCCGCTCTGGGTGGAGTGGAAGGGCGTGTCAGACTTTTACTGACTAAAACCCACCCGTGTTCCTTCAGTTGCCTGTTGCCAAGGTCCCCGTATCCCTTTCGGACTTTCCCGCAACCCTGGCAGGGAGAATTTTATCCTGGGTTCGGTACCCAGTTCAGGTAAAGCGTTATATCTCAGTTTCTATTGGAATTTGTCAGTAACTGGGTGTTGTGGATTTATTGGACCTTAGACCATTAGACTTAAAAATCGCTGGAGCAAAATGTGGTTGTGCTATAACTACACCCTATGCCTACCCCGTCAGGAATACAGGCGTGATGTTATGTGAATAATGGTGCCTTTCCACCAGAGATGTGCTATACTACGTTGCTATGGATGCGGTTGATATCCACCAATCACATTAATTACTCCCATATTGGTCCACATAGCCAATGAATATGATTGGTGGATATCAACCGCATCCATAGCAACGTGGTATAGCACATCTCTGGTGGAAAGGCACCCTAAAACCTCCAAATTATGGTGGACACCGCATCAAAATCCGTTGTGCTGTTAAGAAGATCTAATCAGTCACACGGACACACGAAAAGCAACTGTTTTATACTATTTATAGGTCTCTTTATTTATTAATTCATCCATGAACCCATCTTACCAAAAAATAAAATGTTCCTATGCTGACCTCTAAATACCCTTTACCAAGACACCAGACTGCAAGCCCCACTTATCTCCATACGAGCCTAAAATCGGTGAAAACAAAGTAAACATGGCGCGAACAAGACTGATGACGTCATCCGTGTTCCGGCGGGATGACCTTGAACTAGGGAGACGAGGTGGTTAGGGGGGACGAGTCACGTTGCGTCGGAATGTTCAGCATCACGCGGCTACGGGTTGCTGAATCTTAGCTTGTAATAACCTACACTCGCGACAATCTAAGAAGTCCGTTTTGACTTTTCGTTGCCGTACATGTAATAAAACGTTATAAGTGCATGGAATTAACATTTCATGAAATTCTATGCAGTTACATGAACTTAGAGAGTTGTATTGCTGATTCTAATGTTTTTAATTCTGTAAATCCATATTTGTTACGGCCGCATTAATATTTAGACCAATATACAACCTGATACTGACCTGCAAATTGCAGAAAACGTAACAAAATTTAAATTTCGCGGGCTACCTTGGCGCATCCACCTTAAGCCCTGAGAATCAGTTTTTAGCAATGTAGATAAGTCGTCGATTACAAACTCTTCTAAGTATGTTCAATCGATAAGTCTTGAGAATCAGTTTATAATTAACCAGTTTTTTTTTCATCCTTCCCAAAGCAATTTTATAGCTGTCAAAACGGACTTCTTAGATTGTCGCGAGTCTATCAACATGCGAATGGAGAGGTTTATCAATCTGAATAGAACCGGTACCTACCTATTCTCTCTTTTGTATCTGACTAAATGGGCGCATTACCTACTCAAAACTGGGTATTCACTAAAGTAGCCAACGGAATTCAAATTCTGTACCATTTTTTGGAATTATTCCAGTTCAGTGTCAGCTCGTATCTTGATCAAAATATTATAATTCGCGAACATAACTTATACGTAAGTATTTACAGAATTATAATCATTAGAATTATAAAATATCTCTCTAAGTTAGATTTTTGTTCTCAAATATCATGAAAAAGTACCACCACGCGGGCCCAGTGCGGGTTGGTAGATGTCACATGTCTTCGAATTTTTGGTTCTAGGACATGCCGGTTTCCTCGCGATGTTTTCCTTCACCGTTTTGAAAGCACTGGCGATGAAAAATTTTTTTTCACAAAGTAAAGCTCCTGTCAGGGTTCGAACCTACGACCTACAACTCGTAAGTCGTGGCCGTTACCACTGGGCCACCACTGCTCAGAGACATGTATTATGAGGCCATAAATACGAAATTTTGCCGATTTTGCTAATTTACATGATTTTACACATAAAATAGGTACTTACAGTGTTTCTATATGTTTTAAGTGCACAATTTGTTAGATCATTTCAAATATGATCTACCTAGTTAGCTGCGCCCCGCAGTTTCACCCGCGTAAGTCTCGATCCTGTGGGAATAACGGGATAAAAAGTATCCTATGTCCTAGTCCAGCTCATGGTCTACCCCTGTGACAAATTTCATCGAAATCCGTTCAGCTGTTTTAGCGAGAAAGCGTAACAAACAAACAAACTCACTTACGCATTTATAATATTAGAGGTTTAGGATAAGATGAATCAATGACTTTTTTGGTCAGTGGGTCATCTTTAGCAAGGGGTAACGTGTTACCCAGTAACTGGGTTTTGGAGGTCAGGTAGGCAGTCGACCCCAACATAGTTGGAAAAAGGCTAGGCAGTTTAAAAAAAAATAGCTAATCATGATTTGTTTGTACGTGACTGAGTTCTATCTAGCAGTGACAATATTTTTCATTCCATAGACAAAACACTATTCTATTGCCTGGAATGAAGCATGAAAAGAAACACATGCTATCATCTAGTTCTAGACTCTTTGGTTTAGGTTGTACACTGTCCATCAGCGAATTTAGGTTTTTTTTTAAGAAGATTTACATGGGTATCCAGTATAACTCCTTGAGTCTGTTTATTATCTTTGTCATAATAAACGTGAAATCAATACACATCTTACGTAGTGTTTATTTACACTACAAATGGAGGGAAATGAGTTAAAAGCTTCTTGAAAGCCTCGGCTAATGATATTAGTTACATTCGTGATTATTTAACGTAGATATTATGTAGGTAGGTAGGACCATACTAAATATTGATATCTACTTCGTTAATTTTCTGAATACCATTCAAGCGGTTTTTGTTTTATGTTAGGTACTGGTAGATCTGACGGGGTCTACTAGGGCCGATGCCTGCCAGGGTCGCGGGAAAGTCCGAAAGGGTTACCGTGGCTTGGCAACATACAGGAAAATGAAGGAACACGGGTGGATTTTAGTTAGTAAGAGTCTGACACATAGATATAAGATATTTCTATGGTCTGAAACGTCATTTTAAAATTTCCCACCAAAAAAAAAAGATAAGTATTACCTAGAGTCGCGACAATCTAAGAAGTCCGTTTTGACAGCTAAAAAATCCTTGGTGTAGCGATGAAAAAAAAAATTGGTTTCTTATAAACTGATTCTCGAAACATATCGATTGAACATACTTAGAGATTGTAATCGACGACTTATCTACAACTGATTCTCAAGGTTTAACGTTTTATTACATGTACGAGAATGAAACGTCAAAACGGACTTCTTAGAGAGACGTTGTTGAGCAGACAAATTTTTCGAACTTAGGAAGCAATGGATTAGTAATATCCTTCAAAATCATTCAGATTGTGTTGTGATTGAGAGTGTGTTAGGTACGCATAAGGGTCAGTTCAGACCGCGACGTGAAGAGACGTGACGCTGCCAGTGCCGTAAATAGAGAAATGACCAGACCAGGACCACTAACAATACCTATTATTTGTTTTTATAGACAATGCATTTTATTGTCAGAACCAGTTACGATTAGAAAATATTGCAAGGGTTATAGTAGTTCGCACCGGGCGCATAAACCGCTAATTACGGCACTGGACGCTGCACGCACTTTTTAACTATTTATCGAACTTACTTCACGAAAAAGTATATAATAATTTCAGTGCGAGGGTTCACGTGTCAAAGTACGCCGAGATGCGCGGTGCTGCGCAGCGCGTGTACCTTATTGTTTGGTAAATAAATTCGATATTGTATCTGATCTTATAAAAGTGCGCGTCGCGTCGCGTCTCGGTATGAACTGACCCTTAGGGTGCGGTTTATTTTAAAAAACAAAGGACTAGTGGTCATTGCAAGCAATGAAGGAGTTTAAGAACATCTATATCTATTACACACACGCGCGCACACGCACACACTTACTAATTTTTATTTTTTTCTCTTTTTGTTGTAGTAAACAATTTTCTCTCTTTTTTTCACAATTTTTTTTGTTGTTTACTTATTTGTATGTTTATGATGTAAGGGAAGAACGGAGCCTTCAACAACAGGCATTTTCTATGCTTAAAAATGGAGGCTCCTCGACATGCAATGTAGGTAAGCCAAAATAATATGAAATAAACCAACTTATTTTATTATTTACTAGCTGCTCGCCCCGGCTTCGCACGGGTAGCACTAAGTACTTATCTGCGGCTATTTTAGGTATTTTTTTACACCTTGGCAGCTTGGGTTACATTATTAGAGTTTTAGTAAGGAGCCCTAATTTTTTGAAAATATATTATAGCCTATGTCAGCCGGGGATAGTGTAGCTTCCCAACAGTGAAAGAATTTTTCAAATCGCTTCGGTAGTTTCGGAGCCTATTCAATGCAAACAAACAAACAATCAAATCTTGCCTCTTTATAATATTAGTATAGATTTTCTATACAAAATCAATCTGCCCAGCCTTTTCCCAACTACTGGGTGTTAGGGTAGACACCGTTACCCGTGAAACTAGTGGTTTGGTGTCATCTATAATATACTTTTTCTATGGTACCAATATAGAAATCGCGAAAAAAAAATCAGCTGTTCCATACATTTATGTTCACTTAAATCAACAAAATATATGGAACCGCTGATTTTTTTTTTGCGAGTACGATACCCCTTGGTAGGACTGGTAAGACTTGGTTTATAGGATACATACAAATTAATTTCTTTTTTTTACCCAGGCATCATCCCTATTGATATTGAACGAGTAGGATAGATAATAAATTACTAATTATACTTTCTTGATGATTACGGGCTCATTAGGTAGGTACCTTTATACATAAAAACTACTTTCCTAACTAAACCATAATTATTACATAGGCCCACCCGCTCTTTTAGGACTAAAGGTAATTTACTGAAACTCCGCGCCATAATCAATTTCAACAAACAAACTCCCAGCAACTCTACCTAATCGTGATAAAATAAAGCGATTCATCTTATTTTCTCCGTGAAAATGATAAATTGCTTTCAGAACATAGTAAATTAAAACCTAACTACGTTGGTCCCCGGACTTAGTGGAACTCATTTGGTACGTCTATTGGACAGGCAAGTGATTTGTCTAGTTTTTCAGTCTAGAACTGTTCGTAGTCGTTTTGTTTCTACTTCGGTAGGTACCAAATGTTTTTGTTTTTATTTACCTAGGTATTCTTAGTTTTTGGTCGACCCACCAGTGGGTCCAGCGAATTTTGGACGGGTCTCGAAAAATTTATTTTCAGCTATGATTAATATTAAAACTAAATCCTACTAATATTATAAATGTGAAAGTTTGCGAGGCTTTTTTCACGCAAAAACTACTGAACGATGGATGTGTTTTCTAAATTTGTTGTTTACATTACATCAAGCCTGTTTTTCCCCGAAGGTCTAGGCAGAGATATGCATATAGAAACGTGACGCGCGCGCGTAATGTGAGTTTATATATGTGTGTGTGTGTACACTCACATTTCGATAATTTAAGTCATGGGTAAGACCGAGTTGCCGCGACCACGCAAGCTGATTGCCATCAACCGGGCTCAAATCCAAACTCCCGCTATTATTAAGAAATTGCCCGACCTGGGAATCGATACCAGGGGGTCTATTCTCTAACTTCGGTCGAACAGTCAAAACAAATGACAAAAACAATTTTTAGAACGGGTAAAAACACATCGGGAGTAGGGACAACTGTCAAATCGTGTTTGGGCCCCAATTTAATCATAAGTCCGTAAGTGTTAAGGAATCAGAAACGCCCGTAACGTCGGCCGGAACTACTAATTTCGTGTTCAGAGAGTTGACCCCCAGAACCTCGTGCTCAGCAGTAGCACTTGCGGCCACTAGACAGACGAGGCAGTCAATTCAACTATCTAAATAAGTAGGTAACACATTTTCGTAAACGATTAGGTAAGACTAATCCGTTTCATTTTGACAGTTCAACAAAATTCATTGTGTAATTTACGTTGTTGAGCAGAATTTCTTTTCGAACTTATGAAGCAATGGATTAGCAATCTGTTTCAAAACGATTCAGATTGTGATTGATCGTGTATTATTCCTCATATGGCTTGACCAAGATTATGTCTGGACTTTAAAAGAGACTGTGACCTCTGAGTTTGTTTCGGCCTTTCTTCTCGGAGTAGTCAGATAGGAAACGCCGACCTCATCTAGCTAATTTATAATATTTTTTAATATGATGTGTAATGGCGCATCCACACATGCCGCCGGCTTATGCCGCCAGGTTTGCCGCCGGCTTTCAGGCTGCCAAACTGCTGCTGCTGGTAAAAGATGCGCGTGCCGCCGGGTTGGCCGCCGGCCCGTGCCGCTCCACATGTGTGGATGCGCCATAAAAGCGATTCCAATATCCTATTTACAGAATAAACAATTTCATTTCATTTCATTTCACGCAATTAGGGTGCAGGCCATTGTTATTTACATATCTCAAAAACTACGGACGGAAAATAAATAGGTCCTACTATCTTCTAAAGAACATACCTACATATTTAAATAAGCAATAGGTATTTACAGTCACGGACTTTAATTGATAAGCCACCTTCAAACTTTTCAATTTTACAGTTTCATACATTCACGGGATTACACGATTAAACACGAACTCAAACGTAAACAAGATGACAAACAAATTACTTATAATCGGAAATAGTCTTGTCCATAGAGGTTGACTAATAAGTTCTCAATGATAAAAATAAATAAAATGTTGCATTAAGTTTATCCAATCTATTTTATACTGATCTCCTTTGAATCAGAGCTCATTAACTCGATTATTCTGAAAACTTATAAGACAGTGACAGTTGAAATGTCGATGTCAGAGACGTTAATTTCGAAGTTGTCGAAATGACTATTAATATTTTTCTGTACGCTATCGCCACGCTCAAACAATCGTTGCTAGGTTACTGTTGCTAGACCTGCAATTGGTTGACTTTGGGTAGTAACTCTGCTGTCAAATTTGTAGTTCTGGCTCTCAAATTAGCCAACTGGTAAAGTTATTAAATATAATTTTCTTCTACTAATACGAAGACATTATGACTTTCCGTGTCGGGAACCGAATAAACCTGATTTAAAATACGAACAGTGCCAGGTGGCTCATCAATTAGAGTCCGTGACTGTACCTACTGCGCGTGGGAAATGACTTAAAGTGCAGAGGCGCCGGAAATTGTCGTGCGACTGACTGCGAGAGCGTAGCTAGTTTAAATTGCGATAATGTAGTGGTAAATAGCTTTATTTATGTTGATGGTGTACCTAAAGACTGTTTTTAATCTCGTAGATTAATTTGCCATTGGTGCCGATTCTGTTGTTCACAAACTAAACTAAATTTAAGTTCAGTACATCTTTTTCTTTCTATTTCATTAAGAAAAGGACAGAAGATAAATTTTAGTTTAGTTCTGTCAAACTGACACTACTCCCTAAAAGTTTAGACGCGATTAAAAACTTGCCAACTAAAATTACGTCAATTTACGTCAGGCGCTGATTAATTTGACAGAACTAATCTAAAATTTATCTTCTGGCCTTTTCTTAATGAAATAGAAAGAAAAAGATGCATTGAACTTAAATTTTGTTTATTAGTGAACAACAGAACTAATTTGATTCGGAAATATGAATTAAACGGCTAACTAGTGAACTACATAGAATATTAATAATGGATTGCAATTATAACACTGAATTTGATGGTGTAACCATTTCAGGTAAAAAAGGGGGGCATTATTTTGGCTTTTTTTTTTTTAAAGGGCATTATTTTGGCAACCCAATCCCGCATGCGTGATGAAATCGCCACAATATTAAAAACACCCATAGTTATCCGAACTAATATTATAAATGCGAAAGTGAATTTGTTCGTTTGTTACGCTTTCACGCTAAAACGGCTGAACGGATTTAGATGTAGCACATGGGTAGACCATGACCTGGAATAGGACATGGGATACTTTTACCCCGATATTCTTACGGAATCGAGAGTTACGCGTGTGAAACCGCGGGGCGCAGCTATTTATAATAATAGTACGTAACCATACAAGCAGGGGCGGGTTGCTAGTTCTAAATAAAACACACGCAACATGTTCACCATTTTATTAGTCCGACATTAAAATATCTATACAATAAACATTATCAATTTGTTCGCATTCCAATATAGTCCAGCCCGTTCATATACGCAATATGAAAAATATTTGTAAAATAATATTAAAATCTATCATGATGTTGGGATATATCAGTATAAAAATATTGTTTAGGTGTATTGTCGTTGAGATCCCTGGTCCGCCGTTTAATTCTTCATTGACGATCTGCAAAAAGAGGAATGATGCAATTAGTAGACATCGCACAGCGCTAGGTCTTGAAGCAAGACATTTTACACAGGCGTTTATTATTTATAAAGAAAATTCAACTCGAAAAGGGGCCAAATAGGGGATGAAAGTGGGTATGAAAGTTCGACATTTTTTCTTATAGGAAATCCACATTATAGTCAAGTTACTGGGTCCCCATGTTCTACTATTGTATATTACCTCCAAATCAAATCAAATCAAATATTTCTTTGCAAACATGGGTATAGTAGGTACATAGGTGTTTTTATAATAAGTTCTCCATATTTTACCGTCACGTGGGCATGCAAAGGTTTACAATTAAAAATTTAAACAAACAATTACACAATCCATACAATTACCACTCCTATCCTTACTAATATTATAAATGCGAAAGTGAGTTTGTTTGTTACGCTTTCACGCTAAAACAGCTGAACGGATTTAGATGAAATTCGGCACATGAGTACGACCACGACCGACGGAATAGGACATGGGATACTTTTTATAACGATATTGCCACGGGGTCGAGACTTACGCGGGTAAAACCGCGGGGCGCAGCCAGTATCCATATAAATAGAGCATATAATCCCACTCACGGTATCTGGCGCTAGCTTCCCATGCTAGTAGAAGTGGTACTCTTGCTCATCAGTTTGGCGACCATCTCCTGCACGCGTTTCATTTCCTCTAGTTGTGTCGTCAGCTGGTACAAGCGGTTCTCTCGCTCTAACACTGTCTTCTCTAGCTGTTTTATTGTCTGTAGAATATAAACTTACATGAATAAAAACAAAAATGTATATAATCATCACTGTGTTGAAACAAGCGCCCTCTATGTACAGATATTACAAGATTACAAAGGGTAGAGATAAATGTAAATACTAAACTGTCGCCAAACATAACATCACGCCTGTATCACCAGTGCTTTCACGCTAAAACGGCTAAACGGATTTGGATGAAATTTATGCACATGGGTAGACCATGACCTGTATTAGGACATGGGATACTTTCTACCCCGATATTCCCACGGGATCGAGACTTTTGCGGGTGAAACCGCGGGGCACAGCTAGTGTTTGATATAAGTATCCAATTTAATATTATCTAATCTCATGGTTTAGTGTCTCCCGTTATTTCGTACTGATAAGAGACTTCATCAGCAGTGCTAGGGAAGCAGTGGTGGTCCAGTGGAAACTGTCCCAACTTACGAGTTGTAGGTCGTGGGTTCGAACCCAGACAGGCGCTTTACTTTGTGCGAATTATTTCATCACCACTGCTCTTAAAACGGTGAAGAAAAACATCGTGAGGAAACCGGCGTGTCCTAGAACTAAAAATTCGAAGACATGTGATATCTACCAACCCACACTGGGCCTGTGTCCCATGGGTTATGGGACACAGGCCTATGGATGGGTTACAGCCCACCCCCTCTCACAGAAGAGGCCTGTGTCCCAGCAGTGGGAACAGGCTGATTATGCAAGAGACTTCATCAGGCCAACAGCAGCCGGGAGTAAGTAATATATGAGATTGTTACCGTATCTCTCTGATCGATCTCCCTCCTCAGTGAGGTGTCGCTAGTTGCTGCCTCCTCTAGCTTCTTGTCTCGCTGTTTCACTCGCTCTTCAAACTTTATGAGTACGCCCGCCAACTCACTGTTTTTACTTGTCTGTAAAAAAATAATTGATAGTAGAATTAATATTAATATACTCTGGTTAACACGTTGAGCGCCAAGCCCAAAAAAAACGTGTTTTTAATTTTTTGGACTTTATATTTTTCTTGCCTAATTCATATTCTAATTTATTTTCAGACATAACTTTTGACCAAAAACTCGTACAAAACACCCACTTAGAACGGAAACAACCCTGGAGGCCAGGGGTATTAGAATTCATAGTAAAATGTATTAAAATATTTTTCCTGGTGGCCACTGAATAAGCAAAGCCATGGATGGCACTGCCCGTGTTTCCTAAAGGAAACACGCGGCCTCTGAAGATGGTACTTTGTGTTTCTGGAAGGATACGCATGGCGCTCAACGTGTTAAAATAAAAGAAACAACCGATAAAAGATAGCAAAGAATAAAAATGTCGCAAAACGGTCCAAAAATCTTTAAAAAATCGGTGCATTAACATGGCACCTGGCTCGGAACTCAATCCTCCCCCCGCTCCCCGCGCCGCGCCCCGCCGGCGCCGCGCGGGGAGCGGGGGGAGCTCCAAATGTCATTAGGCCAGGAGCCATGTTAATGCGCACGGGTTGTAAGTATCTTCATTGTTAAAAAATAATTTAATAGAAAGCCTCGTACTTTTTACCCGACTACGGCGAAGCAAAAAGGAGGGTTATGATTTTGACCGGACCAGTATGTATGACAAAGGCTTACCCTCAATGAAGTATTTGTAAATGTTTTATTTAATGGGTATCTCACCTGTTGTTCCAATTTCTTCTGTATCGCTCTATTGTCAGCTTCGGCCGCTTTCAGACGTTCCTCGAACTCTCTGTCACGAACTTTCATTTCATTTTCAAGATTCTGAAATGTAAAAGAAATAATATGGTTAAACCTCTACTAAATTCCGACAAAAAGGCGGCGAATACGATGATAATCTTGGTATCAGAAACTGTACGCGCCCCTCACTACTACACACACGCCACGCGCCAAGCAGGCGAGCGAGGGGAAGAGAGGGACGAGGGGCGGTATCGCCAGCGCAGTCGGCGCCGCGCCACGCGCCACTGCTCCGCAAACAACGACAACCGTACGACTACTCTATGAAAAACTCTCGTAAAACAATAAAGTGCAGTGCAACGATAAAGAAATACTGTAAAAGTTTATACAATATAACAAAGTTATTACCTATAAGACTTGTTTGTTTAATTCTAAACAGAAACAGATAAATAAAATTAAAACCTTAGGTATTAGAATTATTTACCTACGAAGAGTAAAAATGGAGGTAAACAAACTAGGAAAGAGAAACAAAAAATACAAAAAAAATCAATAAAAAATAAATATGGTAAATGAGAGTTGTAATCTAGAGTTGGTATTCTAAATGGGTATCGGAAATATTACATTTTTAATCGTGGGAGGAACAAAACAGGATGAAAATAAACTGTTTTTGTAAAAATGGAGGTACACAAAAAAGTAATCAATGAAAATAAATGAGAGAATACCACCTGGTATTCTAAATGGGAGTTGGTATTCTAAATGGGTATCGGAAATATTGCAATTTTAATCGTGTGAGGAAGAAAACAGGGCTAACATAAACTGTTTTAATACATACAGCCATTTGCGCGCGCATTTCTTTGTGTAGATTTTCTTTCTGATTCTCTTTGTCTAGTTTCTCAGCGGCTAACTTCGCTCGGAAACCTCGCAGCGTTGTTTCGGCATCTTCTAGTTGTTTGTGGAGGTCTTCTATAGTTTTCTTGTGCCTAGAAATATTTAAAAAAGTATTTTAATGACATTATAAAGAAAAATTGCTATAATACTATAAAAATAAATAAAAAATATTAATAAAAATTTTAAAAATAAAAATTGCTACTATGCTATGTTGCTGAACTAATTACGACTTTATAAAAAAAATAATTGAAATCACAAAAAGAATATTGCATCGACCGGGAATCGAACCCGGGCCGCCCGCGTGGCAGGCGAGCATTCTACCACTGAACCATCGATGCTCATACAATATACTTTCAATTTACCTTTCAGATTCGATATACGAACAATATTTATAGTAAAAGTAGGTAATCAGTAGTATTGCAGTCATTCGCCTATTACGTCATATCGTTTATCAAGCGATTATAGGTATTCGAGTATTCGTGATGTTAACATAATAATCTCGGATGTGCCAATCATAAATAACAGCAGTTATAGTTCATGATTCATGCCTTTCGATATTAATGCTTTATATTCACGCTTTGTGGAGGATAAGCAGGTTTTGTAGCAATTTTTACAAACATTTTTTTACTTTGATAGATTCCCATAATTACTGCTGCCATATGTATTCAAGGTCAAAAATAGCCCAAAAGATTTATTGATTTTATTATTTAATTCGGGAAAACAAACACTTACACAAATATCTTAAACAGGTATCGAGAAAAAAAATATTATCCACATCTTAAATACTAGATAATTGAACTATTTGCACACAAGTGAAACTTCAAAGCTAAAATCTAAAGAAAATTCGAAAACATCAGTGTTTACCTTTCATTTTGCATCTGTGTGGTGTACAGTACATCTTGTTGCGATGAGTTGGTAGCTTGTAACATCGCGAGCGCGTGTTGTAAAGACGCCATGTGTTCGCTGGCTCCCTGAAAAAATGATATGGATTAATTAAAACTAATTATTAAATTAGTTACAAATGTTAACAACCAGAATACCCGAGAAATTTCGCGTTGTTGCATAATTTTTAATTAGTAGAATATTAATAAAAAAAACTCGACTCTATAGGTCATGAGCTATTCGAATATGAAAAAAATATTAAGAGGGAAGCGTGAAAATGGATTCGCTGTTACAATGTATAATAAATTGTGCCACTTAAAACCATCAATAACGGTGTAAGTTATCAATACTTACCATCAGGCCTTGAAGAGGGTCATTGAAGAGGTAGGCTGTACAGGCAATCATATTTCGCTTGTTAAGTATGTTGGTAAACTAATTACGTGAAGTATTGTGGTGGACTATTATAATTATTTGCATACCTGTAATGCCACAGAGTGTGAGTATAGCCTCTGTTCTAAGCAAGTCATCTTGTAACCATATAACTCCATTACGCTTGAGGTCGCGATGTCTGATATCTGAAAAATATTAAATTACACATGTATAATTTGTTATAATTATGCAAATACTAAGTAAATGATAAATGAGTTAGAAATAACAATTGTTTGAAAGGTAAGTAAAATACTTAGAAGTATTTAGAGCAATTACCCAAAACAATAATAGTCTAGTATTAATGAGGGGGTAATCTTCAAAAACACAGCTCCTATTTTAAATTATTTTATCATTTTAAAGGTACATTATTCCAGATAGATACAGGCTATAATATTATGTAAGAAGTACTTATTTATACTAATGAAATACTATCTTGAATTCATGCAAGCCTAGTACTTTTTGTTAGGTTACTGCTTGTATACAGAATACCATTTTTACATGTTAATTGCACCCGTGTGAAGCCGGGTCGGGTCGATGGTAGCGTTATTAATTAGTACAGTGTGGCTACATGAAGACCAGGGCAGCATGGCACAAAACGGAGAAGGAATATTACTCAGCAGTAGGCGGAACAAGTCTGCCATTGAATTGTTTCGGACTTTCCTGTTTGTAAGAAGAAAAATACCGGCAGTATATGAGAGACTCCTGCGCCACATTACCTTCCCGTCCCGCAGCTTGTCGCCCAGCGCGCCCACGAGCGCGTCCACCGCGTGCTCCTGCGCCGGCGCCAGGCGCGCGCCGCACCACGCGCCCGAGCCGGCCTCGCACGCGCGCGCGCCCGGCGCCTCGCTCAGCGACACACACGAGGCGGACTCGGCTATGCCTTGGACCGACTCGCCGAATACCTGGAATTCATAAGTATACAAATTATGCATGAAAATTGTAGGGGAGAGAAAAAAACCTACTGAGAAAATATAGAAGAAATAAAAGTTTGGTGGCGATTCTCAGAAGAATACTTACGAAAGTCACCACTGGTCAAAAATCCGCCAGTTTTCAGTCATCATGCATTACACTAACAACTAGCTGACCTGAGAGACTTCGTCCTGTCCAAATTTTAATGTTTCATACAAGATTCCCATTAAAAAAATGCACTTTCAATTTCCCCGAATTTTACCGGCAATTTTTCAAATTTTTCTCGAATTGATTTGTCATGTAACATACTTTGTTCCCCTTTTCTAGGCGCATGGAAGAAATGCCATACTATGATATGAGATATAGTTTACCTGATTCATCTGGTCAGAAGGGAAGTAATGATGTTTGACTAGCTGCAGTATCTGTCGTCGCCGCGATGCGTTAGTGCTTGTTAGACCAACGCACAGGAGTTTCCTGACCTGTAAATCATTGAATGGTTCTCATTAAATCTGTTTACTACTTACTTGGAAAACACGCAAACATTTTGCAGTCAGTTAAAAATGTGCACTCGACTCGCCAGTAGCGACGCTAGACCAGACGTGGACGCATCAGCTTTGCGAGGGCTCTTTCATTTCACAGTCGAAAGAAAAACTTTAAATTGAATAAGCTAAATGGGGTTGGGAATTTATTAAAAAAAACTCGTGATTTTGTTGGGGGGCCCCCCCAGGATCGGGGGCCGGGGGAGAAATAAATAACGAAACGGAGGAACTAAAGTCTGTTTTTTAATCTCGTAGACTAATTTGACAGATGCAAATGTCAAACTCCAAATTGAAAAATCTACCAACAATCAATACAAAATTAATCTGCCTAGCCTTTTCCCAACTATATTGGGGTCGGCTTCCAGTCTAACCGGATGCAGCTGGATATCAGTATTTTACATGGCGACTGCCTATTTGACCACCACAATCAATTAAAATGTCAAATTAGTCTACAAGATTAAAAAACCAGACTTTAAACGTTGTAAAACTTTTTTCAAGGCCCCCCTCAACCGCGAGGCCATCGGCGGTCGTCGACTTCGCCGATGCCTAGTGCCGCCACTGTTTGAGGTAGAACTCAGGTGGTAGCTAGAGCTCTTGAGAAGCCTCATCCGGGGAAGTACTATCACCATGCCTGTTCCTGCCACCAAACAGCCGAGCGCGTTCACTTACCATTATGGTATACACTTCATTGGCCTCCATAATGATGGAAAAACTGTGTCATGTTCTACTGACCTGATGATGAGCTAACATGCGTGCTAGGGCAGCCTCCCAGGGTCTGTCGAGAGGTGCCAGTGTTAGTGCAGTGCGGCATCCCACTACTACGGCTTGTTGGGATGCTTCAGCGCCTACTACGCCATTCTGTAACATACAATCGTTATGCGTTATGCTAGACTGCCTACAGTAGCACATGTAGAAAAGTGCTGATAAAATATTATTCAGATGAATCAACTAATGTCAATGGCCTCAAAACGAAAGAACATAATACAACTCAGTCAACAAAGTCAATACTCCTCAGTCGCGGCGTTCCCAAACTATACGGAAATAGTGCGATTTGAGCGCGTTCGGAGTGGGTTTCATTTCTATAAAAATTATTATGGCCTAGGCCATAATAGCCTAAGGCCTTGTTATTTTATGAACTACAGCTCATAGACTAACAAGGCCGTGGTTATAGCCAAAATCTTACACTAAAGGCTGTGGCGCCATCCACATCGCCACATGCGAACTACGCATAACACTGACGTCACACAAAATCGGGCAACGCGCAAGCAGAGTTTACCGCGCGACTAGCATAGTTTACCGCGCGCCTAGCATATGTACAACGTCCCGACATCAATCGTCGGGCCAACCAGACAGAGCCAGCCACCCGTCGGAGAATCCTCCTTTTTCCATGGAGCTTGAGTGAACTTTACCTCTACAAGGCTAAAAAAATCTTTCCATAAAATACATATAACTACAATTACCTGTGATGTATACTCCAGTACGCTATACAAAGTATCTTCGAACGCGTCGGGTGTGACTTCTTGCAACACCCTCTCTTGCGTTTCTACTGACTCGCAGAGAGCGCCGACTACTTGCAACTTTAAACAAATAAGTAAGTTTTTTTAAACTTTAGTAAAAAAAAAAACAGAATTTTCAGATTCTTTGTACAACTACAAAAGGAACGTTCTAACCATTTGCGTTTTAGCGATCAGTGCCCTTACCAAGTATTTCATCTTAGTAACACAAGCAATAAACTATGTATCATTTTTCATTAGTAAAAAATATTGAGGATCACGATCGACTTCGATTCATGGAGGTCATGGTCTACCCATGTGCCAAATTAAATCCCAATCCGTTCAGCCGTTTTAGCGTAAAAGCGAAGAAATGAAATGAAATTGTTTATTCTGTAAATAGGATTTTGAAATCACTTTTACACGTCATATTAAAAAAATATTAAAAATAAGCTAGATGAGGTCGGCGTTTCCTATCTGACTACTCTGAGAAGAAAGACCGAAACAAACTCAGAGGTCACAGTCTTTTTTTTTCTAAAGTCCAGACATAATCTTGGTCAGGCCTTATGAGGACCATGTAGATTAGAGTCTGAAATGGTCTTTTGAGGAAAGAACTACACAGAATTGAGTGGACCTGTCCAGTCAGTGCAAGCATTTGTCAGTAACCGGGGAGCTCAACTCAGAGCTTAAGGAGCAAACTCATTTTAGCATTTATAATATTAGTTAGGATTCCAATCAAATCAATAAATGAGTGTGAAATGAGAGTTAACTTACCCATTGCAATCCAGCTTTGCCCGGCTCCAATGAAGGCGGTACGAGTAGTCCCGGCAATCCATCGCTTATCACTGATATCAACTCTTGAGGTAAACGCCCCTCATCTGCATTAGACAGCATTTTTTCAGTGCTTATCACTGATATCCAGAAACTTGAAACGTTACTCAAAATAGGGGTACGATAACGTTACGTAATAGCGTTATCTATAGTTCCAGCAACCATTTACGAACTAATTTCTTGGTAATATAACGAAAATCTATCGGAACGAAAACTTCAACTTAATTTAGTTACAATCCGGGTGAAAGAGTAGAAATTATCGTTACTAGAAATATACTTAAAGCTATTTTAACGTTATTTTATAAGGTTTCAAGTCCCTCCTGATATCAACTCTTGATGTAAACGGTCCTCATCTTCACAGCATTTTTTTAAAAGATTCTTGTTGTTTAGAGTGCTAATACCCTTTCGTTACAGTAAGACCATGGCCTACTAAATGACATTATGAGGTAAATACAACAAGCAACTTTACTATATAACTCAAAATGATTTCCTGATACATAGTAGGATATATACTACACAATTTAATTGCCATGATTTGACCTTAATTGCCTGACATATTCTGCTATAATGAAGATCAGGCTATAAATGATAACCTGAGGAATAATGAGATAAGGCAATGATGCGGTTTAAAAGAACATGAAGTGACAAAAGTTTGCTTAGATGGTTTGCATGATGAGAGGATGAATGAAAGGTGACTAACAAAAGGCCATCTGCCTTTTTTGAGTGAAAACGCAGGGAGGGGACGCCCTAGGGGGACATACAGGGTGTAAGGATAAACACCGTTGTCACTCAAACGATGGGTAGTTAGTTGACTTAAATATAATATAATAAATGAAAGAAAACAACGTTATTTTCATTAAAAGATTTAAAAAAGTTTCTATCAAACACCGAGCTCGCTAGCGAAACAGCTGACTGACTGAGGGAGGGGTCGCGCTCGCGGCCGGTCAGGTCACATCCCACACCCCCCACCCGTGTTGCGCAAGTTCGTTGCCGTAGCGCATAGGGCAACGAACTTGCGTCTCTTGTGGTAAAAAGAAGATAATTGTTTTTAAAATTTTCCATTGATTTTACGTTCTATAAATGAAACCAAACCCCTGGTTGCAAGGATAACGGTGTTTACCCTAACATCCTGTATAGTGACCTTATTGGTGATGTTCTTCAGAAAGGTCAGGAGCGTATAATCGCAAACGGCGTGCGTGTATGATCAGATGTATGAACGTAAACGAAGCAAAAAGAGTATGTAAGGATCGTAGCAGGTGGCGTTCCTTACTTTCTGCCTACACAGGGACTTCTTCAGGGGAAGAAGGCTTGAGGTTATAAGCTGGGTTTTAATTCGGATTTTTTTAAAGGAAAAAATGTTCTGTATAATTTCATCAGACAAAACTGAGTTTACAATACAGAATCATGTTTTTTTAAGTGAGTTAGAAATCTGTTGCAAATGACAATCGTGTCGCCTGTACTAAGCACTATGCCATCCAGTAACCTCTTACCTCTATATTGTGATACAATAGCCGCGAATAATTCTAGCGACTCCGGCAGACATATGCGACTCGCTTTCATACATAAACAGACTAAAGCGCTGTGGTGACATCGCAAGGAGTATAGATCTGAAAATGCAGAAGTTAACATTGATAAAATTATTCGCACAAGCATGTACAGAACTCGAAAATGCTGATTCTCTGTACACTTCAGGGTAGTCCGCGAAATTCAAATTTTCTTACGTCTTTTGCAATTTGCAAGTCCGTATACAGTATTCGCGGTCGTATCAAATAATTATATAAAGAACCATAATTATAAAAATCATCAATACAACTCTGCGAGTTCATTTAATCCTATTGAATGATTATTTCATGAAATCATGACATTTGAGGATTAATCTAACTTATGCCGTGATAATCATATTTTAATAAGATGACAATGATTTGCAAAAAAAAATATTGAATTTCGCGGGCTACCTTGGAGCCCCTTAACCGTGATTATTGGCAAACGATTTATATCGATAGCTGGTCATTGGCATATGTGCTGAGTCTCTATATAGGCACTAGTCGGAGGTGGGGTACCACTTCAGAAAGTACCATAGCTCAGTTTGTTAAACTCATACTCATAGTCGTTAATTAAATCTCCTGGTCTGTTCAGAACATCTGTGAAACATCTGGGTGACCCTAGGGTTTCTGTTCTGATCTGGGTGACGCCCGTGCATTCAAAGAGCACGTGCGCGACGGTTTCCTTAGTCTCCATGCAGTGCAGATTATTTTATTGTAGGTAAAAATATTTTAATTGATAATCAAATACGTACCCAAGCTGACCAACACGGTTAGAAACTTCATCACATTACGAAGACAGTTGGTTGCGTTCTCCGGTTCACCCATATCATCTGGTGCAGCCTGGCAAAGCGCAGTCACATCCTGAAAATTACATTTACAATATCAGTTAGTATAAGATATTATTGTTTAGAGTCATACAGAACGGAATTTCAGAGCTTAATGATCTGAAGTAGTCTGTCATTATAATTTTAATAGACAGACAGACAGAGTTACTTTCGAATTTATAATATTAGTATGGATGCCTAAGTCCAGTAGTGGACGTCTTGCGACAGAATTATGATGATCTTTAGATGCTACAAAAACTCTTAGGGCTGCGCTGGCGAGGCGAAGCGCAGCACGGTTGTCACTGCCAAAAAAATATCAACATTCCAAGCCTTTAAATAAAGTCGAAAATAAATAACCTGAGACGCGCACGTTTTTCCGCTTAGATGCACTGTCGAGCTAATGGAAGTTTATTTATTCTCAACTTTATTTCAACTAGTGCAAGGACGATATTTGTTTGGCAGTTACAGTGCTCTGGTCTGCGCCTCGCCAAGTGAGCGCCGGCCCTTATACAAGGTGGAGACGACAATACGACATAAAATAAATCTCCGTATATCTAATGACGTTCTCGGTCTACATACAAAAAATAATCAAATTTATATCCAATATTTTAGTTACGATAGCTAGTCAAAGATCGGCAAACCCCATAGTCAGCCCATCACTACTATTTAGTTTGTTTGAAAAAATAACTGTTTTAATTTCCATGTTAGGACTTATTTGATTGTTCCAAAATACTCTTATGCAAAAGTATTTCCAGTGTTTTCATTTATTGTTGTATTGTCGTCTCCACATTGTATAACACATTGTTAACCATTGTTACCTTTAGTGCATCGGTGAGTGCATTAACAAAATTCGGGTAGGTCAGCACGTAGCTTCGCAAGTTGCTGTCTGAACACAGATCGTTGACAAACGTGTACGCGTGGAGTAACTGGGTCGCGTCTCCTTCACTGAAATTTATCACTTGATTAGATACCTCGTAATGTGGCTTGATTTTAATATTGCACTATGCTCAATCAATAATTATTAGTGTGTTAGGTATGAGTTAGAGTGAGTAGGGAATGCGCTGGATGCGAGAAGCACAGAACCGGTCCAAGTGGCGGTGCTTGAGAAAGGCCTATGTCCAGCAGTGGACGTCTTTCGGCTGAAATGATGGTGTAAAATGAGGCATACCTCATTTCCAACCGTTCCTCGTTTCCAGCCAGACGGCAATTGTGCAACAGTTGAGCATCGCTCAAGACCCTAAAGCCTTTTTCTTTTGTGGAAATTGCGAAGGGGACGTCGGCTTATTACCGATTCAAAACTATCGGTCATTGTGTGCGTCCTATATAACTCTCCTTTCAACATCGCTGCGCTGGCGCACGTGAACAAGGGGTAGGAGGATAGCGGCGAGTCAGCGCCGCACGGCCGACACACCAGTCAGCTGTTGCACGCTTCCACACACGGCTGCGCTTGTGCGTTTTATTAACGTACATATTTATTGTTTGCTTTTTAACCGATACCGTTTGTCATTTTCACTTCTTTGCATAAATTTACATGTTATACAGTCCACACATCTTTCATTTTGCTCCACTAGGACCTACCGTCGCCATACCAAGACTGATGTGTACGTGGGAAATTTTGGGGGCTGGGGCAGTCTTTTAGTCCACATTCTATGTTATGGTGTTTGGTTTCCGCACTTAGTCCTAAAGGTGGACCATTGTGCGTGGGCCATGGCGGCCGTCATGGTTATTCCAACCTCTGTTTCAGTCCTCAATTCCATTCCAAGTCTTTTAGTCTATTGATTGATATTAAGTGGCGTCCTGACATACCTGACTGACTTACTGAAAGTGCGCATGGTGCAACACAGATAACTATGCACGTCAAGTTGTCGGGTTGCTGCCGCGCCTCTCGTCGCTCCAGACAGACATAGTAGCAGTCTGCACACTTCCACTCCGCCATAGCCGCCATCCTAGAATGTTCGATTATTGATTAGTGAAATGGTTTGATTTCAAGCATAGGATAGGTAGGATCCGGATGTCACAGGCTAGTTATAGCGAGGAGTTGGCTGGTAGCTGGATAAGAGTGGCCGAGAATCGAGTTATATGGTGTGCGATTCGAGAGGCCTATATCGCAAAGAAGACTGCTAAAGGCTGATGATAAGACTGTTGTTTGTGTCAATGCAGTCTTCTATTAATCATTCTTCTATTACATAATCAGCCAATAATGTTCCCACTGCTGGGACCCAGGCCAACTCTCTGTGAGTCTCCTAGTGCATCTTGGTAGATGTCTAATGTTCTAGGACTTCTTCAATTAATTTAACCTTCTGAACGCAAATATCTTTACCAATTTTTTACAGCATCATCTTGGTGCAGCTGAAGAGTTTATTAGCAACTTATCTTAGCAACAAGTAAATTGCAAGTATGCTTGCAATTTGAATGCGTGTGAATCTGGTAGTGTCAATATTGAAAACTATTTTCATGAGCATACAAACAATACAATATTTTACCTTCAAACTAATAAGATGTACAACAAAATCCTTAGTATCAACAGTTCTCATCAATGCATATATTGCTGGCAGATTTCCATAGCATATATTGACTAGTACAGTTAGTGACTTGTGACCGATGGTGCGATGTTGGGCCTCTGCCATTGGCTGCATGATCCATTCAGTTAATTGCTTCATGAGATTGGATAGGTAAGACTCTTGCCAACTTATTTTTATGCCATAGGATATTTCCTGCAATAGAAAAGAAGGATTATATAATGTCTTTAAACTTTCTAGTTACAATCCTGGGAAGGAAAAGAGGATAATAAAATAAAAAACATTCGGGGCAGTCTTTGGGGACTGCCGATAGAAGTGAAAACTAAGTAAAATTCATTCATTTTTTCAAGCGTTCGGTGACGATGACGCGAGTTCCATGATTTTTGTTCACCCAACAAGCGTTCGGTGACGATGACGCAAGTTCCATGATTTTTGTCCACTCGAAAAGTGCTCAACGCACCTAAAGAAGTTTTTACTTCAAAAATCTTTCTTTTCTTATCAAAAATCTCATTACCCAAGGCCTCAGGGTAAAGATGGCCTAAGTGGCAAGTTGCTCTCTGTGAACACCCCATGCCTTAGGATATTCTTAGACAGCAACTATTGGACTTTTTTTAAAGAAGATGGACAACAATATTCAATTTCTTGAGTTTATATGCTCTGTATTCATGGCAATTTTTGGGGACAAAACAAATCATCATCAATCCTTTATTTGCTGGTTATTTTATTCTAGGCTAGCATCATGAAGAATAATAGAACTAAAGAGGTTAATTCCAAAAAAAAAACGTAAACTTACCTGCATAACAGAGAGCAGTTTAATTTTCTTGTCATTAGATATTGAGTCAGATAATAATCTAGCCAGGATCGGCATGAACCTGAAAATTTACAAATTAATCATTTAAAATCCTTAAAGCTGAAAACACACAAGTCGGGTGCGGGGCGGGAGCGATTCGGGCGCGGGCGTACGGCGGGTATAATAAATTGTAATTCAAGGAATTATATGGACGTCAACACACAGAACGCGTGCGCGGGTCGGGCGCGGAGCGAGCCGGGAGGGGAGCCGCGCCCGCCGCCCGCCAACACAAACAGCGCGGTTCGGGAGCGTGTCGGGCGCGGAAGTACGGCGGGTATAATAAATTGTAATTCAAGGAATTATATGGACGTCAACACACAGAACGCGTGCGCGGGTCGGGCGCGGAGCGAGAGCCGCGCCCGCCACCACTGACAGCGCGGGGCGGGAGCGGTTGTGCTATTCTGTAAAAATATCACCATGAAAACTTAGGAAATTCAAACTGAGTAAAAAAAATTATTTCATGCGCTAAAATATTAATTTATTCATTTCTTCTTTACTTAAAACAGTTCTATTTGCAAGCCAATTTGTATCGGGTTTGTATATTTTTACACTCAGTTTAATATCTAAATGTTCAAAATTTGCCCTAGACATGTGGAAATATTCATAAAACCGTTCCTCGTCCGTTTCTAATTCTCTGCAAAGTTGATGATATTCTCCATATTGATGTCCTTGTTTATTAATGTCATGAGCCCACAACCATTTCCTTTTTTGCGCTCTTCTTTTTAAAATAAATAAAAATAATAATTCTTCGTCCGTGTCCGAATCACCCGACATTTTCACACTGCAATCGCTGCCACCTGTCAAAGTACGACCTCGCCTGACCCGCTGTCGCCCCGCGCCCGACTCGCTGCCGCTCCGCGCCCGCCTTGTGTGTTTTGAGCTTAAATGTTTTAGAGAAACTAGCAGTATTGTAGAATACATCTATGCAGTCTTCTGGGTAACTATTTTATAATGTCAGTCCTGGTAATTTTATGTATGACACTAGCTGATGCCTGCTACTTCGCCCGCGTGTATGTCGGTTATTATATACTCAAACCTACCTCGAGAACCAGTCTATCCATTGGTGAAAACAGCATGAAAATCAGTGCAGTAGATTTTGAGTTTATCGTGAACATACAGACAGACGCGGCAGAGGACTTTGTTTTATAATATGTAGTGATATGGCCTGGCCAGCCTAAGTGACCATTGGTCAGAAATTCTCCTGCTTAAACTAAAGCCAAATAAATTTGATAATGGAACTTTACTGACTTGTAAGTATGAGTTAAAGCATGCCTGGCACTAGGCTCAATAGCAGCTCTCGCCAGAACGGCTACGCCAGCCCAGTGTGGGCCACGTCCATCACACATCACGCGCCACAGCGAGCTGAAGAACGCGCACACTTCTGAACGACCCGGCGAGAATATTGAGAGGTCGCATGATGAGGCTATTAGCTGAAACACAAATATAGAGACATCAGCCAGAACTGTTGGCAAGTAACGAAAGAATTCTCTCGGATCCTTGGATTAATTAAATGTACTGTAATTTCAGGTGCCTTTCGTGGGGTTTGGTGTGGTAATTTAATGATTGTAATACAATCTTGAAACTAAACAAAGTATTGAACTCACCCCAAGATATCGTGTCATCAAATTCACAGCAGACTCACTGTGTGTTGCCTCAAATTCGCGGGCCGCAGTCACAAATGCTTTTAAGTTGCAGAACTTTCCACCTTCAGATGGATTACTGTAATTTTCGAACCCGTCGACTTCCATGTCCATATCATACGGGTTACAGGAAAGTTAAAATAAAAATCGTATTGATGTGAATTACAAAAGCTAATTTGTACGATGAACAACAATTCACGCCTAAATATATCAAAGTATTACTGATAAAACAAATAAAAAAGTTTAAAAAACTTATATTTTCACCACAAAATTCAATTTCAACTGTTTTCTGTGTCAATCCCTGAGAACGACAGACATTTTGCTTGTTTATTAAATGGTGCCTTGTGATTGGTCGGTGCGGGAAACCATAAACATTACGAAACTTTAAAGTTTAGTTTTCGTAATTTTGGCTGTTGTCGCTATAATAATTAACAAAAACAAAAAGATTCGTAAAATAAAAAATAATATAATTTTTTCTCAGACGATAAACAATTTTTTACTGTTTTTATCTCTATACAGTCTGTGGTATAATAATCTTGTTGAATTGTGGTTAGCTTTCTACTTAATAGTAATCTGTGGTTGTGGTCATGTTGTGGTTGTGTTTCTCCGACTATATATAGTTATCTGTGGTTGTGTTTGACGTTACGACTGTGTTGTTGTCAGTTTTTTTTATAAACAATTTTTATTTATTAAAGAAGTACAATTTTCTATTTACTTTATTACATTTATTCAACACACAATATGGGAGTAGAAGTAGAAATTATTTCACCGGGGGATGGTACGTAATTTATCAAGAACTCGTACATACTAACCTCAAAAGATATAATAAAATCTTTTATTTTTAGGTACTACATTCCCGAAGCCTGGTCAAACTGTAGTGGTTCATTATACAGGAACGCTACAAGATGGTAAGAAGTTTGATTCTTCGCGGGATAGAGGACAACCATTTAAATTTACGCTGGGAAGAGGCGACGTTATACAAGGATGGGACCAAGGTATTTGTAGGGTAAGCAGCCTATTTTCTCACTGCATATCATGCACCCAAGTCATGTTCTATTATAGCTAGCCTGAACAATCAAATATTCTTCTATATGTCTTCTTCAATATTCCAAATTTGGACTTCCTGATAGATGGCATCCTGGGGAAGGGCGTAGGCTACTTTTTATCGATATAACGCGCGGGCGAAGCTGCTGACGGAAGCTAGTTAGCTATAATTTCTCTTTTAAAAACAAATACCTACCGAATAATAATAAAATATTATTTCCACTTTCAGATGTCTGTCGGTGAGCGTTCGAGATTAATCTGCTCTCCAGACTTTGCATACGGATCAAGAGGCCATCCCGGAGTCATACCACCAAACGCAATTTTAATATTTGATGTTGAACTAATACGTGTTGAATAATGTTTACAACCAACAGCTATGCATAAGTTTGATAGTCATGTGTTTCATAATATTGTTGAAAAAATCTCAATTAAATGTTTATAATAATTGTTTATAACAGTATTGGGTTTGTGACTTACTTGTAATGTTTATATTAGATCTTATAATGTACAAATACTCTGCATATAGGGATTTTTAAGCATAGTTTGCTAGATTTTTTAAGAATACAGGATTGGGTGACGGTGTTGGTGGTTTGGTGTGAATGGTACTGATATAGAAAACATTCCGAGTCTAGCCTTCAACTCTGGGGTTCAAGCAAAACAGTGAGTGAGGTGGTCCAGTGGGATAATAGCATAACACACATAAAATGACGATTGATCGCATTTTCTTTCATTTTGACAGTTCAGCTAAGTTCATTGTGTAGTGTACGTGTGTGTGTGTCAGACTCTGGGGTATTACTGAGAATTTCCTAATGGAAAAACCCAATAACACTTTGCCTAACCTGGGAATCGAACCCAGGACCTCATGCACAGCAGTAGTGCTTGTAACCACTAGACCAACAAAACAATAATATTATTATTATTCAAGCAATCATTATCTGTTAGGTATCATTATTTGAATATTTTTTATTGGTATTGTTAAATTTTCATGGCTTCAGTGAATAAAAACAGCTTCAATATGGCCATGCTTTATGATGTTTCACTCTAAAAATGGTTTGTAATGTAACAAAAATACTGGCCTATATGTATGCCATTATAATGCCTATATAATGTATGCCATTCTGCTGGAAAAGGGCATCGTCTCATATAGAGAAGAGAAGAAACAAGCATTGACCAAGCTTGTTCACTGACAAAGTATTGTTAAATAATCATGGAACAATAATAATAATAATTTGTTTTCAATGTCTAATAATGTTGTAAGTATCTGTATTCTGTGCTTATCTGTATAAATTATTATACTTATTATTTTTCAATTTCATACTTTGTGTTTGGCAAGTGGCCTATTTTTCAATATGAAACATATTGTTTTTATAGTTCTGTATTTATAATAAAATGTAATCATAGTCACTCATAGTGTTTGAGGAGCTAGTGGCTAAGTAATAACAGCCGCACGGGTCGATCCATCAGGTTAAGCTACGCTTGCCGGGGTTGGTCCGTGGATGGGTGACCATCTAATATATACCGAGATTCCTCTGTGCCTTGGAAAGCACATTAAGCCGTCGGTTCCGGCTGTCATTTGTGGATCTTTGACAGTCCCATACAAGTCATCAGAAGCTCGAAAGTCACAACCAGTCTTACCAAGGGGTATTGTATTATCCAGTTACTGGGTTGTGGGGGTCAGATAGGCAGTAAAATACTGGTATTCAGCTGCATCCGGTTAGACTGGAAGCCGACCCCAACATACTTGGGAAAAGGCTAGGCAGATGATGAGTCAGTCTCACACTCATCTGCTTTTTTTTTTTTTTTTTAAGCAGATTGGTGTGGGTCGCGCCGGAACGCAACGCGTAACAAAAATCCTCCCACCACTTTTGTAAATTTTTTACCAACCAACGCACATTACAATCGGGCCGCACCGCACATTTATTGTATGCTTAAAAAAAAAACAACCGTCTTAAAAGAAAAACACTAAGTACTAACTATAAAAATAAGCTTTAGTTTTTATCTTGTTTTGTATTTTGCCGCGCTTTGAGTGGCTTTGGCCAGTTGCGGCTGTAATGTGTGGCTTATCGGATATTTAAAACATCTCTGTATTGTTATGTAAGTACTGCTTTTATCACCTTTAGGGATTGATGTTTTCAATGCATTTTGTGATCTTACAGTATATTTGTAATTCTTTTAAAGTCCTTATTTTATATTTTTGAATTCTAATGTTTTTTTTACTTTGAGTAAAATGCATTTATATCTATGCACAAGTTTCTTGTAATAACAAATAATTTGCCATCTCTTGCATTACTAGATTAATGAAGAAGCCTTCTCCTATGCTGAAATTGTTATCAAGTTAATTTATTAATATTGTATGTAATTAAAGATTTTATTTAACTGGAAAAATATATTTATTTTTATGACTATGCTGATTACCGATCTCCCACAACACTCATGACTGTGCAATGTTATTTTCTTTTTATCTTCTGTACTGCCTAGTAGAGAACACAATAACATTACCCTCCTTCTGGGGCAGTCGAGTAAAAAGAAAATAACATTGCACATTATTTTTTATCACAGAGTTATAAGATAACTACGAGCCAGTGCTTAGGTTACATAAAGTCAGTATTTGTTACATAAAAACTAGTACAAAAAAATATATTTGTAGTTCTTGGAAGCATTTTCACAAGTTCTTTTTCAACTATACTATTTTCTTTGGTTAAATATTTCCTAGCATTCACATTTGATTTCCCTTATCAAAATAATAAACAAGTAAAACAATTCACCTTGACCCTATTAAAAATTTCAACAAAAACAAATGAAATTATCTATGATCCCTCTGGAAAATAGTTCATCAATGGAACAACACAATTTTTAGTGAATGGTGTGCGGCATAATGCACAACTTTCCAGTGCCCCATAGGAGCAGTTCATACAAAATATATGACCGCAAGGTAAGACGCAAGGCTGAATAATCTCTTCTAAGCAGGCTACACAAGATTTGCTACTGTCTACCTCATTAGGAATCTCTTTCATTTGATCCATATGGGTTTTTGATCTGTATAAACTTTGACCACAAGATACAAATGCATGTAACAGAGTAACTATACCAAGGAGTCTTAAATGTGCATAATAAGCTGCAGCAGCTGGTCTAACATGCACATAGTCTATTCCAGTCACCGTTTTACCTAACTGCATTGGCCCGCCATTGATATAAGCTATTCCTCTGTGAATACTTTGTATCTGAGGCACAATACTGCTCAAAGTTTTCAGTCCAATTAAAAATATGTTTTGTGCTTCTACAGTTAGGGATGGATTTTGTTCAACACGCTTTTCGATGCGTTGGAGCAGGTGTCTAGTGATGTTTTCTCCAAAGGTTGATAGAATAATGCTGAATAATCGGCTGTAGTATGATGGTAACTTATTATAGCTTTCGTCGACTTGCACGATACCGGAGTATTCTTCTCCTAGAGTTTGAAGGTCCTTTAGTGTTGTGAGGGATCTGTACATCATAGAAGATAATGGTATTGCTTTGGAGGCGTATCTTGCTGACATCAACTTAGATAAAGATTCAGCCAGTTGTTTCTCGTAAAGATCGTCTTTCTGCCAAGCTCGAAGAACTTCAGCGGGTTGGGCAGTTGGTAAAGCCATGGTTTCAATTAGAAAACACTCGCGTACAGTAAATAAGTAATTACTTTCGGACTGGCAAAAAACAATCGTGTCGTGCTTTGGTGAACTTCCGATTATAACTTTTTACATGTAAACATGACAAATTGACAATGACAGATTGACATTTAACAGTTCGGTTGGCTGTCAATGGTAACTTTTTTTATTATTCATAACCTATAGAATTTTGAGCTTTTATGAAAAAACTTTCTATTTATATAGGTACTTAGACCATTTCAGAGTAGAGATGGGTTGTAACAGGTTAAACACGATATCTGTTATCACTGTGACTGTGACAAAAAAATCACAGCTCCAAATATCTGTTATTAAATCACAGCCTGTTATTTTTGCACGGACGATAAATACGCAGCCCGTTATTTTTGTACGGACGATAAATACGTATTTAAATCTCAATGGAATATCTTCTTTATTTCTTTTAGTTTAAAGTCGAAAATCGTATCTATCTGTTATAAAATAACAGCCTGTTATTTTTGTACGGATGATAAATACGTATTTAAATCTCAATTGAATATCTTCTTTATTTCTTTTCGTTAAAGTCGAAAATCGTATCCGAAGTTTTAACAGTAACAGCCGCGGTAACAGTCTTGAGGAACTGTGATTTTAAATCACAGATATTTTTTATCATTAGGAGCAACTGTTATCTGCTATTTTTTAATATCTGTGATTTCTATCTGTGACGATAAATATGCCTCACTCCTATTTCAGAGGGGCTCGTGGCTAACAGCCATACGGGTACAACCATTGAAGGTTTAGCTACGTTTGCCACGGTAGATTCATGGATGGGATCTATTACATTATCGAGATCCCTCAGTGGCTCGGACAAATTAAAACCGTTGATTCCCGCTATCATTTGTAGATCTTTGGTAGTGATTTTTTTTTTTTTTTTTTTTAAACGTTGCAACCAACACGAGTAGTCAGAAGCCCAAATGTTTGATAACCAGTTTTATCAAGGGGTACTATTTTTTTTTTTTTTTTTTAAACTTTGCAACCAACGCGAGTAGTCAGAAGCCCAAATGTTTGATAACCAGTTTTATCAAGGGGTACCTATCGTGTTACCCAGTAACTGAGTAACACGAGTAATACTGTATGGAGGTCAGAAATAGGCAGTCGCTCAATGTAAAATAATGGTATTCAGCTGCATCCGGTTAGACTGGAAGCCGATCCCAACATAGTTAGGAAAAGGCTAGGCAGATTTGATATAGGTACTATTAAAACCTCCCTCATAATGAAGTCTGCAAGAAAGAGGAAGAGATAGGTACACTAATAACGTGCCATTGTATTATTCAATGGTTATTGTTCTATGCTGGACTGGTCTGGGCTGGAAGGAAACACAATAGGTAACCTATCTATGTCGAGTTTGGGGCCCTATGCCCGCATTTTCAGCACTTCAAGCCATCTAGTTTTATTTCTCAGATTGAGCGTTGCGCGTCATGTTGGGGACATTTTGTTCCCTAACCGTGCGTTTGCACTGGCGAAACATGTTTAAATCTCTAGTTCCTGTCAAATATTGTATGGAACATTGACAGAAGATAGAGATTTCAACATGTTTTGTCGCAAATGTTTCGCCAGTGCAAACACACGGTTATGTATTCGCGGCTTTAATGAAAAAACTAAGGGCCGAGTCACACCGGAATGGCAGCGGCCGGAAGCGGCTGGCAGTGGCCCCCGGCGTCGCCGCTTGCAAATAGAACTGTTTAGAAGAAACAAATGAACATATTGGCGCATGAAGTGCGGCGGGGTTGCGCGAGGCCGCCCGCGGTACCGCGAGTAGCCTCGCGTCGCCGCTGGCAGCCGCGGGCCTTGCGACCTTTTCAAGCGATACTGGTGTTTTAAGTATGTAGATAAAGTTTAAAATTATTTTACACTGAAAGTGCTCGCCGCGTCGCTGCCGGCCGATTCTGTGACTCGGCCCTAAATAAAACTACAGATTTATTATCACAAATTGTGTATTTCCTTAACACTATTACAGATTACGTATATAGATACAGTAATCCCTAATCAGTATAACATCCAAGAATCACCACAAACTCCACAATAAAGTTCAAATGCATTTCATTCGGAAAAATACTGTCCATTTACACAAATAGAATCACCGTCTACAAGAAAAAATTGTTTACAGCGTGGGTTCTTCTACCCCGGCCTGTGTGTGAGCCCCACCAGGCACGTGGTTGTGATTGTCAGAAGAACTTATTGTACGTGCGTTTGTGCGTCTGTCAGGTGCGCCTACGTTTAGCGGGCGTCGTTGCTGGAGGAGTCGATGTGTTTGCTCTTCGGCGACCGCGACGGGAACCGCCGTCTTCGTCTATCAAAGGAGAGTCCCATGCTGTGGAAGATTAGTTTATCAATAATTTGAAATGAAAACCGGTTGAGCACACCAAATACCTACCATCTAAAGGTGTTTAAAAAAATCATAATTTGATAAGGGAAAATGTTAATGAAATAGTTACTGAAGTTCTTCTAACAAGTCTAAAGCTGGTTTAGTTTGCTAAAACAAAACTAATTTCGCTATTAGGCCCGGACTAAAGTCTCCACCAAAGCGGAGACGAGAGGAGGAGAGGAGATTTGTTTTATAAACAACCAATAGCATTTCGTTATTCACACATCTCATCTCCACTCGGATTCAGTTGATACCACTGAGCGGATCTGTATTTGTATAGCGCGATCAAAGCGGAGATGTGAGCTGTCCTCGCCGATATTGAGCTGAGTGGCGGTTCATAGATAGCGGAGATTGCGACTCAAGTTGGCGACGCCGACGGCGCGCAGCGGCGACGAGAAGAGATGTGACCGGCGTGCAGTAAGCGGCACCCCCCTGCGCCGCACAACCCGCCAGCCAACCCAACATCCAACACTCGCCACACGCAGCTCAGTTCCGCTCTAGCCAGCACACATCTCTGCTCTAGGCAACACACATCTCCGCTCTAGCCAGCACACATCTCCGATTCAGTCTAGCCAGTAGCCAGTACGCATCCCCGCACAGCTTCGGTGGATACACTCTAGCTCAAAAACGTCTTTTCTCGTCTCCGCTTCGGACATCTCCGCTTTGGTAAAGTCCGGGCGTTAGTGATTTGCCCAGTCAAAGTAGCGTAAAAAAACTTGCCCTGTGGAAAGTATACAACAAAAAAAACTCGTTCTATATACAGGATGTTAGGGTAAACACCATTATCCTTGTAACCAGTGGTTTGGTTTCATTTATAGAACGTAAACTCAATGGAAAATTACAACTTTTTTTTAAAGTCTGCTTTTTACCACAAGAGACGAAAATTCGTTGCCCTATGCGCTAGGGCAACGAACTTGGGTCTCAACACGCGCGGCGGGTGTGGGACGTGACCTGACTGGCCGCGAGCGCGATCCCTCCCTCAGTCAGAAAAAAAACTTTTAATGAAAATAACGTTTTTTTTTTTTTTTTTTTTTTCGGTCATTTATTATTATATTTAAGTCAACTACCCATAGTTTGAGTGACACCCTTACACCCTAAAAGGTGTACAAAAACTTGCCTTGTTACTACTACATTTTTAAATTCTTCCTTACCTGCCACAGAGTTTACTTTGGATTTCGACACTTTGTCTCTCTGCGATGTAGACTTTCTACTGCTAGAGCTGTCTCGAGGGCCAGACGCGTTGGAGTCGCGAGAGTCTCTTCTTCGGTCTAGAAATCATAAATAAAAACAATAAAATATCTATTACTTACATGTTGTTTTTTTTTTAATATAGTGAGGAAAATATAGAGTATGACATAAACGTATGTTTAATTAAGATACACCTTGTAAATATTTATATCAAAGACAATTATTTCCTTACCATAATCTTTTTCAGACTTGATGCTGGGTGTGTCTGTGGAGGCATGGGAACTGCCGCTCTCTTTGCGGGTCTTAGTGGCCAGTGCGCTTACACTGTCCTTACGGCTGCCTGGTCAAGTAACTAACATGTTAAATGTGTATTATTTTATTTGAACAGGGTCAAATTACACTAGTTAGCGAACTCGGCAGCTGTGGAGATGAGTTTTTTTTTTTCTCGAAACAAATAGTTTTTTATGGTTCCATACCCATAGGCTAAAACGGGACCCTATTAATAAGGCTCGCTGTCTGTCTGTCACCAGGCAGTATCTCATGTGATAGTTAGACAGTTGAAATTTTCACAGATGATGTATTTCAGTTGCAGCTATAACAACAAATACTAAAAAACAGAATAGAATAAATATCTAAGGGGGCTCCCATACAACAAACGTGATTTTTTTGCCGTTTTTATAGATAATGGTATGGTACCCTTTGTGCGCGAGTCCGACTCGCACTTGGCCGGTTTTTTAACATGGTTAGTTTAGATACCTTTCAAAAATCTCAAAAGTTAGGCTAACTTATTTAATTTGACCCTGTATGTGTTTATTAATGTGAATGATGAGAATAATTATTATCATACAAAGTAAGAATAGGACTGACCTTCTTGTTAAATTAACTTCACTTGAGACAGCATATTCTATATTATATCTTACAGGGATTCAACATTTTGATATCTCAGTATAGTGATTTTGAGAGGTCAACCCTAGTCTTATCTTCATTTTAAAGTAATTTTCTGCAGAAAATAATGCAATGATTATTCAATGAAACCTTGATTTTCAACCACATTATAAAATGCAGTACAAATTAGTATCAATTAAGTAATTAAATATTTTTCCTTCAATAAACCACATCACAAGCTACGAACACCACAAACCACAACAATAAAAACAAAATACAATTGGTAATAGACAAGTTCTACCTTTAGGTGTACTATCTTTTGACGCAGTGCCCCTAGAACTGCTTCTAGGTGTCGAAGGCTTAGGTGAAGGACTCCTCCCATCTAGATGTTAACATTTTAATGCATTATAAGCGTAAACCTCAAAACATGATGGGCAGCCCATGCCACTGAAAATAGCAAGAGTAGGCGGCAATGTTTTTTAAATTAAGAACATCATAGATTACCTTCACTATCATCAGCTAATATAGCCTCCTTAAATTTCTGTTTCATGAGCGAACCGAACTCGCTGTCTGGCAAACTGAACGGTATTTCATGATTCGGAAACGGTACTTGTTCCGTCTCTTCCAACATATTCAAATCGTACAAACTTCCTATGTGCTTCCATATATCTTGGGTGGAAATCTCTTTAGTGATAGAGTTAGAAAGCTTCTCCCAAATGCATGCCATGTGAAAATGTTTGTTTATACCAACCGGCTTGTGGTTAGCCATGGCGTAAAACAATTGAATCTCCATATCGACGTCCCATGTTAATGGGTCGCCGATTTTCACTTCCGGCTCTTCCTCGCTAGAAACCATGTTATATCGACACACTAATCACATGAAAGTAGTGAATTCCAGTAATTGCTTTAGAAATATTTGCACTGTTTACGATTTTACAACATGACAGACGGCAGGCACACCACAGAGTACATTATTACTATGAGGCAGTATGAGGCAGACGCCCACATTCACAACAATACACACAACAAGAACAACCACAGACAGAACATAAAAAAACTCTGACAACCAGTGTTGCCGCTTAGGAAACAATAAACTCACGAAACTTTGTACTAAAATGTCACTAGATTGGGGGATACAATAAATTCAAAAAGTCACTAAATTATTTAATCAATCTTCATCAATTATAGGGGTAATTCAAAACAAATGGTACGAAAAATCAATGAACAAAATACACCGTTGAATCAAAAACTGTGTTTAAATTTTTTATTTTTTATAAAAGACATGTTTATTTGAATTATTTACATTACTATACACAATATTTATAGAACATTAATTCGTTTATATCCTCATACTTATATTATCATCACTATCATTGTATCATCTTCGTCCGACGTGGTGAAAGTGGACGGTTGCTCTATACATAGAAGTCAAAGCTTGCGGTTGTAGATGGCACAGTTTTCTTATTTATGTTTTTAACGGTTTTCGTCATTTGGGAATTGGGACAAAACTTCACTAGGTAAAACATAAGTTTTGCAGGTTTCTTTTAAAATTTTTAGCTGGTTCCATATAGTAAGTCTTTGCTGCCAGCTTCTTATATTACGAATGTGGTCGCGAACAGTAGAAAACAGTAATAATAGGTAATTCATATTGTATCGACTGCCTAACACCAGCCTAACAGGTCGGAAAGGGGTTTGTTACAAGACCATGTTGTAGAAGTAGAAAGGGTGTGGTAAAAGTTATGGTAATAATAGTTTGCTTTCAAATTCAGCTTTTTATCGTGTGAACCTGTGTGAACTATGAACGTACTAGGTGGTCTAATCTAATGGTCTATGCATTCAGTACTAGTTTGTTGGTGGTGCATTCTATCTTGTCTATTGTGTATTGCACTATTGCCATTGGATTGGATTCCATCCATGTGTCAAATTTGACAACGAACGATTAGCGTTGTGGTTCTTTCGATGTGTTGAAATTTAATAAAATCACATCCTAATGCCAATTAACTTTGTTTTATAACAGCTGAGCTTCTAATATTAGCCATGGCTAATCACTATGAGGTGCCCAATTGGTAAGGGATATCTCCTTTCTTTTGGTATCGGCACACGTTGAAGATCTAGTTCGCCGGTCATAAATTTTAATTTTCTTTTAGGGCTGGTAAACCACCTACTGGACTTCACTTGGACGTTTTAAAGGGTGACAAATTGATACAGAAACTGATGCTTGATGAGAAAAAGTGTTATTTGTTTGGTCGGAATCCGCAGATGAATGATTTTTGTATCGACCATGCTAGCTGTTCAAGAGTGCATGCTGCATTTGTTTATCATAAACACTTGAACAGGGCGTTCTTGGTTGACTTAGGCAGCAGTGAGTATGAATCATAAGGACCATTTACAACTCTGTTTTGACGAAACTGAAACACTTATGTGTGGTTATAAATTCACCTTTTTAGCTCATGGAACTTTTATCGGACAAATGCGTTTGGAGTCGAACAAGCCGACGCAGCTGCCCATAGATTCTAATTTCCACTTTGGAGCCTCTACAAGAAATTACATCATAAGGTAATAAGGAAATATTAAACTGGTATGCATGTAATGCATGTATCAGTAAGTAAAAAAGGTTTTAATGATTACTAAGAAACTGACAACAATCTTACCAACTTATGCAAACATAGGCATACTAGAGCGAAAAAAATTGCCTACAACAAAAGACAAATATTTATTTTGTTGTCCGATCACAGTTATAGGAAGATACAGTTCGATTCAAACTTAATGGTGGCTCGAAAGTTAGCTACTCGCTGCGCAGTACGCCTCAACCCCGCTGATACAAGAAATTGTTACTGCGCAGTGACTCTCCTCATGTTCCAAGCCTCCATTATGTTTGAATCGTAATGTACTGTAACTCTTCTCATCCTTCTAATATGAAACTTAAACATGAAAGTTTGTATGTTTGTTACTCTCACTCAAAAACGGATTGGGATGAATTTTGACACAGATAGTTTCTATCCTAGATTAACACATAGGACACTTTTTATCCCAGTAGTATGTTCCTGTGGGATAATTTCTGACCTCAATTTGGGCGAAGCCACCGGCAAAAGCTAATCAGTTTGTAATCTCAAAACATTACAGGCAATCCCAAGTTTTTGAAAAGGACTTTAATTATATACAATACTGATTACATTGTCATACATGAATGGGTTTAATCATCAAGAAAACCTTATAAATTCCTAGCTTCCGCCAGTGGCTTCGCCCGCATGATATCTTTATAAAAAATAACATAAGTTATTCAGTGATAATATAGCATTCTATTGGTGAAAGAATTTAAAAAACGAATCCAGTCGACTTTAGGTTTATTTATTACAAACAAAAATACTAATCTTTCCTCTTATATTAGTGTACATTTTTTACTCAATATTTTCCATACAGAGAGCGTCCTACAGGCAATTCTAGAGGCATAATGGAGGACTTGCCAAACACAGAACAAGAGGGTGCCTTACTGGGTCTTCCTGAGACACAAACTGAATTAGATGTGAGTATTAAAGGGTAATTATGAATTGATTTCTGGAGATACACATAGAGACTTTCTTTTTGTGACTAGGTTCACTTGTGGCTTGATATTTTTTTTAAATGTTATTTTATAACATCTAATAGCTGGTAAAAAGCTTCAGATGTAACCAAAAAACAATGAAAAAAAAATTCACAAATACTTTAACTCTGAATAAATAAAATAAAACGAAAGGCCATAACTACGTTTAATACATTGAAGTTTATTCTAATGACTATTCTGGTATTCAGTTGGAACAAATATATGTAATGTTTTGAAAAATTCCAGAATCTAACAGAATTCAACACGGCACACAACAGAAGAATTTCCATGTTGGGTATATCAACTGATGATGGCAGTGACGTCATGAAGGTATTATCTTTTACCAAAAAGGTTTTATCACCCTACAATAAAACCTACTTACATGAAACCTGCTTTTTTAGCCTCCTACTGGCACAAAACGGTCAGCGTCAATGTCTGGTGGTATTGCCAAGAAAATGAAGCGAAATGTGTCATTCAATGAAGAGGTGGACATCATCAACCCTGAGGATATAGACCCGACTATCGGAAGGTTCAGGAACCTGGTGAAGTCTACTATAGTGCCAAATCCTAACAGTCAGCCAAAGAAACTGAAGTTGCAGAGTGCTGATGATAGTAAGTAGTTTTCTCAGGAATATATGGCCCTTTTTCAATGTAATTACAGCTGTCGGCCCATCTAGTATACTGTGCTTACTACTGCCATGACATGTTACCAGTATCACAGATGTGTTGCCATCACAACGAAAAAGTAGTTTCAGTATTTAAAAAAAAATTGTGTTCTTCAAAGAATTAGACTTCATTATGAAAATCAAGATAACAACTGTAGGAGGAGCTTGTGGCTAATTACTAACAGCCGCGCTGGTCGATCCGTCAGGTTAAACGACGCTTGCCGGGGTTGTTCCGTGGATGGGTGACCATCTTTACATACCGAGACTCCTCCGTGCCTCGGAAAGCACGTGAAGCTATTGGTCCCGGCTGTCATTCGTGGATCTTTGACTGTCGTTACGGGTCATCAGAAGCCCGAAAGTCGTGACAACCCGTCTTACCAAAGGGGTATCGTATTACCCAGTTACTGGGTTGTGGAGATCAGATAGGCAGTCGCTCCATGTAAAATACAGGTATTCAGCTGCATCCGGTTAGACTGGAAGCCGATCCCAACATAGTTGGGAAAAGGCTAGGCGGATGACATCACATGTGAAACAGTTTTCAATCACTCAATCACTCACTTAATGATTCATTTTCGTTAACTGCTTCATATAATAAACTAGCTGCGCCCCGCGGTTTCACCCGCGTAAGTCTCGATCCCGAGAGAATATCGGGATAAAAAGTATCCTATGTCCTATTCCAGGTCATAGTCTACCCATGTGCCAAATTTTATCCAAATCTGTTCACCCGTTGTAGCGTGAAAGCGTAACAAACAAACAAACGCACTTTCACATTTATAATATTACTTAATATTAGGTCTTTACCTATGAAATTGCCGTTCTGCAGTACTGGCCATTTCAAATCAAAATAATTTTTGTTTGGCTAAGAATTCTAATTTCAAATTAATTTTATTTTAAAAACGTGGGTTTTTTTTTCCAAAAGTAGTCATTTCTTTATTGATTAGTGTTACATTTTCATCGCATTTCAATCTTTTTCGTCATCATGGATACGTTAAAAATTCGAGTAATTATGGAATATGAGTACCGTCGTGGCAGCAACGCGGCACAAGCGGCACGCAACATCAACGACGTTTACGTTTACGCACCACCTGTTATTGGTTTGCTCGCTTCCGTTCTGGAAATTTCGACCTGAAAAATGAACCTCGCGGTCGTCCGAAGACTTTGGTCGACAATGACGAATTAAAGGCGATTGTGGAAGCTGATGATACACAATCTACGGCTTAATTAGCAGCAGCTTTCGACGTTAGCGTCAAAACAATATTGGTCCATTTGCGTCAAATTGGCAAGGTAAAAAAGCTTGACAAATGGGTGCCCCACGAACTCAATGATCGCCAGCGCGAAGTACGCGTCGAGACGTGCCTTGCACTGCTCAACAGACACACAAATGAAGGAATTTTGAACCGCATTGTTACCTGCGATGAAAAATGGATTCTGTTTGATAACCGCAAGCGCTCAGCAAGTTGGTTGGATCCTGGTTCAGCACCTAAACAATGCCCTAAACGAAAACTTACCCCTAGAAAAGTGATGGTCACTGTTTGGTGGTCTAGCGCCGGTGTGATTCATCACAGCTTCTTACCAAACGGGGTGAGCATTACTGCAGATGTGTACTGTGAAGAACTGAACACAATGATGGAGAAGCTGGCGCATCGCCAACCAGCATTGGTCAATCGCTCGTCTCCGCTGCTCCTGCACGATAACGCGCGACCTCATACTGCACAGCAGACGGTCTCCAAGTTGCAAGAACTGGGGTTGGAAGCTCTCCGTCATCCGCCCTACTCACCAGACCTTGCGCCTACAGACTACTACTTTTTCCAGAATTTGCATAACTTCTTGGCGGGAAAAAAATTCAATACCCGAGAGGCAGTACAAAATGCCTTTGAAGAATTTGTTGCCTCCCGTCCAGCTGATTTCTTTAAGAAGGGCATCAATAAACTGCCACTGCGATGGCAAAGATGCATTGATTGCATGGGTGATTACTTCGATTAATACAAATAAAAAAATCATGAAAAAAATTCGTTTAAATTTTTTCATACAAAACGGCAATTTCATAGGTAAAGACCTATTATAATTATTTATTTGTGCAGGTAATCACCATCATTCTCTAAGGCTGCAGGAGATATCTAGAGGCAGCAACCTATACTCAGACCTGCCGGCGCCTAGCTCACATCTTAGTCTAATTGGAGCCAGGTTTGTATATACAATTTTGCCCCAGCATCATTCAGCCCACCTAAATGATCCAAATCCTACCGAAACTATCCTTAATCCAACAGAAATGGCAATCTTGCCAAAACGTAAGGCTGGTGTCCTATTCTATTGTTTGGAACTTGATCATAACCTGAGGTCTATGTCCAGCGCCGGGGTCCGCTAGGACCGATGCCTGCCAGGGTTGCGGGAAAGTCCGAAAGGGATACCGGGACCTTGGCAACAGGCAACTGAAGGAACACGGGTGGGTTTTAGACAGTAAAAGTCTGATAGGCCCTTCCGCTCCGCCCAGAGCGGGAGAAGTCATTGAAGTAATTTGATGACTTCCCAACATCAAAAAAAAAAAAAAATGTTCTGTGTCCAGCAGTGGACGTCTTTCGGCTGAAATGATGATGATGATCATAACTGGCACAATATGGGTGTCATACACACGTGCTGAACTTCCTGGGATAGAGGTGTGATGTTAATTTATTGGTTGTAATTTCAGACTGGGTCTGTCGCTACCGAATCCTGCGCCTGATGTGGAACTGGAAGGTCCGGAGCCGCACCTCAACATACATCCACCTCTACCACATACAGGTAAACAAAACTATGAAGTTAATATTTAAATAAACTATTTTCAAGTATTTGGACAGTTCTACGATCATCAAGGCGAGATTACGAGAGTTTCTTGATCATCGCCGTCACTAGGCAAGATCGCTGATTGGGGTATTACACTATCATATCTATGATCATAGATGTATGATCAAAGATATAATGAAATTGTAAAATAGACTGGGTTAATTGTGAGCTTCATAGATAGGTAAAAATGTCTATTATACAATTTCACATTCATTATATCTATGATCATATTTCTATGATCAATTGATCATAGATATGTAATACCCACCTTATAGATAGTGCCATCCACGAAGACGCGCCCAACTCCGCGATTACTATACTGTGAGCTGTACTTTAGTATGGAGCAGAGCGGAGTGGGGCGCGTCTTCCTGGAGTTTTTATGTCACCCATGTATGGATATAGTGCCAATCTATAAATGGGTGAAATAAAAACGTGTAAAACATTTAATTTGATAATGCCATTATCACTATATAAAAAAAAAAACATTTAAATATTATCTATCATGCCTACAATATTGAATTTCAAACTGTTTTCTACAAAATAATAATCAGTCTTTACAGCCTAATAATATATTTACATTCACCATCCATTAGAAAAGTAAGATACAGGTCAGCAGAAAAAAACGAATACAAAATTATCTCAATTTCTAGCTCCAGAAGAGGCGGGCCCGTCAAGCGAGCCGAGAAAGAAGAAGTACGCCAAAGAAGCCTGGCCCGGCCGGAAACCAGGCCTCATACCGGGAGTATGAGATTTATACTAAGCGTCAAATTAAACTGGCGGCGAGACAAGCAAAAATGTTCGTTATGTGGCGCTAAGAGAGTCTAAATTTTAAAGTATTGTGGCTTGGCGATAATACCCCCTGCATCTTAATTGCGTAACACGATAACATATAAATTATATTAATTTAAAAAAACGTAAATGAAGCAAAAGGAGTATGCAAGGGTCTTAGGCTGCCAACAGACGGACTGCATTCTTGCTGTTTGAATGCAGTTTGGTACGACTGCATTACTCGTAATGTACTGGTAACTGCATTCAGACTGCAAATTTGCAGTTGGAGTGCAGTTGAAATGCAGTCCGTCTGATGGCAGCCTTAGCAAGTGGCGTATAGTTTCTGCCTACGTCTATTGGAAAATGGTGTGAGTTTATGTACCATCACGGAAACCCATAACTAACCATTTTCAAAACAAAATCCCGTGCACAAGATGACCACATCTGTTACCGCCTGGGTTCTATAGCGGCCAAGCGCTGCAAGCAAGAATAGTCCTTATGATTGTTAGTTATGTATGGCTTTATTTATTTGGTAAGTTGGTTATGAATACTTGACACGTCAAATATAAAACACTAGTTTCTGCCCGCGACTGCGCCCGCGTGAAATATCGGCCCCCGACCCACCGCGTCGCATCGCATCGTCCGCCCGCGCTATTATTTAATTTCGCTAAGCGTTTTTTCTGACTTTTCTTTTTTTGTTCGGCTCCTAAGGGTCGTGGCGTGTTGTGACAAAGCCTTTAACCTTCCTCAAGAATTGGGCTATCCAATGCAATAAGAATTTTTCAAATCCGACTGATAGTTAGATTACCCCCTACGTACAAATAAACAAATATTACCTGTTTTTATTAATTATATTATAAGTGTAAGTATAGATGATGAGTTTAGTGACATTACAAAAAAATCCATTGCGTCATATGTTTAAAAATTCGTCTGCTCGACAGAAAAAATGACGCAATGAATATTGTTGAAGTGTCACATGAAAATAGGAATGTGCGGTTTTATAATTTCGTTAGTTTGGTGGTTTAAAAGAGTCCTCAAATATTCCCATACATTTTGCTTCCCTGTGTTATCATGATAAAGTGGACGTCTAAATAATATCGCTACGTTAGAAATTATCAAAGCACACGTTGCCTAATGTGTTGCGCAATTTGGGTGTTGTATTTTATTATTTATCGACAAATACACCGCCAGTGTAATTTGACCCTTATTTGACATAATAGTGACGCGAATGCGGCTAGTGATGTGCATACGATTTACAAATATACAAGTACAGTCAGTGCCATTTATATGTTGATTATAATTTAATAGGTAAAAAACTAATGGTTTAAGAGGCCAATGTTGTGGACATTTTCTATCGAAAACGATAGTAAATATAATGCATGTAAAGAAATATACAGTGAAAATGGTTAATTAATGTTTTGGTATACTTGGGTAAATATTATTCAGCGAAATGAAGCGTCAATTAAAATTTTACTAGGAGGTATCGAGTCATTTTAGGTCGCTAGTATTTTTGTTGTTAAATTACATGTTTAAAAAAGCCTCTTTAAAAAAAGCGGACACTGCCGACAAGTGAAAACTTAAAAACTGGTAGTAGCGCCATCTAGCTTCGGTGTCGGTGACGCGAATCCAAAAGTTCCCCAACCAAAAATCGCTCAACGCGCCTAAAGAAGTTTTAACTTCAAGAAGAAAAATAACTTCGAAGGGTCGACAAAAGCGTTGAATTCAAACACATTTTAAAGCAATTTTTGCTCAATAATGAAACATGTAGGTATAAGTTTAGACAAAAAGTACTTGCTTTAATAATGATAATAACTGAACAATACAACAAGTTTCTACTTCTCACGAGATACTTTTTACAGTACGGCCGATGAATTATGGCCAGTCCGTTCTTTGCGCAGAAGGCTGCGCAATAAAATTTTTAGGAACCAAATGGTGACATGAGGCGAGAGTGTGTGTGAGTGAACATGCGCGAAAGTTCGCAGTGCCTATGTTCACGCCGGCCATGATTAATCGGCCGTACTGTACCAATAAGAGGGGTCTAAATGCAAAACCGCCTCTGTTGACTTTTTGCGATTTTGAGCTAGAGACCGAAACGTTATATTGTCTAATACAGATGCATATTCCATAATCAAAATTTACCAACGGAATACTGTTGTTTGTTTAAAAGTAAAATTGATCAGTATTTCACAACACGTGGAACATACTCTTATTTATTCAAGTTTGAAAATTGGATAGGTGCGGTTTTGAAAATGTATCAATGGATAGAGGCGCTTCTGTACCTCAGTGGTCTTAATAGAAGCGCTTTTGTAGTTGATTTTAGGCATTGGGAACAACTTTCTCAACAACATGCTAAGCTGTCATTGGTCGAGCCTCGACTGAGTCGGTTTTGCAGTCGATTTTACTTATTTTTGTTTTGGTCCAATGAAAAAAGGAATAACAAAGAATATTGCTAAATAAAAACATCGCTTGACAATAATTTACTACAGAGGCGGTTTTTTTGCATTTAGACCCCTCCCTAGGGTATTTAAGTTATTGTAGTAGGTATATTGCTAAACGCATAGATCGATGCTAATGCTCGTCCGCCCTGTACAGGCCCAAATTAACTTAGCTAGACTCCGCAGACGTGATGGATATCGAGATTTAGGTTTTTTTTTTTGGGGTAATTTACTGCTGGTGCTTTTGTTATTTGATATGTGAGTTGATAAAAATCTGTTTTATTGTGTTGAGATATCGATAAGTACGTTTGTGAAGTTTACAACAAAAAAAAAACTTATATTTTAAGTGATTGCATTACCGATACGTCGATGACCTCAAAAAAAACGTCATCAAACTAATTTCTTTTTTATTTTATCATGTTAAGATCACGATATCACGATCACGAGTTTCGCTAGCTAATTTGACCCTGAGGCCCTAGACAAAGTGATATTCTATCAGCGATAATGATGATGGAAAAGGCAAAAATGTAAGGACTGACATAAGCTATCGAAAAGCTTATGTCAATCCTGTTGAAAGTCGTTGTAGAAATACGAAACGCTTTCGAAGCGATTGTCACTTGTCTAGGCCCTCTGTACTTCCATGATCGCTTCCATACGTATTAATACGAAGGCCTAGTCTAATTGGACTAAACTACACGGCAATATAATTAAGTCACTAGTTATTAAAACGCTAGATAGAATTATCAAAATTTTATTTCCTAAATAATGTCCTAAATTCCTAAATCACTAGGTATTACTATTATTTAGTGTAGTAGGCAATAATAGTGACATCATATTTCTGGCGCTGACTGCACTTACAAAAAGTTGCTCATACATTATGGCAATCACATTTTTCACACTTTTTAAGTACATTTTAATCTAATGTAATGATGTAGACATAAGTTACTTTTAAGAAAATTGTGAATGAATTATAAGAGAAAATAATATGTCAGTTTGTGTTTTATTATTTTATTGTCCTCTGGTGTAGCTTACAAACCCATCCATATACAACCGCGGACAATTGCATTTGACCAATTTTCACCCTTATGCTCTTAGTAACAAGGTTGAAAAGCCAATGTCCAAGTTAGACGGATAAAGAATTCCTTTTGGCCAGGCGCGGTTCCAGGGTGGGAGCACAGGGGCACGTGCTCCCCATGAATCCACCTGCAGAGGGGTCTATATGTAATGGACGGTCACCCATCCATGAACCGACCGCGGCAGGCGTAGCTTAACCTTCAATCGAAACATGAGGCTGTTATCATTTAACTACGAGCCCCTTACCTTAAAGGAGATCAATTCACCGTCAATATATTTTTGGGCTAAATGTGAAACCGGCCAAACAAAAAAAGAGTTGTATTCCGAAAGATTACGTTTTTCTATTAATTTTTTATTACTACAAGCTATTACTTTAATTAGATTACTATAACAAACAGAAAACAGTATTTTACAAAATCGTATAACAGCGCAGGAAATTGCTGTACAGATTTGGTCCAATAGTGAAAAGTGAAGAGAATAACATGTTCTAACGAATTTGAATTTTTTTCTGAGCCTCTTTTCACACGAGTTTAACTTCGAATACTTACCCTCGAGAAAAAATATACTTATTCGGATTTGAGCTTACCTTTCAACGTTGAAAGCAGGTTGAGACTACCTACTGACCTACTCATTAATTTCACCACGGTTGAGAGGCTCTCGCGGCAGCTTTAAAGTCCTTTTCAAGCAATGTCTGTAGGTACTTACTTATTTTTTTATACACATCAAATCTTTTGGAACCAGCAGTCAGCACGTTAGACGCTCATTAACTTCAGTCGGTTTAAGGTTTTAAGGAAACCATGTGGAATGTTTTAGTACATTACTGTCGCGGCCTGCAACAAGGGCATTGATAGATGATGGTGAAAATGTGGGACGAGGCACACATAGAACGTGAATCTATCAATGCCTGGTTGCGGTCAAGGCTTGTATAGTAGGTACTTTTCCTCAAATAATGCGCGGAAATTCAAACCAAGTAAGTAAGTAAATTAATTATAAAATCCAGAATCGACGAACAAAGATAAATTTTCACGTTTTTTTTTCCAATATGTTCATTTGTTTTTCTTTCAGCTCTATTTGCAAACCAATGGATATTTAAATAAAATCTTTCATAAGTTACCTCCTTGGTTGCCATTTTTTGAAGTAAAAAGTTCATTCCATGCATTGCATTTTTAATTAAATAGCACTACAGATATTTTTCATTCAAACATTGCCGGCCGGGCGCTCGCATGTATTCGACCAGTACAGTAACTTCGATTTATTGGTCTAGTGGTTGCAAGCGCTACTGCTACGTATGAGGTCCTGGGTTCGATTCTCGGGTCGGGCAGTGTTATTGGGTTCTTGCCATCTGCAATTTCTAAGTAGCAGCCCGGAGCGTGGATTTGTGCCCGGTTGATGGCAAGCTATGCCTATTAGCGATGGGTCATTGACGGTTTTTCCGTTAACGAAACGTCAACGTTGATTTACGTTCGTCAACTAGTTAAATTCGTCAACGAGTTAACGTGCAGTAATGTCAACTTAAAAAGTATGGGGTTTATTCATAAACGGCGATGATTAAAGTTAAGTGACGTTCAAACGTCAAAAATGTTTGGTTAAACAGTCGTTAATCATTACCTACTTAACTTTAAGCAACGTTTATAAATAAACCCCTTAATCGTTAATGTCAAGGATACATTTAACCCGATATTCCCACGGGATCGAAACTGCGCAGCGCAGCTAGTATACCATAAGTTGAAGCAACAATAAAAGTTGCACCGAGTAAACGTAAACAGTGTTTAGTTAGATGATGCCAGTCATTTGTTGGTTCAATTGCCACAGGCAAGAAACTTTGGTAGATGAATGGAGCTTTACAGATTATGCCGGGGCTACATTGTCGCGTTATCGCGAACTATGCTTCGCGCGCTCTCTGTTGCTCAGCGAGACATCGAGCGGTGTGCGAGTGAGAGCGCACGAAGTTTAGTTCGCGATAATTTCGCACCATTGTCGCGCGATAACGCGACAATGGTGCCGATTCTCTTGTACACCGAACTAAACTATCACTAAAATTCCTTACTTTTGACTATGGGAATCTTGGAGCTATTCTGCCAAATAAATTCTCTAAATTTAAAACTTATTTTGACACAACTAAAATCGAATTTGACAACCGCGCGCCTCCACTTGGTACTTGTTTTCCCTACCCAGTGTTTTTTTTTTGAGCTTGAGGCGCGCATGCACGGCAGCCTCGACGTGTTTTTAATGGAATTTTTTAGTTTTTGTATGGAAAATAACGAAAAAAAATAATTTCCAACATGTTGAGGATTAAGGGTTTAAGAGTTTCCTAAAGGGGGTCGAAATTTTCATTATTTTTGCGATAGGACACACCGTTTTCGAGATTTATGCAAAAGAAAATAAAAAAATACAGTACTGTTTTTTGTAACTGAAGTCGAGGTGTTGGTTTGAATTTTAGTTCATGACATCTAATTTTATTCCACACATTTTTAATCGCGATTAAATATAGTCAGATTTAGTTAGAGGATTTTAGATATAGGACAAAATTTTAGGATAAACCGTCAAATTCAGAATAGCATTTTCACTAAACTAATCTCAGTGCCATCTTAGTGCTGTCAAACTAAATTATAGTTAAGTTGTGTCATTTAAAGTCTATTTCAGAATGAGTTTGATCGTTTGACAGGACTAAACTAAATTTTAGTGATTTTTAGTTTAGTTTAGAGAATTTGTGACAAGAGAATCGGCACCAATGTAGCTCCAGCGTAAACAGCTCAATATTCTCGTCTTCAACAAATAAGTTAACCGCAGACTCTGTGGCTAGTTGGGTAGTATTTAATCAGTTGGTCGGTAAAGTTAAACTCTGTTAAGATTGATGAAGTTTTGATCAGGGCACTGTTTAAGTACTTACTTGTTACTAATATCTTAGTATTATGTATATGAATGGAACTATTGCTTAAGAACCGGAAGATATGCTCAGGTATCAACTCAGCTTTTCGCAGTCCCAGGGTTGCGGGAAAGTCAGAAAGGGATACCGGGGCCCTTGGCAACAGGCAACTGAAGGAACACGGGTGGGTTTTAGTCAGTAAAAGTTTGACACGCCCTCCCGCTCCACCCAGACCGGGAGAAGTCATTTGATTATTTACAACCCTCAAAAAAAGAAAAAAAAAGTTGCAGTCCACTGCTGGACATGGCTTCTCCCAAGCTCCGCCCATCACCCTATCCTCCGCCTTCCGTATCCGGTCTGTCCCAGGCTGGGACAAATTGGATGCGGAAGGAGGACCGGCGGTGGCTGGCTGGGACTCCCAACTTGCCGATACGCGGTCTCCACTCCAGGAGTCGTGTGCTCCACCTCCCATCGGTCCTTTCACAAACATGGTCAGCCCACTGCCACTGAAAAGCTCAAACTAAAAGCTTTCTGATAATAAGTACCTAGGTAGGTACTCCGAGAAAATCGGAAAATAATGTTACTGATGCTAGGGATGGACTATCATAATCGAGACTTTAATAATATTTTTTATGCTAATTCTATTAGGTAGAAAGAATAAAAATCAAAGTTTGTCGCTCAAGTTCCTGTCATTGAATTAAAGTACCACTAATTGCCGCCACTAATAAAGGACGAGTCTTTTAATTTGAAATTAGTAAATACAACTGTCTATGCATGAAGCTGAGGTTGCCGTTATTCTAGTAGCTTCATGAAAAATAATTTTAAATTGTGCCGATTCTCTTGTTATCAATTGGTGTGGCAATTGTTAGCGCAGGGAGCAATGAAAGAGAAGACTGTATTTTAGGCAATTGTTTATTGCCGTCTGATTCATACAAATTATAACTTTCCCGGATAAACAATTAAATAATTGAAGAGGAATATCGTCCGTCGCGGTTAGGGCGTGCAAAACCGGAAGGTGTTCAAAACCGGGTTTTATTTTCGGTTTTTCGGGCCCAAAACCGGAAATTGGTGTAAGCCCCGGTTTCGGAAAAAAAATATAGTTTTTGTATAGTAGAAGAGAACAATATTTTTAGATACCCACAAAATCTACAAATAAAACAAATTTTAGCATATACCTTTTTTAATCAACCATGTAGTGTAGGAAATCTTCATAAAGTTCCCCATTTAGTGTACGGGTTAAAAAATGTGGGCCAATTAATTGTCGTTGATAATACCCACCCAAACATTAAGAGAGAACTTACGCTGGGATGCGGTAGGTTTCAGATTTGAAGGGTTTGCTTCTGCTTTCGGTGACCAGTAATGTAAGTTGTGGTAATTTGTGATACCATCACGGTCAAAACATCGGTACACAGAATATTTTTTTTTAGTTTTCACCTTCGGCGTCGGCACTTAGCATAAAACGACAAAATTCAAGCCGTCTCGGCGGATCTCCCTCTTCTAATGACTGGACTGGTTGGTAGTGGTATGGATGTCGGCCTGACCAGTGAACTACAGACCAGGCTTTCCACTGTGACATACCAAACTTACGCGCTACGATGTTTATCGATAGTCGTCAATAAAACGTTGACGAATCAGCTCCTCGTCCTGAGCCGTGTATCTCCTAGAACGACCAGTGTCAATTTGCCTGCTTCTTTGGACGCTGCCAGTTTCAGATATTCACCGATAACTCGACCCGAAGACGGGAAAGCGAAGTTGATATTCTCTCCGCGTAGCGTTACCGTCATAAAGTCCGTAACAATATATTATGTCAGCATATTCAGGATTAGAATATCAATCCATAGTCAGCACTTATGAAGGCACAGCACAGCACAAGAGCAAGATATGCGGCAACAGAACGCAATTATAAATTGAATATTGCCTATAAATTGAATATTTCTTGAGTGCGTTCGAAAAAAGTTGATTTTAATCAAAATGTAATTCAATAAATTAATAACGGGAAAACCGGAGGTAGCTCCGGTTTTGTCTCTTAACACCGTATTAAAAAAATCGGTAAATTTTGTCCGGTTTCCGGTTTTTCGCAAAACCGGAATACCGGTTTTGCGCGCCCTAGTCGCGGTGAACTTCGTGGAAGCGAGTGTTCAGCCAAGCCGTATCGCCACCGTGCCGCACCTGAGCTTGTCGATGACGCGTTGATACGCAGCCTGCTCATGCAGACCGCGCGCAAGTTGTTGGGTTCGATTCCCAACATGCTGCCCGGGTTGAAGCGAAGACTTTAAAAATCTGGAAGGGGGCAGTTAGGAATGTATGCCCTCTAAATGACACCCCTTGTTGTATATGTGTCTACCGTCATTGTAAACAAGGTAAACACTCGAGACTTCCAAATATGGTGTGCTACCAAAGCACTGCAGTTGGGTCACATTGCCATCAGAGACCTGTGGACGAGAGTAGAACTAAGTGGCCGTCCAATGGAAATAGGAGTGACAGTGGAAGAGTTGATGGGTTCTGAGGGAAGAGGAATAAGATGGTGGGAGTTTAAGCCAGCTTTTATTTGAGTGAGGCAGGTAGCCATTTCTCATAACTAGCAAGGAATAAAAGAGTAAAAATAGGGGAATATACTAGGGGTGTTCAATAAAAAGTGATAATGTGAATAAGACGCAATTATCTATTATTAATAGTTATTTGTGCAACAAGAGAGCAAAGTTGTTTTTTGGTGCGAGTGTTGATTTTGAATCCCGAGTAAGCGAAGGATTCTATAATTGAATCACGAGAGTAGTGAGTGATTCTAGGTTAGAATCCTGAGCACGGCGAGGGATTCAAAGGCACGAGATGCAAATAGTTGTGTCGTACTGTAATTATCTTTACTGTTAAAAGCTGAATGCAAAAACAAAAATCGAATCTTGTGAAAAAAGTTTCACTCTGGAATCTCACACCGTGGTGCAAGTTTAATTTTAATTCAAAGTGGCCAGTACGTTACTTATTACATTTAAAACCTGTATGTTTATCCGAACGTTTTATTGTTTGTTTCTTTTTTTGGGCCTACTAGATATCGAAATTAAAATCGAACTTCGAATCGACTTGTTTCTATCTCTCGCTTTTTTCGTATCGAAGTAAAAGTGACAGAACAAAGTGAAATTCAAATATTTCGAATTTTGTGAGTAAACCCATGACATGTTTTCGGAATTTAGAAAAAAAATAATTAAGAAGCTACTTTGTCTCACGCTCGCATCAAAATAGAATTTTCCACACTGTCTGTAGACAGCAATACCTGCTTGTTTGAGGTGCTGAGGTGAAAAGATATTTTTCAAGTTTTTAGTGTTTTTTTGGAATTCGGTTGTTTTTTTTTTTGTAATAGGAAAAGTATTTGAGGAATCACATAAGAATAATTAATATCCCAGCTTAGGACTTTATGGTCCTGGCAGGGTTGCGGGAAAGTCCGAAAGGGATACCGGGACCTTGGCAACAGGCAACGTAATATATGTGTTCCAGAACACACAAATGTATAGGATTGACATAAGCTAACCTATCGAAAAGCATACGTCGATCCTGTTGAAAGTCGTTGTACTGAGGGGCTAGACAAGTGAAAATCGTTTCGAAAGCGTTTCGTATTTCTACAACGACTTTCAACAGGGATGACTTTAGCTTTTCGATAGCTTATATCAGTCCTATACATTTTTGCCTTTTCCATCATCGTTAACGTTGATAGAATGTCACTTTGTCTAGGGCTTCAGTATTATAAGCTGGTGTCGACGGCGCGGTGTCTGCTCGGTACTCGTCCCCCCTAGTCTTGCACTCTTCGGGATGGTTCCGTACCGGGCATCGAGAATATACAGGGAGGTGGTTTTAAATTATAATTTATTTAGGGTATGATGGGACTGTCATATGCATTGCGGTTATAAAAGTCCCTAATTAAAAAATAATAAGTATAAAATAAAAAAATATATAGATGTGTGAGGTTGCCAAATATTAATATAAAATATATCCAATGGCACTGGGCAATACTATAGCTTCTCATTAGTGGAAAAAAATCCGGAATCCAGAAGTTCCGAAGATTACCTCCTACATACAAACTTACAAACTAATTTTACCTAGTTAACTGATTCAGGCGTGACTTTGCGGAAATCCATTATAAAATACAATAGACGTAGATATATTTAATAACGTATTCCGCTTGACTCCTGAGAATGCCTCGTTGAGAGGTGAAACACGTGTCGATTTCTTACAGGGTTTTTTAGGACTTTCAAGAGTCCTATAAAACCCTACCTAAACCGAATAGTCAAGCGGAATAGGTTACTAAATATATCTACGTCTATTGTATTTTATAATTTTACCTCTCTATAATATTTAAATTCATCCATATCCGTTCAGCCGTTTCAGCGTGAAAGCGTAACAAACAAACAAACTCACTTTCGCATTTATAATATTAGTTAGGATAATACGTTAATATTAAAGTTATAAAAAACTAAGAAATCTCGTTGTTTTGTCAAGTCTGTGCAAAGCAGGAGCAGGTCGCTCTAGTATTATACTATATATATATAACGTATTATCCTAACTAATATTATAAATGCGAAAGTGAGTTTGTTTGTTTGTTACGCTTTCACGCTGAAACGGCTGAACGGATATGGATGAAATTTGGCACATGGGTAGACTATGACCTGGAATAGGACATAGGCTACTTTTTATCGACATACCAAGCGGGCGAAGCCGCGGACGGAAGCTAGTACACAATAAACATTCCGGAATAAATTCTCTAAACGATGGTGAAAACCTCATCAAAATCTGTTGCGCGGTTTAGAAGAACAACGCGGACATACAGACAAACATAAAAAGCGACTTTAATTTATAATTATGTATAGATTATATATGTATAATCATTAAGTATATAGATTGTTGAAATTAAAGTTAATCATTTCCAGATAGTGTTATCAGTCATTCGTGACTAATACATTATCTTAATCTAACGAACAATTAAACGAGACATAGAATTTAAATTGAGTAATTAATAATATGAAATCTTTCATAATTTGCTATTTTCCAATTATAATCTACGGGTATATTATATTTCTTGTGCTGTAACTCAGTTCACCTAGTGCCAAGTCGTCTGTCGCATGTCGTTCGGTGCGAAATGATAACTGTGAAAACAAAAGCTCCGTGCAGCTATGAATCTGATATCACGTGAGATAAATGTATTTTTAATTTTAAACTTTGTAGTCATTCCCTTTCATTTACTTCTTTATACGAGGGTGTTAAAGCCGATAGTGACGACAAAATGTAAATACAAGATGGCGGCTGCGAAAATTTTGCTCTTATTTTAAATCATACGGTACAAGGAACTTCTCAGTCTTGACGGGGCCCACGACCACTCACGATTTTTCTTTATTATTCGATTAGATTTTTTTTATATAGACGTGTTTCTGTGACAAGTAAAACTTTTTTCTTTGTTTATTTTTTACCCGACTACGGCGAAGCAAAAAGGAGGGTTATGATTTTGACCGGTATGTATGTATGTATGTATGTTCATCTGTTCCCTCATATCTTCTAAACCACTCATCACAATTTGACAAGCGAGGTATCGTTGGAAGCGTCTTGCTTGTCCGCTGGTAATACGCTATGTGACGTCACATTAAATTAAAAAAGGCGCCCTCTAGAGGACATAAAGTCAGGAACTTAAAAAAAAAGATTGTTTAATCGTACCATGTTGGGTATCAAATGAAAGGGCTTAATGAGCACATTTCAAATATATATATTATAACCCCAAAATAATTAAAAAAAAATTAAAGTAATAAAAACTAGATATCGATGTACAATAAATCATTTTCTCACTATCTGCATATACAGTGTGTAACAAAAACTCTGTGCAATCCGAAAGGGGCACATATGTATATAAACATAAATACATATGTGCCCCTTTCGGATTGCACAAAGATTCGTCTGTCCAACATCGTAAATAACGCTAAGAAAGATGTTAAATTGGCAAAATAAAAGGCCATTGCAAGTGTGTTACGCAACTACCGCGCACATTTTTATTAAAAAAAATATCAATGGATGCAGGAGCAGAGAGACCAAGAAATCGATGGGTTATGTTAGGGATGAAATGAATAAAAAAAGAGTGAATTATAAAGTGACGGGTGATAGGGATGAACGGAAGGGATGAGCTTATTGCACCGACCCGAAATTAAAACGGGACGAGAGTAGACAGAAGAAAAATAAACCTATTTCAATAACTTACCCCCGAATTAGAAAAGGTATGCCTATCTACAGGGTGTTAGGGTAGACACCGTTATCCTTGAAACTAGTGGTTTGGTGTCATCTATAATATACTTTTTCTATGGGTCCAACCTTGAAATCGCGAAAAAAAATCAGCTGTTCCATAAATTTGTGTTCACTTAAATCGAAAAAATGTATTGAACTGCTGATTTTGTTTTTGCGATTTCAAAGTTAGCGCCATAGAAAAAGTATATTATAGATGACACCGAACCACTAGTTCCAAGGATAACGGTGTCTACCCTAACACCCAGTATAACGTCAAACTGACCGGTATGTTCTCCTCTGTTACAGATATTAGCTGGTTACTTGTTCTGCATCTTCCTGTATACTCACCAGCATCAAACCATGCAGAAAACTCTTTTAGGTTCGGACCAGATTATGAGTACAATTACGGAACAGTTCCAAATAGAAAAAACAGCAGAAAACGATATGGGAGATGGACTACCGCACCGTATTATTATAATACATCACCAACACGATATTTTAATCAATATACAAGTCCAGACCGACCTAGCCAAGAAGTCAGCAGTCCAGGGACACGGTATACTACTACGTTAACACACACTCACAAAAGTTTATCAACAAAAACACCTACATCAACAACACATTATATGTATCATACAAGTCCAGATCGGTCTAGCCTAGAAGTCACCAGTCGATGGACACGGGGAACTACTAATTTGTTAACAGCAACTAAACATAAAAAAACTAAAAATAAAAAAGGGAGAGAAATGTCTGAGTTGGAAAGAGAATATAGAAACAGATACATGCAACCATGTCCCCCCTATTTTAAAAAAGATCCATCCTTGCCTCCGATATGTATATGATGTATCAATTAAGTATTTTTATAAAGAATAGATCATTTATTTGTCCGAAACATTGATTATGCACACACAAAGCATGCAAGATGTTAGCTACATTGCAGAAAGGACCACAGTCATGTCTTACCTTGGCGTACAAATATATGTATTACAATAACATTTGATCAGTTATTTAATTAATTATAATTTCTACATTAGAAACTCAGCAATACGACAGAAACATTTGCCTGCTAAAAGTTGTTTTTTATTAAATTATGTTAGTGACGGACTCAGTGACAGATAAATAAGTCTTCAGTATTTTTTATCTTATGACTTTTGAATGCATTTTGATTGTGACAATAGAAATCGGCTTGAATTTAAAACTAAGAATGTCCTTACAGAAGTTTTCTTTGAGAAGAGATTCAACTAATTATTATAGACTAGTTGCGCCCCGCGGTTTCACCCGCGTAAGTCTCGATCCAGTGGGGATATCGGGATAAAAAGTATCGTATGTCCTTATCCAGGTCATGGTCTACCCACGTGCCAAATTTCGTCTAAATCCGTTCAGCCGTTTTAGCGTGAAACCGTAACAAATAAACAAACTCATTTTCGCATATATAGTATGGATGATGACAAGTTTGAGGCTGGTGGTCTATAAACATATGAAATGATGGCTTCAACCTCTGCACATGCTACCTCACTGATGGGATCAACAGAGCAACCAGTGATATCCTTACTTTCCTTATGCAAATATTACGTACTTAATATCAAGGTACCACCCTCTTGAGGACCTGTTGTGCACACGGCTACACATCAAGCTATACATTTCCAGATTATGCTGATCTCACATTGTATAGGATTTCCGTACAATGCGAGGTCAGCTTATACTGGAAATGTATAGCTAGATGTGTAACCGTGTGTATGCTTTGGCAACTGAATTTACAATAAACAACATATCCTATCCGGTCTTAACCAGGTTCCACAAAAACTGATATCCAGATGATATTTTTCTATTAACAATTCCAAATCTTAGATTATGCCAGAGAAGTGATCCATATTTTGGTGCTAAAGTAAAATATTTTTAATTATGTTTCTATTTTGTCGAGTCTAAAAGTTTAAAGTATCTATTACAGTATCTATAGAAGTACTAGGTAATTGCTAGATAATACTGTTTCGTCACTTAACCTAGTCTCAGTGAAAGGGGATGCGTCGAGGTAGCCAGCGAAATAAAAAATTCTTACGTTTTTTGCAATTTGCAAATCAGCGTCAGGTTGGATGTCGATTAATATAATGATTCGCGACTGTATCGAACATTGGCTTTTAACATATCAGCGAGCGCTGTGACACGCTTGCTTCGGAGAATTTAGAGGGTGGGCAGTTATGCCCTTTGACTCAATCTGCATAGCCTTTTCCCAACTATTTTGGGGCGGCTTCCAGTCCAACCGGATGCAGCTGAATAGTATTTTACATGGAGCGACTGCCTATCTGACCTCCACAACCCAGTAACTGGGTAAAACGATACTCCTTGGTTAGACTGGTTGTCAGACTTTGGGGCTTCTGACGAACGACTGTCAAAGATCCATGAATGACAGCCGGGACCAACGGCTTAACGTGCTTTCCGAGGCACGAAGGAGTCTCGATATGTGAAAATGGTCACCCATCCATGGACCAACCCCGGCAAGCGTAGCTTAACCTGATGGATCGACCCGTGCGGCTGTGATTACTTAGCCACGAGCTCCTCAAGTTAATCTCAGACGGTTTCCAATTAAAAGAACTACTTACAGTAGTCTGATCATTTATTTGTGTAGGTATGTTTTATTTTATGAACTTGCTCATTAAAATGCTGCCGATATACTTATTCTGTAAAAAAATCACCGTGAAAACTTAGGTGAAGTGAGCTGTCAATCCCTTGCTTTAGGTGGTTTGACAGTTTACTTCACCTAAGGTTTCACGGTGAGATTGTGACAGAATAGACCAGCTGTACCTGAGGCCAGAGCCGCACCGGCAGCGGACCGCAAGATGAAAACAAATCAGAACATGTCAGTATGAGTGTAAAACCTAAGCGGCGCCGGTTCGGCGCCCGGGCGGCTCCGGCGTCATGTAATGCTTCCACGATAATGATCGTCACGTTAGAGATAATACAAGCGCACAACAGGTACAATCACTATTCAGATGACAAAAGAAAATCGAGCATTATTTTAACAACCTTCTTCGAGATAAATGGAAATTGCTGTACTGGTCAAAAACAAGTGACGATGCGGCCGGCAATCTTATTATGAAAATCCAAATCTGTCATGTTTAGCGGCCAAATAAATTACTATGAAAACTCATATCTGTCGTATTATTTTAAAAAAGGAACGGACTTTTTACTTCAGCACATGGCAGTCAAGGAGGTAACTTATCGAAGATTTTATTCAAATTTCGATTTGGCTTGAAAATAGAGAAACAAATGAACATAGTGGCGCGTGAAAGATTATGGTTGTATGGTTCTTCATTGATTGCGGAATTTATAATTAATTAACTTAGTTTGAATTTCCGCGCATTATTTGAGAAAAGTACTATACTACCAGGCATTGATGGACTCACGTATGTGTGCCTCGGCTTCGCCTCGGCCCATATTTTCACGATCGTCTATCAATCCCCATGTTGCGGGCCGCGACAGTAATGTACTATAATAAGGTCGGTTCAGGAGATTAATCATGAACTCACTCAACAAACAAATAAAATGCCGAAAAAACGAAAACTACATCAATATTGGGCATTCGATTGCAATTAACAGCGCTCATTTTGCTACAAATAACAAACATTATTGTATTGAAATGGCTTACAGTTTTGTAAATGGAAATAAAAAAAATGGTACAGCCCTAACTGTAACCTTAATAATTTACAATATGAATATTTAGTCTTCTGATGTATACGGACGCGCGGCGACTATCAACGGCCAGCATCAAAATCAAAAGGATTCGCTTTTCCTTCACAATTTTCTCAGCGCCACAACTCCACAAGTCCACACAATTTTCTCCCCAGTCGGTCCCGGACCGTCGCGCTGAACGGTCGCATGTCGTGTTCCCGTTTGTACTTAAAACAGTATTGTGTATTAAACATAAATATTGTGTGAAAAAACTGTGTTTATTGTGAATTTATATTACTGTTAATTGGATTTTCTTATCGGTAAGTTGCATTTTAGTTATTTTTTTTTATATTATCGTGTTTTTGTGGGGGTACCTGTTGATTTTCGGATGGCAACATGATGGAAAGTGGGGATTAAAACAATACAATGATAAAACAGGATAAATCATTTCGTTCTATTTTTAAATTCGTTGACATTGTGGCATCTATGTTTTTTTAATTTGCGATTTATTACGAGGTAACTTTTTCAATTTTAGCGATGCAAGCATAATTTGCCGATATTGATCCATTTATTTTCATGTTTTTGCTTTTTAGGGGTCTGTACTTAGTGATTTTGAAGAACATTAAATGGTTACCTACTTAAAAACAACTTACGACTTATTACACTAATAATAATATTGTAAAAACAAAAGATTTGTATTTTTTGTTTGTAATAATTACATTCGAAAACCACTGGACCGATTAAAGAAACATCAGTGGAATGCTGCATTATCAATTTATCACTGAGTAACATAGGAAACTTATAATTTTTTAAAGACATTACGGAGCGAAGACGTTGGTGGAAGCTTGACGTTGGTGGTACTACATAATTGGTCAAAAGTTTGATGATATCAGCGGGTACCTGCATATATTTTTAGTCACCTGTCTTACCTAATAATTTTCGCGATAATTTATTGTAGATAGGGAGGTCTTCATAACGAAAAGATCTGTCATTGGAGGAGAATATAAACAAAGATATTATTTGAATTTATTTTAATGTTCCTGCCTAAGAATTCAATTACCTCTTTTTCGGGTCTATTTACTAACACAGGAGAATATTGTACGAAATTAGACTCATGGTAATGTCTTGGAAGCTTAAGTAGGACCAGAAGCCCTAGATAAAGTGGCATTCTATCAGCGATAACGATGATGAAAAAGGAAAAATGTATAGGACTGACATAAGCTATCGAAAAGCATAAGTCAATCTTGTTGAAAAGTCGTTGTAGAAATACGAAACGCTTTCGAAGCGATTGTCACTTGTTGGTTAAAAACAATAAATCATAATCATAATCAGCCTATAATGTTCCCACTGCTGGGACACAGGCCTCCTCTCTGTTAGAGGGAGCGGGCCGTTATCCACCACGCGGGCCCAGTGCGGGTTGGTAGATGTCACATGTTTTCGAATTTTTGGTTCTAGGACATGTCGGTTTCCTCACGATGTTTTCCTTCACCGTTTTGAGAGCAGTGGCGATGAAATAATTTACTCAACGTAAAGCGCCTGTCGGGGTTCGAACCTATGACCTACAACTCGTAAGTCGTGGCCGTTACCACTGGGCCACCTCTGCTCACAAACCAAAACAATAACTTTATGGTATTATCTACAACAATTGCTATTCCTCTACACCTTCATCCATCCTTTTCTGCACTAACAACAACAATCATGCATTCACCAATCCATTTATAGGCCCCGTCACGTAAAAAGAACTCTAGCCGTTTACCTGCGCACTGACCGATTTATCGATTCCAGCCTATTCCAAAGTACTAAGTAGCTAGTAAAGTACCTATTATATATTCTACAATAAAACAATAATACTTATATTAAAAAACAATAGGTTGTAATACTTTAGGACGCGTCTGTACCCGTGCGCAGACACATCCCCTGCACTGTCGCTCAGCGTTCTTTTTACCCGACTACGGCGAAGAAAAAAGGAGGGTTATGATTTTGACCGGTATGTATGTATGTATGTATGTACGTATGTTCATCTGTTCCCTCATATCTTCTAAGCCACTCATCACAATTTGACAAGTAAGGTATCGTTGGAAGCGTCTTGATCGTCCGCTAGTTATAGGCTGACGTCACATTAAATTAAAAAATTGCGCCCTCTAGAGGACATAAAGAAAGGAACTAAAAAAAAAAAATGTTTAATCGTACCATGTTGGGTATCAAATGAAAGGGCATACTGAGCACATTTCAAAAATATGTATATTTTAACCCCAAAAGAATTAAAACAAACAACAAATTAAAAATCCGGAGTCACACGTAATCTGTTCGATTTATGCCCTAACACGTGTGACTCCGGATTTTTAATTTGTCTGTCTATGGTGTCTTGTTTATACCTTTTTAGTCGTAGTTGGGTTTTAGTTTTTATTATTACGTGACGACGACTATAACCAGCGCCCTAATTGCGTAACACACGATCAATCATAATCTGAAACATTTTGAAGGAAATTGCTAATCCATTGCTTCATATATGTTAAAAAAGTTTGTATGCTCAACAGTGTAAATGAAGCAATGAATATTGTTGAACTGTCAAAATGAAACGATTGTGATTGATTGTGTACATACCTACTTTCAAAATAAATCATTTATCTATATCTATACTATAATATTATAAAGAGGAAAGATTTGATTGTTTGTTTGTTTGTTTGCATTGAATAGGCTCCGAAACTACCGAACCGATTTGAAAAATTCTTTCACTGTTGGGAAGCTACACTATCCCCGGCTGACATTGGCTATAATATATTTTCGAAAAAATTAGGGCGCCTTACTAAAACTCCAATAATGTAACTCAAGGTGTAAAAAAAATACCTAAAATAGCCGTTATCTACGGCTACGTTATCTACGTGTACTTAGTGCAGCTAGTCATTTATAAAACACGACACTCGTTCGTCTGATAAACATACATAAGGAAAAGTGTGTCTAATCAATCGATGGGAGCTTTTTATGTTCAACACAAGCCATAAAACTGAGGGGAAATGGATTAGTGTGCTGTTACACGACTACTACTGAACGCTGCCTGTAGGGAGGAATAATGCCTTAGCGAATGGGAAAATGAATGCCATTTCGGTCAAAAACATGGACGCATTGTAATTTTATTGCTTTGTTTTCTAATAAAAAACCTTTAGAAAGTAGTGAAGTTGCAGTGTCAGTTGCAAACGCAACCATATTGTGAGCGTCGACGTGATACTTATATGTTTTTGTTTTTTTTAATGAAGTTACCTACTTAAACCGAACAGAAATCGCAGGTTAAAAAAAAATGAAAGCCTCCCACAAGTACGTTTTTATCGGTCGATAATAACGCAAGAGTTATTGCGATAATGCGTCCCGATTAGAGCGAGGCCCCATTAGTGCGTTGCGCTGCGTTGCGTCTTCGCAGCGTCGTCGCTGCGTCGTTTTCCATACATTTTTTATGACATGACCCATTAGACCGTTGCGCGCGCGACGTTTCAACGGATCGACGGACAAGAGCCGAAGCGGGAGGGAGGGTGATGCGCTGCGTTGTCGGAGCTCCGCTGCGACGACGGACAGTGATGCACTGCTAGTGGAGGATGCCATTGCAAAGGCTGAACTGAGACGCAGCTGCGTCGGCGTGCATACCCTCTGCGTTGCGTTGGCGCAGCGTCAACGCAACACAGGTGTGGCATACAATGCGTTGTTCCGTTGCGATGACGCAGCGCAACGCAGCGCAACGCACTAATGGGGCCTCGCTCTTACTTGCACACAGCTGCGTTTTTATCGTCCGATATTTCTATAACGTCTGCGTGTAACCTACACTACTCCCCGACCGCACTACACCGTACTAACGTTGTATGTAAGATAGCAGGCGTCCTAATAAAAAATGTTCTAAGAACACAAATCGCAATATCGATCGTTTCTATGGTCTTTGGTTTGTCAAGCCAAGCCATCGACAATTCATACTCAAAACTTTCCTCACGACATTTTCCTCATTCCTCCGCATCTCATGCCCATGCCATGACCACTAGTTTCCGCAGAACTTTTCAGTAAAAAAAATATTAAGTTAGTATGATAGGTAATATTTAAACAAAATTTAGGATCATTCACACATCACAGAATAAGGTCTGAATTCCTCTTACGCTGATGTCGGTCGCGTACATCTGTGCGTATATACATTGTGTTCTATATAGCAACGTACTGCTACGCTGACGTCCGCGGTGCGTTCTACGTTGCTTCGCGACCTTTCGTACGCTACCGACATCAGCGTAAGAGGAATTCAGGCCTAATAATCAGAGTCTTTCATCGCTGAGTGTACAAAGACAAGCGTTAACCTCTTTCCTCTTATCTGTGCAACTGCCACAGGTGTTCCAAAAGATATGGATACATAAGGTTAATACTGCTGAACACTTTCTACACCGTTGCATTTTGTCACGTCAGCATTTTTCCCGTATCCATTTTATCGCAGGAGGAAAATGTTTTTTTTTTAGTTGACTTATACATAAGGCACTGAAAATTCATACGGGTCGTATTATATATGCGATGTAAAACTTGTTTGTCTGCTACCTTTTCACGTCACTAAACCATCATCTGCCTAGCCTTTTCCCAAGTATGTTGGGGTCGGCTTCCAGTCTAACGGGATGCAGCTGAATACCAGTATTTTACATTGAGCGACTGCCTATCCGACCTCCACAACCCAGTAACTGGGTAATACGATACCCCTTGGTAAGACTGGTTGTGACGACTTCTGACGACCCGTAACGACTGTCAAAGATCCACGAATGACAGCCGGGACCAACTGATGTGCTTTCCGAGGCACGGAGGAGTTTCGATATGTAAAGACTTAACCGATCGTAAAGGCCCCCACAAACAGTATATAAGAGCCTTTATAAAATTGACAGATAGCGTGGGACCCGGAGGCTAGGACATAGGCTACTTTTCTACGTGATGTTTTGTATTAAAAAAATAAAACAAATTACCTACACACAGGCGAAGTCGTGGGGAACAGGTATTCTACTTCTACTTATATTATTTTTTCAAAGCAAAATCAATGGTGTTGTGAAAATGTAAAGACGAAAGTATTTAGATACAGACAAGTAGATGCAGAACCTTGCATTGTTGTCCTTGACTGAATAATAAATAAATAATAGTAGGCTTAGCCTAACCTACCAGAAACTTTTTGAAAGGCCTACACTGTCCGCCTAAAACTATTAACACTGTAATTCGAAAATATTGTAAAAGCCAATTTATTTTTATTTTTATAGAATAACCGTGTAATTTCTTGCCGTCTTTTCTCCATAGGAAACGACCAATTGGAACCGTGCAACTAGCTTCTGACGTTTCATAAGTGCCCATGTAGGCTTATGTCAAATAAAACATTTTACTTCTTACCACAAAACCGTGTTTATCAGTTGTTTAGTCTAAACCTTTTAAACATGACATTTCTGTATGGAGTTTGACATAAAACTGACATAAAGACACGCGTTGAACAAGTGTCTAAGTTTTTGTGGTAAGGTCCTTTGATTTTAATCTATACTAATATTATAAAGCTGAAGAGTTTGTTTGTTTGAACGCGCTAATCTCAGGAACTACTGGTTGGAATTGAAAAATTCTCTGTGTTGTATATTCCATTTATCGAGGAAGGCTATAGGCTATATAACATCACGCTACGACCAATAGGAGCGGAGCATAAATGAAAAATGTTGCAAAAACGGGGAAATTATTCCTTTTTGAGAGCTTCCGTTGCGTGCGCTGCGTAAACGGTTTAAGTTACGCAAATATCATGTATAATGGAATTGATCCACTTTAAAAGTTCCTAAAAAAAAGTCCGCGACAGCATATGTCTATCTTTTAAAATTAACTTACTATGACCTTTTTTATGGTAATCAAATTTTTTCCAAGTTAATGCATTATTTGCGAAGGAGTTTTATCGACATAATATTAATTCTTATTCAAATAAATAGTTTTAATATCAAGGGTGTAGCAGTAAAATACTTTTTAATTCATTCGCGGACAAGTAATTTCGAAGATATCACGAGAATACGCGACGTTCCCTACTTAAGAGAGGAGAGGATGGGCACACGGGTAGACATGACCTGGAATAGGACATAGGATACGTTTTATCCCTATATTCCCACGGGATCGACATCTACCCGGGTGAAACCGCGGGGCACAGCTAGTATTGTTATATTATATTCTCCGCGTCAATTTATTGAAAGATCGATTAATCCCTCCGTAAATAACTAATCTTTGTAAGTTGTGAAACAAGATGAATCATAATTCAAAGTCAATTAATGAACAAAGCTATTTGTACCCGACGAAAAGGGAGGAGGTTCGCAAAATTAACGATTTTTCCACCATTCACCACACCATTCTCCATTTATTATTTGTTGGAAAAGTTAACAGTATACTGCCTTTGAAAGCTGCAGTCGACATATTGTGTCTGCTGCATTTTCCAATTTAATTGAACATTAATGAAACTTCAATGAAAAAAGTGGAACTCAATTTCGAAAAGAAGTGAATGTATGAAAGGTTCCGTACTACCGACCAATAGTTACCAAAAGACCGACGAAACAAACACGTTTCTTAACTTTATTTAAGTTTTATTATTTTTGTTGTTATAGCGGCAATAGAAATACACAATCTTTGAAAATTTCAACTGTCTACCTGTGTGTCAGTGGGCTGTATCTCATGAACCGTATCATGAGATACAGCCCACTGACAGACAGACGGACAGACAGACAGCGGAGGCTTGGTTAGGGTAATAATAGGGTTCCGTTTGGCACCTTTCGAGTGCGGAACCCTAATAAACCAAATCAAATGCCTTTGAAACTGTTTTATACACAACCTGAACCGAAGTTGTTCCTGTTCAAACAATAATTCATACAAAATTCCCATTCCCACTTTCAGTTTTCCCGAATTTTCCAATTTTCTCGGCAACTTTTCAAATTTTTCTTTCCGTAAGAACTTGATTCAGACTATTACGACCATTTTAAAACAAAAAAAAAAAACCTTTGTACGTTTCGTGGGATCTGCTCGTTGCTCGTCAACTTGTCATATCCTACCCACCAGACGTTTCGAATGACACTAGTCTCAAGCGTGTTGGTGGGTGGGGGGGACGTTTCTTCCCATGGTCCGTACAATTTAATAGGCCTCTGATGACAGCGGTCTAAACAGGCTATTTTGAGCATTTTCTAAGGGTTCTACAGATAATGTATCATCAAAACGGAAAACATAGGAGCATAGAATTAGTTGATATACAACGTTATTTTTTCTTTATGCTAAACCCGAAAAGGGGTCATTGTACTCATCATTTTGAACAACTTTTACGATGGGACCAAAATTGAAATCGCGAAAAAAAAAATCAGCTGTTCCCTACATTTGTGTTCACTTAAATCGACAAAATGTATGGAACAGCAGATTTTTATTTCGCGATTTCAATGTTGGTCCCATAGAAAAAGTTGTTCAAAATGATAAGTACAATGACCCCTTTTCGGGTTTAGCATAAAGAAAAAATAACGTTGTTTATTTTACTGTAAAAAAATATTGCTGTATGGTCATAAACCAGACAGAAAACAGGCGAGAGCGTTTGTATGGAGAGGGGACCGACTCTGGCTGTTATTACTTACCCACGACTCCTGAACCTGCTACAGAGCATTAATGTCTCACTCCATTAGGTACTTTATTGGTGAAACCATTAGCATTATTTATTATTCAGAACTAAAGTGAAACGTTTATAAATTCTGTAACTGGAAAAATATATTGAGATACCTACTTAGGTAGAGCTTACAGCTTTGAAAGGTTTTGAAGAGTTTTCAATAAGAGTTTTGTAATATGTTACGTAATTTATAAAGATATGTGATAAATTATTTTTAAAATATCTTTTTAAACTGTAAATAAGTTTCACAAAATATTATATCTAATACTAGATGACCCGATGAACTTCGTACCACGTGAGACAAATTTTTTTTTTAAAGATAAATACAGGGTGTAAGGGTAAACACCGTTGTCTCTCAAACCATGGGTAGTTGACTTAAATATAAAAATAAATGACCGAGTAGCAATTAAAAAAAACTTAACTTTTCCGACACCTTGCTCGCTAGCGTAACAGCTGACTGACTGAGGGAGGGGTCGCACTCGCGGCCGGTCAGGTCACGTCCCGCGCCACCCACCCGTGTTGAAACGCAAGTTCGTTGCCCTAACGCCCTAGGGTGAAAAGGTGAAATACCTACTCTTGATGTAAAAAGTAGATTTTCTTTAAAAAAAAAAGTTGTCATTTTCCATTGGTTTTACGTTCTAAAATGAAACCAAACCACTGGTTTCAAGGATAACGGTGTTTACCCTAACGCCCTGTATATCTTATCTAAAATACTTAAATGGTCCAAAAAAGCATAATGCTTTTTGCAAAAAATCGAGCATTAAAATTACATAGGCACTCTGGAGGCCCTAGCTAAAGGCCTCCGTAGCAAATGGTAAAAAAAACATTTGGTTTTGGTTTTTCTATCCACTAATTACGATTTTTGAAGGCTATGCATTGAACACCTAATGCATAATCGATCCAGTTCAAAACATACAAATCACGCCTGCAATCCCCGAAGTGCTAGGCAGAGTTGTACCTATTGTGGCGGTATTTACATCGCCACATGCGAACTACGCATCAAAGACCTGACGTCATCCTGACGTCACATAAATCCTGAATCGCGCAATTAAAGTTTACCGTGCAGTGGACATATATACAAGAAACCAACATCAATCGTTGGGCAGTTGCCCGCCAGACACAACACCCGTCTGGTCGGAGGATCCTCCCTTTTCTATGGAGTATGAGTGAACTTTACTCCCTGTTCCTCATACCCCTAAACTATATTACACCCACATTTCGCCAGTTATGTTCAAGTCCCATGTAATAGGGGGCGAGCCTATTGCTATCAACCGGGCACAAATACAAACTCCATACTGTTACTAAGAAATTCCAGATGGAAAAACCCAATAACATTTTGTTTAACCTGGGAATCGAACTCAGCACCTCACACTCAGCAATAGCGAGGCAGCCAATCACATAGGTGTAGTAGTTTTATACTTATAGCTCTATGTAAAAGGGCTTGTCCAGGCAAATATGGCAGGAAAACTTAATATGGTTTATGGCATACATGGGGAAATAGGACCCTTTCTGGGAAAAGCATCTTTTAATAAAATTGAAGTTTTGGGAGGTGGTCTTTCCGGCAAGTTGCCCATTTCGGAAGTAGGTAATCTTTTTAAGAAATGAAAGAAAAATTGTTTATTCTTCACAAACAAAACTCACACACAATAGAGAAAGACAGACTAAGAAGTGATACAAAAGTAGCTAAAAGCCTCGTATTCAACTAATAAAAATAAATAAAAGTTTGACATCATTGTTCCCTGCCATTCGTTGATGTCAAGGCCAAATGATCAAAATTTGATCATTTGACCATTTAATGGTCAATCATTTGACCATTTAATGGTTCAATTGATCCACCCGAAGAATCGTGTCATTGGAATAGTCTTTTGCCAGCTTTATTTAATGAATTACAAGCCTTCGTCAGCGGCTTCGAACGCGTTATCCTAAACTAAAAAGCCGAACACATTTTTCGAATAAACTAAAAACATATGTTATGGACCAAGTAATAAATATGGGCATTTTTCATAATGCCCGCGCATTATGAATAATGACAAGCTACTTAGGGCAAAATAATTAATTATAATTTGAACTTCCTTATCTATCACATTGCCTCGTCATTATAAATATTACCGTGTGGTCTTTGGGCAATCTAATAGTACACAGGTATTTAATTATGGTAAAGTCATCATAGGTCAGCACAGTGTCTATGAATGGAAATATATTATTTTATTTTAAATATTGATTCTACGTTTGGTGAGGTGACTAGCATAATAAAAAATGCCCGGTCGATTTGATTATTTCAATAGTTGTTATCATACTGCCCTCACATATTGGGCATTTTTCAAACTGCCCGGGCATTTTTTATAATGCCCTAATAATCACTTGGTCCATAACATATATAATAATTATAACAACCTGTGCGAGGCCAAAAAGCTCCTATCTCAGTATAATGCTGCGATATTTAAAAAAATAATAAACACAAAAACCGATTCAATAAATTCTTTCATAATGCCGTAATAACATGAGTTAGTCATATTAGTGATATTACGGCATTATGAAATAATTATATAGGCTATCCTAACTAATATTATAAATGTGAATATGAGTTTGTTTGTTACGCTAAAACGGCAGAACGGATGTAGATGAAATTTGGCTCATGGGTAGACCATGACATGGAATAGGAGATAGGATACTTTTGCCCCGATATTCCCACGGGATCGAGACTTACGCGGGTGAAAACCGCGGGGTGCAGCTAGTATCTTTATAAATTACTAGCTTAGTCTGCGATTTAGAATGAAAAGTAGTCATAGTCATTCTCCAGGTCAAGGTCTAACTATGAAATTTCATCCCAATGTGTTCAGCCGTTTAAGTGTTACAAACAAACAAACTCATTTTCACATTTATAATATTAGTTAGGATAGCTTATGTTACTCAGTGATAATATGGCATTATACAGATGAAAGTTTTTTTTTAAATTGGTCCAGAAGTTTTTGAGTTTATAATTTTTTTAAATATCGCAGTATTATACTGAGATAGGAGGCCTTTTAGCCTCGCACAGGTCGATATTATTAAGTTTCGATCCCGTGGGAATATCGGGATAAAAAGTATCCTATATCCTATTCCAAGTCATGGTCTACCCCTGTCCCAAATGTCATCCAAATCCGTTCAGCCATTTTAGCGTGAAAGCGTAACAAACAAACACACTCACTTTCGCATTTATAATATTAGTAAGGATTGCATGAATAACGTCCCGCGATCACGGATGCGATTATATAAATTGGTAGATCAATGCAGTTATATCCTAAGGATGGATGGATGGGTGGCTGCCAATTGGATAATTGACTATAACCCATTGTGCTGTCGCATACAAATGCTGCACAATATATTTTTAACGGTTGAAAAAAGACGCTTAACAAAACCGAACGTTGCTTGTTATTCCCGTCATTGTGATCATTTTTTGTTCTGGACCATACCTGGGAACCTCATGGTTACGGTGATATTGAAGGTCAAAGTTCCAACTTTTTCACACGTTTTTTAAAGAAAGCAAGCTTTTTTATGTTATTACTTATTTTTTACTACTCTCCACGAACCCTAAACCGTTGCATGCACTCATAAACACAATGTTTAGTGTGCGTTAAGTTGCGCACTACCGCAAACAGCGATTTTTCACACAAAAAATAAAAGTCGTTTCCCAGAAATTATTTTTGTGCAATGTTACCTATTTTGATGTACAGAATGCGAAGTTGACGGCTATGTGATGGCTCTTTTTACACCCTGTATCTTTATCAGTGTTTATTTACTTACACTGATAACTGAATGATTGCAATTTCCGCACAGAATATTTCTATAATATTGAGCGTTTCTACGAAATATTCATTACCGAAAATATCTAGATAAGACTTGCTATCTGTGACTCACGATGGTGGAAAAATTATGTTGGTGCTTACATTGGTTGGTTTTGTATTGGTGAATTTCCTTGGTGCCAAATGTTGGAATTCTAATTATCGCTGTTATCCCAGCCTTCCCAGTAGTTTTTCTTAGTCTTACTATTTAAAAAATCGAATAGGAACATAATCTTCATAATTGAGTTTTTCCATCTGGAATTTTTCTATAGAAAAAATATCCACAGTTACCTCTAAACCGAACTATAAACCGCTGGTATTAAAAAAATACTTCAAATTAGATCTTGAAACTTTGCATAATAACTGAACTAAATATAAAGCAGGTCTTATGTTTTTTAAATTACCATTATTTTCACCGTAAATAGCAATTAACTAAACTATTCGAGGCTTGAGAGCCGCCAGCACCCTACTCCGTCGCTCGCTGTCACTCAGGCCGCGAGTAGTATGGTGCGAGCGAGATAACATTTCAGGTCTTAAGTTTGGCAAATCTTCGGGCTACGTCGGTTACCTTGGTTCTCCTACGCTGGGTATTACATGGGACTTAAACATAACTGGCGAAACTGGCCTAACCTTACGGGGAATACAGGCCTGAAGTTATTTGTAAAGCAAGTCTAGTAAATCTATCAGACATATAGTTATATACAACATTATTTTTTCTTTATGCTAAACCCTAAAAGGGGTCATTGTACTCATCATTTTGAACAAAACAACTTTTTCTATGGGACCAACATTGAAATCGCGAAAAAAAAATCAGCTGTTCCCTACATTTTGTCTTCACTTAAATCGATAAAATGTATGGAACAGCTGATATTTTTTCCATACAAAAAGTTTTGTCCCATAGAAAAAGTTGTTTTGTTCAAAATGATGAGTACAATGACCCCTTTTCGGGTTTAGCATAAAGAAAAAATAATGTTGTATATATTTTTTTATACCTTCCCTGTCCTTTTTTTTTTTTTTGATTGTGGGAAATCATCAAATTACTTCTCCTGCTTTGGGCGGAGTGGGAGGGCGTGTCAGACTTTTACTGACTAAAACGCTTCCGTGTTCCTTCAGTTGCCCGTTGTCAAGGGCCCCGGTATCCCTTTCGGACTTTCCAGCAACCCTGACCTGACCTGACCTCTCGCGTCCGGCCCTGGTCCAGGCCATGGTACGGAGCGTGAGGGCATGGGAGGCGGTCACCTCCTTCTGCGAAGCAGTAATGCTCGCGAAGGAGGAGGAGGAACGCGTGAGGGAGAGGCAAAGCTTGCGCCCTCACGCCCCTAACCGCCGCCGCTGGAGACACCCTGGGCGTCGGGAATCCCAGGCGGATTCCCTTCATCCGGATTTCCTTCGGAATCATAGGCGCGGGCTTGCGGACGACGAGCAATGGGTAGCTCGCCGTCCGATAAGGACCAGGCCCGGGTCGATGGCTCGTCGTGTTCCACGCGCGCCTCAAAGAGATGTCAGCACACCTGACGGGGTCCGTTAGAACCGATGCCTGCCAGGGCTGCGGAATAGTCCGAAAGGGATACTGGGACCCTGGCAACAGGCAACTGAAGGAACACGCGTGGGTTTTAGTCAGTAAGAGTCTGACACGCCCTTCCGCTCCGCCCAGAGCGGGAGAAGTCATTTGATGATTAACCAACCAAAAAAAAAAGGGCCACCTCGATCCAATCCTTGCGGTACGCATCCAGATCCTCTTGCCATCTCTTCCTGGGCCGGTCTCGGCGGCGCCGTCCATCCTCAGGCACCCACCGTGTGGAGACTGTTGCCCAGCGGTCGCTATGCATGCGGCTGATATGACCCGCCCAATCTCATTTTAACTTTAGCTTTTAGTTTATCCCATTTTATTATTAGTTGGACTAAATCTTTTGCCTTTCCAGACAGTTGTGGTCGATGTTAGACGTTTATAACTGAGCCACAAGTGCCTCGTAACTTTATATGACTCGATATAGTTACTATTTAACTTACACAGCCCGTTAGCGGTTGGAATTGCAACTCGTATATTTATACATTTATACTACAAATAACGCTGAATTTGATGTTGTATTAACTGTTTATAACTTTAACTATAAATAGAAGTAGTCTACGGTATCTAGAGGCCGTGTATTTTAATACTAGCTTTTGCCAGCAGCTTCGTCCGCGTCATCATCATCAGCATATAGCAGTCCACTGCTGGACATATGCCTCTCAAATTGCACACCATTCAGCTCGATTCTCTGGAGCTCTCATCCAGTTGCTAGCAGCCACCCTGCGAAGATTCGCCCGCGTGAATGTCGGAAAATGTCCCACGGGAATGTCACTACTTTTTGAAAGCCCTATGTGAACGATGTGTGTGCCTATAAATCCATTCAGCGGTTTTTGCGCCAATCTGAAACATACATCCGGACAAACAGGCAAACGGACAAAAATTCAATAATCCTAACTAATATTATAAATGCGAAAGTGAGTTTGTTTGTTTATTTGTTTGTTTGTTACGCTTTCATGCTAAAACGGCTGAACGGATTTGGATGAAATTTGGCACAGGGGTAGGGCATGACCTGGAACAGGACATAGAATAAATACTTTTTATCCCGATATTCCCACGGGATCGAGACTTACGCGGGTGAAACCGCGGTGCGGAGCTAGCAAACTATATTTTCGGTAACAAACTCGTTCACAACGTAGCAATGAATTTAAAAAAATATATATTAAGCGTTCAATTTTTTTTTCGTTATACCTGAATATATTTAATCTGTAAATAAGACAAAGAGAGATCTTTTCGGCCTAACGACCCGAAGTGGTACAGAACAGACGTTTTGACACCCTTGGAGAGTCAATTAATTCGGCGAAGAGAAGTCCCTGTAGAGTATCGATGTTTTTATATCGTAACTTGGTATTGTCGTTTTAATTGCATTATATCAAAAAGGAGATTTTCTTTTATGCCAGAAAAACCTTAAATAGTTTAATATTCTTAATTTTAATTATCATTAAATTGAAGAACATTTTATTATTTAAAGTCTTGATTTAGTTTTCCATCCAATTAATTAATTTATGTACACACTCATACAGACAAGAAGAATGGAACAGAAAAATACTTGCAAAGGTGATGCTTATATCTAAAGAAATCTCTCCAAGCATACCTGCGATAGGAAAGTAGATAAAACGATAATGTAGACGACTTGTGAAAGAGTAGAAGAGAACAAAATACATACAATAAAAAAACAATTCACTAATCCTAACTAATATTATAGGTGCGAAATTGAGCTAGTTTATTTGCTTTCACGCTAAAATGGCTGAGCTGATTTGGATGAAATTTGGCACAGGAGTAGACCATGACCTGGAATAGGACATAGGATACTTTTAATCCCGATATTCCTACGGGATCGAGACTTACGCGGGTAAAACCACGGGGCGCAGCTAGTATAACGCACAATATGAGAATATTGGTGGTTTAGGCTTCGGTCTCTCACAGTTACAGTGCTATATGTACCTCTACATAAACAAAGTGGCCTAGTGTTCTAATCCAAATCCATTATCAAGTTTAATTATGAGTTAAACTATAAAACGATATATAAACTTAAATATTGACTAAAACAATCAGGTCAATGGTGTGTTTACATAAATAACAATTATTTATTCTTATCGTATAAATAAAACAAATTAATTGAGCTTGTTCATACAAACTAGCATTGTTTACATTCATGCTAGGCTATCGATAAAAAAACGCTGGCATAAAAATATCGATACTTTTCCGGCCTCCCAAATGTTATTCCTTATACCTTTCTCTAATATTCTCCATTTAAAGCGACTCAACGGGTAATATAATTTACTGATTCAATCCCAATCATGGCGGCTAGAGGTGCACCCTTTGTGCCCGTCGACGTCATTACTAATTAGGTAACTAATTAGCCGTTTAATATTGCTGGCAACATCATTTATAATCTCTGACAGGCTTTGTTCAATAAAAGGGTTAGGTAATTCTTGGAATGTAGTAGGTAATTAGTGGGTTTGGTGAAAAGAGTGTTTATAGAAATTCTCTCTGGTTCTTTTGTAGCTCATCCTTTGGATTGAAATTTAGATATAGTCAGGGCAATTGATTTCTAAGCCAATTGACACCCTACGCCAATTGGCTGTGTTATAGCCATTTCATACAATTGCCGAAGAATGACAGTTGTGAATTGAATATACGGAAAATTAAAGTTGATAGTCAAGTTACGTTGGTTTTTAAATTACGTATTCCTGTTAACCCCTTCAATCGGTTTATTGGTGATTCGCACGAATTTACTCGCCTGAAACGGGCGAATCGAGACTTTTAAATAATATTATTTTTTCTTGAGGCGATTCCCACGATGTTAATTTATTTTGAATAGAATCCATAAACCCAGAATAAGAATAAGAATAGAATAAGAAGTTTTTATTTGTATAGAATGTAGGTATTACAGTAAGATGTTAACAAAAGTTCAAGAGTCCTTTGTACATCCTGCCTTTCGGCATACAAATATTTATGGGTAGACACCGGTACATACATATGACATAGCAGGTTATCGGCGTTATCAGCGTAGGAAAAAAAAAAAAACGAAAATATGTTCCTAAAAAGAAATCAATTCGCTCGCCCGCTTCGCCCGTTTCGCCCGTTTCGGGCGAGTAAATTCGTGCGAATCACCAATAACCTGCAATCAATCCAACTATACAAGATAAGTATATTTTTGCTAGGATTGAATTCAGTAGTGCACCCTTCTAATGCAATAAACAAAAGAGTAGCGATGTCGTTCTGCGATCCAACATCTTTCTGCCTACACGCATGGGCAAAGGAGCATGTTTAGCTTATATATGCACGTATTTTCCGATCATTATGGAAGCTTCTTCGTTTTCTTTCCGTCAAACTTCGTTTACTTCGCTCGTATATGAAATTGCTCTCGATACATCGCCAATCACCATACATTTTGCAAAATAAGCATTTGAATATGCTTATTTTACAAAATTACTAACTTGGTACTAAAGTTAAGAGGCGTAGTTACTAGCGAGCAAGTTAGCACTCTAAGTTATGTGCATAGTGGAAGAGTACATATTATTACTTCCAGTAAATGCTAAATTGGATGCATTTTCTTCAGCGTGGATGGATGTTTGTTACTCTTTCACGCAAAAATTACTGAACGGATTTCGATGAAATTTGGCACACAGATAGTTTATAACCTGGATTAACACATAGGATACTTTTTATCCCGTTATTCTTATGGGATCGAGATTTGTGCGGCTGAAAACGCGGGGCGCTGCTAGTTGGTTATATTTTGACAACAATCTATTTTTAACCGACTTAAAAAAAGGAGGAGGTATTCGTCTGTATGTATTTTTTATATGTATGTTCGCCTATTGTGGACTGGTAAAAAAAAACTAAATACAGAACAAAAGACACCGATTTCCGAAATTAAAGTAAATCTTCACTTTGTAGCGTTTTTTCTTTCATTAACATTTTCCAATTTTGAAAAAGAAATGGTCCTTTTCTTCCAAAGATGAAACAAACATTGAAACAAAATGAATTGCTTTGTCCTCTTTATTTTATAGCTTAATTAATCTAGTACTCACGGCAATACAATGTAGCAGTTATGGCATAGTACGATAATAAACTGGCCAGTTATAAATACTACGCCCCTTGAGCTATACTATGCCTTTTGAGCAATACTACGCTTTTTCTTCCTGACCAATAGGGATGCAAAAAGTGGCAAAAAGAGTTGAAATTTGAAAAACGAAAAACAATATTGGTTTCCTATATATAGAGAAAAATAAACAATACACCGATCGGTGGAATTTTTATTTAAATAATAACAGCAGCTCGGGCCGAACTTCAAGGTTAAGCAACACTTGCCGAGGTTAGTCCGTGGATGGGTATAGGTATGGGAAAGCACGTTAAGCTATTGGTCCCGGGTAGTCAGAAAGTTAATTGATTCAGGCGTGACTTTGCGGAAATCCATTACTTACAAAATACAATAGACGTAGATATGAGATTTAGTAACCTATTCCGCAATTCCTCAAGAGTCATAAAAACCCTGTAAGAAATCGCCTCGTGTTTCACCTCTCAACGAGGCATCCTCAGGATGACGATTGACCAGTCGCGAACACGAACACGATGTGTTGCCATGCCGAGCGCAGGACGCAGAGTAGTCAGAAGTCTGAAGGTCTGACAACCAGACTTGCCAAGGTTTATTATCCAGTAACTGGGTTGTAGAGGTCAAATAGGCAGCTGCGCCATGTAAAACACGTATTCAGCTGCATCCGGTTGGACAAGAAGCCGACCCCAACATAGTTGGGAAAAGGCTAGGCAGATTGATTGACTCGCAAAATAATTAAGTCCGCACTCTCTATCCAAATTCGTTGGCTGTTTACTTTCACGTTTTCATCGTTCGATTGTTCGTTAATAGCCTTTCATAAACGAACAGTAATAGGATCACAATGTCTATATTTACCGATTTTATTGCAATTGACGTAAACTTTGACGTAAGTAGTTAGTGTTACCACTTAAATAGTTGCAGGGATTGAGTGGGTTTACAAAGTATTTCGCCTAACCAATGTTTATGGAAGAAAAGCAGTGAGAAGTCGGAAAGTGTGATTTTCTTTAATGATTCACGAAATATAGGATACTAGCTTCGTGTGTAGTGGTATGTCGATAAAAAGAAGCCTATGTCCATCCCCAGGGAGCCATCTATCTCCTTGCCTTTTGTCGAAATCCGTTCAATGGTTTAGGCGTGAAAAGGTGACATACAGACAGACGGATACGGATAGTACTTTCGAATTTATAATATTACATGTAGTATGGATAGTATGGGGGGCTTGTGGCTAAGAAATAACAGCCGCATGGGTCGATCAATCAGGTTAAGCTACGTTTGCCGCGGTCGGTTTTTGGATGGGTGACCATCCATTACGTCATAATAAGACCCTTCCGTGTATTGGAATGCAAGTAAGCTGTTGGTCCCTGCTGTCATAAGTAGATCTCTAGTAGGGTATTCAAAAGCCCAAAAGTCTGACATCAGTCGTGGCAAGGGGAGGCACCTGCAGTAACTGGATTCTCGAGGTCAGATAGGCAGTCGCACCAAGTAAAATACTGGAAAGCCGGTTAGACTGGAAGCTGACCTCAACATGGTTGGGAAAAGGCTGGGCAGATCTGATGATCTGGGATGGCAACGTGTCTGGGATGCCACACAGAGACACAAAGTGACATTCTATCAGCGATAACGATGATGGAAAAAGCAAAAATGTATAGGACTGACATAAGCTATCGAAAAGCTTATGTCAATCCTGGTGAAAGTCGTTGTAGAAATACGAAACGCTTTCGAAGCGATTGTCACTTGTCTAGGCCCTCAGGACGGCCGCACGTCGGCTGGTATGCCATCGAAATCATAAAAAATATACTTACAGTTAACACGTGATTTGACATCTAATCTGCGACCTGGTGATCAGGGTTTGCTGAAACAGTGTGTTGTCAGCTCTCACATAACAATATTAAAAGGCAGATTTACTAAGCTTAGATATCTACTGCATTTATCTGCTTATCTCCTTTGCCTACTATTCACAATCTAATAATAGCCGGTCACCGATACGGAGCTTAGGGCAAGATAGCCCGTCATATTTGAATGATCGGCTCTTCATTCTACTTTTATGAATATTTTTATATTATAATATTTCCATTATGTAAATATGAATGATGTATTATTTAGATAAGGAATGCCATTTGAAAATAAATTGGCGATAGATTGCCATTTAAAAAAACAAAACAAAATTCTTTATGAAAAAAATGAAGCTTTTGCAGCTTAAGTGCTCGGCGAAACGAGCGTCGCCGCGACCGCGCCGTTGTCGCCGCGCCGCCGCCGCCGCCGCCGCTCCGACGCCGCGCCGTTCCGCTTGATCGCCGGCTGCTTGCAAAAGTGCACGAGCTTCGCGGCGCGGTCGCGGCGTCGTGTCCCCGAGCACTTAGGGATCTCGCGCCCTAGACAGCCACGACTCCGGCCAGTCCTGGTTCGTAGCCCAGTCTGCGGGTTGGCCGTTGCGACCAAGTGCGCGATTCGTATTGGTTTCTATAGTTTACTTGCACCCTAATTGCATAATACACGATCAATCGCAATTGGAATCGGTTCGAAACAAATGTCTAATCCATTGCTTCATTCACGTTGTTGAGCAGCTTTTTTTTCGACTCATGAAGCTATGGGTTAGACATTTCTTTCAAACGGATTCCAATCCTGAACGATCGTGCATTATGCAATTAGGGGTCGGGTCGTGGTAGTGTTCTCCTGGTGCACGAGCACCCTTATAAAGGTGCACCTGCATTGCGAGCATTCGTTAGCGAGTAGGTGCTTGATTACACATACATATAATGTATGGAAATACGTGCACGTTATAACATTACCTATCGTTCATGGTCTTCATATAATTCCATATATTTTATTTCGCTGTTTTATCGTGATGCGATAGTATCGTCACTTAGTAAAAGCGCAATATCCCGTTACGGTTTTTCAAAAATCCTGAAATTGAAACAATAAATGGTGTTTCCAAGACAAGACGATCACATTACAAGGTCACTTTACGATAAAAAACATCAAAGAAATTGTGATTTAAAAACCCTTTTACAGCGAAAGTAATTAAGCCAAGGAAAAAACGCGGAACATCGTTGCTTTTGCAGTCAACGCCCGATTAGCTTCGAAGCTAAAGTAAATTATCTCCCTACGTTTCTACCGTGTTCTTTAGGAGATAGGTACTTGACATAGAATAAGAATGTATAGAAGAGAAACTCCTCGAGTGTAGAAACCTTCAAGTTTCCTAGGGCCTATACTCCATAGGTTTAGCTAGTTAAAAAAGGGTAAACAAAAAAAACCACGTGACTCATAGATGCTAAACCTTTTATTTCTAATGTTAAAATCATATTATAAAGAGTCACATATTAATAGGCTCTATTCTGAATCTGAATCTGATGAACTATCTGTTACATTAATAATAAAGCGTTCAGTGGCATGATCAAGTATTTTGTCTATTAAAAAAAAAATCTGTTTTTCTTTTAGCGCTGTCAACAAAGGCGTCTGATTAACCAAGTAAACGTAATACCTGCCCCTTCAGTTGCCAAACTACGTCACAGTTGTACTCTTAAATTTAGCAACGTTATCTAATTCGTTGTATTTTTTAAAAGGTTTGAGGAACCTGTCTTTTTGGGCTCTTTACAATAGACAGATTACAAAATATTATATCATTATAATAAATCTAACTAAAACATTATGGTCAAGCAGTTACATCTACGAAGAGTAGTTTAAGAATAAATGATAAAGTTTAGCATACTATAATAAAAGAGGAAACTATCCCGTGATCGAAAATAAATTTAATTTTGTTATACCGTATTTTTAAACAAGAAAGGGTCAACTATAAAAAACCCATTTTACGATTTGTTTACCTTTTTTTAACTACCTAAACCTTTAGAGTATAGATCAACATGCAACCTGATACTGACCTGCAAATCGCAAAAAACGTAAGAAAATTTGAAAAAAACCGCCACTGACTGGTTGTCAGACTCTTCGGCTTCTGACAACCCGTAACGACTGTCAAAGACCTACAAATGAAAGTTGGGTCCAGTGGCTTAAAGAAAGAAAAATGTGTTTATTGTCATTATTACAGAAAAATATACCTTAATCCTAAAAAAAAACAGAAAACAATTATTACAATGCCAAAAGGGCCTCAGCTCAGTATAATGACCACCTGACGCTGATTTTCAGCTGCAACCCACGGAGGGGCCTCGATATGTAATGGATGGTCACCAATCCACGAATCGACCGCAGCAAGCGTAACTTAACCTTCTATCGACCCGTGCGGCTGTTGCTCATGTTTTATTTAAATAAAATGTCTGTACATTCGTCCCGCCGTCAGTACGTGCAGTGCTGTGGAAGCTGGATAAATTGCGTTCCCTAGTTGCGTCCCAATGGTTTCTGTGATTTATAGTGCTAATATCGAGCCCATACATTTATAGTGGTTGTTAGAAATTTTAGAATATCTATAGGGGTTTAGATGGAATTGGTTATCATAGTTGTTTTTTTTAAATAACACATATTTCACGTAACATTTCGCTTTAGCTACGGTTTCCGAAGAGCGGTAGCCGTTACAAAGCGTTTGCGATTTACTGGAGAAAACGTCAAAAAAATCGATCCTTCAGGTTAAGCTACGCTTGCCGGGGTTGGTCCGTGGATGGGTGACCATCTTTACATACCGAGACTCCTCCGTGCCTCGGAAAACACGAAACACGCCGTTGGTCCCGGCTGTCATTCTAGGATCATTGACAGTCGTTACGGGTCGTCAGAAGCCGGAAACTCTGACAACCAGTCTTACCAAGGGGTATCGTATTACCCAGTTACTGGGTTGTGGAGGTCAGATAGGCAGTCGCTCCATTTAAAATACTGGTATTCCGCTGCATCCGGTTAGAGTGGAAGCCGACCCCAACATAGTTGGGAAAAGGCTAGGGAGATTGATTAGCGTCTCAAAGCCTCCTACTTCGCGTTGCTTGGAATTAAATGTAACCAAGTTATTAACAGCTATACTTATAACCGCTCGCGAATAGATTCCGCTCCGAGTGAGCGTTTCCAAAAAACCTCATTAAAAATCGTAACAAAGCGGTATTTTGGTAACCGTTCTGCTCGTAGGTGGTGAAACAGACTCTAAATTAAGGAAACAGATGGAAAAGTCATGATATTTTTGCATAAAGGTTCCCCCCATCCTGATATCGTAGGCGTTAAGTTAAGTACGGTGGGATTGGCGGGAGCCCACTCACATCGTACAGGTAAGTGATAATAATATTACCGGGCTCGATATTATTATTTTAGCTTACCTGATAATAATATTACGATGTTATTATACACATGAATGCATTTCATAATTATAATAGCTACAGGGTCATATTTAAATTAGTTAGCAAAACTTTGCGGAACTGATGGATATAGGTATTTGGTAGGTATATGTGGGGCAATGACTGCTGGTAATGTAGTTTAGATATACCTACCTAGATCCCATCGCGTCATTCACAAAATTCGTTCATTCGTTCGTTCGTCATTCGTCTGCGGAATTTCACCACAAACATGTTGTTTTATCATAGGATTCAATGGAAATAGCAAATGGGATCGTTCATATCTAAAAAGTGGGATCGAAAACTGGGGTCCAACGAAAATAAATCAAAATCCATAGGATGCTTACTCCATATTTGAAGAGGTTTATACCGTTCTCAGACCAAATATAATACCAAGGCAGAGCGCTATCAGCGTTGTCAACAGTGACGTGAGGCCGGTTTCGTAAACATGTATGCACTTAGTGAGGTGTAGTGTGATTGTAAATGTGTACGTGTGAGCGTGTATGCACAGAGCGAAGGTGTAGTTTTCGCATGCTTCACAGTATTATTCACAGCGCTCTTTTTTATTTGGTCTGAGATACCATCTATTTAAATATGGAATTACAATATTTCTTTATTTCATACTAAAACCCGCATGAATAAATCATTTTCATTTAAGAGCATATTATTACACACACACGTTATTTTAATTACTCTTGATAATTATGCTAATGTTACGAAAAGAACATTGGTGGTATAAAATACGTACGAAATTAATAAAGCGCTGAGTTTGAAATGGTTATATAATGTGACTTTTTCAAAGATATGAAATTGTGTAGTCTTGAATTTTGATTGTTTTGTTTGCTCTTTGCGATTTGCATATTTTAATTATTCTTATTAAGTTAGGATTTTCGGTTTGGCCAAAGGTTATGGGTTGCTAATTTATACAAACAATAAAGTTACATTATACACACACCTTTTTGGTGCCGTTCTTCAGAAAGTACAGGTGCAGTCAGTGAACAGCAGAACCGGATCCGGGGATCAGGTTGCGTTCTGTAGATTCTGCCTACTCCCGTGGGAAAAGGCTTGAGTGTATATACAGGGTATAAGGGTAAACACCGTTGTCACTCAAACCATGGGTTGATTGAGTTATAGTTGACTTAAATATAAAAATAAATGATCGAGTAACAAGAAAAAAAAAAAAACGTTATTTTCATTAAAAGATTTTAAAAAGTTTCTATCCGACACCGTGCTCGCTAGCGAAACAGCTGACTGACTGACGGAGGGGTTGCGGTCGCGGCCGGTCAGTTCACGTCCTGCGCCTCCCGCCCTCCCGTGTAGAGACGCAAGTTCGTAGCCCTAGCATAGGGTGAAAGAGTGAAATTATCTTGTGGTAAAATGAATTATTTTCTAAAAAAAAAAGTTGTAAATTTTCATTGATTTTACGTTCTATAAATGAAACCAAACCACTGGTTTCAAGGATAACGGTGTTTACCCTAACACCCTGTATATAAAATAAAATTAAACAGGTCAATATCCATAAGTCATACGTTGACTTTCACGGCACCTTATTTCAATCTGCCTAGCCTTTTCCCAACTATGTTAGGGTCGGCTTCCAGTCTAACCGGATGCAGCTGAATACCAGTATATTACATGGACCGACTGCCTATCTGACCTCCGCAACCCAGTAACTGGGTAATACGATACCCCTTGGTAACACTGGTTGTCAGACTTTCGGGCTTCTGACGACCCGTAACGACTGTCAAAGATCCATGAATTACAGCCGGGACCAACGGCTTAGGGGGCTTTACGAGACACGAAAGAGTCTCGGTATGTAAAGATGGTCACCCATCCACGGACCAACCCCGGCAAGCGTAGCTTAACCTGATGGATCGACCCGCGCGGCTTTTTTTGTTTTAAATACACGTCTTCTGATATTTAATCTCAGTGAAGATATTCCACTGACAAATAGGTTCGTTTGAATGAATGAATAATGATTACAATATCGATCGGCATATAATTAAAATGGTTTGAATAGTAATTATTCATAGCAGCGCTTTGACGCAAAGGGGTAATCTGTTAATATGTATGGATAACAGTTTTATTTTACTTACTTTTGTATGTTTTTAAGTCATCCATAAAAATATCAAATAAAAAACTTTTTACAACAACCGACTTCCAAAAAAACACAAAAAAAGTGAAAAATAACTTTAATTTCGGAACTCGGTGTCTTTGCTTTACAATTTTTTTGTAAAAAGTTTATATTTTTCACTTTTTAGTTGTGGTACCTACCCCACACAAATTCAAATACGTGCCTGCCTGTAAATAACAGTGACGGAGTCAAACAATATATCGTCTACATACACAAAGAGGGAAAAATACGTAATTATTGAAGCTAACTCAAAAACTACGCAAGGAAAGTTAATAAAATTTATATGGGACCACCTCTGAAGCATGACCTACCAAACAAAAAAAGAATCATCAAAATCGATTCATAATTGACGGAGAAATCGCGTAAAATACACACACAAAAAAAAAAAAAAACATACAGACGAATTGAGAACCTCCTCCTTTTTGAAGAAGTCGGTTAAAAAAAGACAACCGACTTCCAAAAAAAACAAAAAAAAAGTGAAAAATAACTTTAATTTCGGAAGTCGGTGTCTATGCTTTTCAATTTTGTTTTTTTGCCACCACAAAGTCTTCCATGTTGTAATTAATTAATAAATAAAAATCTAATAAAAATATTCGTGTTTGCCGAGAAAATCCTGCGAATATAGACAAAACAATAATAACTAGAATCAATTTTTTTTGACGTTATAAATTGCCTATTTAACCGACTTCAAAAAAGCAGGAGGTTATTATGGTCGTCTGTACGTTTTTTCACGCGGTAAGCTTTCGGTACCGAGCATACCAGTCCCGTACCGCTGACGTACCGACCAGTGACCAAAGGGCCTTTCAAAATGTACGCGTTATCGCCTGTATGTCACAATCAGACTGCCAGCTTCCCCTATTTAACTTTAACCTACAGTTCGACAGTCAACCGCCAGCTTAATATACCTTTTTCAACATAAAACAACATTTAAATCGTGTTTGAATACATTCAAATATCTACATGTGAGTCTTATATAAGAAGAAGATAGAAGAAGATAGGGTGGGAGCGAGACAGAACACTATTATTCTCATGTAGAATAATGTACATACCCTCATTATTTATTTATTTTCGTTACCTATTTAATAATATTTATTCATTAAATTCGTTTAGCTTAAAGTTATATTATATTCTAAGTATTGTATATGTTTATTTTATTCTTTACCTATTTAATATAATATGTACAAATCTTTTGAACCTGAGTTCCGTACGTCTTTTTCGGGTGACCACTGGAAATCAGCGCTGAGCTGTGGGTCCCCCATAGCGCAGCATCATGCTGAGTGGAAGCCTTCTTGTCACAGTCATGACGTGCCAATTATTTATATTTATACTCGTGTTCTCATATTTGTACTTAGACCAATTTTGTTTTTGTTTTGTTTGTTTAATATTGTTGACTACTGTTATCTCTTTTTAAGCACGTGGTTCTGTGACAAATAAACCTATTTTTCTTTCTTTCTTCTTTCTTATAAACTTCTCAACGACTTTTAGGTGGTTTTCACTACCATTTAGAGAATTTATTCTGGAAGGTTTATGACGTGGATGATACTTTTTTTAAATGTTCTGTCTCTCTTCTGGACAAAGGTCTCTTCCATCTGATATACTATAATAACGAAATCTCTATGTTTGGTCAAGTCATGCGAAACAAGGGCGGTATACTAGTTTAAAACTGCGTAAACACACAACTAGCTTCGAAACTCAACAGTTAATCAAAATGTCACAAAATCGGAATACGAACTCGTAGCACAATACAATGTAACATGAATACCCACTGCACGGTACCGCTTGCATACCTCGTAGCATCGCATACCGCGTAGCAGCGTAGCTACGTAGGCGACTACCGCAAATGGTCGGCGTAGCAACTTAACGGTATGGAACAAATGGCCTTACCTTAGAACATAGATAAGGCTGGTACAGACGAGAACCCTAAATAGTCTGTTGCGTAATTTGGTATTTAAGATAAAATAATGTCGATTGACGTATTTAAATTATTATTATCTTACTTATCTCTTGTATAGATTCTTTTTCATCTTGTGAATGTGAGAACGATGTAGGCTTAATGGACTGTAGTAGATTTGTTGAACATTTTCTATTTTGTTAAGTAGTTACCTGGTACTTTTTGAAAGGCCTACACTGTCCTCCCATACCAAATAACACTGTAATTCGAAAATATTGTAACAGCCAATTATTTTTAAAAGAGTAACCGTGGAGTTTCTTGCCGGCTCCTCTCCATAGGAAACGACCAATTGGAACCGTGCACCTAGCTTCTAACGTTTCATAAGTGCCCATGTAGGTTTATGTGAAATAAAAATATTTTGATTTGATTTGATTGATTGAAATGTAACAAACTTGATTAGTGGAAGTAAAATGCTGCAAATCGAGAATTTTAAGTTTATTTATTATCTAATTATATAAAATTCTCGTGTAACAGTGTTAGTTGCCATACTCCTGCGAAACGGCTTGACCGATTTTTATGAAATTTTATAATATGTATATTTGGTAGGTCTGAGAATCGTAATTGTAATTTATTTTTCCACCCGGGATCGAGACTAACGCGGGTGAAACCGCGGGGCACAGCTAGTTTATATAGGTTTAGAGCATTACTTAGGGATGGCGCGCACTAGATGGCCAAAGCCATGACTTTTGGTCGCACCGACCAGGTCCGACTACCGCGTCCACAATTTCTGGCTACGACAATAATTTGTTACACTTCATTGTCTGAAATTATGTTTCCATTTGAATAAATACTGGAAGAATGGCGCCACGGGAATGTTCTCGAGGTTCTGTCGATCGTTCCAAGTGACAGATTCGATTTATTGTGACCCGAAAACTATTACACGTAAATCGAGGTGAAGGGAATTTATTGGACGAATGTAGACCTTGTTTTCTGAGAATGGATTTGATATTGCGGCATATTTTTGAAGGTAAAGTTTTACATGTCCCTAATTAAGTTTCGTAAGTCTAACATCATCTGTCCCTAACAATGTTGGGGTCGGCTTCCAGTCTTACCAGATACAGCTGAATTCCAGTATTTTCATGCAGCGACTGCCTATCTGACCTCCACAGCCCCGGTGATCCTCCTCAGAACATTTGTAAGGAACTTCCTATTTTTAGTCCTATCTACAAAACAACTGAAGACGTTCTTACTTATTTCTCACAACATAAATCGCAATAGTGCGCGGCTGCCGCGCTGTAATTGGACGACTGCCGCGTGCGAACGCTTCTGTCTACCTGCCGCGCACAAACATTTTTACCTAACTAGAGCGCGGCAGAAATGTGTCCTGCAAACGCTGCGTATTGCTGCCGCGATCCTGCCGCTCAATGTTTGGACACACCTTAGTGATAATAAAAAACAAACTGACAGCAAGATCCTGCAACAGAGATATTGTGGAAAACACTGAAGAATTTTTCATAATATATAGCATATCAATGGAATAAAATAATAGTGTTTCGGATCATGTTTCTCAGTCCAACTAAATATCGTTATTTATCGGATTCCAGGTATATAGTCCTCCATACCGAATTTCGGCCACGGCGGCCAATCTCAACGGAGATTAAGCCTTCGGCGCGGGAGATATTAAAGTGCATAAGTGTGTGCGCAGACACAGGTGCACTCTCTCTTCCCTCACTCTCATAGTCCGATGGGACGGCAATCCGACACGACCGGAGAGAGATCAGGCGCAGGACCAATGGCTTAACGTGCTTTCCGAGGCACGGGGGTATCACACCGCCAACTTCCAAACTCCGGGCTGTTACTAAGAAATTCCTAATGGAAAAACCCAACTTTGCCCGACCCGGGAATCGAACTCAGGACCCCACGCTCAGTAGTTGTACTTGCGACCACAAGACCAACGGGGCATTTGTCGGATTCCAGGTATGAAGACACTGAAGGCAGCATATTCACCTAGAAATACAGAATTTGCATTTACCTACGTTTCACGGAAGAGCAGATTCTGCATTTTCCTTTGTTTAAAATCTGTTAAACGCATTGTTCAGAGATTCTTCATAGATTCTTCATTTCATAACACTCCTACTAAGAAACTTATAAATACCAGATTTCTGAGTATTTACCTACACAAGTAGGACATATTCCTAAAATCACCCATCTTTGCGTTAACCGCGACAACTGCCACTTCTTCTTCATTTCGTGTCGTTAGTGACTAACCTGGTGTCAGAGTTTTTTAAGGCCGCCCATGGGCCTCTGACTTGGCTTCACATGCCGTCGAGAAATATCTCTCAGGCATGCCGGTTTCCTCACGATGTTATCCTTCACCGTTCTTGAATGAATCCTTAAAGTCAGAATGCCGCCCGCTTAACCTCACACATAGTTTATCCGCGAGTTTACGCAGAAAACACTACATTACATGAAAATAAATAAAACGAAAAAAACAACCACCCACGCGCCACGACCCGGTCAAGTGCCCTCTGACACTGCAGGTGCTCTTGCCCCTAAAGTACCATCGAACACCCACAAATGCTCATTAAAGGCTCTCCGCAGGGTTAAGAGCGGTTTGAGCTATAGTTGCTCGATTCAAGAGCACGGGATGCCTCAGGAATGGCTCTTACAGCTTTCCTAATAAGGACAGGAATGCTTAGTTGTTATCAATTTTTTGGATTTACTTTTTATCTTTTGATTAAGTCGAGTGGTACTTGGGTACTCAGAATAATGACGCGTAAAACAAAAAGTTCTTGTTGTAGTTAACTCAAAATCTATAGGTACCTACCTACTTAAATTAAATAAGACGCATTTTCTACAAAGCCAATTAAATTATCAAAGGTTTGAATTATCAAAGGTTCTTTCGGCAAAAACCCTAAGCCGAAAAGGATTACATAAGCATAATCGGCTGATTATGCACCAGTGGGATAATTATAGGCTTATAATGGTCCCAACTGGTAGGACACAGGCTCTCTACGAGAGGGAGTGGGTTGTAATCTACCACGCGGGCCCAGTGCGGGTTGGTAAATATCACATGTCTTCGAATTTTTGGTTTTCATAGGACATGCCGGTTGCCCCACGATGTTTTCCTTCACCGTTTGAGAGCAGCGGGGATGAAATCATTTACTTATTAAACTAAAGCGCCTGACTGGGTTCGAACCCACGACCTAAAACTCGTAAATCGGGGCTGATATGACTGAGCCATCACAGCCCACACACTACAGTACTTTATATTACAATCCATGAAAATTTACCTATTGGTGTTATACACCTAACATATAATATAGCATAGCTACACAGCGAAATTATTTAGCAATGGATGGCGGGGTCGATATGGCAGGACGAGGTGAAATAGGGTCCGTAAAGGGTAATTCAAATAGGCCTAAACGTAACTACAAGTTGGTACAGTCAATCTAATTGAATGCTTAATCAAATTATGAATATTCTTGAGCTAAATTTGAATTTGATGTTTCATTGGACATCTATGAAAGCAGTAGACCTATTCTATAAAAGTCTCACCGTGAAAACTTAGGTGAAGTGAGCTATCATTCCCCCTGATGCTAGTGATTGACACTATTGACAGCTCGCTTCAATCACCGTGAAAACTAGGGTGTAGTGAGCTGTCATTCCCCCTGATGCTAGAAATTGACACTAATGACAAGTCACTTCAAGGTTACCTACCTAAGTTTTTATGGTAAGATTTTTACAGAATAAATTGGCAGGTTACAAAATGAATGGTTAATTACTAACTGTTGTGCCGATCCCGGAAAATTGGGAAGATTTGGAATTTAATTTACCTAGGTGTATACGTGAAACTCCCAATGAACTCAATATTTTCCGGTTTCCCGGGAACGATTTATCAGTATTTGCTTTTCTCTTTATTTCACGTCAACAATGAAGATATTTGTGTCTGAATTTTTGTTTTTATACTATGCGACCCGCTACTGTTTTTACGACTTGACAAAACATCAAGTTTTCTTAGTTAGTTATGTATTAATACTAACGAATTATACACATAAACGTTCCGGAATAAATTCTCTAAACGATGGTGAAAACCTCATCAACATCTGTGGCGTGGTTTAGAAGAAAAACGCGGACATACAGACAAACACGAAAAGCGACTTTCATTTATAATATTTATAGATAAAAACGAATATTTATTGGAAGCAGGGAAGCAATAAATAGTAGTATTTACAGAGATTGTAGGTAAGTAACTAGTAACCAACCTTTTTATTAAAAAATAAGACTAATGTAAGAAATAGGTACGATGACATTTTTCAATGTCATTCAATCTTTATTTAAAGTTCGAACGCATGTAACATGTCGATAAGCCGCTGCACGTGTCAGTACGAGCTATTGAAAACGATGAAATGAATGGAGCGCTAACGTAGAAAAAAAAAGTTAGAAAAGCATGTCCAGAAAAAGCTTCCGTCGCTTGTCGCAAGCCCGATACAGATTTTTTTCACTTTTCTATTTTAAGAAACGTATCGGTTAGTTTGTAATCGGGAAAAAAAGAAAAAATATGTAGAAATATGCTTTAGTATGCTTTACAATTTTCTATCTAAGGAATTAATCTGAATTATGAGTTTTTATGTTGGGTTTTATTAATATCTTTTAGATAACCGTTCCTCGGAAAGCACGTTAAGACGTTGGTCCCGGCTGTCATTCGTAGATCTTCGACGGTCGTTACTGGCCTACCTACCTAAGGCCATCGTGTTACCCAGTAACTGGGTTGTAGAGGTCAGATAGGCAGTTACTTCATGTAAAATACTGGTAGCTATATCAGGTTAGACTGGAACCCGACCGTAATTGGGAAAAGGTCAGACAGATTGAGTTAGGTACTTAGGTAAGGCATCAACTGCTGAACCTATTGAGAATGATTGGTCACAAAGCAGGTATATACAAGGCAGATGTGAGTGAAAACGCCGGCAGGGGACACCCTAGGAGGACACATGGCTGAACTGTCAAAATGAAAGGCATTGCGATCGATTACCATTGTATATGTGTTACGCAATTAACCCGCTGGTTCTGTCTGTTCCGACCACATTTTTATGGTAGTCGTTCCATCTTTTCGGCCTCTTGACATACTTATACAGGGTGTTAGGGTAGACACCGTTATCCTTGAAACTAGTGTTTTGGTGTCATCTATAATATACTTTTTCTATGGATGGGAAAAAAAAATCTGCTGTTCCATACAATTTGTCGATTTAAGTGAACACAAATGTATGGAACAGCTGATTTAATTTTCGCGATTTCAAGGTTTGTCCCATAGAAAAAGTATATTATAGATGATAACAAACCACTGATTTCAAGGATAACGGTGTCTACCCTAACACCTTGTATAGCCCCGAATTCTCGAACGACACTTAACTTTAAGACGTATTACAGGTGTTTCTGTTGAGCCCTATACATAACGATACATACTTAAAGATACAGCAACAACATGAGACTTAAACGTGTGTTTGAAAATTTGGACGTTAACCCCTTAACCCTACAAGTTGAATAATATGTTGTTCTAACGAGAACAACAATCATATGAACCAGCGATTGTACATATGAAAAATACACTTGAAACGACAATGAAAATAATCGTGAACCGTTGAGCGCTTTATGCAAACTGCTTCTAGTAGTCGATTGTTTAAGGGGGATGCGCTAAGGTGGCCCGCGAAATTCAAATTTTCTTACGTTTTTTGCAATTTGCAGGTCAGTATAAGGTTGTATGTTGATCTAAATGCGTCCGTCTCATTTATTCATTTATCAGTCTTTTATTTTATTTATTTTTATTTGGTCTGCAATACAATTTTTACACAATCACACTAATTATGTAGGTATATAAGTGTGTACTTCGTTAATATTATTATGTGACACTTATTTTGTTTTATTTTATTTAAGTAGGTATGCATACACACATCACAATATAAAACTGATTTGCATCCGTAACTTCACACTTTCGGGTCCGGTTGAAAACCAGCGTCAGGCACTAGTTGTCTGGCATTTTTGCTGAACTGGGCCTTTTTGGCGCAGCCTTGAGGCACACTCCCTGATAATGTCCTACTTTACCTTCTTATTTGTTTCTTTATTTTTATTTTTTATCTGCTGTATATTATGTGCCTTTTAGTCTGTGCTGAATAAATGTATTTTCTTTCTTTCTTTCTTTCTAAATATTCAGCAATACAACTCCTTAAGTTCATGTTTGCATTGAATGACTATTTCATGAAATCTTCAGTCAATGCACTTACATGAACTTAGAGAGTTGTATTGCTGATTCTAATGTTTATAATTCTGTAAATCCATATTTGTTACGGTCGTAAATAATATTTAAATCAACATAAAACCTGATACTGACCTGCAAATTGCAAAAAACGTAAGAAAATTTGCATTCCGCGGGCTACCTTAGCGCATCCACGTTAATGATGATAATGATAATGTTTATTTTTCCAAAAACATTGCTTTAGATTTCTTCATAGTCTACATTAATAGTTAGCTGTTAACATCTTAAAATAAGACGCAAAGATAGAACTTTGCTTATGAACTCCACACTAGGACGAGCCTGTCTGGTGGAGTCCTCATTATATTATTGGATTATTACGTTACAGTCGAGAAGCACAAGATTTTTTGTTTTATTATTTTATAGCAATTTAAACATTGGCTTGTTTGGCGGGTTAATCGCTTTTCAACCGGTATGGCCGAGTTGGCCTTTTTCCTTGGAATTCACGCGGAACAATAAACCCACATATATTTTCGTAGCATCTAATTTTACTAAATCACTGTTTTGTTTCACACGTTTTAATCGATCTTTGTTTCTGGAATTAGAATATTTATTTGTACCTGCATGTTGAGCGTTGGGCTTAAAATATTACGAGGGAGAGATTTATTTTTGGCATTATATCCCTAGGCAATTTTTGTTACAAATATAATAATGCAGTGTAGTGTATGATACCTATGGGTGGTGTATGTACCTATTATTGTTTGTATTGTTTTTCTGTTTGTTAAAATTTTGTAGATAGTTCAGTGGATTTAGTATATGATTTTATGTAACTTTTGCATGCCTACTGGTACTGGTAAAATATGGCTGAACCTATTATATTTCACCTTGAAGTCACCCATATTTGCAAAATAAAATATCTTTATCTTTATCTTAGTGATTTTCGATTCAATCGGGCGCGTGCTCGCGAATGCTCACTATCGTATCTTGCAGCAGCTGGGGTGTGATTCTGTAAGACCTTATTCTAAACTTCGAATCTGAATCCGCGGTGAATTTCTTGATTGGCATTCTAAAAACTCGGTCGATACACTAGCGCTACCCTTGCGAGCGTCTTGAACTAAATTGACCGTGAGATTTTGACAGATAGGTAGAGTATGAGATGACGTAAAAATTGGCATTCAGTAAAGTAATTCCCCCGTCACTTCGACACTCACTTCGCACTCGAACCCGATTCAAAATTCGAAGTGAGAGTGAATAGCGATGTGAGATGCGAGTTGTTGTATGAATTTTACAGAATCGACGTACTGGTCGGAAAGTAAAACTACATTGACATCTGTAATTCTGTACATTAGAAACAGTATTCTATTATATTCAACCGAATTCAAGCGCATTCGCGCATTTGCGCTATGGAGCGGGCGATGCTCGGAGTTTATTTCAAGAATGAGATCAGAAATGAAGTTATCCGGAAAAGAACCGGAGTTACCGACATAGCCTGCAGGGTAAGCAAGCTGAAGTAGAAGTGGGCTGGCCATGTTTGTCGAAGGACCGATGGCCGGTGGAGCAGACGAGTCCTGGAGTGGAGATCGCGTATCGGCAAGCGTGAGACGCCCCCCAGCTAGATGGACCGACGACCTTAAAAGTTGGCTGGGACAGATTGGATGCGGAATGCGGAGGACAGGGTGTTGTGGCGCAGCCTGGGAGAGGCATATTATTATTATTATTATTAAAACTTTATGCACAAGTAAAAAAAAATACTTTACAAAGGCGGACTTAATGCCTGAGGCATTTTCTACCAGTCAACCTTAGGGTGATGCAGAGACAAACATGGCAGGTGCAACATACGGGATAGATAATTCGAAAAAGGATAAATGGTAATACATATATACTTAAATACATACATATAAACAGAATAAACTTTGTCAGGAGAAATAACGATAGGTGAAGGAGAAAACAAGCCCAACAAATCAGCGCCGCATTGATTCTGCCAACTTCTCACGAATATGTTCACGAGCCGCTACTTTGAAAGATAACCGACTCGCTGCCATCCTGTTATTCAGAGGGAGCGCATTCCAAAGAAATACCGCCTGGACAAAGAAAGAAGAGTGAATAAAACCAGAGCGATGAGAAGGACATCGTAGAAGAAGATTGTTGGTGGAGCGAAGATTTTTACTATGGGCAGAGCATAGGTTCTTATCTGACTTGCCATGTTCAATAACATGGCAAGTCAGATAAGAAGGAGAAGTGGGTTTGTCGAGTATAGAATACAACATAGACAGCGCCCTCAACTCTCTGCGCTGACGTATGGGTAACCATTTTAAAAGCAAACGGTGCGCAGACACATGATCGTACTTACGAAGATTGAAAACGAATCGAATGCAGTTATTTAGAAGGCGGTCAAGTTTATTGAGTAGATCTGCATTCAGGTCGTAGTAACACACATCACCATAGTCTATTATGGGAAAGATTAGGGACTGTACAAGCATTGCCTTTATGCGTGATGGTAGAAGATTTTTCAACCGATAGAGCGAACGCAACGTTCCGGTGACTTTTTTACTTACAGTCGTGACGTGCTTTCGCCAGTCAAGACATGTGTCAACATTCAGACCAAGATTCTTAACCGCGGAGCTAAACGGGATGACTGAGTTGTCAAACATTATAGGTGGCAAAGATATGCCATTCAGCTTCCTTATACTGTGGGGGTCCCTACAATAATAGCCTGACACTTGGTAGGATTGACCGCCACCCCAAATCGATCAGACCAGTTTTTAATTGCGCCTAAATCCCGGTTTAGCTCCTCAATCGCATCGCCTATCTTGTCCACATTTGCCTGACAGTAAAGCTGCAAATCGTCAGCATAAAGATGATGATGATGACGCAGTACGAAGTTCGGTGGTAATGAGATTAATAAAAATGGAGAACAAAAGAGGAGATAATATACCGCCTTGAGGGACGCCAGCTACAAGATCAAACCAACTAGACGATACACACCAACTAGGCATATGTCCAGCAGTGGACTGCGATAGGCTGAGTTGACAAGCGCATTCCACAGCATTGGTTTTTTATGTAAATACATATTTTGGGACATACAAATTATAGGTAGAGAAGGTCGGGGTTTAAAGTGCCGGGGCTAAGTTGTTCCGGCTCAAATAGCTTCGGTAAGAAAAGAGACAGCAGTAAATGACACTGAAGACGCGTTACTTTGGTTTTTTTTGTTGGTAGGTAGTTATTTGTTACGTAGGTAATCACGAATCGGTGCGTTACGATTGTCAGTCGTGAGATGATTTGGCAGATAGGACTCCCGCTGCCAGGGTTGCGGGAAAGTCCAAAAGGGATACCGGGCAACTGAAGGCAACTGAAGGCACACGGGTGGGTTTTAGTCAGTAAAAATCTGACATGCCCTTCCGCTCCGCCCAGTGCGGGAGAAGTCATTTGATGATTTCCAAAGCTCAAAAAAAAAACAAGGTAGGACTCTTATCCATATACCCATATGTAGGACAATTCATTATCATCGAACTCATTTTCAGGACCTACTTATTTTAAAAAGGCATTTCCATAATGTTCTCGAAAATTAACTTCGCTCGTAAAACAGCTACAAAATTCCACGCGTTTCATTATTTAATCATGTTTAAAATAAAGCTAATGAACCAACATCGGTACTTATATATGGAAATATTTTTATTTTTGCTTTTGGTATCGGTAATTTAATTCGGGTATGTTCACATGTTTGTTCAGTTCTGTTTTTGAAATAAAAAATGCTTGAAAATGTGGGTGGGTCAATGATCGATAAAGCCATGCTAAAGCGCGATAACTATAATACAGGGTGTTTGGGTAAACACCGTTATCCTTGAAACTAGTGGTTTGGTGTCATTTATAGAACGTAAAGTCAATGGAAAATTACGACTTTTTTTTTTGTTTTTTTTTTATACATATTTAATTTTACCACTAAAGTATTTCACCCTTTGCCCTATGCGCTAGGGCAACGAAATTGCGTCTCAACACGGGTGAGGGGTGCGGGATGTGACCTGACCGGCCGCGAGCGCTACCCCTCTCTCAGTCAGTCAGCTGTTTTGCTAGCGAGAACGGTGTCGGATAGAAACTTTTTAAAATCTTTTAATGAAAATAACGTTTTTTTTATTGTTACTCGGTCATTTATTTTTCTATTTAATTCAACTTGAGTTGTTTGAGTGACAACGGTGTTTACCCTTACACCCTGTATAGGCTCCTTGTTCCAGTATGTACTCTCCCTTAGTACTATAGTAAGTAGTGTTAGTCAAGTTGTAAAACACAAAACTGAATGTAATTCCACCTGAACGGCGCCTCTCGTGTTTACAACATTGTTAATTACTTGAACATTGTTCTAAGACGTGCGGCGTCTTGCCAACGGCTTATGAACAATGATAGCGTTTAGTTAGTACTACTATCTACTTATTTTGTTTATGAAGTTGGTGTAAAGTCTTGTAAAGTAGCCGAAACACGCGTTTTTTTTGCGAATGACAACATCGTAACTATAAAAAAAAAAAGGTTTTTGTAATTATTTTTGTATTGTAGCCTTTTGTACTTTTTTATATTGCGAAATTACCACCGACTCCCGAAACTAAATATTAAAAGAAATCTAAGTCGTTATTTTTTTAAAGTCGGTTTTTTTTCCCCATCCCATTAATCATGGAGAAATCTGTAGATATACAGATATGAAAACAAAACAAACCTACCCGTCGAATACATAACCTTCTCCTTTTTTTAACCTTAACATAACATCACGCCTGTATTCCCCGAAGACTCAGGCAAAGAGTGTACCTATAGTCAAAGTCAAAGTCAAAGAATTTATTTGATTATTTCAATAGTTATTATCATACTCCTCCATCTCTCATATTGGGCACTTTTCAAACAGCCCGGGCATTTTTTATAATGCCCTAATAATCACTTGGTCCATAACATATATAATAATAATATTATACAATATTATCATATCTTCGCTGACCTCATTCAAGAAAAAAAAAAAAAAAAATATTTATTTCCAAAAAAATTCAGATAATTGTACTTAAAGTTTACAATTTTTAGACTATAAGGTAGAGAACATAATTATTAAATTAAACATTTCGATACTGTAGAAATAGACAATCTAAATGAGCTTTGGTAGTAACACAATACGATACAAATCTAGGAACCTAAGGAAGATACAAGTGACTTTTAGAAATATGGCCTTTCACATGCCTATCACTAATATTATAGTAAGAAAGTTACTGGCTGTCTCATGTCTGTTACTTTTACGCCGTAACGCCTAGGTCGCCTAGACAGACCACTTGGGTCATGGTGACTCATGGCCCATGACCCGGGATAAAAAGTATCCTATGTCCCATAACTTATAGGACATAGGATACTTTTTATCTCGGTAGTACGTTCCCGTGGGATAATTTCCGACCACAACGCGGGCGAAGCCACGGGCAAAAGTTAGTTGATGAATAAACGTTTTATTCAAACATGAAAAGCCATCCCTAGCCTTCCTTTTTTAAAATTAAGCTTCCTCGTGGAAAATAGTTAGAAAAAGTTCTAGAACGCACACTTTTAAAAAAGAATTCATTAAAAAACTACGCCGTTCTTCATGTATTTCCTTTCCTTGAATGTAAACAACTCAATGTACCCTGTAATATTTTTTTTATGTTGCAAACAAGTAGTAAGTTATGTTGTACTTCTTGTTTGACACTTTGAGAGCTTCGAACAATGCTTTTCTTTTGTATCAAAGTGGTTTGTGTAAGTTTGCGCTAGATAACAGCGTCAAAACTTTCGGATCATCGTTTAAAGAATAACCTTCTCCTGTTTTCTGGAACCTTAGTCCCTGTTCAAATTCTGTTGTGAAACTAACGTTGACTTGCGAATATGATTGGTTGTTTATATCGCTATTTTGGTAGATGAAGACCACACAAATGCTGACATTTGATCTGCCAATGATTTACTAATCTGAGATATGCTTTGATCAACCTGGCATTTGGACAACGGAGTGATTCGTAAATCATAATCATTCCATCCCTTGCTTGATGCATTCTTGGCTTAATATGTTGAATGTCAAACTTCGAGATACGCCGACGCGGGTGATTTTTTATCGCGCATTGGATTTTCAATGCTCTGCTTATTGCCTTGAATTGAAAATCAAACAGTTTTTTTTTTTTTTTTTTTAACGCGCTGTGGAGCATTCTGTTTGTTTCTCAACACTCGGCTCAGAACCGAGTTGAAAATGCAGTGCAAAAAAACTTTTTAAAAAAAAACAATCGACTTCAAAAAAAAAAGTGAAAAATAACTTTAATTTCGGAAGTCGGTGTTTTGAAATTTGGTTTTTTGCCCCAGATTTCCGAAATTATAGTTAGTATAGAACTTTTTAGTGTCTTTTTTGGAAGTCGGTATTTTTTTGTAAAAAGGTTTTATTTTTCACTTTTAACTACCTGTTTTGTAAATAAAAATATAAAAGTCCGCTTTAACATTTCTTGCACAAATTAGTAAGAAATGTACAAGCGTCATGTGATTGTATTCAGAACAAACAAAGCCATCTTGACAAATGTATATGTAGCGAGACAGAATCTTCCACGCAATTCGGACAGACAATATCTCGATGGAAGCGAGACCGACACAACACACGTTGCCAACTGTTACAACTTTAGTATTAGTAAGATGGGCTGGTTTCCACAACTCCATGTCAAAGATCCAGAGCATTCGATCTCAGGATATAAATAAATTAAGAAATCAAATAAATCTGCCTAGCCTCTTTCCAGCCGTGTTGCGGTTGGCTTCCAGTCTTACCGGATACGGCTGAATACCAGTATTTTACATAAAGCAACTTCCTATCTGACCTCCACAACCTAGTTACTGGGTATCACGATACCCTTTGGTAAGACTGTTTGACAGACTTTCGGTCTTCTGATTACCCGTAACGATTGTCAAAGATCTACAAATGACAGCCGGGACCAACGGCGTAACGGGCTGTCCGAGGCAGGGATGGATCTCGATATGTTATTAATGGTCACCCATCCACTGTCCGACCTTCGCAAGCGTAGCTTACCCTTCGATCGACCCGGCCAGCTGTTAATATTTAGCCACGAGTTCACACAAATCAAATAAAAAAAATAAAAGTGTATTCAGGTAAAAAGGTAAAACCCTAAATATAAAGCTTAGGCGGGTTTTAGAGTCACGCTGAGCGTCGGCGCTGACGGCACAATATGACGACCGTCAGCGCTGTGACGAGTGCGATAATCATACATATTGCGCCGTCAGCGCCGACGCTCAGCGTGACTCAGCGTGACTCTAAAACCCGCCTTAAATCTACGAAAACTTCAATTGTTTTATGTGCCTGAAATACATAGGTGTTATCCTGTGTTTCATATACAATCTAGTCGTCTAATAGGTATGTAAAAAGGTGTATATAGTACAACAAATCTTAATTGCTAAATCTTAGTACCTATCCTAAATAAACTAACAAATGATTCACTCTATACTACAGTTTTTATAATACCCCTGGAAGCGTCCTAAAATAAATAAAGTTGGCTTTTACGCGTTGGCAATAATCAATAATTTTATCAGTAAGTAGATAAGTTCGCTCGGCGATACGGGCGAAATTAAGGCGTCCGCATTTTATCCACTAAATAAATGATGTGCTCGTATAAAATGAGGTTCGGGGTGTGTTGGCTAAAATAGGAGATTCTTACTTTTTGAATTTGTTTATTTTTTTTTTTTTGAGGTTTGGCAATCGTCTATTGACTTCTCCCACTCTGGGCTGAGTGGGAGGGCGTTTGCGAACCCACCCGTGTTCCTTCAGTTGCCTGATGCCAACGGTCCCGGTATACCTTTCGGGCTTTCCCGCAGCCCTGGCTTGAATATAATCAGCCTATAATGTTCCCACTGCTGGGACACAGGCCTTGTTATCTGAGAGGATGTGGGTGGTAAACCACCACGCGGGCTCAATTTTGATTTGGTAGATGTCATTTCTCTTGGAATTTGTGGTTCTAGGGCATGCCGGTTTCATCACGTTGGTTTCCTTCACCGTTTTGAGTGCAGTGGTGATGAAATTATTTACGCAAAAAAAAGCGCTATGGGTTCGAACTCGTAAGTCGCGGCCGGACCACTGCACACTGGGCCAGCACTGCTCATAACAATATAGATAAGTTTTTATCCTATTGTGTTCTTTACATCTGAAAGTGTGTGTGTGTGAATGTTTATCAAGATTTTTCCTTTCTTGAGATAATCGATCACATTGAGGCAATAAGTTGTCTCAATCAGTCACATAAGCTGTAACTTAAGAGGAAATAGGGTCGGTTCCCTCCCCATACAAACGCTTTCACCTGTTTTCTCTCTGGTTTATGACCTTAGAGCAATGATTTTTTAGAGTACAATAAATAATCTATCAATAATCCGTTTTGATGTTACATTATCTGTAGAAGCACTAGAACCCTCAGAAAATGTTCAAAATTGCCTGTTTAGACCGCTGTCATCAGAGGCCTATTGTACAAATTTGACAACTATTAATGAAAAAAGAAAAACATAGGGGTACAGTAAATATTCTTCTTATTCAATTCATAAAATATCTTTCTATTGGTCCAATATTGGAGGAGGAAATAGACGAGAGCCGAACCTCGAATTATGACTTTTTGTATGGAGAAAAGACCGACCCTCTTTCCTCTTAAGACCGACAACGTTGTCTAATGAACTAAAAAGACAGCGACACTTTGCTAGAGAGTCGCTTACTAGATCCATTACCGTAATTAATTTATCTACGAAGTACTAACGCTGGTTCTATCTCGTTAGTTACTGTTCATTAGAAAAATTAAACACGTTGATTACAACTTTTACTTTATGAGGTTAACTTTATTGTTTAGGCACACAGCCTAAACAATATCAGTTATGCTGCTGAGCGCCTCTATCTGTCGTGTGACAAGGCTGATTCACATCTGTGAAAAGTATGCTGAAGAACATGATTTGTTGTATAACACAAACAGAGCGAGTGTATAGACTTTCGGGTCCTGAGTACTTACCGGCCATTAAGCTCAACGGATGCCCACTTAATAGAGTTGATACGTTTAAGTATCTTGGACATGTATTAACCTCTGACCTGGAAAACGATGCAGACATCGAAAGGGAACGTAGGGCGCTGTCTGTTCGTGCGAATATGATAGCCCGCAGATTTTCTCTGTGTTCGAAGGGCGTCAAAATTGCAATATTTAGGTCATTTTGTACGTCCTTTTATACTGGCAGCCTGTGGGTGGATTATTCGCAGAAACAGTACAGCGCTCCACGCGTCCAATTCAACAACGTGTTCAGGGTGGTCTTGGGGCTGCCTCGCTTCTGTAGCGCGTCGGGGATGTTTGCCGAGGCGCATGTGGATTGTTTCCACACAATCATGCCCAAGCGGTGCACATCCCTGGTGCGCAGGGTGCAGGACAGCTGCAACAGTTCCCTGAACGCTTTTTCTGAACCTTTTGACTGTCAGTACTTGAACCACTGCTGTATGGTTCATGTGCTGACTAATGTTAAGATATTATTTTAAGTTAATCGATTTTTATTTTAATTTTATTTGTAATTAATTAATTTGTAACTTTAATTGTATGATCCAAAGTTGGTTGTAATAAATAAATAATAATTATTATAATTCATACTGGATGTGGAAGACGGAGGACAGGGTGTTGTGGCGCAGCCTGGGAGAGGCCTATGTCCAGCAATGGACTGCGATACGCTGAGTTGATTGATTGATTGATTCATTACAAATTAATAATATACTGTATCTAACACTAAAATAATAAGAATATGTTCAAGTATATAAAAAAGGGGAGATAATCAAAGTGAATCAAAAAATTCGTCCGCATCGCTGTCAGCAGAAAAAATGCTCAAAAGGCTGTCACGTTGTATGGCGATGCTGATTCTTTAACCGAAAAATATGCCAATTGGGATTTGTATTTCTGAATTTATTAAAAATAACTACGCAGTTCTGTATTTTCTTTCTTTCCTTCGATATTCTGCGGCATAACCAACAGTTTACATGTTAGGCAGTGGGTCAAACTTACGGTGTAATTTTGTCTCAGATCGAGAATACATCTAACCTTACTAATATTATAAACGCGAAAGTTTGTAAGTATGGATGGATGAATGGATGGATCTTTGTTACTCTTTCACGTAAAAACTACTGAATGGATTTGGATGAAATTTGGCAAACAGATAGTTTATAACCTGGATTAATACATAGGATAATTTTTATCCCGATATTCCCACGGGATCGAGACATAAGCGGGTGATACCGCGGGGCGCGGCTAGTACATACATAAACTCACTCTTTCTTCCCATGGGGGTAGGCAGAAACTACAGAACCCCACCTGCTACGATAATTACATATTCCTTTTGCTTCGTTTACGTTCATACATTTGTCATACACGCGCGCCGTTTGCGATGATACGCACCTGACCTTTCTGAAGAACATTATCAATAAGGTCACTTTTAGGGCGTCTCCTCCTGCGTTCCCCATACATCTGCCTTGTAAACCTTTTGTCCGTCGCCTTTCATTCATCCTCTGAATATGGCTAAACCAGAGTATTTATATTGCAAAAAAAACGAAGAGTAGGTATTTTTCTTAGGAAAATCAAACTGTTCATTGGCACTCAAAAATAAATCACATCTTACAAGATACACATTATTTGTTTTTTTAGGGTTCCGTAGTCAACAAGGAACCCTTATAGTTTCGCCATGTCCGTCTGTCCGTCTGTCCGTGGCTTAGCTCAGAGATCGTTGGTACTAGAAAGCTGTAATTTGGTATGGATATATATATAAACGACGCCGACAAAGTGGTAAAAAGTGGGTTTTTTCGTCAATCCCATGGTGTGAGGCATCGTTGGAAAGGTCGTTTAAAAATAATGTGAGTTTGTTGAAACCATTTTTGGTTTCAGGGATCCATTTGCGGAATATTAAGCTTTAAAGTGGTAATTTTTGTTAGAGCCCTTGCCAGCCAAATGGATGGGTTTGGATATGTGAAAAAATTCATGGCAGTAGTATATATAACGAAATTAAAAGGAAAACTATCACCGCTACATAGGCTCCACAAGTTACCGAGCAATAATCGACCAACTTAAATTTGCAGTTGCAAAAACATGTTCTCCCATACATTCTGTACCTATCGGAGAACAAGTTTTCCAACTACAATGTTAAGTTTGTTTTATAAAGTCATCCCAACTACGGAACCCTTCATTGTGCATGGTACGACATGCACTTGGCCGGTTTTTTTTTGTAATCAAGGCGAGGTTACCCGAAAAACGTCGTTTTCTATTGTGTTTTATTCGTAGATAACACGGATTTTAATTTTGAAAAAAATATACCTATATAATTCATACTTTGATCTTTAGATTCCGGTAAATTTTGTATGCGTTGTTGTCTGTGCCGAATAAATGTAATTTCTTTATTATACTCAGACCAAATAAAAAACCAAGAGGGAGCGTTGTCAACAGTTACGTGAGGCCGGTTTCGTAAACATGTGTGCACTTAGTGAGGTGTAGTTTAATTGTAATTGGTTGGAAATGTGTGCGTGTGAGCGTGTATGCACAGAGCGGAGGTGTAGTTTTGGCATGCTGCGCTGTATTTTTCGCAGTGCTCTGTCTTGGTTTTTTATTTGGTCTGAGACTCTATAATTATTTTGATAATAATTATAAATTAAAATCAGTTTTCGTGTCTGTTTAAGTTACCGCGTGTTCTTCTAAACTGCGTAACGGATTTTGATGCGGTCACCATCGTTTAGAAAATGTATTCCAGAAGGTTTATGTGTATAGTACAAAACTTGTATAAAAACTTGTGTAATAATATGTATAATAATGTTAGGGATCTTGACCGTACTTCCGGGATTGTTCTGATAGCCGTGGAACACCTCTCCACTCCTCTTAAGCACCTTAGAACATTTTGCCCGATTGTCGTAATTTTATCTGTTTAATATTAAACTTAAATTAAAAATTAAAAAACTCGATGTTCTGCCGAGCCGTAGTAACAACCGTGGGAAGCCGGGGTGGATTAATAGTTATAGTGTGGTCTAACTAGCTACAGACCCAGAATATACTAGAATTACCTACAAAAGATTCTGTGGAAAAGCATAATTAAATGAAACTCGACCCTTTTCGTCCGTTCGCAAACATGGCTTAGTGATTAGCTACCTACGTACCTACATATACGACAGTATATCTATTTCCTTTAGACCTTCATACATACAATAATAATTATATACATAATATATATTTTGGTTTGTAAGAACCCGAGGTAATAACTTGCTTATTGGATATATCCATTAGGTAATGAATAGCTAGTTCATATCTTTATAATAATAATATAACGAATATTAGAATCCCGTATGAAAGTTTTTCCACGTACATCGGTACGTGGAAAAACTTTCATACCTTATTATTAGAACGAGTATACCCTAAAGTATGGATTAGATAACTGTCTGATGATAACTGCAAGATTTGCCTCACAAAGGTCATGATTTCATAAAATCGTCATTCAATAGGGTAATATGAACTTAGACCTTATTGCCACAAAACCGTGCTTATCAGTTGTTTAGCCTAAACACCTTTTAAACATGACATTTCTGTATGGAGTTTGACATACAACTGACATTAAACACGCGTTGAACAAGATTTTTTTTTTTTTTCTCTCGATACACACTTGCTTTTCCAACACACTTTAGACATTGGCAGAATGGTCGACATCGGCTTTGCTTGCCATGATAAAAAATAGAATAGAATAGAAGTGTCTAAGATTTTGTGGTAAGGCCTAGAGAGTTATATGATGATTTTTACGCTTTCGCCTGAATAGACATGCCGTTCTCCCATGGCATTTCCCATCAGCAAAATCTTAGTTAGTGCTCACTTTCACTGTATAACAAACTCTTGCGCAAAATTTCGTGCGTTATAGTAATTAACGCATCCTTCTAGACCCAGCGGTTTAGTCAGTGAATGAATGAATGAATGAATGTAAGACTTTTTTATTGAGAGTATATAATATAATATCACAAATTGCTTAGGAAGATCGTCCTTTATATCGAAAATACTGCAGCATTAATTTTGAAATAAATACAGAGTGTAAAAATACCCTTCACATATAGCCGTCAATTACGCATTCTGTACATCAAATTAAGTAACAGTGCACAAAAATAATTGCTGGGAAACGACTTTTATTTTTGGTGTGAAAAATTTCTGTTTACGGTAATGTGCAACGTAACGCACGCAAAACATTGTGTTTATAGGTGCATGCAATGGTTCAGGGTTTTTGGGGGTATTTAAAATTAAATTCTATCAATTAAAACTTGCTTTCTTTAAAAATACGCTTGAAAAAGTTGGAACTTTGACCTTCAATATCTAATCGTAATCATAAGGTTCCCAGGTCTACATAGAACGAAAAAATGATCACATTGACGGGAATAACAAGTGACTTTCAGCTTCGTTAAGCGTCATTTAACACCCGTTATGTGGTAAAGTTGAGGATTAATATTAAGTAGGTACTATATTTGACGAAAACACGATTCCATACAATTTCCTCGCCTACCGAATGAACGAAAAATGAAATGAGCGGAGCAGAGAAACATTAAGGTTTCAAGGACATTATATAAATCATTTTATCGGTGTCGTGTAAGCGTAAAATGAAATACAAATGAACATTCAGTCAAGTGAAGCATCTATTACTTGTTAGTTCTCCATACATCCGTTGGTACTCCTCCGCGTACCTATTTTCGTATTTACTAACTAACGGATAGAGCAACCGTGCATCCCCTGGGAGCCATGGCAACGATCAAGGTAGACAATCAGGAGAACTGGCGTAGTTCCTGTTTACTCATAGGACGGACCCTCGGCTACCCTTGGGGGTCATGAAACCCTATTATGGTAGCTGTTACAAATATATTACATAGCGTTTTGTGTTATGTATGTTTATGAGGAGCTCGTGGCTTAGTAATAACAGCTGCTAGGCCGACCCATCAGGTTAAGCTACACTTGCCGGGGTTTGTCCGTGGATGGGTGACCATCTTTACACACCGCGACTCCTCCGTGGCTCAACAAGCGCGTTAAACCGTTGGTCCCGGCTATCATTCGTGAATCTTTAACAGTCGTTACGGTTCGTCAGAAGTCCGAAAGTCTGAAAACCAGTCTCACTAAGGTATCGTATTGCCTAATTACTGGGTTGTGGAGGTCAGATAGGCAGTCACTCCATGTAAAATGCTGGTATTCAGCTGCATCCGGTTAGACTGGAAGCTGACCCCAACATAGCTGGGAAAAGGCTAGGGTAGATTGGATTGGATTTTTTTTTGTGACGTGTAATAATTTCATCACCACTGACTGCTAAACGCCCTATTACTAATCCACATTAAACCCTATGAATAAGCTTGCGCTGTCCGTCCGTCTGTCTGTCAGCGGGCTTTATCTCATGAACCGTAATAGTTAGACAGTTGTTTTTACAGATTGTGTATTTCTATTGCCGATATTAAAACAACAAAAAAACAAATCATAAAAATAAAATTAAGTAAAAAAACTAAAACCCAACTACGACTAAAAAGGTATAAACAAGACACCACAGACAGACAAATTAAAAATCCGGAGTCACACGTGTTAGGGCATAAATCGAACAGATTACGTGTGACTCCGGATTTTTAATTTATCTGTCTGTGGTTCGTCCTTTATTTTTTTTTTAAATTCTTTTGGGGTTATAATATATATATTTTTGCTATGTGCTCATTAAGCCCTTTCATTTGATACCCAACATGGTACGATTAAACAAATTTTTGTTCCTAACTTTATGTCCTCTAGAGGGTGCCATTTTTAATTTAATGTGACGTCACATAGCCTATAACCAGCGGACGATTAAGACGCTTCCAACGATACCTCACTTGTCAAATTGTGATGAGTGGTTTAGAAGATATGAGGGAACAGATAAACATACATACATACATACATACATACATACATACATACATACATACCGGTCAAAATCATAACCCTCCTTTTTTCTTTGCCTTAGTCGGGTAAAAATTAAAATGGGACTCGTGCAAGAAATGTGCTTTTTTCGGAACGGAACGTTACGGAACCCTTTCAATGCGACTCCTGAGCTGGTTTTAAATGTTTTTATGTGCTTTCAAGTCTACGCTACCATTATGGTTAGCAGGGGAGATTGCTTCTGCACAAGAAAGGGTTCGTCCATCGCATTCCATTAAGCGATATCGAGGTCAAGGGTGGACTCCTTAATGAATGAAAAAGGGTATATTTTCAGTAACAGACCTTTCATTTTACGTATTTACTTTACTTGAAACAACGTTCAAGAGCTGTCAGTGTCATTATTAGCAGGGATGTTGCGGATGCAGATTTTTTCACATAGCGAATGCGGATGCAGATATTTGATGGCTCGCATCCGCGGATACGGTAGAGAAGGTACGAGCATTGATCGGGTTGACGATTACTAGCTGCGCCCCGCGGTGTCACCCGCATAAGTCTCGAACCCGTGGAAACATCCAGGTCATGGTCTACCCATGTGCCAAATTCATCTAAACCCGTTCAGCCGTTTAGCGTGATAGCAAAACAAACAAATTCACTTTCGCATCGAACTTATCTGCGGGAGCCTTTATTTAGTAGTGTCTCAAGACGTCGATAATATGACTACATTAGAATTTAAAAGGGCGCTAAACGACATTTTAATTACGAAAACTTATTACAAGATTGACGATTTTCTTAATGACGATTCACTTAGGTACTGATTGACATAATGTTACTTTGATTGACATAATTATTGTGATCCAGGTTCACTTACCTTTTATTTCCATTTGACATTATTATTTTATTTTATATTTTTTATTGCTGTGACCACACTGACATTTTATTTTTTTTTTATTTTTTTTATATAATTTCCAATGACCTGCTATTTAGCTTATTTTTGTTTGAATTGTAAACCTTTGCATGCCCACGTGACGGTAAAATATGGAGAACTTTATTTTAATCAAAACACCTATGTACTATACCCATGTTTGCAAAGAAATAAATGAATTGAATTGTATTGATAATAGCCGAGTATATAATAGATAAGCAGTAATAGCCTAGTGGTGCGGACTGCCAAGTCATAGGTCACGAGTTCGAATCTAAGGCACCCCTGAGTTTTCGGATTCATGTGCGTATTGTATAATTATCACTTGCTTCAAAAACGATGAAGGAAAACATCGTGAGGAATCCGGCATGCAAGAGAGATATTTTCTCGATGGCATGTGAAGCCAAGTAGCGGCGGGCGGCTTTAAAACTTTGACAACCAGGTTAGTCTTTAACCACACAACCAAAACAAGAAGAAGACGTAGATTAAATAGGTAAACTAAAAACGACCATTAGATAATAAAAATCCTAACAAAAAGTCCTCGAACACGACACTTCGTTGTCACCATAAACCTTTAACGGGTACAGTCAACAGCAAGCGTATGCAAGAAGTTAATGAAATTCAACAACGATTTCCTTCTGGCAAAACTGACGAATCAACGAAAATGGAAAATTAAATAAATAAACTGACGACTGAGGAAAATTGACCAGTGATACGCGGACTCTATAAATTAAAAAACAAAGAAAAAATGATGAGGTCTTGTGCATAGCATCCTGGCACACAATTAAATATTTTATAAATTTAATAATTTTTCACAATTTCACAAATAAAATTATTTCACAATTTATTTCCTCAACAAAAGATTGTAGTACACGATTATTAATACAGTTTTACAAAATAAGTACTATAATAATAAGTATATTGCCTATAATCGTGTGGGTGCATGAGCACTGCTCACCCACACTGAATCGTGTGGGTGAGAGACGGACACACTGCTCGCGACCACTTAAAGTATAATAACATAGTGCTTGTCATGTTACTATTACAATTTCAGAAAATTGAGTTTCACAATTTGAATTTTAAGACAAGTTTAATTCTAAGTTAATATAAGTTTGATGGCAAGTTAATTTTTTTTTCTTTTTTATGAGTTATTGAATGTGTATTGAGTTTACATAATTTGGTGAAGAGTATTCTATCATATAACAGCAACTTAGCAGAGAAACTCGTTTTTAAAACAAAGTGAGTAAGTACATGTTTTTGCCTTGGATTGTATTAACGTCATAAAAAGTTTACACCCTAATGGCTTTGATGAGTTACAAGTGGGGGCAGAAGGGAGGGGCGGTGTTTGACGTAAGAGGAAGAAAGTATCGAGGTTGAATGAGATCGTTCAAAACTGTTGTTACTTCTTGTTCGTCGCACTTTGTTTAGGTTAAAAAAATAGAGCCTGGCTTGGTGTTATTACAAAATGTATCAGTAAGCTTCTTCTTTATATCTTTGAGGATTTAATGGTGTAAATTACAGTATCGGAATTTTTATTTTACGTCGACCTTTATAGCTTTTCGTTCGGGTATTGGCGGGAAAGTCATCACTGATAAATTATAAATTTGACATAACGTCACTATGACATTGACAGTAAAAACAATGTTGCCATTATAAAAAAAACACATACAATGTTGCCACTTTTGAAGGCTAATTATTATTATTTTATTAAGCCTGAACACCGATCAGCACCCTAATTGCGTAATACACGATCAATCAGAATTCGAATCGGTTCGAAACAAACCACACTCACTTACTACTAACCACACTACTTACGTACTTTACTAATCACATAGTACCTTAGTTAGTTGCGTTATGTATATATTTAAAAACAATTTTAACATGTGCCATTTCCAACTTCAAATAGATTTTGTCGTACACAGTCTAACTCCACCAACACTGCCATTTCAACTAACTAAGAGAGTAGCAATAAAACCAACTAAACTTAGTTCTTTCTGAGCAGAGTTTCTCCAGTTCTTAAATAAAATAAAACTCAGTTATAAACTGACCGCTGGACTTGTTGCAGAAAATGAGAGAAGAGAGGAAAAATGTTTAAGACTTTTGAAATAAGAGGATTTTGGAAGTAATGAGAGTGGAAACAATACTATTTTGTTGTTAGACTTTGGTACGGCTCATATTCTGCTAGGTATCGGAAAGAATTGAAGCAATATTGTATTGAGAACATCGTCTGTAGCGTAATCATACTATTTATATCCATAACATAGCTTCTGCCTGCGACTTAGTTCGCGTGGAAGTCCTAAGACAACACAATATTTGTGGAATAGAATCCTAATATTAGAAATGCGAAAGCGAGTTTGTTTGTTTGTTACGCTTTCACGCTAAAACGGCTGAACGGATTTGGATGAAATTTCGCACAGGGGTAGACCATGGCCTGGAATAGGACATAGGATATTTTATATCCCGATATTCCTACGGGATCGATACTTACGCGGGTGAAACCGCGGGGCGCAGCTAGTAGAATATATTTATTTTCGTTAAAACATTGTACATTTAAGGTCTTAAAGATCTTAATATAGTTATATTACGCGACTGCTGAGCGTAAGGTCTTGGGTACGATTCCCGGGTCGGGCGACGTGTTACTGGGTTTTTCCATTAGGAATTTCTCGTTCGCGCAAGTTGGCGGTGTGATACCCCCGTGCTTTGGTCCTGGGCCTGATCTCTCTCCGGTCATGTCGGATTGCCGTCCCATCGGACTATGAGAGTGAGGGAAGAGAGAGTGCACCTGTGTCTGCGCACACACTTGTGCGCTATAATATCTCCCGCGCCGAAGGCTAGTCTGCGTTGAAATTGGCCGAAATACGGTCTGGAGGACTATAATTATATTAATATAGTTATGATCTTACATGTTTCGCCATGGACTGGCATACAAATATTTAAACATGTTAATATACAACACATAATTTATTTTTTAAATTATAATTATATCAAGTCATTGGTTATTAAGGTTTTTCGCCATGGACTGGCATACAAACATTTAATTAAATGTATCGTGGGCAAAACACATCCATCTCCGCCACAGTTAAAACCACTGCAGTCCCGAAGACATCACCTCTTTCCCACCCAGGCCAAGGCGCACCAAAAGTATCTAGTGGTGTCTTACAAAGTTACAACGCAGGTTGTTTTACTATTTCAGCAAAACAATGAAATTAGTTTTCATTGTTTTGCTGAACATACATGCAGATGAAGTAGAAGATATGGTTGGAGGGGGGGTGACTACCGAGATGACGACTAATAGAGAAATATGAAAGAAAAAGAGAGAACTGGTGACCCAGTGTTAACAGCCGCGACTTACGAGTTGTAGGTAGGTTCGAACCCATACAGGCGCTTTACTTTGTGTAAATTATTTCATCACAACTGCTCTCAAAACGGTGAAGGAAAACATTGTGAGGAAGCCGGCATGTCCTAGAACCAAAAATTCGAAGACATGTGACATCTACCAACCCGCACTGGGCCTGCGTGGTGGATTACGGCCCGCTACCTCTCACTGAGAGTAGGCCTGTGTCCCAGCAGTGGGAACATTATAGGCTGATTATGGAAGACAAAGACATATTGCGCCCCGACCGACGGTGGAGTTACTTGCCAATTCTTCTCCATACGAAAACTACCTTTTGGAAGGGTCAACTAGAATCAGTTCTATTTCTTTGTTTTTGACGTTCAAAAGTGCCTTGTGCCTAATTGAAATAAATTATAACTTTGAATTTGACCCCAAATAGATTGGGATAAGGGCAGGAGAATAAAGAAATACAGATGAAGTACTGGCAAAAGCTATAGTTCCTTCTATAATTAAAACAATGACGTAGTATCAATATCCATTCCCAGAAAACAAGGTCTGCATTTGTCCAATAAATTCCCTTCACCTCGATTTACGTGTAATAGTTTTCGGGTCACAATAAATCGAATCTGTCACTTGAAACGATCGACATAACCTCGAGAACATTCCCGCGGTGCCATTCTTCCAGTATTTATTCAAATGGAAACATAATTTCAGACAAAGTGTAATAAATCATTGTCACAATGTAAAATCACGACTATATTCCCCGAGGGGTTAGGCACAGGTGTACCTATAGTACACCCGCATTTCGCCAGTTATGTTTAAGTCCCATGAAATAGGGGGCGAGCCTATTCCCATCAAAAATCAATCTGCCTATCCTTTTCCCAACTATGTTAGGGTCGGCTGCAAGTGTAACCGGATGTACCTGGATTCCAGTATTTTACATCGAGTGTGTGAACAGAAAAACTAAAACAAACCTATACTCCAAATGAAATAAGATTAGACATTTAAACAAACCTTTTTACAGTCCGTTCAACCGATTTTGACTTCAAACCGTACGCATAAGGATGGCATTAAAAGCAAAAAAATTACACAAGACCAACGCTCTACTGCAGCTGCCTGTCATGCCACCAGCGCAATAGAAGTCAAAATAGGTTGAACGGACTGTAAAAAAGGCTTATTTAAATGTCTAATCTTATTTCAAATGGAGTATAACAACCAAAAAATCATAATAACGAACACAAACAATATAGTTATTAACTCAAAGAACAATTAAATAAAAATAAAACATCAGCAAATTGAACAAACCTGCAAACATGGAGAACCTAATGAAAGAATTTCTTCCACAAACTTTACTATACAAACAAAATTAATTTCATAGCGGTTTAGGAAAGAAAATAATTCCTTTGTTAAACAGAGAGAGAAATATCTAATTGAGCAAATGTTAGCATTTCTTGTTGAGATTTCAGTGAATGACGTCACATTTCTTTTTGTGCGGGGTTTCCAGTTAGTAAAGTGAGTCCGAAAAAGTTGTTTACAAAATTTGGAGCTAATTTTGTGTGAAGTGAAGTATTTGGTATGAAGAATTATAATTATGACTAAAGCTTATACTATTCTACATCAACATACAACCTGTAAATTGAAAAAAAGTAACGTAAGTTTGAATTTCGCCGGCTTCATCAGCGCGTCTCCCTCGTCGTGGAATGACATCAATCAATCTGCCTAGCCTTTTCCCAACTATGTTAGGGTCGGCTTCCAGTCTAACCGGATGCAGCTGAATACCAGTATTTTACATGGAGCGACTGCCTATCTAACCTCCACAACCCAGCAACTGGGTAATACGATACCCCTTGGTTAGACTGGTTGTCAGACTTTCGGGCTTCTGATGACTCGTAACGACTGTTAAAGATCCACAAATGACAGCCAGGACCGAGGCACGGACGGAGGAGTGTCGTTATGTGAAAATGGTAATGGTCACGTCGTGGAATGACATAAAAAACAAAAAACGAACATAGGTTCTCAGTCGTATAAATACGACGTTCGTTTTTTGTTTTTTGTCGTATTAATCCGACTGAGGAGGTCAATAGGTTAAAACCACTGATTATAATTACTCGAAACTACTGTATATTACTACATCAAACAGTGTATGCTACAGCCCAACTGTTAGGAGAATAATATTTGTCTAACAAGGTTGAAATAACAATGGTGAGATCGTTGACTTTGCAGAGGAATCTCAATGAGAAGTATCTACTTCAACTCGATCTTGAACTTTCAGTATCAGAAGTTCATGAACGAACCCTTCAACTAGTGAATGATGAATGAATGATCTGAATGCGATCGCCGACCTACCTATGAACCTGACGCTAACAATAGCGTTGTTTTGCTTTGAGTAGATGATCAAGAAGGTTATTTATGGCTACGGCCGATTCGATGGATGAAAATAAATGTGAAGGTTTATGTACGAAGGCGGGCTCATTTTTTTCTAAATGCTACTGGGGAGCAGCCATTTGGGACGGAATAAAGATCAATCCAAATAATATTAGGTCCTATTAGGTATGAAATCAGCGTTTTGTATGGGGAATTTTAAGGAAGTTGCATTTTTCATACTAACATTTTCTTAATTTAAGTAACGACACTAATGTTTTAAATCTTTTATGCACAAATGTTTAAAAACTAAGTCGTAATATGCCACTTAGATTAAGCGACAAAAATAAGTTTCGGCTAAGTTGAAAAAAAATAGTGGTAATTTCTGCTAACAAAATGAGGAGTCATTTTTATGGTATTTTTTATGTTTGGAAAACTATAAGTAATAAGGTTTTTTTACTATTGGTAGTTGTCTATGATGGTCATAATTCGATATAATACCAAGCAATTGATGAATATTTTAAATCATAGAAGTGACGAGGTTCTCTATTTGTGAGAAAAAAACGCCAATTTCATAGGTCCCCGGGGACCCAATATAAATAAGAGTGACTGCCTCGTTGGTCTAGTGGTCGCAAGCTGCATGCAAGTGCTGAGCATGAGGTCCTGGGTTCGATTCCCAGGTCGGGCAAAGTGTCATTGGGGTTTTCCATCTGGAATTTCTCAGTAGCAGCCTAGAGTCTGGATTTGTGCCCGGTTGATGGCAATAGGCTCGCCCCCTATGGCATCAGACTTAAACATAACTGGCGTAATGTGGGTGTACTATAGGTACACCTCTGCCTAAACCTTCGGCGAATACAGACGTGATGATTATGCAAACCAAATGTCAATTAAACATGTCTTCATTGTATTAAAAAACTTTATTAAAATAAAAAAAAACGTTTATTTCGATCAACAAAAGGGTCATAGACACAGAGATTATACATACACAATTAAAAGTAGTAATTAAATTACACAATAATTCAGAACACATTTAAATACCGACAATCGAACCTCTACGCGAATGCCCTTAGAATGCCGCTGGAGCTGTTATTGTTTTTAATTCATTTCCTTAATTTCTAAACTCCTTCCAACTTCTGACCATCATCATTATCATCAGCCTACAGCAGTCCACTGCTGGAAATAAGCCTCTCCTATAGCACGGCATTCAAATCGATTTTTGGCAACTCTCATCCATTTGCTACCTTAGAAAATCGCCGCTCCACCTAGCCTGAGGGCGTCCTACCTTACGTTTGCTGATTTGCGGTCTTTACTCTAGAACACCCTATCCCCATAGTCACCGGTTCGGTTCTATGGCTAACATGGCCGCCCATTGCCACTGCTATCTGTCAAACTTTTATAAGTTTTTAATATTTAATACGAGGCTTTTGGCAAAGTACTAAGTATAATAATGTCATTTTTAGGGTTCCGTACCCAAAGGGTAAAACGGGACCCTATTACTAAGACTCCGCTGTCCGTCCGTCTGTCTGTCTGTCCGTCGCGCGTCGGTCACCAGGCTGTATCTCATGAACCGTGATAGTAAGACAGTTGAAATTTTCACAGATGATGTATTTCTGTTGCCGCGATCGTTGTCCGACTCGCACTTTATTTTGTAATGTGCGTTTAGTTTGCGCAGATTTTTTTTTTCTCTCACTTCAGCTTGCTTATTCTGAGAGTGTCTCATGTCGATAACTTTAGTTCAGTATTGAATCACTTCATCCGATTCGAACATCTCACCACTTTCAATCTATTCTATAGTTTTAGACATTTTCGAGATTAATTATACTGTGGATTGCACAATGCTCTTTTACAAAACCCTTAAAATCACATCGATCTACTTCAAAATACCAACAATATGACGCTCAATAAATCGTAGTTCGCTATAACCGTATCTAAATATTGCCAGCACCGAACCGTATCGAACGTAAATAAACTGCGTACAGCTCGAGCCAGTGAAACGCGTCCATTGCGATCAATCACTACGTTTGTTCTATTTTATGCAATTCTCCTGAGATGTTAGGGCTAGAGCAGGGGTTCCCAATCTTTTTCAGCCCGAGGCACAGTTTCAAGTTTAATAGAGATCTGGATCAAACAGACAAAAAGCTAATAGATACATTATTATTGTTCAATTTCTCTATTAAACATAGATTACTATCTCGATCGTGAACCTATACTATCTCACAATATTCTTTAGTGACGAAATTGTCGCAAGTTCATCATTCCCCGATATGCGTTACCCAACATTCTTTCCCCCAACATTATACCTATCCATCTCTCCCCTGATTTATAGACTCCACCTTGACAAAGTGTTCCCTAACTTTCTGGCCCACTAGTTGACACTATTGACAGGCTATGTCGTAACGTTTAGAAGGGTCACAGTTACGTTAATACGGCTATTTACACGTCAGCCAGATTTGTCTGGTATTTAGGTCAAACGTGTGAAGTGAGGAATGTGATTACAGGTGACATTTCGTTACGAATGGGATTCAGTGTTACATATGTTGATGTTTCACAGAAATCAAACTCTATGCAATCGAACTGTTGTGATTGGTGCTGCATTCCTAAATATTACATCGACGAGTTTGCGTACGGGCCGCCGAGAAGCCGATTATATCAAGTATTTTCTGTGTATGTTTATCATATTGTGTGACTCAAGAGTCAATCATTGCGTGATTTAACTCTTTAGAAGTGTGAAATGAAATTGTTTATTCCGTAAATAGAATATTGGAATCACTTTTACACGTCATATTATTATTTTTTTTATAATTTTTATGCGGTCAGCGGTTCCAAACAAACTCAGCGGTCGCAGTCTCTTTTAAAGTCCAGACATAATCTTGATCAGGCCATATGAGGACCATGTAGATTAGCGTCTGAAATGGTCTTTTAGGAAAGAACCACAAAGATTTTAGTGGACCTGACCAGTCAGAGCAAGCATTTGCAAGTAATAGTGGAGCTCAACTCAGAACTTAAGACGCTAAATAATTTAAGCATAGCATAATTAGCCTATAATTGAGGGGCTTGTAGCTAAATGATAGATAATTAATCACTCCATGTAAAATACTGTCGGGGCCGTCATCTCATCATCTGGGCGACCACTGCTCTCTGATGCCAAATGTTTTAGAGCAATCATTTCTGTCTTTGGTCTCTAAAAGATAAACTCCATTCATCCTCGAGTCTCCAATCAAATCTGCATACTTAGTTGTTCATTAACTAGCTTCCAATAAAATCGAAATCAACCAGCCTTCGAAGCTAACAAATTGAAGTTTATGCGAGTAAAAATACACGCTGCATTGGTAGGTACCTCCTTACATATATAGCAAGATAGAACTCGTGACAGTTCGATGTATTATGCCCGACGGCTCCTCTCAGGGCTGCCACTAAAAATAGCAAGGACAGTAAACCAGCTTTTACGGTTAATCTTGTCTGTAAACAAATATCGTAAGTATGGTTTTCTGTGCTCAAACACGCGTGAAATAATTTTCAGTTTAAAGTTAAAGTGGGTTAGGTACAAAATTGAAACACTAACTATTTACTTCTTCTTCGTCGTATCGATGATTCCATTTGTACCTCAGGCTGCCTAGCCTTTTCCCAACTATGTCGGAGTCGGCTTCCAGTCTAACCAAATGCAGCTGAATATCAGTATTTTACATGGAGCGATTGCCTGTCTGATCTCTGCAACCCAGTAATTGAGAAAATGGTTTTATGAAAGTAAAAATATTGTAAATGGTATATAGTCTTTCTTTCTTCTTTTTCATGTGGTCATGTGACTAACCAGGTGTCAGAACTTTTATGCCGCCCATGGGACTTGGCTTCACATGCCGTCGAGAAATATCTGTCAAGCATGCCAGTTTCCTCACGTTATTTTCCTTCACCGTTATTGAAATAAGTGATAATTATACAATACGCAGTCAGAGGTGGTTTGGTTAGATAGTAATATGCTTAGTTAAGAAACTACATTAAAATTATAACCAAAGCCAGATAAAAGCCAAAGCTTATCAATCTGCCCAGCCTTTTCCCAACTATGTTGGGGTCGGCTTCCAGTCTAACCGGATGCGGGTGAATACCAGTATTTTACACGGGTCGACTGCCTATCTGACCTCCACAACCCAGTAACTGGGTAATACGATACCCCTTGGGTAGACTGGTTGTCAGACTTTCGGGCTTCTGACGATTCGTAACGACTGTCAAAGATCTACAAATGACAGCCGGGACCAACGGCTTAACGTGCTTTCCGAGGCACGGTGGAGTATCGATATGTGAAAATGGTCACCCATCCACGGACCAACCCCGGCAAGCGTAGCTTAACCTGATGGATCGACCCGTGCGGCTGTTATTACTTAGCCACGAGCTCCTCAAAGCCAAAGCTTATGTAGAATAAAATTAGACAAGCCATAAAATTGCTTTACCCCGTATCCTGTAGCTAACAATAACTTTTATTGTAATATTTTTAAATCACTCGTCCACAAAAGGCTCAGAGATAATAATAGCCTTATCCCTCGAGGATAAAATAACGTAATCAAAGTCAAATCACAAGAATACGACAACTTATTATTTTGTTTTCCCTATTTTTATTTTTTTATCCTGTTTTCACCTAGTTATAAGTGCATGCTGTGGTCTCCTGTAATTGAAGGAGCACACGTGAAAGAATCGTTTTTGTTATTGTAACTTATATTGTGTATATGTATCCTTTGTTGGAGATCCTAAATAAATAAATAAACTTTGATATTCAGTTATTCTACGAAACTAAAATGTCGTCGTTTGTAGGAAAATATGCCAATTTATGTTGAAATAAGATTAAATAATAACAGCCGCACGGGTCGATCCATAAGGTTAAGCTACGCTTGCCGGGGATCCTCGTTGATGGGAACATATCGAGACTCCTCCGTGCCTCGGAAAGCACGTTAAGCCGTTGGTCCCGGCTGTCATTCGTGGATCTTTGACAGTCGTGACCGATCGTCCGAAGCCCGAAAGTATGACAACCAGTCTTTCCAAGGGGTATTGTATTACCCAGTTACTGGGTTGTGAAGGTCAGATAGGCAGTCACTCCATGTAAAATACTGGTATTCAGCTGCATCCGGTTAGACTGGAAGCCGGCCCCAACATAGTTGGGAATAGGCTAGGCAGATTTTTAAGGTAAGATTTCTGTTTGTATTGTCTTTCAAGGTTTGGCATTGACTTTCACATTCAAGTGCAAAGTATACAAACAATATATTGAAGCAAGTATTTATAACATGAAGATACCTACGTATCTATAATCCTACTAATATTATAAATGTGAAAGTTTGTGTGTTTGTGGGTTTGTGTGTTTGTATGTTTGGATGTTTGTTACTCAATCACGCAAAAACGGCTGAATGGATTTGGATGAAATTTGGCAAACAGATAGTTTATAACCTGGATTAACATATAGGATACTTTTATCCCGATATTCCCACGGGATCGAGACTTACGCGGGTGAAACCGCGGGACGCAGCTAGTATTCAATAAAATAAATTGCAATATTCCTGAAAAGCTTGCACTATCATTGACTTGCCTTTGCATCTCTAGTCCAGCCAGACGGCCCTTGGATCTTGTCAAAAATCTACGGGGCGTATACGCCGCGATAACGTAGGTAATGTATGTTCGATACGGTGACATTACAAGAGCGTGAGTTTAACGTTTTCTTCTCTTTCCACTAAATAAATAAACCAATGGGATTGGGCGGGTCATGTCAGCCGTATGCATAGCGACCGCTGGGCAACAGTCTGTACATGGTGGGTGCCTTAGGATGGACGGCGTCGCCAAAGCCGGCCCAGGAAAAGGTGGCGAGACGATCTAGACGCGTACCGCAAGAGTTGGATCAAGGTGGCCCTGGTGAAGGATGATTGGAAGGATTTGGGGGAGGTCTTTGACCAGTAGAGGGACAGTATAGGCTAAAAAAAAAACGACTAGTATGATTTTAGACACAACCATAAGTTGTGTCTAAAATCACCAAATTTTCACAAATCACAAAATTCACAAGATTTGCAGCCTCATAAAACTGAGCTTCAAATAAAATTGTCAAATACGGCTAGCAGCCCTGACCTCCTTCCAGCGAGCCCCATTCGCTTTCACAGTCAAGTGCATTGCACACACACTGTGGCGTACTCTCTACGCTCTTTCGTCGATAAAATGCATAAATTGTTTACTCACCGTCTACGCGGCGTTAACGCGACGTAAACCCATTGCTACCTACGCCAAATAGACGTTCAGTACAAAGACAATCGAAGCGAAAACCGTATCTGGGGGCCTAAACCGGCCACATTAGCAATTACTCTAAAAGCAGTTCATATCCTGAATGCCAGCTGTCATTAAACATTCCTCTAATTTGACTTAAAAGCAATTCATAATTTGTGGACCATTTTACGAATCTCCATAGAAAACTGTCAAACAGATGAATTATTTCGTATTATGAATTGTCAGTTTGTGACATTTTACGATGATTCATAATATTTTCTTATGATTCTGCTAAAGTGAACGTTTTAAGCCCCCTGGTCGTCCAGCTAGCGAAAATTCTAAAATTTATTTGGACACAACCATAACATTCACAAGATTTGCAGCCTCATAAAATCGTGCTATCAATGAAAATAGACAAATGCGACTAGCAGCCCTGACCTCTATTACCTTTCAGCGCGCCTCATTCACTCTCACAGTCAAGTGCATTTCACACATATTATTATTACTGTGGCGTACTTTCTACGCTTTTAAATCGATAAAATTTATAAAATGTTTACTTACGAGAATCGTTTCTAAAACCAATTTTGATTATTGTGAAAATGGAAGTAGTTTATCTTTTGTTTTTCTGGATAAATGTTTCGTTTCTTTTGTTTATAGTTGTAAAATGTTAATTGAGGTCGTGGTTACGTTGGATAGTTAGTATACCTAGTATTTGTTTTTCGATCTTGGTTTGTATCTATTATTTACGTTTTTAAGCGTTAGTCATGTCATCATGTATGTTTTTTTTTGTGCTATCCTAATTAAATACCGTTTTCTCAAACATGCTTGGAAATTCGAGCATTATTTTGACAACCTTTTTCGAGGGAGAGGAAAAAAAGACAAAAAATTCTCCGCATTTTTTTCAATGGGGAATTTTACCAGTTTATTACATGAGTTAAGCGGGTGTGTACAAGTCATAACTTAATGACTCCTGTTGAAAATTTGGGCATTTTAAATTAAATTAGGCTAATTTTGGTACCAAAAATGTGAATTTTAAATAGCAATAACTTTTTTATTTTCAATAATAATAATTTGTTTTATTACTTTTTGGTAATTTTATTTTAGTACCTATATGCCCCTTTCGGACCGGACAGGTTTTTTTTTAACATAATTATTGTATAATTTACCTTTTTTCGGGTTATAGCTGACTCTTGCCATTTTTTAAAGCAATTGGTCCTTCATTCCAACGCAGTTCAAGGACATGCTTCCAACCATTCCCTTGACGTAATCCCTTAGCGTACTTCCCATCTGACGCCCGAGGGAAGGCTGGGGCGCCATTCGACGGTATTTCTATTTATAGTGAAGGTCGGAAGGACCACGTGGCTGTCGGGATTCTCGGTTGTCGGGTATTAAGGTTGCGCTAGTCGACAGCTCGAACTCGTTGGAGCGTGGCTAATATGCACGCTATTAAGTACGGTTATTAATTTATTTAGTTTCATTATTTATCTTGTTTTTATTTGTATATTTCTTTATATTATTTAGTGACATATACGATGATCTACAACTAAAACGAGCAGGGAAATTTTCATGAACAAACCTTTAGGCGTAAAGATATTATGGAAAAACTACTTGATGTATCTACTCAAATTAAAATTATTTGAACTTTAGAATAAATTATCTACCTCTGAACGGTTTTTAATTTGCCATTTTCATACCACCTATGTTATTTATTTACGTCTAAAAATGAGTTAAAATTAGTGTTGAAATATGGGAGCTTCGAAGCTCTTTACTTACAAAGCAATATTTTTTTTTCCAATTATGCTTCCATACAAGGCTAGATGATGACAAGGTAAATTGATTCAATTTTTAGTTTTGAACGAACACCGTCATTCAAACGAGTAATCACTATACTAGGTTTGTATGGCAGAATGACCGACTAGCGTAACCTTAAGAATGTAGCTATATTTTCTGTTTATTAAATTAACGTTTAGCTGTTGCTGCGTATAATTGGTGTTGGAGATAAAATTATCACCTCCATGTACTGGATGGTTACTGGCTAGATAGAAATATGCTGTCTAGCTTGAAATAGACATATAGTTTTGTACAATGCTCCATTTCTACACTCTTACTTTTATACCTTCCTAATAATATGATTTACAATATTTTCCGTAGTTTTGCTCTGCAAACCTCCCCAACAATTGGGATACGAATACAGGTTTTTTCCCAGTTCGGGAGTTTGTTATTCAAAGGCATAATTATAAAGATTTCTGTGCCGTGTATTTTTAAGATGGGGCCGTAAGGGTAGGTGCCTTGACAATTATAGCTACAGGAAAACAGTTTTAGAAAACTCTATATTTTTTTGAGAAATTTTGATCCACATTCAAAGATGACAACTTAAATAATTACAAAAAAATACTAAAGTCGCATATTTACAGTCACTATTTCTAATGTGTACCTAGTTGTAACAGTATGAAAATTGTCGCCCTAAGCTAAAGCTCAAAGTTGTATTTTAATTTGTAAGATATTTTTGTTAATCTCATTTTAAGTGAACATGTTCTTATGAGAAATAAAGTTCTTTAAACCTAAGATAAAAAAGAAATACAGTCAGAAAGAAAATGTGCCAATCTCACAAAAACTTTTTTGATGCCAATCAATCCTGTTCCTTATCTAAAAACTGGATCTAAAAACTCTATTGGACTTTCTGAGGTTTGAGGAGGTAGTAGCAAAGTTGCTAGAAATCGCTGAAAAGTTGGAGTAAGTTGGACTTGTTACTCCAACTTACTTTTTAATGATGGATAGACTATCGTAGTGGCCAGTTTATCCATCCAGAAAGTTGTATTGATGATTTTTATGATTATATTTCTATAAATAAATATTTGATACGGCCGCGAATCATATTTAGATAAATAAAAACCTGTAAATTGCAAAAAACGTAATAAAATTTGAATTTCGAGGGCTACCCTGACGCTTTCACCTTAAATGCAGAATCTTCATTTTGCTAAGTAAGTACCGCGTTTGAAATCGGCATGTCTGCATTTCATTAATATTTTATTCATTAATCCAGCTAGATATTGCAGCTCGTTGACATTCAATTGAATCATTAGGCATCAACAAGTAGCACTCTATCGGAGTATTGCCGTGATTCCCAATATTGGCTGTTGGCTGCATTCGTTTGTGATCAAAGGTCCTTTGATTTTATAGGTCTTATCTGATACTTATCAGTTTTCATTTAGTGGAGATAAAATGGAAGTAAACGATGATTTATCTACATATTTGAAATAGTAGTAGCCCGGAGACTGGATTAGTGCTCTGTTGGTGACAATAGACTCGGTGGGTATTTACGATAAGGGGTGGTGGGGGTAGTGACCGCATTAATGGCATTAACGAACGGGACGTGCGGGCGAGCGGTCGTGTCGCATGTGTGGAGATTATCACGTAGATTAGCTGCAACACTCGGCAGCTTTTTTTTGTTTTTTGGGTGGGAAGTCATCAAATGACTTCTCCCGCTCTGGGCGGAGCGAAAGGGCGTGTCAGACTCTTACACTCTTACTGACTAAAACCCACCCGTGTTCCTTCAGTTGCCTGGCCTGGTCCTTATCGGTTGGTGGCAATAGACTCGCCCCCTATATGGGACTTAAACATAACTGGCGAAATGTGGGTGTACTTAGGTACACCTCTGCCTTACCATCTTATACAGGGTGTTAGGGTAAATACCGTTATCCTTGCAACCAGTGGTTTCATTTATAGAACGTAAAATCAATGAAAAATTACAACTTTTTTATTTTTTATTCTATATTTTACCACAATAGACGCAAGTTCGTTGTCCTATGCGCTACGGCAACGAACTTGCGTCTAAACACGGGTGGGGGGTGCGGGACGTGACCTGACGTGCCGCGAGCGCGACCCCTCCCTCAGTCAGTCAGCTGTTTCCCTAGCAAACACGGTGTCGGATAGAAACTTTTTAAAATCTTTTAATGAAAATAACGTTTTTTTTTCTTGTTTTCGGTAATTTATTTTTATATTTAAGTCAACTACCCATGGTTTGAGTGACAACGGTGTCTACCCTTACATCCCGTATAATACAGGCGTGATGTTATGTTATGTGATTTTAGGATATGGAAACTATGGTTATTTTTCAATATTGATTAATTTCTATAATGTAGATACTTACTTGCTAGAGTGCAATAATATGCAAAATATAGAAGGACTAGCTGCTGCCCGCGGCTTCACCCGCGTAGGGGTATGAAAAATAGATTACGACCGATTCTCAGACCTATCGAATATACATATAAAATTTTATAAAAATCGGTCAAGCCGTTTCGGAGGAGTATGGCGACTAACACTGTGACACGAGAATTTTATATATTATATAGAAGATGTAGCAATTAATAAAAATTTAGTAAAAATAATTATTGAATATCGACATATGGCCATTTCACATCGTTTCATATCCCCAATTATTTTGTATGAAAATAATAAATACTCAATATTTTCATGCACTGTGAGGGATAGTAATTACTCATTCGAATATGAAACGAAAACAGAAAAGAGAATGTAACAAGTATTAAAGGTATAATATTAAAATTTGGAATATTCAATGGAAGCAATGTTTTACAATCCGAGGCTCTTTCCACAGCTTTTACCTTATTTAAAATAAAAACGTTTACAAAAACAAAAATAACCAACAGAAACACAAATAAGGGTTCCTTGTTGACTACGGAACCCTAAAAACGTGAAAAATAACTTTAATTTCGGACGTCGGTGTCTTTAAGTTGCTTTTCTTGCTGAAGCTAACTCAAAATCTACGCAAGCAAAGTTAATAAAATTTATATGGGACCACTGTACTAAACAAAAAAAAACATCAAAATCGATTCATAATTGGCGAAGTAACTGCGTAACATACATACAAAAAAAAAACATACAGACGAATCGAGAACCTCCTCCTTTTTGAAGAAGTCGGTTAAATATTCGAATGGTATAAAAGGAGTTCTCTCTTCTTGTGGCGTACTTGATTACTGAAGATCGTGTCCCTAAAGTGTCTTCATGGCTGATGTCTATGTTCTATGTTCTATGTTACGGGTTTGGTTTCCGCACTTAGTCCCTAAGATGGACCATTGTGCGTGGGCCATGGCGGCCGTTGGGGGTTATTCCATCCAGCCCACCTCCCTCCAGAAGTTTACCAACTCTACTGGTTTGCACAGAACCTCCGTGTAAGATCTGGGTGACCCTAGGGTTTCAGTTCTAATCTGGGCGACGCCCGTGCATTCAAAGAGCACGTGCGCGACGGTTTCCTCGGCCTCCATGCACGCTCTGCACAGAGGACTGTCCGTTATGCCTATTGTGTGGAAGTGTTTGTTCAGCGAGCAGTGGCCTGTGATGGTCCCCGCCACCAGACGCAGGCCATTCCTGTCCAGGCGTAACAAACGCCTGGTAAGCCTGCTGTCCAGAAATGGAATAGCTTCCTTGGACTGCCTGCAGCCCGGTGCCGAGGACCACCAGTTCGCCGCTTGGGTATGGGTGAATTCCTGGAGCCACCTGCGTATTTGGTTAAAGGGGATGGGAACGATGGGCTCGGGCCCACAAACTGAAGTGCTAGATGCTCTTCTAGCAAGCTCGTCTGCTGCGTCGTTGCCCAGCGATCCACTGTGTCCTTTAATCCATTGTAGTGTCACCCTGTTGCAACCGGATACCGTTACACGTTCTAGTGCATTGTGACATTCTAGTGTAAGCTTCGAAGTGATGTATTTTTTCTGTAAGGATTGGAGAACTGAGGCACTGTCGGAGAGTATGCGTATGTTGGTAGCCGTAACTCTCCTGGCTTCTATGGCATAGGCCGCCTGTATGATGCCCACACACTCCGCCTGATAGACGGTGTTGAACATTCCTAGCGGGCTGGATATATTAATGTTGAGGTCGCGTGAGAAGACTCCGACTCCGGTGCCGGAGTGGGTCTTCGATCCGTCAGTGTATACTCTCATCTCTTTCGGTCCTGAGTAGTCATTCTGTTCCTCTGTGAGTGCTATGCTGTAGTGTCTGTGAAAGTGGTGTGTCTTCGGGGCTTTGTCGCAGGGTGCTGACATCATTGGCTGTCGTTTGACCGCATCATCCTTTATGCGTGTGTGCTTAACTCTGGAGTCATTTGTCAGGGTTCCTGATAGGTGGAGCCTAAAGGCGGCCAGGGCCGCTTCCTCTCGTACAATGAGGTGCAGAGGCGGTAGTCCGAGCATCGCCTGTAAGGCGGCAGTAGGTGTGGTTCTCATACTGCTGGTGATTGCAACGCATGCAGATCGCTGCAGTTTTTCGAGGTCTTTTTGGGCTGTGCTCAGGTCTGTCCTGGGCCACCAGGCCAGTGAGCCATATGTGATAATCGGTCGGATGACAGTGGTGTATAGCCAGTAGGTGACCCTGGGGCTAATTCCCCAGTTCCTTCCAAGCAGTCGTTTGCACTGCCAGAGGGATACGGTGGCTTTTGTTACGGTATAGTTAATATGTTTCGCCCAGTTCAGCTGTTTGTCCAAGAAGATGCCCAGGTACTTGGTTTCAGTCGATAGGCTTAGGGTTGTCCCGAAGAAGCGGGGTAGTTGTAGCATTGGTAGTTTCCTCTTTTTTGTGAATACGCGCTGATGTCAAAATGATGTGAAAATATCCCACGGGATAAAAAAATAGTGAAGCGATGATCGCATACCTAATAACCAAGGAAAAGGTCTTTGACTCCTGTCCTATAATTATCTACAAGTACAATAATATAATAAGTTATAATAAAAATACAATAATATAATATATCTGTAATTATATTGCTACGCATAATTTTGAATCTTGATATCTTTTCAAATTTAAATTAGGTATATGATGTCAAGGCATACTTTAAACTAAATTAAATGCCCAATCTAAATAACATATTTTATTGGATAAGGGTCAAAATAGCTTCGGAAATTGCAATGAATTTTTTATCTTTTGAAAGATAAAAATGGTTGCTGTAGGTCATTCTTAGAAGATAGACATATGCTATCGCGGACTTTTTGGTTGAACTTTTTAAGCGTTTTTATGTTTTCGCTTTTATGTTTTGTAGGCTTATTGGACTGTAGATTTATTGAACATCTTCTATTTTGTTAAGTACCTGGTACTTACTTGTTGAAAGGCCTACATTGTCCTCCCATGCCTACTAACACTGTAATTTGAAAATATTAAGAGTAACCGTGGAGTTTCTTGCCGGTTCTTCTCCATAGGAAACCGACCAATTGGAACCGTGCACCTAGTTTCTGACGTTTCATAAGTGCCCATGTAGGTTTATGTGAAATAAAATATTTTGATTTTGCCTAATATTCATCTGACTAAATGGAGCCACAGCCTCTACCACCATTTCATTTCCATTTTCCCTCTAAACATAATCAAATAGATAAAATATCATTGCCAAATCTTACCAACCACCCATTCATAGCTTAACCTCATCACGAAAATTATATCTATCCATCCATATTGACTTACATGCTTACGTCATGACACGCCAACTGAATAGATGCCGATTACTTTGATGCGGGTGACTCCATTGAAAAGTAACGATGCGGCTCAAAGGACAAATTACGAGGCACCCGGCCGGCCTTCAGTGGCTTCAGTTTACGATAGATAGACAAAACTGGTCGTTTAGGTACAGTGTGAGAATATCAGGTTAACTAGTAATTGGAGTAAGTAAGGTGTTTGGTGATTTTTCTTAGATGGCTTATATAGCAAACACAAAGGTTTTGGTTTTCATGAGTTTTCGGGGGGTTCTATGTTCTATGTTAGGGATTTGGTTTCCGCACTCAGTCCTGACCATTAATGTTCTGTGGTCCTGAATCTGAGTCCTGAGTGGCGGATTAAACAAATGTTCGGAGTGCGAGCGGGCGCGCTCACTTCACCGCGCATTCTACTGGCGAATGCGCTCGTCAATACGCATAATATTTCAACTTTCCCGCGTGCACTAAGGACAGGTATCTGACGTGTAAATCTGCTCCGCAATCTGCCATACGCGGTGCGCCGTCACTCAGGACTCAGACTTAAGGTGGACCATTGTGCGTGGGCCTTGGCGGTCGTCAGTGGTCAAAAAATCCTGTCGGCCTAAAACGGTCACATTAGCAATTCCTCTAAAATCATTTCATTTCCTGAATATCCAGCTGTTATTAGCAATTCCTCTTATTTGACACAAAAGCAATTCATAATATAATAATAATACGAATCTCCATAGAAAACTGTCAAACGATGAATTATTTCGTAATATGAATCGCACGCAGATCATAATAATGAATTGTCAGTTTGTGACATTTTACGATGATTCATAATATTTATCCTATTATGATCAGAACTATAAATATTCGGGGGATTTTACACTATTTGACCACCGCTCCGGGAACGGGAATATTATAAACGGGAATATATAATATTATAAATATTATAACGGGAATATATTTACTATGGTCATCTGAGGCCCTAGACAAAGTGACATTTTATCAGCGATAACGATGATGGAAAAGGCAAAAATGTGTAGGATTGACATAAGCTATCGAAAAGCTTATGTCAATAATGTTGAGTCGTTGTAGAAATACGAAACGCTTTCGAAGCGATTGTCACTTATCTAGCCCTCTGCTTCTTGTTCACGTTCCCGTTCCAAGTGCGGTGGAAAAACGGCCTATGGGTACGAATGAATGTCTTTTGTCTATCGTCTCATATCTCTGTGAGGAACACAGGATGTTAATTAATCAAGAACTGATTTAAATAGCCATTCCCTAATACTGTAAAATATTACAAAATTAAAAATCAACAAGGTATAATCAATCAATCTGCGTAGCCTTACTATGTGGGGTTCGGGTTGAACCCGAAGCTCTTCGGGTCGCTCGTTCGGGTCTATCCAGGTGCAGCTAAATACTAGTATTTTACATGGAGCGACTGCCTATCAGACCTCCACAACACGATACCTCTTGGCAAGACTGGTTGTCATACTTTTGGGCTTCTGACTACCCGTAACGACTGCCAAAGATCTATAAATGACAGTTGGACCAATCACGCATCCACGAACATCAGATAGAGATCATGAAACTTTGCATAATAACTGAACTAACTACAAAGCAGGTCTTATATTTTTTATTTTATTTTAATTACCATTATTTTCACCGTCACAAGCCTAAACCACCACCTCTATTCGAGCCTTGGACTAGCTAGCACCCCACTCCGTCACGCTCTCACTCAGTCCGCGAGTAGTATGGTGCAAGCGAGATAAAAAGTGAATTTGAACTGAGGTAGTTGTAGGCTCTCAAAGAGCATCCGTCTCTCACCTTTTTGTGGCAGTTTGTTATAATATCGGTGTCTCAAATTACGATACAATGTTAACTCAACTATAAAGTTTGTATATGTCTTTCAAAGTGTCCCTTTTGTATCTTCCTATTGTGTGTAAGATTTCAGGCCCCAGCCGGTACAGGCTGGTGATAAAAACTGTATAATAAATGTATTGTGTGGGCTGACGATGTTTAGAGTATGGCTTCCTTTATTTTGAAGTTGTTAAACCGTGCTCAAAGGGCTATGTAATTTTAAAGGCCTGTCATTTTGAGTGACAATAACCTGTTACGCTCTTGAGTTTAGAGAGTAGTGGTGCCCCAGTTGTATCCGCCCCAATTTACTAGTTGTATGTTGTGTTCGAACCCCGTAAATAATTTAATCCATCACCACCTCTTTCAAAACGGTGAAGGAAGACATCGTGCGGAAACCGGTATGTCTTAGAACCCAAAAATCTAATACATTTGACATCAACCTAACCCGCACTGGGCCCGCGAGGTAGATAGAGAAATGAGTAAAGAAATGTCTTAGAACCCAAAAATCGAATTCATTTGACATCAACCTAACCCGCACTGGGCCCGCGAGGTAGATTACAGCTAACTCCCTCTCACAGAGAGGAGGCCTGATGTGTCCCAGCAGTGGGAACATTATGGACTGGTTCCTGTGCGTGGAATACCATTTTTCAGATGACTCCATTTCCTTTGGTTTGTTTTTTGTGATGATCATCCTACTCCTACTGTGAGATGGTTCCGCGATTCGTAAATACGATGCCGTTCAGAAAAAATACTTCTTAATCATCACTTTAGGTATAAACAGTTCCACCCCTCCTCTTATCTTATCGCTTAGGCGCCTTTGATAACATCCGAACTATCACAATTGTAATAGTTAGGATAATTATCCTAAACTAGTTACGCCCCGCGGTTTCACCCGCGTAAGTCTCGATCCCGTGATAGGGATAAAAAGTATCCTTTGTGTTAATCCAGGTTATAAACTATCCGTTTGCCAAATTTCATTCCAATCCATTCAGCCGTTTTTGCGTGATTGAGTAACAAACACACAAACTTTCACATTTATAATATTAGTAGGAATAGTAGGATAATATTAGAAATGCGAAAATTCGTTTGTTTTTTGTTTTTTACGTTTTCCCGCTGAACTGGCTAAACGGATTTGGATGAAATTTGGCGCATGGGTAGACCATGACCTGGGTTAGGACATACCTATATACGATACCCTCCACCCAGGTGTAGCCCAGGGTAAAATCTAGTAATACAATAAATTGTAATCAGATTTCTTGGGGATCGTAGCTTTTTAACATGAAATACCTACATACGTACAAAAAATGATTTACTCAGAACAAAATCTGCGTTCAACAAATCTACGTTTTATAATCCACCATGTTTCGGGCAACTGGAGTTACTAATGGCCGCTCGGGGACTATTATAACCTTTGACTGACGGTTATGGCCGCTAAACTATGTGTTTTATAAGCCATACATATTCACGCTTGTATTTTTAGAAGATAAGCAGATTTCTGTTAACAGAAATAGATCGGTGTTTTGAGATAAAAATAATAATATGCTGTTCGATATCAATCTGTGAAATTACGATAATAACCTGCGTAGCCTTTTCCCAACTATGTTTGGATCGGCTCCCAGTCTAACCGGATGCAGCTACCAGTATTTTACAATACGATACATTGGTTCATCGTTCATCCATTTGAGAAACGTCTAATTTTTAGAACAAGAAACACTTCAACATGAGGACTTGAGAAGCGTCAAAATCTATTTTTTTGTGTTTTGTCTTTAGTAGGGCATTTTTAATATTTATTGTCGAAGCTTGCCTGGGAAAGCACGTTAAGCTGTTGGTCCCGGCTGTCATTCGTGGATCTATGACATTCGTTACGGGTCGTCAGAAGCCCGAAAGTCTGACAACCAGTCTTACCAAGAGGTATCGTATTACCCAGTTATTGGGTTGTGGAGGTCAAATAGGCAGTCGCTCCATGTAAAATACTGGTACTCAGCTGCATCCGGTTAGACTGGAAGCCGACCCCAACATAGTTGGGAAAAGGCTAGGCAGATTGATTGATTGAAACTGACAAGTATTATTCTCTACGACTGGACTGTAAATTAAGACTAGAACATACTTCGAGCTTCACCCAAAAATTATGAACTCAGTTGTTTTTATATACTCATCGTAGGTTCTAACCTCAATACCGTAAGAATTTCGTACTGATATTTAGTAAATAGCGCTACAAGTTTGTTATAGATAACCAAGCCATCATTATGAAGTTCTGTAATATAAGATTCTTAAAGGATATCAATTTTCTTGATCTTCTTGATAAACTTGGTGCTAAAAACGTGAAGTAACGGTTTCTATTGTTTAGTTGAGACTTTTGGTAAGTAAAGCGTCTTAGAAAGCCATCTAGCTTCCTTATAAAGTAACATCTATATGGTTAATTTTATCTACAACATTTTATTGGTTATCTACAACTGTGCAAGCCTTTTTTAACCGACTTCTGCAAAAAGGAGGAGGTTCTCAATTCGTCTGTATGTTTTTTTTTTGTGTGTTTGTTACTCGATTACTCCGCCAATTATGAATCGATTTTGATGATTCTTTTTTTTTTTGGTAGGTCATGCTTCAGAGGTAGTCTCATATAAATTTTATTAACTTTGCTTGCGTAGTTTTTGAGTTAGCTTCAATTACGTATTTTTCTCACTTAGTGTATGTAGATGATATATTGTTTGACTCCGTCACTGTTATTTACATAGCAGGTAGTGATATTCGAATTTGTGTGGGGTAGGTACCACAACTAAAAAGTGAAAAATAAAAACTTATTTCAATAAAAAAAAAAACAACCGACTTCCAAAAAAACACTAAAAACGTGAAAAATTACTTTAATTTCGGAAGTCGGTGGCCAAAAATGAAAATTGAAAAGCAAAGACACCGACTTCCGAAATTAAAGTAATTTTTCACGTTTTTAGTGTTTTTTTGGAAGTCGGTTGTTTTTTTTTTTGTAAAAAGTTTTTATTATAATATTATACTTTTTATATTTTTACTTTTTTATCGTTGTCTATGTTTTTTGATTGACTTATTAGACTTTTGTTTCTGCCAGTAAAACCAGTGCCTTTCCTTTCCTTTTCTTTACATTTCCAACATCAATAACAACATTTAATTTTATTGGTATGTCAGAAGTACTATGAAAGGAATTTATGAAAGTGTGGTTAACCTTTATGTTTTCATTTTCTTATTTTCTATGTGTTATTTATTGCCTCTTTTATTTTTATAATTTTTTGTTACTGTAATTATTTGCAAAATCGTTGTAATTAAATAAATACATTTATTATTTCACTTGTCCCGCTGGCGTTTGACTATCCGGCTCGAAGGACCATTTGAGGCGGATTCTTCATAGTTAACATAATTTGTTTTACATATTCCAAAAAGTATTTAACTTAGAAGAATAAGAGGCCTTACGCACTAGTGGTTGACCGATTCAACCGCCGCGCGCCGTATAAGCGGTTGCATATTAAAAAACCGGCCATTATCTATAAAAACGGCAAATAAATCATGTCTGTTGTATGGGAGCCCCCTTAAATATTTATTTTAAATTGTTTTTTAGTATTTGTTGTTATAGCAGCAACAGAAATACAAATGATCTGTGAAAATTTCAACTGTCTAACTATCACGGTTCATGAGATACAGCCTGGCGACGGACGGACAGCGGAGTCTTAGTAATAGGGTCCCGGTTTACCCTTTGGGTACGGAACCCTAAAAATGAAAAAGCTGCTAGCCGCGCGGTTAGCCGCCCCCGCGGTTAACCGCTAATGCGTATGAGGTCTAAGTATTAAGGAATGCATGAATTAATGTTCCTAATACATTTATTTTAGAACTATATTCTATGCTTAATACATACTCTACTTAAATGAGTATTCGAACTATTCACTCACATGAATATTTCTAAAATCCGATTATGGCCTCGAAACAGTACCTACCACTAACCTTTTAAATAATTAAATGTATTCGTCACAAAATAAATAACCTACAAAGCATTCTTCTCAGTATTAAATCTGAATAGTTAATCATGCCATGATGTGTCACATATTATTAACGCGCCAAAAACTCAACTGGATCAAATCAAATCATCATATATCATCTTATTGCATGCTTCGCTGATCATAGTACAAACATGAGAATTTAATTATAATGATAATACTAGCTTATGGAGGAGCTCGTGGCTAAGAAATAACAGCCGCACGGGTCGATCCATCAGGTTAAGCTACGCTTGCCGGGGTTAGTCCGTGGATTGGTGATCTTTACATACCGGGACTCCTCCGTGCCTCGGAAAGCACGTTAAGCCTTTGGTCCCGGCTGGCATTTGTAAATCTTTGACAGTTGTTATGGGTCGTCAGAAGCCCGAAAGTCTGACAACCAGTCTTACCAAGGAGTATCGTGTTACCCAATAAGTGGATTGTGGAGGTCAGATAGGCAGTCGCTCCATGTAAAATACTGGTATTCAGCGCTTCTGGTTAGACTGGAAGCCGACCCCAACATTTTGGGAAAAGGCTAGGCAGATGAATACTAGTTTATGATCGTGACTTCATCTCTAAGAAAACAGTAGTTCTTTTTTCCTGCGACTACACGACGTTGTATCATACTGCGCATCTGTGAACTGCAGAAAAAATAAAATCACTGATATGGAAAATCTGACATTTACACAGCTAGTCGTGCGAATTCATTTCACATGAAAAGCATCGACACGGCTGATGCCTTGTCGTATTGCATTTGAATGGATCTATACCAAAGTATACTACAGAGTTTTTTTTTGTAAAAGCAAAACTGAAATCCCCAAAACCGTACAAATCCGACGAGGGGATTTCAACAGCGCCTCTGGCAAGTTCCGTTTTTGGTTCATGTCGTTTTTCGTGCCACCGATGCATGTAACGAGTATCAACGAAATCTGGATATTGGATGTAGTTTTGGTTTAAATGTTGGGTCTATCTATGACTTAGTGTATCTATCTATACTTTTAATGAAGTTGAAGAGTTTGTTAGTTTGAACGCTAGCGCGTATTCTCTGGAAAAATTAGTAAAAAAAAAATCGTTGACATGTGACATCTACCATCCCGCACTGAGCCCGCGTGGTAGATTACAGTTCACTCCCTCTCGAAGATAGGAGGCCTGTGTCCCAGCAGTGGGAACATTAATATTTGCGGGTTCGTTTTGATCAAAACGTATGGAGGTAGGCGTTTTGTTGGTTAGTTAAGTCAATAAAAATAAAAAATAAGGTAGCAGATATCTACAACCAAACCAAAATTCAATAAATATCCCACACTATCAGCAAAAGGTTATTCCTGGTGTGCCAAGTAGAAAATACCGCTTTCCCAGCATTATGGACGAAGCGTGAAATGAAAATCGCTAGTTTAGTGCGAATGCGAACTTCACTAGTGTTTGCCTCAAGGTCAATATTTTTCTAAACGCCGACGCCGAAACCCGACCCACACATTTTAGTTTCGGCCGAAACCAAACTTTGTTTACATTTTCGTGCTAAATGTACCTACATAATAATATTATGAAGGGGTTTCTGTTTGTAAAGGATCCTGCAAATATTCATTATTGAATAGGTTTTAATAACTAGTTCACCAGAGATGAGAATTCGGTCATGGACATAATTATGGAAATAATTGAAGAGAGATTTTATTATTATTTCTCTTATAATGCGCCAATTTAATTTATCAAAAAGCATCTCAGATTCACATAAGATAATATTTGCATAGTTTTAAGAACTAGGTAGGTACTATTCTAACAGCTACCTATACATTAACTATGGCCAGAATAAACTGAAATAAATAAAATATTAGATTCACTCGGACTTCAAGTAATCATTACTCACCTCTACATACAAAAAATTTGGCCGAAACCGAATAGGAACTGTAGAGTTTACAGTACCTATTTGGTTTCGGCCAAATTTTTTAAAAGTCGGAATTCCGAAATTCATTTCGCCGACACTGAGACTTCAGTCGGACACTAGACATCATAAATACCAAGTTTAATCTAGCGTGAAGTAATGACACCCGTCATACTCGTAAACATAAACGGATGTCAAGCTCACTGATATAGTCACCTAGTACTTGTGACGATAAATGCACAGTATAAAGAAGTAACAGTAAGATGTCTTCATACAAAACGGCCGAATGACCGAAACGGCCGACGCGCTTCGAAATCTCAGTGTCGGTATCGAGCGGCTGTAGGTAATTATTTTAAGGTCACTGCCGTGACATAATACTATTACTTTATTATACTGTGATAAAAGTGTCCGAAAAGAGAAATATTTTATTTGTAATTATTGCTGGTACTTAACCATTTATGGGAGGTCGGGGTTCAAAGACCCGGGGGTAAGTTGTCACAAATAGCTTCGTTAAAGTAAATGTGAAATGTATCGCTAAACGTTGTACCATCCGTGATGTTAAGGCAGCCATTTTAGTGAAGCTGTGAACACACTTGGCGGTACCTATTCATTTGTAACGTAAGTATTCCATTTCGTTCTAAAACTTTTTGGTCGTTACGGGTCAAAAGCAACCCAAAAGTCTGACAACCAGTAATTTCGGATTGCCGTCCCATTGGACTATGAGAGTGAGATAAGAGAGAGTGCACCTGTGTCTGCGCACATACTTGCGTACTATAATATCTCCCGCGCCGAAGGCTGGGCTCGGCTGAGCTTGGCCGCCGTGGCCGAAATTCGGTCTGGAGGAGTATTATTATTTATTACTAGCTGTGCCCAGCGGTTTCACCCGCGTATGTCTCGATCCCGTGGAAATATAGGGTTATGTCTATGTCCTATTCCAGGTCATGGTCTACCCGTGTGCCCATCCTCTCCTCTCTAGGGTAGGGAACGTCGCGGCGGCGCAACGCCGGCGTCGAACGGTTCGCGTATTGCATTGTTATACTCGTCATAACTTCGGAATTAATTGTCCGATTCGAATGAACTAAAAAGTATTTTAATGCTACTTATATACCCTTGATGTTAAAACTATTTATTTGAATAACAATGAATATTATGTTGATAAAACTTCTTCACAAATAATGCATTAATTTCAAACAAATTTGATTATCATAAAAATGGTTATAGTGAGTCAATCTTTAAAGATAGACATATGACGAACTTTTAAGGAACAACAACTCATCATTCATGATATTTGCGTAACTTAAACCGTTTACGCAGCGCACGCAACGGAAGCTCTAAAAAAGAATATTTTTTCCCGTTTTTGCAACATTTTTCATTTATACCTATAACCTTCCTCGATAAATGGACTATCCAACACAAACATATTTTTTCAATTCCAACCAGTAGTTCCTGAGATTAGCGCGTTCAAACAAACAAACAAACAAACTCTTCAGCTTTATAATATTAGTATAGATTATTATCTACTAATAGGAAAGCATAGTTAAAACCATTCGTATGCGTAAGGTTCAGTGGATAACCTGAAGAAATTGTTTGAGATACTTGCCTAATATGATACCTAAAGCAATTTTTTATATTAAGTGGGTCCCAATATCCACAGAGAGCAGAGAGCAGTGTTGGCCCAGTGGTAACAACTACGACTTACGACTTGTAGGTCGTAGTTTTGAACTCTCAGGCGCTTTACTTTGGGTAAATTATTTCATCACCACTGCTCCCAAAACGGTGAAGGAAAACATCGTGAGGAACCCGGCATGTCCTAGAACCAAAAATTCGAAGGCATGTGACATCTACCAAACCGCACTGGGACCACGTGGCATTACAGCCCACACCCTCTCACAGAGAGGAGGCCTGTGTCCCAGCAGTGGAAACATTATAGGCTGATTATGACGAATATCCACATTCAAAAGACAAAGATCAAGCTTAGGCTCTTCATCGACTCGAACACAGTGAACATTTATGTGGGTATTTACGATAACTATCTCGTAATACCGGGGTGGTGGGGGTAGTGACCGCATTAATGGCATTAACGACAGGGACGTGCGGGCGAGCGGTCGTGTCGCATGTGTGGGGATTATCACGTAGATTAGCTGCAACACTCGACAGCTGACGTTTATTTAATCAGGATGAGGAAACTACTGCTACTGGAATATGCAACGTGTTATAGAACAAAAATGGTTCTGTTTCTCTTTGGTAAAATCAAAATTAGCTACGAGGGATTTTTTTTTTAATAAATTTGATCTTACTAGGTACTTATATTGACTGAAAAAATGTGTGGGTGAAAAAATACCCATAAAAAAGCCGAGACTTATTTCCGTTATGATGTAATTTTTTTTGTACCGGACCATACCTACTTGAGAACCTCCTGCATATTTAGCAATTGACTTGATTCTGTTACGCGTTGTATTATTATATTATAATTGTGACGTTTTGAATGGATTTATGTTTGAGCGTTTTTCGTAGCAGCAGAATTTATTAAGGCTGTTTCCCACGGTGCGTAATATCACGGACCGTGGGAAGAGCCTTGGTGTGCGTTCCGTGGTTGTCCGTGGTCGTCGGTCATGCGGGCTGGTCCGCGTCCGTCAGCAATATCACGCACCGTGGGAAACTACCTTTACAAAGTAATCCATTGTAAGATAAAGATTCCCAAAGAAATACTTAAATAAAATGTAATATCGAGTTAAGTTTATTAGCCTAATCCATCAAACCAGTGTATCAATCATGCGTCGTTTATATCAGATTGGCTTTCAGTCTTGCCTCATAGAAAATAAACGTTACAAATAAAAAGTTCTTTATTGCCAAGTACTTCAGAGTCTTCAAGTACAGTTGTCGGTCACGGGGGTGACTAGTCACAGGGCCAAGTTGACATGGGGGCGATTTGTATTGGGGCGAGTCGTCATGGGCGCGAGTTGACAAGGGGCGAGTTTATGGCGTGTGGTTCTCACAGGCAGTATGTTACACACACGTCGCCGAGGGCTGCCCAGTACCCTATGTGCTTCAATAAGCACATAGGGTACTGGCAGCCCTATGCCCAGGCGACGTGTATCCACTTTTAAAAGTCCATAAAAAATCATAAGAAATTTCTGTCCATATTTATTTTACAAAACTAATGTAAACAAATAACTCGGCTTAAACAGAAACAAGATAACAAGAAACGAAACAAAACAAAAAACAATGATCTCGTAAACTTCGTCTTTGAAATAAGTTTTATTTTATCCGTCGAGTCCCTTCGGAAGTTCTGGTGTAATTCCTGGAGAGACGGTCCGGAAAGGTTTAAATACGGTTCGCTGTTTGACGGGCAAGTTCTATTTATATTAACGGACACACGGAAACGGTTTGCGTATACGGTTGGGTTCTTAAAAAGTTTTTTTAAGTCTTCAGATACTTTACTTTTTTACCTATTACTACATTCAAATTACCTTGCTAAAGTAGTACTACGTGGAGTTGTCATTAAGCGAATTTGTAATTTTTAGAAGTTGACATTGGTGCCGATTTTGTTGTTCACAAACTAAACTAAATTTAAGGTCAGTGCATCTTTTTCTTTCTATTTCATTAAGAAAAGGACAGACAATAAATTTTAGTTTAGTTCTGTCAAACTATCACTATTACATAGAAGTTTAGACGCGATTAAAAACTTGCCTACTAAAATTACGTCAATTTACGTCAGGCGCTTATTAATTTGACAGGACTTAACCAAAATTTATCTTCTGTCCTTTTCTTAATGAAATAGAAAGTAAAAGATGCACTGAACTTAAATTTAGTTTAGTTTGTGAACAACAGAATCGGCACCATTGTGAGAAGTTTATGCGAATTTGTCATTGTGATATTTCGAGATATTGACATTATGAGAATTTGACATTCTAAGAAGTTGACATTATGAAACGATACGCATTTTGGTTTTATTTCCATTTTGTGCCTGTGATGTGTCAAATGTGTTAATGGTCTGGGACATTTACAGGTTGTCAGCAAAAAATCTTTAATTATTGTGGTATAGGAGTAAAACTTATAATTAAACCAGGTCTGCATGAAACTATGAATCGTTAAATATTAGTTCATTTTGTGGAAGATTCACGATTTGTGAATTGAATTTTTCATACAATTTTCTATTTTAACCTTTCACATATCCACGGTCAACCAAAGGTCGATACATTACTATAAGTAACGTGCTTTTATAATAATACTGTAACATATATATGAAAAAGATCGAAATAATAATACCTTCTTCATAAATGATAATATAAACGCTGGATAGTCGATAGAAATACGTTACTACACAGTGAAGCCAATAATAACATCTGTCTCTTTCTTTCCAGATGACCTGTAGAATGGTGACCGAGTGATAGTCCAAGTAACCAAGATGGCGGTCAACAGCCCCGGAGGTTACCCGCCCCTTTCCCCCAAGCCACACACGCCCAAAAGTCCTCGCCACTTCATATTCCCCCAGAAAAGTCCTTCCATCGCATCCAGCACTTCTTCATCAGGCTACTACACGCCCCAGTCTGGCTGCAGCTATGACAAGCATAACCAGCCCCCAAAGTCCCCAATAGCCCATGGGCACAGAAGCCCAATGTCTCCAAGGCACTTTAATTTCCCCCAGAAATCCCCATCAGGGCGATCTAGTCCTTGCGTGGACCGAACCAGCCTGCAGTACACTACGTCTCTTAAGCACAGTCGCCGGGAGAAGTCCAGGTCACCAAAACCGCCCCCTGTGCACATTCACACGAACCCTGGCTATGTGTCCCCTAAGCATACCAGGAAACTATACGGTTCTACTTCCACAGTGAGCTCGCCACGACTCGCGACATCACCAAGCATAGTGTCCAGCCACACTGATGATTCTACAGACGCGATACCGGGGACACCATCTGCGATCCTTCACGATGCAGACGATGAGTGCACGACGATTTCTTCGAAGATATGTCGAAAATCGACATCAGATTTGACAGATATGACGGATGATACTCCTCATACCCGCTCCACAAGCATTAGTAGACCATGTTCTCCGATGCGCAGAGGGTCCATGAAGGGCGGTTTGGCGTACTTGGCGAGCAGACGAGGGTCGAGGGAATCTACCATGTCGAACTGCGACTCAGTCGAAGACATTGGGCCGCTGAACTTTCAGAACACTATGAGAGGCCGTCAGAGGCGGACGTCAAACTTTCTGGAGCTACCTGGTGAGTACCTTTATCTAATCTCTTGGTGTTTGATCGATCGATGAACGAAAACTGGCTCTGACGCACCGATATGACTTTGACGAGGGTACGCATTGATTCAAACTGATTAATTATTCATTTTTATCCCTAATGCGGATTTCGTTAACTTTGTATTCGATTTTAACCGCTCTGAGTTAGGGGATAAAATGTATCTTAAAATACAATAGACGTAGATATATTTATGACTCTTGAAGAATAATCAAGCGGAATAGGTTACTAAATTATATCTACGTCTATTGTATTTTATAATGGATTTCCGCAAAGTCACGCCTGAATCAATCTATCTAAAATGTATCTTAACGAAAGTAGAAAACGAAGGGACCTGATGTTTTAGGTTGAATATTTTTGCATAATATTTTGTAATATCACTTATAAGCTTGGTGAGTGATAAAGAGAGATAATGCTATGCGATTCGTACATGCTAAAAAGAGATAAAACAATATGCAGAATCTAGCTGTAGGTAACGGTCTCTACTGAGAGTTTTTTTTTTTTAATAACCTAATACTCTTATTATGTTATGCCAATGAATAACGATGATATGGCAATAAGTTCGCCCCCTATTACATGGGACTTAATCATAACTGGCGAAATGTGGGTGTACTATAGGTACACCTCTGCCCGACACTTCGGGGTATGTTATGTTATGAATTGCGAAACAGACAAACGGTATGTTTAAGTCTATATATTACCATAAATCAGGCACAAATTCAGACAAAAAAAATCCCATTGATAAGAATAAGAATAGGAATTATTTATTTGTGAAACATAGGTTAAAGGTCAATATGGTCTTAGTAATAAAATGTAACGCTATGTGTTGTCATTGATGACATACAAATATAAATAAGGATTATTAAATAAAGAAACCACAGAAAAACAAAAGAAAAATATCGAAATAAAAGAAAAATACATGATAAAACCCAACAACAATTTGCCCAACTTTATATCGAACCCTGAACCATATGCTCAGCAGTTCTGCTTCAAACCACTATGGGTATATTTATTTATTTATTCAATACTCCAAGCTCCCAAATGTATAGTGGTGGACTTGATGCCATAGGCATTTCGACCAGTAAGCCTTTGGGTGCTCCAGAGACAAACAGTGGTAAGTGAAGTTCCGAAAAGGTATAAATATATTATATTTAAACATAAATACTTTATCAACAAGCCAGGTAGCGAACGAAGAAATAATCCGCTTTTCATAACTTGGGATAATAATACCAAATGTACAAACAAATCGGAGATGATAAGAATATCTAACTTAATGTAAATCGCAACCATTCTTCAATGTAAATCAATATCAAATCAGCTTTACGATTCAAATTGGATTACAGATTTACTGAGAATCTTCGTACTAATACGTTTTATATCGTTGTTGTTTTGAAAATTAAATATTTCAGCGGTAAAGTTTCAGGACGTCGCCGTCGACGTAAAAAGAAAAGGTTTTTTTAATTATACTCCATTTGAAATAAGATTAGACATTTAAATAAACCTTTTTTATAGTCCGTTCAACCGATTTTGACATCTATACCGTAGGCATAAGGTTAAGTAAGGTTTAAGGTTTTTTTTGTGGGAAAATTATAGGCTGATTATGCTATCTACTAGTAGTTCTGCGAACAGTAGACCTCGCGATGCCAAACTTTTTTACAACGATTAATTAACCTTTAGCTAGTCGCGCCAAAATAATCACATTGTTAGTCACGTGGGTTCTGTGCGGATTCCATAACTGTTTTATTTGCACACAGTATGAAATCTACATACAGTGTGTATATAAACACAGATTGAAATCCACACAGCCTCAAATCCCTACCCCACCGGCGGTAGTTTTCTCATATTTATTTTACGTCGTTAGTGTCACGACAAGCAACAAGTCGTCCCCAGGTGATGTCTCTTAGCACAGCCATTACTCGTTATGTTATGGGTTCAGGTGTGAAATAAAAGTGCCACTAAAAATATAATATACTGAGGGAGACCGTAATCCGTTGTAAAAGCGAGTTGAGTGGTATTGTGTGCTAGGATATTTATTAGTAATTTTAGAAGTCAAACATTGCCACGGGGTGAAAGAGACTCCAAAATTAATTATAAATTGTTTGATGGCAATTGCTTCATTTTTAGGGTTCCGTAGTCAACAAGGAACCCTTATAGTTTCGCCATGTCCGTCTGTCTGTCTGTCTGTCCGCGGCTTAGCTCAGAGACTCTTAGTACTAGAAAGCTGTAATTTGGTATGGGTATACATATAAATCACGCCGACAAAGTGGTAAAATAAAATAATGAAAAAAAACTGCGGCCGGTCAGGTCACGTCCCGCGCCACCTACCTGTGTTGACACGCAAGTTCGTTGCCCTAGCGCCCTAGGGTGAAAGGGTGAAATACTCTTGTGGTAAAATGCAGATTTTCTTTTAAAAAAAATTGACATTTTCCATTGATTTTACGTTCTATAAATGAAACCAGAATACCGTATGATATTACACTATGAAAATAACTAAAGTAAACTACACGGGCTGTCTCTCAATCAGAAAAATCACGAATGTATCTAACGGCGTATGCTGCAGGGCTGAGCTAACATGAGTTAAGCCTAATTTACATTATGAAACTATTTGCGCAAACGTAGTTATTCATTGATAATTCCATGTGTGAATAGACAATTATTTACACGTGAAACTATCAATGAGGAATTAAGTTTTTACGCAACTAGTTTCGTAATGTAAATTCAGCCTATGACGCAAACATAAAGTAAAATAATTCAAAACGGCTCTAACACAGATTCTAATTGACTTCAAGCAATCTAAATTAGCTGAGTTCTGTTTGGACTAACTTCGACGTACGAACGCATGTGCCCAACTTACAAGGTTTTCATAATTATACAGGAATTTAAGTTTATACAGGACGATGTTTAATATGAAGTTTTATTAAAGTTTAACTCGGCAGTCTGAGGAGGAGTACTGATTAACTTAGACTTAGGTACTTATTTGTCAAAAGAAGTAGCGTGTTTGCATCAATATGAGAAAAAAACAATTTATAACTTTACCCTGGAAAAATGCTCGGGGGAAAGTAAAAGAAATTTCTATATAATATACTGTGAGGGAAATGGACACACGACCGTTAACATGGATTCAGTTCATGATTCTGAACCTTCAATGTTTGGGCGTCCATGTTCGATGACCACCCTGTATACCAGCGCTGAGGTATTTGTTTTTTATTCTCAAATATCGTAGAACGTTGGCAAATAAACTTGTTAAATAAGTTTATTTGCCATCCAAAACTCAAATAACTTATGTATAGCTCTAATAAATTTTAGCAATCGAAACCTTCCTTGTACACTAAAACGTTTCCTAAGCTAAATAATAACCGTGCTATGTTACAACTTAAGTGGATAACTTTACAGCTCATTTTATAATTTGATTGGAAGTACCCTTTAAAATTGTTAAGCACTGTGATACTTTGAAACCGAAGTTTTCCAATCAAATAACTTAACTCTAACTTGGTAGACTGTGTAACTTTTACTTAGTTTGCTTGTATCGTGTTTTTTATTCGCTTTCGTGAAATGACAAGCGTTTTAGAGTTTTCCTCTAATTAAAACTATGTTTTGTTTACGTTAAAAATATTCGCAAAAAATCTGCCTAGCCTTTTCTTAACTATGTTGGGGTCGGCTTCCATTCTAACCGGAGGCAGCTGAATACGAGTATTTAACATGAAACTACTGCCTATCTGACCTTCACAACCCAGTTACTGGGCACGGAGGGGTCTCCATAAGTAGGTACCTAATGGATAGTCACCCATCCACGAATCGACCGCGGCACGCGTTGCTTAACCTTCAATCGACCCGTGCGGCTGTTATCATCAAGCCCTCGTTCGTTCGTATTCGTTTAATACCTAATGGTTGGACAAAACATAATTAGGTTTTAGGTAGAAAAAAAAACTAACTAAAGGTGTCGGCTTTAAAACCAGACATTACTTAATACGATCATCAGTAATTCAATCAGTAAAAAATCAGTAATTAAATCAATCTGCCTAGTCTTTTCCCAACTATATTGGGCTCGGCTTCCAGTGTAACCGGATGCAGCTGGATACCAGTATTATACATGGAGCGACGGCCTATCTAACCTCCACAACCCAGTAACTGGGTAATACGATACCCCTTGATAAGACTGGTTGTCAGACTTTCGGTCTTCTGATGAAGCTTCTAGCTAAGCTCGTCTAGCAGTGTTTTTGGGTAAAACCTAGGTAATATTCACTATGGAGTTTAATGTAGGTACTCGAATTATCTTAAATCGTTTGGCAAATGATTGCTGTTGTATTGTATTGATGTTATTTTTTGGGGAACATTAAACAACAAACTTTCCCTTATTACTTTATTCTAACTAAGTAATTTGCTACCGAAAATTATGATAACAATATTTCAAATTGACAAACATTTTAATATAATAGAATAGAATATTTTGCATAAAATATGGTACATAAAAGGTCTTAAATGTAAGAAGTCCCACATATTTTGCTTACTTATTCATTTCAGCATGCAAAAATTACCTTATAATAAAATACTTATACAAAAAACAAAATTGTTGCTCAGATCAGATCATGACATTGAAGTAAAAAATTAAAATCATTAAAATTACATTACAATTCTATTACTAGTGAGATCATATTTCAAAATCAACGTCGTTGCGTTCGACTTACAAATCTTACTCCACAAACCACTATTGTTATCTATTAAAATGTACCTTCCTTCACTCGCCGTCAGGTACATACCGCAGATTAGGAAGACCCAGTCGTGTTCAATTCCTGTCGTAATCCATGAGAATGAGGACCTAGTCCTGCTCGATTACCGTTGTAATCCATTCATTCTTCCCGAAGATATTGATCGAATTTATTCAATGGCGCATTAGAGCTATTGTTATTAAAATGCATAAGGTGATTGCTGGGTTTCTGAGTGATTTGTTGCTAACCAAAGCTAATTTAAAAATGTTGAATAAGACTTTAATGACTTTTATTTGGTGTCTCGGCAATTTACTTTTGCACCACGGAAAGAAAGCCATCATTTAGTTTTTTAATAATATTGTGAACTGACATTGAAAATCGGTGGCAAAAAAATATTTGAAAGTGAGCGTTCTTAGTCAAAGTAAAAAAAAAAACAATTAGGCACTTATAACCTACCTGCCTGCTACCTGCTTTTGGCTACTTTTTTATTTTGTCTTTTTTGTTGTGTGTGCGTTTTGTTTGTGCAGAATAAACAATTTTTCTTTTTTTTCTTTATAAGGTTCTTTCGAACGTCAAAACACAACTCTATCATTGGTGTCAACACACATCTTCCGACATATAGAAGTATTTTAGGATGAATTTGATATGTGATCATAAAGCCATGTGTCCAAACATGATGGTTATGATATAACGTATTAAGTATCGTAGGCCATTATACGATCTCTGGACAGATGTCGATACATTGATTGACAACAGTTAAGGACTAAATTGACGACTATATAGGTATAGAATATCGAGAGATACAAGTACCGGCTGTCAAACAAACATTCATTGAGTCTTCATTGAGTAACATTATACAAATTATTCTGTGGCGGTATCTACATCGCCACATGCGAACTACGCATCAAAGACCTGACGTCACACAAAAATCCTGACGTCACATAAATCCTGCATTGCGCAATTAAAGTTTACCGTGCAATGGACAATTATATACAAGAACCCGACATCAATCGTTGGGCAGTTACCCGCTAGACACAACACCCGTCTGGTCGTAGGATCCTCCCTTTTCTATGGTGGATGAGTGAACGTTAGACCCTGTTCCTCATACTCCTAAAATTTCGCTACCCATCCCCTTAACAACAAGTTCATCACGATCTAATTACTACCTCTCAACCCTCTTAGATCACTCCTACAGATTGACTGCGAGATGAAGATAGACGTGTTCTGAGTAAAAATAAATGAATCATTCTTTTGTTTTTAATTTATTCTTATTTTTCTGGGAAAACCGGTACTATGTACAGTTAAACCCAATCGTGGGAGGGAATGTAGATGTTACAAAGATAATAAAGGATTTAATTAACATGCTCTTTATTTTCACATTGTTGTTTGTGTGTGAAATATGCTTTTTTTTTTTTTTTTAAACTTTGGAATTTCTTCCTGTGTCGTGGGTGCGAAACAAACATAGAAACTCACATACACACCCAGACCCGGAACAACTACTTGCAGATCATACAAATATCTGTTCCTTTTACACTACGTTGGGGTTATTAGTGGTACTGATTTGCTAGGAATCAGGTCCAGAGATTCTTTTAGCTGCATTTGCGTCATAATCAGTCTATAATGTTCCCACTGCTGGGACATAGGCCTCCTCTCTTATGTGATAGAGGGATTGGCCCGTAATCCACTACGCGGGCCTAGTGCGGGTTGGTAGATGTCGCATCTGTAAAGAAATCTCGAGGTTTTTTCAAGTCGGAATGGGGACGGGTAGCAAGTCAGGCTATAAAGTTCCTATTGCTGGGACACGGGCCTTTTGTCTATGACAGGGAGTGGGCCATAATCCAGTAAGCGTGCTCATTGAGGGTTAGTTGATATATCTACATTATCCTTACATATTATTAAACAAAGTCCTTCGCCGCGTCTGTCTGTAGTCCTGTTCGCGATACACTCAAAAACTACTGCACCAATTTTCATGCTGTTTTCACGAATGGATAGAATGGTTCTCGAGGAAAGTTTTAGTATATAATAACCGACATCCACGCGGGTGAAGCCGCGTGCATCAGCTAGGGTGACGTCTTACAGTTATAGTATGACGATCATACTCTACGCATACGTTTCTGTAAACACTGGCCTTTGTAGTATGATTTAAAACAAATATAAACAACGTGTGCGGTCGGGGGACCCCTGTCAGGAACACAGTTCCTTACGCAATACTCTCACGCACACACACTCGTATATAATAGAAAGAGACAGAGAGAGAGAGGGTCACATAGAGAGCTTTTTTCATACGTGACGATTTCTACCAGTCAACTTTCTACCGCAGAACTTTCTTCCTAAAACACAACTAAGTACATTAACATCAGTAAGTATATTCGCTAGCTTTCTATTAACCGTTATTTTGCTAAAACTGTCCCAGACGGCAGGATGGAAGTACGGAATATGATCGCAGGAAATGAAATCTCTCAATACTTCCTCTAGACTGTCTGTTTCATAAGGCAATAAATAAAAATAAAAGAAAAACAGTTACCGTACGCTGTCCCTGATAGGTATATCATATTGATAGGTTAATTTCCTGTAGGAACAGGGATAAATGTCCTGATTATCGAAATTTCAGCGGAAACAGATCCCAGGCAATGCTCATTACCTACCCCCGCGTCCTAACCAAAGGCGATAGTCACGCGAGTACGCGATCATCGCGTTCATATGTCACTTTTTCACACCCACCGTGAACAGGAGGTCAACGAGAACGAGATGCCGAAGTAGCGATAGAAACCCGAAAGTCTGACAACCAGTCTTACCAAAGGTACTCGTGTTACCCTGGGTTGTGGAGGTTCGATAGGCAGTCACTCCTTGTAAAATACTGGTATTCAGCTGCATCCGGTTAGACTGGAAGCCGGCCCCAACATCGTTTGGAGGAGGCTAGGCCGATTAATTGATTGTGCAACTTATGTAAATGTGTGGCGGTATCTACATCGCCACATGCGAACTACGCATCAAAAACCTGACGTCACCTAAAATTCCTGACGTCACATATATCCTGCATCGCGCAATTAAAGTTTACCGTGCAATGGACATACAAGAACCCAACCTCAATAGTTGGGCAGTTGCCCGCCAGACACAACACCCGTCTGGTCGGAGGATCCTCCCTTTTCTATGGAGTATGAGTGAACTTTACACCCTGTTCCTCATACCCCTAAAAGTGTATTGAATATTGAGTAAAATCAGTGTGGTTGTATGACTATTCTATCAAAGCAAATGATCCATTCATGCATTCTAGAGCCGCATTAGCATTACAATGAAGCCATCAAGACATTATGTCATTAACATACAAGACTTGTTATTAAGTGCACTGAAGCTACTGATTAGATCATGTCTAAGACTGTATGGTCACTGCACACCGCGAGAGCGTGAACTGTGGTGCATTACAATACCTTCCACGAGTGTATAATCGACCAAGCGATTATTTATCACAACAATTCCAAAATACATCTAAATGTCATCATCATTTGCCTAGACCTTTCCCAACTGTGGTGGGGTGGCTTCCAGTCTAACCGGATGCAGCTGAATACCAGTATATTAAAAAAAATATCTAAGTGTCACCTACAGTTCATCCACATTTCGCCAGTTATGCTTAAGTCCTATGTGTGTACCTCTGCGTGTGTCACACCCATAAATTGATCTTCTCTTTTTACCCGACTGCCTCAGAAGGAGGGTTATGTTATTCGAGAGTATGTATGTATGTTTGTATGTATGTCTATTTCTTTGGCACGCTCTGTAGCCTAAACGGCTTGATGGATTTTAACATACGAGGTGTCGTTAGGTTCGTCTTAATTGTGGGAGTGACATAGGCTATATATTATTTCTATATTTCTTCTGCAAACAAAAAAAAATGAATGGGAAGGTTTTTTTTTTTAAAGAATTAATATATTGGTATCAAATAAAAGCTAGTAATGAGTTAATTCCAAATATATAAATTAACTAGCTTTTGCCCACGGCTTCGCCCGCGTGAATGTCGGAAATTATCCCACGGGAAAGTACTACCGGGATAAAAAGTATTCCCGGTCCTATTCCCGGTCATGGTCTACCCATGTGTCAAATTTCATCCAAATCCGTTCAGCCGTTTTAGCGTGAAAGCGAAACAAACAAACAAACTCACTTTTGCATTTCTTCATTAAAATTAACTTTGACTTTGCAATGTCAATTCTAATGACTCGACTTTGTGTATGTAGGTATGTTTTGTTATGTTTGGTGAGATTATTATGTGTGTTTGATGTAATGAAAATAAACCTTTTAGTATTCGAAGTAAGAAGACCGGGAAATTTGGTTTGAATGAATACCTATCGTTCTTCCTGGTTTTCCTTAAGCGTTTCCTTTCCTATTCTATCTATAAAGGTTCTGAATCATTAACGTATTTATAACGCATTATATTATGTAACGAACTTTTGCCAGCGGCTTCGCCCGTGTAGATGTCGAAAATTATACTATGGGAACCTAGTACCGGGATGAAAAGTATCCTATGTGTTAATCCAGGTTATAAACTATCTGTTTGCCAAATTTCACCCAAATCCGCTCAGCCGTTTTTGCGTGATTGAGTAACAAACGTCCAAACACACAAAGTTTCACATTTATTAATCAATCTGCCTAGCCTTTTCCTAACTATGTTAGGGTCGGCTTCCAGTCTAACCGGATGCAGCTGAATACCAGTATTTCACATGGAGCGACTGCCTATCTTACCTCCACAACCCAGTAACTGGGTAATACGACACCCCTGAGTAAGACTGGTTGTCAGACTTTCGGGCTTCTGACGGCTCGTAACGACTGTCAAAGATCCACAAATGACAGCCGGGACCAACGGCTTAACGTGCTTTCAGAGGCGCGGCTCCTCCGCGCCTCTGAAAGCACGTTAAGCCGTTGGTCTCGATATGTGAAAATGGTCACCCATCCACGGACCAACCCCGGCAAGCGTAGCTTAACCTGATGGATCGACTCATGCGGCTGTTATTACTTAGCTACGAGCTCCTCCGAGAATATATATATTATTATTTTAGTTAAGACTAACGCATAATCATGTTTTTCTCTTCTTGTTCTCACACACTAGTCTACATTTCTTTCTCATTTCTCCTTTCGCAGGTCTGCTGGAAGAAATTTCTTAAGAAATAAGCAGTACCTTTGTACTCATATCATATTATGTCATATCTCTTTGTATTTTACTGTGTGTATATAAATAATAAATAAATAAATATATTATTATATATTATATTATATATACAACGTGCCGCTACAATGGCGACATTAATTTAACACACGTATACGATTTCGCGTATTCGTTTTATGAAAATATTTGAATTTCATTAAACGTTATTATTTATTGATTTATTTTCAATTTTCTAAATTACCATTCTAGAGCAACCTGTACTTAAAGAACTGTAGCGAAGAGGTCATTTGCCGGGGTCACGGATCATATGGTAGGCGAATAGAGGAAAGCCGCGCAATTTCTTTGAAATTATGCCGACAACAAAGCATAGTACCGAAAAACCGAAAAAACGTAAGCCAGCTGGTAGGTAGCTTCATGAATGAATCTTTTACACAGAGTGATCTCAATTATGGTTATGTTTTTGTTATTTAGTTTGTTTGAAAATTTAAATTTTTCAATTTACGAATTATTTTATTTTATTAAAATATTTATGTTTACTGGCCACTAGCCCTACCCGTGTGTTAAATTAATGTCGCCATTGTACCGGCACGCTGTATATTATATAATATAATATTAGGTCTTTACCTATGAAATTGCCGTTCTGCAGTAGTGGCCATTTCAAATCAAAATAATTTTTGTTTGGCTAAGAATTCTAATTTCAAATTAATTTTATTTTAAAAACATGTTTTTTTTTTCCAAAAGTAGTCATTTCTTTATTGATTAGTGTTACATTTTCATCGCATTTCAATCTTTTTCGTCATCATGGATACGTTAAAAATTCGAGTAATTATGGAATATGAGTACCGTCGTGGCAGCAACGCGGCACAAGCGGCACGCAACATCAACGACTTTTACGGAGCTAACACTACAAACCAACGCACCACCTGTTATTGGTTTGCTCGCTTCCGTTCTGGAAATTTCGACCTGAAAAATGAACCTCGCGGTCGTCCGAAGACTTTGGTCGACAATGACGAATTAAAGGCGATTGTGGAAGCTGATGATACACAATCTACGGCTGAATTAGCAGCAGCTTTCGACGTTAGCGTCAAAACAATATTGGTCCATTTGCGTCAAATTGGCAAGGTAAAAAAGCTTGACAAATGGGTGCCCCACGAACTCAATGATCGCCAGCGCGAAGTACGCGTCGAGACGTGCCTTGCACTGCTCAACAGACACACAAATGAAGGAATTTTGAACCGCATTGTTACCTGCGATGAAAAATGGATTCTGTTTGATAACCGCAAGCGCTCAGCAAGTTGGTTGGATCCTGGTTCAGCACCTAAACAATGCCCTAAACGAAAACTTACCCCTAGAAAAGTGATGGTCACTGTTTGGTGGTCTAGCGCCGGTGTGATTCATCACAGCTTCTTACCAAACGGGGTGAGCATTACTGCAGATGTGTACTGTGAAGAACTGAACACAATGATGGAGAAGCTAGCGCATCTCCAACCAGCATTGGTCAATCGCTCGTCTCCGCTGCTCCTGCACGACAACGCGCGACCTCATACTGCACAGCAGACGGTCTCCAAGTTGCAAGAACTGGGGTTGGAAGCTCTCCGTCATCCGTCCTACTCACCAGACCTTGCGCCTACAGACTACTACTTTTTTCCAGAATTTGGATAACTTCTTGGCGGGAAAAAAATTCAATACCCGAGAGGCAGTACAAAATGCCTTTGAAGAATTTGTTGCCTCCCGTCCAGCTGATTTCTTTAAGAAGGGCATCAATAAACTGCCACTGCGATGGCAAACATGCATTGATTGCATGGGTGATTACTTCGATTAATACAAATAAAAAATTCATGAAAAAAATTCGTTTAAATTTTTTCATACAAAACGGCAATTTCATAGGTAAATACCTATTATTAGTAGGATAAAACTAAAAAGCTTGAAATAAAACAAATTATTTAAAAAACTAAAAACTCGCGTGCAAAAACGCAAAAGAGAAAAACAAGCATTATAATCTGTATTAATTTTGGTATTACAGGCGGGAAACAAACAAAAGTTACACCATATTTCAGGTTATTGGTTTGTTCCCCGCCTGTAATACCAAAATTAATACAGATTATAATGCTTGTTTTTCTCTTTTGCGTTTTTTAAATAATTTGTTTTATTTTATGATGTGCAAGGAATCAGAAGATCAGTCCATTCATCCATTCATTAAGATCATCAACATTATGATTGACTAGCTTCTACCAGCGGCTTCGCTCGCGTGATATCTCTCTAAATTACTAGCTGCGCCCCGCGGTTTCACCCGCCTAAGTCTCGATCCCGTGGGAATATCGAGATAAAAAGTCCTATTCCGGGTCATGGTCTATCCATGTGCCAAATTTCATCCAAATCTGATCAGCCGTTTTAGCGTGAAAGACAAACAAACAAACAAACTCACTTTCGCATTTATTATATTAGATAGGATAGTTATAGTTATATAGTAAGAAAGTTAAAATTATAGTTTTTTTCTGGTTTTGCAATCCCCGAATGTAAGGGCATGATTTGACCAATATTTTATCGACAGAAACTAGGATAAATAACCCATTAAAATACCCATTACAGTATTCTGCCAAATTCCAAACTAGAGTACCCAATAACGTTCTTTCTACATCATTAAGCCTATTTGTTATTACCACGGTCAACATAATAAATAACTTTGTCGTTCAAGACGAAAGTACCGACAAAATTCCCGGCTATTCAGGGCCATTCGGGGCTATTCGTGGGAATTCGGCTATTTACGGCAGTCATCAATAAAACATTATGATGAAACGCCTACATTGAGATTGTGGGTAGTGATTTAAGATTACCTAGGTTTCTGGTAAATTACTTGTGACCCGCCTTAAAAAGGGTGTTTTCTTTGAAGATCTAAATAATCCATACTAATATTATAAATTCGAAAGTAACTCTGTCTGTCTGTATGTTACCTTTTTACCCCTAAACCACTGAACGGATTTCGATAAAATTCGGCAAAGAGAAAGATGGCATCCCGGGGAAGGACATAGGCTTTTTATCGACATACCACGCGGGCGAAGCCGCGGGCGGAAGCTAGTCATAAATAATCAATCAATCAAGTCATTTATTCAGATCATAAAATCCAATTTGTTAGTAAGTACAAAAGAAAAACTTAAAAAACTAGTGTTAGTAAGTATTCGGCTTTTGGTAATAATTTGTAATGATGACAATAATAATGTCAAAATTATTTTACATAAATAAATTTAAATTATAGAATTAAATCAAAATCATATAAAAATGTCAAACTATAAAAAAATTCAAATTGGTATAAATTGCATTATCATTAACATTTTTACCTGCCCCAAGTTCGATAAACCTGTAGGTACGGGGCTGATTATCGAAATTTCAGCGGAAACAGATCCCAGGCAATGCTCATTACCTACCCCCGCGTCCTAACCAAAGGCGATAGTCACGCGAGTACGCGATCATCGCGTTCATATGTCACTTTTTCACACACACCCGACAGAAACCCGAAAGTGACAACCAGTCTTACCAAATCATCATAAACCGGAAGAGTTTATTTTTTTGTTTGAATGCTGCATGCTTCATTTTTTGCGAAATGTTCCTAGCTCTATTCTTGAGTAAGGTTATGGACTATTTTAACATCACTCTACGAGCCATAGTAGCCGAGCAGTTTCGGAAGTCGGTGTCTTTGCTTTTCAATTTTCGTGTTTTGCCACCGACTTCCGAAATTAAAGTTATTTTTCACGTTATTAGTGTTTTTTTGGAAGTCGGTTGTTTTTTTTTTTTGTAAAAAGTTTTTATTTTTCACTTTTTAGTTGTGGTACCTACTCCACACAAATTCGAATATCACTACCTGCTATGTAAATAACAGTGAAGGAGACAAACAAAATATCGTCTACATACACTAAGTGGGAAAAATACATAATTATTGAAGCTAACTCAAAAACTACGCAAGAAAAGTTAATAAAATTTATATGGGACCATCTCTGAAGCATGACCTACCAAACAAAAAAAGAATCATGAAAATCGATTCATAATTGGCGGAGCAATCACGTAAAATAAACACAAAAAAAAAAAAATTACATACAGACGAATTGAGAACCTCCTCCTTTTTGAAGAAGTCGGTTGAAAAGAAAGAACGCTAAGCGAAAACAAAGTAATAGCGTGTGCGGGCGATGCGACGCAGTGGATCGGGGGCCGAAATTAGACGCGGGCGAACTCACAGGCAGAAGACAGTTATTTTATATGTGTTTTATTTGAAAGTAAAACAGATACACCCAAATTATAACAAACAAGCGCCCGATACGATTGCCCATCGGCAAAATTTACGAAATTCCATACGAACATATGTCAACATATGTCATGCTCACTCAAATGTCTCACTGGTGGTGACGTGTGAAAATGGTTGAGCTGAATGGTGCTGATCCATGCGTCATGTTCGTGAACGAGCGCCGCCAGTAGGGACTGGTCATCTCTAAGCTGCCACGGCTTATTTTTAATTTATTTTACTTTTTGAATGTTTTTGATCTTTAATTACGGACGCTTTGTGCACGTCTCTTTTTTTTTCCTTTTTTAAATTTTTCTCACATGTTTAATTTCAAACTGAATGATGTAACCAATATATTGTAACAGTATTCTGATTTAAAAGAGTGTCCGTGGAGTTTCTTGCCCGTTCTTCTCCATACGAACCTACTACGCTTTGGAATGGGCAACTAGCTTCATTTTTTTTGACTGACATACCCCTTGACAACTCAAAAGTACCTGTAATTGGTTTATTTGAAATAGTTGCTTGGAGTTTGAGTTTGAACTTTCAACTTTATTTAACCCATTTGGAGATGAATTTTCAAAAGTCCTTCACCTCACATCCGTTATTTCAGGAACTCTTATGCTTTTCATGCTTCTAGACCCAGTGGTTTAGGCTGTGTGTTGTCTGTTTGATTAAGTAGAATAATGTTATTGTGAACTCGTAGCAGCTACGGTGTAGACCAATGCTACGGCGTAGCTGCCGTAGCATTGGCCTATGCCTAGGCCTAGTCATAAAAATTCAAACCACTATAAAATTCAACCATTATAAAACGAGCTCAAACTTAAACGTTTCAGCCAGTTTTTAACCGACTTCAAAAAGGAGGTTTTTGTATTTCGGTTCGGACCTTATTCCGATACAAATAAAGTAATTAAAACAAAATTGACTATTTCAGACTCGTGCTTAAAATCAGTATTTGTATTTAAAACTTTAACTTTGTAAGAATAAAGTTTAAAATTATAAAATGGATCGATGGTTCAATCGGTTTAATTTTAAGGCAGAAAGAATTCTTCAGGCCATGATCGAGATTGAAAGAGCTTCTAATTTGACGGCAATTAATAAGGTCTGCTGCCAACAATGCTCGCTACCCTATAAACCATTGCATACACGACTCATCATCTGCCTAGCCTTTTCCCAACTATATTGGGGTCGGCTTCCAGTCTAACCGGATGCAGCTGAATACCAGTATTTTACATGGAGCGACTGCCTATCTGACCTCCACAACCCAGTAACTGGGTAATACGATACCCCTTGGTAAGACTGGTTGCCAGACTTTCGGGCTGCTGACGACCCGTAACGACTGTCAAAGATCCACAAATGACAGCCGGGTCCAACGGCTTAACGTGCTTTCCGAGCCACGGAGGAGTCTGGGTATGTAAAGATGGTCACCCATCCACGGACCAACCCCGGCAAGCGTAGCTTAACCTGATGGATCGACCCGTGCGGCTGTTATTACGTAGCCACGAGCTCCTCCATTGCATACACGACTAAACAAGTAATAAAAACAAAATAAAACCGGCCAAGTGCGAGTCGGACTCGCACACGAAGGGTTCCGTACCATTATCTATAAAAACGGCAAAAAAATCACGTTTGTTGTATCGGCGCCACATTAAATATTTATTTTATTCTGTTTTTTAGTATTTGTTGTTATAGCGGCAACAGAAATACATCATCTGTGAAAATTTTAACTGTCTAACTATCACGGTTCATGAGATACAGCCTGGTGACGGACAGACAGACAGACAGCGGCGCCTTAATAAAAGGGTCCCGTTTTACCCTTTGGGTACGGAACCCTAAAAAAAGTAGTGTTACCAATAAAAACAAATTGCGTAGTCACTACGTCATAGGTGACGTCACAGTTACGACTGCTACGTGCTCGTAGCAAATCACTGATTGCTTCTTCAAATGATAAGTGAAAAACGACCACGTTTTTAAAGACGGCGCGATGTGATTTAGCGCTATCTCTAGTCCAAGTTCTATGAAATCAAGCGTGAAACGCTGTAACTTTAGGAGAAATCTTTGTATCGCAGAATCACATTTTGTAGGGATAGAGATATTTTTTTAAACCTGTGTTGTCCCAATTGTTTGCTTGTAGTCCAGAATTAATTTAAAAAAATACATTTATAGTGTTTATAAATATACATAGATATATGAAAATGAAATTGTTCGTTTGTTACGCTTTCACGCTGAAACGGCTAAATAAATTATGATGAAATTTTACCATGACCTGGATTAGGACATAGGATACTTTTTATCCCAATAATATTCCCACGAAATCCAGACTGATGCGGGTAAAATCGTGGGGCGCAGCTAGTAATATTTGAAGTTACCAGCTAGCTACTAATATTTAAAGTAACAGAACACTTCACATTTCATACTTGAACCACGTATAAGTTAGGTAATTTAATTATAACTAAGTTCAGTACGTGTTAAATGGAAAGATGGAAGATACTTAAGTATCATATACAACAAAAGTATTCATTTTCATGTTACAGTATTGTTAATTATAATAATTTAATAATAATATAATATTACCCATCCAATTATATGTTAAAGTAAGCACATACTTTGAACTTAGGCACGTATCTAGTAGAAGCCTCCCCCTAAAAAACAGAGGCGAAGTTATGTAAGGGTCGAATCACATTGAAGCAGATTTTATTTGAACCTTTTGCCTGCGGCTATGCCCACGTGGATGTGGAAAAGTCAGTTCAGCCGGTTTAGCGTGAAAACGTAACAAACAAACAAACTCACTTTCGCTTTCTTTTCATATTAGAAAGTGTGGATTTCACATAAAACCAATGAGGTGTGGGGCACTGTGAATGACTTCAACAATATAGTTCTACGACATTGTTTGAAAAACAAAGAAAAATAATTGTTTATTCTGCACAAACAAGCCCCAATCCGCTCTCGACCTTAAGTTACTAAGTCAATTCGCAAATGCTAAACAAATATTAAAGTAGTGTTATAATTGAATGCGCGGTAAAAATATTGGTTTTAATGAAAAAAACTTTTTTTTTTTTGTTGTTTTCGGTCATTTATTTTTATATTTAAGTCAACTACCCATGGTTTGAGTGACAACGGTGTTTACATTTACACCCTGTACACCATTGTGTCTAGACCAAGACAATTTATTGTATCCTTTAAGATATATAAATAAAAAGGGCGAGTTAAAAGAGAAGCTCAACGTGTAAACAAATTAACTTTCACAAAGAAGCGCCGAATACTCGCACAAAAGAATATCATAATATTTTATAAAATTGATATGAAAAGAGGGAATCCTTTCTAAAATTATCTATTAATTTGATATGAAAAGAGTGAATCCTTTCTAAACTTATAAGCTTTTTGTCAAAGGCATAGAAAGCAAAAATTAAGAGCAGTGGTAACGGCCGCCACTTACGAGTAGGTCGTGGCTTCGAACTCAGACAGGCGATCAGCGGGCCTAAAACGGCCACATTAGCAATTCATTTCCTGAATTCCAGCTGTCATTAGCAATTCCTCTAATTTGACACAAAAGCAATTCATAATGTGTGGACCATTTTACGAATCTCCATAGAAAACTGTCCAACAAATGAATGATTTCGTAATATGAATCGCACGCAGATTATGAAATGTCAATTTGTGACATTTTAGGATGATTCATAATATTTTCCTATTATGATTCTGCCAAAGTTTTAAGCCCCCAGGACTACCAAACTGTATAAACTTTCAAACTTGATGGAAAACGAGGAACATATATGGGAACATGGGAGTTAAAATCGATGATGTAGTTATCGAGATTTTCCATCACCCTGTCACAAATGATCCATCTTCCGTGTTACACCCAGCATATTACCTTGTCTTTATTGTCATACTTTTATCTTTATGTCACAGTGGTAGAACACTCTCGTCCCCGCGTCTGCTCGCTACCAGAGAAGCCGTACAACCCTCGCGTATCAGACGACCTGTACCGTCTGCGTACCTTCAGCATCACCACCAAGGGCGGAGTGGTCAACTGCGGCGACTCCATCTGCAACCGCCGGAGTCGCTCCAATACCTCGGTCAATTCTACTAATAGCAGGTAAGAGTTTTAAGCCCAGTACATTTTAGAAGGTATTAGTAAGAAAGAAAGAAAATGCCTGCGGCATTAAGTCCGCCTCTGTACATTTGTGTGCTTAAAGTATTAAATTAATAAATAAATAAAGAAAATTATTTTATTTGGGGCATGCACAGGAAATATAAACGATAAGAAGAGGAAAATTAGGAACGAACAAAATAATTTAAAAAGCCTTGTAAAGCCAAAAAGAGTCCTATCTCACCATAATGCTGCGATATTTAGGAAAATTAAAAAGCAAAAAAAAAACTACCTTATTAGATTACCCGCACTGCGGTTTTTTTTGTTTTTTTTGAGGTGGTTTTGTAATGTTATAAAGAATCTATTATCCGGAAAAATCTACTTTGACGCTTACATTATACTAAAAATAACGATGTTTACCGCAAGAATCAAGTGCGTTTAGTCATACTTTGGACATGGTGACCGAGTAAGTGTTAAACAAAATATGGACATATTTTTACCTCAATTAGAAAACAAATTATATGTATAATGTAACCACGGTTTTCTGATACATACTGAATACAGTATTAATCCACAGTCGCCAATCGTGTGGTCGCGTGTTAGAAACTATCATGACTTGCTTCCGGCGAAGGAAAACATTCTCAGTAATGACACTAATTTCATGGATTATACCGCATTTAAGTAAACCTATTTGTTTGTAATGAACATTTAGGATTACGAGGAGACTTCATCAATAACAGAAGGGGTAGGTGGAATTGTATAGGCAACAAAACAGGCAAAATCTGGATATTATTCAGATTTTATCTGTTTTGTTATAAATTCCAAATATTTAAATATTATTATTTTTAATATTATTATTTTATTTTTATTTATTGAAATATTGAGAGGCGGGCGTCGGAAGGCCGCACAAGGTGGATCGATGACTTGGTGAAGGCCGCAGGAATCGGCTGGATGCGGGAAGCACAGAACCGGTCGAAGTGGCGATGCTTGGGGGGCCGCCCAGCCAGCACAAACATTTTGAGTAATTTTTGTTTAACTGCAGTCATAGAAACTAATCGCTGAATAGCCTATTTTAATTAGCTATTTTGGCGCTTCATAATCAGCCTATAATGTTCCCACTGCTGGGACACAGGCCTCCTCTCTGTGAGAGGGAGCTGGCCGTAATTCACCACGCGGGTCCAGGGCACAAAAATAAACTGCTAATAGCTGTGTAATAGCAACGTAACAGAAGAATAATTCTACGACAAGCTGAGTATCTTCTGCATAAAAGCATTTTGTTCTTTAATACAAGTATTACAGCTCTGTTAGCCAGATGATGAATGAACTAATATGGTTAAGTCCTTCAAAGCTCAGATATTGAGATGTTACACAGCGTTTAGCTTATTTCAGTATATTTTATCAAGAATTTAATCAAAATTAATTGAAATTGACGAATCCGAACAGCGTGAATTAAGTGATGGCCAAATTACATTACCTATCGTAAGTAATTTTTACCCTTATTTATGCTTAAAGAAAGAAATTGTTGGTGCGCATGCAACTTTACCGTGTATTTATATATACATTTCGTGTAAAATTTTCACGCGCTACCTGATAAGCCGGGATTTGGAGAAATAAATAAAATTTCGTCTATTGGTATGTTTTACGTGTGAAATATTTTTGTCAGTGGTTTAGGCGTGAAAAGGTAACATACATACAGACAGAGTTACTTTCGAATTTATAATATTAGTATGGATTAAAACAAAAATCTCTAACTAAACAAAAAAAGACTTACAAATCAATAGTTCATTTACCATCGCCTTCAATAAAGTGTCCACTAAGAGTTGACGTCACGGCATGATGGGGCAAACCAAAGACAATGCAGTAGTCACCCACAAAGAACAGACGGACGGTGTCTAATCAGATTAAAAGAGATTTGTAACTGATTACCGTGTTGCGTGACCGCATGTAGGGTTGACAGTCTCCCAACTGCACTAGAATGAGCTCCTCCGATAGAAAACTATGGAGTCAAATTAGCGTTGAATGAGCTTCCTAAAGTTGTAATGGACGGGCCATGTAAACAAAGAGCCGAGTACCGTTGGGGTTGACGTGTTTTTGAGCACCTAAAGACCGCGAATTGTCAAACATGGAGTAGGAAATCTCTTCAGGGGGCCTACAACCCCCTCTTACAGCAGTATTATTTTAATCTTACTTCAGTGGGTGATAGACAGAGAACTATACCTCCTGTAGAGCTTCATTTCTTTCCCACACTGAAGTAATATTAAGAACAATTATAGCAATTATATTGAGAGTAATTAGAAGTAGTATTCTGAAAGTGAACAACGTCGCAAATAGATGTCAAATATTTCGCTGTTTTGATTATTTTGGCAATATTACTGTATGGACATATGAAATATAATATATTGATTATGAAATTCAATGAATAATTTAATTATCGTAACCCCGAATTTTTAGTTTTAGATGTAAAAAAGGATTTGGAGACTTTCCAAATGCCTTTTTTACACCTAAAACCGGTTACAACTTAAATTCAGTGTTATAATAAAATTGCAATTATTTATTATTAATATTCTAGTCAGTTAGTTAGCGATATTTCATAGTTCCATACAGTAATATTGCCAAAATAATCAAAACAGGTAAATATATGACAGTTATTTGCGATGTTGCTAACTTTTAGAGTCAACGCTCTTAAAGAATACTGCTATATGGGTCAATATCAACAAAGTGCATTTTTCATCAATTTTGGTGGCGAAATTTTTTCTTCTGTTTTCGTGAACAATAAGGACCAGGTATAAGAGTAGAAAGTCCAAGCTAGAAGGATCTTCAAGAGGTCTGTGAATATCTCGATAACTTTTTGAGATATTTTAGTTTAAAGTCTAGTGTGGCCACCAAAATTGAAAATTGAATCGAAAGTGCCCACCAAAATTGAAAATCAGTGGCACCAAAAATGGTTTTTAGATAATGTGTCTTATGCATATACTAACGAAATTGTTTATTTTTTATTGTACCTCAAATTGTTACTTTGGTGAACGCAATTATATAAAAAATGGAGCTGGGACAGGCCACCCAACTTGAATTTTAAGGCTGTTTTTTGTCCCCTTATTATTTACATAAACTTATATTTAAAAAAATGTGGCCCTAATTTAACCAAGTTACGTAGTACACTATAAAAAAAAAAAAAAACATCCTATCATATAACACCTCGATTCTCATCGTGGACACGTATAATTTACTTACGGGATATTCACCCATATGAGGTGGTGGTAGGCCCCAGGTCAGGTGGAGAGATGATCTTAGATTAGTGGCTAGTAACAGCCACATAGTTGCCAAGGGCAAAAAAACAAAATAATAATAAAATATATTTTTATTTGGGAGGTCATAATAGTGTTCAAGGATTGTGATAGATGGCGTGCAATTGGAGAGCTGTTCTTCTTTATCAAATGACGAAGAATACAATAATGTATGAATACGCAGTTTTAGAATGCATTTGTTTATTAGCATTTTTTTTTCGAGATATTTCTCGACATGAGAAACCAAGTCAAAGGCCGTGGACGGCATAAAAACTTGACACCAGAGGCCCTAGACAAGTGACAATCGTATTTCTACAACGACTTTCAACAGGATTGACATAAGCTTTTCGATAGTTTATGTCAGTCCTATACATTTTTGCCTTTTCCATCATCGTTATCGCTGATAGAATGTCAATTTGTCTAGGCTCTCAAGTTAGTCACTAACGACACGAAAAATAAAGAAAGAAAGACGCATTTTTTTTTTCTAAATTTGCCACCCCTGTCCGCGACCTACTTACTCGTTCGCACCCCTCACTGATTAACGCGCGGTCACCGAGCAGAGCGTCTTATACTATGACGAGTAATCTAAACACGCAGCAGCGTGTCAAGCCAAGTTCAAGAAAAGAACTGGCGACGCAGCAGTCGTGTGTTATATTACACGAAGCATTTGGAGCTACTTTTCACCCCTCAATAACTCAAAATCTACACATGACATTTGGTTTATTTATTAATACCCCTTAGATTAACTAGAACCCCAAATTTCATAAATACAGCTCAAACGGTTGTTGAGATATTAACGTCTAAAAATGTGCATTTTTATCACTGACTGACTGACATAGATATAGATCAAAAACCTAACCCATTTCCAGATGACCTAGAAAGTTGAAATTTGGCGTTCAGTTTGGTTTTTGTGTATACAAAGGAAAAAATGAGAAAACAGATTTCTTTTTAACAATTATAAATATTTTCCAAGTAATCGATTAAATCGAAAAGCCAAGTAAAATCAGCTACAATTTATCCTAAGTGCTTTGTGTAAATAATTCGAATATTCAATGAAGTTATATTTTTAAATTGCAAACATTGTTATAGCAGAAAAAACAAGAAATTTTGTTTTAAAGGGGTTCGGGCAAGTTGGTCCTTATGACCAATGGACTCGAATCGTATATCGATGGTGGTTACATTTGGATTCCTTGTCCGATTCGAGATATCGGCTTAGAAAAGATGTGTTTTCAGTATCTCAGATAGTACACAAAAAATCAATAAAATACGCATTGTGTAGTTAGATTACTAAGCTGGAATGAATATGTGACAACATCCACAACATCCACATCAGCAAAAACTACATAAAAATATTTATATAGGTACGTACCTAGTTTTTTAATATAATATTCTTCTTCAAAATATTCTTTCATACATTCTCTATGAACGAAAGAATCACCACTTATCAGTAACACTGACAAGTAGGGTTTTTTTATTCTTGGATTCTCTCATTCAGTTTACAACGATTTTGACCTCTGCATTCTTATGAACTCTGTTTTCTGCATCTTACGTTGACCCTGGCTTGAACTATTACTACCGAAGTGCGTTACGGTTGGACTATTTAATGGAATCCTTCCGTTCTTGTGTGATGTGCCGAAGAGGACGACATCGAGCCAGATATCAAGAACATATTTTATCTGATAATCTGCCGAGAACTCGTTCAGAATTAGCAGCATTCATACAAGAAAATGGCGTTTTAGAAGTTAGTACTTAACTAGTATTGAACTTCTTAAGTATGGAAAAAATGGAAAGTTACTTGTATTAAGCATTTGTCAATACACAACCAAAGAGTTCAAACACGATGGTGCTAACTTGTTTGATTGAGGAGTTCCTATGGCCACCTTTCGGCTCCATCATCAGACCCTGACCACCACCTACTGTCAAAGCACTTGTTAATACATGACCAATGAGTCCAAACACGATGGTGCTATCTTGTTTGATCTTGAATTCCTATGGCAACCTTCCGGCTCCATCATCAGACCCTGAACACCACCTAGTGTCAAAGCAGTTTGTTAATATATGACCAATGAGTCCAAACACGATAATGTTGATCTTGTTTGATTGAGGAGTTCCTATGGCCAACGTTCGGCTCCATCATCAGACCAGCAACATGTTATCATTTTTCCAAAATGAATCCTATAATAATGGAGAGCTTATATCAATTATTTAAGATCTAAGTCATTAAAATCTATCAAAAATACTTAGAGCTATAATCAAAAAATTATTTAATATTCAAGGTACGCGTATTCCGATCGGACAACATTTCAGGACAAGCGCCATAACTATTCGTGCTCTATGATACCTTTACCTTTCTAACGATATACTATTTATATCTATTGGGTCCAGGACCAGAGTCCATACATCCGTGCCCGAACCCCTTTATTTTAGAATGTCGTATTTTCTTAATAAATTTCAGGATTATCTATAGAACTTGGCACCCATTTAGATCACAATTCTTTTGTCGGCGAAGTCGACAACTACGCTTATTCTTAATATTGAATTTGGCTCCCATTTTCACATTTATGTTTTTGATTGGAGGTCATGGAAGCAGTTTATAGCTTCTGTTTTCTCATAGAGTCGTATGTTTCCCAAACAAAATACTGCCTAATTACATCGCTCTACAGTGGCTGTGTACAGTAGACATACACCCCGACCCGATTCTAGCCTACCAAATTGGTTCACAACCTTCAAATTCCTTTAAAACAATTCACACCTGAACATAATTCCCAATTCAAACTTACACAATGAACAAGAAGTTCGAAATTCAAACTGGAGCCATTCATTCAGTAAGAGTGTACGTAAGACCGGTCGTTCTTCGTTCAACGGTCACCGGCCATTATTGACTGCGAACAAGAAATGGCGCTACACGTCCTGTGTAGCTCCATCTCGTTTTTGCACTGAAACAATTTATGTCTTTGACACTTACCTGTAAGGCCCCTGAGGTGTTAGTGGGAGCTAAGCGGAGTCATTACTCGCTCCTCTCTGCGGTTAGGAAGGAAATGTGCGGTTTTGATTGTAATGTATTCGTTTGATCTTGTGAAGGTGTTTGTTAATTATGTAATTAGTTACTTGTATCTACGTACAGTCACGAGCAAAAATATGTATACACTCAGCTTAATTCAATAACGATTTTCTCGTGGAATTACGATTGTAACTTTGAGATGATACCTATTTCATAATAATAGAGGTTCCAAAATACTATGTTCGTAATATCATAAAGTTACAATTAATACAGTAGGAGAAAATCACTTTTAAAAGTTGCTAAGTGTATAGATATTAGTGCTCGTGACTGTACTGGCTGCTTGTAATCGACCCTTTTTTTGAGGGTGGGAAATCATCAATTGCCTTCGCCCGCTCTGGGCGGAGCGGGAGAGCGTGTCAAACTTTTACTGACTAAAACCCACCCGTGTTCATTCAGTTGCCTGTTTCCAAGGTCCCGGTATCCCTTTCGGACTTTCCCGCAACCCTGGCAGGTTCAAATCGACCCACGTAATTTGTTAAAACAGGCCAAGTAGTACCAAGGCAACATAGATTGAAGGATTGGAGAGGACCCGTTGCTTGCTGATACATGGAGTCGAAACATCTTTCGGCTGTTATGATGACGACGAAAGTTTGTTAGGTTTCTCACTATTTTCTTAATACTAAGCCATGATGACCAGCACCCTAATTGCGTAACACACGATCAATCATAATCTGAATCATCTTGAAGGATATTGCTAATCCATTGCTTCATGTTTTCGAAACATTTGTCTGTTCAGTAACGCAATGAATGTTGTTGAAACAGATTGTGATTGAGCGTGTGTTACGACATTAAGGTGCAGGGTTGAAAAAAATCAATGCATCATCTTCTTTCAACTACTAATATATTGGGGTAGACTTCCATTCTAACTAGATGCAGCGGAATTTGCATGGAGCGACTGTTTACCTGACTCCACAACCCAGTTACTGGGTAACACGACACCACGATACACGACCAGCCAGACTTTCAGGCTTCTGACGACCCGTAACGACTGTTAAAGATCAACGAATGACAGCCGGGACTAAACGGCTTATCGTGCTTTCCAAGGCACGGAGGAGTCTCGATATAAATAGTGAACTATCCACTGACTGACCTCGACAAGCTTAGCTTAACCTTCTATGAAATATCACGTACATCTCATAATTGTTTTATTTATCATTCATTTCATTCATTCTCCTTCCCTTATCCCAATTTATTCGTGGTCGGCGCAACATGTCCCTTTCTTCCATACTTCTCTATTAGCTGTCGTCTCGGTAGTCACCCCCTTTCTAGCCATATCATCTTTCACACAGTCCATCCAACGTTTCTTTGGTCTTCCCCTACTCTTGTAGCCATCGACATTCATACTCAAAACTTTCATCACGACATTTTCCTCCTTGTTAAAGAAAAAATCGAGTTTTTCTTAAAATATGTTCCTGCTCGCGAATTGACCCCTACTTTTCTCTACATCCCACGCATTTGATACCCGGTAAATCTTTGCTAATTCCAAATTGTTTACAAGAAATTCAGATTAATGAGAACATTCACCTGAGTTGCTTGCTCATTATTACCTACGGGAGTAATTATTTTGAAGTGGGCGTTGACTTTGATTTTGAACTTCGTTGAAGGGCGTGGTGGCTCGGAGATTGTTTCGACGAATTTATAAATTCACTCCGAAATGTTTCGTCAATAAAATCCTTGTGCTCATAAACGTCAATTACAAAACGATCATTCGACATCGTCTTACATATGAATAAAATAAAAACTAAAACCCTAACTACGACTAAAAAGGTATAAACAAGACACCACAGACAGACAAATTAAAAATCCAGAGTCACACGTGTTAGGGCATAAATCGAACAGATTACGTGTGACTCTGGATTTTATAAATTTTGAATTTATAAATTCACTCCGAAATGTTTCGTCAATAAAATCCTTGTGCTCATAAACGTCAATTTCAAAACGATCATTCGACATCGTTTTACATAGGAATAAAATAAAAACTAAAACCCAACTACGACTAAAAAGGTATAAACAAGCCACCACAGACAGACAAATTAAAAATCCAGAGTGTTAGGTTAGGTTAGGCTTTTAAGTCGTAGTTGGGTTTTCGTTTTTATTACTTTAATTCTTTTTTCATACTTTTGGGGTTATAATATATCTATTTTTGAAATGTGCTCATTAAGTCCTTTCATTTGATACCCAACATGGTACCATTAAACAAATTTTTGCTTTTAGTTCCTGACTTAATGTCCTGTAGAGGGTGCCATTTTTAATTTAATGTGACGTCACATAGCCAGAAGATATGAGGTAACAGATGAACATACATACATACATACATACATACTTACATACATACATACCGGTCAAAATCATAACCCTCCTTTTTTCTTCGCCGTAGTCGGGTAATAAAATAACATGAACAAAATAGTGCATATTTTCTTCTTAAATTCGCTGCTTAAAAGCTAAAGGATAAGCTCCCTTTACACAGCAATGATCAGGGGGCTTAAGAAACGGTCACTATAGCAGAATCATAATATGAAAATATTATGAATCATCGTAAAATGTCACAAACTGACAATTCATAATATGATCTGCGTGTAATTCTTACTACGAAATAATTCACCTATTTGACAGTTTTCTATGGAGATTCGTAAAATGGTACACAAATTATGAATTGCTTTTATGTCAAATTTAAGGAAATGCTAATGACAGCTGGGATTCAGGAAATGAACTGCTTTTAGAGAAATTGCTAATGTGGCCGGTTTAGGCCCCCAGTACGATTTAGCATAATCAGCCTATAATGTTCCCACTGCTAGGACACAGGCCTCCTGTCTATTACTGTCATAGTGTTACAGTCATATAATATATTATGACTGACACGTTAACCGTATGTAACCTTTCAATTTTAAAAACAAGATTGTAAAGTTTCCACGTTTAAGTTACAAACAGTAATGGAATGAAAAATGTGGTAATATAAAGTGGTGCCTGAATACTCAAGAGTGTATGGTAGAAATGGAAGAAATGGGTCACAAGTAGAGAGGCACTAGTATTACTATTTGTATCTCTAGCTACCGGTTTAAAGTGTTATTGCTTGTATGAAACGGTACAAATTCAATAGACTTCGATGTAGGATTTGAAATCTAAAAGTCGCTTTAGATGTTGGATTGAACTTATTTCTATGTATTTAGATGTTGCCTGTGGCCTGAGATCTTCTTTATGGATCCGAAAACTAAAGATCCCTTGTAAAATCCGGTTGATTATGGTTTTGACGACAGCGTCTCGCGCCGAAACGAGGAATAATTTTGCGTAAGTAAACACAATTCAAAATTCATGTCAGCACGAGATCATGAGGCGACATTCGTATTTCTACGACGACTTTCAAGAGGAGTCAGTCCTCTATAAGCTTTTCCGGTAGCTTATGTCAGTCACACACATTTTGACTTTTCCATCATCGTTTTCGCTTATTAATAGAATTGGCCACTTTGTGTAGGGGTTCTTGTCCAGAGGATCTGCACAAAGTTCATCAAACATGCTGTGGATTATATAATTAATAGAATAATTATGCATTTGTTTGTTACGCATTCACGCTAAAACAACTCGGGTTTAGATGTTGTTTGGCACAGTCGTAGACAATGACCTGAAAAAGCAGATAGAATTTTATGGTATGGTATTCCCACGGGATCGAGACTTATGCGAATAAAACCGCGGGGTAAAACATAAATAACAATACCAACAATAGTTTTAATTACCCAAACTCTAAGAGGAATCCATTATAAAAATACCTATCCAACAAAATAAATACTTTAATTGACCAAATAAATGACAACGTTAGGGCCTTATCATACTGGCGATTTGCGAGCGTGTTTCCAGGCCGGCGATTGTTTAACGATCTCGCTGCGTGTGAGTAAAGGCTCTTACATATTGGCGCGACTAGTCGCGCGACGCGACGCCGCTGCATTGTTCGCCGTGAAGTTTTCTCAGAAATTGTTTTGTTAAAAGTCACGTCACGCTAGTATGTAAGAGCCTTAACGAGCACGCCACGAGTACGCAACAAGTTCGCCGCGTTTGCAGAACGAGAGCGGTTGACCTGAGTGCACAAGAGAGGGCGAGACAAGCGAGTGTATAATATTGTGACAACGTGGCGAACACGTCGCGTGGTCGTGGCTAGCTCGCTTCGCACCCGCAGAAGCACGTTCACAAATCGCTTCGCTGATAAATCATCAGTGTGTTAATGCCCACTTCACATTTTCTACAGAAAGTTCTTAAGAAAACTAATCTTGAAGGTACTCAATTAATTCAGCCAATCGATTTCAGATTTCATTAACTTTGCTAGAAAATCAGTTTTTCTTTAGAAGAGGTTCTCTTTCATTAGCTAGACTTAATCCGATCTAAATGGGTTTATTGAAAATAAACTGCTAAGGAGAAACGTAGTCAATTTTGATAGTTATTTACGGCCTGGTGAAAAGTCTAGGAAATTAATTGTTTACCACATTGACTACTAACTAAAAATTGTCCGTATATGTTAAACTCAATTGTCATTTTTTGACAGCTGTATGTAATGGCTATATCACGGTATATTGACGTAGTGTGTCTATTTTATAAACAACTAGCTGCGCCCCGCGGTTCACCCGCGTAAGTCACGATCCCGTGGGAATATCGGGATAAAAAGTATCCTATGTCCTACTCCAGCTCATGGTCTATCCAAATCCGTTCAGCGGTTTTAGCGTGACAACGTAACAAACAAATAAACAAACAAACTTACTTTCACATTTATAATATTAGTTAGGATTTATTTCTCTGACTGTACCTACTGTTTTCAATTGGTGTTCTTTTTTCATAGTTTTTTGTCTAAAGTTTTAAATGCACTAATTGTATGGATATATAATATTTATGTGGAGATATTGAATATCTGAAAAAACAACATGGATCTTTTTTTAATGGCATTCTATACCGTGTCAGTTAAAAATAAAACCGATTCAGTGTTTCCGCCTGAATGCCTTATTAATTATTTAGGTATGCCTGACTTCAGGCCTTTTTTTAAACGTAGTCTGCCTGTTTTATAAGTCTATTTTTAAATAACCCGACGGCTTACGTTTTAATGTCCTTCAGAGTAGAAGTAGATATTAGGAATATAATTTGAACATGCATACATAGGCAGTTTGCTATGAGTTTCTCATTGTTCTTTTTTGTTCAGTAGACATTCCTATCACACTCAACATAATAACATCACGCCTGTATTCCCCGGAGGGTTAGTTAGAGGTCTACTGGCAGAATCATAATAGGATAATATTATAAATCATCGTAAAATGTCACAAACTGACAATTCATAATATTATCTGCGTGCAATTCATAATACGCAATTCATCTGTTTTACTTACTTATTGAAGTTTAATGTTGAATTAAAATTAATTAATTTAAATTACGGTAATTTTCATGCAGCGATTCGAATATGAATTGAATTGAGTACATATTATGATTCAGCTAATATGTGGTACCATTTTGTGTCAAATTAGAGGAATAGATAATGATCTGCTGGGAATTCAAGAAATGAATTGCTTTTAGAGGAATTGCTTAATGTGGCCGGTTTAGGTTAGGTTAGGTTAGTGACTAGCCTGGGGGAGGCTAGTCACTTACCACACGAAAAAGAAAGAAAATAAAGAACAACATAGTAGCTTAGTCTGAAAAATTCAATAAACAGCGATTATCAATACGTCCGCCAAGTCAGTCAATTTCAATTTCCTTTAATTGACGGTCAATTTTCACCAGCTTTCCCCATCTTTTCACCATCAATTTTCACCACCTAACATTATTCATTTTTCCTTTTTTCATTTTACCTCAAAACGTTAATCCGGCGCGGCGCCAGACACAGCAACACATTTGAACACATATTTGAACACATGTGAGGCACGGGTGTTTGGGTATTTGATCAAAGTTTGATCTCACATTTATTACCGTACCTCACAAGTGTTCAAATATGTGTTCATGTATGTGACTGTGTCTGGCCCCGGCTTTAAAATCAAAGGAAACGTAACCTACAAAACGAATCTATGGCACCTACGAGATAAGCAGTAACAAACGACTTGCCTAAAAGGTGGCACCTAAACTAGGTCAGTTCACTTACCTACTAAATGTCGCGAATGCTAATGCTAATAACAATGAAGGTGATTGATGGTGTATATACCATGGTACGGCACGTAGTTCGAGGGCCCCCATTTTTCACATACAAGCATCTGCCCGCGACTTCGTGATGTGGAATTCGTAAGACACACAAATCTTACTAACTCTACTAATACCCCCTTTAATTTTTAACTTTATATATTTTTTTATTGGTTTACTAGCTGCGCTCCGAGGTTTCACCCGCTTAAGTCTCGATCCCGCAGGAATATCGGGATAAAAAGTATTTTAAGTCCTATTCCAGGTCATGGTCTACCTATGTGCCAAATTTCATCTAAATCCGTTCAGCGATTTTATCGTGAAAGACGCTTTCAAACAAACAAACTCACTTTCGCATTTATATTATTAGTTAGGATTATTGTTATAGCGGCAATAGAAATACACAATCAGTGAAAATTCCAACTGTCTACCTATTACGGTTCATGAGATACAGCCTGGTGACAGACAGACGTACGGACGGACTGCGGAGGGCCATTAATAAGGTTCCGTTTGGCAGCTGACCTCTTATTCTATACTAAGCTAGGCAAGCTGTGTTACCAGTACCACCAACGTGCGGTCCACTGCACATTAAATAGTTTGGGAGAAAGCCGCATGTGCCAGACAGGCGGACAGACTCCGAAGTGATTCCATAAATGTTCCGTTTTTCCAGATTTGGTACGGAACACCAAAAATACAAACACATGGTCGGTGTACGCTTAGTAATATGGTTCCTTGGTATCCTTTGCGTACGGAACCCTAATAGTTGTCCCCTACAAGTTTCACGGAGTCATCGACCTTATATACAGAGTTTTACCTTGACTGACGTCTTATATGGTTCATCGACCCGTGACTTGCGAAATAGATGTCTTTTAGGGAAACATTTCCGTATTTTTCTTGTATGAAGTCGAGGTTGTATTTTCTGAAGATGTCGATACGTGTCAATGTTGTACTTTGGGTCCAGCGCTCGGTGTGGTAACACGTCGCGTTCTGGTTTGCAATTAGTCAGTCGTCATCAATTAGTCATCGTCATAGGATGCCTCGTTGAGAGGTGAAACACGTGTCGATTTCTTACAGGGTTTTTTTATGACTCTTGAAGAATAGTCAAGCGGAATATGTTACTAAATATATCTACGTCTATTGTATTTTATAATGGATTTCCGCAAAGTCACGCCTGAATCAATTAACGATGTCGATTGAAACTGTCCTAAATTGAATATCTACTAGTATAGCTCAGGAGTACAAATGGCGGCCTGCGGTCCGGAACTAAACCGCCGACTTATTTTATTAAATAAATAGTCATAACCAGCCTATAATATTCCCACTGCTGGGACACAGGCCTCCTCTCGTCAAGAGGGAGTGAGCTGTAATCTACCATGCGGGCCCAGTGTAGATTGGTAGATGTCACATCATGTCTTCCAATTTTTTGTTCTAAGACATGCCGGTTTCCTCACGATGTTTTTGTTTTTTTAAGTAAACTGTAAAAACAATTAAAACTACAATAAAAAAATTGTAAGTAATCTATTAAACGGACCGCAACAGTCATATTATTTTGACAAAAAAAACGGATCCCCAATTAAACTAATTGGTCTATTAAACTAAATAGTCAAAGAAGAGCTTAAAATAAGTTTCACACTGACAAATTCTCGGGCCAAAGCAGATGTAGGTAAACCAAACCTACAGGTATATTTGAGCATAGTACCCCTAACTACCCGCCGGGTCTCGCCGAAATTAGTTGAAACGCAAATTAACTAACCTGAACACGCAGTAAGCGTCCCTAATTGAATTAGATTCAATGTCTAACACAATTCCACAGCTGTGTCTGATATTATAAAGTTTATTCTGTTTGGGGATTCAGTGTAAATGCTTTGTGTTGAATGTATGAGAATTGTATATCGGTAATTGGTAATCTTGAACAGATTTGGGTACCTTGTTATGTGTTTATTAGTTGAGTATAAGTATGGGCGTTATTTCACGTCACTAGTTACAATAACTGCCAGTTATTGTACAGGGCATGTAACCGAATAATTAGTTTCGAGTCACACATAAACACGTGATTTTGTAACTTACTTCGTAAATACATTACAGTGCAGTGATCGAACGAAAAGCGAGAAACGAAACAAAAGTATGATATAACTACTTGTAGCTACAAAAACTTATTGGTTCAAAAAAATTAAAGCTAACGTAACGTAATGTAACGTATTAATTAAGTAACCATTTATATTTCCGTTTCGCAAATAACTGTAATACTTCGATATAATCACCATGTTGAATCACCGAAAAGAATTTGAAAAAATATAACTAGTTACTAAAATCACTAGTTTTCAAACAGGAGACGCTTTCCAAATCACTAGTTACGTTACGTTTCGCGAAAATCACGTAACGAGCCATACCTAGTTGCTTATCGTTCAGTTAAATCAAATCAATGAATAGATGAACAAAAGATTGTTTTACCCAGAAAAATCATAAGTAGGTACTATTAAACGTCTATTATTGAATCTAACACAGTCTGACAACCAGTCTGAAAGTCTGACAACCAGTCTTACGAAGGGGTATCGTGGTACCCAGTAACTGGTCAGACAGGCAGTCGCTCCGTGTAAAACACTGGTATTAAGCTGCATCCGGTTAGACTGGAAGCGGACCTCAACATAGTTGTGAATAAAACCCAACTACGACTAAAAAGGTATAAACAAGACACCGCAGGTCCGCAGACAGACAAATTAAAAATCCGGAGTCACACGTGTTAGGGCATAAATCGAACAGATTACGTGTGACTCCGGATTTTTAATTTGTCTGTCTGCGGTGTCTTGTTTATACCTTTTTAGTCGTAGTTGGGTTTTAGTTTTTTTTATTACTTATTTTTTTTTTTTATTCTTTTGGGGTTATAATATATATTTTTCTGAAATGTGCTCATTAAGCCCTTTCATTTGATACCCAACATGGTACGATTAAACATTTGTTTTTTTTAGTTCCTTACTTTATGTCCTCTAGAGGTCACAATTTTTAAGTTAATGTGACATAGCCTATAACCAGCGGACAATCAAGACGCTTCCAACGATACCTCATTTGTCAAATTGAGATGAGTGCTTTAGAAGATATGAGGGAACAGATGAACATACATACATACATACATACCGGTCAAAATCATAACCCTCCTTTTTTCTTCGCCGTAGTCGGGTAAAAAGGCAAGGCAAAATAGATATTGAATCTAACACTCATAAGACCAAAGTGTTATTGGCTTTTTCTGTTCAGATAACGTTTGTTTACGCCCGGTAAGTAGCTACTTACCGGAGAAATAGGATTGTCCTTGTGAAACATGAGACAGTTCACCTCGACATGGACAGGATACAGCCAAAATGACCCTGTTGCCAAATGTTACAAAAAGAAGAATTCTTTTGAAACCTGTGCTAGGGACCTGTAGTCACAAAGAAATAAATCCTACGGGGATGACATGGGTCCTCAAAATCACAAAAAGTAATTAGTTTTTTATACTATGAAATGAGCAACATTTGTATATACAGGGTGTGGCGTAAATAATGGATAACCCTGAAACTGTCGATTAGCCAGATTATCATCTATCATTTACCCCACTTATATCGCCATATGCCCATGGATGACCAAATTATTGATATTTTTGATATATCTTATAAAACAAACTCGGGTTTGTTCAAGTACTTATAACTCGAGAACTGCTGGACCGATTTTGATGATCTTCGATTTGTTGGATTTTTCTCCGCCCAGAATAGTAGAATAACTATTAAAACATCGGAAAAATTTACGAAACTTTTTAAAATCTTTTAATGAAAATAACGTTTTTTTTTTGTTATTTTCGGTAAATTATTTTTATATTTAAGTCTACTACCCATGGTTTGAGTTACAACGGTGTTTACCCTTACACCCTGTATAATATCTACACCAAGCATTCACAACGGATATTGTTCATAAATATGAAAACAAACCAAATAACTCTAAAACCAAACAACATGAAACACATCGAGTTTGGTTAATTTCAGAATTATTCATGTCTTTCAAAATATTGTTTCAGAACACCTATTTGAACTTGGTGGACCGTTTTATTTCTTAAAGGACACTATACAGGGTGTCCCGTAAATAATGGCTCAAACGTAATGGGTAGGTAGCTTACCTCATTTCCAACAACTAATTTGAACAGTTAAAAAATACCGGTACCCTTACCGGTATTTTTTAACTGTTCTAATTAGTTGTTGGAACCAAGATATAATTTGCAGCAACAGCATTAAAAACACTGAATGCTGGTAGAGAAAATGGTAAAAATCGAAGAAATAAATATCTTGGTTATTTATTTATTATTTATTTAACAATAATTGCTTGCTGCACTTACAGTAAATACCAAAGCGTGTTGCAAGCCAACAAAACCTTACCTTACCGTTTTTAACTGTTCAAATTAGTTGTTGGAAATGAGGTAAGCTACCTACCCGTTACGTTTGATCCATTATTTACGGGACACCCTGTATAAGGATATTGTTGAGACATATAATACATTTGCTAATATCAGCCGCGTCCCGCGATTTCATATGTATGGAGTTCTCCACAGAAACCGTGCATTTTACTTGCATAATAATAACTTTGATATTATCTTTGGTACCTCGGGAATATTACGGCATATAAATGGTAGTATTTTGTATTCATTCTAAAATATAATTAGAAGCTATGGTAGGTGCCAATATAAGAAGTAATCAACAATTACCTGTTCGACAAAAACTGCACCTTATTACCCGACTACGTCGAAGAAAAAAGGAGGTTTATGATTTTGACCGGTATGTATGTATGTTCATCTGTTCCCTCATATCTTCTACATAAAGTCAGGAACTAAAAAAATATATTGTTTAATCGTACCATGTTGGGTATCAAATGAAAGGGCTTAATGAGCACATTTCAAAAATATATATATACTCCAAAAGAATAAAAAATAAAAAAAAGTAATAAAAACTAAAACCCAACTACGAATAAAAAGGTATAAACAATACATCACAGACAGACAAATTAAAAATCCGGAGTCACACGTAATCTGTTCGATTTATGCCCTAACACGTGTGACTCCGGATTTTTAATTTGTCTGTCTGTGATGTCTTGTTTATACCTTTTTATTCGTAGTTGGGTTTTAGTTTTTATTATTTTAATTTTATAATAATAAATAAAGGAGATTGCCCAGAATCAAAACCGCTTTATAGTGTAAGAGTATGGCCATAAAAATATACTCATAAATTATAAAATAATTTTTTAGCTTTTCTTAGTTAATTTAATCAAAATCGTATGTGGGGTTAATATTTTGTATTTAATTAGTTAGTTATTCGATTATATGGCGTATTTTGGTGAAAGCTGTGTTGCCAATTTTTAGAACTTCCCTAATCGGTCTTATCGGATCACGAGCGGATGATGAGTTTTAAAAATAATTTCAACTATGACATTTTTCCTCGTTATTAATTTTCTAACTTTTTATTAAAATAATACTACTCTACTTATTCAAATTTTTCTTTAGGTGACAAACAAATCACTTATGGTCAGGATGATTTAAATTAATTGTTGATAACACTATCGCGGGAAATGTGAAAGGTAAACTGTCAAAAGCGTCACTGTCAAACAAATCATCGTGTTGTTGTTGTGCTAATAAATAATTTATAATTGCGTTGTGTGAGTGTCCAGTGGATTGTGGATTGTGTAGAACGTTTTTACGACTACGGTCCTCTGTGCAACAACGATTTCGTTAAAATGTCACGCTGTGTGAATTGTTCCCTTTCTTTGGTACATCCTCTACCCCGTCGCCAAGTCGGGGAGGCAACGGATGTAATCGTCAGAATTTTACGATCCTGGATTACTCCAGCAACAGTTAGTACCCCTACATTTTAGTTAATAGGGCTACATGTAACTCTATAGCTGATATTACAGCCTATTATTGCAATTGTTTGGTGGGTAATCGGACAGTGGGATGCTGTGCTCACGTTATGACCATTTTGTGGTATCTTAGTTGGGCTCGATTTAGGTATGTTGAACCGCCGGCTCCGTTTTTAGACGACATATTTTATGAATATGATAGTAATATAAACTAATAAATAATAGAATAATAAACATCTGTCGGGCATGCCACCGACGGGGAGAATCAATCCGACACATTCTCCGGGTGTTCTCGTCTAGCTAACGAAGAGTACTTGCATAGACACAACCTTGTAGCCAGAATTATCCATCACCAACTTGCTCTGAAATACAGCCTTGTGGAATCGGAAGTGCCGTACTACAGGTATGTGCCCGACCCAGTTCTCGAAAATGGAAATATCACATTGTACTGGGATCGATCCATCATCACTGACAGGACTATTGTTACCAATAAGCCTGATATAGTGGTGGTGGATCGAACAGTGCGGTGCGCAATGATCATTGACATAACGGTCCCGCATGACGGAAACCTCCAGAAGGCCGAAAAAGATAAACAAATCCAAGTATCTTGACTTGGCTCACGAGGTTGTCGACATGTGAGATGTGGACTCTGCGATCATTGTGCCGATAGTCGTATCAGCCAATGGCTTAATTGCTAAGAGCCTCGACCAACACCTATATAGGCTGTCGTTGGGCAGCTGGGTTAAGGGCCTGTCCGTATTGGCCGTATTGGCCGGTAGCTTGGACCCTGTTCCTGATACCGGTGGGCTACTATTTTTTATATTTTTTAATGTTTTTATATTTTTATATTCTAATAATTAAAAAAAAAAAAATTTATATGTAAATAATAGATTAATAAAATTATTTCATTCCTATATTCAATCATTTTTATTTTCTACTTCCTACAAGTACAAAACTACATTTGGCACCTACCTATATAATATTATTTATTTGGGATCATTAATTGATTTGTTAGAACTATTTTCTGTTGCATATCTATATAAATTCAAATCATAATGATGTAAAGGAATGCGTTTTTTGGTGGAAGATTTGTTACAAAACTAACCTTAAAACTGAGCAGAAAATCAAAGAACCCATAGAGAACCCCACAAAATAAATGGATTGTTTTTATTTTCTTTGAGACTACGACATCACCCCTCTTTTATATCCAATTTATGCTGTCATACAAAATTGTTTGATGCGCAACGGCGCTCCGTAGATAAATGGGCATTTTCCTTTTCAGTGAAAGGAGTATGTGAGTGAAATTAGAGCCTCCGCACATTGAGCCACTAGTGGCGACGACTAGTGGCCGCCACAAGTTACGGACGCGTTTCTCCTGCAAGTGGCAGCCACTGAAGGCCGCATCCTGCCACCAGTGGCTGCCACTAGTGGTCGCGTTTAGTCGCGGCGACTAGTGGCAATAATGAGCGGGGGCTCTAAGCCTGCATGTAGCCCGTCTGGTGATCTATGGTCTAGTAGGTAGGTCTCTCAGTGAACAAACCAAAATCCCTTTAATACAAATAGTAGCATACTCAGCCTATAATGTTCCCACTACTGGGACACAGGCCTCCTCTTTCTATGAGAGTGGGCCATAATCCATCACCAACGGCGGTTTCCTCACGATGTTTTCCTTCACCGTTTCGAGAGCAGTGGTGATGAAATAATTTAAAACAAGTACAGTGCCGGCCTGGGTTCGAACCTACGACTTCCAAATCGTAAGTCGCAGCCGTTACCACTGGACCACCACTGCTCTCGAATAGATAGAATGGAATAGAATACTCTTTATTATGTACACCATAAAAAATTACAGAAGTAGTTAACTTGACATAAATTCAACGACATGGTGAATGGTTGTAAAGGAGAATGCCAGGGTCTCCCACAAGACTCGGCCAGAACCGACAAAGATGAACTATATTTCATAAAAAAGGAAAATAAATATAGAATTTGATAGTATAATTAGTTTTCTATCTGAAGACCACCAAAAAAACTTAATATAGTTTTAAAGTTGACCACTTGATACTTCTGATTTGAACGTTATCATGAAATAAACTATTATATGATTAATTAAAATAATGACTTTTAGCACATTATCCTCAGTTTCAACAGCCAAGGTAGTCGTAAATGGTAGAAAAATCGGGGTCCAGAAACAGAGTAATATACAACACAAAACTCTCAAAAATACGAAAATACTTTGTTGCTCGTGTCTCGCGGGAGAAATCAAACTTTTTGACATTGACAAATGCCAGATAGAGTTTTACATCAAGTGTTGCCAGCACTATAATTACATTATTAGGAATAGACTATGCGTCGTAATCGTAAGTCGCAGCCGTTACCACTGGACCACTACTACTCTCATATCAATAGAAAAACTTTTAATCTCAAAAGAGAAAAGAGTCATATAAAGTTACGTTTATACGGAGGAGCTCTAAGGCTAAGTAATAACAGCCGCACGGGTCGATCCATCAGGTTAAGCTACGCTTGCCGGGGTTGGTCAGTGGATGGGTGACCATTTTCACATATCGAGACTCCTCCGTGCCTCGGAAAGCACGTTAAGCCGTTGGTCCCGGCTGTCATTTGTAGATCTTTGATAGTCGTTACGAATCGTCAGAAGCCTGAAAGTCTGACAACCAGTCTAACCAAGGGGTATCGTATTACCCAGTTACTGGGTTGTGGAGGTCAGATAGGCAGTCGCTCCATGTAAAATACTGGTATTCAGCTGCATCCGGTTAGACTGGAAGCCGATCCCAACATAGTTGGGAAAAGGCTAGGCAGATTGATTGAAAGTTACGTTTATTCTTACGTAAGTGAAACACTTCTAGGCCATACAGCGGCTTAGTATAATTTCACACATATCTGAACTCGACGAAACTTCTAAAGAATGCTCAGTATTAAATAAACAACGAGTCTGCATACTTTTGGGACGAGACTATGAAGCTAACGCTGAATATTATAAAGTTATTCCATTAGGGAAATTCAACAGGCCGATTTGGTTAGCAGTTGATATAGCTAGGAAAATTCTGTCTATTACACTATACATTTTGTGTAGTAGGTAAATAATGTTTTGTGAAAATGGTTTTTTGATTTTTTATCTCGATTGTAGGTATATTTATTATAAGTTACTTAGCATAATTAAGTTATACTAGTATTATTAATTCAACCTGCCAATGCATTCTAACTCAAAAAAAAAATGTGTGCAGTCGGGGGACTTGCCGCCATCTTGGATTTACATTTTGACCAAATTCACACGGATCTCTTTCTCCGGCAGGCAGTGTAGAGCCAGAATCAGATTCATTTATTTGCGAAAACATGTGTCGATAATATACATGTTGTTACAATGTTTTTTTTTTTTTTTTGACTCAGCATTTACTCGCCGATGTGTAAATTTTTATCCCACGACACTGTAATCACTTTAGTATTTTTTCTGCCGGCGTTCTCTCTTGCTTTCTCTTTGAATTAGAAGAAGACAGTCGCAAGTATTAACAATTTTCAGCGTCACAATTTCTGCCAGTTTGCAAGCCGTGTTAAACATACGGGGCATAATAATCCCTATTGTCTTTAACAGCTACTACATTCCAATAGCCTGCTGTATCGTACGCCCGAGCACTAATATTGATTCTAGCCGTCCTTTGACGGGCAGAGTGAAGTTTCACGTCCCTAATATACATAGGTAAAGGTTCAACCCACGAAATGTAATCTTAGGTGTAGTTAAAAAGTCTGACATGCCCTTCCGCTCCGACCAGAGCGGGAGAAGTCATTTCCCACAGTAAAAAGATGATTACCCTCAGTAAAAAAAAAGGTGTAGTTAATGAGACACCTTTTATGACGTGAAATAGTCAAATCTTATCCTGCTCTGGGCGGAGCGGGAGGGCGTGTCAGACTTTTACTGACAAAAACCCCGTGTTACTTCAGTTGCCTGTTGCCAAGGGCCCCGGTATTCCTTTCGGACTTTTCCGCAACCCTGGCAGGCATCGGTCCTAGCGGCCCCCGACAAAGTTAATGAGACACCTATTGCTGTTTTCTGAGCCTTAATCTATATAAATAAATATGAAATGGTGTTTGGTGGTAAACACATCACTTGAGAACGGCGGGACGGACTTGGCAATTTTTTTACCGACTTCCAAAAAGGACAATGGATGAAGGAGCTTCGTGCTTTGTTTAGCTATGTGGATGTTCTAATAATTTCCTGTCACTGTTATTTACATAGCAGGTATAAAAAAAACTTTTATTTCGGAAGTCGGTGGCAAAAAAACGAAAATTCAAAACCAGACACTAACTTCCGAAATTAAAGTGACTTTTCACTTTGTAGCGTTTTTTTTGGAATTCAGTTGCGTTTGTTTGGAAAAAAAAGTTTGTTTTAAAATATTCGTAATAGGTTTATAAGGAAAGAAAAATTGGAAAGTTGAACCAATGAGGCAGAATCAGAATCAGAATCAGAATTATTTATTTGTGAAACATAGGTGAAGAACATATATACATTAATCATACATGTCAAGGTCTTAAATAGATAAGTGTTGCAATGATAATGGCCATTCAATTCGTTCTTTATTACATCCTCACTCATATTAAAACCATTTTGAAGACATGTGCTTGGCTTATTGTTAGCGTCAAGCGGATGCGTTGCTTCGAGTCATGTTGTTTATCTCTACGCGGTTCACTGGGTTTTAAAGTTCATGAATATGTTTATATGTTATCTATATGTAGGTAGAAGCAGCTTCGACAAATTAGGTACTGAAATGTAAATTGCCAAGGGAATGAAACACAATTGTTTTTTTTTTCGCGTTCAAGTAAAAATTTGGAGTATGAGCGTTCTATAGTTTCTGCCGACCCCCATGAGAAGAAGGCTTGAGTTTATGTATGTATGGAAGTATGAATTTTACAATGGCAGCTACAATAAAGGTCAGTAGGGTAGTTGAAAGAAAAAGAAAAAATAATAAAAAAATCTGCACAAATAAATAAGACAAAGTCACTTCTCGTCGTCAGTCTTCGTCAATTTGACTTTAAGTTCGACATTAAAGAAAGAAGGAAAAAAAAATCTACACAAACAAGACGCATATAACAAAAAAAAATGCTTACCAAACATATTAACAGACATGGTTGGCGTGGTTGCTGCTATTCTTATCTACATCCCTATATCCACCCATGGATAAGGAAAGTTGATTTTTTTTTACTGGAAACAGAAAACAGAATTGGTTTTGTTCTATAGTAACCGAGTAAAGCAGCACTTGCTCTCAAAATCTAATCTACTTTTTCAAAACTTCATAACTTTATTTAAAGTCAAAGTCAAAACATTTTCACGACTGCATAGCTATATGTAACTTATAGATCTTAATTATTGAAGATCTCTCCTATTGAAAGACAAAGATTTCATATCTGTACATTCTGGGGTACATGTCCGAACAATTTTTGGCCATCTCCTTTTTTTAGCCATGACATTATGTTCCTGCGAAACCTTACTCTTAAATATAGAGGAATTAACTTTCATATTTCCTTGTCCTCAGAGCATCAGACCGGTCTCCGTTCGATGGCTCCTGCTGCTCGGGCTACCGGCCCGTGGACTCGGCGAGCCTCGACACTCCTGATGAGGATGAAATGGATCCGGTGAGATTTATAGTTTCAAACAACTCAGGTATATTAATAAATTGATTCAGGTGACTGCGATTGACCAACACGTCGGGTTCTGGTTTGCGACTGGTCAATTGTCATTTTTTTTTTTTTGAGTGTGAAATCATCAAATGACTTCTCCCGGTCGGGGTGGAGCGGAAGGGCGTGTCAGACTTTTACTGAGTAAAACCCACCCGTGTTCCTTCAGTTGCCTGTTGCCAAGGTCCCGGTATCCCTTTCGGACTTTCCCGCAACCAACTTATCCGTCACTTTCCGCAACGGAGTTTTCCGTCATCCTGAGGATGCCTACTTGAGAGGTGAAACACGTGTCGATTTCTTACAAGATTTTTTATGACTCTTGAACAATAGTCGGAATAGGTTAATAAATTTAACTACGTCTCTTGTATTTTAAGTCATGTATTATAATTTCCCTTACGTGTCCTAATTGATAAACAAACATGGTATGAAATTTAGACATGTTTAGATATCGATATCATGCCAGCCCTTTCATTTGATACCCAGCATGGTACGATTAAACAATTTTTTTTTTTAGTTCCTGGCTTTATGTCCTTTAGAGGGCGCCATTTTTACTTTAATGTGACGTCACATAGCTTATAACCAGCAGACGATTAAAACGCTTCCAACGATACTTCATTTGTCAAATTGTGATGAGTGGTTTAAAAGATAAGAGGGAACAGATGAACATACATACATACATACAGGTCAAAATCATAACCCTCCTTTTTCTTCGCCGTAGTCGGATAAAAACATGTTGAAAGCTCTAGTTTCTGTCAAAAATTGAATGGAACATTGACAGAAAATAGAGATTTTAACGTGTTTTGTCGTGAACGTTTCGCCAGTGCAAACAAACAGTTATAGGCATGCATAACATTATTATTAAAAAGTGAACAACAATTCATTTAAAAAAACTAAACATAAAAATATGATACTTATTAAAATTACCGGAAAAGATAAGATTTTAAAATAAAATAATAAATAATACATTTCGTCACAATGCATGCGAGCAATACAACCGTACAAAATCACAACAAAATATTCGCACTTATGGTAACAAAACTAAATACTTATGGCATAAAATAAAATAAAGGTAAGTATTTAAAAGACGTGAACAAAGCTAAAAATAAAAACTTAATTCGTAAGTCTAATTAAAACTAAATTCAAATGTAATTATTATTTTTGATAACATTATTCGATTAAAATTCAACACAATTAAATTAAAATTACATAACTATTAAATTAGAACAAGTATTTAAGTAATATTTTCTATTATAAAAATATTTCACAGTTTTAATTTAAATGGTTAATATTATAGTTTTTATGTTATAAAACAATTCGTGGAGACTGTAAAAAAGTAATTATTTTATCTAAACAATCGCAAAAGTTACCAAAGATTATTATTTTCTTCATAAAATATGTCTGATTGAATGATATAAAATGCATACTGATATTTGGGGAATAATATTATGTTTGAAACGAATTTCTGTTACAAAAATAATAAAGCAAATCAAATCTAGCTAAAAATATTTGACTTTATAATAAGAAAACAAATATTCCTACAATTTCATGCATTAAAAATATCAAACCTAATAACGACATCAAACAATATAACACCATAATTCCTTATACGAACACGACGTAAATCCAATATACATGCCGCGAACTTCTTTCAAGCGAATTTCAATCTTAATCCACAGCTTTATATGTCAAAATTATTTGAAGCATATTTCCATGTCAGCGAAGAAGCTAATTTAAATTTATATTGAAGCAAAAGGCCTGTTTATTCCTCTGTTTAGAAATCTGGAGAGAATTATTATGGAAAAAAGTAAAATTGTTTTCACCTCAGCTTTATCCTACTAATATTATAAATGTGAAAGTTTGTGTGTTTGTTACTCAATCACGCAAAAACGGCTTAACGGATTTGGATGAAATTTGGCAAACAGATAGTTTAGATATTCCCACGTGATCGACGGTTAAGCGGGTGAAACCCCGGGGCGCAGCTAGTAATGCAATAAATGCTACTCTATTAAAATCTTTTTGCCAACAAACATTTTGATAAAAGCGTTATTCGTTATTTGTTAACTCATCAAACAATGCGTTTGATGGAATCTCTCTGTTCGATATTGTTAAACAATGAAATCAATTTCAATTAAGTTAATGGATCAATTTAATAATGAAACTGTTCCGTCTATAGGTATAGACGAAACAGTTTCATTATTAAATTGATAACTACGGTAAGTTGTACCCTCACGTAGGTACGACGTACCTACGTGTGGGTACAACTGGCGGTAGTATACTGCCATTATTGTAGCAGCGAAGGAAAGGCCCTCGACAAAGTGACAAAGCGATAACGATGATGGAAAAGGCAAAAATGTATAGAACTGACATAAGCTATGGAAAAGCTTATGTTAATCCTGTTGGGTTCCATTTCCCGAAGGGTTTGGCAGAGGTGAACTGGCGCCGACAAATTCAGGGCGCCGATAAATTCAGATAGGAACTTGTACTAATAGCTGAATTAGTCGGCGCCGGTTCGCATTGGTTCGCGCTGATTTGGCGAAAAGTATGAAAACTCCCTGTGTCGAGTGTTGACAGTTGTCGACGAAAGTTTCTCCCCGGGGGAGTTGTCAACGTCGACAAGCGCTGATATATCGGCGCCGGTTACCAGCTTTCTACGTGAATACACCCTTAGATAACACATATGTTACCGATAGTTAATTGATTCAAGCGTGACTGCGGAAATCCATTATAAAATACAATATAGACGTATATATTTAGTATTTATTTACCTATTCCGCTAGACTTTTCTAGTAACCTATTCCGTTAGTATTTAGTAACCTATTCCGCTAGACTTTTCTTCAAGAGTCATAAAAAACCCTGTAAGAAATCGACACGTGTTTCACCTCTCAACGAGGTATCCTCAAGATGACGATTGACCAATTGCAAACCAGAACGCGACGTGTTACCACACCGTCTTTGCGTCCAGCGCTCGGTGTGGTAACATGTCACGTTCTCAGTCAAGCGGAATAGGTTACTAAATATATCTACGTCTATTGTATTACATATAATTACTTTCGGTAATATCTTCAGATGTCTCTTAAAGTTTGATTGGCTTGTGGCGGCTTATTAATTCAGATTTATTACAGTTGTAATGGCAATCATATTTTATTCATCATATAAAAATATTCTTTTATATTTTGTAAATGTGAGAACGTTTAATAGACTGTAGATTTGTAGACAATTTTTTATTTTGTTATGGACCAGCCGATAGATTTTGTAAAAATCTTACCGTGAAAACTTAAGTGAAGTGAGCTTGAGGTGAACTGTCACTGCCTTAGCATCAGTAGGTATCGATGGCAATGGCCGCTCACTTCACCTAAGTTTTCACGGTGAGATGGTTAAAGAATAACAATCGTACTTGTTGACTGTCCTCCCGTACCATATCAGCTTCAAAACTGCATCAAAACTTTTTCTTAGAATCTTCATTGTTTTACATGTTTTAGGACTTTATACCTTCCATGGAAATGCACGTTTGCTCGATTTGGGAGTCTGGGGGTGGTTGTCTCTGCCAGGGGTAGCGGGAAAGTCCGAAAGGGATACCGGGACCCTTGGCAACAGGCAACTGAAGGAACACGGGTGGGTTTTAGTCAGTAAAAGTCTGACACGTCCTTCCGCTCCACCCAGAGCGGGAGAAGTCATTTGATGAATTCCCACGCAGAAAAAAAAAGAAAAAAATGCGGTTGGAGTTCTATTTTCGCAACGTAGTTCTGCCCTATTTCTCTTTCCAAAGTGTCCTATATTATTTCTCCACTAATGCATCTATTTTTACATATTTTTTGTTACAGATACCAAAATACAGGGTGGTGCTACTTGGTGACGCCGGCGTGGGAAAGACAGCTCTAGTGTCACAATTTATGACGTCAGAATACATGAATACATACGACGCCAGTTTAGGTGAGCCACTCATTCCAAACATAAACGAACATTCTCGAACACTTCCGAACTTTTCCTCCTGTTTTTGTTTTGTAAGATACAGTTCCTCCAGTTTATGCAGCCCTGGTACATCACATCTTTAAGATGTTCCCCAAACTTCTGAGATCATCATTAACTTTTTAATTTTTGTTTTCTTGTCCCGAAAATTACTTTGTCAGTTTTTGAATAACCAAAGATTAATAAATTACTTAAATCAGAATTTCTCGAGTTTTTATGTTTTTCTTATTTTTTATCCTTGTACCAATCCAATACAATGAAAAAGAAAATATTTCACTATCGGTTTTTAATACCACCTAAATTATAATAAATTATAAAGCCAGCATGAATACTAGGATTCGCTTTGAAAATAAGAGTAGCATGTGCGAATTTACAAACTCCGAAGCATGAGCCAGCATTTTTAGCATGAAAATTTAACTTCTAACTTCTTTCCTAATTTCCTCTTCGATTTAATCAAATATTTTTATTAACTTCTCCCTAAATTTAAATAGTTAACTAACTGATATTTTGTTTTAGATAAGAGGGACAGTAGCAAAAATAAAAATGGTTTGTAATACATTTTAAAATATTTATCTACTACTTTTCTTTTTAAAGCATTAGTATTAGTATAATAGTTTCTATGTATGTAGGTATTATTTTTCTGTTTCGAGATTAATGGAAATTCTTCATTTAAGTTACTAACCACATAACTGAATGAATAAGTAATTTTAGGATGATTTACAGATGATGAGATTGAACATTATTTAAAAAATTATAATATTTGTATTTCTCGTCATTGCGCGTAAATACGTGTCAGAGTTTGTTAAAGTAAACTGCACCCTAATTACGTAACACATTTAACATGACAATCCGAGAATTTTGAAGGATATTGCTAAACCAGTGCTTTAGAGGCTTGTGGACGGCGAGCAATGGGTAGCTCGCCGTCCGATAAGGACCAGGCCCGGGTCGACGGCGCGTTGTGTTCCACGCGCGCCTCAAAGAGATGTCAGCACAATTGACGGGGCAGCTAAGACTGATGCCTGCCAGGGTTGCGAGAAAGTCCGAAAGGGATACCGGGACTCTTGGCAACAGGCAACTGAAGGAACACGGGTGGGTTTTAGTCAGTAAAAGTCTGACAGGCCCTCCCGCCCAGAGCGGGAGGAGGCATTTGAAGATTTCCGATGATCAAAAAAAATAACAAAAAATTGCTTCATAGGTTTGAAAAAATCGTCGTCACGTGCTCAACACCGTAATAACGCGATGAACGTGAGTGAACTGTCAAAATGAAACTCATTGCCAGCTATCAATTGTGATTTTGTTCGTGTTACGCAATTACCCCGCTGGTTATTAAGATGCTTTTAGGCTACCTACATACGTAGTAGTTGTATTCGTTCGTCGTATTCGTTTCCTGCGTGATCGAATCAGAAATTAAGAGATCCGTAGGAGAACCAAGGTAACCGACATTATATCCCGAATTATTGCCGAACTTAAGTGGCAGGGGGCAGGGCACATTGCTCGCAGAACAGATGGCCGATGGGGCCGAAAGGTTCTGAAGTGGCAACCGTCTACCGGAAGACGTAGTGTTGGAAGGCCCCGACGTACGACGTGTCATATTCGTAACTATTATTGTTATTAATATTAAATTATAATTATAATCCACTAATTCTTGAATGACCACCCGTTTCATTAGCATGCTATAAAATCTATTTAATATACGAAATATAAAGCAAACACGTCAAAATTAACGCCGTCCTTAATAGTGTGTCGTCAATAAAGCGTTAATATGAGTGTCGATGACAGCTGTCAGACGCAAGCCGCGGGCGATAAATGTGACGTAGAGATGGGTAGCAGACCTTTTAAAAATGAGGATCGTGCGAGGCACTCTTTTTACAAAATGTGCTAGCACACTGTTCTACCGCGAGGCTGCGAAGACTTGTGAGCACGAACGTGCTGTGAGTGTGTCAGTGAGACGCGTGACTCGCCAAGTCACCGCGCGTGTCGCGTGTGTGCTGTGTAGTGTGTGGTGAGTAGCGACGACAACGCGACACGATATGGCACATATACGCAGTAGAGTAGGCACACGCGCGGTGAGTACTGTATTGTGTGTTTGTGCTAGCAACAGTGAACGAAGACATCAATAATCAAAATACCAAAAAGACTGAGTGACTCGATCGACTGACTCATTTCGTTCAAAACTCAAAGGTACAAATGTTCTGTGTGTAGCTAATCTGTGCCAGTGAGGTGTGTGCTAGCACATCAAAATAAAATGAATGAGTGACTCTTTTCATTCAAGTGAGTAACTACAAATGTGCTAGCGCGTGTGCTGAGTTACCCAACACTAATGTGACATGAGACGCGTCATATCCTTGAGTATTGTAGTGTAAAATTGAACATTTTAATAACAAATAATACGAGTCATGCTCATGCATATCTGGAAGTTTCTGAATAGTAAATGTGGTGTGGCAGAGTTTCAGATTATTATAATGTTTTGTAGATAATTACAATATATCTTAGTCATAAAGGAACTTGTGGTTATGTAATAATAGCGGGTCGATCCATCAGTTAAGTTACGCTTGCCGGGATTGGTCCGTGGGTGACCATCTTTACATACCGAGACTCCTCCGTGCATCGAGCTGTTGGTCCCGGCTGTCATTCGTAGATCTTTGACAGTCGTTACGAGTCGTCAGAAGCCCGAAAGTCTAACTGCCAGTCTTACCAAGGGATATCGTATTACCTACTGAGTTGTGGCGGTCAGATAGGCAGTCACTCTATGTAAAATACTAGTATTCAGTTGCGTCCGGTTAAACTGGAAGCCAACCCCAACATAGTTGGGAAAAGCTAGGCAGATTGATTTTGCAATAAATCTTAGTTTATTTTATGACAAATTATTCTGTAAATATTTTGTCATAAAATTCTCCTCTCCTCACAGATAGTTTCAAGAAACTTTAGATAGGTATTGTCCATAATCTCACCACAATCTCCTATTTCAAACAAAGTTTTAGGCCGAATTTACTAAAAACCACAAGAAGTTTCATAACTTTATCATTATGATTAACCACTTGAACACTCAACAAACAAAGCCTAATCTAATCCATCAAATCGATAGTCCCGCCGGCCTATTTAGTTTTTACCCGACTACGGCGAAGAAAAAAGGAGGGTTATGATTTTGACCGGTATGTATGTATGTAGGTATGTTCATCTGTTCCCTCATATCTTCTAAACGACTCATCACAATTTGACAAATGAGGTATCGTAGGAAGCGTCTTGATCGTCCGCTGGTTATAGGCTGTGACGTCACATTAAATTAAAAATGGCGCCCTCTAGAGGACATAAAGTCAGGAACTAAAAAAAAATTGTTTAATCGTACCATGTTGGGTATCAAATGAAAGGGCTTAATGAGCACATTTCAAAAATATAAATATTATAACCCAAAAAGAATAAAAAAAAAATTAAAGTAATAAAAACTAAAACCCAATAACGACTAAAAAGGTATAAACAAGACACCACAGACAGACAAATTAAAAATCCGGAGTCACACGTAATCTGTTTGATTTATGCCCTAACACGTGTGACTCCGGATTTTTAATTTGTCTGTCTGTGGTGTCTTGTTTATACCTTTTTAGTCGTAGTTGGGTTTTAGTTTTTATTACTTTAATCCTTTCAATAAATGAAAACAGACATAAATAATCAACACTTTCAGACCTTATCAAAGCCTTTTCACTACCCAAAAACCGAGGGGTGAGAGGTCCTAAATAGGCCAAATAACTGATTTTATCTCCCTTTTATCAACTATAAGTGTTTAGTAAGTGGTTTTGGCGAAGCACCGCCATTAAGGCGGTTTTTGTTGAAAAATTTATGATGTTGGCAATACCTATGTTTGGTTCGTAAGATTTTTGGGTTAAGTGCGGTCGGAATACAGTTTCTTAAGGATGGGCTTTCATGTTTTAGTGAGTAAATAAATGTTTTGGGTAGGTTTTCTAGGGTTTTTTTCGATAAAATGTTGAGTGAGACGGCCTTGGATGTCATATAAAGGGTATTTCATCAATTGAGAGCGGCATAAAAAGGTGTCCTATACCCCTGAATATTGCAGATGTCTTTAGGTGGCTTTTGGCATTAAAAACAAAATATATTATGATTTGAAAAACAGACACATAACAATTGACTCTTGAGGAAATTTTCTTTAATTTTTTGCAATTCGCAGGTCAGTATCAGGTTGATCTAAATATCAAATATTTATTTAAAGAATTATAATCATAAAAATCATCAATACTACTCTCTAAGTTCATATAACTACTATTTCATGAAATTGAGGATATGTCATGATTTTTACATTTAGGATTATTTTAACATAAGGAGTTGTATTGCTGATTATAATGATTATAATTTTATAAAAGCATATTTGGTACGGTCATATTTCACAAATCATATTTTGATTAACATAAAACCTGAGACGGACCTGCTAATTGCAAAAAACGTAAGGTTTGTAAATTGCAGAAAACGTAAGATTTGTTTCGCGGGCTGCCTTAGCGCATCCCCCTTAAGTATGTAGGACTTTACCAAAGTCCAAAGTCGAGCTGAAATAAAATTCTGAACAATTCCCATCACAATCTCATCAGCACTAAAGACATACTCGACTTTCAGTGTTCCGTAATGACCCGACATACCTTCGGTCATATTCGGTTACCACCGGTGGTCTTCGGCTAATTGAATGATTACCACGTAGGTGTTAGTTCGAGACCTTCAATTTGCGTTGGTACAGTTAGTTGTTAAACCTTAATGCTCTTTGCTAATTACCAGCCTTTCCTAGCCATTGAAATGAGTAAGACTTTGCTTTTCAATGCGAAGAATACTGACTTTCCGGGTAGTCAGTTAATTAGGTTGAAAGCACTCAAATTCTCTGCTTAGGCATGAAATAACCTGCCAGGATTGCGGGAAAGTCCGAAAGGGATAGGGGCCCCTGGCAACACGCAAATGAAGGAACACGGGTGGGTTTTAGTCATTAAAAGTCTTACACGCCCTCCCGCTCCGCCCAGAGCGGATGAAGTCATTTGATGATTTCCCAAACTCAAAAAAAAAGGCCTGAAATAACGTTAGTGTTTCTCGTGTATTTCAGGCTTTTGCTCCTTCCTGAAAAGCTAATAACTATAGTTTTCCTTATCAAAACCTAAACCAGAGGGGCAAAATAATTACGTAACACATTCACAATTCCAATGACATCATTCATTTTGACAAGTCAACAATATTCATTGCGTTATTTACGTTTTCGAGCAGACGAAGTTTTCAGCTATGAATTATCTTCAGATTGTGATAGAAAATGTGTTGCGCAATTGAGGTGCAGTAACAAACGCAGCATTATTTTACTCAATATTTTTAATATGTTTTATATAATCAGCCATGATAATGTTCTGTCTCTTCGAGAGAGTGTGTGAGAGTGGGCTGTAATCTACCACGCGGCCTGATGTGGGTTGGTAGATGTCACATAATATGTATTCGAATTTAATATATCCATATAATATAGGTATATATTTAATATCGCAACTTTATTCAGTATCGAAACAGCAAGTGTGTGTTCCATCTTATTTTTTTTTCTGAGCTTGGAACACTACCTAGAAGTAGTCGTCCTTAACGAAATAAGATAAACATAAAAAATATGTAGAATAGGCGTTTAATCATTATTTACCATGAAATAGGTTTTATTAAAAAGGAGTGTTTATTAATTAATTATAATTATTAAATAATTATTTTTTTATGTAGCAGGCTGGATATGTATAAGCTTTTCTTAGTATGATGTGGATGACAGCAGATTTGACTTAAAATTGCCTGTGGCAGCATCTACAGCGCCACAGTCGAACTAGGCATCACACTGACGTCACGTAAAATCCTGCATCGCGCAAGCAAAGTTTACCGCGGGACTAGCACGTTTAGACCAGACAACACATGTCTGGTCGGAGGTTCCTCTCTTTTCTGGAGGATGAAAAATTTCCACCCTGTTCCCCATACCTCTATAGTTAAACATCAAAATGAATGTTTAATTCAATTATTTCCTGGTGAAATTGTACCTTGCCAATACAAATTGAGATCAGCTAATTAAACAAAGATAGAACAGCGAATAACCGATACTAATTAACGAAATTCTAAACGTTTCGCTAATTACTAAATGTCTGTTAAGTACTTGGTTTATTTACGATGGGCGTATAATGATTTATCTATATTTCGTTTCTACGGCATATTAACGTTATGCAAAAAATACTATTCAATTAGAATAAAACAATAATCAATTTAAAAACCGGCCAAGTGCGAGTCGGACTCGCGCACGAAGGGTTCCGTACTATTATCTATAAAAACAGCAAAAAAATCATGTCCATTGTATGGGAGCCCCCCTTAAATATTTGTTTTATTTTAATTATTTATTTTTAAAGTGAATATATAACTAAATATTCTGTGAATATTTCAAGCGTCTACCAGTTGCCGTTATCAATATCGAGCAAAAAAGAGCAAAAAAATCACGTTTGTTCTATGGGAGCCCCCTTAAATATTTATTTTATTCTGTTTTTAAGTACCTATTTGTTGTTATAGCGGCAACAGAAATACATAATCTGTGAAATTTTTAACTGTCTAACTATCACGGTTCGTGAGATACAGCCTGGTGACAGACGGACAGACAGACAGACAGACAGCGGAGCCTTAGTAATATGGTCCCGTTTTACCCTTTAGGTACGAAACCCTAAAAATACGGATAGCTTTTTGTGCTAGAGGTATTTTTGAAGGAGTCCTGCGATGCCTCTGGTATCTATACACACTTGCAGTGTGTCAAGCCAAGCTCGGTCGGAGCACATCCGTGAACTGAACCATTTCGAGCTATTTCCTACAGAGTTGCAATTTTGCGTGCCTGCCACACATAAATTCATAAATATTAGTTCTTCGACAGTCTTTAAACCAGTTACTGGGTAACACGATACCCGTTGGTAAGACTGGTGGTCAGACTTTCGGGGTTCCGACTGCCCGTAGTCGGAACCCCGAAAGTCTGACAGCCAGTCTATGTCTATCTACCAGTTTATGGAGATCAGATAGGCAGTCGCTACATGGAACCCGACCCCAACATAGTTGAAAAGGCTAGGCAGATGATGATATCAAGAATTGTTATAGTTTGGTGAAAGAAAGAATGCAACATGGCAAGTTTTAAAAGTCAATTATTTTTTGTTGAAATTCGACAATTTGCTAAGTTTAAATCAGGAGCAGAGGGAACCTAATAAACTTTGTTTCACCTTCATAGAACTTGGCACCAACCTGGATCTCAATTCTTTTATCTGCGAACTTGGCCCCTTTTTAGGGTTCTGTACCCAAAGGGTAAAACGGGACCCCTATTACTTAGACTCCGCTGTCCATCCGTCTGTCTGTCTGTCTGTCCGTCTGTCACCAGGCTATCTCATGAACCGTGATAGTTAGATAGTTGAAATTTTCACAGATGATGTATTTCTGTTGCTGCTATAATAAAAAATAAAAAAACAGAATGCTCAGGCTCCCATACAACAAAAGTGATCTTTTTGCCGTTTTTATAGTTAATGGTACGGAACCCTTCGTGCGCGAGTCCGACTCGCACTTGGCCGGTTTTTTATTAAATGTAAGTTTTTGGTGGGATTAGATAGTATTACAGCGTGCCTATTACTCCTGTGTATTCACACGCAGAGGGAGAAAAGTCACCTTTATTCCGAAAAAAGTCTCTAAATAACTGAGATAGACACCCAAATCCTAAAACTAATTTAAATACTATTATTATCCTTAATAAATATTTACTAATAAGTTCGTTTTCTATCCCAGACAGCCACATTAATTTGCTTGTATGCTGGGTGTTAGGGTAGACACCGTTATCCTTGAAACTAGTGGTTTGGTGTCATCTATAATATAGGTACTTTTTCTACGGGACCAAATTTGAAATCGCAAAAAAAAAATCAGCTATTCCATACATTTTGTCGATTTAAGTGAACACAAATGTATGGAACAGCAGATTTTTTTTTGCGTTTTTTTTCGTATATTATAGATGACACCAAACCACTAGTTTCAAGAATAACGGTGTCTACCCTAACACCCTGTATACAGAATGTAATTAGATTCGGAGAACTGAAAGTCTAATTGAATGGCCAATGAAAACGAATTCTAATCAAGTCTGTCTTTACAAACGCTTTTTAAAATAGATTTTTTGGGAATAATGGAACACCATTTTCTAAATCTAATGAGAGTTTATTTGATAAGACTGTATAATATAATTATAGTCCGGTCGTCGAGAGAATGCATTTCTGACACCTGTCAATTGGACGATTTCTAGTAGTAATACGGATCAAATTCGCAAAACACATATTCGTTAGTATAAAACTGACAGGTATTAAGAATGCATTCTCTCGGCGCGCGGCGGCCTGATTGTTGATCTTTAAAATGTAGTAGATTTATAATGATCGAACTGACATAGTTACTCCGTAGCTAAATTAATTGCTTTAAATAATTTACTAGAACTTCCAATATTGGAGTTTTATAATGTTCTATGTTTGGTGGTTTGGTGTCCGCACTTAGTCCCTAAGGTAGACCATTGTGCGTGGGAGTTTTATAATATAACCTAACATAAAGTAGTTTTCCCATTTGATTTAGTCTATTGTAAGTAGGGTGGACATTTCGAAATTTAAAAAGTCCTGACAGAAAGCCGGATATGTCCGAACAAATCCAAACTGATGGTAACACTAATTTTAATCTATCTTCTACCAAAAATGGTTTTTTCTTAACTAATCTTTTTTTTTTTACATGAAATGTCTTATATAATGTACGCAGAATTAATTTGGATTAACATAAATAAATGAATAAAGTTCGGCAGGAATTTAATTAAACCTAGTTTATTAGTAAGGCAGGTCAAGTGGTCAATGACCTTTCGTTAGGTAGCTTAGGTCAGTATATTAAATAGTGTGACACTGATATTTAACGAACAAGTTACAATAATATTTTCTTAGTAGGTTAAGCATTGATCGTTCTACGGTACACTTACCTGAAATATTTTTGTTCCATTTCTGGACCATGTGATGTGCCGCCCAACGAAACCATGTGTCGTTGTAAATTACCAGTTTTATTACACATAATTATTATGTACATGGCTTTCTCCCGACTCTTGGGAGTCACAGGAATGGGAACCATGGCGTTGTAGTCGGTAGGATCCTCTAGGAGCTCGTGGCTAAGCAATAACAGCTGCACGGGTTGATCTATCAGATCAAGCAATGCTTGCCGGGGTTGTTCCGTGGATGAGTGACCATCTTTACATACCGAGACTCCTCTATGTCTCGGTAAGCACGTTAAGCCGTTGGTCCCGGCTGTCACTCGTGGATCTTTGACAGTCGTTAGGGGTCGTCAGAAGCCCGAAAGTGTAACGACCAGTCTTATCAAGGGGTATCGTATTACCCAGTTACTGGGTTGTGGAGGTCAGATAGGCAGTCGCTCCATGTAAAATACTGGTATTCAGCTGCGTCCGGTTAGACTGGAAGCCGACCCCAACATAGTTGGGAAAAAGCTAGGCAGATTGATAGATTTTGAGACTAACAAAACCCTTTATTCTCCCCAGACGGAAGGTATCCATGGGAATTTTCTTCCAAAACAATGTTTATAACAATTTACAATGTAATTGTTTCACACACTAAATTATAAAAAGTGTTTTACCTTCGTAGAAGACTAGAAAGGGAATGAACATTGGTACAATTAAAAAAGTATATAATATAATTACCGTTTTTTCGGATAAAAAATCTGCTCTCATCTTCAATCAATAGCAACTTTATAATAAGCACACGCGTGGCTGCTAGCTCTTCTGTAAATAACTTAACTTCTTTTTGCTGCTTGCATCTGGTGAAGCTAAACGTGGTAAGTGTGTGTCACCCTTTATTTTAGTGTGTAACCTTGCCTTTACACCCCGCTGTCAGCGTTTGACTGTTGTGTATACATAGTATTAGTTTAAAAAAATGTGTTCATGACTTATTTTCCATACATTTCCGTTTTGTTTTGTTTGGAGAGCAATGACCTGAAGGCTGGGGAATTATTAGTTATTATTATTTTCTAATGTTATTTATCATAAGTACACTCATCATTTATCACATCAGACTTAATAGTCTGATAGTGGTCCACAGCCTACCTTGACCCTTTTAATGAAGTGTGTCGTAACAGTAATACCCTATCATTTCTGTGGTCCTAGTACCTACATTTTACTAAACAAATTTAGGTTTAATACAATCTTCACAAGTAAATCCTTCATATTATGTATTTTATATAATGTATACTCAGAGAAAAACATGTATACATGTAATGTAAATATGTATAGATTTCTTTGTTTGATATCGACATTTTATTACTTATATCACACCTCATACGTTTAGTGCACACTTAAGCCATATGTAGTTAATTTTATAGACATATATAGGGTGTAAGGGTAAACACCGTTATCCTTGAAACCAGTGGTTTGGTTTCATTTATAGAACGTAAAATCAATGGATTTTTTTTTATTTTTTTTTTATAGAAAATCTACATTTTACCCCTAAAGTATTTCACCCTTTCACCCTAGGGCGCTAGGGCAACGAACTTGCGTCTCAACACGTGTGGGTGGCGCGGCACGTGACCTGACCGGCCGCGATCGCGAACCCTCCCTCAGTCAGTCAGCTGTTTCGCTTGCGAGCACGGTGTTACGGCCGGTCAGGTCACGTCCCGCAACCCACACCCGTGTTGAAACGCAAGTACGTTGCCCTAGCGCATAGGTGAAAGGGTGAAATACTCGAGTGGTAAAATGTAATTTAAAAAAAAAGAAAAAATAAAGTCGTAATTTTCCATTGATTTTACGTTCTATAAATGGCACCAAACCACTGGTTTCAAAGATAACGGTGTTTACCCTAACACCCTGTATAAGCATCAGTGTTGTTGCTGTTTACTTATATGGTAAAATGGGTCTTGATTGCAAGATAAAGGGTGGACCACAAAACGAGGTCCAAAGAAATTTTTTAAAAGCCTCTTAACAAGGGTTTCCGCTTATTATAACATCTTTTCTGGATTTAGCTGTTACAGTGCGTTCCTTTTAATTTGTCCCATGACGCAATTGGTAGCACTTTTCTGTCAGTCGCAATTTTGAACTTTATTAGTATTAAAACTAAGCTTGAAAAGCAATGGTGCCATCATGACGGCAAAGGACAACTTATATTGAACACTCTGTAGCTGTTAGATATTTATGTCCACATGTCATGCCAGAAGTGTTATAATGAGTCCCATTGGCCAATACCTAGGCTATAATACTTGTTGACTATTATTTTACTAACAATGGCCGTGGAAAATATTGTAAATCGCATATGTGTACACACGGCTAAACATTTCAAGCTATAAATTTCAAGTATAACCTGACCTCTCATAGTACGGAAATCCTATACAATGCGAGATCATCATAAACTGTAAATGTACTGTAACTGTATATGATATTATACGTTGAAACATTAATCTATAAATAATCACAGTTTATTGCAAACGCCGTATGTTTGGAATACTTTAAAAATAGACTAGTTATTGTTTTGTTCTAGAGCTTCTGAAACAATTAACTATACAGGGTGTTTAATAATTCGTGTGGCCAACTTCGGGTAGTTTCTTAATATCCCCATATTTTTGTTTTACAACCTTTTTTTGTACAACCTTGGTTATTTAAAACTTATCAGGTACCCAATAAATTTGTAGGTACCTATGTAACTTGGTTTTTTCTCAAGATAAAAAGAAATGTCTTAGTTCCACATTACTTGCTTTTAGTAAAAAAATCAATATACTCTTGAAAAATAACCATACTTTCCATATCCCAAAATCACATAATATCATCGCCTTTTGTCTCCGAAGTGATGGGCTGAGTCGTATCTATAGTACACCAACATTTCGCCAGTTATGTTAAAGTCCCATGTAATAGGGGGCGAGCCTATTGATATCAACCGGGCTGCACTAATCCAGACTCCTGGCTGCTACTGAGAAATTCCAGAAAAATACTTTATTAAATTTTTCCCGACCTGGGAATCGAATCCAGGACACCACTCAATAGTAGCGAGACCACAAGACCAACGAGGCAGTATAAAAATAGGTATCTAGTCAATAAAAAATCTAAATGAAATTCCTTCTAAGTAGGTTTATTTAATAGCAGATTTTTACATGTCAAAATTAAAAACAACCTGTATTTCTTAGAAGCAATGACAATAGTTATCTAGGAAAATAAAATTAGGTGCCAAATTCTGCGCATACACGCGCAGTTTCTTGTTTGTCAAATTAAATTAAATATAGTGTCCTTCCTACACAGTTTGGATGTGTCAAATAAAACGCCGACTGTTATTAATCTTGTTGACGTATACAACATGTTTTCCCATAATCCTATTTCGTTTGTTACGCTTTCACGCTAAAATGGCTACTCGGTTTTGATGGCAAATAGATAGACCGTGAATTGGGTAAGGACATAGGCTACTTTTCATCCTGGATTGCAGACGAATTCGCGGGCAATAGCTAGTTTTAACTATGAATTGTTATAAAATTATCTTTTGACGCGTGTCCAAAATTGAAACTAATATACCGGCGTGTGTTGTTGTACAGAGTTGTGCTAAAAAGCCTTTGGGCAGACTTGTTTTTTCATTACAATTTCCCAATTATTTACCAAGAGCATATATGCATAATCAATCTATAATATTCCCACTGCAGGGACACAGGCCTCCTCTCTTTCAGGGGAAGTGGAGCATAATCAACCACGCGGGCAAAAAGTGTGCTAGAAGATGGCACATGTCTTCGAATATTAGGATCTAGATGTTTAAAAAAAAATAAAGCGCCTGCCGGGGGTTCGAACCTAAGACATTACAACTCGTAAGTCGCAACCGTTTCCACTGGACCACCACTGCTCTCGAATAGATAGAATGGAATAGAATACTCTTTATTATGGCCTTTTTTGGCGCAGCCGTGAGGCACACTCCCCTGATAATGTCCTTCTTTACCTTCTCAATTTGTTTCTTTATTTTTATTTTGTTATCTGCTGTATATTATGTATATTGTGTGCCTTTTAGTCTGTGCTGAATAAATGTATTTTCTTTCTTTCTTTCTTTCTTTACACCATAAAAAATACAGAAGTAGTTAACTTGACATAAATTCAACGACATGGTGAATGGTTGTAAAGGAGAATGCCAGGGTCTCCCACAAGACTCGGCCAGAACCGACAAAGATGAACTATTTTTCATAAAAAAGGAAAATAAATATAGAATTTGATAGTATAATTAGTTTTCTATCTGAAGCACACCAAAAAAACTTAATATAGTTTTAAAGTTGACCACTTGATACTTCTGATTTGAACGTCATCATGAAATAAACTATTATATGATTAATTAAAATAATGACTTTTAGCACATTATCCTCAGTTTCAACAGCCAAGGTAGTCGTAAATGGTAGAAAAATCGGGGTCCAGAAACAGAGTAATATACAACACAAAACTCACAAAAATACGAAAATACTTCGTTGCTCGTGTCTCGCGGGAGAAATCAAACTTTTTGACATTGACAAATGCCCGATAGAGTTTTACATCAAGTGTTGCCAGCACTATAATTACATTATTAGGAATAGACTATGCTAAACGATATGGATAATCGAATTAAAAATTATTTTGAATCATTACATTACTATAAAATATAATATACTTATTAAAAAACATAATTAAACGCTATTTATTAACATAATTACGAGTTACGATTTATGTAAGTAATAAATTCACTTACGTATCTTCATATTGATATTATTGTAATCGATTTGCAATTTCGTATCGATATTATTATATTTTGGTATTGGTAACATTTCTATTTCAAAATGTAGCTATGAAATGTGTTGTTAAATTGAATAACTATTTAAAATTACTTTTTAAAGGTGTGCTTCTACAGATTTTATTTATATTGTATAATTATTCCTATTTTTTTATATGAATTATCATTATTATAAAAGTCTGTCGGACACTACATACAATTCGAGCTGATACCTGGCATTGTCTTTTCTAGCTTTATACGTCTTTGCAACTAGCAATAACTTCTGAATATGCCTTTGATGTTCATACGTCATAGAGTCTAGGAGTTAGAACCTTTGTAGGATGAGTTTTCGCTTCAATGAACTCAATATTTCTTTGGCATTTCCATGAAGACACGTTCGCCACAATAGGTAATTTAATGAAATTGTTACACATGATAAATATGAACGAGTTTTATAATACATGTATGAAAAAGTAGTGAGCAGTGGTGGTCCAGTGGTAACGGCCACGACTTACGAGTTGTAGGTCGTAGGTTCGAACCCAGACAGGCGCTTTACTTTGTATAATTTCATCGCCACTACTCTCAAAACGGCGAAGGAAAACATCGTGAGGAAACAGGCATGTTCTAGAACCAAAAATTCTAAAACATGTGACATCTCCAGCCCGCACTGGGCCCGCGTGGTGGATTACGGACCGCTCCCTCTCACAGAAAGGAGGCCTGTGTCCCCTGTGTAACATCATAGGCTGATTATGTTATGTTTATGAAAAAGTAAAGTAATTTCAAATATGTACGTTCCTTCCTCGCATAGTAGAAACATGTAATATTTTCGAACTGTCATTGGAACACTTGAACAAGTATAAAGTACATACTAGTTCCATGCATTTGAATTACTAGTGTTGGCGGAACGCTGTCAGAAAAAAAATGAGTGTCGTGCACTGTGCACGTCAAAAAAAAGCCCTGAAGTTGATAATTTTTTCATTTCTCGATTGTACGTACCTATGGATTGATAGAATAATATGCTTTATTGTGCACAAAAAAAATTCTACGCCTCGAAAAACACGTTGTTGGTCTTGGCTGTAGATTTTTGAGGCAGCTCCATGCTCTATGGGCTACTATAGCATGGCTGCTTGCTTTATTCGTATGCAATCTATAGTGGTATTCTGTTAAAAAATACAATAGACGTAGATATATTTAGTAACCTATTCCGCTTGACTATTCTTACCAAACCAGAACGCGTTCTGGTTTGCAATTGGTCAATCGTCATCCTGAGGATGCCTCGTTGAGAGGTGAAACACGTGTCGATTTCTTACAGGGTTTTTTAGGACTCTTGAAGAATAGTCAAGCGGAATAGGTTACTAAATATATCTACGTCTATTGTATTTTATAATGGATTTCCGCAAAGTCACGCCTGAATCAATTAACTATTCTGTTAAAATCTCACCGTAACATAAAAACTAAGTTGAAATGACGTTGAATTGACCCGTCAATCCCTAGATACCTTAGCAATGGAATGACAGCTCACTTCAACCTGTCACTTCACCTAAGTTTTCATGTTTTAATTTGAACAAAATAGATGAGCTATTTGCTTCCAAGTTTAAATAATTCGTTCTGTTGCTTTTCAGAAAGTTAAGAGCTTTTAGAAAACTATTCTTGTTATGCTTTCTTCAAGTAGTATTTATAGTTCATTTGTTTGTTTCATGGCAAAAAGCTTATACCTGCTTAAACACAGTTTTCTAGTAAAGTAGTGAGTGATTCAGAAATTTTGTATTTTTTTAAATAAATGTGCAGTTATTTGTATGGACTGTTTAACCGTCTGCGAATTGGTATACTAATAAATCCGGTCCGGTTAATTTGTACAGGGTGGCAGGGACATCGACGCACAACCAGGTAACTTGTGAACGTGTAGACTTGTAACTTTTGACAAACACATCTGTTTCTCAAAAGTTACAAGTCTACATACACGTTCACAAGTTACCTATAATGTTAATTTTTCGTTAAATTCATAGCTCATCTCCATATTCAAGCCTTAATGTTCCTATTGCTGAGACACGGGCATCAGGCCATCTCTCTCTTTTGACCACATTAACAAAAAGAAAATCGTATGTAAAAATTGATTGCTATACTAAGCACGACACTTGTAAACTTGTAAGACGGAAATAGAGAGTCGCCGGACACTCTCAGGATTTGCTATGATTTTCTACAAGTTGTAACTTACAAAGAATTTTTTGATAAACAAAATCACGAATAAAAGTGTAAAAATATAAGTACTTGTGAACTAATAATGTGTAATTTACACGTGTATTTTTTTTTTTTTTTTTTACAGGAAATTTGTTTGTCGAGGCATGAAGGCTTGTAAGTTTTGATAAAAGGGTACTGGTTGTGCGTCGATGTCACTGACAGCCCTGTATACTTATTTTTTGGTATCTACCCAGAAACTGTCTAACACGCCTTAAATTTGATTTAAAATCTAAATAATCATACACTCCATACTCCATACATTATTCCAAGTGTGTTTGAATATTAATTTGTTTTAACACCCAATCTAGTACCTTTACAGTAGTTTGTACTATAGTTAATTCTTTGATATTAAACTGTAGCATTGTTTCAGATGACGAATTCGGCGAGAAGTCAGTTTCGGTGTTGCTGGATGGCGAGGAGTCCGAAATGATATTCATTGATCACCCTAGCGCTGAGATGTCTGTAAGTTTTAATTTATCTAAGAAAATCAATCACAATATCCAGCCAGTGGTAGTTGTTGCAATAGGGATTTAATTAAAAAAAAAACATATTCATAAATCTTTATTTACCTCAACAAATTTTTTCAAAATTTTACGCTCTGTAGTTTCGGATTTATGGTCAATATATCCGGTCAATATTCATAAATCTTAAATAACTTTAAAACTATTTATTTTAGAATTGGTAAAATAAAATTGAGACTGTCATCAGAAGCCCCTTCATTAAATGTACAATGTGTTCTGTTTCTTATTTATTTATTTATTTTATTATTTATGTACATATATGTGTGTGTGTTTCTTTTTTTTTTTTGGTTCTGTTTTTTCAATAGGATGTACAGAACAATAAAAATAAGTTTATTTGTCACACAAAAACATACCTTAGTAAATTAATTCGAATAAAAAAACAAACCTAACCAATATTATAAATGCGAAAGTGAGTTTGTTTGTTACGCTTTCATGCTAAAACGGCTGAACGGATTTAGATGAAATTCGGCACAGGTATAGACCATGACCTGGAATAGGCGTTATGATACTTTTTATCACGATATTCCCACGTGATCGAGACTTACGCGGGTGAAACCGCGGGGTGCAGCTAGTAGATCTATTTATTAATCAAACAACATCTACACGACGTCGTCAGTAGAGAAGTAACCACTGAGTTCTCCACCCCAGGTCGAGAACTGCCTCTCAACCTACGAGCCTCACGCGTGTGTGGTAGTCTACTCCGTAGTCGCCAAGAGTTCGTTCACCCGCTCAGCGGAACTACTGGCTTACCTCGCCAGGGAACAGTTCACTGTGGAGAGGACGGTGGTGCTGGTCGGGAATAAGGCTGACCTGGCCAGGGCTCGGCAGGTGTCTACTAATGGTAAGTGAACAAGGCGAAATAACCCTTATGTTTAACTTTATCAATTGATAACAAGTATAGACCTACGTAGAAGAAAAAAACCGGCCAAGTGCGAGTCGGACTCGCGCAGGATGGGTTCCGTACCATTATCTATAAAAACGGCAAAAAAAATCACGTTTGTTGTATGGGAGCCCCCTTAAATATTTGTTTTATTCTGTTTGTTTGTATTTTTTGTTATAGCAAGTCAAGTCAAGTCCATAAAAATGGCAAAAAAAAAAAACACGTTTGTTGTATGGGGGCTCCCATACAACAAGCGTGATTTTTTTGCCCTGAAATATTTATATTATTCTGTTATTTAGTATTTTTTGTTATAGCAGCAACAGAAATACATCTTCTGTCAAAATTTCAACTGTCTAACTATCACGGTTCATGAGATACAGCCTGGTGACCAGACGCACGGACGGAAAGCGGAGTCTTAGTAATAGAGTCCCGTTTTACCCTTTGGGTACAGAACCCTAAAAAACGAACGAGGCTTGCAGTAGTCGCGTAGTACTACTGTAAGGCTTACATCTGACATTTTGGCTGACAGTACCAACCTATCGGAAAATGGGTTGGTACCATCTGACGGCCAACTCTATAACCGCGCGCGCTCATCGGCCAAATCAAATAGCGCGCGCTTCCCCGGCTTCCTGTTACACACTTCCATCCCTTTCTCGCAATCACTCCCACAGATTGCAGTAAAGCGAGAAGAAAGATATAACACATGAAAAAAATACAAAATATAACCAATTTCTTGTACAGAGGGCAAAAGCCTAGCTACATCCAGAGACTGCAAGTTCATAGAGACGTCATCAGGGATCCAGCACAATGTGGACGAGCTGCTGGTGGGCATCTTGAAGCAGATCCGACTGAAGGAGAGCAGAGACAAGAAGCATGCTAAGAAAGTTGGGAAGCAGGTACGTTATCAATTGATATCTTTGAAATGATCGAGGCTTTTAAATTAAATTAATTGTATTCAGATAACTTGATCCTTACATTCTGATTTAAAATTAAAATACATATAAAAACAAAAAAAAACAAGAAATAGGATACAAATAAAAATGAATAAAATCAAAATTAATTAATAAAATAAATAATATAATTAAAATTCAGATACATTAAATTACCCGCTTAATAAAGTTTTTTAGTTTTAGTAATATAAACTGTAACATGACGTAATGATATGACTATGATATTATGATTTATTAACTTAAAAAAACGGTTAAAAACCAATTACTTACAATAAAAATAAAAATAGTTGAGGTTAAAACATAAAAATTTAACAACACTTTCATGAACCCCTTCTAACATGCCAATAAAATATTCGTCTATTCTACCGCAAACAAATCGTTTGTTTTTGATTTGCACAGTTTCCAAATAGTGTCATAGATAATGGAAGGATTTGAAAAGACAGTGACAAAGTTTTCTCAAGGCTTGATAAAGAGGCTATGTATTTGTCATAATGTGTTTTCCTACCGTGGTATGTCAAGAAAGACTTAATATAATATAACTGGAAAAGATATCAATTGTTTGACTAACATGATTGACATATTTATTTATGTAGGTACCTTACGAAGTTACGATACAGAACTTATTTTCCGTCTAGTTTCTGATATTGATTTTATGTCACTCAATAAAATATTGTATGACTGAAATAGTATTATGAAGAAACGAATAATTCAGATCTTGAATAGCAAATCGAGGTATTAGTAATACCTTAGCAATTACGAGTTGAAGTACCTACTGAAATATGTATCGTTTTCGTCTTCAATAAAAACAAGACAGCGAAAGGAAAAATTAATGAGAAATTGTCGAAGGCTTTAGGGTGAACAGATACATAATGTTCCATCTAAGATGAAGAGCAAAATAAGTTCACATGTAACATGTCTGAATATTTGCGTAATTATTGCCAAAGTAAAGATAAAAGTGGAGAGATAAAAATGGGATCCAAGTTTGAGATCAAACGGAAGAATTCATGTGTCCCTCCAAATTGAAAGAAAATATTTTTGCTCGAAGGCGTTTTTGTATTTTGAAGGATGTTTTAGATTAATTATTTTGTTATAGGAAGCGAAGCAGCCTAAACTCGCGAGCTCTCGTACGCATATATCGCTTAGCATCGCTCGGGAGCTTCTTCAGAAGATATGTATCAATGACATTTCCAAATCAAAGTCTTGCGAGAATTTACACGTCCTGTAAACTTCTGAGCTCCTGGTAACTTATAAATATCTATAGATGTTTTTCTTATTGTTAATGTATAGAGGATTCTTCCTTCTAATTTTAATGTCTTGATTGTTTTTTATCGATGTTTGACTGGATATATATAATATTAAGGTTAATTTTGTTGAGTATACGATAAGCGCTATAAGTATCAACTACCTGCTCTGTTACCGGAATTTTCATATCATATTTATTAAAAAATTTCGAATCCACGTCTCCATTTATTGCAGAATTTAGGAAATTCTTTAAGACACTTTCATTTCTTTGGCTTCATCCCTTTTCAATTTTCTAAACATCATCCAGAATTCTTTATTAACCATAATTACATTTAACTTTCACAAATCCCTTATTGTACAAAAATAGCTGGTTTTTCCCCAATCGTTTTCATCAAAAGTATATTACGGGGAATAATAATTTCTGAAAAATATTCGAGGTAAAGTGGCTTGAATCCGAGGGTTCTTGAAAAGAGCGTTGATTTTCGCGAAAAATATTCTTATTTAGTAAGAAAAATGGCTGTTCAAGGTCGATTGAATATAGGATGGTAACAATGGCTTAATATCGAGAATATCGAGATCGGACATCAATATTCCCATACACAAGAAATTCGAGAAACTCATATAAATCAGCCTTCAGATTTATTGTATTCCATCCATTAATTCTTACAACAAGGTTTCGTCATTATTTCGTAACTTGATATATTTCTTTGTCCGAGATTATAATACTGATATTTTTTTTACTTTGTTCGTTTCATGCTCTTGTTGGCTCATAAATATTTTTCAACGCACCTGCTGCGTCACATTCATCATTCTGTATTTGATACAAAATTAGACAATAGTGATCTTCTTTTGTTATATTTAGATCTCTGTCTGTTTTTTTTGTAATTGGATCATTATTTCAATGAACGCGTTAATGAATTCTGAGAATTTCTCGTAAGAAAATTCATTAATGAAGCATTTGAAATAACTCCTAGAAGTAATGATCAAACTTAAGGCTCCTAACGTTTGGCGAGCACCATTCTGATTATTTGTAGCTCCTACTAATTGTCAAAGACAATTTCGGCTTTCATCCATCAGCCATAATAAGTGTATAAACTTTAAATAAATAATTTGTTACAAAACCCTTCTTACAGTTATTAGTGTTAAACTAAGGTTAAATAAGTAGTTATAAAAATTTTGGATGTTTAGAGATATCATTGGAATTCATATCTTTAGCATATGTTGGTCCTCATTCCTCTATTCCTTCATCTTTTTTGGCAATTATCAAGACTCGTTCATTAATTTGAATTCTGACATGAATTCCATGAGGGCATTTAACTTAAGTGTCTTTTAATATTTAGATTGCTTAATAACGAAATAGCGGTGAGCTTTCGTCAAAGGAAAACATAACTTTGGTCTCAATTTGAATAATAGATGATCTTGGTATCGTCTGAGAATATTAAGCAAATCTATCTTTAGAATAATGTTAATTATTGTTTGGAAGAAAAACAGAATAAAAACGAGACTATTTTCAGCTAAACATGAGACTAATAAAAGATGAGACTCAAGGAAAGAGACTCATCTCTCTTTGCTTTAGTCTCATCTTTTATAAGTCTCATTTAATTGTATTTTTTTTTTAAATAACAATCCACTGTTAATCTCCAAACTAAATTTTATTTTTTTGGTTCGACATTCAAAAGTCTTTATTATTTCATAGAAGTAATAAATGTTGTTCATACGTATATCAAAATATGGAGAATATCGTTAACATAATGAGAATTTTCCATTAGAGTACTTGTTATGTTTAGTGTTTACCCTCGACTCATGTTTCAAGTAATTACTTAGTTTGTTTGAGGTATCGGATGAGCAGAATGGCGTTGAGTGTGTCTGACGTGATGTTTTACTAAAGTACTTGTATTAGCTAAGTAGGTACAGTGGTTGGTAAAAGTACCTATGCATTTAAATGATACGTATATTTTGCCTTTCCGACACGACCGGACTAGAGAACGAGGGAAGAGAGAGTGTACCTGTGTCTGCGCACACACTTGTGCACTATAATATCTCCAGCTGAAGGCTAGTCTCCCTTGTGAGATTGGCCTCCATGGCAGAAATACAGTCTGGAGGACTATGTACTATAATTATATATCTTTAGGTCAAGATATTTTTAGCTTACTTAAACTTTATGGTGTCTTTGTATACTTTTGAGCATCACGAGGACAAATTTTGAGTAAAAGCCCTTGCTGGTCATCTGTAGCTTGATTGAAGAGAAAACCAATTAGTCAGACTACAAAATATTATAGCACTTAGAGACACGCACAATGGTCCATCTTAGGGACTAAGTGCGGAAACCAAACCCGTAACATAGAACATAGACACGCCCTGACAGCCTAGACAAAGTGACATCTTATCAGCGATAACGATAATGGACAAGTCAAAAACCGAAAAGCTTATGTCAATCTTGTTGAAAGTCCGATGGCCCTCTTTCTTCCCTCGGAGTATGAAAGGATATTTTATCATACAACCTAGAATTAATATCAAAAACAATTTCTCAATTTCAATTACCTATACGAGTTTTTTGTATCACTCTTCAAACGTTCAATCTTGAATTATTGATTCTGAATTTCCCTTAACAATATTGAAAGTATATTTTGATACTATCTTGTAAAGGTGAAGTTTTCGTCAAAGAAAATGTAGGTACCTACTATATGACTAAATTGAAGCCAAGCCTCGCCTTGTAAAACATCTACAGTGACGGCTCCATCGTTTACTTAAGGGGGATGCACTAACGTGTCCCGCGAAATTCTTACATTTTTTGCAATTTGCAGGTCAGTATTAGGTTGTATGTTGATCTATTTGCGACCGTAACAAATATGGATTTACAGAATTATAAATATTAGAATCAGCAATACAACTCTCTAAGTTCATATAAGTGCATTGAATGAGGATTTCATGAAATAGTCATTCAATGCACTTACATGGACATAAAGAGTTGTATTGGTAATTCTAATGATTATAATTCTGTAAATCCATATTTGTTACGGTCGGAACTAATATTTAGATCAACATACAACCTGATACTGATCTGCAAATTGCAAAAAACTAAAGAAAACTTCGCGGGCCACCTTAGTGCATCCACCTTAAGAATGCTCATCATTTGCGCGTGCTATTAGTAACCAATACCGAAGCGATGGTTAACCATGATTAATTGGATGAACTATTATTACTAGAAACATGAGTTATAGTTCCTAGTCTTGAGGAGCGGCCAGGCTAACGTAAATTAAAACTATCATCTGTTTTTGTTACCTATCGGAAAATAATGCTCTTTGATAAAGGGAAGAGAATTTATGTTTGTTAAAGGTTATCTTTGGAAGTAAAGATCAGATTTCAAAAATCTTTTATTTATAGAAAGCTACATTATTTTTCTGTGATACAGGATACTTTTTATCCCGAATAAATGTACGGTTCAAAATGTTTTTGAGATACGTTAATTAAAAAAAAAAAAAACATCATTAGAGGGTCGATAAGTTTTTAGAGGAACAGTTAGGTAAATAATTCCCATTTCAATTTTATTTTAACAAAAACAAACCTTGGACCTGTCGAACTATTCTGTAAAAATCTTGCCGTGAAAATTTTAGTGAAGTGAGCTTGAAGTGAACTGTCACACTAGGTACCTGACGCTAGGGAATTTAAGGATTGACAACTCACTTCACCTAAATTTTCACCATGAGATTTTACAGAATAGTTCGGTCAGTTGGAAAAACGAACGAAAGAAGAAGCGAACGGTATTGAGAAAAGTGTAGTTGTCCCGAGAGGCTTTTTTAATGGCTAGGTCTGATAAAACATTTGCAAATATTGTGCTAAAAAAAAAAACTATTTTTTTCTAGTAAGTATATTTTTCTAATATTTTTTTTTTAACGTAATACTGCCTTAGATTTAACCCTTGTTTGTCGCTAGCTTGGCCATTCCTGTAAGCTCTAAACCATCTAATATTATTTGCATTGATGCACTGCGTCTTGTAGCTCTGCAAATAATATCCGAGGTTTGAGCTTTAGTGATAAGATACCCCGCGAGCAATTTCCTGTGGCGAGCGCTATATTTTCAATGTAAAATTTTAGTATGTGTGCGGGGTACACAGTATAAAAAGGTTCAGTAATTCCACGACACGTTGTGCAAAATATACAATAATAGAGGTGGCTGTAAGTACGTCACAATTGGGGGTTTTACATTCACCTCTTTGAGACTGTCTATTTGAGATGTTGGGCCGTGTTCACTGTAAAAAGAAAAAATGTATATTTTTTTCTTTAAACTTTCCGCGATGCCAGAACTATTTTTGGTAAAGAAAAAATATCATAAGATGGACTGGATATTCTGCTCCTTTTTATACTGTGACAAAATCAGTATTAATAATGTTCATAAAATAAAAATTCATGCGCTTGTCTATAAATAGTGTAAGTTAATAAGTAAAGCTACGTGTTACTATTAGAATACTAATTATATTTTTCTATACGAAACTTTCTACGACTTTTGAAATGACGAGAGTTGTTTTTTGCCTTTTTTATTTGTACCAATGAAAAACTTTACCACTAATCCCATAAAAAACCCACCCCATTAACAATAGATTGACTTTTTATGTTTTTAAATTAAGTATGTATTATCCGAAGGTTAACAACAGGGGTCTTTACCTTTTATAGCTTCATGTAGTTTGCCATGATCAATACATCAGCGGGCGTGGTGAATGCACCAATTACGTCCCGTTGAGTTTATATCAACAAATTGCGCAGCGGTCGCCTTGTTTGACGGTACTTTAAGCTTCATTAAGCTCTTTCATCAAAATGTAGATACAATTTTTCTTATTATGCAAAAGTTGTATATTTAAAAAATGAGTTTGTATTTGAAAACGATGTTTACAAGCATGAATCTTGATTCTAATATACAGGATGGCCCGTGAACGATGTCCAAAAAAATTTTTTTTTAAACCTTTCTCCTGTTGCTTCCTGAAAACACCCTAGGAGCCCTAGGCGCTAGACGGTTTTTAATATTTAAGTTTGGTAACAAGGCAAAAATATGATATGGAGGATGGAGCGGTTTTGGTGATGCAGCCGGAAGATGGTCGTAGTTCCTCAACTATCTGATATACCAGAGAAATTGCGTCGCCAGAATACGCGTCTAAATAAAAATACGTGGTTTATCGTTCTAGAAAGCTGGCCAAAGTTTGAAGCATTTTCAAGGAAACTTTCTGTATGTCATTCATTTGTTTTCAACCCCTTTTTTGGCCTTGTACACCCCATTTAAAGTCACTTGACGTCACAGATGAGGAACTAAAAATAGCCTTTTCCCTTCTCCTAGCAAAATACTGGGGTGACGTGTTTTTATTTCGTAAGGATCCAACATGGCTGACGTTTACCAGCTGTATCTTACGGTTTTTTAAACGTAAAAAAATATATCAAATACCTACGCTTCGTATTATTTTCTGTTTTATTTTTGAATGTGTGGCGGAACAAAATTTTCATTGGTACAAAATAAAAATGTCTTCTAATACTTTTTGTAAAACAAAAAATGTGTCTTCTTTGTAACTAGTCTGTGGTTTAGATTCTTATTTCTTTACCTATACATATAATTGTTAGTACATAGAACTTATTTCAAACTATCTTTTAGTTTCTAACATTTGTCTCCGAGAGAGTTTCTAAGTATTTAGATAGGAAACAAATGGTTTTGGAGTTTGTGCGATTTTTTACTGAAAATAATGCTTTTTTTTTCAAACTAGCAATCAGTTTCATGTTTGATTTGAACGGTTATTTTGTGGCTAAGAGACGGCGCCCACTGGCGGCCCGGCATGGCAAGGGATATTTATGCAACAAATAGAAATATAACCTATGTGTTAGACAATAAAGTTGAAATTATTTCAATGGTGATGCCTAAGGACGTCGCTGCATGCCTAAAGATATCGCTGCACCGTTGCCGTTGAAATTTCAATTTTATTGTCATACTGTTAGGTTAATAATTAAAGTCCTCCTGACCGTATTTTCAGCCACGGCGGCCAATCTCAACGGAGACTAGCCTTCGGCGCGGGAGATATTACAGTGCACAAGTATGTGCGCAGACACAGGTGCACTCTCTCTTCCCTCATAGTCCGATGGTACGGGAATCCGACACGAGAGACCGGAGAGAGATCAGGTGCAGGACCAACGGCTTAACGTGCTTTCCGAGGCACGAGGGTATCACACCGCCAACTTCCAAACTCCGGGCTGTTACTACGAATTTCCAAATTGAAAAACCCAATAACACTTTGCCCGACCCGGGAATCGAACCCAGGACCCCACACTCAGCAGTTACTGTTAGGTTACATTTCTATTCAAGGCATAAAAATCCCTGGCCGTGCCGCGAGCCGCCAGAACAAGAGGCGAGTAAAGCTAGCAACTAAAAAAGAGTAGGCGATCAACGAGCAGTGAGTGCGTGACAGCGACATGCGATTAATCGTTAATATGCGCATGTACGGCTACACATTAAGCTATACATTTCCAGTATAAGCTGATCTCAAATTGTATAGAATTTCCGTACAATGCGAGGTCAGCTTGTACTGGATACGTTTAGCTCGATGTGTAGCCGTGTGTACCAAGCATGAGTTTCTCAGCGTCGCTGAGCGAGCGTTGCTGAGCGAGTACTCTCTTTGATAACTCCTGTCGGTGCAACAAACGAGGACTCGCCGGCGCCGGCGCGGCGGTGTGAACACTCAGCGAACGTATCTCTTTAACTGACACGGGTCCTATAATCTGTCGTACATGTCTTGCTAGCTAAATGATATTTTTTACCCGACTGCCCCAGAAGGAGGGTAATGTTTTTCGAGAGTATGTAGGTATGTATGTTTGCATGTATGTATGTTTGTTCTTTGGCACGCTCTTTAGCCTAAACGGCTTGATGGATTTTAACATACGAGGTGTCGTTAGGTTCGTCTTGATTGTGAAAGTGACATAGGCTATATTTTTTATATATATTTCATCTGAAAATACAAAAAAAAAAACGGAGGGGTAGGTGTTTTTTTAAAATAAATTACAACAATATTGGTATCAGATAAAAGCTAGTAATGAGTTAATTCCAAATATATATATTAATAAAACTAAAAAGCTTCAAATAAAACAAATTATTTAAAAAACAAAAAAACCCGACTGTAAAAACTTATAACCGAAAAGAGAAAAACAAGCATTGAACTTACACCTTATACCATACAGTTACACCATATTTCAGGTTATTGGTTTGTCCCCGGCCTTTCTAAGTTTTTGCAGTCGGGTTTTTTGTTTTTTAAATAATTTGTTTTATTTAATAGCTCATTCTTTCTTCCTCCTCGGTAGTATTTATTTTCACATGACACGACTGCTGCTAAGCCGAAGAATGTTACAATACCTAATTAGCAACAAGCCCACCATACTTCACCTAATAAGTAGGTCCTCATGTAGAAAGCGACGAGAATACCCGAGAAAACAGTCTCTCTTGGCAGAAATGTTTTTAATCATAGCTCAAATTTCGCAAGAGCAGAAACGGTGAAATATTAAACACGGGAGAAAATTAAGTCTTCTTGAAACCCGCACCGAACGTAATTAAGGTAAATAGTGGGTAGGAAACACAATTAGTAAATTGTTCGTTGGAACTGAGATTTTTTTTAATTACTCAATAAACAGGCCTTGGGGGCTGGAGGATCGGGAATCGAAAATTATGCGCGGAATTAGAACTTTTTGGGTGCTTGGAAAGGACATCATTCACCGTCCATATATTTTTGGGCTATATTTGTGAAAATACCGGGCCAAACAAAAAAAAAGCTATATTCTTAAAGAGTATGTTTTTCTCTTAATTTTTAATTACTACAAGCTACTTTAATTAGATAACTGTTAATTATTTTAACTAAAACATACTGAAAACAGTATTTTTCAAAATCGTATAACAGCGCAGGGAATTGCCCTACAGAATTGGTCTGATAGGGAAAAGTGAAGAGACTCACATATTCTACCGGAATATATATCATTTTTCCTCCTCCTCTTTTTTTAAGAAGTCGGTTAAAAATACATTTGAATGAAATCACTGCGAAAGCAAACAACAAGTGGATGAAAGAATGAGTAAAAGAAACGATTTATAAGAATGAACGCAATAGACCATTGTTTGTGAAGCAGTGAATGAGTAAATGCGGTTACTTTATGTTTTTCTTCTTGTTCAAGATTTTCATTTTCTCGTGCGAATGAATTGTAAAGTAAGAGGGTAGTTAAATAATGTATGATTCTGATTCTATTTGTACGAGATTTTTAATTAACTTTTCTGCAGTATCCTTTATTTTTATGAGCGCTCTTCTGTGTTTTTTTTGTTTCCTTATTAATTTTTGCTCTCTCTCAAATCTACCTAGCCTTTTCCCAACTATGATTGGGTCAGCTTCCAGTCTTACCAAGGGGTATCGTATAACCCAGTTACTGGGTTGTGGAGGCCAGATAGGCAGTCGCTCCATGTAAAATACTGGTATTCAGCTGCATCCGGTTAGACTGGAAGCCGACCCCAATATTGTTTCCGCAATATTGTTGTTGGGAAAAGGCTAGACAGATTGATTGATTTTTATATTGGGTCAGATTCCAGTCTAACCGGAAACAGATGAATCCGCTTAACTGTCGATTGGCCTTTAGAAGGCGGATAACAATTACAATTCTATTGTGTCTCGTTAGTGACAGTTGGAGGTTGTGTTTAACATGGAGCGACCAAGCCTATTTGACCTTCACAATCCAGTTACTGGGTAAAACGATACTATTTGGTAAGACTGTTTATCAGACTTTTGGGCTTCTGACTATCGGATAACGATATGTCAAAGATCTTCGAATGACAGCCGGGACCAACGGCTTAAGAGGAAATAGGGTCGGCCTTTTCTCCATACAAAAAGTCATAATTCGAGGTTCGGCTTTCGTCAATTTCCTCCTCCAATATTTAACCAATTTGAAAGATATTTTATAAATTGAATAAGAAGAATATTTACTGTAATCCTATGTTTTCTTTTTTCATTAATAGTTGTCAAATTTGTACAATAGGCCTCTGATGACAGCGGTCTAAACAGGCAATTTTGAGCATTTTCTGAGGGTTCTAGTGCTTCAACAGATAATGTATCATTAAAACGGGTATAAGGGCATAGAACTAGTTGATATTTTTTTTTACTGTAAAAAATCATGCTGCTCTACGGTCATAAACCAGAGAGAAAACAGGCTTGTATGGAGAAGGGCCCTTATTTCCTCTTAACGTTTTTTCCGGGGCTTTTCGTTTTATACCGCCTATATAGGTTTCCGATTCTACGAAAAAAAATCCTTTCACATTAATCTCTTTTATCCGCCTAAATGCATGGAAGTGTAAAAGCAAACGTTTATTTTAGGATCAAAGCAACGCTAAATGATTTAAAAATACATTAGATTATGGATACCCGGAAATTTTAATATCCATAATTTTTTTTTTGCTCTTCATTTGAGTCCATTTAATTATCAACCATCCTAACTTAATGAATACATACATACATAACATCACGCCTTATTTCCCCGAAGGGTAAGGAGAGGAGTACATCCAGAGGAGTACATTAGGTACCTACACCCACATTTCGCCAGTTATGTTTAAGTCCCATGTAATAGGGGGCGAGCCTATTGATATCAACACTACACAAATCCTGGCTGCTACTGAGCAATTCCAGATAGACAACCCAATGACACTTTGCCTGACCTGGGAATCGAACCCGGGACCTCATGCTCAGCTATAGCGCTTAAATCAAATCAAATCAAAATATTTTATTTCACATAAACCTACATTGGCACTTATGAAACGTCAGAAGCTAGGTGCACGGTTCCAATTGGTCGTTTCCTATGGAGAAGAGCCGGCAAGAAACTCCACGGTTACTCTTTTAAAAATAATTGGCTGTTACAATATTTTCGAATTACAGTGTTATTAGGTATGGGAGGACAGTGTAGGCCTTTCAAAAAGTACCAGGTAAGTACTTAACAAAATAGAAAATGTTCAACAAATCTACTACAGTCCACTAAGCCTACATCGTTCTCACATTCACAAGATGAAAAAGAATCTATACAAGAGAAAAGTAAGATAATAAGAATAAAGACCTATTCAAACCAAATGACATGATTGCCATTACAACTGTAACAAATCTAAACAATTATCATGTCCACAAAAGCCACTATTATAGACTTGAAACCAAATTGTAGGTATACAATGTCAAATAATAAGATAATTATGTCAAGGTGAATGTAAAAAAATAAAATAAACATGGTAATTTGGGAGCAGTTAATAGACTCGTACATAAATATGCCGTTAATGAGGTACCAGGGAAGCCACATGTGCAGAAGGAATTATTGCCAAACTTCCATGTCTTCAACGTAGTCTTTAATCTTATAATATGCTTTTTTGATAAGGCCACGTTTTATGTGGGTTTTGAACTTTCGATCGCTAAGTTCTGTAACAGACTTTGGCAACTTGTTATAAAAGCGGATACTGTTTATAACAAATGACTTACTAGTTTTGGTTAATCTAAATTTAGGTATCACAATTTCATGTTTCCTACGTGTATTTATATTATGGAAGTCGCTTCTTATTTTGTAGAGTCCTACGTTTTTGCGAACATACAAAATACTTTCTAAAATATAAAGAGAAGGCAGAGTTAGTATATCAACTTCTTTGAATTTATTTCTAAGGGACTCGCGAGGACCCATTTTATAGATCGCGCGAATTGCTCTCTTTTGCAAGATGAAAATTGAATCTACGTCCGCTGCCGATCCCCACAGCAGAACGACATAAGACTGTGGAAATAAGCAAAGTATACTAACCTAGCTGTGGCTATATCGGTCAACTGCCTTATTTTTCTTACTGCATATGATATGCAGCTGAACTTAATCTGCCTGAAAGAGCTCTAATGTGGGCGCACCATTGCAATTTCGAATCTATAGTAATTCCTAGAAATACAGTTTCCGTAATAGCATCTAGTTTCTTGCCATCAAGTTTTAAATTTAGTCCTACTTGAGGTACATTAGGTAACGAGAACTTAAGACATTTAGTTTTGTTCGCATTAAGTAAGAGGTTATTAGCTGCGAACCATTTCGAAAGAATTGCCAGAAATACATCCGTATCTTTCCTATCTACATACTTTAAAAATTAAAGAAGTGTCATTGGAGAATAGAATTATATCCGATAAGTTAGCTTGCGATCACTAGACCAACGAGGCAGTCAAAATCCATAAAATGTCACAATCATAGTAATATTATAAATGTGAAAGTTTGTATATTTGTTACTCAATCACGCAATGGCTGAATGCATTTGGATGAGATTCCGCACAACATATAGCTTATAACCTGGATGAACAAGCTTCTGAACTCCACGAAGACGAAGTCGCGTCAAACACAGAAGCTAGTGTAAAATAATAAGTACCTATGCATACGTCATAAAAGTTGCACACAGTATAAAAAACCCAGCAGTAAGGCAATAACATTTTCGCAAAGATTCGCACAAACCCCAACGTTCCCTCGAAGGGAGATCGAGCTTTAAACGTACCTATAGTAGTTGGAGCGTGTGCTCTGTGCACGTATGTTTCTTGTTGTGATATAAATGTGTGTGCTTGTGCATTTTTTCATTAAGACGTCTAAGAACCCCTCTTTTCATGAACATGTCGTAATATTGTCGTGTCTGCGATTGTTTACATATATATCCTGGCTACGGTAAACTACAACCGATACGAAATATAGAAAAGAAAATAAACAGTTTAGAGGTTTCATGGGAGACCCGTTTGGAACTAAGTTCATTTCGCTTTCGCATACTTTTGTTACGTACAAAAAGTGTAACATTGTTACACTTTTTTGTCACTTTTATGTTATAAGTTACAATGTTACACTTTTTTCGGACTAGCTCTCATTCGCCAGTTCTTCAGAGTAAAAAGTGCGACACATAAGGAACTTCGTTCCAAAAACAACACACGAACCTTCTTGTTGTCTTTGTCTTGCCTCGTTTGTTTGATGCTACACACTTCCCCTAAATATCATAATTATCATGCGATTGTATTTCGCATTAGTTAAAACTTTTCAGGCAAGCTGTTCCACAGGTTTTGTCAACAGTACCCTCGATATAATGACGAGTTGGCAGAATTTTTATTTCCAAATATTTCAATTATATTCGTAAATAGGGGTTCAAAATCCATCAAAATGCACAAATTCACTTAAATGTATTAAATTAATTTATACTAAGTGACTTTTCTGTACTTCCTGGCGTGGGTGACTGATGATCTTAGTAATATAAACTGCTAAATATAAAAGAAGGTATAACAAGGATACAGTCAACTTGAAACTTCCATTATGGATACCTGCCACCTGTCTCCGACTTTTTAGTCACAGTGTAGAGAAACCAGTAGAACAACTTTTTAGATTACTTTTTAAGGCAACTGAACTTTGGTTTTCTTAGTAAACTTTGCAGTAAAAGGGTTGAAACTCTTTAATGGTTGTAACGAAATTTGAAACAGACGGTTTATGTGTGTGTAGATTTCAATAAAACAAAGTTGCCTGTCAACAGTGTATGAGAAACGTTACTATCAATTGTTTACTATATTTCCAAAACTGAACAAAGTTGTCTTACTGTTTTGTCTGTATAAAATCTAACAATATTTTTAGCACTAACATCGTCAGCTACACACGTATTTTGTATAAATATTCTGAAAGTCTGAACATTTCTTCTGTAAACTAAATAAATACAAATTGTTCTGTTTAACAAATAAATCTGTGTAGTTCATGTAGATTACTTTGTATACGTTTGTTCGATGTTTTTGGTGATTTTTAAACTATTTATGTGATTATAATAGTTGCAAAATAAAATATGATAACTTGGATTTTTTGTATTATTTATTTGTTTACCTTACACTATATTTCTAGAATGGAGACCGTGTATCGGCAGGCGTAATGTGGGACGCTTCCAGATAAAGGTCCGATGACTTTAAAAAAGTATCTGGGACAGACTGGATGCGGAAGGTGGAGGTCAGGGTGTTGTGGCGCAGCATGGGAGAGGCCTACGTCCAGCAGTGGCCTGCGATAGGCTGAGTTGATTGTTAACAATAGTCGCGTGCTTAGGCCTAGGGGTCAAAATCAGGGCAAGCCGACAGATTATTTACGATTTAAAAAAGTAGCCAAGTGAGCGGTTTACGGATTTTCTATGTTGTTCATAGTAACACCATTATTATTAGTGTTATTTTTTATTTTCATTGATTGGCTTAATTTTGAAGGCAAGCCGGGCTTCTGGGCTTGTATGGAAGGAACGCCACTGGTTAACAAGTAACTCAATATACCGACCTATGTCTTCAACAATCGCTACTTTCGTCACATTCCAAACTGAAGAAAATAATAAATGAATACGGGCGAGCATAAAAAAATGTTAAAAAAGCAGCACATACCTAAAGTCTGTTTTTTATTCTCGTAAAGCCTTAGTAATTTATTTCATATTTTTTTTTACAAATATATAAAATGTATGTATTTAATAATCTATCAATAAATCTGATACTAACATTATGTACAAGGTATGCAAAGAAATAAAATATTAAGGAAGAGCTCATAGGGCATCAAAAAGTCCGCATCGCTGTCACCTCTTAATTAAATTATTCGGTTTCTTCCTTTGTTTACCTAAAGCATATTATTTACTTATTTGTATTTTTCACTTTTTCATCTGCTTTGCCAACGATACTAGGTGCTAGACTAAGCCAGCTGAAGGGCAAAATGTTCACGTCACCACTGTTCATAGCAAGTTAAGGCGCTGACAACCGGCAAAAGGTAAAAGTAGGCTTGACTTAGACAAAAACTTGACTTTGCCAAATCTATATAGTTTGTAGCGGAAAAAACATAATGTTCACATAAAAAACATATTTCTTAGAACTAAGTTGTTACCAAATCAATTTTGAAAAAAAAACTCTTTACGTTACGCTATATTAACCTTTTACGTTGAATTCTCATCCAAAAGGACAATGCCACCTAATATAGGGCACCCTGTACCAAGCCGAAAAGTCCGCTGTCACAACCAAACCTAGTGTATTTGGAGGAGAATTTAATGCTCTTTCTATATTGTTAACTATTTTTTACATGGATTCCCGCAATTCGTATTTATTTACCATTTACCTACTTCATATTTTGAGGTTAAGTTCGAGAAAGTGAATGACACGAAATGTTAGTTAGTTGGTGACATGTAAGGTGATAATATCGGTTGCTTTTTATTCTTGATTTGGTGATAGTTTCCTGATGGATGATTGATTATACAATACAAAACTCATAGTAAATAATAATTCTTGTTGTCAGTTTATTTAAATATAATAATAATGAATATCAATAATCATGTAGGTACCTACTCACTCGCAGTAAGTGCAGCTGGTGGTCTGAATAAGTAATCAATTAGTACTGTATTCACTGATTCCTTATGTCTTGAAATCCTATCATAACATCAGGCCTGTTTTCGCAGAAGAGCTAGGCAGAGTTGTATTTACCCACTAGGTACCCACTTCTCGAACTTGAAATGTTAGTTAATAATAATAAGGTAATAATGTTGTTAGTACATACTTACATCAAAAATGAAAAACGTAGTTAAGATTAATTAATAAATTATATAATATTCATTTTTCCATAATGTATAAGACCTCGACGACTAGAGAAAAGAAATGTACAAATAAAACAATAGGTACGACATTTGGGTGGCACTCGGAAACGCCTTGCAACATGTAGCATGGACTGTCCACATCCAAAGCACATATCACTGCACATTGTGACCGAATGTTGGTTCAGGTATCAGTTCGGAATCAAAGGGAGTTTTTCTTGTATCAATGTGAAGCAATCGTAACATTATGAATAGGTACTAGGTACCAGGATTGATCTGAAAGCATAAAAACTGGTATTTAATTCTTAAATTGAACGAATAGTCCCGGGTAGGTACTTCAGAAGCTAACTATAATATAAATGCTTCTACTAGGTGAGGTAATACTTACAGGCCGGGCTACCGGTGCAATCTATGATGTTAAAACACGATCATAGCCGCGGATATTATTTTCTAATTTGTAATTTATTCTAAATTGTTCTTTCAATACAAGCGAACAGTTTATATATCGGTGACGCTGACTTGCTCGCCGATATCTTACTCAAGATGGAGGCATCGCTGACGATTATCACACAAAGACTACGTTATGAAAAAGCACCTGAACCCCCGTTTTTGCTAATATATTTATGTATTATAACTAAAATCAAATAGTTCAGATGAAACCAATATTAAAAGTATCGTCATCCGTGACAATCCGTGACGGCGCCACAGAACAATAATTATTGCAATACGTCACAGTAAAAATAGCATTTTATTTTTTGAATCGGTCCTCTTTTCTTTAAATGCAAGTGTATTCCAAAATAACAATTTAAATTATTACGACGCGACGCGTAACCTAAAGATTTGTTTGACACACTAAAAATATATTATACCCTAATATTAAATTATTAAATAGCAAATCAGTACCTACATAATTATCTTCTTTATTTAATGTTCGTTGGCAGGTACCTATATTTTTTTAAGTAGTAGCAACATTCAGAAATGACATTTATGTCTACGACTGAAAGACTTCTTGGATCTATGGTCATGAATAAAACATTATTTAAAAAAAAAAGTCAATGACAGTGACATCACATATGCGGAAAATACGTACGTATACAAGTAAAAAAATACTTTTATTTTGCGTGTCCGAAAGCCGGGAATCGTTTTCATAACAAAAACGTAAATCGGATTTAAAAAATCGGAGTATTTTTATGAGCTACATTTGGTTGTGACAGACTAGCTCCCAAGTTGGTACGGCAATGTGGCATTCTCCTTTCTGTATTAAATATCAACGTATGTTGATATTTTAATTAATAACGAGAACGTCTTATTTCAATGCAGAACTTGATTGTTTTTAATTTTCAATTATTCAATTCATTTTTTAATAAATCAATACTTGCTTCATATTTTGCAATAAATTACAAGCGTTATGTCATCGCGCTTCTCTTTCTTATCTATGTAATCCGACAGTGAACGCGGTTTATCTGTTGTCAGCGTCTTAATGACCAGTCCTATGGTGATAATCATACCAATAACTCAATAGGTTGTTTACTTCTAAATGTCACAGCCATACCCCGCAGATGGCTCATAAAATTTTATATGTTTTTGATGATATTATAGCGCAGTGGGACTGCTCGTAATTGCGACCATTCATAGAAAATTATGGCTTCGTTATTCTGCTGTGACGTCAGAAGATATTTTTATGACTGCATTCCATAAAGACTGGCTAAGGTGTACTACCTATACTATACTTAAGCCAGCGTTTTCTAAGAATGCGGTAGCACCACATAACATAATCAGCCTATAATGTTCCATTATTTTATAGCCGATTTCTACGTAGTCTGACGATTGTCCAACGCAGCCGTCACCGGGACGTCACCGAGAGCGCGATGACGGCGCCGCAGTAGCGATAGTTGAGTAGTTTGGGACTATCATGCAGACTTTGGTCGCGGTGGACACACGATCGTTGTCACCGTCATGTTCGGTTCGAATAATCTCGTTTCTTGGTGATGTAACCGTGACGGTGGCGGTGGATAAACGCCCTCATACTGCTTAGAAATCGGCTATAAACGAATGAACCCATAAAAATATCAATGAAGGTAAAACCTTGAATCTTTTCAAAGCAACGTATCTTAGAAATACAGATAGATAAAGCATTTTCCGTACGTTATTGAAAAGCCTTAACCTTGGTGCACTACTTTTCCGACCGATTGCTCTAAGCGTGCGCCCCGTTTACTAAATTAGACGCAAAGAGCTGTCCCAGGTGACATGTGCTTTAGAAAATAAACTAAAGAAGTATCGTAAATTCTTTTTTTAAACGTGGCTTTGGTAAGAATATTTTTGAATCACCTTAGATAGATCTTTTTTTTTTTAATGGGGTGAACTTTTTATTTCAACACATGGCAACCAAGAAGGTTACTTATCAAAGATTTTATTTAAATTTCGTTTTGGCTTCCAAATAAGCTGTTTAAAGTAAAAAAGAAACAAAAAAAATATCGTTCTTCGTCATTGATTCTGAATTTTTAAATTAGTTTACATAGTTTGAATTTTCACGCATTATTTGAGAAACGTACTATACAAGCCTTGGCCGCAACCAGACATTGATGGGCTCACGTATGTGTGCCTCGGCCCACATTTTCACGTTCGTTCATCAATGCAGGCCGCGGCAGTAATGTACTATTACTATAGTCATGCATGTCACAGTGACGTTGTTCTTCAAAACAAAGCAACGGATTTTTATTCGGTTTTCACTATCATTTAAAGAATTTATTCCGGAAGGTATGTGTATCATCATTATCATCATTTCAGCCGAAAGACGTCCACTGCTGGACATAAGCCTGCCCCAAGCACCGCCACTTCGACCGGTTCTGTGCTTCTTGCATCCAGCGCATTCCCATGTGCCATTTATATTAAACTGTCACATAATAAAGAAATCTCGATGTTTTGTCAAGTTGTAAATACCTTGCGAAGAAGGGTAGTTTTTTTTTATTATAGTGCGCTGTACCGGTACAGCGTCCTAATAATAGTTTCCTGCACCGGTCGACGTCATTACGTCATCGCCGGCTGTCGCTGAAAACCAGCGCTGAGGCTCTGCCTTGCATAGGGTCGCAGCATAATGCTGAGCGATAGCCGTCGCCGTTTGCGTCTATGTGACGCATGTTTCACCAAACCTTTTCTTAATTTTTTTTTGTGTATTTTTTTTTTGCGTCATGTTTACCGCAAATTATCGTATTTTCTTTCTTTTCTTCTTCTTTCAAGGGGTGGGCCCGCTAGTATTTCCATAAAATCTACCTTACACACCAATAATACTTGATACCCGAAACACATCCACGAAAATAGAATAACTATATAGAAAGGAAAAGCCGCAATAGAATCAAAATTCCGATCACAACCCCAAGCTATTTCTATTCGATACGTAATAACGATCTTGTTGGAACAGATCTTAATCTCGTATATGGATTAGATATCCGAAGGGTGGTACTTTGGTAATAAAATAGTATACGATAATGGTAACTATAATATGTACTAGGTAAGTACAGTACATCTATTTTCTTAATGTCCCTTGGCAAACTTCGTGTTTCGTCAGTCTTCGGATGTCTAGCAGTTGCCTTTTGCACTTGGTGCAGGACGCTCTCAATGTACTTCGAAACCGCTGTACCACGCCGCGAGACTGGGGGTCAGAGCAGGCCGCTGCGATCTGTCAGTCCGCCGTAAACGCTCACGGGCATCCCGCGGGCTCCCACCCCCAACCTCGCCGCACATCAGCGGTTTTGGTTAAAATATTGCAGATTTATTTGTCTAGAAAAGGTAAGATAACTTGTACATACGTTTTATGTCTTTTTGCACCGAATAAAGATGTAATCTTTGTATTTACCTCAGTCATGTTACTACACATCAAGCTATAAATTTCCAGTTTATGGTGATCTCGCATTATATAGGATTTCCGTTTGATGCGAGGTCAGCTTGTACTGGAAATTTATAGCTTGATGTGTTGCCGTGTGTACGTGTATCCGTGCACTGTCGTGCAATATTATATTATAATAATATAAGCATGTTAGCATGCAGAGGTACACAGCATCTAAAATTACGTGTCTTGCCAAGCATGTGTCGATCTTAACAGCTTACGTGTTCAAACATGAAGGTTTATGACCAAATAGAAGCATGTGGGTGTCGAAGTATTTGATCATCATACTGAAAAACTAAAGATAATTAATTATTTATAAATAAAAAAAAATAACATGATAAGAGTTATACTCCATTTGAAATAAGATTAGAAATTTAAACAAACCTTTTTACAGTCCGTTCAACCGATTTTGACTTCTATACCGTAGGCATAAGGATGGCATTAACAGCAAAAAAGGTTACAATACCAATTGTCTACTGCAGCTGCCGTTTGTCGAGCCACCAACGCAATAGAAGTCAAAATCGGTTGAACGGACTGTAAAAAAGGCTTATTTATATTTCTAATCTTATTTCAAATGGAGTATAGTTATATAAACATATTTTTTTGTACGGAGCTTAGTTTAGTATTATATTATTATAATCGTAGGCTTTAGGTTATAATAGTATCACAGAACAGGACAATGTAAGTAAAAATATTATAACACAATATTAAGTAACGTTTATAGGGTGACTGGTAATTAGTGACCGATACTTAAACACGTGACTTTACTTACCATAATGAGCAACTTTTACTATGGAAACAAACTTGAAATCGCGAAAAAAAAATGTGTTAGTCCATACATTTATGTTCGCTTATCTCGTCGTAATGTTACACAGTTTTTTTTTGTCGCGATTTCAGGTTTGGTCCCATAATAAAAGTTGTTCACTATAGTAAGTAAAATCACAATGTTAAGTATCGGTCAGTATTAATTACCAGTCACCCTATATATAGCGTGTAAAAAAAACCATCCACGCATCGGACATGAATCGGTTCCGCGTGGAGGAACATGACGCGAGTCAGTACAATTGAATTACTGCGGGTTTCGCTGGTATAGTGCACGCGGCGGAGGTGTGCTACCGGCGATCTAATACCGTATATTCCGTAATGAGATTCAGGTCATCAGCGCTGGAGGTGGTGGTGGTATGGCATCGCTGTAGTATAGATGGTAGATTGCATCCCAAAGGCGACAGTTTCTTTCATATATTGATCCACGTAGTTGCAAGGTCATTCCAAGCGACATGTGTGGTGACCTGTCTGGGCCAACTGGTGGCCACACAGGCAGCGACGACCCTAGAGGCACGGGCTTCCTGTACAACAATTATTTATCCTATACTACTTAATGAGCAATGTTTGTTAAAACGGCTCTAACGATTTCGATGAAAGTTGAAATGATTTATGTAGGTCGCAAAATTTAGCACATTTGGTATTAGAAAAAGTTCGGCGTTGTAAAGCGACGTCTCTCAGTCGCTTCCTAAATTCTGCTATAAACCCGATGTGTTTCATTCACATTCCCGTGATCCTGGTTACTACACAGTTTACGCTGATGAAACTGAACGCGAGCACCTCAAAGGCTAAGCATATGCTGAGACGCAGATGACGCAGGTCCACGCAGCGCAGAGCAGAGAAGATTTTGTAATGCATGAACGTACTGACAGCTGTGTACGCTGCGGCGCAGGCACGTGGGACGCAGAAATGTGTCTGTCCTGCTCTGCGTCTGGTGGTAGAGCTGGCACAGATTTCTGCGCGACACGTTACCAAAAACAAGTGACGACCACTCGACCAGCTGCCAGTACGTACAGTCACGGACTTTAATTGATTAGCCACCTTCAAACTTTTCATTTTTACAGTTTTATACATTCACGAGATTACACGATTAAACACGAACTCAAACCGCACGCTCGTAAACAAGATGACAAATAAATTACTTATAATCGGAAATAGTCTTATCCATAGAGGTTGACTAATAAGTTCTCAATTATAAAAATAAATAAAATGTTGCATTAAGTTTATCCAATCTATTTGATACTTTGATTTTGATTAATCGAGTTAACTCGATTATTCAGAAAACTTATCTGAAGACAGTGACAGTTGAAATGTCGATGTCAGAGATGTTAATTTCGAAGTTGTCGAAATGACTATTATTATTTCTCCGTACGCTAACGTTACTATCGCTACGCTTAAACAATCGTTGCTAGGTTACTGTTGCTAGACCTGCAATTGGTTGACTTTGGGTAGTCAATCTGCTGTCAAGTTTGTAGTTCTGGCTCTCAGGTTAGCCAACCGGTAAAGTTATTAAATATAATTTTCTTCTACTAATACGAAGACATTATGACTTTCCGTGTCGGGAACCGAATAAACCCGATTTGCATTACACGGCTAAAATACGAACAGTGCTAGGTGGCTGATCAATTAAAGTCCGTGACTGTACAAAATCTGCTCTGCCCTGCGCTGTGTGGACCTGTGTCACGATGTAGGCTTAGTGGACTGTAGTAGATTTGTTGAACATTTTCTATTTTGTTAAGTACTTACCTGGTACTTGTTGAAAGGCCTACACTGTCTTCCCATACCTAATAACACTAATTCGAAAATATTGTAACAGCCAATTATTTTAAAAAGAGTAACCGTGGAGTTTCTCGCTGGCTCTTCTCCATAGGAAACGACCAATTGGAACCGTGCACCTAGCTTCTGACGTTTCATAAGTGCCCATGTAGGTTTATGTGAAATAAAATATTTTGATTTGGTCACCTGCATCTCAGCATATGCTGATTCATAATTTTGTTGCAATCGTCTATTATTTGTACTAGCTAGGACGCAAACGTGTCTGTGTAGCTGAGTCGCAGCATGCGCTCGCGGCCTATGTCTGCCTCGCCTACCCTGCCCTGTACTGTGCTGCGTCACCTGCGTATCAGCATACGCTTAACCTAAACCGCGTTCAAGATGTGTCAATTTCAATATTCCACTACAATTTTTACACTGACATCTCTGGAACGCGGTTTACACGTACTGAATGCGTTCAGTTTCATTGATTAAATTCGCTTGTATAGCTTACCCAGTTTTAATGAAGTTGCGCCATATTTCTCGCACTTTCGTTCTCATATTCTGATAGTTTTGATTCTCAAGACTTTCATCTTTACCATCGACGTTGTCTAGCCAAGCTATCGCCTGCGTGCAGTGGTCAGTGCCATGTATGTTAGTGTATGGTATCAAGTCTTCGCTTAAAAAGGAATATTCGTACAGATAAATTTCCTTGTGGCCAGCGTCCACGTGCAGTTGCACAGCTCGTAGCATAGGAAAAGTAACTAGGACATCCGAAAAGAAGTTGACGAATCCTAAAACGCTGTCATTACCAATCGATTTCCTGCCAAAATAATATAATTTAATTGTCTCAGCTACATCTTCTCTTTCCTTTTCTGACTCAAACTGTATGTCAGCTGGTAAGAAATCAGAAAATTTCTTATCCATCATATGCTTCCAAATGTCAAAGTAATCAATACGCAACATACCTTCCATGCTGGTAAAACCGTACAACATCGGTAACTTTTTATAATTGCCTCCTTGAAGTATCTCATACGGTGATTCTGTCAGGAATGCTCCGCGTGCCTTATCGCTCTCCACACACGGTGAAAATAAGAAAGTAGCATCCGTTCTATCGTATAGTGAGACTGAAGTCAGCAATTTCAATGGTACTGTCTTGTAGAAATATTCTAATGCAATTATATTGTGGATGTTAGTAAAATTGAGTTTTGTGGCATAATATTTGGCAATGTCCACAGGATTCCTCTGAACTGCAAATGCGGCAAGGTTTCCACCACTTTCTGGTATGACTCGGTGGAACAATCCTTCGGCTGACTTCGAGAGCATTATTAGGTCCACTGATGACGAACCCGAACTGCCACCTGCCAGAGTGACGTCATCAGGGTTACCACCGAAGTGAGCGATATTCTTTTGCACCCAGCGCAGCAGTTCCACCTGGTCCTTCATGCCAGCGTTGCCTGGTATGTCCTCGGTGCCGAGACAAAGGAACCCGTGAACTCCGAGTCGGTAGTTAAACGTGACCATGATCAAATCTTTCTTCTTCATTAGCTGTGTTCCTTTGTTTCTATTACCGTAACCTATTAAAAAGCCTCCTCCGTGAACATACACGAGGACTGATAGGTTTTCCTCAGCTGTATTGGGTACAAATATATTAGCAGTTAGACAATTTTCATCCATCACTATCTTCGATCGTTCTGGGAAGAAGTCTCTGATTGCTTTACTGTTTTGGGGACAAACAAAGTTCATCTCAACGGCATCTAACGGTTCCGACCATGTTGGCGGCGGCAGAGGTGCCTGGAGAGCAAAATTAATATTTGAATTAGCATCACATCGATTTAAGATAAAGTACAGTATGTCGGAGTAGAGTACATCGAAATTGAATCATGTCGAACTAGCATTATTGTAGAAGAAGTATGTCGTCGAACTCGCATCATTTCCTAGATAAGTCATGTCGAAGAAACGTTTTGTCTGAATACAGTTGTGTCTGACGAACTAAAGTATTGTCGAAATAAAGACGTGTAGGAGTTCCGTACTGTCGAAATAAAATCTTGTCGTAGTACGGTTTGTCGAAGTTCAGTTTGGTAGTCTTGTTAGTGATTTATAGATGAAGGTAGATTATAACTTGGACTATTGAAGTTAGTTTTATCAATTTAATTTATTTATTTATTTAAATCACTATTATAACACCTTTACAGAATTATCCAAGGCGATGTTATAAGCACACTGTTTACACAAATTAACAAAAATCACTTGTAAGCAGAATTACAAAGAATTATATACCTACCAAGTCATATAACAATTAATATAAACAAACAAAAAAAAATCTTATAAGATGGGATCTCTTTCAATAAATTGTTGTGCCATTTTAATTAATTTCAGCAGATTTTGCCCAAATATACCATACTCCGACATCGTAATATTACGTACAATGTGTGAAAAAAATACAAATAATAAATTAATAACAATTTAATAACAGGGTCTATAAAATGAATAGCCATATTATAATATTTTACAAAGTGACAGCTGTCAGTTTTCTCCAGAAAATTAATGATGCGAGTATAGTTTCTCTGGATGAGAGTGTAAGGCCGTTTGTCCACCACACCGCGAACGGGACGACAACGAGAACGAGTTTGACGTGAGACATTTACTATGGTGTCCAGTGTTGTATGGATCACTATGCAAGTTTGTTGATGGACACGGCGGCACTACGGCACAGCGCCGTCGCCGTATACCATACAAACGGCCGACGAAGAGGAAAAGTCTGCCTGCATCCTCGGCAAAGTACTTCGACATAATAATTATAATAAATTAATAATTAATATAATTACATAATTATGTGCAATAGGAAAGAAAAATAATAATTAATTAAAGCACCTTGAACCTGTAAACGCCCGTAGGACTTGTGGCGTAGGGTATGTTGTAGAAAGCGTATAGATCCTCGTTGGGGTGCTTGTACCCGCGCACGAGCCCTTGCAGAGTTTTTACTTCTAGCACTTCTTCATCAGCTAAAACAGCTGTCAGGTACAATAGAATCATACACGACCATAAATTCATTGTTTCAGTATAAGACCTGTGCCCTGTTTATCAAAACTTACAAATCTTGTATTACCAAATGTCATTATTTAGTTCACAAGTCCTTATATTTTGACACTGTTATTCGTGATTTTGTTTATGAAAAAATTATTTGTAAGTTACAACTTGTAGAAAATCATAACAAATCCTGAGAGTGTCCGGCGACTCTCTATTCCGTCTTACAAGTTTACAATTGTCGTGCTTAGTACCGCAATAAATGTTTAAATTCGATTTTCTTTTTTTAAATGTGATGCCCGTGTCCCAGCAGTGGGAACATTACGGCTGATTATGAATATGGAGATGAGCTATGAATTTAACTAAAATTAACATTCTAGGTAACTTGTGGACGTGTAGACTTGTAACTTTTGATAAACAGGGCCCGGTCACAGAATAACCAAAGAAGGTAAAAAGTTATCGTATACATTCAATTGTGATTCGTACGAATGCGCGATCAAACATACTGATAACAAACAGGTGGCCTAACTCGCGCAAATGTCAGTCACATTTGCGCGAACGTTATCGCGTCGTGGCGCCCGCGTTTGGGGGGAGGAAAGATGTGCTTCTCTAGACTTTGTATTTCGCTATCTAAATCAGCAAGGTATATATTTCCCGACAGTAAAAACTACGCGTGTTTGATGTCCCCTGTGAAATGTGACTAATTGACGTGAATACGCGATTCGATCATCCATCCTCATCGATCGCTTATAATAAGACACATTTTGACATCAAGCGAATGCAATCGCGTTCTCGCACGACGATCGCTTTTGGTAAGGATAAGGACGCAGCCTTACCTCGTGTCCTATTTAAAAGCGAGCAAGTCGCAAAGTCGCGTTCATAGGTCACTTTTAGTTAGGAAAACCGGAAAACCCGGTTTTCCGGTCCGCGCAACCACGCGTTTAGGTTCACCGAACAAAAAAGTGACATTTATGAACGCGACGATCGCGTAATCGCTTTTGAATAGGATGTGGCTTTAGGGTAAAAGCATACCTATAAAAATGTAAATTAATACGCAAAAGTTCAACCTTTATATTAATTACATAATTAGAATGAAAGGTATATTTAGAACAAACAAGATAAATAACGTAACAATTTCTTTCCAATAAACCTGTGTTTATTTTTATCATTGTCTTTCTCTGTATCCACTGGGTAACTAACCTAAAAATAGATGAAACGCGAACAATAATGTCTTTGTTCTTTTGTTTTAATATCCTGCCACGGTAACTAATTACGTAATGTGTTTGGCTCTGCGCATTTTCGGGAAAGACTAATTATACAAGTCTAATGCGGAAAATTTGTCAAGAACGTTGGTAAATAAATCTAAGAGTTCTTAGGTTTCTTGCGGGTAGTCTAGAATACAACAACGGATACTGTTATTTTTTTTTGAGGGTGGGAAATCATCAAATGACTTCTCCCGCTCTGGGCGGAGCGGAAGGGCTTGTCAGACTTTTACTGACTAAAACCCTCCCGTGTTCCTTCAGTTGCCTGTTGCCAATGTCCCGGTATACCTTTCGGACTTTCCCGCAAAAAACGGATACCTAGAGAACTCCCTATGTAGAACTAATATCAACTTGTAAATGATTGTCTCCGGTTCAGGGTCTCTGCTCATAAATAGAGCATCGAGCGCTGATCATTAATCATGAGTTCAGTTGTGAGCTCAATAACGACGATATGTGGTACAAATGAAACCGCAGTATGGTCATACAGATTTGCAAAAGGCATAAAATATAATCACAATGTACATCAATGAAAATACAGATCTCCCAATGGTATCTCCGTTTGTTTGGGTTCCTTAGTAAAGGTCTGTCTGTTCGCTTAGCTCAGAGACTCTTAGTACTAGAAAGCTGTAATTTGGCGTGGGTGAGAACTGTAGATGCATATTAATCACGCCGACAAATTTTTTTTTCTCCCCTGCACTGAACGTGGGGATGTCTTTTTCATGTCTATCCCACGGTGTGGGGTGTCGTTGGATAGCCCGTTCAAAAATATTGTGGTAATAATACAAAATAAAATTGCAGGGTGCGTTATAAACAATCGCATCTGACGTCACGATGACGGCTTGGCGCGTCACCTAACAAAAGAGGTTTTCAATGAAAAGTCTCGTTTTCAATGGCTCCTTTGTCTTTCTGAATCCGGCTCTTTAATTATGACCCACAATACGACAAAACTGTCTCGTTAAAACATCTATGGCGGCTCTCATTTGTTTTTTATATTTACGGAAGATAGGTTTAATTTTGCGTGAGTTCTGTGGTCTAGATATTTAAATGTCGAATTTTGAAAGAACACCTTCAAAGATATTTGAATATAGTTCACACACAACAAAAAGTTTGGTAAGCAGGTCAGAAAAATGGATAAAGTAAGAAAAAAGTATGAAGGGAAAGTTGCATCACAGGCTAAGTGTATTGTGTATTTATTCATGTGTTGTGTAGGTAGGTAGGACGGGCGGCGACCAGTGGCGTGCCTAGGGGTCAAAATCAGGGCAAACAGACAGGTTTTTTACGATATAAAAAAATAGCCAAGTGAGCGATTTACGGATTTTCTATGTTGTTCATGGTAACACCATTATTATATAGTGTTTTTTTTTTTTTTTGATAGGCTTAATTTTGACGGCAAGCCGGGCTTTTGGGCTTCTATGGAAGGAACGCCACTGGCGGCGACCGTTACCTATGCCATTCGGGCGCATATCCATGAATTTGCGCACGGTGTCGGATAAAAATCTTTTAAAGAAAATAACTTTTTTTTTGTTACTCTGTCGTTTATGTTTATATTTAAGTCAACTACCCATGGTTTGAGTGACAACGGTGTTTACCCTTACATACTGTAGGGGAAGTTTGACAGTGGTGCCAGTGACAGAAAAGTTGAAAGGAAATCATTTGGCTTGGTATGGCGCATGTGATGAGGAGGGAGGAAACGCATGTGACTAAAAGAGTGATGAATATAAATGTTGACGGATGGATTGTGTGAGAAATGATATGAAAGAGAGTAAATGATAGCGTGATGGTTGACAGGGGCGAATGGAATGAGAAAACATATTGCGCCGACCCCAAGTGACATGAGACAAGGGTAGGAAGATTTTGATGCATGTTTTAAACATTTTTGCACTATGAAGATATTGCGTAGTCGAGCCATGTCAAAGATTTCACTGATCTACTGCAGCACGCGCAAAAAACCGCTGTACACTAGTGCGTTTATTATAACTTGAAGAGTGACGGGATTGTTAGCACTGAATTTTGCAGTCATATGAATGGTAGTACTGTTCTGTCAGTCGCCATTTTGAACTTTATTCGTATTGAAACTAAGTTACATAGTTATCTCTTTTGTTGACCATGAATTGAAAACATACTTAAAGAAAATCTTACATGATAAAACCTCGCTTGTCAAATGATGAATGAATTTTTCGAAGAAGTTCCACGACCCTTTCAGATTTTTTGCGAAACCCTTTTATTTCCCCTAAAACAAACACAAGCAAGAAACTTTTTAAACCATTTACAAAAGTAAATATCACTTAATAATAGCACTCCTCCCTGTACCAGCTAAGCGAAGTCATTGACCGCCGAACCGTGACCCCGGAATCTCTCTATTTTTACTTCGCTGCTCCAGGAAAATATCAAGGTCGAATCTGCTAACCAACCAGTATAAGCTGAGCTGCAAATTCCAGCAGCTGTAACACGAAGGCAGGTCATTCAATATTGGTCAATAAAGCCTCCAAGTGCGTACAACCAATTTAAGTTGACCCGTGAAATCGTACAGCATGAATACCACGAAGTGTCATGAAATAATAGTCATAAAAGCCTCCAGTATTTTTCGCGAGTCACTCCTATAGTTTCGTTGACATAATCATCAATCACTTTTGGTGAAACAGACTTTAGTTAAAAGCATTTATTTTCATAGGACTACTATATCTGATTTATCGATCTATCACTAAAAGTAGTGGATTTAGTTAAGTTGTCAATTTATTCTTGACACGCTTTTAAAAGCTTTTAAGTGTAAAAATAATGGATGACATTGATGATATTAATATGAGTATTTTTCTCATATATATGTAAACCAAACATGTACAAACGCATAATTGTTATGCCTGTAAGTCTATGAAGCAGTTATCCGATGATTCACTTTTGTTCATTTTTTAAATTTTTCACTCGGAAGTGAAACGTCTGAACAGAAAATGAAATTAATTCATGTGAATCGATCCGACAAAGTTTGTTTTCAGTACTCGAGATGAAACGAGCAGATAAACAGCCATTACTGTTGTAATTTTGTCGATGTCTGTTTTTACCCGACTACGGTGAAGCAAAAAGGAGGGTTATGATTTTGACCGGTATGTATGTTCATTTATGTTCCCTCATATCTTCTAAACTACTCATCAAAATTTGTCAAAAGAGGTATAATTGGAAGCGTCTTGAATGTCTACTGGTTATAGGCTTGTGACGTCACGTTAAATTGAATATGGCGCCCTCTAGAGGACATAAAGTCATGCGCTTAATTTAAAATAGACAATTTAAAATATAGTTATAAAACTAAAATCAAACTACGACAAAAATTCAACTAAAACGATATAAACTCTTTTAAGTTTTATAATTCTATGGTGGTATCTGTGTTTTTTTTTTGCTTCATCATGTTCCGATATCTATATCCACCCATAACTTAAATGGAGTTTCGCTTACTAATTCAATCTGACCCTTTATAAATAGTCTGTAATAGTCTGCTCCCTAATTTCGTAATATGCGATCAATGAGAATTAGAAAAGTTTTTTTTTTTAGATGATAATAATATCTTTTATTTTGAAAAATCTTAAACAAAATAGGTATACAGTTCGAATCGGTTAATCCAATGCTTCGAAAAAAAATTGCTCAACAACATAATTACCGCAATGAATGTTGTTGAATTGTAAAAATGAAACAAAATCAGTCTTAATCGGTTACCAAAATAAGTTACGCAATTAGATAGCTGGTCATGGTCGCCAAAAAGATATTAAAAAAAATACTAACGAAAAAAGAACCCCCAGAGAACTACTAGCAAAGGTATGTAAGTACTATAAAATGAATATACTGAATTCCGCCTTATTTCCCTGGAGCTCCGTACCTCTGAGGAGGTTCCCAAGCTGTTGGCAGCAAAACAAATATTTTCTTTAAGTATTAACTTTTAACTTAACGTTCATTTCTTTTCTCTGGAACGAGAGATTCTTCAAGGTCGATCTAAGTGATTTATCTCGTATTCCCTTGAGAAATTATGGGTGGCATTGTTATCGACAGTTTTTGTCTTTAGGTATTCATTGATGCCCGGTTTTAAGGCCAGAAATAGGTTGTTTTGCAATTGAATCATATTTCTTAGGGTTCCGTACGGTACCTACCCTATTACTATGCGTCCACCGTCCGTCTGTCTGCCAGCGGACTGTATCTCATGAACCGTAATAGGTGGGCAGTTGTCATTTTCACAGATTGTCGCTATAACAACAAATAATAAAAATAAAGTTAAAAATTAAAGGGGTCTCCAGACAAGAAACGTGTTTTTTTTTTTGGTTTTTTGCTAATTTTTTTTCGGTGGTACGGAATCCTTCGTGTGGAGTTTGATTCGCACTTGGCCGGTTTTTTTTTTTGTTAATAACAAATATAATCATACATAGAACAAAGATCTGCCGATCTATTCTGTAAAAATCTCACGGTGAAAACTTATGTAAAGTGAGCTTGAAGTGAGCTGTCAATAGTGTCAAACAAGGTGCTAGCCTTATAGAATGACAGCTCACTTCACTCAAGTTTTCACGGTGTGATTCTTGCAACTGCATTGCTATTCTGTAACCATGTCACCGTGAAAACTTAGGTGAAGTGAGCTTGAAGTGAGCTGTCAATAGTGTCAAACAAGGTGCCAGCGTTATAGAATGACAGCTCACTTCACTCAAGTTTTCACGGTGTGATTCTTGCAACTGCATTGCTATTCTGTAACCATGTCACCGTGAAAACTTAGGTGAAGTGAGCTTGAAGTGAGCTGTCAATAGTGTCAAACAAGGTGCTAGCCTTATAGAATGACAGCTCACTTCACTCAAGTTTTCATGGTGTGATTCTTACAGCTACATTGCTATTCTGTAACCATCTCACCGTCAAAACTTAGGTGAAGTGAGCGTAGAGTGAGCTGTAATTGTCATCGATATCTAGTGATTCTAAGGCAGTGACAGTTCACTTCAACCTCAGCTCAGTGAGATTCAGAATAGCAATGCTGTTCCCGCTTTTAAATACGCCTATGTATAGTACAACTATTTTCTTAATGTCCCTCGGGAATCATCGCATTTCCGAATACAAACGAATGAAAATTTCCATGTCCATAAATTAGATTTTTATAAATTAGATTTATCGTGTATAATAATTTGAATTCAGAGCTAAGTACTTAGTAGTAGCTATTGTTGTTTTGTTTTGATTTACGTGTGAACTATGTAACCTGTAAAACTATTTCCTCTTATTTTTTAAATAAATTACATTAATTTAAAAGATTAACAACTCTATATACTTCTAAGTCGATTGAGAGCGTCCGGTCTGCACCAAGTGCAAAAGACAACTGATAGAAATCCGACGACTGACGAAACGAAGTAGAGGGACATTAAGAAAAAAAGTTGTACGTACGTACTACTTGGCCAATAGCCGGGTAATTGAATGTTTTTAACCCCGCATGCGATAGCCGTATGCGACTTTGCCCGAATTCGGGCACCATAAACGTTATTTGCTAGGATTTGTAATTGCAAAAGTGTATAGAAACAATTAATACAAAGGACATACACTTCTTGGTAACATACTCCTGATTTTGACGATTCAATTAGATCTTCATTGTTCTGTAGAAATTGTTGAAACCTCATTTTTCTTCTCGAGATTTTCTATCGCTATTATTTCTTTTCTAAGTTCATTGCTTGCGGAAACTAGGTCAAATAATAACAGGTAAATAGGTCAGCACAGTTTAGCTGCAAGTCGACCAGAGTAGATTAAAAACCATACAAATTCGAATTATTCTGTAATACCCGCGTCCTTTATAAAATAACTCTTTTGTGGTTCATGGATCAGCTACCGTAATTGTCTTTTCAGGTCGCCAAGTATTATTGTATTATGTCAATAAATCTGCCTAGCTTTTCCCAACTATGTTGGGGTTAGCTTCCCGTCTAACCGGATGCAGATAAATACCATTATTTTATATGGAGCGACTGCCTATCTGACTTCCACAATCCAGTTTAGAGTTGGGTTGTAACAGGTTAAACACGATATCTGTTATCACTGAGACTGTGACAAAAAAATCACAGCTCCAAATATCTGTTATTAAATCACAGCCTGTTATTTTTGCACGGACGATAAATACGCAGCCCGTTATTTTTGTACGGACGATAAATACGTATTTAAATCTCAATTGAATATCTTTTTTATTTCTTTTCGTTAAAGACGAAAATCGTATGCGAAGTTTTAACAGTAACAGCTGTAGTAACAGTCTTGAGGATCTGTGATTTTAAGTAACAGATATTTTTTATCGTTAGGAGCAACTGTTATCTGCTATTTTTTAGTATCTGTGATTTCTATCTGTGACGATAAATATGCCTCACTCCTAATCCAGTTACTGGGTAACACGATAATCCTTGGTAAGACTGGATGTCATACTTTTGGGCTTCTGAATCGAGTAGTCAGTCTCAGAAGCCTGATAATCTGACAACCAGTCTGTCCAAGAGGTAGGTATATATTACCCAGTTACTCTATGTAAAATACTGGTATTCAGCTGCATGTAAAATACTGCTTTATGTAAAATACTGGTATTCAGCTGCATCCGTAGACTGGAAGCCGAGCCCAACATAGTTGGGAAAAGGCTAGGCAGACTTTTATAGAGAAAACAAGTCATTGGACTAGGTATGTGGCACGGAAATGATCTCATCTGCGTCTCATTTGCTGTTTGTATTGCTCCATTTGTTAACATGCAATATGCATGCAGAGGACGAACATTGGATGTATAGACGCTGTTTCGTTAAATAACATACTGTATCCGAATTGAATGAGTCACATTGGTATTTGACCAGAGTTGAATCCACAATCACGCCTCGTCTGGTACATAAATTGTGTGAACACAAACGAAGTACGGCCTACTGAAATGCTATCAGATTCTTCAAAGCTATTGTAGCTACAAAATTAGAATTTCGACGAGCGATAACGTCGCAACTTTCCGTCGCAATGGTCATTCATTTTATTTTCTATCTCGTTTAGTTTTTTGTACAAAACATAAATCGCAGCGCGGCACAGATTTTAGGCATTTCACAAAAAATATTTAATTTCGTGGTCTTTTTTTGATGTTTTTTGGTACTAGGACGTATTAACTTTTGGGACGGATGGCATTACCCATATTTTTTGATGTTTTTTGGTACTAGGACGTATTAACTTTTGGGACGGATGGCATTACCCATATTTTTTGATGTTTTTTGGTACTAGGACGTATTAACTTTTGGGACGGATGGCATTACCCATATTTTTTGATTGTTTTTTGGTACTAGGACGTATTAACTTTTGGGACGGATGGCATTACCCATATTTTTTGATGTTTTTTGGTACTAGGACGTATTAACTTTTGGGACGGATGGCATTACCCATATTTTTTGATGTTTTTTGGTACTAGGACGTATTAACTTTTCGGACGGATGGCATTACCCATATTTTTTGATGTTTTTTGGTACTAGGACGTATTAACTTTTGGGACGGATGGCATTACCCATATTTTTTGATGTTTTTTGGTACTAGGACGTATTAACTTTTGGGACGGATGGCATTACCCATATTTTTTTATGTTTTTTGGTACTAGGACGTATTAACGTTTGGGACGGATGGCATTACCTATATTGTTTTTTTTTCACGGTCGTTGTTGCTTTACTACGCTCACGGCAAAATTAAATCGTCGCTTCCTGAGCCCGTCTGTGGAAGTCCTATCACCATTCCGACTTGAAGAGGTTCATGAGACATTTCTGTTTTGTGACACCTGTGATGTTTTTGGCTTTGCAGATTTATTTATTTATTTTAATAAATTAGGTAGAAGTTCATTAAACAAGGCACACAATTAGAACTCTGGGGTCTGTCTTAGCATGCCATGGCCTGAGATTTGATCAACGCGCTAAGTTATAATCGAGTTGATGTAATGGTCTTTCAACTTACGCTTTATATTTTTACTATTCATTGAGTCTCTAATGTCTACAGGTAGGTATTTGGTTTATTAAATTGGGTATTATGAAAGAAGCGGTACGCCTGCCATAAAAGTTACTTTTGCGTAGCACTTGAAGTGATTTTGATTTGGCTGACAAGAGATTTGAGATGACAAGCGGTAATGACTACATGGCGTACATGGCCACTAATATAACCACCTGATTCTTAGCCACCCGATAAAATAAAAATGTATCAAAAACCCTTTTTCTTACAATTTGAGAGCGAATGAAATATCTTTTTCGAAGTTCATGTCATGTTCTGTTGCCAGGGGGTGCTTTTGACAATATCCTCCCATGTTCTATTGCCTAGCCGAGCATATATCTATACATATACTATCAAGGGATAATATCCTTGAGGCGTTAAATGTGACACGGCGGATGAAAAGGGGTGACACATTCATTGCGTATAGCTATAAAAGCGTAGAAAATTGGAGTCCTATGAAATTGGCGTTTTTTTCTCACACATAGAGAACCTCGTCACTTCTATGATTTAAAATATTCATCAATTGCTTGGTATTATATCGAATAATGACCATCATAGACAACTACCAATAGTAATAAAACCTTATTACTTATAGTTTTCTAAACATAAAAATACATTAAAAATGACTCCTCATTTTGTTAGCAGAAATGACCACTATTTTTTTTTTAACTTAGCCATAACTTATTTTTGTCGCTTAATCTAAGTGGCATACGTTATCCATAAAAGTTTTAAAACATTAGTGTTTATGGTTGTTATATAAATTAAGAAAATGTTAGTATGAAAAATGCAATTTCTTTAAAATTCCCCATACAAAACACCAATTTCATAGGTCGAAGGAACGATGAATGGACTGTGTGAAATATGATTTGACTAGAAAGGGGGGTGACTATGGAGATGACGACTGATATAGAAGTATGGGAGAAAAAGGCATGTTGCACCGGCTTCAAATAGGTAAATTGGGATAAGGACAGGAGAATTATGACATACAGCCAATATGCGTAACAAACCTTGTTGGTATATTGGTTGCAAGCGGAACTGTGTGAATTTTATGTGAAATTGTGTGTTTGTATGGAAGGATTGTGTAGTTTTGAGCGTGGAGTGTATGTGTGTGTGCGTTTGTGTGTGTGTGGGAGAGAGTTGTCAGTTTGTGCAGGGGGTGTGTTTGCGCATGTTATACATTTAACGGGCAATTGGAAAGCGAGTTTAAGTTTTTAAGTATGTTTCGAATTCATCATAAGTAAGTGTATGAAGCCATTTTTCCGTGATCCCTCGAGATAGCATCCTTGTTTCGATTCTCGGGTCGGGCTTTTGTCAATTGGGAAGTTCTCCGTAGCGGCCCCGAGTCCAGATTTGTTCCTAGTTTATGTCAAAAGACTTATACTTATCTGGCTACATCTTGTACTACCTAAATTATCTCTGGCTTCTCATTTGAGGAATACAAGTATGATATTATATCACACTTAGCAACTTTTAAAAGTGATAATAAAAATTACAATCAATAAAGTATCTCCTACTTTATTGATTGTAATTTTTATATAATAACGAACATAGTATTTTGGAACCCATATTATTATGAAATGGGTATCATCTCAAAGTTGCAATCGTTATTCCACGAAAAAATGGTTATTGAATTTTGCTAAGTGTATACATATTTTTGCTCGTGACTGTACATAATGTACTGTACCTACAGCACTGTATTCAGGAGCCCTGGGGTTCACATAATATACTGAAAAGGCTTTCAATACTCTGCCTATCCAATACAATAACGCATTCAGGGTATTTTTGCAATTGCCGCGCTTCTGTGGTGCCTCGGCAATGTTTGCAGACGCACGCTCTGAAGGCTTTGATGCACTGTGGTAGAAATCCGCCACGTTACTCCGCAGGCTGCGTGGCAGTCCCAACACTATCCTGCAATCGATAGCCGCCCGGGCAGATAGCCCGCTAGTGTTGGTCCTTGCGAGCCGGACCCATTCTGTATGAAAACGTTTTTTACTTCAAAACTCTGGCTTCTACAGTTTAGGAGACATTGCAATTTAAAAATTGTTTTTCAGGCCAGTGTAAGTTAAGCTATTTTGTTACTAACACTATGGATAGTCTGATTAAATAAAGATGAATAATTATAATAATATGTGCGTAGAAGCACTTGGTTCTTCGGTTAATGGAGTTAGCTCTAACAAAAACATGGCGACTGAGGAAAAAGGTCATACTACGTCTCTGGAGAGTTAATGACGATTAATGTTTGTTAATTATTCTTAATGGATATCAAGGTCTTGGTCGTGACTGTTGACTCCATTTAGGGAAGTGCGAACAATGTTTTCTTAAGGCAGTACCCTACCTCTCTCGATTTCATCTCGCTCGCACCATACTACTCGCGACCTGAGTGAGAGCGAGACGGAGTGGGGTGCTAGCGGCTCTCAAGCCTCGAAAAGTGTAGGTAATTGCTTTTTACGGTGAAAATAATGGTAATAAAAAATATAAGACTTCTTTATAGTTAGTTCAGTTAACATGCAAAGTTTCATGATCTAATTTGAAGTATTTTTTTAATACCAGCCGTTTATAATAGGTCTTTACCTATGAAATTGCCGTTTTGTATGAAAAAATTTAAACGAATTTTTTTCATGAATTTTTTATTTGTATTAATCGAAGTAATCACCCATGCAATCAATGCATCTTTGCCATCGCAGTGGCAGTTTATTGATGCCCTTCTTAAAGAAATCAGCTGGACGGGAGGCAACAAATTCTTCAAAGGCATTTTGTACTGCCTCTCGGGTATTGAATTTTTTTCCCGCCAAGAAGTTATCCAAATTCTGGAAAAAGTAGTAGTCTGTAGGCGCAAGGTCTGGTGAGTAGGGCGGATGACGGAGAGCTTCCAACCCCAGTTCTTGCAACTTGGAGACCGTCTGCTGTCCAGTATGAGGTCGCGCGTTGTCGTGCAGGAGCAGCGGAGACGAGCGATTGACCAATGCTGGTTGGAGATGCGCCAGCTTCTCCATCATTGTGTTCAGTTCTTCACAGTACACATCTGCAGTAATGCTCACCCCGTTTGGTAAGAAGCTGTGATGAATCACACCGGCGCTAGACCACCAAACAGTGACCATCACTTTTCTAGGGGTAAGTTTTCGTTTAGGGCATTGTTTAGGTGCTGAACCAGGATCCAACCAACTTGCTGAGCGCTTGCGGTTATCAAACAGAATCCATTTTTCATCGCAGGTAACAATGCGGTTCAAAATTCCTTCATTTGTGTGTCTGTTGAGCAGTGCAAGGCACGTCTCGACGCGTACTTCGCGCTGGCGATCATTGAGTTCGTGGGGCACCCATTTGTCAAGCTTTTTTACCTTGCCAATTTGACGCAAATGGACCAATATTGTTTTGACGCTAACGTCGAAAGCTGCTGCTAATTCAGCCGTAGATTGTGTATAATCAGCTTCCACAATCGCCTTTAATTCGTCATTGTCGACCAAAGTCTTCGGACGACCGCGAGGTTCATTTTTCAGGTCGAAATTTCCAGAACGGAAGCGAGCAAACCAATAACAGGTGGTGCGTTAGTTTGTAGTGTTAGCTCCGTAAACGTCGTTGATGTTGCGTGCCGCTTGTGCCGCGTTGCTGCCACGACGGTACTCATATTCCATAATTATTCGAATTTTTAACGTATCCATGATGACGAAAAAGATTGAAATGCGATGAAAATGTAACACTAATCAATAAAGAAATGACTACTTTTGAAAAACAAAATCCATGTTTTTAAAATAAAATTAATTTGAAATTAGAATTCTTAGCCAAACAAAAATTATTTTGATTTGAAATGGCCAGTACTGCAGAACGGCAATTTCATAGGTAAAGACCTAATAATATAGTTCGGTTTAGAGGTAACTTAGAATTTTTTTCTATCGAGAAAATTTTATGTAATCGTGTTTTCGCCAAAAATAGAACCTAGCATCAATCCTCAACTTTAACATATTATATTTATTTCAAAATGAATGCTGCAGTATTTTCGGCATAACGGAGGATCATGTTAAGCAATTTGAGGTAGGGTACGCCCTTAATTTTGAATTGTTTAATTTCTCTTCTGCAAGCAACTTGTACCGTGGAAATACTCTCAGCCAGTCGCCTTTCTGAACAATTGTCTTACTTTTAGCAGGTAGAGGTGACAAAAAGCTTGAGTGGGTATTAATATGTAGTATTGTAAATAATTGTATAACGATGTACCTAACTCTACGTTCGATCGCGTATTTTGCATACAGGGGTTGGTATTGCCAAGACTTTTACTTTATCTAGGTTTATTAAAAAGTAAAAGTTCTGAATTGGCGGTTTATTGTAGCCTTAACAAATGAAAGCAACTTTTGAACGATTACCCAACTATTATTACATTTAAACATATTGTTATGTTCTATTCGTGAAGGTGGTCAGACAGTGAAACTACTCAGGTATATTTCAATGTTTTAATAAAGAAATGGCTAATGTGCCAGCATAAGAAGTAATACTGGCACCAAACAAAATCACCTAAATCTAACTTAATGCTTAATGAGAAGGGCGCCAGGAGGGTTTTTAGCAGATGGCAGTAGGAGCATGGAGCCCTTCCAGTCCTCAGAACGGCCGGCTGGCGTGAGTTTCCGCCACAGAAGTGGTGAACAATAATTGACATAAAACACAAGTGATAAATTTGTACATACGGTTCAGTATGAGCACTTGGTAAATTTCCGTAAGAATTCTCCAACAATCAAAGGGCGTGACGGAAAGCTGGAAAAATTTAACAAAATTGTAGACTCAAATAAGATTCCCAAATGGGTTAGCGTGATCAGTAATAGATAATGCAACTCACCCCTTTTATTGTTTAAGATATTCACAAAACAAAAATAGATTTACGTATTACTGCCAGTTACAACTTTTATAATTTTGACATGGCGGTATCTCGAAAATATTCGCACTTAGCGATACACGTCTTTCACCGACTAGTCCTTGCGCTGCTATGTGTCCCTCAAACTCACGGTCGGAGAATAAATGATCTTTGATATTATATAATTATATTAGAAACACAAAAAGACAATCCTAATGTCAGTCGGGTTTGAACGCAGGACACATGACCTCGCAATCCACTAGCAAAGCTTGTGTTCTATTTATACCATTATTTATTAGTTTGAAATTTGGGTTCAGGTCATTTCTCTTCGAATGATGTCATTACAATATTTTTTTTCATTTCAAGTTACACATTAACCTCCTTACTAATAAACTTTGTATAGCGTCTGTATAGTTACACAACGTTTTGTCTTCTTTCAAAAGTCAAATAACTAACGACTGAAAGAGAGATATCGGTGTGTAACTATTCACCTGATATCATACGTTTGTTAGTAAGGAAGTATCTGCATAATTTGTCCTGTCTTCCTAAAGAGATTCAATATACCAAGGTCTTCTCTTGTCCTCCTAAAGAGATTCAATATAAACAAGGTCGGTAAGGAGAAAGTTCTTACTATTGTCGATTTTTTGAACAAAAACAAAACACGGTCGGGTAATCAAAGCCGGCCAACACTAAACGGGTTGCTACCGTTTTTCTTACAGACTTTAGTAATACTTTGGTCCAACAATCCCAAACATTTGGGAAGTATTTTGTTACAGCAGTATTTTTACATTTAAGCTTTGTAGAAAAAGTCGATTTCTCCTTACGATTGTTCAAGAATTACCGAGTTATACTAAGTCCCGATCAAATAGAAGCGTCAGTAACAATTCCTTCTCTTCCCTTTGTTTGACGTTTCGATTTTGTTCACAGCTTAAGGGCCTATACTACCTCAGCTCAAATTCACTTTTTATCTCGCTCGCACCATACTACTCGCGGCTTGAGAGAAAGCGAGAAGGAGTGTGGTGCTGGCGGATTCCAGCCTCGAATAGTTTAGGTACCTAATTGCTTTTTACTGGGCCCAGGGGTTGAAGCACCAATGTGCATACTCATTGAACCTTCGACCATGTTCGATCCCGCCGAACATCCCACCGGCGCAATCTTTGCAGTTTGGTGACGGTAGGGGGACGTGGGGGTCCTGTCACAACAGGGATGTGGGAATCTGTAAACGTTAATCCATAATAATTACGGTAACTTACGCTAATGGACGAAGGCACAGCTGCTAAGCTAAAAAAAAAATGCTTTTTACGTTTAGAATAAAGGTAATTAAAAAAAAAAAAACTTATGACCTGCTTTATAGTTCAGTTATTATGCAAGTTTCATGATCTAATTTGAAGTATTTTTTTAATAACAGCGGTTTATAGTTCGGTTTAGAGGTAACTTTAGACTTCTTTTCTATAGAGAAAATTTTATGTAATCGTGTTTTCGTCAAACATAAGGCCTAACATCAATCCTCAACTTTAACATATATTTATTTCAAAATTAATGCTGCAGATTTTTCGGCATAACGGAGGATCATGCTAAGCAATTTGAGGTAGGGTAGGGCCTTAACTTTGGCTTTAATATTTCTTTGATGATGTCAGTAAATAGGCGAAAATTTAGATTTTAATATTGATAAATATTTAAAATACTTGACGACGTTTCGCGATAAATGAATATAAAGATCGTTGTGAAAAAAAAAACTTGAGTATGAAACTTTAAAGGCTTTTTTCATGAACTACTTTAGGTAACCATAATCCTAATCCTAACTATATATATGTTATGGACCAAGTGATTATTAATTTAAAAAAAATATATATATGTTATGGACCAAGTGATTATTAGGACATTATAAAAAATGCCCGGGCAGTTTGAAATATGCCCAATATGAGAGGGCAGTGTGATAACAACTATTGAAATAATCAAATCGACCGGGCATTTTTTATAAGCTAGTCATCTATGGGGCAGCACAATTAAAACCAGGTTTTATTACTATTATTTTTATTTCAAACGTAGAATCAATCATCATCATCATGATTTCAGCCGAAAGACGTCCAGTGCTGGACATAGGCCTTCCCCAAGCACCGCCACTTCGACCGGTTCTGTGTTTCTCGCATCCAGCGCATTCCCGCGGCCTTCACCAGGTCATCGGTCCACCATATGGGGGGCCTTCCAACGCTACGTCTTCCGGTACGCGGTTGCCACTCCAGAACCTTTCGGTCCCATCGGCCATCTGTTCTGCGAGCAATGTGCCCTGCCCACTTAAGTTTGGCAATACTTCGGGCTAAGTCGGTTACCTTGGTTCTCCTACGGCGTCCCATGGCCTGGAATAGCATATAGGATACTTTTTATGCCAATATTCTCACGGGATCGAGACTTACGCGGGGGAAACCGCGGAGCGCAGCTAGTACAAATTATCATATCTTTTAAAAATACCGAAATAACCTGCATAATTTTAATGTAAACCATTTTCAATACAGGTGAACAGTATCGTGATAAATTTCAATAAGAACGTTGTAATTTTAACGTTTTTAGGTCGTCCAGGTAATAAAGTGGTAATGTATAGATTTATAGCCGAAGCCAATAGGTGGTCGATACCATCGAATGGGCTCTGAACGAAATTAGGGTCTAAAATTATGACACTTTTGTTATATTTAAGTTTATGGAGGTAACTTGAGCCGTTCTTTTAGGACGTTTTTTTAGTATTATTGTATGTAGACAGGTATAGAATACTATCTGATGGAATCGGGGCGGAGAAAATACTAAATTATGCAGCTTAATAAATTAGTTATTTGATAACAGTTATATACAATTGTGTCTATATAAATTGTACCCAATACAACTACTTACTGACTTAAATTAATAATAATCATTATGTACAATTATATATATATATATAATATATATAGAAAGGGGGGAAATGATCAAAGGGCATCAAAAAAATCGTCCGCATCGCTGTCCACAGGAAAAATGCCCAAAAGGCTGGTAGCATAACAAATTAGAATATTAATTATGCAGCTTAAATTATGCAGCTTGAATTAGTCATAGGCCGCTGTTTTTAATGCAACAAACTTAGGTTATATAACATAACATATCGCCTGTAATCCCCGAAGGCTTAGGCAGAGGTGTCTATAGTACACTCACATTTCGCCAGTTATGTTTAAGCCCCATGTAATAGGAGGCGAGCCTATTGTTATCAACCGGGCTGCTACTGAGAAATTCCTGATGAAAAAACACTAGGACACTTTGCCCGATCAGGTAAAGGAACCCAGGACTTCGTGCTCAGCGGTAGCGCTTGCGACCAATAGATCAACGACTAATATAAACCATTTAAAATACAATAAACGTAGATATATTTCGTAACCTATTCCGCTTGACTATTCATCAAGAGTCATAAAAAACCCTGTTAGAAATCGACACGTGTTTCACCTCTCAACGACGCTGGATGCAAAGACGCTTTGCGTCCAGCGCTCGGTGTGGTAACACGTCGCGTTCTGGTTTGCAATTGGTCAATCGTTATCCTGAGGATACCTCGTTGAGAGGTGAAACACGTGTCGATTTCTTACAGGGTTTTTTATTTTTTTTATAATGGATTTCCGCAAAGTCACGCCTGAATCAATTAACTATCTAAACCAAGCATGTTTGCCCTCCGCTGTGAGAGCTATTGGTGCCATTTATATCCGTCACTGAACCAGTTCGAGGCCGCGTCGGCGATATACTTTAGTTTTTAGCTCCCCTTCAGCTAAACTCAACTAAATTGTTCTAAATTGTGACATGAGTGTGCACTATGCAGCTTTTAATGTAATTTGCTACTGAGCCGGGATAAAATGTGGGTTTACTTGGGCTTCGCTGTTTACTTGTTTTGAAACGTTGTTACAATTGACACTCTCTTACATCGTAACGCGTTTAACAACCTTAAGCTCATAGCACACATATCAACTCTGAAAGGCAAAAGGCGTCAACCTAACGTAACCAAAGCGGACCAGCAGCTCCGATACGTCGACTCGGCACCAGCTAAGCGGCCGCGCTTACGGCTCGCCGTCCGCTGGTTGACCGACCTACTAGCAAGAATAATAGTGTGCCGTAGGAGGGGTGAGAGAGGCAAAGGTGGACGAAGAGACGCAAGCGCGGCGACGTAGAACCGTAAGCGCGGGGACGGCGAGCCGTAAGCGCGGGGACCGCTGGTTGACCACGCGCCACACGGTGGTTCATGAGCTTGTCCCTAGGCAAATCGTTTACGTTACGTTCCGATTAGTGTACTTTTCAGTAGGGAGTTTCATACAAAGAATATTAAACGGTTCGAGTTGATACGGTTACGATCCGTTTCCGAGTTGATGTGTGCTATGACCTTTAGGCCTGAATTCCTCTTACTATACGCTGATTTCGGCCGCGTACGTCAGTCAGACGTGCGTATATACATTGTGTTCTATATAGCACTATACTGCGACGCTGACGTCCGCGGTGCGTACTACGTTGCTACGTGTACGCGACCGACATCAGCGTAAGAGGAATTCAGGCCTAAATCAGGGGTTGGTACATTATAAATACATTTAAGGGGAGAATCGCCATAACCACCATTTTTGGCAGAAATTAGTTAGGTATTAGCAGGTGAATGCTTCTGATAACTTCTAAGATAGCGTGTAGTGACAGAATAGTTTTGAGAATGACATTTAAGTAGATACATTTTTTTGGTAGTATGGTGGATGATTTACTTTTAATAAACTCGCTTTTGAATAATGTCACTTGCATGATGCTAGAATTTTACTTACTGTACAACTTTTTTCTTTATGTGCCTCGGCAAACTTCTTATTTCGTCATTCGTCGGATTTCTATCGGTCGACTTGCCGCCCTAGATTAAAGTAGTATCAGTTTTTACGCAGATGATAACCGGGTGGCACAATATCCAATATTTTCGTTTTATTAGAGAATTTTATCTTTTATATTGTTTCGATAAAAATGTATCCAATAGCCTTGTTCTCTATCTGTGGGTGTGCAATATTATATTGAGATTGTTTTTGTATGTGGCCGCTTAGGTTTCATATTTTGGTCCAAAATTAAAAGTAATTATGGCCGTGTAATGGATCGATGAGAGTGGGTGGAATTGAGCTAAATGGCATACAATTTGAGAGAGCTTTATTCAGCAGAAGATTGTTGTAAGGTAAATTGCCCATTTTCTTGCTGCTCGCTAAGGGCACCCCCTGTGGGGTACGGATCTCGACTAAGGGCGTCGCTGGGGGGGGACAGCAAGGCGGGACTGACTGGATCGGAATAAAAAAAATCTGCCTAAATGCAGCATATTTCCTACAACTGACGGACTATTACCGGTAATTTTTTTCGGGATGAACTCTGAAAATAAAAGCGATTTAGAAAGAGGCAAATTAAAGTAAGTACCTATTATTGAAACTGTTTACGGTTAACAACATTGTTTTCCAAAAAAAGCTTTCCAACATTTCAAAGCGTTATTACACTGACGATTTTGTGTGATTCTAGCGAGGCGATCTGTGACCGTGCTCTCCGCGCGTACGAAGCGAGCTAACCGCGACTACGCGAAGTATACGCAGCGTTTTCACAATATTGTACACTCGCTTGTCTCACTCTCTTTTGTATACTCACGTCAATCGCTCTCGTTACACATTCGCGGAGAACGCGTTGCGCACACGTGGCGTGCTCGCTATGCACACGCAGGGAGCGCGTCGAACAATCGCCTCGCTGATAACTCGCTCGCAAATCGCAAGTGTGTTAAGGCCCTTAACTCGATCAATCCTTGGAGTAATTGTAGTACACTTGTCGTGGTCATGACGTCACTAAAAAAAGGTCTTCGCAAGGCATAGCTGTGTTGCGATGCGGGTGCATTCCTTTGATATTCACACTAGTACCGGCCGCCGCACTATGGGACCAAACGGTGCGTTCCATCTCAAAAATCTATAACTTTTTTGTTACTTGACATTTTGAATTGAAATTTTGTATACGTATTCCTGAATACTTATGCTATTGTATTATTAAAAATTAAAAATTACATTGATTTAATAAAAAAATTACAAAAATAAAATGTTGAAAAAGTTCATACAAAAATTAAATTAAATTATTAAAATTAATTATTTGCTTACATTAGGTTAAATTAAAATGATTAATAAGTTAATAACTACGCAATCACATAATAAAAAGTTAAACATTATTCTATTCATCACTTGTCAATACTAAAAGCTCTATAGCTTCGTCAAGTAGTTCTTTTGGTATCACAATACTTGATCTATTTAAGCTAGATATATAGGGATCAGAAGGATGTGCAGAACATCTTCCATTGTGGCTGACCTGGAACATTTTCTTATAGTCTTTATTACCAGCTTCTTGAGCATCTTCAGATAATTGGCCTATTGGCAAAACTGCAAAATGCTCGATTATTTTGGCACCATGTACAACAATTTTGTGGACTGAAGATGGCATGTAGTACCAGTTATACTCACATAATAACTATGCAGTCGCCAGCGTCTATTCACCAAACTCTACTGCGTTTACAGAAAATCCCGATGACATGGTCTGCAGAATTATATACCTATAATCTCTTGATCAACTCTTCATCAATACCCGTGGTTTCTGCAGAACATTGATAGTTTTGGAAGAATATCCTTGCCGTATTTCCATCATTGCTGTTTCCGGAACCTTGACGAGGTTTATCAATGTGTAAACCAAGCAATTACCGGAAACGAGTTTGGACGGTACTTCTTTTTTTCTTCTTTAATCTTTTTGTTCTCTCGATGCAGTCCACTTTTTAAATCCTAGGTTATAAGAAATATGCAGAATCATTTCCATAGATCTTATCCACGTTAGGTAGACAGTCCGTATTTAAACGCATCGTCATTCTCAGTTCTTGCATTTAGTTACTTATGTTAGATCGTTCATCTGCCTAGGTGTTGCTCCACAAACAGTGCATGAAGCACTCGATGGTGTCTGCGTTAACACTTGAGCAACTATCCCGTCGATCATAGTCATGAACAGCTCATGTCTGCTCATGTTGTCTTATTTGAAAATATTTTTCGGTCGACATTTTTGCTTCTAGCTCGAAATGGCGCAGTAATGACGCAGGTTTTTTTTTATTTCCTTGTATTACTGAATAGTTAAGAAATCTAAAAATGTCATTAACTCGACATCGGCAGCTATCGGTAACAAGGAAACCTCAACTTGAAAATTGAAAAGACGGAAAATTTCCCTATGACCCTTCAAAATTAAATTAAAAATATTTCTCACAAAAAACGTGACGCAATCGTAAACTACAGATCTTGAGCAATCCAAAAATGTATAATACTTATATATTCCCTTGAAGAACATAGAAAATATCTTAAGTTGAACTTCCATAATGAGTAATCTAGTAAATATAAAATTATCAACGGATAAAGTTTAGGTGTAATTTTATACACCTGAAACTTTTTAAAATATTTTTTTTGCTTTTATATCGGATAGCTCTATCATCTTAGAATATAAAACAATCAAAACGGTTTCAGTATTACGACTTTTGTCCGAACCATTTTTGAGATGGAAAATACCGTTTGGTACCATAGTGCGACTCGTTGTTCCACGAATTCCTGTTTTTTATGTCAATGAAATGCGATTTCCTTGGAATTCATCATCAAGTCATTGGCTATTTTTCGATATTCTGTTGTTAGATGTGCTTCAAAAGTTTACTTTATATCTATCTTTAAATATACTAATAATAAAGTTGAAGAGGTTTTTTTGTTTGTTTGTTTGAACGTATTGAACCGCTGCTTACATGAGTATTTGCAAAACCAGAGGGAGATACGTTGTTATCCCAGAGACAAAGGTGAAATGCTCAAATACACAAATATTCTATGCTCCTTGATACGCGAATACGCGACAATGCATGTTCCATAACTTCAATGTCGAGTTATTTTATTCAGTAAAGTCAAACAATTATTCGAAATCAACCTCATTTGTTTATGAAGCAAATTATCACGAATTCACAACGAGACAGTGTTCGAATTTCAAAATACCTACTCTTCAGAAAATTAATACATTCTTTCATTCTCGGGACATTTAAAGATTTATTACCAGCCATTTTGAAAATGTAAGAACTTTAGTTTCAAAGAACAGGCTCAGTTAAATATACCTTAGCTTAGCTTAAACCGCAATACTAGTAAAGCTTAGAGTTAGCGTTTGTATTTGAAACATTATATCTAGCCAATTAGAACCACATCGGATCGCATTGGTTACTGTGATCGTAATTGGCAGAAACCTTCGAAGGTACGTAATATCAACGTCCTGTCTTCCTAGAATTGTGGCTTTGTTTGATTAAGGCTGCGTTTACACCAGAGATGAGCGAGGATGCGTAACGAGGAATGTCCGTAAAACTAACCAATAACAACGCTAGCTGAGCTCAAGCCATGACAGTGAAGCGATGTTATTGGTTAGTTTCACACACATCCCTCGCTACGCATCATCGCTCATCTCTGGTGGAAACGCAGCCATAGACAAATGTCCTTGTCCTTTCTGGAATATAGTATTGGCTTAGGTTTCCTTAATAGTATTCAATTCCCTGAAGATTGTCTGTAAGACAATCTAGTCTATATACTCCATTTGAAATAAGATTAGACATTTAAACAAACCTTTATATAGTCCATTCAACTGATTTTGACTTCTATACCGTAGGCATAAGGATGACATTAAAAGCAAAAAAGGTTACACAATACCAACTGTCTACTGCAGCTGCCATTTGTCATGCCACCAACGCAATAGAAGTCAAAATCGGTTGAACAGACTGTATAAAGGTTTGTTAAAATGTCTAATCTTATTTCAAAATCAAAATATTTTATTTCACATAAGCCTACATGTGCACTTATGAAACGACAGAAGCTAGGTGCACGGTTCCAATTAGTCGTTTCCTATGGAGAAGAGCCGGCAAGAAACTCCACGGCTCCAAATGGAGTATAGTATAGCAATATAATCTAGCAGTGGTGGCCCAGTGGTAACAGCCACGCCTTACGATTAGTAGGTCGTAGGTTCGAACCCTGACAGGCGCTTTACTTTGTGTACATTATTTCATCACCACTGCTCTCAAAAGGGTGAAGGAAAACATCTTGAGGAAACCGGCATGTCCTAGAACCAAAAATTCGAAGACATGTGACATCTACCAACCCGCACTGGGCCCGCGTGGTGAATTACGGCCGGGAGCGGGCCGTAATTCACCACGCGGGCATATAATGTTCCCACAGCTGAGACACAGGCCTCCTCTCTGTGAGAGGGAGTAGGCCGTATTCACCACGCGGGCGCATTACGGGTTGGTAAGTAGGTGTCACCTGTCTTCGAATTTTTAGTTCTAGAACATGTCGGTTTCCTCACGAAGTTTTCCTTCACCGTTTTGAGAGCTGTGGTGATTAAAAAATTAAACAAAGTGAAACGACATTCTACGCATAGGTAATATTTTATAAGTCGGAGATCGTCAGGATTTATTCCGTTAGAATCAGACATCATGTGGGTAGAAGATGGTTTGCGCAATAAAAACATACTGGGTGCAATACACGGCGTTTATTACAATCTCAAATTAACACTATAGCCACAAATTACAATAAATCACAATAAAGGCTCTTATATACTAGCGCGATTTGTCGCGCGACGCGACTTTTAACAAAACAATTTCTGAGAAAACTTTACGGCGAACAAGTGGCGGCGCGGCGTTGCGTCCCGCAACAAGTCGCGCCAGTATGTAACAGGCTTAACCTAAAGCCAAGCGAAACGTAGGACAGTTCCTAGACTGGAGGTTCTGTTCTCCGGGACGGTCAGAAGGCAAGAGAGCACACCTTGGCGCCCCTCCGTCAGCTTTCATAGCACGAAGTTAGTCGCGTGTTAGTGCTGTCACTACTCGGGACACGTGCCGCGCTTCGTTTAGCGACCGTACTGATGACCGGCTCCGACATATAGATAGTGCCATCCCCCTCTTCTTCCTAAACGCGATTACTTTACTTTAAGGCACTATCTATACATAATATGACAAATAAAAGCAAGCAAAAATCAATCAAAAACTATGTTGACCCAACTATATTACCTTATATTATATATTTATTATATATTTTTTATTTATTTATCATATTTATTTTTATATATTTGTTCCCAACTATGTTGGGCAAAGGCTAGGCAGATTGAAATAAAAGCAAGCGTTTGCAAAAAATCATTATTTTTAAATCCCTGTATATACATACGAATGTATACAGGGTGTAAGGGACAGCCCTCCGCAAACTGAAAGGATATATCATACTAAGACGACCGGTACATGAAATTATTTCAGGAATATTATGGGAATCCAATTAACCTGATTTGTTTAAAAAAAAATAAACCGAAAAAAAATTCGGTGGAATATGATTCGAAATAAGGAGCCGAATGCCCTCGCATGCGGAGGGCTGTCCCTTACACCCTGTATAAAACAAAACTCTTCTGTTTATTTACTCCTGTCTTAACTAAAGAATCGTGAAAAAATGGCGCTGAAGCAGCCTCGTTTGTGCAGCCAATCAATAACTTCGAAAGACGTTCTTTGACAAGTTAAATAGACTCCAACAAACTTAACCTAGCAAAAGCTACAACTCAAGTATTTATATTGACGACTAACGACTGAAAAACAACTTCAACACTACCTTTACCCATCAACTTGTCACCTGTCGTTCGCACAAAGCTAAACTATTTGACCTCAAAGCCGTTTAGTTACAAAGCCGCTGTTTTTTATCCCATTCAGCCGCGAACACCTGTCTGATGAGACGGACGACGCGCAAACGGGAAACTGCATACCTATACCTATTAAAATAACATAACAGATTAGTAGTATTCCCCGAAGTGTTCGGCAGAGGTGTACCTTAGGACATCCACATTTAGGACATCCACATTTCGCCAGTTATGTTTAACATGTAATAGGGGGTGCGCCTATTGTCATCAACCGGGCACGAATCCAGGCTTCGGGCTGCTTCTGAGAAATTCCATATGGAAGAACCCAATAACACTTTGCCCGACCCGGGGATTCTAACCCAGGACCTCATGTTCAGCAGTAGCGCTTGTGACCACAAGACCAACGAGGTTGGTTTACTGTTAATCGTTAGCTAATAAATTATAATGAATATAACATAAATTATCGTAACTAATATTATAAATGTGAAAGTTAGTTTGTTTCTTACGCTTTCACGGTAAAACGTCTGAACCGATTTGGATGAAATTTGGCACATGGGTAGACTATGACCTGGAATAGGACATAGGATACTTTTAACCCGAAATTCCCACGGGATCGAGACTTACGCGGGTGAAACCGTGGGGCGCAGCTAGCAATATAATAAATCCTTGTTCATGTATACCTACATCTTTACCAAACATTAGAATGATAAAGTTGTAAAACCACTTTTGTACACCATCTTCATTCAGCCAAAAGACATCAACTGCTGAACCATTGATCCTGTGCTTCCTACAATCCACTGATTGCAACCTTCACCGGCGTGCGTAGCATGACCACCGCAGAAACGGGTTTTGTCGACGGAAGAATAGACAAAATGATAGATTGTGATTGTTTATCTATAATTTTGTCTATTCTTCCGTCGACAAAACCCGTTTCTACGCTGCTCATGCTACACATACAGTTTGTCGATCTACCTTGATTTTGAAATTCTCATAGATTTTCCGGTTGAATAATAATTGGCATAAAACAATACCCTGAGTCTAGTTTCCAATCAAACCTTATTTTACAATAACCTCGCACAATATTTTGACGGGCTTTCATTTCAAACATGTTCGAATATAGAATACGGAATCGCCGGTTTCTAGAAATGGCAGTTTCAATCAAATTCGTGACGCTGTATGTGCTTTGAGCGCACAACAGTAAGATTTATGGTCGTGACCGCCATTCAAAACCGTTATTTGCTTTGTAGTAAACGGTGATACGATTGGTTTGTATCGGCAGAGTGTTGACAGTAAAATAAAATAAATAAAAATATTTCACATAAGCCTACATGTTCACTTATGAAACGACAGAAGCTAGGTGTTCGGTTCCAGTTAGTCGTTCTATGGAAAAGAGCCGGTAAGAAACTCCACGGTTACTCTTTTAAAAATAATAATTCGCTTTTAAATTTTTTTCGAATGACACTTGTTGACTGGCCTATGTCCTCCCATACCTGTTAATGGGAGGACATAGGCCAGTCAACAAGTACCAGGTACTTAACAAAATATAAAATGGTCAACGAATCTACAGTCTACAAGTGCAACGTTCTCACATCCATAAATATAAAAGAATCTGTACAGGGTGTTAGGGTAAACACCGTTATCCTTGCAACCAGTGGTTTGGATTCATTTATAGAACGTAAAATTAACGTTTTTTTTTTTTTTATCTTCATTTTACCACAAGACAGGCAGGTACGTTGCCCTATGCGCTAGGACAATGAACTTGCGTCTCAACACGGGCGGGGGTGCGGGACGTGACCTGACCGGCCGCGAGCGCGACCCTCCCTCAGTTAGTCAGCTGTTTCGCTAGCAAGCACGGTGTCGGATAGAAACTTTTAAAAATCTTTTAATAAAAATAATGTTTTTTTTTGTTGTTTTCGGTCATTTATTTTTATATTTAAGTCAACTACCCATGGTTTGAGTGACAACGGTTGTCTGGGTAGTTGCATACATGCAAGATAGATAAAATTGTAAAAATAAAAACCTTTTTAAACTAAATGACATGATTGTTACTACAACTGTAACAAAAAAAAACTGAATATAGTATAGAGTATCCTGTCTACAAAAGCCACTATTAAAGATTTGAAATTAGAATTTTGCAGGTATATAATGTCAATGCCGCCTCTACAGTCCGTTCACTATAACTTGTCTCTTGCCGTTATGTTGGCACCATTGTCAAGCTTAGTTTCAAAATGGCGACTGAGCGCAGTCCAAACTAAACCCGCTCAAATGGCAGGGTCACCATATAAGGACGGGATTTACTGCTACACTGCGTATATTTGGTCCATTCATTGACAATATAAACACACACACCCTTACAATAACATGCTTACATACTACACCACAAGATCAGTGGTACCCGTTACCAATCGCGGGACAAGATAAAACGAACGGTCACTAGCACCGCCGCCGCGACGCGCCGCCGCGCCGAGGCTCCGTGCTCTGTGTGTTCGAAAAACAAAAACGTACGAATTGGCAACATGTTGAGCGACAGGTCCACTACGAATGAACGTGATCCAATTAGCAACGCAACTGATACTACCAACTGTTTCAACTTGTTTCAACGAGGTATCGATTTACTATCATATCAGTTTGTTTTGGTTTCAAATAATTAAAACTAAGTGAAGTACATTCGCCGAACGCCGAACGGTTTGCAGAAATTCATTACGTACCTTGATAGCATTTCCTTATATCTATATCTCTCTGTCTTGATCTTTTATTTGGTCTGAGGGTTGTAAAATAAATTCTTGGTAGAATTGTAAAGCATTAGGTACATTACTTTACCCCTAAACGCCCTATATTTGTTCAAAATCGACCACTTTTATAAATTATCAACAAGTTAACATCAATTCAAATACTTTAACGGCCTCATAAATAAAATGGTCCCCGATAATGGGCGAAAAAAACAATAAAAAGCGACACGAAATGTGCGGTATATTTCTTTTTACGCTTTCCCTTACGTGTCTGTGACAATTAGCAATAAATTACCCCGGGTAGGATACTTACCCTTAAATATAAGGTTCACAGGAAAAAGTAAAGTGTAATTTAGTTGTCAAGAAACATTATGAGATGTGGTATTAATTTGTCAGTTGTTGGGAGTGGAAGATTAAAGGGTTTAGATGGAACTCACAGCTTTAAGCCTTTTCTGACGATACTATACTACAGCTACCTCAATTTTTCTCTTTTCGAGGCGTGTCATTGGTACGATTTTCATTTATATTCATTTCACCTCGCCTAAAATGAAGACAGGCGTTTCAATGAGGAATAGGGTTACTATCATATCAGTTTATTTTGGTTTTCAATAATAAATCATCTGCCTAGCCTTTTCCCAACCAAGTTGGGGTCGGCTTCCAGTCTAACCGAATGCAGCTGAATACCAGTATTTTACATTGAGCGACTGCCTATCTGTCCTCCACAACCCAGTAACTGGGTAATACAATACCCCTTGGTGAAATTGGTTGTCAGACTTTCGGGCGTCTGACGAGTAACGACTGTCAAAGATCCACAAATGACAGCCGGGACCAACGGCTTTACGTGCTTTCCGAGGCATGGAGGAGTCTCGATATGTACCTAAAGATGGTCCAGATGGGTCGACCCGTGCGGCTGTTATTACTTAGCCACGAGCTCCTCCTGTGACAGGATAGCTCTATCCTTTACTAATATTATAAATTCGAAACGACTTTCAAACCTAAACCAAAGCACGGATTTCTAACAAAATTGGCATGGAGATAGATGGCATCCTGGGGAAGGACATAGGCTACTTTCTATCGACATACCGCGTGGGCGAAGCTGCGGGTTCCGCCCTCAGCTTCGGTACGGTTGAACAGATTTGGATTAAATTTGGCACATGGGTAGCACGATATTCCCACGGGATTGAGACTTACGCGGGTGAAACCGCGGGGCGCAGCTAGTATATTATAAACTAAAATGCAAACTTTCATCCAAATCCGTTCAGCCGTTTTAGCGTGAAAGCGTAACAAACGAACAAACTCACATTCGCATTAATATTAGTTAGGATAGAAGCGACAGTTTACGTTCCGATAACAATTCCACATTTCTATTCGAAGGTTTACGAAGCTTACGTTTCACACATACCTTACAAACGTAACTAGAAACAGTTGTAAAGGGTCATACCGTAATTATTATTTAATTGGGGTGCCAGGGTTGGGTAAACCAAGGGTGCCGGGTTGGTGCAAACTTTGACAGGGTATAACAGTGTGTTCTCTGATGGTTCTATTAGTTATTTATGCAACCGTTATATACTACGGGGTATTAAAACACGAATCAACCCGAGTGTGATAATAGTATCACATGAGTGTTTTAATACCTAATTATTTACAGTTGCATACAAGACTTTATCTACACCCATGATATGATCCTCTATAAAAGGTACTTTGCAATACTAATATCGAACAAATACGACGCACGTGAATTCGAATTATTCGAATTCAAATAACCTATGCTTTTTTGTTTTAAATTATGATGCTTTATTAGTGAAATGCGCCTGCATTACAATGTTCTTTTTTTAAATGAGTTGCATTATGACAGTTTATCACCCGTTTGGATGATATTATGGTTACTTGAAACTGGTTGTTTTAATATTGGCAATAAGCTAACTGTTTCAGAAACTATTAAAGAGGATTTATAGCATGGGTGTAGATAAAATATATTATTATGTATTCTGAATCACAGACAGAAAATCATTACAAACACTCATGTTTTTTTATGTATTCTGAATCACAGACAGAAAATCATTAGAAACACTCATGATTTTTTATGTATTCTGAATCACAGACAGAAAATCATTACAACCACTCATGATTTTTTTTTTTACTAGCTGTTGCCCGCCAAAATATAGCCTTTGTTGAGCCAAATTTCATTCAAATTCGTTCAGCCGTTTTAGCGTGAAAGCGTAACAAACAAACAAACAACCTCAATTTCGCATTTATAATATTAGTTAGAATAGTAACAAAATAATTTATTGTTATAAGTATAAATAGTTACTTGAATATAATATACAGGGTGTAAAAAGACCCATCACATAGCCGTCAAAATTTCTGGGAAATGACTTTTATTTTTGGTGTGAAACATAGCCTTTGAGAAGTCGGTTAATAAAAAAGGTCGTTGGATTCCACCATAAGGGTGGAATCCCACGATCGGTAATATTGCAGACGAACACGCACGGCAGACGACCACGGGCCGTCACGCACCGCGCCGAGGAGCTTCCGATGTCTGCCTTACCCCGCACGTACACTTTCCCACGGTCCTTCGTCCGGGATCGCCAAAATCGCGGATTGTGGGATTTCGATATTAAGTATCGATATCTACCGCGCACCGAGGAGCTTCCTATGTCTGCGAGGGGCACGTACACCTTCCCACGGTCCGTCGTCCGGGCTCGTCGGTGTCCGTCTGCAAAATCGCGGATCGCGGGATTTCGGTATAACACATCTGCAGAGATTCTCTAATTTAATATGATACTGTATAACGCTACAAGGTTATTTTGTGGCGTGGTCAAAATCTGAACTATCGCCGCCATCTTGTGTTTTTAAATTAATTCCATTTCACAAAACATTTGAATAAATGCTTACCAACAGCGCCCCCCTGTGTACTTCTTTCGAGTGCCAAAAGATCGTAATGTGTATACCTACCTATTTCCACATCTATATAATTTTCACGTTATTGCACGAGGGTATAGTATCGTAATTATTATTTAATTAGGGAAAGGGTCCAGTCCGTATAATAATACTTATTATACGTCAGTCATCAGTAACGCGATATGTAGCGAACACTATTATTATCATGTTGGAATTGGAACCCCTTTGTTTTGGACACATGGAATTATAGTTCTAATTCATTATACTGCAGATTTTTCTTGGGTTTGCTCGCGTCTTTTGGAAGAAGTTTTTACTCAGACCGTACTTCATTAAAAACCATATTCATCAATGATGATGAATATGGTTTTTGAATGATGATGATGATGACATCATCATCATAATTTCAGATTAAAGACGTCTGCACTGCTGGACATAGGCCTCCCCCAAGCACCGCCACTTCGACCGGTTCTGTGCTTTACGCATCCAGCACACTCCCACGGCCTTCACCAGGTCATCGGATCACCTTGTGGGGGGCCTTGCAATGCTATGTCTTCCGGTATTCCGTAACTGCCGTGAATTTATGAATCCAAGAAAACTTTGAAAACGATTCCACGCGGTTGTAGCTCTGCTACGAAACTAGCTACGCCGTAGCTGGCTGTGCTACGGGCGAAAATATTTAGCTACATGATACGGGTGGGTGTGAGAAATATGTGAGTATGAAAAATTTAAGTTAATTAAGCAGGGTTTCCATAAATTAGAATGTCCATTACCCAGAAAGGAGAACATGTCATATCAGGATGGCAACCAACCGATTATCCTTTAAAATTAAAGTTCGAGAGCACATTCGCAAGAAGCTGGCAGTATCATCACAACGGTAATGTTTTCCCATTGTTTGTCTTATTTGTTTTAGTATATTCGTGTAGTTATGTGTATTAATTTGTTCTTATATTTATAATAATTTAATATTTTATATAGTTTTGATTGGTTTATGTATTTAAATAATATTTATTCCACAATTTTCGCTATTGCACCTACCACTGTTTGTCTCTGCATCACCTTAAGGTTGACTGGTAGAAAATGCCTCAGGCATTAAGTCCGCCTCTGTACATTTGTGTGCTTAAAGTATTAAATAAATAAAAAAACATGTCTCTAAAAAATCATAAATTAGTTCAAAATATTTTAGGTAAAAAACATTTACTGTCAGTTCAAAGGTAAATGATAAGTTTTAAATAATAATTGTATGTCGCAAAAATGTCACTGCCATATACTTTTTCTTTGAACAAGACTCAATTATATTTTATTGCCGCGCTTTTATTCCGTATTTAAACGGGAAAACGTAGCAATATTTGCAAACAAATATTTTTTTTTTTAGATTGTATAGTAAAAATATCGTCTACATCCCTATTCCTTAATCGCAGGTACCAATTCTTCCTGCCAGGGTTGCGGAATAGTCCAAAAAGGATACCGGGACCCTGGCAACAGGCAACTGAAGGAACACGGGTGGGTTTTAGTCAGTAAGAGTCTGAGACGCCCTTCCGCTCCGCCCAGAGCGGGAGAAGTCATTTGATGATGGAACACCCAAAAAAAAAAATAGGTACCAATTCTTATTAAATTGTTACCTCATGCTTGGGACTTCGTATAAAAGCCTACCGACTCAGATGAAACCGCCCGCGGTCCAGCGAGCGCCGAGTGTCAGTGTAAACGTTGGAGTAATTGGCGTGACACTAGTGATGCGACACGTTTTAGGAATCAAATATTACTGTATAATATGTTTTTAAATAAATAAAGCAGATTTAATTTTATTTAGCCATGGTATAATTCATACGGCCGCAGTAAATAAAGTTATTAACATTGCTTCATAATTTGAAATATTATTAGATATGTCCCCGCCGTGTTGTGTATGTGTATGACTGCCTCGATAGTCTAATGGTCGCAAGTGCTACTGCTGAGCATAAGGTTCTGGGTTCGATTCCTCGAGCAAAGTGTTATTGATATATTAAGTGTTTTTCCATTTGGAATTGCTCAGTAGCAGCCCGAACTCTGGATTGTGCCCGTTTGATGGCAATAGGCTCGCCCCCTATTACATGGGACGTCTGTCTAACCTTTCGGAGAAACAAGGCGTAATGTTATGTTAATCTATCTATGCTAATATGTGCTACTAATAATGCTGAAGAGTTTGTTTGTTTTAACGCGCTAATCTCAGGAACTACTGGTTGGAATACAAAAAATCTTTTTGTGTTGGATAGTCCATTTATTGAGGAAGGTTATATAACATCACGCTACGACCAAAAGGAGCGGAGCATAAATGAAAAATGTTGCAAAAACGGGAAAAAATATTCCTTTTTGAGAGCTTCCGTTGCGTTCGCTGCGTTAACGGTTTAAGTTACGCAAATATCATGTATGATGGAATTGTTCCTCTTTAAAATTTCAAAAAAAATGTTCGCAACAGCATATGTATATCTTTTAAGATCGACTCACTAAAACGTTTTTTATGGTAATAAAATTTGTTCCAAATTAATGCATTATTTGCGAAGGAGTTTTATCAACATAATATTAATTATTATTCAAATAAATAGTTTTAACATCAAGGGTATTTATGTAGCAGTAAAATACTTTTTAATTAATTTGAATCGGACATTTCATTTTGAAGTTATCACGAGTATAAAATTGCAATACGCGAACCGTTCGACGCAGGGCCGCGCCGCCGCGACTTTCCCTGCTCTGGAGAGGAGAGGATGGGCACACGGGTAGACCATGACCTGGAATAGGACATAGGATACGTTTTATCCCTATATTCCCACGGGATCGATATGTTATGGACCAAGTGATTATTAGGACATTATGAAAAATGCCCGGGCAGTTTGAAAAATGCCCAATATGAGAGGGCAATGTGATAACAATTATTGAAATAATCAAATTGACCGGGCATTTTTTATAATGCTAGTCCCCTATGGGGCAGTATAATTAAAACCAGATTTTAATACTATTATTTTAATTTCAAACGTAGAATCAATCATCATTTCAGCCGAAAGACGTCCACTGCTGGACATAGGCCTGGTATCCTGCCTTTTTGCCAAAAATTGTTTGGCAGATTATCACTTGCCAACCAACGTTTCGCCGATGTTTCACTTTGACAACGATTAGCAAATTTTTGTATGACAACGTTTCATTTGGTAGAATTATTGTAATGCTGATTATTATAATAACACAAAACGTTTGGGACATTTATCATTTGTCAAACATTTCAATCTTAGGTTACGATATGTTAGGTTAGGTTAGAGTATGACAACATTTATCATTTGTCAAACATTTCAATCTTAGGTTACGATAGGTTAGGTTAGGTTAGAGTATGACTAACAACGCACGAGCCGAGTGAGCGAAGCGAGCGTGCCGCGGTAGCGAACGGCGATGTGCCAGAAGCGAATCGCTTTTGTTAAAGGAAACAGTTAAGTTAGGTTACATCACATTAAAGATAAAGTAAAAAAACACTCACTCACTGAGCACTCTTCAATACACTCACTCATTTTAATTGAACTCTACTTGAAAGTTGGCATTCTGCCACTTAAGTTTGGCAATACTTCGGGCTATGTCGGACATGTCAGTTACCTTGGTTCTCCTACGGATCTCTTCATTTCAGAATCAATATTTAAAATCAAATCAAATATTTCCATTCATAGACACTCTGCTGACCTATGATGACTTTACCATAATTAAATGTTAAACTGTTGTTAAAACTGACTAGTCGGACTGGAGCGGGCGCGGCTCCGAAATGCGAGCCCCCACCCCGCGCGATACCCGCACCCCGTGCAAAATACCTGTGTATTATCTGATTGCCCAAAGACCACAGGGCAATATTTATAATGACGAGGCAATGTGATAAATAAGGAAGTTCAAATTATAATTTATTATATTGCCCTAAGTAGCTTGTCATTATTCATAATGCGCGGGCATTATGAAAAATGCCCGTATTTATCACTTGGTCCATAACAGATACATACGCGGGTGAAACCGCGGGGCACAGCTAGTTTTATCGTAAACACAATATAGGCAAGCATTAAACTTACATTTCACCGATTCATGGTATTAGGGTAAAGGGGAACTTGACAAAATCTCCACCTCTCAAATAAATCCAAACAATATCATAGCTCTATCCTTACTTTAATTTTATAAATGCGAAGGTGAGTTCGTTTGTTTTTTACGCTTTCACGCTAAAACGGCTGAACGGATTTGGATGAAATTTGCCACATGGGTAGATCATGACCTGGAATAGGACATAGGATACTTTTATCCCGATAATCCCACGGGATCGAGACTTACGCGTAATTGTAAATAATTATGTAATTAGAAAAAAAATACTGAATAATATTTACCAAAAAATTTACCAAACACTTCTCAGGAACGAATTCCAACAGAAATCAGTGTATACATCTGAAAGTCTATGCAGCAAGATAGACTCAACTATTTCCATCCAACTCAATGCTCAAAGGTACTTGAGGACACTCAAAACCGCATTGACTTAGTAACTAAAGGTCGGGAGCAGATAAAGGGATTGCGGCTTCAAACAATGTCGTAGAACTATGTTGTTAAAGTCCTTCACAGTGCCACAGCCATATCTCATTGGTAGCGGCTTGGATTTCAATAAGGTTTGAGAAGCCCAAGCTTTGAGGCGAAGTACACACTTTCTAATATAAAAAGAAAAGCAAAAGTGAGTTTGTTTGTTTGTTACGCTTTCACGCTAAAGCGGCTGAACGGATTTGGATGAAATTTGGCACATGGGCAGCCCATGACCTGGATTAGGATATGGGGTACTTTTTATCCCGATATTCCCACGGGATCGGGACTTATGCGGGTGAAAACGCGGGGCACAGCTAGTCATTACTAATGTTATAAATGAGAAAGTGAGTTTGTTTGTTTACGCTTTCACGATTACGATTTAGATGAAATTTAGTACCTACATAGGTAGACCATGGCCTGGATTAGGACATAGAATACTTTTGATCCTGGTAGTATGTTCCCGTGGGATAATTTCCGACATCTACACGCGCGAAGCCATGGGGAAAAGCTTATAGTCTCCAATAATACGTCATTTAATTCAGCATCTTGCCGCATCGAGATGTGGTTTACTATGAAAATGTTTGTAAGTACTGAGATGGTTTCCTTGCTTTTTAATTTTTATAAAATCAAAAACCCGGTTTTCATGGATTCATTGCATGTTTTAGGCTACATTATTTCAATAACCTTTTTGACACCCGATTCCCGAGGTGTCCCATCACTATGTAACCGCAAAAAGTCCATTAAACTTCAACACAACATGGCAGTTTCACTCAGAAATTAAAACTGTTTGCGATGACGTAATTTAAGTAATTGTTTTAATTACCAAGTGTTTGAGAATTAAGTGCTACTGAGGATTCTGTTTTAAGTTATTCTGTTATCGTTTTATTATATTGTGTAAACATCTTATTCTTAATTTATCTGAGATTAAGAGCCTTCCACAAAGAATTTGACACTTGTTCGACGCGTGTCTAATGTCAGTTGTCTATGTGTCTATGTCAAACTCCATACAGAAATGTCATGTTTAAGGCGGATTGCGGAACGGATTTATCTAACGGGGCGTCCTGAGTGACGGCGCACCGCCGTTGTTTGTTGCTGTACCGTGTTGTTGTGGCACTACCGTTGCCATAGCAAAAAACCGAGAGGCATTTTTATTTTTCTTACTCGTATTTCTTAAATTTTATTGTTGACAATTTGAAAATATTTATGCATCGCTTACTCTTTAGCATTCTTGGTTTTTATAATTTAAATTGAAAAAGTATTTGTTGCACGTAGATAATTAATAATTAGGTGTAAAATTCATCATCATACTTTTACGCCAAATGGCAAAACATAGAGCGCATATGAGAATGTAACACCTGTTTGTAACTACCTATGTTAGCAAATAAAGAATCTGAATCTGAATCTGAAATACATGACATTGTAATAACGTCCTGTCATAATATTAATCAAGTATTCATTCGTGTTTTTGAGTGCATTTTTCCAACATAAACTTGGTGCTTTCGAATGATACTCATTGTTATAGTGTATGGATAACATAGTAATTAATGAGGATTATGAATTTGATTTTTCGATCTCTTACGTACCTATACGTTCGTACAAAGTTATAGCGGCATGTATAATAAGAAACGTCAAATGCGCCTTGAAATGCGCGCGCCTGTTCGCACTCCGGACAAGTTCGAAGATCTCGAACATATTTTGTTTTAACCGCCGTTCATTCCGCCTGCGCGGTGCGCCGTCACTCAGGACTCAGCCTAAAAGGTGTTTTGGCTAAACAACTGATAAACAGGGTTTTTAATGTAATTAACTCAAACATCAATTACGTGGATGAATGAAAGGCGACCAACAAAAGGCACAAGGAAGATGTGAGTGGAAACGCCGGGAGGTCACGCCCTAGAAGGACATATAGTGACCTTATTGGTGATGTTCGTCAGAGGTCAGGTGCGTTGTACTCGCTGCTAGTATGTGCGTGCGTGTATGACCAGATGTATACACATAAACGAAGCAAAAGGAATAGGTATTTAAGGAGCGTAGTAGGTGGCGTTCTATAGTGTATGTATGTATGTATGTATACATTACTTGTACTGTAGGTACATATAGGTAAAGTTACTTTTGTGCTCAGTAGGTATTCGATTTTGCCGCTTGGCTGTGCTGATGCCGCGAAACCATAGCAGCGACACCGCAGTACTTCAATTATTGTACTATTTCGCTATGATTTCGCGGCTGAGGTGTGCTGCCGGCCGGCGTAGATAATGCCGAACCGAAGCATCTGAATAATGTACCGTAGAATTCGTACGTTTAAGACACAAAGAGTTCACATGTTATTACGTTTTGACTATTCATCATCATCGTTATCATTATCATTGGTAGCTTTGTTCCCCTCACTGCTGAGTATCGGCCTCCTTCCTTTTGTGCCATGCTGCCCTGGTCAGTGCGAGTATCATTCAGATCTTTTGACTATAGTCCCAATAGTATTTTGTAGTAGTACGCATCAAAGACCTGACGGCACACTAACATCATGACGTCACACAAAATCCTGCATCGCGCAATTAGAGTTTACCGCGCGATAAAAAATATACAAACTTCCAACATCAATCGTTGGGCATTTGCTCGGCAGACACAACACTCGTCTGGTCGGAGGATCCTCCCTTTTCTATAGAGGATGAGTGAACTTTACACCCTGTTCCTCATACCTCTAAAGTATAAACGTTTTCCACTGCCAGGATAAACTGCAATGTTTTTCTTAACCAAACATTTACCTTTCACTAGGAGCTTCCCATACCTACAAGCGTAGTGACTGTTAGCAAACACCAATCTCACATGTTCAAACATTACCTACATTTTTTCCTGTACGGTATTCAACGCCGAAGCTTAAAATGATATCTAGCGCAAAAGTAAGAGTAGGGAAAGTTTTGAGTATGAATGTAGGTGGCTATAAGAGTGCGTTTCTACTGAAGCGGAGACGAGCGGAGCCGAGCGGAGACGTGCAGGAATCGACCAATCACAATGGTTGAAATCTTCATCACGTCTCTCGTTTCGTCTGTGATTGGACGATTCCTGCACGTCTCCACTCAGCTCCGCTCGTCTCCACTTCAGTTGAAACGCACCCAAAGAGTTGGGGAAGACCAAAGAAGCGATGAATGGTCTGTGTTAAAGATGATTATGGCTCGAAAGGGAGTGACTACTGAGATGACGACTAATAGAGAAGTATGGAAGAAAAAGACCAGTTACCCCAAATCAATTGGCTAGAGAATAATGATGACATTATAAACTATGAATAATCAGCCTATAATGTTCCCACTGCTGGGACACAGGCCTCCTCTTAGTGAGTGGGAGTGCGGGTTGGTAGATGTCACATAATGTCTTCGAATTTTTGGCTCTAGGACATGCCGGTTTCCTGACAATGTTTTCATTAACCGTTTTGAGAGCAATGGTGATGAAATAAGTTACAATTACACACGGCTACACATCAAGCTATATAAGCTGACCTCGCATTGTACGGAAATCCTATACAATGCGAGATCAGCATAAACTGAAAATGTATAGCTTGTGACAGGGTTACTACTACACTACGCTGTCAGGGTTCGAGCATACAACTCGTAAGTCACGGCTGTTATCACTGGGCCACCACTCAATCAGTATAAACTATAATCATTTGCTAGTTATGTATTTACCCTCAAATCACAACACTCATTAATTATTTAACTTGTTGTCAACCAATCGCTTTGTACCAACTCAAGAAATTCAAAATAAAATATAATTACAAACTTCAGCTGATTTTCCCAAAAGAGGTAATTAAGGAATAAATTGCCTTTCATACAAAACTTATTAAAGTATTCATTGATACATTGAAATAACTTCAATTGCTTATTACTAAGAACTTTTCGTATAAAAGATTTCTGACCTTTAACGTTTTGAAAATAAGAATATTAAAAATTACTACATCATAAAAGTTCAATGTTACTCATAAATTAAGGATGTCAGACGAAATATTTATGGGTGGTTGACGAGCCAACACAAAATTGTAAGCTTCTACACCAAAAACTACCAACATTTGCAAAAGGAGATCTTGAATAATATTTCTAAGCCAGACAAACAAAATTATTAGCAGCTATAATCCATAAAAAAAAACGTTTAAGTGACTATAACCCAGACAGGCGACCTGCTGAGAGCAGGTCGCCTGTCTGGGTGAAAGACGGTGAAGGAAAACATCGTGAGGATACCAACATGTCCTAGAACCAAAAATTCGAAGTCATGTGAAATCCATCAACCCGCACTGGGCCTGCGTGATGGATCTCGGTGCACTCCCCGAGAGGAGGCCTGTGTCCCAGCAGTGGGAACATAAATATGCTAATATATCGTTTTGCTAAAGTGTCGTTTTGATTATGGGTCGTTTTGCTAATAGGACGTTTTGATACGGAGGGAAAAAAATATGTCATATTCTATGCCCTAAAAAACTCAATACTCAATATCTTTATTGCTTTACCATAATGTGTACTTAGGTGGACTATATAATTTAGATCATTATGGACCCTGTAGGGTACAGTAAAAGGGTAGGAGAGAGGAAGCTCTGTTTAAGAAGATCATTAAGTTGTTATTGTGAGAACAAGTTTTAACTTACGTATAAGTAATCAAAGACAAAAACAATTAAATCAAATATATAATAAGATCTTTGTATGACGTACAAACAGTTGTTCTAGGTTTGGGTATTTGTGCATATTTGTTAAGCTATTTTATTTGTAGATACACGACAGAAAACCAATGAAAATTATGCCGTTCCTCTCTTTCGAATATTTCTTGTTCGCTGTGAATGACAACCCGAGTTTACCCGAGGTATAATTCGCAGTATTCGGTGTTTTTCAAATTAAACTTTAGTCGAGTTCTGATTGAATATTAATCTTATTAACATCATAATTACGTTACTAAACACTTTCTGCCTTGATGTAAAAATTAACATCTTATAAATGTCTTAAGATTTTGCATTATAAAAGTTTTGAAGAAACCCGAAATGCTAGCGATTACTTGAATGAATTTATTTTCTTTCAGCTGTCAATATTTTAATTTATGATCTTGTAAAATTAATAACCTAACATTATGACGCATGTATTCCCGACGGTTGGGCAGACGTGTACCTTTAATAAACATAAATCAAGTCTCTCAAGAGCAGTGGCGGCCCAGTGGTAACGGCCACGACTTACGAGTTTATTTACTTGTGAGTTATTATAGGTCGTAGGTTCGAACCCTGACAGGCGCTTTACTTTGTGTAAATTATTTCATCGCCACTGCTCTCAAAACGGTGAAGGAAAACATCGTGAGGAAACCGGCATGACCGAGAACCAAAAAATTCGAAGACATGTGACATCTACCAACCCGCACTGGGCCCGCGTGGTGGATTACGGCCCGCTCCCTCTCACAGAGAGGAGGCCTGTGTCCCAGTAGTGGGAACATTATAGGCTGATTATGATTATGATGAAGTCTCTGAGCTGCTACTGTCCAGAATCACTAACACGTAGAGTGTGGAACTGATTTGTCTTAGTAAGAATATCAATAAAATCTAATGTTGTTCAAAAACTTTAGCGGTATATTATACGTGTTTCTTTGACGTCTCATAACTCTTAAGTTATACGCTACTGAATTAAGTAAATGTTTTTATTTTATTTTATTTTTTACCCGACTACGGCGAAGAAAAAAGGTGGTCGTAGTTGTTTCATTTAGTGGAGCTTTGAATACAAAAATCGTGACTTTGTCGAATTATTTATACAACGTTATTTTTTCTTTATGCTAAACCCGAAAAGGGGTCATTGTACTCATCATTTTGAACAACTTTTTCTATGGGACCTACATTGAAATCGCGAAAAAAATATCAGCTATTCCCTACATTTGTGTTCACTTAAATCGACAAAATGTATGGAACAGCTTTTTTTTTTTCCGCGATTTCAATGTTGGTCCCATAGAAAAAGTTGTTCAAAATTATGAGTACAATGACGCCTTTTCGGGTTTAGCATAAAGAAAAAATAATGTTGTATCAATATAAAGAAAAAAAAATGTTCAAAAGGAACACCTTGTATAAATAAAGATGGACAGTACATAGGTACGATGAAATTTAAAAAGGGTTCCCATTAACAAAGGAACCCTAAACCTTTATTAAAACTAATGAGGCGAGTGTCTTGTTTCTTGTATTTTAATTTAAATGTCAATGTCAAAAATAATGACGTTTTCATTTCAAAAGTGAAATTAAAACGTCATTATTTTGAAGAGAGAAATATTACGAAAAAATTAATTAAAGATTTAAAAAAAGCCTGATTTTTTTATCTAAAGAAAGTTGGTCGCTTGAAGAAAATTCCAGAAACAGGAATGTTTAGCTACCTTAATAATACATATTTTATTAATTTGGTTTCTGTTTATTCAGGTTTTTGGTTTAAAATGTTAAAAACCTTTAGTAATAACATCACTCCTTGTTTCCCCGAAGGATTAGGCAGAGGTAAATACCTTGCGGGAAAGTCCGAAAGGGATACCGGGGCCCTTGGCAACCGGCAACTGAAGGAACACGGGTGGGTTTTAGTCAGTAAAAGTCTGACACGCCCTCCCGCTCCGCCCAGAGCTCGAGTAGTCGGCCCGCGTCGTCTCATCGTCTTTATTATTACGTATTCGCGTTGTTTGTAAACACTCAATGCCGACGGACGCTCTGCTCGTGAATCGCGATCTTTTTTAGTCTTTTGTAAACTGTAATTTCTCAGAAATCTTTAATAATAATATTTAATCAATTTTATTCCAGTCCTAAGCCTGGAATTATTTTTTTAATATTTTATTTTATTTTAATTCCATCTACAATCGGCTATTTAGCCATAATTAGATTTGTTCTTGAGTGAGACTTGTTTGGTTGCTATTCCGGTGAATAGCACCATCTTTGTGGGGAACACTTCAGTTCCTTTGGTCGAGTTCTAGTATGTGCTATCTTTTAAGGTGGATGCGCTAAGGTGGCCCGCGAAATTCAAATTTTCTTTAGTTTTTGCAATTTGCAGGTCGGCGTTAAAAGGCGTTTTATGTGGTCTCTGTCTTGAAGTAGGTCTTTAGCTAATGTGTTATTAAGCCTGGAAAGTGTGAAGGAAAATTCATTGATTTCTAACGCTTCATGAGATATTATGTATTATTCTTTCGTATACAACACGTTGCGAGATAGCATTCATCGCGTAAGTCCATCTAGCGTGTTGCCAAATAAAATGATAACGTCTCCGTGTTTGGACTACGGCCGAGTTTTGTAACAACGTGTTATAATGATAGCGTATAAAACAACGCGCTAGAAAAATTTAGTTTATAGTCTATAACACGTTTGTAGTTTCTAGCGGATTTGAACATCACTATCTGGAAGGCCTCCCAACGCTACGTCTTCCGGTACGCGGTTAACACTCCAGAACGTTTCGACTAGGGATTGCAATCCAGCGGCGTTTTCAATCCAGCGGAATTTTTGCTGGATTGACCTGAATCCAGCTGGATCCAGCGCGGATCCAGCAAAACGTGGAACATAACTAAAAAGACGACATTTTTAAGACATTTTTTATTAATTTGTACTTCTTACGATAATCTTTGAAATCTTCCACTCATTTGGTGATATCTTATATTAATTTGCTTTGGTTTTTTAATAATTTGAGATCAAAATAATCAACATAAAATTAAATAACAAACATATAACCTTATATTCATATAACATTTAAGATAATGTTTCTAAGTAAGCACTATCTTATTAATTACGCTTATGTTTAATGATAGGGCGGCTAATCAGTAGCAATCAGTCTCACAAATTCTTTTAAAATTAACTTAATTAACATTCTTTTAAAAAAGGACCGTAACAATAACACTATTTTAATTTTCAATAGTATTTTTGTATCAAACAAAAAAAGCTTTGAAATAATCTTCTCTCCGCTCGTTAATCCTTAATAATTAAGCAGTTTGAAGTCTGACGATAAGAGACTACTTCTTTTTTTTAATTCTCTGAAAGTAAGACCTTAGAAAACAAATTTTATCTATAGTCTTATCTCCCAACCTGCTTCGCACAGAACTGCATATGTAGCCGGCTGCTGAGAATGCCCTTTCGGCCTCTACACTGGTCGGTTTTAAGGTCATTAAATACTCATAAACCATTGATAAATGTTCACCTCGCACTCCTTCGCTCTCATAAACGCAAAACTCAAAACTAAACAATAGAAATTGATACGTTTGCGGATCCGCATCGCTGGATCAAGATGTATGCTGGATCCAGCATGTTTAAAAAGGCGCTGGATCCAGCTGGATTGCTGTATGCTGGATCCAGCAATTGCAATCCCTAGTTTCGACCCCATCGGCCATCTCTTTGCAAGCAATGTGCCCTGCCCACTGCCACTTAAGTTTGGCAATTATTTCAGAAGGTATTAAAAACCAATAAAATAAGCATACATTAGACGAAAAGTAATTAAAATTCATTGTGCTCTCTAGATTACGGCAGCAGTTACGGCACGGAATCGGGCGCCGCTTTCAAACGAGGATAAATTAAATTTTCAAAGCACATGTTCACAAAATCCTTTTAACGTTGAATTAAACGTTTAATGAGTATGTTTTTTAAGTAATTAAAACTGTGTTTTTACTTCCATTTTGGATTTTAAGCATATGGAGGTAAAAATGAGACTTTAGTTTAGAGAAAACTAGTGTTATAGAGAGTAGGTATTTGCTGAGTAGGTACCTATTATAGTTAGGATATCCTAACTAATATTATAAATGCGAAAGTGAGTTTGTTTGTTACGCTTTCACGCTAAAAGGGCTGAACAGATTTAGATGAAATTTGGCACATGGGTCGACCAAAGGACAAAGAATACCTTCTGTATCGATGTTCTCGATATTTGACTATCTCGAGACTTAGGTGGGTGAAACCATGGGGCGCAGCTAGTATTATATACAGGGTGTAAGGGACAGCCCTCCGCAAATTAACAGGGGGCATTCAGCTCCTTATTTTGAATCATATTCCCCCCGCGACGGGGAGTGCGGCTACGTGCGTTTTGCCACGGTGACGATACATTGCGTGTCAGGTAATAAAACAAATCAGGTTTATTGGATTCCCATAACGTTTGAAATAATTTCATGTAGCGGTCGTCTTAGAATGATTATGCTGAATTCATTCCATCAGTCTGCGGAGGGCTGCCCTTACACCCTGTATATATATATATATATATTTATTGCATGCCGCATGCAAGAATCTTGCATCGTGTAAATTGAGCTTAAGGCCTCTAAACTTTTAAATAAATGAACACGTAAAACCGCCCATGTTTTTGATCCTAGATATAGAAATTACAGTAGGTGGCTTTACTCCTCCATATTGTTACAGAATAGCACGTGTAAGAGAATTTAGTAAGAAAAAGTGGGTTTCCTCGCAATGTGTTTCTTATCCCACGCGTTCGGGAAAAGTCGTCATTCTATTTCTAATTAATACGTTACGAGTTACAATTTAATTTTGTAAAACTCTATTAAAATAATATCTGTGTAGGTGACTTAGTAAGTACTGGAAGAATTTGCAGATAGAATTTTATTACATAATGCTTTATCATCTGCGTAGCTTCTTCCCAATCATGTTATAGTCGGCTTGTAGTCTAACCGGAAGCTGCTGAGCTAAATACCTACCAGTATTTTACATGGAGTGACTGCCCATCTGACCTCCATAACCCATTTATAGAGTAACACGATACCCCTTGGTAAGATAAGGGCATGTATTTAAAAATAGGGATTACGAGTATTCTAATACTCGTAATTCCTATCGGTTCGAACCTCACATAATTCCCCCTAAAATTATTATTTAAAACAATCTAATATAATGATTGCGCCTTGTTATGTGAACCTCAAATAATTCCTATTTGAAATTACTGAATACTTAATAGCCAAGTAACAGCCTGACGCTGCCGCGTCACCGCTCGCTTAGCTCGCTCGGCTCGCACGTGGTTGGGTTACAGTTCCAATCTAACCTAACCCGTTAAGTCGGGGTACCCTATCTTAGTTACTGCGACCAACTGTGAGAAAAGGTTAGAGAGATAATTAATTAGAGGCTCAATTATTTAAAAAAGTTTCCATCACTGAGGTTGCACATGAGTTGAATATTTCCCTATGAAAATAAATATGACTGGCCGCTCTAAGAAACCCGTATATGTACCCGTATATAAATCAATGTACGACAAGTGACTCGATCCATTTTCTTATTCATAATTTCGTTATAATCCTATAAAGCCGGTAAGCCTTTACTGAATTCAGGATTAATATAAATGGTATTTGATTTACAAATATGGTTGTTGAAACACAATGTTGTTTCATGCAGGAAATTGGAATTCCATTTCAGATATGTATTCAAGTTCTATTTAGTTTACCTTTTATGAGATGAATCGGCAAACATAAACATCACATCACGCCTGAAATCCCTAAAGGGTTAGGCAGAGGAGTACCTATAATAGGGACCTACATTTCGTCCCAATGGGAGCGAGCCTTTTGCCACCAAACAGTAACAAATCCAGATTCCTGATGAAAAAACTCAATAATACTATGCCCTAGGAATCGAACCCAGGACCTCATGCTCAGCAGCAAGCGACACGCGACAGCCACAAATGCCGCCAGAGTCGCCGCACACGGGCCACAAGCGACAGCCGTGTGTGGCGAGTCCATATAAAATGTATGAAAACTACAGGAAATATGCCTGTGGCGGCGTTTTGTGGTTGTGGCCGGTGGCCCGTGGGACATAAACAAGAGGCGGAGGGGCAAGGGCGAGGTGCAGGCGGGTGCGTATCATCGCTCTTATACATTTTCGCCCGCGCCCCTTGCCCCTTGTGTATATCCCGCGCCTTCAATGACGGCTCCTAGAGAATCATAGCATAATCAGCTTGTAATGTTCCCATTGCTGATACAGGCCTCTTGTCTGTGAGAGGGAATGAGTTGATAGAATAAGGAAGACAAAGACGTAGGTACTGCGCCCACTTCAAATTAATTGGGGTCAATCAATCTGCCTAGCCTTTTCCCAACTATGGGGTCAGCTTCCAGTCTAACCGGATGCAGCTGAATAGCAGTATTTTACATGGAGCGACTGCCTATCTGACCTCCACAACCCAGTATAGCCAACAAATGTTAAGTGAGCGTTTGCAAGGGGCCTGTCAGTTGGTGGACTTGGTGAAGTGCAATGCAGAGAGGTGTGAGTCACTGACAAAAAATCAAACCTGTAGTTGTGCTCCCACTCCGCCACCTCTCATGTCACAGCATGTTATTCCTACAGCTTCACCCATTTTAACTCATACTTTAGAAACGGTCAACCCCACTCAAAGTAATGTTTTGGTCTATTCAGACAGATTAGGAGCAGGTTTTGGATCATTGTTAAATAATCGCTCTAAACATACTATAGTTAACTGTTGTTACCATAACCTGCACTTAAATGAGCTTGTTCATAAAATAAAACACACACCAATGAATGAGCAGACTACTGTAGTTCTTTTAATTGGAAACAGTCTGAGCACCACTAAAAGGGACATAGTTAATGGTATTGACACCCTCCTTAAATTAAAATTAGGTAAATTAATATTATGTGCATTGCCATATTCTGAAAAGTTATATGAGCAAGATAACAACTACATTTTTAGTCTAAATAACCTTATGCATATTTTGGCATGTCGTCATAGTGACCGTTTATTGTATTTTGATACTAACACTTTTGTTAGAGATTTTGTGTTGACTCAGGAGCATATGTTTTTACCTAAGAAAAGCCAACATGTATTAGCTACTTTATTAGCTTACAATATACACGCAGTTATTGATGTTTTAACTGAGATTAGCTTAAGTGACGAAACAGTATTATCTAGTACTTCTAATAATACTGTAATAGATTCTTTAAACTTTTAGAATCGACAAAAGAGAAGCATAATAAGAATATTTTACTGTATCACCAAAATATTAATCGCTTCTCTGGCAAAATCTTAGACGTGGAAATGTTAATAGATAAATATCATATGGACATCTTATGTTTTTGTGAAACCTGGTTAAAACCAGATAGGATGTTGTTTAATGTAAATCACTTTTCAGTTGCCAGTGCGTACAACAGGTCTTCAATAGGGGGTGGTACCTTAATATTATGTAATAGTAGCTTCAGATATAAGGAAAGGAAGGATATCACTGCTTGCTCTGTTGATCGCTTATGTGAGGTAGCATGTGCAGAGGTTGAAGGCCATACTTTCTTATGTGTTTATAGACCACCAGCCTCAAACTTGTCTTAATTTTTAATTGTAATGGAAGAAATACTAACTAAGCTTCTTAGAAATAATAAAATAGTTTTTGTTTGTGGTGACCTAAATATTGATCTATTAGTAAATTCACCGGGAAAATGTAAGCTTATCTCACTGTTTAAATCATTCAATTTAAAATGTATATTTAATGAAGCAACTCGAGTAACAGCAACCTCAGCTACATGCATAGACAATGTATTTACTAATTGTAAAATAAAAGACTCGTCTCTAATTAGTGGCATCAGGTCTGACCATACAGGTCAACTTATATCCTTTGAATCAGATAAAAAGTTATGTTTAGATAAAACCATTGAGTTAAGACCTCTTACTAAAAATAAATTGAAAATGTTTAATAATAATGTTCTTAGCAATCTCGTAACAGCTAGTTTTGATTCCCCAGAATAAGACCCCAAGACCCCAACATAAACTATGGTACATTATTTTCTACAGTATGTAAAGAATTCAATAAAGCATGTCCTGTAAAAAAAGTAACAATAAATACTAAGCCAAAATTTAATGAATGGGCCACTGCTGGCATTAGAAAAAGCAGAGACATTTTATATAATTTATATTACGAAAAATCATTGACTTCTGATCAAGTTGTTCATAATTATGTAAGGAATTATTCTAAGATATTTAGAAGAGTCTGCGCACAAGCTAAATCTAAATTAATAACTAACAAAATTGATAATTCTAATAATAAAATAAAAACTGTGTGGCAGGTAATTAACAAAGAAACAGGAAACACAAAACCACGTGATCCGAATGAATTGTCTCTAAAAATTAATGATGAAACCATTTCAGATAAGTTAAAAGATGCTGAGACACTATAAAATTTTTTTACCAACATATCAATAGAGGTTACTAAATCTCTCCCCTCTTCATCTTTATTAGCAGATTCTCTTCTCAAAAAAAACTTTACTAAAGTCATTCCAAGTTTTGCGTTCAAGCCTATTTCTATTGCCACAATTAAAAATGCATTCATAAGTCTTAACTCAAAAAACACTGAAGATTTATGGGGCATCTCTGTTAAGGTTCTGGGAGATATCACTGAAACTATTGCCCCTGTCCTAACAGGCATATTTAATCAATGTCTGGACACTGGTACGTTTCCTGATTTAATGAAACATAGTAAAGTTGTACCAATTTTCAAATCGGGTAGTAAAAGCGATCCCTCTAACTATAGACCAATATCTGTATTACCAGCATTGAACAAAATCTATGAAAAAATCATGCTAGACCAGATGCTGTCACATTTTAACTCAAATAGGATTTTACATAGTCACCAGTTTGGTTTCACGAAAGGTAGGTCGACGACAGACGCGGGAGTAAAACTCATCAGTCACATTTTAGAATCCTGGGAGAAGTCCCAGGATGCAATTGGCATTTTCTGTGACCTCTCAAAAGCATTTGACTGCGTCGACCACAATACACTGATCTGTAAATTACACCTCTACGGAATTCGTGGACAAGCTGCTGATCTTGTTCTTTCTTACCTATCAAACAAGCAGCAAAAAGTAAATGTTAACGGGGCAACGTCCTCGGGGTCTCTAGTTAAAATGGGCGTGCCTCAAGGTTCAATACTCGGCCCTTTCTTATTTCTAGTTTATATAAATGACCTTCCTTACATGATGGCTAACTTGTCGGATATAATACTATTCGCTGACGACACTTCTCTTATTTTTAAAATAGATAGAAAAGATACAGATGTCTCACATGTCAACGAAAGTCTGGCTACTCTTTCGGAATGGATCGCAGCTAATAATCTTTTACTTAATGCGAACAAAACTAAATGTATTAGGTTCTCATTACCAAATGTACCTCAAGTGGGTCTAAATCTAAAACTAGATGGCAAGAAACTAGATGCAATTACAGAAACTATATTTTTAGGAATTACTTTAGATTCAAAATTACAATGGGGCGCCCACAGCAGAACTCTTTCAGGTAGACTAAGTTCAGCTGCATATGCAGTAAGAAAAATAAGGCAGTTGACTGATATAGCCACAGCTAGGTTAGTATACTTTGCTTATTTCCACAGTATTATGTCTTATGGCGTTCTGCTGTGGGGATCGGCAGCTGAAGTAGATTCAATTTTCATTTTACAGAAGAGGGCAATCCGTGCGATCTATAAAATGAGTCCTCGCGAGTCCCTTAGAAACAAATTCAAAGAAATTGATATACTGACTCTGTCTTCTCTCTATATCTTTGAAAGTATTTTGTATGTTCGCAAAAACTTAGGACTTTTCAAAATAAGAAGCGATTTCCATAATATAAATACACGTAGTAGACACGAAATTGTCATACCCAAATTTAGATTAACTAAAACAAGCAAGTCATTTCTTATAAACAGTATCCGCTTTTATAACAAGTTGCCAAAGTCGGTTACAGAACTTAGCGATGGAAAATTTAAAACCCATATCAAACGTGTCCTTATCAAAAAAGCATATTATAAGATTAAAGACTACGTTGATGACAAGGAAGTTTGGCAATAATTCCTTCTGCACATGTGGCTTCCCTGGTACCTTATAAACGGCATAATTATGTAAGAGTCTATTAACTGCTCCCAAATTACCATGTTTATTTTCTTTACATTCATCCTTGACATAATCATTGTATTTGACATTATTCCTATTATTATAGATACCTCCAATTTAATTTCAACTCCTAGTGGCTTTTGTGGACATGATAATTATTCAATTTGTTACAGTTGTAATAGCAATCACGTCATTTGGCTGAAATAGGTTTATTTTTATTTTTATTGTTTGTCTTTTATATAGATTATTTTCTATTTTGTGAATGTGAGAACTCTGTAGGCTTATTGGACTGTAGATTGGCTGAACATCTATTTTGTTAAGTACCTGGTACTTACTTGTTGAAAGGCCTACATGGTCCTCCCATGCCTACTAACACTGTAATTTAAAAATATTGTAAAAGCCAATTATTTTTAAAAGAGTAACCGTGGAGTTTCTTGCCAGCTCTTCTCCATAGGAAACGACCAATTGGAACCGTGCACCTAGCTTCTGACGTTTCATAAGTGCCCATGTAGGTTTATGTGAAATAAAATATTTTGATTTGAGTAACTGGGTAATACGATACCCCTTGGTAAGACTGGTTGTCAGACACTCGAGCTACTGACGACACGTAACGACTGTCAAAGATCCACAAATGACAGCCGGGACCAACGGCTTTACGTGCTTTCCGAGACACGGAAGAGTCTCGGTATGTAAAGATGGTCACCCATTCACGGACCAACCCCGGCAAGCGCCGGGTTTCAATTAATTAGGGTAAGGGCCGAAAAGAGGCTGATGATGAGTCATAATTTGTATCGATACTCAAAATCGAATACCTCTTTTCCCTGTGTTTTACTCATAACATAATGTGTATAGTAATTTTTCCAGGTCATGAAATTCCAGGTAACATCGGCCTCCTAGTTTTTGTTGTCACTTCCTAGTTTTTGTTGTCACTTCCTAGTTTTTGTGTAAGCATTCTGGGGGCCTAAAACGGCCGCATTAGCAATTCCTCTAAAAGCAATTCATTTCCTGAATTCCCAGCTGTCATTAGCAATTCCACTAATTTGACACAAAAGCAATTCATAAAATGTGGACCATTTTACGAATCTCCATAGAAAACTGTCAAACAGATGAATTATTTCGTAATATAAGTTGAACGCAGATCATATTATGAATTGGCAATTTGTGTCACTTTATGATGATTCATAATATTATCATATTATGATTCTGCTAAAGTGACTGTTTTAAGCCCCCGGTAATTTTTCCAGGTCATATCATTCCAGGTTACATCGGCCTCCTAGTTTTTGTTGTCACTTCCTAGTTTTTGTGTAAGCATTCTGGGGGCCTAAAACGGCCGCATTAGCAATTCGTCTAAAAGCAATTAATTTCCTGAATTCCCAGCTGTCATTAGCAATTCCACTAATTTGACACAAAAGCAATTCATAATTTGTGGACCATTTTACGAATCTCCATAGAAAACTGTCAAACAGATGAATTATTTCGTAATATAAATTGAACGCAGATCATAATATTATGAATTGTCAGTTTGTGACATTTTACGATGATTCACAATATTTTCCTATTATGATTCTGTCAAAGTGGTCGTTTTCAGTCGTAGTCAGTTCATTTCAGCCCCCAGAGGGCCTAGACTAGTGACAATCGTTTCGAAAGCGTTTCGTATTTCTACAACGACTTTCAACAGGATTGACATAAGCTTTTTGATAGCTTATGTCATTCCTATACATTTTTGCCTTTTCCATCATCGTTATCGCTGATAGCATGTCACTTTGTCTAGGGACTCTGGACTGTAATTATGAGATGTGTTCTCTGTGGCTTTTAAGGGTAACGAAGGAACAAAAAGAACTTATGATTTGAAGTTGTCATCTCTAGCTTATCAAATTTCTCTGGTTTACACCGTTAATATGTAGTCAGAATAATGAATTCTGCCACGTATTGTTATGAATATGGGTGTGAGCTGTCACTATTGTACGAGACAATGAATAGCCGGGTTCGTATATTTTATCGACCGTGTGACGTCTTCATGGTGAAGCGTGGTTGACCCTTTCATTGTAACTCATCATAAAAATGGTTTCCTGTTAGCGACAATTCATTATAAAAAGTATAAATACGAATATGGCGTTCTGTATATAGTTTCTGCTTACCCCCATGAGAAGAAGGCTTGAATTTATGTAAATACGAATATAAGATCTTTACATACCCAGACTCCTCCGTGCCTCGAAAAGCACGTTAAGCCGTATGTCTCGGCTGTCATTCGTGGATCCTTGACAGTCGTTACGGGTCGTCAGAAGCCCGAAAGTCTGACAACCAGTCTTACCAAGAAGTATTGTATTGCCTAGTTACTGGGTTGTGGAGGTCAGATAGACAGTCGCTCCATATAAAATACTGGTATTCAGCTGCATCCGGTTAGCCTGGCAGCCGGTCCCAACATAGTTGGGAAAAGGCTAGGCAGATTGATTTTATTGTAAATACTTTGGATTGGTTTCGAGATAATTTTGACAAATAAACATAAAAAACATGTACGATTTGCAAATCAGTCTGTTGCAGTAAATCCTGTCACATATCCTATTTAGAAAAACAACATTGCAAGCTGTACCCTGCGTCCTAACCAATAGCAATACTCGCGCGAGTACGCGAACAACCGTGTTCATTTGTATTAATTTTGACGTACAAACGCGACTTGATTGATTGCGCGACATTGTCATATTGAATCATTAGTCATTTAAAAGCGTTATGGCCGGCCATTGTATGTTTTCTAGTGTCAATTTTATTTTTCCTATGTATTTTCTGGTGTACAACAAAGTATATATAAATAAATAAATGATTTAATTAAAAGAGCGTGACAATCGCGTTATCGCGTTAAAATCACTTTTGGTTAGTAGCGGCCTTAAACGCAATACGTTTCGTTCACCTTTCAATTAACAGTAGCTAAGCAATAAAAAACCTGCATCAAAAGAAACTCCAAGTTGTCGTTGGGGAAACAGAAAATATTGTTCATTTTCATTTTCCCCCGCGATGCAAACGAGGCATCATGCCGCATGCACTCGCCCCAAATTCCACGAAAACCCGACAAGTCCCGAATACCGTCGATAGTTCCCGAAGCTATCGGGACCGGGCGGTGCATACCTCCTTGACACTACAAATGTCATGGCGACGACGTCCTTGGCATTAATCTGGATACAGCTGCGGCTTGAATTATATGAAGTACGAACAGAGAGTTCTATGAAGTGGTATATACTGCTGTTTAATTCATAGTTGGATACAATGCGAACTTAATCTTGTGTTGTGAGAGATTTTATAGACATATCATATAACACCACGTCTGTATTCCACAATGGGATAGGCAGAGGTGTTCCCATTTTTTACACACTCATTTTCAGTTGTTTTTCGGTTGTCTTTCGGCTAATAATCACAGCACACAGGTAATCTTCTTCTTCATATGCAGAAATGAATTGCTGTTCGTTAGTCTCGCTAAAAGTCGAGAACGGCTGGACTGATTTGGATAAAAAAAAAATTGATGTGTTTGTTATTTTCAGGGGAAGGTTTTTACGTAAGGTAGGTGTAGGTATAGTAGGTAGGTATGAATGCAGGTAGGTAATTAGGTATGTAACGAGGTAGGTAGGGTAAGGCAGGTAGGTAGGTAGGGTAGATACTTATTGCTATCCGTGCGAAGCCGGGGCGGGGAGCTAGTAAAGCAATAAAATTGAGAGACGTACACTTAGAACCTACTTAACTTGCCTATATATTTTTGTTCTTAAAATACTTTAGTACAATTAGGCACAAAAATCGCAATAAGACTAAACTATTATTATGTCTATATTGCCTATGTATTATTTTTATGTGCATGTCACAGACAATTCATAATTATTAGAAGCTTAACATTTTATTATTAATAACAGAACCCTAATTGCATAATGCACGATGGGTCAGAATTGGAATCGGTTTGAAACAAATGTCTAATCCATTCTAACTAATAAAGTGAGTTTGTTTGTTTATTTGTTTGTTACGCTTTCACGCTAAAACGGCTGAACGGATTTGGATGAAATTTGGCGCATGGGTAGACCATGACCTGGAATAGGACATAGGATACTTTTTATCTCAGATATTCCCATGGGATCGAGACTTACGCGGGTGAAACCGCGGGGCGCAGCTAGTTGATTCATAAGTTTGAAAAAAAAAACAGCTCAACAACGCAACTGTGCAAAATAAAACCATAATTAAAAAAAACATAGTTAATTAAATATAGGTACCTACGTTAATAATACATAGAACTTAGTATTTTCACCACAATACAGGCACATTTACCTAACTATTTATAGAACACAACATGTTTCCAAAATTGAATTTTCCATTGAAATTCATAATGAACTCATTGAATTTTCCTCTGAAATTCATTATGAACTTTCACAATTGTCCATACAACTGCGATTTGCGATCTACGAAATTGATATTACTTGATTACGTTAAACTTCTGTGAATACCACATACCCTTTTGGTATTTTAATTTATACATAATGTATTTTTCCGTTTGCATTTGAAAATTAAATTGTACCTAAAACCTAACCGCCTTATTCATAAACGCTGCATAAAGTTAAGTTATGAATTAGAGTCTGACCAACGAAAGCTGTCCACGAATTATTGTGTGTTGAATATTTTATTTCAATTTTAAATATAATATAACATGTCTAATTATTATATAAATACAAAATACTGATGTAAGTATCGCATAATATGTCTTGAATAATAAATAGTGTCGACTCCGTTGAAGTAGTGGGTTGACAGCTCATGATTTTTTTAAATTGCCGCCTTTTTTCTTGGACAGCTTTCGTTGGTCAGACTCTAGCAACTGTTTAACCATAAAGGAGATGACCAATTTCTGTCTACGAATTCGGGAACTTGTGCAGGATTTCAGTTTATACACTAAGATTTAAAAATACAGATCTAATTTATCATGGTTAAATTATTCCGAATAAACCCCAGGTTAAAATATCTGCAAAAACAGTATTTTAATTGCTTCCGCTTTTCTCTTAGAGTGCGTTTCATCAAATAGTTCCTATGCCGTAATGTTGGCTCCACTGTTGTAGGACGAACATTTGTACGTTACGGCGCTACTTAATAGGTCCGTTGTTAAAGTGCCAAAATTACGGCATAGTAACTATATGATAAAACGCACCCTATATTCACTTCCCGATTTTGACGTTCCATTGTATCCATAATCATCCGGTAACCATACACATAGTATGTAGTATACAAGGTGGAGACGACAATACAACAAAAAATAAAACTCCGTATAGCTAATGACGTTCTCGGTCTTCATACAAAAAAATAATCAAATATATCCAATACTTTAGTTATGCTAGCTAGTCAAAGATTAGCAAACCCCATAGTCGGCCCATCACTACTATTTAGTTTGTTTGAAAAAATGACTTTTTTAATTTCCATGTTAGGATTTATTTGATAGTTCCAAAATACTCTTATGTATTAGTATTGCCAGTGTTTTCATTTATTGTTGTATTGTCGTCTCCACATTGTATAGAGTATGGGAAAAATAAACTAAGAATTAGTTATTTTCGATGATGTGAATTTTAATGATGATTTATGCACGTTTCGTATAGAATTATTTTTATTTATTGAGGTTATACGCCTACAGGTTAGGTTAGGTTTTTATTGACATTTGTGAAGATCGAATACCATAATAATCAATTCGTATAAAGGAGTGTTATTTTTTGACAATGCATCTGACATACGTGGCGGGACCAACGGCACAATTTATATGGCAGCAATATTTTTCATAAAATCTCTAATTCAATCGATTCGAGTCAAAGCAGTAAAAATCGATTTACAAAAAAATTATTTTTCAATTGATACTTTATTATAACCTTTTTAACTATGTTTGATTAATAATAACAAAACATAACATCACGCCTGTAATCGCCGAAGGGTAAGGCAGACGTGTAACTTCCTAAATTAAGCCCTCATTTCGCTAGTTATGTTTAAGTTCCGTGTAATACGGGGCTAGCCTATTGCCATCAACCAGGCACAAATCTGAACTCCGGGCTGTTACTGAGAAATTCCAGATGGACAATCCCAATAACACTTTTCCCGACCCGAGAATCGCACCCAGGACGTCATGCTCAGCTGTAGCGCTTGCGTCCACTAGATCAATGAGACAGTCAAATGATTTCAATTTTAATGTTTGAGGTTTGAGAAAAATCAATTATCATTTATCGATCTCAGATCGCCGTTCCCCATCCCTACTTGCCCATCCGATCTTACCGTCACGTCAGGTTTCATTGCAATTCCCGATTCCCGACCTATGTTGTGTTTACGTGTCCGTTGTCCTGTGTGATTATTGTGTTCTATTGCTAACGACCAGTGCTATTCTTTACGGACTGATATCTTCAAAACCCGATTACCATTGCTATTCATAAAGGAATAATCTGTTTTACTCTACGATTCGGTTAAATGGATATTACGATGAGGTGCCTAAACTGTGGCCTAGCCGTAAGGCGGTTTCAAAAGCATTATTATGGCAATGTTAACCTTACTGCAAGCGAGACTTGCCCGGTGGTTGAATTATCAGGTATGTACCTATTACTACATAGGAATAATAGTATTTAGTGACTAGACAGCTAATAAAGTCTGACATAGCGGTTCGATTACATGTGAGCCAGCAAAACTTAATAAAGCAGGGTTTATTTTGGAAAGGGGTGGCAACGCATCAGAAATTACCCTGGTGTTGGGGATGTCTAATTCCCGTAACTAAAAACGTTGAAATCCAAGTCGCAATCTCATCTCATTGACAATCAATGTCAAAAACTTGTCTTAAACTCGATAACCACCTAGTGCCATCTCATATCGAAAAGCAAAGTTATTTAGTGAATACTTATCTTTATTATTCTCAGTTTCCAGGTCTTTTAGACTCGTGAAACTTTTTTATCTGTAAACTGTAGAATACAACAATTGCAAAAATAAAACAATATTTGCTGCACATAGGTGCCGATTCTCTTGTACACCGAACTAAACTAACGAAACTATCACTAAAATTCCTTACTTTTGACTATGGGAATCTTGGAGCTATTCTGCCAAATAAATTCTCTAAATTTAAAACTTATTTTGACATAACTAAAATCGAATTTGACAACCGCGCGCCTCCACTTGGTACTTGTTTTCCCTACCCAGTGTTTTTTTTTTAGAGCCAGAGTCGCGCATGCACGGCAGCCTCGACGTGTTTTTAATGGAATTTTAGAATTGGAAAATAACGAAAAAAAATTAAAAGTAATTACCAACATGTAGAGAATTAGGGGTGTAAGGGACTCCTAAAGGGGGCCGAAATTTTCATTGTTTTTGCGATAGGACAAACCGTTTTCGAGATATAAGCAAAAGAAAATAAAAAAATACAGTACTGTTTTTTGTAACTGAAATCGAGGTGTTAGTTTGAATTTTAGTTCATGACATCTAATTTTATTCCACACATTTTTAATCGCGATTAAATATAGTCAGATTTAGTTAGAGGATTTTAGATATAGGACAAAATTTTAGGTTAAATCGTTAAATTCAGAATAGCATTTTCACTAAACTAATCTCAGTGCCATCTTAGTGCTGTCAAACTAAATTATAGTTAAGTTGTATCATTTATAGTCTATTTCAGAATGAGTTTGATCGTTTGACAGGACTAAACTAAATTTTAGTGATTTTTAGTTTAGTTTAGAGAATTTTGTGAAAAGAGAATCGGCACCATTGATTTCGACACCTAAGCAGGCGCCCATAGTCTTACTGGTCATGTCATTTTCGACGTTTATTCTTCTTTAACTTTAAGAAACGTTTATGAATAAGAGGGTAAGTGTTCAGATTAAAACAATGTTTAACACTTTAAAGCACATTTTAATGAGCAAAATATCTTCACATAACTTAAAACAAACCTAAATTCTGCAAATAAACACGACTTTTATTACGTAATCCATAAAAGCCTAACAGTTTAATTAATTATAACAGAAGGGCTATAATTAATCAAAAGACCTCGGCATCGGGTTGATTCGGGCAGTGTCGTGTTCGCCTGATAACTCTTGTCATAAATGCAAAGGAAATTGACACTTGAATGGGCGAAATAATAGGGAGTGAAAACGATTGATGTTTGAATTCGAATTATTCCCATGCTGATTTCGGCTACAGTGGCCACTTCTGTTTTTGACGATTGTGGATTACGAGCATGTGCCCTTTATGTAGCTAATGTAGCCTATCTTGGCTGTGAAAGCACAGTGCGGACACGTTAGTATACCATTTTGGTAACGGTATTATATGTTGGAGGGTGGCGAGAGAGATAACTTGTGGTCGAATTTATCTATTGGCACAGATGAATACAGATAACTTATGGTCAAATTTATCTATTGGCACAGATGAATACAGATAATTATGGTCAAATTTATCTATTGGTACGAATGAATACGGATAACTTATGGTCGAATTTATCTAATGGCACAGATGAATACAGATGGTTCACCTTTTTGAGACGTATTGCAAATCTTAAAAAAATAGAATTGCTTTTTTTTTAATCCTTATGATATTTATCATTCCATATTTTGTACTTATATACCTAAGTAAGTTTACTTCCTACCTATTTGGTATGTAGCTCGGTAAGTATTTGTAATGGCACCATCATTATTTTTCATGATTATAGTTGATTTATGTTGTTAATCATATATTGTTACATTTAAATATTTGTTATAGTTCGAGAAATGATGTTTCAAGATAATGGGCCTCCGTGCTGCCGAGGATTCGAGCTTATATTTATTCGAGATTTTGATGCATCGAGGTAGTGAGCTGTCGCGTTCATAATTTATCGATTTCGAGTACTATCGAGTTAACGTTTTCGAGCAATTTATTTATTCGATCTTTCGTTATTCGATTTCAAGTAGGGAACCACAGAGCGGGAGAAAATATTTAAAAAATACACAAAAAAAAAAAAGGTGACAGTAGCTATTTAAATTTCTATGGTACCGTCCGTCAGTCCGTTAAGCATCATTATATAAAAATAACTAATAATGAAACTGCTTAAAATTCTGCGACACTATCTGCGTACGAAAGGATCAAAAAACGCGTTAAAATTCAACAGCCACTAAAAGAAACTACCTCCGTCATCCCTTTTCTTCATTATTAATGATTAACACAAAGAAAAGGCACAAATGAGGATCGCTGCCATTTGTAGAGACAATTAATTTTAATGCCCACAAAGAGATTGTAGTGGTTGAAGGCACACGAGAAAGGGTGAGAAGTGGTGTCATGTTTTATTTGCGTATGGAATTAATTGTGCCGTGTAGGCTTGACCTTGGAGGCTTCAGTTACTCTTGGTATTAAAATGTTCAGTCTTTGGTGTTCCTCTTTCTAAACGATCGTAGATCATTCATAAGTCGCTCTTAAAAAGGCTTACTTATAGCCACTATGCAAAATTTGGCGCGCGACATATTGCACATCATGTTTCTCAACATGTTGCACAACATGTTGCTCAACATGTTGAAAGTAGCGCGGATCTTTTGTTTAGCAACGTTGTCTGTCTCCGCATGATCAGTCATAGTCAGTCATCAGTCATCAACAACATGTTGCCAGAGGAACTAGTGTTGATATCAGCAGCATAGGTTACAATTTTATTAAAAAAGCTTATTTATTTCTTTAATTCTCTAAATGGGGTAAATATCTAAACACTAACTCTAACTATTACTAATATTAATTAAAACTAACTATACAAATAAACAATTATAATCTAAAATATGGCGTCGAAAAAATTCCTCCGCTTCACTGTCGGCTGGTAATGTCCCCAAGAGACTGGCGGCATTGCCACGTTGAATGGAAATGCTTAGCCTCTGACCAAGGTAAAAACCAGCCCTTGGGTCACGGGAAGTGTCAAACAGCCGTTTAGAGATTTCATTAAACAGACTATGAGCAGTCGGACCCCACTGCCCTATGGTTTCAACCCCAAACGGCTCGAAAATATAATTGCCTATAAGGCTATTATACTATGCATTAAAAAATGCATCAAAAAGAATAGTTAGCATAGTTTCTGGTACAGTTCAATTAATTCAAGCATCGTTCGTTACACCACATATATTACGGACATTTCTGCGCATCACGTCTCCACTCGACAATTTAATTTAATTATTTATGAATTAATTATGTTTTTTTTATTTTTTATTATAAATAATTTCAATTAAAATAAAATGTAATAATTTTTTATAATAAAAATAATAATACATACGATACATCTAAATTGAATTCCGTTCTGTTCAATAGCCATAGAATTCTGTGCGTTGACGTACAAGACCATTTCATGGCATAACTTCCTAGAAAAAATTACAGCAATATTTCCTACGAATTCTTTATAACTGCCCCGTTGGTCTCGTGGTCACAAGCGCAACTGCTGAGTGTGGGGTCCTGGGTTCGATTCCCGGGTGTGTTATTGGGTTTTTTTTTTCGAAATTCGTAGTAACAGCCCGGAGTTTGGAAGTTGGCGGTGTGATACCCTCGTGCCTCGGAAAGCATGTTAAGCTGTTGGTCCTTCGCCTGATCTCTCTCCGGTCGTGTCGGATTCCCGTACCATCGGACTATGAGAGTGAGGCAAGAGAGAGTGCACCTGTGTCTGCGCATACACGTGCACTATAATATCTCCCGCGCCGAAGGCTAGTCTCCGTTGAGATTGGCCACCGTGGCCGAAAATACGGTCAGGAGGACTATTATTATTTGGCCCACACTGATGCGTTATCCTTTATTAGAGTCCAATATAAATAATTAGGTAGAATCACTTTCTCCAGACCGCATATTCGTAATTACAATAGCTACATTTCCCCATTATTTTGATTAAATAATATCCCATTTCATATCAAATTATCGCATTAAAACCATTTACAGGAACACGAAAGAAAGGCCAGGCTTTGACCTTCACCGTTCCTTAACCACTGCACTCCGTAGGAGCTAATGGACTTTTCTCATTACACACAGTATTATTTACTTAGCTATTACTTCTTATATTATATTTTCTATTTAACGTCATATTACGCCGCCATCTTGGATATCGTTAGAACATTAATTTATAAGTCCATGTTCGCACGGGCACTTTTTTACCGTGACGTTTTTTTTACCGTACTGTAGATTTTAAATTCTCAGCGTCGAGGTGAGCGTTGAAAATCCAACAGAGTACATCCTAGCGCGTTTTAAAAGCGCACAGGTGGATGTTGAACCTCGGGGCTAAGATGAGCCCCGATGATTTGTTGAAAATCCAGAATACGGAAAAAAGAGTCGCCTTAAAGAAGCGCCCGTGCGGACGTGGGCTAACTCGGTAAACTAGCTTCACTTGGTTTATGAAGATCAATGAATAATTTATTGACACTAAATAATAATATGGAAGTACTGGAGTATGTTAAATTACTAGCTGCCCGCCCCGGCTTCGCACGGGTACCACTAAATAATTATCTACGGCGCACCTACCCTACCTTGTAAGTTGCTTGTTTGTATGTGTGTTTGTTCCGCTTTCACGCTAAAACGGCTGAAAGGATTTGGATGGAATTTGGCACATGGAAAAGTAGACCTGGAAAAGGACATACGATACTTTTTATTCCGATATTCCCACGGGATCGAGATTAATGCGGGTGAAACCGCGGGGCTCAGCTAGCTGTAATATAAGCCTGCATAATTGCGTAATGCACGATTGGCCAGAAACGATTTGAAACAAAGGTCTAAACTCTAATCAATTTATTTGTCATTGCTCCATTTTTAAATCTTTTTACAATTTGTGGTAAAGTAATCGTATTCTAGGTGCATCGTATTCACATGTAATTATAATTGATGTATACAAAATATTGTAAACCATTTTTTTTTAAAGAGTAACGTTGGAATTTCTTGCCCATTCTTCTCCATACGAAAACTACCTCTTGGAAGGGGCAACTAGAATCAGTTCTATTTCTTAGTTTTTTTGACGTTCAAAAGTGCCTTTAATGTGCCTATTTGAAATAAATGACTTGACTTTGACTTTCTAAACGATTGCTTTATAAGTTCGAAAAAAATCTGCCTAGCAACGTAACTTACGAATTTATGAAGGATGGATTCCATTTCTGATTGATCGTGTATAAATATAATTTAAAACTTTATCTACATACTTTAAAATATCGCTTGAAAAGCTTGGAAGGTCGCGAGGCCACCCGCGGTGCCGCGAGCGGCCTCGCGTCGCCGCTGGCAGCCGCCGGCAAAACCACCGACAAGCGATACTGGTCTTTTAAGTATTTAGATAAAGTTTTAAATTATTTGACACTAAAAGTGCTCGCTGCGTCACTACCGGCCGCTGCCATTCCGGTGTGATTCGGCCCTTAGAGTGCCGTATGCAATACACACTAGTTACAATGATAATTTCACCCACTGTTGGATCCTATAGGGCATTGCAACTTGCTAACTTTTATTAACCGTTTCACAGATCAAGATAAGTATTCGTTTTTGATCTTCAAAAAACAAATTAATGTTTGTATTGATCGGAAGTTTCTTGCGACACCTTCTTCCGTTGTCGTTTAGACGTCTAGACCTTTTCGAGGAGCTCGTGGCTAAGTAATAACAGCCGCACGGGTCGATTCATCAGGTTAAGCTACGCTTTCCGGGGTCGGTCTGTGGGTGGGTGAATATCTTTACATACCGAGACTCCTCCGTGCCTCGGAAAGCACGATATGCCGTTAGTCCCGACTGTCATTCGTGGATCTTTGACAGTCGTTACAGGTCTTACCAAGGGGTATCGTATTGCCCAGTTACTGGGTTGTGGAGGTCAGATAGGCAATCGCTACATGTAAAATACTGTTATTCAGCTGCATCCGGCAGGACTGGAAGCCGACCCAAACATAGTTGGGAAAAGGCTAGGCAGATTGATTGATTGATCGGAAGTTTCTTGAGACACCTTCTTCCATTTTCATTTAGGCGTCTAAATCTTTTGTAACTTTTGACATTCAAAAACTGCGTTCTCTCACTAATTAGAATAAAATTCATTTAGACTATGAATTATACATAATAATAGTTCCTTCAAGAACAACTTGTTACTTTATGAGAAGCCCCGATAACGAAAGACAAACCAAACAACGGGCAGCCAATAACCTTTACACAAACAATGAACTTAGTTAGTTTCAAACTCAACTGATAATTATAGGTACACTCCTGTTTACTTGCCTAGTTGTACCATAGACTATGAATATGTACTGAAAGGGAGCACTGAATGCATCAATCAAACTGCCTTAGCTTTTTCCATGGGTCGGCTTCCAGTCTAACCGTATGCCGCTGAATACCAGAATTGATGTGGAGCGACTGCCTATCTGACTTCCACAACTGGGTAATACGATACCCTTTGGTAAGACTGGTTGTCAGACTTTCGGGCTTCTGACGACCTGTAACAACTGTCAAAGATCCACGAATGACAGCTCCGACCAACGACTTAACGTCCTTTGCACGGAGGAGTCTCGGTATGAAAAGATGGTCACCCATCCACGGGCAAACCCCGGCAAGCTTAGCTTAACCTGATGGATCGACCCGTGCGGCTGATATTACTTAGCCATGAGCTCCCAAAGCACTGAATTCATCACAAAGGGAAATATTCAACTAATCCTTAAAAATGTTATTGACCTTCTAATGATGCACGGATTTTGAAATAAATTATTGTTTTTTAACTTTTTGGGTGGAATCCCAAAAAAATTCATAGTCAATATTTTTCCCAACAATTATGAAGCTGTGGCGGTATCTACATCGCCACATGCGAACTACGCATCAAAGACCTGACGTCAGATAGACGTCACATAAATCCTGCATCGCGCAATTAAAGTTTACTGTGCAGTGGACATGTATACGAGAACCCCAACATCAATCGTTGGGCAGTTGCCCGCCAGACACAACACCCGTCTGGTTGGAGGATCCTCCCTTTTCTATGGAGTATGAGTGAACTTTACACCCTGTTCCTCATACCCCTAAAAAGCTGACAGCTCTTGAACGCTGTTTATAAGTGCTGATTGCGTTCAGTTGCATTGGTGAAATTCGGTCTTGACTTATTAGGTCGTAGTTGAACGAATGTTGATCATTTTGATCGATAATAGAATTGGTTATCGCGTGGCACTTTTTTTACACTATCACCCAGTGACTTATGCATCCTGGTATTAATACTAACTTTATTGGACTAGGTACATTACCTATATCGACAATCGTTCCACCAGAATTAATTGATCGATTACATCTATTTAATTTTATCGGTGCGAGCAGAAATTACTTTTTTTTTTGTTTTCGGAGGGAAACCTTAAAAAGGCGCTCGTTGATGAGACCGGGGAGTGTATATGAGACTTTCACTTCTATACGTTTTCCTTATTCTATGGTTCTGCTCTGTCCTAGGAGCACCGACAACTCACACACAACAGAACTATGTGCAACTAATAATTATGTTCGCAATTTACTGGAAACTGTCCCGAGAACATGTAGATCTACCTACAGGTACCCACAGGGAGTGTGCAAATAGTTGCTAGTCTAGTGATGCGAATAAATTATGAAGTCCTAGAGTAATATAATTATAGAGTTTCATTTTTAGCAGCGCGTATGAAATAAAATTGACGTATGTAGTGTATGTAAATAAATAAACAAATAACTAATTTGCATAAAAACAGGGTCAAATATTAGCTTAAGTCCGCAGACGTGCTCGACATCGATATCTAAACATGATAAAAAAAAAAATTTGATGAGTTTTTTTTTTTTAAATAAGATTATTATAAAATGCCGACAAAACACACGTTTCTTGTATAGGCCCCTCTTTAATTATTAACTTTTTTTATAATCTATTAATAAAACTCCAACAGTTAAGTATCTCGGAGTACTTCTAGACGAGAACATGACTTGGAAGCCGCATATGGCCATGATTTCGTCACGTGTTAGAAGATTAATATCGGTTTTCAAAAATCTTAGGCATGTAACTAACCTGGAACTTATTCGTTCTGTTTACTATGCCCTTGTTCAATCTGTCATCGGATACTGTATTGGAGTATGGGGAGGTGCATGTAAAACGCATATCATACAACTAGAGAGGGCTCAGCGATCGTTGCTGAAGACTATGACATTTAAACCCTACAGATTCCCCACTAGAACGCTATATGAGTTGTGTCAAGTTCTCACGGTGAGGCAGCTTTTTGTTTATCAGGTTATTATCAAACTGCATGTGTGTTATGATCCAGATCAATTTAGCAACAAACGTACTATTTTTAATGTATTCGAATCCGTAAGAACACGTACTGCATTAGCCAGACGTCAAAGGCGTTTTCTTTCTGTGCATATTTACAATAAAATTAATAAAGTTTTGAACATTTACCCGCTGTCTTTTCATGAATGCAAGTGCAAGGTTAAGAACTGGCTGCTTACTCTTGACTACGAGGAAACGGAAAATTTTATTTAATTGGGTAAAGTAAACTCACTCTCTCACGCTCACACACACACACACACCCACACTCCACATCCACACACTACTTGCACACTACATTTTAATTATTTTAAATTCTATCTCTGTTGTAATTTCTGCATGCCCAAAATTATTCGTGTTTAGTAAAAGTCTTACTTGGTATAAAGACATAATGAAATGAATTGGGAGAAGGCGCTGAAATCTGACATACAGGTCTTTACCTAGTTTCAGAGGCTTCATTGTTTTTGTAACTCTTAATTTATGTCTGTTAACGATGATAGCAACTAAACGCGAGTGACAGCATCACGAAGTTCGGAACGCTCCCCCACGCGCGCGAACGAACAGAGCGAACAGAGACACCGCACAGGCGCACACGCCGTCACTAGACTAATGTCGTTACTACAAATTGTAAAAACTTTAAAACTGATTACAAAGTCAATAATTAACATACATCGCATTTCATTTGTGCATTGCACATACTTTGCCTGCACATAATTTGGTGACCCCGACGTGATCAATAAGGCGAGAAGCGTATTAAATACTCAAAATCGACGAGACTCCGACGCATCATGGTCGACGAATTCTCGAAAATCCACGCGCCGCCTGCTAAGAACAACGTGACCTGTTGAACGACGAGTCGCGACAAGCTGTACCTGCTGGACCTGCACGAATTTCTACGACAACAACCTTGGGATCGCTGATCTAAATTGCCAAAATTCAGAAAAGTGCTGATTAATGCTGTGGTGAAGTGATCGTCCTATTGTCGTTTGTTAAGGAAGTAGCCATTTTGAGGTAACATAATTATTCAGTTTTATCGCTGCGAACTTCAATTTGCCTCTTGTGTAACGGTGTTTTGTCTTCGTTTGCATTCTTTTCCGTTATTATTGTAAAATATAACGACGAATTACGTACCTATTTGAAACATAGGCACTTATATTGCTTTATTATCTGGTCGAAATACTGACCATCAAATTCAGACTTTTTCTCACACAATACTGTGCTGTTTTCGTGCCTAGCTTAGGTATAGCTATCTTGCGGAAAATAAGCAGTTATTGCAAGATATTGCTTTTAAACCTGCACGCTGCAAATTTGCGCTTTTGTTTGTGTGGGTGCACGCTCGAGCACGAGATATTGGGCATGACATTGCTACCTACTTTATTTATTGAGTAAATGAAAACCTACTTACCTTTTCATTAATCTAACTAACTAACTATCTCCGCTATGATTGCTTATTTTCTGTCTAGCGTCTTGATATACTAATTAAGTACCTATGTACTTCTTATTACGTCATATAATCTAATTCCTTTGTTAACTAATTTATAACAAAGACGATCTTGCTCCGTTACTTCATAAAGTAAGGAAGTTCAAACTGTTGGTTTAACTTTAATTTAATTAATACACATCCTACTTAGAGTGTTTCTAAACTATCTTCTACCTGCAACTTATTGAAATATAAATAATTCAACTTCCAGGTATCTAAACTGTGATAGGTCTATACACAGTTATTCATTTGTTTTCGCCGACTATTCCAGATTCCGAGATTCCACCGAAACGTGCAAGTCTGCGCTACGCGTGATTGCTACGGTGCATGAGCGACAGCGGTTGATAAGCAGAGTAAGCTGAACTGAAGGTGACGCTGCAGCTGACACCATCAGCCTGCTAACGCTGCGCTCCGGGCTCGTCTGGTTGGATTGTCGGTACCATTTTATTGTACCTATATTGCTCATTGGTTATATTTGTTTAATCGTTATTTGCCTCTTCGTATTTTACTGAGGTACCTACCTCACTGAATAATAATGCCGGAAGATATTAAAAAGCTTAAGCAATCGCGTAGTAATATAAAGGGTAGAATTACTATATTCAAAAAACATATTGATTTGTTAAAATCAATTGATCCAAGTCAAATTACAAAATTACAGCTTACTGAACTAAATTTAAAATTAGAACGATTTCAAATAATGTTTTCCCAATTCGACGAAATACAATCCAAGATTGAAGTGCTAGATCTTGAATCTGAAGGTGAGATTGAAGAAAGGGAATCATTCGAGGAAACATTTTGTAATTTAATTTCATATGCACAACTAATAATTGAAAATGTATCTCAGGCTCAAATCGTTTCTGTTCATGGTAACAATAATGTTGATGTGAAGTTTGAGTGCAGCGGTTCATCCTGTAAAAATAATAATAATTTTAATGTTAAATTACCAACTATAAATCTTCCAAAATTTGATGGCAACTACTTGAAGTGGCTTGAATTCCGTGACACTTTTGACTCATTGGTTAATAAAAATACATCCATTCCAGAAATTAATAAATTTCACTACCTTCGGTCTTCACTGGAGAGTGGAGCTGCAGTTGTTATAAAATCGGTTGAATTCACTGCTGAAAACTATATGCTGGCATGGAAACTCCTATGTGATAGGTATGATAACAAGAGACTTTTGATAAATAACCATTTAAAATCACTTTTTAATTTTGAGCCTATCACAAAGGAATCACATAAATCTCTGCGTTATATGATTGATTATTTCACAAAAAATCTACGTGCTTTAAATTTATTAAAGGAACCTACCGACTACTGGGACACAATTATTATTCACATTATGGCCTCTAAACTAGATGGCGCCACAGGTCGCAAATGGGAAGAACATCGAAACAATTTATCGGTTTGTCCAACTCTTGATGACTTTTACCTATTTTTGCGGAACCGAGCGGATGTTTTAGAAACGGTGCAGTTTAGATCGGATGTTAAACCTCAGCGTCCACAGACTAAATCGTTTGTATCTTCTAGTGGTACAGAAAAGTCGACCAGTAAACAGTGTGCCATCTGCAAGGAAGGGCATTTTGTTCATGAGTGTGAAAAATTTAAAACTTTAAGTGTAGACTTGCGCCTGAAAGAGGTTGCTAAGCATAAACTTTGTCCCAATTGTCTTCGCGGTGGTCATAATGTCAACCGTTGTTTCCGAGGTCCTTGCAAATTCTGTCAGAAAAAACATAGTACGCTTTTACATGAAGGTAAAGAATCAAAACAAATTAATAATATTGAAAATTCTAACTTACCTTCAACTTCTGGGTCGAATTCCAGCGTCGCTCCTGCAGTGTCGTTATCCGTCGTGATGGCGAGCCAGGTGTTGTTATGCACGGCCCTGGTCGAGATAGTCGATCAACAAAATAATACTTACCTTGCGAAAGCGCTGCTTGATAACGTCAGTCAGTCTTCCTTCATTACAAAAAACCTGAAAAATAAATTAAAATTAGATTTCACTAATAGAAATGCAGTAACTGTTACTGGCATCAATAATGCTGTTGTAAATACGGCTCAATATTGTGATTTACAATTAAAATCTCGAATAAACGAATTTTGTGTCAATGTGCCATGTCTTGTCATACCACAAATTACAAGCAAACTTCCAAGCGTGCGCATTGATCCATCGCAACTTAACTTACCTCACAATCTTCAGCTGGCTGATCCTGATTTTTTCAGTCCTTCTGACATTGACATTTTGTTAGGTGCAGATATCTTTTGGGATATTGTAAACCCAAGATTAATTAAACTTGGTCGAAACAAACCTACTTTACAACAGGTGTTGGTATCAGTAACAAACATAACAATAATATTGCATGCAACTTCTCTCAAAGTATTCAACAAACATTAACAAAATTTTGGGAGATAGAGGAATTACCTCCTGTTAAAAAACATTTTTTTTCTAAATCAGAGGAGTTCTGTGAGAGTATCTTTATAAACAATACTAAACGATTAAAAGACGGTCGTTTTTTAGTTAAAATTCCACTAACTGATCCTCCTGAACTAGCTCTCGGTGACTCATACAATGTAGCGCGTCGTAGATTTATTAATTTAAAGCGAAAACTAAACAAGTCACCTATTCTAAAGGAGGAGTATACATCATTCATTCGTGAGTATGAACGCTTGGGTCATCTTTCAAAAATTGAACGTCCTTCTTTTGGTTATTTTTTACCCCACCACGCTGTATTACGGCCCAATAGTGAAACTACTCAATTACGAGTGGTGTTCGATGCTTCGTGCAAATCTACTTCCGGAAAGTCCTTTAACGATATCCAACTGGTGGGGCCAGTTGTACAAGACGATCTTGTGTCAATTTTATTTAGGTTTCGTCGAAATGCCTTTGTTGTTACTGCCGATATAGAAAAAATGTACCGGCAAATATTCTCATATGTCTCAGCGAAACCTACAATTGGTGTTGTGGAGAGACCAAGAAACGAAGCCGTTACAAGTACTTCAGCTTAACACTGTAACTTATGGCACGGCCTCGGCTCCATTCTTGAGCACAAGATGTTTGTTAGAGTTGTCGCGTGAATGCGCTGATAAACCCGACGTACAGCATGTTATTGAGCATGATTTTTACGTCGACGACTTGAATACGGGTTCTAACTCAAAACAAGATTTGAAAAATGTTGTTCATGAAGTCATTAATAAACTTTCAGAAGCCTGTTTGCCATTACGTAAATTCCAGACAAATGCTCCAGATATCTTAAAAGATCTTCCTATAACAAACATCTGTCAAGATTTTAGCAAGGAGTCTACTGTTTTAGGTCTAAAGTGGTATCCACAAACAGATACTTTAAAATTTTCTACAGAATTCAAAATTGAATCGAAAATTACTAAGCGCAATATTTTGTCTATGTCCTCTAAAATTTTTGACCCACTGGGTTTACTATCAGCAACTACAATTCTCCCAAAGATAATATTACAGAAACTGTGGTTATTAAAAAACGATTGGGATGAAGAAGTCCCAAATAACATCAAACTTCAGTGGGAAGAATTCATGAAAAATTTAAACTATATTTCCATTCTTGAGGTGCCCAGGCACATAGTCTGCTCAGCACCAATTAATGTAGAATTTCATTGTTTCACTGATGCATCGCAGACTGCGTACGGTGCTTGTTTGTACGTAAGGTCAAAGGATACACTAGGTGGTATACATGCTCACCTTTTTTGTGCCAAGGCAAAGGTAGCCCCTTTAAAACCGGAGTTAACTATACCGCGTCTTGAATTAATGGGTGCTCTATTAGGTGCTAGATTGCTTAAAAAGGTTCTAGATTCATCAAGTAATGAACAATTTCAAATGTCACGTGCTATTTTGTGGACAGATTCAACTATAGTTTTGGGATGGATTAATACCCAACCAAAAACCTTAAAAACTTTTGTATGTAATCGTATACAAGAAATTCGTGAACTTACCGCTCAACATGAATGGCGCCATGTGCCAACTCAAGATAATCCGGCGGATCTTGCTTCACGCGGAGTCAAGCCGCAGGACCTTAAAAGTAACCATCTTTGGTGGCACGGTGGTTCCTTTTTAACTAAACCTGAGGATGAGTGGCCTCAGCATAATATTAACTTACCAAGTAACACATTGCCTGAAATGAAGGTTAGTTTAACTACTCAATGTAAACAGAATTTTATTTCATTTGACAAATTTTCTAAACTATCTAAACTACAGAGAGTTCTATGCTATGTACAACGTTTTATATATAACTGTAAAAATAAAAATAATAAATTAAAAGGTAAACTGACACTACACGAATTACAAACTTCATTAAAAATGTTAGTTAAAATATCACAAACTTATTCCTTTGAAAAGGATATTCATTCTTTAAAAACTACAGGAGTTTTAAATTGTAAATCTAATATTCTATCTTTGAATCCATTTTTGGATAATGAAAACATCCTGAGAGTAGGTGGACGCATTCAAGGTGCGTTGCAACCCTACAATAAAATACATCCCATTTTAATTGATTCCAAGCATACATTTACCAAACTTTTATTTGCAGAGGAGCATCTGCGCCTACTACATTGCGGTCCTCAGCAATTACTTAGTCTGATACGTGAGAACTTCTGGCCCGTTGGTGGCAGAGTTCTTGCTACACAAACTGTAAACAAATGTATCAAATGCGTACGGTTAAAGGGTAAATCCGTTCAAACTGTGATGGGTAACCTACCTCATCCTAGAGTAAATCCCTCATCTCCGTTTGCGATCTGTGGCACCGATTTCGCAGGTCCGTTCCATATTTCTAATCGTAAAGGACGTGGCGCTAGAATTAGTAAATGCTATTTGTGTCTTTTTGTCTGTTTCTCTTCCAAGGCTTTGCACCTTGAAGTTGTTAGTGAGCTAAGTACTAATGCATTTATTTCATGTTTACGTAGGTTTATTTCCAGGCGAGGAAAGCCTCGCACAATTTATTGCGACAATGGTAGAAACTACGTAGGGGCAAATAACGAGTTTCGCAGAATGCTTAAGGCCGCCAATGAGTCCGTGACTGAGTTCGGAGCGAGCGAGGGTATTGAATTTAAATTCAGCCCAGCTTATGCACCCAATTTCGGTGGAATCTGGGAAGCTGGTGTTAAGGCGGCTAAGTTCCATTTGAAACGCATAGCTGGTAATTCTAACCTTACATTTGAAGAGCTTTCCACTCTATTTACGCAAATTGAGGCAATATTGAATTCGCGTCCGTTGACACCTATGTCATCGGATCCGTCTGATTTTAACCCGTTAACACCCGGTCATTTTCTTATCGGACGTCCGCTGACGTCACTGGCATCTCCCATCGTAGAAAAAATGTCGGTCAACCGATATCAGCATTTAGAAAGACTGAGGCAGCATTTTCGGAAGAGATGGTCGCAAGAATTTCTCTCCGAGCTACAACAGCGAGTCAAATGGCGTCGATCCAGTGGCCAGCCTATCAAAGTTCAAGATGTAGTCGTAATCAAGGACGATCATCTTCCGCCGATGAAGTGGATTTTGGGAAGAGTGGAGAAGCTTTTTGTCGGACCAGATGGTTTATGTAGAGTGGCAGATATAGCCACAGCAAAGGGTGTCTTCCGACGAGCCCTAAACAAGGTCTGCATCCTGCCAGTCGAAGATCCAGAAGTCCTTGAAAGCACGGCTTCCAAGGGGGCGGAGGATGTTAACGATGATAGCAACTAAACGCGAGTGACAGCATCACGAAGTTCGGAACGCTCCCCCACGCGCGCGAACGTCAGAGCGAACAGAGACACCGCACAGGCGCACACGCCGTCACTAGACTAATGTCGTTCCTACAAATTGTAAAAACTTTAAAACTGTTTACAAAGTCAATAATTAACATACATCGCATTTCATTTGTGCATTGCACATACTTTGCCTGCACAATGTCAATAAAGATTTATTATTTATTTTATTTTTTATTTATTTTTTATAATTTTTTGATAAAGTGGTACTTAATAGGAAATACACAATCTGTGATAATTTCAACTGTCTAAGTACCTGTTACGGTTCATGAGATACAGCCCGCGGACAGACAGACGGACGGACGAACTGACGGACAGCGGAGGCTTAGTAATAGGTTTCCGGTTTCCTTAAAAAATACTTATAATGGCCGAAATCTGGGTTCACAACAATTCTCGAGGCTTCTAACAGAAAATAGAAAATAAATGCAAAATTGTAATTTATTTTCGTTTCATTTATTTCTCTGGCACGTTTTTCAGATTATGAAATTCTAAGAAAATGTCGTCGCCAAAAACATTGCTATTTGAAATGACGACACACCAAAAATAATATGGAAACTTTTTGGTCGACTTTTATTAGGAGAAATTAGAATTTATTTTCCTCTCTGTACGTAAACCATTATATTCTTCATAAAAAAGCATGACGTCACTTATGGTCAGTTCCAAAAGTATCTGACGATAAAAACTTTTTGATTACAAAAAAAAAAACAACTGACTTCCAAAAAAAACATGAAAACGTGATTCTCGTCGTCCAAGAACGAAGTCGTTCTTGATTACCTTTTTACATGACGTTAGCTCCGAGAAAATTCAGAATAAGCTTCACGTTGGTAGATAAAGCTTTTTATTCTTTAACAATACACCAGCGACATTCTGACGCTTGTAACTCATATTGTCAGAAAAAGTAAAGGTGCGTCTAAAAGAGGATTTTCTGAAATTACGTTCACTAGGTGGCAGCACTGAAATGTCAGGTCGGGGCATCTGTCAAAGCGCATAAACAGGGTGTAAGGGTAAACACCGTTATCACTCAAACCATGGGTAGTTGAAAAAAATTGTAATTTTCCATTGATTTTATGTTCTATAAATGAAACCAAACCACTGGGCTCAAGCTTTAGTTGTGACTGAATAATGAAGTCATCATAGACGGAACCCTAAAAACCAATTGCTGTCGTTAGTCTCGCAAAAACTCGACAATTGCTCCACCGATTGTGATGAAACTTTGGTAAGCTGTTGTGTGCTCGTCGGGAGAAGGCATTGCAATGCATGCCAGGCATTAGCTAGTAAGGAATTTTAAAAAAACAGCCCTCTCTGGGCAGTAAGCCCGCTACTTATCTTTCTGACTGCCGAATCCTTCTACCACAGCATAATTTATGCCAATACCGGAAACAGACATTAAAAAATAAGGAAATAAGACTGAATCACCTAATTAAGGACAGGTACTACACTTTTTTTTTTGAGGGTGGGAAATCTTCCAATGACTTTCCGCTCTGGACGGAGCGGAAGGGCGTGTCAGACTTTTACTGACTAAAACCCACCCGTGTTCGTTCAGTTGCCTGTTACTACCCAGACAAGCGTTCCATCACTGCAGATTTTTTTGTATGGGACCTTGACAAATCCCTGGACGTTTCTTTAATTTCCCGTGCCTCGCGTGTTTAGACGCACCTTTACAAGAACACGTCTGTCACATGCGTCGTAAATTATTAATGCTAAAAGCAGCACATTTTCGCCTTCAGACACAGAATATTACATTTTTCTGTTCTTTAGATAAGATAAATGGTACGTTAGCGTATGGGTCTTAATTGAAAAACGTTTGCTCTGAAATATTAATGAGAATAAAGTGGTAATGTGTTGTTCTGAAGTCGATGATAAAAAGGTAAAGTTAAAGTTAGTGTTGTGTTTCGGACACACGGACGGAAAACTTCATGATGCTTTCTTGTTTTTTTTAATTTGGGATTTGGAGGGTTTGTAATATGCTTTAATACAATAAATCAAGAAAATACAAAAAAAAAGGGGGGAAATAATCATTAGAGTGCATCAAAAATTCGTCCGCATCGCTGTCAGCAGGAAAAGTGCCACTACCGTGACACCGCCTCCCTCGAACGGAAAATGTAGTCATGAGGCCAACACGAGACGAATTTCACAAATCGAACTGACTCATTTTAATCGTGGAACCTCTGTAGAGTTGTACAAGAACCTTTTGAATACGCTACGGCGCTACCTAATGGGTCCGTTTTTAGGGTAACGTAGTCAACAAGGAACCCTTATATTAAAAACAGTGGAGTCAAAATTACTGCAAAGGAACTATTTGATGAAACGCACTGTAATGGGTTACGAAAATAACTTACGCTATTAGTCAAAATATAAGATTATAAAAGTCGTAAAGTGCGTGGTACTCGAGCGGATGACGCCTTATCATTTTATAAAAGCAGTTCACATTAATTTGGAGTCCAAATAAGAAAGTTGTTAACCGTTTTGCCTGTCCATAAGTCTCAGCAGTCACCCTCGTGAACTGAACGGTCTACCATAAGATGAATACATTACCAACTCTCTCACTTGCTTTGTTTTAATCATAAAATCTATTAGCGACGCGTAAATAAATATGCTTTGTTCATTTGAGATGACTCTTATATTTTTACTTTACGCCTTTAAAACCCTGGATGAGTTTAATTACTTGACAGTTTATTTTTAATTTATTAGTACTCACATAATTACAGGTAAATATAACTACTAACTAATTTGTAATATCTACTTAATAATAATAATTATGTACAAGGGGAAATTATCAACGGGCATCAAAAAATTCGTCCGCATCGCTGTCAACAGGAAAAGTGCCCAAAAGGCTGGCCGCATTGCCACGTTGTATGCCAATGCTGATTCTTTGGCCAAAAAAGCCCTCTGGTCACGTGAAGAGTCGACCAAGCGCTTGGCGATGTCTTGAAAAACCAAGTGGGCACTCGGACCCCATGGCCCTAGGTTTCAACCCCAAACGGCTCGAACATATACGTCCCGATAAGATTGGAGTATTTGCGCCGTTTGAGGTTTTCTGCACCTGCAGCAGCAGCTCCAGCACAGCCCGCCGTGCTAGGAAGATGGGATGGCGCAAGGGTGTCGACACACGTTGCATCCCACACCAAAGGCCTACCTACCTTCCAAGGCATTATGGTCATTCCGTCTGGTCTCTTCCCATCGTCACGTGCAAGGCCATTGGGTTCTAGAACAGCTGGCACCCCGGCGGTGACAAGAGCACGACGGATGATGTCATTGATGCTAGCGTGCCGTGCTATCTGGCCTGCGCTTCTACTGCAGGATAGGCCATGGTGGCCGAGGCAGTCGACACCTTCACCGCACTGGCAGCGATGCGGAGCAACGCAAGGGCGCCCAGACGCAGACAAGTAGCGAGCCGGAAGGTGGTGTCACCCAGCATAGTGCCTACGTTGGGTAACGGTAGTGCCTGAAGCCAGAGGCCCGACTCCTATTCACCCACAGCCAGCAGGCGGGCACGCTCAGCAGTATTGGTGGACGTATTTATAAGATTATTCCGTACCAACCTGCAGAGCGGCTCATCCCACTGCCTCTGGGAAAATGGGTTCACGGGCCGATCTGTACCTGGGCAAGCCACTTTCCAGGCGTTCTCTGCATCGGTCAAGCACGGCACTTCACTTGACAGTTACATTAATTATACTACTATCCTATTAATCCTACTATCCTACTATTCCTACTAGTTCCTACTAATTCCTACTAGTTCCTACTAGTTCCTACTAGTTCCTACTAGTTCCTACTAGTTCCTACTAGATATTATAAATGTGAAAGTTTTTGTGTTTGTTACTCAATCACGCAAAAACGGCTGAATGGATTTGGATGAAATTTGGCAAACAGATAGTTTATAACCTGGATTAACACATAGGATACTTTTTGTCCCGATATTCCCACGGGATCGAGACTTACGCGGGTGAAACCGCGGGGCGCAGCTAGTAAATAATAAATAAATAAAGTTTATTTGGACACAGTTCAAGAGACACAAATACAAATAACAAAATGAAAATAATGTTTTTACAACAATACAACTTAAACATAAGAGTAATGTCATTTTGCAAATATTATATTTGTATGAACTCTGGTACCCAAGGAAAAGATTTAACTTGTGTTATGGGTACATATACTATTGGATATATATATATATACATACAATTGGATATGCACGCATGAAAATACACTCTTCTCATTATGGAAACTTTTTCGCCTAAGTAAGTGCGGTGAGGGCAAATCTAGCTATTTAAATCTTTGCCTGAGCAGCAGAAATAGTTCCTTCGTAAGGCCTATTCAGATATAACCGATATCACTGTCGCGCTCGCTAGCGATACAGAGGGCCTAGACAAGTGACAATCGCTTCGAAAACGTTTCATTTTTCTACAGAATCAACAGAATTGACATAAGCTTTTCGATAGCATATGTCAGTCCTATACATTTTTGACTTTTCCATCATCGCTATCGCTGATAGAATGTCACTTTGTCTAGGGCCTCTAGTCCAGAGTGACTTACCAGAAGGTGGACTCTCTACCGAGCGCGACAGCATCATCATAATCTACCTAACCTTTTCCCAACAATGTAGGGGTCGGCTTCCAGTCTAACCGGATGCAGCTGAATACCAGTATTTCACATGGAGTGACTACCTATCTGACCTTCACAACCCAGTTACTGGGTAACACGATACCCCTTGGTAAGACTGGTTGTCAGACTTTCAGACTTTCAGACTTCTGACGACCCGTAACAACTGTCAAAGATCTACAAATGATAGTTAGGACCAACGGCTTAACGTGTTTTCCGAGGCACGGAGGGGTCTCGGTATGTAAAGATGGTCACCCATCCACGGACCAACCCCGGCAAACGTAGCTTAACCTGATAGATAGACCCGTGCGGCTGATATTACTAAGCCACCGAGCGTGACAGCGATATCGCTTATATCTGAATAGGCCTTTATGAAGACCTCTATTACAACGTAATAAAATTGCAATTACACACTACAGTGACACTGAAAACGACTCCTACTGACGCGACACGCTCCATTAGGTTACCAATGCCGCGAGCTCGTATAAATTCCATATTCTGGCAAAGAATAGATCCGCTCAAATCCTTTTTCCGGTTTAAGCCAACAGTCCAAAAGGTCAGGGGTATATTCTAGCCGCTAAATCGCATGTGACGGGCATTCATTCAGGCTTATGTCAACGAGATTTCGCGTACATGCGGGATTTACATAGCTTTTTTTGGCCTCATGTGTACTGGGGAGCTGTTATTGGTATAGATGTTTCTTGTTTAACTTGATTGGAGTTCTGTGACTTTGTAAATGGGATTATCATTCATTTATTAATTTGGGAATAGGATTATCATTAATTAATCCATTTAGAAAATGTATGGCGATGAATTTTAAGGAATTATTACCAAGTTATAAGCACAAATAATGGCGATACCCACTTGCCTACGGTCAACAAAACTAATCCCATCTTTAGGCATTATTAGACACAGAGAAAGACAAAGTAGAGCAGCTAGTTCTGTATTTTTTTAAGAACTGTCGGATTTAAATTTTAATGTGGGAAAGGTAGAGTGCGTTTCATTAAATAGTTCCTATGCCATAATGTTGGCTACACTTTTGTAGGACCAAAACGAATACGCTACCCTACTTTTTAGTTTTTAGGGTTCCGTAGTCAACAAGGAACCCTTATAGTTTCGCCATGTCCGTCTGTCCGTCTGTCCGCGGCTTAGCTCAAAGACCGTTGGTACTAGAAAGCTGTAATTTGGTATGGATATACACTGCATATAAACGACGCAGACAAGACAGTGGCAAAAAAATATTTAAAAAAATTCTCGTCAATCCCATGGTGTGGGGTATCGTAGGAAAGGTCGTTTAAAAATACTGTGAGTTTGTTAAAACCATTTTAGGATTCAGGGATCCGTTTGCGGAATATTAAGTTTTAAAGTGCAAATAGTTGTTAGAGCCAAGTGTGTGTCCCCCCCCCTGCCAACTAAATGGTTGGGTTATGGAAATGGATATGTGAAAAAGTTCACGGCAGTAGCGTATATAACGAAATTAAAAGGAAAACTATCACCGCTACGTAGGCTCCACAAGTTACCGAGTAATAATCGACCAACTTAAATTTGCAGTTGTAAAAACATGTTCTCCCATACATTCTGTATCGGCGAACAAGTTTTACAACTACAATGTTAAGTTTGTTATATAAATTCATCCCAACTACGGAACCCTTCATTGTGCATGGTACGACATGCACTTGGCCGGTTTTTTTTAAATTTAACAGTGGAGCCAACATTACGGCTAAGGAACTATTTTATGAAACACACTCTATAAGATTTTTGACATTAACTCTCAGTCAGTGACGATTAAAATCATTTAAAAAAACTTGAAACTACGTTTTTAATTACGGGAATTTGGTCTTCAGATTTCATAATATTCCTATCTTTTTATGCACATATAGAATCCCTTATTTCCTATAAATTAACCAACATAAAGTACTTATAGAAAATCATTATGACTAACATCAAAAACGGCGTCTTCGTATAAAGAACAACAACATAATCAATTAAAGACATAATTAGTTTGCCCCGAAGCACACTCTCAGTTAACAAAGTATATCAATTAAAATGCTAAACAGCGCCGGTTCCCGGTAAATTCAATTAATTCAATTATCTTGGCCCGTCGTCGAATTCTATTAGAGGAATTGTCGATATGCTGTATCGATGAAGGCATGAACTGACTAACGGTGAAAATGCTTTTGTCAATAAGTGACAGTTATTTTTGGTGCAGATTATGGAGAATATTGGAATTAGGTACAGAAAGGGATGGTAGTATATTTGACGACATTTGTTCGTCAAAATATTTATTGACTTTAAACAATATTTTTTTTAAAGGAAGACCTCTTGGCTAAATTGTAACAGCCGCACGGGTCGATCAGGTTAAGCTACGCTTGCCTGGGTTGGTCCGTGGTTGGGTGACCATCTTTACATAACGAGACTCCTCCGTGCTTCGGAAAGCACGTTAAGCCGATGGAACCGGCTGTTAAACGTGGATCTGTGACAGTCGTTACAGGTCGTCAGAAGACTGAAAGTCTGACAACCAGTCTTACCAAGTGGTTTTATTCAAGACTTCACCTAAGTTTTCACGGTGAGGTGGTTACAGAATAGACTGGCACTTTAGTCATTAAACACACGAAAAGTAGAGACGACAGCCAATGTGCTCTGAATCTAATGAACAAAAATTCCAAGATACGCATAAAAACATAACACTGCCACAGCTGTCGCGACATCGGGAAAAAAATATCGAATACAGAAATACAAACAATAGGTAGAACCAATTTCCCAAAACTGTTCTACACTGTAACAATAATCGAACTTTACCAATAACAGTAACGGTTTATCTTATAACCATACCAATAGAACGATGATTGAATATCTATAGGAACATGAGAATATCACAGGCTTTACGAGTTCTTCAATAATAGCATACATATTAATACAGGTTGTAAGGGTAAACACCGTTGTCACTCAAATCACTTAAATATAAAAATAAATGACCGAGTAACAATAAAAAAAAAAACGTTATATTCATTAAAAGATTTTAAAAAGTTTCTATCCGACACCGTGCTCGCTAGCCCTAGGGTGAAAGGGTAAAATACTCTTGTGGTATAATGTAGATTTTCTTTAAAAAACAAAATCTTCATTTTCCATTGATTTTATGTTCTATAAATGAAACCAAACCTCTGGTTTCAAGGATAACGGTGTTTACCCTAACACCCTGTATAAATAACAAAATATTAAACCAAAGCTTCCTTCGTTCTACACCTGTTTGGTCTGTTGTAACTGTACCTACCTACCTAATTGGCCGCAATTTCCTCAGTTATATCGTATTAAACAATTCTCTTTGCCAGTACGCCCCTTGAGAAGCCTTTGAGTTCTGACGGAGGAACCTTAAGACTTGGTTCATTTTCTTGGTGTGTAAGACTTCAGCGTAAAATTCAGTAAAAACCGGAGTTTGCCCGGTTTTTGATAGCTTGGTTTGCTCAGTAATCTATACAAATAAATAAAATGAACGTGTCTGTTTGTAATGTTAAAATAAAAGCTGTTTACTAAATGCTTATGAAAGTACCTATACAGTAAAACACCCAAAAATTGTGTTTTTTTTTGTCTGTTTGTTTATTCCGGCAAATCTCTGAAATGGCTGGACCGATTTTGACGGGACTTACACTGGCAGATAGGATGTTATAAGGAGTAACTTCTATGAGGCTACTTTAATTTTAGTAAAATGAAACCTCTTATAGTTTTGTTTTGAATGTGTGTTTTTTACTGCCTCCCAGAATCTTGTTTTGTGGGCACTATAGCGCGACTGTTGAACGTGAAGTCTCTAAGCCTGTTAATGAGAGAATCCGTTAGGAATTTATATGAAGCAACCCGGATTTTTGGCAAGTATTTATTTTTATTAAGTTACATTTTTAATTATTACAATAAAGAATTTAAAAATATAAAATAGTAACCGGGAAAAGGGTTAAAGCTTAGGGCTTCAGAGTGAGGAACCTCCTAACAATTATAATGTTCCTTTATTTCATTTTGAATACATATAAATTATATTTTTAAATATTAGAACAAAGAATATAAAATCATATAAAAATATATAAAAAAAACAACCGACTTCCAAAGCAAACACAAAAAATGTGTGAAAAGTAAGACTTTAATTTCGGAAATAGGTGTCTTTGCTTTTCAATTTTCGTTATTTCCCACCGACTGCTAAGTAAATAACAGTGACGGACTCAAACAATATATCGTCTACATACACTAAGTGGGAAAAAATACGTAATATTGAAGCTAACTCAAAAACTACGCAAGCAAAGTTAATCAAATTTATATGGGACCAACTCTGAAGCATGACCTACCAAACAAAAAAGAACCATCGAAATCGATTCATAATTGGCAGAGTAATATAGTAACATACATGTGGGATTTGAACTATATGTCGAGAATCAAACAGCAGATTTCTTCTTATTCCATTTAATTAATTTTCGTCTTTACTCCCTACGTCTTTATCGTCTTCCTTACGTCATCTGCAATCTTCTTTTTTTCTCAACTTATTCTATGTTTAAACATTCATTCACTATCTCTTTCGCTCTTTGACTAATTCTTACATTCGTCTCTGTCACTCGTTCATGGGTCACATCTGTCATCCATCTTCACGTCCCGTTTCACTATCCTGTCATAACATTCCATTCCTACAGCTCGGCCATTCTGCTATATGACTGTCCCCAGTCAATCCTTATTTGATCTTACTAAAAAAAACTATTACAAAACTTAAAAGTATCCGTACTAGTAACTTAAAGATAACAACATAACACGACCTAAAATATACCATCATAGTGAAACATTAGGTCAAGAATAAACCCCAAAGGTGTACCCTAACCTAACTGACCAACAAAACCTACTCACCTAACTCGACATTATTTCCAGACACTGGCCATGGCTTCATATTATCTGCCGAGGAAGAAGTCACTCGAGAACCTTCTGCCATATGATCCATCTTTTCAACATCATATCGATCATTTCTCTTAACTTTAGTGACTCTGTATGGCCCTAGATACTTCGGCTTTAGCTTCAATCCAACACCGAACTGTGTACGTTTGATGGCTACAACATCTCCTACTGTATATTTCCGACTTTCCTTTCTTCTTCTATTAAACGTCTTACAATTTTCATCTTGAACTTTTCTTATTTGTTCTTTCGCCTTCATCTTCAAGTCTTCTCTATTCTGCACGAAATTACTTCTATGCTCTTGCTGAAGCAAATCATAAATCTCAATATCTTCTTTGGTTTTCATCTTTGTACCCAACATGAGTTCAAAGGGAGTGGTGTCAATGCTTCTTTGGTATGTGCTATTCAGTGTTCTTTGCACCCGGCTGACATGCTTGTACCATTGAGATGGTTCTTCAATACACAGCTTTGTTAGCACTGCTATTATTATTCTGTGAATGCGCTCCACTTGACCGTTCCCTCTGGGTACACCTGTTGTTATGGTTACATGTTGAATATTCTCCTTTTCACAAAACTCCTTAAAGTCATTGCTGGTAAAAGCACTACCACGATCTGAAATCAAACGTATAGGGTTTCCAAACGTTTGCTGATGAATCTTTAACTTGTCTATGGTCTCCTTACTTGTAGTTCCCTTCACTGGAAACAACCACACAAACTTTGTGAATCCGTCTACAACCGTCAAAATATAATTATACATCTTTCTCGTCTCTGAAAGTGGTCCAATATGATCACAGTGAATAGTATGTAAAGGAATACCTTCTTTGTGAATACAACTTAAGAATCCCTCCTGTTTACCTTTTTTTTTGGTCGCTAGCAGACATGGTATGCACGTCAGTAAAAACTCTTCAATCTTCTTGTTAATATTTTTGATGTAATATTCTTGTTCTAACAGTTCTATCATTTTTCTTTTTCCAAAATGACCCTTCTGGTGTATTCTTCTTAGAATCTCAAATTCTAAACTTCTTGGTATTACCAACTTTCTTTCTAGTCCTTTGTAAAGTAAACCATCGCTATAAATATAGTCTTCATATGGCTGAAGTTTTGCAATCTCTATAATCGCTTTTATACCTTCATCCAACATCTGTGCTTGCTTGACTTGATCATGCAGGCTTAACTCAACAGCTCCCACAAATGGATTTCTGCTCAAAGCGTCTGCATGCTGCATTTTTCCTCCTGGTCGATGTTCAATCACATAATCATACTCTTCAAGCAATAATACCCATCTGGCTACTCTAGTTGCTAGGTCCTTCTTATTCAATGTCTTCTGAAAGGCTTGACAATCTGTAATAATTTTAAAGTGTTTACCGTACAAGTAATGCCTAAACTTCTTGACTCCTTCAACAATAGCCAAAGCTTCCAGCTCATAGCTACTATACTTCTTCTCAGCATCACTGGTCTTCCTACTGTAGTAATATACAGGATGTAACTCACCTAAATGGTCTCTCTGTAATAAGATAGCACTGTATGCTATTGCAGAGGCATCGGTATGCAATTCAGTTAATAACTGAGGATCATAAATCCTTAACACTGGGCTACTAGCCAAAGCATTCTTCAGCACTTTAAACGCACTTTTCTGAACATCCTCAAACACAAAATCAACACCCTTCTTCAACAAATCAGTTAACGGCTTAGCTATCAATGCAAAATCTTTAATATACTTTCTAAAATATGAGGTTAATCCAACAAAACTATGAAGTTGCTTTAAAGTCTTGGGTTCAGGGTACCTGGTTACAGCATCTGTTTTGTCCTGAGACGGTTGAACTTTTCCATCTTCTATAATGTGTCCTAAGTACTCTATTCTTCGACATAGTAATTGCGCCTTTTTCCAATTAATCTGTAAGCCGTACTGTGATGCAACAGCTAATACTTCTTTTAACCGCTGCAATGCTTGACATTCATCAATAGCGGGTATTAATAAGTCATCGATGAATATTACCAATATTCCTTTTGCTATAAGTTCACGAATGATTCCATCCTTGAGCCACTCTGATACTTGTTTTTCAACAATATGTTGTTCAGCTAAAGAAATACGTCTTGGTCGCTGAGCCACCGGTACGTCATCCTTCAGCACTATCCTCAATTCTATCGGCGCCTCCTTTGTCTGTACAGGTTTATACTTCTTCACGCATTCAATAACCTCTTGTTTCACCTGCTTATCTTCAATTCTACCTAAAACAAACTCATCCTGACTAACTACACATACAAGCCTTGATAACCAACTGTTTTCATTTGGAGCAATTAGTATTGACCCCTTCGACATAATTGTGAAAACATCTTTGAGGAATTCTTGACCCAATATAACACTACACGGCAAAGCATGCCTAGGAACAACATGAAACGCAATATCGTTATATTCGTGTCCGTCTAACAGTACGCAAGCGGTAAACTTTTTCGTAGACACAATACTGCCGCCTAATCCCACCAGATTCGTGACAGTATTTACAGACTCGGGAGCTCCAAGATGAACATAAAATTCGGTACACACCAAATTTATCTCGCTACCAGAGTCAATTAACGCATTTACTTCGCACTTATTCACAAAAATCGTTTTGCAGGCATTTTCAAATCTAATCTGTGCCGGCGTTTTCTCTTCGACGTAAACATCAGTGAAGTTGGCGTCAGTTCCCACTGGCATCGCCATCTTGTCGCTGTCACTGAAGTTGGTACTCCTGTCAATAGTGACAATGTCGTCAGTTTTGCCAACCGCAGCCTCGCGAATGTTCGGAGTGAAGTCGGTCACACACATCGTTCGCTTTTCTTCGTGAAAATTCGGTTTTCCGCCCCGTCGTTCTTGTTCTCGGTTTTGGGTCTTTTCATTCGTAGACCGAATGCATTGCGTAGAAATATGTCCAAATTCGTTACACTTAAAACATTTAAGACCTTTTTCTTTATTTGGACACCTGGACGACTGATGATCTCTTTCACCACAGCTGTAACACCTCTTGATCGCCGTGCCATTTTCATGAATTTCAGGCTTCTTGTATCGACTGTGACCACTGTTATCCGTCCTCATCTTCTCTTTGATCATCTCATATATTTTTATTTTCTCTTTCAGATCAGAATAAGTCGTAACTCCGTACAACAACATTTTGTTAACTTCTGAGTCAATTATACCGTCGATAATGTATTTTATGGCTACATAATCGGGAATCTTGCCGCGTTTTCCCATTTCCTTCATGACTAGCACGTAGTCTAAACAACTTTCGTCCTTCTTTTTCTTTCTGGCGGCCATCATCTCGTGAATGGTTTTGCTATCCACCAAATCTGGAAACTCCTTCAGTAATCCAGCCTTTAAATCCTCCCAGCTTTTATAAGGTTTTTCAGATCTGAGCCACAGCGCAGCAGTTCCGATTAAAGCCCTTCTGGCTACGATCAGAGTTTGTAGGGGCGACCACTGAAAAATCTCGGCATTATCATCAACGTCCTGCGCCCACTTGGCTACTGAAAACGTTTTGTCTTGCCCACTGAAATTTGGGACAAGGCTCTCATGGAAAATAGCCTGATCACGGTTAAAACCTTGCCCAGCCGATGTCGATGCGTCATGTTCGTCTTCGTCGTAGTTGGCTTGGCGGCGAGTTTTCCCATGTTTCGGCGAATTCCCTCCCATGCTACTTGTTTTCCTCGTCTTCGTCTTCTGTAAATATTATTACCGTCTTACCGTCTTTTAGCAATCTGCTCGTCTTTTTTTTGTTATGGCGTCTTTGGTTCGGAAATTTTGTTTTTTGAATTTTCTGTTGGGGTCCGAAACTTGAAATATTGCTCTATCCCGGACGAGCCCCCAAAAAGTTGTGGGATTTGAACTATATGTCGAGAATCAAACAGCAGATTTCTTCTTATTCCATTTAATTAATTTTCGTCTTTACTCCCTACGTCTTTATCGTCTTCCTTACGTCATCTGCAATCTTCTTTTTTTCTCAACTTATTCTATGTTTAAACATTCATTCACTATCTCTTTCGCTCTTTGACTAATTCTTACATTCGTCTCTGTCACTCGTTCATGGGTCACATCTGTCATCCATCTTCACGTCCCGTTTCACTATCCTGTCATAACATTCCATTCCTACATACATACAAAAAAAAACTCCTCCTTTTTGAAGAAGTCGGTTAGTAGTCCACCGGTATCGGAAACAGGGTCCAAGCTTACCGGTCAGGGCTCCAGAGAGAGGATATTATTATTATTTTTTAGTCTTTGACATTTCTCGGGACCCTGGGGTCCCGGCCCTTTGGAAGGCGTACGAGGGGCCGAAGCCAACTCGCAGAGGCCCCTTAGACAATTTTAAATGGAATGAGGCACCAACCGACGATTATCCCTGTTCGCACTATGCAAGTGCAGCCAAGGACAACCCCCGGTTGGTGTAGGACTATTGCAAAACATGGAAACAAAGATATTGGGGCTATGGATTTGGGTGGCTTAGTGAACTGGTTATATTGAACTATGGAAAGGCTATGGCCCCTGCCTGATCAATGTTATGGTAAACATGGATAAAATGGCAGGGGGTGACTTGCACACTCAATAATGGGCCCCCGAAAACAGTCGCTAGCACAAAGTGACGTAGCGACAAGGGGGCAACACTTCCTGAGGTGCTTGAGGAGTGGAGAGGTATTCCACGGCTTTCAGAACAATCCCAGAGCCCGGAAGATGGTCAAGATCCCTACGAGCACTTACTGGAATACTTCCTTCCTCCGAGCACGTTTGCTCTTACGAGTCTCCACTCAAGCCAGCCAATGAAGGCAAGAATGAGGTGGGAGCTCTGTTCCTCGTCAGTGTTCACTCCAGCCGGCCAATAAAGGCAAGCCAGAGGTGAGGAACAAGACTTCTCCCGGGAGATCGGGTCCGTGGGGTCGCCACTGCCCAACAGCTCGCCACATGCTGCCCTGCGGGTTTTTGTATCTCTCTTGGTCTGGCTCCTCACTCTAGACCCGTTCCGGCAAAGTAAACTCTACCGGCACAGACCTAGAGTTCGGAGCGCGCAAGCCCCACCACGACGTCAACGTAGAGATATGGCGGTGGGGATATTATTATTATTATTTATTAGCTGGCGAAACTTGTGTGTACCTACTATACTTATACCTCTGTCTAACCCTATAGGGTCTACACTACTGTGCTTGATGTCGCGTGTCATTTTGTCCGTGATATTAAAGTAACTTTACGCTGAAAAAATGGAAATCCGACTCCAACGCAACTTTGCAAAGGTCATTTCATTTTCGTAACTTGTTCGATTATGATTTTAATTGCGCTTTCTGTTTCCGACAGCTTATTTATTTTCGTGGAAAAGCCTGGATCTACCTATTATTCTACCACTAGTGAACTATGTTCGACTTTTCTGTTTATGTGAGCACCATGTATCTATCACATAATTAATTTATTTGTTATTGCTCCATTTTTACTTCTTTTTACCTATTGTGGTAGAGTAATCTTATTCTAGGTGCATCGTCTAAACATATAATTACCCGACTACGGCGAAGCAAAAAAGAGGGTTATGATTTTAACCGGTATGTATGTATGTATGTTCATCTGTTCCCTCATATCTTCTAAACCAATGATCACAATTTGACAAGCGAGGTATCGTTGGAAGCGTCTTGATCGTCCGCTGGTTATAGGCTATGTGACGTCACATTAAATTAAAAAAGGCGCCCTCTAGAGGACATAAAGTCAGGAACTTAAAAAAAAAGATTGTTTAATCGTACCATGTTGGGTATCAAATGAAAGGGCTTAATGAGCAAATTTCAAAAATATATATATTATAACCCCAAAATAACTTTTAAAAAATTAAAGTAATAAAAACTAAAACCCAACTACGACTAAAAAGGTAGAAACAAGACACCACAGACGGACAAATTAAAAATCCGGAGTCACACGTAATCTGTTCTATTTATGCCCTGACGCGTGTGACTCCGGATTTTTAACTTGTCCGTCTGTGGTGTCTTGTTTATACCTTTTTAGTCGTAGTTGGGTTTTAGTTTATTTTTATTTTTATAATTGATGTATACAAAATATTGTAAAACATTTTTAAAAGAGTAGGTATTGGTCAAGTTTCTTTGCCATTCTTTTCCATACAAAAACTACCTTTTGGAAGGGACAACTAGAATCAGTTCAATTTCTTTGTTTTTGACGTTCAAAAGTGCCTTTTTGAAATTAATTATGACTTTTTAACGACCAAAATTACACGGTTTCTCTCCTGCGCAATCTCCAGTTGATACTTTATGATCCTCCCGGGGACAAAAAGTTGATGATCCGATTTTTTTTTTAACTATTTAAGTCTGGATCTTCGACAGTCGTGCCGGGTAGTCAAAAGCCCGAAAGTCTGACAACCGGTATTGCCATCGGTTACCGGTATCGTGTTACCCAGTAATTAGGTTGTGAATATCAGATAGGCATTCGCTCCACGTAAAATCCTGGTAATCTGCTGCATCAGGACCCCGACCTGACCCCGACAAAGTTAGTAAAAGGCAAGCAGATCCTGATGATAACAATAATTCTACAGACAAAATCATGATCTTACCGTGTTGAATTTCTTACCATTCCCTATAAGTTCACTAAAGAACTATAGGGAACATTTTTTCCTTTATTTTTGCCGGACATAATAATGTCATATTAAGTACGATATATTTGGGTCACGATCACGTACTCTGACGCTGTCGCCATGCTCGCTTCAGCGATTTGTGGTCCTAGTCCTTAGGAAAGAACGAAAATAATAATAAGGGACCACGCATTCTTTTTATTGTTATCAATATAGGTAACTAACTGCTGCCCGCGACTTCGTATGCGATTCAGGATGAAAAGTAGCCTATATTCATCTCCAAGTTTCAGTTCAAATTTCATCCAAATCCATTCAGCCGTTTTAGCGTGAAAGCGCAGCAAACAATTAAACAAACAAACTCACTTTCGAATTTATAATATTAAGTTTGGATTTAGCATTTTTTACGTTTATAGATAGATGTGTATTGTGTAGTAAGTAGATCACACTTTTTGAATTAATTTGTATGTTTTATAAGGTAATTAGTTATTTTATCATGTATTTTGTTTTCTCTTCTAAACGTGTGTAACCGTGCGTTTGCACTGGCGAAACATTCACGTAAAAAAATGTTGAAATCTTTGTTTTCTGTCAATGTATCGACTCGCGTTCGCATTGTCACGCAACTTGTTGACGCGAAACATGTTTGACGTTTCATATCACTCGACTTGTTTCACCACATGTCTTTACTAACCAATTTCGTATCAAAATGTGTCTGTATGAATCTAGTAACATGTTGTAAGATTTGTTTTGACACTTTGATTGGTTTTTAAACTCCACACATTTTGTATTTCACAAACATCTAAAACCTTCTTGAGCTCTATAAACTTCATCGTGTCTACTTCGGACCACTCTATGTTTCGATATATACACGGGGTGTTTACCACCATACTCGGATAACACTAAACATCAAGCAATAGACAAGTTGCGAGACATAATTTGACCTAAACAAACAACATTGCGAACGCAAACGTGATATCTCTATACAAAACATGTCTATTGTATAATGTTTCTAGACAGTGCGAACTCAGTTTACAACAAAACTTGAGATCTGTCTTAAGACTTACTCATGTTTCGTACAGTGCGAACGCAAGTTCAACAAAACAAGTAATGAGATTTATTTCATGTGACTAGTTTCAAAACATCTACATGTTGAATGTTTTCTGGTGCAAACGCATTTCGTACCCATTCGTCCACAGATAACCGTTCAAATCACAGATTATTAATATAAACAATAAATAAAAGTCAAGTCCGAGTCGCGGTTCCGCAGCGCCGTACCGTATCCGCGGATTTTTACCCCTAGAAGCGTTTCGACATACGAGAGGATCTCCCCTGTCAACCGTCACGCTATCATTCACTCCCTTAAATCTTCATAAATACAATCCATCCACGCAATCTTTTCGTTGGTATTCCGTTCCCTTTCCATCCATCTACATTTACATTCATCACTCGTTTAATTACTCCCATATAATCAAAATCATCTTACCCTTATCGCTAGTACTCACAACGGGCCCTATCAGAACCCAGTGCTTTTTTAAATATCTCAGCATTATGCAGAGCTGGATAAGAACCTTTTTGGTCTCGCACAGGTCGTTATTATTTTATTAGTTTTAAAATGCTTCTCTTTATTTAACTTACTATTTATTACAGTATGTATTTCCTGTGCATGTCCCAAATAAAATATCTTTCTTCTTTCTTCTTTCGTCTTTCGTCTTTCTTCTTTATTCTTTCTTCCTTCTTCTTTCTACTTCCTTCTTTCTTTCTTTCTTTTTTTCTTTCTTTCTAGTGGTTTGTACTCGGCACAGAATTGACTTCCTTCCTGACCTTATCATCCTTCACACAATCCATTCGTTTTTCTTTGGCCCTATCCCTTTTCTTATATCCATCCACGTCCTTTTCGAATGCCCTTCTGTCCATCTTTAAAAGCAATATTTCTCTTTTTAACGTAGTTGTAATCACAGAACCTATTCATCATATTTTCTCTCCAAAACAACATTTATCAAAGGAGCAATTTTGACGTTATGACAGTTTTTTTAATTTGTGAAAAAGTTAAAGTTATTCTTTTGATAAAACTCAAAAGCCAAAAGCTTAGCGAGGTTATCTGCAAAATTGAAAACACTCAGTCGAAAGCAATTTAAATAAAATAATTCAACAAGAAAAGTAACATCTCAATTGTTATGTTTTGAACTTTATTCGCCCCTGGTTCACGGTTACTACGACAAAACATCGTTTCTTTATTAGTTATATATATTTTTTTTTATTACAATCTAGCTTAATAGACTAATAAGTTATTTAATTCTAACTTAATATTTTACGGGATAGATTATGTTATAACTAAGATTAGTGTCAATTTGCACTTTTGCACAATTTTGTAGCAGTTTCTTAGGGTCTGATAATTGATAATAGTTATTTGTTATACAAGAGTGCAAAGTTGCTTTTTAACCGCGTGTTCAATTTTGATGACCGAGCAAGCGAAGGATTCTAAAATTTAATCACGAGCGTAGCGAGTGATTCAAAATTAGAATCCTGAGCGTTAGCGAGGGAATCAAAAGAGCACGAGGTGAAAAATCTTTGCACTCGAGTGCAACACGTAACTTTTCATTCCACCTCAGCGAGGAAATGACTAAATGCAAAAAAAAAAACGTTTACAATCACAAGATAGGTACACTTTTATTTCAGTTTAGGTATTAATTACTACATTATGACAGGTAAGTAATATAGAATAATCTTTAAATTATAACAAAATATTACTAAGGTATAATTAAGAAAATTTTAAAGTAACGTTGCTACAGTTATTTAAATTGAGTGTAATATTTTTGTTTGGTACTGTAATATTGGTGTTAGTCACTTGTGTACTGTTTTTCGGTAAACTATCTGTCATACTTAATAGTTGTACCGATTCATCGGATTCCCTTGGCGTGAATGTTGGAGAGAGAGGGAGATGGTTAGGTGTTTCATAACGGCTTATTTTTGATGTAGAAGGGCCAGTCCAAGGATCCGATTGAGGCTCTTTCAGTGTAATGGCTCCTACGATGCCTTCACATATTTTAGACTTATTTTGGATGGAATCCTCTATGTATCCCTCTACAACTGCATTGGACTTCCAGCCTCCGTGGCGCTTAAGGGACAGGAGATCAGCTCCGGAATCAGCCAAAAGTGTGGCTGAAGTTCGTCGGAAACAATGACCCGTGTACAACAGGGGTTCTGGAAGTTCAAGAAATGTTGCTATTTCTCGTGGGATACTGCCAATTTTATTAGTACCCATAGGCTGTCTAACACACTTTCCATTGCGATACTGTAGAAAAAATCGATTGATTGGAGTGTTAGGCGGGCGTAAGGCTTGATATTTCTCAACAATCGTTACGTATTCCTTGCGAATGACGAAGTTGCGGTCTCTTTTTGTCTTTGTATTAGGTAAATTAATTAATAGTAAGTCATCTGAATGTTTCTCAATGTTTTTGACATTAAGTTGTGTTAGTTCATTAGTTCGACATGCTCCGTTTATTCCAATAATAAGAACAACCTGTAACGTAAAGAGTATTGTAGTAGATAAATGAATAAAATTGATATGAACGCATAATTATGCCTATCAACATCTACTAAGTATACTATTTAATTGAGATTAATATACTTAAGTAGATACTGAATGTGCAACTGACTTACTTTTGCCGCCAAATATACGGAATCGGGTGCTTCGTTAAGAAACTTTTCAATATCAGATACTGTGAAAACCTTCGATTTTTTTGGTTGATGACCAGATGAGGCTCTTTTTAAAAATGCCACTAATTTAGGATAGGTATCGATATGTTTGTCTTTTTTCATCTTTATTGTTGCTTTTAGCATCGAATACGTACTCCATAGAGTGCTTGCTTTCTTGTTCTCGGATAATTCTATAAAATATGCCAGCAAAACGTTTTCTGAGAAAGTTTTGGCTCCTTTTGCTAGTCGCCACGTGTTGAACATATCGTACTGTTTTAAATACTTCTCGCGTGATTGTTGAGGGAGAAAGCTCATTTGCGCATTATTAACAGTTTCAGTTAATTCTGTTGGCGTCAAGCAAACTTCCTCGTCGCTAGAATCACTCATTTTAGTTTTTTCACTTGTTTTCAAGTTTCTTGTTTTTAATATAAGGTTTAACAATGACGTGAAAAAATGCCGCGTAAAGAACCGCGTACAAAGCAAATTGAAAAAAGAACACCAAGAAGGTTCCGAGTCTGAGTTTTTAACAAATTAAAAAAAAGTTGTATGATATATTCGGCACCATAGAGGTAGCAGTAAATAGGTTTAATGTTTTTTTTAATTCACAAACTTAGTGCACACGATGTTCTAAATTCAATTTACTTTATCCTCTAGAGAATAAAAACGGCTTTTCCACTCAGATATTGAAGATTAAAAATACTCTTTCCGAGATGGTGGGATGAAAAACACTTTGTTCATGTGTCATATTTATGTGGCATTGTTACTATTTATTATGTATTTTCTTCTTCTCTCTCCTATTAATTCTACTTAATATTATAGATGCGAAAGTGAGTTTTATTGTTTGTTTGTTACGCTTTCACGCTAAAACGGCTGAACGGATTTGGATGAAATGATTTGGCACAGGGGTAGACCATGACCTGGAATACGACATAGGATACTTTTTATCCCGTTATTCCCACGGGATCGAGACTTACGCGGGTGAAACCGCGGGGCGCTGTTAGTAATTTATAATGGCATCGGTTTCCCATGCATGGAAACCGCTGGCGGAAACTAGTTTATAATATGTATAGAAACATTCCAAAGTAAAGTTCACAAGATCTAGCTTAAATTGTTTTGATAATCTTACAATAGAGTCCTTTAGGGCATTAAAAAAATTAAAGTAATAAAAACTAAAACCCAACTACGACTAAAAAGGTATAAACAAGATCCCACAGACAGACAAATTAAAAATCCGGAGTCACACGTGTTAGGGCATAAATTGAACAGACTACGTGTGACTCCGGATTTTTTATTTGTCTGTCTGTGGGGTCTTGTTTATACCTTTATAGTCGTAGTTGGGTTTTAGTTTTTATTACTTTTTTTTTTTTTAATTCTTTTGTGGTTACAATTTTTTTTTTTTTAAATGTGCTTATTAAGCCGTTTCATTTGATACCCAACATGGTACGATTAAACAATTTTTTTTTTTAATTCCTCATTTTATGTCCTCTAGAAGGCGCCATTTTTAATTTAATGTGACGTCACGTAGCCTATAACCAGCGGACGATCAAGACGCTTCCAACGATACTTCAATTGACAAATTGTGGTGAGTGGTTTAGAAGATAGGAGGGAACAGATGAACATACATACATACATACATACCGGTCAAAAACATAACCCTCCTTTTTTCTTCGCCGTAGTTGGGTAAAAAGGGTATAAATAACGAGGTTAGTTCTGTTCTCAAGTGGTAAGTCGTAAATCTAATCGCTGTTCCGTGCCACTGTTTCTGTAGTACGCTGAGAGAGGTTCCTGTAATCTGAACTAGATTTTTCGAGAGATAAATTAGTTACATAAACATACTGGTGACACACAAATATATTATTATCTTAGAAATATTTTCTTATTTACCGATACACAAATAGCCGTAATAATTCTAAAATTATTTCCCAAATATGGCTTTTCATTTCATGTGTTCAGCCAAGTCATCTTAGGCCGCCTGCAAACATGGCCACTAAACGCTTTTTATATTCATTTTCACAACACCAGTAAGTTGATCGTAATGTATTTTTTTTTAAACGAAAAACTTATTACTTGACTTCGTACCTGTCTTGAAGGGGTGGGCAGTTGTTTAATAGGAGACAAGCCTAAGAGCGGGTCTGGACTGCATCCGATTCGAATTCGAGATATGTCGGTAGGAAGAAGCCATTGTACTATTTTTAAGGAGGTTGCGCACTAGATCCAAATCCTGTCCGTCCGAATTTAGGGCATTCCCAATTCGGTTTGAATTCGGATTCGGATCGGACGTGTGAAAACGCTCTTATACCGGACACAAACCCAGTCTCCTTTTTCCAACTATCTTGGGATCGGCTTCCAGTGTATCTAGATGCAGCTGAATACCGATATATTACATGAAGTAGGCCTATCTGACCTCCACAACCCAGTTACTGAGTGACAAGGTACCACTTAGTAAGACTGGTTGTCAATCCTATCTCCGAACTGCTTCTGAGGAATCCATCAAAATTAATCTACAAAAAGGTACACTATTACCTATTTGTAACAAAAGTAATGAAATCTAAATCCTTCTCCAATTTGTAGTTTACTAAAGTTCATAAAATCTCAGAAATGGAAGCAAAAATAGGTACCTACAGTCGAACAAACTATTTTGTATACAGGCAAAAATACCACACACAGTTCCACTACACTATTGACCTTCATTTTAATATTGTATATATAGCAAATAACTTATTAAGTAATAACAGCCGCACGGGTCGATCAGGTTAAGCTACGCTTGCCGGGGTTGGTCCGTGCATGGATGACCATCTTTACATACCGACACTCCTCCGTGCCTCGGAAAGCACGCTAAGTCGTTGGTCCCAGCTGTCATTCGTGGATCTTAGTTGTTACGGGTCGTCAGAAGCCCGAAAGTCTGACAACCAGTCTTACCAGGGGTATCGTATTACCCAGTTGTGGAGGTCAGATAGGCAGTCGCTCCATGTGAAATACCGGTATTCAGCTGCATCGAGTTAGACTGGAAACCGACCCCAACATAGTTGGGAAAAACGCTAGGTAGATGATGATTTAGTGTTCAAAGAGGTTACAAGTTGTGCAAGTCGAACAAGTAATTTGCTATAGGTACAGCCTATAGCAAATTACTTGTTCGACTGTACATCAAACCCAAACCAGTCCCTCGCTTTGACTATTAGCACAAAAATATCTATTTCTGTCTAGACTAATAGTTGCCTCGCAAGTCTAGACGTAGATCAGACGCGATGGTTTGATGTATATCATGTTTCAGGGATGACTTTTTCATTGAGATGTCCCTTTGTCTGGTTTCAGGAGAAAGATATTGCTATATTTTTAACAGTCTTTTAAAAAAAACCCAACTACGACTAAAAAGTTATAAACAAGACCCCACAGACAGACAAATTAAAAATCCGGAGTCACACGTGTTAGGGCATAAATCAAACAGATTACGTGTGGCTCCGGATTTTTAATTTGTCTGTCTGTGGTGTCTTGTTTATAACAATTTTTGTCGTAGTTGGGTTTTAGTTTTTATTACTTTAATTTTTTTTTTATTCTTTTGGGTTAAAATATATATATTTTTGAAATGTGCTCATTAAGCTCTTTCATTTGATACCCAACATGGTAGGATTAAACCATTTTTTTTTTAGTTCCTGACTTTATGTCCTCTAGAGGGCGCCATTTTTAATTTAATGTGACGTCTTTAACCAGCGGCCGACCAAGACGCTTACAACGATACCTCATTTGTGAAATTGTGATGAGTCGTTTAGAAGATATGAGGGAACAGATGAACATACATACATACATACATACCGGTCAAAATCATAACCCTCCTTTTTTCTTCGCCGTAGTCGGGTAAAAAGGAAGAGGTTCTCAATCCGTATTTTTTCACAATTCAACTTCTTCAAATAGGAGGTTACCATTCGTCGGTGTACAAGGTGGAGACGACAATACAACAAAAAATAAAACTCCGTATATCTAATGACGGTCTTGGTCTACATATAAAGAATTAATCAAATATATCCAATAGTTTAGTTACGATACCTAGTCAAAGATCGGCAAACCCCATAGTCGGCCCATCACTACTATTTAGTTTGTTTAAAAAAAAAACTTTTTTTATTTCCATGTTAGGATTTATTTGATAGTTCCATAATATTCTTATCCATTAGTATTGCCAGTGTTTTCATTTATTGTTGTATTGTCATCTCCACATTGTATATATATTTTTTAAATGTATGTTACGCGATTACTCCGCCAATTTATTATGAATCGATTTTGATGATTCTTTTTTTGTTTGGTAGGTCATAGTTCAGAGCTGGTCCCATATAAATTTTACTAACTTTGCTTGCGTAGTTTTTGAGTTAGCTTCAATAATTATGTATTTTTCCCACTTAGTCTATGTAGACGATATTTTATTTGACTCTGTAATGTTCTTTACACAGGTAGTGGTATTCGAATTTGTGTGGGGTAGGTACCACAACTAAAAAGTGAAAAATAAAAACTTTGTAAAAAAAGTTTTTATCAAATCAGATTCAATTATAGTTTGTCGTTTGTCCGTATTTACTCCGTTCGTATTGTTTCTTATTATAATCCATCCATCCATACTTACATAAGTAATATACATATATATAATGCGAAAGTAACTCTCTCTGTCGGTCTGTTACCTTTTCACGCCTAACCGGCTGAACGGATTTGGATGAAAGACACGCGGTTAGATCATGACCTATATTGGGGCATAGGATACTTTATATTCCGGTTGTACGTTTCATAGGGATAATTTCCGACCTCCATGCGGGTGGATCTAAAGCTAAAGCTAGTTTTTAATAATAGGTAATATTCTGACGGATGGTCAGCAATAAAATAAGAAAATTCCAAAGCATTGCTGATCTATAAAGCTATTATGATACCAAACGAGAAAAGCAAAAAAAAAACAATACTTTTTTTGGCATCCCATTTTCTACCAACATTCAAGTTACAACTGTTGCCCACTGTGCAACCAGCCTTACAATGACACAACATGAATAACTTTGTCGGTTCACGCTCAGTTACAATAGAAGCGCATTACATGAACAGGGGACATCCATTTACGGTCCGTCCAAGTTAACGTTATGTTAATGGCCGTTTACATTATGCCAGTAGCATTTAACTCCAGTGATCTCATCCAGTGCCAGATCGCAGCTGGAATAATATGAACAGTATTTTGATTCTAGTAGACGTGCACTGAATTCAGTCATCATCATCTGCCTAGCCTTTTCCCAACTATATTGGGGGCGGCTTCCAGTCTAACCGGATGCAGCTGAATACCAGTAATTTAAATGGAGCGACTAACTATCTGACCTCCACAACCCAGTAACTGGGTAATACGATACCCCTTGGTAAAGTAAACGAGTGGTTCGCCTTGAGGGGGAGCAGCAGTTGGCCATGATAGCCAGAGGCTGCCCCCAGCGAGGAGTCCTGTCCCCCCTTCTATGGAATCTGGTGATCGACGACCTCATCACCAGACTCAACGACAGCCGCTACTACACAATAGGATATGCAGACGACCTCGCAATCCTTGTCTCAGGGAAGGTGACGGGAACGATCTGTAACCCCACTCAGCAAGCACTACGCATCGTAGAAACTTGGTGCAGGGAATTTGAGCAATCAGTGAACTCCACTAAAACTGAACTAGTCATTTTTACATGTTTCCCACAAATGAGCTCTAGGCCATTCCGCCTACCAAAACTGTTCTAAACAGAACTTCAGTTGGCCAACGAAGTCAAGTACTAGTACCTCGGGGTCATTCTAGACAGTAAGTTAAACTGGAGCAGTCATTTAGACAACAAGCTAAACAGGGCCTGCTTCACCTTCTGACTGTGCAGGAAAATGATAGGTAAGAAGTGGGGCCTATCTCCCAAAATTATACTATGGCTGTACACCACAGTGATCCGCCCCATGATTGCGTACGGGGCCGTGGTCTGGTGGCCCCGCACCCAACTAGTTACAGCATCCAACAAACTACAACGCATGCAAATGCTAGCCTGTGTGGCGATGACGGGCTGCATGAGGACTACCCCGACCGCAGCGGTCGAAGCCATGCTGGAACTACCACTGCTCCACCTGTTCATACAGCAGGAAGTGACGATGGCGGCGGTACGTCTTAATGCAACAAACCTCTGGGGTAAGAGAGCAACACTACACCCCGCGCTGCTTGAGGGACTCAATAAGGATCACGAAAGCCATAAATGACCGGGTACCCAAACAATTTATCTTTGATAAAAAATACAGAATCCAACTTCATGAGGATCGCCATTGCGAGGGCTTGCGCCTCACGGAGCTACGCATCTTCACGGATGGATCCAAAACAGGTAGTGGCACAGGTGCTGGAATCTTCTCGGAGGACTTCAACATACACATAGCCGCACCATTGGGTGTCCACAACACAGTGTTTCAGGCCGAATGCATGGGCATTTCTCTTGCCGCTTCGGCCATCATGGCCAGGGAAGTTACGGACCACTCGATACGAATACTCTCAGACAGCATGGCTGTGCTGCAAGCGCTTAACAGCTACACTGTTGACTCTGGGCTAATATACGAATGCCACCAGCGCCTCAACCAGGTGGGTAGCCTCAATAATATAACCATTCAATGGATAAAAGGACACAGCGGTTCGCTGGGCAACGATGCAACTGACGAACTTGCCAGAAGAGGGTCGAGCATGGCACCAGTGGGGCCCGAACCCATTGCGCCACTCCCTTTCGGGTATCTACGCACTCTGGTAAGGAAACAAACCAGGGACCAACATCACAAACTATGGTTGGACCAAGGTGAGTGCAGGCAGGCCAAAGAGGCACTCCCTGCGATCGATGGCCGCCTCACAAAGCGGATGCTCCGACTAAGTAAACTACACTGCGTACTGTCACAGCTGCCTTAACTGGCCTTGGGTCTTTTAATAAACACCTCTTTGTCATAGGAGTTACAGACAGTCCGCTGTGCAGGGCCTGCATGGAGGACGACGAGACAGCAGCTCATGTGCTACTACACTGCACGGTGGTCGCCACATATAGGGCAAAGTACTTCGATAACCCAGGTACCCTACGTGAGATTGTCAGTAACACCAAGGCGTTGCTGGCCTTCTTGGAGGAGCTCGGGTTGGATCGAATGAGCGATTTCCCACCCGTACGCAAAATACGCGCTTTGACGTGGAGTTGCGGATACCAGCCCGTATTACCTATTACCCCTTGGTAAGACTGGTTGTCAGACTTTCGGGCTGCTGATGACCCGACGAAAGAAAAGGGAGCGAATGATAGCATGACGGTTGTCAGGGAAGAATTGAAGAAGAATACGTCTTTCGCTGACCCCAAGTCTTCATTATCCTGCCCTTATCCCAATCTATTTGGGGTCAGCGCAACATGTCTTTTTAACCGACTTCCAAAAAGGAGGAGTTTGTATGTTCGTCTGAATGTTTTTTTTTTTTTGTTTATATTCATCGATATTTTCGCCAATTGAGAATCGATTTCCGGGGATACTTCCGACTTAATAAAATTTATATGGGACCTCCCATATAAATTTTATTAAATTTGCTTGCGTAGTTTTTGAGTTAGCTAGTTATTTTTTAGTTAGTTATTTTTCCCACTTAATCTATGTCGTCGACTTTTTAAGTGACTGCCGTCACTGTTATTTACATACCAGGTAGTGGTATTCGAATTTGTAGGTAGTTTGTGGGGTAGGTACCAAAATAAAAAGTGTAAAATAATAAAAAAAATTACAAAGAAGAAAACAACCAACTTCCAAAAAAACACAAAAAAAGTGAAAAATAACTAATTTCGGAAGTCGGTTTTTGTTTTTCAATTTTCGTTTTTTGCCACAGACTTCGGTTGTTTTTTTTTGTATTTCTTCCATACTTCTGTATTAGTCGTCATCTCGGTAGTCACCCTTCCAGCCATAATCATCTTTCACACAGTCCATCCATCGTTTCTCTTGTCTTCCATTCATACTCAAAAATTTCCTCACGGCATTCCCAAGTAACATGGGACAAGGGCAGGAAGATGATGAATTTAGATGACGACATCCAGTCCAGTCCAGTCCAGTCGAAAGAATTTACTAGAACTGGCGACACGAATAATGTGAACCGGTCCTAAAGTTAAGTTAAAGTCACTGCTCTGTTTATTTGCCACAGTTTGGTCACTTAGTGGTACCATTAAATATAGAGTTTGAAACGTTATTAATCTTTGGGAAGGATACAAACTTGAAAGTCATTGGTTTTGATATTAGTTTTAGAGTGTATTGTTATAGATGGAAGATGGATGGAAGTCAAATTCGAAAGTCAAGTTGATAATATTATGTTATTGGGTGGGTGCCTAACAAGCAAGGGGGTAACATGGAGCCTATTTAATAAAACCAACAAAAGCGACAGGTGACAATTCAACAATCCGACAATTTTGAAAGATTTGGAACGATGTTCTTTAACGCGGCTTGCATTAGGAGTACCTAAATTGGTAGAAATCGTCACGTAACGAAAAAGCGTTGCCTTCCCATGTGACTTTCTCTCTTCGTCTCTTTCTAGTAAACAATAGAAATTGTGAATTTGGTCAAAGTGAAAATCCAAGATGGTGGCTGCAATTTTTTTAAATATTTCATCATGGGAGTCGTTTTCATGGTTTTCGAAGGTGTTATAAAAGCGAGTTTATAATATTGGAAACGCAGAGAACACTTCGCGTAGTCGCGGTAAGCTCGCGTCGCACCCGCAGAGAGCACGTTACATTAAAAACGCTGGAAATATTCAATGCATTCATGTGTGGCCTATGTAGGTTCTACTAAAAATTAAAAAAGTTTTCAGAAGCCCAACAAACATTCAGGTTTTTTCCAGTGAACATAACTCTAGCAGGATTGGAGTCGACTTTCAGAACAGCCTACTTTCATGTCTCGGCGGCGGTCGGCTTAGCACAGATAAACTTTACAAGAACCTGGTTTAATAAGTTGTGAATGGAACTAATAAAAGTTGCAGTAGAATGGATTCACCATCCATGGATGAGGATTCTGAAAGGCTGAGTTAAATTAACATACTTACGTGTAGTAAGAAGTAATAGTTGTATCTACAAGGGATATTTGGCGCGTTTCCAAAAACGGAACTCTGGCTTTTTCAATACAATGTCCCAAACCATTATCACAATTTTTTACCAATAGCGCCCCCATCTCCATCCCCCTCTCCGCCAAAAAAGGTTCTTTTGGCGTAAAAATCTCAGGTCACCGACCACTCAATTAAACGTTTGATTCAGCTTTTTAAGCCGACCGATCAAAAAAATCTGCTGTTCCATACATTTTGACGAGATAAGCGAACATAAAAGTAGGGAACAGCTGATTTTTTTTTCACGATTTCAGGTTTGGTCCCAGAGTGAATGTTGTTGACTAAATACACTTGTGAGGATTATGTGTTTTTTTTTTTTTTCGTTCATAGTTAATTTTATCGATAGTCTGGCAATTTGAGAATTATATGCGGCCTACCGAAATGTCCTTTCTTTGGTATTGTTCGTCGAGTCGTTGAGCTCCTTAAGTTCTGAGTTGAGCTCCACCATTACTGACAAATACTTGCACTGACTGGACAGGTACACTCAAATCTGTGTGGTTCTTTCCTCAAAAGGCCATTTCAGACTCGAATTTACATGGTCCTCATATGGCTTGACCAAGATTATGTCTGGACTTTAAAAGAAACTGTGACCTCTGAGTTTGTTTCGGCCTTTCTTCTCAGAGTAGTCAGATAGGAAACGCCGACCTCATCTAGCTTATTTTTAATATTATTTAATATGACGTGTAATGATATGATGAATATGACGTAAAGTGATTCCAATATCCTATTTACAGAATAAACAATTTCATTTCATTTCATTTCATTTGTTTAAGTATCGGTTACAAATTACCAGTCACCCTATATAATGGTACTGCACTCGATTGAATTGTGGAAAGCGCAACAGAAGACGGAATTAAATTATAAACTTCTTCGTTCATACTTTGTGGGAACCTCGGAACGGAACAGTCTAGATTGTTTCGTTCCCAAGGGGTGACAGGCTAAGAAAATGATTATAAGAAAGAAAGAAAATTCGTTTATTTGCGGCAAAAATGACGCTAAGAAAAAAAATACAAATACACGAAAAATAACAAATTGGGGGAAAATATGCGTTACATTCATGCAACACGGCCATCGCTCAGCCCCTATGCAAGACAGAGCCCCAGCGCTGGTTTTCAGTGACAGCCGGCGTTGACGTGATGACGTCAGTCGGTGCAGCATTTATAATAAAATAAAAATAGCAAAAAAATATATATATTTAGAAGAAGAAGAATGATTTATTTAGCAAAAAGAAGAAATACAATGAATGTCACATTATTATGTTATAACATTTGTACTAAATTTTTGTGAATAATGACCCCGATGCTAGAAAAATCCTGTGTCATAGGGGCCATCCATTCGTCCGCTATGATTATTTTTCAAAATTAGGGAAGCTAAAAACGTGTAACAGCAGCAATAGTGTGTGCCCATAGTAACACGTCAAAGTCAAAGTTAAGTCTTTGATTTGGCTTTGACTTTTGAAATAGTGTGTGATTAGTGTGTGCCCATAGTAACACGTCAAAGTCAAAGTCAAAGTTAAGTCTTTGATTTGGCTTTGACTTTTGAAATAGTGTGTGATTAGTGTGTGCCCATAGTAACACGTCAAAGTCAAAGTCAAAGTCAAGTCTTTGATTTGGCTTTGACTTTTGAAATCGGATAAAATAAGTTTTATTGGAGTTATTTTAAAAGTTATTCAAAAGGACAGTAGGTACTTCATTTTTAAATGTAACCTAGTAATCATTTTAAATTAATTAATATTATAAATGCGAAAGTGAGTTGGTTTGTTTGTTTGTTACGCTTTTACGCTAAAACAGCTGAACGGATTTACAGACCATGACCTCGAATAAGACATAGCTAGGATACATTTTATCCAGATATTACAACAGGATCGAGACTTACGCGGGTGAAACAGCGCAACTGTACCTACAGAATATTTTGCTATTTCGTTTCATTGTAAATTCCTCATCAAATTCATAAACGAATCCAAAAGCGGCATTTCAAACATAACAATTTCTCTACAATAATTTTGTTTGGTTATTCGAAATATTCGCCGACCTCCGCTATTACATACCGTCCTAGTACTGAAATGTGAGATTCTAGGTACGACTATGCCATAATGTGGGCTTTGAATTTTATGACGTCATAAAATCCCAGAACATTCGACCGTTCGTTATTACATCGTGAATGAAGACAAACGACCGAACCGGACGGTGAAAAGTTTAGAAAATATTGATTTTGGTGAAATTAGTAAAGGAACTGTGAAAAACTTTGTTTTGGATGTCACAGCGGACTTGGCAGAGGTTTTCCTGCCTGAACAGCACCACCTACCGGGTCCAATTGTATTTTCAAACCATCCAGACTCGGTACTAACTTGAATTCATGCAAGCCTAGTACTTTTTGTTAGATAAAAACTATTTGCAATCCAAATCTTATAAGTGGGATAATATATAATGATTGTAGTATTATCTTGAATTCATGCAAGCCTAGTACTTTTTGTTAGGTTACTGGGAATTTATTAAATGTTGTCAACTGTTCAGCAATCCGTTTTAACCTAAAAACGCGATCACTCCGTCATCTACCTGGTCTTTACAAACCATCCACTCAATATACACAGAAATTTCATCAAAATTGGTCCAGCTGTTTAGGAGGAGTTAGGTGACAAACACACGTACAGAAGAATTAGACAGAAGAAGATAATTATGAACTCCTAATTTTATGTGGGTTAAAAATGCGCGACGCCGGGGCGTCTCAGCTCGTTCATTTTGAAACATAACTCGCATTTGTATCAATCAATCTACCCTAGCCTTTTCCCAAATAAGTTGGGGTCAGCTTCCATTCTGATGCAGCAGGATATTCTATATTTACATGGAGTGACTGGACCCCCACAACCCAGTTACTGTGTAACACGATACCCCTTAGCAAGACTGCTTGTCAGACTTTCGGGCTTCTGACGACCCGTAACGAGTGTTTAAGATCTACGAATGACAGCTGGGACCAACTGCTTAACGTGATTTTCGAGGCACGGAGAGTTCTCGTTACTTTATGGATGGTCACCCATCCACGGAACGACCTCGGCAAGCGTTGCTTAACCTTGAAGATCGACCTGTGCGGCTGTTATTATTTAGCTCCGAACCCCTCATAGCAGTCATATTTCCTGAATATTTCCTTTGTTTAATATTCCTATTTACCGCCAACCCTAAGTCTATTACAAAGTAGTGAAACTCTGCTACTTTTGAACCACAGAAAAGTAAAAAGGGGTGGGGATAACGAAGGACCATGAAAATTTATGGACACCTAAACTTGCAATAAATTCGAATAACTTCGCCAATGAGTTTGTTTTCTTTCAGTTTGCAGTTATTTCTGTCTCTTTGTACTTTATGTACTTTTGTAAGGGATGTGAGGAGAGCAGTTTTACACAATTATCCCATGGCCCACGAGTTTATGAAGGTTCGTTCCAGCCCTGTATGAAAAAAGTCTTGCCGTATATTTTTTTATATTTCATTTTATGTTAGCCTACACTTTCCCTCTGCTGAGCAAAGGCCTCCTCTTTTATTATAATCCTTCTTTTGGCACATGAGAGGGGGGCGCTGTTGGTAAACATTGGTGGTAGGTAATGTTTTTGGACATTGTATTGAATAAAAACTTTTTACAAAAAAAATCAAACAGACTTCCAAAAAAACACTAAAAAGAGAAAAATAACTTTAATTTCGGAAGTCGGTGTCTTTGCTTTCCAATTTTCGTATTATGCCACCGACTTCCCAAATTAAAATTATTTTTCTCTTTTTAGTGTTTTTTTTGGAAGTCGGTTTGTTTTTTTTTTTAATTAATAAAATTTATCCTCGGAAGCATGACCTACCAAACAAAAAAAGAATCATCAAAATCGATTCACAATTGGCGGAGTAATCGAGTAACAAACATACAAAAAAAAAAAAAAACATACAGACGAATTGAGAACTTCCTCCTTTTTGAAGAAGTCGGTTAAAAACAAGAGTTACGTTTTGGACACGCTCCAAAAAATCTCATAGATACAACTTTGACGTGTTACTATGGGCACACACTAATCACACACTATTTCAAAAGTCAAAGCCAAATCAAAGACTTAACTTTGACTTTGACTTTGACGTGTTACTATGGGCACACACTAATCACACACTATTTCAAAAGTCAAAGCCAAATCAAAGACTTAACTTTGACTTTGACGTGTTACTATGGGCACACACTATTGCTGCTGTTACACGTTTTTAGCTTCCCTAATTTTGAAAAATAATCATAGCGGACGAATGGATGGCCCCTATGACACAGGATTTTTCTAGCATCGGGGTCATTATTCACAAAAATTTAGTACAAATGTTATAACATAATAATGTGACATTCATTGTATTTCTTCTTTTTGCTAAATAAATCATTCTTCTTCTTCTAAATATATATATTTTTTTGCTATTTTTATTTTATTATAAATGCTGCACCGACTGACGTCATCACGTCAACGCCGGCTGTCACTGAAAACCAGCGCTGGGGCTCTGTCTTGCATAGGGGCTGAGCGATGGCCGTGTTGCATGAATGTAACGCATATTTTCCCCCAATTTGTTATTTTTCGTGTATTTGTATTTTTTTTCTTAGCGTCATTTTTGCCGCAAATAAACGAATTTTCTTTCTTTCTTATAATCATTTTCTTAGCCTGTCACCCCTTGGGAACGAAACAATCTAGACTGTTCCGTTCCGAGGTTCCCACAAAGTATGAACGAAGAAGTTTATAATTTAATTCCGTCTTCTGTTGCGCTTTCCACAATTCAATCGAGTGCAGTACCATTATATAGGGTGACTGGTAATTTGTAACCGATACTTAAACAAATGAAATGAAATGAAATGAAATTGTTTATTCTGTAAATAGGATATTGGAATCACTTTACGTCATATTCATCATATCATTACACGTCATATTAAATAATATTAAAAATAAGCTAGATGAGGTCGGCGTTTCCTATCTGACTACTCTGAGAAGAAAGGCCGAAACAAACTCAGAGGTCACAGTTTCTTTTAAAGTCCAGACATAATCTTGGTCAAGCCATATGAGGACCATGTAAATTCGAGTCTGAAATGGCCTTTTGAGGAAAGAACCACACAGATTTGAGTGTACCTGTCCAGTCAGTGCAAGTATTTGTCAGTAATGGTGGAGCTCAACTCAGAACTTAAGGAGCTCAACGACTCGACGAACAATACCAAAGAAAGGACATTTCGGTAGGCCGCATATAATTCTCAAATTGCCAGACTATCGATAAAATTAACTATGAACGAAAAAAAAAAAAAACACATAATCCTCACAAGTGTATTTAGTCAACAACATTCACTCTGGGACCAAACCTGAAATCGTGAAAAAAAAATCAGCTGTTCCCTACTTTTATGTTCGCTTATCTCGTCAAAATGTATGGAACAGCAGATTTTTTTGATCGGTCGGCTTAAAAAGCTGAATCAAACGTTTAATTGAGTGGTCGGTGACCTGAGATTTTTACTTATGTTCACATCGAATTATGCACTGCACACCGTAAATTTTTTCTTTCAATAGACCATCAGATGAAGTGTTAGTGGCATCACACGGTACTCACGCAAAATCCTGGATCGCAGAGTTTAGCGCACGAATATAATATACACAACGTCCTGACATCACTCGTCGGGCAGTAGCCCACCACACAACACCCGTCTGGTCGGAGGATCCTCCCTTTTCTATGGAGGATGAGTGCACTTTACACCCTGTTCTTCATACCTCTATACATAAGCCCTTTTCTATAAGTTAAAAATAGAACAGAATTTATTATGTTAACTTGGAAAATAAATTAAAAACATCTCATGCACCCTCACATTGAATTCTACATGAAAATTGCACCAAAGCATATTTGTACAAATAGTAAACAAATAAAAGTCCGTTAACAGTGGAAAAAAAAAATTACTTCGAGGGATTTAATTTGGAAGTCGGTATACTTACTTAACTCAGAATTGCGGCTTCAGATGAGCAGCAGTAAAAAGTATGATTTATTTACAAAGAGTCGTTTTTACATCAATTAATTAATACCCTTTTTTAAGTACTTCAAAAATACAAAATCGAAAAATTTGAGAATACATACTTCTAACAAAGACAAAGAGTACTAAATATTATCAACCCGTCAATGATGTCCAATAGACGACCATTTCCATTCGTAGCCGATGTGCTACGTGCTACGGACGGTTTGGCTACGGCGTAGCCGCGACGTAACACCATGGTTTAGAAATTAATTGAAGACCAATTCTCTAAAAAACGTTCACATTCAAGTCGCAACTTGTCAAAAATGTTGGTGAATTGATTGTATTTTTGACAGATTGCGAATGCGAAAAATCTTAAATATTACGGGAATTGCCCCTCAGGTCACGGCTGTCATCTTTGTAAAATGTTACTTAGTACCCCGACATTTTATCAATATTTTTTCATTCTATATTCAGTTTAGTTTAATGTTAAAAGCATATCTGAATGACAGTATTTTACAAAGAGGTCAACTAAAAATTGTGAGTTATAGCTCCAAAACCAGACTCAGAGAGAACTAGACTGTCATACTGGCTTCAGATTCAAAAACGGATACCAAAAACAGCATTTTTGAAGTGAAAACTTCTTTAGGAGCGTTGAGCACTTTTTGGGTGAACAAAAATCATGGAACTCGTGTCATCGTCACGCCTGAAGAAATGAATGAATGTTACTTAGTTTTCAATTCTATCGGCAGTCCCCAAAGTTTGCCCCGCATGTTTTTTTTTTACTCTTGAAATATTTGCAATCAATACAAAGACAGCCTGAATAGGAAGGTAAAAGGTAACTCCAATTAGTAACGAGAAACCTTTGCTAAAATCCATATTGAACGGATGAACCATTCACATTTCATTCAATAGAATTCCAATACCTTGCATTTAGCATTTTCATGGAACATGAAATTTTAGGTATTTCAGAATTCTGGGAACCACTCAGATTAAATATTCGTCTGCACTGGTTGATTCAATTTGATTGTAAACCTACAAAATATAAAAAGGCTTTTACGGTAAATATTTATGTTACACGTGTTTACAAATGCGTTGTGTTAAAAAAGCAAAACACAAACATCAGACCTGTAATCCCCGAAGGGTTAGAAAGAGATGTACCTGTAGTACACCCACATTTCACCAGTTATGTTTAAGTCCCATGTAATAGGGGGCGAGCCTATTGCCATCAACCGGGCATTAATCCAATCTCCGAACTGCTACTGAGAAATTCCAGATGGGAAATCCAATAAATAACAATAGGTAACTGTTGCAGTGTTTAAAAGAAGAGTGAAAAAACACTATCTTTCCACTTCGTCATAGTTGTGTATGATGTATTTATTTCTTATATCACATCATCATTAAAGGTATATACTGGGTGTTAGGGTAGCCACCGTTATCCTTGAAACTAGTGGTTTGGTGTCATCTATAATATACTTTTTCCATGGGACCAACCTTTAAATCACGAAAAAATAATCAGCTGTTCCATACATTTGTGTTCACTTAAATCGACAAAATGTATGGAACAGCAGATTTTTTTTTTGCGATTTTAACGTTGGTCCCATAGAAAAAGTATATTATAGAGTACACCAAACCACTAGTTTCAAGGATAACGGTGTCTACCCTAACACCCTGTATTTATGAATATATATTTAGGTATGTATGTATATTTGTATGTAAGTGTATGATTATATTATTTGTTTTAGTTTATTAAGTTAATCGTTTTGATTATATGTATTTTACTTTCTAACGAATTTTACACACGGTGTCTACATCTCTTATCTACTATCCTATCGCAGATAAGCTGGAAGAGATTTCTTTAGAAATAAGCATCACCTTTGTACGTTTTTTTCTGTTCTTTTCTTCTTGTTTGTTTATTATGTGTGTACATAAATTGTTAAATAAATAAATTCCCAACCCGGGAATCGAACCCAGGACCTTGTATTCGGCAGTAGCGCTTACGAACACTAGAACAACGACACAGTCATCTATTCAGTTTGTATTATTTATAGATAGACTAGCGACCCGCCCCTGCTTCGCACATTTTTTACGACTTGACAAAACATGAAGTTAATTATCCCAAATCTAACATAAATTATGTTATCAAAGTCCTCCGCCGCTGTTCGCGATAAACTCAAGAACTACTACACCGATTTTCATGCTGTTTACACCTATGGATAGAGTGGTTCTCGAGAAAGGTTTTGGTATATAATAACCGACATCCACGCGAACGAAGCCGCAGGCATCAGCTAGTTAATATTATAAATGTTATGAGTTGTTTGTTTGTTACGCTTTCACGCTAAAACGGCTGAACGGATTTAGATGAAATTTGGCACAGGGGTAGACCATGACTCGGAATAGGACATAGGATAGGATTTTTATCTCGATATTCCCACGGGATCGAGACTACCACGGGTGAAACCGCAGGTCGCAGTTAGTAATTAATATATCTAAGTTAAATATTAATGTAACACTATTAATGTAATAAACCTTCCGGAATAAATTCTCTAAACGATGGTGAAAACCTCATCAAAATCTGTTGCGTGGAAGAACAATGCGGACATACAGACAAACACGAAAATCGACTTTAATTTAATGTATAGATAATTATGTAGGTATACAGTTACTTAATACAGATCCAGCCAGAATTTACATTATCCAGGTAAAACTGAATAAATACTTAGCCTATTTTCGTAGCTTCAGTTAAATATACCGGCAATATTATGGAATGCTATGAATGAAATGTCCGGCGCGGATAGTAATTGTTTGCACGTAAACAAGGTAACATTATTGCTGGCTGATTAACTGGGCATTTCCAATAACCGGGTTTTGGAAACAAACAATGTGAGGCTGAATGTGTGACCTAGTGAATATAGTTGTTACTATTTAGATTCGTTAGGTTTTGGGTAGGTAATGTTGACCTCAAAAATATGCATACATCGACAAGAAACTTAGTTCCAAAACATTTTTTTTCAATTTGTGGCCACAAATTCCACCCTGGTTGCTGCACACAGGTTAGCCCGCGTGGTTTCTATAATGAAAGTAGCCTAAATTACTCCATATAACATCAGCTATCTGCCAGTGAAAGTGCCGTCAAAATCGGTTCAGCCGTTTCGGAGATTAGCCGGAACAAACAGACAGACATACAAACAAAAGTTTTTTTGTTATAAGTGCCGGATATATTTTCTTTAATGCATTTAGTAAAAAGCTGTCATTTGGATATTTCAAGAAGACACTTCAATTATATTTTGTTTTGTTTACATGTACCTACTATAGATTAGAAACAGACAATTTTATTTATTATTTGTATGTTTAGATTGGATACTTAATTGCAACTACATTGATGTATCGGTACATCTTTTTAAGGCTCACTATATGTATATGTGTAAGGAACATGACCCCTGGTGATGGCATGAACACAGGTTCCACCTATGGGGGTCATTGATCAAATTTCGATGCACTTGTAAATCCTACGCTGTAAATACTCCATACATTACTTTTGGAAAAAAAAAAAAATATATAAACTTCATGTCATGTCATAGAGTCCTCCAGACTGTATTTAGGCCACGGAACGGCGGCCAATCACAACGGAGACTAGGCTTCGGCGCGGGAGATATTATAGTGCAGGCGTGTGTGCGCAGACACAGGTCCACTCTCTCTTCCCTCACTCTCATAGTCCGATGGGACGGCCACCGACACAACCAGAGAGAGATCAGGCGCAGGACCATAATTCACCACGCGGGCCCAGTGCGGATTGGTAGATGTCACAGGTCATCGAATTTTTGGTTCTAGGACATGCCGGTCATGCAGGTTTCCTCACGATGTTTTCCTTCATTATTTCGAAAGCAGTGGTGATGAAATAATTGACACAAACTAAAGCGCTTGTCTCGGTTCGAACCTACGACCTACAACTCGTAAGTCGCGGCCGATACCAATATGCCACCATTGCTCTCCGGAAAACATTATTGAAATGGCTTAAATACCAACAAATTCACATATTAAAATCTCGGGACTAATGCGACGTACCGAGTTCCACAAACTAGGTAGACTTACCTAAAACAATTAGCCAGCGACACACGGTTGAAACTCAATTATGTCTTAATGAGCGCCAATTTCGTGACACCACATGGAATTCAGAAATACTGGAATTCTACATAATGAAATAACTATGTACCTACCACAATTCTATTTTAGAAATGACAGTATCGTTTCGATTTCAATTTCAAGTTCCGTTGCAAATTTTATCAGTAAAATTTGAGTTTTACAACATCGGAAACTATAGCAAAAACGCAATGTATGTGTAGTCATCTGAAGCTTACATCAAACATATTCGTGGTACGATGTCTCTAGCAATCCATACTGAGTTGCTGGAAGTGGAAATATTAACAAAAGACGATCTAGGTACCTACCTACTGAACTTGTTAATTCTGAATTAACTGGCTCTGTGGAATTTAGTTCTGAACTCCAGTACATGCGAGACGAGTCAGATCAGCATCTTGCGTAACACACAGTCTGTTTTATTTTGACAGTTCAACAACATTCATTGCGTTATTTACCTACGTTGTTCAGCAGATAATTTTTTTCGAACATATCTAATAAGTAATGAATTAGCAATATTCTACAAAATTATTCAAATCAAATCAAATCGTTTATTGCAATCCATAATGTACAAAATATAGGTGGTAAATAAAAATTAAATAATAGAAACAATTATGGACCCTGTCGGGCACAGCAAATTTTTAAATAAGTAGAGAGAGGAGCTCTTTACAATTTTTCTTGATATTAAGTTAAGAATAATTTACATATATCCTATTACCTATGTATTTATATTTCCATTCATTCACTTATTCTATTAATATTCTATATATAAGTCTATCCATTTATTTATTTATTTAATTAGGTATATTGATTAATGCTTACTTCTTTACATGCTTAAAAATTGTTTATTATTATTAATGTAGTATAATTTTAAGTATTATGGTATAGTTTATTTTTATTATTTTACTAATTAAAATATATCAGGGAGTCATAATTATGCGTAATTATTATTGAATTGAATTTATCCGTTTTAAATTTTTCGGTACCTATCCTATTATCTATGTATTTGTGTATTTATATTTTAATTAGTTTACTTATTCTATTAATTCTTAATAGAATTGATCGTGTGTTGTGCAATTAGGGTGCTGTGTGCTAAACGCACAATGGCGAGACCATTACAGCGTTTGTATCAATTAGAATGTACTCTGTGGTTATTGTTGTTACTATTGTCAATTAGTAGCTTTGGCCCCATACGTTCCCGGAAGTTGATTATGATTGTAATCCTGTCGGTTCTACAGTTTTTGGTTGGAGGTTTTATCCTCCAAAGAGTTCTTTTTTGCATTAAGTCTTGTTAAGCGTTTGACACCCTTCGGGTACGGAGGGCTCCGTACCCGAATTTTGCTGCCAAAATCATTTTGACAGCAAAATTCACGTCCCTATGAGTAACAGGACATATTAAAATGGCCCTCCATTTTAATATCTCCCGTTACTCGAGTGCAAAAAGAGGAAGGCCAAAGAAAATATGGATGGATTGTGTAAGGAATGATATGAAAGAGAAGGGAGTAAATGAAAGCGTGACGGTTGACAGGGGAGAGTGGAAAAAGAAAACGCGTTGCGCCGACCACAAGTAACATGGGAGAAGGGCAGGAAGATGATGATGACTCGAGTGCAAAAACCACCCGATACCCTTATCGAGAGGTTTTTGAACTCGCCATCAGGGCAGAATATTTTTAACCAAATGTAGATAGATGCTTCCCACCTATCATCACGTTGTGAAATCCACGCCATTTATATTCAAGGCTTACCGATCTGGTTGTCCATAGCAACCAGCGGTTTAAAGGATTACGCCTACAACAGCTAAAACATGGCTTAAATCTTTGGCTAAAACATGTTTATTCATATTAATTTTCCTGAATATATATGTAGGATAACAATGTAATCTACGTACAGGGCAAATATGATTCGATAAGCTCTTTTCCTAGGCAGATTTCGCCAGGAATCACGGCTTAATACCTATGTTTGGGAAAATACGCTGTGATACGGATTTCGCCATTCAGGCAGGTCTAATACATCAGGGTTGCGGGAAAGTCCGAAAGGGATACCGGGACCTTGGCAACCGGCAACTGAAGGAATACGGGTGGGTTTTAGTCAGTAATAGTCTGACACGCCCTTCCGCTCCGTACAGAGTGGGAGAAGTCATTTGATGTCTCGAAAATCAGTACAAAAGAAACCATTTTTTTTTTCATCGCTTCACACAGGATTTTTATAGCTATCAAAACGGACTTCTTAGATTGTCGCGAGTCTAATAGGTACATAAAAAAGTGCAGTGATGTGAGCAGACGCAATACGCATTCGATACTTTTCACTAATAGGTATTTTACGTAAGTAATGTTGCCATCACTTAAATCTACTGCTGCAAATCTACTGTTTGTGTTTATTTTACCACGTAACATTTTATTTTTATACGCCCCTATCTCTTCTGATGTTCAGTTGACCGGTGACGATGGTATGGTATAATTATGGTGTAGGTACGCTTATCCGTCACTCCTCTAAATGACGATAAGAGGACCTACCGAGGAGAAATTCGTCAACTCGTCCTACATGCCTACGGCCCATTTAGGACGACTGCACATTTATTTGATTCATTTTGGTTTTCTGCAAGTCGTCCTAATCGTCCTAGTCGTCCGGCGGTAGGCATGTAGGACGAGTTGACGAATTACTCAGGGGACTCACACAGCCCGCTCATCGAGTCAACTCAGATTGCGTGCTACCGTGCACAGCGTGACTCAGGGCAGACCCATTACAGTCTCCAAAGGCATGTGGTCTTTCAGGCACGGTGGGTTGTTCTGGAGTTGGTCTCCTACGAGGACCCAGAGCCTCCTCTGCTGATGATGAACACCAGGTTGGTTTTAGTGAGGTAACTAATCAACACACCTTGGTCTTATCCCCGAAGCCGGTGAACAACTGCAAAGGTTCAGCTGCGGTTTTGGAGTCATCGTCTCATAAAGACAGCCAAGATGCGCCACTTTTGATTGTGAAATGATTGTATAGAAAACAATAGTAGACTTTTTGACGAAAGTCTAAGAAAAACGAAATACCTAACAAAGCCTTGATGCAACCTTGTCTAGCTGTAATTTTTAAGCTGGTAATAAATAATTGTTTTACTCTAAGCTCTTTTTTTTAAACAAACAATACAGTCTACATTAATAAATTATGGGGAAAATACAAAACATTTTTTTATTATTGCTAAATACCACATTCCCCCTGTTGACGTTGAAATTTCATTCATTGGCATCTGTGTTGACATCTGTCAACATCTGTGATTGACATTAGGAAAACTGACGTGTTTTTGTGTACGCCTAGAAAACTAGTTTGTTTCAAAAGAATAAATAAACAATTAAATTAAGGTTTTAAATCATAAATAACCTTTATTTTTCAAGCTAAAAAAGTGTTTACAATGTTGAAAGCCGTCATTCTTATTGGAGGGCCGCAAAAAGGTAAGAATTTCTGTTTCCGTCGACGTCACCGGCTTTTCTTATCAATAAATTGTAATAAAACATAATGTTTATTGACGTGTTAAAGCTAATATATCTAACAACTAGTTATGTTTAGTTTAAAATATCTAAAGTATATATTTATCTTCAGAAGTGGATTTTTCTTAGTGTGAAGGTTATGTAAATAAAATAGTATCGGCTATTTACTTACTTAATTTATATAAATACAGATATGACCTCATTTTAATGAAATGAAATGAAATTGTTTATTCTGTAAATAGGATATCAGAATCACTTTTACACGTCATATTTAAAAAAAAAAAATAAGCTCGATGAGTTCGGCGTTTCCTATCTGACTACTCTGAGAAGAAAGGCCGAAACAAACTCAGAGGTCGCAGTCTCTTTTAAGGTCCAGACATAATCTTGGTCAGGCCATATGAGGACCATGTAGATTAGAGTCTGAAATGGTCTTTTGAGGAAAGAACCACACAGATTTGAGTGGACCTGTCCAGTCAGTGCAAGCATTTGTCAGTAACCGAGGAGCTCAACTCAGAGCTTAAGGAGCTCAACGACTCGACAAACAATACCAAAGAAAGGACATTTGGGTAGGCCGCTAAAAGTACTCAAACTGCCAGATTAAAACTAAAGAAAGAGAGAAAAGAGATAATAAAAATGATCCACATAGTCCTCACATTCACAATAATTAAAATTAAATAATACTTTACAAAGTAATAATGTCATTTTGTATAAAATATTCAACAATGTCAATTTGTAGGTTTATAAAACTGGTATATTGTATTGATTTTAGATAATAATTAAAATGTCAAGTTCTAAGGTTTTAGCAGAGCGAGCAGCTCAATCCCATGCTTTTTTGCCTCCTAAATAATCCGCAATTTTGTAGTACCCTTTTTTACAAAGTTTGGTTTTAATACAGCCTTTAAATCGTTTAATGGGTAAATTTCTAATATATAATAATATATAATCAACTTTGATAAGGATCTATGATTATTAGAATCAATTACCTTTAAGAGCTTATTCTTGTAGAAATTAAATGTCTTGTTTTTCTTCCTATTTTAACACCCACGTAACGTTTCATATGACTATATTGCTTCAAATAATCCTGCATGTAGGTACCAGAGAGTGCCCTGTAAATGTCCAATTACTGGAATACAGAAATGCTTCTATACACCCTAAAAAAGTACCGCAGTAAACAAAAATAGACATATGAACATGGCGGAACTATAAGGGTTCCTTGTTGACTAAGGAACGCTAAAAAAGAAAGAATATCAGGAAGAAAGTCAGAATATCAATGTATTGCTAATTCGTCCAGAGGTTAAGCATTGTTATCCAATGTGGCATTGCCACCAGTCTTTTAAATACACTATCAGACAACATTTTGGAGGAATACTTTGATACCATATTTTACTATATTACCTGTGACTTTTTCTTTGCAGGCACCCGCTTCCGCCCCCTCTCTCTAGACACACCAAAGCCCCTGTTCCCGATAGCAGGGCTCCCTCTAATCCAACACCATGTGGAAGCCTGTGCCAAGCTCGAGGCCTGCAAGGAGATCCTCATCATTGGCGCATACACCACCAACACTATGGCACAGTTTGTCATTGATATGCAGAAGGAATATCATGTTATTATCAGGTGAATTGTTTTTTTTTTTTTATAATGATGAAAAAAACAAAATCGGTTCAGCTGTTTGGCAGCTACGATGGAACAGTCAGACACACAGATACACACGTTAAGCTTATAACACCCCTCTTATTCCGTCGGGGGTTAAAAAATCAATGATGAATTACAAAATAATAAAGAAGTAAAAGTAATGCTAGGTACACAGGTATGTTACAAAACAATATAAAATTCAGTGCAGACACTTTCTGCCATTTAGAGATTTCAAGTAGATAAAGTAGGTATGTAATCTCTGAATAGATTTCGAACCCAAGTCGGCCAGAGCAAAGACAATCTCCACAGATGGATTGATTGTCAAGGATGCTATTTCTAGTGAACAGACATGGTTTTTTTTCTTTATTTATTTAAAAGGACTTTTATAAGCAATGCATATTATTATTCTGACAGTCTCATTATACTCCTCAACAATTTTTTTACCTTAATTTGAGTTAGAATTAATCTGGTTGTACATTGCCGTTCCAACTCAGAACTACTGTAATATTAAAATTATCTAATGGCCTGTCTTACAAATTCCAGATATCTACAAGAGTTCACGGCCCTCGGCACGGGTGGTGGTCTTTATCACTTCAGGGATCAGGTCCGGGCCGGCAATCCGTCTGCGTTCTTCTTGCTGAACGGAGATGTGTGTGCTGACTTCCCTCTCAAGGAACTGTGGAACTTCCATGAGGAGAGGAAGAATGCTTTGGTAAATTCAAAGACTTTATTTATTGGTACCTTTTAGCTTAAGGGGGATGCGCTAAGGTTGCCTGCTTAGTTCAATTTTTCTTACGTTTTTGCAATTTGCAGGTCAGGTTGTATCCTGATCAAAATATGATTCGCAATACAAGTGATAATGGATCGCATTTTCTTTAATTTTGACAGTTCAGACACGTTCATTTCACATACGACTTTATAAAACCTACTAGCCGCAGCTTCGCCCGCGTGGATGTCTTGACAAATTATATACTAAAACCTTCCTCGAGAACCACTCTATCCATAGGTGAAAACAGCATGAAAATCGGAGCAGTAGTCAAAAGATTTTATCGCGAATAGACAGACAGACGAGGTGGAGGACTTTGTTTTATAATATGTAGTGATGAAGCAATGGATTAGAAATATCCTTCAAAACTCTCGGATTTTAATTGAAACTATAGTTATATGTATAATTATGGTGCAGTTCCAATCTCAATAGTCGAATCACTCAATCATTACACCAATGAAACTATCATTTTCAAATCATTTTTGTTTCCATTCCTTATAGGTAACGATAATGGGCACAGAAGCGACCCGTCAACAATCAGTGCACTACGGCTGCATGGTCCGAGAGCCAGCCACCAAGTCAGTCACCCATTACGTCGAGAAACCCAATAGTTATGTGTCCACACTCATCAACTGTGGAGTCTACATGTGTTCACTACAAGTGTTCCAAACGATGGCCGAGTCATTTCAGAGGAAACAGGATGGGTTCTACAGGTAAACTATATTTTTTGTAATTTTTCTGGAAATTACTAGCCCGCGGCTTGCCCTTGTGGATGCCGAAAATTATCCCAAGGGATCGTACACCATGTATAGTAATTAAAATTTATCCGAATAACTCAATTATCCACATAACATCACGCCTGTATTCCCCGAAGGGTTAGACAGAGGTGTACCTATAGTACACCCACATTTCGCCAGTTATGTTTAAGTTCCATGTTTTGGTTTTCCCACTCGTCAGGGTTGTCAGAAGCCCGAAAGTCTGACAACCAGTCTTACCAAGGGGTATTGTATTACCAGTCACTGGGTGGTGGAGGTCAGATAGGCAGTCGCTCCATGTAAAATACAGGTATTCAGCTGCATCCGGTTAAACTGAAAGCCGCCCCGAACATAGTTGGGAAAAGGCTAGGCAGATTGTTAGTCCCATGTAATAAGGGGCCATCAACCGGGCACAAATCTAGACTCCGGGCTGCTACTGAGCAATTCCAGAGGGAAATATATCCAATTGAGATTTAATCTGTTTATGTTTAGTGGTAACGGCCAGACCAACCCTGGATACATGTCTTTTGAGCAAGATGTACTGATGCAGCTAGCAGGAACTAACAAATTGTACGCTATGCAAGTGAGTACAAACATAGCTACTATTTTATTTGCAAATCATTGATTTTTTAAACTAATACAATGAATAAAAATTAAGATAGTTAATTGATTCAGGCGTGCCTTTGCGTGAATCCATTATAAAATACAATAGACGTAGATATATTTAGTAACCTATTCTGCTTGACTATTCTTCAAGAGTCATAAAAAACCCTGTAAGAAATCGACACTTGTTTCACCTCTCAACGAGGCATCCTCAGTATGAAGATTGACCAGTCGTGAACCAGAACACCTGGATTGTGTGTCGCATTTTTTGAAAAAAAAAATGTTATACTCACAAACAAAAATCAATACGTGTCTTGAACAAGGTGACTTACTTCCACTTGAATCTTTTTCACCTCTCGTTTTAGTATTTTTTTTGGTGTGCAACAAAAAGTATGTATCTTATTAATTCTACCTGTCCTTGTCATTTTAAATTCGATGAAGAAATAATTCGCCGCTTTTTTTTTCGCTGGGGAATGTTATTGGTTTATTATATGAAGTGCGGGCGGCGGTAGTTTAGCGGGTGTCTACAAGTCATAACTTATGACCTCTGTAGAAAATTGGCTAATTTATAATGAAATTGGGGTAACTTTGGTATTACAAATGTGTATTTCAAATTGCATTTTTTTTTTCTTGTATTTCAGTACCTATGTGCCCCTTTTGGATCGGATAGTTTTTTTTTTACATATTGGTGCTGATTCCCTTGTACACAAACTAAACTATATTTAAGTTCAGTGCATCTTTTTCTTTCTATTTCATTATGAAAAGGACTGAAGATAAATTTTAGTTTAGTCCTGTCAAATTAATCAGCGCCTGACATAAATTGACGTAATTTTAGTAGGCAAGTTTTTAATCGCGTCTAAACTTGTTTTGAGTAGTGACAGTTTGACAGGACTAAACTAAAATTGATCTTCTGTCCTTTTCTTAATGAAATAGAAAGAAAAAGATGCACTGAACTTAAATTTAGTTTAGTTTGTGAACAAGGGAATCGGCACCATTGTATATTTAATGATCCCAGGTTACAAACTGGTGGTCTCAAGTGAAGACGGCCGGCTCCGCGATCTACGCGAACCGCCACTATTTGGAGCTGCATCGAGACCGCGTGTCTAAGGACAACCCCTGCACGATACTGCCCGATGTATTTGTACACCCGACTGCTAATGTTGACTCTACTGCTGTGGTAAGTAATTCCTCCTCTTCGTTGTTCCCTCCAATGTTGAGGTTCGTAAGTACCTCGTAAAAACTATACTCCATTTGAAATAAGATTAGACATTTAAACAAACCTTTATACAGTCCGTTCAACCGATTTTGACTTCTATACCGTAGGCATAAGGATGGCTTTAAAAGCAAAAAATATTACAAACTACCAACTGTCTACTGCAGCTGCCGTTTGTCATGCCACCAACGCAATAGAAGTCAAAATCGGTTGAACGGACTGTAAAAAAGGCTTATTTGTAAAATATTATAGGCGTTTTTGTAAAAAAGGCTTATGTCTAATCTTATTTCAAATGGAGTATAAGTTCGGGTTCGATCCCCGCACGGAACAAATATTTGTATGATCTGCAAGTAGTTGTTCCGGGTCTGGGTGTTAGTGTATGTGAGTTTCTATGTTTGTAAACGCACCCACGATACAGGAAGAAATACCTAGTGTGGGGCAAAGCTTAAAAAAAAAAAAAAAAAGTACCTACAACCGCCCCGTTGGCCTCGTGTTCGCAAGCGTGACGGCAGAGGCTGGGGCCTGGGTTCGATTCCCGGGTCGGGCAAAGTGTTATTGCGTTTTTCCATTAGGGATTTCTTAGTAACAGCCCGGAGTTTGGAAGTTGGCGGTGTGATACCCCCGTGCCTCATAAAGCACGTTAAGCCGTTGGTCCTGCGCCTGATCTCTCTCCGGTCGTGTCGGATTGCCGTCCCATCGGACTATGAGAGTGAGGGAAGAGAGAGTGCACCTGTGTCTGCGCACACACGCCTGCACTATAATATCCCCCGCGCCGAAGGCTGGTCTCCGTTGATATTGACCGCCGTGGCCGAAATACGGTCAGGAGGACTACATAGTATAACATATCTATATACCTACCTCGTAAAAGTCTAGGTACTGCTATCTAATTGTGTATCACATTTTCGTAAAAGATTAAGACAAATCTTTTTCATTTTGACAGTTCAACAACATTCATTGCGTTATTTACGTTATGAGCATTTTTTTGCGAACTTATGAAGCAATTTATTTGCAACCTGTTTCAAAACGATTCAGATTGTGATTGATCGTGTATTACGCTATTAGGGTGCTGGTTAAATATTGATCTCCTGACAAACTTATAAAGGGAAGGGCCTGGTGTTTGCGATTATTATCGATTTAAATGTTTCCAACGATCACGCTAGGCTATGAACCAATATTACGCGCTATGCGCCACTGATGCTTGGTAAATAATTTAGTAACTAAAGTCTGTTCTCGTAGACTAATTTGACATTTCAAGTGATGGTCCTTTGTTTTTTCAATTTGGAGTTTGACATTTGCACCTGTCAAATTAATGAGTCGTTTCGTTAGAGTCCGCGCAACTACAGAAGTCTATTTGACGCGGCGCTAGTGTCTACGTCAAGGCATCAACTTGCATTTAAAAAAAATAGTTTCACAATTTTCCGCTGGCCTTATTTCGTGGCGCATACTCTTATAGTTTATTTTGCATACAAAGTATCGATAACGTGTGCGAACTTGTACAGCCTTGGCACTTTGTCCTTTATAAGCAGACATCCATACTAATAATTATTATAAATTCGAAAGTAGCTCTGTCTGTCTGTCTGTATATGTTACCCTTTCACGCCTAAACCACTGAACGGATTTCGATAATATTTGTCAAGGAGAGAAATGGCATCCTGGGGTTGGACATAGGCTACTTTTTATCGACATACCACGCAGGCGAAGCCGCGGGCGGAAGCTAGTTTATTATAGTAGAAAATTGTAACATGTATAATTTATCTTCCACACAGATCGGTCCGAACGTGTCGATCGGCGCAGGAGTGACAATCAAGGCCGGTGTCAGGATCAAAGAGTCAATAGTTCTCAACAACGCAACGGTGCATGAACATGCACTCATCATGTACTCTGTTGGTAAGTTCGACACGCACCGAAGCAACTCGACTCAAAGTAAAGCACTATTAGGGCAGTGGTGGCCCAGTTGTAACGGCCACGACTTACGAGTTGTAGGTCGTAGGTTCGAACCCTGACAGGCGCTTTACTTTGTGTAAATTATTTCATCACCGCTGCTCTCAAAATGGTGAAGGAAAACATCTTGAGGAAACCGGCATGTCTTAGAACCAAAAATTCGAAGACATGTAACATCTACCAACCTGCACTGGGCCCGCACTCCTTCTCATATAGAGGAGGCCTGTATCCCAGCAGTGGGAATATTATAGGCAGATTATGCTAGGCCTGGATGCGAGAAGCACAGAACCGGTCGAAGTGGCGGTACCTATGTCCAGCAGTGGACGTCTTTCGGCTGATATTATGATGATGATGAAGATTAAGGCTTTATATCGTGTGCCGTGTGGTTACATTTCTCATACACTCGACGTCAACTATTGTCAACAAAATCTGAAATTTATGTTACTGAACGCGAAGCAATAATGCGGCTTTCATTTCAATGCTACTCGAGTTGTTTAGATGTGCGATAGCCACAGCGGCTTTTAGAAGATTCCTCTTTTTGGAAACCCGACATGAGGGATCATGGTTCCCCTTCTTCATAAGTAGTTACTAATGAAGTAATGAATATAATTCTAAAGAATATTTTTAACCGACTTCAAAAAAAGGAGGAGGTTCTCAGTTCGTCGGCATTTTTTATATTAATGTGTCGCCCTTTGTATTGTTTTTTCTTTTTTCGGTGTGCCTTTCATGCATTTACTAACTATACAGGCTGAAATTGAATTCATGTACTCATCATTATGAACAACTTTCACTATGGGAACAACCATGAAATCGCGAAAAAAAATCAGCTGTTCAACATAAATGTAGGGAGCCGATGTTTTTAGGGGGAGCCCATGAATTAAACATCCTGTATATTTAAAATGTATAAAAACTAAAAAGAAGTATTTCTGTATTGTTCAGTGGGTCAAGAAGCGTCAGTAGGAGAGTGGTCCAGGGTCGAGGGCACTCCTTCAGATCCCGACCCGAACAAGCCGTTTGCGAAGATGGACAACACGCCGCTGTTCAACACTGATGGGAGACTCAACCCGTCCATCACTATATTGGGTAAGATATTTATTATTTCGACCAATCCAAACCCGTTGTTTTTTTCAACCATTCTTACCAAGGGGTATCGTATTATCCAGTTAGTTATGGGGTTGTGGAGGTCAGATAGGCAGTCGGTCCATGTAAAATACTGGTATTCAGCTGCATCCGATTAGAGTGGAATGCGACCTCAACATAGTAGGGAAAAGGCTAGGTAGATGATGATATTTATTATTTAGACTAACCAACCAAGTTTATGTCAACCTTTCGAAAAAAAATGATTTGTTCAAGTCCTGATGAAGAATGAATGAATGAAGAATCAGTGCATTTTGCTCTTAAAAATTATAAAAGACACCTCTAACAAATCTAAAGCTGTATACAGAAAGAAAGCTGGTAACCTACCAGCGCTTATAGGAACCGGTCCACACAGGTAACCGGCGCAGGCGTTTATATGAACAAGCGCCGATTAGCGCCGAACGTCGACGACAAGTTCCGACAATCTTCGACACGCAACGGTCAGCGCTGGCGCCGCCCGCCATTCAACTAACTAACCTAACCGACTGCTTTATGTAACTGTTACCAGAATGGACCAGCGCCGATAAGCGCTGGTAGATCGGCGCCGGCTACCAGCTTTCTGTATACGACCTTAGTCTGAGATGCCGGGAATAGTTGTTACTTATAGCGAATAGTCAAATACTCGCCATTATCTCCAGTTATAAGATATTGTGGATTCGTCTCTTATACATAATTTTGTTAACAGGTGCAGGTGTAGTGGTGCCAGCCGAGATGATCCTCCTCAACTCAATAGTGTTGCCACACAAACATCTAACAAGGAGTTTCAAACACGAGATTATTTTATAGTCCTTTAAATGGCAACATTTATCGGTATGTAATAGAAAACTATAACACGGATACTAAACAGTTTTTATGTAATTATCTGTGGATGGACACAGACTACAAAATATTTGAGACCTAAGATTTTTTTATTCATTAGTAATTTCATAGCTGATAAATTAGTATTTTTTTTAGTTTTTTAAGAACATTTATTGAACTGTAAGGATTTTTATTTACACAGGGTGTAATTGAATTCATGGGCGTCCTCTCGCATAGCTCGTCAAAATATAGGGAACAGCTGATTTTTTTTCGCGATTTCACGGTTGGTCCCATAGTGAAAATTGTAATTGGCCGCGACATACGAGTCATAGGTTCGACTCCAGACAGGCACTTTATTTTGTGTAAATAATTTCATCACCACTGCTCTCAAAAAGGAAAACATCATCAATGAACATCGAGGATCATCAATTTTTCATCATAGTTGATACATGATGCTTAAGTACAGAAAATACATGAGTTATAAAAATTAGGCCAATCATGTCGATGAATGCAATCATTATCACTATGATACAACTGTAAAGCTTACTACTCTAGGTGCAAGAAGCCAGCAGGCAGTTTCCTCACGATGTGTTTCCTAGAAACAAAAATTCGAAGACATGTACCAGCCCGCACTGGTCCTGATTACGGCCCACACCCTCTCACAGAGGGGACACCTGTGTCCTAGCAGAACATTATAGGCTGATTATGTTATGTGTGTATTGTAATACTTACGTTTAAAAAAAAACATCACGCTATAGTTAGCTTTTATTATGTAAACCTTCCTATATAAATAAAGGTCGATTCATCAGAGAAGCCGTAGTTCAGACACAGTGCAAAATATTCTTTCATACATTCTCATGCCGGTGTCGGCATTGACACTGAGAGCGCTGTGTCGTCACTGACACTGAAAAGTGGGGATGCGTTCATAGAGAATGTGTGAAAGAATTTTGCACTGTGCCGGTACTGTGTCGGGATTTCGCTTCACTGATATGTGTGAATCGACCTTTAATTACATATTATGATCGCTTTTTGTTGACATTGACGTTACGCGCGTTCACTTTCGAACATTTTAATTTTAGCTTAGCAATGTGAATGTTTGTGCCAAGTGCACCAACTTTTTATTTAGCTATCTTTTGCAGACAAAACCTTCGTTTCCGATATTTCCTTCTTCCGGACACCTTTTTTTAGGAAACCATCGGTCTGCGGCAAAACGAAATAAATCAATCGGTTTATATTGGGTAGGCTCGCGTTTAGAGTGCTTTTCATCAAATAGTTCCTATGCCGTAATGTTGACTCCACTTTTGTAGGACCAGTATGAATGCGCTACGCCGCTACCTAATAGGTTCGTTTGTATAATTGTTGCGGCAAAACTATTCCATGAAACGCACTCTAGAGTATTTTTTAACCGACTTCCAAAAATTAGGAGGTTCTATGTTCGTCTGTATGTTTTTTTTTTTTTTTTCAAAATTTCAAATAGCCACCCGCAGGCCCGCAGATTATAGCCATCTGTAAACATAGACAATAATAGCAAGGAATTCCACTCCTTGGCGGTAAACATTGACCTTATTACAACAAAACCGTGTCTAACAGTTGTTTAGCCTAAACACCTTTTAAACATGACATTTCTGTATGGAGTTTGACATAAAACTGACTTTAAACGCGTTGAACAAGTGTCTATGTTTTTGTGGTAAGACCCATAGTGTAGGTATTAGCGTGCTTAGAATGTAGATACAATAATGTAATATCGAGGAAATTAATTGTTTATCCAATTATTGATTACCAACATTCAAATCATAACTGTGATTCTTGGACAGTTGTACGAAATGGCAAATTGACGTAGTGTGTCAAAGTTGATAAACAATTAATTTCCAATACAGTAGGTACATAATATTTTAAAAAAATACACACAAATGTGTGTGAAAGTGGCCTCGCAAGTAAGTTAACATAAGGCGGGACCACAAAACGCATATATTCTAAACCAAAGCTTCCAATAAAATATACAATAGAAATAAGAAACTCTTGCATGATTAATTCACTCATTTTTGCGAGCGGTGCTAAACATAGTTTGTGTAACTAATTCTCTCATGTCGTGTCGACACGAGATACACGTTACTTGCATAAAGCAGCGGAAAGGTCTCTGCAGGTTGATCTACGGAAAGAAACGGTTACAATGTTTAACCTGCACCCTAATTGCGTAACACATTATCAATCACAATCTGAATGATTTTGAAGGATAATCCATTACTTCATGTTCGAAAAATTTGTCTGCTCAGGATCATAAAACGCAATTAATGTTTTTGAACTGTCAAAATGAAAGCCATTGCGACTGTAAGTGTGTTACGCAATTACCCCGCTGTTTCTTTAACGTGTGAGCTCATAAATACGGGACTAGTTCACCTGCACCGATCGGTACCGAGTTGTCTTTACTGGGAACCCGCGTCTTTATGCAAGCCTTCATAGGCACGAGATACCTTTACTCGTGTCATGGTGAAAAATGAGCCAGTCATAATGTATTGACGAGTTCCCGCAATGTACGAATTTAAATTTACAGGATAACTTTTATAAACAAGGAGTTTAATAGGAAGGTACCTACAGGTTTGCTCGATTTTTGACGAGCAACACGTGTGATCAAAGGAAATCGAGTAAATTTCTAAGCGACCGACGATCGACGTCATATTATTTGTCGATCACCACTGTGGCTCGTTTGTGTCGATCGATAAATGCTCGATTTTAAACTGATATAAAATGATGATGGTAAATTATGCTTATTTCTGTTAGTAGGTGTATACAAACACTTCTACACGTCAATATTATTTTAAAAACTACAAGAGATTGATCTATGTTAGCCGACTACTCTGGGAAGAAAAACCGTAACAAACTCAGAGGACACAGTCTCTTTTAAAGTCCAGACATAATCTTGGTCAGATCATGTGATATTTATCGATCGTTAACAAGTGACAGTAACGATCAATAAAGTCGAGCAAATCTGTAAGAAGCTGACAGATATTATTGATCATCAAAAAACAGCTTATCGAGCGACAATAACAATCGTCAAAAATCTAACAAATGTGTAGGCGGCACCTATCGATACTTATTCCTGTTTAAGGTTGATGCGCTAGGGTAGCCCGCGAAATTCAAATTTTCTTAAGTTTTTTTTTAAGTTTTTTAATTATAAACATTAGAATCAGCAATACAACTCTCTAAGCTCTCTCTAACTCTCTCTCTCTCTCTCTCATGTAAGTGTATTGACTGACGATTTCATGAAATTTTCATTCAATACACTTACATGAACTTAGAGAGTTGTATTGCTGATTCTAATGTTTATAATTCTGTAAATCCATATTTGTTACGGCCGCTAATAATATTTATATTAACATACAACCTGATACTGACCTGCAAATTGCAAAAAACGTAAGAAAATTTGAATTTCGCGGGCCACCCTAGCGCATCAACCTTAAGAACTCATCCTGTTTATTAATTTTATATTCAAGCTTTTTTATTATACAAAGACAACGCAACTGAAGCACATAAGTAATATAAATAATATAATATTATTTTTAATAAAATATTTGTATTTTCATAGATTACTGTTATGTAAATAAAATGTAAATAGTTTTAAGATACACGGTGCTGCGAATAAATGGAATGAGCACATTTTCGACTTTCACTTTTCACGAAGGTACCTCTCATTTAATTTAAAGTAGACCGTATGTTTTTATCAAGAATGGGCCTATTTTCCCCAATAATGGAAATTATCGAACAGTGTTTACCTACCAAATTTTTATTTTATTTTAACTTGGTAGAAAGGCGAAGAATTAGGAAAGCCTTCAAGAGAGAGATAAGTACTTATTTTATTTATTCATTTCGATAAGGTCGTGGAAGGTTGCCTACGCAGTGTGTGCTAGGCGTATAGATAGCCGTTTGTGTTAAGGGGTATGCGTCAGGGCATCCCGCAAAATTCAAATTTCCTTACGTTTTTGCAATTTGCAGGACAGTTTCAAGAAATTTACGACCGTCAGTAATCCGTCAGTGATTTCTCAGTAGCAGCCCGGAGTCTAGATATGTGCCCGGTTGATAGCAATAGGCTCGTCCCCTATTACATGGAACTTTAACATAACTGGTGAAAAGGTTTACTATTAGGTAAACTCGCGACAATCTAAGAAGTCCGTTTTGACGTTTCGTTCTCGTACTTGTAATAAAAAGTTATGCCTTGAGAATCAGTTTTTATCAATGTAGATAGGTCATCGATTACAAACTCTCTAAGTATGTTTAATCGACATGTCTCGAGAATCAGTATATAAGAAACGAATTTTTTTTTCATCGCTACATAAAGGATTTTTATAGCTGTCAAAACGGACTTCTTAGATTGTCGCGAGTCTAGGTACAACTCTGCCTAACCTTGGTCATTACAGGCGTGATGTGATGATGAAGACTTGACAAAACATGGCACGGTCGGTAAAGAGCGAAAAAAGAAGGTTAACATGGGTACCAGCTGTGCATCGATGCATTATATCAGAACAGAGTTGTTGAAAACTACTAAATATCTACCTTTTTAGGGTTCCGTACTCCAAGGGTAAAACGGGACCCTATTACTAAGACTCCGCTGTCCGTCCATCTGTCACCAGGCTGTATCTCATGAACCGTGATAGTTAGACAATTGAAATTTTCACAGGTGATGTATTTCTGTTGCCGCTATAACAACAAATACAAAAAAAAACAGAATAAAATAAATATTTAAGGGGGCTCCCACACAACAAACGGGATTTTTTTTGCCGTTTTTATAGATAATGGTACGGAACCCTTCGCTAACTCGCACTTGGCCGGTTTTTTTTGTTTAGCAGGTACCAACCAGTTCCTACTACATAATAATTACCGGTATGTGACGATCGTGCAAAAATGAGGTCACAAAACCTTATAATTGGGAAGTCTCGAAGCGCCAAAGGATTGGAACACGACGCGCGTGAGATTACTTCGAAAAAGCCACGATTTTATCATGACGTGTGATATCTGCTAATTTCATTCACAATCTAAGAAAGTACTTAACATAACATATCATTACGCCTGTAATCCCCGAATGGTTAGGTAGAGGTGTACCAGAGGCCCCAGACAAAGTGACATTCTATCAGCGATAACGGTGACGGAAAAGGCAAAAATGTATAGGACTGACATAAGCTATCGACAAGTTTATGTCAATCCTGTTGAAAGTCGTTGTAAAAATACCAAACGCTTTCGAAGTTTACTAGGCCCTCTGCATCTATATGTAGGAACACCTCGGGCCTAACCCTGCTTAACTAAACATAACTGGCAAAATGTGGATGTATATAGGTAGGTTGGTACATTACCTACACTCACATTTCGCCAGTTATGTTTAATTCCCATGTAATAGGGGGCGAACCTATTACCACCAGGAAGAGCAGTGGTGGCCCAGTGGTAACGGCCACGACTTACGAGTTCTAGGGTCGGAGGTTCGAACCCTGACAGGCGCTTTACTTTGTGTAAATTACTAAAACTGTGAAGGAAAACATGGCGAGGAAACCGGCATGTCCTAGAACCAAAAAAACCGAAGACATGTGACAAATACCAACCCGCACTAGGCCCGCGTGGTAGATTAAAAGCCCACTCCCTCTCGAAGAGAGGAGGCCTGTGTCCCAGCAGTGGGAACAATATAAGCTGATTATGCTTATGCTATTGCCATCAACCAGGCACAAATCCAGACTCCTGCTGCTGTAAAATTCCTAAAGGAGACCCAATAATAATTTTCCCGTCCAGGGAATCGATCCCAGGACCTCAAGGATCAACAGTAACGCTTGCTAGACCAACTTTGGCAGGTAAGAAAGTATTTTAATTGAATTATAATTTATATCTATAGCCAATCGGTTTAGCAGAATAATAATAATTTGCACACTTGCCTAATCATGTGATTGCCATATCACGGTAGAGGAATTTTTACGGTGAATTTTTAATTTTTTCATTTCAAGTCTACACATTTTAATTTACTCTCAATAAGTATGGGCGCCGTGCGTGCCCTCCTGCGGAAACTAAAATCATTATTTTTCACGTTTCAGCACCCTAATTTCGTAACACTGTCAATCACAATCTGATTGAATTTTGAAGTATATTGCTAAACCCAAAGCCATTGCTTACCTACTGTTAGTGTACATACCTGTTAGTGTATATTCAGGGACCTTTTCCTTATATCGGGATGGTGTAATAAGAGAAAGGGGTGGAAGGATTCCTATAAAAAAAACACATCATCTAAAATATCGGGCCCTAAATTATCTTGTAGTGCAATAGGGGGTCTAAGTGTTACAACTGCTAGTTTACTTAGTTACTAAATTAAAATTTTATGTTATGTTAATAATTTCTAACAAAAGTACACTTTCAGATTGACGTACGTACTATTTCGATTTTTGTTGACCTTTTTTATTTATTTAACTAATATTGAATTTACAATTTTAAATAAAATATAGATACAATCTAATTCTAACATTATGTACAAAGGGAAAAAATAAAATAAGTATGCTTTATTAGTCAGAATTACTAAATTCTGACACTAAAGATCGAAAAATCAAGAACAAAAACAAATTCCCTACTAACTATTAGCATTTTAGTTTTTAACTAAAATGCCAACTGTCACTAACAAGACACAATACAATTTTAATTGTTATCGGCTTTCTAAAGGCCAAACAGTTGAGCGGATGTATAAAACTGGAATACTTATTAAATGGTTGGGCAAGGCTGATTTAACATTACGAAGTGTAGGTACGTGACGCATCTGCAAAGTCTTATCTAGAACAAAAAACATACCTAACAAATTCAAATAATTTATTTCAAGTAGGCACATTAAAAAGACACTTTTGAACGTCAAAAACAAAGAAATAGAATTAATTCTAGTTGCCCGTTCCAAAAGGTAGTTTTCGTCGAACATCACGCCTGTAATCCCCGAAGTGTTAATATAATATAATAATAATCCATTTATTTAATATAATAATAATCCATTTATTTCAGGCGACTTAGGCCCATAGATAGACATAAACATGCATATTTTTATTATAGTAACGTAAAAATGATTGTACACGAAGTGATCACTGTGTCGGCGTCGTGTTGCGCTGCGTGGTGTCGCGTGGTTAAGCAGAGGTGCACCGTGGGTGCACGCACATTTGGCCAGTCCCATGTACCTAATAGGGGGCGAGCCTATTGCCATCAACGGGGCATAAATCCAAACTCTGGGCTGCTACTGAGAAATTACTGATGGAAAACGCCCTATAATAATGTATTTTGCCTGACCTGGGAATCGAACCCGGGACAGCTCAGCATTAGCGCTTGCGACCACTAAGACAGTTAGCTAAAACTATAACATCATCATCTGCTTAGCCTTTTCTCAACTATGTTGGGGTCGGGTTCCAGTCGAACCGGATGCAGCTGAATACCAGTATTTTACATGGAGCGACTGCCTATCTGACCTCCACAACCCAGTTACTGGGTAACACAATACGGTACGACTGGCTGTCAGATTTTTTTGCTTCTGACGATCCGTAACAATGTCAAAGATCTAAGGACAGCGAGATCAACGGCTTAACCTGCTGTCCGAGGCACGGCGGGGTCTTGGTATGTAAAGATGGTCACCCATCCACGGACCAACCGCGGCAAGAGTAGCTTAACCTCATCGATCGACCCGTGCGGCTGATATAACTCAGCCAAAAGCCCCAAGTCCTAGAACTAGAATATAAAACTACCGAATAATCACGTGTTTCTTTTTCACAATGTTTTTATCACGAAACGTCGCCCATTCAATAATTATATTATGAAACCGGAAAAAAAAAAATCAATAAATTGTTTTAAGTTGGTAGACGTAATTTTTTTTTTAATCGTCTCCCACCCAAACAAAAATGACGTCAACCCGTTTTAAAATCAACAAATTACCAAAATTATTTACGTTAATATGACGAAAGCTTACGTTTCACAAATAATTGTATCAAAATCTAGTTTGAGAAGTAAATTGTAAATAAACGATTGATTTGTTGTGAATGCGATCGCACGCAAGCGGCATCGGCAGTTCGTTCGAAGCCACCATCGTGCTTGGCTGTATGCGTTTTATGATTTTTACCTGTGACAGACGGTGTGTTTAAAAAAAAATGAATTTCTTGATAACCAGAATAACATGGGCGAATGGGACGCGGATAAATCAATATCTTTTTGCAATTATTAGTGAGTACCTTTTTTTGTATTTTATTTTGTGCTAGGTATTTTAGGCGTTTTTGTTTTATTATGATTTTATTTTTTGTTTTTTACTTAATTAAAATCTACATTATTGATAAATAATTTGCTGCGACGGGTGAAATAAAAAAAAAATATATATTAAATTATAAATATAAAAATATTTAAAAGTTTTCACTAGTTTTCATAGCCTACCTATGTATTTTTTTAACTGAAATATTTTTTGTTACAAAAAAATACTTCTAATGCTAATGACGTCAACGTATTTTTATTGGATATTTAACGGTGTCATAATCACTCCAAAATCATGCAAGATTTAAATTTAACTGACATTTTAGTGAATTTACATTATGCATTTGTCTACTTACTAAAGAATACTAATCTGATGTTTTCATGAAACGAATCATAAAGTAAAGAATTAAGTACCCTCTGTCTTAAAATAGAAACTAAACATTTATCTAAATAAAAAATACGGGTAGGCGAAGACTTGTCAAAATTCTGTGGAGAAGGTAAAGTTTTTTGTTTAAAAAAAAAGTTTACTGTGTAATCTGTCCAGCCTTTTCGGAAATTTACCAGAACAAACAGAAAGACAGTCAAATTTTTTTTTTGTATACGTCATCACCTAGCGGTGGTGTAGTTTTGGCATGCTTCACTGTATTGTTCGCAGCGATCTGTTTTGGATTTTTATGTGGTCTGAGGACATTTCAAATAGACAATTCAATTTTATCTACTTTTTGTTTATCTATTTGGGTATTTAATTGTAGCTTTATACATTAACGGTATTATGGAACACACATTGTAGACCGTCAAATGGTTTCTTATCGATGAACTTACATCATTTTAAGTCTGACTGTACCTATAAGGTAGGTAGATGTCTTTAACCATACAACCTTTATAACAAATTAATTAGGTACTATCGCAAATAAATCTTACCTACAATTATTTGTTTTTATAATATTTAAACACAATACGAAGATATGCGCCGGTTATTGTTTACATTTATTTTCACAAACACACACACACGCAACCTCACAAGGGAATTGTTGAAAAAAATCAAAATAAACAAACAATTTCCAATGACTTACTATTTAAAATTGAACATTTTCAAGTTTGTAAAACAAATACTTGTTTTAAATAAACAATAAAATGTTTATCGTAGAAAACGTCTACGATTTGAACGTCGGCGATTTCCCGAATGGGGCAATTCAAATCGTGGATTATTACGCTAATCTGCATGGTCCCCACATGATCTGACCAATACAATATTAATAATTATGGCCCCGTTTATAAAAAGTTAATTTCGTAAAATTCATAGCTCATCTCCATAATTATTCATAATCAGCCTTAGTGTTCCCACTGCTGGGACACGGGCATCGGGTCATCTCTCTCTTTTGACCAAATTTAAAAAAAGAAAATCGAATTTAAACATTTATTCCGGTACTAAGCACGACACTTGTAAACTTGTAAGACGGAATAGAGTCGCCGGACACTCAGGATTTGCTATGATTTTCTACAAGTTGTAATTTACAAAGAATTTTTTGAAGAAAAAAAATCACCAATAAAATTGTAAAAATATAGTACTTGTGAACTAAATAATGTCATTTGGCTAATACAAGGCTTGTAAGTTTTGATAAACAGGGCAGACTTTCAAAGAGCAACAGATACAGGAATTGATTTTATTTTGTTTTGTATTACATTTGTTACTAAGGGGTAAAACGGGACCCTATTACTAAGGCTCCGCTGTCTGTCCGTCTGTCACCAGGCTGTATCTCACGAACCGTGATAGTTAGACAGTTGAAATTCTGATGATGTATTTCTGTTGCCGCTATAACAACAAATACTAAAAAACAGAATAAAATAAATATTTAAGGGTGCTCCCATACAAAAAACGTGATTTTTTGCTCGTTTTGATCGATATTGATAACGGCAACGAGTAGACGCTTGAAATATTCACAGAATATTTAGTTATAATTATATTCATTTTAAAAATAAATAATAAATTAAAATAAAACAAATATTTAAGGGGGGCTCGCATACAACAGACATGTTTTTTTTTTGCCGTTTTATTGATAATGGTACGGAACCCTTCGAGTGCAAGTCCGACTCGCACTTGGCCGGTTTTTTAAGTATTATTACTGACATCGTATGGATCAATTTTTAAAAGTTTTTTAAAGACTCTGTGACCTCTGTTTATCCTTATTTATTTAATCCTTTAAGCACACAAATGTACAGAGGCGGTCTTACCCACATCCACACCATGACATCCTTCGTTGTTTATTATCAGAGTAGTCAGAGAGGAAGCACCGAACAAATCTAGTAAAAAAAATAAAAATGACGTGTATAAGTGTTTGTACAAACCTACTTACAAAAATAATTATACTAATACCTGCCTATTGTCCAGGGCAGGGCAATGACCTCTTCTCATATAGAGAAGACACGACCATTGATCACCACTCTTGCACATAACGGGTTGGCGATTTCAGACAATAAGTCCAGTACCATAATTGCGTAATGCACGATCGATCAGAATTAGAATCAGTTTGAAACAAATGTCTAATTCATTGCAAAATAAGTTCGAAAAAATAATTAACTTAACAACAACGTAACTTAAGCTACGTATGCATTGACAGCTCACTTCACCTTTTTTTTTTTTTTTTTTTATGGTGCTATATCGTCCATTGACGTCTCCCGCTCTGGGCGGAGCGGAAGGGCGTGTCAGACTTTTACTGACTAAAACCCACCCGTGTTCCTTCAGTTGCCTGTTGCCAAGGTCCCGGTATCCCATTCGGACTTTTCCGAAAAGCTCACCTCGCCTAAGTTTGCACTTCACCCAAATTTTCACGGTGAGGTTTTACAGATTTGAAACCGGCTGATTGCAATGCGACCAGCCGGTTTCATTTTGACAGTTGAGCCACGTTCATTGCGTTACTTACGTTGTTGACTTGACGAATTTTTCAAAACTATGAAGTAATGGATAAGCAATATCATATCCTCTGAAAGTCCCGGATTGCGATTGAAAGTGTGTTACGCAATCATGGACAAAATAAAAAATACTTGCTTAGGTACCTACTAAAATATATCTAAAAAAGTTTTTAAAGAAAATCATGGTAAGTCCTACGTTAAATAACACATTAGTACGTAATATAATAATGTACAAGCATTTCCCATAAAATAGGAAACTAAACACAATTCGAGCAATTTTTGCTCGACTAAACAAAACACTGCAATTTTTGCTCGTAAACAAGATAATTGAAACTAAGCTTGACGAACAATGGTGCCAGTATGACCTGCCAGGGTTGCGGGAAAGTGCGAAAGGGATACCGGGACCCTTGTCAACAGGCAAATGAAGGAACACGGGTGGGTTTTAGTTAGTAAAAGTCTGACACGCCCTCCCGCTCCGGCCAGAGCGGGAGAAGTCATTTGAGGAATTCCCACCCTCAAAAAAAAAAAGAAAAATATAACGCATGACAACAAGGGACAAGTTAAAGTGAACGGTCCGTAGAATCGCTAAACTTCATTACCCTTATGACAAATTGTCATTATTAAAGTTAAAAACCGGCCAAGTGCATGTCGAACCACGCACAATGAAGGGTTCCGTAGTTAGGATGAATTTATCCAAAAAACTTAACATTGTAGTTGAAAAACTTTTTCATGTTCTCCGATACAGAATGTATGGGGGAGAACATGTTTTTGCAACGGCAATTTTAAGTTGGTCGATTATTACTCGGCAACTTGTGGAGCCTACTTAGCTGTGGTAGTTTTCCTTTTAATTTCGTTATATATACTACTAATATTTCGCAAAAGGATCCCTGAACCCAAAAGCTTTCTAGTACAAACAGTCTCTGAGCTAAGCCGCGGACAGACGGACAGACGGACATGGCGAAACTATAAGGGTTCCTTGTTCCAACTATGTTCCACCAGTAGGTACGTCCTACTTTTGTTGATGAAGCAGTAACTATTCGTGGAATGCGTTCCCAGTAACAAACGACGAAAGATCATAACTTCGAAGTATTCTTACATCATTGTTCGTCATTTTATCTGTGTGAAAATCTTCAAGAAACTCAACACTCCGGTTTCTCCAAAAAATCACACTTGCACACAGCCCGGAAGTCTGACAACCAGGGTTACCAGGAGTATCGTATTACCCAGTTACTGGGTTGGGAGGTCAGATAGGGAGTTGCTCCAACATAGTTGGGAAAAGGCTAGGTAGATTGATTAATAGTATGGATGTTTAGTACGGAAATATGGCTACACATCAAGCTATACATTTCCAATTTATGCTGATCTCGCATTGTGTAGGATTTCCGTACAATGCGAGGTCAGCTTATACTGGAAATTTATAGCTTGATGTGTAGCCGTGTGAACCTAACCGTAATTTTATACGTCTACTATCTAAAGATTTTCATCCTTGTTATCATCCTTGTTAACCTTCGGTTATGACACGAGTTCAATATTAAATACATATTACCTATAGTAGGTAGTTATAATATTATACACCTGTTTTTTTTTCCCATGACTCTATGGTATTAATGAGACCATGTCAAAGAATCATAGAATATAGGCATAGAAATTTTTCAATAGGTTGTTTTTTTAGTAGCGTAACATTAAACTCTTGATGTGTGTATCTGAGTACGATTAAGGTGGATGCGCTAGGGTAGCCCGCGAGATTCAAATTTTCTTACGTTTTTTGCAATTTGCAGGTCAGTATCAGGTTGTATGTTGATCTAAATATTATTAGCGGCCGTAACAAATATGGATTTACAGAATTATAAACATTAGAATCAGCAATACAACTCTCTAAGTTCATGTAAGTGTAATGACTGACGATTTCATGAAATTTTCATTTCCTTAAATCATTTTCATTCGAATCAATCATTCATAATGAAAGCTAAGAAAATGCGACGTCGTACTTTTTTATGGATAAAAATACTTAGACAGTTTTTTTTTTTTTTATCCTAGTAATCCTGACTTTGTCGAATTATTTTGTTTTAAAAACGAAAAAAAAAAAATAATGCCGGTGGATTCTTTGACATGGTCTTAATACCCTAGAGTTATGGGATTTAAAGAAAAACATGTTGTACGCGGGTGTAATACTTATAGTATCATCTGGATTCCTCTTGGATTCCTAAACTACACAGCACCATTTTTGAGCACCACGGCGACAATGCAGAAAATACATTCTTATGACCCACGTTGACTGGCTACGTCTTATTTAGCTTACCAATAATGAAGCTGTTATCAATTTTCACATCTACTTATTAATCCATTTTTATGGAAGTGTCAATGCATACTATAATACGAGTATTTGCTTGAATGTGTCAGAGATCACCAAAGAAAGATAATTGTATAATCTTTTTAGGCTTTTAACAATTTTTATTTGCATAATAGGTACACGAGCAAAGAGTATGTTTCTTACAAGGAGCAAAGATTATGCGCTGGCGCTTATTGACGTCACAACACAATACGATACCTTAACTTAAGAACTTGTTTGATAAGGGCAAATTGGGACCTGTATTTGTGATGATGATTATAATCACCCGTTTGTTTGTAGGTAACTTGTTTTCACTGCATGTGTAAGGCCTGGCTGCATATTTTTTTAACTTTATAGTTTTGATTTTCGTTTTGCTCACGGAGTATGTTTCGCTCTTTGGCGGCAGTCTTTTCAAGGTGTCCCACGAAATTCAAATTTTCTTACGTTTTTTGCAACTTGCACGTCTGTGACGATTTCAGGAAATAATCATTCAATGCACTTAAATGAACTTAAGGAGTTGTATTGCTGATTCTAATGAATATAATTCTGTAAATCCATATTTGTTACGGTCGCTAATAATATTTAGATCAAAATACAACCTGATACTGACCTGCAAATTGCAAAAAACGTAAGAAAACTTGAATTTCGCGTGCTACCTTAGCGCAACCACCTTAAACTAGGTAAAAGATGATTATCCTCCGCCTCATTTTAACTTTCTAATAGTCATTGAGTAATTTTAAGAGACTAGAGGATCTAGACAAACTGACATTCTATCAGCGATAAAGAAGATGGAAAAGGCAAAAATTTGTAGAACTGACAGCTTTTCGATAGCTTTATGTCAGACCTATAACTTTTTACAATATAATTTTACAATCCTGTTGAAAGTCGTAGAAATACGAAATGCTTTCGAAGCGATTGTCACTTGTCTAGGCCCTCAGATTTCAAGCACATTTGATAAAACCGTTAAATAATGTAATTTTGAGTCCCTACTTACCTAATAGTGTATGAAGGCTGGGTAGTTGCGTAACACACATAAAATGTCAATTGATCGCAATGGATGTTGTTTTTTTTGTCAGTTAACCCACGTTAATTGCGTTATTTACGTTGTTAAGCAGACGAATTTTTCAAACCTATGAAGCAAATGGATTAGCAATATCCTTCAAAACTCTTGGATTGTGATTGAAAGTGTGTTACGCAATAGGGTCCTGCACCGTAATTGCGTCATTCACAATCAATCAGAATTGGAATCGGTTCAAACAAATGTCTTATCCATTGCTTCATAAATTCGTATCGGACGGAACAAACGCAACGAGAATCGCTCATGTCGAGGTAAAAGTACTATAGCAAGCCTGCATGGTGGGCGGTGCGTCAAATCGCGGAGGTTAGGTATTCTAAGGCCTGAATTCCTGTTACGCTGATGTCAACCGCGTACAGGCGGTCGCGTACGCGTAGCAACGTAGTACGCGCCGCGGACGTCAGCGTCGCATTATGTTGCTACATAGAACACAATATATACAACGTATAACGTTAAATGAGCAAACCCTGAAAATAGTTTGATCAGAATAACAAGCAGAATCAATCGAACCACTTTTTAATATAGGTCACATTTTTCAAAAAATCTTCATACGTTACCGTGTGTCTTCATTAATAGGTCAAGCCATCACATGCGCAAACCCGCCAAAATAGATAGACAAACACAATTTGTAGTCGACCAATTTAAATTTTCTCATACACGGGATAATAATAGCTTGTATTTCAATGCAAATACGAATCTTCCAAAACTAAAACAGCACATAAAACATTTACAATTTTTTTAAATTTTTTTTCTCTCTGAAATAGGTCATTTGAATTAAAAATCAGTTGGGGTGTCTGAGGTTTTGCGCATTTAACGTTGCACGTTGTATAAGCACGTGCGACCGACGTACGCGACCGACATCAGCGTAAGAGGAATTCAGGCGTATTATATCTCCTGCCAGGGTTGCGGAATAGTCCGAAAGGGATACCGGGACCCTGGCAACAGGCAACCGAAGGAACACGGGTGGGTTTTAGTCAGTAAGAGTCTGACACGCCCTTCCGCTCCGCCCAGAGCGGGAGAAGTCATATGATGATTTCCCACCCAAAAAAAAAAAAAAAAAAAGGCGTATTATATCTCAAGCCGAGTTCTATCTACATTTCTAAGACAAAATTAACCACTTCGGGAAGAGAAAAGGGAAAACTAAATACGCAAAATAAAGACTTTGACAACGCGTCAGAGCAAGTTCAATGACCCCGGACATTTGTTTTAAATATTATAATATTCTATTATACATATTGATGACACCGAACCAAGAATTTGAAGAATTTGTTATAAAAAAAACTATCTTTCGTTATCACCGACTTTCACTCAATAGGAGATAGTATGGCATCGAGATTATTGAAGACCATATGCGAAGAAATTTGTAGACGGCGCCATATAATTAAAGACGAAACCTGTTAATTGTTGACCTAGATCTTGAAATTGGGGTCTTATTAAACATTTTCGCTATTTTTTTTGCTCGAAATCGTGATATATCTGGCGAGACTTCGTATGAGTACGTACCTAGATACTATTGAACTTAAAAACGTCATCTGGTACAGGTATATCATATTTTCCGTTCTGGATTCGATTCGCAGGTCGAGCGTTGAGTGATATTGAGTTTTCCATTAGGATTTCTCAGTACCAGGCCGGAGTTTGGAAATTGGCGGTGTGATACCCCCGTGCCTCGGAAAGCACGCTAAACCGTTGGTCCTGCGCCTGATCTGTCTCCGGTCATGTCGGATTGCCGTCCGTGAGAGGAGAGTGAGTGCACAGTGTAGCTGTGTCTGCGCATACTCTTGTGTACTATAATAACTCCCACGTCGATGGTTAGTCTCCGCTGAGATTGGCCGCCATGGCCAAAATTCAGTCTGGATAATCGGGTCCCACAACCCAGTAACTGGGTAATACGATACCCGTTGGTAAGACTTGTTGTCAGACTTTCGGGCTTCTGACGACCCGTAACGACTGTCAAAGATCCACGAATGACAGCCGGGACCAACGGCTTAACGAGCTTTCCGAGACACGGAGGAGTCTCGGTATGTAAAGATGGTCACCCATCCATGGACCAACCCCGGCTAGCGTAGCTTAATCTGATGGATCGACCCTGAATTAAATTTCTGAAATTAAATAGGCAATCATCAAATAAAATTACGTACTTAGTTCATTCTCTGAGAGCCTTTTCCAGGAATATAGGCAGTTAAAGTCAAATAATTTATTTCAAATAGGCACATAAAATGCACTTTTGAAAGTCAAAAACAAAGAAATAGAACTGATTCTAGTTGCGTTCCAAAAGGTAGTTTTCGTATGGAGAAGAATGGGCAAGAAACTCCACCGTTAACGAAAGAATGTAATCCTGACTGTAAATCTAGACAACCAAATCAGTACCTATAGACCTGTTCGAGGCTACTCATTTAAAATTTTAATGAACCAATTAGGCATAGAAGATCTAGCTAGACAGAAGTCTAGGAAACTAGAAAATACATGACGATTGACGCACAGAAAGTGACGTAAGTATTTAGGACAATGACCTTCATGCATTTATGCATCGGTTACAAAAAGTAACCACAAATTACGTGGTCATGTGGTAAGAATGAAATTGGAGTTGGATTCATGTTATTAGGTATCTATTGTTGTGTGTATACCTACGTATATCATCAACAGATATGCAGTTGTCATGCCTAACGAGAATTTAGCTCAGAACTTATATGCATTTAAGTTCTGAGCTAAATTCCTTACTTTTGACTATGGGAATCTTGGAGCTATTCTGCCAAATAAATTCTCTAAATTTAAAACTTATTTTGACACAACTAAAATCGCATTTGACAACCGCGCGCCTCCACTTGGTACTTGCTTTCCCTACACCGTGGTTTTTTTTAGAGCCAGAGCCGCGCATGTACTGCAACCTCGACGTGTTTTAATGGAATTTTTCAGTTTTTGTATGGAAAATAACGGGAAAAAAAAAAAGTTTTTTGGTATTTTAGTTCATGACGTCTAATTTTATTCCACACATTTTTAATCGCGATTAAATATAGTCAGATTTAGTTAGAGGATTTTAGATACAGAACAAAATTTTAGGTTAAAACATCAAATTCAGAATAGCATTTTCACTAAATTAAAAATCAGTGCAATCTTAGTGCTGTCAAACTAAAATATAGTTAAGTTGTGGCACTATAGTCTATTTCAGAATTGGAAATCGTTTAACAGGAATAAACTAAATTTTAGTGATTTTTAGTTTAGTTTTGAGAATTTGTGACAACTGAATCGGCACCTAAATATGTACGAGCACCATGTGTGTCTATCACATGATTAATTTATATGTATGTATATGTGTTTCGCGATTTCGTATTTGTTCCCATAGTAAATGTTGTTCATAATGATGAGTACAATGACTCCTTAAGAGGTTGCTGGTGTTTTACCAATAACCCTGTATACTCTATTAAAAATGTTTAACTTATGGTGGATCTAACAGTGGTAGCCCGCGAAATTCAAACTTTCATTTACTGATTAGATTGATTCAAACTTTAATATTTTTGGGACTCGCCCAGCTTGATGGCACGACGATCTCTAAAATGTGGCTGGGCTGGGACAGACTGGATGCGGAAGGCGAAGGTCAGGGTATTGTGGCGACAGCTTGGGATAGGCATATGTCCAGCAGTGGTCTGGGATTAACAAAGAAAGAAAAATACTTTATTTGGGACACGCACAGGAAATATAACAATAAAAACAAACATTAAAACTAACAAAATCAATAAAACCAGTAATAAAATAAAACAACGTGTAACGAGAAAAGAAAACCTGTGTGAGGCCAAAAAGGCTCCTATCTCAGCTACGATATTTGAGAAAAAATAAACAAATACCGCAGCGCTGGTATTCAGATAGGGCCCACTGTGATGCCACGGACACACCTACGGACATAAAATAAATCTCAGAGAGGAATAAAAGTAATAAATATTAAATAAACAATACAAATAAATACAAAAGTAAAAGGATTAGGCTTAGTTGATGCTTATACGAAAGAAGAAGAATCACTAAGTCAATGATGGCGCCCAACAGGTGATGGACGAACACGTCTAACTGCACTAAAACTTCGACGCAGTTGAGCATCTTCAAGGCAAAAATTTTCATAAAAACACTCATAGGCCCTTCCGTAAGCTACAAGATTTGCATAGAAATCAATCTCGTTTATACCATGATTTAAATGCTCCATAAGGTCATAGGCCTTATTTCCGGATTCATAACAATCCATTTACTTTAACTGCCACAAAGTGGATCCTATGGTATTTTAATGACGATTCCTCAAAGTGTTGGATGTAAACCTTGTATGAGGTTAGATGTTAACTGTAATCGTCTAACCATAAACTCGCTTGAACTTGCACTAAGTTTCTGTTTTGCAAGCAATTCAAACACGTAATTATTTAGGTTCTGCTGCCCGCGACTTCGCCGGCGTCTATTATCTTTTTAATGCAAAAAAAAACTACCGAATCAAAATTAATACAATTTATATGCGAGCATCGCGCAAGCTTCCTCCTTTACCAACTGAAAACCGGCCAAGTGCGAGTCGGACTCGCGCACGAAGGGTTCCGTACCATTATAGTTTGTTGTATGGTAGCCCCCTTAAATATTTATTTTATTCTGTTTTTTAGTATATGTTGTTATAGCGGCAACAGAAATACATCATCTTTTTAGGGTCCCGTTTTACCCTTTGGGTACGGAACCCTAAAAAAAGAATTTTCATAATCGGTGCACAATTGACGAAAATATCGATGAAAAAAAATATATAAAAATATATAATTATAAGCAACTACATATGTAGTGACGAACATCTCTTTTTTTTTAAGTAAAAAAATAAAAGTTATAAAACTAAAACCCAACTACGACAAAATGTCAACCAAAAATATATTATGCTTACTTAAACAAGACATCACAGACAGACAAATAAAAAATCCGGAGTCACAAGTGTTAGCATAATTCGAACAGATTACATGTGACTCTGGACTTTTAGGATATAGGAGTTTGTAATTTTTAACCGACTTCAAAAAAGGTATTATTGTGTTCGGCGAGTTTTTAACTTCCAGATTCTAGATGAACAAGGAAGCTCGTACATAATCTTGGTAATTAAACTTAATGACATTTTGGAACAAAAACGTTAATTTATTTTATAGTTATTATTCCGTACATAGAGCAGGTATATTTTATAACATCATTTTTGTTTTATTTAAAACGAGTACTAAGAATAATTATTATTTCAATGTTTTATTATTTTTAGAAACAACTCACGACATCCGCCAATCCGGACTGGAATTACATCCCGCACCCTTTCACACAGAGAGGAGGCCTGAGTCCCAGTGGGAACAGGGCCTACCCATACCCAACCTCAAATTTAACTCGCTCGCACCATACTACTCGCGGCCTGAGTGAGAGCGAGACGGAATGGAGTGCTGGTGGCTCCAAAACTCGAATAGTTTAGGGTAATTGCTTTTTACGGTGTTAAAAAATAAATGTTGGACCTGCTTTATAGTTAGTTCAGGCAAAGTTTCATGATCTAATTTGAAGTGTTTTTTTAATACCAGCGGTTTATAGTTGGGTTTAACTTTGAATTTTTTTCTATGAGAAGAAGTTTTATGTAATCGTGTTTTCGTCAAACATAGGACCTAGCATCAATCCTCAACTTTAACATAAATATATTTATTTCAAAATGAATGCTGCAGTATTTTCGATATAACGGAGGATCATGCTAAGCAATTTGAGGTAGGGTAGGCCCTCAAGCCGATTATGCTCTTCTATAATAACCGGTCAGTCAATAATGCATCTTATTAAGCCCGTACTTACACCATTAAATCCCATTTGTCTGCTGTATTTATCGTAAAATCGCGTGTTTACTCATTAAGTTCGTAATCCGCTCCGCGTTCGTGCTCTCTGACAATTTCTACCCGTTTCATAGCAGTATTTACCTAATTATTATCTCAATTTACTCATTATTTACAACAGGATCCTACTTGCGATGTTTTAATGGTGGAAATTAATGATACATTACACGAACGACCGTAATGTCAAAATTATGCTGTTGACTTTTTTGCGTCTGATTGAGCTATATGTACCATAAGCTATAGGTACTTACTTATACAGGGTTAAGGCTCGTACAAACAGACGCGATATCGCGGGCGCGACAGGCAGCGGTACCTTTGTCGACAAAGCTACCGCTGCCTGTCGCGCCCGCGATTTCGCGTCTGTTTGCACGAGCCTTTATTGGTAAAACACCAACAACCTCTTAAGGTGTCATTGTTTGTACTCATCATTATGAACAACTTTTACTATGGGAACAAATATGAAAACGCGAAAAAAAAAACAGCTTTTCCGTACATTTTGACGAGTTATGCGAACATAAATGTACTGAACAGCTATTTTTTTTTCGCTCATATTAAAAGTTGTTCATAATGATGAGTACAATGACTCCTTAAGAGGTTGTTGGTGTTTTACCAATAACCCTGTATATTTAATTGGTTATAGGTAAGTAATGATTTAATGAAGAGCAAGTCATCAATGCATTGCAATGAGTTCGTGGCTAAGTAATAACAGCCGCACGGATCGATCCATCAGGTTAAGCTACGCTTGCCGAAATTGGTTCCGTGTATGGGTGACCATCTTTACTTACCAAGACTCCTTCGTGCCTCGGAAAGCACGTTAAGCCGTTGATCCCGCTGTAATTTCTAGATCTTTGACAGTCGTTACGGGTCGTCAGAAACCCGAAAGTCTGAACCAGTCTTACCAAGGAGTATCGTATTACCCAGTTACTGGGTTGTGTAGGTCAGATAGGCAGTCGCTCCATGTAAAATACTGGTATTCAACTGCATCCGGTTAAACTGGAAGCCGACCCCAACATAGTTCGGAAAAGGCAGAATGATTGGAATAAAAAAAAATACAATAGACGTAGATATATTTATAGTAACCTATTCCGCTTGACTATACTTCAAGAGTCATAAAAAACCCTGTAAGAAATCGATACGTTTTTCACCTCTCAACGAGGTATCCTCAGGATGACGATTGACCAATTGCAAACCAGAACGCGACGTGTTACCACAGCGAGCGCTGGATGCAAAGACATTAAAATTGATTGATTGAATTGATTGGAATTCATCAATGCATTAGAACGATTGACGTGACCCTGATTTACTAACCATTTTGATGATGATAAGGAGATCACTGCAGTCTTGTCGGTCTTTGGGGCTTTACGTATCGGATACGTACTCCGTCAGGCGGACATTCTTTTGGCTTCTTACGTATCTAAATGGCTCACGGATGGCTCACGTATCTAAATACACAAAGCCCCAAAGAATGACAACACAGTTCAAATCTTTGACAGCAAAATCTGCTACATCGAATAATTTGTTGTGATTGATTGATTAGCGTAAAAGATTTATTACAGCAGATCAATCATGTGAAGTTTGAACAGGGGCAGGGTCTCAGAAAAAACTCACAATTAATCACGGATGAGTTAATGTGACTGACAATCACGCATACTTTTTCTATGCCAATAATAATATTCTAATTTCAAATCTTTTCAATCCTTACTAATCTATACTTCTATACCAATATTATTAAGAGGAAAGATTTGATTGTTTGTTTGTTTGTTTGCATTGAATAGGCTCCGAAACTACCGAACCGATTTGAAAAATGATTTCACTGTTAGGAAGCTGCACTATCCCCGGCTGACATAGGCTATATTATATTTTCAAAAAAATTAGGGCTCCTTACTAAAACTCCAATAATGTAACCCAAGGTGTAAAAAATTACCTAAAATAGCCGTAGATAAGTACTTAGTGCTACCCGTGCGTAGTCGGGGCGAGCAGCTAGTATATTATAAATGCGAAAGTAACTCTGTCTGTCTGTCTGTCGCGCTTTCACGCCAAAACTACTGAACCGATTTAAATGAAATTTGGTACGTAGATAGTCTAGAGCTTGTGAAAGGACATAGGCAACTTTTTATCGACATACCACGTGGGCGAAGCCGCGGGCGGAAGCTATACTCCATTTGAAATAAGATTAGCCTTTTTTACATTCCGTTCAACCGATTTTGAATTCTATTGCGTTGGTGGCATGACAAATGGCAGCCGCAGTAGATAGTTGGTATTGTGTAACTTTTTTTGCTTTTAATGCTATCCTTATGCCTACGGTATAGAAGTCGAAATCAGTTGAACGGACTGTAAAAGGGTTTGTTTTAATGTCTAATCTTATTTCAAATGGGGTATAGTAAGTAATAAAAAATACACGGATGAGGGGAGGAGGGCCAGCCTAAAACCTCAAAACGTATCACCAAGGGTGTAAGTAGGCCACAGAATATAGTGTAAAACATCTGAAAGAAGTTAAACAACTTTAATATCAGCGTCTACTGAATATGTACGTTTAGGATCTTGTTTTTAGGAGTTGGTGATTTAATCCAATCATCATCTGCCTAGCCTTTTTACAATTATGTTGGGGTCGGCTTCTAGTCTAACCGGATGCATCTGAATACCAGTATTTTACATGGAGCGACTGCTTATCTGACCTCCACGACCAATACGATGAATGTAATACGATACGGTAAGACTGGTTGTCAGACTTTCGGGCTTCTGACTACCCGTAACGATGATTCAATCAAATATAAATGAGTATCAATTGCTTTTCATGAACTTTTTCCTTATGCAGTTTGTCCCAAATACAAGTTTGCGTACAAGCGACAGGTTTCGAGATGCGTCAATTCAAGTTTCGATAATAATATGATCAAACACCTAATAAAAATCATTTTAAAAAAAAACTAAGAAGTTACCAAAGATTTTTTGTTCTTTAAAATGTAGGTATAGGTAGGTAGTGCAAAGTCTTAAAGGAAAATTCTGCGATATCGTCGTGTAAACATGTCCGTCAAATCGTGCAATGTGCACCGTCATAATTATCTCCACCTTCATTCATTTAAAACTTAGCCTCAATAATTATCTCAACATTATTTTTAATCAACCCTATAAAACCAGTATGAATGAATTGTTTTCGTGTTCAAACATCGTTTCTTCCACAAGCATCGTCGTAAGTATCCCCCCATTCATTAATATCAGGTTGGCCCGCATTACCACTATTACCAGCTTGTATCGGATGTGTCAGGTTGTGCACAGCATTCCTAGGTTCAGTTTATTTTTAGCTTTGAAAATAATCGACCGATTGAAACGAGACGGGACTAAAATAGTTTGAACTTAGTACGAGGTAGACAGCCTAAGTAGCTGCTTGCAGTAGTCACTGAGCGCATAGCCGACAAACATACATAGATCGATAGATCTATCTAAAAATAATGAAAATGAAAGAGAAGGAGCTATGTTTATTGAGTACACCATGGACCTACCTACAGATATAAAAGTGGAAATTTTAGATAGGGTGACATAATGGGCGGTATTATCGCTAAAATTATATTATCGCTATCTTTGTACTCATATCATAATTATGTCATACCTCTTTGTATTTTACTGTGTGTACATAAATAATAAATAAAATAAATAAAAGGGATATTTTAAAGACAACCTTTGGATGGTTTTAAAGGGAGAAGAAGAGATAATAATGCAGGTACATATTTATAAATGTAGGTATATAGTACTGTGAGGTTTTATGCGATACGCAACCTCATGTGATACAGGCTGGCTAGAGCGTAGCCGTCAGTTTCGAACGTTCCAACAATTTACTTCAAATAGTTTAGTCAATTTGTTTAGGGAGGGGTCACTTTAGACTGAACCTCCAAAATGTATACATGTCTCTTTTAATTAATAAACCCTCTTGAAACCTCCTCCTCTTTGTAATCCTCCTCCACGCACCCTCACACGTATAGCTAACGCTCCTAAAGCGTTACATATACCATAACTAAGGGAAGATGTCAAAAACCTGTAAATTCAGTACTTATAGGTATTTAATGTTAGTTCTCTATTTCGCCACGGAAAAAAGTGTGTCACAGAACATAATTCCAATTTTTTTCATTTGCTGTTTGTAAAAAATCTTGTTGGAATCCTTAATTTACGTTTCTTTTTTGTTAAGTTTAATCAACGTACCTAACTCAGCAATATAAACCTGTATTTTCGAAGTATAGTTAGTAGGTAGTTAGTTTTTTTTTTGTATGTTTAAGTAGTTATTAAAATGGTTCTTTATTTTGGAGGGGTTTTTCCCCCACGTAAAAACTCCTAAACTAAAACTATTATACACTTGTTTTTTAGCAAGTTTTGTAGTTAAAAGATTAATAATTAATAATTGGATTAGCAAAAACATTTAAGTAGGTAAAAGTAGCGTTTTGCCCGCGTCTACCTCGGTCGCAAGCCACTGCTGAGCAAGAGGTCCTGGGTTCAATTCCCTGGTCAGGCAAAGTTTTATTGTTTTTCTATCTGGAATTTCTCAGTAGCAGCCTGGAGTCTGGCTTTGTGTCCAGTGATGGCAATAGGCTCGCCCCCTATTACATGGGACTTAAACATAACTGGCGAAATGTGGGTATACTATAGGTACAGCTCTGCCCTATATCAAACACTGGGCGAACACTGGGGAGTAAATTAAAGGCTGAACTGCTGAATGAAATGGTCACAACATGTGACAATAATTAATCGGATGAGAGAAAATGAACTGAACTATTAAACAAAACAAAAATACTATGTTTCTACCTAAGTACTTGGATGTCTAATTAGATCGTGTAAACCAAATGTTTTTAAGACGAGCGCTAATCCCGCCGGCAAACTGCCACGCAATTTGGCAGGTTTATAAAATAATATGTACAATGTTTAGTCCAAATAAATGTTTTTTTATTTTTGTTAAATATCGGATATTTTGATATTTGTTATAAACTAGCTGTTTGCCGTGACTTCGTCTGCGATCCAGGATGAAAAGTACCCTATGTCCAAATGTGCCAAATTCCATCCTAATCCGTTCAGCCGTTTTAGCGTGAATGCGTAACAAACAAACAAACTCACTTTCGCATTTATTACGTAAAAATCCGATAACCTTCTAGGTTATCGGATTTTTACGAAAAAAAATCCGATAACCTTCTAGGTTATCGGATTTTTACGAACCCTTATAGTCATTAATCTAACTAGCAGAACCCATTTACAGTAAAGAACAGGACTTACTTTACTGACTTCAAGTTCAATGCTGAATGTTGATCCTGACGATAACACTAGAACAGTCTTACTTAGTGTGTTATCGTCAGAATCAGCATTCAGCATTGAACTTGAACCGTTGCCAAGTTATAATTGTACTTAGGTAGTATTTATTTCTAGGCTCCACTACATTTCCTGTGTGATGTGTTTTATCTGATGCGGGTATGATTTACTATACTCGACAAAACATCGACATTTCTTTTTTTTTAATATTCACGTACATATTGGAACACACATAGACACACACTCGTGGCTAAGTAATAATAGCCGCACGGGTCGATCGATTGGGTAAAGCTACGCTTGCCAGGGTTGGTCCGTGGATGGGTAAGCATGTTTACATACCGAGACTCCTCCGTGCATCGGCGTTGGTCCCGGCTGTCGTTCGTGGATCTTTGACAGTCGTTACGGGTCGTCAGAAGCCCGAGAGTCTGACAACCAGTCTTACCAAGGGGTATCGTATTATTCAGTTACTGGGTTGTGGAGGTCAGATAGGCAGTCGCTCCATGTAAAATACTGCTATTCAGCTGCATCCGGTTAGACTGGAACTACTGGAAGCCGACCCCAACATAGTTGGGAAAAGGCTAGGCCAGTGGCGTATTTTAAGATTCAGCGCCCTGGGCCTGTAAGGTTTGCCACCCCTTAAATTCAAGGAAAAAAAAAGCAACAAAACCAGCCCCGAGTCGCGACGGAGTCCGACCGACCGACAAGCCGCGCCGCCGCCGCGCCGCCACCGCCGCGCCGGTCAGTAGAGCGCAAAACACACAAGGCGGGTGCGTGTCGGGAGCGAGTCGGGTCGTTTTCTTCGCGGGAGGCGCGCTGTCATCGTATTCACACACAGCTCGGGCGTGGGACGGCGGCAGCGGGTCGGGCGCGGGACTTCAGCGGTTCGGACGCGGACGTACCTAGCCAAGCGGCGGCAAACAAATACGACACGCTCCGCGCACGACCCGCGCCCACGAATTACTTGAATAGCAATTTATTATGCCCGCCATATACTCCCGCGCCCGACCCGCTCCCGTCTCGCGCTGTCTGTGGTGTCGGGCGGCGGGCGAAGCTCCCGCTCCCGTCCCACTCCGCGCCCAACTTGCCCACGCGTTCTATGTGTTGACATCCATATAATTGTTTGATTTAGAACTTATAATGCCCGCCGTACTCCCGCGCGACCCGCTCCCGACATGCACCGGCCTTCTGTGTGTTTTGAGATTACAATAGTCCCGTGTTTTGTCTATCAAACTTACAACCAACTGAGTTTTAAATTTTGCGAAGTAGTTTTATTTCTTTTCAATGAAAGCTTTAATTTCTTAAAAATTAAAGGCTAACAAAGCTGAGCGTGAGGTGCGGCTTGCGCCGCCCCTCGCAGCCTACCGCCCCGGGCCATGGCCCTTTTGGCCCTAGGGTAAATACACCACTGGGCTAGGCAGATGGTTTACGACCAACTTGGCTATTTAGTATATGTAGGACACCAAATTGGGAATTAATTGAGGCTCATAGAAAGAGCCAGTGAGCCACCTTTATTATTATTTAAATATCTTTGACATATCTCGGCACCCTGGGGTCCCAGACCTTTGGAAGGCATACGAGGGGCCGAAGCCAATTCGCAGAGGCCCCTTAGACATTTTTAAGTGTTGAGACACCAACCGACGATTATCCCTTTATGCACTACGCAAGTGTCAGCCAAGGACAACCCCCTATTGGTGTGTCCTACACCAATCGGGGGTTGTCCTTAGCTGCACTGCAGAATATTGAAACAAAGATATTGGATTATGGGTTCGGGTGGCTAAGTGAACTGGTTATCTTTAACTATGGAAAGACTATGGACCCTGCCTGACCAATGTTTATAAAAATAAAATACATTGATAAAATGTCACCACCTTTATTATTACTAGAGTGTCCATTATTATTTCGAGAGGATCAAAATGGGGAATATTTGGGGTTCAATTTAGATACATGCTTTTTTCTGTTATATTTTTTGTTGAAACGAGCTGGAACTACTTATAATTTTCTACTTGGTGTCAGAGTGCAACCTTGCGCGACCCCACTGTAATAAAGCTGATTTGAATTCTGGTCCCATTCATAATGAAAATAAACAAGTACCTATGTTTTTATTTTATTACCCTAGCTTTTGCCCGCGGCTTCGCCCACGTGGGTGTCGGATATCGTCTCACGGGAATGTATTACTGAGATACTTAAGAAATGCTGGGTTTCCTATACAAACTTTCATCCCCTATATCACACCCTATAGGATTATTTTTTAAACAGCCTATGTCCTTCCCCGGGATGCCATCTATCTCCTTGCTAAATTTTGTCGAAATCCGTTCAGTGGTTCAGTTGTGCTATTCTATAAAAATCTTACCGTGAAAACTTAGGTGAAGTGAGCTTGAAGTGAACTGTCACTGCCTTAGCATCAGTAGGTATCGATGACAATGACAGCTCACTTCACGCTCACTTCACCTAAGTTTTCACGGTGAAATGGTTACAGAATCGCAATGCAGGCGTGAAAAGGTAACATACAGACAGAAAGACAGAGTTACTTTCGAATTTATAATGTTAGTATGGATATTTACGGAGTTTGATTTAACCTTTGCTGGAGTTTCTTTTTGCTGGCAATTTTCTATCTATACTATTTCGTTTTATTTTAATTAAGTATTTTGATTAAAACAGCGAACTTGATTTGAGCAGTGGTGGCCCAGTGGTAACGGCCACGACTTACGAGTAGTAGTAGGTCGTAGGTTCGCACCCTGACAGGCGCTTTACTTTGTGTAAATTATTTCATCGCCACTGCTCTCAAAACGGTGAAGGAAAACATCGTGAGGAAACCGGGATGTCCTAGAACCAAAAATTCGAAGACATGTGACATCTACCAACCCGCACTGGGCCCGCGTGGTAGATTACGGCCCGCTCCCTCTCACAGAGAGGAGGCCTGTGTCCCAGCAGTGGGAACATTATAGGCTGATTATGTATACATGTATGGATATTTACGGAGTTTGATTTAACCTTTGCTGGAGTTTCTTTTTGCTGGCAATTTTCTATCTATACTATTTCGTTTGATTTTAATTAAGTATTTTTATTAAAACAGCGAACTTGATTTGTAATACAAACAGAAAAAAACCGATGCTTTTATTCGTCTTGACACTGCACGAACGAAGTCATACCTAAGTCAGAAAACTGCATTTAAAAGAATAAAACCAAAACAATCCGTGTTATAAAACCGTAGAATAACACGTCAATGTGCCGTGTTATAGCCATTTCATACTCGTACAACTGAATTTGAATGTACGGACAATTTAAGTTGGTCGGTCATCAATTTGATAATCAATTAATTTCTCCGACTGTACTTAATACAAACTTATTACTTATACAAATTATCTACTTTCTTATAATATTACTTATAAAAAATACACATAAAAGCTCCCAGCAGACAGGCGACCCTAGTAGAAAAATTTCAGTGAAGTTTTCAAAGAAATTGTTTCACGAGAGTCGAAGAATGAATGAACGACCGTCGCGCCTGTCTGCGGGAGCCTTTCATTGAATAAGTTAGTGCTTGTTAAAGCACACGAACGAAGGTCTTCGAAAGCAATCAAGGTAGCCTAAGAATATTCTAGATAGAATATTGGATTATGGTAAGGATTACATTATGATTTCTGCCCCTGCTGGGGTGGCCCAGTGAGGGCAGTGGTGACCTATTGGTATCGGCCTCAACCTACGAGTTCGTGAGTTCGAATATAAGCAGGCGTTTCACTTTGTGTAAATAATTTCATCACCACTGCTCTCAAAACGGTGAAGGAAAACATCGTGAGGAAACCGACATGTCCTAGAACCAAAAATTCGAAGACTTGTGACATCTACCAACCCGCACTGGGCGCCCGCGTGGTGGATTACGGACCACTCCCGCTTTAAGAGAGGAGGCCTGTCTCCCAGCAGTGGGAACATTATAGGCTAATATGCTGTGGTCATCCTAGCGCCTACTAACCTAACCCTTTCTTCTCCACAGTCACAATACCGCTGCTAAGCTTCGGCATGGTGCAAGGCTGGCTGTCCCCCATGATATCAGTCCTGCAGTCAGAAGACGGGCCCTCACCGGAGCCCTACACCAGTTCCGACATATCCTGGATGGCCTCCGTGACGTACATCACGGCCATCATCTTTGGAGCGCCCATGGGTTATCTGACTGATAGATACGGCAGGAAACTCATGACCTTGGTGACTACGCTGTCACTTATTGTAAGTACTTAATTCATTTAATTTATTTTTTACCGACCTACCCGTGCTTCGCACGGTTTTTACGTCTTGACACGCCGCGCCGCACCGCACGCGAGGGTTGAACATTGTTACCTAGCAGGGGCACCGTACCGCCAATTTATCGGCACATTGGCGCTCACATGGTGAGACGGTTTAGTCCCATCTTTTCCCCTATAACTACAAAAAATCCCATCTCTTCATAATCACAGGAAGACATGGGGAGGGGAAGAGATAGGACTAAACCGATGAGACTGAGCGGTACCGCTCCGGCGTCGCAACGCATACACCCCGCCTCGTTCCATGGGTTGCAATTTAAGTCCGGTATACGTGTGACGCGGAACGTACGATGGCACGCCGGAACGCATCGAGTTTCATACCATGGATATTTTGTATGTAGGACGCCGCAGCGATACCGTTCCGCCGCCGCGCCGCCGCGCTGCTGCAACGCATCGTAGGCGTCCGCCCTCAAATTTACCACATACAATCAAATAGTATAATTCAAAGAATCGAACACACACGACAAAACGTTACTAGTGCACCTTGACAAATTACTAATTACTAGATTAAGTATAAAACTTAGCTGCGTTATCAGTCACAGCAGTTCCATTAGTTCAGAATGCACTGATAAGAGCCAATATAACTTGAATGAAATAAAATTTTACGGTCCTCGATAAACATCGAGTTTGCTTAACAAACCTGTTAATTTCTGCAATGTTAAACTAATCTGGCAATTTAATACATCCGATGCATCAAATTGGCTCGTGACTAAATACTAACAGCCGCACGGGTCGATCCGTCAGGTTAAGCTACGCTTGCCGGGGTTGGTCCGTAGATGGGTGACCATCTTTACATACCGAGACTCCTCCGTGCCTCGGAAAGCACGTTAAGCCGTCGGTCCCGGCTGTCATTTGTGGATCTTTGACAGTCGTTACGGGTCGTCAGAAGCCCGAAAGTCTGACAACCAGTCTTCTTACCAAGGGGTATCGTATTACCCAGTTACTGGTTGTGTAGGTCAGATAGGCAGTCGCTCCATGAAAAATACTGGTATTCAGCTGCATCCGGTTAGACTGGAAGCCGACCCCAATATAGTTGGGAAAAGGCTAGGCAGATGATGATGCATCAAATTGGTAAATTACTGGATTATAGGAGTGAAATGATTCAGGGCTGATTTAACCAAAGCCAGATTATCTTTTATTCGGGGAATAAAATTGACGTTTGACAGTTTTTGAATAGTTAATTGATTCAGGCGTGACTTAGCGGAAATCAATTATAAAATACAATAGACGTAGATATATTTAGTAACCTATTCCGCTTGACTATTCTTCAAGAGTAATAAAATACCCTGTAAGAAATCGACACGTGTTTCACCTCTCAACGAGGCATCCTCAGGATGACGATTGACCAATTGCAAACCAGAACGCGACGTGTCCAACGCAACAAACGTGTCCCTTCTGGTTTGCAATTGGTCAATCGTCGGGGCAAAAGTTTGGTCGAATTCACCCTCAGGATGGTAAACCTTCTGTAAGAAGACCACGATCCTCATTATGTTTCTGCCACATTTTTGGTAAATGATTAAGACTAATCTGTTTCATTTGACAGTTCAACAACATTCATTGCGTTATTTACTTTGTTGAGAAGATTTTTTTTCGAACTTATGAAGCAATGGATTAGCAATGTCTTTCAAAATGCTGAATCATTTTTTTTGTGATTGATCGCAATTAGGTATCGGCGCAATACGTTCCGTTCTCTCCCCTGTCATCCGACACGCTATAATCCCTTTTCTTTCATAATTTTGATTCCTCTCACAGTCCATCCATGTTTTCTTTGGCCTTCCTCTCCCTCTCTATCCATCCACATTACCATCAAGTCACCTCGTAGAATACAAACGTCTCTCGAGCTTTCATACTATCAGCATTCCATGTCTTCACTATTCCTTGTTCCGAATCCCAAGAACCAAAAAATTCGAAGACATGTGACATATCTATCCTCTATCAACCTGGGCCCGCGTTGTGGGTTACGGCCCACTCCCTCTCCCGGAGGAGGCGTGTGTGCCAGCAGTAGAAACATTATAACCCACAAGAAGATCGATTTGAACCATAAATGTGACAGTGTAGACCTTCAAATGTCTCAAACGGCACTGATGCCGTAACCAATTTGCTGACTGATCTTGCTTATGGCATCCAAAAGGGTTTCAGAGGAATACGGTCGGTCCCATCTCCATACAAACGCTCTCGCCTGTTTTTTCTCTGGTTTATGACCGTAGAGCAATGATTTTTTACAGCAGAATAAATATCAACTAGTACTATGCCCCTATGTTTTTCATTTTGATGATACATCATCTGTAGAAGCACTAGAACCCTCAGAAAATGCTCAAAATTGCCTGTTTAGACCGCTGTCATCAGAGGCCTATTGTACAAGTTTGACAACTATGAATGAAAAAGAAAAACATAGGGACACAGTAAATAGCCTTCTTATTCAATTTTATAAAATATCTTTCAAATTGGTCCAATATTGGAGGAGGAAATAGACGAGAGCCGAACTTCGAATTATGACTTTTTGTATGGAGAAAAGACTGATCCTATTTCCTCTTAAGAGAACTAGCCAGCGATAAACAAAAACTAAGACCGTACAAGGATATATTAAAACGATAAAATTAAATCAAGACAAAATTACATTTTGCGCACAATGTTGTTAATAGTGTGGGTTTTCCTCACACGTCCACAAGAGGCTAATTATACATTTTTGCACGCAAATGTAGTTATACTTAATGAAAATAAAACAATTAAAGTCAAATTAAATATATATAATTTGAACATCTCACGACCGTTCTCGACTCCAGTTCCTTCAAATGTAGAAAAATTGTTTTTCTTTGCTATGAAGTTTCTGCATATTATTACACTATCTACTAAACTCCTAAAAAATAACTAAGCTAGGGCTCCCCGTTCAAATGGGTCAGGGTAGGTTAGAACTGTGACCAAACGCGCGCTACACCTATGGTGGTCTCGACAATTACTTGGTTATTTAGTATTTTTTGGGAACTATTTGAGTATTAGCTGCGCCCCGCGGTTTCACCCGCGTAAGTCTCGATCCCTTGGGAATATCGGGATAAAAAGTATCGTATGTGTTAATCCAGTGTAACTATCTGTTTGCCAAATTTCATCCAAATCCATTCAGCCATTTTTGCGTGATTGAGTAACAAACATCCAAACACACAAACTCACAAACACACAAACTTTCACATTTATAATATTAGTAGGATTACATAAAGAGATACATTTATTTTATTTATTTATTATTTTGAATAATAAAATAAAATCTTTTTTGAGAAACACACATCATCATCATCTCATCTTTTGAGAGTTTTTAGAGATACCTATTTTTTTTTTTTTATGATATATAATACAATATTTATAATGATAAATCTAAACATCATTATAAATACTTACTATTATTCTTTTGAATAATAAATAAATAAAATAAATGTACTTATCTCTTTTGGGAACCAAAATTGTTTACTAGGTATATTTCCCTTCTTCACTCGCCCCATTGACCTCTGCCTCTGTCATCTTCACTCGCCCCATTGACCTCTGCCTCTGTCATCTTCACTATCCGTTCGTAATACACAATCTCCCATTATTTACGGATACCTATAGTCGACGATTACCTACTGTTTTTATCCGCCGACTAATTAGTTATCGTAATTAGTCACATAATCGAGTCACACGTGAGACGTTTTCAGCACTTTACGAGTTATTTAAGCTATTATTTTATTGCTATTGTGCACTTTACGAGTCATTTAAGCTATTATTTTATAATGTACGTGTGGACAGACTATCATCATCTCTTTAAATATACCATAACCATCAGGTTATAGTATATTTAAAGAGATGTCTTAAATAAGGAGGCGCGGGTTTATGTAAAGTACCTACCTATTCAGGGTGTTAGGGTAGACACCGTTATCCTTGAAACTAGTGGTTTGGTGTCATCTATAATATACTTTTTCTATGGGACCAACCTTGAAATCGCGAAAAAAAAATCAGCTTTTCCATACATTTGTGTTCACTTAAATCGAAAAAATGTATGGAACAGCTGATTTTTTTTTGCTTAACCTGATGGATTGACCCGTGCGGCTGTTATTACTTACCCACGAGCTCCTCATCCTATCTACCATTTAGTATTGTACCTATATGATATCTGCCGACAAACCGCACTGCCGTTTGGCAGGAGATTTATGTAGGTACCTATTAGGTACCAATTTGTAAAACGATATAAATGTACATTACTAGGTATTTTAATTCGATTAAGAAGAAGAACATGGAAAACAAACAACATTAAAAGGTAGGATGTTCTTACAGGTTTTTTTTTTTTTTTTTTCCTAGCATTATATCTTTATATTATTGATTTACGTCGATTAAATACACTGTAGGTATACATTGCCTACATAACAACTAATGATACTAATAACAAATAAAGGGGAGGGGCTCATTGGGCATCAAAGAATTCGTCCGCATCGCTGTCAATGGGAAAAGTGCCCAAAAGGCTGGCAGCATTGCCACGTTGAATGGCAATGCTGATTCTTTGGGCTAAAAATAGGCCAGCCTTCTGGTCACGTGAAGAGTCGACCAATCGCTTAGCGATGTCCCGAAATACTCGATGAGCACTCGGACCCCACGGCCCTAGTGTTTCAACCCCAAACGGCTCAAACATATAGCTCCCAATAAGGTTGTTATATTTGCGCCGTTTGAGGTTTTCTGCTCCTGCAGCAGCTGCCCCAGCACAGCACGCCGTGCTAGGAAGATGGGATGGCACGCGGGTGTCGACACAGGTTGCGTCCCACACCAAAGGTCTACCCAACTTCCAAGGCATTATGGTCATTCCGTCTGGCCTCTTCCCATCGTCGCGTGCCAAGCCGTTGGGTTCTAAAACAGCTGGCACCCCGGCGGTGACAAGAGCCCGACGGATAATGTCGTTAATGCTGGCGTGGCGTGCCATCCTACCAGCGCTCTTGCTACAGGATAGGCCGTGGTGTCCGAGGCAGTCGACTCCTTCACCGCATATGTTCTTATAGCTGATTTTTTTTCTTGTCAAATTAAGGCTGTGAGCCTACCGCATTTTTTGTGACTCTTAGTTCATCCGTTCCACAAAAGTACATCGATTTAAAGGCTCAGGTAACAAGCAGTTCAAAGTCTGCTAATCTAGACATAACATACCTACATACTACAGAAATGTGCATAAAATGCGAATGAATGCGTTTAGTTTGTGCACAATACACAATTTTTCTTTCTTTATTTATTTTATTTATTCAGGGACAATAAACAACGACAAAACCTACCTACGTGTTGGAACAGAAAAAGGATAATACAAAATATTAACAAAAGGTATTGCAACCCACTGCAATAATCCGCATATTGAGAAAAAAACCGGCCAAGTGCGAGTCGGCACCTATAAAACGGCAAAAAAATCATGTCTGTTGTATGGGAGCCCCCCTTAAATATTTGTTTTATTTTAATTTAATTATTTATTTTTAAAGTGAATATATAACTAAATATTCTGTGATAATTTCAAACGTCTATCTGTTGCCATTATCAATATTGAGCAAAAACGAGCAAAAAAAATTACGTTTGTTGTATGGGAGCTCACCTAAATATTTATTTTAATCTGTCGTTTAGTATTTGTTGTTATAGCGGCAATAGAAATACATCATCTGTGAAAATTTCAACTGTCTATCTATCAACGTTCATGAGATACAACCTGGTGACAGACAGACAGACAGCGGAGCCTTAGTAATAGGGTCCCGTTTTACCCTTTCGGTACGGAACCCTAAAAAGCAATCTTTAAATGTTATCATGGCGAAATGTGGGTGTACTATTATAGATAGGTACACCTCTACCTAACCCTTCGGAGAAACAAGGCGTGATCGTATGTTATGACATACTTACTCTTTTGTACATGTTTATATGTTTTTCTTTCTTATAAGCTAAAGGATAAACATAAAACCTGCGTTAACGCCGCCGTTATTCATATACTTTGTTTTTCTCACGTAATTGATATTGTTATTCAAATTATAAGCAATAAAACAGGTACTGTTGATAACACTAATGAACTAACTGAGTGGGTCGAACTTGACGGAAAAACAGAAGATGTCATTGTTTGATGGGTTATATAAGAAATAAGATGTACCTACTTATCTATTCGTACACGAAATCTCATATGAGGCCATTGTAAATTAAAAAAACTTTTTATAAAAAAAAAAAAAAACAACCGACTTCCAAAAAAAACACTAAAAAAGTGAAAAATAACTTTAATTTCGGAAGTCGGTGTCTTTGCTTTTCAATTTCCGTTTTTTGCCACCGACTTCCGAAATTAAAGTTATTTTTCACTTTTTTAGTGTTTTTTTTGGAAGTCGGTTGTTTTTTTTTGTAAAAAGTTTTTATTTTTCACTTTTTAGTTGTGGTACCTACCCCACACAAATCCGAATACCACTACCTGCTATGTAAATAACAGCGAAAGAGTCAAACAGGATATCGTCTAGATAAACTAAGTGGGAAAAATACGTAATATTGAAGCTAACTAAAAAATTACGCAAGCAAAGTTAATCAAATTTATATGGGACCACCTCGGAAGCATGACCTACCAAACAAAAAAAGAATAATCAAAATCGATTCATAATTGGCGGAGTAATCGCGTAACAAACATACAAAAAAAAAAAAAAAAAATTACAGGCGAATTGAGAACCTCCTCCTTTTTGAAGAAGTCGGTTAAAAAAGAAATCTGCTGGTCCTGTAGGGAACAAAATTCATGTTCGCATAGCTCGTCAAAATGTGGGGAACAGCTGATTTTTCACGATTCCAGGTTTATTCCCAGTAAAAGTTGTTCCTAATGATGAGTACAATGACCCCTTAAGAGATTCCGTGCCTAAGTAATAACAGCCACACGGGTCGATCGATCAGGTTAAGCTACGCTTGCCGCGGTTAGTCCGTGGATGGGTGACCATCTTTACCTACATACCCAGACCGCTCCGTGTCTCGCAATGCACGTTAAGCCGTTGGTCCCGTATGGTATTTGTAAATCTTTCACAGTCGTTACGGGTCGTCAGAAGCCCGAAAGTCTGACAACCAGTCTTACTAAGGGATATCGTGTTACCCAGTAACTGGGTTGTGGAGGTCAGATAGGTCGTAATAATCATTAATAAGTACGACGAAAAACAAGATGAATGTAAGATGATGAAAATAGTTTCCATTGCATATAGTTTCTTATTATTTAAAACTTTTACAGTTTACCAAATTAACGCCTCTCATCATATCTCTAGATTTACCATCATAATGTTCTATTAAAAAAAAAAAAAAACATCGTTTTGATGATAAAAATATCACGTCAAGTTCAGAGCTAGAAAAGGAAAGCTATTTATAAACAAAGGAAATCCTGCTTCTGTTTGACATCATTAACGTAAAATTAGACCCTTTGTCAGTAGCCACGAAGCCACATAGCAACACAGGAATGTGAAGTCGAGGTGAGGTTGAATGTACTTACAACTAGAAAAAAAACACTTTGCAAATATGCTTCCAATAATGCGGGTGAACATGGAATTATCAGATAAATTTCAAGAGAAAATAAGCTAATTTTAGATTTCTATATCTAAAATTAGCTTATTTTCTCTTGAACCTGCACTTTCTGCCACAGTATAAATAAGTAACAATATTATGTCTTCATAGGAAACGACGCGCTTTATCAGTACCTACGCAAGTCTCGAGTGCGCGACAGTTACGTACGGACGCGGAAGGTTTATCTACTGAGCGGCCGTAAGTAATGATTTCAAGGTCACTGCCGACTACCAAGACATAATACTGTTACTATATTATACTGTGCCTCTACTTAAAACAATAGATGATCGTGACAATTTTAGAAACATGCCACAAGCCCAGGTACATGTTCATTAAAGTTTTGGATTAGTTTATGAAAGTATACGAGGAAATGTTTTTGTTTATTTTGAATTTAAAAAACATGCTGCATGGTAATCGCGTAACACAATCACAATCCCAGTGCTTTTCATTTTGGCTATTCAACAACATTCATTACCTACATTAATTACCTACGTTGCTGAGCAGACAAAATTTTCAAACTTATGAAGCAATGGATAACGAATTTCCTTCGGATTGTTATAGGAAGTGTGTTTTGCAATTGGGATGCCGAATTTATTGAACTTCCTGCAATGGAAATGCTTTTGGTTTACAAAACTTTGGATTTAGAACCCTCTACACCGGTATTCGCGTGATATCACAAAAATCTAATATTATTATACTAATAAAAAAAGTTATAAGTACTATAAAGTCTGTTTTTCAATCTCGTAGACTAATTTGACATTTCGAGTGATTGTTGTATGTTTTTTCAATTTGGAGTTTGACACTTACACCTGTCAAATTAGTCTCCTTACGAGATTAAAAAACAGACTTTAGCTTATCACGTCACTATTTTTTATTATAGTATATCCGTATATACCATAATAAAGTGCTAAACAAATATTACATTACCTATATCAAAAATTGTAAGCAATGGACTGGACATAGCTGAAATGTGCTAATTTCATCTGATTTGGTATGCACTATATTTTAGTCAATATGTACCTAGTATTTTCATTTGGATATTGATAAGTAATGATGTAAGCTGTTAACACAGTATAAGAAAATAACAGAATTATGTCTCGGCAGTGACCTTGAAATAATTACCTACGGCTGCTCGGTAGATAAAGATAAACCGTCCGCGTCCGTGTGAAACAGCGCATATCGATACTGTTGCGTACTGAAACAGTATAAATAATTAACAGTATAGGAACTACGTAGTAAATGTTCGAAGTGGCACACTCGCACAGACGCGCTGATTGACGAGACCCCCCAAAGTGATTTTCGCGGTGCTGTCCGTTGCGGGTGCCGTATGAGACAGACAAGTGGTGCCGCGGTATTTTTAAAAATGGAGGGTTGGCAATTATTTTAACAAATAGGCCTACTGTTATACACTGAGAGTTCGAAGCGCGTCGTTTCGGCTGTTTTATATAAAGACACAATACTGTTACTAATTTATACTGTGCTTTTAATCTGTTCTAGGTTTTCCCAATGAATTCTTGTGTGAACTTGTTTTGATGACCTTAGAAATTACACTTCAAAGTGAATCTATTTTTGTAACACTTTGGTACCATCCAGCAGCCACGAGTAAATTCGACAAGTCCCTTATAAAAATAATCTGATTAGTTCTTTAATCACCTTGACCTATGGAATTACGTAAATGACTCAAAATATTGTAGTAGGTACCACCTGAATCTGCATCAGTTTTCCTCAACGAACTGCTTTTGAAAATACGTTAAATTCATTCTTTTTTTTTTTGTTAAATTCATTCTAACAACATGAAAATAAAAGCACAAAAACACATGACTTCATAAAAACAATTTTGTTTGAAAACAATATCGAGCCATTACCGCCGTCTTAGTGTAACCGACAAAAACCAAATTTTACAGGAGGTTTTTTTAAAATATTTTTATAAATAATTGCTCTATTAAATTGAAATTTAACATATAATAATGATTTTTGAAGCTTTAGGTGTAACAGTTAAAATTTTCTAAAAAATAATAGGTTTTGAGGCTTTTTTGGCGTTTACAATAATTTTGCTGTCACAAACTAACGACTTCTTAGGTTTCGGGGCATAAGTTTTAACGCAAGCGACAATAAGCCATTTCAACTATGCATCAATTTTCATAAATAAATGTATACTTTGTTAAAAAATAAATTAAAAAAACGAATTAAAATATATAAATTTATATTTCTCATTATTTTAGCATTTAAATGAACAGTTAGATCATTGAATTAAACTTAAAATAGAATTAAAAACCTTTATTAAGGAAATTAATGGTAAGATTCGCTGCATTGGTTTCAGCTAACATTTCTAACTTAACTCCGACCTAGACACCACTATGATGCCTGTTGACTCCATTCACGGTACAATTGGAAGTTTTACCTGTAATAAAACAGTGTGGGCTCCTTCTGAGTGGCCAACTATGTTCACCAATTCTAGATCCGATCCGGCGATCCGTTTTATGAACTAGAAGTCTTTCTCTCTTTCTTTCTTGAATGCCAGCAAAATTTTAAATAGCCTTCCAAACATTTAGAATGGTTTAAAAAAAAGCAATGCAGTAATTACGCTCCAATACGGTTATTTCGAAGATAGCAGTAAACAAGAGTTGAATATTATGGACCTGATCAAGAGGCAATACTGCTACTTTATTTAATGGACCAGCACGATTATACAATGTGGAACTAAACATTTCTACAACTAAGTACAACGATTTTGTGGATTTATATAGTAAATATATTATTCCATGCAGGTACCATGAAGAGTATGCAGATGATAGTGATAAAGAGAACTAAAGGTTTAATGTTATTTCAATTCTTCTTTTAAATGTTAGTTAGTGAGAAATATTCACTGAAACCAATGCAGCTAATTTATATTAGCTGCTCCTTTAATTTCCTTGATTAAAGTTTTTAAATTCTATCTTAAGTTTAATTCATTGATCTCACTGAAATGTTATTAATAATGAGAAATATAAATTTATATATTTTAATTTGTCTTTTTACTCATTTATTAATTAATTATAATTTTACACGAATTAGAGTGCAGAGAGATAGTGATTGCATAACAATTTTCACTGGAATGCACTCGTCACAACAATTTTTTTGCCACATTGTATGAAGTATACGCCAAATTTTGATTTACTGTGTCGGTTGCGATAACAAGTAAGGTCGCTTACGCTGCAATTCTTAGATAATTTGCAACTTACGATAAAAGTAGCCTTTGCTATATCTTTTTAATGATTGTATTTTGGCGGGAAATCTCGACGAGGCATTATCCGTTATAGTTTAAAATGTCGTTTGCGATAAGTCGGCGGTAATGGCTCGATATTTACGTTCAGAAACTCCGAAGCCCGAAAGTTTGACAACAAGACTGGGGTATCGATGGTGTTACCCAGTAACTGGGTTGTTCAGGTCAGACAGGCAGACGTTCCAAGTAAAATACTGGGATTCTGCTACGTCCGGTTGGACTAGACTCCGAACCCAACATCATATATAATATTATAGGTGTGAAAGGTTAGGCTTATTATAATGATTAACAGCAGAAACTCATGTGTGATATCATATTTTATTACCATACACTGTGAACATACGAATCTAAAATAATAGCAATAATGACATTTATGTTTTTGTTTTGTTTATTTGTTGCCATTTGCCAATGTCGCAACAGTAGAGGGCGTTTCATCAAACGTAAATTTAAAAAAACGAACCAATTACGTAGCTCCGTAGCTCATTTGTTTTCGTATTGATTCTACAACAGTTTCATTGTGCGTTTCATCAAATAGTTCCAATTCCGTAATGTAGAGCCAAAATTACGGCATAGGAACTATTTGATGAAACCCACTCTAATTACGCAATATTGTCTTTGGTCCCTCGCCTTGAAATCAACCAATGAACAACACCAACGAGAAGAATAAGTATGAACAACATTATCAAACTTTTATTGGTTGAAAAAGACATAAAACATAAACAAAAGAAGCCAAAAGCCTCGTACTTTTGGCTACTTTTGCATTTGTGTATTCTTTTTTGTTGTATGTGTGTTTTGTTTATGCAGAATAAAGAATTTTTCTTTCTTTCAATAGATAAAAATACACAAAGGATTTCTCTATATAATATCACCGCTTTGGCTTAGCCACGGATGTAATTATGAGCACTCTTTTTGCAGGCAATCAGTTGAAAACAATAATTCAGCTTACAGTGTCAAAGGCCTTTGTTAGATCTAAACGCGGAAACAAAATCAGATGCTTGTTTACTTTGGTAAAGTCTTCTTGTTTACAAATAATGGGTGTCGGCATTCAAATGACTTCAAGCGTGAACTCGGGTGCAGCAAAAAGTAAGGAGTATTGAACTCGATAGCTTCCTTCCTTCCTACGATTTGTAGTATTGTTCGTGTTCTGTTGTCATCTTTATTTAGTCTTTTACTTCTTGTGTGGCTGTTCCGTCACTACTTTTGTTTATTGCGATTGTCATTTCTTTTTTTTTTTTTTTTTCTTTAACCACATTCTTCTTCTATTCTAAATTGTTAACTGAATAGGAATTGTCTCCTATGTAAGTTTATCGTCATTTATGAAATTTTTATAATTAATCAACACTGGGAATAAATACTCCATTCATACATCTTGGCTTATTGATATTGGTTCTAGTAGTTCCGCATCAGATCATACATAACAATATCGGTATGTATAGTATATATCGGTTTATTGTTTACGGTAGGTAAGAACTAATGTGACTTTGTCATTCTGCATTCTTAATTTGTGGAATTAAAGTAAACGATTTTTGATACAATTGATTTTGGTCGTCCAAAACTAATAACAGACATAATTGTATGTATTATCTTTCGAATAACGTGGCCAATAGCCGAACACGCGTGAATTATAATTGACATAACCTAGAAGCCTGAAGCATTAAAACATTATATCCTATCTATAGCTCGTGCATCGGAAAGCACGTTAAGGTGGATGCGCTAGGGTAGCCCGCGAAATTCAAATTTTCTTACGTTTTTTGCAATTTGCAGGTCAGTATCAGGTTGTATGTTGATCTAAATATTATTAGCGGCCGTAACAAATATGGATTTTACATAATTATAAACATTAGAATCAGCAATACTAAGTTCATGTAAGTGTATTGACGATTTCCGAAATTTTCATTCAATTCATTTCAAAAGGCCACCCTAGCGCATCAACCTTAAGCCGTTGGTCCCAGCTGTCATTCGTGGATCTTAGGCAGTCGTTACGGGTCGTCAGAAGCCAGAAAGTCTGACAACCAGTCTTACAAAGGGGTATCGTATTATCCAGTTACTGGGTTGTAGAGGTCAGATAGGCAGTCGCTTTATGTAAAATACTGATATTCAGATGCATCCGGTTAGACTGGAAGCCGACCCCAACATAGTTGGGGATGGGTAAAAGGCTAGGCAGATGATGATGTTGGTCACAACATGTAGTAGTGATCCTCATTCATCACTAGACATGGTAGTGTTGATAAACTTTTTCTCCTATTTCCAGATTTACTGGCAGATCAAGTTGATATGCCTGGAGCCGTGGGCCGTGATCCTGGCGCGTGCCGTCGCCGGTATCCCCTGCTCTTCCTGCTACATAGTCCTGCCGATATACTTGAAGGAAATCAGCGATATCGACCTCAGAGGAGCATTGGGATCTCTCCTTATTTTGAATAGGTAAGTTTATTTTTTAACCGACTTCTTCACAATGGAGGAGGTTCTCAATTCGTCTATAGGTTTTATTTTTTTTGTGTTTATGTTACGCGATTACCGCCAATTATGAATCGATTTTGATGATTCTTTTTTGTTTGGTAGATCATGCTTCAGAGGTGGTCAATATAAATTTTATCAACTTTTCTTGCGTAGTTATTCAGTTAGCTTCAATATTACGTATTTTTTCCCACTTTGTCTATGTAGACGATATATTATTTGACTCCTTCACTGTTATTTACATAGCAGAAAGGGTATTCGAAATAAAAAAAAAATCATAGACACGAACGCGCGACGTAAACGTAACGAACGATTTTTTTTATCGAAAATACAACTATTCTACAGAATTTTGTTTTTTTTTTGCGACAAGCATCATAGTTAGATATACGATAGTATCAAATGTTATGTGAGAACGAGGAGATGGGGTCCATGGCTAAGTAACATCAGCCGCACGGATCGATCCATCAGGTTAAACTACGCTTGCCGCGGTCGGTCATCTTTTCATTTACACCGTTCCGTGACTCGGGAAACAAGTTAATGTCTTATGAATATTGTTAATTGTTTTCTTTCTTTATGATGAACTAACTATAATTAACATTGATCAATGTATACCATGAATTTAGAGTGCAATTAAAATAGACCCCACGATTAGGTAAATAGGGTGCACTTGGCAATTAGCCCCACAAACAAACTTGCTGACAAGCTATCATAGATATAAGATATTTGTGCAAGCTATTTTCAGACACCGATTTTCTCATATTTCTCAGTCCAACACATACTATACGAGGAAGAGTAGCATTTTATGATGATTCTACTATATTACAAAATAATATATATATGCTGCTATATGAACATCTAGATTATTTTCTATAAAATAATTGATGAAGGATAATAACTCGATAGGTACCATATTGATCAAAGGAAAATTTTTGTGTCGTATATCAAATTAATTCGTCACATGATTTAATTAATTTATCAAGGGTTTACCCCCGCCATGCGTTACGTAACCTATGATTACAAATTATGTGTTATCCTTCATACATCTGTATTTAAATGGTTTTCTAATCTGAACTTATTGATTGTCATGATTTTTTTAAGCAACCATATAAGCATACCTATATCTACTTATACATATAAATTAACGGGAACGTTTATTTGACATGCTAAAAAAAAAAAATACTATTACATTTTTTATAGTAAAATATTCACAAAAAAATATTAAATTGATACGGAAAAGAAACACTCTGTACACGCACACTTGTCTTTCTACGTTGAAATACAAGTGTGCGTACACAGGGTGTTTCTTTTACGTATCAATTTAATATTTTTGGTGAATATTACAAGACATACAAAAAAAAATTTGTGGTAATATTTTTTTTTTACCTTGTTTGGACGATATACTATTGCGGGTTAACGGTGACGCCCTTTGTTAGTAAACATACTGTATAAAACAAAACATCACGCCTAGTTTCCCCGAAGCGGTTATTGGGTTCTGTGGGCATAAAACGGCCACATTAGCAATTCCTCTTTGGGCCACAAAAGCATTTCATTTCCTGAATTTCCAGCTGTCATTAGCAATTCCTCTAATTTTACACAAAAGCAACTCATAATAATATGTGCACCATTTTACGAATCTCCATAGAAAACTGTCAAACACATGAATTATTACGTAATATAAAGCGCAGGCAAATCGTAATATGAATTGTCAGTTTGTGACATTTTACGATGATTCATAATATTTTCCTAATGATTCTGCCAAAGTGACTGTTTTAAGCCCCCTGCTATCCGCAAATTGTTCCCGGTTAGAATGTTTTATCATAATTATTGGTACCTCATCATTCTCTTGCCCTTATCCCAATTTATATGTGGTCGGCGCAACATGTTCCTTTCTTCCATACTTCTCTATTAGTCGTCATCTCAGTAGTCACCCCCTTTTTAGCCATATCATCTTTCACACAGTCCATCCATCGTTTCATAATTATTGGTACCTATTGGTAAAAAATATTTTACACGTGATTGTCAGCCCAATAACCCAGCCCATCGTGATTTAATGTTGATTTTTTTTTACCTCCCCCCCCTTTTCTAACCTCACGTGATTAAAGAACGACCCTACGGTGCTGTAAAATCTTGAGATAAATTTAGAATATGAAATCTTTTACGCTTTAAATCTCTTCAATCAATCACAACACATTATTGGATTTGGCAGATTTTGCTGTCAAAGATTGGAACTGTGGTGTCAGTCTATGGGGCTTTGCGTATTTAGATACGTGAGCCATCCGTGAGCCATTTAGATACGCGAGAAGCCCCAAAGAGTGTCCGTCGTACGGAGTATGTATCCGATATCTACGTAAGACTGTGATCTTCTTATCATCATCAAAATGATTATTAAATCAAAGTTACGTCAAGATTCTAGTCCATTGATGAATTACTCTTCATTATATGATGATGAGTAAAGCTGAACAATTAATTTCATTGACTTAACATGAGATAGCTTGCCTTTGCTTCTCTAGGGACGGCGAGACGTTATAGCGGGTGTAAACGGATGCTTAACGAAGCCGAAAGTCAGTTGTTATTCCCGTCATTGTAGTATTTTTTTTGTTCTCGACCATACCTGGGAACCTGGTTACGGTGATATTGAAGGTGCCAACTTTATCAGACGTTTTTTTTTAAAGAAAGCAAGTTTTAAATGTTCGAACTTATTTACTTACTTATTTTTATGGTGTACATAATAAAGATATGTTCTATTCTTAATTTTATATGTTTATGGGGGTCCCCACAAACCCTGAACCGTTACATGCACCCATAAACACCAATATATGATGTAACCAATAAAGCCTTTATTTCAATTAAACCATTTACAGGCACTTTTGAATTGTCAAGGAGTCAGTCAGTCAGAAATATGAAGCTGCCCATTCCAAAGCGTTTAATTGAAGTAAAGGCTTTGAGTTTGAGTTTGACACAATATTTTGCCTGCGTTAAGTTGCGTACTACCGTAAACAGAGATTTTTCACACCAAAAATAAAAGTAGTTTCCCAACAATTATTTTAGTACAATGTTGTTAGTTAATGTGATGTACAGAATGCGTTGACTGCTATGTGATGGCTCTTTTTACACCCTGTATATTATGTTTTGTTATTATCTATGGGGATACTTCGTGATGATTTGATAGAGATACATAAATAAGTACATAATAAATTATGCATGTAATAGTTCAACGAACAGACTTGACCAGATTGTTTTGTTACGTAATGACCTCTGCGAACCGCTTTTAGAATAATCATTAGATTGCAGGTACTTTGTTAGAGAAGTAGGTATATTATTGATTTTTAAAACGAGAAAACCAGTGGGTAATATTATGACGAAGAAAAAAAAAACTTGTAAAAACAATTGATAGCTGAAACAAATGAGTTCTGAATACACAAAAAAAAAAAAAACTTAAATAAATATTGTAGCCTGCACACGCCCTGCACCCTATTGCATAATGTACGATGGGTCAGAATTGGAATCGGTTAGAAACAAATGTCTAATCCATTGCTTCATAAGTTAGAGAAAAAAAACTGCTCAACAACGTAATTTACGAACTTATGAAGCAATGGATTAGACATTTGTTTCAAACCGCCTCCCGCTCCCGACCCGCTCCGCGCCCGACTCACGAACGTTTCGTGTGATGACACCTATACAATACAAAGAATTACAATTGCAAACAAGCCCGCCGTACGTCCTTTTTTTTATCTTGGGAAATCTTCAAATGACTTCTCCCGCTCAAGGCGGAGCGGGAGGGCGTGTCAGACCCACCCGTGTTCCTTCAGTTGCGTGTTCCCAAGGGTCCCGGTATCCCTTTCCGACTTTCCCGCAACCCTGGGCCGTACCAGACCCGCGCCCGACACGCACCCGCCCTGTTTGTGTTTTGAGCTTTTTATCCACATTTAATTCACTCTCACCACCATCATTTGTTTAATCTTCCAGAAACATCGGTTACCTGGTGAGCTACGTCTGTGCAGACATCCTGAGCGTGAGCACGATGCTGTGGCTCGGGCTCCTGGTACCTTCTGTGACCTTCTTCATCTTCCTCGCAATGCCTGAAACTCCTGAGTACCTGGTGAAGCAAGGGAAAGTTGATGTGAGTAGTAACCATGGCAAAATCCTTACTAATATTATAAATGCAAACTCAAACTCAAACTCAAAGCATTTATTTCAATTAAACCATTTACAGGCACTTTTGAATTGTCAAGGAGTCAGTCAGTCAGAAATATGAAGCTAGTTGCCCATTCCAAAGCGTAGTAGGTACCTATGGAGAAGAACGGGCAAGAAACTCCATGGACACTCTTTTAAATCAAAATATTGGTACAATATAATGGTTACATTATTCATGTTGAAATTATACATGTGAGAACAATGTAGAAAGCACGTTTAAAGCGTCCGCAATTATAAAATAAGCACAATTCAAAAATTAAAATAAGCCATGGCAGCTAAGAAATGACCAGTCACAACTGACGGCGCCCGTTCACGAACATGACGCATGGATCAGCACCATTCAGCTCAACCATTTTGAAGGGAGCTAAATGATCCAACACATACGCCACCACCAGCGAGACATTTGAGTGAGCATGACATTCCCAGCCGCCAGGGCACATTCAAATCAATGAAAGACAAAATACCCGGTAAATGGTAGCTCTATAGTACATAGTACTCACACCTGTGCAATTATATAATACAAAGGAGAGATTGAGTTTATACAATGCAAAGATAGTCTTACAATCTTCAGCAGCTCCAACAGCATTTTCGAATGTTAATTAGTTAGTTGTGGTTGTGGAGCAGGACCAGCATTAAGCCAAGCATTTTTATCAGAGATGTAATCCTCCAACTTATAATATGCCTGCCTACATAGTGTGCGTTTTATACAAGTTTTGAATTTCGTCTCATTCAGTTGAAGTATGTGGGGAGCGATTTTATTGTAACATTTTAAACAGTACCCCATGAAAGATGAGTCTACTTTAGCCAGTCTGAAACCTGGTTGAACTAGTAAGTCCCTATTTCTAGTACTATAATTATGTCTATCGCCTCTTTTACTAAAAAGATGTAAATTTTTTCTTACGTGCAAGATGTTTTCATATATATATTGACAAGGTACCGTCATGATGTTAATATCCTTAAACAGTTCCCTTAAAGAATCGCGCCTGCGTAGATTATAAATGGCTCTGATCGCTCTTTTCTGCAGAATAAAGATAGACTCGATGTCTGCAGCCCGTCCATGCGAAAGTAACATTGTCTGTGTGTCTGTCTGTCGCGCTTCACGCCAAAACTACTGAACCGATTTAAATGAAATTTAGTACACAGATATTCTAGAGCCTGAGAAAGGACATTAGCTACTTTTTGTCGACATAACACGCGGTCAAAGCCGCAGGCGGAAGCTACTTTTCTATATAATGGCAATGAATGCGCATAAATATCAATAACGATAATTATAATATTTATGCGCGTTCTTTTTGGTTAGCATATCTAGAGAAGTCCTTTAAAATAGTCCTTTTAGACAGTTTTGACATTTTGACCAGTTTTCTACAAGTAGTCACACAATTAGTCTACACAAATTCTTTTAGATGTAAAAAATAAACGAAAACAGTACTTACTACATATAAATCTTTTATACCTTGGTGTACGCTGGGTAATTCAGGACTTCCAGGGCATCTGGAAGATAGTATAAGTAGGTAGGTAGTTACTACTATTTTGGTATGTACGTCCCGTTGTACAAACACAAATAGAACCCTTCTAAAAAAACATTTTCCAAAAAACAGCCGACTCCCAAAAAAAATACATTTTCGTTATTTGCCACCGACTTCCGAAATTAAAGTAATTTTTCACTTTGTAGTGTTTTTTTTGGAAACCTATTGTTTTTTTTTTGTTTGTGTAAAAGTTTGTATTTTTATCTGTTTAGTTGTGGTACTTACCCCATACAAATTCGAATATCACTACCTGTCATGTAAAAAACAGTGACAGGAACTTATCATAACATCATCCTAAGGCTAGGTGGGAAAAATACGTATTATTGAAGCTAACTCAAAAACTACGCAAGCAAAGATAATAAAATTTATATGGGACCACCTCGGAAACATGACCTACCAAACAAAAAAAGAATCATCAAAATCAATTCATAATCGGCGGAGTAATCGCGTAACAAACATACAGTCGAATTGAGAACCTCCTTCTTTTTGAAGTCGGTTAATAATAAAATCGAGTATCATGCCAGTGTTTAGTTGGTTGTATACATTATTAAATACTGAAAGCCAGGCCTCAAGTTGGAAGCGAGCCATAAGCGCACACTAGTGCTATGTTGCAACTTGCAAGATAAGCATAACAGAATCAGACATACCTACAGCTGCATACAATTTTATTATATTGTTTCTTTATTCGTAAGTGACTCTTGAGTAAAGATTGATTGTGGTTTTTTTTTCAAACCTGTTATTAAACACTGGCCTGACAATAACAATAAAAAAAATTAAAAAATCTTAAGAAATCGCAGTACTTTTGTACTCAAATGTAAGCAAATATCTGCTGTATGTATTTTTCTGTATGTAGGTACATAAATAATAAAATAAATACATAATCTGAAAGTAGGACAAAATCTACTTAATCCAAAACGCGGTTAAACAGTTATATCGGTAAAATTAATTTGTTTAGAATTGAATACAGACAAAAGATATAAATGAATGAATAAAAATATACCGTTCGGTGATCTTTTAACACAAAAAATATGTAAAGAGACCATAATCACATGCAAAAAAATGAAGAATGGCAGGAATTCTATTCAAAAATAAAATCTTTTTACTACAAAAACATCATTTTATTAAGGTCAACAACAGTCATCATAAAATATCTATTTCCATTAATATAATATACTATACATTAAATAATATAATATAAATATAACTAATATAAAATCACTTTGCATCGATCTCTTCCTAGGTAAATCGGAAACTAGCGTCATCAATATTCCATTTAAATGTGATATAAATTCATATTAATTCAGTTCCGTGTGAATTATAGCATTATTGTTTGTTTTTATGTTAATAATACGATGTTAACACTGATATTACTACAATAGTAACATCGATAATGTAGAGAGTAAGTTTATCAATTGATTTATAACTTGAAGCGTAAACTATATAAAATCAAAATGGAAACTCTTCAATACGTATACCCCATTTGAAATAAGATTAGACATTAAAACAAACCCTTTTACAGTCCGTTCAACCGATTTTGACTTCTATACCGTAGGCATAAGGATAGCATTAAAAGCAAAAAAAGTTACACAATACCAACTATCTACAGCGGCGGCCATTTGTAATGCCACCAACGCAATATAATTCAAAATCGGTTGAACGGAATGTAAAAAAGGCTTATCTATACGTCTAATCTTATTTCAAATGGAGTATAGTTATATTGCTTCAGATATACTTACCTCGGTAAATCAATAAATATTTCCCAACTATGTTAGGGTCAGTTTCCGGTCTAACCAGATGCAACAGAATACCAGTATTTTACATGAAGTGACTGACCTCCACAACCCAGTTAGGTACTGGATAACACGATAGTTCTTGATAAGACTGGTTGTCAGACTTTCGGACTTCTGACTAGCCGTAAATACTGTCAAAGACCTACGAATGATTGACCAACGGTTTAACGTGCTTAACGAGCATGGACGGGGTTCAATATGCAATGGATGATCACCCAATCATGAACCGACCGCGTAGCTTAACCTCCGAACGACCCGTGCGGCCATTATAATTTAGCCTACAAGGTTTTATAATACTGTATTTCAAAATACTGGTGGATACGGGCTACCCTTCGCTTCGATGTCAACAATCAAAGCTTGAACAATATCTTGAACTTCAAAAGTATCAGGCCCCGGCCTGGAATCGTCGCAATAGGATTTTAAACCTTCTAACAGTAGAAATAGTGCTCTAAACTGCATGAGTCACCCGTCTCACTCGTGAGACGGCGGGGCAAAAGCAGTTCAATTAAGTATTTGATCTTATCAACCGTTTTTTTTTTTATCTTGCGAATAAACGTGGAATATAGCAGAAAAACATGAGGGAACAATAAAATAACTAACTAACCCATTAAAATGGTTACATTACAGGAAGCCAAGACAGTACTGGCATGGCTGCGGGGTGTCAAGGTGACGGATCGTGGAGTTGAACAAGATATTGAGAGCATTGTGAGGGTTGACAAGCAAACGCAAGCTGACACGCAGTCTGTCTGGAAGATAATAGGTAAGTAAGAAAGAAAAAAAAAATGTTATTTGGGGCACGCACAGGACATACAACAATAAAAAACAATAATAATTTTAAAAAAAGACCAACAAAACTTAACAAAAAAGTGTACTATATTAATCTAATCTAATCCTACTTCCTACTAATATTATAAATGTGAAAGTTTGTGTGTTTGGATGTTTGTTACTCAATCACGCAAAAACGGCTGAATGGATTTGAATGAAATTTGGCAAACAGATAGTTTATAACCTGGATTAACACATAGGATACTTTTTATCCCGATATTCCCACGGGATCGACACTTACGCGGGTGAAACCGCGGGGCGCAGCTAGTTAATATATAAACGGGAAACTTTGAAAGTATGGATGGATGGATGGATGGATGTTTGTTACTCTTTCACGTAAAAACTACTGAATGGATTTGGATGAAATTTGGCAAACAGATAGTTTATAATCTGGATTAACACATAGGATACTTTTTATTTCGATATTCCCACGGGATGGACACTTACGCGGGTGAAACCGCGGGGCGCAGCTATATCAAATAAGTTGAAGGAGAATGTCTGTTTCTATCTGCTTTGATACGAGAAGCGGTGAATTGATTTTATCTGGCCATCGACCAAAATCCTTTCTTTGAATTCCAAAGTTTCTAATTTACAACCCTTACTTAAGTATTGTCTTGGCACAGAGCCAGAACGCGACGTGGAAACGTATATAAACGCAACCGTATTACATGCCACAAAACTGCTGAACCCAATACTTTGATACTTCTGGATAGAAGTCTTTTATGTATAACATCTATAAAAAGCATAGACATTTTGATAGAACTCAGACTCAAACTCAAAGTATTTATTTCAATGAAACCAATTACAGGCACTTTTGAACTGTCAAGGGGTTGGTCAGTCAGAAACAGAAACAAGGAACATAATACTCACCTACGGCAAGGTCAGAAAGATGAAGCTAGTTGTCCATTCCAAAGCGTAGTAGGTTCCTATGAAAAAGAACGGTCAAGAAACTCCACGGAAACTCTATTAAATCTAAATATTAGTTACATCATTTATATACATGTGAGCTTGATGTAGAAAGACGTGCATGTTAAAATCTCAATTCTGGATCCAAAATACCACCAGACACAACAATAATACGTCTCATAAACAATGCAAAGTCGATATTATAATCCTTAACCATTGTTCTTTCTTCCACCTCAGTACAAGACAAACCAACCTTCAAAGCGTTCATTATAACCATCATAATCAAGATCACACAACAGTTCGACGGCTATCTCATCGTGCTCATCTACGCCGGCTTCGTCTTCGAGAAAGCTTCGGAGTCCATCAGCCTGAAGCTCAGTCCCAACAAGCAGGTCATGATGATCGGAGTAGTGCAGCTGTTGGGGTCTATTGTAGCTACTTGCTTTGTTGAGAAGACTGGCAGAAAGGTGAGAGTATTTTTGATATGTTAGAAGCTTCACGATCTTCTACAGGTAAGCTGGATTAAAGTCAGTGTTACTAGTAGAAAAGATATACAAGATTCCTTTGTAATTCACAGCAATATTATTTTCAATGGATTCATGAAGGAGGAGGAGCTAGTGGCTAATTAATACAACCGCACTGGGTCGATCCATCAGGTTAAGCTACGCTTGCCGGGGTTGGTCGGTGGATGGGTGACCATCTTTACATACCGAAACTCCTCCGTGCCTCGGAAAGCACGTTTTGCCGTTGGTCCTTGTATGGTTGATCTTTGACAATCGTTACGGGTCGTCAGAAGTCCGAAAGTCTGACAACCAGTCTTACTAAGGGGTATCGTATTAACCAGTTGCTGGGTTGTGGAGGTCAGATAGGCAGTCGCTCCAAGTAAAATACTGGTATTCAGCTGCATCCGGTTAGACTGGAAGCCGACCCCAACATAGTTGGGAAAAGGCTAGGCAGATCGATTTTAGTTTGGATTCATGAAGTCGGGAATATCTTAAGTGGGAAAGAGATAATCCCGAAAATTTTTGTGAATCTCCAAAAGTTTGACACAAGAAACTATCAGGTTTGGCCAACGTTGAATCTGAAATCCTATTGGGATACTGATAGCTATGCAAGTGAATCGGTAAAAGTCCGACACAATGGATATTATGCTTTCGCAAATAAAAGAATCTGAATCTGAATCAATCGATGTCAAATCTCACCACGAAATTAAAATTTATCTGCGAAAATAATTGATACCTAATATTCAGTATTTTTATTCCAGCTCCTCCTAGTAACAACATCGTTCGCCGTCGGCGTTGGCATGGTGATCTTATCAGCGTGGTTCTACATGACATCATCAGGCATCTGGCTGCCCGGATGGTTGCCCGTATTGGCCATGTGTTTGTGTATCTTTGCTGACGCGGCAGGGTTCCAGCCCATATCGTATATTATTATCACGGATCTATTTACCTTCCAGGTTGGTTAAAATTAAATATTCTAAATAGTGTTTGACCTAATGAAAAAAACTGTTTGTTTCAAATTCATATAGTGCAACTTTGAAGGTAGTCTTCTACACATAAAATATTTTATCTTTTGGTTCTTCCTTGAATTACGCTCAACTGGCAAACGGATCCCCTATTTCATTTCGAAAGTTGATGATTCGATGTTTATTATAACGAACGCGGTGTGTCTATAATTCAGTTACGTGTTGTTTTATTCCATCGATGCTTTATTGCATACTGCAAAGATAAAACTTCATCGTCGTTAACCGTTTTATCAGTGATTTGACATACCTACATTATGTATTGTCCAGTCACCGTTAGAACTAAAGCTTGGCCATTTCAATGTGTCTTAGTATACCATAATTACCTCTTACTTTAGTCTAGAAGAAACTCCTTACTACATAGTAACTAAGGGCTGAAATAGGTCGACCTGACATTGCCGTCAAATATTATCAAAACATTTTTCTTCATACGAAAACGTCAAAATTAACAAAACATTCTCCATTCTCCTTTTCAGCTCCGTGGTACCGTATCAGCCTTCGCGAACGTCTGCGCGAAAATGAGCAACTTCGCCCAAACGAAATGGTTCACCATCCTCTGTGAGCTCATCGGTATCCACTGGACCTTCCTATTCTTCGCCATCGTCTGCTTCATTGCCTGCTTCTATATGGTCGTCTACTTCCCTGAGACCAGGCAGAAGTCCATCGATGAAATATACTCCAAGCTCTCAGGTAAGGTCAAGAAGGATGATAATAGGATTGTATCTGTACCTTAAGATATTGGCCAATATTATTATGTAGTCTTTATCTGTCATAGTCCAAACTGGACGAAGGCCTCTCAGATGTTGCCACACTACCTGGATCTTCGTAGATTTTTTTATTGCATTTGTAGATGTCGATACTTTCTTATTTATTAACAACTTATCTGACTTTATTAAAATTACATCAACAGTATTGTCATATAAATTAAGCCAATGAAATTGTTTTGGTTTTACTCACAGTTGTGGTAATATTATATATGTATCGTTCACCAAATTTTCATCGTTCGTGAATGTAGACGTCATTACGATCTATAAGTCTACCCCAGTGATACGCAAAAAAATGTGGTAGTTAAAATCGTATCATATTCGCTCCAGTCATTTTAAATATAAGCCTAAATATATAGACAGACGTCTTTGGGCACTATTGTTTTATAGTTCAATGTTGTGATTACGTGTGTGTGTATTTATTCTTTAATTTAATTTATGTATTTTAATTTTACTGTGTGAGAGTGACACTTGAATACACTGAGTGTATTTAGTGTCTGTTTTTGTTGAAAAATTCGCATGAGACCGTAGGTAAGGTTTGTTCAAGCATATAGTCAATAGTGTGTTGTCGGGAGAGACTAGGTCCATTTGAGCCACAAATCACTAAATGTTAAACCCACTAAATTCTTATATTTAAAACATCATTTTTTCTCTATCATTTTCAAACGATTCAAACAGAACGATTTATTAAATTCGATTAGCGCTAAAAGTAATTATCATAACTCAAAACGGTGAAAACATCTAGAGGAAACTGGGATCTCCTAGAACCAAAAATTTGAAAACCTGTGCCATCTGCCAACCCGCACTGGCCCCGCGTGGTGGAATCAGGCCCATTCCCTCTCACAGATATGCCTCTTACTGATTATGCAAAACGTTATTAGTGATTTGTAGTGCAAACAGGACTAAATCTAGTGTCTGAACGATGTCAGGTGAGATATGTTGAATCGTGTGTGTGATAAACTTTTTTTTTGTCTTTGTAATAGTTTAGCTCTACAAGAAAGGTCTCAGTTAATTGTATGTCCATCTGCTTACGTAAGCTGCTTTTATTTTCATGACAATTGGTTGGAATGTTGGGTAACTGCCTTGTGTCCATTACTGTCTTCGAATTTTTTTTTGTGTTTTGTTGAGGTAAAATGTAGAATTTGATTTCTGCCGTAGTAGTCTGTAGTGATATTGAAAAATGCTGCATTTGATAGAGAAAAATATGGCTTTTGGATTGTTTTTCGAACAATGAACGCTCTTAGGACTGAGTTCATTTTGTAAGCCATTTTCATGATGTAGGTAAGATATTTCAAACATGTGGTTGAGTTAAATACCTACATGTTATTTGTTAGCGAGTGTGAGTGTCTGTAGTTACGAGTACTTGTTTGTGTGTTTTAAAAATATTGTAGAACATCTAAAATTATCTAAAGAGTTGTGTATTCTTATGAATTAATAATATAAGTGATGTCGTAAGTTCCAAATAAGTTATTCACTGTTATAAATACTTATAATATGAATCATAATGATATAATGTCTTCCGTATTATTGAAATACATATTTGAAGGGCATTTTAGTCAAATGTCAATTCAAAGAACAATACTGTAACGTTTATTTTAATTTTATTTATAACGCTTTATGTAATTATTTAAATAAATATAATTGTATTTTAACAACAAACGATAATCCAATAACATTAAAATCAGGGTTTCGTTTGAATGAAACGGTATCAGATTAAAAAATGTCATCCTTGACATCATATCATTTTCGTGAGGCATAATAACTTTTCGGTGGAAAGTTAACACTGGATTTAAAATTCAATTTATGAACCACGAAATGACGTGATTGCAAGAATTGCCCGAAACTTACATCTATTACCGATGGTGTAGGTACCTATGGGGTAGTTACGTAATACACAATAAATGGCAATCGATCGTAATGCATTTCATTTTTGGAAAGAATAAATATAAAGAAAAATTTAAATAAATACATGCACAGACTAAAATGCGCACAATAAAATATACTTACAGCAGATTAAAAAAAAATGCAATGAGTGTTTTGACATCCATTGTTTCATAGTTAAAAAAAAAAATCCGTTCAGCAACGCAGTGAACGTAGCCTGTCAAAATGAAAGGCATTGCGATCGATTGTCATTTTAACGCACCTACCCCGCTGCTTCTCATACTCAGCATAGTGGTGATAATAGATGACCCCACTCAACCGCACCATTGTCCTATTTATTTTAAGAGATTTTTTCTTCAAAAATATTGAAAGAAAAGTAAAGTTAATTATTTCAGTAATTAATTAACTACTAGCTGTACCAACAGAAGCAGGTACATTTTTTTCTTTATCCTAGCACGTTTTATAATACAGAGTTGTTACTGAAGTAGTTGACTGTACTTTTTGTTCTTTTACGTACTTACTAATATTTTATTTTATTTAAATTGTGTATAAATATTTTTAGATATTATTAACGAGCCATGATATTGCATAATTATTAGATAGTAACAATTATTGTTTGTAAAATAATTGTTAAAAATAATGCAAATAATCTTATGAATAGATGTGCCTTAAGTAAAAGGTAATCCTAAAAGGATATTAGTTCTTAAAAACGCCACCAGTGTTGTGACTGGCAGTAGTGAGACCGTTAAAAAAATGGTGCTAATTATTAAAAACTAAAGTATAAATAAATAGTGTATTTTTAAATTTATTAAAATTACAATAGATTACTGATTGCAAAAAAGTTTTGTTATTTTGATATTTATATCAAATTATTGACATACATTAATTTTAAATTTATTTAAACGAAATGTTTTACAATACTGACGCAATTTGACCTACTTATTAGTTCCATAAAATGACCACAGTCGCTGCCAAACAAAACAAAATGACAATTTAAAATCACATCTTCGCTCACTAGATGGCGTTAGTCACTTTAGTAATTATTATTTAACTCTGACCGGCTCCTTACCGGGATGCCGTCGTGATGGTGCGTTTTGAAAACGCATAAAATTAGAAGTAAAATGTAAATATGTGATAATGATAATAATAATTTTAAAATAATACATTGTAAGATGCAGACTTGTTAATAATAAACACTTGAACAGTTATCAAATGAATATTTATTTTTATGTAACCTTTTATCTACTTCAGGACTTCAGCTACCTATCGAATAAAACACGTATTTTAATCTGCCCAGCGTTTTCCCAAATACGTTGGCTATCGGCTTCCAGTCGTAACTCAATGCAGCTAGAATAGGTACCAGTGTTTTACATGGAGCGACTGCCTATATATCTGACCTCCACAACCCAGTTACTGGGTAACACGATACCCCTTGGTAAGACGGTTGTCAGGCTATTAGGTTTCGGACTACCCGTAACGACTGTAACGATCTACAAATGACAGCCGGGACCAACGGCTTAGCGTGCTTTCGTGCTCGGAAAGTACGTTAGTTCTCCCATTTATTCTATATGGGAGAACAAGTTTTTCAATATTAAGTTTGGTGGATAAATTCATCCCAACTAAAGGAACCCTTCATTGTGCGTGGTTCGACATGCACTTGGCCGGATTTTTATTATAAATTATCAGTAACCACTACAATATGCAATATCAAAACATTTATGTGTAGATTGTTGCTAGTTATGATTTCATAGGCGTATTTCTAGTCCCTATTACTTGCCAGAAGACAGCATTCAATTCTATGGTTAAACTCGTTATTTTTAATGTTTACACCATCTCACAGTACTCCACAATGCTCTTGTTTAAAAAAAAAAGGTATAAAAACTCTTCCTCTTTCCTTAAACATCGTCATTAAATATAGCTCTTTCCTCCTGTTTCTGTTTGTATGTTTTTGTATGTTTATTATCTTCTATAAATATAATTCTTCTGTACGTGTGTTTGTCACCTAACTCCTCCTAAACGGCTGGACCAATTTGGATGAAATGTGGTGTGTAGGTATATTTGAGTGGATCCCTGGATGCTATGAAAATATAATTGAACCCGGTAGGTGGCGCTGTTCGGGCAGGACAAAGTCCCCCGGGTCCGCGAGTGGTATGTATATATTTATATAGATAAATGTATGTATGTATTTATTGTATATGTAAATGGTACTCCCCTGACTACCTGCAGTATTGTTTCTCCTTCTTACTTTAATACATCCAAAGGTTGTCTGTAAAAGATCGCTTTTAGCGATAAGATCGCCCATTGTGTCACCCTAGGAAAAATGTCTATATCTATTTATATCTGTAATTGTTATGACAGGAGCTCGTGGCAAAGTAATAACAGCCGCACGGGTCGGTCCATCAGGTTAGGTAAGCTACGCTTGCCGGGGTTGGTCGGTGGATGGGTGACCATCTGTACTTATAGAGTCTCGAATCCTCCATTTCTCGGAAAACACGTTAAGTCGTTGGTCCTGGCTGTTATTCGTGGATCTTTGACAGTTGTTACGGGTCGTCAGAAGCCCGAAAGTCTGAAAACCATTCTTACCAAGGGGTATCGCATTACCCAGTTAGTTACTGGGTTGTGGAGGTCAGATAGGCAGTCGCTCCATGTAAAATAATGGTATTCAGATGCATCCGGTTAGACTGGAAGCCGACCCTGCTCGGCTAGGCAGATATCAGATGATATCTGTAATTTTTATAGTGTACATAATGTACTTTTATTCTAGTTCATAAAGAATGCATAAAATCAACGTTAAAATCGATGACGTAAATAGGTATTTAGATCAAAGACTCCAGATCTCTTTTCTCTGCGTCCAGCGCTTGGTGTGGCAAAACGTCGTGTTCTGGTTTACGACTGGTCAATCACCATCCTGAGGGTGCCTCGTTGACAGGTGAAACACGTGTCGATATCTTACGGGGTATTTTATGACTCTTGGAGAATAGTGTGGAATATGTTACTAAATATAAATCTACGTCTATTGTATTTTATAATGGATTTCCGCAAAGTCACGCCTGAATCAATTAACTAAAATAAATGATTGATTGATTTTAACGTGTTTAGACCATCGACCCATCACGTCTGCTGAGTTTCGCTAGCTAATTTTATTTGACCCTGTATATGATACCAAAACAAAGTTGTTTACAAAGTCTCTAGACTCGCGACAATCTAAAAAGTCCGTTTTGACAGCTATAAGAATGCTTTGTGATTGTGAAGCGATGAAAAATAAATGATTTCTTATAAACTGATTCTCGAGACATATCGATTGAACATACTTAGAGAGCTTGTAATCGACGACTTATCTACATTGCTAAAATCTGATTCTCAAGGCTTAATTAACGTTTTATTACATGTACGAGAACGAAACGTCAAAACGGACTTCTTAGATTGTCGCGAGTGTAAATCAAAGTTGCACAATGTTGATACCTACTGTCAAATGTCAATGACACCATAAGAAGGTAGGTATTACTTGCTACATTAATATCTTACGTCACTATTGATCTCACAAGTACGTGCTAAAGGTAATATGTGATCATCGCATCACTGTAACACTGAAGCTACTTAGTTTAGAGTTGTTTCAACTCATAATTTTTCTCATATTCATAGGTGAGGACTTAATGAATTTGAACGAAAATGACCTTTAATTGTTCATCATCTGAAGTGTCAAAGATTTATGTGGGCCGATCCCGGCGGCACTGCAATGCCGGGCCGACCCGCGACGGGAGTGGAGCGAGCCCTGAACATCCCGTCAGCTTTCAAAAATCAGTTTAATATACTGGTCCCTCAGTGAGGGAACTTTCAGATATTAAGCTGAAAAGAACAGATACTACACTTTGATCTTAGCCAAAAGGCCGAGAAGCGATACCATAAAACTTTAAAATCGGGGTGGTCATTCACTCACGGAGACTCTTAACACCGCGATTCAGGATTTCGCTATAAACGTACAACGCCATCTATTGGTGTTTTTGGAACTATTTACCGGCCGCGTCTGGTTTCAACAAAACTTCAGTAGACAATATCCCAGACAAACTGTAAGATTCAAACCTAAATTATTAAAACGTCGCAATAACAAACTTCCAGCAGGGATAGGAAAAGATTGAAGATACCATTTACAGATAGACTGACACCGAGGATAGATGAAAAGTGTTTTTGAGAAGCAAAAGCGTATTGAAAGATCAACATTTCATTTGAGTTTTACCAAACTCACAGATAATAACGTTACGAGATAAGCCGTAAGAACCATTTAAATAACGAAGACCTAGGTACGAGAATACCTCACTTTACAAGTAGGACGTTTTGCTAATAGGACCATTTTGTTCATAGGGCGATTTGCGAATAGGTAATTTTGTTAAAGTGTCGTTTTGATTATGGGTCGTTTTGCTAATAGGATCATTTGCTTTTAGGACGTTTCGATACGGAGGGAATCATTTTAATAGAAAAGTCAGGTAGCAAAGTTTACGACAATGCCCAGCAAATTCTTGAAAGATCTTGAAGCAATTTTAATCTGCAAGTAGTGAGTATTTTATCTATTTTTGTACATCAATCTTCGAAAAAACAACCCTCAACAAAACATCCCTCTCTCACACTCTCATCCTAACAAACATAAGCACACACACAACACATACCTACTCTTTACTAAACTAGCCGTGGTAACCGACATATTTGTTTCTGCTCAACCGCATACAAGCCCCAAAATACAAGCTGTGCTTAATTTGGGACTTTAATTGATGAGCCACCTGGCACTGTTCGTATTTTAGCCGTATAATACAAAACGGGTTTATTCGGTTCCCGACACGGGAAGTCATAATGTCTTCGTATTAGTAGAATAAAATTATATTTAATAACTTTACCGGTTGGCTAACCTGAGAGCCAGAACTACAAACTTGACAGCAGAGTGACTACCCAAAGTCAACCAATTGCAGATCTAGCAACAGTAACCTAGCAACGATTGTTTAAGCGTAGCGATAGTAACGTTAGCGTACGGAGACATATTAATAGTCATTTCGGCAATTTCGAAATTAACGTCTCTGACATCGACATTTCAACTGTCACTGATTTCAGTTATGTTTTCAGAATAACCGAGTTATTGAGCTCTGATTCAAAGGAGGTCAGTATCAAATAGATTGGATAACCTTAATGCAACATTTTATTTATTTTTATTATTGAGAACTTATTAGTCAACCTCTATGGATAAGACTATTTCCGATTATAAGTAATTTATTTGTCATCTTGTTTACGAGCGTGCGGTTTGAGTTCGTGTTTAATCGTGTAATCTCGTGAATGTATGAACTGTAAAATTGAAAAGTTTGAAGGTGGCTTATCAATTAAAGTCCGTGACTGTACAAACGTAATTGTGTTCAATGTAAAATGTAAATCAATCAACTCGGCCCCTGCTGGACATATGCCTCTCCCAGGCTGCGCTACAACAGCCTGTCCTCCGCCTTCCGCATCTAGTCTGTCCCAGCTAACTTTTTAAGGGCGTCGCTCCATCTAGCTGAGGGGCGTCCCACACTACGTTTGCCTATACGCTTTCTCCACTCTAGGACTCGTCATGTCGGGTCAGTGACAACTGGGCCCGTGTCAACTAAATAAATGTAATAGTTGAATGATAAAACTTGTTCTGCAATAAAGTCTGTTTTTATTTATTAAAAAACACTTATTCGTATAGGTACCTAAGCAAAAATCAGAATCGCCGAAATCGCCTAAACTATTGTAAAGATGTGCAAGAGTGAGATAGAACTCTTCTCTTTTGTCATCTGATCCGACTTGTGAGTCCAGACAATTCTTTCTAGATAATTTATGATTAAAAAACCAAAATCTTAGAAAAACAAAATTAAATTTGTAATGACTTAGGTATTTTAAAATATCGATTTCCTGCCTGACTGTACAAATCACCGTAATCGGGAGTAAAATATCTGGTATTATTATACGAGTTGAGTTGACTCGGGCCCAGTTGTCACTGTTCCGTCATGTCAATGGTCAGGTCAATGTAAGTATACCTACTGTCTGCTAGCAGATATCACCTATTCTTCGTTTTTATTTGTACTTCATGGGAGTTTACCATCCAGTCCCAAATATGACCGATCTCATGTCACACACCATTTATACATAATTTATGATTATTTTGCTTGGAAAACGGAAACAATTACTACACCATTGTCTTCTCCCGTGCATTCGTCATCTGTATTCTGTACTGTACGTGTACGATTATCTGAGTCATCGAGACTTGCCCTAAATGATTCGGGAAGTATTCGTTTCGTGGAACTGATTATCATAATAAGGTTATGTGGTCGAAGATGTGATGGTATTGGAATTATCAATGTGCGATGATTAATTTATACGTGCTTCTACGAAAATAGGAACCTAGTCTAAGAAGGTTGGTATATCGTTTATATTTAAAACCGAATATTTCCCAGTGAGGGTCTTGTAGATTCTTGCTGGGTCTTCTCTCTAAGATTCACTTTCTGGAACCATGAAAGTTCAATTATTTGACCTTCAGAAGCTGGGATTTTTTTTTTCAAAGATAGGTTCCAAATAGGCAAAAAAAAAAAAAACTACTATGTCAATTTTTTAAGTGGCAGCGGAAATGGGAATGGACAATTGGACATGGATGTAACAGATTACATCCATGTCCAATTGTCCATTCCCATTTCCGTCGAAGTACCGATGACTATTGGAGCAGACGAGGCCAGTGAAGATCGTGATTGAGCAAACGTAACGTGGTGGCGTAAGGCGGCAGGAGTAGGTGGATCATTTTGTCTCGGCGATGTTGGAAACCGATGTGCACCAGTACCAAAGGCTGAGGTTGTAGATAGATTCATTTGAGTGCTAAAGTAATCAAATCTGTAAAAGGAAAATAATATTTAAAAACACAGCGACATTTTAGGTATGAAACTCTATTAAATAAGCAATACTTGTAGGTATATATATCTATACAGGGTGTAAGGGTAAATACCGTTGTCACTCAAACCATGGGTAGTTGACTTAAATATAAAAGTTTCTATCCGACACCGTGCTTGCTAGCGAAACAGCTGACTAACTTAAGGGAGGGATAGCGCTCGCGGCCTGTCAGGTCACGTCCCGCACCCCCCGCCCGTGTTGAGACGCAAGTTCGTTGCCCTATCCGCAAGGACGTACCTTGTGGTAAAATGTACATTAAAAAAAAAAAAAAAAGCATTTTCTTTACGTTCAATAAATGAAACCAAACCACTGGTAGCAAGGATAACGGTGTTTAACCTAACACCCTGTATATATTAGTAATCCCGTTCTCAAAAAAGGGCTCTAACGATTTCGATGAAAGTTGCAATATAGGAGTTTACGGGGGTGAAAAATCGATCTAGCTAGGTCTCATAACTGGGAAAATTCGTTTTCTAAATGTTAACCCGAGCAGAGCTCCGTCACCCAAGTACTATAACTGATATGAGTACCTACAGTTGTTTCTACACCATTAAACTCCTTTATAAACAGAATTAGTTCATGTAATATTCCACAAGCATTGAGACAACAATATAAATCAATGTGTTTTTCGTAAAATCGTAAGTTTTACGTAAACACATTGTTTATTCAAGTGTTAATGTTATACATTTTAAACACAACTGGAGTAAACATTTGTTGGCCGTAAAAATGTTATGATCCAGGTTACAATATGCCATGCCCATGTTAGTCACATAAGTGACAAAAACAAGCCATAAGGAGTGCGAAGATCACTTACTCCACCCATCCATACTATATACTGTATATTATATACTATATACTATACAATGTGGAGACGACGATACAGCGATAAATGAAAACACTGGCAATACTAATTCATAGGAGTATTTTGGAAGTATCAAATAAATCCTAACATGGAAATTAAAAAAGTATTTTTTTCAATCAAACTAATTAGTAGTGATGGGCCGACTATGGGGTTTGCCGATCTTTGACTAGGTATCGTTAATAAACTATTGGATATATTTGATTAATTTTTTGTATGTAGACCGAGAACGTCATTAGATATACGGAGTTTTTATTTTTTTTGTATTGTCGTCTCCACCTTGTACATATATACTATATCCTTACTAATATTATAAATGCGAAAGTAACTATGTCTGTCTATCGCGCTTTCACGACCAAAACTACTGAACTGATTTAAATGAAATTTGGTAAACAGTAGTCTAGAGCCAGAGAAAAGACATAGGCTAATTTTTATCTACATACTACGCGTGCGAAGCCGCGTACGGAAGCTAGTAAATCTATACAATATTATGAATTGACGGAAGCTTGTAAATCTATACAATATTATGAATTGACGGAAGCTTGTAAATCTATACAATATTATAAATTGACGGAAGCTAGTAAATCTATACAATATTATAAATTGACGGAAGCTAATAAATCTATACAATATTGTAAATTGACGGAAGCTAGTAAATCTATACAATATTATAATTTGACGGAAGCTAGTAAATCTATACAATATTATAAATTGACGGAAGCTAGTAAATCTATACAATATTGTAAATTGACGGAAGCTAGTAAATCTATACAATATTATAAATTGACGGAAGCTAGTAAATCTATACAATATTATAAATTGACAGAAGCTAGTACATATAATTATACAATATTATAAATTGACGGAAACTAATAAATCTATACCATATTATAAATTGACAGAAGCTAGTAAATCTATACAATATTATAAATTGACGGAAGCTAGTAAATCTATACAATATTATAAATTAAAGTCGCTTTTCTCGTCTGTCTGCGTGACCACGTTGTTCTTCTAAACTGCGCAACGCATTTTGATGCGGTTTTCACCATCATTAAGAGAATTTATTCCGGTAGGTGTATGTTCAAACCTCCTAGAGCCTTCCACTTAGGCATATTGGTTCCAACTTATTCAAATGCTGCAAGACCTCATAATAGATCCCCTGAGGCCCTAGACAAAGTGACATTCTATCAGCAAACGATGATGGAAAACGCAAAAATGTATAGATATGAAATAAGCTATCGAAAAGCTTATGTCAATCCTGGTGAAAGTCGTTGCAGAAATACGAAACGCTTTGGAAGCGATTGTCACTTGTCTAGGCCCTCTGTTTTCATATCACTTTCGTTGCTATAAACTTACACACACAAAGATCCTAAACCTTTAGCCTTTTCCCAACTATTGTGGGGTCGGCTGCCAGTCTAACCAGATACAGCTGATACACCAGTATTTAACATGGAACCACTGCCTATCTGACCTCCACAAACCAGTTACTGGATAACATAATACCTCTTGGTAAGACTGGTCGTCAGATTTTTGGGATTCCGACTACCCATAACGACTGCCAAAGATCTACGAATAACAGCCGGAACCAACGGCTTAACGTGCTTTCCAAGGCACGGAGTCTTGAAAGGTCGGGTCTCAATAATATATATAGTCCTCCTGACCGTATTTCGGCCACGGCGGCCAATCTCAACGGAGACCAGCCTTCGGCGCGGGAGATATTATAGTGCAGGCGTGTGTGCGGAGACACAGGCGCACTCTCTCTTTCCTCACTCTCAAATTCCGATGGAACGGCAATCCGACACGACCGGAGAGAGATCAGGCGCAGGACGAACGGCTTAACGTACTTTCCAAGGCACGGGGGTATCACACCGCCAACTTCCAAACTCCGGGCTGTTACTAAGAAATTCTTAATGGAAAAACCCAATAACACGTTGCCCGACCCGAGTCTAACCCAGAACCTTCTGCAACAACGAAACCAACGGGTCTCAATATGTAATGGATAGTCGTTCATCCACGATCCCACCGCGGCAATCGTAGCTTAATCTTCGATCGAGCCGAGCCCCTGAAAGAAGAAACTTTCTGAGTAAATAGACGTTTATCAGCTTCATAACATTAGCTTAACATGTGAAAGCAAAATGATCTCCTTCCCAGAACTTGAGCTTAATCCTTAACATATTTATCTATGTAAATAAACAGCAAGAGTTTCATGACTCAATTCAATTCATAGGAATATATGGCTTTCTTTACCTGCTCTGACTCAACTATTGCACCAATATTTATATTGTACTCATGATAATTATTACTTCTAGTTGGGCTTAATAATTAGTGTAGCTGTTAGTAAAAAATACAGGGTGTATGAAACTTGCAGTTTTAAACTATGTTTTGCATCACTGCACAGTGCACACTATCAAAATCAAAGTGATTTTTATCCTCGTTGCCATAAGGTTGCTTGTGGGTTGCATCTTGGATTGTTCTATTATCGCCATCAGTCTATCTATCGACGGCCACTGCTGGACATGTCTCTCCAATTGTACGCTATTTAGCCTAATTCTTTACCACTCTCATCCAGCTGCTATAGAATAGAAAAGAATTATCTTTATTCAAGTATCATATGATTCAAAAATTATTATTAAGACTTACAACTATATTAGTAAGAACTGACACTTCACAAAAACAAACAAATAGTAGTGGATCACCGTTGCGGCAACCCATGTAAGATGGAACAGGAGCGACCCACGAAAACACAGTATAGGCGACTTGAAAAACTTGACTTGGCTATGTGCTTATCAGTTATATCTGCCTTCTTTATTTATACCAATAGCATTGTCTTAGGGAGTGTATAGGGCAATGCCGTTGGTAAGCATTACATAGCTTTTAAGAAAGACTTCGATGACATAAAAAATTAGGAGCATCCAAAAATCTGTTCAGAACCGTCCCTAATGTTACTCATTGACGTCTTAATACATGCCATACAAGCCTTAGCTGAGGAAACTAATCGTGGCATAACCAATAAACTTAAATAATAAATGTCGTCAGTGACAGGAATCACGTCTTCCACTTTACTTCGTTTCCGTTACCGTTACTTCGTTGATGAATACTTAACACAATATTAGGAATTGACTTCTATCCTTAAAAAAAAGAAGTTTAGTGCTGCTGTGAAAATAAAAAAAAGGGTCGGTCCTAGTATCGAGCCCTGGGGAACCCTCGTCTTCCCTTGTATAAAATGCGCGATTTATCCAAACTAATATTGCATTATAAACAAATAATGATAATCTAGTTCTAGAGAACGGGTGAATTATAGTTGTACACTAATTAACAATATTAATTAATTTAATCAACGCACAGGAACAAGAAACGCACTAGCTTTATAATTTGCCATAAATAAAACAACCTCTACTATTTACTAGCATAAAATAGCCTCACAGTTGTCCGTAGGCGTTTATTATATGTAATTAAACCTATTATAATATGTGCGAGCCTTTGCCTTATATACTCATTCTTTTTTAAATTTGTTTACATTACTTTAGTTATAACTTTAAAAGCGACCAAACGGAGCGTTTTGTTCAGTGCGTGGAGAATGTTCGTCACGGACGCACGTACTCTGCGGCCGTGTTTTAAATATCGAACAAAGTAACGGAAAGCGGAACCTTTTTTTAAACTTTTAAATTTAGAATCTCAGTTTTAAATAACGTTTTATTGTGTTACTTTTAAGTGTTGTATTGCTTGTACTAAATTTTTTATCCTACGTTTTTATTATATTGTGATAAATTACTTAAAAATCGTATTTATTTTGCAACATTTTGGTAAAAGTAGGTGGTATAAATTAATATTGAATCTCTATTTACATTTAGAAAAAACTTAAAAACAAAAAAACGTTAAAAAGTGACAAAAAGTGATAAAAAGAAAACATTCTGTGATCCAATTTATAAGTGGTTAAAAAAATATACTTTTAAAAATATTTAAAATAAAGTGTAAATGTGCTCCTAACCTGCAGAACTTTCGTGAACCCTTAGTGAAATCGTAAGTGGACGCTTGTACTACATTTCAACGTTGTCATTATAAATCAATTTTATACGTTTCTTGAATAGAGAGCGCTTTTAATGAAGAATCTCCGTCAGACGATAGAATACCTACCACAAAATGATTAATTTTGTAATAAATTAGGATCGTTTATTCATAAATACTTTTCTTAAAACATGTGGTAGGTAAGGAAAGTTTTAAATACGAAGGTACGGTTGGTGAAGAAGGTTTTAAAAGGTTTTATCTACACCCATGCTATAAATCCTATAAAAGTTTCTGAAACAGTTAGCTTATTGCCAACATTAAAACACTGGTTGTTTTAATGTTGTCATAGTAACCATAATATCATCCAAACGGGTGTTATAATGTTGTACTAAATTTCCTAATGCAACTCATTTAAAAAAAAAACATTGTAAGGCAGTCGCGTTTCACTAACAAAACAGCGTAATTTAAAACATCTATGTTATTCGAATTCGAAAAATTCGAAATCACGTGCGTCGTATCCCTCCATTTTTGTTCGATATTAGTATTGCAAAGTACCTTTTATAGAGGATTCATATCATGGGTGTAGATAAAGTCTTGTATGCAACTGTAAATAATTAGGTATTAAAACACTCATGTGATAAAACCACATTCGTGTTTAAATACCCCTTATTATATAACAGTTGCATAAATAACTATAAATACATCCCGTTCGTACATAAGACTTTTAAAAAATTGTTATAAAAGTAGGGTTAGGCCAAAGAAGCGATGAATGGATTGTGTGAAAGATGATATGGCTAGAAAAGGGGTGACGGCCAAGATGACAGCTGATAAAGATAACATTGTATGGTAGAAGAGATACTGGGCCGACTTCTAATAAATTGGGATAACGGATAAATTCATTAATACTTTACTATAAACTTATTTTATAGGTTTTGCCCACGGCATCGCCCGCGTGGAGGTCGAAAATTATCCCACAGGAAGGAATTACTGGGATAAATACCTTGTGTCCTTACCCAGGTCATGGTCTACATGTGTACCAAATTTCATAGAAATCCGTTTATCCAATAATGTACAAAAAGGTAACAATCAGACAGTTAGTTTTGCATTTAAAATCAATCTGCCTGCCTAGCCTTTTCCCAACTATGTTGGGGTCGGCTTCCAGTCTAACCGGATGCAGCTGAATAGGTACCAGTATTTGACATGGAGTGACTGCCTATCTGACCTCCACAACCCAGTAACTGGGTAATACGATACTTCTTGATTAAACTGGTTGTCAGACTTTCGGGCTTCTGACGAATCGTAACGACTGTCAAAGATCCACAAATGACAGCCGGGACCAACGGCTTAACGTGCTTTCCGAGGCACGGAGGAGTCTCGATATGTGAAAATGGTCACCCATCCACGGACCAACCCCGGCAAGCGTAGCTTAACCTGATAGATCGACCCGGGCGGCTGGTATAGAAGAGTTCGTGGCTTAGTAAGCCACGAACTCTTCTACTATGTACTTATATGAATGAAAAAAGTCACATTAGTACCTACTTGCCGGGTTTTTACACCCCGGGACCCACAACGTCGTACATGACAGCTAAATTTTAGTTTTGCATTTATAATATTATTGTATATTAAAATTAGTATAATACATAAGGAAGATAATATGAAGAATAAAACGTAAATTTTTACAGTTTAGGTTCTATTTTTATTTAATATTTATTTATTTACAAAAATACACCACCATTAGTGTCCCAATTCGGTAGTGTAATTAATTAACAATATATGACATAACATATATTCATATCCATGTCATACAAGTTTTACAAATTAAAAACATAATACGGGTAACGTTATCCGTTGCGAGCTCGCTCGCAGAATAGATAATTATTTTTTCGTAAATATGACGAAAAATCCATTATGTAGGTGTTTTAATTGATAGAAGCATAACCGTAGAAAGGTTATGCTTTTTATTAAAGAAGGTTTACCATTGACTAAAAATAATATATAAGTGTGGTCGACCAATAGATGTGCAGTTTTTCGTAAGTGACATTGATTAAATTGAATGAGGTACCTACCTCATTCAATTTAATCAATGTCACTTACGAAAAACTGCATAATTATTTTATTACAAAATTGTTGAGTACCTACTCAACAATTTTGTAGTGTAAGAACAATGCCAAAGTTTGCACGCATAGGATAATTTATGGACAATTCTTCCTCAACTGTTTTATGGGGTTTTTTTTAAACCCGTTGTAAAACATATCGCACCTACCTATGTAGGTATTTGTTTTTTTTTTTTTATATTGTTTTAGAGTACCTAAATATTAAAATAAGTAATGGTACAATAGTTTTTATGACATTTTATTATTTATAAGGTAAGTGGGTATTAGAGAAAATCATAAAAAGAAACAATTTTCATTGTCACAAGCAGCCAATTTATTTTTAAATAAGTAAGTACCTATTTATATCAGTTATAAAAATACACCTTAGCAGTTCTAAACTATAAAAACATCGATTTAATATGTAGTAAAAGCAATTTTCCAATTTACCTAGGCAGGTACTCGTAAATTTTTTATTGTTTTATTTCTTCTTTTTTATAAAGTAGTTATCCGTGTTTCAATTATAGTTTTTTTTTTATATTTCTCCTTACATATTTAAAGCCATCTCATCATCATCATCTACAAAAATTATAATAACAAATCCGTAAACAAGTCTAAAATAAGCAACTATAAAAATATCACCCTGTTTAAATTATTAATTAATTCATGAACACGTCTATTTTACGATCAATTAGTAATATTATACAATCCGTATTAGCTAATTTAGCAATTTGAATAGAAAAACATTATAAAGGACTACAAATATAGAGGAGCAAATATACAACATTATAAGTATAGAGGAGCTCGTGGCTAAGTAATAACAGCCGCTCGGGTCGATCCATCAGGTTAAGCTACGCTTGTCGGGGTTGATCCGTGGATGGGTCACCATTTTCACATATCGAGACTCCTCCGTGCCTCGGAATGCACGTTAAGCCGTTGGTCCCGGCTGTCATTTGTGGATCTTTGACAGTCGTTACGAGTCGTAAGAAGCCCGAAAGTCTGACAACCAGTCTAACCAAAGGGTATCGTACTACTCAGTTACTGGGTTGTGGAGGTCAGATAGGCAGTCGCTCCATGTAAAATACTGGTATTCAGCTGCATCTGGTTAGACTGGAAGCCGACCCCAACATAGTTGGGAAAAGGCTAGGCAGATTGAATGATTGGATAGAAAAACATTCAATACAAACTTCGCAGATTAAAATATTAAACCAATATCAAAGATCAATCATTTTGCCTAGCCCTTTCTCAACTATTTTAGGGTCGGCTTCCAGTCTAACAGGGACCTCCACAACCCAGTTACTGGGTAACACGATAACACTTGGTAAGACTGGTATCAGACATTTGGGCTTGTGAGTGACTACCCATATAACGACTGTCTTATATACCTACGTTAGTGAATATCTACGAATGACAGCCGGGACTAACGGTCTCGATATGGAATAGATGGCCACCCATCCACGAACCGACGGCGGCAAGCGTGTCTTAAAACTTCGACGGACCCGTGCGGCTGCTATCATTTAAACAATAACAAACATACCCAGTTATATTGAATTACTAGCTTCTGCCCGCGGCTTCGCCCGCGTGGAAGTCGGAAATTATGCCACCGGAACGTACTACCGGGATAAAAGTATCCTATTCCAGATCATGGCCTATCCTTGTGCCAAATTTCATCCAAATCCGTTCAGCCGTTTTAGCGTGAAAGCGTAACAAACAAACAAACTCACTTTCGCATTTAGTTAGGATTCCACTTTGCCCCACCAAGCCGCTCCACTGGTGGGACGAAGTGGAATGCCAAAAACTTTGCAGTGGAATCTGCCCTACTAGTTCGATTTAGTGGGGCAGATTCTACTGGTCTAATATCTTGCGGGATCCTGCCCCACTAGGGTTGGCACCTTAGAATTTGTGTAGATAGTCCAATGATATGAAAACGAACGAACATTATTTAATTGGCAATTAAACACATACACATGCTGGAGCTGCTGCTGCAGGTGCAAAAAACCTCAAACGGCGCAAATACTCGAATCTTATCGGGACGTATATGTTCGAGCCGTTTGGGGTTGAAACCCTAGGGCCATGGGGTCCGAGTGCCCACTTGGTTTTTCAAGACATCGCCAAGCGCTTGGTCGACTCTTTACGTGACCAGAGAGCTGGCCTATTTTATGGCTAAAGACTCAGCATTGCCCTACAACGTGGCAATGCGGCCAGCATTTTGGACACTTTTCCTGTTCACAGCGATGCGGACGAATTTTTTGATGCCCTTTGATAATTTCCCCTTGTACATAATTATTATTATTAAGTAGATATTACAAATAAGTTAGTAGTTATATTTACCTGTAATTATGTGAAAATCGTACACATAAATATTCCGGAATAAATACTCTAAGTAATGTTGAAATCCGAATCAAAATCTGTTGCCTGGTTTAAATGAACGACGCGGTAAAACAGACAGAAATTATAAGCAACTTCAATGTATAATACTTATGTATAGATAACGCGTGAATAGGGCCGCTGGCACACGGAAACTTTAAATCATTTGTACATAACTGAAGTATCAGCAAAAAAAGTTGCATAACTTGTTTATGGTCTCTCGGAACGAGCCATAAACGTGAGGAAAGAATGACGTAACGATCGATCATAGAGTGAGAAAATATAATTGGCCAGGCAAACGAGGAAATAAAGAAAAAGAAATGAGTTAAGGCGCGATAAGGAGCAAATCTTTCGGTATTGCAGGAGGTGAAGCGACTATAGTGCACCGCGGTATACAAATACGGTTGAAAATGGCGATGCGCTTGATCTTAGTTGAATCTCGGGTCCGCCAATGATATGAAAGTTATTTCGAAGTTTAAATTTATAATAAAAAAATACACGAGTAAGTCAATACATGTTATTTAATTGGTTTTTCCTTCTTGCGATTTTTTTTTCAGGTTTTTTTTTCTATGTAATTTCTTAAAAATATTTTTGTATATATACAGGGTTATTGGTAAAACACCAACAACCTCTTAAGGATTCATTGTACTCATCATTATGAACAACTTTTACTAATACAAACTACAACAAATATGAAATCGCGAAAAAAAAAACAGCTGTTCCGTACATTTTGACGAGTTATGCGTACATAAATGTACGGAACAGCTGTTTTTTTTCGGATATAGGTACTGAAAACAAAATTATTATTTAATTAAATCAATTAAAATAAAATGCTAAAAGCTATATTATTACTCTAAATACTTAAGTACTTAATTATGGAATTTTTAGTACAGCAATTTTAGGTTAAATACCTTCTCCTGTTTTCGAACGTAAAAATTACCATTATTATAGTAATTAGAACATGTTCAGTAATTAACAATACTTAGTACGTTTTTGTACTTCCCAGAAGGAATTAATGATCTACGGAACGAACTCATTGAAAAATGTCAAGGTCTTCTAATAAACTACGTTCAGACAGATAAGCGTTTAGATAAATTGCGGCACAAGCTTTATGTACCTACTTACAATGATTATACATTAAATCAATGATTCTGTATCATTTAGTATGTTCTATAATAGTTGATCATATTACAAAAATGCGACTAAGTGAAAATAATTAGTGTGTGTAAGTGTAATTGATTGATCTATGGGCTAAGCTTTACTTTAACATCCGTCGAGTTGGAATTCCTTTTTTTTTTTACAGAAAGATCATATCATTAGAAGCCTCCACGTAAAGTTTTAAGTTCCGGAGATCAATGGTTTACGAGAAAAAAATAAAACAAAATCGTAAAAAAATAGAGCAATATTTTGACACTTTTGACATTTTGTCTCGCTTTGAACGTTTCTTTTTACGTAGGTCAAAGCACTAAAATATTTTACTTCATGTTAATTATGAAATAAATACGTATATTTAGTGGTTTAGATACTTTTGATGCATATTTCACTATATGGTATTTATTTCATTGATTTGTGTGTTGTGATGTGTTCACACTTTTAATAATTTACCGACTATTGCCGATATGTGGAGGTGAGCATGGGTGCCTATCCTTTTTTACGTAAAGGCGAAGAGGTTGCACTTCCCGCAGCGCCGGAAACGATGCAGAAGCAACTTTATTGTTTTGAGGTTAGGTTACAATATAATTTGCTTTTCTCAAGAACGATGCGTTACCTTAGAAAATTAGTATGAAAGTTAGGGCTGCTACTTCCCCCTTCATTTTATTAGTCACCCCTTACCTCTTCCGACCTTTAAATCGATGTCAATACAAGAATATTCGAAAGTTTGGTTAGAATATTATAAAAAATCATCTCAAAAAGGGGGACATTAGAATCAGCAATACAACTCTCTAAGTTCATGTAAGTGCATTGAATGAAAATTTCATGAAATCGTCAGTTATTACACTTACATGAACTTAGAGAGTTGTATTGCTGATTCTAATGTTTATAATTCTGTAAATCCATATTTGTTACGGCCGCTAATAATATTTAGATCAACATACAACCTGATACTGACCTGCAAATTGCAAAAAACGTAATAAAATTTGAATTTCGCGGGCTACCCTAGCGCATCAACCTTAAAGGGTTAACCACCCAATTGCTATTTATATTTCGTCGGTTCTATCAATAAAACTGTTTAAATAACAGCTATATTAAGAACTATGTTACATCCAAAACGTATGTAGTTACACAATGATACATTATTTTTATCACGAGTAGGTACCTATTGTCAAACTAGTGAGCGTCTCGGTTTTTTTTTTGTTAAACGAATCATAATTGACGTCAGTCCTCATACAACTATGTAATATCTAACTACTGAAGTGACAAAACGATTATCAGTTTTAAAATATTTATTTATAAAACGTTTTACAAAAAAAATAACAACCGACTTTCGAAAAGCACTACAAAGTGAAAAATAAATTGAATAAAAAAAAAAAAAAAATCACATAAGCCTACATGGGCACTTATGAAACGTCAGAAGCTAGGTGCACGGTTCCAAATGGTCGTTTCCTATGGAGAGGAGCCGGCAAGAAACTCCACGGTTACTCTTTAAAAAAAAATTGGCTTTCACAATATTTTCGAATTACAGAGGACAGTGTAGGCCTTTCAAAAACGGACACACAACTTAAACGGACACACAACTTAAACGGACACACAACAACCCCAGCTTATTCCAATTTCTGAGACCTCTCTGACAGATTTTATGATCACAGACAGACGTCCCACAGCGAAGGGAACATCACAAAAGAACCCTATTATTGTAATATTTACAAAGCATTCAAACTATATGAAAGGAATCCGTATTTTTATATAAGTAAGAAAAAAAAATGCAGGTGACACCTGCTTCGGAAAGAATTCTTCCCGCGGTGTTTTTTTTTCAATAAACCTGTTACTAGTCTATGGATTAATAAGCTTATAAAGCTTGCTATAACCCGTTTATTTTTTTCTTAAAATATACGTACAACACATAAACGCACGCATTATTTCCAAGGGCGTAGGCAGAAACAACAAAACGCCACCTGCTACGATCCTTACATACATCCTTTCTTTTTTCTTTTCATAAGATATGTGGTTATCTTTTTTATGCTTCGATCGTAGATGTTCGTAATTCAAATCTGTCACACTCAGCACATGTCCCATAGGAGATTATAGGATACATTCCAATTCCAATAACTAGCTGACGTTATGAAGAATATGTTATTAGATGGAGTTCTGTAGTTTTTGCCTATCCCTCATAGGGGTAGGCAAAAACTCGCCGCCAGGAGGCGTGAGTTTTTGTATGTGTAATTATTTATTATTATAGCTTGGGTAAGTTTTTAATGCAGTGCATCTAGTTTGCAGAAAAACTTTAGGGCTAAAAATTTGACTCAAAATGATTTTGTTATTTAAACTTATAAAGAGTTTAAACTTTTTTTTTCTCCAATACAACCTTGGCCAACACCCTTTTTCTGTGAATGCTGCCGTACCATATTTTATTTATCAATTACCTATGTATATTGTTTAATTGAAAAGCGTGGAGCCGCTTCTCAAAAATCATCATCATCATCTGCCTAGCCTTTTCCCAACTACGTTGGGGTCGGCTTCCAGTCTAACCGGATGCAGCTGAATACCAGTGTTTTACATGGAGCGACTGCATATCTGACCTCCACAACCCAATTACTGGGTAATACGATAACATAAATGATTATGGGTCGTTTTACTAATTCCATTAACCATTTCCTTTTAGGGCGTTTTGATACACAGGGATTTTTTTTGTCCAAATGAAATAATATGACAAATTATGTAGAATGGCTAATCGATTTGAAATCTCAAATTATGACTGAGAGGCACACTGTTTTTCTATTTGACCATGCGTTGTTCAATTGTTTTTATTATCATCGACACTATAACCTACCTATGAGATACTTGCGACAATCAAAGAAGTCCGTTTTGACAGCTATAAAAATCATTAGTTTAGCGATGAAAAAAAATCTTTTTTTCATATAAACTGATTCTTGAGACACATCAATTGAACATACTTAGATAGTTTGTAATCGACGACTTATCTACATTGCTTAGAACTGATTACATGTACGAGAACGAAACGTCAAAACGAACTTCTTAGATTGTCGCGAGTTTAGAGGTAAATTATTAATATTGGTTCATCAATAACAATGTATCCCTAACATTAGACAGTTAAAAACAAAATGTCAGACCTATTAGTTAATTAAGTACAGGAAATACAGAAATAATTTAAACTTAACTTAGGCTACTAAGGTAGTTGCTTGGGCAACTTTTTGGAGTTGTTACAGAGTTGAATGTTGTTTGTCGACAATAGTCTCAAGTCACATACAGTTAAATAAATAAGTTGCATGTACTGTAAATGTACAGTGTAGAGGAGAGGTATGTTACCGGTCAAGAAATTATTAACTTTCCCATGTAGGTACTTTTAAGAAGCTCGTGGCTAAATAATAACAGCCGCACGGGTCGAACCATCAGGCTAAGCTACGCTTGCCGGGGTTGGTCCGGTGATACTGAGACTCCTCCGAGCCTCAGAAAGCACGATAAGCCGTTGGTCCCGGCTGTCATTCGTGGATCTTTGACAGTCGTTACGGGTCGTCTGAGGCCGAAAGTCTGACAACCAGTCTTGCCAAGGGGTATTTATTATTACCCAGTTACCTGGTTGTGGAGGTCAGATAGCCAGTCGCTCAATGTAAAATAATGGTATTCAGCTGCATCCGGTTAGAGTGGAAACCAGTCCCAACTTAGTTGGGAAAAGGCTAGGCAGATTGATTGTACTTTAAACATAAACTCAAACTCAAAGCATTTATTTCAATTAAACCATTTACAGGCACTTTTGAATTGTCAAGGAGTCAGCCAGTCAGAAATATGAAGCTAGTTCCCCATTCCAAAGCGTAGTAAGTACCTATGGAGAAGAACGGGCAAGAAACTCCATGGACACTCTTTTAAATCAAAATATGACATTGTCCAAGATTTTATTACTGAACTTATAAAAGTTGTAGTAAGCTGCTTGCTGCACTCCTAATAACAATCGCTTTCATTTTGACAGCCATTCTTTCAGTTATTTTTGTTCCAAGATTGATAAATGACCATGACAATAAAAATTAAAATTCCATTTTTCAGTTGAAATTATGATGAAAGCAAAAATGTCTTCAAGTTTATCTCCTTTTTTGTTTTCTCCACTTCTTCGGACCATCTTCTGTGGTCTTCCGTGACGCCCACGCCGCGCCATCTGGAAGTGTCAGGGCTCCCATACCTACTTACCCAGTGGTTATTTTGGCCCACAGCAACTCATTGTGTAGCGAGGTCAACCCAGTCCCATTTAAACTATGAGACTTATGTAATTATGACGCTGTAACAAAAATAAACTTCTTTTAAACGCCAGACAGATGTAAAAATATACTTCCCTGTTCCCTAGTTCTTGTTTCAGAGAAGTAATTAGATACAATAGTATATGCCAGCGTTTTCTTGGCAGCTGAGGTCATCAAACGCGGGGGCGAGATACACGAGAATTCACGAGATACAGCTCGAGATTAAGCCCTCATAACTACTATTATTACCGCTCTCCATATCACCGATAGATGAAAATCCAACAGTGTGTATTTTTTGACATGCTGGGAAGCGCTTTGTGAATTCTCAATGCTCGGCTCAATACCGAGGGTAGAAAATCCAGTGCGCCATTAAAAATCGTCGCGTAAAAAAATCGCCCATGCTTACCTGGGCTTATAAACGTTACAAATACACGTGCTTTGGCTTCTCATTATTCCTGTCACTGTCGCACAACTGTCAAATTACAAGTGCAAGATAAAGACGGGAACATGTAAGCCGAAGTAAGTTCTAAGTAATGTTTACAAATATTCACCATCCTACTTGCATATTTTATGAACGTGATCGGTAGGTACAAGTCCCAAGGCCCGGTCGCCACCAAAGTGGAGAAGCGTAGAGAGGAGAGATGTCTTGTGAACGACCAATAAGATACTTATCGTTATTTCCACATCTCTCTGCGTAGCTATCTAACTCCACTCCATTGTTTCGATCATAGAACTGATAAAAGATACCTCTTTTATCTGTTCTGTGGTTTAGATTCTATTGTTTAATATTGGCACAGCTCCGCTACTCTACTCTCTTCTCCGCTCCAGACTCCAGTGGACAGGTTACAAAACATCTCCTCTCCTCTCCGCTCTTCTCCGCTTTAGTGGAAATCAGCCTAGTGTTTAATATAGTTAGGTAATTTCCGAGTCACGCTAAGACTTTAGATATTGTCTCACTCGTGTACCTAACCTCTGAGTGACTGAGTTATCTGTGAGATAATTGGGATGCTGCATCTGTGTACCGATTGATTACACCTCACTGTCTCTTTATCATCTACCTGCCACCGTGATAAGGCAATGTTAACTGATAACGCTCATAAATTAGAACCTTCAAGGTGAAGATTATAGGAAGGCAAGGAATGTAACCAAATTGTTTGACTAATACAGTGGAACGTGCGGGTGCTTAGATAATGATAAAAGTAAACAAAGCGCCTTTCCTAAACGAATCAAGAAGATGCAGCATATGGGCGGGCCATGGCCATAATCACAGTATAAATAAGTAACAGTATTATTTATTTTAATGACTGCTATCTTACCTATCTCGATATAGAACAGTATTTACTTCAATAGCTGCAGTAAGTTAGTAATTAATAGCATGTAGCACTAGATGAACTGTAGCAATGAAACATTCTGATGATCTTTGTCACGCACATTTTGTCGTTACACGTGTTTCTATTTTAGTTTATACTAGGTGATCATAACACAAATCATGGTTTATAACTCCGCGTTTATAATTCCTCATGCCCTGGGTATCAGAAAATACCCCTTGGTATGTTCCATGATTATTGATAGCTTCCAAGTTACAATAAAAAAAAAAAATAAAAAAAAATTAATTGATTATACTGGAAACACTTAAAAAACTTCCTTTATTTTTAAACGGCGTTTTCATATTATTCTTTTTTTGCAATTTTCATTGTTATGGAATATTCTTTCAGACATAAAATAATCAGCTTCCTGTCAAGATACAAAAATATTGATAAAAAAAAAAAAAAAACTTCTGGTTAATATATTCAGTACCTACGACATAAACACATTCTTCTGCCATAGCATATAAATGGATAACTACTTTCACTGATCCCCAATAAGTAGGTACAATTAATATAACTTTCTTGAAAAATCAGTAGCATGTTTTACATTTTTGTTCCAGGCATTTCATACACTATATTTTATACAGGGTGTATGGGTAAACACCGTTGTCACTCAAACCATTTGTAGTTGACTTAAATACAAAAATAAATGACTGAGTAACAATAAAAAAAACGTAATTTTCATTAAAAGATTTTTAAAAGTTTATATCCAACACCGTGCTCGCTAGCGAAACAGCTGACTGACTGAGGGAGGGGTCGCCCTCACGGCCGGTCAGGTCACGTCCCGCGCCATCACCCCGTGTTGAGACGTAAGTTCGTTGCCCTAGCGCCCTACGGTGAAAGGGTTTTTTAAGTTGTAATTTTCCATTTACATTTGATTTTACGTTGTGTAAATGAATCCAAACCACTGGTTTCAAGGATAACGGTGTTTACCCTAACACCCTGTATTATCTTTTAACATCATCATTCTGATCGTAACATAAAAACAATATTTTATCATATATTTCTTTGTTATTACAATCATATAATTATTAAAGTAATACAACATGCCACAACAGTTACATTGTTTATAGACACGAACCTCAACAACGAGGAACAACCAAAAAGAAACCGCCACTTAACACAAATAAATCATTCGATACTTACGATCAATACATTCATTAAATAGTACTCAATCGATTATGACCGTACCGAGCGGACTAGTACGTGGACGGTAGATGTAACCGGTATGTTTTCATGTTCTTATAATTTTTATTGAATAGGTACTTGGTATTTTGGTAACATGCGTGTAGTTGAGTGCGTTATCCAGGGCCGTAGCCAGGAATTCATTTCGGGGGGGAGGTTTTTTTTTTTAAAGAAATTAAGTACCTATTTCTGATTTCAGAGAGGGAAAGGGAGAACAATTGTAAATACAGATTATAAAAAAAGAGTATTTTCCTCTTTTGCGGAAATCTTAAAAAAGTTATTGCGAGCGAAGCGAGCTCGAAATTTTTAGCATCCAGCTTCGAAGAAGTTAAGTTTTCTTTCTCTTTGACCGATCAAACAGAAATAGAAGTAACTTTATCGACTTAATATGCAGAAAAGTTTGAGAAGGATGATGCAGAAAAGAATGCAAGAGCGAGCGAAGCGAGCTCGAAAATTTTCGCTCCCCGTCTGGGAGAGGCTGGGGGAGGTTAGAATATCTCAGAGAATGCTGAAGTTGCAGGAATTTATTCAATACAAAGTCGAGAGTCGATAAAAAAACACGTATGTGGAATACCTCAGGTGCCATTTACTCTGGTGCCGTTTAAGCGGGTGCCCAATTTGGAATATGTCTATAATTCCTGTGTGGTTAAAACAGGGTTCGCTAAACGGATCATCAGCAGCTATGAAAGAAATGATCCTCAGTCCTGCATTGAGATTGATTTTTTGAACTTGGCTTTACGGGCCCTTTCAGAATACCAGCGCTGCGACACATATTTTGATATGTCGCAGCATCATGCTGAGATAGGAGCCTTTTGGTCTCGTATAGGACCTTCCATTTTATTTTCTTGACTTGGCTTATACCAAAAAAAAATATATATATATAAAATCATTTATTGCAGGCGACACAGTTCCATAGAAAAATACCTTTAACCTAAACATACCTGCATATTGTATAAACTGAAACTTGTGTTAATAAACAAGGCTTAGACTATGTTAGTAGCACTTCACTTAGCACAAGCTAGACTTTAAAAAATCAATTAAAAATTAGCAATTATCTTGACCTAAAATTTTCTTAAATTCTAGGCAATATAGAAACTAGGTACCTACATATTTGCGAAAAAAAACGATAAATTCTATTTATTTTTTGCATCTAAGTCATTCAATAACTATTAGCGATTCACAATGCTCATAATCATTATACCAACCTATTTTATTTTTTTTGGTAGGAGGAAAATAACAAATATATTATTATATTACCATGAGCACATGATAGAGGAGAGCATAGTCTATGTATGCGTACCTCTATTTATTATATTAATACTATTTTAAATAATATTTTACCTTCCTCATTCTGATAAACGTGTTAATAATACGCAAATCCTGAAAACTAAAGAGACTGCAGAACTTCGTCAGCAATCTTTTAAATATTTCTTAGACTGCAGAACTTACGTCAGCTGTTTTTTACATTCGTATTTCTTGGTTTATTTTATTGGTACCTATAGTTCGATACGTTATTATTTATATTATATAGGTACAACATTTTTTTTTTTAAGTCAGCTGTTCCATACGTTTGTGTTCACTGAAATCGACAAAATGTATGGAACAGCTGTTTTTTTCACGATTTCAAGGTTGGTCCCATAAAAAAAGTTGTTCAAAATGATGAGTACAATGACCCCTTTTCGGGTTTAGCATAAAAAAAAAATAATGTTGTATAATTATAATTTATATTATAATTTAAAGTACCTAATGTATGATCATCGACTAAGTCCTGAAAATCGTTTAGTACAGTGGTAAATGGAATTATGCCTTAAAATTGCTACCTCGTTAATCCAGTGGTCGCAACCTAGTCCTGGGTTCGATTCTCGGGTCGGGGAAAGTCTTATTGGGTTTTTCTATCAGATGTAATAACACCCACTCACATTTCGCCAGTTATATTTAAAGTCCCATGACTTAAATATAATCCTGCCAGAGTTGCGGGACCTGCCAGGGTTGCGGGACCTGCCAGGGTTACGGGACCTGCCAGGGTTGCGGGACCTGCCAGGGTTGCGAGACCTACTAGGGTTGCGGGACCTGCCAAGGTTGCGGGAATGTCCGAAAGGGATACCGGGACCCTGGCAACAGGCAACTGAAGGAACATGGGTGGGTTTTAGTCAGTAAAAGTCTGACACGCCCTTACGCTCCGCCCAGAGCGGGAGAAGTCATTTCATGATTTCCCACTGCTTAACCATTCGAGGAATACAGGCGTGATGTTATGTTATGTAGTTACCTCGTTTATTTTTCAAAATCTTGCATTTTATTTCGCAAATCATTGCTATCTTCATGATATGAGATACAGGATGTATAACAAATGAACTGTACACGAAACCGTCTCACATTGCGTGCAGTCGTGCATCCAATGTCAATGTCAAAGGTGCAGCCTGACGTATGTGACGTATCATGTGAATTCGCACGCTCCATAAAGATAACATAAATATTTCCACTGTTAATAATATAACATACATTCTTTAACACCTGTGACACTACTGTTTAAATATAATAACTTTTTAATCATAGTAGGAAGATCTCGTGTCTAAGTCATAACAATAATAGCCGCACGCGATCTATCAGGTTAAGCTACGCTTGCACGGGTGGTCCGTGGATGGGTGACCGTCTTTACATACCGAGACTCATCCGTGCCTCGAAAAGCACGTTAAGCCATTGGTCTCCGCTTCCATTCGTGGATCTTCGACAGTCGTAACGAGTCATCAGAAGCTCGAAAGTCTGACAACCAGTCCTTACCACGGAATATCGTACAAAGGTACCGCTGCCTGTCGCGCCCGCGATTTCGCGTCTGTTTGCACGAGCCTTTACCCAGGTTGTGGTGTGGAGGTCAGATAGGCAGTCGCTCCATATAAAATACAGCTGCATCCGGTTAGACTGAAATCCGGATCGGTCTCACCCAGTACAAGGCATTTCGAAGACAATAGACTATTTGACACGGCCAAAAACCTACTCTATTGTCTTCAAGATGCCTTTCTATCCGAATAATTAAACCTATTTGGCACAGTTCATGTATGTTCCATACATTTGTTTAGGAAAATTGCATGGTCCATTTACCCATTCCTCCAATCAATTTAAAAACCTCTTTTATTAAATCTACATTGCATTCAAAACGTCACAAGCTTACACCACACTACGTGATGTACGCATGTCGTAGAAGTACTTATCATTTAGTACCAATAAAGCTGTTATCTACCCAGCATGCTGTAAGCAAATGATGAGAAAATCTCCATGACTCACATACTCACAGCGCACTGTGGAATGCTGAAAACAATGATAGACATTGATTTGTACTAGGCGCGTGTGATTGACTCTTGTTTAGGAACTCTTGCGCGCCTTTGACATTACGCATCGAAATGTGTTGTAATTTGTAGGTACCAATGACGTTTAATAACACTTTTAAAATGTAATTCAATTTTAATCGGTGCACTTTTTCTTCAATAGATTTCTGTTGCTGTTTAACCATTTTGCCACATTGATTCAGATCATGTTTTGTACTTATACCATCTCTTGCTCTAGTCGTCGACAACACCACGTATTGCCACACCGAGCGCTGGACGTAGAGACAATGCGCTGATTGCGCGTACTCGGTGTTCACACGTCGTGTTCTGGTTTTCGACTGGTCAATCGTCATTCTGAGGATGCTTAGTTGAGAGGTGAAACACGTGTCGATTTCTTACAGGGTTTTTTTTATGACTCTTGAAGAGTAGTTAAGCGGAATAGGTTACTAAATATATCTACGTCTACTGTATTTTATAATGGATCTCTGCAAAGTCACGCCTGAATCAATTAACTATCTTAAACATACCTGGGGGCTTAAAACGGTCACTTTAGAAGAATCATAAAAAGAAAATATTATGAATCATCGTAAAATGTCACCAACTGACAATTCATAATATGTAATTCATATTACGAAATTCGTAATATGAATTATCTGCGTGTAATTCATATTACGAAGTAATTCATCTATTTGACAGTTTATTATGGAGAAATGGTCCACAAATTATGAATTGCTTTTATGTCATATTAGAGAAATTGCTAATGACAGCTGGGATTCAGGAAATGAACTGCTTTTAGAGGAATTGCTAATGTGGCCGGTTTAGGCCCCCGGATTTAAATCCCACCCACTTCAGCACGTGTCCAATAACATGATAGACCACAATATCTTTTATCAGTGTACCCTATGATATAATCTGACATGACCTGTGACATTGACTGCACTCTCAGACGGATACACTGATAGCGTGATCATCATATTGACTTGAAGTTAATCGAGCTAAACATTATGTTATGTGATTCACGCGTCAATAGATATTAGATACTACCTACATTACATTAGAAACTACACAGTTTTTATTTATTTATTTATTATCTATGGAAGATTTACAGCTAAGAAAAAGCAGATAAACAAACTAGTATGTGAGACGGACAGCCAATTAAAAGTCCTCGCTTCTAAAAACAGAACATAAAGATAGGGTGTGAACAACACAAAAACACAGCAACAAAAAAAAAAAAAAACAGTATAACCTCCAAGCTTAAGCTAAATTCACATTTCAGATGCAACATTCAACACTTCAAAACAAGAATAAAACCTGAAGAACCAAAATCTTAATTAAAAAAGCTGCGGCTCAGGCACTTTCTGGCCGAGGACACACTCGTTATGAATGCATCAAAATCATGCTGTTTACACATGCTATTAAAGCCTCTACTTGCACGCACTAAATGTTAAATATGTCTTGGGATCTTTTAAGGAAATACAACCATTATTAAGCATCAAGATGTTCGAAAGCCGTATAAGAATCTACGGATATTTCAACGATTAATATAAAAAACGAGTGAGCCTTACGGTAGTAGCATAATTATGATGTGTTACATCTGACATCTTGGCTGACAGTACCAACCTCTCGAAAAATGGGTTGGTTCCATCTGACGGCCAACTCTAGACACCGCGCTCTCATTGGTCAAATCAAATATCACGCGCTTCCCCGGCTTCCTGTTACACACTTCCGACCCTTTTCACGAAATCACTCCCACAGATTGCAGGTACCAAAGCGAGAGGAAAGATCCAGCATTCCATGTCTATCAGCGATTAACTTCAAATCCTTGAAAAATTCGCCTGCTTCACAACGTAAATAACGCAATGAATATTGTTGAATTATCTGAATACACCGCACTGGGAGACTCATAGGATCACAATTGTGTACGCAGAACCAGGTGCACTCTCTCTTCCCTCACTCTCTTAGTCCGATGGGACGGCAATCCGACACGACCGGAGAGAGATCAGTCGCAGGACCAACGGCTTAACGTACTTTCTGAGGCACGGGGGTATCATTTCGCCAACTTCCAAACTCCGGGCTGTTACTCTATTCTTAATGGAAAAATCCAATACCTCTTTGCCCAACGCGGGAATCGCACCCATGAACCCACGCTCAGCAGGCGCGCTTGCCACCACGAGACCAACGGGGCAGTTGCGTCCAGTAAAATACTATGCTGGTGATCCGCGTCTTTCGCTTGTGCAACTCTCTACGACCCTGGATGTCGTACCATTCCATTTCCATACCGTTCCAGAACTTCTCTACGTAAATAATTCATTAGGTATCTTTAATTATAGTTCTTCGTAAAAGATCATTCTCCTTGGTTTTTCCTAGTATTTTGCGGTCAACTTGTGATTAAATCCATGTAAAGTCTATTTCTAACTTCTGAGCAGCACTTCATACCAACTTCACTCATCATTTCTCTTCATACTAACTAATATTATAAACGCGAAAGTTTGTAAGTATAGATGGATGGATGTTTGTTACTCTTTCACGTAAAAACTACTGAATGGAAATGGATGAAATTTGTCAAACAGATTGTTTATAACCTAGATTAACACATAGGATACTTTTTATCCCGATATTCCCACGGGATCGAGACTTACGCGGGTGAAACCGCGGGGCGCAGATGGTTTATCTATATGTTTCATGATGCCTTGGCCCCAAAGTATCAACTGCAACTTTTCTAGAATTGACAACCTCCTTTGTGACGTCACTTCAACCTCCCAACTACCCCTCCCTTCCCCCTAATCCCTTCAAAATCCAGTTTCTAATCGCTTGCACAATAGCTGCATAAAATATAATGGTTTAGCGTTAAGTGAACGGTGCTCTGTCGCGATAAAACCTTGATCAAATTGGCTTAGCAAGGATTTATGTAGGTACCTAGCCCGCATTAAGCCTCAAGCAGACTGACGCGATGCGACTATAACAAAACAATTTCTAAGAAAACTTCACTGTATAACAATTACCAGGGTCGCGTCGTGCCTTCGCGTCGCTCCAGTCTGCACGAGCCGTTACTGCCTACTTCCTTTAAAAGCTTCTATTCACGACTTAGCTGCTCGTTATGTTGACAAGGTTTTTTATTCGGTCTGAGGTTGACAAGATAAAAATTGTTATACATACTTTGTGCTGCTATAAACAAAAGTTGCACATTTTGCACAAAGTGTCCATTCTATAGACATACAGACGAATTGAGAACCTCCTCCTTTTTGAAGAAGTCGGTTAATTAGGAGTAATTATTAAGGTATTTTTTATGTTTAGCAAACTATAAGTAATAAGGTTTTTTTACTATTGGTAGTTGTCTATGATGGTCATTATTCGATATAATACCAAGCAATTGATGAATATTTTAAATCATAGAATTTAAGTGACGAGGTTCTCTATGTGTGAGAAAAAAACGCCAATTTAATAGGTGGGGGGACCCACCTATGAAATTGGCGTTTTTTTCGACCCAATATTTCCTGTTTGGATTTCAAACTATCCTACCCAGTATTTGATTGCCTATCTTGTCAAGTCATTTAATCAGCCAAACAATTACCTACACTATTACTAAAGTTATTGGGATTTGAACGATTATCAACTGAATTGCGGCTTTTAGAAAAAATCTGCTAGACGCACATACATGCTTATGCTAAAAGATTTTAAAGCCAGAAAGTAGGGAGTTTATGCCGTATTTGTTTTATCTAGACCAGCCATACTCAAAGTGTGCTCCGCGGAGCCTTGGAGCTCTGCAAAGCCTCTGTGGGGGTTCCGCGAAAAGCCTATGGCATATATATATCCAACTGTAGACGACATTGCTTTGTGGTATTTTAGCTTCTTCAGAATCGTCCTAATCTCGTACAAATAATTTCTATATAATAGGTCTTTACCTATGAAATTGCCGTTTTGTATGAAAAAATTTAAACGAATTTTTTTCATGATTTTTTTATTTGTATTAATCGAAGTAATCACCCATGCAATCAATGCATCTTTGCCATCGCAGTGGCAGTTTATTGATGCCCTTCTTAAAGAAATCAGCTGGACGGGAGGCAATAAATTCTTCAAAGGCATTTTGTACTGCCTCTCGGGTATTGAATTTTTTTCCCGCCAAGAAGTTATCCAAATTCTGGAAAAAGTAGTAGTCTGTAGGCGCAAGGTCTGGTGAGTAGGGCGGATGACGGAGAGCTTCCAACCCCAGTTCTTGCAACTTGGAGACCGTCTGCTGTGCAGTATGAGGTCGCGCGTTGTCGTGCAGGAGCAGCGGAGACGAGCGATTGACCAATGCTGGTTGGAGATGCGCCAGCTTCTCCATCATTGTGTTCAGTTCTTCACAGTACACATCTGCAGTAATGCTCACCCCGTTTGGTAAGAAGCTGTGATGAATCACACCGGCGCTAGACCACCAAACAGTGACCATCACTTTTCTAGGGGTAAGTTTTCGTTTAGGGCATTGTTTAGGTGCTGAACCAGGATCCAACCAACTTGCTGAGCGCTTGCGGTTATCAAACAGAATCCATTTTTCATAGCAGGTAACAATGCGGTTCAAAATTCCTTCATTTGTGTGTCTGTTGAGCAGTGCAAGGCACGTCTCGACGCGTACTTCGCGCTGGCGATCATTGAGTTCGTGGGGCACCCATTTGTCAAGCTTTTTTACCTTGCCAATTTGACGCAAATGGACCAATATTGTTTTGACGCTAACGTCGAAAGCTGCTGCTAATTCAGCCGTAGATTGTGTATCATCAGCTTCCACAATCGCCTTTAATTCGTCATTGTCGACCAAAGTCTTCGGACGACCGCGAGGTTCATTTTTCAGGTCGAAATTTCCAGAACGGAAGCGAGCAAACCAATAACAGGTGGTGCGTTGGTTTGTAGTGTTAGCTCCGTAAACGTCGTTGATGTTGCGTGCCGCTTGTGCCGCGTTGCTGCCACGACGGTACTCATATTCCATAATTACTCGAATTTTTAACGTATCCATGATGACGAAAAAGATTGAAATGCGATGAAAATGTAACACTAATCAATAAAGAAATGACTACTTTTGGAAAAAAAAATCCATGTTTTTAAAATAAAATTAATTTGAAATTAGAATTCTTAGCCAAACAAAAATTATTTTGATTTGAAATGGCCAGTACTGCAGAACGGCAATTTCATAGGTAAAGACCTAATATAACCGACTTCTTAAAAAAAGGAGTTAATCAATTCGACACGTATTTGATTATTAAAACTGTTTTTATTTTCGCCATAATCCAACAGTGCCAGCCCTAGTGGGAAAAAGTGAAGTCCGAGTAAAATGGAATTCCATGAAACGCAGTTTTTGATTATTTTAGGGCTCCGTCAAATATTTCCATTTCCAAAAGGGTTCCATGGCCAAAAAAGTTTGAGAACCGCTGGTCTAGAGATTGTTTCACAATATCACTGTTAGTGCACCCATAAAAATGTTTAAAACCACCTCCATTTTGAAACATATTTAACAATGACAAACTCCACACTCGCATCTACCTAGCCGTTTTCTATAACTTATGTTGGCATCGGCTTCCAGTCTAACTGGATGCAGCTGAATACCAGTATTCTCCATGGAGCGGTTGCGTCTGACCTCCACAACCTGTTACTGGATAATAAGATCTGTCTCTCTTTGTAAGACTGGTTGCCAGATGTTCGGGCTTGTGACTAGTTGACTACGCGTCCTACCGTCAAAGATCTTCAAATGACAGCCGGGGCCAACGGTTCAACGTGCTTTCTGAGGCACACAGGGGTCTCGATATCTGCCAGGGCTGCGGGAAAGTCCGAAAGGGATACCGGGGTCCTTGGCAACAGGCAATTGAAGGTAACACGGGTGGGTTTTAGTCAGTAAAAGTCTGACACGCCGTCCCGCTCCGCCCAGAGCGGGAGAAGTCAATTGACGATTTCACAACTTCAAAAAATAAAATCATCGACCCATATGGATCGTCACCCACGGAGTGACCTCGGAGGCTGTTATTATTTAGATACGAACCCACAGACAAACTCCACTCACGAGGTACAAATTACTGAGTAGATTAAGCACTCTAACAAAGAGCGCATTGTTCTAATGATCTAATTGCACGAGCCGCTGACCGCTTACTCATTACATTTTGGCAAACCATAATGGCTAAAGGAAGTGGAACATTATCAATTTAGTCATCTATTTACGTTTTGTTTTAATTGTTCGTATTTTTAAATACTGGTGTTACTCAATATGTACCTAAGCTAAGTAATAACAGCCGCACGGTCGATCCATCAGGTTAAGCTACGCTTGCCGGGGTTGGTCCGTGGATGGGTGACCATCTTTACATATCGAAACTCCTCCGTGCCTCGGAAAGCACGTTAAGCCGTTGGACCCGGCTGACATTCGAGGATCTTTGACGTCAGAACCCCGAAAGTCTGACAACCAGTTTTACCAAGGGGTATCGTATTACCCAGTTACTGGGTTGTGGTGGTCAGAAAGGCAGACGCTCCATGTAAAATACTGGTATTCAGCTGCATCCGGTGACACTGGAAGCTGACCTCAATATAATTGGGAAAAGGCTAGGCAGATTGACTCAATATCGCTACCATTTCCATACGGCTGTGTCCTAACCGAAAGTGATGGTCGCTCGAGGACGCGATCGTCATCCTCGTTTATACAGGTGTAAAACACCCATTACGAAGCCGCCATCTACGCATTCTTTACATCAAACTCAGTCAGTTTGTGCAAAAATAATTTCTGGAAAACGACATTTTTGGTGAGAAAATTCTCTGTTTACGGCAGTGCGCAATGTAAATCACGCAAAACATTGTATTATGCGTGCATACAATGGTACAGGGGACGTGGGAGGATTTCAAGTTAAGTAATGACATATAAAACTTGTAATAGTTATTTATGCAACTGTTATATAATACCTAATTATTTACAGTTGCATACAAAACTTTATCTACACCCATGATATGAATCCTCTATAAAAGGTACTTTGCAATACTAATATCAACAAAAATGATGATATGAGATGTTTTTTGTTTTAAATTGCGATGCTTTGTTAGTGAAACGCGCCTCCATGTTCTTTTTTTGAAATGAGTTGTATTATGAAATTTAGTGACAACATTAAAACAAACAGTGTTTTAAAGTTCGCAATAAACTAACTGTTTCAGAAACTTTTATAGAGGATTTATAGCATGGGTGTAGATAAAAAATAAATATATTATAACGGGAAGAACAAATGACTCTTCGCTTCATTAAGGAAATTTTTACACCTGTTCTGATTATGACGTACTCGCGCGATCAATCAAGTAGCGTTTGTACGTCATACCTAAATCATATGATGAATTAATGTAGACTTATTTATTTACTTGACAGGACATTTTATTTTTTATTAATTAACTGAATATTGTGACAAATTGTAATTTAATAAGATTATTTACTTATGCATTGACTGTAGAAATTATTCTTATTTCGCATGCAACCATATTTGTACGCCTCTTGGCATAACATAGCGACCTATGAACAATAATTTAAGAACTGTATTTACTACCTATGTTACACAAATAAAAAATGATTGATTGATTGATATAAACGATGTCGTATTCGCGATAGTTGCTTTCGATTAGGTCCAGGGTATAACCATGAAACACTTTACAAGTTGTCATTTTGTCAAATTATATTTCAGGTAGTCTGAAACTGAACATTAACCTTGATAGTTTATCTAACAGTGTAGTAGCCATTTTTCTTTGTCTGCCGTACACTGCTCTCTTTATTCAAGTCTCCTTTCCTTATTTATATAAGTTTAAATTGTTTGTTTGATATATTTTTTTAAATAAATTTTTTTTGTTCCACAGAATTTTTTCCCCAGACCATGCGCCACTGAGCGGCGCGCACACACGCGATACCGGAAGTAGCGCAGCGGCGCGCGCGCGACATGCTCGGGGTACTTCCGGTGCGGTGGGTCGCGCGCCTCAAGCATGGCGGAGTCGCCAACCAGTTCATTATGGCCACCATGGGTGAGTTACATTGCTTTTATACATATACCTACTTGTTTCCGTCACTTATCATAACATAACGCCTGTAATCCCCAAAGGGTTAGGCAGAGATCCTAAGGTGTGTGTTTAAGGGTTCCGTACCCAAAGGGTAAAACGGGACCATATTACCAAGACTCCGCTGTCCGTCCGTCTGTCACCAGGCTGTACCTCATGAACCGTGATAGTTAGACAGTTGAAATTTTCACAGATGATGTATTTCCGTTGCCGCTATAACAAAAAATACTAAACCATAGAATAAAATAAACATTTAAGGGGGCTCCCTTACAATAAACGTGATTTTTTTACCGTTTTTTTTTATAAATAATGGTACGGAACCCTTAGTGCGCGAGTCCGACTCGCACTTGGCCGGTTTTTTTTTACTGGGTTAAATATACGAAATCGTTCAATACCAAGCGATATCTAAGGTATTCAAAGTAACATAGTACACCAAGATACGATCATCTGTCATCATAGGCGCAGTAATAACAACGAACATTCTCCTTACTCGACAAATTCCATTAATAAGTAGGTATTACACGAACATAGCACCTATGTAAGCATGTTATGTAAGTATATGTAGGTAGATATCATTCACTTGAACTTCATTGTCACGTCTGATACGATTGTGATACGATTTTGTACTGCTAGTATTTTTTTTTGCATGAAATGCAGGCCAAGAGAATCTATCATCATCTGCCTAGCCAATAGCTTTCCCAATGATGTTGGGGTCGGCTTCCAGTCTAACCGGATGCAGGTGAATACCAGCTGCATCTGGTTAGCCACCATTTTACATGGAGCGACTGTCTATCCTGACCTCCACAACCAAGTAACTGGGTTACACGATACTCCTTGGCAAGACTGGTTGTCAGACTTTCGGGCTTCTGACGACCCGTAACGACTCTCAAAGATCTACAAATGACAGCCGGGAACAACGGCTTAACGTGCTTTCCGAGGCACGGAGGAGTCTCGGTATGTATAGATGGTCACCCATCCACGGACCAACCGCGGCAAGCGTAGCTTAACCTGATGGATCAACCCGTGCGGCTGTTATTACTTAGCCACGAGCTCCTCTCCGGCATAAATGTATCGTTTATGCCGAGATCCTCTTTACCTACTTAAAAGACGTTATCGAAATTCGTTCCGAATGTGTTGACCGTTCGCTGACCGCTCTCAATGATCATTGAAAGGCGAGAACGGGCATAGATTTTATCGGAGAACCCTTAGCAACAGTGAATAACATAACTTTAATTACCTACCGACCCATTTACAGAAGATGTAATGTTTAATCTCTATTATAATAAATACTAATAGAACAAGTAGGTACTTTTCTAGTTTTTTTTTTCCGAGTTTTATTCAAATTGGGTCGGTAGTTCTTGAGATACAATCACACATACAAACTTTCTCTTTTTACTACGGTTACACGTGGCCACGTGATGTTATGTAATATTTAATTAAAGGCTATTCAATGCTTACCCACTAAATATACCTTTATGCTTTACCTAAGTATGCTTTATACCTTTAAATATTAGATTTACTGTGGTTTCAGTAAGTTTTCAAGTAACGGCAGCAGCAACATCACTGACAGCTGTCAAAATTAGTCTAGAAAAAGGTCTGACTTTAGGCCTCACTCAATTTATTGTAAGAATGTCAAAATGCTATAGGACGAAAGAGTAGCGAACTATATTAGCTCAAAATATTCTGTAATTTTAACTTTTTTTGCGTCATAAGAAATTCCGAGTTATTCCATTCTAATACCAAAAACGAATACCACTGGTATCACTATGTGAATGTTCGCAGCAAAATTGACGTTACTAAATAACCCTAATATCATGTCTTTATTCACCGAAAGTATTGACAGAGCATTTGGCGCTCCCACATTTCGCCAGTTGTGTTTATAACCCAAGTCCCAACTAACATGCTACGATAGGGCACAGTAGACACTAGTATACGGTATATCATTTCATACACGAAATCTTTAGGGGTCATTGTACTCATCATTAGGATCAACTTTCAATATGGGACCAAACCTGAAATCGCGAAAAAAATATCAGGTGTTGCCTATATTTTGACGAGCTATAAATGTTTTTTTTTTTGGCGCTTCACACTTAGCTTTACTACAACATAGGTAAGTACTGCCATGATAGCATTTTCAGCTGACCACCAAGCCAATAGAACTATCACATAAATAAGCATTGCAAGGGTAATTCAATTATGACGCAACAGTTATTAAATGTGACGTAATCATGAAAATGACGTTGATGTCTGACATTTGACTTTACACTTTATTTTGCGATAGTTTTATGAGTAATGGGAGTTATGATGATTGTACACGCGTCAATTTTGTTACTATACCTAATTTAATAAAATGGTTTACTATAGGTACCTAACAAAATATTTAATTGACCGCATTATTTTTAATCATATCATAATAACTGAACCACAGTATAATAAAGCAACAGTATTATATCTCGCCAGTGACCTTGAAATAATGACCTACGGCTGCTCGGTAGATAAATAAACCTTCCATGTCTGTACTGATATACACTGAATTTTGGAAGCACGTCGTTTCAGCCGTTTTCAATGAAGATGTAATACTGTTTTTTTTTTTTAAATCAAAATATTTTATTTCACATAAACCTACATGGGCACTTATGAAACGTCAGAAGCTAGGTGCACGGTTCCAATTGGTCGTTTCCTATGGAGAAGAGCCGGCAAGAAACTCCACGGTTACTCTTTTAAAAATAATTGGCTTTTACAATATTTTCAAATTACAGTATTAGTAGGCATGGGAGGACAATGTAGGCCTTTCAACAAGTAAGTACCAGGTACTTAACAAAATAGATGTTCAGTAAATCTACAGTCCAATAAGCCTACAAAGTTCTCACATTCACAAAATAGAAAATAATCTATATAAAAGACAAACAATAAAAAATAAAAATAAAAACCTATTTCAGCCAAATGACGTGATTGCTATTACAACTGTAACAAATTGAATAATTATCATGTCCACAAAAGCTACTAGGAGTTGAAATTAAATTGGAGGTATCTATGTTACTTGTTTATACTGTGACTCAACCATTTTGCGGAGTGGGTATTGCCCAGGCTCATTAAAACAAAATGATTAATCTATAAAAACAAGCGAATACCTAATTCTTTTGCGAAATATTTGCCACTAGTCAACAGATAAACGTGTTGCATCCTTATCCATTTGTTAAACTAGATTATTTATAAACATTTACTGTTAGGATGACAAATCACTGAAAAGTATCGAGCCTGGCAGCTTGTCCTCCAAGTAAATAAAGAAAGAAAGAAAACAAATTGGTTTAAATCTCAATTCAGAGGTGCCTAAAATACTAACGTTACTTTGTTGTCGACCAGCACCCTAATTACGTAAGTAACACACTTTCAATCAGAATCAGAATGATTTTGAAGAATATTGCTGATCCATTGCTTCATAGATTTGAAAAATTCATCTGCTCAACTACCTCAATAAAGCAATGAACGTGGCTGAACTGCCAAATTGAAAGGAATCGCAATCATTTAATGTGTATTACGCAACTACCCCGCAGTTTATGCTAGAAAATAAAATACTAACGTTACTTTGTACTCGGTCAGTTTGTAGATACTCGAAAAAAGCGTTCAGGGGCAAAATGTCCAACGGTGTCAAAATGTCCAAATCACAAAATGTCCAATTGTCAAAATTAAGAGCTCATTAAAACCACTTAGACAGCGATAACTTCTGACGCCCATATAATCCTTGTAAGCCACCCACGGGAAGGCTGGGGCCGACCTGTTTTCTCAGCATGCTAATGCAACACTCAGATCAGATATTCAAACAATAATTACCTCCCACAAAGCAACAGTACACAAAGTGTTGCAAAACCTGCGCATGAGTCAGTGGCGTTCTCTCGAAAGCTCGGAACTGGTTCCGTCTTACACACAAGCGCGGTGACATCCACGAGGTTAAACAAGGTCAAACGAGCCTGGTAAATTAATATCTAACTGTCGCAAACATTGGCGGCCAATACACATGGGATGGCCAATGGAGTACTAAGGCAATTGGCTGGAACTTCATGCAATCCGGTGTTGCAAGATCTGGTATATTCAAAAATCAAATCGCTTCCAGTTAAAGTACTTAGCCAGAAATTGCCATAAACTGCCAAATAGGTAGTCGGTAGAGTATTTCGCAAGGTAATTGTAATTCTGACGTCGAGGAAATACTCTAGTCTACTTTGTTTGTTCCAAGTTAAGCAGAGTGTAGGACATTGTCACAAGTCACCATTTACACATTTTTCGGACATCCCGTGTGGTCTGTCTTCTAATCAGCGGGTGGTTGACAGTTCACTTATTCTTCACCTAACCATTATAATTTCACCAATAAAAAAACCGCTTACAGCCAGTTGCAGAAACGAACTTTAGCTTTTAAATCATCATCTGCCTAGCCTTTTCCCAACTATGTTGGGGTCGGCTTCCAGTCTAACCGGATGCAGCTGAATACCAGTATTTTACATGGAACGAGTGCCTATCTGACCTTCACAACCCAGTAACTGGGTAATACGATACCCATTAGGCTGGCTGTCAGACTTTCGGGCTTTTGACGACCCGTAACGACTGTCAAAGATCCACGAATGAACATTAACTTTTAAAGCTGTCATTAAATACTAATCTTCCATTAACTTGTCGAAGAAAGCAATATTAGCGATTTTAATGGTTCTTTGATGAAATTAATTAAATCATTAGCGTTAAGGAATTAACGATCCATTACGTAATTAATGTTTGTCTTTACGCAACTGTAGACTGACGAGAGCCAGTCGTCATTTGTCAACCTCAATGTTGCCCTTGGCCCATTACTATGTTTATGTCTCGAAAAGTTTTGCATTAACGACCAATAAAACTCTTTACGTCTGTCTTACTGGCTTCGAAACATTTCCTTATTGTTAGATGTAGATACCTTTCTGACCCCATAACCTTGGTTATAACTTTCTGACCCCATAACCTTGGTTATAACTTTCTGACCCCATAACCTTGGTTATAGCTTTTGACCCTATAAACTCGGTTTAAAAGGTTAAGAATGTGTAAACAAGTCGTTTATCTTTAAAACCAATCTGATGTCTTTATGAACGGCCCATGCGCATGGGACATAATCTTAGAATCTTTGTACAGGTTATTTACCTGTAACTGATCCCACCGCCTTTCTCATACACCATGATAATTTTACTATCCCAAAGTCGGTTTCTTCAACCAATACCTCAAAAAAAAATTTTTTTTTTTAAGTATTTCCTGTTGGTAAGTCATGATCAGGCCGAAGGTAGAAACGAGCTTCACCCGGAATCCTCAACCGCAGAGGAACTGGCTATCTTACCTTTATCAGCTAAAACATAACAAAAATTGAAAAAATATCATCATTGTAAGTTGGTTAAAACTCTTCCTTACCAAAATATTTTTCAAGACATATGGAAACATCAAAAATTGCAACAACAATAAAATGGCATATCCCAACATTTACAATAAAAGTAGTATTTTCGACAAAAAAAAGTGCCTACACACTGTCTAGCCTAAACTAAGGATAGTCAAACGTCAAAACAACAAAATAATACAACATTATAAACATCTTGTTGTTAATTAATGATTACCAGTCATCTCACAAGTCGTATTAATTGATATAGCGCGGGTTCTAATCAGCAGAGTACAGATAACCATGATCTTCTTGAACGCAAAGCTAAAGGTATGGGCACATTATGTGTACGCCATTACAATGCTCTGAGGGCCTAGACAAGTGACAATCGCTTCGAAAGCGTTTCGTATTTCTACAACGACTTTCATCATTTCTATACATTTTTGCCTTTTCCATCATCGTTATCGCTGATAGAATGTCACTTAGGCTAGGGCCTCTGTTCTATAAAAATATCACCGTGCAAAGTTAGGTAAAGTGAGCTTGAACTGAGCTGTCAATATTAGTAGGTAATTCAGTTTATGAGTTGCATGAAATGTGACAAATCAAACTCAAATCCAAAGCATTTAGGGCATTTCAATTAAATCATTTACAGGCACTTTTGAATTGCTAAGGAGTCGGTTAGTTAATCAGACAGTTGAATCTCTATGGAGAAGAAAAGGCAAGAAACTCTATGGACAATAAAAAATTAGAATATTCAAATGTCTATTTGCAGTCATAATATTTTGTTACCCACAATAAATCCTGAAACATTTAACTGTTTGGAAGGTAATAACAAGAAATAATAACAGAATGTACTCGATTTATCTTATGTTTTACCTTGCTCCATAATTTTGATTGTCCTTGGGAAAATTCAAGAAAACAGCATCGTATTTTTTTGTTTAACTGCGGAAAACATGTGCTAAACACATAATTTTTTCATATCATCACTAACCTCATTCTCTTTACTATCCTTAAAAAATTCATTATGGCTATAAATCAGAAATCACCAATTAGTTGATCACAAACAAAATAAATATAATTATTGCGGTCCGTTTGGTAGTGAGAAAAAAAAAGAAACCTAAGAATTTTTTAATAAACATATATTTTGAAATGGACGAAAGTAACACCCAGTTATTAAATATTAATGTGAATTTTTTTTTTTTTCTTTTAACTATCAGTCTGAAGACAAAGCGCGGGCTAAATTATATTAAGGACTCAAAAAATATATTTTATTATCTGGTTAGATAAAATTTTCGTTATTTTTACTGTTTATTGGGTCCGCACAAAATAGGTCGGCGCACGGTGGGCTGAAAATCGGCTTTCATAGACTTAGGGATTTCAATTTGCAAATGCCGGATTTTTTGCTGGATATTGCTTCGATTAGTTATTACTATAAACAAAAATGATACCCGAGTTAATTCTGCACAAAAACGAAGGAATATAATTTTTTTACGAAAAATTTGTATGAAGCCAGTATGAAACATGTAATTATCTCTTAAACGGCAAGGAAAACCGTAATATCCTTACAGGTGGTTATAGTACTAATTATTTAACTTTATTTTTTATATTTATTTAATTATTTAACACTACTAATTAATTAACCAACAAAATTCGTTACTGTTTAAGAGATAATTACATTTTTCATAATGGCTTCATACAAATTTTTCGAAAAAAAAAATTAATAGCCTTCGTTTTTGTGCAGAATTAACTCGGGTGTCATTTTTGTTTATACTAACAACTAATAGAAGCAATATCCAGCAAAAAATCCGGCACTTGCAAATTGAAATCCCTAAGTCTATGACAGCCGATTTTCAGCCCACCGTGCGGCGGTTCGGATCTGGACAGCGGCCGCGGTCCGCCATTTGACGACTTCTGTGGTCTTAAAACAGTCACTTCGACAGAATCATAATAGGAAAATATTATGAATCATCGTAAAATGTCACAAACTGTCAATTCATATTAAGATCTGCGTGCGATTCATATTACGAAATAATTCATCTGTTTGACAGTTTTCTAAGGAAATTCGTAAAATGGTACACAAATTATGAATTCCTTTCGTGTCAAATCAGAGGAATTGCTAATGACAGGTGGAAATTCAGGAAATGAAATGCTTTTTGAGGAATTGCTAATGTGGCGGTTTTAGGTCCCCTGCTTTATATTATCCTCCATTTTGTATAATTGAGGTAACATCTGATACTATAGCTTTCCTACTTGGAAAATTCGCCTTTTATGACTTTATTTATTTTTTAAGTAAGTTATTTTCCTTTTTCCTGTTCGAGTTTGCCAAGTTGTGTAAATGTTGCTGCAGTTTTAGCAATGACAGATAATTATGTAAATGTCTTATTTGTTCCTTAAACCTAACCTTCTTTTAAGGTAATATGTAGTTTAAACATAGTTTTATCTACTAGTAGCGAGGATGCATAAACATAAAGTTGTGAGTTATATTCCGTTCCGACAACAATCTTTTCAAGTTATGTGTATTTTTTTTTATTTGCTACTCATAATATAGCAGGAAGTCGATGCATGTGTCGGAGGGTGATTTAATAATTCGTATTTTCGCGAAAACCTGTATAGTTAGAAAATGGTGAAAACGTTTCTGCGAGCAACTTGGAAGTAGCGCTCGCCGGCCGCTGCCGCGGCACCGCTAACTTCACTCGCTCGGCTTGCGCGTGGTTCTAACCTATCCTAACCTATTTCACCCAGTTTTTCACCATGTTCTAATTATCCGGGTCTTCGCGAAAATACAAATTATTGAATTAACCTGCGACACATGCAACAGCTCGGCCATCTGACATTCAGTTACGTCCTGGTACCGACGCTTATGGTTATATTATGTGTATGTTTTCATTTCGTTTAATTTGTGATTGTTTTCATTTGGTAGTGTCGCAACGGAACACATTACGCAAGTAAATTTTGTCTTTGGCCTCTCATCCACAGATAACTGTATATTGCTCTCATCAAGCAATAGACAAAAATTGTCAAACTTTTATAATTTCTTGTTTTAAATATGAGGCTTTTGGCTAATTTGTACCTATAGTCTTTATTTTGTATTGTGCGTTTAGTTTGTGCAGAATAAACAAATTTTCTTTCTTCTCCTTTTCTTTTGTTATAGTAGTCCAATATGTTTAAATAGAGTAAAAATTGGCTTCGGCCGTTCTATTTAAAATAAATAAATAACTCATATGTTACTTACAACTTTATTCTCGCTATGTTATGGTTCATGGGCCTTAAATATAACGGGTGAAATGTGGTTGTACTATACACCTCTGCCTAACCCTTTGAGGAAACAGGGCCGATGCTGTGTAATAATGTGTCCACAGCCTAACAGTCAGAGTCAATAACACAGCACAAAGTTAGCGGATGAAACTCGCCACAAATCTGACCGACCTTGCTAGGACTCGATCGAACCAGTCGTCTTGATTGAAACTAACTCATATCATAAGTACTTGTCACTGTTTATTTATTGATACATCGATATTTTTTGTGAGAACTTTCGACCTTGTTGCTAGGTGCCTTTGATCCGCCAACAAATCGAAATGGGAGGGTTTTAATATAAATGTAGCCAACATTCATGCCATTACGCTTCTGTATCTGCTGGCCTGGGTCATCGCTCTTCCAGGAAACCGTTAGCTCTTTTACTTGTTGTTCATCTTAGTCAAAACATATTTTTTTATGGTTCTGTGGCGGTATCTACTTCGCCACATGCGAACTACGCATCAAAAACCTGACATCACACAAAAATCCTGACGTCACATAAATCCTGCATCGCGCAATTAGAGTTTACCGCACAGTTTATTCATTTAAACGTCTGTTTTTACTTGTAGCGTTGTGAATAAAAACCATAACTGATTGAAGACAACCATTGACTCCGTTCATTGATGAAATCAATTGTTTTGTGGCGCATATCGCAATTGATCAACGCTACAATGTCGGCACATATGTGCACACTATTATTTCAATTCACATTGTATCTTTCTATTAAGTATATTGCACTTCGCCCACGTGTAAAGCAGCGTTTTTTTTTTTTATATAGCCTTTTACACACTTAGGTAATGTAACTTCTCATTAGTGAAAGAATCGGATCAAGTTCCGAAGATTACTACTACTTATAAGAAAAAGTCATAAAAATATGAGAGAATTTTCGAAATCGAATCAACAGTTCCAAAGATTACCCTAGCTACAAAGACAAACTCACAAATACCCCTTTATACATAAACCATCTTATGTATAATAAGATGGTTTATGTTGTGGCGTTATCTACATCGCCACATGCGAACTACGCATCAAAGACCTGACGTCAGACAAAAATCCTGACGTCACATAAATCCTGCATCGCGCAATTAAAGTTTACCGTGCAGTGGACATATATACAAGAACCCAATATCAATCGTTGAGCAGTTGCCCGCCAGACACAACACCCGTCTGGTTGGAGGATCCTCCCTTTTCTATGGTGGATGAGTGAACTTCACACCCTGTTCCTCATACCCCTAAAATGTATAAAGGGGTATATCTTTTTAAGGCTCCTGCAAACAGGTGCAAAGCGATTCTGGTAGAATAATGTCCATGAAGTTTTCGTATAAATTGTTAGAGTCGCGTCGGACTGTCGCGTCGCGCCTGTCTGTGGGAGCCTCTAAGGCATAAATTCCTCTAACGCTGATGTCGGTCGCGTACGTCGGTCGCGCGTATACACATTGTGTTATATATAGCACGTTACTGTGACGTCCGCGGCGCGTACTACGTTGCGTACGCGACCAACCGTACGCGACCGACCTCAGCGTCAGAGGAATTCAGGACTTATCCTGTAGGTAATAACGATTAGGTACCTAAACATTAACATTTTTCGCTAGCAATCCCTTTACTGAGTAGTACAGTGAATAATTTAAGATTTATCCATGGTGTACAAGTCTACAGCATAACGTAGGTAGGTACCTACTAAATACATAATAATAGTTATTAAATGATCCTGAGAACCTATTTGAACTTGCATTGTGTATCTTTAATGATTTGATTGCAATTATGTACAGTCACGGACTTTAATTGATGAGCCACCTTCAAACTTTTCAATTTTACAGTTTCATACATTCACACGACATTACACGATTAAACACGAACTCAAACCGGCGGGTCGTACACAAGATGACAAATAAATTACTTATAATCGGATATAATCTTATCCATAGGATAAAATGTTGCATTAAATTTATCCAATCTATTTCATACTGACCTCCTTTGAATCAGAGTTATCTGAAGACAGTGACAGTTGAAATGTCGATGTCAGAGACGTTAATTTCGAAGTTGTCGAAATGACTATTATTATTTCTCCGTACGCTAACGTTACTATCGCTACACTTAAACAATCGTTGCTAGGTTACTGTTGCTAGACCTGCAATTGGTTGACTTTGGGTAGTCACTCTGCTGTCAAGTTTGTAGTTCTGGCTCTCAGGTTAGCCAATCGGTAAAGCTAATAAATATAATTTTCTTCTTATAATACGAAGACATTATAACTTTCCGTGTCGGGAACCGAATAAACCCGATTTGCATTACACGGCTAAAATACGAACAGTGCCAGGTGGCTCATCAATTAAAGTCCGTGTCTGTACCTTAGAGTAGGTACCTACTCACAGACTTATCACATAAGTGATAATTATATGTCTGTGCGCATATATTTACACACTTCTATAAGAATAAATACACCATCATCTGCCTAGCCTTTTCCCAACTATGTTGGGGTCGGCTTCCAGTCTTACCTGATGCAGCTGAATACCAGTATTTTACATGGAGCGACTGCCTATCTGACCTCCACAACCCAGTAACTGGGTAATACGATACCCCTTGGTAAGACTGGTTATCAGACTTTCGGGCTTCTGACAACCCGTAACGACTGTCAAAGATCCACGAATGACAGCCGGGACCAACGGTTTAACGTGCTTTCAGAGGCACTTAGGAGTCTCGGTATGTAAAGATTGTCACCGATCCACGGACTAACGGGGTTAGTCCGTGCAAGCGTAGCTTAACCTGATGGATCGACCCGTGCGGCTGTTATTACTTAGCCACGAGCTCCTCCATACAATAGTAATACTTTCTCCTGTATAGTAATACTTTCACCAAAAAAAATAATTAGGTAATTAGTAAACACCACTGAAATGTAAACTGAAAAGCTACCTAAGCTGTAGCATAAGCATAGCATAATCAGCCTATAATGTTCCCACTGTTGGGACACAGGCCTCCTCTCTGTGAGAGGGAGCGGGCCGTAATCCACCACGCGTGCCCAGTGCGGGTTGGTAGATGTCACATGTATTCGAATTTTTGGTTCTAGGACATGCCGGTTTCCCCACGATGTTTTCCTTCACCGTTTTGAGAGCAGTGGCGATGAAATAATTTACACAAAGTAAAGCGCCTGTCAGGGTTCGAACCTGCGACCTACAACTCGTAAGTCGTGGCCGTTACCACTGGGCCACCACTGCTCTAAGCTGTACCTATTACCTAAATAAGCAGGCAGCTTTTCAGTTGTTTCTGAGCAACATTTAAATTCATTGATTATTGTGTCGAATATTATTATAGTAATCAACACATAACATCACGCCTGCAATCCCCGAAGGGTTAGGCAGAGGTGTACCTATAGTACACCCAAAGTTCGCCAGTTATGTTTAAGTCCCATGTAATAGGGGGCAAGCCTGTTGCATATAAGTCCGGAGTCTGGATTTGTGCCCGGTTGATAGCAATCGGCTCACCCTATAAAACGCGGGACTTAAACAGAACTGGCGAAATGTGGGTGTACTCAGGGCCGTAGGCAGGGTTTTGGGGGTTCAAACCCCGAAATGCGAGAAACCAGAATCTCAATCCAGAGATCGGCGCCCCAGGGTACCTCCTTATCTACTTCGTATAGTCTTACTTTATAATGTACAATACCAGTAAAAGTATGCTTAAATACTGTATTTTTACCGACTCTGACTTTGTATTTAATAAATTCCTGCAACTTCAGCATTCTCAGAGATATTCTAACCTCCCCCAGCCTCTCCTAGGCGGGGTGCTAAAATTTTCTCTCTGCTCTTGCTTCCTTTTCTGCATCATCCTTCTCAAACTTTTCTGCATAAGTCGACAAAGTTACTTCTATTTCTATATGATCGATTAAAGTGAAAGAAAACCTAACTTATTCGAACCTTGATGCTAAAAATTTCGTGCTCGCTTCGCTCGCAACAATTTTTTTAAGATTACCGAAAAAGAGGAAAATTGCTGTTCCAAAACTGTACGTATATTTTTACCCTGTGTAGTAGTGTGTATAACTTGTGTTTTTACCGTTTCTGAAATCAGAAATACTTAATTTCTTTTAAAAAAAGTTGCCAACTTTAACCCCCCCCGAAATGAATTCCTGGCTACGGCCCTGGGTGAACTATAGGTAGCTACACCTCTGCCGAACTCTTCAGGGGATACAGGCGTAATGGCGGTGTATACAAAACAAAATAATTATTATTTTGCTCACACCAAGTAAACACTGAACCAATTAACCTATTTATGTAAATAATGAAAACTGTAAAACAAAATTGGTTACATTATCTGTGGTAAACCACATTATGTTGCTATTGTGTCTATTTGGAACAAATACTATCGAATTGACTTTAAAACTAATATCTACACCTCATAAAATGCTTATGTATGTAATAATATAAAAAATAAGTGACCCACTTTCAGGATTTTACGTCTCAAGTAAATTCCAAGGTTTGCATTCGATAACCTTTTGACCCGGAAGTAAAAATTATCATAATTATAAGAATAAAGTGATTCATCGTTACGAAATTGGCATGTTGTTGTTTAAATAAAATTATAAATAGGTAACACACACTATCGTGGTCTAAAAATGTTTATCAGTTTTCAAATTAGATTCTTTATCACACTGTACACTGTGTGCAGTAAAGTCTAAAATGCTATATCTTATTTTAAAGTTGATACATTACCATAATGACATTTGACAGACATTTGACACAGAAAATAGGTTTGAATTTTGAATCATTGACCTTATGACATAGATGTGTGCATGCAATTATAAGCCTTAAGGTGGTAAACATTCTCAGATCGCGACCGTACAAAGGGCCTTAGTGTACGGCTAAAAGTCACCCAAAGGGCAATGGAGAGGGCTATGCTTGAAGAAAATAAGAGAAAATGAAGAGATCCGCAGGAGAACCAAGAAGATAACCGACAAAGACCAAAGAATTGCCAAACTTAAGTGGCAATGGACATTGCTCGCAGAACCGATGGCCGATGGGACCGAAATATTCTAAAGTGGCGACCGCGTACCGGAAGACGTAGCATCGGAAGGGCCTCCCACAAGTTGAACCGATGAATTTGTGAAGGCCGCAAGAATCTTCCGGATGAGGGAAACACTGGTCGAAGTGACGGTGCTTGGGGGAGGCCTGTGTCCAAAAGCGGACGTCTTTCGACTGAAATCATGATGATACTAATGTTATTTTAGTCAGTGTACCTAACACATTTTTATCTGTTTCCTCTGAAAAAGTAGTAACTCTTTTTACGACCGGAATTGATTACATAATAAAGTCTTTAACAAACAACAAGATATCCATCCTACAATGCCTCTAAACTAAGATTTCACTAGGTAAAATGTCTACATGTCTTATTAGGCAACATCATCAGGATTCAAATCACGGCTGTCATTGCGAGGAGACCTTATTTAAATTCAGTGACGGACGAACACGACACACAAACTTGAGTTGATTAGATGGAATTGATATATTGATATTTTAGGCACTGGTGCGTCTTAATCTAGTGGTTTTTCAAACATTTGTCATTACAGTTCTATAAAATAAAAGACAGATTCGTGACTAAATTCACAATATGACTGTGATAGTTGGCAATTCTTCATTCTCTATCGCGAATTCGATTACGCAGAGAAGCTTCAAACATAGCCCTCTCTATTACCCTTTAGGTGACTTTGAGCCTTATTATAAGGCCCATAGGCAGCAGCCACGTTTAGCCAGTCATTACTGGAACCCACACCAGTCAAAGACTTACGTCACTCTTGAGAGACTGCGACGAAAAAATGAGGAAAATGTCGTGAGTATGAATGTCGTTGAGTACAAGAGTAGGGGAAGACCAAAGAAACGATGGATGGAATACCGAGATGATGACTAATAGAGAAGTGTGGAAGAAAGGGACATGTTGCCCCGACCACATATAAATTGGGATAAGAGCAGGAGAATGAGGAGACTGTGACAAAAATATGGTGCGTGAGTGTAAGTCTATCTATGAAAATCGACTGCCCAATCGATTCCCAATAACTGACTCACCTCATTTCGAACTTGGAGCTATCTAACTGGATAGTTCATTCTAGGTATTAATTATCTTCAACAACCACAAGTGTTATCTTCATCATCATCACTTCAGCCAAAAGACGTCCACTGCTGGACATAGCCCTCCTCAAAACACCGCCACTTCGACGGGTTCTATGCTTCTCGCATCCAGCACATTTCCTTGTCCATCAGTAGGATAGACCACAACTGTATTTTCCAATATTTAAGACTTGTTGTTATTTTTCTATAACTACCAACTAAACTGAAATCCATTAAAAATCAGTTAATCAATGCAGTAACCTTGACCATCGGGCCAATCAGTGGAAACGGCTTACACGTTAATCAAATAAAAGAAAGCAGTAAAGGCTTATCTTTCTGCGGTAATTAAAATAATTGACTGCAACAGTTCACTTGCTGCATGACTGAAGAGTGAAAAAAGCATGAATTTTGATTTTACATGATATAGCTATACCCGAGTCACTTTAGCATCTCTCTATCTCTCCGTAGGAACCCAACTAATAAACTATGTGTGGTTTTTCGTCATTGGAACATGTTGAAGATCACGATAGATATGTATTCAGTACAGTTTTTGAAATAAAGAATGCTAGAAAATGTAGGTGGGTCAGTGACCGATATTGCCACGCTAAAGCGAGTCTGGTATAGAACAGGTGGATTGTGAGATGTGTATATTAAATTTTAGATTTTAAGATAGCGAAAAAAAATCCTTTTTTCTTCTTTTATCTATTGATTTTACTTTATTTTACCAAAACTGTATCAAATATAAACTAGTAACATGTGGAAACGTAGTGGATTGTACTTTTACTTATAGCATACTGTGTATCTAGTTGTAATATACGATTGTTTTTTTTCCCAAAATAAATAAATAAATGTCGGCAAATACCATGATAATGTTGTGATACCTACATGGAAGAAGAAGCCATACTGCACTGAATAAGGGCACAAGGATGATCATGGTGATAACTGCATATATCTCATCCTCATCGTTTCAGCGGAAAAAGGTCCACTGCTGGACATAGGGCTCCCCCATGCATCACCACTTCGACCGGTTCTGTACTTCTCGCATCCAGCGGATTCCTACGGCCTTCACCAGGTCATCGGTCCACCTAGTGAGAGGCGTTCCGATGCTACGTCTTCCGGTACGCGGTTGACACTCCAAAATCTTCCAACCTTTCAAGAATTGTGGCAATGTGCCCTGCCCACTGCCACAATTCTTCGGTTTACCTTGGTTCTCCTACGGATCTCAGCAATCCGCTCTGAGTCAGCATATATCTACATAATATCTTCTTTTTCGAGATCTACGACAAGTCTTTTGTACAAATCAAAATTAAATCATCTATCGAAGAGATGAAAAGATCTCAATCGAGGACTATCAAACCGCTGTTGGTCCGGCTTAAGTACCTTTCAAAGACAATAAATAATTAATTGCAAATCTACGAACTAACAATACAATACAATACATACGTCAGACAGCCCGAACATTGGGCTCGTTAAATTTTACTAGCTTTTTATCAATGTCCGCTGTTGCCTATTGTGCTTTCTGTTATGGAATGTAATTTATTCCTTATTCGATCATTAATGGGAGTTTGTTTAGCTCTTTAGGATTAGTATTATAATGTTGTGGAATATGAAACTGTTACAAGGTTTCAAAGCCTATTCAATTTAGACTTTTGTCTTATATTAATCAACTTGATCGTTTAGCTGTAGCTACTTTACTTCGTCATTCTCATAAAAACAAGCATAGTATTTGATTTACTGATCAGTTACTTGATCAAAAGGCTACCTACTACTAAAATGTACTTAGTCTTACAGCGTTTGCGCACTGTATTTTATACGATATTCAAAATTTGAATCCGAAATCAGAGTTCCATCTCAATTGGAAATGTTCTAAATTCGGAAGACTCTATACAAATAGCACAGCAACATTGGACCACAAGTGGATCCATTTCTAGTCCTAGCACCACTTGAGTCCCATGCCCAAAAATCCATTTTCAAAAGTCGTTTAATTTTTTTTAAATCCTTTTACGGATTCTGTATTCTTCTTCTTCTTAACGTGTTAATGGCAATTAGGGATGCATCGATACCCACGCATCTTGGCCGATACGATACTGATATTTATGGGTACACATCGGCGATATCGATACCGATACGAATGGTTAAATTAAAACTACTGACTATTAGAAACAATTTTTTTTTTTATACTATTTAATATACTAACAATCACAAAAATATTCTCAGTAAAAAAAAATACATTAACAAGTTGTTTTTTTAGCAATTCTTTATAAGTTATGCGGAGAAAGGCGATTTCGCAAGTTCGTTTAAAGAATGAGGCCTGCTGGAGAAAATAGTCTCTCGGATGCGACAGAACTCATTTCGAAACTTAAGTACTTTTGTACCAATCTTTTAAACGCGTTTACTTTATAGGTTTTTTGAACGCACGATAAATATCGTTTCGGATACATCCCTACTGTCAATCTAAATGGAATCGGCCCAGAATTTGTATGTAGACCCACCCTGTCCTGCAGCCTAATTTCATTCCATCACAACATTATTCGTGCATGCAATTTTAGATATCTGTTCAACCAGGTGCAGGACACGACATTACAAGCTATAAGAAGTCATTATTATTTAAACTAACAGTAATATTTATAAGTTTAGCGAATGACATAGTTAGCTTATACTTACAGCTTAGCTGGTAAAGTAATGGCTGTCTGGAATTCTCAATGCACCTGCTGGCTTAATTATTGACTATGACTAGCTTTTGCACGCGGTGCCTCTCGTGTTGTGGAAAGACTTATAGCTTCGACAGATGTTTTTTGGGGAGTTTGTTGCGCCACTTCTTCTTTCCAGCTAAAGCACTGGGCAGTGGTGACGGGCGGCCGTTTTAGGGGACTGTCTTATGAAATTTTGACGTTCAAAAACTGCTGAGTCTCAGGCTAATTTGAATAAATGGAGTTCGATTATTGTCATCAAATTATTTAAAAACAACTAAAAGAGAAAGGGTTAGTTGTCATAATCAAATCTGTAACCAGGAAGCAGATTGCTTATCCATTGATTTATAAGTTCGATAAAAAAATCTGCTCAACATCTTCAATAACGCAATGAATGTCGTTGAACTGTCAAAATGAAACAAATTAGTCTTAATCGTTTAGAGTAATTATGTAGGAAATAATCCAAAGAAGGCTGTAACATAATCGAATGTTTTGCGATCTCCGTAAAAGAGCTCAATAGTGTAGGAAGCAGCAATTAATACAATGTAATTGCACAGCTCTAGTATTTATTTAATCGCTTACTGATTAGCAGCAATATTATCATATTCATAACATAGTCTATGAACTATTAATGATTGCACAGACTTAATAGATGTAATCAAATGCTTGACCACAATATATTTTTGTCACGGCAAGAATGTCAATTTTCACACAGTTTATCATACGACCTAAGAATATTAATATATAGGTTCTTCTCAGTAATGATGACATATTTAATCCTTCCAATATTTAATTTAATTTATGGAAGGAAGATAAACAGGAAGAGTAATACCAGCCGCGAGGGTCGATCCATCAGGTTAAGCTACGCTTGCCGGGGTTGGTCCGGGGATGGGTGACCATCTTTAACATACCGAGACTCCTCCGCGTCTCGGAAAGCACGTTAAGCCGTTGGTCGCGGCTGTCATTTGTAGATCTTTGACAGTCAAAAGCCCGAAAGTCTGACAACCAGTCTTACCAAGGGGTATCGTATAACTCAAATTACTGGGTTGAGCAGGCAAGATAGGCTTTCGCTCCATGTAAAATACTGGTATTCAGCTGCATCCGGTTAGACTGGAAGCCGACCCCAACATAGTTGGGAAAAGGCTAGGCAAATTTTTAGATTTAATTTTATTTATTTATTTCTCATCACAACTGCCGATTTGTACAGGTGATTAATCTAAAGCATAAAATACCTGTGTACATGTAATGTGTGTGTCATCAATATGTAAGCATTTCTCATTATAAAATGAGAAATGCTAATTACAAAATGATTAAACGAACAATTATTAACAATTGATTATGTAAGAGTAATAATAATGATGATTAATAGTTTATTGATACAGGTGCTAACACTGCAAGGCACGAGCCTACATGCGCTACTTTCTATTATAAACATTATTGCATGTTTACATACACATATAACACATTCTGGTAAGGAGATAGTTTACACAATAGGGATGTTGTTTACGAATGCTAAATACTTGACTACATGAGGCACGCGAGTGAGACAACGATGTGTACAGTCGAACAATCTATTCGGTATATAGGCAAATAACTTGCAACTACTTTTTAAACAATTTTGTGAGTGTTTTCAGTAGTTGGCAAACCTTTTAAGTCACTCTCCTAAGCCATAAGCTCAAAAAGTTAGATTACACACACAATCAAAACGAATTTTGGCAGTGTAGCGGCAAATGAATATATTTCTCCTGTATACCAAATAGCTTATAAGCTAGCAAATAGCTAAACTTTATCATTTATTATTAGATATAACGGCTAGAGCATATTTTTTTTAGTTAGATTTATTATAATGATATAATATTTTGTAGTCTGTCTATTGTAAAGAACCCAAAAAGACAGGCTCCCCAAACCTTTTAAAAATACAACGAATTAGATAACGGTGCTTAATTGAAGAGTACAACTGTGACGTAGTTTGGCAACTGAAGGGGCAGGTATTACGTTTAGTCGGTTAATCAGACGCCTTTGTTGACAGCGCTAAAACAAGAACAGAAAGCCAGTAGGGACTGGTCATCTCTAAGCTGCCACGGCTTATTTTTAATTTATTTTAATTTTTGAATTGTTTTTTTTTATCTTTACGGACGCTTTTAACGTGCACGTCTCTTTTTTTTCTTTTTTACATTGTTCTCACATGTTTAATTTCAAATGAATGATGTAACCAATATATTGTAACAAAATTTCGATTTAAAAGAGTGTCCGTGGAGTTTCTTGCCCGTTCTTCTCCATAGGAACCTACTACGCTTTGGAATGGGCAACTAGCTTCATTTTTTTGACTGACCGACCCCTTGACAATTCAAAAGTACCTGTAATTGGTTTATTTGAAATAAATGCTTTGAGTTTGTGTTTGAGTTTGAGTTTGAGAAAATGTTTAAATTAGACAAAATACTTGATGATACCACTGAACGCTTTATTATTAATGTAACAGATAGTTCATCAGATTCAGATTCAGAATAGAGCCTATTAATATGTGACTCTATATAATATGAATTTAACATTTGAAATAAAAAATATGAGTCACGTGGTTTTTTTTGTTTACCCTTTTTTAACTACCTAAACCTATGGATTATAGCGTGCGAATTAAGTCGTCAACATACAGTTATAATAAAACGTTGCTACGGAGTCATTAAATGACAATAAAACAAATATAAATGTTCTATAAATCAATATAAATGAATTAGCATAACTTATATCCTAATACCAGTTCTGTATATTAAAATCTATTTCATTTTCTTCTGTATACTATAACACAATTACAATGAGCTATGTTGAACTGTAGTGCATCAATCAGTAGCGGATTTAAATACGTAATTACTAGTAAATAAGGTTGTTAACTCAATAGCAAACCGACTGGGGCGATGCAGGTGACTATAGACATTAGTTTCCAATTAAATTGAGTGGGTCGTCGATTTATTTGTCAACTTATTCACACAGATAGAGGACCTCGTGGTTAAGAAATAACAACCGCACGGGTCGAACTATCAGGTTAAGCTACACTTGGCGGAGTCGGTCCGTGGATGGGTGAGCATCTTTACATATCAAGACCCCGTGTTTCGAAAAGCACGTTCAGCGGTTGGACCCGGCTGTCACTCTTAGATCTTCTTTTCCAGTAATTACAGGTCGTCAAAAGCCCGAAAGTCTGATAAAGTAACTGACTTGCCGAGGTCAGATAGACAGTCGCTCCGTGTAAAATACTGGTATTCAGCTGCATCCGGTTAGACTGGAAGCTGACCCCAACATAGTTGGAAAAGGCTAAGCAGATGATGATGAATTGATGACTTACTTGTAAATAACGTTGGCAACGTTGGGGTGATATCGGTTTCCAATTTTAATCGTGTGCGTTATTTGCCAACTTTACGTCACCTTTTCACATATCTATAGATCCTACTCTTTGCTTCATTTAACGTCTACACATCTCATCATAATACGCGCTATTTTTTAATGAGCACCCGACCGATAGATGACCAGAGGCCCTAGACAAAGTGACATTCTATCAGCGATAATAATGATGGAAAAGGCAAAAATGTATAGGACTGACATAAGCTATCGAAAGCTTATGTCAATCCTGTTGAAAGTCGTTGTAGAAATACGAAACGCTTTCGAAGCGATTGTCACTTGTCTAGGCCCTTCAGTCAGATCTGAGTAAAATCCGTACTGCTTGTGGCTGTTACAGCCTGCAGATTATAATAATATAGAAGCAAATCGTTAAACTAAACCATTCGTTCGTTACGTGTATGTGGTCTAAGACCATTTAGGACTAGCTCACATTGCAATAAAAAATCGCGCGAAATTTTTATCATAATTCTTTAACATAATGGTATCCTATGTATCTAAACACACTGGTGATTTAAAATTCGTGCTCGTTGCAATGCCGTATAATGAAAATAAATAGCGTAAATAAAAATCGCGCCAATAAAATTCGCTGTGCTCTTCTACCTTTTGCATTAATGACCTTTATTCTTGTTGCAATAAGGTTGCTTTTGCGTTGCTGTTTAGATTTCCGTCAGAGGTGAAATAACTATGAAGGGACTGTAAAGCGACCCTTCCACGACTCCTCTTGCCTTTCAATTATTCTAAAACTCTCTCTCCTTTGTTGCAGTCACCATCCCAGCCCTAAACTTCGGGATGCTCATGGGCTGGCAGTCCCCAATGACGCCAATCCTGCAGTCGCCAGACGGGCCGGCGCCGGAGCCAATCAGCGATGAGACCATATCGTGGATGGCAGCTATTACCTTCATGCCCCCCATATTCTGCGGGTTCATGGTGGGTGACCTCGCTGATCGATGGGGCAGGAAGTTCACTACTCTTTTGACCGCGTTGATGCTTGTGGTAAGTTCATGATTTTATCCAAAACTATGTGTACTACAGGGTGTTAGGGTAAAACACTGCGTATCTTTGAAACCAGTGGTTTGGTTTAATTTATAGAGCGTAAAATCAATGGAAAAAGACATCTTTTTTTAAAGAAAATCTACATTTTACCAAAAAAGTATTTCACCCTTTCACCCTAGGGCGCTAGGGGAACGAACTTGTGTCTCGACACGGGTGGGTGGCGCGGGACGTGACCTGACTGGCCGCGAGCGCGATCCCTCCCTCAGTCAGCCAGCTGCTTCGCTAGCGAGCACGGTGTCGAATAGGAACTTTTAAAAATCTTTTAATGAAAATAACGTTTTTTTTATTGTTACTCGTTCATTTATTTTTATATTTAAGTCAACTACCCATGGTTTGAGTGACAACGGTGTTTACCCTTACAGCCTGAATAAACTATACTAACCTTGGTACGGTAGCTATAGCTTGTAGGTTATGAAATCCGCTCTGCGATCACGATTTACTAGATTAGAGGCCTTTCAATTTCATATGGCCTGCCTAAGTTAGTCTTGCACACAAAACGATGATTTGCTAGACGCTATCGTCAAACAAGTAATTCTAAAGAGAAAATCTTTACTTAATGTTCTAGGTTTGTAACGTATTCAGCTTACAAATCGTTGATTTTCTAGATGTGTCCAAACATTGAGCTGCAATAGTGCGCGGCAGCCGCGCGAGGCCTGCCGCGCTGTGATTGCACGACTGCCGCGCGCGAACGCTTCTGTGATGTCTACCTGCCGCGCACAAACATTTTTACATAACTAGGGCGCGGCAGAAATGTAATCTGCAAACGCCGCGTGTTGCTGCCGCGCTCTTGCCGCTCAATGTTTGGACACACTATACCCAAAAGATTCGCCATGGCCCCACAACACAAATATCGAACCCACAAACTAATTTAAACCGCAAACAAAGCGGATAAAACCACTCGTCGCAGATAATACTAGTAGTTATTTAGCAGTTGATATTGTTTACTAGCAGCTGTATCAATTGTTGCTCATTGGCACTGATCTGTTGTTTGGGTTAGATCACTTCGATCATCTATGATATACAATCAATTAATATTGATCTCGAGTAAGTATTATGCAATAATGTACACACGGCCAGGTCCGTAGGCAGGGGGGTTTTGGGGGTTCAAACCCCCCCGAAATGTGAGAAACCAGAAGCTCAATCCAGAGATCGACCCCCTAGGGTACCTCCGTATTTATTTCGCATAGGCTTACTTTATAATCTACAATACCAGTAAAAGTATGCATAAGGTGGATGCGCTAAGGTAGCCCGCGAAATTCAATATCCCAGCCTCTCCCAGGCGGGGTGCTAAAATTTTGGAGCTCGCATCACTCGCAACAATTTTGTTTTAAGATTTCCGAAAAAGAGGAAAATTGCTGTTCCAAACCTGTACTCTCTGAAATCAGAAATACTTTATTTTATTTTAAAAAAGTTGCCAACTTTACCCCCCCCCCCCCCCCCCGAAATGAATTCCTGGATACGGCCCTGCACACGGCTACAGTTTATGCTGAGCTCGCAGATTTCCGTACAATGCGAGGTCAGCTTATACTGCCGCACGGATTGATCCATCCGATTTACTTACGCTTGCCGGGGTTGGTTCGTGGATGGGTAACCATCTTTACATACCGAGACTCCTCCGTGCCTCGGAGAGCACGTTAAGCCATTGGTCCCAGCTGTAAATTGTGGATCTTTGACATTCGTTACGGGTCGTCACAAGCCCAAAAGTCTGACAGCCTTTCTTACCAAGGGGTATTGCATTACCCAGTTTACTGGGTTGTGGAGGGTAGTTACACTTGCTCCAAGTAAAATATTGTTATTCAGCTGCATCCGGTTAGACTGGAAGCCGACCCTAACATAGTTGGAAAAAGGCTAGGCAGATTGAAGCTAAACGATAGGTAGTGAATATGAATAGTTTACTTAGGGACGCCAAAACTAACAAATGTCTCGAGTTTGTTATATTACAATAATTATCTGTAATTTAGCAACCTCCGGCAACAAAATGTAAATCACTAACGAACCCTTATTCCACAGATAAGCTGGACAATAACCCTGTGCTCTCTCCGTCCATGGGCGCTGATCGCGTCGCGAGCCGTCGCGGGGCTCGCCTGCGCAGGCTGCTATGTCGTCATACCGTTATATTTAAAGGAGGTAAGTAGTACGCAATACCCTCAGACTATCTTTGAGAAAACATCTTTAAGACGAACATTATGTTATGTATTATATGATGCACGTAAGTTAAAGGTAAGATAAGATTAAGCTTGATAGGTCTATGAAATTCACTATGTCTCTGACTGCCAAAGATTTAACGACTGGGATAGATAATGTAGATATTGAGAGGGAGCAAAGAGTCCGAGGTAATATGGTGGCACGTAGATTATCGTGCTGTACAGACCAGTGCCCTGTTTATCAAAAGTTACAAATCTACACGTTCACAAGTTAACTATAATGTTAATGTTTGTTAAATTCGTAGCTCATCTTCTTAATCATAATCAGCCTCAATGTTCCACTGCTGGTACACGGGCATCAGGCCATCTCTCTGTTTCGACCACATTAAAAAAAAGAAAATTGAGTTTTAACGTTTATTGCGATACTAAGCACGACACTTGTAAACTTGTAAGACGGAATAGAGAGTCGCCGGACACTCTCAGGATTTGTTATGATTTTATACAAGTTGTAACTTTTTTGATAAACAAAATCTTGAATAACAGTGTCAAAATATAAGTACTTGTGAACTAAATAATAACATTTCGTAATACAAGTCTTGTAAGTTTTGATAAACAGGGCACTGGTCAACACTATTTCAAAGCATATTGTCAGGGTCTGTACACTGTCTATGGACCAGCTAAATCAAAAGGTCGCTAGATGTCTTACGCGTCCAATATAATAACATTTTCAGAATGCTTTTGAGACTGCCCCGTTTCTGTAGTGCTTCGGAAATGTTTGCACAGAAACTTACGGCTTTCATGCGATCATTCGATGGCCAAGTGAGAAACTTGTACCTTAGGTACTTGGTCATCTCCTGTGCAAAATGCGTCCAACTCAATAATTACCTATTTGTTATTACTAACATTATGGATCTTTTGTTGTCCGCATAGAGCACGTTAATCCGTTGGTCCCGGCTGTCATTCGTGGATCTCTGACAGTCGTTAAGGGTCGTCAGAAGCCCGAAAGTCTGACAACCAGTCTTAACAAAGGGTATCGTATTACCCAGTTAATGGGTTGTGGAGGTCAGATAGGCAGTCGCTCCATGTAAAACACGTATTCAGCTGCATCCGGTTAGACTAGAAGCCGAGCCCAAGATAGTTGGGAAAAGGCTAGGCAGATTGATTTTTTTGTTATCCCAATAAATAAATGATTTGATATGTTGGGAATGAGTCGTGGGTTGTACAACATCATCCTACGTCATTTTTTCCGAGAAAAGATCAATGTTCCATTCATGTGATAGGATTCCAACAGTAAGTGTATATTATATTCATGTAAAGCAATCATCAAGCAAAAATGTTTACGTTAGGCGTAAACATTTTCAGGAATTACCTACCATTGTTACATATTTAATCACCTTTACTACGCATTAGGAGTAAGATACCTACAATAAGTTACAATTGTTTTGTGGTTTTATCTACGTCATACCATTTTAGTCATCGGGGGATTAAAAACCTGGTAAACGGAAAGTTTTCCAATGATTTCAGAAGAAAGAAAGATCATACCGATTGGTCATATTTTTGTGGTGGGAGTGTTTATATAAGTAACTATTACTTCCCTGTTGCGTGACGTTCGAGGAAATTTAGAAGTCGTCATTATTGGTGTTTTTACCTTGTTATTGACGGTGACAATGATTGGTGAATGTATCCACGCAGGGTTATGCAGAGATGTACCATGAGGTGCATGCTCACTTCGGCAGTAATTTTTTATAAAATTCGTTTAATTTCTCTTATATTTCAAATAACTCTGGATACCACGGAGACTGGTCAAACCATAAAGCCTCGTGCAGACTGGCGCGACACGACTCTAACAAAACAATTTCTTAGAAAACTTCACGGTATAACAATTACCGGTGTCGCATCGCGCCAGCCTGCACGAGGCTTTATGCAATTGACTATATCAAAAGTATTATGGTTTATAATGTTTAGTTATAACGAAACATTACCAGCTTCATTGCGTGTATTCGAACGCTCCTCAAAATATAGTATTGAAGTACAATCGACCTCATACTTGCTTGCTTACCACTTTTGAGTATAATTCAATTGAAACTCTGTCACATAGACAAATAGAACTTTGTCATCTATACATAATAATATGAATTAAAGTCGCTTTTCGTATTTGTCTGTATGTCCGCATTGTTCTTCTAAACCACTTAACAGATTTTTATGAGGTTTTCACCATCGTTTAGAGAATTTTAATTTCGGAAGTTTTATGTGTTACGTTTATATTAAACTCACATATAATAATATGTACCTAACTAAGAAATCTCAGTGATTTGTCAAATCGTAAAAACTGTGCGAAACAGGAGCAGGTTCGTTAGTTTCATTTTTTTTTTAATGTGACGTTCAACCGGTGGCTTAAAAAAGCGATTACGAGAATGACTACATTATTTGCTGTGGAATGTATTTTTTTTTTAATCTTCATTCAAACAAAAGACCTCAACGCCAATCATTTACAACTTCACCCAAACTAACCTCCCATTTTCTTTACAGATAGCATCAGACAACATCCGAGGCGCGCTAGGCTCCCTCTTCATCCTGTCACAGAACCTAGGCTACCTGGTTGTCTACGTGGCGGGAGATATGCTATCCTTCGACACAGTGCTATGGCTCTGTACTGCTGTGCCAGCCATCTTTCTCGTTGCGTTCATCGCTATGCCGGAGACACCGGTGTTTTTGGTTAAACAGGGGAAGATTAAGGTAAGAACTTATATTAGAAAGAAAGAAAAATATTTTATTTGGGACATGCACAGGAAAAACAAGCAGTAACATAAAGTAAGAACTAAAATTTAAAAAAAATAATAATAAAAGAACAATCAAACTAACAAACTACTTACGACCTGTGCGAGGCCAAAAAGGCCCGTATCTCAGCATAATGCTGGGATATTTAAAAAAGAAATTAATTAAACAAAATTAATTAAATTAATAATATTATAACATAATATTATTATTTATTTATACGCGCTAGTGTGTACCATCCTTAATTTAGAAGGTGTATGTATCTATCAACTACTTACTGACTTTAATAATAATTATTATGGACAAGTATACAGGGTGTAAGAGCGGATTTCATAACCTACAAGCTATAGTTACCCGTACCAAGGTTAGTATAGTATATACAGGGTGTAAGGGTAAACACTGTTGTCATTCAAACCATGGGACTTAATTATAAAAATAAATGACCGAGTAACAATAATATTGCTCGAAATCTTTACCTATACAAAACGTAGTATCTTTAAAAGTAGGTCACTCGTGGGGATTCTCATCAAAGATGTACATAACAGATAATGTTTATGTTTTTATGAAAAACCACTCAGTTTCTTAAGATTTTACCTCCTTTTATAAGTGATCTATAATTGAGAAGGTAATACGTTCCACTTTACCTCAACACAGTATTAAGAGTACTTACCTAGCAATGCTACAGTATTTCTATCTCACGAAGCGACGCGCGTTTTAGTTGTGGTAACCAAGTGTACAAACACGCTGTGCCTAAAGACGAGTAGCGTCAGTATGTACATAACTCACACACACGCACCCACACACCCCCGCCATTCGCTATTGTCTTAGAAACCTCTTGCGCTCACAAACACATTCTTAGCTTGTTTTGTACAGTTGATAACCACAAATAAAGCGCGCGTCGCTTCGTGAGAATAAAGTCTGTTTTTTTATCCCGTAGACTAATGTGACAGGTGCAAATGTCAAACTTCAAATTGAAAAAAAAAAACAACAATCACTTGAACTTTCAAATTACTCTACGAGATTAAACAACATACTTTATACGTTTTGCCATAAAAAAACGTCTTGAGTTTTTGAGCAGTAGGTATACTTAAATCCGCTTAAACATTCTATTGTTTCCTCTTTCCTGTCCATAAAACCAGCGACAAATACTTTATTAATAAAGCATTGACTGACTCACTTTTGACCACTACCTAATGGTAATGGAACATGCCCAAAAAATCTATTCACTCTATGTAGACTTGAAGACAGCCATGTACCCCAACTGCAACAAATTCCAGACAATTAAACAAATCTTTGATGTCCTTACAGGAAGCTCGTGCAGCCCTAGCCTGGCTTCGGAACACCACCACAGACGACAAAGACCTGGAGGAAGCTATACAGCAGCTGGAGAGGGAAGAGGAACACGCCAGGAGTATGAAGAAAGCCACCTGGAAGAGTATAGGTAAGCAGTCCCATAATAATAAATAGCCGCTCAACTGTTTATTTGCCTTTAGAAGTCCATAACAATAATGTGGTTTATTTTAAACCTTGCTAGATAGAGTGACACATTTCTGACGTTTGAACGTCAGTTTAACGTATATACATTTCTAGAAGTCGATAACAATAATGGGGTTTATTTAAAACCTTGCTTAAAGACAAGTAATGAATATTGACACATTTTTGACGTTTGAACGTCACTATAACGTTTATACATTTCTACTGTGTCTCGACCGGTCGAGACAGTTAAGGGTCTCCGCACACGGGTCACCGGCCACAACCACAAAACGCCGCCACCATATTTCCTGTAGTTTTCATACATTTTTTATGGACTCGCCGCACATTGCCGGTGGCGGCGTTCTGTGGTTGTGGCCGGTGGCCTGTGTGCGGAGACCCTAAACGATTCTGTGTAGTGACAGTTAAGCTCATAGACAATGCTGCTCTTTTCCTTGATATATAGGTACAATCCTGACTCAATTTCGAACTAACTACGCAAATTAATATATAAAAATGAACATTACTACATCATGTACGTCACCCACAGGAAGAAATTAAGTAGTCACCTGCAACCACACGACATTAACGAGAATTTTAATTGCATCCCAAGAAAAGATAAACCACAAAAAGTTCCCCATCCACGTCAGGCGACGACGACAATGTATCTTTCACAACAATAAAATTGTAAAAGATACCTCTTCCGAGCGAGTTGCTGTACATAATGTTCAGATGACACATACACAGCCTTTGTCATGAAGATCACTATCAGACTGATAATAAATAATGAATGTCTTGTGCAGGAATTCACCACGAACATTCGCTCGCGAATTTGCTTAGCAAACATTCGTTGCGCGAGCTTTTATTACGCAATGAACATTCATTCGTGAAATGAACAATTTGATGAGTTCGTCAATCCAAATACAAAAAACTTACAGCTATACAAAGATTTGGGCGCCGTTCCTGGTAAACATTTGTGAAATTGTCACAGAAATGTTATTGAAATAAAAACTTTATACAAAACAAAACAACCGACTTCCAAAAAATGTGAAATTAACTTTAATTTTGGAAGTCGGTGTCTTTACTTTTCAATTTTCGTTTTGTGCCACCGACTTCCGAAATTAAAGTTATTTTTAACTTTTTTTGTGTTTTTTTTTGGAAGTCGGTTGTTTTTTTTTTGTAAAAAGTTTTTATTTTTAGTTGTGGTACCTACCCCACACAAATTCGAATACCACTACCTGCTATGTAAATAACAGTGACAGAGACAATCAATATATCATCTACATACACTAAGTAGGAAAAAATACGTAATATTGAAGCTAACTCAAAAACTACGCAGCAAAATTAATAAAATTTATATGGGACCACCTCTGAAGCATGACCTACCAAACAAAAAATCATCAAAATCGATTCATAATAATTGGCGGAGAAATCGAGAAACATACACACACAAAAAAAAAAAAACAGGCGAATTGAGAACCTCCTCCTTTTTGAAGAAGTCGGTTAAAAACAAGAAGGCGGCATTAGTTCCGAAATGATCCTTATACGTACCATTGTAGCTGGGCTCGCAAACCAACGAACATTCGTTGCATAATAAAAGCTCGCGCAACGAATTTTTGCTAAACAAATCTGCGAAGCGAATGCTTGTAGTGAGTTCCATCCATTAAAAAACGATTAGTAGTATGATTTCCAGTATGAACCCCGATTTTGACTCAATGATGAGACTTGATACTCCAACGGAACTAAACCGAAACTCCAACGGTATCAAGTTATGATTGACAAAAACAAATGAGTTAAATGGATGGGCAGTGACTTGTGCGAAGTTCGAAGAGAATTTTACAGATTCCAGAAAATCCAACAATAATCTGGAAAATCAGGATTTAAGTCTCTATAAAGATGAGTCATGCTGAACTTATCATAAACCAAAAACTCCCTAAAATTTACGAAAGCCGGTTCCCAGATGACAGTTCCACGAATTGCTCTCACTCGTCGAGATATTTACCGTCAAGTATAATGAGCTGTGGCACGCGACGGAAACACAGGCTGCACTTATGTTGAACTCACTTGTATCAACATTGCTGTTCGAAACCGTTTAGTTTCGAAAACGACGACAAATTGTTTTAGTGTTGAGCTTTACAAAGCTGTAAATCTTAGCAGATAGAAATGATAATCCTACCAATATTATAAATGTGGAAGTTGTGTGTTTGAAATGTTTGATATTCAATCACACAAAAACGGCTGAGAGGATTTAGATGAAGTTTGGCACACAGATAGTTTATAGCCTGGATTAACACAGGATACTTTTACTCCGGTGGTACATTTCCGTGGGATCATTTCCGACCTCCACGCGGGCGAAGCCGCGGGCAAAAGCTAGTATCAAATAATCTGACGTTATTATTCCTGGTAAGTACCATAGCATTGTCTATCCAAATCAAGTCTGAATACTGCTAAAAATTTAATAGCCGTTTAGAAGTAGATTTGCCTAAAACACCGTAACGTTCTTCAAAGAATGTTTATTTATTTACCCTCTGTACAGATTACAATGTGCTCCTCAAACTCCATAGAATGATCATCAAAGTGGATACTATCGTCGCCTAGTCAAGAGATCATCTCTTTTAAAATACGGATAATATTCTACCCTTACAATAAATTCCAATATCAAGTTCCAACAGAGTCCCAGGAGACAAAATTCCTCGGTTTATGTACCAAGACCACATCATATTTCTCAGCACGTAACAGGATATTGATAAAACAACATCCTGTATACTCTCAAAACCTGATACCAATCAAGGCACAGTCGAATAATTCCAAAAGGGAACATTCACATTCTGCACTGAGGCTTGTATCAATTAATAACTGCTCGCCGCATAATATTTCATTACGAGCTTATAAATAAAGCAAAGCTTCATACTAACCGGTTAATAGTCTGTTGGTAACCGAATAAGAATTGAAACTTAAGACTACGGCTAGGTTATTAACTGAAGAGTTCATTAGCAAACGCTAAAGTTAAGTTGATGAATGGGCAAACATACATAAGTACATACACTTAGAAGAAATTACCCATCTTTCCAGGCAGTCTGGTCGGGCCCTACGTTAGAATAGAATAGAATACTCTTTAATATGTACACCATAAAAATTACAGACATAAATTTGAAAATTTTACATAGGGTGACACAATGGGCGGTCTTATCGTTAAAAGCGATCTTTTACAGACAACCTTTGGATGGATTAAACTAAGAAAGAAAGACAATACTGCAGGTAGTCAGTGGTGTACCGTTTACATATACAATAAATACATACACACGTAAAGCATTATCTTATCTATAAAAATATTTAAAAAAATATATAATATATACATAGTTAGATATATATATATAACAATAAACATGAAACAAGAGCAAGGAACTATTTATGATGACGTTTAAGGAGAGAGGAAGTGTTTCTTCACCAGAATTTTAAAAGTGGACACACGATAAGTGGACCTACGTTACATTGAGGTCAATTGACGCATAAGCAGCATAAACATTCCCACTGCTGGACACAGGTCTCCTCTATTTGAAAAGGAGTGGGCAATAATCCACCACGCCGGCCCGGTACGGGTAGGCGGATGTCACATGTCTTCCATTGCCAAATGAAGGTCCAGATCAACTCCACTACCTATATAATTTACTTAGTTACTACAAAACGCAGCGTGGGAAATAACGGGTCAGTTTTACCTTTGTGACGAACAGACAGTGACGAGACAATTGTAGGGAAAGCAAACCTCCATAGAGGGCATAACGAGGCTGTATTTACTAGAACATTGAACCCTTAGTTGCGATTGGAGATCGGACAAAAGATCGTAAATTAACTTGAACATTAAAAGTACAAAAATACCAGTGCCCTGTTTATCAAAAGTTACAAGCCTTGTAGTACCAAATTTTAGTTCACAAGTACATACATTTGACAATTTATAAAAAAAATATTTGTAAGTTACAACTTGTAGAAAATGATAACAAATCCTAAGAGTGTCCGGCGACTCTCTATTCCGTCTTACAAGTTTACAAGTGTCGTGTTTAGTACCGCAATAAATGTATAATTCGATTTCTTTTATAAAATGTGGTCAAAAGAGAGAGATGACCTGATGCCCGTGTCCCAGCAGTGGGAACATTATGGCTGATTATGAATATGGACATGTGGTTATGAATTTAACGAAAATTAATATTCTAGGTAACTTGTGAACGTGTAGACTTGTACCTTTTGATAAACAGGGCCCAGGCAAGAGACAGAAGATTAGAGATACAATAAAAATGTCGTCTGACCATCTCCTACCGTTACCTACCCTTTCTTTCTTTCTTTTTCGTGTGGCTAGTGAATAACCTGGTGCAAGCAAGTGAAAATTATACAATACGCACATGAATCCGAAAAGTCAGAGGCGTGTCCTGGATATATTCTGGGATACATTCTTGTGACAGACGGACATAAAATGTAGGTCCCAATTGGTACCCTAGCGGTACATAGCCCCGTAACGTAAGATTCTTGATCTTCGTTTAAAGCTGCCTCATGAATCACACACTACATCGCAATATTTCATTTTATTTCAAGACGTATGCAAATAACGGTTACCGGTTACCGAAACGGTTTCTGCAACTGGTTAATGGTTAACAATCTGGCTTTTCCCTGGCGTTTACTTGGTAACTAAATGGGTTATTTAATATGCGATTATGTTAACGATGGGGGAACTTATTTAAACAGTTTCTTTGCTTATAAGGAAGGAAAGTGAAATATTTAAATGCGTGGAAATCTCAATGGCTTTTCAATTTCATAATGTTTGATCATGATCAGGGAAATAGGTTGGTATGTTGGTTCCTGATAAATCAAAATCAAAGTATATTTTTTCACATAAACCTACATGGGCATCTAAGAAACGTCAGAAGCTAGGGGCACGGTTCCAATTGGTCGTTTCCTATGGCGAAAAGCCATCAGAGTAATAGAGTCATCATCTGCCTAGTCTTTTTCCAACTATGTTGGGGTCGGCTTCAAGTCTAACCGGATGCAGCTGAATACCAGTATTTTACATGGAGCGACAGCCTATCTGACCTCCACAACCCAGTAACTGGGTAATACGATACCCGTTAGTAAGACTGATGGTTGTCAGGCTTTCGGGCTTCTGACGACCAGTAACGACTGTCAAAGATCCACGAATGACAGCTGGGACTCAAAAGTGGCTAATAATTTAGTATATTGTGGTGTCTTAGGACAACCACGCGAACGAAGTCGCGAGCAGATGAAAAATGTTGTTCTTTTTTTGCACAAATGGACAGGTTTTAAAAATGGAACATCGCGAAAGCTTCTACCGTTCAAAAACTGGTTTCGTGCTAAAAATAAATATGTGTGGCTTAGTAATAACAGCCGCACGGGTCGATCGATCAGATTAAGCTACGCTTGCCTTGGTTGGTCCGTGGATAGGTAACCATTTTTACATACTAAGTGCCCTCCGTGCCTCGGAAAGCACGTTAAGCCGTTCTAAACTGACCACGTGTCCAGCTCAGTTTAGAACATCTTTGAAATATCTGGATGCCCCGACGACGGTTTCTGTTCTAATAGGTGTTCTGTTCAAACAAACAAGCGAGCTCTTGATACATATACTAATATAATGAAGCTGAAGAGTTTGCCGTATTCGGTTAAGAGTATATTCATCCACGTGAGTATTTTTTTTTGCAAATGAGGCTAAATATCAAAGCAACTAGCTGAGTGCAATCTTAAAAACCAGGCCGTAAATGTTGCCTGCCAGGGTTACCGGAACCTTGACAACTGGCAACTGAAGGAACACGGGTGAGTTTTAGTCAGTAAAAGTCTGACACGCCCCCTCCCGCTCCGCCCAGAGAGGAAGAAGACATTTGATGACACCCACAAAAAAAAAGGGCCTTTAATGTTTACGTAGGTACTGCTCATTAGAGCCTCCGATTGTTTGCAACCAACAAACAATAGTCAATCAATTGAAAAGCTCTCAAAAGCGTAGCTTAGCACAGCCACACTTTTTTTTTATGATGGGTTGTAGTGATTCTGTCGGTCATCTCGAAATTAGGAGAAGAAGCGGCTTCTCTTAATTCTTAATTTTTATTGATAAAACCTACAGCGGTATGGATTATTCCATCTTTACTTTTAAATTATATTTGTATCCTAGACCATAAATAAGAATTTATTAGCAATTAACGACACAATTCTAGAACTTCACTGGAAATAGTAAAATTAATTCAGAGGAAATACTTCATGTTTTTACAACTTATGTTAATCATTTCTAGAGACCAGCGTTTATGCTACTCGTTATTTTATACTTCACTAGCAACATATTGTGGATTTACCTGCACAAGAATTTAGCTATCATATAAATTATATTATATTAATATTATATGTTTAATTTTTTTATTTTATTTATATTTATATTAATATACCTATTGAATTTTTAATATATATAAATATATATTTATAATTAATGATATTATTTAAATAAATATTTTAATATATTTCATATAAACAAATAAAAAACAAAAAAATAAGCTAAAAAATTAAGCTATCCTATACTCTAAACGTTTAGGTAGTTAAAAAAAGGTAAACAAATCGTAAAAAGGGTTTTTTTATAGTTGACACTTTCTTGTTTAAAAATACGTTATAACAAAATTAAATTTATTTTCGATCACAAGATAGTTTCCCCTTTTATTATAGTATGCTAAACTTTATCATTTATTCTTAAACTACTATTCGTAGATATAACTGCTTGAGCATATTTTTTTAAGTTAGATTTATTATAATGATATAATATTTTGTAATCTGTCTATTGTAAAGAGCCCAAAAAGACAGGTTCCCCAAACCTTTAAAAAATACAACGAATTAGATAACGTTGCTAAATTGAAGAGTACAACTGTGACATAGTTTGGCAACTGAAGGGGCAGGTATTACGTTTACTCGGTTAATGACGCATTTGTTGACAGCGCTAAAAGAAGAACAGAAAATGTTTAAATTAGACAAAATACTTGATGATACCACTGAACGCTTTATTATTAATGTAAAAGATAGTTCATCAGATTCAGATTCAGAATAGAGCCTATTATTAAGTGACTCTATATAATATGATTTTAACATTTGAAATAAAAGGTTTAGCATCTATGAGTCACGTGGTTTTTTTTGTTTACCCTTTTTTAACTACCTAAAACCCGGCAAGTACTAATGTGACTTTTTCAATTCATATACCTAGTACTTTCTCAGTTTATCTTGGATATTAACGACACCAGCGTAGGAAAAACATCTTGAGGAAATCTGAACTTATAGTCAATCCTAACTTCCTACCTAATATTATCAATGCGAAAGTGAGTTTGTTTTTTTGTTACGCTTTCACGCTAAAACGGCTGAACGGATTTGGGTGAAATTTGGCACAGGTGTAGACCTTGACCTGGCGAAGAACATAGGCTACTTTTCATCCTGGATCGCAGACGAAGTCGCGGGCAAATCTGAAATCGCCAACCCATCATCAGCAAGCGTGGTGATCGATGCTCGTGCCTTCTCTGCATGAGAGGCCTTTGGCCTGCACACATGCACAATAGTGGGACAGCAATAATCTAGGTATTTTTATTAGGTCCCCATCGTTTTGTATGGGGAATTTTAAAGAAGTAGCATTTTTCATACTAACATTTTCTTAATTTATATAACAACCATGAACACTAATGTTTTAAAACATTTATGAACTAATGTTTAAAAACCAAAATAACGTATGCCACTTAGATTAAGCGACAAAAATAAGCTTTGGCTAAGTTAAAAAAAATAGTGGTTATTTCTGCTAACAAAATGAGGAGTCATTTTTAAGGTATTTTTTGTTTAGAAAACTACCTATAAGTAATAAGGTTTTTTTACTATTAGTAGTTGTCTATGATGGTCATTATTCGAATACCAAGCATGTGATGAAATTTTTAAATCATAGAAGGGACGAGGTTCTCTATTTGTGAGAAAAAAACGCCAATTTCTTAGGTGGGGACCCAATATTAATCGTTTTTATTATAAGAAATGCCTAGCCGTGCCGATGTAGCTCAAAACCTAGCCTAAAAGTCGAGAAAATTATATGTAAATCGGACAAGTCGTTTTCGAGCTAGAAGCACTAACGGACAGACAGAGAAACTCTGTAACACGTACGTCACATATTTAGGAAATACGTTATAAATAACCAGTTTGGATTCCTAGAATACATTAGGCAAAAATATACCCAAAAACAAGTTCTATAAACAATATTCACAATATTCTATGCGTACGCTCAGACCAATAAATAAAAAACCAAGACAGCGCTGTCAACAGTGACGTGAGGCCTGTTTCGTAAACATGTGTGCACATATTTTGGTGTAGTTTGATTGTAAATGGTTGTAAATGTGTGCATTTGAGCGTGTATGCACAGTGCGGTGGTGTAGTTTTGGCATGCTTCACTGTATTGTTCGCAGCGCTGTGCCTTGGTTTTTTATTTGGTCTGGGTGCGTACGATAATTTCTGTCTCAAGCAATCGGTTTGAAGACGAATTAACTTTGGGACTTTCTCAGATCTCTAGGCTTTGCTGCAATGATTGTGATTTTCTGTGCTTTTGGGTGTCATCTAATGATGTATATTTGTTTTAAAATAAACAGCACCCTAATTGCGTCACACACAATCAATCAGAATTGGAATCGTTTCGAAACAAATGTCTAATCCATTGCTTCATAAGTTCGTTTAGTTACGTTGTAGGGCAGATTTTTTTTCGAACTTAAGAAGAAATGGTTTAGACATACGTTTCAAACCGATCGATTTCTATCTACATTATTCATTCCTCACTGGACCCAATTCTGAAGGCCACGCACATGAAGACGCGGGCAGAAGCTAGTAAATTATGAATGTCAAATTAACTCTGTCTCTTACCTTTTCACGCCTTAACGCCTGGATTTCGAGACCTCATGGTCTACTACTACCTGTGTGCCAAATTTCCCATGTCCCCAGGTCACCCTGGGGACATATAGGATATTTTAATCCCCGTAGTACGTTCCCGTGGGCTCATTTCCAACCTTGAGCAAAGCCCCGGGATATTTCCTAATTTAATCCTTTTGGCTTCATCCATGTTTATACTCTTCTATATACATATTATATATTAAAGTCGCTTTTGGTGTTTGTCTGTATGCCCGCGTTGTTCTTCTAAACCACGCAACAGATTTTGATGAGGTTTTCACCATCGTTTAGAGAATTTATTCCGAAAGGTTTATGTGTATAATACGTTATTATTAAAGTTTCATATAACTAAGAAATCAGGATATTTTGTCTAGTCGTAAAAACCGTGCGAATCAGGTTCGAATCGCTAGTACCTTTTAAGAAACAACGCACCTAACCTTTCCAAAATGTATTTCCAGTACAAGACAAGACGACCTTCAAAGCATTCCGGATCTCCCTCAACGTGATGCTGTCCCAAGAGACCTGTGGTTACCTGGTGGTCCTCATGTATGCTGGCTCCATCTTCGAACAGGCGTCGGAGTCCATCAGTCTGAAGCTGTCTCCGAACAAGCAGACGATCGTGGTGGGAGCTATCCAACTGTTAGGCAGCATTGTGGCCAGTTGTATCGTGGAACAGACTGGCAGAAAGGTGAGATATTTTGATAAAAATAACAAGGTATTTGACATACAGGCAAAACTATATATTCATTTGCCGCCACACTATCAAAATTCGTTTTGATTGTGTGAGTAATTTAACTATTTGAGCATAAGGCTTAGGAAAGTGACGTAAATGAATTGTTGACAACTGAAAACACTCACAAAATTGTTTAAAGTAGTTGCAAGTTAACTGCCTGTATACCTAATAGCTTGTTCGACTGTACACAAACTCATAAAAAAGGGAAAAAATACTGAGTACAAGGTGTTCAATTCGATTCACTGCGTACGAACATTATAATCCTTGATTATGCAACTGGGATTATCGCAGTCTTTGTTAATATCCCTTTGGGCCTATGGCCTGCGTATTTATTGGCTATGGAGGGAGGTTGGAACTATGGATGTTTACACTTCCAATTTTATTTTCTGATTGACTTTGTTGCGTAGTTTGAATTATTGTTATTATCTCAGAAACCACCTACATCTTTATTATTATAATTAGTAGTTTGATAAGTAATGTTAAATAATTAGCAAATGCTTCCTCTCTCCTAACTCACTTATTTTGCTGTGCCCGACAGGGTCCATATGATCTAATTATAAGTTTACCACCTAATACTTACATGTGGAATGCAATAAAGTATTGAGTATTGAGTATTGAATTCGACGAGCTTGAATCTCCCAGCCTTGGCACAAACAATTCTGCATGATTGCCGACACACGTGTAAATCCTATTAATATTTTTCTACCAAGGAGATAGAATTATAATACTATGCTTTATTGGCTTATCATAATATATTATTATGTCAAAATAACATGATAAACCTTTAAACTGCTAAGTATGAACATAGGCTTCAAAATTCTTGGCGCTCGGCAGACGGATACGAAATCGGAGTAGGCATTTTTTATGAGCATGTTGTGGCTTCGCGATGATTCGAAGAATGCATAATATAGCACTAGTTAAGTTCTTTGTATGCATTTATGGACAGAAATCTAAAGATACAAGGAAACAAGACCATTTATTGGTCCAAAACATGGGTATACTCACACATGGCATGCAAGATGTTACAAAGCATGGTATGCAATGCAAGATGTTGCATATACAATGTGGAGACGACAATACAACAATAAATGAAAACACTGGCAATACTAATGCATAAGAGTATTTTGGAACTATCAAATAAATCCTAACATCGAAATTAAAAAAGTCATATTTCAAACAAAGTAAATAATAGTGCTGGGCCGAGTATGGGATTTGCCGATCTTTGACTAGCTATCGTAACTAAACTATTGGATATATTTGATATTTTTTTTGTATGTAGTCCGAGAACGTCATTAGACTCGCGACAATCTAAGAAGTCCGTTTTGACAGCTATCAAAATGATTTGTATAGCGATGAAAAAAAAAATAGTTTCTTATAAACTGATTCTCGAGACATATCGATTGATGAACATACTTAGAGAGTTTGTAATTTACGACTTATCTACATTGATAAAAACTGATTATCAAGGCTTAACGTTTTATTACATGTAATAGAACGAAACGTCAAAACGGACTTCTTAGATTGTCGCGAGTGTAGATATACGGAGTTAAATTTTTTGTCGTATTGTCGTCTCCACTTTGTATACAACCACCACGACCAGCAAATTCACAGCGAACAGTTGGTACGCTAACATAGTGGATACCCACTTTACATGCACGATGACAATCTAAACTATGTTCTTTAGATAAGAGAAAGAGCGAATTTTCGTGAGCTTGTTTATATGTGGAGGGTAATCTCCGGAACTAAAGCTCCTATTTGAAAAAGTATTTCCCCATTTGAAAGGTACATTATTCCAGATGGACATCAAGGATGGAAAGTAGCTGTGTCTGTCTTTCTGTATGTTACCTTTTCACGCCTAAACCACTGAACGGATTTCGATAAAATTTGGCAAGGAGATACATGGCATACTGGGCAAGGACATAGGCTACTTTTTATCGACAGACCACGCGGGCGAAGCCGTGGGCAGAAGCTAGTAGGCTTTATATTATACAAAAAGAAATACTTAATAATACGAATGAAATACCATCTTGAATTCATGCAAGCCTAGTACTTTTTCTTGGGATACTGCTCAGATTTTGTGTACAACGTCTCGTGAACAGAATATCGTCCGTCTTCACATGTAAATTGTACCCCTGTGGAGCCGGGAAATCACTAGTTGACAATACAATAAAACATCTTAATTCTTTCCTTCCAGTGGCTGCTAGCCGGCACCTCCCTAGCCACCGGAGTGTCAATGCTGGCTTTAGGAGCCTGGTTCTACATCACCTCGATGAACATCTGGTTGCCCGGCTGGTTGCCCGTGCTCGCCATGTGTCTGTGCATCTTCGCGGATGCTGCAGGGTACCAGCCTGTGCCCTATGTTATTACTTCGGAGCTGTTTTCGTTTCAGGTAAGATTAAATACTTTTTACAAAAAATATTAAAGATTAAATACTTTTTAAACATAACACCTTGTTTCCCCGAAGGGTTAGGCAGAAGTGTACATATACTACGTATAAAGTACACTCACATTTCGCCAGTTATGTTTAAGTCCCATGTAATAGGGGGCGAGCCTATTGCCATCAACCGGGCACACATCCAGACTCCGGACTGCTACGAAGAAATTCCTGATAGAAAAACCCAATAACACATTGCCCAATCCGGGAATCGAACCCTGAACCTCATGTTCAGCAGTAGCACTTGCGACCACTAGAGCAACAACTTTTAATTTCTTTTTAAAATATTGTTACTATGCTAAATATACTTGAGATAGGAGTACTACTTTGATGCGATTTTTACCGTCATTTGTGTATTCCGAATGTTTTATGTCTATCTACTACTTATACAAACATTGCCGGAACATTGACGTCCAAAAGTATAATATTAAACTATGTTTTATGTCTACTATACATATAACAAAGAATTCACGATTTTTTATCCGTGCGTGTAAAACCGCGCCAAGCAGGGGCGGGTTTCTAAATCCTATTCTATTCTCTAAATCCTAAATCCTTACTAATTTTATGAATGCGAAAGTGAGTTTGTTTGTTACGCTTTCTCGCTAAAACGGCTGAATAGATTTGGATGAAATTTGGCACAGGGGTAGTCCATGGCGCAGCTAGTAAAAAATTATAATGAGTGGGTAGTTGGCCCAAAAATATCAGTGTAGATTCCTTCCAACCAATTAATAAATCTTTTATTGTTCCAGCATCGCGGAATGGTGACTTCCTTCGTGAGCTCCGTAGACGCTCTCAGCGACTTCGTGCAGACGAAGGCCTACGACCCCCTCCTCAAACTCCTGGGCATCCACTGGGTCTTCATAATGTTCTCCATGGTCTGCTTCCTCGGTACCTTCTACACCGTCATGTGGGTCCCAGAGACGAAAGATAAGACCGTTGAAGAAATATACGCTCTTCTAGAAGATAGTAGAAAGAAAGAGAAGAGGAAAGCAAGAAGGGATGATTTGGAGAGTGGGAAAGAGATGAGTAGATTATAAGTGATCTTGTTGGAACTTGTTGAATTGAGGGGGTTCTGAAATGACTTGGATAATAAAATTGACTATAATATTGTGTATGAACTATTGACTATTCCATTGGATGAAATTGGTTGTCAGCAACGAGTCTTTGTTTTAAAATGTAACTGAATGTAGTAATTACCAGCAAATAAAAATAATTCTAAAACAAATGAGACTGCAATTTTATGACAAGTGAACAATACACAACAGTTTAACATATCTACAGCCGTTGACACTTCCATTTTTAAAATCTTGTTATGGAATTCGAAACCTAATTTAAAAAACAGAATATTTATAAAATTAAATTAACAGAATCTCTCAACGTAATCTCAAAGGCAACGCGTCGAATAATTTTATATCCATTCAAATATCAATACCTACCCGTCAGTGTTAGCCAACTTTTGTATCGGATCATAGCAACGTCTCAAACCTAAATTGTTTTTTTAAATAATGACACGTTGTCTGTGGAATGTTTTGTTTAACTGCCAGGGTCAGGTTCATACCTGAGTCATAGCAAAAAAAGGTCTAAAAAATAGAAACACATGTGCTATGATTGTGCCATTATGAAACCTTGGAATGTTATTTTTATCATTATGACTAAGACACTTTTGACAGGATATGCGAGTTTATCATAAATCTGCGTTCTCACGAGGTGGTTTAATTCGGTCTTCTTGAATTTCTTTGAGAATTTAACGACAATCGTAATTATGAGCACAGACTTTCAGAAAAAGATTATTATATAGCCCCTCAGACTCTGTGTAGCCTCCTTCAGGAATGCAGGCATCTTCACCAGCCCTGGTTCCACATTACATTGGGTCCATGGAATATTTGTTCTCTCAATCTCATATTATCCATCGTACATTCCATCCACCTGTTCCTACAAATCATCCCTCATCCCTCACATAATCCAACCATTTCCTTCTTATCATCCCTCAGATAATCCAACCACCTTTTCTGTGGTCTCCCATCCCTTGACCCATAAACGTTTAAATAAGTATGTTATATTTTGATCAACTAAAAGTTGAACTGACTCGTCTCGTGAGAACTCTGTTTTAGGGATTGAAATTCGTATTTCTTCCGATCTAACCATATTAATATGAGGTATTTTCTTATGTTTTTTTTTTTAATTCATCAGAAAGATTATTTCAACTGTAATTTAAAAAGATCTTTACCAGAGAAACCAGCAGTGTTTTAATTTTTGCTATTAATTTGTTTTGTATAAAAACGACAATAATTATTGTGTGTCTCCAATGTAACTTCCATTTTATGACATAATGTAAAATACTTGTACTTAAAAAATTAAATGGTTCAGCTACGTATGACATCACCTCAATCCGACAAGTTTTTACCACCAACCAAAATGTAGGTAAGTACAGAAAATTCATTAAAAGCCAAGTGACATAATAGAAAGCAATGAATTTTCTGTGCATCCTAATTCTGTAACAACCAATCTTTCTACACACCGATTTTGTACCTTAATCTCATACAAATAACGTACTTTATCGAATGTGTGGGAAGGTCGTGATATGTGCCTCCCGACTACCGATTGTGATATTATGACGAATTAATAATGTTTAGTGTTTTGGTATTATTAGATTAAGATGTCTAAAATGACGTTAAAAAAATAATTTATATCAAATGAAGCTTGTGTTTTATTTCTAACAACTTTACCTATGAGGTGGACATTTACAATCGCCGTAGAACCATTGCAATGTAACTCATATCTCGGTAAGGTAAGTTATAAATTAGAAGGAGTGCCGAGACTTTTATCGAACTCACAAAGATCATGAATGCGCTGCTTCAGAAGAGTTAAGTTAAGAACTACTTAGGTAAAACAAATGCCTACTATGGGAGACAAAACCTTTAGTACACTGCTTAGGTGCTCCACAAGGGGCTAAGTACCAACTAATTCAAGCAACCTTGCTGTGCCATTGCCATCAACGCACATTACCGCACTAGTGCTATATAAAGTAAAAAGCACGCGTTCTTAATACACTGTATTATGAAGCTAAAAGCGGTTCAATAAGAGCCACTTTACGAGCAAGTGTGTTTAAAAACAATGTACCTATAAGCATCCGGCACTCTTTCAAATATTTCGCAATTTCAAATAAAACATAAAAGGAACAATCCAATAAAAACAACTCCAAAATAATAAAAAAAATACATAAAAAATACTAACTTTGTACACACACGTCCACAAATTCTTTTAGTTATAAGATGTGGAATATTTTGTATTTAGTATTATTAAGTTTAAGTTATGCTAAAAACTCTCCAGTTGCCAGTGATTTTTCAGCTGGTAAGTACAAATACCCTGCGTAATCGAATCAGAAATGAAGAGATCCGTAGGAGAACCATGGTAACCGACATAGCCCGAAGTGACAGTGGGCAGGGCACATTGCTCGCAGAACAGATGGCCGATGGGGCCGAAAGGTTTTGGAGTGGCGACCGCGTACCGGAAGACATAGTGTTGCCAGGCCTCCCACAAGGTGAACCGATGAACTGGTGAAGGCCGCGGGAATGCGCTGGTTGCTAGAAGCACAGAACCGGTCGAAGTGGCGATGCTGGGTCGCTATGTCCATCAGTGGACGTCTTTCGGCTGAAATGATGATGATGAAGTACAAATACAACGTGAATTTCTGTCCGTACTGAACGTTCATCAAAGTCAAAATAATCATCATAATTCTCTTACCCTTATCCCAATTTATTTGAGTTGAGGACCATGGAACATGTCTTTTTTTCCATACTTCTGTATTAGTCGTCATCTCGGTTGTCTCCCCTTTTCTAGCCTTATCATCTTTCACACAGTCCATCTATCGTACGAAACACTAACTCGCCACAACTGTACTCTTTCCTTAGACCTTTAACTGCTCAAATGCTAGACCAGTATAGGCTGCAACTCTCTCTCTCTCTCTCTCTTCCTAGCCCCACCACCATGTGGGATATATGTATCCCACATGTTGTGGGGTCAGCCTTCCTGGTCCTTCTCTTCCACTTCGCTCCATCCTCTACATCGTCTTCGCATACCTGAAACTTTTTCATGTCCTTTGCACTACAGCCTTCCATCTTTTTTTGGGTCTGCCTCTGGGTCCTGGACTGGGAATGGTAAGTAGCCACCAGTATTTTCTATAACATTGATCTTATATTACCTTTGTCCAAAGACCTCAACATGAGAAATTTTGATGAAAGTCAGCCTCGTTTATTCGAGGGAATACGTCGCCGCGGACATCACCACAACAAACCAGGTCTTCGAATCAGGAACGAGCATCAGATCTTCATCACGGACCAGAAGACTAACTTGAGGATCCGAGGGGGTAACGCTACAGATACAAAGAACTTTCCGTATATGGCGGCCATCATTATAAATGGAAGGCTTTGGTGTGCTGGCACCATTGTGGATGTTAATTGGGTGGTAACAGCTGCACATTGTTTGAATTAGTAAGTCACATGAGTAATTGATTAGGGGGTAGCTAACTGCTGACTGGATTGGGAGTTTTATCAAGGCTAACAAGAGGATATCAATTTGAACAGACGAATCTGAGCCAGGCCGATGCGTACCCAAACTTTAACACGAAATATGCTAATCAGGGCACCAGTTCTTTATTATTCCTGACCACAGTTTTTCAGGCATGCTACATACATGCCCTGCCCATTTGAATTAGGCATCCTTTTGAACCATTTCAGCTATATTATACAGAACTGAGCAACTAGATAAAGTGGCATTCTATCAGCGATAACGATGATGGAAAGGGGGAAAAATGTATAGGACGGACCTAAGCTATCGAAAAGCGTAAGTCAATCCTGTTGAAAGTCGTTGTTTAAATACGAAACGCTAACTGCTTTCAACAGAATTGACATAAGCTTTTCGATAATTTATAATACAAATACAATATACAAATAATTTATTTTCCTTCACAAGTTATGTATCTTGTGGTTGAAGCGACCTTTTAGACAAAAAATCCCTGTGTTAGGACACTTCGCTCTTCCAAAGCTTAAAGTTACGTGGTGTACCAACAATTTTTATGTCAGTCCTATACATTTTTGCCTTTTCCATCATCGTTATCGCTGATAGAATGTCACTTTGTCTAGGGCCTCTGATGTCCTGGAAAGATGAGTCAATTCGGGATCGCTCTGGCTGGAGAACCAACGAGAGAGAGACACCCACGTACAGAGTTTGGTCAGATTAGACTGAGCTGAATGTAGAACTGACTAGTTACAGTAGCCTTGACGTTGACAGTCTGTTGCTTACTGAAACACTAAGGAGTGTGCCGTTGCGATGACAAAGTTTTGCTGATTACATTCCTTTCAGACTTTAAGATAAGAGTTCGGGAGTTTTAGCTTTTTAGGGTTCCGTATCCAAACGGTAAAACGGGACCCTATTACTAAGACTCCTCTGTCTGTCCGTCCGTCTGTCTGTCTGTCTGTCTGTCCGTCTGTCACCAAGTTGTATCTCATGAACCGTTATAATTTTCACAGATGATGTATTTCCGTTGCCGCTATAACAACAAATACTAAAAAGAAAGAATAAAATAAATATTTAAGGGGCTCCCATACAACAAACATGTTTTTTTTTTGCCGTTTTTATAGATGGTGGTACGGAACCCTTCCTGCGCGAGTCCGACTCGCACTTTTGTATTCCATTTTTAGATGTTGAGCTGATATGCTAATCATTATCTCCAACAGCGTCCTCAGTGTCTCCCCTCTAAAAAGTCTGGGGCAGTTTGTGAAGGTTCGCGTGGGTAGTGCGCGGCCCCACGAAGGTGGTAGTCTTGTTGACGTATCAGGGGCTGTTCGTCACCCTAAGTTTGAAGAGGAGCCCGTACCGCATGCTGATGTGGCGCTGCTGAAACTTGCTGAGAATCTCGGTCAGTACTTTTTAGTAACACCTTATATTTTTTGGCTTACCCATCAAAATACTTGGTTAAGTATGAAGGTATTATTTGAAGCTCAAGACTCGAACTTGAATATTTGAAATCCATTCAGCCGTTTTAGCGTAAAAGCGTAACAAACAAACTCACTTTCGCATTTATAAGATTTCTTAACATGAATTCTAATGATCATAATAATCACTGCATTCGGCGGATGCCTAATTGGTGTTGCCAGCAGCCGTAACTAGTACTTCACATAGGTACTTCATCCGACCAGCTATACTACAGTTTCGTCGAAGTAAGATAACTTACAATAACTGTTTCTTTTAGAATTCCATAGACACGTGAATCTGATCAAGATCTACGACGGTCTCAAGGAGCCGTTCGCGCAGAGCTTCATCGTGGTCACGGGGTGGGGGGCAACCAGGGTAATGATCGAGCTCATTCATCACAAGTTAATGTTTAACTTTTAAAAAAACAGGCACTCCATCAACTCACAATTTAGATTCCCAGTTAAATCACAGTTTCAGTGCCAGGGCCACGACATGTAGCGACACGACACGACATGACAGGGCGGTCCGTCTTGCTGCGCGTCTTGCGGCGCGGGGCTGCGCTCGAATGTTCTAAATCAAAAGCCATAAAATGAAGCTAGGCTGAGAATCAGCACTTTTCGAACGTCAAAATAACATAACCACCGTCACCCAATCATTCGTTTAATTTCCGTTAACACCAACTTTCCAGCAGCACCAACCCGCACTGGGCCTGCGTGGTAGATTACAGCCCACTCCCTCTCTGTGAGAGGAGGCCTGTGTTCCAGCAGTGGGAACATTATAGACTGATTATGCTAACACCAATCCAGCTGACAGTTTGTTAGATTCACAGTGTGCACAGAGACGCGAGAGATCAATCGCGGAAACAAGATCCACGGTAAAATCTGAGCGCATACTTGAATTTTCTAACAATATTTGTACAGGGCACAGACACCTCGTTTAGGGAGCACACTCCTGACCTAATGACGGCCCGGCTTAAGGTGCGCTCGCAGCACTACTGCATGGATGCCTACCAGCTCGTCAACGGCTTCCAGTTCACACGTGACTTCTTCTGCGCCTCGCTGAGGAACGGCACCAGGGATGCCTGCTTGGTAAATTTCGTTGCTGATATATTTTCAGATTCCGATAAACACGGAAACTAGAACAGGGAGACGGTTCCCGCAATATTACAACCGCGGCGTACCGCAGCGGGCCGAATTGCAAAAAAGTGCCAAAGCTCATTAGGAGCCGCGGCGCGGGCCGCACCGGAGGAATAAATTCAAATTTCGAATTTGAATTTGAACTGTTTCCACTCAAAGATGGTGCAAGGATGCTCGTGCACATGTGTGCGGGCCGCGCCGCAACGCAACGCTTTGCAAAAATCCTCTTAGACTAGATCATTATCGTTGCCATAATAGATAGTAGCAGTTATCACAACTCACAGGCAAAATTAGTTTACGAATCTATTTATATGCCCAGTTTATCGTTAATCGTTTAGATTAGGTAATCTAAACGATTCGTTTCGATTTTAAGACCGAGAATAAAAAGTCAGCTTATACTAGTTTTATTACCACTGACTTGCCGGCAACTGTACAGTACATCTCGTTCACTCAACACATTGCTTCCAGTTCGACGCAGGCGCACCGGCCGTGCAGCAAAACTCACTCATGGGCGTCATGAGTTTCGGGCCTGAACGTTGCGGCCACGAGTACCAGCCAGCGGTCTTCGTCAAGGCTTTCTACTTCAGGTGAGCCACAGTTTACAGAATTATCATCATCTATACCATACGTACCACCACCACCACCAATTTTTATTTGTTTTTTTAAATACTGTTGTTTTTATTTATTTTTACTTTTCTAGGTTTCTGTTTTAATAATTATTTAGTCTGTGTTCTTCCTTTGCGATTCCCAATAAATACTTTTTTGTTTCTTTCAGAGATTTCGTAAAATCAACGATTGCTTCATACAAAACCACTGCCGAGTTGATCTCAGCGGTCCAGGAGATAGACCCCAGCGCACTGACAGGCAAGAAGCCCGTAGAACAACTCCATCAGGGCTACATTCCACCGATACCCGAGAAGCTGAAGAATGACCTGGAAGGAGTGTGGGGCAACGTCGTGCCTGATGCGAGGCACGACTGATTACAGACCTTTTTATTAATTCAATAAAGGATATTGACGTAACACGCTTCACGCTTTTATTCTCCAAACTAACGATAGGAACGTTGGCAGACCAACAGCCGTCTAACAAAGGTGTACGCTGATTCATAATATTTCCCTATTATGATTCTGCTAAAGTGACTTTTCTAAGGTCAGGGGGATTAAAAGGGTCACTTTAGCAACCTTTTCAATAAAGGATATTGACGTAACCTATAATATCACGCTTTTATTCTCCAAACTAACGATAAGAGCGTTGGCAGATCAACAGCCGTCTAACAAGGGACCAGGGGCCCTACATCGGAGGACAAGGTGGAGCATACGGTGGAGGTGTGCCCTGCTTGGGCGGAGCACCGCCATGTCCTCGTGGAGGCGATTGGCGGCACTGACCTCTCGCGTCCGGCCCTGGTCCAGGCCATGGTACGGAGCGAGAGGGCATGGGAGGCGGTCACCTCCTTCTGCGAAGCAGTGATGCTCGCGAAGGAGGAGGTGGAACGCGTGAGGGAGAGGCAAAGCCTGCGCCCTCACGCCCCTAACCACCGCCACTGGAGACACCCTGGGCGTCGGGAATCCCAGGCGGATTCCCGGCCAGGCCCGGGTCGATAGCGCGTCGTGTTCCACGCGCGCCTCAAAGAGATGTCAGCACACCTGACGGGGTCCGTTAGGACCGATGCCTGCCAGGGTTGCGGAATAGTCCGAAAGGGATACCGGGACCCTGGCAACAGGCAACTGAAGGAACACGGGTGGGTTTTAGTCAGTAAGAGTCTGACACGCCCTTCTGCTCCGCCCAGAGCGGGAGAAGTCATGTGATGATTTCCCAGCCAAAAAAAAAAAAAATGGGCCTTACATCAAATTTCTTCTTTCATTCACTTCTTCTACGAGTTGGTCGTAGGTTCGAACCCAGACAGACGCTTTACTTTGTGTAAATTATTTCATCACCACTGTTCTCAAAACGGTGAAGGAAAACATCGTGAGGAAACCGGCATGTCTAAGAACCACAAATTCGAAGACATCTACCAACCCGCACTGGGGCTGCGTAGTAGATTACGGCCCACTACCTCTCACAGAGACGAGGCCTGTGTCCCAGCAGTGGGAACGATATAGGCTGATTATGCTGTGCTATTAACTTCTAATGCTCAGTTCCTATAAACAAAAACGGATCGTTTTGCTTACCAATGGTAACTTTTCTTATTGCCAAACTGGGCATAATATATATAAATAGATTCGTAAGCTAATTTTACCTGTGATAGCTACTTCCATATGGGAGGGTCTACTATGCAAAGCTGATGAGGTCTTTGCTTCATTATTGGTACAGATACAGGATCAAAATTTTAACCAATAACGGTCCGTAAATTATAGATCGGCCATAAATCGTTTCGTCCACTCCAACAAAATGGCATTTCTTTTGATTTTACCCTTATCTATTACTTTACGAAATTATGTCGATAATTTGTACCTACCTTCTCTTTTCATTTCCATTTATCGTTTCATAGCAGAGATCATTTCTTGCCTGGTTTGGTTCGGAATTAATTGTATCTATGTGAATAAAATTAATATCAATAATATCCTTCAAACTCTCGGATTGCGATTGAAATTGTCTTACGCAATTAGGCTACCGTTCTTTACATGACATTTCAATATTTTACATGTACTAATCTTACCAGAACCTACGACGTAGAAACACTAAACCAAGAACATCTATTTATAATTTATTTGCATTTGTAATGCGCTAACCACAGCATCTTATGATATAACTCTTCTTGTCAATATTTAATCTAATTATCACAAATAGATAGTCTCTAGTCTCGAGCTACATAAACCTTAGTTAAGTATTACAGCAAAGATAATATGATGGATACTTATAAACAGCCGTTCTCAACTCTTAAAAAAATTGTTACAGTTGTTCTGCACTGCATCATCATCTGCCTAGCCTTTTTCCAACTATGTTGGGGTCAGCTTCGAGTCTAACCGGATGCAGCTGAATACAGCTGCTGCCGGTTAGACTGGACCACAATTTTACATGGAGCGACTGCCTATCTGACCTCCACAACCCAGTAACTGGGTAATACGATACCCCTTGATAAGAATGGTTGTCAGACTTTTGGGCTTCTGACGACCCGTAACGACTGTCAAAGATCCACAATTGACAGCTGGGACCAACGGTTTAACGTGCTTTCCGAGGCACGGAGAAGTCTCGATGTAAAGATAGTCACCCATCCATGGACCAACCCCGGCAAGCGTAGCTTAACCTGATGGATAGACCCGTGCGGCTGTTACTACTTAGCCACGAGCTCCTCCGTGTGTGAGTAGTCCTGCACTGCATCCGATCCGAAATGTCGGTCCGAAGTACACCTATAGTACTATTTGTATGGGGGTTGCGCACTAGATCCGATCTTTGTCCGTCCGAATTTAGAACATTTCCAATTCGGATTAAATTCGGATCTTGAATCCGGATTCAGATCGGATGAAGTACGAAAACGCTCTTAGGACCAATGGTATCGGGAAACTTGGCAAGAATTGATATTTTCCGAACTTCACTAACAATCCCTTTGTCATGATTACCCTTTAGATTCTCTGAGCATGACAAAGGGAAGTTTAAAAAAATATTGGGGGCGGATACATAGTCCCAGAAAAGGCATGTGCTTATGATCACACGACAGAAGTGAACTTACGACTTGAGCCGAAGATACGCGATTATAGTTACCGACCGACTGGAGCCGAGTATACCCGATTCAGTATCAGGAACCCGAACGTGACTGCTCAGAAAGAGCGTAGGTATACGGCGCCTAAAGAAGTTTTTATTACAAAAAAAAACAAAAAAATAACAGACTTGTTGTACATAGTATGTGGAAATGCACTGCATGACCTAATTAAGTTACATTGCACTCGAGTTCAATCCGTATTTGGTCTTAAACTATGTTACATAAGGTTCAACCAATAGAAAAACAGGCGTAGGTACCTACATTTATAAGCATGGTTCCCACTGCAGGGCAGCAAGTAACTGTATTACTTAACGTTCGTTTGCACTGGCGAAACATTTACGACAAACATGTTGAAGTCTCTAGTTCCGGTCAAAAATTGTATGGAACATTGACAGGAACTAGAGATTTCAACATGTTTTGTCGTGAATGTTTCGCTAGTGCAAACGCACAGTTAGCTTTATACGTATGGATATCCACAATTCCACAAGGATCATCATCATCTGCCGAGTCTTTTCCCAACTATGTTGGGGTCGGGTTCCATTCTAACCGGATGCAGCTGAATACCAGCGTCTGCCTATCTGACCTCAAAAACCAGTTACTGGGTAATATGATACCCCTTACTGGTTGTCCGATTTTCGGGCTTCTGACAAATGATAAATGATTTATTTCTGTAAGTAGGTTTGTAAAAACACTTTTACACGTCAAACACATTTTTAAAACTAGATGAGGTCGGCGTTTCCTATCTGACTACTCTGAGAAGAAAGGCCGAAACAAACTCAGAGGTCACAGTCTCTTTTAAAGTCCAGACATAATCTTGGTCAGATCATGTGAAGACCATGTAGATTGATGTCTGAAATGGTCTTTTGAGGAAAGAACCACACAGATTGAGTGGACCTGTCCAGTCAGTGCACGCATTTGTCAGTGATCGTGAAGCTCAACTCAGAATTTAAGGAGCTCAACGATTTGACGAACAATACCAAAAACAGGACATTTGGGTAGGCCGCATAAATTACTCAAACTGCCAGACCATGATTAATTAAAACTAAGGAAAAATAAATACTAAAAAGAAAAGAATGATTCACATAGTCTTCACATTCACAATAATTAAAATAATATAATACTTTACAAAGTAAATAATTCATGCCATTGTAGGTATACATAAAATGTCAATATGAATATAAAATCCAGAAATAATCTTGGTCAGATCATTTGAGGACCATGTAGATTTGTCTGAGATGGTCTTTTGAGGAAAGAACCATACAGATTTGAGTGGACCTGTCCAGTCAGTGCACGCATTTGTCAGTCATCGTGTAGCTCAACTCAGAACTTAAGGAGCTCAACGACTCGACGAACAATGCCAAAGAAAGGACATTTGGGTAGGCCGCCTGTAGTACTCAAACTGCCAGATAAATAAAATATATAATCCACATAGTCCTCAAATTCACAATAATTAAAATGTTAATAATATTATACTTCACAAAGTAAATATTCATGTCACTATATATGTATATAATAAAATACAAAGTTATCAAAAATAACAAAATACAATAAGTAAATTAAAAAAAAATATTGGAGCAGCTCGATCCCAAGCCTTTTTGTCCTCAATGTAATCTTTAGTGGTATAAAACGCTTTTTGGCACAACTTACTTTTAATAAATGTTTTGAATTTATTAAGGCTAAGATCTTGTACGTGGCTTGGAAGCTTATTGTAAAAGCGTATACATTGACATCTGAACGAGCCACCTATTTTCTTGAGCCTAGTTGTAGGTACAACAAATTTGTCTTTGTTCCTAGTATTAATATTATGGATATCACTGTATTTTTTAAACAATTTTATATTTTTATGGGCATATAAAATATTTTCAAAAATATACTGAGAAGGCACTGTCATTATATTTATCTCCTTAAATTTCTCTCTGAGAGAGTGTCTCGGACTTAATTTATAAATTGATCGAACAGCTCTTTTTTGCAAAACAAAGATAGTCTGAATGTCGGCGGCATTTCCCCACAATAGAATACCGTACGACATTACACTATGAAAATAGCTAAAGTACACTAAACGGGCTGTCTCTATGTCAGTTAAATTACGAATTTTTCTACCAGCATATGCCGCGGAGCTTAGTTTTTTTGACAATTTATCTATATGTGGGCCTCAAACTGAAGCTTAGCATCTAAAGTTAAGGCTAAGAATATTGTGCTATCTTCAGGATTCAATTCTTCGCCCTTTATCAACAGATTCGTTTTCACCTGCCTAACGTGAGGTAGCGTAAACTTAATGCATTTGAATGACTACCCATAACGACTGTCAAAGATCTACAAATGACAGCCGGGACCAAAGATCGACGTGCGGCTGTTATTACTAGCCCCTCTAGCCCCTCTGGATGCCCCTCTACAATTCGTCAAGGTAAAACGGTTAGGTTTGTGTAGCGCCTGAGCGAAACCTTGCGGCATTGCGTACCACGTCGGGGGTTCGATTCCTGCACGGTACTAATATAGTACCTATTATTAGGCTCAATATACCTAGTAGTTCTGGGTCTATTTGATACCTATATCAAATGTATGTTTGATAGCCAAATCACAATTTGTCCGAGTAAATGCACCCATGGTACAGGAAATTCCTGTGTGAGGACCAACGGTTTTGTGCCGTTTTGGTTAAATAATAAAATTAAAAAAACATACAGGCGAATTGAGAACCTCCTCCTTTTTGAAGAAGTCGGTTAAAAAGTAGAGAATACTCTCTTCAGAGGAAGAAAAAATAAAGAAAATTAAAAAACTAAAAAAATAATAATGAATGAATGATGGTGAAATGTGATTGAAAATTCTCTACATAGGAGTAAGTACAGAATTTTAAATCACATTTCAGACTTTCAAAGTAACAGGTAATTAGGTAGGTACTTACCTCATTATGTCTCTGATTTTATGAAGTAGTGTCTGCAAGGCGTCCCTGTTCCGGGAAGCGGCAAATTAATTCCATCAACAAGAGCATTACTAACAGGAAAACTGCCCATTGTTTTCAATGAAGACACCACTATAAATGTAACAATACTACATCAGTATGGAATCATTGATGCTTTCTTTGAATAAGTACGGAGGGAAACCCAATGACTGAATGAACGACTACCATTTTTAGGCTACCCCCACGTTAATACATAATAGAACCTAACATTAAGACAACAAGGTCTTCATTCGCGTAACACATTACTAAAGAACGGTCAACGAAATCGGTCAGCCAGTACGCCGCCAAAACTCAACAGCACTTGATAAAATGCATTCCATTTAATTTTAAACTCTATCGCTGCATGATAAAGATCATTTGAGGAAAACTGAAGAGTATGACATAACATTGTGTTTGCATAACTGTTAGCTAGTACACATGCTCAAATGATTATAGGTTATAAAAAGTAGTCGCTTGACAGACGTCAGTTGGAGCGCAAGCGCATAAAATAATCGCGAAATTTTGACATTTTAAACGAAAACGTAAACCGCGAACTACAAAAAGTGATAAGCGAATAGTGATTTCTGTCATGAATCTATTTATAGTGCCAGTGTCTTGTTGAAAAATAACCTACAATCGACTTTGTTTTTTTTCTTAATTTCTGATTCAGACATCGGATTTATTCAGCCAGTATGGACCAGCGAAAAAACGAAAGTAGTTCTAAGAGGCAGATTTTAACCGCTTTAGCAGGTGAGTACTTTTCAAGGGCGTATTATTTTAAATTATGACGAATTTTGGTGTCTGAAGAATATCTCACTTGTTGATATGATCGTCACGTTCGACTGACGTACCCTTTAGATGCAAATACTTGTGTACATTTGCTTACAAAGTCAGAATTAAGGCGGTCAAGTGCAAGACGGAGCGAAAAATAGAGTCAGAATGTTTATTAAGTACTAGCTTTGCCCGCGGATTCGCCTGTGTGGAGGTCGGAAATTATCCCATGGGAACGTACTACCGGGATAAAAAGTATCATATGTCCTAACCCAGGTCATAGTCTACCCATGTGGCAAATTTCATCCAAATCCGTTTAGCCGTTTTAGCGTAAAAGCGTAACAAACAAAGTCACTTTCGCAGTTAGGATTACTAGTAGGTCAATTTTATGCAGACGGAATGCATTTCAATGCTGTTAGATGCGCTATGCATAGTTTTGTAGCAACAGCATAATAACAATGAAATTATTATAGAAGAGCTGTTGAAAGAAATAAAAAGTGTATGGGTGCGGTGCCTTGAATTACATCTGCCTAGCCTTTTCCCAACGATATTGGGGTCGATTTCCAGTCTAACCGGATCTCCACAACCCAGTAACTGTGTAATACAATACCCCTTGGCAAGACTGGTTGTCAGAGTTTTGGGCTTCTGACGACCCGTAACGATTGTCAAAGATCTACAAATGACAGCCGGGACCAAGGCTTTACGTGCTTTCCGAGGCATGGAGGAATCTCGGTATGTAAAGATAGTCAACCAACGAACCAACCCCGGCAAGCATACCTTAACCTGATGGATCGACCCGTGCGGCTGTTATTACTTAATCACAAGCTCCTCCCTAATCGCTCGAGTTCGCTAATGACTAGAACTACGGATTTGAGACATTCTTAATTGTTGCGTTTAATAGCCCAATTCTTGAGGAAGCTTATAGGCTATTTAACATCACGCTATGAGTATGACTCTTAGGAGCCGAGCATAAAGAAAAATGACAAAAAGATGTAATAATAGAGCCGCCGGGCGATGCGATGCGACGCGTCGGGGGAACAAGAGTGAAGCTAAATTCAATTTCAATTTATTTATTTATTAAGTACAAATAACCAAGACTCTTTGTTAGTAAACTTATCCTATGTTAGTTACTAAGATAATTATAGGTACACAAATTCACAATATACACAGCGGCTCACCGCGGCTGCACCATTCCATGAGAAATGGGGCAGCTGCGATTCACGTACGGACAGTCCAGCCTGCTTGAAATTAGCGACAGGATACTGTTTTTGCTGCTCCTCACAGGGATGCACAGCGCTTAAGCATTGTGGCAAAGAAACAGGGGGCCAAACCTACTAATTTACAAACGTGTCAGTGGTCTCACAATAATCATTTTTTTACAGATATGCCATACAAAATCTGTCAAAAACTCATCATTGCGAGACCACTGACACGTTTCACGTTTGTAAATTAGTAGACTCGGCCCCCAGTCCACACATGCGTCCGCGAACATCCCCGATGCGCTGCAGTAGCTAATACGCGCACAAAAAAAACCCAACCAAATCAAATAAACCAATTTTTCTTTCCTTCTTTCTTTTCTTTCACAATAATGTTCAGCGAAGGGCAGGAATGTAGCGTCAGCAACGTCACAATCGCAGTGTTAACTATCTTTATCAACAAGAAACCATCGCTCGTATGCGATAACAGCACTTTCTATTTTTCTGAGAACAATAGGTTTCAATAAGATGTAAAAATACACACATTCTTAGTCAAAACATGATATTGTCAAACTGAAACCACAACAACAACAGCTGCTATCTAACTGCGTACCTAACACATTTTCGTAAACGATTAAGACTAATCTGTTTCATTTTGACAGTTCAACAACATTCATTGCGTTATTTACGTTGTTGAGCATTTTTTCAAACTTATGAAGCTGTATTAGCAATCTGTTTCAAAACGATTCAGATTGTGATTGATCGTGTATTACGTGATTAGGGTGCCGGTCAGGCAGAAAGATGAAGCTAGTTGCCCATTCCAAAGCGTAGGTTCTATATGGAGAAGAACGGGCAAGAAACTTCATGGTCGCTCTTCAAAATATTCTTACAAAATATAGGTTACATCATTCATGATGAAACTATATGTATAAGTACATGCATAATGCTCTCTTGAAATATAAAGATTTTAGCTTAGTAACTGGGTTGTGGAGGTTAGATAGCCTCATAGGTCTCAAATCCGTAGTTCCAGACACTCGAGCGATTAAGGAGGAGCTCGTGGTTAAGTAATAACAGCCGCACAGGTCGATCCATCAGGTTAAGGTACGCTTGCCGGGGTTGTTCCGTGGATGGGTGACCATCTATATACCGAGACTCTTCCGTGCCTCGGAAAGCACGTTAAGCCGTTGGTCCCGGCTGTCATTCGTGGATGTTTGACAGCGTTACGGGTCGTCAGAAGCCCGAAAGCCTGAACCAGTCTTGCCAAGGGGTATCGTATTACCCAGTTACTGGGTTGTGGAGATCAGATAGACAGTCACTCCTTGTAAAATACTGGAATTCAGCTGCGACCGGTAAGACTGGAAGCTGATCCCAATATAGTTAAGAAAAGGCTAGGCAGATTGATTGAGTTAGCTAATAAAAAAATGACACAGGCAAGGCAATAGGCCTGGCATTAGACGCCCCCTATAACACATGGGACTTAGACATAACTGGCGAAATGTGGCTGTACATGCTAAAGTAGGTAGACCTCTGCCTAAGCCTGGAGAATTACAGGCGTGATGTTATGTTACTTTTTTTTTTCGAGGTTTTTTGCTGCCTTCTTCAAAAAGGAGGAGGTTCTCCATTCGTCTGTATGTTTTTTTTTGTGTGTGTGTGTTTGTTTCGCGATTACTCCACCAATTATGAAACGATTTTGATTATTCTTTATTTTTTGGTAGGTCCATAATTTTTTTATTAACTTTGCTTGCGTAGTTTTTGAGTTAGCTTCAATATTACGTATTTTCCCACTTTGTATACATAGCAGGTAGTGGTATTCGAATTTTATTACCTACTTATTTACCTATTTTTGGAGGTCCCTGTTTAGATGTTAACGTTTACGACTACTGTAATGACGTCCTGCATTGATCATTTTATTGTTCTAGCATTTACTCACGTTGAGGTCTTAATTGGCTTTAATCTTTTCAAGCTATTTCAGTATTTTACACAAGATGACTGTAAGAGGTTTTGACTGTATTGTGATAATATTTACTACACACACCTCTGCCATGTGTTACAAAGACACAACTCCGAAATACTACCACTATTTCCAAAGCAACATAATTTAAACTAAAACAACTCCACATATTATATTATTATCCTTAATCAAATTGATACTTACCTACTTTTATTATTTTGTTCAATACGCTTACAAAACAGGTTAAAAATGAGTCGGAAAAACTAAATAAATAAAACGTTTACCTAGTTACATAAATTATTTACACCTCAATCAATAAAATACACTGTACACACAAGTGATAAAACCATTATGATCTGACTCTATTGTCTATGTATTCTCAAAATAGTGCTCACTTTTTTGTCATGACTGGAACGTTACCAAAATTTGGCTAATCAAAGTTAACTAGAACTTTGATTAGCCAAATTTTGGTAACGTTATAAATCAGCGTATCCGACTTTTTAGTGGGAAAAATCAAATAAGCGTGATTTATACAGACCTAAGTTATTTGCGCGCCAGGTATGTTTGGTTCATTAACTTTACTAATTAAAACAACAAATAAAAATAAGGATTTGTAGTTGATTTACGACACGATCGATTACCAAGATAAGCTGCACTACCTGCTGACCGTTTTCTGGATGGGAGGCCGTTCTCCACTCTCACAACCAATCAATCAATCTGTGCCTCTAACGCCAAGTTTCTGGAATAAGTACATCTCTCTAATGGTGGAATCCCACGATCGGCAATATTGCAGACGGACACGCACCAGCCCGGACGACAGCGCCTGATTAATCCTTAGGCTAATTAGGCTGCAGCCTAGGGCCCCAGAATGGGGGGGGCGCGCTGAAATCGTGTCTTTGCATGCACTATTAACTAGCATCATTGCATCTACCCTACATATTTCAACTAGACCGAGACAAAACACTAAAACTAAATGCGCTGTGAACTGAAAAAGCTTGGGAGTCCCTGATTGTAACAATAAATTTTGAGTCGGCTAAAAAAATGGTTTGCCACCCTAAGGTTGAATGTCGTGCAGATTAAAGGACAACGTTAGTTTCGCTTGCAGATCGATCTGAAAACTTTTATAGGTAGTATGAACCATGTTAAAATTTTCAGACTAATAAACAGAGTCAACACATTTTAGGCCGACCGTAACACACAGCTGGCGGGCGCGCGTCCTCATAATTAGCCTATGGCGGTCTTCTAACTCTTGATCAATTGCTACCGGACGGCAGACGACCATAGACCACCACGAACCGCGCACCGAGGCGCTTCCGACGACGGTGCGGGACATTGCAGACGCACGCGGTCCAGTCTACGCACACCATAAGTTAGATTTGTTCCAATGAATGACTTTTTCAAGAAATCATGACATTTATGAACAAATCCAACTTAGGGAGATGTATTAATAATTCTAATACCTGACACTGACCTGCAAATTGCAAAAAACGTAAGAAAATTTGAACTTCGCGGGCTTGCGTTTAATGTGGAACCGCGAAGTATCCACCTTCAACGGAAGTCGCAGTCGATTGGCTGTTGATAAACTATTCAACCAATCGCATCAGTTTACGCGCTTGACAATTTAAGTCACATTAATTTTGCGATAACGTTCGATAAACTCGCTGTAAGCCTGACGGTCAGACCATGGACCTATGACAATATCTAATCATAAAAACACAGTCAAAACCTCTTACAGTCATCTTGTGTAAAATACTGAAATAAATCAATGATGCTAAAAATTTCGATTTCTGAAAAAAGGGAAAATTCAAAATCTGTAAAAAAAAATTACCCTCTCTGAAATCAGAAATACTTAATTTCTTTTAAAAAAGTTGCCAACTTTAAACCCCCCACCGAAATGAATTCCTGGCCAATTAAGGGTCTCCGCACACGGGCCACCGGCCACAACCACAAAACGCCGCTACCGGCATATTTCCTGTAGTTTTCATACGTTTTATATGGACTCGCCGCACACGGGCCACACGCGACAGCCACAAACGCCACAGCGTTTACTACAGGAAATATGCCGGTGGCGGCGTTTTGTGGTTGTGGCCGGTGGCCCGTGTGCGGCGACCCTAAGATCTCAACATGAGTAAATGCTAGAATAACAAAATGATCAATGCAGGAGTCGTAAACGTTAACATTTAAGGTGGATACGCTACGGTAGCCCGCGAAATTCAAATTTTCTTACGTTTTTTGCAAGTTCATGTAAGTGTATTAATGAAAATTTCATGAAATCGTCAGTCAATACACTTACATGAACTTAGAGAGTTGTATTGCTGATTCTAATATTTATAATTCTGTAAATACATAATTATTACGGCCGCTAATAATATTTAGATCAACAGGCAACCTGATACTGACCTGCAAATTGCAAAAAACGTAAGAAAATTTGAATTTCGCGGGCCACCCTATCAAAACCTTAAACCGCAACCTCCAAACATATATACACGCCTGTAATTCCCAGAAGAGTTAAGCAGAGGAGTAGCTTAGCATGTACATGAACACCCACATTTCGCCAGTTATGTTTTTAAGTCCCATGTAATAAGGGGCGAGCCTGTTGTTATCAACGGGGCACAAAAACCAGACTCCGGTCTGCTACTGATAAATTCCTGATAGAAAAACTCAATAACATTTGCCCGACCTGGGAATAGAACCCAAGACCTCTTCTCAGCAGTAGCGCTTGCGACCACTACATCAAAGAGGTAGTCAACGATAATTACCCGAAAAAAACTAAAAACTTCAGCACTTTTCGAAAAACAACTTTAATGTCATTAATCACTGTTGCATTATTACATTAACAGAATAAAAAAACAATTTACGATGTGTTTGCATCATTAGGTATTCAGAAAATATGTTATTAAATGAAACTGAAAACGATTAGTCACAATGTCGAATCATGGTGCAACGTTCGCGTAATATTTCAGTTATTACGTACATTGTAGGCACACTCGTTTTCCTAGTAATTTATCTTGCAAGATAATACTTGGACATTTCTGCTGAACGGTTAATATGTCAGGAATTTTGTTTGTAGCTCTGTACTACCTACCTACTGAAACCCCTAACAATATTATAAATGCGAAAGTGAGTTTGTTTGTTTGTTACGCTTTCACGCTAAAAAGGCTGAACGGATTTGGATGATTTTTGGCACAGGAGCAGACCATGACCTGGAGAAGAACATAAGATACCTTTTATCCCGATATCCCCACGGGTTCGTGACATATGCGGGTGAAACCGCGGGGCGCAGCTAGTAACTCTATAAAAGTTTCGTATGTTCATGGAACTTGCTGAATGTTTGGGAACATGTTTAACTGTATTTTTACTAAATATTGATATCGGCTTTAGCATCTACTTGCGTCAATTCACCAATCACGTCTGTCACGCAACTACGTCTGTACGGAACTACGGACATGTGATGAGGCGAGATGATGACCATATAACTAAAAGAGTCATGAATATAGAAGACGGAAAGAGAGGCCGTGGACGACCACCAATAACTTGGCTACGAACTATACACACACACACATACACACCAAAAGAGACAACCCAAATAAACTGGGATAATAGCCCGGAGAAAGAAGAAATCTCCGGACGTATTCTCTTGCTATTTGGCCACGTAACCGTGTACAGCGTGAATCCGTGATCCATTGTTAAGAAACATACTGACAGTCTATTTATGTCGTTGTTTTTTTTGGAAAAATAAAAAATAAATCTCGGCGTTTTTTTTTCAATGGGGAATTTTACCGGTTTATTACAGGGGGCGCGGGCGGTGGTCGTTTAGCGGGTGTCTACAAGTCATAACTTATGACCTCTGTAGATTTATAATGAAATTGGGGTAATTTTGGTACTTACTTACTAAAAATGTGAATTTCAAATTGCAATAACGTTTTTATTTTAAATATATTTCTTTCCCTTTCCCCTTTCGGATCCGACAGGGTTTTTGTTACATGAAGGTGCACCTCTGCCTAACCCTTCAGGGATTACAGGCGTGATATTATACGTTATACTAGCTTCCGCCCGCGGCTTTGCCCGCGTGGTATGTCGATAAAAAGTAGCCTATGTCCTATGTCCTATTCCAGGTCATGGCCTACTCATGTGTCAAATTTCATCCATATCCGTTCTGCCGTTTTAGCGTGAAAGCGTAACAAACAAACTCACTTTCGTATTTATAATATTAGTTAGGATTATGTAACTCTTTTGTTTTTCAATTTTCTTATTTTTATAACTATACAAGTCTTGATAACATTTGTTTTATAACTCACCGTTATGGCCCCCAATCCGTACGTACATACATAATTACATAAATAGTCATACTCAGCCTATAATGTTCCCACTGCTGGGACACAGGCCTCCTCTCTGTGAGAGGGAGCGGGCCGTAATCCACCACGCGGGCCCAGTGCGGGTTGGTAGATGTCACATGTCTTCGAATTTTTGGTTCTAGGACATGCCGGTTTCCTCACGATGTTTTCCTTCACCGTTTTGAGAGCAGTGGCGATGAAATAATTTACACAAAGTAAAGCGCCTGTCAGGGTTCGAACCTACGACCTACAACTCATAAGTCGTGGCCGTTACCACTGAGCCACCACTGCTCAATTACATAAATAAATGTAATAAATAATATGAGGAGCTCGTGGCTAAGTAATAACAGCCGCTCGGGTCGATCCATCAGGTTAAGCTACGCTTGCCGGGGTTGGTTCGTGGATGGGTGACCATTTACACATATCGAGACTCCTCCGTGTCTCGGAAAGCACGTTAAGCCGTTGGTCCCGGCTGTCATTTGTGGATCTTTGACAGTCGTTATGAGTCGTCAGAAGCCCGAAAGTCTGACAACCAGTCTAACCGAGGGGTATCGTATTACCCAGTTACTGGGTTGTGGAGGTCAGATAGGCAGTCGCTCCATGTAAAATACTGGTATTCAGCTGCATCCGGTTAGACTGGAAGCCAGTCAGTGACAGTTTGACGGGACTAAACAAAAATTTTTCTTCTGTACTTTTCATAATGAAATAGAAAGAAAAAGATGCACTGAACTTAAATTTAGTTTAGTTTGTGAACAACAGAATCGGCACCACTATCGAATATATCCATTAAAATTAAAAAACCGGCCACCGTACAATATTTAGCAAAAAACACACCGAAAAAAACACAATCTGTGAAAATTGCAGCTGTCTACCTATTAAGTACGGTTCATGAGATACAGCCCGCTGACAGACAAACGGACGGACGGACAGCGGAGACTTCGTATTAGAACTGTCAATAGTGTCAATCCCTTGTAGAATGAGAGCTCACTTTAAGCTCACTTCATCGAATTTTTACGCTGAGATTTTTACAGAATAGACCTGCTGCTCTGTCTCATGTCTCTCTTCATCCAATTCCTAACGAACATTTCTTTTGCTTCCTTTCAGCAACCACTCCAACCTTCACATATGGCATCCAGATCGGCTGGCTGTCCCCTATGGGTCCACTCCTCAAGTCTGCTGCCACGCCTGCGCAGGAGCCAGTTACAGACAACGACATCTCGTGGATGGCGGCGGCACTACCACTGGCTGCTATATGTGGGATACCCTTCTTCAGTTACTCGTCAGATCGATTCGGAAGAAAGATCTGCGTGATTCTGGTGTCTTTGTTGTCTTGTGTAAGTATTTTGAACAAATATTTACCTATATCTGTTCTTTTTTAACCGACTTCTTCAAAAAGGAGGAGGTTCAAAAAAAGGTCGGAGGTCCATTCGTATGTATGTTTTTTTTTTTTTGTATCTTTGTTTCGCGATTACTCCGCCAATTATGAATCGATTTTGATGATTCTTTTTTTGTATGGTAGGTCATGCTTCCGAGGTGGTCCCATATAAATTTTATTAACTTTACTTGCGTAGTTTTTGAGTTAGCTTCAATATTACGTATATTTAACCGGCTTCTTCAAAAAGGAGGAGGTTCTCAATTCATCTGTATGTATTTTTTTTTTTTTTGTATGTTGGTTACGCGATTACTTCGCCAATTATGAATAGATTTTGATGATTCTTTTTTTGTTTGGTAGGTCATGCTTCCGAGGTGGTCCCATATAAATTTTATTAACTTTGCTTGCGTAATTTTTGAGTTAGCTTCAATATTACGTATTTTACCCACTTAGTTTATCTAGACGATATCCTGTTTGACTCCTTCACTGTTAGTTACATAGCAGGTAGTGGTATTCGGATTTGTGTGGGGTAGGTACCACAACTAAAAAGTGAAAAATAAAAACTTTTTACAAAAAAAAAAACAACCGCCTCCCAAAAAAAACACAAAAAAAGTTTTTTCCCAATTAGTTTATCTAGACGATGTCTTCATTTACTCCTTCACTGTTATTTACATCAGCTAGTGTTATTCGAATTTGTGTGGGGAAGGTACCACAACTAAAAAGTGAAAAAATAAAAACTTTTTACAAAAAAAACACTCAAAACTAAAAAATAACTTTAATTTTGGAAGTCGGTGGCAAAAAACGAAAATTGAAAAGCAAAGACACCGACTTCCGTAATTAAAGTTATTTTTTAGTTTTGAGTGTTTTTTTTGGAAGTACGTTTTTTTTTTGTAAAAAGTTTTTTGTCAATGTTACGTCATCTCTTTGGTGATTCTTACTAAATGCGAAAGTGAGTTTGTTTATGTGTTAAAACAACTAAATGGAATTGGCACTTGGATAGTCCATGACCTAGGTTTACGTATTTATTCAAGAACACCAATAACCCATTCAAGTTCAACATTGGTTAACAAATAATAATAAGGAACTGGAATGGTATTACTGCTAATGTGCCTATTCTAAAAGTCTATGCTACTCGAAATTAATGATTTGAATTTTAACTATGTAGAGCTGGTTGAAACTAAAGCAATAAGTACTTTGAACTACTTTGGTAACTTATACAAAGTGGGGAAGACAAAGCGACAGTAAATTAAACATCGTATAATGAATGACGTTCCCAGCAGTCTGCATACAAAAATTCAAATAAATATTAGGTCCCCACCTACGAAATCAGGGTTTTGTGTAGGGAATTTTAAAGAAGTTGCATTTTTCTTTATTTATACAGGCCGGTGTTAGGGTAGACACCGTTATCCTTGAAACTAGTGGTTTCGTGTCATTTATAATATACTTTTTCTATGGGAACAACTTTGATATCGCAAAAAAAAAAAGAAAATGTATATTATAGATGACACCAAACCACTAGTTTCAAGGATAACGGTGTCTACCCTAACACTCTGTATAACAACCATGAACACAATTTTTTTTTTTACTGTTATGGACTAAGATAACGTATGCCATTTAGACAAAATACGACAAAAATAAGTTACGGCTAAGTTAAAAAAAAATCGTTGTCATTTCTGCTAACAAAATGAGGAGTTATTTTTAAGGTATTTTTTATATTTAGAAAACTATAAATAATAAGGTTTTTTTATTAGCGGTAGTTGTCTATGATGGTCATTATTCGATATAATACCAAACAATTGTTGAATAATTTAAATCATAGAAGTGACGAGGTTCTCTATGTGTGAGAAAAAAACGCACATTTCATGGGTGGGGACACTGGGGACCCACTATATCCAATAGTTTAGTCATAATAGCTAGTCAAACATTGGCAAAACCGATAGGCGGCATCACTAGGTAGGTACTATGTATATCGAGGGTTTAAAAAAAAAAATTTTTTTTGGATAAGGTATCGATAAGGATGTCTGAAGTTACGAAAATAGATAAAGTAAGAAATGAGTGAGTAGTTATATATATATTTATTATTAGTTATTACATAAATTTGAAAAGAAATCGTTTGGCTTGGTATGACGCATGTTATGAGGAGGGAGGAAACGCATGTGACTAAAAAAATTATGAATATAAATGTTGATGGATGGAGAGGGAGACGGAGGCCAAAGAAAAGATGGATGGACTGTGTGAGGATTTGAGGACTGATATGAAAGAAAAGGGAGTGAATGATAGCGTGAGGATTGACAGGGGAGAATGGAAAGAGAAAACGTGTTGCGCTGACCCCAAGTGACATGAGACAAGGGTAGGAAGATCATGGTGATGAGCAAATCACTTGTTTAATTTCGATGTTAGGATGTATTTGATAATTGTAAAATACTCCTAATATATTGCCAGCCAGCCAGTGTTTTCATTTATTGTGATAATGTAGTCTCCACGTTGTATATTTGGCCACTTTAGCTACAAGGATATTTTTCTGCATAAGCAAACTGTTTTTCCACAATGTTCAACAAACAACTACTTATGACGCAGCGCCCAAATCTTTGCAGACATTATGTAAAAGTAAATAAGTAGGATAATCATACGTCTTCTCACGTGCAAAGGAGTTAAAAGATAATATTTGTTTTACATACTACCTAATTGTTATTGTGTGAACGTTCAGCAAACTCGTTGATATGGAATTTGCTTGGAAGGTTAGCTAATGAGGGGGCTATGAATGCTAGCATATTTCTAGTAATTAACATCATTAATGAAATTAGTTAAATGGTACCTACTTACCTAATGTACATAAAACACACAGACTCAATAAAAAACCAAGACAGAGCACTGTCAACAGTGACGTGGGGCCGGTTTCGTAAACATGGCAGTGCTGCTATTGACGTGTTTCAATTTGTAAAAACTGTAATTCTTATTAAACGATCATGTCTTATGTCAAATTTCCTTCTTGAAAACTTACTCAATTTTGGGCACCTTATATTAATTAGCAACACTGAATCGACGGCGCCGTCCTCTTCCAGTTCACAGATAAGTTGGTAGGACTGTAGTTTGATTTTGTAAATGTGTGCGTTTAAACACAGAGCGGAGGTGTAGTTGGCATGCTTCACTGTATTGTTTGCAGCGCTATGTCTTGGTTTTTTATTTGGTCTGAGGCTGTGCCCTTTAGCTGAAAAGGCGTTTAGAGTGAAATCACAAAAGATCATAGAGATAGTGACTCGTTAGCCAGAAAGTCTTTGAAATATCTTCTACTAGAACGCAACTATAAACGCTAATGAGATCCCATATTGCCCTCACACCTTCACAACACTCGATTTGATCAACTTAGACATGATGCACCCTCACTGCGTAACACACAATCAATCTTATCTATCTTTCTTACTATGCAGCATGCCTATAAACAATCTCCTTTCAAATTCCAGATATCCTGGACAATAAAGCTGACAGCGATCATGCCATCTGCTCTCATAGCGGCCAGGGCGATAGCAGGCCTTGCTGCTGGCGGCTGCTTTGTGGTAGTACCAGTCTACGTCAAGGAAATCTCCGAAGACACTCTCAGAGGAGCCCTGGGCTCCTTGAACATGACTGTTTGTAAATTAGGTAAGGTAATTTTACTAGAGGATATTTTGTTAGATGACACATCATCGTCTTTCTACCCTTGTCCCAATTTATTTGAGGCACTGAATGAATTCTTCCATCCATCATCTCAAAATACACTCGCTTTCTGGTCGGCACTGCAAGTAAAACGTTCTGCCGACAAATTGCTTTGCAGTTTGGCAGGTCTTATGTAAAATAAAACTGTAAAACTGTATTGATTAAATAAAAAAAAAAAAAAAAAAAAAAAAAAAAATGCAAAAATGTTTGATAATTTATATCAAAATCATTTATTCAAACAAGGCTGAGAATCAGCTCTTTTCGAACGTCAAAATTATATAAGACAGTCCCCCAAACGCCCACCCTTCACCACTTGCTAGTGCTTTAGCTGGGAAGAAGAAGTGGCTCAACAAACTCCCCAGCAGCACAGCCGTTTGTTCAGTTAGAAAATATGTCCAGATAGAGTTCGCTGCTAAAGAACTAAAACAAACAAGCCAACTTTGTTATGCTAGTGTGCGTCACAGCTACGATTTTACAACTAGTTTACATGTTTGACTGTCTATCTAGACGTATTTATATCTTCGGTAAATTTAGTTTTAATTCCGTAAAAACTAGATCCAGGCTTGGATGCAGAAAGCAAACCGCCCAATAAATATGCACTAAAAGGTGCAATAAACCCTTTATCCTAACGCCCGATTCCATTACCTAGGTTTACCTATCTTTGGCACTGCAAGTCATCTATTCATTCGTCATCTCAAAAATCGCCTCTTTTCTAGATCTTTTACAAAATCTATCCAGCGTTCGTTTCTTGCTCTTCCTCTTCTAGCCTTACAATATCAGCCAATTTCCAGAATCAAATTACACAATTTAAGTACCTCAACGTATTCTGAGAGTTTCGAGTAGGTAGTATCTACATAATGAATGTTTTTCATTTGTTTCTATTTAATAAAACGTGTACCTAAATTATTACTTTATTACCTTTTTTTAACCGACCTCTTCAAAAAGGAGGAGGTTCTCAAATCGTCTGTATTTATTTTTTTCGTGTGGGGTAGGTACCACAACTAAAAAGTGAAAAATAAAAACTTAAAAAAAAAAAACAACCGAAAAAAAAAGTCGGTGGCATAAACCGAAAAGTTTTTTTTGGAAGTCGGTTGTTATTAAGACAAGTAGACTTTCTCCAGGATCGGCGTCCCTCACGCAGCTTATAATTATAATAAATGTTACTAACACTAGTTTCATAACTTACATTGTTACTAACAATACAATTATGGATGTGATTCTGAATTTATTTATTTATTATTCTTTTTAGGCGTCATCTTCGTGTACGCTGTCGGCATGGCGGTCTCGTATCGTGTGAACCAGGCAGTGTATCTGGCCGTTGCGTGCGCGCATGTGGTCGTGTTCTGTTTCATGCCGGAGTCGCCGAACTATTTGTTGAAAATCGGACAGGAGAAGGTTGGTATTTGGTATGTTTTCGTTATAAGTACTTACTAAAATCGAATTAGACTTCGCGCCCGGAACGGTCTAGTATAAAAATCACTAAGCCTATTATTAAATTAATGTACCTATATGTTGGATGGGATTGAACTGTTTCGAAAACGGTTTAGTTTCTTATTGGAACAAACAAATCATAATACTTAAATACCGTATTTCCCGTATTCTCCTTCCTGCACTTACTTCCTTACACTTCCTCCAAAAAATATCGATACAATTTTGATATCATCCTTCCTCATCTACGTTAAAATAACAAAGCTAGGACATTATCGAGATTCTTTCAACGTTTTTTTATAATGAAACAGGTGACCCCAGCTCATGATAGGACGTGTAGTCACTGGCTCTTACAGACATCTCACTACAGAAGCATCACAAAAGCGCTGCTACCCGAGACGAAGTTAAAATGTGAATGTCACTGTACTCTGGACGCTCACCTCTTTCACAAAGATATATATTTCTACACAGATAATAAAAAGCCTGATTTACACGGTACATTTCAATTAATTTATTTATGTACACACAGTAAAATACAAAGAGATACGACTATAATATGAGTATCAAGGTACCGCTTATTTCTTAAGAAATTTCTTTCAGCAGACCTGCGAAACGAGAAATGAGAAAGAAATATAGACAATAGTGTGCGAGAACAAGAAGAGAAAAACAGATTTATGCGAAGTCTTAACTAAAATATTAAATATACCTACACATATACGCAAGAAAATTAACATAAACTTAAATAAATACATAAAGCTTAAATATATGTAGGTATAAACATAAATACACTATAGGTACCTATATTTTATTGTAGGGTACCTTATGCCACAGGCAAGAAATTTGCATCGTGTAATCGTCTTTTTATTGACTTCTGTACGTCTTCATTTGTTTCAGAAAGCTGTTAAAACAATATCCTGGTTGAGGAGCCTGAATCAGAACCACAAGGATGTGGTTGAGGAGATGTTGAAGCTGAAGGAGGAACAGCGACAGTTTGAAGAGACTACCCGGCTGTCACTGCTCAGTGTGGGTAAAGTACGAACATCGACTGTTGTTTTGTGCACCGACCAATCGGTAATTATGACGAAATGGTTCTAAAGCAGATGATTTGACGCGTTTCGACTTCACGCAAAATCAATGCTTTCTCTCAAAATAACAACGTGATTGCGTTTTTTTTTTTTATGATTACGAAAATTGAAGAGTGTCTTTAGTGAAGTATGAGGCTCGAAACACGATTGACAAAACTTTCCTCGATACAAAAAAAACCGCAACGTTTCCTTAAAATCTTCTTTTTTAAAGAGAAAAACCTATTTCATTCGATTGTTATCAAAGCAATCGTAATAAAATTTTGTCTTCGTGTTCACTATTAAATACTTTAAGGGATTATGGACTTATTTTTTCTATATAAACACAAATAAAATTTTAAAATTAAATATTTGTAAACATAGTGCAGTAGAATTGCGCGCGGGCGGGGTCATACCACCCCCATTTTTAACAAGCGCGATTTCGGTATTAAATTGTACCTAAACATGGTTGAAAATCATTAGACTCAGTCTATCACAGTCGGCTGCTGGGATCCTAGGTCTCTCATAAGTTGCACCAAAATACCTAGTTCTCCACCTTCCATTGGTTGAACATACCTAAACCTTGCTTATAATTCTAAAAAAAAACACAGCAATTCATAAATAACTGAGGAAATCGGGTCGGTCCCCTCTCCATACAAAGCTCTCGCCTGTTTTCTCTCTGGTTTATGACCTTATTTTTTACAGTAAAAATATCAACTAGTTCTATGCCCCTATGTTTTCCGTTTTGATATACAAATAGAAAAATACGTAATATTGAAGCTAGCTCAAAAACTACGCAAGCAAAGTTCATAAAATTTATATGGGACCACCTCTGACCTACCACCTACCGAACAAAGAATCATCAAAATCAATTCATAATATACAAAAAAAAAAACTTGCAGGCGAATTGAGAACCTCCTTTTTTTTTGGAGTCGGTTAAAAATCATCGTCACTCTCCTACCTTTATCCCAATTTATTTGTGATCGCTGCAACATATCTTACATAATATCCAATAAAAAACAAGCAAAAGTCATTAATTTATTAGGCTGAGAACCAGCACTTTATAAACATCAAAGTTACATAAGGACAGTCCCCCAAAACGCCCTTCCTTCACCATATCCTAGTGCTTAGTTGGGAAGAAGTGGCGCAACTTACTTCTCACCTTACCGACATGTTGTTATCTGCATAAAAGACATAACCTAACCTAATATTTACATTTAGTTTCATAAAGAAGGGTTAATATCCTTCCAACAAAGCCCGCAAAGATAATTAAATCTTAAAACAAACAAGGTATGTAATGTAGTATTGGGCAAAACAAACTGTCTGCTCTCAAAAGAAAGGCTATAATAATAACAGATACTTACACTAAAGAAAGGCTACAAGTAATAAAAACAGCTTCACAAAAGAAAGGCTATAATAAAAACAGCTTCATAAAAGAAAGGCTATACTTAATAAAACAGCTTCACAAAACGAAAGGCTATAATAAAAACAGCTTCACAAAAGAAAGGCTATAATAAAAACAACTTCACAAAAGAAAGGCTATTATAATAACAGCTTCACGAAAGAAAGGCTATAATAAAAACAGCTTCCCAAAAGAAAGGCTATAATAAAAACAGCTTCACAAAAGAAAGGCTATAATAAAAACAGCTCCACGAAAGAAAGGCTATACTAACAAGTTAAATTACATTTAAAAATTTAAAAAACCCCGACAAAATTAAAGCATCTAATAAACGATTTTTTACTTTATTTTTTATAGCTAACAACACTCTCGATCGAGTCACCTTCCAAACAAAACAAAAAAAAAACAAAATCGGTTCAGCGCAGAGAGACACACAGATACACACATTAAACTTATAACACCCCTCTTTTTCCGTCGGGGGTTAAAAACAGCTTCACTAAAGAATGTCTTTAATAAAAACACCTACCTACTCACGGCTTTAACAAACTACAAAACCTGTTAACCAACTAATTGGCACGATCATGATTATTTAACGTAGGTACTGTAATTAAACCATTGTTTATTGTAATTATAATAAAACTGAATAATCCACATTTTTTGCAAAATATCTGAAAAGACAGATAAGTATTTAGTAAGTAAATAAACTTTAATTATGACGACTAATTAACACTTACTCAGATTATTTATCTAACAGTGCGTTGCTAGCACGATGAGGTATTTGCATATTCAGTTATGCGATAGCAGAGAGTTCGCTGAGTTATATTAAAACTAGCTGCGCCCCGCGGTTTCACCCGCGTAAGTCTCGATCCCGTGGGAATATCGTCCCATTCCAGGTCATGGTCTACCCATGTGTCAAATTTCATCCAAATCCGTTCAGCCGTATTAGCGTGAAAGCGTAACAAACAAATAAACAAACAAACTCACTTTCGCATTTATAATATTAAATAATATAGTTAGGATGTGGCTCTAAGATTCTATGAATTAAATCTACGCAAGTAGATGATTCATCGTCAGACAATTCGCTGCCTAGTTCAAACTATCATAATGAGAGAAGGTGCTATCTGATTACATTTTACCCATTCTGTTTATGGTTTTTTAGGACATTTAAGAGAGCCCTTTAATCACTACCATAAATTATAAAACAAAATCTTCCGCCGCGTCTGTCTGTCTGTTCACGATAAACACAAAAACTACTGCACCGATGTTCATGCTGTTTTCACCAATGCATAGAGTGGTTCTCGAGGAAGGTTTTAGTATAATATAATAAACGACATCCACGCGGGCGAAGCCGCGTGCAACAGCTAGTACATAATAAATAAGTAACAGTATTATATCTCGGCAGGCCCTGGAAAAAGATGCTTGGAAGGATTTGGAGGCGGCCTTTGCTCAGCAGTGGGACAGTGAAGAAAAATATTAAAAAAAAAAATACTCGGCAGCGACCTTGAAGTAATTACCTACGGCCGCTCGGTAGATAAACCTTCCGTGTACGTGCGCAACTGACGCGCAGTCGATCCTACTGTTGCATACTGATATACACTGAGATTTCGAAGCGCGTCGCTTCGGCCGTTTTCTATGAATATAGAATACTGTTACTTATTTATACTGTGCCTATAGACTGCCTCGTTGGCCTAGTCTTGGGTTCGATTCCCAGGTCGAGCAAACGTGTTATTGGGTTCTTCTATCAGGAATTTCTCAGTAGCAGCCTTGAGTCTGGATTTGTGCCCAGTTGATGGCAACAGACTCGCCCATATTACATGCGACTTAAAAATAACTGGTGCACAGTTACACCACTGCCTAATCCTTCAGGGTTTTCATGCGTGGTTGTGTGTTATGTAAAAACAAAACACAATCCAGGAAGCTATTGGGTTTATTGAAATACGGAAAACACAATATAACGATTTATAAAATTAAAAGTAGGCGGACCCTCCCTATGCTCTATTTTCAAAATCCATCTTTGAACTAAATTAATACTGCTTTAAGAGGTGGTGGTAGGCCCCCCCTTTCTTTGTTTTTTTTTTGTTTGGGAAATTATCAAATGACTTCTCCCGCTCTGGGCGGAGCGGAAGGGCGTGTCAGACTCTTACTGACTAAAACCCACCCGTGTTCCTTCAGTTGCCTTTTGCCAGGGTCCCGGTAAGGCCCCCCGGCCTACCACCACCTCTTAAAGCAGTATTAATTTAATCTTATTTCAGTTTGGAAAGGATGAAATGGAGCTAAACAGGACGTATAGCTCGATCTCTTTCCCACATTATCAAGATGACAAAAACCGTATAAATCTAAACAGCCAGGCCATAGGTACCAGCACCAATTGCGTAACACACAATCCGAAGGATTTTGAACGGAATTCCTAACCCCTTGCTTCATATGTTTAAAAAATTCGTCTGCTCGACAACTGAAAAATGAAAGGCATTGCAATTCTTAGTGTGTTACGCTGTTACCCCGCTGATTTTCTCTAAAACTTTCTAACAACCAACTAATCCAAATTCAATGTCCACAGTTCGCGACCACACGACCTTTGCGGCGCTTCGGATGACGTTGATCTTGATGGCGATGCAAACGCTGTCAGGGTGCTTCGCCCTCATGAACTATGCAGCCGACGTGTTCCATCGCGCTGGCACTGAGTGGAGCCCTAACACGCTCGCGCTTGCCGTGGGGTCCTTGCAACTAGCTGGATCCTTCTTCACTACAGTTTCCATTGAGAAGTTTGGGCGAAAGGTAATTTTTTTTTTTAATATAAAAGCCAGCAGAGGCTGGTGCTAAGAACGATGGATTGTGTTCGATCAGGACACGCTGCAAACAAAATAGGTTTTACTTAGTTGGAAAGGGCTCATTGACAGTTTAGAAGTATGAGGAACAGGGTGTAGTTCACTCATCCACCATAGAAAAGGAAGGATCCTCCGACCAGACGGGTGTTATGTCTGGCGGGCAACTGCCCAACGATTGATGTTGGTTTCTTGTATATATGTCCACTGCACGGTAAAATTTAATTGCGCGATGCAGGATTTATGTGACGTCAGGATTTTTGTGTGACGTCAGGTCTTTGATGCGTAGCGGTCGATACTGGGCTGAGTCTTGCAACTTGCGATGCTTGCCAGCGCCACTTGTGGTTCCAGTGAGTCGGAACCGGGTGTCGCATAGTTCACGGCGAGTCGGAACTGTTTGCGGTGATTCCCCAGTGGGTCGGGGTGGCCCTGCGTGATGATCCAGTGAGTCGGATATGGTACAGCGCCGGGTTGTGGCTGAGAGTGATGACCAGGAATGCGCAGTTCACTGCATGCTGGTGGTCAGGATACCCATTGAAGCCGTGGGTGTTTGGCTGGCTGTGACTCGCCTCACGAAAGCTTGCGGGAGTGATGATGATGACTTCATGCTGGAGTAGTTGCACGAAGGCTGCGTTGACGTTCATATTCGGGGTCACCAATTTAGGGATATGAGGAACAGGGTGTAAAGTTCACTCATCCAACATAGAAAAGGGAGGATCCTGCAACTGCCCAACGGTTGATGTTGGGTTCTTGTATATACGCACGGTAAACTTAAATTGCGAGATGCAGGATTTATGTGACGTCAGGTCTTTGATGCTTAGTTCGCATGTGGCGACGTAGATACCGCCACAACAGTATGAACGTGAATTGTGTATTGTAGAATATGTAGAATAGTCGTGAGCATAAAAATATCATAAATCACACAATCAATTGGTCACGGCTGTCATTCGTGACAGCAAGAACCAACGGCTTAACGTGCTTTCCTGATCTTTGACAGTCGTTACAGGTCGTCAGAAGCCCGAAAGTCTGACAACCAGTCTTACCAAGGGGTATCGTATTACCCAGTTACTGGGTTGTGGAGGTCAGATAGGCAGTCGCTCCATGTAAAATACTGGTATTCAACTGCATCCGGTTAGACTGAAGCCGACCCCAATATAGTTGGGAAAAGGCTAGGCAGGTAGATTGTGTGCGAGCAACACTGACCCCTTAACGCATAGCTACCCATTTCTGGGCACTTATTTTCAAACGTTCAGAAATAAAAAATTATGTTAGTTTACCCTATACGGCATATCAGGACAGATCAGGCCACGTCCAAGCTTCAATAAACATACATGTGCTGCCATCTAGTGTACCGCGAAACGAAACGGCGGTGACATACCCATCAAAATCAGTCCGCGACAGTTGAAATTTTTCGTTGGTGTGTGCAAGTTTTTGAAATTCATTTTGTGATCGTGGGTAAATTTTTCGTTCGATCTTCATATCGTGGTGCTAAGAAAACTTATCAAAGGTCTCAAAACACTGAAAACATGTAAGTAAAACGTAATAGTTTAACGACAATCATGCCAAACCTTAGCATGACAAACTTGGCATAATATGCAGTAACCATGCAGTAACGTGAAAATTAGTTTTCCATATTTGGCATTGTATGTATTACTAGTTATTTTTGCATTCGGCCAGATTTGGGAATGTATGCAGTGAAACATTATTTGATATTTATTCAGAAAAATGGATCCAATATGATTCTACGGTCTTGATATACCAAATACCACCGAAGATACGAGACGAGACTGAATCCACGCTACGCCACTGGTGAATTGTTAGCCTGTAAATCGCTTTATAATATATACTAAAGTTTAGTGAAAAATGTGAAGTTCTAAATACAACAGATCTCATTAAATTTATCTTATATTTTCAATAAGTTCTGAGCTTTATTTTCTAAACCTTTTAATGTAGGTACTGAGGATTGACTTAAAATTACATTTATACCATGCGATGCCAATTATGGCAATTAGTTTCAGTCGCCTTTACTGCAATGCATATTATGCCATAATTGTCAAATTAGTTTAAGTTGCCTTTACTGCATAATATGCCATTTATGGGAAATAGAAGTTTTTTATCATATTTCGAAAAGTAATCGGATTTTGGAAAACTGCTTGAACTAACATAATAGTACGTGTCAAGAACTATCACATATATTTTTTCCAGAAAAAAATAAAAACTCATGCGGTAAGGGGTTAAAATACTCGTAGATTTCACAAAATTAAAGTAGGTACCTACCTATTGACGTCACTCAAGCAGCCATGACAGGATGCCCCGTTTTGGCAATAAAACATTGTACTTGTACAGCATTGCTATTCTGTAACCATCTCATCGTGAAAACTTAGGTGAAGTGAGCTGTCATTGTCATCGATACCTACTGATGCTAAGTCAGTGACAGTTCACTTCAAGGTCACTTCACCTAAGTTTTCACGGTGAGATGGTTACAGAATAGCAATGCTGATATAGGTACACTGACATTTCGAAACGCGTCGTTTCGACCGTTTCCTACGAAGATAGATTACTGTACTTATTTATACTGTACTACGAGCGTCACTTTCCATACCAGCCCATCTGTTATAATCTCAATTTATTAAAACTTAGATGAAGTGATCTTGAAGTGAGCATTGCTATTCTGTATCCATCTCACCGTGAAAACTTAGGTGAAGTGAGCGTGGGTGGTAGGTATGGGCGTTATTTCACGTCACTAATTACAATAACTGGCTACAGGGCATGTAACCGGATAACTAGTTTCGAATCACAGGTAACACGTGATTTTTGTAACAATTTACATTACAATGCAGTTATCGAATGAAAAGCGAGAAACCAACCAAAAGTACCTACGTTGCGAGCGCATGACGTTTCTTTCGCGCGTAATATGTACTACCCTGTGCCTACTGGTTAATGATGTAATGTAAATACTTGTAGTTACAAAAACTAATTCGTTCAAAAAACTTAAGCTAACGTAAGGTAATGTAATGTAATACTTAAGTCCTAACCATTTATATTTTCGTTTCGCAAATAACTGTAATAATTCGATATAATCACCATGTTGAATCACCGAATCGAATTTGAAAAATAACTACTTAGTTACTATAATCATTAGTTTTCAAAACAGGTGACGCGTTCCAAGACACTTGTTACGTTACGTTTCGCGAAAGTCACATAACGATCCATACCTAGTGGGTGAAGTGAGCTGTCATTGTCATTGATACCTTCTGATGATAAGGTAGAGAGAGGCAGTTCACTTCAAGCTCACTTCACCTATGTTTTACGGTGAGATTTTTACAGAATAGCACAATGTAATCCCACCAGATGATAGGGATTTACACTATTGACAGCTCAAGATCATTTCACCTAATTTTTCACGGTGAGATTTTAACAGAATAGACTGGCAGACCTATTTACCAAAAACAGAAGAAAACAGGATAAAAAAAGTGTATAGGAATGTATTTTTAACAAGGGTATTATAAAAGAATGAATATCACGCAGAAAAGTTATCAGAGGGGCAATTCCCATATTTTTTTAAACGGTCGCTTTCTAAGTATCTATCTGTCAAGACTACCTCTAATTTTGGGATCAAAATTCAGCGACAATCGATCAAAAATTGATATTTTTGATCGGTTGTCGCTGAGTTGTTTGAACGTTGAGCGTTTTGAATTACGGGAGTTAACCTTCTGAAGATCGCGTGAGTGAAGCTGCGCAAAAAAATTAAACGATGACAGAATAAAAGGTCAATGTCTTATAAGAAAAAAGACTTCAACTAGGTTAGGTTGTTTTTATTAATCACAAGATTATTTCATCAAATCGAGCTAAAGTTTACGGACAAACTCGTTCCACGGACAAAAGCCTTGTTCATCCGTGTTGCACCAGTTCAATCGCATCACAACTCTCTGCGGAGGATTTTCTAAGGAATATTTTGACCCATTTCTTAACTGTGACCAACTTGGGTACACATATTCCACTTTCAAATATTCACTTTTACTATCTGTCCATTTTTGATACACAAGCTTCCCGCCAATTGGGAATTTCTCAAACTGATTTGGTAAGTCGATCGATTCAAATCCCATAGAAGTCACAATGGAATTTATGTTGAAATCATGACCAACTAACAACATTAACTTAGGCATTTCGTCATAATTCTTAAATGTTTTGGTTATATAATTCATTAATGGTGCTCCGATATCGTCAGCTATTGTTTTATATCTAATGTCATGGTCCTGTCGCCCTATTTCGGTCAATAGTTTCCATTTTTCCGGTGTCGTTATTTTTCCCCAACCAATGTCTTCTATCGCCATGCCATTGTAGTAACTCATAGTAAATGCGTCCGTAGATGACAATCCCATGAACAACGGTCCTTCAACCCACAGTTCTTTGCCGACGTTATACGATATCCGGTTATAAGGTCCGTTCAAGTCACATATTCCATCCTGCTTGCAAATGTCTGACCCTTCAATTTCTAATATTTTATTCAATTCTGAAAAAGCGGCCATCAGTTTAGAATTATTTTGTAATTTTCTATTAATTTCTTCGATCACCATATTTTTATATGCTTCAGTGGTATTGTGTATGACAGGTTTAAAAAGGGGATCCCACTCTGTAATGTTTTTGTGATGTACAGTCACGTAACAACTTTTGAACGCTGAGTCAATGAAAGCTTTCGCCGTCGCCTTGGTCCTGCTCGCCGTATTCGCGTACACATACACTGTATTTTCATCGGGACATCCTTCAGGAAGAAACTCTTCGTTTTTAAACCATTCTGAGAAATATTCGCCCAAGTATCCTTCTAGCTGCGCTCCTTTCGGAGTCAAGACCCCCGGCGGGCCAGGTCGTGGGGGCCAGGGGTTCGGTGAATATCTATATAGTTGTTCTCCTAACGGAAGCCGTATGTTATGTCGACTGAGTATGAACACTTGTTTCAGTTTCAGGTTGTTCGTGACAAAACCTGTACTCAACACTATAAATAATAGTAAGAAAGAAACTGATTTCGACACCATTTTATTTATTTTTTATCACTATTGCTAACTTAGCGTTGAATGCACGAATTAAATGTTTATTTTTGTTTTTGAATATTTTACGAGTAAGTATTTGAATAGATCCACCAACGGCTATTGGCAGAATAAGACTAATTTATGTTTAAAGAAAATTTGTACGGTAAGGCCACGTGCTGTTTGTTTAAATAGCGTGACATTTTATTTTAAACATTATACCTACATCAAGGTTAGAACTGTCTTATCGGACCGGATCTTTAGAAATAATAGTGAAGATATAAAATGTTTGCAGAAAAGACCTACTTATAACGAACTTTTAAAAACACTATAAAACATATGAAAAATCTTGAAGAAGTGTGTAAAATGATCATAGAAATTAAATTATATTAAGGGAATGAAGCGTTCATAAAATAAATCTGAAGGCATGTGGAACATAATCCTTACCTATTAAAAATTAAAGTACCTAATAAAAACTAAAACCCAACTACGACAAGAAAGTCAATCAACTAAAATGGTATAAACAAGACACCACAGACAGGCAAATTAAATATCCGGAGTCACACGTTATCTGTTCGATTTATGCCCTGACACGTGTGACTCCGGATTTTTAATTTGTCTGTCATATATATATGTTATACATATATATATATACATATTTTTGAAATACGCTAATTATGCCCTTTCATTTGATACCTAACATGTTATGATTAAAAAATATTTGTTTTTTAGTTCATGACTTTATGTCCACTAGAGGGCGCCATCTTTAATTTAATGTGACGTCACATAGCCTTTAACCAGCGGACGCTCAAGACGCATTCAACGATACCTCATTTGTTAAATTGTGATGAGCCGTTTATTAGATATGAGGGAACAGATGAACATACATACATACAGACATACATACATACCGGTCAAAACTCACAATCCATTGGTGTTTTCACCAATGGATTGTGAGTGGTGGGTGAGTGGTTCTCGAGTAAGGCTTTAGTTTACAATAACCGACATCCACGCGGGCGAAATCGCAGGCATCAGTTATTTAAAAAATAAACCTTTATCATATTCCCAAGTGCCATACTAAAAATTTTACCTTACGTTATGATGAGAGCCACAAACCAACAAGTGTTGCTAATATCTTTCACTACTTCTTTGCTTCGGTTGGCGAACCGCTACCGACAACACGTTGAAAACTTGTGCAGTTCTTACACCATCAATAATTCCCTATTCGTTCAACCCACCACGGAACTTGAAATCTATATCTATAAATACAGTATACAAGGTGTAAAACCGTTGGTAAACACCGTTGTCACAAACCATGGGTAGTTGACTTAAATATAAAAATAAATGACTGAGTAACAACAACAAAAAACGTTAATTTCATTAAAAGATTTAAAAAAAAAATCTATCCGACACCGTGCTCGTAAGCGAAACAGCTGACAGCCGGTCAGGTCACGTCCCGCGACCCCAACCCGTGTTGAAACGCCCTAGCGCATAGGTGAAAGGGTGAAATACTCGAGTGGTAAAATGTAATTTTAAAAAAAGTCGTAATTTTCCATTGATTTTACGTTCTATAAATGACACCAAACTGGTTTGGTTTCATTTATAGTTTCTGGTTTCAAGGATAACGGTGTTTACCCTTTTTTTTTTTGTTTTTTTTTTTTTTTTTTTTTTTTCGGTGGGAAATCATCATATGACTTCTCATGGGACTTCGTAGTAACAGCCCGGAGTTTGGAAGTTGGCGGTGTGATACCCCCGTGCCTCGGAAAGCACGTTAAGCCGTTGGTTCTGTGCCTGATCTCTCTCCGGTCGTGTCGGATTGCCGTTCCATCGGACTATGAGAGTGAGGGAAGAGAGAGTGCACCTGTGTCTGCGCACACACTTGTGCACTATAATTACTCCCGCGCCGAAGGCTAGTCTCCGTTGCGATTGGCCGCCGTGGCCGAAAATACGGCCAGGAGGACTATTATTATATGCATAAAAGAGTCTTGCTCTTCTTGGTGTTGTACTTCTGCCGGTGTACCTCAGGGTAGCGTTTTATCTCCTTTACTCTTCGCAATATTTATAAACTCTATTTCCAAAAAACTTCTAGTAGTAGGGATTCCCCGGCCCTGGAACTCGGGTGGTGGGGGTGGGTTTGAGAGTGCGTGCGTGAGGACCGAAACTATAAAAAAAAAAAAAGGTTTTGGGGTGCGCTGATTCCAAATATGTGGTCCTTTTTTTTTGCGTAGCATGCTTTGTTGCAAAGATACATACATCAATTAGGGATCTATTATATTGTTCTTTAATGAGGTAGCCTCATTACTCATTGTTGTCACCTCACCGTCCGCAGCTCATTACTAATTTCTACCTCGAACTGTCGTTCGTTCACATGATATAATTTTCTATTGTTCTATTGTTACAACTACAACCTGATCTAGCCCAAATAATTCATCTGGCGCTCGGCAGCCGCTGCCGCGACACGCTCGCTACGCTCGCTCGCCCACGCGCGATTTTTGGTCTATGTTCTAACCCAACCTAACCCAATTCTGAATAATACAGTATCTGAATAATAAATAATGTGTATTAAGACTTCATGACTCATCAAAATAAAACTATATACTTCTGTATTGATTACTTTTTCCAGTCCCATCTTTTACAATTCCTTTTTAAAAATATTTGGTAAAATCCTATAGGTGCTCGTCCATATGAATCGAAATATTGACCAACACCATTCTCATCAATATGTATGGCCACCCAATGAGACCCTGGCTTATCATCGGTATCCAAATTGCTTATCATATACGTTGGTACCTGAGTATATACTGGTAATCTGTTTGCAGCATATACATTACTTTCTAGACTTGGATGAATTTGTTTTAAATGTTTCTGTATTTCTGTTGTATTCATGTTATGTCATTGATATAAACCAATTACAGTACCAATCTATCTAATGGATCATAAAGGAATGTCGTTATGACTCAACAACATTACAAAATAATTAAACCAAAGATGGTGTCTTATCATTTGCAAGCACATTAACACAATGGAATTTTAATTGTCTGTAACTACTTCATACCACTGATTATACTTGGTAATTTTTTTTTTTTTTTTTTTTAAAACGTTGCCCCACACTAGGAATTTCTTCCTGTATCGTGGGTGCGTTTACAAACATAGAAACTCACATACACTAACACCCAGACCCGGAACAACTACTTGCAGATCATACAAATATTTGTTCCGTGCGGGAATCGAACCCACGACACGTTGCGCAGCAGTCCATAGCTCAGCCACTGCGCCAACCGTGTCGTCAAAAAAATAGATCCCTACAATCGCTAAAATCATACAGTTGAGTCGGTGGAATACGACAGTTTGGATTACTTACAGTGCAACAGGCAATTGTAACTCTCAACATACAGCAATAGCAATGGAGGTAAGTGATTCATTTAATTTTATATTTCTAACTAAATGTGTAAATAACTGTTCACCTGATGTGTACTATACTCACGAGTCTAAAATGATCATTGTGTTGTTACAGAATTCATTCAGCATCGGTGATGATAATACTTACAAACATTATTACTCTCCCCTCGCGATGAAGAAGACAGCGAAATGGTGATTAAAACGAATAGTGATACAATGAAAAGGAAGTCTTCAGTGAGCAATTTAGAACAGTTTTTCGAAGTGCAACCGAAATACAAAAAGAAAAGAACACTATCATCAACCGTGGCTCGAGCTGTAGCCGGAGGAGTGTCTTATATATCGACTAATACAGATGACGGAAACCAGTCAACGCATCTAATCAAAGTCGAAGTTTACGACATGAAAAAACTGGCGAAAATTCCAACAACGGAGCATTGGAAACATGCCAATTTACGGATAAAGTACTATGTCAAAGAAAACGACAGCAAAATATTCGACAACACCAACAAAGTAATATATAGCATTACGAAAGAAATTGCCGAGAGTGATAACGTGAAAAAGTACTTTTTTAATAATGACAAATAGGATAACAATCCACCTTAATGGAAAACTATTGTGTTTAACTTAACTCTAAGCATTGTAAGTAATCCTAACTATGTTTTTCCATCGACTCAATTGTATCGTTTAATGAAAATTTATTGTTTTGTATATGATAAATAAGTCAATAAAATCAATGGTACCTACATGTTTTTCATTTATTCAATATATTATATATACATGCAAGGTAAATCAGAGGGTAAATGAAAAGTTTGGTATTTTTTACATAATATTTATAAATTTTAAAACATTTTGTTGATACAATTTTCTCCTTATATCTAGATACACTTTTCTTAACCTAACTACTATAGTCAACAGTAACATTTCTGTTTTTATCTATTTCAATAATATTATCAAACTCTGCGTATACAATACAATTAATAGTTTGTGTAAGTGCAGACTCAAAACGAACTTCTAATCTTACACTTCCATGTTTTATAAGGTTCCAATGACCCGATGAATTAGCTGATAAATCAGGGGTTAAATCAAACGCCAACAAACAATAGCCTTCAGCATATAGCTCACGAGAGATTGCATTACCTTCATTAAGAAAATGTATACCAGTTCCTGAGAATAGGGTATGGTAGGCTGATGTAAAAATGTTAGTATTAAAAAATGGTTGCAAAGCTTTTGAAGGTATTTGTTGTCCATCAATGTACAAACTAAAAGTATTGATGCCATAATTTTCAAAGTCGAATGATTTTTTAACAAGGCTACCATTAAATGCAGCATTACTTATAAACCCAACAATACATCTTTTAGGTACTTGACCCGAAAAAATATTATCAAGAGTTTTTCCCTGAATACCAGATGGTATTGTCAAAACTTTGACTTCGGCTCGAGTAATAGGATATTTAGCCGTAGTTGAAGCTAAAACTTTTTGATGTGCAAGTAAAACTGAAGGATTAATTCGTGCCCTACGAATAATAAGAGTAGCATCGGTGATGCATACTTTAAATTTTGCATCAGTTGATGAAGCAATTAAATTCATAGTATTTCTTTTGTTAGTTATTGTAAGATTCATAAATTAAAATAATATATTTTACATAATTTTTAGATATTAAGTAATATTAAGCTACTGATTATTTTATTTTATTATGTTGTCTCTTTTTTATTTCTTTTTTACAGAATTGTAAGATTTTTAAATTAAAATATACTTAGCATAATTTGTAAATATTAAGTAATGAGAGTAAGTTACCGAGTATTTTATATTGTTGTCTCTTTTTTTATATTTTTTTTTAATTCCTCATAAATATAATATTTTTACACTAAATCCATTACTTTAATTTCTTCCTTCCAAACTGTACATGTACAAAATGTTTCAATTTATTCATCCATTTACTGCAATATTGTGGCTGGACCGAGTGGATGCGAAAATCAATTTTTGTAACAAATTTTATTAAACATTCCAAGGAAATAAGTAATTGTAATTTCACCCAAATCACATGGTGCTTTGATAAAATGCAACCTTTATATAATTTACAAAACGTCAACTACCACCAAGGAATTCCTAACATTAATATGTTTGATGGAGAAAAACCACATCTTGTTATTATTGATGATCTAACGAGAGAATCCGATGGTAGAATTGTTGATATATTTACTAAAGGTAGTCATCATAGAAATCTAAGTGTATTTTATATTACTCAAAATTTATTTCACCAAGGCAAAGGTCAAAGAGACATATCTTTGAATTCAAGTTACATTATTTATTTTAAAAATCCTCGTGATAAAACACAGATACGATATTTAGCTCGACAAGTATCTCCGGAAAATACAAAATTTATTGAAGATGCATACAAAGACGCCACTACAGAAGCCCATGGATATTTAATGATTGATTTAAAACAGGATACTAATGACTTGTGTCGTATCAAAACCAAAATATTTCCATTTAACGGTTATTGTACAGTTTATGTCCCCGCAAAAAAGTTTAAATACTCAAAGAATCAGACAGTTGAAATAATTTGTACATAATGCAAAGTAGACTAACAACGCATAAGAACTTGTTAGAAGCCTTGCATACACTTAAACCAAAATATCAAAAAGTTTTACTCAAATCATGTAATGAAGAGGAAATAAATTGTATTTGTGAATGTATTCATAACGTTCTACAAGGAAAAGTACCTATCAAAGAACAAGATAAGAAAAAATTAAATAAATATAAAAATATACTCCGAAAATTGGTGCGTAAGTGTAAGACTAAACTGAGAAAAAATATTATCATACAAAAAGGAGCTTTCTTACCAAGAATATTAGGTTCAATTCTGAGTGGATTAGTTAGTTAGAACTGACTAATCCACTCAGAATTTATAGGGAATTAACATGGAAAACGCAAAGAAAATGTTGCTCATTGATCCTGGATTAATAGAAAAATTGAAACAAGAAAATACCGTAAACAGTCCTTTATCTCGATTAGACTCGGAAATGCAAAAATTTTTGAATAGCAATGAAGAAGATCGATAAAAATGGATGCTATATTTACAAACCTTACAAAGATATCTTCACTTTACTGAGGAGGAACGTCTACCTTACAAACTACCAATTTATACTGATATTTCTATCGATGATAAAGATGAATATAAGATTTGTTATAAAAATAAAGACATAGACATCAAAAATACAGTTGCTACTGAAGCTCTGAATAAAGCAGATAAACAAGAAAATAACTTTATTCAAACTAATCCACTCTATTCACCATCTCAAATTTTAAGTTTAATACCAAAAACCTATACTAAAAAAGGTGAATTATTTACTAAATTTAGTTGGATCCAGTAAAAATAAAATACACTGGGATGACGAAGGCACAGTAGTAATTGATAATGAAAAAATTCCTGGAAGTAATATTGTTGACTTAGTAAATGACTCACTGAGACCCTTAAAAAGAAAGGATCCAATAGGATGGGAAAAATTTGCTAAAGTATTAAAAGATATTAAAGTACCACTAACTTACATTGGGAATCCAAAAAGAAGTGAGTATATTGACCAACTTCGAGGAAAGGACCTTCGGGAGGAGGGAGGAAGCTTGGCACCAGCAGTTAGTGGTGAGGATCTTTTAACTCCAAGTACTGGAGATCAGAAGCTTATTAAAAAAATTAGAAAGAAGATTGATTGGGAAAAATGGAGTCCGTACTAGGAGAAATAAATAGAATTTATTATGATCCATCAAATCCTGCTGGCTTCAGTAATATAGATAAACTAACAAGAGCGATGAAGGGTAAAATGAATAAAGAACACGTAAAGAAATGGTTACAATCACAAGAAACATACATTTATTGATGTTTTCAGTAAATATGCTTTTGCTAGACCAATGATAAAGAAAAACTCCGAAACAACTAAATAATGTTTTGAAAGTATATTTATTGAAGCTAATACAACTCCTACACACATTCAATCTGACAAAGGTACTGAATTTGTTTCAAAAGATGTACAACGATACTTCATATCTAAACAGATTAATTACTATACCACGAATAATCCTGATATCAAGGCCAGCATAGTAGAACGATTTCAAAGAACAATAAAAATGAAAATGTGGCGTTATTTTACATATAAAAATACACATCGATATATAGATGTTTTACAAGATTTAATCCATTCTTATAATCACAGTATTCTCTCGAGTATTAAGATGTGTCCATGTGATGTAAACTCTCACAATATCATGACAGTATGGAATAATCTTTATGATAGAGGGGTAAATAAACTTTCATTAGATATTCCAAATCCAAAATTTAATGTTGGTGTTTATGTTCGAATAACAAAATATAAACATATTTTCCAAAAAGGTTACGAATCAAACTGGAGTGATGAAATATTTATTGTATCTTCAATAATCGATAGATCTCCATGTGTTGTATACACCTTAACAGACTTACAGAACGAAATAATAGTCGGAACTTTTTATGAAAGAGAATTACAAAGGGTGTCTTATAACCCCACCTCAAATCATAAAATAGATAAAATAATTCGTTCTCGATACTCGGGTAACAGAAAAGAATTGTTAGTGAAGTGGAAAGGTTATCCAGATAAATTTAATAGTTGGATTTTAGCTAGAAATTTAAGTTTTTATTTAACCCTGCTTAGTAATAGTTCAATATATACTTCCCTGATAACAAGACCACAAGTTTTTCAACAAAATTACCGAAGTCTGTAAAATTGGAAGGTGAATGGTCCGTTGGAATTGTTGATTTTCAGTTTCCATGCACCATATTTACCGTTCAAGATCATGAAAATGTTGTTTACATCACGAAAAGGATGTTAATGCCTAATGAAGAAAAACTATCGACAGTATTCTATAAAAAAACATATTCCAGCCACGAATTATGATAACATTGATCATATATTAACAACTTTAAATAATATTAAAGAGAAAATAAAATTTCGCTGTGATGAGATATCGAAATTTGTATCTGTTGCCATTATGGATAAAACAATAATATCGTTAACGTTATCCCCCAAATTGTGTTTGCAACTAGGATTTGAACCAAGTAAAAATTTTATTGAAAGAAATCTTGGAAAGTGTCCTGCTAATTTACACTTGGGGTTGCCATCACAATTATTTGTATACTGTGATATAATTGAACCCCAGATTGTTGGCGATGTTATAACTCCTTTGTTGAGAATCATATCTCTGGACCCAGCAAAATACATTTATGGTGCAAATAAAATGCATGTTTTCTCACCACCTCAATACTTGCCTGTTATGCGAAGGGAATTTGATACATTAGAAATAGATATAAGATCAAGCACAGGTCAATCAATACCATTGTCTTCATTCATTCCACCATCAACTGCTAAAGTGAAAGCTATTAAAAAATCTAGGACAAAACCAAATACCATCAAAGATATATTTTCAAATTAATCATGTCATTTCTTCACCAACATTCTTGTGAGTGTGTTAAGTCAGAATTAGATTTATTTGCTTTACCATCGACACAAATAAGTATTGAAAATGGATTGTGGATTCATTATAAACCAATTTCATCACTTGCTGATGATGGACCTATTGAGTTCCAAATTCCGGGTACAGGAGATGACTATATAGATTTGTCTCACACTTTACTTCACATAAAAGCGAAGATATTAAATCAGGATTCACCAAACTTGATATCATCTTCAGTTGTAGCACCAGTAAATAATTGGTTGCATTCACTCTTCAGTCAACTTGATGTTTATTTAAATCAAAAACTTGTGTCTCCACCAAACAATACGTATGCCTACCGAGCTTATATAGAAACCCTTTTAAACTATGCTCCTGCAGCTAAACAGTCTCATCTAACTTGTGGTCTCTGGTATGAAGATACAGCAGGGAAAATGAATTCCACGGATGATAAAAATAATGGATTCATTAAAAGACAAGAACTTTCAATTGAAAGCAAAGAAATAGAAATGATTGGACATGTTCATGGTGATTTATTTAATCAAGAAAATTTTTTGATTAACGGTGTTGAAATGAGTGTAAAGTTGGTTCGCTCGAGAGAGAGTTTTAATTTAATTGCTTCATCAACTGATGCAAAATTTAAAGTATGCATCACCGATGCTACTCTTATTATTCGTAGGGCACGAATTAATCCTTCAGTTTTACTTGCACATCAAAAAGTTTTAGCTTCAACTACGGCTAAATATCCTATTACTCGAGCCGAAGTCAAAGTTTTGACAATACTATCTGGTATTCAGGTCAATATTTTTCTGGGTCAAGTACCTAAAAGATGTATTGTTGGGTTTATAAGTAATGCTGCATTTAATTGTAGCCTTGTTAAAAATCCATTAGACTTTGAAAATTATGGCATCAATACTTTTAGTTTGTACATTGATGGACAACAAATACCTTCAAAAGCTTTGCAACCATCTTTTAATACTAACATTTTTACATCAGCCTACCATACCCTATTCTCAGGAACTGGTATACATTTTCTTAATGAAGGTAATGCAATCTCTCGTGAGCTATATGCTGAAGGCTATTGTTTGTTGGCGTTTGATTTAACCCCTGATTTATCAGCTAATTCATCGGGTCATTGGAACCTTATAAAACATGGAAGTGTAAGATTAGAAGTTCGTTTTGAGTCTGCACTTACACAAACTATTAATTTTATTGTATACGCAGAGTTTGATAATATTATTGAAATAGATAAAAACATAAATGTTACTGTTGACTATAGTAGTTAGATTAAGAAAAGTGTATCCAGATATAAGGAGAAAAGTGTATCAACAAAATGTTTTAAAATTTATAAATATTATGTAAAAAATACTAAACTTTTCATTTACCCTCTGATTTACCTTGCATGTATATGTAATATATTGAATAAATGAAAAACATTAATGTAGGTACCATTGATTTTATTGACTTATTTATCATAAAACAATAAATTTTCATTAAACGATACAATTGAGTCGATGGAAAAACATAGTTAGGATTACTTACAATGCTTAGAAGTAAGTTAAACACAATAGTTTTCCATGTGTGGATTGTTATCCTATTTGTCATTATTAAAAAAATACTTTTTCACGTTATCACTCTCGGCAATTTCTTTCGTAATGCTATATATTACTTTGTTGGTGTTGTCGAATATTTTGCTGTCGTTTTCTTTGACATAGTACTTTATCCGTAAATTGGCATATTTTCAATGCTCCGTTGTTGGAATTTTCGCCAATTTTTTCATGTCGTAAACTTCGACTTTGATTAGATGCGTTGACTGGTTTCCGTCATCTGTATTAGTCGATATATAAGACACTCCTCCGGCTACAGCTCGAACCACGGTTGATGATAGTGTTCTTTTCTTTTTGTTTTTCGGTTGCACTTCGAAAAACTCTTCTAAATTGCTCACTGAAGACTTCCTTTTTATTGTATCACTATTCGTTTTAATCACCATTTCACTGTCTTCTTCATCGCGAGGGGAGAGTAATAATGTTTGTAAGTATTATCATCACCGATGCTGAATGAATTCTGTAACAACACAATGATCATTTTAGACTCGTGAGTATAGTACACATCAGGTGAACAGTTATTTACACATTTAGTTAGAAATATAAAATTAAATGAATCACTTACCTCCATTGCTATTGCTGTATATTGAGAGTTACAATTGCCTGTTGCACTGTAAGTAATCCAAACTGTCGTATTCCACCGACTCAACAGTATGATTTCAGCGATTGCAGGGATCTATTTATACCAAGTATAATCAGTGGTATGCAGTAGTTACAGACAATTAAAATTCCATTGTGTTAATGTGCTTGCAAATGATAAGACACCATCTTTTGTTTAATTATTTTGTAATGTTGTTGAGTCATAACGACATTCCTTTATGATCCACTAGATAGATTGGTACTGTAATTGGTTTATATCAATGACATAACATGAATACAACAGAAATACAGAAACATTTAAAACAAATTCATCCAAGTCTAGAAAGTAATGTATATGCTGCAAACAGATTACCAGTATATACTCAGGTACCAACGTATATGATAAGCAATTTGGATACCGATGATAAGCCAGGGTCTCATTGGGTGGCCATACATATTGATGAGAATGGTGTTGGTCAATATTTCGATTCATATGGACGAGCACCTATAGGATTTTACCAAATATTTTTAAAAAGGAATTGTAAAAGATGGGACTGGAATACGGATAGAATCCAAAACGATTATGCATCAGTTTGTGGCGAGTACTGTTTAATGTATTTATTACATAGATTTAATGGATGTAAAATGTCAAATTTTATACAATTATTTACAAGCAATACCTTATATAATGATATTTTAATAGATGAAATGTTTAATAGATATTTTAGGAAATAATGTAATAAAAGTAATCAATACAGAAGTATATAGTTTTATTTTGATGAGTCATGAAGTCTATAACACACATTATTTATTATTCAGATACTGTATTATTCAGAATTGGGTTAGGTTGGGTTAGAACATAGACCAAAAATCGCGCGTGGGCGAGCGAGCGTAGCGAGCGTGGCGCGGCAGCGGCCGCCGAGCGCCAGATCCCCTAAATTGTTGGTGAATTATTTGGGCTAGATCAGGTTGTAGTTGTAACAATAGAACAATAGAAAATTATATCATGTCAACGAACGACAGTTCGAGGTAGTAATTAGTAATGAGCTGCGGACGGTGAGGTGACAACAATGAGTAATGAGGCTACCTCATTAAAGAACAATATAATAGATCCCTAATTGATTTATGTATCTTTGCAACAAAGCATGCTACGCAAAAAAAAAAGGACCACATATTTGGAATCAGCGCACCCCAAAACCTTCTTTTTTTTTTTAGTTTCGGTCCTCACGCACGCACACTCAAACCCACCCCCACCACCCGAGTTCCAGGGCCGGGGAATCCCTACTACTACTTCTTTCTTCCTACCACCTTTATGCAAATGATTTGCAAATATACTTCTCATCAAAAAAAAACTGCTGTTCGCTTTTGTCGATTTAAGTGAACACAAATGTATGTCGGGAACAGCTGATTTTTTTCTCGCGATTTCTATGTTCATCCCATAGAAAAAGTTGTTCAAAATGATGAGCACATTGACCCCTTTTCGGGTTTAGCATAAAGAAAAAATAATGTTGTATACACAAGCTTCCCTTTCGGATTTGGCTGATGCAATTAATATCATAAGCACATGGGTCACGTCAGCTCAGGTCATTGTTGTTAGCAGCTCGAGGATGATCCCCAAGATTAACTGGTCAGAGATTCCTTAAGTTCAATTTAACGGAACTATTCCACTAAGCGAAAAGGCTTAAAACCTTTATTGGGGTCCTCAGCTACAGGAAAAAAAAAATGCAAAATTTTTACATCTGGTAAGTCCCTGACACGATTGCGTAACCTTCTTAGCCAAGACTGTTTCCTTGGGCAGCTTCTACCAAGGGGGTATAGTATCCAGAATCATTAGTCGAAAGGTGCGGCACCCGCTGGACATAGGCCTCAATTACCCAAACATCGCCATAACCACCGGTCGCGGGCGTCCTGCATCAGCGGATTCACGCAACCTTCACGAGGTCATCGGAGGGTTAAGACATTTAGTAGTATTAATTCAAGTGGCCTTGACATTCAAACTCAAACTCAAAACTCAAACTCAAAGCATTTATTTCAAATAAACCAATTACAGGTACTTTTGAATTGTCAAGGGGTCGGTCAGTCAAAAAAATGAAGCTAGTTGCCCATTCCAAAGCGTAGTAGGTTCCTATGGAGAAGAACGGGCAAGAAACTCCACGGACACTCTTTTAAATCAAAATTTTGTTACAATATATTGGTTACATCATTCATTTGAAATTAAACATGTGAGAACAATGTAAAAAAGAAAAAAAAAGAGACGTGCACGTTAAAAGCGTCCGTAAAGATAAAAAAAACAATTCAAAAATTAAAATAAATTAAAAATAAGCCGTGGCAGCTTAGAGATGACCAGTCCCTACTGGCGGCGCCCGTTCACGAACATGACGCATGGATCAGCACCATTCAGATCAACCATTTTGAAGGGAACTTAATGATCCAACACACACGCCACCACCAGCGAGACATTTGAGTGAGCATGACATACTCTCTGCCGCCAGGGCACATTCAAGTCAATGAACGACGTACCTAGTAAATGGTAGCTTTAAGGTAGGTAAGTACATAGTGCTCACATATGTGGTATGAAATTATACAATACTAGGAGATTGAATTTATACAATGTCAAGATAGTCTTTACAATATTCAGCAGCTCCAACAATATTTTCGAATGCCAATCAATTAGTTTATGCGTCCTTGTGGAGCTGGAGCAGCGCTAAGCCAAGCATTTTTGTCAGCGATGTAATCCCCCAATTTATAATATGCTTGGCGGCATAGTGTGCGTTTTACCCAACATTTAAATTTCGTTTCATTCAGTTGAAGTATGTGGGGAGGTATTTTATTGTAACATTTTAAACAGTACCCCATGAAGGATGAGTCTACTTTAGCCAGTCTGAAACCCGGTTGAACTAATTGGTACCTATTTCTAGTCCTATAAGTGTGTCTTTCACCTCTTTTACTGAAAAGACTTAGATTTTTCCTTACGTACATGATGTTTTCATAGATATATTGACAAGGTACCGTCATGATGTTAATATCTTTAAACAGTTCTCTTAGAGAATCGCGCCTGCGGAGCCCATATATTGCTTTTCTGCAGAATAAATATAGACTCGATATCTGCAGCCAGTCCCCACAATAAAATACCGTAAGACATGATACTATGAAAGTAGCTGAAATAAACTAGCCTCGCGGTATCTACATTAGTAAATTGACGGATTTTTCTCACAGCATATGCTGCTGAACTTAGCCGTCCTGCAAGAGATGTTAAATGAGGACCCCATTGCAGCCTTGAGTCGAGGGTGATCCCCAAGAAAACAGTTTTATCGACGAATTCTAATTTCTCCTTATCCAATACTATGTCACAATCACTACTTTTAACATTCGGTAAAGCAAATCTTATGCATTTAGTTTTTTTCCCATTTAATACTAAATTATTAGCAGTGAACCAACTATGGACCTGCAGTAAGGCGTTATTTACGTCGTCCAAATTTGATGCACGTCTATTTATCTTAAAAATTAATGAAGTATCGTCAGCAAATAACACCATTTGTGGTTGGTTTTTTAATAAATGGGGTAGATCATTAATATATACTAGAAAGAGGAATGGACCCAATATCGAGCCCTGTGGAACACCCATTTTTACTTTTAAACCAATTGAATGGACATCATTTATTTGAACTTGCTGTTGTCTATCGTCTAAATAAGATTTTACTAAACTGAGCGCAAGTTTACCAAGTCCGTAATGCGCAAGTTTCAAAAGTAAGGTTTCGTGATTTACGCAATCAAATGCCTTGGAGAGGTCACAAAAGATTCCTATGGCATCTTGCGCCTCCTCCCACGCTGTAAATATGTGTTTTAATAAGGTGACACCGGCGTCAGTCGTACAACGTCCTTTGGTGAAACCATATTGCTGATCGTGTAAGATCTGGTTGGTGTTAAAATGATTAAGCATCTGATTTAGCATTACCTTTTCGAACACCTTGCTGAATACCGGCAACACGGATACTGGTCTATAATTGTTGGTGTCTTTACTGTTCCCAGATTTAAAAAGAGGTACAACTTTACTATATTTCATTAAATCTGGGAAGACTCCTTGATCCACACACAAGTTAAATATTAAAGCTAAATATGGTGCTATAGTCTCAATTATGGATGTACAAACTTTGATAGATAATCCCCATAGATCTTCGGTCAATTTGATTTTTATTTGCCGAAATGCTTTTATGACTATCATTGGGTTTATATGTTTAAATTGAAATTCTACCGGGCAGCCTGGAACGTTCGCTCTTAATAAATCAATTGAAACACTGGGTGAGGAATTTAAAGCTTCCGTCGTTTTAGAGGGTATATTAGTAAAGAAATGTACAAATTCCTGAGCTACTTCTAAGTTAGAACTTATGGCACCACGAGAAGTCTCCAGTGTGAAATCAGTGTTTCGTATTTTTTTCCCATTAGTTTCATTATTTATAACTTTCCAAACCGTTTTTATTTTATCTTCTGCTGATTTGATCTTGTTGCTGATATACAGAGCTTTAGCTATTTGGCAGGTATTTCTAAAAATTTTGGAATATGTAGCAACATACTTGTTGAAAGTTTCAGTATTTACGTGAGGCTTAAGGCCATACAGCTCGAACAGTCTTTCCCTACTTATCCTAATACCTCTAGTTGCCCAGTCACTAAATATAAAATTAGGGAAAATATTTTTTGTTTTCTTTTCAAAAGTTTTATTGAATTCAGTGTGCACTACTGAAAAGACATCCTCATACAATTTGTTTGCATCGTTCATATTATAGCCCAGAACATTTAATTTATTGTTTATGGTACTATTGAATCTACTTAATTTGCCCGTTGTTATGGGTCTAAATTGTATTTGTACTTTTTGCAAAGGTATTTTAAACTTAAAAGTTACCGTTTGCCCACTATGATCGGACGGCAAGTAATTAACGATGGCTTTATCTAAATAATCACAATCGCAGAAGACATTATCGATACAAGTAGCAGAAGTTGGAGTTACTCTAGTTGGTTCTGTACAAATATTAGATAAATTGAACGATTTAAAAAGGCTTAATAATCTACTGCTATCTGAATTATTTTCCAGAATATTAATATTAAAATCACCACAAATAATTGCAGCTTTATTACTGGATGCAAGTTTCGCTAGGACATCTTCCATTATTGACTCAAATAAAGAAAAGTTCTGATATTTAGGGGGTCTGTACACGCACACTACAACATGCTTATCCAGCTCAACACAGGACAGTTCGACGCAATGTTCCACTGATAAACCAACTATGTCATTACGTTGTTTAGATTTTAAACAATTTTTTATCAAGATTAGAGAACCGCCACGCAGCATAGATTTACGGTTAAAATAACTGCCCACACTATAGTTCTCATAATTAATTAGCATTTGGTAATCCTTTAGCCAATGTTCAGTAAAACAAACAATATCATATTTTGTTTTTTCTAAAAACATTTCAATTTCTAATAATTTGGAAGAAATACCTTGAATATTTTGATGAAATAATTTCAAGACATTCTGCTGATCTCCTTTTTTTGTAATTACTTATTTTAGAGCCAGAAGACACCTTCTTGTTGTTAGTTACAAGAATATTCTTACATGTACCTTCTGTTGTCTTACAATCTAGTTTAAATGACTATCCGGAGTTGACCCCAAGACTTCAATGTCATCACCAGGCTGTGAACTCATAGTGAGTGAGGGACATGGAACCTCCTTCGTACAATCTGTATAAATATTTGTAGCAGTTGAGCTACATTTATCCAGGCTCACCACCTCATTATTAGTACTATTACTAACTATTGTGGTGCCAATAATACATGACTTCGACATACTACATATGTCTGAGTTTATATAAAAAGCTAATAGCCTTGCTATTATATGTCTAAAACTAACAGGCAGATACACAGTATCCCTAGTCGATTTTAAAGTTTCCACAAAAATGTTTGTGTCAAGAAATATAAGCTTATCACTATAATGACTAACTAAGAAGTGCATATGCTTATTAAGCATATGAATATAATTGTTTTGTCTATGAGTCAATCTTTCAAAATATGGGAAAGCACACAATATTATTTTATTGCAATTTAACTTTAACAACTCAGTTACACAGTCAGTGATTTCTTCTTTTTTTACCTTAGAACTATTACCTACAAACACAGTAATGTTGGTTTTAGGATTATATACATTTCCTGTTACTGATGCCATTATTTGTTTGTAGGTTGACCCTGGCACACAATTATTTTGAGTAGAATAACTCAGGTTGTTACTAATTAATTTACCTAAACCTCTTCCTATACTATCTGAGAACATAACTGAATGATAACAATCATGACCACTGTAAGATGGACAACTACTAATCTCATGCTGTACCACTTGAGATGGATCTCGTACTAAACTAGGTAAATCTTGGTTAAGTGTACAGTCTTGAGACAAACTCTCAGTCTGGGACGGGTCCTCCGTTGCCTCAAACTGGACAGCATCAGGGTTTGAAACCTTCTGACAAGTACACTGACACATAACTAACTCATTCGCAGCAAGAATATGTTCTTTAATTTGGTTCTGCGATATTTAATGTACAGAGAACTAAGTCTGTTTTCAAGAACCTGTATGTCAGACTGTAGGCGCTGTGTATCAATTTCGTAGATTTTTTGCTGTCCTCTAATTTAATTTGATAATTGTTTAATTTATTGATTAGATCAACACATTCTTTTCTCCTTGGAATATTTTTAGAAAAGTGTTTTTGTTGATTCCTAATTTGATTACATTTTTTAATTATTCTATTTAGTTTTGCATATTTTTTCATTTTCTTATGACTAGATTTATAACTATAATTCTGTTTAAGCAAGGAATCTTCAGTAAGGTCAATAGTTATTATGGAATGAGGGTTACAATTAGTACTTATTAATTCATTATATAAGTGGTTAGTTTGTTCAACCTGAGTACAAGCTTTTTCTTTCTCTAACTGGATAATATGACTATTAGCATGAATTAATTCGTCTTCAAGGTCCCTAACTTTGCTTAAAGCCTCCTCATACAAGTTACTACAGTTGCTGAAACCATCCGTGACCACCTTTAGTTGATCGCGTTCATCAACAACATCCAGGTATTGCTGATGTAGGTCTACTAACTCCCGTTTAAGGCTTGAGTTTTTGTTAACTATGTTCTTGACTTCCTCCTCACTTTCATCATTCTCTTGTAACAATTGTTTACATTGCAGTTTAGAAGCTTCAAGTTCTTGGAGGGCCGTTCTCAATTTAAGCTCCATATCCTGAGCAGTAGCCTTACGGGTCATCACAGGCATGGTTTCAGGATTTGTTACTGAAATTAGAATAAAGAAACGGTGAGAACAAGTAGGATAGACAAATAAAATAAAATAAAGGTGGAAATTAAAGGGAAAATGGGAGAAGTTAGCGTTGTTCAGTGGTGAAATAAGGTAGGCTGGTACTTAATTGGCTTAAAGAGATATAATCAAAGCTATATTATCAAATTTAATGTAAAAGTTTCATGCTTTTATTACTTTAGGATTTTACTTTTCCTTATGTGGGTAGGTTGACCTAGATTTTCCTAGTTTTTTAAGTATTATTTGATCTTAAAATATAACGACAATGCAAAAATAATGATCATAAACGTTGTTATTGTCTTATTTATAATAAAGATTAGATTGAGATTAACACAATCTTCGCTAAGTTCGTTCGTTTCGTTTTCTACGATTCGATTTAGACCCAATGCAGAGTACTGATCCTGCCGGACTATTTATGTTAGACTTAAAGAAGACGTATAACAGAGGTAAAGTGACGATAGTGTGCTATTAAAATGTAAAAGTAAAGCAATACTCCCCGTTTAAATCCGTGGCTCGAACGTCAGCTGTTGATTTTAGGTTACCGGTGTGTAACCAAACACTGTGTTTTACGTTATATATTTACAGGAAAACAATAGTCCTGAGTATTTATGAATTTATATTACGTTTACACATAAAATTACACCTTAATATTACTTAATTACTAATTAAAATTAATTTTAAAATACGGAACAAAAATTTGACCAATTCAAGTCTATACCAGTTGCATAATTACTAAATCGGATTTTAATTGGAATTCTAATCGGATTATAAACTGAATATATGTAGTAGGTACTGTATTACTAAATAAAAATGTTTAATTCTTTCACTGACAGATAACGCACAGCCTAATCCGCTGCGTAAAATATGGCACAAAAATTCCTTTTATAACGAGGGTGACCACTAAGATTTTTGAAAATTCATCCCCTAAGTTCCCCTTAGTTCGTATGAAAATTCGTCAGAACTGAAATTAGAAATGTGGAATATTTAGACTTGTTTGTTTATAAGTCAAAATTAGTTGCATCATCGTTTTGGCACCTGCAAAAAAAAATTGATAGGTGCCGTATGTGGAATACATCTGGTGCCATTTAAGAGGGTGCCCAATGTGGAATACGTCAATAATTAATTAGAGTAAAGAAAAATGGGGTCCGAAAAAAACAAAAGAAGAAGGTAGAAAGGAGTAAGTTTAAATATACTGGGAAAAGGGTACGAAACTGATGATGGATGTTAAGTAAATGCCTACTCTTTTTTTCATGTTTCGTGTCGCGGTGCTTCCTACAAAATATGTACATATAATATGCTAATGCCAAGGTCAAAAAGCACGTTCTTCACGGTCTTTCCAAAGCCGTATCGGCCCTAATCCAAGCGTTGCGTGCCAAATATGTACCTATTAATGATTTTTTACTGGGAGGGAACTAATTGTAAACAAAACCAACATTTAGAAATCTACCACGCTTGAATTTATTGACAATTAGTAGAAGTACCTAGTTAGTATCATATCCAAAGCATTCCTATAGTTTATCGACGAACTCTTTCCAGAGACAAAAGCCTTGTTCATCCGTGTTGCACCAGTTCAATCGCATCACAACTCTCTGCGGAGGATTCTCTAAGGAATATTTTGACCCATTTCTTAACTGTGACCAACTTGGGTACACATATTCCACTTTCAAATATTCACTTTTACTATCTGCCCACCTTTGAAACACAAACTTCCCGCCAATTGGAAATTTCTCATATTGATTTGGTAAGTCAATCGATTGAAAACCCAAAGCCGTCGCAAGAGGGTTCATATTAATATCGTGGCCAACTAACAACATTAGCTTTGGCATATTGTCATAGTTCTTAAATGTTTTAGTTAAATACTTCACCAATGGCGACGCGACGTCTTGAGCCACTGTCGTAAATGTTATGTTTTGTCCTTGTATAATTATGTCAATCAATATTTTCCATTGTTCCGGTGTTGTGATTTGTCCCCATGCAATGTCTTGTATCGGCATGCCGTCGTAGTAATTCATTATAAATGAGTCAACAACTATGCTTGCCACGACCAACGGTCCATCGATTGACACTGCTCGACCGACCTTACACGAAATCGTGTTGTTAGCTTTCGTCAAGTCACACAGTCCATCCTGCTTGCAAATATCTGATCTTTCAATTTCCAATATTTTATTCAATTCCGAATATCCGGCCATCAGTTTAGAATTATTAACTAATTTTCTATTCATTTCTTCGATCACCATATTTTTATATGCTTCACTGGTGTTGTGCATGACAGAGTGAAAAAGAGGATCCTTCTTTCCATTGTTTAGGTGATGTACAGTCACGTTGCAATTTTTGAACGCTGCGTTAACGAAAGCTCTCGCCGTCGCCATGGTTCTTCCCGCCGTGTTGGCGTATACATACACTGTATGTTCATTGGGACATCCTTCAGGAAGAAACTGTTCCTTTTTGAACCACTCTGTGAAGTATTCGCCCATGTATCCTTCTAGCTGCGCTCCTTTCGGAGTCAAATGTCCCGCCGGGCCAGCCCGTGGGGGCCAGGGCTTTGGTGAATATCTATGCGGTTCATCTCCCAACGGATACCTTATGTTATGTCGACTGAAAATGAAGACTTGTTTCAGTTTCAGGTTGTTCGTGACATAGCCTTTACACAACACGATCAATAAAAGTAAATAAACAAATTTCGACGCCATTGTTTTATCAGTTTTGTTAACTTTGTGTTCAGCATTCGACTTTAAGTTCCCTATATTTTTGATATGTATTTCCCAGGTATTCGAATAGATGTCATGTAGACATGTCTAATGGTAAAACAAGACTAGTTTACTTCTTTTAAGTACGGAATGTTTTGTTAACTAGTGTGACATTTTAATTTATTTATTATGTATTGTTACGGTTAATTATGTTGAAGGACATGATGTATAGGTACAGTTTAAAACATAAGTGACCATGTGTAAGTGCGTCTCTTATGCTTTTCTCGGGACAGCATGAGCTATAGGTACCTACCTACTAGAAAGCTCACGCCACGGTCATAAGATCTATCACCGCAGTCAGAGGAAACATTTGACAGCCTATAGTTCGCAGCGGGGCTGACTGCCCCGTGAATGAGTATGTTAGTCATTGGATTGGCTTTTATTCTATCGGTGATAACGATGACTGAAAAGGCAAAAATGTATAGGACTGACATAAGCTATCGAAAAGCTTATGTCAATCCTGTTGAAAGTCGTTGTAGAAATACGAAACGCTTTCGAAGCGATTGTCACTTGTCTAGGCCCTCAGATATAGTATTAATTTATCTTATTAAGTATCTAACGCAACTCGCTCCGTGAGATAAAAAAAATACTGTAACATTCATGAGATTTGCTAGTAGATTTTTTGATCAGAGATGTGATCAGGCTTGATGAGAAAGACTTCGCTCATAGGGCCTATACGTGATAAGTATCTTTTCACTCATCTAGCAATCTTCCCTTACAAGAAATTAAGGTCAGTCACACTTTGAGGCGCAGTGGTGGCCCAGTAGTTAATGCCCCGACTTACGAGTTATACTATGTAGGTCGTGAGTTTGAACCTAGGCAGGCGCTGGCTACTTTGTGTAATTTATTTTGGTCATCGCTCCCCATCGCGTCCCAGCAGTGGAAACATTATAACCTGATTATGCACACACTTTCACAAGAAACATAGAAAAAACGATTTTCTCTTTCCAGATACCTCTAGCCTGCAGTTCCCTGGTCGTGTCAATATGTATGACGACCTTAGCAACTTGCTTCCTCCTTGGTACCGGCGTGGCAAGCTGGCTGCCAGTAGTGGCCGTATGTGTGTGCATACTCGCTTATGGCGCTGGCCTGGCCCCTGTACCAATGGTCATTATGGCTGAGGTGTTCACATTTCAGGTGAGCTTTGAATTAGTTTTTGTGTTTTATTCTTTACTCTGGTATATTTGTTTTTGTGTTTTATTTGCCTCTGCTTTTGTTTTAATGAAGACAATTGCAAATAAAGATCGTGATTTATTAAGGTCTGCGCGATTTCATTTAGGTCAGTTGCAAACATGCAGCATGTGTCTGCCTAAATGAGTATACCTAGGTGCTACTAACGTGTTTCGCAACAAGCCTTTGGCTTTACCCAAACACGTTGTCGTATCGCACTTTATTTCGGTTTTGACAAAGCTGTTTTGAAATCAGCTGATTAAAAACAGCGAAAATTGTAATATTATGTAGGTATTCGTTAAAATTCAAGTAAACAAAGATCATAAACTAGTTTCAAAACCATAACCGATAAATAGTAGTAATAGGCCTATTTATCATAAGTTTTCCACTCTACGTTACAGTAAATTCTGTGGCTAATTGTTGACATAAAATATCAATATCATTAGGTACCTATTGTTCATATTTTCCATAAATATTGATCCTATAATAAATTATTGCAATTAAGCATTCGGTACGCCATTTGCCATAGCAACTCATAAAAAGGATGGTTCATATAACGGGTGTAAAAAGACGCTAACGAAGCCGAAAGTCAGTTGTTATTCCCGTCATTGTGATCCTTTTTTTGTTCTGGTCTGGACCTGGGAACCTTCTGGTCAATGTTTCAAAATTTTCAGACGTTTTTTTAAAGAAATACAACTTTTAAAGGATAGAACATAATTTTAAATATACACACCCTGAATCGCCACAATGTTTTGCATGCGTTACGTTGCGCAGTAAACAGCGATTTTCCACATCAAAAATGAAAGTCGTTTCCCAGCAACTATTTTTGTGCAATGTTACTTAATTTGATGTACAGAATGCGTAGTTGACGACTATCAGCCGGTTTCCGATTTAAGTATTTGAAGTTGAGAATTTCTCAAACTCTTGTTAAGCATTACTTAAGGTGATTCCAAAAATTGATTTGCAAAAAACGTATTGAATTTCGCGGGTTACATTAAAGAGAAATTCTCTACTTCAAATACTTAAATCAGAAACCGGCTGTGTGTGATAGTTCTTTTTACACCCTGTATACCTCCTTCCATAGTAGGTATAGGTACATAAAAACTTTATTTTAAAAAGCAATTTTCAGCAGAATGTTTGATGGTGATGGTCATAAAGAGCAATGTGCGAAAAATTATGTCTCCAACCCAAGGGGAGAGAACAAGATGAGTGATCTTACACAATGCACAATGTTTGATACCATATACCATCCGTATTTTATGCAGCCGGGAAACTTTGCTCACATGATTCAGTATTATGTGGCGTCGGTGGCCCAGTGGCGGCAGTTTTGGGTCAACAATGGCGCCACTGTTGTACTGTTGGCCCTTGTTGTCCGCTTACAGACTCTGTTATGGATATTAATATGTATAAGTATAACTTCCGCTCAAATAACAATATCATTTTAAAAACTCACCCTCAATCCTCAGGTCCGTGCACGAATGGCGGGAGCTTCGATGGCGTTCTCATTCTTCTGTAGTTCAATGACCGTACTCTTCTACACGCCCATAGCCAACCAATTCGGTGCGTTCGTCGTGTTCTACAGCTTCGCAGCTGTCACATTCTTCGGAGTAGTCTACACTGTTCTATGGGTACCAGAGACTAAAGGCAAAAGCTTGGAAGAGATCCAGAAGTATTGGAAGAAGACTGAGCCTGTGTTTGTGTAGATAAGTCCTTATTTGACTGTGTATTGTATTTGAGACTATAATAGAAAGGTGTATGATCCACATTCCTTTAAATAAAGTTAGTGCTACCTCCTTGGATGTCAATAAGGTTAAGTGCTACAGTCTACAGAAGCCTCCAGTAAAGATGTTTCCTAAAGAAAAAATACTTTAGAAATTAGATACTGTTACGGACTTCAATTGATGAGCCACTTTCAAACTATTCAATTTTGCAGTTTCATACATTCACGAGATTACCCGATTAAACACGAACTCAAATCGCATGCCCGTGTTATCCATAGAGGTTGACTAACAAGTTCTCAATAAAAAAAAAAATATAATGTTTATCGAATCTATTTGATACTGACCTCCTTGGAATCAGAGCTCATTAGCTCGACAATTCTGAAAACCTATGTGAAGACAGTGACAGTTGAAATGTCGATGGCAGAGACGTTATTTTCGAATTTGTCGAAATGACTAATTTAAATTTCTCCGTACGCTAACGTTACTATGGCTACGCTAAAACAATCGTCGCTACGTTACGGTTGCTAGACCTGCAGTTGGTTGACTTTGGGTAGTCACTCTGCTGTCAAGTTTGTAGTCCTGGCTCTCAGGTTAACCAAGCGGTAAACATATTAAACATCATAGACTAAGAAGATTTTCCGAAAGAAGATAAGACTTTCCGTGTCTGGATGTAGTATAACCGACTAAGCCCGATTTGCATTACACGGCTAAAATGCAAACAGTGCCTAGGTAGCTCATCAATAAAAGTCCGTGACTGTACTTATTCAAGATGTTTTTCGGTAAACTAGCTTCCCAAGAAAATTGTAAAAAATATGTATATTTTGGGTCACGTTATATATTCCGTAATTTAGCAGATTTAAGACAGACCAAAAGTACTTCAAAATTGTAATGTAAATAGTTAGGATGTTAAAATATTTATTTTCGAAACTAAATTAATCAGTGTTTTTTTAAGTACAAAGGATATTGATTAATACTTATATTAAATACTAGCTTCCGCCAGCGGCTTCGTTTGCATGATATCTTTATAAATTATAGGTCAGTGATAATATAGCATTCTATTGGAGAAAGAATTTTTACAAACAAATATACATATCTTTTCTCTTTAGTGTAGCTGAAGATGAATGTAAAATTGGTACCTGTTAGTTTTTAAAATAAGCAAAATGATGGTTGAATTCTCATCTATAATATCAATATTTTTAACTAATATAATTTAACTACTTATATTTATTGAGAGTATTTAATTGTTATTTTTAATATTTGTTATTTTAATATAACTTTATTAATTACATAATGAGGTTAAATGTGTTAGAAAATTAAAATATAATGATTGGCAGAGAAATAGTTACAATAGGCTAGTTGAGTTTTTGAGAAACCAATTAATACTGTTCCTTAAGGTTTATTTTCCTCTAAATATGAATATTTCAGCAAAATACTTACCATAACAGTCTTGTTTTTTTATATAAAAAACTTAATTTAGTTAATTATAGTTGCCGATATCGGCATGGGATGTATGTTGTTGTCAAGGTAGGCAACAAAAACATTTAAAATAATATACTTATGAATTATTTAAATATGGAATTTCCCTTTGAACATGTTAAATATAATTTGGATGTCTTGTAACGCAATGTTAAAATAACCATAATATTTAATTCGGTTATTCGCTGTTGCAACTAATGAATTAATTTAAATACGAGCCGGTTTTTTCAAGTCAGAAATTTATGTGAGGAATTAATATGATGGTTTGACATATTCTCCATATAAAAGCTGCCTAACTACTATTTTTATTTCTCCGATAGAAGTTATCTGACTATTGAAAATTCGGGCCTTACCCACTGTTTCTCCACCGCCACCGTCAACGGGATATCAACGAGAAACAAGATTATTTGAAATGACGTCCCGGTGGTGTGCGGTGGACACGCGGCCATAGTAAATGTATAATTATTATTATTATATCGCCTATACGTATATATTGAATGAAGGCTCTGGTTAAGAGAACTTTGTATATAATATGTAAGACATAATGGGTTTACTATTAAATGAAAAACTCCATAAAGTATGACAAATGTATGTCTATTTATTGTTATCAGTGAATGAACAAAACCTCTTAGCATAAAGGTTGTGATAAGGTATTTAACTAAATGGAATAAAATGGAAAACTACCAAGAAATGTGTTTATTATTTATTTTTAATACATAGCTACAGAGAATCACTGCGACAGTGGAGCGAGCGCTGTGTCGCTAATATTTCCTTTTTTTGGTACACCTTAAATAAAATGTTTATCAATAAAAAATGTATTACTTAATGCCGGTCTTGTACGAATGTTCTGGACATCGAAGCGGGGCAGGGGAACCCTATAGTAGATACTAATGAAACAAATGGTAGCGATGACATTACTTAGAATAAATAATCTATATAATCTTATAAATGTATTACCGTCAGATCATACAGTGTATGTATTTAGAAATCTGTGACCTTATTGATCTCTTATCGAATCAACTTAGTGCTTGTGAATCTACAGGGTTCAAACCTCGTTAAAAACCTACATTGATATTTAGAATAATATCACGTGAAATTAAATTATTTTAGTTGACGAGTACCTAAATTTAGAGGCCGGTATCTGAGATACGTCGCACAATCATTAATAATTAGAAATATGCATAAAATTGTCCAAAACATTTGATTAAGTTTTTTTGTCCACAAGAAACAAGATTTTGAATATAAATTCGCTTATAATTACATAATTTTAGTTTTTGTTTGATTTACAAAACGTGTTTTTCTGTCGTATCTCAGAAACAGGTCAAAATATCGACAACACACATAATAATAAACTTACAATTAGCCGCTACGATGACCACAGACTAACCAAATATGTCCATCCAACATTATAAAAGAACTGCAGTCAACATTCGTGGTGTCCTCAAAGGAGGTCCAAACTATACAATAATATAATTAAAAAAATAAGGAGACGCTCATCGACCAGCCGAAATGAAATTATAACTAAAACAACGATAAAACAAACATTAAGATAGGTAAACTTATCGATTAAACTCTATAATACAGACTCATTATCTCTATTCTTAGATCGTTTTTTTTTTCAATCCTGGAGATGTCCGATCAAGGTTTTTATTCAAGACCATTTTTTATTTTTAACACGACTTGACCTGGTTTGCTTTATTTGTGACGGTAGACTGTGAAAGGCCAGTTATATGTAAACCTCAATTTATATTACCGCGGATCGGAATGGAAGCGATTTTTTTTTGTACAAAGCATAATAAACTTTATGTCAATAGTGTAACGTACCAAGTCGATACGAGCCAAATCGTAGGTCGCGCTTTTCTGGAGAATTGTTGAGCATTCTCGGTTATTCCCGCAGTTACAAGCTCGTGTCTAGTTTGTACGTTATACAATTGACATAAAGTTCATTATGCTATGTACAAAAAAAAACTCCTCCATTCCGTTCCGTGGCAATGTAAATTGAGCCACTTTGGGCATATTTACACTCGCTAGCGACAACTAGGTTATACTGCATTTTACAAACAAGTGTAATTATGTTTATTTGATTTACAATGTAGTGTAAATATGCCAAAGCGATATTTGAACCTTTTAATTTCTGATTTCAACAACAGTCCTATTCTAGTGTTTACCGCCAACGTTCGAGGCCGTCTTTTTGAAAATATAACCCAAGTATCTATGTATATATACTAGAGTAACCTAGTACACGAAACACGAAACGCGAAAACGCCAAGAAATGTGTAAACAAATGAATATTATTGAAGATTTACAAAATAAATTAACACGAAATAATTTATGATAAACAAAAATATTAGTTATGCATGAAGTAGTTAATATTATGTGAAGGCCGTAAGAAATGTATATTGAGCAATTTATTATGAATAAAAATAGCAATTAATAACGATAATATACATAAACACTTAGGTATATTGCTAATAACCTCTCATTTTTTAATATTATCTTCAGTTATTAATGTAGTATACAGTACGGCCTATGAATCATGGCCGGTTTGAATATAGGCACTGTGAACCTTCGCGCATGTTCTCTCACTCACACCGGCCTCATATGACCATTTGGTTCCTAAAAAATGTTATTGCGCACCCTTCTGCGCAAAGTTCGGACCAGTCATTATTCATCGGCCGTACTATACCTTTATTTGTCATTATTTGTAAAATATAATTCGATTGTATTAATTGCACGATTTATTTTATGCCGATGTTTTGTTTTTTTATGCTAAGCCCGATTTACATTTGGCCCCTTTTGATGGTGTGACAGAAAACAATAATATTGGCTTCAGACTTTTCATCTGGTCGGAATCAATATTGTCACGTTGGGCGGTTTTATTATTCCTGACGTGACGATATTATTTAGGACGCCCACCGCATCACGATCGCACAGAGAAGTAAAATGTATGGAAATATATGAAGACGCTTTTAAATTTTCGCCCATATAACGTTATAACATGTGATGCACGTCGACGTTATATTTCCATACATTTTACTTCCCTGTGTGACCGTGGATGTACACGATAATATTGTATCGTTAGGAATTAAGGCAGAATGGCACAACGCGAACCTAGTGGAACAATTTATGAAAACTTCACGGAAATTTGTTCTACCGGTGGTGTCACGTCGGGCTGTCTGCGGGAGCCTTTATAAAAGTCTAAAATGATTCCCGACAGATTAAAAAGTCATTCGTGGAAATATGACTTATCTTGAAATGATTGTTCATTTAAAATAAGTGATTGGTTTCTTTGTTACTTCTATTGAACTAATACAGTTGCTAGATATCAGGTGTTCAGTATTTTGTTTCTAAAAAATTATGCTAGACTCGCGACAATCTAAGAAGTCCGTTTTGACAGCTATAAAACTGCTTTGTGTAGAAATGAAAAAAAAATGGTTTCTTATAAACTGATTCTCGAGACTTATCGATTGAACATACTTAGAGAGTTTGTAATCGACGACTTATCTATATTGCTAAAAACTAACGAAACGTCAAAACGGACTTCTTAGATTGTCGCGAGTGTAGTCTGCTTCAGAGCTAGAAAGGGACTGACTACCAAGATGGCGACTAATAGAGAAGTATGGAAGAAAAAACATGTTGCTCTGACTCCAAATATATTGGGATAAAGGCAGCAAAATGATGCGTCTGGTTCGGGGGCAAGTATGTATATAAATCGAGCCTAACTCACGAAACTTGTTGATCAAAATAATATAATTGAATCCACTATCTTAGAAACATAGTCGACTTGAGAATAGATCAATTTGTAATTCGCGTAACAAATCGATCGATCAATCGTAACAAATCAATGATTTTCAAACAATTTTAGTCCGTAATCGAACATGATTCATATAAATCTGATTATTTACATTTCCCTTTTTTATTTTTTTATTTATCTTCCAAAATGGTCGTGGCATGAGATATTACCGAAGAGACGTGAGGAAGAAAATAGGTCATTTGAGTACTAAACACTAACTTATAATACATTGGCAAATACATAAACCAACATTTAATACCAACCCAAGGTTTGGTGCCAATGTTGGTAGACTGTGGCAAATATGTTGGTAGAAATTCACTTCGTACACAGGCCTCCTTTCTGTGAGAGGGAGTGGTCCGTAATCTACCACGCGGGCCCAGTGCGGGTTGGTAGATGTCACATGTCATCGAATTTTTGTTTCTAGGACATGCCGGTTTCCTCACGATGTTTTCCTTCACTGTTTTGAGAGCAGTGGTGATGAAATTAAATACAAAATGTAAAATGCCCGAGACCTAAACAATAGCGAATTCTCTAATTCTAGATGATAAAGCATAAACTAACTGTGGAATTGCCAATTATAATAATAACTAGCTGTGCCAAATCAAATTTCATCCAAATCCGTTCAGCCGTTTTAGCGTGCAAGCGTAACAAACAAACTCACTTTTGCATTTATAACATTAGTTGGGATTATAATGGTGTTATAAAAAAAACCATTATTACTAGAGGAACGGACATAGTTCTTTGAAAACTTAAAATAAGAAACCTCCTTATTTTCCCGATTTTTTTTTTACTATTTATCCCACGCCAAGACCAACATGAAAGTTTAGTAGACAAAGTTCAAGTTACTGAAGTAACGTATACATTCAGTGAAGAATGAATGAAATCCTTCCATTCACTCGTTCGTTCAATAGTTAGGAGTACATACTAGTAGCCAGTCTTCATAGGGTTAAGCTTATAAATACATGACTGAGTTTTGTCCTAGTTTTTAGTCTGAACACACAGATATTTTTGGTTCCGATTATAAATGTTACCATTCTTGATATTTTGTAAATCCAATAATGGATTTACCACGAACAAAAAATTAAATTTCGAATTGTAGAAATATCTATGTGCTAAGGCTTTCTAAGATAGCAGTTGATTGACCAGAAATAAAGAATGCAAGATTTTCACTTCTAAGTTGCAATGCAAAATTGAGAGTTGAGATTTCAGGTGGATGCGCTAGGGTAGCCCGCGAAATTCAAATTTTCTCACATTTTTTGCAATTTGCAGGTGCATGTTTGCATGATACTGACCTGCAAATTGCAAAAAATGTGAGAAAATTTGGTTGTATGTTGATCTAAATATTATTGGCGGCCGTAACAAATATGGATTTACAGAATTATAAACATTAGAATCAGCAATACGACTCTCTAAGTTCATGTAAGTGCATTGAATGATGATTTCATGAAATTTTCATTATAAGGTTTTAAAATGTTTTTGAATTTCGCGGGCCACCTTTACGCATCCACCTTAAATATTCACTGGAGCAAACAAAGATTTGTTGTTGATGTGACGCATCTAACGCCGCGTCCTATTTAAAAACGATGTTGGCGTGGCGACGCGGCCAACGCACAACATCCCAAAGGTCAAACAAAGTTTTTTTTTTTTTCTTAAAATAAATTTCATTTTTTTGTTATTATTATATAGGTACAAAATAGTTTCGATTTTCATCGTCAGCCAGGCGTCCCGCGATGGCTCAATTTTTTTTTTTTTTAACTTTGACTTCGGATTCGAGTTTATATCATTTGTAACCTACTTGTATAAGACGTCAATGCAACTGCTACCTCTTTTCAGTATTCTCGATATAATAAAACGTCCGATCAAGTTCTTTCATGAGATTTGTATATTTTATGAGTTGTGTAAAATATTAAAGTGCCAACATTGACGATAGATAATCGTGACAAACTGTTCAAATATTGAAATAATAATTATTGATACTTTATACAAAATTTAATTCGTAAATAGTTATAATTACTGTGGGGTGCTAAAGGATTTATTTAAAATACACGTTTGTAGTTCGGCTTATAGACCTTATAGCTCTATTTACCGTTCAAATACATTGACATCAATATCATATACATTTTGTTGGAGATATTGTATGACACGTACTTACAGTTTTCATAATATCAAACTAACCTAACATCCTCTGTCATACAAACTTCAAAATGAAAACAAAACATTTTTGAAGAAATCCCAAAATTCAAGACATCATTCCAACAAAAGAGCAATTGACAGCATGTTTTCAATTGTCATACAAACTCGACAGCTTATTTATAAAAGCCATACAAATGTAACTGACATTTTATGACCCAAAATCCATACAAATTCAACACCAAATTTTTCAAAAGACATTCTCATTCAAATGTCAAAATCATCTGTCATTCAAATCTGACAGCTGGTATCATCTGCCATTCAGAGTACATTGTCGTTACTATGACTTTATAAACACATGGGTCACGTTATCTATCGCTATGCTAGTACTTACTCGCTGGGCTCGTGTGAGGGTCCAGCGGAGGGTAGTTCTCAGTCACTGACCGCGCGCTTCGCTTGAGGCTCTTCTAGTTCCGTTTCCGGGGGATTGTCTATGCCAGGCAGTTGTATCTGTGTATCTGATGCTTCTGAAGGCTGCAGGAAAATGAGAGGCATGGTTTAGCGCTGATATTCAGAATTTTGATAGTAGAATGAATGGTGAAAATGATGGGATACAAAAAGGGTATCTAATAATAATAATAAACTTTTACGATTTGTATACTATAAGTGGAATGATAGATAAATCAATTGAGAAATGTGTACTTTTTTTCAAGAAAATGTAAAACCCCTCATTCTTTACTTATTCATAAAAGGGGTATAATCGCACTAGCATTCATTCAATGCAGATGTTTGCCTAAAACCCCTTCCCAAAGTACTTAAAATGAACGCTCTTTCTACGCGAAGTTTACGTCGCGTCCACGCTCTGGTCACGCAAGAATTACGTTGTACAAAGACTATTTCAGTGTTGCCAGTAGGATTCACATACAAAATAGAGCATCTCGCAAACAGAGGGCCAATCCCCGTAATTATTAATGTTCTAAATCTAGATTAGTTCCATTTCATCTCATCAACAAATTAATGTCAAAAATTTAGGTAAATTAGTGCTTTTTTTTACAGATTGAGACAGACTTGAACGCGAAGTTTTCTTAAAAATACGAGAATTGCCCCACTGGCTTTAAAAAGGATTTTTCCTTCGGAATGATTGTGAGTGTGCATGAATGAATAATTTCAGTTGAAAATACTTACATCAGTTATCATTAATGAGATATTTAAAATACTATGTTCTAATGGGTTTACCTTAACGTCAATACTCCCACGTCCCAGAGTATGCTTGGAAAACATCGGTCAAGTAAATACATATACTATTTAGTTCAAGCTTTTTGTTTAACAGGTGATGTAGGTTAGCGAAATACATAATACATAGTATATTATATAAATATAATATCAAATTGGGTTAATGAAATATTTATTTTGTTTTAGCACGGATGAATATAGATTGGTACACTCCGCATTTAAGGTATGAAGCTACAAGTACATGGCGGGCACGTGTTGTCGGGCCAATTCAGTGAGCGTAACGTAATCAGAAGATACAGGGTGTTAGGGTAAACACCTTCATCCTTGAAACCAGTGGTTTGGTTTCATTTATAGAACGTAAAATCAATGGAACAAGACACCTTTTTTTTTTAAAGATAATCTACCTTTTACTACAAGAGTATTTCACCCTTTCACCTTAAGGCGCTAGGGCAACGACCTTGCGTCTCAACACGGGTGAGTGCCGCGGGACGTGACCTGACCGGCCGCGAGCGCGACCCCTCTCTCAGTCAGTCAGGTGTTTCGCTAGCGAGCACGGTGTCGGATAGAAACTTTAAAAAATCTTTTAATGAATGAAACTTTTTTTTATTGTTACTCGGTCATTTATTTTTATATTTAAGTCAATTACCCATGGTTTGAGTGACAACGGTTGTTTATCCTTACACCCTGTATAAGAGTTACGCGATAGAAAGAGAGGTAACTTCTAGGTGAATATAACTGTAGCTAATTAGCGCTGTGCTATCCGAGCTGCACTTTTTATTGTGTGGTAGCAAGAGTCGCTTTTTATTTCAATGATTTTGCGGAGTGAACCATCTGTATTCATCTTTGGTTTTAGCAATATGCGGTGTATATTTGAACCCCAGTACTATAAAGACTGACCAAATGTATTTTGAGTTACTTATGATCAGTGTCCTTAGTGCAAAGTTGTGCAAAAATAAACACATTTAACAATCGACCGTTCGCTCTTTTATACTGAAACCTTCTAGCTTTACTTTTTATTATGAAATTCACAGGAAACAGATAAACATAACAGAGTAAAAAGTGGTAAATAGGTGAGATAGATATACGCGCCCTGCAAGTGACACGTCAAAATTTGGCTTTTAAGCTCAAAACACACACAAGACGGGTGATGTCTTTTTTTATTAATGTCATGAACCCTTCGTCTTCGTCTGAATTCTTCATCCGTGTCCGAATCACCCGACATTTTCACACTGCAACCGCTGCCGCCTGTCAAGGTACGCTCTGTGTGAACACGATGAACACCGCTGCTCACGCGATGAAAACGACCCGTCCCGCCTTGTGTGTGTTTTGAGCTTAAGCCAAGTTTTCTACGTCTTGTATCTTTCTTGCTCCCGATAATTACGATATGCCTAAACCTACTTACACGTGTCTTCTAATAATGTGACATTGTGCCGTTTTTGAAGATCGAATGTTGGGTAGGTAACCTATCTACCACTTTTTAATTATATCATTAGGGATCACCCCAATGCCATAATTTGGGACTTATGATCAGACTTATAAGTCTGGATAGCCCCTGTATACAGGCCCATGTACAGGTACCTGTTTATCAGGTCCGTGTGAATTTAGTTGACTCGGTTAGCAAGAAATCGTTAAAATAATATTGCTTGGCCATTTTCTCTGGCTAAATTCTAGAATGGGTTGAAATAAACACCATGGATCCCACAAACAAAGCTGTGAATCAACAAAAAACCAAGCATGCCAGTATGAACATTATGCCCGTGCTCACCTCAACATCGTTCGCGTTCTCCCGCTCGGGCAGCGCGCGCGCACGCTTCTTGCTGCGCGGGTTGTTGCCCTCGGACGGCGCCTGCCTCTTGGGTTGGAACTGTTTGGAGAATAACATATATTTTATTCCTGTATTTTATATTTATTTTCTTGTTAACTATCCTGTTTATGTTGCACCTACCATGTTTTCTCTCTGCATCACCCTAAGGTTGACTGGTAGAAAATGCCTCAGGCACTAAGTCCGCCTTTGTACGGTATTTTTGTAGAATGTCCCTTATAATCTAATAAAAAAATGTGGGACCCACGCCCCGTCCACACTTAGCCTCAGACCGACCTGTAACTCTGGCGGCAGGAACACGCGCGTGTTGGCGAAGTAGTCCGCTTGCGGCGCGAAGTACATGCGCGGGATGCGCGCGTCCGACGGGAAGTCGCGCAGCTCGAAGCTCTGCGACCGCGACCAGATCACTGACATGGCTAGGTCGCACACGGCCCACAGTTTCTGTGAACAAGTATAGATAAAAAATTAGTTATAAAATATGGCAGTCTCTTTTATCCCGGGTATTGTGTATTGTAACTGGGTTGTGGAGATCAGAGGGCCTAGACAAGTGACAATCGCTTCAAAAACATTTCGTATTTCTACGACATTGAACAGGATTCAAATCAGGTTTTCGATAGCTTATGTCAGTCCTATACATTTTTGTCTTTTCCATCATCGTTATCGCTAATAAAATGTCACTTTGTCTAGGCCCTCAGATAGGCAGTCGCTCGATGTAAAATAATAGTATTCAGCTGCATCCAGTTAGCCCAATATAGTTGGGAAAAGGCAAGGCAGATTGATTGATCGCGGTCTCTTGTCTTACTAATCAGTATATCTTGCTAGAGATGTACTGATTGTATATCATCATATACCTAAGTCAAATGTAAGTTTCGGGACTAGTTTCAAACTGAGATGGAGTCTCTTTTCACTAACAAGCGATTCGTGAATGGATCGCAAACAGCTTGGCACATCTTCTTATGCTCCATCTACACGTTGTTGGCCCAACACGCGCAAATATAAGCCAAAGAATGAACTATATTATAGCGATAAGTGTACACAATTAATGACGGTAGTTCAATGTCTTGATAATAGTTTCAGTATACTGTGGCGAACATTGGCTTATGCTGGCTTTAGCGTATTGACGGCAAATAAGAAATTTGTGGTGAAAATTCAAATATTTTGTTTAGCCACAATTCAGCCACGTGAATTCCGTTCGCTCCTCCTCGATCCTCAGTGGTCAAGGCGTGCTGTGCACGATGGAAGGTGGCCCACTGTCTGCGGAGAGACGCCGCTTAATTCAACAATCAGAAATGCTGACCAAATAAGTATACGTACATAGTTGACGGCGTCGTCCGTCTCGTTGAGTGCATCCTTGTGCATCTTCATGCGCTCCACGAGGCTCTTGTAGAAGCCGTAGCAGTAAAAGTCGTTGCGAGTGATCAGCGGCTCCAGGATGAACCACAGGCAGTTCTTGACGACCTGCGAATAAAATAGTAGATTATTTACTAAGATGTGTGTTATATCACAGGTGCTATATTTAATCCCACGACGATACGAAGGATACGATTACGATACGATTCTAGTGCTCCCAATGCAGCGACAGCTCAGAGTTAAGACTAGAATCCTGAGTGCAGTGAGTGAAGAGAGGTGGCACGATACGAAAACACTTTTATCCCCGAGGAGAATACTCTACTTTTCACACCTTCTGAGAGGTAATAAAAAGCAATTCGATTTTCGTTTCTTTTTTAAGTATGTGCTTCGGGCATCATCGTCTTCTTCCGAAATACGAACGCGCGGTGATAAGAATAGATGTAATAAGGAGCTGTTCCGACAATGAGACTACTGGCCTATTTTTTATTACAAAATTATAGATTAACAACTCTATGCAATTCCAAATAACTTTTCAAAACTTGAGAGAACTTACAAACCGTTCCGCGCTTTGTAGTGGGGGGTTACTCTGTGGCGCAACGTTCGACGTTCGTTCTAATTCGGAAACACGATGATTACCGAAGTGCATTATCTTTTCTGGTTTACTTGTAACAAGTTTTCTGCTACAAGCCGTAATACATAGTAAAAAGCCAACATACCTTGAGTTGCACGACGTTGTCGTAGGCGGTGAAGGCAGGGTCGTGCGTGAGTATGGGCACCGCGAACACCAGCATGTAGTCCGGCAGGATGTGCGGCAGCTGCGACACGGCGCGCTCCACTGTGGGCGACAACGGCCGTGAATTGGCGTTACAGGACATTAGCCTCTGTCGTCTATTACAATAGACGTCGGAGGCATTACAAATGTACCCTTTGAAGCCTACAATAGACGTCAAATGAATCGCCGACAATGTTAATAGTAAACAAAGAAATAGTTCACTATAAAACTAGTGTGTTTCATCAAATAGTTAGTTTTGCCGTAATGTTGGCTCCACAGCTAAATTTAAAACACAGACCTATTAGGCGGGGTAGCGTATCCCGGGTAGCGTATTCCTATTGTTTCTACAACAGTTGAGCCAACATTACGGCATAGGAACTATTTGATGAAACGCACTCGTCTATGAAATACAAACTTATTTTTGATGTCTATAAAATCAATGTTGTGTTCATCCCAAACGAAGGGTTCCGCCCTGCACTGTGCGTGGCTTGGCACGCACTTTGCCGGTTTTTTATTTTATTTATGTAGCTACAAACTTAACCTATTTTTACCTATTTAATCGTTTCTTTTATCAGGCGTGCACACAGAGTACTTGTCGCTCGTCACTCACATAGGTTACCTTTAGTCCCCACGGTAATGTTCCGCACGTACTCGCGGCGCCGCACCACGTCGGCCAGCATGTACTGCCGCACCAGGCTGCGCATGCGCCGCTCGGGCTCGCGCCCGGCCAGCGCGTACATGCCCATGAAGTCGAGGGGCAGGCATTTGTTGGGGATGCCCTGTGGGGAAAAACAAGTTTTTAAAATAAACTTAACACCTAACAGAACAGGGTGTAAGGATTTATTCATGCATATTTTGTCACACGATCCTTGCGCCTGCGCAGAATCTAGTAGCGCGCTCCTGGTTGTGGTGCCTCATGATAACGTGGCCGAACACCCGCAGTAGCGAGCTATCGATCTCTGGTACAGGATTATGCTTGCATCCTGCAGTGGATGTTAAACGCGTGAGGATACTCAAGGAGTCCAGCTCGAACCAAGGAGACTCAAACTTTTTGCAGTAACATTTTGGTTTAGGTGCACCAATTAAATATTAAGTTGTTCAAAATTGTTTTATTACATAAATATAAATTACCTTTGACAGTCCCTTGTGTAGTTTCGTGGCAAAAGCTTCTCTAACTTGAGGTACGTCGTCCTGAAATTACAAAATATTATGAAGGTTAAAAAAAAAACAATTTAGTAATCGATCGAACGCGTTGAATGTTTGAAGACACATGCTTATTATAACGAAGTATCGCGACAAGGTCAGGAAAGGTCAGGTGGTACTCTCAACCGGCGTTGAACTTACACGAAGCAAAAGAGTATGTAAGGAGCGTAGCAGGTGGCGTTCCATAGTTTCTGCCTACCCCCATGGGAAGAAGACGTGAGTTTTATATATCGCGAGTGAGGACAATTTTAAGTCTCTACAACCGACGACAATTATAAATTACACACCTATATCATTCTACAACAGAATGACTGAAGATGAAATACAAATATATTTCTATCTGAACTGAACTGAAATGCGCCCAACACTCACAATCATGAGATGTGACAGGTTGTAGAACTGCTCGGCGGTGAACTGGTCGCCGACGCCCTTCTGCTCGCAGATCTTCAGCATGGCCGCGCCCGCCGCCAGTCGCAGGTGAGCCATCTCTGCTTTTGATAGACGGTTTTGCTGGAATAGAGGAACTTACTATTAGAAGATGTCAGGCAACGAAATCATGGATGACAAGCAAGAATTGTCACTAGTTACTTCTTTAGCATAATATACAACAAAATACTGATTAGTGCTGACCCACCCAGAGTATTCTAGAATTTATATCAAACATTATTTCATGCGTATAAATACTTCCATACTAATAAACGTTTACACACCGATTTCTCTCTTTCAGTCGTTAGTAATTTGACTTTCGAAAGAAGAAGGCAAAGCATTGTGTAACTTCACAGACGTTATATAACGTTTATTGGTAAGGAGGTTAGAGTATATTTCTGTCCAATGGTATGCTTTAAACACTAGTAAAAGTCCTTATTATAAAGTCATATTTTTCTCCGATGTGAGTATTCATCGGAGAAAAATATGACTTTATAATAAGGACTACAGTAGCTTCATTTATTAATTTAGAAAACTCATTCCAAAACACAATCTAACATCAAGTTATCATTCAAAATAGCAATTGACAAGAATCATATTTATCGATCAGTCTTTCACAAAACAGACTACAATTAACAATAGTCTATATTTTATAAGTAAAGACCAAAGACCACTTCTATACCTGTAACAAATCCCCCTTGTGCACTATAAACGCATTCAGCATCCTGAAGGTCTTCTGCGCAGACAGCTCATCCTTCTTGAGCCCCAGCAGCCAGCGCGCCATGCACTTGAGTCCCTCCAGCTTGCAGCGCGTTTCCTCGGGCAGCAGGTCCTCCGCGCACCACGGCTCGTCCGGCACGGCCGAGCTGGCGCCGCCCTCGCGCACTAGGAGCTCTTTTACGATCTGTGAAGGATTACATGTAATGGTTTTATGTTTTTGGTAAAAATTTTGACGGTAGTTTAGCGGCGCGGGAGGAGAAACGGTTTCTTTTTTATTTCAGCGTCCAATCAAGATAAGTCTCAAAAAAAAATATCCTGGGTTAAACTAAAAAGTATTAAATTTTTCCTGTGTTAACTTTATAGTGATTGTTGCAAGTGATGAGCATCACCTAGACAAAAACAACGTATCGTAATACTGCTTTGCTGCATGATAAATTAGCAGTTTTTTTTTTCAACGATAAGTAACTAGTTATTGTATTATTTTGATTATATGTATTTTACTTTCTCACGAATTTTACACACGGTGTCTACATCTCTTATCTACTTTCCTATCGCAGGTGTGCTGGAAGAGATTTGTTTAGAAATAAATCACCTTTGTACGTTTTTTTCTGTTCTTTTTTTCTAGTATGTTTATTATGTGTGTACATAAAAGGTTAAATAAAGAAATAAATAACTAGACCCAAAGGCCCATTCCCTATCCTGCAGACCGGTGAAATGTGTTAACTTACCTTCCTGCGCAGTATAATGACATTTTGAATGGCGAATGAACCACTAACTTGCCGAAGCACACCTTATTATATCTTGCAGTTATTTTTGTAAGGGGTATCTTACCTTCCTAGAGACAATATTCTTGATGTGCACGGGGAAGTTGTCAGGAAGATTGTGTGCTATGTGTCCGAGCGTCACGATGGCCGTGCGGTAGTGTTCGGAGTGCGGCGAGAGCGTCGCCTTTAGAGTCTCCAGGATTTCTGTGAAGATCTGCGTCCTTTGTTCAGGTACGTTCATGAATAGGCATCTGCGGAACAATGAATATGAAATGTTTTATTTCTACTGCATACTTGTGACAGCTGACCAGGGGGCTTAAAACGGCAACTTTGGCAGAATCATATTAAGAATATTATGAATCATCGTAAAATGTCACAAACTGAAAATTCATAATATGATCAGCGTGTATTTCATATTACGAAATAATTCATCTGTTTGACAGATTTCAATGGAGATTCGTAAAATGGTACACAAATTTTGAATTGCTTTTGTATCAAATTAGAGGAATTGCTAATGTGGCCGTTTTAGGCCCCCTGTCCGCTGGATCCAAAAACTACAGACTATGAGACAACAAGGCAGTTGGTTGTACACACGGCTACACATAAAGCTATACATTTCCAGTATAAGCTGACCTCACATTGTACGCGAAATCCTATACAATGCGAGATCAGCATAAACTGGAAATGTATAGCTTGATGTATAGCCGTGTATACTCATTTAGAAGATGAACTATAACCAGATTATTTTCTAGGTTAGGAAAAAAAATACTTTGAGCGGGCCAATTTAATTTACCAGGCTTCTAGTTCAATGAATACCTAGCTCCCGATTTTTGTTGCAATATTGGTTCATTTTCAAAAGATTAAGCTGTTGGTGTTTGAGTAAGAGACGACTATTATACACAATAAGTTACAGGTATCTTACCTGACGGCATTCTTGGCTTGTTTCGGTGTGCCGACCTCCGCGTACGCTTTACACAGCGTTATCAGCCTCGGGAACAGGGCCGGGCACGCGTCACCTGTGAACGAAGAAATTTTATTATTACGCTAATATGAACACCCTTTGTTAAGTTCCTGTTTAAACTACCCTCGGCAACTGTTTTTGCATCGTCTTAACTTTGTACAAGGAGCTTTAAGGTTATTTCATATGAGCAGAGAGCGGCTGGTAACGGAAACATGGTAATACTGAAGATCAAGGCTCAGCAGCTGTTAAAATCTACTCTTGCGTAGTCAGCGTTTTAGTTTAATTTCCTGAAATAATACCCACACAATTATATCGTCTTATTTTGTGAATTTCCTATTTATTTACTATGTAGTAATGTATGTATAGTAGATAATTTTGTAAGGGAAAGCAGTGCCTTTTGTCATAGGCGCTACATTGAAGCCCGACCGTAACGAAGGATTCTAGTGCTCCCGAGCGCAGCGAAGCAGTTTAGAGTTAACTCCTGAGCGAAACGAGGGAGTTCGCTAGCCCAAGACGAAGGGACTTTCCTTGTCTGTAATTTTTATGTTATACATAATAAATAGTAATCTATGTAGAGGAGAATATTCTACTTTTCACAGTTCACACTTTCTGCGAGGTAATAAAATGCAATTCCACATTCGTTTTTTTTAGAAATTCCGTACAATATTATGACCCGGCTAGACCCCAGGGGCCATTATGACTTACTTGAGGTTAGGTTTGCAATTTGCATGATATATAATTTGACAGTATCGAGAAAAACATATTATAACACAATTTTACACTCACTGAGGGGCTTGTATTTGCCTAGGAAGGTGAGCGCGGCGAGTATGTGCGGCGCGACGGACTCGTCGTCCAGTTCTAACAGAGACGTCAGCCGGTTCAAGATGTCTTCGTGTAGGAAATGAGAGGGGAACACGAAGGAGAGCATCACGAGGAGTTTCAGACCGCGTTCTGCAGCTTTCTTCTCGTCGATTCCTGTGGAAAATAGAAGAACTTAGTAAGGGATTACTTTTTTTTTTGTCATTTTCGGGTTTGGTCTGTGGATGGATGACCATCGTTACATACCGAGACTTCTCCGTGCCTCGGAAAGCACGTTAAGCCGTTACGGGTCGTCGGAAGCCTGAAAGTCTGACAACCAGTCTAACCAAGGAGTATCGTATTGTCCAGTTACTGGGTTATGAAGGTCAGGTAGACAGTCGCTCCATGTAAAACACTGGTATTCAGCTGCATCCGGTTAGACTGGAAGCCGACCCCAACATAGGCTAGGCAGAATGCAGATAGAGTAAACTGTACTAGTACATACCGCACTCCTCCGCCATAGAGGCGTCGGTTCCCTTCACGGTGCCCTCCACGTAGCCGACGAGTATGAGCAGCGAGTCGTGGTCGATCATCACTGAGCTCACTCGTTCTAACAACATCTTCACTGTGTTGTAGTATAGGTTTGTCATCACTGGCTGGCCTAGCTTCTTTAGAACGCTTGACTGAAAGGCGGAAGGAGAAATTAGTATCAATACAAATAAATAAAATTGAAGTGTCTGTTTGCAATATCAAAATAACAGCTTTTTACTGAATGCATATGAAAGCATATACGGTACTTCTAATGTCTTTTTTTTTTCTGTCTGTTTGTCCCGGCGACACTCCGAAACGGCTGGACCAATTTTGACGGGACTGTCACTGGCAGATAGCTGATGTTATAAGGTAGTAACTGAGGCTTACTTTTACTAGGTACAGAAAAATAATTAGGGTTCATTTTTTTATTTTGGAACTAACACTATAGACCATTGTAGTCTGACTAATAAAAGATTATTATTATTATTATTTTATTTATATATGGTTACATATCTCGGGACCATGGGGTCCCGGTCTTTTGGAAGGCGTACGAGGGGCCGAAGCCAACTTGCAGAAGCCTGTTAGACATTTTTAATGGAATGAATTTATTATTTTAGAACAAGAATTAGGGTCCACGCGGAAAGAGCCGCGGGCAGCAGTTAGTCAAACAATATGACTGCCCATGCGTCGAACAACATTAGATTTATTCCATTTACTAGGATTTGAGTAGGCTTTAAGAAATCGAAGATTTACATGGTTTAGATTTAGAACAATAATCAGCATTTTAAAGAACCACTGCCACAAAATGTTTCACCGAAGACTGTACCTATTTCTTTGCATGGGAACTATATAGCATAATCAGCCTATAATGTTCCCACTGCTGGGACACAGGCCTCCTCTCTGTGAGAGGGAGCGGGCCGTAATCCACCACGCGGGCCCAGTGCGGGTTAGTAGATGTCAAATGTCTTCAAATTTTTGATTCTAGGACATGTCGGTTTCCTCACGATGTTTTCCTTCACCGTTTTGAGAGCAGTGGCGATGAAATAATTTACACAAAGTAAAGCGCCTGTCGGGGTTCGAACCTACGACCTACAACTCGTAAGTCGTGGCCGTTACCACTGGGCCACCACTGCTCTACTACACTTCTCATCAGAAAAATCGAAACACTTCCGTTTTTATGGTTACTAGTTTCTAAATATACACATTTTTCTGATAATCCTTACAAAACATAAACTTGCAAGGTGTTTCGATTTTTCTGATGAGAAGTGTATATAAATACTAAGCAGATCATTAAGACCACAACCCACCTGTAGCTTAACAGGTTAGTGGGTCACCAGCCTCACCAGGTCGCCTTTCAGATTATACTCGAAGCAGCTTAGCGCTGCGCTTAATTACATTACTATACCATACGCTAATACTAATATAATTACTGACAAATGCGTGCACTGACTGGACAGGTCCACTCAATCTGTATGGTTCTTTCCTCAAAACACCATTGCAGACACCAATCTACATGGTCTTCACATGATCTGACCAATATTATGTCTGGACTTTCAAAGAGACTGTGACCTCTGAGTTTGTTTCGGCCTTTCTTCTCAGAGTAGTTAGATAGGAAACGCCGACCTCATCTAGTTTTAAAAATGTGATTGACGTGTAAAAGTGTTTGTACAAACCCACTTACTGAAAATAAATATATTTATCATTTATCAATAACATTAATACTCACAGTAGTACGAACGCAGACCTCGCAGCTGACATTCGGATTTAAAATGGTCTCCATTCCTTGCAACAACTCAGGAGCCTGTTTCATATGATGAGAGAACTTATTCAAGAACTCCTGAGACTTGACCGACTCAGGCAAGAACTTCGAACTTATGTGTAGCACTTTAGCTATCATTTCTTTTTGAACGGCCGGCGTCGGCGGTTTTCGGTGAAGTTCGATCCATTCGCCGACCGTACGACGAACGACCAACTGATGTTTTTGTAACTCTATGAACGCTTTCGTCGCGTTATCGTCAACGTTTGACATTAGGTAAAAAAGCTTCTTCATACGAATGGGGGCTGGCAATGTGTATGGAACGAGAGAAGTATTTAGGAGGCGTTCCACCAATAAACGGTCTTCTAAAGCTGTCATATAGTATCCATGAAGGATTTTATCTTTGATCCATTGGACTGCCTTCTCTGTGGCGGGAGGTACGCTCTCTTCTGTTAGAAACTTTTTGTAGATCAGAGCTAAACCGGACATCGCCTCTTTTCTAATTTTGAATTTCTTGTCGAGCGTTCTTTCGCGTACGAAGTGTAGGAGATCTTCTGACTCGGCGACTGCTTGGAAGTCTCTTTGAGCCGTTGCTATGATGGCCATTACTACTTCGTAGCGTACCTGTTCATGGGCATCATGTTGTCTCAATTTTAATGTCTCTGTTATGTCTTTTCTCAAGTCTGGGTGATGTACTAAGAAGTGCATGCAGTATTGCACGCATTTGATTCTGATTGGTACTGATATATCGTTGAATCTGCCTAGGAAGGCTCGCCATAGTGCTGGGTACTGTTTCGCTAGTTCTGATCCCGGTTCAGAGAACATTCTCGCAAGTAATGCGACGCCACTGAGCCGCTCCGGGAACTGTGCGGACTTGAGTTTGCATTCTAACTGCGGTAGCACGGATAGAAGGATTGTGGGGCAGCATTGGTATAACTCGTAGATAAGCTCGTAAACTTTTGAGTAAATGAGAAGATTCTTCTCTTCCTTGCCGAGAATTAGCACGTGGTTGAAGAACTGTGGAAAGATACAGGGAATAAAGTATTACATTTTAAAAATATCGATACAGAAAATAATATTTAAGAACAGAAACGATTTCATTAATAGAAGGTAGGTAGAGGGGGCCCTCTACCGACCTTCTATTCGCTAGTTTTTAGTTTTCTTACAGGGAACTTGGGATTATTTTGCATTGAGCGGAAAATAATTAGCAAAAAGTAGACACGACATGACATCAAAATCTATCAATACACGTAATTCATCCCAACATGCAGTCCTAATATTAGCTTGTACACTAATTAATCTATTTATATAAAAGTGAATTTCATCATAGGAAACGTCATTTTACGCCCACCGCTATATATTTACGTGGGTGGTAGTCGTAAGGCATTGCTATGTAAGTATTTAATTAAGTGGGCCGTTACACCCATATCCAAGTAAATAACATGATATTTAAAGTACCTACCCAGCAACCTAATTACGTAGCACACTTTTTTTTCCTAATCCATTGTTACATAATGTTTGAAAAATCGTCGGCTCAACAGCGTAAATAACGCAATGAATGTTGTTGCATTGTCAAAAATGAAGTAGGTAATAGGGCGGGTGGGCGATGCGTTGCAACGGGGTGCGACGGGGGCACAAGAATTTCCACGCGGACGAATTCTCGGGCAGAACCTAGTTTAAAAAAAGTGTGTGTGTGTTACAAAAAAACCCTAATACATTAGATAAAGTTAAGATTAGAGAAGTTAAATTTCAAAGCTACCTTTCTCCTACTATTTTGCTGTGCCCAACAGGGTCCATAATGATCTCATTAAAAAGTTACCCTACTAAGTACAAAATTATGGAATCCAATACCTAAAAACTTTTCTAAAAATCATTGTGTAATTTATACGTTCGTGTACCGTTTGCTGCTCCAATATAGAGTTATGTACCTGCATTTAAATAGTTTAGCAAAGGGGGAACGTAATGATTGCAGGCATCCATACCTAAGCATATAATGTATGTATGATATACGTGATATGCAGTATCTAAATGGGATGCAGTTATATGGAGCATCAATCGTGCTTCTTAATTCAATCGTTTGAATATTTAGGTATGTCCACGTTCTGAATTCGAATGACAAATAAGTAATGCGTAGTTTTGAATGGAAGATTGAATCTTTGTAACCACACAACCCTGCAGATCCGTTAATACTTTGACTGGGCCGTGGGCGTTGCATCTGGGGATCTATAAGTCCGATAACGAAAATATGGGCCCGCCCGAAAGTAGTTGATTCGTCAAAAAACGTGGCAAATTCAATTTTTCGGACGGCAAACGGATTAGGCCTCCTAAACATAGCTTTACAATATACGTTCAAGAAATTGAAAATGTTGTGACTTTGCGGCGATGGCCTTGCTCCCACTTTTGTGGGCCAAACTATCCCTAGAAGCACGAAAGTGTGTCTAACTAAGTTCGACAATGCACCCCAATTTGTTACCTTTACACGAACCATTTGGAGGATGACCATCCCCCAAGTCGAACGACTGAATGAATGAATGAATGAAATGCACCGACGAATGAACTCCAAAATTTGCACTAGCCCCTGGAGCATCATGTAGTCATGTTTTGGGGCTACAGATGCCATTGCATATTAAGGAGTAGAACGGGAGGCGCGGTAATGGTAGGGAAAACGTGTCCTCAGGATAAGGAAGGATTAGCGAACCGTACCTACTGGATATTATGCATGCATGAGTAAGCAATGGAATAGTGGAGAGACGTGGAATAGGTATTTATCAATTGATTGGCTTTTCTTTACGACGTCACCGCCAGTTGACTCAGGTCGATCTTCAAGTTGAACGACTTCACTTTTATTACATAAACGACTTACCGCTTGTATATAAGGTTCGAGCGTCTCACTAGTCTTGATAATCAGCTCCTTCGCGAGCGAATACGCGTACTTGTGGTCGCGTTTGTTGGGCTCCACCAGATTCATCAGGATCACGTTCAGAAGCTCGTTGGAGACCACGTCCGACTCCGTGATGAGCGGGCACAGGACATCCAGCATGAAGGATTTAACCTTTGTTGAGTGTTCCGTGCTGGGGAGAGAAGTGAGGGTTAGAAACTTTTGATTAGGTGTAAATTTAATTATGGAACTAATATCTATTATTACATTGTAACAGCGAATCAATTTTCACGCCCTACGCAACCTCAAATTGCTTAGCATGATCCTCCTTTATGCCGAAAATACTGCAGCATTCGTTTAGAAATGTATGTTAAAGTTGAGGATTGATGCTAGGTCCTAGGTCCTATGTTTGACGAAAACATGATTACATAAAATTTTCTCTACATATACAAAAAAATAACAAAGTTACCTCTAAACCGAAGTATAAACCGCTGTCATAAAAAAAATACTTCAAATTAGATCATGAAACTTTTCATAATAACTGAACTAACTATAGAGCAGATGTTTTTTATTTATTTTTATTACCATTATTTGACCGTAAAAAGCAATTACCTAAACTATTCGAGGCTTGGAGCCGCCAGCACCCCACACCGTCTCGCTCTCACTCAGGTCGCGAGTAGTATGGTCCGATGCTAGACCAAATATTTTTTGATAATCGGATAGCTCATGACCCAAGGAGGCGCCTGCCCTAAAGAATATGAATAAAACTGGCCACTATAACATTGCGTACCAATAACAGTAGTAAGTAATACATTTTTGCGTTTCTCCTCCGTATTAAATTCTCGACTTCAAACCCGCCATTTTTACATGAAACCTTATTAAGTTGAAAAGGAATGTTCTTAGAATTCTCAATAGCGAACAAGCTCTTGGATAAAGGTCTTGTTCCGAGAACTGGGATCGATTCAACTTACCGTAGTACACAGGATGTGTTTTTGAGCAAGGATTAATTTTTCTTTAGAGATACGATTGATAGGAAGATTGAATGAAATCTTTCTAATTTATCAATTTTACAACAGTAACTAGGTATAATTTTTTTATATCTTAAATCTCATATGACAATTTTAATAAAATTAGTTAGCTTAGCATGATATAAACTTTACCTACGTAATGTCCAGTTAACCGCACATCAGTGGTACTGGTACTGGTAACAATTTGACATTTATAGCGCCTTTATGTTCTTAGCCGTAAGGGCGATTTTCGTAGTGGGGACGTGCGGTTGACTATACATAAGTTCATATTAAATTAAAAACTTCCTGTTCTTTATTAAAAAGAAATAGTATTTTAAGAAAATGGATTTTATTCCTTGATTAATAAACCGCACCCTGTATAGCCGTTATCAAACAAAAGCCTTTCAGTTTTTAAATAAATATCACTTTTATCAATTTTAACAGGTTCGGCCGAAGGTCAAAAAAAATATTTTATGTCAAAGTTGTTAGACAATGAAAAGAAGTATCGATTCCAAACTTGTTCAAATACAACTCGGTATTTTAGTAGAATTGATCACGATTTTAAATATCGTGCAGCATAGAATATAATATTAATTTATTTTAATTAAAACATGGTACATGGTCTTATAATAGTTCTGATCTTCCATGTTTCGCCATGGACTGGCATACGATGCATTTTAACTGCAAAGCAAGCAACGATAATGTATTTCATTTCAAATCTTATCATTCCTTAATTAGATTATCTGGGCAGCATCGCAATGTTAATATTGTCTACTCTAATTGATACTTGTAAATTATGTGTAATTTGTGATAATGTGACAAGACATTTTTTTTGTTCATTTCGTAAATTGTTAAAAAGAATTTTATGGAATGAATAAATGAACCAAATGCCCCAGCGTGGTTTAACCAGACTCGATTACTTGATTGAACCCAGAGAAATCTTGGATCTCAGTCCTGCTAATGCTAAAATATCAACGACATTCACATTAGAACATCCTTTCGAACAATAAAACTACGTAGCCTCGGTCGCATATAATCGAGTTCACATTACATTGGTCCTTCGAGTCGCGTTAAACGTGTCGCACTTTCACAGTTCACTAGGACCAATTTTCATTCCAACAAATACAATCTTCATCTCAAAAGGAACACACATCCAAAATACTTAACTCACTGGAATAGCAAATCTGAACAAGACCACAGTCTTGCTGTATTTAAATAATAAACAGTAATGGCCATTTTTACTAAACACTATGCGATACTTAAATAAATTCCAAATATTACTACGTACTTTATTAAATAAAAGCGCGGTTTTGGATTTTCAAACCTTAGCTCAGCGCCGTAAGTTGAAAATCAAATTGCGCGCTTTTTTTAACATTCATTTAGGTGTCGCCCAGTGTTTTAAGTAGTGAAAACGGGCATAACATTACTTCCTTTTTAAGATTGTTCTAGAACAAAATAAAACTTAGTACTTACTTGACAATCTTGAACATAAGCGAGAAGAGTGCGCAGAAGATCTCCTGGCAGTCTTCCAACTCGAAGCACATGTTGAAGGACTTCACATACGCCAGGTTCTCCAGCAGATAGAAGTAGCGCTTGAACGCTGGGTCCTTCGGGTCGCGGAGACCTTGCAGCTGGTTGATCAGGAACAGGAATATTGTCTTTACCTGTTAAAGAGGAAATATCCTTATTAATATTATAAATGCGAAAGTAACTCTGTCTGTCTGTCGCGCTTTCACGCCAAAATTACTGAACCGATTTAAATGACATTTGGTACACAGATAGTCTAGAGCCTGAGAAAGAACATAGGCTACTTTTTATCGACATACCACGCGGGCCGCAGCCGCAGCCGAAGCCGCAGGCGGAAGCTAGTTATTCATAAACGATGTTTATTTCATAAATTAAAAAAATTAAAACACTTCGGTTCGGTGTTCCACGTATCTGAGAAGAAAGACCGAAACTAACTCAGAAGTCACAGTCTCTTTTAAAGTCCAGACATATTCTTGGTCAGGCACTCAGGCCATATGAGGACCATGCAGATTAGTGATTGAGATGGTATTTTGAGGAAAGAACTACACAAACTAGAGTAGACCTGTCCAGTCAATGCACGCATTTGTCACGTAAACGCATCGTGATGCCGAAAATCCCGTTGTTTAAAAAACATGCTCCCTCATGTTCTCAGCCAAAAATTCAACTCCACTGCTAGGCATTAATACCAACTTATGTGACGACGGGCGGATCAATCCGAGAGTGAGTTGATAACATTAACAACATCCTGCGAACAGCAATCCATGCATCCGCGTTGCAAACCAAGTAATAGAGGTTCACGGAGAGAACCCATTAAGTATAGCGATGAATTGTAGACATTTACCCACATTTCGCCAGCTATTGTTTGTCATAAACTACCATGTAATAGGGATGAGCGTATTGCTGTCGAGCGCATATCCAGACTCTAGGCTGCAGAACAGAATCTTCTAATCCCCAATAGGACTATGCTCATCAGTGGCACTCGCAGAGTCAAGTACGTGCAGTAACTAACCAACCAACTAACCGACCAACGAGGTCGAAATTGGCAATTTCTACTATACAACGCACCTCCATCTTCCCCTTATCAAATCATCCAACCACCAATGCCGTATTCAAAGCAGCAAGATAACTGCAATACATAGCGCAACAGTGATTTCAGCACAAATTCTATCCATATCATCTTCCAACTGACATAATCCGTGTCCACAAATTAGACACTTGAATGGTTGCACAAAATCGATTTAATCATAACTGCGCGCACAAAGGCAGCCGGTATGCATTCCGCGAATGCTATTGGCGTTTTAAATCACTCACCACATCATTTGACGAATCTAAATAGAACGTTTTGGAAACAGCTTTAATTTATAAAATAATATGTCAACAGACTTTGGGGTCCTGCAGGGTAATTGTTTAACAAACTCACGCCGTCGAACAAATGAATTTTTCAAGACGGAACTTTACACCCTATACCTCATCTCTATAGAACTTACGGCTCCAATACTATAACTTAAAAGCACTAACTTGCCATATCCAATTAAACTTGGAAAGTTTTTCCTTTAGTCGTGTTAAAAGGTTTCCCCGAGTTTACCGTCCATATTCATGAACATGAATAAATATCAAGGAATTCTAAGCAGACGACATGTCTTGTGTTCTTTTACGATGAAAAAATATGTTCGTACATTGCATTTTAATAATTAATCGTATTTTAAGTAAATACTTTGTTGCTAACAAATTTTGTTCTAGGACATGCCGGTTTCCTCACGATGTTTTCCTTCACCGTTTTGAGAGCAGTGGCGATGAAATAATTTACACAAAGTAAAGCGCCTGTCAGGGTTCGAACCTACAACCTACAACTCGTAAGTCGTGGCCGTTACCACTGGACCACCACTGCTCTCGTCTCGTCGATATATTATTATACGATAATTATAAAAGCTTTTAAAATAACTCAAGAAGAGCTGGAGTTTCTCGTTTGTATACTCAGAGCTGAAGTTTCTCGTTTGTATTTTTGTATTACTCAGAGCTGAAGTTTCTCGTTTGTATTTTCAAATAAAACCGTGCAAACTGTCGTCTCAGAGGTTCAGCGGGGTTTCGTAACACACGTATTTTTCGCATTTTTCAAAATTGATGGCAATGGGTTTAATTTTGACAATTCACTCACGTTCTTTGCGTTATTTACGTTATTGAGCAGACGATTTTTTCAAACCTATGAAGCAATGTCTTAGCTATATCCTTCAAAACTCTTGGATTGTGATTGAAAGTGTGTTACGCAATAAGGGTGGAGGTCAGTTTCGGTATAAGATGGCCTTTAGCGATAGAAGACCCGACTGTAAGAAAGTCTCCAGTTTGTAACTGAAAATTGTAACTAACAAAACCTTTATACTCCATCCTCCAAAACTCACCTGTTCCTGATCTTTATAAGGCGCCTCCGGGGCATAAACCCGGAGCACATCAGCGATGCAGCACGCGATGAGCAGCTGAACATCTCTGGAGGGGTGTGTGAGGAAGAACTCGTCGGCCAAGTGGATCGCGAGCGGTATGTACTGTTGGTACATGCCCTCATCTTGCCCGAGACCTTGTAATGTGTGCGCCAGGACCTGCGGAAGAAAAATGAGTATAAGAATAGCGCAATGCTAGGGAAAATCGAGCTGATGTATCTGGAGTTTCGAATTTATAGGAGGTTTATGGTAGCCTCAATTTTGACCTCACAATAAACTCTAAAAAATCCGGTGTTAAATCTGTCTAGCCTTTTCCCAACAAGTTGGGGGTCGGCTTCCAGTCTAACCGGATGCAGGTAAAATACCAGTATTTTATATGGAGCGACTGCCTATCTGACCTTCACAACCGAGTAACTGGGCAATACGATACCCCTTGGTAAGACTGGTTGTCAAACTTTCGGGCTTCTGAAGATCCTGTCAAAGATCCACGAATGACAGCCGGGTCCAACGGCTTATCGCACTTTCCGAGGCACGGAGGAGTCTTGGCATGTAAAGATGGTCACCCATCCACAGACCAACCCCGGCAAGCGTAGTTTAACCTGATGGATCGACCCGTGCGGCTGGTATTACTTAGCCACGAGCTCCTCAGTATTTCCAGGACATGCTGTTTCCTCACGATGTTTTCCGTCCCTTTTGCCTGAGGACCTTGAAATATTATTATAATATAAGTTATATGTGGCAAGATGATTTTCACCTTGATAGATTGGATAGGTAAGGCGCTGGCCCTTCGTTCCCAATAGTTCCCAAGGGCAAGAGTGCAAAGGTGTGCTTAAGTAGCTAAATTATGACCCAATTACACGCAATTTATTAAGATAGACGTTTCGACTGAAATATAAACCTATATTAAGTTATATTCGACCTAAACCAGCCACGTATTCCTATACAGAGCTAGCTTCAAATCTATACAAAAAGATTGCACATAACCAGAATCTATCCTAAACATAATTAATACCCCTATGACCTAAACAGAAAGATTTTAGTCTGCGCAATCAAAACGCACATTATAAAACCGGCCAAGTGCGAGTCTATAAAAACGGCAAAAAAAATCACGTTTGTTTTATGGGAGGCCCTTAAATATTTATTTTATTCTGTTGTTTAGTGTTTGTTGACATAGCGGCAACAGAAATACATCTTCTGTGAAAATTTTGACTGTCTAACTATCACGGTGACAGACGGATGGACGGACGGACAGCGGAGTCTTAGTAATAGGGTCCCGTTATGTACGGAACCCTAAAAAAAATTACATAAAATATACACATACAAAGTAGCCAAAGCCTCGTATTCAACCAATAAGTTTGATATTTTTGTCTATTGCTTGATGTGAGGGTCAGCCATCACAAACAATACACATTGCTTAATTATTACTCCGTGTAGCGACACTGGCAATTGACAACAAACAAACAATCAAAACAAAATGCCGATTGCAGAGAGGAAAAATAACTACTAAATAAAGCCTAGTAATCATCTTGATTGAGATAGGCTTAACTCCATTTAGAGCAGCATTCTGTCCCATCGCGCCGACCCGATCTAGGCCAGGTGTCATGTAGACAATAGAACAATTTGTTCGGAGATTACATCTAGATTCCAGTCAACTCTAATGTGACCTATACAATGTATGATTGTGGATGAGCCACGGAAAACGAAAATTAAACAAACATAGGTTTTTAATAAATAATTGCTCAATTTTTTTTGGACTAGTGTAAAAATATTGCTATTCGCTTTTCCGAGTAACAAACAGAAATTAAGGTTGTCAAATTCAGTTTAACCAAAACTGACGTTTCGATGACACCTAAAAAATGCCGCCTAAAAATATGTCAACTAAGATTGACATGCTCTTAGTTTTTCCGTCTCTTGTAATACTGCTGTCAGTAAAAGACGCCAAAATTAAGCCATCTGATCCAGCCAATGGATTGTTCATCTTACCTTAGTGCTGGAAAAAGATCTGTCCTATAATAGAGGTATACCATTCACTACGCTGAGTGGATTTGTGACCGCAAAGTCAGCTCGCTCGCACCACTGACGTTGTCATTATCCGCGCCCTGTGTCAACTATATTGGGGTCAGCTCCCAGACTAACTAGTAGCGGTTTAATGGAAGTGGTGTGTACCGTAAATAATTACTTTTTGTACCTATTGTTTTTCTAGCCACTTTATATTCGACACAGATTCATGTGCTCTTTGTGACATGGAGGGTTCTGTTTGGGTGTGTTAATAGTTTCAGTCTGACTGCATTAAGAGTAGCGTAAACGTATGGTTGTACGCGATGCATGTAACCTACACAACTACACCTGCGTACAGTACACGATCTTAAATAAGGCCAATCAAGTTTTAGAAAAGGTTCTGCTTAGTAGAATGTCGTAACTGTCACGCACCTGCAGCTAAAAGTGTCAATTTATGCCCCTGTTACTGTAAAAAAATGCACGGGTCCAGTGACATCGCATAAGCTTAAGTTACTTGCACCGTGTACACACGGCTACATATCAAGCTATATATTTCCAGTATAAGCTGACCTCTCATTTTAGGGAAGTCTATTACAATGCGAGATCAGCTTATACTGGAAATGTATAGCTTTGTATAGATTTGAGTGAGCCGTATGTACGTACAAGCACCTTTGGCCCTCATATTCACAGGCGATTATTAATCCCGGCGGTTTTTTTTTTTGCGCCCTGTATTTTCTACCCACTGCTTAGCGCTGTAAGTTGAAAATCCAAGTTTTTTTTGACTGCTCAATACCTAATATTTTTTTGCTCCGCTCAATACCGAAAGTGGAAAATCCAGTGCACCATAAAAAATCGTCGCGTTAAAAAGTCGCCAACCTGGGCTTACGGGTCGATCGCTCGCTCCACACGGTAATTTACCCACGGGTCCCCTCATTATGTACGATATGATATCAAAGGACCGTATTTGATCGATTGATTGTAATTGCAAGTTACACAAACCTCTCTCCCAAGAACTCTTACTTAAGTACAAAAACGATCGAAGTTACTTTATAAATAAAACATCGATTCAGTACTAGTGCACAAACAATTACGAATATTTTGTATCTATCTGGAATTCTCGACGGAACTAATTTATCTGGCGCTATATTTATATGTTCACTGAAATTACATGCAATATAAATCACATATAATTATTACGTGATCATTTATTAGGTACTGAAAAGGCAGGAAAACATTATCACGAAAGCACGAAATAATTATGTATGTATTATGCCGATCTGTAGTTTCTGCCTACTCCCATGGGAAGAAACTGTGAGTTTATGCATGTAAAGCAGGAAAACCTCTTTCATTCCGAGTGATATCAAACATGACAATCATGATAATTATAGGCTTACGACGAACTAGTGTAGGTAATGTAGGTATCCCCAAAGATGCTTGTTATCATATCTTATCATACTACACGGAACACCCATAGCTTAACGATGACGTCATCAATTCTTGATAGAAGAGGCGAGCCTATTGCCCCAAGGCACGACACGGGCACAAAGGATAGCCTTGGGTTTAGCTCGACGTAAAGTAATAGACAGGCGGAGATGCAAAACTGAACATGCGAAACCGCACCAGTTTGGCCTGACCGGATGATCCGTGCACATACACGAAACATTGAGACCAAATGCTGAGTGTAAACGTAAACGATAGAGTAAACGAGAGAGTAAACGAAGATAGTAAACGACAGAGTAAACGATACAGTAAACGAAGAGAGTAAACGACAGAGTAAACGATAGAGTAAACAAAGAGAGTAAACGATAGAGCAAACGAAGAGAGTAAACGATGATAGAATAAACGATGGGACTGTTTAAGTTTTGAGTTTGACGAGTCGGCCCTGATGGAGGATATAAGTGTAACATTTTGAAAGAGTAACTATAGAGTTTCTTGCCCATTCTTCTTCATACGAAACTACCTTTTGGGTGGGACACCTATAATCAATTCAACCGCAAGCGGCAGCAGCAGGCGACGTGTCGCCCCGACTTGACTGGTTTTTACGAATTTCTATGAAAATGACGTGTCACTAGTTACGGAATGGTACCTTTCTTGTAAATTATTACGTTGAAAAGTGCCTTTTAAGGGCTACTTGAAATAAATGTTTTGAGTTTACCTCAATATCCATATATCTACGACAGGGATTAGTAACACATTAACTGTCTGCGAAGCAAACACAAACATATTAGCTAAACAATTTCCTTGAACCATAATATGTGGTTGATAGGATATGAGAAGAGGCAAAACTGAAGGTAAAACTGATGATGAACGAAACAAAAGACAGCCTAAGGCTGCTTTTCCACCAGACATATGGAACTATGCTGAAAGCTAAGCTACGAAAAACTATGTGACCATTTCCACTATGCTAAGCTACTGTACCGATTTGGCGAAGCGAGTAAGTGCTGTGAAGATGCGCCGTAGCGAGGTAGCTGTGCGAGGAAGTTGCGCAGCTCGAGCTATGCGATACATCCGACAGTAGGGAAGGCACTCTGCTCTGCACATAGTTACACGCAGTAATATACTTAATAAAGTTTTTATTTTTCACTTTTTAGTTGTGGTACCTACCCCACACAAATTCGAATACCACTAGTGGGAACTAAGTGGAAAAAATACGTAATATTGAAGCTAACTCTAAAACCACGCAAGCAAAGTTAATAAAATTTATATGGGACCACCTCGGAAGCATGACCTACCATACAAAAAAAGAATCATCGAAATCGATTCATAATTGGTGGAAAATCGGGTAACAAACATACAAAAAAATAAAAATAAAAAACAGACGATTTGAGAACCTCCTCCTTTTTGAAGAAGTCGGTTAAAAACACAGCTTAGTTAAACCAGTTTCCACCAGTGCTATGCTATATCAACCGCATCCATAGCATAGCACTGCTATGCTATATCAACCGCATCCATAGAATAGCACATCTCCGGTGGAAATATCAGCAATATCAGCTGTACAAATCAAGATAATGAGCAAACCAATGAAGCGAAGTTGCGTAAATTAAGTGAAACTGGTTACATTGGTCCTCGTATACGAAAGGCTAACAACCGATCACAATTGATTCACAATTATGACCTTTAATTCAAGGTGAATAGGAACCTCATTTTCATACTTTAGCACTTTCAATCTTCCTTCATAATCTTACAGACCCTATGTAATTACTTTAAGAACACGAGACAGTAGTAAAACTAGTGATTTATTAGTAAATCTTAGATTTATGAATAATGCAAGAAGTTAAGATTAAAATGCAATAAGGGAGACAAAATTCAATTAAACAAAAGTGTTTATTTATGACTGTAACTTTGTTCCAATATAATAATAGTGCCAAAAGGCTTGGTAAAATGGCAGCTATTCCAAAGTGAAGCTCTTCGGTGATTTCTGAAAAGCCGAAAGTTGTGGCTGCATTTGTGCGGTTCTGAAAAGTCAGGAATTCGACGTTGTTTCTTTTGTATGTACATAGTATTTTTCTAATAGCGAGAATCATGTTAGTAGATAATCATATTTTGAAGAGACCAGATCAACGGCAGATCGAGTAGGCATGACGATTTTAAGGCTCGAAATCTGATATCTGTCACAACCTGAAACTAATCACAAAAATATGATACTCTACAGTTTATACCAACAGTCCTTTTATATCATAACGAGACATTTCTTAATCCCAGCGGGATCATAAAAACCCGGGACAGATGACTTATGATGAGTTATAACGAAGTCCCGGGGCGTTCCCGAGTAACCCATAAAAACATTACACTCCTTTTTGGGTAGTCGTGTCAAAACTACGTAATAATAATAACGCAATCAAACAGCCTGTCAAACAATATCCTAGACGTTATCAAGTTGGTGACGCTATGATGTTCAAATACTTATTTATCTAGTCAAAAAAAAAACCAGACTAGTGCGAGTCAGACCCGCACGCATACGAAGGGAGACAAGTGCGAGTCAGACTTGCACGCACACGAAGGGACGCAAGTGCGAGTAATACTCGCACGCACACGAAGGGAGGCAAGTGCGAGTCAGACTCGCACGCACACGAAGGGAGGCAAGTGCGATCAGACACGCACGCATACGAAGGGACGCAAGTGCGAGTAATACTCGCACGCACAGGAAGGGAGGCAAGTGCGAGTCAGACTCGCACGCACACGAAGGGATGCAAGTGCGAGTAATACTCGCACGCACACGAAGGGAGGAAAGTGCGAGTCAGACTTGCACGCACACGAAGGGACGCAAGTGCGAGTAATACTCGCACGCACACGAAGGGACGCAAGTGCGAGTGAGACTCTTAATACTACTTGGGGTAATAGGGTTCCGTACGGTACGGAACCCTATTACCCCAAGTGAACGTTACAAAATGGATGTAAGAGGGGATTATTGCTATTAGTACTGTACGATTCCTGTACGTCATACGTCGCAGTATGCTGCTATTTGCATACAACATTTTCTCGCCGAGTCTCAGATATTAAAAGTTTTAAGGAAAAGTCCTTTCTGTGGCGGTATTTTGGATAAAACTCAAACAGCTGGCGAAATGTGAGTGTACTATAGGTACACTTCTGCCTAACCCTTCGGGGAATACAGGCATGATGTTATTTGACATTTATTTTGTTTGAGATCTGTAAATTACGCCTATATTTGTTATAAACAAACAAAGACATGAATAACAACGGTAGCTGAATACTTCCTTTCATAGTCGTAAAATGGGTAAACAATAATACCACATAATTATAACTTTCAGAAGGATAAGATCGAACAACGCATTTTGGCGAAGTATTACGGGATAAACAGACGGATCTAGGACAGGTGTCGAAGTCAGCACTCGCTGCAAAATGGAGCGCGAACATCAAGTAAAATAGGTCAGTCACGTTATCGTGTGCCCTTTGTGAGGGTTTCTGAAACTAAACAAGTATATTGATGGGAATGGCTAGCGACAAATACGTACCTAACATTCTTAGCTCCCCTTGCCTCACCTTAGCCAAGGATAGACCGGCAGCCGGACACTAGGGGCCGTTTTATCTTGGTCATTTCTTTTGGGCATAATCGCCACGCTTGTAAGGCGGATTGGCTGGCGTGGCGATTGTTATGGTGTTAAAATGCATAGAGAACGGTGCTGCCCATTCTCTAGTAACTCCCTTATACCTGGTTCAAACGGTTCCATTTTGGTTGATCATTTGAACCGTGTAAACAGACTTTCAATCAAATTGAATTCCAATTCAAAGTATTTTTTGTTGAGCAAAAAAAGTTGTTCAACTAAAATCGAACCGTGTGAACCCGGTATTAGTCACCTTTTACGACAGCCACGGGAATAAATAGAATGGTGCTATTTCTTTACTTCCGACACCACACTATATCATTACGTAGATCTACTTGGTCATGCTAGCGAGGCAGTTTGTTATTGATCTTCTGTACTCGCCTATTCTGTGGTCATGTCGTATGTGGAAATCGCAACACTTGCTGTATATATTTTTTGTTGAGCAAAAAAAGTTGTTCAACTAAAATCGAACCGTGTGAACCCGGTATTAGTCACCTTTTACGACAGCCACGGGAATAAATAGAATGGTGCTATTTCTTTACTTCCGACACCACACTATATCATTACGTAGATCTACTTGGTCATGCTAGCGAGGCAGTTTGTTATTGATCTTCTGTTCTCGCCTATTCTGTGGTCATGTCGTATGTGGAAATCGCAACACTTGCTGTATAACTGTTCGCATTGATTACAAGTTGGGACTATTAATAGTAGTACACAATATGCAAGTAGACGTGCGACATGTTGGTTAACCGTACGTTAGTGTTTTTACTTTTATAACATGGTTAGTCTTAGGAACTCGTGGCTAACTAATAACAGCCGCACGGGACCATCCATCAGGTTAAGCTGCGCTTGCCGATGTTGGTCCGTGGATAGGTGACCATCTTTACATACCGAGACTCCTCCGTGCCTCAGATAGTGCGATAAGCCGTTGGTTCCGGCTGTCATGCGTGGATCTTTGACAGTCGTTGCGGGGCGTCAGAAGCCCGAAACTCTGACCAGTCTTACCATTACCAAGGGGTTAGGTACTTACTGGGTCATACTGGGTGTTAGGGTAGACACCGTTATCATTGAAACTGGTGGTTTGGTGTCATCTATAATATACTTTTTCTATGGGACCAACCTTGAAATCACGAAAAAAATATCAACTGTTCCATACATTTGTGTTCACTTAAATCGACAAAATGTATGGAACAACAGATTTTTTTTCGATTTCAAAGTCGGTCCCATAGAAAAAGGTAATATAAAAGAACAATACTGGTATTCAGCTGCAACTCCAACATAGTTGGGAAAAGGTTAGGCAGATTAGAGTGATTGAACGTGGTTAGTTTTACCTACTCACCTACGTTTAAATAAGTACTTATACGTTAAGTAAGTACTTAAGGCTCCCTTAAACAGGCGCGACGCGACTAGTAGAACAATTTCTATGAAAACTTCATGGAAATAATTTCCTCCGTCTGCAGGAGCCTTAAAACAAATTAAAATGGCGAAGAAATGGAAATACAAAACACTTTACTAGATTTTATTAGTCTAGTATGTTTAGATATTTTATTCGTGTTTACAGAACTGTAGCAAAAATATGCACGTTTTTCAGAGAGTTTTAGAAAATTAACATAATTGATTGCGGAAAACCTTCACGTGTAGTGTTCTAAAAGACAATGGCGAACCAGTGGTTATTGTTTACAAATTATGTACACGGAGGCAAATATTTAGTCCACCAAAAGGTAAAAATGTGACCTTGGCAAAAACAAAAAAAAATTGTTTGTAACTTATTTGGATTGCGTTCCTAATTTCTCACGCAATAGTACGGACATAGTTCAATAATATGGGAAATAGAAATATATGTATGTATTTATTTCCACCTTTATGTATTTTATACACCGCATGTACGTATGCAAAAAAAAATATTATTGTTTATTGGTGTCAATTGTTTGTCTCTGCTGCATCACCCAAAGGTTGACTGGTTGAAAATGCCCATGGCATTAAGTCCGCCTTTGTACATTTGTGCGCTTGAAGTATTCAATAATTAAATAAATTATTCTAAATTCCATTTTTAGGGTTCCGTAGTAAACAAGGAACCCTTATAGTTTCGACATGCCCGTCTGTATGTCTGTCCGCAGCTTAGCTCAGAGACTCTTAAGTACTAGAAAGTTGTAATTTGGCTTGGATATGTATATCCAAACCAGGGATGTTGCGGACATCCGCATCCGCATCCGCAACCGCGGAGCTTCCGCATCGATATAGACATCCGCACCCGCAATAATTAATTCGGATGTTTATGCGGATGCGGATGTAGCACAGGTCGCGACAAGAAAGATGAGCGGGGCCGGCGACTGGCGCGTGCCGTATGCAAACGAAAACTTAGCTCCTATTGGTCAATGAGCACTTCTCATTGACCAATAGGAGCTAATATAATGTTTGTTCTTCGGATAAATTCATCCCAACTACGGAACGCTTCATTGTGTGTGCTTCGACACGCCAGTTGGCCAGTTTTTAATCTCGAAGACTAATTTGACATTTCAAGTGATTGTTGTTTGTTTTTTCAATTTGACATTTGCACCTATCAAATTAGTCTACGAGATTAAAAAACAGACTTTAATTAAAAATTAACAGTCCGCCTTTTACGTTTTTTTTTTAGTGCGAAATGTTTAAATAAATAAATAACAGTAAACGTATTAATTACTGATATTTTACACAATAAATATACATATATAAGAGATTTTTACCATCCTGCCTAAAAAGATCCTCCACACATTCTTGAGTTTCTTAGAAAACACGTGCCCTTCATTTTCTCCTGGCACAAGGCTGTTACCTCCTTGCCTCACACAATACACTAAGTTATAAATAACAAGCCATTACATAGTCAGCTCTACGCTACGTCACGACCGAACGATCAATCATACCGACGCCATAGGACTTTTTAAGTTGCGGTACTACACCCGATACAACGATTCGTTTAATTCTGGGTCTTTATATCCCAGAAAAATTTTACTGAGTGAGAGATAACAGCCGCACGGGTCGATCAAAGGTTAAGCTACGCCGCGGTCGGTTCGTGGATGGGTAACCATCCCATTACATATCGAGACCTCCCAGTGCCTCGGAGAGCACGTTAAGAGGGCTATTACAATTTTTCTATAATTTGAGCGTGCCTGAGAAAGTATGATTATTTCTCTTGGGAGTGTATTAAATAAATATTTCAATTTCTCTTCACAAATCAGTAAAATCCTTGTCTTTTCAAAGGCTGTTTCATAAAATTTAACTTTAGGGCGTGTTTTGATGCGTTGTTAAATCGAAGATATAGTAATTTAATCATTTATTTATTTATTTTAGTGATAGTGTAGTTAGTTTAGTTCGGTGTACAAGAGAATCGGCACCATTGTTTAGTTACCTGCTGAATAAATTTTGTACCTATAAGTAAAGAAAATTGGCAACTGCCAGTACCTACTTCTTTTACCAATTTTCTTTAATGCCGGAAGCATCACTTGCGTGCGAGTTCGCAAGTGATGCTTCTGGCGTTACAAGCGTCTTAAGGCCGTGGTAACTGCAGTTACATGTTACCAGTAGCAGTTGCATGCTAGTTTGCCGCTTTAGTGGTATAAAATATAAATTAAAATTCACGTACCTAAATTTTTATGACCCTATCGTAACTCATACAAATAATATTTCACGAAAAAATATAACAATAATTTAATTCATTTTGTTTATTCGTCGCGTCTGACGCATAGCGGTTTGCATGTGTGCGTAACGTACTTCAGACGCACACGAGCGCATCTGCGCCGTCAAATTTACCTAAATCTGTGCACTTCGATTTTGTAATAGCGCTCTTAAGCCGTTGGTCTCGGCTGTCATTCGTAGATCTATGACAGAGTTTATGCGTAGTCATAAGTCCAAAACTCTGACAACCAGTCTTACCAAAGACCATCGTGGGTTGTGGAGGTCAGATAGGCAGTCGTCTCATGTTAAAATACCGGTATTCAGCTAATCTGGTAAGACAGGAGGCCGAGCCAAACATAGTTGGGAAAAGCATAGGCAGATGATGTCGCTGAGATGAGAATTTCTCAAGATTTTTAACGTTTTTACCCGACTACCCCAGAAGGAGGGTAATGTTTTTAAATACGGGAATTGGCGTTCTGATACTATGATTCGGTTAATTCAGCACCCTTATTGCGTAATACACGATCAATCACAATCTGAATCGTTTTGATACAGATTGCTTCAGAAGTCCGAAAAAAAAATCTGCTCAATAACGTACATAACGCAATGAATGTTGGGAAGTTTCAAAATGAAACAGATTAGTCTTAATGGCTTACGAAAATGTGTTACGCAATTAGTAGCTGACCCTTAGATCCCAGAAATATTTTAGTCACTTCAATCATGTTGTCATGCTAAACTAAAAACTGGAAATCTTTAAGACGAAAAATGTTTCAGATTACTGTCGCGAAAATTACTCATATACCTCTTCTAAATAATTAATCTTTAAAGCGATACGGTTATTATTAGACAAGCAAAATTACAAAAGAAAAAAAAAATTGGTCGCAAGCACTTTATTAATATGTATTCTGCATGTCCATGTAATACCACAGTTATTCTTTCAGCACTCTTTAAAAATAAACCATGTTTATTTTGGCACTTTACTGTGTTACTAAAATTACATTTCAGTTGTCGTTTACGCTATTTCAGTGCGTTTTGGCGAAGTGATTGAAGTCATATTAGTGTGAAGTGTTCTCTTTGATCTTTCACTACATTTATCACTGGCTTGTCACGATGCTACATGTTATTGGCGTTTGTGAAAGAAATGTGAATTTCATTTCTACTTTACTATGGGATATTAGTTTCTGAACAGCTTTTGACGTATAGAGCTTGCAGTATTGCATTGCACGAGAAATGTAGACGTGACGAATGTTTGAAATCGGGTAAAAAGTAAGGAAGTCCCAATTTCCCCAATGAAACAACGCGATCAGCACATTCTAAACGCATTCAAAAGCTGTCAGTGTCATCATTGTTGTAGAATATTGACAGTGACAGCTCCTGAAAGCTTTTGTTACAATACCAGTCGAAAGAGACTGGATCCTAGCGCGGAATCCAGTGTCTCATTTAAATATAAATAAAATAAATATTATTTCCTTTATTTTTTAGAGGTGAGATGAGAACAGGGTGTGTGGTCCTCTATAGAAAAGGGAGGATCCTCCGACCAGACGGGTGTCGTATCTGGCGGGCATCTGCCCAGCGATTGATGTCGGAAAGTTATATTATATGTTGATCGCGCGGTAAACTACTTATGCTTGCGCGATGCAGGATTTGTGTGACGTCAGGATTTTGTGTGACGTCAGATCTTTGATGCGTAGTTCGCATGTGACGATGTAGATACCGCCACAATTTCATTGATATACTTCATCGTTTACATATTTAGATATTAAAAAAAAACAAAAAAAGAATACATTTAAAAATAGCAGCCCACCGGTATCAGGAACAGGGGTAGTATTATGATGTATGAAGTATTAACGCCATCATTATTCCACTGCGAAAACGGGATGGTGCTAGCGGCCATGTCTAGCTCCGTCTCTCTCTCACAATGGAAAAATGGTGGCAATAATACGTCATAATACGGCACCAGGGCCCAAGCTTACGATGGTCAGGGTTCCTGAGAGAGGACCCTCCTTAATTTTTATTACAGTTATAGTTTCCCGTCTCCGTCTTTTCCTATTATGCCATCTGGCACTTGGATGAGCATTGTGATTGTGCAATGTAGGTAAGTGCAGTAAGTAGGTTTACGGAATGTTGCTTACCAGTCTAGGTAAATCTGCAATCTGCCTCGCCTTTTCCCAACTATGTTGGGGTCGGCTTCCAGTCTAACCGGATGCAGCTGAATACCAGTATTTTACATGGAGCGACTGCCTATCTGACCTCCACAACCCAGTAACTGAGTAATACAATACCCCGTACCAGTCTAAGTATCCTACTAATATTATAAACGCGAAAGTTTGTGAGGAAGGTTGCATGGATGAATGTTCGTTACTCTTTCACGTAAAAACTACTGAACGGATTCGAATGAAATTTGGCACATAGATAGTTTATAACCTGGATTAACACAGAGGATACTTTTTATCCCGATATTCCAAGGGGATCGAGACTTATGCGGGAGATACCGCGGGGCGCTGCTAGTCTACTATAAGAGGGTTCACTCGTGACGTGAGATTCAAAGATGAGATGGATGCGGGACGTGACCTGACCGGCCGTGAGAGCGACCCCTCCCTCAGTCAGTCAGCTGTTTCGCTAGCTTTCTTTTAATGAAAATAACGTTTTGTTTTGTTGTTACTCGGTCATTTATTTTTATATTTAAGTCAACTACCCATGGTTTTAGTGACAACGGTGTTTACCCTTACACCCTGTTAGCGCGGGGATAAAAGAGTGGACTGCATTTTAGGCAATGGTTTATTGCCGTCTGATTTTACAAGTTATAACTTTCCCGGACAAACAATTAAATAAGGTAAAAGATCGTCGCGGTGGAGTCCGTGGAAGCGAGGCTATATGTATAAGAAACAACGCGGACCACAAACAAAAAATGTTCTAATTAAGTTACTGAGAACCCTAATAAAATAATAACATTTAATTTTAAGACCAATTAAACCCATAGATCCGATGTAATGGCGATAAAACATAAAAGGTGACAACTCGGTAGTTCGCCGCCGTCTGCTAACATTTGAAAGGAACCCGTTTCAGAAAGGGACTCACACCTTGCGGGATGAGCAGATGTTTTGGTTTTTATTCAGATCCACGTGGTGAGACTTTTAACAGAATATCTGTCGGCAAGTATGTATTTAGTAACTAAATGTATTAACCACTGCTTGACAAACAAAAATAAAAACTTTTTACAAAAAAAACTTCCAAAAAAACACTAATAAGTCAAAAAATAACTTTAATTTCGGAAGTCGGTGTCTATGGTTTTCAATTTTCTTTTTTTGCTACCGACTTTTTTAGTTGTGGTAGTACCTTTTAGATTTGGATGTTTGGCACAAGGTTAGACCATGACCTGGAATAACACATAGGATACTTTTCATCCCGATATTCCCACGGGATCGAGACTTACACGGGTGAAAACGCCGGGCGCAGCTAGTAAAAAATTAAGCAATCAGAATAGACGTTATCAATTTCTCGATTTAATTAGTTCTAAGCCTCTGTCTAGCGCAGTGAGACACCATGTACTGAAATTATATTTCACTGAGCAATCCCACTGTTGACCCAATCAAATTAAAGCTTTGCAAGACGTAACAAAGAGAATAAACAAAATGCATCAAACAGTTCTTCATCATATTTTATCATTTATGCGTAGAAAATAAAATAGATTAGAAATTTATAGTAAAACATGAGTGTACTTACATCAAATAATAATATGTGCTAGGTCTTAAAATAACAGGTAGATAGATCCTGAGGCCCTAGTGTGAGTTTATTTTAACCATCTCGACTTAACGCATCGACCGCGTTTGGCGCTCCAATTGGCCCGTCACCAGTGAAGGCCATTGAAGGGCCAATCGGAGCGCCGAACGCGTCCGATGCGTAAAATTGAGATAGTTAAAAGAAACTCACACTAGGGCCTCTGTTATTTGATAGGTCTGCATGTTTAGCCATTTATGGCGTACAAAACAACGTAAATTTGGTTTAGAATAAACCATTTAAAAAAAATGAGTCTAAACAACAAACTATGAGTTAAGTAACTTAATCTTAGTGCTAATTAAAAAAGGGAAAGTAAAAAAAACGAAACAAAGTACATTTTATTAAATAACACTGTTCAGTGTAATCTACGTACGTACGTACAGCCTGATAGCTTTTGTATCACGTTGAAAGGAGGAATACTCGGCTTCGCGTGATTCCATGAATCGGGATCAATATTGCACTGGGTGTACCGGTAAATAAACTATCTACGAAGTATAACAATCAACAAATATCAGCTTTCAACGAAAAATCAATAAACTTCTGAGTACAGGAGTAGTTGTTATACCTGTGGGTAAGTAGGTTAATATGATGCTACAGTACTCTTGACAATAGATGTTATTTAGCTTGGAGATGCCTATTATACATAGAAGAAAGCATTTAAAGCATCTGAGATGTTAAACCTTGATCAATCTGCCGAGCCCATTTCCAACTATCTTGGGGTTGGCTTCCAGTCTAACCGGATGCAGCTGAATACCATACTTTTACATGGAGCGACTACCTATCTGACCTCCACAAACACGATACCCCTTGGTAAGACTAGTTGTAAGACTTTTGGGCTTCTGACTACCCGTAACGACTGTCAAAGATCTACGAATGACAGCCGGGACCAACGGCTTAACCTGCTTTCCGAGACACGGAGAGGTCTCGATATGTAAGGGATGGTCACCCATCCACGAACCGACCGCGACAAGCGTAGCTTAGGTAACCTTCGATTGACCCGTGCGGCTGTTATCATTTAGCATTGTAATATATATTAGACTTAATTAGTCGAGTGAACACAAAGATGCTAATTACACGTGTCAATACACTTCATTTCACCTTTTCTCCGCCAACCTACGCTGCTATTTCATTACTGACTAGTCGGTTTGATGCTACCATATGTGACTAGTCCCTAAGTCGGAAAGCGGACGCCGACGGGATGTTGTGAAAGTTGATATAGGAGTCGACAAACTAACTGTCGAGGATGCACAAAGTCGAACAAAAGCAAAAAGACTCGCTTCGTTCCAATTATTCCAGGCCGACGAAATTAGCGTGCCAAAGGCAAACAAATTATATAGAAATGTCCACGTTTCTGAACGACAAACAACAACAAACGGCGAATCGACTTAACATCTAGAGAGGTTTTCGAGTGCCTCCGAGACTCGAGTAGGTACGTCCAAACACGGTCCCTTAGAGCGTTTAGCTAAATACAGACAGGACCGAAACTGGACCAAACAGCAGTATTGATTCGGGAGAATAAAAGATAATCTTTACATAATTATTACATATTACAAGCACAATTCCGATTAGCCCCAAGGCACATGTGGCAACAGCATGCAGTACCTTTATTGTTTATCTGCACCACGCACCATTGCATACGTCATGTCATAAAAACAAGATCCACCTAAAAAATATACTAAAAACAAACATTTCTCGTCCATTAGGACCACATTCGGTCACACTTTTCTATCCAGATCTTAGCTGGAAGTATTAGAAGTTTTGGAAGCGCAAAGTTAGGAACATACTTCTGAACACTAGGACCAATATTAAACATAGTTTTCTGTCAATTATCGTAGCTTGGAATTACGGGAAGACTTAGGAGTTCAAAGTTTGGGAGTATCTTCACAAACTTACGGTAGTCAGCAACCCACAGTTTGAAAGTCTTGTGTCGATGTGAATATTATCTTACGAAACCCAAACAATGATCTGTTAAAATGGACTGTCTTATTTGGTCATCACAGTGTAAACAAGAAGGTTCATTAAACGAAATAGTTTGTATTGTGATAAGAATCTTCCTGCCTCGTTGCAGAGAGAATAAAACATTTTAAAATCTCATGGTGGAATAAATTCTTGCTATCAAATCTACTCTATAGGATCGGAAGAGCTTACAAACGATTTGTGAAGCAACGTGCGCTCGGAGGACCGGGTGACGGGTGGTATGGCGCAACGTTGAAGATGTCTAGGCATTGGATTAGATAGACCTACATAATGCTTGGTGCATATCGACCGTTGGTTTAAACTTTAAACCAAGACTCATCTACTTATCTTTTCCAATAACGAAACGTGGTTTTATAATCTTCTATCCATTAGTAGTGTTTTGTTTACCTTTGGCATGGAAAACGTATGGTTAATTATATAGCAACCCGGTTTCATTACAATAAGCTATTACATATACATATTTACATGATTCGGAAAGTAGTACCTAGGTAAAGCTTATAGACACTTTTTTTGACCTCTGAGTTTGTTTCGGCCTTTCTTCTCAGAGTAGTCAGATAGGAAACGCCGACCTCATCTAGCTTATTTTTAATATTTTTTAATATGACGTGTAAAAGTGATTCCAATATCCTATTTACAGAATAAACAATTTCATATCATTTCATTTCAGAAGGGAAGTTCTTCTATGCAATCAAACCGTTACTTAACTATAAAACCATGGAAAAAATTAATAGAGAAATATTATCGATTTCTCACAGAGTGTCGTCGTTGCAACGTTCGTTCATGTATACATTGCGATGCTTCTGCGTAGTTGCATCACTGGACACCTACACAAATTTATACTCAAACCATCCGATATCAGTCACACTTTGAACTTATTATTACATTTGCGAGTTGTGATAGTAAGCTTACGCCATCATTACTTAGTATAAAAGTGATTTAAAGCTTCGTATGAGGAGCACGGCTCAAACTCAGCCCATTTCAATTTTATAACAATAGTGTAAAACGATAAGAATCTCGTTGCTAAATATAGCAGTTTTTTAAATTTAAATTGAGCAAGGAAAGGTTCTTGTTGTCGGGTCAAAATCAAAGCGATTACGGGTGAGTTTCGAACTGAGCTAATCTCCTTATGGGGTTAGGCAATGTAAATGTTTTTCACCATAAATCAAGCTGCGCCCCGTTTCACCCGCGTAAGTCTCGATCCCGTGGAAATATTGGGATAAAAGTATCCTATGTCCTATTCCAGGTCATGGTCTACCCATGTGCCAAATTTCATCCAAATCCGTAAAGCGGTTTTAGCGTGAAAGCGTAATAAACAAACTCACTTTCGCAATTATCATATTAGTTAGGAAGGATAGTTAGGATTTTATATTTCTATGTTTTTTACCTTAGGCCTTGTCTGTTTCCGACATTTTTGACACATGGCCCGGAAAAAAGAGTCCTTCGAGACTTGTTGATATAAAATAACAAAATTATAAATAGGGAAGGCTATTTTACTCTCAAGGGTTTTCCACCCGTTACCTGGGCCGCAAAAGTAGGCCATATTTATAGGTCATTTTTTCTGGGCCCTGGGCACGCAGAGGTAAGCTAAGCAAAGCATAGCATGATGATAGGTGGCGGTAATCAAAAGAAAAGATTACTTAAAACAATAATTACGTGAGTGAGAAAAGATTGCATAATCAGCCTAGGTTCCCACTGCTGGGACACAGGCCTCTCTGTGTGAGGGAGCGAGCCGTAATCCACCACGCGGGCCCAGTGCGGGTTGGTAGATGTCACATGTCTTCGAATTTTTGGTTCTAGTTGGTTTGGTTTCCTCACGATGTTTTCCTTCACCGTTTTGAGAGCAGTGGCGATGAAATAATTTACACGAAGTAAAGCGCCTGTCAGGGTTCGAACCTACGAACGACAACTCGTAAGTCGTGGCCGTTACCACTGGGCCACCATTGCTCTAAAGAAAAGATAAGTTAACTGCAACATAGCAGTTAAGTTTCCAGGAGATAAAATAGAAGGAAAGCGTTTATAAACAGATCGTTAGTTTCCAAACCTTTCTAGACTTACTACAAAAGTGGGAACTTTCAATTCAGACAACAGAATTTCAGATATTCTAACTAGAAAGCACTAGACGATAAAGTATTCCTACATGTTACCGATATTTTACATGAAAACCACTGAAGCAAGTGGGGTTTTCATTCCTAAGGACATCGACAAGCTGAAAGCATTTTATTACTATAAATAAAATTAATCAATGATGAAAGCGTGTGGCGTGGGACTTAGTTATTATTGACTAGCTGCGCCCCGCGGTTTCACCCGCGTAAGTCTCGATCCCGTGAGCATATCGGGATAAAAAGTATCCTATGTGTTAATCCAGGTTATAAACTATCTGTTTGCCAAATTTCATCCAAATCCATTCAGTAGTTTTTACGTGAAAGAGTAACAAACATCTATCCATACTTACAAACTTTCGCGTTTATAATATTAGTTAGAAGTTAGATTACAGAAGAGAACATAATTAATTGTATTGCTTTATGGTCGCGTAAAGTTTCAGCTTTCATGACCTAGTCAGCATTCAATGATGTTATGGTCTCGAAGAAATTTTCAAGAAATTTTCAGAATCAACCAGGTAGTAATTGGCCAGGTCGCTCCGTGGATGGGTGACCATCCAGTAACCATAGGTGACCGGAGAGACCCCTCCATGCTTCGGAAAACACGTTAAACCGATGGTCTAGGTGTATTTGTAGAACTTTGACAGTCGTTACGGGTAGTCAGAAGCCTGGAAATCTGACAACCATCCTAACTAATATTATTACTTTGACGCATCTATACCCCATTTGAAATAAGATTAAAACAAACCCTTTTACAGTCAATTCAACCGATTTGGACTTCTATACTGTAGGCATAAAGATAGCATTAAAAGCAAAAAAAGTTACACAATACCAACTATCTACTGCGGCTGCCATTTGTCATGCCACCAACCACCAACGCAATAGAATTCAAAATCGATTGAACGGAATGTAAGAAAGGCTTATCTATACGTCTAATCTTATTTCAAATGGAGTATAGTTCTGTAAACTTACATATTCTTTCTGCTCAATCGCACTCCGACCCCCAAGATACAAGCCCTGCTTAGTTTGGGGGTCAACGGTCAAACCAAAATATTGTGATGTTCAAAGAAACTTAACGTTGTCTATGATCGATGTCCTTCATGACCTTTTTCTTTTTGCCCATAAACTTTTTTGTATTTTTGTATGTTACGCTTTCATGCTAAAACGGCTTAACGAATTTGGATGAAATTTGGCACATGGGTAGACCATGACCTGGATAGGACATAGGATACTTTTTATCCCGATATTCCCACAGGATCGAGACATACGCGGGTGAAACCGCGGGGCGCAGCTAGTTCTTACTAAGGGGTATCGTATTACCCAGTAACTGGGTCGTAGAGGTCAGATAGGCTGTCGCTCTATGTAAAATACTGGTAACCTGGAAACCATAAGGGTCAACTCACACCGAAAGAGCGGCGAAGGGCAGCGAAGCGCCGCGACCCGCTCGGTAGAGAAGGCGCGCGGATGGAATTCCCGCGGCGCCGCGGGCATCCGCGCGACTCGTTCGAGTTTCTCATGCGATAATAAGTATTATAGTAATGAAAATAAAGTTAAAATTCATATGACACTGAAACTGCGCTCCGCTTCGCTGCCCTTCGCCGCTCTTTCGGTGTGAGTTGACCCTAACCCTTCCTTGGCAATCGGGTTATCGGGTAATAACATAAAATGTATATCTACAGGCATCACCCTGTGCATAAATCACGCTTTTTTATCACGAGGCCGGCTTCTGTTTTCTGTTCTGTGGGACGCGATTGGAAGTGTAGGGTTGGTAGGGTACGACCCTTCCTGTTGTTTGTCCTGTTTTGGGCGGTCAGAATATAGCTGAAATGCCCTGATAGGATTTAATATCCACACTTATGCCAAATTACAGCTTTCTAGTACGAGTCTATGAGCTAAGCCGCGGACAGACAGACGGACATGGCGAAACTATAAGGGTTCCTTGTTTACTACGGAACCCTAAAATTATCTGACTATTGAAAAATCAGCCCTTTTCGTTCTCGTACATGTAATAAAACGTTAAGCCTTGAGAATCAGTTTTTATCAATGTAGATATGTCGTAAATTACAAACTCTCTAAGTATGTTCAATCGATATGTCTCGAGAATCAGTGTTTAAGAAACTAATTATTTTTTTCATCGTTACACAAAGCATTTTGATAGCTGTCAAAACGGACTTGCTTAGATTGTCGCGAGTCTAGTATAGTAATATGTTAAATTTTTATACATAAACACGATGGAAATATGTATAAAATCGTTATGACACAAGTCCTAATAACTCTATTGTCCTCATTCTGCCTGAAAAGGCAGTGACTGATAAGATCTTATCATACGAATGTCAAGTTTTATGTATGACAGCGTTTTAGTTTTGTTTGGAAGTTATATCAGGCGCATAAGTGCAGTGGCAGATACCCCATTACACGCATGCTAAAGAACTAAAGGAAAAAGATATAGTTGCATTATAATAGGTAAAGTTTCATATACCCACCTGAAGACCACGGGGCTCTTGAGAGACTCGATTTAAAATAAATAAAATACGTTTTTAAGGTTCCGTACCCAAAGGTTAAAACGGGACCCTATTACTAAGGCTCCGCTGTCTGTCTGTCTGTCCGTATGTCACCCGGCAGTATCTCAAGAACTAGTTAGACAGTTGACATTTTCACAGATGATGTTTTTCTGTTGCCGCTATAACAACAAATACTAAAAAACAGAATAAAATAAATATTTAAGGGGGCTCCCATACAAGAAACGTGATTTTTTTGCCGTTTTTTTAGATAATGGTACGTATCCCTTCGTGCGCGAGTCCGACTCGCACTTGACCGGTTTTTTGTCTTACTCTTTCATAATGAAGTTTTGGCACACTGTCATTCCAGAATGGACTGCCAGTGCTGAAGTACGCTGGTGTGTTTCTGATTTAAACCACAGCACCATTGCATATTTTTTTCTTTCGTAAAACTCATCATATTGACCTACCTACTGTTTAGTTAAATGTAGGTAGGTATCCTAACTATTATTATACGTAAATGCGAAAGCGAGTTTGTTTGTTTTTTACGCTTTCACGCTAAAACGGCTGAACGGATTTAGATGAAATTTGACACATAGGTAGACCATGACCTAGATCTCCTGATCTAGGATAAAAAGTGTCCTATGTCCTCATAGGACACTTTTTATCCCGAAACCGCGGGGCGCAGCTAGTAGGTAATAAGCCTTAGACCATAGGACTTATAGAAATGTGAGGAATTCACAGTTTTTCCCCATAATATGTGCAAATACCCAATACTATGCTAGAAAGGACAGTTAAAACACTTACCTTAAGTCTCCTCACAAGCTCATCTGGACCGAGGTCATCGGTGATTGGACGGCAGCCTTGCGGGTACACTATTTCCGCCATGCTGCCAATCTGGGATAAAAAGGGGAATGTGTGTAAGTTTAGCAGAATTTTAAGAGAGCCAAACCAACCCGCATCAGTCCTGCATGGTGGACTATGGCCCAGTGCCTCACAGAGTGGATGCCTGTGTCCCAGTACTGGGAATGTTGAAGGCAAATTATGCTTATTGCTACAAGGGAATCTGGGTCTACCGAATTCTACTAACTTCTTGACAACTCAAAAGTGCCTGAAGATGGTTGATTAAGTAAATTCTAGAAGAAGGTAACTATACAAAGGCACAAATACCAGTACATATTAGTCATACAGACATCATTCATTGCTCAGGTACTCATTTGCAAATACAGTTCGCAACTATCAGCTGTTTGAATAAACAGTTTTTAGAAAAAATTTGATAAAAAGCTCCAAAAAAGTTAAATTCATTCTAATTTTTTCAAGTTGAAATGGCAATATAAACCTACAACTGACACTAACGAGACACAATACAATTTTAATTGTTATCGGTTTTCTAAAGGCCAATCAACAGTACAGCGGTACAACAAGTTTTTGACTATTCTCAAAACCTTAATTTAAAAATTATGATTTTGTCACACAATATCCTTTTTTCATACACCCATTGTATAAATGCAAGTGAACTAAAAGACAATACATCTCCAGTATGATTTTTCCCTTAAAAGTGTGTGATGCAGCACAAATGCCACACAAACTCAGTACATTAATGGCCGATTCCTATAATTGACAGAATGTTATTGGTTAAAATCAAGACTCTTGTATCTTTACGAATAATGAAGCAAAGACCTCATAGGTTTGCATAGTACACCCTCCCATAAGGTGATGAAAGTAGCTATCACAGGTAAAATTAGCTTACGAATCTATTTATATGCCCAGTTTGGCAATAAAAAATGGTACCATATGGTAAGCAAAACAATTATTTTTTGTGTATTGGAACCAGGGACTTAAAACGTTATGAAATAACGTTATAGTTTATCATTCCAGTAACAATTTCTATCGTTCCATCCGGATTGTAACTGAATTAATAGTAGAAGATTTCGTTCCGATAGATTTTCGTTGTATTTCCAAGAAATTAGTTCATTAATTATTACTGGAACTATACAAAACGCTATTACATAACGTTATTGTACCTCTATTTTGAGTAACAATCAGGGACTTGAGGAACTGAGCATAAATATCTTTCCTTGCTTGTTGGTCTAAAAGCTAGTGTAGACCTCAGCTCATTCCCAGGTTGGGTGAAAGACTTATTATTGGGTTTTTCTATCAGGAATTTCTCAGTAGCAGCCCGGAGTCTGGATTTGTGCCCGGTTGATGGCACTAGCTTCGCCCCTTGCAAAATTGTGGGTGTACTTTATGTACACCTCTGCCTAGCCCTTCAGGGGAAACAGGTGTGATGTTGGTGTGTGTTGTTGATGTCTTTAGCCTATGTGATGAAGAAGGCAAAGCATCACGCCTTTATATTATTGTGTGATATTGGACGATCCATATAGCCTATAACATACATACATCATAACACATCCATACATTTTGTCATTTGGCCACACAGGCCTAACCTAGTCTGGGGCCAGAATGTAAAATGTTGAGGTTTGTAAGAAAGGGGGCCAATACTGAGACAAGGCTGAAAGAGATGTATGTTATTTACATTCGTTTAATAGTAATGTATTATACACATTAACTTTCCGGAATAAATTCTCTGAGTAATGGTGGAAACCACACCAAACTCCATTGCATAGTTTTGAAGACCAACTCGGCCACACAAACAGACACAAAAGGAACATTATTTTATAATTTGTATGTATAGATGAAACTTTAGTATGAATTAAATAATTTCCACCCTAGAACAATGTTAAATAAACATTTTGTCTATGGAATAGGTATTTTCCCTAATTCAAACAAAGTATAAAATAGAGATCATTCAATCCTATTTCGTTCAAGTAATAGTAAATATTTGAAAGTAATATTGAACTTGTATTTCACTGGTAACCATTAGTCATGTTTAACAGTAATTGTTAATAATGTCCCTATTTATGGCTTAAATAAATTTTTTTATGTATGGATTTGACATGAACATTGGACACGGTTTAACAAGTCTCCTGAAGCATATTTAGAGCAAATTCCTTGTTCTGCACACAGCAGTTGCTTTTGTTATATAGGATAAGATCACATCTGTATTCTGATAAGGGTGACACAGAGGTGTTAGCATAATCAGCTTATGATTTGTAACTGCTGGGACACAGGCCTCCTCTCCTTGGGAGGGAAATGGGCTGTTATCCACCATGCAGACCACTCTGTAGTTTCTGCATACCCTCATGAGAAAAAGGCGAGTTTATCTATGTGTATGAAAGAGTAGATTAACACTTGTTATTTTTTACTTAATAGCTATAGCTATGGGACCAAGTCTACAGATTTACAAACGTTCCAATGGTGTCTGTATGGTGAGTTTCTGACTGATTTTCCATAAAAAATCTGTCAAAAACCTCACAATGGCGAACCATTGCAACGTTGGTAAATTAGAAGACATAGGCCCCTGATGTTTTGCTTAAAATACACCTACATTTCATCAGTCATGTTTAAGTTCAACAGGATACAAATCCTTCTCCAGGCCACTACTGGTCCATGTGTCCATGGTCCTGTAGATCAAACCCTTGTTTCAGTTCCTTGCCATGATGCCAATGCCCAAAACTTTTGCTTTAACCTCGTGATTAGTACACAAAGATGACACAACATTGTGCTTCATAAACAATTGAGATGATTGCTTCCCGGTGATACAAAATTTTGTACAAAATTGGAACAGAAACAGAAAACATTCATACTTAGGGCCCTATTATCAAAATGAATGCATTCAATACATGTTAAAAGCATAAGTTTTACTCTAAAAGTAGGTCAAGGTATTGAAACAGGGATAATGCTAACCAGATGATGAGAATTACATTGGAAGTGTGTAGAAACATCTAGAAATTCAGGGTTATTGTAGCCCTATGAAAATCATGTAGTACACTTGTGTCAAAAAGCTATTACAGTTTTATTCAGACAAATATGTTGATTTATTGTTTAGCCAGTAAGCTGCTAATGTGACATATTGATTACAGACAGAAGTTGGTGATGACCAAAGTGTGCATCTACTAACATTATTAGCTGTATACAAACAGCTTATGACCACATTGTAGTATAATTATGTACTTGACCTAACATGATTCTGGTGGCTTATCACGCAAATCTTTATTGATTGTGAGCGATCGAGAAAAATAAAGGGCATCGTCCTCAAAACAACACCGATAGGATGTTTAGAAACATATAAAATGACGTGTCGATCAAACTAAGTCATAACTTTTAGTTTTCTCATAGAAATATCATCTCAAACGTGATATTTACCCTACCCTGTTGCTGTGCTCGTGGTTTATACAACAATCAAACTGTGTTAGACTATGGCAGACCCCGTTTTTACGAACAAGCAAACAACACAAACCTAAGAGGTTAATCCACCTTAACTGCACCAAATTATACCAAAATATATTGAATTTGCATCGTGATTACACATAAACAGACAACTAAAAACTATAATGGCTAGAATACGTACAAGAATTCATAGACGTGGGCCTGCGTTCACGTCCCGATGTTTACAAAATCCACCACAATATAACAACTCAAACAAACTGTTCACTGTTATAGCATTATAGTTTCATGAAAACGTCACTGGAAAACAAATCATAGGGGTTGATAAATGTCCTATTGATCTAAATACATAGAAAATTGGTGCTAATAATTTTTTTATCAATCTATGTGGACGCCAAACTGCGGGAAAAACTACAGCGAAGTTGGCATCGTATCGCTCGCAATTCAAGGCCGTCTAGAATCTATGATATTGGGAAGGAAGTTGTCTATGCACTCTGCGCTTTTTTCGTTTGTGGAAATTGTCCATGGTCTGGTACAGCTCAGTCCTACAGAGGTACATTGGGGTGCAAAACTGGTTAGAAGTTCTGGCAATTTTTGACAACAATACCTTATTTTATCCAAATAAAATTATTAGTGATTATTATATTACGAGATCAACACCACCAAAGTCGAATTTGATTACAAACTTCGTTTCTGTAAATCCCTTTGGTTAGTAAAGCTATTCTTGAACAAGCTCCATTGGGTTTTTTTAGCAGAATATCAGGAAAATAAAAAAACATCAGCATACACATTTTAAATTTATTTTATTTTTACATCTTATAACATTCCTACTGTACCCAAAATATTTCGGATGACATAAAACCGATGTTAATCCAGTTGCTCCGGAGGGGATAAATCATACAAGAATTATTACTTAGAAGCGCTGTTACAAAATAGCCCTTTCACATTAAAAAGGTGATTAATTAATTTAATGCAGCAGTCAGTTTGTCATGTTGGCAGTTATCTTAAATATACGAGAATTCTAAATTGATAAACACACATCGCAACAGATGGCAATGACAATATTTTTCAGAACCTTCCGTTAAGAATGGTAACGTGACACCACCGACGGCTGCCACAAGCTCTCTATAATAGTTAGGTACTAAATAAAAAAAAAATGTAGGCCTACTAAATTAATTATAGTGTGATCTGCCATAAATGTAGTCTCAGCAAGATTATATAACTTCACAAGCATATATTTTAATATTGTTTATAGCGTTTTTTTACTAAATGCTTATCTAATAACAGTGAATGAGATCTATTTGCATAAAGTTATATATTTTATTCTATTGAGTACTTACATTTGATCATATTTAATTAATAACAATAGCCATCACAAAATGATTAATTAACTATTTATTAATTATAAAACCCTAATTTATCCTGAAAGCAAAGCAAAATTTGAATAAGTTGTTAATTATAAAAATGTCTAAGCTATTCATTTAGACCAAAAATTGCCCAGCAAACTTCCAAATAATTAGAGAAGATTCACTTCATTTAGTCAAAAACAATAATGATTAATTTAGAGCCTAAACTTTAACTCCCAACAATATTCTTAATCTAATTCAAGTTTTCTGAAAGACCCTGCCGTTGAATGTATATCTTGAGTTAAATCATTCTTCTCCAACGCATGCAAGTCCACCGACATTCCATCTAATGACAGCAAGTCATCTCTCTGCTTCAAGAGGTTGCGTTTCAGTTCTTCAATCATGTCTCTGAGAGGAACAGTTCCTCCGTATTCTTTCGGCAAAATTGCTGGATCAACGTGTTTCATCAAATCATCGCTTGTTCGGTGGAACTGTGAACGGAGAAAAATAAAATTAGAAAACAGATGAAAAGTAAGAAACTTAGCACGGGAGGTTAGACTACCTTTACAATATACTTATACGACTGTGAAAATCAGATCCGGTTCTGAAGAAAAAAAATTTGGTTCGAGAAAATCTATAGGTACTTTAATGGAATGGAAAATCTATACCTACTTCTATGAAAATAAATAATATTGAATTGTCTTTGTAGTGTCAAAATAATAGCTTTTTACTAAATGTATAGGAAAGTGTACGTTACATACAACAAAAAAAAACATTTTTTAAATTGTTGTCTGTCTCTCTGTTTTTTCCGATTAATCTCAGAAACGGCTGGACCACTGGACTTTCACTAGTACAGAAGAATCTTACTAATCCGGCACTATTAAAAACCAGAGGGTGCCGGATTATTGGAGTGTTCGGGTTACTGGATTATAGAGAAAAATCATTATAAATAAAATAGTTGTGAGGTTAGACTGCTAGACAACGACGCGGCGACGGAGCGCATAGGCATAGAGGGGCGAGGGAGCCGCGGGCGGGGAGTGCCGGATTATTGGACGTGTTGTATTGTACTGATGTTATAAGGCGTAACTTCGGCTAGGTAATTTTATTTTAGAAAAAAAAATATGGTCCATGCGGGCGATACCGCGGGCAGCAGCTAGTACGAAATAAAGTTGTTGTCGCTATCATTTTTCCAAAATTCATAAATAATTCAAATTCAAATATAATACAATGTTTAAAAAAAAATAGTTTTATCATAGTCAGCTTATTAAAACACATTTGCATAGCATTATGGAACACATTATTTTAACCATAATTTATCATGAGAAACAAAGATTTTACAAGCAGTAATATTTTTACATTATAGGTACTCGTTTTGTTGCATTAAATTAAGTTTTTTTTTTTTAAATGGCGCGAGAGTAAATTGTGAAATTACGTTTTTTATGAGTTTTAATTTTTGGAGTTATAATATTATATTACTTTTTAATAGTACGAATAATCGGCATTTTACAAAGCATCCGATTACTTTCGAGATACCGCGAAGTTAACACTTTTCTCCCTGATTGTACTACTTGGAAAAGTTCATTTTATGCACTATGGCATACTGTGAAATGTTGCAAACGTATTAAAATAAGGTATATATGTTTTATGGCTTCGCACGGTTTGCTATGAAAACTTGCTAGTTCCATGTTGAGGTGAGAGATTGGAAACATTTTTACTATTTTTAGTGAATGCTGACTTTGCCTCCTTACTAATCCTTATTCGGGGACTACTACAAGTACTATCGGTGGGAGTGGCTGCTATAAGTAGATTTTAATAAAAATTGTTTTTAAATTACCATCACACGATCCTTCAGCTTATCGCTGAGCAAAGATACAGCGAACTCGAAGAACTTGACTCCGTAGTGTGGAATGTTCACGAAGTGAGTGCACTTGTGCCTCATTGGGGTAGAGTTCTGGAAAAAAAGGTTTATTGTTGAGATTCCGAATTTTGAATTTCGCGGGTTACCTTAGCGCATTCGCGTAACTAATGGTAATAATCCGTGACTAAGGTCTCAGATCTGCTGGGGGCTGGGGGATCTTGAATTGAAGTTGATTGGTGGGTCCATCATGAGACATTTCTTAGACTCGGGACTGCATTACCTACTAGAGATTTTACGTCGTCATCCGAAATTCGTTATCAAAAGGCGCTCGAAGAGAAACAATTTGTGATTCCACAACCTTTTAGTAAAAAACGTTGTGGCGTTCGTGAAATAATTAACTAAACGGAATACCACTTTCTATTCCGTGCTCTTAAATGTTGCTTCATTTTTATATTTACGAAGTAGGTATTCAAGCTGTATTTTTATAAGAATTGTGTCTGAGTCAAAATAAAAATAAAGCTTTCTTCCCTTCTCACCTGTATACAATTCAACATAAGCCTGACATCAGTGAGTGACCACAGGCTGACGTGCGGCATCTGCATGCCAGCCTCGTCGTTCACGTGGGTGTACCCCAGCAGCTGTGACCTTGGCTCGTCCAGCAGCAGTTCGACAATCATGGAGTGAACACGCGCCATCACGCAGTTATCGAATTGGTGGGGGTCGAAGCGACCTGGTGGGGGAAGAAGACTTCAGTGCTTGGCAAGTATACAATATTTCCGTGAAGAAAGATTCGTATGACCGAGACCCTGATCCTTCTCTAGTCTCCAAAAGTTTTGGTTGAGTATCTTCTGCAATGTGGAATTTTCTTTTTTGTTTGGTCTAGGTACCTATAACTAGGGTAGCTTTGAGAGGAAATATTCCTAAAACTACGTGTATGACCAAAGAAAGACTTGACCCTTCATATGTCCGTTGGAGTTAACTACCTACTATTGGCATCAGCCAGTTTTGTTTCTTGTCTAAAGCTCAATAAGGTTGACTTTAAGAAAAATTCTTAAAGTCAACCTTATTACATACCTGTTGCAACATCAAATAGGGACGTTACCTACATACATGCACGAGTTAGTAGTACCAATAATTACCTCTATGGGAAACAAAACTGATCACTCAGACCACACCACCAAACACAAGTTACCATAAAGCAGCTTCAACCGCTTCACCACCACTTACCCATACAAGACAGCACAACCCTCCTTCCCTCGGCGTCCCTCTTGGGTAAGGGTACTAGGTACCCTGCATCAATCACTGCAGCGATTTTAGGGTCCAAGGGGTCTAGCTTCTGGAACCATTGAGGATACATCTCCCGGATGGTGAGGTACCGCTCCAGCATAGAACAGGCTTGCGGGATTGAGTACTTCTTCGTCCGGAGAAAACGGAGGAGGAAGGGCGCGTCTGTAAAGATAATGTTGGTTATTGTCCGACTAACATCAATACTGATTGAGGCCAAAAGCCTTTTAACAATCTGTAACTTATTTTCGTAACTGACTATGACCAATCTGTTTCATTTTGACAGTTTAACGACATTCATTGCGTTATTTACGTTGTTGGGCAGGTTTTCTTTTTCGAACTTATGAAGCAATGGGTTGAATAGTATAAAAACGATGCAAACGATCGAATTCGACTCATTCTTGAGTTTATTGATGGTCCCCCAAAAATTGCAGGCTTTAGCTTATTTTCCTATTCGGAGAGCGTAATTTCTAAATAGCTAATATAGCTAGCTATTCATGATAATGGATCCAAAGCATGTCTTCTGTCCGAAATTGGGCCATCTGACACACTCGCCCTACGTTCTAGAACAAGGTGGTTATAATCATTGTGCATTCGAGAGCTGCACTCAAAGGGCTTCAACATGAAGTAACGGATACATTATTTACATACCACGTGATCTGAATCACAAGTGGATTTACACTCATCTAGCTTAAGGACCAATTTGGTGAAATTGGGTTCAAGAACCTTGACGTTACGATTCAAACGTAACGAAACGAGATTTTGAATATAAATATTTTATGGCGAGAATAATTTAGGATTACTCCGGTCTGCATTCTTACTTTAGTAGTCCACTTTGTCCACCTAGAATTTATTATTATGGCCCAGAATGTGTAACACTGACGATGGATAGAAAAGTTTGTACAATCAATAACGCATGGTGCAATTTTATTTGTTATACGACACTTCCACCATAGATCCGTGCAAATTTATTTACGATGGAAATTGGTACTGGCCCAAAGGACCAATCATAACAAGGCCAATCCAAACCTTATAAAAAGAGTTGTTTTAGAAAAGGGAATTCTTACTTACCAGTTCTACATTTCTTGATTGCAGGGTGTTTTTCAATGAAGTGTCTCATTTGTGCCAGAGCATGTTCTCTTAGCGCTGGTTCTTCTCTCAGCTCTGTTCTTGCCCTTTCTCTGAGTTCTGGAGGCAGTTCTCCAGTCTCCCGCTCCTTAGCTTCAAGGATGTACATTCGGTCATCATCGGTCAACCTCGGCGCTTCGATGATGTCATGCTTCGGTTCGTGCTCCCTTCGGCAATCTTCGGGCTGCAGCACTGATGTCGCCATGTTGGTTTATCTGGATCAAAGAAAGAATAAAATAAATTGAGACGGCTGGATCCGGGTGGAAGAACAAATAAGGCACATGACGACAAGACGGCTCAATTTATATTCGTATTTACTCAAAATAGAATCAAACAAATCAATGGATGTTAAGTATAATATCCAATAATTAGGTTCAAAGTAAATATCGTACGACCTTCGAAGTTTCACAGTGTGCTGTGATGTGTGTAGACACGCAAAGGTAAAGATTTGCTAAATACTTCCAGAAGTAGGTTGTAGTTAACTCTTAATTAGCTTTACATTATTTATCATTTATATCTCATAATATAAAGCCAGCTCCTGATTGTAATTAGTCCACACCTAGAAATCTACCAACTGAATTTACCTACTAATTCAATGGCCAAGCTGAATAAATCTTCTGGTCATGGAACTTGACAAGGAGTCAAGAATTCTGGACTAACCGATGACACTAGTCAACATTTCATTTTTCAGATCATATTTTGTGGGAACAGGGGGCCTACCACCACCGCTTATAGCAGTATTATTTTAATATTACTTCAGTGTAGGGGAGAAATGAAGCTCTACAGGACGTATAGCTCCATCTCTTTCCCCCTACGAAATAAGATTAAAATAATATTGCTCTAAGCGGGGGTGGTAGGCCCCCAAGAGTTACTGGTAGTGGTAACCATCCTATAGTATAGTCATGCAGAGTCTCATAAATAGCGATGGGTTTATGGTGCGAGTCAAGATATCTTACGGGATACAACAGGATTTTTGTTGGTGGATCGATGGATTTAAAGACTCGCAGAACGAATAATTGTATGCCTTTTAAAACATAAGTATATGAACCTACTAAGAAGGAAGCTATTGTTTTCATTACAATGAAGACAAGCTTCAGAACCAGACAGACACGCGACAGGTGCGAGAAAAAGAGTTCAATAAAAATAACACTTGTCAGACTTGATATTTCCTTCCTTTCGTCGGAAGTCGATGTCTTATATTGCAGACTACCTTGTCCCTACACGCGATTGTATCATGCATGTTTAGTTACGTGTGTTTATAAATAATACTAGGTGCGCCCCTCGGTTTCACCCGCGTAAGTCTCGATCCCGTGGGAATATCGGAATAAAAGCATCTTATGTATTAATACAGGTTATAAATTATCTGTTTGCCAAATTTCATCCAAATCCATTCAGTAGTTTTTACGTGAAAGAGTAACAAACATCCATCCATCCATCCATACTTACAAACTTTTGCGTTTATAATATTAGTTAGATTATATTAACCAAACAAAGCCATTTCCACATAGTCTGTTGTTCAAGGACAAGCTCCTCGTAACCGATTTTGGATCTAAGTAAAGGGTACCTAGATCCAAAATCGGTTGTGGTCCTTTGACCTTTGTCGTTCATGCTCGGACTGAATTGAAAATCAGTTCACATTCATTCATAAAATAATTATAAGTTTATTTTATAATTGTTGTATCATAGCCGCGAATCTCGAAACCTTGTCACATTCAATTCAAAGTGTTAATAACGTTGATGCAGTGCGTGCAACTTGCATAGGTAATTATTTTGTAAGTGATTGTCAATAATGTACTATTGGGTGGTCAAGGCTTTGTGCAGGCTGTACTGTATACGCTGGACGCAAATTAACAACATGGACATAAATACCTAGAATCCGAAATTCCGAAAAGAAGAAGTGAAGTAGAATCTTAGGGGATGCTAATTTCTATACTTTTGCAAGACCACAGATTCATAAGTTCATTCAAATCTATCGGCGGACCATATTTCGGACAAAAAATTTTTCCCTTCGAGCCCGATCATAGTAACCATTGAATATTCACTCGTATCTTCAAACTATTATTTACCTCAATAAATATTCTAAATAAATAATTGCTTTAGTAATTTATTATAAACGTATAGTGAACGAGAAAAAAAAGTTTGTCTTCAAAGCAAAAAAAAAAACTTTAACACGCGACCAACGAAAACGAGTCACGCCACTGTCAAACATTGACATACCAAACACGCTTTTATTTACATTACATAACTACAATTCTTGTGGTGCACTTGACTTAGTTACAACTAAGTTTTTAGATGTTCTACAAGCCTAGTTTAACTGAATATGTTATGTATAGAATAGTTTAAAGTAAAGTTGAAGTGCGTACGTGAGGTGCTTTCATCATGCAAATGATGCGTGGTCCTTCTAAAGAGGACTACACACTTATGATGAGGTTTTTGTTCCCCTGAATGTAGTGTCTGCCCTTGGATTGAAAAAGGTCGCTGGGACGTCTGACCAATAATAATAAGACTTGGAATGGGAGTAGTAAGTACCTACTCCATAATAATCTTGACGCGTAAAAGTCGCTCATCAGTTCAGTCCAAAAAATTACTTTTTTTTTTTTTTTTTTTTTTTTAGACAATATATATATAACACAACTAACTATTTACATAAAACACTAAAAGTTAAAGAACTAACTAATTATAACTAAAAATTACTTGATAAAAAAAAAAAAGTAGTCCTTTTATAAAGGTGAAAGTAAAAGTTACTTCGCAGTTGTTTATTGGCGAATTACTCATACCCGGACGAGTGACATTTGACCGAGGTTTAATGAGTCCTGTCTCTCAGATAGCAATCTTACATAAAACTTGCATGATTATTTTTAGTTACCAAAGTGCAAAAGAAGAACAGTGTCTTTGAGCTCCTACAGAATAAAATTATCATGGCGAAAACTTTATACAGGGTGTTAGGGTAGACACCGTTATCCCTGAAACTAGTGGTTTGGTGAACTTTTTCTATGGGAACAACTTTCAAATAAAAGAATGCTGTTCCATACATTTTGTCGATTTAAGTGAACATAAATGTATGGAAAAGCTGTTTTTTTTTATAGAAGAACTATATTATAGCCGACACCAAACCACTAGTTTCAAGGATAACGGTGTCTACCCTAACAGCCAGTAGATGCCTACAAAACCAATGCCTATGCTGAGATAGTTTGGTCATGTTCAGAGGATGAGTAAAAGGCGCCTAAGAACGACATAATAGTGACCTTATTGGTGATGTTCTTCAGAAAGGTCAGGTGCGTACTCGTAGTCCTTACCCGCAACCGGTGTGCGTGAATGACCATGTATGAACGTAAACGAAGCAAAATGAATAGGTAATGATCGTAGCAGGTGGCGTTCTGTAGTTTCTGCCTACCCCCATGGGAAGAAAGCGTGAGTATATGAATGTACCTATGTATTTATGCGAACCAATGCCTTTTGCCTCGATGAGTATGAAGGGTTCCTAAGGCATGAACAACATTTTATTTTCAGCTCTTACATACCAAGCATAGTTTACAAGGTAAAGACAACTAAGATGTTAGTAACTTTATAAATACCTCGCAGACGTGCTAGTTTTATACAATTAGGGTGAGTAATAGTACAGCTCCAAAACAGTAGGTATCGTATTGGAACCACAGACGAACGCATCATCGAAGTAGGTAAAGTAAAGAACCAATTAATTAATTCATTAATCATCTTTGTAGATGTCACATTTTGCCAGCGGCATATAAAGGAGTAATCTGACCACTCAGTCTGACCATAACACTAACTTTTTTTTTAAATATATCTTTATCTTGGGCTCTTTTTAACATCAGCGTCACTACTACCTGTAATTATGACAGACGCCAAATTCAATAGCATAGCTATTCTAATTTTAAATTTTCTATTCCGTTCGCGGTCGTCGTCATGACTGACCTTCAAACTGGTTTGCTAAAACCAAACTTTCACTTGCTACTTTCCCCTTTAGTCTATTACAACGCGTCGCGATTTTATTAGTGTTTATCATAAAATGAGAACGCGGTACCTACTTTGCATTGTCAAAACTTGGCTGATTATTATCTATGGTAGTTACACTTTTATTTTTTTCGCAATTTATTTTGGCGGTGAATGTACCTACTTTGTATAATATGGTTTACGATAACCCAATTCTTAAAGGTAATAAAGGTAGTTAAAAACTAGAAAAGAAAGTTAAATTATAAAAATACGCATGCATTTTTAATGAATTTATGAAATTGAAGCATCTCAAATTATTCTAGGCCTAATTTGACCGAACAACCTCTCAGTCGCCAAGTGTCGCACCCATTGGTGGGCGCCTTAATAGAAAAATTTATGTTTAAGTTGTGTTTCACATATATTACTATTATTTACATTACTTATAGCTAATAAATCATGGTAAGTAATGAATGATGGACTAAAATCGATAATAAACCTACTAGGTACTTGACATTTCCTCTACTTTTGGTTAGTCGACCCCGGCTGTTAGGAACATCCATCGCTTCATTAGTTAGCGTCTTATGGACTTTATATGAATCGGTGGACTAAGCGCACCAGCTGCTTATTGCTTCATCTTGCTTTTAGCGATGTCGCATCAGTATTGTTGCAATACACTGATTTCAAAAGACTCTAACCGACTTAAAGATAGCCATTTAGAACTTGCAACATCCAAAAAACAAACGAACGTTTTTTAAACGTCGAGTTCTTTTTTCTTTAAATAATAGGCGCGAAAGTTCACACGCATTTGTTTTTTTTTTTTACAATGGTAACTTTATAATCCCTCAAAATATTTTAAATATTAGCAGGGTGAAGGACCCAATTTTCGTCATATAAGTTAGAGTACATTTCCATGTCTTTATCGAGATACAAAGCACTGTTTGATATGCCAGTGACTGTAGTATCGTTATTATCAATAAACCCATTTGGAGTCGACAAACGTATCGGGTACCCATGTCTAACGTCATTGTTTTCAATTTCACAAGTAGTTTTAGACCGTAAACAGTTTTCTTTATGGTTTATTTTGCTTTGTTTTCGTTTTATAGACTGTCCGAAGTAGACTTATAAAAGACATGGCTGTGTACTTAGCCGTGATCACAGGATAAGAGTTTCCTGGCGTTTGTTTTAAGTCTATTGTATTTTATTTTAGATGTAAAATGTAAATTTTATATTTAAAAAGTCAGTGTTTGTACATTTTACCTAAACCCTCCCTCTTGTATAATCTGAACCATTTCAGTTTATTTTTATCCGTTGTTATATATTTTTTTTAAATCTTTTTCTCTGTATTCAGTTTTGTTTAGAGTATTGGTTTACCTAACATCGTTTAAAACATTAATAATGTAGTGGGTTTCAAGACCCCATCGCGCATCATACTGACAGGTTGCCTAATGTTACTTGCATCAGAATTATTTGAGGACGCAAAAGATACACGCTGATACAATCAAAGATTCTCCATTGCTTCCAGAAACGGTCCTCACAATTTTACTCAGATGCCTAATAAAATCATTAATTACTGTGCTTACCTCACATAGAAAATTACTTTAGACTAAAATAATTACTTGTTTTAAATATGTTAATATTATAAATATTATTCATAATACAAACGAAGGCATATTGTCTGTCTGCAAGGATCCCAACACGTAATAGTATGAGATTAAATCGTATAATTATCATGAAATTAATAAAACATACTATTGAAATTAAATCAAACTTAATTCTTTAAATCTAAAAATGCGTAAAGCCAATCTCGTTAGTAGGTGTGCCTTACATCAGCAAAGTTAAATAATGAGTAAACTTCAAACCACATTCTTCTGGCTAATTAAACATTCATTAGAATAGTTGAATGATTATTTTTACGTGTTCCTTAGTTAACGTGATTATTCATTACATCTAATGCACGATAATTGCCCGCAATCATGCTCGATATATACGTATTTGGGTCAACACAACATGAATTAAATATTATCTAAGCTGTTACTGGAGATCACGCAATGAATTTTACATACCTAGGTAGGTGCAACCTTTTAATACACGCAAACTTTTAAACGGTGTCAATCTGTGAAACTTACGCCATGCCACAGATGAATAGCCATGCAAGAGCACAACGCATCACTCAGTCGCGATTAGTAGCAACAACAAAACGACAACAACAACACAAAACTACAACAAACTACAGGAGCGCAGTTACTAACTGGTTGCTAACCTTTTGCCTGCGGGTATTCTATCAACTATTTACAAGTAGGAAATAATAATAATTTGATGTTCTATTACTTTACAAAACAATGGAAAGTATATTTTTTTTGCTTATTCGCAGTAAAGATTTATTTCTTATTATTTAATTATGCTGTGAGAACAGCATAATTAAATGTATCAAAATTAATTGATAATTATTAGTTTGGAATTCAAAAGTCAAAACCGTAAATAATTTAAATTGCAGCGCGAAAACAACGCTCACTAAACAACGATTAGGTAAAGCACCAATTACCGTTCATCCGATCACATTTTCAATAATTCAAGGGTGAACACCACTGTTGTCGGCACGTCACACGATAAACGTAGGCCAAGTCGTACTGGCTGTGCTCGGTCGATGCACCCGGTCCTCACCGTTAGCTCCCGAAATATTGCGACATACGGCAAGCCCTCCGTGATTCACGGAATGAAGTACCTTTATTACGGTATTTTTATATGTAGGGTATTGCCCTGTACCTATTGTAAACATGGCAATCAGAAATTAATTTAGATTTAATCTCCTGGGTCAGGCTGCTTATGTTCACTTTAGTTGGAGCTGGAGCATTCCTACTGTTTTGATTACATAAAAGTTTCTTCGTGTTTTTCATAAAACTGTAGCAGAACACGAATAGTTGATGACGAAACACACACAATTGTATCTTCATCATAGTGCCCATTTAAAAAGCCAAACACACTGCACTGTTACAAACTGCTTTTAGAATCCACCGGAAAGCCACAAACTTTTATAATATAGAACTTCTTTACTCAATAAACAATAGAAATCGAAGATCACAAACGTAGAGTTACGAGCACCGACTCAATAAAATCAACCTCCTCATCAGGTGATTAGGGGAGGTCCCCTACAGTGAGCCATGACACTTGAACTGTAATAAAAATACATTTAATCTTTTCTACACAAATTAATTTAAAAGCATAGGTCTGTCAGAATCTGTTTGAAACAAGTGTCTAATCGATTGCTTCATTGGTTCGAAAAAAAAATCTGCTCCTCAACGTTAATAACGCAATGAATGTTGTTGAACTGTCAAAGTGAAACAAATTAGTCTTAATCGATTACGAAAATAAGTAAAGCAATTAGATATCTGTTCCTACTTCGTACTAATAGATGAAATCTCTTTCTTATAATATAAAAGGCTGCGTTAATATTTTAAGGCTATTAACTTAATGGATGGAGCTGTCAATTGAACACCCAGGGAAAAGATAAAGTAGCGACGATTTATTGAGTAATATTACTTATTTGTTTAAATACATTGTTCGTATTCGCAATAAGCACTGAAGCCAGCTACTAGAAAATCTTCTAACAATAACCCATTTACCTCAATCGACAGCCGTAAACTCAAAACTTCCGCAAACAATAAACGCAGTCATAATTCACGATCTCATAGTTTATTGAATAAATAATGCTAATAAACATATTAAAGTTCGCGTACAAGTTTTTAGCAATATTACATAATGTGTTCGTTACAGCATTATGTAAACATTATGCTTGTCGGTGTATCTGTAATGTAGAGTATATGTATGGTTTTTGTAACATTCACCCACTGTGTAATGTGTCAGCGAAGACACATCAGTGTCAGTATTTAGAATCGTACGCTAACCAGCAGCTTTTAAAGTTCCCACGCATCGAATTATTTTTATTTTACGATCGACTATTCTCTAAAGAAATAACTACTTTTCTTACTAGATAGGTGTTAAAGGTCTCGCGCCCTTTTGTTGAATTACAGAAATAATGATATTCAGATAGGTACTACATATTCAAATTATAATAATTCATGTCTGTTCATAAACATACTGTTTACTTCTCGATATTACCATGAAAACGCGTTTGCAGAGAAATAGAAACAAGTATAGATGCATAGAGCGTATAAGTTTTTTGTTTTTATCTGCATTTTCTTCCCATTTCCTGATAGCACCGCCATAGATATGAAAATGAATGAGGCATGAATATATATAATAGCAGGTAGGAATCTGAAGACTGATGATAATTTGAACAGGTTGTAATATCAGATCAGAATAAAAAATCAAAAGACATTAAATAAAGCAGCGAGTAAAACAATCGTTATTGTCGAGTACAGATAATTGGGTCTTTCACCCTAATCTTAATAATGCGTTCTAATTGAGTTTGCAATTTTAACCGACTTCCAAAAAGGAGGAGGTTCTGTTCGACTTTATGTATGTTTTTTTTGTTGTCTTTCAATATGAATGTCATCGCAAAAAAAAAGGAACTTATAAACTAGCTCTAGGACATTATATGATAGATCCTTTTAGGTAGGTAGGTAAACTTTTGGCGTTTAAGCAACGGAGTGTGGGCAGTCATTACAAATCCTATTACATACTGAGTGCACTGCACCACGCCCATCCATTACTTCACCTAAGTTTAACCACAGTTCCTGTATTCATCGATTCTATTACCAACGAGATTGCTTCTAAGCACATGGTAAAATCTTTTATCACCTCTATATGTACTTCCACACCCCTACTCGTAATTTTAACATAAGCGTTAGTCTTTAGGGTTTCGGTTCCGACCATTCCGACCCAGCCGATTTATTCTGTAAAAATGTCAATATGAAAACTTTAGTGAAGTGAGCTGTCAATTGTGTCAATCCCTAGCATCAGGTGGGATGACAGCACACTTCACCAAATTTTCACGATGTTTTTACAGACTAGATCGGCTGTTTTTATTATTGGTTTTCCTATAGTTGACGTCATTTGTATCGCGAAAAATCCACGTAGTCCTTACAAATAAGGTCGCTTACGTTAACAGTAAAGAACCTAACTTTTAAGGAGCATTCCCCAATTATCGGCCACCAAATAAAATTAAGTGTCGTTTGTTCTAGAATAAAACACTGCAGATTTATTGACTCATACGATTTAATATGGAAACTTTACAATGACATTTTTATTTATTACAGTTTCCTCGTCGCGTCGTGGAAAAAGCTCGTTACAAAAGACTTTTTGTGAAAAAAGTAACCTATGTTTGGAAAGTAGAGCTCGCGGTCGATGCACTTGGCTGGGTCCCGTTAGTGCCGAATCGCGACGTCCCGTGGGACATTATACCTGTTTTGGGTTCCTCAGAATTATCACCCGTATGGAAACCCCCAGTACGGCAGATGGTGAAGCTGCGTGCTACCAATAAGGAAGCTTTTTTGCGCAAGTGACAAGACATTTTTGTTTCGCATAAGTAGGTACCTACATATAACTTTTTTTTTGGTTCGTTTCAGACGGATGAAAGTCGGAGAGGCGTTCGTTCCATCTTATTCACATAAATAAATAATGATCTTAAATAATTTATTTTGTTTAACAGTCGAGAAAACGAGATTGTCATGAACAGTGGTACTATCAACTGTTAGGAACATAATTAAGATAATTACACTAAAATAAACATAAGTTTTCTATTACCAACAAAAAACTATTCAGAATCGTACATAGATTTAACATTTTTAGCTACGTGATCCACATAGCATACCGTAGCAAGCGTAGTCACAGTCACAACTACTAATCCATTTATTAACATGTCCGCCCTTTTGTCGAGTCGTGCTAAACACATTAGCCGCCATATAAGGAGCTAATTATATAAAACAATGTGTAGTTATCAGCATCTGTCAGGAAAACTCGTAAATAATGTGATTTGTTTGCAACTTCTGTTATTTGGTGATGATGAGTTCCTGATTGCTTGTCAGTTAAGAGAATATTTTATGGGTTGCAGAACAGCATTGATGTTTTTTTGATGTTGTCCTGTCTCACTGTGCTGTGATGATTATAGACAGTTTAACTATGAATTGTACTAATAATGTAGAATTCTTTGGTGTAGGTAATTGAGAATTATACTAAAGGATTCTGGGTTCATGACTAGATATTGGAACTCTGCCCGACAAATAACGATAAACTTGCCTTCGAGGTACCATCATTAACAGGACTATAGGGCCGACGTGTTTGAAAATCATTAGTCAATAGAATGCACCGTGTTATTGACTTATTGTGAACACTTATTTAGACTGCGCACTCAATATTACTACATGCCTCTAACGGCGCTACACAATGCTCTCAAACTCATTTCTCCATTAGGAGCTCTATTTATTGAGCAATGAAAAAACCACACTCTCTGTTCATATTCTATTCATCGTGTTCTATTCAAAATAATGTACTAAACATAAAAAATCACTCAACATTCTTTGTTAATTCTGGCCGAAAAAATGGACCAAGTGATGTGATGCCTCATTTTAAGCACTAAACCGCAAGTCGTCAAGACATCACGATCGAATACCTACGTACGTAATCAATAAAAACTCAGAGATTCGTCTCAAAGCAACATCTTAAACAAGCACGCAGTGAAAGTCTTGGCCAGTAGAGCAGAATGGGGACAAGTGACTCAGCCATTTTAACTGAGCTACTGCACACATATGAGCATGGAGGACGCATGGTGGAGCTTGTATCCGCCAGTTAGTTAGCACCAAAAAAAAAACAACGTGTGAGTCGTGTGATAAAAAAATCCCGAATTCCGACAAATAGGTTTACCGCAGTAAATAAAACAATGATTCAGCAAAATTCTAGTGGTAATTGAGTATGAGAAACTCTGTTTTACTCTACCTCGTTGGACAGTGGAAGGAAAAACAAAAAAAAAAAATGAATTTTATTTATTGAGTTTTTTGTTTATAAAAATAACTCTTTACTAAAATATTTCGAGCTTTTCAGTATTTATTCAGATGCAATTCGACGTTTTATTATTTTACATTTAATTAAACAATTCTGTGAAGAGGTACACAAGTCTAGCCTATAAAAGGTCAGCAATAATTGATTTAATTTTATGAGAGCAAATTTTCATTGAACAAAAAAATATCCCAACGAAAAATAAATTCAGACCAAAATAATTAAATACCTACTTTTCATGTTCGTATGCGATTACCCCCTAAGACAATAACACCTTTCCTAAAACACGTATTATCTCTTTATCGAGCCCCGGAAGGCTGTTAGTTCTTGAATTTATCCGCACTGCCTTTACTTTGTCAGTAATTTACGCCAAGTAGGAATCTAACATCAGCGCGTCTGCAACGTTGTCTAGATACTAACACGTTGGGTTAAAGCAATAAATTGCTATACCTTGGTTCACACGGTAAATACTGGCTTTCGCCTCTAAAAAACCTTCCATTGAAGTTTTTAAAATGATTTCGGCAATAAATAAATTCTGCTGATTCAACACTTTTTCTTTTTTTACAGTTTTTCAGCAGATTATCAGGATCACTGCAATGTGACTCAAAATCATCACTGTCAGCATGTCCAAAGTGTTCATTGTGTAACTCGTGTTAATTAATATCCACAGAAATGTGCCAAGTTCACAGGCCCTATATATATATTATAAACCTGTAAGTACCTACATTAAACTTATTTTTATTTAATCACAAGATCACAAAAAAGTAGGGAAGATTCTGATGTTAAGTACCTACAAACAACGAATGCATAACGAAATGTGTTGAAGCAGAAAAAAACTTTGTTATTAAAAAAATATTAATAACATACCAACTCGAACTACATAAAAATTAACTAATTATACCAATTTATCAACTAAATTTACTTACTTTCTTTTCTTATTCCTTTCGGGGAATACAAGCGTGATGTTAAGATGTATATTTCTGCAGTTTGCTTTTATGTCACATAATGTACTTAATCGAAGGTAGGTAAGGTACTGGAACTTAACTATAAGTGAACACCAAATGTTTTGCGAAACACCCTTACCGAGTAACTGCAGTTACGTAAATATTCGCCGACTAACCGACTTAGGTCGATTTTATCGTTTTTCCCGGCTGTAGACTTTCTACTCCTTTTTATCATAAAAAGTTTTGCTAACATAATGCACGATACTTTCGTGTTTTTAGTAAAATACTAAGTACGTTTTTCAGATACATTTTTAATGTTAAATGTTATGTAATTTATGCATTTGTCGCAACAGTCTGCAAGCTTGAACAAAGCTTCGTAGGCGTGAATATTGTAGTATCTACGTAAAACATTTTTATTTTGGAAAGAAGAACAATAAAGGTTCGGAATTTAAAAACATAAAAAAATTGCATAATTTATAAAATCAGATGCACGACTAATAGGGACTTTACCCTATTATTTTGACAAGGTTATGGACACATTCATATTTTGAATGTTACCAATTACAAAATGTCTGGTTTGGAAGATAGGTACTCAACGTAAAAAGTAGAGCCATAAATATGACACTAACAGGCATACGAATAAAGAAAAGATTAGCTGCTGAAAAATAAATAAAAGGGTACTTATTTACGTCTTATGGGCTTCAGCTACATTTAACCGTAAATGTTTCGTGACTTCCGTGTCTTATTGCAACGAATATAAATATGACCTGTAAGAAATCCAAATCATTGTTCAAACGCTTACCTATTACCTATAACTTGGCTCCGAATCTTTTGACACGTTTGTTCTCAAGTACCTACCTAGCAAACACAGACTAACCTTTACCTACCTACCTATTACTATAAACCCTAGAACAGATCATTTACATGTCATGTCAACGGTCCAATATAGCTTGACCGTTTATAGTGGTGCCACTTGCAAAGGTAAAATGTCAAAAATATGTCAAATTCAGTACATTTTCGATTCAGTTCCCATTTCCACCGTGTGTCAAGATTTTCTGGTCATGGTATAAGTATAACACATTGTTGACACACATACCATCAACACCATTACGCTAATATCATTGGGTAAGAGCAGGTTTCCATCAGAAGCCTTGGAGTTCGCCGTTTTGGCGCATGAGCATAAAATTGAGCAATATTCAATGACAAATTGCATAGCACAATTGACAGTTTTAATTAGTTGCTTACTAAATTCATTTTGATGTTGTTGTGTGCAATCTCGTGCTGTGATTAATGTTTTGATTCCGATTGAGTAACTGTGACTTACAAAATAAACTTCTTACATTAAAAAAATATCTGTACAAAATCAAAAAAAAAAAACTCGAAAAATTCTACTTTAACAACAACATTCTCTTTGATGTTTAACGTAAACTATTTTAACAAAAAAAAATGTAAACAGTTATGATTTTGTGATATAAAACAGACTAATAACTAGTAGAATCAAGTCATCACTCATCATAAAGTTCAAAAGATTTTGTAGAAAATCAATTCGTTTCACAGCTAGCTTTGGATCTTGATCTGAGAGTTTATCTGGTCATCATGGTACAGTTCATCATCATTGCAGCCCGGAATCACCCACTGCTGGGTACAGGCCTCCCCTTTTCTCCGCCATACTTCCCAGTTCCGTGCGTCCGTCATCCAGCACGCGTAGCATGACCACCGTAGAAACGGTTTTTGTCGAGGAAAGAATAGACAAAATGACAGATTGTGACAGGCAAGGTCGGAGTGGGCTGGAAGGGCCCGGGTGGCTCCCCACAAGCCTGGGGCCTGGGATGGGATAATGGTAGATGGGATACTATCGGAAAATCATTTTTTTGCTTTTGCTGGGATGGCCTCTGCTCAGAGTCAACTATTTCTGTGTTTCTCTAGTATGTATGTACTATCTACCTTCCTTCCTACCGCCAGCCCCTCGGGGGGCCCGCGCAGGCTAGAGCCCTGCTGGCAAACGCCACCTCGACTATATGGCCAGTCCGACCCTGGATTGTGATTGTATCTGTCATTTTGTCTATTCTTCACGTTACATTTATCTAATTTCTACGGTGGTCATGCTACGCGTGCTGGTGTTCTCTCAATGTATGCAGGTCAGAGGCGTCATCTCGTGCCGAAAAGGACCGAGCATTTATTCCCAGTATTTCTCAGGCTTCGGTTTCCTCGCGATTATTCCCAGGATCGCAGGGTTGCGGAGATAGTTATTAGGTTCATAGATATACTTAGATCTAAACAAGACTGCTGCAGTGCAAGAGTCTGCTTTCTACAAAAATCCAAACTATTTTTAGTTGAGTCATTCACAAACATTGCCAAATACAATAAAAATGATGTAAAAGTAGCTCCCACGAACGAAAGTAACCTAGTTAAGGAGGTTTCACTCTCAAGCCTCAGGTTTTAACAATAAGATGAATCGGACCTAGTTTACAAGAATCAGAACGGCAGTTTTTTTTTTAAAGTTTTTTAAGACATGCTTTGCTGCACACTGGCGGAATTTGCTGATAGAATACGGATTTGGACTTTTTTCTGGCGTGGCGTTGCACTTTTCAAATAAAATTCTTTTTTAAATTAAGTAGAGCGTGGATATTTAGCTCACCGTGCTGGCTGTTGGCGCGAATGATGCGTTGGCAAATAGATATAAGTTTAGGACACATTATCTTAAAAAACGTACGAAGAAATCCTGTCAGAAGAGCAATTCAATTCAATGCATCGCAGCAGGCACCAAACAGGGCCTTTCACCAAAAAGGTCGAAAACCATACAATCGAGCAGGGGGCCAGGTCTACTAATTTACAAATGTATCAGTGATCTCACGATGATCAGTTTTTGACAGATTTTGTATGGCATATCTGTCAAAAACTGATCATTGTGAGACCACTGACATTTTTGTAAATTAGTAGACTTTGCCCCCAGGAAGTTAACGTTAAAAGCTTTGCCTGAACTTTCCCACAAGGGTCAGTACCTACTTTTGGAACGTAGTTTGTAGGTACCGCATGTGGTAAACCTTGATCGCTCACTTTTACATCAAGTTTACTTTACACTTTACTTTTATTTCGAACTTCGAAGGTCTGCGCGCGCGCAATCAGTTGCGACATGATGAAATCTCATTATACTGTACAAAACATGTAATAATGGACCCGATAGCCTTTGGACCACTTGTTGAAAATTTTAATGAAGTTGGTAGTGTTGGTACCTACGCTATGCTCCAAGTGTGGTGTTTGGGCCAAGTACTACCACGAACCACGTGAAAGGGTCGATAAGGGGCCATGCATGGCTAAGAGGATGTTTCTGGTGCAAGAAGATGAGCGTGTGGTGTGGGAATAGGTAAAAGTTTTAGTCAAGTGTTTTTAAGCGATTTTATTTCGCAGGTTCATACGTCCCCGATTATGGTATGAAGTCCCTTACAAGTTCTGATAGAGGTGTTAAAAAATCATGCCCCATGGCCATACAAAATGGTTCTCTGTCATGGATGTACCTACCTACATTGGTTTACTTACAGGGAACCTACTTATACAGATCTCACATGACCAGTCTAAAACACGCACTGATCAATCAGAGTTGGGAGAGACTATTCTGTATGTTGAATCTAGTTTTATAGGGTAGCAGAGCTTTCAGCCACTCACACCATTTGGCAACATTGGCAACCAACAACGAACTCTTTTTATTATTTATTAAATACCTATTTTTTTTCTATTTATTCGAACCTATTTTTTAATTAGTAAGTATAAAAAAGCTATAAATAAAGATGTGAATTAAAAATCAAAGTGAAATTTAAAAAAAATATACGTACCAACCAAAAAAGTGTGGAAAGCAAAGGAAATTCCAACAAGAGCCAAACGTCTGGTATCCCACTAAGGATTTTTCACTGATAAATCAATTTGATTGAATTATTTCACTGATGTTAACACTAAAGTTAAGAAAACAAAAAAAATAAGTATTGTTCGAAATTTAAAAATCGTGCGACGGCCGTACCCTCCGCACCGAGTGTCGCTTCAACACTGAGATAGGTACAATAATGTACGCGATGTTTACTGTGCGAACCAGTCGATCTAGTCGAAATAAACGCAAACGCTACAAATATAAATCCTAGTCAAAAATTACAGCTCCTTCATGCATAAAAAGCCTTTTTTGGAACCATGAACTGGGATCAGTGTCCCATTTTCAAAAGGATGACGCGTTTTCTCTGATTGGTCGAGTGTCGCGACCGGTTCTCATCGATTGGTCATCTCGACGCGGCGGTTTCCCTAACTTTCTTTGACCCCGATATAATCGTGTCACTACATTTTTTTCGTGATTGCATTTTGATAGAATTTTATTGCAATAATTCAATCGTTAGTGTTCCGATTGCTGGGTACATCGCAATAAAAGGTTGTTCGGATGTTCCATTTTTTTTCCTCCTTGTTGTGCATGTTGTCTGACTTTTGTTGATAATTACAGTAGGTAGTGGGTTCAATAAAAAACAATAGAAATGATAAGTTTTGTTTGACCTAGTTAATTATAACGATTGATTGGAATATCATTGGCATTTAGTACTTTTGAAATATCAATGGCTTTTCATTGTAAAAGTTCTCAATTTATTATTGTGTTTAGTACATTAATTGATATGTAGGGCTGTAGGGCCTTTGTGTATTACCTACCTACATTATTTTCTACAAAGTTCTCTGGAACTTGCACCCTGCATATTTATTACAATTATAATCTTCTTCAAGGCCAGTATGATTGCGACAGCACCAGTAAAGGTCATCCGGTAGCAGCAGAACTGTTAATTTAATGGTTAATATTTATTATGCAGATGACTGGCAAGATTCTGTAAATTTTTTCCCCGAATTTTTTACTTGAACGCTCTCACGAATAGGACTTCTTTCTATAATATAATATAAAAATGAATCGCTGAATGTGTTGCTAAGCGAAATCTCGAGAGCAGCTGGACCGATTTGGATATTTATTCTCAGGAGAAGGTTTGTACGTTTAGTACGTTTAGTAGGTAGGTAGGGTAGGTAGGGTAGGTAGGGTAGGTAGGGTAGGTAGGGTAGGTAGGGTAGGTAGGGTAGGTAGGGTAGGTAGGGTAGGTAGGGTAGGTAGGGTAGGTAGGGTAGGTAGGGTAGGTAGGGTAGGTAGGGTAGGTAGGGTAGGTAGGGTAGGTAGGGTAGGTAGGGTAGGTAGGGTAGGTAGGGTAGGTAGGGTAGGTAGGGTAGGTAGGGTAGGTAGGGTAGGTAGGGTAGGTAGGGTAGGTAGGGTAGGTAGGGTAGGTAGGGTAGGTAGGGTAGGTAGGGTAGGTAGGGTAGGTAGGGTAGGTAGGGTAGGTAGGGTAGGTAGGGTAGGTAGGGTAGGTAGGGTAGGTAGGGTAGGTAGGGTAGGTAGGGTAGGTAGGGTAGGTAGGGTAGGTAGGGTAGGTAGGGTAGGTAGGGTAGGTAGGGTAGGTAGGTAGGGTAGGTAGGGTAGGTAGGGTAGGTAGGGTAGGTAGGGTAGGTAGGGTAGGTAGGTAGGGTAGGTAGGTAGGGTAGGTAGGTAGGGTAGGTAGGTAGGGTAGGTAGGTAGGGTAGGTAGGTAGGGTAGGTAGGTAGGGTAGGTAGGTAGGGTAGGTAGGTAGGGTAGGTAGGGTAGGGTAGGTAGGTAGGGTAGGTAGGTAGGGTAGGTAGGTAGGGTAGGTAGGTAGGGTAGGTAGGGTAGGTAGGTTAGGTAGGTTAGGTAGGTTAGGTAGGGTAGGTAGGGTAGGTAGGGTAGGTAGGGTAGGTAGGTAGGGTAGGTAGGTAGGGTAGGGTAAATAGCAGGGTAGGGTAGTAGTTAGAGCTACCCGTGCGAAGCCGGAGCGGGGCAGCTAGTTTTCAAATAAAAATGCTATCACACAAATAATCAATTAAGTCGGTACCTACCTAGACACAATCTTTGACTGTGTGATTTACATCTAAAGTCCTAAAACGTAGATGCACATGTAGAGTCTCGTCAAACCAATAATAATGACGAGGAGAGCCGAAGCTAGGCAGAGGAAAATCATAAACAAAGGCGAAGAGAGTTAGTTGGTCTTCTTTTGCATCGAAATAATATAAATAGTATCGAAATAATAATGCTGGGACCACTAACGGTCAACGTCAATGCCCATCATCGCCATGATCTACGCGATAATTATTCCGATTATTATAGCGATAAATTGAGTGGCCACACCGTTCAATGCTCATTTGCCGCCACCCGACTTGTCGCATAACGTCTAACGGCAATGTGAATGCCGTTGTCAAATTCTCGCGTTATGTTTTGGCTACATCGCGAAAATCAACGGCGATTCCTGTTGGTGTGGCCCAGCAAAAGACTTTTTGGTTGGTCACCAACTAATCGTGCATTTATCGTTCATAGATCGTGCAAATGTCGAAAAGTTGCAGCACACACAGCAAAAAAGCACCACCACCATCTGTCGTATATCAGACATCGCTGTCTGTAGCCTGCATGCAGTGCTTCTACTTTCAGTAGGCTTATACTTTAATGTCGTGTCCTGCGTGACCTGTCAGCTGCACGCTACAAGAACTGATGGACGCTAATGATGGCGCCAAACACGTGGCCGAATTCGAGTCTATTTAAATTGCCATCGACACGTTAAGAACAGAAGACTTCGTCATTATGTAGGTACTATGTGTTGGGTAGATACAGATAGATAGATGTTCAACTAAGTAATTAACGAAATTATATATTAACTAGCTGCGCCCCGCGGTTTCACCCGCGTAAGTCTCGATCCTGTGGGAATATCGAAAAGTATCCTATGTGTTAATCCAGGTTATAAACTATCTGTTTGCCAAATTTCATCCAAATCCATTCAGCCGTTTCTTGCGTGCTTGAGTAACAAACATCCAAACACACAAACACACAAACTTTCACATTTATAATATTAGTAGGATAGTAGGATTAAAATCAGAATAGTTAGTCTACCAGACTAGCCTATTAGTTTGCTCAACCGTATAAACACTTAGCCATTTGAATTCACGTACCTATTGGCTATTACGTAAGACTTGCGTTTCGTAAGATCTATGGGTCTATGGGTCAAGTCAGTCTCCTAATGTGTAGGCAGGAAGACACAGACATAGGTAGGTAAGTATGTCCTATTGGAAAAACTCGCTATCCAGGATACATTATGTGGTGTGAATAATATCCACGGAATGCCTAGACGAAACTCCGGCGTTCTATCCGTGCTGTTTGCAGCACTCTGGCCACAGCAGAAACATATGGCACTGAGTTGGCCACAGTCTTTCCCGCTGTAGCTGAACCAGAAGAAGCCTACAACCACTACAAGTTTATTATCATCAAGCTTTGAAAAAGCCAGTTGAAGTCTTGAAGACAAAGATTCTACAGAAGCTTTGTAGAATTGTCCAAATACCCATCACATTATCAACCGTAGAATAATTATCTCCTTCCGGACGAATTCCCATAAACGTGAATGATGGTGTAAAAGTTGTTTTTATTTTGCTATAAAAATCCTCATTATTAAAATTAATACAATAATGGGCCTGAGAATTTTATCCTAATTCTTATACATAATTATGTAACTTTATCAACAGTAATAGAACGCTGGTCCTCTTTTTTTATAAAAGGCGCTCGTTGGCTACTTGCATGGCATGATGTGTAACTATTGTACCTATGACGAAGAATTAAAGTAGGTACTTGTCTGAAAAGTCGATGACAAAATGACAATGCAGTGATGTTGCAAGAACCACAAATTACGAAAAACCTTCAGCGTTAAATCGTTTGCAATTTTCAAGTGACAGATTATTCAGCGGATGCGTTATATTACAGCAGAATAGCACATAGTTGTTGCATGTGATGAGGCGTGCATGCATGCGGCCTTGTAACAGATGTGAACGAATCTTTGACGTCCACGGTTCAAGGCTCTTTAGATTGTTCTACGGATAGGTAATAATAACATTGCGATATCTTACCTATATTCCAAAAAGATAAGTAGGTACTGTATTTTTGGAAGGTACCTAGGTAAGGTTGATAATTGTGGATCTATCGTTTCTTTACTTTCATTGAAAAAGGTCGTTTGTAGGAAAACCATAAACAAAATAACCTATGTGCCGTTTCCTTGGTCTAGAGCTTGATTGAAAAGTTGTCTTCTTGTTTGTGGATTTGTGACATTGACAATTCACAGCTGTCATTGTAGCAAAACAACGAAAATGGCGAACGTTCCCTTGATTGCGGTAAAAACACACACTCAAAAGGTTTGCTCCCTTTACAAAAGGGCTCTACGCAATTTGGAGGCGTACTACGATAGACGGTAAAATTAACTATATATTTAAAATAATAACTTCCCTTTCTTTGCTATTGTTTTCTCCATTACGTAATTCCTATAAACATAACCACAAAGTATCCCTTTTTTTCAGATACCTTTTGATTTTTAAATCCTTTCCTTGAGAAAATCCTACACCAGAAGTATTTATCAAGTGTCCATACATAAAAGGTTATTCAATTATTGTTTTAAATTAGCTTTAAAACCATTGTTTTTCTAATTGTATTGGTTTGATTAAATTAGTTTTTTTAGCTCAAATCTTGCTCAAATATATTTAGATAATTTGTGAGTTTCATGTAGAGAGTGCTAATTAAGTAGAAGAATGTGTATACCAGTGTAAACAAACTAGAATTTGATTACTGTTCATGTATTTGTATGATCATTGTCATTGCGCAAATATTTATCCAATCCACTACTGTCATCCTTCAATTTTAATTTCCTCTGATCCCATTTGGTATCCCGACAATAGAGAAACTATTAAGTAGGTAGATATCCAATTTGGTTATCAACAGTTTTGGTTAGTTCCAGAGACTGGAAATAAGAATAATTATAATAAAACAAAACATTCTTATCAGCCCTACCACCTACCACCACTAAATACCAAGTTGTGTATTTAAATAATAACCAAGATATCTGTCATTAATGAGACTCGTGGCTAAGTAATTAGTTTACAGCCGCACTGGTCGCTCCATCAGGTTAAGCTACGCTTGCCGGGGTTGGTCCGTGGATGGGTGACCATCTTTACATACAGAGCCTCCTCCGTGCCTCGGAAAGCACGTTAAGCCATTGGTCCCGGCTGTCATTCCTGGATCTTTGACAGTCGTTACGGGTCGTCAGAAGCCCGAAAGTCTGACAACCAGTCTTACCAAGGGGTATCGTATTACCCAGTTACTGGGTTGTGGAGGTCAGATAGGCAGTCGTTCCATGTAAAATACTGGTATTCAGCTGCATCCTGTTAGACTGGAAGCCAACTCCAACATAATTGGGAAAAGGCTAGGCAGATTGATTGTCACTAATGAGACACAATTAAAAAGGCCGTGTAGATGTCATAACAATAAAATTTTAACCATGACATTTTCTGCATCTGCGAAAAAATAAAGTACTAATAAATTGTGATGTATACAAAGATAAAAATAAAAAAAAATATGAAAGTATGTCAAATATGAATTCACAATTATTAAAATAAACAATTCTGTTTATTCCAGCAATGTATACCGGTATCAGGCGGTACTCCTTCGGGAGAGGTTCGACAAGCATGCCACGGAGGTTGATATGATTAAAGCTGGAGAGTTGCTCAAGGAAGGAGAGCAGGAATTGTTCTTAGTTCAGCATCCTCTTCCAAGAGTTTGTAAGTTGCTTAATTTATTTACCATTGGTTCTTTTTGAGTGGTGGCTATCCGGCAATGTACTCGAAGACGTAGCGTTGGAAGGCCTTCCACAAGGCGGACTGATGACCTTGTGAAGGCTGCCGGAATACTGCTTACAGCAGTATTATTTCAATCTTACTTCGTGGGGGAAAGAAATGGAGCTATATGTCATGTAGAGCTACATCTCTTTCCTACACTGAAGTAATATTAAAATAATACTGCTGTAAGCGGTGGTGGTAGCTCCCTGGTTGAAGTGGCAGTATTTCGGAGAGGCCTATGTCCAGCTGTGGATGCCTTTTGGCTGAAATTATGATGATGATGATGATGGTTATTTTAGTGCACTTAAAGGACTTTATACCACTAGTCTACATAAGAGGATGAAGTATCTACACAAAAGAAAAATCATTTAAAAATATTGTACTATGGCTAACATTTGGGATGGTAAAAAGGAATTCTGTTGTACGCTGCCTTTGTTTTTGATGAGGTCAGAAGGGTGTCTGTAAAAGAGATTTTGAAATTCTGGAAATGTTTTTGATCAAATAATTCAAAACAAAAAAATATAATTTCATTCCATGTAGAGATGATGGCCCAGTGGGCCTGGATTAAAAAAAATATCAATTCAGTTAGATTCTAATTTCCTATAAAAAAATTATATAATATAATGAAAATGCATCAAGATCATCCAGAGCATCTATACATTTTATAAAAGTCGCTTTTCGTGTGCTCGCGTTGTTCTTCTACCCCACGCAACAGATTCTGATGAGTTCAACATCGTTTAGAGAATTTATTCCAGAATATAAATATTTGCAATTTATGTAACAAATTACTGAAAAGTGAAAGCAGTGAAAGTTAACTGTAGGTAGTACTCGTATATTGCTGTTACTTTGAATATCTAATTGGTAATAATGCAAAAAAAAAACATAATGACGACTATTTACTTGCTCAAGAAACGTACAATAGACGTAGGTCCCTGCGTCCGTAAAAGAGACTGTTCACACTGCTGGCGAAAGCTCTCTCTATTGTTTATTCACCGAGAGATTCGAGAGAATGAATAGTCGCTTAATCGCCTCGGCTGTGGGACAGGTACTTTACTAGCAACCCGATCACCCATATTTTAGCTGAAATTATCAACTAGCGCTACTATTGTAATAATTGCACTAAAAACTCACGTCTTCTGAATATGATTATTGGATCTATTAACAATAGCCATTAAAAATAATGCTAGCACAGATTAACAATATGATAAGAAACCGATAAGGTGTCCAAGCATTCATCAAATAGATTCTGCAATATTATGACTGCAAGTATTCAAGTGAGTCAGATACCTGAGTGATCAAGAATGCCCACAACATGACTAAAAGCAGCTTATTTCGATTACCAACACATTTTTTTTTTTGATATTGTGAAATCATCTAATAACTTCTCCCGCTCTGGGCGGAGCGGAAGGGCGTGTCAGACTTTTACTGACTAAAACCCACCTGTGTTCCTTCAGTTGCCTGTTGCCAGGGTCCGGTATCCCTTTCGGACATTCCCCCAACCCTGGCAGGACGATTACCTCTCCTAACGCCTGAACTAATCTTAACAACCCATCTTCTCTCCCCAGTCGCAACAAGCGTGGGAGGCGTTGCCCACGAGCGTGTAGTCACTCCTCCCGACTGGGTCATAGACTACTGGCACCCTCTCGAGAAAGCCCACTACCCCGAGTACTTCAAGCGTCGGGAACAACGCAAGAAGGAATTCATTGCCATGTGGGAGAAAGAACATGGCCCCGCCGACAAGCAGGAGAAGCATTAAAGTATAATTGTATAGTTGAGTAATATAGTGAATTGCGTTTATTTAGTTTAGTGTTTTATTTAACACCAGCATTGCTATTCTGTAACCATCTCACTGTGAAACCTTAGGTGAAGTGAGCTGTCATTGTCGTCGATAGCAGTGACAGTTCACTGCAAGCTCACTTCACCTAAGTTTTCATGGTGAAATTTTTACAGTAGCACAGCTGTTAATACTTTCATTGTCACCTCTATTTTCATGAAGTCCTTATGGGTGCTGCGCGGTTAACGGCATCGGCTTCCAACACCAAAATTATTACACGCATTAAATATGTTTGACAGCAGCATTTTATGAAGGTGAATTGTTTAAAGTGTTAAATATTGATAGGTTGCTGCTGCCTATTCTATTGGTATAATAAAATTCTGACTGGGAAAATGTCGTCCCTTTTATCTACGTTACAAAATGCGGTGCTGTCTCATCACTATAAAAAGACGGGAAAACAAAAACATGAATCTAACTAATCTGCGTTCGCAATTTATTTACCAATCATGTAAACAAACACGAGGTTTAGGAAAAACAACTGTAATGCCTACCCATAATGTTCAGTTTGCGCTACAACTTCATATTTTTATGACTTTTTCAACATTACTAGTCTAAAAACCAACTTTATTTACACTAACATAAAGTTGATGTTTGTATAAATTAACATAACATCAATTGGAAACAAGAATTTAAATAGATATTAATTTGTATTGTCCCACTGCAGAGCAAAGGTATCACTCTCCCTTTTCCACACACTTCTGTCCTTTTGTCTTTAGCTAGTGCCAGCCAGTCCTTTTGGTAAGAGCCAAGCTCCTCCATAAAACATTAAAAAAATATTCTACTAAGTAGTAAATAAAACTACGCAATCTTCAACCGCATGTTTTATTGTTAAAACAATTTTTTTATAGAAATATAATGTAGTGTGTCTCTTGATATTCATGTCTTCGTCAATATAACAAAGACTTGGTATTTATTAACATAAACAAATATATTTTAAAATAAAGTAATATAGTAATTATTGCGTTGAAAAACTGATATATTCAGGCGCTATGGTTATACTGGAAGCCAACCCCAAAAACATAGAAAAAGGAATATTTTGCATTGATGCGAAACGGCGTAGTGTACGCCCTGAAGATGTATGCGTGATTTTTAACTCTTACGGAATTAATAATAAGGTTCAAGTTTAATTAATCAAGATTCTTCCTGTTAAAAATCGGACTTGTTCCAAAATCATTCGCCCCGATACTGAAAATTATAAATAGCGCATTTTTGAACTTGAACGCGTTCGGAGCTGCGGTCGTATCGCTAGTAGCGAGTCGCTTTCTATGCAAAGTAACATTTCTTTTTCTATATCCTAACATAGTTGAAGAAAGTGTTCATTATGAGTAGGCAGTTTTTTTAAACATAGCATCAAAGTACTGTAAAAAGGGTGATAGACGTGCGAGCAAGTACGCGTACTTATGGCTCGGCGAGATTACTCGCCCGTCTGTCATCGCCGCGAGCCGCGAGCCAATTTGACAATGAAAGAGCAAGCTTTACGTGAAATCACGTGTGTCACCGACGGCGAGCCGAGTAAGGACGCGAACTTAAAGACCGCGTACTTTAAGTACGCACGTCTATCACCCACTTAATAAAGAAACTGGCGTAAGTTGCCGCTGTGATACATTATGGCTATGGTGGCTAACCACTATAGGTGTACAAGGAACATTTGGCGCGTGGTAAAATCGGAACGAAAGCCGCCATCTTAGTTTTTCAATACATTTCGCAAAACAGTTGAACAAATGTTTACCAACAGCGCCCCCTGTCAACGTTATTTGAGCACCAAAAGATCCTTGTAGTAGTGTTACCCCTCATCGAAGTTCGAACTTTTTGTTCGATCAACCAGAATGCGTGTTCGCGCCGACAGAGGGCGGTTTCTGTTTTTCCGAACAAAAAGTGACATAAGCACGCATCGATCGCGTAGTTTGGCCAACGAAAGCTGACCACGAATTAATAACTGTTGAGTATTTTATTTCACTTCTAAATACAATATAACAATGTCTAATATGTAAAATATGAAATACAGATGTAAGTATCGCTTAACATGTCTTGAATAATAAATAGTATCGACTCCACATAAATCAAGAGTTGTCAACACTCAACCCACTGCTTATAGCAGCTCTTGATTTTTGTTAATACCGCCTTTTTTCTTTGATAGCTTTCGTTGGCCAGACTCTATTCATGCGACGACGGCCTTGGCGAAAAGGGCCGAAATGGTCTACTGGACCATTTTGGAATTAAGGCATACTGTAAAAGATAACTTTATGATCTTCTTCTTTTGCCCTCGCAATTTACGCCCGATTTTATATTAAAAATCAAAGTTATGATAGTATTTTCTTTACTTACCACAAAATAAATGCAAGGCTCTAGTGGAGTTAAATAATTTATAGTGAAAAATTAAAACTAAATTAACATTGGTGCCGATTCTGTTGTTCACAAACTAAACTAAATTTAAGTTATGTGCATCTTTTTCTTTCTATTTCTTTAAGAAAAGGACAGAAGATAAATTTTAGTTTAGTCCTGTCAAATTAATCAGCGCCTGACGTAAATTGACGTAATTTTAGTTGGCAAGTTTTTAGTCGCGTCTAAATATTTAGGGAGGTGTGACAGTTTGACAGGAACTAAACTAAAATTTATCCACTGTCCTTTTCTTAATTAAATAAAAAAAGAAAAGAAAGAAAAAGATGCACTGAACTTAAATTTAGTTTAGTTTGTGAACAACAGAATCGGCACAATTATCTAAAATTTCAAAATGGGAAACAGGACTTACAGTAAAATGTAACATCTGTTATTCTTATTATGTTTAACACTTTCCATGGACGATACTTAATAAAGCTGTTTATTTTTAACAAATGCTTTTTTATTTGTTTCATAATCGGTTCAGTAGTTCTCAAGGTTTCACGCAAAAAAACAGTTCTTAATTTTAGGTAGCTAGCTTCCCATCTCGCCGTAGGTGAGTATATGTTCCTTGCTTCCCATTTCCAACAGATTCGTTGATTTGTGTAAATGATACATCATCGAAAAATTATTATTTGTTAACATTGCAGTAAAATACAATACACTGTTCAGGACACCATTTAACTATTTCAGAGGTAATTTTCGTATAATAAATTGTAAATGCTATATTCACATTGTGCACCATAGGTACTACGAATAATATTTATTATTCATAGGCACCATACGTAATATAGTGATAGGTACAAGTAATCTGACAATGCAAGCCGATACTAAATCTTACCAAATAAAAGTTATCTGGGCATACATGTTGTAGTCCACGCGCGACCGCTGGTCACCACCGCAGCGGTGGCAGAATAAAGGGGAGGGCGCCTTTGTCTACCTCCCTGTCTCACAGCTCACATGCCTCAGGCGGTGACCAGCAGTAGCGCGCGGACTATAGCCACTTATTTCCCACAAGGCTAAACATAGGCCATCTTCATACTCAGCATGTCTAGAATGTGTTGCTCAAAGGCTTCTAAAAGGAGGTCCGAGTTAACAATACAGCTGTTGTCTAAGGATCTTTTGACGCGTGTCCAAAATCGGAACTAGCGCCGCCATCTTGTTTTTTCAATACATTTCACAAATCTACTGCACAAATGTGTGTTTACCAACAGCGCCACCATAGAGATATAATATTACAGTATAGTGCGCGTATTGCACAAATCGCATCGTGAGTGACAAGTGAGCTATAAGTTAGTGTTGGGTAGGACATATAAGAGGCACTTCAAATGTCCCATACAAAATGATTGAATGTGCCAAGACCTCAAAATAACATTTTGTACTGCTTCACATACAACACATACAAATGAATGAATCTCGAACTGACAAGTGAGTGAGTATGGTGAGGAACGTCGTGCTGTTCATAGTTTGTTGCGCGCACTCTATATTATAATTATATCTCTATGAGCGCCACCCTGTAAACGTCACTCAAGTGCTAAAAGAACCTTGTAGCAGTGTTGTCGCAAGAAGGTTCATGACCTCTTTCGTGGGGATATATTCATGGATGCCCTTCGTTTGGGTACCCCGACTCCTATTTAATAGCGATGGTCGCGCGAATCGCGATCGTTCGAACTTTTTGTTCGGTGAACCTGAACGCATGGTCGCACCGACAGAGGGCGCTTTCCGGTTTTCCTACCAAAAAGTGACATGCACGCGACCGATAGTCTGTGGACAGTCGTATTTGAATAGGACACGGCCGTAAGACGGTAGACCGACTGGTTAAAGAAAACCGAAAACGCTTACCATTTTGTTTAATAAAGGTAAATTTATTTATCACGCAACAATTGTATTACTTTGTTCAAGTGTAAATAAAAGTCACATGTGTTGTAAAAACTTATGTAAATATAGCAATTCAGCATGACTTTATTTGACCTATTACAATAATTCGTCTTTGCTAAAAATAGTTAAATCCATTTCACAGTCACGATAAAGGCATAAACTAAACCTGTTCATACTTCAATGTTGGTTGGGCTCATATTCATCCATTTACCAATTAAAACAAGTACACGGCAGATTATTACATTCAAATTACTGCAATAGTAGTAATACCAGTGTTGCCATGTGTCAATTCCGGTTGGTTGTTAAACAGTCCAAAGACAAACAGGTTGATGGCAGAAATATAACTTACATAGAAACCATCCAAGCTTATCTCAACCATAGACACATTGGTCACCAGCTATCAACTGAGTATTATCTGAAGGTAACGAATAAGACATTTCTCACATATTCCTGGTAATCAAAATGTCTAAGACTAAAAAAAGCAGGATAAAAAATTACGACGTACTTTATTATTGGCCAATGGACTAGTAGGAGCACCCGAGTGAGTCTTTTCATTTCCATTTAAACGAAATTCAATGAGCACAAATCTTATTCAACCATTATTACAGAATTCTACTATAAAGTTAATACAAAATGCCAACACAAAAGAAAACCAATGTATTCCCATCAGAAAAATACCCCAACGATATAATTAACTTTATAGTAAATATTCTTTCGCATCACTAATTTTCAAAATGTGATCAGAGGTGTACTTAAAAAAAAAACATACGTCAAACTAGAACAACACTACAAAATCAAAAACAATAAACAAAAAAAAATGCAAAAGCTGTATACACATTACCTACAAAACTGTCAGTAGTAACACCACAATCACATCTTAAAAACCGGGACACCGTGTGTACAGCGCTAAGAGGTTATTTTGGCGCGTGGCCAAAATTGGAACTAACGTTGCCATCTTGGTTTGTCAATACAACGCCCACCTGTCAATGTCATCCAGGTGCCAAAATATCCTTGTAGCACTCTATAACTAACATCAAAGTCTCTCACTAAAGAGGTTGTTTGGATCAGTTGCCTCCTAGAGCTTGTCCGCGGCCCCAGTTGTGTCCTCCGAACACAGTCCCACCGGGCCTCGTGGGCACCCTCGCTTGGGGCGCTGTACCGAATCCACCGACGTATCTCGTGTCGGGGAATATCTGTTTTCTGGAGACAGAAGAACGATTTTCATAATAAGGTTAACTGAATAAGGCGATGTAATTCCTAGAATGCCATATTGAAATGTCCTTTACGCCGGATGTTTATCTTACAATACAGCTCCTAAAGGAAGCACTACATGAATAAATTCATGTAGTGTATAGTAGTCATACAAACAGATAGAATTAAGCTCTTATTGCTGATTGTAATGTTTATTATTCTGTAAATTCATATTTTTGTTACGGCTGCGAATCATATACATACAACATGATACTGAGCTGCAAATTGCAAAACACGTTAAAAAAAAAATTCGTGTGCCAACCTTTAGCTTTCTCCCAAAGACATATTTTTGTCTAATACTTACATGAAATTAGGCGGCGTGAGTAGGGCAGGGCCGCCGAATTCTTGAGGGTATTTGAACAGCAGGAAGAACGCCAGGTGACCGATGAGGATGCCAATCAGCTCCATCACACCTCTGCAATAAAGGTCAATTTAACATTTTAATACAAAGGCTTTGAAAGGGGGGTATCTTGGCTAGATAACAGCTGTCATTAGTAGAACTCTTTTTTTTTCACGCCCTTTTCCACTCTTCAACAACGAAAAACATAGGTACTTAATTATCATAATAATTATGACGCATCATTCCACTTGCAGGCGACGGTTGCCTCAATTTTGGTCGAGACGCTGTTGGTGGCGTCGCACAGTGGGCCCATAAAGAAAATTAGTGGACATAGGCAACAAAGTTCCAATATCGATGCGATTTTTTTTTATATGACGCGTTATGATATTCCTGACAACTTTTACTCTTGTGAAATTTCTCCTAAAGTTGATTTTTTTGTATGGAGCGAATCACGTTTAAATTTTTTTCTTCAATTGTACTAATATGTTGGGTGTATGGCGTGAGTATATGATAGCTAGGGTCATTCTCTATCCACGAAAACAAAATTAGTGCCGGACATCTGCGGCCACGCGAGTAATCATTCGGTAAAAAAAAAAAATTTTGTATGAAATTTTTTGCCATTTAAAATAATTTCAAAGTAAATTTTTTGTCTCATTTGGCTGTTTTGACCTTCTTTTAGTTAAATATATAGTTTTAATAGCACATAGGTACGCCATACACCCAACATATTAGTACAATTGAAGAAAAAAAATTAAACGTGATTCGCTCCATACAAAAAAATCAATTTTTTTTTTTTCAGACATACTATCAACTGTAGAAGAAATTTCACAAGAGTAAAAGTTGTCAGGAATATCATAACGCGTCATATAAAAAAAGTCGCATCGATAGTGGAACTTTGTTGCCTATGTCCACTAATTTTCAGTATGGGCCCACTGTACGTCGTTTTGCCGGCTACAGGAAAAACGTTAAATGCAGTACTGCCCATTAATCTGTTTAGTGTAGAGGTGGGAAAAGTGTATCATTTTTGCGATTTTATCATTCGCATCTGGATCACTGAAATGATCCGAAACACTGATATGTTTCCTTTGGCTCATTTGGATCATCGGAAAGGATATAAAATACAGAATGTTACGTATACATTACAATAAACGACCGTATAGTATTTGATACGTAAGCACCTTAGTGGTCATTTTTACGTGCATGGTTAACGACAACGAATGCACAGAGTACATTTGAACGAAAATCTATGATTGTATGAGTGATACACATCTCATTTGGTATCTCTTTCTGACTTGTATAGATTGTAATGATGTCGCGACTTGCGACTCATAAAACTCAGTGTGTCTCAGTGTCCCTCTCTCGCTCACTCACTGCTCAGTCGCCTCGCGAGAGACGCGTCGCGCGGAATGAGCCAGAGCAAAGTAATGTTTCAGATCCAAATGATGCGTTTGAAACGTTGTTACTGAACCAATCTTTTGAATCACTTCAATGATCCGGATCAGTGAGTCGGTTCCGTAAAGTTGCACACGCCTAGTTTGGTGACAATGCCTTGCTGTGCGGTTCCGCCTGTGGGCCTCACCCAGGCGGTGACCCCTAGGCCAATTGCCGTGTTCAAAAACGTTTAAATTGAAGTCAACCTCTCAGCGACAATCAATGTCAAAAATGTAGGAAAAATAGAGAGATAAGTACTTTTGACGGAAATTACCTCTCAGGAGTTTACAAGCGCAGGTGTCAGAGGATTTTATAGTTTTATACGTACAACTTAATTTAAAACATTTTTTTTTATAGTAGCCGTTAGTTAGACAGGGAAGGTTAGTTGAAATAAGTTCAAAAATAACTCACCCGCCGCTAATAACGAGGTTGAAAGCGAGCAGTACCCACGGCAGGTACATCGCCTTGAACCGCGTGCCGAACCAAAACGATACGATGACGTCTTTGTTGAGTTGACACCACACGTACAGCACTGAGAGGACCATTGGGTCCATGAGGATCTGGAAGAGGTGAGAGAGAAATAAGTATGTGATTGTGATATCTCTTCTACTAATCTTACATCACATATGGGTTGTGAAGTGGTTTACTTTGAACAGTTTTCTGCTGCAATTTTTTTATTCGTTTTTTAGATACTAATAACAAACTATACTCTGTTTCAAAACAATTTGCTGAAAATGTTAAAAATTGTGCAACTTACAAATTGAGTGATTTGATTATTTGAATATGTAAAAAATAATCTAAACCACCCAAAAGGTTCTTTAAGGTGGATGCATAGACAGGCCTCGCCATACATTTTTGAGGTGTTGTAATCTCCGTAAATAAACTGTTTCTGCAGAATAAAAGCAAGTATAATGAGACTTTATAATGTATTATGTTCGCATAACGCCAAAATTTTATAAAAAAAACAGTATTTCTAGGAGAATTAGACCCAATAAAAAACGAAAAATCTTTACATGTGTGAGTGACCTGAATCGCGCCATCTAACAGAAATTTAAAGAACCACCGAGAAAGAGTTATAATTGCTGTTGTCTTACGAGTTTAAGTTCGGTAAATATTTATAATAGATGGCGTTCGAAAATTCGAACAAGCCCCAAGGTTACACGTCGAGTAGGTAGGTAACGCAGCGATGCGACGATGCCATTCATACGCACCCCGCATTGTTGCCAAATTGCTCCAGTGAGTCTTGACAACTTGCGAATCGTTTCCAAAATTGTGTTTCTAGAAAGTTAGCGCCGGCGCGCGGGTTTGCCCGCGGGTTTTACATTTTATGTTTGATAAAATGTTTTTTATTAGGGAATGAGAAAGAATGCTAGAAAGTGAAAAAAAATATCTGCGATCTGCATTTGGTTCACACAGATACAATACTAATGTAATTATTGTAATATCTACTTTAAATATAAAGTACCTACCTAAAGATTTAAAAATCTTTCTACTGTATGTAAGTAGGTACTGATAATACATTTTATGACACAGTTAGGTACTAATTCATTGGTTTGGGTTGAATAAAATCAGAGAATAGAAGTTCATGTAAACTTAGGGTATACCTAAATCAGGCGATCAGTGTAGGCAAATTTACCTTTTTTTTTTCTAATATCCTACCTACCTACGCAATGGTGACACGTAGGTACTACTTACATCTATTGATTGAATCATATTTAATTTACGTGAAACCATCAAGATAAGTGAATACACAGACAAACCACATTGATTTTTCATAACAATTGCACATTTTAGTATTATTAGCACAAGTCAAAGTGCGTCGAGATAAATTGGTCTTGCCATCTAAGAAGTTTACCAAGAAAAAGGGGAAATAAAACATAGGGCAGTATTTTAGTAGTAAGTTGTAGGATGTGCTGATATTTAAAACGATTAATGATATAGGTACAGCAGTGGTGGCTCTGACTTACAAGTGAGAGCCACCACTGCTGTACATCATTCATTTATGGTTTCGGGGTTTTTAACTGTCAGCGAAATGACGTTCTCAAAATGGTAGCTGTAGTTCCAATTTCGCTCGTCTGAACAGCTAAGTAAGTAGTAAGCACCATTCAGGTTTAGAATTGGTGACTGGGGCTACTACTGAGAACCATTCATACGAGTGCCATCCGTGAAAGAGTTTTTATTTAAAAGTGAAGTGTTTTTGTGTTTTATTGACGGTAAGTGTTATTTTTATGTACAAAGGATGCTTTTCTGCTTGAAGGTGATACAGAGTTATATTATAATAGTAATTACCCTTAGAACTTAAAAAAGTGTAAGATTTAGAAGAGGAAATACAAAATCAAACGTTAGTAACACTCGTTGATTGTCATCACATCACATACCTACCTACTCTAAATTTCAAATATTTCCCCCTAATAGGGACGTCAATTCTCTCTAAAAAATCACTTTGCCTGTCCCAGAGGGACGAAAGGAACAAAAAAAAAACTCTCTGAAAAAGATCCGTTACTGAATTGATTCGAAAGGGAATATGAAAAATCGATTCACAAATAAAGAAATGATTTTCCAAAAATCAATCATTCGTTTTCGATGAAATTCGCAATGTAAAAAATCCGTATTTTTACGCAAAAGGATTTGCACTGGATATGCTTCGTAATTTTCCCGCCACCACAATTCTTAACAATTCAAACAAACAAAAAACTGATGTTCTAGGGTGAAATATCGATTCCCTGTATCGATTCAGTACTAGATATCGATTTGAAAAAACGTTTTTATTTGTTCCAAAAAATCGATTCTTTGCTCAATCGATCTCAGATTGACATCTCTATTTCGTCTGTTCTCATGTTCTGTCAGTTGTTTTGCAAATTTTCACACAGCTTGACAGCTTGATTGATGGTGACAAATGGTGGTGTTATTTCTGACTAATACAAATTTCTTGAAGCATTTCATAATTACGATACTTTTGCTGTTGTGTTTAATTATACTTTTTGATTACAGATTGAATTGCAACTCTGCCTAAGTTGAATCCGACTAATAAACTTGCGTATATACGACATGTTATTATGTATTCAGGGCCGCGAAAATCACGGAAAAAAGTGCAAGCAACATTGAAAAGACATCATGGCAATTCTTCTAATGATTTTTAGTGAGTAAATCAGATTCCCATAAGATTTCGAATCAGATTTACGTGAATGTACCTATGAGTGTATTTGATACTCGTTGGCCCGTGATGTACCTAATGTCTTCGTTTGCCGTTGGTTTGCCAATAAAGCAGGATTTAGCTACTGTAAAATAAATGTTCCTCTCTTTTTCAACCGATTTCCAAAAAGTAGGAGGTTATCAATTCGACTGTTTGTCCACCGATTTGTCAGCCAATTGTCGACCGATTTTCAAAATTCTTTGTCAAAGTTTTTTGTCACAAATGAGGACCTGATAATGGAATCCCAGGGAAATTGAGGGAAAACCTCAAATTTTATTGGCATTTTCAAAGTTTTTTGTTGTTTTTAGAAGTCGGTTGTATTTTTTTCAAAAAAGATTTTTTCTCTTCCTATGTTTTAATATTTATATTTTATTTAAGATTTTAGGTAATACGAAACTCCCTCTGTATGGACGAAATATTTTGAGGCCTAAATTGATGAAATTGACACTAGTAGCGCGAAAGATTATTGTTCACAATAGCAGTCAGCCAGGTTCAATGGCTGATGATTTAAGGAATAGTCCACTTCATGTATTTGGACAGCATGAAAAATGTAAGGAATATTACTGTTCAGTGAAGCAATTACCACCTGACGAGAATAAACAGCAAGACAACCAAGTAGAAATCCTAAGAAATACAGCACCAGAGGTCTGGGCTCTTATTTATGCTGCAAATGAAAAAATTGCTTTGAAAGCTGGACGGTTGTCTAACGAGACAACAAACGTTGCAGAGAATTTTATGAGTGTCATTAATAAATTTAACAGTGGAAAACGACTCAGTCTTGGAAAAGGAGGCTCTTATCAGCGGCGTGTTCATGTAGCAGGTAAATAAGTTTTTTTATAGATATTTTAAAACAATATATGAAATCTCTAGCAACCCCCATGATCTATGACTTCTTCTCTTCATAATATAAGAGGTTTTTCTCAACTTATAGAACTTTCAATGGTCATCAATGAAAGCTTAGGTTGCAAACAGACATGTATGTGACTATGATTTGGTTTTTCAGGATTGTCTCATTCTGTAGGACATAAATGGCATCAAACTGCATGGAAAAAGAAGACAACACAGAGCCCTGGATAATATTTTAAAAAATATGTCCATCAAAAACAGAGAAGTAGATTGCGCCAACAGAAAATGACCCAAAACGGCTTTTTACTGAAAAGACTAAAACTCAACCTGATAAGGACTATGGCCCAGAAGCAAGTGTCCCTGTCGACATTAATGAGGTAGAATTAAAACGGCTCTGTGAATTGAGATTGCTTAAATTCCAAGAAGATACACAAAAAATAGTACTAATTGAAAACCAGACTGTGGGTCAACATGATAATGAAAAGTATCTCTCATACAGATCTGACCGTCTCACAGCAAGTCAGTTTGGAATGGTAAGATATCAGCCATCCTCTTATTGTTTCTTACTTTCTAAGAAGCCACAGCTCAAGCCAGTACAAGAATTATGATTGTCACTTTGTTCATTTTAGGTTTGCAAACGTCGTAATGCCACACCATGTCACAATCATGTGAAATGCATTCTCTACAAAAATAATATTTGTACTAAAGATATGATGTATGGACAACAAAATGAACATGTTGCAAAGAGCATGTTTATGCAACAATATGGCAAAATTGTCAGGCCATCAGGTCTATTTATGGATGAAGACTTTGGATTCTTAGCAGCTAGCCCTGATGGTAAGATTATTCAATAATAAAAATATACAAATAACTAGCTTTTGCCTGTGATTCCGCCCCCTTGGATTTTGTGTGTCGCGTGGATTTTTTAATTTGGTTCAGTGGGCCTAAAAACTGTTCTTTTTTACAGGTATTATAGAAGCAGAAAATAATATTGTAGAAATAAAATGTTTTCCCTCCTTGAAAAGGAAATCTCAAAATATTAGAGAAGCATCAGAAAATAGAAATTTTCCTATTCATTTGGAAAATGATGTTTTAGTTATGAACAAAAAGCATAATTATTATTATCAAGTAAGTAACAAAGATCATTATTTCTTGGTTCATGTATGTATAAATATAATGTATTTCTTGGATTGTTTCTCAGCTATTATTATTTTGATTCTAGGTCCAGGGTCAATTGCGAATTACCAAAATGAGTAAATGTTACTTCATTTGCTTTACATCTGTCACCCAACCATTGACTGTCATAGAAGTTAACCGGGATGAGGAATTTATCAACGCTATGATGCCGAAGTTGGTAACGTTTTTCAAAACATGTGTACTGCCGGAAATTATTTTGAGACGAGTTGAGAAAAATGCTAAATGTCTAGACATCAAGGAATTAAAAGGTATGAAAAATATAAGTCTTACTCATTGCCTAACTTATTCCTCAGGTTTCTGAGGTGTGGGTTCAGTAAGAATAGTCTAACAAAACTGTGTAAATTCATTTGTTGCAGCGAAAACTGTGTCTCCCAGCAATTGATTCAGATCGCACGGAAATGATATAAATGGAGGTAAAAAATGACAACAAAATGGCGACGGCGGCGCAGCAAAAAGTAGCGTGTAGAAGAGAAGATATTTTATTATAGTATTTTTTATGTATCTTTGTATGGTGGTACGAGTCGATGGTTCGAATCCAAGCCGACACTTTGCTTTGTGTAAATTATTTCATCACCACTGTTCAGAGGAGGCCTGAGTCTCAGCAGTGGGAACATTATAGACTAATTATTATGCTATTTTTGTACGTAGCGATGTATAGTTTATGTTATTTGTTAGTTTATAAGATTTTTCAGTGTACATATGTTTCACTCATGTATTTAGGTACCAGCCAAACAATTCAATTGTAAAAGAATATTTATTGTTCAAAGTTGTATAATAAGTGGGTATTCTTGAAACATAAATGTTATGGTTAGCTAGTAACCACTTGTGTGTTGTTGTGTAAGATACTTACACTTACGTGTGATGTTACATAAATTGTAATCTACGTACATAATTCTTTCTAATACTAAATTCAGAATCATAATTGTAAATATCAAAATATTGAAAAAAGTATGTTATCTTTGTGTGGTGGTACGAGTCGATGGTTCGAATCCAACCAGAAAATATTTAGGTAAATGCAGTGAGAGTAAATAAAACGATATTTGTATGAAAATATTAACCATAGATAAATATTATTAATGTATAGTAAGATACAATAAAACGCTTTACAATTGAATACATAATCTTTTATTTATTTAGTACAGGTCACAATTCATTTACACGTTAGGTACTATTTAGGTTCAGTCACATTACAACAACCTATATAGGTACAATATACCTTTATTACCCAAAATAATTTATCTGAATAATTTGTTATGGTGAAAAGGTATCTGATATCGAGCCTAGAAACAAAAGTAAGCATATCCCAATAATTATATTATTAAGAAATAGATTGGAACATAACAATCCTCTAGTAATTTAAAGTATGCTTAATTAGTAAATTAATATTTGTTTTCAGTTTTTGCTATAATGTAAGGATATTCATCTTATAAATAATTTGGTCCTCTTTCTTTAAATTAACGCCATCTGGACATTTTAATTTCCAACCATGTTTGAATAAAACGACATCTAGTGGAGTCGGAAGTTACTACTATTTACTTTGCATGTGTGTGTAAAGAGTAAATTCATGCGGCTAAATCATTATTACGTTCTAATCTTTGTATGATACCAGTTAACAAGCACAGTGATGATCGTAAAAAATCAAGTTAATGCCCTAGGTTTCGCATAGAATAAAGTTGTTTATTAAAAATTTCTATGTTAGGTGTAAAAATTGAAAATGTTCGAAATTGTGGATGTGTCGCCATCTAGCGGCAAAATGGCAGTGAGATCATCTAGGGATCCACCTTAATGGACATTACGGTTATTTTTATAACCTGAATTTCCATCGACAATCTTTCAGACCATCTTTCGAAAAAGTGAAGGCCAATTCTCGTAGGTACTTAAAAAACGTTCACATTTAAGTCACAATCTGTCAAAATTGTCTAAAACTTTGGCAAATTGATTGTATTTTTGACAGATTGCGAATGAGATGCGAATGCGAACATTCTTAAAATTAGGGGAATTGCCCCTCTGAACAGATTTGTTTATATATTCATCAAAAAGTTTTTGAACAGATTATATTCACCTATAATCTGTTCAAAAACTTTTTGATGAATATATAAACAAATCTGTTCAGATGGGTAAATTTTATCTTATTTCTATTTTACTCACCGGCAAACTAACAAGCAGGCCAATAATAACACAGCATGCCCAGTTGAACAACAACATATAGAAGTAGTCCGCAGGCTTGCCGGCAAACATGCCCGTCTCAAGTCTTTGCGAGTAGTTGTACAGGAAGTAACAGTTGATGAGGAAGTGGAATCCTGTGCTCGGACTTATTGGGTAGAAGAATAATGCTGTCAGCGGTCTCCATATCTGTAAAAAGGGGAAAAAATATTAGAGTGAAATGGAGAGGGGGGTTATTGTGTTATTTGTTTCTTTTTACCAACTTCAAAAAAGGAAGAGGATTTTTTTTGTTTTCTGTTTCCGTACAATGTAAGAGTTTGTCATTTTAATTCTATGGTATCAAACTATTGATGCCTAAAATTTAAATGATTAATATATTAGTAGTATTAGTTTACCTTCCTTAACTTTTGCTGTAACTATGCCAGTCACATAAATAAGGGGAAACTAAAAAAAAACGTCCTAATATAAATCGTATTTTATTAAAAAGGAAATCCTGCTTTTTATTTGGTTTGCTTGGGTTGCACCTGGAAGCTGATAAAATGAAATATATTATAACTATTTATTTTAATTTAAATTAGTAAAAATTTATATGCCTGTATGGCTTGTGTGTTGGTGTCCCAGCAGTAGGAGCAATAAAGGCTGATTATGGCCAGAGAACTGAAATGGACTAACTGCACTAATTAGGCTGAATGTAGATTTGCTTCAATGCAGTGTCTGGCCATTTAAAACAAAGTAAGCATTATTTCTTTATCAGTCTCCCACATTTTATGAAGCTTTGATAACATTCTGTGGCATTCATTGTATACCTCAGAACTAATAAAAAACCAAGACATAGTTCTGCGAACAATACAGTGAAGCATGCCCAAACGAAACCTCCACTCTGTGCATACACACTCACACATTTACAATCAAACTACACATCACCAAATACACACAGTTTACGAAACCAGGCTCACATCACTGTTGTCAGCGCCGTCTTGGTTTTTTAATAGTCTGAGTTGTATGTTACATAGGTATTTATTACTGTGGAATGTGCTATGCATGTTATTGTCATAACACAGCACATAGGTACTTAAATTGTTGGTTTAGCTAGCAGACAGCCTGGTTTTGTTATTAAATTGGTAAGGTCAAGGAATGAACTCTATGAATTTATGATAACTTTGTTGAAACTTTTGTACATGATTAGGGCAAAGGATGTACTTTTTGATAAGAATGTATTTTAATGTAGTTACTTTAGATAATGTTTTATTTAGTAGCACTAGAGGGTTCTGGAAGTTGGTTTTGTTTATTGAAATTCTGTTATTCATGGTGCAATGGACAAATTCTGAAATAATCTAGTCGTTTGTAGGGACAGATAGAAGATAATACTTATTTAAATGCAATATAATATTCATCATTTTATTTCTTACCTGGAACTGATGAACTATGGGATAGAAGTCGAGCACTAAGTAATAATAGTTTAACAGTCCGAACCGCCCCAATATACTAAACACCATCGTCAGAGTCAGCCAATACCGGGTGAAAAACGGGACACTGTTGTACCATTCCCGAAATTCGGACATTTTTACGTTTTTTGGTTGCTTTCTAGAATGTAAACACAAACAACTGGGTCACGAACAGGTTACAAGGTGTTTGCACAAAACTTAGACCACAACACACAGCGATCGATCTACCATAAATAGATACTAATGATGAAATTATAACATTAAATTGTAGGTACACGTGTACTAAGAGAATTTGTCGAAAAATCCAACCAACAAGAGGATGATTTTGTTGTTTTTGACAGTTTATTTTTAGTGTTGCCATTCTTAGTAACTTACTTTAGCGTTGTTTTTAAATTTTTCAAACATGTTGTAGTATGATTATGATTATGATTATTTTCATAAACCGTAAAGTAAATTCATTACCTTTGTCTTAGTTACTTTATTCCAATTACATAGACTTTAAAGATTGAAAATATTCTATAGCATTTGAAATAGAGTACAAAATGGTTTCAGAACTGATGGTTCAAAAAGAAAAACTATAAACTGCGTTCATTGATTAGCTCGCTCACACACCCCGCTAGCATATTATGTGCTCACATACGACTGTGAAGACGAATGGAGCTTCCTGATTGGCCGGTAGATTCTCTAATTCATGGACAAAATAAGCTCCATTTGTTTCGCCGATCGTATTAATCGAACGCAGCCCTTGATTTGATTTGATTTGACAGTAGGTAATTGACACAGAACTAGAGAAGAGAACTGAGCTGACACTGACACTGACATTTCATTATAACCTAGCACGCCTGCTTGTTGAATTGAAAATCTTTGTTTTGATTTGAATTTCTGAAAAATGAGTGTTATTCTGAATAGATTAATTACTGCTACTTATTTGCCTTTAAGACGGTATGCAGTACGATTTAGTTCCAGCGACAATAAACCCGCTGAAAAAGAAAAAAAAGTTGAACAAGAAAAAAAAGTGGAACAAGAACAAAAAGAACCGGAGAAAATAGAAGTAATAAAAAAAAGTAAGGTTTGGTTTGCTTTATTATCAAAATATATTATTACTTATCAATATTATTTCTAATAATTAAATGTCCAAATAAAATGTATCTTTTACCAAGCTTTAACCTATACTTACGCATAACACTATGCCTATTTTCCTAATGCGCTACAAACACAATACTTATTTGTAGACGATTAAGACTAACAAAAATAAAAAACAATATTTATGAGTGAACTGTATACACTTTATAATACAATTTTAAAAAGTATCCAACCAGACATCAGTAAATATATTCAAAAAATCCCTTTCAGATATTGTCGTTGAAAAATTTGGACCGGTAATGATACTGAACATAGACCGCCAATCAACACGTAATAGCCTAGATATTCCCACTCTTAGAGAAATGGCCGCAGCCATTGATGCATTTGATAAAGATACCGAATCCAAAGTCCTGGTGCTCAATGGAGAAGGTGGAACATTCTGTTCAGGGTTTAATATGTATGATATAGGCAAGGAGGGATATCAAAACCTGAAGGACGCTGCGGTAAGAAAACACTTAATTTGTAAACATTATTTTACAATACAAAAAGCTTAATAATAATAAGCCTTTATTCACACATGACATGGTTACAATTTGAAACCATCATATGTGCCAACTGCTCAACTTGCCTGTAGAAGTTGATAACAATATAAATTCTATTGTGTCTCGTTACAGTTAAGCTCATATACTTATAACTTAGAAATATAGGTTTCACACATTTAGGGGTTTATTTATAAATGTTGCTTAAAGTTAAGTAATGATTAGCAACTGTTTAACCATACATTTTTGACAAAGCAACATTTACCAAAAAAACCTCTTCTATTTAAAATTTTCACTACCACTTATTTGGTTTAGTTTAATTTCTAGTTTAGTTATACTCCATTTGAAATAATACAAGACATTTATAAAAACCTGTTTACAGTCCATTCAACCGATTTTGACTTCTATACCGTAGGCATAAGGATAGCATTAAAAGCAAAAAAGATTACACAATACCAACTCTACTGCAGCTGCCATTTGTCATGCTACCAACGTAATAGAAGTCAAAATTGGTTGAACAGACTGTAAAAAAGGCTTATTTAAATGTCTAATCTTATTTCAAATGGGGTGTTAAAAATTTCGATTTCTTTTTTTTTTTCTTGTCTGTTTGCCTATGAGGGGCAAAACCCTTCTCCAACTGCCTCCACAGATTTCCGTCACCAGCTGTTTTGTCCTTGTGCCTCCAGATATAGTTTTAATTATATCTACCCATCTTTGCAAACATCTACCTTGTTTCCTTTTCCTGCTATTCTTTTCGCTCATTTTCATTATCCGTTAAGGGTCATATCTGGGAGATTTCTGTAATGCATGCCATTGGGCTCGCATGCAACAGTTTTCATTAGTCGATGGGGATGGATTGCAGTATACGAGAATTTGCACGTTAGGCACTGGCAGTTGCTTTGAAGGCTGTGTGAGTCGCCACTCGCTTTTTACCGACCGATGAATTTCGTTGGTCGCTACCATGCCCGCTTCGAGGATTCCCCGCAGACGGTGTCGGGTGTACCTACCGACCGCGATACCAACTTGTGCCATTATTATACTCTTTGCTTGTGCCTTTCATTAGTCACTACCCCGCTTGCGGGTAGTCCCGATATACAGCATTATGTCGACCGAGTTATTGACTAATGAATGAGCCATTATTCTATCAGAGAGTTTTTTCCCATCATGCTTTTCTCCATAGCTTTCTGGCAAGTTTCAATTGTTTTGTTATGGGCTCTATTTAGGGACCAAGTTTGGCACCCATATCTAAGAGATGCAGGTACATAAAGGATAGTTTTAGTTTGTTGGCCATACTTTATTCTTTAATACCTATTTCTTTTGTGGTCCAGAATGTTTTCATGCGTCTTTCAATTTCTTTCGTTGTTAGCTCTTGTATTGATATTATTTGGCCCAGGATATTCATCAACATACACAATCGTCTTGTCCTCGATGCAGATAAGCTCTTTTGACCTATTTTTTTCAGACTCTCATTATTCAGTTCACACTCGAGACCATTCTTTGTTAGAGAAAAGACATCTATTTGTTTGCGAATCTCGAATGCGTTAGGTTTTCCTCATCTAAATTTAGACCATAACATTGTCCGCTGTGAATAGTTTCGGTGACAAAGGATTGCCGGCGGACAAGAGTTGTCCGCCGGCGATCTCTATTTATTTCTTCTCCTACTTGCTCGAATTTTATATTTGCTTTACAATACCTGTAGATGTTCTTCAATAATCGAATGTAGGTACTTGTTTCCGACCCTTACGGCCTATGGAATGTGTTACGGATGGCTTGAACCGATGCCCGGCTGTGATAGATTATAATATTCCACAGAAGAACCACATAAACTATGATGCGAGCACTGAGTGGTAAATTGTCATGAACCTCGTCAATGTCCGGATTTTCATTAGTTACAATAAAACTGTTAAGAGTGTATTTTATAACTCTGCGCACTGGATTATATAAAAGAATTTTCAGCTTATTTGCCATGACTAATATAGCCGTGTTTTCACAACAGTGATTTGCAACAAACTGAGGGAATTACTGAACTATTTTATAGGTGCTTATTAACGCTCATTATCACTTGCGTTACCATGCCTCGAAATTGTAATTCCTGTTGTTATCATTTTTGTTTTATCAGCTGCAGTGGCCAGCCTTTGATGAATTGTGATAACGACTTCATTTAGAGAGCCTGCATAACATATTAAGGTTGATGACAAAATAACTCCAACATGTGTTTGTACTAAAGTAAATGATTCAAGATAAAAGCATCTAATAAATGCATTTGTATCTGGGGGCACCGTAGGCCAAGACGAGCCAAAAACAAAAAGTAGTGGGACCAATTTTCATTTGTCTAGCTTTAAAAATTTATGAACACCTAAAATACGTCGATTTCGCTGACGCCTGACTGACTCACTCACTCATGGAAACCTCTAGGGCACTTCCTGTAGTCCTAGAAAGCTGTCTCTTTATTTCTTTTTTATTATATTTCGCAGATGCGTCTCGAGCGTCGTCCTCTCTGCGACAAGATCACGATAGCTGCGGTGTCAGGGTACGCAGTGGCGGAGGGTTTCGAGCTCGCCTTGTCTTGTGATCTGCGGGTTATTGAGGACACGGCGGTCCTGGGCTGTCTCGGGAGGAGGTTCGGTATGTCATCAGAATCGTGTGCTTAGATCTTGTTCCTACTATCGAGAAAATAAGCCAGATGAATTAATATCACTTGACAGTGTGTCGTCGAATTTTCTTGGTGTTCGGTTTCATACAGTATTGCGATTTACGTAACACGAGAGGAAAAAAAAAATACAGATGAATGATGAAACCTCCTCTTTTTTTAAGAAGTCAGTTAAAAAGTTCCTAAAATAGGTAAATATTGAACAAAAGTTTGAAAATTTATTTAAGCGACGTGCGACGCACCCTACTATTGTTTCGAGTCCCTCCCACATTATTGGCCATATTATTATTATTCATAATATCTTATCGACAGGCTTATTTCTTTCGTCGAATACCCATTATCGAAGTGTCCATTTTACACGATTCCGACAGAAATCTGCTTCACTTGCCTTGGCAGTCAGGTACAAAATGGTTAAAGTCAAAGTCAAATAATTTATTTCAAATAGGCACATAAAAGGCACTTTTCCACGTCAAAAACAAAGAAATAGAACTGATTCTAGTTGCCTCTTTCAAAAGGTAGTTTTCGTATGGCTAAGAATGGGCAGGAACTGCACCGTTACTCTTTTAAACATGTTTTACAATAAATGTATTTTATTTATTTATTAATATAAAACTCCTTAGAGATTTATGTCTACAGGTTGCCTAATGCGATATTTTGTATACATCAATTATCTAATGTAACTAATATTATAAACGCGAAAGTTTGTAAGTATGGATGGATGTTTGTTACTCTTTCACGTAAAAACTACTGAATGGATTTGGATGAAATTTGGCAAACAGATACTTTATAACCTGGATTAACACATAGGATACTTTTTAGCTCGATATTCCCACGGGATAGACAATTACGCGGGTGAAACCGCAGGGCGCAGCTAATATAATTATATGTGAAGACATTGGTGCCGATTCTGATGTTCACAAACTAAACTAAATTTAAGTTCAGTGCATCTTTTTCCTTCTATTTCATTAAGAAAAGGACAGAAGATAAATTTTAGTTTAGTCCTGGTAGGTATACTAATAAATAATGACTGCCTCTTTGATCTAGTGGTCGCAAGCGCTACTGCTGAGCATGAGTCCCTGGGTTCGATTCCCAGGTCGGGCAGTGTTATCTATCGGCTTTTTTCCATCAAGAATTTCTCAGTAGCGGCCCAGAGTTTGGATTTGTGCCCCGTTGATGGCAATAGGCTCGCTCACTATCTGGCGTAATGTGGGTGTAGTAACTCTGCCTAACCCTTCGGGGATTACAGGCGTGATATGATAATAAACTAACTGTGCCCCGCGGTTTCACCCGCGTAGATGTCGATCCCGTGGGAATATATGGATAAAATGTATCCTATGTCCTATTCCAGGTCATGCCTACCCGTGTGCTCATCCTCTCCTCTCTAAAGTAGGGAACGTCGCGGAGGCGCGACGCCGCGCCACACGGTGGGCTGAAAATCGGCTTTCATAGACTTAGGGATTTCAATTTGCAAGTGCTTGTTTTTATGCTGGATATCGCTTCTATTAGTCATTAGTATGTACAAAAATGACACCCGAGTTAATTCTGCCCAAAAACGAAGGAACTATAATTTTTTTACGAAAAATTTGTATGAAGCTAGTATGAAAAATCGAATTATCTCCTAAACGGCATGTTTAACCGTAATATCCTTGGAGGTGGTCATAGTGCTAATTATTTATAATTTTTTGGTTGCTGATTTGACGAAAAATTTCATGCCGTTTTTTTTTTTAAAATCGTCAAAATATTTTTATTTGTTTTTACATATGAAACGATTCCTTTTAGTGTTTATGTTGAAGAACACGGACTTTTAACTACTTTCGAAGAAGTTGGCAGAGGTTTATAGTACACCCACACGTAGACAACTATGTTTGAGCTAGATATATCAACACATCATGAGTTTTAAAACTTTTCATACAACCAAATTACCAATTGTTTACTCTTCTAATGAGTCCGAAAAGAAGTGATTAAGTAACTACACTGATTAGGTCTTCTGATGAGTCTTTATAGGTGATTTAATGATTTGCAATATCTCACGACAATGCCAACTATGGATTACATTCATCTTTTCCTGATAAGTAAGCTAATTTGTTAATTAGCAGTGCTATGAGTTCTAAGAATAGTTAGTGACAATTATAAATTTTCATTAGCTAATGAGAAGATAACTAATGAGGGTAGTTACCTAATTATTGGCGTTTTGCAATAAAAGGGCTAAAGTTTTGTTTTATAATTTAGTTTGTTCACAACTGTGTAACTGCTAACACTAAATCTGCGACTATAAAATCTTAGAATGGAAAGTTTAATCACCAATTTAGACTTGTTTGTTCTTCTACGAAGTGAGAGTACTTCATTTGATCATGAAGTATTGTTCAGTGCAGTTGTATCCCGCATAGGCGATTGCCTGTCTGACGAAGATCGTGTTGTTCTCAAAGAATTTTGTCGGAGATTTACGCGAGCCGCTTTATAAAAGGTGGCAGAAATCCAACCGATTCCTTGATAATTTCCGGAGAAAGTACGAGAATTGGTAGGGAGCAAATATTGATTGGCCGAGTTTTGTGCAAACTTTAGTTAATCAAGATCCAAGTGTTGATGTGATACCAAGAGCGCCCTCAGTCTCTCCAGAACCGTTGACATCAACGTCCATTGGAACAATGACGAAAAGATCCCGTAAACCATTCGAAGATCTGGGAAGTAAACAAAAAAAGAGAAGATCTGATGAACACACAGGCGAAGATTCCAGTGAATTGGCATATGCAGCTGCAGCACGTTTAAAAGAAGAAGGGCATGGAGATATCGCCTCTGTCATCGAATACATGATGAAAAATCTTGAAGCAGCCACTAAATTAAATGAAACGCTTAAGAAACCAGCGAAAACAATCATATTTACGTCAGAAAAGGCGCTTGGATTGCTTCTTTCGCTAAAACTCTCAAAGTGGCAATATATTACGTTGCGAGAGGCTGCCATTCGGGAAGGTGCTAAGGATATTTATCCATCTTACTATAAAGTGCAACAAACTAAGCTTGATTGCTACCCTCCGAAGCAATCAGTGACAGTTACTGATTCATCGGCTAGGATTACACTTCAAGCTTTACTTGATATCACAGTTACAAGAATACTTCAAAGCCTTTCTAAGGAAGAGCATAACAAGCAGTTGAAGCTGATATCCAAGTGGGGATTTGATGGTGCTTCTAACCAAAACCGATACAAGCAGAAAATGGAGGGTGAGGAAGATGACTCGAGCATTTTCATGACCTCCTTGGTGCCACTTAAACTGACAGATGGAGACAACATCTTATGGACGAACCCAAAACCATGCTCAGTTTTGTATTGTCGTCCAGTTCAGTTTCCTTTTGTAAAGGAGAGTGAAGCAGTTGTCCTTGAGCTGAAAAAACAAATGGATGAAGAAATTGAGGCCCTTATCCCCACAGAGTGCAATAATAATAATAGGGTGACTCATGAACTAATGATGACGATGATCCACGCTAAAGTTTGCACTTACCTTTCTGAAGCTAGATCAAATGCATCGTGCTACCTGTGCTTAGCAAAGCCTACAGAAATGAACCGCTTAGATGCTGTAACATCAAAAATTATGTGTTCTGACCTGTATGAATTTGGCTTGTCATCCCTACACGCCCGTATAAATTGTATGGAATGTCTGTTACACATTGCATACAGGCTCGACTTCAAACGGTGGGCAGCGAGAAGTGATGAGCACAAAGAAATGCTACAGACAAGGAAGAAAATAATTCAAAATAAATTCAAAGATGAGCTCAATCTGTTGATTGATATAGTAAAACAAGGCTCGGGAAACACCAATGACGGGAATACTGCACGAAAATTCTTTGAGTTTCCTAATAAAACCGCAGCTATAACCGGTTTGGATGAAGACCTCATCAAAAGATTTGCTGTAATTTTACAAGCAATTACATCTGGAGAGCAGGTCGATATAATAAAATTTAGAGATTATGCCCGCAAAACAGCAGAAAAGTACGTATTATTATACGACTGGTACTACATGTCGTCAACCGTTCATAAATTATTAATCCATGAGGCTGACATAATCGAGAAAAATAATATTGTGCCGATTGGGACTCCTCGGAAGAAGCCTCAGAGTCTCGAAACAAAGATTTTAGGAGGTTTCGAGAACATCATTCGCGGAAAAGAAGCAGGCAGGATTCCAATCAAGACATTTTAAATATGCTTGTTGTTTCTTCGGATCCTTTGCTAAGTGCACAAAGGCCTAAGTTAGATGCCAAGAAAAAGTAGAGCTTTTTTGCTGAAACTCTCGACTTAATTCAATTTCAGGAAACTGAGTTCGAGTTTTTGGAGCTTTTTTGCTGAAACTCTCGACTTAATTCAATTTCAGGAAACTGAGTTCGAGTTTTTGGAGCTTTTTTGCTGAAACTCTCGACTTAATTCAATTTCAGGAAACTGAGTTCGAGTTTTTGGATATATCCAATCTGGATGCTGACTCAGAACTGGAGTCTGACAACGAGAGTGATAAGGAAAATTTGTAAAAAAAAATATATATGTACATATTTGTAAATTTGTATTTGAGTGTGTTTGGGTTTTTTTTGTAATATTTAATGATATTTTGTCTTTTTTTTTATTTATTTTACAAATGCTTAGTATTAATTCCTTAAATTAAATTATTTTGTATATAATATAACTTTATATGTTACTTAAATAAGAGTTTGATAATCTTTTTTTATTTAAATTAATAAAAATGTGTCAAAAAACAACAAATTTTTTATTTAATTTTTCTTGTTTTGTGTGTGCTTAATATTTGGGTTAATAACATATCGAACTTTTTAACTAGGACACTAAAAGGGATCGTTTTACATGTAAAAATAAATAAAAATACTTTGAGGATTTTTTTTAAAAAAACGGCATTAAATTTTTCGTCAAATCGGCAACCAAAAAATCATAAATAATTAGCACTATGACCACCTCCAAGGATATTACGGTTAAACATGCCGTTTAGGAGATAATTCGATTTTTCATACTAGCTTCATACAAATTTTTCGTTAAAAAAATTATATTTCCTTCGTTTTTGGGCAGAATTAACTCGGGTGTCATTTTTGTACATAGTAATGACTAATAGAAGCGATATCCGGCAAAAAATCAAGCACTTGCAAATTGAAATCCCTAAGTCTATGAAAGCCGATTTCCAGCCCACCGTGCGCCGGCGTCGAACGGTTCGCGTATTGCATTTTTACACTCGTGATATCTTCGAAATTAAAAGTCCGATTCGAATGAATTAAAAAGTATTTTACTGCTACATAAACACCCTTGATGTTATATTTGAATAAGATTAATATTATGTCGATAAAACTCCTTCGCAAATAATACATTCATTAACCTCGAAAAAATTTGATTACCATAAAAAAGGTTATAGTGAATCAATTTTAAAAGATAGACAGATGCTGTCGCGGACTTTTTTTTTAGAACTTTTAAAGAGGAACAATTCCAGCATACATGATATTTGTGTAACTTAAACCGTTTACGCAGCGCACGCAACGGAAGCTCTCAAAAAGGAATAATTTTTCCCGATTTTGCAATTTTTCTTTTATTTTCCGCTCCTATTGGTGGTAGCGTGATGTTATATAGCCTATAGCCTTCCTCGATAAATGGACTATCTAACACAAAAAGAATTTTTCAATTCCAACCAGTAGTTCCTGAGATTAGCGTGTTCAAACAAACAAACAAACTCTTCACCTTTATAATATTAGTATAGATATGTAATATAATTTGCAGGAGTCCCACAGTCTATCTACGGCGCTCGCAAGCTGACGGCTCTGATTGGGTTGTCTCTTGCACTGGACCTGCTGCTCACCGGCCGGCTGATCTCTGGAGTGGATGCCAATCAATGGGGACTGGCTTGTAAACTTACTTCTACTGGCACTGGTAAGGAAATAGTTTAAGGTTCTATATGACTCACCCCTGTAAATACATATTTGTTACGGTCACGAATTTTGATCAACATGTAACAACAAAGTAAAACAAGACAACGAACTGAAACTCGCAAAAAAATTCGCTGGCAACACTGGCGCCTTTAGCCTTAACCCTTAGTGCTGCCACCGCAGTGGTGTTATTCCCACACCCTTCTGAAAAAATATTATAATTACTTTTCAGCTTTAGGCGAATCAATAAAGCTAGCCAAATCTTTGGCGAAGTTCCCTGAAAACGCCATGATAATGGACAAAATGGCTGCCATCAACTCCCAGCTGAACCCCAACAGTGAGGACAGTATGAGGGATGAGGCTATCATGTCCAGTCTACTCGGGAACGCGATCGAAGATATGAAGGAAGGCGTCAAGAAGTTTCAAGCAGGTTCGTCTTATATTCATACTCCTTTGTTGAGTTAAAATTGACCATAGCCAAGAAGATTAAAAAAAAGTCTAGATTGTAGCTAGCATTTGAAAAATAAAACCTCTATTTTTCATATTCACATTTAATAAGTATTTGTTTTTTTGTATGGAATAGCAGACATTTAATAAAAAACAAGTTGATAAAATTGTCATTGTAGTCGGGGGACCTCTTAGATTAAAAAGTGTTCCATAGAACGCGAACGGTCCCCCGACTGCAATGACAATTTTATCAACTTGTTTTTTACTTTTTAGTTCGTTTTTTAGCAGGGCAGTCGTGTTTTTTAATTATTTATTTTTATTTTATACATTTTAGTGGCAAGTTTTATTCTTTTGGAAGTTTAGGTACATTTTTGTTTACCGCTATGCAATAGTTGGCATTGCGTTAATGTTAACATTTTTTTAAATTACTTGCCTAAGTATCCTGTGTGATGATAAAAGAATTCTAATAATAATTCAATCATCTACCAAACCATTCACTCATTTAGACATTAGTAGTGTTAAAGTCTGATTAAATAGTTTGCAGCCAAAGATGAAATGTTTTTGTTGCATGTACAGTCACGGACTTTAATTCATGAGCCACCTTCAAACTTTTCAATTTTACAGTTTCATACATTCACGAGATTACACGATTAAACACTAACTCAAACCGCACGCTCGTAAACAAGATGACAAATAAATTACTTATAATCAGAAATAGTCTTATCCATAGAGGTTGACTAATAAGTTCTCAATGATAAAAAATAAATAAAATGTTGCATTAAGTTTATCTAATCTATTTGATACTGACCTCCTTTGAATCAGAGCTCATTAACTCGATTATTCTGAAAACTTATCTGAAGACAGTGACAGTTGAAATGTCGATGTCAGAGACGTTAATTTCGAAGTTGTCGAAATGACTATTAATATTTCTCCGTATGCTAACGTTACTATAGCTACGCTTAAACAATCGTTGCTAGGTTACTGTTGCTAGACCTGCAATTGGTTGACTTTGGGTAGTCACTCTGCTGTCAAGTTTCAGGCATTTTAAAGTTATGGTGGAATAAAGAAACTCACATACATACATAAACCCTGAACACATTACACTCCTTTTTGGGCAGTCGTGTAAAAAATATCAACTGTTCCATACGAAACTTCGATACCTACCTACTCGACCCAAATGCATGAGACAGCATGGAGATAGCTTATTATTTTTTCGCGATTACGATGTTGGTTCCATAGTTCTCCATGGGACCAAGTTGTTCAGTTTGATTGTCTGTACCACACCTTTCTGATCGTTTTCTTTTCTTCCCAGGTATAGGCAAACACGGCAAATTCTACAAACTTACAGAAGTACCGCTAAAAGATTGGGAGCTAGAAGACACATTAGATGAAGTGACCATAAAAATAAAAGAGGAAGAGAAAAAACCGAACTAGTGATAGATGTAGAGAAAAAAAGACTTGTAAGGGCCGACGCAGACCTGACAAACAAATATCAACCTTGCTGATATTGACATAAAGTTAAAAATAAATACATTTCCATCAGTCCGTGAGAGCATTAACGCGGGTAGAAGCCCGCGGGTATTCATTTTTGACTTTATGTAGAAACACGCAATGTTGATATTTGTTTGGCAGGGAAAACCGCGCTGCACTGCGCTGCGCCGGGTCTACGCCGGTCCTAAGACTTGTGTGAATTGTTGTTTCGTTTTAAGGCATTTAAGTTTTAAAATAAGTAATTAACTAGTCATTTTCGAAGCTGCGTTTTTGTCTAAGCAATTGAAATAAATATAGGTTTGCGCTAACATTTGTTTTTCTTTTCTTAATTTAGGGGCCAAATTACACACGATAGCATCCACGACTATTTATCAAACGCATCGCGTTTGGCGACTTGCATCAAGGGCGAGACCGCGGTTTTTTTAAACGTGCGTCTCAGTTACTAATATTAATCCAGTAGCATTTAAAGCATCGTGTGTGCTTTGGCCTCGAAACTAAAATGGAACGGTCCAACCGTTTTTTAGATGACCATCGTCTTCTATTGTGAGGGGGTTATCTTCCTAACACTGAGTAAGATTCAAATATTACTGTTAGAAGAGGTATCGTAATAAAACAACCGCTTACAAATAGCAAAATTTTATTACATTATAACCATAAACCTAAGCGTCAGTATTGCCCTTCTGAGCGGCATACATGTAATGCAGGTCAGAACAGTCTTCGTTGGAGATGTTGACCCAGCCCGTCTCGCTGATGTGGTACACGCGGACGATACCGCCGGAGTACGCGTCGCGGTGGGTCGCGTGGTAGATGGCGCGGCGGCCGAGCTCTGGAAATATTATAATGGAAGATTGTAGTAGGGGTTTTTTAAGAACTGACAGATTTCATGCCTCCCCCTTAAGACCTAGCCCATATACTTTTAGATATGGAAGCTCATAACCTTAAGAGGTGCCATAAAGAATTTGAATACAAAACCTAAAAAAAAACCGCTAAATTTTGCGGGTTTAAGCTAGTTAATAAAGGGATAACCGGATAAAATGCGCGATTTTGACGAAAGACAATGTTTATCAGTATCTGAAGTTGCCAGCAAGCCCTCGAAAAACATTCAGCAGTTTCAGTTATATGGTTGTTATCTAGATACCTTGTGCATCCTTGTCAGACAGGTCCCAGCTGTATCCGCTGTCGAGGACTCCGAACGCGTACACCGACCCCGAGCCCACGGAGAACACCTTACCAGGCGTGCGTGTGCCTTCGGAGTCTACGTAGTACAGTTGAGCTCCCTGAATAAATAGTTAATTAGTATTAAGTTCAAACCGCGACGTGAAGCGACGGGACGCTGCGCGCACTTTTTAACAATTATCAAACTTATTTTCTTCACGAAAAGGTATAATTTCAGTGCGAGGTTTGACACGTGTCAAAGTACGCGTGTACTTTATTGTGTAGTAAATAAATTCGATAGTGTATCTATTTAATTTGATATATTGAACTGACTATAATGGTGTAGTACTAAGAATGTATGAAACAAACTCAATTTTTTTGAGTGATTATGTCAGAGGCAGATGAGCAGCAGTGTCCTGCTCACAGGTCTTGCATGAGGGATTTTAACTAATAATAACAAACTCCTATCAATATTTAGCAAACAGCAGTAGTGTATGAAACATATCAAACTATGATTATTTTCATGAATGCCTGAATTTTAAGTTAATCATTAACTAGACCTGTTGTATGGAAGCTAAGTTCTGTCACACACCTGGCCATCACCCTAATTGCATAACACACAATCAATCATAATCTGAATCATTTAAAAAAATTGTCAGGTCAACAACGTAAACAACGCAAATAATGCTTTTGAACTCAATTAGGATGCTAGTGCCGTTCTATCTGGCAAAAAAAATTGTCATAGATAGATTGATATTATGTAGAAAATATGACATGCCAATAACCAGTTTGATGGTCTTGCCATTTTTTCCTGTAAAATCTAATGCACTTTACAAGTTCATGATTAGCCTTTAAAAATAAGCTTAGCTTTTAAAAGAGATCTTTTACAGTTTTTATACACTTACCCTCTTATCAACACCAGCCAACATCATTCCCATGCTAAGCCCCATGCCCTTGTAGTTGTACACCATGTTAGCCATCAGCTTGCTGGCGGCAGCCACTGAGATACGTTCCCTGTTGCGCAGCTCGTACAGGCGGCACTGCTTGGCTAGCACGCGGTCCCAGTAGACACAGTCTGCGGCACCACCGGCGAGTGTGCCTGGAGAATGATGGTGGTGAGATTAATATGGTGAATTGTTTAAATTATTACAATACAGGATAGATGGTAAGGTGATAATTGGCAAGATACTTAGCATATTTTGTAAATATTAAGAAAAAATTGGATTGAAAACATTACACTCCTTTTTGGGCAGTTGTGTAAAAATCTGCTTTTATGGGTGCAGTACCAATAATTACGCAGACCAATTAAAAAACCCAAGACAGAGCGCTGCAAACAATACAGTGAAGCATATCCAAACTACACCACCGCTCTGTGCATACATGCTCAAACGCAGATATTTACAAGCATTTATAATCAAACTACACCAAAACTACTACCACATCAATGTTGAAAGCAATAATGATACAGTTAAAAAAATTCTCAGTGAATAAATAACATCACTAACCAACTCACTTAGTCAACTTACAATCTCAGAGAATTTTGCACTATCATCTATGGAGCTTTTTTACTAGCTCTTTCATTTCTGAGATTCAAGCTGATAACAATTCATTTATTCAAAGGGTTTCAAAAATAGGGGTTCATATATGGTATAATGCAGTTTCACAAAACATTTAGGTCAGTTGAATCCAATAGCAACATTGCAACGTACCCAATAAGTAGTCATTGATCTCCACAATCTTCTTCATGGACTGAGATCCAATGAACTGGCCACCAGTGGCTCGGGAGTCCACAGCCAGGAGTACTCCACCCTGTGTACAGCAAAGAAGATTGTTTACAACCAAGTTATGAAGTTACATGACTTTTCAACCATGACTAGACGAAGTTTAAAGATCAGAAGTGAAGAGAATGATTACAAAATAATTTAAAGGTTTTTTAGTAGTTTGTAAAAAAGAAACATAGGTACTGTTTTAGAAGGACATAAAGCTACTACTAACTGTAAGTTACATTCAACTACTGGTACATAATTCTTATTATGGTGAAATGGACCTAATTAACAAATGGTGTTAGTGGGGCTATGTAGGGGCCAAACATAAAGCCTTTTAAAACAATATTTGACATTGACACACTAAAAGAAGATAATGATATGGTGTTCTAATGAGTTTTAAATTTTAGGGAAGCTGACTGCATAGTATCCATGGCTTCATTACACTAGTCATTGCTATTTATTACATAGCCGTATTTTTTACAAACAGACACAATGATTTAATATTTTGAACAATCATCATAGTCATTACAGTATCTGGAGATTTGTGGTAACGTTTAACCCCCTAAGATGACCCACTGACCAACAGTTTTGTTAATTAACAAAATATGTAGCAAAAGGACCATCTTACCTGGTAACGGAATCCAAGAGTGGTGGTACCATGGTCGAATTGGATTTTGATTGCTTTGCCAGTCTCATCCTGCTGGTTGAACTGCGCGAGGGTTTCTATAGGCTGTAAAGACAATAATGACACCGTTATTCACAAGTTTTAAGATGCTTATTAAAGTATTTAAGCCATTATAACCTTTACTTACGTTAGCAAAAGGCGGCGTCGCGAGTTGTGTGCTGTTTAGGAAGTTTTCACTGTACCCGACAATATCATTTGGGAATGACGCAAGCGCGTCGACGGGTTTCAAGTTAATTTTCTCGTTTAAATTACAATAATCGAGTAAAGCCATTTTTGTTTTGTAATTTCAAATAAACTTTTCTGTGTTCAATGAATGACAAGCGATTTCTTCAAAAACGCCGATTTGTCAAGTTTGACATTTACGTTGCGTTATTGCAATAGACGAAATTCAACAAGAGTTTTATTTATTGTTGCCATAACAGTCAGTTATAACATGCGGATTATAATGAGACATAATTATTAATCATTTTCTTGGATCTATATTTCTATTTACATAGTTATATTTTTGTTTAACTTAGTTATATCTAAAATAGTTATATTTTGGTAGAAATAAAATTGGTGAAATGGCGCTATCTAGTATACAAATGATAAAAACCGTACAAAAATTTAGTTGACGCTACTCAACAAGAGATGTCGTAACATACCTCAAAAATTAACCCACACATTGCCATCTATTACGGAGTAGCCAAACTATAAATATAAGTAAAAAACTATCGTTTTCGTTATAAATATAGTTTTAAAACTATCAATTTTTATTTAATCCGAAAGTCAACAGTCGTCTGGTGGTCGATCATAAACCCAAGAAACACAAATTAGCAATCGTATCTATCGCATAATTCGATAATGAATAGTTCGGCCGCCAAAAATTATCAGTTGTAAATAAATTCAAAGAATCGTTCAGTCGAAACATTATAAAATTCACCGAATAAGAACTGTGCCTAACAAATAGCGGGGAAGTTAGCAAACCTATCATTACGCTATGAGTCAGGGTCTCGATACGATCTGCTTGTCGATATTATTCGAAGCTCCTCAGTTTAAAGTCTGTCATTATATCTAAGATATAGATAGCGTTTGTATAATTTATATATTAGTCATTAGTTGTTGGTCATTTTGGAAAGCTCGCTATCAAGATGTTATTGTTACGTTGTTTTTAAGGCTTGTGTATCGATCGGAGTGTTTTATGAATGACTTCTGATCGTTTCTTTCTTTTTATTTACAGCAGGCAGATAGAAACAGCTGTTTGTCTGTAAACTATAACTAACAGTAATGTCCGACACCACAATGAATACTTATAAAAGCTGCCATTTCTGAGCATCTTCGTGTGCAATAGCGCTTACAAATACGGTGATGAGTATTTCACAAACAACAGATGGCGTGCAATTCGAGAGAACGTCCAGTAGCGGGCTGCTGCACATATAGACTGATGTCACGGACGCTATATTGAATCCCGAACGTATCGGATTCTAGTATTCCCGAGCGTAGTGAGGGATTTGTTCGATTTTACTTTCTTCTTCTGTAAAAGTTGTCATACGAATTTTCAGTTGTGGTTTCAAATTCAAATCACACATATTATTGACCAGTGGGTTTTATTATTTAGTACCTCCAAAATAATTACGGTAACCATAGTGTTACACGGGATCAAGTACTTATATTGCATTACCTATTTAGCTAATTGTGTCAATTCTGCGATCCATTTATGCTAGTTTCCCGTCTGAAATTGATAATCTTAGCCTACAAACGTTCACTTCTGAAAATCCAACGATCACCATGATAAACAGTCGTGATTATAGCATTGTAATTTTAACATTTCAGAGTTTAGCTTTTGCCTTCATCCTAAGTTGAAAGGGCGGTAACAGCTAAAGGAATCATATCTTACAAACATACATTTATCTTAAATCCTAACGAAAATTATGAGTTTCTCAAAACTGTGGCGCCATCACCCACATCAAAGGTTTGCGTCAAATAAATTCAGAAATCGTGTAGTGTATCGCGGGAGAGTCACGACTGACTGAGGAGTTGAGGAGGGACCAGAGACGCACCTAGCACACAAATGATAGCCCCAAACTCGTAATTGCGAGTTTTTGAGGCTGTCTGTCACACCGTTGTGTATGTGTACCTACCGATGGGTGGGTGATGAATGTGATGATAGTGAAAGGTCTATAAAGTTTTGAATTATACTTTATAAGTACATATAACTATACATATATTAAGTACTGTGCTTTTATAAAAGAAGGTAAGTAATACTTGACTACTTTTAAATTCATAGTATTCTTCGCTCTTTACTCGTCAGGCCCGTAGGTATTGTATATTTCGGTAGTTAGGATCGGAGATCATACAATTTTTTTTTTTCACCCCTTCCCCCTTTCCTTCAGCTGATAGAGATAGGTTTGAGTTTTTGCACTTGCAAGTAGGTAGGTCCCTACTTACTATCAACAGTGGATCAGTAATGAAATGAAATGAAATTGTTTATTCTGTAAATAGGATATAGTAGGATAGGTAATAGTAATAATCTAGCGACGACAGCTCATTATCGCCAAAAGAAATCCTTGTTTTGACATCGTAGTCAGAACTTAAGCTTCCAGAACTTCCCATTTGGTTTGGCAAATTATCTACTTAGGTACTTTCCAGACTTCAAGTTTATAAAACACATTACACACACACAGAGCAGCCACAGTAACGAATCGCCAAAATGTTCGTCCCTTTTGACATGCACAAAAAGCACGTTACAAGTCGGTGTAACAGGCACCATATTTTAGGACTGATTAACGCATTCCCTTGGTGCATGATTGCAATTCGTCAGGTCTCGTGTGCCTAAAGCCAGGGTGTGCGGGGTGAGGGGGGTAGTCTGCTTCCCATAGGAAACTGGTGCGACTCGGCCACTTGTCACGCGACACGCTACGGTTTTCGGTAGTCCGCTGGGTGGTGACCATGATCGGTATTGTCCATGGATTGATTGAAACCTTTTTTAGTTATGGCTGGCGATTTCATTCACTTTGCGTCCAGCGCTCGGTGTGGTAACACGTGGCGTTCTGGTTTGCAATTGGTCAATCGTCTTCCTGAGGATGCCTCTTTGAGAGGTGAAACACGTGTCGATTTCTTACAGGGTTTTATATGACTCTTGAAGAATAGTCAAGCGGAATAGGTTACTAAATATATCTACGTCTATTGTATTTTATAATGGACTTCCGCAAAGTCACGCCTGAATCAATTAACTATAGTTGTGACTGAGTAAAACTGGCAGGGTCGATTATGATAAATCTGTTTTTTCTGAAAATTTAATGTTGTGATACCACATTGTCAATTTTTTATTTTGCTTTTTCATAAGCTTATTGGTGTTCGTTTTCACGAATTAACACTGGAATATAGGAATTTCTTGAGAAACTATTTCTTAATTTCTTTATCTTTTCTAGTTCCTACAGTAGGCCGTATTCAGTGGCAACAAAACTAAGCTGGCCTCTCGTTCTATTCAAACTCCGTAGGTAAGTACACACGGCTACATATCATATCAAACTATACATATCCAGTTTATGCTGATCTCGCATTGTATAGAATTTCCGTACAATGCGAGGTCAGCTTATACTGGAAAGGTATAGTTTGATATGTAGCTGTGTGTACTACCTACTAGTACCTACGCTAGGCCAGCTCAAAGTCAAAGTGCTACCCAGTGATAACATTTGAGAGTCGACCTTTATAGGCACACCGATGAAATGAATTTCCAATCCAGTTACAATTTTTCAATAATTTTTCAGGACAATCCCAGAACTATATCTCCCCATGGTGTTCCTAATATTAGTATTAGTGAGTCCACCCCGGGGCTGGCGGTAATGCCACGAATTTGATCGGCATCTTAATGACATCAGCATCGGTAACTTGACAATAAGATTGTAGCAGCCGACATGGAATGATACCGTTTTCATTGGAATGCTAATGTCATAGAGATTGGCAGAGTGTTCCATGTCTAGTGCCTAATGTTCTAGATTAGATAGGATTACGAGAAAATAAAAGGTCTGAAAAGATAACAAGGATTCCAGAAAATAATTTGGCCTGAGTAGGTTATGATATCGTTTTTCATTGGAATTCTAATTTCATATTCGAGATTGTTAGGTAATTTGATGGCTACATGTTCTAGGGTTGAGAAAATACAGTCAAAAAATTTAATATAGAAAATATTGGATTGGCCTAGATATCGTTTCGTGGACGGCGACAAATAAAAAATAAAAACATAAAATCTAATTACGTACCTTCGTTAATTTTGTACGTTGTCAATGTTGTCATTTATTTACCTTTATAGTACTATCTAATTAGATCAAGCTTCGTAATGATCCCAGTCTATTTCCGACTCACCTTAAAGGCTCCCACAAACAGGCACGATATCGCGGGCGCGACAAGGGTTGCGCTGCCTGTCGCGCCTGCGATATCGCGCCAGTTAGCACGAGGCAGTTAAAAGTGCAAGCTACTTTTCATACCTATTAACCTATTAATAAAAAAAGCTACATAGTGACTTTTCGGAAATTCATTATAAAATACAATAGGCGTAGATATATTTAGTAACCTATTCCGTCAAGAGTGAAGAAAAAACGGTTAGTCCCCCTATGCTCTAGTCCCGCTATGCTCGACTCGTAAAATACCTACTAAAAAGTTTCGCTATGCACGAAATTCTTCGATTTTTCGTAAACAATGGAAGGTACAGTTGGAAAGAAAATTGTTTGAATTCAAATTAACGTCTGTAAGTTTAAAATTTTGTCTCGTTCTGACAATAAAAAAGACGAAATATATCAAAATAACTTATAAGGACAAGCGTGTTTCAGAGCAATTCGAAGTTATAAATGTTTAATGAATAAAGCGACAGTACTGGACCCACAAGAATTCATTCATTCATCTTATTAATTACACAAATAAAATACAAATAATCAACTATTAAAAAAAATTGAAAACATGTATTATTATAGAAAGTTAGGGTTTCTGCCAATAGATATGTTAAATCTGCCATTCCAAGATTCAGCCAAGTTAGTTGTTCTGTAAAATATTACACTGTAACAGTTTTCTTCATCACAACCCGCGAATTTAGTTTCGTGCATAGCGAAACTTTTTAGTAGGTATTTTACGAGTCGAGCTAACCGAAAAAAAACCTTGTAAGACATCGACACGTGTTTCACCACTCACTGGACGCAGAGTGTAGACGAGTTGTCTCTGCGTCCAGCGCTCAGTGTGGCAATACGTCGTGTTCTGGTTTGCGACTGGTCAATCGTCATCCTGAGGATGCCTCGTCGAGAGGTCAAACCCGTGTCGATTTTTTTACAGGGTTTTTTATGACTCTTGCAGAATAGTTTAAGCGGTTACTAAATATATCTTACGTCTATTGTATTTTTTTTAAAGCTGCAATAACAAAAATCCTATGATACCAAATTCAAATCTCTCACTTCCATTTCTGAGAAGATCCCGTCTATAATACTAAATGACATGTAATAAGAGCTGGCAGATCGGTTTATGGTAGCCAGAGGTCGTAGGCCTGACAGTACAGCTTACGCTAAGACAGTGGCAATCAGATGTTTAGTGTACGCAGTATTCTATGAGATTTGATTGCAATATTACCTACTATTGCGAGCGTGCAGTGCAATGGCGGCCGAAATAAATAAAAATAACGTGTTTCGAGAAATTGTAGAATTTTGTTGTTTCGGGATTTAGTTCAAATGAATTACTGATGATCACCATATCCGGATATGTCCCGGTTTACTTATCTGTTTGATAATGTAATGCAAGGAAACTGACTTTGCATTAAGAAATTATCCAGTGATCATAAAATAGTTCATAGGCTCAGCCGATTTTCATTAAAAAGATATTAAAAAATATAATTTAGTTCAATTATGGAAGTGGGTACAGCATTGCTATTCTGTAACCATTTAACCGTGAAAACTTAGATGAAGTGAGCGTGGAGTGAGCTGTCATTGTCATCGATAATACCTACTGATACTAAGGCACTGACAGTTCACTCCAAGCTCACTTCACCTAAGTTTTCACGGTGAGATATATAAAGAATCGATCGGCAGAATTTTTTTATAGGAAGCGATTTTAAGCAGAAGTGATAAACAGTGAGTTTATAAAAAATTGTCTGAACTCGGTAACTAAAATGCTTCAGTTAAGTACCTAATGTTAGCAATAATAAAAGGCAAAATATCTTTAACTATACTCTATTTGAAATAAGATTAGACGTATAGATAAGCCTTTTTTACATTCCGTTCAACCGATTTTGAATTAAATGGCAGCCGCAGTAGATAGTTGGTATTGTGTAACTTTTTTTGCTCTTAATGCTATCCTTATGCCTACGGTATAAAAGTCAAAATCGGTTGAACGGACTGTAAAAGGGTTTGTTTTAATGTCTAATCTTATTTCAAATGGGGTATAAACGACGACGGAAGATGACACAACACGCTTAGAGAGCTCGCTTCAAGACTCTGGTCATCGTCGGACACAGACTCATGGCCGATACCTATAAAAAACGGACCATTATTGGTTAAAATTAAGACTCTTGTATCTTTACCAATAATGAAGCAAAGACCTCATAACTTTGCATAGTACACCCTCCCATAAGGTAGTAGCTATCACAGGTAAAAGCTTACGAATCTTTTTATATGCCCAGTTTGGCAATAAAAAAAGCTACCATTCGCAAGGAAAACGCTTCGTTTTTGTTTATAGGAACCGAATATTAGTAGTACTTCGTCAGACTACCCGTGACCTACCTAATTTTCTTAGCAATTTTATCCAGTCTCACATTTCAATTTCGTAATTTCTCGAACTGTGCGAACATTTCTTCCCCTATGCGCAGGCGCACATTAGGCGTCATATAACGCGGCCCGCGCTGTGTGTTTTGTACCTCGTTAGCTCCCGATCGCTTTTTAGTACTCTTATGACTTAATACTTCGCTAGAATCACTTAATTTTTAATTACTTATTGGGATTTCTGTTTGTTAATGTTGTATTTTTGCCAACATTTAAAATGATAGCACTGTTTCGATGTCTGGATAGGCACTATCTACTATCAAACATACATCAAGAAATGGAACATGAACAAGAATTTGTATACAATTTGTCTCCGAGTTTCTCCAGTCATGTATTATACCTAATTAAAGTAAATGTGAGGACTATATAAGTAGGTATTTTTTTAATAAGTTTTATCAGTTCGTTTTAAGGTTCGTGCAAACAGACGCGATATCGCGGGCGCGACAGGCAGCGTTCCCTTTGTCGACAAAGGTACCGCTGCCTGTCGCGCTCGCGATATCGCGTCTGTTTGCACGAGCCTTTACTGATGCGGTCTGAAAGCTTGAGTACTTTATGCGGCCTACCCAAATGTCCTTTCTTTGGTATTTTTCATCGAGTCGTTGAGGTCTATAACGTTCTGAGTTGAGCTACATCTTTACTATTTATCAGAAAAATTCGTGTGCTAACTGGACAGTGTGGTCAATCTACATGGTTCTCACTCACATGATCTGACCAAGAATTTGTCTGGACTTTAATAGAGACTGTGACCTCTGTCTTTGTAGTACTTATTTCTGCACAGAGTAATCGGACAGGAATCGCCGAACTCATCAAATTTTAAAATAAAATATATGATGACGTGTGAAAGTGTTTGTAAAACCTATTTACAGAAATAATGTATCATTATCCACGATTTATCATTATCATTCACTTATTTAGAGATTTTTTATTAAGTATAAAACAATTTTCCCGCATATAACTTTGGCTACACTGAAATACATAAGACAGAAAGCTTGGCGACAGATAAATACCATCATCAAAATATCGGTCATTAGTTTAATGTGAAGTACTCGAAGTACATAATAACGTATGTACAGCAACTTTATTACTAATACACACCTACGTAATGTACTCTCATTACATTTTTCCTCCACTGAATGAGTTATCGGGCAAAGGTAGTAATTACAGACAGCCTATAATAAATATGTATGCACATACATACGTCGATATAGAACTTAGATAAATCTCCGTTGATCTACCATCTTGCACCGAAAAGGTCGTCATTATATGAAGTTCGAATATTGGAAGAGTTTAGCGATATTGTTTTAGAGGTAGAGAGAGTGAGAAGGAAGATAATGATGTTACCCAATGTGAAATACGGTGTAATGTTGCACGCTCCTTATTAATATTCGAAAATAAAGAATGTTGCCATTTGCCCTCCGGGATGGGGAGTATATTTTTATACTAGTGCTGACTATTTTGTAGTATCGATATTATTTTGTCAAAGTGATTATTATGAGACAAGAATTGGAATCCGTGTGATGGCTAGCATGCACCATGATTGCGTAACAAACGATAAAACACAATCTGTTTCATTTTGACGGTTCAACAACATTCATTGCGTTATTAACGTTATTGAGCTGAAATATTTTTCGAATATATGAAGCAATGGATTATCAATATTCAGATTGTGATTGATTGTGTGTTATGCAATTAGGGCTTGCGTGTTTCAGGCCGTGAATAATTTGATGATCTAAATTAGTGATTCCGTGCTTGCAGTCTTTATCTAGGTATGTCCCAGACTGCCAGTTCAACAATACGTTTTGACCAGTTTTCATTGTTGCGTTTAATTTTGATGTGATTTTCTGTGTTGTGAGACTCCTTTTCTCCGCCTGAGTCATGCAGCGTCAGCAAGTGCATGTGAGGCAAGCTCCAATTGTATTCTCTCTATTTATTTATTAGTTTTTTTTGTGTTGGTTATTATTTTAACAAAAGATGAAATACATATTTAGGTATACATTGTTTAGCTCTTTATTTATTGCTGAAATAAGTTATGTACTATTGTAATATATTATCCGAAATAGCCACATTTACCGCCCCACAATAAGGAAAACATTAAATTCATCGGTATCAGAGATTATAGAAAATCGACAATAAATCGTTGTCACAACACTAGCGGGAGCAGGCTCGATGGTGAGCGATAGTAGTGGTCGAGCCCCAGGCTGCGTGCGCGCCACCCTTTCATTTTCTAATTATATAACTGGCAACACCGGCCCGTGCGCGACCGGCCATCGTAACTTCTTCAGTTTTGAATTTAGAATTATTATTGCGCATTATGCTCTCGCCCGCCGCGATGGACGGACGTGCGTGTCTTTAAGTCGTTATTGTTATTTGTGAGATATGTCCCATAATTTTATGCTCGCGTTTTATGTATATGATTGGGTTTATCGCATAAGTACCATGATTAGGAAAATGTTGCAGTTAAGTTTTATATCACATAGCTTGCTAATGATAAAGGATAAACGTGGTGTATTAGATGTAATTTGCATGCGAGTCATCCTGAGGTTCACTAGTAATATCTACTTTGTCTAAAGTAGGTAATGATATGCTATGCAAGAAATATAAATAGACATTAGCTTGGAATCCAAGCCATAGGATATTAAATTCGTGTCTGAATTCAAATAGTAATTATGGTCATTGCACTTAAAACTCGTTTAGAAATCTATTACATTCAATGTTATTTTTATTTGGAACTAAAATATAATGAAGTCTAGACGGTGCTTAAATTAGTCAATAAATATAATATATGGCTTCAGGGAAATATTTTTTTCTTTTTTGTTGATGATCAAAAATTGATTCAGAAAAAGAAGAAGATTTAGCCATTCCTAATCTATCGTAAACAAGAAAAGGATAATTAAAAACCCCATTATGTTTTTCATTAGATGATTGAGGTAAATTTTATTAAGTAGGTACCTCAATTTTCGTCGATGAATTTTCAATTACAATTTAATAATGTTATTTAAACTATAATTGTTGGAAAATGTGGTATTATATTAAGTTGAATTCTTCTTAATACAATCCTTTAGTGAGTGATTGATGAATTGAAAAATTGTAAGAATTTAACCTGAACAGGGTTTGTTTACAGTTTCATTAGATACTTTTGGAACACATAACGGGTATAACACTATAACGGGTGTAAAAACATACTTAACGAAACCGAAAGACACATGTTATTTCTATCATTGTGATAACTTTTTTGTTCTGGAAACTTTCGGGTTACGGAGATACTGAAGGCCAAAGTTCCAACTTTTTCGGACGTTTTTTATAGAAAGAAAGTTTTAAATGTTGTAACTTAATTCTAAAAAACGCCACAAACCCTGTACCGTTGCAAATACAAAGTTTTTGAGTGCGTTACGTTGCGCACTACCGTAAACAGCGATATTTCACACCAAAAAATAAAAGTCGTTTCCCAGCAATTATTTTGGTGCAATGTTACTTAATTTGATGTACAGAATGCGTAGTTGACGGCTATGTGATGGGTCTTTTTACACCCTGTATAGTTGCTGATTAAATGATAACATAGCAAAGTCAAGTTTAGCATGAGCCAGCAAGCATCATAGATTGACGGATGCACATTATAACCCTCTCGTATCGTGTAATAGCTATCCATGTTATTCAAATGCATGCCCGCAGGCTCTCGGGTGCCGCGTCAAGTGCGCGCGCATTTGACACTGACGATTCGGACAACATGGCGGATTGGCGGGAAAATAGTTTTTCTGTTTCTCCTTTTGAGAGGACAGGAAATGAGCTTATATTCAATCAAATAAGACTTCTATCAGAGAAGGAATGCCTAGGGGTCTTGTATTCCTTGCAGTGGGACAGTTACTGGCTGAATTTATAAGAACATAAATACATAATTATAAGAAAACTACTGGAAAAATATCTATTTTAAATTGTCTTGCCAACAATTTCTCTACAATTTTGCTAAAATTATCACACATTTTTCTTGGCCTCATTAATAAATAAGGATTGGATAGGCCACGCGATCGTAATCGTTAGATCATGGACGCAAATAAGGACCAATGTTATTGGTTGGGAACCAACTGATGGTCCAAGTAACATGTATAATTAACACCCACAGAGTACAAACTTAGGTTAAACCTACTTAATAAGCAGTTTCTCTGACAGAGCGCGCATAGACGCGTTAATATTACCATAACTAAATGATGTGACATTTAGATCTGTCTATAACCGTGCGTTTGCAAACATTCACGACAAAACAAGTTTGAAATATCTAGTTCCTGTCAATGTTCCAAACAATTTTTGACAGGAACTAAACTTCAACATGTAAAACTGACTTGTAAGATGCTCACAATCAATCTGCCTAGCCTTTTCCTAACTATATTGGGGTCGGCTTCCAGTCTAACCGGATGCAGCTGAATACCAGAGCTGAATAGCTGAGTATTTTACATGGAGCGACTGCCTATCTGACCTCCACAACCCAGTAACTTGGTAATACGATACCTCCTGGTAAGACTGGTTGTCAGACTTCCGGGCTTCTGACGACCCGTAACGACTGTCAAAGATCCACAAATGACAGCCGGACCCAACGGCTTAACGTGCTTTCCGAGGCACGGAGGAGTCTCGGTATGTAAAGATGGTCACCCATCCATGGACCAACTTCGGCAAGCGTAGCTTACCTGTTGGATAGAATATTGCACACATAAATGCGATTAATACTCTTCTTATGTATGAGAGGTATTTACAACCCGATTTTAATTTGGAGTTTTTCATGGGTTTCTTCGTTACAATATTGACAAACACAGCTGTTTTAAAAGGATTCTAGGACTGTTTTCGTCAAATATAGAAGACAGAAAATTGTAAGGTGCAATATAGATTGCGCCACACTCAGTCATAGGGAAAGGAACTTGATGCGAAAAGGGAGGGCGGCTTCTGTTTCATATGGGGGATGAGGAAACCGCTATGGAATCAAGATGATTAATGATTCTTTAGTGGTCTTGGCCAGTTATGTGCCTGTTGCTCGACTTTGTTGTAACAAACAAGACTTGTGTAGGTACCTACTGGTGTAGTGGTGAGTATGCTATTGTGCAGTAGGTAGTGCGGATGAGCCTACTCGCGGCTTTTACGAAATCGTTGACAAAAATATATTTTCCTACTGGGAATGCGTGTACAAATCAATAAAATTTTATACCTCGACATATTAAGTACGTACCTACAATCATATTTGGCAAGACATACCCATTATTTACTTTCAAATCACTTGACCTTTTCGATGAAAACTCAATCTATTGAGTGATTAATCGCTCAGAACAACTGTAATTAAACATTTAAGTAACTAAACCATTATGGATTACGTTCTATCACACACAAGATGGCGCCCGGAGCAGTTCACTAAATGGTGGTTTAAAATCGGTCAAAAGCTCCAATCATGGTCGTAACACGATAACGAGTTTATCATCTAAATGTTTTATTTGTAATTACTCTAATTATTTTGAGCAATTAATTGGTGTAGTTAGCAGATTTTATGAAGCATCACTTTCTTTTTTATTTCGTTATTAACAGCTGTCATTAGTCTTGGCCAGGTTAGTTGTAGCTTCAATGAACAAATTATGATGTTTGCTCGATTCGAAATTGATTTTGCTGGCGTCAATAAAATTCTTTCTTAGTAAACTGTTCATGGCCATAAAAACTGATAAAAACTCTGCCTTTTCCAGAAGAAATCAAAGCCTGAAATAATGTTAAGAGGTATCAGTAGTAGGTACGCACCGTTGTCGTGGCTCTCGTAGTAGTCGTAGCTGTTACTTGTGGATAGTTTAGAATGTACAAAAATGTTTTAAGGAACTAACAATTTACTCACGGTACGACGCACTCAAAGAACCACAACCAAAAATCATAGGTAGCCCATCAAAAACAGAACTGCCTTATTTGACAGGAAAAAGCGCGCGAAACCAGTCACAGATAATATCTGGCGCGAGAGATCTCTATCTATTCTGTGGGCGTCACGTGACCGCCGGCGGGTGGCCACGTGACCATGTTTACACAGTAATGCGCCCTTTATTAACCCGCACTTGAGGGTATTTCATCAAGATAGGGTGGTAAGCTAATAAGTACTAACCCTAATAAGGTCGGTTGTATATTAAATTTTGACAGTATGGGGGAGGTATCGAAGTTAAGTAGGTATTGGGCTGATATCGTTTGCATTTCCGAACGACGACAACTCCTTTCTCTTTTCGGCGAGCAACTTCTTCCAGGCATTTTCATAATTTGGTTTTGGTGGAATGGCGATTCACAAGCATCCACTGCCATCATAGACATGACTTATTCAATAATGAAGCACTGGATAGGACTTGTAGTCGATTGGCAAGCCGCCGGAGATCCTGGAACTACCTTTTGGATATGGAAACCTTTTGAAAGGGGCGACTAGAATCAGTTCTATTTTTTTGTAAATTTTTGACGTTTCAAAAGTGCCTTTTATGTGCCTAATTGAAATAAATGATTTGACTTAGACGATGTTTCTACGCATATGCTGGGAATATGGACTGGTTGGCAGAACAGTGGCTATCAATTCACAGTTAAGGAAATTTTACTTTAAAGGCATTAAAGTGTACTTGTCCCACCCAATGCACTTCTGTTTTCATTCTTATCTCGCATGCGAATTTTTCAATTCCGAACTCCACAGAAAACTCAGTTCACAGTTAATATTCTCGAACAACAAATACAGATATTCATATAGAAGATTGTTGTGCTCGTAATCCTGTACGTCAACAGCTCTCTATATTGAGTGACGCTTGACATTCGGCCGCTCAGAGGATTAGCGGAGTGCAGGCGCGGTGGATGCGGCTGTTTAGTGCACAGCTTGCTGGCAGTGCTTGAATTTTAACGAATTGATGGAAAACTTATGTACAGTCGAACAAGCTATTTGGTATACAGGCTAAATATATTCATTTTCCGCTACACTGCCAAAATTCGTCTTGCTTGTGTGTGTATTTAAATTTTTTGAGCTTATGGCTTAGGAGAGTGACGTAAAAGGATTGTTGAGTACTGAAAACACTCACACAATTGTTTAAAGTAGTTGCTAAGTTATGTGTCTGCAAACCAAATAGCTTGTTGGACTGTACCTTAGTATGATACAAATACAAATCTAGAGAGTAATGTTAATGATGAGATTGATGAATTACTTTTCATATAGTGTGCTCAATTGCACATCTACAAAACGTGGAGTATTGGGCTGTGGGACTGATAGGCAGTTCTCATAAAAAGTAATGGATGGATCTATTAGAAATAGACAGAATTAATGTAAACACTTCGACCCCATGTAATAAAATAATTGAAGCACATAGCGATAACTATACCCTGGAGTTGCATGGGCATATATGGCATATATATATATATCCCTAACAGACATAATCATAATATTATTTGACATTTATCTACTTTACAGGCTTTTGTGGACATGATAATTAATCAGATTTGTTACAGTTGTAATGGCAATCATGTCATTTGGTTTAAATAGGTTTTTTTTATCTTTAGTATCTTATTTATCTTTTATATAGATTCTTTTCTACCTTGTGAATGTGAGAACATTGTAGGCTTAGCCTAACCTACCTGAAACTTTTTGAAAGGCCTACACTGTCCTCCCATAACTATTAACACTGTAAATCGAAAATATTGTAAAGCCAATTATTTTTAAAAAGAGTAACCGTGGAGTTTCTTGCCGGCTCTTCTTCATAGGAAACGACCAATTGGAACCGTGCGCCTAGCTTCTGACGTTTCATAAGTGCCCATGTAGGCTTATGTGAAATAAAATATTTTGATATTGATTTTTTTTTTATATACCTATACGTAGTGAATACCTCATCCAACTTTACCCACATCGCTGCTACCCAAAAATGAACAACACGGCTCACAAACCCTCGTTGTTGATTTTTGTTCTCAGCGAGGGCGATCAGGCGTTCGCGTATTCTGTTCGCTTCCCAAGACTAGCCTCTCAGGGGACTGCGGGACAAATTCTGCTGATATAAGCCTGTTAGCACCCTACGTGGGTTAAATTGTATGCAGTTATTGTGGACGAGAATAGGTGATTATTTTTGGTGTGTGGGAGTAATTTTGTACCTCTGACGTGACCGTGACACTAGTAAACATAAAATTGAAATATTCTAAATGGCAAGTGTTAATTCGACAAAGCTATAATATAACGGGAGTCAGAGGGCCTAGACAAGTGACAATCACTTCAAAGCGTTTCGTATTTCTATAACGACTTTCAACAGGATTGACATAAGCTTTTCGATAGCATACGTCAGTCCTATACATTTCCATCATCATCATCGCTGCTAGAATATCACTTTGTCTAGGCCCTCAGATGGAACATTTTCGAAACAAATGACAATCTTTATTACCGTGCGTTTGCACTGGCTAAATATTCCCATAAAAACATGTTCCTGTCAAACATTGTATCGAACATTGACAGAAAATAGAGCTTTCAACATGTTTTGTGGGCAAAACCTGGATTTGAAAATTACTCAGAAAATCTCACGGTTGATGAAAATCCAAGAACTCACATGGTCATATTATCGTGTGTCATATATGTATCCAACATAATAAGATTCTCTCCATCTCTGTTCTAGTCTAGAACGATGCTCAGTCGTCGAATCTCTATTTATACAATTTTTTACCCTCCCAAATCTTCCGGTTCAGTCATATGCCTTGTGCGTAGGATGTAACAGGCCTCAGTGCCTACAAGAGTATGCATATTACCATAACCCCAAACCCGATTCGCCACCCCTCTAATCCCTAAAAAGAAGCCCATAAACCCATAACTTTATGCATAACTAATATTTATCGGTTTATCTTGCGCATGCGATCCCGCGTCATCAATGTGACGTCATTACAAGATCTGCATAAATGTCCCCGTGTGTAGTGCCCTCTGGGGAGAGTGGTTACATGAAGAAACTGTATGGTTGTTTAGAGAAATGATGAGTGATTGGGGTGAGGGAATTTGGACTTTAATTTGATGACGTTGGGGTTGTGTTTTGTTTGTGCATTTGGTTTATAGGATAGATGGAGAGCAGTAGGCTAACTCGGGCTGTCGACGTCTATTGCCAATCTGATATAGACCGTCTATTCAAACCTCTTGAGATGACGCCTGAAGCTGAAAGAACATGGATAGTAAACTAAGAATGGTATTTTTTTTAACCTGTAGATAGTCTTAGTAATATGGTATTTAACTCGGGATGAATGGTATAAGGATCGGGAAGAGATAAGTTATACTATTATCGTCCTTAGTACATGACAAATGGTCTTCGGGATCTTCTTTCTACTCCACTAGGGCCTGGTGTATTTAGGCTGGCAATGATATCCTGACTCAAATACCCCATTCCTGTATTCCATTAAAGAGGATTAAAAGTTCAAAAACAAATGATAGATACACACGGCTACACATCAAGCTATACCTACATTTCCAGTTTAAGCTGATCTCGCATTGTATAGGATTTTCGTACAATACGACGTCAGCTTATACTTGAAATGTAGCCATGTGTGCATAAGTGGTTAAAAAAATGAATAAAGAATTTTTCTAACCCATTTTCAAAGCGGGCTAAGTATTGACCCTAGCGAATTCAAAGTAATCTCAAACTTGTTCTTCTGCTATTCAACTACACTAATAATATGTCACCCCACAGTTATAATAATAATATGCAAATAATACGCATAATTTAGGGTGTACCCGTGTTTTATCTATTTATCTATAGAATTGCTCAATTAGCGATACGAAAGCGATGCAAATTGCGACATTATCTACTCTATGGAATATGTTAAATGATTTATTGTCTTTGGATGGTGTATAATTTTAAATTTGGTGATTTATTTTTGTCTATGGGTCTGTGGTTATGGAACATTTTTTTTCTTGTCATCGTGTAAGAGGCGGGTTATGGATTACTTTGGCTTTGATGTCAGCCTTCACCTGCGCCTTGTTTTTAGAGAGACTTACCTACCTATGTGCCCTCATTTGTTTCACTTGATCAGAAAATGAGAATACCTAGTAGGGTGTTGATAAAACTAAATACAATAGTGTTAAAAATATAGGTCTTATGCAGCACCAAATGTTTTGTGGATCTAGGAATCATAATCGCGGATTGTTCACATGTTATTCGGTCACAACAGCAACAGAAGGTGACTAATACCTCACTTCCGTTAAGATTTCCTGTCTTTTGAGCTTGTCCGGAAAACCAAGGTGAATAGTGGGAATTTAACAAAAACAAAATACTAAGAAGCGGTTTTGTTTTTTACCCCTATCACTGGCGCTTACGTCGTGACACGCAAGTTTGTAACATGGCCACACGCATTTAAACCTTAACGGACATTAGAGCATCGTCCTTAAATATTATTTTTATTACGGTCACACATTTATAACCATTAGCGGCACAACAAAAACTGTAACAAACCACTAATTTCACCGAATCTATAAACATATATAAATCAAAGAAAAAAGCAAACACCACAGACTATTAATATCTCTATCCTTATACTTAAAGTTCGGAAAAGACGATAATTACAGTCCACGAACGTCGGGCTTAACGTTCGAAAATTAAAAGTTGTAACGTTCAGCCAGCACGTATCATTATGTTTGCATTATTTTGTTCTTATTTGTCGACCTGAGGTTAAGTTGGGTCACGACACATCCCAATTAAGGGTGATTAGGCGTCGTAATTTATTGAGTGCGTTTCTGAACGGTTGTGGCACCGCGGCCTCTTTGACTCGTGAGTGTCATGGCGCCAAATTTGTTTTTTGAATTTTTATTTTTTTTATGTGTTGAGTTGCGAACATGGGCTTCGAAAGTCTGTCGAATAATGCCAGTCATCGATTTAATCGACGCCACGAGCGAGTAATAATATTTTTATTATTTAATGAGGCTGCTTTCTCTTATGGGCGTTGTAATAGCCATTAGGAGTGTGTTATTAAAGTCATAGATTTGACCTCTACTCTAGATTTTTTGTGCGTAGCTGCGTAGGTGAAGTTTTCACGCTCTGGTTTGGTATGCTGAGTGTTGAAGACAAATTACTCTCTGAATTCACGTGAAACAAAAAGATTCTCAATTTTTTGAGACGAGGTAGATTAAGTTTCCCATTCTACCGAACAATGTAACAATAAAAGATTTCAAATACATTCAAAACAATTTTAATTTATAATAACAGACAAACCATATAAATAACTACTTTGCAACGATACACGGCTTGCATAATAATCTATGCAAATTGTATAATCTGTGCGTGTCTATTACACTGTCAGGTAAATTACGCGGGAAGGTAATTTGTCACCGTTTGACCCCCCGCCCCGCCTACTTAATAAACTAATAATAGATCGTAATCATTGACCCGGGTGTACTTGGTTTATGTTACGCCACAAAAATGACGCCAGAGCTTCCTGTTTTAGTTTGAAAATTATAAAACGGCTCCTTTCCTGTGACTTGTGAAATTGGTGGATGGCCAGCATAATTTTCTTATTCTTCCGAAAAGGACCTTACTAAACTCGTAAGGAAAAACTGCTACCAAAATATCAATTAAGCCCAGTTTATGATTTAAAATTTAAAAAATATCTTCGCTCTTCTGTGTTACAAAATATTTGAAAGATTCATATTTTTCCTTAAAGCAAAAATCCAATACGAATTTTAAAATATGAAATTATTTCTAAAGCTTAGTCGCATTAACTCGACGTAAGTCAATGATGTCCTCCCAATTATAGCTCATAATATTGCCTGATTATCAGTTAGTAATTTATTGCAAATCAAAGGAAGGCCAGCTATCTAATTATCTAATCATACATAAAGGAATAAAAGACAATTACCCGTGCCTTTGACGTGCAAATCAAAATAATATGACGTTTCATGCAGTTGTCTATGGTTAAAGGTGTAATTTTCGCGCGAAATACGTTGGTATGTAGTTCTGTGGATGTAGTTACTTTTGTCGATTGCATAATTGAGTTCCTTCGCAGTATTTGGTTGCAGGGGGAAACCGTTTCAATTACATTTTTTTGTTCATTTTCTTTTGTTTAGTACCAACTTGATGGTCATTTTATAAAAGCATATATCACCACTGCTTGTTATAGCTTTTTACACTGTGTCTAACTTCTTTGTAAAGTCTAGTATTGAAACGGCTATGTGCTTAGGAAGTCGTTTATAATGAGTAGCTTTTATCATCATCATAATCAGGTTAAAGCATTAGAAATACTGATATGCAGCTGCATCCGGTTAGACTGAAAGCCGACCCTAGCATAGGTGGGAGAAGGCTAGGCAGATTGATTGCATGAACCAAACGGGTGTTGTGTCTGACGGGGAGCTTCCCAACGATTAATGTCTGAATCTTTTATATATGTCAATCGCGCGGTAAACTCTAATTGCGCGATGCAGGATTTATGTGACGTCAGGATTTTTGTGTGGCGTCAGGTCTTTGATTCGTAGTTCGTATTAGGCGATGTAGATGCCGCCACAGGTTAAAGCAGCCTGTGTTCATCGATTCAATCGACCTAGCTGTTACCAGCCACCTTGCGAAGATCTCGCTGCACTTGTCTGCTGGTTCGTGGTTTCCACTCAATAACTCTTCACCCCAAATAGTCGGTTCTACGGCAAATCTGTCCGGCTCTACCACGTGAGCTTGGTTATTCTATACTTTGGTTCTCTGTCGGATAACTTAATTCTTGATTTGATTCCTGTCCTCCGAGAGACTCGTATATGTCGATAAAAATCAATCGATCATGATGATTGATTTTTTTATTGATAAAGGTACAATTTTCCGTCATTCTAGTCCAGATCTCAGATTGCATAGAAATAAGACATCCAATGTATGGCATAATGACAACGGGAATTAAACGATGTCTTCCCGTCCCACGGCTTGGCGGCATTTAGATAAGCGTCGCCCTAATAACACAGGTTCAAGATTTAACGCACTGTTAGGGCAAGTGTCCACGAGTTGCTTCGGAGAAACGCTTCTGTAAAAACTTAGTACTTCTTCGGCAGACGATTGGAGGTAAATTCGTGTGGATTAAATTCACTATAGAGCGAGTGAGCGAGTCACAAAGATTAATACGTCAGAAACCCAAATGAAAGAAGGTGAAGTAAAGGTGAAACAGATTTTATAATTAGTGCGAGAATTCTTTCTATTCTCTCTCTCTCTCTCTCTCTCTGCTATCACGCCTGTTTTAGCCGAAGGGTTAGGCCAACCTGAAAGTAAAGCTGAACTGAAAAACCCATTGCCACCAACAATACAATATGACGCGACGCTTCAATCAATTCTCCAAATAATCGAAGCAACCCGTATACCCAGCACTCTCATCAACATCAACTATGCTAATTGTCGTACATGAAGATAATCATCGAGTAACGGCATGTATCGATCGTGTGCACGTAATTGTCGCTCGGTTATAGTTATTAGAGCGGCGCGTGCGCTGACCGTCGTGGAGGCGCGGGTGGAGTGACGTAATGATCCTTAGAGGAAAGGTATGTGCCGTTTAGAGGAGATATTTTGGTAATGAATATATAAAATGTTATATGTAGCTACTTGCTACATATAACATTTACTTAAAATAAAAGAAGATGAAGTTTACTTTCTTCGGAAATAATTAGTCTCCGTAATACTCTAGTCCAGGGATAAACAGTAAGTTAAAAGTTGTACACAAAGATAGTGCAAAATCGCATGACACCTCTTTTTTATACATGACCTACCAAACAAAAAAGGAATCATCAAAATTGATTCATAATTGGCAGAGTAATCGCGTAACATAGGTACATACAAAAAAATAAACATACAGACGAATTCAGAACCTCCTCCTTTTTGAAGAAGTCGGTTAAAAAGGGATAATATTGACCTGTTACAGGAGTAACTATATGATAAACCCCCTTTGATGGGTACGTTGCTTAGTTATATTAATTTTATTGAAGGAGCCAGCACAAACTAAGCAACAATTCATAATGTTTCCCTTTAAAGACCAGCATATTCTTGCAGTACGTAATTTTCTCTTCTGGTGTCAACTTTGAAAGAGTCCGCCTCTAAGCCATTTATTCTTCAAATAATTATTATACAAGGAAAACGGCTGTAAAACTGTCCTAATTAATAACATCGATCTTTATCGACAAAATACGACCACCATCACTATTTCCCTTCCACATAAACCTTGGCCTAACGTCTCACTAGCCCACGCGCTAAGTTTTAGTGGCGTGCCGTCGATACGTCGACTGTCGATATGTCATAGATAACAAATGATTTATAAGCAGTTATTACACGCCGGCTTTCTCTATGCTTTGTCTCTATTGGCTGAATAAATAGCTGTCTGTGGTGATGAATTGCTTCTCTATGGCGTTACGATTAAGTTTTCATGTGGTGGCAGGAATTTAATAAAATATGTAGCAGAGTTGCTTTCACAGGACGATACTTTTATAGGTCGTTGAAAGATTAATACCTTTTCCATAGACCTTTTTAGCGTGAAATGCGATGGAAGTCTAGCCTACATACTATTTATACCTAGGCCTAGATTTATAAGAGCTATAAACATGAACCAAGTCTTCAGGTTGTATTTATTAAACATCTCTGCCTACTAGTGCTTACTAATACAGTCAAGAAGTTTTTACATAAATTATGTTTTTTTAGTGAAAAAGACATCAACGAACTCAGTGATTTTGAATATCAGAGAAATATCAGATTTACGTGAAGCCGTATTCAGTTGCAAATAAGCTTTGATCAGTGTATCATTATAATAAAACAAAAAAGTATCACAAAAAACCTAAATTACACGTTTCCACCCTAGCTAACGCATCACAATCGATGGAACCACAGATATAAATAATCATGTTAAGGCGACCGCTGTGGCGCTGGATTGGCACAATTATGAGTACCAACGTACTGGGGTGGTGCATTAGGGTCATGTGGTGGTATTGTCACCAGTGGGGTTTAGGAAGGGTCGTTAGATATTCAATTGCTTTTTTCTTTTGGTAATGGTGAAAACAAGACTATGGTTAAGGAGGCATAGCCCGAAGTATTATTGAAGTCAGAAGCTTCCACATAGTGTCTTCTTATATACCTGTTGGTGACACCTAAACGTAACAAAAAAATCAATCTGCCTAGCCTTTTCCCAACTATGTTGGGGTCGGCTTCCAGTCTAACCGGATGCAGCTGAATACCAGTATTTTACATGGAGCGACTGCCTATCTGACTTCCACAACCCAGTAACTGGGTAATACGATACCCCTTGGTTAGACTGGTTGTCAGACTTTCGGGCTTCTGACGATTCGTAACGACTGTCAAAGATCTACAAATGACAGCCACCAAATAACATACAAATGACACCTAAACGTAACACCACAGTGAAAATCATGAATGATTGAAAATCTAACTTGCAATAATTGCATTTTCAACTCTCGGCATTGAGCCAAGCGGTGAAAATCGAACAGTACGCTTTTCTTTCATTAGGTGATGTCTCGGGTTAGTAAAAACGGGAAGCTAAAACGCTTGCCAACTTTATGTTTGTGTGCTAAGTAAAAAGTCATGAACATACTGACATGGTCACATAGAGCAATGAAAAATGATAAGAATCGAGGTGTGAGAATATTGTGCTTGTGTTAAGGGAATTGGGGGCTTAACAGCCAGTTTGGCAGAATCATAATAAGAAAATATTATGAATCATCTTAAAATGTCACAAACTGACAAATAATTCATACGTTTGACAGTTTTCTATGGAGATTCGTAAAATGGTCCACACATTATGAATTGCTTTTGTGTCAAATTAGAGGAATTGCTAATGACAGATGAATATCAGGAAATGAATTGCTTTTAGAGGAATTGCTAATGTGGCCGTTTTAGGCCCCCTGTGCATCGGTTTAAATTAGCACAATTTTCAATACCAACTATTAGGGCGGTATCGGGGTTGACAGGTTCTATTGTCACCAAACGCGTACCATTGATTAACCCTTTGTGAACAGTGATTACTTACATAATTATTGATTTGTTTTTAAATGAAGGAGGTGTGTGGTTGGGGCTAGCGTAACCTAGGTTATTTTTGGACCTTTCGGACGAAATCGATCGGTTATATTTTAAAATATTATTATATATATGTATTTATGTTTATATATTTAAGCTTAATGTATTTATTTAAGTATATGTTTAATTTTCTTGCGTATATGTGTAGGTATATTTAATATTTTAGTTAAGACTTCGCATAATCATGTTTTTCTCTTCTTGTTCTCACACACTATTGTCTACATTTCTTGCTCATTTCTCCTTTCGCAGATCTGCTGGAAGAAATTTGTTAAGAAATAAGCAGTACCTTTGTACTCATATTATAATTATGTCGTATCTCTATGTATTTTACTGTGTACATAAATAATAAAAAAAAAAAAACGTTATGCTCCTGATTGGCACTACTGATTGGTTGGAATCAAGTAATTCTGAAGCACAAGTAATGGATGCAATGCATACCACAGTATTCAATAAAGATAGACGTAAAAACTCTACCCTCCTCCCGAATCTATGGATGTGTAAGCCTGAATGACATACACAAGAGACTAATGGAGTAAAAAAATGTATATTAATTGCCCTCAAAATCTGTTATTAGCTGAAGGACCCCTTATAGAGCTTATCGTCCGATTAGCTAGGGGTCACCGCTCCCCGCCATACTGATTTTGTTTTTTAAGTACGATAGTGATGCTATTTTTTAACCGACTTCTTCAAAAAGGAGGTGGTTCTCAATTCGTCTGTAAGTTTTTTTTTTTTTTTTTTTTTTGTATATTTGTTACGCGATTACTTCGCCAATTATGAATCGATTTTGATGATTCTTTTTTTGTTTGGTAGGTCATGCTTCCGAGGTGGTCCCATATCAATTTTATTAACTTTGCTTGCGTAATTTTTGAGTTAGCTTCAATATTACGTATTTTTCCCACTTAGTTTATCTAGACGATATCCTGTTCGACTCCTTCACTGTTATTTACATAGCAGGTAGTGGTATTCGGATTTGTGTGGGGTAGGTACCACAACTAAAAAGTGAAAATTAAAAACTTTTTACAAAAAAAAAACAACCGACTTCAAAAAAAAACACTAAAAAAGTGAAAAATAACTTTAATTTCGGAAGTCGGTGGCAAAAAACGGAAATTGAAAAGCAAAGACACTGACAGTTTTTTTTTTGTAAAAAGTTTTTATCGATAATTATGTTAGGTTAGAGTACCTAGTGAGCGCAATGCAATAAGCTTAAATGCAATAAGAAATGTTTTTCTAGTTGTACTATTTATAGTTTTTAAACGTTAAGGTGTTTTATAATATATATCATTTTAAACTTAATTTATGTATCATCAAAGAGTATCTGGCTTAAGGTCCCAATTGATTGCAAACAAAACAAAACGATTTCATGGAACATGAGAAAACCATTTTCACATAATTTGCTGTTATCGATATGATAATGTCCCCTCACTAATGATAAAGATTTAAACAGTAATATTATTTGGACATCATTTAATCTCTCTTTGATGTTCAAAGGGGATGTATTCGTCCAAAGTGAATTAGAAAATCATCTCGTATTTTAATTAGCAAAAATGTTCCGAAAAGGAACATTATTCTCTTTTATTTTAAGATTAGACAATACTTATTATTTATTTGTTTCATTAGATTGGCGGGATGGTTTGTTTATTAGATGACGTTAAAACGTAGGTAGATAAATAAATCTTCTTTCTCAGTTCTTCTTTCTTAGTTTCTTGCCCGTTCTTCTCCATAGGAACCTACTACGCTTTGGAATGGGAAACTAGCTTCTTTTTTTTTTTTGACATACCGACCCCTTCTCAATTCAAAAGTACCTGTAATTGGTTTATTTGAAATAAATGCTTCGAGTTTGAGTTTGAGTTTGAGAATTTAATAATGATGCCATACACCCAGTTTCAGAAACGAAAACTATTGACGCATCAAAATTAAAAAGTATCCAAGTTATGTTAAATAAGAGAGATGTGACTTGTCTGTTGTTACAATTAATTAATTACAGCAGTTTACGCGCTTGACTATTTGTTAGAGACTTTTTGAGCCGATATTCGTTGAAATCGGGGGTTTGCCATGCTCATTAAAGTTAGATATTTCTTCTACTTCTAGGTAAAGAGAATAAGAATATCTTACTTTGATATTACTTATAACTTATAAAGGTATATTCTGTATTTAAATACGTTGTACTATAAGTAGAAGAACTTAGATATTCTACTAAAGTCTGTTTTTTAATCTCGTAGACTAATTTGACAGGTGCAAATGTCAAACTCCAAAATGAAGAAACAAACAACAATCACTTAAAATGTCAAATTAGTCTACGAGATTAAAAAACAGAATAGGTACCAATTACCTACAGTAATATGTCAACAAGAAATCAAGCCTTCAAAACTATGCCTTGATATAATGTAAGAAAAACTAGTAACAGTTGTTATTATAGAAGGAACCCTCAAAGTTCACCTCACTGGCTAAACTAAACAGAAACTAAATATTATCAAAGATTCCATAATGTTTACTTTAGCAATATTACCTAACTCAAAAGATAGCAATCATTTGAGTTTAGACGCCAGAGTACAAACTCTTTGGTCCTTGAAAACTTAACAATATAACCTTTTTGGTAAAATATTATAGTTTTGTGGTAACAAATCTATAATATTTAAAAAGTTTACGTTTTGGGTCTTTACCTACCGGTAATTATAAAACGGTTAAATCTGTTGGTATCCAATGCACTGAGGAATTTTGTATTGTTGTAGGTAAATACACTTTTGTCCCTGTATTATAGAATAATGCACCTTCCGTAGGAAAAGACGTAGAAGGTATGAGAAGACAGAGGACAGTAGCACTGGCTCTGGAAACCCTGGAAGTAGATGCTATAATTTCTTAATTAAAAACCTTAGGCGTAGCAATCAGTTCTGTATCCGCGCCAAAATTCACACGAAACAAAAGCTCATACAAAGTATTATCCCCAAAAAAGTAAAAAAAAACTTAAGGACGTTTCGACTCTCAAAAAGCCCTTAAACAGGGAACGAGGCAAAGGAACACCCATAACAACGCTGATTACACGCAAAATGCCTGAAATGTCCGAACGCGTCGGCCTGGCTGCATGCGTGGCATACCTCGAACAACCAAAAGCTAAAGAAAAGAGTATTTGGAGCGAAAAAGTCGTGATAGTTATTCAAAAAAGGAACGCTGGGCAATTACTGGCACGCGAGCGGGCAGTCGCGCGCCTGAAGCGGGTGCGTACACACTGGTTTATGAGAGCAATAAAATTTTCAATTTATTGTTTGTCCGTGACAAAAGCATCCGGACGGACTTATGAGTTGAGCATTAATTATTTGCATAAGGAAATAGTTTTATATAGACATTGATGGCAAGCTGTAGGAGGGTAAATGGCGTGCGATTGGAGAGGCCTATAATGTCCTAGAGTAGCCGAGAGCTTTTGTTGAAAATTTAAAATGATGGAATTATTACTTCTGCTTCCATGGACCAATATTATTTTGATTTGCCAGCCTGTTAAGCATCGCATGAAGAGATGAAACGTTGGCTACGATTCCTAAAGCATTCTTTGACCCTCTTTTTTGGAGACATCGCACATCAAAAACACTTCTGTGTCCACACTCTGATAGAATTCAGGTTTCTATATACATTTTCTCTATGGCTGTACTCTTTCCTTGTTCCAAAATATCAGAACTATCTCCAAAAAATCCTAAGTCTCGGTTCAGAATATTTCGCCAAAAAGCTATTGCTCTGCAATCTGTGTGTCCGTCGGCTTAGGTCGTCGGTCGTCGTGACCGCCGCGAGCCGTTGACGGATCGCCTCCCCGCCCCCCGCCTTCCCGCTTCACCTCTACTACCTTGTATATCTGGGCGCCTGGTACCGGCCGCTTGCTGATTTGCTTCTGGCCTCGCCTATTGTGGGGCTAGCGAGTAATGGGCTATTTATTGCCCCACTCGCTCAAGACTGAAGTCTGTTGGATCATAAGAACAGTCTATTATTTCTGATAAGTTTATGTTATCGTTATGTTTTCTGTGCCGGATACTGGGCGAAATAAAATAAATCATTTAACGTATTTAATAAGTCCAACTAGCCTGATGGCAGCAGAAAAGACATAAATTACAAGTATTTCATGTAATAATATTTTATTTATTAGGTAGGCCTTGCTTTTGACTAATATCGATGAAACAGAAGACAATTCGATGCTGCACTCTTACTTAGTTGAAATAATTGCTAAGCAAATATTGGCTTGGCACTTAAAGTTCTGGTAGATACTAATACAAGTTCAAAAGCCAGGGTAGCAATTAAAAAGTTTTTTAAAACAATAGCAATTAGAATTTAAAAGGTTTGTTTCTGTTCAGTATTTACTAGAGATTGGTAACTTCGTTAATGAGGATTGTTTTACAAAATCGGAGACACCACTCATTGTTTTACATGAAAGAGATTAAGTATCTTTGGAATGGTATCTAGCTATTTAGTTAATTTTAACTTTGGATTGTATTTCTATGGAATGTGACTGTATAGTGGTGATCTGAGGGCCTAGACAAAGTGACATTCTATTAGCGATAACGATGATGGAAAAGGCAAAAATGTCGTTGTAGAAATACGAAACGCTTTCGAAGCGATTGTCACTTGTCTAGGCCCTCAGGAGACAGGAACGTAGGAAGTTATTCTGAAGTACCGTAGTAGTAGTATAACTAAGTAGAAGCGTTGGTGCTCAATCGTTTACGATCCTCATTCCTGACAACAATAGTTCATAAACGGTAAGTAGCAGCCGAACTCCCGCTCATTGTAGCCAAGTTATTACAGGGGGCTGATTGTCTTATTCCAATACGTATTCTAAACCAAATAGCTGCAGGCTACACGGTCCCCTCGATACTATAAAGAACCCAACGCTGGCTGAAGCACCGATATCCGAATATGTTCCAATTAAAAATAAAACCTATTCTTTTTTCGAATTTGATGGCGGGAAACGGTTGCAGCGCAGCTGGAGATTGGTATGAACAATAATTGAGGAAACAGGCGCGCGTGACGTATTTAAAGTTTCTGGGTTTTTTGAAGTTAGATTTTTATCGCAATACAGATTTGTATGAATTCTAATGAAATGTTTAGTACTTTGCATAGCACAAGCATAATCTAATCAGCCTTTATTAAATAATAAATTTCACACAGGCGTCGTATCTGTGAGAAGGTGTTGGTTGCTGTAAATCAACAATCCATTACGCGGTCACAATTTTGCAAACAACCAGATATAAACTATAGATATCATGTCTTCAATAAACCGATGTTACAGACAAGCCATTAATCCTTTAGCTACGTAAAAAACAAAAATCTAAATTCGAAATTCAAATCTCCCCAGTTTCGCGAGTGCGTTCGGTTTAGCCCGCGGTTATTTACTCAAACTGAACGCGACTGCATTTCTATGAAGCAGGGATTATAGCGATCCTTCATTACCTAATGGTACAATACGAGGGGACGTTGCACGATTTAGTTTTGGCAGCATTGCCTTTGATGGTAGTATATAATGTACTTTTAATCCTTAAGTTATTTGATCCTCCTTGCCTGAGGCTAGAATGCTGAAATCTAAGCTGAGACTATATTCGCTTATCATACCGTGAGTTATCTAAGGCTATCGTTTTAGATGACTCTAGCTCTACCATGATACGCTTGCAACTGGTAGTATAACCACGGTCAAAATAAGGCCGCGTGCAGATCACTTATTGTACTTCATCTTAATCATCCTACTCGTACACAGCGGCTCTATGACAAAAGGAGACATCTTTCGCCTTCAAGTCCCTAATTAATTAAACAATTCCACGCATATTCAAACGTCTTAATCCGGCAACTTAACAGTGGTAAGGCAGTGGTGCCAACATACCTACTACAAGCAACATGCTTGTTAAGCGCGCGGCGGGAAGCTGGCGTCCCGTCGCGAGCCGCCGCCGCTACCGACCGCTCTTATTTTGAATTTCGAATTTTATTCCAACATATTGATGTGGTCGTAACGCTTCTGTTTTAAAAATAGGTCGATTAGCTAACTTATTAATGTAATTTGTTGATGCAAATGGAGAGTATTTGACGAGAAAACATATGATTGAATCATCAATACTTAGCTGCCGCCTGCCTGCAGTTGAACGCTAGAGACGTTAGGTAGGTGCCACTAAGTTATTAAGATCGGTAACTTTTGTTCTAAATCTCGTTATGTTATCAGTTCTCGTTCGCGATACGACTGCAATTGAATTTGTGGGCCATATATCCGCTAAGTAATAGAGCCAATCAACTAATAGAGTCTTATATAGTTTTTGAAAGAATGCGACTGCATTTTTCGATAGGATAACAAGTCGCCTTGGCTTCCCTCAAACCTTTGTAATTAAACAACTCAAACTCTTAACAAATTCGTAACACATGTTCAAAAAAAGCTGCAGTGTAGTGATTAAAAACTCTTTTGTAGTGTTGTTCTAAAACAATGACCTATAGGGTCGCAGTGCCGCACCATCGACAATTTGCAATGTCTTGAATAAATAATTGGGAATGTGCTGATGAAAAATGGAAACAGCAGGCTTTAAATAAAAACGTAGATGTTTTTTTTATGGTACTTTGGTTTCGATAACAAAAATTTGGGATTTTATTTGATATATGATTTGCAATGACTTGATATCGATTGTTAGGTTGAATCTTTTACTTTGTGTTGACATCTTCATAAAATAAGACATGTACAGAGCTTTGGTTTTTCTAATCTATAAAATCCCCAATATATCCATATTGTCATATTGTTGTCAACATATCGTAGATATATGTATTTCCATATTTATATCCGTTCCCGTATATGTTTTTCTCTGCTGCCTTCTGTTGTAAACTACTCCCCATTCATTCGTTTAAAATTCCTTAATCCTATTGTCTTCTCCATCTCCCAAGGTGTGGTTACTGGTATAATAAAAAGTATCGTAGGTAACATTATTTTTGTAATTGTAATAAGTTCATCAAACTTGCTTGCTACTCATGCATAACGCGTTTTATCGGTACGTGTATAATCACCGCGATCACCCTCCTATTGGGTTGTCACCCTCAAGGTGCACCTCAATAACAGGGGGTGACGCTCTGAGCATCACTAATAGTGGTTACATTTGGAAGTTCATTATTTGACTGGACTTAATTGTTTGGTAATCATTATTGTTTGATGGTGATTGTGACTATATTCTTTCTTCTTTCATAAGGCTGCCGATCGATTCTCTTCGATGCAACTGGGATATTATCATGAATATTATCCATACCTTTCCATTTGTTTGTAATTATTAATTAGTTTATTACAATCATAAAGCACTTTACTTTACTCCTCTAATACTCTAATAATGTCTTCCAAGTATTAAAATTTTGAAGTTCGATTTTTTCTTGGTTTAAATGCCTTCATCTCATTTGCCTTGGTTGTCCATAAGACCATGGTTTTAAAGAACCCTTTACGTCCACAGCATTACATAATATCAAGCAGACTGGCAGTACTATATCCACCTGCTTTTTGATGCCGTCACACTATCATGCAACTTCAGCCCCAACCTTAAAATCTTCTAAAACAAAGCCCCTATCATATCCTGTATATGTTTTACCAATCAATCAAGTCTCAGTCAAAATTCACCCTTCTGTCTCTTCCAGACAATGATCGTTACAGATTTATGAATTAGCGTATGCTGTGCTAGTGTAGTGTGTGTCAAATATATGAATATGATCGCGCGGTCGCGTATCGCCGCCGGCTCGCCATCTGTCAACGTTTGCAGAACTACTAGAAGCAGGGATGTGCTGCGAAGTCGATGTTTTATTGGCGAGGCTTTGTGTTTGCTAATTTTAGCTTAATTTTGTTGGTGGTGGATTAAAGAGTTTTGTAATTTGTTATGAATTTGTTTGGTCGTTAGGGTAGTTACGCAAAGTTTTTTTGAGAGATAATAAAATTTTGTCTTGTCATGACTACTATGAATAGTTCCCCGATATCTCTTATTAACTTCATCGTTTGATAAACTTTGGTCAAATGCTCGTTTTCAAGGCTGTCTTTTCATCGTTTTACGGTACTGTGGCAATCACGTGCATTATCTATCGATGTATCGATAGTGATGTACCCACCGTTGAATAATTCATGTTGTAGTTTTTTACTCATCATTTACGATTGGTACACAGTCGACAGATGGCGGTATTTACTAAAAATTAACTGTCAAATGGTGTGTGAAAACGTTCACATGGGAACGGAAATTAATGGAAATGAATGAATCATTTGAATGGGAGCTTTCTTGGACGGCGGCGCTGGAAAAATGTATTTCATTATTCATTGTGGATTTAAGATATTTTGTTTCACAAATCATATGTTTATTTATAAACAAAAATAATTATAATAATATTAATATTGGGGCCTCTGCGAGTTGGCTTCGGCCTCTCATACGCCTTCCAAAATACCGGGACCCCATGGTCCCAAGATATGTAAACACATAAAAATAAATAATATACTTAATATTAATATTACAAATGCGAAAGTGAGTTTGTTTGTTAATTACTTTCACGCTAAAACGGCTGACCGGATTTGGATGAAATTTGGCACATAGGTACATGACCTGGAGAAGGACATATGGTACCTTTTATGCCGATATTCCCACGGGATCGAGATTTATGCGGGTGAAACCGCGGGGCGCAGCTAGTAGTTTTTATTCCCAGTCGTGGGTAACTACTGCAGGTTCTGCAGCCTATAACAATGTTGATATTGCACCTTGTATTATTTATACTTAGCTACCTCCTATGTAAACACAAAATGAATCCATTTCCATCTTACCCCAGACATATTAATCAGCCACTTCTCCTCCACAAATTAATTCTTTATAAAGCCTACTTGCTCAACACCTGTATATTTCATGGCTCCAGCTAAATTAATACGAACATTATAACTATAATGGCAGGAATTCAATTATTCGTTGCACCGAACATGCGCGCAGCGTGGGTCGGTAGCGTGTGCGCAGTACATGTGTCTGGACATGGACAAAATGTTAAAAACATATTGATATATTGTTTGATGGGGTACTAAGATATATGGATAGCTGGGATAAAGAAGATGTCAGGGTTGGTATTGACAAATTAATAAGGTAATTCGAGAAATACTTACGTATTTTTTCATATTTTAACCTTTTAACCGCACGACTTCATATCGGTTGTCGTGCCCCCAGCGCCTGGCATCAAAAAATCGAAAATAAATACCTACAACAAAGAAGACGTGCAAAGCGAATTTAAAAAAAAAAAAAAAAAACGACTGTCGTAAATATACGAATCTGGCGAAATGGACACGAAAATATTTGACGTAAGCGGTTAAAAGGTCAAGCAATGCTCTAACGCTTTGACGAACGACGTATTTCGATGGTCCTATGTTACCCAAGAGGTACGTCCTTCCAGTACAAAATGAGCGAAGCGTTTGGTTCCGGATGTGTCCATGTAGAGCAAGGTTTCTTAAAGTGGGGTCCGTAATAAGTGTGACAGGGGTCCGCAGTAGCTCTAATATATGTAAAAATGGGGCCTCTCTTCTTAAAAATCTCATTAGCTATTTCTATTTATATTTAGCAAATTTAATTAAATTAAGCATTAGAACCTAAGTGTGAGTAAATTACCAATAAAAGTGAATTTTTAAATTAGTGTTTTATTTTCAAAAAATTATTTTGCCAGGGACCCCTTCTGGCAAAATAAATTTTTGTGGCATTAAAAAAATTCTGAAAGTGGTCTGTGACTGCACATAGTTTAAGAACCCATGATGTATGAGCCTGACAGGTAAAGCAAAATCTACTTATCACTTAGCTAAAACTCCAGTTCCTACATCAACCTATTAACTTGTTTGAATACCAGAATTATACCCCCGTAACGCGGATGTATTATTTTTTCCGATGTTTCATTTATATTCTTTATGGCACCTCTTTAGGTCATGAGCTATCCGAATATGAAAAAATATTTGGCCTAGATCTTAAGAGGGAGGCGTGAAAATTGATTCGCAATGTATAATAACAGTTACAATGGCGCAGAGACTTCTTAGGTTTGACTTTCTTGTTTAAAGTTATCAATCAGGGTGTGGATTGCCCGGATTTGGAGAGTCAATTGTGCATGAATGTGCCTAGACCGCCAGGGTTCAAAATTTTCGACCTTTCTCTATTAAATCTAGTCGAAACAAATACGGATACAACGCGCCTCTTTCCTATACCCTCAGAAGATGCAATGACTTGTTTCACAGTTGCGAGCTTGATATTTTCGGTGGTAAATTGTGTTTATTTAAGAGAAATATAATTAATAAAATGTAGTGTTAATACCAAAAAGCATTATTTGTAACTTAATTTATAATTAGTTTATTTTATTTTTTAAATTGATGTTTATGGTGGTGTATACACTTATGTAAGTGTACTTAAACACTTATATATTATATTGTATACACCTATATATTTTTTTTTTATGTTTTTCTTTGTATAATATTCTAGTACGCTAATTTTAAGTGCCGTGCTTTCCTGTAATTTAAATACATGCCAGATCTTTATTACGGCAAGGACTTTCGGTTAAGCTGTGTATGTGTTTAGTTGGTAAGCCTTTAAATAAATAAATAATAGATGTGTCATATTGCATAACTCAAAACCTTTGTTTTAACATTCCTGAGGGCTACAATAATTGCCGAATAGCAGTTTCCACAACATGAAAGGAAGCCTTTCCCCTTTTCATTTGAACACCTTGTCTACTCATTTCAAAGAAGCCATCACATTTTCTCCGAATTCTCACATTATACAGGATGTTTAGAACTTGGTGCAAAGCTTTAGGGGGTGATAGTTGATACCGTTTAGAGCATTTTGAATCATCTTATTCTTTTTCGTGTGACTAGTGATTAACCCGGTGTCAGAGTTATCCGTTTTTATGCCGCCCATGGGCCTCTGACTTGACTTCACATGAGAAATACCATTCAGGTATGGCCGGTTTCCTTACGATGTTTTCCTTCACCGTTTTTGAAGCAAGTGAAAACTATACAATAAGCACATGAAGCCCCAGTTACAGCCATGTTATTTTTTTTTGAATTTTTGTGGTTTCACTGATGTATAGGTACCTAATCTAATAAATCAACTTCCAAGCATCAGTGTTATTGAAAAAAATATCTAGGCAAGTTTGGGGCGTTTTTAAATAAAAAAAACAGTATAAAGAGCCATTAAAAAAAAAAAAGTTTGCAGTTAAACATTAAAAAAAAACATATTTGGTATAATACATGTATGGCTCGAAATGCTCTAAATGATGTCAACTATCACCCCCTTAAGGCTTTGAACCCAGCTTTCAAGCAGCCTGTATTTCGTGAAGTCAGATATCTATAAGCCTTGGAAACTAGTCGCTGTTACTTTTCTAACACGACAAGTTCAAGGAAACAAGATGTTACTTTGAACACATTTCAGCAGCGTCTTAAGATTTCTGCGAATTTGGTTTCTAACTGTGGCATGGTATTTATGTATTTTTAAGACAACTAACTACAGTAGTTTAGTTACTAGGAAGGTCTAAAAGATAAAATAATTTTTAAACAATAAGGATTTTTGAGAAAACCTGGAAAGGGCGGAGTTTATAATTCTTTATTATTTTTGTGGCGGTATCTACATCTCCACATGCGAACTACGTATCAAAGATCTGACGTCACACAAAAATCCTGACGTCACCTAAATCCTGCATCGCGCATTTAAAGTTTACCGTGCAGTGGAGATATATACAAGAACCCAACATCAATCGTTGGGCAGTTGCCCGCCAGACACAACACCCGTCTGGTTGGAGGATCCTCCCTTTTCTATGGAGTATGAGTGAACTTTACACCCTCAACCTCATACCCCTATTTTTTCTTTTTGGATATTTGTTAAGCGGCTTACGTAGACCATCTAATATGTCTAGAAAGATACATGCAACTGCCGTTTATTATAGAACATGAATACTTCTACCCTCATTTAGTATTCTTACATTTTAAACATTTTCACCCTCAATCAAAGAGATCACGAAATCTCACTGCTCTAAAAAAATTGCATTAAGTGTTCAAAGCTGAAGACTGATGTTATACCTCGTGATGAGACACAAAAAGCTACAACTTTACGAGTGTTCCCGCCATGTAATTGAATAACAAGATGGCGTTGTAAGGCTCTGTACAAATAGTAAGTTTAATTACAGTATTTCCATAAACACACTTCCATAAATGGTAACTACCATACTAACTACTTATAATACGTACTCTAAGGTACTTACATAGTCATCTATACTCCATTTGAAATAAGATTAGACGTATAGATAAGCCTTTTTTACATTCCGTTCAACCGATTTTGAATTCTATTGCGTTGGTGGCATGACAAATGGCAGCCGCAGTAGATAGTTGGTATTCTGTAACTTTTTTTGCTTTTAATGCTATCCTTATGCCTACGGTATAGAAGTCAAAATCGGTTGAACGGACTGTAAAAGGGTTTTTTTTAATGTCTAATCTTATTTCAAATGGGGTATAATGGAACCAAATGTGGAAAGAAATCCTATTTCTTACTAATACTTATTATAAAAGTGAATGTTTGTTACTCAATCACGCAAAAACAGCTGAATGGATTTGGATGAAATTTGGCACACAGATAGTTTATAACCTGGATTAACACATAAGATACTTTTTATCCCGGTAGTATGTTCTCGTGGGATAATTTCCGACATCCACGCGGGCGAAGTCACTGGCAAAAGCAAGTAGTAAAGTAACTATGCACGGCTTCTGATGCTCGGTATAAAACAGGAAGAAGAGACTTAGCTAGTAGCTGGACTAACTTTTAAAATTAATAAATGAAGCTCTTTCATTCACTAGTTTAAGTAAACAATTTAATTGTAACTTTAAGAACTGTGAAATGTGTATTTCAATGAACATCACACATGTATGACTTTAATTTTTGTTTACTCACTCTTCAAGTAGGTAATCACTCATTTTGTTACCTGACTTGGATGTAACCAGTAACGCCTGGGACAAAATTACTGCGAACAGTCGTACATGCAAGAGAGTAGACACTAACAATTATTGCCGTTTGTTTTATTTACTACATCGACCTTTATTTTGCCGAGTCCATGCAGTGGAAGTTTTTTCTTTTTTCTTCAAAATCAAAGCTTATTAGCGTCATGGTTGTCAGAATCATTAAAGGCATCGGATCGACTATCTCAAATATTTGCAGTCCTATAAATCTAAATGAAAGTATTTCGACTATTTAATTTTGGAATATTTATTTATTTATTTATATGTCCACCACCAATAGTTTTGAACTGAAGGCCAATACTCGTACTTAAAAAAAAAAAAACATTCAAGTTGCAATCTGTCAAACTTGTCAAAAATGTCGGTAGATTGACTGTATTTCGGACAGATTGCGAATGAGATACGAATGCGAACATCCTTAAACTTTACGGGAATTGCCCCCCAGGATTCCGCAGGGCTTGATTAATTAATGGTTTTGGCTGACATGGCAAGATAGCTTCCTCTTTTTTCTCAACTTTTTTCTGAACATTGTCTATCGTTATGGTTAGACCTTTAGGCGTGGAAGTGTTGTCGTGTCGTGGACGTATATATCAGTGGCGGGGCCCAGCATGCGGCCCGCCAGTGGTATAATGTGGCTACTTTAACATATCAGCGAGGAAATATACCTAGATTTGTCAGGCGATCGCCCTAAAATGGCTGGAATGTTTCCATTTTAGAAATACCTCGACTAGTCTTCGGCTTTTGAAAGTGTATTTAATGTAAGTTGCAGTCAAACCTTCTGTCACTTTGGATTATTGGTCGTTGTTTATTTTGGTTAATCAATCACAACAAATAACGTGAGCTTTAGAGATAGAGAAATCAGAGACTTTCAGGTACAAACGTGGTTCAACTGGCATAAACACCGTAAAATTATTTCTATACTTAATTGTAATTATAATAATTGTCATTTCCAAATTCAAAACATGCGTTTCCCACATTTACCTCTACACACGTTTGGCAAAGCTTTTAACAAAAGCTGTCGTGAAGCGAACACGCCCGAGACTAGGGGTCATAAGCTCACAAAGTGACGTCACGAACAGGACCAGTAGGGTCTGCCGTCTGTAGCTTTTGATCCGTACAAAGGGCAAATGGGGTATCCTATAATGTCTGTGAATGTAACGAGTTGTTAATTAAATTAAGTGTTTTTTTTTATATTTACAAATTGCTTGTTATTGTTAATATGATAATTTATTACGATATTGCTGGAAGCCAATGAGGTCGAAAGATCAAGGGACCAAATATTTTGGTGAGGTAAAATTTTTGACAGATATTGGTTTTACGTGGAATTTGTGAATATAAGAAAATGAAAATTTTTAACCACCACAGGCACTTTACACTGAAAGATTAAATAGAATCAAAATAATAAAGAGTAAAATTAACACATTTTTATCGTTGTACAGAAACTATCGCTTTAGCAAACAAGTCTACATATCTGTAATGTTGGCAGCACAGCGTGGTTTCGCGCGCAGCGTGGCGCGAAAATTATAACCTCGCGCGATCTGGCTCGCACAAATCAATTTGTGCCGTTATGCGATGTTAACGCAGCCGCGACACGGATGCGCGGCTCCTTGCACTCCTGTCTTTGTTTTTTTTTTGTATTTAAGTAAATATGGTAATGACATTAGATGACTTTATATAAAGAATGCTATTTTTTCATTCATTTATTGTTTTTTTAGATGTTTTTAACACCATTCGTCATAGGACTGTTGGATCATATTTGACTGAAATGTGTTATTAGGAGACGGGTTCCTAAAACAAAAATATCCTATAGTTAGGTACAGCCTCGTCAAATAAATGGCATCAACAAGAGGATTCTTCCCTTGATATTTTCACAACCCATGATGTAATAATAGGTATCAATTTGAATAACTCGATTAGTATGACAAGCTATTAATCAATTCCAAAATCATTAACGTTGTTTACATCCCCAAAAACATACCATCTGGCTAAAGACTTCACTCATCATCCTAACAGTACCATACTGTTTGCTTTCTCAAAGTACTAGGGCGCCCTATAAGACAGGAGGCAGTCCGAACAATGCTGTGTACGCAGCGCGCAAAGGCACGACTAATGACTGCTGAATAATTTAACGGAGAGACGGCGCGACTTGCGCTGCCGTCTGTAGCCCCACTCCGTGGAGGAAAATTAAGATTTTGTAGTTTTTCAATTTTACGGAAGTAAAAGCTTAGGAGCGACAGGTTTCAAGATAAGAAGTAAGAACCTTTCATAATTTCATAAAAGTCATTCCATAATTAAAAAAATAAAAGAAAGAAAATTTTGTGCAATGCTACTTTTCCTCGGAAAAGCAAAAGCTGATGCGTTGAAGAAAGTTTTAAACTAAAGGAAAATTTCGAAATTGTAGCACAAAAGTGAGTTGTTCTAGTGTTTTCTGGCGGCTTTTCATATCTTGTAAACTTCACTCTCTGAGAAAACATTCTCTATCTTTTTACCTAAGATTTTTTTTCCGTTTCCTCATTGTCATGCTCATTCACATTAGATATATACCTACGACGCTAAAGCTGCATATTCTACATTTTATTTTTCCATTTTCATTTCATTTTGAGCTGTCCTCTTCCCAATTCAATGATGTCAACAGAACATTGCAGACCCAAGAAAAAAAGGTACAATACTCAAATGTAAAAAGCCAGTGTTATGATGGAGCGGTATGCACATTCGTCACGCTTTGCTTCACAAAAGTTAACAATGAACCTCTTAACCTACCACAATGAACAACATTGCAAAAAGAACCTTCTTTTTCGCAAAAAATGCAAAAATAAACATGCTCCATTCTTGATTTTGACAAAATACACACTCACGCACAGACAATCAATAGTTTTTTTATTTTATTGGCGATGATGTGCTCATTCAGCCTCAATCGAATCGAATCGATAGATCGAGCATGAAATTAATTATTTGTGCGAAGGGTTTAAGAAGCTACCTGAGTGTTATTTTTATGTTATTATCGTTATGAAGTGTAATCGTACATTTATTAAAGCCTTTTGAGTAGTTAAAGGAATCTGTGTTTGGTTAATTGGAAGAAAAAGTTGAATACTGCATTTATTTTGTTATTTTGTAATGCCTGCTCTTAAAAATGTCACCTGCAGGCGTAGCATAAGCACCGTTTTGTCGACGGAAGAGTAGACAAAAATGACGTTTCGTGTAGACAGTACGACGGCAGCAAAGCAGAAAGAGTCACTTTTTACGAAATTCACTCTTTTACATAATTTGACTCAGAACTCTTTGTTTTGTCATAGGATTTATTTTCTGTTTGATTCTCAATTTTTACTGATTTAAGTCACGTCAACTACAACAATTTTTCTCCAAGTGTCGAAGTACCGTATCTTGGATCAAACAATTTTACAGTAATATTGGCCTTAACTATTTCCTTGGTACTTATGCCCTTGGTATTAACTAAATGATGTAAAATAGGAGAAGATAGCTTTGTTCTTCTATTAATTATCACAGTTTTGCGTTCAAAACACTCCCTTGTAAAATCATGATGATGATTTTTATTTTTTGTATATGATATATGATTTTGTAGATAACCGTTTATACTTTGTGGCCGTCGATTAGAAAGTTTTCTACTGGCGATTCCAAAATCTAATTGTCTTCACTACTATAGACAAATATCAGTTGTCAGTGTGATTTTGACAGTTAGAGTAGTAAACTTATTTCGAAATAGTCTACATATAAGAAGACCAAAGATCGTTAGAAACGAAAGACAAAATGACAGAAAGTAGAAGGATTTCTACGGTGCGATGTCAAAAATGAAGAAACGAAATGTCACATTGTATAGAAAAAGCTATGTCTATTCTTCGTAGAGATAGAAAGCGTCATGCTACGCGTGCTGCTGACCGTCAATCATCAAATAAAATGGCATTCTCATTTTTATGTATTAGTCCGATTAGTCTGGAATGTTTTAATTAATCAAAGACACAACGATCGTGAATATTTACTTATTTTTCAGTATCACCAATTATTTTGCCAATGATCACACAAGGCTACTTAAGAGGCCAGTCAAGCCTATCGAATTAAAATTGGATTAAATGTTTTTTTCCATAAATCACCTGACATTTTTCTCAAGATATCCGATCCATTAACTATAAGATCACAAAAACGAGCATGTAATCGCAATCCTCGTGGTAAAGTCTGCAGGTTGTCAGTCTAATGTGTTTTGTTGAAAAATAGGTGCATGCGCAGCGAATTGTTAGAGGTGTGGCGAATCGAGAGGCTAGTGCCAATTTTGAAATAGGAATTAAACCAGCAAGTTTGTTTTTTTTTCTTGGTTTGGGTATGGGTAAGTTTTTGTGCAGGGTATTTCAATTTAGCAGAATTTAGTGTAAGCATCGAAATCTTTTGGTCACACAGTGATAATCTGTTTTTGTCTATTTCATACACCAGCCAGACTATTCTGTAAAAATCCTACCCGAAAATTTAGGTGAAGTGAGCTTGAAGTAAGCTGTCAATCCCAGCGATCCCTTGCATTAGGTAGAATGACAACTCACTTCACAGATTTCACAGATAGATTTTGACAGAATGATCGGCAGAATTCTATGAAGCAATTTTTGATTCACAAATTTTATTGTCTATGCCGTGATTTTAAAGATACAAACTCCTTGTAGATTCAAATTCACCCTATTTCAGATTTCCCCTCTTAAAAATTGCATCGTAAAAAGACAAACCCATCATATACCTCCCTATATCTACATTATACATTGGTTTACCTTAGTTCAGAGTATACAGAAGGGAGGCCGAATCAAAACGGACTTGTTATTGTAAATTATATTTTTTTCTCTCAAGGGGAGGATGTTTGTTCGAATTCTTAATAGAAACGAAACATTTTGGTCTTAAAGAAATCTGTATAACTTTAGGGGATGCAAAGGAAATTGCACCTTATTGTGACGGAGATAAGAGTGACGTGGCTTGTCATTAAAATGTTATTTGAAATCTTCAGGTCTGGCAGCGACAGGTTTATTAATTTTCCCTTTTCTTTCTTTTTTGTTTTTCTTCGGTTTTCGTTTGCGGAGTTTCCTTATTTTTTAATTTGTACCTAACTGTCTTTCCTGATTTCCATACTGATTAGATGTGTCAGCGTTTCCGAGGAGATACCTACTGTGTTAGACCATTTTATAGGAAACTGAGATACTGTTCGGGTTTATTTCGCGAATACTTATCTACTTACAAAAAAAATACCTTAAATTTCTAAAATGTCTGTAACTTTTATGATGATACAACATATAAAGAGTATTCAATCTACTTATCTACTTACTATATACCTTTTTGTTTCTATTTCGGTTTCTTATTGTTTTATGGATCAATTGACAGAGGCACCTTAGGGTTCCACGAAACGATCAATTGCCATCAACTTGTATTGTAGCAATGTTATCAATCGCTTCAATTGCATTTGATAATCGATCAATTTGCGCATCAATGTGTATCAATCACTTAAAAATGTACAATTGCAATTGATCGTTTCACCCTTAATACAGTCAATACCAGTGGCCTCCAAGTAGATAATTACAGGACCTAAGTAGGAAAAAGTAAATCAATCAACTCAGCATATCGCAATTCACTGCTCTGGACATAGGCCTCTCGCAGGCTGCGCCACAACACCCTGTCCTCTTTTTTTTTTTTTTTTTGGTTGGGAAATCTTCAAATGACTTCTCGCTCTGGGCGGAGCAGAGGGCGTGTCAGACTCTTACGGACTAAAACCCACCCGTGATCCTTCAGTTGCCTGTTGCCAGGGTTCCGGTATCCCTTTCGGACTATTCCGCAACCCTGGCAGTCATCGGTCCTAACGGACCCCATCAGGTGTGCTGACATCTCTTTGAGCGCGTGGAACACGACGCGCCATCGACCCGGGCCTGGTCCTTATCGGACGGCGAGCTACCCATTGCTCGCAGTCCGCAAGCCCGCGCTTATGGTGGCCGGGAATCCGCCTGGGATTCCCGACGCCCAGGGTGTCTCCAGCGGTGGTGGTTAGGGGCGTGAGGGCGCAAGCTTTGCCTCTCCCTCACGTGTTCCGCCTCCCATGCCCTCTCGCTCCATACCATGGCCTGGACCAGGGCCGGACGCGAGAGGTCAGTGCCGCCAATCGCCTCCACGAGGACACGGCGGTGCTCCGCCCAAGCAGGGCACACCTCCACCGTATGCTCCACCGTGTCCTCCGGACGATCCGCACAGTGGTGACACCCGGGCGTTTCCTCCCACCTAATCCTACACAGGTACCTCCCGAAGCTGCCATGTCCGGTGAGGACCTGCGTCAGGCGGAAGGTGACGACTTGTGCAAGGCCACCTCGAGTCCCAATTGCCGGATTCTCTCGACGATTGTCGCAACCCCACGTGTCGCGAGTTCGGCCGCCGCCTGATGCGACCTCCCTTGCGCCAGGACCAGCGTGACTACGCTGACGCCGCTAGGGAGGTCGGCGCGCAGCACCCAGTCGTATCCGATGTCCCACAGATGCGGCCCCAGGACCGATCACTGTGGGACACCGCACGACATCTCGCCGGTTCCACACTCCTTGGTGACCAGGGTAGATTACGGCCCTGTCCGTCAAATAGGCCTCGACCACACGACAGAGGTAGGCATCCGGTGGTACCGGAGTGCCTCCCTTATGCAACTCCAGGGCCGGAACACCCTGTCCTCTGCCTTCCGCATCCAGTCTGTCCGGTTCCAGTCACTTTTTTAAGGTTGTCGTCCCACACCACGCTTGCCGATACGCGGTCTCCACTCCACGACTCGTCTGCTCCACTGGCAATCAGTCCTTCGACAAAAATTACCAGCCCACTGACAGTATGCCAGCCCCAGCATGAAAAATAATTTCAGTTTCGAGTCGCTGGCTTTGGCTTTTTTTTTGTTGCCAAATCACGTAAATCAAGAATCACTTAAATCGGCCAAGTTGGCAATGAGGAATCGTCTACTAAAAACTCGTCTAAAGAATAACCTTCAACTTTTTTAAGTCGGTTAAAAAGAACTCAAAAATTTTGCCTACATCATATTCCCTCTGACACTAGCAGGTATTTAAGTAGCACATTCGTTTTTGTCAGTAGAGTACCTACCTACACTGCCGTTTTCAAAGAATAAGAACCGTCGCATACACTCTTTTTTTCGTTTTACTTCATCTCTAGCGTGGAACTTATTTCTCTAGCTTCTTTATGTAATCTTGGTACTTACAAGAAAGCTGAAGTGTGGCGAGTATGGAAACTTAAGCTAGTTTTTGATTATGGAATAATTATTATACCTAATAGGAAGTTCAGAAAATAGCTACATAAATAGTACCGAACTCAAACTCAAACTCAAAGCATTAATTTCAATTAAACCATTAACATGCACTTTTGAATTGTCAAGGAGTCAGTCAGTCAGAAATATGAAGCTAGTTGCCCATTCCAAAGCGTAGTAGGTACCTATGGAGAAGAACGGGCAGGAAACTCCATGGACACTCTTTTAAATCAAAATATTGTTATAATATATTGGTTACATCATTCATGTTGAAATTATACATGTGAGAACAATGTAGAAAGCACGTTAAAAGCGTCCACAATTATAAAAAAACAAACAATTCAAAAATTAAAATTAGCCATGGCAGCTAAGAGATGACCAGTCACAACTGACGGCGCCCGTTCACGAACATGACGCATGGATTAGCAAAGAAAGAAAGAAAAATATCCTAAATTCACTAGTGTTAACCGCCCCTGTGGTCTAGTGGTAAGATCACCTGTTCCAGACCGAGAGGTGCCGGGTTCGATAACGGGAGCAGAATTTTGATTGATCGATTCCGGGAGCAATTTTTTGATAGCGATGTATTCCTGATAAATATTTCTCGACGGCATATGAAGCCAAGTCAGAGGCTCATAGGCGGCATACAACTCTGAAACCAGGTTAGTTTAGTAACCTCATGAAAAAGGAAGAAGAGGCTTCATTTGAGACAGGTAGGTTTTTTCCGAAATATTCTTGATATCCAAATCGATTTACGACTACAAGTCATGAAATTTGAAATAAAACTTCGACGCTCAATGTCAAGAACGTTAGCATAGACTTTCATAGCTTTTCATAGCTTTCATAGAAGTTCAAAAACAAAACATTCATCCATAAACCTGCAGGATTTTTAAACGCAACCGAAACATCGCACTCCCTGCAAAGAGATGTAACTGCGAACGTGTAGGTGTAGTTCGCAAATTTCAACAAAGCTCCCTCTGACAGCAATTCCGTTTTAGAGCCTTAATCCCGACTCTAGTACGAATAAAAGGCATATTTCGTTCGCCGACGCTCGCAAAATTGTCATCGCAAATAGCTTTTGCCTTGGGCGTTACAGTTACCCAACTCCAGAACTTTGTAACTCCCCAAAACATGCAAGGAGTTTTGAACTTTCAACTTAACGCATAAAGTCGAAAATATTGTCTCGCAAACTCTCTTGAGTATTGTAACAATGAAAATGCCAGCATTGCACACGTAAATACAATTCGTGGGATCGTTTCGATCGTCTAGATTTAGCGGCTTAAGAAATAAGGTTCACAATCGTTCGAATGGGAAATCTGAACTTGAAAATCGTCGCCTGCCTGACGCTCGATATCAAATAAACATTATTGTGGGTGCAAAACGCCTGAAGCGACGCATTTTGTTTGAACGATTGTGAACTTTATTGTACTTTGTATAAAGTTGGTAATTGAGAGATAATTTCATATTGCTAGGATTTTCGCCGGGGGAAGTAACAAGGATGGCCGGATGGGGGTATCGATAGGAGTGAAAGGGAGAGGAATATAGCTCGGAGCACTGTGATTGGTCAGGAAGGCCGCAGGCTGTGAACAGTAGCCCGCCCTATGTCTACCGTAAACGATGACGCAGCTGCCACAAAAAGACGTAACTAGAGCTGAAGTGGTAACTATAATTTTTTGTTTATACTTTTTTTTAAGCATGTGATAGACTTGATAGTCTTGTCTTAATCACTGTGGATATTATTATTTTAGAGATATAAGTATATCCTTAACGTATTATTGTTGCAATTTATATTTTGTATTTCTGATTGTTCAAAGAGGTCTTCTGCTTGCTTTACTTTAAAAAAATAATGACACGGTACACCTGTTGCCTGTGCCTGGGAGCTGTTCCGTGTAAATAAACAGTTACATACATGGAACGTGTATTCATATTGGCTTTTGTGAACAATTCAAGATTGTGCTGGAAATTCGTGCAATTATGTATTTTGGGTATTAAATTTATAAGGTAAATTCAATAATAATCTTTTTGCAATGGCAACAATACCTCTTTTTCCAGTGTATTTATTTTGCGTACAAATCTTACGAAACCATCTAAGATGTGCAGTAACCCATTTGTTCGCGAAAGCCGTCGCCGCCGGCGTCACCGAGGGCGCTCATAGCTCGGGGCGGGGCGCGCACACATTCACAATCACACCCTCCAAACATCGTACATACAAGGAAAATCTTATCTATGTGTTCAATTTCCACTCACACACTTCCATTCGCAAAAAACTCTTCACAAAACCCCCATGTGTAAGTAAGTACGCGGCGGCAGCATCAATGTGTGTGTAAAGTCGTACAATTACAATAGAAACTTTTTGGACCCGAATACACGAATGTTTTTTATATTATTGCACGCACACTTTGAAGTGAGAGTTTTTTCCAAGATTCCTATTTCCCGGTATATGAAGATACTTATATATTTTTCTCGTACAAGCAATTTGGTTATGTAACGAGGTTATGTAGAGTTAAATAATTAAGACATTGTGATTCTCCTTTTATTATTCTGTTTTAAAACTCCATTTTCTGTTTGAATTTATTATAATTTGTAAGAAAAGTGGATTGTGAGCAGAATTCATTTGAATAAATACGTGAAGTCAAACAATAATAAGTGTAACGAAAGACAACTTAATATAAGTATAACCACATATTATTCGTTTTTTTTATTCAGTTTTAGATGAAACAACGCGAAAATATCGAATTATTTAGTATTTCGATGTTTTATTCAAATATATAGCCTATTCTCACATCTCTCTCAAAAAGCTCTTTCCGACTATTTGAGAATTACCCGATAGAGGCTTTAAAATCGGACTGTAATTTTATTTTTAATTAATTCTAACTGACTAACTCAAATGGTTTAGTTCTCTTTAGCCTATGCATTATGTCCGTTAATTGACGCAAAATAAAACATAGGAAGAAGTGCGTTCTAATCTATTATTTGTAAGAGTTGGAACAATTAATATTTTTCAATCCGTTGGTTTCGTCTAACAAAGGCTGTCAACAAACATTTCATCTGCATAGCTTGATCGATTTTCGGGTTTTATTTCCGATTTACTTTTTGGTTTTTTCTTTTATGATTTCTCTGCAAATGAAGCCATGTAGAATTGTTTAAAATATGTATTGACTAACTTAACCCACACTATAATTTTACTACAAACGTATGGACTGCAACTCGTATTTTTACCCACTGCTTGCTGTAAAACTGTAAAAGCCATACACGCCGCGAAACTGAACATCAAATTAAATTCAATTACCGAAGTATAACCGAATAATGTCAGAATTTCAAACACTTTACAAGATTATTATCGATACATTTCGGTGTATGTAGTTACATTGCATTTGTTTCAGCGGCGCCGCTCCGTTAGTTTCAGCCGGGCCGCCCTGAAACACGGCCATTGCGCGTCGGGGGACGCCATCTTTTTTCTGTTATATATAACATTCTTTATTCTTTATTTAAAATTGTTTTTTTTTTCGTTTTTTGCAGTTGCGTCGTTTTTCAGTAACTAATGTGTGATAAATTGAAGTTTTTATTTTGAAATGAAAAGTAGTGAATGGTTTTGGTTTGTGAAAATAATAAACTTATTGTTTTATGATATTTTTAAGATGAGAGGAACCATATTAGATTAACATGACTTTTTTTAGCCGTGTTGTGAATTTGAGTGGATGCAATAATGTAAGTGAACGTAGCTTATGTATCTAATGATCAGCTGTTTTACATATCGGGCAAGTTGTAACTTGTAAGTGCATAAATACACCGTGAACCAAGACATGGTACTGAAACCTGTAGATGAAGGTCTGGAATCGCCAACACTGAGTCACCAAGTGTGCGTATTTCAAGCTTGCTCAGTTCTCCGTATGGGTATAGTTTGCCCTGCATTAAAAAACGGTACGTATGGTACTACAAGGGTTCCTGGCTAAATAATAATAGCCGCACGGGTCGATTGAAGGTTAAGCTACGCTTGCCGAGGTCGGTCCGTGGATGGGTGACCATAACGAGACTTCTCCGGGCTTCGGCAAGCACGTTAAACCGTCGTTACGGGTAGACAAAAGCCAGAAAGTTTGACAATCAGTCTTACCAAGGAGTATTCTAATTCCCAGTTACTGGGTTGTGGAGGTCAGATAGGTCGTCGCTCCATGAAAAATACTGGTGTTCCGCGGGATGCCGACCCCAACATAGTTGTAAAATGGCTAGGCAGATGAGGTAGTACATATCTAATCACCAGGTTCTAACAGCTTGGTGATTAGGTATATAATTACCATTGACATAATTTAACCTGTCACCTGCCATAACTTAACCTGCCATGTTTGTCTCTGCATCACCCTAAGGTTGACTGGTAGAAAATGTCTCAGGCATTTTGTACGGTATGTTTTTACCCGACTGCCCCAGAAGGAGGGCAATGTTTTTCCAGAGTATGTATATATGTCTATTTCTTTGGCACGCTCTGAAGCCTAATCGGCTTGCTGGATTTTAACATACGAGGTGTCGTTAATTGTGGGAGTGACATAGGCTATATTATTTTTATATATTTCATCTACAAACAAATAGAAAAAAAATGGAGGGTAGGTAAGGTTTTTTTAAAATAAATTATAACAATAATAATAAAACTAAAAAGCTTGAAATAAAACAAATTATTTAAGAAACAAAAAACCCGACTGCAAAATCCTATAACTGAAAAGAGAAAAACAAGCATTGAAGTTTGTCGAGTTTTTTGTTTTTTAAATAATTTGTTTTACATGTGCATAAAATAAATAATAATTAATTAATTAATAATTTATATATAGACATACAGAACCACAAAAAAACTTACATAACAAACGGAATAACACGAAAATTAACGAAAAATAAAAATAATAAGTAAAGCCAAAAGGTAATCATCGCGGGCCATAATCTTGTTACACAAATGTTTGGCAAAAATAAAAGAAGCGTAATTATTTAAGAAATTCAACGTACAAAGGGGCGCCGCCTCCCCTCTCCTACTGAAAGGGGGTGGCGGCCATTGTAATTATTTTTCTTAAAAACTTTCCCGGTATAAATTTCTTCTTTGAAGAAAAAAAAAATATGTAAGCTGATTGTGGATGTGGTTTTTTGTGTAATGTTTATTTTTTTTTGCTTCATGTGAGTATGTAGTACATTCAGAGAACTTTTTTGTTGAGCAGCTTGACTTGAAGAGTTTTAAGTCGGTACGAAGCCAGACAGGCGCTTTGCTTTGTCTAAATTATTTCATCACCACTGCTCTCAAAACGGCGAAGGTAAATATCGTGAGGAAACCGGCATAGCGACATGTCTTAGTACCAAAACTTCGAAGACACGTGAAATCTACCAATCTGCATTGGGCCCGAGTGGTGGCTTACGGCCCACTCCCTCTCACCGAGAGGGGGCCCGTGTCCCAGCAGTGGGAACATTATGAGCTGATTATGCTATGTTAAGCTAGATATTATTGGTACCTGCCAATTTATTAATTTTGAAGTAAAAAAGCATCTACAGATATTTTATAGCTATACTCCATTTGAAATAAGATTAGACGTATAGATAAGCCTTTTTTACATTCTGTTCAACCGATTTTGAATTCTATTGCGTTGGTGGCATGACAAATGGCAGCCGCAGTAGATAGTTGGTATTGTGTAACTTTTTTTGCTTTTAATGCTATCCTTATGCCTACGGTATAGAAGTCAAAATCGGTTGAACGGACTGTAAAAGGTTTTGTTTTAATGTCTAACCTTATTTCAAATGGACTATAGTATCATCTTAAGAACTTCTGAAATTAACACTTCAGGAAAAGAAACAGCTTTTCAAGGTTATCAAGAACCTCTTTCTTTCCAGTCGGTTAAGACGCTCTAATTTTTGAAAATGCCCGTTCCTTAATTATCATAATTTAAATCAGAATATATTCCTCAAGTTACAAACGGAACATGGCCCTTATTATAAAAGTTTTGTAGATACAACATAGAAGGTCCGTAATATCACAGAGTGGTGCAGAAGGCGCACTCCGCATTTTAGGTATGAAGCCACAAGTAGCGGGCTCGTCTTGTCTTGCCAATTAAGTGAGCGGAACGTAGTCAGAATATATAATAAGAGTTACGCGATAGAAAGAGAAGCAACTTCTAGGTCAGCACGTGTCGCATAACCACCGTAGAAACTCGTTTCTTCGTCGGAAGAATAGGCAAACTGACAGATAAACTGTCATTTTGTCAATTCTTCCGTCGACAAGACCCGTTTCTTCGGTGTTCATGCAACGCGTGCTGGGATCACCGATTAGTATTAATGGGGTCCTGTTTTAAAAAATAACATATCTGTCGCGGTCCGTTTGGTAGACGATTACTAGCAAAAACGATTAAGATTTTCATTTGAATATTTTTTTATTAAGTTACAAAATAGGTCCGCCATTTGGCGACTCCTGTTCTAGGTGAATATAGCGCTGTGCAGCGAATTGCACTTTATTGTGTCGTAGCAATAGAGTCGCTTTTAATTTTAATGATTTTGCGGAGTGAATCATCTGTACTGATCTGTGGTATCATTTTAATGTTAGTCGGTACCACCCCGGGGGTAGGCAGACTTGTAGGCTACCGACATGTTTGTCCGTTCGTTAAAAGTATTGCTTGTAAATTCAAGAAAATGTAACTTGTTTTTTTTTTGTGAAGTTATTTACTTACCAATGTAATTTAATGAAATTGTTTTAATATCGTGTGGACTAAAAAGGATACCTATTACCTTGCTACTTTTAGGTTTTTATAGTTAGGTATATAAGGTATAAGGAGCTTGTGGCTAAGTAATAACGGCCGCACGGGTCAATCGATCTGGTTAAGCTACGCTTGCTGGGATTGGTCCATGGATGGGTGACCATCTATACATACCGAGACTCCTCCGTGCCACGGAAAGCACGTTAAGCCGTTGGTCCCGGCTGTCATTCGTGGATCTTTGACAGTTGTTACGGGTCGTCAGAAGCCCGAAAGTCTGACAACCAGTCTTACCAAGAGGTATCGTATTACCCAGTAACTGGGTTGTGGAGGTCAGATAGGCAGTCGCTCCATACAAAATACTGGTATTCAGCTACATCCGGTTAGACTGGAAGTCGATCCCAACATTAGGAAATGGCTAGGCAGATGAGGTACGTACATATCTAATCACCAGGTTCTAACAGCTTGGTGATTAGGTATATAATAACCATTGACATAATTTAACCTGTCACCTGTCATAATTTAACCTAAGGTTGACTGGTAGAAAATGCCTCAGGCATTAAATCCGCCTTTGTGCAGAATTTTTTTTACTTGTGCAAAAAGTTTTAATAAATAAGTGTAGAGATGAGATCTTCAAATAAACATTGATTTCTCCCAACACTCGGCATCAAACATTCCCTATACGTTTATTCCATAAGTTCTTTCACATCATGTCAATTTGACTCCAAAACTTCACTAAAATTCAGAAATTCCGTTGGTCATGAATGTTAGGTACATAATATAACTTCGCCATTTATGTATTCAAATACATCAAAACTACATCTGAAAGGACTTACGTCATCATAATGAAAGTTTTAGTAGTAGTATAACTACTTTTCATATAGGTTGTTATAGTGTTGTAAATACGCGAGAGACGGTGTAATGTAGGTTAAACTTTAAACCCAAATTGGCTAAAACTCTACTCAAATAAGAGCAACGGACTTCATAAATGTACAGTCTGTTCACAAGGTATGTGATGAAAACGTCAACAAATGAATAGGCAAACGTACCTGTGGTGGATACCAATTTGTAGTCACAAGCTATCATTTGATTTTTTGTACAGTTGAACCCGAAATTCTAATTTTAAATCAGCTTGAAGATGTTTTTCATTTGACAAAAGGTTAATTTTTACCCGACTGCCCCAGGAGGAGGGTAATGTTTTATAAGCTCAATTTTCGTCGATTATTTTTCAATTACAATTTAATAATGTTATTCAAACAAAATTATTGGGAAAAGTGGTGAGTCATAAAGTTGAAGCCTTGTAAATATAGATGAAATGTGTTACTAATTAATTCCCATTAATGAGTGATTGCGTAATAAATGAACCTGAACAGGGTTTGTTTACACTCTCATCAGGCACTTTTGGAACAGACCATACTTTTTAACTGTAGGTATATTATAGGGTACATAAACTTTCAACTAATCGTTTATTTTACTTAATGTAGCATCTAACTAGGGGTAAGATTTGTTTAACTAACTAGGTTATCTTTTTATGTCCTAATTCCTACCTACGCTTTGTCTTGTCTTTAGCTAAGTAATTATTGATTATGTTATGGATGCCGATCGCAGAGCACAAAATCGCCGCGCCACCGCCAACGTCTAAAGACGGTACCTACTTAGTACATAGTTCTAATAAAATTCGTGACGCCCCGAAAGTGCGTTGAGCACAACTACTGTTGGGAGTTCGGGAACGTCATTCAAAGCAGTCAGTTTCGTATACGTCATTAGTGTGAGTAAAAGTTGACAGATTGGTTTTGTATGGAAAATAATGTGTTGAATGAGTTGAGTGTGTTCCATCAAATAGTTCGTTCGCCGTAATGTTGGCTCTACTGTTAAATTTAAAAAATAGACCTATTAGGTAGTGGCGTAGCGTATTCGTATTGGTCCTACAACAGTGGAGCCAACATTACGTCAAAGAAACTATTTGATGAAGCGCACTCTTTTGACAATATCGCCTCTAGTAGCGCCCACTGACGCGTCTCCGTGGTCTGTGATGTTGAAACAGTAACGGTGGACTTTCTTGCCCATTCTTCTCCAAACCAAAACTACCTTTTGGAAGGGGCAACTAGAATCAGTTGTATTTCTTTGTTTTTGACGTTCAAAAGTGCCTATATTGTGCCTAATTGAAATAAATTATTTGACTTTGACTTTGATTTATTTATACAAACCTTTTTTATTTCCAGCCAGTGCCATCTAGACAAGAAGTTTTAACAACTTAAGAACTCTTTAGTAAACATTCAAACAGTGACAATATAAAAGTGATGACTGTATGGCGATGAGTGGTGAACTCGGTGATAAGGTGATAGTTCTGCCCATGTGTGTATCGTGTGATGACATATCTGGCCCTGGAGCCTAACGGATGGCAGGTGAGTGGACAACTTAACTTGATATACTTAATTGTTATTATTTTAAAACAGCTATGATTGTAACTGTGTTGGTTAGAGAAATTCTTTCACACAATACAAACATTGTCGTAAGTTGACTCCTTTAGCACTCTACAAAACCGATCTCAACTAAGGTTTCCTTGGATTTGTCTTAATTTTTATGTAAATAATGAAATAAAAGAAATAATAAACTACCGAACAGTATTAAAGTCTATCTACAAACGGGCCGTTCCAACACATCGGTCAAACTGCCATGAAATCACATTTACCGACTGAAAACCTTATTTCTTCAGCGGAAGTGACGGAACAAACTAAATAGTGCTGCCACCTGGCGGGCAGCGCCGCCGGAAGTGGGCTTTATTGGCGGAAATGGACCGGCCGACCGGATATAGCAATTTACACGGGCGCTTCGCTGTTGACTTGAGAAGGAAATACACTTTATTTTGAGTTCGTTACTGTTATTTACACTACGTTTATTTATATTTATACTGCGCTGGTGGAATGAAAATTGTTGGTGAAAAGCTGTTTGTAGTATTTTTGCTGTAGCTACAGCAAAAATAAACTCTACAAACACCTGTTGTACTTAAAGTTTCTGTAGCTGAAAAGAAAAATAATATGAGTATATATTCAACTCTTACTACTAATTATGTGTCTTTCATCATTTTAGCCGAAAGACGTCTACTGCCGGACATAGGGCTCCCCCAAGCACCGCCACTTCAAATTATAAAGGCCGCAGAAATCCGCTGGATGCTGGGAAGCATAGAACCGGCCGAAGTGGCGGTGCTTGGGGGAGGCCTATGTGTCTTTACTTAAGAAGTTATGGGTAAAATACAAACAACACTTTACGTGCTGTTGCAAAAAACTTGGCACACACGCAGCGACTTTAGTCGCCGGCGACTCGCTGGTGATTTCAAAATACCACGATTGTGACATCGCTAGCGACAAGTCGACTGTCAAAATCTGGTTGTGGATGTGACGAGAGGTCTTCCATTTCGACAATGAATTACAAAAGATACAACCGACTTCCAAAAAAAAACATAAATAAAGTGAAAAATAACTTTAATTTCGAAAGTCGGTGGCAAAAAACGAAAATTGAAAAGCAAAGACACCGACTACCAAAATGAAAGTTCTTTTTTATTTATATTTTTTATGTTTTTTTTTGGAAGTCGGTTGTTTTTATTTTGTAAAAAGTTTTTATTTTTCACTTTTTAGCTGTGGTACCTAACCCACACAAACTCGAATACCACTACCTGCTATGTAAATAACAATGACGGAATCAAACAATATATCGTCTACATACACTAAGTGGGAAAAAATATGTAATATTGAAGCTAACTCAAAAACTACGCAAGCAAAGTTAATAAAATTTAAATGGGACCACCTCTGAAGCATGACCTACCAAATAAAAAAAGAATCATCAAAATCGATTCATAATTGGCGGAGCAATCGATTAACATACATACAAAAAAAAAAAAAAACATACAGACGAATTGAGAACCTCCTCCTTTTGGAAGAAGTCGGTTAAAAAAGTATATGATGACGTTCATCATTTTCTTTTTTTTCGTTTCATTCTTTCGTTCATCATTCAATCACGACCAAAGAAAATAAAGACATCTCATTCTTTCGTTCACAAAATACTGTTCCGAAACTATGATGAATCTCTATAAGGAAAATAGAATGTCATCTGATACCTAAATAACTATACTTATATCTCAAGATACAAACAAAATAATGCAAGAATCTATTCAACCGCAAATCGGTTAGCTACCCCAAAGCGAGACGAGCTCTCCGCAGACAAATCAATAATTTCGTGACGCGAACCGCAGTAGGAATAGAAACTTTGCAGATAGTGACACGATGTGTCGCGCTCGGTGATAGGAATAATACCTACGAGTTTTTTTTAAATATGAGTGTTTCTATGCTAATATGAAGCTTACCCACTTAGGCTTAACAAAAATACGCAGAAAACTTTCTTTCTTTCTTTATTTGCAGGAGCAACCTTTTTGGTATCATTTAAAAACAATGTGATCACGGGTTAGCCAAAGAGATGTTATGACAATTCTCGCTTTCATTAAATGCAACGGAATTTATATGTAGGCCTATGTTCAACAAAACAGTTATTATCATAATATCTTGACAGGTGTCAAATATTGCCAATTATTTTAAAATTAGAATTGAATGTTAACGCCCTTCCATTACTTTTCATTACCAGCCACTTTGGTAATGAATTTAAAACTATACTCGTGAACTTTTTTCATATAACACTTTAATACACGGTTGATCGTGCTAACGATTATCACCTTTTGAGGTCTAGCTCGTGAAGTGTTATGTCAATTAGTCAACTGTCATTTGTATACAAGTGGCGAATTAGTGCCTATAGACCTAGTAGTCCATCATTTGCAGGATCATTTGCATTTTCAAGTAGTGTTGATATTATTTGCAGTATTCATCATTGATCAAAGTGTACGTCAATGAAAATGGATAGCATAATTGTTTAATTTGAACGTACACTTACATATTACGTGTAAAGCTTTTTTTTTTTTTTTGGTTGGGAAATCATCATATGACTTCTCCCGCTCTGGGCGGAGCGGAAGGGCGTGTCAGACTCTTACTGACTAAAACCCACCCGTGTTCCTTCGGTTGCCTGTTGCCAGGGTACCGGTATCCCTTTCGGACTATTCCGTAACCCTGGCAGGGACGTTTAAGGCTTCTGCTAGTGGTTTTTGTCGGAATAAAGGTGGCAGTTTCTGAATATTGTAACTTGCTACGACGAGCTCAGAGGTAGTTGAATAACGCTAAGGTGGGACTTATCATCGCTAGGGCAAAAAAATTGGTGTAATTTCAGGTATACGAGACAGAACATTTTTACCTCTGGGATATTTAAAAAGAAGGAAGAAAGGATTTCCATATTGCTAATGACAGGTGGGATTCAGGAAATGAACTGCTTTTAGAGGAATTGCAGATATCCAAACCGGTGGTGACCATTTACTTGCCATATGGTCGGTCGCCATACCGATTGTTAGCCAATAACACAATAAAAAGCATCACAAATCTCAATTTAGAGATCAAAGTGACCCTAAACTGACTCCACAAATTCACAAACACTATCTTCCCCTACAATCGCAGATGTTATCGGCTCGTATTAAAATCAAATTGCACGTTAAACTGTCCAATTTGTAGCTGATGATGAGATAGCGCCCCCTAGCGTCGCTTGCGCAACTGGCCGTGACTAAACGGTGCGCGTCAAGTGCCCATGATTGATGAGGAGGTACGTGTAGTGGGTGGTGTGAATAGCAGGTCTAGCATATAGGGCAATAAAACGTTTGTAAATGTCGTAGGTGAAAAGACGACCTCCGGGGTAATTGCGTAACACACGTAGGTACTTACAATGGCGATGCCATTCATTTTGGCAGTTCAACGACTTTCGATGCGTTATTTACATTATCGAGCAGACTTTTTCAAACATATGAAGCTAGGGATTAGCAATTTCCGACAAAATCCTTCGGATTGTGATTGAAAGTGTGTTACGTAATTATGGTGCTATGGTTTTGATAAAAGAATATCGGAAACCTCAGAAAATACCCGATTTCCTGGAGACTAAGCTTATATGCTTAGGAGTCTGATAGTCTCCGGAGAAACAGATGTGTCGTTGTTTAATGCTAAGACACAGTATATCTCGACGAAGACTGAGTAACCCGCAAATAGCTCGTTAAAGAACTTAGAAAAAGGAACGCCCCGCAATCTGCCATTGGAAGAACACAAGTTGTATTCGTCAGCACACTCTGGGCAACTAACCGTGAATATGTCACGATTCAGGTGTTGCATTCATCGCACAATATATTTTTTTAACCACTACGGGAAAGCTCTTGGCCTGCATCTTACCTGATGGTAAGTGATGATCAGGCCTAAGGTGGATGCGAGCTTCACCCGGAATCTTCAACCACCGAGGAACTGTCTATCTTACCTCTAACAGCCGAAATACAACAATGCTGTTAAACATTGTTGTTATGGTTAGCTTAGGTATGATGGTGGTATTTAGCTATTACCACCATCATATATAAAGCCAGGCGGATTAAGAACAAGCCCTACCATCAACCAAACCGAGCAGAAAATTTTGCCCCGACCTGGAATCAAACCCGGGACCTCTGAGTCTGAGACAGGTCTAACCACTGGACCACAGCTGCACAGAGGCGGCAAATATATTAGAAGTGTTTAATAGATTTTTCTATTTTGAAAGAATGGGGGTTGTCTAAAATTGTGTGTGAGTCTAAATGCAATTATAGTAAGTTCAGTAGAGCTCAAATTACTCCCAATAAACAGAGACCTCTTACTAAACAGTTTACATCGAGAACATATTCTTCAGGACGTAATCACCTGCAACTTCTATCAGTTATAACTAATTCGACTCGCTATACAAACCTCGAGAAACTCAAGTTGAGGGCTGAAAAATTATGTTATGCCTGACCCCCGAGTGTAAGTGAACTGTTCAATGTTTGAGCTTAAAGTTAAACTTTTGCTAAATTCTTATATTCTATCTTAGGATTGTTGTATGTCCCGATCAGCCAAACTTATTTCGAAACTTCAAAAAACCTAAGCAACATCTAATCTAGTTAATTGATTCAGGCGTGACTTTGCGGAAATCCATTATAAAATACAATAGACGTAGATATATTTAGTAACCTATTCCGCTTGACTATTCTTCAAGAGTCATAAAAAACCCTGTAAGAAATCGGCACGTGTTTCACCTCTCAACGAGGCACCCTCAGGATGACGATTGACCAATTGCAAACCAGAACGCGACGTGTTACCACACCGAACGCTGGACGCAAAGGTTACTAAATATATCTACGTCTATTGTATTTTTTTTAACATCTAATCTAACAAACTTCACAGCTTACTCGCACAAAGACGTGGCTAAAATCAATTTGACAACAACTTAGTTACTTCGACTCGGGTTTTCATTTCTGCGTGCAAGAGGCATACAAAATCGCCTTAGGGGGCTCCCACTTTCTACTGACCCCTAGCTCATTTGAAAATGAACCTTATTAAGGTGGGGTACGGTTGTTTTGGTTCGTTTGAAGGGTTGTGTGTGTAATGGGTGGTTGGCAGAAGATCATCAAGGTGTGTTTGTGGCCGTTTGGGCAATGCCACGGTTGGGATGTGCTGCTGAGGGTCGTAATAGGCGAGGCAATGATGTTTCATGCTTACGACGCCGTCGCACGTTGCCATGGTTACAAATAACGATTGGTTTTTGAATGTGAGTGATAGAGAGTGAGGGGTGTTGTATCATTTGCATGAGAGAATTTTGTTTTAAGTTATTGTGGAGTAGGTCAGCCTAAATAAAAAACCAAGACAGAGCGCTGTCAACGGTGACGTGAGGCCGGTTTCGTAAATATTGTGTGCACTTAGTGAGGTGTAGTGTCAGCGTGTATGCACAGAGCGGAGGTGTAGTATTGGCATGCTTCACTGTATTGCTCGCAGCGTTCTGTCTTTGTTTTTTTATTTGGTCTGAGGTGGATAGATGGTAACAGTTCAGGAAGTACAATACCATCTGTGGTTCCTAATTAAGGTTATGTAGCTTATTTATCAAAGTCGATTAATCAATCTGCCTAGCCTTTTCCCAAATATTTGGGGTCGGCTACCAGTCTAACCGGGTGCAGCTGAATGCCAGTATTTTACATGGAGCGACTGCCTATCTGACCTCCATAACCCAGTAACTGGGTAATACGATACCCCTTGGTTAAGACTGGTTGTCAGACTTTCGGGCTTCTGACGACCCATAACGACTGTCAAAGATCCACGAATGACAGCCGGGACCAACGGCTTAACGTGCTTTCCGATGCACGGAGGAGTCTCGATATGTGAAGATGGTCACCCATCCACGGACCAACTCCGGCAAGCGTCGCTTAACCTAACGGATCGACCCGTGCGGCTGTTATTACTTAGCCACGAGCTTAAATATCAAAGTGTCTACTTATATGTATACTAAATCTTCGAGTCGTTAAAAACCAGTATTTCCTCTTATGACTAATTCCTAAGTTACACTCTCGTGAGGTTTATAAGTTAAAATCCCTATCATATGCATAAGCTTTCATTGGTAAAATTGTATTTAAACTTAACGGATAGACAACACTTGAAACTTAAAGGAAAGCAGCAGAGGTAGAAAAAGTCGACAAAAAAAATGACTAAAGAAAAGACAGGAACCGGGTTTCATTCCATGCAAAGAGTGCCATCAGGAATGTTAATACACGCGGGGAGAGGAACTGCTGCCGGAATACGACGGGCGAGACACGAGTTTAGTAGAACAAAAAAAAACAATCTGCCTTGCCTTTTCCCAACTATGTTGGGATCGGCTTCCAGTCTAACTGGATGCAGCTGAATACCAGTATTTTACATGGAGCGACTGCCTATCTGACCTCCACAACCCAGTAACTGCGCAATACGATACCCCTTGGTTAAACTGGTTGTCAGACTTTCGGGCTTCTGACGACTCGTAACGACTGTTATTTATTTATTTAATTTTATTCATTTATATCAAGTAACAAGACTCATATTGTTAGTAAAATATGTTAGTAAAACATTGACAATAAAACACAGAAATAATTTGTGACATCACCGACTTTACTTTAGCTTATTACTTTAGCCACGAGCTCCTCACGAGTCTAGTAGAACAATTTCTATGAAAACTTCATGGAAATTGTTCTACCAGAATCGCGTCGCATCGTCGCGTCGCGCCTGTCTGTGGAAGCCTTTACAATTTTTATTGTATATAAATCATTACAGAAATAATTTTACCTGATGTAGATACTTACTTGACTAAAGCTAGACACAGAAACTCAGGGCTCAAAGAATATAAAGAGTAAAATCAAAATGATTCAAGTTTTTTTTTAAGTAGGACGTAACTGTTGACACCTTGGTTATTGAAAAATTCATCGTTGATACCGACGAATTCAGTAATTACTGGAGGCTATGTTGATATTTTTTTAAATCATATTTTCGTTTTTTAATAATATTTATACAAAAAACTGTTCATATAATTCCAAAATGTCTGTACACTTAGGTGCAGAAATATGTAGGTAATTATACTTAGTTAATATGTTAATTAAATGTAAATGCTAAGTAAATGATTTTTTTTTATTTATATTGGGAAAATTCACGTTCGTACACTTAGGCGCAAAATTATGTAGATAGTTTATTTTAGTAAATAATTTCGTGTTATTAAGAATTTATTTTACTTAAAGCTTTTTTAATCTCAATTTGGGAAAAATATAAATAAAAACAAGCAATATAAAACTGTTACCGATTTAAAACATCATCACATCATAATTGCAGACAATATTTTGAACATTCAATGACTATGTATGTAGCTACCTACATATAACACATTATATTTCTACAGAATCAAAAAATCCTTTCACAGAATTACCATAAGCCCGTAGCATACTGTGTCCGGTGCGATACGGTGGAGCGACGCGGGCGCAGAATCCGAGCCGCAGGCGACGCGCGCAGCTGCCGCGGCACAGTAATGAACGCACCCTGTACGCTGACGGCTTAGATCTTGTACAGGGGGTGAGCTCATTAGTTCAGTTCAAGTAGTCTGAATTAATTATTTAAGATAGAATTTAGTGTTGCTTTATGAGTATGGTAGTGAAAAAGCTGGATATATTCAAAAAGCCAGTAAAAAGAAACATAAATTATGAAATGCTGCCGTTTATAGATACTACGACTCAATACTGGAGAAAGGCGGTTTCCAAAAAAAAAAATAGCAAATAAAAAAGTGTGACAGATGTTGTGGTTACGAAATGTCATAAAAATCTAAAAGTTAGTATTTATTAAATAAAAACTATAGTTTTCTAGTCCTGTTCAAGAGACCATGGCAGCCATCAATAGCATCAGACTTGAGTTTAGTACCACTTGTAATTATTAATTTTATGGCATATAAAACTCGTACATTTAATAGAAGGAAGAGGAATTAATGCAGCCGTTTGTAAACGTTGTCATATATCAGAGAGACATGGATTAACGAGTTACCTTAATGAATTAATTGTACACTGGACTGATAGTGCGCGTAGTATCTAACTATATATTACATTGATTCGGTTGTTTCCTGTTTTCCATCATTATTAAGACATAGCTAGTTTCAGCTATCTTAAATCTAAAACCAATATTAAAAGCATTATCTTGGGCTTGCTTTTGGCATAAATATTTTATTTTGTTAAAAGTTACCTAAATTACCGGTACCACGATAATTTTCTATTTAAAAAGCATTTCACACAATAAACACCAAAAACTCTAATAAAAACAAAGTTTGAACCATCAAACACCATGTGTTTTGTGATCTCGAAGCGCATTACATATTCGTGCGGCATAATAAATGTATCCGCTTAATTATTATTTTGAAAATATCCGCGCCCCGGGCTCGCCGCGCGCCCGCTACACAATCATATTTCTTATAAAAATAAAAGTAAAATGAGTGTGCACTTGTTCGTGGCCCCACTTGTAAACGGGACAAACTTCGGTGAGTTTATTATGTTGATCATTTTAAATTGGACTAGGTAGGTAGGTATATGGTTTTCTTTCGTGATCATTATAAAAGACAGTTTGGTACTTAGTTAAGCCTACCTATCTCTTTTCTCTGTCCTTAAAAATTACCCTGTTAATACGATACGTATACGACGAAAAATGTGACAATTTGTTTAAAAAGTTGAATTTGTTGAAAAATGTGACATCGAGAGCGCGACGTGATTCTGATACCTAGAAAAAATCGCATGAAGTTTTGTTCAACTAAAATCGCGTCGCGCTGTCGCATCGCGCCTATCCGCGGGAGCCATCACATTCCTATTGCGATAGTTTTCGTTCGAAAAAACCGGCACTGTACTAAATGGATTAGAGTGCTTTAGTAACGTCTAGTGCTTTAGTAACGTCTCTTTTATTATTATTATTCTAGGGTTACTAGTCTACACCAAAACCACCCAATTTTAGAGAATCCTTTTATTCATCTACCAAGTATGGCAGATTTTCGCTACAAAATGAACATTCCTTCAGTATTTAGATGCTACGAAATTGCGACAAAAGTACCAGGAGATCAGTTACTAAAGGAGGTTAGAACGTATCCAGGGTGTAGTGTATTGTAATGGCTGCCGAAAGGGAAAGGGTTGCTCAACCCTTTGTTGCACAGACTTTGGAAGGGAATAGAGCTGTTCTAAGTTGTTTTATTTGATATTTAATTATGTTTTTGCTATAGGCATATTAAGTTTTTCAAATTAGGTTTTTGGTCGCCTTGGTATTCCTGACGAAATTCGATTTAAGCAATTTTTTATCAGTTGAAATTAATCTTAAAGTACCGATATCAAGGAAATAAAAATTTTAATTGTATACCAATTAAAATTTTTATTTCCTTGATATTTGTGTAAAAATATGACTTCTTTTTAGCGCTGCCTGTCCCAAAATAGAATCATCACTATAAGTTTATCTAAATGCATACCGAACAATAGGTAACAAATCCTTTTCTACAACTTCTGACGACTACACAACTCTATAAGGTCCCTCAGTACCGAGGGCATTGTTACCGATCAATAGCGACTCCCGCTTAAATAACAATCACTCATTCACTCATTCATTCGCTCCGTTCACTGCAGATCAGTTACATTCGAAATTCGAATTAAAATTTCTGCACAATGCCTGTGACAATGCTCTGTCGTTATTTTAATTTAAATTATTTGTTGCCGTTGTAGCATTTTGAAGGTTACGTTCTCTTTGTTTGATAATTTAATTGTCAATTTGTAATTGCATTAATGTTTTGTTTGTCAATATGTAATAAGTGTTGTTTGTCAATTAATAGTATGTGATGATCGTAGTCATCAAATAAATACTGGCAATGAAATGAAACGAAATTGTTTATTCTGTAAATAGGATATCGGAATCGTTTCTACAGGTAATAATTTAAAAAAAAATAAGCTAGATGGAGTCGACATTTCCTATCTTACTACCCCTGAGAATAAATGGTGAAACAAACTCAGGGGTCAGTCTAAAGTCCAGACATAATCTTGGTCAAATTACGAGGACTATATATATAAGTGTCTTTAGAGGAAAGGACCACACAGATTGAGTAGACCTGTCCAGTCAATACACGAATTTGTCAGTAATCGTGTAGCTCAACAACTCGACGAATAGTGGCAAAGAAATGACATTTTTACAATTTACAGAAATGACTGTATTATAAGTAATGGTTTTGAATGTGGAATACTTAGATACTTACCAAATTTTTTTCATTCATAATGTTGCCAGTACGAGATACCCAAGTGGTATGTTTTACGGAACTTTTAATTAAAAGTGTTAGTTAGTTCATGGAAGCCTTTCATTCAGAATCTCGTTTGATTTTAATAATAATAGATATACATTTAAAATCTTTTATCTAATTATTCCGTCTTGGTCGGTTTTGGGACGACCCAAAACTGAAAACTTTGTAATTTCCCTTTGCTACTACTAAAAGCACGCCATTTCAGACTTTCAAAACTTTCATATTGTTGAAATATTAAACCTCATCAAAATCTATTGCGTGGTTTAGAAGAACAACTCGGAAATAGAGACAAACACGAAAAGCGACTTTATGCATGCAAAAATAATAGTACCTACCTTTAACGCGCCTACCCTTAACAATATCTAATTTGTGTAAAACAATATTAGTTTAATAACAACCCCTTAAATAGGAAAATTACACGGCAAAGAAACACTGCAATAATGCCTTATTTAGTTGCTATTATTTATTCGATAAACTAACACAACCTCTTTGGTACACAATCACAATAACGTTTTACCACCAAATCAGAGGATTATCAACCTTATGAACCTTTAAATAAAGGTGTATAGGCACGTATGGTTAACTTTGTCAGTCCTAATAATGGGTTATCGTCGATATAAAATAATAATATTGTTTGTTATATGACATATCATAATATTATAGTCACGAAGTCCTGTTCGACTATTATTTATTATTTAAATTATCGCTATTATGAAATTATTGAGATTTATTTATCCTCAATCACTGGTAGATTATTGTGACGGTAAAATATTGTGATTATGTAATTATTTGGATCATTCTACTCACTCTAGATGATACAATATAACCCTACCTTTGCGCATGAAATATACTGAAAAGAAATACAAAAATTTACTTGTAGTGTTTCAAAAGAATCAGATATCAAATCGTTCTATTAGCAAAACGACACTTTATCAAAATGTCCTATTATCAAATCGTCCTATGCACCTACTACAGAAATAAAAATCATCAATCAAGTCAAAGTCAACGTTTTTATTATGTGTGTTAAGTATTTATTATGTGTGTTATTTTTGTTGATACAGTAGGTCTTATATATCATCACTAGCTTCCGCCCGCGGCTTCGCCCGCGTGGTATGTCGATAAAAGAAGCCTATGTCCTTTCTCAGGCTCTAGACTATCTGTGTACCAAATTTAATTTAAATCGGTTCAGTAGTTTTGGCGTGAAAGCGCGACAGACAGACAGATAGACAGAGTTACTTTCGCATATATAATACTAGCTTCCGCCCGCGGCTTCGCCCGTGTGGTATGTCGATGAAAAGTACCCTATGTCCTTCCCCGGGATGCCATCTATCTCCTTGCGAAATTTTATCGAAATCCGTCCAGTGGTTTTGGCGTGAAAAGGTAACATAATAGTCCTCCTGACCGTATTTTCGGCCCCGGCGGCCAATCTCAACGGAGACTAGCCTTCGGCGCGGGAGATATTATAGTGCAGGCGTGTGTGCGCAGACACAGGTGCACTCTCTCTTCCCTCACTCTCATAGTGCGATGGGACGGCAATCCGACACGACCGGAGAGAGATCAGGTGCAGGACCAACAGCTTAACGTGCTTTCCGAGGCACGGGGGTATCACACCGCCAACTTCCAAACTCCGGGCTGTTACTACGAATTTCCAAATTGAAAAACCCAATAACTTTGCCCGACCCGGGAATCGAACCCAGGACCCCACACTCAGCAGTCGCGCTTGTGACCACGAGACCAACGGGGCAGTTAACAAAAGGTAACATACAGACGGATAGACAGACAGAGTTACTTTCGAATTTATAATATTATGTAGTATGGATTAGTAAGGATATAAAGTAAGGATTTAATTTCAGTAAAGTTCATGCGCAAAGGCAGTGTTTTACGAACTGTCACCGTTACGTTCCCTGCAAATAAACTGCCCTGTAAATAATAATGGTATTGGCCTTGTGTACGTACTGTTTTATACATAAGACAGTACCTATATACCTACATAGAAAGGTGTGCGTCTTGCGAGGCGGGGCCGGCTTCCTCGCGGCAAGGCACTACAACCAGTGTTTATGGCGATATAACCGCCTTGCTATGTAGGCTGCATAGCTGATAGCCTGATATTATTTACCTATGTTGGACAGCTGAAAAGATCTTGTAGAAGTTATCTAGGTTATTTTTTAATCAACTCGTTTAGACTCTTTTTTTTTTTAACTTATGTATGTACATACTTTTGCATCAGTCACTACTCTTTTCAGTGCTGTAAATTCATAAAATAGCTCTGCTGTAGGTAATAACACGACAAAACATTACGCCTGTTTTTACCCGACTACGGCGAAGCAAAAAGGAGGGTTATGATTTTGACCGGTATGTTCATGTGTTCTCTCATATCTTCTAAACTACTCGTCAGAATTGGACATCGTCCGCTGGTTATAGGCTATGTGACGTCACACAAAATAAAAATCCGGAGTCACACGTATCTTTTTGATAAGCCCTAACACGTGTGACTCCGGATTTTTAATTTGTCTGTTTGTCATTCTTGTTTATACCTTTTTAGTTGACTTTTTTGTCGTAGTTGGGTTTCCACGAAGCAAGGTAGGTTATATTAAGTTTAGTAAAACTAGTAGATTTTAAACAAAGTAAAACTTAATTTCAAACAGTGCATGTGGTTTGAAAGTGAAGTAACTAAAACTAAATAATCATGGTTGTTTTACGTAGGTACTTAGGGCAGATAGCTAGTAGAGCTTTCGTAGGCTGGATAAACTCGCATCGACGATATTTGAAAATCGTCAAATCTTTTTTTGTGAATGTCCGAAAAGTTTCGACTGACATAGGGAAGTGACATACATCTTAAGTACCTGGGCGACCGAGGTCTGCTCTGGTGACAATACAAAATGCTCATTTAATAAGGAGTATACTAATTCCATGTACCTATAGTACATACTAATTCTATGTACCTATAGTACTTACTAACTTCATGTACCTATAGTACATACTAATTCCATGTACCTGTCGTACATACGAATTCCATGTACCTATAGTACTTACTAACTCCATGTACCTATAGTACATACTAATTCCATGTACCTGTCGTACATACGAATTCCATGCTGCCATGTCATTATTATAAGGTAGGCATCTTGTTCTAAACTTTGGTCGAATGAGCTCTACTCGGGTAAAAATAGAGAAAACGATTTACCCAGTTAAGAGACTTATAGCTAGATCGATTTTTCGCCCCCGTGAACCAAACCAACCAAATATTTCAAGTTTCATCGAAATCGTTAGAGCCGTTTTCGAGAACGTGATTACAATATTTAAATACAAAAATTGCTCATTTAATAGTATAGGATATGGGGAATATAATTTTGGACTTTAAAAGCAACCATGACACCCATTTGCGAAAGGTTACCTACTGAGATGATAGGAAACTTTGTTTCCTTTATGCAACAAATAGAACTCTGGTAATGTCTAGGATCTCTAACTTGTATCTACTGGTACACACTCTGTATAATTCCAAACACAAATCTAAGTACAAACTACCTATATGGCACTATCATACTTCCAAACAGGTGCATCTTCCCCGAGACAGTTGTGCATCGTATAAGTACTGCAAACTGTCTGAAGTTGTGTTGTGCCAGTAACCGTGCGAGAGAACGTACTTTGTGAAAATAAGTACAAAGTTCTCTAAGGACATAGAGGGAGTTGGCACTGTCACCTGTGATAGCTTGCAGCGATCTGTGAACTTGGTGGGAGCGTTTGCACTTTGTGTGGTTTTTATGTTTTAGGGAAAAGAGTTATTTTATTTATTTTATTACTAGCTAAAAATTATCCTATATGTTAATCCAATGGTGGTATTCTGTAAAAATCTCGCCGCGAAAACTTAGGTGAAGTGAGCTGTCACTGACGCTAAGGATTGACAGCTCACTTCACCTAAGTTTTCAAGGTGAGGTGTTTACAGAAGAGACCGATTGGTTATAAATTATCTGTGTGCCGAATTTCATACAAATCCGTTCAGCCGTGTTTGCGTGATTGAGTAGCGAATATCCAAACACATTACAAACTTTCACATTTATAATATTAAGTAGGATTTATTCGTTATTTTTTTTTTATAGGATTGTTGATGGAAAGCAATGATGCGGCTGACATTTGTTTTCTCTATTTCACTTTATTTGTATTTCATATAAGTAATGTAACAATTTAAGTGAGAAAAACTTAGATTATTTATGTCTAGTTAAAGTGTCGTGCTGCTAAAGAACTAAAACAATCAAGCCAACTTTTATGCTGGTGTGCGTGACAGCTTCGTCTTACACTCGCGTCACGTCATTGTGCTTTTCTAGGGTGCGCTCCTCAGTTCAGACGTCTGAACCGAGGAGCCACCTTAAATGCCCTGTAATTTTTTAAGGGTTTTACTACAAATTCCAGCATCAGGGCTACAAAATCGGATAATTTACTATTAATAATTGGCAGTACCCGCGTTTAAATATGAGACATGGCTCCTCAGTCCATACGCACACCATTTAGCGGCTAAGAGTTGGACAGATTTTTTTTCGACGAGTTCACAGCTTGACTGTCTATCTAGACATATAAAAGTATAAAATAACTTTTCAAATAGGTTCAAAAACCAATTTCTACTCAACATTACACGGAGTAACAATATAAACAACCTGCACGGTACACTTTCAGAAATTACACACAGCAGGCATACAACATTACCGAGATGAGTGGGTGCTGCCAACTGCAGCAACCTAATTGTGCCCCATTGCACTGTCCCCCCGGCGGTCATGATCTAGCCACACGACTACCCCAAGGCCCCCACTAAATACAACCAACTTCGCGAACGCAACGAAAAATTCCAAATTCGAAATTTTAATTTGACGTTTCGTAAAATTCCCGCCATAAACGGTAAGGATTGTTTCAATCGTGAGATTTTTTCGTCATATTCGTGAGTTTTTTTATCGAGTTTAGCCTTAGGGTTTGTAATTAGACGAGGTTGATGTATGCTGCATGTGTTCGAGATGTGACGTGTGAACTGGGATCACGAGTTCGTGATACGGCTCCTCATCAGTGCTCTGGTTCGATGTCAATTGTAGGGATCGTATTGTTTCTGTGAGGGCCTAATGACGAGTCTGCATTCTCGGCTAAATGATTGTTACGTGGAAACTCTTTGGTATTATGGTTGCTTAACTAAAATGCAAATATTTTTGTAAGTAGAGGTTTGATCTTTCAACGGTAAACCATAGCCTCTGAACTGGAATCATGTATTTAACGTAATTAATTGGAACTGAGATAATCTTTTAAATAATGATCCCAATATTGATAGTGAGAAGGCCGTTGAGAGCTGCTACCTCTGTACTTATAAGTATACAAATAAAATATCTTTGCCAGTCACATCGTGTTGATTTTCTTTCCTACTGCAGCGTACTTATCTAGGGGTTTATTTATAAACGTTGCTTAAAGTTAAGTAGTAATTAGCGACTGTTTAACCATACATTTTTGACGTTTGGACGTCACTTAACTTTAATCATCGTTTATGAATAGAGCCCTTAATGATTAAAGTTCAAAACAATTTACCGTCGAGAAGTCGAGATACGTATTGACCTAAAAAAACTGCAGGATTAATAACATAGCCAATTTTAAAAAGTCACCACCGTTTTAATCGCTGGCGTGTTTGGACGGTGACAGCACTAGTGGGAGATCAAAGGCGCGACTCCAATATGTGCAGCGATGCAGACTTGGAAGAAGGGCGTAGCTCATAATTAGAGTGTGTTGACAATTTTATAGATTAATATGATTGAATAAACTTGTAAATAACATCACGGAAAAAGTCCCTATAGTCATAGAAATTCCTTGTTAAGCAAATTGACATCATACGTCAATTTACCGTGTATTATAATGGCAAGCTCTTTATGAAGGTATTTGTCCAAAGAAGTACTATAATCGCACCTAATTCTGCTTCTGTAACATATAATTTCCCACTTTCAGAGCGTGCGAGCGTTTGAATGTTGAATTTAAGGTTGGCAATACAACCGCAAATCCCATGATGGTAGTTGCGTCTTACAAATAAGTCGAGAATATAGAAGTAATGACGTATTAATAGTATTAATGTACCTTACTGTGCTTCTCTTTCAGCCTAGCAAGTGCTCTGGTACTAATAAACAAGAATGAATAAAGCCGTTTAAACAAAAAAGTTCGCCACTGTGTTATAACCGGCGTGATTGTCTGTGGCGTGTTTGGACGATGACAGTTCTAGCGGAGATCAAAAGGCGTTTGCTCAATATGTGCAGCGACACAAACGAACGAGGGGAAGACTTGGGACGGGTCTAGTTGTCGATAAAAGTGAAGTTAGTTTGAAGATGAAAATCGTGGTTAATCGCGTAACATTTTAATTCCTGTCAAACTTGGTTTCCGTCTGTGTGATTTATTTTTTATTCTAAGCGATCTATTCCGTAAAAATAAAACGAGATAAATGTCGATGCTTTAAATGTTTAAATTAACAGCAAGAGACATTCAGTTAATTAAACGCATTACTCAGACGACAGTTACTTACCGTTTTCAATAAAAATTAAATTATAGTCTTACCAGTTAAAATTACGAGCACTGGTATTCCGAAATCGACATTAGTCACAGCACTATTTAAAAAGCTGAATGCACTCTGATAGAAATTTGTTTTTAATCGACCTCAAATTGGGCGCGAAATGAGTTGGACCCTCGGGTGGGGTGCGTCAAAGATAGCTTCATTACAAACGCAGAATTAATATTCTAAATATTTATCATGTTCAAATATAACATTATTATTAAATGATACGCTCTTTTAACTACCAGACTTTTTTAGACGATATTTTTTGTTATTTTGTAAAAAAAATAGTGACCTTTGCTCTTTTACGGCACTTGCTTATCAAAATTCAAGGTAAAGCGATACATCAGATACGCATTTCATAGGTAGGTTAGATTTTAAATCTAACATATAATATAACCTTTTCTTAAGTATTTTTTGATGCGCTAATTATTTTTTATTTCACAGAACTTTTTAGTACTACTAAGAATATGATAATTTACTTGACGCACTACTAAGCTTAGCTGTAATAATTTAAAGAATAGGCTATAAGTTGTGAAACTTTTTCATACTATGTAAGTAGGTACCTTTTTAGAACCAAACGCTGCTTCTCTGCTGGTGCTGCAGCTAATTAGTGTTAGGGCCCTATATTGGGCACGGCTACTGGACAAGCGTTCCATAAACAAATAAAATATTGAGATAATTATACTCTGTGTATTTGCACGTGTTGCTGAAATTCTGGAATTAAAAGCGTGACCACAGATTCTAATTTACAATTCGAAATTCAAAACGATTGTTTCCCTCCAAAATCTGACAGCTCAATTACATTCAGCCTCGGACGACATTTGTTCAAATTGCCTATGTTTTATGAATATTACCACATTACATTGACCGTGCAACTAATACAATAAGACTCTTATTTTTAGAGAACTAAAGCTTGAAATTCAATGACAGTCAATTTTGGAACTGTAAGTTTGAATTTGTAAACATAGGTTCTTTTTATGTTCCATTTCGCGGTTAACACAGCGTGTAAATGAGTTCTTTATCATGTCGTGTTTTAAGCGGCTGTTTATAAAGTTTTGTTTCGGGTGACACAGAAGGGTGAATAAATTAAAATAAAAGCGATAATTAAGAGGGAAATGTGCGACAAATTGGCATGTAGCTGTAACTAAATTACTTTTAGAATTTGTACTTAGAGAGATGATAGGCAAATGTTTGAATAGAAAATTGTCAAAAATCTTGTCTAAAAGCCATCGAACCTTTGAAAAAATGTGACCTCTGCTTGTTTCCTATCAACATATTTTTTTTTCGCCTGACCTATCCCACTGCTGGAGCAAAGGACTCCCCCAAATTCTGCCAGGTATCTTTTTATTGAGCCAACTTGAACCAGCTAACAGGGCCACTTATGAAATGGGCCTTAATCTTTGGTGCATGTTTAATAAGTAGGTTTTATTTATATATTTTAACGCTTTTCATGTCGAACTATCAGACAGTTTTTACCTCAAAGAACCTGCCAAAATTTCACTATTTTCTGTTGGAACAATACCAAGCCTACCATTATTACTGACGCTAGCTACCATACGCAAGCTTTTATTTATTTTTTTGATTGTGGGAACTCATCCTAAGACTTCTCCCGACCATACGCATGCCTGAGATCTGGCATCAAACTATTTCTCGACGGCATGTGAAGCCAAGCCAGAGGCCTATGGGTGGAATAAAAACTGACCCCAGTTAGTCACTAACCACACGTAAAAGAAAGAAGACCAGTGCCCTGTTTATCAAAACTTACAAGACTTGTATTACCAAATGTCATTATTTAGTTCACAAGTACTTATATGTTGACACTTATTCGTGATTTTGTTTATCAAAAAAATATTTTTTAATTACAACTTGTAATGTTCCCACTGCTGGGACACGGGTATCAGGCCATCCCTCTCTTTTGACCACATTTAAAAAAAGAAAATCTAATTTAAACATATAATGCGATACTAAGCACGAGACTTGTAAACTTGTAAGACGGAATAGAGAGTCGCCGGACACTCTCAGGATTTGTAACTTACAAATAATTTTTTGATAAACAAAATCACGAATAAAATTGTCAAAATATAATGTGAACTAAATAATGACATTTGGTACTGCAAGGCTTGTAAGTTTTGATAAACAGGGCACTGCTATCTTATTCCCCTTTTCCTTCAGCTTTCTACAAATGTTTCTAGAACATATTCTTTCCACTACGTATAATTTGCCTACTTATATACTGTAATACATAAAGACATTTCGCACTGGATACATACGTTCATCGTGCACCTGCCATTCAAATCACGCCTACAGCACTTAACAGCAATAATACTATCGAATATATAAACGATTTTGAACTCTATCGCATTGTGATAAGGGCTGTGAAAGATTAAGCACTAGTAAAGTATTTGTCTTAGTGAAGCGAGTTGTGGACAAAGATTAAGGATTTAGACTTAAGAAAAACTATTTTTGTTGGTGTTAAAGATAAATTTGTTTCGAAAGGATTTATAAAAAACCGCCAAGTGCGAGTCGGACTCGCGCACGAAGGTTTCCGTACCATTAACTATAAAAACGGCAAAAAATCATGTCTGTTTTAAGGGAGCCCTACTTAAATAGTTTTTTAGTATTTGTTGTTATAGCGGCAACAGAAATACATCATCTGTGAAAATTTCAACTATCTAACTATCACGGTTCATGAGATACAGCTTGGTGTCAGACGGACAGACAGACAGACCGACGGACGGAAAGCAGAGTCTTAGTAATAGGGTCCCGTTTTACCCTTTGGGTACGGAACCCTAAAAATGGCACTCCTACTCAAGGCATCTAATTAATACCATAAAATTAAGATGATCGGTACATAACTACAAATATCTCAAACTCTCGCGAGTACTCTACTGCCTATAGTAACCTACGGTGGTCTGTCTGTGTGCTGTGACCCATGTATCGTCTCATACCTATGATTCCGAAGAACATGTTGAACAGTTCCTCAGCAATTAGATCGGTACTAACATCATCACCATACATAGTCTGGTTGGTAAAACAGACAGGCTTGCAGGGATCATGGTGCTTATTTAACACAATATAAGTACATACCTACGTACAAAAATAACAGAAGTATTAAACCGCGAAAACCGCAAAAAACACTAGTAAAAATATGTGCAACAAAGGCAGTTCTAAACAGCACCTTAATTACGTAATACACGATCAATCAAAATCTGAATCGATTTGAAATAAATTTCTAATCTATAGGTTCATAAGTTCGAAAAAAAAATCTGCTCAATAACTTAAATAAGCAGAGAAACTTGTTAACGTAAATAAGCAAAGAAATTTTGCGAGAACTGCTATTTAATTGCGTAACTTATTTTCGTAACCGATTAAGACTAATCTGTTTCATTTTGACGATCAAAATGAAACAGATTAGTCTTAATCGGTTACGCAATTAAATAGCAGTTCTCGCAAAATTGCTCAAAGTCTAGTGTAGAGGGCAGAATGGCTATGAGCTTACTTACATGTAGGTAATGTAAAGTCGACAGTATCTAAGTTTATCCAATCTTCATCTTAGCGTGTCGATGGCAATCTAAATAGACCCGGCTCAGAATTCGGCCACGTATTTGGCGCCATCAATAGCGTCCATCAACTCCTGTAACGTGCAGCTGATAGGACACAAGTGTCCCATCGTTTGTGGAACTTTATACCAATATCACATCTGCGTCCTACTCTATGCCCGCCCGTGGCATACAGTTACCGAAGTGGCAGAACGCAAGCGGTGCGCCCGCAGGCATCACGGAGCGCCCGCACCGCCCGTACGCACCATACGTTATACTTGCCGGCCTGAAACATTAGGGATATGCTCAGTTTTTTGTTCAAGGTGATCGTTATTGTGTCTCAGAACCTCTTGAGATCATATCTCTTTTGTTAACCTCAGAAAATATATACTTTGGAGGTGAAAAACTTCAAATTACTTTCTTCACGAAACTGTCCAGCGTACAAGGTTCTTTTGGCGCGTGGCCAAAATCAGAATGAATGCCGCCATCTTGTTTTTTAATTCATTTCACAAATGTTTACTAACAGTGCCCCTCTGACAACATCATTCGACCGCCAAAAGATCCTTGTAGCAGTGTAGTGTAGTCGTTTATCTAACGTATTAGCGGGAAGTCAAAGTTTACTATGTTACCTACATGTCAATGAGAAGTGTTTTAACTTTACGTAAAACTCCAGAGTCCAAATGGCACAACCCGATAGCGTGGCGATCGTGGCTTCTACGCTACCTCTGCGTAGCAACTGCTACGCGGAGTCTACGCTTTGCATACGTCTGACTAACGCCTACACAGCCTCTACGCAGCTGCGCAGCCACTGCTACGCGGAGTTTACGCTTTGCATATGCCCAACTAACGCCTACGAAGCCTCTACGCAGCTGCGCAGCCACTGCTACGCGGAGTCTACGCTTTGCATACGTCTGACTAACGCCTACGAAGCCTCTACGCAGCTGCGCAGCTACTGCTACGCGGAGTCTACGCTTTGCATATGCCCAACTAACGCCTACGCTGCCTCTACTAAACTTCGTAGCAGTTACTACGTGGAGTCTACGCTTTGCATACGTCTGACTAACGCCTACGCTGCCTATAAGCAGCTGCGCAGCAACTGCTACGTGGAGTCTACGCTTTGCATACGTCCAACTAACGCCTACGCTGCCTATAAGCAGCTGCGTAGCAACTGCTACGTGGAGTCTACGCTTTGCATACGTCCAACTAACGCCTACGCTGCCTATAAGCAGCTGCGTAGCAACTGCTACGTGGAGTCTACGCTTTGCATACGTCCAACTAACGCCTACGCTGCCTATAAGCAGCTGCGTAGCAACTGCTACGTGGAGTCTACGCTTTGCATACGTCCAACTAACGCCTACGCTGCCTCTACGCAGCTGCGTAGCAGCTACGTAGCAACTGCTACGTGGAGTCTACGCTTTGCATACGTCCAACTAACGCCTACGCTGCCTCTACGCAGCTGCGTAGCAGCTACGTAGCAACTGCTACACGGAGTCTACGCTTTGCATACGTCCAATTAACGACTATATTGTGCCAATGGGTTTTTTTTTTTAAGGAAAACTTCTTAAACTCACTCTTATTAGTTTCCGAGAAATTATGCGATAGACAAATAAGTAATTCTAAGAAAATAGAATATGGCGGGTTGATTCCGTTTATGATCTCATGTTATTAGATCATACTCTAGACTGATTAAACCTATTGATAGTCAGTATAAACAGGAATTCATTATTGTAAAATAACCCGAAAGACTGTACAGGTATAGGCGTAGACCTGTACGAATTATATGGCGATCTAATTACATTTTGATAAATAAGTTCATTTCGTGAACACAACAATCTTTTGCAAATAAAGAATAATACCCAGCTGCTGTATAAACAAATATTCAGTGCAAAGAAGTGTTGAACTGCGTTTGTTTTTTATTAAGACCGCGACATGAAGCAAAGCGACGCTGCGCGCACTTTTTAACAATTATCGAACTTATTTTCTTCACGAAAAGGTATAATTTCAGTGCGACCGTGACACGTGTCAAAGTACGCTGAGATGCGCAGCGCGTGTGCCTTATTGTGTAGTGAATAAATTCGATATTGTATCGGATCATAAGAAAGTGCGCGTCGCGTCGCGTCTCGGTGTGAACTGACCCTAAGACCTATATTTGTTTCCTTTTCCTCAAATCCGCGTGACTGAAGCAAACAAAAACAAGACAAAAATAAAATTAAACCGACTGCAACACTAGTGACGTTATTTCTTTCACAACACTACTTCTACATCTGATTTATAGCTGTAGCTACATAATAAACACATCACTAGTCCACAATAGGCCAATAATTATGTATTGTACTGCAACGATCCATTCAATAGGCCGTCTCTTCAGCAGGTGGGGAACATTGTTCGTCTGCTTAGAACATGTTACTAGTGAACGGAACTGGTCGTACCAATTACTTGTGACTAATAGGTCGATATTGATAGGATAATGGTAATTTATGAGAACACGGTAAAACATGCAAAAGTAGTAAGTCTAAAGCATAAAATAAACGCAAAAGAGTTTGCCATCTTCTAGGTATCTATCGCTTTTTTCTATCCAATGAGAGTTTTCATGAAAATTCACGCCACCAGTTGGCGCCACTTTGGCAAGAGGTCGTTCGCTGCCTAGTTTGGGGACCACTGTTTTAATTACTATGTTAAATATTCTAGTTACAGTAAGCATGCAATGTTATTTTATTTTTGTAATTTACTTTGTAACAATGCAATGTACCAATAAATTATTCTTATTTCTACAATGAATATAAAAAATAATTATGATGACGTATAACATTCTTTTCATTCATTGGTGCATGATTCAGTCAACTCACGGCTAAAGAAATTAGGCTTTGACACAAATTATTTTACTTAAACCGTTGGGGGGGGGGGGGCACGTGCCCCTGTGCCCTCCTGGTTCCACCCTAGGCTGCAGCTGCTGTTTTGTTTCACATTTATCAACGACTCTGACAGGCGATGATGTGGTTGCTCGATTGTGATTTCATGTAATCTGCTGCTGGCCGGTAGACCTAACTGAAATCCATTTGCATTTTGCAGCCAAAACTCCAGGCTAATAGGAAAGTTCCATAAGTTTGGCATTGTTCTGAAGTGCCTATTATTTCTAAGCTGTACAAAGCGGCACTATTTGCAACAAACCATGACAAATTATGTCAACCTCTTTACATTTAGAATTAGTGTCCCACAGCGCCGCCAGTAACCTGTACAAAGCATTTAGCCGCTTTATATCTCCTTCTGTCGTTGTCATTACTCAGACATGCCGGTGGTCTATTTACGAGTACATAATGTACTGCGGGTAATTTCACAATAGTCCACCGATTATATATTTAAGTAAATAGCACAGATACAGTTTATATTCTGCTTGTACTGAGAAAGGTAATAGCTGGCTGTAGGGCGACAAGTAGTATAGTTTTTTGGTTTTGTCTAGTTTTTATTATGGTATATTTAGAAAAATACATAACAATATTAGATAGTTAATTGCTGTTTACTCTGCGTCCAGCGCTCGGCGTGACAGCACGTCGTGTTCGGGTTCGCGACTGGTCAATCGTCATCCTGAGGATGCCTCGTTGAGAGATGAAAAACGTGTCGATTTCTTACAGGGATTTTTATCACTCTTGAGGAATAGTTAAACGGAATAGGTTACTAAATATATCTACGTCTATTGTATTTTATAACAATATTAGGCAGTTTATATATTCGTAAAGCCCGGGTCTGTTCGGGTAACTACTTGATCGTAACGTTATCTAACTCGCTACTTTGCGAGGTCTGTTTTCAGACTGTGAAGTCCAGTATCCTAATTCCGCAATTCAATCACAATCTGAGAGTTTCGAAGGATATTGCTAATCCATTCCTTCAAAAAATCGTCTGCTTAGCAACGTAAAGAACGCAATGAACGTGGTACAACTGCCAAAATGAAAGACATTGCAATCAATTGTGCATACTACGCCTAATACTGGACCGAACTGTGCCAAATATACCATACTAGCTGCGCCCCGCGGTTTCACCTGCGTAAGGCACGATCCCGTGGGAATATCGAGATAAAAAGTATCCTATGTGTTAATCCAGGTTATAAACTACTTGTGTGCCAAATTTCATTCAAATCCGTTGAGTAGTTTTTGCGTGAAAGAGTAACAAACAAACATCCATCCATCCATACTTACACACTTTCGCGTTTATAATATTAGTTAGATTTCGTTTCAACTTTTCTTCCAAGTGTGAAAATTACTTCTAAGAAAAGTCTCTGTACGCCTCGACTTGATGGCCCCTCTAGCCGCGCAATAGTGTAGGTACGGCCAGTAGGTACGCTAGCCGCGGGCTGTCACGATGAATGACCCGCCACTCCGCCCATACACAATTTCACCGGACTGCGCTCATGAAAAGACCTTTTTTTTCTTTTCAATTTTTTTTTAAAGCATGATGAGCTCCTTTTTTTAGCCTCGGATATTGTTTGATGGGTCTGTTTTGTCTTTGTTCTGTATGTAGGTGAGATGTGTAGTGCGGTGAATTTAATTGTTCTTTTTTGTTTTTTTGCGATAATTTATTTGCACCATGTTGGTTGGGTGGTGGATAGAGCATACTTAAATGTCATTTAGATATGACATTATATAGTTTTTTTTTTTAGTTATTACTTTATTCTCACAATGTCCGCTAAGCAGACTACGACAGGGTTAATTAACAATTTATTTCTAAATAAAATATTGCTAATACTTTCGAATTGATTTTTTCTTCTCTATTTACTTGAACCTGAATTGGTAAACATTCAAGCGTACCTAATTAATAGAAATATGTATATCGATTTCTTCATTAAATCATGGTCTGGCAGTTTGAGTAATTTATGCGGTCTACCCAAATGTCCTGTTTTTGGTATTGTTCGTCAAATCGTTGAGCTCCTTAAATTCTGAGTTGAGCTGCACGATCACTGAAAAATGCGTGCACTGACTGGACAGGTCCACTCAATCTGTGTGGTTCTTTCCTCAAAAGACTATTTCAGACACCAATCTACATGGTCTTCACATGATCTGACCAAGATTATGTTGGACTTTAAAAGAGACTGTGACCTCTGAGTTTGTTTCGGCCTTTCTTTTCAGAGTAGTCAGATAGGAAACACCGACCTCATCTAGTTTTAAAAATGTGTTTGACGTGTAAAAGTTTTTGTACAAACCCACTTACAGAAATAAATCATTTATCATTTATAGTACAGTGTTAAAATATTTCGCCAGGGGAAAGTGGTGTGTGTAGATTTACATCAAAACTGTAAAAGAAAGTAAGTCACAAAAATCAATCACCACTGCGCCACAGAGTCTAAACAACAACAACACAAAAAACAACTATTCTTTTAATAAACTAGCAAAAAATAACAAAAGGGGATCACCGTCACAGACCCCAAAATTATACCATGCCCGACTATAATCACCCTATCTGGGTTTTTTATCGGGGACCCACAAATCTAATATGAGTAATGACAGGATCGGAGAGTGGGCACTATAAAGCGCCTATTTGGTACCCTCGTGTCATATCCAACGATTTATTTGAGACGTAATAATAATGTTTTAGGTGTAGATGAAAATGTAAGATTTGGTTTTGAAGTTGGTTTATGAGAAAACAATGGTTGATACGACAGAGCTCGTAGGTCTGTACAATATGTTTAATTTTGGGAATTTTATTTTACATTTACTTTAGCATTTTTTTTTTCATATGGACTTTGTAAACACAGTACATCATTCCCATACAAAATGCGATCATTGCGCCATTTAAAGGATTTTCTTCAAGTGATTGTTTCCGTAAACGAATGCAGAAGAGTATTTATGGATCGTAGCATGTGTCATTCTGTAGATTCTGCCTACCCCCATGGGAAAAGGGGTGTGAGTTTTTGAATGTGTATTGTTGCTTAGTTTCATGCTAGATAGCACATCCACGATTTCTATTTTCATAAACAAACGTTTACACCTCATTTTAATTAGGATTAATCTTTTGCTAGTCCGTGTCTTTCAGTCCGAAAACTATTGTTTTACATGAGTGTAAAATAGAACTGACCGATCCACCTGTCGACAAATGATGTCATTCCTCATTCCAAATCTAAATCTCAACACATTTCCTTCATCAATCCATTCGTCAATCAATTAGACCCCGTGCCTGTGCGGGCGGCTGGTGTCGTGCGCGGGAGCGTGTGCGCAGCGGGCGCGCCGCGGGGAGCAAGCGCCTCGCGACATGCAGCCTTTGTCTTTGCGCACCTACGTGTTACTACGGGGTTTTTGAAAATAGAATGCTTTTGTTTTAAAGAGACTGGCTAATGAGGCAAATATGTTTTTTAAATTGAGACGCTTCGCGACATGGAGTCTTTTATTTGCCAAACCACGTATATGTACCAGGTTTTGAAAATAGGATGCTTTTGTTTTGGAGAGGCTGGCTGATGAGAAAAATCGTGTATTCCCGTTCGTCCCACTGGGGTCGTCCCACTGGTGGGACGATCGGGAATTTAATAAATTATATTATATTTATTCCCGCTCGTCCCACTGACTTTCTCAGTGGGACGAACGGGAATGTCTTATACTTTTATTTTTAATTCCCGTTGGTCCCACTGAAAACTTTGAGTCTGGTTGTTGTTCAATTTTACACTTATTTATCCTAACTAATACTATAAATGCGAAAGTACTTTTTTATTTTATTTACAAAACTACCTGTTTGTACGAAGTTTTGAAAATAGAATGCTCTTGTTTTAAAGAGGTTGGCTGATGAGGGAAATAGGTATGTTTATTTTATTTTATTTCTTCCCTTTACTGTTAGCCGTATGCCTCCTCCAGGCAAGTACCAATGTTGCATTTTCTTTTTCAATTCATAATGTACTTTTGAGTTTATCTTGGACATGACGGGCATCGGTGAAGGATAACATCGTGAGGAAACCCTGGACTTATAGTTAATACTGGGTGTTAGGGTAGACACCGTTATCCTTGAAACTAGTGGTTTGGTGTCAGCTGATTTTTTTTTTGTGATTTCAAAGTTGGTCCCATAGAAAAAGTATATTATAGATGACAACAAACCACTAGTTTCAAGGATAACGGTGTCTACCCTAACACCCTGTATATAACTCTTAAATCGCCATCCCGTCTTGAGTAAGCGTGGTGATTATCAATGCTCGTGCCTCCTCTTTATCAGAACGAATGAGAAGAGGCCTTTGCCCTGCAGTTGGACAATAATAGGCTGGTATTATCCTATCCTATCCTATACTATTAAATGAGCAATATTTATAATTGTGGCGGCATCTACATCGCCACATGCGAACTACGCATCAAAGACCTGACGTCACACAAAAATCCTGACATCACATAAATCCTGCATCGCGCAATTTGAGTTTACCGCACGTTGGATTTATACAAGATTCCGACATCAATCGTTAGGCAGTTGCCCGCCAGATACAACACTGGTGTGGTCGGAGGATCCTCCCTTTTTTATAGAGGATGAGTGAACTTTACACCCTGTTCCTCATACCCCTAAATTATCACGTTCTCGAAAACGGTTCTAACGATTTCGAAGAAAGTTGCATTATAGGGCTTTACGGGGGCGAAAAATCGATCTAGCTAAGTCTCATTTCTGGGAAATTCGTTTTCCCTATTTTCACCCGAACAGGGGGCTTAAAACAGTCACTTTGGCAGAATCATAATAGGAAAATATTATGAATATCGTACAATGTCACAAATTGACAATTCATACTATGATCTGCGTGCGATTCATATTACGAAATAATTCATCTGTTTGACAGTTTTCTATGGAGATTCGTAAAATGGTCCACATAATATGAATTGCTTTTGTGTCAAATTAGAGGAATTGCTTATGACAGCTGGGATTCAGGAAATGAACTGATTTTAGAGGAATTGCTAATGTGGCTGATTTAGGCCCCCAGGGCTCAGGTATCTTACTTATATATTAAAACCCTCTTCGTTATTACTGTTTAATGAAGCGACAATCTTGTACAGGATGATTTGAAAAGAAACATAGGAAAACTTTTTTGTAAAAACATTCGATTTTTTTTCAAATAGGTAGGTACGAGTAAATGCAGTACCCACGATAATTACGCACAGCACTAACAAGCTAATGCAAAGAGCTGTCAGAATTAATAAAGTAGAGGTATCGAGTGTCGACGCGTGGCCGACAATGGGCCAGTGTTTTTTATTCGTGGCCGGTAATGGGCGCCGCGTGGCGTTACGAGGGCGTATTGTCGGCCACCCTGAGTGGTATAGCGTTATGATACGGTAACTAAGTACTTGATGTGTTCCATCTTTAATTTTTCTGCACGTGTGTTTTTATATAAAAAGTAACTCAATTTGTGAGGAGTTATTAGGGTGACGTGGTACTTCACCGGTCGTCTGATCAATGTATTGTGTTCATCTCTTTGTTTGCGGAGTTTCCAAAGAATCCAAAAATCGTAGCTACTTCCTAAGAAAAATCGTAAACGTACGCTGTATAAAACTATCAAATAAGTATATTATTTTCTGAAAAACATTTTGTTTTTTCAGCTAAAAGTAAGAATTAAGAATTGAAAAAAATTCAGAACCGATCCGGTTTTGTACCTTTTTTGTGTGTGAAAAGATTAAATAAATAAACCGATATTTTTAAAATTGAAATGAAAACAAACAAATAATTGCGGAATTTTCGTTGCAGTGTTGATGTGTGCTTCTTCATGAATTTTATTTTTAAATGCGAGCACTTTAATTGGCCCTGTAACGAAATAAAAAACAATTTGCCTTTTGAGCATTCAAAAATCGTTCGCATTGTAAATTTTTCGCGGCAATATGCAAAATAAATGCATAGAGCACGCGCCACCTGCCAGTTCAATTTGAATTTTGAATTTCGAACGCTTTCAAAACTTATCTGCGTGATGCGATTTGCGGCACGCAAGCGATGCGAGGGCGCGAATCGGAGGGAATCGATGCTGAAAATCACATTTGATTCGCGATTTAAAATCAATTTGATCTTTTGATGTGTTGTTTAAGTTGTGATAACTGATGTCTTTTTGAATCTACTCATATATCTACTTATATATTATTGTGGACTTTTAAAGAATGTATGAATACTTCAAGATTCTCTTTAGGCAGTGATTCGTTCCAACAAAAATACATTCTTTAGCTAAAGTAGTGACTTCGTGATTTCAATTTCAGACTGTTGATTATTATTTTTCTCCCAAATTGGGAATTCCTGGAAGCTTTCACCTTCGTTCACTTCATTCCTTATTCATGCAGAAGGGAGATGTTTAATAGGTACCTATGTGTAATAAATTCCACTACCTACTTAGCTAGTATTAAGTTAAAATTCTTCGAAAGAATATGTTTTCCGCTTCGTCATTTACATCCTCGAACACGGATAATAATTGTAATTATAATCTTATTCTACCTCCACATTAAAGTTTCAACATGAATTCATTATCCGACCCATTCCAACAACCGATCTCCGTGGTTACTTGACGCGCATCGACGCACCTGTTCCGATTCAAATATCGAATTACCATAATCGATTTGGGGGTAAGCCACGCGACGTGCTCTATGATGATGCACAACCCTACTCTTCCTTGTACTCGAGGTTTACGTCCGTATTCTAGAGTTAGAACGAAGCTCTATGGATCTCGATAATAAAGTTAGATTCGGGTTATGATAATTAATTTCCAAACAGTGATACATCCAGATTCATATTATGCTTATGCTTAGTATGCTTGTGGCTTAGTATAAATCTCAAGGATAAGATTTATATGCGTACTGAGAGCGGATTCGACCAAACTCGAATTTATACACGAGTAACTATAAGGGGAATAGTCTATTCCACTCCACGATTTTATTCCCGAGTAAAATCAACAGTAGTTTTTCCATGCTATCGAACGTACCTATAGCTATACTTTGATTAGAAATAGCGGAGTGAATGTGAACGAATGTAATACCCGGCAAAAAAACGTTGTTCTCCAAACGGGACGGTGCAGAAGCATAACTCATCTCAATTCTCATTTGCCATATAATAGCTTGGGAAAGTAGGTAGCTGTCAATGTCAATGTACAATTTATTGTTTGCTTGTCGTGATTGTCAGCTGGTAATGAAGCGGCCGCCATTATATTATTCTCCGATAACTTGTTTACTCGATGTATTTCGGTGGTATACCGATGTACTCTCAGATAGACAGATAAGACTTATCCAAGTTTGTTCGAATCCGCCCTGAGAAGACAAACCTATATACAAGTTAACTATGATCATCACATATTGTACTCTCCACAATTAGACGCTCAGAACTAACAATTTAATAGAATATTGCCCTAATTACAATAATTGTTGAGTTTGGCTTATTTGTGATTGATCATCGTCTTGAAGTCATTTATTTTTCGAGTCAAATGCGATGTGAATAAAAGACAGGGATTGGAAAATAGCAGATGAATTTACGAAGAAAATACGTTGTACGTTGTATTAAAAAAGTTGTGTACATGTTTATACACAAAATCAGAATTTATTATGCCAAAATTTTAACAATCTCTTTTAGGGAATACATTATTCTACCGTCCGCGACTGCGTTCGCGTGGAAGCACTAGGTACTTAGAATAACAGCCACATTTTTTACCGTTTTCAGCACGTCGCAACAGCGGCACAGGTCGATCGAACAGGTTAAGCTACGCTTGCCGGGGTTGGTCCGTGGATGGGTGACCATCTTTACATACCGAGACTCCTCCGTTTCTCGGAAAGCCGTTGGTCCCGGCAGTCATTCGTGGATCTTTAACAGTCGTTACGGGTCGTTAGAAGCCCGAAAGTCTGACAACCAGTCTTACCAAGGGGTATCGTATTACCCAGTTACTGGGTTGTGGAGGTCAGAAAGGCAGTCGCTCCATGTAAAATACCGGTATTCAGCTGCATCTGGTTAGACTGGAAGCCGATCTCAACATAGTTGGGAAAAGGCTAGGCAGATTGATTTTTTACCGTTTTCTTGTAGTGCTTACAGATGGGGCACCATCTGAAAATCCATCCTGTAGTTATGTCTTGTATATTATGCTTAGCTCTATAAAGGTATAGCGTAATGACAATCATTTAATAGGTTAAATCTGTAACTATATCTGCAATATTTTTCCCTTTTGACACTTAAACAAAAATCAGCTGTTCCCTATATTTTATGTTCGCATAGCTCTTAAAAATGTGGAGGAGGTCAGATAGGCAGTCGCTCCATGTAAAATACTGGTATTCCGCTGCATCCGGTTAGACTGGAACCCGACCCCCAGGGAAAAGGCTAGGCAGATGATGATAGCTCGTCAAAATGTAGGGAACAGCTGATTTTTTTTCGCGATTTCAGTATTGGTCCCATAGTAAAAGTTGTTCATAATGATGAGTACAATGACCCCTTAAGAGATTTCGTGTATCAAATATACACCTTTTATAGGGAATATTTGCATGATGCTGGAACACACAAACAGGCAAAAATTCTAAAAACTATATTTTCAGCATAAGAATCGTTCCGAGTCCTCGTAGCAATTCCTTTTTTTCAAAAATATTCAAAGTACAGTTTTGACTTCGCTTCGATTTTATTATATGTATAAAGGTAGTAAATGTATTGTAGTCGTAGGCCTAATAAATCAAAGGAATAATGTGGACCGCAGCTATATGAGTGATCGTGAAACAACAATAAATCACTTTTTGGGGATGAATGTGGTCAAATTGCAGCCATATTTCAAGATCACGTATTCTCTAAAATGAGATTTTGAATTTCGAACATTTTAAGAATTACGACTCTGTGGTTTTATAAATTAATAACCGTGGTGAATTGCCTACCGAATTTAGAATGCACAATTTTACGGCAACAAAGCGTACATTTTGTAAGCCCAACTAAAATACCATAGGAGGCCACCATTGATAAAGTTTTTTTTTAATCTCGTAGACTAATTTGACACTTCAAGTGATTGTTGTTTGTTTTTTCAATAAAGAGTTTTACATTTGCACCTGTCAAATTGGTCTACGAGACAAAAAAACCGACTTTACCTAATAAAAAAGTCACGAATGGGTACATTCTATCGAGAGTATTTAGATAGATGACCTAGATGTATAATAGATGACTTTATGATGTAGAGTATAATGACCTGGAATATTGCTTGATAAGAAATAATATCAAAAAGTTTAGGATTTAGCCAATACAAAACAACTTATCTTTTAGTATTGCTCTTCTGTAACCATTTAAACCCACTTTTCTCGCACATTAAACAACAATTACTCTGAAATTTTCGAAATTCTAAATTCTGGGGACTTGCGTGCGGCATCCAAGCATCCAAGATGGAGGAGCAATCAATCAGTCAAATTATATTGTCTTAGAGATCGAGCCAAATCGTCCCGATCCGGGCCCGAAACTTTACCACGACGGATTAAATTGTTCTAAATGGTACGTAATTGTAAATATATTATAGTATTTTATAGATTGAGCTTAAATTGCGTTGTATTTTTTAGGCTCAAATGGCGGGCGTGACTTATGGCGAAGAGATGGAATGTCGTCCATGTAGTAGTTAAATGTCAGTAGGTTTATCTTCTTGGCTTACCAAGCACGTCATAGACCTGTGTGCCTGCTGTCATTACAAGCCATTATATTTCTGTCAGCATACCTAACTTTTTTTTTTTTTTTTGGGTGGGAAATCTTCATATGACTTCTCCCGCTCTGGGCGGAGCGGAAGGGCGTGTCAGACTCTTACTGACTAAAACCCACCCGTGTTCCTTCGGTTGCCTGTTGCCAGGGTCCCGGTATCCCTTTCGGACTATTCCGCAACCCTGGCAGGATTTTATACCTACCTATGTTTGTTCTTTTTATTTTCCAATCCTAACTAATATTATAAATGCAAAAGTGAGTTTATTTTTTACGCTTTCACGCTAAAAAGGCTGAACGGATTTAGATAAAATATGGCACATGGGTAGACCATGACCTGGAATTTGACATAGGATACTTTTAATCCCGATATTCCCACGGGATCGAGACTTAGCGCGCAGCTAGTCTGGAATAAACCCGGAAACAGGAACTTTTGACTTGACGTAGGTAAGCATCTGTGTGCTCTCGTCAATAAGTTGTACAACTAGAATGTTGACTCCTTAAATCTGTCAAGATGGTCACTGAAAGCGTGACCACAACTATATAATAATACTAGCTGTGCCCCGCGGTTTCACCAGCGTAAGTCTCGATCCCGGGTGAAAAATAGATTACGACCAATTCTCAGACTAACGAATATACATATAAAATTTCATAAAAATCGGTCAAGCCGTTTCGGAGGAGTATGGCAACTAACACTGTGACACGAGCATTTTATATATTAGAAGAAGATGAATTAACGGAAGAGGATAATTTACTGCATCATAATCTTAACATAACATCACGCCTGTATTCCCCGAAGGGTTAGGCAGAGGTGTACCTATAGTACACCCACACTTCGCCAGTTATGTTTAAGTCCCATGTAATGGGACGAGCCTATTGCCATCAACCGGGTACAAATCCATACCGCTGGCGCTACTAAGAAATTCCAGATGAAAAACCCAATAACACTTTGCCCGACCCGGGAATCGATCCCAGGACCTCATGCTCGGCAGTAGCGCTTGTGACCACTACACCGATGAGACAGCCTCCAAGATTGCTTATAATTTGATTTACTGCATTATAATTTTATCACCAAATAAATCAACCAAAATTAGTTAAAAAAAAACTGGCCAAGTGCGAGTCGGAGTCGCGCACGACGGGTTCCGTACCATTATCTATAAAAACGGCAAAAAAAATCACGTTTGTTGTATGGGAGCCCCCTTAAATATTTATTTTATTCTGTTTTTTAGTATTTGTTGTTATAGCGGCAACAGAAATACACCATCTGTGAAAATTTCAACTGTCTAACTATCACGGTTCATGAGATACAGCCTGGTGACAGACGGACAGACAGACAGACAGCGGAGCCTTAGTAATAGGGTCCCGTTTTACCCTTTGGGTACGGAACCCTAAAAACGAATACCAACTGCACTCGTGCATCAAATTTTTTGTACAATCAAAATATGAAAGGTTGGACTAAATCAGCTTATTATCAGATTAGTCAGATGATCCTTTAGTCGAATTATAATAATTTAGCTTCGTGTTAGTCGATTGTTTTGTTGCACTCGACTAAAATACTGCTCGGATCGTTTTAACAAGTGAATTTTGATTGATAGATGTAATTTTTGTAATAATGTAAATACAATATGGTGATTGTGATGTTTCGTGTGTTTGGTTATTAAGAGGTGGTCAGTAATTTTTGTTCTTGTAACAAAAATAATGTTCTTCTTTCATGAGTCTAGCTATATAAGAATAGCTCTATACTCCATTGGTTTTGGTACTTTTAATTAAATAAAGGTAAACAAAAACAGATTAAACCGGGTAAAATATTAGTCGTCTAAGTTGCCTGAACCACAGTTCCGGGGCATATAGCTAGGTACCAGTATCGTGAGATTTTAGGGAAGCACTTTTGGGAAAGTATTTTGTTCTTTCAAATGTAATTTTTATTTTGCCGGGTACACACGCCGTCGTAGCATCTTTCTTTATAAGCCACAGGCGGCTCGCTGGCGATTTCAAAATCTCACGACCATTTACACAGATTTTGACAGCCAATTTGTCACTAGCGATGTCAAAATCATAATAAGGTACCTACTCATAATAATAGGTCTTTACCTATGAAACTGCCGTTTTGTATGAAAAAATTTAAACGAATTTTTTTCATGAATTTTTTATTTGTACAAATCGAAGTAATCACCCATGCAATCAATGCATCTTTGCCATCGCAGTGGCAGTTTATTGATGCCCTTCTTAAAGAAATCAGCTGGACGGGAGGCAACAAATTCTTCAAAGGCATTTTGTACTGCCTCTCGGGTATTGAATTTTTTTCCCGCCAAGAAGTTATCCAAATTCTGGAAAAAGTAGTAGTCTGTAGGCGCAAGGTCTGGTGAGTAGGGCGGATGACGGAGAGCTTCCAACCCCAGTTCTTGCAACTTGGAGACCGTCTGCTGTGCAGTATGAGGTCGCGCGTTGTCGTGCAGGAGCAGCGGAGACGAGCGATTGACCAATGCTGGTTGGAGATGCGCCAGCTTCTCCATCATTGTGTTCAGTTCTTCACAGTACACATCTGCAGTAATGCTCACCCCGTTTGGTAAGAAGCTGTGATGAATCACACCGGCGCTAGACCACCAAACAGTGACCATCATTTTTCTAGGGGTAAGTTTTCGTTTAGGGCATTGTTTAGGTGCTGAACCAGGATCCAACCAACTTGCTGAGCGTTTGCGGTTATCAAACAGAATCCATTTTTCATCGCAGGTAACAATGCGGTTCAAAATTCCTTCATTTGTGTGTCTGTTGAGCAGTGCAAGGCACGTCTCGACGCGTACTTCGCGCTGGCGATCATTGAGTTCGTGGGGCACCCATTTGTCAAGCTTTTTTACCTTGCCAATTTGACGCAAATGGACCAATATTGTTTTGACGCTAACGTCGAAAGCTGCTGCTAATTCAGCCGTAGATTGTGTATCATCAGCTTCCACAATCGCCTTTAATTCGTCATTGTCGACCAAAGTCTTCGGACGACCGCGAGGTTCATTTTTCAGGTCGAAATTTCCAGAACGGAAGCGAGCAAACCAATAACAGGTGGTGCGTTGGTTTGTAGTGTTAGCTCCGTAAACGTCGTTGATGTTGCGTGCCGCTTGTGCCGCGTTGCTGCCACGACGGTACTCATATTCCATAATTACTCGAATTTTTAACGTATCCATGATGACGAAAAAGATTGAAATGCGATGAAAATGTAACACTAATCAATAAAGAAATGACTACTTTTGGAAAAAAAAATCCATGTTTTTAAAATAAAATTAATTTGAAATTAGAATTCTTAGCCAAACAAAAATTATTTTGATTTGAAATGGCCAGTACTGCAGAACGGCAATTTCATAGGTAAAGACCTAATATCTTAAGTTTTTTTTGCCGCACATGATACCTACTTAACTAACAAAATCCCACAAATCACACAACAAACGCGATAATACATCATAATAATGCCGAAACACAACTAACACCCAAAATCACAACATAACCTCATTATGTTCACAAAAAACGTCGGTATTTTAATGTTCCTCTAAGTATAGGGTGCTCTCTTACTGATGTCGCGAGACCACGTGGTCCCGCACTAATCTACATAAACACGATGACCCGACATAGTTCAACGCAACCTTTAATTTGATACATAAAATTTTAATAACATAAAAATTATAATTTTCCAACATAATTATGGACCGTTTCAACAAAATGTTAGTGGATTTATATGTAAATAAGGTTTCAGTTCAGTGTTATGATGATTCATATCTTATCAAGCTCATATCAGGCAGTTTGTATTGATGTTCGTATTAAAACCTTCTTAGAAATTGCCTGCTTTATCTGTGGTAAAAGAAAAAACCTTGACGTATAAGTTGTTTGCATTCCCGCCCAAGTTGTAAATGTCGTCGGAGGGAGAGGTTCCCGTTGCAATGATACCAATGATAAAATAAACAGAGGATTCTCAGTTCTAGGTTTGCTGGCACGACATCACATTAAGTACAATTTGAGCTAAACAAAAGTATAAAGCATTAAAACATAATTGAATTTCTGTTTATGTAAATTACAACGATTTACATTACAGTTAGAACGACGTTTACCTAAATTAGATAATTAGCGGTTCTTTATTTAATAAGTCGTTGTAACTAACCTAACCTGAAAACACCAGAAAATCCTTCCAATGATTCTTCACGCAAACACTATCGATAGACAACATAATTAACCTTTTTTTTACAACAATGCACCTACCTTTTAGAAAGAAGGCAAGATTTGTAGTTTATTTGTGCCATAAATTCAGCTTTTACAAGAAACTTTCAGTAGTTTTGAAGTATAGATTTTTTTTTTTCAACCATTGATGCGCTGCCTGATTGACTGTCATCAGCCAGTGTCACTCATACCCGGCCTTATCGATGATTCCAGTAACTTCGCGTCAACACGAGGCGCCGTCATTTAAATTCATTCGAAAGTAACTCTGTCTGTCTGTCTGTATGTTACCTTTTCATGCCTAAACGGATTTCGATAAAATTTGGCAAGGAGATAGATCGCATCCCGGTGAAGGACATAGGGTACTTTTTATCGACATACTACGCGAGCGAAACCGCGAGCGGAAGCTAGTGCTAGTAAGCTAAAACATTTCGAAACCAACAAAACATCTCTATAATTTGAAAAGAGAACGTGCAATACCGTTCACAAGCACAAAAACTCATGTTTCCACAAACAATATATTTATTGTTTTGCCCATAAAATACGGCCAATGACTATGTTTAGCTCAATTACAGGTGTGGGCCAACGGGGCGCAATTATAAAACGTTTTGTGACTTACCCGACCTCAATTATGAGAGGTTCCTATTGTTTTTGTGGATTTTTATTGATTTTCTGACCTATGAGGTCCTTTTGAGCGGTTGTAGGATAGATTTAATAACTATTTTTGGCTTTGCTTTTAGAAGATTGTAATTAAGTACTATGAGCTAAGTTTATCAGAAATCTTAAAAATTATAATTTTGAAAAAACTTATATTGAAAATTATTTCGTTCACATGGTTGTTGACGTTGTAATCAAAAGTCAAAGGGCAACGATTCAGTGAAAGTCTTCAAGTATCAATAATGATAACGGATATCTTTCTCTGAACATCTGACAATTAATTCACTCAATGCTAGGGAACATCATTGAGCCACAAAGAAGTCAAGCAATAGACCGAGATAGAAGTTTGGCAAAATTAATGGCCTAGCGACAAGAAATGAGTCAGGACAAAGATGAAAACTTAGGCCAGAAAATAGGTAAGCAATATAAAAATAAAACAGACAAAAATAGACAAGTGACGATCAAAGGCCCTACACAAAGTGACGTTATAACAGCGATAACGATGATGGAAAAGGCAAAAATGTATAGGACTGACATAAGCTATCGAAAAGCATATGTCAATCTTGTTGAAAGTCGTTGTAGAAATACGAAACGCTTTCGAAGCGATTGTCACTTGTCTAGGCCTTCAGATTATTTATCGCTATGCGAGTTGAGGATCAATCTACGATAACTGATATTTAGGTGTCAACGGAAAAGTTCATACAGGTAAATCACTAATTATTAATGATAGATATACGATATAGACGTGCGTAATTTTCTTAGAATGACGATGGTAGGATGCGTCACCTTGGCCCTGAACTGCCAGCGCCATTCGCATCAGGAGACGAGCTAATATCACAAATCACAATGACTAACTGGGTATTTGATAAACGGTGCTAATATAACCTTCACCTTCATTTGATCGACAGATCGCTTATTGAAGTTTAATTATAGATATCGTGATGTAAGAATGGGTTTTCTCATTTAATAAAACGGAGGAAAAGTCTAAATAAAAATATCTGTATAAATAAAAATATGGAACTAACATTGTGATGACTGCGATGAACGATCTTTTAGTAGTCTCTACAAACTTGCTTCTGTTATAAAATGCGACTCACGATATACCTAAGAGACGGTTCAACGAAGTTAGAAGATACTGTGCCATATTGTTGGATGATTGAAATTTAAATCTGTAAGTACTAGCTGATGCCCGCGATTTTGCCCGCGTGGATGTCGGTTATTATATACTAAAACCGTCCTTGAGAACCACTCTATCCATTGGTGAAAACGGTATGAAAATCGGTGCAGTAGTTTTTGAGTTTATCTCAAACAGGACGACAGACAGAAGCGGCGGAGGACTTAGTTTTATAATATGTAAGGATATATACTGTTGAAATAAATATGTTATTATGTCACCATTGAAAGGGAGCAAAATAACTCAATCAATCTGCCTAGCCTTTTCCCAACTATGTTGGGGTCGGCTTCCAGGCTAACTGGATGCAGCTGAATACCAGTATTTTACATGGAGCGACTGCCTATCTGACCTCCACAACCCAGTAACTGGGTAATACATACCCCTTGGTAAGAATGCAAAATAACTCAATCAAAAGAAACCCACAACAAAAGCATAACTTATTTTGAACAGTGCGAGTTCCAAAAATGAACACCAAATGATTAAGACCAAAAATAGGTACCATCTGCAAAAAGTATTTTTTTACTGGGACGAGAAGGAGAGTCACTTTTGAAGCAAGAAACCGCGTTAGGTTCAGTTCAGAAAAGGACTAGACACAAGTATCTAGATAGATAATTATGTAATACAAAAAAAAGGATTAATATTTGGACGGACGAGAAAGACAGACACTTCTGAAGCAGCAGACGTTAGGACCAGCCATGAGGTATCTAAGTAGGTACCTATATCTCAAAATTACATAACATTAGCAGCAGTATCGAGGCCTAATAGTGAGTATCACATTATAGTCGAGTAATAGAGGCGCACCTCGCGTGCCTCGCCTCGTCTCCGATTCCCGAATACCCGAGTAATTGCAGTGGACACGAGTATCCGAATATTTAGAATTTTTACCAAATTATACACTAGTTTGAAGGAATTCTCCAAAATCATTACTGAGAGGTGATCTTGGTGTTGATTTTGTTTTTTTTTTTTAGATAGTCTCTAGTATTAACTTCGTCTACATTCCGATCCAAATTGAATCGATGTCCGATGATTAATCAGAAAAGGATTTGAAGTTTTGAACTTTAGTTTGTAAAAAATGTGATTTATTGTTAACGATTTTTGATTTATTTGGTAGTATACACATATTTTATTAAATGTTTAAAAACACGGCAATCAGATGACCTTCAATATAATTTAAGAAGCTGCATCAGATTTATTACAACTAAATCTACGCAGTATGAATCCAACTAAAATATAAAAAGTGTTTTTAACACACCATTAATCGAGAAATGCGTTACGAAACTCTAATGATTAAGAATGGCGACCTATAAAAAATTACAAATGACAATCTAATTCCTAATTTAATTTCCAACTTTCCGAATTCGAATAACAAAAAAATACCGTTACAGAATTATTCTAAATTCGAAAATTTCTAACGGGATGGCGCGTGACTAATAGGTCGGCTAAAACAAAACGACATAAGTAAGAAAATGTGAATTTATCAAATGCAACTGACAGTTTTGTAATTTTTAATTGATGACCCATGGGTCGGGTCGCCGCGGTGAATTAGACATTAATGAGCTGATAATGTGTGAGGCTATTTTTTGTCAGAAGTTTTTAGTTTTTTTTTAATCTTTTGTGTGGTAGTACAGTATTTGTTTGTAGACTTCTGTAATGCCTAAAGGTGTGTTATAATGACTACTATTGTGGAAACTTTTGTTTATTTTTTGTTTGGACTAATATAGTTCTTGTTTTATGTGTGTTGCTTGTACCTAATAGTAATGCTAGATGCTGCTCAACGAATACTTCTAGCAGTGCAGAGACTTAATGTAAATATGTGGTATTGCTATTCCTCTTAAGTACCTAATCAAAACAATCTGCCTAGCCTCCCAACTATGTTGGGGTCGGCTCCAGTCTAACCAGATGCAGCTAAATACCAGTATTTTACATCGAGGAACAGCCTGTCTGACCTCTACAACTGAGTATCTGAGTAATATTATACCCCTTGGCTGACTGACTTTCGGGCGTCTGACGACCCGTAACGATTGTATCTGTATTTACCAAACCACAATTAGAAATTACTGACACATTTAAAGGTAAGTCGATGCTGTAAGTACGAATTACATTCGATAATCTACTTCAAGAATATAGTTATAATAATATTTACGACGTATATATAATAGAAATTACGACGACTATGAGCAGTGGTGGTCCAGTAGTAACGGCCACGACTTACGAGTTGTAGGTTGTAGGTTCGAACCCTGACAGGCGCTTTACTTTGTGTAAATTATTTCATCGCCACTGCTCTCAAAACGGTGAAGAAAAACATCGTGAGGAAACCGGCATGTCCTAGAACCAAAAAGTCGAAGACATGTGACATCTACCAACCCGCACTGGGCTAGCGTGGTAGATTACGGCCCGCTACCTCTCACAGAGAGCAGGCCTGTGTCCCAGCAGTGGGAACATTATAGGCTGATTATGTTTCACGACGACTATGCAATACAACACGTTTCTCCCTTTTTCAAAATAAGTATATCTTAGTAGCTAAAATTATAATTTCTTTTCATAACAGCTCTTATTATTATAACAACATAGCTAATTAAATAAATTAGCTATTCACATCAAATAAATGCGTCATTATCCTTTGTAACATAAAAACGGGCTTATTTTGCGAACTTTCAGTATAATGAGAGTTTCCGAAAACATTTTCGCGCCGACCAAATGTCCAACACCTCGGGGTGGTTATTAAACACACGGGTAGGCGTGCGTTTCCACAAGAAATTAATTATCACAAATTATCCGAAATATTCGTGATGGCAAACCCGAACAATTGACAATGTCGCCACCGCAACGCAAGAGGTCGGACCACACAATGGTTTGACAGCTGTCATTTGATTTACTTTAATTAGAATTTCGCTGAAGGGAGTTAGCGGTTTTTTGTTTACCTATTATTGTTTTTTTGAACTTGTTACTTCCTTATTTCAGAATGAGGTGCTATCAACCTTTATGTAGGTACTGCGAAGCTGGTAATTTTGTGATAATAGAAACAGCAATATGAGTAGGTACCTACAGACAAAGTTTAATGGCCATTTGCTTACATATAGAAAACCATATTTAGGTAACTGACCAAAAAACGCTAAGATAAAATATGCTTCCGCCGGGACATAAAAACGAGTAGAAAATGTGTAAAGAATTACAACTCAGAGGCAACTCCAATGATTGAGGAAAATTTTGTTTGATAAAATACGGGAATAATATTACGGAATGGAGGAATATATTTTCAAATTTCGAATAACATGGCAGTACAAAACCTAAAGCAGATTAATCTGTATAGCTACCTTTTCTACATTAAAACATGTTATCAAAAACATACCTATAACAACTAAGTACCTTTCTAATTTTATTCTTCCTTAAATTGTTAGGTAACAATATATTCGTAAGAAGAGGTTGTTCTCCCCTTTAGGGTTCGCCCCTCAACAGGAAAACCCGAAATCCGTTCCCCACACTTTTCCAAGATAAACATAGTAAGATGCGTCCAATGTATGAAGGGAGGTGCTCGGAATATATTAATAAACTCCTTCCTATATGTTTTCACTGTTCTGTTCTACTGAGACCTTGTTGCTCTGTTGTAGTGTGCATATCAATATTTTGTGTTGTGTTTCTCATTTTGTGTTGGTTAGTGTTGAAAATAAGCTTTATTTTTTACGAGTTTTGTTATCAAGGGCTTCGTTTTGAACTGAACCCATTGAAAGTTACCATTGAAAGTGTTTGTATTACCAAGCTTGCGAACTTTTCAAAGGAAAGGATTCCATAGAATAGTTTGTGCACAGAAATAAGTAAACTTTACACTAAAAAGGCCTTTTCTATGAAAACATAAAGTAAACAGGTGGTATTAACTATTAACAATACAAACAAAAACGAACAAACTTAGCGCAACGAATCCAAACACGCTGACACCGAGCCTACACAAATAGCAGCAAAAAGCGAACAAAACGATGCGCCCGCGCAAATCTGACACAACGGACGTATCCACTACAAACGAGCTATTCAAACATGGAACACAAACGTCACGTATAACTGCTCACTTAACCCTACAATAGCCATAAAGAATTACAATTAATCGCCGCGACGAGAAATGCCACCGCGCCGGTAAAAAAACGTCAAAATATTGTCGGTGGATGCGAAGCGGTACCCCCACCGGCGGCTACCGGGTAGCCAATAGGGAGGCGCGGTCGAGGCCCGCTACCGCTTTTTAGCCAATGGCGTTCCCTGGGGCGGAGCCTCGAGCTACGCACGGTGTTTCGCCCCCAGCTAAAACCTTTTCGCCTGCAGTCGTTTACAGATAAGCCCGCGGGATGGTCGATTATTATTACATTTCATACGCGTGATTCTGTGATCTACGCGCGTCGCCTCGGGCGCTTACCGAATCGATAGCGATGTACAAAACGAAGTGCGATACTAGAATTAGTTTCGGAGATATTATGATAGAACTTGCGTTGTTGTGATATGGTAGAGACATATTGTGCGTTCTGTGATATGTTTGCCTTAGTATAGATATAGCGTGCGGTATGAACCTATATATGCAGTGCCATCGTGAGGTATGGATGTATCTATCTTATATGCTTGTGTATCTACAGCGAGATGAAGCCTGCATCTTGTTAAGGCTTATGATGGATTGCGCCAATGTTTGTTGATTGGTCTAAAATGTTGGTGCATTTAGATTCTAAGTTCAAAGCTAAAAGTTAAACTACTGTTTAGTTTTATGTAAGTAAGTGTTTAGAATGGTTTAAATAACCATTAATGGTGGTTGGATTTAAATAAATACAATTATTTGTGTCCTTTTATGATCCGTCGCTAAATCTCCATATGTTTTAAAATTAATTGTTTGTGTTTTGTGTTTAATACATTTTATTATAATTATGTATACCAATTCATTCGTTTGCTTCCAATAGAAAAATAATAAAATAATATTTTTCATCCCATATTATGAAACAGCAGTGTAAGGGTTAAAAGCATTCAACCAATTAGAATTAAAACAAACCTTGATTATTACCTACACTTTACAGTAATAAAATTCAATTATTGAATAGTAATATATTTATAAGTTACTATTAACTCCTTTACATTACAATTTGCATTAACCATTTAAATAAACATTCCAACGAGACCTTACAATGAAAACGTAATTATAAACAAGCAACATTTTAAATGGAGTAAAATTATAATTTGTATTCAACGACACACCACAATTAAAGCTATTTTAAAAATAAAACCGAACTTTGTGAGAGCGAGGCGGCTGTTGCTACATTTAAAGCATTCCATCAAAGGATATAATTAAATAGCCCGTATTCTTCTCTAAGTTATACTTTAAACTTATAATTGGCGGTCCTCGACAAAAATTACACGCGAGACATCCTTTTGTAGCTCGTCTATACAAACGGGTTTGTTTTTTTATAATTTTTACTAAAAAACTATGAAGAATTGTTTAGATTTAACAAAAACCATGTTTATGAAAACTTTTGGGTTAAATAACTATGTTTAGGAGACAGTTATAAATTAACAAATCTGTGTTGTTAATCAATTATAAAAAAGCATTTTTGGAGCTATCCCAGTTTCGTTTTTGGTTGCTAAATTCACTTACCCGTTTTTAAATCCGGCACTTTTATTTTTAATGTTGTTATTTTTTAGGCAACTTTATTGTCTCTATTATCAAAACAACACTGAGAATTTAACAAAACAAGTCTAATTTTACGATTAAATTACAAGTCCTAGGGTTAAACAGGTTTCGTTAAAGTTACAGTGTAAGTAAAAATATGCAGTGACAAATCACAGCAATTTTCTAAGTAATAGCCAATTTCCTCTGCATGGATTCTCACTAGCGGAAATTCTGCTTGTAGTCTCGGATATCTTGCTGCGCAGCAAAGCATTAGAATTTTAAAATAAATCCTAATAATGAACGTACCTACAACATAGCTCCTGAAAGTGCCCTACAACGTTCGAAATTGCTCAACCAGGCAAAAAATATTATCGGCTCGTGTCAAAGTGGGCAAACCGACCGAGCTGTGAGACAAAACTGCTCCCCAACATATCGAATCGGAAACTTTCCGTACCCGAACCGACAACCAGCCGCCGGTCCCAGTTATCCTCAATTAAACGGCTTAGTATGTGGTCCATCACCAACAACACTTTGATTAGATTAAAGCCGAAAAAAAGATACGTTATAGCGAGTTTTGTTATTCATTTTAAGTAATACTTACTGGATATCTTTTAGTTCATAAATAAATGGCTCTAAGTTTAACTGTTTTAAATCAAACTTATAATCACTTCATCTATATATACCTATTTATTTTAAAATTGAATACTTAACTCCCCAGTAATATTACTCACTATTTATATTGATAACTGTGTAACGGTATGTTAAATTTCTACTTATTTTCTACCTGGTCCGAGCTTCAGAGACGGATAAAACCATATTAGCCTTCGTTAATATTTCATGTCTATCTGATAAAACCCGACTGTTGAATCCACATTGAAAGAATATATAGATTTTCAAAATGGACCTTAGATTTTCTTCACACATCACACCGTTTACAATCTGGAACATAAAATATAATATGTGATTTTGCAAGCATTTCTAAACACCACTTTGATTTTTATTTCCGCGACGGTAACCTGTGACGATAAAATGTTCATAATATTTGTACGATCTTCGCGCACTAGTTAACTTTTGTTTCCACTTTACCACAATTTTTAGTCTTTATTTTTATGCTCTTTTTCTACATTGCATTAAACCACATTTTGTTACACAATTCACGCATTCCACGTTTTTCCACGCACAACAGCCAACCAATCCAACACACCGTGAGTCAGGATGGTTATTGTCTGTCTGCGGCCGTCGGGTTTCCAGACAAGCCTGGGTGCGCTCCTTGAGGACTAACACGGTAGTCGTTTTGGAAAATCTCTATTTCATGCTTATTCATTCTTCTTCAATTCCTGACTAGCATAAAAACCGACATTGTGGATATAATTTCCGTATACGTACCTATTAATATTCTGTCTTCTGAGTTCGAGTTATATTCTTCTTCGACTCAACTGTTCGCTATCAGCTATATGTAATTATAGAATACTGAAATTAAATTTTCTCCTGCTATTGATTTTTCATTTTAAGGTTCTTGAAACTTTTGACTTGCTCTCTAACTTTTCCAGTAAGTAGTGCGGTTGCCGTCTATGCCAAATTAAGTTCTTTCCAGAATTTCCTTGATACAAATAATTTTTAATCGTTCCAAGAACCTTAAAGTATCAAGGTACTCTAATAAATCCATTATCTTATTCAGATTGAAGTAATAACTAAATTAATTTCCACATAAACAAAAGGGAATTAAAATCAAAAAGGAAATAATCCCCAAACGAAATGAAAGGCATAATATTTTTTATGGCGGTGTTCGCGATCCCATTAAGTCGCTGTCATCGCTCGTTGATAAGATTTAAATTAGCCGCACAATAAAGCTCCTGTCAAATTCGCCATTAATTTCGAATTTTGAATTTGGAACAGAAGCGGTGTTTGATCACACCACACTGGCTGGTAAAGTGGCCTCAATGGTTCAAATAAAATGAGCAAGGAGATTTAAATGGTTTTGAATCAAGGTTTTGCTTAATTTACGTAGAGGTAACGAATGAGTAACAGAATGATAATTATGTATTTTCATCATAATAAACAAGATTTTATAGGTACTTAACTGGACATTACAATTTCGATTATCGATATAGCAGTAAGTAGGTATCTGTCGATCCCTCAATCAAAACAAACTGGCTCATGGGGCCACCTAGCGAAAATTTCGATTACGCGCGCCCTCGCGAATACGACTATATACCTATCGTAAGACGTTGTAAACTAGTACTTAGGTATCAATATTTTCAAAAGACCGTCAAAACAGTGTTGCCAGCACGTGATTATCGTGATATTTCTTACACCGCGCCACTACAGTCCGTGCATCGCGTCGCGGCAGAAAAGGTCTCACAATGTAATTTTAAACTAATTAATTTTGCTCCGCCTGTCCGCTTTTGAATAACACTATTTGGACTTCAATTGTCTGCATGTCAAATATAAAATAATGGCGATTTTGATGAAACGCCACACACGAATTCGTGTGACTTTTTATAAAATCTGAATGCACAACCATCAAGTTTTTTAGATGTTTTTGCAGCTGAAATGGCTGCAATAAATCAGTGTTTTTTGCTTTGTGAGCAGTTCTTACTTATTATTTTGATTGTCTTGTATCAAATAGGTCGCAAAATTAATAAACCTAAGGACAAAAGACCTATTAAGGACAATCGGGCATTTTAGATAATTAAATGTTTCAGGTTTCAACAACTATGTTAAATTCTAAAGAAGAACCCTATGGTTAATCGAAACTTCTTTTATTTACTTCACGTTTTTATTTTACACACTCAGGTGAGTTCTTCTTTCATAATCAATAATCTATTTTCATCTCCTCCACCAAAAAACTACCAGGAAAAAAGCTCGGTAAATATTAAACAATGTATCATGTTGAACAGCTTACGTCACACTCGGTAATAGATATTGTCAAAAAGATTTAACGACATGTCACTTCGGTCCCGCCCACCGACCGGCCATAATCTACATCGGACACATTCGATACTCGACTAATTGGCTATTTCGAAATTCGTTTTTCAATAATCATTGCCGATATTATATTTTAATAGGCAATAAGAGCAAGGATAAAGCTTTGATTCTTTTTTTGAAATAGTGTACAGCAAGGGACTAAATGAGCATGTCGTTGTTTTTTAAGTTTTTTGATTTACAACCAATGAATTGTGAATAGCAATTAATGAAGAATTGAGTAGTGTCGCTAGAAGAAGGACTCTTTATTTTAATTTTTAATGGGTATCGATACACATAACTCTCGTTGTTCCGGGAAAGGAGCTCACCTTTATTCAAATCGTTATGTTTGCCGCCATTTTGAGTCACCATCTAATCAGTTGTGAATTGCAGTACTTTCACGTTTGATTCCAAGTTGTCTATTTTCTCCTTTGCTATACAAACAATAAACATTCAAACTCTCTATGGTATATCAACAAACCATTCTATAAAAGTACTAGTAATTTTTCACCGTCCACTTTTGTAATAGCACATTTATAATAGCAAATACAAACCTATTGTGTGGTTAATACAGAGGTCAGGCCGCGCACGGCAATCGCTTTTCTAAGCCGTAACCGGAATTTATACCCGACATTACTCATGCGATGCCGTTCGGTTGTTTTCCTCTAATTAGAATCCATTCAAGCGTACCCCATTAAAACTCGTCTAAATTAAAATTGGAATAACTTACTAACTAGACGTATAAATCACAACCGTACATAAAGACAATAAAATATATTGTCCAGGCCGGCCGAGGATACGACCGACGCAAGAATAATTAATACAACAATACACTCACCGGGTAATTAAAATAAACTAATTTCTAAACGTGAATGGCTTGGGTTTTATGAATGAATATTCTATAGCTTTTTTTAAAACTGGCAACATTTCTCATTCTTCGTCTCGCGTACTGACAGTTCGGTTGACGGCGTTCTTTTTTGAAGCGCGACCTCGCACAGCGGGGAGCAAGCGCATCCGTTGCGCGCTCGAATTATCTCATTTTAATTTAGGAATCGGCACTTTTTAATGGCGTTATTGAGCTAATAATTTATTTAAAATCGGAATCAATTATGTATATGGTTTTGGTATAATTTCGTGGCATTATTACGTTCCTACTTTCCAGTAATCCCTTTGTTTCTTTCTCACGCTAAGCAAGAGTTGACTCCCACGAATTAGTCTGCTAAGGATTTTTATTTGCGGGAACATCGGATCGGGATGAGTAAATCGGTGTTCATAATTACAACGTTGGGATATTTGGGCGATGGCGGCCGCGTGCACAGTAGCAATAACGTGCAATTTAAATGTTTCACATTTCAAACCGATTCTTTTTTTGAATGCGAATCTGTTGCGTGTGTGCACGCAGGAGAAATATTTGGTTATTGCTGGCTGGAAATAACCTTTATTTTGGTGTTATGTGTATTTTGAAAGATGTAATAAATTCACGTTTGTGTCAAGTGTTTTAATAAACGCTTTTTTCGATTATAGGCGAGATAATAGAAATCTCCAAATTAATTATCTGAACATATTATTAGTTAAACTACGCAATTCCTGATGAATTGAGTCGACAAATATAACAAAATTATTAAAGAATATTTTGAAAGGACAACCAGCTGCAATACATGCAGCTATACCTAAACTCTTGCGCACAAAATGTCTTTGATACAAATATAATATGTTATATTAATAACAATTTGCATACTATAGATATAAATAAAGTAATAATGGGCTTTCTAAATATTCTGGGGGCGTATAATGGCGTTGTCCAAAAACTTATGTCCTCATAAAATAGCCAACGTTTTGCATACTAACGAGTGGCGGATATTTAGAGGTTGAAAATCTAGTCAATTATGAGTATTATGATCTAATCGATTTTGATTTATGAATTATTTATATTAGGTACTAGTAGTTCTGCGAACATTAGACCTCGCGAGTACAAACTTTCTTGCCGGGATATTTTTTACCATGTTTTTGTTTTTAAAAACAAAATATTTTTAATTAACTTTGGTATTGTAAATAACCATGTCAGTTTAAAATCCTTTAACAAAAAAAAAAATCCGACTGCGGCTGTAGGTTACTAAAAAGCATAAAATAAGCTCAGGTAAGTAGTACTAAGCTAAAGAAAGTTTAAAGCTGGTGCGCTGGACGGAGTCGCTTGGCATGGTAACAGCAGTACCACATAGGTTTTAATTAGGAGAGGTAACGTTGCAGCCTAGTTTTGTGATGAGAATGTGATCGCGGGTGCTCTATCAACCCTCTAGTAGTTAAAAGTAGTATCTAGTAGTTAAAAGGCGAATTCCACTGGTAGAAATCTAAAAGTGAGCAGTTTACTGCATTTTGAGGAACTATTCTGCTCACCACGCCGAAGATCCTCATCAGATCTTCAACAATTTTTTATGAGACCATCTGAAAATTATTACCAATACTCTATAAAGCAATAATTATGCTATTACGCATCAAAAAAAGACATTGGAACTACTTTCGACCCTACAGCTTGAAACAATGCATTTGTAACTGATTATTAAAAGTGAACATGATTGCAGTGCACTAAAGTCCGGACCACTGTTCTGGCCATCACGTAGCCACAAATAATACCTTTATTGTACTGAATAAAAAATGCTTTCTTCGAAATAGCAGAAATGTACCTTGCATTTGATTCGGGTTAAGTAAAATCTCGTTTTATTGCTTTATTTTGTTCTTTTTTGGCACTGGCAACTATTCTTGGAGCAAGCTGAAAATAAAATCAACTATTACAACGTCTAAATTTTACTCATAATAGCTAAATGAAGTTAATTTCATAAATATAGATAATTAGCAGCCTCACCAGTAAGCGGAATGAGTCTCTGGATACAACCAGATGCAGGTGTTTCCATATTTTTCATTTAGGAAGACCTCTGAGTATGAGCCTCAGATTCTATTTTGTTCTACCTGTCAGTTTGACAGGGCCTCATTACGTCACCGCTGTCAAATTTTTACACCTGACATTTGCCTGCATACCAGACACGTTACATATAATCAACAATGTATTTGTTAAAATCTTCTGCCATCGAGGTATAGTAATTAAAATAAATAATGAGTAAGCCTTGAAGTAATCAGTTTGAAGCTTAGGGCTACAAGCTACATGCAATGATAGGCCGTAAATATCATATTTTTATAGCTCCATATATTATACAAATTAAAATTAATATTTGTTTGATTATTGTGTAGGTTCGTGTTTATTTTAGCATACTATTGAATAGTAATATAAAGGAAAGGTAAAACTACCTATTCATAAAAGGCATCTAGATAATAATAATAATGATGATTCTTTTCTCCCTTTTTATATACCTGTACATTTTATTATTTTATGTCTGTTAGCTTATTTCATATGTTATTAATATTATATTCCGAAATAAACAAATAAGTAAAAAGTATTCGAAACTTAACAATGGTAGCTTTTAGTAGCCACAATCCTATTTTTCACAAATCACTCAAGTTCAACCCATCGACATAAACTTTCAAATATTCGAACAACGGAAGACTTAGAATCATCTTCTGATTTACAACCATAAATTGTATTATTATAATAATGTGTCTAACGGTTCATTTAATTTTGAAGATTATTATTACAACATTTTTTCAGGAGTCATTAAACTGCCAACATTATACATTATTATCAAAGGTCACAATTCTATGCAAATGACAGGTTGCTATTACGGAAACGCCCACTTACTTATCTGTAAATAAATCTCTTTTATTTTTAACAAGGACACAAAAATATGTTGGTTGATCATCTTTTTACTAGCGACTTTTAAGCTAATTAAATCTTCTTTTATCCAACATTTTAACCATTTTATCTATAAACCATTACCGGATCGTGAGCCGTGTTGCTAGTAAAAAAATAATTATTCCCGGTGTTACGCGGGACGCTGCAACTCGTTAATGGTCACGACCTGGGGTCAAGCTATTAATTTTATTACTTTATTTTATCTACCGACTAGTAGCCACTTTAAAACCTGTGTAAAAAATATTTGTATAATGGGATAGTTTGTTAAATACTTCACTAGAATTATATGTTTTTTTGTTACTGATAGTCTCATTGAGCAACGAGACAAAATTATGTATTTCGCGCCGAAACGAGACATGAAGGACTATGTTTACGCTCAGTCCGTCATGTCTCGATTCCATACGAGATACAACGACGTCAAAATTTACTCGCACGTATGTTAGCCTTCCTGGATAGACTGGATGTGAAAGGTGAAGGACCAACTCTGCACCCAGTGTTATGGCGCCACTCGAGCGAGCAGTAAAAGTGTAATAAAAATAAACATTCACAGAATGCCTTAAAATAATTGAATTTCAAATGACTGAAGTAGAAAACCCACTAATCGTTTTAAAATCATTACCCAATTTAAAAGCCGTAACTGAGTTGGAACTTGCTCGTAAATCGTAACCCAGTGTTGTAGACATCCCTTTTTAGCGAAGTTAAACAAATAGCGATGTTTTAAGTTAAAATAAGTTTTTCCTGAGATGGGTACCTAAGTAACAACTTACTGGTGAATTACTGCAGTCCTCACACAGTCACTGTGCTTGGGTTTCCTTAGTAGGTATGCCACTGCAAAAGCCGTCTCCGAAGGTCTTCTCGAATTTTGTTTTTTATAACTTCGAAGTAACTGCTTTTGCACGGGCGTAGGTAGGCAGGTACACTGCAAGAAGCAGCACTCTTGTGATACCGTGTCAATAAAAGGCGTATTTAAACATTAACTTTGTATTATTTTATTTATAGTTATAACTACATATTTCCGTCAACACAGACCCCTCGTCTATCAGCTACCCGAGCTGATCTGAGCTGAGCTTTATCTGGAAACAAAAATATTCGTGGAGATTGAATGATAAAGCCAAATCTCTTCAATACTCGCACTGATTCCATCCTTACAATCTACCAAGACCCTATTTCTACCCTTCAAAGAAAAACATTAATCAACAGAACTACCTCAATCTTAACCGCCTAAAAACACCAATTAACCGCTCCAATATTCCACGATATAGGAAACGCCTACCCATAAAATCATTGCCAGTACAAAAAAGTCATTACCGTGTTACGCGGCTCAACCCGCTACGCGCGTGCCCGAGTCACGACCTGGACGATCCGATTTTATTACTTTACACGAACCGCGCGTAACGCGTAATTGAAGGTTAACGAACAAGTTTTGAATTACGAACGAAACGAAGCTTCGAACACTTGCAATGTTCGCTGTTTGAATTTTCTGATTCGGATTTGGAATTTTTGGTTTGTTTCTTTTCGCTATGAGTTTTGTGCTTGGTGGCATCATGGTCTATTCATAAAAGCTATTTGCTATTGAAAACCCCTATTTTTTGCACCAAGTTCCTACCCAAAATGCACAATAACAGTCATACTTACCTATATTATGCTTCGTTGAAATGTAGGTATAGGCACTGTAGCAGTGTCACTCATAGATAATTAAAAAAATAAAGAATTTCAATATTTCTCGAATTTTGGTCTAAAACGCTCTGTGGGATGATTCGAATTGTGATTAATTTCATGGAAAAAATCCGGAAAAATCGCACTAAAGAATACTCAGTACATAATTCATAGTAAACCAATCTAAATAGGTACCTATGCAATGAGTTCTGAAGACACCATAAAATTAATTTTCCTCCTCAATATAAATTAAAATATACTATAGCTAAGAAAACTCTCTCATCAGCAGATAAACCATACCACCTTTTGTTGTTAACAAAGGACACTGACACGAAACATAATTGTTTCGGAGCTCATAACTCAACGTCAGACAAAACTAAAACAAATGCAACCACAGCTTCCTTCATTAGCAACTTGTTACACCGAACCTCCTTACAAAATAACTGGCTGAACAGAATAAAAAGTAAGAAGTATGACACATACTGTAAACCTCTGAAAGAAAAGAACTATGAACTCTTTTCAGCAGATATATGAATTATTGATAGAGTTGCAGATGTTTTGAATTCTGCTTCAGCAAAAAAAATGCCGATATTTCGAATTTTGTAGATTCATCAAATTCTTATAATAGCTAATTATTTTGTAAAAAGGTATTAGCCCTATTTATTTACCAGCTGCTAGCAAACCCACCCAAGTCGTTAGCCTAAACAAAGGAAATGATTTTTACGACTTTGACATTGACGCACAACTTTTTTTTTTATTCCTCCACCCTTTTAACAGTAAAATATCAAGAAATCAGTTTCCTCCTAACCCAACAACCTGTCAGTCGGTTCTATTTTCAAATCAATCTCACGTACTGCCAGGACAGTGTGAGTGCGGAGCATCGATCATGGAGCCACGCCCCGAAGCCGCCGCGCGACAACCAGCCGGAATATAAACTTTTTGAATCAACCTCTTTCGATTTTCGAACGTGGAATTTGTTAATCTGTGGTTATGACTGGCTGTGTATTTGGGCTGCATTCAATTAATGACCTAAAAGGAAGTCGCTGTCTTTTGTCATCTACCCAAAAAAAAAGGAAAATAATCGCTTCACATTCGCAGCTTTGTTCCTTGAGCACTAAATTATTGTTACTGATTAAAAAAAATCAACATTTCAAAAGATTTCCGGATGCGGAAAAACTTACCTACCTATTCGATGACCTTAGAAAAATTTTCGTACCAACCTTGATATAAGCAGATATTCCGAACTTGGATAGCTGATGTTGTCTTACCTACCTTAAAATCTGCACATTCAATAATTTAGTTTACTAGGACGACATATTATTATTATCATAGTTACAATAATTATATAAGTAATCTACTGAATTATAATTAATTATTTTATAGATAACTAATCATTAATTTCCTTCCATCATTTTCTCATGCAGTTTATTCCTTGTAAATTATTATTTAATTCCAAAGATTTTAATTTTTCGGACCAGCATTTCATCTACTGACACGACTTGAACAACAAAAACAAAACGCAAGCAATTTAAAAACATCAGAATTTAAAAAGAGAACAGTTGGAATGTTGAAATGAACCGCGCTACCATTCCCGAATACGCTTGAGAAAGTTATAAACAATTTTGAACACTATCTGAATTAAAATAGAATGCTTTTTTCTTAAAATAATTTCAGCAATTTAAGACATTTTAATTTCAGTTATTTTGTAATTTGAACTTCCGTTTTACGTAGGATCGAAGGAATGTAATTTAATCTATAAGAGAAAGCAATTAAGTCCAAATTCATTTTTAAAGGGATAAATTGATAAAATTGTTCTTTTTTTTTGTAGCGACTACCTGTATTGAAACTATCGAAAGTAAAAATGTTTATATTTTAATAGCTATTATGACCACCTAAAATAATTTTCTGTAGGAAATGCGTCATTATCGTCATTCATATTGATGTGCCTATAAGTAGTACTAGCTTCTGCGCGTGGAAAACATGGCGCATTATAGGAAAACTGCTACTTAAGTAGCACCTATACTCAATTCATTATAACATTAGACAAATAATGTTATAACGCAACGTTATTTCCATGAAAGCATTTTATAAGTTCCGTTATTTCAAAGCAATTTATTGTATTTACCATTTACATATAAATGGTAATTATACAATAAATTTAAATACACTGAAATGCAATAATTTCTACATAAAACACAATAATTGTCGTTATTTAGTCGTTATTTGTCTTATGCGAGGATAATTCCTCATTTATTTTTTACCTAACTCAGACTAACTTTTAAGAAATATTCTAAAATGAACGTAAATTACAAAGAAGAGCAGAATTACTAAATAAAATGATCCTCCATTGGGAACTGAACGTTTCGAGAAACACAAATAAAAGTGAATTTAATACTTTTACGTGCTATTGTTCTTTGTTTACAAGCTTTCGAAGTTTACTGCTTGATATGCAGAGCTTGTGGAGGTTTTAGTATATACTTAAATACTATAAGTTAAGACATATTTAAAATATCAGGACGATACCGCTCAGGAGAGCAGTGGTGGCCCAGTGATAACCACCCTGACTTTCAAGTAGTAGGTATATTCCTAGTTCGTGGGTTTGAACCCAGCCAGGCGCTTTACATACTGTAATACTTTGTGTAAATAATTTCATCACCACTGCTCTCAAAACCGGTCATATCCTAGCCAGAACCAAAATTTCGAAGAAATGTGACATCTACCAACCCGCAATGGGCCACAGCCCACTCCCTCTCACAGATAGGAGGCCTGTGTCCCAGCATTGGGAACATTATACAACGTGCCGCTACAGTGGCGACATTAATTTAACACACGTATACGATTTCGCGTATTCGTTTTATGAAAATATTTGAATTTCATAAAACGTTATTAATTATTGATTTATTTACAATTTTCTAAATTACCATCCTGGAACAACCTACTTAAAGAACTGTAGCGAAGAGGTCATTTGCCGGGGTCACGGATCATATGGTAGGCGAATAGAGGAAAACCGCGGAATTTCTTAGAAATTATGCCAACAACAAAGCATAGTACCGAAAAGCCGAAAGCACGTAAGTCAGCTGGTAGGTAGCTTCATGAGTGAATCTTTTACACAGAGTGATCTCAATTTTGGTTATGTTTTTGTTATTTAGTTTGTTTGAAAATTTAAATTTTTCAATTTACGAATTATTTTATTTTATTATAATTTTTATGTTTACTGGCCACTAGCTCTACCCATGTGTTAAATTAATGTCGCCATTGTAGCGGCACGCTGTAGACTGATTATGCTAGTATCACCCTCTAGTAAAGTATACTAGCGACCTCCCCCTGCTTGGCACGACTTTCACGATCTGACAAGACATCGAGATTTCTTTACCGTTTGTAAGTTTTAAATTAAACTAGCTGATGCCCGCGGCTTCACCCGCCTGGATGTCGGTTATTATATACTCAAACCTTCCTCGAGAACATCAACACACTCAAAAACTGCACCGACTCATGCTGTTTTGTTGCAGCATGAAAATCGGTGCAGTTTTTGAGGTTATCGAGAACAGACAGACAGACGCGGCGGAGGACTTTGTTTTATAATTATGTAGTGATTTATTGTAGGTACACATAAACCAGAATAAATTCTCTAAATGATGGTAAAATCCGCATGAAAATCTGTTGCGGAGTTTAGAAGAACAACGTGGTCACAGACAGACGCGAAAAGCCACAGTCGTAACTCATAACTTAAGACTCGTTCCTCCGCATATCTTTGTGTTTGTAGCCCAGCTTTCTGTCATATTCAAATGAAGATTGAATCGAAGCATTATTCTAGATTTTTAAAGTTCTATTTACCCACATTTGTCTAACCAGGGTAAGGTAAATTATGGTATATATACATAAAATACCTAACTTCAAAAGGAACTCTAGTCTCTAGACAGAACTTTGAACTACTTTAGAAAGTAACAATAGCGTGTTACATGTTGCTTTGTTACTCACAAACACAGACTTTGTTAATAACTAATTGTTTCAGCCCAACAAGAAATTCGGGACACAAAGTCCGTTATGCAGGAGAAACTTTGTACAATAGTTAGCAACCTGCATAGACACAATTATTGTACCTATTTAATAATGCATTACATAGCACAAATAAATCTATTCAACAAAACGTTGAGCTACATTCCGCAAATACACTAATTAATCTTTCCGAAACCCGCAAAAAATACCAAGATAATGATAACTTAGTACGCGCTACAATGAGGCATAAAATTCTTGATGTCTGGTACTCACAAAAAAGGTTACTTGAAAAAAGCGACCTCTGTTATCGAATAGTCGACCTAACCGCTTTAATATAGAGTAGGATTTTGTGTCTGGCAAGTTTTCATTTGGTTTTTTTGGCGGTTTAAAAAATGCTGGAGCTGACCGCACCGCCGCGGGCATGGCACGGGCCGGCCGCACTCTGCCTAGAAATCTTCACTTCAAATCTGTGCTTAATGATTGCGTACAACTTAAAATTACCTGTCAATATTAACTGTGGGCTATTATTTTTATGATGTCGACTATTTAATTTTAGGTGTAAAGTTTAAAATGAATTTTTGTTTAGTTGATTATGGGCCGGATGTGTTTAAATGTTTATATATTAACGCTTGAAATTACCTGACAAAAACACTGCAGTGGAATGTGGATCATCCTGGAAACATTACCTACTGTGCCATTTATTTCGTCATAACTTCATAATTATGTCTTATTTTATTCAAAATAAAGTGAGACATGCTGCAAGGTACAACATAAAAAATTAAAATTTTCTTAACCTTCTACCAAAAACCAACAAAAAATCCTTCGGAATTCAAACACCGGACCAGTTTTCATAACGTCTCTAACCCGCTAGAACACGTTACATCTTTTGTCGACGCCTAAATCGGTATAAAATTATACCCACCAATCATATACCAATCTAAATTATGATTGCTCCAGTAACGTTGATCGACGCGCGATGATGATTGGCTACAATTATCCCGTCATAAGTCAGTTATCTATAAATCAATAGAGCCTTTTAAAACGTTTACCTTATTCGGGATGGTTTGCTTGTCTAGATATTGCAGACTTTGTTTTGTTTTTGTATTGATTTTATTGAAAATCGTAGTTTATTTCGCAATTTTACAAAAACCTGAGGGAACGTCTGAAATTATAAAACTTGCGTTGATAAACATTGTTATTTGTTACTGTATCACTAAGTAAGTGTTTTGTTTTGTTCTAGGTAAGCTGTGAGAAGAAGTTTGTTTGTAAAAAAAACTGACCAATTTTGTGATATTAGCGAAAAATGACTTTTCGGTGTGTTCCTACTTTTCAAACTGTCTCCAACGATAGCAACGCTACCTGGGTAAGTGTTTTATAACTAAAACTTTTACTTATGCTATGCGATACTAGATGGCGTTACACAGATTTTTTTAGCAAATATCGTACTGCAATAAATATACATTTTATTTTATCTAATTAATAATCATCAATTGAATATCACTTTACTAATTAATATATATTAATAGTGGAAATCATACTTTTAAAATTCATAATCAATTGTTATCTTGTCTTATAAAAAGAAAGTTGCCACGTTATGAAAATCAAAATTGCAGCGCCATCTATTATAAAACTACAGAACTATTCAACTACGTAGCCACCAAGCTGGTTACTCAGTTACGCTACTCGCCACTAGATGTCTGACCTTATTTCGTTATTTCAATCTTGAATCATTTTTTTTTCTATTGTGATCTGATTAGTAAGTAGTATTTTAATATTCTATTGAAATCTTTTACTTTGTTAAATAATATTTGATTGCTTACGTATATTGTTTTTCTATCAACCTATTTTATGCATAATCATCTCACAGTACCTAATCATAAAAAGCAATTAACAAGTTTCAAATCAACGCTTCATTGTCCGTGCTCGAAGTTGCGCGGACCATTGACACATGAAGTGTTGTCTCGTTGACATGTCGACGAACTAGTGCTGTGACCTCTGCGGTCGCCCACTCAATGCTTAACCCAAAATTTAAAAGTTTATCTTGACAGTTCTCGATGGCGCTGCTTACTATGTAAAAACGTCAATGACATGTCAAATTCAGTACGAAAAAGTAGTTCCATTTTTCGCCGCATTTCAAATTAAATTGGTTTTCTTTCGTGAAGAGACATGGCTTCTTGCGAACCTACTTGAAATTGACCCTGTTATTTCCCTGGGAATAAAAATAAAGCTAAGGATGGGCGGCGATTGATACGTGGGCAGTAGAAGGTGTTATAACTGTACCGTTATTCAGGTGTTTATGATTTATTATGTTGTTACTTTTATAATATGATGTCTCGTATTAATTAGCGATAAGTCACTTAACATTGTGGGTTTTATCGTGTAATAAATTTTGTTATAATTACCTATTATTGTTTTAAACATTGGTATATACTTATTTTATATAAAGTTAGCGAAGGATGCAGGTTATTTTGCGAACCTACCCAGATATACCGAGAAAATCAATATATAATAAAAATCTGTTTGCACTATATAATAACAAACGCGCTCCTTTTCATAACTAAACATTTTATACACAGTGTTGCCAACAGTTAAACAAGCTCTCCACCAGATTCAACTTCTAAAACCACCAGAAAACCACTAACAAAAATCGGCCGTATTCCAAAAATCGTTAAAATTTCCACTAAACAATTTTTTTCACATTTTTTTTATTTTTACTAGAGAAAACAGTACTAAAATGTTCTATAATATTGTGTATTAAAATACTTATTTAAAATCAGTCAGTAAATCAAAATACAATATTATTAATAAATCAACAAGTCAAGATAAACATAAAAAATATTCAATAACCACGACTAGACAGAGTTCATCTGTTCTTCTGTTCACTCAGTTGTTTTTTAATTTACCTAAAAAAAAAAGCTACAATAATATATCTCGTAACGTTTTAGTGGCTTAGTGGTTGAGTGATAGCATTTTCAGTAATTGAAACTGAATTACTAAACCACTAGAAAAAACCACCAGCCACTAAAAGCAATATTTCGCCACAAAAAAAGGGGGGTCGAAACCACCAGTTTTAGTGGAAAGTGCACTAAGTTGGCAACACTGTTTATACACATTCTCACCTCTTTATCTACCTTCAATTCCTTTGTACGCAGATCCAACAATGAATATACTATATCATAGAGAATATAAAAGAAAAGTAATTATCGACGTATGTTCAGTCAAATTGCACTGTTCGTCGAACTATTAGTAAAAGATAATTAGTTCTCGTCTGAGATAATTACAACTTTAGCGTTCATCAAACGCTTGTCATCGCCATCGTGCTATGGACAACGAACCATTGATTGGTTAGTCTATGGGTAGCATATTAATATAATGTTCACACTGCTGGGACACGGGCCTCCTCTCTTCGAGAGGGATTGGGCTATAATCTACCACGTGGGCCCAGTGTAGGTTGGTTGATGATACATGTCTTCGATTTTTTGGTTCTAGGACCTAATACCAAAGAAAAAACCAAGACAGCGCTGCGAACACAGTGAAGCATGCCAAAACTCCACCTCCGCTCTGTGAATATACGCTCACAGGCACAAATCCACCATTTACAATCAAACTACATCTCACTAAGTGCACACATGTTTCAGAAACCGGCCTCACGTCACTGTTGACAGCGCTCTTGGTTTTTTATTTGGTCTGAGTCTAGGACATGCCGGTTTCCTCACCATGTGTTCCTTCACCGTTTACTATGGATAGAACTACCAGTATCTACCTTCTCATTGTAATGAGTACCTATAAAGAGTGTTAGGGTAGACACCGTTATCCTTGAAACTAGTGGTTTAGTGTCATCTATAATATACTTTTTCTATGGGACCAACCATGAAATCGCGAAAAAAAAATCAGCTGTTCCATACATTTGTGTTCACTTAAATCGACAAAATGTATGGAACAGCTGATTTTTTTTTCGTGTGTGTGTCTGTGAATGTCTACCCTAACACCCTGTATAGGTAATTTCTTCTTAGAATTACCTATAAGAAAAAGTGAGTGTAAATTACAAACCATTTTACAAGGTGGTATTGAGACTGACTGCCTAATAGGTTGCGCCAAATGTGCGTCTTCCATCCAAGAATCACCACTACTGGAGACTATTTTAATCATCATCATTTCAGCCGAAAGACTTCCACTGCTAGACATAGGCCTCCCCAAGTACCGCCACTTCGACCCGCACCCTGATTGCATAATACACGATCAATCAGATTTGGAATCGGTTTGAAACAAATGTTCTAATCCATTGCTTCATAAGTTCGACACAAAATCAGCTCAACAACGTAACTTACGAAGCGACCATACAATCCATTCTCACATTTGTACAGCGGACAAAAAATCCAATCTGCCTAGCCTTTTCCAACTATGTTAGGGTCAGCTTCCAGTCTCACCGGATGCAGCTGAATACTAGTATTTTACATTGAGGGACTGCCTATCTGACCTCCACAACCCAGTAACTGAGTAATACGATACCCCTTGGTAAGACTGGTTGTCAGACTTCCCGTAACGACTGTCAAAGATCCACGAATGACAGCCGGGACCAACGGCACCAACGGGACCGGCGGCATATGTAGCGCGGGCACAACCCATATTAATTGAATAAATAAAATGCACTGAAGCTTCCTCCAAGGAGAAAGCTCAAGTACTAATAAGAAGTACATCAATCCATTAGTAAAGTGAACCGATAGCAACTGTTGTAGCGATAATATCTTTGTTATTACTGACGACTAACGATGATAATAAAACAATGGATGCCGCTCGTCGAGAAAACGCTTTGATAATACAATCTACAACATATTACTCTGTAGGTACCTACTTGTAAGAGTAAGCACGGTTACAATATCCGGGGGCTGAAAACGGCCACTTTAGCAGAATCATATTAGGATAATAATAAGAATCATCGTAAAATGTCACAAACTGACCATCCTACTAATATTATAAATGTGAAAGTTTGTGTGTTTGGATGTTTGTTACTCAATCACGCAAAAACAGCTGAATGGATTTGGATGAAATTTTGCAAACAGATAGTTTATAACCTGGATTAACACATAGGATACTTTTTATCCCGATAGTCCCACGGGATCGAGACTTACGCGGGTGAAACCGCGGGGCGCATTCATAATAAGATCTGCATGTAATTCATAATACGAAATAATTCATCTGTTTGACAGTTTTCTATGGAGATTCGTAAAATCGACCCCAAATTATGAATTGCTTTTAAGTCAAATTAGAGGAATTGCTAGTGACAGCTGGGATTCAGGTAATGAACTGCTTTTAGAGGAATTGCTAATGTGGCCGGTTTAGGTCCCCTGGTAAAGTTATAACAAAGGGTGGACAAATGAGATTCTAGTAAAAGTGTTCATAGAAATTGTTCTACTAGAGTCGCGTCGCGCCAGTCTGCGGGAGCTTTTAAAGGTTACCAACGTAAGGTAAACATTATAGGTACCTACTTTATGTAGTTAATCATTTGTAATAAGTTTGAATTTATTTTGATTTCGACGGTTGTTAACACACTTGTGAAAATATGTTCAAGAAGTCGTAAATTTCAATAGAAACCCATTACAAAAGTATTTGCTTTATGCTTGTAAAACTAACCAATAAAAATAAATAACTGACTGGCAGGAAAACATAATAAACAACTTACATCGTTAAAAATACTAGACACCTTCATGAAAGCTTTCTAAGCTCCGCGCGACATGTCGTCAAAAATGCGTAAGTTCTACGCGCAGACGCAAATCATTTCACGCACGCACACACAGATACACAGTGCACACACACAAACTCGTGATCACCTCACAATCAAACCTGATATGAGAGGAACAATGATACACATTCGCCGCGAAGAGCGAGAAGGAGCTTTTGGTGCAGTATATGTAAGGAAATCAGATGAAAAACTGCGATGATTTGTAAGTTGCAAGTCATTCTCAAATTCGCAAGTGATGTCACAATTTAATGACAGTATGATTGTCTTATCTTATAATATTGTTCAAAATAGATCTCTATCAGCATTTATAATTGTTAGTTCCATGCAGTAAACGCCATTTATTCGCTCCAAAGACTGTGTTTGTATTTCATCGGTAAGCCTTTTTATAAATAAACTAGCTGATGCCCACGGCTTCAAACGCTTGTTTATAACATGTTTCTATAAATAATGATATAATCTAAGCATGTTAAGATAGGACTATATATCATCGTCGGAAATCACAATTACCTCCGCCTAGGCGAAGACCATGGTTATGCAAAATTATTTAAATAATTCAACTAAAAATAATCTACTAAACCATTGACGCAATTCAATTATGCACACGATTAATCTACGCCCGCTCATCGCCAACAAATTCATCATCAGTTATTAAATGTTAATGTATTTCTTGATCTGCATACTTACGGTGGTCTGTGGCACTCCCCGTCTTTATCGCGGTACGTCAGGCGCGCGGGCACTCCATGTGATAGCCGCGGGCCGCGACCGACTGCTCACGTGGGCCCGAACACGCGCCAACATACGAAATTAAACTTTTGGAATTTCGAATTCGGAAACTTTTTAAATTTTTGACAGTGATTGTGTTTTGTTTTTTTTTTTATTGGGTGTCTGGAGTTTTTTGTTATCTTTGAGTGTGCGATCTTTTTGGTAATTAACTTTTTATGATAAAGTGACAGTGCGACGGTAAATTAGTGGATAGATTTTTGTTACCAATTGATAAAGTTATTAACTGCAGGAGCATCGAGTATACCAATCCGCCCCGAGGTAATCACATATTGGTCAGGCAATTTCCTATACCATCAATAATAACGGGGCAAGTAAACAATAACATTATTTGATGTAAGACAGAGACAGCCACATACAGAAGAGCGGGACAAAAGAAAATCATCGATCTAAGAAAATAGAATTCTCATACGAAATGTAATGGCGGTACAATAATCGTGTAAAAGTTCACGATAGTTGCCCAACGTGAGGCGGTAACAATACAATAACGCTAGCGTATATAGATCTTGAACAAATCGATTTGTGTATACTTGGTGTACTGAAATTAGAGGTCCTTGTAATCTGGCCGGTTATAGCGGTCATCTCGGCCGATAGATAATGATCTGTCGATGATTTACGCCGCGTTAAACCGACAATGGCACGAGATAACCCCCAGCCGCTGTGCACAATGTGACCAATTAGAAACGCGGAACATTCGCCACGATGACTAAAATGAACGGCATCAACCTGCCAGACATGACCGACCGAGATCTCTCCGTCGACGACATATTCAACGAGAACTTCAACTTAAAAAGAAAGAAAATACAAATCGATTACGAAGACACCAAGAAACCTAAAACAATCGACGATTCGGATACCCTAAAATTCGGAAATAACAACAATGTAATCGATAAAATAGAATCGCCGCAAAACATGAAGAGGAAAACGAAAACATTCGCAGACAACTACGATATCGATAAGATCGTGCAATCGAACATGATAATCGATAAAGAATCGAGTAAAGTAAGATTGGAGATGAGGCAGTGTGGTAATGATTTGGAATACAAAACAAACGGGCACGTTGGAAATGACTTGAACGAAGTAGGTGCTGTATCTACAGACGGGAATGAGTATACCATGAAGGATGGTAATGATATAAGAATGGATGGTGCTGACGATAAGATTATGAACAACAATGAAGGTGATTACAGCATGAACGGGAATGATGAACATGGGAATGGTGTAAGTAATGTAGATATAAAATTTTCAACAGATTGGTTGGCGATTTAGATGATTATAGCCCTTACTAGCAACTGAAGAAGGACCTATTTGATTCATCTTCTTTTATATTATGCAACAAATTATTATTCAACAATTTGGACACCTGTTTCTCTATTAACATTTAGAAGCCAATTATGTCAAACGTCTCTCAATTAAAGGTTATCGGATGTCCTATTGTCAAAGTTAGCAAGCTTCAAGAAAGCTGCTTAAGTATTATTAGCTCAATGAATTCCTTTTTCAATAATGTAAGTTGTTTTATAAGGAGTTTGTCTATCTATTATAATCGCTTTAAAGTCTTCAGCCGTAAGTAATACGTGGAGCACGAAACATAAGTAGGTGTACTTACTGCAGCCAGTCGCGGTTACCTATTGAGTGCTATTAGTTGCGTTATGTTAAAATGTTGGAACACTCATGGGCGCAGTGCCGCATACACGGTACACGGTGCCTCTAGGACTGTCGTCCTTGTTGGATTTAAGGTACTATGTTGGATTCTTTAGAGCAATCTATCGATTGACCTATATTATCACAGCCAAAAATCGGAATCAACGTCAGATGAATCTGTGAGTTCAGAAGCTTCATCATAGACGAGGCTCTTTCATTAGAAAGGTCACTGATCATCAACCTGAACAATCCCTGACTATACACCTTTCATGACCACAACCTCTTCAGTAAAATGCATTATTCTAAGCTAGACTAGACAAGACAACCTAATTCTCAAACGAAGTAGAAATAATTCACAAAACTCTCGTTTACATTTAAGCGTATAAAATTCGTCATGATTCGATACTGAACGCGATAAGACGCCGAAATTCCGACAATACTCGGCTAATTCCGACAATAGTCTACTAATTCCGACAATAGTCACCTAAATGCCGTTAGTGGACCACAAAGGAGTTAGTGAGTGGAAATAATCGCAATCTCTATGCATTTGATGCGGTAAAAATTGTAGATGATATTCATATTTATCCTTTCCTATCGCCATGAATTAACTAGGATCTGGTGTTCTTATTTCATGTCTTCCAATAAATCCAAAATCATCCGTTTTGGACACTATACTACTAACTTAATCAGATGAACATTGTCTATGTCAACATCCATCTTTCTGGGCGTTAACAAGATAGGTGTTCTGTCCAACCATGCCTTAAATTGTCAGATTAATAAATATTTCCTCATTAACGTCGCCAAGTCTTTTAATGTCGGTGATGACTCTAATAAGACCACGACACAAATCATTCGACATAGGAAAAGCTTATAAAAAGTAATCGTCATAGACAAAAACATGCAACTGTTAATCAATTTCACGCCTTAGAGCCATAATGTCATCCACAAGTCTTGACCGTATAAAGGAACCATAGACAAACCCGTCTTTTTTTTTGTATATTGTTGCTGGCCCGCGGCAAACAACACAAAACATAACCGTACTCTAATGCACTTGCCGCCGATAACATGACACGTGCTGGCATGCCCGACCTTAGCACGTGTTGTGAGGTTTATTCAATAAAATATAGATATAGGAATGCAATAGAACTTGATTTGCTTCAGCAGCTTTTGTTATTCGAAGCATTTTCAGTATGTTATTAAAATCAGCTACAAATTCTCTGCTATGGATGAACCAATTTAAAATGACAGTTGTCTCGTCATTACTAAAAGTGGGCCAGAATAACGTTTAATTCATATAAAAAAGTGGCACTAGTTTAAAATAAAAATCTTTTACCATTGTGCTTTTTAATTGGCTAATCAATGCCCATTGTACACTTTGCAGGAGGCAAACCTTGATTTCATCCAAAGAGATTTAATTGTTCAGTCAGATAAAGCCTAACTGAAGAAGGGACAATACATATCCAAGCTTATTTTCATAACCACTCACAATAGTCAACAATCTATGTCAATTTATACACTTCAACCAACGAAGCATGTGTAGGAATCAAAAATTCAAGAGCCAACTGACCATAAGTCAGAGGTGGCACAACTAGGCCAAAGAGGTTATTATAGATCCTAAGGTTATAGGCTAAATGAAGTATTAGCAAATTGAACATTATGGGCTCTTAGAGCTTCCAATTATTACGTGCAGCCTTTATGAGCAGTAAGTGACGATCAAAGAGGTACTGGCAGCTTTACGTGCTATTATTTGTTTCGTCATTAGGTAAGAATTTGATGTTAGGAGAAATAGATTGGAATTGTGGAATTTGAGGAGTTTTTGACTGGTTTTCTTCGGTAGTTAAAATAAGGTTTAGATTAGTATAACTTTTTAAACATAACTCACGTTTATTTTTCCTGAAGGGTGAAAAGGCAAAGGTGTATAACAGAGAACAGCTTTCAGTTTGCTAATTATGTTAAAGTCCCAGTAAAGGAAGGGGTACATATTGCCATGAACCGTGCCCACACAAAAGAAATTGCAAATAGAAAAATAGAATATATAGAGCGCAATTTCGAATCGAATAGACTGCAATTACTTTTTCTGCAAATTGCTACTGAACACATAGACAGACGATTTCATTTCCAGCAATCAGGATATAAAACTAACTGCTCCTTTATTGATATAGACGTAGCCGGTAATAAGAAATTCCAATGGCCAATTGGAATTCAGTTTAACAAGATATTCAGACATATAATATCCTGCTTCACTTTTATTTGTTCCTACCTCAAGCTACCAAATCGTTTATAAACAATTTTCATAGTAATATTTAATAAGTACCTAATTTACTGTGGAATTGTTATTACATAATAAATATAAAAAACTTGATTTCTTTTTTTTCTTATTGTTTTTTTTTTAGTTTTCTTCTTTTATACCTAGTTATTTTACAGTAGCTAACACCAGCGGCTACGCCCACATGATATCTTTATAAATTATAGCCTATGTTACTCAGTGAAAATTACTCGGTGAAAGAATTTTTAAACTTTTCTCCGTATGATATTATTGTATAGTGTAGACACAAAACCATGCAGTTTATACTACATGTCACCAAGCTATACTTCATCAAAAGCCTTTCAACTTCAATTATTTGTAATAGTATCTACATTATTAACACTTACCTAATCTAAACTTTCAAAATTAGCACATCCACTATCTCAATCCTAATTGGATGCAAAAGTGCGAACTCTAGCACCTTCACAGACTACTACATTAAAATCCCATCCATTTCGACCACGCGTCTCATTTGATATATTGTTTATAGTAGCTTTCGGAGTTCTTTAACCTTTAGCACACGTAAATGTGTCAGGCTGGCCGGTTGACGGTAGACTTTTTGCTTTAAGAAACCAGAATACAATGAGCCTTGTTCAAGTGCGAGCAATTGATATGTCGTGTTGAAATTGTTGAATTACTGTTGGGTTTTATGCTATAGGTTCTGAGAAGTAGGATTTACATATAGAGGTGCTGATCTCTAAAGGTAGGACGTGTAGGATATGCTAGTCTGAGCTTCTTCAATATCACGTTATATTCTTGCAGAATCTTTTTCATCATCATCTGCCTGCCTTTTTCCCAACTATGTTGGGGTCGGCTTCCAGTGTAACCGGATGCAGCTGAATACCATTATTTTACATGGAGCGACTGCCTATCAGACGAAAAAAATCTTTCTTCCTTTCTTCTTTTGCAGAATCTTTTTATTCACCAGTATTGCCAGTGTCGTCCATGTATACGGTGCCAATTTTTACTTTTTAGGATATTTTTCAATGGCTGGAGATATTTCATTGTCTTCCCTGAGCCATTTCTGTATCAACTTTTCGATTGCTTTGTAATCGCTTTTTCGTTGACAAATAAGTTCAATCTTACTCCTCTGGCTTCGTTGGTGCTTTGGTTGTCTATGGTTATTCAGTACCCTTTCGCGGCTATATTTGGCAAACCTTGGGTAGTTTACATACTGGAGAAATTTTAACGCTATTTGAGATGCAGACACAGCCAATTCTTTTAATATGTGTTCTTACACTCAATACTTAAGTCATTATTTTAATACCACCAACAATTAACTCTTCATCTATATTCCACTCAACAGCCTTATGAACTTGCCGAGTGCCAACAAAAACAGATGTTACACCGAATTATAATGAATTCATATCAGATCTATATATTAGGATAATGACATCATTACGGTCTAGACTATATGATAGACTGTGCGTCTGGATCCAGTTTTTTTGTCGATTCTAGTTGGACTGACAGTGACATTTGTTTTTTTTTTCACGTCTGCCTTAATATTTGTGAATGTATTTGATATACCAATGCACTTAGGAATATAGTGGTTGCGGTGTGTGACTATTAGTATTAGTACGTGGGTGCATGTTTGTGTATGTGCAAATACTAGTATTCAGCTGCATCCGGTTAGACTGGAAGCCGACCTCAACATAGTTGGGAAAAGGCTAGGCAGATGATGACGTGGGTGCATGTTTGGGTGCGTTTATTGCCATAGCTATAGTGACTAGCTAGAAAAAAAACACGAAACTAGCTAGGTATATATACGACTTCTTATATATAGAGGAAATCTTCAGTAGACTATATGGAAGTAAGCTAGAAAATAATAATTCAAACCAGCATTCGCATTGTTTGTTCAGTAAACTGAATTCTAGCCCCCAAAGTCTCGATCCCTTTAAATGAAGCTTAACTGATGCCTAGTTGACACATTTCAGAGTTGCCAACATAAAAAATAGTAAGTTTTAGCACAGAGCTCGCTAAGTTTGTCGTGACTCGTGAGTAGTATCACTTGTATGACGCCCACGCCCGCACCTCTGGCTTAGTTACGTAGTTTCACAACAGGTAAACTACTAGTTGTTTTCGATAGTAATTTTGTTGATGTTACGATCTCTTAGTAGTAGACATTACGTAGTATCTACTCTGTGAAAAGACTAGTTTCCAGTGACAAACTTCAAAAATCAATCTGCCTTACCTTTTCCCAACTAGCTTCCAGTCTAACTGTGCAGCTGTGATTATTTAGCCAAGAGCCAGCCATAAACCAACATCATGGTATAATGAGAATCATGATGGGTAAGCACCATTCACGGTGCATTAATGTGGATTTCTGTAACTTTCATGAAGGGTGTTTACATAATAAAAACCTTTACACTTCTGGTCTGAATATTTTCCAATGACTACCATTGCGGACCAAACGTGGTTATTACGTGTGTGGAAAACGGCAAGGGAGACCCTTGTCCAGCCGTGGAACATTACAGTCTAAATAGATCGAATAGAATAATCACCAGTAATATTTACATAGCCGTCATGTTGACTCAAAGGTGTAGTGCTATAGAGCTTTGTAAAAAAAATAGCAACGAATAAAGTAATCAATGCAACGTGTGACCAGCATTGGCCCCAACATATTGGAACACGTAGTTTTAGTAATTACGATGATTAGGCAAGTCAGCGTTCCTAGAAACAGGTACTCGAAAGTTCCATTAGGTCCAGCCAGTAATGTTCGGTGTTGCCAAAAAAGAAAAAGAGAAAAAAAAACCGCAAATCTTGTTTATGCGATTTAAATTATGTTTACTGTAAACTTAATTGGGTAGTTGAGGTTTTTGTATCTGTAAACATTACACCTTTTATTTCTATAATGTATAATGAGAAGTGGGAAAATAAGGCAATTGAAGATCAAATCATTTTCGTGAAGAAACGGATAGGACATGACTAGGCAGGTTTTAAAACTTAGGTTTTTACAGCGTTGCACCGTTGTTACTGTAATCCGTAAATATGTGCACTGTCATTACATTACCAATCGTCAGAAGAAAAGTCATCATCTGCCTAGCCTTTTCCCAACTATGTTGGGGTCGGCATCCAGTCTAACCGGATGCAGCTGCATACCAGTATTTTACATGGAGCAACTGCCTATCTGACCTCCACAACCCAGTAACTGGGTAATGTAATACCCCTTGGCAAGACTGGGTGTCAGACTTTCGGGCTTCTGACGACCCGTAACGACTGTTAAAGATCCACAAAATATGACAGCCGGGACCAACGGCTTAACGTGCTTTCTGAGGAACGGAGGAGTTTCGATATGTAAAGATGGTCACCCATCTACGGACCAACCCCGGCAAGCGTAGCTTAACCTGATGAATCGACCCGTGCGGCTGTTATTCTTTAGCCACGAGCTCCTCAATAGTCAAAAGAAAAATAATCTATCTAAATAGGGATTCTATTATTTTTAATCCCTCTCGCGCTCCCAAACCTACGTAAAATCAAACCCTGCTGCCATTATTGTCATTCATGACAGCCCCCAGTCACTGCCGCCGTTATGTGGCGGCCACCGCTCTTCTAGGACACCGTAGATTTCCTCTGAAGGCCGACACATGGTAGCAAAAGAAACAGGGTTATTATACAAAGGGAAAATATCCATGAATTAGAGTTCCGCCACGAGAGAAAAAATATGTTAAACTTAAACATACCATACCTCGTTGGTCTAGGGGTCGCAAGAGCTACTGCTGAGCATGAGGTCCTGGGGTTCGATTCCTGGTTCGGGCAAAGTGTTATCGAGTTTTTCCAACTGATGGAATTTCTCAGTAGCAGCCCGCAGTCTAGATTTGTGCCCAGTTGATGGCAATAGGCTCGCCCCCTATTACATGGACTTAAACATACCTGGCGAAATGTGGGTATAGGTAATAAAGGTACCTGCCTAACCCTGCAGAATCTTTCAAATCCTAACTTCCTAACTAATGTTATAAATGCGAAAGTGAGTTTGTTTATTTGTTTGTTTGTTTGTTACGCTTTCACGTTAAAACGGCTGAAGGGATTTGGATGAAAATAGGCAGTTGGGTATCTCGGGGTCTAAACCGGCCACATTAGCAATTCCTCTAAAAGCAGTTCATTTCCTGAATCCCAGCTGTCATTAGCAATTTGACACAAAAGCAATTCATATTAAGTGGTAAAACTGTCAAACAGATGAATTGTTTCGTAATATGAATCGCACGCAGATCATATTATGAATTGTCAGTTTGTGACAATTTACGATGATTCATAATATTTTCCTATTATGATTCTGCCAAAGTGACTGTTTTAAGCCCCCAGGACCTGGATTAGGACATAGGATACTTTTTATCCCGATATTCCCACAGGATTGATACTTACGCGGGTGAAACCGCAGGGCGCAGCTAGTATAACAATATTTGAAAGATTCTGCAATTTCATTCATTACTCAAACAAATGACAAACGTCATCATTCTTAGGACAGTGAACTCCGTCGTTTCCTAAGTGAGTGAATAATGAGCTACGTAGAGGTTGGTAGTGGTTACCGCGTGCCGTCCGAGCGGTCAACAATAACATACCTTAGGAACACACCTATTGTGTTTTTCTATCTACTTGATAGCTATGCAGTATACAGATATAGTCGCAGAAGTATTTATGAAGATGTTTATTAGCCAAAAACAGACAGGTACTGCTGAAATCTCATGAAAAAGCGCTTCTTTCAAATCATTAAGTTCGTCTCAAATTATTGGATACTAGCTTCCGCCCGCGGCTTCGCCCGCGTGGTTTGTCGACAAAAGTAGCCTATGTCCTTCCCCAGGATGCTATCTATCTCCTTGCCTATCTAAATTCGTTTTATAATATTAGTATGGATATGGATACTAGCTTCTGCCCGCGAGTTCGTCTGCGATCCAGGATGAAAAGTAGCCTATGTCCTTCTCCGGGTCATGGTCTACCCATGTGGAAAATTTCATCCAAATCCGTTCAGCCGTTTTAGCGTGAAAGCGTAACAAACTAACTTAAACTGAACGACAATCGACTGCTGCCATGGCTCCCCATGGTCCATTTGAAGGACAAAAACCAATCCCAGTAACATAGAACATATGTCTGAGGTCAACAATTTCTATCTCTATTTCTATTTACTCTTCAAATCTGCCCTAAAAGCTCTCAAATCTGCTCTATAACTTTTCAGGGCAATCTATTGTTCAGAAAACGGAGCAACGTCTTGTCCAAACTTCAAAAATTGAACTACAAATTCAAGTATTCCGAAGTAACGCTAAACCAAAAAGGCTAAATGCAAAGTCTGCTACTAAATAGAATGACAGCTGTCACTCAAACGTCAATCTGTCAAACGATTGGGATCTTCGCGCGCCATCGTTAGCAACGGCCGCGTTTTTATTTATTGTTTTTAGATAAATAGGTGATAACCGATAACAAATACATTAAGCTATTAGAACCTACTTGGAGGCCGTAATGGGTACTTTTTTTTGGTATGTGGACTGGCAGGTGGGACGGTATAGGAAAAGGTGGTTCAACCGCTACTGATCTTAAATGAAGCAAATTGCGCGTGTAACACCGTACACGAGAGAGAAGTGAAACTACATAAAAAAAAAATATATAAGAGATTTAGTGTGAGAGACAGATGAGAGAGATATATTTTCGTCTCCCTCATGTTACAAAGCCTACACTACACTCCCAATTCTCGTCCAATATTATTAACGAATTCAAAAATATTCTAAATAAAAACATTGTACCAAATACCTATATGTAGTCTAAATAGGCAAAAACCCAGCTAATATACGAAAAATTCAGCTTAATATCTGAAAAATTATGGAAATTAGAATTAGTATTTAGATGAAAAATGCACTAGCGATTTTACACGCAGTCAAACCTTCTCACAGAATTCCACTGTGACACTTAAAACAAAATAGCCTAGCTTTCGCCGCTTGCGATCCTATCATAGATCATGCGGACCTAACCTACTCTTCTCACCTCATACTGTGTCATAGCTGGCACTCCCAACTTTTCTAATACAAGCCTCTACTAGGTTTATTTAATACTTACATTCTTGACATTATAAAGTAACTAGCGTCCCGCCCCTGCTCCGCACGGTTTTTACGACAAAATATCGTGATTTCTTTATTTGATGTAAGTTTAATATAATGTACACATAAACCTTCAGTAATAAATTCTCTAAATGATGTTGAAAACCGCATCAAAATCCGTTGCGTAGTTTAGAAGAACAACACGGACATACAGACAGACACGGAAAGCGATATAAATTTATCGTGTCTGTCTGTATGTATGTCCGCAATTTATAATTTGTATAGATAGATTTATAATAGAAATTAAAGCAACCAGCTATTGTTGGTCAGAATCGCGCAACTGTTGCCCACGCGATGTCTAAGATGCAATAGGTTTATTTCATTACGAACTCGATATTCATTTATATCGATTAATCAAATCGATTGGAAAAAATCGCATGTAGTATTTAATGCAATTGTTTGAACTGGTGACCTTAGGATCATTTAGCTTCATCTGCATTCATTATCTAAGTATTCAATAGGTAATGTCTGTTTGTTTTTCATGGTAAATATAGTATTTAGAATAACGCCTATGCATGCGCAAAAACTCTATGGTATCTTATTTATCTTTCTATAAGAGCCCATACTTATATTATGAAAGTAGTTTCACTTTACCTGTGGCGGCATCACACTGACCTCACGCAAGATCCTGCATCGCGCAAGTGAAATTTACCGCGCGCCCACCATATATACAACGTCCCGACATCAATCGTCAGGCAGTAGCCCACCAGACACAACACTCGTGTGGTCGAAGGATTCTTTCCCTTTTCTATAGAGGATGAGTGAACTTTAGACCCTGTTCGTCATAACTCTATACCTACAGGGTTAAATTCAGGGTTTCCATGGTTTTCAGGCATTAAGGCAAATAATGTGCCATACCATGTTAAAGCCATAAATGTACCTATCTCCATGTGCCCTTTACTAAGGACGATACTATATTTTTTCATCATCTGTCTAGCCTTTTCCCAACTATGTTGGGGTCGGCTTCCAGTCTAACCGGATGCAGCTTAATACCAGTGTTTTACATGGACCGACTGCCTATCTGCCCTCTACAGCCCATAGATATAATTGTTATTTAGTAACCTATTCCGCTTAACTATGAAATTATTAAACGATATAGGTTACTAAATGTATCTGTCTATTGTATTTTTGTAATGGATTTCCGAAAAGTCACGCCTGAATCAATTAACTATCTCTACAACCCAGTAACTGGGTAATACGATATCCCTTTGAAAGACTGGTTGTCAGTCTTTCGGACTTCTGACTACCCGTTACGAATGACAGCCGGGACTGGCAGCTTAACGTGCTTTCAAAACATGTTCTACATAATGATGTCTGGCGAATGGTAACGATATCGATAGTAAAAATCTAGTCCATCCATACACAATTAATGATTTTATTGCATAATTTTGCGACATACATGCCAAAAATATTCTAATTGCCAAAAACAGCTAATTAATTCAATTTAGGTAAATAACTGTCCATCAAAACTGTCTCAAGTAAACGATTTCACAACAACTTGTTGATCAAGTTTGTCAATTTTCTAAAAAGACACTAATATTTGTTAATTAGACACGCTAATGTATCCTGTTTGCTAAAGAAGTCGATCCGTTGCAGAATTTTAGCAATAACTATAAATTGGTCGATCTGTGAAAATATACTGTTATTTCGTAATTGTGTCGTTTTAATGTTTATTATTTAATTAAACTTTAATTTTAGATGCTAATTATAACTGGGTCATTTTGAGTATATAACTGTAAAACAATTTCAGAGGTAATGATTTCCTGCCAGGGTTGCGGGAATGTCCGAAAGGGATACCGGGACCTTGGCAACAGGCAACTGAAGGAACACGGGTGGGTTTTAGTCAGTAAAAGTCTGACACGCCCTTCCGCTCCGCCCAGAGCGGGAGAAGTCATTTGATGATATACCAACATCAAAAAAAATTAAGTTAAGTCTTGTAATGTATGTAAAAACGTGCGAACAGATTAGTCGGAAACTTTAAGCAAATACAATCATGTTTTATGGAATCTAAACTGTTATCCGCTTTTAATAAAGTCTATGGAAACTTTGAGTGTTGTGCAGCTGGTAGATATTTTATTAATACATAGACAAAATATTTTTCATTTAATAGACATCATAAATATCATAAATCATGGATCATAGACAAAAATATAGTCAATAGTCATATAGGTATAGGTAAACTCTGTGACGTAAGTACCTCTATGCTCTATGCAATAAGTAAAATATTTAGCAGTATTTTGCTGTGACTGCAGTGACTCACTGAACACCTGTCGGCTTCTTTATGGTGGAGGTAGAAAGCGTTAAAAAGTATATCCGCGTCATTTTCCTTGATGACTAATTGTTACATATTACATGAGGTATATTATGTGGGTATTAATTGTCACTATTAGGTAACACGTTTTTACATACATTTTAACATACCTATCCTAAAAAATTGGTGCAAAAAGTATTTTGCTGCAGGTCCTCTAAATGAATAAACGGACTCGTGGGCTCCACACGTCTACACCAACGATCATCGGTTCTACGACACAATATAATGGCCCATTCTGCTGCCTAAACGCCCTTGCGCCAGCGCACACCACGCGCAGAGCAGAGAATTTTCAGAGACTACTGAAAAATGAATCGTATGACGATTCTATACATTGCAAAATTAAATACACGTTGATCGTCCAACTTGATGCTAGACCATGCTCGAGCTTGCGTGTTCGTGTATTTAATTTTGGAATGTATGAAATTGTCATAAGATTCATTTTTCAGTAATCTCAGAAAATGCTCTGCTCTACTCTGCTCGTGGTGTGCGCTGACCCCTTGGGTGTTCCGTCTGCTACCGTCGTTGTCTCTAATCGGCAGTCAGTCACACAAAAAACTTTGGTGAAGTGAGCTGTCATTAGTGTCAATCTCTAATTGACACTAATGACATCTCAGTTTACCTAAGTTTTCATGGTGAAATTTTTACAGAATAGACCAGTTGGTCACTGATCCAACTCTAGTCTTTACAACATAGCTTCTTCCACTGCTGGTTAATTTCATAACTCCCAATTTTATCGTCTCATATATAAATCAAGAGCTGTAAATCTAATCGCATCGCTTTGTTTGTCGGTCTGTTTGTCACACCAGTTTTATCATTTAATTGGCACCCGCCATGCCGTGGCGTAATTGCTACGACTGTTTACAAAGAGTTTGGGCTTGAGAACATTTTGTAAAAGTTGAGGGGAAAATGTCTTGGATTATAGTAATGACAGGATAGGACATTTTAGTAACCTGTATCTGTGACTCAAATATTTCATCAATAAAAAAAATCTACCAAAAAATATTAGCAATATTGTAATGTTGCCTATATTTTTGGTAGTTTTTCTGTATTGATGAAATATTTACTTGGACTTAATAATGTTTCAGTTTGTTCTAATAGCACAGATCGAAATCAAAAGTAGGTATCTCAGTATTCGTAGAGATAAAAAAAAATCTTTTATAAATGCTAATTTCGATTAGTCGATTTAGAGCCACCAGACTTTGACTTAGGTTATATTTCCGATTTATTTTTGTAATTATTAAGGAAGGAAGTTTGTCAATTGTTATAATTATTGTCCTACGTCTCAACTTACCGTGGTGGCTCGGTGGCACCTCGTACAAATTTCGACAGTCGTTACGTATTCCTCATACACATACATACATACAAGCCATACTTGTTTATACTTATAGAAAGTTGCTCCCAAATCAGCCTGCTTGTCAACATTACTCAATACACAAACCGAGATAGATTACAATCAGGAAACTGGATGTCACATGCAACTTCATCTTTATTTCCATTGATGTAAGGGTTATAAGAGATTTTATCGACTGTAGAATAATTTTGTCGTATAACCTTTGATTGGGTCACTCGCAGTTTTTTAGGATTTGATTTGAATATAATATAGTGCACAATAAGATCGAAGGCGACGATTATATTTTGATTTTATTATTTTTTTGCCTAATATTTTTTGTCATCATTCATCAGTGCCCGTGGGTGGACCTACCTAGGTAATAGTAAAATCACCATGTCATGAACAGGAATCTGAATTGTAAATGATTTTTACCCAAAGATCACTGTACAATTTAGATTTTTCAGAAGATTTAACTAGTAGCTTCTGATCGCGTACTTTACTAGCTTCTGATCGCGACTTCATCGTTGCTTTGTCTTGTCGAGCTGAAAATAGGTCTGCCTTGCTCAACCGTAACACAGCAGCCTGTTGTTAGTCCACAACAAGACGGAAGACATCATGAATGCATTTGGCGCGTCCAAAAATGTTTGGCCCGTCATATATCTTCACGAAAGTGTTAATTTAACACTGTTCCTAATGCCTAAGCCACATTCCGTTGTGCAGGCTTGCCCACGCATAGCCATCAGAATCAGCTGACCACAATGGGCGGGCGCGCGGAATCAATCACGCACTTCCACGAACATAACGGTCGCCAGTGCTCGCCGCGCGCCTTTTTACTTTCTTTACTGCGTTCCTTTTTCGAAATTTCGTAATTAAGACCTTTTTTGTGAACCGAAAAATATTTTGTTAAGAACGCGCTTTATTTCCTCGCGGGTTGATTTACCGCGTTATTTTCATCGTGCCCTTTTACTGAATGAGTATTTTAATTACATAATTTACGAAATAGGTTGCGTTTTCAGGTTATACTCATCCTGTTTTGTTTTAATCTTTGATGTTACAGTTTCTTTTTTGTCATTAACATCATCTGTCTAGTATTTTCTTATCTATTTTGGGGTATTCAGCTGCATCCGGTTAGACAGGAAGCCACCGAATGCAGCTGAAAACTAGTATTTTACATGGAGCGACTGCCTATCTGACCTCCACAACCCAGTTTCTTTTTTATTTGTAAAAATTAAAATAGGAACTTACATTCCCTAAGTAAGTATTTACACTTTGACTCTATCATGATTCAGAAGTTCTGTGAGATTGTGGCCATGTTCCAGATTTTGAAAAACTCATCTTCAACATGCAGATATTTCCATTTCAAGAAATAGTTCTCCTTTCCCTGTCACTTTAAATTACAAACAAACATTTTCCTGTAGAACACCTTAATCTGAAAGCCCATGATTTTTTGTCATAGACTGCTGTGGAGCTTTGCGCAACATCAAGGCTGAAAACTTCTTACATTATTCATAGTGGTTCTCTGAATCAGCGAAAAATCTCAACATGACTTATAAAATACAATTAACAAAACGAAAGCAGCCATTACTTTTTTCATACCATTTTTTTTTTTACAAAGCTCATTTTTGTTTTTTTTTCTCTTACAACCTTTTGACACGCTTTATTTAAAAATCGAAAGAACAAATTCGAATTAGGTAGGTCATTAAGCAAACAGAATCCATATTTCCGGCCGAGAGGCTGGCAACATTCGGCACCCCGCCATCTTGCCCGAGGCGATACAGCCAATCGGCGTACGTTCTTTATTCAAAAAACTACTTTTAGCACAATGCACTTTTATTATTTTTCTATTCGTTCGACATTTTCATTGTGTGTAGAAGTAATTGGGTATTCGTGCATGAGTCGAGTCGAGTACATGATTCACATTTTTATTTAATAAATTACTTTTATTATCTGGGTATGCTTTCTTGATAGCTTGAAACTCTGGAACTTTCATATATAAATGAAGAAATATTTATTTTTTGTTAACATTTTCCAAGAATAAAGAGGGGGTCGGCTTCCAGTCTAACCGGATGCAGCCAAATACAAATATTTTACATAGAGCGACTGCCAATCTCACCTCCACAACCCAGTAACTGGGTAATACCCCTTGGTAAGACTGGTTGTCAGAGTTTCGGGCTTCTGTCGACCCGTAACGACTGTCAAAGATCCACGAATGACAGCCGGGACGAACGGTTTAACGTGCTTTCCGACGGAGTCTCGGTATGTACAGATGGTGACCCATCCACGGACCAACCCCGGCAAGCGTAGCTTATCCTGATGGATCAACCCGTCCGGCTGTTATTTCTTAGCCCCGAGCTCCTCTCCTCCAACCAGAGCAAGTACAAAGTATAATATCCCAGCTATTTAAGTTACGCATGTAGTAAATAGCCTGAGGGCATGAGGAGACAGGGCGGTCCTCGGCGGATATTAACGAAAGTGACTTCCATTCCGCTCGACAGGGGAAATATCGGAGGTGTTGCCAATTGAAAAATGTGAAAATGATTCAATTTGAAAATGGTGGAATCGGTGATTGATTAGCAATTCTGGGGAGTGTGAATACACAATGTTCTTTATTTTTCAGCTTTATATACGTATACCTAGTCAGATTAAAGTCACATCTACCTACACTAACAAAAATAATAAATATTATAAAGAGAAAATATTTTTGTTTTTAATGAATACCTAAACTCAAAAACAACTGGACTGATTTAAAAAAATATTTCCAGTAATTAATTCATGCTAAGGTATATTATTACTGAGTAATTTATGCTATAATAAAATGTATATATAAAAATATCACGAGAGAGAAGCGGCGGGCGGAAGCTATTGAAAAAAAAACCTTTAAGGTAGTATTCATTAAGGATCAATTTTGTAGGTTTGCACAACTTGGAATGAAACCTTTCCACACCTCTAAAACCCTAAAAAAAACTTCCTCCTTTCCGACTCCTCCGACAAGAACCCGAACAAATACAGCATTAGCATTAATAAACCCATTAAAGTTCGTTAAGTAACACAAGTACATAAGTAAGGCTCGCTGCACACTCCAGTGATCACCAATCGCACGCTCGCATTGCTGGCATCAGTGCCTACTAATTAGCGGCCTCTGGTGGGGCGAGGTGGTACTATCGGTTTTTGCACAGTGGTCGAGTTTGTGCGAGAATTGATCGAGTTTCAGGTCGATGATTTGATTTTGAAGTGTTTCATTAGGTATTGACTTAAGTTCAATAATGTAGGTACCGTTTTTAGCTGCTCAGTTGATTATTCAATTAGATTAGACTCAAGGTCTGGGTGTTTATTTGATTTAATACGGCTTATTTTTACATCAGTAAGTACCTATAATGCAATGTAAATGTCCCCCAGTTTTGCGTGAAACATAGGTAATAATTATAATCACACCTTTAGGTAGCTAACTGCAAACAATTAAAAAAATATTTTGTGTTTTCTTGTGTACTTCTCCAAAGTCGTGAATTTACGAGGTTTGACGCGAGAAATTCTCACGCTAAACTCACTGAAAGATCAATAGTGCAAATAGTAACCGTTACACATTAAAAAAGGGTCACATAAATCGAATATTAATCGTAAGGTCGAGAGCACATGGTTACCCCGAGGGCGGAACGACCGCCCTCCGGCAGTCTGTGCCGAGCACGCGACGCGCGCGATCGTAAACCGAGCTTTACGATTTTACCGATACATCGATTACAAATCCGATTCCCAATCGATTATTGTGATATAAACTTTAAATACAATCAAAGTCAGCATCTCAAATCATATTGTCATTATTTTAACTCTCATTACTGTAATTACAACATCGGTTTTTTAATTAAAAAATCGTAACCGTTGTTAGTTAAAATAATCGTAATGTCGGTTTATGACTAACTTCCCGTTATGTAGTAAAAATGTTCATCAACTAGTAGTTTCTCTATTTAACAATAATTATTTTATACAGCGTGCTGAATTGGTTTAATCGATTTTATTTGCAAAAGATATTAAAATTTAGTGATGGGCACGAGCGCGTATCGACGTAATTAGTCGATAAACTTAATTGGCTGAAATTAATTACTTGGATTTAAAGAAAAAATATTACACGTTATTAAATATTTCATTAACAGTGCGTCGATGGAGTAGGTTAACGGTAATAACTTTTGATCGTTTAGGAGTAGTTACTGTATAGGCAGCGCGGCATTGTTTATCTGCTGTTTTTACTTTCGCAATCGTCGGCCGCCCGATTGATTAATATGTTTCATTAAAATATCATTAGTCACACTTTTTATTTAGATACAATTTAATGATACTGACTTTTATATCACTAATACCACCAGGTGTTCCAATAAGTTTTATAGCTGGGGCCTAGTTTTTACCGGTGCACTGTATTATTATATGGCGATTCTAAGAGTATTTGTTCCCGCCCTAACTATGTAGGTTCCTAACAAAATAAATTGCAGCTTTAAAGCAGCTATTAAAACATTGTCTATGCTCTCTTATAGACAACTGACGTTAGCGTTTATGTATGCTTCTGTGATGTACTACTAAGCGGAGATTGCATCTCGTTTCCAACTTAATAGGCTACCACGTGATTCGACAAACTATCGACATAAATCCGCCACTTGGTAATAAATAAAAAAAACCATCCAGTAGTCGGCATTCGGTCATCGAGCCGGCGCGCAAGGCAGCAATTTAAAAAGCAATCACTAACCGATTGTAGCCGGAATCGCCCGCCTTTTAAGGGACCGGTAATTATCGATACTCGAACATTTACATATCGGTTTTTTGACATTCGCTTTCACCTCACTATTATGGTAATAAATCGATTTTAGCCGCGTATCGACTAATTCATAATTATCGTGATAATCCGACGCTAATCTTCGTTTAAGTTGATGAACGGTTTAAATTATTAAATTATTGATTTTCTTAAATGCGTTCCTTGTGCAAAAAACATTGCTTATATTAATTAATTATACACAAGTTAGGTATAAATCGTTCGCGCGCTTAATGGCTCGTATACTTACCAACATGACAAAATCGAATAATTACCTACATAATTATGTATTTATGTGGGTACCTACTACATTATTAATTTCATGTTTCGAATACGCCTAGGTAAATAAACTCATTATTTCATAAGCATAAAACATAAAAATAAATCTCCAAAAATAATCTAATCTAAGTTACTCAGTAAACGAAATGCTATCCTAGATACCTCTATGTACACAAATAAAGACTGTCATGAAGAACAATATGTAAGCAGAAATACAAAAGTGCTGAAAAGTTCGATTCGTACAGAATCAATTTTTTGTGTGAAGTGTATCATAAGCTTTGGCGCTGGCGTACGTGGACTTATCCAGTGTGATCGAGGTGCAGGTAATACAAAAATATTTATTTTATAATGCAAAAAAAGTGATTTGAAAATGCAAAAATAATCTCTCCGGCGGGGAATCGAACCCCGGTCTCCCGCGTGACAGGCGGGGATACTTACCACTATACTACCGAAGACTTGGAATGATCGGCGAAATAGCTGCATTATAGGGGCGTAATAGCAACGTACAAACTGTTTGGCGTTTATCAATTAATTTATCAGTCTTTTTTTGCGATAAAACTGCAATATTTTCATAATATTTTGTATCTCTTATCAAAAATAAAATTCCCAGTAGGTTTTATTATAGTTTTAATCGTTTCATTTAAAACATTGTAGTACCTGCCTATCTAAACTTAAAAACAAAATTAAAGGCGATGAATCAATAATAAACATACGAAGACATTTAACGGTAAACTTAAAAACAACTTTTTATTGAACAGCAAATCATTCATTTCATAGTCATTGATCAAATATAACCTGTCATCATTAAATGAAGATATTTCAGTATTTTTTGTAATGCATCGGAAACTAACATATGCCCGCGGTTTCACTCGCATCCTTTTTTTTTTTTTTAGATGATCGGAAATCATCATAATGACTTCTCCCGCTCTGGGCAGAGCGGGAGGGCGTAAAGCAATATTGATGGCGGCACGATCAATACTAGGTACCTACTATCAACACATGCCCACAGTTTACTTACAGACATCAATTATCTTGTGTCGGAAAATTACTGCCGATCTACGTACAAACCCAGATACACAAACTCACGCCTTCTTCCCATGGGGGTAGGCAGAAAGTACAGAACGCCACCTGCTACAATCCTTACTTGATCGATACTCCTTGCTTCGTTTACGCTCATACATCTGCCGATCTATTCTGTAAAAATCTCACCGTGAAAACTTAGGTGAAGTGAGTTGTCAATAGTGTCAATCCCTAGCATCATCTGGCATGACAGCTCACTTCACCTAGACTCGCGACAATCTAAGAAGTCCGTTTTGACAGCTACATATCAAAATGCTTTGTGTAGCGATGAAAAAAAAAAATTGTTTCTTAAAAACTGATTCTCGAGACATATCGATTGAACATACTTAGAGAGTTTGTAATTAACGACATATCTACATTGATAAAAACTGATTCTCAAGGCTTAAAGTTTTATTAAATGTACGAGAACGAAACGTCAAAACGGACTTCTTAGATTGTCGCGAGTGTTAGTTTTTTACGGTGAGATTTTTACAGAATAGATCGGCGCGCGTGCATGAACAGCCGGTGCCTTGAAATCCACGTATTACCTAAGTCGTGCGAAATCTTAGGTGAAGTGAGCTGTAATTCCACCTGCATTGCGATTCTGTAACCATCTCACCGTGAAAACTTAGGTGAAGTGAGCTGTCATTGTCATTTATAACTACTGATGCTAAGGCAGTGACAGTTCACTCCAAGCTCACTTCACCTGAGTTTTCACGGTGAGATTTTTAGATAATAGCACAACTGATGCTAGGGATTGACACTATTGACAGTTCACTGAGCTCAGTTCAAGTAGGTACACTTCACGCGGCGCGTCTATGTCATTGCATCACATTTATGGTTATAAACAAATTTAAAACGATTTTAACCCACGGATTTTGGTTTAAACGGTTTATTTACAACATTGCATTAAAAAAATGTTGTTCCACAATTTTCCGCCAGCCTTCCTTCGTGGCGCGCACTCTTAGTTTTCACCGTGAGATTTTTTCGGAGTAGATCATCTGATGTCATCAATAATGTCCACTCTATTTTGCCGAAACATCAAAGCAAATACCCTCCAACTTTCACCATATTGTTTCTACCATAACAAGCCAATGATTAATAACTGAATAGTTCTAAACAATGTATAATTGCACGAGTCGACTCGGTATGTTAATGAGACATACATTCGAATCGATTTATTATTGCATTCGAATAGAGACGTACATCTAATACACATTCCGCCATTGATTGATGGCGAGTATCCGATATGTAACAGTAAATCTATTCGATTAGATTTGGTATCGATATTCGAATCGAGATTAGGATGAATGGAAGGTTTCCGTTGCGTCTTTAGCCTAGCTTGTGCTGAGTCGTGCTGTCATTGTTAGGCAAAGACTGTTCACAGTGTTCACCGAGTCAGATTTTTGTCATTTTCAATGAAAATAAAGGAAACGTTTTTTCTGTTTTATTAAATACGTCTACTAGACTCAAGAACCTTACCTACCGCTTGTTAATGGAAAAACCTAAAAAGAAGATTCAGCACCCTAATTGCATAAGGTAAACAAATGTCTAATCCTTTGCTTATAATGTTCGAAAAAAAAATCTACTCAACATCGTAAATAACGCAATGAATGTTGTTCAACTGTTAAAATGAAACAAATTAGTCTTAATTTGTTACGAAAATCAGTTACGCAATTAGATAGCAGAATTGTATAGGTAGGCACATAGATCATTTATAAGAAAGGGATTCCTTTCTATCTTAATACTACACTAATCTATAAAACTTGCAGGTAGTGTTAATTGTATGAGCATTATTTATGGTTTCAACGACAAACGGTTGTAAAGAATAGAAATTGGGCACAAAAGGGTGTGGTGATTGTCAAAAATAATAAGATGCTAGCCAGTATCATAAAGCAATATTATATTATTCTTTATTTAAAAACACCAAACAATAGAAATTCAAACATCATTTCGCATTTTTATCTCGAAATATTAACAACATACATCATCAAAAACTTCTTATTTTGACAGTCGAAAGTACAGTTACCCGCGCGTATATCTGTCAATTTATCACACCGCCATTTTTATAGGCATGTCTATCACGGCTTCCTAAATAATGGGCAGTGTCTCCATCTACGAGTCACCCAACACGCGTTGACCCCACGACCTGAGTAAACAATACCGCCTTTCACCTCCACGCATAGACAATATTAAGAACGTATTTATTTTTGTTTTATCAAGATTGTCTTTGGATTTCCCAATCAGTTTTTTCGATAAGTAGGTATTGTTTGGGAAGTTTAAGTGAGGCGTTTGGGTTGTTACTTGATGAACAGCAAAACTTTGAATTTGTCATAGATATGAGTACTTAGACACTAGAAGAAACAAAATATAGGCACTCTGTCCTTTTCTTGCAGTCTGATTTCATACCAACACAAATTATCCCAGTGACTAGCTTATTAAGAAACATCTATAGGTAGGCAAATAATGAATACGGCAGAAACAAACAGGGCTAACAGCAAAATCGTGCCGATTTTGCTGTTAGCTACCTTACCTCCAAAACATACTTAGTTTAGTCGACAAGTATAATGCTCCAATCAAATTAAATTCACAAGGAGCATTGCGTGGTTACGCGCATAAATCAAGTTAACAAATTCAGAACACTTGCGACACGACTCACACGAGCGCCCGCGCAAGTAACGTCGGCAACATAATGTTAGATTTGCAGTGAAGTTTTTTATATCATGAGTTTGACTCATGATAGAAAAAACTTAATTGTAACTATTGATGATAATGGAAAGAACTCCGACACTGCCAAACATCAGACATAGACCAGACATGAAGACGTCTATACTTTTGAGCTTGAGGCTATTTGCTAGAAGTATACCACTGACACTAGAGTCGCCCCTAGCTATAGACATAACTTCGATCGTCTTGAAAATAAAACAACACGTTTCAGACAAATGATTTGCTGACGTTTTTAGACTAATTATTATTAAAGAATTCCCATAAAAAACATGTGATGCTGATGACAGATCGTTTTTATGTTACCAAGTAATTAGTCAATTAAATTATTCCCTGGAGCTGTGACTTGAATGTTCACTGCTGCCCATTGATGAGTTTTTATACCAATGCTTGGGCTCACCTTAAACTATGATGAATGCAGACCAATTTATCTAAATTTTATCACCAATAAAAAAATATTTTCAACATATTTTTTGCTCTGCTACTACTCGATACCAACAATTAAGTATCATAGCACCTATGTCATCACATCACGACAAGTTTTCACCACATCCGGTAACAAGGTGAATAAATTAAAACAGATAATAAATAAAAACTAGATCGAAAGTAATCGATTAGGTGTCCAATGCCGTAACTCGATACAGATACCGTAAGTTTTGTAATTGATCTACATTATATTGAGTATAATTTCAACCGAATGGGCTACACACTATAGAGATTTGAAATTGGAATACTTTGACAAACTTCTTAATGCAGTTTAATGGCTACATCTCTAGTGGAGTATGCATGGGATGTGTACTTTTATGCCAGCAAAATAAAGATGGCGGCTGTTGACCGTTTTAGATGGTCGTTAGCGTAATTAAGTAGTGAATACGTAGCACCGAGATTGAATATCTTGAAAGTCATTAAGAATTTGGCCTACCTTTAATAATATTTACATTAATAATTAATAATGGATTAAATTACGGCAGTAACATTATTAAAAAGCTCTAAACAGTTTTAATATCCTTACAGCCAGGTACATTTGAAAACATGAACGAAGTATGAAATACAATAGCAGAGACTCGATAAGCCTTTAGAAATCAGGGTTCTTAAAGGCTTGATCAAGTCTCTGACTGATTAGTCATCGGTGCCGTGTAATCTGAGGGCCTAGACAAGTGACAATCGCTTCGAAAGCGTTTTGTATTTCTACAACGACTTTCAATAGGATTGACATACGCTTTTCGATAGCTTATGTCAGGCTTATACATTTTTGCCTTTTCCATCATCGTTATCGCTGATAGAATGTCACTTTGTCTTGGGCCTCAGATGTCCAGTCTCATTTTTGTCTGTTGCTATTGGTTGACTTGAATAAGAAAAGCCAATAATATCTCGTCTAAGTTGACATGACATTTGCATTCAGATTTTAAGCTCAGAAAACTGGGATTAGTCTTTTTGTTGAAATCCAATGAAGAAAAAAACACAATGAACATGCGTCGTCAACATCGCACATTTCATTTCCGCATTGTAGACACATGAATCAAGACATCATTAGAATCACATTCAGCTCAATTCATTGCATTAGAACAAATTGATTACCACATCCAGTGGGTATTACTTTAAAATGATTATACGCCGCATATATCAAAGACAAAAGTGCTAATTCATATATTGCGTGTATCATGTAATCATATAAGGTCATCGTTGTCTATGTCTATTCGGGTATTCTAATCTAGCCGAAGATTGACATTACTGATATTGGGGAAGTCTACCACAGTAAACGGTGCGATGTAGAGGATACCTTTAAGGTGTTGGACATGCTCAGTTAACAAAGAAGTTAAGTAAACAGGCATGAAATAAAGATCTGCTCACCACACAAGAACAATTTGTTGGTTACCTACCTAGGCAACAACATTTTAAACATAAAACACAGTTACCTACAAACTTAAATCTGAATCAAAGACTTGACTGATGGATATTATCAGATGTCATGTTTTTCCTGAAAGGGTAACGGTTTGCCATCGGGTTAAAAATAAAAATAATCAAAGGGTAATAATAAAGCTATTAATAAAGTTATTTAATTTTTTTTATTTGTGATGGTAACTAGTTATTGGCAAAGTGCGTAAAATGAAGAAACAAAAGTCACTAGGACACCGATGAACTTCTCATTTAATATGCGCAGCGCGAACCGATTTTTTTTTGTCTGGTATCCCAAAAAAAGTTCTCGAGAGCCACGTTGTACTTCGACCGTTTTTAATTAAAGAGCAATCGGTTAACTTTTAACATCATAAAGTAGGTACCTATCGCCACCTCACAAAATATGATTGATTACACATTGATCAGTAGCAATTTCATCCGTCAGTTGCGTTTCACTGATGGTGTAGTATTAGTATTACCAAAACTTTCTCAAATATATATCATCATCTTTTCGCTTAGCGTTTGTCGGATGAGCATCCTTATCCTCCAATTTATTCTATACAATAGCATCATTTAGTTCGTGTAAATTGCCAGTGTTATATCGAGTGATTCGATAATTAGTTGCTTTAATTACTGTATTCTGATTGGAGCGCGTCATCGTTAATGATGGCTTTCAACGCTATTACAAGTATCAGGTGTAAGGTGAAGTTATTTAGTTGTTGTAATGTTGCACGTGTGTCGAATTAAAGACATTTATAATTTATTTCTATTGCAACACCACGTTTAGAAATTACCCGTTTCCTTTTATCATTACCTGTTTTTTACGTACCTATTTAGTTAGCTGTATTACGTTTCTTTTAGTGGTAGGGTTTTCGAACGAGCTACCACAACTTTGGCTAATACCACTAAACATGTGGTATTAGCCAAAGTGGTAATAGCTCCTAACATAATGCGTTCGTACCTCGTTGGTCTAGTGGTCGCCAGCGCTACTGCTCAGCTTACGGTCCTGGGTTTGACTCCCAGGTCGGGTAAAGTGTTATGGGATCAGAAATTTCGCTATAGCAGCCCGGAGTCTGGTTGTGCCCGGTTGATGGCAATAGGCTCGACCCCTATTACATGGGACTTAAACATAACTAGCCAAATGTGTGTGTTCTATAGGTATGCTCTTAACCGTTCCAGATCTAAAACGGTTAAGAGCTTCATAATATATATCTCGTCAACTTTATAACCCAAGACTCCTTTACAATCTTCACAAAGCCAATCAATCTTTAAAATTATTCCCAGGGCTTTAAGATCAGCTTTCCCTTACCAGCTTTTCTAACTATTCATTTGTTTTGTTGAGCAGGAGCGGCTGGGCAGCGGCGGGCTGGGTCTCGGCGGCGGCGGGTTCCGCGGTGGCGCGCAGCCCTCGCTGGCAGACTTCCAGCCGCCGTACTTCCCGCCGCCCTTCGCCCCGGCGCCACACCCTGCCAGCCCCCATCATCAACAACAGGTGAGTTTACTAGATGAATAAGGGTCGGCATTCAAAGGAACAGGGCGCTAAGCTCTGTTAAAGGAACAAAACTCAATATCTACTCTATCAATATCTCTATCAATACTATCTCTATCCTCGATGCTAGTGCTGAGTAATGATTTAATGACACTCCCTTATAAGACGCAAATGGATTTTTATTAATATTACACTATATAGGTAAACAATGTACAGGTAATTCTCATGACACGTCGTCGTTTAAGCACAGCAAATATTTATTTCAAGCTGAAACTCCACTAAACTTCTGAAGCTATATATATTTATCTAAGGCAAGTCTAGCGCCTGTAGCCTATGAAGTCTGCGATATGTCTCGACCAACACCTTCATCATAAAACCTCCTTATCTCCAAAACTACCAATTAATTTCCATCTGCGGCAGAGTCATGGCATGGATTACGGCGGGGGAGGCGGGGGCGGGGCGGAGTATGCTCAGCACTACGCGCCTCAGCAGCTGCTGCCGCGCCACCACACGCACCACGAGCCGCACGCGCATCTGCGGCACCACAGGGACCACCACGACATACATGCGCACCACGTAAGTAGTACCAACAAATCTGCCAAAAGTGCTTTATGACGTAAATTGTTTTAGAAAAAAAAAACGCATCTTCGAACGTAAGAAGAGGACACGAAACGCCACCCAACTCTGTGGTCGTAAGTCTTCAAAGAAATGAGCCCTTCAAATTTTATAAGACCTTCACCCCAATGGCGTAACACACTTTCTTTGACAATCCGAAGAATTTTGAAGGGAATTCCTAATTTTGAAAAATTCGTTTGCTCGACAAAGAACGTAAAAAACGCAATGAATGTTGTCGAATTGACATAATAACACGCAATCACTCCACTATTTCGAACTCACCGGTACCCTACTAAATATTAAAATTCATTTTACTTCCACTGAAAATCCAAAAGACAAGTTTCCTACACTAGATTATCACACAGTCAATTTACTCATCCTCAGAAAATACCCTACTAAATAGATCGATATGCACCATAGTGTAGTAAGAAACTATGCGCTTCCCCTTACCCCCCAGTCACCCCTCGCGAAAGAATCTCCACATAGTTCACCCTCCGCGGGTATAAAATGATTATGATATTAATATTATAACAATTTTCCGTCGATACGACCCCTCTGGTAACTGTGTAATAATATTGTAAAGTATCTATAGTCTATTGAGAAAAGTAGTAAAATAGCCTAATAACTACAGTTTAAAAAAAAATCGATTTCGTAATTATTCTTTTACTAGTACGTACTTACTAAGTTCTCATCGAAATTGTTGTACTACCTTTTTTAAACATTGTACTTTGATTCGTTCATTTTATTCATTCACCTGACTGTACCAATCTGCAAAAATCAAACTAACAAGTACTTAAAAATATAACATTTTGAAATGTAACCAAACAACAGCTATCAAAATCATTTCTTCTTTCAAAATCCTCACAAATTGACATTGTAATATATGTACAAAATAGTAGGTATACATAACGGGATCAAATACTAGTAATATAAGTAAATAAATAATATAAATATAGACATTTTAATCATCGGACATTATTCAAGTTATTTTATTGTCATCGGTAGGCACTTTATCTTGATTTGTCCCCAAACAGCCAATTGATCAAAAATATTTCTTTGACTCTTTTTTACAGCCAATTAACGGATGTAACTTCCGTTACGCGAAGAATAAACTTTTATGGCCAAAGTTTATATTCTAATCTGTTAAAATAAAAATAATTAATTTGACTTTATTGCCATAAAAACAAATCTGCAAGCCTCAATCGAAATACGAACTTATATTGAATCTAGTTTTTTTTTCCGAAGCCACATCAACAATATTTTTCAGCCAACAATAGGGTTTCGCAAACGTTAGGGATGGGATCACTTTAGTAGATTAGCCGCTGTAATGGTCCGGTTTGCTAGAGCGGGCTTTTCGATACAATAGTGGCCGATCGCTGGCAGGAAGACTCGATGACATTAAACGTGATTTAATAGCAATTTATGAAAAACTTTTTCACCAATATTTTCGAAATCATTTGACAAAGCTTTATTGCATGGAAGCAAAAATGCCTTGTAATATTCTTTCGTACAAACGCAAGTATCTTAATTTACTCACGAAGGCACGGTAATGTTGAATTCGATTGGGGTAAGAGGTTGTGTGCTTATGTCATCATTTTCCTCCAAAACTGCTGAACCGAATGCGAAGCATTTTTTAAAATTCGGCTTTGTTAAATCTGATGCCGATCACACTGCCTGATAATATAAACCTGACTGAACTGAATCCTCAGTAGTAAAATAATCCTCATTAAATAAGTAATACGATTATCATCTAATCCTGAACTTTTCTATACAGTTATCACACGGCGGCTTCAGTTATGGCGGTGGCGAGCGACGGGCAGACTACGGTGCTAGAGAGCAACACGAATTGGCCCTACACCATGCGCTGCACTCCGCTGAAGAAACGCCGGTAAGAATATCCAGAGAAATAGGAGTCATCATTTCAACCAGCGAAAAGCGCTTCGTTCAGCTTTCCTAACCTGCGGAAATAGCTTTGAAGTCCCTTCCAAACTTCAGCTGCATCTTATGGTCCTCTATAGGTCTAATGATAAGGAAAAACATAATATCGTGTATGGCCACTTATGGCCAGTCCGCAGTATCACCGACGACGTTGCGAGAAAAGGTGCTAGCCACCCTTATTGCGTAATTCACGATCAATCAGAATTGGAATCGCTTCGAAACAATTAATGTCTAATCCATTGATTGGTATGTTCGAAAAAAAATCTGCTCAACAACGTAACATTCGAACTTAAGGCGCTGACAACAGATAAACCGCGGTCACTGTCGGATTGCATAGAAAAGAAAGAGAAGCGCGAACACATAACGCTTGGAATGTATTGCAAAATATGAAGCAATTATCGATTTATTCAAAAATGAGTTGAATAATCAAAAATTAAAAACCACCAAGTTCTACATTCAAATAAGACGTTCTTGTTATGAATTAAAACACCAACGTAGGTTGATATTTAATACAGATATTTTGGATTAAGACTCAAGGTAAGAGGTTAGTTTACCGTTAATTTGTGTCTAGTTTTTTTTTTCAAAACTTGTTTTGGAAACCTCGAAGTTCTGAGAAATATGTTCAAGTTACACATTTTTTTTTTCCGCTATCACAAACTATATAGATTTGGCAATTTTTTTGTTTAAGTCAAGCCTACTTTTACCGTTTGGCTGTTGTCGGCGCCCTTTGTAATATTTTTTAGCAATAAAGATTTTTTGTTTCAAACCGATTCAATTCTGACCAATCGTGCATTATGCAATGAGGGTGTGGAGTTGCTTGTTTCCTACAAGGATCAAGTTCCTTTGTTCAAAGGCCTATACTATGTACTGCAATACGCCAAGAATTATTCCTAGTATTTTCATAAAATGCTCCTTAAAACCATTTCCCGTTTACATTTTCCACTGCAGGAACAAGTCATGCAATATTATTATGGGACGAGCTATTTATGTGGCCGAGGAATATTAGAAATGCCGATTATTTATTTTAAATTTCACCCTCGCATCGTCGATATTTTGATAGACATCCAATATCTAAGAAATATGTGCGCCGATGAGGAATTTAATAATAAGCTTACTAAATTAAAATGCTTGTTCTCTAGCGTGGAATGTCGGAAAGTTCATATTTTTCCTTTTTATAATATCAATACCTTACGGAAATCTATTGAATATTTGTTTTACTTATCAATTTGACGTGCATAATACATTGCCTGCATAGTCAAAAATATGTAAGCACGTAAAGTTTTTAGAAATTGAAAGATGATTTTTCCTGCCTCTCTGTATCCTATTAAATTTCTATTTCTTCATTGAACACACCACGTTGATAATAGTAGTGTTAAGATTTAAAACGTATAAAAATTATAACATTGTTCCCCTCACTAGGTAACAGATTGCGCACCAAGCAATATTTGAAAATCTTTGTTTTTTTTAGAACGCTGGCATGGATGACACCACGGGGTTCATGACTGACCTTCCACTATTAAAAAGTAAGTAATTTTCTATAATAAAAAAACGGTTTTTCAGATATTCTTATTAGTGTCTTCACAGTATTTTTAATAACTTTCGCAGCATGCGGTATCGTCAATAATTAAGTAACTGAAATATTAGATCCGTGTGTACCCGGATCTACTGACAGTCCATTGGATATTTCCACAAAAAAAAAGAAAATATAAAATTTTACATACTTCCACAGTTAGAATATTTAAAAAAACTGTTTTTTTTTCTGCGAATAAAATTAACTTGATTGCATGTAAATGTTACACAAACATAATTTCGGTAATACAAACGAGTCAATAAGTTCCTCGATAAGAACCATCTGCTCGGTAACTTCCTCAATTTATTGCCGACCAGAGATTAAACGCGTAAAATTATTCACTTAATTCTCCAGCCGAGGCTCCATAATATGTAATTTAAATTGCGAACATCAGATAAAAGAATTACACATTATTAACATATCAAATATTTTATTGTAATACTGTTCTAAGATGACCCGGTAAAGATAAAACTGTAATTAGACTTCATACCGCACTTATCAAGTAGGTGTATCGATTTTTCTAAGTAGATTGTAAAAAAATCCGTCTCATTCATCGGACGAATGAATCAATATCAAATAAATAAAAGTATCGATCAATCAATCGATATTTGAATAGGTAGCATTCGATTTTGGAAATTACATTTTGATTTTTGATTTAAAAGTCTTTGCAGAATGTCGTTAAGGATGGTGTTGGATTTTAATTTGAAAAATGATTATATAGATAGCTGAATTTAACTTTTCTTTTGATATTGAAAATAAATAAAATAAGCCTCTTCTATTTAAATGATGTTGACCGTGTTTTTTTTTTTTTTTTTACCTCTATTGAAAGATTATATTTAAGTAATATCTATACTACATTTGAAATAAGATTAGACATTTAAACAATCCTTTTTACAGTCAGTTCAACCGATTTTGACTTCTATACCGTAGGCATAAGGATGGCATTGAAAGCAAAAAAGGTCACTACCAACTGTCTACTGCAGCTGCCATTTGTCATGCCACCAACGCAATAGAAGTCAAAATCGGTTGAACGGACTATAAAAAAGGTTTGTTTAAATGTCTAATCTTATTTCAAATGTAGTACTTATAGTAGTCCAATTTCTAATTTCTACTTCGGTTAGAAACTGAAATCTTGTTTTCTTTCTTCAACCGCTATAACTCTTCAAGCTGAACATTATTTAAACGAGCACACTTTTTTTAGCATTTTTATTTCTTCAATAAAAGCTTACAGAAAATACATAACATTTATGTAAGTACTAAGAAACGACAGTTTACGAGCTACAAGTCACAAGTCCCACACTTCGTCGGTTTTTTCAAAAACATAATTGGCCGGTAATAAGCGTGCACACCTTTAACATTTTGTATAAAAACGCGGGGTGCTAAATAGCCAGTATGGTGCCAACATAATGACATACTAATGTTTATTGTATTAGGGTTGCCATATAGAAATATTACAATGAGAATAGAGATCACGCTGCGCTCATGTTTGGGGCGTGGCAATGATTGTTAGTGGCCCTATTGTTGATATTTGAAGCCGAGGATTTTGTAATCACTCCAATTTTTGTATGACTGTATGTAGGTATAATGTATTTTTTGTAGCGATTGTATTTTTTTTTTCGACTCGGTATAGTTTTGGCGAAATTGAGAAATGTGTACGAAAAATTGAGGAGTTATGTGGACTTGTTCAACAAATCGGTTCCAACTAATAGGTAATGATGGCCCATTATGATACTGTTCGCAATATCTATGCATCAAACAGTGAAGTAAAAGTTGACCCGCTATCTTTGTTAATGAAAGACGTAGGTGCAAATACCTCGCCAAATACAATTTCCTGTTGGAAATCTTAATACAGGATGTAATCGATATGATAAGCAAATGTAATCGATATGTTACAAAGTCATCAATATATCTTTTAGCGCTATAATTTATACTTATGTATTTAGTGCGACGTGTTCTTGATAACTGTCAGTATTTACCATAAAGTTTTTAATGGAATGACATGGAAGGAAGAATGATGAAGATGCTTGCTTGATTCACAAGAAGCACACTAATTCTGTCTTCATAATCATGCTATGCCATTAAATTAAATCTATAAAATTCATAAATAAAAAATAATTTATTTGGACCAAACATTGTACACATTTTATAAACCTGCCAAACTGCGTGGCAGTTTATCGGCAAGTGAAAGCATTAAAGTCACACTTAGGATTTAAAATAGACATAACCTTAAAAACTCGTGTCCATCGCGTCGTACTTGAGATACTAGGGATATAGATACTTAAGTTTAGTTAGGCTCTATAATCCTCCCGTAATCTATGCGCACTGAACAAACAACTCGAAATTGAAAGTTTTGAAACTCAGCTCAGCCTGGCTCGATCTATCTAATTTCAAATATATCATGATGACTGAGTATTTTTCTCCAAAAGGCAAGAGCCATATGGAGTACAGAAAATATGTTGACAGATCTCTAATTTTTCTATTTATTTTGCACTAGCGACTCACTCCTGCTTTGCACGGTTTTTACGACTTGACAAATCATCGAGATTTCTTAGTTATATGTACCTAACTTTAATATTAACGTGCTTATTATACAGATAAATCTTCAGGCAGATGGTAAAAACCTCATCAAAATCGTGTTGCGTGGTTTACAAGGACAACGCGGACATACAGACAAACATGAAAAGAGACTTTAATTTATAATATGTATTTAGATTAGTTAACTTGACCACTTCTATCTCTACTCTACGAAGACTAAGTAACATTTCTCTTATTTATTTTTGACATCGCGGTATCGCGCCGTAAATGTCTGTCATCATGTATCGTTTCGGTGGCCATGTAGTGTATGTATCCTCTTTTCTTAACATAATCCTTTTTTACAGCAATGAAAGGCCGCGACGGCCTCGGCGGCACGGGCTCGTGTGCGCCTAACGACGTGTTCTGCTCAGTCCCTGGTCGCCTGTCACTCCTGTCTTCCACCAGCAAGTACAAGGTGACCGTGGCAGAGGTGCAGAGGAGACTGTCACCCCCTGAGTGCCTCAACGCGTCTCTACTTGGCGGTGTGCTGAGAAGGTAAGGAGATGTGAAGTTTTCTGTATACAGGGTGTTAGGGTGAACACCGTTATCCTTGAAACCAGTGGTTTGGTGTCATTTAAAGAACGTAAAATCAATGGAAAATTACGACTTTTTTTTTTATTACATTTTACCACTCGAGTATTTCACCCGTTCACCTATGCGCTAGGGCAACGAACTTTCGTCTCTACACGGGTGGGGGTCGCAGGACGTGACCTGACCGGCCGCGAGCGCGACCTCTCCCTCAGTCAGCTGTTTCACTTGCGAGCACGGTGTCGGATAGAAACATTTTTAAATGTTTTAATGAAAATAAGGTTTTTTTTTGTTGTTACTCGGTCCTTTATTTTTATATTTAAGTCAACTACCCATGGTTTGAGTGACAACGGTGTTCACCCTTACACCTTGTATTTTAGGTCAAGTCTATCCTAATAATGGGTTAAAAACGAGCTTGTTCTTGTTTTTAGCGGAGTGATCTAATTTAAGGGGTTTTTTCCTCTTTGGGAGAGTCTCATAAGCCAGAGGAATGGGTTTATGTCGCGATAATTCCAAAGTTTACTTTAATGACGTAATAAGACTTCTCAGACACATAAAGGATCCGTTTTGAGAGAAGTCTCAGCACCCAAATGGCGTACCTAATACACGATCAATCAGAATTGGAATCGGTTCGAAACAAAAATGTTTAATCCATTGCTTCATAAGTTCGTGAAGTTACGTTGTTGAGCAGACTTTTTTTCGAACATATGAAGCAATGGAATAGACATTTGTTTCAAACCGATTCCAATTCTAACCAAGCGTGTCGTGCATTACGCAATTTGGATTCAGCTTGGCAGGGACTAACAACCACCGTTATATAGGTTGAATGCAATTTTATGGGCTGTGAAAAGCTCAAGTGGCAAGACTTAAAGGACTTGTACTTAGCAGTTGTAGCTCATTCATATGTGTATGTAATGAGTCAGGTACAGTTGAACAAGCTATTTGGTATACAGGCAAAATATATTCATTTTTCGCTACACTGCCAAAATTCGTTTTGATTGTGTGTGTAATTTTACTTTTTGAGCATAGGGCTTAGCAGAATGACGTAAAAGATTATTGACTACTACAAACACTCACAATATTGTTTAAAGTAGGTAGTTATCTGTCTGTATATCAAATAGCTTGTTAGACTGTACCTATTAACACATAGCCAGTGAATCGTCTTTTTTTGCAACAACGTTTTAAGCTTTAATGTTAACGTAAACGAAAACGATACCTATATGTTCGTAAACGTAACGTAACGACGTATTCGTAAAAGATATTGTAATCAGCACCCGTGATCAAATTGACATTTTACAACATACCTAAATGTTGCTGTTGTTGTTTCTTGCCCAAAAAAAAAGGAAAAATTAATAATGATTGTACCACCTCCAGCTGCGTATGTTTGATGATCCACTACAAGTTAATTAAAACGATAATTACTGTATGCATAATAAATATTAGGCAATTACGAGACAAATTCACATCACCCGCCAACGAGCGTAATATTGAATTTAAACGTGGCATGCTCTTGTTCCGCTAGTGCGGTTGGTTATTTATTACATTTTTTGCTCTGGCAACACTGTACCGTTTGCGGCGAGGGATAAAGACATGTTTGACTTTTAATATCGGACCGTTTTGGTTAGCGGTTAATAAGATATTTAGGGTACCTTTACCTTGGGACTATCCCTAAGTGGCAATTAGGTACACTATCATATCTATGATTAATATGATCATAGATCTATGATCAAAGCTATAATGAAATTGTAAAAGATAAGTACTAACTATTATTACTTCATAAATTAAAAATAATGCAATTTATGAAGTAATAATAGTTAGTACTTATCTTTAAACTCTTTTCTTTCAACTTATTTTAAACAAAATATTTATAATTATATAAAGATTCTTCGAAAAAAATACAAATAAGTACTTTTAAATAAAGTTTAATTTATTTTTTCGTGCTCGGCAAAAACTCACCTTAACAAATTGTTTTAGTTCCACTATACGTTACCCTCGTAAAATTAGCATTACCCAATAAAATTAAGAAACAGGACAATTTTAAACTGCCTACATAATCGGCCAAAAGTGTAAAAAACCATGTAATTGAATATTCAAGTAACTAGTTTATTTAAATTACGGAACCCGTAAAAACTGCTCAAATTACGCTCAACACTTTTTGTAGTGCGGTTTACTGTGGTGGCATCGAGACTCCTTTATATGTTTATTGAATATAATTATCGGGTATTACTTCTAGATAAGTATCTCATTGTGATCAACCGTTACGTTAAAAGTTGCTAGTTACGTTGCTGCTACCTGTTTTTGCTTTTCTAATGGAGATTTTTTATAAATACATATATATATTATTTTACGCGTCAACCTTTTCACTGGGACGCAAATTTCTTTTGACACTTGAAAAAAATTATGAACGTTTTTAAAACGTTTTTACCCCTCACTGCCTTACGCACGCATAAAGGCTCGTACAAACAGGCGCGAAATCGCCGGCGCGACAGGCAGCGGTACCTTTGTCGACAAAGGTACCGCTGCCTGTCGCGCCTGCAATATCGCGCCTGTTTGCACGAGCCTTAAGTTATATTTTAGTTGGATTCAAGCACGCAGTGTGAAGTGTCCGCCAAAAGCTCGTAAGTTTCGGCAAAAAACTGTCCGGTCATGATTTAATAAAAAATCCAATTATTCCACAAAAGGAAGCCGTAATGACTACCTATCCAACTTATGAGGTCATTTAAGCACATCCTAGTTTGTACGTGATCGCCGTAATGCTAGGATTTAAATTAGGGCTTTGTTGAAAAAACTACAATTAAACGGTTCGATGAGAGAATAAAAAAGTCTTTAAAGTGGGTGATAGACGTGCGTACTTAAAGTACGCGGTCTTTAAGTTCGCGACCTTACTCGGCTCGCCGCTTGCTCAAAATTTCATTGTCAAATTGGCTTAACAGATTTCAGGCTTAAGAGATCAGATTGGCGATGACAGACGGGCGAGTAAGCTTGCCGAGCCATAAGTACGCGTACTTGCTCACACGTCTATCGCCCCTTTTACTTTGAACTTCACAAAACGTTCCATTTGACGCAATAAATACCTGTCAAACAGACCACTTTACTTGCTTTATTAAATTTAGAACACGATAAACAGCGCATCGTCGTCGCCCTAATTGCCGTCATTACGAGCCGATGGTTGCGTTGTCAAACGCATGCAGCCAACATTGCGGCTTTAGAAAATAATTTATACGATGGCAACACCGAAGAATGGCGGGAAGCCGGCAGCTGGCTGTATACATTGAATCGAATATTTCACATTCTCAACTCGGTGTCTCCTTACATGGTAATTACATTAATAATAAATTAATTTAAGTGAAACTTAGAGCTGTGTGTTGACAGACAGGATTGAAGGACTAGTTTACTTGTTTAAAAGCGTGTAATTATAACGCATACCTAAAAAGTAATTTAAATTGCCTACCTACAAAATTCAAAGTTTCATTTATCTTGTAGCGATAAATACAGGTGTTCATAAATAAATATTTGCCACTTTCAGAATATAATTCAGGTAGGTAAAGTGTTTGCATCTGTACTGTCTGCAGAAAAAAATATCGTAAAGTTATATACATAAGCTAGCAATTTTCCTTCCGCGGGCTTCGCCCACGTGGATGTCGGTTATTATATACTAAAACCTTCCTCGAGAACCACTCTATCCATTGGTGAAAATAGCATGGAAATCGGTGCATTAGTTTTTGAGTTTATCGCGAACAGACAGACAGACAGATGCGGCGGAGGACTTTGTTTTATAATATGTAAGAATATAGTGCCATTAATAGAGTAGGTAACATGCGCGGTCCGAGGGGGTGCTCCTGGGGGTCATGACCCCCCCCCCAAAATCATTCTTCTCCATACGAAAACTACCTTTTGGAAGGGGCAACTAGAATCAGTTCTATTTCTCTGTTTTTGACGATCAAAAGTGCCTTTTATGTGCCTAGTTGAAATGAATGATTTGACTTTGACTTTGACTTTGGCTGTCGAGAGACAAGATTTACGTGCTTTACTAATTAAAAACTGTAGGTACTTGAGTCACAGTGACCTCGATAGGCATATAGGTACAAAAAAAAGTTTTTAACGTAGGAACTTATCAATAATGTAACCATTTCCCTTAAAATATTCCTCGGCAGCAATGGTGACCCCCCCCAAAATCTTGGGCTGCGACCGAGCCAGGACCAGGTACCTGCGTAACTGGCGCTATTTAGCACGATATTATATTAGACTAGCGACCCGCTCCTGCTTCGCACGGTATTTACCACTTGATAAACATCTAGATTTCTTTATTATTAATTTACTATCAATATATTATAGGTCCACATAAACCTTCCGGAATAAATTCTCTTTTATTATGAAAACCGCATCAAAATCCGTTGCGTAGTTTAGAGGATCAACGCGGGCACACAGACAGACACGAACACCGACTTTAATTTATAATATGTAGGTACCTGTTTACCTATAGATTTAGCGTTAATAAAAGCTACCTGCCTAGGTATATCGCGTGTCCATTTCAAATCAAAATCTAAATGAAATTAATCACTCGTAAAACCTTCACATCCGAGAGCCTCTTTCTACAAAAGAAATGCTGTCAAAACACACACGTATGCCGCAGGCACGTATTCTTTCGAAATTCAAAAAACTCATTGTGTCGTAAGTAGAAACGCCATTTTGATTTAATCAATCGCGTATTATTAATGGATCCGCAGCTTTACGATACGAGAGTTATTTTTATTATTTTTCATATCGATATGCCCGATTCGGTAATTGGAGATGAAATGATCTTGCATTCATCGTTACGCGGTCACATTCAATCGGAATTTCTTTGCAGCCGGTAAAAGCTAAACTATCGATTACTCAAAAGTTAAATTCGTATGTCAATTTGATATGACGCTTTTATGAGCCGCAGCAAATAACACATGTGGGAAATGAGCCAACGGTATCTTTTCGTCATAATTATCTTACTTGAATCAAAGACGTGTACCTGATTGATAATCTCTTTTAATCGGACACTTGAGTATCCGATACATACTCGATATTCGATACCCATTAGTTCTCTTTCCAATCTGTCGATTCATTCGATTTAGTTTTCCATTGATTCTAAATTCAAATTCATTGTTTGGCTCGTTAGCTCTGCCGATGATTCTTCGCTTCCTTTGTAGTTGTCTAAACGAACGTGTGAAAATATTAAACTCAAGCTAACGGTGCTGTCTAATTACAATTGTGATTATTTTCACCTCAACCTTTGTGTAAATGAGAAATAGTAAAATCATTGGTCAGTGATCACTGAATCTATTGGTTTCCTTTGCGGCTTCTTCTAGGCCAATTAAATTGATATTTTCTTGAAATGTTGATTTTGTTCGGTTAGTTTGCTTCGATCAACATCAAACGATTCAGTAATACCAAACGTACCTAATACCGACCGAAGCTCGATTTAATAAGTGATTTTTAATTTGTAGATTAATCTCTTTTTAACCGACTTCTTCAAAAAGGAGGAGGTTCTCAATTCGTCTGTATGTTTTTTTTTTGTTTATGTTACGCGATTACTCCGCCAATTATGAATCGATTTTGATGATTCTTTTTTTGTTTGGTAGGTCATGCTTCAGAGGTGGTCCCATATAAATTTTATCAACTTTGCTTGCGTAGTTTTTGAGTTAGCTTTAATAATTACGTATTTTTCCCACTTAGTGTATGTAGACGATATATTGTTTGACTCCGTCACTGTTATTTACATAGCAGGTACCGCAACTAAAAAGTGAAAAATTAAAACTTTTCACAAAAAAAAAATCAACCGACTTCCAAAAAACACAAAAAAAGTGAAAAATCACTTTAATTTCGGAAGTCGGTGGCAAAAAACGTTAATTGATGAAAAGCAAAGACACCGACTTCCGAAATTAAAGTTATTTTTCACTATTTAGTGTTTTTTGGAAGTCGGTTGTTTTTTTTTTTTGTAATTTACATTCTACAGTTGCGTTCATTTACATTTTTTGATGAGACTGTATAGAACCAGATTGAACAGAAAGAATTATAAAACAACCCCCGACCCACCTCTGCTTCGCACGATTTTTCCGACTTCACAAAATATCGTTTCTTTATTGTATGTAGGTAACTAATTAACTATGTTAGTTTTTAGGGTTCCGTACCCAAAGGTAAAACGGGACCCTATTACTAAGGCTCCGCTGTCCGTCCGTCCTTCTGTCACCAGGCTGTATCTCATGAACCGTGATAGCTAGACAGTTGAAATTTTCACAGATGATGTATTTCTGTTGCCGCTATAACAACAAATACTAAAAAACAGAATAAAATAAATATTTAAGGGGGCTTCCATACAACAAACGTGTTTTTTTTTTAGAAAGCACGTTATAGGCGTCCGCAATTACAAAATAAGCACAATTCAAAAATTAAAATAAGCCATGGCAGCTAAGAAATGACCAGTCACAACTGACGGCGCCCGTTCACGAACATGACGCATGGATCAGCACCATTCAGCTCAACCATTTTGAAGGGAGCTAAATGATCCAACACATACGCCACCATCAGCGAGACATTTGAGTGAGCATGACATTCCCAGCCGCCAGGGCACATTCAAGTCAATGAAAGACAAAATACCCGGTAAATGGTAGCTCTATAGTACATAGTACTCACACCTGTGCAATTATATAATACAAAGGAGAGATTGAGTTTATACAATGCAAAGATAGTCTTACAATCTTCAGCAGCTCCAACAGCATTTTCGAATGTTAATTAGTTAGTTGTGGATGTGGAGCAGGACCAGCATTAAGCCAAGCATTTTTATCAGAGATGTAATCCTCCAACTTATAATATGCCTGCCTACATAGTGTGCGTTTTATACAAGTTTTGAATTTCGTCTCATTCAGTTGAAGTATGTGGGGAGGGATTTTATTGTAACATTTTAAACAGTACCCCATGAAAGATGAGTCTACTTTAGCCAGTCTGAAACCTGGTTGAACTAATAAGTCCCTATTTCTAGTACTATAATTATGTCTATCGCCTCTTTTACTAAAAAGATGTAAATTTTTTCTTACGTGCAAGATGTTTTCATATATATATTGACAAGGTACCGTCATGATGTTAATATCCTTAAACAGTTCCCTTAAAGAATCGCGCCTGCGTAGATTATAAATGGCTCTGATCGCTCTTTTCTGCAGAATAAAGATAGACTCGATGTCTGCAGCCCGTCCCCATAGTAAAATACCGTAAGACATTATGCTATGAAAGTAACTAAAATAGACTACCCTCGCGGTATCTACATCAGTAAATTGACGGATTTTTCTGACAGTATATGCTGCTGAACTCAGCCGTCCTGCAAGAGATGTTAAATGAGGACCCCATTGTAGCCTTGAGTCGAGCGTGATCCCCAGGAAAACAGTTTTATCGACGAATTCTAGTTTCTCTTGATTCAATATAATCTCACAATCCCTACTTTTGACATTTGGTAAAGAAAATTTTATGCACTTAGTCTTTTTTCCATTTAATACTAAATTATTAGCAGTGAACCAATTTTGGACCTGCAGTAGGGCGTTATTTACTTCGTCAAAATTTGTAGCACGTCTATCTACCTTAAAAATTAAGGAAGTATCGTCAGCAAATAACACCATGTGTGGCTGATTTTTTAATAAATGGAGTAGATCATTAATGTACACTAAAAAGAGGAAAGGACCCAAAATCGAGCCTTGTGGAACACCCATTTTTACTTTTAAACCTAGTGAGTTGATACCGTTTATTTGAACTTGCTGTTGTCTATCATTTAAATAAGATTTTACTAAACTGAGCGCAAGTTTACCTAGTCCGTAATGCTCAAGTTTCAAGAGTAAGGTTTCGTGATCGACGCAATCAAATGCCTTGGAGAGGTCACAAAAGATTCCTATGGCGTCTTAGGCTTCTTCCCACGCGTTAAAAATGTGTCTTAATAAGGTTACACCGGCGTCAGTCGTACAACGTCTTTTGGTGAAACCGTACTGTTGGTCGTGAAGGATTATATTTGTGTTAAAATGATTGAGCATTTGATTCAGCATTACCTTTTCAAACACCTTGCTGAAAACTGGCAGCACGGATACGGGCCTATAATGATTGGAGTCTTTACTGTCCCCGGATTTGAAAAGTGGTATTACCTTACTGTATTTCATTAAATCCGGGAAGACTCCTTGATCCACACACAAATTAAATATTAAGGCTAAGTAAGGCGCTATGGTCTCAATTATGGAGGTACAGACTTTAATGGACATTCCTCAAAGATCCTCGGTCAATTTGATCTTGATTTGCTTAAAAGCTTTTATTACTGTAACGGGGTTAATATGCTTAAAGTTAAAATCAATCAGGCAGGCTGGAACGTTCGCCCTTACTAAATCAAAAGAGAGCGATGGCGAGGAGTTTAAGCTTTCAGTAGTTTTAAGTGGGATACTGGTAAAGAAATGTACAAATTCTTGAGCCACTTCTTTGCTATCGCAAATGAGACCACCACTTGACTTCTCCAGTGTGTAATCGGAATTATGCTTTTTGCTCCTATTCGTTTCATTATTGATAATTTTCCAAACCGTCTGTATTTTATTGTCCGCTGATTTAACTTTGTTGCTAATGTATAAGGCTTTAGCTGCTTTACAAGTGCTCTTAAAAGTTCTAGAATAAGTAGCAATATACTTATTAAAACTTTCCGTGTTAATATAAATATACACATAACCTTTCGGAATAAATTCTCCAAATGGTAAATATATATCGCATCAATGAGTTATTATTATTCAACAAGTAATATCTGCTACTGGCATACGTGCTAAGGAAAACATCTTAGGTACCTACCTACCTAAAAGTTTAGTTCGAAGTCCAATCAATCTGCCTAGCCTTTTCCTAACTATATTTTACATGAAGCGACTGCCTATCTGATCTCCACGACCCAGTACCTAACTGGGTAATACGATACCCCTTGGTAAGACTGGTTGTCAGGCTTTCGGACTTCTGACGACCCGTAACGACTGCCACAGATCCACGAACGACAACCGGGACAAACGGCTTAACGTGCTTTCCGAGGCACGGAGGAGTCCCAAGTCCCGATATGTAAAGATGGTCACCCATCCACGGACCAACCCCGGCAAGCGTAGCTTAACCTGATGGATCGACCTTGCGGTTGTTATTACTTAGACACGAGCTCCTTTGCTTTAGTTCAAAGTCCATACTATGAAAATTCACAAACTAATAACAATTTCTTAAGAATTCGTTCGCATACCAGCCGGCAGCCCGATCGAGGGGGCCCGAAGACGTCGTTACACAAAATTAAGCCTAGGTACCTATATATCGCTATCCAACCAAAGAGACTGCGGATTTCGATAATTTTGTACCCCAAGTTTTGATGATGGTTTACTAAGTATCACAGTATAGTAATCTGGATTCCAGATTACTATATACCTACTGTAATACTTCGTTATCGTTGGACTTAAGTATTGCAGTATAGTAATCTGGATTCCGTAATTTACTCAACTTATTTTCAAAAAATTTAAATATCCATTATATCCAGATTCTGGATACACTGTTCACGTTCTACATTGTAAATTTTTGAAAACAAGTTAAGGCACCTATTTAAACTATGTAGATAGGTACACATTATTTCCGAAAAACAGTAGAAGATTCTCATGTATACGTTTTTTTTTATAGCTTGATCTATTGATAAGATCTCAATGATATTATAAATAAGAATCCAAAAAAAAACGCTTTTATTTTTATGTCTTGTGTTCTATGTTTTGGGCGGGGTCGCGTCGCAACGAAACGCATTGCAAAAATCCTTTTCATCACATCGATGCATTCGTACAATTTCTATGAAACACTGTACCTACCTATGCTCAATACTCAATGCTACACGCGTGTTGCACGTCGAACCGCAGATTTTTTTTAAAATGCCTTGTAAGAAGGCCCGTTGCGTCTGTAATGTGCGCTTGTCAGAATAAATAAAAATATTTTTAACGCAACCTATTTCAGCTCCTGTTCGAGTTGTCAACAGCCTGTCAAAAGCTGGAAACGACAATCAACCGACATTAAAATCGATTAATCACAACATAACGAGCGAACTCGCATTCTTGAACTTTATTCATAAACTTCATCAAAGTTTATCGAAAACAATTTCGATAACGAGCTTTTATTTCACAGCGGTTAATACTGGTAGCCATTTTTAAATGCCGAACGTAACAACCAAAGTATTTTTTACCGCCAAAATGATACAAATCATTGGACTATCAGCCCTATTCCGTAGCAATAAGAGATAAAAAAAATTGGTCCAAATATATTAATTCATCAACTTTCTAAGCGTCAATCATGAATTACAATTTTGACGGTAATCGATAGGTTATCGGTAACTCCATCTAGCGGTCAGTAGCAGTACTATTGACTGACATGTGACTGTACAACAAAAGATGTAGCTACTTTTTTTTTACGCACTGACTTGCAATTTGATGTTGGATGTAGGGCCAACGTGTAAATCAAACACCGGACTAAACATTATGCAAGTTTGCTCCCTAGTTGTAGCTACTCAGTTCAAATCTGTAAGTTATATGTGTCGCAGGGAAATGAGGAAACCAGGGATTTCACGAAATCCCTAGGGATACCACGTCGAATATTCTTGTTTATGACGTCTTCTTAATATTTTTTTTTAGTGATATGTCGTTTCAATAAACTAAATCTAGTTAGGTTTAAATCAAATTAAAGATCTCAATTATAGCGAGAAGTTTAAAACGAATTATTTTTTCAGAGCAAAGAGCAAAAATGGTGGGAGATTACTCCGTGAGAAATTGGAGAAGATTGGGCTCAACTTGCCGGCTGGGAGACGGAAAGCTGCCAATGTCACGCTGCTCACATCTTTAGTAGAAGGTAATTAACTTATCTTTAGGTACAGTCAACCGCATGTCAGTGTTAACACTTAACTCAAACTCAAAGCATTTATTTCAATTAAACCATTTGCAGGCACTTTTGAATTGTCAACGAGTCAGTCAGTCAGAAATCATATTTCTGCTAGCTAGTTGCCCATTCCAAAGCGTAGTAGGTACCTATGGAGAAGAACGGGCAAGAAAGTCCATGGACACTCTTTTAAATCAAAATATTGTTACAATATAGGTATTGGTTACATCATTCATGTTGAAATTATACATGTGAGAACAATGTAGAAAGCACTTTAAAAGCGTCCACAATTATAAAATAAAAACCATTCAGAAATTAAAATAAGCCATGGCAGCTAAGAGATGACCAGTCCCTACTGACGCGTGACGGCGCCCGTTCACGAACATGACGCATGGATCAGAACCGTTCAGCTCAACCATTTTGAAGGGAGCTAAATGATCCAACACATACGCCACTATCAGCGAGACATTTGAGTGAGCATGACATTCCCAGCCGCCAGGGCACATTCAAGTCAATGAAAGACAAATAATAACTTGAACTGGCCTAGCGTAGGACGGCGTTTCAATAGAATACGAGGCCAGCTTAGACTGGGTTTGCTACTGCAGAAGTGTGGCCTACTCATGCGCGGTCCGAGAGGGGGGTCCTGGGGGTCATGACCCCCCCAAAATCATTCAAGCTGTCGAGAGACTGAATGATTTACGTACTTATCAATTATCCATTTCCCTAAAAATATTCCTCGGCACCAATGGTGACCGCCCCCAATATCTTGGGCTGCGACCGCGCCTGAGCCTACTGTACTCATTTTGACTATAATATTATAAATTACCTTCATTTTGGGCCTCGCCTCGCCTCGGATAAAAAATAGGTAGCAGCGACTCTCCTCATGTTCAGAGCCGCCATAGTTTACATCGGGATAAATTCAATTTCGTTCTACATAATTTAAATAGGAACTACAGTGATTTAGCAGTATTTATAACGCACTTATAAAATACCTAAAGATTTATTATAAGTACTTGGACAAATTGTATTAATTAGAGCAAACTGTGGTTTAGGCTCATAGCGGCCAATTTGCGTTCAGTTATTTATGTCCTACTCACATATTAGATTTATAAATTAGTATAGAACTGATTATTTATCATTGATTACGTACCTAACCAAAGTTACGTAAATAGGTAGGTATACTTAGTATAACCTAACCTCGTACTTGTAGAAAGGCCTACATTGTCCTCGCATGCCTATTAACACTGTAATTTGAAAATATTGTAAAAGCCAATTATTTTTAAAAGAGTAATCGTGGAGTTTCTTGCCGGCTCTTCTCCATAGGAAACGACCAATTGGTACCGTGCACCTAACTTCTGACATTGACCAGGATCTCCAATTACAAATTGAACTTCTTTTTTCTCTTTTACTTTATTCTATGAGCCGTAAGTTTCGTTTATATAAAAGTCAATTTGTCAGGTATCTTGCTTTCTTCTGGACGCTAGGTAGGAACTTTGTAATCCTGTAGTTAATTGAGGTTTATGGAAATTGATTCGTTCTTTTAGATGAAGATTGTTTGTCACGATTTTCACTGGCGTCGTCGTCTTGTTCTGTAAATCGTCTCAAACATTTAACAGATCTCTTCCTTATTTATTCACATACATAGGATAAACTGCCTGTATCTACAACTGGAATATTTTTCTTAACAGCGGAAGCAGTACACTTAGCCCGCGACTTCGGTTACGTGTGTGAGACAGAGTTCCCCGCGCGGGCGCTAGCCGAGTACCTCGCGCGACAGTACGCCGAGCATGACTCGCGGCGCAGGAGGGACTTGCTGCAAGCCACTAAACAGGTAAACTATGACAACAGCCCTTGTGTTGTTCTATTTGGTTGGTGGTTGTCCATAAGCCCGATTTAGGTACAAAAGTATTAAGCAATGGTGCTCATTTCCGAAAAAAGCTTTCCAAAAGAAGGAAATATAATAAAATAGGACCGAAAAGATATTCCGTTCGGCTTAATAAATGAGCATTACTAATTCCATCAATTCCCACAGGTAATAAAAGAGCTGATGGACCTACTGAACCAGGACCGCTCGCCGCTGTGCAACACGCGACCCCCGCATCTGTTAGAGCCCGCGATACAGCGCCACCTGACGCACTTCTCGCTCATCTCGCATGGCTTCGGAGGACCCGCCATTGTGGCCGCGTTGACTGCTATACAGGTGTGTATACAGCGTTATGTTGAATGGAACTCGGAGTGATTAGTAAATGGAGTACTAAGTTTGAGCTAACAAAATGTTCTGTACTTATCTGTAATATTTGTCACGGTATCATTTTGGCCACATTCAGCTGCTCGCTCAGTAAAATAAAAAATAATCGTTTACAAACATAAACATATTGATTGATTGATAGTTTACGCCCACACAGTCAAACACGTCACTACAAAACAAATAAACATAATTTTCGAGCAATTATAAATATTGGTCTACTACCAAATATGGACAATATTATTTTAACTGTAGGTATCTTTTTCAATCATTCTAACTGTATCTTATAATTATATTTGTTCCAGAATTTCCTAAACGAGTCGCTCAAGCATTTAGACAAATTATATCCTCAAAGTGGTATGGTGTCATCATCAATGGATAAAACAAAAATGGACCCCGACATCAAGAAGTAACACATGCGTGACGACGATTGACGTCGGTCTCTGCAGCACGAAAACACGCGCAATGAGAACAAACCTCTTGCGATCACTGTTCCATTCAGTTTGCCCTGTATATCTTATCAGGCGACTATGGAACTACATTTAAAAAGTACTGAATTTGACATTTGCCTTCGCATTTGACGTAGCGCTGCCATGCATTGCCAAGATACATTATGCCCACTGTAAAAACAAGGCAAAAAGTGCCAATCATACAACCAAGGTTACTAATGATATTATCATCTAAATAAAATTGCCATAGTAAAATGTGCATATGAGAGAATGCAAGGAGATTGCGTATTTATTTTTATGATGATCTTCGTTAGAGGCGACCCGCATACAAATAAAGTGCAATTATAATACTCATGATTGTGAGAGTCTGTACATATAGTTTAGAATAAACACCAGTGTTAATTTAAGCATTTATAGCGAATAATTTTCAGCTCAACCAGTGATTTTGTAATTTCAAAATGAATATTTTTTAATAAAAAGTAAAATATTTCACATCCACCGCAATAAAGACACATATCAATAATGTAAATAGTAATAATTTTAGAACGAAGTTTTATCGTTTCATACAGAAAGGTTTCATACTGTTTTTAGGTTAAAAGAATAAAACCTCTTTAGTTTTTAATTAGCTATAGTTTTGCTAGTGACTCAATGTGAAAGTGTGCCAATTAGTTTTAATTATGGAAACACCTTATCGGGTTCCCAAAAATTAAGTATTTAATTCATATTTATTGTGGCTTGTACATAATACTTATAAAATTACTATTCACTTGCCTAATATTTAGTTTTTTTTCTAAAATTATTCTAGTATTCGACATCTATCTCTTACTCCAGACTTTTATATTAAGTACTTAAAATTAATTTTTAATTCGTGAAATTGTAAGCATGATCTTTGAAGTCCCAAAAGGTTTGTAAATTACCACAGAGAAGTAGCAAATGGAGTGTCAAGAGGCGGGCCAGCCCACATCTGCAGAAGCACTTCATGTACTGGCACAGTAGCTGTCAATTAATATCACTCCATTTATATACTAATATTTGTTAAAAAAAACTACTTATGTGACGAAATTGTACGATACATATTCTTATGATCAAAATTGTCTTATAAAGTTGTGAAAATCTTTAGTGGTATAGAAAATGACAAATATGTGACTATAATTTGTATGCAAACAAATATATACCTGATTTAAGGCGTTTTTAAATTTGAATAAAACCTTTCTTTGTAAATAATCTAATTGGGGCGTCCTATTTTACCTCGTACCTCGTTTTATTTGGAAATCATACTATTTTATGTCATACTTTATTCCGCAGCCCGCCATTTTACTTCAATATTCGCTTTTATAATTTCTAAAGTGACGATATTATCCTGGACGTCCACGTCCATAAATTGTATGGAAATACGTGCATGTTACAACGTTATCGTGAATGGAAATTTAAAAGCGTCTTCAAATATATCCATACATTTACTTCCCTGTATTACGTATCACGAGGCCGAAAAATGCAATGAAAATTCCCATATTACCCTGCGTCCTAACCAAAAGCAATCGGTGAGCGAATACGCAATAGTCGCGATCATCCGTCACTTTATATTCGAAAAAAAATGGAATGCACGATCGCGACGCGTAGTCGCGTCGGTCGCTTTTAAATAGATCGCAGCCTTAGAGAAATAAATATTTTTGTATAACATAGGTACCGATCTTACCTACCTACTGAAGAAATAAATGACGATATTTTTTCATGCTTACTGAAGAAATAGTTTGGGTATAAATCAATAAATACAATTACCTACCTATGTAATATTGAACTCTTCTTAACTGGAAAGCTTAGGTACTTACTTACCTATTTGGCACTTTCAAACCGTTTATCAATTTTAAAATTTGTAATGTAACGAGCACTGTTCTGTAAGTTTTAAGATTTTCTTATTTTGTTATAATTTTCATAATAAATTGTAATTCTTCCTATTACCACTGTGTACTTAAATTTTGTTTCGTGGAGTAAAGAATGATGTTAAAAACATTTTTATTTTATTTAATCTTAAAACCCAAAATCTTTAAATTAAGGACATAATAAGAAAAGCAAGAGAAATATGATTCGTAACATTTTCTAATAAATGAAAGAACACGAACATGCAGCGCCATCTGTTATGGAGTAGCAAAACTATTCGACAAGTATCATGATTGATATTTTATGTAAAATTCATTGATGTGACCTTCAATGAATTTTACTTCATTTTCAAATAACTTCAATGTTATTTGAAAATGACCTGTGACCTTCAAAAAATTGTATACAGTATATTGTATGTATATGTACAGTATATTGTAGTGATAAATTGTATATTTTACAAAATAAAACTTTTAAACGTCCAGAAATAATGATTTCAAAATAGCGTATTAAAAAATTATTTCCGAACTGAAATGTCAAAGTCTTGATTTAGATTTAATCTATGGATAAATTACCCGCGACTACGAGTACCTCGCGACTTCGCGTACTTTTATCATGGTTTAATTTATTTTATTATAACAAATTGTGTAAAAACATGGATATCAGCTATGACAATGAAGTAGCTAAACAATGTTTCAAATGTGACCAAACAGTGATAAAAAACTTAAACATAGTTTACAATGCAACAAACAATACAATAATACTTTGGAATCAGTTTCAAATATTTATGTTTGAAAATCTAGTATTTGAAACTGCTGTGATAAAATTATTACCAAAATTTCAAATACACGACGTGATTATATCTGGTAACTATTTGGTATGCCTTGATTGCAGTGGGACCATACACACTACTTCTGTAAAATTAAAAACTGCTGGTCCAAAGAGTTTAAAATACTGTTTTCAGCCTAGAGAACTCGGTATAGTGACCAGTTCTCTCTATGAAGAAGACCACGCCCTATGTTTGAAATACGAAGCCAATGCCTACTTTTTATGTCTTCATAAAGTTAATACTGAATTTCCATTAGTAACAAATGTAATACTGGTCTATGTAGAACATTTACCAATAATACAGACACAAGACAAATACATTTTGAAAGTCTATCCACTCTCAGAAAATCATTTGGACAACCTGAAAAAAGTTTTGAAAGTAGAGGATTTGAACAACAGAAACAAATACAGTTTAATAGTTTTAACTTTTGATAAATTCAATATATATGGGTGTTTCTTTAGTCCTACAATGACTGAAGAACAAGCATCGCTTGTCAAACTTTACTCGTGCCCATCAGAGATAAACAACATACAAGTTATTGAATCAGGAGAGCTCAACATTTTAATCGGTCTAACTATAGGGACAATAGTTAGACTGTCCTTAAAAGATATAAATACTCCTCAGATAATTCATTTAAACATTGCTATTCACAAATTCTTTGCCTTTAAAGATGCTATGATATACACAGACGGTAAATCTATGTGGAAAGCAGATAGCATAATCTCCAAGGACATAAAATTCAGTCTATTTTTTGTCAAACTTGTGAAGGACTTTATAAAAATTGGAGATCAAATAATCTGTACTACATTTATGGATCTAATATACAAATTCTCTATTGATGATATTACATCATATTTGAAACAAGAATCCACTGATGAGTACTGTCCAGCAGAAAAACTTTTAAATAACTCTGAATTACTGCAAAAGATAATGGAGGAAGTTAACAAGAATGACACACTAATTAAAACATTAAGTAAAGAAAAGGATTACATCACTGCTCTATCACTTTCTAATAGGCAGGATATAATGGACAGTATTATTAGTCATAAAGTGATTGTTTATGAGAATTATGAAGATGCTATCACAGAAAATAGCAAAGCTATTCTAACAGGCAACTTTAGCCAATACTTTGATAAAGAATCATTCTTCTTTTTAATAACAATCACCACCTCAATGGAGCATAAGCTTGGCGATATACTCTCTAATTTGTTAGGAGACTTGAGAGTCCACTTAACGTTATCAACTGCAACCAAAGTCATAAGAACAACTAGTATAAAAGTTGCAGATCTGAAGAAAATAAGTTTCTTAATGCCATTGGAAACTAAAGAAATGGACTTCACTGAAATGAATGTGATTATTAAAATCATGTCTAATATACCGGGAGCTTTAGACAGTAAACAGAAAACATGGACCATTCTATACAGAAAGTATGTAATGTTACATTCTGAACATTTTATAAAATTCAACTTGAATTTAAATAGGCAACAGTGCTTGAAAAATCTGGAAGAACCTTTAGAAAAACTGATATTGCAAACGGCAGTAAACCAATTTGGGAATTTATTTGAATTTGATGATATTTTGAGGCACAAGTCAGCATCTAGAGAATGGCAGATGTATGTGAAACTACCAGACAAGTACCAAGAAGTATTCAGAAATAAGGATCTTACCAAATACCTGACTTCGAAAAAAGTAAACTATTTTCTTCAACGGTTCACATCGGAGGACTTTTTGAAGTCAAAGAGCAACTTAATATTTTCAATAGGCAATGAAAAAGTTAAAATTGAAATATACAATGATAGTTTTTCAAATCCTTTACTAAAGTTATCAAGTACTAATATTAGGATTGTACTAAATATCAGAAACTTTTTGTCAGATTTGATTTATTGTGTTTTTGCCAATTTTGCTCCAGGAAAGGAATTCATCAATCTCTCGTCCTATGCTACAGTTGAAGTACGTTATTGTTTTTTAAATTAAATGAATTATTAAAGTACCTAATTAATGGGTACAGTTGGCAAAAAAATTGTTGCTAATTTTTGAATATTGCCTTTATATATATATATAGTTTTCAAAGTATTCTGTTCTTTATTTTGTTACAAGTGACAATAACAATTATTATTTTATTCATAAATCCCTTTCCCAAAAAAGAGACTATTGACCATCAAATTTTTTTACTGACTCTACATGTCAATGTCCCCAAGCTGATAAATAAATATTGTGAAACTGTGCATGTTTGTTACAGAATCTACAGAAAGCAGTAAGAAAATGTATAACTGGCTCCTCAGAAGATATAGAACTACTTGTTGAACAATTTGAGAGAAATATTATTGGAGTTTTACCAATTTAGAAGCCTCCCAAGGACCTCGTCTCTATCCTGTTTGTAATTGTAAAACAATTATGTTTAAGACTTACATTTGTGTGTTTGCATGAGGATTTTGTAAAGTATAATCAAAACTGTGTTATAATAGATTGTTTTACTTCACATCTTCGATGCTATTCAACTAACTTATCTTGTGTCCAACCCCTATTTATATGCCTATTTAGGTTGTAGGGAATACCGTGCACCATAGTGGACGGTCTTCACGGGTGAGCCCATGAGGGGTATTCCCCATCAGTGTTCAATTCGAGACACTGGTTGCGTGTTGGATTACACTTTTAGTGCCCAGCACCCGACTCATGAGTGCAACGATAATTCGTTCGCGTGCCCACAACTCGCCTCTGGGTCGTACATTATATATAGCGACTGACCGATTGTTATAGATATATGAGACACATTTTATGTTTTTGCCAAATCTGACTGAGGTCTCAAAAATTCAGAAAATACCCAAAAGTAGTAAAAACTTTACATTTATCAATTATTTGACAGCGCAACCTAACGTGCCATGGATGGCGTCCCGGTGAGCATGGATAAATTTTGCGGTATTGAGAAGTTTGCAAATACCAAACTCTTAAAACAGCAAAATAAGAATATCTTCGGGGATACTCCCTAAAAAGAGTTCGTTATTTCAATATTTTACTGTTTTCTGTCAGTGAATGAATGTGGATTAACCATCTTATTGGTGCCGATTCTGGGGCTCTACTCCCTAAGCCCATTCGAACGTCCGTAAACGAAATTACATGCGTTTCCTATGATAGTAGGAAACACAACCAATCAGAAATCCGCAAGTGATATCCCTATCACTTGCGGATTTCTGATTGGTCCATCGCCCAGACTAAGAATGAATGATGATTTGACAATTTTTCCTACGCCGAGGTGTCCCAAGGTGTTTTTTCAGTTGAATTTGATGCTTGTTTTCACGGATGTGAATGTCAGTTGATACGACATGAAAATAGCTAACATTAACTGTCAACAGCCCGTTGACAGTTAATGTTTCGGAAATATTCAAAACTATGGCTACTTTTTTAGTGCTCGAACTGCTTCAAGAAGCTCTACAGGAAGAGCGGAGGCGACGCCGGTTATACTTGCGCCGATAACATAATGGATGTTGGGACTGGTGGCAGATTGAATCAATTAAAATAAATACTTCCACAATAAAAGCATTGTTTTTATTAACAAAACTACTCGAATAAAATTAACAATCAACAACACACTAAAACAAGCAGTCTCTTCCAGCTCAATAATTCGAATTCTTGTTGACGAGTTGACAGGGAGGTGTCGCCGAGCACGTGGATGTGCACGACGAGGGTTTAATGCTGTAAACAAAGGAAATAATGTTTTATCAGGTTTCTGAAACATGATTTATGTAATCTCCTTTCTACTGAACAATAATACTTACTTCGCTAACTTTGCCATCGTCAACTCGGCTCTAGTGTCTCAGTGGACACTGAGTGTTAGGGATGCAAGAAGTGCCAAAAAAAATCGATATATATCGTATCGATATTAAATAAAAATATCAATATCGAAAAAAAATATGATATATCGGTGACATTTTGAAATTTTCAAAAAAAAAAACAGAACTTTAATTGATAAATAAAAAATAAAAAACTTTTTACGGCTCTGTATTCCGGCGATTTTACTCAGTGGCGACAACGGTGGTGCTATTGGAAAAAATATATTATTGAAAAAAAAATATCGTTCTTTAATTGATAAATAAAAAACTTTTTACGGCTCTGTATTCCGGCGATTTTTCTCAGTGGCGACAACGGTAAAAGCAACCTATTGGAAAAAATATATTATTGAAAAAAATATATCGTTTTTGATACATTTTCGATACTTGATATTTTATATCGAAATAAAAAATATCGATATATCGACATTTTTTCTGCAAGCCTACTGATTGTTGGTCCTGGAGAGTCGGTTTGCAGGTGTAGCAGTTGATGTAGTTATGGGTGGGCGAGGTGGCTGCTGGCTCTTGTGTTTGTTACAGATGGACCCTGTACAGCAAAAACTGAATATCATTGACAGATACAACAAATATACCTAACTATCTGTAATATAATACAATATTGCCGTTTTCCTTTTTTACCATTGAAAAAAATAAACTGATTATCATTTTATGCACTTTACTGATGACAAGATCTTAAAATCATAATTAATATTGACGAGTAGGTAATGTATTAAAAGTCACCCTTTGCCACTGCTCCACGGGCTTTGAGCAACTTCCCATCGAGTAAAGTTTTGGGAGTTTCCCACAGCCTTTTCGACCTTAGTCTCCCGTTAGCACCCCTCAATAGCCCGCGACCCAACTCCTGATGGTCTCCCATAAAATTGAAGAGGACCTATATTTTGAGCTTGAGTTGCTGCTGGAGCGTTTGGAGCTTTTTTTATTACCAAATTAATTAGGTACCTAGTTACGAAAACTTCTCGTGAAATCTCGTGTAATTATCGAAAATAAAAACTGACAATTACCGTCAAAAAGAAAAAGGGCAAAGTTCATAAAGGATAAAGCCGCTACCTAGACAAAAATGGCAAAAAAAAATCAATTCTTTAACTAACTTTAACTTGTCCGTTGTGTCCCCAGGCCCGGTTTTTTAAAGGTAAGCGGGGTCTGAATGTGCATATTGGAAAGGTGCACAGACTATCAAATGCACTCTCCTCAGACTCTGTCCCAACAGCCATACATACAACACCACTTACACCCACTTTTGAACCGTTTTGGAAAACCCTTTCAAAATTCAAAAACTCTGTTCCTGTTTTGAAGCGAGTTCCCCGCGGCGCTAGACCCCTAGTGGCACAACAGCTAGCAAGCTGCGTTCGTCTTGCCGCCCGGGAGAACTCGCAAAGTGCTTGGGAACAGCTGCTCACCTTCCCTTACAGGATTCTACATGTGCAAAAGAATTTGGCAACCCAAAAGACCTTAACCGCACAATTTAAAGAAAACTGTAATATTTCGGCTCTTAATTTAGATTCAAAATTCCCGACACAGAAATATACCTCTTCAAGAGGTATATCCCATCTGGTAGAATCTAAGTTAGGGGAAGGTGACATTAGCGGAGCAGCCAGGATTCTCTTTAGTAGTGATGTAGTGGCACCATGTTCTCCAGAAACACTCGCAGCTCTGGAGAGCAAACATCCTGCCCCAGCGGATGGTCTTTCCTTTCCCGACCCCCCTGATCCGGATAATCACTCCCTCACCATTACAGGTCGAGAGTTGGTCACAGCCGTCTGCTCCTTTCGGAGTGGCTCCGCTGGCGGCCTCGACGGCCTGAGTCCTCAGCACCTTAAGGACCTCATCTGTTCAGGTGCCGGGACAGCTGGTGAGTCGCTTGTGAAGGAGCTTACGGCTCAGATCAATCTTATGCTCTCCGGCAAGGTGAATGAGTCCGTCATAGACGTTCATTATGGGGCCAATCTATGCGCCCTACGTAAGAGGGATGGCGGTATTCGTCCCATTGCCGTGGGAACCACCTACCGTCGTATGGCAGCCAAGATTTGTTGTAAATTTTATGGTGAGGATGTTTCGAAAAAAAATCCTTGATCTGAACCTTTCAAAATGTGAACTATACTTAGCGGACAGTACTGACAGACATCTGACACTTCCCAAATTTAACGCAATAGCCCCAGAAATCAAAATTATTGAAAAAAGCTCTCTTCGTTTCCAATCTTTGAGGATTCCTTTCCCATTTTCATTGAGGAAAAAATTCAAAATTTCAATGACGTTTCGGAACGATTGTTCCAAATTAACATGCATTCGGCCATAACCATAATCCGTTACTGCTGTTTCGGCCCTAAATTAACATATTTCCTTCGCGCTTCGCATTTATGGAAGCACACTAATCTTTTAGACAAAATGGACCAAATTATCCGTCATACATTAACTCTGATCCTAAATGTGGCCATGGACGACCGAGCTTGGGCACAAGCTACTCTTCCCATCCGTATGGGAGGCCTCGGCGTCCGCAAAATTTCTAGTATTAGTTTACCGGCATTCATATCCTCGGTCCACGGTACTGCGAAATTAATCAGGAAAATCCTTGCCTCCACACTGATTAATTTTGACGTGCCATGCCTCACCGAGGCTATTGATGCCTGGAGACTCGCTTGCCCGAATTCAGATCCGCCCGACAATCCATCTTCCCAGAGACGGTGGGATGAGCCGCTCTGCAGAGTAGTACAGAACAACTTGCTTGACACGTCTGCTACTACTGTGGAGCGCGCGCGCTTGCTGGCTGTGGGTAAGTGGGAGTCGGGTCTGTGGCTTCATGCACTACCGTCATCGAACCTAGGAACCTCGTTCGACGACACTACGTTCCGCATCGCTGCGTCCCTGCGCCGTCGGCGTTCCAGCTGTATTAGAACCCAATGGCTTGGCACGCGACGATGGCAAAAGACCGGACGGCATGTCCTTATTCCCATGGAAGATGGGTAGGCCTTTAGTATGGGACGCAACGTGTGTCGATACTCTTGCGCCATCCCATCTTCCTGGCTCGGCGTGCTGTGCTGGCGCTGCCGCTGCGGCTGCGGAAAACCTCAAGCGGCGAAAGTATAATAGCCTTATAGACAATTATATTTTCGAGCCGTTTGGGGTTGAAACCCTAGGGCCGTGGGGTCCGAGTGCTCATAGTCTGTTTAATGAAATCTCCAAACGGCTGCTTGACACTTCCCGTGACCCAAGGGCTGGCTTTTATCTTGGTCAGAGGCTAAGCATTGCTATTCAACGTGGCAATGCCGCCAGTCTCTTGGGTACATTACCAGCCGACAGCGATGCGGAGGAATTTTTCGACGCCTTACTTTAGTTATACTTAGTTAGTTCTTTAAGTTTTAGTGTTTTATGTAAATAGTTAGTTATGTTATATATATTGTCTAAAAATTTAGTTGTTGAATAAAACCAATATACCCCTTAACTAAAGACATAATAAAAAGTAAATTGTTTAAAATGGTCATTTCCTAACAACAATTTTTTATTATTTTTATTATGCTTGAAAACCACATAATAAGTAAACCGGCAATCGAGACCGGACTCTATCGTCAGGCCTCATTCGTTCAATAGCATGGTTAATGAATCCGAAATCAATAGGCAGTAGGGAACGGACTTGATTTTCGTTTACGGACGTCCGTTGGGCTTAGGGAGTGGACCCCCTGTTGTTCACAAACTAAACTAAATTTGAGTTCAGTGCATCTTTTTCTTTCTATTTCATTAAGAAAAGGACAGAAGATAAATTTTAGTTTAGTCGAAATTATCGTACACGTCGGATATACAGGATTAGGAACAGGGTTATAATAATATAGAGGAATAGAAAAAAAACCGCTTGTAATAATTATAATCTATGTTTATTATTAGACCATTCTCCTCAGGAGTTCGTTGATCTTGTCCTCGCGGTTTCCGAAGTCACCTCCGTCGACGTAGTGGATGGTCTTCTTGCGCCAACCTCCGGTGGGGTTGTTGAGCTTGAATGGCCAGACGAAGTTGCTGGCATACTGTGGAAAACAATAAATATTTTAAATATGGAACGCTTTCATAAAAAACGACGAATCATCTGATATTTTGCGCACACGCATTTAGCGGGTATTATTAATCGACTTCATAAAGGCATAACCTATGCCGTATGAAGCATTTTCATTTTCGATGCTCTCTATGGCAATCGCAACGCAGATTTTATAACTTTAGAACACATAATGATTTCTAAATCTGTAATACCATTTAACAGACTTGACAGGTGAATTTCTTTAATTTTGCCAGTCACGACAAATCGGGCATCGCGAGATGGTTTAATAAGAATAGTATGTGGCGATAAATATAGCACATCGGCTTTGTCGGGAGCTCACTTCTACCTGTGTGACAGTCTGTTTCTAACGGCCAGTAACTATACGATTCTCACCTTGAACTTCTCTCCGACGCTGAAGATCTCGTGGATGAGGTCCTCAACACAGATGATGTTTTGTTTGCCGAGCTTCTGCTCGACGATTGTGTTGGACGCGATCGGCACGCGCTGTCCGTTGACCTTGGCGAAACCGCGCTTGTATACCAGCTGGGGAAGAGTGAATTGGTTAGTTATTGGAAGAAGTATAGAAAAACACGATATAATGTCCTTTTAAGAGAAAAAGCAGTGAAAGGTTCAGACTAAACTTTCTAAAATATATCTCCTAGTTGTAGCAATTTTTGGGGAAGCCCGTGTCCAACAGTGGACTTTCAACTGAGATCCTTAGATCAAATCCCACAAGTTCATCTTAGAATATGTCTCTTCGACTTTATTTCAATGTTTCTTTACTTGTTGACTTTATTTTTTGTTTGTGTTTGTTCTTTTCACTATGTTGATGTTGTTTTGAACAAACCACACTTACATAAAGAGGTGTTAAGTTGAAAACAATACCATATACTGATACTGACCTCCCTAACGCTCTTAAGGTTGGGGTATCCCCACGCGATGTAGGGCTCAGCGATACGCAGCATGTTGACGGTGGCCTTGTTAAGACGGATGAACACACCATTGTTGATTTGGCGCAGTCTGAACAGCTGCAGCACTTTGCGTACCTGTGGGACAAGAATATCAATAAGTCAGTTGTAAAATTTTTGTGGAAGAGAGATCCCTGTAGCTGAGTGAGGTAGGAGTTATCCTTGCTCAATTAATATTTAGGTGGTGAAATCAAGCATTGAAATGCTGTAAACCTATTTGAGAGAATGTAGCTGTTATCAGAAACACTATAATGTAAAATCTATACACATACGAAGGTAAACTTTACTATATTCTATAACATCACATAAGATAACGCCTGTAATCCCCAAAGGGTTTACATAGTAGCCACACATTTCGCCAGTCATGTTAAAATCCCAAGTAAAAGAGGGTGAGTCTATATTCTATTTTAACCTTTGGTATGTCGGAACATAGACCTCGTTGAGACACAATGGATTTTTAATTGTGTCTGTAATTACGGCATATGATGGGTTAATCATTCTGTTTCCATTTCACAACATGATAGCCTTGAGGTCAATCAACATAGCCTACAATTATATTCTGCCAAATAATTAACTTTTATCATTAATATTTACCTTGGGTGAAACCTGGTTGATGCCACGGATACGGATGACGAACGCGAGTTTCGCTTCTCCGGGAACGTAGTAGTTGCCGCGGTTGCGAGCCTGCAATACAAACACATGGTAAATATACAGTGTACAATATGTCACATATCTTCAAGATGTGACACTTATATAGTGAGCCACATTTTCTGTAAGCCAAGTCCCTGATCAGTGAAGCTGCTAATTAACACTTTAAGGGACACTAAACACCCAAGCGTATAACAATAAAACTTCTTTTGTCTCATTCAGTGTCCTTGAATGCGTTAAAAAATCTGTTGTGATTGACCAAGTAAAAAAAGTATAATACAAAGGAGTCAATCAATCTAAGATAGCAGGGTGATGATGATGACACTAATTATACATACAAAACCAAGTAATGGTGTTCAATAGTTTCTACTTTCTGCTAAGCCAAATCTTATCAATTGCATAAAGGGAAATTTTGAAACTTATAATTCTTGACAAAAAGCCAGACAATTGCAAAAATGGCAGACATTTTATCTCTCGTTTTTTGGTAACAATTTAGATTTTTCTATTCACTTTAAAAATTCTTGAATGTCATAAAGTCAGCCAAATAACAAGTGTCCGGTTGGGGGGCCAAAAAGCTGGACATGTTTGGACATAAATCCGAATGGACAGTAACCGTAAGGGCATAATTAATAAAGGACATAATGTTAGTGACTCACCTGTCTGGCTAGCCTGATCTCATCTCGCTCCCTAATGCGGTATTCCTTAACGTACTGTTCGGCCCTCTTGAAGATTTCCTTACGCTTCTTGACAGCCACTGAACGCCTCTTGAGGGTGACCTGTTACAAAGTGTAATTATGTTTTAGTTTGTGTATTTGGAAATAAATGGTGCTTTTGTGTAGATGTGTTTCATCAGTTATGAAAGTTAACAGCATCTTAGTCAGATGAACTATGCCTTTAGTGTTGGGATCATCATGAACAGTATTGTGCAAAAATGATATTACGAATTTAATATATCAAATGTTTAATAATTAATTTTGTTTCTGTATCAAACCTACAATAATATTATGAGCATTAAATTGATGATGGTATTTGTAATAATGAGTTGAAAAAATTACTTTATAGAATTTTTGTTGTGTCACAATCACAACAACAGAGCTCGGATAAAGATGTGTTCTCAAAATGTCATTAATCACGGTTACTACAAAATTGCTTTGATCCAATCCAAGACCAATAAGCTCATATTTGTCAGCTTATATTTGCCTGAATAATTATGTATAAAGGTTTTGTAGGTTATGTTTGTATACCTGTAGACGGCGGGTGCGGAGTGCATCCCTCCTCTTGCGGTGCTTGAGCACTGACTCTGGGACGGCAGGCAGCTTCTTGCTGTCCTCCTTGCCCTTCACTGGCTTCTTCTCGGCCGCAGCCTTCTTCTCTGTAGTTGCAACCATCGTGCTGAAATTTCAAAACAACTTATTATTTTAAAAAAAACATGCCATCTCGTAGGTCGACCTAGAAGGTTGTCAGTTGCTTTCCTGTGGGTGCCACAATAAATTAAGGCTTCCAGGTAGGGCAACAACTTAAAAGAGAAATGGACAGAGATTAATACAGGGTCACTCTAATGTTTTCATAAAATATTAATTGGTCTTATGCACTAGTGTTGATAAACCAGATGGGTAAATAGAATGCCTAGGTAATAAAAAGTTACCTACTTAGGTTGAAAAAAATGCAGGTTCAATAATAAAATAAATGAGTGGTGACGGTTTCACCATGTTCAAACTAAACGACTCATAAGTATTTTACATTGCCTCAGTTTTAGTTTATCACTGTAATCTGAAAGATGAAGAATATTTACATGCTAACATGTTACAAAGAAATAGAACCAAAAGTGAGAATCGTCCATATTCTTTCACAATATAAAGTTGGAACGCCTAAAAATTAAGAAGACGAAGCCAATAACCACAATAGGAAACCAAATACAGATATTTTTTGGATAGTTTCGATTCTGTACCACACTTGTTTGTCGAAGAGGTTAGGTCGTGTTGCACGAACTTACAATATTGGTGTCAATAAAATGTAAAACACGTGCTATTTGAACAAATTAATTATTCTACAGTATTATTTATTCATTTTCATCCCACAAAAGCTTGTATTCAGGCAAAAAACAAGGATCGTTGGTGTGGCGGCATGTCACCATCCTACCCATCAAGTTTATCAACACTTTTCACAAAATACACATAACATTTTATTTTACTGACACTGTAATTGTATTCCTTATAAAATTACGAACTATTTGAACACTTAAATACTAATAAATATATTATTTTTTAACAACCTGCGGGGCAAAACTCCACGCGGCACGTGTGTCAAATTATCAAAAGAAAGACAGAATACAGACTTCCGCCAGTCGCCATTTTATTTAGTTTTTTCGTATAGTAACCCCGAGGCTTGTTCATTTCAATGTCAAAGCTATACCACAAATATCCAACAAAATAATGGCGTAATGCTTCGTTCCCAATACTGATAACTCTATTCTTCAAGTACATACAAGAATTTAATTCTAGCGACGAGAGCAATATCGCTCTCGACACAATCTTGTAACTAGTTTTTTGGCTAGTGAAAATAAATCGTTTCACGTTATTATTTTTTCTTTGTAGTACCCCTTTTTTGGTGACTTCCGGTAGCGCATATTTTTGAAATTCTATTGAACTAACGTTTCCATAGTTACAAATCAAACAAAAAGAGAATACTCTTTAGTTGTTTGTTGGTACATCCTAATATTGCTGAAAAATAATTCGTTATTAGTCAATATGGTTGAAAAAGATCCTCAACTTAGCGCCCTAGCTGTAGGTGAGCTAGATTTATTTGTCGACAGCATGGAACCATCCCGTATTGAATCCATTGGTCTTCAGGGGTAAGTCCATGACCATGAGTGATTCAAGAAGTTCATTTTTTATTTGGTCTGAGTAGGTTATGTTGAATACTTTATTAGAAATTAGTCTCACTCAGAAGACAAGAAATTAAAATTATAATCTTTATAGATGGGTAGATTGGCATCTAAGATTACAAAAACTAAACCAACAAGCCGTCTTGGAAGCTTCTTCAATGCAAGAGGAACTCACGAAAGAAACTCTCATTGCCTCTGGAAAGGTAAATCTATCCTAATCCTAACTAGTCCTAATCCCAATCCTAAATTATAATAAACGCGAAAGTGACTTTGTTTGTTACGCCTTCACGCCACCACGGCTGAACGGATTTAGATGCAATTTCGCACAAGGGTAGACCTTAACCTAGAGAAAGACATAATTTTCATCCTGGATCGCACACGGAGTCGCGGGCGCCATCTAGTTACTTATAGTTTCAGGAAAATGTTCGACGGGAGCAGCCGGGGTCGCGATATAGTCATGTTTTTGTTTTGATACTCGTGTAACCAGCGAGCGTAACCACCACTTACAATATTACGCGCGTAAATCGCCATAAATAACATTAGGACCGTAAAGTATCCGCTATTGTTAATATTTTCAGCTTCCAGTGTTGGTTTACGAAGCCATATGCATCCAAGTATGGCGCATAAAGATATATCCTCAAATAATTAAATTGGAGCCTGCGCCTGAGAATACTTTTGGCGTTTACATGGTGGTAAGTCGTTTTTTCTGTGTTAAAACTTTTGTATTGTAGACATTCACACTCATATTTCAGATTAATCCTTTCGTACCAATATTACTGCTTCATGGGTCTAGTCGTCGCAAGCGCTATGGGGTGCATGAGGTCCTCCAGAGGCGGGTTCGATTCCTAGGCCAGCAACTTTTTTTTTTTTTTGAGTTTGGGAACTCATCAAATGACTTCTCCCGCTCTGGGCGGAGCGGAAGGGTGTGTCAGACTTTTACTGACTAAAACCCACCAGTGTTCCTTCAGTTGCCAAGGTCCTGGTATCCCTTTCGGACTTTCCCGCAACCCTGGCAGGCCGCCGCAACACTGTCAGGAGGTCAGCACCCTAATTACGTAATACACGATCAATCAGAATTGGAATCGGTTTGAAACAAATGTCTAAACCATGGTCTCATAAGTTCGAAAAAAAAATCTGCTCATCATCGTAAATAACGCAATGAATGTTGTTGACATTCATTGCGGTATTTAGGTACGATGTTGATCAGACAAGTTTTTGGACCTTATGAAGCAATGGATTAGCAACGCCCCCAACATTGGTACCTACTGGCAAAATGTGGGTGTATCATACGTACATTTCTGCCTAACCCTACGGGGATAACAGAGGTGGTGTTATGATGTGTTTCCTGGATTTTTCTGCACTACGTATATTTCCAGTTGTACCACGAGGCAGCGGCCGTGGGTTTGCTCGAGACTGTGTTGTTTCATGAGGACGGTGCGCAGTGCATGAGCGAAGTGGTGGTGGACTTGTTGAACTATGCCGTCGATCAACTTACTGCGCTGCTGGCCCTCATCAAGTTAGTTTCGAATCATACTGAATGTTGCTACCCTAACTATAATTTTATATATTCTAATGAGTAAAATAATAAAAATAAACTATACCATAATACTTAAAATTATACTACATTAATAATAATAAACAATTTTTAAGCATGTAAAGAAGTAAGCAATATTAAATATACTTAAATAAATAAATAAATGGATACACTTGTATATACAATATTAATAGAATAAGTGAATGAATGGAAATATGAATACATAGGAAATAGGATATAAATAATTCCTAACTTAATATCAAGAAAAAATTATAAAGAGCTCCTCTCTCTACCTATTTAAAAATTTGCTGTGCCCGACAGGGTCCATAATTGTTTCTATTTTTTTTTTTATTTACCACCTATTTTTTGTACATTATGGATTGCAATAAACGATTTGATTTGATTTGATTTGATTTAATATTATAATTGCGAAAGTCAGTTTGTTTGTTACGCGTTCACGCCAAAACAGCTGTACGGATTTGGATGAAATTTGGCACCTGCGTAGACCTTGACCTGGAGAAGAACTTAGGCTTTTCATCCTGCATGGCAGATGAATTCGCCGGCAACAGCTAGTTTTATATAAGTATATATATATTTATTGGCAGTGAAAATTGCATAAAGCCCCATTTACACGGTGCAAATTTATTGCCTGTGGCATAGGTACTTACGATAAAATTGAAGCAAGAATTGGCTGGCACCACTAAACAACATAAGGCTCTTAGCTCTCATGTGGGCTCTCGTAAATATACCTAGCAAAACTAATTAAATTTTTTTTTGTCTCAGCAACGACTACCTGAAGCCATTGACCGCTAAGGAGCTAGAAAGTGAGACAGCCATCGAAGAATTAAACAGACAAAAGAGGGATCTTCAATTTGACATTAGCATGAGATGCATTTCTATCGTGCGGTGAGTTAATACTACTTACTTTTTAGAATTTTAAAATGAACATCTTTTTTTTTATCTTCTGGCTGGAGTTGAAATCAATTGAGCAGACAACTGTTAAGTAGACAAACTTGTGTATTATTTAAATGCACTATAGTTTTAATAGGTGACAAGCGAACAGATCACGTTATAAACACCACCCTGAGCAGTGAGGTCCATAACACAAGTAGCGCATGTTGGAAAAAAACAGCCAGGCTACAGTGGGGGTGGACACTTCTGATGCACCCGGAGAGATGGGCAATGATCGTCGCCACAAAAAATAGAGATATGGAAGCAGCTCGCAGCTCTTCTAACGTTTTTCTTTAATTTCAGTTATATAGCAGAACACATGGAGGTAGGCGGCGCAGGGGCATCAATCTCCACAAACCTTTACAAGACGCACGATGTGCCCTCTCTACTCACGCATCTGCTTATACACGAACCGTGGATGAAGAGAAACGACAAAGATGAACGACAAATCTTTAACTGTAAGGCTACATAACAAAGATACTTAAAAGATAATTAATTTGTAAAACATAAGTACAAATTGTTTTGAGTTTATAAAGTAAGGCGTTCACAAATCACAACACAGCGACCAGCCTCCGATTATCAGCGTCTAGTTCAAAATGTATGTAAAAAATTTCTTCAGGTGCCGACTGGGTCATAAACTACTTATCTCCAACTCCTTTTGAATTCTCCAATGTCTTAATATCATAGAGTTCGATTAACATACAGTTGGTCGCTGGAGCAAGCCGTCTGCTGAAGACTTGTCTCAAATGCATCGCACTGAGGTACAACTGTGGCTGTGTGTGCGACAACTGTTGTTGGAGCCGCGCCTCGCACACTACTACACCATCGATGAATGTCGCCGCAACGCCTTCTGTAGGGTAAGTCTGAAGTTCTGGCCAGCTATGGTCATAATGCTGTATTCTATGACCTCAAGGACTACTACTACTATTATGGATGTAGGATTGGATGGAAGTAGGGATAAATGGATGGGAGGGATGGATGGATGTAGTGGTTGCTTTCTTTGAAGCTTATAAGTCTTTAAAGTTATATTGGTAAATCCAGATACACAAATAGATACCCTTACCCATGTAGAACCCTAGATTTAATGTGACCACTTGTAAAATTAAGTATTATTTCTCCGAATTCATTTTTTTAACTCTCGTCAACTTTTACATCACTTAGTTACAAGCCAAGATGACAGAGCAGATGTTGGACCAGATCCCACCTCTGGGCGACCTGAAGATGTTCATTTGCCGGCTGGCTGTAGGGGACTACTCGGGCCTTCATAGCCGCACCAACGGCATCAAGAACCCCGGATGTACGCTTATTGAGATTGTGCCACAGGTGATTTCATAATTTTATAAGGGCAGACAGGATGCCCTACAAGGATGCACTTTTAATAAAACTCGCTATGCCAGATTTAAGCCCCATTTACACGATTAAAGTGTCTTGCCTATGGCATACAATAAAATTCAAACAAGAGATGCCGTGCATTGCCGTCTAAACACCCGTTTAGGTAGATGGTGCAACTTTAATTGTTAGTTCAACTTGGTGGCAATTAAATCGCTCCGTATAAATCAGGCTTTACGGCCGCATGCTGTTCATTATTACTGGCTGGCATGTTTTCAACCACTTTTTTTCCTAACCCCAGATCAAAGATGCCTACCTCAAACAAGTACACAAGCGAACAAAATCTCTCGCCAAAACTCAACTAGAGTTGTTCCACATGGATGGCTCCGAAGAGTCGCGAATCATGGCCAAGCGTCTATTGGAGTCGTACACGAGTGACACAGCACTTGCGCTGGACAGTGGCGGCGCCAAATGTGCTAAGTGTGGTGATAAGGCCACTAAGAAGTGCTCGAGGTGTAAGACTGAGTGGTATTGTGGCAGGTTTGTGTTGTCTTGCAAATTCTTCTCGATAAATTAAAGTTTTTGTGATTTGTGACCTCGCCCTTACTTAGCGAGATGAGAAACATTTTCACCAAAACAAATCCAGCATGCCAATATAGCATCTTATCTCTAAAGCCCCTAATGGAAAATCTTTTGACGTTTATAGTAATTCCAAATACTCAAATCGGTCAATTTTTATTTCCAGGGAATGTCAAGTTCAACAGTGGCCGATGCATAAAGAAATATGTGATCAGTTCGCAAAAATATGTGTGTAACAACTTAATTTCAAAATAATTGTTTCCAGCATTATTTTCGTGAATATTCAATTTCTAGATGTTTAGCATTCTTATTGTTCCTATTTATTTCTTTAGATATACCTAAATAAACTACCTACTTTAGTATTTTCACTGTATATATTAATTTATTTTTGGATTGCGATGTGCTGCGGCCGAAGAGTAGTGGGCCTGCTGTGGAGGCCCAGTGTTGGCAGCCGCGACTTAGATCGTAGATTTTTGTGTAAATTATTTCATCACCACTCCTCTCAAAACGGTGAAGGAAAACAAGTGAGGAAACGGCATGCCCTAGAACCAAAAAGTCATATTTGGTTCTAGGACATAGCCAGCCACCATTTTTATTTTTCGTATGGCAACACTTAGCTTGTTCATTAATTAATTTGTAATTAATGTTAATAAATTGAATTAATTCATTTCCACAATGTGCGAGTCGGACTGGCACATATCCGTACCAATATTATTATTTGTTCTTAAAAAGCGGCAACAGAAATAGGTACACAAAGTGTGAAAAATTCAACTGTCTAGTCTAGGTACCTATTACGGCTCATAGATATTCGCTTGCTGACAGTCAGATGGACAGCTGAGGCCAAAGAGTAAAGTAACGATTTGCGAAATGGTGCCAGACCCAAGTTATTCGACTCGTGGACAAAAACATGGAGGAAGACCTCAAAAACCAAGGGCACCTACTACGCATCTATACAGCCCGACATCCAACGGAAACCTTGGTTTTTCAAATGCCCAAAATTATCTAAAAGAACTGTTTCGTCACTTTGTAGACTGAGACTCGGACATTGTTGTAGCCCAGTGTTCCTGAACAAGATCCATGTTCGGGACAGCTCCCTGTGCGAGTGCGGTCTTGCGGAGGGTACTTTGGACTATATCTTTTTTTCCTGCTCCTTGAACACCAATTCCTTCGACCTCTATCGAAAAATTTCCAAATGTAAAATTCCCCTCCCAACTAACTTTCCTTCCCTTTTATCCCACTTCTCCCCCAAAATCATACAAATTTTAACCACTTTTATGAATGAAAATAATTTAAAGTTTTAACTGGTGATGTGCGTAAAATAACTATATATTATATTTTGTGTAGTTTTTATGTTGTTTACATTAATTTTATATAACTTTGTGATTTAGAATGAATGTTTCTACTAACCCTTGTTTTCGTCCTTGCAGCTACTAACATAACTACCACAAAGTACAATGTTCGACGGCCTGCCACATTGCGCTGCCGTCTTTACGTGACACTGGCAGAATAGTCGTCACCGGCTCAATTGCCAAAGAGAAAAAAAAAAAAAAACTATTTAATATAGGGACTGAGGCTTACTAGTAATACCGTCCTGGCACCCATGATGACAGCCTAGCCTACGGCTTTTTTTTTTTTACCTTCTACTCGCCCAAACAGTCTCATTCTTCAGTTTCTCAACGTTTGCAGTTTTGGATTTTCTTGCTGGACGTCATCCGATTAGACGGAAGCCAACCCAAACATAGTTGGGTAAAGGCTAGGCAGATTGACTATTAGAATTTAGGAACTCTGAGATGGAGATTTAAAAACTTTACGTCTATAGGCTGCTCGATAACTTGGCCGTGAACTGTTGTTTGTATGGCAATTGTAGTTTCGGTAAACCACTGAAAAACAAACCATCTTCTTATTATTACATCTCATCAAGATCATAAAACACAATAATTTTCTTATCGAAGATATTCTTCGTAACTAGGTGTTTTGAAATAAAGATTAGAGTTGGCTATTGTCATTATGATTAATTATAAAATGTTATATAGGTACCTAATGTAATATCTCATTTAACATTTTCAATCGACATTATAATTCATAAAACTAAGTACCTATGCTTACGGTAAAAGAACAACAAATCGATAATTTGGGGGCCATCTAGCGGCTTATGATTGAATAATTTTGGGTGACAAGCGAAAGAATTTATTATGGTGAAAAGGTCCCAATCGGTGTGGTAACGCGCATTCGTTAATATAGATGGCGCTTACTTATAATAATGGTGTTATCATGAACAACAAAGAAAATCCGTAAATCGCTCACTTGGCTGTTTTTTTTTTTTTAAATCGTAAATAGTCTGTGGGCTTGCCCTAATTTAGAACCCTAGGCACGCTACTGCGTGAAATCGAACAGCGACAGTGGCGCCTATCTATTGAATTTTTAACCTACTACCGTCTCACGAAAGAAGTCTAGCAGATGCAGCGTTAGGCGACGTTCAACTATTTAGTAAATAATAGCTTTTTACCAGACTGCCTGACAGCAACAGGGTTATGTTTTTAATCGACTTTGTTACAATTCCAATAAACTTATTGAATTTTTTTATTTCTCCACCCCAGGGAACGTTATATGAAAAAAAAAAAAAAAATGAAAAAAGTAGAAGCAGCTTTTTGTATTTTTTTTTTATTGTTTAACTTAAACACTAGGTGAATGATTAGCTTGAAGACTTCAGGTAGTCTTTGAGCACGTCCAGCGCGGGCGTCTCCTCACCGAAGTCCTGTTGACAAGACACGAAAGTTTTGTAAATAACTTATGAAACGGTTCCATAGTCAGAATGGCATGACATGTGTTAGAATTCTTTAGGTCTACACTGCTACAAGGAGCTTTTGGCGCTCTAATGACAGTAATAGGGGGCGCTTTTGGTAAACATCTGTGCAATAGTTTTGTAAAATGTATTGAAAAAAAAAAAAACAAAAAACCTTGCGCCAAAAGAACTTTGTAGCACAATATCCACATTATATTATCTGGTTACTGGCCTTCTGGGCATAGCGTATACAGGCATTGAGTCCAGACTCCAGAAAGCCTAAACCTGACTGTCTGGATACAGTTTTATCAGGAAAAGGCTGTCTTACGCAGCTATGCTTTGTGGAGAGCTGCTAAGTATGTTTGTACGAGTGATAGGAAAGTTGCCTGTGCAAGTAGCGCGGCACTATAGGGTCACTCGATTTGATGTTGCGCTGTTATTTCGTCACTAGCAACGATGTATGCTGATAGTGTTCGTGCTGAGCGCAATGTCAATGTGGGGAACAGAAATGTGTTATTCTAGAAACTATTTCAGTTCTTGAAAAAAAGCGTCACCTTTGCGATCAATCGTCCACGTGGTTAAAAAAAATAGCATTACGAGCCAATCCTGCATTGGCTTCTTCAAGAAACTTCTTGCTTGTGAACGAATGCTCGCTCAGTGGAAGCCAAAACACTTGTTTTGCTGGGTAAAAATCTTATGAACAATGCATGTTTTAATGTTGGTTTGAACTTTGCCCGTACCTTGATAACTACGCACGAGCAGCCGACAATCTTCCTGGCCTTGCCGTCCTTGTCGATTTTGCAGAGACCCGCCCATTCACCGAGCTTCTTGTTGTTGTCCACCTGTTAACAAAAACGTGGTTTTAGAGATGGTCTAAAGATTGTTGCAGTTATTGCAATGTTGCATAATCATGGAAGTAACAAATGCAATCATACTCTATTACAAGTGATTGAGCAAAGCATATTGCTCACAGAATAGATGGCCGATAGCTTATGGAGTGGCGACCGCGTGCCAGAGGAAGGCCTTCCACAAGGAGAAGCGATGACCATCTTTCTTGTTAGTAGTTATTAAATTATTGGGCATAAGTGTTGTAATTATTATGTGAAATTCTATATAATATAGATGTATAAATGTTTGGGTGCTAGGAAAGTTGACTCGTCAGGTTGAGAGTCACCATAGGGGCACCCAGTTTGTTCTGCGCTCCTTAGGCGGGACCGGCAATAAACCGGGCCCACTCGTGCGGAGCGCAATAATTAGTTGGTACTGAATAAAGGTAAAAGTTAAGGTAATAATCTAATTAAGTTATTTAAGCAGCTGTATGTAACTACAAGCAGGAAGTGTAGGTTGTAACAAGCAGGTTGAGGAGCAAACACTAAAGGGACAGCTTTCTAGTTCTCCCTGCAGTGCTTCACTGTAATGACAAGAACAGTTGCTTAGAATATTAACCCGTCGTATGCCGTAATTACAGACACAATTAAAAATCCATTGTTTCTCAACGAGATCCATGTTCCGGCATACCAAAGGTTAAAAGACGTTTTATTACTTGCACTAGTGAAGCAAGCTCCAGTATGGTAATATGCCAATAATTGCGACCATTACATATATATATTTATTTTATTAATATTTACCTTGACAAGTGGGATCTGGTGCTCATTACAGAGAGCCTGGACAAGCTTCTTGTATGCAGCCTCATCACAGTTCTCAGCCAGTACGCACAGGACTGCTTGCCTCCTGTTGTAGAAAAATTAAATAATTATAACATTGCACTAAATTTGCTATAATTTTAAGTAAAAATCAATCATTTAAATGGTGTATTCAACAAATTAAGTTGTTAACAAAATGATTTCCATTCTATGTAAAATATCTTTAGGTATGTCAAAAATGTGGCACATATGGGAGGCCACAATGTTGATAATTAAAACAGTGTGGTACTATGAATGTGCGTCTCTATCTGCATCAAAGTGTATCCCACACAATTCGCAAAGTGCGTGATATTTCCACAAAGTGTGGGACTAGAACAGCCCCACACTGAGTGAATATTGGTTGTAGTTTCAATGCAAGGATAGAGGGTTGCTTAGGGCAAATCTTAAAGTATTTGAACTCCATGGAGGTCACAAGTTAACCATAAAGGGGTTTATTTATAACTATACTTTGCGTGCTCTCTGTTGCTCAGCAAGATGTCGAGCGGTGTACGAGAGAGAGCGCGCGAAATTTAGTTCGCGATAACGGGACAATGTAGCCCCAGCCCATATCAAAAATGTATGGTTAAGCATGTTAAACAGTCCCGTAACATTACTTAAACTTTGAGCAACATTTATAAATAAACCCCGAACTTTTTAATTTCTAAATGACAGTCAGTCACACATTCAGCCTTACACAAATACCACATGGTAAGTAATGAAAATTGCAAGCCGGTGCACAGTGAAATTTTATGAAATAGTATCATCTCTCACAGCCATTTGTATTAATTGTCATACATAGTTTTCCAGTGATTATAACTCCACAAACAACTCATTTTATATGCTTCGGCCATGATTGTGGTGATTAATGTGTTTGCCTAAGCCTAGCCACAATAGTTTATAACTGAAAACCATCATTTATCATAATTGTATTGTAAAACTGAAATAGTCACATTGTTGTAAAATTATGCAAAGTTTACTAACTTGTCAAGAGCCTTGGCAGCCTCATGGAGTCCATGGACCAGTCCGCCGTGGATGAGGGCAGTCTTCAGCACCTCCTGGAGGGCTGTGTTCACGTCCATCGCTCCGCCGCTCAGGACGGGGTTCACGGGTACTTCACTGTAACCAAATGTATGTTATAACTTTGTCGTATAATTTCATTGTTGAGCACTATTGGGGTTGTTCACGAGGATATGGAATGTTTTGGATGACGAATGTGAGTGAGAATACGCTGAAAGAGTAACTTAGGATCATGTTTTGAAGGTTATGTTGACAACATGTTTACTTTTCATATTTCCAAGTTATATTGAAATTTGGGGAATTCTTAATGTGACAATACGTATCTTATCAATTACAAAGACACGTTCTTAGGTAAGAAAAGAGTTAAATATGCAAACAATGACGAAAACAAAAACTACTTACACTTCGACTTCAGCCATGGTTTTTTGTGATTAGTCGACCTGAAATACAAAATAGAACAGATTGAGAGATACTCCGACATGATTTTAAAAGAAACTCAGCTATTGCAGGAATAAAGATTGCGAAAATATAACAAGATTCAGAGCAAGCGAATACAGAACGTTTGACAATTTACCTTGCGTACCGGAAAAAGACTAGAGCTGTCAAAATCATTTTTGAATGTGATATTACCGTATTTTTTTTAAGCTTGCAATACTCTTTGTTATATTCAAACAAAAGACTAATCATGCAAATCTGAAACCAACTAACCAAGTTAACAAGAACCCCTGTCACGTTCAATAAAACTGTTGAAACAGGTTGAAACGCTTGAAAATTTGAAATAAATACATCACACAGACCTAGAAAATTAAAAAATTGGTATAATTGGTACTGGCAACTTATACTTTAAACTGCGTTGACTGGTGGCAAGTTTAAAACAAAAGAGTGCCAAAGACATTGTCATTTGAATTTTATAGCTGAATTTTATTTTTTTGTTAAATTTGTTTAGAAATATGTTTGTGTTTGTGAAATCGTAGTGTTTTAGTGTCTTATTTACAAAACTGTGTATTGTAGTTTTAAATGAGTATATTACTTTATTGAAGATGTACTATCAATTAAGTTACGTGTATTTGTTATTGCAATGATGAATCGAAGTCCCGATATATTGTTTACTGCAGAATATATAAAAAACATTTTATATTTTGCAACTGTAAGACAAGGAAAAATACTTAAAAATACGGCCGAAACGCAATATTTTTGTATAGACAACGAACTTGTGTACGAAAATTATTATTCAGATTTCGGACCTTTAAATCTTGGTTGTGTGTATAAATACTGTAGAATACTAAATGAGAAACTGAAACAGTATCTAAACAAGCAAACTATTGTACATTATACTTCAATTGACCCCAAAAAGAAAGCGAATTCTGCATTTCTACTAGGATGTTATGGAGTACTTTATTTGAGTTTATCACCGAGAGATGCTTTGAAACCCCTGATGGTTCACGGACAGAGCTACAGGTCTAATAAACTTTTAATAAAGTAATTTTTACTTTTGTCCCATAGTGACATTCATTAATATTGTATTTTTATCTCACGAAGCAACGCGTGCTTTATTTGGGGTCACCAAGTGTACAAACACGTTGAGAATGTGTGCGTGAAGATGAATAGCATCAGCCCAACACACACACGCTCACACACACTTCCGACTTCGCCATTTTCTCAGACGGTACAGATCGATTCAAACTTAATGGCGGCTCGGAAGTTAGCTACTCTCTGCGCAGTAACGCACCCCTCACCCCCGCTGACACATGAAATTATTACTGCACCAGTGACTCGCCTCATGTTCCGAGCCGCCATTAAGTTTGAATCGAACTATACCTATTATAGAGCTCCTGCGCTCACACACACATTCACAGCGTGTTTTTGTACCCTTGGTAACCACAAGTAAAGCGCGCGTCGCTTCTTGAGATAAAAATACTGTTGGATCATTATAATATTTTTTAAATAATCACTATTTCTTAGACCTTTTCAAGACGCAACGCAAGGTGATTCGGCCTACACAATATCACTGATGGACTGCCTCCAAGCTGTAAAGAAAGCTCGAGAATTAGGTTTCTTTAACTTTCAAGATTTTAATTATGAAGAATATGACAGACTTGACAAAATTCAGGGTGGTGATTTGAACTGGATTTTACCTGGTAGGATTTCCGTTTATTATTTGATAATTGTGCACTTTGCTAACGTAGGATATTATCGCGGACACGAAGGACGAAGTAAAATGTATGAAAATACGTGCCCGTTATAACGTTATCGTAGACGTAAATTTAAAAGTGTCTCCAATTTAATTTCCATACATTTTACTTCCCTGTGTTATCGTAATTCCGTGGACGTCCACGATTAACCATAATCATCGCATTAGAAAATAAAAAGTCGATGTACCTACTTAGTATGGTGCCAATAACAATTTTGCCTTGAATGTTTTCAGGTAAATTTCTCGCGTTCATTGGCCCAGTTGACTACAGCGTATCTTTATTCCATCCACCTGAAATGTACATAAATTACTTCATGGAAAACAACGTTAAAATCGTCATCCGATTAAATAAAAGACTGTATAACGGAAACGTGTAAGATAATCTTTAGATTACATTAAAGAAAATCGCACATTTGTTACATAATATGTTAAGAATCGCCTTTTTTTTTCTTTGTAGATTCAGTAATGTTGGTATTATACACTACGATTTATTTTTTCCTGATGGCTCCTGCCCCCCGCGTCACATTCTATTCAAATTCCTCCAAATTAGTGAAGAAGCTAACTGCGGACTCGCGGTGCATTGCAAGGTTACGAATTTAGTCTGTTTGAGATATATCTTTATAGATGTTTTCTCTTTTTTCTGTTTCTGACGAAGAACTTGTTCAGGCAGGTCTAGGGCGCACTGGCTCGTTGATTGGTTGTTATTTAATCAAGCATTACCGGATGACTTCTCATGAAGCTATAGGCTGGATGAGAATCTGCAGACCTGGATCCGTTATAGGACACCAACAGGTAAGAACCAATCAAGAGTCATCAATCGGCACATCGTAGTTTCCGCCGTTATAGATTCACAGATACACTTTTGATTTTTTATTAAAGGGTTGGCTGGAGCAGCTTGAACCATGGCTGATTAAGCAGGGGAATCTTTATAGGTAAACAGGTGAATTTTTTTATTGATAGTTGGTAATAAGTAAGGCAACCCAAATCCGTTTTCGATTGTCTGTCCGTGCCATCCAAGGGTAACTATTAAAGGTGAACGCACACTTATCCGAGCCGAACGCCTCGAACAAAGTCAACAAGAACGCTAGCTACGATTTTCCAGATTCTGACGATTCGACGCGGGTAGTTGCGAGGTTTCATAGATTTTAATATTATTATACAGAATTCTAAAACGGGTGATAGACGGGCGAGCAAGTCCGCGTACTTATGGCTCGGCGAACTTACTCGCCCGTGTGTCATGCTAAGTACGCGGACTTAAAAACCGCCGAAAAAGTTCGTCGGCGATCCAACAGGTCTGAAATTTTGCTCGTAGCCCGCCTTGGCTCTTCATTTGTCACCGCCGTGAGCCGCGAGCCGCGTTGCCAATGAAATTCTGAGAAAGCTTCACGTGTGTCACCGACGGCGAACCGAGTAAGGTCGCGAACTTAAAGACCACGTACTTTAAGTACGCGCGTCTTATCACCCACTTAAAATTCGTTTTGTTCGACGCGTTCGGAACGGATAAGTTTGCGTTCACCTTTATTTGCAATTTGGACTCTCGGACCTTCAATGTGACGGAGTAGGTACATATTGTGGCTTAGTTTACTTGAATTGAACTGACAGTAAGAGTTAGCTACTCAAAGTTGAAATTAATAAAGTTTTTGACAGGAAACGTACGTACCAGGACACTGAGAAGATGCCATTGCACGAGTTCGGCATTTATTCTATTGCTGAAAAGACTATGCAGCAGCGGCCTGTGGTCTTTCATAAACCGCCTTCACCGCCACCTCCAATCCAAAAACAAGTTCGATCGGATGGAGCCTCCCCACTGAGACCACAGAACTCAAGGGTTAAAGAAGGTTATAAGAATAAATTATTTACTTTGATTTTATCCTTATATGGTCCACCGCTGGACAGATGCGTCTATCAATTTTTAGATACTTATGAGTACCTCAAAATTCAGTTTTTCCGCATTTAGATGGACTGTGAAACAGTGAAAGGCTAAGTTGATCTCAGGTTAATTTGTCTTTTTTAGATGTATGTATGTACATAAGTACATAGTCAATCTTTCAAACAGTGTTATTTTCTTGTAATCTTAATTTTATTGTACTATCTTTTCACGGCACTATTTTGTTGTAAATCGTTTAAAGCAACACTGTACGTACTGTTAGCTTTTATTACAGCAAAGCTTTTCGCAACGCACCGTCAGTTAAATCGTATTTATATTATAAACAGAGGTAATAGATAGGCCGAGTTTTGCGTTGGTGACAGTCCTATGCTCCATACGGGTGCCGTAACGTCGCAATGGGGGACGGATTGTAGAGGTAGTTGTTTTTGTGTAGGTACTGGTTTCCCTGGAGGAGGGTTGTGGCCGTTGTGGGATCGTCTGGGATGAAGAGTATGCCTCGGTCGGCGGATCCTTCTTATACGGGAGAGTGCGTTTATGTATACTACCTAGCTCACTTTTAACGTTCCACTTACGGAGCGCGTATAATCTAAAACTACGTCTTTTTACGTATAATATCATTGTTAGGTACCTATTTAAAAATTGCAAAAAAGATCCATGCCCATTTGAACATAAAATAAAATTTAAAAACACGACTAAAAAACGAACTAAAAAGTAAAAAAACAAGTTGATAAAATTGTCATTGCAGTCGGGGGACCGTTCTGTGGAACACTTTTTAATCTAAGAGGTCCCCCGACTGCAATGACAATTTTATCAACTTGTTTTTTACTTAGTTTTTTAGCAGTGCTGTCGTGTTTTTTAATTAATTATTTTTATTTTGGAAGTGCCTCCGCTGCCAGCTCCGGTTGCTGAATTGGCTGCCGGCGCTGACTTTGGTTGTCAGTTTGGCAGGGTAGGCATAATTAAAAAAACATGTAATTATTTTCCATATTCCAGTAATAAAGTCATAAAGTACCCGAGGCCGAAACCGAACTAGTAAGATTAGGTTTAATAATTTCAATCGCAAAAAAGGTTAGGTCCGGTCCGGCTGGTGCTCGAGCACTGGCTCGGGAGGAAGCACGGCTCCCTGTCGTTTCGGGTGACGCAGGTGCTCTCGGGGCATGGTTGCTTCGGGAAGTACCTGTGTCGCATAAACAGGGAGCCGGACGCTCGCTCACCACTGCGTCGACTACCGGGAGGACACGGCGCGGCATACGCTGGCAGAGTGTGCCGCTTGGGAGGAGCCGCGCCGAGCCCTCATCTCAGAAGTAGGCAGTGACTTGTCGCTGTCGGCCGTAGTGAATGCCATGGTCGGGAGCGAGGAATTCTGGGACGCGGTGGTTTCCTACTGCGAGACAGTCGTCTCGCAGAAGGAGGCTGCGGAAAGGGAGAGGGAGATCTCGTCCACTCACCCGGCCCGCAGCAGGCGCACCGGGCGTTGGCGGAGAGCGGATAACGCCCTCTTCCAGCCCCCCTAAATGGGTCCAGGGGTAACGGACTCGGGGACGTCAGTCGCCCCCCACACATCAGGACCCGAGGTGGCGGCGAGTAGTGTTCCAGGCGCGCCCCTCTTAGACGTTACGGGGGGAGTCAAACACCTCACTCCCCACCCTGACCCGAGGATGCCCGCAGTGTGTCGGCACCAGTCGGGGGTTGCGGAAGATTTTTACGTTCCCGCGACCCCCGGCGTAGGTGTGAGTCGGAACACTGGGGTGGTTTTTAGTCAGTAAGGGTCTGACAGACCCCTTCGCCCGTCTCAGGGCGGAGGGCATACATGAAGATATTACACATCGGAAAAAAAAAAAAACGGTCACCCGGAGGACGTTCGGGTATCCAGGCCGATGAAGACCGCTGAATTGCGCGTCGATGGGTTGGACGACTCGACGACTCCGGCTGAAGTCGTGGCGGCCGCCGGCCCGTTCCGGTGATTGCCCGCCCGAAGATGTCCGGACGGGCGAGGTACGCGTCGAGTCCTCCGGGCTCGGCGCGATCTGGGTGCGGTGCCCGGTGGCGGCGGCGAACAAAGTCGCCGACGCTGGGCGTCTATTGGTGGGGTGGGTGGCAGCGAGGGTGAAGCGGCTGCAACCCAAGGCCTTGCGGTGCTACCGTTGCCTTGACATTGGGCATGTCAGAGCACGGTGCACCGCCGAAATAGACCGCAGCGAGCAGTGTTATCGCTGTGGTCAGGCTGGCCATAAGGCGGCCCAGTGCTCCGCCGCGCCAAACTGCAGCCTCTGTACAGCTGCAGGGCACAGCGGGCGGAAAAGCCTGTGGCGTACCCGCCACTAACAAAAGGAAGACAGGGGCTGCCAAGGCTGCCGGGGGCTCTTTACCCCCCTCGCAGCCTAGCAGCCCTCCGGCTGACTCCCGGCCTAGGAATGGTGCGGAGGGAATGGATTGCGCATAATGGCGCTCTACCATTTCCTCCAGGGCAATATCAACCACTCTGCTAGAGCTCAGGATCTCTTGCTCCAGAGCATGGCAGAGTGGTCGATCCACGTGGCTGTGGTCGCCGAACCGTATTTTGTCCCCCCCAGGGATAACTGGGTGGGAGACTTGGACGGTTTGGTGGCCATAATTGGCGGGGCTCTCGTCAACCCATCCCGAGGTCACGGCTGGGTAACCGCCCTCGCGGACGGCATTGGCACGGTTGGGGCGTATTTTTCGCCCAACAAGAGTCTCGCCGACTTCGAGAGGTTCCTTGTCGAGTTGGGTGCCGTCGTGGGCCGATTCCACCCTCGTCCGGTGCTGTTGCTGGGGGATCTCAACGCCAAGTCTGCGACGTGGGGATCCCCTGTGACCGATGCTAAGGGCGAGGCGCTGGAGGAGTGGGCGGTCACGACTGGCTTGACCGTCCTAAATCGGGGCTCGGTTTACACGTGCGTGCGGCAGCGGGGCGGTTCTATAGTGGACGTCTCGTTCGCTAGCCCCGCTGTCGCGAGCCATGTCCGTGACTGGCGTGTCGCCGTGGCGGTGGAGACGTTGTCGGATCACCGTTACATCCGCTTCGACGTCTCCGCCCAGACCACCGGCGGCCGCGGTCCACCCGCCCCGCGAACGGACGATCCGCGCTGGTCGCGTAAACGCATTGACAGGGAGCTGCTCGAGGAGGCCGCTATTGTCCAGACCTGGAGCCGGGATTCGGACATGAACGGACCCGTCGACGTCGAGCAGGAGGCGCTGTGTTTCATGAAAGTGGCGCAAAAAAAACATGGCCTTTGTCACTCGGGATAATGTAAGGATTCTAACGATACTCCATACATCCAAATCCGTTCAGGCATTTTAAAGTTATGGTGGAATAAAGAAACTCACATACATACATACATGAACCCTGAAAACATTACACTCCTTTTTGGGCAGTCGTGTAGTAACAAAATAATACCTACAGCGATTTAAGGCACAATAAAAAATTGGTGTGTGCTTAATATCACACGATAGAAGTGAAAACTTACAACTCATTCAGCACCGAGCGCAAAGCGCGCGTAAAGTTTTCACTTCAAAAATAACGAATTGCGGTTGGTAAGTACATTAATGTAAATGTCCTCGAGTAACCAGTGGAAAACAGTTCTTTTTTAAAATATGCCTACTATCTACATGGGCAGTTTCGTAGGCACAGATCGTTTTGAATATACTTAATTTCTTTTGTAATGCAAATGCCTGTAATTCTAATATTTACATGGAGAGACAACGTCTCCCTGTCTCGCACCTCGCTGCAGAAGGATAGGTTTCGAGGTCTGGTCACCGAGCCGGACTGAGATAGTAGTGTTTTTTTGCAGACACTTCCGCACCTCGATTTACCGATAGTGAATCTGGAAAAAAACCGTTGAAGACACTGCAGTACAGCCCAAGTGTCGATAGAATTAAAGGGTTTCTCGTAGTTGTCAAACGCTAAGCAGCAGATAGGCAGGTCTCGAAAGCTCTTCGGTCTTCTGTATCACATGCCGCAGCGTATGTATGTGGCCTACGGCTTAAGCCTTTTCAGAATCCGGCTTGTTCGGGAGACTGGAAGTCGTCAAACCAGCGCGCCAGACGGTTCATGAAGACTCTTGAAATTAGCTTTTAAACATGGCTCAGAAGTGAGATGGGCCTATTATTCTTAAGCAGGGCATTGTTGTCTTTTGTAAAGAAGTGTATCATCCCACCTCTCTTCCATACCTGTGTGTGTTATGCCCGCGTCCCCATTTACCCGTGAAAAACCATGAGACTATCACCAACGAAAAAGTCACCCTATAAAATATGGATAATATGACGCGAAGTTTTGAAGACGGTCATCAAATGTATATTTTTCGTTTTACGTCCAGACTACGAAAATAACCCTGATTATGAGGAAGACGGCGTGTTCATAGCGTCATGTGATCTGACTGTAAAGCCTTCTAAAACGCTGGCTCAAAGGAAGGGCTGTATAATAAGAAGTAACTTGTTTAGCGAAGAATATGACGATAGTCACCAATCAGTGAGAGTAGCAGGCTGGAAAAAATACTTGTGTGGCCAGTCATGTTTCCAAATACTCAGTGATCGTTTGTGGATGTTGGCGGTGCGTTGCGCAGGCTCAGCTCCCGAAACTTGTAATGGTACAGGCTTGTGCAGTTTATTAGACGTGGTTTGTATTTTTTTATATTTGATGAATAAATTATTGAAAATCTAACTAAAATTAATACTAATTATAACTTTAATTCCATGGTAGCTTTTAACAAGACGACGGAGAAGGAGTGCGACTGGCGAGTGAAATCGTATGGTTCGAACAATAGTTCGCAAAAGATAATATACAGAGGAGGGTATGTATATGTTTTTGGTTGTTTTTCAATCCTCTGTATTCAATTGCCAGTAAAGCCAAAAAAAAAAACAAGTTTGAGTTTTATGCAAATTGAAGAATTAACTACATCGTCGTAAGATGTACCAGAGCCTGGAAAAATTAGCGATTAACCTATGTCTACCCCTTCAGGGAATTCATTATGATCAGAGGAATTTATTTGGCATATGAGAGCTTTTTCAAAATAAAAATTCTCTAATTATTAAACACAGGTTCCACAGGTTTATTAACATGTGCTGGCAATCATCTTAGAACTAACTTATTTTTCGTCCGTCTTTTAGAGCGTGCTCTTTGAATGTCCACTATGTAAATATGAATTGGTATTTTTTGTAACTACTGTAGAGACCAATATGAGTCACTCAGTACTGCGTCGCGTCGTACCAACGGTGCGGGAGATCCCAGAGCTGGTCGTCCCGTTTCTAGAACCTCAACACCGCGTGTATTACAGATGCCACGGAATAGTATTAATTCTAGCGTAAGGGTAAATATTTCAAAATCAATTATTATTCTTATTTAGATTGACTATCTTTCTATTTTTATTTGCAATTCTGGTGGATTTCCATGTATATCAATTAAATCTGCAATTTTTTAGGAGCAAGAGTCAAAAAATTACTGCTCTCCTATTACAACTTACCGTACAAGCAATGGTCCAGTAATAAAAAGCGTTAATGATGCTCGGGTACGCAAAGCAATTTATTATTAATTAGCGTTATTCATTTACTGTAGTTAAAGGGTTAATGTACGACTATATTTACTTTCAGAATTACCTAATGCGAACCAGTATTTATAATTCCGAACGGGAGAAACAGTTAAACTCGGCTGTTACGGTGACTCCTCAGCATGGGCCCCGGCAACAAAGCCCACCTTTTTTTAGTACAATTGTAGGCAACAGAGAACGTTTCACACCCTTGTTCGAGCGTGCAAATACTTACAGTACAGGTAGCTAACTTTATCATTTCATTTGATTTATATGCGAAAGTTGAACGTAGTAAATTCGGGTTGATTATTAAAATGGGTTGAATGAGCTATTTGTTTCTTTATAGCCACTAAAATATCGGCGCAACCCCAAACCCGACGAAGACTTGGACGTAGTCCGAGTCCACCAGCTCGGATGTGCAACGAACAGTCTAGAGCCACGAACACACCTTCACCGATTGAGAAGTTCTTAGTAAAAGATGCCTCAAAAACTGGGTTGAAAGATGTCTTGTCAAGACTAAGGCGTGAGTACTTTAGGATTATTTTCATTACCTAGAATTTAGATAGATTCGCAGCAGCAAATGGATTTCTATCCTCCGGTGAAGTTGTGAACTACGATAGCAATCATATTTTACATTATTTAATTTTTACCATCGGGATGTGCTGCATCTAGCATAATAATGGCATCCCTTTTATTTTACTATGTTACTAAAATATTTTGACGCGGTTGATATTCCTGGCAACTGCTTCTGCTGGCAACTCCAACTTGGCAAGACAAGACTGTTTTGAATAGAGAACTGTCACATTAACTTTTAATGTCAAATTAAAAAAATAACCTCTTATTACGATGCAATTCATAAAAATAATGATTTATGCAATGTTTACCAAGTGAATTGTGCTCATTTAAATATTGAATATTGTGCTATTGCCACCTGAGATGGGTGCTTTAGTGACCAAAACTTTGAGACCGATCAAATCTTTCAACATCGAAAATCGCGCTCATCGCGTGATTTCCAAAGAAAAGCCGACTCCGGCACCGACATATCCACACAATATAGAAGATTTGAAGCGAACACTTGAAGCGGAACCTGATATAGAAGAGAAATTAAATAAAAAAGATGATGGGCTTGATAAAAGATTGAAAGAGGTTTATGTAACCTCATTTGGGAGGCCTGAAGTTGACGTTACCAGGGAGAAGAAATCTGTTAACAAGAGTAAACGTCCTTTGCCTCAAGACCGTAAAATGCCGGAGGAGTATGACTTTGGATTCAAAGAGCCAGATAGAGTGACTTATGGCCGAACTACTCTTCGAGATTCAATAAACTTTATTTCTGCGCATCAAACGAATCCTACTGAAGTAACAGCTTCGAAAATAGCGCTCGAGTACAAACTTAAGGTGGAGGATGTAGAAAGTATACTAAAATATTTCAAGACTTATGAGGTATACATACCAGAGACTAAGAAGTCCCCAGCTATATTTGCAGGACCAGCACAAATGAGGAAACAACTTTACAAACTTGAGACAAAAGAATTAGAAGCTAATAGAGAGCAGCAAGATGCTACAATAGCCAACACAGACTCGAAAGTAAATGAAGAAGCCAATACAGACAAAAAAATAAAGGAAGCAGCCTAGTTACCATTATGTTATGTTTCATTTAGTTTAAATAGATAAAATTACTTCAATGCTTTCATTCAATTTCTTTCATGGGTTAGTTTCTGGGATAGTGTGACCATAGTCCGTACCCACTATATAATATTAAAATGAAGTTTTTTTATATGTACATAGGAACAGCTTTAAATATTTAATTATGTTCTTAGTTTGCAATCTTATTCTGTAATTTCCAACTCATCTGCTTAATTAAAGTACAAAACTGATTGCGGCAGAAAAAAAACCTGATACTGTAATAATTATTATCTTCAATGATTTTGTTGACAGTGGCAAACCATGCTTGTAAGATATTATTTAATTTACAAAATACAGAACTAAGTTATGCTGTTGTCTAAGAATTATCTATCTATAATATTAACAATCATCTAGTGTTATTATGAAATGTTGCTGTAGTTGAGACTATTTATTGTGTCATCTCATCAACATATTCTATTATAACATCATGCCTTTATTCCTGGAAGGGTTTGGCAGAGGTGTACTACTCTACTCAGTATATATTATTTAAATATTATAGTACCTTTGTGGATATTGCTAACAATATTGAGGCAGGCCAATGTGATTTAGTAATTAGAAAGAAAAAAAATTAAATTGTTTTGTTTTTAACATGATACTTTTATTTCTGTAAACCATACCAAATCTGCGTGTGAGCACCGTGTTCGCCGCGTTTTTGGAACGAGGGTTTACAAGAGAGGGCGAGACAAGCGAGTGTATCTACAATATTGTGAAAATGTAGAGAACACGTCGTGTGATCGCGGCTAGTTCGCGTCGTACGCGGAGAGCACGTTCACAAATCGCCTCGCTGGAGAAACGCTGGCAAAAAGTCAGTGTGATAACGCTCTAATGGCCTTGTTGGTACAGTGACGATGAATCGCGACGGGTCTCTGGGCGCGGCATCGCTAGGCGCAACTATGGAGGCGCCCACGCCGCGCCGGGCGCCCTCTGTGCGTTCCGACGAACGATCGCTGGCCACGCAGGGGGACATGCTCAATAGCATTAAGGTACATCATCATCATATTATTATAATAATAATACCAGCCTATTATTGCCCCACTGCCCTGCAGAGGCCTCTTCTCATACAGAGACAGCACGAGCTTTGATAACCACACTTACTCAAGATGGGGTGGCGATTTCAGACTTACATCTAAGTTCAGGTTTCCTGATTTACTGATTTTTTTTTGGATGTTAGGATATAGATACCAGTAGTGTAAAACTAATTTTGCAGCTTCGAAAGACCTGTGCTAATTGCGTGGTGCCAGCTGGTGCTCAAAAAACGTCGAAATTTTCAGTTTTCAGTTTTTGACTTAAAACTTCTAAAAGCTGGAGGTGCATCCTATATACAGGTATATATAGGAAACCCTTTATACTTTTTTCAAGTAAGTGGGTAGGCACTTATACAAAATTACGACAAAAATGATTAAGTACAAAATTACCACGACTGGTCATAGCCGCAATTTCTTCCGCAGAAGTTCTGACCGAGAAGAGAGTTTGGTTGCACAAAGTGATCGTGGCCGCGTAGTCCGCGAAGTTCATTAGTTGATGTAGGTACAAATCCAGGACCAGGCGCGGTCGCAGCCCAAGATTTTCGGGGGGTCACTACTGGTGACCTAATTGATAAGTGCCCTAAAAACTTTTTTATGTATACCATCGAGGTCACTGTGGCTCAAGTACCTACAGTTTTTAGTTAGTTTAGTTAGTTAAATCATTCAGTCTCTCGACAGCTTGAATGATTTTGAGGGGGCCATGACCCCCAGGACCCCCCCCTCGGACCGCGCCTGTCCAGGACAGACAGGTCGAATTATAGGCGTCATTCTGTTGAAGTCTATTTTCACATGGTCTTAATTCGATATTATAAATTACAGTTACAAAGAAGATTACGCGATAACAATTTAGAAAAATCAGGCATGATTCACGATAAAGTCAGGTAAGTAATGGCGTGTGTCCGTTATTCCAGCAAGAAAATCTCTTCTAGAATGAATTGAGTTCAACGAATAATTAGAGCGTAATTGGATGTAAATGCGCGCCAAATAAAAAATAAAAAGCCGGTTAAAAACTGCTTCTCAAACTTTTTTTGCATTAGAAATAGCAGCTGGTGTTAGCTATAATATACCTATCTTGAAAAAAGTCGGTGAAGCTAAAAGTCGAAAACTTCCGTCTATTTTATTTTTGGCATCATTTGATTAGAAGGAAGTTCTTTTTATACATTAGTGTATAATTCAGCTCATTCAATTTAACGTTTCTATTTCGTCTGGGAAATGAAAGAGGCCTCGCAAAGCTGATGTCGCTGTCGCCGATGTCCATGTTTGGTATAGCGGCGTCACTGCTGTTTTGGAAAAAAAAACAGAAAAACGAATCCTGCTGTAGTATGATTGTTCCAGCAGGACGATTTTAAACGAATTACCGGAGAGAGAAATAAAGTAGGTACATAGGCGGATAGCTTATATTTGTGTCATTGTGTGTACCTAAATGTGTGCCGAAAATCAGATTTACCAAACCAGCAGGATTAGTTTTTATGCTCTACTCAATTCATTCTAGAAGAGATTTTCTTGCTGGCATAGCGGACACAGTATAGGCAATAACATTGTGTAGTGTATATTAAGATCTGATACATTCGGCAACTGCTTCCTGATTATATTTTTTCAACGATTTTTTTTTAACAGTTTGGCGGCCAAGAAGCCTAATATTATCAAGAACGATATCTCTAGGATTAATAATAATATGACGAAACTTAATCAAGACTTTGGGTGTGTAAAAGTTTTTTTTAACCGACATCAAACAAAGGAAGAGGTAATGCATTCGATGAGTTTATATTATTATTAGCCAGTCTGCATTACTGCTACATATCCTGGGTGCGCCAGCCAGCCACCTACAAACCTATTCGGTATACAGGCAGCTGACTTGCAACCACTTTTAAATAATGTTGTTTGTGAGTGTGCGGAGTTATAGGTACCTAGTCAATTCTTTTACGCAACTCTTCAATATGCCATAAGTTTTAAATTTATTACCCATTATATTAAAAGTGAATATTGACAGTGTAATGGAAAGATGACTATTTTGATTGTACCCACATTTAAATATCGCTACTCGCGGAGAGGCTATTGTAAAGGTATGATTCCCAAATCTCGCTGTACGTGGCAGTGCTACCTACCGCAGCAGTTCTGCCGCGTCAAAATCAAAATATATTATTTCCCATAAACCACATGGGCAATTATGAAACGTCAGAAGCTAGTTGCACGGTTCCAATTGGTCGTTTCCTATGGAGAAGAGCCGGAAAGAAACTCCACGGTTATTCTATTCAAAATAATTGGCTTTTACAATGTATTACAATTAGAAAATTTTCACAAAAATCTAGGCCACTAAGCCTACAACGCTCTCACATTCACAAGATAGAAAATAATCTATATAAAAGATAAATAAGATAATAAAAATAAAAACCTATTTAGACCAAATGACATGATTGCCATTACAACTGTCAGTACTGGTCCCCATACATTTTTTATAGGTTTGTTGCGCATGGCTGCGTCAGCACTACTGCGCGGCAGTAAATTGGCAACTAAACGAGAGAGACGCCACGAATAGTAGGAGCTCGGGATCAGCGGCCAGCGGCAGGCAGCACTGCTACGTGTAGCGGGGCTGGGTATCATACCTTAATGCACCTATTTTTTATTTTCTATCATCCTTTATTGGACATGAGTTACCTTGGCTTATCTGGAAGTCAAGACTCCGGACCCAGGTAGGCAAGGAAAATCTGCTCAGGTTGAGATTTACAGATGTCTCCGCCCTAGTGTAAATGTGGTATTGACGCACAAACAATGGGGTACATCGTGTCCTGTTGTAAAGATTGCCATCGAAACACTAGGAAGAACCTATATTGTCCCACTGCTGGGCCAAGGTCTCCCCCGCATATTTTTTTTTTTTGATTTGTGGTATTTTTCGTTGTTTTAGCGTTAACAGAGACAAACAACCCCCCATAACTCGTAGTTTCTACAGCCCCACGCGCCCGATGTCGCCGAAGGGACGGCGGAACCCGCAAACGAAAAGTTTCTATTGACCTGTGAATCAAATTGTATAGTATCTTAATCAAATTGTGCCGTGATAATAAAATTACGTTTTATATTCAAGGGTTTTATTTATTTACTTTATATTTACAATTATATACAATTGTAGGATTTCTACTTTTCAAGTATTGTGTGTGTATTAATAATTTGTAATTCGGTATCCACGAGGCGAGAACTTAAGAATAAATCATTTATTTTATGATATTAAATAAAATGGGGTACAAACGGACGTTACAATGAAAGGAGTATTTAAATAATGGGGTTCAAACAAAAGCGCTATTTCTTATTATGAAAACATGATATAAAAATATCTCACAACATTCCTATTCCTAAAAAGCACGTGTTTATAACAGCCGACCAAGATGATTAGATTACATTATTCGAGCGCCAAGCGCCATGTTGTGGTCGACTAAGTTGCACCACACTTGGTCAAAATTGCTTGACATCGAAATATTGAGGGCACTGCGGCGGGTAGCACACCGCAGTAGTTCAATTCAACAGAATCGCGTCATGTTCTGCTACTTTAGCGAATCGGATGCGAGTAGCGGGAGACGCGGGGAATTGAACTGCGGTTTCGCTGCTATGGTTTCGCGGCGGAGGTGTGCTACAAGTGACAATCGCTTCGAAAACGTTTCGCATTTCTACAACGACTTTCAACAGCATTGACATAAGCTTTTCGATAGCTTATGTCAGTCCTATACATTTTTGCCTTTTCCATCATCGTTAATGTAATGAAACATTCATAAAGTAATAACTAGTTTATAGAAGCGTTTTACAACGGGAGAAATATTCAAAGAGTGACAAGTCGAAAAAGTAAACCGTTGACATAAGTGTCGTCGTTTACTTTTATAGTCTTTGAATATTTCTCCCGTTGTAAAACGCTTCAATAAACTAGTTATTACTTTATATCTTTCTGTTTCATTACATTAGATTATGGGCCGAAAATAGTGAAACACCGCTAGTATAAAGTCTAGTTCCGCGAAGTGATTTCTCTGATTTTTAGGTAGCCACCGTTACAAAGCAATTTTTGAATTTGCTCCGATGTAAAATGGCCGCTATGAACAACGTTCAAATAGAAAAAATAAAAGGAAGAGAAAATTACTGTACATGGAAATTCGCAGTACAGACATTTTTACAACATGAAGAGTAAATCCGAAAGAAGCGGTAAATCCGAAGCTAGACTTGAAAGCAAAATCAAAAATTATTCTGCTTTTGGACCCGGTTAATTATATACACGTCCAAGATGCACAGACTTCTAAGGAGGTATGGCAAAATTTACGAAACGCCTTTGAAGATTCAGGTTTAACGAGAAAAGTTGGGTTACTCCGAGATTTGGTTAACCCCACATTAGACGGATACGTTCAAATATAGAAGAATATGTTAACAAAATTGTAACCACCGCCCACAAACTGAGAAATATCGGATTTGAGGTCGACGATGAATGGTTAGGTACGTTGATGTTAGCAGGTTTGCCGGAACAATACAAACCAATGATCATGGGACTGGAAAGCTCCGGTGTGAAGATAAGTACAGACTCAATAAAAACTAAACTTTTGCAAGAGGTTCAAGATTCAAATGTCTCCGTTTTTTACACAAAGCATAAATCTACCCTCAAACAGAATTCTAATAATAAATTAATCAGCCTAATAAGCCAGCAGGACCCCGTTGCTACAACTGCAACAAGTATGGTCACATGAGCAAGTTCTGTTATAACAAAAAGAAGAATAATAATAAAGGATATGCAGCAGTTTTTTCAGCAGCTCATGAATGTAACAGTGTGGAATGGTATGTGGATTCAGGAGCATCTTTACACATGACTAACATATCTAACTGGATGTATGATGTCCGGGCTTCTCCGATACAAGATATAAAGGTTGCCAACAATACATCAGTTACCGCGGAGAAAATGGGTAATCTAGATCTGGATTTAATTGGTGAAGATGGTAAAATAAATCACATACAGGTGAGGGATATTTTATATGTTCCACAATTAAGCATCAACTTGTTGTCTGTCAGTCAGTTAGCAAAGAATGGCTGTCAAGTAATATGTAATAAAACTGGCTGGGAGATATATAATAGAGAGAAACAATTAGTAGCAACGGCTAAGCTGACTAATAATATGTACAAATTAAACACTGTAAAAGGAAATGCATTTAAGTCAACTTCAGATGGCCACAGCCTAGATGTATGGCACCGAAGAATGGGACAACTTAACTACAATGATGTTAATAAATTACCATCATGCACTGAAGGTGTAAAAATATTAAATACTGACAGTAATAATAATTGCATTCCATGTTTAAAAGGTAAACAGACAAGGATTCCTTTTAAGAATATAGGTTCACGAGCTACTGCACCATTGGAACTGATACACTCAGACTTGTGTGGCCCGATGGAGACGACATCTATGGGCGGAGCCAGGTATTTCATCACTTTCATAGATGATTATTCAAGAAAAGTGTCTGTATATTTTCTGAAAAATAAGATGAATATTAAAGAAGTTTTTGAGATTTACAAGAAAGAGATGGAAAATCAATTGGACTGTAAAATAAAAATTCTACGCACCGACAATGGCTTAGAATATATTAATAACCAAATGTCTAAATTTTTAGCAGGTACAGGTATCAAGTATCAGACAACCGCACCATACACGCCGGAGCAAAATGGACTTGCCGAGCGAATGAATCGCACTCTCGTGGAACGTGCCAGATGCATGTTATTTGATGCTGGACTTTCAAAACAGTACTGGGCAGAGGCAGTGGAGACAGCTGCTCATATTATTAATCGTTCTCCGACTCGAGTTCTTGACTACGTGACACCACTGGAGAAATTGACAGGTATTAAACCAAACATTTCTCATTTAAGAATATTTGGCTGCAAAGCCATGGTTCACGTGCCGAAAGAAAAACGATTAAAGTGGGATTCAAAATCCACAGAAATGATTTTTCTTGGATATTGTGAAAATACCAAAGGGTATAGATTATTGAACCCAATTACAAAGAAGATTACTAAAAGTAGAAATGTCACATTTATTGAAAACTGCCCCTATGATAAGAATGAAAATTTAAGCTCAACTGTAAACAATAATAATACCTTACAGATACTTGTACCTTTATCAGAAACCATACAGATTCCAATTGGTGAAGAAAACTCCGCCCCAGTTGGGTCAATGGGTCTTTAAAACAAAAAGGGATGAGAAAGGAAACATAGCAAAACATAAGGCGAGATTAGTAATTAAAGGATGCGCTCAAAAGGATTGGATTACAATGAAGTATATTCACCGGTACTATAAACTATCATCCCAGATCCAAGCACATAGACATACGACACCACTTTGTACGTGATAAGGTGCAATTGAAGAAGATTGTCATCAAGTACATTCAATCAAGTGACATGGTGGCGGACTCGCTAACTAAAGAGACTCCGCAACTGAAGCTGGACTACTGCTCAGCAAAAATGGGTTTATGTCCAAGGGAGGATATTGAAATATGAACATAAACCAAACCTCGTTGTTTCGGAACGTTTCACGCGCCCCGATACGACACTTATGTCAACGGTTTACTTTTTCGTCTTGTCACTCTTTGAATATTTCTCCCGTTGTAAAACGCTTCAATAAACTAGTTATTACTTTATATCTTTCTGTTTCATTACATTAATCGTTATCGCTGATAGAATGGCACTTTGTCTAGGGAATCAGTAATCTCCCAACTGATGGACCCGCGACGAGATTGGTAGCACTAAATTTTGCAGTGGTTGGTGTTTGGTTGTTTACTGTTCAGTCAGTCGCTATCTTGAACTCAGACTCAGTATTGAAACTAAGACTGCAAAATTTAGGGTTAAGTTATAATGAACGCATTTGTGATGCAAGTAATTTGTTGCTTCAATTTTAATGAATGCCGCGGTTAGAAACTTATATCGTGTAAATGGGGCTTTAGTAGTTTAATCCTTCAAATATTTTGCGGATGACGTAACTAGTTCTCAATTTACAGTTTTCTAATCAACCCTGGTCGGCGTATAGTATAGTTCGTTTTTTAATCCCAGATACTAATTTGGCAGCTGCAAACGTCAAACTCCAAATTGAAAAACAAACAAGAATCATTTGAAATGTCAAATTAGTATCTGTGATTAAAAAACGAAATATCGACAATGTCTTACAGACTCTAGGACTACGTTAAGTACTAAATAGTGCAAGAGCTAGGAGAGGCCGGGGTCCGGGGGCGGGGGGGCCATGCAGTTCCCGTCCGGATAGCGCTTCTTGAAGGCCCCGATCAAGTCCGGGTCTACTAAGCGGACGCCGTCTACTTGGTTGCCTAGGGTTATCCTGAAATTGAAAGAAGATTAAGATTTTCCCAAAAAAATGTCCGACCAAACAAAAAAGACAAAAATATCTTTAATGTTCGAAGACTGTGGCAGAAAAACAAAATAAAAAACCAAAGACACCAACTTCCGAAATAAAGTTACGTAGTCTTTTTTTATAAAACGTTTTTTTATTTATTCACTTATTAGTTGTAGTACCTACCTCACAAATTCGTACACCACTACATGTAAATAATAGTGACAGGGATTTATACATACTCAAAGTGGACTAACTACGAGTTAGTCAATAAAGCTAACTCAAAAACTACTTGAGCAAAGTTAATACAATTTTTATGGGACAACCGGTCGTCAGGCTACCAATTAATAAATCGGCCCAAAAATCACAAAAACATCGGTTTACGAAAATGAAAAAAATGGAGCCGTCTCTAGCCTGCCGGATGTGAAAAACCGAAACTATTTTGTATAGAAAATACGCTATTTATAAGTATACCGAGCTCAGCGCGGTGAGCAAGGGGGGGTCGCCGAGCCGACTGGGAAGAGAGTCCGAATGCATAACCTCTTCCTTTTTTGAGTAGGTTAAAAATAAACTTAATTCAAATTGAAATAGAGCTTATTTTGTATTGGCAAAATAACTTTTAGTAGTCAATAGAAGGAACTAGTGGAAGGTCAGGGAAGAAACTTCTGATAAAACAAAATAGCTTGCTTACCAATTCGGCTGGACGTTGTGTGGCCGTCCAAACAGTTCTATTTTCCTCGTACCAGGACTCAGTCTCTCTAAAAATGTAAATCAAATTATAATGTAAGTTGAATGTGCAGGAAGCAGACAAAGTGACATTCAATCAGCGATAACGATGATGGAAAAGGCGAAAATGTATAGGATAAGCTATCGAAAAGCTTATGTCAATCCTGTTGGAAAGTCGTTGTAGAAATAAGAAACGTCATCATGACATCTTTGAGTCGTTACGGGTCGTCAGAAGCTCGAAAGTCTGACAACTAGTCTTACCAAGAGGTATCGTATTACCCAGTTTCTGGGTGGTGGAGGATAGGCAGTCGCTCCATGTAAAATACTGGTATTCAGCTGCATCCGGTTAGACTGGAAGCCAACCCCAAAAATTGTTGGAAAACGGCTGGGCAGATTAATAACAGCCAATCATATCACTTGAAATCATATTGAATAGGTTCTTGCACATATGGATGTGACAGAGCGCCTCTCTCTTCATAAATCAGGGAAATAAGAGCAAACTTTCTCACCAATAATGCCGTAGATCTCGTCGGGTTTGTGCGAGGTGGCGCGCACCTCGGCCACGATGACGTCACAGTCCAGACCTCGGTTCAGGTTGTCTGGACTGCCTTTCATGCCAACCTGTAGAAGTATTATAAATTCATAACATGCAACGTTCTCTTTTTAAATATGATGTTCCCATTCCTGGGATAAAGGCGGAAGAGGGAAATTCCTCTAGGGAGACGGAAATTCCTCTTTAAGAGAGACAGTTTATCTTCACTGAATGTTATGCAATAAATCAAGCTTGGACAAGGACAGCTAAATGTCGGCGGCCAGGAAATATACTTTTAAAAGGTCCTTTGCTTTTTAAACCTTCGCCACAGATTAATACAGATGGTTCACTTCATGTGGTCATGCTACGCGTGCAGTTATATACTAACCAGACAGTGTTCTTTCCCGTGGTTGAGCCAATGTCCCGTCCGTCCAGTACGTATAATACGTTGCAGCTGGTTGGTCTTCACCCAGATCAGTTCGTCCACTCGCTCGTAGCCCCACAGCTTCAGGCACTCTCGACCCAGCTCCATTGCTCTGTGGATACATCAAGGTTCAAATTAGGCGGAGAACAATTACGTGGACATTCCCTAAATATGGGGCAAAATTCATTAAAGAAAAATATTTTGAAGCAATTCTTGCCTAACCAAGTTGTAACAGCATGGAATAGATTCGTGGAAAAAGTTGTGAAGGCTCCCACACTGAACTGCATCAAGAACCAATTGGACAGATTAAATCCATACCAATGTTATAAATTCGAAAGTAATTAACTCAGTCTGTCTGTATGTTCTTTTCACGCCTAAACCACTGAACGGATTTCGACAAAATTTGGCACGGTGATAGATGGCATCCTGGAGAAGGACATAGGCTACTTTTTATCGACATACCACGCGGGCGTTCCGCGGGCGGAAGCTAGTATGGAGATATTTTATCTGTCCTGTAAAGCTATTTGAAACACAAGCATCAGCTCAATTAGCTATTAGTTTTTGTTTACCAAATAATAATAATTTGAGAGCAGTGGTGGCCCAGTGGTAACGGCCACGACTTACGAGTCGTAGGTCGTAGGTTCGAACCCTGACAGGCGCTCTACTTTGTGTAAATTATTTCATCGCCACTGCTCTCAAAAACGGTGAAAGAAAACATCGTGAGGAAACCGGCATGTCCTAGAACCAAAAATTCGAAGACATGTGACATCTACCAACCCGCACTGGGCCCGCGTGGTGGATCACGGCCCGCTCCCTCTCACAGAGAGGAGGCCTGTGTCCCAGCAGTGGGAACATTATAGGCTGACTATGCAAATAATAATAATTTGCACTGTTTTAAGGTGAAAGTATATTCGAAGGGTGTAAAGGTGAACAGCCTTCAGGGACCTACAAAGCACATAGTACTTTTTTATTATAATCTTGCAACCAGTCCAGTCGGTAGACTATGAGAAGATGAAGTCAATGTGGCTTACAGAGCAAAATCTCCTTTGGGAAAATCTATACTGTGCAGGCCAACTATCCATTTCCAAAATATGCCGCCTTTTCAGTCTACATATTGCTTCCGGCGGGGTAATTGCGTAACACACATAAATTAACAATTGATCGCAATGGGTTTCATTTTGACAGTTCACCCACGTTCATTTCGTTATTTACGTTGTTGAGCAGACCAATTTTTCTAACATATGAAGCAATGGATTAGCAGTTTCCTTCAAAACTCTAGAATTGTGATTTAAAGTGTGTTACGCAATTAGGGTGCTGAATGGTCAATTGCACTGGTAGTTGGTTCGGGTGGATTACAAGTCGTACTTTGTATTTGGAGCATATCATCATCATCATCATCATTTTAGCCGAAAGACGTCCACTGCTGGACATAGCCTCCCCCAAGCACCGCCACTTCGACCGGTCCTGTGCTTCTCCAGCGCATTCCCGCGGCCTTCACCAGGGCCCTGTTTATTAAAAGTTACAAGTCTACATGTTCACAAGTTACCTAGAATGTTAATTTTCATTAAATTCATAGCTCATTTCCATATCTATCAGCCTTAATGTTCCCACTGCTGGGACGCGGGCATCAGGCCATCTCTCTCTTTTGACAACATTTTTAAAAAGAAAATCGAATTTACACGTTTATTGCGGTACTAATCCCGACACTTGTAAGACGAAATAGAGAGTCGCCCGACACTCTCAGGATTCGTTATGATTTTCTAAAAGTTGTAACTTACAAATATTTTTTTTATTAACAAAATCACGAATAAGTGTCAAAATATAAGTACTTGTAAACTACATAATGACATTTGGTAATATAAGTCTTGTAAGTTTTGATAAACAGGGCACTGGTCATCGGTACATCTTGTAGGGGGCATTTGGAGCATATAGTCTAAAAATAAAGCCCAAGTGAATGACCATAGGGGATATTTCTACCTGCCAGTGACCCACAGGAAGATGAGCCCGCTATCTTGTAACTGTGGCACCCCCAGACATCTCATCTCGTCGTCTGACATGGTGCCGTACGGGAGTTCCATGTGAATGTCCCATGGAGGGTCCGCCATTATTACTGCGAACTTGCCTGGGGAGAACACACCAATCATTAAAAGGAACCAATATTTCGACTACAGCTGTAGAGCGATTACGATGATTTATATTGATTCAATACTTCAATCCAGCTAATTTCGAAAATTAATAACCTGAGACGCACCTTTTTACGCTAAGATACACTGTCGAACTAATGGATGTTTATTTATTCTCAACTTTATTTCAACTACTGCAAGGTCGATATTTGTTTGGCATTGAAAACCACGCTGCGCTCACCATTGGGCATAAGATACATGTTTGTGATACTGACCCAAGAACGTCATGTCCAGATATCTGAGATCGCACTGTATCCACTGCGGCGGTGTTAGAGTTAAAACTCCATCCGGTTTAGCAGCCACACTCGTGCCTGATGGGGTAAAAAGAACATTTAACTCGGGGCCTAAAACGGCCGCTTTGGCAGAATCATAATAGGATAATATTATGAATCATAGTAAAAATCGTAAAATAGACAACAATCATCATCAGTCATCAATTATTGTCATCTGACAATTCATAATATGATCTGCGAGCGATTCATATTACGCAATTAATCTGTTATACAGTTTTGTATGGAGATCGTAAAAAAACAAATAGTATGAATTGCTATAATAAAGTTAAATGTCAAATGGCAACATTTACAAATAATTGCGGAATTTGTAGACGAAATATTGTAGTAATGATTGATTACGCAAATTTTCTGGAGCACGCGCGGGTTTTGGAGACCATTGCATATCGCCGACGAAGTGTATAGCTCTTCGTAAAATGGGCATAGCCTTCGAAATGCCGGACCTCGATTTCGTGTAGACCTGTATAGATTAAATAAAAGTGTGTGTCGCGACCTCATCTATGAGCTGGCGCCGTACTTAAGCACTCGGCTCCAAGGCAGGTCAAAAAGGAATGTGATAAAAGTAGTCTATTTTAATAAGTTCCAGATAGACACTATCATCTATTATTGTAGAGGTTTACCCTGTACCTCGATGAAATATTTTTTTTAATGATAGACCTAAATGACAACTTGCTACAATCTTCTATTCACATTTTAGGTGCTGAGTACGCTTAGTTTTTTTGAAATAAATGGTATTATTATTATTTTACGCCTCCGGATCGTACCAGCGATTTATAGGAGCTAGTGCACAACATATGATGCACCAAGTTATAGTTTCCAAATGTTTGCGAGCTGTGACACTAGCTCTTAACAATAATCATTTCAGGAGGAAATACATTCATTTTCCGCAAACGCAGGCAGAACGGAATTCCATCAAAACTGCGTAAGTAAGAATAAATTTATAAAATCACTACGTCACCTATAAGGAATACTTATTGTAACTTTTCGGTTCCTTCTATACAGGGTGTAAGGGTAAACACCGATGTCACTTAAACCATGGGTAGTTGACTTAAATATAAAAATAGATTTTAAAAAGTTTCTATCCGACACCGTGCTCGCTAACGAAACAGCTGACTGACTGAGGGAGGGGTCGCGCTCGCGGCTGGTCACGTCTCGTCCTGCGCCACCCACCTGTGTTGAGATGCAAGTTCGTTACCCTAGCGCCTTAGGGTGAAAGGGTAAAATACTGCTGAGGTAAAAGGCAGATAAAAAAAAAAGTTTTCTTTTTCCATTGATTTTACGTTCTATAAATGAAACCAAACCACTGGTTTCAAGGTTAACGGTTACCCTAACACCCTGTATACATATCTATTATAAACAAAGGGAACCTAACATTAATCGTTATTATGTTTTCAGGTTTTACCAAAAGTTTGGAATGCCCGGTGTTTTGGGTTGCATTGATGGCACTCATATTGCCATTGTTAGGCCTACAGAATTTGAGGAGAGGTTTTTTAACCGAAAACGATATCACTCCTCAAATGCCACCAACTGTTTTTGTCTGTTTACTTCCCACATAGGACATGGAGCTTCTTACATGGGACTTGTGAAATGTGGGTGTACTAAAGGTACACCTCTGCCTAAACCTTCGGGGATATATTATATTATAGTTGTTACCTATAAATACAACTAGTTTCACTTGTATTCAATCCAATTACTAAAAAAAACAATACTGATAGGAGAAATATTTTACTAAAAAAACTATTCTCATCTTATATTATTTTAAATCTAACAGGCACAATGAAATAAATTAACAACATTTCAGAGTAACTAAATTAACAAAAAAAACCGGCCAAGTGCGAGTCGGACTCGCGCACGAAGGGTTCCGTACCATTATCTATAAAAACATTATCATTATCCGGTACGCAATTCAGTGGTGCGTACCATCGGAGTGCTTAAGTCTCGTTGGCGGTGTTCGTTAGTGGATCGGAAGCTACATTACCACCCCACTATGGCTGGCTATATTAAGAATGCTTGTGTCGTACTACATAATATCGCCAATGCTGCCCGGCTGCCAGTAATGGCATTAACACCTCAGGATGAGCAAAATGAAGCGAATATTCAGGTAAGTACGAAATTCAGGAAAAATAAAATTCAACCATTTATACAACGTGCCGCTACAATGGCGACATTAATTTAACACACGGGTAGGGCTAATGGCCAGTAATCATAAAAATTATGATAAAATAAAATAATTGGTCAATTGAAAAATTTTAATTTTCAAACAAACTAAATAATAAAAACATAACCAAAATTGAGGTCACTCTGTGTAAAAGATTCATTCATGAAGCTACCTACCAGCTGGCTTACGTTCTGTCGGCCAATTCTTTGTCGGCGGCATAATTTCTAAGAAATTGCGCGGCTTTGCTTTTATTTGCCTACATATGATCGGTGACCCCGGCAAATGACCTCATCGCTACAGTTCTTTAAGTACAGGTTGCTCCAAGATGGTAATTTATAAAATTGAAAATAAATCAATAAACAATAACTTTAATGAAATTAAAATATTTTCATTAAATGAATACGCGAAATCGTATACGCGTGTTAAATTAATATCACCATTAAAGCGGCACGCTGTATAATAAAACGATGTCACACTCGTGAACAAAAAAAACATTAAGCCGTGTACTGGCGTTACGGGGCGTAATGTACCATTCGCAGCGAGCATGTTACGTTACGCCGTGTTCTAAATTCCGTGTAACACGCGCTCATAACTCGCGTGTTCGTGCTCGTTTACACGTACCGACTTCACGAATGTTGCTTTGTAACATGCTACATTACACCCCGTAACACCGGTTAGTTACGGCTTTACAATCAACATAACATGAAACAAAAATAATATTGACACTTTAAAATTGTGTTATTCATCATTCAAAAAATCTGTTTCAGTCAACAAATACACAAATAGATACGGTATCTCGAAGAAATCATCACCTCGCTGCTGGTGAATCAGTACGAGATTCCCTTGTACACCGTCTTTGGTCAGCACGATGATATATTATATATTTTTTAATTTAAATGTTAAAATATCGTTAGTTTACCTCGTTGTATTTTTTATATATTACATTAATGTTAAAGTATATTATCATATACTTGATTTTTTTATTGCATGAACAATAACAAGAAAAGAAAGAAAATTTGTTTATTCTGCACAAACAATACGAACGTATAAAAATAAAATACATACAATACACTACATACAAACACACACAATACACAGTAAAAAAACTCGAAACTCTTTAAGGGACACCAATATGGGATAAATATCTTTCCACTGCATCAGCAAGTCTCCCAAGATTCTGCGCTATTTGCTGGTTCGCACGAGCAGTAGCCTTATCAGCTGCAGCACGTTGCAGCTCCACCTGAGACCAAATTCTCTGAGCCTCATCTAGTGGAGGCTGAGGGCGACCTAAAATATGTAATAAAATTACATAATCGTTTTCAATAACATATAATTATGTTTTCCGTAATATGAATAGCTGTAGGGTCAAAAATATCCACTCACTACGATATCTCCTTTGCCGAGTTCGACGAGGCAGAGGAACCGTTGTAGCTTCGGTAAAACTTGGACTTGGTGCTGACTCACGAGTCTGGCTAGGACTTGGGGATGCAATTTCGACAAGGGGCTCAACAATGACAAAGCTCCCACTTTCATTGCTGAGCCTATCCGCAGTCGCATTCGCCACTTCGTCTCTAAAATACACAGAACCAATGTAATTATTTGCAAGTCACATAGGTTATTTATCTAAGTGATAATCAAGAAAAAAATGCTCACTGCACTTGTTCTGCACCAAAACCTTGTGCCTGCTGATACTGCTGATGCATGCCTGCTGCGGTAGACTGATGGTCCTAAAACATATATATAGTATGTAGTATTTATATAGTTTATTTGTTAGCAGATTATTGCAAGATTTTAATGTACTTAATTTCAAATTATTACCATATTTTGAAAAGGGTCAACGGCTACTCCAGGTGCATTCTGGCCAAAAGCCTGTCCCATTATGGATAAAAATCTGAGCTCCGTGTGTGATAAGTATCCTCTACTAGGAGGCCCTCCGCCTGTTTTGTTACCATCGGCATTTATTTCCGCGACAATCTTTTTCAATTTACTTTTGTAGTTACTAACATACTGCAAAACAATACATTTAAATTAAAATAAAACCGGCCAAGCGCAAGGGGAAATAAGATGAAGTTGTGATGACACTCTGAGAAAAAAAACTATGTGAATATTCAAATACTTACAACAGACCAATCTTTGGGGGTTTTAGTTGTGCCATTGGCCTCGGCATTGAGCAATTCAGCTATCTCGGACCACTGGCGAGAAGACTCTGCTCTACCTAGGGCAGTATTATTGTAACTCCGAGCCTTAGCCAGGTTGGGGTGACACTCCAAGAAGTCGAGCAGAATATTCCATTGTGCCTCAGACACTCTCGCTGCACGCCTCTCCATTCCTACAATAATACGTACACTTGAATACTTTGTACAGCGATAACATTAAATATTGTTCTAAGATAAACAAGTATGCACTTACTTTGTTTTTTTTTTAAATAATCCTTCTAGCAAGAAATGCTGAAGTTTTGAAGTTTAAAAATTACCACGTCTAGTTGATGTTGACATAGCTCAAGGGACAAAACTAAAAACTACTTTGTACGCGTTGCCAGCTTATAGTTTTTATTGTTTCAAATTTCCTTTTAGCAAGGCTTATCTGCGGTCTTTTAACTGTTATAAGTATAAATATAATGAAATAACATTTAAACTGTAGAAATTAAAAATAAAATACTTATTAGATTAATGAAAACTGTAAAAAAAAAAAAAAACCTGTAAAATTAGGATCTTTATTTTTTTCATGTGGCAATATTTACACCAAATATGATTCTGATATCAATTGAATTGTATATGATTCAGCTAATATGTGTCAACATTTTACTAAAATTTGAGGAATTGCTAATGCTCTTTCAGGGAATTTACGAAATCAATTGCTTCTAGAGGAATTGCATAATGTGGCCGATTTAGACCCCCTGTTCGCTTAACTGAGTCCGTTGCTGAGGTAGCTGTGCGACGCCTAGACGTGGTAATTTTTAAACTTCAAAACTTCAGCATTTCGTGCTAGAAGGATTATAAAAAAAAAAAAACAAAGTAAGTGCATACTTGTTTATCTTAGAACAATATTTAATGTTATCGCTGTACAAAGTATTCAAGTGTACGTATTATTGTAGGAATGGAGAGGCGTGCAGCGAGAGTGTCTGAGGCACAATGGAATATTCTGCTCGACTTCTTGGAGTGTCACCCCAACCTGGCTAAGGCTCGGAGTTACAATAATACTGCCCTAGGTAGAGCAGAGTCTTCTCGCCAGTGGTCCGAGATAGCTGAATTGCTCAATGCCGAGGCCAATGGCACAACTAAAACCCCCAAAGATTGGTCTGTTGTAAGTATTTGAATATTCACATAGTTTTTTTTCTCAGAGTGTCATCACAACTTCATCTTATTTCCCCTTGCGCTTGGCCGGTTTTATTTTAATTTAAATGTATTGTTTTGCAGTATGTTAGTAACTACAAAAGTAAATTGAAAAACATTGTTGCGGAAATAAATGCCGATGGTAACAAAACAGGCGGAGGGCCTTTTAGTAGAGGATACTTATCACACACGGAGCTCAGATTATTATCCATAATGGGACAGGGTTTTGGCCAGAATGTCCCTGGAGTAGTCGTTGACCCTTTTCAAAATATGGTAATAATTTGAAATTAAGTACATTAAAATCTTAAATAATCTGGCTAACAAATAAACTATATAAATACTACATACTATATATATGTTTTAGGACCATCAGTCTACCGCAGCAGGCATGCATCAGCAGTATCAGCAGGCACAAGGTTTTGGTGCAGAACAAGTGCAGTGAGCATTTTTTTCTTGATTATCACTTAGATAAGTAAGCTATGTGACTTTCAAATAATTACATTTGTTCTGTGTATTTTAGAGACGAAGTGGCGAATGCGACTGCGGATAGGCGCAGGAACGAAAGTGGGAGCTTTGTCATTGTTGAGCCCCTTGTCGAAATTGCATCCCCAAGTCCTAGCCAGACTCGTGAGTCAGCACCAAGTCCAACTTTTACCGAAGCTACAACGGTCCCTGTACCTCGTCGAACTCGGCAAAGGAGATATCGTAGTGAGTGGATTTTTTTGACCCCACAGCTATTCATATTGCGGAAAACATAATTATATGTTATTGAAAACGATTATGTAATTTTATTACATATTTTAGGTCGCCCTCAGCCTCCACTAGATGAGGCTCAGAGAATTTGGTCTCAGGTGGAGCTGCAGCGTGCTGCAGCTGATAAGGCTGCTGCTCGGGCGAACCAGCAAATAGCGCAGAACCTTGGGAGACTTGCTGATGCAGTGGAAAGATATTTATCCCATATTGGATTAAAGAGTTTCAGAGTTTTTTGCTATGTATTGTGTGTATTTGTATGTAGTGTATTGTGTGTATTTGTATGTAGTGTATTGTGTGTATTCTATTTTTATATGTGCGTTTTGTTTGTGCAGAATAAACAAATTTGTGTGGCAGTTTTAGACCCCCTATTATTTATAGGCCGACCGCTTAACTGAGTCTGTTCCTGAGGTAGCAATGCGGTGCCCCCTCCCGCGCTGTGTGATGCGAGAGCTCAGTGATTCGTCAATTTGTAAAATACAATAAATATAGATGTATTTAGTAACCTATTCCGCTTAACTATTCCTCGAAGAGTCATAAAAAACCCTGTAATAAATCGACACGTGTTTCAGCTCTCAACGAGGCATCCTCAGGATGCCGATTGACCAGTCGCGAACCCGAACACGACGTGTTACCACGCCGAGCGTTGGACGCACTGTATCGTCAACTTGTGACAACTGTTACCCTTCCCGTACCGCGCAGATACCTCAGAAATGGACTCAGTTAAGCGCTCGGCCTATAACTAAGGCTTCTTAGACCATGTATTTCGCCGTACATTGAAAACAAAGTTTTAATTTTTTTTTATGGAGTAAATATTCTTTTCTCAGTAAAAATCTGGCTTTCTTTAAATAAAACTTGGCTTACCATTATGTGCCCCTTTGGTCGCAGTCTCTGCAAGTTTGGGCGCGTTCGCATTTGGGTCTGAGTTATCCACTTCGTAGTGCACATATCTGAAAAAGTAAAATGATTATATCTCTGACTTTAGAACTCAGAAAGTAAGGTGATAATTGTTATAATCTGTGCTCTTCTGTTTTTCGCCAAACCATACTACTTCTTGACGTGCAGCGGTTACTTGCAGGAGTATACAGGGTGTCAGGGTAAACACCGTTATCCTTAAAACCAGTGGTTTAGTTTCATTTATAGACCGTAAAATCAATGGAAAATTAATATTAAAAAAAAAAAAGGAAATCTACATTTTACCACAAGAATACTCTTGTAGTAAAGTATGTAGATTTTCTTTTTTCACCCTTTCACCCTAGAACGCTACGGCAACGAACTTGCGTCTCAACACAGGTGGGTGGCGCGTGACCTGACCGGCTGCGAGCGCGACCCCTCCCGCAGTCAGCTGTTTCGCTAGCGATCTTTTAATGAAAATAACGTTGTTTTTTATTGTTACTCGGTCATTTATTTTTATATTTAAGTCAACTACCCATGGTTTGAGTGACAACGGTGTTTACCCTTACACCCTGTATTGGTCACTGACGTGAGTGCAGCACTTACTTGCAGCTGTCCATGTGGAAGCAAGTGTTGAGGAAGGAGCAGTCTCCGAGCGACTCGTCGGTGTGGCTCTGTATGATCTTCTTGAAGTGCAGCTTCTTGCAGGCGTATGATTGGTCGCCTCCTTCCTCTGCCTTGCTTGTTGTAAAGGCGCGCATACATTCAGCGCGAGTGCCGTGCGGACAGAACTCCATGACTTGAGCACCTGGGCCAAGGAGTAATAGATAAAAACATTACCAGTGATATATGAAGGTTTATTTATTACTAGCTGCGCCCCGCGTCTTTACCCGCATAAGTCTCGATCCCGTGGGAATATCGGGATAAAAGGTATCTTGTCCTAATCCATGGTCTCAGACCATTACCTGGATTAGGATATAAGATGACCATTGGTCTACCCATTATCCAAATGTCATTCAAATCCGTTCAGCCGTTTTAGCGTGAAAGCGTATAAATAAACAAACAAACTCACTTTCGCATTTATAATATTAAGTTAGGACTAGCCATCAGTTTTTACGACTTGCCAAAAAAGTTAAGATTTATTTATTATATCCAAGTTAAATATTGATGTATTATACACATAAACCTTCAGGAATAAATGCTCGTAGGTATGTTGAAAACCGCATCAAAATCCGTTGCGTGGTTTAGAAGAACAACGCGGTCACACCGACACACACAAAAAGCACGCAGCTATTTTTGTTATAAACTGTGTGCAAAGATCTGTATCATATCTTAAAGGCCAATGGCAAATTATGGCCAAATTATGGTGACTTGAATTTCTTACATAACAACATCAATCTGTATTACCCACGTTTCGTTAGATTATTTTTTTATTTTTCTGTGCAAAATTTTATAAACAAACCTCCTTGACTCTTGAACTTGTCAGCCAGTGACTTCTCCTTGGCAGTTGGCTTGCTGAGTAGATCCATTATCTCTTCACCAACTCTCTTCACTGCCTTCTCTCTACTTGAAGGCATCGCCAGTAATGACTGTAATACAATAGAAAGGAATATTTCCGGAAAGATAGCTAGTTTCATTTATAATCATCTTGATTTTAGCCGAAACACTTCCTCTGCTGGACATAGGCCTCCCCCAAGCGTCGCCACATTAAACAAACCTGTGTTTCTCGTATCCAGCGACTTTCAATCTTACTTCAGTGGGGGAAAGAGATGGAGCTATAGGTCCTGTAAAGCTTCATCTCTTTCCCCTGCTGAGTCAATAGCAAATAAAGGAAGCACTCTTTTGGAACAGCACTTTGTTTCATTCATCAACCAGCATCCATCTAATTTAGTTGTGAGTCAGCGAAGGGGCTCACATTCATGTCATAGTTACATATTACTTTCGTTTTTTTTTTTTAAATGACTCATTTGTGCAATACCTGTTCAAATTAAGTACACTTTACATATGAAAAAGGTTTTCCTTTAAACGGAACTCTTTTTATATTACCCTAATATTTGCATCTTTGTCTTAAAATTATGCAATAATATACCCACCATAAGATCTGTGTCGTTTTTAGCTGTTTTCTTCTCATCGGTAGCAGATTTAGATACTTTAGGATTTGCTGCCTCTTCCGTTTTGTTGTCACCTGCAATGTGAACGTTTAAGTAATACCTCTCAATAAGTTTAATAATATTATCTTCTATTTTCATTTGAGCTTGTATTATTATAAATGTTTATGATATCTGAACAATTTTTTTAGGCTGCTATGGCTGCTAATAATATTTCTATGCCTACTTTTTTTTTTTTATCTTTATTCAATAATATTTTTAAGTGCATCTACATATTCCTTCTGGATGAAGGAGGCTAATAAGGATATGAAAAGCCTATTAAAATCCTTCTTTCCCCTTTCCACTTCAACAAGCAAATATCAACTTTATTTGTAGGTATTAAAGTTATTTTTTACACATATTTGTTTTTATTTGGAAACTTGAAATGTGCATGCAGTTAACAAACCTTTCCTCTTGCTACCAGAAGTCTGTTCCTCCATAAGTGCTGCCAACACGGCGACTAGTCTCAAGGACTCTGCGCTCACAACCTCTAAGCTTGCATCAGTAGTGCTCTCAGTTCGTTCCTTTATGCTAAAATAAATAGATGCAGTAAAATGACAGAGTATGTATTAAGTTCCTTGCTAGATCTGACTGTAAGAGAAAATTGAGCAAATCCAATCCAAAACTATTGTTTATAACCAAATGGGCCCAATGTGTCTAAAATGAGAAAAATATTTTAATAACAAATATTTTAGCATACTATAAAAAAAGAAAATAACTATAATCCACTGTTATCATAATTTGTTACTGTTTCATTATGATAAATCAAGACTAAACCAAGAAGTGGATTGTCTTAAATTTATTTAATTTAATGTATTATCATAACATAATGTTATGCCAGTATTCCCCGAAGGATTATTAAGGGCTCTATAGTACACCCACATTTCGCCAATTGTATAAGTCCTATGTAATAGGGGGCAAGCTTATTGCCACCAGCAGGGTATAGTAAACATAAAATAAATGCAAAAAAAATACACAAAACATACGTAATAAGTTTCTGTGTGGCAAACTTCTGCAGTAGGCTGGCTACTATCCCTGCATCAACATCACCTAGGCCGGGCAGCAATGCACTAGCAGTTGCGGGCAACTGTAGTTGCATGTCTGATAGCACTTGTAGGAGACGGACCTCTAATGATGCAGACGGTACCAGCGGTTTAGGTTTCTCCTGTGTTGCTGTAATGTTATCAGTGGGATAAATGAATATTTTGCTGTTTATAAACATGTGTGCCTAAGGAGTTTGTTCATAGTCATTATATTTTTGTTTTAAAATTAATTTTGTTAGTTCTACTTCTTTGAGTAGGTAACTTTTCTATTTTTTTCACACACTAAGTCTTCAATTATCAATATCAAAATATGAAAGATAACAAGCTGCTGATTACAATGATACCTTCATGCTTCAGTGTAGACGGGCTCGCCACCGACCGCTCCTTCCCGCCGCCGGGAGATCCCTCTGACTTCTCGCCAACCAAATTAGAACTCAAAATATTCTGCCGTTCTTTTTTACGTTTCTCTAGCTTCTCACGCAGACTGTTCCTTTTGCTTTTAACAGCTTGGATCTCTTCCCAAGCGTCCGACATGTTTTTTATTTTGTTACGAATACCATCAGAAACTGTTACCGGCCCCACGAGATTGCCACTTTCAAGGGCAATTTAGACGAGTTGAGGTGATATTTAAATGATGATATTTAAATTATCGACATAATCTACTTATATATATGTGATAATCATTCTCATAGCCCAATAATGCAATTACTGGGAGTCAAGTCAACTGAAATTCCTAAAATATTTAGACGCTGTGGAGGACGCTACACAAGATTCACGCTTCTCACTCAAAATAATTATTTTTGTTTGACGTTTCCCAATGTATGTTTGACAGTTGACACAATTAAAAATTGAGAGATAGTAGTTATGGCTTTCCAGCTTTTTGGTGGATCAGCAGTGGTAGTTTATGGATAGTATAAACATAGCAATATTGATGCCGTTTTTTTGTTCTTTTTCTGTTTTTTCATGCTCTGTTCAACGTGAGTTTTCCATGATGAGTGCTGATCTAACCAAAGCCCTAGAAATATGTTGTCTAGTTTAGTTTAGCAATCTTATTATCTTCTATTTATATTTTTAAAGTATTTGTTCGCTATTATGTGGGTTTTCCAAAATTAATTTTTAGCTAGTTATCGGTTAAGAATTGAATAATTAAGCCTGAATTATAATTTATTTTATTTTCATATCTTTCTAAGTATTTCCCTATAAATATTGTAGTACAGTCATCGGCAAATAGAGTCATGGGGCGTTCTATGGTTCTGGGAATAACGACGGACAAAGAACACTCCCCTGCGGTACGCCGTACTTTAAAAATCTTTGTTTGGATAATTATGTTGGTTATGTTTTCGTTCTATGACAGATTTTTGCTATTTTAGTTAATTGTTTACTGCTGACTAAGTGCGACTAAATTAATTCTAGGACATTGCTCAGGATTCTGTGATCTACAAAATCGAACGTAACTGGTTTTTTTTGTCTATATTTGAAATAATTTCATTTTATAGATCGCCTTACTTATTATATTTCTAAGCTTTCTAAAACCGTACTGTTGTTCAGGTAGGATATTGTTTTTTCAAAGAACTTACATAATATATCTCATGGTTTGAATCTTCAGGAAATTTACCGTAATATAAAAAGGCTACAAAACTAAGAACTGGTGAGATTTCAGTAATGACGTTTTTGATACATGTTCGTTCAACGTTGTTCGTATTTTTTAGAGCAGTCAGTGTAACTACTCAGCCAGTGGTGCAGTATGCTTCATTATATAAGAAATATTCTAGCTTGAAAAACAACAACGTTTATTCAGGGCATAAAATAATAATTTGCCCCTTTGAACCACGTTTGAACTGTTTGAACATATTTGAACGGTTGAACCACTGAACCATTGAAAATTGGATCTGTCTGCACATGTCTGGCATAATACGTATTGTACCTATTTTTTATTTATAAGACAACGTGATGACAACGGATTTGACATTCCATTTCAGTGCATTCCACATTCTAATCTGAAGAAAAACATTGAATATTTATACAAATTCTCAGGCTAGTAAAATAAAAATGCCGTTTGCACCCGAATTACGAACTCATGCTCAAAAAGTATGCACTCTTTATAAGAAAGCTTTGAGAAATATCGAAGCTTATTATGTTGCCAGGTAAGCATAATGTTGGCATGTTATTTAATATTATTGAAATTATTCCAGATAGTCATAGGCTATTTTAGCATCACGCCAATATTTCCCGAAGGGTTGGGCAGAGGTATGCCTATAGTACGGTTACCTATCATAAGGTCGAAAAATAAGTTGGGCAGACAAGACTACGTGGTTTTGAGGCGATTCGTTTCTGTCACTAAATTCAATATTGAAAATGCTACCAATTCTCCGGCTATAGGTATATATTTGTGACCAAATAATATTCAGTAAAATGTTGTTTCGGTGTAGTGAAAATATGGCAAATTAATAATTTTCAAACATAGTTCGGTAAAATATTAGCTATGACACAACATGATACTTCGATGATCTAAAAATATGTCAAATAATGCATTTAGCAAAAAAGACATCGGTAAAATGAAATTCGAACAAAAAAAATGATGATCTCACATGGTATAGGATTTCCGTACAATGTGTGGTCAGCTTATACTAGAAATGTATAACTTACACGTACACGTACACGTATAACGCGTGTCAGTTATGTTTAGGTCTCATGCAGTGTGAGAAGTGTGTCAACCGGGCACAAATCCAAACTCCGCCTATATAAATGAAATACTACCTTGAGTTCATGCAATGCATCCTAGTACTTTTTGTTAGGTTACTGCGCAGAACTTGTGCAGAACGTGTGATATTGACTATTAGAGAGATGTAAATCGATGATGTTGTTGTCCCTCAAGATACCGTCATCGCATCAATATATTGCTTCGGTGCGAAGTCTGGGCGGGTCGCTAGTAATAAATAAAATTGTAAACTAACCAATGATTTATATAATGAAAACCAACGTCGATTTCCTTTTAGACAACTTGTGCGTTATCAACAAGTTATATTGAGGAGCCAATTCGACAAACATAAATGTGTTACGGATCCGAAAGAACAACGTCGTTTACTGTGGTTGGGAGAAAACGAAGTGTTTCAAAAGATCTGTCCGTTGCCTCCGTGTAAATGTAAGTTTAGAGTACCTATACCTACATTTATCTCAAATAACCAATGATGACAGACTTGCATTCTTTATTTTGTTCTCAATCTGCTTTTTTCTAGTTTCTCATTCTATTGGTGAAGCGGGTGGCGTAGCGTTCGAACGTGTCGTCGCGTCCCCTGACTGGGTGCTTGATTATTGGCATCCTTTGGAAAAAGCTCATTTTCCGACATACTTTAGGACACGTGAATGTCGCAAATGTGAATATATTCAAAATTGGCATAAAGGTCAAATGTATTAGACGTAATAATAATATTTTATGATTATCTGAGTGGTTACCTATTAATTAATTATTTTTAAATTCACTTGAGCGCTGGTCATGAATACAGATAAAGAACACCCTTATTTACTTTTTGTTTGTTATTTACTGTTAGAATGAGCGCAGACCGAGCACCAAAACACTCGTATCGGGCAATGCATGCCCGATACGAGTGCTGTCCGCGTGCTGTACGAGTGTGAGTGTGTTCTTTGCTGTCCAGTTTTTTGAGTAAATATTTATGTTCGAATATCTTGAAACACACGCCATAGGGAATGGGTGTAGGGTCATCTCCTGCACGCTATTTTAAAATCTATTTTTAGGTATGCCTTATTTATTATCAATGAAAAACTGCTATAGCATTTGGCTTCTATGTCCGTGCTGACCCCCAAGGTAATGTATACCCACTTGTTTTGTGACAAAGACTTATGGGGAATGCGCTAAGGTAGCCCGCGAAATTAAAATTTTCTTACGTTTTTTGCAATTTGCAGGTCAGTATCAGGATGTATGTTGATCTAAATATTATTTGCGGCCGTAACAAATATGGATTTACAGAATTATAATCATTAGAATCAGCAATACAACTCCTTAGTCGCTGAGCTCCTTAAGTTCTGAGTTGAGCTCCGCCATTACTGACAAATGCTTGCACTGACTGGACAGGTCCACTCAAATCTGTGTGGTTCTTTCCTCAAAAGACCATTTCAGACTCGAATTTACATGGTCCTCATATGGCTTGACCAAGATTATGTCTGGACTTTAAAAGAGACTGTGACCTCTGAGTTTGTTTCGGCCTTTCTTCTCAGAGTAGTCAGATAGGAAACGCCGACCTCATCTAGCTTATTTTTAATATTTTTTTTATAATATGACGTGTAAAAGTGATTCCAATATCCTATTTACAGAATAAACAATTTCATTTCATTTCATTTCTTAGTTCATGTAAGTGCATTGAATGACTATTTCGAAATAGTCATTCAATGCACTTATTACACTTACAAAAAACGAAGGAAAATTTGGATTTTGCGGGCTACCTTAGCGCATCTACCTGACTGATTTAGGATTATCACCCCTTTATAGGGGTGATACACGTGCGAACAAGTCCGCTTATGGCTCGGCGAGCTTACGCGCCCGTGTGTCATGCTAAGTATGCGGACTTTAAAACCGCCGAGTAAGTTCGTCGGCGATACAACAGGTTTGAAAGCTCGTATCCCGCTTTGGTTCGTCGTCTGTCACCGCTGCGAGCTAATTTGACAATGACATTTTGTGCAAGCTTCACGCGTACGCGAATACTAATTGCGTAGGTACTTAGATTCTGTCTATCACCCATTTTAGACCGATTTAGGGCCTTTGGCACACAGCGTTTTTTTATAAACGTGCATTCTGTGTAACACGTGTGGTGTGTGCGTCGTCAGTGCGGTTTTTGGTTTTCTACCTTGAGAAAGCAGCGCTAGTTGCGATCGATTACGCACGTCAACGCGGCAACGGCGCGTAAAAAAACGCCGTGGAAACATGCCCTTAGTCATGCGGTAGTTAGGGTTCCATAAGGGTAAAACGGGACCCTGCTACTAAGGCTCGTCTCTCCGGCTCTGTCTGTCTGAGTTAAGTTGAGTTGATAACGGTAGTGCTTGTACCTTGAGCGGTTTAGTGATTATCTAAAATAGCCACCCGTGGCAGGAAACCGCAGTGCGACCTAGCCACGGCCTAGCACCACTCCTCGTACTTGCTATTTTTGTACTCTGTACCTCGCACTTACGACGACGACGAAACGAAACGGAATGTCAAATTCAATCAATAAAATCAATTTCCAATTGTCATTTAATTTTGACAATACTGAATCTGAATGTTTTTTTTTTAGGTTATACCTATTTTTCTATGAGATAAATTAGAGTTATAACTATTACAATAATTGTTATTACATATTCAATCTAGCTTTTAGTGTAGTAAGCTACTATAGCTATGGCAGAGTCCTCAAAAGATGCTAAGCAGCCGATTACGGAAGAGGAGAGAGTTGCACTGTGTCAGAAACTGGATAAAGAGTTGGACGACTTTATTGATAGCTTAGAAAAGAAGAGATACACTGAAGGATGGCCCGAGGACAGATGGGAGGTGAGGACTTATTAGCATCGTAAACTTATTATAAACTAGCTGCGCCCCGAGGTTTCACCCGCTTAAGGCTCGATCCCTTGGGAGTATCGGGATAAAAAGTATCCTATGTCCTATTCCAAGTCATGGCCTACCCATGTGCCAAATTTCATCTAAATCTAAGAATAATATTAGTATCGAAATATTATACACAGGCTTTCCAGTATAGTAGGTACATCCAATATCTTAAAATTAATGACTGGAACTAAATATAAACGTGTGCAACACCATTTGTTTCTAAAACACCTGCTTGAAGTTAGTCTAATTAAAAGACCTAATTTTGCAATTATTTTTTAAAGATAAGCGGCTCAGGTCAATGAGGTTAGTCGAAAGGTACATTTCTCCTTTCATTCTCTAAAAAGCCTCCAAAGTCTCCTGCCCTTGAAGACTAAAATTTCCTTGGCACAAACACTTATTCAGCCGATTATAGATTATGCCGACGCCTGCTACCTGGATGCTACTGAGGAGCTATTAAACAAGCTTGAGCGCTTGCAAAACTTGTGCATTCGCTTTGTTTTCGGTCTCCGAAAATATGACCATGTTTCTCACCTTCGCAAGGAACTCAAGTGGCTCCCAATCCGCCTTCGCAGGAACACTCGGATTTTATGTCTCCTCTTCAACATCTTACACAACCCGTCCTATCCGTCCTACCTGCGTGAGCGTTTTTCTTACGCTCGTCCTAGTGACGCACCGTGTAGATCTCACCTTAGATCCCTCCTTAAATCCCATCCTCATAAAACTAGCTATTATTCTTATTCCTTCTCTGTCCATGCTGTAAGATTGTGGAACTCACTTCCGCCTAGCATTCGTGATCTGAAAACTTTCTTTATTTAAATTTCGTGTAAAAGAGCATTATCTTTCCTCTCAACTATGAGTATATAATTATATAGGTACCTATAGTGTATTTATGTTTATATATTTAAGCTTTATGTATTTATTTAAGTATATGTTAATTTTCTTGCGTATATGTGTAGGTATATTTAATATTTTAGTTAAGACTTCGCATAATCATGTTTTTCTCTTCTTGTTCTCACACACTATTGTCTACATTTCTTTCTCATTTCTCCTTTCGCAGGTCTGCTGGAAGAAATTTCTTAAGAAATAAGCAGTACCTTTGTACTCATATCATAATTATGTCATATCTCTTTGTATTTTACTGTGTGTACATAAATAATAAATAAATAAATAAATAAATAAATAAGAAACCATCACTCACCCACGCAGTTATTCCCATAACCCATCAAGCGATAGCCTGCTAGAAGCAGTCACCTTGTAAGCATCCAATGATTTAGATGATATTTGTTGCAATTTTCTTATGATATTAACTTGTGAAATGTTGTATGGACCCGGCACTTGCCAGTTACAAAACAATTTAAATATTCAATATTTATTTTAAAATGCCGTATCAAGATAGACCACAATGTTTGCAGGAGGAAATGGACAAGCATCCATTTTTTATGAAGTCAACACCGGACGACGGTGCCCTGTCCCCGCTGGCTGAAGGTCTGGCCAAGCTCAAGTATGATCCTGAGGAGAATACCCCGGTAGAACTGGCTGGTAACTACAAGGAGGATGGGAACTTCAATTTCAAACATAAAAACTATAGAATGGCCATTTTAGGGTGAGTAATTTAACATAGCTTGGATTGTTTTAGCATAGTATTGTGGTTATTAGTTAAACTAAGCTTTAACTATGAAGATTTGAACAAGAAGCCATTTGAAAACTCAATGTTGATTTGTTTTTTTTTTTTTTTTTTAATAAATTTATTTCATATATTTTTTTATTAAAACTAAAATAATGAAAGATTAGCTATTGCCCACGACTTCGTCTGCGATCCAGGATGAAAAGTAGCCTATGTCTTTCTCTAGGTCAAGGTCTGCCCCTGTGCCAAATATCATCCAAATCCGTTCAGCCGTTTTAGGCATGAAACTGAAAGTGTAACAAACAAACCCACTTTCACATTTATAATATTAGTTAGGAATTATTTAATAGCCCATATTGTTACTGTCTATTTTTTCAAGGCTATTTTTTTATATGTAATATAGGTTTTCAATTTGAATTAAGAAACTACAAACAAAAACTTTTATAATCACATGTCAAACAATATTGTAGCTACAATTGTGATTATTTGAAAAATGATTATTTTTTATTGAGTTACAATAACTTATTTGTCTGTTAAAGATAAGAGGTATGTAATTTTTTTTTTTTTTTCGTAATGAATAAATAAAAAATTGTATCTAATGCGGGCCATAGACGTTCAAGTAATTTGATCAAACAGTTTGATCAAATAGAAATACGAAAATTCATATTTCTTCATCTATTTTCACACATTCATGTCAATTTGTTAAAACTGTGTGTTTTATCAAATTACTTGAACGTATGTGGCCCGCATAAGACATTCTGATAGATTTGGTATAATTATAAGAAACAAAAAATAACTTTACTGAAAACAAATAACTAAAACCTCTTATATTCATTACTAGCGCCCCGCTCCTGCTTCGCTCGGTTTTTACGACTTGACAAAACATTGAGATTTCTTAGTTATATGAAACTTTAATATTAACGTTTTATAACCTCATCAAAATCTGTAGCGCGTTTTAAAAGAACAACGCGGACATACAGACAAACACAAAAAGCGACTTTAATTTGTAATAAGTATAGATGTTAAGTTCAGAATCAACAACATGAATTTTTCTGAAAGTTCATGATACATCATACACCCTGTATAGTTCTACATTATAACTTTATGATAAAGCACATTATTATGGTTTCTTAGCAAAAATATATAATTAAATTAAATAGATAATTACATAAAAGAACGAAGTACATGCAAATATAATAGTACCAACTTATTTTTTTTTCAGTTACACCGAGGGCATCAAACAGAGATGTAATGACGCGGACATCAATGCAAGTCTATACAATAACCGAGCAGCATCGCACTGGCATCTAAAGAACTACAGATCAGCCCTATTTGACAGCGAGAAGGCGTTAACTTTCAACCCAAACCACAACAAGGCTCGGGTGCGCGCGGCCAAAGCAGCCCTCGAAGTAACCAAATACGACTCCTGCATTGAACACTGTGAAAAACTATTAGAAGGCGAAAAAAAAGACAAAGAAATAATAGAACTCCTCAACACAGCAAAAAAGAAGAAATTACAACATGATCGCGACCAAAGAAAGAAAGAGCGAAAAAATGCAAAGGATGGCGAACAAAAAGAGTTGGTGATCAAGGCAATCATTGAACGAGGCATCAAAATATCGAAATGTGATGACGAGGATGATATAGACCTTTCTAAATTAGAACCTAGTTTACCAGGATCACAGGACGCGATAGTACATGTCGAAGATGGTATCTTAAGGTGGCCTATATTACTCCTATATCCGGAATACCAAATGACGGATTTCATAAGAGATTGCCCTGAAAACGTGCCTCTGCAAAGTCAGTTAGAACAGCTCTTCCCAGCGCCGTGGGACGAAGAAAACAAGTACAATTGTTCGAAAATTAATGTTTACTTCGAAGGTTACGATAAAATGCCTCATGTGATTGATCCTTCAAAGAATCTGGGAGATTTATTAGTTACGAAGTATTTCGAATTGAAAGCTGGGACACCCGCTTTTTTCGTTCTACCTCGCGGTAGCGTTATCGAGCGCAGGTTTTTAGAAAGTTACATTTAAGTGTGTTAACAGTTGTTTATATTACGTCTATTTTTTAAATAAAATAAGTTTTACATTCTGTTATTTTTTTTTTCTTTTTTCGCCAATTTTAAATCTGCCACAACCTTATACAAGATGTAAGGGTAAAGACCTTTCTCACTCAAACCATGTCTAGTTGACTTAAATATAATAATAAATGACCGAAAACAACAAAAAACAACATTATTTTCATTAAAAGATTTAAAAAAGTTTCTATCAGACACCGAGCTCGCTAGCGAAACAGCTGGCTGACTGACGGAGGGGTCGCGCTCGCGGCTGATCAGGTCACGATTTTGAGAGCAAGTTCGTTGCCCTAGCGCATAGGGCAACGAACTTGGGTCTCTACTAAGTGGTAAAAAGAAGATAAAAAAAAAACGTAATTTTCCATAGATTTTACGTTCTATAAATGAAACCAAACCACTGGTTGCAAGGATAACGGTGTTTACCCTAACACCCTGTATATGAAATGAATTTAAGTACATCTGTAACCAGGTGGCCACTATCCCAGGATCTTATGCAGAAAACATCTATCCAATCATAATGTCTATTATTATGCCAATTGCCACTAGCACCTATGCAATGGCGGTACGTCCTTAGACGCCGGGCCGAATAGATATCTATAGAAAAATATGACGTTAAACAATAAAACAATAGTACCTAATTGTAAGAAATATATTATTCGATATCCTGTTCGTCCATTTCATAACCCTGCTGGTGCGGGTAGAAGTCTCCTGGTGCATCGAATTCTTTCGGCTGTTCGCCGAGCCCCCCTGGGTAGGGGTGGTGGGGCATCGCGCCCATCCATTGCGGGTACCAGTAGAGACCCTGGACAGAAGGAAAGATGAAATCAAAATGATCTGGAGCCAGGCGTTGAAAATTGATGATGAATCGCCAAAATTACTGTTCCGTTGCGAATTTATAAGTGTTTGAGAAAATCGCGGACAGACATATACTGGGTGCCGCTTTATTAGTGACATTAATTTAACACACGCATACGATTTCGCGTATTCATTTAATGAAAATATTTTAATTTCATCAAACGTTATTATTTACTGATGATGCAACCTGTACTTAAAGAACTGTAGCGAAGAGGTCATTTGCCGGGGTCACCGATCATATGTAGGCAAATAGAAGGAATGCGAATGCTAATTAATCCCTGACTACTGCGCAGCGAGTAGCTAACTTCCAAGCCGCCATTAAGTTTGAATCGCATTGTACAAGAGATGTTCAGCTCTCGGTCGGATATTGTTTGGTCCTGCTTACCTTATTGCCACCAGCGGAGTTGCAGGTGAACCTGTCGTCGTGGAGGTCGATCATGTCTAGGTAGCTCTTGCCCGCGATGGAGCCGTAGTTTGGCGGGTACATGAACAAACACCCGTCCAGAATATCTGCATAGGATCGGCAAAATAATAAATATTTAGCACTTTCAAGGGAAGGGCAAGGTGACTGGAATAGTGTTGGGTAACTCAGCACACGTGCTAGCACAGTTGTAGCTACTCACTTGGATGAAAAGAGTCATTAACTCTTTTTATATTGATGTGCTAGCACACACCACACTGGCACAGATTAGCACAGACAGAACATTTGTACTTGTGAGTTTTGAACGAAATGAGTCAGTCGATCGAGTCACTCACTTTTTTTGTATTTGATCATTGATGTCCTCGTTCACTGTTGCTAGCACAAACACACCACAGAAATCACCGCGTGTGTGCCTACTCTACTGCCTATGTGTGCCGTGTCGTGCATGTCGCGTCGTCCTCTCAATACTCACACCACACCACACAGCACACACGACATGGGACTCGCACGTCGACTCGCCGAGTCGCGCGACTCACTGAGACACTCACAGCACGTTCGTGCTCACAAGCCACCGCGGCTTTGTGAAAAGAGTGCCTCGCACGATCCTTATTTTAAAAAGATGTGCTACCCATCTCTAGACTGGAAGCAGCTGGGTCGGAGGATCGAGTTGAACGATGCACTATCAGATAGGCCTGTAGGCTCACGATGACGATGACCACAATTTTTCAGGTAAATACAAAAACGGCTATGTTATCAGAACGTATTAGGAGGTGATAAATCGGAGAGTAAAACTTCTAGGAGAAAAAATACTACTTATGCCGATCTATTACTTCGTTCCATACAAACGCAGGCTTGAGCATTTACCCTCATACAGTTGGATAGAATCTTAGAGAAGCAGTCGCACGGTTCGATCCAACAGGTTAAGCTACGCTTGCCGGGGTTGGTCCGTGGATGGGTGACCATCTTTACATACCGAGAATCCTCCGTGCTTCGGAAAGCACGTTAAGGCGTTGGTCCCGGCTGTCATTTGTGGAACTTTGACAGTCACATGTAAAATACTGGTATTCAGCTGCATCCGGTTAGACTGGAAGCCAACCGCAATATAGTTGGGAAAAGGCTAGGCAGATTGAGTTGGATAGAATCTTACAAGGTACAGTGATGTTATCTTCGTCAGCTGCATCTGGCTTTGGCGTCGGTTCGATGTAAGGCGGCACTGCGTCGATACCAGACCCCGGGTCGCCAGGGATCAGGAACGGACCTGAGATACAAAAAATTTGCCTGATGTTCGAGAAAATTTTAGTATTCGTTGGTCGAGGTCGTAATAGGTATTGTTTTTTTCCAAATCTCAAAGAATTTGTAAAGAATCATATTCGATGGCATTTTCAACTTCTTTTGTTATTATTAATAAGTCTAGTGGGTTCCATGTCCGGCAATAAAAAAGATTTCAAGGAACATTGTTTTAGGGTCTCCGCACACGGGCCACCGGCTACAACAACAAAACGATATATCTCCTGTAGTTTTCATACATTTTATAACTAACTCGCCGCCGATATATCTCCTGTAGTTTTCATACATTTTATAACTAACTCGCCGCACACGGGCCACACGCGACAGCCACAAACGCCGCTATGAAAACTACAGGAAATATTCCGGTGGCGGCGTTTTGTGGTTGTGGCCGGTGGCCCGTGTGCGGAGACCCTAAAACAATATTCCTTGAAATCTTTTTTATTGCCGGACATGGAAGAGAGGAGACCCTTAGACATAAGAAGAAAAAATATGATGTTATAACTGGTAATACAAAGCTTACCTCCATAATGGTTGGTGTAGTTCCACTCACACACGTGATGGTCACAGATCAACGGAGAGTGAGGCTCTTTGGAGTAGTACGTGTTACCGTTGGGTATAGTCTGCAGAGAAAACATATTTAAAGTCTGCGAAATTCGGGATCTGCGACCACCGACCATGTTAGACATTAAGAAAATATGTCATATGCCGATAATATCGATAAAAAGTATAGCCTATGTCCTTTCTCAGGCTCTAGACTATCTGTGTACCAAATTTCATTTAAATCGGTTCAGTAGTTTTGGCGTGAAAGCGCGACAGACAGACAGACAGAGTTAATTTCGCATTTATAATATTAGTAAGGACTGGTACGGTCCACTTTCTCTCTCTGATTGTAATGAAATCTTCACGGGTGACGAACGTGATATATATGATTCAGATGTTACATTTGAATTCCATCTTTCTCGCACCGCTGCACAGCTTAGCATTGGTGGTCACATAGTTTCGTAGCTTAGCGTTCACGTCTTCGCAGCATAGCTGCATAGTACATGTCTGGTGGAAAAGCAGCCTTAGGCTGCGTTTCCACCAGAGATAAGCGAGGATGCGTAGCGAGGGATGTGTGTGAAACTAACCAATAACATCGCTTCACTGTCGTGGCTTGAGCTCAGCTAGCGTTGTTATTGGTTAGTTTTACGGACATTCCTCGCTACGCATCCTCGCTCATCTCTGGTGGAAACGCAGCCTTAAGGTAGCCTCAGGTATCACAACCATGTAAAAAATTACAGTTCTCACCAGCAAATAGTCGTAGTGCCGGTACCGAACGCCCTGTATATTGAAGTCCAGTATGAAGGTTCCTGATGTGATGATGCAGGAGGCAGCAGACAGTGGGGGCAGTTTGTACATCTCTGTGCCACACTTGACGATAGCCTTCGGTAGAGTGGACACGTCGCGAACTCTTTGCACGAGCTTCTTGAATGGGAACCTTTTAGAACACATACCTATCGATTACATTAAAACCTTTTTCAGACACAACTGGTTTTTATGGAGTGTTTTCAAGCATTTGATGAGAAATTATATTTATTTCTGTAAATTGGTGCAATACCCACTAAACGTCAAAATGAATGTAGCATTCTATCGTAAGGAAGGTATTCTGCCTGATTTAAGAGACATGATGATCTCGCAGTTGGAAACTCGTTGTCACGCATTTGTATTCGATCCAATATTCGAATCCATATCCATAGGTTTTAGGTTCAGGACTAGGATAGTATCGAAAGAACCTTTGACATTCCTACTATGAGATTTCTAAATATGAAATGTACTAACCTGAATACACAAATACCAATATGGCATTCCAAACCATGCAGGTAGTTGTCAGTTGGGAAAGAAATACTCGGGTCGTCCAGTAAATAGTACTTGGACTCGTCATGGAAGTGCAAAAAGCCGAGAAAGACGAAGGATCTGTCTTTACAGTAGGGGGCTACCCCTCTGCCCATATCGTAAATATCGCTGTAGAGCTCCGACATAAAGATGTATACGTTTTTGCCACAGTAAAATTCTGGGGACAAAGTTCAATGATAAATAGTCGACTTTTTCGGTAGTTTAGAGGGGGTGAACATGAACAGATCAATTTAAAAATTATACTTAAAGGTCTTCGTCAGTCCTCGTTTTCTGGACGAGAGGAGAGCTTCTCATCGAATTATAGCGCATAAATCGAGTCGCTATATTCATTTCGGTCAAGTTAGATAAAATATTCTAGCTAGTGACTTTAGTTCTCTTGTCTAGGGGGTAAGATATACGTCTAATGGCCTCTATGGCCATTTAACTTCTAGCCCCTAAATCTGTCCATTAAGAAATTATCTTAGCAAGGATTATCTTACCTTGGCTCATATAAAACTCCATAGGCACGGGGCCTCCAGTGTAGGTGGCCTTTCGTTCAGCAGCCACCGCGTTGTGGTTCTCATACATCGTCAGCATGTTGTCTATGACGTCATCTAACGTGATCAGTAGGACCTGTTAAATCATGAAAAGCAATGAGTAGGCAAGAAGTCTCGGCAATAAGAATAGTCCATAGCCTTATGCAGTAGCCCGTAGGCTCGGACTTCTGAGTTTAGCGATCGATTTCCATGACTATTTCGAATTTGTTGTTCTTGCATTGTATGTATTTTGGAGTAGTTAAATAATTTTTGGACTTACCTTCATTTCTTGTATGTGTAGTCTAACAAATCGGCCCAAATGATCTGTTGCTATGTGGACTCTCTCGTTGATAAGGTACTGGGAAACAAAATTCAAGGCTTATAAAATAACATTATAGCATTATACAGATTTATTCTGCGAAAGAAGTAGTAGTTACGACCTTAGTGAGGGATCGAGTGAAGTACGTCCAACCCTCCCATGGTAAAGTAGTGTGCTGGGCAATCTTTTCACCACTGCATAAGCAAGATTCATGAAGCTCGTGGAAACACGAGAGACGAACAGTTGCAAATACACCCTCGGCACTACCAGTCTATTCCGTAAATATCTCACCGTGAAAACGTAGATGAAGTTCATGAAGTGAGCTTGAAGTGAGTTGTCATTCCACTGGTGCTAGGGATTAACACTGCTGACAGCTCATTTCATCTAAGTTTTCACAGGGAGATTTTTACAGAATAGATTGACTGCCCGTCTTAACCTATGGTGCACAGACTTAGTCTTTGACTAACATCCAGAAGTCTAAACTCAAGGTCTGCCAACGAGCAATGGAGCGCAGTATACTAGGTGTTAAATTAATGGATCGTGTTCGTAACACAATACTGCGCTCCAAAACAAATATAGCTGACGTGGCTCAAAAGGCTGTCCAACTTAAATGGGACTGGGCAGGACACGTCTGCCGCATGGCGGACAAACTGTGGGCCCAAATAGCACAGAACTGGTGCCCTGAGACAGTGAGGCGGGGTCGCGGCAGACCACGTAGGAGATGGCGGGACGAGTTGGATAGTTTCAAAACTGGAAAGAGAACGCGCGGGCTCGCGAAAGATGGAAAGAGACTTTGCAGTGAGCTTTGACTTTGAGTGGGACAGCGTAGGCTAGGAAAAAAAAGATTGACTGATATCTTTTGGTTTTTCGTGCTGGGTGTTGCGAATGGCCTGATGTTATTTTGTTTTAGTGTCGGTACCTGGTCCTCAGCAGTCTTGATTCTCATCATCTCGTTCTGGTAGAGCCACAGGTTGTCCAGTTTGTCCGTCGGGTCATGGCCGTAGATCTCGAACGCGTCTATGATCATGGCCAGGGTAAGGTTTTCGTTCGGCTCTTGGCAGCATGGGTGGTTTCGTAGATTGTACGGTCGCTAGGTTAGAAGATGTGTAAGTTATAATTATAGTTAAACAGCTATTTGCCTTGCTTTGATATTTAGAGTTGGGCAAAGACTGATTTATGTTGTCTCTTGTTTCTTATATCTTTGCTTTAAACGTAGGTACGACGACCCAGTCAGGCATTTCATAAATGGAAAAATCAAGAGTACACGAGCTAAGAGCTGGAAAAATCAAGAGTACACGAGCTAAGAGCTGGAAAAATCAAGAGTACACGAGCTAAGAGCTATCTGCATACTGTGTCTCAAAGAGTTGATGCTGATATAAACATAATTTTATTTAAATCAGATGTTCTTTTTTTTTGTTAGGAATTGTAATTAAATTATAAATTGGCGCCCACAGTGGAGCCTGAGCCCTTTCGGAGAATTATTTTAAAGCGTTTTTTATCGGTTTTTAGCAGTAACACTTATTAAATAGCTACAATACTTACAGATAACTGTATAAGGAGGAGACATAATAGAAACAGCACGCATGCGTGAATGCGCGCGTCCATTTTGTAAACATGGCGTCTGATCGGGTAGTAAGCGCGGGAACAATTAAACAAATTGCCAATTTAAATGGCTTACCTTATCAATATCCTAGCCGTGATACTTACTCACTTTATTGAGACGAGAACATTTTATGAGCTTGCTTCGACGAAAGGAATAATACCATTTAAAAACATTTTTTTGAGGAAGCCAGTTATGGTCATAGAAAATAGAATAGAATATTTTTATTTGCATTAAAATATGTATGCTTTTTTCATGCAGGTCTCAAAAATAGGATCCACGTTGGGTTCGACATGCAAGTGCATGAAGAAGTAGGTACTCCTCTTCCATTGCAATTCTGAAGATTCGGATAACTTTAAAAACCGAAACCACCTCAGTAGGTTCGAATAATTTTCTGAAACCACCTAAGTACCTACTACTTAGGTGGTTTCAGAAAATTATTCGAATTTTGTCATATCTAACCATGAATACTGTTATTGGAAAACCTCTCAATAGCTTTTGATACACTCTGTTCTACGTTCTGAGACATTATGAAATATTAAAGGAATACGAATAGTCTTCAGATCTCAAGAGTGTTTTACAAAACCGCCTGAAAACCGTAGGCATGTTTTGATAACACTCAAGAGTATTGGGAGATAAACTACGTCCGAGGGTGCCACAAGGAAGTATAATTAGCCCTGTACTACTTTTCAAGTAGGATTTACATTCACAAAGGATTTAGAATTATCACAATAAAATAAATGAAACAAATATCGAATAACATTTTATATTATTTAAAATACACACCTAGAATTGTTCATTTCATCACAATACATATTATTAAGTATATTTATACAACATTATTGCACTTGGATACATTTCTAAATATTCATTATGGATATAAGCATGGATACTTTAATCAAAACTAAACGGTTAGGCGTAATTTTAGACAAGCATCTTTTTAATTCATAGAGATTTACCGCCGAAATCTTGGAAGCCCAATTTCTTATGCTAGATATACAGATGGTGGATTTATTAGACTAAATTTGAGTTTTCTTAATAAAGTGAATCACTTTCATCAATATGCAGGGTCATTAATCCTTTTGCATTGAGTCATATAAAATGACTTTTCTTTATAACTTGGAGATTGAGAAATTAGTAGGCTGCAGTCTTCTTCTACAGTGGTTGCCGATAGCCTGGAACCCGGTAGAAATTATCCTTAGCCGTTCTTTTATCTTTGTATTATTTGTATCTCTTGATTTACAATTATTATTGTCAAATGTTTTAATTTTCTAGATTTCGTCTATATTCTTTTTCCGAAATCTGTATACCTAATATATAGTTTCAAAACGTTGGTATCACAATAATCACATATTCTCACAATATGTTCATGTAACGTAACTAACTAGTCTAATCAACATGTATAATTTAGTACAATACTCTATTAATATAATCAACAACAATTATATTTAGAAAATGGAAGACATCATTTGGATATACTTGTCAGGATAATAGTTTAGTATACTCCACCAGCATTCTTCTTATTAAATAAATTGTATAAGTTTGTAAATAGATTTTTCAGTATGAATAAACACAATAAAAATGAAAAACAAACTCATTTTTATGTAAAAGTAAAAATGTTCAATATAACGGATTTGTTCTTTATTTCAAAATCGGAGTAAATAATGATTTACTAGAACCTCAATCATTTTACTACGGTAAAATACCTAAGATTAATGTAAATATTATCCAAATATGTTTTTGATATTTATACGTACAAGCAAATAATGACGCTTTTTGAATAGCATCATTATCAATGGAAGACTTCGTTGTTACATATTCAAAAACATAATATTATCAGTGGAAGACATTGGATTAACAGTATATCATATATTTGTAAAGTTAGCTAGACAATTATAACTATTTACATAACACTCTGGAGTAAAACGAAGTAGGTCGCGAAGGCAAAAGGCGATCGTTCTCTTATACATTATTATTGTCACTATATGAAGAAAGTAAGATTCGCTAACAAAACCTATTTGCCCATGTACTAAACAGACCTAAGATACAAAACTTATCAATACTTCGGTCTAGGTACATAAATCATCATGCATTCAACATTCAGCCGCTTAGTTATTGCGACAAAGTATTATTTTACGATGCATAAATCTAAAAATAGTTCAACAATGAGTCTAATATTATGGGAAATTAGAACGGCAAACCTATCTTGAACGCTTTGATCAGAGCTGAGCCAGAATCGTACATACCGATGACTCCAAAGAGAACACCAAGGCATATTATAAAGTAATCGTATGCAATCGTAGTTGTTTCCAGCGTATTGCCTTTCAATTTAAGGTGGAAATACGCTGGCCAGATGAAGCTCAACATAGTTCCCGTGAAACTGCCGATGAAACCCATCAAAATAGCGAAGTGAGGAATAAATATTGCCATCAAAATAGTGAACATTATCACACCCAGTCTCCATGCAAGTCCCCACACTTTCAGTTCTCCATCTAACGCATAAATTACAGGGAAAAATGTCTTTGGTTTGCCTCTAAATAGAGCACGCTCAAGCAAATCGCACGCCGCATAGTAAGGCAGAGGGTAACTTAGTACCGCCTTGACAACAAGGAAAAAGTTTACAAGACCTTTGAATCCAGCTGAACGCAAGTTATTCGTGATAACTTGTTGAGTGTCGTTTTGGAACGTCAAAAAGCACAAGTATCCAAAAATTGATTTAAATGCGGCAGCTGCGATATGTGACCAATCTAACATCCATTCGAATTTGGATCGATCCTCCATATTACCTTCTAACGTTGGCAGAAAAATCTGTGAGGTGTATGAGAATACAATGACGCCCAAACTGATTGGGAAGTTCTCAAAATCCAACGTCCATTTCACCTTGGACCAGCCCCAATCACCGATGTTAAGAACACAATAGCCCAGGACAATAGCGTTAATGATCAAGTGACTCATGGTACACCAGAAGGACAACATACTGACACTTTTCAGTGACTTTAGGAAAGCCAGGGGCAAAAGAAAGATTCCTATTAACATCATCCAGGACCGCGTGTCAATGGCGCCGTCAGGGAAGGTTCCGATCATGAGATCGCCACAAACAACGACATAAAGAATGCATGTCATGAGAAGTTCTATAATTTGAGCGAGATTTACAATTCTTGCGCCATATTTTCTGCCGAAGCATTCTTTTGCGATGCTGACATATGAGTCGCGGACTCTGACGCGTTGCCCTGATACGGGATCGTCTTCGTACAGACATTCGACGAGGATCTTACCGGTGTAGCAGCAAATGTGGGCGATGCCTATCATCGCAGCGATCGCCCAGTAACCGCCTTGTAGGACGGCGAACGGCAGGGATACTACAAACATACCCTGGAAGGAGAATAATTACTATTAGCGGAAGTTACGTTTCAATTATGAATTTACGAACTTCTTGTATTCTATATACCTGAATAGCATTGGTGACGTTCCAAGCCGCTTGGTACTCATTGATCTTCGCGCCAGGAGGGCCTCCGCCTTCCTCGAAACCACCACCTTCTTCAGATGAAGCATAAAAATCTACGCTTTGCATGCTCTGTGTCCTGAAATCACCAGTTAAATGTTAAAATTTCTAAAATTTCTTTTTTTTTGTAGAAGTAAGCTGTAGGTATGCGTTTTTTTTTACCTAGGAGCTACCCCATCTTGTTGAGGATACGTGTTCTGATAGCTAGTGAAGGAGTCCTCGGCCTGCAGGGCTCCGCTTAGAAACGGGTTAGTTGGATTCGTGGACTGGTAGCTAGGTGACGTGGTCTCGTTCATGGTTGAAAGTTCACAGCTTTCACCCATGTTGTCTGAAAGTTGAATCAGAGGTATATGTAAGCGTATCTATATGTAATTGTTGTGTTACTTGATGAGATCTAAGGAAAAATAGAACAGATAGTTTTGCACTTTTCATTTTTGATTTGGTGACAACGATTTCAATAAGATTTTGGAATTTTAGCAATATTAAAGGTTTTATCCTTTAATGAGCTAAGGATATATAGTAATCGTGATTATAACATTAACGAAATATTAAAGGTGTTCAGTTTATTGATTAACCTACTGACCTTGTGTAGAGACTTACCTACGTTCGCGAACCTGACATTTTGCGGAGGACGCGGGGGCGCGCCCGGCTTCTCCGGGATCTGCTGGCGGACCGTCTGCATGGTGACGTCCAGGACATTCCTCAGGGGAGGCAGCTTAAACTTGGCTAGATGATGCATTTTGAAGCTGGTTTGAAACCTCTTCCCACTCTTTATTTAGGCTGTATAAGCCGTCAAGCTATTTTATTAGAGCTTTTTATTATTGTAGAATTTACGATTTTAATTTTTTTTTTCTTCAATTACCTAAGTGTGCTTTAAAATTGACATCAACGGGAAGACATCGATTTTTTATAAATAACATTAAATATATTTTTTTCACTTCTAACTTCACGAACTAATTTATTTTTTATTCTTAACACTATTTTGGAAGACTTCTTTACACTACTCTATGTTATTTTTATTACATTATAGTTTTAACGTGCCTTTGGTATTTGGAGCAGCCATTTTTTCCTTAGATTTACGTTACTTTACTCATTGTTTCTGAAGAAACTTTCTAATATTGTATGGTTTTCACTAATGTTGTCCAATGTGCCGTTGTTTCGACGTTTCACGGTTGCTTTTTGTTAGGTTTTATCATTTTTAAAACCGTATTCTTGGATACAATGGCTGCTCGGCACGGTGGCTCGTACTGTGGGGAGGTTTCACCCGCGGCGCAGGGGAAGTGCGCGGTGAGACGATCGATACATCGACTACACGCCAGCAGTTCTCACGGAAGGAATGTTAATATCTGCTGAAACGTTAGTTACCAATATACACCTGTCTACTAGAATACTTTTATGATTAAAGAGGAAGCTTTACTCGTGTAGAATATTAACGTCTTGTGATGGAATACGATGTGAAATCTGACCATTATGAAATAGTGTTCATTTGCATATTCATTTTAGTATGGTATGCTAACTGGTATTAAATCAGAACTTTTAGTTTTAGATAATTGATATATCCTTGCTTATATTAATTTATTTGTTAGGTGTGCATACCTAGGGGCTTATGTAATTTAGTTCCTGCAAAGAGAAAGAAACCTTTTCAGAAGCAACAATTGGGTTCAAATTACTAGATGAAGGAGCAACAGTTGTTTCCACCTGTTTTATAGAACGATGGGCACCTGATGGTTTAGGTTTAGGCTCACATTATACGTAAGTATGAAGAAAAACCAGCGGGCTTCTGACGACCCTCAACAACTGTCAAAGGTCTACAAATGACAGCCGAGACCAACGGATTAACGTGCTTTCCGAGGCAGGAGGAGTCTGTCGTGATATGTAAAAATGGTCACCCATCCATGGACCAACCGCGGCAAGCGTAGCTTAACCTGATTGATCGACCCGTGGGACTGTTATTTGTTAGCCACAAGCCCCTCACACCACACTTTCAATCACAATCTGAATAATTTCGAAGGATATTGCCAATCCATTGCTTTATATGTTCGATAAATTTGTCTGCTCAGCAACGTAAATAACGCAATGAATGTTGTTGAACTGTCAAAATGAAAGCCCATTGCTAATTTTAGTGTGTTACTCAATTACCGTGCTGTAATCAGTACCTAAGAAGGTAGTTACGTAAATAATGAGGTAGTAAGACCTATTATCAAAAATAATTAAGCCGTTGTTAGTCAAATTGTAACTAAAGAGAGTTATAAAAACGTTAATAGTAGCGTCGTAGGTACAATCTGGCAGTTAACTGTTGATTGGCAATCAATTAAATGCCGTTTAATTGAGTCTAGTTTTATGTACTGTGGTTTTACAGTCGGCGTTATGGCCCGCCCTGGTAAGGTGTTACTCCTGCTTGTTTTACTGCTATCATGTTTTTATACGTTCACTGTAAGTATCTGCTTAACACCATGATATCCTAACTAATCCTAATCCTAACTATCCTGACATATTATAAAACAAAGTCCTCCGCCGCGTCTGTCTGTCTGTTCACGATAAACTCAAAAACTACTGCACCGATTTTCAAGCTGTTTTCACCAATGGATAGAGTGGTTCTCGAGGAAGGTTTTAGTATATAATAACCGACATCCACGCGGGCGTAGCCGCATGCATCAGCTAGTAATATTAAAAATGTGAGAGTGGGTTTGTTTGTTACGCTTTTACGCTTAAACCGCTGAACGAATTTGGATGAAATTTGGCACTTGGGGAGACCATGACCCAGAGAAGGATATAGACTACTTTTCATCCTAGATCGCAGACGAAGTCGCGGGCAATAGCTAGTTAAGTATATAAGTGTACGCAAGACGAAGTCGCGGGCAATAGCTAGTTAAGTATATAGTGTGTGCTATATAAGTGTCTGGTAATGTGGTGGTATCTACATCGCCACATACGAACTACGCATCAAAGATCTGACGTCACATAAATCCTGCATCGCGCAATTAGAGTTTACCGCGCGATGGACATATATACAAGAATCCAACATTAATCGTTAGGCAGTTGCCCGCCAGACGCATCACCCGTCCGGTCGGAGGATCATCCCTTTTCTATAGAGGATGAGTGAACTTTACACCCAGTTCCTCATACCCCTAAAGTAACAAAACAAGTATAAGCTGGGCCTCTTACATAAATATAACATCACGCTTGTATTCCCCGAAGGGTTAGGCAGAGGTGTACCTACCCATAGAAATATAAAAGAGTGTACCTTTATGTCGCTAGTTATATTTTTGGTCCCATGTAATAAAAACCGGCCCTTGTCCCACAAACCGGCCAAAAATCCGAGCTGCTGCTGAGAAATTCCAGATGGGAAACTCTTAGCCCGACCCGAACTTAGGCCCTTATGCTCAGCAGTAGCGCTTCGACAACTAGACCAACGAGGCAGGCCGAGGCTGGAGGTCTACTCCCGAAGCTCGAAGCCCATCGTTTTGGCCGTAGTTACGAAGAAAGTGTATTATCCGGGAGTGGGGATGAACCCCAGGTTAACCCCGGAGTATCGAATTACATTCGGATGGGCGATTTTTTACTTCGTCTGAGGGATGGGCCGTATCTTCGTAGACGGACTTGGAGAGTAGGCCCACTGAGGGCCTAGACAAGTGACAGTCGCTTCCAAAGCGTTTCGTATTTCTACAACGACTTTCAACAGGATTGACATAAGCTTTTCGATAGCATATGTCAGTCCTATACATTTTTGTCTTCTCCATCATTCTTATCGCTGATAGATTGTCACTTTGTCTAGGGCCTCTGGTCTCATATTCTATTGAAACTTCTATAGGTATTACGTCACTTCTTCTTCTTCGCTTCGCTCTTGACAGAGCGGTCGTGGTCACGATGAACTTTGTCCAATCGCAGGTGTAGTCGTTGCCCGCTTCACGATCTCTCTCCATCTGGTTCTGTTACATGACAGTCTGGCGCATTCATTTACAGGGCCTCCAACCACGGATTTTATTTGATCGGTCCATCTCATCGGTGACCTCCCGCGTGGCCTATTACCTTCCACTCTGCCTTGCACCACTAGACGCTCTATGGAGTCATTCCGCCTAGAGATACCGCCAAAGAACTACGAATTACGTCACTAGGCCAACCCAAATTCAGTACGACGACGTGCGGTCGATTATACGTACCTACTACGTACTGCGATATCGGAGTTACTAAACCCCTGATGTTTCTCCAAATAGGTACCTACCTTATGTAGAAGTAGAAGGTCTGGTCTGAAAGGGACAGAGATACATGAATATAATTATCTGTCTAACCTCAGCAATTACCGTTCACGAAATACTTAACTCTCTGATCATTTTATTCCTTCTCGTTCCAGCACTCATACTTGGTGTCCAACCACCCATGCTGCCAGTCGCCCGGCGAGAACATAACCTTAGCGATGGTCATAGACGCGTACGAGATCTATGGTCATGACCCCACAGACAAGCTGGATCATCTGGCGCACTACCAGATAGAGATGATGAAGATCAAACGAGCTCCTGATCAGGTAAAGTGATACTTTACTAGCTCGGTGACGGAGGGACCACACTAAGCAATACCTAACTAAATAAATCCCTAAATAAAAGCGCAGTTGAATGGAAATCCAACAGTGTAATCATATTTTGTATCAAGCATAGGTCACCGTTATATGTTTATACAGAAAGCAGAATACTTGAAACGCAAAAGGAGGTGGTATTCAGAAAAAGTTACAAGATTTTTGACAATGCAAAGATCGCAAGCTATGTTTTGGCGATATTAAAAAACGTAACTATGTTGGCGGCTGGCCAATCTGATTTCCGATAATCTATATAGTCGGATAAAGGTACTGGCAAGGAATGAGGTTGTAGTTCGAGATTTAAAATCTGATTATTAGAATGTAAAGCAGACGATATGGAAAAGTCATATCCGTGATCTGTGATTTTTTTGATTACCTAATTTATTTTATTATTTATGTACATACAGTTAATTAAATACATAGAGATACGACATAATTAGAAATTTTAGTACAAATATACTCACGATCTATTTATGAGGTCTCATGAAACGCCCTAAATGCTGTGAGACGCCTATAAGTACCTAAAGTTAAAGACTGTGGCAGGTACTGGCCAGATAGCACAGACAGCACAGTATTATAAAGAGTTTGTGATAATTGTAAAGTAGTTTCTTCTTCATCTTATCAATAATGTTATTTCAGTACATAATAAACGAACACGTCCACATAGCTACGGATCACCTGGCAAGATTCATTCACATGCACATAAAGGAGCTAAAGGTAAGTGTGTTCACAATGCTAATTCCCTTACAGGTTAAGTGCATCTGAATGATCATCAATTTCGACCAGCTTGGCGAATGCACCCAACATTCGCCAAGCTGGTCTAAATTCCCTCGACTTCATCATCATTATCATTTCCGCCCGGTATCACCCACTGCTGGGTATAGACTTGCCCTTTTTTGTGCCATACTTCCCGGTTCCGTGCGTCCCTCATACAGGAGTTTGCCCTGGTTTCATTGGCCTTACTCGGATATCTATGGCTATACTCGACTTTTTTCAATTTGAAATTTGACATTTGCACCTGCCAAATTGGTCTACGAGATTAAAAAACAGACTTTAGGACAATAGAAATCATATACTACCTTCAATTATTTCCAGGTTCTTTTGATAGCATTAGATGATACGATAGATAACATGCTAACGATGTATGACAATCATAACGCTATCAAGACGGAGAGGATAGGCACTTTCAACTATGCGACAGGGGGCTCCGTGCCTTCGGAGTTCTATATGAGTCAAGGTAAGGTTTTAATATAGATGCTTTCGTATAATTATCTAAGTGAATTATTATTGAAGAAAAAAAATTCACCTGGATTTTCTCTGGTTGATGGTGCCATGTTTCCGTAGTTGGAACTTCAACAATGAATATTTTCGAAAACGAATCATATAATAATAATAGAATTAGCACACGAGGTTGTCGACATGTGGGACGTGGACTCTGCAATCATTGTACCAATAATCGTTACGGTTAATGGCCTAATAGCAAAGAGCCTCGACCAACACCTCAGGGGGTTCTCCTCACCTCCACCTCCTCATCCCGGCTGGGTCAAGGGCTTGATTCAGAAAGCAGTAGGTACTCCTAGACACGACACGCATAGTGAGGAGGTTCCTCTCTCTAGAGCCTTGACCACCGGCAGCTTGGACCCTTATCCTGATGCCGATGGGCTACTATTTTGTTATAATTTTTAAATGTTTTTATCAAAATATTTATAAATGTAAAAAATAAGTATTGAAAATGAAATAGAGATAGAATTATAATACAATTATTGTGTAGTTAAGCAAACTAATTTCCTTCACTCACCCAATCACCTAATTTATCGACAAAAGACTTCTTCCAGAGTTCTACTGCGGGAAGAACGTGTACATCTTCTTGTCGGAGCTGTACAGCGACATATACAACATGGGCAAGGGACCCACACCCTACTGCAAGGGTCGGGCCTTCCACTTCCTTGGTTTTGTGCACTATATGGACGACATACGATACTTTTTGGAAGAAGACCCCAATGTAGTCTTCTCTATGGATAACTTTGTCCATGGACTGGAGTGTAATATCGGAATTTGTGTGTTCAGGTACTTAATTAAATTAACCATACACTCACGCACGCCTAATTTTATACTTTCCGTAATCACACGCCTTTTTCCTATTTACGAATAGCTTCTAAAATATTTTATGTTATTCGGCAATACTGTAGCTTCCCATCAGTGACAGAATTTTTGGAATCGGATCAGTAGTTCCGAAGATTATCCTTCAAACTCATATTCTATTAAAGTCTGTTTTTTTTATCTCGTAGACTAATTTGACATTTCAAGTGATTGTTGTCTGTTTTTCCAATTTGGAGTTCTTTTGCACCTGTCAAATTAGTCTACGAGATTAAAAAAACACACTATACTTTAGATAGCGGTCCTGTAGTAGAGCCCTGCGGTACTCCACGAACATTTAGCTAGGTAGGTAATTACAATTTTAACCATCAGAAATCTTGCTCGCTAGACAGAAAATATAGAACGTCTCGGAGGCCACGTGCATCTGCACATTCTTTGCAACTTTTTCAATTTTGTGCAGGACAAGATATTTTTTTATGAAACTAGGGAACCACGCCTGCTTTGCACAATTTTTACAATGAGTCAAAACATCTAAATTTCTTTATATTTCTGGATATGTATACATATTTTATACACATAAATCTACCAGAATAAATTATCTCAATTATGGTGAAAACTGCACATCGCGATCAAACAGACACGAAAAGCCACTTTATTTTATACTAGCTGCCCGCCCCGGCTTCGCACGGGTAGCACTAAGTACTTATCTACGGCGCACTTACCCTACCTACCTACCTACCCTACCTTCCTACCCCACCTACCTACATACATACCTAACAACCTATCTACCGAGATATCATCAAAAAAGCCATTGTATACTGAATGTATGAGCCGATATTTTTTGGAGATATACTTACATTTTTAAACTCCTGATATCTTTCGAATAGAATTTCCGAATAGAATAATTCAAAAAGTTATATAAAGGCATTGAAGCAGTCTTAAATATGAAGTAGATTAAAGATAATTTATTTTGATAAGGATTAATACCAAGATACAAATAAAGAGCCTTTTCTAGCGGCATCATTTCAATTAATTTTCAAAATAAATAATCTCTTATTGTGGCATAACTATAATAGTTAGACATTTATGCTGTCGCTTTGATTTATGACACTTTTTGTAAATCATAATGTGTTCTGCAAAGTCGTAGTATATTATTTTATTCTATCCTCAATCGTTTTCGCAGCGCACGCGATGTAAAGCATATTTTAGCAATTTTTTTTACACCTTGGGTTACATTATTGGAGTTTTAGTAAGGATCCCTAATCTTTTCTAGCAATAAATATAGCCTATGTTACTCATGATGAATGTAGCTTTCTAATGGTGAAAGAAAATGAAATCGGCGGAGTAGTTTTTGAGTTTATTCGTTACAAACATACACACAAAAATACAAATCTTTCCTCTTTATAATGTTAGTGTAGATAGTATGTGTAGTTACAGAAGCATAATTTGAGGCCTATTTTTCAAAGGAGTCTTATCACAGCTCAGATCTAGTTAAAAGAAGACTGTTCCGAGTTCAATTTGCCACGTAATTTCAACCCTAAAGCCATTTCTTCCACTGTTCCCAGGTTCCCATTCAAGAAGACCCTGCAGCATATCCGCGACGTGTCCACTCTACCGAAGGCTATCGTCAAGTGCGGCACAGAGATGTACAAGCTGCCGCCGTTGACTGCCGCCTCCTGCATCATCACGTCAGGGTCCTTCATACTGGACTTCAATATACAGGGCGTTAGGTTTAGGCACTATGATTATTTGTTGGTAAGTGTTTTACGAAAGAATATGTTTGTCGGGGAAAGGAGAAGGGGGGAGAGTTAGGGTCATCAGCACCCTAATTGCGTAATACACGATCAATCACTATCTGAATCGTTTTTAAACAGATTACTAATTCCATTGCTTCAGAAGTTTGAAAAAAATTGTGCTCGACAACGTATATAACGCAATGAATGTTGTTGAACTATCAAAATAGAACAGATTGTTTATTACGAAAATGTGTTAATTAGATAGCAGGATAACTCGCCCGATGTGACAACGAGAGCCCACGTTTTTTTTGTCTTTTACTGGTATTCATTCGCGTTGATTGCTGGGTTGAATGTCCGTCGGGGCAATTGCGTAAAAATGGCAATTTCTTACATTTTGACAATTCGACAATATTCATTGCGATATTTACCTACGTTGGCGAGCCGACAAGTTTTTAAAACATATGAGGCAATGAATTAGGAATTTCATGAAAAATCCTTCGGATTGCTGAAAGAAAGTGTGTTACGTATGCAATTGGGGTGCAGATAACATAAAGGGTTTTCTGAGACGAGATTCCAGCCCTGTAAGTTGTAATAGGCTCGCCCCCTGTTACATGGGAGTCCCATGATGGGACTTCTAAGATGCCAGAACTACTATAACAGTACACACCCACCTCTGCCTAGCCCTTCGGGCCAAGCTTGAATTTGTGAATAACTTGACTTAGAATGTGTCACTGGTCTATAGTGGTCGCAAGCGCTACTGCTGAGCTTGAGGTTCGATTCCCAGGGGGCCTAAAACGGCCACATTAGCAATGCCTCTAAAAGCGATTAATTTCCTGAATTTCCAGCTGTCATTAGCAATTCCTCTAATTCGACACAAAAGCCATTCATAATGTGTGGACCATTTTACGAATCGCCATAGAAAACTGTCAAACAGGTGAATTATTTCGTAATAAGAATCGCACGCAGATCATATCAACGTAGTAAGCGTCATCATCGTATTTTTGTATTACCTACATCCACCTTGAATACTACATTTAATAGCCCCCTCACACGTATGGCAAGGCAATATAATGATAGGTCCAACTTGACAGATTACCCTATTGATATTTTTTCTATGAGTTTCGCTTCGTACAGACGCTCTCTATTTAAACAGTACGATGAGTGTTCGTCTGTCTAGCTCTAATTGGTTTGATTTGTAGTGTTCTAGTTTAAGGCCCCTCGCCCACGGCGACTTTTTGTATCGATGCTGTCGCGCGTTCGCATCGATAAAGTCGCGATGCAAACGCGATACTATCGCGCTTCTGTCGCGATGCAAACGCGATTCAGTAACAGCACAAAAATGCCACAATTGCAAGATGGACTACGTTGAGGCAACATTAGTCACGTTATCTTTGGTGCTGCTTTTACGTAAGCAGCCGATGCGTGGACAGCCGAGGCGTAGGCAACGAAAGCAGCGTCAATATTGGATGCAGCCATTTAATAAAGAGTGATTACTTGGTGGACATTATGTAAGAACGTGTCGAATTGAATGTCATATTCGACGTTCTGTGAATTGCTTTCCATTGTAAAACCAGAGTTGACACGCAGAAATACAGTGATGAGACAACACAAACAAAGTCGCGATACTGTAGCGCGTTGGCATTGCTTCTGTAGCGCGTTGCAAATGCGACTAACGCGCGTTATTAATATACATAATACAAATAGTCGCCGTGGGCGAGGGGCCTAAGGTCTAAGAAACTCAATTTTTATTGTTCTCCTTTGTCTCTAATTTTTTCATACATCAATGTCATGCATACCTGTCATTTGCATGGTTACTGAAATGCCTATTGTAGATGTTAATTAATTGAATTGTAAGTGACTGAGGGCCTAAAACGGACCCCCAGCACAGCCACATTAGCAATTCCTCTAAAAGCGATTCATTTCCTGAATTTCCGGCTGTCATTAGCAATTCCTCTATTTTGACACAAAACCAATTCATAATGTGTGGACCATTTTACGAATCTCCATAGAAAACTGTCAAACAGATGAATTATTTCGTAATATGAATCGCACGCAGATCATATTATGAATTGTCAGTTTGTGACATTTAGGATGATTCATCATATTTTCATATTATGATTCTGCCAAAGTGATTGTTTTAAGCCCACTGTTGGTGTGCTTATCATAAATAAATATTATGAATTGTCAGTTTGTGACATTTTACGATGATTCATAATATTTTCCTATTATGATTCTGCTAAAGTGACTGTTTTAAGCCCACAGGTCAGGCAAAGTGTTATAGGGATTTTTCATTAGGAATTTCTCAGCACCAGCCCGGAGACTGGATTTGTGCCCGGTTGGTGGCAATAGGCTCACCCCCTATTACATGAGATTTAAACATAACTGACGAAATGTGGGTTCCACTATGGGTCCACCTCTGCCTAACCCTTCTGGGATACAAGGCATGATAATTATAATGTTTATGAATAATATTTTGTTATTATTCCAGTTGATGCCAAATGGCCAGGCCTATTACACTAAAGAGAAGTACGCGCCGATGTACTGCGACCATCACGTTTGTGAGTGGAACTACACCAACTTTTACGGCGGTAAGTTGCTGTATGTTCTTTACCAATTCTGTATGTGAAATTTAGATAAAAGATAATTAATTGATTATTAATTGGTAATTGATAGTTGTTTGCACTCTGCGTCCAACGCTCGTCGTGGCAATACGTCGTCATCCTGAGGATCCCTCGTAGAGGGGAAACACGTGTCGATTTCTTACAGGGTTTTTTATTACTCTTGAGGAATAGTTAAGCGGAATAATTTACTAAATATATCTACGCCTATTGTATTTTTTTTTAATTGGTTAAAATACTATTTAACTAATTTAATGCATTATTTTAGGTTTTGTTTTTCTGTGGGGTTGCCTTTGGGATTTTTATAACAATTTTTATTATGATTTGTCATGATAGCGGCCACTATCTGCCCTTTCCTTGCATTGGAACCCCTGAAACCCTCGAACATTTAATTTTCTGCTCCAGGTCCATTCATAATCCCTGGTGACCCTGGCACGGGGTTGTCTCCGGTCCCTCCGTTCATCGAACAGACCTCAGAAGCGTTCATGATGGGCACTACGGAAATTCCCGGAGGAGGGGACGAGTCCAACATTACTTGTAAGTAATAAGAGTCTCCCTAGGTCATCATCATACTCTGGCCCCTAAGCTTCCTGTATAAGACGCCGGAGCCGCATCGCATCATAACCGCAAGTTTATGGATACGAATGAATATCGGCGCAAATACATACTCCAATCTTATTGGGACTTATAATTATGTTCGAGCCGTTTGGGGTTGAAACACTAGGGCCACGGACCGCGAGCCCACTTAGTTTTTCGAGACATCGCGAAGCGGTTGCTCGACTCTTCACGTGACCAGAGTGCTGGCCTATTTTTGGCCAAAGAATCAGTATTGCCAATGCTGCAGTCCTGTAGACAGCGATGCGGACGAATTTTTTGATGCCATATGACTATCCCCCCCCCCCCCCCCCCCTTAAACAAATACTTGAACATAATTATTATTATTTTAAGTTCGCTGTAAGTAATTTCGCTGTAAATGTTTAAATTATGTAAATATTATCTTAAGAAAGTAAAATTAATAATGAAAGTGTTAAATAAATTCAATGTTTTTAGATTCGCTGGACGGCTGCTGGTACATGTTCCCTCCTAACTACGGCTCCATCGCTGGCATCAGCTACCTGGACCCGCTCTCTGTCAACGAGTATCGATTCACTTGTCAAGGTTCCGGGAATAAGGTACGTAACATAAGCTTCAAAGGCTTCCTATACAAGTGTACATGTCGCCAGAGCCGCACCGGCGGCGCCGGTCCTCATGTTTGTGTATAGGTACGAATGAATATAGCCCATAGATTCTGAGATGTTCTAATTTTTTATATCTTTCGGGACAGTTTCGGTGTGACTCCGGCGTCATGTACCTACAAGAAGCCTAATAGAACTCGCGCTGGTCGTGGTTGTGGCCGCAATCTTGGTCAAAGATGCTCCGACAGAAATGTGGATGTTCATACTAAAGTATAAACAATTTGACCGAAAGTAATCGGATGGCGGAGTGTGCGCGATATCTACGTGTTGGATTTCTGTGTGTAGGTATTAACCTGCACCGTAATTGCGTAACACACTTTCAATCACAATCTGAATGGTTCTGAAGGATATTGCTAATTCATTTTTAGGGTTCCGTACCCAAAGGGTAAAACGGGACCCTATTACTAAGGCTCCGCTGTCTGTCTATCCGTCTGTCACCAGGCTGTATCTCACGAACCGTGATAGCTAGATAGTTGAAATTTTCACAGATGATGTATTTCTGTTGCCGCTATAACAACAATACAAAAAAACAGAATAAAATAAATATTTAAGGGGGCTCCCATACAACAAACGTGTTTTTTTTTTCCCGTTTTTATAGATAATGGTACGGAACCCTTCGTGCACGAGTCCGACTCGCACTTGGCCGGTTTTTTTCAAATGTTCGAAATATTTGTCTGTATAACAACGTGAATCGCAATGAATGCTGTACATTTGTGTTCACTTTAATCGACAAAATGTATGGAACAGCTGATCTTTTTTTGCGATTTCAATGTTGGTCCCATAGAAAAAGTTGTTCAAAATGATGAGTACAATGAACCCTGTTGGGGTTTAGCATAAAGAAGTAGCAGTAGCAGAAAGTACAGTCGAGTTCATTAATATATTGGCCCTTTCAGGCTTCAAAAACATATGAACGTCAAAAAACTCCATAATATTGTAACACCTATAAGCATCATTAAATTATGGTCAAGATTTAGATTCAATAATATGTGACTGCTTTTTTTCAGTAACATGTGTAGCCAAAGGCACATTATTATATGAACCACTTTAAGATCATATTATCTGAACAATGTAGGATTAAGAGATATTAGATTAGGATTAAATACAATAATATCTGAGCAAGTAAATCTAATTCAAATTCAACCTTATTACTACGTCATAAAGGTGATTTTACTAGCAATCTTAAAATTGCATGGTCAAGGAGTTTGCAACATTATTTATCACTAGCTAGGACTATCTTCAAATGACGTTATGTTTTTCTAATAAAATTAAAACTGACGCACATGTCATTCAATGATTTAATAAAATCCTACGATTTACGATACAATATAAACTATATCTTATTTGTTCGAGCAAATATTTGACTTTACCATGCATGTAGAGATAATTAAGAAGCTTACCCTGCTCAGATAATTTAAAAACGGTTTGAAAACGGTGATCACATATTATTGCACAGCATATATTATTGAACCGTTCACATAAGGACATGTTTTTGATCTATAGGTTCTATAGAATTTATTGAGCTTTCCAACGCTCACAATATTTTGAATCCTTGACAGTGCCAATATATTAATGAACTCGACTGTACATGAAAAACGGTATATTTCGAGTTTCGACCTGCCTTAGCAGGGGCCTCTGTAAATAAGACAACTGTAATTTTACACCTGACTATTTGGGAAACTGGGTCCTCAATGAAAAGTCTCTTTATGTGATAAATAATCCTAAGCCCCTTGAGATCCCACTTATCCAGGCTACACTATATTTATAATTCCTGTATCTCGTGCGTGTCTCTTCCAGGGTCTGTACTGGTATCCTCAATGGATGGGCGCGTCCCCGCACCACCCCTACCCCGCCGCAGGCGACTCGGGCAGCTCGATCAACCGACCTATCGACCCCATCTTCTACCCGCACCAGCAGGGAAGCCCTGCCGCCTCCATCATGATGCCGGAAGTACACTGAATATAAATATTCTTCGTTTGTATTGTGCGTGTTTTATTGTTACATAACGTAGCATATAAACATAAACTCACGGCTTTTTACCCGACTTCAAAAAGGAGGAGGTTCTTCCAACGCGATTACTCTGCCAATTTTGATGATATGTTTTTGTTTGGTAGGTCATGCTTCAGAGGTGGTCCCATATAAATTTTATTAACTTTGCTTGCGTAGGTTTTGAGTTAGCTTCAATATTATGTATTTTTCCCACTTAGTATATCTCGACGATGTTTTCATTTACTCCGTCACGGTACCGTAGCACAACTAAAAACTGAAAAATAAAATACAAAAAAAAAACACGAATAAAAAGGGAAAAATAACTTTAATTTCGGAAGTCGGTGTCTTTAATTAAAGAAGTGGAAAATCACCAAAACAAAGTGGGCTGCGACAAAGTTCAATTATCGAAGAGTTCATAAAAATTATTTGTAATACAATTATTACTAAGCGCGATTTTACAAAGGACTTTTCGAAATTATTTACGCGCTCGTTTTACAATTACACTCCTTTTTGGGCAGTCGTGTAAAAATTAGTTCGGAACGGTGTGCGTACGAACTAGACGTTGCCGTTGTGCGTGCAGACTAGCGTCTAACTGCTCATCTCTGATACTATCTCTGTCGGACACGATGCCAGATGAGACAGCGTGCTTGTTGACCACGCCCGCCAGTGAGTTCAAGCCCGCGACTAGTTCAACGATAATTAAAAGTAAGACGTTTAGTAATCTAAACGTTCTCTCAGACTTTCACCAATTATAATGAGTGTGTAGATCTCAGACCAAATAAAAAACCAAGACAGCGCTGTCAACAGCGACGTGAGGCCGGTTTCGTAAACATGTGTGCACATATTTTTTTTTTAGTTTGATTGTAAATGTGTGCGTTTGAGAGTGTATAGCGGCGGTGGTGCGGTGGTGTAGTTTTGGCATGCTTCACTGTAAAGTTCTCAGCGCTTTGTCTTGGTTTTTTATTTAGTCTGTTAAATAAAACCCTCAACTACGATTTTTAATAACTTTTATTCATATTCATAATAATCATAATTTACACAAACATAACGATACCTAGAGTCAACTCATTTAGTTGAGTTTTAACCTAAATATATTTAAAATAAATGTCGAGTTAAATGTAAGATAACTTTATTGCACTTAATTTTAATATTTATAAACCAAACGTTTAAAAGTACACTTGGAGAAGTTAACTTTTGACTGACAATGAATCAACAAGATCCCAATTCCATATGCTTTTCCTGTATAAATGACCCCAGCAAACCATATTATGTTCTGTGTTTTCACATTCCGTAAATATATTTAAATCAATCATAGTAGCTAATTAACATTCAATGGACATCTAACAAGATAGATAGTCATTCTATACAGGAATAATACAATCTTTACGTCTTACGAAATAGAGTTCAAAATTCAATACATAGGAATTGGTGTCCAGAGTAAGGATCGAATTCGATTGCGTCAAATGTTGCCTAAAATCGAGATTTGCTATCGAATATTTTAGAATAATTTTATATAGCAATAGGCTTGGCTTTACAACAAGATGATGGCAGGCTAAATATGCTTATTAATACAATTAATGTCACTAATAAATCCATTTAATTTAAAATTGATTGATATAGACGGTTTTAATACTATTCATTTTTATTATCATGAAAAAATATTTATAAGCTCATAAGGCAGCATTTTTATCGACAATTTGAATAACATTCTTTACTGATTTCTGGCAACACTAGTTACACTTGCCAGGTCAGCCCATTCATTACTTAGATGTTACCAGCGCACAAAATTATTTCTATTATCTACTTAAAACTATTTCAGAGACCTATTTAGTGGGATATCACACTTCAAATATTATTGTACCACTTGCAAGATTTGTAAGCAATTTGTAAATAATTCGTAGGACAGTAAACTCGCCGGCTAAATCTTATGGAAACAATTTAGTTAAATATTTAAAACAGTAAGAAACACACAAATTGTTATTGAATGAAAGTATACTACACCTTTATAATACTCAACGGACTTAAATTTTTAATTTATTAAAATTCTTCAACTACCTACGCTTCATATATGCAGATTTTACAGGAATTTTAGTAGTGCAGACGTTCACATTATCGATATCGATGTAAAAATATTTCAATGTTTTAAATCGTTCCTACAGACGAGTTTAGGCAGCATAAAGGTGGAATGACTAAAAAATAAATTCGTTAGAAATAAACTCTTACAAACCCATGTTAGTAACTTATGGAGGTGGATAAACGCATACATAGACAAAGATATAAAACTTTTCGGTTTTTATCTTTGAAATAAAAGTAAATGCAATAGGATAGGGGCCAGGTATGGCTCGAGAAATGTGCACTTATGCTAAATAATACGCAGTGTTTGTAGTTAAATTGTTGATAGACATTTTTATGTGGGAAAATAACTCCCGGACTTCTAAAATGAGCCACCGTGCATAATTAGGTACATGTATTGTAGGGTCTATAACATCAAAATAATTATGCGTAAAAAAAGTTTTTATGCGGTTTTGAAGCCGAAATATTGACCATCATTTTGGTGTTATCATTGTTCCAAAGAATTCACGGACATTGAAAAGTTACCTGACCTTTAAACATAAAAGTGCAGGTTGGTTCTTGTCGGTTGGTATATTTGAGGTAATCGATAGTCGAGCCTTTTCCAAAATGGACGATGACTGGTAGTCGTCAAGATTAATATTGTGCGGTGTTTTATTTAGTTCTACCCCAAAGAGTCTTTAATTAAAATCGTTTATCGACATTTTAATCTACAGCACTATGTATTATTAATTAAAAATATATCTATTATACATCATGGTCAGTCCTCAAACTACAGTTTTACAGCCGAATTCAGTTAAACTCAATCAATTTTGCATCAATAATTTGACATTTAGGGTATATACCTATTAGCTATGTAGGTATTATAGTTGCGCGTGGCCAAAAAAGGAACTAACGCTGCCATCTTGTTTTTAACCGACTTCTTCAAAAAGGAGAAGGTTCTCAATTCGTCTGTATGGTTTTTTTTTTCAATACTTATCACAAAAGGATTTCACAAATGTTTACCAACAGTGCCACCCCATCTACGTCACTCAAACGCCAAAAGACCTTAGTAGCACTAATATTGTCAACCAATACATCGGTATTGTATGTTTATCTCACGAAGCGACGCACGCTTTACTTGTGGTAAGCATAGGAGCTCAGGTACGGCGTACAGTAAAGAAATCGTGCCGTGTACAAAAGGCCTTTTGGCTCAATATAACAATATAAAGTTGATGATAATAACATGGCTTCAATTTTAACGCGGATATTAGGAATAGACAGTCTGGTTATATTCGTTGGACATAAAACTTGTGAAAAGTTTAAGTAAAGATATGAAAGTGCCTTCAAAATTGAAATATACAATTATAATATAATAAATTAATTAATTATAATAAAAAGGTACATTCTAAAAAGTACACAGCTCTTCCTTCTTAATAATAAAAAAGTAAGTAATTTTTAAAATTATAATTATTTTTCGGGTATGATGATGAAGCGCGGAATGTTTTGGAGCTGCGCATTACTTTGACGTACTAACCTGGGACTAAATGTATTATATATTTTCTAGTCCTAGGTCCCTGTTTGATCTCCCGTAATTATATACTTACAGATACAATAGTGTAGACGAATCCTGAACCAGATTATCCACGCCATATAAACAAGTACCAATATAAAACAGGAATAAGTATGCAATATACACGAATGTCAACATTATTTGTGGTTAGATTAAGTCGATTTTAGCATGGCAAAGTTTCCCAAACATGTCGCAATCAAAACGGAGTTACACTAAATGAAATTAAGGTTCATAATCCCACAACACGTAAGTTAGCGGATGTATAACGAATATCTCCAGGCTGTCAACATCGCAAAAGCTAGTAATGTGCGCTGTTGGCTTTGCGGAACATTGTGCGTATCACGACACATGTGACAGTGGTGCTATATTGAGCTTTGTGTGTATGACAATATGGGTCTTAATTGCCTGGCATTCGATAGTTTTCATGATATTTCAATTAGGAACTGTGTGCAGTCGCAATAAGGCTCAGTTTTGAATCGGCGAGATGACTTCTATTGTTTTTTTGGTGTGATGACGTTGTAAACGTAGAATAAAGACAGTAGAGAACATAAGGATTTTCTATAAAATATATTATTTTAAACAAATCAAGTTATGGCTACTTTTGTGTGATCCAAAAAAAGTTTAAACGTCACAATATTTCGCGCCGCACAATGTATCCGAACTATTATTATCCTTACATTACACTATGGCCGGATTGTTTCATGCTTTCTGCTCAACAACGTCATCAATTTCAAATTCCTTCTCCCAGCTTTCATCAGAATTAGCGCTAGCATCATCTTTAACCTCCTTATCTCCAAAATAATCTTCAACTAAATTGTTTCCACAAACGTCAGATTTTGCCGCCTTTTTCGGTGACCGGCCATTTTTATTTTTAGTCTGTTTATTGTTCATCTTGTCTCTGGTTTGTGCGGCTTTTGTTTTTTTTTTGTCTGTGCTCGTTGTTTTGTCTGTGTTGTTGTTGGTAATGTCGCGGGAACACGTTTGTTTGGTCATCTTCTTGCCGGCTATCTCTCTTTCGTACTCTTCTAGAAGGAGCGTTTGTTGTTCTTCTGTCAGTTCCACGTCGTTGGCGAAGTCTTCTGTACAAAGGTACGATTATTTGGAACGTGATTTGAATTGTGGTTCTTGAATACAAGTGATCAATGCGAAGAAGATCCATTTAAAAAGTTTAACGATTTTAAACGTTTTAAATGGATCTTCTTGGTTTCCTTTGTGGTGGATGCCAACATTGGTAATTGAATACAAGAATCAGTACACGGAACATCTTAGTTTTATATGAAAATATGAATCATGAATAAAAGCGGAGTTTTTGATTATTATCTAAAGTAATCTAAACATATTATCAGGATTTAGGAGGGATAGATGTTATCAGTTCATCAAGTGATTTTACTTATTCTAGTATTATTTTCATGTAAAAAATACATAGTAACAATAGGGGATTACAAAAACAACATTTAGTACAGAGGTTTTATTCAGCAAAATACATTTTGAGATATAATAATAAAGATCAATAGAAGAAATAGGGACGGTTAAACTCGATATTGGCTTACAGACAATCGATTACAGTATCGATAATGGCGCTCAAAGAATCGATTATAGATAGTTCAACGCTACATCTCTATTTTGACTTACCGTCTTCCCAGGCGACGACATTGTCCATGTCAGGGGCTTCGAAGGGCGTCTCAAAAGGCTTTTCGAAGGGCTTCTCAAAAGGTGTCTCCTCTTCTTCCAAGCCTGATAGGATCTTTTTTGGACTCCTGAAAATTAATTATGGAGGTTACATTATACAGGTTTTATTTTTTACTTGTTACCCTATATTTTCCACGTTCATAACGTAATATTTATTCTGGGTTGTTTGAATTAAGAATGTTTTTTTTTTTTTTTTTACCTTTCCCTCTACATAAGAGTTCTGGTTGAAGAAAAGGGTAATAAGAACTTTTTTTGTGTAGTAAATAAGTTCTATCGCTATCATAAAAAGTGCTTGCAATTGCGTCACGTCTTGTGATCTTACTGTGCATTTTCACTGGCGAAACATTCACAACAAAACCAGATGTGTAGCTAGGTAACCAAAGACCCTGGCCTGGTACAAAACCGTGCCTACGGTAGTTGCGCCACTGAACAAAACATGTTGAAATCTCTATTTTTGACAGGAACTAGAGACTTCAACATGTTTTGTTGTGAATGTTTCGCCAGTGCAAACGCACAGTTACTCTAACATAAAACCAACCAAGTGCATGTACGTGAGAACGTAGTATTAAAAAAGTCAATTTTCTCAACTGCAAAAATAACTTTGTCCTTTGCAACATTATTATGAAATACAAAGTTATTTTTGCAGTCAGCTATAACAACTTACTGTTCGATGGGCGTCTGCATGGGCAGGTGCGCGAGCACGGGGTCGGTGGAGGGCTCCTCTTGTGGCTGCTTGCGAGAGGCAGCTGCCAGTCTGTCTTGTAGCAGGGCCACGCGGAACAAGTACCTGTAGAAATATATATTATATTTGTGGTTGAATTAAGTCGATTTTAGCACGACAAAGTTCTCAAAACAAGTGGCAATCAAAACGGAGCAATATTAAATGAAATTAAGGTTCATAATCCCATAACACGCAAGTTAGGGGATGTATAACGAATATCTCCAGGCTGTCAACGTATCAAAAGCTAGTAATGTGCGCTGTTGGCTTTGCGGAACATTGTGCGTATCACGACAGATGTGACAGTGGTGCTATATTGAGCTTTGTGTGTCAGACAATATGGGTCTTAATTGCCTGTATTGTAGCAGGGCCACGCGGTACAAGAACATGGATCAAGAGCTGCTTTCTTGAAAAGAGCAGAAAGATCTTATGCCTACTTCAACTTCCATGACCAGAAGTGGGCTGGAATGGGCTGAGCATATTTTGCCCGCGGTTTCGCCCGCGTGGAAAATATCCCACAGGAACGTATTATTACCGGAATTAACGTCGTTAATATATCTGATAGACTGATCCCCATTGATGGGGATTTGTGGACCAGGAAGTTCTCTAATCCCCAATGATGGAGATTGTCAATGGGGATTTGAGGAATAACCCATGAGATCATGAGACAACGATATGCAACACTCACCGCTCCCAGAAGTCATCGTGTGACACGGCATCAGGCACCAGCTTGTCATACTGAGCCTTTAGCGTCGGGTTAGCGTCCAGTCGTCTTCCTGCAGAGTTGAGACTGATGAGACCAGCCTCTGTGGTCTCGAGACTCGCCCGCCATGCTTCGAACTCTGGGCTGTATGCCGGGACTATGAATGTGGCGTCAACGCGCTGTAAGGCCTCTAGTTCTTTCTGTGGAGAGAATAAACAATGAATCAGTTCCGCGCCAGATATAATATTTCTAAGCGCATAAGAAGGTATGTAGTACCAACGTTAGTGAATGAGCTACTCTCAAAACGTTATCTCTCATTGTGTCCATAGTTATGTTTGTAACAAACCTCACGTTTGTAAAAAGTGAGATTTTTATCTAGACTCAAGGTATAATTATTGTATAGTTTACTTAGTTTAACATTAAGTTTTAGCACATTAATTTTCAAAATACAAAGTTGTAATCATTGCTAGACGAGAACAAGTGCCGACAAACTGTTATGCAGTTTGGCAGACTTTAGGTATGTTATTGTTAATACAGATTTTTGAATAAATAAATTTAAAAAAAGAAGCAAGGATGAAAAAAAAAATGGTGTAGAAATGGGTTGCTTTATAGCTTTGCTTTGAGGCGCAGGTATTTTCGTTCCACCTGGCTCCGTACAATGAAATATTAATACAATCATTTCTCCTTTGCGAAAAAGAGATAAGATGACGCTCTATCCATCCTGCATAGCTCTATCTCTCTCTGGCACTGGAACAAGCCAGAAGACGTCAGTCAGACGTCATACTACGGCCCTTGGATGGTACATTGCGGCCGATATAACTTGGCAGTTCCGAACTTCGCGCAGACGGCTGCGCAGTAACATTTTTTGGGAACCAAATGGTGACATGAGGCTAGTGAGAGTGAGAGAACATGCGCGAAAGTTCGCAGAGCCTATGTTCAGACCTGCCAAGTTATAATGTCCCCTAGATAGGGGGGTCTGCGGTAATTTTAACTTCTCTACCCAATTTCGTTGAAATCGGTTCAGACTTCAGTAGCTGTTGACCCATCAAGAAGAAATAAACATACTTTCTCGGATATTACATGTTATTTATAAAAAAGGATATGTAAACTGACTTTGTAAGTAGACAGCATAGTGGTGTCTCCCGAGGACAGTATGACTTCTGTGTCGTCTTCATCATCAGGCTCAGGGTTCAGAACTGTGCTAACTTGACCTGAAGCAATTATTACAAGAAAATTATAATACAGGAGAGGTATACAGGGTGTAAGGGTAGACAGCGTTATCCTTGAAACTAGTGGTTTATTGTCATCTATAATATACTTTTTCTATGGGACCAAACTTAACAAATCGCGAATAAAAAAATCAGCTATTCCATACATTTGTGTTCACTTAAATCGACAAAATGTATGGAACAGCAGATTTTTTTTTGCGATTTCTACATTGTTCCCATAGAAAAAGTATATTATAGATGACACCAAACCACTAGTTTCAAGGATAACGGTGTCTACCCTAACACCCTGTATTTATAGTTTTAATGAAAAAGGGTTGAAGATAGCATCTTATCTTACCAATGAAACTGCTAAGGCTCTTTTTCATCACATTTGCTGGCGATTCTGGCACATCTAACTGTGGAAAACAAATATTAATTTGAAACAATAAACAGAAGACTCATTCAGAATTAAGACCGAAATAATGATTCATTGCTAAACCAAGAAATTCCGACCTCATCTCAAATGGCACGTTTTACCACAAAAGCCTTTATTTTTCTACATTCAACAGATGTATAGTAGACATACAAGCCTTTAGAGTATAAAAAATACTGGACATTAATTTACGCTCAAACTGCGACACGACAGTATGTTCCCTACATGCTAGAAGACCATGACATCATCATATCAAATTCTGAACAGACATTTGAGGGCATGAGAACCATGGTGGCCTACTAATTTTTTTACAATATTGAGTCCATGATATTTTCCAGTTAAGTTAATTCAAATATAAAAGTAATAAAGAGTATGTATTCTGAAGAGTGCTGGTTGATTAAAAAAATACTGTTTTTGTTTTCTATGGTACTCAAAAGGCTTATCCATTGAATTAGGCCACTATGGTTGTCATGGCCTCATTTATCCCAACTATCATTCTCTTAATAATGGCCGGCAATAGTCCAACGGTTAAGGCTCGGACAGGCAAGGGCCGTGAGTTCGATCCCTACCTGTTTATTATCGACGAGAACCCTCTTAGCAAAGTTACCTTGAAAGTCTTCCCGATGACCGTGGATGTGGTACTGAACACATGGCTGGCCTCGCTCTTCACCGCGGTCCCTATCTCGTCCAGGTCCTTCTTTACCATCGTATACACCTCTGCTGACTGTGAACGTATAAAGTACGCTTGTTTGAAAAAGGGGTAATATACGGTAGCGTGCTTAAAGTAAGTCTCACAATCGCTGGAATTATAAATTATAGAACCGATAAGCTATATTTTTATAATTTTTAAGCTCTCACAGGCGCCACCATATATTGCTGCTGGTTTAGGCATAAAAATATCACTTGCTACGCGCAGATTTTTTTTTGTCATTTTATTACTCGTATTTAAGATATCCGATGGTGGAAAAATCTGCCTTAAAGCCGTTTGTCCACCGCACTGTGAACGGGACGGCAAAGCCCATTTCCGTTCAGCAGAAGACGATTCGAGTCTCTAGAATGTGCAGCAATAGTTATGGATTGATATTTATTGCTTACAAGAGCAATTTAATTTTTTCCTTTTTAATAGAAAATGGCTGGAAAATTTAATTTTGCATCTATTTTAAGTGCGTTGCCAAAATATGAAGTTCGCAATCCACAATGTTTTTTTATCTACTCTACACCAGTTATTACTTAAAGTTAAGTAAAGTTTTATCTAAAAGATAGTTTATCACAAAATAAAGCAATTTATATACAACACAGATAATTCATACTGTTTACAACTCTGGCCTACATAGATTATTATAATATGTAAGTATAGCGAATCTTTGCTCCGACGAAAACAAATGTAGATATTATGCGAGCGCTGTATTGGGGTAAAAGAACCACTAGTTAGGTCCCATAAAATGCTAGACGAAGATGGAGGGACGAACTTGACTCCTACCGAAAGGACTGGTCCCCACTTCCCCAGTGGCGGTGGGCAGACGTGTTTAGAATAGGGAAAGGGAGGCCTTTGTCCACAAGTGGGATATTACGGGCTAAATAGATCGATAGATGATATGCCTATGATGTTCCCACTGCTGGGACACAGTCCTCCTCTCTGTGAGAGGGAGTGGGCCATAATCCCCCACCCGGGCCCAGTGCGGGTTGGTGGATGTCACATGTCTTCAAATTTGTGGTTTTAGAACATGCCGGTTTCCTCACGATGTTTTCCTTCACCGTTTTGAGAGCAGTGGTGATGAAGTTAAAATACATAAAGTGCCTGCCTGGGTTAGAACTCACGACGTACAACTCGTAAGTCGGGGCCAATACCACTGGGCCACCATTGCTCAGCGCTAATAGGTAGATATAATATTATTTGATAATTCTTGTTTTTAGGATGGATCTTTATTGAATAAATAACAAAAGCAAAAAATAGTCTCTAATTTTTGTAACCTTGACAGAAACGGGTATTAAATATATTGATCTGTGGTTCAAAGGCTTTTGTAACCGATACTTTCGAAGTAGGTACTCATATCTGACACATTAGATACTGTGCCTATAATACTTGGGAATTTGGCAGTCCTGTCCCACACCCTTGACCCACAACACAGGAATCCATCAGATCATGGGATTAAGTCCGCCGAAGTTCAAGATGGGACCAATCTTGAAATCGCGAAAAACAAAATCTACTGTTCCATACATTTGAGTTCACTTAAATCGACAAAATGTATGGAAAAGCGGTTTTTTCTTTTTTAAACTAATGTTGTTTAACACCCAATACTGGTATTCAGCTGCATCCGGTTGAAGCCGACCACAACATTGTTGGGAAAAGGCTAGGCAGATTGATTTGATTGATTGTTGTATAACACCCAAGTTTATCAAGCCGCACAGAAACATCGATTTTAAAATAGTATTTGGTAATTAATGCTTTCAAACGGGTTCTCAAGGCAGCGATGCATTGAACGAATAACATTACAGTTCACACATGTTTTACACACGCTGACCTTCATCATTTATCGTTGACTATAGATATTTTTATAACGTTGTTTCGGAATTTGATAAAAATATCTTAAACTAAGATTTTTAATTTGCTAGACTCACATGCTGCACATTCGACCTTTTTTTTAAATAACACGATAATTAATTAATAGTTCAGAGATAACACGACTACAGCGAAGGTTCTCCTGCAGAGAATGATTCAGAGATCCTTTGTGAGAGTCACTCGGTAATTAGATTTACTAGGTAATTTTTATGTCACCACCAAATGTCATTACATCTAACTATTAATGAACTAATTAAATCTTAACTAATCCTTACACATTATTATAAAACGCCGCGTCTGTCTGTCGTCCTGTACGCGATAAACTCAAAAACTACTGCACCGATTTTCATGCTGTTTTCACTAATGGATAGAGTGGTTCTCGAGTAAGGTTTTAGTATATAATAACCGACATCCACGAGGGCGAAGTCGCGGGCATCAGCTAGTACCTATTAATTTAAACTAACTATAAAAATAAACAATTAATAACTAAAATATGGCGTCGAAAAATTCCTCCGCATCGCTGTCGGCTGGTAATGTACCCAAGAGACTGGCGGAATTGCCACGTAGTATTATTTCTTAGGAAGTAAAAAAAAAAAACCTTTTAGTCTAGCAAAAGAATAATTAGAGTATAGTTATGTTTGTTTACACTAAGTAGACGAATAGTAGCAGTACAGAGTAGCTTATAGAGACGAATTTGGACGAAAAAACATTGCACTGATTCCAAATAAATTGAGAAAAGGACAGGATTATGTCAACTGAGTAGGCTATTCTTTGAATAAGCATGTAGTAGAACTGTATTGAAGGGCTTTTACATTAAGTAAAATAATTTGAGATTTGAACCTAATAAGACTCTATGTTAAGGAAAGTAATGTTAGTTCATTAAGAAAAATGAAATTAGAAATCGCTTCCATAGAAAATCGAATGTAGTCAAATCTAAAATGCATTTGACGCTCGAAGGAGTACAAGTTTTTGTTTTGATCATCAATGCCGTCTTTATTTACGCCACGCGGAAAAAAATACCAACTTTTTTCATTAATATAGCCCTACATACAAAATAAAACCTTACAGACTGACGTTAGAGTTTATTTTCGTATGTTTGTAATATAACTAGTAAAACAGTGATTATCAGACGCATGTTTGATCTAAAGTGAGTTTTGAGTCGGTTTAAAACAGTTTCATCGATGTCGGTGACCCCGCTAGCCATTTCATGCGATATTTCAGTTACATATTGGTATGAGCATAAAAACTGAATTTTTAGTAGGCAGTTGCCGAATCACCGCGCTGCTCGTAAAATTCGGCTGAAAGATAATGTTACCGTCGTAGTAATAAGTAGGTATAGGTATCTATAGCCTATAAATAACTGTGGCAGCCTGTCTAAATATATTGCAATTTAATCAACATAATAATTAACACGCTTGACAGCTAAATTGGCGGTAAAGGCGCCCTCAGGTGCCAGTAATAAGAAGGTATTCTCGATATTCCTGCTGATCTAGGCGGATATTCTCGTATTTTCACAGAATCATAAGGACTGCGTCTTATAAGTACTTGTTTTTTTTTTTTTTTTTTGTAACCTTTCAATGATTTTTTTAATGTAAGTTTATTTTTGGGAAATAAAAGGATTAAATAAATCAATTTATTTTGCTTTCATACAGGTTATACGTATGTATACGTTAAGTCGTTGGTCTCAACTGTCATTCGTGGATCTTTGACAGTCGTTACGGGTCGTCAGAAGCCCGAAAGTCTGACAACCAGTGTTACCTAGGAGTATCGTATTGCCCGGTTACTGGGTTGTGGAGGTCAGATAGGCAGACGTTCCATGTAAAATAGTGGTGGTATTCAGCTGCATCCGGTTAGACTGGAAGCCGACCCCAACAAGGCTAGGCAGATTGATTGACAGGTTATGGTATATTGTTTTTTATTTGGAAAATATAAACATGATATCTAAACATGATAAAACAAAAAAAGAAATATTTTTGTTGGGCCCGCATTTAGTGACGTCACTTGAAATATTAGCTTAAAAATCGATATCGTGTTTAGATAACCGTGCGTTTGCACTGGCGAAACATTTGCGACCAAACATTTTGAAATCTCTATCTCCTGTCAATGCTTCATACAATTTTTGACAGGAACTAAATATTTAAACATGTTTTGTTGTAATGTTTCGCCAGTGCAAACGCACGGTAACGATATGGATAGTGCCATCCACGAAGACGCGTCCTACTCCGCTCCACTCCGTACTAAAGTACAGCTTACAGTACAGTAATCGCAGAGTGGGGCGTGTCTTCGTGGACGGCACTGTCTGTAACCATCACGTCTGCAGAATTTAGCTAGCTAATTTAATTTGGCCCTGTATATAATTCACGGTGTCTTTAAACATCACACCTATAGATGTAAATAAAACGTTTTAAACCAAAATCCGAGGTTTAAAAACCGTGTTAAACAAATTGAAAACGGTTTCTTCACAGCTTTAACCAAAATCCGTGGTTTAAACACCGTTTAAAATTTGTTTAAGACGGTTTTTAAACCACGGATTTTGGTTTAAAACGGTTTTTTAACAACTATAATCACACCTGTCGTTCTCTAGAGGGTAGAGGCTTCTAATCTATATATATAAAACACAAGGGTGACTGACTGATTGACTGATCTATCAACGCACAGCTCAAACCACTGGACAGATTAGGCTGAAATTTGGCACACAGATAGTTATTATGACGTAGGCGCGCACTAAGCACGGGTTTTTGGAAATTCGACCTTTAAGAGGGTGAAAAGGGAGGATTTCGTTTGTATGTAAAATCTTGCTCCTTGAGTTAATAGACTTGAAAATTGGCACGAATATTTAGCTATGTAAATAATAAAGTTAGCCATTTTTTTTTTTTTTAACTACCCTCTTAACGGGGATTGGGGGGTGTCAAAGTTTGTATAGAAGAATTTTAACGCGCGGTCCGATTAGCTCGAAACTCGGTTTTTATACTTAAAACCAACAATAAAGAATAATGTGTATCAGAGTTTTTCAACGAATATGTATCTAAGTAAATTATAAAATTTGTCATCTTTCGTTTTTCTAAACTACCCACTAAACGGGGATTGGGGGATGTCAAAGTTTGTATAGAAGAATTTTAACGCGCGGTCCGATTAACTCGAAACTCATCATCTATAGTTAAAACCAAAAATAAAGAATAATGTTTAACTGGGATTTTCAAAAAAAATCCCCTGATGGGGCGAAAAGGGGTAGGAAATATCACAGCTCAAACCACTGAACGGATTGGGCTGAAATTTGGCACGCAAATAGTTATTAGAACGCAGGCATCCACTAAGAAAGGGTTTTTGGAAATTCGGCCTATACGGGGTGAAAAGGGAGGAAAATCTTATTCATTCAGTTAATAGACTTTAAACTTCGCACGAATACTTATCTAAGTAAATAATAATGTTTGTAATTTTTTTTAATTACCCCCTAAACGGGGATTGGGTGTTGTCAAAGTTTGTATAGAAGAATTTTAGCGCGCGGTTCGATTAACTAGCAACTCAGTATTTATACTTAAAACCAAAAATAAAGAATAATGTGTATCAAGGTTTTTCAAAAATCTACCACTAACGGGGTGAAAAGGGGTAGTCTTTATCACAGCTCAAACCTCTGAACGGATTGGGCTGAAATTTGGCATACAGTTAGTCATTATGACGGAAGCATCCAATAAGAAAGGGTTTTTGGAAATTCGACCTATAAGGGGGTGAAAAGAGGGGATACAAGATATATGAAAAATCTTTTTCAATTCATTTGGTTAATAAACTTGAAACTTGGTACGGCACTAATACTTAAAACAAAAAAAGTAAGTGTTTCGGTGTTTAAAAAAAAGCTGCCGAACGGGATGTAAAAGGGTAATAAAGTTTAAGGGGTATGGATCATAAATAAATCTAAAGAAAGTAAATATTAATTTTTGAAAATTATCTTTCAAAGGGGGTGGAGGGGTTCTTGAAGTTTTCAGAGGAAAGTACTAAATCTACGCGGACGAAGTCGCGGGCAAAGTGCTAGTACGCTATAAATATGGCAAATTTTCAGATCGACTTCAATTCGCAACGCTTTGCATTCTTCTTTAAGTGAGTAAAATATGCACAAGTCTGACATTGCATCCGCGTATAAGCAGTTTCTTTATTCGTTAAATGGCTGAACGAGTCCTGATTAGATACGCGACAGTTAGTCATGGCGAGAAGTCGGCCCAAAGAGGTTTCATGTATTATTTTTTATGCAGTTGTGTGAAGTCACATAACGTCTTAAAAATGTTCCATGGTAACAATTTGACTAAAAGAGTTACAGAAGGAGACGTTGCGTATTCAGCCTATAATGTTCCCACTGCTGGGACACAGGCCTCTTCTCAGTAAGAGGTAGAGAACCGTAATCCACCACGCGGGCCCAGTGCGGGATGGTAGTTGCCGCATTTCTTCGAATTTTTGGTCCTAGGATATGCTGTGTGTTTCCTAACTACTTTTTCGAAATAATATACATAAAGTCAAGCGTCAGTCTGGGTTCGAACCTACGACCTACAATTCTACAAGTCGCGGCCGTTACCACTGCGCCACCGCTGCTGTCAAAGACTACCACTGCTTTGAAGACGTTGCGCTGACTTCAAATAAATTGGGAAAATGGTAAGAGAATGTTCGGGTTCGTAGTCATGAATATGCATGAACAAGTTTTGCTACAGGACAAACTCTTAAATATTTCAAAACTGGAAACAGCCATTTCATAAAAAAATGCTATGCTGGCAAAATGAGCGAAACAGCTGATTTATACATTATTTTCGTCTTCGTAAATTATCAGTTAAAAACTGGAACAAATTCTTTTAAAGATGTCGCCACTATCGATGGTCCTTTTTAGGTGTTATTTCATCATTTTCATATCAGCATACTTCCTCTGCTGATCAAGGACTTTCAATGACCGATACAAACGGTCAAAAGAGATAATAATATGTTATACATACTACACATGACGAAAAACCAATTAGTGCTTTTAACAATATCCCCATCCATGTATCTGTCCTTGTCGTTTTAATGGCATTGAAGTGTGAGGACAATAGATTGCTGATTCATACTTCATATAATAAATGCGAAAGTAACTCTGTTTGTCTGTTACCTTTTCACGCCAAAATCACTGAACCTCAATAAATCTGCCTAGCCTTTAACCGGATGCAGCTGAATACCACTATTTTACATGGAGCCACTGCCTATCTGACTTCCACAATCTACTTACCTGGTAATACGATACCCCTTGGTAAGACTGGTTGTCAGACTTTCTGGCTTCTGACGACCCGTAACGACTTCAAAGATCCACAAATGACAGCTCCGGCTTAACGTACTTTCCGAGGCACGGAGGAGTAAGTATCGGTATGTAAAGATGGTCACCCATTCACGGACCAACCCCGGCAAGCGTAGCTCTGAGGGATCGACCCGTGCGGCTGTTATTACTTATTCACGAGCTCCTCTGTCGCCCCCTATTACATGGGACTTAAACATAACGGGCGAAATGTGGGTGTTCTATTAGGTACATCTCTGCCTAACCCTTCGGGGATTACAGGCGTGTTAAAGGGGAACTGTCACCCTCTGATCTGACCATATGACCTCTAATGTGACAACGCCTCTTACTTTTTATTGGCGAGATAAAGATTATCTCCTGTTATCCAATGTAATTACTATTGATAGCCACAGATTAAAGAATGGCAGTGATATCAGTGCAAACAAATATTAAGTACAGTAGGTCGTGGCTCGTAGATAAGTTATAATAGCCGTACGAGTCAATCCATCAGGTTAAGCTACTCTTGCCGGGGTTGGTCCGTCGATGGGTGACCATCTTTTCATACCGAGACTCCTCCGTGCCTCAACAAGCACGTAAGCCGTTGGTCTCGGCTGTCATTCGTGGATCTTTGACAGTCGTTAAAGGGCCGTCAGAAGCCCGAAAGTCTGACAACCAGTCTTACCAAGGGGTATCGTATTACCCAGTTACTGGGTTGTGGAGGTCAGATAGGCAGTTGCTCCATGTAAAATACTGGTATTCAACTGCATCCGGTTAGACTGGAAGCCGACCTCAACATAGTTGGGAAAAGGCTAGGTTGACTAGACCAGACTAAACCACTTTTTAGCTCAAAGTGGGCAGTCCACTTTTAAACGTGGCCCATGCTAAAAAGATCTGCAATGATAATGTTTTCACCAGAAAGTCTCTTCCGTGGATAGACAAACACATTTTTTTTTTTTTTTAATCTACTGCTTTATGTGCTTTCCGAGGCACTGAGGAGTATCGATATGTAAAGATTGTCACCCATCCACGGACCAACCCGGCAAGCCGATGGATCGACCCGTGCGGCTGTTATTACTTAGCCACGAGCGATTAAATTATACACTAGTCATTTACAATAAATAATTAGTTACAAAAAACACCGAACAGTTAATTAACATTCATTTTTTACCCGACTACGGCGAAGCAAAAAGGAGGGTTATGATATAAAGGTGCATATTGTGCCTTTATTCTGAGGTAAATAAACTTAACACAAGGCAATGTTAACTTCCTATAAAACACAAAGGAATAGAATAAAAAATTACCACCTGTGTGTGAGTAATGTTTACTTAATTATTGCACAACTTTCATTAAAAACGGTATCAAAGAAGGAAATGTTTTTCTTTATAAAACAATGAAGATTACAAGGAAATAATGTCATTTTGCATCAATTAGTGGAACTTTATCCATATTTACTGAGAGAAATGAACCTGTATTTCAGGATCTATTAAACCTTCAAATATGGATCCACGCAAGACACAATGGCTTTTTAATTGTTTCTGTAATTGGCATAAGAAAGGTTAATTGATTTAAACATTAATTTATTTATTAAACATAAACCAGCCAAGGTCAATTACATTAGTTAAAGACAAATATAATTTTAAAAAAGTATAAAACTACTCGACAGTCATACGTATATCTCACAATACTCCAGACATACTGACAAGATCTTCCATTCATCCGCAAACACATCACAGTCAGGCTTAGCGTACAAGAGAGTGCGAGAGTGAGAGACTGGTATCATGTTTTAAGACTTATGTTCTTAGTAGCACAACATTTAGTGTTAAGAAATTATTCCTAATTTGAAGTACTGTATGTCAGAAACAGACTCTTTATCTTTCACAGTAGGTTCATGTGACAAGACATGACTAAAGCATTTCATGGAATCTGAGATAAAATACAAATTTGAACAACATTCATGGTCCATGTTTTGTCACGCTATGTTAACAGTAAAATTCGACCACATTAATGTCATGTTCTATCGTGCCATGCCATTTTTTTGCATTATAATATTGTGTGTTTTTATATTTTTTTCTTTTTAGAATGCCACTAGATGTACCTATAAATTGTGTAAATTATTTTTTAAGAACAAAGTTTTGTAATGTGAGTGCTGTATACTCCTTTATGTGACAAATCCAGCAAAATTGTTTACTAATGTTGTTTTTATTATTCCATTTATTTAAAGCTATTACTAGTGAGGTAATAAGGCATTGGAGTACCTTTCAAATAAAAAATAAATGCCAGGATTATTCAAACATGGATAACTCACCTTGGACTTAGCTGAAGATATCCAAGTGTCCCACCAGTTGCCGGCCTGCTTGTCATCATGCCTCAGCGTACTGGCTGTGTCACTGGGACTTGAATCACTAGATCTATGCAAACAATCATGAGAATGTTAGACTTTTAAAAACAAATTTACATTTGTTTGTCTATGGTTGGAGAAGAATAGTATTCAATGTTATTCCTATTTAATTATTATTCATAAATACATAGGAACAACATATTCAAAAAATAATTTTGAACTTGTACTATAATTGACTGTATTTGTACTTGAAATATATGAATGAAGAATTTAAAAAAAATTGCAGTTATTTGCTCACTCAGTTCAGGTACCATCCTCAGACCAAATAAAAAACCAAAACAGAGCACTGCAAACAATAAAGTTTTGCATGCCAAAACTACACTACAGCTCTGTGCACACACGCTCAAACACACACATTACAATCAAACTACACCAAAATATGTGCACACATGTTTAAGAAACCAGCCTCACGTCACTGTTGACAGCGCTCTGTCTTGGTTTTTTATTTGGTTTGAGGTACCATCATGACACATTTAGATCTGAGTGATGTTGTTTGGTAATGGATTAGCTTAGTTTAGGATTGGCCCAGCCTTAGATATGGGTATAGGTTTTAAAAAGGGTACCAAGACTTCTGGTGCTGCAGTGGGACATTTACTGAGACTAATAAAATAACAAGGCTTCAAAATTGTCCCGTCTGTAGTGTGGTAGGCTTTGTGTTGATCTACCTACTGGCTGTCTCCAGGGCTCCAGGCATATTCTGTTACTTGCTATAGTTTTTTTTTTTTAACTTCTATTCTATTCTCTCTTATGTAACAAAACTATCATTGAACCATTTAAACTTTAGCTATATAGATAGCTTAATAAGGTCATAGCTGCTATCATGAATAAGTTACAAGCTCATCCATTATTTATACATTTGACATGAATGTGGTATAAATTGGCTTATTATGATTGAAAATGTGGCTGTGATATTTTTATTCACATTTGAAATGTGTATAAAAATATCACAGCCATATTTAAAAACTGTAGTCTTATATGTTTTTTTTTTATACACAGAAATATAAAAGAAAGGGAATTAAATAGGTTCAATTGCTGCCTTAAGGTCTCTCCCTATTGGAAATGAGCAAGGAATAAAAAAAAGAACTTACCTAACCAAATGAATCCTAGAAAAAGTATGGTTCCATATAGAACGAATTCTGTCAGCATCTAGTTAACACCGAACGGATTCGGTTGTTACTGTTATGTGCCTGACGTTATACGGTTTGTCTAATTCGCCTTTTCATTGACAAAATGAGCGACTAGGAAGCAATTAATACTTCTCCTAATTGATCCCATGACCTTTCGAAAACGAGATTCTCATCTCGAAAATGTTATTCTTAGTGCTAACCAAGTTACCGTGTAATCGTTTTATCACCAAAACAACGCATTTTTCCTTCACTAGGCCCTTTCTTCGATAACCATAGAATGTTGACATGGATTTTGTGATAGCGTAAATACAGGAAATAACTTACTTTTCAGCCATAACGACGTTTCTTTATAGTATACACAAATAAGGAGAGCACATGGATTGCTGCACATAAATTGTTGTGTGATTTTGTTGTTGTTTTTACACGAAATTTAGAATTAATTTTGACATAGTTTTGTTTGCGTTGACATAAGGATGTCGTTCCGTTACAGAACGTGTCAATGAAGCGTGTGATTTTTTACGGATAAGATTCAAGCATTTTTCTTTTGATTTATAATTCAATTGTTATTTATAACTTTACCTCATTTAGCAATGTTTTCATTTAGAACCAACCGAAACTACATCTTGGATGGCTACGGTTAATTACTTCGACTACGTTCCGTGAAAGGGAACGTTTTTGTTGTACAGGTGACTGTGTGCTTTGTTCACAGATGGCGGTATTTTGCAAGTCTTCAGCATACTGCCTTGCGTTTTTCTTTTCTTATTACAAGGCATAGTATGGATGGTAGGTGCAGCAGATTGTTTTGCTCGCAAGGGTAGAATAACATAACATCACGCAGGCCTGTATTCTCCGAAGGGCTAAAGGCTGAAGTGTGCCAACGGTACCTACACCCACATTTCGCCAGTTATGTATAAGTCTCATGTAATAGGGGACGAGCCTATTCCCATCAACCGGCACAAATCCAGACTCCAGCACGATAACACTTTGCCTGACTGACCCGGGAATCGAACCAGAGAACTCAGCAAGAGTAGCAATAGGTGTAATACCGGTGTCCTAGTTGTTCCCCAGTATACATACCTAAGTACCTACATAAATATAATTATTATTTTAGCGTGGCTTGGTAAGTAATCCTGATTCTACGATTGTAATCTTACAAACAACCACAAAATGGTGTACCTACCTAATTAATTAGCATCAAAAATATATATAGATAGGTACCTACAAGAGGAAACATTTCCTGTCCCAAAAAATCAAACAAAAATGTTTTTCCCATGCATGAAACCTCATGCATAAAGCAACGCACAAAACTGAATAATAATTACGGCTAATTATATTAATTCGCCGATGCGAAATATTAATTTGCGTTCGGAGAGGCCGTATCTCCCATCTATGGCTCGTCGATTATTCAATAAAGCATTGAAGAGGGATTTTTAAATAAATCCCTGCGCTTAGCGCAAGTGAGATGTTCTTACTACGATTAAGATATACATGTTTGTTTTAGTTCCTACATCCAGTAAAGATGAAGCTGTCAGTATTTTACAAGGGTTTTAAAATGATTTTGAGACGTGCCTGTTCGTGTTCGGTCAGCTTCGAATGAGTGACCGTTATTTTACACATCGAAACACAACTGAGGTATTGGCGCACTGTCCAAAAAGTTGAAAAGAACTTGAATTCAGACAGCCGTCAAAATCAGAAAGTCAAAAACCGCAGTGACACAGACTAAATAACTAGTGTCACTCTCGTAGTGATGTTACCTCATTCAGATGGACGATGTGTTAATCGCTACAGATGTCGATATTGGAATTGGAATGCCGCATTTAGGAATTTAGTTGGTAGGTATACCTATAACCCTCTACACCACCGCTAAGTACATACCTACTACTTGACGGGGTACAGGTAGGTTACATTGGTTATATAGGATTTACCTACATTATCAGAAGTTGGAAACGGCTTAGAACTTAATATTAGGTCTTTACCTATGAAATTGCCGGTCTGCAGTACTGGCCATTTCAAATCAAAATAATTTTTGTTTGGCTAAGAATTCTAATTTCAAATTAATTTTATTTTAAAAACATGGATTTTTTTTTTCCAAAAGTAGTCATTTCTTTATTGATTAGTGTTACATTTTCATCGCATTTCAATCTTTTTCGTCATCATGGATACGTTAAAAATTCGAGTAATTATGGAATATGAGTACCGTCGTGGCAGCAACGCGGCACAAGCGGCACGCAACATTCACGACGTTTACGGAGCTAACACTACAAACCAACGCACCACCTGTTACTGGTTTGCTCGCTTCCGTTCTGGAAATTTCGACCTGAAAAATGAACCTCGCGGTCGTCCGAAGACTTTGGTCGACAATGACGAATTAAAGGCGATTGTGGAAGCTGATGATACACAATCTACGGCTGAATTAGCAGCAGCTTTCGACGTTAGCGTCAAAACAATATTGGTCCATTTGCGTCAAATTGGCAAGGTAAAAAAGCTTGACAAATGGGTGCCCCACGAACTCAATGATCGCCAGCGCGAAGTACGCGTCGAGACGTGCCTTGCACTGCTCAACAGACACACAAATGAAGGAATTTTGAACCGCATTGTTACCTGCGATGAAAAATGGATTCTGTTTGATAACCGCAAGCGCTCAGCAAGTTGGTTGGATCCTGGTTCAGCACCTAAACAATGCCCTAAACGAAAACTTACCCCTAGAAAAGTGATGGTCACTGTTTGGTGGTCTAGCGCCGGTGTGATTCATCACAGCTTCTTACCAAACGGGGTGAGCATTACTGCAGATGTGTACTGTGAAGAACTGAACACAATGATGGAGAAGCTGGCGCATCTCCAACCAGCATTGGTCTATCGCTCGTCTCCGCTGCTCCTGCACGACAACGCGCGACCTCATACTGCACAGCAGACGGTCTCCAAGTTGCAAGAACTGGGGTTGGAAGCTCTCCGTCATCCGCCCTACTCACCAGACCTTGCGCCTACAGACTACTACTTTTTCCAGAATTTGGATAACTTCTTGGCGGGAAAAAAATTCAATACCCGAGAGGCAGTACAAAATGCCTTTGAAGAATTTGTTGCCTCCCGTCCAGCTGATTTCTTTAAGAAGGGCATCAATAAACTGCCACTGCGATGGCAAAGATGCATTGATTGCATGGGTGATTACTTCGATTAATACAAATAAAAAATTCATGAAAAAAAATCGTTTAAATTTTTTCATACAAAACGGCAATTTCATAGGTAAAGACCTATTATTTAAGTAGGTAGGTAGGTAGGTAACTAATCCGTTTCCATCTTCCCATCCAAAAGGCTAGATAAGCCACAAATAATACCGTCTTTCTTATACAACATATATACATATCTGCAACATAATTCGTTCTTTCCATTTTGTAAGTAGCCTTCTAGTAGCCTTAAATCGGAAGAAAAATTATCATCATCTGCGTAACCTTTTCCCAACTATGTTGGAGTCGGCTTCCAGTCTAACCGGATGCAGCTCTATACCAGTATTTTACATGGAGCGACTGCCTATCTGACCTCCAAAACCTAGCTACTGGGTAACCCGATACCCCTAAGACCTGCAGAAGAATTTTAAGGTTAAGATACTAGCACCTGTATCCGACTCGTCGCGCCAATCCAAAGCCAGCCTTCCGTAAAACTGTCACCACCCACATTAAAACACAAGCGACCATCGTTCTTACCGTGTCGTATTTTTAAACGTTCGATGTATTTTGTAAAAGCTGAATATTATAATAAATAATATTTGCTTTGGCTTCGCGGGTATCCGAGCACTCCCATTGTTTGTCGATCAAGAGATTCGGTGCAGCTTTCTTCGTTATTAATAAGTGCTTGCGAACGATGTTGTAACGGCCTCCATGTACAGGGTGCTCAGGGATTGTGTTAGTCTTCTTGAAAGGATTTTTAAATAGCTCATAGGTAAGTCATAAGTCATTTAATCATGAACAATAAATTTTATCTAAAGAAAATAAAATTCCATAAGGCAAAAACACGTTAAATATTACAACAATGCATAGATACAACATAATTATTTTAAAGGATTTTCTTTATAGATCAACAACAGCATAAATACACTTTTTCAACAGGAAACTTTTAAGTTGATTTTTAAAAGAGCTTGAGTAGATAGCGCTTTTTATATCTAAAGTGCTCACGGCAACTCTCTGTCTCATCATCTACATAATTATCATCATCATCATCTACTTCGACTTTTACCAACTACGTTGGGGTCAGCTTCTAGTCTTACCAGATGCACTTTATACATAGGTAGGTATCAGTATTTTACATGGAGTGATTGTCGACCCGAAAGCCGCAGTAAATGCCCGCACATTTCGGGTTATGGGTTTCGGTTCGCTATAATATATGCTATAATTTGCAATGAAATGTGCTAAGCAATGATTTATTTTGTGGAGGGACTGGTGTGGTGTTTTAATAGGAGGTTGGGAACATCTTCTTACCAGCTGGTTTACCAAGAGCCGCGACCCTCGCTTAGGCACCACATAATCTACCCAAAAAATCGAATTATTTGCCTCCCACTGAATTGGAACGGATTTTTTATCCCTTATAGGTGTGTCCAAACATTGTGCGGCAGCAACACGCGGCGTTTGCAGGACGAATGTTTGCGCGGCAGTACTGCGCGGCATATCCGAGACACGCCGCGCACTTCAGTTGGCATGAAAGCCAACGCCCAGTTGCGTGTCGTAGCTCTGCTTAATTCGTCCAAACACAATTACTGACGAATGTTTGCTAGAAATGTTTGTGCGCGGCAGGTAGACAGAAGTGTTCGCGCGCGGCAGTCGTCCAAACACAGCGCGGCAGGCCACGCGCGGCAGACCACGCGCGGCAGCCGCGCACGACTGCCGCTCAATGTTTGGACACCTTAACGGCCATTGACTAGCGTGAAAATACCCGATACCTATTATTATAGTCAACAAACACTAATATTTCACCTCTCATTACACACATCGCTTGCCTCGACTCATTGATTAACCTCCCACATCGATAAATCTAACTAATAACCAACATCCTGTCTACAAAAATCTGAATGGATAATCCTTCGTATAAACTGTAGCTAATAATAATACATGAAATGATCGACGTGGCTCAGCAAAGTTCATCGCTCAATCAGCGCGCGCCTGCGGCGGTGACGTCATCTCTCGTGAGTTGCCCCGCCCCGCCAAGAGATGGCGCTGTACGATCGAAGCGTAGATCCCAACCCTCACGCTTCGCCGTGTGTGGTTTGATGAGCGTTATAGGGGGGTTGATGAACTTTAGAGGGTTTTGTAAATATTTTTGTAGGATGTTGATTAGGTTTTGATTAAGATGATATGGAGCGATATGGTGGCTTACCTACGTAGCTCAGAGCTCTAGTACCTACATACAATATTGGTCTGATACATGCTGAGTGGAATCAGCCTGACGTAATTCAGTGGCACTCTGCCAAAAAAGGAGGTACCTAAGGCTCGAAGGACCACTGGCTAATTTACATGTTTGTTCATTAGTATGGGTTGAATAGTTCGTGGAACCACCAGTCCTCAGCTGTAGGCAGATTCTGGGGACATAATGCGGCTGGTACTCGTAACAAAACCTCGAGAGGCGGGTTCTTTATTTTCCCTTCAAAGTCTGTAAAACATAAATACCAATAGAATATTGTAAAAATCCTTTGCAGTATTTTTTTATGAACAAATAAACGGAAATGTACAAATGTTTAAAGTGTTGTACCGACATCGGTTTGTCATAAAACATTTCTGTTTATTCCCAGAACGCTTCAAACTTTCTTACGATGCCATTTGTTAGTTTTTACGCTTATTTCATGAGCTTTACATGGTACTAATGTGCAAATGCTGAATTTAGGTGTTCGGGCACTACCTCAATTTGCTTAGCATGATCCTCTGTTATGACGAACATACAGCAGCATTCATTTTGAAATAAATATATCTTAAAGTTGAGGATTGATGTTAGGTCCTATGTTTGACGAAAACACGATTACATAAAAAATTCTCTATAGAAAAAAAAAAACAAAGTTACCTCTAAACCGAACTATAAACCGCTGGTATTAAAAATACTTGAAATTAGATAGAGAACTTTGCATAATAACTGAACTAACTATATTGAGCTTTATTTTTATTTTAATGATCATTATTTTCACGTAAAAAGCAATTGCCTAAACTATTCGAGGCTTGAGAGCCGCCAGCACCCCATTCGCCCCAGGCCGCGAGTATGGTGCTAGCGAGATAATATCTGAGGTAGAGTACGGCCATAAAGGAAAATAATCATTTATTACATTCATCCTAGCGTTGTTATTGATGTTTGTGGAATTTGTCCGGGTTATAATTATTCTCCTTCCCTTATCCCAATTTATTTGTGGTCGGTGCAACATGTCCCTTTCTTCCATACTTCTCTATTAGTCGTCATCTCGGTAGTCACCCCCTTTCTAGCCTTATCATCGTTCACACAGTCCATCCATCGTTTCTTTGGTCTTCCCCTACTCTTATAGCCATCGACATTCATACGCGAAACTTTCCTCACGACATTAGAATTTGTCCGGGTAGTATGCCTCCATAACTTTTCCGACAAGGTGCATGGCCGTATTCCAGTTTGATTGGTATTTAATTGTCGGAGTTACAAAAGGAGACTATAACTTTCTCCCTGGAAGAAAGGCACCAATCTGAAAGTTCTCTCCCTAAAAGGTCTGCCACAGGGACACAGGGCTAACCCAAACCAGTAAAAAAACTTATCAATAAGTAAAATGAAGTATCTAAATACTTACTAAACATATCAAAGTGAGCAGTATCGTTTTTCTCAACTATAGGTACAGTCGAACAAGCTATTTGGTATACAGGCAGATAACTTGCAACTACTTTAAAAAAAATTGTCAGTGTTTTCAGTAGTCAACAATCCTTTTACGTCACTCTCCAGCCATAAGCTCAAAAAGTTAAATTACACACACAATCAAAACGAATTTTGGCAATGTAGCAGAAAATGAATATTTTGCCTGTATACCAAATAGCTTGTTCGACTGTACCATTCCTTGGTTAGAGGATATCTAGGCTACTGCTATCTATGTTCATAGTGTACTTAATTTCTATTTCTGCCTGTGCCTTAAAAGTGGTGTCATGCTGCCATGAAAAGCAGTGTCATTATCAAAATCATGGTCACCAGAAACCAATAGAAAAAAATACAACATGGAATTTGCTAGATCATGTCTTGTGCATAATGTTCTGAATGAAATCCACAGTAAGGTCGATCGATTGTGTGCGTACGACGACGTAAGTAGTTAGTGTACCTTTATTAGTAAACATTGACGAATTGTTGAAACTTAAAAAAAAAGTGAGTGCTTTAATTTTTATTCTTCTTTTATTGGACTATAAAGATTGTACAGTTTTCAAGGCTCTGTTATAGCAATGGTTTTTTTCCCATATGTAATGTGTCGTATTCTACCTAAATATATCTTCTCATAGTTAAGTCTTAGCTGGTCAGCAGTATATAACCAACACAAATGGTTTGTGGCTAAATACCATTATTGCATTCTCTTTCGATTTTAGCTACCACATGGATATTATAATTGAGTCGTTGAGCTCCTTAAGTTCTGACAAATGCTAGTACTGACTGGTCAGGTCCACTCAAATCTGTGTAGTTATTTCCTCAAAAGACCATTTCAGACACATGATCCTTAGGCCTGACAAAGATTATGTCTGGACTAAAAGATACTGCGACCTCTGAGTTTGTTTCGGCCTTTCTTCTCAGAGTAGTTAGATAGGAAACGCCGATCTCATCTAGCGTTTTTTTTTTCTTATGGTAAAACTGGTTTCGATATCCTATTACAGAATAAACAATTTTATTTCATTTTGACTTCTAACTACTTGTTTTACATTTTATTTTCTAACTGTGAGTTATCCAAGGCTTCACAATAAAGTTTCCATAACTCCAATCGTGCTTAGGTGCGACCGCTGTCCGAGTAAGTATCAGTGAATTTCATCGAAAAATGTTTTTTAACCGTTTCCGAGTTTACAACGTATATACTACTCGCTTAAAGAAGAAAAAAGAGTTTTTCCCGTCACTTTCCCCTTTTTAACCACAGCGTCATTTTTGAATGACGCAGGCGCGGTCCGAGGGTGGGGTTCCTGGGGACATGACTGCCCTCAAAATCATTCAAACTGTCGAGAGACTGAATGATTTACGTGCTTTACTAATTAAAAACTGTAGGTACTTGAGCCACAGAGATCCCGATGGGCTTATACAAAAAAAAAAAAAATTTGAGTACTTATCAATTCCCTAAAAATATTCTTCGGCACCAATGGTGATCCCCCCCCAAAATTTTAGGCTGCGACCGCGCCTGGAAGGACGAGCATGTTGTTCGTGATCACAAAAACCCAGTCTCCTCTCATTGGTGATGCAGCTACTATCTTCGATAAAGGAAGACGAATATCCAACCATACTTTACACATGAGCAGGCCAAAAAGCCACTGATGCCGCAGTAAACATCATCATCTGCCTCATCTGCCTAGCCTTTTCCCAACCAAGTTGGGATCGGCTCCCAGTCTAACCAGATGCAGCTGAATACCAGTATTTTACATGGAGTGACTGCCTATCTGACCTCCACAACCCAGTAACTGGGTAATACGATACCCCATGGCGAGACTGGTTGTCAGACTTTCGGGCGACCCGTAACGACTGTCAAAGATACACAAATGACAGCCGGGACCAACGGCTTAACGTACTTTCCGAGGCACGGAGGAGTCTCGATATGTAAAGATGGTCACCCATCCACGGACCAACCCTGGCAAGCGTAGCTTAACCTGATCGATCGACCCGAGCGGCTGTTATTACTTAGCCACGAGCTCCTCCGATCCTGATGCCGCAGTAAAAGAGGCTACCAAATTGTAGAAAATAAAAGCAATTTTGTCAATAAGAAGAAGATGGAAGATGTCAAATCAAAATCAAAATATTTTATATCATTTAAACCTTCATGAGCGCTTATGAAACGTCAGAAGCTAGGTGCACGGTTCCAATTGGTCGTTTCTTAAGGAGAAGAGCCGGCAAGAAACTCCACGGTTACTCTTTTAAAAATAATTGGCTTTTTCAATATTTTCGAATTACAGTGTTACGGTATGGGAGGACAGTGTAGGCCTTTCAACAAGTACCAGGTAAGTACTTAACAAAATAGAAAATGTTCAACAAATCTAATGTCAAGAATACATAAATAGGCAATAACTTAAATAATGAAAATAAGCACTAAGCACCGGTTACGTATTGAAACCCAACCATAACGATTAGTCATTCATATTTCTAATTCATTTACGTAGTAAGGTCATATCTTGCGAAACTGCAAGATATTAAATAACTACGATTGTTTCGTTCGCTGGCCGATCGTTTTATTGATTGGTAGGAAAAATCGTGTCTGGGATGGTAGGGGTTGGACACGGCATGTGAGTGGCGGGATAAGTCCGGAACTTCAGTTTGAATAAACATATCAGTTGGTCTAAAGCTATAACACACAACGGCTGTAGCATATCATAGTGTAGATTGAGGATAAAGACAAGTAAGTATGTCATGTCATAATTATGTCATGTCCAAATATTTTCCTTGCAAGGAAATAGCTACCAGTTTTCTTATAATATTGGCTTGATGGCTTCCTCTTTATCCTAAATAGGCTGGCTGGGAGTTCTTTTTCCTAAGATAAGAGCTGCTCACCTAATCACAACTGGGAACAGGTGGGATTAAATCGAAGGCGTATAACTTGCTCGATGTTTCGCATTCGGGAAAATCGCGAGAGAACAAAATGTAACCAGACTACCAGAGCCTTTAGTTTATGATGCCCTTTTGTCTGTCACCTCGCGCACGTATGCATCATCTTAATAAATTCACATTATTGCTATTCAATAAGCATGGTCACCGTACGCACCGTGGGCGAAGCGTGGGTGCCCTCGCGCATCACTATGTGATGCACATTAAATTTGATTGTTACTGCAACCTGCGCAGGCGCACAGATTTATATTATTACGCCAACCGCTCATTTGGTGATTATTAAACGATATAAATTTATTACACGATTCAATATTAATATCGTGACGGTAAAAGGGTAACTAGGATTCTTTGAACGCGTTTGAATTTAAAGACGAACTCATTTAACAAACTGGCAACATTAAGGAGAGCATAAATAACCTGAGTTATCATTATCAAACAAATTACTTCATCATATTGTTCTCCGTAGACTTGATCAACTTTGACTCTAAGGACCAAATATATTCACTCGACGAACTTTGAAGTTCGGAATCAGAATCATGTGAAATGTATAAGTAGATATTGTATTATCAAGATACCTGATAAACTACTGTATATGGTGCGTTTTCCTTGTTACAGATGCCTTTATGAAGCTACCATAATGTAACAATTTCAAAAGCAAACTCCGTTCCGTCGCTGTTTGTACCAGGAGCGCATATCGGCGGCGGCGGTGGCCGCAAAGAATGTCGTCGTCGGATTTATGTGTGCGCGCGCACGCGATGACAGCGCCGCACCGGCCACTACTCTACGCGTATGTCCGCCTGGTACCGCCGACTAGCGTTGAGGCAGTGATTTCTTTTTGTTTCAGAGCAGTTTCCTTTATGGTGATAAACAATTATGCCATTTACTTTGTACTGTAAATCATTTTCATAAGCTGAATCACTGTGTAGCTGTTCATGTTAAACTTTTCTGTTTTAATATCTAAGGTATTCTATAAACCTTCTAAAATGGTACCTACTTATTCCTTATACTTAAAAGGTCTACTACTACTACTTACTTCTCTTAATGGGACTACTTACTATATACTATACTTAAAAAAAAACGTATGCGAAAGCTTTGTTCTTTTTAAAAATTTCTTAAAAAATTACGCGGTTTTACCATTTTCAAACAATCTTATTACTGACTAGTTGACTACTGTATTCTCGAAAACAGGTGTAAGAGACTAACCCTGTTGGCATTTAAAAACAATTGCAAATGAGGCAGAAAACGCGCGCCATTCTTCTACCACTTCATTTCGGCGAACGCTTCCGACAACGTCGTCGGTCCACTTGTAACTCGCATAAACTTAGTTTAGGTCTGTTTCCTCAGTTTATGTAGGCGCGGTCGACTGTCTACTGCTGCCACAGTATTTATGCTAAAAGGCCGTGCGGCTCGGACCCTTAATAAACAAATGACGCGCTCACAGATTTAAGAGCCCACGTCGCAATTATTTTGCTATTTCGACGCGGCCCGACCAAGTAAAGGCGGCTTTTTCGCTTTATTTGAATTTTAAGTAACCCCATGACGGTAATAGTGGTTGGGGAGTCTGTGGCTCGCTTTTGTTGCTTCGCCGAAGGGAAATGACTTGTTGCACGTCAGAGCGCGCTCCTGACGGTTTTCGTAATGTCATTTGGAGGCTTTGAGACGTAAAGTAACAGTGGCATAACGCTGAGGCGCAAATTGTAGTGTTTGCTACGATAATGGTATACTTTAGACCACAGATTGCGCTTTTAAACATAAGAATAGACTTTAAAGTAAATAATAATTAAGTAGGTAAGTACTAGTTATCTTATGACGAAGACGAAGTAGCTTTTGTTTGTTAATGGGATCGTTACATTTTTAATATCGGTTTGGAAACTCATAAGTTTGTATTCATGCTCCAAAATGTCACAACCTGACGAAGATTGATAAGCTCTCATTGGAAGAAACATTGTTAAGACATCATTGTAGATATAAAGGAACAATTTTTAACTGAATAAGCTTAACCACAACAAAAAGATAGTGACTGTCCATTCGTGATACTCGACATTTTATCGGATTTCCAGTATGGCAGGCTACTGGATGCGATCATTTAAAATGATAAATCACCCGCTCCGTCACCGGGCGACTCGTCAAAATGAACTTATTTGTCAAACTAAGATCACTGAGGTGCGATAACTAAAACAGGAAATTGAAATTTTGTATCACCGGACAAAAATCGGCCGCGTCGCCATCTTGGACGCTAATCGCGCCACGATTTGAATATGGAACTCTTTATACATAAATAGCTTTTTACTTTTTTATAAGTGTGAGCAGCCAGTTGATGCATAGGTCTTGACAGGAAATGAGGTTAGTTTTTTAAAGGTTCGTAGTATTTGCGTGGGAGAAGGGCGCGCTCGAATAGTTGATGATGGGAGGTGCACAGATGGTTGATATAAATTTCAATGTAATGTTGTGCCTTTGTGTCGAGTTAAATGCTTTTCTAGGTATGTGCCTGTCAGATAGTGACTGACGTAACGATATAGTTAAGTATTTCCTGATAGGAAGGGGATGTATCTACGAATTTAATTAATAAAGAACACAGCAAATTGTTGCGATGACTAGCTTAGACTTAGCAGTCCCCGGGGACTAAAGAACCATTCGTAGAGCCAATATCGAAGGACCGTATGACATAATACATGCTGGTACTAAATGCACCTAGCATGTATTATGTCAGAATTAGGGGGGCCCTTGGTTAAGTAATAAATCTCCAACTGTCACTAACATTAACACAATAGAATTTTAATTGTTATCGCCTTCTAAAGGCCAATCGACAGTTGAGAGGAACAGCTGCAAGGATCGATCAATTAGGTTAAACTACGCTTGCTGCGTTGGGTCCGTGTATATTTTACATACCGAGATCCCTCTGTGCCTCGGAAATCACGTTAAGCCGTTGGTCCTAGCCGTTGGATCTTTGACAATCGTTACGGGTCGTCAGAAGCCCGAAAGTCTGGCAACCAGTCTTACTAAGAGGTATCACGTAACCCAGTAACTGGATTATGGAGGTCAGAAAGGCAGTCGCTCCATGTAAAATACTGATATTCAGCTACATCTGCTTAGACTAGACGCCGATCCCAACATAGTTGGGAAAAGGCTAGGCAGATTGTCAGAATCACTGTAGAAAATCTAGTCATAGGAAGATACCCAAGGAATCCACGGATAAAAATACCTGTAGGGGGTGGATTAATAGCTGCTATAAAGGAAGGTACTAGAGATGGCTTGTAACAGGTTAAACACGATATCTGTTATCACTGTTACTGTGACAAAGAAATAACAGATCCAAATATCTGTTATTTAATCACAGCTTGTTATTTTTGTACGGACGATAAATACGTATTTAAATCTCAATCGAATATCTTCTTTATTTCTTTTCGTTTAAAGTCGAAAATCGTATGTATCTGTTATTAAATAACAGCCTGTTATTTTTGTACGGACGTTAAATACGTATTTAAATCTCAATCGAATATCTTCTTTATTTCTTTTAGTTAAAGTCGAAAATCGTATCCGAAGTTTTAACAGTAACAGCCGCGGTAACAATCTTGAGGATCTGTTATTTTAAGTAACAAATATGTTTTATTGTTAGGAACAATTGCTATCTGCTATTTTTAATATCTGTTATTTCTATCTGTGACGATAAATACGCCTCACTCCTAGAAGGTACTTATAGGTATGCTATGCGCAAGTCCGTTTCTATACCTAAACCAAGTCAGTTCCGCTACATTTCGACTGCAACCGTCCTATACTGTACTTTATACCGACATTACAGTTCCTGCTACATTTGTATGCCTTTTATGGAGCATTTTATCTAACCCCTAAGTTAATTCCTTGATTACATTCTAATTTCAACCCTATAATGAAGAGAGAAAGATTTGAAGTTGAATGTAGAGTCTGTTCATTGATTTTGCATCTGAAAGTTTTGGGAAGCTAGAATGGTACAATTTACTTTTAATGCATTTTAGATAGGCTTTCATTGGGAAGAAGAAATATTAAGACAATTGGGAAATAAAAGTCTGAATCTAAGCAAATAAAATAGGTACCTACCCAAATGAGTTATGATATTTAAATAACATACAACTATAATTTATTTACATTACATAATTATTTCGGTTAAGCTTCAGCCTATCTATGTAACTTATTATTACACAATATTGAAGAAAAATATTATAAGAATATGATCTCAATTATTGTTAAGAACATAAATTTAAAAATTGTTGTATTATTTAATTTGTTTCTTAATTTTATTTCTTAAGAATTAATTTTATACTTTTTGCTGTGCCCTACAGGGTCCGTAATTGTACCTTTAAGCCTTTGTAACACCTTTAACCACATTATGGAATGCAATAAAATATGAATATGAATGCCTCGAAAACTACGAATAACTCTCATAGAAATGTAAAACGCAATAAGTAGGTACCTAGTACTTACCTACCTATTCACTTCTTTCAGAAATGACCACACCTAAAAAACACCTTATCCAAAATATCTTTTAATTGTAAAATAATTTAATGGTGCAATACATAAACAATAATAGTCGAGGAGGAGATAATTATATTTAAAATAATTGAGTTCCTGAGGTAATATAATGTTAAATACCGACCGCTGCGAATACCTATACCCCATTTGAAATAAGATTAGACATTAAAACAAATCCTTTTACAGTCCGTTCAACCGATTTTGACTTCTATACCGTAGGCACAAGGATAGCAGTAAAAGCAAAAAAAGTTACACAATACCAACTATCTACTGCGGCTGCCATTTGTCATGCCACCAACGCAATAGAATTCAATATCGGTTGAACGGAATGTAAAAAAGGCTTGTCTATACGTCTAATCTTATTTCAAATGGAGTATAGTTGTCGATGCCGGTGCCGCAATCGACGCACGCGCTCTTGATCTAACAAAGATACATTTTTATTGAAGTTTAATTCATTCTTTCATTAATAATTAGGTATGTAAGAATGGAAGATTTAGAAAAAAAACACCCACATGGGTAACTTTATAATTAGATACTTTAATCTCTCTGAAAATTCTATAAATTCAGTTTCGGTAAATCTTAAGATTTGGCAACCATCGTAAAAGAGTATACTGCCGGTTGATTCTGTTTCGAAATCTCACCGTGAAAACTAAGGTAAAGTGAGCCTATGGTGAACTATCATTCTACCTACTGATCTATTCTGTAAAAATCTCAACGTGAAAACTTAGGTGAAGTGAGCTGTCATGTCACCTTACGTTCTTGACAGCTCACCGCAAGCTCACTTCACCTAAATTTTCACGTTGAGATGTTTACATAATAGACCGGACTAAACCAAAATGTTAAAACGTTTCGAAAAATCTCTAAATTAAATTAAACCCTCCAAAAAACAAAACCGTCTCCAATATTTGATCACGCAGCATTGAATCTCAATACAATAGCACCGCACATAACAATCTTTTAATCTTAGTTTAAACCAGTGCAACCTTACCCTAAGCCAACCAAACCGAAGTTTAATTAGTTCTATCGCTAATTACTTAGCAGGGCACGACTAACCGAGGACTATTCCAAGCATTCCATGATTTATTGGCCAGGCACTATCCTTTGACCCTTAGCGCTCTATTTGGACAAAATATTTAACATTTTAGTGCTAATGGGTTTAAACGGGGATTAATACTTAGCAGTTGATTAAGTAGGTGTGTTGTTTATTGATTGTGATTAATTTATGTAGGTGTGAGTAATTGGGTAATTATTTTGTTTGTTTATTGGTCATGTACCTAAATAATTGACGGATACCTAATCCGTGTCGACAGCTTCGTTGGTCTAGTGATCGCAAGAGCTACTGCTTAGCATTGCGTAACACACGATCAATAATAATCTGAATCATTTTGAAGGATATTGCCAATCCATTGCTTGATATGTTCGAAAAATTTGCCTGCTCAACAATTATCGCAATGAATGTTGTTGAACGGTCAAAATGTAACAGATTGTGATTGATCGTGTGTTACGTAATTGGGGTGCTGGTATCGATTCACAGTCGTGGGAAAATATTTTTTGGTTTTTCTATCAGGAATTTCTGAGTAGCAGCCGGAGTCTAGATTTGTGCCCGGCTGATGGCAACAGGCTCGCCCCCTATTACATGGGACTTAAACATACATAACTGGCGAAATGTGGGTGTACTTTAGGTACACCTCTGCCTAACCCTTCGTATATCTAAATACAGGCGTGTTGTTATATTATAATATTCCAGATGATTTTTTTTTTACCTAATTCTTGTCACTAACGTTGCGGAAACAGGAAGTAGAAAGATTTTTACATGAGTTGGCAAAAAATTATGCATCTTGGAACTTATTTTATTCAAGATCTTTTTGATCTGAAAACGAAAAAGTTTAACTTTGTTGATTTGCATCTTTTGTTACAAATCTTTGCAGTGAACGATGTACACACGGCTACACATCAAGCTATACTTTTCCAGTATAAGCTGACCTCGCATTGTACGGAAATCCTATAAAATGCGAGATCAGCTTATACTGGAAATGTATAGCTTGATGTGTAGCCGTGTGTACACGACCTTATTGCCTGCGACTTCATTTGCGTGTATTTTTTATTTCATAATTTTGTGACACAAATTTTTAGGAAGTAAGTATCCTGTGTCCTCCAGATCCTAGGCTACTGATCTGTCAAATTTCATAACGAACGGTTCAGTTTTTTAGGCGTGAATGGTAACAAGACAGACAGACAGAGTTACTTTAGTGAGAGTTACTGAGTTAGAATGGATGTAAGCAAGAATCTCAAACGAAACCCCCCAAAAGTTTTAATCAACCTTTTCAAATAAAAAAACAAGACAAAAACCACCTATTAACGTCTACTTAAACATATGTAAACCTTGTTATTTCGAATTAAAGTCGCCTGCACTAGATAACGAACAATCAGCGGCGGCAGCGAGCGGGTTAGCTTCCCGCTACAAATAAGTTTAGATCGGATCGGCACCTTTTTGTTCCCACTGTCCCTTCCTGTACGATCAGCGATCATTGATCACGGACTGGAGGGAGCAGGCGAACGGTGATCAGGTGATGTGCCTCATTAAATAAGAACCTAATTTTCTGTAAATTTCAAGACTAGACATAGATACACTATAGAAGATTCTATGGACCTAATGTTGCCTTCGCATTTGCGGCGTTATTCAACTTGCGTAGACGCTTCGCTCACGTTGCGTAGACGTTGCACTGACGTCACGTAGACGTGATCGAAACTAAAGTTACGTCGACATCGTTTTAGCGTAGCGATAGGTACAAATAAGTTAGCTTCCCGCTACAAATAAGTTTAGATCGGATCAGCACCTTTGTTCCCACTGTCCCTTCTTGTACGATCAGCGATCATTGATCACGGACTGTGCAGGCGAAGGGTAATGTGGAGATCTGCCTCATTAAATTGCTATCAATTTTTTTGTGTCTCTTATGACAAGGCATAGACAGTTGGTGGTTGTAGAAGATTCTATGGACCTAGGCACCTAGCTTTCGCATCTACATCATTGGTCCACTTTACGTGGACGAGACGACGATGCTGCGTAGACGCTGCACTTACGTCGCGTAGACAAGGATTGAAGAAAAGCTACGTTGACGTTAGCGAAGCGTATAGGTATATACAGGGTGTAAAGACACCCATCACATAGCTGTCAACTATGCATTCTCTATTCTCTACATCAATATTAAGTAACACAAAAAGAATTTCTGGGAAACGACTTTATTTTTGGTGTGAAAAATCACTGTTTACGGTTGTGCGCAAAGTAACGCACGCAGAACATTCTGTTTATGGGTGCATGCAACGGTCAGGGTTTGTGCGGGTATTTAAAATTAATTTATAACATTTAAAACTTGCTTTCTTTAAAAAAACGTCTGAAAAAGTTGGAACTTTGACCTTCAATATCTCCGTAACCAGAAGGTTCCAAGGTATGGTTCAGAACAAAAAAATGATCACAATGACGGGAATAACAACTGACTTTCGGCTTCGTGAAGTGTCTTTTTACACCCGTTATAAGTTCGCTTCCCGCTACAAATAAGTTTAGATCGGATCAGCACCTTTTTGTTCCCATAGTCCTTCCTGTATGTTCAGCGATCAGAAAGAAAGATGCCATAACATATTCCCGCCACATACAACATCTATGAATGTAGTGAAATATTCATACAAAACCGTAGTCCACACTATTCTTTCGTAATGCAATTAAACATTTTTTTAAATACCCCATTAGAGTCCTTAATTTGTAAACTGTTCGGTCTCTAAAAGTCCTTCTGATTCACTTTACAAGCGAAAACGAACTCTACCACTGACCTATAAAGTATAAAATTGTATGAATGTAGTTGCCCTGTACAATATGAGCTTTAAAGCTTCGTTCAGTTTTGTGCTAAAATAAAAGCAGTAATAAAATGTAGTCAGATTACTCGACTGGAACGGTTTGAAGTACATTACTAACTTTAATTTGTTGGGGAAGTCGAAATTAACAACAATACTTCTTGGGTTTTTATTCGAAATAATTAAAACGGTATTTTTACACTCATTGTTCATTTGTTTGTGCTCCGTGATTGAGAAAATAGACCGTGGATGGCAGGCAAGAATACATGACGTATTCCAGATTGGGCACCCGCTTACATGGCACCTGAGCAAATAGCAACCGAGGTATTCCATATACGGCACCTATCAATATTTTTCGCAGGTGCCATTAGTGGAATAATTTGTAAAATATTTGATCATGAGGTCTACCACCATCTCTACTTCAGTGTGGGAAAGAGATGGAGCACAGATTAAGCACAACTCCATCTCTTACGTCGTTCTGTATCTAATGAATATTTTAGGCTCAACAAAAGACATATAGTGACCATTGCTGTAAAGTTGTGCGATAAATCGTTAGATCTGTCGGCCTTTTTTTAGGCAAAATAATTCACATAATAAGTAGGCGTACTTACATAAATAACCATGAACATGAAGTTTTTATGCTCATGAGTTAAACAAACACACACAAGACTAGCTTCTTGATTAACTTTTTTCCCTTCATTTGTCCTAAAAAATTGTACCAAATGGATATTTTCAACCTTATTTGCTATTATGCTGTCCTCCCTCTTTTTCAGAAAATAATGAAAAATCTTGTGCAGGCCGCTGGAATCCGCTGGATGCGGGAAGCACAGAACCGGTCGAAGTGGCGGTGCTTGGGGAGGCCTATGACCAGCAGTGGATCTTCGGCTTAAGTGATGACAAAAAAATGGATTCCCCAGTGAGGCCGCCGCAGCACTGCAGCACTGAAGTCTCTTTACTCAGCATGTTTTTTGCATTCATGCTTTTTATATTCGTAGTCTCCAATCAAAAACTTCAAGACCACATGACCCCTGTGATGACGAATTTATTTTTCGTTCTGGTGTTGAAACGGAACACGGATTCGTTTCTGGGGTTGAAACGGAACTCGTGTAAGTCTGGATTTAGGGGTGAAAATACTGGCTCTGGCACTAGAAACACGAAGATGAAATCCCTCTTCGTTTTCTCCTTTTTCTAGTACTCGGAAGCCCAGTTTTTGGACGCGATCTGTTGAGATAATGTGTGTTGTTAATGGGTTACATAATATATTTTCAACTTGTTTTCGTGACCATGTTACTTGAGAATAGACTTGCAATCTTCCAGCTCCCCAAATCGTATATTGCCAGGTCTGTACACGGGCGGTCTGTGGACCAGCTATACCAAAAGGTCGCTAGATGTCTTACGCGTCCAATATAATAACATTTTCAGGATGCTCCTGAGGCTGCCCCGTTTCTGTAGTGCGTCGGAAATGTTTGCACACCATCGAACTGACGGCTTCGAAGCGATCATTCGAAAAAAAATTGCTTCGATTGTAACTAGAACACGGGCCAGTAGCAACAGCATCCTGAAAACAGTTTCAGACAATTTCTATTCTCCCATTTTGAGGCATTTTGTGGAGAGGATGGCCAGGTGAGAAACTTGTACCTTACTTGGTCATCTTCTGGGCAAAAGGCGTCGAACTCGTCGTATTATTATTATTATTACTACTAACACTAGCTATAAGGTACCTATTACTAATATTTATGGATCTCTTGATATCGGATTAAATAAATTTTGATTTGATTTGATTTTGATTTGAAATCTTTGAGCTTGATAGAACTCCGAGCAAAATACCTAATTAAACACTGTTTAAAAAAAAATAACGCCATTAGACAGAAAAAATCCATACACATAACAATATTATAAAGCCGATAACATAATCGCGTCCGAAACATTTTTATCCTTGGTCCACACGCGCAGTTTGTCGTCAGATTTAGCTTGTATTTATATCCGCGCGGGCGACAGGCGTGTGCTACCGGTCCGATACTAAATAACAGTGTCACACTAGCCTTTAAGGACACCGCCGGGATGGTGCTCTGAGAGAATGAACAGTTCTTTATGTATTTAGTTTTTTTTAAGTGAAAATCTTCTTTAGATGCGTACTTTGCGTTCTTTCGGAACAGTGAACGAAACTGACCGTCACGCTTGGGTCCTGTCGGTGTCGCTGAATCGGGTATACTCGGCTCCAGTCAGTCGGCGACCGACGGTCGCTGACGCTGAATCGGGTATACTCGGCTCCAGTCGGTCGGTGTCGCTGAATCGGGTATACTCGGCTCCAGTCGGTCGGTGACGCTGAATCGGGTATACTCGGCTCCAGTCGGTCGGTGACGCTGAATAGGGTATACTCGGCTCCAGTCGGTCGGTGACGCTGAATCGGGTATACTCGGCTCGAGTCGGTCGGTGCTGCCGCTGATACGCGTATAATTTCGGTTCCAGCCGCAAGTTTTTACTTCTAACTTGCATGCAACGACACTCTTGACAACAAATCATTCTCTTACTTGCTTTTATTGTATCATCTAGATATGAAAAGCTATTTATGGATGCCGTTGACGTACACTTACAAACTTGCTAAGCTGGGGTGGACTGACTGAATACAGAGGGCGGAGTACCGACAGTGTTTAAGTAATTAGGGACAGATTAAAAGCAAAGGTCAAAATCACAGCTGAGTCAAGGAGAGTACCAGCTTTATTGAAGAACTTACGACTTTACTCGAAGCTACAAACTATAAGACTTCGATGATTAATTAAATAAGCCAAGTGGTGTGGCCGTCGGACTGCCAAGTCATAGGTCTCGAGTTCGTACCCAAATCACGCACCTCTGACTTTTCGGATTCATGTGCGTTTTGTATAATTATAACTTGCTTTAAAAACGGTGAAGGATAACATCGTGAGGAAAATGACAGAAAGATATTTCTCGACGGCATGTGAAGCCAAGCCAGAGGCCCTTGGTAGGCTTTAAAACTCGGACACCAGGTTAGTCACTATCCAACAAAAAGAAGAAGAATATTAAATAAACCTTGAACTTGGAACTGACTTCACTCCATCAACGGCATCAACTTCTCGCTTACCAAACAAAAGCTTCCAAGAAGAAATTCTAGCCAAAATCTTAAAACAATTTTCTGCCTGCTTCACCTCGCATACGACCATCTTGCGCATACGCCTTTTTGTTCAATTCCCGGCCGTATTTCGGCTGCGCGCGCTTCCATTTATCTCAGCTATCATCTGAGATACGGCGGCTATCCGCTGAATCTTTATGCGAGCACGATAGCCGATACTGACCGCCGCTGATTAGCCGATAGGTACGGTCGCACCATTCATAATGTTATGTTTTGGCGATTTTAAATAGTATCGATACTAAATCGATATGGTACCGCTTTCAGATTGTGTGAAGCTTTACATGTTTATGCGTTTCTGTCGAGACCATGTCTTATGGAACATGAGAATTAACGTAAAACGTAACACACACGGTAAGGGTTAGGCAGAGGTGTACCTATAGTGCATCCTCATTTTGCCAGTTATGTTTAAGTCCAATTTAATAGGGGGCGAGCCTGATGCCACCAACTGGGCACAAATCCAGACTCCGGGCTGCTACTGAGTAAGAACATGAGAATGTTCCAGTATTGAACTTAAAGCTTTGGAAAAAAAAAAATCACTTGATGTTAAGATTATTATATTTCAAAAATAGGTCTTGCATGAAAAGCACTGAAAATATTGATGAATAAAACACTATAAACATGGGACCAAGCCTAACTTAATACAGTTTGATTTATTTCAACATGTAAATGTGAATTAAAACAGTGTCCATGGAGTTTCTTTCCCGTTCATCTACGTTTTGGAATGGGCAACTAGCTTCAACTTCACTATGACTTTCTGTTCCTACTATGGTTTTTGGAGTTCTGTCAAAACCTGCGTTAGTTTCTCTATCTATACGACACCTTCCTATATTTAATTAGAATTGCTGAATATCTTCGGAAAATCACTTATAATCATTACTAGTCACCTAATCATTCTTAAGCTTAAACCCCATTCTGATCGCGAGTGATCCTCTAACTAAAGGAAGGTGGTGGTTCGTCTCCGGCCAGAAGTTGGTACATTGTGTAGCTTCTCTAATTAATTGGCCTTTCGGATGCCCGCGACTTCGCTCGCGTGAATGACGGTTATTATATACTAAAACCTTACTCGAGAACCACTGTATCCATTCCTGAAAACAGCATGAAATTCGGTGCAGTAGTTTTTGAGTTTATCGCCAGACAAACGCGGCGGAGGACTTTGTTTTATAATATGTAAGTATATATAGGTTTCAGCCGGATTTCGATGTTTTCGCCAATGCGCCATTACAGCTAAAATTGTACCTTTATACAACCTATGCTCCCTATCGTTTGATAGATCCCATCTCATTAAGATCACCATAGATAACCGCCGGTCAGTTTTTAATATCGTCGCCAAGCAATGACCCGTTCTTTATCATTCAATGTTCAGCCCACCGGTTAGCATTGTGTGCTCCTTAATTAATTGTAGTTTGATTGAGCGTCAATCTCATTTAGATCGCTGATCGGATTGATGTCGGCTGGTGAATGAGGAGGTATCAAATGTGTTCGATCAGATAACATGGGTTTGTTGAACAATATACAGCACACCGTGTGGGCCAGCTTTTTTGTTCGTTTAGTGTTTGTATGTATTGATTTTTTTAATCAGTTAGTGGATTTATAGTGAGTATTTTTTGTGGTCGGGAGCGTAATGTGTTTGGGAATTTTTAAAAGGTGATGGCAATGTTTTATTAATTCAAAATGTAAATGTAACATTCGTTCTGTTGTAAAGTGACAGTGAGTAGATTTCTCCAAAATATTGAACAAATCTGTACTTACAATATAATTATGAGTGCACACTTGTAACTGAAACGTATCAAACCATAAAATTAAACCGAATGATTCATACATAGCCTATATTAAAAACCTAGTACCGCTGCGCACAAACAAAGTGCTATAATATCCTATACTAAGTATTCATAGTCTTCGTCGGCTCCCGGTAGCCTGTCGGCTGTCGTCGCGACAACGCTTTGTGGCGACACCCTCTGCGTACGAGTCGAACCATTGTGCATGCACCGTGCATATATTGTGATTAAAACTTAACGTATTCGCGAAAATAGATCCACACTGTTTATTGCACAACCAATAGACAAATTACTGTCAAAATAATTCATATTCCCGCCAATTTGCAACTGTCAAAATGACAGCTGTCATTTTATATATTTTTTTAGTTTGATATGTTGTATAACGTGGCATTGGTAAGGAAACTATACAATCTGCGGTATACATAGAGGTTGGTTTCCCAGTAGCCTGTCGTCTGTCGTCGCGTGCGCTTTGTGGCGACACCCGCTGTGTACGCGCCGACGTCAAGCCATTGTATGCACTATGTACTGAGCGTATTTATGTGAAGACGGTAATTTGTATATAAATGTGGACTGAAGTAAATAGCCAAGTGTGCTTTCGATTCTCAGCCAAAAGCAATTTGAATTATTACGTAACTGATGCAATACTTTACAATTACATATTATTTGACATTTGGTAAACTATTACCCAGGTTTGACAGCCGTAAGTGAGTACTGGCAGGATACAAATATCGAATAGTTTCCTTTTTTTATGGTCGTGGTGATACACTAATAGGAAATTAGAAACATGCCAAAACGCTATGGAAATGAGTATGTTGGGGAAGAGGCTATCTGATAGAATAAGAACTGCAGATATAAAGAAACAAACAAGAACAAATAATGTGAACGTAACGATAAGAAAGCTCAAATGGAAATGGACAGGACTTACAATCAGGGGAAAAGAAAAATGGTCAAAAACAATAATGTACTGGTTTACAGGTGACAAGAAGCGGAAACGGGGAAGGCCATTTAGAAGATGGGCTGATGACATCAAAGCTGTTGCAGGCTAGGGAGAGGTGGAGGCCTTTGGAGGAGGCCTTTGTCAACGGGGGACATGCGGACGGGGATGGCGGGGCACTGAATTAATTCTAAGTAATATTAATATTTATTTATCTAAACACTAACATTTTATAAAACTAAGCAAAAAAACAAAAAATACTTATGTACTTTTTTATACCTGGCCGAATAAAGGCTTATATTATTATATTATAAACTATTATATACCAGCCAGCAGATAGGAAATGGACCGACAAGAGACGATTTTTTTCCGCCTCTTAGGTCTATTAGTTCGACCACTTGTTTCAGACTCAGACGTTCCGGTTTCGATTCCCAGTGGGGGCAAAATTTTCTGCTTAGTTTTTGAATATTTATTCAGAAAAAGATTCATAACTTGAAAACTATGAAAAATCGCGTAACATATACATGGGGGTGATTCAGATACCCCACGATACGAGGGACCAAATTTTTTTTGGATGTCAATTTTCCGGCCACCCTTTATACAGGATATAATTCGATCACAGATCCTAGAGAGTTACCTACTAAAAATATTTGCTCTAAAACATGAACTAAACTACATACATGCTAATATGGGAAATGAAAGCACAGTTCCAAGTAACGAGACTCAAGCGTCATCTGAGAGAAAGCGTTACAGTGTACCTCATAACGTAAGTAACGACCTATCAACCTGTCGTGAACTGTTATGAACTTACGGCACTTGCGTGTACGCATGTTTGTTACAAGGGAAACTGGGCGAAACGAGGGAAAATTTTCTTGTTATACCTATAAGGAAATGATATTTTTTATACCCGATTATAGTAGGGAAGAAGGGCTGCCTGAATTTATAACCGTGTATGTATGTGTAGGCCAAGTTACATTAGGTAGGTACCTACATGAATGACGGCTGAACTCTGAGGGCCTAGACAAGTGACAATCGCTTCGAAAGCGTTTCGTATTTCTACAACGACTTTCAACAAGATTGACATAAGCTTTTCAATAGCTTATGTCAGTCCTAGACATTTTTGCCTTTTCCATCATCGTTATCGTTGATAGAATGTCACTTTGTCTAGGGCCTCTGTTCTTCATCATTCAGAAGACCTTCACATCACAAGGCTCATTATCATGGGCTATAATTGCGTGACTCTTATCCTTATCCAATTCATTGATTGTTATTATGAATGATTTTCTATTATTTATATCCGTACTAGCTGATCCCCGTGACTTCGCCCGCGTTGATGTCTTTTATTATATACTAAAACCTCGAGTTATCGCTGATAGAATGTCACTTTGTCTAAGGCCTCTGAACGTAGAGAAACCGCGCAGCAAAGTATAAGTCCTTAGCATAATCGGGTAGTGTTCCCACTACTGGGACACAGGCCTCCTCTCAGTGCGAAGGCCGTAATCCATCACGCGGTTGGTAAGTGTCATATGCCTTCGAATTTTTGGTTCTAGGACATGCCAGTTTCTTCACGATGTTTCCTTCACCGTTTTGGCAGCAGTGGTGATGAAATAATTTGCACAAAGTAAAGCGCCTGCCTGGGTTCGAACCTACGTCCTACAACTCGTAAGTCGCGTGCACTTTTAAATCAGAATATTGATACAATTTACTGGTTACATCATTCATGTTGAAATTATACATGTGAGTACAATGTAGAAAAACGCGCACGTTGAAAGCGCGAAAAAGTGTGGTCTGGGTATCTAGATAAGACTACGAAAACGGCTATGAAACTAGCTACAAGTTAGGACAATAACCAACAGCAGTGACCCCTTCTGAAGAAACTGATACTCACTCTTCTTTTACTCAAAAATATTAGTCAACGGGTTGACGAGCTCATGGCTAAGTAACAACAGCCACACGGGTCGATCCATCAGGTTAAGCTACGCTTGCCGGGGTTGGTCCGTGGATGGGTGACCATCTTTACATACCGAGACTCCTACGTGCCTCGGAAAGCACGTTAAGCCGTTGGTCCCGGCTGTCATTTATGGATCTTTGACAGTCGTTACGGGTCGTAAGAAGCCCGAAAGTCTGACAACCAGTCTTACCAAGGGGTATCGTATTTCTCAGTTACTGGGTTGTGGAGGTCAGACAGGCAGTCGCTCCATGTAAAATACGGGTATTCAGCTGCAACCGGTTAGACTGGAAGCCGATCCAATATAGTTGGGAAAAGGCTAGGCAGATGATTAGTCAACGGGTTCCAACTGACTGAAAATCAGAAACGAACTGCACAAACTTTAGATAGAATAGACCCTTAAACCAAGCCATTTAACTGTTAGGCAATTCATAAGTGTGCCGGTACTCGCTTGTCATGATGGCGGCTTTCCCGCCGGAAGTCAATTATGCAATAAATCTGCGACGAACGGCGCGCGTGCATAGATCTCTGCACATTTACATAGAGCTGGGTGCAAGAAACATGGCTTCTTTGTAGTGACGAGATTATTGTGGTCTGATCGATATATTGGTGTATATTTGACTTGGAATTGAGGAGATGGTTGGGTGTACAGGAACATTAAAAAAATCGTATTTTATGTAGAAACAAAGGAGAGTCTCATTCGGTTTCGGCGAGGGTAGTGTAAACACAAAAATCAGCAAACAGACTGTCAAACTCATTGTCTCATGACTCATGATGATGAGTGACACAATATGTTAGTTTTTTTTTGTGTTGGGCAAAGGTTTTCAGAACCTGCGTGATGATTAGTGATAGTGCCATTTAGCGAAACCGAATTATACGAATTATTATTTCTCCTTTTTAGGGCTCTTTACGATCAATTGAAAAACGGAAACCTTCTTACTGCGAGGTTTCCACTTTAAAAAAAAAAAATATGTTGAAATGTTTTAAGCTATATAAGAAAATAGATGTGACCATTCCAAATTGAGCATAAAATAAAAATACAGAATAGAGTTCTTTCTTGGCCGATTTAAAAAAAAAAAAATGCTTCGGTTTGGGAATGGTGATTTCTGTTAAAAAACTATACTACGAAAGTCATTCACCAAACTCAATAATCCTTCAAGTAGCCGACGATTAATTTAATCTAACCCATCGCAATTTTAAGTCTAGTGCTTTAGATAATGAATACTTTTATTCAGCCGTGGGCTAGTGGGAGTTGTCCGTAAATCACGTTGCACAGGGGGCAGTAGAGGTGTCTCGCGGCCTCATTTACCTGGCTGGTACCGCAGTATCGAAGAGCCGATATCGCAGATACCGACCATCGATAAATAAAATATTGACGTGTATACGCACAGGTGAGGTGGGATAGAGGTGCGCTAATAGACAAGATTTTGCTGTGTTTTTTGTGTGTTGCAGATTTTTATGGGTCTTGTGTGTTTTGGCAGATCCTGTTTTTTTTAAGTGAAAACTTCTTTAGGCTTTTTGAGCACTTTTTGGATGAGCAAAAATCATGGAACTCGCGTCATCATCACCGAACGCTTGTTGAGTGAACAAAAATCATGACACCCGCGTCATCGTCACCGAGCCTTTTGGGTGAACAAAAATCACGGAACTCGCGTCATCGTCACCGAACGCTTGAAGGAATGAATGAATGTTACTTAGTTTTCACTTCTATCGGCAATCCCCAAAGACTGCCCCGCATGTTTTTATTGGAGGTACGTTTTACAATTTCCTTTTTGTATATTTTTTTATATAGAAAAGATGGGATATTGAGATCAATACAACACTACGAAGCACGTATTCTTGTATTGTATTAATGAGTCATGTTTTCTAGTGAGTGAGTTTTTTTCGTGAATACTGAATAAAAATATTTTCATGATTAAAAATTTCGATTTTTCTGCAGGATTATTGTTGTCACTGGTCGAAAATCTTCAAATCAAACTGATGATCATGAAACAAAACCAATAAAAATAAATAACATTAAAACTTCCTTTAAAAATATACTGTAAGATAACAAACCACAATGTCCGTCCCCTGTACAGCGTAGCATCCAGTTTAAATTAGCGTTTGCCGTACGCACAGGAATCTACCAGTGACCATTAACATAGGAGGGATACCCTCGGAACCGGCGCATTTTTAGCTAAAAGCCTACATTGCCCCGCGCCGGTAGTGGATTCCGAACGCACTCCCAACATTGATAGACCATAGATAATTGGAGAGGTATTCTTTAAGTAATGTGTTGTTTATGGTGTGTTAAATTGAGTTATTTTTTTCAAGTGAATCTTGATAAAGATCATGAGGTTTACAGAAATTTAATTAGGTACCTACTCTTAGATTACAGACCTAGTTACTTACTTCACTTTAAGACTTGTCCAACAAAAGAATATTTACGAACGGAAATTGATTAGCATTTTCAGTACACTTAAGAATGTCACTTATCCAATGGGGACCGTGTAAAAGAGTACGTTAAAAAATGTGGATATTACGCCTTCTTACACTTTATTTTTAAAAGGTATATCCTTGATGGCCAGCGTGATAATGTCCCCATAAAATGTACATAATTGTCTAAATGTTTACTGAGTGGCGGCCATTGATGCAAGACAATTAAATTAATTAAAATTGCCATTTGATCGGCTGCTCATCAATGGCTCGGCTTTGATTCATGGCTGTCACTTTAATTATGTGTATCGTGAAGGTATTTGCATTCTTTTATAAGTGTATGAAGAAGTTTGAGGGGCACCAACTACTTAGAGACTTTGAATGAACCGGCTGTGTTATGATGGGGAATTGGGGATCTTAGAGACAGTTTCGTCATACTCTGTTAGATTAAATGTCCTTGGATTGTGTGACAGGCCCTTATAATGCTTACCAGTACAATTACCCTTTTATTTATAAACGCATAAAGTTAAGATACGTTTAAGCGCCAAAGATGTACGGTTAAACAGTCGCTAATTATTATTTAATTTTAAGCAACGTTTTTATATAAACCCGTTAATATTTAGCAGGCTCTTGTATGATTAAAGTTACGTATGGATTGCTTTGAAGCAACTTCTTAAAATTAATTATCAATTATCTTAATTTTTGGCACAGTCTTGGTTTTCGTCTTGCTATTTCATTAATTTTCAACAAATCAAATATTTAATTCCTCAATCAACCTATAGGTGACAGTAGATTTACTGTTTTCAAATTGTTTAAATCAATTGGTTGTAAATGTCACACCCAATAAGAAAGTTTAAAAAAATATCAATAGCCAATAATATAAAATTTAACAACGATATAAACAAAATATATGATCAGTCATTTCCGAATCATATCTCAATGCAAATCAAGGAAATGTCGTCTGACTGTAAAATTACGATATCATGGCACGTGGCCCACAGACCTACAGAACAAGTAAAATATTTTTTTATTTCATAGAGAATTTATTTTTATATTTACAAAGGTACGCTAACGTTCCGAGATTCAATTATCGAATTTTACGTCGTTCCATTAAGGTTTGGTTTCGTTGGAAAGGAGGTTTTAAAGTTGTATTCAAAAATGGAAATGATTCGTGATGAGTGTATGAATACCGCATGTAAAGCTAGGGGTGGTCCGACCAGTTTTTTTATGAATTTCTAATTTATTTATGAGTATGACGCGACATGTCGATTTATGAATATTAAATGTGCGTTCCTGTGACTGACAGGCGTCAGACGATAGTTTTTCTGAAGTATTGTAAAATTATGATTCATTTATGAGTTTTTTTTTCTGGTCGTAGAAGCAGTCAGCATTTTGTCGATATTTTGTGAAATTATATTTACATAAAATCATACACGATGACAATACCTAAGTGTGATGATTCTACAAGCATTGAGGGGTCCTCTATTATTGAGAATACTTTGATATTTACTATCTGTAATATGGTAGTCAGTATTCCTGGATAAAGAAGAGAAGATAATATACGACAGTAAAAATTCTGTCCCAGTTTCTAAAAACCTGTTTAATTTCATGTTATTAAATCTTATGTCAACTGATTTGATTGACTGTTTTTTGGTCTACCACAGCTGCAAATAACATAATATTTGGGTAGGTATCATTATCATCTGCCTAGCCTTTTCCCAACTATATTGGGGTCGGCTTCCAGTCTAACCCGATGCAGCTGAATACCAGTATTTTACATGGAGCAACAGTATTTTACAAGGTTAAAGATGTGTTCGATAATATTGATGTTGCTCAGTCTTTCAGACGGATTCTGATGTGTGAATGTCAGTTTTATCATTTGAATTCTAGAGTGCGTTTCATCAAATAGTTCCATAGCCGTAAAGTTATCTAAAATACATTTTTAAATATATAAAATACATTTAAAAAAATACATTTTTAAATATTAGAAAATATAAAACATTTAAAAATATAAAAAATAGTAGCCCACCGGTATCGGGAACAGGGTCCAAGCTACCGGCCTTAACCATATTATTATTATAATCTTCCGTCGTTAATTTATTCCACTATCCGCCAGCCAGTATCTAAGATAATCATTAATAATAATAATAATCTATGAAATAAAAAGCTAAAAGAGTATGTAAATGTGTCGTCTGACGGACGGAATACATTGAGGGGCAGGATGTGGCGATGACGAAGCGAAACTGTGCTGTTCTGATAGCTGGCCTGTTGCTGGTTCATAGAGAAATAATAATGAATAAATTATTGAATAGTTTGGTGTCTGTTATAAACAGAAATATAGATAAATAAAAGAAAGAAAGAACTAAACTTATTTTATTTGGGACTCGCACAGGAAATAAAACAATAGAAACAAACATTAAAACTAACAAAATAATTAAACACGTAATAAAAAAAAACAAAAGGGCAACGACGAAGATAGACGAAAGAAGATAGGTAAGTATACCTACTGAGAATGAGAATCTTCGAGCTAGCGAACCAAAATAAAATACCTCGGATTTTTTAAGGAATTAACTAGGGAATTATTATTTCGGCATGGAATTAGTTGAAATACGAGATATAGGGGTATATTCTTTTTTCTTTGTCATGTGGTTAGTGGTGGTATCAGAGTTTTTATGTCGCCCAGGCGCCTCTGACTTGGCTTCACATGCCGTCGAGAAATATCTCGTACGCCAGTTTCCATAAGATATTTTTTAAGCTAGCGATAATTATACAATACGTACATGAATCCGAAAATTGAGAGGTGCGTGTCTTGCGGGTTTGAACTCGAGCCATATGACTTGGCAGTCCGAGGGTCACACCACTAGACTATCACCGCTAGGGGTACATTGATTGGGGGTTTCGTATTTGGGAATATCGGAAAAGAGAGACTCTATCAGATTTCAGATTTAGACTGGATCAGATTGAGTAATAAATGAAAATCGGCTAAGATGATTCCTTCAATCAATCGGCCTAGCCTTTTCCCAACTACGTTGGGGTCGGCTTCCAGTCCAACTGGATGCAGCTGAATACCAGTACTCTACATGGAGCTACTGCCTATCTGACCGCCACAGCCCAGTGACTGGGTAATACGATACCCCTTGGTAAGACTGGTTGTCAGAATTTCGGGCTTCTGACGACCAGTAACGACTGTCAAAGATCCACAAATGACAGCCGACCAACGGCTTAACGTGCTTTCCGAGGCACGGAGGAGTCTCGATATGTAAAGATACCCAACCCCGGCAAGCGTAGCTTAACGATGGATCGACCCGTGCGGCTGTTATTACCTAGCCTTATACAAATATCTTTCAAAATATTGTTTAAAAGACCAATACAATCAAGTGGAGAGGCATGTCCAGTAGAAGAAGATACCTACAGACCATGTGCTCCTAATTTTCCATGTATCGATAAAAATAATAAAAACACTGAAATCATTCAGTAGGTTAGTCCGACTGCAGGCAGCAAGATAAGGTTTTTTAATAAAAGAAGTGGTTAACAGTAATAACACTAGGAAAATTCAACATCTTGTGAGGTAGCAACATCCGGTGTACCGCATACCTACTGAATCTGGGACTTCAGCTGCATAAACAATCTATCTTTGATGATAAAGGCTTTCAAGAACGATGGTACTGTACACCGATGGCCAGTGGGAATACCAGAACATAAAACAACAAAGTTGACTCATCATTATAAAAAAATATACCTAAATTAAAAAACCGGCAGTGCGTGTCGAATCTCGCACAATGAAGGGTTCCGTAGTTGGGATGAATTTATTTATTATTCCAAGAACAAACTTAACATTGTAGTAGAAAAACTTGTGATGGGCCGTTCTGTGGAACAGTTTTTAGGGTTCCGTAGTCATTGCAGTCATCTAAGAGGACTGCAATGACAATTTTGTTTATTCAACTTGCTTTTACTTTTTACTTCGTTTTTTGGCAGGGCAATCGTGTTTTTAATAATTTAAGTATTGACAACTTTTAGTGACAACTTTTATTTTAAAAGATGTTTTTTTTCACAATTGAAAATGGAGGCATACTGCGGCCATATTGAATGAAAAAAGAAATGGCCAGTGTCACTCAGGATGATTCTAACGATATCCCATATATCCAAATCTGTTCAGGCATTTAAAAGTTATGGTAGAATAAAGAAACTCACATATGTGGCGGCATCTTAGGATTTAGGATAGACCCCACGAATGAGATAGTCTCCAAAGTTCAGTAGTACCAACCTGCGTGTATGAACACGTCGGTATTCTGAAAGTTTACACATTATCGTGTAGGGCTATACCTACACGATACTAACTATTTATAAGTAGGTATATGGTAGGTAGCACAGCAGATTTTTTGGCCACGAAGTAAGGATTGTGTCGACATTTTGGTGCCATGCCATGGTCCGGTGAGCTATCGTTTCAGCGCATATGCGCTTCTGTGCTTGAAATATTAACCAGTCCTGTCCATTGCCTATCACTTCTATTTCATAAGCTTTCAAATAATATATATCGTTCAAGACTTTCAAATGAACTGAAATTCGTCACAAACTACCTTAAAATTGACCAAAGTACCGTACAAAATTAACAGTGATTTGATCCATAAAATAGGTGAAGAATAGGGGAACATGTACTACTACGTAAGCCTACCATGATCTTATCGTGTTTATCGGCTAATCTCTTTTTATTTTCTCCCAGTGTTTGGAAACTGGGCGGCGCATTACGTGTGGTACAATGGATCATTAAGTGCAGTGTTTTGGTTTAGCTTCGAAAGTGGGTAAAAAGGACATCTAGTGATAATATGCACGTGGCTAACTGGGCTGCGTGATAGCGGGCTGTTTTTAGTTTATAATCTGTTTTTTAATTTTGATTTGCGTCTTTGATGTTGGCTATGTTTTGGTTTCCTAGGAAAGCGGTTCCGTCATGAAAATCTGTCATTTTCACCAGTATTTGACATTAAGGTTTCAAAAAACGCTCTGTATTTGGACAGCCGTTATTGTGTTACCGTTCATCGCTTTCTTAGGAGGCTTGTTTGAGCGCTTGCGCACTGGATCCAATCCGAATCCGGCCAATTTCGGACCGAAGTCGCGGAAATACCTGATACTTGTATGAGGGGTTGCGCACTAGATCCGAATGCCATCCGTAAGAATTCGGAACATCTGCAATTCGTATCTCTGTTTCGGATAAGATGCAGTGCGCAAACGCTCGACGATTCAGTAGCGCTTTGAGTTTGACCCTGGAAAATTTGTCAGGCAGTTTTCAGCATCATGTCGCTCGAAAAACTTTTTGAGTAGGTACGTATTTAAAGTCACATGTAAAGTTATGTATGTGTGTTGGAAATGTGGCTGTCGAGCGTGAATTTTCCCGCGAGAATAAATATTTTGTTTGTTATTGAATCGTTTGTAAGGAAAGTTCCAAGGTTCTCTTACTCCGCCACGCACTCGAGTTACGATTAGAAAAATAATAATGATTAAAAAATGATTTTAAATCTCAGTTTCTCAGGGAAATAAGATTTGAAGTCCATTTAACTTGAGAGTATGGTCGACTCTTCACATGAGCCCCCTGGGGGCTTAAAACGGTCACTTTACAGAATCATAATATGAAAATATTATGAATCATCGTAAAATGTCACAAACTGACAACTCATAATATGATCTGCGTGTTATTCATAATACGAAATAATTCATCTGTTTGACAGTTTTCTATGGAGATTCGTAAAAAGTCCACAAATTATGAATTTCTTTTAAGTCATATTAGAGGACTTGCTAATGACAGCTGGGATTCGGGAAATGAACTGCTTTTAGAGGAATTGCTAATGTGGCCGGACCCTCGACAGGACTAGCGTATTTTTAGCGTCAACGTGGCAATGCTGACAGCCTTTTGGGCACTTTTCCCATTGACAGCGATGCAGAAAAATTATTTGATGCCCAACGAATTTTTTTTTTAAATATAATTTTACATACTATACATATTTTTTTCTAAGTATAATTATGTGAGTTTCTAGAATTTGTATATTATGTAAATAAACACTTTGTAGGTAATTTTAAAACCTGCCTCAGCCTTATGGTTTTCTGCCCTAACCTTACCTAAAAGATTTGTATTCACAATCTGTGCAGTAATACCCATCCTTTACAAGCAATTAAACTGCGAACTCGAATAGCGAATTATTATGTGGAGGTACCACATAATAATTCGCTATTCGACGAAAAAGTTTTATACTAGTCAAAAAGCACAATTCAAAATAACTCAACGGGGAACCGAACCTTATTCAGGCTGGCGGGCGGCGGCTGATGGCGGTATGCAAACCTGGCTAATAAATGTATCGGCGCTATCTTCAAAGGCGCATCGCTTTGGAGCGGTGCGCTTGCGCCGCTGCCGTCCTGCGTATGCGCAAAGTAATGAGAGATATGCGATGCTGAAGATTTTCTCTTGTTTTTGATATCGTGCTGTTTGTGATGACTCACGTCTCATGCACTTGTGATTTTTTCAGTTCTTACTTAGTTACTTTCTGACTTTATCTTGGGCAACACTACGATCGGTTATATTATGAGGAAATCAGCTTTCAATCACAATTCGAAGGAAATTACTATTGCTTCATAAAATTTGAAAAATTCATCTGTTCGACAACGTAAATAACGCAATTAATGTTGTTGAACTGTCAAAAAGGCATTGTCATTGTAAGTGTGTTACGCAATAACACCGCTAGACCTATAGCTAATACTAGCGACCCACTCCTGCTTCGAACGGTTTTTACGACTTGTTAAAACATCGATATATCTTAGTTATATTTAACTTTAATATTAACGTACTAGCTGCGCCCCGCGGTTTCACCCGCGTAAGTCTCGATCCCGTGGGAATATCGGGATAAAAAGTATCCTATGTATTAATCCAGGTTATAAACTATCTGTTAAACAAATTTCATCCAAATCCATTCAGCCGTTTTTGCGTGATTGAGTAACAACCATCCAAACACACAAACTTTCACATTTATAATATTAAGTAGGATTATACCTACACATAAACCTTCCGGAATAAATTCTCGAATCGATGGTGAAGAATTCAAATCTTCACCTATCTCCCACTGGTTCACCAGCACGTTACCGTGGTCAGTGCGCAAACGCATATTTTATTGGCCCTCTATCGGCCATTACGTCGCAAACTGTTTTTATGTTCATTCAATTTGAGAAGCTGCCACGCGACGTCCTATGGTCTAGCTTTGTGAGCGTAATTGTTCCTAATTAGCTTATTAATTATACTTATTGGTATTAGAATTATGTCTTTATACTGTGGTAGCTTTGAGAGATACATAAATAAGTGTAGGTACTTATTTCTTTTGATAAATTATGAGTTAGGTACTATTCATTGTTGGTAGACTTCTGATATGATCAATGGAACTATACTTACGTTTTAATAGTTTATTTATAAACGATTGCTTAAAGTTAATTAATGATTAGCGACTTTTTAACCATACATTTTTGACGTGTGAACGTTACTTTATTTTAAGCAATGTTTCTGTATAATCATGTTTAGGAAAATTTCATTCATACTCCTGTTTTGAAAAACTTTGTACAAATATTGTTGTAATTTATTTTAAAAACCTTCCCCTCCCTTTTTTTGTATTTGCAGATGCAATATTTTAGGCTACAGAGCGTGCCAAAGAAATGGACATACAGACATACACTCTCGAAAACATTACCCCTTTCTGGGGTAGTCGGGTAGTTACCTATTAGGAACTTGCTACTTGAAAGAGATACTTATTTGCTAGCTTCTCTGCATGTGCTTTTATAGGATCGAAATAAGAGGCATCTTTCAATTATTTTCTGAAAAATATTGATTGAAATAAATTATGATCGAACAAATAAATAAAATACCATCAGATAGACGTGACGGGATCGAGATGTCCCCGAGGATTAACATGTAAAAGAGCGAATAAAAACTTAATTATCACGTATTATAACAGCCTCGCGCGAAAACACGCACATTGGGAAACTGTATGTAACTCCGGAAATTGACTTTTCGTGGGTCGTTCGTTTGACTAATTAATGAACTAAATCTCAATTAAAGCTTTATTATTTTATTAAGTAATAGAAATTACATTTTAATTTAAAATAATGTGAATCGAGACTTCTTTCCTTTCACATGTCAGCTTGAAATTTACAACGGAAGGATTGGGTTGGGACTTTCTTTTTCTATTCCTATGAATAATAATTTTGTATCAACATATGTACTTACCTGAGGAGCTCGTGGCTAAGTAATAACAGCCGCTCGGGTCGATCCAACAGGTTAAGCTACGCTTGCCGGGGTTGGTCCGTGGATGGGTGACCATTTTCAAATATCGAGCCTCCTCCGTGCCTCGGAAAGTACGTTAAGCTGTTGGTCCCGGCTGTTATTTATGGGTCTTTGACAGTCGTTACGAGTCGTCAGAAGCCCGAAAGTCTGACAACCGGTCTAACCAAGGGGTATCGTATTACCCAGTTGCTGGGTTGTGGAGGTCAGATAGGCAGTCGCTCCATGTAAAATACTGGTATTCAGCTGCATCCGGTTAGACTGAAAGCCCTCCCCAACGTAGTTGGGAAAAGGCTAGGCAGATTAATTTTTGATATGTACTTACCTACTTATTAGTTTTCTTTCTGGATCGAATAGGTACTTTTAGAACTCGAATGCAAAGTGATAATCTTGTTTGTTCCAAATAAGTGGAAGTCTTTTTTAGTAATCTGTGTACACACGGCTACACATCAAGCTATACATTTCCAGTTAAGCTTATCTCGCATTGTATAGGATTTCCGTACAATTCGAGGTCAGCTAATACTGAAAATGTATAGCTTGATGTGTACCCGTGTGTACTAGGTATTTTAACTTTAGTAAATGTGTGGATTGGTAAATTTCGTTTATTATTCATTTTATTCGATTAAACATTTAAGCCCTCAAGCTGGTGGCAGATACGAACCATATCCCATAAATAAAATTTGCATAAAAATCAATAGCCTGCAATGAAAAATAACTCAATTATACCTCCCAAAAGTTCCCCGAAATCATACTGCACAAACTCAAATCTTCATTTCTGTACTTATATCTGTGTTTTCTCCAAAACGTCAATACATCAATAGCCGTGGTTCTCTCTGCAGGGGCGTGATACCGCGGCCCGCTTCGTAATTACAGGCGCGAGCGCCCGCGGGCCGCACGGGCACACCCCTGCCTTCGCAAATTATTTAGTAATTTTAATTTTATTGGACTTACGCCGCTTTCGCTTTGTTTTTGTTGTGTTTAGCTTTTGGCAAGTGTAGTGATGGTAATGTATCATTAAATGTGTCATTAATTTGAATCGATGGTTATCGGAGGGATAAAATAAATATGCGATCCTTTTGAATGCACGGAATGACTGACTGCGGTATTATGCAAGAGGCATTTTGGTGGGAGATTGGTTCCGATATTAAATGAAATGAATTTGTCAAGTTGTGTTTGCGTCTCAGGGAATTTTATCAGTTCATATTATTATTCCTTTTTGAAGTATAATTGCGTAATTTGATATTATCATCATGTACATTCTGAATTCAAACTATATACAGGGTGGGATAAATAATAAATCAAAAATGCATATGAATAAAATTTTATTGTTCCTTATAAATTTTCTTACAATTAGGAAGAACTTAGTTTCGCAGTGCGAGTGTCTCATTACTAAACTAAAGAATTGCAGCGTAAACTAAAAAACAATTTAACTAGGTATAGTTTTAGTACAAATAATTATAACCTATGAGATATTTCTTTATTAAAATATTCTAACAGTTTATACAGAAACAGTAGTTCTATAAATTTATTAACTAAAACAATATAAAAATACGACTTAAAATATATATCTACAGGCTTATTGGAAGAACTATATTTCATTTAATTCGACACTCTTTTTATTTTTAGTTTTTATTTATCTACGAAATATACAAAAATAGTTACAAATAAATAATCTTTTACATAGGAATCGCATTATTCGCTACCTCTATGGTATACGGATTTGGACGTACAAAAAATATTTTAGGACCTCTTCACATAGCACCAATTCACATTAACATTAGTTATTTAATATATCTTCAACTCTTAATAGTTATAACAGTCGCCGTCACAAATTGCTGCCGCTAACATTTCATACATTTTATACAAACTCTACAAGGCACAGTCAAATTTGGAACTTAAAACGTGAGTACAAGCCGTTTCGCTTTTATAATTAAAATAATTATTTTTTATTGTCCTACAAATCGTATATTCACTTAAAATACATTACTCTCCTTTTTAATTTATTCACAGTGTAATAAATAATTGAAAAGTTTTAAACAAATTACAAAAATCGCTAAGGTTGCGAGCTAGTTAAAAAATATTTATATCTGACTTACATCACTTTGTCAATGCGGTATACAATTTTTGTGATTTCATTATGTAAGGTTATATAACATTTTGTGTCTAATTTTAGTAGAACAAATTCTTACAATATCACGATATCCGCTGTGCAAACTTTTTCATCGTACATTCCATAATACATTTGGAAAGAAATCAACTCTTTGGGCTACAGTTTAGGAAGAGTCCATTAACTACCCCGTATCAGTCCTTTCTAGTCAATTGCTGTAACAAGTCTGTCGTACTCCGGCTAGAATGACGCTGAACTCATCCTCGGGTCTGGCGTCAGAGCCGGGAGCGCTGGGAGTGTAGTTGGCAGGAGGGGCTCCAGCGATCACAGAGGCGTAAGGAGACGCGTACATCCTCTCTGAGCAGTACTCCGGGCCGGGCGCCTGCTCCGGGCAGTACGGCGGGCGGAAGTTCTGTTGCTGCTCGTACCGGTACTGCTGCTGCTGCTGATGCTGCTCCATCGGCCCCTCTGCTCCATAGTCCAAGTATTTATCAAACTCCCGAGCATCTACGTCAGACTCGGGAGAGCCCGTCCTTATCTCGGGACGAGCATTCATATAGTTTTGTTCTCCATCCTGTTGCTGGTTCGACGGCGGCTCCTCGGAGAAGTAGCTTCCACCGGTGTCGTACTCAGTTTTTGGCTGATCGGGATAATGATAATCCTCAGTTTTATACATCTGTTCGTATTGCTCGAAAGGATGATACTGGATAGTATATTCCGTTGGTATTGGGCCACTGGGGGCGTTAGAAACCCGTGGCGTAGATGTGCCCAGAGCTTGCTGGTCCTGCGAGGTCGCGACCGGTGGGAAAAACGTCCCGGTCACCAGCGGCGGCTGCTCAGTCAAAGTCCTCTGCGTGCACATGACGTACATTCCATTAGCCATGCCCATGGCGGCTACAGGCGCTGGCGAGAAGGATCCTGGTGTTCTATAAGTTTTATAGGGTGAGTAAGAGTCAGACATCGAGGAGGCATTGATCGCTCGCCTCCTCTCTTCATACTGAAAATTTTCCTTTTCATTTTCGACTGGAGATGCGTCAGGTGTAGGCAGTGGAGCTTCAGCGGGGGCGCTCCTTCGTCCTTGAGGTTCAGGAGACCTCGCGGGGGAAGATTCCGGGGTCTGGACGTGGCCGTTGAATTGTTGGTTGTTTTGGAAGTCCGAGGCGAGGGGCGAGGTTCGGTAGGGGGAGAAGCCGGCTCCGGGGTTGTGGCTGAAGCGAGGGTCGGGCGAGTCGGTGCCGGCGGCGTAGGGCGAGCCGAGCGCCGCGGAGGTGGCGGGTGGCGCGCTGGCCGGGGTCGAGGGCTGGTTGGGCCGCGTCTTGTTCTGCTTCCGTCGCCGAGGCCGGTACTTGTAGTTGGGGTGCTCAGTCATATGGATGACCCGGAGACGCTCTGCTTCCTCCACGAACGGCCGCCTGTCTTGCGGTGTGAGCGAACGCCACTTTTTACCTGGAAAATAAAAAATGAAAATGAGCCGATTGTGTTTGCCAGTATACAATGTTGCTACACGTTTTTACAGAGCGGAGAAAATTGACGTGCCATGACTTGTCGTGGTGATATTACGATATTATTTATGATACTTTTTATCCGCCGTGTAACAGAGGTTTATGCGTTTAGCGTGAAAAGTTGTCACTGTTTTTCTGCAAAACTGCGTATCCAAGTTTGTTGCGAGTTTTTGCAAATCTTTTATGACGTACTCAAATGTTAGCTCCAGCCACAGGAGCAGTATTTTTGTTAAAATATATATTTTTCCATAACATTATTAAACTTATTTGCTATTTATCACAGTAGGACAGCTGTAACATTATACTCGTTGTTTATTAGTATTATCTTACGTATATGTAGATAACATCCAAGAATAATATTAGTGGCATGTTAAATAAACAAAATAGATTCAGCCAGTCACAAAGTCAAGCTAAATAATCACGATAGTGTTTTATCAAATAACTATAAAACACGTACTATGAGGGTATCATAAATAACTTCATATATCTTTGACCAAGAAATGAGAGTCTGCTACAGAATTTTAAGCTTTATTTTTGTGGGATAAAGTAAGAATTACACTGAAGGTTAAAGTGTGAGGTTCTGAGAGAAATTATCGAGGAGTCCGAACAATCTTTAAGGATATTTATCAAGGCGACACTACTTGCTACCGGCAAAACAAACAACTTCACTTTTAGTGATGCGGCGTGTCGATATAAAAAATGGTAATTTATCAAGCGAGAATTTAAATAGGAGGTTCATTTTTTTACGTTTAATGGAATGGAACGAAGAATATAAATTATTTTTATGTGGTTTAGCTTTTTTTGTGCGATTTTAATGATTAATTCAGGGCTACGACTTTAGTTTCTCAAAAACTACCGTAATATTTTTTTTGCTAAGCATTTCAACATTCCTACTTTATTTTACTACTTGGTATTTTTTGTATTTTTTATCTTCTTCGTATATAATACAATTTTAAAAACTACACTAATCCACATAATGTTTCTACACACCACGACATAGAAACAATTTTACAAAAACGTCACTCAGGTATCAACTACTCGGTTGACTGATGTCAAATGTCATCAAGACAAATGACGGGAAAAGGCTTCCTGTAGTGCAGGTCTTACTCCATTAGTCGTCGTAATACTTATCGATGTTTTTTCTATCGATAATTAATGACAAGTTGTATCGTGGAGATTAAGAGCACTTGTCAGCGGTCTGGGTGTGTCTTTTTTATTAATTCATTGGCAAACTTGTTTTGATGTGATATTCATTTTACATATTTAAATGTTTGTATCATTACATTCGTAACGTGCGTGACACTGAAGTTTTTGGCTGCCCTTGTGAATAATAATATATGAATTTAATTTAATAATTTTTGAATGGCATTTATTAATTTGTGTATGAATTAAATAGCAGGCAATGCTATGGCATACTACATAAACTCCCTTTTTTAGTTAGTGTTCTTGGCTTTATTACATACACTGTGGACTGGTAGTTAGATTTTTTTCAACCGAATGAAAGTTAGATGTTTTTCAACAAGAAAAAAAAAAGACGACACACTGACTGACTGTAAGCAAAATAAATTGCATCAATCGGAAATCTGGGTGCAAAGTTTAACCAATTGCATTATGCAGTAAGTTGTTTGGCTTGTCGATTGCCTAACTACTAATGAATATGCGGCATGCGAAAACTGACAACCCAAACACAATACATCTTTTCTTTAGCTCCCAGTATCACGCTACACATTAATTTCTCAACATCGCTTATTATTAACCACATAATTCACATCCTACACACATAAAACAAAATCTATATCATTATTTAAAACACATTTACTGTCGCTCGCGACATTTTTCCTATTAGTCATTTGTCGAGATTTGCGATAAGCATCGACTACTGGATTCCGTGGTGTCACCTCACTACGCATTGTGGAGAAATATTTCTTTGTAACAACATCTAATAAAGCTTTTAGTGGGCACTTTATTACTGAGGTAATGACCTGAATGGCTGACACCTGGCTAAACACTTAGGAGTTTCAGACATAGATTGTTAGCGAGCTAGATTTATGTATTATGTTGGGATTATTACGTAAATATTTTGGAATTTAGTTTTGAAAGATGCAAGATAGGTACTTAGTTAATATTTTATTAGGTATTTTGAAATATAGGACATGTCCTAGTTTGAGTGTCAAGAGTTTCACGTATCGAGCATGTACATACATACATACATACTCAGCCTATAACGTTCCCACTGCTGGGACACAGGCCTCCTCTTTGTGAGAGGGACGTAATCCACCACGTGGGCCCAGTGCGGGTTGGTAGATGTCACATGTATTCGAATTTTTGGTTCTAGGACATGCCGGTTTCCTCACGATGTTTTCCTTCACCGTTTTGAGAGCAGTGGTGATGAAATAATTTACACAAAGTAAAGCGCCTGTATGGGTTCGAATCTACGTCCTACAACTCGTAAGTCGCGGCCGTTAACACTAGGCCACCACTGCTCTTGCATGCGAGCATGTACTAAGCCTAATTAATATAAGGATCGAAGTTATAGCAATTTATTGTTAACCTTTTTAACCGACTTCTTCAAAAACGAGGAGGTTCTCAATTCGTCTGTATGTTTTATTTTCTATTCTCACTGTATTAGGCTTATGAAATGAATTATAATTAAATTATTATTAATATAAATAAAGATTAATATGCACTTTTCAGTTTATATTTCACCAGCCATTTCGTGTTGAAAGATCGCTTTGCAAAATAAATAACATTATAGGTTCAGTTTTTTTATATTTTTTATTATTCTGAAAAAAATAAGTTTACATACATTTGTTTAGACTTTAAACATGCCACACAAACTATCGAACAGCGGTATGTTAGTATAACGCTTATTCTGATCATGAAAGTAGCTGAATCGAGTTAATACGAAAGATCAAATAGTACACGTCAACCACTAATAATGCAATGCAATAATTCATAATAATTATCATAATTTACTATTTTCATAATAATTATCGTAACCGATTCGGTACTTAAGGTAAGTTAACTGCTACTCAACGCTATCAACACATCATTATAATACTATAAGTACAAATACACATAAACCGATTAAAACTAATCACGTCTCCATACAATTAGTTAATATCATACACAACCGACCACCCCGGTCTCGGTAACCGGAGTCGCGCGTTATCGTAGTGTAATTGAGTGGCGGTGATAAAGCGGACATGCGCGTGCGACGGACGGAAGCCACGGCGTCAAGTGCTTGTAGTGATAGGTGGAGAAAAATGAGTATACCTTTTTTCTGAGTATTTATCTAGGTTAGCATTGGCCTATTTTATTATCAAACTACGCTATTTTATGCTTGAACTTAAATGGCTATTATCAAGTTTAGAAAACGAAGGTTGGTAAGAAGAGATCGGCTAGATAAGTTTCAGGACTGAATCTAGAGAAGTTTCAGGATTGATTCAACACAAACTTTTTACAAAAGACACCCAAAAAAAGTTCGTTATCATCAAGTAAATAGTTTGTGTCACTAAAAGCAAAATTATAATGTGTGCTATAAACATTTTATTTAAAACTGTAAAAATAAGAAAACTGTTATCATTGTAACGCAAACTGCCTGTCAATCAACATCCCAAAATATTTTGGTATTTCTTTGGTTTCCAAGCATTTTATTCTCGAAATATTCTTAGAAACCCACCCAAGAAAGTGGAATATCTCTCAATCGTAATAAATGGGTGCCCATTAACTAAAAGTTGAGGGTTAGAACCGTCCCGATCCCAATAATATTGAATGACAGGAATCAATCAACGTTGACGACGGCATTTTTTGTATTTTTTGAGTTAGGCCACTTTGTGCGTAAGATGATAATTTGGTTAAAACTTTTTACATATTGACGTTCTAATTTTGAAAATGATTATGTCATTTATTTTTCTTTTTTTTTAAACGGCTAAAGTGGTTTTATCTTGGGGTAGAAGATCAAACTTTTTATTTATTTCTTCGATTATTTAATTCTATCAGAGATTTACAAGTAAAGACCGATAATAGCTTAAAAGCAAATATAGACTATTAAAATAAAATATTATTTTAGAATTTTCTCAACCCCGTTTTTCCATTTTCAAAATCTTACAACTTGTTTTCTTTGGCCAGCTTAACTGTTCAAATATACTTACGTTAATTTAAAAAATCTATAAAAAAAATTTTTTAAACATTCCAAACAAGCCATTGGAATTCCTAACACAACCCGTACTCATCCCATAAGATTGAATAAAATAGATCATTCATTAATATCATCAGATCATTAGGCCCATACGATGGCGATCTAATTAATGACGTGCGCAGGAGTGGACCACCGCGTCATAACAAGCATGATCGATTGGCTCATTATGGCGTTATCATTTATTTATTTTTTATGTTTTTAGTTGGTACATTGCTTCTGGATCCTGGTTGGTTACCGTTAGATGTGGTGGCTACTGTTTAAGAAGTAAATAGAATTTTGATTTAAAAAAAAGCATCCTTAGATCTAAGATAATCTATGCATGAGTTTTTTTTACTCATACCCTGTATTTAGTACAGGGTCAATTTCGATTAGCTAGTGAAACTACGCAGATGTGTTAGGTTTCGTTATCTAAACATGATCTAACAAAAATAAATTGATTTGATGAGTTTTTTTTGGGGTAATCAACCGCAGTTATTGTAGTCACTTGATATAAGTTTAAAAACATTTTTTTTTGGCACACAGGGTCCGAGCTTGACTCCGTCCAAAAAGCCTTGTTCTTAGCAGCAACAATAATAGGTAAAATGCAAGGAGAATAATAATAAAACTAATCCTTTAAACCTGTAAAAATATAGTTTGCCACAACCGAAAAATGAACTCTTGCATTAGTTAATATTAGTAAAAGCTTTGTGGGTGTTCAACTGAAGAAGTTAATAAACGGTTGCACACATTGTGTGTTCGGAATCGACAATATACTTTTCATTTTCGCAATGTCCAGTTATGATAAAGTTTTATATTCAAAACCAGGAACTGCCAAAACTTGCGACCTAAAACAAACGCCCCCAATCAATCGTTGAACCCGCCGCAGTGTCACTAACAACCGATAGATGGCAGCATCGATTTTTTGCGCCGACGGATGTCGAAGAGCATGCGATGCATTCTTAATTTATATTCACGCTCCCTTTCTATCACATCCAACTTTAATACCGCCATCTCTTTCTAGCAAAATATTTTTTTTGCATTTCGATTCCAAGTGCGTGGTCAATTTTGTCGTTTTTTTTTTAAAGTCTTGTCTCATACTCTCCGGACAGTGGCCAGTTCGTTTTATTGTCGTGCGTATGTAGACTTTTATTTCGGATCGCGATACAGGGTCATGTTGAAATTATTGGCTGAATTTAAATCATACGGCTGTTCGGGGTAAAGTATATTCTGTTTGTAAGTCTGATACGATTGCTGATTGTGGATATTGTACTTTTATTGAGCGTAAACCGTATTTATCTTTGAGTTTGTAACGGGGACTCTATGAAGTTATGGATGGGTAAGGTAGCGCCTTTGTCTATTTTCAAGTGGCAGTGTTGTTATGTGTGGATTGCTTTGGAATTCTGAGGACATTTCTGTGACACACAAGAAGAAGGAACAGAGGCCCTAGACAAGGTGACATCCTATCAGCGATAACGATGATGGAAAAGGCAAAAATGTATAGGACTGACATAAGCTATCGAAAAGCTTATGTCAATCCTGTTGAAAGTCGTTGTAGAAATACGAAACGCTTTCGAAGCGATTGTCACAAGTCTAGGTAAAACTGTTCTGAAACAGTGAAAACACAGCGTGGTGATCAACACTTTTTTCTTCTACAATAGTTCTTAAGGTTGATACAAATATGTGGATTGAATGAAAATTTCATGAAATCGTCAGTCAATACACTAACATGAACTTAGAGAGATGAATTGCTGATTCATATGTATTTATAATTCTGTAACCAACCGCGTCCCAGCAGAGGTGACCTTAGTGGTTTACAACTGTGGAGATGATGGTTTTCTACCAAAAAAACCGCTCTGCCCCGGTCGCCAACCAAAGTCACCTCTGTGCGGGGACACGGTGGGCAACCGTGTAGCAGCCACTTCATCCAAAACAGTTCGGCACACCTCAAAGGCTTACTAACATCGGGCTATTCCATGTTCTGCCACAATCGGAAGCCTACAAGCTCTCGGGTCTCCAGCGTGTCTGCGAAAGGCATTTTTTCCCTAAGTTCTGAGAAACGCCGCGAAATAAAACAGCAAAGCTGCCGAAATGCATAAACCGACGCTTTATTCGGCCGAGCTATGTTGGCGGAAACGAAAGCTCAAGAGTGGTGTAAGATGGAAGCAGTAGCGGGGATCGGAAGGCTTTGAGAACTGGATTTTGCGATTCATTATTTTTTTTATGTAATTGTCAAAAAGCGATTGCGATGCATCGTTGATCGTTGTTAGTATTAAAAGAGGTCGATTAGATGTCTTCTTCAATGTGGAGAATATTTTCCTTCTCTTTTTTACTCCTTCGTAAAACTTTTGTTCGAGTTAGAAATCATTGCATTCAAAGAAAATCATTGGTAAAGATTATGGTCTTTTACTTTTATCAGATAAAACTGCGCAGGAATTGTGATTATTTCAGGCTTTTGTTTATATTGATGACCTTTGTCAATTAAGAATGTCTTTTTTTTTTTAACAAACAGTTGTGTGATGCCTTTCAACTGGCGGAAAAGTCTTAATTTTACTAACCCGTTTCCCGCTGCCCGTTTGTCTCTTAAACCGTTCCAAACAAACCAACGCATATGTTCATGTTTCAGTGTGTAATAAACTTTAGTATCTCGCCGTAAACGCTGGCCGACGGCGACGCATTGTGTGTTGCGTTCCGAACGCATCGACAACGCCTCTCCGACCAGCTTTATAATCTATTTTATGTAGAAAGCTATGATGTGTACTAAAACATTCAAAACCAACAGTTTACGGAATTCTTGGAGAGGAATGTTGTGGAGTGCTATTTCCATGGAAGGTCAGTGAGGAAGTTATGAACGCACAATTCAAAAGGAAAGAAACATAGAGTTTTTCTGGCCATTATTGTGCGTCGGCAGGTACGGATACTGTTCTAGCCCTAATTTTCCCTCACTCACCCACTACCACGCACCGCACCCTCAGACCAAATAAAAAACCAAGACAGCGCTGCGAACAATACAGTGAAGCCTGCCAAAAATACACCACAGCTCTGTGCATACACGCTCAAACGCACACATTTACTACCATTTACAGTCAAACTACACCAAAATATGTGCACACATGTTTACGAAACCGGCCTCACGTCACTGTTGACAGCGCTCTGCTTTGCGCTCTGTCTTGGTTTTTGGACCGCACCACATTCTTTTAGTTTTGCATGTTTCGATTTTTGGCACAACGTGTTCTTATTAACTTTTAGCACATATCTATCATCGTTTCTACTGTATTGAGCCAATTTACGGTAAGTCCCAAAAAAAAAAGTGGAACAAAATGCGATTCTTCCCTCAGCCAGTAACAGACCGGTGGTTTTTTTTTAATGATACGAAATAAAAAGCCACCTCTACGATCCAAGGAAGATTTAATCAATATTACCTCCAAGTTCTTTTATTACCTAGCAATATGCGAGAATAAAATTCACAGTGCAGGCACATCTATGAAACCTATAAGGAATATATTTTTCAAGCTTCCTGTTTATATCAGACTCCTGACTAACATAATAAACGGCACACGACAACTGTATACCAAGAAACATACAGCTTACCATCACATTACCACTTAAAACCGTTTTCATACAAAATCACAAATTTTAAAAGCATCAACTCCAATATTTATTTCTCCTAATTTGACTGCATTTCTTGGTTACGGGTCGTACTCATTAATCATATGGCTGTCTCGTTCTAGGTTGTCGCGTTGTTGTAGTGTTGTCTCTTTCTAGCGCGTTAAGATGCGATGCGCGTACGCAAACGGCGAGCTCGCGCGTGCCGAGACACAGTTGTTTTTTTCGATTACAAGAAAAAACATAAAATGAAGTGATTGTTAAAGGTTGGTCTATTGGCTTCGTTTCCGTTCGTGAGGGGCAGTGGTGCGCATGATCGACTAGTGTTAGGGCGATTGAGCTGTATCATAGTACCAAGTTATTTATTTATAAGTATGGCACTAAAGTTCTTTAGTTGAAGTATGGTGACTAGCTACCGCCTGGGCGCCTGCGCCATCGTGATATGTCAATAAAAAGTAACCTAGTTTCTTCCCCAGGATTCAAAGTATTCCCATACCAAATTTCATAATTATCGGTTAAGCCTTTTCGTCGTGAAACAAACAAACAAACTCACATTCGCATTTATAATGTTACTAAGATGGGAGGTTTCAATTAGCGAGAATGAAAGCAGGACGCATTTAACAGATAGTTTTCTCGGTGAATGTGCCACAGTAAATCTTATAGAAGTTGAAACAGGCACATTTGCAATGATCATCTTTAATCATGGCCAAAATGGTGAAGGTTATGTCAAAGTGCTGTGGATAAGCAGTAAAAGGATCCAAGATGGTTATAATATAGAAATCTGGACAAGTGCCTCATAGAATGAAGATGATTGTGCAGAACAAAAGGATCAGGCGCCCTATTGGTCGCAAGAATCAAAGCAATGTCAGAACAGACAGACTCTACCAAAAAGATCAAATATTTTAGTCATGAGTGATATATAAATGTCGCAGGGACATGAGGAAACCAGGGATTTCACGAAATCCCTAGGGATGCCACGAAATCACGAATATTCTTGTTTATTACGTCTTCTTACTAAAAATATTTAGTGATATGTCGTTTCGCTTCACGTAATCCCTAGATTTCGTGAAATCCCTGGTATCCTCATTTTCCTGCGACATACATAAGCTCTTTCATCTTTTCATACACGAAATCTTTTAAGGGGTCATTGTACTCATCATTATGAAGAACTTTCATTATATGTTCGCAAAGCTCGTCAAAATGTTTAACTGCTGATTTTTTTTTAATGATGAGATACTCTATCTAGACTCTCATTTTCCTTCAACAACATGGTGGTTTTTTGTAATTGGTGGTTGTGTTGCAAAAACTACTCAATATCGGTGACATATTTTATATTTAATGAGTGAAATGATTGTTAAAAGCCGGACTGAAAGCCGTAGTTGGGAATAGGCTAGGCTGATTGATATTCAATCAATCAACTTTATTTTCCCACCATAACATGCAATTTTTTTTTTACATAATTTAAAATTTGCTTTTAAAAAGCCAAATGGGATAAAAACTACAAAGTTATACAAACAAAAAAAAAAAAAAAAGAGGCACATGAATTTAGGCGAGTTTGAGTCCTAGCCAGTGTTCAGTCCACTATTGATATGAACTAATAAAAAATCATCACGTTTATACATTTTTCGTTGTACCACGAACGTCACGTTGAAGGTTACCTAAGGGCGGCTCCACACTGCACGTGCTCATTAGCCGCGCGGGTATTCGCGCCGCGTGTGATGCGCGGTCACGTCGCCAGCACGCGCCGCCGCGTGCGTCCATTGTTGTACGACACGATTTTATCTATGTTTGTTGTAGTATGTTGTACATGGTTTTGTAGGGCAGTTTGGGTTGTTATGTCTTTATTGTGTGGTCCTAAGTTGGCTAGGTGCCTAGGTTTTCAGTTTAACGTGTAGCGAATTTCTACCTCTCGTTCAACTTTTCGTTTTTAATTTGGACGGGACTTCAAATGTTTCAGGTTTCGGTTAAATTAATTATTCATGAGTGCCCTGTCGTAGTTTTACTAAGTAGGTCCTATTAAAAATTAATTTTATGACTATTCACCAACTACATAAATTTTTCTTAATGGTTTTATTTTTGTTGCATTTTTGAATGATCACCGCTTGTAAAAGTATCCCTTACACCCGAATTAATTAATACATTCACAGAATGTTGTCCTAAAACAATGGAAACCGCTACCCCACAGCGGCATTGCACAGGTTTGCGCTAACTCCTATGGTTATTATTATTATCGTCGCGACGACGTGGTCGGGCGGCGCGCCTCGTTCGCCGAAACGCGCGTCTCCGCGGCAGGAAGTCGCGTCACGTGGAGTGGGTACTTATTGAAACTTATATACTATTTGGTTATTTTTTTAATACATTTTACTATTTGGAATTTTAGAATGGAATTTGTAGTGTGATGGATTGGTTAAAAATGTAGATGGATTATTATTATTAGTTAAGTTAACGAATATTTTAATTTAGCGTTAGATTTTGCTTTGTTTTCGTAAGTTTAAATTGATGTTGAATTATGTTTAGGTAATGTTTTTTTTATATATTATTTTTATTGCGGAATAGGCCTGTTCTTGGCCTCAAAAGGGAAAGCGATGGATGAGATCTATGATGGAACAAGCAAGCCCAGAAGATGCCTGTTCACTCTTGCTTTAAAAGCTGCCGGTTTATATGTGGAAGGGACCACAGACGGTAGCGGAGAGCTCCACACTTTGGCTGTGTGTATAATAAATGTTCGCTAATTAGATGTTCACATAGAAATACAGCATTATTGAGTTATTTTTTCATATAAACATGGAACCTATTGAGCAGTTATTTTCCAGGACAACTGCTACTGTAGAAGATATATGGCCGATTCCTATAATTTACGGACAATTATCGGTTAATATTGAGACTCTTGTATCTTTACCAATAATGAAGCAAATATCTCACAGCTTTGCATAGTAGACCTTCCCATTAAAGTAGTAGCTCTATTCGCTTACGAATCTATTTATAAGCCCAGTTTGGCAATAAAAGAAAGCTACCATTGGCATTTGCCAATGGTAGCTTTCTTTTATTTTTCATTTTTTATTTTTTTATTTTTCATTGCTCGGTTCCTATAAACAAAAACGAATCATTTTATTTAAAATGATTCGTTTTTGTTTATAGGAACCAAGCAATAACAAGGAAACTACAAGTACGTATACATAAACGCCCCTAAACAGACTAAGCACAGTGGAACATAAAACTGTGCATTTTTTGTTACTGTCAGCGCGTTGATGTCTTTTATTTGGCGATTTCGAGTCAATATGCTGCACTAATGTGTATCGTCGAAGGATCGGTCCTCATCCCCATCACTACATATTATAAAACAAAGTCCTCCGCCGCGTCTGTCTGTTTGTCTGTTCGCGATAAACTCAAAAACTACACTGATTTTCATGCTGTTTTCACCAATTTGTCAAGCGAGTGAAGCTGCGGGCATCAGCTAATAAAAAACAGCTATAAAAGATCTCTGGTGGAATTAGGAAAACTTTTGAAGACTACCGATCCTTAAAAAAGAGGACTATTATGTCACGTGTATTGGTTTTAAGTGGTAAACAATCTGAACTGTATTGGTTAGATAAAAAAACTACACTCAGGCCTCAGGCCGTCGAAAGTTTGCGTTCTTGACACCTGTCATTTTCATACAAAAAAGAATACGTGTTTTGCTAATTTGATCCTTATTACTGAAATCAATTTTTCAACTGACAGGTGTCAGGATCGCAATGTCTCGCCGGCCTGATTGTCAAAATCCTATGTAGAAAATCTGAATAATAAAATCTGAAGAAAAACTAACAAAGTCTGATTTCTATTTTTCATCTCACAAAAATATACTTGTTTATTTTGCATGTATACTATTCACGTCTGACAGTATTTTACCCTGAAAGTTCTCTCCCGTTAAATTGCGATTCCTCTTTGTAATATACCTTGTAGGGACAGCCGATTGATTCCATGCGTGAATCAACAACTCCTCACTCACAGACATCTATTCCTGCTAATACAGTTCTGTTTTATATTCAATCCCTCATATATTAGCCGTTGCAGTGGCTTGGACCGGCGGCACCGTCTCGTCGGCTCCACAAAGCCGCGGTGCGTCGCCGACACACGTCTGCAGCACGCGGCTCATTAGCATGCGCGGGGCACCACTAACGGTAGCCACCTTACGTTAAACTGTACGAAGTGAGCCGCTAATAGCTTACTTTATAGGCGAATTATTGGGGTATAGGTGTTGGAAATGACTTTAGTGCCTTGTTCCACGATAAAGAAAAAATATGCGAGAAAAGTCTGCCATCTAGTCTTGAATATGTATTTGGATGGATGCTTTAACTTGAGTGATATCGTAGTTTTTGTTATGAACTAATATTATAAACGCGAAAGTGAATTTTTTTGTTTGTTACGCTTTCACGCTAAACCGGCTGAACGGATGTAGATATTTGGCACAGGGGTAGACCATCCTGCCAGGGTTGCGGGAATGTCCGAAAGGGATACCGGCACCTTGGCAACAGGCAACTGAAGGAACACGGGTGGGTTTTTAGTCTGTAAAAGTCTCACACGCCCTTCCGCTCCGCCCAGAGCGGGAGAAGTCATTTGATGATTTCACACACTCAAAAAAAAAAGGTTTGACCATGACCTAGAATAGGATATAGGATACTTGTTATCCCGATATTCCCACGAAATCGAGACTTACGCGGGAAACCGTGGGCCGTAGTTAGTAGAATTTTAGTCCACGCGCGACTGCTAGTCACTCCCTGAAGTCTTTGAGCGGTGAGTTGGGCCGGTAGACAAAGGCCTAGCGATCTCAGTCTGCCAATTTTGTCAATGGCGCCCTCCTCCTCAGGGGTCTAGCATTGGCGCGTGTACTATAGCATCGTCTGTCAAGGTGTTTTGAATACAAGAGAGCCTAGACATAGTGACTGTACAGCGATAACGATGATGGAAAAATCAAAAATGATACTGACATAAGCTACCCAAAGCTTTGTTCAAAAACCGAACCGACAAGCTTGTGTTGTTTTGTTGAAATTCATTGTAAATATACGAACTTTCTAAGCGATTGTCATTTGTCTTGGCCCTCCGGACTGACAAAGTTTGTGATAGAAAAAGCTAGGCGAGAATCTTATACTCGTACTTAAAAATCGTTCACATTCAAGTCGTAATCTGTGAAACTTGTCAAAAATGTTGGTAAATTGATTGTATTTTTGACAGATTGCCAATGAGATGCGAATGTGAATGTTCTTAAAAATGAGGGAAATGAAATGAAATGAAATGAAATTGTTTATTCTGTAAATAGGATATTGAAATCACTTTTACACGTCACATTAAAAAATATTAAAAATAAGCTAGATGAGGTCGGCGTTTCCTATCTGACTACTCTGAGAAGAAAGGCCGAAACAAACTCAGAGGTCACAGTCTCTTTTAAAGTCCAGACATAATCTTGGTCAAGTCATATGAGGACCACGTAAATTCGAGTCTGAAATGGTCTTTTGAGGAAAGAACCACACAGATTTGAGTGGACCTGTCCAGTCAGTGCAAGCATTTGTCAGTAATGGCGGAGCTCAACTCAGGGGATTGCCCCGCTGATTCTCGTACTTAGAAAACGTTCACATTCAAGACGCAATCTGTCAAACTTGTCAAAAATTTTGGTGAATTGATTGTATTTTTGACAGATTACGAATGAGCTGAGAATGTGAACGTTCCTAAAAATTACGGGCCCCTCAGATGTTAGACAAGGTTAGTTGTGATTCAGAATCACGCTTTGAGTATGATACAACACTGGCAGTACTTACATAGTATATGAAATTGAATAGTAATGGAAAGACAAGACGCGAATAGCGAATATCTAACAAAGCAACAGGGAAGGTGCCGGTGACTCATTGCGAAGAATATACATAAATTAAGTTTCAATCTCTGCTGCATTTATCATAGATAGTAGAATACTGAATTTGGATGAGGGGGAGATAATTGTGCTTTTAGTCTAGTTATAGACAACTTGAGAACAGTGGTGGCCCAGTGGTAACGGCCGCGACTTACGAGTTGTAAGTCGTAGGTTCCAAGCCAGGCAGGCGCGTTACTTTGTGTAAATGATTTCATCACCACTGCTCCCAAAACGGTAAATGAACATCGTAATCCAAAAATTCGAAGACATGTGACATCCGCCAACCCGCACTGGTCCCGTGTGGTGTATTACGGCCCGCTCCCTCTCACCGAGAGGAGGCCCGTGTCCCAGCAGTGGGAACATTATGAGCTGATTATGCTATAGACAATTTTAATGAAACGTGTCTCTCTTCCTAGCAGAAGCAATTGAGGTACATTATAATTTCAAAATACGTAGAAGTCTTCGAGTCTAAAGTCAAAGATCAAATAATTTGTATCTATTAGGCACATAAAAGGCACTTTTGAAAATCAAAAACAAAGAAATAGAATTGAATCTAGTCTCTCCTTCCAAAAGGTAGTTTTCGTATGGAGAAGAATGGGCAATCTCAATTAACCAAACCCAATTATATCCATACGTTTATCTAACATCTACACAAAACCCTCTTGTCACCACGTTTCCCTATAAAAGTGTATAATATTTTGACACAGCGCCTCCAGCTCATATATAATGCATGGAGACAGGTGGCGCGACAGTCACGACCTATTGCAACGATGCTGAATTTCCTACAGCCGGGAAATTGGTTACACGTAGTTGAAACATTCATGTTGCTAGAGAGATTTGTTTACATTTTGTACACGTTGAAATGTGGTTGGATCTTATGTTTGTGAAGTTTGAGGATTATATGAGTTAGCTCAGCTTTTTGATGAGGTTATGGTCCATGTTTAACTTTGAAATTGTTTTAATTTAATGCTTGCTTATCTTCAGTTGCTCGAGAAATCTTGCTTGCCAGTCTTTTTCAAATAAATGAAACGTTTCTTCATTTTTATTTTAGTTAAGAAACTTTAACCCAAAGAAAAAACGAGGTCAAAAATTTCTAGTTTAGCTGTCATTATGAACTTAATTCCATCAATTAAAGCGACAGGCCGCTGAATCATCCCTTCACTTTATTTCTCACAGCCCAGATGTTCCCATACATCATATTATAACGCTAAGTCAACGACCCTAAAAATTCCACAATTCCAAACAAAATTACAGGGGCCACAATCGTTCGTCGCCCAAATGACACGCCCGTGACGGCCAAATGACATAATTGTCAAAATAGTCACTGCACTGACAGCCGCACGTGACATCCACTACAAACAGAGACAAAGATACACCACCCCCACAACTTTGACAGAGACAGAGAATGGCGCGTCGGTGTCAATTATAGGCGGGGAAAGAGAATTAGAGAGGAGAACACGCCGGTTTCAAATTTGGAACCGTTTTGTTTTAAATCGATAAATCGTTCGATTTCGTGTTCGATTGCGTGTGGTCGACATTTCTAAGAATAATTGAATATCAATATTAAGTTATGATTCTATACTATTAAGATGATTACCGTGGAGTGAATGAATTCTGATTCATTCATCGCTCAAATGCGAAAATATTTCACGGCGATATTTCATAATAAAGACCATTCTATTAAGGGACATTATTATTAAATACGGACCACAATTTTATGTGCACATTTATTAGTGTGGTATAAGAAAAATCGGTCATATATTTGCGGGTCGCAGTCCTGCCCTTTCGACGCCTGTCGTGCATAAAGTCCGTGATCATTTCTCCTAATTATACGTGTGGCGAAGAGGGCAGGGACTTTTGGTTCGATGTGGGTGTTCGAAATATGAAATTACGAGTTGGCGCGAACGTGTGACAATATTTTCTTTTTTAATAATAAATGGAGACATTGATTGCTGTTATTATGCCTAATGTGCCTACGTAGGAACTATAAACTTTTTTTAATCACCAAAGAGTTGAAGTTTTTTTGTAATAAAATTTACAACGATAAACGGGGAATATTTATGGGTTTTAAAATAAGTGTAACGTAAGGAGATGTCACGCATTCAACGGTGTGTCATGAAAGGGCGATAATTTTATTTATCGCTTTATAATGAGCATGTTTACACACAGTGTTAAAAAGCGGAGTCATTTATTTTGTCATATAAATAATATGAATCATTTTGAAAGGTGACAATAATATATTTTATTTTTCTTTTCTTATGTCGATTGCGAATTTTGAATTGAATTAAATCGGAAAGTTTTTTTGCATAACAAAACGTATGACTATGTAAATTAAACTTTTCATTTGACTTACTACATGCAAGGTAAATTAGTACAAATGGAATACGGATGTATATTTCATCCACGGTTCAATTCTTGCTTAAATAGCGCTCCAAGGTGTGTGAAATGACGTCAAAATATACCGTCTAATGAACTTTGGCATGGGGGATAAATAAGAGTTCAGTAGGAAAAAGTTTAGCAGTAGCTAAGTATTTACTACAAATTAATAGTTGAGCAAAAAAGCGAAAAGGACTAAAGAGAAAAAAACACTGAAAAATAACAATAAAAAAACACGTGTGTGTGTGTGGAAAAAGACACTAAAAAAACGCGTATAGTTTACTTTCATACTATGTTGCGTTTTGCTATCACTAAGTAGGTAGGTATCTTGCCAGGCACTAGCTTTAACCCGCAAAACTATACTCTTTAAAAAAAAAAAAAAAAACTGTATCTCACCTATTTAGTTCATGACTTCATATGTAAAAATATTTGGCCTAGGTCACACCCGCTTGTGAAAATTGATTCGCTGTTACAATGTATAATAGTCCTTGTGCCAAATTTCATCTAAATCCGTTCAGCCGTTTTAGTGTGAAAGGGTAACAAACAAACTCACTTTCGCATTTATAATATTATAAATAATTAGGATTAGGATATCGTGATTACTATAAAAGTTGAAGAAAACTTGGAAGGGACCTATGTACTAAGTCTACTAATTTACAAACGTTCCAATGGTCTCTCCATTGTGAGTTTTTGACAGATTTTCCATACAAAATCTTGAAACGTTGGTAAATTAGTAGACTTAGGCCCCAAGACTTCTCTGTCTTGGAATGACAGATAAATTCTGCAAAACTCTTCACCCATAAAACCAGAGCATGTTGTTTACTTAACAAACATAATTAAACCGATTAAATCACCGCTGACCCGCAATTAATCGATTCAACGAACTATCGTTATTACAATCAATTATTTCATCATTGATAAAAAAAGAGACACACGGAAGCTACACTACGGCCAATTATCGAGAGACAAAAAATCGATTGGATACGATTATGACGGATCGTTTAATCGATTCATGCTTTCGACGTAAGTAGGGGAGGTATGGGAAAATTGCTTACAGGTCAACTTTCTTAATCACAATGTGTTATGTACGTGGTTTTTGTGTGTGTGCGTGACTTCTTGTGTGTGTGCATGGTTTTATGCTGTGGACCTTGTTGGAAAGAGGTGAAGTGCTGCGATTAGAAGAGAAAAATGGTGTTTGCTTACTCCAGTCGCGGTCAACTCGGGGAAAATTGCGTGGAGTTCAAACTACATTATTTGATTTTAAAATTGATGGTCGACTTTCTAAGTTCCAATAATTCATACATTCGGATGAATTTACAGAACTTAATTAACGTAATTAAAATATTATAAATACTTAATCAATAACTTTAAGGTTCACCGTAAAAATCCTTAGCTCACCCCAAAACTCAAGGAAAAACACCCAAACGGGTCAACCGTAAAATAACCTTCGATTGTCCCCAAAAATACTTCCAATCAATTTCCTGTGCCGACCATTAACTCAAAAAAAAAAACAAAAAAAACCATGTATAAAAAGGCAAAGTTCGCCGTGTATAGACCATTTCTTCGGGGTCATAGCACCCAACAGGAAGTGGCGTTGCGGGTCGGCGCGCGCGCGGTCGCCTCTTACGAAAAATAATACTCTTCTAGGTATAACACATAGCCAGTCAGTCGTGTAACTGTACGGTTTTTATACTCTGAATCTTATTGTTTTTTACCAAACTACGTGATATTATGCCGTCTGCAAACGTTGAAGCAAAATTACATATCTTTTTACCCGACTGCGCGACTCCAAAGGCAGGGTTATGTTTTTACGGCACCCATAAGTGGGGTCTTTAAATGAATGGCCGGCTTAATGAAGACGAAAGAGATGTATTTTGATTGATAAAATTGTGTTATACTTCTATATCGGTGTTGTGTAAAAACAATAATAACTTCTCAGTTGACAGATGTTGTTTTTTATACGTTTTCTGTTCCTTGCACGTTGAATGAGATCATTTGTTGAAAAACGTTGTAATTCCGTGTTGGCGAGATGCGAATGTGACGTTGACACCAGCGTTTAACTACATATAAGATTTAATTGAAATGATTAAGTTGGTTTTCTTTAGATCCTACAAATTATGACAACATAGGAAAAAGATTACTGTCTTTGTAATATGAGATCTCTTTTGACGTAGGTGCCTAATATGCTGTTATTATAGATTTGTATTTAATTATAAGTAGGTTCCATGGTTGTAATAATTATAATTTCCTATCGATATAGTCAGAAGTCCAGGGAACAATCCCTAATGCCATGGAACCACGGGTAATGAAAATTTACCAATGGACCCGGTAATGGGTCTACCCACCTGGGGACCTGGACCGCGGGTAAACACTGGTGTGGAAAGCTATAATTAATTTTCCTGGATAAACAATCTGCATTTCGTTGTTCCTCGTCTTAAGATTCTATTCTTAGCCTTAAAGGATGATTTTCACCAAACGGCTCGCATCTCATCGGATCGGGAAGGATACGAACGGATAAAGGAAACGCGGAAGACGCCGGCGGTCAAGCTGCTGTGCGTGGCTTAGTAATATAGACTTTAAATATTGTGTACACGATTTAATATCGTTTAAAGATTGTAAAATCCGTTCGGATCCGATGCGTTTTGTGGAAATCATCCATAAGACTCGTGTTTCTTTGTGTCCTATATTCTAACATGGACATATTTCCTGAAAACTTTGTTTGACATATCCTTCTCTTAAAACACTTTTTCTTGTTATTTATAGCATTGATTTCAAGCCAGAATAATTTTGTCGTATTTTTCTGCAGCTCCTTTCCAACCCGCAGAATTTGCTTGCATTTGTGCCTGCAAATCTTTTCCGATCCCCAAATTTTTTTCTCCCTCTTTCTCGACAATACAAAAAAAGTGAAACGCTCCCAGCCTTGAACCATCAGCAGAAGTCCACACGCGTGTGAACCCAGGGCACACGGAAGTTCACGGTCCGTGGGTCACAGGCCTACCGTGTGTTTACTCCGACTGTGACCCGCCTTCAGCGCTAATTACAAACCCTTTGACAATTATTAGGAGATTTCCTTGTAGTGTACAATCTGCGTAATTGGGTTTAATTGTTTCTGGGGTTAAAGGATGTGGTAGTACCTACATTGTTGCGTTGTTGTAACTTGTGACAAGCTTTGAAAAGTGTTAGACCTTTCCATATAGCTATGCAGTAGTAGTTCCGGCTTAACTAAAAATGTTGTATGAAATGTGATATGAATTTAGATATAACACTTAGTAAGCTATAATATATATATATATTGGGCACCCTTCTTAACGGGTCTAGTATTTAGATTAAAAGGCTGCGGAATTTGTTCCAAGACAACATGTATTTGATGAGTTAAACAATATAGCGAAAGTGGACAGAGGACACACACACACAGTGGACACGTACAACCATTTATAAAGTGCTTACAACACCAATTGCAAATTGAAGAATTATTTTTCAAGACCCGTATTTACTTCAATGAATCAACTTAGCCTATCACAGTCCGATGCTGGATATGCCTTCAAAACTGCGCCAAAATAATCCGATTTTTTTGAAGAACTGTTCTTCAAGACTCTTATTCCTACGCCAAATACAAGTATCAACTACAACATATGAAGAACATCTCAGGTCAAAGTCCACTGACCTTGCAATCACAAAAAACCATATAAATATGTAACTCAATCAGAGAGTACAGTTAGTGTCCGTCATGGGAAGGCGCGTCTCATGCATATTGCACTACTTCGCCATAAAAATTATGTTTTACTGTAGTAATTATACGTTGGGTTACAATTAGCAATGCTGGGGGTAGCGGTGCGTTAAAACATCTCTGCTCGCGTGATATTCTTTTTTTTAAGATGCTGGCTGGGAAATCTTCATCTGCCTGCCTTTTATCATCTATGTTGGGATCGGCTTCCAGTCTAACCGGATGCAGCTGAATACCAGTATTTTACATGGAGCGACTGCCTATCTGACCTCCACAACCCAGTACCTGTGTAACACGATACTCGTTGGTAAGACTGATTGACAGACTTTCAGGCTTCTGACGACGACTGTCAAAAATCTACGAATGAGAGCCGGGACCATCGGTATAACGTGATTTTGGAAAATATCAGTTAGGTGGCTCCTTGGTCAAGTGGTCGCAAGCGCTACTGCTAAGCATTAGATTCCGGGTTCAATTCCAAGGTCGGGTAATGTATAATTGAGTTTTTCCATCAGGAATATCTCAGTTGCAGCTCGAAGGCTGGATTTTGTGTGCGGTTGATGGCAATAGGGTCGCCACCTATTAAATGGTACTTAAACATAACTGGCGAAATGAGGTGTACCTACTATAGGTACACCTCTGCCCAAACCTTCAGGCATCACAGGCGTGATGTTATGTGATGATTTAAATTTTCCGGATTACAAAGAATGATGATTATTTAATCCTTTTGAAGACTTCTGTTTCTAAAGATGGGGTCTTGGCAAATGGACGGTATTTCCTAATGTCAGTGCTAGGTAAATAGAGTGGCCGCCTAGACCCCTCGAATAGATGAACCGATGCCTATCACCGGTATGCAAAATATTGTAGTTGGCAAGATAGACCCTTTTTCCGCCATATAGAGTAGCGTCATTCCTTGCTAGTCACTTAGGTGCCCAGACTTCAGTTGTTGCCTAAGACGCAAAACTGGGGCGCTTGGGTCCCTAGTGTAAATCTGGCTATACCATCATTTAGATACAACACAGTCTTTTCATAGAAACAAAAAAAGGAGGTCTTTGACTGTCATAAACTTTGTTATTATATCATCTATATAAACTAAAGTGATAACATGGAAAATTAGACATGGCCAGTTTGGAACTGATATTTTCGCGTTCTATCGTGGTTTTATTAATAAATAAACTAGTAGGTAATTGTATATGGCAGGGTGTAAAGCAAGATCATTCTTTATCATCAAAAAGAGATTTGGTAGTAAGCCGGGATCAAGTCAATGGATAAAATAAAAATAAAATTGCATTACGGCCGTCGACAGAATGCGTTCCTGGCACCTGTCACTTGGTCTTATTCTAGTAGTATTACGGATCAAATTCGCAAAACACATATTCGTTAGTTTGAAAGTGACAGGTAAACTCCACTTACCTACTATTTGTACTTGGAAAATTCATTGAAAGCTATATCAATTAGAACATCAAATGAATACAAAAAGTAATGATTCAACGAACAATTAATACCTTGTCTAATTAACATAAGCTACATATCAACTGTTTAACGCCAGCACACTAATTTTGTTTGCCTATCGCCCCTTATATCACAAACTACACTCAGAAGTCAACGCTACTGCTTATAAATAAAGTCCACAATCATTTGAAAATCGAGGAGATATATGGATTTTTATAGATGGTCATTTATGAGTATGATATCAAAGGAATTGCAACTTAGGAAAGATAGCATTAGGGTTGTTTTGAGATTGTTTTTATTATATAATGGGTGGATATGCTTAGTTAAATTAATAGATGCAATTAAGAAAAAAACTGCTGTAAAATACAGCGCGATCATATCACACTGTGTTTGTTAGTTGTTTTGTAAATAGCTGTGTTTAGACATGTTAGATTATCATAATATTTTGTTTGTGATATGTAAACTTTCGGCCAAACATGTTTATAATATCTTACTGATAGGTGCAATAGTTTATGTATATCGTCACTAGTTTTCTATTAAACATTCACGATGTATAAGATTTTCAATTGATTCTGGCAGTGAAACATTTTTACCGCTTACAAGCAGTAAAAATGGACCTAAGAAAATACACACAAGTTTACAGAGAATATTAGCTTTTTTTTCTTTATTTCTGTCGACCCGTAACACACGTATTTTATGCCTTTTTCGGGCACCAGTCTCACAAATGTTAACCCAATTTTTTTAAGGTGCTTAGTAAAAAAAATTGGATCTTCATTTGTGATGAGAAATAAATAAATAATTATTTATAAATTCATTTCTGGTGTCGGCAGGAACTAAAGGTACTTTCCCTGGTGAAAATATTTGCTAGTCATCATTTAGTAATTAAGCGTTTAGACTAGTCGTACTTAACCGATTGTAACTTATTGTCACCGATTGTAGTTCAGTTCAGTTTCAGTGCATACACGATAGTAATAATCATAGTCACAAAGATATTTCATTACAACGCAAATCTGACGCTAATAAAAAATTAAGCTATCTCCATCTTCCGCCTTCCACAACCTCAAAACATCTGATTAACCAACTTCATCGTTGAACTGTAATATTACAATTAATTTAATTTAAATTGGCGACACCACAATTAAGATGGTCGTGAAAGTCAGAGACAATGGCAGAACGCTCCCACGGAACATCTTGCCGTGTCACCTACATACTCAGAATGTAGATCATGGCTATAGACTAGATTTTTGGTGCAAGCTTTGATAGTGGTTGCTAGATGCTTTTTTGTTTGTCTGTGAGAGGCTACATAACAACGTACAGTTAAACCAGAAAATGTAAGCGTTTCGGTAATCTTCGTGTTTCCGAATAAGCACGAACGTCTGTGGAACTACAACTCTCCACAGACGTAAAACTTGTAAGTCTTGTACTTACGCGCTTTTTTATTAGTGCACATATCCTTGCGCGTTCATATGAAGTTTCGTCTGTGTCAGATTACCGACTCCGGTCGATCCGGGCGTATATATTATTAGATCCCATACTCGCGTTCGTATTTTCGAAAATAGGCGATGATTGCCGAAGCGCAAACTGTACCTGGGAGATTTGTATGTATGGTAGCCTATTTCTTTACTGTTCTGAGTTGACTAGTTCTACCTTCTGACCTATCTGACATCATAAATATCCGTTCGTACCGTGAGTGGCTGTTTCGACTTCAAGATCTACGAGACGGCAGGAGTGATCACTCCCTGAAGCGAATCGTTTAAATTTGGTAAAATTGATGAGACTGTTTTGAGTATGGTCACGCATCCGGACATACCAATGTACGTAGCTTAGTACCTACTAAATATTTGTCCGACACACCGTGGGCAGTCAGGCATTGGACTTACTTGCTAACTAGAAAATATATTTAACCGCGACTCCTTTTTTAAAGGCCTTTTTATTTGGGCATCTACAGGACAACTCCGTTATGCAGCTGACAACCTCATAGAACAGGCTGCAAGATGCCATACAGAAAAATAAATCGTTCCTACCGATACGAGGAAATTTGGCCAAGACTACCTCCTTGTTTAAATAATCTGTTGATGTAAGAATGTAGGTAATATTTTTATTTTCATCAGTCCTCCTAATGAGGAAAGCCGTCAGTGAGAGGGTTAAGACAGCTGTGTCTAGAATTCAAACTTCTCGCAGTCTAGCCCCCAACGCTATTTCATATTTGCATATTCTCACGCTCGTCCCTTCCGAGGTAAGCAAAAAGAACGGTTAATGGCTACAAGTAACGGTTCATACAATCTACATAAATAATATTATGCGATGAGATGTGAATGAAATCGGCGTAAAATCGAGACGTTTATCATAATCTGCGTGTATGCAATATCGTGCGTATGACCCGTAACGTGTGAAGTAGGGTTACAGTTAGTGCAACACGGCTTGACATAAATGTTGCGGGTTCCTGTAATATACGGACTGTCACTCAATGGCCAGAAAACGATAGTTCATTATTGAGGTCTTCACAGGTAAGGTAAAGCATTCATTTGGATATGATTATTAAAATTGCAATCTTGATTATTTTCAGGCACAGAACTGTCTGTGATTAGGAAGTTAAGATTCAGTGTTGAAGAAGTCGCAAACAAGATCTGAGGGGAAATCCCAGTATTTTTAAGAACGTTTACATTAGCATCTCGTTACCAATCTGTGAAAAATACAATCAATTTACCAACATTATTGGCAAATTTTACAGATTGCGACTTGAATGTGAACGTTTTTTATGTAAGAGAATTGGCCCTTAGGTCACGCTGAGGATTATGATAGGTCATATATCATTGAGCTCATTCTCATTATCCACTAAATTATCTCATATAGAATTAGGAACTTACTACCTTCAATATTGCCCAAGAACAATTTACCACATACACTAGTGAATGATCACGCAGTAAATTAGAAACACTAGCGGAACGCAATTTCCTTACCGTCTACATTTACCTCTGAACCGTTCATTAGAACACAAAAGGAAGCCATAATAATAAGTCATAGTATCTCAATCACTGCTGAATCCACTCCGGCGCAGCGCGATGGCGCGTCCCGTCGCGGGTGGCTGCGTTCACAAGTGGAGCAAAGGTGAAAGAACAAACTGAACGGCTCGGACGGTGAAACTCGAGGTAACGTATGTAGGCGGGACTACCTATGATTTGTGTGGTTGATTTTCTTTAAATTAACGTTGTGAGAGAGGGGAACTGTGATGATTATACAACGGTACAAGGATCTTTTAGCGCGTGGCTTAAATGATTGATGATTTATGTATATCTGTGACAATTTCACAACCAACGACGCAGGGGCGCAGGCGTCTGAATGACATTGACAGAGGGCTGTCAATGTCATTCAGACGCCTGCGTCCTAAAGTTCAGTAACACTAAAAGATGAAGAATCCCAAAGGTAGTCTGAAACTGGGAACAACATGTACTTTGCCTAAGACGGGATATTTTCTGCACGATTAGAAGACGAAGCGAAAGAAAAAATGATAGATTGAAGAAATATTTCTACGGCGCAATGTCAAAAATAAAGCAAAGACTGTTTTTATTTTATAGAAGGAGACTGCTGGTGCCCGCAGCTTCGCCCGCGTGGACTTAAATTCTTTTTATATAAAAGATAAAGTTACTCCAGGTCATGGTCTACCTATGTGCCAAATTTCATCTTAATCCGTTCAGTCGTTTAAGCGAGAAAGCGAAACAAAAAAATCAACAAACAAACTCGCTTTTGCATTTATAATTTTAGTTAGGATTAAGGTTAGAATTCGTCTTTTGGGTTACTTTTTAACACAAGTAACTAATTGTTTGATGGACAATGTCCAGTTCTTCATCATCTAGAAGAATATTTTATCATTAATTTAGTTCGGCGACAGGTGAAAATAATAGGCTTTCAGAAACCTGAGGTGCTAGATCTTGTAAGAAAATATTCCTAGCTAAAGAACCGACTGTGGCAAAGACTCAGTAGCTCATGAGGTAAGTAACGAGCTAAGCTTCACGTGGGCGTACAAACATCGTACCAATTATATTATATTTTGTATATGCAGTTAAAGTATTCAATTTTGACGATACATTTTCAAGCTGTTGGAAGTTCAATTCCTTAGACTCAAGGGTTTTAGATCATTCTCTACGTCCGGGCAGTTATGTAATGAAAACAAGACAAACGTATGACAACAGAATAAAAAGGTAGCCTAAAAGTGGGGAAGTGATGATCAAAAAAAATTAAAGGGTAGAGAAAAGATAAATGATAAAAATCATAAAGACATGGTATCCCCATCGGAAATATTCGTTCGCGAACGTGGTACTGAAAACTCCTTAGCGAGCAATATGGTTTGGAGACAAATGATAGTGATTAAAAGGGCAGTGCTTGTTGGACCATCTCCACGAAGGACCTACAGACTATTTCTAGTTTCGTAGACTAATTTGACAGGTGCAAACGTCAAACTACAAATTTAAAAACAAACAACAATCACTTGAAATTTCAAATTACTCTACGACATTAAATAATAAAAAACAGCCTTTACAAATTCTCGAACGAATGCTCAGAAACAAATGAAGCCGAAAGCTCAGTGAAACTGGCTAGAACGCGGCGCGTAGTAACTACAGACTCGTTGGTACTCGTAGATTTTCTTACGTGGGCGGAGTTACAGTATGGTGGGAGTATGATTTGTGTATGATTTCCTATTACCTACACATTTATTGCTGCAAATTGTTGAGTTGAAATGTTTGAATTTAAATTGTTATTAGTAAAATTATACAATTTCATGCAACGATGAAACCTGTCAGTGTTAACTTGAACTTAGTACTGTAACATGATGGTTATACTTATACATCACAGTTAATGCATTCGCAAAAATACATCGGCCATCACTATTTAAAATAATTACGTAAAATAAACTTTTCAGGGATTAATAATATTAAAATTACTTTTTCAGCTGTAGTAAGGTAAAAAAATGTGTGTTTCGCTCGGCAGCAAGTCATTCGGCGTCTCGTACCTTTCAACACTCGCTACGCTCGTGGCTCAATCCTAGAATCCTTCGCTTGCTCAGGATTCAATACAAGTACAAGCGCACAAAAAAGAATTTGCAGGTTTGCTCAACAAATAACAATTTAAAACTAATCATTTTGACGTCACATATTTATTTACAGATAAACGTGTGACATTGATAACAACACCGCTTAGTTCGACGTACCTACCACAACATGACGTAATCACTTAAACTAATATTTAAATAGAAGTAACGTAAATTAAAGCTATTATTATTTTAGTTATTTGCTGAAAATCGTGCGTCTGTTGGTTCAGTGATATTTGGTTTTCAATTAAGAATTTCTCAGTAGCAGCCGGGAGTCTAGATTTATGCCCGTTTGATGGCAATACCCTCGCCCCCTATTACATGGGACTTAAACATAACTGGCGAAATGTGGGTGTCCTATAGGTACACCTATGCCCAATCCTTTGGGGAATACAGGCATGATGTTATGTTTATATTGTTCACAACAGTGGAATTGCTACAAAATAGGTCACTTGGCAGTGTATCAGCTTGCTTTCAGACCTAGTTTCAGCATAGAATATTAATACCTTTTTCTTGGAGTTAATGATCGATTTCTAACTTGTATTGTTTACTAGTAAGTACATACAATGATGGCCTATTTGGCAAAGTGCCAGAGACTTCCCCGCTACGGGCGGGATTGATTCCCGCGTCGGGACAATGGGTGCTTCTATTATTTTGCATGATACGTCTTTATTGTGATGTATGGACACCTGTTTTAATGCATAACCCTCCTGTTTGTTCTATGGAATTGCGATGCGTGAGGGGTAACCAATTAATGGAGCTGTTAACACATATGTTCAAACTTGCACTTTGATTATTCTAATGTTTCCCTGAATTAGTTGAGTTTAGCTTTCGGTATCTGCACTAGCGCCCACTTCAAAATCGCTCTTATCATCGGTGAATTCCCACTTTGATAACAGCTTCCGTCAATCCCATATTATTCATGAAAGATCTTAGCCAAGTACAATATTTATTATTAAGTAAAGGTAGTAACTAAATTATTTTTATTTGTTATATCTGTTTATTTTTAATATACTACTGTTTGTTTTTCGTTACGAAATAAAACAACATAAACATTAAAGATGAATTAACAAAATGTATAATTACGTCTCTCCGCAAAAACGACTGTACGACGTGACTTTGCATTGAGGGGAGACATTTCCCCGAAAATCAACGTTCCGCCGCTCTACGAAAAACAAATGAAAGTCGAAATGAACACACCTTAGCATGCATTAGTAAAATGTAAAGCAACCGTCGGAATCAGTCCAGGAGGTCGGGTGGCGACTCGTTGCCCAACGTCCAGTAATCGTATTCATTGAAGCGACCCCCGACACTGTTGAATGCTGATTCATATTTATGAACATCTTCTTTTATTGCATAGGACGGTGTACGTTTGTGTAAGGCTGGGTAGATACTGGTTTTATGAAAATAGGCTCTATTTGTAGTTGGTACAAAGTTTTTGGTACCTAACTATATTTGTTTTCAACATGGGTATGTCGATTTTATCATTTTAGTACTAGATAGAATCATATAGCAATTTAAAATGGTTTGTTTTGGGCCTTTGTCTATTGGAAGGCTTAAAATACCTGAAAACAGAAGTTTTTATACTGAAATCAGAATATTACTTACTACCTACTCAGACTTGTTACTCCATAGTTTGCTACTACTTTAAACGTAGTACAAAAACCAGTAGCTAATACACATTACTCATTACATAAAACCGTGTGTTTTACGCACCAATACAAAATTAGAATTGTCCGCTCCCAATTGTTCGTCAAATTCGGCCAAGGGTTACTAGAATATGAACCACGTAAAAACACCAATGCAAGCATAATGACATTCGACAAAGCACTTCACACAACGCAAAACATACGGCTAGGTGCACAATAACGCCCTTCTGGCGCAATATGCACTTTTTGCGCAATTCGTACGCTGCAATGATCGTGCGAAAATGCTTCTTGTTTGCCAGTTTCATTGTCATGTACCAACTATTTATGAATGTGTGTGAGCTCACCTAAATGGAGATTGGGTGGAGATAATACGTTGCGAAACAAAACGCTTAATTTGTGTGATAACTCGGTAAGGTCTGACCACCAGATCGGTCGATGACTTGACTTCTTAGACGTCATCGCTGAATTCTCACGGCTATTATAATATTTAGTTTCAGGCTGTTAGCTTGTTCTACAGGTGGCAACAAATTGAATAATTTTATACTTTGTCGTTTTATAAATAGAATTTGTTGTATGGATTGTTTTGTGTTTAATTTTAATGCACTCGTTGCTTTTTATTTTCTGTCATAAACAGCTGGTTAGGTTCATTCGTTCATTATAATAAACTTTTTTAATTTTATCAGATATTATCTAATAATATAATGCTGGAGAGTTTGTTGCGTCACTTCTTCTTCCCAGCTAAAGCACTAGGAAGTGGTGAAGGGTGGGCGTTTTGGGGGACTGTCTTATATGTAATTTTTACGTTCGAAAACTGATTCTCTTTAATGACTTCTGATCTAATACAGTCCTTTACTTTGTTATAGCTATGACTGGCAGAAGAATTAGTTATATACGATTAACATAACATCACACCTGTAATCTCTGAAGGGTAGAGGTATACCTATAGTACACCCACATTACGCCAATTACGTTTAAGTCCCATGTAATAGGGTGCGAGCCTATTGCCATCAACCGGACATAAATCTAGATACTGGGCTGCTACTGAGAAATTCCTAATGGCATGAATTAAATTAGTGATGTACAATTTTTTCGCGATTACGATGTTGGGCCCATGGAGTAAGTTGTTTTAGTTAAATTGTCTGTACCACACCCAATATATTTGACCACACCTTTCTGATACATCCCGTATTAAGAATATTTTAAACGAAAATAACTTTACATGAAACTTTTCACAGCTACAGGTTGTTGCTCAATTTGATTTGAAAAAATCCAAAAATTTAAACGAATTTCAACTAATCGGATTACAGCGCTGACCTCAACTTTAGAAAGGTAAATTACTGCGGTAATTAAGAAAAAAACGGTCGGTACATATGGTCGTGCTCTAACGGCTATTGTCTCGGGAAAAAATATTCTTTATACGTACATAGAATCGTTTTTATCAGATTTTCGCACGGTCCGACACTTAACTGTTCATATATACAGTGTGCTCGGCTAACGCGGTAAATTTACGGGTAACATGGCGAAAATATCGCTGGGATTGCGCAGTTAGTTATTCTTAATTAACTGCTATGTAAAGTAAATAGCGTCAAGTGGTTTATTTTAACTTTAATAATGACAATGAGAGACGTTTTGTCCCAGATTTATTTTAATTTCTATTTTTAGTTTGAAGATTTATGTAACCGTGTATGCAATTCTTAAATCTACTTTTAATTTGAAATTGCATGTTTATTATTTCTTAGTTTCTTAGTAGGTATAAAGTTCATTAATTAAGGTTAACACCGCTTCAAATAAAAACGACTTACACGTATATGTTTTATGTATAATACCTACAAGTAGAGAAATACACGTCCACCACATCCGTTTCCAAACAACTTAATCACCCTGTATACATTTCAGTGTGGCAATTAATAGGTTTTGCGCCACAACAGTTGCGCCACAGTTGCGCAACCATCCTTGACAGGCGGGCGGCTCCCGAAATATGCCCCAAATGGAGTGACCTTGCACCTATTTATTTTTATATTGTCTGTATTACGTTTCATTGTGAAATGAAAGAGCTTTGAATTTCATTATTATGACATAATGCTACACTGGCTTGTAATTATTTACATAACTACAATTCGTAGACCTCTTCTCAAATAGATAAGGAGACAGATTGATAACTGCGTGAATTTCATGCCATTACAGACCATAGACGAGTAGGGGTTCTCGTTTTTTTTTTGTTTCGACTCGATTCAGATTTTGATTGATCGTGTATTACGCAATAAGGGTGTTCGGCTGCATTAGTTGATTATAAGAATCGAAAATGTTTACCAAAATTGTTGGTATTGATAAGTAAATATTTTTATAGAACCGCACCGGATGTGAATATGATATCACAACTCACTAACATAATTTTAAATCATAGTTTGTTAGTTAGTAATTTAATTTAGTATCTGTTGTTAAATATGTTAATATTCAAAAGAAAAAAGAAACTAAACTACATTATGTTATAGGTTATGAGTAAAAGTTTTCCACGAATAAACTTTTGCAAAAATATTTCAAGCAGGTTTAAAACGTCAAAAGTTCCGTTAGACAATCCGTCTAGAATTTTATAATTTTGTTTAATATCCTTCTTTGTTCATAGACCAAATTCGAAGTACCGGCCGTAAAGGCAGTCGCACACTGGCCGTGCATACCAAGTAAGGCGGAGCGCACACGTGACGCGACTTCCGTTCGGCTGGCTATCAGCTGATGCATTCCTTTGGCGTTCGTTTGATGAGTGGGACTTTTGAACTTGCGTGTTTATTTTGAAAATCGAATTTGGAATTGTTTGTAAAAAATTTCGTTTGTTTTCGTTACTCATTTAGACGGTGCGATTTAATTGCATGTAATAACTTGAAGCCATATTGAAGTTGTATCGTTTAAAGAGTTTGTTGCTTCAGTTGTATTGCCACAGGGAAAAATGTAGTTTCGTGCCTTAGTTTTTCAAAATAAATGGCGTATTATAAGAAATAATGACAGGATATTGTGAAAAAAAATATTTGATTAAGTATTTTTCTGTTTAGACAAGTTTAAAATTTAAATTGGTAATTAAGTACTGTGCGTCATTTCGAGCCATTTTTCTCGTGCTTGTTTTTATTATTAGCATTTTTTCTAGAAAAGATTCAATATAAGTTTTAATTTTACGCATGTGCCAATTCACAAACGTTGACAACTGTAGGTCACTAGAGGTTAAACGCAAATATCAGTGCCACTGAAAACGTGTTAGAAAATATTATGTTTAAACATTAACGACACATGTGATGGCTGCTTAAGAGTTCAATACTTTCCATATGCTTACCTTCTTGAGTGAATGAAAACATCGTTATATGGGGTAACATTACATGATGCAATACCCTAATAATTGGCAAGCTTACCCCTGATACTGAAAGTCTATCCAATCTGACATTTGTGCGGCTGTCAACTTGTTATGATAAGTTTTCTCATTTTGGTCAAGCAATTACAAAATCTTAAAGGAGTTTAGACAGTGTTTATTCGTCAGAGACTTGATCAGGCTTTCAGTATCATAGTGTGGGGTCCTGGGTGCTATTCCCGGGTCGGGCTAAGTGGCTTTTTCCATTAGGAATTTCTTAGTAACAGCCTGGAGTTTGGAAGTTGGCGCCTTGGCGGTGTGATACCCCCGTGTCTTGGAAAGCACGTTAAGCCATTGGTCCTGCACCTGATCTCTCTCCGGTCGTGTCGGATTGTCGTCCCGTCGGACTATGATGAGAGTGAGGGAAGAGAGAGTGCCCCTGTGTCTGCGCACACACTTGTGCAATATAATACATCCCGCGTTGAAGGCTGGTTTACGGTGAGCTATCGCCATGGCCGAAATTCGGTCTGGAGCACAATTTATTATCTATCACTAATGAAAAGGATGCAGTAATCTTTTTCAAATGATTTAAGAAGCATCTAAAGCAGTTTCTAGTCATAAATGATTTTAAACGAAGTTATAACCTAACATTTTCGCTTGATTATCATAAATTACATACCGTTAATAAACGATGTTCTAAACCAAAACATTGCAAAACCACCCTTAACTCTACACAAATAGAGTCCACACGGAATGCAAAATGTATGTAGTGGTAGTTTTCTACACATTAAGTTCATTGTGTATAGTGAAAAGATTTTCCCACGAAAAAAGGAAAACGTGTGTTGAAACTAGTTGCGACACTGTGTTGCGTGTTCTATGGCGCAGTGAATGGCACGCTGTAAGGTCACAGTGCGTTGACATATGAATAAATGTGATAAATAATACGCTTAAATGAGGTTTTAGTCGATTTTCTGTTGGCTTGTCTATGGTTTGAGAAAAAAACTAAGGTTTGGTTTAAATTTGGAACGTTTCGCGCTATATGATCTCAGGACCCTTGACTGCATAATCCTGTATGGACGTATTTTCAACAACACCACACACAACTTCATCATAAGGGCGTGAATCATTCAAAATCGGATCTGGAGGTAATATAAGAAAACAAATAAAGAAGTTTTTGTAACACGTAGGTTTGTAAGTTTGTAACCACCAACTGAAATGATCGCCGAGCCTTCAAATCGATCACAATAACAAAAAAATACAAACTGGTACTGCATTATTTCAGCTAATCAAAGCCTCTTCTACAATGTATTTTCAATTTATTAACCTATAAGTATTTACTTTAGAGACTGAGTCACATTTTTTTTTAATGACTAACTGATAAAAAAATCTCATAAATTAATCTTGCATGACATTGAGCGATATAATTGCGCCTGCGCCGAAGGGCATTGGGCAAAACCTGCCTCCTGAGACATCTAAGCTGTAGTAATTTTCCATTTTTCCTTCTACAATTAATTATTGTTTTATTCAGTCATTTTCTTGTTATGCTAATTATGATGTTCGTTTAGTATGCTCATTAATTTATAATGTATATTTTGGTTTTTTCTCAGTGTTAAAAGGTTGGTGACTTGATTTTCATTTGACCGGTTATATAATTGCGTAACCTTATTTTCGTAACCAATTAAGACTTATCAGTTTAATTTTGACAGTTTTATTAATCAGTGTAATTTTAACAACATTCATTGCGCAATTTAGGTTGTTGTGCAGATTTAAAAAAAAAACGGCCGGACGGAACTACGTAAGTAAACGTACCACCACAGATAATATACCTAAAACACAAATATACATACCTACATAATGTATGTATCGTGAAGAAACTCTATAGTCTATGCGTATCATTGTGAAACATTCGTGGGCGGTACATAAGTGTATGTACGCCACGGCTATTAATCATACCCTGAGCTTAATTGAAGATGATACGATTTTTCAAGGCGAATATATGGAAAATAATTACTAGCGTCCGCGCCTAACGAGCGGTAAGATTTAGAAACGGAACGCCTACCACCTACTGTTGATTTGTCATTGTTTTATTAACAGCTGAAGTTAGTTTCAGTTTCTTATAAGCTTCTGAAACATGATGCATAGTTCATTTCTGTCTTATTAAGTTTAAGAAAAGTTCATTTAGGTAAACTGTAGGTTTGTTCCCACTGCTGGGACACAGGCCTCCTATCAGTGAGAGGGAGTGGACCGTAATCCACCACGTAGGCCCAGTGCGGGTTGGTAGATGTCACATGTCTTCGAATTTTTTGTTCTTAGGACATGCCGGTTTCTTCACGATGTTTTCCTTCACCGTTTTGAGAACAGCGCCTGTCTGGGTTCAAACCTACGACTTGCAAGTCGTAAGTCGGGGTCATTACCACTGGGCCTTGCCTATGTAACATTAATACTGAGAACAGTGGTGGTTCTCAGTGTTAATCTTACATAGGCAAGGTGCAAAAGAGAGCGATTGCTCGTGCATTTTACAGCTCAATGTGCTAACTCTAATGACTCGATGACTTCAGAATGCTTTAGCCCTTCATCTAGAGTTTATAAAAGCTGGATTGCTATAGCTATGCAATCCCACTAGCCAAGCAAAAAGGTATCGCCAAACCAAGGACGGTTTGAGATGAAAATCTCCCAAAAGATTTCCCCTCGACCGGCCGCGTAGCCATGCGTACAAACGTTTGCTCACAGCACAGAGCCGGACGGATCTTGCCTCAGCCTCATTAAAGATTCTAGGTCGTTCTGCAATCGTTAATTAGCGAGATAAGTACTGTATTAATTGTGTACGCCATTGGAGCGACTATCGCGCCATCTTGTGAACGGCGTTAGGTTGGGTGCAGATCGGAGACTTTTTCGTTTTGGGTTGAAGGTTTTGTGTAAAAAATAGCTCTTGGAGAACCTTAGGAGGTTTGTAAAAACTGTTTTTTTATTTTGTAGAAGTTACTCTATTATTTTTGTAAACAAAGACAAACAAAATAGGTTCTTTTGGTTATCGTGTGGTGTTCTGAAATTGTGTGAACCTTTTTATTTATTCTAAAACAATGATTATTTTTGTTTTTAAAAACAATGATTTTTAAAAGGTAATGTGTTCGATGGTTTGAAAATAGGAGGTTATAATTGGTTTGGTTAGGTGTTTTATTTTGTGTTTCACAAAGATAAAATTTCCCTTTTTTATCTACACAATTTTTTGGTGAATTGGGCTGTAGGTATGCTGAGTCGCATACTGACAGTATACGAAGGAAACCCCGGTTTCCGAAGGGCTAATCGCATTAGTAATCGGAACACGGCAACTTGGCAATTTTAGTTGACATTAAAACATCGCCATATCTTAAAGCAAGTCGATGATTTTTCTTTTACCACATCCAACAAGTCGATCCGTCTGAACATCACCTTACCAGGATGATTTTCGTTGGTTTGCATAAATCTGTTCATTTCTCGTCTTTACTTCGAGGTCATTATGTACAGTCAAGCTTTTGTAACGCCCCAACTTTTATATAAGTACTTAAGCCGCAATCAAGAATAAATTAGATGTCATTAGTCTCATTTAAAAACAACATGATATTTTATTTTTTTAACTATTAGGAACTAGGTATTAAGATGAGTTTTATTTTCTTTATTCGTCCTCAAATAGGACATGTGGATTTGGAAGAACCAAAAATTAAACATTCAGGTTTTATAAAAAAATAACATCTTTCAGTAGGATACTCCTAATCTTCATAATAATGATAATATTGTTTTCTTTGTAAGCAGTTATTTTTGTGTTTTAGTTCTTGGGTTTTAAGCAAAATAGGTAATGACTTTAATGTTTTAAAGATGATATGCAGTATTTTTGTGTTGATTACCTAGACATTTATGTTTTTAAATTGTTTACTACAATAATAAATTAAAAATTAAAATAATATTGTTTAAAATAATTAATAAATTGTTAGAGCTGTCTTACTGTGACGATGATTTAACGCAGTTCCTCATAGAAGACGCCAACTTACCTGAAAAAAATAAGTTTATGTTAAAAATATGCAAACAAATTAAATTTTTCATAAACTTGATATTCACTTAATCATAGTGATAAAGGGAAATCCTTCACAACAATATAAAACCACTTAAATGGATTTACAGAATTATAAACATTAGAATCAGCAATACAACTCTCTAAGTTCATGAAAGTGTATTGAATGACGAATACTATTTACGAAATTATTTTTCTTTTGTCCCAATAAGAATCGCGTCAATAGAATCAAAAACGAAAAATTTTAGAAAAAGCTTTGGTTATTGCATTTTTCTTTTTGGAAAAAACTGTTATCAGTTAAAATCAAGACCAGTTTTAAAACTCAAACCAAATGTTCAATCATATATGTCAGCTGTTTTGATAGGTTGACCTTAACCAAACATATAAATTAGTTGACATGATATTACAAAATAATTTGAATTGTAAACACCCACACAAACCGAGTATCCGAAAGCCTTTTCAGTTTAATGGCTAGTCAGACAGCTACATAGAAATAACCACAAAGTAAAGTAATAAAAACAAGTAATAGGTAACTACAAAATATTCTCTTGAAAATAATTTCCAATGTTCCTTGCTGTCTATTTTGACGCACAAGCAAACATTATTACCGTTTGAAGGAACGCTTCAAACAATAAATAATTTTAAGTACAATAATATTGGTTTTTGAAATGAGGTTGGTACATAGAGGTTATATTTCTAATTTGAAAGCTTGTCTACCAAATATGTTTTTAACTATATAGGTACCTACAGAACAAACAATTTCAGGACCTAAATCACAGGAAAGCGCGAATAACTTATGGTTTGCAAACATTTAATTAAAGTTTATAACCACGGCAGTAAAAGATATGCATGTTGGTTTTTTCAGCGATTCCCATGTCATTATAGAAAATTTATTACTGGCCAGCTTACGTAGAATAAAAAAGAGATAAACAGCAAAGAGGTCAGTTATCGGGTGATTAATTTTCAAACCGTGTATCCTATTCGAATTGCGTTTGGAAACGCACCAACGCTTACCATTTCGGATGTGTAGTGTTGCGAAATTAGAACGGATATTGCTCGTTCCTCTCGGCGGTTGTTCTGATAGAAATTTGAATTTTGCCGGTTAACTGCCGCCGTCCGGCCTCGTTACACCTCTTTGTTATTTGGACATGTATCCGAACGGTTTGGCAGGAGGTGACGAAGCGTTAAGACGCCATTTTGTTTCACAGATTAGACGCTAAATGTCTTATTAGCTGATTGCGTAAGAAATTGATACTTAGCAAAACGTTTTCCTTCCAGTAATTGTTGCTTGAATTTCGTAGAATGTGCAGGATTCTGTTACGCAAGAGCTTTTGATAAACTTTAAATAATTATTTTGGGGTACCCAGTTCACAAGGAAGATGGTATACTTTATCAATTCGTAGTTGTAACAAATACATCTTCTAACTAACCCATATCAATAGAAAACAGCTTTCCAGTTTCAGTATCTGGGAAAGTGTTTCCATGGTATCGATGTACGTTTCTCAATAATCTTGATACCCGAAAAGCCTAAGTAAGTATATGTAAAACAGAGTAAAACCAATGTTACAACAGTGAACATTTAATGCAACAAGTGAGGCGTGCTTGACGGAAATTAAATGTGCATTAGCCGCCTCCGAGCGTAGCGTAGACTTGTATGACGCTGAACTGGACTGATCCTTGTCCACTCATTCATTTACTATTATCAGAGACCATGAAATTAACATTTTGAGAGCAAAATAGAGCACAGCGTCCGATTTGCGATCCTGGTCTTGAGCTATGATGGTCAAAAACCGATCCAACGTGAACATAATGAAAAGTTGGTCACTTTGGGCGTAATCGACTAAGAGACTCGATTTTGATTACCAAGAAGAAAAGTAAGGAAAATACCTGAAGATCTCGGAGAAAGATTTATTTTTGCATGACGCTGAATCATCTTCCGCAACAAACTTGCATTGAAGAACAACTATCAAATGAAAACTTTGCTTCTTAAGATTTTGAGCAGTTTAGTATTTTAATAATATACCCTGTATAGGGTTGGTAGGTAGGTCTAGGTATATTCCACCTAGCGACATCATCTGCCTAGTTTTTTCTCTACTATGTTAGGGTCGGTTTCCAGTCTAACCGGACGCAGCTGAATACTTGTATTTTAATGTTCCTAGCCACCTAGCGTGTAATTCTAAAATAAATCATATTACCCAATCTGCATATAGAAAAACGGTACCCTCTTCGATACCAATACGTGGGTTATCACACGGCCGGGGCGCTCCCGCGTCTAACTGTAGACGAAGTCACGGGTCGCGGCGCAGGCAATTAGCGTAGCCGCCCACCCGTGACGCCACTTCGGACCAGCTCGGGCCACTTCGGGTTACCTCGGTTTTGGTGCTTGAGATTTTTATTAGAGTTTAAGTTTTGTTATGTTACAGAGGATTTCAAACAGTGTTATTCCAAGCGCCAAAAACCAAGGCTTTATAGGGGTAGAGCGTATTGTGAGGAGCTTGTACAAGGACTCGTACTGCCATTAACCAGCTTTGCTGTATTTCAACTTGAAGAGTTTGGATGTCGATAGCCACAATAGATATTCCAGCCTTGTCTCTGGACTGGCAACATACTATGATGCCTACGATAATGCGTTGACCTCTTAACATCAGATGGACAGACGCCTGCGTCGGCGGTTTTTACGTCAACTCTTTATTAGTGGTTTTTGTGTACATGATAATTGTTCAGATTTGTTACAGTTGTAATGGCAATCATGTCATTTGGTTTAAATAGGTTTTAATTCTTTTATATCTTGTGAATGTGAGAACGTTGTAGGCTTAGTGGACAGTAGATTTTTTTGAACATTTTCTATTTTGTTAAACACCTACCTGGTACTTGTTGAAAGGCCTACACTGTCCTCCCTTATCTATTAGCACTGTAATACGAAAATATTGTAAAAGAAAATTATTTTTAAAAGAGTAACCGTGGAGTTTCTTGCCGGTTCTTTTCCATAGGAAACGACCAATTGCTACCGTGCACCTAGCTTCTGACGTTTCATAAGTGCCCATGTAGATTTATGTGAAATAAAATATTTTGATTTTACTATCATAAAAAAGCTAATTCAGTGTAAAAGGCAACAAATGAGAGACAAAGTACAAGCATTTAGCTAAGTACTTGTGTTTGGGTTCATGGATAATAGAATATTTTGAGCCGTCATATAATGATGACGTATTACGTTCAGACGCACATTTGAAGGTCACCCTTCGACATGGGTCACCGCAACCGCGCCCAGCTGTGACACACGTATTTAGGTACAGGATGATTTTAAATGAACATAAAATATATCTGCCTAACCCGTTAGATAGGAGGTCTATCCGGGGTTATCGCTGTCTAACCCTTCGTGGAAACAGGCATGGACTTATGTTATATTTCAAAAATATATTGAAATATCCCATGAGAAAGAACCGGCCAAGTGCGATTCGGACTCGCACACGAAGGGTTCCGTACCATTATCTATAAAAACGGAAAAATAATCACGTTTGTTGTATGGGAGCCCCCTTAAATATTTATTTTATTCTATTTTTTAGTATTTGTTGTTATAGCGGTAACAGAAATACATCATCTGTGAAAATTTCAACTGTCTAACTATCACGGTTCATGAGATACAGCCTGGTGACAGACGGACAGATAGACAGCGGAGTCTTAGTAATAGGGTCCCGTTTTACTCTTTGGGTACGGAACCTTAATAAGTAGGTAGACGTAGTACTTATAGTGCGTGCAAGAAATTGCGCGCAATAGGTGACGCTGGTATATACACACTGTAATAATAATATTTTTAATATTAAAACTATGTTAATAATTAATCTAAATTATTATTAATCTTATATTAATATTAATCTTATATTAATTATTTAAATAATTAATCTAAATTATTATTAATCTTATATTAATTATTTAAATAATTCTGTACTTAATTTGACCTTACATAAACGACCTCTGGTACAAAAAAAAACTAATTAAACCTCTTCTAATTACAGTGTAATGGAAACTTCCTGTATATCGCCATGGTCTGTAGTCCACGATATGTGAAATCAACCGCGAACCGAAGGACACGCTGAGCTATTATATTATTTATAGGAAAAATACATCTTTCCCAATACATGACATTATAACCAGTCTCTTTTTTGTATTGTATTTTGTTTTTCTTAATTCCTTCTGACAAGACTTAGCTAATGAAACCAGTTACGGATTAAGACTGTAGGGGGCGGGCCTGCCCCTGAGGCGGCAAAAAAAAATGGGGGGAACACTTGACTCTACTCAGCTTATCACAGTCCACTGCTGGACATAGACCTCTCCTAAGTTGGATGCGAATAGCAAAGAACCGGGTATGGTTATGCCCAAACCCGGTTCTTTGCTTTTCGCATCCAATCGGGCCCAGCCTCCTTTTGAAGGAAGTCGGTTCAACTAGCTGGGGGGCAAACACAGGTTAAAGTTTGTAAAAGTGTCGTGTCTATTTTAGAAAAACCAGTAATTTTTTTGCTAACAATAGCCTATACATCTGTGACACCAAATCCAGCTACGACCAACACGATTAACAAAAATAATAATGCCTACTACCATCTTATAATTCGAAACCATATTTCAATACCAATCTATCTAGTAAGATGGTGAATGAACTGATCATTTGACTTTTTGAAACAAGTTGGCGTGGTCGCCGACACCGCGCGTGACGTGACATCATTTATCATCGATATCGACGTGTGATCGACTGGCTTGCGAGTACAATATTATATTTACACTTGCACTGTGCTAGTGTTGGGGTTACAGTTATTAGTTTGTTTGGCTAGGAAAGCTGTTGTTTTTTATCTTATAGAACTATTTTCAATGATTCTGTAAATACTGACTACCGGAAATGTAAAATTCTATAAATATAAAAATCTATTGCCCTACGTTAGTCTCACAAAAACTCTAAAATGGCTCGACCGATTTGGATATATATTTTTTTGTTTTATTCGTCTCAATAAAACGGGTTTAGGAAAAACACAAAGTAACAGCCGGAAAATCGAAAAAAACTAACTTTTTTTAATAGAAATTGCCACTTTGGTTTACATTCAATAGATCGACGTGGCGTGAAGTTCAGCGGGTCATCTAGTAATAGATAAAATAAAGTTCGTGATGTTTTTCCTTTCTAAAATTATATATCAATTTGATAATCCTTACAATGTACATTTAAAAGCTTTCATGTTGTTCCATTAAATTATTTAATGGAAAAGGATTAAATTATTTAATAGGAAGTTTTTTTTTTCGTTGAAGAAATGTAAACCACATTTCTATGAATATCTTCAGGATTATAAAAGTTAAGTACTTTGAAAAGAAAATTTTGTATCAATCGGTTCGTTTACTTTTTCAATTTCCTTTTTTTTATTATACTATAGTTTATTTTCTTTTATAGTTTTTTCCTTTCTTTTCACTAGTATAGATAATTAAACTTGTTATGATAATATCTCCCATGCTTGATTCCTAACGGCACTAACGATAAGGAACTAAACTTTAATCAACGGCAAAGTTAAGTTGGTACTTTAAAGTACCGGTTCGTTTCATTCACATTGTCTCCGCGTGTGCTCGCCGATAATTTGATTGATTGCACCGCATTCTGACCTTTAGGACTTATGCAATAGAGGTCACGTCTGTCTGTATTGATGGCGCAACATCTGATTCATTCAGCTGTTTCAAGATTTTGAGTTTATCTCTTGATTGTGTAGCATGAATAAGCTTTGTGGTTTTTAAACCACAACGGCAATATAGATGAAGCGGTTTATTTAAAAAAAACATCTATATCTTTAATGAAATCTCTAAATGGCTGTTTGATATTCCCATGGCCTAAGGGCTGGTTTTTACCTTGGCCAGAGTCTAACATACAACGTGGCAATGGTGCCAGTCTCATATACGTAAATTATAAGGCATAATGTACGTATCATAGATGTAAGAACAAGTCCCGTTCTTGTTAATTAGCGTTCGACCTAATACATTTAACCTCAAACTCAGTGCGTGTAGTATTTGCGTACCTACCATTGACGCAAAGCGGTGCCTTCATATGTAATTAATTTAAATGCTTGGTCGCTGATTTATAGTTGTGGTTCCACGGACTAACTCTTTCACATGGACCTCTTCTAGTAGCTCTATGTATTTATGTCGCAGATGGATTATCGAATCTGCTGTTTTACATAATCGCTAGCTGTTTCACAAAACGGAGCTGTTTTGTAAAACAGCTAGCGGTTATGTAAAACAGCGGATTCAACAATCCATCTGCGTCATATAATGATGTTAGATGATGTTTTTTTTTTTTATATTTTCTTAGACCACATGGTGTACAATTAGGAGCATTACAATTCAGTTGTTGTGCTTTGTATATATTCTTGTAGTCCTTAGCAAAAAAGTTGGGCAGAACTTCTACACAAAATTACCTCCTGATCCTGAACGAACAATTCCTTTATGTCCTAAGATATCTAACGTTAACATTTAACTTAATAATAATTATTTGTATATTTCTGTGGTATTAACTTACGTAATGGCAATAATTGTAACATTTGTAAGTGTAGCCCCAATTTCCTGCGACTATCGATTATCATGCGAGAGAAACCACGAATCATCTCCGACTGTGGGCGGCTACGGAACGTACCTACCTTGGAGTACTGTCGCGGTTACAAGTACTTATGGCGTAGTTTGAACATTATTTGTCGTTAATTTTAGTTAGAGTGAATGAAGATCGACTAAATGGTAAGGTAGATCGATCAGAAAGAATATCTTTTTTTAATTATCTACTGCTTTGTTTTATAGTTCCACTAAAGTCAACACATCTGCCCAAACCTTCAGGGAATACAGGCGTGATGATATTTTTTAATGTGTTGTTATAAAAAAAAAAAACTAAATTCAGGACCGACTATGTACACATTAAAGCACGGATATGGGCAAATATCACAAGCTAACCGAACTTTACAATTGAACCTCAAACTACGTCAGGAATTCTTGGTCGCCTAGTACATTCAAGTTCCTGAAAATGTATTTAATATTACCTATTGTATAGACGCATTCAAAAACCATTAATTTAATAACCGAGCAATCAACCTTCGTCGTCAACAGTACAGTCGTAACAAAAAACGTTTTAACATATTCAATTTACGAAGAGGCGCGGCGTCCGGCCCGACTGCCCCGAACTGTCACGTTGCTCGTCGCACGCGCAAGAGGGACAAAATGTATGACGATGTTTAGGTTTAGGATAGTATAGCTTGATTTTTGTGCTGGAGGATAGGCAACAAAGTAGGTACCTATACGTAGAATCCTAACTAATATTATAAATGCGAAAGTGAGTTTGTTTCACGCTAAAACGGCTGAACGGATTTGGATGAAATTTGGCACAGGGGTAGACCATGACCTAGAATAGGACATAGGATACTTGTTATCCAGATATTCCCACGGGATCGAGACTTAAGCGGGTCAAACCGCGGGGCGCAGTTAGTGGATAATAAAACTGTGGACTCAAGATATGAGGCAAAGCAGCTTAGTTTCGTTGAAAAAATGAGTTCATAGAACGCATCTTGTAATTTTTGTTTTTTAATGTCTGTAACTTTTGATGGACGCAATATATTATTTAGTCATCAGCCTGTAAACCACCTATTTATCGCAATAGCAACAACCAAAGGCCGGATACATTGTCTAAGTTATTACATTAGCAGCCGAATTTGTGATCAAAATGTTGTTGGTGGGATAAAAGAGATCGGTACATTAATGAAAAGAGGTCCAAATCCATGCTTCACTAAAAGCAATCAATCTGCCAAGCCTTTTCCCAACTATGTTGGGGTCAGCTTCCAGTCTAACCGGATGCAGCTGAATACCAGTATTTTACATGGAGTGACTGCCTATCTGACCTCGACAACCCAGTAACTGGGTAATACGATACCCATTGGTAAGACTGGTTGTCAGACTTTCGAGCTTCTGACGACCCGTAACGACTGTCAAAGATCCACGAATGACAGCTGGAACCAACGGCTTAACGTGCTTTCCGAGGCACGGAGGAGTCTTGGTATGTAACGATGGTCACCCATCCACGGACCAACCTCGGCAAGCATAGCTTAACCTGATGGATCGACCCGTGCGACTGTTATTACTTAGCCACGAGCTCCTCCACTAAAAACAACTCGGAAAATTCAACTTTATAAAGATTCCTAAGCCTTTAAACATCAATTTCCACAAACTCTTGGAATTCCCAACCAATTATGATGGCAAAGTTATGTACCTATAACAAGTTAACTTAATAGTTCTCAAGCGAAAATCAAAATTGTATATTTCTTGAAAATTTGATCTGCCGTCACATGTGCGCAAGAGCGTTTGGTCGTATTAAGTACATAGTAAATCACATAAAGGTTTTATGCGACTTCACTCAACTTTATTGCTTGGGTACCGACAGCAGACGAGGTTGTGTGAAGAATTTTTACTTTTTGTATTTTATGCTGATTTGATGGGTTTTATTTTTTTGGAATGTGAATCTACGTTTGGCAAAATATGTAAGCTTGAGAGACGGTGCCTTATTCCCAATTAAGCTTTTGAATTATTAGAACTGGAGAAATCTAAGAAAACATCCTATCTATGGGGAAAATGAAAACTTTCTAAGAGCTTCTGTAAGTTTTATTGTAGTCGACTCCATCCAGTTTATATTTTTTATATAACGTGTATTAGTGAGTCCAATAACCTATTTACAGAATAAACCATTACATTTCATTGATTGCACAAAGGACAGCAATTATGCATAATGTGAGAAACAACAGCAACGCTAAATCTTATCCTCGATGGGTCTCTGAAATTATATGATTCAAGAAAGTAGTGCGTTCTAGAGATTATCTTTCAAAATAAATAAGTAAGTAACACATAACAAATAAAATTAAAATAAGTAATAACAAGATTATTCTGCTATCGCGCCCTGCGCTCGCGCTCGCTTGCGGTTACGTGCGAGGCTAACGATTTTTCCACCACCATAGCACCCGGCCAGCCTTATGAGGTACATGCGAACACAAACTAAAATACTTTCTCAAATATTCCACTTTTATTCAAGTGACAGAGGCTTCAGAACTTCAGAGGCAGAACACATTATTTAACTTTTCGTTAAGCCCTGGAAAAGTGGCTATTCTAATCATTGTTAAGACCTTTGATGAGGAGCTCGTGGCTAAGTAATAACAGCCGCTTGGGTCGATCCATCAGGTTAAGCTACGCTTGCCGGGGTTGGTCCGTGGATGGGTGACCGTTTTCACATATCGAGACTCCTCCGTGCCTCGGAAAGCACGTTAAGCCGTTGGTCCCGGCAGTCATTTGTGGATCTTTGACAGTCGTTACGAGTCGTCAGAAGCCCGAAAGTCTGACAACCAGTCTAACCAAGGGGTATCGTATTACCGAGTTTCTGGGTTGTGGAGGTCAGATAGGCAGTCGCTTCATGTAAAATACTGGTATTGAGCTGCATCCGGTTAGACTGGAAGCCAACTCCAACATAGTTGGGAAAAGGCTAGGCAGATTGATTTTGTTGAGACCTTTGATAATGGGTAGGGTTTATCTTATAATACAACTATTGAATAACTAACATAATCATTTGATAACGCTGTTATACCATCTCGTAACTGGAGCATAATTTGCACATACCAACTACATAATGGTATTTAATCACATCAGATTACTGGGAGGCGATTCCAACAAAAATCATCGAGTTTGACGAACGAATTGCATGAGATGAGATTATCCATTAGTCTTCTGTTTACCTACTATGCTAAGCCGTGACACTATTATATCTCTTACCATCCTATTTCAAACACCGACGGATATTCTTTGCTAAAAGCTTAGTACTCAGCTCTAAAAACCATCAGTCCTTGTGTATGGCCAGCGTCATTTCGTCTTACCGACCCACCCTTATCCTACTAATATTATAAATGTGAAAGTTTGTGTTAGTGAGTTTGTGTGTTTGTTACTCAATCACGCAAAAACGGCTGAATGGATTTGGATGAAATTTGGCAAACAGATAGTTTATAACCTGGATTAACACATAGGATACTTTTTATCCCGATATTCCCACGGGATCGAGACATACGCGGGTGAAACCGCGGGGCGCAGCTAGTTGCATAATATACGATCAATCAGAATTGGAATCGGTTCGAAAAACATTTCTAATCCATTGCTTTATAGGTTCGTAAGTTACGTTGTTGAGCAGAATGTTTTTTCGAACTTATGAAGCAATGGATTAGACATTTGTTTTAAACCGATATCCAATTCTAACCGATCGTGTATAACGCAATTAGGGGGCAATTACGCTGTAACTGATCACAAGGCCCAGTTGTGGATTGTGTTAACTGTATTATTCTTGAATTCGTGTCCAAATTAACACTTAAAGGTCAAACTAAATCATTATTATGTAACTGAATCAAAGTTTGTCGTCGATTGTACCCCGCAAGTGAAATGCAAGTAAAACAGTACTGTAACTGGAGCTCGGTTCGATCTCAATGCATACCCAATGCTGTATTTTTTGTACATGTTTCATGTATATACGTATATACTGGCTACTTAAAACGTTACACCTGATTTTAAAGCCGTAGGTACTGTATTAAGTCCTCCTTTGAATATTTGCTGGAGGTATGCAAAGTGAAATGCATGTTTTAAAATTTTAAGACGTTTCGTTGGGTTCCGATTCCGACGTAATGCATGTGTACCAAAATGATGATTTTAAGGTTTTAAAATCAGAAATAGCTATAATTATGGATTATTGATTTTATGTTAGTTTTGTGATATAGTGTAGAGCTATGTTAAAAAAAAGACAACGATTAATACGATAATTTTCCCGGTAGGTACGCATCCAGTATAAGGTAGCTCAGCGGGGTAATTGCGTAACACACAAAAATATTGCAAAATCTTTCATTTGACATTTTGACATTTTGTCATTGCGTTATTTACGTTGTCGAGCAGACGAATTTTTCCAACATAATATACATACAGGGTGTCCCGTAAATAATGGATCAAACGTAAAGGATATGTAGCTTTGAGGTAAGCTACATATCCTTTACGTTTTCCAACAACTAATTTGAACAGTTAAAAAAAACCGGTAAGGTAATGTTTTGTTGGCTAGCTGCACGCTTTGATATTTACTGTAAGTGCAGCAAGCAATTGTTGTTAAATAAATAAATATCCAAGATATTTATTTCTTCGATTTTTACCATTTTCTCTACCAGCATTCAGTGTTTTTAATGCTGTTGCTGCAAATGATATCTTGGTTACTTTAGCGGTTTTTTTTAACTGTTCAAATTAGTTAATGGAAATGAGGTAAGCTACCTACCCATTACGTTTGATCCATTATTTACGGGACACCCTGTATAAAGCAATGGATAATCGCAAAATCCTTTAGATTGTAAAAGAAAGTGTGTTATGCAATTGGGGTGTACCACGACCATCGTAGCAACGGGTTTTGTCGACGGAAGAATAACCAAAATGACATATTGTGATTGAACATCTGTCACTTTGTCGATCCTTCCGTGCTGGTCAGGACATTTAAGCCTTTATTTTTTAAGTAAGGAATCAAAACATAAGGTAAAGTTGATATTGTGATCCATTAATAATAAACTGTCCCTCGGTACCTAGTCACTAATGTGTCATAGTGGTTATCCTCAATATTATTTTATAAAAATTTATTGATTTTCGCTTTGTTTTACTTTGTTCTTTTATTCAATTGAATTATGCAATACAATAGCTGGCAATTGCAGGATGACCTATTATTATAGGTAATATTAATTTAAAACTAAGTAATTTAGTAATATTTAAATAACAGCAAGCCAATGATAATGCCCTAAAACGAAAATATGGATGTTCGTAGCATGTTTTTCTACAGCCATTCCCAAATTATTTAAATAGGAAAGCTGTTCCGTCTTATTACAATCTGTAATTTTCACCAGTAGGTATTTGACAAACCACTCTGTAGATAGCCGTATTATTGTGTGACCGTTCACCGCTTACATAATTATAAAAACAATGGTGACAGTGTATTGTTTTTACTAAATTATGACATTATTTATATCAAGCTAGAGACTGTTCCACAGGTATGACTGACGTCGACGAGAAACGACGCTCTAGAAGCCGAACATTTTCTTAAACCCAATCTCAATTCACGGCCAGTTACTGTTATTTTGAAGCTAAAGATTCGGTTGCCATGACAACGCATAAACACAAATTTTCATAAAACACATTACATATTCCGATCTTCTAAGAAGACAGTTGGACGTTCTTTCTTTTATATTTCATTAACATTTTCACTAGATTACCATAACAAAAAGATTACAGAAAAAAAGTTAATTCATATTATCGATACGTCAGCGTAAAAGTGCTTTGTAATGCTGGCTTGACGTGTTGGGCCAATCCGGCAAAGGTTGGGCCAATGCCAGAATCTAGTTTAAAGCCTACTGAGAGGGACCATCCGTGTTTGGTCCAATGTTGGAACTTCGTTCTGCGCTTATCGATTGAATACTAAGTACTTAGATGAATCTTGTTTATGGGATCGTGTTTATCACACTATATGACAGGCAATACATTTCATATGTTACAAATATAATCAGTAGGTAGTTTCTCGTACAGAGATTTCCTCGCAATCCGGGTAAACTACTTTAAAAAATTGAGAATGAACAGCAGTTTCGTCATTTCTGCTACATGATAATCATCACGTATGTTTACTCGCCAAATGGTAAACAAATCCACTGTAAAACTCATAAGGTTTAGCACAATTGTGACAATGTGCGTAGAAGAGTACCTAACCGTGGAATTTCTTGTTGACTTTTCTCCATAGGAAACGACCAATGGGAACCGTGCATCTAGCTTCTGATGTTTCATTAGTGCCTATGTAGGTTTATGTGAAATAAAATAATTTGAATTTGTGGTGATACAAACGGCCAACACCATCTTTTGTGAACCAGCATGGATAAAGACAGCTTTCTGTTGAATAGTGGATACAGCTGTACAAAAAAATTTTACCCAAGGAGCTTTGCATGCTTTTGGAAGAGCGTTAGCGGCCCCGCATGGATGCAACGACCTTCAAAAGGCAACTAGGAAAGCATGGAGGCCGCAGGCCAAAACCAAGCGGTATCAATAACTTGGGAGAGGTCCAGCCAGTGGTTATTGAAACGTTTGTTACTGAACATGGTTATCCAAAAATACAGAAATATTTTTGGCTATGTCAAATAGAAGTATTATCTATTTCAATCGCCCATGGTCTTCATAATCATGGCCCAATGTGTAGACTTCCCGGGGGTCCGCAGATAGCGAGAGTCATGCTCAGGTGTGTTCTCGAACTAATGGATATATTGGCGGGATACTGTCAGATATATATCGATTATTTAAGTCGATTAAGTTCTGATATTGATATGATGTTTGTTGATCTGGTTAGGACGGTAAGTTTTTGAGAATGATTGAAAAAATAAATGTGTTTTAAAAACTGAACGAGTTTTTTGTAGTAGTTTATTAAAGATGACGCAAAAGTCAATATTTTGCGTGGGTTTTCTACTTTACATACTACGTAGTAATATATTCTTTGAAATTGACATATTAGTAATGTTACACTGAAATTGTGTGAAGTGAAATTTTCCTTTTTGTGAACATTTTCCTTTCATTAGAAGAAACTGATCTTATCTTGGAATATTCAATATATAAATAACACAAATAGCCAAAAGGCCTTTCACATCTAGTCAATTAAAAAACTATAAACAACGAACACTTATAGGAAAACAGTTCTAAACATCGCTTGACGCACTTTCGCGCGTGTTGGTTGGCTAGTTTTCGCGTGACGTACCGAGGGGCGCGCGAGCCGTGTCGTCATTGGCGGATAAGTGACCGCTGCTGTTGACTCATGCGGCAGTGACAATGAGAACATAGGGTGTGTATTGACGTCAGAGATGACGGGAATATTGCATTTGATTCTATTTTAATGTAAAAGTGGGAATAAGGGGAAATACGGTGTGATTACTGAGAATTGTTACTAAGGCCGTATAATATGGTTGTGGTGTAGACGTCCTGGCCTATATTTACAAACCACAAGTAAATATTTGGCAGATTCGTCATAAACATTACTTGTACATGACGAATCTGTCAAATATTTGCTTACCTTATAGGGTAAACTTAATTTTAAGGATCTAGGTCCTTTCAGTTATTTTACCTGTCATTTTGACAGGTAAAATGCAGTGATCTTTTTCTCGTTCTCGTATGGTTCCTGATGGGTTTCTGTCACTTGTAAAATAACTGTAAACGGAGTGTAATGCCCATTTTCACTAACACTAATCAATACCTAAATGTAATGCCTTAATATTGCACTGGTGAATTTTTAACTCTCGGCACTTAACCGAGAGTTGAAAATCCAACGGTGCGCTTTTATTTAGGCATCTATACATAATATTATAAATGAAAGTCGCTTGTCGTGTTTCTCTGTATGTCCGCGTTGTTCTTCTAAACCCCGCAACAGATTTTGATGAGGTTTTTACCATCGTTTAGAGAATTTATTCCGGAAGGTTTATGTAAACTAAAATATAAAAAATAAATAATATGTGTAATAAATAAGACTTGATGCATCTGTAAATAAATCAGTTTTTATAGATATTAATTACGTCTAAGGCCTAAGCATAATAAATTAATCTAATTATTGTGAATGTATCCGTCGTACTCCTATTAAAATAATTAATGACGTCAATAGTCATTAATTATGATCAACAACGTTTTAACTCAATAATAAATCTACAGAACCCAACTTTAAATAATGATGGCCATAGCCAAAAATCAATACAAGGAGTACCAATCTCTCAACACAAAAATGGCACTGGCAACACTGTAATCGATTACAATATAGTCGAGTAACAAATCACATTCCTCTATTACAAATGATCGAACGGCACAGTTAATAAGGTAGCGCGTTTATCTTATTAAACGTCTCTAGAGAGGCTGGGTAGTGATGGATACGCGGGAGGCGAGCGATACCGTCGACAAATAACGATTGGGGAAGTTAAAAGTCGATAGATTTTTTTATCGATAGTTTTGTCTGCTCTAAAGTAATCTTGTGAAGATAGCTTTTTGTAAAGGTTAAATAAGTTATCAAACAATATAATGGAAGATGGACACAGACAATGTTTCACGAACAAAGGGCAGGTATTTTTACGTAATGGCCTTTAATGAATTATTTTCTTTTCTCTTTTGGTTGAGCAAAAGATTAATGAAAATGGCTCACCCCGTGATCAAGTAATTTTTTTTTCGTGTGAGCAAGTTGGTAGCGGGACTAATGAGCCCCAATCACAATAATTTGAAGGTCTTTTATTGCATCCGTTTTATTTCGCAAAGTACGTATTTTTTCATATTCATATCGATATTCGGTACATCACTAGTGTCCGAGCAAGCACACATACCGACACAATTAGTCGATATCGGAACATCGGTGGCTGGGCGCGCTAACTCAACGTTTACTACATTTGTCATAGCCTATCCGCAACCGTAGAGCTGCCTGTATCAATCATTTTTTAGAATGGCAATACTGGTCTAAAGAGTTCAACCACCGATAGTTTTTATACAAAAAAGGTAGTTTGTATAGAAAATAACAATTATTCATTTATTGAAGGACAATGTGACGAGCATTGGTCAAGCAACGAATACTAAACCATTTACCTATGTTTGTTTTTAATTTGCATAAAAAGCAATTAATAAGGAAAGAATAAAAAACCGTGAAACGGTACAAGGAAAATCATGTACCTACAACAAAGACCTGATGCGAATAAGCCTCGTGCAGACTGGCGCGACATGCCAGCGCAATGCGACTCTAACAAAAAAAAATCTAAGAAACCTTTACGGTATAACAATTACCGGTGTGGCGTCCGTCGCGCCTGTTTGCAATAGGCTTTAACACTTGAAGTTGGAGTTAGTAACACAACCATTTCATTATCACCCACCACCACAAGGTTCAGATCTCCGGTGCGTATGCGGCGTGTCTCCCTCCGCAGACAATGGCTAACCTCCCGTCTTGCGCCGCATGGCCTGTCTCCTGCACACTTGAGGATCTTAATGACTTCGTCAGCAAACGGTATTCGCGCTGCAGAATTTTGGGCCGAACTAATTTAAAAATCTATTGAAATTTTTCGTGTTTTTTTTGCCATCAACGCTCTAAGAAGAAGACCACAATATACAAGTCCAATAAGGTCGATATAACTTGGCAGGTCGGAAAATAAGCTCTGCGAACTTTCGCACATGTCCTCTCACTCACAATCGCCTCATGTCAGCATTTGATTCTTAAAAAATGTGTCCACGCAGCTTTCTGCGCGAAGTTCGGAACTGCCAAGTTATAACGCCCGTACTGTAATCTCAAACAAAAAAATAGTGGCACGCTTAACTCCCAATATTACCAATGTCATATTATTTATAATACCTAATGTTAAACCACTCTACTGTCTAGAAAGCCATTACTGAGAAGTGTTATCTGTACGAGCCGCTCCATCTCTCATTTTTGGACCGCACGGGACGAAGCCATGAGGCGATAAGAGCGGATTAACTACAACTATTTATCATTTCATTCCACTTTTTTGTTCACTACCGTTCTAGGATGGATGAGGTTCGACCTCCTCGGATTGCGAGTAGGCTGTATGTCTGAGTGCCACTGACAGGTTTACTTTTATTTTTGGAGTTTTTTTAGGCTGTGGTCGTGTTCGGAGTTTGAAATTCGCGCGTTTTGGTTTTATTAGGTCGGGAGTTTGGATGATTTTTTGTAAAAAAAAACGTAACTTATTAAAATATTTTGTATTGCATTGCTTAAGAACATTAACAAAACAAAGCTTAAAGCAAAAGCAAAGCCTAATTGATTAGGTAATTTGCATAACCTAATTCCTTGGAAAGGAAGTGAAGCAATCAATGCGTGGTATCTTCGAACTAAGTTGCAACATTCACTTTTAACCAAGCTTCTTGTTTGAAAAGAATGTTGTAAGGATTTTGAAAATAATGTGGAACACCTGTTACCATGCTCGCCTATCAGTCAGACAGCACAGACCTTGACATTGAAACCCACAACAATAAGACAACAGTTCAACAAATAATCTACAAATACAAACGTCAAACGAACGACAGTTGAACTAAAGGCATTTACATTACATCACAAACTAGAAACAATAAGATTTAACCAGGCGACGTCACAGCTAACAATAATAAAACAATACGTACAACTAAGTTCATTGTTACCATCTTTCACCTATCAACGGAGATATAATCTCGTGAAAACAGCTGATCGGAACAATGACGAAAACCAAATGAACCTATTTAAATGAAAGCTACATAGATGTGAATGAACTGCCTTGAGGAACTCCTGATGTTGGCGCAAATATAAAAGAACAATGCCCTATTGTTGTCGGGCTACGTCATAGGTCGGAATATAGGTCACTAGAGGTCCAAATGTGGCGATCAGCTGATCCCACGATCGGCCACTTTGATACTTTGAATGGAACAACACTCCCGTTCTATAAAAAAAGAATCTTTTTGTGGCAACACCTAATTGTGAACTTTTGTTTTTTGTTGTATTTTTTTCTTGGTAACATTAGCTTACGGTGTTTCCACTATGATATGGGAACGGAGAACAATGCGTTTTATCAGACGCACAGGTTGTAAATTGTTGGGAGAAAATATGAGCAGAATAGGTTCCGACAGTTGGTCGTTTAAAGCCTCCTGTGCGCTGGTGTGAACTCTCTCTTTCGTAACACTTCTTGTATATAGTTAACTGAACTTCGAATGATACAAGGTGACTAGGTTTTGTACATGTTGGCTATAATTCTTCACTCTGCCTAGACTTGGGGTCGGCTTCCAGTCTAACCGGATGCAGCTGAATACCAGTACTACATGGAGTTTTACATGGAGCGACTGCCTGTCTGACCTCCACAAACCAATAACTGGGTAAGACTGGTTGTCAGACTTTCGGGCTTCTGACGACCCGTAACGACTATCAAATATCCACGAATGACAGCCGGGACCAACGGCTTAACGTGCTTTCCGAGGCACGGAGGAGTCTCGATATTTAAAGATGGTCACCTATCCACAGACCAACCCCGGCAAGCGTAGCTTAACCTGTTGGATCGGCCCGTGCTCCTATAATTCTTCCTTTACCTGAACAAAACAGGATTCAAGATGGGAACCGTTTCTTTTTGTGATATGTGTGAGTAACTTTTAAAGAGACTGTGGTCACTTTTAATTTCGAAAGGGACGTCAAAGTTCAAACTAACTCATCAATGGATGATGAAATTGGGCTAATTGGCAAATGAAATAAGTAGATTTTGTTACGATATTCTATTAAATCGCGTACGGCCTACATTGACTTCGGCTTTAAAAAATACATGTAGTGAGGGATGACCTTTCGTTGCATTAATGTGCGACATAGTACCTATACCGCACTGGGCTCGCTTGGTGGATTATAGCCCTCTCCCTCTCACAGAGACGAGGTCTGTGCTTTGTCCCAGCTGTGGGAACATTATAGGCTGATTATGATACTACAATCTAAGCGTTATTAATAGCAGAAAAGAAACTAAGAATTTTGAAGCTGTTTATAGAAGAAGCTTGGTAAAACTTTAGGCCATCTATGCAGGGATAAATAATGATAAATTACAGCACACATGAACTCCTTCAAACGCCCTTCGAACAAATCCCGTGGAACTAGAAAATCAAGATCGATCCACACTCGTCGAAAAAACCGCGCACCCAATTATCATTTCTCCTATGAGAGCACAATGTGAACGGCCCGTAGGAATCCGTACCGCGACAAAAGACAATGGTACATTGTTTGTTTTCGCCGGTCGAAGCAATTATGTCGACCACGTGCGCAACTTTGTTTACCATTTGTTATCTGCCATCTAGCCCGTCCTTGAGATTTCATTGTTCTTACATCTGGTGACAAGTTTCCGACGCGATTTTCGTGTTGAACTTTCGATTAGTGTGTATTGATGTTTTGTTTCGCTGGTTTTGAGTGACGAGTTTTCAAAGTCATTGACTAGATGTTCAGAGGAAGAATTGGTGAACTATTAATCAATTTTAACTTAGAAAGCCGAAGTTGTTCATATTAACGATCACCAATTGGAGCTTTCGTAAGATCTGATAAACTAAAGGTGCTCCCACACTGCTGTTAAAAATGTTTACAAACATTTTCTAACACTAATACATCAAATCAAGTCAAGTGATCAAATGTTTGTTTGGAAAATGTTTTGGTACTATATGTTTGTAAACACTTTTATGTGGGAGCACCATAAGATACCTCATTAAATTTTTGGTATAGTACCTGGTCAACTGATCTCTGCTCTGATGAAAATAGATAAACGTATCGTCCAACTTTGTATCACATTCCCGAGACTGTGAAAATAGAGAAGATGAATTTTCCCAGATATGAGACCAAACTAGATCGATTTTTCACCCCCATAAACCCCTATTTTGCAACTTTCATCGAAATCGTTAGAGCCGTTTTCGAGAACTTGATTACAAACATATATATGTATACAAATATTGTTCATTTAATAGAATAAGATTACAGAACGATAGCTCAGTTTCTCATTAGCAAGTTCATTTAGCACTAAACGGCATGCACTAGCAACAGTAGCAACGAAGACGTAAACGTTTGTTTAATAAACATGCATCAACTCAAGCGGTTGAACTTAGCATATACTGTACTTACCAACATTAGACAAATACTGTTCATCATCGTTATCCTCCTGGACTTATCCCAGATAGGATTAGCGCAATACTTTTGTCTCTTCCATCCATACGCTTAGCTTTTTTTTCATTTTATCAATGTGAGAGCAGTGGTGGCCCAGTGATAACGGCCGCGACTTACGAGTTGTAGGTTGTAGGTTCGAACCCAGAGAGGTGTTTTACTTTGTGTAAATAATTTCATCACAACTGCTCTCAAAACGGTGAAGGAAAACACCGTGAGGAAACCGTCAAACCAAAATTCGAAGACATGTGACATCTACCAACCCACACTGGGCCCGCGTGGTGGATTACAGCTCACTCCCTCTCACGGAGAGGAGGCCTGTGTCCCAGCAGTGGGAAACATTATAGGCTGATTATGCTTAAGCTATCAATGTCATCTTTCTCTAAAATCTAACAACCTGCCTTACCAAGGGGTATTGTGTTACCCAGTAACTAAAAAAGTACATAGATATCTCTATATATAGCACGGGCTATTCACCGATTTTTCCCAAAAATCCTTCCTCAAATACAGTAGGCAAATAAGTATGGGTAAATGAGGTGTGTGTACCGTTAGTTGGTCGGGGTAGTTAGAAGATAGTTGGTGTTGCGACCTGGCAGTGACAATTGATAGGTAATGAGAGAATGAGTTGTGTTTGAGGTCTTGAGGTTAACATTAGTGATGGGTGGCACATGGAATGCGCTATACAACACCGACCATAACCGACGGGAATAACCAAATTATTAACTGTGTTTTTAGAAATTGTGGAAATACAGTTGTCTTCAGGTTAATTAGTATTCGATCTTGTCCAATAAAATAAACAATGTAATTACGCCAGGAGAACCTTCAGTTTCTCTTAAAAACGACAATACTGCACATACGCTGTGCAGCGAGCGTGCAAACAGCGAGAAATAAAAACACATACTACTGGGATAAAAAGTATCGTATGTGCCAAATTGCATCCAAATCTATTAAGATTGAATAATAACGAACATACTTCCTTTATTTTTTGTTTAGGATTTATAATCAGCGTTCTAATTAGAGTTTTCCAAACCCAGAGTTATTTAAATTTTATTTATAAACAAAATATTGTCCCACTGCTGGGCGATGGCCTCCCGTCTCACTTTCGTCCGTCTCTTTTAAATGGTATATTTACTACGCGTCAAGGCTTCGATTAACTAAATTAATACCTAGTTACGTGCCCGTTGTACCGTATGCACCATTGACCTGCACCATCAATGGTGCAGAGGAGACTAATTAGTTTCGTTACCACCAAATGAAATGTGCAAATGAAACTGCATTGATAGTTCGCGGTTTTCTTTGATTATTAAGTAACGGTTTACTTTGCATACACGTGCCTACGGCGACGTTTACAGGTCGTCAGTCAGTCGGCTTTATTATTCCCCTAGTTATAACTGTAACTGCAGTGTTCTGCGCTCTGTAGGTGCCTAACATGTAATTTTGAATTGTTAAAGACATTATTTTAATTTTTAAGTTTAATTTAATTTAACTTTATTTTCGACTCCTCTTTCTGTAGCCTTTCTTCAAAGTTGCCTAAACTGTTTTCTGTTAACAACCAATTGCATTACCTTGGAAAAGGTTTCAATGAATCTTCAAAGTGGAACACAACTTTATACCCTGCGATTAAATGTAGTTTCCAAAAAAAAAAAAAAAAATTAATTACTTTAAAATCCACCCTTAATTTCAGTTTGTGCTACAATTTTAATAATTTTTACAACTTTTTCAATAGTATTAGCTATTCTGAAAATCAACATAACATACAGCTGATAATAATTTATGAGGAAATAACATTAATTTGCAACTATACTCCATTTGAAATAAGATTAGACGTATAGATAAGCCTTTTTTACATTCCGTTCAACCGATTTTGAATTCTATTGCGTTGGTGGCATGACAAATGGCAGCCGCAGTAGATAGTTGGTATTGTGTAACTTTTTTTGCTTTTAATGCTATCCTTATGCCCACAGTATAGAAGACAAAATCGGTTGAACGGACTGTAAAAGGGTTTGTTTTAATGTCTAATCTTATTTCAAATGGGGTATAGGTTATTAGAATATACTGAGTAAAAAACCTTTTTGCCCACAAACGGATTTAACCGCGTAGCGGTTTCAGGTGACTTTAATTGTTAACTGCATATGGAATGGAAAACGGTAAAATTATGTGTAGCGGGAAAAAAAACACTTTTAGAAACCGCGGTTGATATGAATGTACGCACGACGACACATCAAGCAATACATTTCTAATATCTATAAGCAGACCTCGCGTTGTACTGACGAGGTTTTAACCTGGATAAAACCTTTACAGTACCAACAACTGTCTCATCCGACCTCCACGAATATTTTTGGGCCAAAATTCAGCCACGCGAACTCCATTCACTGACGCAGTCATAAGATCCTCAACTGCACAGATTATATTATTATTATGCGGCGCAAGATAGAAGGCTCTCTATCGTCTACTAATACTGGAAGTATATAGCTTGATATTTCATAGTGTATACCTACTCTTCTATTAATATTGAACTATATACGTATACTAGCTGTGCCCCGCGGTTTCACCCGCATAGATATCCATCCCGTGGGAACATAGGGATAAAACGTATCTTATGTCCTATTCCAGGTCATGTCTACCCGTGTGCTCATCCTCTCCTCTCTAAAGTAGGGAAAGTCGCGGAGGCGCGGCGCCGGCGTCGAACGGTTCGCGTATTGCATTTTTATTGCGTGATATCTTCGAAATTAAATGTCCGATTCGAATGAATTAAAAAGTATTTTACAGCTACATAAATACCCTTGATGTTAAAACTATTTATTTGAATAAGAATTAATATTATGTCGATAAAACTCCTTCGCAAATAAAGCATTAATTTCGAAAAAAAAAAAATTACCATAAAAAAGGCTGTCGCGGACTTTTTTTAGAACTTTTAAAGAGGAACAATTCCATCATACATGATATTTGCGTAACTTAAACCGTTTACGCAGCGCACGCAACGGAATCTCTCAAAAAGGAATAATTTTTCCCGTTTTTGCAATATTTTTCATTTATGCTCCGCTCCTATTGGTCGTAGCGTGATGTTATTATAGCCTTCCTCGATAAATGGACTATCGAACACAAAAATAATTTTTCAATTCCTACCAGTAGTTCCTGAGATTAGCGCCTTCAAACAAACAAACAAACAAACTATTCAGCTTTATAATATTAGTATAGATGAAAAGGAAAGGGAAATACTTACGTTAAAAAAATACCCAGTAGGCACGATAAGGGGCAAGTTATCGTCACCACTTATTAATAATAGTATTATTTGTATTACTTTTAAAACGGGGCATACCCGTGACGCCATTGAGATGTAGGTAATGGTTGACCGTTGCTCTTGATAAAGATGAAAATATTACTCGTGTAAGCTCATATACCTAGAGAGACGTGTAGCCATGAAACAATTTGATTGAACAGAGGTCAGAGAGGAAAGTATATGTAGCCGACTGGTCGTCACTCGTTCTTTGGCCGGAGAATAGTTCTGGGCTCGTTTCTGGATGACAGCGATGCGGACGAGTACTTTTTTTTTGTATTTAAGTATTTTATATAGTTAGTTATTCATTTAATTTGGTAGCTAATAAAAATAGGTGATTGTGCACGTGTTGTGTAAAATAACGTATTCATACATTTTATAAGTTCGCCAGCAACGTTGTTTTCAGGTTTGCGTTGACTTATGAATTCACGAAAAGGAATGACTTCTTCCTTCACATTTAAAAAAAGAAATTGGTCATTCAAATCTGGCTGGCTACAAAATATCTAACGGAACATTCACGTCATTTTAATAGTGACACGCATACTCATTGACGTGCGTTCGAAGTTTGAACATTCTAAAGCTCAAGTAAATCATCGGATTCCCTTTTACGATCAGGGAGTGGACGTAAGTTAGCCATGAAGGTTGCATGAGGCTGTCTGTACGCACAAATTGGAGATTATGCTTTTTAAAAATCGAAATGATGTATAGAGGTGTAGTATAGTTCAGGGAAGTTGCGTTTTATGACATGAGAAAAAGTGAGGGAACATTATGTATGAGTAACGTTGACGTCTGAAACACGTTAAGCAAAATGGCTATGTATGGTGTGAGAGTTATGTGCAGCAGACCCAGGAGTAGACTTGGTTTTGTAGATATATTTTTCTTACTTCTTTTTTATTTTACTGGTTACATAGTGGACTTTTAGTCAACAAATAGATTTAATTTTTAAGAATATATGAGATACAATTTTTTATATTTTTTATATTTAGAATCTAGCTCGTTCAAACCCGGTCCCTTTTATGGACCAAGACAAATGGCCCACAGAGGGACGATAATATTTATTTATTTAGTCCACAGAAAGAACAACAATTTTCCCTACAAACAGCATAACAAATATCGCTAGCGAACCAATGTCGAAATCATTCGGGGAAGCGATCGAATTATCGGCGGGACGATTTTATGTGTCTCATCCGAGTTTACGACCACAACACTGTTGCGTGAGGACCTCAAGTGATTTATTAGGAGCTGTGCAGACGCACGGGTTACGCGCAGCGAAAATTGCAACTCATTTCGATCCTCGCTTTAAGACATTGTTGCTAAAATGATTGATGTATCTTTTTAATGTTGGTCTAATGTGTGAAGGGGGCGGGCGTTTTTTATGTGGTTACGTTGTCAAAATTGGTAAAGTTATGGCTTCTGAAGGTAGTAGTTGTGTTAAACAAGTTGCTTTGAGTCCTACTAAACTGTGAAAAGGATATGTGTAAAACACAAATTATGGCTGTGTGTGTATAACGGCCCACTCCGTTGGTCTGAGGAAGACTGATAAGGCTAATAAAGAAATAAAGAAAAAAAATATATTTATAAAAATATATATAGTAAAAAAGGAGCATTAAAACGAAAAAATTATAGCATATTTTTCAAATAAACGAACAAAAAAAACCCCAAAAACGACCACGGCCGACTTTCGTGTGTGTAACTTATTAGTCAAAGTAGTTACGAACATGGATGATTATAAAATTGAGTATTCATAGAAAAATTAAAATGGCGATTTGACCACCCCCAAAACGGTGAAGGAAAACATTGTGAGGAAATCGGCAGGTCCTAGAACCAAAAAATCGAAGACATGTGACATCTACCAACCCACACTGGGCCCGCGTGGAAGATTACAGCCAACTCCCTCTCGAAGAGAGAAGGCTGTATCCCCGCAGTGGGAACATTATAGGCTGAATAAGCAAACCACTGCTAGATTATTTGCTAAAGGCAATTTCTCCAAAGAGTACGGAAATCAAGCTCACATAAGTCTAAAGCGTATAGAATAGTGTAAACCGGAGCTTGGGTTCAAAGTAATTTCTTCAGTTAAGGGGTCCGTACCTAATCCGTGCGCCAGTGAAAGGTGAACGTTCACCGTATCGCTGACCACATACGGGGGAACACCCGGTCTGTCATACTGTGGAGCATTTGTGCTTCATAAAATAAATAGCTTTACCAAAATATGAGAATATTTACACTTCATCGGTGGATTTGACAACAGGTTCTGTATTCCTTTATAGATTTATTTAGGGTTCATGTAGCATTTGTGGCACCCTATTTCCTTAATGCAGAATTGGAATCGGTTTAAAAAAAAAGTGTAATGCATTGCTTCATAAGTTCGAATAAAAATGTGCTCAACAACGTAACTTACGAACTTATGAAGCAATGGATGAAACATTTTGTTTCGAACCGATTGCAATTCTGATTGATCATATTTTACGCAATTAGGGTGCTGGGCCCTATTTATCTGACAATGCGACATATTTGTCAAAAATTACATAAATGTCACATTTTTCCCCAAGTGCTATAATGTAATAAAGTGGAAAACTATGAAAAACCCTTCGGATTTTCGGATTGTCGTCAGTCACATGTCGCTGGTTATTTTTTTTTAAATAGGCTCAAGGTTTTGCTTTGCATCTGATTCTGATGTTATTAATGTGTAGGTTTGTTTTGTACCTATCATCCTACAATACGATGACGTATTTATATCATGGATTATTATTTATATAATCTACTAATAAGTGTAGTATTCTAAAATCTATTTGTTTTTTTCCTTGACACAAATCCACAATGAAAATAATGATGTTTACTTGTTTACAATCGATTTTTTTCCTCGCTATTATCATTCAGAATATTGAAAAATATCCGTTGTATCGCTAAAAATAGCTGATCATTATTTTTATAATGATCTGTCATCGCAAAAATATTATGAAATATTATTTACCCTTTGTAAATCTATCATCTACCACAATGATGTTCTACTTGACTGAAAAAAAGCCATCTTATTAAGCAGGGTAAAACCCAATTCTCGTGCTATAATTATAGTATTTTATGAATAATGTTGAATATTGAAAGCCTATATCGTAAAATAGCACAGAAGTCGATAGTTTTATACATATGACAAGAACTACACAAAACTCATACCCACTGGTGGGACGCAGGCTTGTCATCGAGAGGGAGTGGGCTGTAATCTACCACGCGGGCCCAGCGCGGGATGGTGGATGTCATATGTCTTCGAATTTTTGGTTCTAGAACGTGCCGGTTTCTTTACGATGTTTTCCTTCACCGTTTTGAGAGCATTGGTGATGAAATTATTTATACTAAGTAAAGCGTCAAGATGAAACCTACGACCTACAACTCGTAAGTCGTGATCGTTAAGCATTTTTTTTTTTTTTTGTTGGGAAATCATCAAATGCCTTCTCCGGCTCTGGGTGGAGCGGAAAGGCGTGTCAAACTTTTACTGACTAAAACCCACCCGTGTTCCTTCAGTTGCCTGTTGCCAGGGTCCCGGTATCCCTTTCGGATTTTCCCGCAACCCTGGCAGGCGTGATCGTTACCCCTGGGCCACCACCGCTGCATAAGTTTATGGGTTTACAGATTAAAACTAATTTTGTTAATGCTAATTTTGTGTAAACAATACAACTCTTTAAGTTCATGTAAGTGTAATGAATGAAAATTTCATGAAATCGTCAGTTACCCTAGCGCATCCACCTTAAGAGAAATTACTAGCATTCGACATAATCTTAGACCTTTTCCTAACATTATTAAGTACTTAAGTATTGTCATAAAAAAATATTTAATACGTAATTTTGGTCGGTAAAGCCGGTCCGAACGCGTGCCCGTATGTGGTCGTCATAAACAGCGTGAAACATGACGCTTGCCGCCGTTTTTGAGCAAAATATTGCACGTTAATTTAACACAGTCCGGCCGGTCATTTGCGGCCAGCCGGCCTCATTCCACTCTTTTTACTTATTGCATCTCGCGTCTGCGACGATTCGTCTCGATTTGACGACGAAATTCTCTTTATTTTTGAAGAATTCGCTCCGGAGTCAGTGGAAATGTTGTTGTGTTCGCTTTAGGGTCTTCGGTCGCTCTTTATGTTTTCGTAGGTAGTAAAATATTGACGAAGTAAGTCAAACGACTTTCAGCATTTAAAATTTCGTTAAAATATGCTCCAAATATATGTGGAGCTCACGCCTACAGTCAATGTTTTGGTGGCCGTGCGTACGGAACACGTTAACTTACTTATTTGCGTTGTACTTCAATCTTTAACCTTTTGACATCTGCATATTAAACGGCCAACAGTTGCTACCTTGCTGTATTATAATTAAAATACTCAAAACTTTTGTAAATAAACATGACACACGGTCATGCCTGGATGGGTGACCATCTTTACATACCGAGACTCCTCCGTGGCTCGCACGTTAAGCTGTTGGTCCCGGCTGTCATTCGTGGATCTTTGACTGCCGTAACGGGTCGTCAGAAGCCTGACAACCGGGGTATCGTATTACCCCCAGTTACTGTGTCTGGATTGTAGAGGTGAGATAGGCAGTCGCTCCGTGTAAAATACTGGCACCTATTCAGCTGCATCCGGTTAGTCAGGAAGCCGACCCCAACATAGTTGGGAAAAGGCCAGGCAGATTGACTGACACGAACATGCTTGTGTTAACTTGTAGTTTGCATCTTGCTGACTTAAATTCTAGTGAATTTGCATTAGAAATGATTATGGAGCCAGTCATTCGTTTAAACTTTATGTAGCTTCGAATAGCAGCAGGGAAGTTTAACCAAGAAGACAGGGCTGGGTTATCATCTTCTTAAAAAATCCGTGATACTCCAGCCGAGATCTATAAACTTTACTGAACGTGCGCTTTGAATAGACGTCTATATAACCCCAAAATTCAACCAAAATCCGAATCTATTGATGTGCCAGCGTAATGTTGAAGACATGCATCTCACGGCGATACTGAGAACAAACCACGCAAGTTAGATCCAGCATTTTTAGTTTGACATTTGTGTGACAGTGACGGGAATAACGTTTAGCCAAAGTATGTGTTAAATAACGTTTACAGGTTGCAGCCTCAGAGGTTCTAAACTTTGTGGCAAATTTTATGCAAAAATCACACTCTAGCCATAAAAAAAAAACCCGAATCATTTCATTAACACACTTGAACATCAGTTGAATCAGCCGGTAATTTATATATACCCTGTCACTTCCTTAGCATAATAAAACATGGACTGAAAGTTGTATAACACCGCACCAATCAGCGTGAAGCTACAGCCTTCTCACGGCCATATTTAAATATCAACGGATTTGTTTATAGCACTAAAGTATAACAAGAACGAACCCGAGCCATGTTTAGACTGATCTTCGATGAATGAATGTAATATGATCGATTATTGTATTCGATTTTCGTTCGAATCGATTGAATGGGTTCGTGTTGTTGGAGTGGATATGTTTTTGCTTCTATGGTAAGTTGTACATTAGTTGCATGGTAGAGGAAGTACAGTTGTTATGCACATGTATTATCTTGGAGGATACTTTCCTTTAATTTTTTACTCATCTTATAGAACGCTAACAATTACCGTAAGATAGCAGTGATAGTCTTGTGATGTGACCGTCGAACTGCCAAGTCATAGGTGTCGTGTTCGAACCCAAGTCAAGCACCTCTGACTGTTCAGATTCATCGTATTTTATAATTATCACTTGCTTTAAAAACGGTGAAATCGCGATGAAACCGGCATGCCTGAGAGATGTTTCTCGACGGCATGTGAAGCCAAGTGAGAGGCCCTTGGGCGGCTTTCAGACCACACCAGGTTAGTCATTAACCACACGAAGAGAAGATTACCGTAAGAGAATCGTGGATTCATCAAGCAATGTAGAATTGCAGATTATAACAATAGGATGAGAAAATATAATATAAAAATAATATAATATAAAATATTATAAATATAATATATAAGTCCAAGAATATAAAGAAAATCAGCTCATAGTGGCTATTCAAGAAGAAATTACTTCAGTATGGGTAATTGAGAGTACTAGGTATGTGCCGTCAATTAAGGTACGTAGTTGGAAGAACGGTTTGCCCAACTAGCTAAATGTTGGAATAAAAAGAACGGGACACTGTGTCACGCGTGTAACTAAAAGAGTGTTGAATATATACATGTTGATTTATGGAGAGGAAGACGAAAACCAAAGAAAAGATGGATGCCCTGTGTGAGGGACGATATAAAGTTTTTTTTAAAAATAAATGTAATAGTTATAAAACTCAAACCCAACTACGACAAAAAAGTCAATCAACTAAAAAGGTATAAACACCACAGACAGACAAATTAAAAATCCGGAGTCACACGTGTTAGGGCATAAATCGAACAGATTACGAGTGACTCGAAATCATAACCCTCCTATTTGCTTCGCCGTAGTCGGGTAAAAAGGAATGATAGAGTGACCAGGATGACAGGAGAAAATGGAAGGAAAAAATATGTTGCACCGATCCGAAGTAACATGGGACAAGGGCAAAAAGGTGATAATTACACTGTCTAAGATATGAGCCTAAAACTCCAACCTCTATAGCAACCATTATATACTAACATTTTTGAAAACTTAAGCTGTCAGGGAAGGTTTTAGTCTCACAGAAAGCATTGAAGCCAACTCCAATATAAGGAAAAGCTACGGTAGTAATCTATACATAAATTATAAATTAAAGTCGCTTTTCGTGTTTGTCCATAAGTCCGCGTTGTTTTTCTAAACCACGCAACAGATTTTGATGAGGTCTTCACCATCGTTTAGAGAATTTATTCCGGAAGTTTTATGTATATAATACGTTACTATTAAAGTAACATATAACTAAGAAATCTCGATGTTTTGTCAAGTCGTAAAAACCGTGCATAGCAGGAGCGGGTCGCTAGTATTTATATAAGTACTAGTTGTTGCCCGCGTCTTCACCCGCTTGGACCTTCCTCAAGAACCACTCAATCCATTGGTGAAAACAGCATGAAAATCGGTGCAGTCGTTTTTGAGTTTATCGCAAACAGGACGACAGACAGACGCGGCGGAGGACTTTGTTTTATAACATGATAAGGATAACAATTGATAGAGCAAGAAATACCGAGCTGATTGTGATATGTAACCCTCAAAATCTCCCTCATGCTACATAATATTTCATTATATGCCTGTCGGTGGTGATTAAAAATAACTCAAATATATATAAAGCCAGCTGTCATGAAGTATAAAATATAATCCGCTAAGTAGCCACGTTAATTATACAGTGCATTAAGATAAAGACATCGAGCTCCGTGTGAGAAATCGATTGGACGTGGCCGTGCGGATTACGTATTATATACCGTTTTATTACATACTAGCTGTTTATACCGACTTTATTACCGTGATCCTATAATAGAGAACCCTGCTTTCCATAGACAAAAAATGACCATACAAACTTTCATCCCATTTAATCCCATTAGGGAATTAATTTTCAAAAATCCTTCGTTAATGCTCACTAGTCTAATCCTAACTATCCTAACTTCCTAACTAATATTATAAATGGGTAAGTGAGTTTGTTCGTTAATTTGTTTGTTACGCTTTCACGCTAAAACGGCTGAACGGATTCGGATGAAATTTGGCACAGGGGTAGACCATGACCTGAAATAGGACATAGGATACTTTTTATCCCGTTATTCTCACGGACTCGAGACTTACGCGGGTGAAACCGCGGACGCAGCTAGTATTAAATAAATCATTAAATGTGTACGCGTTTTACTTGTTCAGGTATTATTTAAATAAGTACTGGCAATGTTTAAATGCTTGTTAAATTTTAAAATAAAATTCTCCCAATAAATTGTATAATATTTATTTAAATCGACAACATAATATATTAAATGTAATATTTTATTTCAATTTGTTTTCTCTTGTATTTATATCGATAACACTATCATTAGGTACTATGAAACATGTTTTAACTTTGAAAGTTACAAAATAAATAATTCATTCGATATGGCTTGAAAAATGGCTGATAAGAATGGGTACCTACTTCGGTCAGAGGTGGTCAGCTCGGTACCTAAATGTACATATCTTGGCAATCCCTGCCCGACAACCTACAACCAGCTTTTAAAACTGCCACCTTACAAAAATTAAAGAAATTTTTTCGAAAAACGACATCATAAAATAAATTGTACTAGATGACCCGGTGCACTGCGTACCACGTAAGACAAATTTTGTTTTGTCTCGATTTTTGTCTATTCCTTTAGGTTTTACCTCATTTTCTTTTTTTTCTAAACCACCCCAGTATTGCGGTAAAAAAAACAAAAAAAAAAATTCAAATCGGTCGAGCCATTTTCAAGTTTTTGCGAGATTAACACACGGCAATTGATTTTTATTTGACAACCGTTGTCCACGAACCAACTAAATCCGTAACATGGTATTTTCGAAATAAACAAAACTTTAATTATGTATCAGTAACGAAACAATACGACAGTAAAAAAAATGTTGTAGTGAAACAATTCAATATGAAGGTACAGAAAGATTTTCTTCCCATTATTGAACTGTTATACTTTTTTATCGTTTTAACAACGGCTCTGTTGCTAATCACGCGTATGCGCAATTACTTAAATTATTTACTTTAATTACGAAATTTAAAATTATAGGCAAATTAGATTCGTAATCAGAAACTGTTACAGCTAGATTAGTGATATAAATACGATTAAAGGGCGTTTGGGTAATTAGAAGAAAAAAGTAATTTTGTTATCATGGTTTCTGGTCTACTGTAACTAAAATATACACTATAACTAAGTACTGTAAAGGTTAAATTCAGCAGGCGACCATAAGTCGTTTATGCTGATGTGTGATTGAGTGATTGAGTTAATTATTTACGAACAAAAATACAAATTATATTCTTTTTATAATATTTATTAGTGTAAATGAAGTATAAAAAATAAATTAATAATACCTCAGCACACTGTAGACAACTTTATAAACCCTACTCTAAAATATAACTTACACATAAAAGATATAAAAAATATTGATCAAAAACCAGACCTATTATTCTGTTAAATCTCTAGGTTAAAAGTTCACCAAAGCGTAAAATAGGCCTACGTAGTCTCATGTTCACCAATGAACATCGGTATCTCATAAACCAAGTTAATCGAACACAAACTGAGGAAACCCGCTCATTAACAGTCAAGTTGTTAATGAACATGTAACTTAACACTTCAGTGTTATGTAGTCAACTGACACGATCGGTTTCAGTTTTAGTTCAATGACCAATTACAAGCAAATTTATTTACTATAATAATGATGATATGAATGACATTCCTTTGTCATTAAAATTCCAATATATTTATGCTTGTAGCGGTTTTAAAGGATTGACAGTCTGGAAAACAACTATACCTACCTACCATCGTACAAAAACAAAAGACATTATAACAAAATATTAATTTGATTTTAGAGTTGCACAACAATAGATTTAAAACTCGATACTGTTTAATGAAACATTAATCGAATAATTCATAAATCGAATAAAGAGAATCGTTTAAAACTTTAAACAACAACATTAACGCTATATCTATGTCAATAAAATACGTTAAAAGTGCATTAATGAGGTGCATCAAAGCCACCGTATTGGTTCGACTAATCGAGGCGGCAGCCCATAGTACTGTGATTTGTATGCGCTTCACACCTTTGGTATGTGCACTACGGCTATCGGATTAAAACAGCATAAGCGCCAAATTATAGAACAACAATTAGTGCTTAAACAGACGTGTTATTCGATTTAAATTGAGTGTAATGAATAAGAGGATAATACAGTTTTTTAATTAGTCGATTTATCCGGCATTGACATGATATTAAACGAATCAATGGAATTCCGTATGAAAACGTTTGAATGAACTTTGTTTGGTATAAATGCAGGCAGTTGTTTTTCTTTTAAGTGCAGTTAAATTAAATATGCCACAGTTTAATGTAATCGGGTTATGGACATGTAATAATACCTTTTTAAACCTCCAAAAAACCTATAACCTTCAACTTTCCATTGACTACGTCGATCGTCTTGTCGCACGTCAAAATGACGTGTTGCACGTCAAATTGACGCGCGGACACAAGCGTCTCTTTGTGTGCCTACTATAGTGACAGGCCTTTTGTACCGAATATGACTTGTGTGTTAATTGTGCCGATCGAATCGCTCAGACATTCTGATAATCGATAATAATCGACTAAAATTGTTTATCGATTCGGGGTGTGGCTCTATTGTGATGTAAGTTGCTTTAATAGGCAAGCTAGCCACCGATGGTGTTCATAATTTATTGAATTAGTATATTAGAGCGGCACTTCTAGCATGTTTTCGTTTGATATTTGGTTATAAATTACTCCATTAATCGAATAAATAGGTAGAATTTCAACTTTTCCACTGCTGAGAAAACACAAGTAGTGATAACTAATCTGATTTTCGTTTAATTCAGAACCAGTCTTTTTCCGGGTAAGTGAATACCTTTTTATCTATAGAAATAAATAAAATTGAAGTGTCTGTTTGTAATGTCAAAACAACAGCTTTTTACTAAATGCATAATTATGAAAGTATATAGGTACGGTACTTATTACAAAAAAAACCCTATTACATGGGACTTAAACATAACTGGCGAAATTTGGGTATACTATAGGTACACCGCTACCTAACCGTTCGGGGAAACAAGGCGTTTAGGTTACGTTACTAAAAAAAAAAAAATGTCTGTTGTTTATTTGTTCAAACAAGCAACCAATTGGCTGACCGGCGAGATTAACATGAGATTTGACGTTTAGAAAAGGAACTTAGGCAAACTCTATTAGGAACGGAGCCGACTTCAAAAAAAAAGCTTCAAAAAGTTTTAAACCAACCTTTTTATTTGATACGTAACCTATGCCGAACTAGTCGAACATTAAAGAAAATTCGAAAAAGAAATACATCATATCTACAGACGAACGTAAAACATCCTCTTTTTTGAAGTCGGTTAACAATACAAAGTGACTTTACGATTTCTCTCTTTGTTTTTACGTCGATGAAATTTTTTGTTTTAGTCAAAATTTCGCAATTTTCAATGATACTCAGTTCAATAACCTCAGGTCATCATTATAATATTTAAATCACCTGCGGTTTTCGCACAATACTTATATGGGCTAGAGTAGGACCAAACGTTTTATGTGCAGACCTAAATAAGCATATCGAAATTATATATTGTATGTATATCTAATGTAATTAGTTGATTATTAAGTACTGGGGTTATATTTGTAACGGTAAAATTCCATCAAGTTATTCTTATTGTAAACGGTTGAATGACACGTAGCAAAAAAAGTTTTTCACGTTGCCATGTCAGTTTCAAGTGGTACGTCATTTGTTTATGGTATTCTTTTTTTGAAAAAGTAGAAAGAATTTATTTTTGATAGAAATAATCAAATCTATTAAAATATTCTAAAGTCTGTTTTTTAATCTCGTAGACTAATTTGACATTACAAGTGATGGTTTTTTGTTTATTCAATTTTGATTTTGACATTTGCACCTGTCAAGTTAGTCTACGAGATTAAAAAACAGACTTTACAATTTATTTTATGAAACTAAAAAATAATTTATTACCAATACGAAATAGTGGGGGTGTTTGACGTTTGAGTTATTCCAATTAACATAACATAACATCACGCCTGTATTCCTTGAAGGGTTGGGCAGAGGTGTACCTATACTACACCCACATTTTGCCAGATAAGTTTAAGTCCCATGTAATAGGGGGCGAGCCTATTGAGAAAACCGAATAAAACTTTGTCCGACACGGGAATCGATCGCAGAACCGCATGCTCATGCAGTAGCGCTTGCGACCACTACATCAACGAGGTCTTCTATCCTCTGCCTAGCCTTTTCCCAACTATGTTAGGATTGGCTTCCAGTCTAACTGGTCTGGTCTAACTGGTCTTCCAGTCTAACTGGTATGCAGCTGAATACCAGTATTTTACATGGAGCAATATCTGACCTATCTGACCTCCACAACCAAGTAACTGGATAATACGATACCCCTTGGCAAGACTGGTTGTCAGACTTTCGGGGTTCCTACGACCCGTAACAACTGTCAAAGATCCACAAATGACAGCCGGGACCAACGGCTTGTGCTTTCCGAGGCACGGAGGAGTCTCGATGTGTAAAGATGATCACCCATCCACGGACCAACCCCGGCAAGGGTAGCTTAACCTGATGGATCGACCCGTGCGGCTGTTAGTTAGCCCCGAGCTCCGAGGTCTTCTATTAACCTTGCATAATTTTGAAAAGTAAATGGCGTCACATCCGACGATTTAACCCTTAGTTGCCCATGTTATTTTCACTCACAACTATATTATGTCAACAAAGCACACTGTTTAAACTTTAGTTACCGTAACAATAACATGTGACACATGAGTTTCAAGGGAAAAGAAGATAATTATATTAAAACAAGTTGCCCTTCTTTCAAGTTTAGTCACTTTTAGTCATAGTTACTTATGCCTTTTGATGATGAACACCTAAATATTAGGTATTCCATTATTTGATTTTCAACTCTCGGCGCTGAGCCGTGCGTTGAAAATCCAACAGTGTGCTTTTATTTAGGCATTCATTCAGGTGTCACAATCAATTCGTCACCTTACCGCAAGGATTCATGAGTTTCCCCTTCCGAGTGTAAAGTCTATACCGCAGACAACGCTGACGACGAGTGCGACGCTAAAACTCTTTCTAAAACAATTGCTATGAAAATTTCATGGAAATTTTCGCGTCGCGCCTGTCTGCGGGAGCCATAAAGCAAACCGCACACACAAAGACATACTCGTATACTTACGCAAGTTAAGACGTCATTTCGAAAACATCTAACGTGTTGTGAACTGTATCCCCCTAGTATATTGGTACGAAGAGGAAAATTCGTCACCTTAAATACAAGGATTTATTAGGTCCGACATTCTACTTTAAGTTTGGTGTTTTGACAGATTTGAAATAGCAGAGCTAATTGCTATCAACCAGCCAACGACTTCTGCCACGTCAATCATCAATATGATTATACAGACGGATTGCTGATCGCAGTAGATTTCATCATCATCACCATTAACAGTCTTGTTCCACCCCCTGCTGAGTATAGATCTCCAGCCTTTTGTGCCATGCTTCCCTGGTCTGTGCGAGTTCAATCCAGGTCTCCCCCGCGATCAGGGCCCTAGACAAAGCGACATTCTATCAGCGATAACGATGATGGAATGGGAAAATATGTATAGGTCTTATATAAGCTATCGGAAAGCTTATGTCAATCCTGTTGAATGTCGTTGTAGAAATACGAAACGCTTTCGAAGCGATTGTCACTTGTCTAGGCCCTCAGATCCCTTTATATTCCGTTTATCCCGGAGTGTTAGATCCCTTTGTCCTTATTTAATATGCACACAAGAATAGTGAAAATACAGAGGTCATTTTTTCAGTTCTGAACTCTATCAAACGTAATAACCGAGTAACATCAATCCAGACACGATCTTACCTATCAATCTACTAAGCCTATCGCAGTCCACTGCTGGACATAGGCCATTCACGGGCTGCGCCGCAACACCCTGTCCTCCGCCCTCCGCATCCAGTCTATCTCAGCCACCATTTAAGGTCGTCGGTCCATCTAGCTGGGGGGCGTCCCACACTACGCTTACCGTTACGTAGTCTCCACTCCAGGGCTTGTCTGCTCCACCGGTTAACGGTCCTTCGACAAACAGGGCCAGCCCACTGCCACTTCAGCATTTTTTCTTTACTGCATATTATTGAAGTCAGACCCCACTTAAAGGGCGTTTAAGTCCACTAATAGCTGACCACGAGCCAATAAAACGACCCAATTACATGTAGGTAACTACAACCATCAATTATCTGAAGAAGTCTTCATAGAAATAACTAGTTAGTCTACAGTACTATCAACGAAGGCATCTGTAATAGTAATAACGGTCTGACGTCAGAACCTGTCATTGCTAAGATGTTTAATATCCGTAATTTATTAGCAAAACGTTCTGACCTTGTTACAAGTTACTTTTTGACCCTTGCACGCAACAAAATGAATGAAAAATTGCAAGGATTTTACGCTATTTTCTTACGAATTGTAATCTCATAATTATATTGCGGGTTTTACAAGTTTCTGTAGCAGTTTTTCTTTTGAAATTGCATTATATTTTAATGATAAATAATGATAATTATTTATAATTTTAAGTCAATTATACAAAATCTGTTAATGTAACGGATTATCAAAATTATATGTTATTATTAGATAAACATGTACTTAAAGTAAAGGATACGTTTACGTTGAGATAATTTTAAGTCATTATAATAGTTGACGTAAATGAATAATTATACTTTTGATGATTTTAATAATAGCTTATAATTATCTGAAATGTTGTTTTGTTTCGTGCCTACTTACGTAATAGAAATATCCTTTACATTTGATATAAAAACAGAGGTGTAAGTAAGACATACCACTGTTCAGCAAAGTTGTTTGCAGTAACTTACCTGTAAGAGAGAGGACACAAAATTAATATTTCGAAAAATAGGTAATTATAATAAAATTATAGCGCGGTATTCCCTACCGGTCGCGGCGCCGAGGTGGACGGACGACATTGTTGCTATCGCGGGTAGAACCTGGATGAGGCTGGCCCTAGAACGTGGGTATCGGCAGATGAAAAGAGAGGTCTATTCCCAGCAGCGGGTGAAATCCAGTTGTGGATGATTCCTCACAACCAGTTCGTAAAAGGCATTTAAAGAACACACAGCGTTTACCATTGACAGGTGAAAAATCAAACAAAGATCTATAATTTAGGCTGAAATTTTAACAGAACTGCGTTGCTTCATGATTACTAACGAGTTTTAGTAACTTCCACCACACAACGGACCAGTCCTCTCTTACTTCATAAATCCCACTCTAAAAATAGCCTATCTTAGCTAACCTTTAAAACCAGCAAAATTATTAAAGCAACAATAGATCACACATAAAAAGTCGATCAAAGTATCGTACGCCATTCATTCATGCCTCCCACTGCATAACGGTGATTTTTTTCATCGTGACATACTCGTACACCAACGCACACAAGTAATTCACTTATAACAACGATTAGCATATTGTATTTTGTACAAACTTTTTGGTTTGTTGTATTTGTGTTAGGTCAAATGAGGTTGGTAGCTAATGTTTTCAAATGTTTGAGCAATGTTTTAGTTTTATTTATTTGAGAAAAAACAAAATACGTATGTAACTTTACATAATATAACGCCTGTATTCCTTGAGAGAATAGGCTGAAGTGTTTGGTTAATCCACATTTTCCTATGTGTAATGTACTGGGCGTCAACCAGGCACAAAACTGGGCTGCTACTGAAAAATTCATGACCGGAAAACAGAATAACACTATACTGAACCAAGGGGATCGAACCTAGAACCACAGCTCAACAGGGGGCTTAAAACGGTCATCTTAGCAGAATGACCGTTATTCATATGAAAATATTATGAATCATCGTAAAATGTCACAAACTGACAACTCATAATATGATCTGCGTGTAATTCTTATTACGAAACAATTCATCTGTTTGACAGTTTTCTATGGAGATTCGTAATATGGTCCACAAAATATGAATTGCTTTTAAGTCATATTAGAGTAATTGCTAATATGACAGCTGGGATTCAGGAAATGACTGCTTTTAGAGGAATTGCTAATGTGGCCGGTTCCAAAATCTAAATAAAACATAAGTTCTTTCAACCCTATTTAATTAAGCACGCGGTGTCATTGGCATTATGAAAATGTCTGTCCCAACATGGATTCCTTTAAAAATTTTAACCGAAGATATAATTTATGATCCTGATTGATTGCCACCTATGTATGGTCTAGGTATCAATATAATTATTATGAATTATGTATGTCTGTGTGTTTGAAGAATGTTGTTATAGCTATTACTACTCAACACTAGACTTACTTGGGTTAGTTTCACTTTTCTGATTAAAAATTACAAAGTTGTATTTTGGTGTCCAAACAAATCCGAAATTTTGACAGTCATTTTGACATGTATGGTAGCATAATCAGCCTTATATGATCCCACTGCTAGGACAGAGGCCTCCTCTCTTTGAGAGGGAGTGGGCTGTAATCTGCCGCTTGGGCCCAGAGCGGGTTGGTCACATGCTAGGCTAGATGTCACATGTCGTCGAATTTTTGGTTCTAGGACATGCGGGTTGCTTACGATGAATATTCCTTCACCATTTTGAGTAAAACTGAAGTCGTTTTCATCAATTTTTAAGCATGGAAAACCGAAGTTTGAACCTTCCTAAAAAGGATTAAGAACAGCTAAACAAAACTCACAAACACAACTTAACATCACATCACACTTGTAATGCTAAAGGGGTGGGCAAGCCCAAATTAGTTATGTTTAAGACCCATGTAATCGAGCCTATTGCCATCAACCGGGTACAAATCCAGACTACGGGATTCTACTGCGGAATTCCTAAATCAAAAGTAGTTCTAAATTGAGAGATAGCAAGTAGACATCATTAGTATGTAGTTTTTTTAATGTCATTTCTACGCCAAAGAATCTTAAAGATCTACGCTAGGATCCTTTTCGAGGCATCCTATCGTAATGTGACTCAAAAGCTATTGAACTATTTAAACATGGTGATGTAACCATAAGAACGTAATTGCAGGTCCTTCGAGACGCAGTACAAAAACCTGGTTCTTATGTCCAGACAAGTAATAAAAAGGTTACTAGATTAACTAGTAAGATCACTGTACTAATGAAGACTCCATATTAATTAATGGCCCGAATGGCCGTGCATAAAATAATAAGAGATCAAACTGGCTGTAAAAAGTAGAAGACGAAGAATAGGTTATACAAATGAGGTTGTGAGGCGAGAATTGTTTTTATAATTACAGTGTGGCTAATAACAACATTATTGCTAGCACTAATTCTTTAGTCAAGTGCGATTTTAATAGTTATAATTAGTAGCAATTGCTGAAGAACTGGTTGCGATGGAAGAGGACCAGAAACGATTGGTATAATCTTATACCCAATATCGAATGGGTAATGTAGCGGCTAATCAAAGCGTATCCACCGTTATTTTCAGTTTAAACTTGAAATTTTAAAACCCAAGAGGAGAAGAGTTTTCCAGACATTAGAATATTACAAGCTAGACCAGATGGACCACTGAAGCGTCCGGCAACCACGGTAGCCCCAAAATTGTATGAAACTCCCAACTCTAAACTCTGGTGCTCAAAAACCTTTACAGAGCTGGTTCCTTTCCTGATGAGAAACCACATCTTTGAATTTTGTCAGGTTCACTCCCTCTTTTGCAACCAACTTCTTTCTTTTGGAACTATACAGAGATCTCACAAACAAACTCAGAAGCATTAGTTGTCAGTGGCATTTGAACCAGCAACCGCCCAAAAAAACTAATTAGAAACCCGACCATCTCACCATGAACTGTGGCTACAAGCACCGCGGTACGCCCACGCTGCGTTCCGTGTTAAATCCGAGCACATTTGCAAGTCAAAGCGACTGGATGACGTAGCAGGAAGTTGGGACCTACCTAAATATTACCATGTACGGGAGAATATATTAAATGTCGTAGGAAGGTAACACTGATTCTATATAATTTTTACTAAAATATAGATGTTGGATGTAGTCGCGTGTGCGTGTATGTGTCGCAGGGTGATGTGATCATTCGTAATTTCGCGAAAACCCTAGAATATTGCGAAAACCCGGATATTTAGAAAATGGTGAAAAAAAATCTGAGAGCAACTGCTCGCTTCGCTCGCTCGGCTCGTGCGCGTTTGGTCACAGTTCTAACCAAATTTTCTAATTATCCGGGTTTTTGCGAAAATACGAATTATCAAATCACCCTGCGATATATGCATCAGGTATCAGCTGCATACGTACGTTTATTATACGTTTGTTATGGCGAATATAAGTTTTCATAAAGATCCAAAATAAAATGAAATAGAACTCAATTTAGCTCTATTTTTTTCCTTATTTAAAAGCGAAAGGTGTGATGATGAGAGAATGAAACTTTAAGGAAGGAATTGATTCCAAAGAAATAATGAGGCAACACGATTGCACTTCCGTAGCTAGTTACGTAGTGAGGAAATAATATCATAAATTAACGTATTCCTACATGGAGGCATACAGCTACATGGAGGCTAGAACAGATGCTTTATATAAGAAAAGCCCTACACTTCAAGATGATATTGAAAACACTGGAATTTTCCAAGAGACTGGGCTTGATTTTCAGGATAGTACCTAAGTAGTACCTGAGTAACTACTTAATGAAAACAAAACACTAGCAAAAGGCTTAAAAAGGCTTACACAGAATACTTGTGGAACAAATTCCACATCACAAACTATTTACAAAAAAAACAAAACAGCATCCACCGGCAAACAAAACACGGATCACCTTACACAAAAAGTACCTAATTTGCATGATTCAAGTGGCACTTTTTCGTTTTAGACTGTCGATAGCACACAATTAGTGTCGGACGAGTCAAAGTCGCCGATGTCGATAAGCGAACGACATTCAGAGACAAAACGCGATCGTATCGCGAGCAGTTGATTCATGTAGGGCTGCTTTTTTTAGAGAGACTGAAATTTTGAGAGAGAACTGTATTGATTGAATAGGGGAATAAATATGCTGGTGTGGAGTTTGAAGTTCTGTAATTTTTTATTGTAGTTTTGGGTAACGATTAGTAAAATGCCTAAAGGCTTTATAAGCAGGAGTTAGTCTAGACGTATTGAAGATTATTTCATGTTAATATTTGCTAGTTTCCTTTCATCGTATCCATGATTCGAAATTAGATATACATAAGTTTCGACCAGAATTCAGCCATTTCGAAAACGTTAGCAAATCCTTGCTACGTGGCTTGTGGTCTGACTATAGGACGATAGATATTCAGGTAGTGAAAAGTGTTGCCTTTATAGAACTTTGTTCTTAAATTTCATTAGGGTTAGGTCTCTCGTATTGCCGACTGCCTATACGTGCTTGATCGCCCTTTATGTCGATAAACTCAGGCTATTCTAGTAGTTCATGTTATGGTATTATTTTATGGAAAAGAATACCTAGCTGATTGATGTGTTGGACATTTTTTTATTATGTGTGATTTTCTTTGGCGGTGATTCGCAGATGACTCCGCCTTGGAGTCTAATATGGTGTTGTCCCACAGTTAATGGGGCACTTAAAATCGTGTCTAGCGTGTCCTGTTGCCTGCATCAAGACCTGATGGATACTAGTGAAGGTGCCAAGCTCGGAGCCAAATTCGGCTGACTCTATAAACTCGTACTTTGCCATCGACATGCCAAGAACAAGTGTGATTTTCAATACGCAAAAATCTTTAAGTTATTTCTCGGTAACCCAGCATGTGATTGACACTCGCATACTAAATATAATGGTGTTTCTACAAACATGTCGATATAAAAAAACGGAATTTCCATATAGCAACATTTTTGTCTTGGATTTAATTAACTTTGTGGTTTTCCTTCCGGATGTACAATACCAATACCAATTAATTAATACTTTAAAATGGAGTACTGTTACATTTGGTATTTACACTCCCATTTATTGACACGCCCATCGAGAGCCGTGACATAATCATATCCAATTGAATCTTATACAAATTATGATCTTCTTAAAATTAAAAATCATTCCTAAGCAAAATTCTTCTGACCCCACTCAAAATAGTTAAAAGGCAATAAATTTTGTCACGAAACATTTAAAATCAGTATCTTACACCTCTCAACCCTATCAATAAACAGTTTAAATGGTTTAATTCTTGCGCGCACGCACCTCGGCCATTGGTCGGCGGGAAGCGTCGCTATTGGCCGCGCGGCTGGCGGCGACTACAAAGCGCGGGAGAGGCGGGCTGTCCACGGTACAGCGGCTGTGCTGTCGGCTGTCCGAGCCACTATGAATATGGATCGAGTGTATTTATGTGGTCGATAGTAGATGTGGAAAATCGTACGCAGGGCTGCAAATGAATTGCTTCTGGTTAAAGTTGCGTGTGATGATGGGTTTTCGGCGTGATTCATTCTACTGATTTAAGAAATAGGGACACTATTAAATACTTACAAAACAAATAATGGCAGATCTACATAAAGTATTTATAGAACCTTGCTGGTAGAGCTGGTAATGTTTGAATTGTAATTACAAGAAGTTTCAACAGAATCAATCAATCTATCATTATATCTCTATGTTTGGGATTGCATTAAGATAACGTGACAGTATTTAAGTACTAATAATTATCATTTACACAAAAACATAATTTCAATAAATAGTTTAAATTGAAGTTAAATAAATAACAGGCAAAAGTCATTACAAAGCCTTTTAACATTAAATGGTTTACAGAAATACTTAAAATGATTGTAATAAATAATTAAGTGCTAATTGTATTTAATAAATTACCGTGACAATGGTTCATAAAAGTGCCAAATCGTTAGAAAAACTAAACCTGACTGAAGGTATTTTTGCCCATCATTCAACTTCTCGTTCTTTACTTGCAACTCTGTTTTGCGAGCTCTAAATCCATATTAATCGTCTGTCCCCTGATTAATATTGATAGCCTCATTATAATCTTTGCGTATTGCTTCTAATTTGCAAATTAATTGGTTGTTAACGATGCAAAAAACTGGGCAGTTCAGTTTTAAAGTAATGATGGCATACTTGATGATGGTGGATGGTGCAAAGTTGCCTGGAAGTAACCTAATCATACGAAACCTGTCCACTAACACTCCTAGGAACTTTCAGAAGTTAGGACCCTGCTCCCTAGTTCCTTGTATACGTTAATAGTTCAATATCCAAACCAGGAATGGATTCTTTAGGACGAGCTTTCACGAGCTGAGGTTTGGAGCATTTCCGAGGTATTTAGCGAATAAGCCTTCTTAAAGGATATAAGTAGGCTTATTCGCTTCTACTACTAAGTATGTGGCTCCCAGTCCAGTCAGTTATGTGGTCTGTTTGGGGTCTAGCTCGTGTACCTAAATGAATCTCCGAATTTTCTATCTCTATTTCCCCATATTTGACGAGTATAAATCTTCAACATATATACACACTCATTCATGTCACACCTAGAGACTACAACCGTCACTGACGTAACGCTCAGGAAGCTCTTCGCTATAATTTCCTAGAGTTTCTAGTCAATTAGTAATTAATTATCTCAGTGGAGATAAGAGTGATCTACAAACATGATCTGGGCGAGTGCATTTTGCTGTAACCTGTAATTATAGCGCTGGGACGATTAATTGCGATTGATCAATGAATTAAACATATTTTATGAATAGGTGCAGGCACTTTGACGTTTGTTTACTGTGGTTTTATTAATAGAGAATTTTGTGTTAATAAAGTTAATATTTCTGTCGTTTATTAAATTGGAAAAGAAAGTTGGAAAACTAATTGGTGTCGCGCGTCGCAATTTTATGTTTTTGGTAAGTAAATGAAAATTCTCAAAGCAAAGACGGCGGCTCGACAACTCGAAACCTAATGATGGCTTATAAATCAATTTCTCTACAAATTGCAACAGTGTCTACCATTAGTAGCTCCTGTAGATTTAACCCGTTAACCTCCATGGATGCTTCATTCATACTTACCCCAAGATAAATTTTATGTTGCTTACAATATGCGCAAGATTCGATGATGTGAATGATAGTGATGTAAATGAGTGTTGTCACTGGTGACGAAAATATAAATAAATCTGTATTTTTTTTTTAATGTTGCCCTTTGTTTTTAATATTTTAAAACAAACATTTGACTTCAAACAGGGAGGTACCAGGAAATCATAAAGCCAGAAGGAAAATCCTGTGGCATCGGTAGCAGGACGTGACTCATAGCTACGCCGCTGTAGGTAGCCGACGTGCAATGTTAATACAACGACCAGTATTCATATTTAATTGTACGACTGACAAGGGTGACTGATGAGAGGATCTTAGAACAACGGTTAGGAAAGACTGCAGAGCGTATTTTGTTTATTTTAAGAGAAAGAGACGAAAGAGATTCCTCAAGAAGAACTTTTTTACCGTCGTTGTTGTTTGTTTATTATGTTCCCGCTACTGGGACACAGGCCTCCTCTGAGTGAGAGGGAGAAGGCTGTCATCCCCCACGCGAGCTTTATGCAAATTGGTAAATGTCACATGCCTTCGAATTGTTGGTTCTAGGACATGCTAGTTTCCTTACGATTTTGGAGTGAAGTCTAAAATAATGTACTATTTCTTTTGCAACTGCGATGTCTGCAGGGTACAGTACAGAGGTCAATTGGTGAATGAGCAATGGTTCACATATTAATATCGAATATCGAGAATTCGAGACCATACGGACATTCGAGCCTTAAGTTGTCATTCGAGAAACAGTTGACAATCGACCTTCAGGAAATACCTTATTCAAGTAGGTAATAAGATTCTGGTTACTAAAGACTATTGGTGTGTCTAGAAGGCAACATAAAAAAATGCCCGGCTGCAGAGGGACAATAAGGCATTTTCATTTCATTAATGACTAACTCCACTCCACACGGTGGGTGCCTGAGGATGGACGGCGCAGCCGAGACCGGCCCAGGAAGAGATAGTGGGACGATCTAGACGCGTACCGCAAGGGTCGGATCGAGGTGGCCCTGGAAAAGGAGGTTTGGAAGGATTTGGGAGAGGCCTTTGCTCAGCAATGGGACAGTGTAGGCTAACATAAATAAAAAAAATGACTACACTCGCGACAATCTAAGAAGTCCGTTTTGACGTTTCGTGCTCGTACTTGTAATAAAACGTTATGCCTTGAGAATCAGTTTTAGGCAATGTAGTTATGTCGTCGATTACAAATTCTCTAAGTATGTTTAATCGATATGTCTCGAGAATCAGTTTATAAGAAACTAATTATTTTTTCATCGCTACTCAAAGGATTTTTATAGCTGCCAAAACGGACTCCTTAGATTGTCGCGAATCTAAGGTAGACAGATTTCGTTCATCAATTTGCCTAAACTTTCTCCACATAATTTGAGATGGCCTGTTATTCTAATCGATGTACTTTTACGTGGATACAGAGGTCTGCATCCAAACGAAGAAGTATATACCGTAAGTAGTGACTAAGGCCCGTATTACAGAACGTCACTCAAGACTCAAGCATTACTTAAAACTCGTTTAAAGCCTTTTGATTGGTTGAAACTAGTTTTTTATAAATCAATTTCTCTACAAATTGCAACAGTGTCTACCATTAGTAGCTCCTGTAGATTTAACCCGTTAACCTCCATGGATGCTTCATTCATACTTACCCCAAGATAAATTTTATGTTGCTTACAATATGCGCAAGATTCGATGATGTGAATGATAGTGATGTAAATGAGTGTTGTCACTGGTGACGAAAATATAAATAAATCTGTATTTTTTTTTTAATGTTGCCCTTTGTTTTTAATATTTTAAAACAAACATTTGACTTCAAACAGGGAGGTACCAGGAAATCATAAAGCCAGAAGGAAAATCCTGTGGCATCGGTAGCAGGACGTGACTCATAGCTACGCCGCTGTAGGTAGCCGACGTGCAATGTTAATACAACGACCAGTATTCATATTTAATTGTACGACTGACAAGGGTGACTGATGAGAGGATCTTAGAACAACGGTTAGGAAAGACTGCAGAGCGTATTTTGTTTATTTTAAGAGAAAGAGACGAAAGAGATTCCTCAAGAAGAACTTTTTTACCGTCGTTGTTGTTTGTTTATTATGTTCCCGCTACTGGGACACAGGCCTCCTCTGAGTGAGAGGGAGAAGGCTGTCATCCCCCACGCGAGCTTTATGCAAATTGGTAAATGTCACATGCCTTCGAATTGTTGGTTCTAGGACATGCTAGTTTCCTTACGATTTTGGAGTGAAGTCTAAAATAATGTACTATTTCTTTTGCAACTGCGATGTCTGCAGGGTACAGTACAGAGGTCAATTGGTGAATGAGCAATGGTTCACATATTAATATCGAATATCGAGAATTCGAGACCATACGGACATTCGAGCCTTAAGTTGTCATTCGAGAAACAGTTGACAATCGACCTTCAGGAAATACCTTATTCAAGTAGGTAATAAGATTCTGGTTACTAAAGACTATTGGTGTGTCTAGAAGGCAACATAAAAAAATGCCCGGCTGCAGAGGGACAATAAGGCATTTTCATTTCATTAATGACTAACTCCACTCCACACGGTGGGTGCCTGAGGATGGACGGCGCAGCCGAGACCGGCCCAGGAAGAGATAGTGGGACGATCTAGACGCGTACCGCAAGGGTCGGATCGAGGTGGCCCTGGAAAAGGAGGTTTGGAAGGATTTGGGAGAGGCCTTTGCTCAGCAATGGGACAGTGTAGGCTAACATAAATAAAAAAAATGACTACACTCGCGACAATCTAAGAAGTCCGTTTTGACGTTTCGTGCTCGTACTTGTAATAAAACGTTATGCCTTGAGAATCAGTTTTAGGCAATGTAGTTATGTCGTCGATTACAAATTCTCTAAGTATGTTTAATCGATATGTCTCGAGAATCAGTTTATAAGAAACTAATTATTTTTTCATCGCTACTCAAAGGATTTTTATAGCTGCCAAAACGGACTCCTTAGATTGTCGCGAATCTAAGGTAGACAGATTTCGTTCATCAATTTGCCTAAACTTTCTCCACATAATTTGAGATGGCCTGTTATTCTAATCGATGTACTTTTACGTGGATACAGAGGTCTGCATCCAAACGAAGAAGTATATACCGTAAGTAGTGACTAAGGCCCGTATTACAGAACGTCACTCAAGACTCAAGCATTACTTAAAACTCGTTTAAAGCCTTTTGATTGGTTGAAACTAGTTTTAAGTAATGCTTGAGTCTTGAGTGACGTTCTGTAATACGGGCCTAAGGATCTATACTGGGGAATGACCAACCACCCATGTATTGGCGTACTATGCCAAAGCGCTTGCCAAATGTGCCAGATCGTTCACCGTAATAGATAATGGAGGTTGTACTCGTCTTTAGACATACACTATACAAGGTGGAGACGACAATACGACAAAAAATAAAACTCCGTACCGTATAGGTACGGAGTTTTATGACGTTCTAATGACGTTCTCGGTCTACATACAAAAAAATAATCAAATATTATATCCAATAGTTTAGTTACGATAGCTAGTCAAAGATCGACAAATCCAGTCAGCCCATCACTACTATTTAGTTTGTTTGAAAAAAAATACTTTTTTAATTTCGATGTTAGGATTTATTTGATAGTTCCAAAATACTCTTATGCATTAGTATTATCAGTCAATCTACCTAGCCTTTTCCCAACTATATTGGGGTCGGCAGTCTAACCGGATGCAGCTGAATACCAGTATTTTACATGGAGCCACTGCCTATCTGACCTCCACAACCCAGTAACTGGGTAATACGATACGCCTTGGTAAGACTGGTTGTCAGACTTTCGGGCTTCTGACGACCCGTAACGACTGTCAAAGATCACCGAATGACAGCCGGGACCAACGGTACGGAACGGTAGTATTGCTAGTGTTTTCATTTATTGTTGTATTTTCGTCTCCACATTGTATTATGTATTCTACTATACGATGAGTACAATAGATTCCATAGGAATCTTATTACCCATCAGTGGACATAAAGGTATATACAGTCTACAGAGGTTGGCATGTTTTTTTGGTGACACCTTTGCTATTGGATTTGTTTTTGCAGTAAGAGAACATTGTCATACAAACCTGGTGGTGGAGCCTAAAGGCTGTTTTTTAATCTCGTAGACTAATTTGACATTTCAAGTGATTGTTGTTTGTTTTTCAATTTGAAGTTTGACATTTGCACCTGTCTGAATTAGTCTACGAGATTAAAAAACAGACTTTAGTGGGTGCAGCATCGAATATGTATGAAAATTTTATAAGAATTCTGTGCCACTATATGATTGCCAAAATCGGTACAAAAAGATACATATGAAGATATCGTTGTATAGATTTTATGGAACCTAGAAAACCATTTAATGTTACCGAGATTTGGTACAGAATCAAGTAGGTACTGCTCATCTTGCTACCAGTTTTCTTATTCTTGGAATTCAATTAAGCACGTAGTAATGGCACAGGAATTAAATGGCATGGAGGTCCTGGGTTCGATTCCCAGGTCGATCAAAATAATATTAGCTTTTTCCATTAGGAATTTCTCAGTACCAGTCCGGAGTCTGGATTAGTTCCCGTTTGATGGCAATAGGCACGCCCCCTATTACATGGGACTTAAACATAACTGGCGAAATGTAGGTGTACCTACTATGGGTACACCTCTGTCTAATCCTTCGGGGAAATAAGGCGAAATGTTATGTTATTGGCACAGAAGAATATTTAATGAACTTTATCTCCATTTGAAATAAGATTAGACATTTAAATAAGCCTTTTTTTACAGTCCGTTCAACCGATTTTGACTTCTATTGCGTTGGTGGCAAGACAAATGGCAGCTGCAGTAGACAGTTGGTATTGTGTAACTTTTTTTGCTTCTAATGCCATCCTTATGCCTACGGTATAGAAGTCAAAATCAGTTGAACGGACTGTAAAAAGGTTTGCTTAAATGTCTAATCTTATTTCGAATGGAGTATAAGTAAGGCACGCGACATGAAACTGCTTTTACAATAATATCAAAGTCCTGTTTGAAGCTGATTGAAACGTCTGTGATAATCCAACGTGTAAAACTGAATGATAGATAGATGTATAAAGGTTATCTGTGCGACATCAGTGTCGTTTGACTTTATTGAACGTCTATATTGCCTTGCAGAAAGTTGTGTGAACGACTAATGGGCTGGTCTCAATAATATAAATACCTTAGTATCTAAAATAAATTGCCAGCAGTGGTTGCAATTTATTTCGACGGCCGCGACTTACGTGTTGAAAGTTCGTAGATTCGAAACCATACAGGGTCTTGACATGTAATGGATGGTCACCCCTCCACAGAACGACGTCGGCAATCATAACTTAACCCTTGATCAACTCGTGCGGCTCGTTATTGTATAGAAAATAACACTATCCGACTTATGTTAAAATAAATAATATATAGGTACAAGTATCAATTCATATTGACCGTAAGTGGTATCGCACACGAACCATTCGCGACTGCCACCACTCTTATTGTATAACACACGATCAATTACAATCTGAATCGGTTTGAAACAAATTGCTAATCCTTTGCTTCTTACGTTCGAAAAAATACTGCTCAACAGCGTAAATAATGCAATGAATGTTGTTGAACTGTCAATATAGAAAAAACTAAAACAGATTACTCTTAATCGGTTACGAACATAAGTTACGTAATTAGATAGCTGGTCAGTTACTGTATGCGACGACGACGCAGAAGTGTCTGTCACTAACGACTACATGCGGTTTTGAATGAACCGTGTACGGATACAGTAACTTTAAGTCAAGAACAGTTGTGTCAAGGAATCTGTTTTGAAATAAAACAGTCATTTATTTTGAAACAAAACTAAGTTTGTGTATAATTTTATAAGGTGTTAATGAATGATGCATAAATTGTTTTTGGAACAAGTGCGTTGAGTACAAGTACGTTTCAATTTTATAATATAGGATAATAAAACAGCAAACTTTAGTGATATGTCTTGTAGGCTATCTTCATTACTTATCTTGAATTTAATTTGAAACAAAAGGATTACCAATCGTATCATGGTACTTTTACTTAGATAAGGGGACCTACGACCACCGCTTACAGCAGTATTATTTTAATCTTACTTCGTGGGGGAAAGAGATGGAGCTATATCTCCTGTAGAGCTTCATCTCTTTCCTACACTGAAGTAATATTAAAATAATACTGCTGTGAGCGGTGGTGGTAGGCCCCCAGGCCATATATTTATATTGCCCGTGTCCGCCCTTCTCTGCGGAAAACAGTTTTCCTACATTGACACAAGCAATGTTCGCAGAAGGATGAGTAACTTTCCTGTTATAAGTTTTCCTTTAGAGTCTTGGACAATAAGCTGTTTGTGGTCGCGTGCCTTATTGTGATATAGGACCTGTTAATAGCCATTCAAGAAAATTATAAGTAGATCGTGACTGACGGCAGTAGTCACCTTATTAATAGTTTCTGTGTACTCTCGCCTAATGAATATAAGTAGATATTTATTAAATATAGCCAAGTATAACTATAGACCGACACGGAGTTAGAAAACAACATTCCCCTAAACAATTAAAAACTGCTTGATTTAAAAAAATATGTGACGCATTTATTATTCTAACAAACTGTATTTATAAATAAATGATGAGCGAATGACACAGCCAAACACATTAAAACAACCATAAAACAACCCTATTACGGCGGTCGATTTCGGCATTCTTTCAATACCAATTTCCCTATGATTTTAATTAGCTTTTTATCTTCCCAGAAATCTATGACACCGCCATTACATACGTCAATTGTCGCCATAAACTGCCGACGGGAGCCGAAGACGACCGAATATAGACGAACGGAATCAAGTATGGCCGCACGCATTCCGATTGCATCTAATAACCTCAAAATCGAATGCAAAATGGCGTATTGAATAAATGACGCCGCTCCGTTTAGCATTCCAACATGCCATATGTGTGTACGCATTTTCATTTGGGGCCATTGTCTTGGCAGATATTAGTATTGATTTCAATAAATAAATTAATCGTATGGCTTCGCGAATAGCATTGGTTTGGCACGCGACGCGGGACCGACGATGAATCGATAAGTTCTCGATTGTGTGGCTATGGTCCGTCTGGTTATTACTGAGTTTATATCGTTTGACTCATGTAGCGTACGTGAGCCCGGCTGTTAACATCTATGTAATTTTCATTGTTAACAAACTAAGCAAATGGCTTGCAATTGTCTACTTAGCTACATAACATGCGTGTGGACCACACGCGGCCTGCTCATGCGAAAAATTCCTTTTTCACGCTCGCTTTGGTCTTCGCCGATGCGACAACCTTCTTAGAGATTCCTGTTGATCCTAAAGATGACTTAGACAACACTGGTGTGAATAGTGAATTCATAACAATTATCAAAACACCCTTAAAATCATAATCATCATCTGCCCAGCCTTTTCCCAACTATGTGAGGGTCAGTTTAATCGGATGCAGCTTAATACCAGTATTTACCATAAAAGCTTGATACTATGCTGGGCAATGCTGGCGAATTTATGTTTTCCAGTGAGCAAACTTGGTAATCAATGCTTATTACTTTTGTACATTGAGTCATGATTCTTCAAACGTTCTGGTAGGTAGTATTTTGACTGCTAAGTAGTTCTTCACTATCTCCCAAAACCGATGGTGGTGGTGGATGATGGAAAAAACCGTTTTTAAAACCTGATTGAAGAGGCATAAAAGTTGCTCATATTTGCTATCAGTAGCTGAGCTGTGTCTTGCCACAAAACGATCTCTGTCTAAAAAAGGGCGATCGTTCATAGAATACTACATTTTTATATCCACAGAAATATCAAAGAAGCGATTCCCGTAACTTCGAACATTCGCATTCGCATCTCATTCGCAATCTGTCAAAAATACAATCAATTTACCAAAATTTTTGACAAGTTTGACAGATTGCGGCTTGAATGTGAACGTTTTTAATGTAGGTACGAGAATAGGCCTTCATTTTTGAAATAAATCCAATAAACATGATCAGTCATAGGTACTTGTTACAACAAGTGTTACGGTTAGCTCAACCTACTTGTTTCCACTTGAGCACTAGGTCAAGAACGCTTGATCTGGGCGATTTATCTAAAGATTGAATCCTTAGCAAACACCCACGATACGTCAACACTTAGGAATAAATGATAAATGAGGATTTTCCTGTACATATATCTTAATTTAGTTGGGAATGTAAGTAGTGGTACGGTCATAAAATGCTAACTGACACAATAATGTTAAAAAACCGAGTAGAGTAAAGGCGAGAACCCTTTGTTAGTATTCGAACGTAAAACGAGCAATGGCGAACGCGGCACAACCATGAGCTCTCCGAGATGAGAGACGAGCATAATGTAATTAAAATGGCAGGGCATGTCCCAAGAATGGACGAGATCAGAGCACCCAAACGTTTACTGGATAGTAAACCGTAGTAAACCGTAAAAGGTCGGAGAAGTCGAGGGCGTAAACCAAGATTTAAGAACTAGGGGAAGCCGGAACGTGACATACGTTGGAGAAAGCCCAGACCAGGCTTAAGCCCATCCGCGGCTTTAAAGCCTTAGCCTCAAAAACTTATCCATGCAGTCAAAAGATAGATAAAATAAATTATTCAAATCTCTTGGGCATATACTTACATAGGTCCAAAAACGATAACAAAGGTAAAGTCTGAAGAAGAACTCTAAAGTATAGATGAATGTTTAAAATGAATTCTCTTTTCGAAACAAGGCCCAACTACCACGCTTATTTTGAAAATAGTAGAAACAGGAAACATACCCGCTAATTAAAATACGGACAACTCATCATCCACCGACAACGATCATATCCGAATTTGTCAAAAACAACATTGCCAGAGACCACACAAGCTATCTTTTGAAAACATCAACAAAAAACTCAAACAGCCGTTTCGCAATCAGCCTGCAATGACAGCTGTCAATTGCAATTTTAAAATGGAATATTGGCGGGAATGCGGAAACTCACCTTTGGATTTATCGAGTTTCGAAAATACTTGAAAGACTTTTAAATAAACCGCGCGAGATTGAAATACGGAGGCTGTCACCTTTACAAGAGAAAACACAATGTTCGCCAGTAATGCTAAAAATGGTGAAAGAGATGGTGTAAGAGAAAATAACATTAATAATATTACCGCAAAAGCAATGGTTTCCAAGATAAAGCTTTTCAGTGTGAAAAATGGTAGTTTGTGGAACATGATTGCGATCCTTGTTTCTAACTGGAAAGTTTTCTAGCTGATAACCCCGATGACACTGGCCGTCAAGAAATTAGAAAAGATAGTGTTCGCAGTAGAGATATTGCAACAGGGATCCATGATGTTGTTCGTTTTTCAAAATCAAATAAAGGTGGGGTCCGAAACTTTTCCTTACCGAAAGCCTGAAGTTCTGGGCTTTATTACAATAATTCCTGACTATATATAGTAAACCCCCGTTTACTGGCTTCTATTTATTTTGATCTAGGTAAGAGAGATAAGACTATAGTCTTATCTCTTGTCAACTAATGTGATTCTATTGTTATTTTCAATCAAAACACCAGAGTTTTGCATTACAGCAGCTAGCTAACTGATCAGAGAATTTTATATTAGACTAGCCTCTGCCCGCGGCTTCGCTCGCGTGGTATGTCGACAAAAGCCTATGTTCTTCCCCGTGATGCCATCTATCTCCTTGTCAAATTTCATCGAAATCCGTTCATTGGTTAGGCGTGAAAAGGCACAGACAGACAGAGTTACTTTCGAATTTATAATATTAGTATGGATGGTAGGTTGCATTTAATATTCTGATGAGCCAAATTAAACCAAAAATTAGACGATTGAAATCTTTGAAGGAAGTCCACCACCACGGTTTAGATTAAAACAAGAAGATTTTTGATTAGGAGATTGCTTGTTGCTAAGCGCCCATTACTGCACTACAGACCACATCTGTCTCAAAATTAGCATACAACGAACCACGTACCTACCTACAATAAATCACTTAACTAAATTAATATCAACCGATTACTCGATCTCTCGATTGCGGGGAATCGATTAATTCGTAATAACAATTTGTCGTCGCCAGTCATATCTATCGAGCACTCGCCTACTTACAATAAAATAATGTATTCGTCGCTCGATCCTACATAGCGGCGAAGCGTAGGCGCTTGCCGTGATTGACACGTCTTGATACTTGAACTGTCAAATTTAACATGTGTTTAAATTGACAGTGATGGGTACACGTTTCGGTTAAGGTAAAAAGTGGTTTGGTGATTAAAATGTTGGTGTTATTTGCACGTGTAAGACGAGATTGGTTTAGAAGGTCTTTGTTCTTGTGATGAGACTTATGTTATGGTACTGTACTGTATCGATATATAAACAAAGAGGTTTTTAATAAAATACCGATAAAAAGAATTGCTAATAATACTTGCATATTCTTATGGAGGCTCTACGTACCACCGTTTTTTTTTGTTTGGTTATAAAACACGATCTCCAAATCAGCTATTAGAAAGGAAAATCTTTGCCGAAAAAACTGTCATCTGCCGATAGTTATTGGCCAGAGCATTTGAAGAAGACCATTTTCAATAAAGAAGACCATTTTTTAAAACAAACTATCAAAACTATTTATCCACAAATAACGAATCGCAATCAAAACTTGGTAAGCGGCATTTATATAGTTTCATACAAACTACATACTATAGTTAACTATAGTAGGACCGAGTGTCGTGACCCTATTGCGTGTGTGAGTCATGTTAGCGGCGCGTGCGCAAGACTTTGAGGTTTTAAATTTCGAATATTCGAATTTGCATTAAGTTGGAACGATAAGGCACGCAGTGATTGTATTAGATTATAAAATATGTACTGTAGGTACCTGCATAGCGACGAAACTGTGAATCAGAAACTATACGAATACATGTGGTTGTTGAAATAAGCATGAGCTTTTATTTTTGACCTCTTTGGAAAGTTTCGCTCATTTTTTTATTGTCTTGGCAAGTCAATTGGAAATTCACAGTTCTTTGTTCTGGATAAATTCAAATCATTTTTTTTTTTTATTGTGTTTAGAAGGAAAAATGTCAGTAAGTATTCGACTTGCGCAATATTCATGGCAATGGAATGGAATTCAATTTTCAAAAGCTCGTGTTTTTAAAAACGATTGGAATAAAAATGTTTGATCTATGGTCTATGTAGATGATTTTATTTTGTCACTTGTGCGAGATGCTAAGGCTATCCACAGAATGCCAAAAACAAGGTTGCCAGTAACAATAATAATGATGAGACTTTACAATTTAATACATCAAAATCCTATACATTTCATAGACAAAACAGAGGTGGTACGAAGTAACGAGTCTATTATACGCTGCGTGGGCTCTATAAGTGTTCGAAGCTAGTTGTTTCAGTAATTACATAGTACTAATTGAAGTCTACTTAGACCGGTTAGGGAATACATTTGAATAATTTGACAATCTTATTTATATTTTTGACGATTCAAGGGTATATTGTGATGGGTGATATCACAGATACCAACAACTCGCACTGGGTCTTCGTGGTAGACTAAGAACCACTCTTTCGCAAAGAGAGGAGGCCTGAGTCCACGCATTGGGAATATTATCGAGTGATTAATTATTACAAATCAATTAGTCTTTTATAATGGTGTATTCTTTTTTTAAAGAGACAAGTATACAAGCAGACTAAATGTGAATAAAAAAAATAGACTTGTAATAAATAATTCAATAAGAAAAAGGTCATAAGATACCGTTTAACGCGATATTCCCTCGTGGTCGATATTTATGCGGCTGAAACCGCGGGGCGCAGCTAGTCAAAGATAATTCAACTTAGTATTTTACTTGATCTCATCTCAAACCAACAATACGAGTCCTGCAGAAGAAACATAGGAAGTCAATGACAATGGTAGGTATTTGCTACAAATCCTCAGGCATTAAGTCCGCCTTTGTACTTGTGCATAAAGTTTTAGTAAATAAATAAATAAAACCTCCAATTAAAAATTTAACTACCATTATTTTGTTTACATACTAACAGATAACAGAACCACGTACAGTAAATTTAACAACACTTAACAAACGGCACACGCATTCGCGAATTCTAATTACCTCAAACTAAACTCAGGGTCACCACGCCATTTTTGACCGCGGCAAGCGTTGCTTAACCTCAGTAAATCAAACCCATATAGCAACATACAGCTGGGAAGCGTCAAAATTGTTTATCTTAATAACATTTAATTTTAATTGTTATAACGTGGGTGCAATTGATAGATATCATCATAGTATTTAATTTTAGTAGTTATGTTTTCAAGGTTTCAAAAAAGTATTTTAGCAAATTAAAATCGATTATTAAAATTAGGGCGAAAACTTGTTTCAATCAGCATATTTTCAAAGAAGATAAGTACAGTTGGCCCCATGTCAGTAGCACTGTGACCTTGAGCTAACCTAGCGTAGTTCGAAGTTTCAAGGCGGCTCTTTCTTTTGTACCTATCCTCACTAGTGTCACTTATTTTTTGACGTTAAACTTCTAAGCAACACTGAATAAAAAATCCAGTCGTCACAGGAACAAACACTTAAAGAATCATACCTTCGTCTATAAGTTTAATTTTCCGGGATGAAGAAAACCTTTTGCAGGCTTATACGTCAAAATTCTACATCACCGATTCAATAGTTCACCTTGAAAACATTACAAGCAGACAGACTCAACTTGGAAGACCTAGGGTTCATAAAAAAGAAAGGAAAATACAAGTGTTTTGATGTCCTAGCCCTGCGTTTTTGGAATTCCCAAAAACGCAGGGCTCAAAATAAGGAAAACTTCTGCGGGATTGTAATATAAATGTAAGTTCTGAGTCTTGCAATTCTTTGTGTTGTGTACAGCCCACGCGATGACAAGATAAAATAAACAATAATTACATTTATTTATAAGTAGGAAATCATATATGCGCAGAACCAATTTTCCCAATGGTCTACCTCCCATAAAGTACAGACCCTTTTAAGATTTTCTTTATAGCTGCATCAATTTACTAACATACACTTCAATCACATGAAAATCACCCTTAATGTCGACGAATAAGAGTCAGTATATCAGCAAATAGAACTTGGTAAGTTGTTTATCAGATGTGACAAACGGAATTAATTGTATTATTATAGTTGACGTGTGTAGAATGCTAATAATTGTTAGTCGGTTCGCTTTTTGTTCGTCTTTCCTGGAATAGTTTCGTGTTATTCCGTCAGTGTTCGGCCATCGTTCGGAGAATTCGGCACGGCATGAATATGTCTAGGCTTCGAGTTAACGCGAAACGCTATCCAACTATATCTGTTACTAGTGTGTTTTTGGGAGCTGTTTGAATTTTGGGTTGTCACGTTTCCATTGAAGAGGCCGCAAGAGTTCGAAACATCAGTATGTTTACGTAATAAATTCGAAATTCGATCTCACAATAGTTTGGTCAACGGTCAATCATTAATATTGATTCCACCATCAACCACCCGCTGTTTTAAGGCATCTGTCCCCATTTTCGCTTATGACTGAATGCAACCACCAGCTGAATGCGATGGGTTCAGCAGGCTGTCGCACCATCTGTTCCATTGATTGTACTCAGTTTGACCCGGGAGAGAATGAGATACGTTACTAATCTGAGGCCGAGATCTATAGACTTTAAACTTTGGCTAAGCGTTATTCCTGTCACTGTCCAATAACTGACAAACTAAAAGTGCAAGATAGAGATAGGAACATGTCCAAGTCAAAAGATTAATTAAGTAACGTTTATAGATCTCGGCCTGAGAGTTTAACTCAAAGCATGAAGTATAGGCAAGCTATAATGGCACCAACATATCAGACAAGAAATGGCGAATGAGATAGAGGATCTATCTCATTCACCCAAATTATCACAACAACAGATCATAAACGACACAAAACAAAGCGATAAAGCCTCCAACCCCTTCATTAAATTCATATTTAATGGAGTCCACAAAAATATATTTATACATCAAGATTAATATTACCATTAGCAAGACCTAACCTTATTTAGAGGAGTGTAAAAACTTGTCTCTGGTCCCAAAATGGCGGCTGGACGCGATAACACCAAAAACAGTAGCATTAGTTGGAAATATCCAAGATATGCCTTTTGAGGGACTCTTCAAGTGTTTTAATTACAAACATTATATGTTACATGGACTTGGATTAGGAGTGAAAGGTCATATATTTATGCCCGTTTTTCCTTAAGAGGTAAATGCGTGAGCCCCTGCTGCAGATTCAAAATATTATATGCTGGGGTATAACAGTGATGTTGGGTCAAATTTTGGGACAGATTTTTTATTCGAGTGACTCTTATGCTACATACATTTATCTCAAAACGATTGGCGAATATTTGCAATGTACTGGACGATGTACTAATATATGAAAACTTTATCAGAATTGGAATTACCACTATAGTTCACGGTATACTAGAGCATGTATTTTTAGAGGGCTTTTAATAAGCTGAAGCTACCAATGGCATCAAAAATCGAGTTATTCGTGCGAGAATATATCTACAGATTACCAGATATAACAGTGCCTACCGTTGGCAACAACTGGCTCTATGTATTGACAAATACCGTACCATACCATTTGTTTTCCCCATAAATAGTAAAAGTTGAAGTGACCACACCGGTAGCCTTGGCAACCGGTAGGTAACCAATCACTCGTACATTCTATGCATCGATATTTTAGGCCAATTTATAGATTATTGGTTTATTTTCGATATTTGAAACACAATAACTGCAATGAACAACTCAGTTTGAACTGCTGGACGTAAATGTCATACATTAGCGCCGTCATTTGTTTATTTTGACAATATTCATTGCTGCTTAGGCTCATTTATCTTCTTGATTACTAGAGTAACGCAATGGATATTGATGAAGTGTCAAAATATGTCAATAATATAAAAGTAGTGATAGGGTTGCAAGGGAAGTTGTCTTGGAAAAAATGTCGTGACCATAGTTTTGCGTTTGTATGGCTAGATGAGTAGGGGAAGACCAAACACACGATGGATGATGATGTGTGAAAGATGATATAGTTAGAAAAGGAGGTGACTACTGAGATGACGACTAATAGAGAAGTATGAAAGAAGTAGATGTTGTGCTTGTCCCAAATCAATTGGCATAAGGGCAGGAGAATGAAGATGACGTAATATTATTACAATTTATTTATTCTACATATCTCATTATAATAAAAAATAAATGCAATTACACAAAGAATGCTTTAAGATGCCATTAAAAAAAACGCAACAATCTCTAAAAGGATTTCCATAATTCATGTTATATATGGAGGAAGTATTCTCCATAATAACTGTGATACATAAAAGAGACATCAGCTGTCTTATATATGTGAAGAAAAAGGTTTTATAACGTTGGCTTGCATGCAGCGAAAAACAAGGTGCTAAAAATATTACGTATAGAGTATATATAATAGCGTACATATAATAGTATCACAAAATTGTAAGGGTGTTTAGTCACCAAACTGATACAATGCACTAAAATGAGGACTATTATTAATCTGTTGATCAATAGCTCTATCAAAAACACCCCTTTATCCTGGCACATTTTAGTATCCAGTGTCAGCGAGCGAGTATAACCAGTGGCCCTAGACAAAGTGATAAACAAATATCAGCGATAACGATGATGGAAAAGGCAAAAATGTATAGGACTGACATAAGCTATCGAAAAGCTTATGTCAATCTTGTTGAAAGTCGTTGTAGAAATAGGAAACGCTTTCGAAGCGATTGTCACTTGTCTAGGCCCTCTGATGTAAGAACATAAACTAAGCGAAAGAAGTAATTATGTAAGGATCGTAGTAGGTGGTGTTCTATAGTATGTGCCTACCCCCATGGGAGAAAGGCGTGAATTTGTGAATGTGTATTTTAGTATCCCAGCGTTCTTTTCACTTTTAATCATACATTTTAATCACAATCCGAGCGTTTTGAAGTTTATGGATAATCCATTGCATATTCATAAGTTTGATAAAATCGAAACGTGGGTGAACTTTCAAAATGAAACCAATTGCGATCAATCATAATTTTATGTGTGTTACACAATCGGAGTGCAGGTCCCACCTTCAAGTTCTCGAGACACAAACAAATGCATACATTTTCGCCAAACAAAAGGCCACTCTAACACAAAACCTTATCACCGCCCTGACCTTATTGGCAAACCAAAAAATGGCGGCCCTTAGCATAAGCGCGCCAATAAAAAAGCAATTTCAATAACATAAAGCTTCCTGCACATTCAAATCATAACAACATTACTCACTCCTGACTCAAGTCAAGCCTCCGCTTAAGGTCTTCATTTAATTAAGTACACTAAGTATGTACGGCAACGCGCACTGATACAAGGATGTCATTATCGCAGTGTGGTGCCACCTTAAAAGGCGTGCAATTTAGCCAATTAATGATGCCAGGCTCAAGGTCGGAGCGGTTATTGAGAAAACGTGGTGTAACGTAGCCTTAAGTGTATTAGGCTGGAGTACTGAGGAGTTTGATAGAAACTGATATAAGAAGTTTTTTGAGTTGACCCTGCACAATAATTGCGTAACACTGTTGTGGGCCCAAAACGGTCACATTAGCAATTCCTCTAAAAGCATTTCATTTCCTGCATTTCCAGCTGTCATTAGCAATTCCTCTAATTTGACACAAAAGCAATTCATATTATGTGGACCATTGTGGACGAATCTCCATAGAAAACTGTCAAACAGATGAATTATTTCGTAATATGAATCGCACGCAGATCGAATTGTCAGTTTGTGACATTTTACGATGATTCATACCATTTTCTTATTATGATTCTGCCAAAGTTACTGTTTTAAGCCCCCTGTTTCATTTTGACAGTTCAACAACAGTCATTGCGTTACTTACGTTGTTAACAAATTTTTTGAACTTAAGAAGCAATGGATTAGCAATATCCTTCATAATGATTCAGATTGTGATTGATCGTGTGTTACGGAATTAGGGTGCTGGACTAATGGTATTGGTATCTGAAGAAGAATTATTTACTTATATTTATCGTATAGAACAGAGTCAAAAGCTTTACCTATCCATAACGATCACCTATGAATTTCTGCTGCGATGAATGTTCATAGAATATATTGCTTTGTATTTAATTGCTAAGATATGACTCGAATAAAATGCAAAGAGTCATCAACATAACCTTTTCTAATTAGTTCCTATTCTATTTTTCGTGGAGTTACTTTTTAAATTAAAATTAAAAACAGTTATCTCACGACATTTGTCTCAAGATATTTTTACTTAAACTAATTTTCGGAATTCGATCCTTGATCAGGTATGGTTCCTAAGAAAGCTGCCATATATGGAGAGCCAGTTTTTGGTGATCGTCTGTGCACGCAATCACAGATAGCAAAGCTTTAAAGATCAAGATGTTTTCGTCTAACGATGTAAGGAGCATTCGTGATTTTGAGGTGTCTTCTGTTTCAAGTCGAATGCCCCGATTCTGTACAGTAGGTCGCACTTCAGAGGTAACATTTTGACCTTGACCTTGAGTAGCAGGGAGTTTCAATAGAATATGAGGTCAGCTGATACTGGTTTCGTTACCTCTGTCATCCAGCATACGCCATCGAATAATTGGACTTTTACTTACAGTTGCAGATAAAGCAAAAAATATGTCATCCTTGGATTCAAGCGAAAATTTTCATATATTCAGAAATATTATTAAAACTTTTTGTGTTCAATTTTGGGAAATTCCAACATAAGCGGAGGCAGTTGGGTTTGAACATAATTATTTTCTTTTACATTTAAGTACCTACTGATAATAAAGACTATGCCATCAATCGATAATAACTCGTAACACCACCACATAATAAACATTTTAGCTCACATCTCGGAAAGTACAGCTTTGAACTATAACCTCCTGTAGGTATCATGATATGACCGGGGAAACCCACCCATGGTTTGTTTACAATTGCAGTCGATATTAATTATTGAACTGACGTCAAAGCATGGTGATAATGTACAAATATAGAAATCAAAACCTACTTATAATGACGTCGAAAAGATACGAAACGGGAACACGTCAGAGATACATGCGGACAATGACGTCTGTTCCATAAAATATTACATCTGGTGACGTCACAAATAATCTGGACCAATTAGATTGTGAACTTGCGGTAAGTTGTTGTAATATGGACGTTAAAGTGGATCATAATATTGTAAGAAAAGGGCCTTGACAGAGTGACAAATGTGACACTACTTTAGTGGAGTACGGCATACTCCATTTAAAATAAGATTAGACATTCAAACAAACCTTTATACAGTCCGTTTAACCGATTTTGACTTCTATACCATAGGCATAAGGATGGCATTAAAAGCAAAAAACGTTACACAATACCAACTGTCTACTGCAGCTGCCATTTGTCATGCCACCGACGCAATAGAAGTCAAATTCGGTTGAACGGACTGTAAAAAAGGTTTATTTAAATGTCTAATCTTATTTCAAATGGGGTATAGTCGGTTAGATAAGGCTATGCTACGAACCTGAACGATTAGCAAATCTTTGCAATACAAAATGAACTGGTTAGTACATTTTCGCCTTCTGAAGGTGTCTAGGACGATTCCTAGTCACCTTCAGAAGGAAAAAATCGTTCGAATAGAGGTCGCAATCTCATCTCAGCGAAGAGAATCAATTTCAAAAACTTGTCAAAAATTTTGGTAAATTACTTAGAGGCTTTTTTTGACAGATTGAGTCTGAGATATTAAAATGAGATCTTAAAAATACGAGTTAGTAAAAAAAATAAAAAAAAATTAAATAGAATTAAGTGCCCATGTTATTTTTATATAGGAAAATTTGTCCGTTCCTACATGTTAACCGCAATTAAATGCAGTACCGACAAAACAAGGAAACTCTTCGTCGATGACATTCGTATAACTATCCAATATTTAAAATAGCATTGATGGAGAGAAGTAAAGAGCTTTGTCAAGTAGTGTAAAGCAAAAGTACTAAACACGTCGCTGATGCAAGAGGTTCTTAGCAAAAGACTGTTGGAACATGTCCTCATAATCTCATAATGTTGGGATCTGCTTTCAGTCTAACCAGATGCTACCTATATAAGCCAGTATTATACACGGAGCAACTGATCTGACTTCCACAACCCAGTTACTGAGTGACACGATTTCCCGTGGTAGACTGGTTGTCAGAATTTCGGTCTGAAAGAATCCTAACCGTACCCTAATTGCGTAATACACGATCAATCAGAATTAGAATCGGTTTGAAACAAATGTCATTGCATCAAAATATTGAAAAAAAAATAAAAGAACTGCTCAACAACGTAAATAACGTAATAAATTTTGTTTAAAAAATTAAACAAATTAGTTTTAAACGGTAACGTAAATAAGTTACGCAATTAGAACAAATACCAGTGATATTAGTTTTTGGTATTAAAATGGAATAAATCAATCAGATATTATTATAACCGCCAAATTCATATTTTCTTACGTTTTTTGCAATTTGCAGGTCAGTATTAGATTGTATGTTGATCTAAATATTATTTGCGGCCGTAACAAATATGGATTTACAGAATTATAAACATTAGAATCAGCAATGCAACTCTCTAAGTTCATGTAAGTGCATTGAATGAAAATTTCATGAAATTCAATTCATTCAATGCACTTACATGAACTTAAAGAAAATCCCCCTTAAATGAAAAAGAACAGTGAGTCTACAGAATGGTTTAATAGTAATATTCTATTTTATAATACTATTCGGAATAACCTACAACATTAAGGAAGTCGGAGACCCATAAATGTGGTTAATACTATCAGCTGCGACCACAAAACACATGGCATTTTCATGGCACAAACTACTTAATTCCATATACATATTTTTATAACAAAAATTTTACCTTTATGTTAATGCGGTTTTTATATAAAATACATAATTTATTGGCAAATGTGGTTTTTCAAACAAATATAAATATAAATTATAATTTAAACCTGGAATTAAAAAGGGAAAACCGACTTATGCCAGTAATTGTTTTTCTTCTATAGCTGCGTTTTCCTTTCTTGAATTTGGTAAGGTTGCGATAGCCTTCAAGCTAAGCATGTGACAGTAGGTTATAAAGAACAACCACATCCTTAATAGTGGTGTTCCTGGAGGAACAAGTTCAGACCAAAACTCATCAGAATTTTGTAAGACCTTTTCCTCCCTTTGAAAGTAATTATTAGAAAAATCACGTAAAGAAATCATATAAAGAAATTGACACGTGTTTCACCTCTCAACGAGGCATCCTCAGGATGACGATTGACCAGTCGCAAACCAGATCATGATGTGTCCATTTCTTACAGGGTTCTTTATGACTCTTGGACGATAGTTAAGCGGAATAGGTTACTGAATATATCTACGTCTATTGTATTTTATTCTAAGGTGTTTTTTGGATTTTGCAAGTTGCCTAGTTATTGCAAAGGAGCATCATTATCGTCTACTATGCAAAAAGTTGTAGTACTAGAGCTTTCATACAGAATTTGAGAAACTCTTCTGTCACGGAACATTCCAGTATTGCTCATAGATTGATTCTTATTCTTCTACACGTTGGCTCAACATAAGCCACAGAACGTCTATAATACAACGATCAGTGTAGGCAAATGACGGTAGTTCAATATTCTGATAATAGTTTCAAGTATACTGTGACGTACACACGGCTACTCATCAAGCTATACATTTCCAGTATTTGCTGACCTCGCATTGTACGGAAATCCTGTATAGCTTGATGTGTAGCCGTGTGTACATTGGCGTCGACCCAGCGCTTATAGCTGGCTTCAAACATGCACCCACTAATAAAAAGCTCTAGTATTATTTGGAAACCCTAAAATGCCAATGTTTTGACACTAAAATTGACAAAAACAACTTGCAACGCTAATAAGATGATGTTTTCATTAACTACAGGACACCGGATTTCCCTCATCTACGTCATACTGACAATGGTTTATTAATATATTACTTAATTACGTAGGTACGTCTGTCACAAGCATCTTCCTCAATACCTAACCGAAAATTCCTCATTCCCGAAAACATTCGCTTAGTTTCGTGATGAATTAATCAGCTTAGAAGCTCAGACCGAATAAAAAACCAAGAAATAGCGCAGTCAACAGTGACGTGAGGCCGGTTTCGTAAGCATGTGTGCACTTAGTGAGGTGTAGTTTGATTTTAAATGGTTGTAAATGTGTGCGTATGAGCGTGTTTTGGCATGCTTCACTGTATTGTCCGCAGCGCTCTGTCTTGTTTTTTTTTTTTTTTTTGGAAGCTGTTCAAAGTTAACGAATTTACGGTAATTTTAATCGCAGTACCTACTGGAGATTCCTGTCAAGTTGTTCTCGTAATCCCATATTTGACCGATAAAAATATCTATCATTACTCATCAAACCAGTGAATAATAGCTTTAAGAAGTACCAAGTTACTTTTGAGTTTGGGAAAACAAATGTCAATCGAATTTGGGCTCTGTCACCTCGCATTAAGCTCGCTAATTTGTTTTGGTGGGTACATATTAAAGTTCTTACTATTTACTAGTACATGCTGGCTGGCATTATTTTTTATTCGTGCTTTATTTCATTAAGAGCGATACCATCGTGCCACCCACGCTATGGTATAATGACTTGCCATAACCAACTCGCCTAGTAAGACGGTACAGTCGAAAACATAAGGCGTACCGTTAATTTTGACCTATTTTCAAGTCTTAGTCACATGTGGTTGTTCGAAGCGGAAGTTATTATAAGTTTCTGTTAATTGTTTGAGTAAAAAAGTTATAACAATGTCATCAGAGTTTAATAAACTATGTTTAATAGCAATAGCTAAGGATATAAATTGTAGAATAGTAATAGGTTTGTTATCAATTCTATACTCCATTTGAAATAAGATTAGACATTAAAACAAACCCTTTTACAGTCCGTTCAACCGATTTTGACTTCTATACCGTAGGCATAAGGATAGCATTAAAAGCAAAAAAAGTTACACAATACCAACTTTCTACTGCGGCTGCCATTTGTCATGCCACCAACGCAATAGAATTCAAAATCGGTTGAACGGAATGTAAAAAAGGCTTATCTATACGTCTAATCTTATTTCAAATGGAGTATAGTTAAATATTATCTTACTAGCTTCTGACCGCGACTTCGGCCGCGTATTTTTTTTGGTTTTAACATAAAATATATCCTATGACACTCGGCAATACTGTATAGCTTCCCATTAGAGAAAAATAAATCAGAATCGGATAAGTGGTTCCCAAGATTACCCCCTACATACAAACTCAAATTGTACCTCTTTATAATATTAGTTTATGTATTATATACATTTTCTGTTTAACTATACACTCACCTTAGCTTGGTCTTGGTTGATGTTAGAATATTTAATTATTTTTTTTTGAAAACCTACAACATATGATAACATAAATTCAAACGATAAAAAATATCCTAAAGAACAAACCTTTATAATAGTAGAAAAAACTTTCAATATTATAAAGCGTGTATCAAAAATGGGTAGTCATATAGGGTGTAGTACAGACCATCAAACTGAACAACTTTCTCAATGGGACCAACATCGTAATCGTAAAAAAAATATCAGCTGTCCAATGAACAACTTCAATCCGACTCGAGCCGAATGTATGAGAATGGAAAGCTGATAAAAAAAAACCCAAACCTCTGCCTAACCCTTTGGGAAATACAGGGGAGATGTTATGTTGTTATTGTGTAAAAATAAAAAGTTTGTCCTGTAATTTTTACTCAACAAAAAAAAACCGCCTTTTTTTCAACAATGAAGCAAATAAAAATTCATTTATTCAAATTAGGCTAAAAATCTGTACTCTTTGAACGTCAAAACTACTTATGACAGACAAAACGCCCGCCCCACTTTAGCTGGGGAGAAGTGGCGCATCAAACTCCCCAGCAGCACAGCTGTCTGTTCAGGTAGAAGAAATTGATTCTATATGCATAGTTACTAACATTTTAATTAAAATACCGACTCCCGATTTATCAATACCGCTACCTGCCTTCTGTTCCAGGCAATTGAAAAATGTTGCACAAAATTAACTATGAGGAAAACCATAACAGTGATTAAGATACTATGAATAACATGTTTTTTGGCAAACTACAACTAAAATTCTCCGTTCATTCAAATCAAAAGTTTAATTCATTGAAAGTTGTAATGAATTGGTAAATTGACGTAGGGTGTTAAATTGCTTAACAATTAATTTTCCTTACTCAGGGATCTTTTGGCGCGTGGCCAAAATTGGAACTAACGCCGCCATCTTGTTTTTTCAATACAATTTCACCAAGCTTTGTCACAAATGTTTACCAACAGCGCCCCCCTGTCAATGTCATTGAAGCGCCAAAAGATCTTTGTAGCTCTGTAATTGTGATCTCAGTTCACCTTATGATTAAATTCACTGTGTTTCACTAACTGTGCGTTTGCACTGGCGAAACATGTTGAAATCCCTATTTTCTGTCAATGTTCCACACAATTTTTGACAGGAACAATACTCCATTTGAAGTAAGATTAGAAATTTAAACAAACCTTTTTACAGTCCGTTCAACTGATTTTGACTTCTATACCGTAGGCATAAGGATGGCATTAAAAGCAAAAAACGTTACACAATACCAGATGTATACTGCAGCTGCCATTTGTCATGCCACCAACGCAATAGAAGTCAAAATCGGTTGAACGAACTGTAAAAAAGGCTTGTGTCAAATGTCTAATCTTATTTCAAATGGAGTATAGAGATTTCAACATGTTTTGTTGTAAATCTTTTGCCAGTGCAAACGCACAGTTAGTCTTCAGAGACTATGTTAAACAAACTTGACTTCCAAATTCTCAAAAGAAATAAAACACCCAAATACCCAAAACAAATAGATTAAAAAAAAAACACTTGTTCGACCGACTATACTCAGTATACTACGCTCATTGCGTCGTGGCGCAGAGTTCACGTCCTCGCCTCCTGTGTTTTATCTCTTACAGAGAAAGTTACGCGAGGTCACCGTAATTATTAACATAACATATCACGCCTGTAATCCCCGAAGGGTTAGACAGAGGTGTACCTATAGTGTGAGAGCAGTATTGGGCCAGTAGTAACGACCGTGACTTACGACTTGTAGGTCGTAGGTTCGAACCCTGACAGGCGCTTTACTTTGTGTAAATTATTTCATCACCACTGCTCTCAAAACGGTGAAGGAAAACAGCATGTCCTAGAACTAAAAATTCGAAGACATGTGACATCTACCAACCCGCAATGGGCCCGCGTGGTGGATTACGGCCCGCTTCCTCTCACCGAGAGGAGGCCTGTGTCCCAGCAGTGGGAACATTATAGGCTGCATTATGTACTTATAGTATACCTACATTTCGCCAGTTATGTTTAAGTCCCATGTAATAGGGGGCGAGCCTATTGCCATCAACCGGACATAAATCCAGACAACGGGCTGCTACTGAGAAAATCCTGATGAAAAACCCAATAACACTTTGCCCGACCCGGGAATCGAACCCAAGGACCTCATGCTCAGCAGTAGCGCTGGCGACCACTAGACCAATGAGGCAGTCGGGTATTTATTTCCCTACATCATTGTGACTTCCTTCCTACTGTTTATTTGGCAGATTTTTTTTTTTCAATTCAAACATGAATGAAAACGGAGTGTATGATAATAACCTATACATATTAAATTAAAATCGGTTTTCGTTTTTGTCTGTATGTTGTTCTTTCCACGCAACAGATTTTGATGTGGTTTTCACTATCGTTCAGAGAATTTATTCCGGAAGGTTTATGTGTATAATACGTTAGTAAGTATCAAAATTACATTTAACTAAGAAATCTAGATGTTTTGTCACGTCGAAAAACCGTGCGAAACAGGAATGGGTCGCTAGTTAGATATATAGAGCCTCGCCTGGGGGCCAAGTCTTCTAATTTACAAACGTGTCAGTGGTCTCACAATGATGAGTTTTTGACAGATTTTTTATGGCAAATCTGTCAAAAACTCATCATTGTGAGACCACTGACACGTCTGTAAATTAGTAGACTTGGCCCCCTGGTTGCTCGACGAGTGAGTCAGATGTGGTTCAGCGTCGAAAAAACACTTCACCGAAATTATTCTACCGGTGTTGCGTCTGTCTGTGGGAGCCTTAACACTGGTCAGAAGATGATCACAGCTATAATGGGCATTTGCATGATTCAAATAGATAGCTTCACCATGTACCTACGGAAAATCATTAAAACTAAACTGATCAAATAAAATATGCTAATTAAGTCAACTCACAGAACTATAGAAATCTATGTTAAATAAAAACTCATGTACAGTTAGGAGCAAAAGTCGATTGACACTTTTTTTATATCCTAAACACAACTAATATAACATAACGCCTGTATTCCCCAAGAGGCTATGCAGAGTTATATAGGTACCTCTAATAATCTACTATGTCAAAAATAAACCGGAGATTTTTTTAATAAAAATAAAACAAAATTGGTTCAGCCGTTAGGGAGCTAAGATGCCACAGACAGACACCGATACATTGAACTTATAACACTCCTCTGTTTACGTAAGGGGTTAATGACACAAACCACTTATGCACGGAATATTGAAAACACCAAATTTTTTTGCGTCCATATTTTTTTTAACAGACTTTCTTTGCTGACCATACTTAAATACGAGTAAGTAAGTTCAAGTCATCATCGTGATAGCTTAATTAACTCGTTTTACTTACTAAGTATCGCCTTTTACAAGCAAGAATGTAACATTACTTATAAGGAACAATATTGCAAGTTCCGAACGACATAGTTTTTTTTTATATTTCCACTCACATTTATGTATATGTACAAGTTTTTTATTTGTTTTACTAATGAATCTTTGTGGTATTCATTGAATTCTTATTATGTGTTGGTAAAGACATTATTTTAATACTAGCGACCCGCCGGTGCTTCGAACGGTTTTTACGACTTGACCAAACATTGAGATTATTTTTATGATTATGTAAATTTAATATTATTTTTTACACAATAACCTTCCGGAATAAATTCTCTAAATGATCATGCAAACCGCATCAAAATTCGTTGCGTAGGTTAAAAGAACAACGCGGTCACACCCAGACAAAATGCGACTTTGATTTTTAATTATATATAAATATTGATATGGCTAAGTGGTAATGTGTTGCTAAGATACCTTTTAGTGGTAATGGAGTTATTATAGAGGTATCGGGCGAGATCTTGCACAAGAATGATTTATTAAATACTTCGTGGCGTTTATGAAATAAGCAGTAAAATGGATAGGAAAAGAAACACTAGCAATGGGTGCATTTATGGAACATTTTTTATTTATTTAGGTGAGTAGGTATTCGTTTTTTGTTAAATTCAAAGAATTCAATCTCAAGGCACTTTGTCTTGTTTAGGATTGAGAAATCAAGCTAAAATGTTATTTTGTTGGTACAACAGTTCCCATAATAATATTATTATTATTTTAAGACTTTGTGTATAAGTTATGTGTAGGTATCATAAATAGATAACTTCAATCTACAATCAAACTAATAAAAAAAAACAAAACGAAATAAACGACAATTTATTCCATTAATTATTAGCATAACAAGTAAATATTAAGAAACGGTTTGTCATGACGTCAAGAAATCTAATTATTTATTTAAAACGAATTGTAGCAATAGAATGGCCACTAATAATATTTTAAAATAGATATTTAAATTTCGAACTGTGTACAAGATTGGAAGTTTTCTGCTGACTCATCCAGGTTTCAATGCCCCGAAATTATATGACAGTCGAACTTATGTAAATCTTTTGTTAAGTTTAGAAATATTTTAATTCCACAATATATTTGTTTAATTATACTATAATAATATGGATATGATTGACGTGGTGTATTTGTTAAAAACAAAGCGTTCTATTTATAAAATTCAAAATCACTTACCTAGCATTTTACTCAAATCAGCATTATGCAGATCGGGATTTTCGTCAGCCAGCTTCTTTCTCTCAACCTTCGCCCACACCATGAACGCATTCATCGGCCTCCTTATTCTAGCCTCCTTTAGAGCCTTAGCCTGGCCCATCTTGGTCGTGAATGGTGCTCTTGCATACTGCTGTGTGGAGTAGTCCCTGCCAGTATCGTAAGGGCTTCTATAGTCATATTGCGCTCTATAGTCCAGGCCATAAGGTAGGGTAGACCATACTACAAGTTCGGGGCTCGTTTGTTCTTGCACTGAGTCTGTACTGTTCTCGACGGCTCCTTGGACGTATTGTTCGTAGGTACGGTGGTACGTAGGGGGGGACTCTGCAATGCCTGCTCCTCCGGAATCCATCATGCTGGAAAAAGAATCTAGATTAGTGATAAAGTTGATACTTTTATTAACCGACTTCCAAAAGGGGGAAGGTTCAATGTTCGTTTGTGTTTTTTTTTTGTGTATATTCATCTATATTTTCGCCAATTGTGAACCGATTAAAAAAAAAAATTTTGTTCGAAAGAGTATATACTCCCGAGGTGGTCCCATATAAATTTTATTAACTTTGCTTGCGTAGTTTTTGAGTTAGCTTCAATATTACGTATTTTTTCCCACTTAGTCCTGTATAGACGATGTTTTATTTGACTCCGTCACTATTATTTACATAGCAAGTACTGGTAAAAGAATTATAGTGTGGTAGGTACCACAACTAAAAAGTGAAAAATACAAACGTTTTACGAAAAAAAACAACCGACTTCCAAAAAAATACACAAAAAAAGAGAAAAATAACTTTAATTTCGGAAGTCGGTGGCAAAAAATGGAAATTGAAAAGCAAAGACACCGACTTCCGAAATTAAACTTATTTTTCACTTTTTCAATTCAGAACGCAGTTTTTTTTAATAACTGACCAAAATTTTCTACTCTTGGGGATGTGCAGAATTCATTGTAACAACTTTCGCGTCGATGTCCTTACACCGGTTATAGATTCGTTGATGCTATTTAGAGATGTGCATACAACAAACAATGATTTAAACAATAATAAATCATCATCAATCATTCCTTGTCATGAATATAAATAGAAACCTAAGTATATCACCACGTTATGAAATTCGCATTTAATTTCTTCATGTAGGTACTGTATTATTTCAGTTTCCAGTCATAATAAACAGGTGCTTACGTACAATATACTAAAATAAATAAAATGACAACCAGTAAATAGGTATACCTAATAATATAAACTGCACAGAGCAGAGATGTCCTCATTTGGTCCGTTTATTAAAAACCCAATGTAATTGGCAGCTATATAAATATAATATTTTTTGATTGATTTATGCAATATTTGTTTTAACCCAGTTAATGATACTGCAGACGCAATCGTAATCGTGCAACTAAGTGCAAACAGCTTAATTATTAGTGTTTAAGTAAATTATAACATAGTAAATTAACTAGCTATCTCACTATTTTTAAAACTTATGTTAAATATTGTTTAGAAATCAGTTGTCCTAATAGTAATCGTAAGAACTAATGCCGCCTGTGATACAGGTTTATCCTAGTACAGGCATCATACTTTGTAATACCTACATTATTTCTAAGCTTTACAATGTATTTTACCAATTTTTATTTTTTGAATAAATTTATTATATTTTTATTATTATTAATAAATAAATAGTTATTTATTTCCATGAAAACAGCTTACAAAAATGTTTGTAGTAGTAGTAATAGGCTCCAGAGCTAGGTTAGAGTACCTGTATTTCAGGAGCCAGTAATCATTGTATAACACGATTTAAAAACATCCTACTTCATCCTACAACTTCATTTGTTTTAGTTTTATTTTAATTTTTCTTATTATTCTCTCGTATGTTTTAGAACTTTCCTGCGCCTTGGTTTTCATGAAAATTCACGCCACCAGGTGGTGCCACTTTGACAAGAAGTCTTCTATTTCCACAATGAATACAAAATATATGATGACGTTCATCATTAGTTTCATTCATTCATTCCCTCATCATTCAGTCACGACTAAAGAAAATATAGGCACTTTTGATTATTATGAATTTAAAAAGTCACATTACTAATTTGCCCGGATTTGAACTCAGAAACTCGTGGATGAGAGGCGAAGCCTTATAAGCACAGCATCCTTATTGCGTAACACACTTTCAATCACAATCTGAATGATTTTGAAGGTTATTGTTAAACCATTGCTTCTTAAGTTCGAAAAATTTGTCTGCTCAACAACGTAAATGACGCAATAAATTTTGTTGATCTGTCAAAATTAAAGCCATTGCTATTGTCATTGTGTTATGCAATTACCACGCTGATATAACAATAAAATAAGCAATTGACAAGATTGGATTGATTATAATTATATTCTCCTAGTATTTTAAACTTTCTAATTTCCATAATTAATTGCTGCCGAATGATTTAAATTGATCAATCAATACGTCATAGTAACTTAATCATTTTACATAAATGAATTGAAATGCTGAACTGAATTATTTATTGAAATCCTAAGATATAGCGCTGCGAACAATACAGTGAAGCACGCCAAAACTACACCTCTGCTCTGTGCATACACGCGCACACACACTAATTTACAAACACTAAGTGCACACATGTTTACGAAACGTCTTGGTTTTTTATTTGGTCGGAGTTGAAATAATTGATTTACGTAAATATTTTTCGCCAGGGTGGATGTCGGAAAACGGTAACGTATTACCGGGATTAAAGTCCCTGTGTTAATCCAGGCTATAAACTACATAACTGTTAGCCAAATTTCATCCAAATCCGTTCAGCGGTTTCTGCGCTAATCCGAAACATAAATTCAGACAAACGGACAAAAAATCTTCGTTACTAATTTATTATAGATATTATGGCCTTAAACTAGACAGCTTAATAAAATTCTTAGTCAGGTTTGCTTGCATCGGTATGAACAGTTTCGATTTCGCTCGTCACATAGGCCTCCCACATCGCCTATAGGTTTCAGGTAAAGTGTCAAACCAAGCTATGGAATTTGAAAAATCCACCCGTTGCCGTGGTGTCGTGTGCTTTGATATCGCTTACCGTTAACATACCGCTATTGCAGGAAGCGTGGTAAGAAGAGCCGGCAAGCGATAGTGATCGTGCTAATCAATCGACACCCGTAATGTGATTCGTCTCGTCTAGCGGTAGACTGTTGCTAACTCTATGGCTGGAGGGAAGGGCGAAGTCGACAGTTCGATTTAAAAAAATAAGTGATTTGAAAAAAGAACGAGTTTGAAGGAGCGTATTGTGCTGAACCCTTTCATTAATATCTAGCTAGATTGTGAAATCAACGTTATTAAATAGAATAGAAAAAAACAGGCTACAATTGAAATAAAAAAAACACCTTATAGTAGTCGCATAATTATGGTGACATCTGAAATCTTGGCTGACAGTACCAACCTCTCGGAAAATGGGTTTCATTGGTTTAAATCAAATAGCGCGCGCTACCCTGGCTTCCTGTTACACACTTCCGTCCCTTTTCACGAAATCACTCCCACAGATTGCAGGAAAGCGCGAGGAACGATGTTACACATCAAAAAACACATTGTCAGCTTAAGAATTTGAACTAAACACACATTGAGAAAAACGGTTGGCAAGCTGGAAACACGTTAGGTAAGTACTTTATGTAAAACTAGACGTATTTTGTGAAATAAATAAGACTATAAAATTTTATTTTATTTTTTTATACATTGACTTGGATAATACATAGGAATGACTGGACACTAACACAATAAATATAGTATGTTAACTAACAAAGGGCGTTCCCGTAAACCCATAAGAGGCAAACAAAAAATACAACTGAAAAAAAAAAGTACCTATATTCCATAGGTTTAGGTAGTTAAAAAAGGGTAAACAAAAAAAACCACGTGACTCATAGATGCTAAACCTCTCATTTCAAATGTTAAAATCATATTATATAGAGTCACATATTTTGTCTAATTTAAACATTTTCTGTTCTTCTTTTAGCGCTGTCAACAAAGGCGTCTGATTAACCGATTAAATGTAATAACTGCCCCTTCAGTTGCCAAACTACGTCACAGTTGTACTCTTCAATTTAGCAACATTATCTAATTCGTTGTATTTTCTAAAAGGTTTGTGGAACCTGTCTTTTTGGGCTCTTTACAATAGACAGATTACAAAATATTATATCATTAAAATAAATCTAACTAAAAAATTATGTTCAAGCAGTTACATCTACGAAGAGTAGTTTGAGAATAAATGATAAAGTTTAGCATACTATAATAAAAGAGGAAACTATCCCGTGATCGAAAATAAATTTAATTTTGTTATAACGTATTTTTAAACAAGAAAGTGTCAACTATAAAAAACCCTTTTAACGATTTGTTTACCTTTTTTTAACTAACTAAACCTTTAGAGTATAGGTAGTGAAATATTCACAAAAAGATTAAATTGATACATAAAAGAAAAACTGTACACGTACACTTGTATTTCAACGTAGAAAGATAAGTGTGACAAGTGTGCGTATATAGGGTGTTTCTTTTACGTATCAATATAATATTTTTTGTGAATACTTCACGATAAGAAAAAAAAATTTTGAGGTAATATTTTTTTTTTGCATATTTTTTATTGTTAATATTTTTTTGCATATATAGACGCTACACTATGCAGGTTAACGGGAAAGCCTTTCTTTAGATAACATACTGTATATTAAACGTTAGAGTTCAGTATTCAGTTTAATCCATATGTTCGCGTTATGTTATAATTATGTTGTAGGTAGTTCACTATTATGCAGTGTAAAGAAGTATTTGGCAACTGATACTAAGTTTACTATAGTAAGTTCGAATGTAGATTTTATGGAATTGCAAGTCTGTCCGTTTACGTGAATTCAAGCAATCAATATCAGTCAGTCTACGGTAGTATTAGAATGAGTCAAATTGCGTGTTTATTGACTCACTGCGAATTATCCTGTCGTCGACGCTCAATCAAGGTTCAGTCTTGATTAATTAGACAACGCAATCATTGGCATTTTTTTGTAAAAATTAAGTTTTTTCTCTATAGCGTAGCGACAAAAGGCGATGAATACTGTTACTTTTACACATCATCTAAATTGATACAAAACAATTCGAAACATTCCTTTTTTTTTCTATGTTTTTTTATATCAATTATAATTATATACGAATATTGCGCTCAATAATTAACAGAAATGTTAATCGACTTTCGTTGCTGACCGTACCTACAGTCCCACATGAATTTGGTATTCAGACTGTACTTACATAAATATTTTAGACTATTCAAGAAATATTCAATAGGTAATACCAATATATCTATTAAAACTTGCGTAATATTTTTCTATTCATAAAATGACAGGATTAAAACATTACATACATACATAATCAGCCTATAATGTTCCCACTGCTGGGACACAGGCCTCCTCTCTGTGAGAGGGAGCGGGCCGTAATCTACCACGCGGGCCCAGTGCGGGTTGGTAGATGTCACATGTCTTCGAATTTTTGGTTCTAGGACATGCCGGTTTCCTCACGATGTTTTCCTTCACCGTTTTAAGAGCAGTGGCGATGAAATAATTTACACAAAGTAAAGCGCCTATCAGGGTTCGAACCTACAACCTACAACTCGTAAGTCGTGGCCGTTACCACTGGACCACCACTGCTCTTATTAAAACATTATTTGAGAAATATTGCGCAACTTTGAAGGAGACTGGGCATCTCTTCTACTATACTAGGACGTGATTCTTACGACTTTTGCAGGAGCTGTGCGAGGTGATAAATAACTTGGATGCGCTCTGCTGCTTATAAAAACAGTTTTTTAAGATTTCCAATCAAAACTTGATCGGAAATCAACTAGAACTTTTAACATTACAGAAGGATCCAATGCCAAGTAAGGAATTAAACAGCAAAAATCCAATGAAATTGAAGCCTTTAACAGAAGCTGTTATCTGTTCCGACAAGACGTAACCGCACGCAGTACCCACAAGTCGATAAAGACACTATTTGTCAACACGGTGGTAACGCGATACAAATAATGAGTAATTCCAAATTTAAAGGAAAGCGCGGGCGCCGACTACTCGACACCGAAGTTTCTCGGAACGCCGGTAGAGGCGCCACCGTGTGGGAACCGAATAGCATTGTTCCTCTGATTTCACTTGAGTCTCATCCGACATATGTATGCACCTACTTTAGTAACAGTTCATTAACGCTCACACCACGCATACATTTTCAACCATTTACAATCAAACTACACCTCACTAAGTGCACACATTTTTACGAAACCGGCCTCACGTCATTGTTGATAGCGTTTTGTTTTTTATTTGGTCCATATTTTTATTTGATCTATGATTTGGTCTCATACCAAGAAAGATGTTTTAAAAATTTCAAGAACGTTGTCAGCATCTTTTTATGAGATTTTCCAATCGAATCTGTTGTTAAAAGTATGAATTACTCATCTTGACGTGCCAAACAATTCCAATAAAACCAGACCAAACAAATCAAATTACCAAACACAAACTTTACAAATAATCTGCGCACACGCAAAGAATTCCTACAAAAGTTGAGAGTTCTTACAACTCATGTAAAGTCAACGAAATTGGACAGGTTCGGGACAGCTGGCCATATATGGGACATCTTTTAATTGTTGCGCGTTTACCCAAGAAGGGAATAAAGTGTGGCGGCAATACTGATGAAGTCTCGCTCGTTTGGTAATGGGAAACATGTTTTTAAGACAGTGATTTAGGAAGGTTTTAATCTAATATTGAAGGTAACGAAACAACTGAGAAAAAGAGCTAAATGTATTGGTTTTTACTGTAAATTTGGAGTGCTAAAATGTTAAACAGCTGCAGTGTTTGAAGGTTATGGTGACATTATAGGCACATCACAAATTTCAGCATTGTCTCTGAGGTTCGCAACGTTTTGTCAGGGGCCTATTCTATAAGTACGCCAACAAAGTTTCGGGCCCGTCTAGAAGTAATTCGAATCTTTGGATTCAACTCATCACCCTATGAATGAACTTTTTCGGACGGGTGAAAACTCATCGGGATTAGGGTCAACTGTCAAATCTTTGTGTCATTAATTCATAAGGCAGGCCCGTAACTTCGGCCGAAACTACGGGTTTCGTAATTATGGAGAAGACCTCTAGAATCTTATATAGAGAACCTGTTGTTTTGTGGAATATTGTGCAGGAAAAGTTGGTTGATCAGACGCAAAAGTAAAATAATTCTGCTTGTTTAGAATAACCCTGAAAGGCCTGACTGCATTTACATAATTATGATTATATCCAATTAATCAGACCTTGATATCCTTGGCTAACTGGCGTCGATAGGTTAATTTGCAGTTACAATGTTACACGCAAGTTTACAAATGATAATAACGTCTTAACTGATTTGAGAGTGATTGGTAAAGTAACCAACAATTACCTCGATAGTTTGCAAGATTTAAGAATCAATAAAGTTGATTTTTGCTAGCACTAAAGGAAAAGACGGGAATAAAATACCAAAAAATATCCTTGTTGCACACCAATTTCCTGGAGAGAATTAGAAGGTACTTTAACGTCAAAATTCTAAACCAAATAAGGTACAGACTATGTTCTATGAGCCCTATTTGTAAGAAAAGATTGTGGACAGTCTCGAGTTAAAAAAAAGTAATTAATTCGAAGTAGGCTGAGAATCAGCACTTTTTGAACGTCAAAATGACGTATGTCAGTCCCCCAAAAACGCCCGAACCTCAACACTTCCTAGTGCTCTAACTGGGAAGAAGAAATGGTGCTACAAATTCCCAGCAACACAGCTGTTTGTTCAGTTACAAGAACTTTAAAACCACGGCCCTGGAGGAGAACAGAGATAATAAAACGTGCTAGTCACCATACTGCTCATGTCAACTCCGTAAGCAAAGAAATTCCTCTACCTACCTACAATAAGAATTACTATGCAACAAGTCACATAGACAGGCTCATGATCGTGTAAGCTATCGTTTTTATTCTATGTCAATCAATGATCAGTGAAAAACAAGCGAGTACGCAATGAACAAACTATTTACCAAACCGTTACTTTACTGAAAGGCAATTTGTCTATGCCCTTGCTAAAGACGAACCAAAGACAACCCAACGGTACCAGTGACAATATTTCGAAGTCCCGCAACCAGAATAAGTACAACATAACTAACACAACTGCGACGTAACGGAAATAATATATAGCGAATATTTAACTAACCCATTTTCTTAAGTAGACGATAAAATAAATATTTAATTACCAACGCAAAATCGTTTAAATGCAAACGTCAAATATTTTGCGAATATTATTTGACAGCTGTCAAAGCGAAATGTCATCTGGGACGGCAGTAACTCACGATCTTGCACACGTATGTAAACTTAGATGGTTAATTTGAATATAGGTAAAGGAATATTTGATTAGGAAAGACAGAATGTTTAAAATTAAAGTTGGAATGGACGAATGAAACAATCAGCAAGTTCCATGACGACTTGGGAAGACATAACATCGCATGACGCCTGAAGAGTGAGGCAGCGGTGTACATATACTACACCCACATTTCGCCAGTTATGTTTAAGTCATACGAAGAGCCACGTTGAATTTAATTCTGTCATTTGTAGAAGTAGTGAATGCAATACAGTCTATTGACAATTTATTTCATAATTATTTTCAATATTGCTAATCTGTTACTAGCGGTGTGTACATTATAGAATTTACATAAAAATAATGACGGAATACAAAACCTTGGCACGCGATGATCCAATCACATTTGTTTACGAACTCAAATACACTTCCATTAGAAGTGTTTCACAAACTGATTCCATTCTATCACCGTATATTTATAGCAAAAACGTAAATATAATACGCTTGTACGCATTTCTATTGTTTTTCTCCGTTTTATTGTGTAAATATAAATAAAAACTGATTGACACAATCGATCGCGTCGCCGTTAGAAATCTCGCATTCCATCCGATCTAAACAAATGCTTTAAGAATGAGAAATAACATTTAATGTTTTCACTATAACCATTGTGAGGTGGATTCTTGATTCGTAATGCGTTTAGGAATCTAAAACTGGGGTCAGATTATACTTTGACTCATTTAAGACGTGTGATGTCAGGTTCATCAGTAGACTGTCAACATTGCACTAACACAGGCAGTCTAATCTGTAAAAACCTTGTATAAACTTTGGTGAAATGAGCTGTCAGTAGTATCAATTCCTAGCGCTAGGGATTGACAGCTCACTTCACATAAGTTTTCACGGTAATATTTATGCAGAATGCCACTGCTGATGCTAGGGATTGCCACTATTGACAGCTCATTGCACCGAAATTTTCACGGTGAGTTTTTTTTTATAGCACGACTGGTATAATTACTGCTCACTTCACCCAAGTTTTCACGTTGAGATTTTTACAGAATAGACAAATATTACATGTGTGAACACCTCACCTATGAAAAATATGTAGATAAGGTTCATTAGGTTAAAGCAAGAAAAATAACAACGATGAAATGGGAGGAGAGCCGTCTTAAGACATCTAGTGGGTTGTATGTGTGTGTAATAGGCTATGATGATACCCACAAATTATTATATCTGGAATATCTCAGAAGCAGCCCGGAGTCTGGATTTGTGCCCAGTTGATGGCAAAAAGCCCGCCCACCATATTGACTTAAACATAGCTGGCGAAATGTGGGGGTACTACTATAGGTACCTACACCTCTGCCTCGCCCTTCGGGGAATACAGGCGTGATATTATAAATAAAATAAAATAAAATATTTTACTTTATTTATCATAATATCACAATATCAATCTATGAATGATTATGAGCAGCAAAGGATTCAGCTCATTAGCTCCTAAACTCATTAACTCATTAACTACTAAACTCTATATTATTTGCTGATTAAGCCCATATTTTTTGTGATATAAGACAACTAATATATTCTATGTTTTTACGAGAAAACAATTAACCCAAGATATCATGGAGATAATGACATCAAATAACCATTTATTATGTACAACCAAAAAATTTAAACTAGCTGTCATAATTCAGCCACTTCTTATTTCAGTGACGTCATTCAAGAAATTAATGTCGTCCACAGCATTATTTATTATGTCTATGTAAAATATAAATAAAAGTATGATCTCGTTAACCTTCACATAATATAGTAATATGGTAGGTTTTAAATATATTTAAGTTATAGACAAGGTTATTAAACTGAAATTAGTCGGTTGCTCAGAATAACTAGCAGAATCGATTGTTATAGTTTTTAAACCGGCCTTTGATTTGGTATTTGATTGTAAAGGGGAGGGGATTTAGGAGAGGTCTCTCCTAAATCCCCTAAACTAAAATTTATCTTCTGTCTTTTGTCATAATGAAATAGAAGGAAAAAGATGCACTGAACCTAAATTTAGTTTAGTTTGTGAACAACAGAATCGGCACCATTATCTGTAGAAGCACTGGAACCCTCAGAAAATGCTCAAAATTGCCTGTTTAGACCGCTGTCATCAGAGGCCTATTGTACAAATTTGACAACTATTCATGAAAAAAGGGAAAAAATAGGGGCACATTAAATATCCTTCTTATTCAATTTATAAAATATCTTTTAAATTGGTCCAATATTGGAGGAAGAAATAGACGGGAGTCGAACCTCGAATTATGACTTTTTGTATAGAAAAAAGGCCGACTCTATTTCCTCTTAATGGATTGCCGACATATTACCAATAACCCTGTAAGTATATAAATCAATACTAGCGATGGATAATTGTTGCTTAGATATAGAAGCTGATATTTTTCACACATAGGAACACGTGCCTTCTTATACAGTTCATACAACGAAATACCTAAACTGTATTATAATCAAGATGATAGTGGGATTAAGCTAGCAACAATTGTATTTATTTATAGATAAATGTAGGTTAGTTTTACCGCAGCTCTATACACCAGCACATAAATTCCTTTTAATTAAAATGAGATTTCCTTTTTACAGAGCGATCGACGTCAGAGCGATATAAATATTATTACTATTTCAAATGTTTACTTTTCCTTGTCTGTAATATTTAGTACTTGCTTTTGCCTGCGGCTTCGCCAGCGTGGAGTTCGGAAATTATCCAACTGGAACGCACTTCCGAGATAAAAAAAAAGTATCTTATGTTGTAACCCAGATCATAGTCTACCCATGTGCCAGATTTTATCCAAATCCGTTCAGCCGTTTTAGCGTGAAAGCGCAGCAAACAAACAAATTCATTTTCGCATTTATAATATTAGTTAGGATAATGTACCTTTATTTAAATTAATTAGAAATAAGTTCTAGTATAAAGTCCACAGGCAAAATGTAACTGGATTGTCCACCCGATATAAATTCTGGCACTTGTATGAGAAGGGGCTTGTGGATAGGTAATAACAACCGCACGGGTCGATCGACCAGGTTAAACTACGCTTGCAGCGATTGGCCCGTGGATGGGTGACCATCTTTAAATAAGTACCCCTCCGTGTCTCGGAAAGCACGTTAAGCCTTTGGTCCCAGCAGTTACTCTTTGACAGTCACTACGGGTCGTCAGAAGCCCGAGAGTCTGACAACCAGTCTTCCCTGGTAAGACTGGTTGAAAGACTCTATATCGTATAACAAAGTAACTGGGTTGTGGAGATCAGATAGGCAGTCGCTCCATGTAAAATACTGGTATTCAGCTGCATCCGGTTATACTGGAAGCCGACCCCAACATAGTTGGGAAAAGGCTAAAGACTGATTGGCTGGGGACTGACTTCGGGATAATGTAGCTTCCCATTAGTAAAAGAATTTTCTGAATCGTATTAGCAGTTCCGAAGATTCTCCCCTACATACAAACTCACTTTTACCTATATAAAATAATAGGTACTATGGATAACCTATTCTTCTATAAGCGTTCACCCGGCGTTGATCTGCGGGGCAATTCCCTTATTTTTAAGAACGTTCAAATTCGCGTCTCATTCGCAATCTGTCAAAAAAACTATCAATTTACCAACATTTTTGACAAGTTTGACAGATTGTGACTTGAGGTTAACGTTTTTTAACCGACTTCTTCAAAAAGGAGGAGGTTCTCAATTCGTCTGTATGTTTTTTTTATTTTTTTTATTGTGTGTGTATGTTACGCGATTACTCCGTCAATTATGAATCGATTTTGATGATTCTTTTTTTAAAGTCGGTGGCCAAAAAACGAAAATTGAATAGCAAAACCACCGACTTCCGAAATTAACGTTATTAAGTTAGAGAATTGGCCTTCAGTACGATATTTTTGGGACATCACATCACATGGCAGTTTCATACTGCATTTGTTTTACACCGTATGAACAGAGGGATATTGGGGGCGAGATACCAACATTTTACCGTAGAGTACAACACCGTGTGAACGGCTGCAAATTCAAAACCGATACGAGACGTGAGGAATATTAGTAAACCACCATACTTTGCCTACGACTTTAAAATGACTACCAAATATTTAACATTTATTAGAGCCTATGAATGTATGACATACTGAGGCCTTAGCACTAGCAAAATCCACTAGTACGAGTACCTAAGATTTGTCATAGGTGCCTAAGTTTTGCTATAATCTACAGACCGTTATTGGTTAAAATTAAGACTCTTGTATCTGTACCAATAATGAAGCGAAGACCTCATAACTTTGCAAAGTAGATCCTCTCATATAGAAGTAGCTATCACAGGTAAAAATTAGCTTATTAGCTTAGCTTAGCTATTTATTTAGCTTAGCTATTTAAAAGAGTAACCGTGGAGTTTCTCGCCGGCTCTTCTCCATAGGAAACGACCAATTCGAACAGTGCACCTAGCTTCTGACGTTGCATAAGTGCCCATGTAATGTAGGCTTCTGAGATTTTTTTTATTTTTTTTATATGCCCAGTTTGTAGATACAGAAAGCTATCATTGGTAAGCAAAACGATTCGTTTTCGTTTATAGGAACCGAGCATAAGAAACGTGTCCAATAGTGTCCGTAGCACGAGATATCTGAAAGTTTTGCCATCCCACTTTACGGTACACAACACAACATAAAATACGCCATCTATCACAACACAAAGTGACCTTTGACTTAAATACAAGATTAAATACAAATACAAGATTAAGACAAAAAAAAACCCCAGATCCGCCGAAACGTGTCACAAGCCTCATCAACGCCCTGACGCGTCGATCTTGAAAATTTCCTGCACTTCGGAAGGGTGATGTCCATATATTATTTTCAAACATCGGCCGAGACAATAGCGATTGTTGACAAAACGATCCGTCAGCGTCAGAGGACCCCGCACCGAGATATCGACGAAAACTGCACACGGTAGCACTCGATTCTTCTCTCGATTCAATCGATTTTGATGAGAGTGAAATTTTCGCGTCCGCGTCAGATAAAGTTTTCGCGGTTTAGGGTTTTCGGAAATGGTGGTTGAGAAAATGTGCTACATTGCAAGTCATGACTGAAAATTAAATTATTTTTATTGCAAGACGTGTTAATATCCATTGAATGAGAATGAAGATGGTTATTATTTAATCGCTTCAGGTTTACAGAAAATATCCAAAAACTGTATGTATTCTCTGAAGAGAACGTTGTAGTTCTGAAGAGGACGCTGTGGTTGTAACGAACTATGTACTTTTGCATCAGATTTTTTAACACAAGCACATAGTGTTAGACCAGGCACTTTATTTTGTGTAAATTATTTCATCACCACTGCTCTCAAAATGGTGAAGGAAAACATATCCTAGAAACAAAAAATCGAAGACATGTGCAATGACGCGTGGTGGATTACGAGCCACTTCCTCTCATCGAGAGGAGGCCTGGGTCCCAGCAGTTGGAACATCACAGGCTAATTATATATAGTGTCATTAATATAACAAATATCTTAGCAAATAAGTAATGATTAAGCTCTGTTCACCAGATTATCACTCGTATCTGCAGTACACAAAGTTATGACTAATCCAATTTAATATTCCCATGAAACTCAATTATGTAGCACGAAGCAGAATGCTTTAACTTCGACCAGGTTTCACTTAAACAGAATTTCGGTTATGGCTTCAAGAAGTTTGTGAGTCATATTAACGCATTGTTGGGTCATGAAACGCGACATGTCGGTGTTAAGAATGATTCATTGATAATAATACATGGGACTCCTGTATTTGTAAGCTTAGGTACCGAAAAAACCCGATGATATCGAGTAGCAATCATGCTAAGTCATGGCAAAGAAGAATTCCTATAGTTTGGTGGCATAAGTCCTAAAGTAAGGATGGAACTGTTCTGGCTTGTTAGTTCGAACGTCGAATTGATACACGAACTTTATAAGAGTTTTTTTACTTAGATTGGGCGAGATGATATTATAAATTATAAGAAATTGCTACCTTCTTGCCAACATGCATAGTCTCAAATCTTTAGAAACAGTCTGGCAACAGAAAACTATTAAAAGGTTAAACAAAATAAGCAGAAATTTTTCGAATCATCTTCCCTGATTCTCCAGAATCAAACCAACTGAAACCAAAACAACCAGAACTAACGTGTGATTTTTCAAGGATCCGTTTTACAGTGAACGGTCAAGCACTATACAGTATGTTATGTAACAAAGCTAAACTATTGCTAAATGCAGAATGCATGCATTGCTATTGCAGGTTAACGTTAGATAACACTGTATATAATATCTACATAGATCTACAAGATACCTAAATTCAAAAATGGAACAGATGTTGCTTTCAATTTATCAGCAACCTACATAGTGAGATAAGACAACCGAAACCTATACGGGGGTAATGGAACAGGCCACAAGTCTAATAGACTTAAAAATAAACTCATCCATACCACACCAAAAATCTTATAAGAGGACAAACCAACTGAATACCTCGTTGGTCTAATGGTCGCAAGCGCTACTGCTGCTCATGAGAACCTGGGTTCGATTCCCAGGTTGGTCAAAGTTTTTTTTGGTTTTTCCACTACGGAATTCTCAGTAGCACCCCGGAATTTGTGCCCGGCTGGTGGCAATAGGCTCGCCCCCTATTACATGAGACTTAAACATAACTGGCGAAACGTCAATGTACTATAAGGTACACCTCTGTCTAACTCTCCGGGAGAGTTAGCGTGATGTTATGTTATACTAACTTAATAACCGATCCACGTGCAATATTTAATAACATCTCTTTCGTGATTAGTCCAACATTCGTAATATCAAATATATGTTAGTTGCTTACTGAAACAATTTGATTGTGGAGCGGTCGCGGTCTATTGCGTCTAAGATAACAGAGATCGCATATCACTGATAAGTTATCAGTAATGCACATTGCAGTGCGGCTGATATGCATATGCACGTATGTGTGGGGTAAACGTTTTGACGAGACGTTGGGACTGAGCCTTGGTATAACTTGAGATACCGTACTGAAAACGTTGGTGATGTTTTAGAATAAAATTAACTTCGAAAAAGACGTATTGGAAACCAATCAATCCAGTCTTTTGATGACGAATTTTAAAGACGCCAAAGTTTATTTTGAAGCCATTTTTTGATAAATTTAGTTTTCGAGCAGCTGCCGATTTTTGATAAGCTTTTGATACCGAGAACCTGCAGCTGCTCGAAAGCTCCTAATATTTTTTGGTGTGTTTTATAAGAAGCCAGTAATATCAAGACAACGGTCACGTGCAGTACTTAGTCTGAAATATGATGTCATAATATTTAGCAGAAGATCGTTAACTACAGTAGGGTTGGTTGATATAAGAATTTTCCCAACCCTGGTTTCTAGAATTCAGTTTAGGATAGAAAGATAGATTGCTGCAAATATTTCTGACTCACCTTTTAAACACTAAAAAGAACTGCAAGATGAAGAAGTATTTCCAAGTCAATGTCACTAATCCAACACAACTAATATTATAATTAACACAACTATTGATTTGTTAAACACAGCGTCATAAGAAATTCTCGCGGACCAAAATGAAAAATACCGTTTTAGTTTACAGAGTCGATCGTGGAGGAGAAACATACGGCATTGTGATCGTCCACATAGCACAACACACTTCGTAAACATACAGTACTCGGAGGTGGGAGTACAACAAACACTTCGGGGAAAGCCGGCGGACGAGGCTAGTTCATGGCTACCTAGAGTCAAGGATAGGAATTTGATACGGAGGTAGATGTACTTCTTGGCTTTTCTGATATCCTGGTATCGATAACTGGTGGGACCTTAAATGTAACCAGAGAAATGACAGAACTTGATTTGGAATTATAGGTTTATGGATTATAAGCTGATGGTAAATGTGAAAAATGAGGTGATGTTGAAGTAGGTAGTGAATTAAGCGCCATTAGCACATGAAGGTTTCGCAATTAGTAACAACTTGATCTGAAAGTTGTCAGACAACTGAGTCGTATATTTGGAACTAAAGAATATAATTATGATGCTATAATAAGGACAAGCAAAGATAGTAATGAAGGCCCATTTCTTGAGTGTTATGAAAAAGTTTAAAACTTGTAAAACCAGAATAATTGGCAAGAGCAAGAAAAAGTACACAGTACAGTATCCCCAAAAGACACATGAAATAGGAGGCCTCTGCTTAACAGCATAGGCTGTTGCAGAAAAAACTTCAATCTTAAAATCACTTGTAACATGGAAACCGCAGAATCAACTTGAACCAAACAAATAAACGTCATCAGGACTATACACTAGATATTGATAAGAATGATAAGGGCGATGCACGTGCATGCCCAGTGCTAACATCTAGAGAGGTTAATAGTACAATTGCATCGCATCATACTAGTTCAGCCAGTTCCGAAGATTTATGTACTCGTATATGTATGCACATACATTATGTCAAGTTTGAAATAACTGGGGGTATGGAAGACCTGATTTTCTTGAAGGTTTTTAACAATGTTTATCTATCGTTATAAACATCGGATCTTTCGTTACACCTAAAGCCGACAGGCTTTAGGTGTAACGAAAGATCCGCAAATATTAAAGGACATTGTGAGACGTCATCCGAGTGAATGATAGCGAGACGTTTGACAAAGAAGAATGGAAGAAGAAAATGTATTGCGCCAACCCTAAGTAACATGGGACAAGGGCAGGACGATGATTATGACACGTCATCTAACATCCTATCATACGAGAATTCAGAAAGAATCATTAGAGTTTATATTCGGATTACAAAGCACTTAAAACGGCTGTTATAAAGTTCAATATTTTAAAAGTTGTTTTGAAAAGGAGATGTCTTAATAGGGAAGACGCAATCAGATATTACCTAGATTGGGACATCTGAGGCGATGAGGTCGAAAGACGACGAAATTTCATTCATTTATTTATTGCGTTCCATAAATAATCATAGAAGTTGTTGTAGATAAAACGTTAGAAATATACAGGTTGGTCAGACTGTCACTGTTGACCGTAACCGACAATATTTATAAATAAACAGCCGATCAATATTTTTCTATTCACCCTGGGGCGACGGCCAGCACGCGTTAACTATAGTTAATTAAATAACTACTGTTTAACTTTCTATGAGTGTCGCTCACGATTCGGACCGGTTCCAAATGTCGCGGATACTGGAGTCGCCGAATCTTTTAACTAGGGATGGTTCCGTACCAAAATATTTGGAGCCTCGACGAAATTGTGCTCCCGAAGTTTTGATGCTTCATAGATTAACAAAGCCATGAAAAATGGTTGTTGCCGTTTACATTATAGACACCTAGAACTCAATGTCTCTTTAGTGAGTCCGGCAGACTCAACTAGTACATGCAAAGGTCAAAAAAAAAAGAAGAAGGAAATACAAATGCCAAAAAATCTTTAAACACTGCCGAAGATTTTTGTAGCGCGCCCACGTCATAGCCACTTACAAATATTATGTGATCGTCTCTTGAATATCCACTTTGCAGTAGTAGTAAGTAAGTCTAGTGCTACTTCTTGAAGAAAAAAGTACAGTTGTAAAAGAGTTTCAATTGCTGTAACCATCGGCGATAGCCTTTTGTTTTTATTAGCACACAACAGAAGAATGCTGTTGTGTATGACATATATCTGGACCATAGATATCCGTGGACTCTGTATTGCCATGACACAGGATGTCAAGTCCGGACTCCTGTTAAAAGTGTCAAAGTGCCTATATTTTATTTAATCGTATCTGAATGATGATCGAATTAAATGAAATAAATGGTGAACGTTGTCATACATTATACATATATGAATATAAAATATATGATGACGTTCAACATTCGTTGTCGAAATGGAAATGGAAACTGGTGGCGTCAATTTTCATGAAATTCATTTCGTAAAACACTTTCTATCACAATCTGAAGAATTTTAAAGGAAATTATAAAATAAATCCATTGGTGCATGTGTTTGAAAAATTCGTCTGCTCGACGATGTACATAACGCAATGAATATTGATGAATTATTAAATTAAGTGACATTGTTACGTAGCTACCCTGCTGGCACCAAAGTAGCCATTTTTCACAAATCATAACAGCGAGGATTTGAATTTAGAATTCGCAAAAAAAGGAAGAACGAATTATTGCAACCTTTCAAAGAAAATATCTGGAGCGGTGTTGTCTCAAATAGTTGCAAAACCGATCGAAACCATCATATGGAATTTATAACATTTTCTACCTATACAATATAGTTAATATAATTTTAAACCTACGGCGATCCGGGGTTTTTCATGGCATAGGTCTAACTAAGGATAGTCTGTACCATCCTTCTGAAAAACCCAAAAACATATATTTATTTAACTGCCAATACTAATGCCTGGTTTATACGATGGCTATGACTGGATACATTCAGTGGGTACATGTAGACAAGATCGGCAGTAAGTCAGGCGGGGGAAGCTACTGGGCACGAAATTAGACGGAACTAACAACTGCACTGACTTGAGGGCGTGAAGTCATCACTGGACTGGGTTGAAACTAGTGTCTAGTTGAGCCCAGTTGCAAATCAACGCTGGCCTGACTTACTTACGTATAAACTTTAATGTTAATACAGTAGATGATAAGTACTCAACGTAAAGAGGTTTATTTATCATCATCATAAACTCAAAGAAAAACATTTACGGGTAGCCAGTGTTTCCAAGTGATTTTGGTGATCGCATTTTGTTTTTAAAAGAATATTCCTACATAATAATATACTCATGGCATATACTCGTAATAATGCTTTGTGAAAGATAAAAATAACAAGAAGAGATCAAGTGATGTTTCGGTTTTCAAGATCTCATTTTGAATGCCAACTTTTCCGGTTTCTCAGGATTTTATTTCTCTACAGTAGTATAGAGTGACGCAAACTTTCTTATGGCTAATCCACATGGTCCTCATATGGCTTGACCAAGATTATGTCTGGACATTAAAAGAGACTGCGACCTCTGAGTTTGTTTCGGCCTTACTTCTCAGAGTAGTCAGATAGGAAACGCCGTCCTCATCTAGCTTATTTTTTTTATTTTTTTTAATATGACGTGTAAAAGTGATTCCAATATCCTATATACAGAATAAACAATTTCATTTCATTTCATTTCATTAGACCACAGATTAATAAGTAATTGAGGGCGAATTTCACCAATGAAACTGAACGCGACCAGCACACTCCCCAAAAATAATGACAGCTCATGAACGTGGAGTACATCACATAACCTTCATGTAGGTAGAAAACAAATATATCGATCGAGAACCCGGAATTTCCTAACAGGAAGGCAACTGACGGAACGTTAGTTAACATAAAATGCTTACCTACACTACATAGTAATATTTTATTAAAAAATAAGATATGACTATACTACTGGATGTACTGTAGGTACCCCCTTTTTTTTGAGATTGTTAAATCATCAAATGACTTCTCCCGGACTCAAGACTTTTACTGACTAAAACCAACCCGTGTTCCTTCAGTTGCCTGTTGCCAAGGTCCCGGTATCCCTTTCGGACTTTCCCGCAACCCTGAACTGTAGTTACCCCTGACTAACCCGTCGGGGAATAAAGTCATGTTACCAAAACCCATTTCAGGATATGAGAAAGACAACGAAGACTAATGAACAACATTATTGAAGAAGTATTAAGGTTTTCCAAATCAGTGTACGGTACCCTAAAACCAAAGCACAACGTTCGCAATCGAGGCCACAGAGCTAGGCTGGCGATTTTGACAAATCGTTATTGATGCGTCGTGATCTACTCTGACATTATGCCACCAATTATATTATTTAAACTAGCAACGGTGTTACCAATTACCGAAAGATATTTTTTTTTGGTATTAAAGACGGATCCAGATCATGCAGTACTAAGGAAACTAAATTGAATAATAATATAGTAAGTACCAATCAATCTGCCTAGCCTTTTTCCAAGTATGTTGGGGTCGGCTTCCAGTCTAACCGGATGCAGCTGAATACCAGTATTTTACATGGAGCGACTGCCTATCTGAACTCCACAACTCAGCAACTGGGTATTACGATACCCCTTGGTAAGACTGGTTGTCAGACTTTCGGGCTTCTGACGACTCGTAATGACTGTCATATTTCCACAAATGACAGCCGGGACCAACGGCTTAACGTACTTTCCGAGGCACGGAGGAGTCTCGGTATGTGAAAATGGTCACCACGGACCTACCCCGGCAAGCATAGCTTAACCTGATGGATCGACCTAAGCGGCTGTTATTACTTAGCCACGATCTCCTCCTGAATATAGTAAGTACCAAAGAACCAAAAAAATTACGCACTGTTAGTAGACAAGCGACTAGTAGGGAATGCAATGATTAGTCGACAAACGATCGTTTCGTGATATAGGAACCGGACATGTTTTTAAGTTTTAAAGATTCTAATAAGATAGTAAATTCTCCCAAATGTGAAACATGTGTAACTGTTAAGATTTTCACCATCTACATTATGAACTACGACACGATAAACTACATATTAAGCAAAAGAAGGAAAGAGAGACACTGTTGGGAACGATAAAAATAAATAAATATGAGATTGGTTCATACGTTAATTTTTTAGCGTAGCTTTCACCTGAGATAGCAATATTTATTGAGACATTATTAATTTGTATTGTGTTTGTAGAGTTCGTTTAGAATAGTTATGATGACGTTGCTATGCCACTATCGGTAAAAGCCTGTTAAAAAACTCGATTAATTAGTCGTTCTACAATGAACTACTAACAATAAAAGATACTTTTATTAACCTACCGAACCTTTTCTCAATACAAAAAAGTTACACAAAAACCATAATCGGATTACCGTGCTTCTGACAGAAGATTAATCAAATTAAAACGAGCTATCAAAACATTTTGATGTGATCCTATCAAGTTGGGCTATTGAACCCATTGTGGTTACTGAAGATGATTCTACAATCGGTGAAGGTATAGCTACATTAATTCCGTGTGGTCCACAGAATACACAGAAAAAGGGAGGCATCTCTAACCGTAGCCCTAACGGAATGGTTACCGAGAAACGGTAGAAGGAGACCAATAGCCAGGTGAGTGGACGAGCACAGGAGATCGCGGGGAAGACAGAAGAGAGGAGCCCTACAATCAGCAGTGGGTGGAACAACGCTGCCAATGAAGATCAAGACAGTGATTTTAAATAGTTTGGTCAATGTAAAATTGAATCGAAATCAATCGTCAGAAGCTCGAAAGTCTGACAACCAGTCTTACTTACCAAGGGGAAAAACGTTTCTTTACAAAACCGAACGGAACACTGAACAATATAGACTCCCACAGTAATGAAATTCTTAATTTTAAAGATATATTTTGAGCTAAAACACATTATTTTAAGCACGTGCATACCGTAGACACGACAGATATGGAGCTGCATTAGTCATTGACGCATAAGGTTTGATCAGCTTTCGTAACAGCTCGGATAGTGGGCTTAGTATTTAGCGAGAGGAAACAGTCCTAACTAATGAGTATTGAGAGGTTAGTTGGATTTGAGAAACTTCTAAATGTTACCAAGATAATGTATTTGCTAATCACGGAGTACCACAAGGACCAGTAAAATGTAGGACCAAAATTCATTATATTTTTTCGTCTCTTAACTCATGTTCTGTTCAAGCTGGTCTAAAAGAGAGCTGATACCTACTAATGGTTCAGAAATATTATGTTGTGGCTTTTAATTGTCTCCGTATCCTAAATCATATTATAAGTATGTCCATTAATTTTGAAGTGATTTGCGTAAAAGATGATTATAAAAACATGTTACATTATATAATCATGTACATAATTAATAAAAATCTACGTCATAATATCGCTTCATTGTTGTATAGTTTAATCTCTAGAGACGTCAGTATGTACGACTCAAAGGACCTTGAGTGACAAGCAGCGCCATTGATCTGCTTAAATTATATGGGACTGTTTCAATAAGTATTAATTCAGGCCGAAACGCAAATACTTTGAAAGGCAAAAAGTTAAAGCGCAATTCGCTGCCTCAGTGGCAGGTGGATCTACAAGCCTAGCACAAAATAAACTCAACTAATGTACAGCGACTCCACAAAGACCATAACTCCACATTGCGACAAAACAAAAACACAAATTTGCAAACGTATAAAGAAATTGAAAGGTACCGGCGTGCGCGATGCTATCGCGAAATTATTCCAAATTTCACCGTTTTGCCTCTCTGGCTGTAGCGTTTTTTACTTTTTTCATACGATGGCAGTCGCGGGCCAACTCCCATAAATTATAGTTCGGTAGCTCTGTTAAAGGGGTTTTTGAGTATTTTTTTATTTTTGTTTAGCCCTTTGAAGAATTTATGTCCCCGTCTTACTTAGTAGCGGCGGTCAGTGGAGTTGCCGAGTTGACCGGCTCCGAGAAATGTTCGGGCCTTTCGATACGCGACGCTATAAGTATATTGTACTTGCAGTTTTGTTTGTGAGCTTGTGATACGGCTCTCGGGTTATTTTATTTTAGTTTCACTGAAGCCTGCTTGAAGTTGGGAGTTGAAGCACCTTAATGACTATCGTGTAACGATCAGGGTAAAAGAAAGCCGCCTCAATCATTCAAAATCTTTTCATCGACTCAAAATTCCAACTTTAAAACATCGTCATCTATCTCATATTTTGTTTCTTTATCCTTGAAAGTGGTCCTTGGATCCCCAATCCTTCCAGTTCTACTACAAGATGCACCTCTCACAAAACGATCACTCACTATTCTATGAACCAGATCAAAGTGCTAACATCCAACGCACAACATTACGTAAGGTGGTGACGTAAAGTGAACAATGGACATCGGAAGCAGGCACGTGTCTCCGAGTCGTGACAGACCAGAGTCACTTGCAATTGTTGGGCTCTCATATTACTTATGGTGAATGGGGGGACGGTAATTTGTGAAGGTACCTACTGGAATTTTTAATATGAGTATTTTGGTTTGCGCGTGAAGATGATAAATGATTTTGATGAGTGATATTGGTCGGTTCCTACATTGTACCGACTGGTTTATGTTAACAACAATTGAAGCAATAATGGATATTTACACCCAAAAGTTTTTTATAAGGCATTCAGATTTCGCACTATTTTAATCACGAGTTTCGCAAGATTCTACCATTAGTAGTCGTAATTCAGAGTTGGGTTTGAATATAGAAATTGGGTTTTATTCAAATCAATGTCATCATAATATGCAAAAATGCAATATTACATTAAAAGCAAGACAAGTGAATAAGAAAGTTTCTAATGAAACATCGTAAGACCCAAATGATATAAGAAGCCAATTTGTTAAAGGTCATTCGCAACTCATTGAAAGGCCACCATTTGCAGATCGATCTAATAAATTAAACAAAATATAGTACATAATGTCGGAAATATACCAAGTAAAAAGAGAAACTCCTTATGATTTGAATTCTTCCAAACTAAATAGTCAAAAGAAACTCGGATCAATGTCAAAAATCCAGATCACATGCGTAAGAAGTGAAAAGGGACATTATGATGCGCAAAAAGCAAAAATTACAAATATTCCGTAACCGAAATAGCCTTAAAACGCGATAGCAGACAAAACGGATTCCAAATACTGGCAATTGGAATAGTTTTCAGTTTCTTTTTCTCCATTTTAAGTTTCGAAGGCATCCTAACGGTATTCGGGAGACATAGCATTGGGGACGGACGCGACAACGCTTTTTATGTTATTTTTCTACTGACCTTAGTCGTTTGCGATCGATTTCGAATCTTTTTAATCGGTCCTCCTTAAAAATAAATATATGAAAGTTCCATTTTACTTTTTGTTTTCAGCCTGAGTTATGACTGAAATGCAGGTTTCTTGAATTTTTGTTTATACTTTCACGAAGATGTGGATGCCGTTGTAATTTAAATTGAAAATCAAATGATGTCACTTCCTTACTGCAGATACTTTAACCAGAAGAATGGCCATAAATCATAGTGTTACCGGAATCAGAGTGTTACCGGATGGAGACGTCAATAAAATTTTAATTAGGATCATAGAATTAAGATTGACTTATTAATTATCTTAAGTAGTATTTAAAACTAACATTATCGCCGCGCGGTGATTATGACACAAAAAGCTTTACTGCCAGCTCTAATTGCGTTCAACGCCGGCCAAAATTAAAAAGAAAAGTCGCACAGCAAGAATCCCGCCTATTTTTAAAAATGGAACCCGACGATGATTCGCCTAATTAATAAACCAATCACGTACAGTCGAGACGCGGCGTCGAGGCGCGGCGGACGTGCGGGCGCGGGGGATGAACGCTCGGAAATTCGAATACTATATTTTTTCTGCACTCAAAGCATCGCAATGTTACTTGTAATTGGCTTGACGGCCAATGATAACGGATTTAGAATGCAATCAATTATTTATGAGTTATTACTTTGGCTAACAAGAAATTAGCACTATATGTGAAAAATGTAAAACTAGTTATTATTAATCATTAAGAAATATTTGCGAACGCCAGATGTTATCTGTGTAAAGTATTCACCATACCCACTAGTCAGAATGTGTCGATACAAAAAACTTCGGTGCAGTTAATCTTGTCAAATCAATATGAGAAGTATAAAATTAAAACTTCTGATCGGATTCTCAGAACATTGTTATGAGAACGTATCGGATTATATGACACAGCATTATGTTTTCTCTTTTGATTGAATGGACACGAATGGAACACACATTATTAACAAAAGAATATGTCCTCCAATATTGACACCGAAAAATTAGTTTAAAAAATCTCCAGTTTGGGGTTTTAGGAAAAAAATATCATTTATCAAATAAATGCATTCTCTGTTATGTCTTTGCGCAGCGTGACTGTAAAAACTAGTTGAATAATAAATGCGTTGGTTGGCAACACTGGGCCCGAGGAAGCCCGAAGCTCGGCGAAAAAGGGCGAAGATTAGCGAGCGCGCGCTTTTTGTTTGCATCAATCGATGCGCTCGCGCATTCGCACGATGAATAATTCAAAAATTGACATGAAATGGCGTATGGTTCTTTTTTTAAATGAAAGGTGCCCGATTGAGGACTGTAACCGCCTGACGAATTCATTGGTCAACGGCTTTTTGCGTTCGGTAATTGCTGTATTTACTTTATAGGTTATGAAATGAAATTAATGCAAGCGAACGATCTCGATCTGTTCTTCCAATGCTAATAGCACTGTTTTTACTATACTTAGATTATGAATCCATTTGGAGAACGGCAACAGTTTATACAACTGACAATAAAATATGAATTTATAGTCAAACCGCAAATAAAGACTCGCCTTGGCGTGCGTAAAAAATGAAATATCATATGGTACCTACTTTTCAAAGTGTTATACAACCGCTCAGAGAAGAAATTTAAAATGTTTACGCGTCTGCCTGTTCGTATATCTAGAAATTGGTTGTCATCCAAACAAAAAATGTATAATTAATTCGAGTAATGCTGTTAATGATGCATCGAAAACTTGTGTCGATTTCCAAGTATAAGTAATCTTGTCATCTGAATTCTGGCTGCGATTGGTCGAGAGATCCCCAGTGCAGTTTTTGGATAAATGGCTTCATCCCGCACTACGGGATGCTGTCAAGACTTCTTCGAGTTATGGTTATGACGGCTTTTTACGTGTTTCATGAAGATAATTTCATTATATCGTTAAAAAAAGTATGCGGTAATTTGCCTGTCTCGATGTAGCTAACGATATTTGTACGGCTGGATCGATGTCATTGTGTTTTGAGCGTTTTTTTTTTTCTGAAATACTTATATGGGTAACGGCGGACATGAACGCACTTAGCTTTATGAAATTTAAACATTTAAAAAAAAACAGTAAAATTGTAGCGTTATTTAGAAGGATGTTTTGCAAGATAGCAATTGTGTGTCAAAAGTCAACCATCTATTTGTTTCTTTGGCGAAGAATTTACGGTTTCTTGACACTATTGACTTCTGCTGTCATCATTGTTATGTGTCGTACTGTTACTAATTAAAAAAATATTAGTTAAACCAAGGATTTTTTTTGTCGTAAAATCTCATGCTTTTACCAGACTTCAAATAATATAGATCGTCTATTGTTTACATTATGCTGAAATATCTACCAACATTCTTCAATATTCCAGACCACATCACTTAGGTTAGAATATATTTGTTCTATACTCACTTATAAGAAGAAAACGCCATATTGTTGTCTACACAGGGTTGGTCGTCCACCGTTCCACCGGTTGTGAGCATGAGGGTGTTCATTCGTGTTCAATTCTCACAAGAATATCGATTACTTTATCGATTGTAATTTATCGGTACACGCACTTCACTATTGGTTCTTCAAAGTCCGCGCGTGCGTCACTGTGACGCGTTCGCACATTATGTACGTCACATCACTAGTGTTTGTGGCATAATCTGGAAATGAAAGGACACCATTATAAGAAAAGGCAGTTAATAAACTTAGTACACCTAAAACACAAAAACACAAAAAAAAAAACGTGATCGCCCTATTAAGTAACTGTGTGTTTAAATTCCTTAGTAACCTACAGGTATCATAATTAATATGTATGACATTTTGCTTGGAAAAATACCTCGTAAGATTTCAGCTATTTGCGGGTAGCCAGAATATTCATAGAAGTAGCATTCCTTATTAGTGCTTTACCGTATGTAAATTACCTACAAATAAACAGTTTGCAACCGAATTCGGCTAGTCGTGATAGTTTAATAGACTCATTAGATTTATCATTAAAATCTGCGGGTATTCCAACAGAAAGTGAATTTAATTGTTAATGAAAGCAATTGCCATCGCGTGACATTTTAACTGCACAGTTGAACTGATTAAAGAGGTCACCCAACAGTTTGTTGTATAAAAACATTTCTAATCTCTTGAGAGCCCTGCGTCAGATTTGACGGAGATAGCGACCCGCGGTTGTACCGACGGAACCGGCCCGCCGCCATCTTGGCCCTGATTGACAGCTGTCAATGTTGGCGGCACTGCGACGCGTCGCCGCGCCTGCGCACTACGGTACAACGCGCGTCACTAATTCGTTTTGAAAATAATGTTCTTTTATAAATGTTCTTTTTTTTAATTTTTTTTTTTTTTTCTCTAGTATTAATTTGTGTTTGTTTAATAAGATTTAATTTAACCATCTTAATTGTCAATTACTCCCGTCTTTAATTGATACATACATCTCTGTACTAAAATAGTACCTAGTCATTAATAAATCTGCTTCGTCGTAAATACTTCCTCAATGCGTAAGTCGGTAATTATTCAACTGGCAGGAAGGTCGTTGAAATTCTAAAACCCTATAATGACTGCATGTGGTAGAAATTTATAACTTCTGCATTTAATTTCCCAGTTCCTTCTATTATGATTGTCAAGGAAATACTAACTTATTTTAAATTACTGGGAGATATTTTATGGATTCTACTTTCTTTTCTAGAATATCCAAAAAAAAAGGGCTGAAATTAATTTTAGACTAACCTCTAAACTACACTGACTCTAATTCATAGGCAAAATAATTTTCTAGTTATAATTCGTTTGATTGGCTACGTCCAATACAAAATGGCCGAAAACGAACACTACCTACTGAAACCCTGAACTGAACTTACATACCTACAGCCTTTTCAAAGTAGTTAAAGAACGTTTACATGTTAAAAGTCCAAACATACCATCACGCCTGTAATCCCTAAAGGTATAGGCAGAGGTAAGCAGTCAGTACACTGCATAACCCCACCCCTTTTCTTCTAAGTAAGAGGGGTCAGAGGCCCTAGACAAAGTGACATTCTATCGGCGATAACGATGATCGAAAAGGTAAAAATGTATAGGATTGACATAAGCTATCGAAAAGCTTATGTCAATCCTGTTGAAAGTTGTTAAAGAAATATGAAACGCTTTGGAAGCGATTGTCACTTGTGTAGGTAATGCAGACCACTGACGGTACCTATACTACACCCACATTTCGCCAGTTATGTTTAAGTCCCATGTAATAGGGGGCGAGCCTATTGCCATCAACCGGGCACAAATCCAGACTCCGGCTGCTACTAAAAAATCCCTGACGGAAAACCCCAATTTAAAAGTATTAAAATTGTATTCAAGTACATAAAATAACACATAACATCACGCCTCGTTTCCCCGAAGAACTAGGCAGAGGTGTACCTATCCTGCCAGGGTTGCGGGAAAGTCCGAAAGGGATACCGGGACCTTGGCAACAGGCAACTGAAGGAACACGGGTGGGTTGTAAGTACCTATAGTACACCCACATTTCGCCAAGTCCCATGTAATAGGGGGTGAGCCTAATGCCTATTGCAACCATCGGACAAAACTTCCTAGCTCTGGGCTGCTACCTCAGACCAAATAAAAACCAAGACAGCGCTGTCAACAATGACGTGAGGCCGGTTTCGTAAACATGTGTGCACATATTTTGGTGCAGTTTGATTGTAAATGTGTGCGTTTGAGCGTGTATGCACAGAGCGGTGGTGTAGTTTTGGCATGCTTCACTGTATTTTTCGCAGCGCTCTGTCTTGGTTTTTTATTTGGTCTAAGGGTGCTACTGAGAAATTCCAGATGGAAAAACCCTTGCACGACCTGGGAATCGAACTCAGGACCTCATGCTCAGCAGTAGCGCTTGCGACCACTAGACCAACGAGGTAGTGAAGTAAGTAAATAATTTAATTATTTTACATATTCGTGTACCTTTTACATTGGACAATTTAACAAACTTATATGCATGGAAACACGAGGAAAACCACTATACAAATCATTAAAATGGCGTCGTATAGTAAATCTTATTTGATAGTGCACTGACGTCACAGTCTAGTCGTAAAATGGCAACATTATGCAGAGGAGATGTAATTGTTGAAACTCGGTGCATTCCTACATTAATCGTATTTAGTGTTACTTATTTAGTTTTAGTACTTATTTAAATGTTTTAGTGCCGAATTATCAGATGTTAATCGAACAAGCGCTTGGTGGCCCAGTGGTAACGGCCCCAACTTACAAGTTGTAGGTCGTGAGTTCGAACCCAGCCAAGGCCTTTACTTTATGTAGAAAATTTATTTCATCACTACTGCTCTAAAAAAAGGAAAACATTGTTAGGAAACCGGTATGTCCTAGAATAAAACATATGAAGATATGTGACATCTATCAACCCGCACTGGGCCTGCGTCCTGTCCTGGTGACAGGACTCCTCGCAGAGAGGAGACCTGTCACCTGTGTCCCAGCAGTGGGAACGTTTTAGGCTGATTAAGTTAATCGAACCAGTCATATCATCGTTAATAGTCTTCAATCTTCAAAAAAGTATCTAATACATAGTACCTGGCTACGTTGACTTTAACTTTCAAAATTAAAACGAACATTAACGTGACCTAGACGGTCGCTTAAAAAAAAAAAATTCTTTTTTTGTTTTTATTCTTCAGCACTGGCCTTAAATAAAAATTTACCTAACTTAAAAAAGTTTGAATCACAGTTTCGATTGTGACACTGCCAGTCACCTCTAATATTTATAAGTAGCAATAATTTATTTCCGCCGCTGCGTCGCCGGTGCGTGTGCGCCCGTGACGTGGCGGAAAAGATTCAGGAATGCTGTCTGGCTCAGCCGGAAAGCAATCTTATTAAAACCCGTACTGGCGAGGGAAGAAAACTGATATTGTCAAAATATTATAGGTTATTCGATTTTGAAAAACGACTCATTTTATTTTATTTGAACAAGTTGATAGTATTAACTGTATTATTAAAAAAATTAAATCAAATAAATGACTGACAAGTATGCTCTAAATTTTGCAGTAGTTTTGCCCCTTATCTATGTTTTTTTTAAACCAACTTCTGAAAGTCGAAAATATCTATGAACTTAAACTTCACAGAAAGAATCTATAAACAGCGAAGTAAAAACGATCATGCGCACTTTCTAATTCCAAATACCCGCGCCAAAGCTCAAAAAATCTCGTTTTGACATTTACCAAGACAGTGTCGTTCCAGTTTGGATCAATGTATCGATAAAAATCTCGCTACCGAACTTATCGATAATCACTGAGTGTCACCGCTCTAGACGTAGATGGTAATCTAAGTGGACGGCTTGACACAACACTGTGTAAGCCGATAAAAAAATAGCAGACTACACGTTGAAAATAATAGCTAGAAAAAGTTACAAAAAGTAAGCTCAGCCTGCCTTGAAACCTATAAGGGGTAAAAAAAATACTTGGGCCTAGTAAAAAAGTGGAAGCCTGCAAAATAATTTGTTTTAATTTTACTTGGAGAGGCATAAGAATCCTATTATTGCTCTAATGATGCAGACAGCCTTAAAAGTACCTACGTATATCTTAGTGATGATTAAGTAAATACGATAAAGTGCAACAGGTTTTTAAAAACAACCATAATTTTGCCAAACGACAACTTCACCGCATTTTATGAAACTTCTTTTGATCTAAACAAAAAAGTATAAGCCACGTTTGTACTTATATGCCAGTACCTATCATGACATTTGCACACGTACGCCAAAAATAAAAATAAAACGAAGGAGAAAGTCCAAGCGATAAACCAACATGTCATTAAAGATTTTTTCTTCATTAAAAAATATCGATACTATTATTCCTGCCTGACCACTTCATTGGTCTAGTAACTAGAATCTAGTGACAGTGGTTGCAAGCGCTACTACTGAACATTAGGTCATGGGTTCGACACCCAGGTGGGGCAATGTTATTGGGTTTTCCATCAGGAATTTCTCATTAGGAGCGGAGCCAGAAGCCTGGATTTGTGCCCGGTTGATGACAATAGACTCGCCCCCTATTACATGGGACTAAAAATAACGGGTGAAATGTGGGTGTACTAGATAGTACACTTCTGCCTAACCCTTTGGGGATTACAGGCGTGATGTTATGTTATATCTTCCTGTCCATTTCGTTACCATTTCAATCCGGTCCCTTCTACCTTGAAAGGTATAAAACCATGTACAAAACATGACTAGAATGGTAACGAAACAGCTGGTAACTAAAACATACGCCATGTTTTGGTTAAGTACAGTCCGCATAAAAAATAACATCCGCCGACTAAGATATCAATGAACGTGTAGCGATTGTACTGTACGTCGCCATGCGGATATGCCTGTGTTATAGATTATAGGTGTTAAATAAAATTGATTATAACAAATTATATGTACTGTATTTCTGTTATAACATGATGGTTTGGTAGACAATATAATAAAAAGGTCAATTTTCAGGTTATAACGATTTTGACATTTTAATTGTTTCGCCGCCCCTTTATTGTATGCGTTTCAGAATATTAGCTAGATTATAAACAAATTGCTTTTAAACTTTTTCATGGAACTTTAGTTTTAAAATTTAAGTTTTTTTTTGTTACATTTTGTTGCAATTTCCGTAGCTATATGTCTGCATGCTGAATATTTCGTCTCTTTAAACAAAATATAAAAAAAAAACATTAAAAAATATATTCAAATTCATATTCCGGGTTGACAAATAAATGTAGGTACCTAAGTAGATACCTAGAGTACGTAAATATGTTCGTCCACAATTTTCATAATTTTTCTGTTCCATGTTTCCTAATAATTTAACAACCAACTTAAAATGAATAAACACTATTGGAATTTGTATTTTAGCACGTGCAGACCATAATTTCAATTATTTTCAATTTTCAATAAAAAATGCCTCACGATAAAAGTCACTAGCGAGCTCACTCTTTTAATTATCGACTTGAAATGTCATTTACTCAAAGCGTAAGGTGTGTAGAAAACTATTAAAGAAATACCACAGATAATAGAGCAAGATATTTTTATAGACATACCATTGTGAGGCTGAATGGTCAGTTAATGTGTACAACTCAGTCTATGACAAAAAAAAATAGTGACATCGGTATAAAAACTAAATTAGTGACTAGTACCTTTAACTTGGTAGACGATGATTAAGATAAAACTGAATTTGACATTGAAATAGCCATATATCAAGTTGCGACGCCATGAACTGCTAAGAATGACTTAACTATTGAGTAGATACCGACTCATTTATGTCTAGTTTTAATCCTTTGACGTTAGATTTGTGTAAAAACACCGTAAGATACGGCAACAGAGCGAAAGCTAGCAACATTCTACTCAATAAGTCAGTTTCTAATCTTAACTTTAAATAGTTACCTAATCTTCATCAAGTTGTTGTGAACTCACAAAAATTAAGGCGATGACTTTTGTCAATTCCCAAAAACTTGATCCCCAACACTATTAAGATAGAAATGGTTGGCAATGTGTTCTATTTAGCTTTTTGGTCACCTTTCCTCTTCTTCTTCTGCGTAGTACTTATATACTTATATACAGTATATTATATACAGTATGTATAAAGGGCATTTATTTTATCATTTTTTTAATATTATTATTTGTTCGCAAAACTAATAAATTGATAAGTAAAAGAAACACTCTGTACATGCACACTTGTATTGCAACGTAGAAAGATAAGTGTGTGTGTACAGATTGTTTCTTTTCCGTATCAATTTTTTTTTTTGGTAATATTTTACTATAAAAAAGAGAAAAAACTTTTTTTTTTATTGTATTTTTTTTTGCATGTATTTACGCAGGTTAAGGGGAACGCCCTTCGTTAAATAACATACTGATATTTTTTGGTCTCTATTATATTTTTTTCTAAACAAAAATGATAATGTTATCTTATCTCATAAAAGTCTGGTACATAAAGATGGACTCATACCAGTCAAGTCTAAGCCCAAAGCCTCTTGTCACAATAATTGGAATTCCATCTAAATATTATTGCTAGCCTCTTTACAGAAGTACCTTGGCCAGCGAGCTTTGCTAGGGTGAAAATATAAAAACATATCGTCCAGGTATACCATTGTTGTATCGCATCCCTGAAGCTATGAAAATAGAGAAAATGAATTTTCCCAGATGAGAGACGCTAGATTGATGTTTCGCCCCCGTAAACCCTATATTGCAACTTTCATGGAAATCATTAGAACCGTGTTCGAGAACGAGATTATAAATAAATATACATGTACCTATTATAAAATAAAAAAATATACGAAATATTCGTATATATTTAAATACGAATATTTATCATTTAATACTTACTTACTAATATTACAAATGCGAAAGTAACTCTGTCTGTCTGTCGCGCTTTCACGCCAAAACTACAGAACCGATTTAAATGAAATTTGGTACACAGATAGTCTAGAGCCTGAGAAAGGACATAGGCTACTTTTAACGACATACCATGCGGGCGAAGCCGCGGTCGGAAGCTAGTGTAATAATAAAGGATTTGTTTTATCTCTTAATATCAAAGATCACAGTACACCGATGCCTTTTAACATAACGTTTCTACAATTCTAATAATCTTGTTTATTCCGTTCTTGCGCTACTTAATTTCAAATTAACATTGTTACAAGCAATAACTTGTAATGCCGATAACTTGGTTGCAGAATATTCGATGGCAAGTAATTGTGCCGTTAGATAGAGGTCCCACGCATATTGTTCGTAAATCATAAATTCATAATAATACCGTGTAATTGCAAGGTGTATTACAAGGCGGCTTGTTTTGTGTAAATCCTGCTAGGCTACTGAATTGATATCATTATGATATCGATAAGTATCATAACTTCAACATAACGGAATTGAGTAATTTTTGATAAGTCAATTATAAATCAACTTTTCTTGATTGAAAACTTTTATGGAGGACATATTTATATTTTAACGGACGGCGGGGTAATTGCGTAACACACTAACAGTAGCAATGGCTTTCATTTTGACAGTTCAACAACATTCATTGCGTTATTTACATTGTTGAGGAGACAAATTTTTTAAACGTAAGAAGCAATAAATTTGCAGTATCCTTCAAAGTCATTCCGATTGTCATTGAAAGTGTGTTACGCAATTAGGGTGCGGGACGTTACGTATAAATTCTTCTACTAGTGTCCCCTAGTTTAATTGTTCATAGCTACGGATTCTTAAAAGAGAAGTTCCGTCATCCTTACAAATTATAAAACAAAGTCCTCCGCCGCGTCTGTCTGTCGTCCTGTACGCGATAAACTCAAAAACTACTGCACCGATTTTCATGCTGTTTTCACCAATGGATAGAGTGGTTCTCGAGTAAGGTTTTAGTATATAATAACCGACAACCACGCGGGCGAAGTCGCGGGCATCAGCTAGTTCATTATCATTTTCACCAGTATTTGACATTAAGGTTTTAAAAACGCTCTGTATTTGGACAGCCGTACCGTAGTGTAGGAAAGAGATGAAGCTCTACAAGACGTATGGATCCATCTCTTTCCCCCGCTGAAGTAAGTTAAAATAATACTGCTGTAAGCGGTGGTGGTCGGTCCCGTAAACAGTAACTGACTTGGTTAAACCGTCCACGGCCCATTTTTGTCACAAATCTCTTCCACGTTCTTCCACGGAATGTTTTCGCGATAGGTATGCCTGTAATTGTTTGCTATCGTTACAAAAGCTAATAGCAAACACGTTGTAGCTTATCTAGACATTTTACTAGCTTCCGCCAGCGGTTTCGCCCGCGTGATCCATACCAATATTATAAATTCGAAAGTAACTCTATCTGTCTGTCTGTATGTTACCTTTTCACGCCTAAACTACTGAACGGATTCCGATAAAATTTGGCAAGAAGATAGATGGCATCCCGGGGAAGGACATAGGCTACTTTTTATCGACATACCACGCGGCCGAAGCCGCGGGCGGAAGCTAGTATCTCAATAAATTACTAGCTGTTGCCCTCGACTTCGTCTACAATCCTGAATGAAAAGTAGCATATGTCGTTGTCCGGGTCATGGTCTACCCACGTGCCAAATTTCATCTAATATCGTTTAGCCGTTTTAACGTGAAAGCGTAACATACTGTATCAAATAAACAAATTCACTTTCGCATTTATAATACTGGGTTCAGCCCGCGGCTTCGCCCACGTGTATATGTGCCTCTGTCCTTCCCCAGGATGCCATTTACCTCCTTGCCAAATTTTGTCGAAATCAGTTCAGTGGTTTAGGCGTGAAAAGGTAGCAGACAGACAGACAGAGCTACTTTCTAATTTATAATATTTGTATTGATTCGTTAGGATAGCCTGTGTTAAGTACTCAGTGATTAATTGATTACATAGCATTCTACTGGTGAAAGAATTTTTAGTTTATTTTTGAGTTCATTACAAACAAAAATAAAAATCTTTTCTCTTTATAGGTAATATTAGTGAAGATAAATTCAAGTAGATCGTGTCTGTCTCTATGACTGCGTTGTTCTTCTAAACTTCGCAACGAATTTAGATGTGGTTTTCACCGTCATTTAGAAATTTTATTCCGTAAAGTTTAAGTGTATATTACATTAATATTAAACTTAGATATGTCTAAGTTAAATGAAATATATTTTTAATAAAACAATGTGAAAATATTTTTTTAATAATCTTATTTAAATTTTGTGAGTCAAGTCGTCAAAGCCGTGCGACGCAGGGGCGGTTCGCTTGTGACTAAATAATTGTTTCATTCAAGTGTTTGTCACCTTTTCACCTTCGCTGACGCGAATGGACGTCAGTGGCCGATATGTCACTACTTTATTGAGACCAATGTGGTGACAGGCGTCTCAAAATCGTTCAATTTGTTTATTGCAAATATTTAATTAGAAAGATCTCCTTTTGAACTTCAAAAATGTTGTTGCCATATTTTCATGATTTTCTTAAAAAAAAAATTTAAAAAAAAATCTAGATTAATTCTTTCTTTGATATAAAATATTACTTTTATTTTACGATCGAAGAGCAAATTCTTATAATGAATGAAATTTCAGATCACAGTATCGTTGCTAAGTGCGTTTGAAATCACAAGTTGCAGAGATTGTCAACCCCATTACATTTAATGCATAGTCTAATATTTATTTATAATCATAATCTTTATTATATTTGCATAAGTAACATCTTTATAATTTATTCCTTTGCATTAATTACATACAGTATAGTTCCAGAACCCATTTATTACTTATTGTGGTAAAATCTGAAAAATCCTGAACGATTGCTAACCACGCGCAAACATTTTTTAGTTATTTTCAATAAACGTTTGAAAGCGCTTTTCTGAAAGGTAACTTTTTCATCTTTTAATCAAATAATACTCACAGGGAACTTGCTTGGTCTGCTTATTTAGTATAAAAAAATGATTTTGTTTTTATGAAAGACCTGTCGAAGATCAAAGTAATTAAAATTAGCAAAAAGTTTATTTTTTTCATTCTTAACTTTAAGCAAAAAATCTTTTTTTCTTTACTTTTCTATGTCTAAGAAGATAGGTATTAATTTTATATTTATTTCTTGTAATGGCCATAGGCAGTCTTGGTCGCTCTTTATTCAGACTTATTTTGTTTTAAAGTTATTTCAACCAACTCAAAATATCTTTACCAATGCATATTCAAATTAAGTAAGACGGGTCGTATACATTAAAATCCCTTATCCTCGCTTACTTATAATGTAAATTTTGAAATGGAAAATAACCTTGTCATGTTTACTCAGTTAACGATAAACTTGAGATATAATTTTATTATTTACCATCGTTTTTGACCTTTTTAATGTAACATATACTTTGCAGCATAAAAATATTGCGTATTTTTCGTACATTATATCTTTATTTTTTCCTAAAACCGTAATAAATTCATTGACAGTACACTTGTATTATATATAACATGATAGGTAAGAAAACAAAACACACAGTAAACCTAGATAAGTGAGACATACTCCAGTATTTCCATCAAATATTTATCTAGACTTCAGCAAATAGTACCAATAAATACGCACCATTAACAAACTTGTTTAACAAACGTATCGTTTATAACGTCAATGTATAAAGTTTTCAATGTACATCACTTGCCAAAAACAATAAAAAGCACAATATTCTTGAAATTTCAGTACATCCAAAGATTCGAACTTTTACCGCAACTTGGCACTATACCTTGATCACATTTGCAAAAAAAAAACAAAAGAACTATGCACTTTGACACTTTCACGGGTTTCTTTTTTTAAATTTTAATGTCTGCAAAGGTACTCGGAGGTGGTGTGTAAAAAGTTCGTAATAGTTGGAAGTTGACGCGGCGAGGCACTGCGCTGACGGCTGTGCTCGATCGACTGGAGTCGCAAGCGCACCTCTACACGGGCCGGCGCTGAATGCAGGGGTAACCAACATTTTCTTAGATTTGTGCTGCAGGCTTGTAAGTTCTTCATTAGGTTTAGTTTAAAAAAAAATAATAGTAGGTCTGTGAAAGTATTTAAATAAAACTTGGAAAAAGATTTAACTTCGAACAACCACTTCTAATGGTGGAGACCGAAATATTTTAATTTATTTCAAAGATCCAGCATAGACTGGTCGATAAATCTTACATAAAAGTTTGCTTAACAACAACATTTTATTAGATAAGTAGTAAAGAACCTACTTTTAGATTATTATTTCTCTTACTTTTCAGTTTCAGATGACTATTATCATTATAATTCAGTTATCAAATCATTTGAAAACCTCTGGTTAATATTTATATCATTTAACAAACTGTTGGTTACTCCTCATAAAACCTGTTAAGTCAGCGATTGAGAACGCAAAGAGCCTTGAAGTTGCAGTGGGGAAACACATTCGTCTCTTTTTCTCACAGAACAATTGAGCTCACAATAGAAAAGGACGTCGCTATTACTGTAAATAAACTCGCATAGACCTAGCTTAATTGATATCGGTACAGTAAGTTGTAAGTAAAGTTGTTCCGAGTCATTTAAGTTCAAGCTTTGCATCAATTGCAATAAGATATATTTTCAATAGTATTTATCTCCAATTTCAAAATTTTGGAAACAAAGAGCTTAAAATATGTTAATTTTGGCAACGTAATGCGTTTAACGGCTCAAATTAAACGTAAAGAACCATGTGAAATTATTGAATAAATAAAAATTGTGAAAAGTCCAACTGGGAACTTTAAATGATAATTTTGGCGTGGGATGCGTACGCGCAGCCGGACAGTGGACACGTTTGATTAGTTGCGAGAATACATCTTTTCGTGATGTCTCTTTCGCTCGGTGAGTCCGGCAGTATGATAGAGGGGGACCACATAATGTTTACATCTTTATGGACCGAAGAGACGTGGCTTTAGTGGGATCTTCCCAGATGTAGTGATCGGTTAATTTTAGTAGGTAGGAGGAAATCGTCAGTTACAACAGTTTTATATAGCGGACTGTTTTTTATGTTATTTATTAAGCGCTAAGACGACTGCATTTTAATAGTCATCAGGTTACATGTGGAGTATTTTAATTTATATCTTTATTTATTGCGCTTTTAGTTACGTGTTTGTAATTGATTTTGTTGCGAACTGTACTTGTTTTTTTTTCGTTTATTTTGTCTGTTTTGTTACGCTATTAGTTCGTAATTTATTTGTTTTTTTTATACTTTTTTTATGTTGTAATTATTTTTGTTTATTACTTTTGGTAATTCACATAGATATTTAGATAATTAAGTTGTATATTTATTTAATTTTTGTTAGCTATTCTAAATACATACATGGTGTCGACTATGATTGTATCAATCAAAATATGATTGTGTGTCTACCACATTCATTTAGGTATACTTATCCTAGGCTGCCTTGTTGGTCTAGGGGTCCAAGCGCTACTGCTGAGCATGAGGTCCTGAGTTCTGTTCCCGGGTCGGGCAAAGTTTTATTGAGCTTTTCATCTAGAACTTGTCAGTAGCAGCCTGGAGTCTGGATTTGTGCCCGGTTGGTCGCAATAGGCTCGCCTCCTATTACATGGGACTTAAAATTAGCTGGTGAAATGTGGATGTACCTACTATATGTACTCCTAAACCTCTATCTAAGCAGTTTGTGTATTTCTATACTAAATTAATATTATATTAAATTGAATCAAATCGTCGTTTTTGACACCCTATGAGCCCTTCCTTTATATTTTTTTTTCCCTTTGTACATAATGCTAGACTTAGATTGTATATTTTATTAATTAAAATTGTAATTGAATAAATGAATTGAATCGTCGTTGAAATGTACATAATAAATTAAAATCTAATTTACATACTTCGTTGTAACTGTTGATTAAAGTGATCCAAATCTTCAAAATCAAAATATTTTATTTCACATAAACCTACATGGGCACTTATGAAACGTCAGAAGCTAGGTGCACGGTTCCAATTAGTCGTTTCTTATGGAGAAGAGCCGGCGAGAAACTCCACGGTTACCTACGCTTTTAAAAGAAAATTGGAACTAATTTACATACTCAAAATCTAATTGACGACACGGTTGGCGCAGTGGCTGAGCGATGGCCCGCTGCGCAACGTGTCGTGGGTTCGATTCCCGCACGGAACAAATATTTGTATGATCTGCAAGTAGTTGTTCCGGGTCTGGGTGTTAGTGTATGTGAGTTTCTATGGTTGTAAACGCACCCACGATACAGGAAGAAATTCCTAGTGTGGGGCAACGTTTTTAAAAAAAAAAAAAAAAAAAAAAAAAAAAAAAAAAAATTTACTCACTCAAAACTTCGTTTTAACTGTTGATTAAAGTTATCTTTGCCACACTTACCCTGTTCAGATAGCCATTTCATCGACTTATTCTTCTCTATCATATTACTATGATACTATGATAGTGTATGATACCGTAACGATGATCAAGCGAGTGGCGATGAGTGTGAAACCTGTCGACTTGAGGTGTACGCCCCAGATAACATCTTGATTGTGTCAACTGCCTTGTTGAGTACAGGCGCACGACATACTGGAGAACGCTGGAAAATATAAAAAAAAGGTTATGTTACGTAATAAAAAAACGCATGCCTTTTTCCAAAGTATTATATTATGCACCTATTCATCGAATAAGTACCTAATTATAAGTATTTTTGTTCAAAGTCATTACGATTCCCACAAAATCTGAGCGATTGGTAGCAAAGTAACATAGGATCGAATCTCCAGACACAAGTTTTTTCCGTCAAAACAAACTCAATTTTCCAGTTTGGTCCTCCCCAGTAAACAAATACGTAGGTAAGGTTTCCAAACTCTTCAGTGAGTTAAAAGCCAGCTCTCCCTTTAAGTGTACATAAAAGCGCGTGCGCACGTTTCAAAGTTCATGAAAGTGGAAAATCACCCGTAATGGTCGCGCAGTTCTCGGTGAACGTCAACATACCTTGATAATACACAAATGTGAGTGCATCAAAAAGAAAAACAACATGTTTTTATATTGTTTCCGAAATAAGGAAAGCTCGAACCGGAGCGGATATGTTTGTAGACGGTGTCATGTCAAGCGAGAAACCGACTGGGTACTACATAAAAGTACTTTGGCCTATGATTCCTTCCCTTTTTTAACCGACTTCAAAAAGGAGGAGGTTCTCAATTCGTCTATACGTTTTTGTTTTTTTTTTATGTGTTTTTCTTACGCGTTTACTAATTGATTTTGTTAAAATGTATAAATTCGAAAGTAACTCTGTCTGTCTGTATGTTACCTTTTTACGCCTAAACCACTGAACGGATTTCGACAAAATGGAAGCAAGGAGATGATAGATGGCATCCTGGAGAACGACATAGGGTACTTTTATCGACATAACACGCGGGCGAAGCCGCGGGCGGAAGCTAGTATTCTTATATTTATTTTATGACTATCTATCTAACTAATATTATAAATGCGAAAGTTAGTTTCTATGTTACGCTTTCACGCTAAAACGGCTCAACGGATTTGTATTTGTATTTACTAAATCTAGTTTTGTTTTTGGACGCAATGTTTCACAAACCGGGTCAGATTACGATTCAGGTTATTATCAGATTACGACAGAGACGCCACCTTGTCACAGGGGTAGACCATGACCTACGTTAGCACATAGGATACTTTTTATCCCGATATTCCCACAGAATCGAGACTCAATAAATCTTTACAACTGTCGATACCAAAGTTTACTAATGCTAATCGTGTGCCTAATTTTTTAATGAAAACATAAATGGCCGTGTTTGGAATTCAATAGATCAGACTGCAGATCTATAAATTATTACAAAACTGTTGTCACTTCCATAATATACCAGCTATACTGTCTGCTGTGGTTCCACACTCCGACATCTTAGATTCATTGAAAACTATCTGCGCCTCGCGGTTTCACCCGCGTAAGTCTTACCCATGTGCCAAATTTCATCTAAATCCGTTCAGCCGTTCAAGCGTAACAAACAAACAAACTCACTTTCACATTTATAATATACTAGCTGCGCCCCGCGGTTTCACCCGCGTAAGTCTCGATATCCTATGTGTTAATCCAGGTTATAAACTATCTGTTTGCCAAATTTCATCCAAATCCATTCAGTCGTTTTTACGTGAAAGAATAACAAACATCCATCCATCCATACTTACAAACTTTCGCGTTTATAATATTAGTTAGATTAATATATTACATTGTATAAGTACAGCCGCACGGGTCGATCCATCAGGTTAAGGAGGACCTCTCCCGTACATCCCCTTAATGGATTGCCGACATATAACTAATAATACCTACCCACTTTGCTAAAAGCAAAATCCATTTACCTCAGTGGTACCCCTTTTTTTTTTTTTTTTGGGTGGGAAATCATCATATGACTTCTCCCGCTCTGGGCGGAGCGGAAGGGCGTGTCCACCCACCCGTGTTCCTTCAGTTGCCTGTTGCCAGGGTTGCGGAATGACCGTCAGGTGTGCTGACATCTCTTTGAGGCGCGCGTGGAACACGACGCGCCATCGACCCGGGCCTGGTCCTTATCGGACGGCGAGCTACCCATTGCTCGCCGTCCGCAAGCCCGCGCCTATGGTGGCCGGGAATCTGCCTGGGATTCCCGATGCCCAGGGTGTCTCCAGCGGCGGCGGTTAGGGGCGTGAGGGCGCAGGCTTTGCCTCTCCCTCACGCGTTCCGCCTCCTCCTTCGCGAGCATCACTGCTGAGCACTGAACCTCAGACCAAATAAAAAACCAAGACAGATCGCTGTCAACAGTGACGTGAGGCCGGTTTCGTAAACATGTGTGCACATATTTTGGTGTAGTTTGATTGTAAATGGTTGTAAATGTGTGCGTTTGAGCCTGTATGCACAGAGCGGTGGTGCAGTTTTGGCATGCTTCACTTTAATTTTCGCAGCGCTTTGTCTTGGTTTTTTATTTTGTCTGAGCCCTGAACACAGTCAACTACAGTTAAGTACTGGTAACATTTACCTGTAACTTTTTTACTAACATAAAATTTACCTTTTATCTGCTGGCGTCCTACCTATTAAATAAATAAACAAACAGTTAAAGTACGAAGTACAGTCGCTGTCATAGCCAAATTGTTACCATTGACTGCGTTTGACTGTACATATTATTATAGAGAAACTCCTATTGAATAAGTGTAAATGAAATGATCAAGGTATTACCCGATTTACTATGTAAATCGGGTAACACCTTGATCATTTCATTTCCTTGGTAGCTACCGCCATATCAATGAGACAGGGCCCCGCGCCACAGGATGCCTCCGATCGAAAATTCGTAAAATGTTTATCCACAACTTCAAATTCTTATGGATTAAAGAAACGGCATTAATGAATACATAATGAAAATATGAAAAATAACGTTATTTATTTATGGCTCACTAGAGTTTCATATTCAAGCTACGGGCGGAGTTTTATCCTCAAGCTCTTGCCTTCATTTAGCAAAAGCATAAAGAAAATCTGACCTACTTCGTCTACCGAAGTCGCGAGTGAAGCGAGCTCAAAATTTAAGCACACTGCTTAAATATTGAGCTCGCTTCACTCGCGCTTGCATTCCCTTAGCAAAATCACAATGAAAGCTTAACTTTTCCCTGTTCAGAATGCTTCAATTTTCGAGCTCGTTCCGCTCGCTGTTTGATGAAATCGGATCTAAGTCAGAATGCTCGGAATTAGTCAACTTGCTTCGCTCGCTCTTGCATTATCTTAATATGATCACAATTATGACAGCTTTACCTTTCAAGTCAGTAAAGCTAAAAAAAAACAACTAAGCTAAGCTAACAAATACCGTGAAGCTTCGGACCAGTCATTTAAAAAAAAAAACGACTTCCAAAAAAACACTCAAAACTGAAAAAAAACTTTATTTTCGGAAGTCGGTGTCTTTGTTTTTCAATTTTCGTTTTTTGCCACCGACTTCCGAAAATAAAGTTTTTTTTCAGTTTTGAGTGTTTTTTTTCGAAGTCGGTTTTATTTTTTGGAAAAAGTTTTTATTTTTCACTTTTTAGTTGTAGGTACCACTACTAAAAAGTGAAAAATAAAAACTTTTTCCCCCACACAAATTCGAATAGCACTAGCTGATGTACAGTGAAGGAGTAAATGAAAACATCGTCTAGATAAACTAAGTGGGAAAAATACGTAATATTGAAGCTAACTCTAAAACTACGCAAGCAAAGTTAATAAAATTTATATGGGACCACCTCCAAAGCATGACCTACCATACAAAAAAGAATCATCGAAATCGATACATAATTGGTGGAGAAATCGGGTAACAAACATAAAAAAAAAAAAACTCATACAGACGAATTGAGAACCTCCTCCTTTTTGAAGAAGTCGGTTAAAAAGGGCCCTCAACAAATTTGTATACAGGCCCCTTTAGGGCTAGCTACAACACTGGACTATGTATAAAGTAGTTTGACAACTATCGCAAACATAAATAACTAAGCAGGGTATATGTAGCCTATAGATCGGCTATTTCGCTGGCTGTCTATGTGCAAAAGGAAGTTGTTGCCGCCTATAACTAAACTTTAATATGGCCTAAGACCAGCTGCCTGACAATACCTACGATCGTAAATTATAGTTTAAATTCCAATACCGAGCTAGACAACGATTGAATTGATTTATTTATGTCAAAAATAACTACTTTATAAAATTACGAGATGAGAAGACTGCAATTCTGCATAATACTGCCGGCTGTCATTTTTGGATCTTTGACAGTCGTTACGGGTCGTCAGAAGCCCGAAAGTCTAACCAAGGGGTATCGTATTACCAAGTTACTGGGTTGTGGAGGTCAGATAGGCAGTCGCTCCTATTCAGCTGCATCCGGTTAGGCTGGAAGCCGATTTTTTATTTGCATAATACTGCAAACTGTACGTAGAAAGTTGCAAAAAAATAGTTACTACGCCGTAGCCGTCTCGTAGCACGTGAAACTGCTATGCTCAAGTTACCTCACAAACACAAGACATCCTACCTGGGGGCCAAGTCTACTACATAAGAACGTGCCAGTGGTCTCGCAATGATGAGTTTTTGACAGATTTTGTATGGCATATCTGTCAAAAACTGATCATTGTGAGACCACTGACACGTTTGTAAATTAGTAGACTTGGCCCCCTGGGCACTACGCCAGGCTACGTAACAAGGGTCATTCTAAAAGTACATAAGTACATTCATACATACATAAACTCACGCCATAACTTCCCATGGGGATAGGCAAAAACCACAGAACGCCAAGTGCTACGATCCTTTCATACTACTTTTTCTTCGTTCGGTCACACACGCACGCCAGCTGCGAGTACTACGGGCCTCACCATTCTGAAGAACAACACCAACAAGGTTACTATATGTCCTTCTAGGGCGTCGAGTCGAATTCTCAAAGTAATATAATATTAAAATCAGTTACTTTAATGCTTTATTATGCAAGTGTATTAGATTCGTAGCCACGTAGCATTTTCGTAGCAATTTTTACCAACTTTTTAACCTGCGTTTTTTAACCCGCTGCGTTTTCTAATAATGGAATATTGAGAGCCATACATGAAGCTAACGATTTCTTTGTTGGCAATTAAATATTCCTCAAACTTAGAGGCGTGTTTAATGACAAACTCCATAAAGAAATGTCATGTTAATAGGTGTTTTGTTTAAGCTAAACAACTGATAAATACGGTTTTGCGGTTGTAAGGAAACTTTTTGATTGTTTGTTTTGGTGTATCAATGGCAAAAGTGTTGTTTTTTATACTTCGATCTGACCCACTCCAGAGCAAAGGAAAAACATGAAACATTTTTTAAAATTATTTCGTTTATTTTATCAGTGAGTTATCTCATGCGAAATTGTTCATTGTTATCTGTATTTTTTTCCATGGGAATTTGTGCCTGCAATAAATGATACCTAATTATTATTTTCAAGAGGCGATATAACACTACTAGAAGCATTAGCCAACGTGACAGTTCAGGGACCTCCCAGTAATGATGATTTGTTGTAATTAAAGCGAAAGGAAGGACGGTCTTGTGCTATCGTGCCGTCGAGAAAGTAAGAGTGTGACAATTTCACGCTCGCGACTCACGCGCACTGAACTTGACGTCTAATGCGAGATTGTGTAGCGACAGCAGAGGAGGGCTTTCCGTGGTAAAACGTATATTTAAATTTTTCATAACTTTTAGATATAACTTAGTAGATATTATAATATACATTTCCAGTTTATGCTGATCTCGCATTGTTTAGGATTTCCGTGCAATGCGAAGTCAGCTTATATTGGAACTGTATAGCTTGATGTGGAGCCGTGTGTTACTATATGTTGCAGGAATAGGTCTGTAAAGAATCTTTTACAAGTCTGACTCCACAAAGTCATTAGATATGTGCATGTTTTAACGATTTGAAATGTGTATTGATAATTTGGCGCAGGTCAAAAGAGTCGAACGTGGCCATAAGCTGCGTTTTTATGTGTACGACATGCTGCACGTCGCCTTCTTAGAAGTTTGTGAGTAATACCATCATTTATATACTTCAAACATTTTTACAAATAATAATATTCAATTGTTAACACCTGCAACATGGACTTTTAGGACGGTTTAAATCGCCCAACGTTGTTATCGCGGAAAAATAAGCTTACTTATCCATAATCAGCCTATAATGCTCCCACTGCTGGGACATATACTGAGAAAAATATAGAGAGCAGTGGTGGCCCAGTGGTAACGGCCACGACTTACGAGTCGTAGGTCGTAGGTTCGAACCCTGACAGGCGCTTTACTTTGTGTAAATTATTTCATCGCCACTGCTCTCAAAACGGTGAAGGAAAACATCGTGAGGAAACCGACATGTCCTAGAACCAAAAATTCGAAGACATGTGACATCTACCAACCTGCACTGGGCCCGCGTGGTGGATTACGGCCCACTCCCTCTCACAGAGAGGAGGCCTGTGTCCCAGCAGTGGGAACATTATAGGCTGATTATGCTTATGCTACCCCGCGGGCCCAGTACGGGCTGTACGGGTTGGTAGATGTCATGTGTCTTTGATTTTTTTGGGTCTAGGACATACTTGCATGGTTTCCTCACGAAGTTTTCATAAAAGGAGTAAGTACGGATCGTAGCTGTCGTAGAGTGTCAGATCGTAGCCATATGAAGCTTCTACCTAACCCCATGGGATAAAGCCATGATTTTATGTAAGTATGTGTGTTTATTACCAAACTTGTTACAAGTTGAACATAATTTTGAATTGAAGCTACAAATATGTGCTAAATAAATTGTGATAGGTAAAACGGCAGTGGTTGGTATACGACGAATAGGTAGAAAAATGACAATAAAATTGTAATTTCTATAAAAATTAAAAAGGACGTCGCAGGCAGGATACGGCGGCATCGTTGCCGGCAGTATGCGCTTGAATATAGTGATGCCGAAGGAACCCATGTCGTGTCGTGCCGCCAATGGGCGCACGGAGACCACGACCTCACTGTCAACCACCAAAGACAAATGATTAAGTTGATGATAGATTAGGTAATTTGTCATCTTCCAAAAAATTATTAAACACTTGCTTTTTCTGCAACCACTACTTACCCGACTCGAGTCGATGCTTGCGCAGACGCAGATCTCGCCGAAATTGTCTCTGCGCAATTTCCCGCCACTTTCCATATTGTCTATGATTGTGTAACGCACACATGTTTGGTAATTCGATTACCTAACAACCAAAGTTTGTGAGCAAATAGCATGCTTGTTAAATTACTTGCATTTCTTAATATTGCTTCAGATTTCATCGAGACTAGGGTTACCATAATCGGAATTTAAAAAGTCCTGAACTCCTGACAAAAAGACCGACATTCATTGCAAAAAAGTCCGGACATTTTCATTTGTAATCTTTTTTGTTTCAGTAATGACTTAACTTTTTTATTTTTTACAAAAAATCCCTCAGTTCGCAAAATCCGGACAAAGTCCGAACTGGCTGCCAGAAAGCCGGACACGTCCGGACAAATCCAGACGGATGGTAACTCTAATCGAGACGCAGACAGTGTCAATCAGCTGTTTGTCGTAATCTCAGTTGTAACACAAGACAAATGATTGGCCGCACGTCGTTTGCGAGAATGGGTTACAGGAAAACTGTCTGTCTAAACTCCAAGTGGTTGGACAAAGTGCGATATCGTTACAGTTTTGTCGATCAATGTGGATGAACCTTTCGCAATGATTTCAGAGCAATATGTTGAGTTATTGTAAGTGGGTACAGGTCCTCAGACCAAATAAAAATCCGAACAATACAGTGAAGCATACAAAAACTACACCACCGCTCTGTGCATACACGCTCAAACTCACACATTTACAATCAAACTACACCAAAAAACACATGTTTACGAAACCGGCCTCACGTCACTGTTGACAGCGCGCTGTCTTGGTTTTTTATTTGGTCTGAATACAGGCCAAGAAAATGCTAATATATGATTAAAATATCTTCACAAAAGGGGCTAACTAATAACAACCGCACGGGTCGATCGACCAGGTTAAAGCTACGCATGACACAGTTGACCCGTGGATGTGTGACCATCTTTACATACCAAGACCCCTCCCTGTCGTTACAGGTCGTCAGAAGCCCGACAGCCTGGCAACCAGTCTTACTAAAGGGGTATCGTATTACCTAGTAACTGGTTTGTAGAGCTCTGTTAAGCAGTCGCTCTATGTAAAATACTGGTATTCAACTGCATCTGGTTAGACAGTTAGACTGGAAGCCGACCTCAACATAGATAGGAAAAGGCTTGGCAGATTTGAGATTTCATTTCATTATTCATCCAAGGCAAAAGATAAAGGTGCTGATAACCTATGTTTAATTATTATGTAGCTACTTATTGAAAATCATGAAAACAACACTAAAACCTACATGAAAATCTGTAAAATGAAATGGCGATAGCAGACAATCATAGCTAATCAGTCTGCTCAGAATTATTTGCCGTAACATTACATGAATGTTGATTTCAGGAGCAAAGAGTTTCTAATTACCTATTTCTCACCCTAAGTAAAAGGTCCCCAGAACATTTGATCGATTGATCAATCGCAATTGTACTAATATTGTCAATCGCTTCAATTGCATTTGTCTGAAAGAATAAGTCTACCTACTTACTTATTTCAGAGTTTCTATTTCTCATCCTAAGTTGATCGTTTCGGGGATCTTTTACTTAGAATGAGAAATACAATCTCTGAAATAAGTAAGTAGGTAGACTTATTCAATCATTGATAAATATAATGCTAGACAGTAAAGCCTTAAAACTCGATCACTATCATTCAAAGCCTCTTGCTACTCCAAATTCAGTCTGCCCAGCCTTTTCCCAACTATGTTGGGGTCGGCTTTCAGTCTAACCGGATGCAGCTGAATACCAGTATTTTACATAGAACGACTGCCTATCTGACCTCCACAAACCAGTAACTGGGTAATACGGTACCCCTTGGTAAGACTGGTTGTCAGACTTTCGGGCTTCTGACGACCCGTAACGACTGTTAAAGATCCATGAATGACAGCCGGGACCAACGGCTTAACCTATAAGACGTGTAAATTGAGTTTTAGTTTTAACTGTAACTTGAGTTACAGTGTTTTGCTTTAATAGCGCTCATTTGATTATTTCGAGGCAGTTGCATATCCCTATATTATTATTTTTCATTTTATAGTAAGTAGAAGGAGATATGAGCACATACTAAACACTGTACTTAAACATACTAAAAACCAAAACAACTTTTACAGGCCTTTTTCTCGAAATAGGTATTCCTGAGATACAGTGTTTTGGATTCACATGTCATTTTGTGCGGCTGTTAGTACTTAGCCACACCTTGTGACTCAATACAAGTTAAAGATCTCACCTCTATTATTTCTATGTGGATTAGGCACAGTTCTCCATCATTCACACTTTCCATTTCCAAAGACAAACCTACTTGTGTATTCTATCGAATCTCAACATTACGACACGCTACCAAGTTGGCAACTTTATAAAAAACAGTCGCCGGTAGCGTGGGGTCGCCACGGAAGGCAATATCCTGTTTCCTCCTAACCCCTTTTTTATTTTAATGCACAATTATAAAGTTATTCGCTTGATTTCGTCAGCACCACTCCGACGCATATAAATCGACTAATAAAGGTAAAAGCTGGGGTGGTCCTCTATTTGTTTTACGTAATAATGCAGTTTTGTTTAAGTTATTACTGTTCTTTAAGAGGAAATAGGGTCGGTCTTTTCTCCATACAAAAAGTCATAATTCGAGGTTCGGCTCTCGTCTATTTACTTCTCCAATGTTGGACCAATTTGAAAGATATTTTATATGTAATATTGAATAAGAAGGATATTTACTGTTCCCCGATGTTTTTCTTTTTTCATTAAAGTTGTCAAAGGATGATGCCTATTTTGGTACCCTGGTCCAATAGCCATGTGTAATAATACATCGTTGGATAGCCCGTTTTACTATGGCGCCTAATTCTAAATCCTGGTCCGTTCGGAGGTATACTGTACTAAACATGTGAGTTTTAGCAATGCCAAAATAAGGTATTTTTTTAGATACTTCATTATTCACTGCCCTTATGAGCATCATTAGAGAGGTTTTGACATCACACGCTACCCAGTAACCTAACGGTTAATCCTGGATTTCTATCGGTATGAGGTGTTGGCAAATAAAGCTTGCATAGCATTTCAGATTGGCACCGAATTGGCATCACCATGAAACTTCATTCATAAGTACTGCCTGATTGGCGGCTTGTCGATGTGGTGAGGTAGTGTAGATCCAATGCTGGATTTATAGATGACCTTAATGGCTGCAAAATAACAGTAATTGTCCTGTAAAACGTCCATTTACACCAATGTTTATTATGGTTTCAAAAAATATTAAATGACGGGAAACAAAGTAAGTCGATCGTTTGAATCGTTTATGACTGCGACTCTTTAGGTATTCGCACTCTGGACTCCGGTTACAGTTTTTCTTGTTCACTCCGGCTATCTCTTGGATTTTGTAATCTGTTTAGTATGAATAGTAGAAGAACCTTTAGGTTTCAGGCAAGCGATTTGTTTTTTTCCGAATTATCACACGGAACAAAAATAGGTGGTATGTATCTATTTGGAAAATACTTAATGAAGGCAACGTGGTACGGTTTTTCTGCAGCGAGCATTAACACAACTGAATAATTATCCTAGATAGAAAGTGCACTGGAGATGTACCTGATTACGGGAATAGTGAAGATGCTTGGCTCTTACGTGGGCGCATGCCATGTAAAACCTAAAAAGTACTATTGTTATTTGTTACTTATTAATTAATAACGATAACAAAACACAGGTACTGGTACTCATGCAATATCAATTGTTTGGCACTAAGGATACTCCAGGCATGCGGGATTTACCGCCTTCTGTCTTATTTCTTAAAGATTGTATCGTAGACGATGTTTGAAAAATGTTTTATTTAAATGGATGAATACATTTCATGTATGTATGGTTCGTGGCTAATTAATAATAGACGCACGGGGTCGATCGAAGGATACGTTACACTTTCTGAGATCGGTCCGTGGATGGGTGACCATCCATTACTTGACCAAGACCTCCGTGCCTCGAAAAGCACGCTAAGCCGTTTGTCCCGGTTTTCGTTTTTAGATCTTCGACAGTAGTTACGGGTGGTCAGAAGCCCGAAAGTAGGACAACCATTCTTACCAAGGGGTATCGTGTTTAGATAGGCAATCGCTCCATGTAAAATACTGATATTCAACTGCATCTAGGCTAGGCAGATGACGAATGTACAACATAACATCATGCCTGTAATCTCCGAAGGGTTAAGCAGAGATGTACCTATAGTAAACCCACATTTCGCCAGTTATGTATTATTTTAACTCCTTTATTTTAATAATTAATAGCAAACGTCATAATATAAGATCGTGATTAGATGATCGATCACTACGAAAACGTACGAAATGTGGGTAGGTACTTATGGGAAAAGTTTTTTGCGATTTCTGACTTTTCTAGTAGGTAGGTACTCTAACCTCAGTTGGTCCGAATGAGTGTTTGAATCCTTATACAAAACTGCATTGATTGTCATCATAAAAATAAAATGTTATAATTGACGTTTTTCTAGCAGACTGTACCATATTTCTAAAATCTGTGAATGCAGTTAGCAATTACTCAAGAAGTTAAGGACAGTCTCCTAAGAACATTTTTCTGTAGTTACAACGATTACGTCTGCTGCGTCGTCTCAACTTCCACCCTGTACTTATTACTCCGATCGGACAAGGAATCGAGGCAAAGGCCTTCGGAATTCTTGTACTAAATCTGAATACCTTTCTAATGATATATCATTTATTCCTATTGGAGCGGGTACCAGCTTCCATACATTTCGTGGCATCATTCTTTGTAGAATACGCCTCTGATGACAGCGGTCTAAACAGGCAATTTTGAGCATTTTCTGAGGGTTCTAGTGTTTCTACAGATAATGTATCATCAAAACTGAAAACATAGGGGCATATAACTAGTTGATATTTATTTTAATGTAAAAAATAATTGCTCTGAAGTCATAAACCAGAGAGAAAACAGGCGAGAGCGTTTGTATGGAGAGGGAATCAACACTATTTCTTCATAAATGCTGTAGGTAGGTAACTTGAATGAGAATTTCCGGAAGAATACCTACGTCTTACCTTTGCTGCCTCGTTGGTCTAGTGGTTGCAAGCCCTGGCTACTGCTGAGTCCTGGTTTCGATTCCCAGGTCGGGCAAATTGTTATTGGGTTTTTCAATCCTGAATTTGTCAATAAGTAGCAGCCCGGAGTCTGGATTTGTGCCCAGTTGATGGCAAATAGGCTCGCCCCCTGTTACATGGGACTTAAATGAGGGTGTACTTTATTTACGAGGCAACCAACCGATTATCCTTTAAAATTAAAGTTCGAGAGCACATTCGCAGGAAGCTGGCAGTATCATCACAACGGTAATGGTTTCCCATTGTTTCTCTTATTTGTTTTAGTATGTTCGTGTAGTTATGTGTATTTATTTGTTCTTATATTTATATATATCTAGGTTTATTATATATATATATATATATATATATATATGTATATATAGTTTTAATAGGTTTATGTATTTAAATAATATTTATTCCACAATTTTCGCTATTGCACCTACCACTGTTTGTCTCTGCATCACCCTAAGGTTGACTGGTAGAAAATGCCCACGGCATTAAGTCCGCCTCTGTACATTTGTGTGCTTAAAGGGTTAAATAAATAAAAATTAATAAATTTACACCTCTGCCGTACCCTTCGGGGATCACAGGCGTGATGTTATGCTGTTTTTAGGGTTTTTTTTTTCTGCTCGTTTGGCAATTGAGCCGATGTTGACTATTCTGCCAGTCGTTTTTACTGTTAAATTGCCATCAAGACTGGTGACTTCGTCGTAACCGCTTTAGAAACGCCAAATACCGTACAAAATTGATTCTAAGATAAAAATTACTAACTACCCACCTATTGTGACACTATTAATAATTCCAAAATATTATACCAAATAAGTCTTTAATGCGACATATCATGATCTTTTAAAATGTCAGCCGTTCAATTACCGACAATATTTACGAATTTTATCGACAAGTATTTGAATTTAATATTATTATGTTAAAAGAATGCAATAATATAAGTATTAACAAGATTCTTGACGACGAATGTCGAATTCTTTTAATTAAGTTTATGCTAACAGCTGACTTTTGTATTTCGAGGAAACATCAGCAGCTGTTAATTCAAAATACAGGAACCTATAAGCACACAAAAAGTATTTTCTACGTGAACTTTTTGACGACGCGGCGACGTGGATTTGAAGGGAAAGTTATACCTACCTATCGAAATTACTCGCTGGCCAGGTGGCCCGTGAGGCACTACAGTATCCGCTATATTCCGTAGCAGGGCTGATTATCACAATTCACTGATAGAATCACCACCACAACCAAGTTCCAGTCCAGCCGATTGATTCTGTATATATCGCACCGTGAGCTGTAAATACCTCCCAACCATCACCATTGCTATTCTGTAACCATCTCACCGTGAAAACTTAGGTGAAGCGAACGTGGAGTGAGTTGTCATTGTCATCGATACCTACTGATGATAAGGCACTGACAGTTCACTCCAAGCTCACTTCACCTAAGTTTTCGCGGTGAGATTTTTACAGAATAGCACAACAGATGGAATGACAGCTCACTTCACCTAAGTTTTCACGTTGAGCTTTCAGAATCGACCGGATGTTTTTTTCTTTTATTTTCAATAATTGTTGTTTAATATAATTTTGTAATGCATTAGCTACCAACGTCTGACTCTCACTAGGAGTTGCGGGCGTCGATAGCTGCGCCAATTTTAACTTTTGCAGCTCTCTGATTGCATTTGTTGTTTGTTCCAAATAAACGAAGGTTTTCATTGAGTAGATTGAGGTAGGATACTATACCCACCAATATTTTCCCTTTGGTAAATCTTTCCCTTCGTATCAAATGATACGTCCACTGACCTGCTTTTGGCAAACGTACCAGATAGGTACGTTACCAAAAAATTATTCGCATTCTTACCTGTGGCAGAGATTTCTACCAAAATTATTTTTCGCGCGTGCCCGTGGTGAATTATTTTCCGACGTAAATTTTCTATTAAACGACTTTAAACTCTATAGTTTATAATATAATATATTCTTTATTTCGGACTACACATACAATTATACACAATCCGTATAGTGTTAGTACTTACACTCGCGACAATCTAAGAAATCCGTTTTGACGTTTCGTTCTCGTACATGTAATAAAACGTTAAGCCTTGAGAATCAGTTTTTAACAATGTTGATAAGTCGTCGATTACAAACTCTCTAAGTATGTTCAATCGATATGTCTCGAGAATCAGTTTATAGGAAACCATTATTTTTTTCATCGCTACACCAATCATTTTTATAGCTGTCAAAACGGACTTCTTACATTGGTGCCGATTCTGTTGTTCACAAACTAAACTAAATTTAAGTTCACTGCATCTTTTTCTTTCTATTTCATTATGAAAAGGACAGAAGATAAATTTTAGTTTAGTCCTGTCAAACTGTCACGACTCCAAACAAGTTTAGACGCGATTAAAAACTTGCCTACTAAAATTACGTCAATTTACGTCAGGCGCTGATTAATTTGACAGGACTAAACTAAAATTTATCTTATGTCCTTTTCATAATGAAATAGAAAGAAAAAGATGCACTGAACTTAATTTTAGTTTAGTTTGTGAACAAGGGAATCGGCACCATTGTCGCGAGTCTAACAATTAATTAAAAAACTATGTTAGTAAACCTTTACCAACTAAAACTGCCGTGGCCCAACACACGTTGGCGCGTGCCTCCGTACCCAGTGCCTTATAAACGGACTGTCAACTTTGTCTAATAATGTTTTTTTTAGGTTTAATGTCGGATAAGACATTATCCATGGCAGCGGAAAAGTTGCTTCGGTGTAGGCTGAGGCCCAAAGAGTAGGGCAGTAGCCGAGACAATGGTGGTCATTCCACAACTATGCTGCATCCGCTCACCGTTTCTCCAGTTTGGCCCCAGTTGCTTTAATTAAAATTTCTAAATGGGGATTACACTACACTGAGAGCGGGGGGAGTATTGAGTTCCGAGCCAGGTGCCATGTTAATGCGCACGGGTTGTAAGAGAGGTGTAGTAAGAGTATGCAGTCCACCTCTCATAATAAGGGTTTAGGGACCCTGATTAAGTGTAGTGTAATACCCACTTTAGTCAATATTAAGAATTTATTGCCACTTCAGACCAAATTGTGGGCTAAGCAGGATGAATAAATTCTCATCTGCTACCTACGCCTTGAAAAACAGTAAAGCCCCAACCAGGCTAAACTTGTCCAACGACGCCTTGTGTTGCCAGCGTGTTTTTTTCAGTTTTTATTATTCAAGGAGAGAGATGTTTGATTGATTCGGTGCTAGAAGCATCGTCTTGAACAAGACCAATCATAATCTGAATAATTTTGAAGGAGATTGCTATCCTTACATAAACCGTTGCTTCATTTGTTCGAAAAATTTGTCCGCCCAACAACGCATTTATCGCAATGAATGTTGTTGGAAGTGTCAAAATGAAAGCCATTGCTACTGTTGTTGTGTTCTGCAATTACCCCGCCGGTTTCTGGAATGAAAATCAAAAAAAAAACATACATTTAAGTTAGTTAAAAAACCGTATGTAATGTGCAACTGCTGTGATTGTTTGACGGAACTATCAAACTACAACCAATGTGCGCTTTTGTCATTTCGTATGACGATAATTATCATGAACGTCCACGTCCAAGCCTCTCGGATAACTTGACATGAGTTTATTTTTGCCAAATGCCAGTCTTGTAAGCGCCTACCGTTATTTTCATGCTTAGCAATTGCTTGGCGACCATCGTCCAATAACGCAACAATATTTTTTCAATACTTTTAGATGCAGCGTTTGTATCATCTGCATACAGTCTGTTTTATAATCTCATAAACTAATACGACAGGTGCAAATGTCAAACTACAAATTGAAAAACAAACAACAACACTTGAAATGCCAAATTAGTCTACGAGGTTAAAAAACAGACATGTATATTCCAGGTTAAACCCAACTATGTTGAGGTCGGCTTCCAGTCTAACCAGATGCAGCTGAATACCAGTCTTCTACATGGAGCTCTGACCTCTACAACCCAGTTACTGGGTAATACGATATCGCTTGGTAAGACAGGTTGACAAACTTTCGGGCTTTATTACCCATAACTTCTGTCAAAAATGTACAAATGACAGCCGGGATGCCTTATCGTGCTTTCCGAGGCACGTAGGGTCTCGATATGTAATGGATGGTCACCCATCCATGGACCGACCTCAACAAGCGTAGCTTAACCATCGATCGACCCGTGCGGCTGTTATTATTTAGTATAGTATTGTAGGCATCTGTAATTCAACGTGCTGTAAAAAATAATTTAAACGCAAAAATATTCAATAAATACTTTAATTTTAAAACAATTCGGGTTTCATCTTACATTATACATTTTTGAATGTATTATAAACATTTTTACACTTTTTTTACCAAGCATTTTCATATAATTCACATAGAACAACTTAATAAGGCTCCTATGGATCAACTATTTAAATATTTCAATTTTATAAAACGGCCATTTTTTTTGTGTGTGTTACATGGACATAATAAAATTAAGAATGAATTAACAAAGTTTGCGTTTCACGCCATCGCATCAATGTGTTACAACCTTTTTGGGACATTTGCGCATTTAAATAAAGAATCGCACTTAGGAATGTTGCCATTAAAATTATAAAATTATATATTTGAATATAATTATGGTGCATGGTGCATATTTCAAATACTCACTAGTCACAGGTTTTATAGCATAGCCTTTTGTATTAATAGGTAACCATAATTGTGCGCATATATTGTCTGCTGGCAGTATATTTGTGCACCATAATATCTGCCAAAAAAATCTCTGTATCAACAAGTTTTAAACCGTTCATTCGATCATCCGATTTTACTCAAAGCAATATCTGCTGTAATTTAATCCAAACCATAGATGAATACAAATTGTTTACTGCGCATTTTAGGTATGAAGTTACAAAAAACGTGGCGGGCCCGTCTTGTGTGTAACGTAGTCAGAAGTTACGAGTTACGCGATAGAAAGAGAGGCAACTTCTAGGTGAATATAAATGTAGGTAATTAGAATTGCATTCAATCTTTTTATTTTCATTGTAATTCCTGAATTGCAATTCCTGGATTGCAATTCCTGAATTGCACTTTATTGTGTCGTAGCAAGAGTCGCTTTTTATTTAAATGATTTTGCGGAGTGAACAATCTGTATTTATCTGTGTTAAAACATAACCTGTAGGTAAGCCTAAAAGTTTATAGTAAGGACTTAATGTCTTAGGTACTTTAATTTTACCAAATAAATAATTGAGATTGCATATCCGACGTAAAGTCAGCTTAATAACTGCACATACATTCATTTTGCTCTATTCCGTATATTTAAGTAACGTTAATGTAAAACTATGGTTAACTGCATGGAAATACTATTTATTATAATAAGACGTATTTTATAGGCAAGAAAAATATGATAGCACCGCATGGTACACACTCGTTGTCTTTCGAGTAATTTTATATTTTTATTTTTTATTCATTTTAAAATAAAAGGTCAAATTACTCGAAAATGGTTGACATTTGCTTTAGAGTCATATGGGATTATTTGGTAGTAGACCTCTCGTACATCCCCCTAATGGATTGCCATAATTATTACCAATAAACCCTGTATAAAAATCAATTGCCGTGCGTTAGTCTCGCAACTCGAAAATGGCTCGACCGATTTGTTTTTTTTTTTTCTCGTCAATACCGGGGTGTTTTAGGGAATTATTTTTTAATAAAAACCCAAAGACCAGAAAAAAAAAATCGCACGTGGTACGTAAGTTCACTGGGTCATCTAGTCTGCACTAATTTATGGAGAAAAGATTTGTATTTTTGTTTGTAATGAATAAACTCAAAAACTACTGGACCGATTTACCTAAACCAAAACTCTTTCACCAGTTGAATGCTATAAAATATAACTGAGTAACATGCTGCGCCTGCGCATAATACTTTTCTTGCATATAAAATCGAGTCTAAATTATACACTTATCACAACTTTGCAAAGTACCGTTTCCTTGTATTGAAAAATCATTTTATAAGGTAACTATTTAATAATAAAAAGTTGTCAACTTGTCCAAAGTAAAACATTAAATTTTTCACAGCCTTTCTATCAATATTCTCCATATTTCATCATAATCTGCCTAGCCTTTTCCAACTATGTTGGGGTCGACGAGCGTTAATTCATCTTAATGATCCACCCGTGCGGCTTTTATTGTACTATAATATTAGGTACTTGTGCTTTTTCTACTTTTCAAAATCAATCTGCCTAGCCTTTTCCCAGCTATGTTGGGGTCGGCTTCCAGTCTAACCGGATGCTGCTGAAAACAATTTTTTTACATGACTGCCTATCTGACCTCAACAACCCAGTAACTGGGTAATGCGATACCCCTTGGTTAGACTGGTTGTCAGACTTTCGGGCTTCTGACGACTCGTAACGACTGTGAAAGATCCACAAATGATAGCCGGGACCAACGGCTTAACGTGCTTTCCGAGGCACGACTGTGGTCGACGCAAGTCTCGATATGTGAAAATGGTCACCTATCCACGGAACAACCCCGGCAAGCGTAGCTTAATCGACCTGGATCGACCCGAGCGGCTGTTATTACTTAGCTACGAGCTCCCCCTTTTGTTTTTTCTAGTTTTATTGTATTGAATACAAGTTGACAACTATTAATCGTAAAAACTAATCGTATCGTATGTTTATATTGAAATAACCACAAACCCTAGCTTGTGCACCAACTAAATTAATATCAAATATTTCTCACACACTATAATACATGGAAAATCATAATTTTTCGTATTGATATCGATACCAAAAGGCAGTGATATCAATAGCGAATATCGGTTACAAAAATTACATCTCTTTTAATCGATATTTTGAATTTCGAAATAGAACGTCAAAATTCAGAATGAAAAATAAAACAGAATTTTCGGGCAAGTTCGTGAGTGTCTAAGAAAAATTAAATAACAATAATAATATAAGTACATACATTAGTATCGAACTGTATCACAATTTACGCTATACAAATGATGAGTTTATGTATCTAAAATGCACTGGTAATCGATGGTATCTTACAAAAATAAATAGAGTGCTACCGTTCGATTCAAAGTTAATGGCGGCTCGGAACATCAGGCGAGTCGCTGCGCAGTAATAATTTCATGTGTCAGCGGGGGGGAGGGGGGAGGTACTGCGCAGCGAGTAGCTAACTTCCGAGCCGCCATTAAGTGTGAATCGAACTGTACAAGGATCATTTGGCGCCTGAGTGACATTGACAGGGGGCGTTTTTTTTTATTGTCAGGCAGTTGTGCCTGTTTCTACTCTTCAGCCAGCGTCACGGTGAGACAGCAGGCCAGAGTGGTAGGTCGTCGACTTTGTACTTTATGGTAGATAAATGTGCAAACAACGAATTATATCGATTGAAGTTCATCACAGTTGGAAACATTTGTGAAATTGACACTGGTGCCGATTCTGTTGTTCACAAACTAAACTAAATTTAAGTTCAGTGCATCTTTTTCTTTCTATTTAATAAGAAAAGGACAGAAGACAAATTTTAGTTTGGTCCTGTCAAATTAATCAGCGCCTGACGTAAATTGACGTAATTTTAGTAGGTAAGTTTTTAATCACGTCTAAACTTGTATGGAGTATTGACAGGACTAAACTAAAATTTATCTTCTATCGTTTTCATTGTCATTGTATATTGAAGGAACAAGATACCAGCCTTAGTTCCGATTTTGGTCACGCGCCAAAGTAACCTTGTAGTGTTGTAAGCTTTGATAAAGAGTAATTTTGGTTTGAAAGAGTTATAGGGAACTCAAAAAATTAAAAAGGTTGATGATTTCAGGCAATGTTTGAAAAAATAAAATTTTACTTTAAAAAAAATCCTCCCTCCCCGCCACCCTTCACCTACGTTGTTTTCTTTGTATATTTAAAAGCGTGTATTCTGAAAGTGGGGAACGTCGCAAATACATGTCAAATATTTCGCTGTTTTGATTAATTTGGCAATATTACTGTATGGAAATATGAAATATGGCTAACTAGTGTACTAAAATATTGATTATGAAATGCAATAAATAATATATAGTAAGACCGATTATTTAGTTTTAGATGTGTAAAAAAGATTTGGAAACTTTCCAAATGCCTTTTTTACACCTAAAACCGGTTACAACTTAAATTGAGTGTTATAATTGCAATTCATTATTAACATTCTAGTTAGTTAGTTAGCGATATTTCATAGTTCCATACAGTAAATATTGCCAAAATAATCAAAACAGGTAAATATTAGACAGTTATTTGCGATGTTGCCAACTTTTAGAATCAAGGCTCTTAATGTTGATTCTTGCCATTGTTAGGAATAAAGCCAGTATATATCTGTGTGTTGGAAGCCTAAGCAAGTAGTCTTAAGAATATGGAAAACCCATGTGGGATGGCCATGTTTGTCGAAGGACCGATGGCCGGTGGAGCAAGCGATTCCTGGTGTGGAGACCGAAGACCTTAAGGTGGCTGGGACAGACTGGATGCGGAAGGCGGAGGACAGGGTGTTGTGGTGTAGCTTGGGAGAGGCCTATGTCCAGCAGTGGACTGCCATAAGCTTAGTTGGTTTGATTTCACTTTGAATATTTCGAGGTGAAAAAAATCGTTAAAAAAATCCATAAATGATGTGAAGCAGCAATGATAGGTGCCAAACCAATGTATTAGACGAAATGATAACTTGGGTAACCTGTGTCGCGACTGTGGCGCAATTGTGGCGCAACTGTGGCGCAACATCTAAGTAAAATGCTTAAATAAATACCTAACTATTAACACGTTCTTCATGAATCACACTATATGTTCTCAATATTTTCAATTTTCTCTGTTTTGTTGCCGAGGGTGGCCTTACAGACGTATCCCTTTAGCGCGAGCACGCCCCTACATTTTATGTGAACCTGGTAGCGAGCGCACCAGTCTAGGTTGTTGCAACCGACGCCTGCGTCTGAGAGGGTCTTTACTGCGGCTATTGAGAGTAGATCTGTGGAAGAGGAAATAGTTTGAATTAGAATTGGTTGATTTGGTTGGTTAGTTGGTTGGTTGATTAGTTGGATGATTGGTTGGTTGGTTAAATTTCGTAAAAAGTCAGCCTATCAGGTAGGCAACCTATTACGGTATAAAAATACAACTCTGGGTCATCTACACTATCATCTACCTCCAGTCTAACCGGATGCAGCTGAATACCAGCATTTTACCTGTGTCATCAGAAAAGATTTGTATTTTTGTTTGTAATGAATAAACTCAAAAACTACTGGACCGATTTTAAAAATTCTTTCACAGTTAGTATGCTACATTATCAATCATTAAGTAACATAGGCTATAATTTATAAAGATATCACGCGGGCGCAGCTGCTGGCGGAGATAATAAATAAACAGACAATGTAAGTTTGGTAAAAAGGTTCCATTAGCACCCTTTGGGAACACTATAAAGAACTTTCTAAAATATAACCAAGAGGATGTGCAGTAATGCTATCTGGAGTTGCAAATAAGGCTATTTTTAATGCATTGACGATTTATTCAGCAGGTAACGTACCTATGTAGTTACCAGGTGGTAAAGTAACGTATTCAAACCTTGGCAATGCAAACTGGTGTGTTATTATTGTGATATTAGTGTGGTATCAGTGTGATACTGGTGTGATATTGGTGTGATATCAGTGTGATATTGGTGTGATATTAGTGTGATACTAGGTAGTTACCGGGTGGTAAAGTAATATATTCAAACCTTGGCAATGCAAACTGGTGTGTTATTGATGTGATATTAGTGTGGTATCAGTGTGATACTGGTGTGATATTGGTGTGATATCAGTGTGATATTGGTGTAATATTAGTGTGATACTAGGTAGTTACCGGGTGGTAAAGTAACGTATTCAAACCTTGGCAATGCAAACTGGTGTGATATCCGTGTGATATTGCTGTGATACTGGTGTGATATTGGTGTAATATCAGTGTGATATTGAAGTAATATTGGTTTGATATTATGTATTATAGTATGTAGGTAGTTACCTGGTGGGTCGGCGTGAGTGAGAAGCTGCACGTCGTTGGCGCGACAGAAGGCGTGTAGCGTGGGTGGGACTACGCAGCAAGAGGCTAGATTGATTTGCGCTATGGAGGGTCGTACTCGCGCCCACGCGTGCAGCTTGCGCAGGCAGCCGCCTCCGACATCGGCGACGCCTAATTGTTGGACGCGACCTGGGGAAAAATATGGTAAGTTTTAGAAATATTTCTTTATTTCAAGTAGGCCATTAAAAGGCACTTTTGAACGTCAAAATTTACAAGAAAAAAGAATTAGTTCTAAGTGCCCCTTCCAAACGGTAGTTTCGTATGGAGAAGAAGGGAATGAGGCTGGGCAAGGCTCCAAAGTTAGGGTGTCTTTTAATTTCAAGCAAACCACCAATGCATACGTACATTTAGACTAACTAGCTAACCTTTAAGAGCAATGCATTTTGGCTCTAGCTACGATACAATAAAGTGAAATTCAGGTCGCACAGCGCTTTTTCCCAACTATGTTAGGGTCGGCTTCCAGTCTAACCGGATGCAGCTGAATACCAGTATTTCACATGGAGCGACTGCCTATCTGACCTCTACAACCCAGTAAATAGGTAATACGATACCACTTGGTAAGACTGGTTGTCAGACTTTCGGGCTTCTGACGACCCGTAACTACTGTCAAAGATCCACAAATGACAGTCGGGACCAATGGCTTAACGTGCTTTCCGAGGCACGAAGGAGTCTTGGTATGTAGAGATGGTCACCCATCCACGGACCAACCCCGGTAAGCGTAGCTTAACCTGATGGATCGACCCGTGCGGCTGTTATTACGTTGCCACGAGCTCCTAACACAGCACTACACACCTTTATATTCATCTAGAAGTTGCCTCTCTTTCTATCGCGTAACTCTTATATCTTCTAACTACGGTACGCTCACTGAATTGGCCCGACAAGACGAGCGTGCCGCGTACTTGTAGCTTCATACTATTCTGTGCTTCAGGGCAAAGGCCTCTTATCGTTCAGAGAAGCCACGAGCATTGATCACCACACTCGCTCAAGGCGGATTGGTAATTTCGAACTTATACAGGATGTAAGTTTACCCTTACACCCTGTATAAGTTCAAAATTACCGTTGTCACTCAAACCATGGGTAGTTGACTTAAATATAAAAATAAATGACCGAGTAACAATAAAAAAAAGTTATTTTCATTAAAAGATTTTTTAAAGTTTCTATCCGACACACACAGGCGAAAAATGCATAATTGTTGGCAGAAATCCAAAATATAAATTGTGTCCGAAACCGGTTTTCATTATTTAGATATCATCTCAATGAATATGGCTACCTATATAAGCAAGCAAACTACGTCTAAATACCCACAATTACACAATATTTTTTCAATATACTATGTATTACTGATAATAATTAATAATAAGCTAAATAAAAAAGATACAAATAGATTTCTGCCATGTTTTATCGATTTTTCGCCTGTGTGCGACACCGTGCTCGCAAGTGAAACAGCTGACTGACTGAGAGAGGCCGCGAGAGGTCGCGCTCGCGGCCGGTCAGGTCACGTCCCGCGCCACCCACCCGTGTTAAGACGCAAGTTCGTTGCCCAGGCGTCCTAGGGTGAAAGGATGAAATACTCTTGTGGTAAAATGTAGTTTTTTTTTTTTTAATGTTGTCATTTTCCATTGATTTTACGTCCTATAAATGAAGCCAAACCACTGGTTTCAAGAAAACGGTGTTTACCCTAACACCCTGTATAAATTATAAGTCCAGGTTTCCTCACGATGTTTTCCTTCACCGATGTTAGTGATGGCAGATAACGGAATAAAAAAAACTGAAAGGAATATTACCTTTTTTAACAAAATCCTCGAGCACGCCCCACAGGATCTTAATTCCGGGCAGGATAGCCTCGCACTTGCGCGCGTCGGCCTCATTGTCGGCTTCCACCTCCGTGCTGGACATACGCACTGAAACAGAACCCACGGTGCCTACTATAAATATATTTTAGAAACATTCCCAATATGGAGACAATGGTGGAAAGGTGTGTCATGTGTCAGTGTCATGACCAATTGGTAGGGCGGGGGTGAAAAAAAAAGGGGGCGTGGGTGAAAATAAAAGGGAGCGGGGGTGAAAAAAAAAGGGGGCGGGGGTGAAAAAAAAAGAGGCGGGGGTAGTTTTCATGCGTATTTTTACGTAGTAATCTACGCTTTGGACAACTCAGTTCAAAAATACTCTTTTATTTAGTTATAATCTATAATGTTCCCACTGCTGGGACACAGGCCTCGTCTCAGTGAGAGGGAGTGGCCCATAATTCACCCCGCGGGCCCAGTGCGGGTTGGTAGATGTCACATGTCTACGATTTTTTGGTTTCCTCACGATGTTTTCCTTCACCGTTTTGAGAGCAGTGGAGATGAAATAATTAACATAAACTAAAGCGCTTCTCTGGTTACCTACGACTTACGTCTCGTGGCGGCTTTTAACACCGGGCTACCACTGCTCTATTTTATTTATTTATCAATTAATAACCAATGTATATTATTTGGTATAATAGTAAATGGTTTAATTTAAATTAATGCTTTAAGTTTGGTGGCCATTTTGCTAGTTGTCTAATAAATCCCATGCAGTGAGGGGCCCCCTAGTGGCACAAAACCACAATTTATTCAATTGTAATGAACTTGGAGTAATAAGTAAGGATCGTAGCAGGTGGGCTTCTTTAGCTTCTGCCAAATCCCATGGGAAAACGCCATGATTCTATGTATGTATGTGTGTTTTTTATTTGTCACCTCGTTCTTTCAATACAACCAACATATTCTTTCAAAAGGCTTCCTTTTCAGTAGACGTGTACTCACCATTGCTACCCATTGAGATGGGTGACGCCTTGGTAACATAAGTGCTCTTGACGTTGTTGTCATCGGTGGCCTCGTCACGGTGCGTGTCGGGGTTGTAGGCAAGTATTACGTTGTCGATGTAGGTTGTGTGCAGGGCGGTGAATACTGGAAACAGAAATCATAATATCAAAATAAAATATCAAATTTAAAAAAATATTGTCTTAAAATCATCATCATCACCTTATCTTATATATCATATCATATAATCTACATAATAAAGACTATTCTATTCTATAGTGTTATTAATAAATACTTAAATAATAAACTATTTATTGGCATAAACTGGGTTACAGAAAACAATGTGAAACCCTGATTTCGGAGCTAGGTTAGAGTACCCGTATTTCAGCACGCATAGCATGAGTACCGTAAAAAACGGGTTTTGTCGACGGAAGAATAGAAAAATTACAGATAAACATTCACAATCAGTAATGTTGTCTATTCTTCCGTCGACAAAACCCGTTTTTTACGGTACTCATGCTACGCGTACAGAAGCCAGTGTCACGTCGACAAACCGTCACTTGGATTTGGCATTTGGAACTCGTGGCTAAATAATATAAGCCACACGGGTCGATCTCATCATAAGGTGGAACACAAAACCAACAGTCTGAATTATCAGAATGCAAAAACTATACTCAATAAGTAGGTAACTTAAAAACCCGCCAAGGTTAAGAGTCTATAGTATCCTTAACGTATGTAAATGGAAGCGATTGTTATAAAGTTAGGCAGGAAAATGGACAACGAGGAAATAATATATATATATAATATAAATAAGTAATAATGTTGCATAAAGGACTTTCCAAATAACAGGAAAGTTGATGTAAAATTAAAGGAAGTTTATTCCAAGCTTAGATCTTTTAATATAACTTCTCGAAGATGTATTGCAATGTTACAACTGACCGGAGCGCGGAGGTCAAATTGCAAGTCACATAATAAAAAATAAAATTACATGAAGTATAAAAATATAGAGTATAAAAAGTTTGATGGAACTGGGCGTTGTGGCTTCAGGTCAGGCAGCAGGATATTCTAATGAAGTCAATAAAAAAAATATTTGGATAATTATTTTCGTTGCTTACCAATAAAATACTACACAACCCGTGCGCATTAACATGGCACCTGGCTCGGAACTCAATACTCCCCCCGCTACCCCGCTCTCGTCTTCCCGGTAGCGTTAGCATCACAGTTTCGGAGTAATTTGTTACTAGCTGCGCCCCGCGGTTTCACCCGCGTAAGTCTCGTTCCCGTGAAAATATCGGGATAAAAGTATCCCAAAGCGTAAACAAACTCACATTCGCATTTATAATATTAGTTTGGATTATGTCGTCGCTAGAATAAGCTACAACACCTCGTAATTTTAATTTATATAAATAGGTATATTATTATAATTATAAATATAGTAACTTTTGCATATCAATAATAAAGTACGTAATAAAGTATACGAACTAAACCAACCTAACTAAATACCTTCTAATTTCTGTGTCGCTACAATTTTTTTGCGATGTATAGCCTATTCCTACTTTTTTTAGCGTTGTATCTTTGGGAAATAAATGAACACCGGGGTTAGTACATCCTGGTAGCTGTAAAGAAAAACAAAAAAAAAATGTTATACACATCAATAGGGATGTAAACTGCCATTTTTTCACGACAGGTGGCGAATCGTCGAGATGGCCATTGAAAACTATCAATTCCATACATTTTGTAACCTAGCATTCAGTAAATTTAAATTTCCTCGAAATATCCTCAATATTCAGTAAATTTAAATTTCCTCTGTGTACAACACCGGGGGTTGTACACAGAGGCATATTTCGAGAAAATTTATCTTTTCTATTTATCCATCTCGACGATTCGCCACCTGTCGTGAAAAAATGGCAGTTTACATCCCTATTGATGTGTATAACATTTTTTTTTTTTTGTTTTTCTTTATCTCTGTGCCAAATTTGATCCAGATCCGTTCAGCCGTCGTGGCGTGATTGAGTAACAACATCCATCCAAACTTTCCCATTTAATAAGATAATAATAAATGTCATTATCAATATAGAATCATAATAATACAATGGCGATATTCACAATTATGGTCACTGCTATTATCTCTTATGAAATCCTTTCCGAGAAATAAGCTTGCGAAAATAATATAAGCTCATTCATTGTGTCTAAATAGTTTCTATTGTCACATTTAAAGCATCGTAAAGTAGTATGATACGAGAAACTACTAAGCGGAAAATAAATGTTGATATTCAAAAAACTTAAATAATCACTCGTCCGGCCCTCGCGACCATGTATGATCTCACAGGTACGCCGCGCGCGCTCGCCAATCCGCGGGCAATGCTGCCCGCTCCGTCGTAACTAAAACCTATATAGCTACTTAAGGTTGATGCGCTAGGGTGGCCCGCGAAAATCAAATTTTCTTAAGTTTTTTGCAATTTGTTGGTCAGTATTAGGTTGTATGTTGATCTAAATATTATTAGCGGCCGTAACAAATATGGATTTACAGAATTATAAACATTAGAATCAGCAATACCACTCTCTAAGTTCATGTAAGTGCATTGAATGAAAATTTCATGAAACCGTCAGTCAATACACACGTAAGAAAATTTGAATTTCGCGGGCTATCCTAGCGCATCCACCTTAACCCTAAAAGCTTCGGTAACGAAAGAAATACAAAAAAAAGCTTAAAAATAAAAGATCAAAGTTATCTATTTTTTATTATCATGTTTAATACAAAAATAAACCGGCCAAGTGCGAGTCGGACTCGCGCACGAAGGGTTAGTTACTATTATTATCTATAAAAACGGCAAAAAAATCACGTTTTTTGTAGGAAGCCCCCTTAAATATTTATTTTATTCTGTTTTTTAGTATTTGTTGTTATAGCGGCAACAGAAATACATCATCTGTGAAAATTTCAACTGGTTAACTATCACGGTTCATGAGATACAGCCTGGTGACAGACAGACAGCGGAGTCTTAGTAATAGGGTCCCGTTTTACCCTTTGGGTACGGAACCCTAAAAAACGAGGTTAAACTTGTAATATAGCAGCCTTTTTTTTCGAAACATCAATACTTTGAATTGAGAATTAGACGAATTATCAAATAAAACTGTGATATGTAAACATCACCGTAAAGCACGAATCTTCTAGTTTATTTTGATGTATTACACTTGTAAGAATGAACAACAGTATTTACGACATATCGCAGACACACGCCAAGTAACAACACGACACACGCGTCAACTGCAGATTTATAATTCTCATCTAATTTTCAAAGCATCTTACACTGCAATCTCGTGTTTTTATTCGAACTATTTCATCAGCTATCCATATAATCTGTCAAACTGTCGAAATAGTATCGCATTTTATCACTAGATGGAATTAAAGACGATTAGTCGCTTTGGATCGTCTACTATCCAGGACGTATGACGTGACTTTTTTTTAGAGTATAGTATCCTTAGACGTGTGAGTGGTTAAAAAAATCTTTAATTTTTTTGCTTTCAGTACTTTAAACGTCATTCATTCGAGCCAGGTGCCATGTTAATGCGCACGGTTTGTACTTACACAGCATTAAAACCCACAACTTAAGTAGTAATTATAAATCTCGCATGTATCTAAATTAAGGGCAAGCACGGCAATATTAATTAACGTAGGTAGGTACTTGTACATTATAAAACAAAAATGTACAATTAGTACAAGTAGTAGTAATATAATTTAACATGCAGATAAAGAATAATTTTCCATAAAGGTTATTGACCCGATTTTTTTTCGATACCCGCGATCCATACTCGATAAGTCAGAGGTTATTTCCACTTCTACAACTAACTACTATTATTAAACAAAGTTCGTATAACCAATCATGTTTACTATACGTGCCTTGTTCGCCGCTACGCATAATTTACTTGTTACATAAATAAAATATAAGATATGAATGTACCTACATGTGTGACGTCATAGTTCATGATTTTATAGCTCCTTATCAGAGCTTGTGTTCAGTGCAACACACCCATTTTTATCTGAGATTTTTGTTCATAAAGATTTCTTTTTGTTGTTGCCGTAGGTATACCTACCTATACTTTCCGAATGTAGGGGCGACTTATCATCGATTTGTTTGTTTCATCATTGATTGGATTTTATTGCTTATATACAACAACAACCTCTCAAAGTGGGGCTATCTCGGGGACAGCAGGGCGTGGATGTGGAGCTGTGGCATAATCTATTTCCCTTCTATCCTGCGGTCGCCATGGCTGCATTTTTTGGGACACAGAGGGTCCCAAAAAATGCAGCCGTGGCGACCTCTGCACCCGTAGCATGACCACAGCATGACCACCATAGAAACGGGTTTTGTCGACGGAAGAATAGACAAAATGACAGATTGTGATTGTTTATCTGTCATTTTGTCTATTCTTCCGTCGACAAACCCCGTTTCTATGGTGGTAACGACGACGAAGAAGAATAAGATTTCATGTGCGTATCGTATCACTTGCTTCAAAAACGGTGAAGGAAAACATCGCGAGGAAACCTGCCTGAGAGATATTTCTTTGACGGCATGTGAAGCCAAGTCAGAGGCCCATGGGCGGCATAAAAACTAACCACACGAAAAAGAAAGAAAGAAGAATACTGAGTTCTAATTCTGAGAGGGTTTTCCAATGATAGTCTTATTGTATCATTCAATTAACTATTCTCACTTCAGTTTGTTCTAGTACTGATCAGAAAACTTAACTAAGTTAGTTAGTGGGTAGTTAAAAGTAATCATTAAGATAACGTATCTCAATCGTTATCGTTTCATAGACCTAGTGATTATACCTACCTGATAACAAGAACTGTATTTACTTTATTAGGGTTGGTAGTTAACAGTAAATGCTTCATAGAATTACTAGTCTGATTTATTTATTCTGGAGTAGCTATCCACTTTACAAAATATTGTAAAACATTTTAAAATAGTAACGAGAGTTTCTTGCCCATTCATCTCCATACGAAACTACCTTTTGGAAGGAGCAACTAAAACCAAATTCTATTTACTTGTTGATTTTTGACGGTCAAAAGTGCCTTTTATGTTTTATGCGTCTATTTGAAATAAACTATTTGACTTTGACTTTGAAATCAAAAGCTTGTAGCTTTTGATTCTGGCTGTTGACAAGCGAGTGCATCATCGAGTTTTGTTTCATAAAATGACAGATAACCTGGACATGGACACACGGTTTTTAAGTCCGTTAATCCCATCTTCCTTTCGAGTCGAATGGTACTTTTTAATTTAGTTGGGTCCAGTCGGTGGCCACGTTGAAACCAGTATCAATGGTTTCATTAGATCCTCAAAAGTTTAGTATGTATCAAGTATGACTGTATGAACACTTAAGACACTCCAGCAATTGGGTCATGATCTGGTTAGGGGCACGAAAAGACAAGCTTTACTCTTACGCTGACATTTAAACAAGCTCCTAGTGTTCAGTTTAATATTATAACAGAAAGGAAAATGTGAACACGAAGAGAAAACCCTGAATGACCGTAACTGTCAAAGTGACTGATGATGTCATCGAAGGAAAAAAATACAATTGTATTACGAAGTAACGTAAGTTATCGACATCGTACGTATGTATTTACACACACATAATGTACAATCATAATATTATATGTATGGGTTTCGTCGTACGTTCAAATCGATTAAAAACTTGACCAATTAGATAATTGAGCCCATAACCTTGCCAGTAAGGACGGGCAAGGTTATGGAGGTCAATTATTGTATATGAAACCTCATTGAAGAAATCAAGAATAATACGCGGTAATATACTCGAATAATTTATTAACTTCTTGTTATAAACAATGTTATTTGTTTCTTAGTTAAATCAGCACCCTAATTGAGTAACACTTCATTTCGCAATCCGAAGGATTTTACAGGAAATTCCTAATCCGTTGTTTCATGTTTGATAAATTCGTCTGCTCGACAATGTAACGCAATTAATGTCGTCGATTGGTGAGACTGGTTGTCAGACTTCTGGGTTTCTGACGACCCGGTACGACTGTCAAAAATCCAAGAATGGCCGCCAAGACCAACGTCTTAACGTGCTTTCTGAGTCTCGGAGGGGTCTCGGTATGTAAAGATAGTCACCCATCCCCGGACCGACTGCGGCAAGCACAGCTTAACCCGATGGATCGACCCGTGCGGTTGTTATTAGTTAGCCACGGGACTGCTACAAACATTGTTACTCGTAACAAATGAAATGCACGTGTATTGATCATCAAAGTAGATTACTGGCAGCTAATTAAGATGATGTAATTTAATTTGATATCACGATTGAAGCTTCAGTCAAACTGGCACGATATCTGGCGCGACAAGAGTTGCGCTGAATGTCGCGCCCGCGATAACGCGCCTGTTTGTGGGAGCCTTCAGGTGTTTCAAAGGCTCAAAGCTTTTGGTGTAAGTGTATTGAACTATGGATATTTAACTATTTTTATGCTATCAGGAGCTAGATAAATCCATTTAGGCATTTAGCAAATCGCAGTAAGTACAGTTTCCGATCCGAGAATCCCACCGACCGAACTCGGCACACTAATTGCGTACCAATCACAATCTGAATGATTTTGAAAGATATTGCTAATCCATTGCTTCATAACGTTCGAATTGTCTGCTCAACATGTTAATAACGCAATGAATGTTGTTGAACTATCAAAATGAAAGCTCTTGCTTCTGTTATTGTGTTATGCGATCACGCTCCCATTGGCCCAGGAATTACACAAAGCTATCATCTGGCATCTAGACATAGACCAAAACGACAGCCAAATCTTTAAGTGTTCGTTTATCCTTTTTTAGCTGTTATTTCCGTACCGAAGCAAATATTTTTTCAGCGCGTCTCTATTGACATTTTATCAAGTTTCGTAAGTAAATGTTTGTGTGCCCGACCAATAACCGTAACTACGCTAATTGAAAAGTATTTTGGGCCATTTTTGTACATTCTAAAAAAACGAAACGGCGCGCGACCAAGAATTAGTAGAATTCTCTTTTCCGTTTTGTGTCGTTAAAACAAATAAAGAAAACGTACCATTTTCCAAACACTCAGTCAACGCCGACGTACTGTCTTCATTTATAAATATCTTGACGCCAATCTTCAAGTTCTTCCGTTCTTCCTCCGCCATTTTGTTTTGTACGTCATCGTGTGGCCTGGTTATGTTGACAACGGCGTCAGGTCTGGTTGCTGCCGTGGATGCTGATACCACCATGTAGTCTGAATGATGGCGGGACGTCTGGGGGTGCCCTCCTGGAGGACCAACACCGTTTTGGATAGGGACTGGAGCGGGAACACCGTTCTGGGTCCCCCATTCTGTTAGCGTTAACTTGATGCTTTCTGAAAGCTGGAGAAATAAGGTTTGTTAGTGACGAGAATTCATGTGAATTATAGTCGTCAAGCTCCTTGTGAAAGGACTCCATCGGGGAAACTACGACCATACTTATTTGCATCATCAAGCAGAATTACAGTGTACGATTGTGGCCTTTGGAGTCGGCAATCCATCGGCAAAAACTTTACCCTTGAGTTGCAGTCTGTAGGTGGTGGCGAGTTGGCGACCCTTTTGCGTAATAATACAAATACAAAAATATAACACAAATCAAGTGTCATGTAAGTAGTCAAAATGGTAAAAGATCTTCCTTTGCCATTTATACTAGGTAGGTACATCGCGTCTCGTCATGACAGGACATAGTTTGCCTCGAAATTAGATTATGACAAATCAATATTAGTTATTTTCGTGTACAAAATGTAATCTTTTGAAATTTTTCTCTAGCACGAGTTGATGGATCCCTAAGGAAATCTCTCCTTCCGCACCTACATCACGTTTAAGCAGGATTTAAGATCATGTAGGGAAGGAAATATAACAGTAAATTACGTCACTGAATCGAACAGTAATAGGCACATTGTCTTTTATTTGCTGTTTGTAGCACACTCATTCAGCGAACGAAGGTACCTATCCAATGCGGCGTTATCTTTCAGCATTCAGTTAGTTACCTACCGTGATACTTGTGTGCGTCAGTGTGAGTTAGTTGCATACGTGTGTGTGACAATGCAATTATGTTTTAGTACTTAAATGCATTCATTATGTTATGTTTAAAATGTATGGTTGTTAATTCATTAGCTTTACACGTGCTTGTTGTAGCAATGAACCTTCTGATGTCTTTCAACAAATCATTGTTAATTCCATAGTTACCTATTAGTACCTAACTAGTAGTACCTATTATTATATTACTTTGGAATTTGATTAGTAATTATTTACCACCAGGAGAGCTCTTTTGATAGTTGCTTAATTTTTATCGATTGTCGAACCCACGGCCGATTTTTTTTTTATTATCAAATCTGTGCCATTTCCTCTCATTCAATAACAGTTAGAATTTGGATAAGATTACTGGGGCATGAACTGGATTTCTTGACATGGTTTGTCGATCCAGCCAGCTGAACTGACAGTGGGCTGGTCATTGTGTATCGGTCGAAGAACCAATGGAGATTGGAGTGCGTCTTTGGGCCCGCGGTCCCCCAAAACGCCCGCCCTTCACCACATCCTAGTGCTTTAGCTGGGAGAAGTGGCGCAACAAACTCCTATGCAAGCGAAGCCGCGGGCAAGAGCTAGTCTATGATAAATACGTGCTTGCGTACTTTACGAGTTCTACAAAGATACGAAATGACGCATCGTTACTTGATGAATAATTAACAAAGTCATCGTTGTATTTGAATACTAAATGGTCCTACTGTACTGCATGAACGTTAAAATCGTATAGTCACTCGGTTCGTTATCGATTTTAAAGTTTGTTAAAACGCCTAGTAAGCATGTATTGGAAGTAAACCAGTTTCTCTAAAGCTGTACCTATGAGAATGACTAGCCAAGCCAGAAACACGTTACTATAATCAATCATGTCATGTACAAAGATCCATATGCCTAGACGAAAAGCATCTCTTGATGTGCTTCTCAATCTCAAACTAATTAGGTAGGTAAGTATTTATTTGGTAGTTGTGAAAACTTTACCTACAGACAGACTTGTAAGTAAATTCATTAGGTACCTACCTACCTATTATGCAAATCTTAGTAAGTAAATTTCGTTTTTTAATCCCAGATATAATAATAATTTGAAAGGTGCAAATGACAAATGACAACTCAAAATTGAAAAAAAAAACAAGAAAAAAGAATTTGAAATGTCAAAATTACCATGTGATTAAAAAACGAAATTAGTTTTTTGTTAGTAGATACAATTTTAGGCTAGTTTCTTTTCATAATTCGGTACCTACTCCATTGAAAATCATTGAAAAAACACCCAGTCATTCATAAAAACTGGCACAAGGTAAAACGACATACTTACCTACAAAACAATTTCTTCATAAAAATTGTGCTTGACTAGGCTAATTGAAGTATTAATGATAATAAGAAAAGTTTATTTAAAAAAAAAACACCAGCAGCTTGGCCTATGACACCACTATTTTTTTTAACTAAGTATATTTTTTACTTATAACTTTTTTTTTATTTGAACAATAATCACATAGTCATGGCCTCTAGCTTCCAAGAAGAGGAAAAAAGCGCGGAAAACAAGATTTAAACTATACAAATATGAATTAAATATCTTATAGCTCACATTTGAAATATATTTTCTTAAATAATTTTTTGCATAGAGTTATACTTAAACTTTGAATACTTACTTACTTAACTTTATAATACCTAACATAATGTAAAAGATAGGTAAAGGTTATGTTTATTACAAGCTACTATGACAAATCCTATAAACAATATAGAACTATTACAAATAAATACTGTGGTTTAATATTCATTCAAACAAAGTCATACTTTATGAGTCAAATAACTCTGTAAGTCAATATAATACATAACATAACTATTTACATTAGGTACTAAAATAGAGTAAAATGTAAAAATATTTACTTATTTTTACTTTTTATGATGAGATATTGGTAAAACAACAGCATTGAGAGCAGTGGTGGCTCAGTGGTAACGGCCACGACTTATGAGTTGTAGGTCGTAGGTTCGAACCCTGACTGGCGCTTTACTTTGTGTAAATTATTTCATCGCCACTGCTCTCAAAACGGTGAAGGAAAACATCGTGAGGAAACCGGCATATTCTAGAACCAAAAATTCGAAGACATGTGACATCTACCAACCCGCACTGGGCCCGCGTGGTGGATTACGAGGCCTGTGTCCCAGCAGTGGGAACATTATAGGCTGATTATGATATGATGATTGGTAAAACATGAATGGATTAATGTTTCACCTGCACGCGTAGCATGACCACCATAGAAACGGGTTTCTATCGGATTTTGTCGACGAAAGAATAGACGACATGACAGATTGTGATTGTTTATCTGTCATTTTTAACCGACTTCAAAAAGGAGGAGGTTCTCAATTCGTCTGTAAGCTTTTTTTTTTTTTTGTATTATTGTTGCACGATTACTCCGCCAATTATGAATCGATTTTGATGATTCTTTTTTTGTTTGGTAGGTCATGCTTCCGACTCAAAAATTACGCAATTATTAAACTAAGTGGGAAAAATACGTAATATTGAAGCTAACTCAAAAATTTAATAATAATAATTTATAATTAATTATTAATCGTAATTTTTGAGTTAGCTTCAATATTACGTATTTTTCCCACTTAGTTTATCTAGACGATAGGGTAGGTACCACAACTAAAAAGTGAAAAATAAAAACTTTTTACAAAAAAAAACAACCGACTTCCAAAAAAAACACAAAAAAGGTGAAAAATAACTTTCAATTTCGGAAGTCGGTGGCAAAAAACGGAAATTGAAAAGCAAAGACACCGACTTCCGAAATTAAAGTTATTTTTCACATTTTTTGTGTTTTTTTTGGAAGTCGGTTGTTTTTTTTTTTTGTAATGTCTATTCTTTTGTTGACAAAACTCGTTTATACGGTATTCATGCTACGCGTGCAGGAGCCAGTGTGAAGTGTCCTCTCCCAGTGCCACGTCAACAAACAAAGGTACGTTACATTTGGAAACGAACGAAATATTACTTCCGTGTGAAATCGGAATTAGCTTTATAGTATTTTTATGAATGGGTGTTAATTAAAATGCAATAATAGTTTTAATATTGTTTCTTCGTGAGCTTTATTTTATTATTCCTAACTAATATTATAAATGCGAAAGTGAGTTTGTTACGCTTTCACGCTAAAACGGCTGAACGTATTTATATGAAATTTTGCACAGGGGTAGACCATGACCTAGAACAGGACATAGGATACTTTTTATCCCGATATTCCAACGGGATCGAAACTTACGCGGGTGAAACCGCGGGGCGCAGCTAGTACTTAATAAAGCTGAAGAGTTTGTTTGATTGAACGCACTTGTCTCTGGAACTACTTACAAGTCAGATTTGAAAAAATATTTATGCATTTAATAGCACCATTTTTGAGGAAGGTTTTCTTATAATTTTACAAGGCCATTTAACATCATGCCAAGTCCATTACGAGAGGAGAAAAGAGAAAAAATATTCGGGCACAGCTAGTTCTTTTATAAATCTCAGGATGTAACTTCTACCATAGCTATAGATAATAAGGAATGATAAGGAAAATGTTAAAAACTTGCCCGTCATGATGATAATCTAGCTACCTATCTATGACATAGTACATAAAAACAGAACATGCCACAAGAAGTTCCTTATCTCAACAATTAATAATAAAGGAACTTCATTGATTATTTATTGCAGATATAATATAAATTGACCAGATGTATGATTATGAACGTAAACAATGCAAAAGGAGTTTGTAAGGATCATAGCGATGGCATTCTGTAGTTTCTGCCTATCCCCATAGGAAGGTGTGAGTTAATGTATATTATGATATCATCATCTGCCTAGCCTTTTCAACTATGTTGGAGTCAGCTTCCAGTCTTACCGAATGCAATTGAATACCAGTATTTTATGTGGAGCAACTACATATCTGACATCCACACCCCAGATACTGGGTTACATGATACCCATTGTTAAGACTAGTTACTTTAAGGCTTCTGACTATGTGACTACTTTATGTATGTATAGGATATTAATATTATAATGGATCTAAGTATTTGTTTATAGAATAGAATATTGTAGATATGTTCTTAGTATACTGTTTTCATAGACTTCAATGAAAATGTAATGATATCTCAATAATACACAATATTAATAAATATAATAATTAATAATTAATATACAATATTAGAATGTACATGAAAAGTTTGCTCATCTTTAACACTATACAGTATATAGTGTTAAAGATGAGCAAATTAATTAATGGGGTCTGTCTGAAAATAGCTATTTAATAGGAATAGTTAAATACGAATCTTCCCTGTATTTTTCGAAGGTTGTCCTGAGGCCCTAAACAAAGTGGCTTTCTATCAGCGATAACAATGATGGAAAAGGCAAAAATGTATGGGACTGTCGTATACTATCGAAAAGCTAATGTCAATTTTGTTAAAAGTTGTTGTAGAAATACGAATCGCTTTCGAAGCGATTGTCACTTGCCTATGCCCTCTGTATTTTGGTGAAACTGGAAGCCTCAAGAATAGTTTTAAAAATAGAATAGAGCTTAGTAAGTCTTATCATCAGCATCAGTTGAATGCATTAGGCTAAATCAAGTGTAATTGGGATTGGGAGTAAAAATACTGATAAAAACATGAATCAGGATTTGAAATGTTGTCAAGTCAAATTGATCTTAAGATATAAAGTGTAATCTCAATCTTGATGGTATATTATTTTTGAAGAAAACAGCTGTGTTTGGTAGGTACTTGAGTAGCAGTTTGATGATGTAAGTAAGAATGTAATGACAACAGACTACTTAGCTACACTGCTACATAACCAGCCATACTATGTTTTCCTTGGAATTTATGAAAATACTAACCTCCTCTGTTACATTTTGTCCAGCCTTCTTCTTGATATCAATCAAGTTCAGCACATTCCCAGTATTAATTGTCACTTTAGACGCACTCTTCAACATCGTGGCCGAATAGATTAACTTTTTTAATTGTTAGAGGTAGGTACTCCGCCTCACACTCAGCCAAGGTTACCGGCCAATATCACACACACAAAAAATACTTCAAGCGCAATATTTGAAATACGAACGCGCAGCCGACCGCTATCGGCAACTGTGAACGACTGAATACTGGCCTTGCACGCGGAAACTCATAATTTTTATACACAATCAGCTGGAGAAGTTTTATCTGTGACGTATTGCAAAGTATGACGAAATCGCTCAATGCGGTTAAGACAACATGTTTGTAAGGTTATTTTGTGGGCTGCCGAAGATATGGCATTCGAATAATGAGTCGGCAAAACTAGAATTTCAAGGAATTTTCATATTTTTCGATAATTATTTTATCACGAATGAAATGTCAAAACTTTTATGAATGACATTTTGACATTTGACAGCGGACTCATGGGCAATGGGCATAATTTACACCACTTTTTTCACAGCTGATCTATACTCCATTTGAAATAAGATTAGACGTATAGATAAGCCTTTTTTACATTCCGTTCAACCGATTTTGAATTCTATTGCGTTGGAGGCATGAAAAATGGCAGCCGCAGTAGATAGTTGGTATTGTGTAACTTTTTTTGCTTTTAATGCTACCTATCCTTATACCTACGGTATAGAAGTCAAAATCGGTTGAACGGACTGTATAAGGGTTTGTTTTAATGTCTAATCTTATTTCAAATGGGATATAAGCAGTTCAGTGATCTAGTGTAACACTAGCATTAAATAAAATTTTCTATGGAGAGGTTTTCTCTAGCAGGTGGTTTAGGCTGCATCGGCACACATACTGATTAATTTTACCAAATTCATACATCGCTTGCCTAAGCAACTAACTCTCTGCCAGTAACGCCACAAATTTAAAAACTCCGCCCCCTAACTGAATGTGTTTGTACACGCTCAGTTAGGGTGCGGAGTTTACCATCCATACCAGTCCCTATCATCTCTTTCTACTAAAACTTCTGTTCGAATTTGTAGGAGCAGGAAAAAAAAAGATGGATAGGGGATGCCTGTGCTAGATTTACGAATGAAGATAGGCTTCCCAGGTTTTCCACCATTCTAGGAATGTTAGGAACATTCCTCACGCACAAAACACTTGTATCTCGTTGTACTCGCCTCATATCACCATTTGGTTCCTAAAAAATGTTACTACGCAGCCAGCTCTTTGCGCGAAGTTCGGAACTGCCAAGTTTTATCGGCTGAACGGCTGTGACCTGCTGCCTCGTTTTACTTTCTGTCTTTTATGTACATACAAGACAGAAGGTTTATATAAGGTTGATGCGCAAGGGTGGCCCGCGAAAATTAAAATTTCATGAAACCGTCAGTCAATACACTTACATGAACTTAGAGAGTTGTATTGCTGATTCTAATGTTTATAAATCTGTAAATCCATATTTGTTACGGCCGCTAATAATATTTAGATCAACATACAACCTGATACTGACCTGCAAATTGCAAAAAACGTAAGAAAATTTGAATTTCGCTACCCTAGCGCATCCACCTTAACCATTGTGTAGGCCGTAGTGGGATTCGCAGATTTTTCCCGTGACCTACCGTCTTTTCATCCTTCCATTCAGCGGAGACTCGAATGAATATAGGCGGCGTAATAATGTTAGTTTTGTTTTTGTGTTGAAATATAAAATCAATTTCTTTAAAAATAGACACAAACATTTTAATAATTTGTTTAAATTCCACATAAACAGTAGTAAATAAAAAAAACAACTAAACTATGGTTGCCGATTTCTCTTGTAAATCCTAGAAAGAGAATATAAATTGACAACAATGACAAAGTCAAAATGCCAAATTGAAGTTACGAACACCACAGACGAAAATACAAATTTTAGTCTGTGGTAGAAAACTTGACAGAAAAAAGCAGAAACTTCAACTCAGCTGACCGATAGCACGTATTGTGTAGAATAAAATTCAGATTTTATTTACTCGAAAAATAATAAACTTATAATTGTTTTAAGTTTAAAAACAGCAAAATGGGCGTCGATATTTTGAGTTTTGCTTACGCCGCCAGCGTTGCTGCCGGTGGAATAATGGGTTATGCTAAAGCAGGTTAGTTTTTTATTCTAACATTTTTTTTTTTATGTCCTTCGCATTTAGTAAAACTAGTAGTTCTGTGAATAGTAGACCTCGAAGTAGATTTGCGCAACTATTTGAAAAGTTTTTAAATATTTTTATAACAGTAATGTGTGTACCTAATAGCTTTTATGTAATCAGTTCAAAATCAATTTGATAAGTATCTATCTTTTTCACGTATCTTCGGGCTAGCCAATTGGCGGAAGCGGATATGTTAACCGAATCATAATGGCTACTCATGCTCTGTTGATAAAAAATTTGTGCCAGTAATAAATACTTGTAATTATTTTCAAAACATCATTTTATAGTGCAGGTTTGATTATTGTAGCCAAATTAATAACTAAATTAACAATCACAGCAATATGTTATCAAGGATTTGTATTTAAAAGATAAATAATCTGTGCCTACTGAGGATTATTTGATTAAAAATGCAAATTTTTTTATGTGCTGGGTTTTTCTATTCTAGGATATTCTTTCTAATGTCGATCCCTCAACACTAGACTGCCTGTTTGGTATAGTCTAGTGGTTTCAAATGCTACTGTTGAGCATCAAGTCCTGGGTTCGATTCCCGAATTGGGCAAAGTGTTTTTAAGTTTTTATATTCATTTCTCAGTAGCAGCCCGGAGTCTGGATTTGTGCCTTGTTGATGGCAATATGCTAGCCCCCTATTACATGGGACTTAAACATTACTGACAAAATGTGGGTGTATAGTACACCCACATTTTGTCAGTTATGTTTAAGTTATGTTTTACATTCATATTTTCCAAACATACCCATAAACCATGATTAACGCATTGAACATTAAATGCCCATAGGCGTTATAATAATAAAACTTCTGTTGTATTTAATTCAGTGTCCTTCAACCGATTAATGATGTCATTGAACTCAAACTGCCAAAAATTTTGATGTAAGAGATCTATAATTAAGTGACAAGGTCAGAAGATAGTAAATTAACTCCAAGATAACGACATTACTGGCATTAAATTATGTCCAATGTGTAGGTTTTAATTTCGAAAACACTATTGTATTTAAATTGAATAGCCATGTTTATATTACGTACAACACCTGCATGCACATGAAGTTTACAATTGTCTGACAAGTATTGTTTGATCATAATCAACATTATTTATTATTTCCTTGCATAACTGCAAGTATAATGGTGTTGAAAAATGTATGGTTTACTAGTGTCGTTGTGAGATCTCATGTAATATACTTAAATATCTGTTTTCTTAAGCTGCATATAAACTAAAAAAGCAAGAAAATGTGTTTAACTACTCTTACAATATCTTTTCAATTCCTTCTTTTCAACTAAGATTTTAATATAAAATTCTCATTTTTCAGGATCCATACCTTCTTTGGGAGCTGGTATCATATTCGGTTCAATTTTGGGTAAGTTATTACAGTACAACCACCATGTGCTGTATGATACCAAGTAACTTGGCACCTGCTTGAATATTTGGGTTTATGAAATCAGAAAAATTCTTTAAAAAAAAAGTTGATTGGTGTTGCGGGACACCCGGTTGGAATGAAGTTCCTTTCCCTGAATATAATAGTTTAAATAAAGGGCACAGTGAAATAAATTAACAATGTTTGATACTAACTAAATGTATAAAGAAAAGCGTCGTGGCGTCGTGGCGGTCAAAATGTTACACTTTTTCGGCCGGCTCACATTCACCAAGTGTGCACAGTACCTACCTATAACATATATGATATGGAACTTCATTCCAAAAGTGTCAACATCATTAATTAAAATATAATTTGATATTAATTCTGACACTTAATGGTTTCTCTCTCATTTTCAGGAGTTGGAGCTTACCAGCTGAGTCAGGACCCCTCAAACTACACACTTATGTTAGGAACTACATCAGCTCTCGGAGGTCTTATGGGATACAGGTAACTTTATTGTTCCTTTCTTAATCACTGCCAAGTGCCTAGGATATCCTAGGTATTCTACTTACGAATTGAATAGCAACTTCGGGTTTATACTAACTGAACAGACAGCTGTGCTGTTGGCGAGTTTGTTGAGCCACTTTTCCCTGCTAAAGCACTAGGTGAAGTGGTGATGTGCGGGCGATTTGGGGGACTGTCTTATGTCATTTTGTCGTTCAAAAAGTGCCGATTCTCAGCCAAGATTGAATAAATGACTTTTGATTTTGATTTAGCGTGCACATGCACCATTTATGATGAAAAAAAATCTGTTGTTCCTTACATTTATGTTCGCATAGCTCGTCAAAATGTAGGGAACAGATGTTTTTTTTTTCGTGATTTCAGGGTTGGTACCATAATAAAAGTTGGTCATAATGATGCGTACAATGAACCCTTAAGAGGATGCCCATGAATTCACAGTGTCCTTTGTTTCTATTTCAAATTCATTTCAACTGGATTAGGAATAGATTTGGAATGTGAATGCTCAAAAGGTCTTATTCATCTTGCGCTGCATCACATGGATTCTTAGTAAACCTACCTCAAGGCAATAACTTTTTCGTTCTGCAACTGCACAGACCTGCTTTTCCGCATGAACTAACACAAAATGTTGCCAAAGGAAATATGAACTAGTTAATAATTTTTTTTAACTTAATTACAGGTATTACAACGGCAGGAAGTTCATGCCAGCAGGTCTAGTGTTCTGTATGTCTGTCGGTATGTTAGCCAAGATCGTATTCAAACACGTTGGTGCCGCTTCCCCCCCTCTAGGCACCAAAGGGTAATTATGGAAAGAACCTTTTTATTTAGAAACTCTTTGGGCAATATTTTAACAAAAAAAAACCAGAAAGAAAAAGTTCCCTGAGTGAAAATAAATTGGTTCTTAATTTTAAGTGAAACCGTGAATTACATTTATTATTTAAGGTTGAAGGAATGTTCTTTTTTTACATTTTCAAATTATTTTACAATCTGTAATGGCTGCTACAGTTTAATTAATTTTCCGATTTACAGTGCGGAAGTAGAAAATGAAGTGAAGTTTACAGTGCATTGAAAAGCGTTTGTTTTAAAACTATGATGTTTTTGTATATTTTGTAGTGTGTAATGTGCCCACACAATTCTTGGTGCAATATCTGTGTTCATTTGTTTGCGTTAAGTAAACTACTTTATTTATAACTTTTGTAATACTTAGTTCAAGTTAGGCATATTTTTATAAATGATGGCAAAATAAACGGTGTTGGGAAGATATTGTTTTTATATACATTTTATATTTTACCTGTCTTACCAAGGGGTATCGTGTTACCCAGTACTTACTAGGTTGTGGAGGTCAGATAGGCAATCGCTCCATTTAAAATTCTGGTATTCAGCTGCATCCAGTTAGACTGGAAGCCGACCCCAACGTACTTGAGAAAAGGCTATTCAGATGATGATTTTTCAAAATTATAAGAAAGGATACTCCTATGCTTTTAACGAACACAATAATGATATTTGCAAGTGTTGCCATTTCCAAATAAACTAATTAGTTCGTAGGTAGGTTAGATCTCAAGTTGTAGAAATTCAGAATAAGATCAATAAAACAACAAAATTCCGTATTCGTTATTTTCTATATTTTTTTCCTTAAAATTTAGAAAGTTTTGGGAGGAAAAAAGGGATTTTATACATAAGTAGTTTGAATACAATAAATAGTTATATCAACGGCAAGTGATGTCAAAGTTACAATATCACTGATCTCCTAAGGCATGTTCCATACAACCGAAATACATTGTAAAGATTTTACACTATTGGTAACTTTAATAAAGATTTAATATCTCTTCATAAATAATTTTAGACATTAAAAACAGCTTAAATTATAACAAAATTGAATTTTTCATAAGAACAAAAGAACCAATAGAAGTTTTGTAAAATTTACTTAGAAAATAAGAAAATAAACCTAATTTCAGAAGACCGCGAACCAGTCGCTCTTGAAGTCAGTTTTAGAACAAAAAAATAAAATAAAAAAATAAATCTTATTTTAACATTTCTTAATAATTACTGTATAAAAGGCACTTCGTGGCAGTTTCTTTTATGTAACATTGATTTTACAACCTTTATAACTCAAACCTAAGAGTATTTCTCGTTATCCAAGACCGCAGGACACTTGGACTATTCTGTTCCTAACGTTTCTAATAATCTAGTGTACTTATAAGTTCATTAATAACACAATCACATTGTAATATCACTCACGGAACTGTGTCCGACACTTTCATAAAGCATTGTCTTCGGACACAATTTATTTCACACACAATTCGCACACTCCCGTTTCCATTAATTACGAGTTTGATATTCGGAATAAAAACAAGCAAATAACAGTCTGCTTGCTTTTATTACATTTACTTATAGATACGATTATTTCGAAATTAACTATCGAGTATTACACGTTTGATATTTAAAATTATCCGAATTACCGAGGTGATATTCGTTGTCGGGTAGTGTGCGGTTCACAATCTTTAATGTGTTTGAGACTGGAGGGGGACTGCCCTGTACCCGGGCGGTAGTCGCCGTTCGAGGGTCGCGGGGAGAAGTCGCGTCGCTCCAGTTAGACAGTCTTCAATGCTCGGCCCGCTCTAATCGTTAATGGCGGCTGCTAGAAAAAATAACTGATTAAATATAACTGGCTATTTTTTACACAGTGACGTAAGAAGAAAATGATTTCGAAAATTGTATACAATAGGTAGGATTTTCATTAATAAAAAATATACGTATGATATTTAGGATTAAATCCTAAGTAAAGACTGAAACACACATGCTTATGATTATAAGTACATTCGAGAAGACATTATATAACAATAGTAAAATAAGAGTAAGTAATATTATTAACATAAGGTATGGCACAAAAACTTAGAAGTAAAAGTAGGTATATGTACAATGTAGATGTATAGGTAATGTATCCATAATGTTTGAAGTAAGTTGTGGAAGATATTCGATATGTATGTAGAAGTATTTATGTACAGAATATGATGTCATTCCAGATCATGTTAAGTCAAGACTTAAGAATACGTATTATTGCTGTTTTTTTTTCCAGGTGGATTCATCATCGTCTTACTTATTGTATTTTTATTTCGAAACATATCACTAAATGTCTGTTTCAGTGTCTGAATAGGCAAATAAAAAAAAAAAGAATCCAATCTTTGACAACATTCAAAAGTCATGACATGAAATAACAGGTCGATGTTGACGTATGAAAGAGAATGATCATCCATCGTCCGTCCTTACCAATAATTGGCAACCTATTGTCGAACTAACTCGCCGGTCGTCAGATTCCTTCTGTAGGCAAACGTGAACCTCGCTGGCTCAATTTGTACTTGCTGAGAATTCGCATCAGGTCGAATAGAATTGTCACTCGACTTCGCTTGAGAGTAATACGTCCCAATCTTAAAGAGTGGTTTAATACTCTTGTCTTGGTAAGGACTCTTTGTCGTCGACCTTTTAAAGAAGCCGTCGAAATCCTCCTTGCTATAAAACCCTCTTTTCACCGTACTCACGGCAGGCGTTGGAGGTTTTGTAGCAAAATCTTTGAAATCGTAAGGAGATTTCGTTGATGTGACAGAATATTTGTTGGCTGAAGGAGGGTATGTGACGCTCGAGCTGGGCTGTGGAGTCGTCGTTGTAGTCTTGTCAGTGAAGAATTGGTAAGGTTTTCTTGTTGTAAACTGGAAATATGGTTTCTCTGTTGTCGTAGTTGAAGTAGTTGATTTTGTAGTGTATGCTGTGCTCTTTTGGTAGTATTTTGGGGTTTGTGCGGGTGGCGCCGATGTACTAGCTACGTACGGCTGTGTCGTTCCATCGTTACTACGTGTTAAAGAAATACAGTATTAGTATTGTGTGCCCCTGTATGTACACAAACTGGTAGCAATGAGAATGTGCTGTGTTCTCATTGGCTGGGCCAGTGCTGTGACTATATTGATGTGGTTTGTGCGTGGTATGGTTTATAAATATTTAATATTTATGTAGCCATCAGATTCATCTAAATTACAAATGCTTATTTACTAAAAAATATTCATAATTTAAACATATTACAAACAGGACTATTAAAAAACTGTCACATTTACTGTAGTACAAAATATCACAGTCATAACACTTAATATCACGTCCATAACATTAACTATCACACTTATAATATCAACTATCACACTGATAATATCAACTATCACACTGATAATATCAACTATCACACTGATAATATCAACTATCAAACGTATAACGCTAACTATCAGTATCATAATGTTACACACCTGGTAATGTTTCCGAAGAACGGGCTCGTTTCAGGACGCACATAGCTCGGCGTGTGTTGTGAATAGTCGGGGATTATGTTCTCGTGTTCGGTTATACAGCGCCCGTTTATACAATACTGAAAAAAATACATTTAAATTATCGTTTTTGTAATTAGTATCTAGGTATCTAAACAAATTGGAGATTCCCATACATTTTTCGGAGTAAAACCAGAGTGGAACCACGCACATAGAAAAAGTAGGGTAGAAATAAGTTTTTGGATTTAGAGCTTCATTCCTATAGTGAAAATGCATAAAAACTGCCTTACTGGGAGTAAGGCAGACAAAAATCTTATAGATAATTTAGTTTTTTGTTACTAGTAAGTCAGCTTACGGCAACAACAAAACGAAAAGTTGGCAAGACAAAAGTCTTCTCTTTGTTCCTTTCGTAATAACGAAAGGAATTGTATTTAGCTGTATCTTTGATAGACATCAATAGATATCTATCAGTATGTTTGATAGACATCTATTGTTGTTTATCAAAGATACAGCTAAATGCAATTTCACTCTACCGTTTAAAATTTTGAGACCTATCTTTAACGAATATAATAACAATGTATAGCTTGCTATTGGTAACATTTACCTGTCCATCGCCACAAGGAGATCCTTCAGCGGCTGGTCTGTACGCGACGCAGTACCCGCTCGCCGCGTCGAAGCAGAACAGCTGAGCGCACACTCGCTCATCTTTAAAACATGCGCTAGAAATTGAAGAATTTCATGTTATTCGTTAGCAAACAAGCAGGCGGCTCATCTGATGGTAAATGTTTGCCGACGTCTATAACCTGCAATAACTGAGGCATCCCAGGTGCGCTGCCATCTCAGATGATATGATAATCGAGGAAAAGTGGAAAGAATAAAGGTTTACATAATTTCGTATAGGTTTGGGAGCTATCCATCAAAAAAGTTCATAATTTGATGGTAATACGTGGAAGTGTTTTTAAAGAAAGCTTAGTTATTTCTGTAAATAAAAAAATGTGTTGAAGAATGGCTTACCTCGTTCCTCTATCCTTCCGGCACTGCGCGTCTAACGTCAACAGACGCCCGGGCAGTACTCGCGGTAGAGAGTCGTCTTCGTGCGGCGAGTTGTAGAGACAAGTCGCTGTGTCACCGCTGTAATGCAAAATATTTGTTAAAGTATATTGATAGAGTTGGTATGGCGATTATTACGGCTATTTAGGTTGGCCTTGTTCAGCAATAAATTACACAAAAACCTCATTATTTCGTCGGTTAAAAAAACGACAATCACAACTTATTAAAGTTAAGGATAACTTACTATGTTCTTCCTGGGTAAACTTGTAATAACAGTAATGGTAGTGACTATCGCGACTGCATCAAGATTATTATCAATTTGCAGACGTGATAGTCAATTAATGGAGCCGATTCCCTTGTTCACAAACTAAACTAAATTTAAGTTCAGTGCATCTTTTTCTTTCAAAGGACAGAAGATAAATTTTAGTTTAGTCCTGTCAAACTGTCACTACTCCAAACAAGTTTAGACGCGATTAAAAACTTGCCTACTAAAATTACGTCAATTTACGTCAGGCGCTGATTAATTTGACAGGACGAATTTAGGTACGTAAACCTACTTATACCTACATTATTCTAACAAATATCAACACAGTTGCTATAGCTACTATCACGCATATCATAGTGACTATCATCACAATAATACCAAATTTCACGCCGATAATAATTTTCACCATTTTGTTTCCAATTCTTCTACTCACTTCAAGAAATGATGGAAACTCTGCACACTGCAGGGTGACCACCTGAATCCCTTCTCAGTGTGTCGCAAGTCGGACATGATGTAGCCGTCTTCCCACCGACACTTCTCAGCGCCGGGGCCGCCCAGGTAGGAGGGAGGAGGACTGCCGTCGTGCACGGCTCCTAGTCTGAAAGTTTGATGAAAATAAGTTCGTAAGTTTAAATTTAGGTATTCTATGATTAGAGGAAGAAAATATTTCGTCAGGCAGGTAGATTTTCTGTGTACTTATCAGCCGTGAGAATTATGTAGGTAATTAGTTACTGAATATAAAGTAGAAATCACCTCAGGTTTGCGAACTTTGCGAAAGCAAAATTCTGTTCACATGAGATGTCATAGCAGAATAAAGCCCCCTGGGGGTTTAAAACGGTCACTTTAGTAGAATCATATTATGAAAATATTATGAATCATCGGAAAATGTCACAAACTGACAATTTATATCATAATGATCTGCATGTAATTCCTATTACCTACGACATAATTCATCTGTTTGACAGTTTTCTATGGAAATTCGTAAAATGGCCCACAAATTATAAATTGCTTGTATGTCAAATTAGAGGAATTGCTAATGACAACTGGGATTCAGGAAATGAACTGCTTTTAGAGGAATTGCTAATGTGGCCGGTTTAAGCCCCCTGATACCTACATAATTGATAGAGATTCCAGAGACCCAGGGGTGAAAAAATCGATAGTTGTAGCACAATTTTAGTTTACATAAGTACCATATAAGTAGGTATTTATTATTCGTTATTGGGGTAAAAAGCTAAGGCCTATTGGTAAAAGTGCCTAGGTCCATGAAGTAAGAGTTTTCAGTGGCCTGTATAATACCGGCGCCAGACACAGCAACACACATTTGAACACTTAATTGAACACTTGTTTGAACACATTTGAACACAGGCACGGGAGTTTGGGTATTTCATCAAAGTTTGATGTCACATTTATTACCATACCTACCTCACAAGTGTTCAAATAAGTGTTCACATATGTGACTGTGTCTGGCGCCGGCTTAAGAATAAGATACTTACAAATGTCCGACTTCGTGAGCAGCGACAATGATACCGGAGAAGCCACCGGTATCTTCAATGATGGCGACCGAGTTGACCTTCTCGAGTCTCTTGTTCACCACGCAAGCGCCGCCGACATACGCGAAACCTTAGCATTGGAATAGTGTGTGAGAATTTTGAATTTGGAAGTATAAAAATGCATTTTATTGGTTTTAATTGAATTCATAAGCGGGATTTAATTGTCTTACTTGTTTGCCATTATTGGTACAGAACCTTTCTTCTCCGAGTCTAGACTTTAAAAATACTTTTTTTTTTAAACTTGGTTTCAAATATTTAATTTTAAAAGAGGTAGAAGATATATATTTACGGTTCAATTTTAAGAGTGAATGGGCGAAAAATTCACATTAGGTATTGTACAAAGTAAGAATAGAACTTTTATATGAATGCGTGATATTAGGACTAAGGAGTTTCAGGTAAAAAGAGGTAATAGGTACTTAAATAAATAAAGCTAACGCTACTTACAGTTCGATGATCGATGCGTGAAAAAGGTAAGAAGACACAAAAAATACTTAAGTAAGTAAATATATATGCTTAGAATACTCACAGTGAAGTGTTGAGGATAAAAGGAGACACAAAACATGCATTGCTAACTTAATTAACATGCAGAAGCGTTAAGTCACCGAATTATAGCTAACCTTGTCATTATTAGTATTGAATATTTTCAAAAGCATGCAAATAAAATTAGATATACCTAGTGCATACTATTAGAGCTTATAGACAACATGCAACTTGTACTTGCGTATTAATTTTAGAAAAATTATATATAATAAAATAGAAGCAAAAAGCACAACGTATTTAAATTATTAAATTTTACCGCGCGTCTCTCCTGACTGACAATGACATTGACATTTGATATCAAGTCACGCTAGTGACGTGAAACAAAATATTTTCTATACCTACAGCCACGTATTAGTAAGTTGATTAAAAACATTACTAAATCGATATTATCATTGGGTATCTCCAAAATATAAACATGGACTTTACTTGTAACACATTCTATAAGTGTCAAGATATAATATATTACCAGAACTAAAGAAAACAATCAATGCCTACAATAAATAAAATACATAGTACATGCTATTAATTGATTTTAGAAAGCATTTCATGCCTAAATTATAACTCTGTTATTTTACGTACTCAGGCGTCATTTTACTTATATGACGATGAAGTCAGATAGTATCTAGAAAACAATACATGATGATGAAAATAAACGCTTAAATATTTTAGTCAAAATTAAGAATAAGTAGATAGAGACAACGTAGACACAATAAAATACTTTTTATGATAAAACTACATAAAATGGAAGAAGATTAATATTTACAACGTCATCTAGTTAACTAATAAAATGATGCATTCACAAAGATTTACAATGTTTTTAGAAGAAAATAATTGCAGAAAAGACAGAATATTATTCACAAGGTGCGAATATGACAACACGGAATTGGGTAAAGGTATATTCAAGTGGAATATGGATCCAGAGTGTATATTCGTGAACAAATAGGTGAGGGACTTTGATGAAAAAGGCGTGCTTTTGGAAAATGTAAGATCTCTGTAACACGCCTACCTGCTGTCCCTCTATTGCACGCATCGTTGGGAAATTGTCTTCTGCACATGTCTAGTCTGAAATTGTATGGAAAGAATAAAACTCAATAAGATGCAATATTTTACTTTTGTTCTACAGAAACCTACGACGGCTTGTCGTGGAACTTCTTTGGTTCACCTCATTCCATGTAAGAAATGAAATAAAACTGAAATTTTCTCATACAAGAACGTCATCTTGTGCAAGCGGCTATTGTAAAGTGTATTTTTTTTTAATATTCAGCGCCATTACCAAATCCTTTACCTCTTATATAAAAATAATGAAGCAAGTAATTAATGTTTCACTCTCAAGCCTCGGTTAATGCCGCGCCGTTTGACAACACCATCCTAATGAACGCTTGTTTTAAAATTTAATTTACCAGCGGTGCCTTTTGTACAGCGACCACCCTTGCGACGTCGGCACATGTCATACCTGTTGGTCAAATTAGTTTCCTCGTCTTCATAATAAATCCTTGACCTTCACCTTATCTTGACTTAAAACTATATCAAGACCGTACTCCGTAGGTACTTTATACAGTAATTACTTTGAATAATGGCGCTAAATTATGATTTGAAAGGGTTGATATACTTACCATCTTACCTTTTGTCCTGCAATTGTTGCGTGGACAATAAAATAAAATTATAAAATGCTGTTGAGTGTAAACAGAACACAGGATAGTGACATCATAAACACAAACCAATAAAACTTCAGCAAATTCTATTATTGCAACGTATCGAGTTAATGGAACTTTTATTATCATCTCGAAACTAAAATAATATACAGATTTGTTGTATTCAAATTGAAAACAAAGTTTGTTTAGTAATATTTATCTGCTTTGCATAAAGTTGTATTTGCGTGTGTTTGAATGCAATAAAATTTGAATAGCTATAATCTTCTCACGCGATATTGTGATCATACAGTTTTGAAATAGTACTCCATGATAATCGTGTTTCAAAACTGGTAATGACTCTGACAACTTGATGGCTAGGTATTGTTTAATTTTCTATTCAGTTGTGTCCATACTTAATTTATTTAAATTATCAACTTTTTAATCAAAACACAATGTGTTACATAATTTATGTGCAATAAACAGATTATCGCTATAAAACATTAAGAAACACTGCCCATGATATATGACTGTCGACATAGTTCAAACATCGCATATTATTCTTTCGATTATTTCGATTGCACAAGCTGACAGACTAAAAGGATTATTGTAGAACACCAGTAACGTCGATGACAACACACACTGCGATCATGGATCCTCTGCCAAGCGTACACACATGATGGCCGTTGGTATATCCTCGGCGGTGGCGTCATGACCGCCTTTGTAGAAATAATTAAAAATACTAAACGTGATCAGCTTTGCTGTTTTCAACTTATAACACAATTATTTATGAAAATCTGTTAAGAACTCACTTGGTGATGGCAACAGCTATGTCGTAGACAGGCAATCTTCGCTCCCTGAACAGATACTTGCCCATATCAGTGAGCGCTGCTGCCGAGTCTATCGCGTCTCGTCCAACACGATTTCTTTCAAGGTATGGTGTAGCATCCCGACCCTGGAATATAGAAAAGTAATTGATCAGTGCATAGTCCAAGTTTTAGACTCTGTGGACGGTAGTGGTTTAAATAAGAAACAGGATCGTATTCGTAAAGTGAAACTGAAGAAGAAAGAAAAGGAGGGCAAAAACTGATCACTGAAGTCTTATGATCGCCATCTTTTTGCACTAAATTGCTCAAAAACCATCGGGACGTACCTAATACAAAAATAAGTTCCCGCGTCACGTTATACTTAGATACGTTATTATAAAATTATAATCAAGGAAGCGACGCTACTTTAAATACCTACACAAGGAGACTTATTAGTCACAATAAGCTTAAAGGTTTAAAGGTCAAAATCTTGTGTCTAGGTAACTTTCCTAACCTTGAATAATCAGTTTTTTTTTAATTTCGCAAGTTGGTAACAAAACTTGTTCTACTCACCGCCGCTATATTTTTGTTTTCGTTAGGTATTATATATTAACATGATTTTATACCATAACAATTAAATTCCACCATTCATCTCATTTATATTGCAGATGTTTTTAATTTATACAAATTGATTAGTAAATGTTTCTTGCTTGCCAGTTGGCCAGTTCAGGTTTTATTGCTAAGACATTAGATATTTTAATGTAGGTACTTTTCTCCTTTAAGTTAAATAAAGTTTATAATTATGTTAATGAGGCTATTATGTAGTACCTAATTCGAAATGTTTATTGACGTTTGATATAAACATTTGTGTCTACAAGGTTCAAAATTGAAAGAAGTACTTCAGTAATATTAATTTATTTGCACGTGACTAAAGGGTTTCCAGTTACTCAAAGACTGGTTATAAGACAGTTTTGCTGCGTAGTACAAAAGTGATCTTAAACATGATATTTATCGGGGTAAGTACCTACATTAAATTATCATAATCTTGACCCAAAATATTTCCAATGTAAAGGTAACTTTTTAACACTACCTACTACTTACATAATTTATTGGTTTTTTCATCACTCACCAGAATTGAATGCTTAAAATGTCGTAATAAATTAAATCTTTATTGATTTTACATGTTACTAAATCGAGATTACGCGCATCACTACCTCATATTATTTCGGCATTGGCAATAAAAAAAAGTAACTGTCAAAATCAAACTTTTAGCGGCGGGATTTTATAATTACACGTCAGAAACTATTTCTATTTCAAAAAGGCTGTTAAATATTTTTATTGAAATGGCTAGTGAAGCAGTGTTAAAATACTTAGTAGATACGAATCGCCCGTATTCATGCGCGGACGTAACAGTTAATTTGCGCGGAGCTTTCCCTAAGTCAGCGATTCAAAAAGCGTTAGATGCTTTGAGTGAAGCAGGGAAAATTAAGTGTAAATTGTATGGCAAACAAAAAGTTTTCGCTGCTATACAAACAGAAACTGTAGCAGAAGATGGGGATGCAACAGGTTCTGTACCTACATCATATTTCTATTCAAATAGATATATTCATCTAAGAAGAGTTGGTTGAGTTGGTACAGTCTAAAAAAATATATTGACCTTCATTTATTTTATTTTTTAGACTATGATGCTTTATCCAAAACTCTCACACAAGAACTAGCTGACAAAACAAATGCCTTGAAAAGTGTTGAAATAAATCTTAACAGCCTAATATCTACACCAACCACTGAATTAGCCAAAACAAAAATAGATGCAATTAAAAATAGAATAGATGCCACAGAGAAAAAGTTAGAAGTGTTGAAAACCTCCACAGAGGTCATGAGTGCCGAGGAAAAGAAAATTTTAGTTACTGAGCATGAAAAGTTGTTGAAAGAATACAGGTACATTTTATTTTTTTATTTTTTGTAAGTAGGTTTCAATTGTATTTATTATTCTGTAAAGATATTTTTGTAGAGAACGGTACCATACAGTCTCCTTTACACAATGGTCAACATTGGCCTATTCTTATAAGAAACAATTTTTTTTTTGTTATCGATTCAATCCTCAGATCAATGCCTCGTGAGTGTATCACTATTGTTTTTGTCATAGACATTTCTGCTTTTTATTTTCAGAAAACGCAAAAGAATCTGCACTGATATGCTGGATGCAATACTAGAAGGCTACCCTAAGTCTAAGAAGACATTACTGGAAGAACTTTGCATAGAGACTGATGAAATGGTTGATTTTAAGTTGATGGCAAATTATTAATTATTGCAATGCTAGAGTGTTATAATTGTCTACTGATGATAATAAAAAATGTATTATTTTACTTGTGTGTTTTTCTTTGGGTCTATTTCTTTAGCACATAAGTAATGAGTTTTGTATCATGAACAAAATTTTAAAATAGTCATCATCATCATCTGCCTAGTTTTTTCCGAATTGTGTTGAGGTCAGCTTCCAGTCTAACCACTGTTGTAAAAACAGTTGCAATTACTTAAGAATCTACAAAATATCTTGAAGAAATTCAGCCAAGAGAAACCTAACCTTATCCCATACAAATAAAGTTTAGTTTTGCTCAACATTCAACTTACCCTAGAAATAATGATACCAGCGATGGATATCCGTATTCTGGGTCCTTTTAGCAGTTTGTAGCGGAGGTCTACGCCGTTCCAAAACGACACGAAGTAACGCTTGATCTGGACGTTGTCGCCTCCGTGTAACCTGGAAACAAAAAAACATATATTTAAGCGTGGATGCTCCAGAGGGATAGACAGAAGTTTATTATCAACGACAATTTCGATAGTTAAGTTAATTCATGTAATTGCGGGCTGGCCAAACTCAGATTCTGGGCTGCTAATGAAAATTTGTAAGTTGAAAATTGGGATTTTCCACTTATACACTTAATTCGACCTGGGGATCGAACTTGAGGTCTATATTCTACAGGAGTCAGGACCAAAGTTAATGTTTAACTACGCTAAGTTTTATAAAACTTCATTCGCCTGTTTTATTGACATAATATCATTTATATTTCGACGAAAGCCCTTACCTGTAGCCATCATAATCTACGATGACCAGAATCTCCGGGTATATGACGTAGGGTGCTTCTCTTTTCCGCCTGGAATGCGCCTCTGTTGAGCGTTTCCGCCTGAATCGCTTGCCCAGGTGGTCTGGCTCCATGAATGCTATAAATGTTAAAAGGAAAATTTTAAATATGTGGATTGAAGTTATTTTTTGTAATGTCTTTACTGTTACAAATAAAAAAAAAAACAATAACAGATATAGCGTCATCTGTTGAGGACTTTGCATTACTATTTAGGCCCGTTTCTTACGAACAATGATAGATGGCAAAAGGCTTCATGAAATTAATTTTATATCAAAGACAAAATTTAGAAACCTTTCTTTATCTTCCCGTAAAAACCTGATTCGGACTATTCGAACATTTTAAAACAAAAATTTACCAAATCGGTCCAGCCGTTCTGAAGTGAGCGCTTATCAACGAACAGCATTTCATTTTTACAAAAAAGGGAGATTGAGGAAGATTCCCAGAAAAATAATAATCTAAACCTAATTATTAAAAATCTTTTCTATTGCAAAAGGAAAAAGTATTTCGGTAGGTAAGTACTATCGTCATTAATTTTAAATCCTTTTATTTATATTTCACTTATCATACTTTCATAGGTAGGTATAAAACTATCGAACTTATTCTATTTTTACGAAAGATTTAAATTTTAATTTAAAATGCTAATTATGTAATAATATCAATTTGAATAGAGATTGATAAATTTACTGTTTACCTAATATCAAAGGATGAACGGCGGCTAATAAATTAGGACCAATATGTTGTTCTTTTGCCTTATTTAATTAATGGTAGATAAATACAATCAGTAGTTACCTAAAAACAAAAGGTCCATATTATTAGGTACCTCTATATTCCCAACTAGCTGCGCCCCGCGATTTCACCCGCGTAAGTCTCGATCCCGTAGGAATATCCTATGTCTTATTCCAGGTCATGGTCTGCTCATATGCTAAATTTCATCCAAATCCGTTCAGCCATTTTAGCGTGAAAGCGTAAGAAGCAAACAAACTTACTTTCGCATTTATAATATTATAAGTATGCGAAAGTGAGTTTGTTTGTTTCGCTTTTATTGTCTTAATAAATCAAAGTAAGTAGGTAAATCAGATAAATATTCTAAGGCAAAATTAGCCACTCGGCACTCCCATAGTTATTAAGTTCCGTTGAAGAATTTGATTAGGTACCAATACCTAGATATTTTTTGTTACTGACCTAATTAGTCTAACAAAAGATTTAAATCCATTCCGGTATGTTTTATGTAGGCAATAGTTATTATAATATAAATTAAGTACCTTTATCTATGATCAAATAATAGGTATTAGGTAGGTACAGATCATAATAATTAGGTAACATGACAATGCTGTTTTTAAAGCATTACCTACTACGGATCCAGACGTAATGTATGACGTAATGTTAATGTAATGTATCGTGTAATGTAATGTATCGTGTAATGTAATGTATCGTGTAATGTAACGCGAATTCTGTGTGTGGACGCACTACGAGTATTACCTAAATTCGAGATCAAACTTTCATCAAATACCAAAACACCCGTGCCTCATATGTGTTCAAACAAGTGGCGCCGGTATTACGTTACGCGATACATTACATTACACATTACACTCGTTTGGATCCGGCTCTACGCCTCGTGAAATAATTGTGTGAATATTTGCCGATACGGTTCTCGGTTCGACTCGGGCTTTTTTCGTATTTTATTGTCTGGGTCTCGTCTAGGACTTACACCTAAAGTGTGAAAAAAATAGAATACTTAATTTTTTTAAAGTTTTATAATATCTCTTGTTATTTTATTTGAAAATGAACCCATTTATCATCCATTCCAAAAATAAAAAGCGTTGCTTAAAAACAAAAGGAACACCTCGTGTGATTAATTATTTTAGTCGATTTTTATGCGGTTCAATCCTGAATCGATTAAAAGTTTAGTCGATATTATTAGACAGCTTGTGGTCAAGAACAAGTTCAAACGTGCACCTGTGAGGCCTTCGCCCAGCAATAACACATAGATAGGCTGCCGTTTCGTCGGTTTTCCCAAAATAGTGGATTATTCATGAACCGCAGAATTATTATAAACTTTTTTCTATTGCGAATTTAAAATAGTGGGTGACGTTAGAGTCTGACCTTATGACCCCGTCCAAGACGGAATAACGAACGAACTTATTAGCAAAACGAGATTTGTCTCGGAAATCTATGATAACATGACATTATACGAACGATTTTATAATAAAATATAATACCTAGATAAAAATATTAATCTGGACAATTTGTTTTCGGACATGGTTATGCGAAATTTAATGCTAAAATTATCCTGGAAGAATAAGATTTATATTTATTTATTTAAACTTCTCGCATACACAAGGTACAAAGGCGGATATTGTCCGTATTGTTTAATTAGGTACCTACCTTACTTAATTCTTATAAGAAATTCCTATATAAAATGTCCTGAAATAGCTTCACTCAAACCTCCATCAATCTATAGCTACAACATTTTCGAAAAGTATGACCGTACTTTTTTATTTGCGTGTCTGTCTATGTAGGTTACTTTGCTGGGAGTTCAGCTTGTGTAATGCGTGTAAGTTCAGGAACACAAAGAAACATACTCACGAAGCGTAGCGTGTTTAGCACTAACTGCGTCCGGATCATCAAAATTCTTCACCCATTTAACAATTTAAAAAAAGAATCCGCTTATCATTGAATGTTCGGAAATATTTAACAAAAGACAATCGATACGTTTCCATAGATCTTTGACAGTTCATAGTTCAGAGAATCTTTAGGTAGGTAACTAAATATTAGCTCTATTAATTTTTAATTGATAGCTAGGTAACTATATTTACCTTGATCAGATACCTACAGTCTAAGAGGTGACATTTTGTATTAAACCAGTTCGGTTTCCATCTTGGATACACCGATTTAAATGGCGGCTTCTCCTACCGTATCTGCCTATTCAGGTATAGTAGATATAGGTAATTTAAGTAGTAATAATGAACTTATGAAGACTAGGCGATTATTTACGTCGCTTGCAAAGGACAATGTAACAGTAATGAGCTGTGACAAAACAAGGCACTTTCTGTCATCGTAGGAGCATAGAGACATCAACAAAATTCATGGTTCAGTGGCCTAGTCTTGGAAGCAGAGTGTTACCAATAGTTTAGTTTTTCCAAGACTCTGATTATGACTGGTGGAAGAGGATTCCTTCATAGTTTACGTTAAACTGGGCCATCTCTGTCAAGTTTTCACCTAGTGTAGGGACCGATGGCCGTTGAGAGCAGAAGAGTTTTTGGGAAACAGCGAGTAGGCAAGCGTAACATGGGACGTCCCCAGAGCCAATAACTGACAACTGCAAAAATGAGTTTGGGGCCCTGGGACTGACTGGATACGGAAGGTGGGGTGTCGAGTGTGTGGTGCGAGTTGGGAGAGGCTAAGGTCTACATATATGCACCAGTGGATAGGCTGAGTTGATTGGTTCTAGTATGCAATAGAATCTGGAAGACGCTGGCATAGGAGCGTAGGGATTGACGCAAGATATAAGAGGCATATGCTCAGCATTGGTTGAAGTTGGGCTTGGATAATGACGATGAAAGTTTGTCATGTCTTCCTTTAAGAAGATTTTACTATCTATAAATTGTCGTATAGTATGCCAACTTTACAGGTCACGACTCACGTGTCAAAAGTTCAACGACTAGGTATAAGCCGAGGAGTTTATTATTTTAGCGTTGACACTTGTGTCTACAAATTAATACGTAAAATGGTATAAATATGATAATCTTCGCAACTTAGTAATATCTGAGATAAGAATCCAAGAGATATTTAAATGTTAATTAGTCTAACTGTATTGGTCTATTAATTATATTTACCAGTTACATCTGCGTAAAATTGTGCGATTTATTCAGATTGTTTTCTAATTAGAGGACTCTATTTTTATTTTTTCGCCTAAGGCACCTGGTTTTCGGAGAGGAGTGGTGATGAAATTATTTTTGTGTAAATAATTTCATCACCACTGCTCTCAAAACGGTGATGGAAAACATCGTGAGGAAACCGGCATGTCCTAGAACCAAAAATTCGAAGACATGTGACATCTACCAACCCGCACTGGGCCCGCGTGGTGGATTACGGCCCACTCCCTCTCACAGAGAGGAGGCCTGTAACTTAAACGAGTTTGCGAGGAACGAGAAGCGAGAGCGCGACGTCGACGAGCCATTACTCGCTGATAAGCGTAGCGCAAGTTGTACCAAGTGTGAGTGTCAGGGAGAGTTCTGCCCGCCAAGCGAGCGTTGCTGGGCGAGTACTTTCTTTGATAGCTTTTGTTGCTGCAACAAACGAGTACTTGCCGGCGGTGTGAACAATCAGCTATCAACTATTACGTAATATCTCTTTTACTTACACGGGACTTATAATCTTGTGTATGAGTCTTGAGCGAGAAAATCGTTGATAGTTAAAGGCCGACCGCTTAACAGAGACCGTTCCTGAAGTAGCTGCGCGGTGCGGGAGGGGTGACAGGTGTCACAAGTTGACGACACACCCCTCGCGCACCGCGCTTATACCTCAGGAACCGTCTCAGTTAAGGTGGACGCGCTAGGGTAGCCCGCGAAATTCAAATTTTCTTTAGTTTTTTGCAATTTGCAGGTCAGTATCAGGTTGTATGATGATCTAAATATTATTTGCGACCGTAACAAATATGGATTTACAGAATAATAAACATTAGAATCAGCAATACAACTCTCTAAGTTCATGTAAGTGCATTGAATGACGATTTCATGATTTCTTTTTTTGAAATTGAGGGGGAGGGGCAATAATGTATAGGACATTGTCCCGCATGCCCAATGATAATTCATTATAGTGAAGCTCTTTTCATGAACGATAATTGGTACTATGTTTATGTAATGTAGGAATATCACTCGTGTCTATGGTTTCGAAAAAAAAAGGTGGGACAATTTGACACACCTCTTTGATTAATAGGTGGCTTTTAACAAATACATAGGTATAAGTTTTTTGTATTGCTACTGTAGTGTCATTTGGGACACGACCGAGCTTTGCCTGTTTTTGTAATATGTGTTATTTATCATACATTTCTTTTATTTTTTAAAGCGTGCTGTTTAATTTCTTATTAAACCAATAAATTTAAGGAATTTAAACAAAAGAACATAAAAGATTCTAAAATAAGATTTACGTCACAATTTAGATAATTTAAACAGCATTATTGTCGATGATAAATTAATGACTAATGTATTATTTTAATTTGCCGCTAGTATCAAGTGTTTTGATGGAGAAGTTAAAATTAATTTGTTACTGAGATTGGAAACTGATAATGTATAAAATTAATAAGCCGGAAGAACAACAATACAAATTAACAATAAACAATATTTTGATAGACTAATGAATTTATTAAAACTGATAAAAATAGTGATGACAAATCTCGTCACTGCAGCCGCGGTCGCAGCGCAGCCCACGGGGGTTTGGGGGGTCAGCATGGGCGCCGAGGAATATTTTTAGGGAAATATTTAACAGATCTTCTAAAAACTTATTGAACACATAACAAAGCACGCTTAAAAAAAATTAAACCTCTTTTTAACTTTCTGATCTTTTCTCACAGTTGGTCGCAGTAACTAAGCTAGGGTACTCCGACCAAACGGATTAGGTTAGATTTAAACAGTGACGAATAGAGCGCAAGCCGAGCGAGCGAAGCAAGCGGTACCCCGGTAACGCCGGCGAGCGCTTTATCCAAGTTGGTCGCAGTTACTTGGCTGTTTAGTATTTTTAGGATCTCAACATAGGAATTATTTGAGGTTCGTAAAAAGAGGCGCAATCATTATATTCAAGTTTTCAATAATATTTCGATTTATGCCCTAATAAATCGAACAGTTTACGTGTGACTCCGGTTTTTTAATTTGTCCGTCTGTGGTGTCTTGTTTATATCTTTTTAGTCGTAGTTGGGTTTTAGTTTTTATTACTTTTTTTTAATATTATAATATATATATTTTTGAAATGTGTTCAATAAGCCCTTTCATTTGATACCCAACATGTTACGATTAAACAATATTTTTTTTTTAGTTCCTGACTTTATGTCCTCTAGAGAGCACCATTCTTATTTCTAGATCAAGGCGCTTCCAACGATACCTCGTTTAGAAGATAGGAGGGAATAGATGAACATACATACATACATACCCTCCTTTTTTCTTCGTCGTAGTTGGGTAAAAAGTAGAAATAATATTTCGAAATCATTAATAAGGCAGAGCGCCACAAAGCATTTGACATGATGACTTTGAAATCGCGGAAAAAAAATCAGCTGTTCCATAAATTTTGTCGATTTAAGTGAACACAAATGTAGGGAACAGCTGATTTTTTTTCGCAATTTCAAAGTTGGTCCTATAGAAAAAGTTGTACAATGACCCCTTTTCGGGTTTAGCATAAAGAAAAAATAAGGTTGTATAATTATTGTTGCCAATTTGCTTTTAAAAGTAGGTAAGTAAGATATGTTTTGTGCAACCGTCAGGCTCAAAAATTACATAAAAATATCAGAAAATAGTTATGAACCTAGTAATATTTTCTTCAAATTACCATACAAGCAATTATTCGCACTTATTCACGATTTATATCAGTATCATGGATACAACACATGAGAATAATCATTCAAGAAACATAGAGATACGTGGTGGCATTCGAAACCGGTCCTATTAACATAATCGATTATCTCGATTATAAAGTATATTTGTAATCGATGGATGCGCAATGCACGTGATATCTCTAAGGAACTGCACGTGTACACAGATAAATAATAATGGGGAAATATTGTTCGGCGTTGTCGCTACTGTTTCCTGATTTATTATGGCAATAATGATTTACTGGTTAAATCATTGTTATGAGGAGTAAACATGTTTATGACTGAAGAAACTCGTTTCCCAGATGACATGCTATGAAATGGTCTCATCTTGATTTATGTACTCTTTTTAAATGCAAAAGTAAATGCTTCTTGTCTTTGTGCAATTACGAATATTTAACATTAGAATTCGGAAAAAAAGTCTCTATTTAAAAAAGAAATCTCGTTTTGTAACTATCCATTTTAATTTAATTTAATCTTGCTTGTTAGTACTATGATAACTTACCGTAATCTCCTAAATGGTCATGTTCTGCTTCAGCGGGGTCTCTTTTGATGATTACGTGTTGGGCGCCATTCAGCGCCTGTGATAACCTCTGTTGATCTTCCCTTTTTCTTTTCACTGGAAAATGTTTACGAAGACATGAGATAAATTGTACCAACTTAGAATTAAGTCCTACAGGCTTGGTTAGCGACGATTTAAAACCAATAATGAGGACTATAACACATTTATCATTTTCATTTTCATTGGCTTTGAGCTTTTTTACTTTACACAATTATATTTTGTTCTGCGCAATTTTTTCCTTGCATCCTTTGGGACATCATCACCAATGGATACCAAAAGCTTGTATTTCACTACCTGGGGGCTTAAACAAGTGACAATCGCTTCGAAAGCGTTTCGTATTTTTCTACAACGACTTTCAACAGGATTGACAGCTTACGTCAGTCCTATACATTTTTGCCTTTTCCATCATCGTTATCGCAGATAGAATGTGACTTTGTCTGGGGCCTCAGATTCACAGATCACACTATGACTTTACTTTGCTAAGTAAAGTTAGTATTTCAAACAAATATACATTATTAACTATAAATAAGGATCATATTCGTATGAAACGCTTACTCAAAGAAAAGTTTCGGTCGAAATGAAAGTCTTTGGTCTCTTTTTGGGATAAAGTAGGAGCGTTAGGGGAGAACTCACCTAAAGGCAGTCCAGTGTCGATGGAGACCATGTCGGCCATGCTGGAGGGGTCCATGAACATCTCGTCGTCTTGCGCCGCCGACGTCATGGAGTCCGGGATAGGGCGGATCACCAGGTCGTGACCTATTGAGCCCTCCTGTATAACAAGTAACAAAGAATATTAGGTTTAGACGTAATTAGGAGGTCTTTGTCTTATACATGAGGAGCCCGTGGCTAAGTAATAACAGCTGCACGGGTCGATCCATCAGGTTAAGCTACGCTTGCTGGGGTTTGTCCGTGGATGGGTGACCATCTTTACATATCTAAACTCCTCCGTGCCTCGACGTAAGCCGTTGATCCCGGCTGTGGTATGGATCTTTGACAGTCGTTACGGGTCGTCAGAAGTCCGAAAGTCTGACAACCAGTCTTACCAAGGGGTATCACATGTCTTCGAATTTTTTGGTTCTAGGACACGCCGGTTTCCTCCCGATGTTTTCCTTCACCGTTTTGAGAGCAGTGGTGATCAAATAATTTACACAAAGTAAAGGGCCTGTCAGGGTTCGAATCTATGACCTACAAATGTTATAATATGGCCGATGAATCATAGTCGGTCCAAACTTACACAAGCCTGCACAATAAAAAAAATTCTGAACCAAATGGTGAATTTTTCAAATCGGACTGGTAGTTCCAGAGATGAACGCGTTCAAACAAACAGATGCTTTAGCTTTATTAGATTAGTGTAGATATTAAGGAACTTCAAATATACCGTCACCTTTCTTTCCTCTGGTCTTGTAATGACGAGTGAATCTGAACTTTTATGCAGTCTAAGTTGATTAATTAATTATAGTCGGTTTTATTCAAAGGTTATTTTACTGGCTCTACTTTAATTGTGTGCTTATCAGTATCGGCTATCCCTTTGAACTTCCAAATAAAGTTCAAATGATTGTTTTGTTTCTAGTTCGGTTGGTTTAACTTGTTAAGTCACGATTTCGATTTCATACCTATTGATTTAACAGCATAACAATATATGTAGGAATTTCAAACGATTCATCTCAGTAGTCACCACCTTTCTATGGCTTTATCATATCATCTTTCACACATTTTATTATAGCATATCGTCTTTCACACAGTCCATCCATCGTTTCTTTGGTATTCTCCTACTCATCTCAGTGTGACTGTCTGTCACCTACTCCAATTTAATAACAAAATATTATATTTATTTTAAAACAAGCACATGGTGCATGCCTCTTAGGAACACATAAATTCTATATTTTATGGGAAACAAGCTAGGGACAAGTGCCGCGAAAAGGTCGAAGGCAATAATTCAACAAATTCTAAAGAAACGACGTAAAATATCCGATTTCTAATCTTAGGACACAATACTAGTTACACATCTGGTAACCATAAACCGAGCCCAGGAAATACCCAAACGGACCCTTAAAACAATTGAGAAATTGTACAAAAACGGCAATAAATCTATTCTGCGAAACGTGGGAAGACGAGCTGGCTGAGCGTGGTGTTTTAGGATTTGAGGGCTGATTTTGAAGTAAAGAGAGACACTTGGTTTTATACCACGATAGGGTACGGACGGCCGTCCGTTTCTAGGCGAGTTAAGTTAGGAGACTTGGTGAATACCAAGAGGCCATGTCCGAGTGCAAGTGGGCTGTCGTAAGATAGCGAGTATTAGATAATAAGTTAAATATAGTTGGGTTGGGTTTCAGCCCAGATTAGACTAATCTAGTATTTAGACTAATCTAGTATTTAACGTAGTATGTGTGTGTGTTTGTTGGTGCGACTGGGTGCGTTGGAAGACGGTTGTGATAAAAAGCTGTGGCCGAGGCAAAACTGGTAATGCGTGAGTTGTAATCAAATCTCTTTATGGAACTATTTAGTAAGTGTCAACCTTAATTAACCTTTATCTATAGTAGTGTGCACGTCGTAATTACAAACTTAACTCTTATAAGTTAAATAATATTGTTATTTATAGGGAACAGTTAGGTGATATCGCTGTCGAGCTATTAATGATCATTTATTCCAGAATGGTGAAATTACCCTTATTTAGTACTTACTGTATTTTATTACAAATACTTTCTCATGTATCACGTGTCAATCTCCTAGTCCGTACCTCGGCAGATAATTGTCATTTGCGGTTGGTTATAGGGAAATGGTGATGGCCTTCCACCATACTTGACACTGAGCATTAACGCTCCTGACTTTTGACTACTATTGACCTTGAGCTGACGCACCACATCTGGAAGGCAGAGCCATAAATACTCACAGCTCATTTAGAACAAGCTAGGCTATAAGGCCGACTTGTAATTGAAATATAAAGCAACCAAACGTTAGTGATGATTTCTGTATCCAAAAAGGTCTTGCCACAGAACACTTTGTGTGAGGCATATTGAACGCGCATTTCGAGGGAGCGGGGTTAGGCATCACTAAGTATCACAAAGTGAATTGATAGTTCGTTCTAAGGAACGCTAGTAACCGTGTCTCATTAAAACCCACACCCGGCTGTTTGTAGGCCTATTACTGAATCGACACTATTTATTGAGACACGCTATTGGGATGCCCAGATTGAAACGCCCCGCTGCCAGTCAAAGGACGACCGCACGGCTGCTGATTACATCGAAGGCATCCTCTAAATGGGGAAGATTAAAGAAATGTGAAGTGACGAGTTACCACTTCGGCGTTCCCTAGGTACGATCATAATGTGTTCTGCTAGAGACTGAGTCTACGGTGCGCTTGTGTTAACTTTGTATTATCACATTAAAAGGGGCTAGGCCGCTGTAAGGGTGTCTTTCACAATAATAAGTACGCGATTAGAACTACTCAATACTTGTCTTGCTCAATAACAGTTGGGCTTCGCAGTACTCTGTTATAGGATTGAATAAGACATTTATATAGTGCTTAGGGAACGTGTTCCGTTAGAATCGTATTAGTGTCCTCAGAGGTTCTATGCGGTAGGTCTAACCGAACACGTAGAACGAGACGAACGTTGTGAAACGGTTCCCGGTCTCACTGAATTGGGCATATTGTAAACAGACAAATTGAAGTAGCTTTAATTAATGATTATAAGCGCAAGCGTAACGATTCCTTTACCTCTCCACATAATCAAGGTTGTATTGCAGATATTTGTTCCACCTGCGGGAAGGGAGACGTCGGCGTTTCAACATTTATATATTATAAACTTTTGAATGTCCTCTCGTCTTCTTAGCTTCATATTATATTAATATCTTTATACTTATGTTTACTAACTGTGAATTCCCAATATTAACTTCCTTGTATTCCCCCCTGTCCCCTAGCCATTTCGGTCGGGACAGTTTAGTTATGGGAATTCATTTCTTATCTCGGTGGGAGAGTGGCCAGTATGGGACGAGCTCTACAGAAAAGCGCGGACGGCGGAGCGCTTTTCTTTCCCCTACGGGGAAACCGACCTAAAACACTAATATTTGCCAAAATTAGGAAAAACGAAAATTTTATCAGCCTAGGGTAATTTAGGAACAGTCACATGTGGTGCCGTGACCAGGATTCTCGTCATTAAATGTACTGATTCACTTCAGTGCAACGAGAAAGAACAACTTATGGGTTACTAAAAAAATAACACAACGTAATTTTATGGTTCTATTAATTGTAAGAGACGGCAAGAGTGACAACGGTTACAAAAACTTATGTTTAATTAAGTTACGGTTTGACAATAGTCGTAGTGTGAGTGGGTTCAAGTCCCGCAAAATTTGTTAGTTGATGTGCTTACATTCCATTGTAAATGAATCTTGGGTTCGATTCCCGCCTGATGTATTGGTTTATAAGTGCTTGGATTCCTGTGTCACGGCTTGTGGGTTCAATTCCCGCATGGTAGTTGGTTTTAGGGCTTTGATTCCGATGCTACTGATAGTGGGTTCGATTCCCAGATGCACGGATGTAATTTTAAGTAGGTTATGGTATGATTGTTGTTTGGATTCCTGTGCTACTGTAATGATGGGTTCGACTCCCTGCAAACGTGAGTTTGGTATCAGACAGTCTGTTTGTCATTAAGAAATATGTTTGTTCGTTTGATATTTATATATTATGTGTGTGTGGAGTGGACTTAGGTATAAGACATACCCTTATTATGGGTGAACCTAATATTATTAGTAACTAAGACCTACGAAGCGTAATGCTTATGAAACTGCTATTAATTTACCAAGACTATAGTGTGAATATGAAAAACGTTATTGGACGATTTCTTAATTTTATAGTTACCTAGTAGTTTAAGTTCTAATTAAATTACTTATTAGCTAAAAGGCTAGATTATAATGTAAATAAAGTATCACCAACTGTGATATTTTATAAAAGAAACAAAAATGAACGAGGAGAAGTAAACAAAACTTTCTAACTCTGCAATCAGCAGCGTATGTCATTTGAATAGTTACTCGTGTGGCCTTATTTCAAATTCCAGGATGTTTAAGTCTTCACTTGGTTGCGACCACGCTATGGCAAAACCTTTGGTTTGTGCGATGCGTTTCCTAGACAGTTTCCTCAAAATCAGCTGCCATCGGTTGACTTCAACAGCAGTGGCTGTGGCCTGGCTCCTGTTACGAAGCTAAGTTTCACATTTATTAGACACCTCAGTTACTCTTATCTACGTGGTATGATTTTGTTATTTCACAAAATACAATTATAGGTTTATGTTTTAGGACTTGGGTACCTAGTACTATTATAGTTATCAGTTCAAATATACCAAAGAAAGTCCTTGTCAAATTTTATAATCTGAGGGGATAGTTAACAGCATTGTGTGCTAATAAGCCAACAATTGTTTGGACAGTCTAGGATGTCTAAATTTTCTAATCAGTATAGCTTCTCAACTCTTATTGGATTTCAAAACTGCTCCAACCTCTTAGAATCAGAGGGGGGCGTCCAATTGGAATAAAATCTAATATGTTCGTGTGCGGACTATTTCAGTTACTGGATACGGTTGCGGGCAGCTGACTAGCTGACTCAACATTGAGGTGCATAAGGAGAGGCCTCTTTCCAGCGGCAGCTGCGATAGGCTGAGTTTAGAACGAGGGAGCACTGTAGGTAGCGTGTCACGCTAACACAAATACTCTTAAAAGAGACCCTGGTATGTAAAACTAAATTATAAGCATGCACAGGTCTTCTGAACTTACTTGAAGCGCGGTAGTGTGATTTGAATAATGTAACAAGAGTATCTTCAAGAAGAATAAGTTCAGATATTATGGAAAAATTATAGTATCGATTGAAGATGTTTCTGCAAAACAGTAATAAGAATAGCAGACATTGCATCTTATTGGATTCATGTTCCAACTGGAGTGCATAAAATTAATTATTTGATTAGGTTAACATAGCAGCACCATGGTGAACGTAGCGTACCTATAGGTATATATTCTAAAACACTTGCATGGAAAGGCAGAGTTCATCCTATTGTGAAAGCTCATACGCTGTACTACGTCACGCGTCTGATTTTCAGAGGGGGGAATGTGACTGTCTGTCACCTACTCCAATTTAATAACAAAATATTATATTTATTTTAAAACAAGCACATGGTGCATGCCTCTTAGGAACACATAAATTCTATATTTTATGGGAAACAAGCTAGGGACAAGTGCCGCGAAAAGGTCGAAGGCAATAATTCAACAAATTCTAAAGAAACGACGTAAAATATCCGATTTCTAATCTTAGGACACAATACTAGTTACACATCTGGTAACCATAAACCGAGCCCAGGAAATACCCAAACGGACCCTTAAAACAATTGAGAAATTGTACAAAAACGGCAATAAATCTATTCTGCGAAACGTGGGAAGACGAGCTGGCTGAGCGTGGTGTTTTAGGATTTGAGGGCTGATTTTGAAGTAAAGAGAGACACTTGGTTTTATACCACGATAGGGTACGGACGGCCGTCCGTTTCTAGGCGAGTTAAGTTAGGAGACTTGGTGAATACCAAGAGGCCATGTCCGAGTGCAAGTGGGCTGTCGTAAGATAGCGAGTATTAGATAATAAGTTAAATATAGTTGGGTTGGGTTTCAGCCCAGATTAGACTAATCTAGTATTTAGACTAATCTAGTATTTAACGTAGTATGTGTGTGTGTTTGTTGGTGCGACTGGGTGCGTTGGAAGACGGTTGTGATAAAAAGCTGTGGCCGAGGCAAAACTGGTAATGCGTGAGTTGTAATCAAATCTCTTTATGGAACTATTTAGTAAGTGTCAACCTTAATTAACCTTTATCTATAGTAGTGTGCACGTCGTAATTACAAACTTAACTCTTATAAGTTAAATAATATTGTTATTTATAGGGAACAGTTAGGTGATATCGCTGTCGAGCTATTAATGATCATTTATTCCAGAATGGTGAAATTACCCTTATTTAGTACTTACTGTATTTTATTACAAATACTTTCTCATGTATCACGTGTCAATCTCCTAGTCCGTACCTCGGCAGATAATTGTCATTTGCGGTTGGTTATAGGGAAATGGTGATGGCCTTCCACCATACTTGACACTGAGCATTAACGCTCCTGACTTTTGACTACTATTGACCTTGAGCTGACGCACCACATCTGGAAGGCAGAGCCATAAATACTCACAGCTCATTTAGAACAAGCTAGGCTATAAGGCCGACTTGTAATTGAAATATAAAGCAACCAAACGTTAGTGATGATTTCTGTATCCAAAAAGGTCTTGCCACAGAACACTTTGTGTGAGGCATATTGAACGCGCATTTCGAGGGAGCGGGGTTAGGCATCACTAAGTATCACAAAGTGAATTGATAGTTCGTTCTAAGGAACGCTAGTAACCGTGTCTCATTAAAACCCACACCCGGCTGTTTGTAGGCCTATTACTGAATCGACACTATTTATTGAGACACGCTATTGGGATGCCCAGATTGAAACGCCCCGCTGCCAGTCAAAGGACGACCGCACGGCTGCTGATTACATCGAAGGCATCCTCTAAATGGGGAAGATTAAAGAAATGTGAAGTGACGAGTTACCACTTCGGCGTTCCCTAGGTACGATCATAATGTGTTCTGCTAGAGACTGAGTCTACGGTGCGCTTGTGTTAACTTTGTATTATCACATTAAAAGGGGCTAGGCCGCTGTAAGGGTGTCTTTCACAATAATAAGTACGCGATTAGAACTACTCAATACTTGTCTTGCTCAATAACAGTTGGGCTTCGCAGTACTCTGTTATAGGATTGAATAAGACATTTATATAGTGCTTAGGGAACGTGTTCCGTTAGAATCGTATTAGTGTCCTCAGAGGTTCTATGCGGTAGGTCTAACCGAACACGTAGAACGAGACGAACGTTGTGAAACGGTTCCCGGTCTCACTGAATTGGGCATATTGTAAACAGACAAATTGAAGTAGCTTTAATTAATGATTATAAGCGCAAGCGTAACGATTCCTTTACCTCTCCACATAATCAAGGTTGTATTGCAGATATTTGTTCCACCTGCGGGAAGGGAGACGTCGGCGTTTCAACATTTATATATTATAAACTTTTGAATGTCCTCTCGTCTTCTTAGCTTCATATTATATTAATATCTTTATACTTATGTTTACTAACTGTGAATTCCCAATATTAACTTCCTTGTATTCCCCCCTGTCCCCTAGCCATTTCGGTCGGGACAGTTTAGTTATGGGAATTCATTTCTTATCTCGGTGGGAGAGTGGCCAGTATGGGACGAGCTCTACAGAAAAGCGCGGACGGCGGAGCGCTTTTCTTTCCCCTACGGGGAAACCGACCTAAAACACTAATATTTGCCAAAATTAGGAAAAACGAAAATTTTATCAGCCTAGGGTAATTTAGGAACAGTCACATGTGGTGCCGTGACCAGGATTCTCGTCATTAAATGTACTGATTCACTTCAGTGCAACGAGAAAGAACAACTTATGGGTTACTAAAAAAATAACACAACGTAATTTTATGGTTCTATTAATTGTAAGAGACGGCAAGAGTGACAACGGTTACAAAAACTTATGTTTAATTAAGTTACGGTTTGACAATAGTCGTAGTGTGAGTGGGTTCAAGTCCCGCAAAATTTGTTAGTTGATGTGCTTACATTCCATTGTAAATGAATCTTGGGTTCGATTCCCGCCTGATGTATTGGTTTATAAGTGCTTGGATTCCTGTGTCACGGCTTGTGGGTTCAATTCCCGCATGGTAGTTGGTTTTAGGGCTTTGATTCCGATGCTACTGATAGTGGGTTCGATTCCCAGATGCACGGATGTAATTTTAAGTAGGTTATGGTATGATTGTTGTTTGGATTCCTGTGCTACTGTAATGATGGGTTCGACTCCCTGCAAACGTGAGTTTGGTATCAGACAGTCTGTTTGTCATTAAGAAATATGTTTGTTCGTTTGATATTTATATATTATGTGTGTGTGGAGTGGACTTAGGTATAAGACATACCCTTATTATGGGTGAACCTAATATTATTAGTAACTAAGACCTACGAAGCGTAATGCTTATGAAACTGCTATTAATTTACCAAGACTATAGTGTGAATATGAAAAACGTTATTGGACGATTTCTTAATTTTATAGTTACCTAGTAGTTTAAGTTCTAATTAAATTACTTATTAGCTAAAAGGCTAGATTATAATGTAAATAAAGTATCACCAACTGTGATATTTTATAAAAGAAACAAAAATGAACGAGGAGAAGTAAACAAAACTTTCTAACTCTGCAATCAGCAGCGTATGTCATTTGAATAGTTACTCGTGTGGCCTTATTTCAAATTCCAGGATGTTTAAGTCTTCACTTGGTTGCGACCACGCTATGGCAAAACCTTTGGTTTGTGCGATGCGTTTCCTAGACAGTTTCCTCAAAATCAGCTGCCATCGGTTGACTTCAACAGCAGTGGCTGTGGCCTGGCTCCTGTTACGAAGCTAAGTTTCACATTTATTAGACACCTCAGTTACTCTTATCTACGTGGTATGATTTTGTTATTTCACAAAATACAATTATAGGTTTATGTTTTAGGACTTGGGTACCTAGTACTATTATAGTTATCAGTTCAAATATACCAAAGAAAGTCCTTGTCAAATTTTATAATCTGAGGGGATAGTTAACAGCATTGTGTGCTAATAAGCCAACAATTGTTTGGACAGTCTAGGATGTCTAAATTTTCTAATCAGTATAGCTTCTCAACTCTTATTGGATTTCAAAACTGCTCCAACCTCTTAGAATCAGAGGGGGGCGTCCAATTGGAATAAAATCTAATATGTTCGTGTGCGGACTATTTCAGTTACTGGATACGGTTGCGGGCAGCTGACTAGCTGACTCAACATTGAGGTGCATAAGGAGAGGCCTCTTTCCAGCGGCAGCTGCGATAGGCTGAGTTTAGAACGAGGGAGCACTGTAGGTAGCGTGTCACGCTAACACAAATACTCTTAAAAGAGACCCTGGTATGTAAAACTAAATTATAAGCATGCACAGGTCTTCTGAACTTACTTGAAGCGCGGTAGTGTGATTTGAATAATGTAACAAGAGTATCTTCAAGAAGAATAAGTTCAGATATTATGGAAAAATTATAGTATCGATTGAAGATGTTTCTGCAAAACAGTAATAAGAATAGCAGACATTGCATCTTATTGGATTCATGTTCCAACTGGAGTGCATAAAATTAATTATTTGATTAGGTTAACATAGCAGCACCATGGTGAACGTAGCGTACCTATAGGTATATATTCTAAAACACTTGCATGGAAAGGCAGAGTTCATCCTATTGTGAAAGCTCATACGCTGTACTACGTCACGCGTCTGATTTTCAGAGGGGGGAATGTGACTGTCTGTCACCTACTCCAATTTAATAACAAAATATTATATTTATTTTAAAACAAGCACATGGTGCATGCCTCTTAGGAACACATAAATTCTATATTTTATGGGAAACAAGCTAGGGACAAGTGCCGCGAAAAGGTCGAAGGCAATAATTCAACAAATTCTAAAGAAACGACGTAAAATATCCGATTTCTAATCTTAGGACACAATACTAGTTACACATCTGGTAACCATAAACCGAGCCCAGGAAATACCCAAACGGACCCTTAAAACAATTGAGAAATTGTACAAAAACGGCAATAAATCTATTCTGCGAAACGTGGGAAGACGAGCTGGCTGAGCGTGGTGTTTTAGGATTTGAGGGCTGATTTTGAAGTAAAGAGAGACACTTGGTTTTATACCACGATAGGGTACGGACGGCCGTCCGTTTCTAGGCGAGTTAAGTTAGGAGACTTGGTGAATACCAAGAGGCCATGTCCGAGTGCAAGTGGGCTGTCGTAAGATAGCGAGTATTAGATAATAAGTTAAATATAGTTGGGTTGGGTTTCAGCCCAGATTAGACTAATCTAGTATTTAGACTAATCTAGTATTTAACGTAGTATGTGTGTGTGTTTGTTGGTGCGACTGGGTGCGTTGGAAGACGGTTGTGATAAAAAGCTGTGGCCGAGGCAAAACTGGTAATGCGTGAGTTGTAATCAAATCTCTTTATGGAACTATTTAGTAAGTGTCAACCTTAATTAACCTTTATCTATAGTAGTGTGCACGTCGTAATTACAAACTTAACTCTTATAAGTTAAATAATATTGTTATTTATAGGGAACAGTTAGGTGATATCGCTGTCGAGCTATTAATGATCATTTATTCCAGAATGGTGAAATTACCCTTATTTAGTACTTACTGTATTTTATTACAAATACTTTCTCATGTATCACGTGTCAATCTCCTAGTCCGTACCTCGGCAGATAATTGTCATTTGCGGTTGGTTATAGGGAAATGGTGATGGCCTTCCACCATACTTGACACTGAGCATTAACGCTCCTGACTTTTGACTACTATTGACCTTGAGCTGACGCACCACATCTGGAAGGCAGAGCCATAAATACTCACAGCTCATTTAGAACAAGCTAGGCTATAAGGCCGACTTGTAATTGAAATATAAAGCAACCAAACGTTAGTGATGATTTCTGTATCCAAAAAGGTCTTGCCACAGAACACTTTGTGTGAGGCATATTGAACGCGCATTTCGAGGGAGCGGGGTTAGGCATCACTAAGTATCACAAAGTGAATTGATAGTTCGTTCTAAGGAACGCTAGTAACCGTGTCTCATTAAAACCCACACCCGGCTGTTTGTAGGCCTATTACTGAATCGACACTATTTATTGAGACACGCTATTGGGATGCCCAGATTGAAACGCCCCGCTGCCAGTCAAAGGACGACCGCACGGCTGCTGATTACATCGAAGGCATCCTCTAAATGGGGAAGATTAAAGAAATGTGAAGTGACGAGTTACCACTTCGGCGTTCCCTAGGTACGATCATAATGTGTTCTGCTAGAGACTGAGTCTACGGTGCGCTTGTGTTAACTTTGTATTATCACATTAAAAGGGGCTAGGCCGCTGTAAGGGTGTCTTTCACAATAATAAGTACGCGATTAGAACTACTCAATACTTGTCTTGCTCAATAACAGTTGGGCTTCGCAGTACTCTGTTATAGGATTGAATAAGACATTTATATAGTGCTTAGGGAACGTGTTCCGTTAGAATCGTATTAGTGTCCTCAGAGGTTCTATGCGGTAGGTCTAACCGAACACGTAGAACGAGACGAACGTTGTGAAACGGTTCCCGGTCTCACTGAATTGGGCATATTGTAAACAGACAAATTGAAGTAGCTTTAATTAATGATTATAAGCGCAAGCGTAACGATTCCTTTACCTCTCCACATAATCAAGGTTGTATTGCAGATATTTGTTCCACCTGCGGGAAGGGAGACGTCGGCGTTTCAACATTTATATATTATAAACTTTTGAATGTCCTCTCGTCTTCTTAGCTTCATATTATATTAATATCTTTATACTTATGTTTACTAACTGTGAATTCCCAATATTAACTTCCTTGTATTCCCCCCTGTCCCCTAGCCATTTCGGTCGGGACAGTTTAGTTATGGGAATTCATTTCTTATCTCGGTGGGAGAGTGGCCAGTATGGGACGAGCTCTACAGAAAAGCGCGGACGGCGGAGCGCTTTTCTTTCCCCTACGGGGAAACCGACCTAAAACACTAATATTTGCCAAAATTAGGAAAAACGAAAATTTTATCAGCCTAGGGTAATTTAGGAACAGTCACATCAGCTTATACTTCTGTTTACAATGATCTGCCACATAATTGTTTGATTTTTATTGTTAGCCTTTGCATGGTCGCGTGACGGTAAAATATGGAGAAGTTTATTATAAAAAACACCTATGTACACATCAAGCTATACATTTCCAGTATATGCCGACCTCGCATTGTACGGAAATCCTATACAATTCGAGATACAGCATAAACTGGAAATGTATAACTTGATGTGTAGCCGTGTGTTGCAAAGAAATAAATGATACGATTTGATTTTTTTAATTCATTTCATTTCATTTCATTTCGCCTTTTTCTCATGGGGTAGGTAGAAACGAAAGAAATCCTTATTATAATATACCTACTTTTGCTTCGTTTACGTTTAAATAACGCACATCATAAGAAAACGATTATTATCATAAAACAATATACATAGTAATTTGAAGAGGTGACTATAAGGAAAACAGGTAGATAAGGTTATGTACCTCCGAGCAAGCAATCAAAAACTTTATGGTTATAACAATGTTGCTTGAAAGTGCATTTTACGATTCATATTTCACAGTTCCTTATTGAAACATTGCGAAGAATGTCTTTAATCAGATGCAAATATTAATTAAAATAAATTTGTTTCACAGTAAGGGTGCGTTTCCACTGAAGAAGAGACGTGGAGCTGATCGGAAAGCTGCAGGAATCGATCAATCACAATGGTTGAAATCCTAATCGCGTCTCACGTCTCGTCTGTGATTGGACGATTCCTGCACGTCTCCACTCAGCTCCACTCGTCTCCGTTTCAATGGAAAAGGACGCTTACACAGCTGTTACAGTATTTTTAAATAGCTGAACGTAGAACATTAGATCATAGTTTTTAAGGTTACATTTTGGGTGACATTTTTTAAACACTTGGGGCAACCCAAGTTTTGGAAAGCGCGACTGCTGAACATGAAGCCCTGGGTACGATTCCCGTATCGGGTTATTGGGTTTTTCCATCTGGAGTTTCTCAATAGCAGCCCGGAGTCTGGATTTGTGCTCGGTTGATGGCAATAGGCCCTATTACATGGGACTTAAACATAACTGGCGAAATGTGGGTGTACTATTGGGTCCCCACCTATGAAATTGGCGTTTTTTTCTCACACATAGAGAACCTCGTCACTTCTATCATTTAAAATATTAATCAATTGCTTGGTATTATATCGAATAATGACCATCATAGACAACTACCAATAGTAAAAAAACCTTATTACTTATAGTTATCAAAACAAAAAAAATACCTTAAAAATGACTCCTCATTTTGTTAGCAGAAATGACCACAATTTTTTTTTTACCTTTTTTTTTTTCCCTGGCTACTCTGTCCCACTTCTGGGCAAAGGCCTCCCTCCACTGCTTCCATCTTTCGCGAGCCCGCGCGTCCTCTTTCCAGTTTTGATGGAACCTATCCAGCTCGTCCCGCCATCTCCTACGTGGTCTGCCGCAACCCCGTCTCACTGTCTCAGGGCACCAGTTCTGTGTTATTTGGGCCCACAGTTTGTCCGGCATGCGGCAGACGTGTCCTGCCCAGTCCCATTTAAATTGGGTTTTTAACTTAGCCATAACTTATTTTTGTCGCTTAAGCTAAGTGGCATACGTTATCTTAGTTTATAAACATTAGTTCATAAAAGTTTTAAAACATTAGTGTTCATGGTTGCTATATAAATTAAGAAAATGTTAGTATGAAAAATGCAACTCCTTTAAAATTCCCCATACAAAACACCAATTTCATAGGTGGGGACCTAATATAAACATACCGTCGGGGAATACAGATGTGGTGTTAAGTGATTTAAACTCTTTATAATTCTGAGTTTTGATGAAATCCACACAGAATAATTTAGATCGTAATCGCATCCGAATCGTCTTACAAATCGATCCTCTGTAAATACTTGACAGTTCGACACATAACAGTAGCTTGTTGATTAGTGTTGATGAAGTTGTTAATTTAATACGAAAACCTGATAATTATAATACTAATTAGCAAACTAGTTTATTCTCGCGGTTCTGCTCCTTTAAATCGCTTTAAGAGCTATGCTACCTTAACATCTACCTAGCCTTTTCCCAACTATATTGGGGTCAGCTTCTAGTTTTACCAGATGCAGCTGAATACCAGTATTTTACATGGAGCGACTGCCTATCTGATCAACCTAGTTACTGGGTAACAGAATACCCCTTGGTAAGACTAGTAAGAGCTATCTAATTTAGTTAATTTATCTATATATTAGCTGTCTTATGATGAATAATAATAAAAGCTGATTCTTGCTTTAATAAAGTTGTCAACAAGCACGACATTAACATGACAACACTCCGTAGTAATTAATAATTCGGTGGATTAAAGACAGTTATTCTTCAGCCTTCGATGTCTTAAAGCTTGAAGTCTCATATTAGTACCAACTGTCAAATTCCATATTTCCTATTTTGTTCGGTTCAGCAAAGTAGCAACAAAGACTCTTAAAAGTCTACACGAGATTTTAAAGCAACAAATTTATAGTGCTTCAGATTTCTTTTGGCGCTTGATGACATTGACAGGGTGGCGTTGTTTTTTTTATTTGTGAAATTGTATTTACAAAACAAGATGGCGCTGGCGGTGCTAGTTCCGATTTTCGCCACGCGCCAAAAAAATATATGTACCTACTTACCTACTATAGGTACAACATTGTAAATTAAAAGTCTCCCAGAAATCGGTGATTAGCTAACAACAGAAGGCCAATTCTCGTACTTAAAAAACGTTCACATTTACCTGTTCTTATTTACCTTTTTTGTCAAACTTGTCAAAAAAGGTAAATTGATTGTATTTTTGACAGATTGCGAATGAGGTCAGAATGCGATCGTTCTTAAAAATGGGGTTTGCCCCTCTGGTAATTCCAAATGCCTCTTTTAAACAGACAGTATCTTCACGACTATTCTAACCATTTTTAAATCTGTGAATGCTTTTCTAAAACCGCACACCTCACATATGACTGTATCTTCATTACTTCTAAAACTTTTTTTTTATCCACGAAGTCTATTCAAAACCTCAGCTTATATTCTCGTTCACACCTACATACTGCGCTGGCTGTTGAGCAATCGACCTTAGTCTTGTTTGTAAAGCCATTGTGTCTATGGTCTCACAGATGTATACCTTTGATAGCAGTAAGAGTGGCTTGGTTTATAATATTGTGTGATTGGTTGATGTATGACGAGCAATAAAGGCCGCAGGAATCCGCTGGATGCAAGAAGCACAGAACCGGTCGAAGTGACGGTGCTTCGGGAGGCCTTTGTCCAGCAATAGGTGGGCGTTTTGGGGGACTGTCATGTAATTTTAACGTTCGAAAAGTGCTGATTCTCAGGATCAGCCTAATTTGAATAAATGTCTTTTAATTTTTTTTAAATTGGAATGACGTCTGAAATGAAGATGATGAAGCAATAAACGGTTATTTTGTTTTTATAGAGAATCTGGCTGTCCATGTTTGCGTCTTCCAGAATTGGGTCTGTAAACACACATACTGCATAGGTAAGGAAGATACGCAAAATACGCGCTTTGTCGCGTAGTTGCGGATATCAGCCCATATTACCTATAGGTAGGTATACAAAAGGAATTCTAGTTTTTTTTTAAAGATAAGCAACAGATTTTGAAGCGAACATATTAACATATGGCTTGAAAAGGGGTGAATGACTATGTGATTTAGACATGTATGGAAGAAGAAGATGTCATATATTGTGCCAACTACAAATACATTCTGATAAGGAGAAGAGCATGATAATCATGAAAGGAAAATTTATGAAACAGCGATCCCGGGTAGGAATGTAGGAAAATCGGAGTGATGATAACATAGAATTTAAAAAAAACTAAGCCATCTATCCTATTAGACGGAATACTGTTCGCAACTAATGATTGAAAACACACCTAGACTTAATCATTAAAAGTCATTGAGAGCTCAACAGCGGACATTCAAACTTTTTACAAAGCTTTTTCTGTCAATACAATCGCTGTTTGTCCTTGACTCAAAAAAGATTAACGTCTAACAATTTTCGCAGCCTGTCTGCTACGCTATTCATGATTAGTTTATTAGTATGCAAATATACTCAAACACGTGAATAGCCATTATAGGCACTTCCTCTTTCAATTTAGTAATTTTTCTGTGTATAAATCTTGGCGATAACGACCACGCCTGCTTGTGACTGTATTGTTGGTCGCAAACGCGACTGCTGCTTGACGGATTCGATCCTCAGGTGGAGCTAAGTAACCCTAACCGCTGCCGCTGGAGACACCCTGGGCGTCGGGAATCCCAGGCGGATTCCCGGCCACCATAGGCGCGGGCTTGCGGATGGCGAGCAATGGGTAGCTCGCCGTCCGATAAGGACCAGGCCCGGGTCGATGGCGCGTCGTGTTCCACGCGCGCCTCAAAGAGATGTCAGCACAATTGGCGGGGTCCGCTAGGACCGATGCCTGCCAGGGTTGCGGGAATGTCCGAAAGGGATACCGGGACCTTGGCAACAGGCAAATGAAGGAACACGGGTGGGTTCTAGTCAGTTAAAGTCTGTCATGCCCTTCCGCTCCACCCAGAGCGGGAGAAGTGCTTTGATTTTCTCCATAGCCTCTGGAGTCTGGACTTCTACCCAGCTTGCAATAGGCTCGCGCTCACTCCATATTACATGGGACATAAAAATAATTGGCGAAATGATGGTGTACCTACTATAAACCTTGTAAAAATCGTTGCTTATTCTTATGAGGTATACGAGATCTTGCACGATGTTACGTTACAAAAAACACGCCCATAGTAACATAGTTTCTTCCATGTTTTTTCATAATTTTTACTAGTCACGTCTCTAGTTACTTAGTTTATGGTTAGCATTGACATTGGGACGTGTCCGAAATCCAGAGATTGTCACATCCTGTTGAATGTATGACGTTTTATGTTAATCGCGTCAAATATTTAGGATCTTGCCTCACGTTGGGTTTTCTACTTAATCCATGGATACAGCTTAAGTTGTCAATCAAAATCTTTATAAATGTCACATTTGAATTTAGTATATTGTCTTTGAAGGCAAAGGGACAGCCAACATTCAGCCTAGGACAGGGCCACTATTAATCAGTTTCAATTTCAATAGTTCAGTAGTTATTAATATTTCAATTAATTCCTCGTAGATAAACTGCCGAACAACGAATTATATTTGAACTTTGGCTTTACTATACAGCAGCACTTCATGTACTTATGACGTTTTATGCAAATGGCGCCAAATATTACAACAGCTGTTATAATTATTAATAAATTCAATCTTGACACGCATCGTTTAACAATTGTGTTAAGGCCCTATAATTAAGTTGAGGTCTCGCTGCTTTAATTTTGTTCAGTGGAGTAACTTAGTAACATTAAACTTTGGTTGGTAATTCGCAAATTATAGTACCTATCAGCCTTTTTGGATTTTTTAAAGTGCAAGCATGGCGGCAGATTGCAAATGTGTTCGAATTATGAATTGTTTAATTCATTAGTGGCCAGTATCTAGGTAATTGTCTATGGTGTCATTGTAATCGACTAAATAGTTTAGTAGATTTTGGCAAAAATTGGCTTGTTGGTACTACGTTCAACATAGAGTGGGTACGAAGATAATGATAACTTACCACAACCAGCTTGCCATGTTTGGGATGTCTTCTGATAAGAAGCGCGGCTCCATTCTCCTCGTCCTGGTATAGATCGCCGACATCTTCATCTTCCTGCAGACAAAGAAAATATCCACATTACAAACTTGGAAAATTTTGAAAATGTATTTTAGTTTTAAGAAAAATCTCTAAATGGTAAAGAGTTTGTGCCAGACAAGTTAAGAAATCGTAACTTACGATTCACCTCTGTTAATTTTTTTAAAAGGAAACTTAGTATAGCTCCAGTCGTGCAAAATCTCACATAACTATCTAATTCTGATATCAAAATAATTACCGAGCCTATCAAAAATATGAATAATGCCTGTCCATCCACATTCAACTTTTCAAGGACCACGGTTTAGGCAGTCGCCATTAGATAGTGTTATTCCAAATATTAACATTAATAAGAAAAACTACCGAATCAGTGACAAAACTTTAAATGCATGCAGCTAGCCTAAACGTGAAATATCGTGGGAATTCACAAATCGTGATCAGAATGCCCGAGACGGAGGCTGGGCGTGATATATTTATTTACTTATCTCTTCGTATGTGCCTACTCAAAAACATGCGTTTGAACTTCGTGGTTTTCGTTTAAAACAAAGGATTTCGCATCACTTTTACTTTCATTGTTTTCCGTGCATTTTGTGCTGATATGCTATAAGCCTTGGAGAATTTATGCGAGCTCTGTTTCAAATCCATGACATTGAATTGGTTTATAATAGCTGCCAGATTTTTATTTAAATGCTGGGTTAAACCCTACAGCATTTTTAATTTCTTGTTTTGCTTTTTGTATCTCATTTTCTGCTGCAGCGGTTGAAGTCATCATGTCAGGGGTGGCTGTGGTCAAAACTAGCGCTGTGGCTCTGTCTCGCATAGGGTCACAGCACTATCATGCTGAGCGATGGTGAACGTTTTGTGTGGGTGTGATGCATATTTTCCCCCAACAAGTTGGGGGAAAATATTTAAAAATTCTTTTATGTGTTTTTTCTTTCCGTCATGTTTTACCGCAAATTCAGACTTCCAACCTTATTACCACAAAACCGTGTTAATCAGTTGTTTAGCTTAAACACCTTTTAAATATGACATTTCTGTATGGAGTTTGACATAAAACTGGCATTAAACACGCGTTGAACAAATGTCTATGTTTTTGTGGTAAGGCTCAAAAGTTTAAAACCTCATTTTACTTAATGGAACTTTATCTCAAGATTCTTAACATAACGCAGTTTGCATCATTCTTTTACCTTCAGCCTAGTCATACATGCTAATTTATGATTGCCAGACGAACAGTCTTGAGGTACAAAATAAATATCGTGAAATCAGGAAATTCCCAACTGGCCACGAGATTAATAACGTCATTCTAAGAAATGAACCTTCATATTTTTTTACTTAGGTACTACTTGAGTGTACCTACTCTGTCAAGAAGTAATAAATCTTCCTCTTCCTTAAAAACAAAGAAACAGCATAGCCTAAAAAACAACCGACTTCTCAAAAAAACACAAAGTACAAAGTGAAAATTAACTTAAAGTAGGTATACAGTATATAGTAACTAGTACTTAGTGTTTTTTTGTAAAATTACTTTATTTTCGGAAGTCAGTTTCTTTGGACCGGAATTTTGTTTTTGTCACCGACTTCCGAAAATAAAGTAATTTTACACATTTGTATGGAATCCAAAAATAAAATCCACATAGTTTTCATAGATTGGCAATAACAGTTTTCTCAATAAACATCAATTAATACTTACAATTTGCAACGAGGCCGTATTATGCGAAGTATTTAATAAAATAATATTATTTATAACTTATGAAGACATAAATAAGAATAAGCTTCCGTGGTCCATCTCATGATGAATATCATCTCACGATTATTCACATACAAAGAATTATAAGCTACAAGACCATGTATCATAAAGTCATGGAGATATTTTTGAGTTATTTTCACGATCTTAGCATAAAAGGAAGTGTAAGTAAGGAAATAATTGTCTATGACACATTTGTTGGTATAAAATATAGCCCTGTTGTCCTTTCGTGATTTCCGCAACCCTTCAATCTGAAAAGTTGACAGGAAAACTAAGATGGCGGAAAATTTTAGAAAAAAATTGCTCCATATCAAATTGGGATCTTATTTTACGATAATCAAATCAAATATTTTACATACAATGCAACCTGGATGAGGCTGGCACATGACCGTAAGGATTGGCACAAGATGCCTATGCTCAGCAGTGGGTGAAGTCGAGCTGTGGAAGATGATGATGTCAAACCATACATTCTAATGTTTTGTATGAGGTAGAGTACTTCTAATTTCAAAACTTTCGACTAAGCAGTAAAAGAGAGAAGTTCGCAGATAAAAAAAATACACAAAAAATAATAGTCTCTCTTATAGCATTATCAAAGTTGAGTCTCCTTACTTGCAATATTTAAACAAGGAAGCACCTAACTCACTACTATTTGTTTCACGGTATCGCTGCGCATGTGTTGTTTGCCACTATAACCTCTATATGCAATTATCCATTTTATATGCTGATACGATAATAAAAGGAATGTAGTAGACGCTTCCTCTTATGTTTATTTTATTAGTTGATAATTGCAGCTGTAATACACGATGTACCTTCTGCCGTCATCATCTGTACCTTAGCACTAACATAATCAAATAGGAACTAAGTACCTAGATCTCAGACCAAATAAAAAACCAACACAGAGCGCTGTCAACAGTGACGTGAGGCCGGTTTCGTAAACATGTGTGCACTTAGTGAGGTGTAGTTTGATTTTAAATGGTTGTAAATGTGTGCGTGTGAGTGTGTATGCATAGAGCGGAGGTGTAGTTTTGGCACATGTCTTTCTTTTCTGCAGAAATCGGTAATGAAAAAATGTGCCGTGGCACGTTGCGTCGTCGTAACTTTTTTATGTGTTTAAGCCCACAGGTGACAGAAACAACAGCCTGTATTGTATTTAGATACGAATAGGTAATGTGTTTATGATAATTATTTAAGTGCAGAGACACCCTCTGCCTTTAAGTTAAACTTAAGTTTTCAACAATATTTACTTGAAGGACTCGTATTGTTTACAGAAATCAGCAAACAATGAATGCACATTTTTTTAATGTAGGCAAACAAGATCGCCAGACAAAGCTGCGAGGGTTTGAAAAGTACCATGTAAGGGAAATTTTTTTTATTTATTTAAAATGGGTACGCAAACAGCATATACATTAAATATTAAAAGTTAACCGGTATGGGCTCTTATGTATAAACCAATTACAGGTGTACACGACAAAAATTAAAGAAGTTAAAGATAAAATAAAAGAAAAGAAACGAAACGAGACACAAATCGAGGCGGCACATGACAAAAGGTACCTAAGGCTATTTGTCCACCGCTACCGTCAACGAGACGTCGAAGAGAACAAAATGACAGCACCGAAGTAGCGATACATATATTTTCTATGGCCGCGTGTCCACCGCTCACCACCGCAGCCGGGACGTCACGCTGGGTTCGATTACGTTCGTTGACGTCCCATTGACTGTGGCGGTGGACAAACAGTGTATACCTAAAATCACGTTTAAGATTTTGATCGTTTAGCAAATTAACCATTAATAGTTCAAAAACACTGCTTGAAGTCACGCCCGGCATAATTATTTGAATTAAAAGTCTATTGAATTGTTAAAACTGTAACAAATACATACTCAATTTAACCAAATCCATTGTCTATTTAGTGTAGGTTGTAAAATATAGTCAAAACTGAATAAAACATCCGTATATAATGGGCATTTAATTCTGCCAGTATTCAAAGAATAATGTAATTTTATCTGTGGTTTTACTCTAATTCTGTCAGTTCATAATTCAAGTGGCACCTTTGAAGGCAATTATATGCATTCGTATTTTATTGATTGTCAATCGTTTTGTTATTTTAAGCTTCGGCTGACAATATACCTAACTACTTTTTTGAGCCTCAGCCAAAAGACCAATTCTTGTAATTAAAAAATCTTCACATTCAGGTCGCAATCTGTCAAAAATGTTGGTAATTTCGTTGTATTTTTGACAGATTGCGAATGAGATTCGAATGCCTAATTGCCCCTCAGTTCATTTGTTTTTTAAAGTTTAGGAACAATTATCTTTATTTACGTTATATAAGTAATACGTTAAATATGTTAGAAAGAAGTTTTTTTCCCCTATTCCTTTTTATAAATTAGTTAGCTCTTGTATTTTCAAAACACTCTCTCTCTCTCTCTGTCTTGGCGCTTTACTGTCACAAAAGTAAACATTTTCTACAAAAATCAACTCGATACACTAAACGAAAAACGCCAAATACGAAAGGGCAGTGGCGTATTTTAAGATTCAGCGCCCTGGGCCTGTAAGGTTTACCGCCCCATAAATTAAAGGAAAAAAAAGTGAAAAAAACGAGTCGCGACGGAGTCCGACCGACCGACAAGCCGCGCCGGTCAGTAAAGCTCAAACACACAAGGCGGGTGCGTGTCGGGAGCGAGTCAGGTCATTTTCTTCGCGGGAGGCGGGCTGTCATCGCATTCACACAGAGCGCGGGCGCGGGACGGCGGCAGCAGGTCGGGCGCGGGACGGCAGCGGTTCGGACGCGGAAGTACCTAGCCAGGCGGCGGCAAACAAATACGACACGCTCCGCGCACGACCCGCGCCCGCGTTCTGTGTGTTGACATCCATATTATTATAATTCCTTGAATTGCAATTTATTATGCCCGCCATATGCCGCGCCCGTCACGCTCCCGCGGGTCGGGAGCGGGTGTATATCCCGCGCTGTCTGTGGTGGCGGGCGGCGGGCGAAGCTCCCGCTCCCGTCCCACTCTACGCCCGACCCGCCCACGCGTTCTGTGTGTTGGCATCCATATAATTCCTTGAATTACAACTTATTATGCCCGCCGTACTCTCGGCCCGACCCGCTCCCGACATGATAGTCCCGTGTCTTGTCTATCAAACTTACAACCAACCGATTTTTAATTTTTGCTTTAGGCTTTTTTTAATTTCTTCAAAATGAAAGGCTAACAAAGCTGAGCGTGAGGTGCGGCTTGCGCCGCCCCTCACAGCCTACCGCCCCGGGCCATGGCCCTTTTGGCCCTAGGGTAAATACACCACTGCGAAAGGGGAGACCTAAGCTCTCACATAGCTACCTTTAACTCTGTCGGTCAACTCTATTGCAATATGTAGTTGGATTGTGACCGTGAATTCAAAACTAAATTCGGTCTGGCGAGTCATATTACACGCTAGGAAATAATAATTTCAAAGGGATCTATCGTTATCGAAATCGATAATCTTTTTACAACAATCATTCATCAATAAATCATCAAACACTTAACTTTACAATACAAAAACGAATAATTAATATTAATTATAATAATTATGCATCATATATTTTGCATATCTCTCGGATCTGTCACTTGACGTCAAACACGGCTTGTTGACAGCAAATGGCAGGACAATGATCTTAAAAACATCAATAAATCAAAATCCAAGTATCCTCACAAGAAAACCGTGAGATTATCGTGAAAAACAAACAATTTGCTAAGAGGATGTTCCTCGTTTGTATGGTAATTGTTTACTGCAGCTTGTTTATTGCAATTATTATGAATAATATGACGTCAATATTATTATGCCTATTGCCTTTGATGGAGCACCTTTTATAATAAAGGAAAAATATCGAGATGTTTACCTTCTCTATGGTTCTTTTGTTCTGTTTTGTATTGTCATTAAAAAGACAAAAAAAAATGACAGTTAAGGATATAGGTACTATAAAAATATTTGAGAATTATCTGTCAGGTATTTGCGCTCGTTTAGGTCTTTGTAGGCGCGAGCACATACGTCGATATATTTGTACCTAAAAGGTGCTAGATTTGATTGATTCTGGAAATTGGAAAACAGTTTTAATATTGTCTGCAATTTTGTAAGACTACAACTGACAACAACACAACTCATATAATTTGATGAGAGCAGATAAGGTACCTGCACCCTAATTGAATAACACACGATCAATCACAATCTGTTTCATGTTGACAGTTCAACAACATGCATTGCGATAGTTACGTTGTTGAGCAGACAAATTTTTCAAACATAAGAAGCAATGCATTAGCAATATCCTTCAAAATGATTCGGATTCTGTTTGATGATCGTGTGACGCAATTAGTATCCAACTGTTAAGAAAAAAACGTTTTTTTTTAAACTAATATTATTATAAATGCGAAAGTGAGTTTGTTTGTTTTTTTGTTACGCTTCACGCCAAAATGGCTGACTGGCTTTGGATGAAATTTGGCATATAGGTAGATCATAACCCGGAGAAGGACACGGGGTACTTTTTAACCTGGACTGCAGGCGAAGTCGCGGTCAACAACTAGGAGTTAATGAAAGTTGATACTTTTGCACCCTTGCACCTCGATCCTAAAACCCTGGCCAATTACAGGCAGTTGTCATAAAACGCGCTTTACAATTCAATTACAATTGCAATTGCTCTCTGCAAACAATAATCAATTCCGCTGGGTCATAGTCCATAGAGCTACATAATTGCTCTCGCATAACACTCATATTCACATAATACAATCGCCATATTGTCGCGTAAATTACGCGTCAGTTCGCACGTAATCGTTAACGCATGAGTGTGACCATTTTGTATTTTTAGTGCTCCGTACCCAAAGGGTGCCAACGGGACCCTATTACTAAGGCTCCTCTGTTCGTCCGTCCGTCTGTCACAGGGCTGTAGCTATTGAACCGTAATAGGCAGACACTTGAACTTTTGTATCACTATGGCTGCTATAACAATAAAATAAAGTTCAGTTTTTTTTGCGTTTTTACTAAAGTATATATTTACAAAAAAAAATGTACGGTGGCACGGAACCGTTCGTGTTCGAGTCCGACACATGACCGTTTTTATTTTTTTTGGATATTGTCGCGTATGAGCTTTTTCTTTGGAAAAAGCAAGATTCGATGATTTTTTTGCACTTTTGTACAATAGTTATTTGCTAATGTAGGCAATGAAATAAATAAAACCTTATCAACTATGTTTTTAATAAGGTAAACCACTTAGATAAATAATGTCACGTAGGTACCTAATGAACACAAACACGCGTAAATCTTAAAAGCGCGTGCATGACGTCATCAGTCAGCCGGTGAGCAAGCGCACACGTGATCTCTAATGAGATCACATTATAATTTCTAATCATTACCTTTTTATGCTAATTATAAAAAAAAAAATCTTTTCATAATCTTTGACCTCAACCAAAATGAACTGAGTATATTTCTTTTTAATTTTATTTTATAAGCGACTTTAATGTTTAATATCGGGTGTAAGGGACAGCCCTCCTTAAACAGATGGGATCAATTCAGTATATCATACTAAGACGGCCGGAACATGAAATTATTTCAGGAACGTTATGGGAATCCAATAAACCTGATTTGTTTTATTACCTCACACGCAATGTATCGTTACCGTGGCCCAACCCACATAGCACTCCCCGTGGCAGGGGGGGGGGGGGCGCGCTCGCGCCGCGTTATTTTGAATTTATTAGTATACTAGCTGCGCCCCGCGGCCGCGGTTTCACCCGCGTAAGTCTCGATCCCGTGGGAATATCGGGATAAAAAGTATCCTATGTGTTAATCCAGGTTATAAACTATCTGTTTGCCAAATTTCATCCAAATCCATTCAGCAGTTTTTGCGTGATTGAGTAACAAACATCCAAACACACAAACTTTCACATTTATAATATTATATATATAGTAGGATTAGTTAGTTAGTATTAGTAGTATTTCAACATCATTGCTGGTTTTTTATTTTATTTAACTGTTTTATTTACAGATATGGACTGTTGCCTACAGAGAATATAATTTAAAATTGTTGTTTTTTAATTTCAATTTTAAATTTAAAAAAATATTTAAAAAAATATTTAAAAAAACATTTTCCTGAGAAAATTTTCGCTGGAATAGGATTCAAAATAAGGAGCTGAATGCCCCCTGTTAATTTGTGGAGGGCTGTCCCTTACACCCTGTATATGTTTATTTAGGTATCAACTTAATTCATAGAAAAAACTTAGCTACCATGAATACAAACATACAACGCCTTCTTCCCATGGTGGGGGTAGGCAGAAACTACAGAACGCCACCTGCTACGATCCCTTTGCTTCGTTTACGTTCACATCTGAGGGCCAATTCTCTTACATAAAAAACGATCATATTCAGGTCACAATGTGTCAAAATTGTCAAAAATATTGGTATTTTGATGGTTTTTTGACAGATTGCGAATGAGATGAGAAAGTGAACATTCTTAAAATATAAATAATTACCCCCCTGGCCAAAACATTCATAAAAACCATTAAAAAAAACACAAAATCTCACACATAGGTGATGGATACACAATAGACAAGACGTAGAAGATGAACTGTCAGATTTTATTTTTATAAATACCATAAACAACACTGCCACGTGCCGATAGCGCGAAACGAAAATATATGCTAAAATAAAGTAATAGCCCATCTAAATTGTAAAAATATACATAATGGAGGATAATCGTACACATTATTGAACATAAAAATCTATGGTTATACATAAATAAAATTAAGTTACATTTACGTTAAATAATTGTTACGGCAGAATTTTGATACAAACCAAGAAAAAAATATTTTTTGCATTAAAAAACACAAAATAACTCGATCTTAGTGAGATTAGTTTTCATTTGGAACCTGTGGTACTATTCTGTAAAAATCTCACCGCGAAAACTTATGTGAAGTAAGCTTGAAGTGAGCTGTCATTTCACCTGATGCTAGGGATTGACACTATTGACAGGTCACTTCACCTAAGATGGCATGCTTGGATTTTTACAGAATAGATCGGTTACAATTTCCAAATAGTATATAACTTGCTTTAAATAATAAACTGTAACATAAGTTCAGCATTCTTGCTTAAATTGCAGATTTATGCAAGTGAAACCTCTATAACTTCAGGATCAACATCTCAAGAACGAGTACATATTATGGGATAACCGATCATAAAGTATGAATTTGGCTCGAACGCTCTCGAAAGTGCTCGATAAACGCTTAAAATGTGGGACATGCAGACATTGTTATTGTGAAATCAATTGACCCATAATTTTGTGCTTTAGTTGATTGAATGACCTGTTATAAAGTTGTGTAATTTTTCAGGCAAAGGGAAAAGGATAACAGATAATATTTTAAAGATTTGAAATGAAAATGCAAATTCTATAAAATGTTTGATACATTAAAGTAAAAGAAGACGGAGCGGTAAGAAATTATTTATTGAGTGCAAATCTAACCTTTTGGATATATTGTTGTATAACACACAAATTGTTAAGTTACTGCAATCGTTAAGGGGTGATTCTACCTGAAGAACAACGTTTGCTATGAAAAACATTCGACTCGATCTGAAAATGAGCTTTTCATAAGAGAGCATAATAACAAAATTACCAACCAGTATTTCTTTCTCAGAACCGTCCGCAATAAATGCACGATCGTCGCGTAAAATCAAAGTTCTCCATTTCATATTCACCACATATCTATTCAGCTGTACCGTATTTATGTAAATTCATATAAATGTACAAATTCGGCTGTCCCAGCGTGTGCGAGTCGATGGTAGAATAAAAGCAACCTCATTATAATAACTAGCTGTATTTAAATTACAAATAATTTTTATAATAGTTCGCAAATTGTGACCAGATTACAAAATCTTTAATTTTCTTTGTAGGTATATAGATAATGTGTTTGTACATTTTTTTGAGGTTAGTCACATCATGCGTTGTTTATGGGAGCCAGAACTATAATAATATGGTACCAATATGTATACATTGAAAGTTTAGAACAGTCGCTCTATTCAAAATCTCACTTAAACTAAGGTGAAGTGAGCTGTCATTCTACCTGATGCTAGGGATCGACACTATTGACAGCTCACTTCACCTTAGATTTCGCGTTGATATTTTTACAAAATACAGTCGTAGCATATGAACTCCCGAACTCTTCACCTTTACGACTATTCAAATCTTCCGATACAAGCTATTTATAAAACTAGAGCAGTTTGTTGGCGGTCACCTTTTTATTGCAAATTCATTATTCAATAGAAGAAGGTGTTTTCCATATAACGTTAAATTACCAGCCAATATTAAAAATTAAAATAACTAATCAGTAGGTAATATTATGAACCTGATAAGGTTTATTGAAATCTATTAACATACTAGAATATTGACTTGAGTCGCATTAATTGAATAATCAATTATTAGTATTATTAGTAGATCCATATCGGACCATAGAGTTTTATGATTTTAAAGATAGAAGTGTTTTGATTGAGGGGGATGCGCTAGGGTAGCCCGCGAAATTCTAATTTTCTTACGTTTTTTTGCAACTTGCAGGTCTGACTGACGATTTCATGAAATTTTCGTTCAATACACTTACATGAACTTAGAGAGTTGTATTGCTGATTCTAATGTTTATAATTCTGTAAATCCATATTTGTTATGGCCGCTAATAATATTAAGATCAACATACAACCTGATACTGACCAGCAAATTGCAAAAAACTTAAGAAAATTTGAATTTCGCGGGCCACCCTGGCGCATCATCCTTAAGAACATCTCATCTCGTCTCTATGGTTATGCACGCGTGTTGACAGTTCACAGGACCCACTAGCATATACAAAAAAAAATACAGCTATGGATAGAATTTCTGCCAATATGAAATTGAATCTAGTTTTTTATTAATCAAGTAATAAACTTAAATTGATTTGCGAATTAGTATTTTATTTTTATAACCAATGATATGAAAGGAACAAAACAAAACGCCAGCTAGTACTAATAAAACTGAATATAAAATTAAGTTTTATTAATGAGTTTACATAAGCGAACCTTTTTATTTTTGATGACACAGATCTAATGGAATATTACCGAGTTTATAAAAGAAAAAACCCCACGAATGAATCGATGATTATTATTTTGTCATTTGTGCTGAATAATATCTCGGGCCGTTTCTATATAATTAAAATAAAAATAGCCACATGGGAGTGCCGACAGAAATCAAAACTTAAAACTGGTATTAGCGCCATCTATATTCTATAGTAGAGCACTACTGCGTGCGGTGACGCGAATCCATAACCGGTACCAAAAATCGCTCAACGCGCTTAAAGAAGTTTTCACTTCAGAAATGAAATGCTGTTCGTAAGTAAACGTATCTCGTACATCGTATTTGTAATAGTCCGAATTTGGTTATAAAAAAAGAAAAATTCGGGAAGAACGCAATGTCCTGTTTTCTGGTATTTATTAATAATTATTTCGGCAGGACAACGTCTGTTTTGTCATCTTAATAAAAGTTTTAAATATGTAATAAGTAATATAAGAAAAAATATAAAAATTAGCATTTGTAGAGATCAAATTAAAACGCCATTATATCTTATCGAATGCTAATTTGTGAAATAAAACTTTTTTTTGTATTTTCCTTTTATAGTAATTAGACACTTTATTAAAAACTCGTTAAACTCGTGTTCAATTTATTTATTTTCGCTATGTATTTTCTGGTGTACAATAAAGTATATATAAATAAATAAATAAATAAATAATAATATTTGTTTCCATATCTTGCAAATAGTTCTACACCAACTGGGGGTTGTCTTTGGATACACTAGTGCAGACAGGGATAGGTTGGCGTTTAATTTAATTTTTTTATGCAGTTTAGTTTATGGGACCTCTGCGAGTTTGTTCGGCCCCGTATGCAGGCACCAAAGGTCCGGGACCCCATGGTCCCGATATATGCGAAAACTGTATTACCTACTTCATTCCTCTTTTGAACGACCCAGTTTTAATAAAACCTCTTTAAAATTATAGTTAACCGACTATGAATATTATGCAATCGCATATTCAAATATGCGTTTCATAAAATAATAAAGCTAGTTATAAAACCTGGGCGTGGTTTGAATTAAAACAAGTACATATTATCTTGTCGATGGACGTTGAGAGGTTTAGGTTAAATAATACGGTACTACTATGTAATAGTTATGTAAAGAAATATTTTATTGTAACTATACCCTGTGGGCAAAGATAACGATACCGTTGGCTATGCTTTCATTAAGGGCCGGCGGCCACTGGCGGCTCGGCACTGCAAGGGATTTTTATGCGACGAATAGAAATGTCACATAATAGTATGACAATAAAATTGAAATTTCAACGGCAACGATGCAGCGGTATCCTTAGGCATGCCGCGACGTCTTTAGGCATCACCATTGAAATTTCAACTTTATTTCCATCAAATTAGGTTATATTATTATTCGTCGCTTAAAAATACCTTGCCATGCCGTGCCACCAATTGGCCTTAGACATCAACGGCGTGCATTTTTTTTTTTTTTTTTTTAGTTTGGTAAATCGTCGAATGACTTCTTCCGCTCTGGGGGGAGCGGAAGGGCGTGTCAGACTTTTACTGACTAAAACCGACCCGTGTTCCTTCAGTTGCCTGTTGCCAGGGTCCCGGTATCCCTTTCGGTCATTCCCGCAACCCTGGCAGAACGGCGTGTACAACTTACACTGTAGCTGCAATTGTCAGCTGCTGCCTTGATCTTTATAAGTTGTAGTGTTTGTGTGGTACTGGGTTCGATTCCCGGGTCGGGCAAAGTGTTATTGGGTTTTTCCGTCTGAAATTTCTCAGTAGCAACCCGGAGTCTGGATTTGTGCCCGTTTGATGGCAATAGGCTCGCCCCCTATTACATGGGACTTAAACATAACTGGCGAAATGTGGGTGTACTATAGGTACACCTCTGCTTAAACCTTCGGCGGATACAGGCGTGATGTTATGTGTTATGTCTGAGGGTTTCATTAGAATTCATCTTTTGAGGGTTTCATTGGAATCCATCTTTTCTGAAGAAGGAGTATCTACTCGGATATCGGAGAGACAGGAAAAATAATAGTATCTCAAGTTGAAGGTCGGTTACTCGCCCTTTGAAAGGCAAAAGCTACCTGAAATTTGCTAGCCTTTTTAGACCCAAGTTTAGGTAAACGACCTCTTCATCTTATTACACACAAATAGATCTTTTTTTTTTTTTAGGGTTTTAAATCATCAAATGACTTCTCCCGCTCTGGGCGGAGCGGCAGGGCGTGTCAGACTTTTACTGACTATAACCCACCCGTGTTCCTTCAGTTGCCTGTTGCCAAAGTCCCGGTAACCCATTCGGACTTTCCCGCAACCCTGGCAGGCATCGGTCCTAGCGGACCCCGCCAATTGTGCTGACATCTCTTTGAGGCGCGCGTGGAACACGACGCGCCATCGACCCGGGCCTGGTCCTTATCGGACGGCGAGCTACCCATTGCTCGCCGTCCGCAAGCCCGCGCCTATGGTGGCCGGGAATCCGCCTGGGATTCCCGACGCCCAGGGCATCTCCAGCGGCGGTGGTTAGGGACGTGAGGGCGCAAACTTTGCCTCCTCCTTCGCGAGCATTACTGCTTCACAATTAGACCTATCACTGTCCCCACTAATTAACGCAGCCCTCCAATTATTGATACAATCAGACAGCTGGTTAATGTCCTTTATATTTTACAACAGGTTATCATTATCAAACACGGATTTGAGGACATTCATTGATTTTAATATTAATGACTAATATTTTGGATTAATCATAAAAGATCTAAAATAAAACTTATCAATAATATTGATATATGCAAATTATAATCTTACTAACTCTTTGTGGACTAAGGAAAATGTTCAGTTCATAATTTTATATCGATTATGATATAAAACAACGCTATCCTTAGCGTTGTCTTATATTACTCATAAATAGTATAAGATGAAATCAAAAATCTTCTTAAATGTGGTGAAAATCGTACCTATTCTGTCACAATCTGCTTCGACTATTACCTATCCAAATGCTTTTATCACATCAAAGAATAATAAATGATAAATTTTAAATTACAGGCTTTATAAATTATAAGTATATAATATAGAATACTAGCACTTTTCCCGCGGCTTTGCCCGCGTGGATGTCGGCTATTTTAAATTAAAACCTTCTTCGAGAACCACTCTATCCATTGGTGAAAACAGCATGAAAATCGGTGCAGTAGTTTTTGAGTTTATCGGGAACAGACAGACAGACGGACGCGGCGGAGGATTTTGTTTTATAATCTGTAAGGGCAATAGGCATTTATTTTGCAAATATGGGTATTACAGAACAGGTGTTATGTTATTTATGATACATTAAGCCACATTTCACCATTCGGCATGCAAACATTTCTGATTATTATCATTCACTGAAGTTTAACCAAAAGTCAGATCCATAAATCCAGAGCAATCAAAACTAATTAGTTAAATTAGAGCCTACTTCCTCTCTCCTACTTTGCTGTGCCGATAGGGTCCACGATGATCATGTTTTTGTAAAACCTACGTTTACATTGTGGAAAGCAATAAATATATTGAGTAATGAATAAACAATCATTGAATAAACGACTCCTCCGTGATTCGGAAAGCACGTTAAGCCGTTGGTCCCGGCTGTCATTCGTGGATCTACGTCGTTACGGGTTGTCAGAAGCCCGAAACTCTGACAACCAGTCTTACCAAGGGGAATCATGTTACTCAGTTACTGGATTGTGCAGGTCAGAAAAGAAGTCGCTCCATGTAAAATACTGGTATTCAGCTGCATCCGGTTAAACTGGAAGCCGACCCCAACATAGATGGGAAAAGGCTAGGCAGATTGATTATTGAATAAATAACAATAATGTCTCTACATACAGAAATAGATATAAACACTTAGACAATGTTATAATTACGTACATAGTGTCAAAGACAACTGGAAATACTAGAACTTAGATTCCAAACACGAATCCTAACCTCGATCTAGGTGTTTGAATCGATCTTAGTGCATTTGCGATCAAGGTAAACAAAAATATAAATGTACAACTAAATGTAGGTGTATACTAACTTGTTTTAGTACTTTTGACACCGTTTTCGGCTTCTGCAGAATACATTATGTATTTATGGTAATAAGTCTATTAGCTAGAACTAGAACTAGACCTAGGCAGACATCACAAACGTCAATATCTAAATAATATGGTAATTTTATTATGAACTACATATGATCAGGGGGCCAAGTCTACTAATTTACAAATGTGTCAGTGGTTTCACAATGATCCTTTTTGACAGATATGCCATACAAAATCTGTCAAAAACTGATCATTGTGAGACCACTGACTCGTTTGTAAAATAGTAGACTTGGCCCCTTGGGGTACGGTAGTGCCCCCGCCAGGACTAGACAAGCGAAGCGCAAAGGCACTATACCTACCTTTTCTCAAAGCGCTTCGTCGTTTTTTTGAACCCTCATAACCTGGATTTTGTTTTGGATTTGAAAGTATAAGTTATTTCTTTACTGATAAAGGAGCATCCCGTTTTTAGGATTACGTAGTCAATAAGAAACCCTTATAGTTTTGCCATGTCCATCTGTCTGTCTCTCTGTCTGCGGTTTAGCTAAGAGACCCTTAGTACTAGAAAGCTATGATTTGGCTATTTAAAATAGGTACATGTTACGACTCGTGGTAGTTTGTGGTCTACGAGTGTTACAGATTTGATCTGTGTTTACATGTGAGCATGTGATTGACAGTCCTTGCTTTGTTTTAATTATGGCTATTTTGACAAGGTTTTTTTAGAGATGGGTAGCACACCTTTTTAAAATGAGGATCGTGCGAGGCACTCTTTTTACAAAGTGTGGTACCACACTGTGCTACCACGAATGAGGCGAGTCACGTGCTCGCCGACTCACCGCGCGAGTCGCGTGTGTGCTGTGTGGTGTATAGTGAGTAGTGAGTAGTGACGACAGCGCGACACGACACGGCACACATACGCAATTGAGTAGGCAGACGCGCGGTCAGTTCTGTCTGTGGTGTATGTTTGTGCTAGCAACAGTGAATGAAGTCATCAATGATCAAAATACACAAAAAGAGTGAGTGACTCGATCGACTCATTTCGTTCAAAACTCACAAGTACAAAATGTTCTGTCTGTAGCTAATCTGTGCAACTGTGGTGAGTGGTAGCACATCAAAATAAAATGAGTGAGTGACTATTTTCATCCAAGTGAGTAGCTACAACTGTGCTAGCACGCGTGCTGAGTTACTCAACACTAGGCTTTTTAAAAATCTGTTAATCATTCGACTGGTTCGTGGTGCCGCGGGTAAAGAATTCATGGAAGGACTTGGGGAGGCCTTTGCCTAGGAGCGGGATAGTATACGCCAAACAACAAAAAGCATTGGCAGTATAGATATTCTTCTACACAGACAAAAGTACTAACTAATATGTTTAACATTAGAAGTTACTGCGTCTGTTTAATGTTATAACCAAAATGGTGTTATAAAACACTTGATAGTAATCTCTAAGGTTCATTTTCGAGGACAAACACGTCTTTAAAGTCAAATATATTAAATTAAATACGATTATAATAACAAAACTGCTCTAGTTCACAAATTAAACAGCGTTATAGAATACAAAACAGTAGGATTTTGTTTACACTGTAAGGTAGGCCGCAAACTATGTAGGATTTTTGATCTGATCCAGCCTGTCCCTTGCTGCCTGTTGATCCCCCAGTGACACTTTTGCTATTAAAATGATTTAAGGAACACGCGGGCTTTGAATTTCAAACACTGCGAATGAGAATCCATTATTAATCGGTCAGTAGTTCATTTCCTTTCAGTAATTTACAATTCCGCAAAATTGTATCTTGGTTATAACAATCGGACTTTAGTGAGGGATTTTTTAAACAAAATTAATTTGTGTTAGATTAGGCCTGAATTCTATTTTGCTTAACTTTGATATGAGATTTAAGTAATAAGTCTGCGCCTCATCTTATCCCATAAAGCACTTGTCACATTTAAGGCGTCAAACATAACACGACAAGGCTGTTAAGATCACTTCAGATAAACGCTAGACAAGCCCAGACCTAGACTGTATTGTATAGAATTTTAACGACAATTTATTGTCTAACTTTTATAGTCCACCATTAATTTATGTAATCGGCACAAGTTATGTATTCACTATAGTTTGACAAGCCGGTTTGTTTGTAATCATTACTGATTGTTGTATCGGTTGAAGATATTTGTAATAAAAGCTGTTTTTTCAAACATCTGGGTTGGCAATCCGTTTCATAAGTTGTATTGAGGATAATGTTGTCATAGTTTTGTTGTAGAAATGTATAATGTAGCTATTGCTTATGAGCTCTCACAATCCATGGGTACTTATTGTAAACTAGCTTTTGCCCACGACTTTCTAAAGTCTGACAACCAGTCTTACCAAGGGTATCGTTATCATCATCGTTCATCATTTCAGCCGAAAGACGTCCACTGCTGGTCTTAGGGCTCCTGGCCCTCCAGGGGTATCGTGTTACCCAGTAACTGGGTTGTGGAGGTCAAATAGGCAGTCGCTCTATGTAAAATACTGGTATTCAGCTGCATCTGGTTAAACTGGAAGCCGACCCTAACATAGTGAGGAAAAGGCGAGGTAGATTGCAGATTAATTAGGTAAGTATCAATCACAGTAATTTAGTATTTAGTTCAGGCTGGTAATCATAGACAAAATAATGAGAAAGAGTCAGAGAGGAGGGAAAACGAATCTTTATCTTTATCCTAACTGGGATTTATCTAGCTGTAAATGTTGGTAATGTTTTCTTCCACACAAAACTTTATGCTAAAGAAAATGCAAACGAGTTTTTTCATCCCCTAAGCCGTAGTTTCTTAGTATACAGAACACAACTTTGTGGTTAGATAAGAGCGCCGTGGGAAGGTAGCTTTCACCGTAAGACAGACAAGTGCCCGCGTTTTTGTATCATCCGCAATAGAACAATTGCCTTGAGTAGGGCTGTTACAGTCCGATTCAAACTTAATGGCAGCTCGGAACATGAGGCAAGTCGTTGCGCCAATTTCTTGTGTCAGCGAGGGTTAGGGGTAGGGTACTGCGCAGCAAGTAGCTAACTTCCGAGCTGCCATTCAGAGGAAATAGGGTCGGTCCCCTCCCCTTACAAACGCTCTCGCCTGTTTTCTCTCTGGTTTATGACCTTAGAGAAATGATTTTTCACAGTAAAATAAATATCAACTTGTTCTATGCCCCTATGTTTTCCGTTTTGATGATACATTATCTGTAGAAGTACTAGAACCCTCAGAAAATGCTCAAAATTGTCTGTTTAGACCGCTGTCATCAAAGGCCGATTGTACAAAGACATCTGAGAAAAGAAAAACATAGGGGCACAGTAAAATATCCTTCTTATTCAATTTATAAAATATATTTCAAATTGGTTAAATATTGGACGAGGAAATAGACGAAAGGCGAACCTCGAATTATGACTTTTTGTATGGAGAAAAGACCGACCCTATTTCCTCTTAAGTTTGAATCGAACTGTAATCAATGTTGTGTGGGGATTTTAATTCAATTACGCTTGTATGTATAGATAGTGCAATCTACGAAGACGCGCCCCACTCTTCTTCTTCCTAATAGCTTACAGAACAGCCTACAGTACAGTAATGGCTTTCAGGAAGAAGAGTTGGGCGCGTGTTCGTGGATGGTATCCTAACTTCCTAACTAATGTGAAAGTGAGTTTGTTTGTTTGTTTGTTACGCTTTCACGCTAAAACGGCTGAACAGATTTAGATGAAAATTGGCACATGGGTAGACCATGACCTGGAATAGGACATAGGATACTTTTTATCCCGATATTTCCACGGGATCGAGACTTACGCGGGTGAAACCGCGGGGCGCAGCTAGTTCTGTTATATTAATATCTAGGCTTTACGTGTCAGCCCTAATTACTCCGACCTCTTATTAGCGGTGTACGTTATAATTAGTGTTGTCACTTCTCCGCATTGTTTCTATTTCCGAACGATATCGATTCGATTTTCGCTTTTCACTCGGTTATAACCGTATATGGGTGAACGATTGTTATCTCATGGGAACGTGAATCGATTATTCAAATCGATCATTTGTAGTGAATTTTTAATGTGTTATGCGAATCTCGTTGCAAAAAACTGAAGGTTCTGAATTAAACCATTTTGTGTGACATTTCGAACTACTGTCAAAGGTATTTTTTGCGACATTCTTTTTTACTTTAAATCGAATCGCTTCAACAGGAAGCGTTAAATGCAATATCATACTTTGGTAATTAAAACGTAGATTACTAAATTTATTTACAACAGATTATGCAGTGTACAATTTTAATGTAACTACCAATATTTCTACACTTCGCAGATAAGAGCCTCGCTGGAAACACGCTCCCAAATCGCCAGTTCGATATGACCGTAAGATTACAAATGGACGAACGCAAATTAGAACCATCAATTAAAAACTGTAATGGAAAATCACTTACCGAAATCAGTTCCTCATAGTCCACCCCATGAGGCTGTGAATCATTCTGATGCGCCTTCCACATCCTCAAACCCTCCTTTTTCAGCAAACCCTCCTGCTTCTTCAGCACCAGTTTCAGCTGCCTCCCGAACGCCTCCAAGTCTATCTTATGCACATCCAACTCCTGGCCTTCCACTAGCCTTTCGAGATCACTCAACACTGCACTGTCACTTATTTCACTAGAATTTGTCACGTCAAAATTGACACTCACTGTGTTGTTTAAATCTCCTATAATGTCCACGTCTTTGATGTCCTCCTTGGCTTTGACGAACATCTCATCGTTCAGCAAGGAGGGAGGACTTGTCTCCGTCTTCCACTGGTTCTTTGTCGTCTTTTCGTGGGGAATCTTGGTCTTTCCCTCGGTTAAGGAGTTGGCGTGATGGGTCCCCGTGATGTGCCGTCTGGCCAGGTGGTGGGTGAGTTGGACGAGGTGGTAGTGTGGCACCAGGTTGTGGTGTTCGACGTGGAAGAGGCTCTGTAGCTCGTCAGGGGTCATGTGCTCGTGGATCTGGAAAGATGTAGAAAAGATTTGTTATTGATTTTGTCAAACAAAATGGCGTACGCCAATGTTGTTGTTGGCGACAATCCGACAATTTTACAAATTTCTTTTATAGTTTTAGTGTGTCAATAAACTGCAGCTGTCGTGTTAATGTGCCAATCTTGTAATTTTTTGACAAATATGTCGCATTATCAGTTATGTTAAAAAGGGTCCTGGATGTACATAAAAGCAATCGAGAAAACACATTTCATGCTTCTATGTAAAAGTCTCTGGAAGTATTATTCAAGGAGAATTTGTATTATTCGTATACCCATAAGATTCTTCATCGATAAAGGTTCATTTTTTTTATTCCATAAACAAAAGGGATTCAGATATTTATAACATGGCTTATTCTTAATCAAACTAAACCTGTTATCAGAAGAAACCAATCAAGGATATTTGTTATTCACATCAAAAATCCCCACTTTTTCACACATTTGGGTGAGTTGAAATGGTGACCTCGTATTAAAACAGAATATATATTATGTAATTACATACATATATCTGTGAAAAATACTTAAGGGTGGATACTTATGATCAAAAGATGACGGCCTCTCGATACATAGCGTATGGACAGACCTATTCGATAAACCGTGTTTGCCGTAAACACATGATTATTGAACATCGATAAAAAATAAGCACAAGTAATGGCACAGTAAGTACTAACGTGAAAAAAGTTTTGCCGGTAATAGAGTGAATTGTATTTTTTTTGTCATTATGAATATCCTCAGTGGCCAGTACTGGCATGATTTGCGAAATCCCATTTCTACTGATGATTATAATCATATATTTACTGTATGTATTAGACATAACTAATGTATGTAGGCCATACGGAAGTAGCCTAGATAACGTCAATACATCAATCATCACGCAATACCAAGGAGTATCTATTACATATTATCTAAAAACATGATTATTGACATACTCCAACCACCCACTCTTAACCAACCACACCTGTACCAAACAATAACTGTAACACCACATCCGTATCGCTGTATGTTTGAATGTCACCGGTGCGAAACTCGAAAACCTTGGCAGAGGTCAATAGTACTTGGCTGAGTCCTTTCTCAATAATATTTCCAGATTTATACGGTGAATTGGCGATGGCTGCCGTATTAGGGGCAATGGTGAATAAGTGGATTGGTTGAGTGGGAGTTGAAGATGTAAACGAATGCTTTTTGTTTAGTTTTGTTAGAATTCTGTGGTTTTTTCTAATTTTTTTAACAAGACTCCTGTTTTTTCTTGTATATTTCTTTACTTGGGGATTATGTAGGTAGGTGCACTAGTGTTTTGGAAGCTACTGCACTGTGTCTATTTGTTTGATACTTTACATCAAAACTCATGTCTTTTCGTTTCCTTTATCACTTCGTCGCATTGGCAGAGATTGTTTCTACTTTTTCTGTTACTGTGTTTTACAATACTGTTCATTGACAAAGATTTTCATATTATATTACCATTCTGCATCTTGTGTTATCAATGTCATTTACGTGTTTAGCATCTTTCCTTATTCAACTCTCATAAAAAATGATAACGTAACCCACTGTTCCACAATCATAAATTGAACTAAAGATTAATTTCTCAACGTTATAAATAACGTATTAAAAAAAAACATTACTTAATTTAGCTTTCTTTTTCATTACGTCACTTGATAAGGCAGTGTGTCAACTAAACCTAATCTAGTTCATTATTATGTCATAACTGGATCAGTGAGTCGAGGTTGACCGGCCGAACAATGGCCGGACTTTGCCGATGATAGCCGAAGTTGCGGCCCACGTACGAATGCTTCCGATCACTTCCGATTTGGTGGAATGTGGTCCTGCATTGAAGGTGGACATTAGGCTTTTAGAAGCATTTTTTCATGTCAGTAAGAAAGTAATTGCAACTTAACTGAACAAGATGATGTCTGGATTTTAAAAGAGACTGTGACTTTCGAGTTTGTTTCGGTCTTTCATCTCAAAGTAGTCAGTTGGGGATCATAAAGTAAAAAATATATATATATGTGTAGAAGTGTTATAAACCTAGTTACAGAAATAAAATCATTTATCATAAGACAGCGTGAAAAAAATTGATATTTAAAAAAAATAAAGTTAGCATTTTCAAAATTAACAATTGGATGAACTGTTCTTTTAAGGTCTTGGAATCCAGACATTTAAAAAGCAAATTATGCTCTTCCTTAATGATGCCTATATGTCACACTACTATTATAACCTCCTTACTAATAAACGTTGCATAGCGTCTGTATAGTTACACAACGCTTTGTCTTCTTCTTTCAAAAGTCAAATAACTATCGACTGAAAGAGAGATATCGGTGTGTAACTATTCAGCTGATATAATACGTTTATTAGTAAGGAAGTAAGAATCTAAGTTAAATGAAGATTTAATTTCCCATTTGGAATTTGCAGTCAACCATTATATTACAAGAATGTTATTGGAGCAAAGTTATTTAATTTAATAGAAACAACTCTTCCTTTCATTACCAGAGAACTAAGGAACTCAACAAAACACACGACTTTGCATTGTTATTATATACCGCAGCCCGTTCTGTTACATATTTAATTACATTTGTACTGCAATACGAAAATTTGAACCATTTTTCCTTATGCCACTTCTGTTTACGTTCACTTCCACGATAACCTTTACAGAATAACCAACCTTTAGAAACAGAAATAAAGTAGAAATTCCTTTGAGGATTAATTTATGCAACTTGAAATATAATTCAATCAAATACCAACCATAACTTTGTAAGACAAAGTTCAAATTCCATTGTTGAAGAATTCTAAAATTAGAACAATTGATATTGAGTTCTAATTGTTTAAACACAAGGTCGAAATTCAATTGTTTGTATCTAAGGGCATGTACAGGGTGTTGCGAAACTAAACCGATGCTGGTCGTAATGAGTCACGGAATGGTAATACTTAACGTGCAAGGTTACGTTAGAAAGCTTTTGAGTTGTTATGTAAACGGCGCGTGAGCTTTCATTAGTCAACGCTTTTAAGAAAAAAAGCTGTCAAGTGCGACTTACGGAGCGAGTGTGGAGTTCCGTATGATTATGTAGCATAAGCATAATCAGCCTATAATGTTCCCACTGCTAGGACACAGGCCTCCTCTCTGTGAGAGGGAGCGGGCCGTAATTCACCACGCGGGCCCAGTGCGGGTTGGTAGATGTCACATGTCTCACGATGTTTTCCTTCACCGTTTTGAGAGCAGTGGCGATGAAATAATTTACACAAAGTAAAGCGCTTGTCAGGGTTCGAACCTAGGACCTACCGCCCGTTACCTCTGGGCCTCTATGATTATGTAAATACAATAAAATAGAAGGAATGCTGTCCCATTAGTTTGGCTTTTAACCATATTATTGAAATGCTGTTGTTAATATTTGCGCAGTTATCACAACATGTAACAATTTCTTCGGAGTCAAAACGATTGGCATTTTTTTATTTCGCGTCTCAAAAATTGTAACTACTAACATACGGAAGTGTTTAATACGGAACCCTGATCTAATGGGTTAAAAGTCACGATTAATGTACGCTAAAATATCTTAGATCAGGTCAAAAGTCGCCATTTGTTTTCGTCAAATTAATTAATGGATTATATTCTATGTTTAGAAGAGTTTAATGTTACTTTTAGAGCCGGTTTGTTATATAAGTGTATATTTTTAGAGGTCATTCATGAGCTCGTCACAGTGAATGCATAGAAAGAAATTCGTCAGCCTTCAGTATTTTTTTTTTGTGACTTACTTCAATCGCTAGAAAAAAGCATCCTGTATCTTCCTATAAAGTTTTAATTCCTTCTTACCAAACAGCCTATACATTACAAGTAAATACACAAAAACTGTATAAACACCACATTTACTAACAGAACAACTACAATATCATTCCCGGTTTATTTGCTAACGCTACAAGTTCATAAGTGCGTTGTATTTGCCGACGCTACGCCACAACGCGTGCACCAAGGTTGAAGTGCGTTTGCGCAGTGCTAGCGTACCGAAGGACGCTCGCATAGATTTCGTTGTTGATACATAATATTATAATTTACATTGCATTTCTTAGAACTGAGGTCTAAAATTAATATAAGTATGATAAACACGAGGCAATGATAATATTTGTAGTTAGAATTGTATTATTTCGGTCATATTTTGATAAACAAAAAACGTAAAAAAAAAAAAGTTGTTTTTTCGTTCGGTAGAGAAAAAGACATCAACGCGCGCAAAGTTTGTCCAACTCAATCTGCAATCTGCCTAGCCTTTTCCGAACTATGTTGGGGTCGGCTTCCAGTCTAACCGGATGTAGCTGAATACCAGTATTTTACATGGAGCGACTGCCTATCTGACCCCCACAACCCAGTAACTGGGTAACACGATAGCCTGTGGTAAGACTGGTTGTCAGCCTTTCGGGCTTCTGACGACCCGTAACGACTGTCAAAGATCCAGGAACGACAGCCGGGACCAACGACTTAACGTGCTTTCCGAAGCATAGAGAAGTCTCGATATGTAGAAATGGTCACCCATCCACGGATCAACCCCGGCAAGCGTAGCTTAACCTGATGGATCCGGGAGTCTGTTATTACTTAGCAAAGTTTGTCCGGCTATTGGGATTAAAATGTTTCGATTTTAAATGAATGAACTCCATTCAATTAATATTGTAATTATTTAAAATGCCCATCCATGAGTGACAATGTTACCTACACTACAGTTCGATTGAAACTTAATGGCGGCTAAGAAGTTAGCAACTCGCTGCGCAGTACCCCACCCCTCACTCCCGCTGATACATGAAATAGTTACTGCGCAGCGATTCGCTTCATAAACTGTGAAGGAAAACTGTTCTACTGTTTAATTTGGTGTGACATTTATATATAATTTTAAAATACGGACAATTTTTCTGTATCAATAAAACAGTTCAGTGAGTTTATTGGTTAGGACATTTCCAACTTTATAAGATTAAGTGAAAATTCAATCATAGAACATACCAACATATGGCGCGTGTAAATCTGAATAAAATCGTTTAAAAACAGAATCTGAAGACATTCCACAATAGAAGTAGAATTTAATCCCTGACCTTTGCCAAGAATGCTTGTCTGAGCAACTGTTAATGAGCTAAATGCTACATTAGCGATACAGACAGTTGCCATGCGCAACAAAGGAAGACAATTTGTTCACAATCGATACACAATAGCAAAACGATTCGAAATCATTCGATTAATTAAAACATCATTGAATCGATTCCGCTGTCGGTCGGTTCGTTTAGAAAGCAGGGAACAATAGACTGTTAACACAATTGATTTAGAACTTTAGACAGTTGTATGAGAGTTCAATTTGGATTGAAAAGATGGTGTTAATGATAAGATTTATATTATATAATGAGTTGAAAAGATAGTATTTTGATTGACGAGTGAATAATAGTAAATAATAATGTTATAGTAACGTCTGATATTAAAATGAGAAGTGAGATTCATTGTGTTGTGTGAATACATAATACTGCTGTGTCGGTGCTAGTAAGTATTTTATTATTTTTGTATTCATGAACATAAGAAGTAATGTGGTACTTAAAAGAGCGAGGCGCGTATGAGTGAGCAGTTCAATTAACCGAGAAACATTAGCATTATTTGAAAGACAGAAAAACACTACACATTATAAGGCACGACACTAAATCGAATACCGAATCGTACGACCGGAAAACCCAAATATGGCACAATACTATTGAACTATACTGATTGCAGATCGATCCTACCACAGGTTCTACAACTCATTATACGTAAAGATTGCTATCATTTCACACATTCAATTGATTAGTAAGGACACTGTCAACGTCCCGAATTCATTGTAGTGCCAAATATATATATATATATATTTTTTTTTTTAAACCTATTGGCCAATGAATAGGCCCAATATGGACAGACTTGGCTATTGATGGACGAAACATAGTAAACTATTTTAATCATATTTTTTAAAGCAGTAATATGCCAACGGCTAAGGATTGAACAGAGAAACGGTAGAAGGAGCGTTGGCAGACCAATAGCCAGGTGGGGTGGACGACTTACAGAAGATCGCGGGGAAGACATGGATGAGACTCGCACATACCACTATACTCAGCAGTGGGTGGAACAGGGCTGCCAATGATGGTGATGATGATGAAGGCGTCGAACTGGCAAGCAAATGGTCGTGATTTAAGACCCGTTCCACGAGCATAATAAAAACACTTCCAGAAACATGGAGAATTCTACTCGAAACCCAAAATACATAAGACCATGGTGCAAATAAGAAAATTCATAACATTCAGTGATGGTACTCATAGAAAGAACAATATAATGTCTAGTTATATTATCAACGAATCATCGCTTGACAGGCGGACACATTGTCTTATGTTCTAGCAATGATTTAAATGCAGGGACTAAAGATATTTGCTGCTAGTCATAGGTTGAGCCTGCAATACTCCAAACAAAAGACATCAAAATTTTCAATGTTTTTTCTTTCAATTTGAACATATTCTTGTCAACATCATCCACGTCGGCAGTAATTATTCATCCATTGCTGACTATTTATAGGCCTCCTCCCTTTTGTGCCTTGTGTGTGTGCCTATGTAAAATAATAAGAAAGCTTTTTGTTGAGTAGAGCTGAAAAAACTAGTCTAAATAGAACAGCTGCGGCAAGTTTTAAAATCTCGGTAATCAGCATGTAAGGAAAATATCTAATTTTAACGAAACATCATCCAAAAGCTTTAAATAAAATCCTGACAACGCTACACCACAATAAACCAATCAAATGGGACATCGCGCCATCTAACAAAGTTTACATAATGTATCACACCAGCTCCTGAGAATTTCATTTGTATGTAGATGTATGAATTGCATGCAAAAACCTAAGAACAATGACCCCAGAACAATGATACTGTTCACAATGAAAGGAAAACGCCTATTGGTCCTACTGACGGAATATTAAGGGAATGGGTTCATTGCATTCCTTTGAGTGGACTTGATTTGATGTACGGAAAAACCAGTTCAATTTAAAATTTAAAAAACCCCCGGCAAAAACAAAGCATCTACGAAACGGTTTTTTTTTTTATAGCTAATAACACTCTAGATCAATTCACCTTTCAAACAAAACAAAAATATCAAAATTTGCTAAGCCATTTGGTAGCTACGCTGGCGCAGACAGACACATAGATACACACGTTAAACTTATATCACCTCTCTTTTTCCGTCGGGGGTTAAAAATAGTTAGGTATGCTGGAAAAACTTGGCCCGATTTTTTCCTGCATACTTAACTATTTTGTACCGAATGTTCACCCGAGCATCCGTGACTTATCCACCACTCATGCCTCGGAAGGCACGTTAAGCAGTTGGACCCGGCTTCATTCTTAAATCTTAAACAGTCATTACGGGTAGCCAAAAGCCTGAACGTCCGACAACCAGTCTTCCCAAGGGTTATCGTGGTACCTAGTAACTGGGTTGATAAGCATCTTTGGCACCGAGAGGACACCTGAACATTATAGGCTGATTTTGCTATATGCAATTCTGCTTCGCACACTGTTCACTGTAAATTTTCATTAAAATTGTGTGCGCATGTTCGAAATAAATTGCAAGAGAATGTTAAAAGAGGCACAAAAGGATTATTTATTTTAGTTTCAAACTTTGACATATTAATTAACTTAATGACTTTATCAATCAAAAGAATCCGGTTGCAAATAAAAAATATAAAACTGAATTTAGAACGAAGATCTGCGTACGCGCATCAATTATATTCACGTCAAATTAAAAATAAGTTGTAAATCACATAATGATTCAACTGCCTATTTCCATTTTTTTCTAAAACTTTATTAATTACCTACCTACTTCATACGTCATATAGATTTCTGGAAGGCTATTTTTAATTTAAATGATTTATTGTTCTTATTCTGGTCAATCTATAGAAAACTTACAAAATGAGACTTGACGACATTTACTGACCAGAGGCTCTAGACAAAGTGACATTCTATCAGCGATAACGATGATGGAAAAGGCAAAAATGTATAGGACTGACATAAGCTATCGAAAAGCTTATGTCAATCTTGTTGAAAGGCGTTGTAGAAATACGAAACGCTTTCGAAGCGATTGTCACTTGTCTAGGCCCTCAGAGACGAATAATCGAAAAATAAAGATACTAGAGAATATCTTTTACTTTTTGGAAGGTCAGTAACGAAGGAGGATTTGTGAATTACTGCTTCAACAAAGTAATCACTCACTTTAAAAACGGTGAAAGAAAACATCGTGAGGAAACCGGCATGCCAGAGAGATATTTCTCGACGGCATGTGAAGCTTTGTCAGAGGCCTTTTTTTTTTTTTTTTTGGGTGGGAAATCATCATATGACTTCTCCCGCTCTGGGCGGAGCGGAAGGGCGTGTCAGACTCTTACTGACTAAAACCCACCCGTGTTCCTTCGGTTGCCTGTTGCCAGGGTCCCGGTATCCCTTTCGGACTATTCCGCAACCCTGGCAGGATTCCGCAACCCTGGCAGGTTGTCAGAGGCCCTTGGGTGGCTTTAAAACTCTGACACCAGGTTAGTCACTAAACGCACGAAAAGTAATGTTGTTTTTATTATTCATACATAAGTTACAGTCTCACAAATATAGGTTGATTAACAGCTGAAAACTGACTAATAGTGGTGGCCTTTAAATATAATTTGCCCTTTGTTATCAAACTTAGCATTGCTCTCTTACTCAATTTACTTCTTCCAAATATCTAAGTGGTACCTCACCTATGTCTTTATTACAAAAGTTCCACCAACATTAGGAACCGCCTATTTCCGTCCAACTGCAGTTAACCTTAATAAACATTCCTTAATTGGGAGTCACCTGCAGACCTCTAATTCACAATCTAAATCAAATATATCTTTGTCCTAAACCCATAGCTCGTTGTATGAAGCATATTTTCCCAGCAAGTTGCGAAACGCTCCGTTACTGGAGCAAGGTTAGCTCCGCGGCCATGCTGTTCTCATGTCGAATGTCAGCTGGCTTTCCACTCGCATCGGAACGCTGTACGATTACCGATAATCGGATAACTATAATCGATTTTTAGCGAAAATGCGAGAGGATAATCGGTTTGTTTAATAGCTGGTTTCAAGGTTGGAGTTGCATCGTTAGTTTGGTTCGGATTGATGATCTGCATTTATGTTTTGAGTTTTTGTTGATTTATTTATGACTTCAAGTAATATATTGGTTACGGTTTAACCATTTATATAGCCTTTCCTAACTATGTTAAGGTTAGCTTCAAGTCCCACTGGATGCAGCTAGATACCAGTATTTCACATGAAGCGACTGTCTATCTGACCCTCACAACCCAGTAACTGGGTAACTACACGATAGCCCTTGGTAGGATTGGTTGTCAGACTTTTGGGCTTCTGACGACCCGTAACGACTGTCAAAGATCTATGAATGACAGCCGGGACCAACGGCTTAGCGTTTTCCGTGGTTCCTGAAAGGCACGATGTATTTTCGATATAGACCAAAGTGCTAGAACTAGTTATCTAATGCTCGGTTCCTATAAACAAAAACGAATCGTTTTGGTTACCAATGGCAACATTTGTTATTGCCAAACTGGGCATATAAATAGATTAGTAAGCTTATTTTACCTGTGATAGCTACTTCCATATGGGAGGGTCCACTATGCAAAGCTATGAGATTATTTGTTTCAATATTGGTTAGATATACAAGAGTCTTAATTTTAACCAACAACGGTCCGTTATTATAGGAATCGGCCATAAGACATTGCTTGATATCAGTTTTCTTTCTTATCAATGTATGTAGATCATGGATGGGGAATTTATATTACACATACTTAACACGTAGACAAACATCCAGTGTCATAAAAATAATCTGTAGGCCAGAGGCCATAAGGAGACCGCCCATAATTAAAAAAAACTACGTCATTGGTCCAGTGGTCGCAAGCGCTACTGCTGAGCATGAGGACCTGGGTTCGATTCTCGGGTCGAGCAAAGTGTTATTGGGTTTTTCTATCTGGAATATCCCAGAAGCAGACGTTTTTTTTTGACTTCTCCCGCTCTGGGCGGAGCGGAAGGGCGTGTCAGACTCTTACTGACTAAAACCCACCCGTGTTCCTTCAGTTGCCTGTTGCCAGGGTCCCGGTATCCCTTTCGGACTATTCCGCAACCCTGACTATTCCGCAACCCTGAGCCCAGAAACAGCCTGGAGTTTGGATTAGTGCCCGGTTATTGGTAATAGGCTCGCCCCCTATTAAATGGGACTTAAACATATCATCTAACCCTTTGGGGAATACAGGCATAATGTTATGTTAGTTTAAAAGTACATGCAGTTCACGACATGAAGAATATCAATCATTCCGGTCACTAATTATTCCTCTCCATTATTGATTGGCGAAATCGTATGAGTGATGCATGAGGCATCGATTACAAATCGATTATGTATCGATATGAGTAATAATGTGGAACGGACTCACGAAATTGTAAGTAATTCGATTCCATGCATTAATTAAATTATGCAGTTTAAATATAAAAGCATCTGTTTAATTCAGACAATGCAATCGACAATGTTATAATTTACTAGCCTTTGCCCGCGAATTCTTTTTTTTTTTTTTCATATGCATTTATTCACTTTTCTCCGAAATTATGGGTACAATTGCATATTTCACACACAATCCAGCATTAATTATTCAGTCCCATGTAAACGTGCGTGCAAAGAGCCTTTTAAAATGTCTATATCTAAAAAAATATTTTCCAAAATGCATGTTTTATCCTCATTACTTTGCAGATAGGTAGAGAAGTATGATAGTACAATCACATTTCACCAGTTATGTATATAAGTCACATTTAAAAGGGGGCGAGCCTATTGTAAAGAATATATTTACAAAAATTTATCTTCCAAAATCCATGTTTGTTTCTTCAATGCCGTTGTCAGCCAGTGAGTCAGTCAATCTCTTACGGAACTATTTTTTACAACGGACAAACGAAATCGAAATGGCCAACAAACAAATCTAAAAGTAAGAGTTAAAACAATCGATTATAATTATTTCACGAGTGCTATTTCTCAATAACAGAAGGTCATAATGAACGGACAGACAGGATTACAGTGTGTTCGTGTGAAAAACTGCAGCACTTAGTAGTTTGCAAGGAAACGATGCATTAGTGGGCTTGTGAAATATGAATGTTGCTGTACAGTTTGTTATGGTAGAGTGAATTTATTCAAACTCAAACTCAAACTCAAACTCAAAGCATTTATTTCAAATAAACCAATTACAGGTACTTTTGAATTGTCAAGGGGTCGGTCAGTCAAAAAAATGAAGCTAGTTGCCCATTCCAAAGCGTAGTAGGTTCCTATGGAGAAGAACGGGCAAGAAACTCCACGGACACTCTTTTAAATCAAAATTTTGTTGCAATATATTGGTTACATCATTCATTTGAAATTAAACATGTGAGAACAATGTAAAAAAGAAAAAAAAAAGAGACGTGCATATTGAAGATGGATCGGGAATTATTTATTTGAAACTTTAAAAGTCATTTTTTATTTCATTCGATAGCGTTTTTTTAGGAACCAATGAGCGGCCCAGAAAACGGTGACGAGATGACCTGGCCGCGTACCGCGAGGGTTCGAGGTGACGCGGGAAATGTTATCCTGGAAGGACTTGGGAAGGCCTTTTGACCAGCAGTGGGACAGTATAGGATAAACAAACAAGAAACCAATTGTTTATGGTTACTATCATGATTTAAAAAATACTGTCAACAAAATGACTTTTGAAAATGAACGAAATTGATATATTTAGGTGTTAGACCCTTTTTATCGTTCTTAGCAGTTATTTATATGACCAAGTAATGAACTTTAAATAAGATAAAATGAATTAACAAGAAAAGTTGAGAAAGAAGGTTTTACATACCTATGTTTGTATGATTAATGACCCATCATTAATCGTACGAACATATGTATGTAAAACCTCCTTTCTCAAAACAAATAATACACACTGGCATATAGAAATCACCTCCAAAGCGAGCTCCCATAGCCTTGCCACATTTCATAACACATAAGCAGACTACTTCACTTATAACATAATATTTAATTACTGTAAACAATAGAAAGTACTTATATAATGTGTGAAGTTCGCACTTGTCTATGCTCTGCTGTCAAAATGTCACTTTTAGTTTGGTTCGACTATAATTGGAATTAAAGGCGGTTTTGAGATAAATAAGCACTTTCTTTGTGGTTTTAAAAGAAGGTGATGATTTAACTGAGAGTCGAGATTACGAAATATTTGGGGAAATAAATGGAGAGAATTGGGAATTATTGTGACTGTGCAAGAAATGACGTAGAAGAATGCAATTGCTTTAAAAAAAAAATACAAGAACTGCAAGAGATGTGTAAGTCTTGGAATTTAAATCATGTTATTATATTAGGTCACAATTTCATGTCAGGGTGTTGAAAGATTATATGCATTTAGAAGATCCATACATATAGGACAAGATACCTTATATGAACCAATTCAAAAGCACAAATATTTCGCAATGTATAAATATTTGAACTTGAAAAGGCAATTGGACAACCTCAATTTTAAATTAAGATTATCAAATTGCAAATCGAAATATTAGTAACGGCTTCCGAAAAAGCCGGAACCCATTGCAATGATTGACTTTTAAAACAAGTATCAAAAAATCTAATTTAAAATTAATGACTAGGACATTGTAACGGAACAGAATAACTTCGAAACAATACCTAAATCCGTTTCTTATCACACATAATAATAATTGGGCACAGATTATGAAAGGCCACTGAACTAATCAAGTAATCTCTCATTCATACATTCATTCGTTCATTTCCTGGTATATTTTTAATCACATCAAGGCCGTTGCGACATTCTGCCTTGTTCAATAAAAAAAATGCCGCCATATTTGAATCCGGAAGGAAATATATCAAAATACTTTATGGTTAATTGTTGTCATTTCCGAAAACAATTGAGTTTTTAATGATAGCGTTAATTTTCTTGAATAACAAAGGAACGTTTAAGATCGCGTGTGAATTGTTTAATCGTCGGTTAAAACCACGATTAGTGTGCAGTTAGAGTCGGTTTCCGTTATTAAAATAAAATGCACGTGATTTATTTGAGTGTACAATTAATTATTCACTACTTAGATAGCGTCTTATTCTTTACATCTATACTTTTAATTGCTATGATGACGTACGGATCGTACGAACGCACCTAATGTATGGTATTATCTCAAGTAGCTTGTTCTTATAATAAAAACAAAATTATATACTAGCACTCGACAGCTATTGCAACAGTGTGTGCACTTAATTTGATGACGCCCATGCCAGTCATTAAAAGTTTAAACGATTCATGAGAACCAATGTTGTGTAACCGAGGAGAATACTATAGCATACTGGCAATAATGAAAGATAGAAAGATGAATCCACTCCATTGTGGACGATATTCTTAAGAAAGTAGGTACACAAGTACAGGCCGTTCGCTATAACTTGTCCCTTGCCGTCATGTTGGCACCATTGCTTGTCAAGCTTAGTTTTATTACTACTGACAGAACAGTGGTACTAATCGCGTCACGGGACATGATATAATGAACGCACTGTAATTAAAAAAAAAAACATTCCAAGTTTTGAATCCGCAATCCATCCGTATTGAGATACTTTATTTATTTCGGAATCAACCGGAACTTATATACCTACCTATAATAATTACCTAATGCACCGAGACTCCTCCGTGCCTCGGAAAGCACGTTAAGCCGTTGGTCCCGGCTGTCATTTGTAGATCTTTGACAAGTCTTACCAAGGGGTATCGTATTACCCAGTTACTGGGTTGTGGAGGTCAGATAGGCAGTCGCTCCATGTAAAATACTGGTATTCAGCTGCATCCGGTTAGACTGGAAGCCGACCCCAACATTTTTGACCCCAACACCTAAAGACGCATTCACGCGACGAAGTTGGGAATGTTCAGCTTAATCAGGCTACCCGAAAATTCTACAGGAATATACTATAGGAGTCGACCGTGTCCAGTCAACGTCGTTGGTAACACTTTAACCTTGAACTGGCCTATCGTAGTATGGAGCTTCAGTGAGGTACAAGATACTACTACTATGGAGTACAAGAGGCCAGCTTATACTGGTTTTGTTACGCACGACCTACTGTCATCATCATCAACATTATTTCAGCCGAAAGACGTCCACTGCCGGACACAGGCCTCCCCCAAGCTCCGCCACTTCGACCGGTTCTGTGCTTTTTGCATCTAGCTGATTTCTGCAGCCTTCACATTCATCGGTCCACCTTGTGGGACGCCTTCCACAACGCTACGTTTATCGGCACGTGGTCGCCACTCCAGAACCTTTCGGCCTCATCGGCCATCTGCTCTGCGAGCAATGAGCCCTGGGCCCAGCCCACTATCACTTAAGTTAGGCCATTTCCAGGCCATTCCCAAATATGACATAACAAAAAGTGGTCCACTTTACAAAGGTATGTTATAAACAGTAGCTGTATCCATTAAATCCAAGTAACCACTGAACTAGCTCAAACATCCAGGTCAGCCCGCCACGTAACACCGTATGTAGCGCGCGCGCAACGCTCGGCACACTTCGTGCACTTTCGTTCTCCGTCGCACTTTCGTTTTCACTGCGGAGTGTCGTGACGTCACATGGTAGTGGCGAAGATACGATTCGGTGTATTGTAGGCTATTGTTTGGTTTGGGAAGGCTAAATACTTTTAGGTATTCAGAAAGAGGCAGAGAGAGAAGAGGACGATGTTTTGTTTTGCTCTGAATCCTTCGTATTTTTTACCCGACTACGGCGAAGAAAAAAGGAGGGTTATGATTTTGACCGGTATGTATGTATGTATGTATGTATGTATGTTCATCTGTTCCCTCATATCTTGTAAACGACTCATCACAATTTGAAAAATGAGGTTTGGTTGGAAGCGTCTTGATCGTCCGCTGGTTATAGGCTATGTGACGTCACATTAAATGGCGTCCTCTAGAGGCCATAAAGTGAGGAACTAAAAAACAAAAAAAAATTAACCTCCGTTATGCCGAAAATACTGCAGCATTCATTCTGAAATAAATATATGTTAAAGTTGAGGATTGATGCTAAGTCCTACGTTTGGCGAAAATACGATTACATAAAACTTCTCTATAGAAAACAATTCGAACTTACCTCTAAACCGAACTATAAACCGCTGGTATTCAAAAAATACTTCAAATTAAATCATGAAACTTTGCATAATAACTGAACTATAAAGCAGGTCTTGTTTTTTTTTTTATATTGCCTTTATTTCACCGTAAAAAGCAATTACCTAAACTATTCGAGGCTTGAGAGCCGCCAGCACCCCACTCTGTCTCGCTCTCACTCAGGCCGCGAATAGTATGGTGCAAGCGAGATAAAACCGTAGCTTAAGGAAATACTAAGTTCTTTCTCCATCTCATTTTATATCTTGTGCCTTTACTACATACCTACTGCTTGAGAGTAAAATTCATTTAATTTAAAAGTAGGTAAACACTTATTGTTAATTAAAACAAACCTATTACACAACACATAAATTCTTAATTATTACACCTCGTTACTTAAGGCATAAGTATAATTAAAAATAACTTTTAACTTTTTTCTGGTAAATGTTGATAACTTTTGTGATCGTAAATATATTTATTAATTTTCGGTCAAAATGAAACACGTATCAATTATTATTTCAATCAGCATCTAGACGATTAAGAAAGATTTTTTGCTTTCATTTGGGTTTTAAAAGTCATAATAATTAAAAGAAATAATAAATAATTTAATGAACATTCGCTTTTCGTCAAATGTTTCCTTAATTAATAATTTATTAACAACTTATATGGATGGTAACTAATTTGTAAAATGATTGGACGAAATTTATAATATCCGTAAAACAAATAATTACATGTATTTATTATTCATTCATGTATTCTTAAGTATTCTAGAATCTATCATAATACATAATTATTGTGTTAACCATTTTAATTTTTTTTTTACCAAAAATTGTTTTATGGTTATATTCGGTGCCAAATATGACCATATCGGTTTAATTATAAAATTATAAACTGTCAATTTATTCAATTTGAAAATAAAATATAGCACAAAATATGAGGACGTCGAGAGCCAAAACAAAAAATTACACATTATTCATCTAGTTTTCAAAACATGCCACACCAAGAGGCTCATTCATCAAATATCGAACTTTAAAATAAAAATTAACATAATTATTACATTTTGAATAATTAATTTGTTAATGATTGGGTTTTAATTAATTTCATAACAACTGAATACTGGCCGAGTTACGCTGGCACCTTGTTCGGTCTTAGTGGATAATGACGTGTTATGCAATGTTGATAAAACGGGTAATATGGATAACAGCTATTATTTCATAAACGGGTTTCTCATTACATAGCCGTTTAGTTCTGCTTTACTAGCTTTTTTAATCGTTTTGGTATAAGATATTAATGAGCTTATAACTAGATAGGCAGACTGATTCATAAAGGTAGTTTCCTTGAATACGAACTAACTTTTAAATCGCAAATTAAAATAAAAGAGATCAAATAATTATGAACAAAATTATCGCAGCTGCGTATTTTTTTTGCAAGATGAATACGTAACACCGGTTACTGGCAAATGGGGAAAACCCATTAAGACTTTGACCTTTACTCAGGCACTTAATTAGCCGCTCATAATTAACCATCCAATAATACCTAGATTAAACTGAGATGGAAAAACAATCAAGACTCCTGATATTAATTTTATTATTGCTATTTTTTAGATCTAATAATCAAATCGAACTAATAAAAATTCAATTTCACAGAATCAGACTTTTAACATAGTAATAAAAATGTGTCACTATATCAAAGGGTATTTATTGTGCATAATAACCGGTTGACAGTTCTAAAACAAAAAAAGTGTGATTATATTAATAATACATATAAAAAGTGTGATAATGTAGTGAAAACAAATTGGTCACTATGAAATTCGATTGATAACATAAAACACTTTAATAACGTTGTAAATTATACAATTTTCGTGTATTTTTCCTACACTGTAAACGAATAAAATACTTTTAATTTATTTGTCATACGTTTTAAAATGTCAAATAAATCTTATGAGTAAGAAAATAATAAAGTTTGCAGGTGACATAAATGTCTAATATTATGTTGTTTTATAATATACTTGTGATATTCTGAGAATTAGATTTTTATTACATTGTTTTTATTTTGTGATCGAAGAATATTTTTATGGTACATGAGTCATATTGGTACAGAAATTTTCGTAGCAGTGTTTTTTATAATATTTTTTGATTTTTAAAAACGTTGCCCCACACTAGGAATTTCTTCCTGTATCGTGGGTGCGTTTACAAACATAGGAACTCACATACACTAACACCCAGACCCGGAACAACTACTTGCAGATCATACAAATATTTGTTCCGTGCGGGGATCGAACCCACGACACGTTGCGCAGCCGTCCATCGCTCAGCCACTGCGCCAACCGTGTCGTCAAATTAACAATGACACTTTGGCATTTTTTGTACCATGTTCCATTTTTTTTTAAAGATCTTTAAGATTATTTCAGATACCTACTGTCCTTAATTATAAAAAACAGCATATTATTATTATTTCTCATAAACTTATCAAAAGGAACTCACACATTACATGACATAATTGATAAACATAACAATTATGTGAAATTACAATTGCGAATAAATTAATTACCACTTCAAGTTTTTACTTGAATTTTCTAAAGTGAATGTTGGAATCCGGTACATATTTTTTTATTTTCTATGAAACATGTTGAGAAAAGCCGGCTCCGAGGAAAATCCGGATGCAAAGACCAATTATAACAATATCCGAGATAATACAACCTATAACGATTTTAAACATATATGTATTATAAATTGTAACTCGCCTCTGGAATAATTGAATAATTTTCAATAACATAATTAGGATGAACTATGAAACGATAGTCTGTCTGAGGCTAAGACTCAAGATGATTTTCTGATACCAGTCTAATAAATAAATAGTAGGTACTGACAGAATTGTAATACTGTCAAGTGTTTGCAAAAATGACATCCAAATTATTGAATTTTTGAAGAAAACAGCGTTTATTACATTTTGTAACTTGAGCTAACTTCAGCTTGCATAAATTTGGGACTCAACTTTTACACTTCCATTTACGCAAGATCTTTTCCAAAAGAACAATAAGTGAAATCTTATCATACGTCATACATTCTCTTAAAAACACATCTTTTAATTTTCTAGTACCTACCTACATGTCATTTGTTTCGTAATACATAGCTCTAATGACCTCTTGCCACCCGTTGTCATGGGAACCACAAACAAAATGTTCCCATAATTATTATAATGATATTGTTTTGAGTTCGTAAATATTAGTAGAGTTGAGTTTATTATGGAAGGTAAGTAGGAAGTTATTTAGTGTGAATTATTTAGAAGTAAAATGTACATATTTATGTTCTTTTAATTTGTATTTTGCGGTCTGTTTTTGCTGACCGTAAATAATAAAATATTACATACACTTTTTTTTTAGTTCATTTTCTTTTTATTGGAAACTTTGTTTTATTAAAGTTTCCAATAAAAAGAAAAACGATAGCACTTATTTGCTATCGTTTTGCAAACTTATTTGTAACGATAGCACAAGTAAATCATTCCATAAATTACGCCAATCCATAAGTATGACATAAAGTTACATACATACTACATACACTCACGCATTTGTCTTATGACTACAGAATGCGACCGAAGGGGCTCGTGGCTAAATAATAACAGCCCCACGGGTCGATCGTAGGTTAAGCTACACTTGCCGAAGCTGGTCCATGGATGGTTGAGCATTCATTACATACTTATCGAGACCTGATCTCCGATTCACATGATATCTTTAAAATCGGTTGGGTGTGTTCAGATTGTGAGCATAATTTAAATACCTAATGATTTTAGGCTTAGGTTTAGAACGACTGTTGTTTACGTATTAGCTTACATTCTGGGTTGACATCTTTTTTTCTGCAAATTCTTAAAGGTTTTCATATGACCTTGCCATATTTTACGATCTGTGTCGTAAATTGGGATCGTGAGTCAGCTTTCATGTGGACCGTCTGTCCTTTTTAAGCCTTAATAACTAAACGAATTTTGATGAAATTTGGCACATAGGTCGACATGATCTGGGTTGGAACATACATAAGATACAGATACATGATTTTTATTCCGGTACCTAGTATGTTCCCGTGAAATAATTTCGAAGTCCATGCGGGCAAAGCCGCGGTCAAAAACGAGTCAACCATATTGTTACAAGGTATAAGACAACAGTGTAGTGTGCGTATGCGTGCGCGCATCGTTCACGCAACTCTTTGTGACGTAAGGGTAGTTCCCACTTCCGAACATCCACTCTTACGCACCGAACGACACCGTAACGAAGGTGTGGATTTATTTATTTATTTTTATTTATTATTTTGGGGAAACAAACAATAAATTGTACAATGTTAAGCTGTTGGTCCCGGCTGTCATTCGTGGATCTTTGACAGTCGTTACGGGTCGTCAGAAGCCCGAAAGTCTGACTACCAGTCTTACCAAGTGGTATCGTATTACCCAGTTACTGGGTGTTGGAGGTCAGATAGGCAGTCGCTACATGTAAAATACTGGTATTCAGCTGCATCCGGTTAGACTGGAAGCCGACTCCAACATAGTTGGGAAAAGGCTAGGCAGATGATGAAACAATTGTACAATGTATGTTACAATAAAATATGGTATGACGTACCTATGGGTAAATGTACAATCCAGAACGTTCCCACAGATTACTTGTACATTATTAATTAGGTAGATAAGTTCGAAACAAACTCAGAGGTCGTAGTCTCTTTTAAAGTCCAGACATAATCTTGGTCAGATCATGTTAATGAGGTATTGGATGTATCAGTAAACAGAACAGTGTTTTGTGCTCCTATTAATAAAACTTAAAAAAATAGTTAAACTCAAGTGCGAACTATGTAATGCACATCAAAGTGAAGCTAGTCATATAAACTAACTGTGACAGTGTTATAAATATGTAAAGTGCACTAACAACTAAAAAAATTGTGAAAATAGTGGCCACATACAGTGACTTGAATATTTATGGAACTGGACGTTCGTAAGTTTGTTTACGTAATATAACATATTGTGACAATCTGACTTAAAATTTGGATTTGATGTTAAGGTAACGGACACCCTACGATTGCATGATCAGAGACATAAGCCATGTATAAAAAACCTCGCACAACAATGTAATAATCATTCATAATTCTCTTGCCCCTTTCTAGCCGTCATCTTTCACACAGTCCATCCATCGTTTCTTTTATAACTCATAATGTCATTTTATCGAATTTCGCTGAAGCCTATTCTGTTTCACATAACAAAAGAGTATCTAGAGTTCATTATGTCACACAATCATCAAATCACACAATAAATCACACAAAAAAATCGCATGTAATCACGTTCCTTCCCGTTTCCGAGTGGCAGTTGACAGCTGCGCGCGCCTCTGACATGACAATACGCGTTACGTCATAATAACGGTGCTAGATGGAGTGGAAGTCTTTCACAGAGTAGAAATTGTGATTTCTTATACATTATTATGTAGCTTATGAACCGCGACAGTTAGGTAAGATTGAAAATTAGTGTGCTGCGCCGGCGCAAGTGTCACCTTAGATGGAAGAAGGAGTTTCCTTTCCGTTCTTCGCTCCGAGAATTCATATTTGGAACGGGCATCTAGCTTTTTGACATTTCAAAAGTGTCTATTTGTTTAGTTTTTTTATTGAAATAAATGGTTTGTTTTTGAGAGAGACTTCAATTAGATGAATTCTATATTAGGAAGAAGAATTTACTTATTGTTTCAGTCTCTCTGTACCTACTCATTTGAGGCCAATATTTGTCCCGGATTCTTCTTTAAGAGACTTGACATAATATTTTCAAATAGATAAGACCTTTTCTAATCACAATTGTGTTAACAAGAATGAACATCATCGCAACACTAGTTATGTCACCAGGCGCCGCCCGATCGGTTCCGATATAAATTTGCCAGGGATCAGCTACCTGCGCTCGCGCTTAATGTCAGGCGTCGCGAATCTGTGATAGTAGCGTGATTGAGAAACAGGACACATTTTCACTTTTGTTATTAGATTCTAAGCTAGTTAATGTATCATTGGAAATTAGTTTTCCGACGCTGGCTGTGTATTATAAAGACCTCTTGTTTTATTTAAGAGAATCAAAAAAAAAATTTTTTCTATTTCTATTCTGGCAGCCGATTTTGAAGTGTTGCCAGTGTACTAACACTAGGGCAAAGAAATTCATTCTGTTTTGGAGATTACCTTTATATTTTTTTTATATTTGCCTACACAAACCTGCTAGACTTTAACTCTGCAAGTCTAATACTGGCAAAAGGGAAAATACTGTTGATTTGTATGAGAATTTGAGGACACAAGACTCCTGACATACCTACAGCAGCATTCAACATAAATACTCCAAACATTCAAAAGATAAAAACATTATCCCACTTATGAGAGTCAAATAAATATCAAGAAGCTAATTTTAAACCCAGGTCAGGTTATTAGGACCCTCTCGTGGCGACGACCTACACCAACAATAAAGTATGCAAACTCAGTTTTCGGAAGAATCGCAAATTAAATACAATTCTTACTTGTGGTATATGAACCTAAAATAAGCATTGACGTAAGTGAGATTATGGAAAACAGAACTGTTTATTTTGATTATCATACAAGCAAGAATACCTAGAAAACTGTTTTTCAAAGGTTGGCAAATCCCATAAATGGTTGACGTTATTTTCTTCAGGAATCCGCTGGATGCTAGAAACTCAAGAACGGTCGATGTGGTGACGATTGAGAGTGGCCTATGTCAAGTAGTGGATGTCTTTCGGCTGAAATGATGATGATGATTTTGTTCAACTAATCACCATAGCTAACATGAGATCTGGCAGCTGATCAGGGTGCCGATCCTACTAATTCTACTAATTTGTTAGTAGAATCGGCCCCCAGGCCTCCCAGAAACTGGGAATAAAGTTTTGTTTTCTGGTTAATCAGGCCTATGGCAGATTGACATATCATATAGACTTGGCTCAGCCGAAGATGCCATAAAAATTCAATCTGAATTTAGTGATGTATTTTGTGAAATTGTTGCAGGGTTCCATAATATCACAAAGAAGCGCAACAAAATTTAAGCATATTATGATAATCAGGCCAGTGACCCTCTCGGCAGGTAAGCCAGGTATCCGTCACACTCTAGATGACCAACTAAGGTCCTTTGAGTAAGCACTGCATCGCGCAATATGGCGCCTAACGACTTATACCCTATTTCATAACACAAGCAATTTTAATAATAATAATTCAGTCGAATAAGATAAACAGCCAATCAGGAATGGAGAAAAGGCTAAGACCTGCTTGGACTTATATCGAGTCTAAAACGAAATAACGCTGGATTTCCCCATAGAAACTTCTTTCTTACACATATTACTTCAAGCCATAATTTTCAGTTCACAACATGTATTTCTCTCCAGCTTTTGCAGTTGTCAGAAACTTTATGTTATTATTTAGGGAACTGCAGCTGTCGTGAAATTCAGACTGCGGCTTCTAGCATCGCCGCATCACGACGTATCATGATCATCATCGAAATTCAAATTTTCTTACGTTTTTTGCAATTTGCAGGTTTAGATTAACATACAACCTGATACTGACCTGCAAATTGCAAAAAACGTAAGAAAATTTGAATTTTGCGGGCCACCCTAGCGCATCAACCTTAACATCGATATCACAACTTCTAATGGCCTATGGAGAAATGGATCTCTTCACCTGATGTACCCATTACAAAACCTACTATCAAACAGCCGACATATTGCTCCAGTGACCTTTAAATTAACAGAGATGTATGTATAAAATCCAGAACGATGGCCTGCGAGAGATGAAGTAACAGTTCGTGATAGCTTAATGTTCTGCGCAAGCATAATGCATGCAGTTTTAATGATTCTTTCCTTTCCCAACATGTTATTGTGATGATTAACTACTGGGCGGATGAAATCGTGAGGTAATCGATGTAACGAGATTGACCGTGACGTTTAAGATAAATAGCTTTGTGTTCTTATACGTGGCCTACAAGTTTGAGTACTTGGTTCTGAGGGCCTAGACAAGTGACAATCGCTTCGAAAGCATTTCGTATTTCTACATCGACTTTCAACAGGATTGACATAAGCTTTTCGATAGCTTATGTCAGTCATATACATTTTTGCCTTTTCCATCATCGTTATCGCTGATAGAATGTCACTTTGTCTAGAGCCTCTGGGCCTAAGCTCCTTTTTTGTTTAATTTGTTGCAAACAGTCTATTGACAAACGAATAATTCAAAATTCTGCTTTTCTTTGATGAAGTTACAAGGCTGTTTTTCGGGAGAAAAGAAACATTTTCTCATACGATGGCTTTTCTAAACAGCTCAACGACGTAATTGTGTGACAAATTTCAAATATATGCAATTTTTCCAAGACCTTTTGCCGTCATCAACGGACAATGTCCTGCAGACCTTGTGTGATGACGAGAATGATCAAGACACCAAAAATACAATTTAAAAATAAAAAAACGTCGATATGAAAAATGTTGCCATTTCTGTGTTCTGACCCAAGACCCTTGCGTGACTCATAATCTCGCCAAAAAGGCGATATTACATTTTTTTTAGGACATAAACCCTAAAATGTGCACAAAGAACAAAACATTTAAGGTGTCCCTTCCATAAAATATGCTCAAATATACACATCACACTCGTTTTCGCTTTAAAAATGCATTTATTTTATTTTTATTTTGGATCGAGTAACCGTTGAGGCCTTCAATCTTCATTTTTACTCGAGAAACGAAGGTAATGTTTCCGTCAGTATGTTCTTATTTTGATTCCAATTTTTACGTCAATATCATATCAAGCTCCATACATTTTTGTTCCTCAAAACTTAAGCTCTATACAACGTGTAACGTTAAATGCGCAAAACCTCAGACACCCCAACTGATTTTTAATTCAATTGACCTATTTCAGAGAAAAAAAAATCATTAAAAAAATTGTAAAGGTTTGTTTTAGTTTTGGAAGATTCGTATTTGCATTGAAATAAAAGCTATTATTATCCCGCGTATGAGAAAATTTAAATTGGTCGCCAACAATTTGTGTTTGTTTACTTATTTTGGCGGATTTGCGCATGTGATGGCTTGACCTATTAATAAATAGACACGGCAACGTTTTTAATGAAGATTTTTTTGAAAAATCTAACCTATATTAAAAAGTGGTTCAATTGATTCTACTCGTTATTCTGATCAAATTATTTTCAGGTTTTGCGCATTTAACACGTTGTTATACGTTGTATATTTAAGAGCTCTTAGCATTTTCACAGACTAAAATATAATTGTCAATAAACTGGTCTTTTGAGTCGCAAGACGGTCTTTTTTCGGAAAACGTGTTTCTTATTTAAGTAAAGTTACTGCTCTTTGACCTCCTGTTTCGCAACGCTTAATGACATATTAAATTAAATAATAATTAATAATTAATTAAATATCAGCAATTTAATTCACAGCAAAAGATTTGGGAATAAATAGGTATCCTAATTATTTGTGAGGAACTGAGGACTAAAACTTCATCTGCCTGCCTTTTCCCTACTATCTTGGGGTCGGCCAGTCTAACCAGATTCAGCTAAATACCAGTATTTTACATAAAGCGACTGTCTATCGGACCTCTAAGACTGTCAAAGATCTGACAAATGAGAGCCGGGACCAACGGCTTAACGTGCTTGCCAAGACACGGAGGGGTCTCGGTATATACCGAGATACCGAGACCACTCCGTGTCTTGACCCATCCATGGAACGACCTCTTCAAGTATTACTTAACCTTGAAGATCGACCCGTGCGGCAGTTATTATTCAGCCACATCAATTTAAAATAGAAATTTTCCGCAGATCAATGAAACAAAAAGCCCCACAGTAGTTTAACCGGTTAATGACTTTGTTAACAAACGCGTCTTGATAATGGAAGCTTATTTACCCATAAAAAACCGGCCACAACAATTATAATCGCATTTAAGTTACGTGGACAATCAACTTGCAAATCATCATCGCAATCGAGTCGCAAAGGTCCGAAACATCGAGGTCAACCAAAGGTCCAATGGAATCGATTACTAAGACATTTGTAATCTATAGAAAGCTAGAAGCATCCGATATCTTGAGCAAACAATAAAAATTACAAGTTGTGACATCGATTTAATCGAATGCAATTTGATTCAAATCGATTATTGTCTGAACAGTATCGAATCATTTACCATCTTTCAATGTAACGAGAATCTAAGTACGTTCTAAATTTGAACCGTGATGAATTAGAGTTACGACACAAATCCGTTTTTTTTAATACACTATTCGTGGGCTCGGCGGCAGCTTATAAGCGGTTTTTTCGCGGTATTATAATAGATAGTTTTACACAGCACGCCTGCCCTTTACCCAGTAACACAAATAATGGCGCGTGCGCAAAAACCTTTCATAATCGTGCGGCGCGCTGTCAAACGAAAGACGACACTTGACAGGCGGATTTAAATACCAAATTCGTACGTATCCAAGATGGCGGTTATGTCAAAATCGGTTTTAGAAACATGGCATTGGACGCGATCGTCGAGACAATGCGTGGTTCGAATTCAAATTAACACTAGTTTTATCAAATTATCGTTGGACGTTCCGGTCATAATCTATTAGGATATCTTTTGTTTTTTGATAATTTAATTTTGTCTTCACTATCCAAGGTTGAAGTCATGTCGTTCCGCGTTGTAAGGACACTGTAACACATTGTGCTAAATCGAAGAAAGTTAGTGACTAGACAGACGGAAACAGGAAGTTTTATTGTTTGTGTTATCTAATTTCCGGTGACATGGTAAAAGGAGGTCAAGTTTAAAGAACATTGCGACCTTAAGTAGGTAACCACCTGTCAGGGTTGCGGGAATGTCCGAAAGGGGTACTGGGGCCCTTGGCAACAGGCAACTGAAGGAACACGGGTGGGATTTAGTCAGTAAAAGTCGGACACGCCCGCCCGCTCCGCCCAGAGCGGGAGAAGTCATTTGATGATTTCTCAACCTCAAAAAAAAAAGGAGGTAAATACAAAATGAATCCTTGGTACTAGAAACCTGAGAATATGTTACGTTTTTTGGTCCTCGGTGGTGACGTAATGATTACAATGCAAGGATTGCACAAAAATCCTCGTATTTAGTGACGAAGTGGGACACGTAACTTCCGGGTCATCAGTACATAGTTATGCCAGTTTTGTTTTGAATAATTTCTAATAATTTACAATACAAAGAAAACACAGTCACAGATGATCTTGAAAACAAACGATCTGTAAAAATTATGCGGAGCGAATTCTGAGTTTGCCATTGACACGATTAAACTTAGCCGTAGCTGTTTTTGTATGAAATACTATGGATATATAATTAAAATCTAAATTACAGATACAACAACCGTAATAATGTCAATGTTAGGAGCAGAAAAAATAGAAACTTCAAGAGCTACCGTATGTCTTAGAAAAGGGACAGCCTTCATTCTTCTTTGATTTGGCTAAAATACAACTAAACTCGCTTTTATTCCCATGGGGGTAAGCAGAAACTATGGGACGCCACCACCACATAAATACATAGACATGCATGCATATTTCGTTAGCTTCGTCCACGATCAATACATAATCAATCCTTAGTAGTTACTCAACGATTATTTAGGAAAAAGCCCTACTTGGCCCTTAACAAAGACCAAACCAGGTCAAATCATACAAATAGGTAGAACTAACCAACCAAACATTTGACATAACCAATAAAATCACACAATTCAAAATCAGAACCAAGTCAGTGTGTTTGAGATCAATCATCACGCCGCGTTCGTGATGCGCACACGCACTCAATTCGCCTTACATAACTCATCTTCACACGAGACGATAGCATGGCCGTATTACACAACTTAATTTTATTGCATATTGTTCTACTGAGTTTCATTTAAAACTAGAAGCACAATGAATTATGATTAGAATTAAATGATAAATTAGGATCGAGAGAGAAGAAAATGACAAATCGATAGTTCGCGAGTTCATTTAGTGATATAATCATCGTCTAAATAATAAAAATAAACGTAATAAAAACTAAAACCCAACTACGACAAGAAAGTCAATCAACTAAAATGGTATAAACAAGACACCACAGACAGACAAATTAAAAATCCGGAGTCACACGTGTTAGGGCAAAATAAATCGAACAGATTACGTGTGACTCCGGATTTTTAATTTGTCTGTCTGTGGTGTCTTGTTTATACCATTTTAGTTGATTGACTTTCTTGTCGTAGTTGGGTTTTAGTTTTTATTACTTTAATTTTTTTGGGGTCATAATTATATATATTTTTGAAATGTGCTAATTAAGCCCTTTCATTTGATACCTAACATGGTACGATTACAAAATGTTTGTTTTTTAGTTCATGACTTTATGTCCTCTAGAGGGCGCCCTTTTTCATTTAATGTGACGTCACATAGCCCCATAACCCCAGCGGACGATCAAGACGCTTTCAACGATACCTCATTTGTCAAATTGTGATGAGTCGTTAAGAAGATATGAGGGAACAGATGAACATACATACTAACATACATACATACATACCGGTCAAAATCATAACCCTCCTTTTTCTTCGCCGTAGTCGGGTAAAAAGAAAATATGGTTCCAAAAAATGTGGTAACCATTGATAAGTTGATGACTCATAAAGATTTATCTTATTTATTTTGCTTAGCACTTGTTCTGGCATCATTACCCAGAAATTAAAAAACGAATAATTTTCTCATGGATGAAATCTAGACGTTAGCGCGTCACTAGACATTTAAATATAAAAAGTTTTACCTATTGTGGCCAGGAAGTGTTTTACTTTATTATTTGCAAACGATTAAGGAGTATTTGTACTTGTACTCTAATTCGAGCAGGATGTATGACTGGTCAAGCGTGATTAAATAAAACAAACATTAGTTTTCCTAGAAGTTTCAGGAAAACTAAGAAAAGAAGTACTAAAAACTATGACTAAGCTGTTTTTCAAGCTGGTGTTGAACATAAAAACATACCGGTCAAAATCATAACCCTCCCTTTTGCTTCGCCGTAGTCGGGTAAATATTTATTATATGGCTTTTCTTCCGTCTTTCTAGATTTTATTATTTATTTTATTTTATTTATTTAACCATTTATGCACACACATATAAATACAGACAAGAAGAAAGGAACAGAAAAATACGTTTTATGTAGGTATAGAAAGGGTCTCCAAGAGTGAAGAACTGCATGTCAGATGGCGCACGCTGGTCAGTCAGATAAATGATTGGCGACCTATGATTGGCGATTACCTCTACCCTGCAACAATCTTCAATCTCTAAAAATCTTCCTGACTGACTTTTCAAGGCACGAGAAAGCATAAGCATCATGTCGATTCGTCGATTCGAGTTAAAAAGTGAGAAACTTTTTAACTCGAATCGACGAATCGACATGATGCTTAACAGAATTTCATTCATAATTACAAGCCTTAATTAGCACAAATATCTCAATTTTCATGCAAACCTCATACAAATGTAATTCATCTCATACATTTCGTGGGAGACTTGTTGAATTTCGTAATTCATTCATTGCAATTACTTCCTTGAGGTGGAAATCAAAACCACGACCCACATGCAGCGGTCAGCTTTCTTAACCACTGACCGTAAATGTAGAAAACACATAACTGTCTGATTATTTAGCTTAGGATTTGTATCAAATGATCACTGCTAGATAGATTAAATAAATTTAACAGGGTTACAGATGCAAACTATTGACGTAATAAGGATAATTTTCCGATGAATATCAAGAAAGGTTCTGAGGGCCTAGACAAGTGACAATCGCTTCGAAAGCGTTTCGTATTTCTACAACGACTTTCAACCGGATTGACATAAGCTTTTCGATAGCTTATGTCAGTCCTATATTTTTTTTCCTTTTCCATCATCATTGTCGCTGATAGAATGTCACTTTGTCTAGGGCCTCTGGAGTTACGAACGCGAATCGAAAGACACAGTGCGGTGGACCGATGACTTGGTTGTATGAATGAAGGTCGCAGGAATCCAATGCATTCGAGAAATACTGGGCCAGTCTATGTAGCGAGCGACGGTTGGGGGAAGTATATGTCCAGCAGTGGACGTCTTTCGGTTGAAATGATGAAGTTATATAATAATACTAGCTGCGCCCCGCGGTTTCACCCGCGTTAGTCTCGATCCCGTGGGAATATCGGGATAAAAAGTATCCTATGTTATAAACTATCTGTTTGCCAAATTTCATCCAAATCCATTCAGCCGTTTTTGCGTGATTGAGTAACAAACATACAAACAAACAAACTTTCACATTTATAATATTAGTAGGATAGAGATTTCCCGAGTAGTTTTGGAGTCCACAGAAGTAAGTCTGCCAGAGACCTGTTTACAATAACTCTTTGGCGCCTAATACCAATAAACTCACGGGCTGTCGATTTAGACCCAACGAATCCAATTATAGCATTTTTATCGTACGCAAAAGGGTTTGTTTATGATGTTACAAAAAGGAGGTCAGTCGTACGGCCTGTCTGGTTAAATACCTACCGGACTTGGACATAATTAAAGAATCTGCTATCTACTGCGGCACAGTCAGGGCGATTAAGCAATTAAACTAAAAGCGGCTAACGTCTGTTTTTTAATCTCCTAGACTAATTTAACAGGTGTAAATGTCAAAATCCAAATTGAAAAAACGAACAACAATCACTTGAAGTGTCAAATTAGTCTACGAGAATAAAATACAGACTTTAGCATAACTAAATTGCTTCCAAGAGCTGTCACTGTCAGTATTCCACAATAATGATGACACTGACAGCTTTTGGACGCGGTTTAGATGTTACTAATCGCGTTCAGTTTTATTGGTGAAATTCACCCTTAAACGCGTACCGAAAGACCCATTTAAAATACAACTGAAGCTGAAATGTGTACGCGGTGTCCTTGCTAACTATTCCCCTTTAATATTCAGAAAATTCGTCTACAAGCTAGCCATTTCACCTATTGATTCTAAAATGAGCGAAATATGTATAAAATATGTATTTATTATTATTACATGAGACGCGATTTATTCCTGGTATTTAAGTATCAGATACGCTTATGAATACATGCAATTATAATTTTAATTAGCAATTAAAAAGGTAATCAAGAAGAGTTAGAGTTAGTTGCAATAAAATCTGAAAACGTGTTTTTTTAATGACTAAGGAATAGAATGGTAAAGCCAGCCATAAATTTTGGCATTAATTATACCTAATACCCTTCTGAAGGGAATCTGTTGACAGAAGGTTGTCAAAATATTTCCTCCAAAAACATTTAATTAAACAAATACTCCATGTTTGTTATTCACTAAACAGCAATGATATGGTAGTTCGTCCATCCGTGGTTATGATGATTTCTTTGAAAAAAAAAAAAAAAACAAATAGCCAGCCGTTACGCTCTGTTATGCAAAGATTTCTAGACCAGAATAAAAGAACCAACATAACTCTATTTGCTTTTCAAATTCCGAATCTTCATTCGGCCAGGAGTTAAGACTACAGGTCATTGATACAACTGTCTATGGTTTATTTTAAAATGCATTTAAAACTCTATGGTTCTAACGACTATGAAGGTCGTACATTGACTTTTGTTTGTCCATGTTTTTAATATTATTTAGAGTGATACATGTCGTGTGTAAAAATGAAATTAGCGGTACCTTATGTGAGGTCGACTTTGTACTCTAAGGTTAAACGAATTTTTCGAGGGGTTCTACAAAATAATCTTTGATCAAACTGTTAGGGAAAGGAATGTGTTAGTTACTCGTTCATTTATAGAAAAAAAAGTCTAAGAAATTTCAAAGTCTAGGTTCTATTGTTACTCTCTCGCCGTCCGATAAGGACCAGGCCCGGGTCGATGGCGCGTCGTGTTCCACGCGCGCCTCGAAGAGATGTCAGCACACCTGACGGGGTCCGTTAGGACCGATGCCTGCCAGGGTTGCGGAATAGTCCGAAAGGGATACCGGGACCCTGGCAACAGGCAACTGAAGGAACACGGGTGGGTTTTAGTCAGTAAGAGTCTGACACGCCCTTCCACTCCGCCCAGAGCGGGAGAAGTCATATGATGATTTCCTACCAAAAAGAAAAAAAAAAGGTTCTATTATTTGTGAAGGACTTTGGATATCGATTTCAATCGGAAACTACTTATATCTGATGTCTGATACGTAAAAGTTTCGGTGTGTGTTCTGTTCTTTCAGTCCTTCGACTTTTAACCGAAACTATATTTTATCTCATTGTGGAAACGAACCACCAATCTCCTTTATATTTGGCCAGTGACAAACAGTGTGCATGTGTAAATAAAGAGTGATTCATTTATTTTAACGCTGTATTTGTTTTTTTTTTTAATGTCAAATACATTAGACACTTAGGTATAAAAATCGAGAGATATCATTAGGTACCTTTTTTAATTTTATTCATGTCACGACTTTACACTTATACCATGACACGTAGAAGTTTCAAGGACAAATAACCTTTAGGGTCTTTGGCCTACCTGGTCACTGGCCATTTCCAAAAACCGTCGAAAAGCCTAACCAACCGTCTTACTACAAGCTGGTTTCACATAATCCACGAATGCATTTTTTTTGTTAATGTGAACAAACCTTAGAATAGTGCTGTAACTACCATTTAAGTTTAGTGGATTTTTTGTCGACTGGAAAAAGTCGATTAATTTCAAAACGAATATTAGTTATGTAAATGACAATTTACTTGCCAAACCAACAAATAGGCAATTTTAATACAAAATAAATTGAGTTTTTGTCGACAAAATAGTTAATACGTACTAAAAACGCTATAACTTTATTCAACGCTAAGGTCTGTGAAATCGCAAGTAATTTTATCGACCATTTTATGAAGACCCCCCTAGTAATTCAAGATGAATCACTTTTACATCAAATATTGAAAAAGGACAGGTCAACTTATCCTGGTCATTTTTGTCTGTTTATTTTATGTTTGTTTGTAAACCACTTATTTAAGAGGCAGAGTTAACGTCATTACTGAGGCAAATAAAGTTATGACTTCCATAATAGTGCTTGAATAAAAAATGCATAAGAAGCTCTCTACAACGTGAACATTGATCAAGCTAAGTAAATATATTTTTAAGGCTTGGATTTTAAAACTACTTATAGGTAAGTAAAGATTAATAACAAATCTTTTGTGGAGCCTTCTAATACTTACAAGCATTGTTTGCTTAAAAGGAGGTGTAAATGTAATGTATTTTTCTATATATCATAAACTATTTTGTATTTTTTGTAAATCTGTCATTTTGAGATCGAGATTCTTCGTAGTTGAGCATCGTTTTAAAATAAGGCTTTAGCGTCACTAATTTACCACACACATACTTACATAAACTCACGCTTTCTTCTCATGGGGTTAACTACAGAACGCTACCTGCTACGATCCTTACATACCTACTCCTTTCGCATCGTTTACGTTCATAGACGCTCACTGGTTGCGGGTATTACGCACCTAACCTTTAATAATAAACTAATTTCTTCAAAGATAAATCATAAAAAAATAAAATTGTAATGATTTATCTTTGAAGATTACTTTCAATCATTTAATTAACTCATCAACTTTCAAATATCCTTGAACAACATTGGAACACATATATATAATTTCTCGAGACACAACAGAAGAAAAATCTTTCATTCATGAGTAGAATTTTCTCTCAAAACGGCGACGTATACCTGACTGGTAAATGTGAACATCCTGTATAACCCCCCGGACGACTTTCGACGCCGGCATTACATACAGGACGTCAAATCACGAGGCGATTATTGTGATAAAAACGTGATAACGGTGTTTAGAGGTGGATACCACGATGTTTCTATTATCATTTCCTTTCGATGTTTTATGTAACTCTTATCGTTATTGAATAATTTTGCTGTTACAAAGTGTTCGAGCATCACATAGACATGATTTAGCCTAATATTATTTGTTATACTTCACTTTGATTTAATTTTTTTTAAATTGCTAACTCGAAGATGTTGTCCAGTGGTCTTGAATTCATAGAAATAAAGATGTTTAGTTTTTCCTGAATTTGTGAATCTTTCGGGCAACTTTTCTAACGATCTTTCCCTAAAAACCTTATTCGGTTATTTACTAACATTTGTAAAAAAATATGTATATACCCAAAACGGTCCAGCCGTTCTCAAGTGACGGGCTTACCAACGAACAGCGTTTCGATGTTATTTATAGAATTAGTTTTGTATTAGGTTTCATATAATTAGAATTAGTGACGCATGCTGAAAAGCTTATCTTTTATTTCTTGTAATCGACTAAACTGCTAAAATAATCGATTAAACATGCAGTCGGTACAGAACATTTTCTTTTGCAAATAAATGATTAATGAGCGTACCCATGTAAATGGTAAAGTTCGTCTTTTGCCACATCATTTAGTAATAATACGAATTGCCAGGTGCAAACCTAAAATCCTAAATAAATTACATTATAAAATCATGAAAAACCGTTTTAACGATTAAAAAAACAAGCAAGTCCTAAGTGTCATTAATAAATCATAAATTAAATAAATAGTTATCTATCGCATTCTATTTTTAACAATATTTAAAAATAACACAATTTATTGAATGGATCGTATACTTTATCAATGTGACCAGTTAACAAAAATTAAGTTATAATATTAATCAACAAAGATATTCCCATCGCACGTTGCACAAAACACGCAGAAATGAAAAAAAACTTAATCGACTACAAACTGTCGAACTTTCCTTACATATTTCACTAAACAGCATATTTATATTATTCTCACATTATTTACAAGGAACCATAGTAAATAAAATATAACTCAAAAGCATTCGGAAGTAAGACCGGACCGGTTGACCATCGCAGGTTGTAGGCACGAGAATCGATTCACGATATCGATACACTCGATTTCCGATTACCGATACAATCGAATAATGTTGACAGGGGATTAAAATAGTCAATTAATTATTGATATGCTGTTTTGTTTGTAATGTGACATGTTAGACCTTCACAGGTCTTCCTTGTACGGTAGCTAGAAACTGGTAATTTTTACGTGTTAATTAATAAACAGTCTTTGTAACTAATGCTTAAGACATGCCGCACACAATGCAACATGCGACTGCGACAAGTCGGCGACTAGACGAAACGACAGGCTGCGGCCGAAATTTTTAGGGTTCCGTACCCAAAGGGTGTCTATCTGTCCGTCTGTCACCAGGCTGTATCTCATGAACCGTGATAGTTAGACAATTGAAATTTTCACAGAATATGTATTTCTGTTGCCGCTATAAAACAACAAATACTAAAAGACAGAATAAAATAAATATTTAAGGGGGCTCCCATACAACACACGTGATTTTTTGCTCGATATTGATAACGGCAACAGGTAGACGCATGAAATATTCAGTTATATTATTTATTTAGTTATATATTCACTTTAAAAATAAAGAATTAAATTAAAATTAAACAAATATTTAAACCCATACAACAGACATGATTTTTTTGCCGTTTTATAGATGGTACGGCACCCTTCGTGCGCGAGCCCGACTCGCACTTGACCGGTTTTTCATATAATATGTTGTTCAAAGCTCCGCATACTTGGCGTTGAGATGCAGAGTCGTAACGACAAGTTAACCAGTCGCACGCTCTCGCTACTTGTCGTACCGTATAGACTTCGCTGCACGCGCACCCTCGATGAATATCGCTTGCGACAGGTCAGCGTCTTGTCGTCAAGCTATCGCAGTCGCATGTCGCATAGTGTGCGAGGTGGTTTTAAATATACTGGTGACAATAACACAAAAGAAAGAGTCCAAAAAAAATTAAGCTTGGCAATTTACAACTGTCGATAAAAATTCCCAAATCAGACCATACTTAAATGCTTGACATGATGTTGGCCGATAATGTTCCACAGCTGGGACTCAGTCCTCTTTTCAAAGAGAGGGGTAGATAAAATCCACCACGCGAGCCCAGTACGGGTTGGTGGATGTCACATGTCTTCGAACTTTTGGCTCTAGGACATACTGATTTCCTCACGATGTCTTCCTTTAACACTACTTTTAAGACCTCATTTTATGGGCAAATTGTACCTTAACTCAACTGCAAATGAGCACAAACACATTATTCACATGTCATTATCAAGTAATAAGACCAATTTCAAAGCGGAAATTGGCAACTAATCACCAACAACCAATAGGCCAACATCACGTAACAGCAATACACCAACATTGGTTACGAAAACATTTTTTTTTTTTAACCTAAAAAACCTTCGAATTTGATCTTGGACTGGATTAGAAACATTTTGTCATTGTAGTTCTCGTGTCACGTGGACGTTAAGTAATTTTTAGCTGGTATACATAATTCATTGCAAAAATCTTATACACCTTACCCCATGAGCCTAGAGGTGGTTTTCGTTTAGCATTCTCAATGGGTCCGAGTTTAAGTGTCTAGCTTAATTGCCAAAGCATGTGTGTGCATTTTTATTTTGTGTTTCATTACGTAAGTCTGTTTTGTTGTGTTTTATCTGATAACGGTGTCTGACGCTGTATGAGCGATGAAAGATAAGTGTGAAGTTCCGGGTACTTATCTTTGAAGTTGGATCTATGATCTTTGAGGGGGTGATGAAAACAAACGTGCTGTATATTGATGCATTGATTTTCATTAGTGATGGGGAGTTATTTTTTGCATCTTCTTCAATTATCACCGTGATAGTAACATTTTGAATTCAATGGTATTAAAACTGGAAAAACCGTTAGATACGCCGTGGGTCCCGGCTGTCATTCGTAGATCTTTGACAGTCGTCACGGATAGTTAATAGAAGCCGGAAACTCTGACAACCAGTCTTACCAAGGGGTATCGTGTTACCCAGCGACTGGATTGTGGAAATACGCAGTCGCTACATGTAATATACTGGTATTCAGCTGCATCCAGTTAGACTGGAAGCTGACCCCAACATCATTGGGAAAATGTTAGGCAGATAGATTGGCACTGAAACTGGGTAATTATATTATCTATCAACCTTTAGCTATAAAAATCACCAGCATAACCATAATACACCGTGGCCAATTTCCTGAGTATTTTATGCCACGCTGACTCTAGTTAGTAACTCTTTTCTCAGACGACCTTTTTCGGTTGGCTGAACGAAATGGGCGGGTCTCAAGTGATCAACAGACCAAGAAATAGTGTTACTAGCTCAAGGATTGATAATATACCGTTTTAACCAATAGACTGACATTAATAAGAGAAATTATCTATGTCCGGGTTATTTATTCGGCAGTGTGTTTGATGTAAGGCATAATGATAAAGGAGGAGTCATAATCAAAGCCATAGGCAAGCAGGTCGACGACCTCGAAGCCAGCCAGCCAGCCTCTTTGGCTGATGCCATAAATAATATATTCGTAAATTCATAATGAACCTTTACAGATTTGAAATGGAAGGGAAAAATATTACGAATTACAATGCTGTTAATCAAATCCTTAAGCAAAGCATAATAATGACACATTCACCACTTATCATACAAATCTATCATGTATTAATATTTTTTGTACTTTATTTCAAGCAAGCGTCCATCTTTGTGATGCTGTTGACGTAAAAGTGTCATGGCGTCGACCGCCATATTGACAAGACATAAAAAGTGCAAATGTACCTGCATATTTATTACCTTTTTGAACCCTACTAGACCTGTCATACATCCTATGAATATTGAAATCTAAAAGATCCAGTACATGTAATAATTTTATGTCTATCTCTCTCTAGTTTGTGAAGTTTTTACAGCTAAACTGCTGCGCTGATTTCGATAAAATTTCGCATGAAGGAAGCCGGTTATTTTGACTTCAGAGCTTCACGGAATCTAGCCGTGGGCCTGCATAGTTCATGGTAAACTAGGCTCGTTTCTAGTTCGTCACTTGAGGCTTAGCAATAAGGCTTCTTATCTGAATTACAGGTAAGCATCGATGCCCTTTGATTAGCTCTGCACTGTCTGTCAGTCGGTCAATCGATTGTCACCTTCAGACTGACTGTTAATACTGCCATTGTTTGACACTAGCTTCTATTTCGATAACTTCATAAAATCAATTTTTTGCATCTTCGTTTAGCATTGTAGTGTTAGATTCGATGATTTATAATTCTGGCACGTGTAGGCAGTGACCTTTGGACAGGGGACTGCTAGATATGATTCTTATTATTTTACTGTTATTTTTAGAAACTGTTATTTTTATACGTTCAAAAGTGCCTTTTAGAAATAAACGATTTAACTTTGACTTTGAAATAATCCTCTTTTTTTAAGCTATATTGTATGACAGTCTAAGCTCCTTATGAACTCACAATGTATCTATTCAATGTGGAATAGTATTTGTTTGTACGCTTTATGGAGACCCTCAAACACTGAGTCCATCATACAAGGCTTTCCGTTACCTTTGAAAGATCGCAAAGCACTTGAGGTTCAGCTTCTAAATTTTTGGAACAAAGGTCTTTAACGCGGCTGGTGATAGGAGGTGACTGATAGAAATCGTCACTTATGGAAAAAGCGATATGCCCCCTCCATGCGCCTTTCTCCCCATCTCTGTCTCTTTCTATTATACGAGTGTGTGTGTGCGTGCGAGTACCGCGTAAGGAATTTCGTTCCTGACGGGGATCCCTCGACCGCACATGTTTCTTTTTTAATATTAGGCATACTTTGCAATAGGACTAGTAAAGTTGGTTTCATGCAGAGGGGTCATTTTCCCAATGGTCAGCAAAACGTGAGTTGCAGAGAAATATAACCTCAAGTATCTTTTTTAGAACTAGGACTTGGAATATCTCCATAACTTAGAAGAGACCTCGAGTCAGTAGAGGTCAAAATAGCGTGGCCAGTCGATTTATTACAGCTAGAGTCTTATCCTTAAATAACTTACCGCTACTTTGTATTTGTAAAATGATGTGCGTCCTTACCTGAAATGACAAAATATCACATTAATATAAATAAGCAGGTATAAGTCCTAGAACTATGAGGATCTAGGCGCCATAAGTTGACGCGAAGGTTTACATCAATCATCTTCAGCACTGAAAACAGGAAAATACAATACCTATACTATTCATTTGCAGAAAAGACTAAAATGAATACGACACTTTTGAATGTAGGTACGAGAATATATTATTATCCAAAAGTACAGATGTAGAGATCATCCTTTTTAATGATTTTATTGAAATTGACTTAAGGGGGAAGTCAAAAATATTGCCATTTTTGGGCAAAGGTCAGAATCCGCTAATTCCCGACCTTGACCGACCATTAACATAACCTCAAAATGATTCAGTCATCAAACACAATAAGTAGGTGCTCACGCATATTAGCAATATTCAAACAAATTGGTCAACATTCATACACCAAACAATACAGGTCATTAACCCCACAAATAACTCGGTTCTTCCTGCCCATGCGCAGAATTCGGCAATATTCGACAATGTTCGTGCAACCCGCCATTTTGTTTCATAGCTGTCAATATTGCGTGGTTTACGCAGCGTTGCAAAAAAGAAGTGCAATGTCGGATAAGGCTGAGTTCTAAATGTTGGAGTTGCCAGTGCCCAGCCACGCGTATAGTGCCTGGTGCACAATAGAGCAAATAAAAGAATCGTGAGATTTGTCTACGTTCACTTTATGTGACAGTCTGTCGAAAACTAGTTAGTTTAAATCACGAAGTGTGACCTAATATCGCCTGCCGATCTCAGCATGAAAGCTTAGGTGAAGTGAGCACGGAGTCAAGACACTATTGATAGCTCACTTCACCTAAGTTTTCATGGTGAGATTTTCACAGAATATAGGTAGGTGCCTATTGGCTGTAGTGCAGTGCACTTGACTAAAAAGTTTACCTATAGCAACCAACCACGCCCACAATGAATGGATTTGTAACGCTACAGTTCATAAACCAATTCAAATGTTCCTGAAAAGGTGGTTAGCTTGTGGTTTGGCTGTTGTTTTCAGATTGTCATCGGCGAAGTTGTGTTATTCTTAGTCCTAGGACTCTTCACGTATTTAGGAAAATACTGAGAAACTGGACAGTTGAAAAGAAAATATAATGAAGTGATAAGGTCCTTTTACCAATAAGGCCAACCTAAATATCCCAAATAGGTAACAACAATTGTCCCACAAACCAAACCTCACCCCGAACATTATCAACTCCGAAATACAAACCACTCTATCCCTTATTCCTCCCACAATAAAACACATAATAGCCTAAACACCTGTCTGGTCTAGAAAGGTGCAGTTCGAACCATGACCTGCAGGCCGTAGTTCCATTTCCTCGTTGCGGTCCAGCTCTCTCGGCCTTGCGATAACGCCGGGAGGCCGACGACGAGAGATTACTGATAGATTAAGAGTGATGATGATAAATGATATTTATTACAGTACGTACTTATATAGATCTATTGTCAAATCAATAACATAACATAAGCCTGAGTTCCCCGGCCCCGAATTCCGAAAGTGAGAGTATTAGAACACCGAAATTTCTGGGATATAATATTATAAACCTGAGCTCCCCGTCCAGTATTTAGAACACCCACATTTCTGGGATATATTATAAACCTGAGTTCCCCGGCCCCGAACTCCGAAAGTAAGAGTATTTAGAACACCCAAATTTCCGGGGATACATTATGGGATAACAAAATGACTGGAAAAATGTAGAGAATAAGGCTATTCTCATTGACCGGGCACAAATTTTAATCAGACTCCAGGTAGCTGCTTACCTTAGGCGAAACAAACTTAGAACTAATTTCAAGTCCAAGGGTAACATATTGTGAGCCTAAAAGCCAGGCATCTTTCCTGCCAGGGTTGCGGAATAGTCCGAAAGGGATACCGGGAACCTGGCAACAGGCAACTGAAGGAACACGGGTGGGTTTTAGTCAGTAAGAGTCTGACACGCCCGAGAAGTCATTTGATGATTTCCCATACAAAAAAAAGAAGGCATCTTTGAGTTAAAAGCCATAGTAGTTTTAAATTAATCTGTCTTGAGTCGTCCGGCTCCCAACGGATGTAACGAATTCTTCAGCTATTGTATAGCTTAGTCCTTGATTAGTACCGATTATACCAGCCTAGCTATTTATTTCGATGAGCTGTCAACTCATTATCACAGTTAGATAGTGTGTTAGTTTGTGTGTGATAAGGTAGTGTTAATTTAGTAAGCACGTTTTGTTATATGGATGAGGAAGTGAATTTGTTGGATAAAAAAAAAAAAAAAAAATTTGGCTGTCTGTGGTGTCTTGTTTATACCTTTTAGTCGTAGTTGGGTTTTAGTTTTTATTACTTTAATATTTTTTTCTTTTGGGGTTATAATATATTTTTGAAATGCGCTCATTAAGCCCTTTCATTTGATACCCAACATGGTACGATTAAACAATTTTTTTTTTTAGTTCCTGACTTTATGTCCTCTAGAGGGCGCAATTTTTAGCGGCGGACGATCAAGACGCTTCCAACGATACCTCCGTTGTCAAATTGTGATGAGTCGTTTAGAAGATATGGGGGAACAGATGAACATACATACATACATACATACATACCGGTCAAAATCATAACCCTCCTTTTTTCTTCGCCGTAGTCGGGTAAAAATCGTATTTAAAGTAAGTATCAGTATTCAGGATTAGAGTAAGAACAACGTTAGAAAGGATTTAATTTAGTAGATACAGAAGGCCGCACTGAGCATACACAAGAGCTCGTGGCTAAGTAATAACAGTAGCACGGGTCGATCAATCAGTTAAGCTACGCTTGCCGGGGTTGGTCCGTGGATGGGAGACCATCTTTACATACCGAGACTCCTCCGAGCCTCGGTAAGCACGTTAAGCCGTTGGTCCCGGCTGTCAATCGTAGATCTTTGACAGTCGTTACGGGTCGTCAGAAGCCCGAAATTCTGACAACCAGTCTTACCTCTTACTGGCTATACCTCTATACGATGGGAGCGACTGCCTATTCGCTCCATGTAAAATACTGGTATCCAGCTGCATCCGGTTAGACTGGAAGCCGACCCCAACATAGTTGGGAAAAGGCTAGGCAGATTGTCTGTACAGAAGGCACTTCAATGGTAAAACATTGACCTTGAGGTGGCCCAGCGTAGTACTGAGTTTCAATGGAAAGGTCAGCTTATCCTGGTTTTGTTACCACAGACGTGCGGCCCACCGTACCTATCGTTGTTATCACTGAACACAAGTTATTAATAGCTACGTGATCAAAAAAAAAATGAATGAGAATATTGACACCATCATCAAGGTTGGTAAACGGATTGGTGGTTGGTGGGTCCAGTCTTTTACAACTCACAAGGCTATATATTACTAGCTGTTGCACGCGACTTCGTCTGCGATCCAAGATAAAAAGACGTAGCCTATGTCCTTCTTCAGGTCATGGTCTATCTATGTGCCTAATTTTATCCAAATCCGTTTAGCCGTTTTAGCGTGAAGCGTAACAAACAAAATCACTCTCGCATTTATAATATTAATTAGGATTATGCTTCTCTTTTTCTGTTTAAATAATTCCAACACACCTAATTACGTCACTTTACATATTTCAACAAATATTTATTTAGTATCAATTCAACGAAAGACATTCGTATAATCTAACCACTAGGCGTTGGACCTTGCATATTAAAGGTAAGGCTAGGAACACAACTACACATTCTTGGGCGTCGCTATTTGTACAAAACCTCATTACGGGCTAGACGTGTCAGAAATCTTAATAACTAGGTAGACACTTGTAGTTACTAGGTATTACATGCCGAAACTATGTGGCGAATGATAGGCAAGGTATCCAGGAAAAAACTACAATTTAATGTAGACGAAGTAAAAAATAAAACATCTCTTGTAGCTCTGAACTAGGCACACTATAGTTATGGGTATGTCATCTGAATATTGTCCATAATAAAATGAGGATTTAGGATGCATACCATATACCTTCATATCATCATTCTCCTGCCCTTATCCCAATTTATTTGGGGTCGGCGCAACATGTCCCTTTCTTCCATACTTCTCTATTAGCATCTCGGTAGTCACCCCCTTTCTAGCCATATCATCTTTCACACAGTCCATCCATCGTTTCTTTGGTCTTCCCCTACTCTTATAGCCATCGACATTCATACCCAAAACTTTCCTCACAACATTTTCCTCATTCCTTCGCATCACGTGCCCATACCATGACAACCGATTTCCACACAACTTTTCAGTCACCGGTGCCACTTTCAGACTTCCTCTTATGTACTCATTTCTTATTCTATCCATTCGTGTAACACCACACATCATTGTTTATTTTGAATACCATATACCTTCATAATGAAAATAAATTCTAACCACACAAATATAAATTAGTACCTACTACTACCTATTACTACCTAATTTAAGGGTCGATACACACATCATTGAAGCCACCGCACCATTCCGACACAGTTCCAACTTCAGACACATTACCGGCACAGTGCAAAATATTCTTTCATACATTCTCTATGAACGCATCCCCACTTATCGTGTCAATGCTGACACCGGCATGAGAATGTATGAATTAATATTTTACACTGTGTCGGAACGGTGGCTTCACTGATACGTGTGAATCAAGCTTAACACAGATGAACCAAAAAAACAATATTTAAGAGACAAAAATAATTCGTCCTATTGACAATACCCATACATTGATATAACATCATACCACCGCTCCAGTTCATGTAAATTGATGCATGATACAACACTGACTGAACCAGAACTGTCAGTTTGAATGTAATAAAATGTCAAAACGAAGCGTGACCCACGCATGTTTGCGCAAACTTATGAATATGCAGAAACACGAAAGTCTATCATAGTTGATACACATGCTATGACCATTTTGAGAGCATTATTTTCGGATTGTCATTACGAAATAAACTTGATCTAAATGAAGACTTCTTTGATTCCGGGGATTTGTAGACTCTTGTCCACAAATCCCCATTGATGGGGATTGTAAATAGGGATTAGTGGAATAACTCAAATAAAGGTGTCAAAGAAGAAAGGGATCTTCTTCTTATGTACCTATAAACTGTTGAACCTCTAAAACCGTTTTGTTTTTTACTTCCTGGCCTTTTCTCACAGTTAGTCGCTATAACTAAGCTAGGGCACTCCGAACAAATAGGTTAGGTTAGAACTGTGACCAACCGCGCGCGAGCCGAGCAAGCGGTCGGTGGCGCGACAGCGGCCGGCGAGGCCTACATCCAAGTTATTCGCAGTTACTCGGCTATTTAGTATTTTTTAAGTAAGACCTTAAAATAGGAACCTCCGCACAGATCCCACGTGACTGACAGTGTGATTATTTTGGCGCGACTAGCTAAAGGTTAATCGTTGCAAAAAAAAATGTGCTCGAGAGGTCTACTGTTCGCAGAACTACTAGTATTTATATGGAATGCAAAATGGGAATTAGGTAATAGAATTTCGATTTAACATATAAAGAAATTGAAGAGTAAGAATCCTTATTGTGAAAATAAGGTTTCCATATCATCTCGCACTCATGCAAAGCTTGTCGCGAATCAAGATGATAAAATTGACATTCGTACATAAAAACATGCAAAGGTAATTTAACAGCGCAGCGCAACAATAAATCTTTTTTACACTCCCGGAAAAAGATAAACACTTAGGGCGTTTTGAAACACAACTGACCCGAAACCCGAAATGGACGGCAATGAGGAAATAATTTCTGAACTTCACGAATTTCAAGAATTTACATTGGATTCTTCCAATGCAAGTGCTACCACTTTAAAAGGGTTTTCCAAAGACAAAAAAAAGGATAAGTATTGGAATTAATACTACGGTTTGTAACTAGTCGCATTAATAGCTGAAACGAACATCACTATTTCTTTGTTTACCTCATCAAAGGATTCAAAAATAATAACAGTGACCTTGCACATTTCAATAACAAGGAATGTGTACCTGTGAGAAGATATCTACATCGTAATATTCCGTTGCTTACCCGGATGTGTACAACCGCCCTTACCCACCTTATGTCCACATTTTTAGGATTCACAAATCAGTTCTCCGAAACAATTTTACTGAGCAATTATTTATTTTAAACACCTTCGGCTGTAACGGATCTTCTGCGGTCAATATTTCGTCATTACCTTTTATATAAGAATATTTATATTCCGATAGTTCAAAGGATTTTGCGAACTTATAAATTACGTTGGAACAGATTCTCAGAAAACTAAAGTACGAAACTGGTTTCACAGATAAACTAATGCTGGAGGTGATATTAATTAGTCTAGTTCGAACACCTATGTTTGTGGGAAATTAACTCATTTGTTAATGGTGTCTGGTCGTTAATGGGGTCAGTAACATCTTAACATGTTTTAGTTAATGCAATTTCAATGACAGCCATCTATCTTGGACTAGCTTTTTCCAACCAGAGGATCGGCTTCCAGTTTGACTAGATGCGAACTGCAAAACATTATTTGAAACTAAGTGACTACATATATATCTTGTATGCCTCAAATTGTTAATAATTCTAAAAGGAAGATGTATTTTGAAACTACTAGGCATACCGCATATCAGAGATAAAAAATATAGGTATACCATTCTGATTTTTACCCGGAAACTTACACTGAACATGAACATATCAGAGTAACTAATAATAGTTAACAATTCTAAAAGAAAGATGCATTTTGAAACTACGAGGCATACCGCATAGCGGAGATAAAAATATATACCATCCTGATTTCTACCCGGAAACTTACACTGAACATGAACATATCAGAGTAAATATGTGAGTGAATATTCCCACCATCACAGTTATATTAACAAAATTACTAAGGATGCGCTAAGGTAGCCCGCGAATAGATGATTTGTATGATAAATATTTGATACAGCCGTGAATCATATTTAGATCGACATACAACCTGATACTGAGCTGCAAATTGCAAAAAACGTAAGAAAATTTGAATTTTGCGGGCTGCCCTGGCGCTTGCCTTAAGTACTGTACTTTAGTATGGGCTAGTAGTTTTTAATTTGTTAAATGTTTGTATTATCTGTACCAAATTATTTTTTCTTTCTTTTAGTGATTGGAGTTTAATTATACTTGCATATGTATAGAATAACAAGTCAGTGCCTATTCTAGTCATAACTTCATACTTTTCCAATATCTCTCTCCTCTGTTTGCTTTGCATATGAAACTTTGTTGCGCATCTGCTACGAAATATCAACTCAAATCTACCAAAATTTCACAACATCTCGAACATACCGCCAACACTTAAATAAGCTACTTAAAGCTCCAACATTTACGATGCGCAAGAGTTGATTGATTCGTATCTTTATTACCCAACGTGTCGTTACCTCTTTGAGCCCGATTTACGATGTGAATCGTAAAAGTATGTATAAATTTTAGGATTTTGGGAACTTTAAAAAAATTGTATTTTGTGTTATTCTTGTTAATTTATTTTCCGGTGTTTTTCCTTAACTTCCTTCTAAAAATATCTGTATCATTTTGCCATTTAAGCTCATTATTATTCGCGGTTATAATTTCCTAATTAATTTGTCGAATAGGTAAGTGTATCATTTTGCGTCACTACAAAAATGGGGATTTTTATCAACGGATTTACGTAAATGAAATAGTTTTCCGGTCCAGGTCTTAGTTATTGGTTTCCCCTATTTTTTATATTTCATATAAGTTCCGTAAATAAAGTTTAGTTCGAACCCAAGACACCCAACTCTGACTTTCGGATTCATGTAATTGTACGCACATAGATTGTAAAATTATCACTTGCTTCAAAAACGGTGAAGGAAAATATCGTGAGGAAACTGGCGTGCTGAGAGATATTTCTCGACGGCATGTGAAGCCAAGTCCGCCCATGGTCGGCACAAAAACTGTGACACCAGGTTAGTCACTAAACACACGAAAAAGAAAGGCTAATCGATAGTAAATTACCCTTCCAACATTGACAAATAGTAACATTAAGTACAACGGGTAATAAGAAATGGCCATGTTCAATAGAACTTTGCATAACCGTAAACCATGCATCTAAGACGTTAAAAATAGTCACCAAAATACCCAGGTCAATATTCTCTACAAGCATTAGAGACCCAGTTGCATCACATTAGAATTATACGTACCAAACAAATAGTATTTTTTTGATTGATGATTTTTTTAAACATAATAACGGTGTCTTAACTTAAACTCTTGAACGCCAAAGAGGTCAATATACTGGACAAAACTCTTTGATATATTGTGGTAAATCTATGATCTATGGTGCGAAGCTTTAAAAACATGGATGCGTCATAATGGTCAGGAAAAAACATGGCCATTCCATTGATCGAAGATACTACATGAGGATACATTTCTCAAATAAGGAAATAATATGAATCTGTGATGAAATTAACTTTACCCTGAAATTCAGTTCCATTAGTAGACATGGTTACGCAGTGATCAATGCTCAAGCCTTCTCTGTTTGAAAAGAGGCCTTTAACCTTTTGTTGTTTTTTTTGTTTCTTTTTAAGTGTGGGAAATCATCAAATGACTTCACCCGCTCTGGGCGGAGCGGGAGGGCGTGTCAGACTTTTACTGACTAAAACCCACCCGTGTTCCTTCAGTTGCCAAGGGTCCCGGTATTCCTTTCGGATTTTCCCGCAACCCCTAGCAGGTGGACTTTACCCTGCAGTGGGACAATAATTTACTGGTATTATTATTATTTATTTACAAAGACATTTTTTAGTTATATCTTTATATTTTTTACTATGTTTTAATCCAATCGTTAACTTCACAAGCAAAACTGTGCTTGACTCTCGATCAATTACCTATTAATGATGATTTAATGACGGATTAAAGTTAACGGCATTTTTTCCCATTATTACGGCAGAATAAAAATCACATTAAAAACTATATGACAGGTCATAATCGGGTTCTTAATGTCAACGCACTAATATTTTTATTAGCCATTAACGGCATGGTTACTGAACATAATCCAATGATGATTGTGACTAAAGCGAACTGCCCACTAAATTATATCTGTGGGAAAAAGAGGAAGAGATGAACAAGGGACAAGTCCATGCAGTTTTGAGTAGAAGCAAAGCATTGCAAAACACAATAGACGAAGAAAAGAAAGTGACAATATATAAACAGGCTATTTTGACTTAGGTACCTATCACATACATACAATACATATTTAGAAGAAACCGGCATTTCTTAGAACCAAAAATTCGAATACATGTGACATTCACCAATGCGCACTGGGCCCGCGTGGTGGATTATATATAGCCCACCCTCTCAGAAAGAGGAGGCCTGTGTCCCAGCAATGGGAAAATTACAGGCTGATTATGCTATGCTTATCACATCACATTATAAAACGACTACATTACGAGGGAATCTATTGATTTCCTGCTCTTAATGTTAACAAATATACTTAGTAGATACACCATCTTCTAAACCATTAATATTCTCAGGTTTAAACTAATGACCCGCCGATATTTCCATAAATAAAAATATGCAAATGTATAAGGAAAATTTGAAAACCCAGGTTCTGACGTGAGATATACATTAATTTGATATAATTTAGAACGATACTCGTGATATAAATATTATTGAAGATTTATTTGAAGATATTTGTATATATTTTTTAATAAACGTGGTAGAGACAGATATTGGACAAATTATTGTGATGAAATATTTCGGTTTGTATGTGTTGAAGGGACTGAACATAATATGATGTTAGGGACAAAGACCGTGAGAAGACATTACACGAAGACCTAAAAACATGGATATTATATAATACGTGTAACAACATATGACATAAAATGAATGAATGTAAAAGAACGTTTTCAAAGTATCATACATTAACCACATCTAGATAAAATAATAGTAGAGCCAAGATTGTTTGAAATATCCAGCGGAAGGGCCCTATTCAGGACAGGTGATATTCAGGGCAAGACTGGTACAAAATTGCATGGCACTTTATTTCATTTAATATGTTCCTGTTATATGATTGTATGTCAAGCCAACAGACCCTTTAATCCATAATGTTCAATCAAATGGCAATTGAATTTTTTGTTTTTTTTGTTTTTTAAAAAAACGTTGCCCCACACTAGGAATTTCTTCCTGTATCATGGGTGCGTTTACAAACATAGAAACTCACATACACTAACACCCAGACCCGGAACAACTACTTGCAGATCATACAAATATTTGTTCCGTGCGGGAATCGAACCCACGACACGTTGCGCAGCAGTCCATCGCTCAGCCACTGCGCCAACCGTGTCGTCAATATCGTTGTAAGTCCCATCGCCCGCCCGCGCTTTTACTTCGTTTTCGCTTAGCGTTTTTTCTGACTCTTTTTCTTTTTACACAGCTCCCAAGGGTGGTAGCGTGATGTTTAATAGCAAAGAGCCTTCCTCAAGAATTAGGCTATCAAAGTCAAAAATAATTTTTTCAAATCCAATTTTAGATTCAGAGATAGCGCGTTCAAACAAACAAACTCTTCAGCTTTATTATAATACAGTATATTATATATTATAGAAATAGATATATATGGAAAGATATATATGGAGAGATATAGATGGAAAGTTCTCACATTCTCCGATCTACACGGAGTCTCATTTTTTAATTAATCCACACACTTCCCACACAGGTCACTGAACGATCTCAGGTTCATATTAAAATGAAATACATTATTCATTAGACAGACTGCTCGTTTTGCTTCTAATTTAGTATTAAATCAGTTTGGAGTTATAATCTCATTGGGCTCATTCATATCTGGCACTACTCCCATCATAGTAAGAACCTCATTAATAATTCATAATTCAACTACATTTGTTATTATTTTTTGTTCATACGCATCGGTGCTTAGCATAGTAACCTTAGTTGCTATGGCAACATATGTAAATATACACTATTTATAAGTAAGGCAAGTCAACTTTTTTTTAAAATTTGATTTGTAAATCCTGACAGAGTGGATTGAATAGGAATATTAATGGACAAATGCTACTTCAAAACTCATTAGCATATATTACGTCAATTTGGTAAGCCTATCGCATTACCATGCCAGTCTCTTGAACGACGATGTAATATTTAAGAAAAGATGATATAATTTTCACTTTGTAAAAAAAGTCATCAACCTATTGTGTATCTACCAATAACACATTCAGGGAAAGACATTCTTTCCCCAGTAATCGAAGTAGTATCCAGTAGCTGATATTCAGCAGCATCTGATAAGACTGGAAGCCGACCCCAACATAGTTGCGAGTGCAGATTATGACATGAGAAGGACACTAAATACCTAAACAAAACTGACGTTTTAAGCACAACGGTAAATTATTTTATTTATTACTGCGTAGTCTTTTAAAGTAGATACATAATGAATTTTAGTTCTACTGGTATGAATGGAAATTCAATAAGGCCAGTGCTGAAGCAATAACTTATTGAAAGCCTTAATAAGTCTCATGAGAATGGGTTCGCACAAACAAAAGTCAAGGAAAGTATTGTCCTTCAACTTTATGATCCTGCCCTTTGGTTCGTGTGTGGTAAGACCTGATCCACAAGCCCTTATTGCAAAGGCACAACGTATAATTTACAATGGCATATTTGTAACAGCTCCTGCAATATTTTCTGCGGGCATTGGGTTGTCAATATTTAAATGAATTATTGCACTGAACTCATAAGTTATCGAGGAGTAACCACAGCAATGATGTATGAAAGTCTTTTTGTTATTACTCTCAAATTCAATTTGAATCGAGTTAAAAGGAAGTGTGCATTTTAATTCGATGCAGATATAATGATGAGTACAATGACCCCTTGAAAATTAAACCCTGTATTTGACACTGCTAAACAATCTCACTTGGCAACACATATTGTCTCTCAAACATTCATTAGGTATTCAATAAACCATTTTAGCTAAGTAGCTTATTGAATACCAAATGTAAAATTCCTTTCGCATCCGAATCTAGTTAAGCCTCAAAATTGACACGAGAATTTCACTGCACCCAATAAAATCACACATATGGCCTTTTGCAACCCAATAAGGCCACAATGTACGATGAGTATGTTACGTAAACGATACAAAAAGTTGTACAGAACTGGGTCACCATACGACATCTCGATTGATTTAAAACCTACAATGTAGCGATTTTTTCAAATTAATCGAAATCACTTGCCAATTATCAACGGAAAATGTCAAGATGAACTTGTGGTTTCGAAAAAGAGGTACGCCTTGGTAAATGTATTGTTTCTGATGAGTAAGCTGTAGGGTCTTGTGCAAGGAGGTTACAGTTCCATGGGCTGTTTTTTGTAAAGGCAGCATTCTCTTTTGACTTGGGTGCTGTAGAATGTATGAAGTAATTATGGCAGATGAGAAACTTCGTGAAAATGAGGACTTCACATTCATTGACAAAACAAAAACTGGTGACCAGCGTAACCTTGCTAAGTTGGCGTGGGACAGAAACAAGCAGACTAATAAAATTCGATTTCCCAATTTTAATTGTAAACCTTCAAAATATTAACTATCAAAATGTCATTCCAATAAATCGTACACACATAAGTACAGGCAATTTAGTAATAACAGCGCGAAATTACTGAGCAAAGTCAACAAAATTAATATCCATAGACTTCCGATCAATGCAACTCCGCCATTACTAATAACAGGAATCGAACCTATACCAATTAGCAAACGGAAGGCGCTAATCGATTCGGTTATAAAATCGGATAGATTTTATCGATTGCTGAGATATTTCAAAGGAACAAGAAAACAGCATGAGAAATCTGCGTGTAATTTGGGTAACTAATACAAATGCTTGTAATTAGCACCATGACATTATAACATATAGTTTCGAATCCTGTGGAATAACCGAGATAGTCAAATGACTCATTCTCATAAGTATATGTCCCAGGATAGTTCCTTGTGGTATTCTTTGAGAAACTCCAACTTTTTTACATTTGTTTTCAATTTTGCAGCCGTTTTCCATCATTACAGCATTATACTGCAGACGTAATCTACGTACAGAAACAGCATCTGTTGCAGCAACTGTCATGAAAAATGAATAATCAAAATTGGACTGCTCTAAGAAGTCAAAAGCTTTTGTTGAATCTGCACTACAATGTAGATAAACATAGCACACTTAGGAATGCTCTCATCTACTTAGTCCAATTTCCCTGATCTCAAGCCAACAAAGAGGTAGACTATCAAATCCAACACGGAATCACTTTTCTATTCGTCTCACGTTAGATGTATCGCCAATAAATCTATTCTAATGTCAGTGAAATAAATGGCTGCCAATTGCTATTCCATTCAGACGGACATCTTATTTAAACTCATCTTGTTTAAACAATGCTGATCTGTTTATTGTTCGTCTCTATTTAAATATGAGCACTGTGAGTAGAAACTTATTTATTACTGCTTTAATAATAGAGTACATTTACATAGTTGTAGGCTTTGGTTAAATACACATTTCAGCTTCCTGGATGAAGGTATCATAATCGACGATTTTAGGTGCAAAATCTCCTACTAATAGTGCATTTGATGGAACACATGATTCAGCTATCTAGATAAAGATCATCTCACGTATCAAGTAGCATCTAAGAATTCGTCGCATAATATCTTGTTACAGTAAGTCCTATTTGGTCACCTTATGCCTCTTTCATCAGACACTACATCTTTAAATCATCCAAATCAGCCAGTCTCCGTATACAATTTCCCAAATCCGCTGACTCAACTACATTAAGAGGCGTAAACACACGAGTAACAATAAATGTGCCGCGAGCTTGTCACACTACTAGCAACCGGTTGCTTATGAAATCGATCGCGGGCGTGGCCACGAGTGCCACAACCAAGTTTATGCCGACTGGCGCTTGATTCTTGATATTGTGCCTTATGATGACTGTTATGTGTTTACGAGTTAGTACGGTTTTGTGCAGATTATCTCGGTTCTCTTGGTGCGGCTGTGGCGTAATGTGATATAATCTGTAGGTGTGTTAATGTTTGTGCGAAATGCGGTATTTGCTAAATTAAGACTTGAGGCGTGAAAACTGCTGCGAAATAATGACTTTTTTCCTCAAAAGAGAGTCCAGTTAAAATAATAAATTGCTAAAATTAATGTAAGATTAATAATAAATCCTAGTATCTAATTAATTAGCAAAAACTTTTTTGGATTACCCCTATTGATGAAAAAGAAAAAGAAACAACTAGGAAAATCTATGTAGAAGACTCGCATTACAAAATTATATATTACTAGCGATCCCGATCCTGTTTCGCACGAGTTTTACGACTTGACAAAACATTGAGATTTCTTAGTTATATGTAACTTTAATAATAACATAATAATAATATACACATAAACCTTCCGGAATAAATTTTCTACTACTACGATGAAAACCTGACCGAAATTTGTTGCGTGGTTTAAAAGAACAACGCGGACATACAGACAAACACGAAAAGCGACTTTTAATTTATAATATGTATAGATAGATTAAAAAACTTACTCTCATTAAAAAAGATGAATGAAACAGACGTCTAGACGAATCGCATTCATAGATACATATAAAAAATCGATCACATAACACGTTGCATCGATAAGTATTAATTTAATCGAGTGATTTACCAATAATGTAGAAGATAAAACGCTAATGAAATCTGCTTTAACTACTGATACTCATCGTATTAACGAACTTTGGAAAGATTCTTTTTTAAGTGAAATATTTTTTGTAATACGGAATATAAAAGACGCTACAAACACTGAAATAACGGTACTAGTATATATTTCTCTTTTCAAAAAGTTCGTTTTTACATATTCGCAAAAAATAAAACTGGTCAATCAATCGCGAGGTGTACGACCGATGTTATATGTCTAAACATGTCAAAATGACAGTAATGTGATGTAGGTGTAAAGGATTTTCAACTGCTCAAACATGCGTCAGAAACATCAACCTGAGTTAACGACTCATTGATATCCGCAAAAGTCAAAAGGCCAACAGAAAGTATCGCCATATTGAAATGAACTCATCTATTACCACAGCTTTGTGGTTTGTGGCTATTTTAACTCACAAACTAAACGATGCTCATTTATTCTGTAATAAAATATTGTAGATTTGCATAAATTTTGTTGTTGCCTTGAAAATACCAACTCTCTGTTAACAGTTTTGCAAAACATCTCGCAAACTAACGTTTAATACCGCAGATACAGTGAAAGTAATGCGGTAACTGCATGAATTATGTATGTACGTGCGAGCTACTGGAATGCCGTATAACTTCCGAAAAAAAACCGAATTACGCGAACAACTGCACGGCAACCGATAAGTCACGTGTTTGAACAATATTACAAACATGGCCGCCGTACTTTGACAGCTGTCAAATGTTCCCGTGCTCTTTGGACATTTTAATATTTTTGTGGTAAAAGACGATCTTTGTTTTAATTAGCAAAATTTTGTCCATGGTAACAACGGACACAGCACGTGGTAGACATTGCAGGGAGCCAATCAGTTTTTATTACAAATAAAAAAAAATTGTTGGACAGGTGTTCGTTAAAAAATGATCGTATATTTATAGATTGTATTTATAAAATAAGATCTTTAATTAACACGTCGCGCTTTGTAACTTGCGAATAATCAAATAAAATCTCGATTTTAATTATATTTTTTAGGATACGATTGATCAGAAATGATTATAATGCGAATTCGTATTTGGCTTGAGACTTGTTTCGGGCTCATCAGGCAACTAATAATTTTACATGATTTGCATGTATAATGAGGTATACAGAGAAAGAAATCAGGTTTTTGCCAACATTTCGTACAAAATAAACTGTAGATCACGCTTAAGTACTCAGAATGTCAAGCATCGATTTCGTTAAGATTTTATTACTTTCATATTATTTTTGTATGTAATTTATCGTCTAATTTCTGATAAACCGGGGATTACCTATGGCAATTTATTTCATCATGTCTCTTTCATGCTCAATGAATCGTAAAAAGTACGAGCAGCCATTACGTGATCAAATAGCAAGCAGGTGAACTAATGTTCAAATCATAATTTAAAAAGTTGTTTTTTATTTCGTAAATTGACATTATTGTGAAATAAATTCTATGTTGAAACTCATCTTGTGAATAAATAAAATTTAAAAAGTCTTCTTTAGTCTTAAACTTTCGCTATGCAAGTCGCATAGCCATTTTATATTTTTCAGCCAATATTTCGATTTGACAGCTGTCACTTTGAAATTCGTAGGTCTAATGACATTTGTCACACATCACATATGACTATGAATGTACCTATTCTACATGATGAATTTTGCCTATTTATTCCAACTAAATAAAAATAAGTGACTTACCATAGTATTAAGCGTGTGTGTGGAGAAGAAGGAGCAGAGAAGAACAAATGTGGACAGCCAATGGGCCGACACAAACGGCGTCGACTCCATAGTGAATCTGTAACAAAAGAGGATACACGTTTAATTATTTGAAGCAATTAAACAAAGGAACTTTGCACCTGCAATACAACAGCATTTAGGGAAGTCCAAAGAATACTAGAGTCTGGCCAACGAAAGTTGATCCTGAAAACACGCACGAAATTTAAAAAAATCAAGACTGTTTGTCCCTAAACATAGTGCGATAATTCGCGTTGATAATGGAAATTTAATATAATTTAAATAAAATAAAATTTCAAGTATCAACACGTGTTATCGCACAGGGATAAACAGTCTTGTTTTTTTTTAAATTTCGCGTGTGTTTTCAGGATCAACTTTCGTTGGCCAGACACTAATTAAGGCAGGCCAATGGCCAGCAATAGGCTTCAATAATCGGCTGTTGATTAAATTGAATTGAATTTATCCAAAGTCTTAATGAAAGGAATGGGTACTTTCAATGCCAATACAGGATTGCAACACTATTTCTATTAACTAATTTTAGAAAGACATATGAGAATTAAGAGCTGCATCTAACAAGAAGGTCGCACATCTAAATATTGATCAAAATCTTTTTAATGACCTTCTAATGAAGCATTACCATCTTTAGTAAACACCAAATCATTACATAATAACAAACAACTTCAAACATAAACTAGGACCTCAGTGCTACTATACAAATAAATTTCCTTGGGTCGGGGTTGCCACTTTTCTCTGCAGAAATTCTCGGTGCCAAGGTATCAACCGAGCTTAGATCACGAGATAGTGTGTTATCTTGTGATCGCAAATTCTGTTGCAAATTACACTTGGTGTAAGGAATTATGTCCTTATTACGTGTAGCGATAACCTTTTTCGAGTAAGTACAAGATACTTATTGTTGGAATTTGTTGAGATTTTTGGAGAGTTCAGTAAATTTTATTATACAGGGCAGCGTCGTCTGCATGTCTGGCTTTGCTTGCGTTGATGACGGAAACTACTGGATGGTTTTGCAGAAAGTTATTACTACGATTTAAGCTGTTTTGGAGAAATTATGAATTTAAATATTGGGGAGACTTAAAAAGACAACGTCATTTGCCTAGCCTTCTTCTTCACATCGTTCTTCTTCTTATGATAAAGACAGTTTGCAGGATAAAATTTCCAACTATTCTAATCACGGATTTGCTAAATTGAAGCATCTTGACAACTTGACAGTTATATTTGAATAATGTTTGATAATTATCACCAAATCACATTTCTCCTCAAAAAAATCCTGACACTCAAAAATCCCGTGTGGCGTGCGTGACTACCGGAGATACAAAATCTTCATTTACACGTCGCCCCTTACTTTTCTTTTTTTTGCTAAAAAGGATTTATTAAAGCAGTTTTCTGCTGCTAACCAGCCAGTACTAAAGTCGACCAAATTGACACATCAAAGTGTCGTCGGATCGGAAGTGAGCGGCGATTGTGCACAGCGATTGAAGCGACCTTAGCATCATCTGATAGCTTTCAGTGTTGCCACTATTATTTTTATTAAGATTGTGGGAGATTATTCAATTCAGTATTATTATACTTTAAGTGGACTTGGACGAAAGCTTATGATTAAGTAGTCATCTAGTAATCTTATTTTCAATGTGCTTTTTTTTACCCATAAATTGGCTGAGGAAATGTCAAATGGCAATAACAACGTCAATGAAAAAGAACCACAGCAAAAAAAATACAAATACATACGGACAAATTGAGAACCTCCTCCTATTAAAACTCGGTTAATAACACAAGGTACCGAACCGTTGGTTTTTTTATTGTACCTCCTTATTATGGATCCTTATTTATTGATACCAAAAGCATTGCATTAAAGGTAAATAATGTGCCAAAATGATTTACTTTATGGCACATTATACAAGTAAATAAATATAGGTAACCTAAGGTGTTATTTATCGTTTAATTTAATTATCTACAATAAATTTTGTCGTTAACCAAAAATAAAGAATTAGAAGATAAATTAATTAGGTAATTTATTAAATGTTCTTTATTTCTTTTTATTTTATAAAACCTAACCTGAATAAAGGAGGACCTGCACGATTAAAAACGTATTAGTTATGGTAAACACCAAATTCGCTAAATTGTTCCATTATTTACACAGGCTGTTATTAGTGCCTTTTCGTACCTCGTAGAGCACGTTAAAACCCCGGCGACGGATAAATACTCCATACAAACGTAATACCAAAATCATTTGCAATTTGAGCATATTTCCACCATAGTGTGTTATTCGGATTGAGACAGTATTTATCTAAGTTCCTACATCTTTTTTTTTCCAAAAAACCTAACTAAAATGAAGTTGTAGCCAATTGAATTTCGCACATTTTTATAGCGTAAATGACATGTTTTCATATTGTTTTTTCTGTATTACAAACAACAATACTTGTGATATTGTTTCAGCAGAAACATAGCCTATATTATCAAGTTACAAATTATCGAAAAAAAAATGGACAATCATTAACTTTTCGTTCATCATTTTGGTATTAAGGAACACATCCAAATTTATCATAAATTTTCAATAGCTAGTAGTGCTATCGGTTCAAGCAAATGTCATGTCTTAAAAATGTGTGCGTGGTCGTACAGTTCACGGTGGCTGTGTGTATCGCTCCGACAGGCACACTAGCACAACATTTGTAGCACCCGATTCATAGTTGAGATTGATGCTCCGCCGGCCCCTTAAGCGGTTGGTCCCGACTGTCATTCTGAGCTTTGGTAGACGTTACTGGTAGCCTGAAGCCCGAAAGTTTGACAACCAGTTTTGTCGAGGGGTATCGTGTTACCCAGACCCAGTGGCGGACAGACGACAGGCAGTCGATCCATGTAAGATACTGGTACTCAGCTGCGTTCGATTAGACTGGAAGCCGAACGACAGCATGACTATGATGATTATATTAGTGCCTTTTCGACTGCAATGCCCTTAGTAAGACCGTCATACATATAGAATATAGGGCGTAAGTTTATCACTTTTTTTCTACATATCTTATGTTTGTTTTTATGTCTCGCTTAAATTCAAACTAGGCATGATTTTACTTTTGGAATGGGCAACTAGCTTCAACTTTCTGACTAACTGACCGGGTCTTTGACAATTCAAAAGTGCCTGTAAATGGTTTAATTGAAATAAATGCTTTGAGTTTGAGTTTGAGTTTTATTTATTACATAACATAACATCATGCGCACGCCCCGATGAGTTAGGCAAGGATTTAGCTATAGTAAGTACACCCAAATTTCGCCACTTATGTTAAGTCCCATATAATAGGGAAAATCCTCATTTTTCCAAAAGCTCCAAATTATGTCGTTAAAGTTGGCAACATCAGAGGCAGTGTAGAAAATTGGTCCTTCTATACGCGAATCAAGCTACATAGATTGTAGACACCTGTTGAGTGTAGCCCATAAACGAGCCATTACAAACCCATTTAAGATAACGATAATTAGTAAAACATTAATTAATTCGTGTGAACATTCCCCATAATGATGACGGCACTATTAATCGCTATTTTATGGAGTATTTTCAAGGAGAACGAGTTTAATATGTTTTTAATTAATTCTTGAGACAAACATACTTGTTACTTTCATCCTAATTCGACTAGCTTCGAAGTCAAGCAAAACCATGGCGTGCTGAAATCTTATAAATTCTCCAACATACAAAACAACGAAACAGAACCATACTTTCCATTGCTTCATTAATTAAAAAAACAACAACGCAAGAAAAATTTAAAGACCATAGATTTAAAAAATCCGTTTTGCCGCCAACAGAGCGGACCATAAACAAACAAAAAGTCTCTGAGGTCGACGCTCGCGCTCAGAAGGACAATGTCTTTTCTGAGAAACGGACGCCGCCGCGAAATATTAATAAAGCTCTGTTTGCGGCCGGGACATGTTTCCGCATTGGTTTGTAGACCGGTCCGGGACAGATGAAAATAAAGCAATGGTTACTGTGGTCAGTATTTGGTAATTATATAATTTTAATGTCATGAAGAAATAATTTTGTGAGATTAAAATGTATGTATTTCAAATGTATTCCAGGCACAAGCAGCCGGAAAATGATATTTATGACAGTGACAGACAATTTTTCAATATTCCGTGAAAATTCTTCGATTTTCACAAGTATTTACCTAATTCTTCTTACCTTATACCTAGTTTTTCTTTTATTTTCAGTTTCGTTACTTACTTTTTTTTCTAAAGAAGTATAAGTAGGGGTCTTCCCTCTATAAGGCAGGAATCCTAACGAATAATACTAAAATTTTCAGCAGACAGAAAGATGTCCACAGTTTGATGCCACCCAATCTCAATCTGCCTAGCCTTTTCCCAACTATGTTGGGGTCGGCTTCCAGTCTAACCGGATGCAGCTGAATACCAGTATTTTACATGGAGCGACTGCCTATCTGACCTCCACAACCCAGTAACTGGGCAATACGATACCCCTTGGTAAGACTGTTTGTCAGACTTTCGGGCTTCTGATGACCCGTATAGACTGTCAAAGATCCACGAATCACAGCTTAACTAACGTGCTTTCCGAGGCACGTAGGAGTCTCGGTTTGTAAATATGGTCACCCATCCACAGACCAACCCCGGCAAGCGTAGCTTAACCTGATGAATCGACCCGTGCGGCTGTTATTACTTAGTTTGATGCCACCCAAATACAGAAAACTATGGGGGGCTTCCTTAGATTATATAAAAAAGGGGCCTTCCCTATAAATACTTAAGGCAAGGAAAAGCAGCGATCTTAAAGAATAATACTTTAAGATCGATGCTTTGCTGTTCAATTTTCAGCAGACAGTATGGTATCCACAGAATGACATCATCCACTCTCCGAATGCTCTTGATTGAATCACCTTTTAAAAAGCGACTTCTCTCTTGAACTCGTTAATTAGTGTTAAAACTGATACTAAAGTTTAAAGCCACTTTTAACGAGCTGCAGGCATTAGCACTCCACCTAATTACGATGTTTTGTGTTCATTTTACTTATTTAAATGTAAAAGGGTTTCCTTACTTCCCTCTTTATTGTTTGTCATATCAGATTGAGTTTGTTGCGCCACTTCTTCTTCCCAGCTAAAGCATTAAGTGTCGTAGAGTGGGCGGTTTTGGGGACAGTCTTATGTCATTTTGACGTTCGAAAAGTGATGATTGTCAGCCTAATTTGAATACATGGATTTTGATTGGACTTGAAAATATTGGCTTACAGACAATGTGCAGTGTAACCAATCGGTATAGATTCAGGATAGATTCATGAAATCCGGAAGACATTTTTATAAGGATAAGTAGAGTAGAGGTAAATTAAGAAATGATTTTTCATAACTGAACCACTGAACAGGGGAACGAGTTCAATTTCCTGTCCTTGTCTCACGTTACTTGGACTAAGTTTACAAATTATAAGCAAACAAAGTCAATCAACCGTTAGTAAAATAAAAAATGGAAAACATCACTATCGGTATCCCTAAAAAATATTTATTCAATTTAGACTGCTCTTAAGCATCACAGATGACAACATCCAAGAAACATGGCCATTAATTTTAAAATTATTTACGTCATCAAGTTGGCCTTTTAACACATTCATTCACCTTTATACATTTCACAAGAGTCGCTTTACCGAACACAAAAACTAAAATACTTTAATATGACATACGCACGTCGTAAATTAATTTATAATGGCGTCTTTTATCATAAAAATCAGAGATCTAAATGGGTGCCAGGCGCTTGCGCAAAAGATTTTTTTTTAACTTTAACCAAGATAAGTTAGCTACTCTGCCTCTCAAAGGACTTTAATTTCATAATGCCTTTTTCTAAGAAAACTTTCTAGCAAGCTGATTCCGAATATTTGCCGGAATCCGTATAAAAATCATATCATGGCTATCATCATCAAGGACTGTAAAGCGAAGTCTGAAAGTTATCATTAATCAAACCAAAATCAACAATTTTCCACATAGACCAGAAAAAGCTGTCGTATCTGCCGTGTCCTAACTATCGTACGACGTTCAAGTAATTTGATCAAAGAGGCTGGTTCAAACACTTTGATCAAATAGAAATACGAAAATTCATGTCTTCATGCCATTTGACAACTGATTTTGATAAAATTTTCCCACACATTCATGCCAATTTGATGAAACTGTTTGAACCAGGACCCGACTTTTTGATCAAATTACTAGAACGTTTATGGCCCGTATAAACTGAGCATATGATTGAAAAAAAAAGCTTGAGATGATAAATGACGTAAGGGACAAGTAGCATCATAAATAAAAACAAAATGGCTGGCTCAACTGAATAAATCACGCAAAGACCGTTTGTCCAATTACATGCGTGTTTAGGACCGAAAAATATTGCATCAAGTTTCAATGGGCGTAAATTATTGCATTATTTATTGTATTCTCGTAATAACATTTATTAATGTGCTGTGTGAGTACGATTCGGTTTATTTTTAGATGTTTATTAATTGACAACGGTGTTTCGTTTTTTAATGGTATATTGTGTTCTTTTTTCGAACTATTTTGTAGTTTTTTTCAATGTGTAGATGTTCCGCCACGATACATCAATATTTAATAGCTTTCGAATATAATTAAAAAATGTTGACTCCAATTTCTGTGGGTGACGCCTGCACTAGATATATAGACTATTATAATTATATTTTTTATATGTATGGACTATTCAAAGAAGGCCAGTGTGTCATAGGAGAGGCGGCCTAGCCTCACCCAAGTTACATTATCTATTTCAACATACAATAATAATCAATTTAAATGTATACACCAAGAAGTTACTTTAAATCCAAACCCACGAACACAAACCACTTACGTTTTATCGTAAAACAGTAACATTTTGACACAGATGTGTGTATGCAAGTAACAAGTAACCATAGAGTTTTATCGCTACGCTGCATTGTCTATGCGTTGCGAAACTTAAGTGTTTACGGGTACTTACTACTCGCTAAGATTGTTCTGTGTTCAACATAGTAAATCGCGTGTTTTTATGCAAGCGGCAAAGGTAAGTCCGTGGAGGTTTCTTTTTGAGGAGATATACAGATATACTCCGTTCCACCCGATTCCGAATTCGAGTTCCATCCAACTGTACCTAATGTTCTAATTTCGAACTGATGGATTTTAGATGTACTGCGCAGTTCCTCATGTTATAAATGTACGTAATGTACGGTTACAGACTTCGTACCGACATTTCTTGGATTCGGTTGGGATTGCGATGCAATGCGCAAACGCACTCTCACCACCATACACACATTTAAGGTTTTTCTAGACCAGCAGGCCGCGTGGAACCCCTGTTTTGAAGAGTTCAAAACAGGTTTGAGCACCATAATTGACAATAGGGAGCATACACAAAGATTTTTTTTTTTTTGTTATTTCCCTCAGTCTCATTCAAATTGAGCAGGATGTTGTAGTTGTCACAGTTTAAGTTCGTCTATTATTTGCATAGATATCAACGTGCCAATCTATTTGATTTACAACATTTTTATTATATTTAAATATGCATACTCTGCACTGTTATTAGCGATGTTTATTAATTTATTTTTTATTACAAAATATACAATTCTATGCAAATTTTAGACAGGCGTATCTTTAGTTACAACAATATATTTTGTTACAGCAATCCCAAAATAAACCAGTTGCGTTTTTAACGCAATCGCCAGCAAGAATTGAGGAAATCGTCTCTCCGATAATTACATAATTATTTGATATTTGTTTTGTTTTAATTAATTAACTAAACCGCCTTGAGGTTGTGGAGAATCGGAATAATGTTAGTTATTTATGGGTATCGATATTTCTTCATACATATTTCCATTTAATGCATTGTAGAAAATTATGTTATAAATAGAACATGTACCTAACAGCTGGTATTTTTTAATAACCCTATATAATTGTCGACGTCACAAATATTATAGGTAGGTACTTACGATAATTCCATGTTCAGTTTTTCTCAACAGTAGTAGCCAAATCCACTGGTCCAACCCGGTTAGACTTTAGGTACATATATAAGCTAGTTTAAAATCGTCCTGTATAAAAAAGTGTATTTCCCACAAATATCGTAACGTTCTGGTGAAGAAATTCGATGTAAAAGACACAAAAGGGCTTACCAAAGAAATATTGACACTTGTTCAACGCGTGTCTAATGTCAGTTTTATGTCAAACTCCATACAGAAATGTCGTGTTTATCAGGTGTTTAGGTTAAACAACTGATAAACACGGTTTTGGGGGTAATAAAGGTAGGGTTTCGTACCACCTTACGGGGAGGGACCCCCTTTAATTGTTATTTTTCTTTATATTTCCATTTTTTTAAATATAAATACAGAATCTGTGAAAATTTCAACTGTCTACCCATTACGGTTCATAGATACAGCCCGCTGACAGACAGACGGACGGTATCGTCGGTATAGCCAAAGCCACTGAGACGGTTGGTCTTTAGGTACATACCTGAACTATGTAGTTTGAATATCCCGTATGAAAAGTGTATCGGCCACAAATATCACAACGTGTTGGTGGAGAAATACGATTTAAAAAAAGAATGAGTTAGGTAAATGCTAGAAAATATATTTTAAAACAAAATACATACATTTTCGAGAACGCTGCTACTTATTCATAAAACGTAGGTACATCCGTGACACCAGCGGGTGTCATTGTTAATTTAGAATTAAGTCGCGATTGGGCGTAAAGCATGTCATTATTTTAAGTCTAGGAAGCGGAATTCAAAATTAATTACTATAGAATTAATATTGTTATTCAATTCTGTGTTTTCAACAAAAGCTGTTTTCGCTAAATTACAGCTAATGTAAACAATCGAATATGCCAGAACCTGCCCAGTTTCTATACTGCAAACAGCAAGATCTATGATCTCTATGTATCTATGCTACATAATATAACATAACATAATATCACGCCAATATTCCTTGGGATTAGGGATGGGCGTAGGCACTTATAGTAAACCGACATTTCGCCATAATATGTTTGGCAATAAAGCTTAGAAAAGTCACTAGATTAATGAGTACAGGGCAGGGAAATACTATTGCAAGCATTCGACCCTCAATTCGCTTTCCATATGACGCACTTATTCTTAAAATGACACGCTCCATAATACTTAAACTAAAACCATTTATATTTTCATAAAATTAGAGACCAACGAAAAAAGAAACCGCGTTACAATATTACAAAATATCATTGCATAGAGCGTGTGAACAGTAGTTACGACATTACACTTAAAATGTCCGATTTTACGAAATATCTCCAATTTTGGTGGGAGACGATCTCGAGCTCGAGCTCATGTCTAGGGAATAACAGCCGCACGGGTGGATCCATCAGGTTAGGCTACGCTTGTAGGGATTGGTCCGTGGTTCGGGTCCGTGGATGTCACCCATCCACGGACCAATCCCTAGATTGGTCCGTGGATGGGTGACATCTTTACATATCAAGACTCCTCCGTGTCTCGGAAAGCACTTTAAGCCGTTGGTCCCGGCTGTCATTCGTGGATCTTTGACAATCGTTACGGGTCATCAGAAGCCCGAAAGTCTGACAACCAATCTTACCAAGGGGTATCGTATTACCCAGTTACTTGGTTGTGGAGGTCAGATAGGCAGTCGCTCCATGTAAAATACTGTAATTCAGTTGCTTCCGGTAAGACTGGAAGCCGACCCTAACATAGTTGGAAAATGGCTAGGCAGACACACATGTGACTACAATCATGAAAGACGCATTTTCTTCCAAAAATTTATCTTTCATTACTTTCGTAAATGTAAGTATCAACAACTTTTTGAGCTGGAGTTTCGTTTGGTATCCGAGTAATATTCGATTGAAATAAAATAATAATATATACTAGTAGCTAACGTACCAAACTGTGATGAGTTGTCAACTTATCATAGTTTGCATAACTTCTACGCGGACATTCGTATTTTTTTTTAATAAGTAACAATGTTTGCAATAAAAATAACTACAAATAATTATAAAACATGTATGGAATTGTGAAGTGTGTGAATTGTTTTAAAGAATGTTTTACATAAGAAGAAATATTTTAATTGCAGTAATTAAGCATAGTCGCCATTGCTGAGAAAGATATTTTCTTGTAAGACTTGTTTTTTTATGTTACAGTTACCAGGTAGTAATGTTTACCAAAAAGGCGTCTATCTAAAAAATATAAGTAGGTGAAACAAGGCCTATTTTCTCCTAACGTATTAGTCAGACGAGATACGGCGTTTTATCAAATAACTGTAATCCAGCAAAAAGAAAAATTTCATCTCCTATTGTAATCTAATCAAACAAAGATTTTCCTAAACCCACCTATATAAACACATCCTCTAATAAACCGTAACGTCATCTAAAGACTGCGCCCACGCATCAAATACAACATTATGACACCTTCATTAAGTTAGCACATAATGAGAGGCCAACAGACCCGAAGATCCATAATATTTTGTAACACTGTTATAAAATGTGAATGTGAGAGTCTTAAAGATCTGACATTTAGCTATCTACTTAGTTACCTGTTACTACAGTGGAGACTAATTAGTATTTAATATCTTCCATAGAAGAGGCAGCATCTAACTTTTATTAGGTGAATGGATAAATAATCAATCTACCTAGCCTTTTCCCAACTATATCGGAGTCGGCTTCCAGTCTAACCGGATGTAGCTGTATACCAATATTTTACAAGGAGCGACTGCCTATCTGACCTCCACAACCCAGCTGGGTACCCCTTGTAAAGACTGGTTGTCAGGCTTTTGGGCTTCGACTACCTGTAACGACTGTCAAAGATCTACGAATGATAGCCGGGACAAACGGCTCAACGTGCTTTCCAAGACATTGAAGTGAGTTTGAAGAGCCGTCATTCGACTTGATGCTATGGATTGACACTATTGACAGGTCACTTCACCAAAGTTTTCACGGTGAAATTTTTATTTAATACATCGGCAGGTCTACTATTCTTATGTAGAGTATAGAATAGAATAGAATAGAATATTTATTCAGTATTTAAAATTGGTTTTTACCAATTTTAAATACTGAATAAATATTCTATATATATTCTGTATACCAATATTTTACAAGGAGCGACTGCCTATCTGACCTCCACAACCCAGCTGGGTACCCCTTGTAAAGACTGGTTGTCAGGCTTTTGGGCTTCGACTACCTGTAACGACTGTCAAAGATCTACGAATGATAGCCGGGACAAACGGCTCAACGTGCTTTCCAAGACATTGAAGTGAGTTTGAAGAGCCGTCATTCGACTTGATGCTATGGATTGACACTATTGACAGGTCACTTCACCAAAGTTTTCACGGTGAAATTTTTATTTAATACATCGGCAGGTCTACTATTCTTATGTAGAGTGTAGAATAGAATAGAATAGAATATTTATTCAGTATTTAAAATTGGTAAAATATTAACATAAAATCTTAGAAATAATTCATAAAGGTAATACAATGTTAGATGCCTGTACTAGTACTAGTATGAACTACTACTAGTATGAATGTACTCTGCATTAAAAAACTAACTCATTAAGATCGGTTAAGTAATATGTTATTAAGTTAATACAAGAGAAAATAAAGTGAGATAACTACCTATTGTGCTTGATTTAGTTTTGTTCATTTAACTCATTTAGTCTGATGATAGATGGCGCTGTTGACGTACGGTGTAAAATGACGTATCTTTATTTGCATTTGTGTGTGTGAGTGTGTGTGAAAATTAATAATACGTTGGGCAAGCGTGTATTGATTATACTTATTAGAGGAGGTGTTTTCCCAGCAGTTTTTTATACTATAACAAGAACTTAGGTATACTTAGGTTGTATTTATAATTATTGTATCAGCTTTACTGCATTTTATACTTTATTGCCTTTTAAGTAAACGCTTCCAGCTTTTAAACAAATATTTTTTCTTTCCTTTACAATTAAAAAATCCTTTTTCAGCATCCCAAAAACCCGTCATCTGATAAAGAATAAAACACATCGCCAAATAATCATCCTCAGTACATTTCATCCTTCTCGCGCCGAAACATTTTCTGCTAATTGGACTCCAAGATAAAACTCTTTGGCGGCCAACTGAACGACAGCCAACATTAAGTATGTACTTTCCTTTGACGATTATTTATTCGAGATTTAAAAAATACAGGACATCGACCTTTCAAGGAAGTTAAGTCCCGATATCCTGAGGAACGAATTTATTGCGATAAAAAAACGATGTCATTGTTTAAGGGCAATTAGCGATACATTTTATCGCTGCAGCGTGTGATCAAACGTTATTGCAACGATAAATGGTTACGTGTTTGTTAAAAGGGTTTTTGTAATGATTACATGTTTAGGTGATGGTACCTACAGAAATCTCAAACCCAGTTAAATACTTATGTCTGATGCCAGATTGATCGTCTAAGGTCCCCCTAAGTGTGGAATTTAAGTGATGTGCTAATCATATACCTACAATACATGTGAATTTTCTGATGATACATTACAACCTTATACATAGAGATAAATACTATAATTTATAATGAAATCAAAATCAGAAACAGCAATTACATTCCAGTAGTTGAAACCTAATCATTATGTTTACTATCAAATCAAATAAGATATTGCAAATATACCTACTCAAGATCTATGGTACACAAGATAAGATGTTGCAAAAGGTTAACTTATGACAACACTAAAAAGTCTGAAACAGATATAAAAAAAGTCGCAAGTGTAAAGTAACGTAAGTCAAGTTATTATAGTTTACACACAGTAACAAAACAATTTTTTTACTTTGTAATCTATCGTTGAAAATTTTGTTGTGGTACCACCTAGTACGCTATATGTATATATAACAACACAGCATGACCGAAGGGTTAGACAAAGAGATATACAAAAACAATGAAATTCAAAACCATTCGCGCATTACCTATGGAGTATGTAACAGTATAGCGTTCAGACGTTATACCTAACTTCAACATAATACATCGCCTGATTTAGACTGCAGTCAAGAAAATGTTAATTTGATAATTTTCCTGTTTGGATCTATTTTTTCTTTATCTGCTTACCTGCTTTTCTGTAAAATTCACACCGTGAAAACTTATGTGAAGTGAGCTGTCATTTTAACTGATTCTAGCGATTTACACTACTGACAGCTCACTTCACTAAATTTTTTACATAATACATTGCCAGATATAGATATTATCGGTAATTTTATTTTAGGGTTAGGAGGAAAAGGGTGTAAAGTTCATTCATTCACCATAGAAAAGGGTGGATCCTCGGACCAGAAGGGTGTTGTGTCTGGCGGGCGATTGATGTTGGATTTTTGTATTTATGTCCATCGCACGGTAAACTCTATTTGCGCGATGCAGGATTTATGTGACGTCAGGTTTTTTGATGCGTAGTTCGCATGTGGCGATGTGGATACCGCCTCACTATGAACCTTCTGTAATACCTACACCACTCACGACCTCTGCCCTCTTGATCAACACAACACAGAAAGACTTTTAGATGTGATTGACGTCCAACTTGATTAAGCTAGTAAATAATAAATAACTAACACAAATAAGTATATTGCATTACGGCTTAGGTAATCCGTAATAGATTCTGTTGATTGCGATTACACTTGCATAGTTTGAAACCGGTTCATTAGCATGGTAGGAACTTAAAGAAAGCAGTCGGCTGGAGCGAGCGTAGTTTATGTCAGCGATTCAGCGGCTTTGCATAACAAGTAAAGGATAGCAGTAAGTAGATGCCTTAATATCCTACTAATATTATAAATGTGAAAGTATGTGTGTTTGGATGTTTGTTACTCAATCACGCAAAAACGGCTGAATGGATTTAGATGAAATTTGGTAAACATATAGTTTATAACCTGAATTAACACATAGGATACTTTTTATCCCGATATTCCCACGGGATCGAGACTTACGCGGGTGAAACCGCGGGGCGCAGCTAGTTGTTACATAAAATAAAAAGCAATAGGTACATAGAGAAAAGGAGGAGGAGCTCGTGGCTAAGTAATAACAGCCGCACGGATCGATGCATCAGGTTAAGCTACGCTTGCCGGGGTTGGTCCGTGGATGGGTGACCATCTTTACATACCGAGAAACCTCCGTACCTCGGAAAACACGTTAAGCCGTTGGTCCCGGCTGTCATTCGTGGATCTTTGACAGTCGTTAGAACTGGCCAAGGGTTATCGTATTACCCAGTTACTGGGTTGTGAAGGTCAGATAGGCAGTCGTTCCATGTAAAATTACGGTATTCAGCTGCATCCGGTTAGACTGGAACAACATAGTTGGGAAAAGGCTAGGCAGATGATGAGGTACATAGAGAAAATAGTTTCAGCTTTGACAACTGCGTGCTTCTTGAAAATAACATCATGCCTGCTATTTGCGTAATTTTCGTAACCGATTAAGACTAATCTGTTTCATTTTGACAGTTCAACAACATTCATTGCGTTAGTTACGTTGTTGAGCAGAATGTTTTTTCAAACTTATGAAGCAATGGATTAGACATTTGTTTCAAACTGATTCCAATTCTGATTGATCGTGTATTACAGAATAAGGGTGCTTTATAGTACTCACACTCGTCATCACAATCATCTCTTATCTACTTTCCTATCGTAGTTGTGCTGCCAGAGATTTCTTTAGAAATAAGCATCACCTTTGCACGTTTTTTTCTGTTCTTTTCTCCTGTTTATTATGTGTGTACATAAATGGTTAAATAAATAAATCATTATTTTTTTATATCTATTTTTAGACTTCTTGATTTTAATGTTAGGCTGTTATTGGTTGTAGTTGACAAATTCTGCTTTACAACTTTCACAGTAAGTATATGTTTTCTACCTTTTGCGTTATTTATGGCAAGATATATTATGTGGATTGTGTCTGACAATATACCTTCATTCATAATATCATGAGAGCTTAGGCTTTTACTTAACCTGCCAGGTTGGCGGGAAAGTCCGAAAGTGATACCGGGGACCTTGGCAACAGGCAACTGAAGGAACACGGGTGGGTTTTAGTCAGTAAAAGTCTGACACTCCGTCCAGAGCGGGAGTAGTCATTTGAAGATTCCCACCCTCAAAAATAAAAGGCAGAATACGATGATTATTGAACTCGCAAAACACTGGGAGCGGAGCGGAAGACTTTTCTAACTAAAACTCACCCGGTTTTAGTTAGAAAATTCTTCCGCTCCGGCCAGAGCGGGAGAAGTCATTTGATAATTACCCACACTCAAAAAAAAAAAGGCTTATACTTCAGCCATTCCCGATTCCACACAGATTATAAAATCCATTCCCAGTAACAAACAATTCTCATTCATAAATGCGAGAATTGATCGAAATATTTAATGACTAAACCGACCATAAAGCCCGAAAAGGAAATTCCGAGAGCACTTTCACAGAGATTCGAATCGAACTAAATAGACGACAAAAGTGGATGAAAGTGAACTTGTTACCAAATGACTATTAAGGATGCATCACACGAACATGTTTTCACATGTCCGAGCATCGAATATTATAAATTCTGTAGCCTTGCTCGCCTTGTGAGGGGAATCTAAAACTTTTCTGGCGCTTTCTTTATTTTATTCTTCTATGAAAGTTTGTTTATTTGTAAACGCCGTTTTTCCTTGAGAAAATGATTCAAAGGAAAATCTTTCAAGACTTATAGTTGGTTTTTCAGCCATTAATTTAAACTGCGGACTAAAAAATACTTGAAAATATTTAAAAAAATGAATGATATGCAGAGTAACCGGAAACACAAACGAACGAAGCAAGTTAATAAAAAGCTTGTAATAATAAATAATTTTGAACCAAGTTATGTTGAACAAGTAATCCTGGAAAATCCTTTACTCATTGCCGGTGTAACATCCAACAGTGAATGTACCATAAAAAACATTGTTATAAAAAATAAAAAAATAAAAATATTCACAAGCGTTCCTCTTTCGACAAAATCCTCACCATTCAAGATAACAGTTTAAAAACGCGGCAACACTCGGTAATATCACACATACATTTTGTGTACCAATCATAAATTCCTATCATCATATTGCTATAAAGTATCAAATTTAAATTAAGCTGTACGAGCGTTTGCCTTTGCCTCTTTGCCGCTCAAAAAAAAAGAAAAGCCAAAATGGCGCGGAATAAAGTAAATATGGTGTAAGCGTTTAATGAAATTTCGTGTCACCTCCATTATTGCATAACGGGATGAACAGTTTTCTGTTAAGCAAACTCATTGGGGATTTTATCAAAGGGTCAAGAAACCTATAATGAGTATCCGAACAGTGGGGGGCGAAAGAGTGTTGATTCGATTCGGTATTTTGACAGTAAAAAATGTGCGGGCCAACGGCCAGGGTCACGGTAGCTATGGCTCTCGATATAATAACATCTGGGAGCTCGGATTTAGAATCGATAATCGATATTAATCGAGATGATTTCATAAATCGAGATGCGTGACTCAGTTCGAAAAAATAAATATAGAATTGAATTTATTCAGAAGGAATTGGGAGGTGCATTTATCTCGAACGATGTACAATGGGTACGTAAATTATTGAAAAAATCATCCTGTTTAAAAATATAGCTAGTCACATGATATGAAAATGTTGTTTTAGGCGCTGAACAGACGATGGATAATTTGTCCATGGTCTGCCACAGCGCCTTAGATCAGATTGTGACAATGAATAGGTGTACTATGAAAATACACTAAACTCTGTTTTTTAACCTCGTAGACTAATTTGACAGGTGCAAATGTCAAACTACAAATCATTAAACAAAATCACTTGAAATGTCAATTTAGTCTTTACATTGTTTTATGCAAAAGATATGTAACAATAGTACGTACGGTATTAGTATCTATTATGTATGTGGAAGCAATAAAGTTTAAAATACATAATATGGAAAACCCAGACCAATTCTATGCAAGTGAAAGTCAACGTTCACGGTTTAATACTAAATTACTTGAATTTAAGGTCGCTAACGTATTCGGCCTTCAATTCTACTGATTTTACCTTTTATCCATCGTCACCATAATAACTTAGGACTGACGAAATATTTATTTCAAGTGTTTTTTTAAACAACTCATGATAAACCGACAACTTTGACATTTTCAAACGTGTTCCACGAAATGACATAATTTTACAGGAAGTAACGAAATTAAACACAAACAAAATAGCTATTGTCAAGCTTTTAGATAATTTTAATAATAATAATAAACAAAATGATTTCCTTAAATATGGCAAAAAAATCTACAAGAAATTTTCATTAAGTCATTTTGTTATTAAACATTTTATTAGGTAACCTTGAATTTTCTTAACAACTGTTATAATTATCATGTACTTGTAAATGGCATATCGTCTATGTTGTAGGCGAATGACGCGGAACAGAGTCGATGAGCCATAAAAAAATCGAATGAAATGGGCCTTAAATGAATGAAATAAAGCGTGAATGAGAATGAAAGGAAAACGTATTGTCTGTTCCGCACGAATCTCGGCATTTATTGAGGGGAACGGTTACTTCATTTTGTTGCCGATAGATTTATAAACTGCGGGGTAATTGCGTAACACACATTCACAAAATGACAATTGATTGCAATGGGTTTCATTTTGACAGTTCACCCACGTTCATTGCGGTATTTACGTTGTTCAGCAGACGAATTTTTCAAACCTTATGAAGAAATGGATCCTTCAAAAATCTCGGATTGTGATTGAAAGTGTGTTACGCTTTTAATATTGAGTTGTAGGTACTTAGTATTGCAATTGTAGATATTGATTTATAGCAATTTGGGTGAAAAAAAACCTTACAATGATTTCCCAAAAATCGGTACTTACATTGACTGACAGAATTACTTGTTATGTGATTAAAGTTTTGATTAATGAAGCATTTTTTTTAGTCACTTACGAGGAATAATAGATTTCCTAAATAATATTATAGTGCAAGGGAAATAAGTTTTTCATAAAAATATGACACTTCTTGTCGTAAAGCTAGTGTCATTTTTTTTATTCACAATGAACTGTATTTTTTATGCACTTGGTTGAAATAAAAATATTATGCACTTACATACATATCTATGTTTTTAATTATTTAACGTGATATTAATAAATAAATGATACTTATTACAACGGTAACAAGTAAGAAATCTAAGTTCTTAAGTTTTTTTTTGTTCTGTAGAGAATATAATTATTACTATCATCAACATATTGTACTTCAAGCCGCGTAGGTAATGACCGTTAAATGTTAATACCGCCTATGATCCTAAGGTAGGTATTCAATATTTATCTCATTACGACTGCTAATGGTGTTCTAAAACCTTTACAATCGTTATTATTAGCCACTTTGATTGGCTTCTTTTATGAGGATTACCATGTCATAGACAATGCACGTAACACCTGCCAGAGACAACAAAATTAATCACAGTTGTCACAATCCGACAGACTGTTGTGATAAAAATTGCCAACCAATTTGTCAAAAAATCATTAAAGATCTTACTTTTTTGCCTCAACTCCGATATCAGTTTTCGTATAACATTTTTCAATTTCCAAAAAAACGTTACCGTCTCAAATTGAAAAACGCCTTATCTTTGACATTTTATCTTCAATATTAATGGCGGATAATTCTTAAAATTGAGGTATTTTTGACGTAACGTGAGAAGACGCCATATTGGTTATAATGTCAGAGGGTTTTGGCGCGAATTTTAGTTCCTGTTACTCGTTAGTTTATGTAATTATCTGTAAACATGCGACTTGTTTTAACGGAAAAATAATGTCGCAATTAAAATTGTCCTTGCGCGCCCTCTGCGCTTTAATATGCAGCATTTAAATAAATTATTTAGTTCAGAAACTCGGACAGATAATGACACATTTTGTGTAAGAACTAATCGTTTTTCAACACGAACTTGAGCTTATAATTTTTCTACTATTTCCGTAAGCAATGTCTGACATTGAGCACACCTAGATAAACGCTAACTTGACGGAATAAGATCAACTTTTTGACGTGAATAGGGCCAAGAGCAAATAATCAAGAATGGCCTTTCAACACGTCAAATGATTTCTAATCTCAAGCTGTCATGGAAATTCTGACTCACTTACATAAAATTATTTAAACTTAAGGGCCCGGGACACAGAGAGAGATAATAAGAATGCAATATATTCTAATTATTTAACAGTACCTACGGCCGATAAAACGCGTCCTACAGAATAAATTCAAGTAATTAAGAAAACTACATTTGCATTTAGGGAATGATAAAATTCTCGGAGTCTTAATAAACTTGTTACATACTAAAACAGGACCTACAGCGAATTCACTTCGCTGTAGGTCCTGTTTTAGTATGTAACAAGTTTGATCCCTTTGGATTTAAAGTGCATCCTATTTGCGTCTTAAAAGGCGGATCCGCAGTGGTAGCTCGCGAAATTCAAATTTTCTTACGTTTTTTAATCATTAGAATCATTAATAAATACATCTCATCTAAGTTAGATTTGTTCCATAAACTTTTCCAAAAGAGATTTGTTCTTATGGAACAAATCCAATTTAGAGATTGTGTATGTATTAAAGATTCTAATGAATATAATACTGTGTGTTATAGTCGCGAATCATATTTTGATCAAGATACAACCTGACACTGACCTGGAATTTGCAAAAAACGCAAGCAAATTTGAATATCGCGGGCTACCACTGCGGATCTGCCTTAAGACGCAAATCGGATTAAGTCCTTTTTTTGGAATGTCGCATGCTGCCAGAAAAGGGACGCAATTTTACCAAATAAATTGCTTTTTTTTTGTAAAGATTTAAGAAAAAAAGAACAAATAAATTTTAACAAAAATTCAAAATTGACACGTTCATTTCTGGCAGAATTAAATTAGAGATGTAAGTTTGGCCACACACTAAGGATTCAAAAATGCATGTAGCGTAGCAGTGACAAGTTTTAAATTACGGCAACATTGCATGTTTTTTTTTATAAAGAGCGGGGAAAAATTTGGTAATTTTTGTAACCAGCCAGCAAGTTACATGACTGGCCAGATTTATACCTATCATCAAGTCGCCTATGTTTTACATAAAATATCTAGTGTTTATCTTATCAACCACTGCTGCCACCCATCGTCTACCAACAAAAACCAATCTATCTGTTAACTCATGCAGATCACAGCATAAACAACTTCCTAATTGAATTTGTTCATTGTTGCCAATGTTGCCACACACAAGCTGCAATATTAATCGTTATTTTAAATTGAAAATAATAATTTATTATCTATGACTATTGATTTTGCACGTTCTATGCACATTTTTGTGGTTGTTTTATGCTCAATAGTTATTTCTCAGTTTGGATTAAAAATAAAACATAAACTTAAAATAATTAAATTGCTTTTCCTGTATGACCAAAAGTAATTAAATGCTCTTGGATATCAGAAGGCCAAATAAATATTTATAGCTCCATGTGCAAGTAGCTATAAAGTATGTTTTTTATCCTTTTAACGAGAACCAGGTTCTAAATAATTAATTAAAATCTAACCCTTATGACTAATAAGCAATTTTAATTTAATTTTTACGTGGGTTTAGGGTTTTGTTCGTTTTTCGTTCGAGGTACAAACAATATTTAAAAAAAAAAAACAAAGCATTTCAAGTAACGACATTTCTGCAGTAAATGCCTCAATCAACTATATAAAGCTGGTAAGCTGCATTTGATGGGTTGAATCGGATTAGCAAGATGGCATTAATTTGTACGAACGCAAAATGGGAATTCAGATATTAGAGAAGGACCATTAAAAGAAACTAACTTCGGAATTTCTTAATAAAATTCGAATATAAACGTACTTTTAGTCCATTTTGAGATCAATTTAAAGTTTTTTTAATTGATTGACATTTTAATTTAATATTTTTTAAAATATCACAATATTTATAATTTCAAAATATCTACAATCATGTGTATATTTTTGTAAAGAAAAACTTTACTGAATTTTACTTAGCCTTTAATTTTCTTCTAAATGTCTGCGATAGCAGCTATGAAGTTGACGGGACTTACCTGCAAAAAAGAAAAGATTAATGAGTTATGACATCACTTTTTTTTTTCAGAAGCAATTACATTTTTCATAATAAGCGGAAAACATGAAAACACAAAAGGTTTTCACATACAACTGCGTAACCTTCCTGGATGCCAAGTTTCAGCTCAAAGCGCTTACGTAAAATTACAAAAGCTTTCATAAGTTATCTCGAAGAGTTTGTAAGCCAGCTTAATTTCACTTGAAGCGCTTTTCATCACTTGATTACAGAAATAATCTAACGAAATGCATCGCGGAAGTCACACAGAACCACAAGGAATGGCAACATTTAATTCTATTCTTCATTTAAATTTTCTCTACTAATTAATAATCAGAAATTGTGAAACATTAGAATATTAATCTTATAATTGAAACTTAATACTCGTTTTTTAATATGTATTTGTGGTTAAAGGAAGTCATTGCCCTCAAAACATAGATAAAAAAACATTAAGTAATTACGTCAGTTATTGTGCACGGTAATTTTCTTAGCCCTACTAATTGTTACTACAAATATTGTGGTGACATTAATGCCTTAGGTAGAATAGTAATGTGCAATGTATGTTTAAAAATTGCGTAAATTGTCTATGAGTTTTCTTTTGTGAAATGAGAGGACTGTCAAGCATTGTGACTGTACCTTAAGAAGACCTTGTCTATTGGTCACTAAATAACTTACTAGGTACTTAAATAGAAAATCAATGGGTCTGTCTTCATTCAATCTAGTGAATAATCCATTAACGTTATAGAAGATGGATAAGTTCATGCAGAAACTGTAACATTTATGTACTCACATATAAGTATTAAGATAAAATATAGTGCTTTCGGACACTGAAACAACATGATCTTTTCAAAAATACTTACTTCAGCATAGTTTTCAATTTGATTTGCTTAAACGCTAAAGCGATTTTCGCACTAATAGTTAGCAGACCACAAGTTTAAAATGTAAACACAATCATTATACAATCAACAGTCCACTTCATTGACACGAACACAAAAGCAAAACTCCAAATCAACCTAAATACTAACAAATATTCTAAGAAAAACTTAGTCGTTTTTTAATACTTACCTATCATAACATTATGATTACCTGCGTCAATCAAGAGACACCTGACTGGTGACTAGTGACTAATCCCACGATTTTGCGCTCTGTATTTTGAACTCTCGGTATTGAGCCGAGGATTGAGAATCCAACAGAGCGCATCCTACCGCGTCAAGAAAACATATTGTTGGATTTTCAACTTTCGGCGCAAAGACGACCGTTGAAAATACAGTTCGCAAAAAAATACGTCACGATAAAAATGGCCAGTGTGAACCTGGGCTAAATACGTATACAATCAAAGCAAAGCCAATGTTTTTGTTCTTGTCGAGAACAAAATTAAATAAAGATTTGTACAATTTGTACAGTCGACTTGTCAGTTTTCGCAGAAAAGTTAATACTTATGAATTTAGTACGTCAGTTGTTGTCAGGGATTCTGGCAAATCGTATGCCCAAAAGCGTAGGTACTATTTCTAGAGAAAAAAGAGGTCAAATAAGAAAAACATTGTTTGACAAGTGTAAAAAGTTTTGGAGGAAAACTCTTGTGGGTATAATGCTAAAGTAAGCAAATTAATAGTGACGCGAATCGTTACGAAGATATTACTTATTGACTAAGATCAAGCTCGAATCTATTTATACACTGTAATAGCATTGTTCATATTCGGATAGCTCATGACCTGAAGAGGTGCCATAAAGAATATGAATAAAAATCGTTTGTTTTTTCAAATCCCGTGAAATTTCGCGGGTAGATGGTAGTCTACAATTTAACACTTTTACCAAGAAGTTGAAGTATGACTGACAAGTCAATTTAAATAATAAAAAATACCCTACATCTGGGGCAGGCGGTTAAAACAGCACCCTAAGACTGGATTTTAGAACTCTGCAACGATTATACGACTTCAAAGAGTACATACACATCCCGCCCCTTACATTAGGTAGCTACACCAAATGGCATAAAAAATAAAACCATAAATAACAACGAAGGTTTTGTCCAAACACAATGGAACAGTTGCGTAAGTGCGTAAATAATCACCATAAACGCATAACAGATTTTGTATGGAGATGTAAAAAAATTGGCGACCCTCTACCATTGGACACGGTTTGAAAACACAATGCCTTGAACAAAAACTCGCTGTCAATCTGATGTACCATAAGGTTAATTACAACGATGTAATTTGATACTGGTTAGATTTCTTGACTGATAAAATTAATAGCCAGTTGTTTTATTGCAGAGTAATGGAATCTTCTCAAACAGAGAATGAGCCTTGATCATTACATTTATTAACTTACTAGCTGTTTGCCCGCGACTTCGACTGCGATCCAGGATGAAAAGTAGCCTATCTACTTCTCCGGGTCATGGTCTACCCATGGGCCAAATATCATCCAAATCCGTTCAGCCGTTTTAGCGTGAAAGCGTAATGAACAAACAAACTCACTTTCGCATTTATAATATTATAGTATGTATAGTATGTATCATAGTATAGTATAGTATATATTATAGTATAGTATATAGTAAGGAAAGGATGATGATGAAGGCTCGACATTTACGCCTATTCTATTTCAGTATTTTCAGTTGTGACTGTAACGTTAAACCTCGTCTAGCAATCAGGTAACCTAATAATACGGTCACTATCTTTCATCGACATCTCATCATTTTTTTCAACGGTGAAGGAAAACATCGTGAGTACCTATTGAGTGAGGAAACCGACATGGCAGAGAGATATTTCTCGACGGCATGTGAAGGCAAGTCAGAGGCCCATGGGCGGCATAAAAACTCTCCCCAGAACCCTAATTGCATAATACACGATCAATCCGAATTGGAATCGTTTCCATTATTTCATAAGTTCGTAAGTTACGTTGTTGAGCAGTTTTTTTTTGTCACCAACCACACGAAAAAGAATGATTCCATCTTTTTGTGATTTCAGGACTGAATACTTAAGTGAAGTTTCACCAAACTTAGACAGACAGTCATGGTTCATCAAGCATTTTTGGTAAGTTATATCTTATCCTTGACAAAACGTCATTTTGATAAACAGAAATCGGTCACTAGAAGTCACAGAATGTTCAATAACAGCCGCACATTACCAATTGACCGCACCAGTGAGGTAGGTAATGTTCAGTAGCGATGACTGTTTTTTGGTCGTGGCCAAGAAACGCACCCATATGGTAATCTAACGAATTAACAAAAGAAACATCCATTTCCCTACTTAACAGAAGCCAGTGGCAAAATTTATTAGGGTTAGCAACGTTTAGAAAGCGCGCATAAACTAATTATAATGCAATTTCGCTTCACATTACACCGGCGCTTGGGCAACGGCGCGGGCGGCTATTTTACAAGATTTCGAATGTAACGCGCCGATTTGTTAAGTGGGCTAATTGTCAAACAGATTGCTATTGATATTTTAGTTATTGTTTGAGTAATTACTCAAGTCGTTTTCTATATTTAGGGCTTGTGTTAACTGGTTTCGTGACACTGCGCAGGCGACGATTTCGGTGAAGTAACTTCTAATGACATGTAACCTCTTGGTATTCAATAGTAGGATAATATACACACACTGAATAATGGACTTACTATAAAAACTTAGACACTTCTGTTCAACGTGTCTAATGCCAGTCTTACGTCAAACTCCATACAGAAATGTCGTGTTTAAAAGGTGTTTAGCCTAAACAACTGATAAACACTGTTTTGTGGTAGTAGATGTCCCATAGTGCGGACTACACTATGTCAAAGTAAGATAAGATAAGATAAGATAATTTATTTTGCAGTAGGTATTTACTTAAGTACGGTATGTAAGGTACGAATTAAGAACCCGAAGCCACTTACTTTCTTGAAATAAGAATTATAGATCTTCAATTTTCTCCTGCTAGCTGTTTGAAATTTTGACGATCTTGTCTCCCGGCCCTTGCGTAATAAGTATTACCCAGGAAGGGTTACACATATTAAATTATTACGCAAGAGCCGATTCTGCCGTAGTCTGGTAATAAAATTGTGTTGCTCATCATCTGCCAACCCTTTTCCCAACAATGTTGGGGTCGGCTTCCAGACTAACCTGTTGCATCTGAATACCAGTATTTTACATAGAGCGACTGCCTATCTGACCTCCACAATCCAATAACTGGGTAATACGATACCTCTTGGTAAGACTGGTTGTGAGACTTTCCGGCTTCTGACGACCCGTAACAACTGTCAAAGAACGTCCACGAATGACAACCGGGACCAACGGCTTACCGTGCTTTCCGAGGCACGGAGGAGTCTCGGTATGTGAAGAACCCATCCACGGACCAACCCCGGCAAGCGTAGTTTAACCTGATGGATCGACCCGTGCGGCTGTTATTATTTAGCCACGAGCTCTTCGCAATTCAATGTAATAACATTGTCTTGCTAAAGATAACATTTTAGTACCTACTTAAATCAGTTTGGTGAGTGCCATTATTGATAGTTCAAATGTTGAAAACTGTTATATTCTTGGCGATTTCAATGCACACCCAACAGAACGATTTTTTACAGAACTGATAGGCTTCTGTCAGGAATTTGAGTGGAACTGTGTTGATACGGAGATATTGGGTTTGGACTCAGATATATATACTTTTGTGAGTGACGCTCATGGCTCACGGAGGTGGCTTGATCACTGTGTGGTTACTAAAGCGGCCCGTGAGTCTGTAGTTAATGCGAGTGTTGTATATGATACATTATGGTCCGACCACTACCCGCTTGTTTTAGAATGTCTTTTCGATAGTGTTTCTGTAAAGCAATGGGATTTTAGTTATGTGGAAAATGTTGTTGTTTGGGGAGATAGAAGTCTTGAACAGGCTCAGAGTTACACAAAGGCATGTCATGAAAGACTTAGACTTATTGATTTCCCTGAAAACTTCAGAATCTGTAGTGACAAAAGTTGCAATCAAGTATGTCATCGCACTGTTATAGACAATATGTATAAAGATATAGTTAGTGCTTTATCTGAGGCAGCTGCGATGGGTCGGGGGCGCAATAAGCGTAGGAAAAAGAAAGTAGTGGTAGGGTGGAATGCGCATGTAGGTGAGGCTTACAGGGACGCCAGGCAGAAGTTTCGACTTTGGGAAGACCTTGGGAAGCCATCTGCTGGTCCCATATTTTGTGATATGCAGGAAGCTAAGAGAATTTTTAAATCTCGCTTGAAATGGTGTCAAAATAATGAAGATCAAATAAAAATGGATATTTTGGCTTCAGAACATTCAAGCAATGATTTTCGCTCCTTTTGGAAAAACACGAACAGACTCAGTAGTAAGCCTGGCCTCCCTGTGTCTGTCAATGGTCAGAGCGATCCCGTAGGCATTGCTGACCTCTTTAAGGAACATTTTAGAATAAAGTCTCCACTGGGTCCCTGTGTTTCCGAGCCTGATGTTGTTGACCATGGTGACCTTGGAACGAGATTCACTGCCAAGGACGTTAAAAGTGTTATTAACAGTATGTCGAGAGGCAAGTCTCCAGGTCACGATGGTCTCAGTATCGAGCACCTCAAGTTCGCGGGCCCTCATCTACCGAGGGTGTTAGCAATGTTTTACAACTTTTGTGTGAGTCATGCGTATTTACCTAGCAATATGACTAAAACTATTGTAGTGCCCATTATTAAAAATAGAACGGGTGATATCGCTGACTTAAAGAACTACAGGCCTATTTCTCTGGCAACAGTGATCGCGAAAGTGCTTGACAGCCTGCTTAACAGACAACTTAATAACTTTGTTCAGCTGCACGACAATCAGTTCGGATTTCGATCCGGACTATCTACTGAGAGCGCCATCTTGTGTCTAAAGTGGGCTGTGAGGTACTATGTGGATAGGAAAACTCCTACGTATGCTTGCTTCCTCGACCTCTCCAAAGCTTTTGATCTGGTCGCGTACAGTGTCCTCTGGAGGAAGTTACAGGAAGCTGGAGTTCCTCCTGAGTTGATAAATACTTTTAAATGTTGGTATGGGGGCCAGATCAATCAGGTACGCTGGGCTGGGGGTTTGTCAGAGCCGTATAGGTTGGAGTGCGGGGTGAGGCAGGGGGGGTTGACTTCACCCACGCTCTTCAATCTGTATGTCAATGAGTTGATCGAGGTGCTCAGCAGAGAGCGTGCCGGCTGTTACATTGACGGAGTATGTGTAAATAACATTAGTTACGCTGATGATATGGCGCTGCTGAGCGCCTCGGTTTGTGGTCTTAGGAGGTTGGTGACCATCTGTGAAGAATATGCTTTACTTCATGGATTGGTCTACAACGTCACTAAAAGTGAAGTCATGGTCTTTGGTGTCAGTGGTCGATGTCCTGATTCTATCCCTCCGGTCAAGTTGAACGGAATATCACTTATGAGGGTATATAAAGTGAAGTACTTGGGACATCTTTTGACCGCTGACCTCAAGGACGATGATGATATTGAAAGAGAAAGGAGGGCGCTGTCGGTGAGAGCTAATATGATCGCTCGCAGGTTTGCACGTTGTTCTAGAGAAGTAAAGAGAACTTTGTTTCGTGCATATTGCACCTCATTTTACACGTGCAGCTTGTGGGTAGATTACACTCAGAAATCCTACAGCGCCCTTCGTGTTCAATATAATAATGCGTTCCGGGTATTGATGGGGCTGTTCCGCTTCTGTAGCGCATCAGGGATGTTTGCTGAGGCTCGTGTCGATTGTTTCTACACTACGATGCGGAAAAGATGCGCTTCCCTGGTGCGCCGGGTGCGGGCCAGCCCCAACATTATACTGCAGTGTGTGGCGAGCAGACTGGACTGCTTGTGTGTGAATCGCTGCTGCAAGGTTTCTACATCGGTTTTGAGCTTGTAGCAGGGATTCTCATATCTTTAAGGCAGTGTTAGATAAGTATTTAGGTTAAGTGTACTAACATAGTTGATAAGAAAGATTGTTACTAACGTTTTGAGTCATGTTACTTGTGAATTAAATATAAATAAATAAATAAAATGTACCTATTGCCACAATATGGTAAATCACGCTTTATGTAAGTATTAATAATTAACCTTTAATCAAGTAAAAGGCAATCTACCAGAAATATTTGCATGATTCGAATCAGACATTGAACAGAAATAATATCGCCGATCAAGTACGAACCGACTCATGTTTCCGGGATATTGTGCCGACAAACATCGAATTTATTTTATGTGTTCCGTTCACAAACAATGTTGGTTCGCGAAAAATGTAACGAGAGCTTATTATAAGTAGATTTTGGAAGAAAAGCTTTGTGTTATCTTAAATAAGGTTGTAATTCCAATGTAAGCAGAACAGACGTTGTGTAATTATGTTTCACCTTTCGTTAAGAAAAAAAGCGTTTCTGATTATCTAAGGCGAATTATCAAGCATTGTCTGAAAAATAATAAGGTCTTTAAGGTATAAGGGGAGATAACATATGAACGAGGTTGAAAAGTAGTAACGGCAAGTGCCAGCAAATTAAGATCAATGTGTTATTTTGGCGTCTGAGTGATATTGACAGGGGGGCGTTGTTTGTAGACATTTGTGAAACTGTCACAGAAATCGTATTGACAAACAAGAGTGCGGCGCGTTCCTATTTTGACGGAACGATTTTCGATTTTCAGATTTCCGGCGCGTTCCAATTTTGACCACGCGTCAAAATTGGAACGCGCCGTAAATCTGAAAATCTCCCTCCCTCTTTCATTTAGAACGTCAATTGGCCAAACTATCAATTAATCATTGCATATTTTTACCACCAAAAGTCCTTGTAAAACCTAAATAAATTACCGCCAGTTAACTTTACGAACGCTCGTTAAAACCTAAAAGACCATTCACAATTTCCTCTGCACACGAAATGTATGATTAAAAGGTAACCTTCGTGCTGCCATCAGTAGATGCTAGGTGGTGGTAGATGGTGGTAGGAGGTGGTAAGCCGACAGTGTGTCGTTTGTTACCCAACAGACGTAATTACAGGACAAACAATGAGTTTTGAAACCGCGCGGTACAGCGGTGGTCACACGATCTTGAGATCTGTCGGGAGCGCTAAAATGACACTTCAATTTGTTTAAATTTTTGATGAACAGTTCATTGAAAAGTAATTTTTATGGGGCCTTACCACAAAAACTTAGACACTTGTTCAACGCATGTTTAATGTCAGTTTTATGTCAAAGTCCATACAGAAATGTCATATTTAAAAGGTGTTTAGGCTAAACAACTGATAAACACGGTTTTGTGGTAATAAGGATGATGTTTAAATTGTTTCTAAAAAAACTGTTGTTTATTCTGTGAAAGCTCAAGACGAAATACGTTTTTACTTTATAATTATCTAATTATTATTATCAATAATCGGTTAAATAATAACTATTGGTAGTTAAGTGTATAAAAATGTACATGGATGTAATAAATATTATCGACGCTTCCATCTCAATTAAAAACCTCGTTTAAATGCAAATTACGCCTAATAAATCAATAACAACAACATTAACAACTTCATGCAACACACACTACTTACAAAACCAACAGTCAAGCTCTATAAAGCAAGTGTAGAAACAATTTATTTAAAAATAAATTGGCACTACAAATGAACAATGTACTACAGTAACTGCATGATTGACTGATAATGAAATAATTTAGAACGTAACTGCCTATCAATAGTGGCTTGTTATTATATCAATTTTTAATACACCAACTTGTCAAGTTATAACTCAATTATTAAAAGTTAATAAATACGTGATAGGAAATAGGCTCGGCTGGGTTTTAGAATTTACAACCTTCGGATTGTTTTCTTCCTAACTTCCTGTACAGTCGCTCCAAAAAGACGACTATTTAAAGTAATTAAGAGATCATTTAGCTCAGCATAACAGCTACTTACAATTTTCCAAAGAATCTTCCCAGGTTTGCTGAGATTAACCCCATAAACTAACCTAATTTGCTTGAATATGAAAAGATCCTATACTAAAATATGTTTATCTTAATACCTGCAAACCTATAGTATAAAATAATATCATCAGTACATAAATTACCTAATCAAAAAAGCATCATCTTAGACACCCAGATGTAACGAAACATCGGGGTAAAGGTTGTGACACACAGCCGTGAAAAGCCTCTAGCTGCTGCACATTTTAGCGGCGCGGACTAGATTTCGCTTTTCGTAATTGATTTTTTGGTCTTCATGCTTTTTAGATGATTTTAGTCGGTCATGGCTTAAGATTAGTGATTATTAAAAAACTTGTAGGTATACTTGTCATTCTGCACCCAATATAGTGTCTTCTAAGTGGATTTCTTGAATGCTTTGCTTCAACTGTTGCCGTTTTATTATAAAATACCTATCCATACTTTATACTATACTACCGGATGCCTGCAGCTTTGCCCGCTTGACAAATTATATACTAAAACCTTCCTCGAGAACCACTCTATCCATTGGGTGAAAACTGCATGAAAATCGTCGCAGTAGTCAAAGACAGACAGACAGACGCGGCGGAGGACTTTGTTTTATAATATGTAAGGATCCATACTATAATATTATAGATTCGAAAGTAACTCTGTCTGTCTGTCTGTTACCTTTTCACGCTTAAACCACTGAACGGATTTCGACAAATTTTGGCAATGAGATAGATGGCATCCTGGTGAAGGACATAGGCTACTTTTTATTGACATACCGCGCGCGCGAAGCCGCGTGCTGAAGTAACCTATAAGTAAAGGTGAATCTATTCCTCAAAAACCACAGCTGGTTCTCAGACCAAATAAAAAACCAAAACTAACGCTGCGAACAATACAGTGAAGCATGTCAAAGCTACACCTCCGCACACGTTTACAATCAAACTACACCTCACTAAGTGCACACATGTTTACGAAACCAGCCTCACCTCACTGTTGATAGCGCTCTGTCTTGGTTTTTTATTTGGGCTGAGAGCTGGTTCTATGGTTTGAGAACTCAATGTTAAGTATGGCTGTCAATTAATCTTTCCGAAACTTGCTGTAATAAAAAATGCAAAAAAATATGCTCGTTAACCATATTATCGTATTACATACTAAATAACCAGGATGGACCGGAGTACTGCAAAATCCCTTGCTCTTTTTTATTGAATCCATTTGGACTAATGATTTAGATACGATAGGTTAGAGCTTTTAATTAAAGTTATAAACAAATTTACTTTACCCAAAGGGTTCCATATAGGTAAATACGCCAATAACCTCAAACAGTAACTTATATTCACTTCGAAACTTCGAAGCTTTTAAGTTCTAAAGATCTGCAAAGGCTTGCTAGAACAGTGTTTAAAACTAACCAAGATAACTGACATTCTCGTTGTCATAAGTTGTCATTATTTTAACAGAAGATAAAACTTTTCTTTATCGATCTTATTTCTAGTAAATACTTAGAAACTTCTTTAAAATCTTAACTTTATGGAATTCATAAAAGACCTTGGAACCATGTTGAATGTTACCACAATGTTACCTACTTACCATCTTTCAAACCGCTGTCTATCTATTCGCCTTAATAAATCACACTAAATTAAAAATGGCGCCCTCTAGAGTACATAAAGTCGGGAACTAAAAAAAAAATATTGTTTAATCGTACCCTGTTGGGTATCAAATGAAAGGACTTAATGAGCACATTTCAAAAATATATATATTATAACCCCAAAAGAATTAAAATAAATTAAAGTAATAAAAACTAAAACCCAACTACGACTAAAAAGGTATAAACAAGACACCACAGACAGACAAATTAAAAATCCGGAGTCACACGTAATCTGTTTGATTTATGCCCTAACACGTGTGACTCCGGATTTTTAATTTGTCTGTCTGTGGTCTCTTGTTTATACCTTTTTAGTCGTAGTTGGGTTTTAGTTGGTTCTAGGACATGCGGGTTTCCTCACGATGTTTTCCTTCACCGTTTTTGAGAGAAGTGGTGATTCGCAATAATTAGGCTCATAAAAGTGTTGCCTTTCCTTTGAAAATATAAAATCTTCTTTAATATGTAAAAAAAGGAAGATAAAACATAAAAACACGCCTGTAATCCCCAAAGGGTTCATTTATATGTACACCAACTTTTCCTCAGTTATGTTAGTTAAGTCCATGTGATAGGGGGCGAGTCTATTGTCATTAACCGAGCTCAACTCCAGACTGCGAGCTGCTACTGAGAAATTCTTCAAAAGAAACAAAAACTGTTACAAAAAAGATATCAATACACTATTGACGTAAAAAGGAAAACATGGGACACATGGGACAACTGATACATAACTGGCGAAATATGTACAACTTCTGCCTACCCATTTAGAGAATACATACATGATATTATGTAACGTATTGACAAAGTACATTTCCCGAAATGTACCGTATTTTTCTCCGTTTCAAACGTAGGTCAGTATATAACAGTACCTACAATGAAAATTAAATGCTAACTTTATGAGGTCCAAACGACTCGACATGTGCAAGTTTCAACCGTAACTCGGCTGTTAGCGCATCCTTCGGTGAATTTCGTCGTACACACGGCTACACATCAAGCTATACATTTCCAGTTTATGCTGATCTCGCATTGTATAGGATTTTCGTACAATGCGAGGTCAGCTTATACTGGAAATGTACAGCTTGATGTGTAGCCGTGTGTACCACCGGTAACTACAGTAAGTACTCACTGTAACATGATCGGGGGACACGTTATTGTAAGTTTTGGGGCAGACATGATCGTTGTTGCATCAGCGGATGGCGTCAGATCATGTGTAATGAACTAAAGGATAATTTTAGAGGTGGAAGTTGTTGTTTGTTTTTTTTACCGTTACGCACGATATAAGGAGTAAAAAATGGGAGCCGTCAGAAGTCTAGTCTTTGAAGCTAAAAAAGTTGGATGAACTGATATAGATTCCCTCAAATATTCCCCAATGCGCATTTTCACTAACAACTGTTGAACTTTCAACTCTCAGTGCTGAGCCGAGTGAAAATCAGACAGTATGCTTTTATTAGGCATAACTATTAAGTGTCGCGTTGTGTGAGTGAAAACGGGCATTAGTCTTTATCTAATTAGTTACCTACTGAAACTAAATATGTATCTTTCTCCAACACAAAAAGGTTTTGTTTAAAAAGCTTTTTCATGGAGTGTACTAATGCCAAACCGAATGCCAAATAATCGAATATCAATAATTGATCGACCAATATAAATCGAACGTCTAAATACTCGAACGTACATAATATCGAATGGTTAATAAATCGAACATTCAATACATCGAGTGTTCAAAATATCGAATATTTGTTTGATCGAGCGTTCAATGCATCGCATATTGTAACTGAATGTCGGAGTTGCCGACACGTGTTTTATTTATCAACCTTTGATAAAAGTATCGCATGTGCACAAGGCATAACACAGATCAGTTCTCGCAGTGGATTCATATTTTGTGTAAAAAGTAAGTATGTATCGTTAAAATTTACATAAAGTCACGTCATCGCGTCACAGCTCGTGAGATAGCTCGTAAAAAGTGTTCGTATTGACCCAGTAGTCTACATTCAGTAACAAAAGATTTTCTTCGTGACGAATGTGACGATATCAATTAATATACACACAACATATCCTATCATCACGCTTGTATTTTCCGAAGGGGTAGGCAGAGTTCATAGTAATTGGTGGCCGTCGTCATGGATGACAATATTGGATGGAATTGTTAGGGTAACCGAATGAGCATTACCTACTAGATAGATAAATTAATAAATAGAACGGAATTTGCTTGAAATCATCTGCCACATAAATTGTTACTTACATACAAGCTTAGTTTAGTTACATTAGGTGGTGAAACAGGGCAGTAGAATTCGGGTTGATCTAGGTTATGAAGATGAGGAGCTCGTGGCTAAGTAATACAACCCCACAGGTCGATCGATCAGGTTAAGCTACGCTTGCCGGGGTTGGTCCGTGGATGGGTGACCATCTTTATATATCGAGACTCCTCCGTGTCTTGGAAAGCACGTTAAGCCGTTGGTCTCGGCTGTCATTCGTGGATCGTCAGAAGCCCGAAAGTCTGACAACCAGTCTTACCAAGGGGTATCGTATTACCCTTACTGGGTTGTGGAGGTCAGATGGCAGTCGCTCTATATAAAATACTGGTATTCAGCTGCATTCGTTTAGACTGGAAGCCGACCCCAACATAGTTGGGAAGAGGCTAGGCCGATTGATTTTTAGATTAAGAAGATCTTATACGGGCCACATACACTTAGGTAGTAATCAAGATAGAAAAAAAAACAAAATCACAAAATACTTCATCCTCACATGCAATTGCATTGACCCTGCATCTTCCTGCCTTCAGAATAAGCCGTTTTGTCTATTCTCGCATAGACATGCAAAATTCTTTAGCAACTCGACCCTGATGACTGCCAATGTTAAGACGAAGGTACTACATGTAATTTATTATAAACAATAGACCTGCTAGGGACATTAGCGTCACATAATTTTATAAATTCGCATTAAGACAACCTTGCTTAGTTCGCGAAGTATGTATGTAGGTACTCGTTAATGCTTGAGTTACGTACAGTCAACTGCACATCAAGGGTATCAATTTGACATAAGGGCGATTATCGTAGTACATTTATTTTATGTAGTACCAATGTGCAGTTTACTATGCAATGCATGCTGCCTTTAAATGCCTCATTGATACTAATTTAAATAGCCGAAGACAGGCTCAAGAAAGAATCCACTAGCTGTTTATCAAAATCAAAAGACATTTATTCAAACAAGGCTGAGAATCGGCACTTTTCAAACGTCAAAATTACATAAGGCAATCCCCCAAAACGCCCCCCCTTCACCACTTCCTAGTGCATTAGCTGGGAAGAAGAAGTGGCGCAACAAACTCCCCAGTAGCTTTAAGATATTGATCGTAAACGTTAAGATCTGGAAACTGGGGTCGTTAATCTAGCAAAGCTTTGAGATCCCGCCAGGATATTACAGACTTAGGGCCGGCGCTCACTGGCGGCTCGGCACGGCAAGGGATTTTTATGCGTCAAATAGAAATGTAACATAATAGTATGAGAATAAAATTGAAATTTTAACGGCAACGATGCAGCGGTATCCTTAGGCATGCCTAGAGGTCCTTAGATATCACCATTGAAATTTCAACTTTATTTCCATACAATCAGGTTATATTTTTATTCGTCGCCTAAAAATACCTTGCCATGCAGTGACGTCAACGACCCGGGGCCTTTGACACTTTTTTTGAAATCCTGTTGTTTTTAACACCTGACCAAAGGCCCGCAAAGGCCTCCACGCCTTTCTGCTTTGTTGATATGTCAAGCCCAGTCAGCAAGAGAGAAAAGTCAGGAATATGAGAAAACTCCCCTTCAGCAAAAGAGAGAGAGAGAGAGAGGGAGTCTAGATTATTCTCTAGCTTTATTGCTCAATCGTGGCAAAAGCGAGCAATCTAAACTAGGAATTTAAAACCATGCCTAATTAACACGCCTCAAATTAACCACAAATGAAGCCATCAACACATAATTGTTCCGTCTATGAGAACCTCTAAATAACAACATTAAGACGAAACTAGAAATTATAATATATGAACTTATAGTATTACCTAACTACTATCACAAAGAGTCGTTAAAACTTCTCACATTGTAAAATTTTGCAGTTCCGTGATTTTGATAGGCGAGTGTGTAATTATTTTAAATGATGAGAGTTTAAGATAATGGGCAAGATTAAAACAGCTGATTTTGTTAAGTAACTTAGAAAGAACATTCCAAGTTAAGAACAAGTAGAGTTAATTTCGTTCTACTCTCCAAGCGATTTAAGGCCGGATGAAACTCTTGAAAGGACTTTAAAGCTAAGCGTCCACAGGTCGGTATTGTATGCATCGGACGCATCGCATCGTAGTATTCTTTGTATAGAAAGTCACACAAGTGCGTCCTTTGATCCGCATTGGAAATTGATTGTATTTCTGACAGATTGCGAATACCGATCGCAAATACCGACCTGTGGACGCTTAGCTTAAGGATTAAGGGACCCTTAATCCTTGAAGTCCTGAAAATAATGTTTTCTAACTACCCGATCTGTCCTCCCTTTTCATACCCAGTCAACATTAAGAATAGTGTTGACAGATAGTAACAGTAATAACTGAGAGAGTCGTGAGTGCGTGACGATGAATTGAACCCAACCGGGTATTTTTCGCACATTCACCAAAATAATTAGTCACTGTGCAATCCTCCATGCCATATTTCCAAGTTTTTCAAACAATTAGCGGATTCAAAAGGAAATTAAAGTTTTATATGATCCCCTAGGGCATCGTACTGGAACATTGAGTGCTGTGTAGTCCCCTGGGGGCCCTGGTCTAGGGGATTTTATTAGAACGAGCGGTCTCAGCCAATTTCAAGGTTCCGCAAGAACTCAGACAAATCACCAATTCATTCTCTTCACCCACACACATCTCAATAAACTCTTCTACTTGTACAGAACCTCTTGACATTATAATAAAATATCTAATTGTTTAGCTCAATGTTGCTTGCTCATTGTGCGTTTGGAAAGTGGCTGACGTCTGGCGAGTCGCGTCTGAATGTTTCATTGTGTCGCCTTTACACATACGATTTGGTCACATCCTATTTGACAACTTAGAATAGATGCCATTGCATAAGTTTTGTACCTATTTCTATACTCTTCAAAAGGTTTCAAGGCTCCGCTGGACTGGATTACATAATCATAGAAGCGGAATACACATTACGAATATACCCACTCGGTAACGACAATAAATAAATGCCTTCAGGGGGGAAAACGGCCACTTTGGCAGAATCATAATAGGAAAATATTATGAATCATCGTAAAATGTCACAAACTGACAATTCATTTTATGATCTGTGTGCAATTTATATTACGAAATAATTCATCTGTGTGACACTTTTCTATGGAGATTCGTAAAATGGTCCACAAATTATGAATTGCCTTTGTGTCAAATTAGAGGAATTGCTAATTACAGCTGGGAATTTGAAAAATGAATTGCTAATGTGGCCGTTTTACGCCCCCTGAATTGCAGTAGAAATAAAAATAGCTCCATCAAAAGTTTTTTTATTTTTGTGGGTCGTTGGTCACCATCCTAGAAGCGCTCAGGCGTTGAAAGATATTTACTATTTATCTTTTAATTGCTTGTTTTAAACTTGCTCATCTCTAAAGTTCAAATTGGATGAATTGTGCTTCATGCAAGTTCCTTCATTATTTAAAACATCCAAAACACAACATGTAAGAAGTTATTCTCCAGTACGAAACAGACCACACTCATCCCAGAATCAGTAATGTATGTTAAAGCCAAGCGTGGGCTATACGCATTGTGAACAGTCTTTGTATGCGCGTACGCTGAATGAGACTGCATATACTATCAAGTACCTTCAAAGAGGCGAAAGATTAATAGGTTTAAAAAGTGAGTTTTTTTTTCTTTGGTTGTAAACTGCCAGTATAATTTGGACTGCAGTTGAATTTGGAACTACATTTAAAAATACTATAAGTGACATTTGTTCGTACTGTGTGTTATCATTATTTTATGCTTGTGATTTGAAAGAAAGAGGATCATGTAGTCAGGAAAGCTTTGAGTACGAATGTGAATGGCTCTATGAGAAGTGACTAAAGAAACGATGGATGGACTGTGTGAAAGATTAGAAAGGAACAAGATGGTGAATGAAGATGTATGGAAAAATAAATTTTGATAAGGGCAGGAGTATGATTTGACATTTAGCTCAATAGCGCACTAGCAACCAGGTCAATTTCGTTGTCGGTCGCAACTGCGTGCGGCCAGGTACGCGTGCGCCATGGCGGTTTCATACTAATGTATCTATCTCGCTGACCGCTGCGACCTGGCCGCTAGTGCGCTATTGCCCATAAGGTCGTTCCTTACCTTGACAATCAGCGCCACTATGGAAGGTCATCGTATACTGGCTATTATACGGTGTAGTGGGCAGTATGACATTTATATCAACGGGACAGGGTGAATTATGAACTCAAACAAGGTTGTGGCGTCTTGCGTTGCGCCTACGCAGAATTCGTCTACAAAAGCTTTTTAACTTTGACCTCCTTACTGCTTAATGTTATATTCTTTTTTATAGATTGGAGATAAGATACCTACAAGATCATCTCGTTCATAAGATCTAACTGTGTCAGGAATTAAATCCTTACTATAATTAAATGGGAAAGTGAGTTTGTTTGTTACGCTTTCACGTTAAAACGGCTGAACGGATTTGGGCACAGGGGTAGACCCCATCCTGTCAGGGTTGCGGGAAAGTCCGAAAGGGATACCGGGACCTTGGCAACAAGCAACTTAAGGAACACGGGTGGGTTTTAGTCAGTAAAAGTCTGACGGGCGTGTTAGACTTTTACTGACTAAAATCCACCCGTGTTCCTTCCTCCCGCTCCGCCCAGAGCGGGAGAAGTCATTCGATGACGTCCCACCCTCAAAAAAAAAAAGTGTTACACCATGACTTGGAATAGGGCATAGGATACTTTTTATCCCGATATTCCCACGGGATCGAGACTTACGCAGGTGAAACCGCGGGGCGCAGCTAGTAGATTATATTTCAAGTCAGGCAGCCATTAATGTCATTTCATTTGCATGTCGGTTGTCATGGTATAGACGGATTACACGCTCCTGGTCACAAACGCTATTCGTCACATATTCTGTTGGTCATATGGTCGTACCTATCTGATTTTACGCAGTTCATCACTCTCGTGATTTGTCTAATACGGTGTTTACCACAAACGCAGCATGTGATGCGGAGAAATGAGGGAAATATCGTGAGGAAAGTTTTGAATATGACATTCGTACGAAGGCTATAAGAGTAGGGAAATACCAAAGAAAAGATTGGATAAGAGCAAGAGAATGATGATTTGTAATCAAAGCTGCAGTGCAAAATCTTTCATCTAAAGAAGAATTCCTTTACAGAGGAAAATCCCGCTATACGGAGGAACTTAACCCATCATGAGGAGGAGCATATGCTTAGAAAATTCTGTGATGACCAATTCTTTACCTCTAGAACTTTAGCAATCGCCATGACCATTAACAGATTTACAAAACGGCCTTTATCCACCATGCAGTCATTTAAGGGTGTGATATTATGATCTTATAGATCTAACAGCATAAGTAGTGGTAGGTAGCGATCAATGTCAGTCAACTATTTAGACAAGTTATTGCCACAATGGTTCCGCTCTGAATTACCGAGATTTAGGACCGCTGTGCACTGAAGCGTAACGTGATAGAGTTCTATTAGCAGAGTGACATATGTATTACGTACTTATGTGGAATATTAAGTAAGCTGATTATCAGTTTAGTAAGGTATATAAAGGAATCAGTCTTTCTAAAAAGCACGCAGTAAGGTGACTAAGTTGCGTTGTCCAAAAGAATATGATGGCAGTAATCTTATTCTAGGTGCATCATCTTCACATATAATTATATAATTGATGTATACAAAATATTGTAAAACATTTTTAAAAGAGTAACGGTGGAATTTCTTGGCCATTCTTCTCCATACGAAAACTACCTTTTGGAAGGGGAAACTAGAATCAGTTCTATTACTTTGTTTTTGAAGTTCATAAGTGCCTTTTATGCGCCTAATTGAAATAAATTATTTGACGTTGACTTTGGCAATTCCCGTATTTCTAAAAAAGTACGAGAATTAGCCTTTATCGCATCATGACGAGATTTTTTTTGTCCCTGGTGTCAAAGATCATAGATTAGCCACTCAGCTAGTTTTACATCCTAGGATACCATGATAGATTGATAGTACTTGTAGGTTGGTACTAAATAAATGATAGAGACCTATTTTCGATTTTCAACAGAAAGGAGAAAGTGGACATTACTAGCTTCAGTAAGCTTGTCAATAAATCACACCATCCAAAATCTTCAGAATAGATACACCTCAGTCTGCGCAGGCGCTTCTTTACCAACTGGTTTCACACGGCGACGTAAGCGCTGCGTAACTGCGGCATGTTAATGTGCTTGAACTTAATTTATTGCCAGCAATAAGGGAGCTATTAGACGCAGTTATTTAATCAGATATTATGGGAAATACGAGACCAGTGGTGGCCAACCCAGACAGGCGCTTGTCCTAGAACCAAGAAAACGAAGACGTGGAACATCCACCAACCTGCACTGGGCCCGTGTGGTGGATTACGATCCACTCCCTCTCATCGAAAGGAGGCTTGTGTCTCAGCAGTGGGAACATTATAGGCTGATTATGCTATGCTTATTTTGTAACCTCAAAAAGTTTTCCAAAGACAAAACAATTGTTTTTCGAAGCAAAGGAAGCGAATTCCACAGCCAACAGCATTCATAATAAACGAAGTATAACAAAGTACATACACAAGACAAGTACATTATAATAACCGTTCAATTACATACGTCCGTCACCCACTTGCTGAGTAGTGTTGGGACATTAGGAAGTCACCGTGCGCGAAGGAAATAGTGTTGTGACACCGCCATTTTGTTGCAACTGTCAGATGATATCTGTCAACTGTGATGTTTGTTGCATGTTTTTGAGAAAATTTTAGGGTTTTGTATTAAGTTGGTTTTGACAGCATGATGTGTGCAAGACCGGTGGATAAGACCGGAGATATAAATGAAATAATTATGACCCAGTTTTGAGTCAAACAATTTATTTTAAGCATTACCCATTATTTTAAGGCCTTAATCTACTTTAAAATAATGGATATTTGTACCTATGCAGTATCCATATATCTAAGATAGATAATGCCTTATTTTTCATACAGAATATGTATGTATGTATGAGAGTTTATTATGTATTTTGATACTTCTACCAATAAATTGGTTATTTATTACTACTGTCACTATTTAGTACCCAATTATTCAATTGATATTGAATTTACAGACAGTATTAAAAGCCGCTATGTATTAAATCAGGCTGACTCATAGATCCTGTATGTAATTAAGTTGTCAATATACGACAAACAATCGATTATGAACGTACTGAATTTATTACTTGGGACGCGTGGTGTCTTCTATATTCAAGATTATTTTAAATGAAAACAGAGAGCCTGAAAAATAAGAAACGAAAAAAAAAATTGCATCCCTGAAACTTGCAACATGATGATTGTGATGATCATGCTTGATATACGATGTTTTAGTCGTCACAACCGTTATGAGACGCTCGACATGCCGTTGCGATGTTTCAATTCATATAATCCATAATACTATAAATTCGAAAGTAGCTCTGTCTGTCTGTCTGTATGATACCTTTTCACGCCTAAACCACTGAACGGATTCCGACAAAATTTGGCAAAGAGGTAGATGGCACCCTGGGGAAGGACATAGGCTACTTTTTATCGAAATACAGCGCGGGCGGATGCTAGTTTTCTATAATAATAAAAAAATTAAATTAACAGTCTTCGTTCGTTCTTACCGCTCCGCTACCGATCCGCTTACCAACGCGTTGGTAAGCGGATCAATTGAGAACGGCTGGGCCGATTTGGCTATTTTTTGTTTTAAAATATTCGTAAAAGTCTGAATAAGATTTTTTTGGGAAAGAAAATTGGATAAGTTGCCCGGAAAATTGGAAATTCAGGTAAAGCCAAAAGGGCTTTTTTCTATCGGATTTTTGTTAGAACTATTTGGACAGGACAACGTCTGTCGGGTTAGCTAAGGATACAATCAATGGCGACGCCATAATATCAATAATTTTGTACAAGTACTACATTTTACTTGGTATTCATGCTACGGATACTTCAACCTATAAAACCATTAGCCATCAGCCATAATAAAACTATTACACAGCCTATTCCGGAAAATTAATAGGAAATCATCTTTCCGGCTTTACTTCTTCCGGATTTAAAAGGAACAAATATGGCTAACACAGGATATTATGAGATGAACAACTTCAGGAAGTCAGTTTCGTAACAGTAATTAAATCTTCGTTTGGCAGGCGTGTTGGCAGTGTGAGTGATGATGTACGGAAAATTGGAAGCTATTATTTAGAATGGCAAGGGTGCTTGTTATTTAGATATGCAATTTAGGCGCCGATGTTTGGGGAGTACCTATAATTAAAAGTTAAAGATGATAAGTTATTCTGTAAAAATAGCTTTGTGCAGGCGAGGCAAACACAAAGTCCGATAAAGCCTCTGTACTTATTTGATCAATCTACAGCAACCAATCATATTATGTATGTTAACACGATTGATACTCGCTTGGTGGTCGATAGTGAGTGGGTGGGTAAGGTATTCTGCCACAGTATCCAACGGGTGTCGACCGGGTGTACTGCACGCGTAGTATGACTACTGTAGAAACGGGTTTTGTCGACGGAAGAATAGACAAAATGACAGATTGTGATTGTTAGCTGTCATTTTGTCTATTCTTCCGTCGACAAGTCGCGTGCTGGCACTAGCCCTAACACTGTGAATTTATACAGTTCAAAACTGTTGTGCTACAAAACCATTGTGAGTGAAAATAAATGAACTTATTATTATTATTTTAAACAAATATTGGAATCAACTTAAACGAAGAAATTGACAGCTGTCAAATTACTTTGACAGCTGTCAATTTCTTCCGTCTCTTTTTTATTTCCTGTGTAAGACAAAGAGAGCAATATACCTACTTCTTTTTTATTTAGTCGATTTCTTAGTGTAAAGAACCTAGTTAAGTTATTATTTGGTCTCGTTTCTACAACGTTCGCGATACATTCCTATGTACACCTACCTAGATCATGGACACACTTCGTTCAGATAGTACACACGCAAGCAACTATTGTTCTCCATTTTGTAACAATGTGCCTCATGGTAACACTATTGTATGGCTTTATTTACTAATAAATATCTATCTTTACTGTTAATTGAGATTTAATTTTGTGTAGGTAGCTTTAAAGTTTAATTTCGGTTGTTTTAGTGTATGTTTCATATTTTAGTTGCAATCTTCGTGACTGTTATGAAGGAAATGCCATCGGATTCGTGTATTGTTATGTTATGTTATGAGATTTTGAATTAAGAATATTGGTAAAGTTTATACTGCAATACTATTGTTTGCTAATGTATATAAATATTATTGATATCACTGTTGAAGCTGTTAGTAAAATTAGGTAACTTCTTCAAAATCAACTTCAAACATTAAGAGATAGTTTAGACCATCATACTGAATAACGTTTACTTTGAAATCGCGAAAAAAAACAACTGTCTCATACAGTTTGGAACAGTACCTAAGTTAAACTTTAGTACGGAACAGCTGATGTTTTTTCGCAATTTCAATGTTAGTCCTATAGTAAAAGTTAAGCAGAAATAAATTGTTGGTTTTTTTTTTGTGAATTAATTTCTCATTTATGATCAAACTTGTTAAACATAGAACAGAAAGTTGTAACACATACCTACAATAAAGAATTAAAACAAATGCTAGATTATCTGTGATTTACACATAATATATTTAAAGGTAATAAAACACATGAATAAAACTGGAACTAGGCTCAAGAATTAAATTCTTAAAATCATTAAAAAACGCCAAGTGACACGTGTTATCTACTCTAGATAAATACTGCTTAATATTCATATTTATAAATCACTTATAACTATTAATGTGGTAGGTTAAAGAATGCTGATGTGCCTTGACCTAATCGGTAGAAAAAATTAATTCTCTCAATTCTGACGACAAGAATAAACAATTTTTGTTTATTTCAGGAAAATTCTCTTTTAAGATAAAATATTTTACCAAATAAAAGGTAACAGGTATTTCATTTCATGGGTATATTATATTTAAGTAATTAAAAATATTTTTTTTGAATATCTATATACAATCTAATATATAAATTCTCGTGTCACAGTGTTAGTTGCCATACTCCTCCGAAACGGCTTGACCGATTTTTATGAAATTTTATATGTATATTCGGTAGGTCTGAGAATCGGTCGTAACCTATTTTTCGACCCGGGATCGAGACTTACGCAGGTGAAACCGCGGGGCACAGCTAGTTATCATATATCTACAACAATTCATCAACAATTCATCAAACATTTTTTAATAAGAGTCTCATCCACGTCCTCGTCTTGGTTTTAGTGCACTAACTTCATATTTTTGAGGCAAAAGTTCAACCTGCCAGTCATAAATCAAGTTAAACCATCGTACAAGCTGGCCCACGGTTAAAAAGTGATTATGCATGTATGTGCCCGCCCACTGTAGATCACAAGGCTGCCAGAATGTGGTACAGTGGTAAGGTTGTACATAATATCAGCTGTGGATTGGTCAAGGGTACCTAGATTAGCTATATATTTTAACCCTAGGACTAAGTAAATATATTTTGGACGGACGCTTGCCGGGGTTGGTCCGTGGATGGGTGACCATCTTTACATATCGAGACTCCTCCGTGCTTCCGGCTGTCATTCGTGGATATTTTACAGTCGTTCCGGGTCGTCAGACGTCATATAGTAAGACAACCAGTTTTACCAAGGGGTATCGTATTACCCAGTTACTGGGTTGTGGAGGTCAGACAGGCAGTCGCTCCATTTAAAATACTGGTATTCAGCTGCATCCGGTTAGACTGGAAGCCGACCCCAAAATAGTTGGGAAAAGGCTAGTCAGCTTGATTAAATTGTTAAGGAGATGTTTTCTGAACAGAGCCAGATGATCTGTGTAACTCAGGACCTTCCTACATCACTACATCAGACACTATCTCTTTATAATTATGCATTAAATAAACCAGTTACTGTAGTAAGATGTTGATGATAAATTAAGATTTATGATTGTGATTTAAAACATTTTATTTGTAGTGCTTTCAATCTGCACCCTAATTGCATAACACACTTTGAATCCCAGTCTGAGAGTTTTGAAGGATATTGCAAATCCATTGCTTCATAGGTTTGAAAAATTCGTCTGCTAAACAACGTAAATAACGCAGCCTATTGTAATCAATTGTCATTTTATGTGTGTTACGCAATAAATCTAACCTAATCTGCCTTATTTTCTCATATATCTACCGCTTTTATAAAACAGCATTGAATTCTAATTGTATACAGTTTTACATTTTGCGGTCAATGGTTGTGACATTGAAAAAAAAATTTGCTTTCACCTTATAAGTAACTAGCTGTGCCCCGCGGTTTCACCCGCATAAATCGCGATCCCGTAGGATTACCGGGATAAAGGCTCGTGCAAACAGACGCCATATCGCGGGCGCGACAGGTAGCGGTACCTTTGTCGACAAAGGTACCGCTGCCTGTCGCGCCCGCGAAATCGCGTCTGTTTGCACGAGCCTTAAAAGTATCCTATAATGTCCTATTCCAGGTCATTGTCTACTCATCATCCAAATCCGTTTAGCCGTTTTAGCGTGAAAGTGTAACAAACAAACAAACTCACTTTCGCATTTATAATATTAAGTTAGTATTAGAATAACTTTTCTACGGTTCTTGATTAAAATATATGTTAAATTTTAATTACTCACATTAAATTAAATGCTATGCAGATGTAACTGACCAGTTACGACAGTTACTAATATGCATGTTAACCTTTTGTAAAACTTGGTTCAACATGCTTTTAACTGATTCAAACCTTCAGACGGATCGTTAATTCGTTACTCGGCTTACCGTTCGTTTTCTGACGACAAACTGATTCCTGATAACTAGAGATTCTCGTCTCTGCGGTCACTTACCTGTAAAAAGGAAAATAAGAACATAAGTGGTGTGTTTTATATCAAAACATACATATATAAACTGTAATAATAATAATGACCAATGTTTATCTTCCGACACGACTTTCACGAAAGGAGTTTAACGTAATTATGGATTAGCATCATTTTTGTTTAGACTACTGCAATTTTACGATTACATAACAAGACTTGTGAATGGCAAAGATCTTAAGAAACCTCTTCTTTGACTACTGGATGGACAAAGTTAATTTCGAATGGCTCTAAAGTCAAAACCAAGTACAGCTATGATTACATGCCCTTTGACCTTGTACAGAAACTGATAACAATGGGACGTCCGGAAACTAGGAAGAATTACATAGTTATTTAACATAAGCAAGCCATAAAATAACAATACACCAATCGACGGAAGGAAAGTTAACATTTTTACGATAAAATACAACTTTATACCATAATAAAATAAGATCACAGTTGTGTATTATTAGTAGACGCGATTAACCTGCAGTCAATGATCGAAAGTGAACGTAGACACACACATGCGCACGCCGCGTGTGTATCTTGACACGTGCTGTGTCCATATGTGTGTGTGTACCTGTACACGTGCTGTGTTTATGTGTGCGTGTTGCGTTTGCGCCGCAAGGAAGTAGCGTTGGCGCGGAGACATGGACGATGGAAGTGATCTTGTCACGTAGTGATTTCTCCCATTTATTTTATGTTTTTAATGGTATTTTGTGTGGATTTTTTTAGTCATACTTAATTTGTTAAATGTCTACATTCTACGTAATCTTACTGATGTTTATTAAAGAATACAGTTTTTAACAGAGGGAATTCTACTCTTTAGTTCCATGATTAGTAGATAATATAATATAGTATAGAAAATATAATAATAAATAATACGCATTTGCTTTATCCCTACGTGCTATTCCTACTTCTTAATATTTAATTACTATCTGTAAAAGTATGACTAACACATTTAATTAAAACTCATACATGCTAAAGATAAAATCAAACATTCTTAAAAGATAAAACATCACTATCACTTCCAGTGGATTCGATATCAATCGTTAAACCAAGTAGGTAGCTGATAGATCACGACCGACAACAGTTACGGTGAAAATCTCGACGCGAAACGAATTATATTATCGTTTTAATATCGATTTTATATCGGTTACGTCCGCAGAAAATTGTCAAGGAAACCGCAATTCTGATAATTTTTCATTATATTTTGAAGTACCGGGAAATGGTAAAAAGTTGCAGAATCGGTCACTAAATTCGATCAATGGAATGTGGACTCTATTTTTAGTTGCATAGTGTGCATGTGATAAGTTTGAGAGAAATTTGAAGTGAAAATCTATAACGTCATGCATTAAATAATGGTATTTTAATAAAAATCGAATTTTTAATCTTTAAATAAAATCTCATCTCTCTCTTAAGACCTTGAATTTAGTCTAGCTCGATGAATTTATATAAAATTCAGACTATGATTAAATATTTATGCTTATGAAGCGATTGACCACCGTCAAGCTTATTTGATCGATAATTCTCGATCCTATAAAATAATTTGATGAATCCGTGGACGTGAAATTGGTTAAGGTAGGAATATTTAAATCAATAGATTGCCGACGATTTTTTTGATACTCAATGAGCTCTTCCCCTTTATTATTCTTTGTTTAACCTTTGGTATCGTGGATCTCGTTGAGAAACAATGGATTTTTAATTGTTTCTGTAATGTAATACGACGGGTTAAATGTTGTTATATAATTGTACATATTATAGAATTATTTAATTAATTAATATCAATATATGTAAGTTAAATATATAATTATCTAAATGATGATTAGATGTCCAGGATTTTACTGCATATCCGTTAAATACTGCTAATCTTTATATCGCAGCCCCAAAGATCATCAAAAAAATTTTTGTATAATAAATAATCTACTAGCCTATAATGTTCCCACTGCTGGGACATAGGCCGCCTCTCTTAGAGAGAGAGTAGGTTGCAGCAATCTACCACGCGGGTGCAGTGCGGGTTTGTAGATGTCACATTTCTTCGATTTTTTTTATCTAACACATGCCGTTTTCCACACGATGTTTTCCTTCACCGTTTTATTTATTTATACATTTATTAACTCATCATCACTATCATGAGAGTAGAGATGATGAAATTAATTACTCAAAGTAAAGCGCCTATCTCGAGCTCACAACCTACAACTCGTAACTTGGGGCCGTTACTACTGGGCCATCACTGCCAAAAATGGTAGCCTTACCCCCAAAAGTTTCAAACGACACTGTAATCATTAAGGCTGTCTTAACATCTTTCTGTCCCAACAATACTCCTTAAGGTGGATGCGCTCAGGTAGCCCGCGAAATTCAAATTATCTTACGTTTTTTGCAATTTGCAGGTCAGTATCAGGTTGTATGTATCTTAATATTATTTGCGACCGTAATAAACATGGATTTACAAAATTATAATCTTTAGAATCAGCAATACAACTCCTTAAGTTCATGTAAGTGCATTGAATGACTATTTCATGTTCTAATGTTTGACCTGCAAATTGCAAAAAACGTAAGAAAATTTGAATTTCGCGAGCCACCTTAGCGCATCCCCCTTAAAATGACAGAGACAGCATCAGACTTCAACTTAGCAACTTAATATTGCAAATTCAGCCGCAATAATTTTAGTTATGTCAATCAAAATCTACATCACAAGAGTTGTCAAACTAACACTCAAGATGAATATCTCATAGAGAGCTGTCAACAGCTCGGGTCTAAGACCTTAGGAATCAAGATCAACTGTTTGCTACAGTTGTTATCTTTACAGCTTTATAGCAGCCACGTATTTCTCGTGTCTATATCCTTACAAATTATAAAACAAAGTCCTCCGCCGCGTCTGTCTGTCGTCCTGTACGCGATAAACACAAAAACAACTGCACCGATTTTCATGCTGTTTTCACCTATGGATAGAGTGGTTCTCGAGTAAGGTTTTAGTATAATAATCGACATCCACGCGGGCGAAGCCATGGGCATCAGCTAGTATATTATAAATTAAAGTCGCTTTTCGTGTTTGTCTGTCCGACCGCGTAGTTCTCCTAAACCACGAAACAGATTTTGATGAGGTTTTCACCATCGTTTAGAGAATTTATTCCGGAAGGTTTATATGTATAATATTAATATTTAAGTTACATATAACTAAGAAATCTTGATGTTTTGTTAAGTCGTAAAAACCGTGCGAATCAGGAGGCCAAGAGAAATATTAAATTACTCTTGTTTGTAGTTATACCTCTTATAGAGCAGTGAACTAAGCTGTGTTTCCTTCTTAGCTCTTACAACTTTTGATACATACAGAAAAACAGTTTTATTTTTGCTAACTGGGACGACCGGGGAAATCCGAATTCGATACGGGGAAACTGTCTAAAAATGTTTGCATTTTTTTTTTCATAAAAACAGTTATGGCACTGGCTATTTAAATTTTTAGCCATGGGCGAGTTGTAACTATACAAAAAACATTGTCTATACTTTCCACTCTGCAATAGACAAGCTGTGTGACCGCCTCTTTGATAAAATCGATGTGACATATCATTACTGGAGTAGGTAGCTGTTCTGTAACTATGAACCGAATGTTTTCGTAAGATGACTGGTACCAAGTTGGACGAGATAGACTGAGGATCGACCTCAATAACATGTAATTAGAGAGACATGTATCAAACAGTAAAGTGCTAAAAACTGATGATGGTGATTATACTGCTAGATCATAAAACTGGGATCCATAAAAGGCATCGCAGCTTACATCCGATCGATTTATGCCTAAGTTTTATGATCCAAAATATACCTAATGTAATAATATTATCAATCAATCTATCTAACCTTTTCCCAACTATGTTGGGGTCGGCTTCCAGTCTAACTGGATGCAGCTGAATACCAATAGGTCTTTCAAATGGAGCGACTGCCTATCGGACCTCCACAACCCAGTAACTGGGTATTATGATACCCCTTGGTAAAACTGGTTATCAGACTTTCAGCCTACTGACGACCCGTAACGATTGTCAAAGATCCACGAATGGCAGCCCGGACCAAAGGCTTAACGAGATTTCCGAGGCACGGAGGAGTCTCGGTATGTCAAGATGATCACCCATCCATGGACCAACCCAGGCAAGCGTAGCTTAACCTTATGGATCGACCCGTGCGGCTGTTATTTCATAGCCACGAGCTCATCACTCAACGTGTTGTTATTATTTATAGAAATACCTAATTTAATAATGTTTTCTATAAATAGTAACAACAATTTTACGATCGATTAGCTCTTTTAATATTATTAGTTGACCTTTTAAACAATAGACAACCGATCAAAACCAAACTGTGTCAGTCTTAGGTAGTATCAACACAACGGTCAAATCTCAAGCTCTGTTGTAACACCGCCGCAGGCGCATTGGTTCATTGCAGCTAGTAACCTTTTGAACTGGCTAGTCACCTGCTGCGTTGGTGTGGTCACCTTGTCTCAGGTATTTTATTAGTTAATCCATTAGCGACTGATTGTTTGAAGCAATCCTGTCTCGATGGACTAGTGGTCGCAAGCGGTACTTCTAAGCAAGAGGTGCTTAGTTGAATTCTCAGGTCGGGCAAATTTTTACTGTCTTTCCATCCAGAATTTCTCAGTAGCAGCTCCGAGTCTCCTGCCAGGGTTGCGGAATAGTCCGAAAGGGATACCGGGACCCTGGCAACAGGCAACCGAAGGAACACGGGTGGGTTTTAGTCAGTAAGAGTCTGACACGCCCTTTCGCTCCCCAGAGCGGGAGAAGTCATATGATGATTTCCCAACCAAAAAAAAAAAAAAAAAAAACCCCGAGTCTGGATTTATGTCCGGTAGATGGCAATAGGTTCGCCCCCCATTACATGGGACTTAACATAATGGTGACAGGTGGGTGTACTAAAGGTACATCTCTGCCCAACCCTTCAGGGAATGCAAGGGTATGATTTTATGTTTTGAAGTTAAGATGCCGTTGGCTTTCGAAACCATGCCTTTGGTTTTAATTACAAGTTTGAAATCAGAGTATTTCAAGCTTATTATTTATACAGTGCGCTCTGTTACTGTATAAATATGTTTTCGAGAAAGTGTCTCGTAGGTACTGTATTTTTAATAGCTAGGCTACGATAACGACGTAAAGGCTCGTGCAAACAGACGCGAAATCGCGGGCGCGACAGGCAGCGGTACCTTTGTCGACAAAGGTACCGCTGCCTGTCGCGCCCGTGATTTCGCGTCTGTTTGCACGAGCCTTAATTTGAATTAGGAGCATCTCTAAATTCAACAAGTTGCGATTTAGCATCTTCATCTTTCGTGTGGTTACTGACTAACCTAGTGAGAGTATTAAAGCCGCCCATGGGCCTCTGACTTAGCTTCACATGCCGTCGAGAAATATCTCTGTGGCATGCCGGTTTCCTCACGATCTTTTCCTTCACCGTTTTTAAAGCCAGTGATAATTATGCAATACGCACATGAATCCGAAAAGTCAGAGGTGCCTTGGGTTCGAACTCGAGACCTATGACTTGGCAGTCCGACGGTAACACCACTTCACAGCTATCCCTACTTATCTTTAGCATAATGTTAGTCAAGCAAAAGTTAATTGATATGAAACATACGTACTTACGTAGTGTATGTAGTGTAATGGTTAGCAAAAAGCACTTGTTGCGTAAATAAATAGCATTTTGAACTGGGTCCTTCGGTAGACCTCTCAATTCAAAGTGTGGCTTTCAAAAGTAACAGCCGTTGTGTGCATTTTTATGTCTTCACGCCAAAAATCTTTACAAATATCGCTCTATTCCGACAAAGGGTTGATAAATTGGCGTAGAAAGTTAGTGCATAACTTTCTACGTCGCTTATCAACCCTATTCTCAGTAAACCCGACAAAGAATCGAACAATGTGGCGAGAATATGCAAAAAGATACAAGATATAGTGCGACAGTCTAGGAAATTATTCTCTTACACGCGAAGTAAGATTGTGTGTGTCAGTGTTTATGTGTGTGCATGAGTTGTGACTGTGAGTGTTTGTGTGTGTGCGTGCAAACAGCTGATCGACGAGTTTTATGTAGTAGAGAAAGATGGAAGTATAAACAGTGTGTATGATTTGGAGGTTATAGTAATTACTTTTTCATTATCGGTATTTTTCCTTTGTGACGTTTTCATTTACTCTTTATATAAATTTTGTCGTCCGCTGTTGATGGTTGTCGAGGCCATATTTATTTGTTTATTACCTTTAGAAATGTGTACCTGCTAAAAATTTGATGCTTGTGATAAAGTATCTCTACGTTACAACACAACTGAGTCAATTAAAGCCAATCACTTTCATAATAGACTATCATAATTTTGATGTTATATTTATATCTACAGTAACTTACTATAACTTTAGACCTTGTTTCAAGGTCGATACGGTAATATACAATACTAGATTTCATTGAAATATTAAGTAACAACCATATTTTTTACAGCAACAGTAGAGCTGGCAACTGAACATTCCAGAAAGTTGGCAACATTGCAAACTTGAACAACGGTATTCACTTATTTGGCACATTGACATAACTTCTTAGCGATCCTGCCTACGCGTCATTTAGCATCGAATTAGATAAATATTGATACATTTTGTTTGATATTAAGAAATAAGTAAACAGAATTCGTAGACAAGTTGGTCGAAGTAAGGAAAATCTACTTAGGTGGAGATTTATAAACAACTAGCTGCGCCCGCAGTTTCACCCGCGTAAGGCACGATCCCGTGGGAATATCGGGATGAAAAGTATCCTTTGTGTTAATCCAGGTTATAAACAATCTGTGTGCCAAATTTCATCCAAATCCGTTCAGTAGTTTTTGCGTGAAAGAGTATCCATCCATCCATCTATCCATCTATCCATCTATCCATCCATCCATCCATCCATCCACCCATCCATCCATCCATCCATCCATCCATCCATCCATCCATCCATCCATCCATCCATCCATCCATCCATCTATCCATCCATCCATCCAGCCATCCATACTTACAAACTTTCGCGTTTATAATATTAGTTAGATTTGATTCCAAACTGGAGGAAAAATGTGGTGCTGTTATGTGACACTGTCTCTCTACGTATATCCTGAGTGCCATGACACTTGTTTAAAAGAAATTAATGAGTACATACTAGTCCTACTACTCATAATGTTTAACTCGTAACTCAGTTCTAAGCTGACACAATTTAGATAGCCATTATCACAAGCTCAAAATAAAAATAAAGATGGCGAATTTCGTGACATAGATTCCAAGTGTCAAGACAAAAAAAACATCAATTTAATTGTTATTTGTTTTAAACAATGGATTACCTTGGATGTCTAGATTAGATTTCTTAAGAAGTTGTAACTGTAGTAAGTTATCTGAAATAAAACCTAACACAGTAATGCCTTATCTTAATCAAAATCTTTGTATGACTCAAAATAGTTATAAGAACCAGAACAGATGACAATCTTAATATTTTTGAAATTGTCAGCTAGACTTTTGTAAAACTAAGATTAGAACTACATTTTTGCCCACAAGCGTCCCCGATATGATCAATTGCAAACGTCAATTTTAAAGCGATAATTACGCAAATTGATCGTCGTCAAAATGCAATTGAAGCCATTGACAATATTACTACAATACAAATTGTTGGCAATTTATGAATTTCAATTGATCGTTTCGGGGAACCGTTAGGTATTTACATAAAAATGTTAAACAAACGCACAATCCGACACTCGAAAATACACCCTAGTTTTCACAGGGTGGTATTACAGAATAGGACTGCAACTAAAAATAGTGCTATAACCAGAAAAGACATTTATATTTACAAATTCATCATCTGTCCAGCTTTTGGGGTTGGCTTCCAGTCTAACCGGATGCAGCTGAATACCAATAACATGGAGCGACTGCCTATCTGACCTCCACAACCCAGTTACTGGATAATACGATACCACTTGGTAAGACTGATTGTCAGACTTTCGGGCTTCTGACGACCAGTAACGAGTCACGGGGTCTTGATATGTAGAGATGGTTACCCATCTACGGACCTACCACGGCAAGCGTAGCTTAACCTGATCGATCGACACGTGGGGCTGTTATTACTTAGCCACAAGCCCCGTAATATATATTTACTTAAACTATAAGTCGAAATTGGAGTCCTACAATACAACGTTTTCTAACAGGCAGTCACTATATACTACTAGCTTCCGCCTGCGGCCTCGCCCGCGTGGTATGTCGATAAAGAGTTACCTATGACCTTCCCCGGGATGACATCCATCTCCTCGCCAAATTTTATCGAAATGCGTTCAATAGTTAGGCGTGAAAAGGTAACATACAGACAGACAGAGTTACTTTCGAATTTATAATATTAGTCTGATTTTTAACCAAAGAAAGAGGAAATCTAAGCCCGTTTTCTACGCGTTTTTTCTAAGATATTTGTGCTAAACTACCAATATTTCACAATAATGTAGTATTGACACTGCAAATCTAAAATGCGATGATATAAGAATCAATTGTTGGCACTCTTAGTTGACTTATTGCACAGAATACCCGCTCTCTTGTGATGTGTTATATAACTTAGTACAGATGGAGTATTGGGCGTCGAGTGGAAGCGTATTTATGACAATGTATTTGTTTATGTTATGTGTCACTGGTTCAGCAATTTGTTTATTTTTGTTGACGAAGATAGGTGGGAGTTGCCATGGCAACGATGTTAAATGTTTTGATTTTTGTTTTTTGGGAAGGTAATGCTTTCTTCGGATAGGTAATTCTTTTGTCAAATTGATACTTTGCTTGTCTCTAAACTCAAATATGTTTGTGTAAAGTTTGTTCGTTTTACTTTATCCAATAAAAGTGACATAATAATAAATAATCCAACCAGAAAAAATATAAGATTTCAAACTCTGTCACAAACATTTCCTTTCATATCCTATCATCTAAGATCTAACTTTCAATTTATTGAAAGTCATTTCTCCTTGATCATAAGCGACCACGGTCGCCGCTGGTCGTCGCTTGCGACCACGTTGCGACATAGTGAGAGGTCACACTGTATCAGACTGATTGTTGGGCGCTTTCAAACGCTGGCTGTGTGCCCGGTTCTGACTGGCTTAGTATAGTAGGTACTTGAACTTATCTTAGACATACTCAACAATACGAACAAACACGGCACAATGTCACACTGTGCGTGTGTGATGACACGTGGAAGTAGGACGGCATATCGTAATTATCGAGAGCCAAAAAGAGACAAGACGAAGAAAATGTGGCTAATTAGCCAAATATTTACGTGCCAATTGCGGACCGTGTACCAATCTGTAGTCAATGCTTGAAGATTAACAATAGGCTAGTGTAGAGTGTAGAAGTTTGTGGGATTTTCTCGCAAAAACCGAAGAATTAGGAAATTTTATATATATGAACTTCTTGATGACTTATGCGATACCAATTGTACAGTGAAGATTCCAAAATTAGGAATAACGAAATAAATACTTCTTTTTTTTAATTGAAGGTCAAAAAGTTTATGAGCATACTGTACATACTACCTACAGAAGTACAGATTCTCTTAACGTTTAGTGTTGCTATTCTTGGGAAAGTCAACACTCGAAATACATTTAAATTTTCTAATACTAAAGGAAAACAAATCTGTTACAAATTGATAAAGCTTTTCTCCAAACTTTTACCAATTAGTTCCAAATTGATACAAGACGTATACGACAAAGCGTTGTCTGAACACGCCATTAACCACAAGCCACAAGTATCCTATTGTATCACTGAAAAAAAGCTTATTTAATACCAACCAGTTAACGATTACATAAACTAAATAGTGATGCACAGTTTAGAGGTGTGCAAAAAGCGGTAACGTTACACGACGTAACACGTAAAATAGCGGGTGAAATGTAACGCGTTATTGAATAACGGTTACGGAGGACAGTGATTCGATCGTCACGGTTTGCTCTTGTTGCGTCATATATAATTAGATTACGAGTTGATCGGTATGCAGTTACCTACGGATCATTTTTGTTGTATGGTGGTGACCACAACGATTCGCGGTTATCGAGATGTCAAATACAGCTGTTACATCTAGTTAGTCAAGTGCCAATCCACATCTCCAAGAAATATTTCAAAATTGGAACAAAAAACAACCTATTGTTTTTTTTTTTAAGTAGGTAATTGCCAATAGACATTTACATAAATAGTTTTTTTCGCTTGCTATTGCACAATACCTAGTTTTAAATTGCCTATTTACCGATTTGATACGCATACAACTACCATTTAATGCACTTAATATAAAAAAACGACATTGAATAAAAAATAAGTTAATTTTATGCTAAAATTCATCATGAAAAAAATGCAAACTGCATTGTGAACACCTAACTTTCAAATACGTTCGATATTTAGTAGAGGACATTAATATTCAGATGCATTTATTTTTCTATCATTTAAATAATTATTCTTACTTCCTATTTTTGTGCAAACAATAATCTATAACTGTCAAATCCGTACGTTTTTTTTATATAATTATGTAGTTCGAACTTTGTACGAGTAATTCGAAGTTTTCCATATGAGCTTTCAATTGTGTTTTTGGGTGTTAAATGAGCTCATAATCAGCCTATCATGTACCTACTGCTGGGACACAGGCCTCCTCTCTGTGAGAGGGAGTGGGCCGTAATCCACCACGCAGGCCCAGTGCGGGTTGGTAGATGTCACATGTCTTCGAATTTTTGGTTCTAGAACATGTCGGTTTCCTCACAATGTTTTCTTTCACCGTTTTGACAGCAGTGGTGATGAAATTAAAGTGTCTGACTGAGTTCAACGCAACTGCGAAGCCTCTGAATTATGTCAGCGACCCAGAAAAGTGCAGGAGAATGACGAGGTGGCGCTTGTATTCCTGTAACCTTTTGGCGGTTCTTATACTGAAATCTTCGTACTACGACCTATAACCTCGGACATAATAAGCTAGGTAGTAAGTATTGACATAGTAAGCCCTCGGACGAAACAAGCCAGTGGTCTGACATTTCCTACGGGTTACTGGAGGTTAATTGTGAATATTATAATCTTGCTTTTAACATTATGAACCATTGATATAATCGTATAAAGCCTTATTGATTTTAGTTTGTAATCAATAATCATTTAAGTAGTAGTGCGAGGAGAAGAATGGTCATTGGATGAATTTAACCTGTAAAGTATTGAGCGTGAATGCGCGCGGGTTAATAATAATGATACTAACAGTAAATTATGCTATCTAAATCTGTCTGACTAATACCTATAATATGTCTGCGTTTTTTTGTTTGTATAGCAATACAAACAAAAAAACGACATTTTTAAATATTCAATTATGTAGTGATTTCAAATCGTTTTTATTACTATTGCAACATTTTCACCTCTTGCAACACTAATTAATTGCAATTTAAGTTCACGGTCAATTGTTTTGCTTATTTTCAGCTTCTTTGCGAAATTCTTAATTTTTGTTAGTTTAGCTAAAAGAGGTGTGGTATATCATTAGTAAAATACAAGTATCATAAATATCTAGCGGTAAAATCAGAATTTGCCATTACTTTGTAAAATTACATCAACGTAATCCATCAATGAACGTGAAGTGTGAACAGCGCTAAAATAAAGAAAGAAATTCGAATAAAAAACACGTAAGTTTATTTCGAACGTGACAACACCGAATCGGAACCGTCTACAAGAAAACAAATGACAACGACAAAACGGTGTAAATCCGACCGATTCGCAATACAATGCTGGTTGTGCAACACCGCTATTTACTACAAACTTGTTATAACTTGCATTGGAATTGCAACATATCGTTGTGCACATCTGCGATGCCCACGCTGCCCGCTCAAGCGTAAGATTGCACAAGAGGTACGCTCAAAAAATGTAGATAGTAAATATGGACTTGGACATAAATTAATTCATGTCGCTATTGTTTAATCTATTTTTTCAATCAATTTGTTTCATAAGTTTCATTACTGTTAATATCAAGCAAATAACTGTCACTGGCGAAATTATTTTCTTTAATTTTAATCTACCGTTTGCGTAATTTTCAAATGATTATTTATTGAAATTCGAATTGATGATGGATATAAAAACTAAAATTCAGACTTAAGATAGTTTCAAAAGATAACTCGATTGATTGATTAAAAATCTCGATAACAACAATGACCAAAAACGTCCCATCACTAAAATCTATTTAAACGTCAAAATTCTGTCAAACAACCACAGACCACGCAAAAAAATCAGAAGCTTAAAAACTTAAAACAAAAAATTACTGGTTCTACCGTAGATGACCTTAAGTTCGTCGGGGCTTTGTACTCTAAAGTGACTTATTCATACATATAAGAAGACAGACGTGCATTACCGTATTCATATTATGAGTATGGTTACAAAGAGTATGTAAAGTAAGTCTCAACTGGTAAGATAACATCGCTCAAACTTGCTTGGGGCAATTCTTTCACTTTAGTATGTATTTATATTCCGGTTCGTCCATAGTCTGTTTGGTACATAATAAAATTGTTGTAGTTGTACGGACAGATTTTTAAAAGACATAATAGCTACAAGATTTCGTAGAAACTGTGTTTTTGTGTGTAAATGAGTTTTTCAACCAGCATTGGCGTTATTTTACCCAAATCTATGCGGTTCTTTCCCCAAATGACCATTTTTCAGACACACACGATTTAAATGGTCCTCACATGATCTGACCAAGATTATTTCTTTTAATAATTCGACGCCTAAGGGTCCCTTTGTTTTCATATTTATTGGTTTAGTTAGTTAGTCCTTTTAGTTAATATAATAAGTTACCCAATGTATATATTTTACCTAGAGGAGCTTGATTTTGTTTTCTTATTATATTTTATCATTTCAATTGATTTAGTTTTTATCGGATCGATCCATCAGTGAACTACGAATTACCTACAATGCAGTAAATTCAATTAATAAAAAAACAAACAATATAGAAGCTTCTTTGTTACCTACCAAACAAAAAACATATTTTTAAAAAAAACATACAAACTTTTGACGTAAAAAATGACATTGTACTCCATTTGTCCAATTAACATTTAAAATATAATAATAAAGGCAAAGGTCAGGAGATCGGAAGTAGGGCCGGTTACGTCACTCACTGACCAACTTTCGTCTTCGTGCGCTCGCGCAACCAGCGTTACACTTATTGAGATACGCTGCTAGTTGAAATCGTGAGTGAATTTTATCGCAGTGGCTAGTGTGGTTTCGATAAGTATTTTTGCAAGTTAGTTAGATTTTGAGATATTTTTAGTGTTAATTTGTAGGAAAAAATATGATAATTTTTATTTATTTTTTATTTGTCTTATTTACGTCGTTGCGCTTTTATCAGATCAAAGGTGACAATGTGACAGTGGGAAAAGTGTAATCAATAATAAACAAACAAAGTAGGAAATAAAAATGTTTCTTCAGCATTGTTTCGCTACTAAGAAGAATTTCAGCTATGTATGAATGCCCTACATTAGCCAAACTTATAACAGATGTATATCAATTTTAGCTCCATTTAGATAAACGAAAGGCAAAGTAGTTAGTTACAAATGCATTCAAAATCTTTTCAGCGATAGCTTAATAGATTTCATGCAGACCAAAGTACGTTATGCAATAATATTCGTGCACTAACCTACTTTTCAGTCACGAGAACAAACAGACGGACAAAATTGAACTTTAATGTAACCGGAAGTTTTACAGAATGCCCAGAGAATGTCATTTTGACCGGTAAATACACTAAATGTAAAATTAGCTAGTTATACAACTGAGGTTTTATAAAATTAATATAAAATTGTTGCGACCTTTAGGATAATATGTTGTTATTGTACGAATTCTGTACGTAATCTTGTAATCATGTGGAGAGTAATCAGAATGGGAATAAAGTATGGTACTGATGTAATCAGTGACACGGAATATATACTGATATATTTAAACGTCACATTTAGTGCTCTTAATTGGATGTGACTTAATTAATTCGATAAAAATAAATGTGCCATGTAACTGTGAGACTTTTGTTGGCCGAATTATAAGTGATCTTATATTTTTATTTTATTAACTAGTTAGGTATAAGTTGTTATTTATATACCTAGGTACTTTTCATTATAATTCTGAATAAACCATACCGGTTTGTCTTATAAATAAATTCATCTTCATGATTTTGTTATACCTACTTAATAATTTTCATCACCGCCTCTAAAATAATTTCCACACTTCCCGTTGTTCGATTCAAAAACATTTCAACAATACAAATCGATTATTTATTACAAAGAGATTAATTAATTATCTCATAATTATAATCGCATCATTGCCGAGTAATTGAGAAACATCTGTCTGTCGTCGCGACAACGATTTATTTATACTATCGAACGATTGTATTAAGTGCAAGGCGATTACTTGAATTGATTCGATTCGGTTTTGTTTCAATGTATTAAAATGTGTGGATGTATAATATGTGGATTGATTATAGTTCATTAAAAGGTTAGATAGGCACATTGTTGAAGAAAGATCTTATTTAATTTAAAAGTTTGGTTTGCTGCAGTTTTTATGAATAAAAGTAAAAATTATATCAGGGGGTCAAGTCTACTTATTTACAAACATGTCAGTGGTCACACAATGATCAGTTTTTGACAGATATGCCATACAAAATCTGTCAAAAACTCATCATTGTGAGACCACTGACATGTTTTTAAATTATTAGACTTGGCCCCCAGCTCATTAATGCCCCGCTGCACGTTTCCTCACGATGTTTTCCTTCACCGATGCCAGTGATTTCATAAAACTGACGGAAAAATAACTTGGCATCTAGAAAAGACTAAAGACCATCCCGGATGTTGTTAAGAATGCCTTTTACAAAACCGCTGGATCAGTTAATTTAATTTTTAAAAGACTAATAGGCATGTACTGTGAAAACCGACATAATTATCTAGTTGTCGTCTTCATGAAAGCGATACTCCCCTTTCAAAACCGATGTCTAACCCCGGGTCCACACTCTCCAGAAGGCAAGACGAGGTGACCGCGCCAGTGTGGATGGCGCCCTCGCCTCCTCTCGTCTTCTCTCGCCTCGCCTCGCGCGCGCTCCGCTCGGTGTTCGTTTTTTTTGAGTCAAAGGATGCCGGAATAAGCTAGCCGGAATAAGATGAGAGTGTTAATGGGTAGCACTCGTGTAGCCTCCGCTTGCCGCGTCTCGTGCAAGGAGCTCTACGAGGCGCACTCGCGAGAGTGTGGACCCGGGGTAAGATATCAATTTTATAAATAACTTCATTAATAATTCAGTCACGACCATAACAATAAAGTTAAACTAGTTTCAATAACATGTGTACGTACATTTAAGGGTATCTCATACAAAACCTGTTTAACTCATATTACATTACTTAATTTATTAACGTATCATAGCTATAATTTCTTTGTTACGCCCATTTGCATAAATACGATAATAATCATTAATATTGTCGTGGTGGCCAATGGCTAACGCCTTGCCTCTCACGCACGATGTTCAAGGGTTTAAATCTAGGCCAGTACCAATGTGATTTTTGAAGTGAAAACTTCTTTAGGCGCGTTGAGCACTTTTTGGGTGAACAAAAATCATGGAACTCGCGTCATCGTCACCGAACGCTTTTTGGGTGAACAAAAATCATCGAACTCGCGTCATCGTCACTGAACGCTTGAAGAAATGAATGAATGTACTACGTAGTTTTCACATGTATCGGCAGTCCCCAAAGACTGTTTCAATTCAAATTTTTCTCTGAGTTTATCTTATAAATTACGGCCATCGGTGAAGGAAAAACATCATGAAGAAACCTGGACGTAGGTATAGTTGAAAAAGTCTGAAATCGCCAACTCGTCTTGAGCAAGCGTGGTGATCAATGCACGAGCCTTCTCTGTATCAGAAGAGGCCTGCCCTGCAGTGGGACAATAATAGACCAGTAATATTATTATTTATTAATATTTCCTTTATTTCATTTCTATCTTTAAATATTAGAATAAAATTAATTATAAAAAATAAAATAAAAATATTATTATTAATTTTATTAATATTGTTACTGTAAAAATATATAGTTACGTTATATGATAACGTCATAATTATGATGGAAGTGTTATACATATTTTGCTATGCTAATGTAAATCATGTAACTTTATGACGAACTTTATCTAATTGATTCGTACAAAAAGGCATTAAAAAATCTTTCATGACGTCTAAAATACTTATCGCTGATTTGTAAATAATAAAGCAAAACAAATGGTGTACGTTAAATAGACGCATGTCATGGCATGCATGCAACAATAATTATAAACGTCAACGATATGTTGAAGATAAAACCTTTTCCATCTGGAATTGCTCAGTAGCAGCCTGGAGGCTCGCCTCTATTACAGGGGACTTAAACATAACTGGCGAAATGTGGGGGTACTAAGGTACACCTCTGCCTAACCCTTCGGGGAATACAGGCGTGATGTTATGTTAAGTTAATATTTTTTTTTTAATATACTCAAACTTAAACTCAAAGCATTTATTTCAATTAAACCATTTACAAGCACTTTTGAATTGTCAAAGAGTCGGTCAGTTAGTCAGAAAGTTGAAGCTAGTTGCCCATTCCAAAACTTAGATCTCTATGGAGAAGAACGGGCAAGAAACTCGAAGGACACTCTTTTAAAAATGGATATAGATATTACAAAATCCTGGGTACAGTATTCTTGTTGCTTCTATATGTGAGAACGATTTAAAACAAAAAATAATCAAAAACAAATAAAAACATATGATTAAAAATAAGCTCTGGCAAATAAGAGATGACCAGTCTCAACTGACGGCGCACGTTCACGAACATGACACGTGGATCAGCACCAGCTCAACCATTTTGTAGGGAACCGAATGATCTAACACACGCGCCACCATCAGCGAGACATTTCCGTGAGCATGACATACTCTCATCTGCCATGCTCTTTCAAGTCAACATACATCATGATGCCATACGACTCCATGGTACTCACATTTACAAAAATTTTGCAATGAAATTGAGAGATTTATTATAAAGAGATTTATTATATATAACAACTGCAAGGATTAACCCAGACGGTTTCTCTACCATAAGAAATCTCATGGATATATCTCCTGAATAATCGTATAAGAGTATCAAGAGTCTTGATACTCTCACATGGATATGTAAACCTGGCCTGTCCTAAAGGCTTAAAATCATACGATACAAAAGGTAGATTCCAGAAGGGAGTGCATAAAAAGTACCAAAAACAAATCCGTGTCTTGGCATAAAATAAGCATATTTGGTTCTTAATTAAAACAGCGTCACTGCAGTTAAAAACCGTACAATTATACATAATGAAAACACAATATGCCACAACAAGGAAGTGGTCAGTCTGATTCATGGCTGCATTATCGAAATAGCTGTTTTTTCGCACAACGACAACGTACGACCAATCTGATATAAATGCGTTGAAAACCATTACGAATGGCCGTAGAAAAAGCTTATACAATTATTAATTTATTTATATTTAAAAGAGTTATGATAAATCTTTGCTGTAATCGAATATTTTAATCTATGCGTTTTTGTGATGTTTTGGTCTGAAACTGCTTTATTTTGTAAACAATAAAATATTGACGTTTAAGACTATAAATGAAATGAAAATGGAGTCAGAATTTAATTAAACAACAATTCATATAAAAATCTTTTGGGTGTTTCGAACCACTATGTATAAATCCATGAGCAGGTTTTTCAATTAATAAAGGAATTACCATTTATATAACCGCATATGGCAACAAAGATATAAAGTATGAACAATTATAACGTCAATGAGTAAACTTTAAAATTGACAATATACCGAGTCCCGTTACAGGTTACCACAGTACATTGTACTACCTAAATATAAGGTAATAAATATATTCAGCGGCACAGATTATGCATATTAGACAGAAGTGCGAAAACCAACACATCTCTATTTGTGGATACCGTTAAGTACATCCAAGGGAAACATTGGAAGAGTAAAGAAATTCCTAATATTTACTTATGTTAATTGACGTAATAACGGCTATGTAAATAGTTAGGTATGTGAATTCTATTTCTTTAAAACACAAATCCGTAACTACATTTGTTTTTTAAAACGCAACTACTCTCCCGATTTACTCATCCATTAAACATTTGACAATTAATAAATCATCCAAATAGACAAATAAACTTGCATTTGGTCAAAACCGCTGACAATATCTACTTTGCATAGAATGGAGACATTCGCACAAATTCAGAGTTTGTAGATAAACAATTGAATGCTGCTACCTATGCTCTTTTAGAAATACTAATCCTCTTCAGCCCTGCTTATGAAATCCACGGAAATACTCGTGAAGTCAAATCCGAAACGATATAAATACTGTTCAAGGAACGAATATTTAAATGAAGACAAACATTTTCATCTGCTTCTGGAACCAAAGACGGTTTTTCCGCACTTTTGACTACAAGAGAATCATTGTTTACGAATACTGTTAAATCTGCAATACCTAGAAACGAGCTGTTTACTGCGCTAATATGATTGTGATTATTGATGTAGGTGATAGATATGTTTATAGGGCCCATGGAATACCTGTATCAGAAAAGATATCAATAAATACTAGAATAAGTCCACTATTTCCAAGAAAATACCTTCTTATTTTATTCACCGTGCCTTTTTTTACTTTACATATATATTTTTTTCTTTTGCTAATACTTGAACACCTTACAAGTTTATATTTTACTCGTGCGCATACGCTTTGACCGTTATAGCACTTATTTAGAAATAAGTCTCTTGACATGGATTTTACCCGCTAGTGTACTTAAGTGCAACGGTTTGTCTATGATCATCATTGGTTTGTTTAATTTAAAAACTTGTTGAATAACAACAATATACATATTACTAAACACTGCCTGTAGTGGTTTGGCTTAGTATTGGTCCAAGTAAATTTTCTATAGTGCAAGAACCGCAAGTATCGCAAGACCTCAAATAACCGTACCAAGAGTGAATGAGTATAAGGAGGAGATCCTACTCTTTGAGATTTTAGTTTTAAGCAACACTTTTCGAGTTCATCTTCATCTCCCGTATTGTCACTAGATAAAGGAGAATGGTTTATCTCAACGCAGCTCTTGAGAAACAACTAGCCATTTAGCAAAGTATAGTGAGACTGCCTACCTATTAGACATTATTATAATCATTATCCTGCCCATATCCCAATTTACTTGGGGGCACGCGCAGCCCGACTTTTTCTTCTATACGTATCATCTTTCACACAATCTATCCATCTATGCTTGTGTGATGACAATCTGTGTAAGCTCGTTTATGTAAACGTTGGCCGTTTTGTCTGATTGATAGATCGATGCATCAGTTTCAACCGGTCCTACAATTTAACAGTTAATACCACCTACAAGAAAACTAACGTGAAAATATGCACCTCCTATATGCTCTACTTAGACCCTTTAACACTTCTATTGTTATCCTTAACCCGTTATAGTTCAAGAGCTTCAATATTAGGGACTCACGACACGTCTACAGACAGACATACATCCATGTACATATGTATATATTGTGTTGACGAGTGAACTCAGGTCGATGACCTAAGTACAGTTATCTTACGTTGTAATGTCCTTACGGGTTGGTACATGTCATTTTATTTACATTTTGGTTACATTTGTGTTTGGTGTCATTCGTGTTAAGTTGGTAGTTGATTGAGTTGAATAGCTTTAAACTTTAAAAAAAAAACATGACAAACAGTAGTTATAAGTAAGTATTATTTTCCAAACCATTACTTATCTTGCACTTGGTTTTTACAATCATCATCATCAGCCTACATGACATGCCAGTCCACTGCTGGCAATACTGTATATATGACATAGTCCTCTCCTATTGCATTCCCATCCAGTTGCTACCAGCCACCCTCCGAAGATCGTCGCTTAGCCTGAGGGCGTCTTACCTTACGTTTGCTCCACTCAAGAAAATGTCTACCCCACGGCCATCGGTATTAATATAGCCGGTCCATTGCCACTTCAGCTTGACTTTTATATATAGGTTACTATCTATAAATCTATGATGATATCAATACAATCTATTTCTCAACTTCCAAAAAGGTCTTTGTCAATATCTCCAACCATTAGTAAAGATGAGATTAGAACGAGCGACATTAAAAATTAAACAAGAATAAAATTACAAGACAGAAAATTGCCCCAATCATACGCAAACTAATAAACCTTTCTAGCCAGAACTAAGTATGAAACAAACATTTCCGTAATTTACATAACAAATCTAGATCTTCTTCTAAACCTATTTTGTAATACAGCACAGAATGTTGTTGCACATAGAATAAATCAACTCAATTCTTTTGACAAGACGAAATCACGTAAGAGTTGCTAAAAAATGATCAAGAAATTCCCACAGTTATCGTAATAAGTCTACGTAGAGTTAGTAAGTATAGAGAGGTCAGACCTACCGTGTCAGGGGGTCGAGACGGCGAAAGCATTACAACATCGATTATAGCTTTAAAGAAGCATCTATTGCTTAATATACATAAAAGGTTACATGTTATGTAACGTCTGCATGTGCATAGGTCTGTGTTGTCTATGAGGTAATTTTGAAGTGCATTAGTAACATCGTAGGATTTATGCTGTCTCTACTTTGTGTGATATTTATTAGTTTAAAGGTGAGAGATGGCTTGTCTGTGGTATTAGATTTTAGTAAGTTGTGAAGTAATATTGGCTCAGTCGGTTTAAATTATGTAAAAGAAGATGAGTTGTACAATCCTAACTAATATTATAAATGCGAAAGTGAGTTTGTTTGTTACGCTTTCACGCATGACCTGGGTTACTTTTTATCGCGGTAGTCCGTTCCCGTAGGGATAATTTCCGGCTTCCAAGCGGGTGAAGCCACAAGCAAAAGCTTTGTATTACATAAAATTTATATTAAAGCTATCATATTTCACTATTCTATCATATTTCATTGTTAGAATGTAACTACAATGAGAATAGGCCAGTTCAAAATATTGCAAATGCTTTAAAAAATTTAGGTATTGGTGACCTTCGAACTGCCACCATCAACCAGGCACAAATCCAGACTCTGGGCTGCTAGTGAGAAATTTCATGTCCTGGGTTCGTTTTCCGGGTCGGGCAAAGTTTTGTTTTTAATATTTTTAATATGCTCAACAAAAAAATAAAGAAAAACGTAGCAAGAAGTAGCGAAGATTAATTAATGAATGCAATAAATACTATGAACTACATTTTACCTACGAGTCATATTTTATGCCTATTTATGCAACACTGGAACGATTCTGTTAGTACTTTCACTTTTAGATGGAAACATAATTAGATAATTTAGGAAGTAGAATACAGTTACAGATTTAATTTAACTTTATAAAATAACTCGCTTTTGCCCGCGACAAATTCTATGCCCCACCCGCTGTATTACTTTGTTTTCGGTTAACGTTCTTTCCGACTTTTTTAACTTTTTTATACTTTACCAAGGTTTGATTCTCACTAATACTCACTATACTATCTTCTGTCATGAAAGCATTTGCTATTGACACTTTTACATCTAGATTCAGGACTGTGTCCATCTGCAGACAAAAAAAAATCCGTAGCCTGGTCCACTAAACCTAACCGGCTAGCCATTCCACCAATCCATACTAATATTATAAATTCGAAAGTAACTCTGTCTGTCTATTTACTATACTATGTTACCTTTTCACGCCTAAACCACTGAACGGATTTCGACAAAACTTGGCAAGGAGATATATAGCATCCTAGGGAACGACATAGGCTACTTTTTATCGACAAACCACGTGGGTGAAGCCGCGGGTGGAAGCTAGTGGACAATAAATAATTGATTACTATTCCACCATCTAAAAAGCGCGTATTCACGAAATATGCGGGCGTTTATTGCTATCTAATAAAACGGTAACAGTTACATCAGTTTGTGAACCTGTCAGGTGAAAACTGTTGAACCAAATCGTTACTGTCGAGCTATTTCAATTGATTTTTTTTTTCATTCAGCCTATTATTTCATCATCAACGGCCTACAATTTTGTCAGAATACTACTATTTCTTTTCAGTATTTTTCCAAACACTTTTTGTGGTATCTCTGCTATGCCCCTGAAAGTTGCCACACACTAAATAATATACTAACTTGAGACGGCTGTTTTGTCAGAATATTCTGACATTTTTCAAAGCTTCAGACACACTCTATGGTTTGCCACCTATCAAAATTGCAAGACACACAACTACCACGCAATAAAGAAGACAAACAAACGCATTAACATTTTAAAACAATAGAGCATCGCTAACAAATCATAATAAAGTGTATTTTCTCAAGAATAACGCACTAAGTACTCAGGATTGGTCAACCATTGCAACCGAGGTACGTTCTCTTCGGATCCAAATGCTACGTTTTGCAACGTGAAAAAAAAACTCAAACTTCAGTAATGCCGACTAAATGAACTGACATTTGAGAATAAACTTACTTTAATATTTGAAGACGGCGGGTTTTTATTTTGAGATTTGATTAAACAAACAGACAGTTTATGCCTCTAAAGATGGATTAGTTTAAACTTTGAAACAGCTTATTTCACATCATCTACTAAATTGTATGTAAGGATCGTAGCAGGTGTCGTTCTGTAGTTTCTGCCTACCCCCATGGGAAGGCGTGAGTTTATACCTGTATCTATTTACTAAGAAAATGTTTATTAAAATAAAAGACTAGAGATTCTTCAACTGACCATACATACATTGTCTCTTTTGCCTGGCACCTTTTCTTCATAATTATGTAGAAGAATAACTATAAAATTCAATATTGCTGCAGGGAAATGATTTCACTTGACTGATTTGACTCAACATGTCATTATTGTCATATCCTCAGTCATTTGTTTCATAGTGAGCTCTGAAACAAAATCTAATCTACAATTCCTCTTTTCAAAATTCAAGAATGTCTCATTTTGAAAAAAGCGAATACCGAAAACCATTATTTGATTTAATTCAAAGTTATTATTTGTTGTAGCTCACTTTATTTGAACTTCTATATTATTATAGATTGAGCCTTTCGCAAAGAATATTTAATTCAAGGTTCAGAGATCAAATAAATAATTTGGGCGATTTCTCTTTACTTCTTTTGGATCACTGATCTTTCGCGTCTCGCCAATAACGAAGGAACATTTCAACGGGCCGTCGCGTCTTCTTCCAAATTGTTGATAATTATTATTATGAACTTTTTCCGGTTTGATATAATTATGACAATACATGGACCATTTACACTACATGTTTTAGTTTGGCGATCAAGGATGCCTCTACGCTTTCCCAACCATAAATACTTCTGTTAAACAGAATCTGCTGAAAAATAAATAAAGCTATAAAATTCAGCATGTCCCAGAAAGAAAATTCATTACTGTCATAAATTAGTCCAGTATCCCGAAACTAAAAGAGGCAGACTACCTACTGTAATAGCTGATTTTTCACGTGCAATAAAAATAAACTAGTTTGAAGCTAGCTAGTCGATAGTGTTGTACATAACACATCGTCACGCATGTGCTACCCAAATGATTATGCCTTATTAGAGAGCCGATGACAGTTACATAAATGTAAATCACTTAATAAAATATGGTGCCTGGCCTATTTGAGTCCACTGTCATTTTGATTGACACTTTTTTGACTTGCATTAAAATACAAACATTTTTATGACTACAAGGTTATTTGGCGCGTGGCCAAAATCGGAACTAACGCCGCCATCTTGTTTATTGAATACATTTCAAGTGACATGTCACAAAACAATTACACAATTGTTTATCGACAGCGCCCTCCTGTCAACGTCATCCGAGCGCCAAAAGATCCCTATAGCAGTGTACGACCTGGGTAGTCAGTTAACATTAACCCAGCTTCCACCATCTTGCTGATTTACTATATTTTTACCATTTTCAGATTAATTAGTGATTAAATATTTTTTTCTAGTTTCGAACAAAGAAAAATTTCTACCCCAATTTTGCAGATTCAAATTGTAGAATTTTCCAGACCGTAATAATTTCGCAGTTTGCTGCAGCTTGTTTCATAGCTTGCAGATTGTAACAACAACAGACTCATCGGAGCACTGACCTCGCTAACAATCTGCCTCTACTTATAAAGAAATGATAGCATGGATAATGTCCCCTAATTTCCTTCAGGGTTGCCAGTTTCTCAAGCTAGCCGAGTTAGCCAACGCGCGGCGCGGGCGCATTGCGGAATACAACGCTCTACTGAACAGGCTCGGGCTATACTTTTTTATGCAAGATTAGGGTTGACCTACATACCTCGTTTTACTTTTTTCGCTGCAATAAAAGATTTAATAATGTTTTTAATGATCATTTTGTTGTAGATGCGTTTCTGCTTTCTTTGGAAGATATTGTTGAGTAGTTGATGTAATGTCCTGTTTTATGTCATTTATGGGGTACTGAGTTCTGAATGGGACCATACAGGTATAATAATAAAATAAACAATGCACCATTTGTGGACGATGAAGTTAATGAATTGCTTTAAAAATGGTTCCGGACGTAAACTTAAAGATTTCATTCTGTCTTACGGAATTAAATATTTAAGTTTAGTAAAACATGAGCTCATTTTAAATTTATGCATTCAAATAAATACATCCGTTATTTAAATGCTCGTTATTGTTCTTATCTCGAGATGAACAGAGCTTTGTACAGATTCATTAATGTGGATGCTCAGCTATGCAAGGACGAAGGAAAAGGAGTCGCTGTTGTTTCTTTAAATAAATCTATGTACACGTTCTATATGCTAGAGTTCAATATTTGTAAATACCGGTGTGAGAGTGAGACGGCAATATGCTCGTGTCTCTCTCTCTTTTTAATTAGTAGAAGTTGGCTGTCGGAATTGATTGAATGACTTCGTTGCAAAGAGCTTTGTCATTCATCGCATTACTATATCAGGAATGAATTTTGAAAATAGAATGGATGAAAGTTGCCATATTAGGGTCCAGCTCAGTGGGCTGCAAAAGCTACTGGCAATGTCCAGCAGAGGACTGATTATTGTACCAGAAAAACTATAGAATTAGTATGATCTGATGTTCATAACCACTAATATTGACACATGTCTGACAACATCTTCAGTGTCAAAAACAGTTTATTTCCAATACAGATTACCATTCACCAAAAAATAATTCGTCTACTACACCCACGACAGGATCTCTAAAATCCTGAGCCATACATACATTAGAATCGATAATTAACCGCAAAATTTCTAAAACTCAAACAGTGCGTCGTAATAACATACGTAATTTGAGCAAAAAAGTGTTAAAGCCGCCATTTTGTTCGACGGTTGACACGTTCGAACTTCAAACGTTAGAGTAATGATTTTAACACCCAAAGTGTGATAGAAACGCCTTGCAAATTACTTAAGTTACAATTAAAAAAAAAGGAAGTATGATCAGCAGAAAATGTAGAAATACTAATTGCATTTAATGATAAAAACTTTTTACAAAAAAAAAACCGACTTCCAAAAAAAAAACACTGAAAACTGAAAAATTACTTTAATTTCGGAAGTCGGTGTCTTTGCTTTTCAATTTTCGTTTTTTTCCACCGACTTCCAAAATTAAAGTTATTTTTCAGTATTTTTTTTGGATGTCGGTTTTTTTTTTTTGTAAAAAGTTTTTATTTTTCACTTTTTAGTAGTGGTACCTACCCCACACAAATTCGAATACCACTAGCTGATGAAAATAACAGTGAAGGAGTAAATGAAAACATCGTCTAGATAAACTAAGTGGGAAAAATACGTAATATTGACGCTAACTCAAAAACTAACCAAGCAAAGTTAATAAAATTTATATGGGACCACCTCGGAAGCATGACCTACCATACAAAAAAAGAATCATCAAAATCGATTCATAATTGGCGGAGTAATCGCGAAAAAAAAAGAACAAAAAAAAAAAAAAAAAAACATACAGACGAATTGAGAACCTCCTCCTTTTTTAAGAAGTCGGTTATTAACTGAAAACATCACTATAAGACAAACTGGACTAGTAGTTGCAAGAACTTCTGCTAAACTTAGGGTCCTGGGTTCCCCTAGGTCGGGAAAATTAATATTGTGGTTTTCTAAGTTTACATAAATATATACTTTATTACATTTGACATTTATATTTTTATGATAGGTAACTTAGCCACATCAGATCGCACACACGCTGGTAACCTATAGCCGTCAGAAACAGAACCTTAGCCGAAATCGGCATGGGATGTATAAGTTTTTAACCGACTTCCAAAAAGGAGGAGGTTCTATGTTCGACTCGGAAGTCGGTGGCAAAAAACGAAAATTCTAAACAAAAGACACCGACTTCCGAAATTAAAATTATTTTACACTGTCGTTTTTTTTGAAGTCATTACTTTTTTAATTTTTTTTTTCCGTTTGTCGCACGTACCCGTCTCAGCAGCAGCCCGGAGTATGGTTGGTTCCCGTTAAGCGACAATAGACTCGCCCCGCTATTACATATAACTGGCGAAAATGTGAGTGTACAACTCTATCAACCCCTTTATCCCAAAGGCTTTAAGTTATGTATGTGTCAACGCTACGTGCTATATCTCAAAGACTACAATATAGGTTATGATAAGCGCGTGTCAGACACAATGTTTAAGTATGAGCATTTTATGTTTTGTATCGCTCTTGGAGATAACCCCCGATCTCTAATTAAAGCGATTGATTGTGTTTTATCTGAATGTATATTTATAAACGTGCTTAGCGTGGTAACGCTGATTAAATGTGAACTATAGGAGGAAATACATTGTGTCAAGATGACAAAATCTGCAGTGCCCATTCAATTCATGATGGCATTGATTTTTAAGAAAAACAAAGATATGTTTTTTTTTTTTATATGCTTTTTTTTAGGTATTGCTTCGTTCGTAAAGCCTCATGCAAACTGGCGCGAGGCAACAGGGCGACGCGACTCCTAAGAAAACAATTTTTAAGAAAACTTCATGGTATAACAATTACCGATGTCGCGTCGCGCCAGTCTAGTCTGCACGGGGCTTAATCTGGTTTCCGAATGTTTTCATTTCCCATTTTCACCCATTCACGCAGGATCCAACTCATAAACCGGTATAACTTTATATTGAAAACTGGTTGAACGTTTTTATCAAGAACGTCTATTTAATAATTTTACAAAAAACACATTCTGCGTTCTAGTCTAATTACAAAACCGGCCCTAAATAGTGTTAACATGCAACTATTACGTAGCGCTTCGTGCAAATCTGTGCAGTACCTCAACGTTTTTTGTGCAAATCGCAACGATAACCCGTTTCCACGATGTTTTGCACAAGTCGGATCACGTGCAGGCTTTGGGTATTGTCATTAACTTGCTATCGGATTTCCTTATTCGGACGTTAGTTATATAATATAATAAAAATGTAATAGATATATATAATCTGATTCACTCCTGGGCTCACTATCCCCTCTGTAGGCTGTGATTCACCATGATAAACTTCTTAGCGAAGGTAACAGTTCGAGTCGAGTAGGTATACCTACATACCTACTCCTGTCCGCTAAAAACAACTGCAAAAATCACTAAAAAGCCTGCAAAGTCGTCATTACAAAAACTAATCTATACATATTATAAATTAAAGTATCTCATGTCTGTTTGTGTGACCGCGTCGTTCTTCTAAACTACGCAACGGATTTTGATGCGGTTTTCCCCCTCATTTAGAGAATTTATTCCGAAAGGTTTATGTGTTTATTTATTACAATAATATTAAATTACAAAATAATATTTTCTCGATGTTTTGCCAAGTCGTAAAAACCGTGCGAAGCAGGGGCCGCTAATTTTTAATAAAGGAAATCGTCAATTGATAAAGACACAGTATAAAATAGCAAAAACGTAAATTACCTACAATAAATAACACAGAATGAATGAGAGAGCTAGGCTAATAGTTCTAGCCCATATGAGAAGCCTAATGATTTCCCATTTCCTCGTGAGTTTTTTTTACTTTTTCAATTGCAACATCTTCCGTTAGTACTGTCATTGACATTAAGAACGCTTTGGACAGTAAAGTGAAAACGAAAACGGAGACATTTTAGACTATTACGTAAAATATAGAAAGAAGTTTCGGCATTCGATCTGGAGAAAGAACGTCTCTAAATGTTTAGGTTTGGAATTTAATGTTGCAGAAAGTTTTATTGTACCAATCTTTAAATATATCCTCTCTCTTAATAAATTGTACGCCCGGTGCACTCTTGACAGTCAATCCCGCTTCGATGCCTAATGTTATAACGGTCTTCTTTGATATTGGCACTAATTATTCTTGTATAGTTTGTGCCAAACCGAGAGAAAAAGAAGAATTTTAAATTCTTTGATGAGTAATTGAAAAAATTCATAGGTATATATCTTCTTAACTAAGAGTTGAGAGAGTTCCATTCTGCAGGTGTGAGGGCACACAGGACATAATATTAGCGTTATAATAATAATTAAACAAATAAACAACGTGTTAATGTATATATATACCAGTCGCAATAATTATAACTAATTAATTCAATATACCTGCTTTTTCAATATTAATACTAGAATCGCGAGTTTTAGCGCCATTATCTGGATAATGGATATATGTATTTTCTAAGTTGACATCAGTATTCACAAATCTCACCTCGTGACATGTCCATAAGGTTAAGATCAGATTGACGCGATGACGTGCGATTTTAAAACGCGTGTTTTAATGAATATTTGCATATAAAGGCGATTCTAATCTAGATTGGACTGGCCTTGAACGCTGTCTTAGTAACTGCACATTGATGTGTCAGCACAGAGCAAGATTTTTGACTTTTTTTTTACTTAAGTTAGTTCGGCAAATAAAGTCTTCAATGAAAACGACAAAAAGTCACTTTACGAAAACTACGACAGTTTACTTTATCATAAACTGTGACTTTTTATTATAATCGCTTATGTAGCTCATGGTAACAATACCATGATCACATAGATATAGCGACCGCTCGGCCTCTATAACGTACGATTTACCGCGTCCGTATGAACTTAGCCTAAAATTAAGATTATTTAAATAAAGAACTAGTTTCGAATGTTGAACACTATGAATAATTCATTATTTATAATACGATTATTAAAAATTAATTGAATCTATTAATTCTGCAGAACGAAATATTTTTTGGAATAGTTTGCCTTTTTGTGTCTCAATCTTGTTTGTTCTTATAATATGCAAATATAAATAGTTATACAATAATTATCGAGTCCTCCACATCGTTTTGTTTGTATTAGAATTAAAACGATAAGCATAAGTTGAATAATACACCGATAGAAACAAAAATATGTACGAGTATTTGGGTATAAATATATTTAAATAATTTAAGTCAGGAATTGGTTTACAAAAAAATATCTTAATGAAGCAACATTTTTGGATTTTTATAATCCAAATCTAGAAAACGGTAGGGTTATTATATATATATCGTTATTTTCTATTGGAAAACGTTTACGAATACCGTGGATGTAATATTTTGCATGGAAAATATCCAATAATGCTAGCTAATTGCTATAAAATAGTTAATAATCAAAACTTTGACACTACATAAATACTGGACCAAAACCGGCTGTCAGACATTAACGTATATCATTTAACTTTGATAACACGTGAACTAACACCATTAAAGATTATCACCGAAAGGATATTTAATTTTTATAGATGTTTTTATATGGAAATTGAATAAAAGTTGTCTATAAATTGACCAATCACTGACCGTTGGCCTGAGCTGTCAAGACCAACGTAGACTGTCAACATTTGATATAAGTAATAAAAAGATTCTATATTTTATTCATGGCCAAAACGTCAATATTATCTATTCAAAATGTAGCCTGTAATTTTCAAAATAAGAATGTATCTTTTAGACCAATTATAAATAAATAAAAATTCAAACTTGATTTTTGATATACATTCGTATATCAAAAATCAAGTTTGAATTTTTATTTTCAGTAACAGATTGTGGTCCGACTTCGTAAGTGTAGTGTTTTAGCAAGCTAACAAATACGTTGAATACGTTGTTTCAAAATTGTATTATGTCAATTCTATAGGTATTTTTCATTTATTTTTAACCTACTCGAAACTTTTTTTTTACAAACGACGTGGCCATGTTTTAAATGGATGCATGAAAAATGTCTTCATTTAGGTATTGGAATGTTTTTTTTAATGCTAAAGAGTTCTTAAGCTGGATCTATTTACGAAGGAATATCGTGTATTGCCCTATTAATGATGATGTAACGCGAATTGTCCAAACAACTGAATCCGCTTGACACCACCGGTCCTTAAATATTTATACAAGACAGACGAAGTCAACACTGTGGAGCCAAACGACGCCGGCATAAGGACTCATTCATACTAAATATATATTTTTTGTATTTATATTTATTCGTTAAAATATTTATTTATTTATTTTATTATTTATGTACACACAGTAAAATACAAAGAGATTCGACATAATTATAATATGAGTACAAAGGTACTGCTTATAATTAAATTATAATTATTTTTAAATATAATTAATCTATATAATTATAGGAATTATTTAATTACGAGCTTAAATGTAAGCAGTTAAAATCGAAATCAAAAGACGTGAAGACAATTTTTAAAGAGCAGAAATACTCACCAACTAAATCATCTGAAATTCTTAAACAGATAAACAAATCACTGCCAATGTTTTCTTGGTTAGTTTGTTCTCTCCAAAACTCACGGTCGTATCTCTTGTCAGTGCTCAATTTAAGCACGGTTTTCCATTTTTTTTAAACATTCGAATTGTTATAACAACATTAAAATCGTAGCTCTAAACATGACTATCATCGTCACATTCGTCTCGAAATTATCGCCGAATTAAAGTCAACATTTTTATTGTTTGCTGACGAAACAATGGTTATTTTTATTAGGTTCAAAAACAGCTTGAACTTCAATGACCATTTGGTTCCTACGTTTATGAGTCGTTAATTCCTCAGATGACAGATGTCCAGTGAGTTTCCCATTTCGTTAATACATTATCAATTATATGTTTAACTAACCGGCCTCCGCTTCGCAAGGGTTTTAGGACTTGATAAAACATCGATATTTCTTAATTATAGTAAGTTTAATATAAAATAATGTATTATACACATAAAGCTTCCGGAATAAATTCCCAATGATGGTGAAATCCGCATCAAAAAGTGTACCTATAGTAGGTACAACATTTCACCCGTTATGACTTGAAGTTCCATGTAATAGGGGGCGAGCATATTGCCACCAACCAGACACAAATACAGCTAATGAGAAATTCTAGATGGAAAACCCCAATAACACTTTGTTCAATCCGAGAATCGAACCCAGAACCTAATGCTCAGCAGTAGCGCTTGCAACCACTAGACCAACGAGGCAGACAAGCGCGACGCGCTTTTAGTGAAACAATTTCTATATAAACTTATGTTGTGTTCTACCGGTGTAGCGGGAGCCTTATTGTATTCGCAAATTATTTCGCGAATTCGCTCATCATAGAGGCACCTTTATAGTTCAAAGGTTGTCATACAGGTTCTACAAGTGACCGGATTATGGAATCAATAAAATATTTAAAATTACATTAGAAACGACAGTTTTTTTTCGAAGGTATATATTATTTTGTTTTTTAATCGAAACGCCATGTCGCGATCGATATTTTTCTCTGAGTTATAGGTACCTACTATAGTAACTCGATTGGTGTTAGCAAAACGAAAAAGTAAGTATAAATATAAAATATCCTATTTGACATAAACGGCTGAATACTTCTGTAACTATAAATATTATAGATAAAAGTTGATTTTCGTGTCTATCTGAGCAATTGATTTGATGCGGTTTTTATCATCATTTAGAGAATTTATTCCGGAAGGTTCATGTGTATAATTCATTAATATTTAACTTCCATTTATTAAAGAAACGTACATATTTTCTCAAGTAATTATTAATATATTGATTTTGTAATGATGACGCGGTAAACGAAAAACTTAAGTTGTTCTATGTGACATGACTATGGCTAATACTTTAATAGGTATATTTAGTTATTTATGTTTGCGACCAGATAATTATATTTATATTCTTGTATAATATGAATATATCTTGTCATATTATTTTATAGTTTTTATAATTAATTTAATTATTTATTACCTACATAATATTTAAAAAACAGGAGTTTGAAGTTAATAGTATCACTTGCAGATCCTTGTAAGATAATCGTAGATAATGCATATAAGTGATTCATACATACACATTGAATAATGTTATATTATTTATGAGATAATCTTTATCCTCTTTACTAGTATTTCTTTAAAATAAAATAAACAGAAATTAACCATATAAATTTGACCCAGACTCGAAGAATATTATGAACCTTAGCGATTACAAAATATTGTAAAAGTTAAAAGCGTAACTATGGTGTTTCTTTTCCCATTCTTCTCCATTCCAAACTACATCAATCAATTCTATTTTCATGTACATTTTATCGTTCAGAAGTGCCTTATAATGGCCTACTTGACATAAATATCTTGACTTTGACTCTGCGTCGCCTACATAAGTAATATTGTGATTAAATATATAATATAATTTAGACTACTATCAACTGATAGCAAATAGTCACTGGTTACCTAAATGAAAGAACAGAAAAGAAGGTTAAATTGCACGAGATATATAAAAATATTTAGATATCTACTGAAATATATACCGAGTAGGTAACTATATCAAATTTTTTACCACTAAACATTGAAGTTGAAATGTTGAACACTTAACAAGGTACTACCGATTGCGATTTTATTTACAAACACTGTTTAATGAAGTAATTGCTTAACTATCTTGTTGGGAAAGCGACTACCAACTATGTATGTTCATATTGTTCGTATACGTAATATAATCGTTTTACGTTCGAGCGAGTATTAAGTGTGAAACAATAGTAGACTTTAAGGGTGTCAGGTTTCATGTCCTTTTGTTCATAAATTAAATACGTTAATGTTTGTAACACCTGATTTTATTAGCATTTAAATGTTTGTTTTGCAACTTGGACTCATCGATTCTGCGATATTTTTTTTTCGCATTTTTACGATTTTTGCGGATTATATATTTTGGTAAATAAGTTATGTATACTTACTAGTTTATATAAAACTTTACGCAACATTTTCGTTTCTATGACCTTCTCAATCAGACGTGAAACCTATTAAAATGAAGTTATATACCTATCTAAAAAAAACCGGATCGGTATCGAACGGCCATTTCATACAAATATATAAGTGGTCGGACGTATGTTGCATTTTATTTAAGTATATTCTAATAAGGCATTCATTAGCGCCCCGGGCGGATATTTCGACAAAAATCCTTTCGCAACTTTCAGTAACAGTTCCGAGTTGCATAATATGAGATACTCACCGTGTAAGGGTTAACGTAGAAAGGGAGGGCCGGGGGCACTGACGTAGAGAAAATCACAGTTGAAGCACTTGTCAGCCATGCACATAATCCTTCATTGGGTGAATGGGCACAGGGTCTTTTTTTAAAGGTTCAAACGCACTCGCGACACAATTTTTCCGTGTGTGGGGGAAAACTAATGCCGCGCGGCGCGTACGGCGCTTGCGACGGCGAGCGGGTGACTGGCGAGCGCGCGCGCCTCCCCACGTAATAAAACCTTCGCTTTTCAAGAGTGGGGCGCGACGGCTTTTTGAAAATGGAACCTGAACCTTACCTGCTGGATCGGATCCCGTTTCCCGTTAGTCTGGGGTTTTCATTCTGAGGTTATTGGAACTTGGCACTGTTAGATAATCTATTTTTAGATTCGGTCATTTATTTGTGCTTTAGAAATTGAACTTTGGAAAAGGCTTAGGTGATTATACAATGCAGTTTCCATAATATCAAGATATAATAATCCTAGAAAAATATATACATAAATATATATATTATTATAACTAAAATATATATAATATAATATAATATTTAAAAACACCCAAAAGAATCATTTTGTTATACCCATTGTTAAGGACAATGGCTACTATCTATGAATTCGTTTTTCTGTAAAATAGATAGATAGTCATTTAAAAGATTAGAGAATAATTAAAAATAATAATGAAAAAGTTTATAGATTAAGTTAAAATAAAAAATAGAGCATACGTGATATAACAAGCGTAAGCCTAGGTCTAGTTTTGTATATTAATTAATTAAATTAATTTATATTTAATAGCACTGAATTTTATGATAAAATTAGTTCGTAAAATTATTTTCCTTTAAACTTCGTCTAAATAGTAAAGAATTTCTTATAACTAATGAATTTATAAAAAAAATAAAGAACACTAATAAATGAATTTAAAGATGCTAAAAATCAATTAACATAATATTTAAATAAACATAAACATAAAACGTTGAAAACGAAGTGCTAAAAACCAATATAAGACAAAAAACAGGAGTTTGTTAAAGTCGTTCCTATAAAAGACATCAACGGGAGACCAGAGGCTGTACTTTTTGTGCACCGTTTTTTTCCAAAATTGTAAATAATAGTCTAAGGTAAGCTACATGCAATTATATATTTTTATAGCAGTTTATATGTTTATACATATAATAATAAAATATTAGTTTAAATATAAAATTTGTCATTTGATTTGTTATGTCATGAAATTGTCATTGGTTATGACCATAGATATCCGTGGTTATGACTCTTCTTTACCGAACTGCATTTCTTGTAAAAAAAAGCCCATTCTATTGGCATTTACAACAAGAACTAATCTGTAGATCTAGGAGTCACACAACGAGGGGTCCTGGTTTCAATACCCGGCTGGATACAGTGTTATCGCGTTTTCCAATGGAGAATTCACAGTAACTCGGGAGTCCGGTTTTATACCCGGTTAATGGCAATGGGCTTGTCCCCATGACTTGACATAACATGACTGATGACTGGTGGAAAGCGGGTGTATTATTAAACCTGCCTACCCCTTTAGCCTTGATGATAATTATAACTTTATAACTATAATAATAACTAATATTCATAATAATTAATAACTATAATTTAATTATAACTTAACTTAAGTTAAGTTAAGGTATAGTTAAGTTATTACCTAACTATACCTTAACTTAACTTAATAATAACTTAACTATAATATTATAAATGCGAAAGTGAGTTTGTTTGTTTGTTACGCTTTCACGCTAAAACGGCTGAACGGATTTAGATGAAATTTGGCACATGGGTAAACCATGACCTGGAATAGGACATATGATACTTTTTATCCCGATATTCCGACGGGATCGAGACTTACGCGGGTGAAATCGCGGGGCACAGTTATTATTTTATAATACATTATTAGTCTTTTATAGAATGAACCAAAAATAAATTGATTATGCTTATTAAATTATCATATTACGAGTAGCTACCGTTACAAGTTGGATATTAGTAATAATATAGTCTTTAATTATACATAATTATATCAAATGTCTATTGTATATCACGTAACTGCTGAAAAGAAACGGAAATAAGCATTTACTTCTAATTAATATTTTCATATCGCGAGTGATCAATCATTGTTCGGTATGCTAACCTTGTCCCTAAATCATATCATTGGATATTTTTTTATTATAGATAAGACTTTTGAACATAAGAGCAAGTAATGCGTGGTGGTGTCATTATTTTCTACTAAAATATTTTTATTGCTTTTTATTTCAGAATTTCATCAATTATAGCGGATCATGCTCTGATCAGACTTGTAGAAAAAATATCGATATCCAGGACTGGTCTTACGCTGTCCGCGTTTATTTCTATACTAGCTGCGCCCCGCGGTTTCACACACATAAGTCGTCTCGATCCCGTAGGAATATCGGGATAAAAATAATCCTATGCCCTATTCCAGGTCATGGTCTGCCCCTGTGCCAAATTTCATCAAATTCCATTCAGCTGTTTTAGCGTGAAAGCGTATCAAACAAACTCACTTTCGCATTTATAATATTAGTTAGGATATTTATACATATTAAATTATACAATAATATATCCTACTAATATTATAAATGAGAATCCTACTATCCTAATCCTAAGGATTATAAATGTGAAAGTTTGTGTGTTTGTTTCATCAAAAATCAAATTTCATCCAAATCCGTTCAGCCGTTTTTGCGTGATTACTCAATCACGCAAAAACGGCTGAACGGATTTGGATGAAATTTGGCTAACAGATAGTTTATAACCTGGATTAACACATAGGATACTTTTTATACCGATATTCCCACGGGATCGAGACTTACGCGGGTGAAACCGCGGGGCGCAGCTAGTAATATATATAGTTAGAATTTATTATTCGGAAAGCTTACAGTCTAATATCTATTTTGGTAAATAATTAACAATTAGCGTTATTACCATTTACAAAATTTATGCTCATCGATATACCCAAAAAAGAAATACCAGTTAGTTAGCGATACCCCAGCTACACCTTAACCACGTAACTACCACACCCAGTCAAACAAAGAACGTTCACAGTGATGCGTGCGCGCAACCGGTCAGGGGTAGCTATTCAGGCCGCTACGTTCAGTCGAACGAAATAATGCACGCGATAATTACCTTTAGTTAAATAATCGAGGTGGTTCAATTGTAGCAGGCTTTACTAGATGTTTAGGGTGATTATTGCGTAATAATTATACGCCCGACCGCACGTTGTTCTTGTTGCTGCAAAAATCTGAAAAATTAGGCATTCTTTACCAACCTTTGTACACTGGTTTTTTTTAAATATACGATCCAGCTTTCTGCTGTTGCCAGCGACCCTTTCTGCTGTTGCCAGCGACTCTTTCTGCTGTTGCCAGCGATCCTTTCTGCTGTTGCCAGCGACTCTTTCTGCTGTTGCCAGCGACCCTTTCTGCTGTTGCCAGTGACTCTTTTTGCTGTTGCCAGCGACCATTTCTGCTGTTGCCAGCGACTCTTTCTGCTGTTGCCAACGACCCTTTCTGCTGTTGCCAGCGTCTCTTTCTGCTGTTGCCAGCGACCATTTCTGCTGTTGCCAGCGACCCTTTCTACTGTTGCCAGCGACCCTTTCTGCTGTTGCCAGCGACTCATTCTGCTGTTGCCAGCGACCCTTTCTGCTGTTGCCAGTGACTCTTTATGCTGTTGCCAGCGACCATTTCTGCTGTTGCCAGCGACCCTTTCTGCTGTTGCCAGCGTCTCTTTCTGCTGTTGCCAGCGACTCTTTCTGCTGTTGCCAGCGACCCTTTCTGCTGTTGCCAGCGTCTCTTTCTGCTGTTGCCAGCGACTCTTTCTGCTGTTGCCAGCGACCCTTTCTACTGTTGCCAGCGACCCTTTCTGCTGTTGCCAGCGACTCTTTCTGCTGTTGCCATTGACCCTTTCTGCTGTTGCCAGTGACTCTTTTTGCTGTTGCCAACGACCCTTTCTGCTGTTGCCAGCGTTTCTTTCTGCTATTGCCAGCGTCTCTTTCTGCTGTTGCCAGCGACTCATTCTGCTGTTGCCAGCGACTCCTTCTGCTGTTGCCAGCGACCCTTTCTGCTATTGCCAGCGTCTCTTTCTGCTGTTGCCAGCGACTCCTTTTGCTGTTGCCAGCGACCCTTTCTGCTATTGCCAGCGTCTCTTTCTGCTGTTGCCAGCGACCCTTTCTGCTATTGCCAGCGTCTCTTTTTGCTATTGCCAGCGTCTCTTTCTGCTGTTGCCAGCGACTCTTTCTGCTGTTGCCAGCGACTCTTTCTGCAGCTTTAAAACTCTGTCACCAGGTTAGTTACTAACCACAATGAAAAAAAAGAAGAAAATTTAATATAATTTTAATTTCGATGTTTGATGTTTTCGAGTTCAAGCTGTGAAAAAGAGATATTTTATCATCAACTTAAACGAAACGTCACCAGTAACTCAAAACAATAACCAATTTCTTTATAAAAGACAATAATAAAAAAACAACAATATTAATTTTAACCGCATCCGTACATAAAATTCTTTTTTCGAAATTAAGTAGTGACCGGAAGTCAGTTTGACGTCTTTCTCGCTTCCGTTTCACTCTTCCCTTTATTGTGAGCGAGCCTTGATTGTTTTCGTACAGCCTTCGTTTCATCGATCAGCTTTTCCTACAAAATCTCTAATTTCATGGCGATACTTCCTATATGACTGTCTCACTGGTTCTGTGGTCGTAGTGGTTAAAAGCACGACTGTTGAGCACGTCTTGGGTTTGATCCCCAGGGCGGGAAAAATATAATTGAGTTTTTCCAACAGAATTCCAGGCAGAATCCTGAGTGCCCGATGGTAATAAACCTGCATAGGATGTATACCTACCCTATACAACTTAAAACATAACTGGGGTAATCCTAGTATACCTACTAAAATACAACTTATTTAAAAATAATATAAATTTATATTTTTGTAATTATTTTTATAGGCTGATTACAATTTTTGTAATTATTTTGAAAGACATCGAACACTGAAAGAATAATATGTACACTCTAGAGCATCAAAGAATTCGTTCACATCGCTGTCAGCAGGAAAAGTGCCCAAAAGGCTGGCAGCATTGTCACGTTGTATAGCAATGCTGATTCTTTGGCCGAAAAATAGGGCAACAGCCCTCTTAAAAAATTCTTTCCAAAAAGGAACTCAAGCCCTCCTCTACACCGCTGTGATCTGGGGGCCTAAACCGGCCACATTAGCAATTCCTCTAAAAGCAGTTCATTTCCTGAATCCCAGCTGTCATTAGCAATTCCTCTAATTTGAGACAAAAGCAATTCATATTATGTGGACCATTTTACGAACCTCCATAGAAAACTGTCAAACAGATGAATTATTTCGTAATATGAATCGCACGCAGATCATATTATGGATTGTCAGTTTGTGACATTTCACGATAATTCATAATATTTTCTTAATATGATTCTGCCAAAGTGACTGTTTTAAGCCCCCTGGGCACGCACCCAGAAGATTGGCAGCATAACCACATTTTTAACATATTTGAGCTTTTGCTATACCAGACGAGGGTACGTACGTCAGATGTCAATACTTCCTTATTTCCTCAGACCTTGTGCCTCTGTTTCTTAGAACATGGATGACATGGGTTTTTCTGGTCATGCAGGTTTTCGTCTCAACGTTTTTTGGGTTGACATCATTTTGCGGTTATCGCACATATGTAGGTATACCTACTTCATTTCGCCCAAATGAGATATCATGTTTCTTAAAATTAATTATTTTTAGAGCCAGCGTGATGACGACTCTTGAACTTACGAAGTGATAATAAAACTGATTCCATGACGCACCCTCAGTTTCAAGATTAACAAGAAAACTGAATTGAATTATAGGTACCAAGAATCTTTTAGTAGATCCTTATTTTTTTTTTTTTTGGTCCATACAAAAGACAACACAACATACAAAAGCACGGTTAAATAATAACTATACATTAATCAATAGCTACAAAGTGCCAAAATACAAAAAAAAAAAAAAACTATTAAAGAAAACTAGACACAGCGAGACAATATTGTCTATGACATACTTTAAAGGTAATACAGGTTGGCGATTTCAGAATTACTTATACAGGGTGTTGGGGTAAACACCGTTATGCTTACAACCAGTGGTTTAGTTTCATTTATAGAACGTAAAATCAATGGAAAATTACAAAAAAAAAAAAATTTTTTTGAATCTACATTTTACCACAAGAGACGCAAGTTCGTTGCCCTATGCGCTAACTTGCGTCTCAACACGGGTGGGGGCTGCGGGACGTGACCTGACCTGCCACGAGCGCACCCCTCCCTCATTTCGCTAGCAATCACGTTGTCGGATAGAAACGTTTTAAAATCTTTTAATGAAAATAAGGTTTTTTTTTTGTTGTTTTCGGTCATGTATTTTTATATTTAATCAACTACCCATGGTTTGAGTGATAACGGTGTTTACCCTTACACCCTGTATAAGTAATTCTGAAATCGCCAACCCATCTTGAGCAAGAGTGGTGATCAATGCTCGTGCGTCTGTATGAGAGGCCTTCGCCCTTTTTAGGGTTCCGTACCCAAAGGTTAAAACGGGACCCTATTACTAAGACTCCGCTGTCTGTCTGTCTGTCTGTCCGTCTGTCACCAGGCTGTATCTCATGAACCGTGATAGCTAGACAGTTGAAATTTTCACAGATGATGTATTTCTGTTGCCGCTATAACAACAAATACTAAAAAACAGAAAAAAAAATATTTAAGCGGGCTTCCATACAACAAAGTGATTTTTTTGCCGTTTTTATAGATAATGTTACGGAACCCTTCGTGCGCGAGTCCGACTCGCACTTGGCGGGTTTTTTTTTTTTTAGGGTCACACAACTTCTCCCGCTCTGGGCGGAGCTGGGCGTGTCAGACTTTGACTTTCTAAACCCACCCGTGTTCCTTCAGTTGCCTGTTGCCAAGGGCCCCGGTATCCCTTTCGGACATTCCCGCTACCCTGGGGAACCCTTTGCCTTGCAGTGGAAAAATAATTATATATATTTATATATATGTTGTTATATATTTATAAATATTTATATTTTTTATATATAATAAAAATGACATCAAGTATTATTACTATCTTCTGATTGAAAAAAAAGGTGGCTCGTTTTCGTGGTTTTCTAGTGGCCAAAAATCCTTGCGAAAATCCAACGTGGAATCACGTCTGATACAGCTTCGGAGGAAACTAATTGGCGACTTAAACCTCTATCGCTCCCAGTTACTTGACTCAATTAGGTACTACCGGGAGCCAAAGCTGATTTAACTCAAATACCACCTTTTCAAGCATTTTTGGGTGCAAACTTCAGTGAAATGAGCTGTCAATAGTGTCAAACCCATTATATGGAATGACAACTCATTTCACCTAAGTTTTCACAATCATTATATTTCAATTAGGTATAAATCTAAACACTAACTCTAACAAAACTAACTATTACTAATATTAATTAAAACTAACTATACAAATAAACGATTAATATATCTAGTACATATGGCGTCGAAAGATTTCAAAAAAGTTTTCACATAGAGGTTATTAAAAAAAATATACAGGCTGGTTCCTTGTTACATAAATTCGTCCGATTTGAAACCAATTTATCCGCTAGCTATCTAGCGATATAGCTGGCTTATCAAGCAAAGTCTTTAGCTAAACCAACAATACTTAAACAAACAGACTTAAACATGAACCTCAGCTCATAAAACATTAAAAACAAACATAATAATATTATGTTTTAAACAAATATACTACGTGTACTAGTGTTCAGGAAGATATGAGAGTTATTACAAGGCTCCATACGACTCATCATTAACATGTGAACATAATTATGTTATTTCTCCAAGGAGTTCCGTGTGCCATTTGTCTATTTGATAGAGTTTACTTATAAATATCAATATTATTCTTATTAATCGGTCATTATTGTTGGCACTTTTGAAATAGACTGATTAATCATCACATCTGTATTTCCCTAATGCGGAAAGGAAAAGCGGTTCCACCATACTATAACGGCCGCCTGTCATGAAAATCTGTCATTTTCACATATTTGACATTAAGGTGTTGCGTACAGCACAGCACGCAGTACATGATTAGTGGGTAACAAATGAAACAATTAACTTGGGTTTTATCGTGTTTTAATATGCTTAGGTTGCGGGAGACTGGTTTGAGGAGCTCGTGGCTAAGTAATAACATCCGCACGGTTCGATCCATCAGGTTAAGCAGTGCTTGCCGGGGTTGGTCCGTGGATGAGTTACCATCTTTACATACCGAGACTCTCGGAAAGCACGTTAAGCCGTTGTTCCCGGCTGTCATTTGTAGATTTTTGACAGTTGTTACGGGTCGTCAGAAGCCCGAAAAGTCTGACAACCAGTCTTACCAAGGCGTATTGTATTACTCAGTTACTGGGTTGTGGAGGGCAGATAGGCAGTCGCTCCATGTAAAATACTGGTATTCAGCTGCATCCGGTTAGACTGGAAGTCGACCTCAACATTGTTGGGAAAAGGCTAGGCAGATGATGAAGTTACGGGAGACCTCGGGAGCGCGCTAATAGCATGCGCACTGCAATGGCTGAAGGCGGACTGAGCTGCCGATGCCGTTGCGGGCAAACTCGCGTGCGAGCTGTATTTGCTGAGCTAATGTGACCTCTACAAACGTGTAACGAACGTCACAGGGGCAGGGCCCCAGAACTTTTATTATTAAATATTTTTCCATACGCACCAAAGCTGTCAAAAAAACTGTGCAAAAACGCTTTGTATTTGGACAGCTCTTACTGTGTGACCGTTCACCGCTTTAATAGGAAACCAAACCTTAAGAGGCATGTGTGCAGACAAAGGTGTATGTTTCACCCACATTTCGTCCATCCAACCATACATTCCGTCCATTATTTCAATTTCAATAATAAAGTAAGTCTTCCTATGCATGTGAGGCGACTCTTCAATTTCAATAATAAAGTAAGTCTTCCTATGCATGTGAGGCGACTCTTCAATTTCAATAATAAAGTAAGTCTTCCTATGCATGTGAGGCGACTCTTCAATTTCAATAATAAAGTAAATCTTCCTATGCATGTGAGGCGACTCTTCAATTTCAATAATAAAGTAAGTCTTCCTATGCATGTGAGGCGACTCTTCAATTTCAATAATAAAGTAATTCTTCCTATGCATGTGAGGCGACTCTTCAATAATTGGGCAAAACCCAGACTCCGGAGAATATCTTCACGGAAGGCTGCCACTAAGAATGTTTGAATGAATAAATTAATCACACTTTTCCCTACTTGAAGATTGAACCCAGGACCCCACGTTTAGCAGTCAGTCAAGAGGGAGTCAAGCCAGGCAAGTTAATTTAACTTTTAATGCATCATGAAAAGGCTAGTCCTGAACTTAGCGTTCACCATGTTGTATCCCGTTTTAAGTTAATCAAAGTCCAATAAAAGAAATCTTTCACTCTCATCTGTCAAATTAAAAAAGTGAAATCAACATAAGTGTACTAAATGTCAAATTCTAATACAATAGATTTGTTAGGATATTAAGTTACTTAGACAATGGCACAATAGATTCAGGTTTTGACTGCAAATTATCGGCACGGTTCTAATTCAGCTTTCTTTTTAGTCTTTTTTTTTAGTCCTACATAGAAGATCACTTGATTTTGATTGGTTCTCAATTATTTTGTAGTTAACAATTTATTCATCCTAATGAAGGTTCAAAAACCATTCGACAACTTTTTAATGACAGACCGAAAATAATGAATTAACAGTCAAAGCATCCTCAAAAAAAAATCAATGTGCTTATAAGTCGGTACATCCCTAGTGAGTTCAAAGACTTTGATGTAGAAATATAGGAAGAAAAAAATGACCTAGAGTCACTATGACACTATGCTGATTCTTTGACCTAAATAACATTTCATCCGACTCTTCACGTGACCAGAGGGCTTACGTGAAGAGGCGATCAAACGCTTGACGAAGTTCCGACTCACTCATCCTCTACAAAAATTACATAAAAAGCACTAAAAACGTGAAAAATAACTTTAATTTCGGAAGTCGGTGTCTTTGCTTTTCAATTTTCGTTTTTTGCCACCGACTTCCAAAAATAAAGTTATTTTTCACTTTTTTTGTGTTTTTTTTGGAAGTCGGTTGTTTTATTTTGTAAAAAAAAATATTTTTCACTTTTTAGTTGTGGTACCTACCCTACACAATTTCTAATACCACTACCTGCTATGTAAATAACAGTGACGGAGTCAAATAATATATCGTCTACATAGACTAAGTGGAAAAAATACGTAATTATTGAAGCTAACTCAAAAACTACGCAACCAAAGTTAATAAAATTTATATGGGACCACCTCTGAAGCATGAACTACCAAACAAAAAAAGAATCATCAAAATCGATTCATAATTGACGGAGTTACCGAGAACACACACACAAAAAAAAACATACAGACGAATTGAGAACCTCCTCCTTTTTGAAGAAGTCGGTTAATAATACCAACAGATGACTCAAAACATTAAAATCGCCACTTCAACAGCCATATCCAAGCAATTATAATTGCAATGCATCACATTATAATAATGACGCGAACGTACTGACAATTACGGATCGTTATAATGTTATTACAATGCTTCGTTTAGCCTTAGGCGTCGGAAACACGACGGAAGTGACTTGCTTAGTATTATGACCGCAGGCTTGTAAGGCACGTTCAGACTGGTCCAATAGCATACGCTCCACAATATTGAACTAAGTTATAAGACCGCCCATTGTGTCACTCTATGTAAAATTTCTACATATTCCCCTGTATTCCCCTGAGGGTTAGGCAGAGGTGTACCTATAGTACACCCACATTTCGCCAGTAATGTTTAAGTCCCATGTAACAGGGCTGGTAACTAAGAGCTACTAAGTAACTATGTACTTGTTAATCTCCTTACAACCACATGTTTGTAAGTTCAATAATAAATAAATAAGATGTCTATTTTCTTATTAATAATCTCTCAAATTTTATAAATTGCTCGCATTTGAAATTCGACCTTTTTTTTGTTTTGTTTTTTTAGGGTGGGAAACCATCCAATGACTTCTCCCGCTCTGGGCGGAGCGGAAGGGCGTGTCAGACTTTTACTGACTAAAACCCACCCGTGTTCCTTCAGTTGCCTGTTGCCAAGGTCCCGGTATCCCTTTCGGACTTTCCCGCAACCCTGCCAGGTTGAAAGTCGACCTAACAAACGGTTCCCAAAATGTTGAAATAAATGCAATAGTTATTTTGTGTCGAAATTGAAATGATGTGCACTTTGAAAAATCTCCGTAGAATTTAGCTTCCAGGCGCCTTGTTGAGATACTACATGAAACTAAAAAAAAAAAAAAAACTAAACTAAACTCACACAAGAGTGAGTTCCACATTCCTATCTTCGCATAATACCATTTCGGAATTTAAATTAAGGTTAGAATAATTATTAAGTGCCTAAGTTACTCCACCAATGTGAACACATCCTAAGCTATCCTAAAGGATTCACTTGTTTATATAAAACGGTGCGTAGGAGTGGATGTTTGTTTTCATAATAGGTACGAGTTTCGTGAACTGGTGACGTCAGAAAATTATTAATAGGTTTTAAAACTCATATACACTACTATATAACTTGGATAATACCTAGTTACCAAGTACAATAGAGGTTTGCTTTCCAAAATACATGAAAAGGAAAAGGACTCTAGAATTCGCACTTTTTCCTATTATTGGGATGACATTCATTTTTCTGTGGCAGTCCACACGTCCACTGTTGTGTCGCCTGTGTTCGGTTGCAGTGGCGATGCTCGGGGGAGGCCCTATGTCCAGCAGTGGATTTCTATTGGCTAAAATCACAATGACGATGACATTAGTTTTTGTGTTTGTGATGATCAATCAGTTAGTTATCCACCTCACATTGGGACCACGTGATTGATAATAGCCCAGTGCCTCTCACAGAAAGGAAGTCTGAGTCCCAGCAGTGGGGAGCGGGAACATTATAGGCTGATTATGCAATATTAGACCCTCTGGTCCCAATAATATAAGTTGTAGTGACGGGCAAATAATAAACGTCATTTGTAAAAAAAACAACGGTGTACTTAAGACAGAACACCTCTGCTTGACCCTCCAAAGGATACAAGCGTAACGATTTATAGTTAAATAAAAATCAAAAAACTATGATTAATAATGTTTTGCGTCTCCAACCGTGGAGATTACACTATAATGATTTATTCAGTACACCCTAATTAATTTCTATTTATTATATAACCTTTGATTGTAAATAATCAAAGATTATAAATAACCTTTTGTCTGTATGACCGCGTTGTTCTTCAAAACTACGCAAATGATTTACATGTGCTTATCACTATCATTTAGAGCAGCCTTTCCCAAAGTGGGCGTTAACGCTCCCTTGTGGGCGCTGCAGGCCTAAAGGGGGGCGGTAAGAGACCCAGAAAAAAAATGGGTGTGTAGAGACTTGGGGGGCGATTTGTAATTTCATCTAGGAGGACTCTTAGACACCGACTGAGCTCTCAACTCTCGACTACAACTTGTGAACATCAACTAATATTAAGAGATTGCTCAAACTAACTCGGTTCGATATTTCTCTCCGCGTAGTTCATATATCTGTCCTGTTTTATTGAATAAATAAAATAAAAATCATATCAATCGGTCGCTCCGTTTCGAAATGAAAGTAGGCACAAACAAACAAATAAAAAGGGAACAGACACACTTTCGCATTTTAATAGTTATTAGTATTCCTAGATAGATCATTTTCGCTCCCTTCTGCGCTCAGATCTAGTTAACTCTTGCGGGTTTAAATAGTAAAAGTCTCGTTTAGAATGACTCTTTAATCTCGGCTAATATAGCTCACAATAATTAATTTAATTTGAAGTTATAGTGGTTTTTAAGAAGGTGAAAAAATGTGGGGCGCTAAAAAATGATAAATTCTCAAAGTGGGCAGTAGACAAAATAAGTTTGGGAACCCCTGATTTAGAGTATTTGTTCAGGAAGGTTGATCTAGTAAAGCAATCTTCATGTTTTGTCAAGTCGGAAAAACCGTGTGAAACAGGGGCGCGTCGCTAGTTTAGAATATATAGATGTTCCATTAATTCATCTCGTGTCAAAATAAACTAGCCACTTCAATATTATTTTATTTTTTGAATGACAATAAGCGTGAATGAATGAGATTGAAATAAAAATGGCTCGATTATCGCAAAAACTTTGTTTTTAGTCCTTCAAAGAAGATCACTTGATTTTCATTGGTTCTTCAATTATTTCGTAGTTAACAATTCATCTTAATGAAGGTTCAAAAACCATTCGACAACTTATTAATGACAGAACGAAAATTGAATTAATCGTTAAAGCATACTCTAAAAAATAACAATCTGCTTACAAGTCGGTATAACCCTAATGGGTTCAAAGACTTTGATGTAGAAATATGAAAGAAAAAAATGACCTAGAGTCACTATGACACTATAGGATGAAGATGAATCGCCTTTGCCCCATTCGTCAAATATTATTATGAAGATGAAACCAACATGGCGGCTATGACGGTAAATAATGATCTGTCATTCACTTGATCCTGGATGCCTTCATATAAGGTTAGACTTCCTAGTTAATGAGTGATGTAGATAATTGAAATGTTATTCTACCTAAATGATATATGTGTGAATAGCCTGGAGCTACCAAATGGCTAATGTTATGAGTACTAGCTGTACTGGCATTTGGGTTTATACATCGATGTTTCATAAACTAGGATCGATGATAATAAACCAGTCATCTTAGCCTCTATCAGCATGTCGGAGAATACAGGGTGTAAAAAGACCTATCACATAGCTGTCAACTACGCATTCTGTACATCAAACCAAGTAACATTGCACAAAAATAATTGCCGGGAAACGACTTTTATTTTTGGTGTGAAAACTCGCTGTTTACGGTAGTGCGCAACGTAACGCACGCAAACATTGTGTTTATGGAACGGTTCAGGGTTTGTGGTGGTATTTAAAATTAAGTTATTAACATATAAAACTTGCTTTCTTTAAAAAACGGTTGAAAAAGTTGGAACTTTGACCTTCAATATCTCCGTAACCAGAAGGTTCCAAGGTATGGTCCAGAACAAAAATATGATCACAATAACGGGAATAACAACTGACTTTCGGCTTCATTATGTGTATTTTTACACCCGTTATAATTAATGTAAATAATTGGCAATCAAAAAGAGGCTTTTTGCATAAAACCCACGGATATTATGATAAAACCCAACAAAACATCACGCCTGTATTCCCCGACGAATTGGGCAGAAGTATACATAAATATTACACCCACATTTCGCCAGTTATGCTTAGTCCCATGTAATAGGGGGCGAGTCCATTGCCATCAACCGAGCTCAAATCTACGGGCAGCCACTAAGAAATTCCAGATGGAGAAACCCACCCAATAACACTTTTCCCGAACCGGGAATCGACCTCATGCTTGGAAATAGCGCTTGCGAATACCTCGTAGTCATATTCGAAGTCAAAGAAAATATCAAACACACTATTAATTGGAAACATTTGAAAACCCTTACTTCAAGAGACTGAGTTCTTTTCCACCATTCAAAATGCCTATTGCTGGTCATAACAGCTAACCGTTGGTAAATGCATTATTCATTAACTGTCGGCATATGTCATTAACCACAGGTTAAGGACGAAACACAATGGGTGCTTATGCGATAGTGGTGCCGAATGAAAATCTGCAGTTATGTTGTATTCAATTCACGTAGGAAATCAATTGAGTAATTAGTTTGTTGATTAGTTTAATTAGAGTTACAATCCTTATCCTTCCTTACATATTATAAAACAAAGTCCTCAGCCGCGTCTGTCTGACTGTCTGTTCGCGATAAACTCAAAAACTACAGCACCGATTTTCATGCTGTTTTCACTAATGGATAGAGTGGTTCTCGAGGAAGGTTTTAGTATATAATAACCGACATCAACGCGGGCGAAGTAGCGGGCATCAGTTAGTAATAAATAAAATTGTTGTTGGTGTGACTTTGTGTAAATACACCATCAATCCCACCAAAAATACAATCACCATAAGCAGCCTATAATGTTCCCACTACTGGGACACAGGCCAGGAGAGGGAGTGGGCCGTAATTCACCACGCGGGCCCAGTGCGGGTTGGTAGATGTCACATGTCTTCGAATTTTTTTTTGGTTCTACGACATGCCGGTTTCCTCACAATGTTTTCCTTCACCGTTTTGAGAGCAGTGGTGATGAAATAATTTACACAAAGTAAAGCAACTGTCAGGTTGCGAACCTACGACCTACAACTCCTAAGTCGCGGCCGTTACCACTGAGCCACCACTGCTCCCGTGTTGGTAGAGAGAGCCCTAACTCCAGCAATAGCCTAGTAAGGCCCATTTCACTTAGCTAACTCCGTCTTCCGGCTTATTGCATACTCAATGCAGATACCTTCGTGAGTCACCATCCACGATATAATATCGCAAGCCCAGGCTAGCCTTGATCTTACATGTGTCGTACGTGTAGAGGTTAAGGGCACAGTTATAAGCAAATACGCATAATTACAGAAATAAATTATATAAATAAATAATGCCTGATCATGTCCTGTTATTGTATTTCCATATTATGATGTGTTATTTCTATGACAGCTATTCTTAGAGTGTTTCTTCCGTGATTTGTTGTTGGTTTATTTATAACAATTTGTTTATACTTGTTTGGAAGCAGTTGGAAAAATTACGGACTTCTATTTCTACTTACTTCCTTAGTAATAAGTCGATCACTTTTCACCCTTATTTCCTTACTAAATAAGGTTGAAAACTGGCCCACCGCCAATGTCCGCGATAGTGCATTGGCGAATTTACTCATTATTTTGCCGAGCTCGTTTGGAGACCAAAGTCGCGGTAATAAACGCAACGTACCTACAGAAAGTTAATTCAATCACATAACTAATTAACATTCAATCCTAATTAACGTAAAATAATTCAGTAGCTCCAATTAAGTCGGTGTGCGGATCCTCGCCATTCGGCTAATTAGTATGCACTTGCGTTTGCGCAACGCGCTAAGTCACAGCTGATCTAAGGAGGTTACCTAAGCATTAGTGTTCGCTCTACTTGCGTCGTCTGTACCCTGTCTAATGTCTTGAGTGACGTGTGTCTGTAAGTATTTTGAAGTGAGCTGAGTTTTTTTTAAATATAATGTTTGCTGCTTCTAGATATTACTACAATGTACTTAGTTGCTTCTGAATTTAATCTGCCAAAGACCCGATTTCTGAATTAGGGCAATTTTTTCCAATATCAGATATCTTTTATCCGTGTAATGAAATGAGAAATAATTTTGAATTTCTGACAGTTTTTGTAGGGAAAAACTGTCAGAAATTTAAAATTATTCCACTGATAAAGATATCTACTGTTGGAAAAATCCTTAGTTTAAAGTGGAGACCTAGTCAAACTGTACTCGTAGTAGGCAGTCGCTCCATGTAAAATACTGATATTCAGCCGCATCCGGTTAGACTGGAAGCCGACCCCAACATAGTTGGGAAAAGGCTAGGCAGATTGATAGCTTAATCAACCCCTGTGAGAAATAGGAAACCGTCATGTCGCAGAACCAAAAATTCGAAGACTTGTGACCTACCAACCTGTGCTGGGTCCGCGTGGTAGATTACAGCCCACTCCCTCTCGAAGAGAGGAGGCCTGTGTCCCAGCTGTGGAAACATTATAGGCTGATTATGGTGAGGACACGACGTGTGTTCTCAGCAAAAAATAAGCCATGGCCTGTTCCTCCCCCGGAATGTAAAAAGTTTTTATGTAAGGGACATTTCGAAAAAGGAAAAAAGTGCTTTTACCCGCGGATTCACCCGCTTTGAGGTCAGTAATTATCTCATCTGTCTGCTTTAATAAGCTGAGACAACAATCCATTTTCCAAGCTCGGTGATAATGGCATATTCTCGTTTTATATTTTATTTCAGCATTGCACAATCGTTAATTTGCTGGAACTGGTGCATTCACCAATCCTTCGCCACATGAATGCTGAAAATAGGCATCTTTTGCTACCCGTTTTGGTATTGCTGATTATGTAACGAGTACCCAAGTGCCATTTGGCCTTTGGAACTCAATTGGGCAATAGCAATAACGTTAGAAGGACCAACAACCTATATAATTGCTAATAGGTAAACATGTTACCAACACTAGGAGGTCTGTCTACCCTAGATACAGGAAAGACATGCTGCCCATGCAAAGTGTCAATTCAGTGCGGTTATTACCATGCAAATGTGGAGCGTTGCTCAAGCGCAGCGCATCTTGTACTAGTCTGTTACGTCACTGGTTCATGTTAGACTTCAACCATGGTGTGTGGCAAGGAGTAGAGTGTAGATGGGACAGGTTCCTGAAGATGATTCTTGCGATATTTTTTTGTACCTATATGAAGGTTGGCTTCATGTAAAATGCTGGTATTCAGCTGCATCCGGTTAGACTGGAAGCCGACCCCAACATAGTTGGGAAAAGGCTAGGCAGATGATGATGAAGGTTCGCTTCTGAAGGCTCTCTTGATCGATAGCGATTACTGCTACCTAAAGATACTTGCGATTTCAAGGACAAAGTTATGGAAGGACAAGAGTTATCCGATCCTACTATCCTACTAATATTATAAATGTGAAAGTTTGTGTGTTTGTGAGTTTGTGAGTTTGTGTGTTTGTGTGTTTGGATGTTTGTTACTCAATCACGCAAAAACGGCCGAATGGATTTGGATGAAATTTGGCAAACAGATAGTTTATAACCTGGATTAACACATAGGATACTTTTTATCCCGATATTCCCACGGGATCGAGACTAACGCGGGTGAAACCGCGGGGCGCAGCTAGTAACTCAATAAAAAAAACAGTCTGATATGTCTATTTAAATTCATTTTATTTAAATTCCTACCAATCTAGGTAGAAATTAGTAGGACTCGGATTGGTGGTGAAATAGAAATGGCAAGACTATATTCCATCCCTATTAACTGTAGGTAATTTGAACATATTGTAAAAGCTATTTATATTTCAACTAGCTGATGCCCGCGGTTTCGTTTTGTTTTATTATTTATATACTAAAAACTTCCTCGAGAACCACTCTATCCATTAGCGAAAACAGCATGAAAATCGGTGCAGTAGTTTTTGAGTTTATCGCGAACAGACAGACAGACAGACGCAGCGGAGGACTTTGTTTTATAATATGTAAGGAAGAGTAACCGTTGAGTCTCTTGTCGGCTCTTCTCGTCCATGCACTATGCACGTAGCTTCTGACGGTTCATAAGTGCCCATGTAGGTTAATGTTAAATAAAATATTTTGATTTATATTTTGAATTCAGCAATGATGACCTTGATTGAAAATAGTGTCTACACGAGCCCAGGGGGCCTAAACCGGCCACATTAGCAATTCCTCTAAAAGCAGTTCATTGCCTGAATCCCAGCTGACATTAGCAATTGCTCTAATATGACATAAAAGCAATTCGTAATTTGTGGACCATTTTACGAATCTCCATAGAAAACTGTCAAACGGATGAATTACTTCGTAATATGAATTACACGCAGATCATATTATGAATTGTCAGTTGGTGACATTTTACGACGATTCATAATATTTTCATATTATGATTCTGCTAAAGTGACCGTTTGTAGCCTGCAGTTGCAAGTCAGCGCTGGACTGATTTACTGTAGGTCGTGTCACATTACTGGGCTTGTGTAAAGTTGACTTTAGTCCACCCACAATACACTCCGTTGATTTTCAAAAACAATATGGCGGTTGCTTCATTTTGCCTTCTTAAGCTTCAATATCCTGTTCGCACTTTCGCTGCCCAGCATATAAATAAGTATGAAGGAAAAAACTGAGTATTACTCATCGTGACGATATGGATATGGCGACAACAGTTTCTACAATGACATCAATGTCCTTAGTGATTTCGCCGTTTGTTCATATTTCGTGACGGTTTTCATATTCCAATAAATCAACAGGGATGAATAACACAAAACCTTGTCTACTACAAAAACAATAAGGCTTGGTAACTCTGAGAGGAATCTAGCATACCCTAGTAATAGTAACAAAGTCACTCACTCTGGATTTTGTAGTTTTGATGTATCAGTGGCATTACAGTGGAACCTATAAGAATACCAGAGTTGCGGTATTTATTTTTTAAATATCGCAGCATTATGCTCAGATTTATTTTTATTCTCTTGTTTATTCGAAAAAAATGTTTATCTTGTTAGTTTTAAATGCTCCATTTTTAAACCCCGATGGAAAAAGAGGGGTGTTATAAGTTTAACGTGTGTCTGTCTGCGCCTTGGTAGCTGCCAAACAGCTGAACCGATTTTGATTTTTTTGGTTTTGTTGGAAAGGTCAATTGATCGAGTGTTTTTAGATATAAAAATAATTTTATTTCTATGAACACAAAATCAGACTTCGTACAGCTCTAAGTGAAACAATTTCTAGTTTTCCAAGATCTGGGTCTATTCCCAAGAACTATATATTATAGATATTCGTAACAGACAAACTAAAGGCATTGAGTTATAAAGATATGACGGGGACGACGAACCGGGATAAAAAGTGTGCTATGTCCTAACCCAGATCATGGTCTACCCATGTGCCACATTTCACGCAAATCCTACCAGCCGTTTTAGCGTGAAAGCGTAACAAACAAACAAACTCACTTTCGCATTTATAATATTATTAGCTGATGCCCGCGGACAAGGATAGTTAGGGTTAGACAGACATATTATAAAAAAACCATTTCCTTTAGACATAAACAAAACTGAATTCCTTTCCATGTGAGTAAAACAGTGATATATTACCAACATATTCGCAAAATAACTTCGTTCCAATCATTGCTACATTTTGATTCTTCACAAAAACTTGCTCTGTGCTCGAGTTACCTATATTCCCATGTGCGGTCGTGTCCAGGAAACGCAGGGTTATGACGAAATGTAATGCTGTATAGGCATGCCTCGATAATACCCCTGCATGCCAGGGTTATATGTTGATTATAGGCTTTTGACAGGGTAATGGAATGGAAGGGTTAGAAAATTACAATGTTCAAGTGAATTTCTGAAGTTTGTGAGGTAATTTATTAAGGTGAATTGTTTTCTGGTTTGACTTGCGAAAGACTTGCGCAAGTGTTTTTGATATGTGGTAATTTTGTAATTAATGCCATATCAATAAGTTTGGCTTTGCTTTTTATTAGGGATGGGCCGAAATTCGGTTCACATTCGGTTCAACCGAATTTCGGCAGCTTGAACCGAACTTCGGCATTCGGCCGAAATTCGGTTCAGCTGCCGAACATACGGCACAAGAAAAATAATACCTACTTGCACTATTTTGACTGAAATTAAATTTAATAGAATTAGAATAGCATTACTGTAAAATAAAATTATGTCTTTTACTCACTCATGGTCATTTATTTTAGTTAGGACCATTGTAAAGGCAAACCTTAAATTAAATCAGTTCTTCTTTATTAGTCTTGAAAATCTCTGCCTAATTAATTAGACATACTATTGCAAAGCTTAGTATTTTTCTAATAAACAACTGGGGTGTCGCTTTCGAGAAAGCGCGTGAAATTGAACCGAAGTTCGGCCGACCTTCGGCCGAAATTTTCATTTTAACCGAATGATCGGCCGAAGTTCGGATTCGGTTCAAACCACATTCGGCCCATCTCTACTTTTTATTAATCTGAAAATAATCAATAAAATTACGTGATACTGATTCGCGTAATTATCACCACATATTATAAAACAAAGTCCTCCGCCGCGTCTGTCTGTCTGTCTGTTCGCGATAAGCTCAAAAACTACTGCACCGATTTTCATGCTGATTTCACTAATGGATAGAGTGGTTCTCGAGGATGGTTTTAGTATATAATTATTCACGCGGGCGAAGCCGCGGACATCACCTAGTACTAGATAAAAAGATTTTTTTGCCATCGTCAGTTATTCCCACACTCACATTTATAAATTGCTTTGGACAGCACTTTAAAGAAAAATGTATCTCTGATAGCATTAAAATGGCTTACCTAAGCTAATATAATATACCTTACTCATTGTTGTTCATATTTCTGATGACTAGACCTAAAAAGTCGCTGACCAAGTATGTGATTGATTACTTAGCAAAACATTTAAAAAAATTACCTGAGAGGCAATTCCCGTAATTTTTAAGAACGCATTCGTATCTCTTTCGCAATCTGTCAAAAATACAATCAAGTTACCAACGTTTTTGACAGGTTGACATTGAATGTGAACGGTATATAAGTACGAGAATTGGCCTTCTGTTCTTTTCTATTCTACCTCATTACTGTACTACACCAGACAGACAGACAGACGGGCATCGCATTGCACGGGTATAGATGGAACTAGTACCATTTTGACTATATAAGCTAAACTTAGAGTCCGGCCAGCCAGAGTATTTAAACAAACCTAATTCCTTTAAACATACAACTTTTCTTTTTTATCCTATAACTCTATGTTATCGTCGTAAAGCATCAACTAAAAAAAAACGGAGAAAAAATCATGTACATGATTTTTTTCTCCGTTTTTTTTTTCAACAATGTCACGTATTTACGTAAATACTCCCGTACGTGAAAAAAAATATATTCTGACTAGTTTTGCCAATAAAAAAAATATGACAACGTCGCATTTTCTCAGCTTTAAATATGAATGGAAAAGATTGACTCGTGAAACTTAGACACACATCGAGAGTTTAATGTGACGAAACCTGAAAAAAAATAAAAATGCAAATTGAAAAAAATTAAAGTAATCCGGATGACTCCGGATTTTTTATTTGTGTCTGGGGTGTCTTGTTTATACCTTTTTACTCGTAGTTGGGTTTTAGTTTTTATTACTTTAATTATTTTTTAAATTATTTTGTGGTTATAATATATATATTTTTGAAATATGCTCATTAAGCCCGTTCATTTGATACCCAACATGGTACGATTAAACAATTTTTTTTTTTAGTTCCTGACTTTATGTCCTCTAGAGGGCGCCATTTTAAATTCAAATTCACATAGTCTATAACCAGCGGACGATCAAGACGCTTCCAGCGATACCTGGTTTAGAAGATAGGAGGGAACAGATGAACATACATACATACATACATACATACATACATACATACCGGTCAAAATCATAACCCTCCTTTTTTCTTCGCCGTAGTCGGGTAAAAATAATTTACAGCTATGCCAGTTGATTCTTTGACATGGTCTCATTAATTAATACCCTAGAGTTATGGGGATTCAAAAAACAGTTGTAGATTCAAACACGTATTTTACATTGCTAAAGACGTTCCCATATTAATTACAAAAACACTAATTACTATAAATTAATATCACGTAACATTTCTAACTCGTGCAAACCTTGTGTATTGCCATCTTCACAGACATCCTTTCGAAATCATAGCAATTAGGTGTTTATAGATACCACTATCGTTTTATGTTAGAGAAGGGCGATATTGTCTTACGACATTTCCAAATGACTTATTTAAATAACACTAGTTTTGAACCAGGCAGACTCACCCTTCAATTTTTAGGATAAAATTGGCAGCCGCTACGAAAGATTTTCAGGCCATATATCTCTTTTAAGTATCAAAAGTCATAGTAGAAGGAAGTAGATGCGGTCAATGATCTCATCTGAGATAAACTAAGCTATTTATCCTCGCTGACCGATTGACCTAAGTGTAGATATGACCTACTACATTTAGGTAGGTATACATAGCAAGTGTGAGTGGCTACCGAGATGACGACATACTAGAGACGTATGGAAGAAAAGAAATATTGCGCCGACCCCAAATAAATTCGGATAACGGCAAGACAATGATGATGAAGATGACAGCAAGCAAGATAACATTCTAGCCGACCAATTTGTAAGACAACTACAAACCGTTCACTATAACTTGTCCCTTGCCGTCATGTTGGTACCATTGCTTGTCGAGCTTAGTTACAACTAGCGTTGCCAGGTGTCCCGATTTGCGCTGGACGTCCCGATTTTTAGGGGTCTGGGGACGCGTCCCGATTTGCAGCTGATCGGGACTCTTTATGTCCCGATAAATCTGGACGACTCATTCACATACCCGTCAATGGACAACGTGATTGAAAATCAAAAAATCGAAACGTTCTTCGACATGGATCACCTCTATGAACAAGTATGTAAAGTCAAAGAAGTAGTGAAGGCAGCAGTGCAAAATAAAGTCTCGACACCGGCGCCGCTCCAAAAATGGCACAATATTTTCAAATACAATCGAAGTGTCTTTTTTTGTGTCCCGATCTATAACCCTAAATCCCGATTTGTTTTACCTTCTGTCCCGATTTAAAACAAATCAGACCTGGCAACACTAGTTACAACACTCATAGAGTTCAAAATGGCGTCTGACAGAACAGTGGTACCAATCGCGTCCCGGGACAAGATATAATGAACGCACGAGTAGATTGAATTTCGTACTACAACGATCGCTTTTACTCAGGAGCATCTTTTGACCGACGCTGATCTTTACTGAACCAGTTCCTATTAATCTGTCCATGTCGCCAACTGACATTTGCTCTTTACAAACTCCGGGCTCAGGCAATCACTACGCATGCGCGTAGGTACGTACAGTCACGGACTTTAATTGATGAGCCACCTGGCATTGTTCGTATTTTAGCCGTGTAATGCAAATCGGGTTTATTCGGTTCCCGACACGGAAAGTCATAATGTCTTCATATTAGTAGAAGTAAATTATATTTAATAACTTACCGGTTGGCTAACCTTAGGGCCAGAACTACAAACTTGACAGCAGAGTGACTACCCAAAGTCAACCAATTGCAGGTCTAGCAACAGTAACCTAGCAACGATTGTTTAAGCGTAGCGATAGTAACGTTAGCATACGGAGAAATATTAATAGTCATTTCGACAACTTCGAAATTAACGTCTCTGACATCGACATTACAACTGTCACTGTCTTCAGATATGTTTTCAGAATAATCGAGTTAATTAGCTCTGATTCAAAGGAGGTCAGTATCCAATAGATTGGATAACCTTAATGCAACATTTTATTTATTTTTATCATTGAGAACTTATTAGTCAACCTCTATGGATACTATTTCCGATTATAAGTAATTTATTTGTCATCTTGTTTACGAGCGTGCGGTTCGAGTTCGTGTTTAATCGTGTAATCTCGTGAATGTATGAAACTGTAAAATTGAAAAGTTTGAAGGTGGCTCATCAATTAAAGTCCGTGACTGTACCTACTGCTCGTCCACAACCGCAACCAGTCGGTAATTGCCCACCATGACATATACCGACCTATCGCCTTTCTCGGTGCATACACGTGTGGAATATATTATCAGTATGTGTATTTCCTCACTTGACTGTTTTACGCAGTACTTAGGTAATCGTGAAGCTAGGTATGTTTTGAACTCCAGGGTTGCGGGAAAGTCCGAAAGGGATACCGGGACCTTGGCAATAGGCAACTGAAGGAACACGGGTGGGTTTTAGTCAGTAAAAATCTGATACCGAGTTCCGCTCCGCCCAGTGCAGGAGAAGTTATTTGATGACAACCATCCTCAAAAAAAAAAAGGTATGTTTTGGACTACGTTACAGAAATGGTCAATCACTTGTAACGGGTAGGTATTGTTCTTAAACAAAATAACGGTAGAAAGAAGTAGGTACTTACTTATTTAGTTTTTTTTTTGTATCCTTCGTTGTCCCACTCCAGGGCAAAGGCCTCCCACCACCTCCTTCCACCTTTCGCGAGCCCGAGAGTCCTCCTTCTAGTTTTGATGGAACCTATCCCGCTTGTCCCGCCATCTCTTACGTGGTCTACCGCGACCGTCACTGTCTCAGGGCACCAGTTCTGTGCTATTTGGGCCCACAGTTGGATAATATCGGTAAGTAAAGCTCATAAAGTAATGGCTGAAGCGAAATATCTAAAGTGGGAAGCCCGTTTATTTCACCATTATTGATATGATCCTATTCCTACACACGGAATCAATAGCCATTTTGCCAGAATACAAATGTACTCACCAGTTTAGAAAAAGTGTCGGGGAAAGACAGTTGGAACAAAATTCCTTTTGCTGTACATCATTATATTAATAATACAGAGCTATCTAGTATTATGGTTTCCAGTTTGAAGCGTCAAAAGTTTTTGTTTTTATTTTTTAATACTTACTTCTGCCTTTTCGGGCATCATATCGCTTTTTAGTTACGCGACGATTTCTACCAGTTTACCTACTACCGCAAGCCGCGTTAAAGAACATCTTTCAAAAAAAATCTGGATGCTGTCCATATCCGAACCGAATCATTGTAAACAGGCCACGCTCCAATCACTTTTTTATCGCGCAGAAAAAACTGCTAATGATATCTGTGCAACTCGATGATGATTGATCAAATCCTACCAATCTTACAAAATGATTAATCGCCACTTACATTGTGCAAAGAAGTTTTAAAGTACAGACCGCAAAACGGCAAATGTAATGACTCATGACCCCAACAGATGAACCGACGACCTGAAGATGATAGGAACATACTGGATGCGGAAAGAGGACCAAATGTTGTGCCGCAACTTTAGAGAGGCCAGACTAACGATTACCTACGAATGTTACGATATACTGTGATTTTAAGATTCGTAAAATTCACGACCAGATTCATACCTAATCGTTTTGTATAATGAGAGGGCTCATGGCTAAATGATAACAGCCGCACGGGTCGATCAAAGCTACCCTTGCCACGGTCGGTTGACCATTACCTCGAGAACCCCTTGGTGTCTCGGAAAGCACGTTAAGCCGGCTGCCAGGGTCGCGGGAAAGTCCGAAAGGGATACCGGGGCCCTTGGCAACAGGTAACTGAAGGAACACGGGTCGGTTTTAGTCAGTAAAAGTCTGCCACGCCCTCTCGCTCCGCCCAGAGCGGGAGAAGTTATTTCATGATTTCCCAACATCAAAAAACAAAAAGCCGTTGGTCACAGATGTCATTCGTAGATCTTTGACAGTCGTTACGGTCAGAAGCCCAAAAGTCTGACAACCAGTCTTGCCAAAGGGTTTCGTGTTACCTAGTCACTGGCTTGTGGAGATCAGATAGGCAGTCGCTCCATGCAAAATACTGGTACACAGCTACATTCGGTTAAACTGGAAGCCGATCCCAACATAGTTGGAAAAAGGGTTAGGCAAAATTGTTATTGTTCTATATAGATACCATGAAGAACGAGTAAATGATATGGTGTGAGGCAGCTTTAAGACAAGCTGATGATGGTTACTATATAGCCAGACCGGCATTTCCTGACGATAATATTTTTTGAAGATGGACATGGAATTAGTTCTTAACTGGGACGAACGAAAGGTATATAAAAAATGGTCGACGAAGAAGAATTATGAAAGAGGGTTTGCGAAACAGAAAGTATATGATGACTTCGAAACTGAAAGGTTATTTCGACAGTCGAACATTCTACTTACTGCATCTTCAACACGCTTATACGCTGATTCATCGTAGCTAAGTAGGTACCCATTCTACAAACCGCAATACACAACCATGCAACAGACAAATCGTCAAAAAACCAGCACAAATCAACCTGAAACACTTAGCCGTCATATCTTCGCTTAAATATCAGAACAAGACTGTTACTAACATTAGCTGGCCCGCTAATTTTGCACTTTCGACTCACAAGTAATTACAACTTGCAACTTGCGTAACTGAGGCCGAGAGTCGCTTCTGCAGTCACGACCAAACTGTAACACAAATTTACCTTTGCCGCCGAAAAAAAACATCACTTTCTAAATTCAACTCTACGTCAGCGCAAAAAGAAAGATGGCGGATTTTTTCCGCGCCAAAACTTTACTTGTCGGAACACAAAGCAGTAAAAATTATATCAAAACTCCAAAGGCAGTGGTTGCATAACCTCGTGCCCAATAGAATAATAATAGATGTCGCAGAAAAAAAAAACGAAAGTGCAATTGGAGCGGGCAATGGATACAATGGCATAGTAAGCACGATTGTGTATCAAAAACTTATAACAATACTTGATAATAGTCTGTATGGCCACTAGAGGGTTACTAATGTGGTCTTCTGAAAGGAAGATGCCTGATTTTACGCAAGTATTAGAAACAAATCTAGCTCAAACATGATTGCTGTGTTGAAATAATGATGTCTACCAGTGTAACTCTTGACCTACACAACCATATCCGAAATGTTAAGTTAATCCAAAAGACAGACGGATTTCGAATGACTAGACTGGATTTAATCGATGCCACTTAACTATTTCCATTGAATAATTTAATTTTGAATCGATTGATTTAAAAGAGATTTCACATTTTCAGTAACCATCGACGAAAGCTTGTACTGAAGTCTCTACTATGTAGTGTGTAGGTACTTTAAAGTCTCTTTAAAACCAATTATATACCTACCTAACAATCATGATTTTATATATATAAAAACATAATGTAATGAATTGGGAGAAGGCGCTGAAATCTGACATACAGGTTTTTACCTAGTTTAGGTTTCAGAGGCTTCATTGTTGTTGTCTCTTATTTATGTCAATAAAGATTTTATTAAGTATATATTAGTATATATATTAAGTATATATATTATTATTGTAGCGAAAAACTTGTAAATGACCGGTAAACAGTTTGTATTTAACAAAGCCATACACAAGATTTAGACGTAGCATAAACAGCCGACACCTTACGTTGGCGATGTGAAATAATTTTCAGTCGACGATCTTAAATTACGTTGGGAGGCGAGCGGTTAATTCGCACAAAGCAATGACTTGCTTAGCAGACTGATTGCTATTGTTGTTTTATGAGAAATTGCTAGTAAATCTTCCATTAGCAAGAAGAGAATTCATTTTGCAGAGGTTAATTAAACCATAGCTTTAAAGACAGCTCATGAAACTGTAATTTAACTAAAGGCAAGAAAATAGGGCCCTGTCAAAGGTAGTAGGAAGTACACTGAAAGAGTCTGACAGACCCCTTTTCTTGCGACAGATCGGAGGACATCCCTGACGATTTACCGACGAAAAGCAAAAAGAGTCGAGAACAGCGTGTTCTAGGGTAGGTCATTATTGTATGCGGCTTGTGCATAGCAGTGATTTTGATTGCAAATGTTTCAACTAAATAGCCAAAAAAAAATTAAAGTAATAAAAACTAAAACCCAACTACGACTAAAAAGGCATAAACAAGACACCACAGACAGACAAATTAAAAATCCGGAGTCACACGTAATCTGTTCGATTTATTAACACGTGATTTTATTACTAACAGATTTTATTACTTTAATTTTTTTAAGTTCTTTTGGGGTTATAATATATATATTTTTGAAATGTGCGCATTAAGCCCTTTCATTTGATACCCAACATGGTACGAATAAACAAATTTATTTTTTTAGTTCCTGATTTTATTTCCTCTTGAGGGCGCCATTTTTTATTTAATGTGACGTCACATATGCCCAAAGCCCGGGCGCAAAAAAAACAAAAAATAATAAAAATAAGTTACCTATTCTTTACTAAATGTCTCATTTGCAATGATACTGCGCTAGGCCGACCGATGTGCAAATCGGAAGCCATTTTTTATAATGTTAGGCAATTTATTATAATGTGGTTATATCATAAGATAATTGATTACATCTAGTTACCTAAAAACTAGACCAGTAGTAGGCTGTTATGTATTGATCTTTATTGATAAAACATTTATGTAAATACAGTCCGAACTATGTAACTAAGTGAAATCGACCTAGAGTTCAATATCGCATTGCAATCGACCAAACATTTCTTATGAATATTTTTTTACATGCTGCGCCACGAGAAGTAGATTCTGATCTTTATGAAGCAGAAAATAAGACCCAAAATAGCGTTACATTTCCTTTAGTAATATTATTTAATTTTATTAGACGTCAAATGTCATAGAGCACAATTAAATATGAAACTGTAGTCCTTTTGTTGGAAAAGGGAGCAAGGCTCTAAGTTTCATACCTATAGTGTTGCTAGGATAAAAACGGTTTTAGTCTAATTATTAATGCTGAATGGACGTTATACCCTAGCCCCTGTACTTTCCGTGAAACCGGGGCGGTGGGCCAAGTTATCCTACGTGAACACCCCCAAAGGTTTGGGTCACGCACGCCATCACTACACCAGCTAACTGTTTCTTGATGGCCTTGATGGCGTTTATGGTGACTTGTAGAAAGCCACCCTAATGCCCAGGTTACACGAGGCTAGTTTTTGAAGCTAGGATAGCAAGCAAATAATAAATAACTATTACTAACTTTCCTGGCTTGGCACCACGCTAGAGCTGTTTATACGATCAAAGTCGGATCCAGGGGGGGAGGGGCCCCGCCAGGCTTGCGGGAAAGTCCGAAAGCAAAAAACAGGCAACTGAAGGAACACGGGTGGGTTTTAGTCAGCAAAAGTCTGACACGCCCTCCCGCTCCGCTCAGAGCGGGAGAAGTCATTTGATGATTTCCCACCCTCAAAAAAAACCCGTGACCCCCCCAAACGGATTACTTAAAATCAAATCAAATCGTCTCAATGGACTGGCCTGAATGCATATCTATCAAGAGATAGGCTTCAAAGCTGAACGCTGAAGAAGTAGGCAATTACAATTTATTGAAAAAAAAAAAACGGCTTAGTTCAATACAAGATATGGGAGACACTTCTTATCTGTCTGGCCCATGTGCCCCTCACGGAAATAAATCCTGGATCCGCCCTTGTATACGATGCTAGTCTAAGTGACTTGCTCCGCGGAGTAAAGTTACATGTCATATACACTGCACTTTATACGTTTAATTTTGTAGGGTTCCGTAGTCAACAAGGAACCCTTATAGTTTCGGCATGTCCGTCTGTCTGTCTGTCCGTCTGTCCCCGGCCTAGCTCAGAGACTGTTGGTACTAGAAAGCTGTAATTTGGTATGAGTATACATTATAAAACACGCCGACAAAGTCGTAAAAAAAAATCGTGAAAAATATATTTTTTTAGGGTACCTCCCCTACACGTAAATTGGGGATGGTTTTTTTTTTCGTCTATCCCATAGTGTGGGGTATCGTTGGAAAGACCGTTTAAAAATAATGGGAGTTTGTCGAAACCATTTTTGGATACAGGGATCCGTTTGCGAAATATTAAGCTTTAAGTGCAAATTTTTGTTAGAGTCAAGTGAAAACTATCACCGCTACGTAGGCTCCACAAGTTACCGAGTAACAATTGACCAACTTAACTTTTCAGTTGCAAAAACATATTCTCAGAACAAGTTTTTCAACTAAAATGTTAAGTTTATTGGATAAATTCATCGTGCGTGGATCGACATGCACTTGGCCAGTTTTTTTTTTTTTAAGTTTGTCATAGACAATATTGTCAACACAGTGTCTTGTTTTCTTTTATTGTTTTTTTTTGTACATTTGCATCTAGTTATTTATGTAATTAGTTATTTAACCGTTCTTTTGTATGTTCTGCTCTCAGACCTTGTGCTCTCAGACCAAGTCTTTTGTGTGCACCAAATAAACGTTTTACATATCCAGCTACATTATGTAGGTAACCCGTAACCTAACGTTGACATTAACGTGAACTTACCTTCCCGATCCTCACTACCCATGGCATCCTTTTAAGTTTGTCAATTGAGTACAGTAAGAACCACTGCGCTATTAAAATCCACGATACGTATTTGTTTCAGCTTATGGTAACATCCTCGATTTGAGCTAAAAATATTATTGCAATTAATTTTACGACAGCCATATCCAGCATTACCTACCATTTTTGGTTTCCATAACCTTTGCAAATGAAGCCCATATACGGGGTTTTTTTTTTAAAGTCCTAAACACTTGATTATGCTGACCTTTTGGTTTCTAATAACTAATCGACTGCGACGCCTATCAGGAAAACTACAATTTTCATCGTGCTAACAATATTCTGAAAAACTCCGACGTCACGGTCACATTACCTACTCACTCATATTTAATTTACGTGATTTAATTTTGTTCGTAATGGTGCCGATTCTCTTGTACACCGAACTAAACTAACTAAACTATCACTAAAATTCCTTACTTTTGACTATGGGAATCTTGGAGCTATTCTGCCAAATAAATTCTCTAAATTTAAAACTTATTTTGACACAACTAAAATCGAATTTGACAACCGCGCGCCTCCATTTTGTACTTGTTTTCCCTACCCCGTGTTTTTTTTTAGAGCCAGAGACGCGAATGCACGGCAGCCTCGACGTGTTTTTAATGGAATTTTTCAGTTTTTGTATGGAAAATAACGAAAAAAAAAAAAAATAATTACCAACATGTTGAGAATTAGGGGTTTAAGGATTTCCTTAAGGGGGTCGAAATTTTCATTATTTTTGCGAAAGGACACACCGTTTTCGAGATATAAGCAAAAGAAAATAAAAAAATACAGTACTGTTTTTTGTAACTGAAGTCGAGGTGTTGGTTTGAATTTTAGTTCAAAAAAGAAATCAATCTGCCTAGCCTTTTCCCAACTATCTTGGGGTCGGCTTCCAGTCTAACCGGATGCAGCTGAATACCAATATTTTACATGGAGCGACTGACTATCTGACCTCCACAACTCAGTAACTGGGTAATACGATACCCCTTGGTAAGATTGGTTGTCAGACTTTCGGACTTTCTGAATTTTAGTTCATGACATCTAATTTTATTCCACACATTTTTAATCGCGATTAAATATAGGCTGATTTAGTTAGAGGATTTTAGATATAGGACAAAATTTTAGGTTAAATCGTCAAATTCAGAATAGCATTTTCACTAAACTAATCTTAGTGCCGTCAAACTAAATTATAGTTAAGTTGTGTCATATAAAGTCTATTTCAGAATGAGTTTGATCGTTTGACAGGACTAAACAAAATTTTAGTGATTTTTAGTTTAGTTTAGAGAATTTTGAGACAAGAGAATCGGCACCAATACCTAATTATTTTGACGCCCTATAGGATTCAGTGGGATCGCCAGTCCAGCATGTTATTTCAGCGAGGTAACTTAGGACTCCTTGGAGAGAAGTTAGATAGAGGTCTAAATACCTAGATATTGATGTCTACTAACACGACTGGACAACAACTCTAATAATAGCATTAAATCACAAATCTACGGCATAACGCGTAATACAACAACAATATCCCCTGAAAAACACACCAAACGAGCTCAACAATAGAATTCATATTCCTTTAGCAGAATGGCATTAGCCGGAACAAAAGCAGTAATAATCCATTGGACTCAAACCTGCGGCTATCCTAGTACTTTCACTGGTGGTCCCAATAGCAGAGCAGGTCCGAGCACTTCCTGAGACGTATCTACTGGTCACGATCTAACTAAATACCTAATTGTCACAATTCTAGTATGCCTAGTACCTACCTACTTCCTAGGACGATTCATTGAATGCATTTGAGGAATCGGATTAAGTATCTAATAATAAACGTTAGAGCCAAAATGGCGGGTGTACCTTAACTAATCGAATCAAACAGTTTACCAAAAAATATAACTAAAATGTATATTAAGTACATAGGTTTAAAAAAAAAAATATCTTCTTCAGAACGGAGTACCTATACGAACGAACGTATTTATGTGAGTCCGTGTGTCTCATAGATATCCGTGATTTATTCGGCTAATTTTTTTAACGGTCGGATAGCTTTTGAGGAATAAATATTGCGATTTGACAGCTTTTGCCTAGAAAATATGTCAAACTGTCAAAGTTATCTGACGATTAAAAAATCAGCCTGAAGGCGCCATCTCCACGGGTTAAGAAAATAGCGGCGATAGTATCGCCTTGCCATCAAATCCTAACTTAACGCTTTCACGCTCAAACGGCTGAACGACATCATGGGCTTATTGAAGTACATAAGCTGCTTTTTATCCTGGATCGCAGACGAATTCGCGGGCAGCAGCAAGTTCAATATAAACTCTATAAATCAACCGCCACACGGCGATATAATCGCGTCGATAATTTGAAGGCAAAGCGCGACTCTCGTCTGTGGAGATGGTGCCTTGCATGCGCGGGTACAGCTGAAAGGGCAGCAAGCCAGGCAATGGGTAACTACACAAAAAAATTAAAGAATTCAGAATCATTTGAAGAAACCTAATTATGCTTAGGTACTGTAAACTCATGATGGGAAGCATCCCATATTCCCATGTGGTTTTGTAAACGACGATGAAAAGATACAAAGGCCACAGAACCCTAGCTATGAAAACGATCATGATCTTACAATCCTCACTATCGGTACCTAATCCTAACTCCTAAATAATTTTGATAGCAATAAATAACAAAGCTGTGAAAATACAAATGATTGCCGCCATGCCGTTAGAGGAGCTCGTGGCTAAGTAATAACAGCCGCACTGGTCGATTCATTAAGTTAACCTACGCTTGCGCGAGTCAGTCCGTGGATGGGTCACCATCTTTACATACCAAAACTCTTCCGTGTCTCGGAAAGCACGATAAGCCGTTGGTCCCGGCTGTCATTCGTGGATCTGTGACAGTCGTTACGGGTCGTCAGAAGCCCGAAAGACTGACATAGTCTTACCAAAAGGTATCGTATTACCTAGTTACTTTGTTGTGGAGGTCAGATAGTCGCTCCATGTAAGATACTGGTATTCAGCTGCATCCGGTTAAACTGGAAGCCGACCCCAAAATAGTTGGGAAAAGACTAGGCAGACTTTGTTCTGAGTGCATGTAGTTTTATTGAGACAAAATTCCAAACATATTAATTAATTAAACATCTAATAGTGCAAACGACATCTTGAAGGGATTCAGATTCGACAACCCAAGTACATCTTTGGGTAATTTATGCAACAGTCAATAGTACCTTCGACTAGGGATTTGTTCATATTTAACAAAAACTTTCATATTTTTAAAATTATAATTTATTTACAATAATACATTACTTACAACTTATTTTACACGAAATCGGGAGGAAACCAAGTTCTCAACCAAATTAAATATCAACCACTAACGGGTACGGAGCAGCTATGGATGCGCTAAGTGTGTAATTAAAACATGGGATGAACACGCGCCAACAAAACAATTCCTAGACGCATTGGTACACAGAACGATGACGTAAGACAACAGTCATGGGGACTGCCGACAGAAGTGAAAACTTAAAACTGGTATTAGCGCCATCTATATTCTATAATAAAGCACTACGCGAATCTATGAGTTTACCCCCTACCAAAAATTACTCAACACGCCCAAAGAAATTTTCACTTCAAAAATCTGATAAATGCATGGATTACTTGCACAAAGACAAACTGTTTATGTCGCCATCAAATAAACTCGTAACAGATGGCATTATGAAAGGAACAAAATGACGCTACATGGCGTAACATCTTACGCGGAACAGCAAGACAATTTAATTTATGAAATTATGACTCTCAACAACTCGGAATTAATGAAAATTCATTATATAATCAGACTAGGATTAATCTTAGTTAAAAAAAATGTTGGCAAGCCCAGTTCCCATCTTCATTCTGATCATTCAAATGGGAACTGGGCTTAACAACATTTTTATTTTTGCTTTTTATGTCACTAGGCTGTATAAGGCTAGGCAGATTATGATGTATATTTTATCACAACATTAGGGCTTAAGTCAATCAAGCCCTATCACCTCTGCATGGCCTGAGGAGCAGACATAGCAGTGACTTTCTCTCCGATCTCAGTGAGCAACTGAGCTGATTTCTGTATGTTCTCAAACTGGTACCCCATGTGGACTGCAATCAGCTGCATTTTCTTCAGATTCTCTTCACTGCTCTCTATTTGATGCTCAGCTGATGCCATGTCCCTGGCTGCTTTTGATAGCAGCTGGAAAAAGAAAAAAAAACACAATAAGAGCTATGCCGGACCGTAGACTATTAAATCAATGCAAGAACTTTGGTTGCCCTTGCCTGGCAGGTAGGACTATGGAAACTGATTTATTAAAAGATGAGGAAGAAATAAAAAAAATATACTTATTTCCTTTAAAAAAAATGCATTGGATTCTCTAAGCCCATGACTATCTGGTTGCAGATGTTCCTGTAAATAATAATGGGTTGTGCAGGGATAGTTAGGGGAGGTCATCTTTAATAATTTCGTTATAAACAACAATAGGTGTAAAGCAAAATACTTGTTCTCGGTTCGGACATAATTATTTAAGATACGCTACTTTTGAAGCTCAAAAAAGCAAAACATAACTAATTTCCAGCAAATATTATAGCTATAATTACATGTTAGAACACCTAATACCTCATTGGACTTGGATCCTCTTTGTATCTGGCGCGCCAACGACGAGATGTTGTTCATATTGACTTGCACTCTTTCTGCTAAACGCTGTTTTGATTCGGCGAACAATGACCGGGCACTGCTCGACGAAGCCGAAGTCATTGCGTGGCCACTGCAAATTTTCTTCTTAGTATTACGCCGCTATTGGTGCTCAATGAAGCATTGAGGAAGTTTTATTAAATGTTTTTTATTTTACAAAACTTTTCATTTGCCAAACAAACAATCGATCGCAATCGCGAACACGAAAACCTAAATGTCAATGTCAAATATTTTTTTAGACACTGACAGTTTTATTGACATAACATTCACCGTTCGGAAAAGCTGGTCAGCTGGTATGATGCATAATATTTTGCCACGCGTTTATACGAGGGTTTCCTTTTTGCTCACTGAAACTTCTAAGTTTTGGGTACATTGTAAAGCTAAGTACACACGCAGCGACTTAAAATCTGTCTCTGCATGTATACCCTAGCATTATATATTCTTTAACTAGCTTTTGCCCACGGCTTCACCTGCGTGGATGTCGAAAAATATCCCACGGGAACGCACTAATAGCATTAAAAGTACTAATCCAGGTAAACAATATATTAATTCCGTAAAACATTGTTTTCAATTTTTCATATAACTCTATGGGTTAACGCTGCGCACGCCAGTAAAGGTCCCAGTGATCAGCATGATTTCTTCCGACATTTTCAACAATCATCGTCATATTTCAGCCAATTTACACTATCTTATTGAAATAGACACCTAACCTTCCTGTTAGTGAACAGAGTATGCGGTATTTTTGAGTATAAAGTGCGGCTCGCGGCGATGACAGACGGGCGAGTAAGCTCACCGAGCCATACGTACGTCAGTACGCCATAGTTTGTTATTGCCGCGACCCGCGAGCCAATTTGACAATGAAATTTTGAACAAGCTTCACGTGTGTCACCGACGCGCGCGACGGCGAGCCGAGTAAGGTCGCGAACTTGGACCGCGTACTTTAAATACGCACGTCTATCACCCACTTACCGCGTTCAGACAGACCACGCGCGACGCGGTGCAAGCGGACTTGGTATGTTCTCATAGTAATGTAGTGATAGATTTTTAGTGATATAGTGAGGGGATTTGAATTTTCCTCATCGTGTTCTTGACTCTTGTTGTATGTGTTTCCTTAGCTTTTGCTTTGCCGGCCGGCGGCCGTGACAGGAGTGTCACCCTCACCCTGCACTCATAATGTCCAACGTTCTCAGTGTGGGTAAGGCATAAACAACACAATGCAAAACCGGAATAAAGTTGAATATTATCTGAATGATAAAAATAATGATTTAATTAACTTTCACTATTTCTATAGGAATAAGAACATGATATTCTTGTTCTATTATTTATTTATTATTTTATTTTAAAATTTAAAAAAAATGGTTTTCTTTTTCACAACACCACTAGTCACATGAAAAATTGATTATTTTCAGAAAATGGCAACTCCATAACTTAGAGGCATGCTATTCAATATCGCGTACTTCAAAATGTCGATTTACGAAGTCGACTACCTTTATTTCGTTCTAACTGAAGGAAATAAGTGAAATAGAGCTACAGGAATCGAATAAAACACCCGATCTCAATACGATTGAATGAATCCAAATAAGAGGGCTGACTTTTCGCTCGTCACGGAAGGTTTTGTGTTGTAGGAAATTTCTGTAATCTAATTCAATTATTAGCCCCTTTTCCGAAATGTTTCCTTTTAAACATAACCATTTGTTTCTAGTACCTCCTGCTGTAGTTTCTTTCTTGTTTTGTTTCGCTGTAGTATAGAATAATGTCTTTTATTTACAAGCCTATTGTGAATAGTATACTCGTCTTCATAATTACGTATAAAACTAGTGTAATCTAAAAAAATGGATAAAGGAGTGACATGTGAACATCTGAATAAACTAGCTGATATTCTCGGGAAGGAGCTTTGGCAGACGAAAGAGGTAAATATTAATAATTTTCATGATTATAACCTCAAAAGTAATGTCATTAGTAATTAGCATTCTTGGTTCAGTCCTAGTTATTATTGTGTAACGCCCGGACTACCGAGTATTCCTCGGAAAAGCCCGCAAACTGCACGTCTGCACATAACGCTGACATGTTTATCATTGGCTGTTACTTAATACCTCCTCAGAGAAGTGTGTTTACATTTTTTTCTTCATAATGGGAGGCTACACATCACAGTTAATGGTTTATTTATTATTGTATGCAGCTTGATATTCTTTAATTATTATTATAAAATCATTCAAACATAGCATTGTTAGAAAACTAAATTATAATTATAGAGAAATCAACCAATCAGTTGATAATGCCATTATAATAATTAATCTCCATCAGATAGTATAATTATCCACACATCTCAATAATATTTTCTTGTCTTACACACCAGCGCTTATCTTGCTTTATCCAAATCCTAACTAATATTATAAATGCGAAAATGAGTTTGTTACGCTTTCACACTAAAACTGCTGAACTGATTTAGATGAGATTTGTCTCATGGGAGACTAGATACTTTTTATCCCGATATTCCTACGGGATCGAAACTTACGCGGGTGAAACCGCGGGTGCAACTAGTTAGACATTAAACACATAAATCATATCTTGATAACCACTGGCCAGCGGTAACCGCCGTGGCTTAACAATTTGTAGGTAAGGTTATTATCTCTGGATAAATTATCTACCACTGCTCTAAAAACGGTAAAGGAAAACATTGTAAGGAAATCGGCATGTCCGAGAACCAAAAATTCAAAGACATGTGACATCCACCAAGCCGCACTGGGCCCGTGTGGTGGATTACGGCCCACTCCCTCTGACCCAGAGATGGCCTGTGTCCCAACAGTGGGAACATTATAGGCTGATTATATGCCTTGATAATTAATTAAAAATTATTCAAGTTCTACTAATGAGAATTTTAATTGCAATTAGATCTAGTTCAAGAATTCTAGGCCACACAACAAACCTTTGTTAGATGTTGAATGTACTCATTATTATTATACAGTCACTGTGAAATGAATGAATGAACAGAAATGTTGGAGTAATGTAAAATGAATCATTTATTTATTTATTTATGTCTCACTTGTAACTATCATTACAGGTTCATTAACTAATGTGATAGTGGGGTCACTTATCATTATAATGTCTTTATATATTAAAATTAGCAGGAACTTTAACTTTACTGCGTGTATCAGAACTGCAAAAAATATAAAACATAGAGCGAATATACAGGATGTATAAGAAAGGTATGGTCTGTGGTACAGACTATCAAACTGAATAACTTTCTCCATGGGACCAACATTGGGCCACACCTTTCCCATACATACAATTTGGAGTCATATTTTGAGTCTAGAGTAGTTAAAATACTGAGATGCTTCCATCACTTTGAGAGCAGTCAGCCACGTAACCAATATTTTCTTGGCAGCATAAGTAAAGAATCCCCCAAAAAAAACCTTCTGACTTTGTCAGAAAACGGAGTATGTGTGGCTGAATTTTGGGAAGAAGAATAGACAAAAGAGATAATGTTTTCAAAGAATCTAAAAACTATTTCCATGTAATCTGTATCAGAATCTCAGATTATCAATACATATCTATCATAGCATAACATCTTAGATAAAAAATGTTTGGCTATGAAAAGTTTACTATTGCAAAATCTTAAGATATGTATATCTCCTAATGAAAATATCAATATCACGATGTTGAGAACAATCACTTTGTAACTTGCAAAACAATTTTTAGTTTAGTGATAAATATCAGACTTGTCTTGTCTCTTCTTCCTTCTTGTCTCCCTTTAAATCCATCCAAAGGTTGTCTAGCTAAAAGACCACCCATTGTGACACTCTATGTAAAATTTCAACAGTTTTTATATATATTTATCTGTATTGTGTACATAATAAAGACTATCCTATCTACCTATCTTGTTGCGATCTTTATAAAAAGATTTCTTGAGTACACTGCCCTGATTATCTTTTATTGTAAACAAGCTTCCGCCCGCGGCTTCGCCCGCGTAAAAAGTAGCCATAGGTCCTTTTCCAGGTCAAGGTCTACCCCTGTGTCAAATTTCATCCAAATCCGTTCAGCCGTTTTAGCGTGAAATCGTAACAAACAAACTCACTTTCGCATTTATCAGTTAGGATATCCTTTTTCGCTTTGTAACATTATGTAAAACCAAAAATTGTACATGTTTTGTTAGTTTTGCACTTATGAACCTACTATTAAGCAAATTATGTTAAATGTATTGTGTAAACAATTGTTGGGTAAGCTAAAATCTGTTGGGGCTTGAATATCATTTATAGGGGGTGTTGTTTTAAATTGTTTTCAAAAACAAAAGATCCTTCTACTTAAAGCTATACCAATAAAGCAAATTCGACGTACAAAATAGAACAGTTGTCACATTTGTTGCAGACGCTAACATGTTTCGACTGCGGCTGTCCCGGCCCCAACCTCTGGATCTGCCTGCAGCCCGACTGCCACCACATCGGCTGCTCTGAAGTAAAAAATGACCATAGCACACTGCACCAAAAGGTATTTTAATAAAAATATTGTATTATTTGTTTTCATCCTTATATGTTAAGCTCATCATCATCTGCCTAGTCTTTTCCCAACTATGTTGGGGTCGGCTTCTAGTCTAACTGGATGCAGCTGAATACCAGTATTTTTCGTGGATCGACCTCCACAACCCAGTAACTGGGTAATATGATATAAAAAATAATAATCTACAGATGTTCAGCGAATAAGTATACTCAGTGATTTATGTATCCTTATCATAAAATGCATCTATATAGTGTAGAAACATTTGAAATGTAGGTATTTGACTTTAAGATTGTAAAACAGCAATAAAAAAGACCAATAGACGTATTTGAATATGTTTTTTATTATTACTTCTGTAGTAAAATGCATATTATGCTCATTTATTTATTTTTATTTTATTTTATTTATTTGGGAAGACAAACATTTGTACAATGAGAATTCCATAATTAAAAAAATAAAATAAATCTAAGAATGGTTACAGTACAATCCACTGCGTTTCCACGGATAACAAGAATCAATTATGGTACAGTGAAGATACAATATTATGAATGTAATCAAAGCATGAACAAAAAATAAAAAAAATGTTACTACAATATTATGGGGGTACCAAATTAAATTAAATCAAATTAAAATGTATAGAAAAAAAATTATAAAGATAAAACATATATAGAAATAATTAAACTAGAAATTAACAAAGTGTTCGTTGAATGTTTTAACTAGTCGCTAGAGTGGCGCTCGCTCATCCGCATTTACGAGCAAGCATTTCATTGTGTTGCTGGTGTGTGTATGGTTGTGGTTGGTTAGGTGGTCAACTATCTTGAAGCCCAGGATTCTGCCATATTAGGGGTGCTGCATGCATGTTCGGGTCGGCATGGTACAGTACAGGCGGGCGACAAGAAATTGAAGCATATTTTGCCACCCGACTGTAGCAACAGCAGCCGACCCGAACTTGTGTAGTACACCTTACATTGTAGCTCGGACCGCCCGTGTTGAGACGCAAGTTCGTCGTTGCCCTAACGTATAGGGTGAAATAATCTTGTGGTAAAATGGAGATTTTCTTTGTAAAAAATATTGTAATTTTCCATTGATTTTACGTTCTTTAAATGAAACCAAACCACTGGTTTCAAGGATAACGGTGTTTACCCTAACACGCTGTATATAGATGCTGATAAATACTGTTCTCCATTCATAATATTATCTTACGAGTTAAAAGGCGAAATATTGCAAAGTTTAAATCAATAGAATATTGTTTTCTTATCTTTCTTAAAGCTACTTATAGCTAGTCCGTTCCGTTCCTGAGGTAGCTGCGCGGTGCGGGAGGGGGTGTCGTGATGCAAGAACTCAGTGACTCGTCAACTTGTGACAACTGTCACCCCTCCCGCACCGCGCAGCTTCCTCAGGAACGGACTCCAATTAAGCGGTCGGCCTATAATGATTCGCTTATTATTATAGTTTGGTTATAGCGGATCTATACCTACATAATTATTAAAATAGGTCTGAATAAAGCCTCTTCGCAACCCCTCATAGATCGAAATTAAATGTTGAGGTTTTTATGGATCCGTACCCGAAGGGTGCCAAATGGAACCCTATTACTAAGTCTCCGCTGTCCGTCCTTCCGTCTGTCTGTCATCGGGCTGTATCTCATGAACCGTAATAGGTAGACAGTTGAAATTTTCACAGATGGTGTATTTCTATTACCGCTATAACAAAAAAAAGTTAATCATTAAAGGGGTTCCAATCCAATACAAGAATCGTGTGTTTTTCGACGTTTATGCTCGATCATAATACGGTACGGAACCCTTCGTGTGCGAGCCCGACTCGCACTTGGTCATTTTTTTTTGCTCCGTAAATGGTTCGATTGATGAACCTTCATGCTATGTACCGACTACCGACGTAACTCAGGCGCCCATTACACGATAGGTTTTGCGTCAATCAATTCCAAAAGTCACGAATGACGAAACAATGATGGTGAGTGATGGAATTCAATCGACATTAGACGCTCATTCTGACTGATCGTCAGTCATACCCAAGATTTTACGGAGAATACCTACTGTTCACTCCTCAAGGTTATATAAATGGATATTCACAACCGACATTAAAGTTATTTGTCACTTTTTTGTGTTTTTTTTGGAAGTCGGTTGTTTTTTTTTTGTAAAAAGTTTTTATTTTTCACTTTTTAGTTGTGGTACCTACCCCACACAAATCCGAATACCACTACCTGCTATGTAAATAACAGTGAAGGATTCTAACAGGATATCGTCTAGATAAACTAAGTGGGAAAAATAAGTAATATTGAAGCTAACTCAAAAATTACGCAAGCAAAGTTAATAAAAAACATGACCTACCAAAGAAAGAATCATCAAAATCGATTCATAATTGGCGGAGTAATCGCGTAACAAACAAACAAACAAAAAAAAAAACTTACAGACTAGTTGAGAACCTCCTCCTTTTTGAAAAAGTCGGTTAATAAAAGAAAAGCCTGTATTGGAATTTTAATTGCGTTAATGAGCAAAAAGCGTGTAAAAAGAAAGCGTTGGGTGAAAGATTGGCTTTTAAAACGGGAATGCTATAGCCATATAAACTTATTGGCTGTTATACGGGATTCGAAAGAGAACAAGGACTATGCGAACTATTTTCGCATGAAATATGTGTGTTTTGATAGCCTTATGGGGGCCTACCACCACCTCTTACAGCAGTATTATTTTAATCTTACTTCGAGGGGGAAAGAGATGGAGCTATACGTCCTGTAGAGCTTCATCTCTTTCCTACATTAAAGTACGGGACTAAACTAAAATTTATCTTCTGTCCTTTTCTTAATGAACTAGAAAGAAAAAGATGCACTGAACTTAAATTTAGTTTAGTTTGTGAACAACAGAATCGGCACCATTTTCATTATGCAACCATCAATCATGACTCTTGATGAAGTGTAATGGCATTTTGTGAATCACCCGACGAATTTTTATTCGGGTGTTATTGCTTTTCGCATACAAGTATCTTGTTTTTTTAGGTATGATGTTACTAACATCAGGGGGCCTACCACCACCTCTTACAGCAGTATTATTTTAATATTACTTTAATGTAGGAAAGAGATGGAGCTATACGTCCTGTAGAGATTCTTCACTTGTATGCGAAAAGCAATAACACGCGAAGAAAAATTCGTCGGGTGATTCACAAAATGCCATTACACTTCATCAAGAGTTGCATTGATGGTTGCATAATGAAAATGGTGCCGATTCTGTTGTTCACAAACTAAACTAAATTTAAGTTCAGTGCATCTTTTTCTTTCTATTTCATTAAGAAAAGTACAGAAGATAAATTTTAGTTTAATCCTGTCAAACTGTCACTACTCCGTATAGACAGTCGCTCACAATCCTTGATTGTGGTAAAACTGACAGCAAAACCACCGTGTAATGGGCGCCTCAGACCATAAAAACTGTTCAGCGAATTGAAATGCGACATTTTATGGCCCCAGCATGCGACTAAGTGTAAACTTTGGCACAAAGAGCCAGGAAATGGCTTATTACTGTACTCAATCCGTCGGTAATTTGTCGCCAAAAATACTGCAGTTCCATGCACTGCTTTGGCACACATGTCGTATTTTTAAGGAATTAAATGCGCTGTAACATGATTGCCATACTATGTATACATTCACCCATAAATATTTGGCCATGGCCACTTTCAATCTTCCGACAGGAAAAGTTCAAGAGAATGCTTATTATTTGCTTGTGTTGCTAACCAAAATGTTAATTCGACTGATCTTATGATACAGGCATTTAAGCAATTTTACCTGGAATCTAGGGCGAAATTTATTCACTGATAACGGTCAGTAAGATATAGAAATCGAGCATAAGTCGCTTTTCATGACACACGCAACAAGTATGTAAAAATAACAATACAGTGATCCGATGTCGTATAAAGGACCTCACAAAGCGCTTTGTACACAATTTAAGAATAAAATGAAAGCTACAAATAGCTTACAAATGTATCAGGCATCAAATCTTCTTTGTGTGTGGAGTTTATTTGTGCAAGTCATAATTATATGTGTGAACTAAATCAGATAAATGAATCATTATATGAAGCGGCTTTTGTAATGCAAATTTTGGATACGAAATGTTGTTATAATAGATCGGGAAACGATGTATAATGACTTATTATAAGGCGTTTCCGGATCTGTAAGTGGCGATACTTAAATGTACTGTCTGCCGGAACCTGGGAAGTCAGACCAGCTACCACATTGCTAATATGTTTGTATCGATAAGTTTCATGCCGTGGTAAAAAGGATACTTTAGTTTGACCGATACCGCTGTACCGCGCGGCGAGGTGGAAATCGGGACGGCGCCGTAAGCGTTGACGAATGAGCTGCCAGAGGGCCTAGACAAGTGACAATCGCTTCGAAAGCGTTTCGTATTTCTACAAAGACTTTCAACAGGATTGACATAAGCTTTTCGATAGCTTATGTTTTACATTTTTGCCTTTTCCATCATCATTATCGCTGATAGAATGTCACTTTGTCTAGGGCCTCTGCACTGCCTCCCCCGTTTCGTCGCGCACATAACCAAAGCGCGGTACAGCGGTATCAGTCAAACTATAGTATCCTGTTTACTACGGCATCAAACTTATCGATACAAGAGATGAAGAAGTCTAATTGAGTAAATTCATGGATTTACATTATTAAACACATGATATGCGTAATTTCGGAGCCCTCAAAACTATTAAGGCCTAGCTAAATAACGATTTTTTTACGACACATAACATCTCATTTATTCCTAGATGGGTTGGGCAGAGACTCATCCTTTATACATTTCCTCGATTAAGTCCCCTGTCCTATGTAATAATAATGCACCGAGGATGCCATGGCAGCACTGGATTATGATATATATGGCAGCACAGACACTATTTTATGGTTGAACCAACAAATAACTCATCAAATATCCATCATGTCTATTTTAATACGTTTGTTTCAGAACTTTCCTGCGCACTGCGTACATATGAACGTGTCCACGGAGCGGATATGGTGCTACCTGTGCGAGAAAGAGGTCCACATCAGAGCAGCCTTGGCTTATGTGGTTGGTACACTTTAGAATAGAATACTCTTTATTATGTACACCAGTGTTTTTCAACCTTTTTCATGACACGGCCCCTTTAGTATGAAGAAATATTTCGCGATATTCGGATAAATACATTATTAAGTACGTAAAACACATTTTTTTACATCGAATGCGTCACCAATAAATAAAGCATTTGACGCGCATACGTACGACCACGGCCGATGCCACGATTTTTTGTTTATTTGATACTAATGATTATGTCCTTTAGTTAACATTTTTCTTAATAAATCTTTATGGTTTTTTTTTACTGCAGTAGCTTTCCCATCCTTTTGCTACTCCCCTATAGAAGCTTCGCGAACACCTAAATAGGCTTGAAAAACACCCCATCCTTTTGCTACTCTCCTAAAGAAGCTTCGCGACCCCCCTAAAAAGGCTTGAAAAACACTTATGTGCACCATAAAAAATACTGTTATAAATGTAGAAATTTTACATAGGGTGACACAACTGACGGTCTTATAGCTAAAAGCGATGTTTTACAGATAACCTTTAGATGGATTTAAGGGAGGAGAGACAATACTGCAGTTAGTCAGTGGCGTACCGTTTCCATATACAATAAATACATACACACATAAAGCATAATACTTATACACTTTATTACTTTATATTTATGTGATGGTTTGGTAAAAAGACCGATGTTCTTGCTGATTGTATTTAGTTACTGTAGCTTGCTGTAACTAAAATTGACTTCATGAATTCTGTGCCTCCTGTGATGAGTAATTTTAGTCGAGTTGTACCCTTTTTGTGATTTTTACATAGAAATTATCAGAAAAAAAATGCGTTTTTTTTGGTCCAACTCACGTTCTTTTATCTGCTATAGTTTCGGAGATAGTTGGGTGCAAAAGGATACAACTGCCAGGATTTTGGCCAAAAAATCGTGAATTTAGATATATGTCAAGTTGTAACCCCTATAAGTAATTGCTCCACACATTTTTTTTTCGTGCTTCATGGTATAAGAGCGATTATATTAATTTTCACATTTTATTTTTCAGTATTTTTATCGACAACTTATAGGTGAACATAATATAACTGTACTTGTATCATTTATAACGTAATTTTAGCACATATTGGAATTACAAAAAGGTACAACTTACAGGTTTTTCAGCCTCAAACTAGACATGCGTTTGCTAATAGATTTTATGTGTTTTTAGGACCTTTTCTGTACAATAGGCTCAACAAGTTACTTAGCTTCTATAGTGTAAGTTATAAAAAATGTAGTAAAATATTATCTGAACATTTAGCCATACTCAATTACACAGACACAGAAAAACTTCTAGAAATATTGTCATGATGATAATTTATTCCCTCGTAAATATTTACTTTTGTATATTTACATAGGTTTAGTTTTAGATATTAATGTACCAATGTGCTTTTTCTCATATTTGTTAATAGTATAGATTATTTTATATTAGTTCTTAAAAAAATTGTGCTCCAATGTAATTGAAATGTAAAGTGATGGCCTGAAACACAGGTTTGAATTAACCTAGTTCGGGCGGGTCGCTACCTAACATTGCAATTCCGAACCATCATTACTTGCATCTGTTCTAACATATTTTAGTTTTAGTTTATCTTATTTTTTTAGGCACGATCATTATTATTTTTGGGAAATTCTACTGTTGACTAAGTGTACACTTTTTGTAACGTTTTTATTCAATAAATATTATTATTATTATTATTATTATTATAAATTACTTTAGAACTATAATATGTAACATAAAAAATTTAAATGCACAGTGAAAGTGAATGTTTTTATCTACAAAATAAGGTACTTATGTCTAGCCTAGCCCACCTAGTCCACGAACTGGAATTTTTTAAATCTTGTTTTTGTTCTCCTGTAAAGTGTTGATTTTTTACTTGTATCACTTGTCACAGGAGGCACAGAATTATTTTCTAGCTTCCTGGCACTGTAACCTTATCTTGTATATTCTTGACCCAGGCGAGTCCAGATTCGACGTGTGAGAGTCCAACACGTCTGGGTGCCGTGGCTCTGACCATGGCGGAGGACGAGTTGGACCCCGACACGCACGACCTCCACTACGAACACGACGCACGTGCTAGAGGTGAGATATAACAAAACATTTGACAGTAAAACCTGAGATCTTTTAGCTCGTGGCTAAGTAATAACAGCTGCACGGGTCAATCAATCAGGTTAAGCTACGCTTGGCTGGGTTGGTCCGTGGATGGGTGAATATCTTCACATATCGATACTCCTCCGTGCTTCGGAAAGCACGTTAAGGCTGAGTCCTGAGTGACGGCGCACCGCGCAGGCGGAATGTGTTCGTTCCCCACGAATTAAAAATTATTAAAAATTATGTTATAAAATTTAAAACTTGCTTTCTTTAAAAAACGTCTGGAAATGTTGGAACTTTGGCCTTCAATATCTTTGTAACCAGAAGATTGCCAGGTTACACGCACAATAGTCCACCTAACATAGAACACAGGTTCCCACGAATGGTCCAGAACAAAAAAAAAACACAATGACGGGAATAACAAGTGACCTTCGGGCTTCGTTAAGTGTCTTTTTACACCCGTTATATAGGCTTATTAATAACAGCCGCTGGCTAAGTAATAACAGCCGCTCGGGTCGATCCATCAGGTTAAGCTACGCTTGCCGGGGTTGGTCCGTGGATGGGTGACCATTTTCACATATCGAGACTCCTCCGTGCCTCGGAAAGCACGTTAAGCCGTTGGTCCCGGCTGTCATTTGTGGATCTTTGACAGTCGTTACGAGTCGTCAGAAGCCCGAAAGTCTGACAACAGTCTAACCAAAGGGTATCGTATTACCCAGTCACTGGGTTGTGGAGTTCAGATAGGCAGTCGCTCCATGTGAAATACTGGTATTCAGCTGCATCCGGTTAGACTGGAAGCCGACCCCAACATAGTTGGGAAAAGGCTAGGCAGATTGATTGATATAGGCTTATTATTACATAGTTATCGTTTGCCCTCACTAGATCCGCACGCGTCAGGGCTGGTGGGGCTGCAGAACATGGGCAACACGTGCTACATGAACGCGGCGCTGCAGGCCCTTAGCAACACGGCGCCGCTCACGTCATACTTCCTGGAGTGCGCGGCCGCTGTCGCTGTGTTAGCGGCTGATAAGAAGCCTGGGATCAGCAGGTGAGGACCCTTCAAGTCTTCCACAGCTGAATTGAAATCCTGCTTTGTATCACTAAATGCGTTTAGCGTATTTAAGAGCGTTGATTCTAAAAGCTGGCAACGTCGCAAATAACTGTCTAATATTTACCTGTTTTGATTATTTTGGCAATATTACTGTATGGAACTATGAAATATCGCTAACTAACTAACTAGAATATTAATAATGAATTGCAATTATAACACTGAATTTAAGTTGTAACCGGTTTAAGGTGTAAAAAAGGCATTTGGAAAGGTTCCAAATCTTTTTTTTTACATCTAAAACTAAATATTCGGTGTTACGATATTATTTATTGCATTTCATAATCAATATTTTAGACAACTAGTTAGCAATATTGCATAGTTCCATACAGTAATATTGCTATAAATCAAAGCAACAAAAAAATTTACATCTAGTATTTGCGTCGTTGCCCACTTTCACAATACATGCTCTTAAAACATCGTTATATTTCTATCAATCGTTTGAGGATGACAGAGACGGAATGATGTCACTTTGTTTTCTGTCTTTATTATTCACGTAAGTAATTTTTGTCGTTCCAGAGCATACCAAAAATTAGTAAAAGAGATGTGGAGTCGGAAGACAAGAGGCTACGTTGTACCTAACGGCATCCTGTATGGCATTCGTAATGTGAGTATTTTAACATATTTTTTTTCTTTACTAGGTAGCCGCCCCTGCTTTGACTTTATAAAAATACAATAGACGTAGATATATTTAGTAACCTATTCCGCTTAGCTATTCTTGAAGAGTCATAAAAAACCCTGTAAGAAATCGACACGTGTTTCACCTCTGAACGAGGCATCCTCAGGATGACGATTGACCTGTTGCAAACCAGAACACGACGTGTTACCACAAGCTAGCTAGCTAAGCGTAAGGTAAGGTAGCTATTACTAAATATATCTACGTCTATTGTATTTTATAATGGATTTCCGCAAAGTCATGCCTGAATCAATTAACTGACTTTATAAAACATCGAAATTTCATTTATGATAGTTTAATATTAATGTTTTATTTGTGGCTAAGTAATAACAGCCGCACGGGTTGATCGTTCAGGTTAAGCTACGCTTGCCGCGGTTGGACCGTGGATGGGTGACCACCTTTACATACCGAGACCTCCGTGCCTCGGAAAGCACGTTAAGTCATTGATTCATTCGGCAGCCGTAACAGGTCGTCAGAAGCCCGAAAGTCTGACAACCAGTCTTACCAAGGAGTTTTGTTATTAAACGTACCCAGGTGTTATTAAACGTTAGTTTGCGAGATGTTTTGCAAAATAAGCTGCATCCGGTTAGACTGGAAGCCGACCTCAACATAGTTGGGAAGAGGCTAGGCAGATGATAACAAATATCAAACGATGGTAAAGATAGACCGCATTCAAATCCGTTGCGTGTTTTAGAAGGACAACGCGGTCGAAAAGCGACTTTACATGTATAGATGAAGAAATTGTGTATTTTGTTTTTTTTTTACTAGAATTTTCTCCTTGACAGGTGCATCCGATGTTTCGCGGTTATCATCAACATGACACGCAGGAGTTCTTGCGATGCTTCATGGACCAGCTGCACGAGGAGCTGAAAGAACCGGTAAATATATGTTGTAGATTATAAAAGTTGAGCGATAATAGTCTCTCAATTGATTATTGTAGTACTAAGGTGAGGATAACCGCCGTGACGCGCTCGCTAGAGTGGGGCGGCACGTGGACAGAGTCGTGGCGGAGCGACGAGTCAGTCTTGTGAGGGCAACGATATGATGCAGACCTCCACTTCTGCTGCGAAACTGTCGGTTTGCCCGAACGTGTAAAGTAATGCGTGAACATTATTAGTATTGTACCTACTGTGATGATTGTTCTGAAAGTGAAATACTAACTGATTTGCTGTATCATCGTGTTTTATTGTAAACCTGTAACCATGTATTCCGTACCACCGAATCGAGATGATGACGGCACTATCGCTCAGCCATTGCTGACGCCGTCATATACAAACAGTATCATTTTTGTCATTCCATTACCTCAATATAGTCCATTACTTTTCCTCATAATCATTATCTGTCCTTAAGGCGAAAGCGTCAAGTCAGCGTAATTCAAATTTTCTTACGTTTTTTGCAATTTACAGGTCAGTATCAGGTTGTATGTTGATCTAAATATAATTCGCGATCGTAACAAATATTTATTTATAGAAATATAATTATAAAAATTATCAATATAACACTCTAAGTTCATGTAACCCTATTGAATGACTACATCATGAAATCGTGATAATTGAGGCCGATTCAAGCTTTAGGAGTTGTATTACGTAAGAAAATTCGAATTTCGCGGGCTGCCTTAGCGCATCCCTTTAGAGCCCTACTCAGATAGAAGCGATATCGCTGTCGCGCTCGTTAGCGATACTGTTCCGAAGTGAGAAGGCGGACCAGTATCGGTAACGAGCGCGACAGCGATACCGCTTATATCTGAATAGGTCTTAAGAGTAAAATACTGTCGTACCGCAGGTGTGGGACAGCACATCGGAGGACAAGCTGGGCTCCGAGGCAGACGGCGACCACCCCGACACGCGCGGCGTGCACATCCGGCGCCGCGCCGCCTCGTCCGGCGGTGAGTGCGACCACATACTACCATACTACAGTCCCGCAGGTGTGGGACAGCACATCGGAGGACAAGCTGGGCTCCGGCGTTTTTTTATAGTAACTGTATGCCTGCTTACAGCAGTAATTTGTTCATCACAATAATAATTAGCTATTAATACCGCGCGTACCGTAGCATGTAAGTATATTATAAACCTAACGCACTTTAATTGTAACAAATGTGTCAAAAAAAAACATAGAAAAATGTGTTTTCATTTCCTACAGCAAGCGATGCGCCATTCTTCGCGCGGATGAGGCGAAAATCTCCCGCGCCGTCGTCTTATAGCGAATCAAGAACTGAAGGCTATTTGAGGTAACCACAATTTTATTCAATTATTTTATTCTTATTATTATATTTAACGTGGTAAAGTTATAAAATTATAATTATGTGATCATTTTATAACTAGATGGAATTAAAGATTTGCACCATCCGACTCTTTGGGTAGTGTACTATCCCAGACGTAAGACTGGACTTTTCTCAGAGATATCTAGGTATCCTTGGACATGTGTGTGGAGGACCTTGTCAGGCTTGTCGGGAATCTTTACCAGTTCTTCGCCCCCAGACTTCATCTGGTTGGATTTTGTACTTCCCCTACGAATATTTATCAATACGATCTTTATTATTTAGATAGGTATATGTGCCTAGTTTCTAAACCGAAGAAATAAGGTCAATTCCTGTATTTGCAATGTAATCTCTGTATCCTATTCTCGTCGACTCAAGATATAGTAAAAATGTAAAACAGTATTCTTATTCTGATATATTATTTGTAGAGTGCAAACTCAAGAGCCCATGGCGCCGCGACACCGACGCTCGGCCAGCTTCGCGGGCACGCACCACCTGCAATACAACATGTACTCACAGCAACCCAATGGTATGCTGGATATCATTATGTGATGATGATCCGATACAATATCGAATTTATTTACTACACAATAAGGTTCACGCGCTGCGCAGCACCGCGCATCACCGCGCATCTCAGCGTACTTTGACACGTGTCAACACTCGCACAAAAATTATACCTTTTCGTGAAGAAAATAAGTTCGATAATTGTTAAAAAGTCCGCGCAGCGTCGCGTTGCTTCACGTCGTGGTCTGAACTGACCCTAAGGCCATACCAACGCAATCAACATGCGTTGTTATGAAGTAAACAGTAGTCATAAGGCGAGATGTTTGCCCAAAAGTGGGTTCTGGGCAAACAACTCGCCTTATGACTTCAACCCAGAACTTATTAGGCAATTTTCACTTTTTTCCACTTTGCATATCCAAATACATAATACTAATAATACATTGTTATACGAATCAGGCTCAGAATTAATCCGGGGTCAAAACCAAGGGCTGTACGGGTCAGAATCGTCGTTGTCGTGGTCGAGCGAAGCGGAGGAGCGATACGAGACATGTTCGAGCGGAGCGAGCGATGCGCCGGACACCAGGAGTGAACAGCAGTTAGTTTATACTAATATAGAAAACCAATTTATAGGGTCAAATTTCGATATCTAAACACGACAAAATGAGAAATAAAAAGATTTGATGGTTTTTTGTTTTTTTGGGTGAACGACCGCTGGTTCTTACTTGAAGTTTGAGTTGATAAAATCTGTTTTATCGAGTTGAGATATCGATAGTATTCACGTCTGTGAAATTTACAAAAAAAAAAAAAACATTTTTAAACTGATATTATAAGTGACTGTACTACCGGCGGCTAGACTCCCAGTCCCAGGTCGGGCAAAGTGTCATTGGCTTTTTCTATCTGGAATTTCTCAGTAGCAGCCCGGAGTCAGGATTTGTGCCCGGCTTATGGCAATAGGCTCGCCCTGGCGAAATATTGATATACTATAGGTACACATCTGCCGAACCCTAAGGGGAAACAAAGCGTGAATTTATGTTATATTAAACTCTTCTACATAGTAAATTACATTAACCACATATACCCTAATCCCCTGTACAGTAAGACCGTGGTCCCGATGGGCGGCGGCGACGGCACATCGTCCGGAGGCGTCCGGTTCCGGAGCGTCATCTCCGACGTGTTCGACGGCAAGCTGCTGTCCTCGGTGCAGTGCCTCATCTGTAACAGGGTATGTATCACACACCAAGCAGTAAGACATACATAGTCAAATTTTTTTTTTCACATTATCCTACTTGGACACTTATGAAACGTCAGAAGCTAGGTGCACGGTTCCAATTAGTCGTTTCCTATGGAGAAGAGCTCCATGTAAGAAACTCCATGGTTACTCTTTTAAAAATAAATGGCTTTTACAATGTTTTCAACCCAATAACTGGGTAATATGTAATATGATGACCCCTTGGTAAGACTGGTTGTTACATTTTCGGGCTTCTGACGACCCGTAACGACTGTCAAAGATCCATGAATGACAGTCGGGATCAACAGCTTAATGTGCTTTCCGAGGCACTGGGGAGTATCGGTATGTTAAGATGTTCACCCATCCACGGACCAATCCCGGCAAGGGTAGCTTAACCTGATGGATCGACCCGCGCGACTGTTATTACTTAGCCACGAGCTCCTCACCCTCCTGAATATTGTTTCAGAGCGCAGTCTTAAAACAAAAGAAAACTAACTCATCTAAATTGTCCTAGGTGTCAACGCGGGTGGAGACATTCCAAGACCTGTCGCTGCCCATCCCGTCGCGCGAGCACCTGGCCGTGATCCGCTGCCAGCAGCCCATCCTCAACCACCACGTGCCGCACGGCGCGCAGGAGTCGTGGGTCAGTGGCGCTACCTGTCTGTGCTGAGGGCCTAGACAAGTGACAATCGCTTCGAAAGCTACAACGACTTTCAACAGGATTGACATAAGCTTTTCGATAGCTTATGTCAGTCCTATACATTATTCGTTTTCCATCGTTATCGCTGATAGAATGTCACTTTGTCTAGGGCCTCTGATCATCTAAATATGAGCGCTGTTTATTTTGCATTGAAATATCGTCCTCCAGTAGCTATTAATTGAATGGCTTAGGAAAAGGATCTAGTTTAACAAATCTGCAAATATTGACATGTAAAAGTAACTCAAAGATCTGCTTACAGAAACATATCATTTTATTTCTTTTCATTACGTCTCACTAGCTGAATATTCTTACTACAGCATGATGCCAATATGCATAAGGAAAGATGTGGGAAGATGTATAAGTAATTAATAAAAAAAAATTTTTATTTGACACATGTCATGAGTACACATGTAGCGGCATCTACATCGCCACATGCGAACTACGCATCACACTGACGTCACGCACGCAAAATCCTGCAACACACAAGTAGAGTTTACCGCGCGACAGGCGTTTACACAACGTTCCGACGTCAATTGTCCGGCAGTTGCCCACCAGACACACCCCTCTGGTCGGCGGGTCCTCCCTTTTCTATGGAAGATGAATTAACTCTACACCCTGTTCCTCATACCGCTATACACACACACAATATATAAAAACAGAAAAAAAAACGTAATTTAAAAAAAACATTGAATGAACATCAGAGTCCGGCACTTATGTCAGAGTAATCAACATTTATCATCATCCACCTCGCTACTTAAGTCATCTCTCATAGTCTTTGCAATCCACAAGCGCACATGTTCTGACTTTATGTCACTTGCATAAAGTTCAAATGCAATGATTAAGAATGAGCTCGTGGAAATTGAACGCAACTATACAACATTAGTTTTTGTTTACCCTAAACCCGAAAAGGGGTCATTGTACTCATCATTTTGCACAACTTTTTCTATGTGACCAAACTTGAAATCGCGGAAAAAAAATCAAATACTTATTATTACTAAGCCTTTATTGCCAACACATTTTTTTCCTCTTTTACAATAAATAAATAAACAATTTATATGTTGTTGAGCGTCGGCGTGTCATTGAGACACAAAGGCCTCCTCCAGCACTCGTAGCATGACTACCGTAGAAACGGATTTTGTCGACGGAAGAATAGACAAAATAACAGATTGTGATGGTTTAACTGTCATTTTGTATATTCTTCCGTCGACAAAAGCCGTTTCTTCGGTGGTCATGCTACGCGTGCAGATCATTCCAGGCTACTCTTGTTTGAGTCGTTCTGTGCCATAGTGGACCCGCTATCTTTTTAATGTCATTGGACCAACGTTTTCTTTGTCTTCCCCTCTTCCTCTTTGTTTGGAACCTAGGGGTCCATTCTGATATAGCTTTCGTCCATTTGTTACCACTCTCTCTCATCATGTGGCCTACCCACTTCCATTTGAGTTTTTTTTGTTTTGACTACAACATCTTCAAACAAAAACGAATGTTGTATAAAGATTTTACTCTTAATTTATTGAAATAGGTGTGGTGGGTACTGAGCTGGCTGCGGTCGTGGTTCTACGGGCCGGTGGTGTCCCTACAAGACTGTCTGGCGGCCTTCTTCAGTGCCGACGAACTCAAAGGCGATAATATGTACAGGTAAGTCATTGAAATGGGTCATTGTATGTTGTAAGCTTTCACGCTAAAAACGGCTGAACGTATTTCGATGAAATTTGGCACACCTTTAACCCCGATATTGCCACAGCATCGAGATTCATTTGGGTGACACCCATTATGGATGTACTAGCTGCGACCCGCGGTTTCACTCGCATGAGTCTCGATCCCGTGGGAATATCGGGATAAAAGGAATCCTTCTCCAGGTCATGGTCTACCCTTGTGCCAAATTTCATCCAAATTCGTTCAACCGTTTTAGCGTGAAAGCGTAATAAACAAACTCACTTTCACATTTATAATATTAGTTAGGATAGTATGGATGTATTTGAACGCTATATTTTCCCCACAGTTGCTCCCGCTGCAACAAACTCCGCAACGGCGTCAAGATGTCGGGCGTGGTCCGTCTGCCGGAAGTGCTCTGTGTTCACCTGAAGCGCTTCCGGCACGAGCTCATGTTCAGCGCCAAGGTCGGCGCGAGAGTCTCCTTCCCCATCAACGATCTTAACATGGCGCCTTATACGCATAAAGGTAAATTTATATAAGGGTAGAGTTTGAATATACATACATGTTGAAATTAAATGATCTAGCGAAACTTCACACTCGCGATGGGTATCGATATTAAATGACGATTTAAAAAAAAAAAAAAAACAGTCCAGACCGCGATGTGATGCGACGCGACGTTGCACGCACTTTTTAACAATTATGGAACTTAAAAAAACTGTAAAGTAAAAAGCACTAGTGCGAAAAAGTGGCACTTTCCGCACAATTTGGTTGCTTTGAAAACACTCTTTTCGATCACATGCATTGTAAAAACATTTTGAATTTGAAACAAGCACGAAATAAACGAATGATGTATTTAAAAAAAAACGCGCGGAGAGTACCTACTGGCTGGCTAAATGGAGCTATTCGATACAGGTATACAATTAAATAGAATACAAATATCCCACCAATCTTAGTTAGGTTCTTTTCTATCTGTGTTCGTGGTTGTTTTATGTCATTGAAAATCTATTAACATAATTATAATAAAATGAGTTCTTCCAGTGACGAAAATGAGACACCGACTCCGGAATAATTTCGTTTTAGTAACAATTGATAGTAGATAAAATGTGATGAATATAAATACTATCTACTATTTATTTTCTCGCAGTCAATGGTAAAAAGTAAACAAATCGAGAAAAAATCCCTTTTTTTTTTCACTTGTTGTATAATATACTATTACTCCATACTCCCCAGACTGCACATCAAAAATAACCCGCTACGAGCTGTGCGCGGTGATCTGCCACGCGGGCACGGCGGGCGGCGGGCACTACACGTGCGTGGCGCGCAACGGGCGCGCCTGGTACACCTTCGACGACCACGCCGTGCTGCCGCTGGCCGCGCAGCACCTGCCGCACTGCGAGGCCTACGTGCTGTTCTATAGGTGAGGGGGACGAGGAACTATAGAGCCTATCATAAGTTACATTCATTTTCCACGAATATCAAGCTCGGCAGCTGTCTCTGAAATTGCAGATCATCGAATACAATATACGTAATTCTTGTTTGCATTTACAAAAATAATTTTATACTTACACTTTATTTATAAACTTATTTTATGGAATATCAAAAATTTACATCATGAAAATGTCAATTTTGATCCGTTTCCGTAGTCAACACTATTTTTAAACAAATTTCATGAGAACCCATCGTTCGTGTGTATTTCCAAATGCAATTTACAGCATCTTGGAGCTTATCAGCTTTATGTAAGCACTTTTTGTATATGTATGAAGTTACATGAAAAATTAACAAAAGTCATTATACATATATCTTTTTTCACCATATGACAGGAAAGTGAACCCTCAAATGGTAACGTTACGGCAGAAGGCTGCTGAAATATTAGAGTCAACGAGCGTCGAGCAGAACGATATCAAGTTCTACATCTCAAAGCAGTGGATTAACAAGTAAGTGTTATAATTTGTAAAGTTACTAGCTTTTGCCCGCGGTTTCGCTAGCGTAGATGTCGGAAAATAAACCACGGGAACGTACTACCGGGATTACATACCTAATAGCTCCTAGCGCTGCGCCCGCCGTCTTCAATCATTATTATTTTTACATGTATGTGCTCGAAAAGAGCGTTTTCAAAGTAGCCAAATTGTGCGGAAAGTGCCACTTTTTCGCACTAGTGCATTTTACTTTTCAGGTGTTTTAACTCCGTTGTTTGTTTTTGTTTTAAATCATACGTGTTATGGGGACCCACAGCACAGCGCTGATTATCAGTGGTCACCCGAAAAAGACGTACGGAAATCAAGTCAGGTTCAATGATTTGTCTATACTAATATTATAAAGAAGAAAGATTTGATTGTTTGTTTGCATTGAATAGGCTCCGAAACTACCGAACCGATTTGAAAAATCATTTCACTGTTGGGAAGCTACACTATCCCCGGGTGACATAGGCAATTTTTTTTTTTAAATAGGGCTCCTTACTTAAACTCCAATAATGTAACCCAAGGTGTAAAAACATTACGTAAAATAGCCGTAGATAAGTACTTACCGTGCGAAGCCGGGGCGAGCAGCTAGTCTATACATATAATAAATCTGTAGACGAGGCGTTTCTGTACAATGAAAAAAAAAAAAAAAAAACCTAGCTGGAGTGTCCAAGAATAACCAACAGATGCCATTTCTACCATTTTTGGATTTTTTGTCTGTTTGTCTGTTTATCTGTTTGTCTGTTTGTCTGTTCGTTTGTTTGATTGTTCCAGTATCACGTAAAAAGTACGAAATCAATATGGTTAACTTATAAACTCAAATATTGTGTGTAACTCGATGTTTCATTTAGTTTTTGTTTCATCACTATCGCTTCAAAATATCAAAAGATATAAGAGTTTAAAGTATTCAAGAAGAAATTTTCATTAGGTACGTAATGTAGATACACGTATCGACATCTATTGTCGTAAAATGACACTAGCGTAAAATCAGGTAGGTTTGTGAGAACGTGTGTAACACACGATCATAATCATCATATGTTCACATACTTCGCGCGGAAACATAACGCGATACATTGTGAATTTACCCAATCTAAAGTTTGATTAATTCAAGTTTTCCAAATCCATTGTTTGGTAGTAGTGCCATAGGTGGCGCTACCTATCTATCTTTTAAAATCATGATACAAATATTAATCATGAAAAAATGGTGATAAATTTTAATTTCTTAAAAATTGTAGATTGTTACGTCGAGCAAAAAGTGAGTAATTAAGGCACGAACGCGCTTACTAAATAAACACGAGTGCATTAATTACTCACTTTAGCAAGGTACGTAATCTACTTTTCTTTCAACTACCAATGTACCTGCTGCGATAAAATATACCTGCTCAAGGTTAACTCAACTCAATCAAAATCAAGTTAGGTCAAGATAGGTCAAGTCAGGTCAAGTCAAGTCATGGAACCCTACATCTTTTCTACATAGGTACCTTACAGAGTGTTCGAACGTTTTCCCATATATTTTGACAGTATCACTTCGTGCTCGATAGATGGCGTTGTTCATTTAACGTCATTTTCTGAATCGCGGTGTTAAGTCTCCGTAGAAGAATGACTTTCGCCGAATTCATAATTATCGAGTGTTTGGCTCATTTTGAATTGAACACATAATCCATACTAATCGATGCTTAAAAGTATAAATTCGATAGTAACTCTGTCTGTCTGTCCGTCTGTAATTCTGTATGTTACCTTTTCACGCCTGATCCACTGAACGGATCTCGATAAAATTTGGTAAAGAGATAGATGGCATCCCGGCGAAGAACATAGGCAATTATTTTCTCAAAAACAAATTTAAGGGGGGGGGGATATAGGGGATGAAAGTTTTTATGGGAAACCTATCATTTTTAGAGTTCCGCAGTCAACAAGGAAGCTTTATAGTTTCGCCATGTCCGTCTGTCTGTCTGTCTGTCCGCGACTTAGCTCAAAAACTTTTAATCGACCAACTTACATGTGCAGTTGCAAAAACCCAAACATTCTGTATGCGAGAACAAGTTTTTTAACTACAATGTTTTTTTAACTACACTTTGAGGGACAGTAAACGCCCATAGGCGTAATGACAATAAAACTTTGCGAAAGTTTGTTTGATAAATTAATTCATCCCAACTACGGAACCCTTCATTGTGCATGGTTCGACACGCACTTGGCCAGTTTTTTTTTAACTTAGGGCTGTGAAAATTTATGCTTTTTGTAACTAACAAAGAGTTATGTTCTTCTAAAATCATCCCTCATGAGGGTAAAAACCCTTCTTTACCCTCTTGATTTTAAAATTCACATGTAAGTACTTATTATTGAAATTTTTGCGGGACTCTCTTCAAGAGCGTTAAGGGATTGAGAATATAGTCATAGTCCGTATCTTGAGAATCTGTCCACTCAATCAAAAGTTATTACTACTTGGCTCTTGGCTTGGAACGAAGAGTTTGAGTTTACCAGTGAGTACTTACTCGATAGATGGCGTTGTGCAAATGATGCGATTTTCTTAAGGGGGATGCGCCGGTAGACCGCGAAATTCAAATCTTAAGTTTTTTGTAATTTGCAAGTCAGTGTCAGGCAGGTTGTATGTTAAAATGAAATTGTTTATTCTGTAAATAGGTTATTGGAATCACTTTTACACGTCGTAATAATATCAAAAAATGTAAAATTAAGCTAGATGAGGTCGGCGTTTCCTATCTGACTACTCTGAGAAGAAAGGCCGAAACAAACTCAGTCTCTTTTAAAGTCCGGACATACCTAGGTCAGATATTGGCATATTGGTCAGGCCCTATGAGGGCCATGTAGATTAGAGTCTGAAATGGTCTTTTGAGGAATGAACCACACAGATTTGAGTGAACCTGTCCTGTCAGTGCAAGCATTTGTCAGTAATAGTGGAGCTCAGCTCAGAACTTAAGGAGCTCAACGACTCGACGAACAATACCAAAGAAAGGACATTTGTGTAGGCCGCATAAAGTTCTCAAATTGCCAGACCATTGTTAAAACTAACTGAGAACGAAAATTCACATTCATCCTCACATTCACAATAATTCAATACTTTACAAAGTAATCATTTGTCAATATCCTACATATAATATTCAATAATGTGAATTTGTATATAAAACTGGTAGGTATATTTTGATGATTTTCCATAGTACTTATTCAAAATGTCACAATGACAAAATGTTAGCAGAGCGAGCAGCTCAATCCCATGCTTTTTGTCTTCTAAATAATCTGAAATTGTATAGTACCCTTTTTTACAAAGTTTGGTTTTAATACAGCTTTTTAATCGTTTAATGGGTAAGTTTCGAATGTCAATATGAATAAAATATGATTCGCGATCGTAGCAAATAGTAGCTTTACAGAATAATAACCATTAGATACAGGAATACAACTCCTGCAATATTAGTTAGATTAGATAAATAAATATTTAAAACAACTGCGACTCATTATTTAGATCAACATAAAACTTGATACTGACCTGTAAAAAGCAAAAAACATAAGATAATTTGAATTTCGCAGGCTCCCGCAAAGCTTTCGCCTTAGTTTCCATCGTCCATACAATATGCCATAGTTTTTTCATTAATCTTTATACAATATTTTTTCATTAATCTTTCCGACAGTTTCATACTTTTATCCCGGTAGCACATTCCCGTGGGATAATTTCCGACATCCACGCGGGCGAAGCCGCGGGCAAAAGCTAGTACATAATAAATAGGAAAAAAAAAAAACAGTACTTAGGATAATAATATAATACAACTTTAAGTAAAACAAATTAAATATATGAAAAATATAAATATCTATGATTCAATAGGCAATGTAAAAATCCATCCGCAGACATCACAGTGCGTACATAATTAAAGTGATGAGTACCTACCTGTAACATATAACAACACGAGAATATCCAGCGTTTTGTCTCGCTCCCACCCTTACCTGTCCCTATACCCTTCATGTCGTCGCCGTTCGCCAGCGCACGCGCTCACAATATAAAAAGTACAGTTGCATTTCCCTATTGCGTCTATGCGCGTGATGACGTACTGTGTTGTTGTGAGCCATCGAGTTAGGCGCCCGCGCGGCTCACGAGTCCTGTGAGGTCACGTGACGCGTCACGCGACTTGAGCTACTACCGCCAAACGACTAGTGGGAAACTGGCTTGCGCTTACATTTCTTTTTATGTCGACGCTTGATCAACGCGACTAACGTGAAGTGTTTGGTTATAGACTTACCGTGGCCATAGTTTACGAGTGACAAAAGTTATCCGGGTTCAAAACCGCCCTGTATAGCCAAAAACTTTCATGAACCATGACTGCCTCACCAGATTCAACACGTGGGCGGAGCCGGGCCCCATCGACAACAGCGACTTCGTGTGCTGGCACGGCGGGGTGCGGCCCGACCGCGCGCCGCACCTGCACCACCTGGCCGCGCTCGTGCCGCAGCCGCTGTGGGAGTTCCTGTACCTGCAGTGAGTATACATAGACAACAGCCGCACCTGCACCACCTGGCCGCGCTCGTGCCGCAGCCGCTGTGGGAGTTCCTGTACCTGCAGTGAGTATACATAGACAACAGCCGCACCTGCACCACCTGGCCGCGCTCGTGCCGCAGCCGCTGTGGGAGTTCCTGTACCTGCAGTGAGTATACATAGACAACAGCCGCACCTGCACCACCTGGCCGCGCTCGTGCCGCAGCCGCTGTGGGAGTTCCTGTACCTGCAGTGAGTATACATAGACAACAGCCGCACCTGCACCACCTGGCCGCGCTCGTGCCGCAGCCGCTGTGGGAGTTCCTGTACCTGCAGTGAGTATACATAGACAACAGCCGCACCTGCACCACCTGGCCGCGCTCGTGCCGCAGCCGCTGTGGGAGTTCCTGTACCTGCAGTGAGTAAACATGGTGTCGAGTAGGGGTTTTGTGAACAAGAAACATATTGTAAATTGCAATTTACAAATTATACGTTTGCACATGTAGAATTTGTTGACTTTCGTATTATAATTTCAAGTCGTATTTTAAGTCTTCATAGGTCTGATTGTTGGGAAAAAGTCTGATTTGTCCAACCTGTTTTATATTGAGGTCACCCTATGCTACTGTTGATCGAATCCTAAAGCCATTATTCCCGATGTTCCAGCTTCGGCGGCGGGCCGGCCGTGTCGCACGTGCACGAGTGCGGCGTGTGCGCGCGCGCCGCGCAGCGCCTGCGCACGCGCCGCGCGAGGGAACTGGCCGCCTTCTGCGAGCTGCACGCGAGCTTCCAGGTATACATAACCGGGGTTTATGAGCAGTTTGGATCCTCTCTCTTTGATAATGATAAAACTTTTCTTTAAACTATTTTCGTATAACCGATCGACCCTCAGAATCATGTAAATGATTCTCAATCATGATATTCTATATAATGATTCACTTTTTTAATTGTATTTCCTATGCATGCCTGAATTGTCGTCCATGGATGTGGATTGGATTGAATGTCACCTGTGCCGTTTAATACTTGCTCATTCAGATACACCTCTGCCTAACCTTTCGGGGAAAACAGGTGTGATGTTGTGTATTATTAATTATTATGTTAATGTGTGTGTGTGTGTGTTATTGTGTTGTGTTAATAACTCACTATCGGTAATCATTAGAGCGCGTTTCGTTTGATACATCGATATTGTTTATTGGTACCGCCTACCGTAACCATCTTGCTAACAGGCTAATACTTGAATACATAATACATAGAGATATAATTTAGTATAGATAACTTAGATCAGAAGACACGGGTTAGATCAACACGACGTTCCCGTCGCGAGCGCTAGTGGTCGTGGTTGAGCGCTAGCAGTGTGCGTTGCTCCAGAGATTTTTTTAATATTTTGCGCTCACTGTATTGGCCCGACAAGACTAGCGTGCCGCGTATTTGTAGTTTCATACCTAAAATGCGGAGTGCGCCTGGCCTGCTACTATTCTGAGAATGGCAGGACTTATTCTTATATTTTTTTCTGGGTACCGTAGTCAGAGAAGAAAATTGTTTTTTTTAAGGGTTCCGCACCCAAAGGGTAAAACGGGACCGTCCGTCTGTCACCAGGCTGTATCTCATTAACCGTGATAGGTAGACAGTTGAAATGTTCACAGATGATGTATTTCTGTTGCTGCTATAACAACGAATACTAAAAAACAGAATAAAATAAATATTTAAGGGGGCTCCCATATACAACTAACATGTTTTTATTTGCCGTTTTTATAGATAACTAGCTTCCGCCCGCGGCTTCGCCCGCGTGGTATGTCGATAAAAAGTATGTCCTAAAATATGTCCAAATTTCATATAGTTTTGGCGTGAAAGCGCGACAGACAGACAGACAGAGTTACTTTCGCATTACTAATATCAGTAAGGATGGTACGGAACCCTTCGTGCGCGAGTCCGAGGTTTTATTTGCAACGTTTTAACCAACCTCCCAACTCACAGGAACAAGAACGACCTCACGCGATCTACGGCATCAGCATGCACTGGTTCCGGCAGTGGCAAGCGTTTGTACGCAACAAGACACAACAGCCGCCGCCGCCAGTCGATAACTCCGGCATTGTCAGCAAACAGGTATCCTTCCCTCTACTGACGTTTTTATATATCGTTTTACCGTGCCGCTGTACCGCGCTCATTCGTCAACGCTGCCCCTCGCCTCGCCGCACATTCCTAAGGCGCGGTACAGTTCGCGTCAAACAACTTTGCCGCTTTGAAGTAGCCTACAAATGACTGCGCAATACTCAATCTTACTTATAAAACAGTAGCGCGCATGCGCAGCCTAGCTTCAGAGAGGCAAAGTTATTTGACGCGAACTGTTCAGCGGGCTCGGTCAAACTATACCTAACTGTATTTTTTGTTTATTTATTTATTAAAACTTTATGCACAAGTAAAAAAATACTGTACAATAACTGTATGTTTTAAGACATTCACCGTCGATGTAGATCGCGGTGAAGGTGACGTAACGAACTGATAATATTTGCGGGGCCAGCATAGCCAGCGATCGCACGAAACAAGGGGGGGGTTGGACGGAAAAGGGGAGGCCTTTCCTTGCCGAGCAGTGGGAAAAAACGCAGGTTTAAAAATAAAAATCGAAACAATCAAACATCTGCCTGACAAATATTGAACCTGTAAACGAATGTGGTACATTATTTTACAGAACTATCACCATCACCATCAGGTTACCGTTCAACATGACAATAAAAACCATAGGCTAATTAAATGACCAAACTAACGTTTATTTTTTCTAAATACACTTATCATCAGAGAAATCATCACACCTAGCAAGTTTATGTTTTGTAAGGATTATCAAAAAAATGAGTATATTTAGGAATATCTAACTTCTTACTAATATTATAAACGTGAAAGTTTGTAAGTATGGATGGATGTTTGTTACTCTTTCACGCAAAAACTACCGAACGGATTTGGATGAAATTTGGCACACATATAGTTTATAACCTGGATTAACACATAGAATACTTTTTATCCCGATATTCCCACGGGATCGTGTCTTACGCGGGTGAAACCGCGGGGCGCAGTATATATATAAAAACGGAAGTGTTTAGATTTTTCTGATGAGAAGTATAGAAGTGTAGTTCTATCACGTCAGCAAGAGCTATATCTTAGTAGTTTTACAAAATAATAACATGCGTCAAATGCTCATTACGTGTTTTAAATGGGTGACTAAACATTTCCAGGAAATCGACGGCTCCACGGTACTCACAATCAAACCAGGCTCCGACCACGCCCAGCTCAGCGAGGAGCTGTGGCGGTTCTTCACCAGCATCTACGGCGGCGGGCCCGAGGTGCGCCTCAAGTCGCCCACCAACACCGCACAAGTCACGCTCACCGACAAAGACAAGACATTCGACGCTAGACGCCTTTCCCGCAAATATTCCGAGTCAGACAAGGAGGAGTACTGCACCAAATCAACTTCAGAAATGAACATCAGAGATAGCCTACACGGAGAACTGCAGAAGAACCAATCCCTCCAAAACATTAACCGACGACACAAAGTGAAATCAGCCGCGGAATCCGACGAAGATGTCACGTACAGGCGAACTAGCTTCCAGTACAAACGGACTGAGACCAACGGGAACTATCAGGACTCGGACGATGATGACATGGACGTGAGCCCGCCCCGCAACTCGGTGTACGTGAACACAGTGCGAATGGAGAATGGCGTCGATAGCTCCGACCACGACGCCAACGACAACCCCGTGCTCCACAAGAAGATCGCTGACAAACTTACTGACACCGAACTACCAAATCTAGATAGTATATCGCTTAAAAACAAACCTTCCAAAAGCGGCAAAGTGAGAAAAATTAAAAGACGGACAGTGAAATGATTCTTTCTCGCTTGCCAGTTTGTTTACAGGCTAAGACGACGGGTCGCGTCAGCTCGCAAAGACTACGTTTAGAAACGTTTCAATTATCGAACATTCCTTTTTTTTTCGGTGACTGGTGTTTTAAATACGTGCATTTATAGGTTGGATGAACCTTAAAACTCTGGGACTCTTTGGTCTCTGTCTGTTTCATAAAAATGATATTTTTCTAAAGCATTATAATATTTAAACCTGTGGCCTCCGCGCCCGGCTACCGGGAGGGTGTTAGTATTTTTAGTACAATTTTAATTTAGTTCAAATTCAGGTATAGAAGCATTAGGTACTTGAATAAAAATGATGTTATATGTGGAATAATCATCGAACTTGTATATTTACAATAATGAATGTATATCTGTGTAAAATTCAAATGAAGTTAACCATAACACCTGTAAGTGTATAGAAATTTCGTGTTTATAGATAGACTATTATCCTGACTGCATTTCTTGCGTTTCCTCTTGTTTACCGTGGATTAGGTATTTATTTTGTTATTTCTGGTTCTAAGTCTATGTGTTATTTGTTAAAGAATTGATCAGCAATAAAATATATTTCATCTATATTGGCTGCATACACTTGTTTTATTCTTTTGAGGTTTTTTTTATTTTTTATGTCAGCCTAAATTGTCCCACTGCTGAGCAAAGGCCTCCCCCAAATCTTTCCAAACATCCTTTTTCAGGGCCATTTCGAACCAACCCTTGCGGTACGTGTCTAGATCCTCTTGCCATCTCTTCCTGGGCCGGCCCCGGCGGCGCCGTCCATCTTCAGGCACCCACCGCGTGCAGACTGTTGCCCAGCGGTCGCTATGCATGCGGCTGACATGACCCGCCCAGTCCCATTTTAGCTTGGCAGCCTTTTTGCCTACGTCTAGAATCCCCGTTTTGGAGCGCAACGTGGTGTTTCGTATTCTGTCAGTTCGGTTTACGCCCAGAATGCTGCGCTCCATTGCTCTTTGGCAAACCCCAAGGCGGAACTTTTGCGACTCGGTGAGCGACCAGGTCTGTGCACCGTAGGTTAGGATGGGCAGAATACACATATCGATGAGTTTTCGCTTCAGGGAGATTGGTAGATGGCCCTTCATTAGCGTCTTCATGGACCAGTAGATTTTCCAGGCATTTTCGATACGGCGATCGATTTCCATTTCTTGCCTGTTCTCGAAAGAAACTAACTGGCCCAAGTAGATGTACTCACCGACATAATGTATGTCCTGCCCATCTACCGCGACCCTACGCTTGGTGCTGTTGGTCATGGCTTTGGTTTTAGACCGATTCATCGCGAGTCCAACCTTGAGGCTTGCCGTGCTTAGGTCTTGAAGCATAGTCTGTAGTTCCAGAGCTGTGTTGGCAAAAAGGACTATGTCGTCGGCAAATCGGAGGTTTGTCAACCTCCTGCTACCGTCTTCAATGCCCTTGGTCATCCATGAGGCTGCCAGTGTTCTAAATATCTCCTCGAGAGTGCTAGTGAATAATTTTGGAGAGAGCGGGTCACCCTGCTCAACACCCTTTTGTATCTTAAACGCAGATCCTGTAGTATTCAGTTTGATATCTGCGGTGCTGTTGTGGTATATATTTCTTAAGAGGTCTATATACTGGTGGTCCAGTTCTTGGGTTTCTAATGATTTGAATATTTCAGAGTGTTTGATGCTGTCGAAGGCCTTCGTATAATCTACGAAAGCTAAGTATAGTGGTTTATTATATTCTGAATATTTTTCTAGTAGCTGGTTCAAGGTCTGTAGGTGGTCGGTTGTTGAGAAGCTAGGGCGAAATCCGGCTTGTTCTGGTGGCTGATGTTTATCCAGTTTCCCGTCTATGCGATTATGTATTACCTTAATAAAAGTTTTGTAAATGTGAGATGTTAAGCTGATTGGACGGTAATTGCCGATATCACTTTTGTCGCCTTTTTTATGAGGTTATTCTTACTGTCAAATTCAATGTGTCGGCAAATCTTTGGTATCAGTGTAGTATCTATAGCCTAGACTCTCACGCATCGTCGTCACGTGTAATTTCAACTGTTTACCCTATTGCATAAGAAATCTCCAAAAAAACAACATCAAAAGTTTATTGACCCGCGAACTAGCAACGTCATTGATAAATTAATTTTCCGCATAACTACGTAGAGTTGACGCGCGCATAGTTTTTCTTATTTCCTCTAGATGCTAAATTATGGCTGTTTAATACCGACAATTGAGTAATAATGTAGTTTCATAAATGCGCGTAAAATCAGGCTAACGATACAATGACAAGATGATTTATTGCTAACAAGTGTTTAGCGTCAATATATTTTCTTCTTTTATTGTCTACTATCATATTTCTAAATAGCTGTCGAAAGTAATTGTGATTTGTGAGAGAATTATAATATCTTTGCTCCGGAAACGGGACTTTAAAAAAAATTATGGAACACAGACGATCCTGAAAAAAAAAACGGGTGGGCGGGAAAACAAAACAAAATGGATGTTCCAAATATTTATTACAATGAAGACCATTACATCATGTTATTATAAACCAGGTACAATGTTTATAATTTATTATCATTAATCTTGCGAGGGAAAATTGTTTGCGTTAGTAGATACTGTCAATATACGGCTTTGTTTGCTGAAAATCAAGATTTACGTTTTTTAGGCCCGAAAGGAGTTCTGAAGCCGAAGGTATGGTCAGCAACGAAACTCAATGAACACTTCAGCTTTATCGGGTTCGATGGTGACCGTAAAAGTGCCGGATGCTATAAAATATCAAAAGCGTCAACTCCAAGGTATTCGGTAGTTTTTTTTTTGTTTTCCGTGCATGTATGTTATTTTTTGCTAATTTCAACCCCTTATGAAAATAGTTCGTAAATCCTAATTTTCAACATAATTATAAATCTGAAACGTTACGTTCTTTTTTTAAACATTCATTATGTATTTCTCCATAAAAGCGTAACAAAAATAGATCATTTCTATTAAAATATCATACGTTTCTTAAAATATTTATTTTTTTCATTTTATAAATCAATAAATCTTCTACATTTTTTTTAATTTATTATAAGGCCCCTATGTATGTACCAAAATTACGTATATCGTATATCTATTGATAATTTTTTTATTAATTTTATTTTTTTGCTATGAGCAAGAGAATACTACTAGAAAAATTGTTTTGTGCAGTTTTTTGTTTTTTTTACAGTTGAAAAATTAAGGTACCATTTTACTGCAAGATTCTCATGCAATCATAGAACATCTTTCAGCGAAAAAAATAGTTCAAAATGCAGTTTTAATAAAGGCATCGTAAATTAAATTCAACATGGTTTAAAAACAATATTATTCTATCACTCCCAGCAGCTTCGTTGCTGTAACCAAAACTTACATAGAGAAATTAAAAAAATATTCGAAACTTTACAGATGTAAGCACAAAATAAAATATGATAATAATTATGTATTTGGTATTACACAACATAATTTCATTTTTACAAAAATATAAATACAAATGAGTTACACTCATTAAAGATAAAAACTATAAAAACTGGGGGTTCATGAAAAGTTAACAATTATGCATAGATATTCCCCAATTAAAATAAAAAGGTAAACACTTATAGTGTCGCCAAAACAGATAGATTTTATCGTCAATTGACATCTGTTAACTATAAAATGTTAAATAAATAAATACAGGTAATGAACTTTAATATTAAATATTCAAGTTACATGACAACAAAAACGGCCGTACATGGTAGTCTTTGATATGTTAACTATTTTAATAATTATTTTACAATCTAAAAAAAAATATAAAAATATATTGCATTGTGTCGTTGTATATTTATGTATCAATAATAAAATATGAGGAAAAAGTATAAGCGCCGATTTCATCTAATTAGGGCCTAGTAGCCTTATCGTGTAAATTAAATAGTCATTTTTTTCTTTGTTTCGAACGTAAATTAGGCGTTTTTTATAGAACTTACTTGATAAAGGTTTTTTTCTCACACTGTGTTATCCTGTTATGACAAACGTCAGTTATTCCACTGATAGGTATAATTACATGAAACCGGACGGTATTTATACACTACGTGTATCATTTTGTACTTAGTAGTTTGCACCAATTGCTGTAAAACTATTGTAAATCGTCAGATAGGTAAATATCACTCAGTATAACTGCCTATTTGAGAATATAATGTACTGCTATTGTATATGACTAGTGGTATAAGGGCATAGACTGATTCCGGATGTCGGTTTGCGGTTTGGCTTTAGATTAGAAGCAATTGGAAAAGTTTAAAAAAGTAAAAAAAAATATTTATCAGTTATTATCACATATCAACATGTGCATACTTTTATTATTAATGAAAGCTGGCTATTATGCTTTTGACAGTCAGAAATTGGCTCCCAGACTGAATTGAATTAAATGAATAGATAACACAAAAGAACATCATTCTAAGCTAAAGCTCTATAAACAATTGAAACCAACAAACTGATTGATACTCAGTCTACAACCTCGGGAAGGATTTAGCAAAAATATTTCCAACAAATACATACAACAGTCTAAAAAACTTAAACATTAACAGTTTCATATAAATTGTATTTATAAAAAACATTTTTGCGGAAATCGTTTCTGATATCTGCATAAAGGAAATATGTAAAATCATCGATATACAACATATATGAAAATTTCTTATTTTTACTTATACCAAATGTGCGATAGGAAATGTCCTAACATTATTAAAGATAAACGTTTTTTTTATTTTTATTTTTTTCTTGCATTAACTTTAAAATTCCAGATCTTTCGATTGTAAACTTTGTATTAATTCGATCCGAAAACTATCCAACGTTGAACTCAAAGGCTACTCTTATAGAGCACAATAAAATAAAAAGCGAAATTAATAATAATCATACATATTTAAATTGTATATCAATAAAGATTTCGATATGCAGCACACACTTATACATTAAATTAAGACAACAGATGTTAACTGATCCAACCAGCCCTATGGTCGTGTATTTCTCAAATAGAAAAAAAAAACTAATTTTCTCACTAACCTAACATAGTACAATTAAATTTCTAGAAAAGAATAAGTTGCATTTGAGGTAGATTAAATTTTTTACAGTCCTATTAACCTAAAAGATTAGAATTATTCACATAATATTCTACATATCAAGCGTGTACATGATCTCACCATAAATGCTCTCCTTGCATTACTAGACGCCGAACATTGACCATTATTATTAAAACCTTTACATTACCAAAAATTATTATACTTAAATATTAATATGTTGTGTGTCAGGAATGAGACTTTCTTTCAAAATACTTAGGACGCTGCCGAAATCGGGGCTAAATTTATCGAGGTATATGCATAATTAGGAAAGGAAAAGACTGTTGAAAGACAACTAATGTATTTGTTTGTTGCAACTATGATACGGAGTCACCGCATCATAGTTGCAACAAACAAATACACTAAACAAAATTGACGTAGCTTTTAAGTAATTAGTTGGACTCTGCGTCATAGTTGCGACGACTGTTAGGGCGACAGTACGATATGTCGAGCATCAGTAGTGCGACAGCACATCAACTCGACGTAGGAACGTTAGTGAGACTGATTGTTTTCTCGACAAACGACAGGACGACGGAACTTTTGATTGACAAACGATAGCGCGGCACAACTTTCGCTCGACAACTAAAGCGCGACAAACGTTTATATTATATTGCGTTTTTTTTAAAAGAATGTTGTAATATTTTACTAAGTATCCGCACGCTACCAGGCAGTCCTACGAGTTCTACAAGACCTGCTATTCTGAGGAGCCTGTGCTGACAGGCTACCACGTCTGCCACGAGCTACGTCAAGCGAAGTTGTATCGATCGATGTCGATCAAAAGTTCCGCAGTCCTGTCGTTTGTCGAGAAAACAACCAGTCGCACTAACGTACGTCGAGCTGATGTGGTGTCGCATTACTGATGTTCGTCATATCGTACTGTCGCCCTAACATTTGTCGCAACTATGATGCGGAGTCCAACTTATTAGGTAGGTACTTAAAAACTATTTCAATTTTTTTAATGTGATAGAAAGCTCGGAAAAAAGTAATGGTCCATAAGTGGGTACTTGTTTACTTTTGCTTCCCAGAATACGGTTGTTGAACAGCTTCTGGGTTTCAACTTCTAAGTAAATGCTGCAAAGTAAATTGCTTTTCACATTATCATTAAGACCAGAAACAACGTATTTTTTTACTAATATTATTAAGTTTACGATGCTTCCATCTCGACAGCGCTCTAAAACTAACTGAAATGAACAGGCACGTGCACAACTCGCGATAAGACAACGACGAAAGACGTTAAAACCTCATTAAATTACCGAAATCAATTAATATTATTGTTAAAGTCATCAGGATGTAGAACATGAGGATGTGGGAATTAATTACGTCTATAGATAATATAACTTGCAGTTCCAAAAATTGCTCTATTTGGGGATTGTCTGGAAGCAATTATAAATTATAATTCTGAATTGATAAGACTCTAGTAACTAGATGAAATTTCAGACAAGCTGTTGGCAATATGTTGGTCAGACCTTGTAGGACGGCATTTTTCCTTAAGATCCGCGGCGGAAAAGGGTGTTAGAGGTGGATTAGCAGAGTGAAGATGATATTAGGGCAATTCTAGCCAATAAGAATTTGCATCTTTGGAATCCAGACCAAGACATAAAACATGCTTCGAAAGCAGTGTTTGGGGATTTGGGATCTAAAGAAAGAATCACCGAGTTATAGATGAAAAGAGAACGTCTTGCGAGTTGTACACGCGCCGAGCATGCTAAATGGTCTGTTTGAAAATGCAAGGCACCTAATCCAAGCTTTATTATGCTTCCATTTCGCACCCGAATAAGTTGTTAAATTCTCGCTATTTTATCATCAACCATCTGACACTTACACATCACTAAACGAATTACATAATTTGGCTCATTATTCTAAAACGTATGCCAAGAAAATTGCTCCTCTGAAGTAACAAGTTGCGAAAATTATTTCTGTATGAAAAATAAAAAATTATTACGGTCAAAATAATGAAATTTTGGCATACCTATCGTCGTTAGCGGCAGATCGAATGGAAGATCCAAAGTATGACTTTTAGTTCCTGCACACGCGAGTCCAACGAGCAAATGAAATCCGGGTTTTGGTCGCGATCTAAGTAACGAACGTCGTCTTCACCTATCCACAATCCTATCACTTTTGGCACATTTTAGTTATAATGAAAATGATAACGCTGTAAATTACCTACGAACACGAAGTCGGCTACTTTGCTCATCAGACACACCCCCAATTTGTTTCGTTTATATTATTCTATAGGAAGCACGAGTGCCTCTGAGGTATATTGATCATTTTTATTGCATTTTGTTTCTAGCTCAAGTCTGCTGAGTTGTAAGGACTTCGATATCATTCTTTACAGTAGAATGAAATGGAACCCTAATACCATACAATATAAAGCCTTCAATTGTGTATAACTCTGTTATGAACACTTAGCACTTACACATAAGGATGATATATCAATCTAGTTACCGACAGATCTGATGTTAATCTACTCCGGCAGAATATTACATTCACTTTATTGATTCGAAAGGAATATGCTCTCTGTTGTATTACATTATCGCGTCGAAAGCAGCAAGCCTCTCTAAAACATATTATAATAGCTCACTGCTTCCAAGAGCCATACACCCTGCTTGTATTCTGCTTACTATACTCGTATCGGGGCGGGCGTGACCGCGGCCCGTCTCAACTAAGCACTAACTGTATCCCACCTAATAGCTCACAGAGTTGGTCCCAATTATACTCCATAAACGTCATGTACGCTATAAATAAACAATACATAATTCCGAAAGTACATACACGACTAGATCACATATTCATGTAGAATTCGGAAGTAATTTTGGTATACCCGAGACGTACAAATATACAATTTGGCAATATAAACCGGAGGGTGCGCGCCCTCCAGCTCCCGTACCTATATGCTTACAAGGTGAAAATATTACAAGTCCAACACTCAAGACTATTTACAGCTTAGATCAACCTTACCTAGTGAGGTAGTTCGGTATTCACATAAGCTAAATGCAGGAATCTCACCCTTCACAACCATCTGATGCCATCTACAGTATAATGTAGAACTGTTTCTCTCTCCTAGGTTGACTTCAGTAGAACATTAAAGTGTAAATGGCATAGAGGTGTTTGGTGAGGAGAGGTTAGTGTGGCGGGGGCGGCGGCGGCGGGGGCTTAGGGCTCTGCGCCGTCTGGAAGGCCTGCGTGAAAGCTGGCAGTCGTTGTTGGACTCGGCCTTCCTCGCCTGTGAACGTCGGCTCACTATCCTCTAACAACTCTAGCATCTGGCTCGACAAACCTGAAGGGCCTTCGCCCGGATCCATCAACAGGGACTCCACATTCCCCGGATGGAGTAAGTGTGCTTCCATTGCGTCCGGCAGCTCCTGGGTCGACAGGAAGGGCAAGTCGGATGGCGTCTGGGAGTACGGCGGAGCTACCATAAACATCAAAGGAAACTCAACTGGTAGTAGAGCACATCCTGGTGACCCTGGTTGCTCTAACTTTATATCTAAGGATTCCTCCAACTTTATTTCTATAGGCTCTACCTTTATATCAAGGTCTGGTGGAATTTCAACAATAATATCTGTGGAGGGTACCCTGGTTGGACCTCCCTCTGATGACATAGAAAAATCGGTATCTTCAATGGGATACTCTGTGTATGTTTCTTCAAATGCAGATGCCTCAGGTGGGGGTTCACTAGACGTACCCACGGCTGCCGACTTCCATGATTCCTCAGGGTGTGCATTCTTTACATGCCTCACGAGATGGTCCTTACGTCCAAACTTTTGTGGACAGTAAGGACACAGGAAATCACGTCTTCCCGTATGGACGACAAGATGACGCCGAACATCTTTAGCTGTGAAGAACTTTCGATCACAATAGTTGCAAGTGAATTTCTTATCAGAATCATTTTTGACAGTGCGACTACCAGTATGGACTTTCAGGTGATATATTATATCTTGCCGGGTGGTAAAATTCTTATCACATATCTTACACTGCAGGTTACCTTCCTCTGCAGAATGCAGGGCAGCATGTTTTCGGTAGCTCAAGAGAGATGTGTAGGATTTCCTGCAATCTGGCCTTTCACATGTATAAAGCTTTTTTACTGGATTATGCACTCTGACATGGTTGGTGAGATGATCCTTACGATTGAAAGTCTTACCACAAACATTGCACGCAAAGGCTCGAGCCTCACTGTGTATTAAATTGTGTCGCACAAGCTTGAACTTGGAGTTGAAGCGCTTGTCGCATAGATCGCAGGAGAAAGGCAGCTCGCCAGTGTGTGAGAGGACATGTTGGCTGAGCTTGCCAGGGCTAGAGAAGCGTTTGTCGCAAGTGCCACAAACATGGCGCTTGGCATGATCCTTGCGCGCGCGCGGCTCCCGGGGCTCGGGCAGCGACGGGCCAGGCGCGCTGCCCTCGCCCTCGCGCGGCCGCCGCGGCAGCGTGGGGATGCGCCGCGCCACTTTGACCGTGCGAAACAACTGCTTGATGCCGCTGGGGCCAGACGCTCCGAGCGTCACGTACTGCAGCTTCGTGGGCAGCTGCGACGCGGGCGGCGCTATGAACGTCTTCTGCGGGGCGGCCGGGCGTTCCCCGCTCGGCTCCTCTTTGAACTCGGAGCCGCCCTCCTCGCCTTCCTTAGGGTTCGGTGGCGGGCTGGCCATCTCGCGCACATTTTTGACGCGCTTGCCCTATATCGCCGTTCGTTGATCTCGCGTCGTGCTCGTATCGGCTCCGCCGTGGCGCTGCCTCGTCGCGATGGCAGAAAACATTTCTGTCACATTGACGGTCTGGAAGCCCTTTTTCGTATTCGTGTCACATGGTTCTCGCGGAATTTCTCGTGTCCGCAATAGATTTTCACACAGCGATGGGTTCCACCCGCGTCCCTAAGACACTTTTCGATTGAAAAAGCTGGATGAAGAATGAAAACGGATGAAAAAATTACTTTTCTCAAAGAAATACGTAGCGCTTGACATCGAAATCACGAAATGTCAAAATAATGAAATGAAGCCAAAAGCCATGTCAAAAAAAGTCCGCCGAATCGTCAGCTGTGGTCCATTGACCTACATCGAGTGCTTTCAGAATCACAAGTGTTTTAGATATTTTCAGCTTACAATAGTCGATTTGACTAATATTGTTAAGTAAAATATTTTGGTATCTACACTTTCTATACACAAGTAATGGTTAATTAATGTTTTCAGCGTTACTTTCCCTTCTTTTTCTTATTAAAATCCAATTTCAATCATAAGATTATGCTTCAAAGTTAAGTTATATCGTGGTCCCTGGAACGCAATAAGTTACGTTTTGTGAAACGGCTGTTTCGGATCTTTGATAAGTTTGATATTCGTTATAATTATAATTGTTTTACTTCAACAATAATTTAGTATTGTAAAGTAAAACAATTATAATCCTTCCCTAACATTTATTAGATTCTTTGAAATCCACTACTTTAATCCACTTTTCTGTTGCGCTCAAAGTAGCAAGGTATCCTGGGTGAGTTCCTAGGTTCGATTCCCAGATCGGAAATAGTGTTGGTGGACTTATAACGTGACGTGACTGCCTGAAGTCTTCAAATTAGTATACTGTACGTGATTATTATAATATGTGATTCCACTTAGGATAAAGCATTCGCTTTGAAACTATAATAGGCCCATTGACTATGAATTTCCATAATCACATGTAAGGCTGTGGATGTTTTCAAGCTGATGAAAAAAGTGCAAAACTGAGAGCATGAATTTAATTATTCCTATTTATTTCTAATAAAAATCCTCGTATCTACTCCAAAACGAAAACATAAAAAGTTAATCATTCAGATTCAGATCTGATTCATTCACTCAATTTACTGTCAAATTGTCAATCACTCTCTGATTCTGATAACCTAACTTTCAGTTTTTATTTAATAAATTTGACGATTTCAAGCCATTACAGCTGATAAATACATATTTCTTAAATTCTAGAAGCATATAACTTAACCAGGTAATGTTTATTATATGCATAGTCACTTTGTCATGACGTCAAAGTTTATTGGCATCCAAGATTATTTTCCTTTACATTTCTATTTGGAGGACTATTTTTCTGTAATAGTTTTTGATGATACTTCTAATTAATGATATTTACATGGAACAATGCTAAATTATACATTTATTAATTAAATATCACTGTTGAGAGTTCATAATCTAATTTTAGAATAGCAGTGTAAAGTTGTTGGATCCTAAAAATAATATGTTTCAAGTTCAAGTAGGTATTTAAACCTCAAGATTGTTTTATTAGGCACTATAAAGTTATTACTATTATTTTAAATAGTATTGTAAATAGTCTGTAGTGTGTGCTAAACTGCTAAGTGACCATTATATTTCTCATTGTTCTTTTGATTATGTATGTCTTGTGCATAAAATGTTAATTCTACAAATGCATACATTTCTTTTTCACTTTCGCTTTATTATGCATTGAGTCTTTAGTAGACAGTTAATGTATTGTGAGTATTTGTGATGCAGAAACAGTTATGTTTTTCAGAAATTTTATTAAATGTCTTATGAAGTTATATGAATCCAAAGTGCAATGACAGCACATAGGTTGCTTAGTACAATATTATCATGTAAATGAATCAGCAATAAGTTAAAATGCTGATAATAATAATCCCTATGCAGAATAATTGATATAATATTGATACATTGCTAATATTAGCAATGATTAATAAAATAATATAGAAAAAGCAGTAATACTATTAATATTGTAAATATGTAATATAGCATGACCACAATAGAAACGGGTTTTGTCGACAGAAGAATAGACAAAATGACAGATAAACAATCACAATCTGTCATCCTTACTAATATTATAAATGCGAAAGTATCTCTGTCTATCTGTCGCGCTTACGCCAAAACTACTGAACCGATTTAAATTAAATTTGGTACACATGGTCTAGAGCCTGAGAAAGGACATAGGCTACTTTTTATCGACATACAACGCGGGCGAAGCCGCAGGCGGATGCTAGTGGAAAATATATTACATAGAATACCTACTTAAAAAGGCCTTAGCTTATCTCAGCCTATGGACATATCAAAGTACCTAACATATTATTTACAATACATTTTACATTTCATTTTAGATTGCTTTTTGTTTTAAAAACTTAACTACTCATGCATATCAGACAGTAGGTAATTTAATTTAGATTAATAAGAAATAGATTAATTATTAGTTAAACTACTAAATTAATAAATTTGGTTTAAATTTATTATGAACATTAAATTGAATTTAATAGATGTAACAATGATTTTAATTAAAGATCAATTCGCACCCTTAAAACATAAATGACACTATACGAAAATGTTAATTTTACAGTATGGCCATTTTAAGATTTTTTAAGTATTGTATGGGTGATATGGACCTAAAAAAATATAAATAAAGCTTTGTGATCAGCTTAAAATAACAGTTTAACTAAAGCTGTTTCAGTATCCAGTGGCATACAATAAAATTATTCATTATTTATCAATGGAGAAGAATTAAAAAAAAAAGTTTTACATTGTGTCGGTTATAGTTTCGTAGTTATTCAAAACTTTTTGCTTAATGACCTCTAAATTGTTATTTTACCTACATTGTAATGATAAAAAAGAGAGAAATAAAACAATATAATTACTAAAATAGTAAAGAATTATATTTATTTGGCATACGCTCACAGTTTTCGGTCAAAACAACACACATATTCATAATTAACAAATCTGTTTAAATCTAGATAAAAGTATTATCAAAATAACAAAAACTTAGAATTTGTGTTTTCATAAAATTCGTTATTTTATCCTAAATAACATTATATTAAAATCTTGTTCTTACTACTTACTAATCAATACAATTATTACAGGTATTCCAACTTAACTGCTAAGGTTAAAAGTCTTTCAAAGTAGGAATTGTAAAAGTTACGTACAAATCAGCGTATTAAAGGCATCATCATAAGAGTCAGCATAAATATTACTTGCAGTAACTTAAAAATATATTTTTTTCACAAAAAACCGTAAATAATTATAAAAATTTTGTATCAAAATCTTGTATATACTATAAAATCTTGAAAAAACTGAATTACGAAAAAACCAGCAAAGCGATTTAGTCGTTAGGCTCAAAGTTTACCTTTAATAAAGTAAGTAACTTAAAAATATTTTCGCACATAAATCACAATAAAAACTTATCGAAAACTACTTCTTACTAATTATTAATCAACTATTTTTTTAAAGGCGTTCCCACTTCTGCCTAGTTCAAAACTCTGTCAAAGTAGGAATTGTAAAAATTGAGTATCAAACCAGCATCTAGAAGGCTTTTCACGTCATTCTTCTTTCTTTCAGGTAAATCCAATTTTTGGTTATACTGTTGCAATTCTTGATCCATGATAGTTTAATGCCTTAAACAAAAAGCCTTGCCTTATTAAAGTCGTATAAAAACAAAATCCTAATAAAAAGTTAAAAAATAACTGACACTAAACTCAAACTGCCACCACTTAAGCAATGACGCACAGCAAATATGTGAAAACAATTAGTTCGATTAAATGGCGCTTTACAGAAAATGCCCGTTATTAAATTCATATAAAAACAAAATCCACACTAAAGTTATTAAATAACTGGCATTATATTCAAACTGCCACTTATGCATTTACTCACTGCAAATATTCAAAAGCAAATTTATTAAATATGTGGCACTTTACACAAAGTGCCAGTTTTTGAACTCACCTCAACAAGGTTTCCCTCAGGCGACTTGACGCGATCTGGCATAGTGCCGGTTTATCAATTACCGAACGGACAAGTTGTGACAAATTCATAAGTGACACTAGTGACATCTAGCGAAAATTTGGCGCATTAGAGCTACCGGGGTCTTTGCATTAGGCGCGTTTCGTCTTATGCATTTTGACTGTATACTTAACTAAAAAATGACGTTTTTTGTATAGTGCCATTTATGTTTTAAGGGTGCGAATTGAGATTTAGATTTTAAAACATGAATTAATAAAAATACTAGCAAATTTAATACATTAAAGAAAAAATTATTAAGTGTGATAATTTTATATTTTTATTCAAAAGACAAACGATTTTAAACCTTGTTGCTAATTTCGCACTCATTGATTGCAGGAACATGTCTGACCAGCAAGTAGCTTCAGCGCCGGCCTCCGCGGCCGCGTCGGCGACCAATGTGGCTGAGGAGCAGCGCTCTGGCAGTGGTTCAGGTGGCACTGGTAAGTTACCTTGTTTTAGGATGTAGCGCGCGACATGTGACTCTTATTGACATACATTTTTACGATGACTCGTAAAAAGGTATACATACAATCAATGATATTGTATTAAACAGATATGTTGTGTGCGCGCAATCGTGAAGACTCGAAAACGTCCTAATTGGGACGTATTCACTTTAGTCTGCGACACGCATGGTGACGAGTAATACGCTTAGTTGAAGCAGCTGCACTAGCTGCCTCTTTTTTCTTGTTGTTTTTATCAAGCCATCTCTTTTCTATCATTTTTACTTGTAGTTAAATTTAAAATGAATGAAAAGTGGGTATGTGTGCTGCCTCTGCTGCGCGGAACTGTTTTTTGGTTGTTTTGTGAGTGTATAACATATATGTTAATATAATATCATACAATACATTTTGCATTGCACACAATACATAAACTCACGTTCCATGGGTGTAGGTAAAAATTACAGAAAGCCAGCTGTTACGATCCTTACATCTAATCAGGTAAATATTGGAATAAATGCCGCGCGTTCGTGAAACTGTACTTTGTACGTTCATTATTATGATGGCGGTACGGCTGCGCCCTTCTTGCCGGACCCATCACTCTATAACCTAGAAAGCTGCAGAGCATCACTTTGGTTGTGAAATACTAAAGCCTATGGCATAATGTTGCAGTTTATTTCCAGATTTACATCCAATATAAGAATATATATTAATTTAATAAATAGACTAAAACAAAAAATCTTAATACAAATGTATAGTTAGTATATAGTCTGTTTCAAAAGTATCTAACGAAAGTGTGAACAAACTCATATTAAATTCTTACCACTCACTAAAGGAAATTAGTAACACTATACATTCATATGTATTTAGAAGGTTTCAACTTTATATCTCAGCAATTTTTCTAACAATTATTGTTTGAATAACATAATTAAAATTGTAATTTATAAATCATTGACAAAAATTGAAGTTATTAAAATTAACACCCAATGGTCAAATTACATCTTTATGGTGATTTAAAATTACAATTTTGGCTCAATTTGTAAGTGGCAGTCCAAATTGGAATCCACTGTCCAGGTACATTTTCTGATCCATTTGTTTACATTTACATCAAATACTTTTGGAACTAAGTATAGGAGCCTTAACAACTGAGATAGTAAATGCAGGTTTTTTCACTTTTCTGCTTTTAATAGGATGTTTTTGCTCGTTATTTAGTTCAACATACAATTTCCTTCTTTCCTCTGTTTTCCCAAACACCTACAGAGGTACCTATAAAATCGTTACTAATTTACTATAGTTTGACCGATACACTGCTGTACTACTGTACCGCGTGTTAGTAATGCGCGTGTGCGAGTCAGGGGGCAGGAGGCCGTGGCGTTGACGAATGAACGGCCTGCAGTGCTCCCTCGTCTCGTCGTGCACTTACCGAATAGAAGGCGCGGTACAGCGTTATCGGTCAAACTATATCAAAAATTATAACTACCCTCTAGTTAGCGGCGGCGGCAGCGCAGTCGGTTCAGGCGGCTCAGCCGGAACAGTCGTATCCGAAGAGAAGTTATACGGGGGCTGCGAAGGACCCAACGCTATGTACGTGAAGCTGATCTCTTCGGATGGCCACGAGTTCATCGTGAAAAGGGAGCATGCGCTCACTTCGGGCACGATCAAGGCAATGTTGAGTGGACCGGGGCAGTTCGCTGAGAATGAAGCCAATGAAGTCAACTTTAGGGAGATTCCGTAAGTATTTGATAGTAATTTAAAGTTAGTGATGATTACATAGAGTTGATTAGCTGGCCAGGAAGGGGTAATAATTGTGACGTAAAAAAATATTTTAAGCTGCTTCGAGTCTCTGAGTGTTGTTATTCGATTTTCAAGTGTATGTCGAAGAACCTAAAGTTGAGTTTCAGTTGTTATCGATTTAGTCAGTTCGCCGCCAATCCGGTGAAGCGGTGGAACCTGGGTTATGTTTTTCTAAAGAGTTATTTATTATTTTACGGTCCTGCCTAAACTACGGGAAATACAAGCGTGAACTTATCATCTTTTCCAGCTCCCACGTACTTCAGAAAGTATGTATGTACTTCACATACAAGGTGCGCTACACAAACTCATCGACGGAGATCCCCGAGTTCCCGATCGCACCGGAAATTGCGTTGGAATTGCTAATGGCCGCCAACTTCCTTGACTGTTAAGAGTACAGCAATGTACCGGTAGATGGCGCTAGTGTGACGTGAGGTTACGAAAGAGGTTGGTTGAGAAAATGTTTTGACAAAATGTCGACAATTTATAATGATTGCTCTCGAAGTATGAAAGGTTTATTATATTCATGGAGTGTTTTGTCACGAGTTTTATTCTGCCTAGCAATTTGTATTAATTAATCTTTTGTCCCACTAGCGCCATAGGGATCAAATTAAATGATCATTCGAAGATCATTGATCACACATCTGCAATTAAGTGTGATATTAACATTTTGTAATGATCGTAAATTATCACGAACACTTCGGTCGTTGCCTGTGAGAGAACATCGTTAAACTAGATTTTGTCACACAATAACACATCAAACATTTTTCTTGTAGTGATTCGGACTCCTTTCTAAGTTACTTGTAATGCTGGATACACACGCAGCGACTGACTGGGGATATTAAAAGGCCAAGTCCACGCACAGATTTTGATATCGCTAGTGACAAATCGTCTCTCTTAAAACTTTCGAGGGACACTAAACGCCGATAATAGTACGAGCAGAGATGGCCTAGTGGTAACGGCCGCGACTTACCGAGTTGTAGTTCGTGGGTTTGAAACCAAGCAGACACTTTACTTTGTGTAAATTGTGTTATGACCACTGCTCTCAAAACGGTGAAGGAAAACATCGTGAGGAAACCGGTATGTCCTAGAACCAAAAATTCGAAGACATGTGACATCTACCAACCCGCACTGGGCCTGCTTGGTGGACAGAAAGAGGAGGCCTGTGTCCCAGCAGTGGGAACCTTATAGGCTGATTATGGCTGTAAAATGCCCGGAGTTATAACAATAAAACCTCTATTGTATCTCGTTCAGTGTCCTGGAACGCGTTAATCTGTGTTGATGTGAGATTTTCGCTTACGAGTCGCCGGCGACTAAAGTCGCTGTGTGTGTACCTAGCATAAGATACACGTTGCTTTTTGGAGCCATGTTTTTTGGCCACACAACGATTATGCAAAGGCTAGGAAAGTAAGGGATTCACCCTTGATTTCTTAAAAACTGATTTTCCCACATGACTGTAGTTAAGTCTATAATGTCTTCTGCTAATATGATTGGTTGATGTTAATGTTATCAGCCAATCACGACAGCTGTATTATGATAGCAGAGATGCTGATTGGGCAGTCAGAAATAAGGTTTTTTGCATCCAAAAAATATGGTTGATTGTTGGCACCATAGAGCATGGACACGTCGCGGCAGCCGCTACTAGAGGCTGCACTGTGAACAAGTGTGAAATTGTTTTCTCACACTAGTGCGAGAAAACGGTGACACGCTTGTAGACTTGGTTGGGACGTATACATAGAAACTGACGGCATCAAATGGAGTTCGTGACAGAAGTTGTGCACTCAACGCACTTTCAGCGCCACGAATGTTATTAGTAACTAACTGCTGTCCACGGCATCGCCCGCGAGGACCCTAATTATTAAAAAGTAGCCTAAGTTACTCCTTATAACAACATCAGCTGCCAGTGAGAGGTCCGTCAAAATAGGTCTCGCCTTTTCGGAGATTAGCCGGAACAAACAGACACTTCAATTGTATGTATAGATGTCGTCTCTAGATGCTGCCGTGTCGATTCCGTGCTCTGCTGTTGGCACGATATCAAAAAAGTCATTTCTGTAAAAAGGGTATGAAAGTATTAAGGGGTAGAATGCAAGAATTTGTAATTAAATTTAATAATTAACCTGTTTGTTTAGCTAAAAGTCTGATGTAAAATGTATAATTAGAGCCGCTTGTAATTAATGACAACTGTAAATACCTACAGTTAGGGATTATTTTGAGATAAATCGTCTCACTTTTAGTAATTATATACTTTAAATGTCTCTATTTGAATAAAGTGGGTATATTCGAAATGCAACTTTAAAAAAATGTTCTTCAGAAATGTGAGAATAAATGAAAAATCCGGACTGTTTTCATTTCTCAGGCCGCGTCCTAACCAAAAGCGATCGTCGTGCTCTTTTATATGAATACTAGCGACCCACTCCTGCTTCGCACGGTTTTTACGTTTTGACAAAACATCGAGATTTCTTAGTTATATGTAACTTTAATATTAACGTATTATACACAAATTCTCTAAACGATGATGAAAACCTCATCAAAATCTGTTGCGTGGTGTAGGAGAACAACGCGGACGTACAGACAAACACGAAAAGCGATTTTAATTTATAATATGTATAGATGACATACACGCGCGATCCTCAAGTCGCTTTTGTATGTCATAGTTTATACAAACGATCTCGTAACTGGCGTACTCGCTTGACGACCGCTTTTGGTTAGGACACGGATTCATGCAATTCCAGAAAACATGTTAAAAATCTTTTTAACAAAATCAAGTAATGAGTGGTTTTATGATATTCTTTCTTTTCAATTCCAAGATTTTCGTGTAGTGAAGTAGTGATTATAAAATACCAAAATAAATGTGTTTATGTATTTAAAAATATCATATAAAATGTAAATCTCATATTTACTCGGCAGTTTGGGGATATCGCATTTATAGTAAACCATTTTGTGAAATATTGAAAACAATTTCTTTGTAGACCAACAACCAACAATTTCTGTAACCATTATTCTTCTGAAAGTATATTATTAGTTAGCAAATTTTATATTTTTTTGTACCTAAATGTTCCTTTCAAATAAAACTTGTATAAACTCGAGATGATCGATTTCATTATTTATTTTGTCAAGTGTCATTTAACATTAACCAAATCGCAATGTTTTGCTCTTTTTTTGTTAATAAACCGTAAATTCTTTTAGCGTGTTGTTTTTATACTTAAGTACCTATGTTTAATATACTTATTTGACTTTAAAAGACTATCAGATTTGAAATAACGTACCTACTCTACAATAACCCCAAACCGTTAAGAATCGCCAGACATAGTTCCATTACTGTACCTATAATTATATGCCTATTAAGACGTTATGCACCCTTTTATACAAAGTGAAAAAAAAATGAATGAATGGTGTACAATTTACAATCCGTGTGCGCGATGGCACAGATTACCAGATAAATCACTCCATGTATTTACGCGCGCTACTACCTACCGGTCGCCGGCTCACACGCGACGCATTTATTGTCAGTGGGTTGCCGACAGCCACGAGGCGCGGACGTATATATTTCGGTCGACCTGACGTACTTGGTACCAAATTCTTATGATATGGCTGGTTCTGGTGTATTATGTGCAGTTGATGGATGTAGATCCAGCAAGAGAAGAGATAAAAACTTATATTTTTTCAATTTACCCGCAGATACAGAAATTTGAGTATCTAATTTGTTTTACTACCGTTTTTTAAATAGGTAAATTGTTTAAACTGGCATATTTCGTGTTTTGTATTTTATTAGTAGGTACGTTATTACTTCTACCACGTAATCTGCGCTTCTAATAAGCGTCTGAGATAAGAATAGAAGGCTCAATGACCTCCATTTTTAACTTTCATTTGAAAATGACGTTTAGCTAAAATCTACTTTGTTCAAATTAATTTTCAATAATATTTATTATCGTGTATCGTAATGTTATTTTCATAATGATTATTGTTTATTTAAAAGCGAGCAAGTGTTAGAAAAGCGTGCATGACGTCACAATATTTCGCCAGCGTAGTTCAACCATCGTGAATTTTATTTATTTCATAAAATGTACTACAAATACCTACTGACTGACATCTTTATCGAAAGAGGCAGCCCTGGCAATTCACAATAACTACGCGGCGGCGCGCAGCTGCAAAGCAAAACTCACTTTACGGTTCGGTACGGTAAGGTTAGGTACATTTTCGATCGCAGCGTCTAGCGACTCGAAGGTGTAAGGCTATAACAGTACATATTGAAAAATTTGTATGGAGTGATTTATCTGGTAATCTGTGGCGATGGGATCTCCCATTGGTAAAACTGACGAACTTCCATACAAACATGTCCCTTAAGGTGTCCCATGGTGTTCCCCCACCCTATTACTCCCACATCTCACCGGGTTCCGAAGGCTTGATTAGGCGATGGTGTTTGGTGAAATTTGATCTAAGTCTTTTTTTTCATAGTGCCCCGTTTCGTATCCTCTGACAAAGTTTCATACCCTATTTAACCCCTTTAGGGGATTTATTTTCAAATCCTTAGTGCTCACTTTCGTTTAGTGGGTACCTAGAATAGTAGTAATCGATCTGATTTTTTGAAATGGGTGATACTAGAGCTAATTTTGCAAACAGTTTTTTTTTTCATTTCGGGATTCAAAATAGGCTGTTTTGGAGATACCTATCGAACATTGTAAAGTTTTTTTTCTTTCGACCATAAACTGCTAAATTGTGAGAAATCTGCTTCGCTTTGGACGTTGAACTGATACTTTTTGATTAGTCATGAACAAATGAATCTTACGAAAACCAATTTATAAAAATCTTTTTTATTGCCTCTTGTCAAATGCCTCAACGATAGCGTTAGACATTGGTGCCGATTCTCTTGTCACAAAATTCTCTTAACTAGACTAAACTTCACTAAAATTAAGTTTATTCCTGAAAAACGACGATTTCTCATTCTGAAATAGACTTTATTGACACACCTAAACTATATTTTAGTTTGACAGCACTAAGATTGCACCGAGTTTAGTGAAAATGCTATTCTAAATTTGAAGGTTTACCTAAAATTTTGTGCTATAACTAAAATCCTCTTAATTAAATCTGACTATTTTTAATCGCGATTAAAAATGTGTGGAATAAAATTGGATGTCATGAATAAAATTCAATCCAACACCTCGACTTCAGTTGCAAAACAGTACCTACTGGATATTTTTTTATTTTCTTTTGCTTATATCTCGAAAATTGTGTGTCGTATCGCAAAAATAATGAAAATTTCGACTCCCTTTAGAAACTCATAAACCTGTAATACTCAACATGTTGATAATTGTATTTTTCCTTATTTTCCATACAAAACGTGAAAAATTCCACAAAAAAACATGTAGGCACGGCGCGGCGGCCGTACCTGCGCGCCTCTCTCTGGCTCTAAAACAAATTCAAAAGATTGTCAAAATCGATTCGATAGTTGTGTCAAACTAATTTTTATATTTAGAGATTTTATTTGGCAGAATAGAAGATTCTCATAGCCAAAAGTAAGGAATTTTAGTGATAGTTTAGTTTGGTGTACAAGAGAATCGGCACCATTTAGTGCAGCTCCAGAACTCTAAAATACTAGAAAATAAGTTTCTAAATCAAAATTTATGAGGGATTAAAACAAAAGAGAATGATTGACTTGTCCTTTATTCAATGCGTAAACAAAAACCGGTCCACCATTATCAGATATTTGGAAAATAATCTCAGGCAGCTCACTACAATAATATATGGACTACGTACTGCTTACTATAACCATTACACTTTGGAATGATATCCTGCTTAACACTAACACATTAGGAAAATCAACTTTACAAATAAACCGAAGATTCGTCAATAAATAAATTCTGATTTCATAATTACAAAACTAATCGATTTAACGTACGCTACAAATTCCATCTGAGATCTAAGCTTATAATAAAAACTTTGGATAAAAATTATAATAATTATTGACAAATTGTTTTGTACATTTTTACAAAGAAAATAAATCAAATCGGCTGAATACTGTGTGAGAATGTATAAGGAATTAAATGCACAATGTTACAATAAGTTGTGACTTGTAAACGCACCCTACCTAACGAAAAATATACACAATATACTCGCAATAATACATTTTACATTAAAAATAATACTTTCTAATGAATTTCAAACGACATCGGTTAGACAATTATTGTTTATGGAAGAATTCATTCTTACACGTATGCACCAGTACTGGCTGAGTATAAAATCGGCAACACCGTTACACCAAAAATATAAAATTTGTATGAAAATAACTACAAAACTTACTCATTAGGTGCAAATTTGAGGAATGTGCTCACTGTACTGCGTTACATAGCCGTCCTTAGTATTAAAAGTATTAAAATTTTATTGGCAATAATATCACAAATCAATATTATCATGATTTCACAATCAACAGTTCTGAGTCACGTTGTATGAGATGTACGTATGATGTAAAAAGAACGAACAGAAATATGTCGAACAATAATATTCACGAATAGGCAACACCACATACTTATTTGAAGCACAACAATCCTGATGATATGTAGATAGATATCACTAGATGATCAACATATATTATAGAGTTATATTCATGTAAATAGCTAGTTTTTATTTGCCAATTAATTTATAGAAAAGCATTTCAATTCAAATTCTATCGAAAAGCAGAAATTATGAACCGTAGCTAAATACACAAGACATACAGTTATCAACAGTGGAAAGGCAGAATGCTTGCATAATTTAGGCCATTATTACGTAGGCATAGTTTACACAATTAATTTAGATTTTAAGCTGAATTGACTTCTGGCAACATTCAAATCGAAAGTAGATTATTCAATCACAATATTTTAACCATATAAAAAATAACAAAATAATAAGTAGTAATTATTACAGAATGTAGGTATTAAATTCATCCTATTATCCATTTTGCCTTCCCATTGTCGAAAGTTTCAGAACCACACTATTTACAAGAATACAACATTAATAAACGGTTATGTATATTAACTCCGATTTCAAACGAACGCGAATGGATGGATACAACGACAATTATTTGGCTCACTTAATTCGCTACAGTTAATATTGAGCATTCCTTTGTCTTTTCCAAATAAGCGTCGCACTATAGAATTTAAGCGGCAAACGAAATATCTATGAGCATATCCGGGTAAGTACACTAGTCATTCTAATATTAGGTCATAGCCTATGTAAAGCTGTCGACGTCAAACGACGTAAAATAAAAATTGCCACTACAAGCGAAAAACGTCAAGAGGTCATTCACCCCTGGTCTGTGTGATCAATGTTCTGATCTAGAGGGATCATCTTTTTGCTGACAGAGTATATTGGTGGAGAGTCTAGTTTGCCAGCTAAGGCTTGGACTCGACTTTTAACAGATTCCATTGGGGCTGAATCTACTTTGACATCATCAGAGCTTGATGAGGAGTATTGGAAGGATGAGGCTTCAGTGTTGCCATATATATGTTGTGGTTCTCTCACATTGCCATAAAGGTTATAGTTATGAATGAGGGTGGATACCCTGTTCGGTGCGGCAGGTAAACTGCTGTGCTCTTTGGGCGGTTGCTCGGTGACGGTCAGCTGGCTGGTGGTCACTGGTTGGTTGATCTTGAAGTCTGGTTTCGGAGGGGGCGCCTCGTCCTCTTGCACCGATGACTGGTTGCTTAGCACCGGGTTCTGAGGGATGCATATTTGGTTTTGAGCCGCGAACACTTCGTTTTGAGAGGTCAGCGTCTGGTTTTGAGGCGAAACGACCTGAAAGAATTGTTTATGACTACTGAACTTTTTTTTACTTGCCAGTATTACACGTGCTTAGTAAAATTTGAAAATGGATACTGACTACATACTACCGACTACATAGGATTGCTGCATGCAAATGTAAGAAAAAAATATGTTAATAAGATAGTTAAAACATGCTTGTCAATCTTTAAATATGTAAAAGTATTGAAAAAATCTATATTATCAATTAAAATCGACAAAATATTGAATGAAAAACTAGCAGTAGACCTACCTATCGATATCGGTACTGCACAGATCAAAAAAGGATTGCCATTTTTTAAAACAAATTCGTATTATTCCATATTTCATTATTTATATTCCTTTAAATATAGAATTATACTGAAGGGACCGAAATAAAAACTTATCCCGAGTCTTATGGATTCATTCAACTGTTCTAAACAAGTTTCAGCTAAGTTACCATGCAACTAATTACACACGTATTGCTATTCCATTTTTTACCAGCTCCACAAAAGGAGGTTCTATGTATGTATACGAGCTGTATGTTTGTATGTGATTTTTTTGTTATCTGGTGCATAGTGCTCATAAGGAGACTGTGAAACAAGCCCGGTGTTCTACCCCGCGTCCTATTTAAAAGCGATCGTCACACGAATACACGATCTATCGATTTTTTTTTCGGTGATATTGAACGCGGGTTCGCGCCGACAGAGGGCGCTTTCCGGTTTTCCGACCAAAAAGTCACATATGCACGCGATCGATCGCGTTTAAATAGGACGCGGTCTTTAAGAGATCAAATCGCGAACCTTTAGGTACTTATATTTTTTTTAGGAAGGCTCAAATCCAAGATCTGCAACCCTTTTTTGACCAGCTCAATAATAACAAAAAAATAATTAAAAAAACAAAGTCCGACTCACCTCCTGCTCAGCATGCGACACTAACCTGCGCGTGAGGGCTGGCGGGCGGCGCGAGCGCGGCGCGCCAGTCCACGTGCGGGTGGCGCGACCTGATGCAGTCTACCACGTCCAGCAGGTTCTTAGCGTCCATGGCTAAGATGTGGGCTGCTGCCAGCATGTTCCTGTGCGAAGAATAGAGGTTATATCTACGATATTAATGTCTGTTAATCGTTATCCTGAATTATATTTAAAAAAAATATCCTGGATATATTGACGCAAGCACTTGATTAACGCATATTTTAGTTACATCTTAATTTCGCTGGCTACACTGGCGCTTAGTGGTAATCGTCATTAATCCCAATGAAAATTTTCTCGTAGCACGTTAAAGTCGATAAAACCATTTTATGTTGACGACTTGTAAATTTAAAATACCGATTTATTCAGCAGGATTCTGATATATCCCTCTATCAGGGAGAGTATCCATAGCAAGCGACTTGAGAAAAATGGGTCAATATATGGGAAAGATTTTGACGTTTGCAGAAAGCTTTTTATACTTATATATTTGTTCGTTACTTGTTTCCACTTACTTAGTGTACTCATGCTGCAGCGTGGTGTTGTGGTACTGTATCGCGAGCCGCATGGCCTCCACCAGCGCCGCCATGTCCTTACTGAGCACCTGGTGAGCCATCTCAACCTCCCTGAGAATTAAAATAACACATGAATAAAAGATAGTCATAATAACATCCAAGATTGAAAATAATTAAATTATTAGAACACACTGTATAAAAATATCGTTCTTATGGAGCACAGTAAAAAAATGCTTTAATTAAATATTGGATGTTGCATTACTGACTATTGCCGTATCGCCTTAAAACACCCTGTATTTTAACTGCATTCTAAAATTGAGTTCAGAATTTTAGATCATTAACAAGTTTTGGAAACAAAGCTCAATGTCATGACAAAGTTAAAATTCCAGTGTAACAATAGTTATTTGTGCAACAAGAGAGCAAAGTTGTTTTTTGGTGCGAGTATTGATTTTGAATCCCGAGTAAGCGAAGGATTTTAGAATCCTGAGCACAGCGAGGGATTCAAAGGCACGAGATGCAAATAACTTTGGTCTCGTGTAACACATACAACTTTTCACCTCAGCGGCGAGAACATATGAGATATTAGAACATATTAGGGGTTTAAATATGAATTTGCCGTTTTGTACTTAAGAACGGAAACCATTTTTTTTTCTGAGGTAAAATATATTTATTTAATTAAAGTATTTTCCCCATCGTCTACACATTTCTGCCATCTCCTGGGAAGGTCATTTATGCCTTTGCGGTAGAACTCTGGTGACCTGGACTCAACAAATTGAGTGAAGGCATTTTGTATTGAAACCCCTTCATTTCTGTACAGATTTAACAAGGTAGGTAAGGCAAGCTTCAACACGCGGTTCTCTCTGCAGATTAGTCAAATCATGGGGCACCTATTTTGCAAGCTTTTTGTCTCACCGATTGATGCAAATTGGTCATTATTTTGGATATGCTTAAGCTAACATCAAACCGTGCCGCTAGTTCCTTGGTAGTTTGATATGGAGCGGCTTCTACCATCGCATCTAATTCATCGTTATTTACCTTAGAGGCTGGTCTTTCTCGGGGTTCATTCTTCAAATCGAAGTTTCCACTACGAAAGCGATTAAACCAAAAACGCACGGTGCGTTCATTAGCCGTATCCTCTCCAAACACAACATTGATATTGCGAGCTGTTTCCGCTGCGTTAGTTCCACGTCGGGACTCATATTCAAAAATTACTCTAATTTTCAATATAAATACAGTACGACACAACTCACATGTAGCATCGGCAAAATTCGTAAAACCGATCACAATCCGACCTGAATGCGCCTTCAAAATCACCAATCTTTATTACTGCTTTAGGTGAAAATGATCTTTACGCAAACGCAATAACTTTTAAAGTTATATAACCAAATACATCCGTAAAATTGAAATTAATGAATGCAAATTTTCACATTTATGCTACATCTAAGTTGTGTCGTACTGTAGTTATCTTTACTGTTAAGCTGAATGCAAAACAAAAATCGAATCTTGTGAAAAAAGTCTCACTCTGGAATCTTACACCGTGATGCAAGTTTAATTTTAATTCAAACTGGCCAGTACGTTTAAACGGCAATTTCATATTTAAACTATTATTATTGCCTAAAGGTAAAAAATACAACATGGTAAACGTAAACCACATGGTAAACAAACCACACGCATATTTGTAAAACGAACAATATAAAAAAAAAAAATGGTAAATTACTTATTACATTTAAAACCTGTATGTGTAATGTGTATCCGAACGTTTTATTGTTTGTTTCTCTTTTGGGCCTACTAGATATCAAAATTAAAATCGAATTTCGAATCGACTTCTTTCTATCTCTCGCTATTTTCGTATCGAAGTAAAAGTGACAAAACAAAGTGAAATTCTCATATTTCGAATTTTGTGAGTAGACCCATGACAATATGTTATCGGAATTTAGAAAAAAAAAAATACTTTGTCTCACGCTCGCATCAAAATTGCACACTGCCTGTAGACAGCAAAACCTGCTTGTTTGAGGTGCTGAGGTGAAAATATATTTTGCGCTTTTTTATTACAAATGGTCACTCAAAACTCAACTTAGACTATATAACGTTAAAGTAGATAATGGAATGCAAATGATAATCTACGATTCTGAATTCAAATAGTGGCATATGACGAGCTGTGTCACCTCTGCGCATGCTGCGGGAAGGGCACGACCACCTTGTCCACGGTGGCGCACAGGTCCCTGAGCTCGGCGCCCACGGCGCGCACGGCCGCCAGCACGCCGGCCGCGCCCGCGCCGCCCGCGGCCGCGCCCGCCAGGCGCATGACGCAGCGCACCACGCACGTGGTGGCCACGTACACCGGGTCCGACTTGCTGGGGCCGGCCTGGGGGCGGAACGTATATTTTTTATACCAGACAGACTTACAGTCCTACCTACAAGACTTACCATCTGATTCTGGTATTATAAAAAAATATGTGTACAGATACCTCCATTTCAAATCGTTAAAATTGGTATAAAAAAAGATATTTCGAAAATAAGGGTTTAATATTGTATTTTTTATAGTGCCCGTATAATAATATTTCATTTCAGAGATTCCCTGAAACGTTATTTTTGGCAGTGAGAGAATTGTTTGTTTATCTTTAGATCTCTCATTTAGAAAACCCTGAAAGCTACATCTAAAAGTCCTTATAAAAAAACATTTTGAACAATAATTCGATATGCTTTATATCTGCCTATTTGTGCATTCAATATTGTGTCAGTTTAGACCAAGACAAGAAAACAGACATTCAGCTTTAGTCAGTCGGACAAAATATGATCCTGAAAGTTTGAAAACTTACCTTTTCTTCACTGGGCGGTCGTTCTTTAGATACAGTATTCGCTGGACTTGTTTCAGCAGAAGTTGCAGCTATAAAATAAAAGTTTGTTTAAATCATTTGTTTGTTCATAAATAATAACTTTGTGTGAACTTTTATTGAAGTAATCTAAACTGCTAAAGCCGTATTCACACGCCTCGGAAATGACGTTGTTAGTACGATATTTACCTGACTGTGGTTGACTAGACGCTTTCGGTTCATTGGTACTGTCTGATTTCTGTTCAGTTCCTGGGTCGGACTCGGTCGACAGTTGCACGTTGGATAGACGCTTTTTCTGAAAGGAAATACAAACCATAATGTAGTTGTTTTTTTTCTATTATACGTACGAAACTCTTATTCGTCACGTGTAAGGGCGAGATGGAAATTTTTGTTTCGCAAATTGATTATTGCGGTGAAGTATTTCTTATGCAATGAGGGCTGATCTATACATTTTATTCCACGGATAAAACATATCTGCCGTTGGAAAAATCAGCCCTAAGCCTTTTTCTCTTACTAACATGTATGGTATTGTACTTACCAAGTTCTCTTCCTGCATCTGCAACCATCGTCTGTCCTCTTCACTCTGATGCTGTTGTCGCGCCAATTCGGCCAACAATCGCCTTTCTACGGCTTGTTCGCTGTCGCATTCCGGACTCTATTATTAAGAAATTAAGAGCTATAATCGACTGCATTTGGTTACAAAAAAGTATCCAATAATTTATTGGGAAAAGAGTTTGGTGAACTAATAAAACCTTTGTAAATTAAAAATCAAAATGCTTTGAATAGTGCAACATAAAGCTTAAACGTGCATGAATGGGACTTAAATCTATACATTTTTTCTAGAACTAACATTGTTGTTAGTGACATCGCCAATTTCCAGATTTTGTACAAATATTAACATGTTTTTAGTAAATAAAAGTAAAATGTTATTAACCAGATATTACCGAATAGTTTTTGAAAAATTTTGATACAACCACAATGTTAGTTCATTTTTTTTTAAATATCAAAGAATTATATTGTGAAAAAACCGTACAAAAATGTTTGTCATGCTTTTTTCACAATTGATTTCTAAAAAATATATTAAAATAATAAATAAAATAAAAACCGACACTCTACCGGAGAAACCCAAATGACACAAAAAATCTGAAAACAAAAAACAAACCAAAGACAAAAGGAAAAGAATTGCAAAATAATAAAATAAACTTATTTACACATACACCCTTCATACACCTCAATAACAGGGAATGTGATTGGATATTTACAAACTGTGGAACGAAATATATTTATTTATTTTATATGTAACATTTTAAATCGAGGTTTAAGCTTGATGCGAGATTATTTATTAAAAATAAAAAGTCAATAGTGTCAATCCCTAGCGTCAAGTGGAATGACAACTCCACTTCAAACTCACTACTCTGTTAAAGACCTTTCTTGTTTATCAGTTGTTACATCACTACCATAGAACATTACTAAATGTGTAAGTAACGATATTATAAACTCTGTAGTCTGTGGTAATGTCTCAAACATAGACCGATGCAAATTATTTTCACTTGCTTTATTTATTAAATATAACAGGTTATGGGCCCACTTCTAGCTCACTACTCCACTTCAAGCTCACACACACGCCGTAGGTCAGTATACGTTCCTTGAGCTCACTTCACCTACGTTTTCACGGTGAAATGTTTACAGAATAAAGCGGATTTTGTAGACAAATAAAAAATAAATCGAGAGTTAGCTTATTCCTTCAATAAAAAATAAAGGAAGATCCGATATGTAGTTATATACAGTAATATTTACTTAAAATAAAAACACTACCACTTTTATGCATCACTCTTCACATTCCTAATCATAGGAAGCATGCATACCTACTCTAATATCTACACACACATACGAAATAGCTTCGCCTTAACGGTGTTCATGTTTAATGCAAAATTTGATAGATTTAATTAAACAATTATTAAATTATATATACTTTTAAGGAATATTTACTATTATTATTTAATACACCTGCATTCGGTTAGACTGGAAGCTGACTTCACATTTTTTTGCACAAACTTCAAGAGAATTGAACAGCAAAATGTTCATGTTGGGACTTAAAAATTGGGAATGTATATCCTCAACTTAATCATTATCATTTAGATCTTGATCGAAAATCATTAAGTATTTTTATTTTCTTCAAAACAACTAAGATTTTAGTATAATCCATCACTTTTTTGCATTTACCCATAACACCAATAACATGCCTTCCAAAAGTAAAAAAAAAATCTACGCTTTCAATCCATTCACCTGCACAGGTTGTGCCACGCCGTGGACGTGCGACACTCCGGTCGACACTCCTTGTACGGCGCCGTGAACCGGCATCACGCCGTGTCCGGCACCGGACGGCCCGGACACGGCCGGAGCCGGCGCTACGGCCGACACCACGGCCGGCTGACACTCCATCCGTGATGCGTAGACGACGGAAGCATCGGCCGGCTGTACCATCGCCGGACGGTACGCCGGACCGGCGAGTTGAGGTGCCTGGGAACTCGCCACCTGAGCCCTATACATCATGGGCTGTGCTCCAGACACGCTGTGTGTATATATCTGCTGACCTCCGTACGACATTGGAGGGACCACGCCCATCGGTTGCGACGCAAAACCTTGGGCCGATTGGAAGGGTTGTGGGCTTGCAGAGCGGAGAAATCCTGGTGGGACTTTCGACGGCCGTGCCTGTCCGGGGGAGTATGGAACTCCTTGTACCACTCCAACAGGGACACCATACGCTGATGAGGGATGAGAGGACGCCATACTACTCTCTCGTCGATACTGCGGACGTGCCATCGCTCTCTGCGCTGCTATAGCGACGCAACTCTTCACATTATCCCCACCAAAATCGTAAATCTCTTCCACCAAAGCTGGTTCAGGTTGTGTGCGCATTTTATTCATGACACTGGCTGCTAATTGGGCATTCAAAGCTCCTTGGACAGCGAACTGTCCTATATCTTGATCTCTACGAGTCCTAGGGGGAGGAGACGCAGGGACCGAATGCTGGCGAGTAAAAGGCGCGATAGGGACTGGTGAACCGCGATGGGAAACACTTCCCCTAGCATTACGTTCTAACGAACCCATACGAATGGGAGCTCGTTCAGCGCTAGATAAAGCGCCTCTAGTATTCCTTTCTAAAGACCGAACGCGGCTAGCATAAGTCTCGGACACTTCGGGCTCAATGGCCGGGGAAGGCGATGACGTCTCGCGCGGGGAGACAGGAATATTCTGACAAAGATTGTCACAACTCTCCCTCGCACCTACTACCACTGTCAAAGTCTCATCGGGGGGATCAGAGGGGGTGGGGGTGGGGGCGGGGACTATAGGATCTAGCTTCTGTAAGCTAGCAGCAGGAATGGGGGCGGTTTGGAGAGGAATGTCAATTTTCTCGTCAGGTCTAGGGTGTATGATCTTGTCAACGATGTCGTGGGTCTCCGGTAGTGTCTCGGCGAAGTCTACGGAGACTGTGTTGAATACCGAGGCAGGGGTGGTGTAGGCCTGCGGGTGGATGGCCCGGGCCTGGTTCTCTCTGAGGAGGTGCGCCAGGACTAGGGGATTCTGGGCCACGATGTAGGTCTGCGCCGCGTTGCCACCGGCTGGCTGGGTCGTTGTGTCGCTTACTGTTGACAAAGAAGTTGATATTAGATGTTTCCCCTGCGTTTTTTGTTGCAATGAAGTTATTATTTCAAAAAATTTGGAAAAACTCAACAATATCCATGGTTTTATTTTTTAAGTCAAGCACATGAAGTTTACAAACATTTACATTTTCTAATTTTCTGTTAGTTTTAAATAATTAAGGGCGAATTTCATCAATAAAAACTGAACGCGATCAGCACATAAACCAAGTTTAAGAGCTGTCAGTGTCATTATTTTCTTTAGTATATTGACACTGACGGCTCTTGAACTTGGTTTAGGTGTGCTGATGCCCTAAACAAAGTGAAATTCTATCAGCGATAACGATGATAGAAAAGGCAAAATGTATAGGACTGAGATAAGCTATCGAAAAGCTTATGTCAATCCTGTTGAAAGTTGTTGTAGAAATACGAAACACTTTGGAAACGATTGTCACTTGTCTAGGTCCTCTGATCGCGTTCAGTTTCATCAGTGAAATTCGCAGTAAGAGTTTTTGCAGAAGGAAAACCAATGTTTACCTGCAATATTATTGGAAGGTCGCTGCGGCTTGGGCGGCGGCTCGTCGCTGAAGGACGCGGCTGCCACGCGCCTGTTCTCTCGCCGCATGGTCTCCCACGCAGAACTGCGCTCCTCTTGCAGGATCTCGCTGTGATAAAACAAATCATTATGAATAGTTGTATTTATGGTTGTTATTGACACAATAGTTGTGACAGATATAAATGCAACAGTTGGCTAACTGTTAGGTACAGTTCGATTCAAACTTAATGGCGGCTCGGAAGTTGGCTACTCGCTGCGCAATGCCCCACCCCTCCCTCCCGCTGACATATGTAATTGTTACTGCGAGCGACTCGCCTCATGTTCCGAGCCGCCATTAAGTTTGAATCGAACTGTATATGAAACTAAAACTTAGGGAGATTACAACACACAATGAACCTCCTCCTTTTTGAATTCGGTTAAAAAGAGCGTCCATCTATGATGAGAATAATATCTAGCCCCAGGATATCAGCTTCGCTGCTTGGCTCATCTTTTTACGTGCAAATGGGTTACCTTAGCTGCTAGCTTAGGCTGTCAACAGACGGACTGCATTCTTGCAGTTTCAATGCAGTTCGTGTGATGGCAGCCTTATACTGTGCAATGCGAGGATGACATTGGCACTTTTAGTGTCAGTATTGGGTGATGCAATCCTTGTCCCTAACTTTAACAATGGAGTAGATTTTTGGTCATCGTGTTAACTACAAAGTTTTATAATCTCGTACTAATTTAACATTTCAAGTGATTGTTGTTTGTTTTTGCAATTTGGAGTTTGACATTTCCACCTGTCAAATTAGTCTACGAGATTAAAAACAGAGTAGGTTCGCGCCTCACAAGAGCGTCTCCTTGAGCAGGTGCGCGGCGGGGCGCTGGCTGGGCTCGTAGGCCCAGGCGCGCGACATGACGGAGTACAGGCGCGGCGGGCAGCGCGCGGGCAGCTGCAGACGTTCGCCGTTCTCCAGTTTGCCGATCACGTCATTGTTTTTCACGCCGCTGAATGGTTTTACGCCTAGCATTAGGATTTCCCACATGCATACGCCTGTGGAGGGAAAATGAGTTTCGTAAAATGTATGACCAAAATATTGTTTAAAAATGATGGCGAAAAAATAGCATATTTTCATAGATACGCACCAAACATCCACACATCAGAAGCCGAGGTAAACCTCCTGAAGTTGATGGACTCTGGCGCCATCCACTTGATGGGCAACTTGCCGCGAGACGCCTTGTAGTACGACTTGTCTTCTACCATCTTTGATAGGCCGAAGTCTGCCAACTGAGGTCGAAGAAACAAAGGTTATTTTTAATAATTTAGTTACAGTAGATAGATTTATATACAACTTTCTTGTTAAACCGTAATAATATTTTTTTATGTTTTATTATTGTTGCCTTTTATTTCATAAATTTACATATAAATTACATTTTTAAATATTAGAATATAAAAATATAAAAACATTTAAAAATATAAAAAATAGTAGCCCACCGGTATCGGGAACAGGGTCCAAGCTACCGGCGGTCAGGGCTCCAGAGAGAGGAACCTTCTAACAATACGGGCCGTGACCAGAAGTACCGCTTTCTGAATCAAGCCCTTAATCCAGCTGCCTAACGAGAGCCTCCGTAGATGTTGGTCGAGGCTCTTGGCAATTAAGCCATTGGCTGATACGACTATCGGCACAATGATCGCAGAGTCCACATCCCACATGTCGGCAACCTCGTGAGCCAAGTCAAGATACTTGATTTGTTTATCTTTCTCGGCCTTCACGAGGTTCTCGTCATGCGGGACCGTTATGTCAATGATCATTGCGCGCCGCTCTGTTCGATCCACCACCACTATATCAGGCTTATTGGCAACAATAGTCCTGTCAGTGATGATGGATCGATCCCAGTACAATGTGATATTTCCATTTTCGAGAACTGGGTCGGGCACGTACCTGTAGTACGGCACTTCCGATTCCACAAGGCTATACTTTAGAGCAAGTTGCTGATGGATAATCCTGGCTACAAGGTTGTGTCTATGCAAATACTCTCCGTTAGCTAGACGAGAACACCCGGAGATGATGTGTCGAATTGATTCTCCCGGTCGGTGGCATGCCCGACAGATGTCAACCGTTCCGTCCTTCACAATAAATCTCCGGTAATTGTTCGTCATGATAACTTCGTCCATAATTGCACAGACAAAACCTTCGGTTTCCCCAAAGAGGTCACCGAAACTTATTATTGTTTTTATTAAATTATTCATTTTTTACGATAATTTGGTAGAGCTAATTTCCACATCCTTATAATATATAGCTAATTTCCATATAATTACCTAAGCAATGATATGAATTTACTATGCAGTAACGCGTGCGCCACAGACTCGATCGCACAAAAAGTGTGTCGTCTGCGCAGCCCCTTAACCGTATAGTTCGGAAGCGCCCCCGATTGGACCCGAACACACAAACCTCCGCTGGCTCGGTAGCGCGTCCAATTGGACCCCAGAATTACCATATACGACACCCTAACTTGATTATGTAAATATTGAATATGCTACCCATCAAATCATATGAATGTGCGTTAATTAAGAGAGTTGGATAAAAACTCATTATGTTAACGCCATTCAATCTTTCTTAATTAGCGCGCAAGTAAATTAATTTACCTATAAATAATTCGAAACTGTAAATACGATAATCGCCATTTTGATGACAGTGGTGTTCAAGGCTAAAAAACATAAAAATTGGAGATTTCTAAAATCCAAACTCCACCACAGGGGCAGTCAATAATACATCATTTAATTATTTGACGAATTCATCCATTGTTCATCTTTCTGAATTCATCCATTAAATAAATAGTGGTAATGAAGTTTTGTGTTTTCTAAAGTCGAAGTTTCGCGCCAATCGTGAGTGTTATGATTTTTACTTTTCACCAATATCAGTCATACACATGTAGATACGATTTAAAATGTGACAAATATTATTCCAAATAATATAAATAACTAGACAATGTCCAGATCATAACATAATACACGAACACAGGTCCAATAACACGTATTATTCATTACCACTACTCAATTTGTGTTCAAAATGTCCGAAAGCGATTATGCCAAACGATTTTTTTTTTAATTTCGTTCTTCTCGATTAATTAATATGTCGAATGTCGGAAATCGATACTTGAAAATTGAAATCAATTTTATTTCAATGTTTAAAATAATTATTTATACTTTTCTAATGTAATTTTAATAGTTTTTCAGACAATATATTGAAATCTTTTTAATTATATTGACTCAACAGATTGGACATAAAGAACCGGGAGGGATAGGTACCTATTATTGAATTTCGCGCTGAAATGTTTCTATAATTTGAATTTAAATTCGGAATGCGCTCGCTGTTCAAAATTATTTTAATTTATTGGACAATTATTTAATGTTGATTTTATTTTTGATACTTTGCTACAGAATGCCCAGTATACATTTTTTAGGTTACTTTGTTTGGGAATGTTGATAAATTATGTTCCGCAAACATTTTTAAATAATGTCAATATTTTTTGTTAGTTTTATGACTTTGGTAGTTTTTGTTTTTATTAGGTTATTTGAGTAATAGAAATTGTTTTTTTTTGTAGTTTCACGATATTTAAAAAACTGACCAAGTGTATGTCGGACCACGCACAGTTAAGGGTTCCGTAGTTGGTAGTAATCTTATCGACTGCAAAAATAAGTTTGTATTTATCGAAAAGAGTATGAAAAGTAAATTCTGCGGTTTTAACCGAAAATAACCCGTACCTTCCAAATTTTCATCGATATTATGTGGGGTTTAATACAGTCCGAGTAAAATAGCAGTATGACATCCAGACGCATGCTCACACGGACGAGATAAAATAATAAAAAGGTCCGTTTTTTTAACGGATTTTGACTATCGAGTTTACAATCGGTATGAGACTGATGTCTATGAGAATTGATTAACAATATTATTATTTATCTTATTTGGTATCAGCACTATCACCCGAAAGCCATTAAACAGACACAAATGAAAAAAAAAAAACGCAGCGGCCATCTTAGATTTACATTTTGACCTCACCGATCGGCTTTGGTACTTTCGAAAACTATGTAAATGATACTGATGAAATATTGAAATATTTTCGCAGCCACAATCTTGGACCAAATTCACACTTTCTCTCTCTCTCTATCAAATAAGAAAACAGTCATAAGTATGAACGCGCGGAGGGGCTTGTGGCTAAGAAATAACAGCCGCACGGGTCGATCTATCAGGTTAAGCTACGCTTGCCGCGGTTGATCAGTGGATGGGTGACCATCTTTACATACCAAGACCTCTCCGTGCCTCGAAAAGCACGTTAAGCCGTTGGTCCCGGCTGTCATTTGTAGATCTTTGACAGTTGTTACGGGTCGTCAGAAGCCCAAAAGTCTGACAACCAGTCTTACCAAGGGGTATTGTGTTAGGGGTGTTGTGTTGTGTTATAGGGGTGTTGTTGTGGCAGTCGCTCCATGTAAAATACTGGTATTAATCGGCATCCGGTTAGACTGGAAGCCGACACCAACATAGTTGGGAAAAGGCTAGGCAGATGATGGTGAGTCGAAAGTATGAATGCTTTTTCGCGTGACGAGTTCTGCCAGTCTACTTCTACAGCAAGCCGCGTTTAAAGAATTTCGTTCCAAAAATAAGAACAATTAAAAATAAATTTGAGACCGTCACAACAAACCCTTTCATTTGATACGTCACACGGTATAGCTTGCAAAACTTTTTTTTTCAAAATGTAATTTATTTACGTTACACTTCCGTGTTTGGATCACAGAAATTCGCAAAAAGCAAATTGGATGTGACAGACCAACAGACAGACTCGAGTGATCCTACTAAGGTTCCGTTTTTTCATTCGGACGTACGGAACCCTAAAAAATTACACCCCTATCCACATTGTAGGTAAGTGCTAATAAAATTAATTTCAAAAATAAAATAATTCGTGAAAATATACCAAAGAGTTTTAATTCAGTTTCTACAATTTTTTTTTCAAGTTTTTTATTGCGAGTATCGATTAGACTGAATGCAACTTTTGAATCGAAATAAAAAAAATGGGTGAACGGTCAGCACTAAGAAGTGTCACGTAGCACCACAATTTTTGGTAATTTTTGTTTGTATTTGATCGTGTTTTTATATAGTTTATGTATGAAAAATGCTAAAAGTAAGAATGCAGAGAGAATGATAATATCTTTATTTGGTCCTTTTGCGTATTTTCAGTAAGAGAGAAGATTGTTTATGTACATATTTTGAGGGAATATAAGTTGCCTACCTTTTGGCTAGCTGTATTAATACCTATTTTATACAAGTTTCGCAGTAGACTGGCGCGGTTTGACCACCCTCAACTTAAAATTAATTATATTTTCCACAAAGTTATTGAATAAAATAGCTGCGGTAACAATTTTTTTTAAATAAATTCGAATGCTGAAAGTTCATGTAAATTCCTGATTTTCATGACGGAATTCGCAACACCCCGTCGAGTTAGCTGATGTGTCCAAAATCTTGTCGAGTAGAGAGGTTAAATATAAATATGAACGCACCTTTCTGGTACACGCTGTATTTGACATAAAAAAAAAGTACATAAATGATAATCAATCAGCCTAGACTTTTCCCAACTATGTTGGGGTCGATTTCCAATTTAACCGGATGCGGCTGAATACCAGTATTTTACATGGAGCGACTGCCTATCTGACCACAACTCAGTAACTGGGTAATACGATACCCCTTGGTAAGACTGGTTGTCAGACTTTCGGGCTTCTGACGACCCGTAACGACTGTCGAAGATCCACGAATGACAGCCGGGACCGACGTACTTTCCGAGGCACGGAGGAGTCTCGATATGTAAAGAAGGTTTCCGATCTCCGGACCGGCTGTTATTACTTAGCCACGAGCTCCTCTTCAGTACATAAATGATATTTATTATTATGATAAAATAAATAGTACATAAATTGTGGCTAACCTTAACACAAGTGGGTGTGGAGACCAGCACATTCCTGGCGGCGATATCTCTGTGAACGAACTTCTTGCTTTCGAGGTAGCTCAGCGCCGTCGACAGCTGGTATATGTACAGGACTAGCGTACAGGTTTCCAGTCTGAAACAGTAGAAATACATACTGTCTGCTATGAAAAAAAAAAAAAAAAGCATCTTTCTAATTCTATAAAGTCTTCACATCTTTTCTGTGTTTTAAAAGGTGACTTGATCAATCAATAAAATTTTATTGATTTTTATCTGTGACAACCCTCTACAAGATAATATGGCAGCTGCTATAAAACTCATCAAAATATTTATACGTCTGTTTTCTAATAGAAATACAAAGAAAACAATATTTTAAGCTCGTAATTTGGCCAGTAATTACTTCGTAGCCTTTTTGTTTAACAAATAAACCTACCAAAAACATTTAAAAAACACTCTCAGCCTGCCGGCTGTGACTAACCTGTGAGCATTCTGCTGCAGATAGGCCCTCATCTCGCCGAGCGTGGCGAGCTCCATGACGATCCAGATGGGCGGCGAGCTGCACACGCCCACCAGCCCGATGATGTGCGGGTGCGAGAACTGCTGCATTATGTCTGGGACAATATACGATTGTGGTATTACTTGGCTAAACAAATAAACTAGCTGAAAATAAACATTCTTCGGTCGAACTTATAAAATAGTTTTTTTTGTTGACCTTGCAATTTCTTCCTATACAGGGTTAAATTTTAGTCGATATATTCCGCTTAACTATTCTCCAAGAGTCATAAAAAACCCTGTAAGAAATCGACACGTGTTTCACCTCGCAACGTGGCATCCTCAGAATGACGATTGTCCAGTCGCAAACCAGAACTCGAAGTGTTGCCACTTACATAAACGATTTGAATCACTCCGCGTCCAGCGCTCGGTGTGACACGTCGTATTCTGGTTTGATGAGTACAATTACCCTCTAAGAGGATTTAAACGAATAAAATTTAACCTTATATACAGACCATTATATTCCAGTTTCGTGATGTTCTTTCATAAGTAAACCAATCTGAGACTATGTATGCACAGTGCACACGCTCTGTTAATTGTCAATGTTCTGGTTCTACGGCTGATTTAAAAGTAGGGTCGACAGCGATCCTAAGGATTGTGCACAGGGGTAGTTCTGGAGTTGGTCTTAGGACTTAACTCCTACCTCACTAAGATTCCCCACTCCTCGAATTATCACCGAAAGCAGGGCAACTTTCAAAGGTTTTCCCTCGAAAAAGGAATAAAGAGGTGTAGAAGGGAGATGTACTCACAAGCCTCTTCTAGAAACTTCTCCGCAGTGTCGAGGTCGGCGTCCATCTTGCAGGTCTTCACGGCGACCGGCACCACGGCCTCGCCGCGCGCGCCCGGCGCCACCTGGCGGCGGAGCGACGGGTGGTTCGCTGAGGTTACTTTACATGTACCTGTGGGATATAGACATCATATCATTGTTTTGTTCATTATTAAATGATTGTATTTCTGTAAGTAGGTTTGTACACACGGCTACATACCAAGCTATACATTTCCCGTATAAGCTGACCTTTCATTGTACGGACATCCTATACAATGCGAGATCAGCTTATACTGGAAATGTATAGCTTGATATGTAGCCGTGTGTACAAACGTTTTTTACATGTCAAGCATATTATTATTTTAAAAACTGAATGAGGTTAAGATAGGCTAAGCTACATGAGGTTAGGTAAACTAGGTGTTAGTGAGATATCAGCATAGAAAGTAAATAGTAGCGAAGCTGGGCGTATGTTACGCTCCAAAGTTTGAATTGAACGCGTACGGAGCGTATAAACGTGCACCGAGTCCAGAATATGATCTGTAAAATTCTAGATGATCGCAAGTGTCATGTCTTGAAATTTTCGAGCTCAGACCAAATAAAAAACCAAGACAGCGCTGTCAACAGTGACGTGAGGCCGGTTTCGTAAACATGTGTGCACATATTTTGGTGTAGTTTGATTGTAAATGGTTGTAAATGTGTACGTTTGAGCGTGTATGCACATTGTACAGAGCGGTGGTGTAGTTTTGGCATGCTTCACTTTATTGTTCGCAGCGCTCTATCTTGTTTTTTATTTGGTCTGAGTTTTCGGGTTACAGACAGAGGGAAGTAGAAAAAAAAGATTACCTTTATGAACATCTCCAAATTGTCCTTCGCCGATAATTCCTGTCAGTTCTATTTGATTTCGTACCAACTCATAATCTCGAACTGAAACAAGCCCAAAACAGTAATGTAATACCAATAAAAAAAAACTGCAAAGTGATAGACAATAACATTCTGTGTTGTATTTAGTTATCAAGAATAGAGATGAATAGTCAATCGTTGCAATAATACAGAATTATATTTTTTCCTTAAAACGTAACTCCGATTACACCAAGCGCTTGAGGATTTTTACTATAATAAAAGTTGGGCAAAATTACATGCTTTGCTTTAATTAAATTACAAAATACTATCTCGCACGTATTTAAAATACGAAATACACAAAATGTTTGAGTCGTGTATTTGAAATGTAAAATACAGTACTTTAACTATTTTTATTTAAAATGCAAATGATAAAATACAGTCTGGTGTTAGGTTATGTAATTAGAATAGAACTAATCCAGCCCAGTGTTGGCAACTTTAAAGATTGAGATATTTAGCGGTCGCCATTTAGAGCTATCGAGCGCTCTTTTCTGCAGAACGCTAAATGTATTTTTGTTCAAATGTATTTTGAAACCATAAATATTTCAAATACTAACTACAAAATACCTCAGCGTCAGGTATTTGAAATACCAATTATATTTTTAAGAAGTAATTGAATTACAAATACCAAACATGTAAGTATTTGTATTTCAATTAAGTAAGTACGTATTTTATTTACAAGTAATTCAAATAGTGCCCAACCCTGACGATAATTAAAACAAAGTACCTAATAAAGTTGAGCTTCCAACAGAACTTATGAAATTTTTGTAGCCCTATCCCAAAAATGATGTACAACTTACCAGCCGGTGTAGAGTAGTCAGCATCATCATCAACGATCTCCGCATAGTCTTCCGACAGTAACGTCGCTGTATTCGCCTCCCACGAACTGGTCTTGCCTTCAGAAGAACTACTGCTCATCTCCGCTGCCAATGTTAATGTAGTTTAGAGACATGTTCGTATTTAAATTGATTTAGTAATTGGTTGTTGTTTAGTAAACAAATGTAGGTATTGAATGACGTCTGAATATCTGTTTACTTGTCCTTGTGAGTGTATTTTAAAAAGAAAAGAAAGTAATTCTATCTTATTCGTGTGGTTAATGACTAACCAGTTCTAATCGAGTAATACACGGTCAATTAAAATTGGAATCGGTTTGAAACAAATGTCTAATCCATTGCTTCATAAGTTCGTAAGTTTCGTTGTTGAGCAGTTTTTTTTTTTTCGAACTTATGAAGCAATGGATTGTTTCGAACCGATTCCAATTCTGATTGATCGTGTATTACGCAATTAGGGTGCTGGTGTCAGAGTTTTTATGCTGCCCATGGGCCTCGGACTTGGCTTCACATGCCGTTGAGAAATGTCTCTCAGGCATTTGCTCACGATGTTTTCCTTCACCGTTATTATAGCAAGTGATAATTATGCACATGAATCCGAAAAGTGAGTGGTGCGTGACATGGGTTCGAACTCGAGGCCTATGACTCCGACACTCACACCACTGGGCTATCACTGCATTTTAGAAAGTAGTTAACTATACTCCATTTGAAATAAGATTAGACATTTAAATAAACATTTTTACAGTCCGTTTAACCGATTTTGACTTCTATTGCGTTGGTGGCATGACAAATGGCAGCTGCAGTAGACAGTTGGTATTGTGTAATCTTTTTGCTTTTAATGCCATTCTTATGCCTACGGTATAGAAGTTAAAATCGGTTGAACGGACTGTATAAAGGTTTGTTTACAGGTCTAATCTTATTTCAAATGAAGTAAAGAAGCTAATAATTTAAATAAACCATACTAGTCTTAGTTTGAGATTCTCGTCGGTTACTTACTTTTACATTGACAATTGAGTTGTTTCCATACGGTAGCTTGTAAGAAATTATAAATAAGTTTATCAACTAAAGTCTGTTTTATAATCTCGTAGACTAATTTGACATTTCAAGTGATTGTTGTTTGTTTTTTCAATTTGAAGTTTAACATTTGCACCTGTCAAATTAGTCTACGAGATTAAAAAACACACTTTAGGTAATGATTTACGATACTTGTTTTTTTTTTTACTATTTATTCGGATTAAGAGTTCAAGTCTCGTAAAGTGAATAGTATTAGTATACTTACTCGTTCTATTCCATAAAGAAGTCTGTGATTCTGTGACCAGTCTACAGTAACCATCGACTAAATCTGCTAAACTTTCTGCAGCCTGCAAAGGAAAAAATAATATTAGGAATTATTTGTAAGTATACTTTTTTTGTAATAGGTATTTTATAGCACAAAAAGTTAGTTATTATAAGGGTTTCATCTTCAAAGGATAGCAAGAAGGTTACGTTATTTAGCTGTCTGTTACAGGACGCGATCTCCGGACAGAAATATATACCGTACCTGGGCGACCGAGCTCTGTTTTCCCATCTGGGCAAATTTTATTTTCAGGCGAGCATGGGCCACTTTGGCAGAATCATAATAGGAAAATATTATGAATCATCGTGAAATTTCACAAACTGACCATTCATATTAAGATCTGCGTGCAATTCATATTACGAAATATTTTTCCTGTTTGACAGTTTTCTATGGAGATTCGTAAAATTGTCTATAAAAAATTATGAATAGCTTTTGTGTCAAATTAGAGGAATTGCTAATGACAGCTGTTAATTCAGGAGATGAATTGCTTTTAGAGGAATTGCTAATGTGGCCATTATAGGCCCCCAGAGGTCGGTCGACCAGGTACTAGGTGTTAATGTCACGTTAATCGTGGCGAATAATGACCGTATCGTACTGACTCAGTGTTTTAGTCGTTACCAAGATAAGTCTAATTAAATGAGTAGTTCTGCTCACCTCAACACTGCTGCACGTAATTGTAAGCGTTTCTGTTGTGCCCTTCACTCGTAACTGTAACGCTGCTTTACCGCAGGATCCGCTCTGAAAATAAGAATAATGTGAATATCTGTGCGATGGACTAGCAGATCTTGGTATCCTTCTTTGAAAATCCAATATTATGTATAAGTATTTAAAAAACGAGTAAATTACAACATTCTTAAATACACATCATTTTTAAAGATCAGTGCAGACCAAAGCGGAGCTGGTGACATTGAAAAGTAAACCGTATTATCAAAGCAATAAAGTGCAAAGTTACCAAAAACGCCTGAGGAGCAGTAATTGTCATTGTAATAAAAATTGCCACCGTTTGAGGTCCGCGTCGTTTTTGCTCAACTTAATACTTTATAACGCTAATAATAAGGTGCACTTTTTAATGTCAACAGTAAATCTCCTTGAAGTATTCGTTTGTTAGGTACCTGTGTTTGTGACTGTTGCGTGCAGTTGGACTTGAGCGTCTGCACGGCGACGATGTCACAGAACGACGCGATCTTAGTGTATGTGGGGGGCTCGCCCGCCTTGTGGGACACGTACGATATATCTGGAACCAAATAAAGTACTTTTGTGACCAAAATCTATTATTATAAGTTCAGTGCAGTGTTGGTCATTATAACACAGCATCATAGCACAGTAACAAAATATAATAAAAAATGATATACATATATAGTATTTTCTTAATTCAAAATTTGTAATACATTGCTAGCCACGAACAACTGCTTACTGAATGAATAAAAAAATAAAAAAACATGTGCGAAAATAGGATGACACTAAGTATAGCTAGCATTTCTTTCTGCTTTGGGTGGCAATCCATCTGATGGTAAGTTGTCTCCATCGCCTACAAACATCTGCAGTATCTGAGGTATTGCATCTGTATTCTCTCGCACAAAGCTGAAACGACTGCCAGTAATACAAATACCTATATCCTTCAAACTAGAATACAGCAACGCCGCTTGGTGGCCAAAAACGTTATGGTGGCAGTGCCTTCCCAGACAAATTTCCTCTCAAAGATAGTTACGCGATAGAAAGAGAGGCAACTTCTAAGGGAATGTAACTGTAGGTAATTAGCGCTGTGCGGCCTGAATTGCACTTTATTGTGTCGTAGCAAGATTTTTTATTTGAATGATTTTGCGGAGTGAACCATCTGTACTAATCTGTGGTATGACTTACCTATAAAGGGTCCAATGGCGAGCTCCACAGGAATGGCCCAGCCGGTGCCGAGCGCGCCCGTGAACGTCTCCCGGTCGTAACCATAGTGAGTATGCATCGTGTCCAGGTACTTTAACATGCATTCTGTATCGCTGAGGTTTGCAACCTGGAAATAAAGTGAAAAAGTAGGTAATGTAACAGTTCATATGGCCTGACCAAGATTATGTCTGGACTTTAAAAGAGACTGTGACCTCTGAGTTTGATGAGATTTACCTTTGAACAAGTTCAAAAAAACGGTAACGCAATGGTAAAAGACAAATGCTTTTACGATCTCAATGACTACATGTTGGATCGCGGAGAGGGATACGGAAATAAATAATATTGGTATATACCTTATAATATATAATTAATATTCAAATTTTTGTGACGGTTGTAACACATTGACATTTTAGTAGACATGACATCATCGATTACAATTTACATATTTTTTTCTAACTGACATTATATTAAACTTTCATCTCTTGAACTGACATAGGTATAACTCTGACATCAATTAATTAATTTGTTCCTTATAATCCTAATGCATGAGATATTATTTGTTGATGGTGACTTATTAAACATTGTGTAAAATTTAATATTTGCGCACCATAAGTAATGGTAGAATGTAAAGGGCCCATTATAGTTATAAGACCATACAAATTGTAAACCTACATTCATGCGAATTAATGGATTTGATTTGATTTGTTTCGGCCTTTCTTCTCAGAGTAGTTAGATAGAAAACGCCGACCTCATCTAGCTTATTTTTAATATTTTTTAATATGACGTGTAAAAGTGATTCCAATATCCTATTTACGGAATAAACAATTTCATTTCATTTCAGTTCATGTACAGAAAAGTCTGGGGCAGATAGAAGGCTCTGCTTAAATCTGACCCATAATACACCCAGTATCCTGGTATGTTGTTAAATAATACCCTAACTTGTCATGTCGTGCAAGTTACAGAGTATTTTCTATTATATTGAAATGCAATTCGAACTGATATAATTGGAAAAGGCTAGGCTGTAAAAATCATGAACATCCAGTATTATTTTAAGCAGAGTACCACACGGAGCACAAAATTAAATAGTAACAAGATTTATTTCAACGAACTGCACTGAAAACGTAGTAAGTAACGTTCACACCATGTCGTGACGATAAATTTGTCGTTTCATTTTGGTTGAAAAGCTCGTGGACGACAAGTCCCATATGTGAACACCTCAATTTAAATACACAAGCCATGACGCTTTAAACGACACGATAATCTATCGTCACGACATAGTGGGAATGGAGGCTAAAGGCGCTCACTAGACGGCACGACAAAGCATTACTTAACATTAGTAAGTTCCCGTGTCCTTCAGTCCCATAACTGCTATGACATACTAACCTTTTTAAACTGTTGCTGTATCGCCTTCTTGAGCACCTTCGGTTTGACGGCGTCCAGCACGGACTTGGGCAAGAACTTGTGCAAGCCGAACTCCTTCTCCAGGTACTCGATGTTGGACTTCTTGTCCAGAGATATTTGCATATCCTTACAGAAGTATCTGGAATTTTACAAGAATAAATATTATAAACATTTCCTCTCTTCATACTTACTATTTGAGTTTGACTAAAAGAGTGATGAATATAAATTTTAATGGATGGAGAGAGAGAGGAAGGCCAAAGAAAAGATAGAATGGATTGTGTGAGGAATGATGTGAACGAGAAGGGAGTGAATGATAGAGTGAGGGTCGACCGGAGAGAATGGAAGCGGAAAAAGTGTTGCGCCAACCCCAGGTAACATAGGATAGGCTCCTGCCTTCTGCCATTTTCTTTTCGTCAACGGAGGATAAGAAAATGGAAATCATGAATAGTTAAATAAAGTTAACAATATAAGTAAGTAACTAGGTAAAGGAATAACAGGGTAAAATCATGATTGCGCCTCACTACCGCATTTACATAGACAGGTACACCGTAATTCGGATTTTTATGGGTAATGCGGATTTTTATGGGTAATGCGGATGTCTATGGGTAATGCGGTTTTCTATGGGTAATGCGGATTTCCATGGGTAATGCGGATTTGTATGTGTAATACGGATTTCTATGGATAATGCGGTTTTCTATGGGTAATGCGGTAGTGGGGCGCACCATAATTCAAGTGTTGGTTTACAATAAAGCATATTCTATCTAACTAATACTTACTTAATTTCTAAACAACATATTTGTATCGCCAACTCCTGGTCTACCATAGGATGATTGGCGTTGAGGTAGTCGTGTCGCACCTGGAATATAAAACGAATTATCATGAGTCTTATAAAAAAAAGCATTAGACATAATTAAAGTCATGAAACATACAGTTATAATAGTCAGAAGCCTGAAAATGACCTTATAAGTGGTTTTACAACAAGTTACCCTATTATTATGTAGGTGTAGATATTATCCACTCTTTAAAACCTACACTCAGACGCATCCAAGGGTACTGGGGGCCTGAAACGGGCACATTAACAATTCCTCTAAAAGCAATTAATTTCCTGAACCCAGCTGTTATTAGCAATTCCTCTAATTTGACACAAAAGCAATTCATTTGTGGACCATTTTACGAATCACCATAGAAAACTGTCAAACAGATGAATAAAATTATTTCGTACTATGTGTTGCACGCATATTATGAATTGTCAGTTTGCGACATTTTACGATGATTCATAATATATTCCTATTATGATTCTGTCAAAGTGGCCGTTTTAAGCCCCCTGAGATTGTATTTGATTTTACATTTGTATAAAGTTTCTTTCTCTGAACCTGCTCATATATTCATTTATGTTTCAGAGAGACTCTTTTAACTTCGTGGGTATTTGTAAACCATTCATAGCAAAATTCTAAGCCTAAGACTGATGAAAAATCCCTACCTGGTCGTAATAATAATGGAAGGTGACTCGGTCGCCGTCGCACAGGTCGCGCAGGTTAGCAGGCAGGTAGCGCACGCGCAGCTCGAGCCGCCACTCGCTCGCCGGCCATTTTGTGAGCAGCTCAGACACTGGAGTGTCTTGGTGGATCCAGCGGATCTGGGGAGGATCGTGATTGAAAATTATAGGTTAGTAGGTATAGAATATGACAAAGACATTATAATCCTAATTATGGTAAGTGGTAGTGATGGATTTATTAGCATTCGCATTCATTGTTAGCAAGTGAATTGTCATTTAGAATGAAAAAAAAAAACGTCAGAGCGTCGACGCACGCAGCGGTAGATATACTTAAATAGATAATACACGCCAATATGTACGCAATAAATACACGGCAGGAGACGTCCTAAACCGAACGCACTTTTTAATTCGCATATTAACAAAATTCACATACTTCATTATTATCAATTATCGTCATTAGCTATTAGCAATTAGCATAGCAAAAGCCATTATCATGCTAAGACCCAAGAATTCACATGCTAATGAAATTAATGCAAAATGCCATTACTAGTAAGTGGGCCGAATAATCTGCAACTGCGTTTTTGATGTCATCGGAAAATTGGTGCAGCGTCACTTTACCCCAGTCCAAGATACCTCATCATGCTTTAAGCGTGCCGCAGTCTTAAGGACGCTGGGCGTTAGTTCAATTTGCCTTGACGCACAAATACACGCTGCTTCGACACTAACGCCGCATTAACTTGACGCGGCGCGGTCAAGAGTGCGTCGCTTGATGAGCACATCGTACACGTTCGACTGACGCTGAAGCAAGAAGGTCTATCCTAACGAAGATTACCTTAGCTTAGACGTATCATTGCTCAAAAACCATGCATAGCATGCATTCGTTCGGCTACAGATGCTTAACTCATTTGTACTCAAAACTAGCCAATGTTTAATTTGTAAAACAATCTAGAAAATAAAACATTTATTTATTTATCCACATACCTTGCCAGTAGTTAGTCTCTTGGCCCGCAGCGCGAAGCATGACGTGTACACTCTGTCGCCGGCCGCTAGCCTGGCCGCCAGCAGCCGGAGTACGGACCGCACATCTTCGTCAGATGATGCTCGCACCACGTTAAAGCCACCATTGGGGAGGTGGACTTTTAGCGTGGACTGGTCACCAGCTCCGCCGCCTGGGAAAGATAGGAGGAAATGTAGAAGAAATCGGTCTTCCTCATCATCTGCCTTTTTTAAACTGGCTTATGCAACTGAATACATGCTTTATTATTTTAACTGGAGCGATTACCGAAACCAGCCGTGGTCTATAGCAGAATAAAAGAAAATATGAAAAAAAAAAACTAATCAAGCGAAAAAGTGTCCTACCCATAGATGTATTATTTAAAATCTATGGTCCTTTAGGGGCATGAGGGGTGTAAAGTTCACTCATCCACCATAGAAAAGGGAGGATCCTCCAACCAGACGGGTGTTGTGTCTGGCGGGCAACTGCCCAACGATTACTGTTGGGTTCTCGTATATATGTCCACTGCACGGTAAACTTTAATTGCGCGATGCAGGATTTATGTGACGTCTGTTTGACGTCAGGTCTTTGATGCGTAGTTCGCATGTGGCGATGTAGATACCGCCACAGTCCTACCCGCTATCATCAAATGAAAACTTAATCGGGGGCTGTGATTGGCTGGCTTGCCTTCTAGAAAACTAGCTAGAAATCAATAGCCCTTCTTTTTAATTGCACGCAAATTATTTAATAAGTACTTTAACCTTTTGAAATATCTTCTTAAGTAAATATTTCATGTTTTTGTATTTGGAACTTTATTCCGACTTACATTGTTCATAAACCCTAAGTTGCCAGTTTTCTAAAAAGAACTGTGTTTCGATTTCTATTTGGTTCTTATTTTAAAAACTGGCTCGATGGTTTGAACCATGGCTAAAGAAAAGAAAATCCTTGATTTTAAGGGTCCACGGACTCAAGGCATCATTACAACCTATTGACAATTCTTTATTCCGAGTGTCTGATTGGTCGAGGCGACTCCTATGGGCCCAGACGTTTATGGCCGACACTTTCTCAGCTGTGCAGGAATTCTTGTCACGTTCCTATGATTTATGTATGGAGAGAGATCTTACTGAGAATCGATGATAAATTGAGTTTAAAATGAAAGTCTGTACCTAATCTTTTATTTTATGCGACGTGAGGGATAGAATAGAAGTGGTGTCTATTCTTGGAGATAATATAAATTATAGGTATTTCCTGCGTTTCATCAATATCTTACTTCTTACAGAATGGAAAATAGGACTAATGCTATGCAAGTTCAATTTCTACTAAAATACAATAATACCGAAGAATAGGTTTATATGTTAAACAAAATAGAGTAAATATCAGTAGACTCCAAGTTTTTAATAACTTCACCCTTACTCATAAACACTGTTTAAAGTTAAGTAATGATTAGCGCCTATTTAACCACACGTTTGACGTTTAAACGTGTCTTAAGTTTAAACAATAGTTATGAATAAGTATGCTGCTTATTATTCGGAATTTTTTATTAGAAAGTACACAAAATGTCAAATGAAGCGACCAATTTCTGGAAAAACGCCGCCTGTTAACTGTCAGCTGATCCTTTAAAAAACAGATCAATTTCACAAAAACTGCGCCTACACATAAACTAAATGGATGTCACCTATGTAATGGGGTTAATAAAAGGCACAGTAAATTAAAACTGCTGCGAGGAGTGCCGTTAAGGCGTGGCGACGAGCACGTGCTTATGTGCTCTAAATATTGGTCATAATGGTTATTGTTCAATGGGACGTTATACTCAGTAGATATTCAATTGCCTCCTATGATTGTTTTTAACCGACTTCAAAAAGGAGGTTCTCAATTCGTCTGTATGTTTTAAATTTTATTAACTTGCTTGCGTAGGTAGTTTTTGAGTTAGCTTCAATATTACGTTTTTTTTTTCACTTAGTATATGTGGACGATGTTTTAAGTTACTCTGTCACTGTTATGTCCATAGCAGGTATTGGTATTTTTGTGGGGTAGGTACCACAACCAATAAGTGAAAAAAAAACGAAAATTGAAAACCGAACTTCCGAAATTAATGTGACATCTACCAACCCGCACTGGGCCTGCGTGGTGGATTACGGTCCACTCCCTCTCACAGAGAGGAGGATTATGCTTATGCAAACTAATTTCATTAAAATTCCCTTTACAAAAACATTTCAAACAACGTAAAACCACGTAACTGAACAATTGTTCGTAAAAAGAGTTCCCGAGGTAAACTGTGGTAACTACTTACAACACACACACGTTATACCTCCGTGCTTTAATTAAAAGTGTGCACACAGGTAATACAATGCTCGTCTCATTAAAAAAAGGACAAACGTCTCCCCGACGTTTAAGCTGTAATATATTGGTGGAGGAACCAAGAGTGGAACGAGGAGGAGGAAAGGAGGATAGGGGAGTGCGTGTAATCGGATTTCAGGAAACAATGGCAAGTTTTTTTTTTTGTAAAAGGCTTGTGAGGGTGCAAAGTATGGATTGTATTGTGTCCATTCGTTTTGATAGTGTGTGGTGTAATATTTTTCAAGGATGTCAGGGTGGAAATGGGGAGATTTTGGGAGTTTGCGTTATGGGGAACAAAAGCGACGTTTTCACTGGGAGCAGCGGAGTATTTGAAAATTTCGATACAGCATTTTTTTTACTTGTATCTTATATGAGGTGAGTAAGAGCTGCTTGAGAGATACAATGTGGATTAATGGTACAATAATATTTATCCTCTTTTATCAATATACATTTATATCTTTTTCCCAATTAGAATTTCGTTGTATATTTAGATTTAGCCAATAATGTTTCCACTGCTGGAGCTCCTCTGATAAGTGGAAAGAGATATCGATGCGAGCCTATTGCGAGTTTGTGTTCACCTGTTGATGAATATATTTTCCCTGCAAATTCAGGATAGTTTAACTTACCATGTGCAGGCGCTGATGACTGGTGCCTCTTGGGCGAGCCGCCCGGTGGAGCGGGCTGCATGGCGCGCGCTAGCGGACCGTCCCCGCACCGACCGCCACCTTCCGGCTCATGGCTAAAACAATAAAAAATAATACGTTAGAAATATTTAGTCAACACATAGGTGAAGAGGAGATTTTTTTTGTTAAGAACGATAACAGTTTGCCATTAATGGCAGTTTCATTCCGACTGGGCACGTAGAAATAAGACAGATATTTTCATTTTCATGCTAAAACGGCTGAACGGATTTGGATGAATTTTGACACATGAGTAGACCATGCCCTGGAAATGGACATAGGCTTATTTTCATCCTGGATCGCAGACGAAGTCGCGGGTAAGAGCTACTAGTTTCAAAAAACCGAAAAGGTAAAAAATTGAAAGCTAAGACAACCGTACCACGTTAAAATGTTCTGAAAGTGCTATTTCTAAGGCAAAAGTAATCATCAGATCAATGAAGGCAAAATTTTCATGCACGCAAAAATACGCCGCGTTTATTCGCACAGATTTATTAAAATCATACTTATACGCCGTTAATTTATCTCCACAAACATGTAAAATTAATTTATTCTCCGCGTAAAAATCTCCTTTTCGCAGTCCATTAAACTTCGTAAACGTTACGGAGCGTTCTGCTAGGTACACACATTATTATTCATGAGGATGGTAACACACTTCTAAATCTACATACATGCATGCAGTTTACTTTCATAGCTTTTTTAGTTAGTTACGGTCTTAAGTGTTTGCCGAGGTAAAAGTAAAAAGACCGTATCTGAAGTTACGATAGTTTTCACGGGTGTACTCTGAAGTGCCGTAAATTCCATTTTATCGGTAGATTGAAGATTGAAGCTCTATCAATGACAAACATAATTACATGCTGAAAGTAAATATTTAGAGAAATTCACTATGACAAGTCTTTATTATATTAGAAAAAGACTCATTCGGTCAGTGAAATGGAAAGATTCCGATCACATCTGCTCTCAATTTAGCTTTAAATTTTGCTATAAATAAACATTTATAATGCTGACTGTACAAAATATACAATATTTATAAACATATCGGCTCTTTCAAGTTATTTTTGAACCATATACAAGGAAAGGAAGTCTTTTTTGCTCTCTGTGGGAGCTTCACTCAAAAACTACTAAACGAATTTTAATGACAGTTCTGTTTTAACTATTTTAGGACTTCGTCGCCCAAAAAGGGTGCAATGTTATGTTAGAAATATGTAAAGGAAACAACGACAAAATACCGTCGCCGAAGATAGAGGAAAAAGGTTTCTTTATGTAGAGGATAATGATGTGTCTTTTCCGGGAAAATATCCCAATATAGGGTATTCCCTCATAAATAGCTCATCACTATAATGTAGATAAAATACGAAAAATATAAATATAAATAATTTCGGAAGTCGGTGTCTTTGCTTTTCAATTTTCGTTTTTTGCCACCGACTTCCGAAATTAAAGTTATTTTTCACGTTTTTAGTGTTTTTTTGGAAGTCGGTTGTTTTTTTTTTGTAAAAAGTTTTTATTTTTCACTTTTTAGTTGTGGTACCTACCCCACACAAATGCGAATACCACTGCCTGCTATGTAAATAACAGTGACGGAGTCAAACAATATATCGTCTACATACACTAAGTTAAAAAATACGTAATTATTGAAGCTAACTCAAAAACTACGCAAGCAAAGTTAATAAAATTTATATGGGACCACCTCTGAAGCATGACCTACCAAACAAAAAAAGAATCATCAAAATCGATTCATAATTGGCGGAGTAATCGAGTAACATACACACAAAAAAAAAAAAAAAAACATACAGACGAATTGAGAACCTCCTCCTTTTTGAAGAAGTCGGTTAAAAACAGAGTAAAGGAAAAAGAAGGTATAAAGACTAGCTGATGGCCGCGACTTCGCCCGCGTGGATATCGGTTATTATATACTAAAACCTTACTCGAGAACTACTCTATCCATTTGTGAAAACAGCATGAAAATCGGTGCAGTAGTTTTTGAGTTTATTACGTACAGGACGACAGACGGACGCGGTTTATTCGGATAGTGTTTATTCGGGTCTCAAAAGTACTTCATCATGCTTGATAGATCAATAACAATGGCCAGATTTGCAAACAATTGCAATAAAATAACAATTCAATTTAACAAAAGCAGGCAGCATACTTCCAAACAATAAAAGGAAACGCTAGCCTTTTGTTTCTTTACCCACAAAAAAGAAAATGGCCGACCTCAACCCTAAACTATTGCAAAGGAAAAATATCCATAGCAAAATATCAAATACTTTCAGGCTTTACTGAATTGGTCAAGGGTTTAACAAAAGACGTCAATATGGTGCCGACACGGCCACCATTTTATCCAAGGGCACAAATCGTGTACTTAGGGTGCCTTTGTACACAGTGGTGCGTTATTATAGAGGCCACGGTTTTTGTAACGGGTAATGAAAATCTGGGGCAGTGGTATAATAAAGAGTTTTTATTCAGACTTTTCAGTTTACATGCTAGAAACATTAAAGCGGCGTATTTTCAATAAATACACTACTTGAGAGTACACACGGCCCACGGCACACATCAAGCTATACTTCCAGTATATTTATATGTATATTTCCAGTATAAGCTGACTTCTCATTGTACGGAAATTCTATACAATGCGCGATCAGCATAAACTGGAAATGTATATCTTGATGTGTAGCTGTGTGTACCTAAGTAAGTACCTACCGTCTTATTTTTGCAAAAAGAGAACTAGCCTTCATAATATTTTGACAGGCTGTTGTCGAATTTTCAACAACTTTCCAGAAATTAGGCTTTGACATCAAAATGAAGTAAACAATAAACAAGAAAAAAGGCTAGGTTTATTTTAAAAACAAATGCCGAACAAAATAAAAAATCAACCCTCGATCGATCTGTGAAATCTAACCTCGACATAAACAAAATAACACCCTAAATAAAAACAAATAGGTACCAACGTAAACAATCTTTTCCCACATTCTCCACTGAAACTTTCTTTACTAAGACTTACCCTAACATAACGTTGTTTTATTTCGTTGAGAATTACAGCATAAGAGGATTACCGACTCACGTTGTGCGTATGTCGTGGGGAGAAACCTGCTGAGTAAGCGAAAATACGTACGTATCACGTACCTCGTGTTTTATTAAAAGAAGGGAGAATGGGGTAAAACAAAAGAGGAACGCAAAGGATTAGCCGAAATTAATTCTAGACTGTTATCCTCGCCTAAAAGGTTGAGGATTTTTGTGCGGTAGGTTCGTAATACAGGTAGACTTTGCACAAGTTATGAAGAAGGTACAAACCCTTGCGCGTAGTAAGACAAATTAATGGTTTTATCGATGCGTTGCTTATCTGTCTCAAAAATATCTGAGGCCCTAGACAAAGTGACATTCTATCAGCGATAACGATGATGGAAAAGGCAAAAATGAATAGGACTGACATAAACTATCGAAAAGCTTATGTCAATCCTGTTGAAAGTCGTTGTAGAAATACGAAACGATTTCAAAGCGATTGTCACTTGTCTAGGCCCTTAGAACTGAAGAAATAAAATAAGCAGTACCTTTGTACTCATATTATAATTATCTCGTATCTATATTACTTTACTGTGCGTACATAAGTAGTAAAATAAATAAATGAACAGCTAAAAAAAACTCCGCCTCATAACTAAGAACATAAATACTTCATGACATCACGCCTGTATTCCCCGAAGGGATAGGCAGAGGAGTACCTTTGTACAGGCACATTTCGTCAGTCATGTTTAAGTCCCATGTAATGGGGGCGAGCCTATTGCCATCAACGGGGCACGAATCCAGACTCATAGCCGCTACTGAGAAATTCCATTTAGAAAGACCCAATAACACTTTGCCCAACCTAGGAATCGAAACCAGGACCTCATGCTCAGCAATAGCGCTTGCGACCACTAGACCAATGAGGCTATATTCCAATAATAAATTGTTACATTACCTAAGGTTTGTAAGGTTCCTGCAACCCAAGATTACACTAATATGACGACAGTACCAAAAGACATTCAGATAAATTAACTACCTATTATTAGTTTATCCACTAGTTAATCAGTAAATGCTGAACTACAAAACGCAAACATTTAATTAAAAGGACCGCAAACCAATGAAACCAATCAATTTCGCTCAAAGACCCCTTTCAATCAGTCGCCGCGTATCTAATTGTCAATTATCCTGGTTCTCTCATTATGTTGATGACTAGTATTGATTGGTTCTAATTTAGTGAAGTAATAGGTGTATGCAAGCTATAGTAATCTAAAAGAAATAGCGATGTACATATTGATAAAATGTCATTGTAGTTTCGTTTTTAACTACGATTCACGTATGTACCACATCATCATTCTCCTGGCCGATTTTGGGGGCAGCGCAGTGAGATTCTGTTTTGTACATCTTTAGTAGCTGACTAAAACCCACCCGTGTTCCTTCAGTTGCCTGTTGCCAGGGTCCCGGTAATATCTCAGTATTCACCACCTTTTTCTAGACATGTTATAATTCACAAGTAACTACGTATATTATGCTCAAAGTCGTTACTCCAAAACTGTGGTAGCATTTGCGTTTATTACTCAATTAGTAAAATAATCCTTCATCAGTTGAAGTTTCTGGAAATTTCGTTTACAATCAGTTAACCCGTCTGAAACATCCCCGAAAAGTTCCAAATACCAATAAATTCAAACAGAGTTTGATAAAACACGATACAAACATTCAAGCAATTTCATATCGCTCCGATTCCGATCAAAGGACGCGATCCGACCCTCGATTGGTTTGAATCAAATTGACCGCAAGGCATCCGGGCCCTTTAATAAACCAGCGGTGGTTTACCCACTTTAGTCACGAACCAAGAAAATACAGAACCTCAACTTTTGGCAAAGGAAATTGTATTCATATTCATTTATTTATTGCATTCCATAAAGTATTATAGATGTTACAAAACGCTTTTAGCTAAGTGCAAATTATGGACCCTGTTAGGGCCACAGCACTGGATAAAAAAAACAGTCACAAGAAAACGCAAGATCTTTTTCGGGATGTACACCATCATCTAAACTCTTCAAGATGACTTAGCATGAAAATACAATGAGTAAAAGTTTCAAACTTGTAACACCCCTCTTTTCGGAGCAGGGATTAAAATAAAGAACATCAAACTGCAGATGTTTTCCAGGAAAATAAAAATATTCCGGAAAAAATACTTTCATTAGCGTTATTACAAAAAGAAAGTATCTTTTCCACGATACTCACTAACGGGAATCTACAACTTTTGTATCAAGACATGATTTTGTTTGTTACCCAGCTTTAACTTAACCTTTTGGCTCTTTACTTAACCTTATGGCTCTTTACTTATGCTTTACTTACCTCCTACTTTGTGCTCAAGCTAAGTTTACCCTCTTACATACCAACATTGTTATGAAGCCAACGGAACTAACTTAGTTCCGGCATTTAGTGTGTTAAGAGCCGAACCTGATCGGGCTTGCATAAACGATCTAATACTGAGGGGTGGTGAAATCTTGAAGCAAGTTTGGTGAGAGTTTGAGTATAAAGGATAATATGTTGGCTGTAGAGAGGCTGTCGTTAAAATAAACTTCTAAAGTAGAGAATTTGTTCCAATTTTAAGAATGAAGGTTGGCTGATATTTCTTTCAACCTACTACATATTCCTAGCTATAAATAAATAAGGGCCGGACGATGACAATGTTCGTTGCATCAGTTTCATGCAAAATTTATTTCTTTAGGGTGCACAATATTGTAATCATTTACAATATACTAGGTCATATTTTTGTTTTTAACAGCTTGGATAGTTATTAGAAGTTATTCATCGGTTTTTATCGCAGCGCTACACGGTTATAATTAAGACATATCCATTTACGTTCATGTATTCATATTTGAGCAATGCTTTGTTTGTTTTTTTTTAACAGATTTGAAAAATTATGATTCGAAAATAATGTTGACTCATTGACAACGTATTTTATCGCGTCTATAAAATTGACTCTTACATATAAATTTTTCTAGACAAGATAAGCAGGTGAACGCATCTGTGAATTGATAGATACTATAGGATCCACAAAACATTGTTTAGATTAAAAATTCCAAGAACAGCCAATCAATTCTGTAAAAATGTCACAGTTAAAACTTAGGTGAAGTCAGCTGTCAATGATGTCAATCCCTAGCATTAGGTGGAATGATAGCTCACTTCACTTAAGCATCACGGCGAGTTTTTTACAGAATAGACCGATAGTTCTGATAAATATATACCTAGACATTATGGCTTCAGTATTTCTAGTAGTAGGTGGATAAAAACTAAACCTTCCTGTTGTGGAGAACAGAAAGATATGGAAGACAATAGGTCATGTATGGAAGGTATTGACGCAGAACCAGACAGTAACTGGGCCAAGAAGAGAATACGGGAATATATGGATAAGGATAATAATAAGTACGTGTATGTTCAAGCCATCAATCATGTTGACGATGAAGGGGCATTATTTCCAAGTAGCAACAGTACTGACATCTTATTTACAAGATAAACACTTAAGAACTCTAACAGTTACGACTAACTGACTGTTAATTCAAACAAGCTTTTTATACCAGTTCCAAGTATTAATAGAATTGTCTGGTCACCTTCAAAGATAACTAATACTGAGGAAGATCTATGGATCACAAATTACGGTCAAGTTGACCTCACGCGTCTATCAGTTGCTGTGGTTTTTGTTACCTTTACAACAAAACAGAAAACGGAATGGATAAATTAGATGTTTTGAGATTATTTATTGATGTCAAGAGAATCTGCGAGATATTAGACAAAATTATGTAAGTATCTACAGGGGTTATCGCAATTATTACCAAACCGCTTAGGGTAGAGATAATGGTGATATAGCTATTAGAAGGGACTACTACAGGCTCATAATAACTAACGATTATCATTTGATCAGAATCAGTAACTACCAAAGGCGAAGGGTGAAAGTTCCACAAGACAAGTATGTATGAACATTCATAGGCTCTAGGAATTTCTGTTTGAAAAGGGCAATTGCATTGAAAACACTAGCAAAATGCATCCGCCACTGGAAGTCAAACACAATATTGCTCAAGAAATATACTATAGGTACATAAAAATATAATATATATAACCAAAAAATACGCTAACGCAATAAAAACATTAACTTACAAAAAACTAAATAAGAATAATGGAAGAACTTGGAAAATATGGCTCAAAATAATTCTTGTGTTCAATTTAAAATCCAAAGTTAAGCTCAGCTTAAAATACAGACTATCGTTGCCACGAGAGAAAACAAGGGGTTCAAGGAAAATTATAAAACGAAAAAATGGAGACGAGTTAAGGTCGGGTTAAAAGCTAATATAATAAAAACAGAATTGTGTTATTGTAAAGACGATGCCGAAGTAAAAGCAAACATACTGCAGGAGTTGATTTTCACAGTGGAAGTTAAACGGGTGCATAAACCTAGTAGGAAAATCCACGGGGCAGGGAAACTAATAGGATTTTACTCTTTTATATAAGGAATTAAATGAGTATTATTTATTACTAGTCTCGATTGTGAGAAGATAATTATGGTTGGTTGTGTCGTCTCGGGTTCCGTCACTAGAAGTTTCGATCGTCAGCCAGTCTAAAAGAAACTATTTAGTATATCAAAATAGAATAAGAAGTTTTTTATTTTTTTCATGTTATGCAATACCAAGTCGTTTCTTTTACTTTTATCCTGAACTTCTTATTAAAATTCTTCTATTTAATCAACATCAAAATAACAAAGATTGAGGAAGTGAATGTATTGGTATTTTAAATCTCAGTCCTCTTCCCACCTACATCAGTGTATTGTAAACCACAATCCAAGGTTCCAATCAACCACAAGCCAAATCTAGGCTTCCCAATATCCAGTACATGGGCATAGGAAGTTGTAATTATAGCAGCAAGGTTCTGTCCGGGCTGGGGGTGACCACCCCCTCGCATCCCCTCTTCACCCCCGCACGCATCGATTGGCGGCTTTCGGCCCATGCAAATGCACAATGCCCCTTGCATTCAGAATAGGCAGTGCGGGTAGTTAGACACGTTATGTTAGGGTTGCCAAGCTTTGGACCGTGAATTTGGAAAATATTTTTATATTGACTTGATTTTCACAATTTAAAAGTGACAACTACACACTCTGCGTTGTTCCGTGTTTCATGTGAAAGACATTTCATGTAAAGAAATGATTTTAAAATTGGGTTTGAAATAATTCCTTGTTGAGCTTATCTTCTGGACTTGTGCTTTCCTAACGGAATATGTCATATTCCATTTCCATTATTTGGTTTAAAAAGAAAAAACAACTACTTACTTATATAATTTTGACAACTTCTTTATCCGGCATATTACATAGGTTCTAAATTCTATTAGTTCTTCGAAAATAATGTCGGTAACATTTTCATCCTTCTACAGCTTACCAACCCTAGGTTTGGGTTACTCACTTTTGTTTCCTATGTCTGGGTCTGCGGTTGATTTGCTTTTGTTTAGGTTTTGCTTGTCTTATCAATGTTTGCTAATCAGAGTTCTGTCGTACTATTGTTGGATCTTAGTGGTATTTTTAAATAAATTATTTTACTTTTGTCTACTACCAGTGTAAGAGGTCTCTACGTATTTGAGAGTATTGTTTAAAATTTATAATTATTATTGCTTTTCGTTTAATAACCTGAGGGCCTAGACAAATGGCAATCACTTTTAAAGCGTTTCGTATATCTGTAATGTCTTTCAACAGGATTGACATAAGTTTTACGGTAAGGTCATGTCAGTCCAAACCACGTTTGACTTGTCCACAATCGTTATCACTAATATAATGTTAGTTTGTCTATTACTGTTATGTTTGGCTCGTATAAGTATATGGTTTTCTTAAGAATCTTTAGCATCTATCGTCGTTTCATTGAATACGACAGGTTATTACAGGCGTTTTGTGCCAGAAACATCTTGTTTTACCGGCAAAACGAGTTGCACCAACCTTTCAAACCTCCTTACTTGAGCTTCCTCAGTGTTGACAAACTTGTCTAAACTGCCTAAACGGTTACTCGACCTCTGATACTGCTCAAAACTTTGCATTTTCCTTCCTGTTAAGATCAAATCAATTTACTATCAGATGGTGTAAATACTTCACACTTTAGACATGCAACTATTGAACTTTAAGACAGGTTTTTAGTGCTGATTAGAGGTAGAATATACTTTATATTCATTTTCTCGTTGTAACTTGATATTTCAACTGTTGGTTTGACAGCTTCCAATCGACAGTTACATAAATGAATACTTGACTTAATGACTGCCTAATTTTTGAAAATAACACTGATTATTGTCATTAAATTATTCCATTTTAATTTCTCTACAAAGAAGGATCACTCACAGCATTGAAGGATCACCAGTCCATGTAGTATTGTTTAACTCAGTCAAGAAGCCTCGTAACTCAAAATATTTTTCGCTACCCTAGGCACCGCTACATTTCGTTCCCAAAAGATAATGTGCATTCTCAAAACAATAACAATGATTAATAATATCAGTAAAATAAAACAATACACAAACGGTGTAGTTGCCAAGCAGTTCTGATAAAAAATTTAAGTATTCTGCATATTTTGGCAGGGGGCCGGCGCGTGCGCCACTTGGCACCGATACGGTTATACGGTACGATGCAAATGATGCATTGTGCGATTCCAGCATGTTTGTGTTACGTAAGTACCGTTACAGTATTTGAGGTGGTGTCTGGTGAATGTTGTAGTGCCTGCCAAGAAAATATTTAGGCCTATAACTTTTTTCTTTGCGAGTTTTGGGCCCATTGATCAGTCTCCTTTGTTGTCATTCTCATTGCTATCAAAAGTTACTACATCAATTTCAGGAACATTAAGTGTATCCTTCCACTGCTCTCCATATCTTATCAGATATCTATTCGAAGAATTCATCATTCCTAATCATTGTTAGGCTCTTGTTCAGCCGTAGACAGTTAGGAACCACGATGATAATGATTCATTTTGTACGTAACCTCTCCCACTACGTATTTTGTAAGATAAGATGCGATGGATTATTAAATCTACAGAAAAAACTGCATGTAGGGTAAACTCACCAGTAACTGGCCACTTAAGCTCATCGGCTAGTTTATGTCAAAGATAAGCCAAAATGTGTAAAGAAATTAATATTCTTATATTACCTTTGGTTAAAGCGTCTATTCGTTTATCGATATTGATGGGTAAATTATTAAATAAAACAGGATTACATAGAAATATTTTAATTAGTTGAAAAAGTAGTTATTTCAAGTAGTAATTAGCCATAAAATTTAGAAAATAGCCATCATAAAACTAATTACTGGCCGTGTAGAACTAATCACCAAAAAAACAAAATAAAGAAAAAAGCATATTGGTAAATACACTGTACCAATCCCGTAACATCTTTTTCCATCCAGCTTTTATTGGACGAAAGGCTGCAACATCTGCTGGTTATGCAATCGTTCCGAAATGGATTAGGCCTTGAATTTTTTTCAAAAAGTCTTTAACACAAACCTGTATATCCTCATTTTTCTGGGAAATCCTCGTTTACCTTGTTGTATAGGTAATGAAGTCACCCTACTCATTTTCTTCAGCTTCAGTAAGCACTGGATCAGGTCCAGACTTAAACGTTGTGTTAGGATTTCGTATTTTAAATTGGATACTAATTCTGGGCACTCCAAATTTTTTTGCGGCTTGACGTATCGAACCTTCATCGTTTTCAATAAATTTGATAGCCTCTTCTATTGCCTCTTTGCAGTATTGGCGTTTTTTTAATACAATATAAAGGGGTGGCCAGTAAGTGATAATCCATAGTATCACTTACTGGCCACCCCTGGCCAGTTACTAGTAAATGTGTGTATTTTTTTTTGTTTTTTTTGTATGGTATAGAACACCTTAAGCGCCTCCTTAATACGTTTCATTTTTAATAAAATTCGAATATTAGGATATAACCCAGTAACTGGCATGGGTGGCCAATAATTGAAAATATGCAAAAATTTCGATCAAATACTAGCCACCCTCCCAATCTCGGTTTACAAATGATGCCAATACAATAAAACGTTTAAAAAGGATCACTTACCATCTATACAACACACCAAATACAATCGACTCGCGTTTACTACACAAATTATCACAAAATTTAATAAAGACCTAGAGCGTTACGTTAAGATTTTTTAAAGAATTATCCATTCATCTCAGAACATGAACACCGACTGTCACAAAATGGTCGTTATTTTTGGCGCTACTATCTTAATTGAAAAAAATGTTACTAGAATGAAATCTATTTGAGTAAGTAATATCAAAGACAAATCATAGATGGCGTACTGTAAGGATAACTCTTAATTTATGCAGTTAAAGTGGGTAGTGGCCAATTAATGAAAGCGGCCAGTTATACCTCTGTTTACCCTAGATGTTATCTGTTACAAGAATGTTTAAGCTCCTTAAGCGGTACTTCCTTTAGTATAGGCCATACACCATACATCTGCCTTTAAAAATAGTACTACAAAGTAGTACAAATTATCAGAGTATTAGCAAGCAAGTAGTCATAAAAAACAACGCATAAAACTTTAAGAACGGGAGATGTTTACAAATAAACAAGTCGTAAGTGCAGTGGGTGTGAACAGGTGCGCAATTATGTAGGCCATCGGACATGTCCGAACAGGCCAGTGGGCTGAGTCAGCCCATCTGTATTGATAATGAAACGTACAGAAGGTTAAGTTGATACGATGTGAGATAACGAGCTAAATACAGGCGTGATGCTATGTTGTGTTATGAAAAATTACAGAGGTCCAGGAGAAGGACATGAATATAACCAGCGCGTCTTAGAACAGAAAATCGAAGCAAATATGACATCCATCAACCCGCGCCCGCGTGGCTGATTGAGGCATCATTTAGCCTTAGTCCTAGTCTTGGGAAAATGATAGGCCAACCCCAGAAGTGCCAAAAACTAGTGAAATATTCGATTGGAGCAAAAACTAGTGAAACATAATCAATGTTTGGAGAAAATATTGTACATATATTAGTATCTTACTAACATTACATACCAAAATTTATTTCTCATGGCAAAAACTGAATGAAACGTACAATCCTCACACTACACTTTGGTTTGTCATCATAGTTTATTCATTTTAAAATTGTATTTATTTAATATTTCACAACTGCTTCAAAAATTAGTAAGCTAATCTTTACAAAACACAAATGTAACTGAAGGGCGTTGACGCAAATCACGACTGTCAGTAGTCCGATTACAACTACGATTAAATAAAATGCCTTTCTATTACTTATCGCACTTCGAGCGGGAATGGTCCTTCTGATTGCTATCTATTCTATGTCACCGTATTGCACAAGCATAATATGTTATTGAACCCTGTGATGAAGACAGTAGAGTCGATAACCCTACAGTCGTTGACCACTGTCAATCATTGGTTTTATTGCGATTAATTGAAATAAATGTTTTATTGACAATAAATTATATTCATTATTGATCCGCGTTTTAAGTTTTACTATTAATGAGGAAATTACTGGTACTGTTAGGTTTATTGGGACGAGATTGAGTCGATTTGTATCGGTTAATCAGAAATAATAAAAATAATATTAAACGGTTTTTCAGTAATTCATTCACATAACTTTATAACAAAATAGCTTTTCCAAGTAAGGGAAAAATTACGTAGATATAAGCACAGTAGAATAAGTTTTTTATTTATAACTACCTTCCACTCGCGGCTCCGCCCGCGCGTTTTGTTGATAAGAAGTAGCCTATGTCCTTCCCCAGGGTGCCATCTATCACCTTGCCAAATTTTGTCGAAATGCGCTCAGTGGTTTAGGCATGAAAAGGTAACATACAGATAGACAGAGTTACTTTAGAATTTATAATATTAGTATGGATGATGGCGATACCAAGAACCATTGGGTATAGGTATGACGGCGCAGAAAGTGCCACTGTTTAGTTTTGTTACGAAGTTCCTAGGAACCACAGAAAAGGTCGGATAAGGGTGATACTGGCTGGTGACAGCCACTCTAGCAGAGCGTGGCATCGTTGGTTGCACGGCGGCTGTCTTGATGTCTGATGACAGAGATGTCAGGAGTCGCTGTCCTACCCATAACTATTATCACTGTAAATCGAAAATATTGTAAAAGCCAATTATTCTTTTCTTTTAAAAGAGTAACCGTGGAGTTTTTTTCCGGTTCTTCTCCATAGGAAACGACCAGCTTCTGACGTCTCATAAGTGCCCATGTGGTCGTCAGAAGCCCGAAAGTCTGACAACCAGTCTTACCAAGGGGTATCATATTACCCAGTTACTGGGTCGTGGAGGTCAGATAGGCAGTCGCTCCATGTAAAATACTGGTATTCAGCTGCTTCCGGTTAGACTGGAAGCCGACCCCAACATAGTTGAGAAAAGGCTATGCAGGTGATTTAAGTCTCTTGTATCTTTACCAATAATGAAGAAACTACTTCATAGCTTTGCATAGTACGCCCTCGCATAAGGAAGTAGCTATCACAGGGAAATCTATTTATATGCCCAGTTTGGCAATAAAAAATAATTTCTACCATTAGTACCTAAAACAAACTATTCGTTTTTGTTTATAGGAACCGAGCATAATTATGATAAACACTTTAGGTAAAGGCCATCCAGCGCCGTTAGGTATTTAGAATGAAAGTGCTACTTATCTGAAAGCAATGCTGCTATCCATCATAATTAAAATACAACTTTCTTATCTCCACCAACAATGTAATAACAAACAAAGATTAATACGAATACCGATGTCTCCTGCCAATAGATAGATAGATAGCTATTCATTTGATTACCTAATTAGTTGCTGTCATTAGCATGCTTAGCATGAATGAATACTAGTGAAAGTTATGAATACACGCGGGAAGAAAGTGAAAATTATTGAAGATATTTTTGTATGCCTATAGAATTTATTCCTGCTTCTTATGGACTACATATGTTATTTTAGGGGTTGGCTAGGGTTAGTCAACATCATAATAATAGTATAATATAATACATAACAGTCTAGCTATAGTCCAATCTCAACGGAGACTAAGCTTTCGGCGCGGGAGATATTATAGTGCACATGTGTGTGCGCAGACACAAGTGCACTCACTCTTCCCTCACTCTCATAGTCCGATGGCACGGCAATCCGACACGACCGGAGAGAGATCAGGCTTAACGTGCTTTCCGAGGCACGGGGGTATCACACCGCCAACTTCCAAACTCCGGGCTGTTACTAAGAAATTCCTAATGGAAAACCCGCCTGACCCGGGAATCGAACCCAGGACCCCACGCTCAGCAGTCGCGCTTGCAACCACGAGAACAACGGGGCAGTTAGTCAAGATCGTAATAAGAATACATACATACTATGCTTTGGAGTGCTATAGATCATAATGCATATAGGCTACCCTTTTTATTTCCCGTGGGGAAATCCTCATGGATGCCCTCCGTCTAGGGAGAACGGAGGGTTATCTATGTCGGACTTCTACTGATTAAAACCCCCTTGTTCCTTCTAATACGTACCTAGCTTATGGTACGTATTAGAAGGAAAAAGGGGGTCCCTAAGTTGCATAACTTAGCAGCAGAAACCTGTTAATTGTATTAGATCCTAAACTTCATTCATAAAGGCATATGTCTTTGTTAGTGTGTCTAAAGGGAAGCCAAAATGCGTATAAACTGTGCCAAAAAAGTGACTCAAAAGTGTCGAAGTCGATATTATCTCTAGATATAAATATATCGTCAAGATTGCGTCAATCAAAACATACGATAAGGATGCAATTCACGTAACACGCTATTCTAACAATTTTAAGAATTTTCAGAAAAGGATTATGTACTAAAACATTACGAATTTACATAGAAAACACGTCTGTTTACAGGAAACCTCGAATAATCGATCAAAGCTATAGAATATCAAGGAAATCAATCAAAATCACATCACTACACACAAAATCGGTCACAAGCAACAAAGCTATCCAATTTCCTAAACCGATTCTCAGATACCGTACCGATACTAAATCAATTGCGGCACGTCTCTCGCACTAGAGACGAACCGGAATATCGAATGATTATTTTAATTACACGTTGCATCAAAACGGAATGTACAATACCGATACTAATTGGGAATCGATTGCAATTTTGTGGAACGAAATATCGGAGGCATTGAACGCGGAGAATTACCGAAATGTTATTGAACTTGTGTCAGACATTTTTAAACGTAGCTTTTGAAACTATACTGGTAAACGTCAAAGGGGTAACAAGCATTGTTTATTGTCTATGTTCAGCTGTTATTTGCTTATGGCCCCAATGGTTCAATAGAATTTCTTTTGTTTATTCGTTTCAGCTGGTAGCTACCGAAAAGGAGATCTTCAAAAGGTTTTTAGAAAACCCAGGCGGATTTGACCCATATTTTCGATTTCAGTACTTTCAGCTGTTGGTTGGCTTTGAAAAAAAGAGGATTTATAAAAGGTTTCATGAAAATTTTAAACGCATGAAGAAACCTCGTCGGTAAAAACGGAGAAACTCCGAGCCCCTGGTATAAAACATCAGTAGACACTTAACCTATCCTTGTAATCAAACAGGGGCTTTCTACTAATTTACAAACGTTGTAATGGTCTCTCAATTGTGAGTTTTTGACAGATATGTCATACAAAATCTGCCAGAAATCACAATGCACAGATCATTACAACGATTGTAAATTATTAGACTTGGCCCCTGAAAACCAAACGATTGCTAGCCAAGTAGCAGTAACTACAGAATTAAACGAGGCGTGAAAAGTCATCAAACTCCGGAAAATGCTATCAACGTCAGCCGTTGCTTTAAAATCTAGACAAAAGCCATTACTTGCCAGACAGAATCGTTGCTAAAACAGTTTCCACGCATCAATAAACAATAAATCTTTTGTACTAAAATAGACGTAAACCGCCGATCGTCTTATTCATGCACTATGTTAGTCTGTTACGCCGAAACCATCGATATTTATAGCAGTATTCAAATTGTGTGGGGACAATATACGGGGTTATATTTTGAGCATATAATTTATAACTTTACTACGAGCTAGGAGTGACTATGGTTTCACTTGATTCTTAGGGGAACTTCAGGTATCTTAGGTCATATGTCATTCAGGACATGGTTTGTCCGTATGCCAAATTCCATTTAAATCCGTTCAGCTGTTTATGCGTAGTTGAGTATCGCTCATCCTAAAAAGGTTTATTTTTTAAGTTGAATGGAATAGTGGGATTATTTAATTGATAACCAATGAAATACTCGACTACTGACTAATAAGAAGTGCGGAAAAAGACATGCTGCGAAGACCCCAAATAAATTGGGATATGGACAAGACAACGATCATATAAACAAATAAATACCAAATGAGTACCGGAATGCGATTAAAACAGAGGATCAAATAAAAAGGTCTGGTCCAATTTTATCAATTGCAAGCTTTAATTAAAAGCGAGTGAGTATAAAATGCGTCATACGACCGCTTGCAAGCGACAACCACTTTGTATCGTTACTATATGCAATGCAATGCGACGCATCCTTTAAATGCCGCACATTTTTGCCACACGCGCGGTTTTAAAAGGATCGTGGAATTGGATTATTGTGCCATTGCCATTTCAAAAACACATAACCCTCCTTTTTTGGCTTTGCCGCAGTCGGGTTATAAAAAGAAGAGCCACGAGCGAATATTGGGAAACAGTATGTTTTCAGCAGCCAAGCTAATTGCTCGGGGATTTGTTTGTGTGCTGTGTACTGTGTAAATGTGTATAGTTTTAAAAGTCGATAGGTTAGCGGTCCTGTGAGAAACGTCAAAAACTGTCAAAGTTGTCCCTTAACTTGGAGTGTCCCGTCTCCATACACCTGCACTTCTGAGGACCTAGACGTCACGGATACCATTACCAGTACCTTTACTTTCATACATCCTTACTTTAATGTAGAAAATTCTCTGAAACGCATTCGATTTTGCTTAGGTTTTGTAAACTACGTTGCTTATGAGATTATCATTATCTGGAATGGTATTTTTATGAATGAAACTTAATTCTACGCAATTTATTATAAGTGGTGCAACACCTTTTTTATCAGTGCAATAAGGACGCATGTCAAGATAATGCATTCTTACAATGAACAATCATGACAGTTATTTCAGCTATCGTTATCAACTATCAGCATTATATTGTATCTTATTTATCGTATATTATCATGTATTGCATACCAATGATATTGAACAGTGCAACAACCTCACATGTCGTGAAAAATAAGTGTGTGGGTGTAGTGACCTTGTCAATGTTATTTACTAATGATTTAAGATATTTATGTCAATGTCATGTTATGTTATGGAAATGTATTTATTTTATAGATTTTAAATTTAAATTTTATAGATTTTTATACTTACTGTATTTTTCGACCAATTAATACTACTACTACTACGTAAATAGTACTTAAAACTAGCTGTTTTAATTAAATTTCAACACGAATTTTACAGCTTTTGAACTCAACGAGCGCTTTACGCCAGTAGTAAAACCGCAAAGCAATCTGTGGAAGTAGTGTTGAAATCTACCTAGTTAAAACTAAAACCGTGGCGCGTCCGCTCATAAAAACGCGCCGTATAGTTTCATCTCAATGAGCACGGCGCGGGCGGGTCTCGCGAATATCGAATGCAATAAGTGATATCTATGAATATTCAGAGCACGGCCGCCGGTCGCTGTTAATTTGACGCATTTTAGACGATCCCTTGCATAGTCCATTCTGTAAGGTCGTAAGTGCACTTACGTCCAAAATGAATTTTATTATTTTTATACTAGAAATTGTGTAGCCAATGTTTAAAGAATCTATGGTTCAAAGAACCGTCGTTGTAATCATCTGTGGAATGTTATTATGGTGCTAAGTGAAGTTACGACTTTATTGCTCTGAGGATAATTTCGTGCAGTGCAGGCCGTTAATTTATTCGGAGAACGTCATCGTTAAGGTTTTGATGGGATCCGTTGTTATTGCGGTATCACAGTTAAAGTAATTGGGTCAAATAAATGTTGTTAAATGGAAACTATCAATCTTTGTATGAAGTGTGTCAGTTATGACATTATTAATCTTGCAAGTGTATAGTTTATTTTATAACTTACGTACTAAATCCCTTAACAGACATAACATTATGTACTTATAGTTTTCAAAACAGCCAAAATCCGTCTTTAAACAACTTTGAAACCAACACTTTTCATCAATTTTGCATTTAAAGATGCTATTCGTCCATAAATATGAGTAACAGATAACCGTTGATGTCGTTAGCGTAAATCAAAATGTCAGATGACGTCATGAAACGCAATCATTGGTGGAATTTGTGAAATAATGAGAAATGGCGGGTGAATTACTTGAGCTTCGTGACTGGCATATGTTATTGGTGATTAATTCAATAGGCTTTGATATCGGTATGAGATAGACCGTATTGTCTAAAAGGATAGGCTGCAAATATTTAATTTGCAGTAAAATGGAGACATTCGTTTAGAATGGGTAGCACCTTATGAAGGATAGACGTAGGATGGCTTAAAGTTAAACTAAAACGAATTTATGAAATATTATTTCATTTTTGTTTTTTTTTAAATAGATTCATCTTTGACAATTGTGTTATCGGTTTCAAGTTACGAAAAGCCAACTGTAACGTCACGTCCTATGTAAAAAACGCTATGCTAGCAAAACATCAAAGGAAAATACTAGAACTCAGTTACGTATGTATTTCGTGCGGTTCCAGGCGTTACAGGTAATGATAAAAAAAAATCTTCAAAAAAAGCATGTACCGAGTCTGATTCACGAATATTCGCGTATATTCCTGGATCAAGATACATGCACTTCGCGGAATAGGCATCCTAACTGTATGACGTAAGCAATGAGATTTAACGTTATTTCGGTTTTTTGTCGAGTGAGGAAAACTTTCATAAAACTACCTTATGTTTGTATGTTACTGCATTATTAATTTCGTTTGATATTTCTTTTTCATTATAATGCTTACGGCTTTTTGCCTCCTATTAGCATTAAATCTACATACTAATAAGTATTTTGACACCTTTTTTTCTCTTTAAAAAACGGTATATTTTAAATTGGATCTACTGTAGTTTTGTTAAGCTTTTGTAGAAACTAGATTATCTCCTACGGATAGATTATCCTATTATTAAAAATTTATTCTTTAATTTCAGCCTCGCATATTATAAAACCGGCCAAGTGCGAGTCGGACTCGCGCACGAAGGCTTCCGTACCATTACCTATTAAAAGGAGCAAAGAAATCACGTTTGTTATGGGAGCCCCCTTAAATATTTATTTTATTCTGTTTGTTAGTATTTGTTGTTATAGCGGCAACAGAAATACATCATCTGTGAAAATGTCAACTGTCTAACTATCACGGTTCATGAGATACAGCCTGGTGACAGAAGGACAGACAGACAGACAGACAGCGGAGCCTTAGTAATAGGGTCCCGTTTTACCCTTTGGGTACTGAATCCTTAAAATAAACACTCCCATCATATTTCTGTCACCCTTACACCTCACCTACCACATTAATTACATCGCAAAAATATGAAAACACAAGTTCAAAATCCTTTACACAGACTACATACATCAGACTAAAGAAAATCACTCCGGCACGGTACGGCTGACGCTCTCACAAACAATTGTGTTCAATGAACTTGAAAATTGTTTCTCCACGTAATGATATTCATTGGAAACACGGCACTACGTGTTTTCAGCTATGGTATTTTGTAGCGTGCAGTGTAAAGCGTGATATAGAAGAATAAAGTCGTATGTGCAGTTACTGCTTTAGTGACCATTTATGAAAGGATCGTGGAAAGTTGGATGAGCATTTTGGTTAGAATGCTTGTGTTTATGATAGATTCTTACTCACAGAGCTCTCAGTTTAGCTACCCACAAATAATTATTTTTTGTTTTTTTTAAACACTCTTCAGTAAGAATTAGTTACTGATGGCCACCGATTACTTATCATTTGTTTTTTGGGGTTATCCAAACTGGATTTGATTTTTGTTTTGGATTTTTTAGGCAATTCATATCTCCGCCATTTCATAACAGATTGCAAGACGATCTTATTGTGCAAACAATGTTGAATGTACGCAAACGTTTTCCTCGTGTAAATGAAATCTTAAAAGACGCTGGATCACCTTACCCGCTAACCGTAAATGTATGTAACCACAGCTTAACAGAGAAATTCTCTCTGATCCATGAGACGGGTGTAATGTTCCACAGCGTCATTTACCGCGGTTATATATTGAGCGCCATGATGGAATAGGTGTCGTCGTGGAGCGAGCATTTTTCACTAGAACAGCCATTTTGTATGCTCATGTCCCCATGTAGCCTTATTCGTGTTTTTAATAAAATTGTCGGAAAGATGGCGTTGAAGAGAGATGGATGAGTGGTGTTATTTATTCGTTTTTATAGTGGGGATAATCCTTTTTTTTTAATTGTTAGGGACTGAATGTATTTAAATGGTATCTTACGATTTTTTTTTGTTCTTAATAATATTTCTTAATTTAAATTGAATTGCATGTATTTTAATATTATTCATTATCATTTTGTAATATTTGTGTATTTTTCATGTTGGATTATATTCGAACGCATTGTGAATTGTTACTGATTCATAAATAAATTTAAATTGAATTGAAATACGGATTAATCGTTTGATCTTTCGGTCCCCAGCAAAGTTTTTGGCCTTGTGGGATTAAAGAATAAGCTGATAGTTGCTGTATGCGTTAAACAACGTATCTTACGTATCTATTAGTTTATCTAAATATGCAATCTATATTGGAAAAAGAAAAATATAGCACTCTCATAAAAATACCTCATCCCTCAATTTGTCGTTCTAAAATCATCTCGCTACACGACATTCTCCGGTCAGTAGGACGAAAAATATCGACATTTGCAACCTCTGGCGCCGGTCGTGTGAATCATGCGCATTCCTACACTTTATGCCATGAGGCGTTGACACTAGAATATGTTTGGGAGTTTCTAGGACATTTGTAGGCAACCTGAGTATTGTGCCGATAATTTTGACAGTTAATTCGATGAAGTTGTTATTCAAAACGTGGGTTTTGTATAAGCGCCATAGTTTAGTATGGAATTTAATGTTATTTTGTAAGTGACGTGATGGATGTTCTGGGCGAAGAATAAATGTCCACCTTTATTCTTGTGGGTGTCTTAAAATACAACAGTTGTTAAAAGGGTGGGTAGCAGTTTCTATTAATGTCTACTAGTAATAATAAACTAACGTTTTACTTATGTCTGCCAACCGTAATTAAGGGACTTTGTACTTAATTACGCTTGGCATAGGATACTACGAATAGGACATAAGATACCTTTTTCTCGATATTCCCACGGGATTGAGACTTACGCGGGTGAAACCGCGGGGCGCAGCTAGTTACGCATAAAACAATTAATCATTACTCCATGTATCATGACCAGACATTTACATATTTATTCGACCCGCCATAGCGACTAAATTATGCAAAACAGCCGACTGACGACGCCTCATAATTAAATATAATAAAGCATTTTAATCTCATTGGCCTTAAAACGTATAAAAACTGTCACGGCGTATTAACAATTAGTGTTGTGCAAAACAAGGGTTTTTATAGCCGAAAGTCGAAACCGAAAGAGCCCAATTACTTCTGCCATAGCTTTAGCATTTTGTACTATGTATGATTATAAAAAGTTCTTCATTTGTTTCTGTGTTGGTAAAACATTCTGGATTCTAAGCAATGTGTAGGGAACTAAGCAGTTAGACGGTCTCTGGTCTTCTAGTACATAGCTACCTACTACATTGGATCGAACTTGGATACCTAAGTCCTGAGAGGGAGTTTCAACTCTATAATAGTGGCTTTTGTGGACACGATAATTGTTTAGATTTGTTACAGTTGTAATGGCAATCATGTCATTTGGTTTGACTAGGTTTTTATTTTCTTACTTATCTCTTGTATAGATTGTTGTCCATTTTGTGAATGTGAGAACGATGTAGGCTTAGTGGACGGTAGTAGATTTATTGAACATTTTCTATTTTGTTGAGTATTTACCTGTACAAGTACCTATTACTTGTTGATAGGCCTACACTGTCCTCCTATACCTAATAACTCTGTAATTCGAAAATATTGTAACAGCCAATTATTTTTAAAAGAGTAACCGTGGAGTTTTTTGCCGGCTCTTCTCCATAGAAAACGACCATTTGGAACCGTGCACCTGGCTCCTGACGTTTCATAAGTGCCCATGTAAGTTTATGTGAAATAAAATATTTTGATTTTGAAGGATTTTTTTTGTGGAATAGTACTTATTTCTTCTTGTATATTTAACTATTTACGGATTACCATACCAATAAATATAACGAATTCATTTATAAGTATACTGTCATATTTTTAGCAGGTGACGCGCCACGGTTGCTAAAGTTTCGGCTGTCGTTCGACCGAAACCGACGGCCCAACACTACAAAAATTCCTTATAGCGCCCACACTTCGAAAACCTTAGCACAATAAATATAAAAGTCAATTCATATTTACAACCGTAATGTCAGTGATTGTTATATGAAGGTTGTAATAACTGGAAATCGTAATGGATTCATAACTGTGCTCATATATTTGACGAAATGCTTTGTTTTAGTATCAATAAACTACAAGTAATTACGTTTGTTGACTTACATATATGGCGACTGTCAAAATCTGTACTATTCTAGCAATGTTTAATATTGTTTTGGTTTCGGCTTTCGGTCTAACCGGACGCATCACTAGATAATACATTTACAATTCACTGTTAGAAATATTTTCATGGTAATTAAATTATTAATGCAAAAATAATTGCAAGGTAATAATTAATCGAGTTAATGCAAAAAAGATTTGCAGAATAAATTACAGGGTTATTACAAAAAAAGCGCTCACTTCACGTGACGTCGCACTATTTTCTTTCTCACACATAACATAACATCACGCGTGTATTCCCTGAAGGATTGGGCAGAGGTGTACCTAAAGTAGGTAGATCCACATTTCGCCAGTTATGTGTAAGTCCCATGTAATAGGGGGCGTATCTTTTGCCAACCAAGCACTAATGCAGACTCCGGGCTGGTACTGAGCAATAACCGAATAACACTTTGCCCGATCCAGCAATCAAACCCAGGACCTACTATACTATTTTCTTTCCTTCTACAATAATCAGAAACGAATAAAATTTAAATTATCAATACCAACATAATTTACGTCGTTAAAAAGAGATATTACGCAAATAAACACTCAAAGCTTACCTCACTGATAACGTTATTTTATTAAAAGCTTTCCGGCTTTTAAGAAAACCGAGTTATATATCAGAAAGTTGCGAGATTATTATGTCGAGAAGTTGCTTAACATGAAAGGGCCGGTATTAAGTCGACTGTCCACTGTTACCTAGGATATGCACGGAAAAGTTAGCCGCGGTAGCTGCGCGGTTCATTTGTTTCCCAGTCACGAATCCGTGCGTAGCAAGGCCGTGGTAGGGCTCAGTGAACGTTCCCACCTAAATCTTCATATAAAGCGAAGCGAAGTACACGTGCGTAGCTTCGTCGTGGGTTGCTGTGGAGCGTCGTCTTTAGATATAAGCGACATATGCTGGGGTGTTGTCAACATCACTTCACCCACTCAACACCTACAGACCAAGATGGCGTAATTTGGGACACCATAACTGTCCCCAAAATGTCGGAAGCGGTAAACAATTTGTTGATAATTTAAAACGAGGCAAAAATGCGATGCAGACTCGGTAAAGGCATAGCGAAAGCTCTACGCTGGAGGAACAGATAAGCTTGATGATACTTCCTAAGAAATCGCATCACTGAACGACAACTGTTTAAATAAAACCATCAGGATTTTTTAAGAATGCACAAACCGATAGATTCGAATTAAGCAACGGTTTCCTAGAAGAGCGGTGGCCGCCACATAACGGTCACAGTGACGGCTGTCATGAGAATGATGGCATTTCACTTTGTGGCGGTCACCGCTCTTCTAGCAAACCGTAGCTTTACACTCGTATTTTACCGTGTTAAAATTAAGGATACCAGGAATTCGAAACCTATTAATGATACTGCTAGGCTAGGGTAATGATGATTCCTTTCGTAAAACCAACAAAGCAATTTAAAAAGACACATGCGAGAAAGCTAATATTCTCAAACTCCCAATGCTAATTGGTCCAATTTACTTCAAGTCTTCGATTAAGAGTTAATGCCATACAGTTAATGCGAAAGTGAAAAATAATTGGCAGTCTCAGACTATGAATGTGAATAATTGGAATAGTAATTATCGTACATGCTTTGAAACCTAGCGTAGAATAGAGAGCGATATCGTAAGTTCGATAAACTGACAGAGAATGAAATATGAAAGTGAGGCTTATGATTAACATTCACTCTTTTGAAGGTTTGAAGAACAATAATATAGTTCTGGGTAAATAATAAAATTCGTAATAATAATTTCACAAAACTATCCATGAAGGGGGCGGAGGGGGTGTTGAAGTTCGAAGGGGAAATAACGAATTCTACGCGAACGAAGTCACAGGTGAAGAGCTAGTTCAGTTAGTGGATAAAGATGCTGTGAATAGCGATGACTTTTTAGTGGGATTAGAACCAACTTATTCCTGTGAAACTATTTCTAAAACCAGACACGTTTAAGTTAGAGCGTTAATAGTGACATAAATATTAAATAACTACAATGATACACTGCCAGCATTCTTCACCAAAAAAGGCAAGATCAGCATTGCTAATCGAATTTTTACAACGCATCGTTTAAAGCTTAACAGGTGTATAAGTTGCATCACAGATACTTTCAAGTTGGACACCTTGAATTGATTATTGTGCCCACACCTCAAGTCGTAGGTTTGTATCACCGGAGACACACATTCTTAACACATCAATTTGGAACTGAAGAGGTTTTGGCACTTGGTCAAAAAACTATAAACGTCTATCTAAATAATGATGTTAAAACTAACTAAGAGATATAAAAAAATCAAAAATGCCACTAGATATTAATTAAAAAATGGATCATAATATCCATTCAGAACAAGGATTGCATGAACCATGTTTGAATTTAGTGATAACTGAAAATCTTGTAGAAAATACTAAACTAAAGCATGAGTAAACACTTATATACAGATGTACCTATTTTTTTTCTTTTGAATGTTCATTTAACACCCGTTTTTTTAAAGATTGAGAGATACCCCTGTTTGATGAAATATTCATAAATCTACGCACCTTTTAGACCGGACCCTGGTATATCTCCAAGTATTGCTGCTGTAATGTCCTGAACTAGAAGGACACAGTAGCAACTGAAGACTGTTCGGTCTAGGCTGTCTCTGCTTCTTCACTCTTAGCTTCACTACTTCTTCAACTTCTAACTTCTCTAGTTTCTTCTCTTTCTTTCCTTCTTTGATTGGCGGCTTCTTGGAGTCCACACTCCATCTGCGCTCGTCCATAATCCTTTCTTCCAAATTCAAATGATCCAACCTCTCCTTAATAAAACTCCTTGTACGAATCAAGTCTGGAGTCGTATCCAGTTTATCATTTCTCCTTATTTCTATAGGAGATAGAGGAGGTCTTCTTGGCTCAAAGACAACTTTGGAGTACTCGTTACTTCGACGCCACATGCGGGGCGAGAGTGGCCAAAACCGCCCATTTTGTTGACCAGATTCCATCACCATTTTGAATTTTTATCACAAATTCACAATTCACTGACTATCTCGATGCTAAAATTAGAATTTATATAATAAGAGCTTTAAATTCTCAGACACTTATTTAAATGTGATAGGATAGCTTAACGTTGTTAATATAATTCAAGACAAACACTGAACACGTCCGTTACATCCGTAAGCTATTCATATACTGAACGTTGTTGAAATGAAAAGTGCATAACAAACGCGCCCACGCAATCAATCATGCGAAACGTCTACAGGAACCATAGATAAAGATGGAGTGACTACTTCGATGAGTCAAACAGTAGTACAATTGACGTAAAATGTATTAGAAATAATATTTCGGATATATTTTTATTTTCCTCAAAAATATTGCTGTAAAATAATGGGTAAATACCATTATTTTCCTCTTATCAAAAGACAGCAATATTTTTCTACAAATTCATGTTTAGCTTTCCGTACTTAGACCACATGAATAAAAAAACGATTATGTGCCGAGACTGTTTGAGGTAAACAAGACAATAATTAGAATAAATAAACTGAATTCTGATAAAACATAGGAATATAAATTGTCAACTTGTAAAAGCAGAAAAACGATGTCAAAGCAAATTAAACAAACGGTCTAATGACCTATATCCATTGAAACGAGTTTGACCCTAAATGAGATAATTTTTATCAATTTCTATCATTTGATATACATCAATTAGTGGAATTGAGGGCAGCGACCGACAAATCGCGGGTCATTATGACCAAGCGGCGCTAGTAATAAAAGCCGTGTTTTTGTCTTTTATTACAATTTGTACCAACTATAACAGGATCTGCGAACTTTTGGCGTAGATTTAATGGCTTTTTTCCTGTCTACATAACGTTAAAATGGGTAATTTAAAAGACTGTTGCACTTTCCGTACGGAAACGGCTTAAGAAAACAGATTAAATCTTTCGAGAGCATTTACTTGTAATTTATTAGTAACGGAAAGAATAGTTTACCATTTTCCTGCTTTTGTTTTGGCAGTTCCAACAGTTCTAAAATCCGTTATCTCCATTTTAGGAAACGAAATCGTGAGCCACCCAAATAAAGTAAAAAAGCGAGACCCTAAATACGTTTTAGCATTTTAACAGCACGAGGGGGATCGCAAACCGTTGACGACTCCTGACGACGCACTGATAGCCATAAACTGCCGAGGAGTCGTAATGGCTGCGATATCGGATGTCGCCGAATAGCGCTGCATACTAAATGCTGGCTCAGGAAGCGGGCGACAGGACGCTAATATATGTGCGTATAGGCATGCAAATGTACTGATGTAGTACATAGATAGCGTATAAGTGGATACAGAGCTTTATACGTGAAGTGATTTAGACGAAAACAAAAAAATTTACCATGACGATTGGTCAGTTGTGAACTTTAATGATTTAATCTAAGTTTAAAAGCGTAACTTTAAATTATATCTAACTAAGCCAATTGCAGAATACAGTCAGAAATTGGGAGAACTTATTTCCCGAGTTATACCACTTTCTACATCTAGTGCATCTTCTTCCTTCCTCATTACTTTAACTGATTCACCGATTGCATTCAAGGAAAATAACCAAATTTTCGTAACAATACTTACGTAACAGCATTTAACGATAATAGGAAACGGCGATAGTACTTAAAGTTTAAACAATACCGCGTAACAAAAAACCCCGAAGTCTAAGAAAGGAGTCGCAGGATATAACGAAAGGACTCAATGCCTTGAATCAACGGAAGCGTTCGATGCGTTTGACATTATTATTACAATAGAGTTGAGTCAGTGGACCAGTAATTCTTGAAATTCGAACGAAATCAATGCCTGTTGACATTGTGGAGACAATGTGTGGGATGCGTCGGACATTCTTGCTTATAGCTTGGTTATGATTAAGTGTTAAGTTATTTAATATCAATTATGGGTCACCTCTGGTTATATTGGAGTCTCCTGCTAAGTACTGAATTTCTTTTGAATCGGGGTAAGTGAAGTTTTATTCAGCATCATCAGCCTTAGCAGCTCACTGCTCTACTTAGGCCTCTCCAACCACACGCCAAAATTTTATTAATAAAATATCGAGGAGTTTTAGTTCTGTGTATACCTGTACGGCACACCCTTCGGGGAAATCCTATGCAATATTTCGTAACATTATGTGAGGGGTTTACCGAACGGAAGTTTCTAATTAATAATAATTATCTAATCTTCATAATCAGCTCATGTGCAGTCAGTATTGCTAAGTGTGTTTAGTATATAGTTTTGGCTATAAAGAAAAAAGGTAAGATGGTTAAAAAGAAAAGATACTGGTGGTCGAACCAAAGACGCCCAAAGGCATCGCGGAAGACCCAGGCGTTGATCTCGAGACGAGCTTGACGCCTGTAGACGGGATTCGTCCCTATTAGCCTAGGATCGAGTTGAGTGGAAACGATAAGGAGGGCTTTTCCCTGCAATGTGATAATACAGGTTGTATTATTGTTTTGAGCACAAGCCTTAGTTTCAAGCAAATACTATTGCTCGGTTCCTATAAACATAAACGAATCGTTTTGCTTACCAATGGTAGCATTTTTTATTGCCAAACTGGGCATATAAATAGATTCGTAAGCTAATTTCTTCATTATTGGTAAAGATAAAAGTTTATTTACAAGTAATTCATAATTCTGACTACGTAGTAGTGTGATGAAATTCTAATAAAAAAAACGTTTTACAAAAAAAAAAAACAACCGACTTCCAAAAAAAACACTAAAAACGTGAAAAATAACTTTAATTTCGGAAGTCGGTGTCTTTGCTTTTCAATTTCCGTTTTTTGCCACCGACTTCCGAAATTAAAGTAATTTTTCACGTTTTTAGTGTTTTTTTTGGAAGTCAGTTGTTATTTTTTTTGTAAAAAGTTTTTATTTTTCACTTTTTAGTTGTGGTACCTACCCCACACAAATCCGTATACCACTACCTGCTATGTAAATAACAGTGAAGGAGTCAAACAGGATATCGTCTAGATAAACTAAGTGGGAAAAATACGTAATATTGAAGGTAACTCAAAAATTACGCAAGCAAAGTTAATAAAATTTATATGGGACCACCTCGGAAGCATGACGTACCAAACAAAAAAAGAATCATCAAAATCGATTCATAATTGGCGGAGTAATCGCGTAACAAACATACAAAAAAAAAAAAAAAACATACAGACGAATTGAGAACCTCCTCCTTTTTGAAGAAGTCGGTTAATAAAAGAACATAGTTTTTAATACTACGAACGGTTATTAACACCGCTAGGTCAACAGCATCGTGTCAACGTGTAGGATGCGTAGACGCAGCGGAATTGCGTGCTTCCATCCACGTAGTATGGTGCGGTGATTAACGCATTATGAATCAATAAATCCTTCACAAATACTGTAATTTATGAGTACGAAACTAATATTTTATTCTTTGTATTGTAAGTGATATAAGTATCAAGGGTAAAATGTGGTGGGGTAAAATATTGTGTCGGGTCGTTATATATGTTCTACCTGATTGGTGATTAATTACTTCAACTGTAGCATAGAGATTGGAATCATTTACGGTTGCTATAATAGCAAAAGACAATGATGAAAATAAAGACATAAACATAGTTATACGATATTACTTTTATGCTTGAAAAATAATGATTTTTCGCAACAAAATATTTATCAGAAAATAAATTACGTCAAAGTGACGCATTATCATAAATGAGCATCGTTTTCGGCGATCTCACCGGGTCTGATAAAAAAATGATTACTGCCAACTTCATTGCTTGAAAGTAAAACATTTTTTACCGTAATTACCTTTTGCTTTCCGCCGAGATTGTGACACAATTGATAATATTTTCGACTCATTTAAACTACATTTGTGCTAAATCATTTTTTTTGGGAAATCTAGACAAATTACTGAAAATGCTGTTGGTATGAGTTGACTACAATCGGATGACGTCTTCGTATTGTTCGTAAATCATGAATGAAATGTCTTTCAATATGCAACAATATCAAAACATTCAAATGTGCTTAACTTGATTCGTATTTCAAAAGATAAAACCAAGTGATGAGTAGTCGTATAACTGGCCATTCATTGTTTACAGTAGCCATAAGCGAAACAAGGAAGGCACTTGCAGACTGATGGTATCTTTCCACGGCGCTTACTTGTGCAAGTTATGGGCTTACAACTTGCACTACAATAATCCTGCGGTCTGTGAATAACTTTAGAACTGGATTTACGAACAGGGTGGCGGCAAACCAGACATCTGTTCATAACTGTACTAGTAGAATATACCTACTATATTTTAAACTTAAATGAATATCAAACCGAGAAAAGAAAAATGAGAAGAGCATATTGTTATGTATAGGTGCCAAATAACCCAAGGAACTTAAAAGTATGAGGAACGAGGTGGAAAGTTCGTTATCTTCTATTGAAAAGGGAAGTTCCTCCGACCAGACGCCACGCCGTTCCATTATTTAGGACAGGAAAGAAAACAAAGAATAGGAAATGGAATCAGATAAAGGACATCATTTCAAAAGAAGAGGATATAACAAAGACTCATTAGCCACAACCAATGAATAATCCTTTCCAGAATTTTCGTCACCTAGTCAAGTGAGATCCTAAGAAAGCTTCAAATAACCCTGGTGCAAGCATTGTTGGTGACAATAGCCGGAAGCAGTCGGCCCTGTATGTGCCCGATGCCTTACAAGGTGTCCTAATACCGTATGCAGTGGTGGTCACTTACTGTTGGGAATTATGAGCTGATGTGACTTTGATGAAGTTGAATAATGACGTTTTGGAATGCAGTGATATGTAGTCTGAAGATGGAAGTTAAAAGTTTTCTGTTTACGTTGTCCGTTGTCATAATATCGAACTCATCTCAGAAAGGTTGAATATCTGTATTCAAATAGAGAAATATTCGGTGAGGACAAACTTCAAAAGTTCAGACTGATCCAACTATGATGACTCCTTTCCTATATATTTCTAAGTAAAGCTTGTCCCAGTACCGCATTTTACGCACAGCGGTAAGGCGGTAGTGGGGAACGTCATTTTAGAGTGGACAAGCTATACCGCATCACTTACACTATAAGTTCTTGTAAACTTTTAAGAAACTGTTGTACCTACTCTTTATTAGTGAAACAGTCAACTTCTTAACACACAACGAGACTACGTACTACTAAATACAAATACTCAAAGGAAATTAATAAGTGCTTCACAATAAACACGATTACAAGAAACTAGTTCAATATTTTCCCTCCCTTGATGAACAATAATAATTTTAACAGGGCTTTCAAAAAGTGAATTCCGGTTATCATTATTTTCGTTCAGCAGCTGTCTCCTGTCAAACTACAGTGAAATCCGGTAGTCGGCCATTTTGGTCTGCATAGCACTGTGTCCCAGATATTTGGAATAGCCGTGAATGCTGTGATCAAATGAGTTTCTTTGGCTTTTGTTTTAGATTAGTGCAAGCATTTCAATTGTTTATTATAGGGGAATTATTGGAATGCGTTTAGTGAAAGCGAAGTTGTATTTTTGCAGTTGTTAGGTGTTCATCAATAAGAAGTGTTTGAAGTCGGAAGTAATCGAATAAAATTGTTTTCTGTGTAGCAAGTATTACTTTGATACGATACAAATCTATATCTTTATTTGACTAAATATGGCAGTATTAATATTGTGAGACATGTCAATTACTATCTAGCTATCAGGGAACTAACACTATATAGTTGCCGCTGTTTGCCCATTGGAGATCTTTAAAAAGTTGGTTAATAATCTGACGCAAATGTGTCAAGTGTTTGCAAACGTCTTTTTTTACTTACCTATAAATAACCAGATCAGACGAATAAAACTTTTAGCCTAAGGGCTGCAAAAATAAAAACACCTATCATTAAAGAAGTGAAAGCTATAAAGACCTGTCACACACCAAACACGAATTACTTTTCGCCTCAGGACTTCATAAGAGCTATAATTTCGAAAGCACAGCACGCAAATGGGGCGCAATAATTCAAGCATATATGCTGTACTGTGGTCTTATCAGCTATGAGCCCGCAAGCTCGGGTCCCATAACGTATGGTCAAGCCTGACATATGGCTTACATCAATCACTGCGCTGATTTATCTGCTTGTTTCGCATATCATCGGATTGCGATGTCATTTGTTCCACTTTTATCGTGAGCTCCCAGAGGATTATGTGTGAAAGCAATTTTGTATAGTCTTTTGTTTTTATGTGTTCGGATATTGGTGGAAAATCTTTCTTTGGTTGAAAAATTACAATGAAATAGTGCCTTCGCTCTTTTCGTCACAAGTGTTGTGTACAACATCTGTATATTTTGTACCACAACAAGACCCTTTTCTTATTTAATATAAACTAACTCTCACCGCTAGACCAATAAAACTTTTGCATTAGTGTTTTCTTTCTATTTCTCTCCAACGTTATTACTCCCAACTTTCTGAGTACCTTTACTCCGAATCACACAATTAGGTACTTCATTAACTACTACCTAATCTTCCTAACGACCACCAACTTCAGTAGCCGAGTTAATCGAACCAAAATCTGTAGCCTTGACTTGGCCAAGTTGAAGTCAAACTTGGTAATATCATCACTAGTAGATATCTGAATGGAAACTGCTTCGTAACGCCACTTAATAGGCCAATGAGGGAGTATGTTTGCCAAGTTTGGCGCACGTGCCAAGTATTCAAACTTTGGGGTATTTGAAAGATGGGTCGGAAGATTTTGTGTTCAGTTTTAGTTCATTAGTAAGGTCATTGAAAACACAATTTTATTTGTAGAGTAAAGACAGAAATTCTTTGATTAGTTTAGAGGTTATAAGGTATAGATGTCTAATTGCTTGTCTAAGTGCTAATCTAATAGTTTTATTAAGTCTGGTCTGGGTCTTTATTTTGACGTCTAATCCTACATCCATCAATGCTTGTCTTTGTTTTTTCTTAACTATCGTATATCACATGAATTAGTATATTCATATATGCTTTCTAGTGTGTCTCCCCCTTATTCATAAAAGGTGTCTTAAGAATCATTATTACTTTGAACTCAACACTACAAAATCTACTACCTACATCACCAGATAAACTTTTCTCAACAACACGAACGGTAGAATCGCATGTCTTATACCCATTTCATGTTTGGCTAGTAACACAGAAACAAGTTAGATAACCGAATGTTTCACTGCATTGTTAGTTTGTAACCACTGACCAACTGTGAAACACTAAATGGTAACAAACATTATGAAAACGAGTCGAAAGCGTGCTTCTAACTGTTTGTAACTAATGCGTATTGTGAAACGTGGGCTAAAGTGGGTCATGAAAAGTACAAGTTACCTCAAAAGTCCTAAGTGGATGAGAGGAAACTCTATCTTTTCAGCCTCTAGGAGAAGACTTGGAGAAAGGTTTCTGATTGACAAGGGAAAGAAAGAGGATGAAGAAGAATTAACAATGGTGACAACAGGCAAAGATTTGCGCAACAGGTGGTTAGACAGAAAAATATTAAAATGTAATGATTGATCTGTTTGCAATTTGCAGAGTATGTACGGGGTATGCGACGTCAAAACTTATTTGGTCTAACTCTGTCTGTCTGTCTGTATGTTACCTTTTCACGCCTAAACCATTGAACGGACTTCGACATTATTTGGCAAGGATATAGATTGCACCCTGGGGAAGGACATAGGCTACTTTTTATCGAGATACCGCGCGGGCGAAGCTACGTGCGGAAGCCAGTCCATTATAAAATACAATAGACGTAGATATATTTAATAGTTTGTTTCTGTTCTTGATAACCAAACTACAATAAATAAAGTTCAAAAACTATAGTATTTACCCAGCACTTCCTATCCTCCTCCTCAAGTTGTTAAAGATTTGAAGCCGTGATATTTGTGTGAGTTCTTATAAGTAGGTCGAGTCCAGAGGAATTAAAGGGGATTTTGTTACTGTGTCTGAAAAAACAAAACTGTACCTACTCTTGTTGTGTTTGGCAAGATTTATTTATGCGTTGGATTAGTTGGGAGTAGTTATGAAATAGTGGATGAGAGCATTAGTGGCCGTAGGGGGTCCAGTATTTTAGAATGTGGAATACCTCAACACCTGTTTATTTATTGCAACACTAGAATTTGGTACTTTCTTTGGCCATAAAAGCTGTCACATACTTTTGAACAAGAACATAGAAGAAGGATAACTGAAATAGACATACCTTGTGGGGAAGACAATAGGACAATAAATGAAAACATCCAGGGCTTTACCACAAAAACTTAAACACTTGTTTAACGCGTGTTTAATGTCAAACTCCATACAGAAATGTCATGTTTAAAAGGTGTTTAGGCTAAACAACTGATAAACACGGTTTTGTGGTAATAAAGCCAATATTTAAATCCAAATATCAAAAGTAATAAAAATGATTGATTCATCAATCTCAATATTGGGCCGACTATGGGTTTTGCTGATCAGTCGACTAACTACAGTGACTAATTGGATATTATGTAGATATTTGATTGAAATTTTGTTTGTAGACTTTGACCGTTAAGTTAGATATACAAAATTTTATTTACTGTCGTATGACGTGCCCACCCTGTATAGCAGCAGTGAAAGCCTAGTTGTGTGACCGTCGGACTACCAAGACATAGGTCTCGAGTTCGACCCCAAGACAAGCACCTCTGACTTTTCGGATTCATGTGCGTATTGTATAATTATCACTTGCTTCAAAAGCAGTGAAGGAAAACATAGTGATGAAAGCGGCATGCCTGAGAGATATTTCTCAATGGCTTGTGAATCCAAGTCAGAGGCTCATGGGCGGCATAAAAACTCCACTAACCACACGAAAAAGAATGAAATACCCAGCATACAGCAGTGCAGTCAAAGGAAATACCGAGTATTATTTCGGTAAAATAACAGCTACACTACTTATTTCTGAAAAAAAAACTTTATTTCGTCGAAATATACTGGGGCTTTTCCGTAGACGAAAAGATTGTAGGTTTTATACTTATGTGTATACAAATAGTCGTGACCTTTTCCTTAACAATGTGAAGCACTACAATCGCAATTACATTAACCTACATTTATGATATTAAACCGTTTCTGAGAGGGATGTTGTTCATCATAATATTCTGAGCGATAAGATGGACGACAAAGTAACTATATAATGTAAGTAAGTATAATATGTATAGTTCGACTGAAGATGATTAAAATATATTACATTTATATGTATGTATTGTACTAAATAGCTTGTTGTAATAATTATAAGGTCAAAATGACTTAAATGATAAGGCTTTTTAATGGATAAGGAAGGAAAAGTCTAACGATATGGCTCGAGCTGCTGCAGCTTTTTGGTCGTTAATTAGCAAAAGTGAAATGATATTTATTATCACTGAAAAAACACTGAATTATAATTATATATTTATAACCTTTTTACCCCACTGATTATGCAACATAATATTTAGGTTACAATAATTTTGTCTCTTCTTAAACTAAATTCTGCTGAATCAGTTCATAGATCACAAGCTTTCCTAAATGTTTATCTTATACAACTACAAGTGAACTAGAATTTCAACAGTTCAAAGAGAAAACGTACACATTTCAAAACAAACAGTTACTGCGAGATTCGTGAATTGATTCCACTAGCAAACTGTTGGAGTGTTGCACAAACATGCGTGTAACGAAATCACAGCGAGGATAGTACGGAAATATACACAATAGTATGAGGAAATGGATGATGAGAAGTTTAGTTAGGAGGTAGCAAATATGCAAGTTCCTAATACGAGGGAACGGGCTGTAGAATGCTCTAAAAGGTAGACAAGGATCGCTATATATGTTTGAGAATAGAACTCGTCGCAAAAACAGGTCGAAAAAAAGCAGGCAAAAACCGATACATAATTTCAGAGACTGGCCCCATAAGGCCGAATTTCATCAATGAAACTGTACGATCAGCACATAATGTAAACCGCCTTCAAGACCTGTCAATGTCATAATTGTTGTGGAACATTTGACACTGACAGCTTTTGAACGCGGTTTAGATGTGCTGATCGTCTTCAGTATCATTGATGAGATTCGCCCTAAAAAACTAAGAGCAAATAAAACAAGTTTAAGTTTAAAAAAAGTTTCTACTCGATGTTTGCGATGGTGGACAACGCCGTTGATTATATTGCTACTTTACTACCGCCGATTACTAGCAAGAGACAGGACATGAAAACACGGTTTACTCAATTGACCACACAGACAATTAAGGACAATTACGATATGGCACGAACCGCTGAAAACTAACTAAACAGCTAATTGTTTTTACACTGTTCCTGCAATTACGGAAATAATACATTTAGGTACACCTCATGGTGAGCAATCAAGTGGCAACCTACTGAGCTCAAATAAGATAAAAACTAAGAAGAAGTCTACCATCGACACGAAAAGACGAAGATGTGAGCAATAACGCAATAGGTGAACGTTTAGTTAGTTCAGCAAGTGAGGTTTTACGATTTAAAAGTCTAAAATTCTTTCATCTCTTAAAAAGAAAATAAAAGAAAAGATATTGATACGGTACGGTGCGTAATCAAAATAATAAAGACAACTAAATAAATATCCAATGACGTAAATGCCCTTATAAATAAACAAATAAAATAAAGTAATGACGAAGGCGAACATCCTTGTTAGGTTCTAATCGTGTCCCGGGGGAAACTGTTGCACAAAGTTGATGGATATACAGAAGGCCAACTCTACACAAAGAGGGAAAACAAGCGTACGCACACAGACGCTATTTTCTCTGTGACACATACAACTAGATTTTAATTATGATTATACAATTTTTATTGACATTATATTTATATATTTGACTTTTGTCTATGAATTAGCAGTTTTTTTTTTATTTTGGACATTTGTATGGGCTATATTTTTAATTTGACATTATTATTATTTTAGACTTTGTGTAATGGATGAATCTGAATTAATTTGTTTTTACATTCTATAATTGACATACATCTTTTTATAACATCACTATTTTCATTGGGATTATACTTTTGACATGTATACTTACTTTTGACTTAATGGTGGAATCTTATTTTTTTGTTTTGATATTTTTTTTATTTTGACATTTAACATAATATTTTAAAAGGGAATTGAAAAGGTTTTACGTTTTAATTAATTAATATTACACTTTTGACATGTATACTTACTTTTGACTTAATGGTGGAATCTTATTTTTTTGTTTAGATATTTTTTTTTATTTTGACATTTAACATAATATTTTAAAAGGGAATTTAAAATATTATGTTTTTTTTAATTAATATGGTTACTGTTATAATTATGATTTATATTGTAATTGTTTTAATTTTATAATTTAGTGTAAAGTTTCGATACAATGTAAAAATTGTTAGTGAAATAAATGAAATGATAATGACGCGTACGTTCGGCGATGTCAAACGAATGCACGTCGCGCGTACACTTGCACTCGCTGTTCGTAGATACGTGTTTATGTGTGCGCTTTGTACGCGCTTTTGTACTCATTTTATAGAACCGACCTTCTGTATCTATCTATTTTGTGACTGTTGTTATTATTGAGCCAAGGATCGTTACTGAGGTCGTTCACTTCTATTGGAAAAGCATTCCTTTTTGTTGTAACCTTTACTTGTGAAAATAATGGAATTTATTTTCTCTACTTAAAGTGTATAATAGGAATTATTTTTGTGTGAGTACTAAACAGTACCTAATTTTATTGTAGTAACAGTTCTACCTAAATAATTTATTTTCGTAACTCTATTTTTAGATAAGTTTAATGTTATTTTCAGCGTATAACATGGCCACCCCTTGCAAACCGGTGGTTTCCGAGTAACGGATAAAATTAGTGATAAACAGGCATAACAAAAAGGAGATGGTATAATGGCTGGTTCGACACCCATTACATCTAAATTCCTATTGTCAACCCGAGAAACTTCAATAATTTTGATTACAAGTTTTTTTCTCTACTCCGCGTCACAATCGGCCTTCAGCTCAGTTAATTACATGATAAATGACAATCCAACGGAAGCCTGGCAAATTAAAAATACAACAAAGCCCTGTTTTTTCCTCAATTCCCTAGTGCTTGTGAACTGACAATAGAAATACCTATGCAATTTGTTCGGTTAAACAACCTGACTGGAATGGATGAATAATTTTACCATGGATTAAGGGTTTTAACTATAAGGCTGCTGTAAGCACAATTTGACGAAGTGGGGGATTACTGACCCATGCAACACCTAGTTTACGTGGGGGCTTAGGATCAGACCATGCACCATTCGCTGAAGTATCCAAAGTGCCCGTTTACTTGCACATTTAATGACCTAAAGAATGAGAGAATCGTGTCCTATCAAACAATAGAAAATAGTAAAATTAGTACCGTCGACACGAAAAGGAGAAGAAGAATTTGAAGTTAAACCGTTGATGGAAGTCCGTGATAAAGAGGAAATCTTCGTATAAGACAACGTTGAAGAACTATGTATTCTCATAAAACATCGTGAGGTAACCAAAGATTCCGATATAAAATCAACACCATTTTCCAAGCAGTGAGCCAGAGTGGTGATCAAAGCTTGTTTCCAAGACAAGAGAACTTAATAATCTTTGACAAATAGGTACCTAGTTTTGACTGAAACACTATCATAATTATTAATAGTATTAGCAAAAACTGTGTTATGACTGAGGCTTGCTAACGACCTGGCTCGGGTCCAAAGGACGATGACTCAGGTGTTGAGGGAATTCCTGAAGCGCCTGATGTCATTGAGCTGGGGTATTTTGAGTACGGATAATTAATGAATAGTTGGGTTATTGCCTGAAGTATTTCTATCAATAGCTGTCTTAGGAAACAACTATGAAGGGAAGAAAGGAAGGGGTCCTTTTGTTATGTCAAATTCGGAAAACAATTAGTGCTGCCAAGTTAAAGTGACACTACAGGATATAGTGAATATAATTTCTCGTGCTTAAGATGATACCAAAAGTCATACTAAAAGCAAAGGGCTTCCAACATAACACTAACCTCCTTACTAATAGCGTCTGTATAGTTACACAACGCTTTGTCTTCTTCTTTCAAAAGTCAAATAACTAACGAGTGAATGAGAGATATCGGTGTGTAACTATTCACCTGATATAATACGTTTATTAGTAACGAAGTAAATATTTTAACATCTCCACCTCGTAAGCGTAACAAAATTTTCTGAATAATATTGGCACAATTTGAATGAATCACATTTGTATTAAGACATCAGTTTCCTGGTTTTATAAATAATAATGATGTAAGATGTGTAATACGATATTTTTCAGAGCATATTTCTGTTCGGGAATAAGATTAGCGACGACGAAGAGGGAAGAGACAAAGAAAATGTTATTAAATGGGATGAAGCATTTTACAGGGTGTTGCAGGGTGGTGCATCGTATGCCAAATGAAAATGGCGGATAGGAGGGGTCATATGCTACTTGCAAGTAATTTAGATTTTGATAGAGTCGTACAACATTACAATAAAAATATAAAATTGGAGGCTATACCAATACCTTTTTTTTACTTAAGTCCAAAGGCTGACTTCGAGGATTTTTCAAAAATAATAATAAAAAATGAGAAGGTAGCGTTTGACCCCTCCTATCCGCCATTTTCATTTGGCATACGATGCACCAAACCACCTTTATAATAACCTTAAGTAAAAATCAAAGATACGTATACACGAATAGAATTTTAAGGACAAGCTGAATAAATTAAAACGGATATAGCCATCAGTATAGCATATGTATAATGAATTAAAAGAGAAAGAAAGAGATATTGGAAACATTGCAAAGGCAAAATTTCTACCCAAAAATGTTAGTTCACCTTATTACTCTGAAAAAACTAACAAACTACAGACCTACTACTAAGTTACAGTGCCAAATACAGTCTAAAAGCTTAAAGCAATTACAGTTAATAGCAAACAGAGCAGCCGACGTCTAGGAGACCACCAACTGAATGAGACGAAAGCCGAGACCATTTAGCTAATGGGATACCCTGTAAATGGCAAACTACAAGAAATATTTACTTCGAAGACCAACGCTGAGTCTGACGACATTGAATTTCTGATTTGAAAATGAAATTGTGGGACTTCGTAATTTAAGAGAACAATTGATTCACGATCGAGTTAACAGTTTTCTTAATGGAGGAAAAGTTTATTTAATGAGACAGTTATAGACTATTTTGTTTATGGTGTATTAGTACTTAGTAATACTTTTTATGCAAAAGAAGTCTGTAGGTTTCTTTTAAGTAAAATCAATCAACCTTCATAAGCAAACTATCTTAATTACAGAAATTGTAGTTTAGGAAAAGGGTTAAGATGATAAACAAAACGAAAAAACAAAATATAAGGATCCTAGACAAAATGTCAATAATGACATTCATAATCACATGAATCTATGTCACAGTCAAACCAGTGCATATAAACAACTAAAACGAATATCCAAACAAGACAAATCCACGATTCCACCTAATATAAACCGTTTCAAATTTGACGGACAAAAGCCGCGACAATTTTATTAGTGGAATATTACCACGAAATTGGACTAACGCACGAAACGTTGAAGTTAATCACGATACTAACTGACACACTGACTCATCGACGTGTACAAACCACAATACAGTGGATGGCAAAAGAACATGTACAACTAATACAGTAAATGGTAAAAGTTTCAATGGAAACTATAGTGTGGTTGAAGTTTGGCACTGTATTCACAGTGGGTCGGTTTTAATGGTAATATTTGTAGCTTTCATTAATGGTTTTGAATGTAAAGTAGTGTTAGATTTTGCAGTTAATTAAGATACTTGCTCAGGTAGGTGAAAAAAGTGATGCGGCTGACGTAGACCATCAATTCAACCATCAGAACGTCTCGGATGATGAATTGATGACTATTGATATGACAATGAAAACTTTATAGATCGTAGAATCGTAGCCCAGAGTCGAGTTTCTTTGGTTTTAATAGGTTGAAGGACACTGAACAAGATACATGAGAAGTTTTATTGTTACTACTCCTATGGGCGTTTAGTGAACCTCAAAGTGTTGAAAAGCTGAAAAGTTGATTGCTTAGATTCTGAAATTTATTCGTGTTTCTGTTCTTACTCTATGTGTTAGTTTATCTTTATTCTACTTTCATGGCTCGACTATATAATTGATATGCATATTTGCATATATTGTATTTATATTTGTAATTTAATTTTTTATTCTGACGTTTAAATATTATTATAATTATTTCATAAGGCTGACATATTTAATTTTATTTTGTACCTACTTACTTTTCATTATTTGCATACCCATGTTATGGTTAACATGGAGAACTTTATTACCTATTTAAACAAAAAACATCAATGTATATTTTTACCCATGTTTGCAAATAAATAAATGATTACTGATTACTGATTATTTGCATAATGTTAAAATTGTCTATATCCAAACACACTAGACCTCAGGCTAAAATATAAATCTGTCACATTTAACTTTGCAAATACATTTATGTATTATCTGAAATTGTCCAACTATTATTGTATTGTTGATACAAGTGTGCGACCCCAAACTCATTAATTTCAGTAGGTATACTACAAAAACATTTAATTATAAGATCATAATTAATAATGGCTGTTCCCACAAAGGATAATTTTACTTCAAAATTATGGCGTTATTATCTTTTATCGTATCATGGAGGCTTTATTAAAAAAGTCTTAATTGGGGCTATTATCTTTCGTACGCGGAAGGTATACTTAGGACATAATCTCAATGAAATATTAGCTTTAAAGATGGATTTTCTGGTTTTAATCACAATTATTAAATAATTTACGTCAATGGGAGTTTTAGCAACTCTGGGATAAGTCATATTTTTAATCATTCTTGTTAAAATTACTTCATTTGTAAACATTTTTTCATTTCGTTTCAGCTAAAAGTTATTTCACGTATTTCATCATTTAATTTATATGATCATCATCAGCCATCTCACTTTAATGGATGATTTAAGTAGTAGGTACCTATTGACTTTCACTACGATTAATTCCATCTTTCACTCTCACATTAGCTCTGAAGCTCTTCATATTAAATTCATCAAAAACAAATGTACCTAAATGCTGCCAAAGCCTATAGAATATGTTAATGCAAAGAGATTACGATCCTTTGTTTAATCAGGATGGCGCAGGATCATCAATGAACGCGTATTATGTAGGTAAGTATTAACAGATTATTCGGGTTTTCATTAACATAGGGATCAGCTGAACCATGTACCTACAGCTATTAGTGTTTTGTTGACTCTCTTTGTTTCCCTATGTTGTTAGTTATATCCCTTGGAATTTACCAGTCTTTCGTAAGTAGAACTACTCTCAAATCTAAAGTTAGCTCTTGTGTTTGGTTGGCGAAAATAACGACAGTCAATCAAATTCGACAAAGAATTTGAATTGAGAATAAATGAAATTAATTTCTATGAAATATCAAATGAGGTTAAGACTATAATTTAACGTTCCATAGACAAGACAGTTATTCAATAGCATTAGACGGTTACGTAATATCAAATATATACAATAATATACAAATACAATATCCAGCAAACGTAGAATGTAATACAATATCTGTATATTAGACTTTAGATTATTATTAAAGACTTGTAGCAGTAATAAAACAGTTGTTGTCTGTGGAGACTTCAACATCAATATACTAGAAAAATCTGCTACAGTAAATAAATTTATAACTCTATTAAAGTCATATAACTTGTACAATACATTCTTTGAGCCGACTAGAATAACTGCCACTAGTGCTACCTGTATAGACAATATTTTTACAAACTCAAGACCTTCTAGCCATTTAATTATAAATGAGTTGGACTCTGATCACTGTGGCCAGTTAGTCACTTTCCCTCAGAAAATAGTCAGAGCTCAAAGAAAACTTGTGAGTTTTGTTCCTGTAAATAAAAGTCGCTTAGATCAATTTAAAAATAATTTAATAGAAAAACTACCGGGTTTGCCTTATCACAACGACCCGGATCAAGCTTATACTTTACTATTTAACCTCATCAATTGTGAGTTTAGGAAGGTTTTCACCTCAAAAACATTACCTGTTTGTGACCGCGTTTTATTTAGTGACTGGGCAACACCAGGTATTTACAAAAGTAGGCAGAGGTTATTTGAATTGTATCATGAAAAAACATATAACCAAGATCAAACTTTTCAAGGATTTGTTAAAAAATATTCTAAACCTTTTAAAAGAGCCTGTTCCTCAGCAAAAGCCATACATATTAAAAATAAAATAAAATCTTTTGGGAATAAAATTAAAACAACTTGGAATATTATTAATTCTGAAACAGGAAGAACGACAGTACGGAATCGTGACTTCCATCTAAAAATCAATGATGTAGATATTAAGGCAGACGGGGAGGTGGCAACTGAGTTTGAAAATTTCTTCACTAATATTCCAATTTTAACAACCAAAACTCTGTCATCGTCGTCCTCCACTTCTGCTTATTCAATACTAAAAGAATGTGTACCAGAATGTGACAAACTTTTTGAATTTACAATTGCTACTGCTAAAGACATTATAGAATCTTTTAAAGAACTCGATGTGAAAAAAACTGCTGACCTTTGGGGATTATCAGTACATACTATGTCTTCAATAATTGATGTTATTTCACCCTTTTTGGCAATTGTTTTTAACTCTTGTATTGCATCTGGTGTATTTCCTGATCTGATGAAACTTAGCAAAGTGATTCCACTGTTCAAGTCTGGCAGCACAACTGATCCCACGAATTTTCGGCCTATCTCGATATTACCTACGTTGAGCAAAATCTTTGAAAAATTAATTTTAAAACAGATGTTAAGTCATTTCAATACACATCATTTACTTCATCTGAAACAGTTCGGTTTTACAAAGGGTCGTTCAACTACAGACGCGGGCGTGGAATTACTGAAGAGCATATTCGAGGCTTGGGAGGAGTCGCAGGATGCTCTTGGCATTTTCTGCGACTTGTCCAAAGCTTTCGATTGCGTACATCATGATACTCTCATCAGGAAACTGTACCACTATGGTATGAGGGACAAGGCTCTCGACCTTCTGACTTCTTATCTGAACAACAGAATTCAGAGGGTCGATGTTAATGGCAAGAGATCTGCAGGATCTTCGGTCACCATGGGCGTTCCGCAGGGTTCAATTCTAGGTCCTTTCTTATTTCTCATTTATATTAATGATTTACCTTACCACATAAGGGATAATCACAAGATCGTGTTATTCGCAGATGATACTTCCCTCATTTTTAAAATAAAACGTCAGTTAGTCAACTTTGAACAAGTTAACGATGCACTCTCTAAAGTGGTGCATTGGTTTAATGTAAATAATCTTCTCCTGAATGAGAAAAAGACTAAACTCATTAAATTTTCAACGCCAAATGTCAGGCAGCTATCTACCAATGTTAAAGTTAATGGAATAGAGTTGGACCCCGTTGAGTCGACAGTTTTTCTTGGAATAACCATTGACGGTAAATTACAATGGGGCCCACACATAGAAAAATTGTCAGGAAGGCTTAGTTCGGCCGCCTACGCCGTTAAAAAAATTAGACAGATAACTGACGTAGATACAGCCAGAATTGTTTATTTTAGTTATTTTCATAGTCTTCTGTCTTATGGGATTCTTCTCTGGGGAGCCTGTGCGGACATTAATGCTATCTTTGTTTTACAGAAAAGGGCTATTCGAGCCATTTACAACCTAGGTCCAAGGGATTCCCTTCGAGAAAAATTCAGAGAAATAGATATTCTGACTGTAGCCTCACAATATATATTTGAAAATCTATTGTATGTACACAAAAATATATCTAATTTTAAGAAAATGTCCGATATTCATAGTTTAAATACCAGGAATAAACACAATCTTGCTGTACATCGCACTCGTCTCCACAGAGTAGGCAACTCGTTCATGGGTCAATGTATACGCTTTTATAACAAACTTCCCATTGACATTCGAAACTTACCCATTAAACGATTTAAAAGCTGCATTAAAACCAAACTTTGTAGAAAAGGGTACTATAAAATTTCAGATTATTTAGAAGACAAAAAAGCATGGGATTGAGCTGCTCGCTCTGCTAAGCATTGTAACATTTTGAATAATATGGAAAATCATCAAAGTATATCAACCAGTTTTTATTTACAAATTGACATTATTGAATATTCTATACAAAATGACATGATTACTTTGTAGAGTATTTTATTATTGTGAATGTGAGGACTATGTGAATTTTTTTTTTTTTTTTTTTTCGTTCTCAGTTAATTTTATCATTGGTCTGGCAATTTGAGAATTTTATGCGGCCTACCCAAATGTCCTTTCTTTGGTATTGTTCGTCGAGTCGCTGAGCTCCTTAAGTTCTGAGTTGAGCTCCGCCATTACTGACAAATGCTTGCACTGACTGGACAGGTCCACTCAAATCTGTGTGGTTCTTTCCTCAAAAGACCATTTCAGACTCGAATTTACATGGTCCTCATATGGCTTGACCAAGATTATGTCTGGACTTTAAAAGAGACTGTGACCTCTGAGTTTGTTTCGGCCTTTCTTCTCAGAGTAGTCAGATAGGAAACGCCGACCTCATCTAGCTTATTTTTAATATTTTTTAATATGACGTGTAAAAGTGATTCCAATATCCTATTTACAGAATAAACAATTTCATTTCATTTCATTTCATTTCATTTCATTTCATTAGAGACGTGAGGTACAGTCACGGACTTTAATTGATGAGCCACTTGGCACTGTCCGCATTTTAGCCTTGTAATGCAAATCGGGCTTAGTCGGTTATACTCGTACGTCCAGACTCGGAAAGTCATGTCTTCGTATTATAGAAGAAGATTTTTTAAATATCTTTACCGGTTGGCTAACCTGAGAGCCAGAACTACAAACTTGACAGTAGAGTGACTACCCAAAGTCAACCAATTGCAGGTCTAGCAACCGTAACCTAGCGACGATTGTTTTAGCGTAGCCATAGTAACGTTAGCGTACGGAGAAATTTTAATTAGTCATTTCCGACATATTCGAAAATAACGTCTCTGACATCGACATTTCAACTGTCACTGTCTTCGGATAGGTTTTCAGAATTATCGAGTTATTGAGCTCTGATTCAAAGGAGGTCAGTATGAAATAGATTCGATAAACATTGTATTTATTTTTTATTGAGAACTTATTAGTCAACCTCTATGGATAAGACTATTTCCGATTACTAGTAATTTGTCAACTTGTTTACGAGCATGCGATTTGAGTTCGTGTTTTAATCGTGTAATCTCGTGAATGTATGAAACAGCAAAATTGAAAAGTTTGAAAGTGGCTTATCAATTAAAGTCCATTACTGTAGTTATCTTGTCAATTATAAAGTAAATTCAGATTTGCAAAATCCTTGTGCTTTATTAGCTTAAATGTCAAAAGTTACATCCGTTTTATTTGTAACCGGACTTGAGATAAACAAATACAACTGCATCGATGGTTTCAACATTGAAGATAGATATGCAGATGTTTTCTAACTGAATTATTCAAAATACAAACACCATGATATATTATTATATGTTTTACAAAAGGAATAGCGCCAAAAAAGTATATCCATACATCGGAAAGAGGAGGAAATATTAAAGATATATTACTCGAGTTGCGCATCAAACCGTACGCATATCAAATCAATGATCATGTGCTTGTTAAACACGCCAGATCTCTCATTAAAGTAAACGTATATGTGAATACGCAGATCAATATTACGTACCTATTTACAAATATCGTACAAATACCAAGTTTATGTTCAAAACAATAATTGTTTATACCAAGCATGAATTCGCGTCTATTTACTATCAACGAACGTAGGAAAATCTTGTAACTTGTCATCCCACGCTTATAGTACGAATCGATTGAGTAAAACTAGTTATTCTGGCACTGAACAGCGATGCAATGCAAACCTGCTGAGAATTATTAACATCAACACCAGACATTTAATAAAAAAATACCTACTGTTTCTCGGAAGATTGTAACATATTCTGGAAACTTAATACTTGTGTGTGTGACCTGCTTATTCGAAGAAGTAAGAAGCAGAGTCATAGAGTATAAGTTTTCAATATTATTTTTGAGTCGATGGTAAATACATGGAATAAGTTAAACGAGTTGGGTCCGGTAGGTGGCCACGCCGATCGCGGCGTCTGTGGCATTTTAGGTCTTCAGAAGCGTGTGGCCACTTTGGACACCCCAATATATGGGACATGGTTTGGTTTCAATAAAAACGAAAAAGATAGTGAAGAATAGTGCAAGACTAAAGACTTGATTATAAGTGAAGGCCTTTATCCAGCAGTTAATGGTTATAGGAGGAAGGAGAATTTGAAACAGGTATTCGAGAGGAGTATGACGATACTAATCGTTACTACTAAAATTTTAACCGTTTTGCAGGAAAAAACATTTAATTGAGACGTGAGTGTCGAGTGATACATCACCTAAAGGAAAATTGACACCAATTGTTCCTGAAACAAGCAACCTGTCTTGAAGTTGACACTAAATACTTCTCAACATGGCACTCGTAATTACACTCGTCCCCCAATGGAAATAACAAGAAGACAGGTGTAATAACACCACCTACGTATACTCATATCATTATACCTTGTTCCAACTTGTTTGTCCACAAACATAAATATGCACTCTTTAAGTAAACAAGTAGTTGTCCTTATCACATGGGCTCGTTTTTATAATTACTCCTTTCGCTTTAATGCCCAGGAACTATGATAATAATGCGTTGATAAATTAATATAGCCACATATTTTCCGTAATGTTTTTATTTCGAAGAGTGGAGGCCAAGCCGTGGTAGGTCGGGGATAATTGAAAAATTGAATTCTTATGGTCGTTATCTTTTGTAGTAAATAAATAACTAGTCATCATAATTACGCATTTACTTCGTGGAAGAACTTGAGTTGGTTTTATTGCAGCGTAAACAGAAAAGAATATTGAAAAGCTTAATAAGCCTATGGATAAAATCGCTCGAAAGCCTCACGAAATTGAAAAATTAAGGAAATGTCGGAGGTTTTGGATAAAGAAGCGAAGAATTTATGCAAAATTAAATAGCAAATTGAATTCTATTAAACGTACGAAGTAGAAATATTGAATACAGATTTAAGAGTTTTAAATATACACGACCATATAAAGACGAATAATGTTTATGAAAAGTAGACTAGAAAATGTTTTAATAAATAAAAGTATTAAATTGTTCAATCACGAATCTTGATCGAAGATTGAATGTCAAGAAACCATCTTAATGATTGGCTCTACATATCGTGAATATCTTTACACGAAAGAAAATGACCCAAAATATCCACAAACAAAGAAAAAACCCCATGTAATGCGACACTAACCGTAGTTTAGTCAGTTGTAATCTAAGTTTAACCCTAGCACTCGTGACTCAACTGTCCGAAACGGAACGAGACGATTTGTTTAACAACAGCCGGGCTGCGTGTACGCATAAATATGAGTAAATAACGTCATCAAACAGACAACCAATAGTAAAGCGGCTTACGACGAAAATATAAATAAAGATGTTGAGAGGTTTGAAGGGAAAATTCTAAAGTTTCGAATGAATTCATCTGTTTAGTTTCATGCACTAAATTTTAAGTGTTTTTATAAATATTTACTTTTCTAGATTGTTGAACTCAGATCTAGGGCACCAAGATGGTCTGTAGGAAGGAGATAATACCGCAATGAGTGTCAAGGAGAGATCCCTTTCGGCTCAGCTGTTCAAAATATGTTTTTATTTGCAAAAGCAAATTAAAGCATGGTCATTTTACAAATTGAGGCTGATATTGACACTACAAAATATATTATAATTGATTATGAAATATTCAAACGGATTAGTCACGGTTTACTTCTAAATGCCAGGAAATACCATCGATACCGATACGGAATTTTATCGTGAGACCTCACCTCATAATTATTGCGCCTCGTAGATCAAGGCTTCAAAGGAAACACTGATTTCAATATAAAAACAACATTATTTGAATATTTATATTCTTGATCTACTTCAGGTTCACATCCTTAAGCAATTTGAAACTTCTTTTTATTGGATGTAACTTCCTGTATTTCTTAATTTGTCACATCTTTCACGTTAATGACTTTGTTTTCTAAAGTTGTATCTACTCGTTTTTCTTCCTTTTTATTCAAATTTGTCTTTTCATCATATTAATCATCAACATGAGACCCAAAAGATCCTTGTAGTAACTTTATAATAAATAGAACAAAAGTAATAAATGGCACATCACAGCTTAATTTAAATGACCAATCCATTTTAACTGCAATTTCAAACAGATTACCATCGCCATTATTTTCATTTTAGTAAACGATTTAAATTATTACAATTGGAACGAAACCAATGGTTACATATTTGCTGACGACAACTACAAATCGATGAATAGCAATATTTACAAGAAGATTAATTGCGAAGACAGAACTCCAATTATATCAGTCATTGAGACTACTAAACAAACTGTTACAAGAATCCAGGAGGTCGAAGATTGACCCCGTTTTGTTAGAGAATTTAGTTCACATGGATTAAGAGTAAATATTGTGAAGTAACATGTTCTATAAATCTTTGGGGAGAAACAATTTGATATTGATCAATGTTGCAAATGCTTTTTATTGGGTCAATTTTGTATACGTTTTTTTACCGGATTTATATCTTCAATTTGCGCTTTTGCATTGTTATTTATATCGAAACCTCTGACTGTAAATCTTCAGTTTGTTTCTCTTCGTTCTACTACTTCAAAAACTTTACTTTGTGTATCTGGCATTTCATTTTGCAATGTTTATGCTTAAATATCTTGCAGTAAGAACTAACGACTAAACCACGCAATCCACACTTCAATTTTATGTGTGTCTAGGTTATCAACCAACACCTAAGGCTGCATAACATATCATTTTTATGGCATGTCTTGTTTTACAGGTTTAAACAACGTTATCTGACCTCTAGTGCATTCCTCGATATCGGTTTGAATTACAATTTCAGTGTTCACATTACGATCGATAGAATTGTACCTTCTTCTACCTACAGATCGGTCGGTATGGGTGTCAAGTGCTGGGTGGTCCCTGCTACTAATAGATCAAGTCGTCATTTCCTGCGTGTCTGAGGTGGGGCTCAAACTAGAGGATGAGATTCATGATTTCTTGTCACAATTTGGTGAAGGTGTCGTTTATTTGAACTTAGTGAGCGAAAGCTATTATTGTTGTATTTAATTTGAGTGAATTTAACTTATTTAGTTATACATATATAACATATAGATAGGAACCTACACCTGTGTGTAGGTTCCTATCCTTATAAAAATCAACAGTGTAATACATTACTCATTGTTATCGTAAAATTCGGGGATTGAATCGTCAACGAAATTCTCCTTTATATCCGTGTCTAATTATCATCAAATGGTTTTCTAGTAGACACGCAAATTATTTTTACTACTTTTAAATCTTTCTTTAATTTGCTTTCTAGTGAATTTTCAGTACTTAATATTGTCAACGATATTTACAGCTTAACCCTCCCACATTTCACCACAATAAAGTATACTATAGACGCAACAGATGTGTCCAAACGTTGAAAAGTCCAATAAAACAGAGAGATCTAAATAAAAATGTTCGTGAAGGGTGACAGCGTCGTCTGCAGCAGTTAAACTGTCTCGTTCATTTCTAACTGTCCCATAAACATTGACACAAAGGACGACTGTCTCTGAACGAATAGAGAAAACTGTGGAAATTGTTTGCTTGCGTCATTTTATTGGATTAGTTTGTGCATTGGATGGGCTTTCCCTATTTAATCGTTTTATGATGGAAAGCTTTCGAAATGTTTACAGCTTTAGAGATTTTCTTTTGAAGAAATAATAATGAAACTCTTAAATTAAATTGACAAAGTGTTGAATATTGTCGTCTTTTATATCTGCTTAGATGCAAGATAAACGGACTGTTCAAATTAAATAGGCCATTTATACCAATTAGACTTTTTATGTCAGCATACATGGCTATTTGACTAGCCGTCTTAGTTATAAATCACATGCTTTAACAGGAAGGTAGTGCCCACAAAAAAGGATGACTAATATGGCAACCTGGCCTGAAGATTTAAAGCTCCGCAAAAAATAAACAAAAAATAAAAACCTCTCATAAATTCACAGTTCACAGAAACCACAGAACAATGGCACATCGAAAAACTTCGTTATATTTCGAAAATCGAACTCGCGGCAATACGCTATTTCAAACAACGAACTCGCGGTCCGCGCCGCATGCGCAGCGGCCTGAGACTGGCTGGAGTCGGAGCACACCGATCGCATCATTCACCTTTGGCACCCATCTCTTTCACACATATGGAGCTTTTGAAAGTTAGAAGAGAACGTAAAAAGCTAGTGATTTTTCTCGAGATGACGCGGAGGCGTAATTTCGCAAGGCTTAACGTCAAGGACGATTTACAAAACATTATTGGAATTAATATAAATAAAATGTGAATTCTTTTTTGTGAAATGTCAGCTGCGTGAATGGTGGTCAGGCATGTAGGCGCGCTGTTACTTTTATTTTTAGGTCGTATAGTACGTGCTATTAAATTAACACATGGTTAATGGACAAAATAACGTATTATAAATAGACGTTTTATGTGACAACCATAGCGTATCCGATGAAAAGTGTGGGCTAGTTAGAAAAGAAAGTAAATAAAAGACAAATGTTTTTAAATTTTTTTAGAATTTTGAGTAGGTATATACCAGAAAACTTTATAGTTAAAATTGACAAGTTACAATTTTATAAATTTTACAAGTCCATGTACCACAAAACTCTAAGCCACACACAAGTGTAACGGAAAAACCTAACCTAATATGTAAATTGTAGTGACAAGTCTTCAATTTATACAAATAGTCCTCATGCTTTGTGTTACGGTTTTAAAAATGCGAAAGAATTGTAAATTGTAAACTGTAGGTACAACATATTTGTAATTTATTTTTCTACCATTTTACAATTTGGTAGAATTTTAGACTTGTACAGCGTTGTGTTAAAGGGCCCTGACCTCTATTTCACCTATTAGGTCTAGAAAATAGCTTAAAAAAACAGTTTTTTTAACAAACGGATGGTTCTAGAAAAGCTTATCAATATTCATTACGGATATTCGATACAATATCGATTACAACAAACCGTTATTTTTTTTAAATATTGACCGTTATCTGCACAGATAAAAAATATGCAAAATAAATTGAAAGAATTAACAAAATCACATCGATAAAACCGGGTTGAAATAAAATAGGTGCAACATTTTAACTGCTTTTATATTAAGTCCATATAAAGTCAGTGCTCAAGTTTTTGCACATATTGTGCAGAACCACTAAACGATAGCAACAGAAGACCTACATTTCTTTGTACCTATTCTATGAGCTTTTTCAAAAACTATTCCGTATTTTTTTTACTAGGATACCAAAATCTATACGCGACGCTACTCTAGTAGAATAATTTCTATGAAAACTTTTTGGAAATTGTTCTGCCAGAATCGCATCCCACCGTCGCGTCGCGCCTGTTTGCAGGAGCCTTAACCTAAGATAACATCACGCCTGTGATCCCCGAAGGGTTAGGCAGAGGTGTACCTACAGTACACCCACATTTCGCCAGTGATTTTTAAGTTCCATGTAATAAGAGGCGAGCCCGTTGCTATCAACCGGGCCCAAATCCAGACTCCGGACTGCTTCCGAGCAATTCCAGATGGAAAAACCCAATAACACTGCCGGACCCGGAAATCAAACCCGGGATCTCGTGCTCAGCTCTAGCGCTTGCGACCACTAAGATCAAAGAGGCAGTTCAGGGTTATTCGGTTAATCTTTGGCTAAGATATAAGGCTGTGTAGAATCCTTTAGTGGAACTGTTTCGCCAAAAAGGCGGACTGAACTACTAAACTAAATACTCTTTTGGCAAAGTGACAATGGGCTTAGAAGCGCAAAAATGAAGGTGCCACTTTTGGCCTCAAACAGAAATAATGCGTTTTTTTAGTTAGCATCGGGTTTACCGTGCATTGAAAGTGGATCTACTCATTTTCCTATAGTCTGGCAATAGGTACTAACGAGGGCGTTATATCAATAAAATGCAATTAATCCATCGTTAACTGGTGGTATGCGAGGTCTTAGCCAGGTACAGTCAATATTTTAGCTCATATTCACGTCCGATATTTATTCATAAACTCGGTCTATCGTTCGTACGATATACGTGTAGTTTTTAAAGGTTTTCTGTATAAGGAGTTGATCAATAGATCGATTAGGTTGTTAATTCGATCTTAACAAGGTATTTTATTGACTTAACGGCAATTCGTTGTTAAGTGTTTCTGAATTGGAGTGATCAAACAATTTGTTCGTGCTTCAGAAGGTAGGTATTATGGGACTTTATCAAGAATTTGCAGTAAGCTGGGCGATATTAGAAGGAAGATGAGTCATATGGAAGCTAGTGCTGAGCCAAAGACAGCCCTAGTGTAAATAATGATAATATGAATATGATAAATTACCAAAATGAAGCAGGAGATGATTAGGGTAAAGTGATAATTATCAACATTTGACGTAACTATCATTGCGAAGCCCAGGTTCAGAAGAGGTTGCTTACGAACTTATAATAATGACCATACAGCAGAATAAAAACCAAATAATAAAAATGTAGAGCAAAGTAATGCATTGTAGGTATATTACATTATCATTTAGATACATAAACAGTCAGACACGGAACCGATCGCGTCCGTCAACCTCACACCAGAGGCCGTTACTCAGCCGAGTCAAATATATGAATTATGGATTATTAATGCACTAGATTTGAGCTGCGGTTGCACTTACTGGTATTTAGATATAACTCAAGATAAGGCTAAAAATGGCTTATAAGGGCAAGGATGATGACACAGATGCCTTTTTAACTGTGGAAAAGTAACAATAACAAGATATCTAAATAAATGGACCTTTGTGTCCTTGACTAAAAGGTCAAAGTACTGACGCTTGAACAGCTGCTTTGAAATGCCGTAGGAATAGAGAAACTTTCTGACAAAATATCTAATCAAAGCGGTAATTCATTTACCTTTGGGACATGGAATCATATCTAAACTAATTTTTTGCAGACATAGAAAAGGAAAGCAGTGTACGTTAAACAAACAAAAAAACAGAGGAGGTATGTAGTTGTAAGCCCGTTAATGAGCACACAGCAGATGAGCTCGTTTTCATAGCTAATTAAAAGCAAAGAAAGCTCTGAGAGGAGAGAGGAAAAGCAGCTAGTATGACAACAAGACTAATTACTTAATTAGGATCCAACGTAGATATTTGAATCACAATCAAACAAATCGGATTATTCCATTATTGGTGCAAGTTACCTTTTAAGATATAGATAAAATAACATACAAAGCTCAAGATCCAAAAGATTTCAGTGGAACACATGACACACTTTCAACGGTGAGCAGTTGGAAACGCTTATGAGCAGAAGTGATAAAATGCAGAACGATAATAATAATAATGACGATGATGATAAACATACAGCCAAACAAAAATCTAACTTTTAAGAATCCCCAAGTACAGCAATATTTCATAAATATGTGTAAGCTCGGCCTAGACGAGTAACAGTAAATGGTATAAGTAGATGACGGTACCTAATGACTCATGTAAACATTGCTGTTGCGATCATGAGGAACGTTCACTTTTTACTAATGCCTGTGCGTAAAGTATGCTATGAGAGGCGAAAGCGATGCTGTATACTTTTCTAGATAAAAAGCATGTTAGAAAAACAGGTATATTTTTGAAAATCACTAATTATTATGACATGGGCCTCTTTCAAAAGGCCGATATTATAATATACCCTGTATCACGCATTTAGTGGAATTAATACGGAGAAAAGGAATCATGACGTGGTGTTATGTTAAAAGGAAAGAATCTTTTGGGTCTCTTGGTTAGCAAAGTTAACCTCAGGAAAAGCGGCATTGGAGCGTCCTGTGCATTGACTTTAGCAAGGGGAAATGTAATTATTTTCATGATAACGTTTCCAAGATTTTTTTGTTTTAAAGAGAAAGGGACTTTAGTCAAAGAATTAGCAGTGTTTATAGTATTGACGTATGTAGTTATTGTTTTAAATGTCAAACACATTAAGATTAAGCATTTGACCTTTTGTACAGATAACATATATTACGATACGGAAATTTTGTTTTACTGCGTGACGAGAATGACAATTATTTGTGTTTTGCTTTTAAAATTAATTCAAGCAATGTTGACTTCCTGTCCTAAGGTTTCCTTCTAGGTTTTTTTAATGGCTACCGAAGGACCAGCAAAGAAGCGTGGTTGCTTTTTTTTTCAAATGGTTACTGTAGCCTGTATCTTTTTTAACATTTTGTTGATTATATTTAGACAAAATTTAATGTTCAGCTATTACCTCGATCTTTTCATCTTTTACACTTTGGTGAGTACTCATCTAATTACTAAAAGAGCCATCTTTTGCTGAGAAACCTAAAGTACTCTCCTCAGCGCACAACGCATTAGCTTCGCTCCCTCTGTGTATACCGCTAATTCAAATCGTGAGGCTGGATCGTGACTACCTTTAAACAGGCGATATCTACAAATGTACATACATGTGTAAATTAATCGTTTTTTATTCCGCGTTGCAGGCCCGCGGCTAGGCTTGGACTTTCCATTTAGTTATTTCCGACTTGTAGTCTGGTTTTATGGGTTTTGTTTTGATATGTTGCCGGCTGTATGTATATACAGCCGGCCACATATCAATGCTGTATAGCATTGGACATCCTCAGTAAGTCTGTAAGGTCTTTCATTTACCAGCCAGTGGTAATGTTTATGAGGTTTTGTAATTTTTCCGTTAAGTGCTTTGAGTTCGGAGATGCAACAAGAAATGTGTTGATTTGCTGTCCTGTAATTTGAATTTGAAGCCGAGTGCCGTCTTCTGTAAACTGTATTTGGTTTTCTCTGTCATAAAAATTTTGGACAGAGGTGTAAGTACAAATGACTTGGCATTTTTACATAATATCGTCATTAGTCAGTCAAGGAAGCAGAAAAAACGAAAGGATAAGTCACAAAAATTTTCCTCCTAACTTCCCCAAAATGTACCTCGCCGTCAGTGGCAAATACAAGCGGTATTAACCTTAACCTTTATATTTGTGGTACAAGCCGGTAACAAATCTTTAGTTATATTGGCAAACTTAGGTGATCGTTCTTCAACTGGTCCAAACTTTGGGGCCACTAAAATGTTCGGCTTATTTCGGACAGTCTCGGTGTCCTCAAGTGCCAAAGTTTGGCGTCCGCTTGTATTTATGGAACAGTCGTGTTTTATTGCTCTATAAGAAACTTGAATAATATGAGGACCACAATGTGCAGCTTGTGGACGGTGAAGGAGACATTGTCTGTGGTTTTGTGTGTTTACTTGCAACGGTCCTAACTCATGCTACTAAGTTAACATACAAGTATTTGCATAAAGGCGAAATACGAGAAGCTTATGACGAAATCAACAACATTATGCTGAGATAGGAGCCTTTTCGGCTTTTTGTTAATTTTAAATGTTCCTTTTATTACTTTTTGTAAGTATTTCCAGTGCGTGTCCTAAATTCTTTCTTTCATTTCTTTCTATAAATCTTCGGAACTCTCCTCCAAACTTGATATTTGGCAGAGAACATCCATAAACAATGTTGTTGTTTGCAAAAAAAATGACGACATTTTTTTGAAATATCCACTCCCTGTGGGTTAAAAATTCAATGCAAGCGAAGCTATTGGAAAACACTTGTAGCTAAATGAGGGCAAATTCCCACACTACGGCGGCCATTTCATTAACATAACGATATTCAAAGCATTATCTAATTAAAATGCACCCTCCACCATACTTTTCCAGTTTACCAGATAAAAGCTGGATTACAGATAACCGACCTTACGCAAATAACAAGAACATCAGCCGATGATGTCAAGTTCCACCTGATTGGTCACACGTCATTATGATTACTAAGTATATGTTCCATGTATGGGCCACATGACGACTGTTTGTAGCGGTCTATTAAATCATGTCGTTTGCATAGCTAAAGCGAACTGATTGGAATGTAAATAACGACTGTTGACAGAGCGGAATATAAGTAGAACACGGTTGATAGCTAGGGTTTAGGTACATCATCATCATCATCATTTCAGCCGAAAGACGTACACTACTGGACATAGGCCTCCTCCAATCACCTACACTTCGACCGGTTCTGTGTTTCCTGTATCCAGCTTTCTTCCAGATTCCTGCGACCTTCACAAAGGTTATCGGTGCACCTTGTGGGATTGAACCACAATTTGAACTAAATTAAAAAGCTAACACGTTCCATAATAGTATCAACTGTTAACAAAGCTAATTCCCCGCCGTTCCCTACAGGCTACAGTGTTCAAGTCTAGACTGCACATGAGTAATCAAAGTCTAGTCGGAGCCAACACACCACACCGCGACATTCCTAGGATCAGCAGTGAACAGTGACGATTAGTATTCGACTGACGTTTCGACGTCTCCTTGCGAGGGCGCGTTCAGACGGGTGTACTTACTGGAGAATGGAAGGTAATGAGGTTTTGTTATGATTTGGGGTTTGTCTGGGAGGTTCTTTTGACTTGAATTTGTGGGAGTTAAAATGCTGCTATGTTTAATGTTACGCTTGTTAAGAAAATTGATCGTTTCTATTCTAATATAATAAAGCTAGAGTGTTTGTTTGTTTGTTTGTTTAAACATTTGAAAAAATATTTTTGCATTTGATAGGTTAATTCTTACGGAAGGTTAGGAATGATAGCATGCTACGTTCCTTAGGTGCCGAGCAAAACGAAAAAAAGTCAGAAAAGACGCTAAGCGAAAACGAAGTAATAGAGCGGGCGGGCGATGTGATGCGCGGAGGGTCGGGGGACGAAATATCACGCGCAGAAGCTAATCACTACATATTATAAAACAAAGTCCTCCGCCGCGTCTGTCTGTCTGTTCGCGATAAACTCAAAAACTACGGCACTGATTTTCATGCTGTTTTCACCAATGGATAGAGTGGTTCTCGAGGAAGGATTTAGTGTATAATGTGTCAAGCAAGCGAAGCCGGGGGCATTAGCTAGTAGTTTATAAACTTCGTAAAGATGATTTTACATAAGTTATTTCAAAGCCAGCAAAAGAGGACATTTTTATTTTTGAATTTTCTATCTCTCAATTTTCCTTTACTTGCCGTATGTCAGTAAGATTCATATGGAGGTTTCGTATAAGTAATGAATATAAAATCTGATATAGAAAGTTAGAAAACGTCTTAAAAAGCTTTAATTATACCGATTCAATTAAGCCCCTCGTTATCGGCACTTGTATAAACTCGTCGGCCGGCAATACACCCAACGAACGATTCCATTCAACTAAATCAGCTGTTGAATATACAGTATCGCTACATGATTAGACTAATTACTAGATCTTATAGAACTGTGACTATCATGGTTTTCCTTAGTCCAAGAGGAAAAGTGAACACAAATCATTCCGCAATTAGTCGGAACAATGACTGTTAGCATAATTATTATAAAACATGATGTGGATTTTGTTAAAAGATTGTAGTTATGGCTTCTATAAACTCGTCATTGTAAGTTTTGAGGTAGACCATGTTTTTAGGGTTCAGTACCCAAAGGGTAAAACGGGACCCTATTTCTAAGGCTCCGCTGTCTGTCACCAGGCCGTATCTCATGAACCGTGATCGTTAGATTAGACAGTTGAAATTTTCACAGATGATATCATCATATCAGATGAATCTGACATCGTTCAATTTTTAAATAATATTTGTATAATTGTTATGATTTATTGTGAAATTTTAATTATGCACGAATATCAAACATCTTTAAAAAAAAAAAAAAAAAACATAATAATTAGATAGATGCACACCATATTTGTATGCCTCCTGGCATACATAGCGTTCTGTTCACCAAACTCAAGATCTGTACTGCTTTACCTGTGTTAACAAATAAAAGTGATTTGATTTGATATTTTTCTGTTGCCGCTATAACAACAAATACTAAAAATCAGAATAAAACAAATATTTAAGGGGGCTCCCATACAACAAACGTCATTTTTTTGCCGTTTTTATAGATAATGGTACGGAACCCTTCGTGCGCGAGTCCGACTCGCAATTGGCAAGTTTTTTTTTTTTAATTTGAATTATAGACCAGCGCTTGACCGCGATCTCACCCTAGGAAAGCGATGGATGAAGTCTATGATGGACCGAGCAAGCCCAGAAGATGCCTGTTCACTCTTGCTTTGAAGGCTGACGGGTTATGTATGAAGAAATTAACCCTGTAGGAAAATGAAGAAGGAGAGTTTTTCGCCTGTCGAGAAAGACTTAGCGAGATTGGCAGGCTAAATAGTATTTTTGTTTTAAATAGGAACTAGCGACCCGCCCCTGTTTCGCACTGATTTTATGACTTGACAAAACAAGAAGATTTCTTCATTATTTCACAGATTTGTACAGATGGTTCACTCCGCAAAATCATTCGAATAAAAAGCGACTCTTGCTACGACACAATAAAGTGCAATATAGGACGCACAGCGCACACAGTTTATTCACCTAGAAGTTGCCTCTCGTTGAATCGCTTAACTCTTATAATATCTTCGTTACGCTCACTGAATAGGCCCGAGACGAGCCCGCCGCGTACTTGTAGCTTCTTATCTCAAATGCGGAGTGAGCCTTCTGCACTATTCTGTGATGTAAGTTTATGTAAACCTTCCGGAATAAAATCTCTAAAATGATGGTGAAACCAGCATCAAAATTGGATTTGATGCACAGTTTGACCAATAAATGAAAATTATCTGACCCTCCATTGCGCGAGCTACACAACAGCCTCTTTCGGGAAATTCAATTGTGAGTCGTGACGTATATTTAATTAATTACCAACAAGCAACTTATATGTTAATACGATTTCTTGGTTAATTAAGCTGTCAATACATAGTGTACTTACGTGTATACAAGGAAATATCAGTAGAAAATACCACGTGCGTTTGAGAGATATTAATGATGATTCTTGATTACGTTTGTACATACTATGTTTCCCGGAGGTTTGTAAGTTTTGTGGAAAACGTTTCGCTTCAATCAATCGGCCTAGCCTTTTCCCAACTATGTTGGGGTCGGCCTCCAGTCTAACCGGATGCAGCTGAATACCAGTATTTTACATGGAGCGACTGCCTATCTGACCTCCACAACCCAGTAACTGGGTAATACGATACCCCTTGGTTAGACTGGTTGTCAGACTTTCGGGCTTCTGACGATTCGTAACGACTGTCAAAGATCTACAAATGACAGCCGGGACCAACGGCTTAACGTGCTTTCCGAGGCACGGAGTAGTCTCGATATGTGAAAATGGTCACCCATCCACGGACCAACCCCGGCAAGCGTAGCTTAACCTGATGGATCGACCCGTGTGGCTGTGATTACTTAGCCACGAGGTCCACCAAAAAAAAAAAAAAACGTTTCGCTTATGTTTTGATTACTTACATGAATATGACGTAATAATGACGTATTATTAGATTAGTTTGATATTGAATAGTCAAATGTCATAATGTTAAGTTTTACCGTTTTATAATCTGTATGATGCTGAGACAATTAAAGATCATTCGCTATCGCTTATTCAACTTGCTCATTACATCGGAATTTAGTCATCGTATTGACGAAAACTTTCCTTATATATCTGAGATCTGGTTTTAGAGGGAGTGAAAGAGATATGAGACCGACCGGAAAACATTGAAGTAGGATTTGGAATCAGATTTTTTCCGTAGACCATTTGTGATTTGCTTTTAGAGGCAATTTGTACCTTTCTACCATTTGCTTGTCAATTTCGTGGTAAGGACTGTAAATGGCATACCGCATGATCGATCGTTACTTATGATAGCAGCAAAACAAGAAAAAGTCTTCTAAATCCAATAAAAACTTCCCAGAGATCCCATGAAATCTTGTTAATAACCTACTACGCGCTATAAATAGCTACACATAGCGTGCACGACTCAGTTTCCATATAGGGCAGCTATCGGAAACTGGAAGGCGACGCTGTTCACACGACGCCAAGGTTTACCGTGACCAGTTTGTTAGAGAAACGACGGATATTTCTTCATAAACATGGTTTTATAGGAGGAAACGATTTGCTGAAAAGGACTGTCTAGCATGAAAATCATAGAAACGAGTTTTCTACGGGTTTTCGACGGAAAAATAGACAAAATGTCAGATTGTCATTTTTTATCTGTCAATTTGTCTGTTCTTCCGTTGGCAAACCAGTTTTTATTGTGGTCATGGTAAGTGTGGTGGCTGGAGGCCTTAATTCATTGAGGCACCCGCAGGAAAGTCCAGGTAAGCAGCCGACAAACTCCTAGGTTGACCTGCGAGATGCTAGATATACAAGAAAATAATGCTGAAAAGGTCGATATTGAGACTTGAATTAATGAAAAGACAAAAACGTATCGCATCGAGGTATCGTATTATCCAGTTACTGGGTTGTGGAGGTCAGATAGGCAGTCGCTCCATGTAAAATACTGTTATTCAGCTGCATCCGGTTAGACTGGAAGCCGACCCCAACATAGTTGAGAAAAGGCTAGGCAGATGATGATAATATGAATGAAAAGAAAAAATACTTGGTGGTAGGGACAGATTGGATGCGGAAGGCGTAAAACCAGGTATTCTGAAGCAACTTGGGGGAGTCCTATGACCAGCATAGAACTGCTGTAGGCTGAGCTGATCGATGTCTGAATGTTATTTGTAGTGTGGTTATTAGTTTGACGTATATTGCCAATCTTGGTCTACCAAATTGGCAAACAAATAATTATTTACTTACAAACTTTCTACGGACCGTCGCGTCAAGGGGATTTTATACAACTATTTAATTATTCCCAAACTTTAGTCACCCTACATATGCTATTTTCATTATAAAGTTTATTTTATGCTAATCCATTGACTTTGGTTTTAAAATATTTTATTGGAACAAATTGTTATTTTATTGGTTGAATGCCGCTATCAAAAGATATGTATACAATGATTTTAACGTTACGTAAATTATAAGAATCGTTTTTACTGTACCTAATGACAAAAATATTACAATTCTCTTTAATTTAAATTTTTGAATAAATAGACGTTCCATTCCTGAACTCAGATACCCTAGAAAAAGTGACATTCTATCAGCGTTAACGATGACGGAAAAGGCAAAAATGTATAGGAATGACATAAGCTATCGAAAAGCATTACGTCAATCCTGTTGAAAGTCGTTATAGAAATACGAAACGTTTTCGAAGCGATTGTCACTTGTGTAGGCCCTCTGGTTATCCATACTGATTTTCACAAAAAAAGGGATATAGAAGAAAACAAAAGTTACCTTATACACACTCGAATAAAAACTGGAGACATGTAAATCGGACTACAGTTCGTAATTAAATTAACTCTATAAGTAGTCCAGTCATGAATATTTCGTTCACAATCAAACTATAAACTGTTGTCATAACAGAAATCAATATGGCATTGTTTAAATACCTCCATTATGTATTCAAATGCAAACTGCCTGGTTTAAATCAATTGGAACGTGTATTTGAAATTGACATCAATTATGAATTAAATTTATTTACTTTTAATCAAATCATGATTTCAAAAATGTAATTATTTATATTTAACGAAATATAGAGTTTTTTGTAGGCTTCAACTTGAAGAAATATTAATATTGGCTGATAATAAAATCGTTTTAGTTCAGATTAAAACGACTTTCAACAGGATTGACATAAGCTTTTCGATAGCTTATGTCAGTCCTATACATTTTTGCCATTTCCATCATCGTTATCGCTGCTATGTCACTTTGTCTAGGGCCTCAGGTTCGTGCCCGTTGGATGGATTGCCCCCTATCAATATACACCTCTGCCTAATCTATCGGGAATACAGCCCCTTAATCCGTAACACATTTTCTGATGATTTTGAAGGATATTAATCAAAAATTTGTATACTCGACAACGCAATGAATGTTGTTGAACTGTCAAAATGAAAGCCTTTGCTACTATGAGTGTGTTACGTAATTACCCCACTGTTCTGAACGGCATGATTCCTAACTTATCCTTTAACTAATATTACCGAAAATGAGTCTGTTTGTTTGTTACGCTTTCACGATAAAACGGCTGAACGGATTTGGATGACTCACAGGGACCTTGACCGGACCTGGAGAAGGACATGAGCTTCTTGTCATCCTGGATCGCAGACGAAGTCGCGAGCAATAGCTCGTCTCCTATAAATATTCACTGTTTGTTTATTGTTCCGATAGCATTACCTACAGACAAAACCACACCTCTTTAAACCCAAATTATCAATATTTGTAATCGTAGTAATACCCAATTAGCATCAAATTAAAGATAACGTCGATCTTCCTTATCTAACATCCGGAGAAACGATAAGGCGAGCACACCAATTAGCGATTAGCGATTACCGATTAGTCGATTACGCGCGAATGAACGCGTTCGATACATCATACTAACAATAACAATAGATTATTATCTAAACAATCTACACATTATCGGTGCGTCGCCATCTGATATTCTAGGCGGGGTCAACAACCGACGAACCAAGACTAAGTTTGTAGATAAGACACTCGATGTAGTGGTCAGTTCAAGTTTTCCAATTTTCTGTGAGGAACTGTTTCAATATAGCTGTAAGTGGTTTAGTTTGAGACATATGATGTGTGAAGTTGGGTCTGTGCTTTATTAACGTTTTGATGTAATTGTTTGAAAAGGTAATTGTAATTGTTTGAAAAGTTCTTCGTATTGTAATATGGATTTTTTCTAAATAATATTAGATAGAACTCCAGAAGTCCAAACTCAAGGTCTGCCAACGAGCAATGGAGCACAGTATACTAGGCGTTAAATTAAATTAACACAATACTGCGCTCAAAAACAAAGATATTGCTGACATGACTCAAAAGGCTGCCCAACTTAAATGGGACTGGGCAGGACACGTCTGCCGCATGTGGCAGATAGCACAGAACTGGTGCCCTGAGACAGTGAGGCGGGGTCGCAGCAGATCACGTAGGAGATGGCGGGACGAGCTGGATAGGTTCCATCTAAAATGGAAAGAGGACGCGCGGGCTCGCGAATGATGGAAGCAGTGGAGGGAGGCCTTTGCCCAGGGGTGGGAAAGCGCAGGCTAGGAAAAAAAAATTAGATAGTTTAGAGAGCAGTTGTAGGTCGTAAGTTCGAACCCTGACAGGCGCTTTACTTTGTGTAAAATTGTTTCATCGCCACTGCTCTCAAAACGGTGATCGAAAACATCGTGAGGAAACCGGCATGTCCTAGAACCAAAAATTCGAAGACATGTGAGATCTACCAACCCGCACTGGGCCCGCGTGGTGGATAACGGCCCGCTCCCTCTCACAGAGAGGAGGCCTGTGTTCCAGCAGTGGGAACGTTATAGGCTGATTATGTTATGTTAAGGCTCGTGCAAACAGACGCGAAATCGCGGGCGCGACCGGCAGCGGTACCTTTGTAGACAAAGGTACCGCTGCCTGTCGCGCCCGCGATATCGCGTCTGTTTGTACGAGCCTTTATGTAGATAGTTTAAGATTTTGTGATAAATAAAATAAAAGACAACTCGCCTTCTGACCGGTCGTTTGATCTAGTTGTGTTGATGATTCTAATAATTATAATTCTGTAAATACAAATAAAGTTACTAATTAATGCGAATCATGGTTTGAACAACATACAAAACCAACCAAAATTTAACCATAGACAATACCACAACAGTTACGTGTGTTGGAAGAAATTTGCTCAAACTCGTCAAAAAATACGTCACGACTCACGATAACACTTGCGCAAGCCTGAATTTGCGCAAATAAATCATTACGTGTGTGGCTGACCTGCAAATTGCAAAAAACGTAAGAAAAATTTGAATTTCGCGGGCTACCTTGGCGTTTTTGCCTAAATATGCCTCACAAACTCACTACTTTTTTATATGTATAAAAGTGTCCTCTCTCCAATAACTAACCCCATCTACTCTATGTTAGGGGCAATTGCACGGCTGGCGCTATGCCAGAGACGGGCAATTTTATTAAAAACTCTCTGAGTATTGTTAACATCTGTTGCATTTATACACATGTGTTACTTTAGCATTACTTCATGTATCCTCTTTTTTTTGGGACCAAAGTAACGAAGTTTGGGAAACTATGCGGTTGGGTTCCTTTTATGGGTTTTGTTCTTTGAAATTGGTGCATGAGGAAAGCTATTTAGCTGACATAGTAATTGGCACGAGTCAGTGACTTAATAGGGATGACGACAATTTTTTGAAGTATAAACTTCTTTAGGCGCGTTGAGCACTTTTTGAGTGAACAAAAATCATGGAACTCGCGTCATAGTCACCGAACGCTTGTTGGGTGAACAAAAATCATAGAACTCGCGTCATATCGGCACCGAACGCTTGAAGAAATGAAGAAATGTTACTTAGTTTTCACTTCTATCGGCTGTCCTCAAAGACTACCCCGCAAGTTTTTTTTTTCTGGTACTTATTTTATTAAAAAATATTGGATATTATACTATCTTTCGTATTTTTTTCTTTTTTTACGTAATTAAAAGATTACGGTAAAACGTTGAGTAAAAATGTGGCATGACGTATACGGCCTTGGTAGATTTTATATTGAGTTGTGACGTAGCGAGCCCCTACTCCCGAATTTTAATGCGTTTTATCTAAGTATTTTTTTATTAATATGATAAAGCAAAAAATACTTTTCTAACATGTTTTTAATATCTGACTGACGGACTAAATAGAATTTCTTTTTTTTTTACCCAGGCATCATCGGCTTTACAGTTTATGGATCAGAAAAGATTTATGTCAATGGCTTGAGTTGTTGATAAGCCAATGGCGATGGCGCCAAACAGTCCAGAAGAACGATTGGCAATTGTTTTGCAATTTTGTGGCAATGGTTTTTGATATTTTTATATTATGTAGCGGGTTTTGTGTGCTTGCTGCCTGTCTCGCCACAGCGTCTTTTTTTTATCATTTACCAGTTAAGGTTAACTAGACACACATTGTATTAGGAAAAGTGTATAAATTTATTTAATTTTGTTTGGATCTAAGCACCTAAACCATTACTTGTGAAAAAAAACACTACACTCCTCTTTGGGCAGTCGTGTAATAAGTGACTGCTTTCATCGTTATTGTTAAGATTTTCAGCATGTGTGATCAAGATCATACAACCGGTGTAGTTAGGTACTTAAAATACAAAAGAATATGCGCATGAAGCAAGCGGTAAACACTATGTAAGGAGGTTATATTAATTGTAGCACGTGGCGTCAAAAAGTGTTGCATTAACTTCGATAGTAAAACTGCTTAATTTCAAGCCCGTTTGCATCACATGAACTACAACAGAAGCACTAAAATCTCTCTCAACACGAATCTGGTTCACATCTGTACCATTAACATCAATATACGTTTTACACAAAGAAGTTCAGTGCAATGATTATGATTGCGAGTGGGATGCGATTACGTAACGTGATGTGTGTCCGTGAATCAGTAATTGACGGCTTTGATTGATACAAGGGGATTCGGGATTGATAAGAAGGTTATATGCTAGGATTGGATTCAATTTTTGGGAGGTTGTGAACTGTATGACTAGTGGTGTATTTATAGCGCTACAAGATTATTTTGGCGCATTTTCGCAATCGGTACTTACGTCGCCATCTTGTTTTTTTGACAGGGACATTTCATAAAACAATTGCACATATATTTACCAACAGCGCCCTCCTATCAACGTCATTGAGCGCCAAAAAATCCTTGTAGAGGGAAACTTTTTTTACTCTTGATGGTACGACAAACGCTTCGAAAATAATGATTTACACTTTTAGTCACTGTTTTGGTGTTTGAATTTAGAACCCATCAATATATTCGAACTCCATCTCAATGCTGTACAACCTTCTTATGAAAAAATACTCGATACAAACTCCGATGTGATTGGTTGACATTTTCGACATGGAGTTTAGCATTAGAAAAAAAACTATGCTACAGTGTACGATAAAAACACGGCATAACATTGACATAATAACATACTCGAAGTCGCAAGTTCTTTTTCTCGTAGTCATGGTATAAAGTATAGTATGCAACTCTTGAATAAAATGTATTTATATCAAGGGCCATGAATCACTCGCTTCGCTCAGGATTCTAACACTTTAATCACTCCCTACGGTCGTCATTCAATCGTTAGAATCCTTCACTTGCTCGTGCATGATGCATCTATGGCCCTCGCTTTAAATCCGTCCTTTATTCACTAATTGCATAATATACTATTAATTCGGGTTGACATATCACTGTGCTAATGCAAGAAGGTGCATGAAGCATAATACGGTGAATTTATCTTTTATTGCAAGACAAATTGGGCCTTTTTCAATAAATCGATTCTTTTGAGAGCTCACTCATAAATAGCTGAATGTCATCTGAATTCTAACTTCAATTCAACTTCACTGCTCTCAAATAAGATCCTTCATTTTGATTTCACTGTTATACTTAAGGTTGTGCTTTTAAAGGCTCGTGCAAACAGACGCGATTTCGCGGGCGCAACAGGCAGCGGTACCTTTGTCGACAAAGGTACCGCTGCCTGTCGCGCCCGCGATATCGCGTCTGTTTGCACGAGCCTTAATGCTTTCACCTCGAAAACCAACGGAAATGTTATTATACCATGTTACATTCACACAAAATAACTGGATCACCTTTGCCTACATTTTATTTTATTTCAGTATAATGCAGAGCCGTGTTCAGAGTAATGATTACATTATGATCGAGCGTAGGCGGACGCTGCGAATTTATCGCGCGGCGCGACATTACGCAATCAATAGCGAAGTGATGGGACATGAATATCGATGTTGGATCGATGTTAGCTGTTAATTAATTGGTAGATAATTAATTGGTTAGTTGTTGCAGCGGTGTTATGTCTGGTTAGTGATTTTGGGCTATCAATGACGTGGGATTATGTTAATTTCAGCGTTAGTGAAACTCTATGTACGTGCGTGCTTTTCAGTGCAAGGATCATTTCCAACTTAATCAGTGAGCTTTCTTAATACAGGAGCTAGCAGGAGTAACTAAGTGTGTGATGTGTGATAATTTTCTTTGTGGACACAATGGCACATCACGAGACCAATGCATTCATCATCATGCTTCCCGGGATGGATAAAAAAAATACTTTCATAAAACACTTTCAAACGTCAAAAATCTCTTTTTAAAACTAGTTGAGTTTGGTGTTTCCTATCTGAATACTCTGAGAAGAAATACCGAAACAAACTCAAATAGCGGTAGCTGGCAGTGTTATGCAAGTAACATTTATTTCAATAATAAAAGCATGTTAAAATGAATGTGTTTCTAAATCACCCATGCGTTACCCTAACGGTGTAAATAATGGATTAAGTTGGCACGTATCCAAGTTACATAAATCGCATTGGGCTTAAAAATTGCAATAGTGCATGAATAGTAACCCAGATACTTCGAAGCAGTGACCCATTTTTCTGTGCGAAGTTTTAAAACGTGGGCAGAAAGATAAGCAGCAAGTTAAATATATAATATGTTGTATGTAGAAAATCTTCAGGTTCAGTAAATAAGAAACACAGATGTTATCTATTGTAGAATTGGCATTGTTTAAGTGTTTTAAGACTATTAAAATTCGGTTAGATTCAGCGCTGCACTAGGCCAATCAACAAAACTGGCGAATTAAATAAACTGCAACGAGTGAGGGAAACCGACGAGTGGTACAAACTTTGCATTTGAGTCCGAAAGTAGCCCTGCTATTTGCTAAAAGACCTATAATTAAATTGGCTTTAAAAGGTAAGCAGTTGTATCGATAAAACAGTTCCACACTAATCACAGCATGGCCTCAGGTGTTATATCTCAATCCTCAATCGGTATGTTTCATCGACACATCGACAAATAACACACACATTATCGACTTAACGCAACACTACACTATAGTAATTGACAGTTCGTTGTTTACGACTGTTCAAAAAATGTTCGCTTGTGTAATATTCAGCTTTGTCACTTTATGATTTTTGGTGATATTTCGTAACGCAAAATGTTTTTATGGCTTCATTGTGTTGTCTATAGCTATGTGGAATTCCATGTTTTTGGTTTAGAATGGGCATAAATTTATAACTGTCTGCAGATCAATGGATCTTTTTCTTTATTGCTGGGGTTTCCCAGCCTATTCCAACATCGTAATAAATCTTGCCTGGGTTCTAACATTCTGATTAATTAAATTGAATCTGCCAAGAAACCACCAAAACGAAAGTGTAATCAACTTGGATACACAAAAGGGTAGAATTTTTAATGAAAACCTTCAAGTATCTAATACTTAGGTTTCAAAAATACTCAAATGTCAAAACGCAAACCGCACAAAATATTTTTCTAACCATCATCATCATTGGCAGCGTTGTTCCCCCCACTGCTGAGTATAGGCCTCCTCTCTTCTGTGCCATGCTTCCCTGGTATGTGCGAGTCTCATCCAGGACTTCTCCGCGATCTTCTATAAGTTATCCACCCACCTTTGGCTATTGGTCTGCCAACGCTACTTCTACCGTTTCTCGTCAACCATTCTGTCAGGGCTCTGAGGGCTAGACAAGTGACAATCGCTTCCAAAGAGTTTCGTATTTCTACAACGACTTCCAACTCAAACTCAAGCTCAAAGCATTTATTTCAAATAAACCAATTACAGGTACTTTTGAATTGTCAAGGGGTCGGTCAGTCAAAAAAAATACAACAAGATTGACATAAGCTTTTCGATAGCTTATGTCAGTCCTATACATTTCTGCCTTTTCCATAATCGTTATAGCTGATAGAATGTTACTTTGTCTAGGGCCTCTGGCCTCTTTCTAATGCCTTAGTATAATTACGCACACTTTTGGAGCGAGGCAACCGTCAAACTTTCAACCCTAGAGAAAACAAGTTAACTTCACAAACAAATAAATTAATGAACTCCAAAACTAAACACAATAACCCTAGATACTATATTAAAACAAATGAACGTAGCACCCAGTTAATTATTATAGGAATACGTGCTAAGGTCGGGGTGGAAATGCAATATCCGTGGTTACCCCGACGGCTGTGATTGCAGGCGGGGGAATCAATACCGGTACCCATGGGGTAGGTAGGTAGTGTAGTGCATTTATTAGTGCAGCTAGATTGCATTAATATTTCATGTGTTTGTGACTACGACTAGGGATTGTGTATATCATACGTGTTAGTAGAGATTGCGTGCACTATCGATAGCTAAAAATGCATTAAAATAGTCGATATCATTATTGAAATCCCTAATAAATATTCGGCAGCAAAAACGTATACAGGGTGTAAAAAATCTGTTTAGAGAAATGCGTTTTGGGGGACTGTCTTATCTAATTTTGACGTTCGAAAAGTGTTGATCACCCTTGTTTGAATAAATGTCTTTTGATTTTTCTGACTTTTGATATACAAAATAATGTTTTATTTTAATTTCATGACCGTAAAGTAATTTTATAGAAGTGTTTTTTTGCTGATTATTCCCACATTTACCATTCAGTAGGTACTATTGAATATTGCACCTTATACTTAGTAATATCTAACGGCTTTTTCCTTGGCTGTTACTGTTGATGAAGAAACTGGCCGTAAGTAAAAAGTAAAATACTTTTTGGTAATTCAAACAAAGGTTATAAAAAAAAAAAAACCTAATTTAAATCTAGCCCAGACTAGGACTAGCCAGTGGAGCAAGGGTTATTACAAAAAGTAGGAAACCCTACATCTACAATGGATAGATAGCGTCATGCACAGCTTTGACAAGCGTGAGGGATAGACAGTAAAAAAATATTACCATGGATAAAAATAAAGAATAATAAATACTGTTAGTGTGAATATTGCCTTGTTTTTGTGTTGCAAGTAAAATTAATATTTGTAATTTTATTACATTACTGTCCCACTCCCTCTCACAGAGAGGATGCTTGAGTCCCTGCAGTGGGAGTAGTGAGTAGAGTCATTTTATTTCAGTTTTGTAATAAATCAGAAGGCTTATTAAACTTAGGACACTACTGACACTAGCCAAAATGGACTAAAACGGGGAATCTTAAAATTATTATGATGACAAGTTGTAAAAATTTAATTCATAAACTGAAATGCCACGTCAGTTCTCATTTATTTGTGGAACAAATAACAGAAGCTGTTAACGTCACCCTTAATTAATAATACCTTAACAATACAAGAAATAATTTAACAAAAGCCCTTAGTAACAAGACAATAGACGAGGCTTTCAACTTCCTGATAAGTAACGAAGGCATTCAAATCCTCGTTTAAGTTATAACAAATAACAACAAGAAACAAGATTAAGACATAAAAGCAAAGTTTTGATAAACAGCACATCATACTGTACGTAGACAATTGATTCAACATCCCATTTATAGGAAAACAAATCCTAACACATTCACAATAGAGTTAAAATTGAATCAATTTAAATGTTAATACGTGAAACAACAACCTGTATAAAGGAAAAGGTATCCTAAGTTTTGACAATAGAGTTGAAATTGTATCAATTCGAATGTTAACATGAAACACGTTAGGGTTGTCAAAACTTGGTGCGTAGTCTGAAACGGTAATGCTTATTTGAAATGTTATGACTGGTATGGTAGGGAAAAATTGCAATTTATAATAGCATTGTGTTGGAAATGGAATATTTAATTTCGCTTAACTGTAAACTATAAACCCAAATATATATAGGTAGATGGTGTACGTCATTGTAATTTTTACTGTTTACATATTATTATCTGATTGTTGTAGATAGTCTGGATTTGTGCCCAGTTGATGGCAATAGGCTCGCCCCCTATTACATGGGACTTAAGAACATAACTGGGGTGCCCACCTCAGCCCAACTTAGTATAAGCTAATTTAAGATATGTTTTTATTTAAATTGTAAGTTTTTAGTTACTTGAATTTGAAATAAATTAAAATAAAAACATAAATACAATACTTCGGTGAAACAAGTCATGATGGTATTTTATGTATAATTATTAATTGCTGTACCCTGGAATGTGAATTTGCATCAAAGACCAAATTCCATCCTAATCTATATTAATTTGCCAGTGTCATGTAACCTAATCTAACAAAATCGTGTAAAATATACCTACAAGATTACTGAAATTAATTAATCGCGCTAAAACCTATCGCGTTTCCTACAGTAACGAATAACAAGCCAACACGCAATCGTAATTATTATCCATCACCCTTACAAGGGTGTAAACGCCAACCGTGATGTATTAAGCGCCATTTACAACAGACACACAACAGAACCTTATATCGGCAGCACAAAGTCTAAATTCCCTTGCATAGAGATCAGTTACTTCTGGTTGATATCTTGAGTTAATCACTAGAAATTGTCTACCAAATAGCAACGAGTAATGTTTAACAGAGGTTAATACGAAGCACATTCATTCTGGGTCCTAATACGGAATTTTGACGTAAATTTTGCATATAAAACGTCGAGATAACGGTAAAATATACTCATTAGCTATCGGTACAATCGGGCTGGTGGTAATGGGCGGTAAAATGTGGTAAATAATGCTGCTAGTGGTTATCTAGTAAAGTGTGTTTTAACACCAAACTTGCTTAATGGTGGCACACCCCTAGCGGTATCTAGATTGAAATTATAGGTGGTTTGCCTTAATACAAGATAACGTTATCGGTAAATACTTTAATGCGTTACTGTTACACTGTTACGGGACAAGTTTGAGAATTTATTTCGTGCTCACCCGACAGACGTTATCGGTTTCATACAAATTCCCAGCAAGAAAAAGTAGAAACAAAGAAAAAGCCCTTCAGATTTCCCGAATTTTCAGTCAAAGTCAAAAATGTTACAATTGTTAATTAAATTAATTAAAATAAAGTAAATCTTCGGGGCTATCTTTAAAATGATAATATTTATTCCGTAAAATAATGGTGTTATGATTCTTGCAGGCAGGCAGTACGCCTGTAAGGCCTGCTAGCCACTAAGAGCCTTAGAAAGATCTTGTACAAATCTTAAGGATCTTTTCACACGTTCAGACTGTCGGGTTACAGTACAGGTACCGCATGGATTAGTATAAAAGCTTTTACACGTTTCTACCGGCAGATTGCACCCGGTTTACCGGATCACAGCAGCTGGCAGTTGTGTGAAAGTGCCTTGGTCAAAAAAATAAAATAATACTGGCAGTCTGGCATTCTGGACAACATAAAAATCATGTAAAAACGAGAAAATTAACTGTTTATCAAAACTACCAACTTAAATCCTAACTACTCGTATAATATTATAAATGCTAAGTAATATTATAACGTAGCGCGTTGATCAAATCTCAGGCCATGGTATGCTAAGACAGACCCCAGAGGACTAATTGTGTGCCTAGTTTAAGGAACTTGTACCTAATTTATTAAATAAATAAATATTTAAAAAACGTGAGTTTGTTTGTTACGCTTTCACGCTTAAACGGCTGAACGGATTTCGATGACGTTTGGCACATGGCTAAACCATGATCGGGAATAGGACATAGGATCTTTTTATCCCGATATTCCCACGGGATCGAGACTCTGGCGCAGTTAGTTGTCCATATTATGTAAATCACAACTACCATTTTTAGACAGTTGTACGAAGGGGCTATAGGGCTATAAACACGGCAAATTAACGTAGTAGGTAGTCGATTTGATAAACAAATAATTTTCCTAACAAAAGAACATAGACCTTCATCCACCACCAAAGGACGGCACATGTAAATAGTTCATGTTCATCTTACCACGGCAGACAGAACGTCACTCGTTTACTTAGCATGCCAATATGCCATGCACCTAGCTACGGAACGGGGTAGGTGCTTACCTGTAAACAAAGAAAAGATTTTATTAGATACATTTAAGTACGACTAGAAAACTGAGAAAAATTGGTATACAAAAAATACGCGTGAAATGCATAACCTTCTCATTTTTGAATGGTGATTGAAAAGATAATTACAGAATAATGAAAATGAAAAAAAAAAGTCGGGAGGCGCCTCCCGAAATTTTTTCTCGTGGGTCACCAGTTTGGAAAGAAGTTCCTTTCAGTAAGGTCTCAAGTTTTAAGTTTTAGCTCTGTATTAAAAAAACAAAAAACTTTTGACACTTGGAACCATAGATTAATAATAACGTTACGTGACGATTTCTCCTACCGCACGCCGCGTTAAAGAACTTCGTTCCAATAAAACCAATTCTGTAATGTTCATAGAAAATATTGCACACACATTATACAGGGTGTAGCAAAACTATTGTACCATTTTTTAAATGTTTATTAAGCTTCAATTTCTTTTTTCCATTTTTATATTTATCGAGCATTTAATTTTTCCAGTGCTCGTTACGGGTAGAGCCAGAGCTGACGCTCTCCTGAGGGAGACGACCTGGTTTTGATGGGACATAAATAATTTGCAGCTTTTAAATGAAACCTGAAAGCTTTTCTTTTAGCAATATTAGTAACAAAAGCCTTTTACAATAACAAAATAAAAGTTTATGATGAGGAGTTGAATTAAAATCGGATTTGGGTGGTCAGCCCCGTTACCGCCTTGCTGAAATGCTGACTGGTAAATATTTATACTACGACATGACTTCAATCATTCTGCCTAGCCTTTTCCCAACTATGTTGGGGTCGGCTTCCAGTCTAACCAGATGCAGCTGAATACCAGTATTTTACATGGAGCGACTGCCTATCTGATCTCCACAACCCAGTAACTGGGTAATATGATACCCCTTGGTAAGACTGGTTGTCAGACTTTCGGGCTTCTAACAACTGTCAGATCCACGACTGACAGCCGGGACCAACGGCCTAAGGTGCTTTCCGAGGCACGGAGGAGTCTCAGTATGTAAAGATCACCCATCCACAGACCAACCCCGGCAAGCGTAGCTTAACCTGATGGATGGACCCGTGCGGCTGTTATTACTCAGCCACGAGCTCCTCCTACGACATGACTTTGTGAGATCATAAATAATACAGCAGGACAAAGGTCTCTTCTTATTCTGAGAAGGCATAAGAATTGATCTCCATGCCTGGAAGACGGATTGGGCGATTTCACACTTATATTAACTTTATGTCCAGGTTTCCTCACCATAGATAGTTAATTGATTCAGGCGTGACTTTGCGGAAATCCATTATAAAATACAATAGACGTAGATATATTTAGTAACCTATTCCATTCCTATATTCCTATTGTCTTTGCGTCCAGCGCTCGGTGTGGTAACACGTCGCGTTCTGGTTTGCAATTGGTCAATCGTCATCCTGAGGATGCCTCGTTGAGAGGTGAAACACGTGTCGATTTCTTACAGGGTTTTTTATGACTCTTGAAGAATAGTCAAGCGGAATAGGTTACTAAATATATCTACGTCTATTGTATTTCCTCACTATATTTTTTCACATCGATGTCAGTGAGGTCCAAAATAAATTTAGAAAGTAGATATGAATTGAAAAAGCCACATTGGTGCTTGTCTGGACTTGAACGGAATGCCTCAACCACAAAGCCATCACGACATTACTTCATGAGATATTCTTACATAAATAGATCGTTTCGTAAAGAGAAGAAAAAATGCGGGCTTTGCTCAAAAGTCTCAAAAAAACTTTCCACGTGTAATAGCTTTGAGTTAACTTACTTAAATTAACCTGTCATCTACCCAAAGCCTTCTGAAACCCCTGAAACCGAAACGAGTATCGGAAAGTCAGTACCAACAAAAGAAAACAAATGAAAACTCTTTCAAGAACAAACAAGGTTTCAGTTGGCACACGTTAACTGAAACAAAAGAGGCTCCACTCAAAAGAGTTGCCAAGTAAAAAAACGAACAAAATTAAATGGAATTTTACACGCGAAAAAAGAAAAAAGGTAAACATTTTTCGTCCGAAAGTGGAAGGCTGAAACTGGCTAGGTGGATGAAAGTTAAGCACTGGATTTCGTTAGGACGTTGAATATTCCATATTTGTATTGTTGACACAATTTTATTGCTCATTGTATTTTATTAGTTCAGAATGAAATAAGAGTTTATTAATGCAACTTAATCAAAGAATAATAATGAGGGATTGACGAGTTCTTCATTTTCCATGTAATTAAATACCTAAGTTTAATCATTGAAAATATTGCAAAGAACGAAATAATAACGTGATAAATATTAGAGGTCGTTTTAACCCGAATTTTAAAAGTGGACAAAGATTGAGTACCATTTTTCGACACGGGCAAGGCATTACACCGTACTGCTCGAACTGTAAAAGACTTTTCAGAAAAGCTGGTGAAATACTTTTCACCTGCCCGTTATAAAAGTTTCATTCATTCATACTCTGGATTCTGGCGTCCTCATTAAACCACATTAGGTAACTTTTAAAGTCTTACACTTATTAAAACCTGGATTTATTAAAGCCTATAATCTACACAATCTTCTCATAACTTCGGGAAGACTGGGAGTCTCTTTGTCACCCACATTCCTACTTATTAAGCAAGTTTGTGAATATCGTTGGCGAAGTTCGAGTGTGCCGTGCAAGCGAAGGCGACGTTTAAGACAATGTGAGGGCAGTTTAGTAACTTTAGACATTTTCAATTCCGGAAAATATTACTAATTACATACATATTATCGCAACTGTAATCCCCAAAGGGTGAGGCAGAGGTATACCTATAGTAGGTACACCCACATTTTGAATTTATTTCATTAGAGAATGCTGGTACCCATAACACAAGTTAAATCTTTTCCTTGGGTACCAGAGTTCATACAAATATTTCCTAAATGACATTACTCTTATGTTTAAGTTGTATCGTTGTAAAAACATTATTTTTCATTTTGTTATTTGTATTTTGTGTCTCACGAACTGTGTCCAAATAAACTTTATTTATTTGTTCATTTAGGCAGTTATATTTAAGTGCCATGTAATGGGGGCGAGCCTATTGCTATCAACCAGGCACAAAGCCAGATTCTGGACTTCGGACTTTCTTTTAGGTATGACAGCCGGGACCAACGGCTTAATGTACTCGTACTTTCTAAGGCAGGGAGGGGTCTCGCATCCCTGCCTCGGAAAGTACGTTAAGCCGTCAGAAAGGCAGTCACTCTTTATAAAATACTTTGTATTCAGCTGCATTCGGTTAGACCGGAAGCCAACCCCAACATAGTTGGGAAAAGAATAGGCAGATTCATTTTTCTTCTCTAGTTTTGGCACGTAATATACGACAATAGGTCAAGTCCTTTTATACAAATAAAAAGCACATCATAGAATAGACAAAATGACAGACAAAAATCACAATCTGTTATTTTGTCTATTCTTCCGTCGACAAAACCAGTTTCTATGGCGGTCATGCTACGGACCAAACATTAAAACATAAGCAAAAAGGAAACTCCAAAGTCTTTAACCAATGTGTTCTTACTACCCTGTACTGCCCCCAACTTTTAGTTCGAGAACTTTCACAATTTTTCCACGTAGAACGCACGATTAATGAGCTGGCGTACCATCTATCGTCATAAGTGCTGTCTTCCCAGAATGTTCCGTGGCCCGAGGGTGTTTGCCTTCTATTTTTTTCTCGTCGCTGTTAGCATAAAACTCACTGGCAGCATAAAAGTATGAAATATTAGCCGAACAGTGTTTACACTTGCTTCCGACGAAGTAGTTTTAAGCACCTTTTATGAGCACGGAAATGATTTTTTTTGCTTACTGTAAAAGGGGTACATTTTTCAATGCATATCAAATAATTTGAGGTGTTTTGGAGACACTACATGCACCTTGTAAAGGAATACAATTTAGTACTTGTTTTAGAATTGCTCTACATAGTTCGTAATGTTAATTACTTTGTATATTATTGTATAGAATCAAATTCTTCTAACTTAGCAGACAGTTGTGCTGCTAGGGAGTTTGTTGCGCCATTTCTTCCCAGCTGGCAATGCACTAGGAAATGGTGAAGGGCGGGCGTTTTTGGGGACTGTCTTATGTAATTTTGACGTTCGAAAAGTGCTGATTTTCAGCCTGGTTTAAATAAACACAGACATTATTTTTTTATTTATCATTTTGTACACCCTTTGTAGGTGTAGGACCACAGATATTTTTATTTTTAATTACACAATAACTATTTTGGTTAGTCACTGTGCAATAACCCTGTAGTTACCTATACGAAACAGTGTAAATAATTATCGTTTTATAGCGATTGTACACTTTAAGTTTCCAATTTGGTGATAACAAGATACACAATCAACATAACTTAAGTTACTAATAAGCAAATAAGGTGATTGTTATTGACTATTGAATTTATTTTTATGATTAATAAAATGTGTATTTTGTCATGTTATTATAATAAAAGTTAAATTTAAAATTTAAAAAACCCCCGACAAAAACAAAGCATTTAAAAAGTAAAAAAATAATATGTATTGGCCCTTTAAGTTTAATATAAAAGTTGTAGGTAATATTTTGATCCAAGCGTCGTCGCGTCGGGGGACGGCTAATGAAAACGCCAACATACACTAGGAATAATGAATATATGCTATTGTAGAAAGGATAGCTGCTGTTAATTTCTTATTTTCATGAGCCGTCCCCCGACGGGACGACGCTTGGATCAAAATATTACCTACAACTTTTATATTAAACTTAAAGGGCCAATACATATTATTTTTTTACTTTTTAAATGCTTTGTTTTTGTCGGGGGTTTTTTAAATTTTAAATTTAACTTTTATTTCCAGCTTTTTAAATTTCATATTATATTACTAGTAGAAACGCTACGATCAATACGCGGCTCGCCGAAATCTGCGTAGCTGTACGTACTTTTACCACAGTGAAGCTAGTTACTAATTTAGTCTCATTTCTCTTTCCTACTCTATCATCAGACCCTGATCACCATCCATCTGTAACCTATTTTTTGAGACCTTTCCAATGAGCCCAAACACGATACCTCTGCTGTAAGTTGGTGAGGGAGTTGGGTATCCTGCATCCAGGTGATGCTGCAGCATCAGTTCCAGGTTACTATATTTTTCTAATTCATCATTGAAGTAACAGAATTCTAAATTTCCAATCGATTAGACCTGCGAAAGATGCTCACATCCATTCATCAACTAGAAAAGAGCTGATAATCTTCAAACGGCTGAACCGATTTTCTTGAATCATAGCTAAGAACACTCTCGATCAAGTCACCTTTCAAACAAAACAAAAAAAAACAAAATCGGTTCAGCCGTTTGGCAGCTACGATGGAACAGACAGACACACAGATACACAGATACACAGATACACAGATACACAGATACACAGACACACAGATACACAGATACACAGATACACAGACACACAGATACACAGATACACACGTTAAACTTATAACACCCCTCTTTTTCAGTCGGGGGTTAAAAATAATGAGCGAATCATCTCTTGTGTTGATGCAATTTCACAAGTGTTTCAAACTTTAAACACAATTTTATTGCAACTTTATCGATGGTTAAAGCATAATAATGTTAATTTATGAAACTCATTACGGTGAATCAGTAGTTCCGAAGATTACATATTTTTGGTACAGATCATTTCTTTTGTTATATTGTAGAATCTCGCCATTATTCTCCCACACCTCCCGTTGTCTAACTATCTCTAGGAATTCGTTATTCTAAGTTTCTAAGACAGCTGCCTGGCGTTTCCTAAGTCTGCCTTTTGTCTGTCTTATTTGCGCGCAGACAAACGCCTACAAAAAGAATGGCTCATTATATCCACAGTCGACAACACTATTCTTATTCTTCTCTCGTTCCTATCGTCAAGAACTAATTGAGAATAACCGTACGATACTTATTGGTAAGATACCTATTGGTAAGACAGGTTGTCAGATATTTTTGGGCTTTTGACTATCCCTCACGACTGCCAAAGATCGACGAATGACAGTCGGGACCAAACGGCTTTATAAGCGTTCCATGAGACGGAGGAGTCTCGGTATGTAATTGATGGTCACCCATCCACGGACTGACCTCTGATAGCGTAACTCAACCTTCAATCGGACCGTGCGGCTGTTATTACTTAGCCACGAGTTCCTCGCTACTCGCATGGCCTACCTATTTAGTGACCCAGAAAAACGGTTCATCTCGTTTAAAAACAGTGGTTATCTCGTAAACTTATTTAAAACGTTGATAATCCTCCTGATTCACAAAAAAAAGCCTGAATTTCACGTAGGCACACAAATTAAACACGACTACCATTAAATATAAAACAGCCAATTATACACAAAGTACTTAAAGAAAATGAGGCAATCCGCCAAATGAAGCAAGGTTTTATGCGAAAAACCCGCCAGGCTAGTGTTGCGGAGTGGCTGGCAGGCGGGCAAATTGGCCACTTGAGGGGCTCAGGCGCAAGTGGCTACCATCAGTGCAGACTACCGTGACTGTATCTCGTCTCTGCAGTTCTTGGAACCTGGAGTTATCGTCGAGTGCTCGATGTTGGCAATGTTGGAATTTTTCTTGAAAGATCTGTTTTTGAGAGGATAGCTAATAGTAACGTTTTATTTTTAGGTTTTGCTGCTTGAAAATGTATCCACTTTTTACCCGACTGCACCAGAAGGTATGTATGTATGCATATTTTTATGTATGTACATATGTCTATTTCTTTGGCACGCTGTGTAGCCTAAACGGCTTGATGGATTTTAACATACGAGGTGTCGTTAGGTTGGTCTTAATTGTGGGACTGACATAGGCTATATAATTTTTATATATTTCATCTGCAAATAAAAAACAAAGTTCAATGCTTGTTTTTCTCTTTTCGGTTATAGGTTTTTGTAATCGGGTTTTTTGTTTTTTAAATAATTTGTTTCTATATGTAGTCTGTCTTGTCTTTAATGGGTGAACCATTTAAAGATAGTTATTGTAACTAGTGACGTGAAATAACGCCCATACCTATTTTACAAATCAACTATTACTGTTATTATTACTTGTTATTACAACTATCCCCAATCCCATTATTTAAAAACATTTATTCAATCCTAAAGCCAAAAATCAATACCACCATTGTGCTAATGGTTCATCCGATCCCCACATACACACATACATCAAAGCTGCTATATAACCAATGCCGCGGGATTAACCAGCCCGTTTGTTTACACTTTTTACGCCAATACCCTGATTAAATGCTGCGATATCGAATCCTATCCGTAAATACAGTTGGTTTAAACTGTCATGTATCATAAACTGTATAATATATTAAAGATGAATAATTTGTTTTTGTTTGAACGCTAATCTCTGGAACTACGAGTCGGATTTGAAACATTATTATTTGCATTCGATAGCCTATTTCTTGAGGAAGGTTTTATGCTTTTTATCATTATGCTACGACCCTTGGGAGACGAGAAAAAGAAAAAAAAGTCAGAAAGAACGGTAAGCAAAAAGGAAGTAGGTAATAGAGAGGGCGAGTGATACGATGCGATGCGGCGCTGTGGGACGGGGGCCGAGGACGGCCGTTATTTCAAGCGGACTAAGTCGCAGGCAGAAGCTAGCGATAAAATGAAATAATAATGGATATTTAGTAACGTCAAAAACATGTTTTTGTTCCGAAAATGTCAGTTTCAAATATTCTAAATTTTCAAAAGAAAAGTACTATTTATTGATGAAAAAATAGGTACTAGTGCCAAACACATTTTGTATCTATTTATATTTCTACTACTACACTACAGAAATAGAAATAGCCTTATACCTAACTACAACTTCCCAGACTTCTCTTTCTAACCGACCATACTAAGGCTGCGTTTCCACCAGAGATGAGCGAGGATGCGTACCGAGGGATCTGTGTGAAACTAACCAATAACATCGCTTCACTGTCATAGCTTGAGCTCAGCTAGCGTTGTTATTGGTTAGTTTTACGGACATTCCTCGCTAATCATCTTCACTCATCTTTGGTGGAAACGTAGCCTAATGCTTACTTCGAAAACAATCCAACTTCGCCAGACATTCGTAACTAGTTTAAAATTCAATAAACAAAAGAGAACTGACCCGCACAAAAGTACAGTCTGGTAAAATGAGGAATCTCGCAATAAAAGAGAAGATATGGCGGCAAATTGAGAAGCCATCATGTGGCAACACTGGGCAACATTTTAGAGTGGCAACGTCGAGCTGTCAGGTATCAAGTCAATTAGTGTCCGAAAGAGGGTAGGTATCCCTACGTTACGAGCTGCCAAAAACGTCTGGCAATTTCCATATCTATACTCATTGTAGACAGAATGTCTGTCATACCCTGTCCCCCCACGATCAAAGAGAATTGACTGATTTGGTAATTTGTGCTCCGAGTTTGCGAGGTCATTTCTCTTAAATATCAAGAATATTATGCTTAAAAATGAGGAATTTCCTAGAAACCCTTGGATGTCGTCATTTTATTACCATTATCAAGATCATTAAATTGGCAACCACCAAGTAAATGTTTCTTGAAAAGGCTCATATTTCAAAATATATACAAAGAATACAACTCATTTCACACAAAGTTTCTTACTCTTAAGCTTAATAGCATACCAAATTAAAAAAGCCACACAGGGCCAGAAAATCTACATTACATTCCAGTTATCAGATCATTAATCATGATACTTGACACTCAGCGATCACGTAAGTAATCACATTTTGTCACTACAAAGTAATTGGCTTACAGAAATAGCTGCAAAGTGATTAATGATGAATGAATATACCTACAGTCAATATGTGCAGTTTGAAAGACCAGTCTGGTATGAATAAAATGCAGTAGGCCGGTTGAAAATTGATGGATTCCTATATTTGACTGATAGCTTTTTGAGGTAGTATTCCTGCGTCGTTTTCAAGAATGTAGGGTATTCACTTTTACCACTTTTTTGTAGACGGTACACACATGATCCTCTTATTGTTCGTAATTTTTCCGGAAATGGACCAAATAAATATCAATATTGAGAAAAATATTTTTGATGATGCAGAAACCGAGAAAATAATATTATGCTGATTAATGGTGTTCATAATTGAACATGAAAATAACACAACAAGTTTAAAGAATGAAGTGAAAAATTAAATAGTCAGCGCTGACGCATAATAAATGAGTGTTGATGAGTTTTATAATTTATCTGTCGCCGTTCCGGCCTTTGTTCGTGTTGCAATCATTGATACTATTGTTATTTACAACAATTTAAAGGGAACATCCCGATAAATAGGTCCAATTATTCCTTTTAAATTCTATATTCTGGTGGGAAATACCCGAACAGCCAAATTTTATGAGTAAATGAACTAGTTTAATTTCAAAACAAAATAAACTTTTACTTTAATTAAAAGTACAAAAAATCATATGATTGAAAGAAACAAGATTATTTTGGCTGTGATTCGTTAGTTTGAGAAAGCCAAAGGACAAGAGACGGTTGAAAAAACTGACGCAGACCAAAGAGAACAAATTGGTGACATAACAGACAAGAACAAAAACACACAACAAACCTTATACCCAAAAAGGTCGCAATTCACAGCCATTTATTTGCCAAAAAGTATTTCACCAGTTAACAGAATAGTTAAAAGGTCATCCAAATACACAAAACGTTGGTAACGGGCATAATGGCGTATTTTTAGCTGACAAAAGGCCGAACATTGTGCACCAGTTAGAAGTGGCGGTAACAATGAAACTGCGAACAGCTCGGTTTGTACAGAGAAGGCGCACGCAGATTGTGCTGTTTATATTTCTAAAAAAATTATGATGTTAATATTTCTATAGCCGTTTTATCATATTTTTAAGTTCCTAATCTTATGGTTGATGTAAGGGAAATTAATTAATGATTAAGAATATTTAAAGAAGGGTGTGATAAAAATCTAGATGCATCTTTCTTTAAGACGAAGACACAGATTATGCAGGCATTTTCATTAAATTAAGTTACTTTTCTTGGGAATTTCGCGATGCCCATGCTTGCTCGAGGCGCAGTAATCAAAGTACAGTAAGGTTTGAGGTGTGGATCAAAAGGACATCCAGTGAAGATCTTAAGCCTTCTTAACTAACATGCCAATCTTTTCACAGCTACATTATATAATTCCATATGTATGGGCATGGAAGGAAAAGAAGGAGAATGTTATGTACAATCAACTAATACAAAGTTGCACAAGTTCAAAAATAGGTATAAACGACGCATAAAACAGTGGATATAAACGATAAGTTAGAATTTGAACATCACTTGTGACCAATAAACACAAGAAATAATGGGGAATGTTTTGAAAAGACTTTTCTTATTGTACGGAAGTTAAAGCTCATGGAATAGCTCGTAGGAATGTTGCAATTTGTCGGGACTTCGAGCGATATAAATAAAATGCAGGGATATTTAAGGACAAAGAAAATGTGCAAAAATGAGGACAAGGACATTTTGTATAGGAATCTACATAAATAACCATCTCTACAGGTGACAGACTGTTATTCTTTGATCAAAATATGCAACATATTAACTCTAGAAGAACTTTAACTATGAACTTTTTAACTTATTCAATCAGTTTTTACGGCTATAATTTTGTGGAATATTAAAGCAAGTCTGATACAATCATATTTTCTTTCTATTTATAAAAAAACATTTAAAATAACACGAAAGAGAGCATTGTGGAATTTAATAATTGTTAAAGATAATATCACCTCTATTTACCTGTACCTACGGCTCTGGCTACTGGCTAGATAGAAAACTGTCTAGATTGAAAAGGCATTATATAGTTTTGTACAGAGTTACATTTCTACCTTCCTAATAATATATGCTTTACAATATATTCTGTATTTTCGTTATGCAAACCTCCCCAACAATGATCTTTCACGTCAGACGGCAACATAATTACAATGTCATCTAAAAGGATTATATGGAATTCGACAAGCATCTTTGAAAGACAATACAAGGATTCCATTCTTTACACCCATATCACAGCTTGTAAACAGGAACTGGATGTAAACATTAACGTTTTAAGTACAACTACAAATGGAAAGAGAATTAACTTCAAAATAAATGAAAACTACTCAAAAACAAAGGAAATGAAACATTAATCTGTTAGCCAAGGGTAAGAAAGTAATTTATCATTATCGTTGGCTCCAAAAGTAATGGATTTGTAAAAACAAAGGAACTGAAATGAGTTTGTTCATTTCTTCGAATCTGGGTTGAAGGTTCGAGTAAAAAGGTTTTATGCTAAACGAAACAATTGTTTTGGCAGTTTGATTTGATTGTGACGTAGCATGAAATAACCGTGATGATGGCAAAATGATATCCGATGCAAGAGACGGGCAGATAGCGAACTACGATCCAGAAAAAACAGCCAACATTAAAAAAACAGGTAAAAATGTATTAGTGTCAATCCGTTTTGAAATTAAATGAAGCATGGAAAGTTAAAGAAAAAAAAACACAGTATTTCAATAAGAACATGAATATTATCAGCCATGTCCTTGGAAATGTAGATAATATTATAGTTTTAAAATCCTACTGGCCGTCCAATGCCGTACCAATGTATCTTTTGAACCTTCTTTTCAAAATGCAATCTTCTTCCATTCTAACCAAATTGCAGCTTATTATCAGACCTCTTTTATCTATTTTGTGATCAGAACGTTCCCATGTCTTTACTGTTACTCAGTAACTGTTAACATTCTCTCTATTTATTCGTTACCTATGAGGCGAGGACTCCTATCCCAGTTGGCTTTATTATTTTTAATGCAACAAGGCTGTCTGAGTATGTTTGATTTTCATCGCGTTTCCTTTCACTGTTTTATTTGCGAATTTTGTTGTTTGCATAAAATCAGTTTTGATGCTTGCCTATATGGTTTTGATTTAAGTAGGAAAACGTCTCCTAAAGGGTAAGCAAGGAGCCATAGGCCTGACGGATATGACGCATTTTTTCCCCCAACTTGTTATTTTTGTGTTTTTTCTTTATACGTAACGTTTAATGCCAATAAATGTATTTGGGCGCTGCGTTGCGTATGGTGATTTTATCAACCTTTATCGGGGAAGTTTTTAATTCAGGAAATGCCGTCTGAAAACGGGAAAATACCGGTATAAAAATGGAAAACCCTAATAATGCTGAGCGTATCGCAATAAGCTCCCATGAGAATCGAACAATCTACTTAATGCCTTTGAAAACCTTTATGCTTTGATTCAATGAGGGTTTACATAAACTCAAAACTCAAACTCAAAGCATTTATTTCAATTAAACCATTTACAGGCACTTTTGAATTGTCAAGGAGTCAGTCAGTCAGAAATATGAAGCTAGTTGCCCATTCCAAAGCGAAGTAGGTACCTATGGAGAAGAACGGGCAAGAAACTCCATGGACACTCTTTTAAATCAAATTTTGTTACAATATAATGGTTACATCATTCATGTTGAAATTATACATGTGAGAACAATGTAGAAAGCACGTTAAAAGCGTCCGCAATTATAAAATAAGAACAATTCAAAAATTAAAATAAGCCATGGCAGCTAAGAGATGACCAGTCACAACTGACGGCACCCGTTCACGAACATGACGCATGGATCAGCACCATTCAGCTCAACCATTTTGAAGGGAGCTAAATGATCCAACACATACGCCACCATCAGGGAGACATTTGAGTGAGCATGACATTCCCAGCCGCTAGGGCACATTCAAGTCAATGAAAGACAAAATACCCAGTACATGGTAGCTCTATAGTAAATAGTACTCACACCTGTGCAATTATATAATACAAAGGAGATTGAGTGTATACAATGCAAAGATAGTCTTACAATCTTCAGCAGCTCCAACAGCATTTTAGAATGTTAATTAGTTAGTTGTGGTTGTGGAGCAGGAGCAGCTTTAAGCCAAGCATTTTTATCAGAGATGTAATCCTCCAACTTATAATATGCCCGCCTACATAGTGTGCGTTTTATACAAGTTTTGAATTTCGTCTCATTCAGTTGAAGTATGTGGGGAGGGATTTTATTGTAACATTTTAAACAGTACCCCATGAAAGATGAGTCTACTTTAGCCAGTCTGAAACCTGGTTGAACTAATAGGTCCCTATTTCTAGTACTATAATTATGTCTATCACTTCTTTTACTGAAAAGATGTAAATTTTTTCTTACGTGCAAGATGTTTTCATATATATATTGACAAGGTACCGTCATGATGTTAATATCCTTAAATAGTTCCCTTAAAGAATCGCGCCTGCGTAGATTATAAATGGCTCTGATCGCTCTTTTCTGCAGAATAAAGATAGACTCGATGTCTGCAGCCCGTCCCCATAGTAAAATACCGTAAGACATTATGCTATGAAAGTAGCTAAAATAGACTAGCCTCGCGGTATCTACATCAGTAAATTGACGGATTTTTCTGATAGCATATGCTGCTGAACTTAGCCGTCCTGCAAGAGATGTTAAATGAGGACCCCATTGTAGCCTTGAGTTGAGCATAGGTATTTATGATGTTATAAACATTGTGAGAACCTTAACATATTGACCGCCCCAGTCAGTCATTAATACGACAAATATTTACGTGCCCGTGCCGCCGCTATCGTTTTTCTACAATTCAGAACCTATGTTCGTTTTTGTTTTTTATGTCACTGCACAACCCTATTCGTCGTAGGTTTTTATTTGTGAATTTATGAGCACCCAGCGCCCAGCTAGGGGCACAAAAAAATGAATGAAAACCAAGCAATGAATAGGTTAAAAGAAACACGACGATTAAAACGAGGTTCCAAATTCAATTACAGAGTGAAAATTTTGAAATTCTCATCTTTTCACAGACCTAGAGTGGCCAATGCAAAAAGCGTCCTCGGAAAGTTTCCAGTGCTCAATATAAAAGTGGAGTGAATAGGCCGAAGAGTCAACGGACACAGCTTAGTGCACAACTTCGTGCCCCGAGGCCTTTACTGTTTACTGATCAGCTTGAAGTTGCTCTGTTGCAGCATAGAAAATTATTAGTAAAATGGAGCTTTTTAATAGTTGGTTTGCCTGTGGATTTAAAGGACCTGTTTCTGTATTTAAATTAAAAATAGAACAGAGAGGAACAAATACGTATTTGCATAGGTTCCCCATTTGCTTAATGCAATATCCGGGATGTGATGGCCTCGACAAAGCGACAGTCTCAGCGATAACGATGATGGACAAGTCAAAAATGTATTGGATGGACATAAGCTACCGAAAAGCTTATATCAATTCTGTTGAAAATACGAAACGCTTAGAAAGCGAATGCCACTTTACTAGTCCCTCTTAACTCAATAGTCAGTGGAGGTAATAGTTATTTATGCAACTGTTATATAATAAGGGGTATTAAAACACGAATGTGGGTTTATCACACGAGGCGAAACCGAGTGTGATAATAGTATCACATGAGTGTTTTAATACCTAATTATTTACAGTTGCATACAAGACTTTATCTACACCCATGATATGAATCCTCTATAAAAGGTTCTTTGCAATACTAATATCGAACAAAAATGGAGGGATACGACTCACGTGAATTCGAAATTTTCGAATTCGAGTACTAGATGTTTTTTGTTTTAAATGATGGTGCTTTGTTAGTGAAACGTACCTGCATGACAATGTTCTTTTTTTGAAATGAGTTGCATTATGAAATTTAGTACAACATAATAACACCCGTTTGGACGATATTATGGTTACTATGACAAGCTAACTGTTTCAGAAACTTTTATAGAGGATTTATAGCATGGGTGTAGATAAACATTTTAACATACTAATTTCATCGTTATTGTTAAGATATTCAAAAACATTTTTCAACATAATGTGATTAATATCATACAACCAGTATAGGAAATTAAAAGACAAAAGAATATGCGCATGAAACAAGCAGGTAAGCTACCGAAAAGCATATAAGTCAATCCTGTTGAAAGACGTTGTAGAAATACGAAACGCTTTGAACGCGATTGTCATTTTTCTAGGCTCTCTGGTCATTTATCTACATAAAAATAAGCTTCCTTCATTTTGTCATGTATCTGGATTATTGACAGAATCAATATAACCGGCGAGGGACAAGGAACAATGTGTCAATACTGGTAATTAGCTTATCAAACGGCTATTATAGCATTCCGTAAAAGTCTCCTTTCTTCTCATTAACTTTTGAATCAAAAAGTCTAAATATTACAATTTCCTCTAATTAAAACCTTGTGTAAACAGGGATATTAATTTGAAAACATTATATTTAAAGTAAATCAGTGCTGATACAAACAAGATGAAATTAGATAAGTTGGACGTGCCTTTACAAAGCATCTCTTTCTGCCCAGAGCTGCCAAGTTTTTAATTACGTTCATTGAGCAAGGCAGATTGTTCAGAAGGACCAAACAATGATACTTACAAGGAATTCTCTAGATAGTAGCTGCGCCGAAAGTAAGGAAATATGGAGTCGCTGCAGCATGATAAACTAAAATACTGGAATCTCAATTAATTAGTCGTCAGAGTCACCAGTAATTAAAGTCTTTAAATTTTCCTTCAATGATTTCAGCATTTCATGAAAGAAAAGGGAGGGAATGAGAGCGTGACGTATACAGGGGAGAATGGAAGAAGGAATCGTATTGCGCGGACCCCAAGTAACATGGGAAAAGGGCAAGATGATTCTGATTTCCTTATTTCCCTCACGGTGGAAAACCACCAACCAAATAAAGGGATGATTAATATTTGAAAATATATAACCATCCCTTTTTGTACACGTTCCCAAAAAATTTCAAGCAGAGAATAAAAACATATGGCCGAGTCAATTGACGACCTCCATATTCCGTAGTTTTCTTGATTTTTGTCGTACTGAGAGCCTAAACAAGTAGAAATCGCTTTCGGATTTCCGGGATTGACGCTTTTCTGCAGCTTATGTCAGTCCCGTACATTTTTTACTTTTCCATCATCGATATCGCTGATAGAATGTCACATTGTCTTGGCATTTCGGTCCTTCTATCTTCTCTGTACTTGTTTGTCCGTAGTGTCCGCAAGGGATACCGCAGATGTACATTATTGCTACACAATTTGAGAACAAATTAAAACTAAGATAAAGTTATAGACGGAATAGCTGATCAAGACGCGGAGTTGGCGAGTGCGCAAGTTTGCACCCAGCCTGGTGCCTGGTGGCTACAGATGATTTACAATGTTTTCTAACTTTCCTGTTATTACGAAATCTTTTAGTTTTAAAAGGAGGTTATATTTTGTGAGGTCGAAAATATGCTATGTTTTGAGACTTATTTATGTACCGATGAAACGGTGAAAGAGCTAATTAAAAAACGTAAGTAATTAATCATTTTGGAATATACGTACCGGTTGAATATATTAAAGAATATAGGCATTAGTGGTGGTAAAAGTTCTCCTTTTGTTATCAAGTTTCTACCGTACCTTATTAGGTACCAGAATCCCTTTGTTATACCCATCATAGTTTAATTATTTAAAAAAAAATATAAGTATGGAAAACATAGGTAATTAGAACTCCAACACTAACTAAACACAATAGAACTTTAATTGTTATCACCTTCTAAAAAACGATCGACAGTTGAGCGGTGTAAAATGAAAAACCTATTATGTAACTCAAAGGCGTCCATTTTCGTTTTACGCAAAAGATAGGCGGCAATTTTTCGTATGACAGAAAAAAATAACACCACATGACATTTAGCCAACTTCCTTCCTCAACTCTTCCTCAGTATTCTTCTTATTAGTTAGTAGTCACAGTGGCATCTCACGGTTCAATTACGGTGCAGTACAGACAGAAAGATGACGAGGGAAAATCCTCGAATTTGCATAGAAGTCATTGTTTCTGATTAGTAATCTGCTCGTGTTCATATGATCTAATAAGTAGTGTTACCATATGTTGAAGGGAAAACGGATACGGAGAAATTATTCTTGATAGGTATTCATTTTGTGGTATTTGTCATACGATTATAAAGACTGTGCCTCGTTGGTCTAGTGGTCGCAGCACTACTGCTGAGCCCTGGCTTCGATTCCCGGTTTGGGCAAGTATCATTGGGCTTTTATATTTGGTACAAAATCTAATTAATTATTTCGATAAATTATATAAAATCTAAACACGATCATATTTTGTAAATATACCACCTAAGTTTACATGTGGAAGCCATATTTATATATTGAGTATACTTCATAGCTAGGCTATCTATGTAAGAGCTGTAGACAAAGTTTTTCCAAGCCAGTAGTGTGCATACAAACTACCCACATTAGGCGACAGAATTTTCAAAAACAGTCCGATAGTATATATAAACGTAGAGTTGAGTAGCGAGTTAAAAACAATGGCTGCCAGGGAACAGCGGACAGCGAGCATGTTATCCAGTTACGTTTTAACGAGATAACCGTTTGTACGCGTATGAAGTTAAAAAAATACAGTATATAAAGGCAGGAAGAATTCCTGCCAATGTAAAGTATTTGCTTTTCAATAATAACTGTCAATTTCAGTGTTTCTCCTTTTCGGCTTAACATGGGTCAGATAAATTTAATTTCTTTCTTTCTTTAAGCTCAATTACCGTTCGATCAAGTCGCTATCTCAGCGACAATCGTCAAAAAGTTGCCAAATTTAAGGTAAATTAGTGTCTTGTTTTTGACGGATTAAGACGTAGATTAGAATGTGAACGTTCTTGAAAATACTGTAATTGCCCTTCAGGAGTGGTACCGGTGTATTTCACTAAGGAATTCCGCTCACTTGATGACGAATAACCCTAGAGAAAAAAAATGGTTTATTAGTGCAACTGCGGTTCAAAACATCTCGATAATCAGACATCACTCAAAATTCTCTTCTAAAACTCTGAGAAATGTTGGAAGTTCTGTTCCATTTTTAAAACAAACTTCCATTTATTTTTCTATTGGCTACGATGATAACGTGGTTCTAAAATCACGTCTCGAGGAAGAGCCAAGACCATTTATTATACATTAGCACCCTTTTTCACCCTCTACCGATTTTTGACTACCGGGTCGTGTCAAACGTTTTTAAATAAATGTAGGGTTGTACACGATATTTTAAAATAATTAATAGGTTAGAGAAACTGAAACCATCCAAGGAAGTAGAATAAACAATTGAAGATGGAATATTCAGGAACCCAAGAATTGTCCAGAAATTCAAGAATTGTCAAATGACTTCTCCCGCTCTGGGCGGAGCGGGAGGGCGTGTCAGACTTTTACTGACAAAAACCCACCCGTGTGGACCATCAGTTGCCTGTTGCCAAGGACCCCGGTATCCCTTTCGGACTTTCCCGCAGACATAGGATGTCTAAGAAAACTCTTCATGAACTCTTAGAAAACTTTCTAAGAATGGGGGCCACAGGGTCAAAAATACACATATTTTTGCTCGGGCAACGCACAATAGTACACAGAGGAAACATACTTTGTGATGATTTTGAAATGAAATGAAATTGTTTATTCTGTAAATAGGATATTGGAATCACTTTTACACGTCATATTAAAAAATATTAAAAATAAGCTAGATGAGGTCGGCGTTTCCTATTTGACTACTCTGAGAAGAAAGGCCGAAACAAACTCGGAGGTCACAGTCTCTTTTAAAGTCCAGACATAATCTTGGTCAAGCCATATGAGGACCATGTAAATTCGAGTCTGAAATGGTCTTTTGAGGAAAGAAAATCCCATGACACCTCTAAAACTATCCTAAGACCTTCCACAAATCCCAGCGTAACAAACGATCCTCTGAGACTAGCCAAGCGTAACGGACGCAGTACCTATATAAAGTTATGAGCACATTGGCGGCTCCAGTGCCCATCTCCCTAATTTAGTCCCTAAGGGCGGTTGTTCACAGCCGGGCTAACAGTCCATCGGCCACAGGCTAAGATACGACGCTGTTGTTTTTATTACCATATTATTACATTATTAGCTTCGGATGTATATGAACGTAACGGATGACCGGCTATGACCGAGCCTAGAAGCGACGTTATTTTTCCGGGTGTGTGTAAGCTGCAGTAACTTACCGCTTATGTCAAGCACCGCACCGGACCGCAAGTTTGAGCATACAAATAGGTAAATATTGCACATGCGCCGCACCGGAACCGCGTGTACACTGACATTGATGCTGATATGTATATAATATTTGCTGCTTGATATATTCAACTCAGAGAGAGAGATTGAAGTATTCAACTCAGAGCACTGATTTCAACAGCACTTGTCCGAACTGCACCAGAGAACTTCCACTAACTCAAACTGCACTGAATCAAAATTTTTATAAGTGCGGTTCGGTGGCTTGATAGCTGTTATTTTGACATTACAAGTTGACACTTCAATTTTATTTATTTGTATGTATATTTATTTGTGTACAGATGTAGGTATAGATGAAACAAGCCAACTTGAGATTTGTCTTATATTTATCGAATCAACCTGACCAGGGCCTTGATTCAGAATACGGGCCCTCCATAAAATATGCAAATGCAATCAACCTTTATATATAACTTTTTTCGCAACAAAAATAAACCACAATTTATTCGATAAAGCCCATATCTGGCGGATGCAGGACTCAACATAAAGGGAATTTTATCATCACCCGGCTAGCAGCCAAAAAAACCGGGTAGAATGTCGCGTAAATACGCCTGACACGGTTGCACGGTTCCATGGTATGTACATAACCGTGTAAAAGTCAACCAGAAACAGTGGCTACAGTTCTACATTGGATTTTATTAAATACCTGTGCGTTTGGCTTTTGAAATTGTCACAGAAGGTTTTATTTTTGTGTTCAAGTTTTCGTGGCGAATTTTCCTGGTAAAAATATTGGAAATTTCAAATTCATAACCTTACGCTAGGATTCTTTGAAATACTGCCTCCCTTGAGACAGGCTCAAGACGTCGCCCAGGAGACGCAACGTTGCGTCTCAACAGGGATAGGTACAACTGTACAAGTCAGCCTCAAAAAGATGTATGCCTACATCTTCAGAAATTCGTTTAAAATCTGTGTAGCCAGAACACAATTTACACATTGGGTACTTGATTGTAGCTACAGATTGGTACGTATTACGATACTAAAATTATAGACAGTCAAATGAATTCTTGTCGATTGTATACATCGTATTATAGCTGTCTTTACTAGACTGGACTGTACTGGCGCTGATTTTAATTTAGATTTCTGCATTATGAAAGTATTAGTTTAGATGCATTCGATTTCCTAAAACGTGACAACAACAAGTCGTCAATTGTTTTATTATGTTCAAGATTCGCAGTAGATCAACGTAACTTTTCAACTTGTCACATCACTCCTTCCGCCCTCTGTTAAGTGCGAAGCGACTGTCTTGCTACGTAAATCTGATATCTTATCTACAGACACCAGATTTCAAGACCTTTTACCGGTAACGCGTGATATTGGATTGGGGCAAATCTGATTTCCACGGCGAAGAATTGGCTCTAAAAGGCGAGACGGCTGTGTAGTACATTTTTAACGACCCTTCTTAGCTCATAACAGGTAAGTAGGTTTAGATAAAGGAGTATATAGCATGATTTGAAAATGGAAGCAGCGTGATATAGTTATTTATCATTATAACGGTTTAAGCATGGAATCAGTAAGTACTACATAGGGTACTCCCGACGTAACCAAGAAACACCCGTATGCAGTGTCCAACGTTTCAAATGGTCCAAAAATTCAGGAGACCGTCCACAACAGGACACCAGCCTGCGGCTCGGACCATTTTTCATTAATTCCAGAATAAATAAAACGAAAAAGAACCCGGTAATAGGAGCAACTGCCGGGGACGTTCCACCCCCACATCGATTTACATGAAGGGGGCACCACCACCCCCTGTCGAGATACGACGGTGAAATATTTAAATGGTCTCGGCTTTAAACACTTTCGTCTCCTCCACATATGCTTGCGGGTTTGTTTCAAAAGATTTTAATTAAATTGCTCATGTCAATCTGCGAAATATCGTCTCATATTTCGACTTCTGTTCAGAATAATCCGTTGAGAAATTAACTTTAAACATGATACAAATCCGTTTGCATTAGTTACGGAAATATCGAGGGAGCTCGGTCGGAAATTTGTATAACCTAGTCGTAATCTCGAATTACCGCCCGAGACCGCCATAGGAAATAATTATAGTCTCGGATGGAAAGTCTCGAACAAATTGCTGGACTTATGCGTTAATATAGCCTTACAGTTCGAAATACGATCTGGTGAGGAGCTCGTGGCTAAGTAATAACAGCCTCTCGGGTCGATCCATCAGGTTAAGCTACGCTTGCCGGAGTTGGTCCGTGGATGGGTGACCATTTTCACATATCGAGACTACTCCGTGCCTCGGAAAGCACGTTAAGCCGTTGGTCCCGGCTGTCATTTGTGGATCTTTGACAGTCGTTACGAGTCGTCAGAAGCCCGAAAGTCTGACAACCAGTCTAACCAAGGGGTATCGTATTACCCAGTTACTGGGTTGTGGAGGTCAGATAGGCAGTCGCTTCATGTAAAATACTGGTATTCAGCTGCATCCGGTTAGACTGGAAGCCGACCCCAACATAGTTGGGAAAAGGCTAGGCAGATTGATTTTGACAGTTCGAAATACGATCCAAGCTCTCGATGAAGGTCAATTGGTGCTCGATTATCCGCTAATCGAGTTTGAAGTGTCCGTATCGATTACGATTCGGTAGCGCCGGAGACTATTTTAAACCTGTTTGATTTACAAACTCGTTAATTCGATAGGTGTCGACTGTCGGAGTGAATTTGGGACGGTTCATCGGTTCCGAATCGAGGCTCCCGCAGACAGGCGCGACGGGACGGTGCGATGGTAGAACAATTTCCGTGAACTTTTCGCAGAAATTGTTCCACCAGAGTCGCGTCGGGCCTGTCTGCAGGAGCCTCACTAGGTTTATAAGTAGGAACATGGTTTGGTCAGTACATGTGCTGTCGGGTGAAGGACTTTGCTTGTTTTTAAAGCTTACAATACCTTCAAACTGAGTTTTGATCGAATTTTGGCCAGTCGTTGCTTATAACTTGATTTCACAATTTTGACTCTTTGAATTCGACAGCTCCGCTTTTAGATAGCTACTGTAAAATATAAAGCTTATTAAAAGGGTTTACGAGACCAATTCCCGTGCGTTTGTCAAGTTCATATGACTGATGATGTTGATACCTACTTGTTCTGTTCCGATCGGATCTTTCGCTTACATGGCAATGTTACATTTCTTACACGTTTTTATTTCGATAGAAAGATGATAACGATGTTTAAAATATTTTGTTAGATATTCGTGGATGGGATACAGAATTACAAACACATGACTTAAATCCCATGTAAGTAATTAGGGAGCAAGCCTATTTTTTATATATTTTTTAATTTTAATTACGTAACAGGCTTCCACAGCAATGGCTTTTAATTGACAGTTCAACAACATTCATAGTGTTATTTACGTTGGAGAGCAGACAAATTTTTCGAACTTAAGAAGCAATGGATTAGCATTATTCTTCAAAATGTGTTACGCAATTAGAATGTATGAACGAAGTAAGCAAAAGGAATCTGTAAGGATTGTTGCAGGCAACGTTCTGTAGTTTCTGGGGAAGGCAGAAGATCTGCATGGGAAAAAAATGTGAGTGTATGTATGTAGGTATGTATACAAACTCCTGTTATCATGGGAAACTGTTAGCTTCCCACGTTCTTCGTATTTTGTATTCTCAACGAAATAGAAGCTCAATGGCGGATGTTTGCAAACTATTACATGTCATATAAAATTATACAGACGTGTTTCATTTCCGTGCATGCATGGTGCTACAAATATAGTATGAATGCAAACGTGGCGACAAGTCGGAATTTGAATGGGACGTGGAAAATTTTGATGTGAACGTACGCATGTAAGGACTGAACATATTTGAAAGCATTGAAAGGGTGCTATCAGAAAGTCGTTAGGAAAAGCCTAAAGAAAATTCTTGGTGTTGACGTTTCACACTGTGAGTACACCTACACGGTAAGTTTAGTCAACCATAGATGAATAGCATGACATTTCGATTTTCAGCAGATAGAAAGTAGATAAGAGTGAGAATATAAATGTTAATGGAAGGAGGGAGAGGGAAGGCCTAAGAAAACTTGGATGGATTTTGTGAATAATGATATGAAAGATAAGAGAGTGAATGATAGCGTGAGGGTCGACAGGAGAGAATGGAAGAAGAAAACGTGTTGCGTCGACTCCAAGTAATGAGACAAGGGCATCAGGAAGATGATGAGAAAGTAGTTTTCCATTGTCATTTTATCATTATATCGTTCCGTTGTAAAAAGTTTTTGGATAACCTTCCAAAAAAGTGTTATATTCGACGTCTGTAAATGTCCATTTCGAGTACGGACACATAGTTGCTATGTCCACTTTCATTGCAGTGTAGTTTTATTTGCTCGCGTTTCGATGACACTCACAACTTTGACAAAATGGAACAGCGCAAACACTAAAAGGGATGTCAGAAACGACTGACTCTACACTAGTTTTTTATTTTGTCGTCAGATTTCAGGAAGTCCAAATAACGGGTATGTAAAATACATCATAAAAGTCGCCGCATTTTTGTTAGTTCACAGAATCAAGCTAGCATGTAGACAGGCTTATGAAAATAAACTTATAACAAAACCCTGTATTAGCTGTCGGGTAATAACAGGGGGTATTGAATTATTGATTCACAATATTGAACGTCAAAATGGAACTGGTAATCTTTAGAAACTAATATTCACGTTAGATGTCCCGCTACGCTAAAAACCGGCAAATTCCAACAATAAGGTTATCCCTATTTCATCTCTACTTTAATAACTCCAGCAGGGCTAACATGACAAGCGCGAGAATGCTCTTTTTCTCGTTTTGTCGAAATTTGTCGGCGATTATGACGTCAATCTAATTCCTAACATGACCGTTACGCACGAGTAAGCTCGAAAAAGGCATTTTGACACTTCTCTATCTCGTGACGAGATACCGATGTAGCTAATTATTAAAAACAAATCATTTTTATGATAGCAACATCAGCTTGAGGTTCGGTTTCATTCATTCAATTTTACGCATGGAATTAGTATCTACTATATTAATTTTACGTCCACCTCTTTTGGAACCGACTCTTTTCAATAAAATTAAACACTTTTCTTTGGCATACCGAAATTAAAATAAATAAATAAAATAAAAAATGATGGAAATGAAAATTAGTATAAGTATAAATAACATTTCTTTTTCGATAAGTATTGAGGTCCTTAATGAAAAGGTATAGAATACGATACGATTAGAATACGTGGATAATAATGCCTATGAATTAAATTTCAGCCTATATATTCACTAAATAATCACCACAAATAACAAAGGGGCAGATGATCGCAATTTGATAAAGCGAAGGTTGATATCGTAACAATCACCATAAAACCCGTGTTATTGCAAATTTTGTTAAATCACCACCTTTGCCAAAAGGACTGACGTTCAATTAAATATGCAGCTGGAGTTGATATCGCTAGTATAACCACAAAACACTAAACGCGTAATCACCATTCCAGAAAAAAATAACTGGCAATTTTATTCATTATGTTGCGAAGGTATGATACTGCCATACAGCCATAATCCCTAGACTTCATTAATCACCATAATTGGCAAAGTGACTGGTTATTACTGAAAGTGATGCTCATCTACTTAATAGTGCTCCCCTCCGCCACAGTTTCTCTCGCGGCTGCCGAAAGGAACTTTCGTTGCATTATAAATAGTAGTTTAAAACTAAGTTTTTCATTATTATATATTACATATTATATTGCAAAATAAAATTATGACTAAATTAAGTACAATTTAAGAAACTGCCATGATATTATGGACTTTTTTTTTTTTTGTTTAATAATTTTGTCTACTCGTCTCGTCGTAAAAACCGACGAAGAGTAAAATGACAGAAAAATCAGAGATATCTCGTGTTGAATTGTCAAAGTCGAGATAACTTAGGTTCCATGTTAGTCGAGTATTTTGTATGGCAGCGCTGTCAGAAAACGAGTAAAGTGACGAAATAGACAAAAATTACTCACACTCGCGTGAGTAATTGTCGCGTGTGTCATGTTAGGCCTGCCGGAATCTCTCATCATATCGAGAGTATGAACATCAAGAAGGCTTTAACCACCACTAATAAGGATCCCAGGATATTAATAACGCACGGGACAGCTAATCCTGCTGCCAAACATGTTGATTTTCCTTTATCCGGTTGGGACCGACCGCAACAGTAAAATATTGGTATTCGTTTTTTTCTAAATATTATAGTTAATTAGTTCAAGAGTATAGAAGTTTAAACAAAAGTTTAGCCGCTCACAATGGGCCTCATTAGAAGGCTTTTTTAGAAGGCTCGGAGTTTCTCTACGTGATAGAATCAGAAATTAAGAGATCCGCAGGAGACCCAAGGTAACCGACATAGCCTGAAAAATTTGCTAAACTTAAGAGGCAATGGGCAGGGCACATTGCTCGCAGAACAGATGGCCGATGGAGCTGAAAGGTTCTGCAGAGGCGACCGGGTACCGGAAGACGTAGCGTTGGAAGGCATCCCACAAGGTGGACCGATGACCTTGTGAAGGCCGCAGGAATCCGCTGAATGCGGGAAGCACAGAACCGGTCGAAGTGGCGGTGCTTGGGAGAGGCCTATGTCCGGCAGTGGACGTCTTTTGGCTGAAATGATTATGATAAAACAAGTTTATACATAATTTCAGCTCACATAGTCTAAATAAAGGATGGTTTTAGTTCTAACTAACTCGTCGAATACTGTACAGCCAATGAATAGCTAAACACAAGAAAGTTTTTAGGTCACATTGTTACCGCCCTATATTTCGGCTACCTACCCCGTTAAACACTGAACACAACTGAACAATCACTGAATAGCTAAACAACTAACAGGATAGCTGCGTGGACGCTCACTGAACTGGAAACCTCTTGTTCATTGCACCCTTTAACGTGAACTACTTTGTGGAATAACAGACCTAGCCTGGATATATGGAAGTTGGTAGATAATACTTGCTGGGTTTTCATGTGGGCAACACTTTGCTGGATATAAATCAATCAATCTACTCAGCCTATCGTTGGATATACCAATTAGAAATATATTTATTTCCAGATAATACAAATAGTTACATATACAGTTACATAGGTACATGGATGACTAACATTATCCTTATCCTTACATATTATAAAACAAAGTCCTCTGCCGCGTCTGTCCGTCGTCCTGTTCGCGATAAACTAAAAAAATACTGCACCGATTTGAATGCTGTTTTCACCAATGGATAGAGTGGTTTTCGAGGAAGGTTTTAGTGTACAATAAATAACCGACATTCACGCGGGCGAAGCCGCGGGCGTCAGCTAGTTATAGTTAAACATTAACAGTAAAAGTATTAAGCCGGATTCAGACGTGTTTAATGTAATGTATCGTATAATGTAACCTTCGGACTCTAGCGCTCGCGCTGATCCATCGTCTGTCGGTATTCATACATCTTGCGTTCAGGGTGTGATATTCTAGAGTAAAGAAGTGCTACAACATACCTCTCTACTCAGTGTTATTATTTAGTATGTTATGTTATTAGCAGTGCCGTAAATAGGGCGGTGCCCGCGGTGCCCAGGCACAGGGCGCAGACCCTGGAGGGGCGCAAAAATTACCAGACCAGAGCCACTAACAATACCTATTATTTATTTTCATAGACAATCCATTTTATTTTCAGAACCGGTTATGATTATATAAAATTATAAGTTAAATATTTCAAGGGCGCGGTTATAGCAGCTCGCACCGGGCGCATAAAAGGCTAATTACGGCACTGGTTATTACCAATAGCAACATTGTTTTTATGTAAATGACCGTATCCGCTGTACCTACAGCATAGACGGCTTAAGTCCGTGTTAAAATGGAACAGCTTGCTTAGAACTTAAAATTAAACGAATTTATTTGTTTATTAGCTTATGTGAGACCTGTTTAGTTAGACCTGTGAAGTTTACTGGAGTAATCGAAATGTTTAGAATAATATTCTTCGCAAGTAATTCTGTATCCAAAACGAAACACTGAATAACTGATACAAGATAAATTTGCGTACCTATGGACTCCAACAAAGCGTTGTTAATCAAAGACACGAAAAACATATTTCTTTCACGTATTCACAAAATGCTTGTATTGTCTCATGCTGCGGTAAGTAAAAGGATAAACTCATAAATGTGGCTCTGCGCCACAATAGTCGCCGCTTGAGGAAGTGAGCATTGGCACGGAAACGGAAGACACACGCTCTACCGTTTGGAAACCCTCCAACAATACCCGAATACGGGTCAACTGTAAGATTTAGACACTCCTGTGGAACAGACTTCGGCATTGTTAAGCTAAACTTGCTGACATAAAGCTTAGGTGACATATAAACCTGAATACCGTGATGAACCAGGCAAACATATACGGCGCGTACACCTACATTTCGCCAAGTATGTTGTAAGTCCCATATAAGGCTGCCAGCAGACGGACTGCTTTTCAACTGTTTCAACTGCACTCCAAAAGTTAATAGTTTTTTGGAGTGCAGTTGAAACATTTGCAGCTTGAATGCAGTTACCAGTACATTACGAGTATTGCAGTCGTACTAAACTGCATTCAAACTGCAAGAATGCAGTCCGTCTGATGGCAGCCTTATAGGGAGCAAGCCTACTTTTTATTTTGAAAAAACGGTTTCTTCTACCGATCTACGCGATAATTGCGTAATACGTTTCCATATCAATGGCTATCATTTTGACAGTTCAACATCATTATTGCGTTATTTACGTTTTTGCGCCGACAAATTTTTGTGGAGCAATGGATTAGCAATATCCTTCAAAATCATTCAGATTGTGATTGAAAGTGTGTTACGTAATTAGGGTGCTGGTCTAATGCTAGGTACTTAGGGTTGACGCAATATGTTATTCTACTGTTTAGTGGTTGTATGTTTGTTACTCCATCACGCGAAAACGGCTGAACGGATTTGGATGAAGGATGGATAGTTTATAATCTTGATTAACACATATTTTTTATCCCGGTAGTACGTACGAATCAATCATTTCCGACCTTGAGCAAAACCGCTGCCAAAAGCTAGTAAGTATACTAAGTATCTATCATAAAAACGTTCGGATAGAACATGTCGGTGCAACTTGCAACACAACAAACCGGAAAAGTGCCTTTATTTCAATTTAAAATCCGCAAACCTCAATTAATTTTACGTAAACCGGGATAACCACAAATATACATATTTGAATATTATTACTATCCTGCTGTCTTTAATTTAACCACAATTAGTTCTAAAACCAGTAGCATGAACCAAAACAAAGTTTTATGCATCGAACTTTATTTTTTTCTCACGCAATCTTCGCTGTCCACTTCAATCACTTGAACACCAAGATGAGCGAACCGCAGAACCTGGGAGGCAAACTAGTTATTACAATAAATCTCCCAGCCACAATCTGTGCAAGTATTCCTGCAGGTATGATCTGGTATGCTGTTATTAAGGATAGTTGCACACGAACCGTTGCGTGAGACCCGCCAATCACTCGTCGTGGTTCAGAGCTTGTCTGACAGTTTCTAGTCTCTAAGACGCCTTTTTTTTCTGACTTAGACACGATTTGTGGCTTGAAGAATCGGTGCTTGTCATAAGTTTGGGAGGTATTTTGTATATTGTGGTTTAGGTTATTGTTTAGTGGTGAAATAAGTCTTGTTTAGCAAAAAAAAAAGTCGGGAGGTGTCATGGGACACCCAGTTGGAACGAAATTCCTTTTGCTGTGTATTTTTTATTAGTGCAGAGTCATCTAGCATAAGTTTTTAGATTTGATTAAAAACTTTCACACTTGAAACTTGAGACCTTGAAACGGAGTTTTTCGGGGATAACGCTTTTTCGTTGCGTGACGATTTCTACCAGTGAACTCTTACGGTTAGCCGCGTTAAAAATCTTCGTTTCAATAATGTAAGCTCTATGAGACGCTAACGTGTGATCGTGATCACAAGATCGGGTACTTACCTGGATTTCTTTGGCACTGGGAATGATAACCAATACATGTTTAATAACGTGAATGTACATCCGCGGTCAATGGCGGTTGACCATTATTTTATGCCCTTAGTAATAAGGTTAAAAAGTGGTTCACCACCAGTGTCCGCGATGGTACCTACACTTTACCATGTAGCCAAAAACAAGTTTATTTTAATAAGCTGCTTTTATGTGATCCAAAAGGAGACTTTATCGGAAAATTTCTTACTAAACCTAGCAATCAAAAGAAACCTTAAAATACTTACCAAAATCCTGGAAAACACGTTCAGAAAAAAATATAGAGTGAGAGATAAATAAATTGGTTTCGCAATGCCGTCTAATATTTCAGACATGCCAACTTGAATTCTAAAGCGGAACAATTTCACTGAACATCTGTTAAGAATTTTCTTCAAACTGGATGGATTCGAATAGATATTAATTTTTAATTACTAACTTTTTTGGCAGGTTCTCTTAGAGTCTTTTAAGAAAGCCTAGGTAAGTAACGGTTTCAGATCGATCCAACAAGTTAAGCTACGCTTGCTGGGGTTGGTCCGTGGATGGGTGACCATCTCTACACACCGAGACTCTTTCATGCCTCGGAAAGCACGCTAAGCCGTTGGTCCCGGCTGTCATTCGTGGATCTTTGACAGTTGTTACGGGTCGTCAGAAGCCCGAAAGAATGACGGCCAGTCTTACCAAGGGGTATCGTATTACCCAGTTACTGGGTTGTGGACGTGAGATAGGCAGTCGCTCCATGTAAAATACTGGCATTCAGCTGCAACCAGTGAGACTGGAAGCAGACCCCAAAATAGTTGGGAAAAGGCTAGGCAGATTGATCCAGAAGGATGTAACAACAGTTGGCACGGCTGTAGGTATTTGAACTGTATGACATCTTTTAATTGACAAATTACTGCTATTTGAAGGAAATAATTTTTACGTATATTTAGGTACTTCTTTGGTAGGCTTCTACACTATTACCTTACGGTAGAGCAGAAACGTGGTAAGAAGAATAGGACTTCGTGATGGTCGTTACTTCTGCATATGAGAAGAAGTTTAGCCTCGAAGAAGGACAATAACATAAACACTTAAATACACATTCCCGTTAAAAGACCCATGTCATATCCATAGTTTTAACAGTAATAAACCACACAACTACCAACAAATTCAGCTCCCAATCCCAGCTCTCCTCATTTCCACCGCGATTAATATTTATTGTTCAAAGTCCACATAAAACAGTTTGGACAAAGTTGGACAACACTGGCCCGAAGCGGTCCTAACTGTTTAAAATTTAAACAGTTTTGATGCAACCTCCAGCGTGCAGGACAAGTTGGATTATTGTTAAATTATAAAAGGATTAGTTGAGGATATATTTAAAGTTGGAGTGACGGTTATTGGAACTCCTGTTATCCATGAGTTTGCTCCACATTTTGGCCCCTTTTAAGCTCGGTTCCTATAAACAAAAATGAATCGCTTTGCTTACCAATGGTAGCATTTTTTATTGTCAAACTTTTACCTGTAATATCTACTTCTATATGGAAGGGTATACTATGCAAATCTATGAGGCTTTTGCTTCATTATTGGTCTTGATAAAAGAGTCTTAATTTTAACCAATAACAGTCTGTTAATTATAGGAATCGGCTATAAGAGTGCTAAGGGAAAACATACATGGAGTTTCTTGTCCGATCTTCTCAATAGGAACCTACTACGCTTTGGAATGGGCAACTAGCTTCATGTTTTTGCCTGACCGACCCCCAAGTGCCATTAACTGGTTTATTTGAAAAAAAAAAAAAGGTTTTAGTTTGAGTTTATAAGCGAAAAAAAGTTTTTGCAGTAACGAAGAAAACTTGGCCATACTTTCATTAATTGGTGTTGCAGAAAGTGGTAAAATAATACTAAAATGTGAAAACGATGAAGCAGTTAAGATACAAACAGTCTACAATACTAAAGTAGCCTTTACATGAAAGCTACAGTACTCTTAAAAGAAGAAACTTCATAAAAACATCTCGCGTTAAGGCTCCAAAATATTGTTAGTGCACTTGTAAAGCACTCCCATTTCCCGCAACCACAAGACTGCTCGTTTGGGCACCTCAGCCTCCACTGGGGCACGGGCACTCTGCCAGCCGTATAGCAAATAATACCAGTTACATTTTGAAATTGAGAGGATACTTTACTGATTACATTCTTTATGAACATTGGTACTGGTGATGCTCATTTGTTTAGTAACATAAGACGATCGGTAAAAATGTCTACGTCACGTGGTTTATTGGTGGATAAATATGGGTCCCCATAGGTGTAATAGAAGATTAGACTAGCAGGGATAGGCCTTGGATAGGTATAAATTGTCATAATATAATATTCTAGCTGACCCGACAGACGTTCCTGTTCAAGTTCCTACAAAAATCCCATAGAAAAAAAAAGTTCAGTTTTTCCCGAATTTGAACATTTTCCGGGACACTTCTCAGATATTGCTTTCCCTAAAACCCTAATTCGGCCTGCCGTTCTTAAGTGATGCGCTTACCAACGAACAGCATTACATTTTTATTTATGCATGACGATGACAGATTTAAAAAAAAACGTAAAACAAAAAAGTTAGAAAATAGTAACTTAAAATAAATGGATAAGAAAATGATAGCTTCTGTTTGGAAACTCCATTAAAAACGTAAAACAATCTGGATCAAACAATATCGCATGTACGTACAACATTCCGATCTCTATTCGCATTGACGTTATCAACTCTATTCCCATTGGTTTCCATTTCATCGAACCGAAAGCAATCTTATATCGTTGTACGAAACCTGACAGTCTGGCAAACGGTTGATCGCCAATCAAAGACATTTCCTACTCTGTAAAGGAAATACCGCAATCCTGGTAAGCCTTTGAAAGGGATACTAATGCCCATTTTCGCTAACCCTAGGCGACACCTCTATCTTGGTGTATTGGATTTTCAACTTTCGATTCTGAGCCGAGGGTTGCAAATCCAACACCACGCTTTTATTTAGGCAATCATTTAGGTGTCGCATAGTGTTGCTACGTGTAAGCTTTTGGCAATCTTGAGCAATCTAACGTGAGACTTGACGGTTAGTTTCGGTACGGGATGAAGGGATTAAGTTCCATTCACACGTGATACAGACTGGGGTAATGACTTGTGTTCGATAGTGAATTAGTAATAGCGAGGAAGAGCTAAAGATAAGCTAAGATCTGGGTCAAATTGGTTGTTTCGGATTAAAAGACGCAGTAAGCTTTAAGTTTCAAATGGCTCAATTGTGGGGATTTTTGGGAAAGAAATCTGTTTTATTGTCACAGAAACACGTGCTTATGAAAAAGATAGTAGAATTAGTAATAATGAGGATGGCAGAAACAAGGATAAGATAAGTTCTGGGTCAAATTAGTTGTTTCGGATAAAAAGACGCTCGATTATAAGGATTATTGAGAAATAAATACTGTTTTATTGTCACATAAACACATGCATTTATGAAAAAGATAGGTAAGGATCTCGAATTATGTTCTTACCAATTTTTCAATAGACTCTCACGCATTAACGGCCAAGAAGAATGTTTGAGGTCGAACGAGCTATTATTCTGTTTCTAAACGAAAATTATTTGTCCTTGAAGTTGTGAATAATTTTTTTTTATTTTTTATAAACTTTTATTATTTTATTTATCTATACTAATATTATAATCTATACTAATATTATAATCTATACTAATATTATAAAGAGGAAAGATTTGATTGTTTGTTTGTTTGTTTGCATTGAATAGGCTCCGAAACTACCGAACCGATTTGAAAAATTATTTCACTGTTCGGAAGCTACACTATCCCCGGCTGACATAGGCTATATTATTTTTTTTTTTAATTAGGACTCCTTACTAAGACTCCAATAATGTAACCCAAGGTGTAAAAAAATTACCTAAAATAGCCGTAGATAAGTACTTAGTGCTACCCGTGCAAAGCCGAGGCGAGCAGCTAGTCTTTAAATAAATTGATTATTGCTACTTCTGCAAAATTAAAACCCGTTCAGATTACTTACTTACTTAGTTACAAACTTACAATCTTTACATAACATCGTAATCCGATTTCCAAGCCAGCAATATGTTACGACACCAGCAGTACCCAGTCATATAAAACTGTCTTCCAACTTAACACACAAATATTATAAGTATAAGTAAGTAAGCTTAAACTTCGAAACATGCAGAATTTCTTCGCGTTTACAAACTACCGATTTCTGGGATAACTTTGTTCATCGAACATTCCCGAAGTTTGCCGAGAAAGAATTTATAAAAGATTTCCCGCCAACTTATCGAAGACGCGGGTAGTTTGGCAAGTGTCACCTTGCTATGTGAGCTTTATAAGGGGCGCCTTTGTGGTAAACAATGCTTGGATTTTAGAAGTTTATTTATTAATGGAATCGGTGAATTCGTACATTAGATATCATACTTCTGTATAACTATAATGCCTATACCTGACTGAACTGAAGCTCGGGTCGATCCATCAGGTTAAGCTACGCTTGCCGGGGTTGGTTCGTGGATGGGTGACCATCTTTACATACCGTGACTCCTCCGTGTCTCCCCGTGGTCCCGGCTGTCATTCGTGGTTCTTTGACAGTCGTTACGGGGCGTTAGAAGCCCGAAAGTCTGACAACCAGTCTTACCAATGGGTATCGTGTTGCTCCATGTAAAATACTGGTATTCAGCTGCATCCGGTTAGACTTGAAGCAACCCTAACATGGTTGGGAAAAGGCTAGGCAGATTGATCCAGATGGATGTAACAGTTGGCACGGCTGTAGGTATTTGAACTGCATGACATCTTCAATTGACAAATTACTGCTATGCGAAGGGCAACAGTTATCATTTTAAAAAGTCATATGCAAGCAACTAACTGCTTCCAAACTAACTTTTGATAAAGTTGGACCTTACCATAGAAGAAGCAGAAAATAAAATCTTGGTACAAGAAAAGAGGTAGCTAAAACAAGCTGGTTAGAGCATTTTCTTCAACTCAATTACGCAGGAATTCGATTAGTAACTGCACTGCTTCCCCAAATTAACTTCACCAAGTACCTTTTAAATGGAAAAAGGAATCGAGACATTGGAACTTTAAAGACATTACCAAGTTTTTAAGTCGCAAGCGAAATGAGTTGGAAAGTAACGAGTAGATAGCAAGCCTTCCTTTTAGCGATTAAGACTTAATCTAAATGTTGGAGGAAATTAGATTCAAAGCTTAAATAGCGTATTTTCTGGGCTTGTTTGCCGTCGTAACGTGTAAGGGCTTACACGTAGACAGTACATACATACACAACCATCTATTTATCTCTGTTTCTCTACATATGTATCAGCCTATTTATATGGTTAAAATAACCAAGTTGTGAATGTCGCCAACAAGGATTGTTGATAAAAACTTTTTGCAAAAAAATCAACCGACTTCCAAAAAAAAACACAAATAAGTAAAAAAAAAAAAAAACAGACGAATTGAGAACTTCCTCATTTTTAAAGAAGTCAGTTTAAAAAGTATGCCCGAAGTCTAGATAAAGACATTGAGTGCAAGCGAAACGAACTAAAACATATTTAGGCGATGTTTTTTTAAAACGAATTAAACTTGCTGATTTTAACTGAAAGAAAAATCGAGAACAAATCATATTACAGGACACCCTAGTGGCTTAGTGAATCTCATATAAGCCGATTGTTCTCGTCAAATCAAGCGTTCTAGGAGCCGTAAATTCCCATCGTGTTACGCAAACTACATCATGAATTTGATACGAAAGGGTAAAGATACGCTTCACTCCCTACCATAAAATAAATTCTCTTTTTTCCGTTGGTCATTGTTGCTGACCACCCAATCTAGGCCCCTGGATGGTCTTACCAAAGAGGGTCTAATATAAAGATATAGTTGGTAAATTGTTTCTCTCAAATTGCTTGATATCCATATTTTTTACAAAAACCTTGGTACCGAACCGAACTATGCAAGGCCATTATTCACTTTAATTTATTGACACAAACATTGACAATCACTCCCCTTTACTCCCCCCTAAATTACACCCCAGCCATTACCGTAAAATTAATTAAAAATATTTCAATATCGACACTAGATACGCTCTCCAATCCAATTCGACCCGTAACCAAACGCTTCGCAATATTATATGGCTCTGTAGAATAAATATAAATCATGTGTGAAATCGTACACGTGTGGGCCACCCCTGGTTACGTCAGTAGGGGTGTATGCGCATTATTTGTGAGACCAGAGTTCACCAACATTTTTAAGCGCACTTGCTTTATTTGTGGCCCTGCAATTCTTTGTACGTTCTGCGCGCAAACGGCATTATTTTTTTACAAGGACCGTATTTCCGTTTACCGCATACAAACGCAACAACGAGCAATGCTAGCTCAGTGGAAACGGCAGGCATTTTACTTTGTGCACCAACCCGCACTGGGCCCGCGTGGTGGATTACGGCCCACTACCTCTTACAGAGAAGAGACCTGTGCCCCAGCAGTAAGAACATTATAGACTGATTATGCATACCATCGATGGTAATTTTATGTACGGAAATATAAGAGACAGACTCAGCGAAAAAAATCTTTTTCACGGCATCATTTTTACCGAGTCTGAATCTACGAGAATAAGTAAGTATATTTAAAAAAGTTTTCAGAATTATTTGGAATCTTGGATAGACGAAGGTTAAAAAAGGGTGGTTATATATCCTTTTGCCTTTCGTTCGAAACTAAAATAAGTGTACGAAACGCGACTCGGAGTAGCAGGTACAGTCAGGCTAAGTGAATCATGACCCACTTTGACGATAAATCGTTTGAAACCTTCAAAATAACAAAGATGGCAGATGACAAATTCGTTACCAAGGAAATGTATATTTACGCGAATGTCGACCTAATTGTATTTGAATGTCTGTACGAAAATAAGCTTATGGTGGGTCAGAATTCAATTTTTTCGACTGTACAAAAAATTATTTAAAAGAAAAATCGATGCTTGCGAATTTCACAGAATAGAATAGGTACTCTTTATTATGTACACCTTACGAATTACAGATATAATAAATGTATTTTTTTTTCATTGGATGACACAATAGGCGGTCTTATCGATAAAAACGATCTTTTAAAGACAACCTTTGGATGGATTTAAAGGGAGAAGGAGAAACAATCGGGTAGTCTGTGGATTACCATAAAGTACATATTTTTGTGTTATTAACTTTTGTCTTCATGTGTCTTTTAGCAGCTTAACATGACAGAACTACTATATTTTCGCTTCCCAGTACATAGCAAAAAGCAAATGTAAGTATCAATCAATCTACCACATGTTGAGAGCCACTGCCACGCCCTCAATGGGCTTGCACCGCATCACTCTAGCGAAATAATAGACTAAACTATACATCATATGTGAAACGTAATGGCACACAATGGTTTTAATTAATTAAAGTAAGTTCGCGTGATGTCGCCCCTTATCGTGCGAAACCAAAATAAATATGACTAACATATGGTTCGTTGTATTAAATTATTATATTTCCTGTGAAAATAATAATGTCACCCAGTTATTTTCAAGTCAAGGATTTACTAATATACTTAGACAAAGAATATTATTAAGCATGGGTTACTAATAATAGAACGCTAACTCACGGTGTGTTTGCGATATCGGACGATTTAATCCAGATTCAATCCTTATATCCACGGAGGAGTCTCGGTATTTAAAGATGGTCACCCATCCACGGACCAATCCTTATCTAAGTCTGTCGCCATAACAACAATGTTAACAGCATTGTTGTGTTTCGGCAGTTAGAGGTAAGATTGCCAGTTCCTCTGTGGTTGACGATTCCGGGTGAAGCTCGCTTCCACCTTCAGTCTGATCATCACTTACTATCAGGTGAGATGAAGGTAAAGAGCTGCATCATTGGGGTAAAAAAAAAAAAACTTGTCGATGAGACGTTGGAGACTTTCAGTACCTCCATTTAACAGAATACTTTAGGCTCCTTTCCCACACCCGACAATTAGCTAGAAGCGAGTAGACCTAGCAATTACAAAATACTTTACAAAAAAAACAAACAACTTCCAAAAAAAAAATACACAAAAAAGTGAAAAATTACTTTTATTTCTGAAGTCGGTGTCTTAGGTTTCAATTTTCGTTTTTTGCCAGACATTTTTGACAGAGTTATCGCCTGTGGGCTGAAGAGTCAGTGATAAACTATTACACTTAAGTACAATACATGATTCTAGACCACCTGCCTTGAAATTTTTCGTGGGTTATAAAAAAAAAATTGCTTTTCCACACATTTTGACCGCATACTGCACTTTGTAGGAAATAGCTCACACCTCGCGTCGCGGGTCCAGAATCATGTACATCCATGGTAATATGTTGTGTATCGATGTTGGGATGCCACCCTGTGTGTATCTCTTTTACTGACACGAGATCTACAATATTGTGTACATTTCATGAAGGAGAAAATAGTCGACAACTGCAGGCATAGTATGAGCACCGTTTTGTCGACGGAAGAGTAAACAAAAATGACGTTTCGTGTAGACAGTACGATGGCACTTTTTACGAAATTCACTCTTTTACATAATTCGAATCAGAATTCTTTGTTTTGTCATAAGATTTTTTTCTGTTTGATTCTCAATTTTTACTGATTTTAAGTCACGTCAACTACAACAATTTTTCTCAAAGTGTCGAAGTACCATATTTTGGATCAAACGATTTTACATTAATATTGGCCTTAACTATTTCCTTAGTATTTATGCCCTATTAACGAAATGATGTAAAATAGGAGAAGATAGCTTTGTTCTTCTATTAATTATCACAGTTTTGCGTTCAAAACGCTCCCTTGTAAAATCATGATTTTGTAGATAACCGTTTATACTTTATGGCCGTCGAGTAGAAAGTTTTCTACTAGCGATTCCAAAATTAATTTGTCTTCACAACCTTAGACAAATGTCAGTTGTCAGTGTGATTTTGACAGTTTAAGTAGAAAACTTTCTTCCGAAATAGTCTACATATAAAAAGACGTAGACAAAGATCGTTAGAAACGAAAGACAAAATGACAGATTGCAGAAGGATTTCTACGGTGCGATGTCAAAAATGAAGAAAAGAAAAGTCATTTTGTATGGAAAAAGCTGTGTCTATTCTTCGTAGAGATAGAAAGCGTCATGCTACGCGTGCTGATCGCTTCCTTGTCGGCGGTGGGCAGATGACCCGGAAGGCGCTTTATCTTGGCTGGCCCTTAAAAAAATAAGTCACTACAAAAGAAGTGCGGGTCGATCCCTCAGGTTAAGCTACGCTTGCTGGGGTTGGTCCGTGGATGGGTGATCATCTTTACATGCCGAGACTCCTCCGTGACTCGGAAAGCACGTCAAGCCGTTGGTCCCGGCTGTCATTTGTAAATTTTTGACAGTTGTTACGTGTCGACAGAAGCCCAGAAAATCTGACAACCAGGCTTGCCAAGGGGTATCGTGTTACCCAGTTACTGGGTTATAGAGGTCAGATATGCAGTCGCACCATGTAAAATACTGGTATTCAGCTGCATCCGGTTAGACTGGAAGCCGACCCCAACATAGTTGGGAAAAGGCTAGGCAGATGATGACTACAAAAAAAGTGCCCGATGTAGATACTTTCATTACATAATGAGCACTCCGTATCAATAAAGTTAGAACCACCCACATCTATGTACCACCATTTTGTATGTAATTAACATGAAGTCAGTACGACAGTACTAAAACACGCGTATACACGAATTACATAAGCCTTAATTATACATTTAGATTACATTTCAACTAGTCGTGTGATTTACAAGTTATTAAACTCAAAGGATTTACGTTACATTTGAAATGTGGCTTCTGAGTAGGTAAATGTGACTTAAGTAGAGCAATATTACTACCTATTAATATGTACTAGTCATATATAAGTCATGACGTTAATACTGGGTGTTGGGGTAGACACCTTTATCCTTGAAACTAGTGGTTTGGTGTCATCTATAATATACTTTTTCTATGGGACCAACCTTGAAATCGCGAAAAAAAAAATCTGCTGTTCCATACATTGTTCACTTATATCGACAAAATGTATGGAACAGCTGATTTTTTTTTGGGATTTCAAAGTTGGTCCCATAGAAAAAGTATATTATAGATGACACCAAACCACTAGTTTCAAGGATAAAGGTGTCTACCCTAACACCCTATATAAGTCATGACGTTAATGTTTGATATACTTACAAAATTACTTAATATTATGTGAACCGAAATAGAAATATATTTCTGAACCCAATTAACTTGAAATCGTTACATTACATTTTGTATTCGGAACCATTCAATCTGCCTCTTCCCAGCAATGTTGGATTCAGCTTCCAGTCTACCCTATTTACTAACTTTTACATTCGGAACCATTGTTTGTAATTAATCAAATCTTTTTACGATACAAAATTGTGTACAACAAAAAATAACAATTGCCACATTCAATCTTACTCAAATACATATTTAACAATACCGTCCAACCACCGAAACTTTACCACCTACCCACCATCAATATCAATTATAAAACCACTCAGCTCCGCGTATGTACCCGCAAATAATAACATTCGTATAGCGAGGGTAGTTTTCACTCGGCAGGGTGGCGATCGATTATGCGACTCGCCATAAATTCGCGGGAAAGTACTTGAACTACTTAAGAACATGTCGCTTTGGAAAGAAATGGTCTGTGTCGGTGGAGGCATCTGTGAACTTGTGTTTTTGGAAAACGTATCACAAAAGTTTTACGAAAAAAGTATTACAGTAAAAAGGTCTCCGTTATATCATAATGATCATACAAAATAACCATAGGTCGCCTAAGCACACTTTACTAAACGGTGGAATGATACCCAAACAACACTTGATGAAAATAAAGTCCCTTTTGGTGAGTGACAGAATTCCAGAAAACGGTAATTAGAGACAGAACCACCTAATTATAAAAAGAACCGTCAGGAAAGAAGTAACTGCACTCTAAATGCTAATGCATTTAGGCTTGCGATCCCATAAGCATTTTTAATAACTAGAAACAATATTAGGCACTCCAGTCCCAACAATCACTCATGCAACTTGGAGCTGATACCATCTGTCGTGTCTCGAGATGAATATAGCATTATTTATAACTACATACCTACTACCGAGCTACGAGTGCTGTGACCCGGAAATCTGTACTAAACGACCGATAGATTGGCCGATAATAGGCCGAATCTATTGTCAGTTAATTAGCTATCAATAATACTAAACCGGTCAAGAGCTAGTTGGGCTCATAATAAAGACCATTCCGTGTTTGATAGAATGTACAATTGGCATTTAATTTAAATCCAACTGCCCGTGAACACCAGCAGATTTAGATACCTATCTTTTGCTAATTTGGTTTATATTTTAATAGGACCGAGGAGATGGGACACTACATACTCTGGGCCCTAAAAAACGCAGCCATAGCGCTGACACCGACGGCGACGAAGCCGCGAAAGTGGCGAATTTTTGGGGCTACAATATTTAATTCAGTGTGGTGCCATCTACACGACGAAGACTCAGGCCATAATCCCAATTTATTTTGAGGTCGGAGCAGTATTGTCATCTCTTTCAAATGTCATTTTCTGGCCATAATATCATCTTACAGCCATGAATAATCAAAACTTTCCTCACATGTCCCTTATCACTTTCGCTAGCATGAGATTCAACTTTAATAGAAGCCACTAACTAGTAAAAGAAAAAAAAACTTTTTTTTGCGGTAAAAAATGATGCACAAAAAAAATACTAACACAAAAAAATCAAGTAGGGAGAGAATACGCGTCGCATGTCGCATCCACGCAAAATGGCCGTCGCTCAGCATAATGTTGTGACCCTATGCGAGACAGCAACAGCGCTGGTTTTTAGTAACTGGCGTAAGTCGCTACTTAGGTATTCCTCTTAATAAAACATTAAAAATTTTCGCCATGCTCCATTCCACTTATTTACCACTCATCACAGAGAAAAATATTAAAAGGAAGCAATAAATAAAATCTTTTCGAGATAATTTTTATGAAAGCTAATTAGAGTCGGAGTTTCAACGTCCATTAACGGAATTACTGGCGTTCCCCTCCTTGAATCCTTTAAAAATGTTTGCGTTTGCGGGCGAAGCTTGCAGGGGTAAAAGGCGACCGTCCCCTTCCGTATTGAATTCTACTTTTTATGCCTTTTTGTACACTATAAGCGTACAAAACGTATGTGATTCTAATGGTAGCGTTAGGGGAGATGACGTGGCATGTGACGTTGATAATTTTCATTCCGTTTTTGGCAGTTTTAGCTCCGAAACCGTGTGAGTAATGACTCACGAATATAGAAGTGATATGACGTTGTTTTTGTAGGAATTGCACAGCAGTTATGTGAAACAATTGAACACGATTCCCCGCATTTTTTCAATATGTGGAGGGGTTACTATTGCTTGAACTTTGTTTCAATATTTAGGAAGGTTTCTAGATTTGCATAATTAAGTTAATGTAATCTAAATTCCAAAAAAATCAGTGAGATTCTAGGCTGATTCGTTTCTGTAGTTTGGTTTAATTGATTTTAGATAATTTCAACAACGAAACGTCTCGTGGGTCAGGGTGAGGTGACAGCCTGGGAGAGGCCTTTGTCCAGCAGTGGACTGCGTTAGGCCGAGAATTACTTATATTGAACTTAACTGTTATGAAACCTAAGTGCTCCCCTGCGTAACCCATCGAAGAATCTACAGTAATCTTGACACAAAGAGTCATTTGGCATCTTGAAAATAACCTGCGGGGTAACTATTACAATGGCCCTAGCAATGCCATTCATTTCGACAATTCAACAACATTCATTGTGTTATTTACGTTGACGAGCGCAAGAACTTTTCAAACTGATTTCGCAAAGGATTATGAATTTCCTTCAAAACCCTTCGGACTGTGTTACACAATTGGGGTACTGTCTAGCTTATCGGCCATATTCGATTTCATTTACTTAAGACCTGAGTTCCTAAAATGATAACCGAGACGCACTTAGTAGATGAAATATAACTCCTTTGAAAAACTTGGTTCCTTTTACTTAACTCGCCTCAGATTAAATTGTCTGCCAATTGACTAGCTATGTGCAGTTTGATTCAAAGATAAGTAGTTCCTAAGTACGGATAGAAGCCAGTGGATGAAAATCGCTTTTGGTTTCTCGACTTTTCATTGAATGAACGTTTGTTTGTTTTTATCATGGGCTTCATTTTTTTTTTAAATATATATGCGAATAAAATATTTAACTCGAGATAAATTGTGGCCATGCTTTTGGTAATTTTTTTTGTCTATACCACCGGACCGCCACTCGTTCCATCTTCTACATCATCGTCTGCCTAGCCTTTTTCCAACTATGTTGGGGCCGGCTTCCAGTCTAACCGGATGCAGCTGAATACTAGTATGTTACATGGAGCGACTGCTTATCTGACCTCCACAACCCAGTTACTGGGTAACACGACCCCATGAGAACACTGTTGTCAGACTTTCAGGCTTCTGACGACCCGTAACGACTGTCAAAGATCTACAAATGACAGCGGGACCAAAGATGTAAAGATGGTCACCCATCCACGGACCAATCGCGGCAAGCGTAGCTTAACCTGATCGATCGACCCTTGCGGCTGATATTACTTATCCACAAGCCCCTGCCCCCAGTCTCCCCCAAGTCCCTCGCTCCATCTTCTACAATGTATAATATTAATAATCAATCAAATGAGTCTTATTGCAGTCTGGACTGGAACATGACCTACCTAAATTCAAATCAAAATAGTTCTTCGTTTTTCTTTTGTTTGCCGCGTTCATTCGTCTATTCCAAATTAATTTATTCGAATGTATGCAGCTCTCAAACAGCCAAACAGTGACTCACCGCCATATAAACTAGCTCGAAACAAAACTAGGTACAAAACTGCAGTCGCGAGCTAGAAACTCTATTAGTTTTCGCAATAGTTGCCGATCAGATATCTTAGGATACCGAATGCTGACAATCTATTTGATACGGTCGAGTTACCGTAACGCAGGGACATGAGAACTTCGAGGCAAGTATCAAATGTATACGAGTGTCTGAATCATTAAACAGTAAGCTGGGAACTTGTTATTAGGTAGTGCAATGTTATTTATTATAACAGACAGCTAATCAGAGAACCTATTACCTACCGACTTCAAAATACGTGTTTAACATCTTAGCTATATATACCATTCAAAATCAAAACTCATTTATTCAAATTAGGCTGAGAAGCAGCACTTTTTGAACATCATTACAACAGAACAAACAGATTACATAAGACAGTCCCCCAAAATGCCTGCCAACAGCACTTCTTACTGCTTTAGATGGGAAGAAGTGGCGCACGAAACTCCCCAGCAGCACACAGCTTTAGATGGGAAGAAGTGGCGCACGAAACTCCCCAGCAGCACAGCTTATAAAAGAACAAGCATTGCACCAAAATAATACTTTACATATGGATATCAATTCATTTTGCTACAATTCATAAGACATCAAACACATCATGATTATTTTATTTAAATCCGTTCAAAAGGTTCCGCATGGTAAAATTATAACCTCAACCTTTCCTGACCAATGGATGCCTTTTAAAACTACACTTTGTTATCAAACAAAAAACCATAAGAGGCCTAACCTTTCCCAACATGATCAATATTGTGCCGTGGGTTCGATTCCCGCACGGAACAAATATTTGTATGATCTGCAAGTAGTTGTTCCGGGTCTGGGTGTTAGTGTATGTGAGTTTCTATGTTTGTAAACGCACCCACGATACAGGAAGAAATTCCTAGAGTTGGGCAACGTTTAAAAAAAAAAAAAAAAAAAAAGAAATTGTGCCCTATAACACAGTATAAATAACAGTAGTACATCTTCATAGAAAACGTAAACGACAGTCTCGAGTGCGCGGCAGTTACGCACGGGCACTGAAAGTTTATCTACCAAGCGGCCGTAGGTATTTCAAAGTTCTGCCGAGACGTAGTACTGTTACTTCATTATGCTATGCCTATACGCACCAAAATCTTCAAACATTCCAAAAATATCCCAAATTAAACAATCAATAACCAAGATCATCAACGCACACCTAAACGAGAACAATTCTAAGACAAATCATTATGTTTTATAGCCCTATTACGAGCAACTACACAAACGAACGTTCTATAAAAAGTACCAAAACATACTATACTGCACTTAAAACACTTAGCTTCCCCCTTTAAGAGTGCTATATTTAAAATGCGTTAGGAAAACATCCCACCCTTTTGCTTTGGTGTTTAAAAAAGTGGTATGTTCTGTGTTCGTGAGGGACTGATTAAGAAAGGGTTCTGTAGACTGACTATCATGATCGAATCTCAGATAGTTGAAAACCAGTAAAATATTTTGTGTAAACACTTGGGGAAACCTCACTTGTATAATTTTAGCAACATATTTATTGGGCAAAGTGTTGCACTATCGGAAAAACATAGTAATGAAAGTTTTAAGTATAAAATAATAAGTAAAAATATATGGGTGAAATTAAACAATGAAGCAGACGCGATCAGCACATCTAAACCGCGATAATAGTTATCAGTGTAATCATTCAATACACAATACTCAATATATTAATTTGCATTCCACAATGTTGAAATAGGTGGTAGGTACATTATAAAATGTACATAATTTTAGATCATTGTGGACCCTGTCAGGCACAGCAAGACAGGATAGAGGAAGAGGGCTAATGTTATATTATTATTTGAAAGAAGTAAAATATAAATGTTTTTCTCACTCAGACGCCCAGGCTTCAGTTGTTACCTAAGACTACTTCAAAATTGTGTACAATACAATTTTGATACAATGGCAGCCAAGCAAACCATGACTGCCCCAACGTAAAACGCGGGCGCTTGAGTCCTTGTGAAATATTGGCACTTTTGAACGTGGTTGAGTTTCATTGGTGAATTTCGCCCTTAATCCGATATTTTACGTCAGCCCTACTAATCGAAGAAGAATCGAGAAATCGTGAGGCGAATCACATCAGCCCCTAGACAAGAAACTACATACAGACCACGACCTCTCTGACAAGAGTGCTTCGAAGAAGAAGACCTACTTATATTCCTATTTTTTGTATTGTTTTCATATGGTGCGCTCGAAGAGTTAGAATTTCACGTTTTCCTAAGGAACCTTAAAAAGCACAATCCTCTGAGCACTCATTAACGCTTCACTTTAACGTTAGAGTACACTCGTATGTTTTTATTCCTCCACCACACGGTCTGTAAGTACCTCTTTTTCACGGCAATTCGCAGAAACCGCTTTTAATGAGAACTTTACTGAAAGGAAATTCATAAATTAATGCTTCAGGGCCAAAACAAAATGGATGTCGCCCGATCTTTCCAAACTTCATGGGCCGAGCACCTTTTGAGGATGACAAAGTTGTTTTCCACTTAAGTGGTGCTTCATGGAGAGGTAAATTCTGGAAGCCCTTTTTGACCTCACTCTTGGGAATTATTATAATGTATTCTAAGATGGATTCGTTAGCAGCTTTTGTTTAATGAGGGTTTTGTTTTGTAAGAAGATCCAGTACAGTTCGAAGCTTTTGTATAGGTATTTAACTAGCGACCCGCCTCTGCTTCACGCGGTTTTTACGACCTGACAAAACATTGAGATTTCTTACTATTTCTAAGTTATTAATCCTTACTTAATATTATAAATGCGTAAGTAACTCTGTCTGTCTGTCTATAGCGCTTTAACGCCAAAACGACTGAACCGATTTAAATGAAATTTGGTACAGATTGTCCTGATATAGATAGAGCCTGAGAAAGGACATAGGCTACTTTTTATCGACATACCACGCAAGCGAAACCGCGGGCGTAAATTCAGGTATAAATTCTCTAAATTATGGTGATACCCGCATCAAAATCCGTTGTGGTTTAGAAGAACAACGCGGTTACACAGACAGACACGAACGCGACTTTAATTTATAATATGCAGTATAACTGCATTTTTATAAACACAACAATATAGAATCGTGTAATTTTGTTGCCGCTTCTTTCACAGAAGTGTGCTTACTGTTCCCAATGCAGTTATAAACAACGATTTTACATCACAAACAGAGGCTGCAAACATTTTGTAGATACTTTATACAGAGAACTTGGAAATTAAGGCAAGTCAATAGTAACAGGATAGGTATTCATGCCTGCTGGTACATTCGTGAAATATCGTGGTTTTATGTAAATTTCCACGTCTTGCTCCAACTCACACCGGTCCGTCCGCTGTTTATGTAAAATTTATTCAAAACGTACGCCGCTGCATGAAAACGTATTTATTTTTTATTATATAGCACGTGATCGTATTAATTAACTTTTTGCTGGTTTGAGGGGTTTGTGTGAAAGCGACAAGTTCTGAATTTGTATATGTACTAAATACTCTGTTAATCAAACACAATAAAAAAAATTAACGTTTATAAATAACTAAGTTCTGAGACGTTTTCTTAACTATAAGCAACGTTTTTAAATTAAGGAGTTGATTTCAGTGATAGATGTAACTTATTGTAGCTATCAGCAGTAAAATACCATCTTCCACATGATCTACTCTACTGCAAGATCAGCCGGGTTAATACAAATCATGTCTTCAACTCACAATTCGTGTCTAAAGTTGACCGTCGTTCTTCTACACATTTTATTAGAACCGTGAAAAATACTTTTTGCATCGCCATTTTAATTTTCTCCTCTGAAAACACTAAATCTAGACACTAGATATAAACCTATACTTTCAAACTCCGTCCAAAACCAAACAATTTCTATTCCTACGTCAAATAATTCCGATTTTATCTCCCAGTATCCAGTGGTCAAAGCTATTTCAAGGGTATTCCGATGTGTGGGCCGACAATACCTCGTATTGTGTCCCTTGCGTTCAGCCAACGTTTCAATGGCGTTTACCTTGTCGATATCGAGACCAGATTCTATTGAAAACGAGACCTGGAGACGGTTACTGGTTTCCGAGACTGTAGTATGTTTTCTTTGTTTGGGTAACGTAAGGTTTTAGTATCTAAGCTTATATGTCTATAGGAGTATGTTTTCCTTTTGTTGCTTTGTATTTTGCACGACGATTTAATGTTTCATAACATAAAATCGTCGTGCAAAATACAAAGCTAGCTAGCAAATGTTTTCGCTCCTGTCTGGAGACTTAATTAAACCAACCTTTTATTCAGAACTGACAATCATGATATCATCAACATAAAACGAAAAAATCCAATCAAAACCATGATTTATTGCCAAGATTAAGATATCCAACGCAATATGCTACGTCGAAACTAATACCCCTTCTAAATACCATATCAATTTCTGGCTACTTATCCTTTTTAACTCCATTCTAATTAAATTCAACTCTAAGATCATCAATTTAGGTTTCAGAATAGAGTGTCCGTGTTAATGATCGATTGGTCTGTCGGGTTTGAAGGAGACTGGCTCATCAAGCATGCAGGCTTGTCTACCGAAGTGTTCAGCGCTATTCGCCTGAATGTCTCAATCTGGGGAGTCATCTACTTAATAGATGATTAGTTTGAGCCACTGAACATATTGCGGCTTCTAAATTATTAGATGTGAAGCTATTAACGTAGTCAGAGAGAGGGTGTACATTGTAAGGAGATAGAGCGTTTCTTGTAGTCATTGGTTTTATGTGAGGTAGGATTCTGAATACTGTCAAGAAACGTGCAAATCTTGCAATATATCCAGCAGATACAAATACAGAATGCGAATGAGTGTTTTCAAATAATAAGGTTTTATAAAGAATACAATTCTCTTTAGATATTCGCCATTTTATCGCTTATATTAAACCACATTTTTTTTTGCGTCTAATTTTAGCACGCTTTTAAACCCAGCATCCCACATAAAAGATTTTTTACTCCTAAAACTTACCTGGAAATCGCAAGGCCATCGCGAATGTTATCATCAATTTAATCTGCCCTTTACAAAGTATCCTTTTTAGTTTCATTTGCCAAATTCTGCTGGCAAACCGAATATCAAAGTCAGGAAAGGTCAAATATTGTAATTATTACTTTTTGAAATCTTAAAACGAGAACTTCTTTGCAATTGTCATTTAGAACGTTAAATTTTAAGTACTTTAAGTATCTTATTGAATTGGGTGTTAGTGTACGTGAGTTTCTATGTTCGTAAACGCACCCAATTCCTATGATGAGTTTCTATGATGATCTTGATGTCCGGAGTCTTTGAAGTGATGACGTACAAAAAGTTTGCTTAAGTTCGCTAATTCTGAAAGCGAAAACGCGGTCATTTCATCATTTATAATAGGCCTAGAAGAATTCTTAGCGTACATCTAGGTCGTTTTAATGGAATATTTGTGTTAGCTTTCGGTAGCTGTTTCATCCGTTCCTTTAGTGCTTTCGTCTTCAACAAATTTAAGATAATGTTCCCTTCAACAGTACCTATTTCAAACAAAAGCAGCTGCTATATAAAAACCTATTAAGGAATGTGTACTTACGTTTCCAAATACTGGAAGACCCTGTACACCGGCTTTCTGTAGACCAGGAATCCATCGCACCGCTCCATAGTCACCACCTTTTTAGAACTTTCCCACTGTTTAACACCACCTCACGTTATCACGGGACCACCACAAACTACACTCAACCACATTTACCATTCTACAAAGATTCGTTGATATCGTACAAAAGGATCCGGTAAAAAAGGTTTCAAAGCACTGTCATTTATTTACACTTACACTAGAATACCGTAAAAATTTAAGGCGATCGTCAACTATCAAAAAGTTTTCAAAATTCTTTTGGTCCTTTAAGGTGACTTCGATCTATATTTAAGGCTGATTTATTGGTTACAAGGTATAAATATTTGGTAAAGAAGCACTTATTACACTAGAACTACTAATTTAACGCCTAAAAGGCGATCACAGTCCACTTTTAGATTGGATTGTTAACGATTTGGCAGAATACTATAAACCTGCTTGTCTGAAAAAGAATAAAATAGGTTCAGCAAAAAAGTTTTGCGCAAAGGTTTGTACGTAAACATTGAGTTTATCACAATAGCTTTTATTTCCTCGTGTATCTGAAGTCTGAGCAAATCGGTATCAAATGTTGAGCCAACAAAAGGCTTCAGGAACACGTTTTCCGACCTTTGAGTTAAAATACTCCTTTCTCGGCTACCCTTGTTATTACTGAGATGTCAATATCGTTCCTTCTCGCATTTTAGAGTTCCAATGCGTCGTATCCAAAGGATTGACGTGAACAGACTCGGAAGAGGCATGAAAACGTATGACTTTTAGTACTCTTTTAGCATTTTATCTAACAGTTTCACTCGTAATACGTATGCGGAAATGAATCATTTATACATTGTATAAAATTATGATACACAAAGCTACTGATAAAATTAAAAATCGGTATATAAATGTGTACCTATAAAGTCATGGAAAAATATTGTGCAAATACTAAAAATACAGCGGCAGTCACGGGCACACATTATCATTTAGCCGTTGGGACTGTCAGCAGCATCCGGCGGCGGACAATTGTTCCGGCAGAGATAACAAACACGACATACATACAAAACACTATCCACACCATTCAGGGCGTCCTAACTAAATATTACTTTCCAAATAATAAATACAAACAAGCAAACTGCCGCTAACTTGTAATAAAAACGGGCGCCAAAAACTTGTTTCTCATAAATAAATTTCACTTGAATCGTAACTCTTTTTACATTTTTACTTATTTACAGACATCGACCAATATGGAACCTTGTTTCGAAAGCATGCGAGACCGGCGCCGCGCATGACATGTGTACGCATCGAGTGTCCAGACACGACTGACCAATAAAGCGTCCGCGACATGCATTCTACATCCCAAATATGCGTACGCGCTTCGCCGGAAGCAGGTGTCACGCACGCCACCTGTTCTCGTCGCGAATACCAAAAAGCGTGCTGACTTAAACAGTCAGTTGGAACAATGACCTGTCTGCACAACGGGTACCCCACACATGGCTAATTAGGTCTTATTTCGGCATCGATACAGGCGCAAGCGGCTATCGAATGTCATCTGTAATATTTCTGAACAACGTGGAATACATACTGTATTGATGAATTTTATGTGTACAGTTAGACGGTTAGCCTTTATTGTGGCCGCAAGTACCAGTCAAGCAGGTTAATAAATGTTTGATGGATTGCAGTACCTTTTAAGTGGTGTTAACATATTCATTAACATACTGAAGAATGAAGGTAAATAATGGGTGTTAAAACTTTCGAAGAAAATTGTTAAGGTAGAATTAATTTATTAATTCTGAACGTGGAATGGCATAAGTATAAGTAAAACATGCTCAAAAAGAATAGTTGAAAGCTTACTGCTTTTCTTGCTCTTACAAAAGCATAAAGCCCATCTTTATATTTTCACTAACAGCATTCAAAATTACACACTTCAAGTTCCTCAAAATCTCAGAAGTTACATCACATCCACTTTAATATTTCATCTAAAATCCTACATAAAAGCCAAGACGAGACCTGGAACTATATTCAGATGCTGCACAAGCTTTTAAGAAAACAGGTCACGGATATCGTCCAAAAATATGAAACTTAATAAAGTCTGGAAGGGATTTATTCGCGCGGACGCATCCAGTTTCTGACAGAGTGAATCTACGTGAGAACTTTGAAAGTTACCAACTGACGTTTAATGCTGATGTAAGCCTGAAATAAGCAGTAGTGTTGAAGTCACACAGACTTATTACTGTCTTGAACTGGATTTTTATTTGAAAATGGCGTTGTTCGAGAATTTGTTTTTTCATTCTGATTTAGCATCTTTTTCGAATACGCTTTAACCTGCTCAATATTCAGAAGAAGGAAGAAATGTTTTCTTGATTTTCTATTCTGTCTCGAAGACTTGAAGCATGCTTAAGCCTATTCTAACTTCTGCAGCTCATTTGCAATTCGTGACCTAAGATGCAGAATGGATTGTAATGTCAGTGATAGCTGTCAGTGTCACATTGACAGGTGCGTTTGCAGCATAGTAAATAGAAATACCACTAAAATATGTTTTTTTTTTAATCTCGAAGACTAATTTGACATTTCAAGTGATTGTTGTTTGTTTTTTCAATTTGGAGTTTGACATTTGAACCTGTCAAATTAGTCTACGAGATTAAAAAATAGACTTTATTGTCGACGTGGGATTCAATGTCGTCGAGAATTTTGAAATCCATTATTAACAACATTTTATGTAATTTTCGTCATATCCTATACTTAGAAATGAAATCTCCCTTATCACACCGTAGCTAAAACTTTGTAAAGCGACAAAACAAAGCTGAAATCGTAACCAAGTGTTAATACTGAGCATTGTCACGCAATTTGTGATTTACTTGGGCAATAAAGTTTTCATATCGAGAGGGGTAATCAGCCAAACTTTCCAAATTGGTGTTAAACACGCTATCTTTCACCCTCCGGGCTTCTTAGGCTCATTTTAAATAACTAAGCGTTGTTTGGCGATCTTATAGAACAACTTTAGTAAGTATACCCACTCAATCTGCCTCAATCTATCTTTTTCCAACTATGTTGGGGTCTGTTTCCAATCTAACCGAATGCAGCTGAATACCAGTACTTTAAATGGAGCGACTGTCTATCTGACCTCCACAACCAGTTACGGGGTAATACCATATCAAACTTTTCCGACTTTTCGGCTTCTGACTACCCGTAACGACTGTGACAAAGATCTACGAATGACAGTTGGGACCAACGGCTTAACATGCTTTCCGAGGCACGGAGAGGTCTCGATATGTAATGGATGATCATCCACGAACCGACCGCCACAAGCGTGTAACCTTCCATCGACGGCTGTTAATGTAAAATATTCAGGATTTCCCTGAATATTTTCTTCCAATCTTATGAAATAAGGGCTTATTTGCTCTTCTACATCTGTGAAAAAATACAGCAACAGAAAAGAACAAAAGAAACTCAATTTAGGTCTTGTTTTTATTTTACTGTAGGCCTTGATTCACCCCGTCCCTAATTAAAACGTGCCACCTACATCAAAGATACGAAAATCTAACGTACCCATTGAATTTCTACACCCCTCTTGCCTGCTCATGTGGACACAGACGCACTACCTCGAAATTGGAGCTCCGTTCAATCGTGTGTCGGCGGACTCTCTGGTTTTTAATTTGTTGTCGATTTGTTAATGGCATTAGTCGTTATTGAGTTAATGAATTTTATTATTCGAGAGTGCACAAATAAACGTCCGACAGTCTAGCCATCAGATCGGGTGGGGCAATGAACTGTGGCCATGGATAAGATAGAAATGGAGGTATTAAAGCGCAAATAATAAATCAATATACAGGGTGTTAGGGTAAACACATCCTTGAAACTAGTGGTTTGGTGTCATCTATAATATACTTTTTCTATGGGGCCAACTTTGAAAACGCAAATAAAAAATCAGCTGTTCCATTCATTTTGTCGATTTAAGTGAACACAAATGTATGGAAAAGTTGTTTTTTTTTCGCAATTTCAAGGTTGGTCCCATAGAAAAAGTATATTATAGATGACACCAAACCACTAGTTTCAAGGATAACCCTAACACCCAGTATAACAGGATAACGCTCCCGCCAGGTCGTTTGACAGGCGAAGCTTCTAGAATAATCTAGAAGCTTCCTAAAATAGACAACGCGCATGACATATTGGTCTGACGTCCGTGTCAAGTGCTCGGCAGCTGAGGAAAAACCATAATATCTCCGACCCAAACCCTATGTTTACGTTATACCTGGTATGTATGTTAAAAATATAAATTCTTGATCAACTGTTATTTTTTTCGGAAAGCACTACTTATAATCCAATGGCGCACTTATTTTCTGCGTACGAAAGACACTTGTGGGTTGAAGTTCAATCAAGGAGTTAGGATTTACATGAGCATTCCATTTACTTATTACTTGGTGCTGCTGAAGATTGTAAGACTATCTTTGCATTGTATAAACTCAATCTCTCCTTTGTATTATATAATTGCACAGGTGTGAGTACTATTTACTATAGAGCTACCATGTACCGGGTATTTTGTCTCTCATTGACTTGAATGTGCCCTGGCGGCTGGGAATGTCATGCTCACTCAAATGTCTCGCTGGTGGTGGCGTATGTGTTGGATCATTTAGCTCCCTTCAAAATGGTTGAGCTGAATGGTGCTGATCCATGCGTCATGTTCGTGAACGGGCGCCGTCAGTTGTGACTGGTCATTTCTTAGCTGCCATGGCTTATTTTAATTTTTGAATTGTGCTTATTTTGTAATTGCGGACGCTTTTAACGTGCTTTCTACATTGTTCTCACATGTATAATTTCAACATGAATAATGTAACCATTATATTGTAACAATATTTTGATTTAAAAGAGTGTCCATGGAGTTTCTTGCCCGTTCTTCTCCATAGGTACCTACTACGCTTTGGAATGGGCAACTAGCTTCATATTTCTGACTGACTGACTCCTTGACAATTCAAAAGTGCCTGTAAATGGTTTAATTGAAATAAATGCTTTGAGTTTGAGTTTGAGTTTGAGACTGCAGCTAATAACTAAACTATAAAATCGCTACTGGTTACTCCGTTTACAGAATTGGATAGATAAGCCGCAGGCTCTTGTTTTTAATGCGAGATGGTCGAGATATACATAAATAGTAGTTAGTAGGTAGACTTTTAATTCATTTGGACTTAATAAAAACACTAATTTCTACCCGAGACTTCGTCCGCGTGAAATTTCGCCCCCCGACCCAGAAAACGAAGTAATAGCGCGCTTTTACTTCTTTTCTGCGTTAATTCTGACTTTGCGTCGTTTTACTCGGCTCCTTAGGGTCGTAGCGTGATGTTACAGAGCCTATAACCTTCCTCAAGAATTGAGTAATCAAATGCAATGAGAATTTTTCAAATCCGACTCCGAATTGAATCCGAATTGTTCCAGAGATTAGCGCGTTCAAACAAACTCTTCAGCTTTATTATTAGTGATTGAGAAAATTATTTCTGAGGGATTGCAGAGTAAAAAGGTATACTTTTATATGTATGTGCTTCGGAAGAAAACATATACCTGTAATACTACTACCGTCAATCATACATACATACACCATACTTATACATATAAGGTGTATCTATTCATGCACGAAATATTTTAAGAGGTCCATGGTCCATGTCCAACTTTTACTATGGAACAGCAAATGACATCGCGAAAAAGAAAACAACAGTTCTGTTCCCGTTCCCTACATTTTGACGAGTTATGCGAACATAAATGTAGGGAACAGCAGATTTTTTTTTTCGCGATTTCAGGTTTAGTCCCATAGTAAAAGTTATTCACAATGATAAGTACAATGGACCTGTTAAAATAGTACGTGTATGAATAGATACACCTTAAACATAATATTGATTAGGTACTGGCATACTAAAACGCCACGGAAAAGGCAACAAAAAAGAAAAAAAATATCCATTTAAAAGGTTGTGCACGCCGTTCTCATAAATTGTTCTACACTATTAAGCAGGACACTGGGCCATTACGGGGAGCATAAAACCCGTAAAATTACTGCGAAATAATCAACCGAGGCCTGAATTACAACATTTTGTGAAATAAAACACTACCAATATTATCAATGCGAACGGTTGGATGTTAAAACAGATCAATCAATCTTTTCCCAACTATGTTGGGGTCGGCTTCCAGTCTAACCGGATGCAGCTGAATACCAGTATTTCACATGGAACGACTGCCTATCTGACCTCCACATCCCAGTAACTGGGTAATACGATACCCTTTGGTTAGACTGGTTGTCAGACTTTCGGGCTTCTGACGACTCGTAACGACTGTCAAAGATCCACAAATAACTGCCGGGACCAACGGCTTAACGTGCTTTCCGAGGCACGGAGGAGTCTCGATATGTGAAAATGGTCACCCATCCACGGACCAACCCCGGCAAGCGTAGCTTAACCTGATGGATCGACCCGAGCGGCTGTTATTACTTAGCCACGAGAAAACAGATGATGATGTAAATATAATATCAGAAAAAAGTAATTAAACTGAAGCTAGATATTGCATTTAAGCACCTTAAATTGTCAAAACCGAAACTCCATGCATTCATTTCAATGAAACCATTTACAGGCACTCTTGAATTGTCAAGGAGTCGGTCAGTTAAATATATGAAACTAGTTGCCCATTCCATAGCGTATCTAGTATCTAGTACCTAGGGAAAAGATAGGGCAAAATATTCCATGAACACTCTTTTTAATTCGAAAATTCTGTACAAAAAAATATATTTTGACTTTTATTACCAGCCATACATAGTTAAGCTATTCTATGATATTAGATATTATTAGCACTATTCTATGATACCAACCTATGACAAAAACCAATAAGAACAGATTTATAACGAGTTTTTATACTAATTAATTCCATAAGCCTCGGAAAACCAAAGCAAACAATACGAAGAACACGCGAACAGACATTCAAGATACTCTGCTGTCAGAGTTACTTTTTTTTTGCGTCTGGTCTAAATATATTTTCTTTCTATACTTACTAAAGAATTTTCTACAACAAACTCCTTCAAAGACCCTTCAGATTTTTCTTCACAATTCTCGTCATGCGACGTTGCATGTCGTATCTTGGTCCCGAGAGTCTCCTCGTCCTCTATCTATACTCGTAATATAAAGCTGAAGAGTTTGTTTGTTTGAACGCTTTAATATTTGGAACTACCAGTTGGATTTGAAAAAAACATTGCTCAATTCTTGAGGAAGGTTACTTTTTTAACCCCCGACTGAAAAAGAGGGGTGTTATAAGTTTAACGTGTGTATCTGTGTGTCTGTGTGTCTGTGTATCTGTGTATCTGTGTGTCTGTCTGTTCCATCGTAGCTGCCAAACCGCTGAACCGATTTTGTTTTTTCTTGTTTTGTTTGAAAGATGACTTGATCGAGAGTGTTCTTAGCTATTATTCAAGAAAATCGGTTCAGCCATTTGAAGATTATCAGCTCTTTTCTAGTTGATGAATGGATGTGAGCATCTTTCACAGGTCTAATCGATTGGAAATTTAGAATTCTGTTACTTCAATTATATTAGAAGAATATAGTAACCTTGAACTGATGCTGCAGCATCACCTGGATGCAGGATACCCAACTCCCTCACCAACTTACAGCAGAGGTATCGTGTTTGGGCTCATTGGAAAGGTCTCAAAAAATAGGTTACAGATGGATGGTGATCAGGCAGACCCTGATCACATGATGGAGTAGGAAAGAGAAATGAGACTAAATTAGAAACTAGCTTCACTGTGGCAAAAGTACGTACAGCTACGCAGATATCGGCGAGCCGCGGGTTGATCATAGCGTTTCTACTAGTAATATAATATGAAATTTAAAAAGCTGGAAATAAAAGTTAAATTTAAAATTAAAAAAAAACCCCGACAAAAACAAAGCATTTAAAAAGTAAACAAATAATATGTATTGGCCCTTTAAGTTTAATATAAAAGTTGTAGGTAATATTTTGATCCAAGCGTCGTCGCGTCGGGGGACGGCTAATGAAAACGCCAACATACACTAGGAATAATGAATATATGCTATTGTAGAAAGGATACTTAGGAAATTAACAGCAATTTCCTATTTTCATGAGCCGTCCCCCGACGCGACGACGCTTGGATCAAAATATTACCTACAACTTTTATATTAAACTTAAAGGGCCAATACATATTATTTGTTTACTTTTTAAAGGCTTTGTTTTTGTCGGGGGTTTTTTTAAATTTTAAATTTAATTATTTATTTATTCTTCAGAAAGCTTACATTTTAATTATCTTTAAAGGTAGGCTATGTACAATAGCGCTTATTACAAGCTTCCACAAATTAAAAACTATGTACTTACCTAAAATAAAGAAAATAAAATTTATAAAATACACAAAATTAATAAATGAATTTGAATTTGAAACATACTAAGATTTTTTAAGATAAAAATTAAAAACAAAATCATACAGACACGTAATTTAACAAATTCTTCTTTAAACAAAATAAAATAAAAACTTCTATGAAATAAAACATAAAAGATCTTGGAATTTATGGATATTACGATCCATAGTATCTAATAATCGTGACAGTTTAATAATAGCACAATTAATAAACAGTAAAAAATAAAATATACACATGTGTTACATGTTATACTATATTTATCATCACGCTACGATCCTTAGAAGCCGAGCAAGAAGTAATTTTACGCGGACCAAGTCGCGGGCAGAAGCTGGTATTTAATATATATAATACGTACATTCCTCATTCCTTTGAGAGGCCCGAGATGAACAATGGTCTCGATCATGAGAGAGCTCTGGAGTGATAATATCATTAGTGAGAATTCGTTTTGTTGATGCAATCAATTGATGATTGGTATAGCAAATAATATTTTGTGGGCGACTATGGATGGTAATTGAAAAAATTGTCAACATGATTTTAGTTACAGAGCCTAGTTTCTATTTTTTTTCTGTAGGTTTATTTTTGTTACTGGTTCACCGAATATGAGGCATAAAAAAATATAGTACTACATAATATAATATTTCTAAGAATAATATTGGAAATAGGTAAGTATTCTAGAGCGTAAAAATAATTGACAAATAAAAAGAGACAGTTCATCAAAAAGTTTTCTACATGAAAAAAAAGATTCGAAGTTTAAAATCGTGCCAGAAGCACATAAGACTTATCCACCATTCAGTCCTAAAACTTTTACAGCAAAAAATACGCCATCTCTTTTTAATTGTCCTATAACCGCCTGTGTGAAAGAGATAGCAACAGTTATTCACAGTCAAATGATGTTGAAGAAGACATTTGTGGGCATAACATAAAAACTTACGACATCATTGTTTCATGACGACGTAGAATGCCATTGACTCCGGTGCTAGGGAACACGAGCCAACCTTCGTCTAGTCGAGTCTATTTGTAATGGAAATAAGGTTCAGAAAGGTTGGAAAGTTAATTCTTATTGTACAAATAGCGACCCGTCCGTGCTTCGCGTGGTTTTTACGACTTGACAAAACATCAAGATTTCTTTATTATATGTAAGTTTAATAATAATGTATTGTTCACTTGAACGTTCAAGAATAAATTCTCAAAATGGCGGTGAAAACCACATCAAAATCTGTTCTGCAGTTTAGAAGAACAACGCGGTCACACAGAGTCAGGAAAAGCGACTTTAATATGTAATCGTAAGATAATGAGTGTTAATAGGTAAATGGCATATAATAACAAAACATGTCTTTATTTAAGGAAAATTATGTAAAATATCGGTTAGTTAAAACTAATTTTCATTTTAGGTTACCTTTGTTGTGCCCAGCATTTATTTATTCAGATTCCCTATTGTTATTTATCTTTTTATGTTAACAAAGACATTTAGAAGACATAGCTTACGGATTTGAACGACAAAAAAATACAAGTTAAAAAAAAAAAATGTCTATGGCAACTACAGCTGTCAAATCCAAGTGCAGTGCCCTTTCGGCCACTTTTCAAAGGAAAGAAAGGTGTGAATACACTAAACAACTATCAAACACGTACCTACCTAATCAATATTCGATTGATTTCATATGCATACGTTACAATTAGCAGCCATTCAGATTCCTGTCATACCTTTCTACTTGGACTGATTAAGGTATGAGGAACGGTATTTAGAAATTGTTTATTCTAGCCCTTTGGTTTAATAACAAATAATAAGCTTTATTTACCGTTATTTTATAAGTTATAAACTAACTAAATTTTTAAAAGGTCTCAATACCGGCACCGCGTGCATGTATGACTAGATGTATGAACATAAATCAAGCAAAAGGAGTATATATGGATCGTAACAGGTGGCGGTCTGTAGTTTCTGCCTACCCCCATGGGAAAACTATTGATGCACAAACCAGAGATGATAGTTTCATCCTTCAAATGGTTAACCATCTGCATACCTATCTAGTAAATAATGAATTTAACCCCTACTCACCCCAAGCAAAAGAAGTACATGTTTATTTAGCGGATCTTCATTACTTCCGAGCAAGAATCCCATTGAGACTGACAATTCACAACATGTCTAATAACACCCAACAAATCACACAAGTTCATCGTTTTTAATACAAAAACAAATATATTCAACAAAGAATTGGTAATAATAAAACTGCATAAAGATCACCTTTCTTTCTGAAATTTACGCAAAATAACACAGTATAATATTCTCCGGCAGAATTACGACTGACTCTATAATATTAGTGAAGGAAACTCCTGTTACTGTTATTATAAATAAAACATTATAATATATCCTCCAATGAGGTCTTCAGGAAAACACAACAATTGGTAATAATAAACAATCCTGCTTTGTGTATTGTTAAGCCGTTCTTATACGTTCAATTTCATAACAAGATGTTTTACTTGTCTATACTATAGAAGGAACGTCTGTATCTATACCTACATATAAGTACCTTTTTTAGTACCTCACAAAGTCCAAAATGTACATTGATTATTTTTGTAAAAAAGTAATTGCTACGGGGTGATAAAAAAGATATAGATTCCAGAAACAAAGTCAGCAGAAAGAAAAAGTATATAATGGGACTCACGTAGATCACAAATTAAATTAAACAAAATCATAAAAACATAAAAAACGAAGTAAAATGAAAATAAAAACAGAAAGTCCTGTACGAGGCCAAAAGGCTCCTATCTCAGCATAATAAAAATAAATGTCATAGCTGGTATTCTGATAGGGCCCGCTGCCTGTGATGTCCCGGATAGATACAGAAATAAAAAATAAAATGTGTGAAATAACTTAAAAGAATAAAATATATAATTAATAAAATTATTGTAATCCGCGTGTCAGCACCCGACATAACATCAGTTACTTGTCTATGCCTTTAGTGTCTGGGGTACTCTATAAAAAAGAAAAATTCTAAAACCAAAACATTCTAAATACCAAAGGCGTTCCTAAAGTAATAGCTCCGTGTTGGAGGCTCCAACAATAACTTATTATTTAAAAGTTCTTCCACAACTAAACGGTAAGGCCCGGGGAGGACGGACCCAATAAATAGCAGTTACGATGGAACGGAAGAAAAACGAATAACAATAACATCAACCACCTTTTCTCATCCCGGTAAAGTTATATAAATGTTACGGGTAATAGCCGGTGGTAGAATAATGGATGATCTTGGTAAAGTAATGATTTAGGAATTCGGTTTTATGGAAATAGAAGACAGCAAGAAAACGTTTTAGTTTATTAGACCCCCCCAAACGCTCCCCACACACATTTCTATTTTTTTCCAATCCGACGTGTAGTTCCAGAGATTAGCGTGTTCAAACAAACAAACAAAAATACTCTTTAGAGTTATTATTAGTATAGATGTTTTATAGATTGCTGCAGTTTCAAGGTTTGGCGGTAAATGCAAAAATGCATTAAGCAATATTTAGACGATGAAGTTTCTTGCCTGTTGCATACAGTAAAATTGAAGCAACAAATGATTTGCATCGTCTAAACCAGTGTTACTCAAAGTGTGCTCCAACGGAGCCCTTGGGCTCCTCAAGGACTGTGAGGGCTCCGTGAAATTACTGGTCACAATGAACCAGTATTATCGCGGAGCCCCCACAGAGGCTTTGAGGAGCCCAGGTCTAAACATTGTGTATACGGTGCAACTTTTAAATGATAATGAAAAATGATCTGTTGCATACAGTAAAATTGAAGCAACAAATAATTTTCATCGTCTAAACACTGTACGATGCAACTTTTATTGTTGCTCCGACTTTTGGTGTGTCCCAGGCAACTAAATTGCACAGTGTAAATAAGGCTTCAGACTCAAAAAAATAAGCTGGCTTTAAATTGAGTGCATAGCTTGCCCGCAGCTTGTAACATTTTACTAATAAATATTTGTAACTACACACTGAAAGCTTTACGAGAAACCATGAAGCAAAGTAAATAAAAACGCAATATGATCAAGAAATGTAATATGTCAGGATCTTCTCCCAACACCAGCGCCGCCCGAGGCGATTAGAGCCACAATTGCTTCCATATTTGTGGTGGCACGTCATACTAACTAGTTGTTATTAAACGAGAGAATTCTAGCGATAGTAACCACATTGGATCAAATATAAACACAATGGTTTTAGCTTTGAATTGTTGAGACGTAGTGACAACTAGCCGCGATCATATTTTCTGCCTGCACTATAATGCTCGGTTCCTATTGTATAAACAAAAACGAATCGTTTTCCTTACCAATGGTAGCATTTTTTATTGCCAAAGTGGGCATATACTTAAAAGATTCGTAAGCTAATTTTACCTGTGACAGCTACATCCATATGGGAGGGTCTTAGGCAAAGCTATGAAGTCTTTGCTTCATTATTGGTAAAGATGCAAGAGTCTTAATTTTAACTAATAACGGTTCGTAAGTTATATGAATCAGCCAAAACACATCGAGGGTAAGTAAGTGCAGTTCCGAAGACCTTTAAAACCTAAGTATGATCATAACTCATGCTGTTATGTTTGTCAACAAATCAGAACAGCTAACAGCAGATTTATTGATCAGAGACTCGGTCAAACTTTCAGAAGCTTATCGCCTAGTCGCCAGCTGATTAAAAGATCAACGATATACAAACAGATTATGACTCCCTTCGCCTTCAAACGCTAAATAAAGTTATTAGTAGCACCAAACTGTGCGTCTGTGCTTTCAAAGTCTCAATAAACTCGACTGCATACTGTAAGCACAGCTGCCCTGCATACTCTTTAGACAGCTGCTACGCCGCTACCAAACTTGAAGACATGAAAATTCAATTTAATGCCAACAGAACTTTATTGAAGCCCAAATAGAAGGATATGAAGTCTACGCGAGACGACGATATTATGAAATGCATTCCTGAAGTGAAGGAGCAATCAGTAAATGTAACGGGGACTTCCTTCGTGAACACTCGTGAAGTAGACACAATATATGTAAGAGATATGGTGAAAAGCGGGCTGGAATATAGTCTGCGATACGGCACGTTTGCCACGAAAAATATGGGCTTAATCCGGTAGAAGACTACATGCTACACACAGAGTTATGGCAAATTTATGAAGCTTGGCCCGCAAGCTAACATGTTGTACTCGTTGGCATTTGTGAAGAGAACAACTTTTATGTGTACTACCTATCATCATAGTGATGGTTTACTTTATGCTTCTATTTTTAATCTGTTAATAAATTTAAAAATAGAATCATAGTCAAAAGTAGAATCTGGCAACATAGATATAAATCTTGATTCTTTTTGGATAATGCCTGCCGCGTTGTCCTATAACCAAAAGTTGTAACTATTAAGTGTAACATTACACAGGATGTACCCAATTGATTTGATTTGATGAGGGCCTATTGGATAGGCAACAATAAAAGCGGTAATAAATTGGAAACATTAACTGAATTACCATAAATTGTACTTTCCTGGATCGAGTTAATATGAGACCAGCATTCATTTTTCTATTTTCTCACAGATAAGAGTCCCAGCGGTGGGTTTTTTGTCTTTAAGGAGTTTTTAGCCAGATTATTGTGCTATGTGTATCTACGAGCTTCTGCGAAACTTGGATTTCATCTAAAAAGCTTAGGAATTCCCGTATTTATCACACTAGACAAGCCGGCAAAATTACAACTGGCCAGCACGAAATAGCCAATTCATCAACGCAAAATATAGCGCCGGAAAAATAAAATCGTTCCTTTTTCAAAGCAACTTCACGCTTACGCTTTTAGTACATGCATGCGAAACTGCAAACAACCCTCATTTTGTTATCGAACCGCCATTAATTGAACAGCATTGAACAAATATTGGTTGAAACATTTTTCATTCACAATTCACATGGATAGCCATTGAAAAGTTGGCCGTCCACTTGACCAACAATACCAACGTGCCGAGTTAATTTACGCCGAGTCCAAGTGCTACTGTTGGCACTAATTGGTGCTTTCATCAAGTGCTGTTTCGTTCAATTTGTTTATTATAACTTTTGCAATTTATGAGTTATGATCAGATGATAGGGACTGTTAAATTTTAAGGCACTTATGTTGTATTGTTTAAATCTTATAATTGATTGATTCCAAACAGTGGCATGGAATGGAACATTCTTTTACGACTCTTCATAGTACCTACATCAGATTGGCCCCCACTTCAAGTTTCTCTAAAGCAGCATGCTTCTTCATTTATTTATGTATTTCAAACCAACAACGAGCAAAAACACGTTAAGTCAATTTAACAACCATAACAACGTGCCAAACGGTAGACAAAACCATTTAAAATGTGATACCATTCCACAAACAAACAAATAAAGAAATCAAGCAGAGATTTCATTAGGACTCGAGAAGAGTCCCAACGCGGCATAATCGGTAGACTGCCGAGCACAATGGTAGCAATTTACCGTAATTACTACAGTGGAGACCGCGCTTAACTTACCTGAGCGAACCATAGACGAAAGACGAACGGTGGAAGTAATTCAGTATGAAAAGAAAACTTTCTCTAGGGAGCTGATTGTTAGGTAAATATATTTTATTATTTTCTCAGCCTTTTGTATAAATATTTATGTACTTTTGAGTGAATGTAATATTTGCTAAGCCATTTCGGTGCTGTCAGATTAATCAGACCATTATTGTAGAAGTTTTAAACTTGGAACTCCTATTGATACTAAAAGAAAAGTTTTTCCTAGAATGTTCGAGACGTTTTGTTCGTATCCTCAACTCGTTTTGAAGTAGAGAATCGTTTGAGTTCCTTCTTAAATTCGTTTCCTGGATGACTCGGGAAGGCGGGCGTTTCGATAGATCGAATACCAACCGTGCCGGGCTCGTGCCAGTGTACCGAACGACCAAAAAGTAAGACAAAAGTCTGTAATAGGTTTAGTGAACTCCATTTTAGACGTGTCCTAACATTTTAGACTTTCGAGCGAACGGTGAGTCTTGTGTTTGGCTTACGTGGTTATTTTCTTCAATGAAGGCAAGGTTGGTTTCTAATTCAAGTTATTTTCTTTATAACATTACTTATTTGCCTTAATTATAATTGCCCTAGATATCTATTTCAGTATTAAGCTCATTTCAGACTATGCTATAATATATAGCATATAGTTCATAGCACAACAATATCGCTTGCCATACAATTCCAATAATATATGTATAGTGTGAACGTCTTCTTAATAAATGTATGGCGAGCGATATTGTTGTGCTATTAACTATATGCTTTATGCTTTTTTATTATAGCATAGTCTGAAATGAGCTTTATGAGTAACAAGCTAATTTCCACTTTGACGAAAACACAACCAATATACTTACAGTGATCGCCGCGTTAGTCAAGAAATACCTATAATAATTCCCCACCGGATTAGGTAATTACAGACTGAGCACATAAATAACATCCACAGACTACCTACAAAAGGACCAATTAGTGTCCCTACAAATAACTTCGAACATAATAACAGCAGTGCATTAATTAGAGCATCTAACCATACTTCCTATAACCTGGGATGCGTACGTACGTCCGGCGCACGTGATGCCGGCCACACAATACTGGCGACGCCAATGATAAGACATAACATAACTAAACAAAACAATGATTAATAAAGGTACGAACAGAACATTTCTCTCTATTTGGTCCGCACGTGCCTGATCACAAGCGTGATTCAACGACCTGGGTAAAGGTGCTTCAGACTGCAAGTGTAGCGTAAACGCGCAGGTCGGATATGTTTGTGACTAGGTTTCAATTGTACTGTTTTGTTGTATACAGGGTGGCAGGGACATCGACGCGCAACCTGTAACCACTGATGCAGTACATGAATCCGGAACGAAAAACCACTGTTACCATTGATTTAGTACATGAATCCGGACGAAAAAATTAATCTCAGGCGCTTTTCATATTTTTTTCAAAATGTCACAAGTTAGAAACTTCAGTATCCCGTGTTGCCTTTGTCTTTCTGCTTCTCTAAATCAGTGTTACCTCTACATGTATCTATATTAGATTTCTATGCTGTGTCTCTTTCTGCCTTTTAATCTGTATGCTCCAGGAAACACCAGCTACAATGTTACCGATTCCACCGCCTGTGTGTACCTGTCCAACGGTACTGAACTTGCTATTTCTCCTGCAATTTTATTTTCCAGCATTACCTACGGGTTCGTCTGAAAGCACCTGCCCCTGTCTATGGTTTGCGCTGACCGTACTGACACTTGGCAGACCGCAGCATCGAAATTGGCGGTGGACGTGTTCTACAATTTTGTTCGAAGTCAGTAAAAATACGAGGGAATCGGATTTACATACGTAATGGCGGGAATTGTTAGCAATTCCTGCGGGTTCTTGTTTGTGGTCTAATGGGCAGTGGCGATCTTTTGTTTGCTTGTGAGTTAAGGGAACATTATGTCAATTATGGTCAGGTTGCGATAGGTTGTAATGTGGGGATTTATCATAGAGCCTTAGGTGGTTTATGGAATGTGCACCCACTGCACTAAAGTCACAATCAAAACTTAAAAAAAAACAGTCAGTCTCTGTGTTTAGTTTTAAGTTTTCTTTACTAACACTTATAGATTGTCTGTGGTAAATAAAAGATAACTTTAGCCATTTTTTTCACTCATGTTGAGGACAAAAAAATCCTATCGTGTCAGCACTTTTTTACAGATATGTTCTAGACTTTTTCGAATAGTTCTATATTTCAGATTAATATACAGGGTGGCAAGGACATCGACGCGCACCTGTTACTATCAGTGGGTACATGATTTTGGAACCCCCAAAGTTGAAAATTTTCACGCAGAATCATGTACCAACTGAATTCCTGGTAACAGGTTGCGAGTCGATGTCTCTGCCACCCTGTAGGTATATGGAAACTCAAATCGATACCACAATAAAGGCGCTACAGCCAGTGAGGGCCAGAATCAATACGATAACCTTTTTAAAATATCATTTTACCTACAAACAGAACTCCCAAATCACAATACAATGTCAATTTATTGAGCAAAACAAACCCAATCACTCGGGCCCCTGAACACCCATGTCAAGTAATCAGACGTGCTATCTAAAAAGGTTGAACTTACCGCCATGTTTACCGATCGTTTCACGTTTAAGGGTTATTGGAACTGCCACCGTTCAATAAAAAAAAAGAATTCTAAGCCCAAGGCATGTTTAGTAATGAAAGGGATCCGGGGTATTTAAATGTAGAACAACTTTTATTTTAAAAGTTTGCACACGGCGCCTTCGTCAAATGTGTTCGCTTTTCGAGCCTGCAACGTGCAGATGCAAAGCTATTTCAATATGCATCCGAACTACAAGGCGTTGAAAAATTCATCTGCGAAAAGCATCTTTTACTTTTCCACTTTGAGACGTCGAATTGCGAGGCTCCTTGCATATTTCACTGCAAGATTGCATTAAACTTGCTAGAAATGTGCTTAATAGGACCAGATGTGCAACTCGAAGGTACGTGGGAATGGAGAGCTGCACAATTGGTACAGATGATATCTGTCTGAAGGCCAGCCAATAGCTAGATTTACGTACAACCATAATACCGTTATTTCGCTCGTTAGTAAGTTTCTAGGACTGCACGATTATCAATGTGGACAGATATTAAAGGACGATAGACCTTTCCTGGAACATCGGTTTTGTGCGATAGCTTTAACTCTCAACAGCAGTGAAAGTAGGACGCTAAAGGGCAATTTCGCAACCGACAGGATAATTAGCAAATTACAGAGAGCGGACGTGAACACGAATGCTCATTACGACTATAGAATTAGGGGCAGGAAACAAAGCGGTAGTTCGTAGTTCCACGAAGCCTTTGTCACGCCGGAAACGAGCATAATTCTCACCTGCGTAATGATGAAAACAGCGGCTTTTATGCCAGAAATGTTTTAATATTGTAAGTGCCATAATTACGTAGCCATTCGAATGTTTAAGATGAACATCAGTGAGTTAACAACAAAAAAACGCAAACCACGCCATTAACTGAGGAAACAAGCCATTTGCTAAATGAAGTTAAGATTCCGGGAGACCTCTCTGACATACTTTCAAGCATACACATTGTAAGTATTGTAACAAAAAGCGAAATTGCATATTCAATAGAACATATTGGGCATGGCTGTCGGTCACGCCTGTACATCGAAAGCGTGCCGCTCTATCCAATCCGATGACTGTTCACATGCAAATTCGTGCCGGCAATAGATACAGATAACGAAAGGTCATAGGGGATCGGCAAACGACAAATACCTATTTTATCAAGGCAACCTTTGTAGCCGGCTTATCGACGGCGACAGAACTGATTTACCGATTACTGGGAGTTTAACGATTCGTATGCTAAGCGACCAAATACCGAGAGATTATCCAAGCAAGTTCAGAGTTAGCAAGACTAATTATAATGATACGTTTTGATCATTGAACTAAATGGCAATTGAGCAGAAAAGTGGAGCAGACAAGATTAATGTATCATTAAATGTCTTCAAGTAAAATTTTATTCCACAAATTCTCACAGCAACAGATGACAGAGAAGTTTCAGAAAAAAGTTCACAGGGTGAAAATTTTCAGACGATTTTACCTTGTTCTCCTAACACAGAGAAATCCTGCGGATTACAAGACCGATCAAACTTTAATCCACAAAAGAACTTCACCGACGACCGTGCGGCATAAAACTTCAACAAGTTTGTAAATATTTTGAAATATTCTTTATCGTATTTTATTATTATTACACACAGATCTAAGATCCTAAGAAAATCATGGGATAACTATATAAAAGATCTTTGTTGGAAAGTATGATTGATGGAGCAGATAAGGGGCGATGATAAGTTTTTCATCTTGCCTAGTGTCTACAAGAGTTATTGTGGGAATAGTTGTGAAGCAGAGAAAATAATAAAGTCAGCTAAGTTACTGTAGCAGCGGGGCTGCCTGCCAAGGGTGCACTGAACGGAGAAGGTATTACCTCCACTGGTGCACTTCTCTTAATAGCCTCGCTAAACCAATAGGAAGGTATCATAGGCGTATTAAGTACGTACATTAAAATAAAAATAAGAAGCGATCCGACACAATAGTCCATTGTCGTTTCAACGTAAATAACTGCATTTCTGACATCAATTTCGATGATGTCACGATGCCCGCCGGACCGGAGGCTAAAAATGGCTGTAGTCTTGTTTGTGAGGGCTAAGGACGAAGGCCGAATTTCAATTTGGACGCACAGACACAGTTGAATGGGCTCGCCGAACCGACGGCCGTTGTCATGCAAATGTGGCACCGCAATGTTTATAGCCAGCCAGTTAGTACGTAACGACTTTATTCTAATTTCGAATTTGGAATGGAATTGGAAATATTATGGCGTCGATATTGTTTTTTTTTACTGGTTAAAGCTTGCTAGTGCTATAGTTCTACAGGAACTACCATAGACTATAATATAGGTAATCAGTTCTACTGGAACTTTAGGCCGTTTAAACCGAGAACCCTCGCCAGAGTTGAGTATAAAAATAAATCTAATTTTACACGACACTGATTTCTTCTTCTCTGAAAAACGTTTATGAAAATTACAAACGTCTTAGTACAACCTTACTCAATTTGTTCCGGGCTTATGAACTAAATAGTCAACAACGTATAATTACGTCCGATACCGCAGGTAAGTATGTGACTTCAATTAGGTACAGACAGACTACTTTCTCTTCCACTTATAATAAAGGTAAACATAAAAACAATGTAAGTAGAGATGTGGCTTAGTCGAGTAATAATTTCAATTGTTTTTGATCAATCAATATTTATAATGTTCAACATCCTGTAATCCTAACTATCCTAACGAATATTATAGATCCGAAAGGCGAAAGTGTGTTTGTTTGTTTATTTGTTTCGCTTTCACGCTAAATGGGCTAAACGGATTGGGATGAATTTTGGCATTTATAATATTAGTTAGGATATGGTAGGGTCTTTTCATCGTTCTATGAAACGACAGAGAAGGCATTGTCAAAAGAAAATTGGTGAAAAACGGAGTGTCATCCATTGATAATTTCTTTTTTTTTTGTAGACTTTGATGATCTCACTCTTCTAAGGCTCATTTTACACTATCGCGGAATGAAATGAAAGCGAGTTTTTGTACATAGTAAAATGAACTTTATGTCAATTGTCTAACTTACAAACTAGATACGAGCTTGTTAATGCGGGAATTCCCGAGAGCGCGCGAGAATTCTCCAGAAGACGCGCAACCTGTTATTTGGCTCGTATCTAGTGTGTGCGTTACACTATTGATATAAAGTTGTGTGCTTTGTACAAAAAAAATCTCTTCCATTCTGTTCCCCAGCAATGTAAATTGAGCCTTATCGTCTGCCAAACAACACAATGATATTCCTTCAATACGCCTACAGCAATGAACAAGCTATTTATGTAAGTAGGTAAATAACTCCATTACTCCCTAGACTTTACATAACAAACATACATCTAAAAATCAAAACTGTCTACAATTCTCATTAAAATTAAGTAGGTATATGTATCAAGCAACACAAACAAGCTAAGCACACAAAACACGCTGTTGATATAACAAGTCAGTTAATAATAACCAAAGCTACAATTCACAGAGTCAACAACCGCCATTTTGAAACGGAAAATTGAAAATAAATGCTTTATATAATCTGTGGAAGGTTGTGATCACGCCCGCGCCCACGACCTGTCTAGTATAAACCATGCTTTAGAACTAAGAGCTACAATCATGAATGATTCATCAACGTATATTAGCTAATAATAAACTTAGTCCGGGAGATGGGAAGGGGAATTAATATCTACCTTTTGTTATGCTTTTGAGGTATTGTTTCTAATACACGTTATGTTGGAGCTTGTTAAGATGATATTAATGATGAATTGTACGAGCGAAGCCTTTATTAAGTGCCAATTTCACCAACGGAACTGTCAGTGTCAATATTCCATCACAATGATGACACGAACATCTCTCAAAGGCGGTTTAGATGTGCTGATCGCGTTCAGTTTGATTTGTGAAATCCGCCCTAAATACGACTTAGGACGAATATCACCAAACGCACTGAACACGTTCAGCACATGTAAACCGCGTTCAAGAGCTGTAAGTGCCAAACTTATTGTGAAATATTTTGACACTCAAATTAAAGTGCCCGAGTTTCCGTCTATCTCTTCTAAAGACAAATATTCCAAGCTTTGGATATTTACTTTTATTTGTTATTTATTTATTTAAATCACAATTATAACACCTTTACAGCCCATATAGCCTATGCCATGCCCTATACGTAAAACTACAAATAATTATTTAATAAGTAATAAGTATGACAATAATTATAACCATGGCAACTTTTTTGTATTCTACTATATTCCATTTGAAATAAGATTAGACATTTAAATAAACCTTTTTACAGTCCGTTCAACCGATTTTGACTTCTATTGCGTTGGTGGCATGACAAATGACAGCTGCAGTAGAGAGTTGGTATTGTATAACCTTTTTTGCTTTTAATGCCATCCTTATGCCCACGGCATAGAAGTCAATATCGGTTGAAAGGACTGTAAAAAGATTTGTTTAAATGTCTATTCTTATTTCAAATGGGCTATAGATAACACTAAACATTCCTGACTAGTGCTGATGGTAAATTATTAAAAATGTATTGCATTGGTCTATATTTTAGCCCGAAAGTCTGACAACCAGTCTTACCCAGAGGTATCTTATTGCCCAGTTACTGGGTTGTGGAGGTCAGATAGGCAGTCGCTCTATGTAAAATACTGGTATTCAGTTGCATCCGGTTAGACTGGAAGCCGACCCCAACATAGTTGGGAAAAGGCTAGGCAGATTGATTTTTTGATTGGTCTATATTTTAGACCCCTGTATAAAAAATAACCATAATATTGTCTGCAATCAAATTAAAGGCATACTTGTTTGTAAGTTGAGTATGTCCCAAATGTGCAAATTACCAATATCAAGCCTGGTCAAGGACCACAAGGGTTACAGTAACAGTAGTGCCCGAAGCGGTGATAGCGTTAAAAACTCGTTTATTGCAATTTAGGGTTAGGTAACTGTCATGCGAATATTATTTGACCTACTATGGTAGCAATTTATAACAATTAGTAATACAGAACAGTTTCGTGATCGCCGTTTTACTCTACTTAGCCTTGACTACTGGAAATGGGATTTGCCATGGCAGCCACATCAACATGAATCTACAAAAATGCTGTTAGCGTCAATTTCACTGTCATATTTTACGAATCTAAGAAAAAAACTATACCTAAAACGTAAAATCGCTGAAAGGCATTGCATATAGCAGACAACGAAAATATTTCCTGAGGAACAAGGAATATTCATGTTGCTCCTTGGCCTAGCAGTTTGAGAAATAAAAAACTCAATTATATCATTGACAACCTGACCTTATCCCAATTTATTTGGAGTCGGCGCAAAATGCCCCTTTTTTCTTCCATACTTCTCTACCTATTCGCTATCATACCGATAGTCACTCCCTTTCTAGCTATAATTATCATCACAGTCCATCCATCCTTTCTTAAGTCTTCTCCCACTCATAATGCTATCCAAATTCACCGACCATCCAACATTTTCAAACTTTCTACATGATTGAGTACAAAAAAGTCTGCCTCCGAGCCTACAGACTACTAGAATACATTAGAAATGGCAAAGATTAGCAGTCAACGACACTGTAGGCTGTAAAAGTATATTGTTGGAATATTAATACTATTTTCGCATGTTGATTATTGAACGAAAGAATAAAGAATAATTTAGTACGCTTGTTGTTTTCAACCAGTCATAATATTTAACAATACAAGAGTTATTATAAAGACGTTTTTAATGTAAATCTGTCAGATTCTGTTGGAGTTCTGTCGGATTGATATCTCTTAGATTATTATCGATTTGATAATCGATACAATCTTAACCTGATGAAATATATTTATTAACTATTTATGCACACACATATAAATACAGACAACAAGAAAGGAACGGAAAAATACGTACAAAGGCAATGCTTTCTAAAGAAATCTCTTCCAGCATACCTGCCATATACTACTTATCGAGAAATTATGAGCAGTCACATAGTCAAACCGGCTTCTAACCAACGACTGCTATAGCTGCTATAAACCAACCAACCAACCAACCAAGGGCCTTACCACAAAAACTTACGACACTTGTACAACGCCTGTTTAATGACAGTTTTATGTCAAACTCCATACAGAAATGTCATGTTTAAAAAGGTGTTTAGGCTAAACGACTGATAAACACGGTTTTGTGGTAAAAGGGACAATTAGTTTATGTCCTGCAGTATTTTGGCTGATTTTTATGTTGGTTATCAATTAAGACATTTGTTTTGCTCTTGATAAAACTAGGGGCTGTACTCATTGGTGCCTACAGCACTACAAGGTTAATTTCACGCGTGGCCAAAATCGGAACAAACGCCGCAACTTGTTTTTTGTAAACATGAGTGACATTTCACAAAACAATTGCACAAATGTTTACCAACAGCGCCCCCCTGTCAACGTCATCTAAGCGCCAAAAGATTTTTTAGCAGTGTAAATTATTTTATAGGGCCAATGTTGGCAAAATTGTACTCATTTCAATGTTAAGTTTGGAACAATGTGTTTAGACGGACGTTGATAGCTGCGAGTTGCTACACAGTTATTAACTTTTGTAGCTATCATCGTTTCTATTGTAAGTATGACAACATCGTCATCACGTACCGATTTTTTTTAAATACAAATCTATTTTTACGTACAGCCGATGTATTCCGTAAAAATCTCACCGTGAAAACTTTGGTGAAGTGAGCTGTCAATCCTTAGAATCTGCCGGGCATATTCTGTACAAATTTCACCGTGAAAACTTAGGTGAAGTGAGCTGTCATTCTACCCGATGCTAGCGATTGACACTATATTGACAGCTCACTTCACCTTAATTTTCACTGTGATATATTTACAGAATAGCGCTACAGGTGTAACGACAGGTCACTTCATAGAAGTTTTCACGGTGAGGAGAATTTTACAGAATAGCACTACAGAAATGTATTCCATTAAATTATTTCTCCAATATACTAAAATAGCCTGAAATAATTAGCACTGTAATATAATCTAGGTACTAAACCGCGCCATTATTTTGTATCATACGCCGAGGTCAATGACCCACCGCGGGTGTTAGATACGCGCTACTGAAAAGCATCATGTATTCATGATTATTATTTGTGTAATAATCGTGTTATTATAGCGGGCGTTTATGTTTTCAATGATAAATTCAAGTAAAACATGGATTAAGAACAATTAGAAGTGTTTGTTAGTTAGTCAGAGGTGACATTCAGAAAATTCAAGGCTGACTCTTACTTTTTGATTTTAAGTAAATAGGGACGTACGAAGATACAGAGTAAAATTTAATCTACCATAGACGCACCAAAAAAATAAAATTACAATAAACATGGACAATGGACATTGGACTGCATTATCGCTAATAGCAATAGCTGTCCATTTCATATAAAAATCGCGCACAATACTTTTGTTAACAAAGAATATATAAAATGAACTTTCTCACATTTGACTTCTAAACATTTAGAAATTACAGGTAGCTGCTGTCAATTTCCTACCTAGGTAGTGTAAAATTGTTTAAAAAACACTGGACGTACGAATGTTTTTCAATTCGCCGTAGGTAAGCTAAGTACGGGCACCCAACGAGCTCAACAGAACTAGTACACATTTAAGGCTCCCGCAGACAGGCGCGACGCGACGATGCAACGACGGGAGGTGGAACAATATCTATGAAAACATATACAATCGCAAACTTCTTTATAAAGATTCTTACGCTTCTTTATAAAGATCGACCCACTATTTGGTGTTAACAGATTTGCAATTAATTTCTCCGAGGCCATATGTCTTAAAAATTACGCTTTATTGCAACATATACAGCCTCATTAAAATAGTTATCCAATCAACGGGCAGATAATGAATGTCACAAAAAATATAGAATTAAAATTAATCAAATGTAGACTACAAGATGCTTGCAATGCTGACAATGATCAAATCGATTTGATGACAATAAATGTCAAGATACTGTCAGATTACGGAATTTTATAACAAATCATTAATCATCAATAATGGAAGAACAAATTGAAACTGATTGATGGAATTTTCTAATAAAACGCAATAAAAATACCAGTCGTTTATATCAATCGACATTATTAATGATCAGAGTTATTCTTTACGACTTTCATATCAAGTTTCATAACTTGCAAGTCCGTCATATAATTTAGCGGTCAACTCAAAGCATTCCTTTAAATTTACGTTTCATCTTCCGACTGAGGCGCTAATTATGTTGTGGACAACACTAAGCTTAGACTATTGTTTTTGTTTTTTCGCTGATAAGATAACACAAGAAATATATCTGGCTTCGGCACCATGAGCCCAAAGGTGTGTGGTTAGTTAGTTGACCATAGAAGTTTAGACAAAATATCAGAAAATCCTGCCCAAAAACACGCTGAAGTTTTTGACGCAAACTAATATGTTTTACATACGCTGTATAGTAATGATAGCAATTATCTGTAATATTTCTATTTTTAACTGGTGAACTAACAGAACATGCCAAAGTCGTCGACGTGTCTGTAGGCGCCTTTACCAAAGATATGGACTATTATGGACGTGACACATTATGACATAGTACAGGATAAATCAGCGTTGTTATTCATTAGTACAATAATGTGCAAACTAGGGAGTGATAACGGCAGAAAAGGGAAAAAACAAAGGCTTACAAGGTCGCATATAGACAATAATTTGTTTGTAAACTTTTCAAGCAAATTATTACTACTGACACCACATGCCTACATACAACCAATACTACTACTACTGTATTGGATTTGCTGGATAGCATAGGACTGGTCAATGTGGCGACAGTTAGGGGATTCGTATGTCCAGCAGTGGATGTCTGACACCTGAAATGATATCATCCGATCTATTCTATAAAAATCTCACCGTGAAAACTGAGGTGAAGTGAGCTGCCATTCCACTTGTAGTGGTATTGTGTAAAAAATCTCACCGTGAAAACTTAGGTGAAGTGAGCTGTGACTCCATCTGACGGTAGGGATTGACAACTCACTTCACCTAAGTTTTCACGGTAAGGTGTTTACAGAATAGACCGGCTGATTCTAGCGACACTATTGACAGCTCACTTCACTGCACCTAAGTTTTCACGATGTAATTTTTATAGAATCGTCCGGCTACTTTGGGTTTACATTGATTTTAGTACCTATTTAATGAAATGGAGTTAAAAAGTACTGTGTCGCCGAAAAACAATTGCAAATCTTTTTTTTTTTGGATCTTTCTTTTTCCTGTAAAGATCTCTTTCTGACGTATCTATGGTTAAAAGTTACCTCCATTATCTTGCAATTAATTAGTGATTACAATCATAATTAACTGTTGTAGTAAGATTCGATCATTTTCTTCATAATGCATGGTGTTGGATAGCTCCATGAAATCTATTTTTCCTTACAAAATAACTGCTAACGCGAAACAATTTTAATGGAGTTTAGATACGGTAAAAATAGTCTTACAAAGACGCCTACGCAGCAACAGCCTCTATGGTTAAGTTCAGAACAAAACGCTGGATAATTGGAATAATAATACCCTTATCATAGCCGCCATATTGTGTCCGCTTATAACATCGCAAAAAAATATGCAGCAAATTACTGCTGAAGATTTTTCCGTTGCTTTGGCCAATCTCCAAAATAATATTTGGAAAAGTAATGAGCATCCAAAATGCCTTAGCATTAACCTAGTTATCTACAACACCATTTTCCTGATATTAACCACGTACACCAAAGTTACAAGTCATATGTATGCTAATAATAAATTCTGAGCCATAATTCATAACCTCATTACAATACAATACAAGTCGCCGAATCATTATTTTCAAAACAGTTGAGCATCTGAATAGATTCTAATTTCAAAGTTAAAAGCTTACAAACCAGGATTCCCAAACCCAGTAAACATCCTCCTTTCGACAAGCAAGTAATTAATTAGTAAAATAAACCGCAGACCGGACCCCTCTATTATCGACTTATACATAAGTTAAACAAAATTTTCGAAAGACAACGTTTTACTACAAGAAAAACGATCCAACTCTTATAAAAACCCTATTTAAAATACACGGTAAGAATATATTAAAAAAACAGGATCCGGGAACTTGGCCAAAATTATTTTATTCGCACGTATTCCGAGTGAAAATCTTTTTCTCTTCAAAAACTTTTGTAAAATTAACCAGAAATTAAAGCTCAGTAAACGAGGAAATGTAAGCTATTGTAGAAAATTAATTGAAAATAGTTAAACAAACCAATGCGAAAAACTTTGAATTTCCGCCACACACACTCACTAAACTATGCACTAACTTCGTTAAATGCGACATACAAAAATTCAGCACTTTATACACTGTTATATTTGCATATTATTTTTTGAAAACACTATGTTTCTCGCACGAATGCCTAAACCTTCGGCGAACGTTCGTCATACGAAACCTACCGCAACGCGACGCCTGTTATCGAATGAATGTTCCCGAATGAGGGGATGCAGTGACGCGGGCGGTGGTGCCGGCGACCGGCGTGGCACTGCGGCGAGCGACCGGCCGCGTGGAGCCCGCACCGCTCCGAAACCTTACGACCTAACTCCCGACACAGGCACGCGAAAACACCCTAAACACAAGGCCACAGAGACGTGTCTTGCGTGCCATTTACCGAGAACACCAATCGATGCTCCTGGAACAGGACAACAGATCTTTCCGCCTCCGCTCCTGTCGTGACCAAAACGGCCAATGCGAAAATTTTCGACAATTTTACCGACAACAACACCCGCGCGAGACGATTGCGAAATGAAGCGTAATTTTAATAAGCAAATCGACATATTGAAAGCCATCAGCATCTCGGATTTCATTAGGCAATCGTATAAAACTCGGATACTTTAACGGCACATGTGCAATAAACAGGCCATAAACGCTAAAAATATGGAATCCTTTTACCATAATTTCCTCTTTTTAAATTGTAAGCGTTTGGTGCGCTAAAATGTTGCAAAGTGGAAGACACGAAATTTTATGCACAATAAAATGCGGGCCACTCCATAGCGCTGCGTAGCGTAGCGATAACTTAAAAAACTGACAACATTGTTTACGATACAAGGCAGGAAATGGAACCGAATAATATGTTGGCGATGAAGTGGAAATAACTCCTTAATAGCGCGGTGTAAAGGTAAAATCGGAATGGGTGTAGATCAGTTAACCGCAAGGATATGAGTACACCCACTACTTGAGCCCACGCTACCAACCACACCTGGCTCAGTTGCATAATAAAACTGACAGCTTAAACCGAATCAATTCTCCTTACCTTCTTCAAATCAAAATTACAATGCCACTTTTTAAATGCATTGACTTATATAACCCCCCATTTTATAATAAAAAATAAATGCAAAAGTTTATGCCCAGTAGAGCTCATCGCTATTTCAACCAGAGCAATTATCGTAAAATTCATTTTATTAATCATAACTTCATAAGCCCTAAGCGCATATCCAAGTAAAACCAAAGTAGAAGGCTAGGCTGTAAACTGAAAGGCCAATTAAGCCAGTTGGCTGCGACATATAAATCAGCTGATACTAATGCTTCGATTTCAGTTTCTCTGACAATCACATCCTTACCAGCTGGTAGAACATCGAAATCAGTTAATTCCAATAACTTTCTAACCACCCTATTACCGACTCGATCGAACCTCATGTATACTATCAATTTATTTGTACCAACGTTCCGTATCGTCGGCGGATCGGAACGATCTTGTTTCAATATCAAACACGAGACGGCTCGTATTACTGACAACACATCCTACATGTTTGCAAAACATTTCACATTTGACGGGGAAACGATCTACATGAAGCGTGCATATATTTTATATGCATTTCGTAATGTTGAGTGGAGTAGACTTGGAACAAGATATAAAAATAAGAGTAGAAATATCCAATCCTTTACATAAATTAATGAACATTTTACGTGCCTGACTGAATCATACTTGACTGTTCAAGACGATAGATGACTTGTAGATTCCCTTGGGATGTTGATTTTTGTTGAGTCTATTTTTCTCTGGAATTCTTAAGCCAAATCAGCTTTCCTGGGCGTCTTTAATTACCTAAAAATAGAAGCTACGGATGCACTTTGTTCAGGCTCTTAAGGAGAATCTTAACCGCTGATTATCGTTAATTTATTAAACGTTGAATTAACGTCGATAGTAGTTAGTTTTTCATAACCTTCTAAAACTATAAAACATAAAACACTGATATAACTCATATAAGTAGATGTAAAATTTACATCATAATTATAAACAACCGAGCCCACATAACCAGCACAAAATTCATTTTGTTTACAACAAACCATGTTTTCGCAAAATTGGATTCCGAGAACGCTGTAACCGCGATAGTAAATTAGTGCGGCATTTAAACTGTGTCGTCTGGATTTGCACAAAGCGTTTGACTCGTTGTGCCTTGGTGAAAGAAGTGACCTGTTCCGCTCTATGCCTCCGTGCCGTGGGAATGGTAGACCAAAGTAATGCTAAAGAAGGGTTTGCACTGGCAGAACTAGGGAGCAGATTTTTTTGATGAATAAAGCCAATGGTAAGTAAGGGTTTGATGATAAATAATGGTATGAAACCCAGCCTCATTATTGGATATTCGCAAAAGAATATGAGTGAAGCGTATTCGAATCCTAACTAACATTATAAATGCGAAAGTGAGTTTGTTTGTTACGCTTTCACGCTAAACCGGCTGAACGGATTTGGATGAAAGTTGGCACAGGGGTAGAACATGACTTGAAGAAGGACATAGGTTCATCCCGGATCGCAGACCACGTCGCAGGCAACAGCTAGTAAGAAATGATATACGTGCAGCTGTTTACACACCGTAACACAAGGTTTTGATAATAAATCCCGTTGTATCAGAGAAATCATATCTATTTTGATAGAATGTCAATTGGAACATGGAACTAACGTTGTAGAATATCCGCGGTTGAGTCCATATGAATGCAATTAACTCCTTGACGCCCAGAATCCCATCCGACAGTGAAGGGCATCAAGCAGATAAATCGATTTGTGTCAACACATTTCTTGCCCATAACATCAGTATGATTAACTCGCAAGTTCTTTAACACGTTAATGTTTGATTACAATTTTCTTGTCCCGTCTAATCATGTCGGCTTATGAGTATCCTCCTTAACACACGTCATTAATTTTAACATTGCATTGTACACTTTAAAATGAGGCAATTAAGTTTTATTTTGCTGTACTTATTATGCATGTAGTTTAGTATTGTTCGAACGATAACGGCCGTCAGCTGTTAGCCATTATGTTTTAATAAGTGGATTAGTTATACGGTACCCGCGGTTAGCTTCTGATTATATCCACCTGGCGAGATTTTAATGTATGCTGTTTACTTTTTGGAATTTTATCCTCAGATTTGAATTCTTTAGAAAACAACAATTCTACGGAAATAAATGGAACCAACCTGAGATGATTGAAAATATACCATCTCAGGAACCACTATGACATTTTTATATTTTCTTCCTGCGATGCTTCAGTTGATTACCATTTACGAGATCAACATAATTACTAACTGTCTGCTCTAAAATATCCACAAGCAAATCAACCCACATTCAACAGATTATCACACACTGCCAGCCACTAAAATCGACCACATGGCAGCATTATACTAAGTGCCACATAATGCTAACCACAGCTGCACTACCGAGTCTCATAAATGCCACCATCCATCTTTTTCTACTTCGCACACCTCTTTAACGGCTTATAATAATATGAAAATTATTCCAGCCGAAGAAAATGCAATTATGCTAAGCTGGCAGTGTCAGTCATCGTTGGGCTGGGTAATAAAGTTGGTTAGATTAGGCTTGAGGAAGCCAGCTCGGATGAATGGAATAGGTAAGGCGGAAAACCAGGTTTTGTGAAGCAAATTGGGAGAATGTCCATGTTTTGGCAGTGAACTGCGAAAGTTCATAATTTTGAATATTTCACACAATTAAATTAGCAAAGAATATTTTACTACATCGAACTTAAACATAACTGGAGAAATATGGGTGCTATTATAGACTTTTACGCAATCCTTTGAGGAATATAAACATTTATGTGATATTATACATATTGCGATTATTTAGAATCAAAACCAATTTCTTCTTATAATCTTCAATTGCTTACAGATAGCATCATATTATCTCGTGTCATAAGTTTCTCATCCCTAAGCTATGCTGCTATCTTGTAATACGGTAGTGGTAATGACAACTCATTACGGTGGTGAATGGCAAGAAGTGGTCACAAATCTACCACAACCGCTACGTTTACCGCTGCATCACATGATGAATAATGAGCAAAGATCTCAGATTGTAGAAAGATGGTGGATGCGCCGAAGAAACATGGGTGCCGGTATATGTGGTTATATGGCAAAATAATCTGAGGGCATAGACAAGTGACAACCGCTTCGAAAGCGTTTCGTATTTCTTCAACGACTTTCAACAGGAGCTTAAATGTCAGTCCTATACATTTTTGCTTTTTCCATCATCGTTGATAGAATGACATTTTGTCTAGGGCCTCTAAAGACTTTATATGTGTTGTATATAGAATTTGTAATACTGGAAAAATCGTTCTAAATTTTATTAATGTGGGTCCTTTCCCATTTAAATACATTTTCTGTTACTTCAGAGGGATGTCTCTCAATCAACCAATAAAACTGCAAAGCAAGTTGTTACTAGGTCAAATAGGGGCTAGAAACTATGATTGATCATTGACACATATTTATACAAAGTGGAGATTATCTTGGTGGAGGCGTATGTCTAGCATTGGATAAAATTATGGCGAAGGCCATTGCCTAACAGTGGACGTATTTAACGGATTATGATGATAATGTTGAAGACTATTAGATACTTCTTATAATGTAACTGACAACATATCTCCTTTGCTTCTGTTATCAACGGTATTTAATTTCTTGGGACTAATACAAAAAGCCGTGTGAATCGCTGCCGAGGATTCACCATTGTGTATTGTAGTAGTAACAGTAATTAAAGTGATTAACTTTAATAACATCGTCACACAGTCCATGAGTATGTGGTATGAGGTCACCAGCATTGTGTCCGTTTGTCATGTTGATGAACAAAACGAAAAACTCTGGAGGTGCAGTTATTGTGTTCGTGTAGGTACATGTGACCGGTTTGGTGAGAAAGGGCTGATAGAGAAAACAATAAGAAGAATAAGAATAAGAATAATTTTATTTTTTCCAAAATATACGGACATAAAATAATAATATGATGATACACTACTTAATTCTATGTTCAGATATTGAAACATCTGTGTCTGAACTAGATATAAAATATCTGTATTTCAGACATCAGCGCTCCTCCCTTGTTGTAGGCGACACTTAAAAATTAATCAAATTGTTTGACCTCTATACACATCTATAATAGACTCGATAGAACATTACAATAATAAAATAAAAGAAAGTGACAAATATAGAAAAACAATCTTAAAAATTAGATGTATTAGTGATGGCCTCCGGTGAGTAGAGTGTAAATGAGTGTATGGTGTTGGAGGGTGAGTATTACTGAAAGCTAATTTACGATCGACAATAGGTTTTCGGTCTCAGTGTAATTTAGCTTACGAATGCGGTCCACTACCGCAATTTTACATTTGTTCCTATTTAAGGGATATATATCTACAAGCTTATTTACTCTTTCATACAGAAAAGAGCCCAGGAAACAATAGTGCTTTCGAACGTATGGGTGTTTAAAGGTCGGTAGATCGGAGTGCGTAATGACCTTTCGTCTGCGCTTAGATATATAAGAGGACTTGTCATATTTAGTATGTGTATGATGTCTCAAGACTGCGTGCAGGATAAAGAGCTGCCGGACAGTAAGGACTTCACACGACTGGTACAAAAGGTATGTTGGGAACAGATAGGGTCGGAAAGTGCTGACTTTGAGTACTGCTCTTTGTGCAACTTCCAAAGGTTTGAGTATAGTTTGTGACGTGCCTCCCCATACAGAAATACAATACTGCAACACTGATTGACCAAGCGCTAGGTACACTTGCTTAATCAATTGAGGTTCAGCTGCAGTTCTTAGATTTTTGAAAACGAATATTAGTTTTCTTACCCTAGAAGTAACCATGTCTATATGAGGTCGAAAAGATAGATTATTGTCAATAATTATTCCTAAATATTTTACTTGTTTTGCTTTACTTAAGGCAGGGCAAGAACAGCTTACATCATTACAGCAATTGTGTGCTATTATGGAAGGACTTGAGGGTAAGGGATTACAATTTCGCATAGAAAAGGTGAGATATTGCGTTTTACCTGCATTTAAAGTAAGAATATTTTTTTGCAACCAGTGACTTACTATATTAAGTCCATGCTGTGCACTCCTATAGACATTTTCCCAAGTATCAGCAGAAAACAGAAGCACCGTATCGTCTGCGTACGATATTATTTTACCTCCATCAAGATTTAGGTCACAAAGGTCATTTAAATAGATGAGAAATAGACTTGGACCCAAAATACTACCCTGAGGGACACCAAAGGAGACAGGTAAGTCAGTGCTTGTGTTATCACCTATTTTCACATATTGTGTCCGATTAGAAAGATATTCTTTAAATATTTTGAGTTGGTCTCCTCTAACACCTATTCGTTCCATTTTTTGTAGAAGCAATGGCACAGAGACCGTGTCAAAGGCTTTGGCCAAGTCCAAGAATATGCCCATAGTCTTTTTGCCCGCATCCAAATTTCCCACTACATAATCAACAAGTTCATGGACTGCATCACTAGTCGACTTGCGAGCTCGGAAACCAAATTGGTTGTTAGAAAGATGGTTATTGGTTTCTAGGTAGTTTATGAGTCTTTTATTGAGGATGCGTTCAAGGAGCTTGGAGATAGAGGGCAAAATAGAAATGGGCCTATAATTGGTGACGCGGACTTTATCTCCCGATTTATATATCGGATGCACCACTGACTTCTTTAGGACTGTAGGAAAAACACCTTGTTTTAAACAAGCATTAAAAATATGTGTTAGAAGAGGCACAAGTACGTGTTTATTGTCCTTAAGAAGGCTATGTGGTATGGAGTCCCAACCAACGGAACAGACATTTTTCAGACCCATGATCAAATTCTCTACCTCCGCCTCATCTGTGTCCAATAAGGCTAGAGATTTTAGACAATGGTTTGGGTTTTCAATGGTGAAATTAAGGTGCTCCGGATTAGCACAATTTACAGTACTATCAGCCAAGTCCTTGCCTACATTGACAAAGAACTCGTTCACTTTTCCCAGCGATTCCCTTGCGTTGGATGTATTAATTAAATCTGTAGTATTTTTAGTCTTTTTAGTGTTCGTTATAGTTTTTATTGCATCCCATATTTTTTTGTTATTAGTGCCTGCAGTTTTCAATAGGTTCTTTTCGTATGACGTTTTAATTTTCTTTAGTAGACGGTTACAGAAATTTCGGTACCTTGTGTAGATTATTTTAAGTGTGTTGTTTTCAGGTGATTTTCTTAACTTTGTATGTAATCTGTCCCTGTGTCTCATGCAACGAATCAGTCCTGGGGTTATCCATGGTTTAATAATTTTATTACGTTTCGATAATTTTAGTACGGTAGTGTTTGCTGCAATTTCATTCCGAATAGTTGTTATGAATAATTCCATGGCAATATTTGGGTCAGATGTGGAGTAGACCGGTTGCCAATCAATTTGGGATAACTTAGAGTTTAATTTTTCAACATTTATTTTGCTGACGGAGACGTGGGCAAATGTTCTTGCCTGCCCACAGTGAAGACATAGCAAAACAGCCTGATGATCAGTGATTGTTGATTGCAATACAGCAGTGAGGGCCGGAGATTGCGTTTTAAGCATCACGTGATCAAGGCATGTTTTTCCACTTCTCGTGGGCAGGGTGTGGGCAGGTAAGATACCGTGGTATGCACATAGATTTAAGTACTCTAAGGATTTGGGCCCTTGGCCTTCCTGACAGATGTCTATGTTAATATCTCCAATGACAGAGATATTTCTAAAGGTACTGAGACTACTTAAGATGTTATTGAGACATAAAAGAAAGGCATCAGTGTTTCGATTTGAGGGAGATCTATAAATTGCCACTATTGCAGTTTCGGTGCCGATTTTCAGGATGAGGCAATTACAGTCTTGGCAAGGTGGTTCCTCACAAATAGCAAAGAGACTTGACTTATGAAAAACAGTAACTCCGTCATTTTGATTAGCACAATTATTTGAAGCAAATCGATTATATCCGTCAAGATTAGGTAATATAGGGTTACACGATAACCAGCACTCTGTCAGAATAATAATGTCACAGTCGATACCCAATCTAGATAGAAATACCGTAAATGCATCGAAATTTCGAGATAAACTGCGTATATTTTGGGTAACAACAGTCAAACAGTCATTCGGACAAGGAATCAAACCCCTGCAATCCTCGACATCACAGGCCACTGATTTTGACACTGATATCTCATCAATTTCCGTAGAAATGTCAAACATTCTTGATGAAGTGTTTAGGCACAGGATCAATTAAATGTAACTTGGAATATTTGTAGGATAACAATTCTTTTGTGTTATTAAGTAGTCGAGCAAGAGAGGTTACGTCGTTATTGCTATAAATTTTCCAACAGGATGTAAATATAGTTTGTGTTGAATGGATAATACGCGATATACGATTATGAACAAACGTAAGTATACGTATTTTGTAGATAAGGTTGTATTTAAAGTAGCTAAGTATTACTGTGGAGTGTTTGAGTGTTTGGTGTATTACAGTATTCTTATAACAAGGAGTATTTTTTATATAACTAACATGCAAAAATAAAAAACCTAGGGATAATGAATGAGCACTTAAGGGTTGAGATTGATCAGAGAGAACATTATAATATAGACATAGTCATTCTGTGGTCTTCTGTTCATTCTTAAGCTTATTGAGGTCTTGTTCTTCATTTATACGGATGTGCGGCATACCCTCTTTTTTTCGCAGATAAATTTTTCCATAGGAAGTCCAGCAGTAGGTGTATTTATACGTAGTTGCAAAGTCACGCGCCAAGAAAAACAATCGCCTGCCCTTTGGTGTTAGACAGTCCGATATAAAGATCGGTTTATGGGGGCTATCAAGGCTGACCAAGCCAGTATTTAACTTTTCGGTCTTCTGTGTCATAGTTAAGTTTTTTACTTTGTTTAGGACACTTTCTTTTGTAAGAACTGAGGTGAATTCAACGACAATCGGTTTGAGTACGTTCGGTTTTGCAAAAGGACGATAAATGTCTTTAATATCCGAGGTTTGTAATTGAAGATTAAGAACGTTTCCGATTTTCTTCACCACATTACACAGCTCAGCTTTCGACTCGTTTTGTAATTTTGGAATGTTTCTCAGTTCTATCTTAGCCGAACAGGACTGCCTTTCAAGGTTTTCTATTTTATTTTCCAGGGAGTTAATGTAACCCAAGTGTTCCTTACGTTCAAACTTGAGGCTTTCCAATTCTTTAAGTATGACGTCATAGTTGGAAGACAAGGCCTGCATAGACGTATTTATACTGTCATTCTGGACTTTTATTTCAGCTAAAGACGATTCTAAACTTTGCAATTTCAAATTATGTTCCTCAGAAAACTTTGCGAAAGAATCACGTACCTCTTGCATAAAATGACTAATCTCGTTTTCTTTTTGTTTACGTTTCAACGTACGCCTCATATTTATGTTACTCTGGTCACTTCCCCCAACACTCTCAGAGTCGGTCTCCGAGAGAATCTGCTGTTTCGGCGGGGTGCGCTTAAGCGGCATTATTGTATCGTCGAATTAAGCAACGTACCAGGATAAAAGCGCTGTATTAGGGGTCTATGAGCCGTGTGAGAGAGTGATAGCGAAATACCAGGAGCACCGGTACGTACCTCTCAGCTGTAGTAGTGATGCGGAGCCGTGGCCTTGCGCGTATGCAGCTAATTGGCCGGACTTTGTCACGCCCCAGGAGGCGGGCTGCTGGCAGCAGTAGGCGGCGGCAGCTCAGGCGGAGCTGGAGCGGTGCGTCACTTCACTGACAGATTAGGACGTTTGGGCCAAAAAAGATCTCCTCGAAAGTGATGAACTCCTATTTTTTTAACTCGATTTAAATGCCGAAAATTTCTTTAAATATTTAATTTAATTAGCACAGCGGGTCTCCTTAAAAGCGTCTGAGCTCCTCAGAGGTCCAGGGGGGAGAGGGGACAATTGAACAATCATGAGGATTTATCCTACATATACAACAGAAGGACATTTTCCTTCTCAAAAAACGGTACTGATCTGATTTAAAGACCTAGACGTGAAAGGAGGAAAATGATGCAGAGCTAATATGGTGATACTTTTCTAGAAAAAAAGTTTCAGCCGTTCTTAGCTTTTGGATTTCGGACCAAAGAAGAAACGTGCTCTCTCAAACTTAGCTACTCAAAAATTAAAAAGAATCCTTAAAATATCTTATAAAGGATTGTTTTAACATTTTCAAACTTTTCACAACTTCGCAGCGCATATTGTAGCGGGCGCTGGGCCATTCTCAGAAGCATTCGAGGAGCTTCCGGGCGTCCGTAGACGTACAAAAGTTGTACGTAAGTTTTCTGACATAAAAAAGGTTAATTGTAAGCCTACAGTTTGGAACTGTGCCAATAAATGCGAATTGGCTTGCCGCCTACCACATTAGGACTGCATAACGTCAACCGCGATTCGATGAGTGTTTGGGAATACCAAAACTTTTGTCTAACTTGACATACAAGCTTGTTGAAATTCTCAAATAATAATAATAAACTACTACAAGAATCTTTTGGCAGTCGATTGACGTTGGCAGGGACTGCAGCAGGCGCTGTTGGTAAAAAAAATTGCAATTGTTTTGTGCAATGTATTAAAAATGCTGTTAGTTCCGATTTTGTCCGCGCGCCCTGTTCCCCTGTGTCCCAGGTATAGGTGTTAAGTGGAACAATAATCGATCAATCGGTCACACCCACTTATGACCTAGAAGAGCGTTCAATTAACACGTTTTGCTAAATACTTTGCCTGTACGAGGAAGGTCGACATATTCACATACGGTGTCATGATCACGGACAATTATGACTCGCGCTGGTATTTAGCAGTATGGCATATCTAGCTTATGTTGCACTAACAACGTAGAACAATCATTAGAGTATAACTTCACCAAAAAGAAAATGACGGCTACCCAATTTTGTACTGCATTTGGCATTCTATTTTCGACTCTATTCCTAATACAATTACTGCCAATTTCGAAGTGAATCTGACTTGAAAACGCTTTTTTTTTATTCGGGAAATGGCAGGCAAACCATGCCTATCAACAGGCTTCTTTTTCTTTTCGTGAGCCTTTTGCCTTTTGGATCCAGTAGATAAGTGGATACCTCCGTTAATCGGGACATCAGTTGCATTCCTGAGCTCATTATAAAGTGCAGTAGGAGTAGGTAAAGTGTACAGGATCTTGAGACACTTAAAAGTGGGACATGGTCTAGTCTTAAACATTGCACTCGCGCAAAGTGTGGGATGAATCTGTCAAGCACCAATTTACCAACAGGCTATACGCTTAGCATGACCACAGTAGAAACTGGTTTTGTCGACGGAAGAATAGACAAAATGACAAATAGCGATTGTTTATCTGTCATTTTGTCTATTCTTCCGTCGACAAAACCCGTAGAAAACCTGTCATGCTACGCGTGAAGGCCTATCGGATAAATTTCAACGACACACAGCTTAAAATATTATACGGATACGATACGGTATTATCTGGGTACATGAAGTAGTTACTTTACGATGCGATTTGCGTTGCTATAATCCCAATCAATATTACAAATGCGAAAGTAGGTAACTGTATGTTACCTATTCACGCCGGCAGAATGGATTTCGATGAAATTTGACACACAGGTCAAAACCATACCCATGACCTGGTTTAGGACAGGATACTTTTATCCCAGTAGTACGTTCCCTTCTGATAATTTCAGACCTCTACACAGGCGAAACCGCACGGTTAAGCTAGTAATCATCAATATTATAAAACCTACCTATAGACTATCTGGATAAAAGGTATCCTAAGTCCTTCTCCAGGTCATGGTCTACCTATGTGCCAAATTTCATCCAAATCCGTTCAGCCGTTTTAGCGTGAAAGCGGAACAAACAAACAAACTCACTTTCGCATTTATAATATTAGTTAGGATGACAGCGTGTGTACTAAATCTGTACCCATTCAGAATCAAATGGATGACTAACAATCGTCGGGCTATTACATGGAACATAATTTGATGTACCGTTGACCTGTGCAATCTGCAGACCTTCACAATTATAGACCGTTTAATAGTCTGTCATTATTAATTATAGACTGCTCTATTGATAGTGTTCTATTATAGTTGAACTAGCTTCCGGCCGCGGCTTTGCCCGCGTGGTATGGCGATAAAAAGTACCCTATGTCCTTACCCTGGATGCCATCAATCTCCTTGACAAATTTTATCGAAATCCGTTCAGTGGTTTAGGCGTGAAAAGGTAACATACAGCCAGACAGACAGAGTTACTTTCGAATTTATAATATTAGTATGGATATAGTATGGATAGAAACTCGAATAGAATTTATTCTTTGTAGCTATTACGAGATCTATCTGCTGGAAAAAGAGATGGCTCCGCGCCTTTCTGCGACGCTTTCAAGTAAGTGTCCAGAGGGTAAGGACGTAGCTAGGTTAGTATGTCCCTACTGCCCTGTTTAAGTGTGCCAGGACTGCCAGAACCCTGGGTATCATGCTCGAAGATGGGATTACTTTGTCGGTAAAAAATTGTGTTGCTAAGGAGACACACAGCGTTGTAAAACTTAAGGAGTACTATGTGTAACTGTTTTAGGCTTCGTCAGGGAATAAAATGCATAATTGGCATAAAAATGTCACAATTTTTCTTTATACTATCTTGTCATGTTACCCAGTTGGGTTGTGTAGGTCAGATAGGCTATTGCTCAATGTAAAATACTGGTATTCAGCTGCATCTATACTCCATTTGAAATAAGATTAGACATTTAAACAAACCTTTATACAGTCCGTTCAACCGATTTTGAAATCTAATCTAATCAATCAATTCATGTAAGTTACTTACATCAGCAGATCCGAAATGATAATAGGTACTTACAGTAAGTATTATCATTTCGGATCATCTAAAAATATTACCCGGGTCGCTCATTTCAGATATAAAGATAAAAAATCTGGGGACCCCGTCCCAAATTCTGCAGTACAATGAAACCCCAAAAAATGTTCACCCAACCCGCATTTATCATCTATCACATAGCGCAATCTAACCGGGGTGACACATTGTTTAATAACAGTAATCCGAGCGGATCGAATCTGCGACGAATCGATCGACGCGGTACAAAGAACTGCGTGACTTATGACTGCACATCAGCTGTTGTAATCGAAACAATAAAATAAAAGAGTACCTAATGTTTTATCTTTATTTTATTTTGCCATCAGATAGACCTGAAAGCGGGCAACATCGCAAATAGATGTCAAATATTTCGCTGTATTGATTAATTTGGCAATATTAATGTATGGAATTATGAAATATGGCTATGAATTAATTGTATTAATTGAATTAATTAATTTATTGTAATTGTATGTAATCAACGTCACTAAGGGCAACTGCTACCTACCTAATATAACTTCTAGTACTAAAAGAAGACAGAAAGAAAACACGAGTTTGACACAAGAGCATCTAAAACACTACCACAGATTCCAACCCCTTTTTTCCGTAACATTTCTGAAAAAAAAAACCCAAGTCCTCTCAATCATGGCCTCCTACGTGCTCAAGTAGGAAACTACGAACCTCTTTTTATAGGCCAGAGTAGGTAGGTTAGCAGGCCGGCGCCTAATTACATACGGGTTACGAATGCGAGGCTTCAAGCCACAGAGCAAAAAACTAGCGCAGTTTGAAACTAGTCTGCTGAACTGGGATTGTGTTATTTACGTTGCTCTGTGGAATTGTGGTGTTTTTGTTGGCATGTGATATAACTAAGATTAGTAAGGGAAGAAAATGTTTGTAGATTTTTATAGAACGAAGAATACAAGTACTATTGGAGGATCCAGCCTCAGCTCAGAGAGTGGCTGAAGCACATTTTAAGCGCTTATTTTCCCCTAGCTATTTCTTTTTGTGTTTTTTCTTTTCGTCTTTTTTCATGCAAATAGACGTATTTTCTTTTGACGTAACTCCAATATACTCACACTCTACACTGCAAGACAAACGGTTCTTACTGGGCTTTCTTTTAGAGTAATTAAGAGGAAATAGGGGCGGTCTTTTCTCCATACAAAAAGTCATAATTCGAGGTTCGGCTTTCGTATATTTCCTCCTCCAATATTGGACCAATTTGAAAAATATTTTATAAATTGAATAAGAAGAATATTTTCTGAGGGTTCTAGTGGTTCTACAGATAATGTATCATCAAAACGGAAAACATAGGGGCTAGAACTAGTTGATATTTATTTTACTGTAAAAAATCATTGCTCTAATGTCATTAACTCATAAACCATTTTCTCTGGTTCTCTCAACAGGCGAGAGCGTTTGTATGGGGAGGGGACCGACCCTATTTCCTCTTAAACGCCTAGCGTCTCACCTTCGTCAAAGTAACCAATGAATCTATGAAGTTGGGCCTGTATCACTGTATTATTCATACATAGAAGATTTAACTAAATGACAATCGTACGAGTCATCCAGAATAAGATCAGAAAGAAATTACAAAAATCGAGTTAGTAAATCTAAAAAGTGTTCTAGTAACGAATGGTAGCACTAGGAATAACAATGATCTCATCTCGCAGTTAATTACTACACATACAGGTCATCTGCCTCGATATAAAAACAACACACCAATAAAAAGACTAGAAAATATTTGAAGAACTATAATAAAAATTCAAAACTACTTTCATGATTGTAAACAGGACGACAGAAACGGAACAAGTGGGTACAAAAACAATTTTAATAGTTGTTAGCTCATAAAATGATCAAATTATGAGAAAAACTTGTTTTTCAGAAACACCCACAGAATTCTTCAGTAAATTAAAAAAATGTTTTCACTTACCAACTGGACCGAGTTGTTTCAGGAATATGTCACCTGAAAAAGAAAGTGTTTTTGAGAAAATAACATTAACTCACAAGATTATACATCATAATTATAATATATTAATTGGTTCATCGTACATTATTTGATTCACTTCATAGACAAATGGATTACTGGTAACTACTCTTTCAAAATCATAACATCACGCCTGTAGCCCCCGAAGGGTTAGACAGAGGCGTAACTATAGTAGAACCAGCGAACAAGTGTGCTAGTTGCGAGAAGGTACAACCACATCTATACTAATATTATAAAGCTGAAGAGTTTGTTTGTTTGTTTGAACGCGCTAATCTCAGGAACTTCTGGTTGGAATTGAATTTTTTTTGTGTTGTTTTCTTTTTGTGTTGGATAGTCCATTTATCGAGGAAGGTTATAGGCTATATAACATCACACTACGACCAATAGGAGCGGAGCATAAACGAAATACGTTACAAAAACGGGAAAAAATCTTCCATTTTGAGAGCTTCCGTTGCGTGCGCTGCGTAAACGGTTTAAGTTACGCAAATATCATGTATCATGGAATTGTTCCTCTTTAAATTGAGTTCCGCGACAGCATATCTCTATCTTTTACGATTGACTCACTATAACCTTTTTTATGGTAATCAAATTTGTTTGAAATTAATGCATTATTTGCGAAGGAGTTTTATCAACATAGTATTAATTCTTGTTGTGATAAATAGTTTTAACATCGAGTAAAATACTTTTTAATTCATTCGAATCGGACATTTAATTTCGAAGTTATCACGAGTATAAAAATGCAATACGCGAACCGTTCGACGCCGAGGAGAGGATGGGCACACGGGTAGACCATGACCTGAATAGGACATAGGAAACGTTTTATCCCTATATTCCCACGGGATCGAGACCTACGCGGGAGTGAAACCGCGGGGCACAGCTAGTTCTACCATAAAGCTCAACAGATGACCCGTTCCATTTATAAATTAGTACCTACCGGACTAAAACTTATGCAAACCCAACCCAACCCAACTTAAACCATAGACTAAAATCCGGCTAAGAAACACAATATTGTTGATAGAGGGCCCGTAAACAAGGCAAGCCATTAGTCCCCGTCATAAGTCGGTGACAGACACTCCACTGAAGGACAGGTCTAAACACGGCGCGCTAACTTCTCGAGATCTTCTCTAAACACTTCTACTATGGTAAATAGATGTGGTAAATATTATTTAAGGAGTGGCTTCCACCTAGCGACGGGATACGAAGTCTCATTTCCTACAAAATGTATGGCTTTTGCGATTTCTGACGTTTCTATTACTCAAACCTCCGTTGGTTCGATCGATTTTTAATCCTTTTATGAAAAAGTTGGCATCAAAGTTTTTGTGAAAATTGACGCTTTTCTTGCTGACTTTTTTCACTCCATTGTGAATGCAGGTCGAAATGCCTCAAAAAGTTAATCACAGTCAACTAAGACCTGTTTCTTTCCCTTTAGCTATAACTGTTAAGGCCTTCCTGCCCTGTTTCAAAGATGGAAGACCTGTTTCTTTCCCTTTAGCTATAACTGTTAAGGCCTTCCTGCCCTGTTTCAAAGATGGTAGATGGTAGATCTTTGAAACGGGGTAGGAAAGCTGTATACGAATAGGCCTATTTACCCTGTATGTACGTGAGGTTATCGTAACAGGGAAGACCGTATATTTTTCATCTTTCATAACATCAGCCAGGAGGTTCGCAAGGTTCTGGCTGTGGTTCTGAGCTGGGTTGCGAGCATCAATTTTTTTGGCGAAAAGAAATGCTACTGGCTGCTTGACGTCCAAGCAAGTCTTAAAGGCTCTACAAAGGGTCGACAAAGGTACCGCTGCCTGTCGCGCCCGCGATTTCGCGTCTGTTTGCACGAGCCTTAAAACCTCTTTATATTTTTTAAATTTCAATCAGGAATCCATTTTCAAACACAAAAAAATAAAATATAGTTTTTTTTAATAAATACTGGCTGTTTGTATGAATGGAGTGCGAATCGTGTCGGTCGGAATGGTCGGCGGCGTCATTTCCGGCAAACGTCCGAACGAAATGGACCAGCCCGTAAATGGGGCAGCGGCACAACCTCCGTTTGACGTCCAGTTTTATTATTTATTTTGTTGTTGTTTGTTGCATTTGTACGTAGTTAGTGCTCGTTGTATATCATAGAAAACTTATATCTATGGTGTATATTCTAGTTACGGCTGAATCCGTGAGAGACTTTTGTTTACGAAAACTTGCCGCCGGTATTTGGGGAACTGTGTGTCCTAATTAATTGTCTATTACAGAAGTGGTGGATTCAACTCAGTGAATGATGTAACTAATATTTCGTAACAATGAAATTTATTCAAAGAGTGGCCATGGATTTCATGGACGTTCTTCTACGCTTTGGAATGGGCTTCATCTTTCTGAATGACCGACTCCTTTGAAAATTCAAAAGTGCCTGTAAATGGTTTAATTGACTAAATGCTTTGAGAATGATTTTGCAGTCGACGGTACTCTATCTGACACCAAAAAACACTCCTCTCATCTTTTTCAACGCGACAAACTAAACGAGGAATGAGAAGCCTTGCCTAGACTATTATTTTCAGATTTGCATCGTCTCAGATGAATCCCTTGTCAATAGCCTGGATTAGTCACAGACAGTTAACACTCACCGCCGTCATTTCAACCTTTCCGCCGTCGAATGCGCCTCATCAAAAACATGGAAGCCCCTGCTTTCGTCAAATTGGGATCGACCTTTTTCAATTAGTGGCCCTTCTGTTACATAAAACCTAAGTATAATAAATGTATTTCGGTAGAATCCTTATCAGAGGTGCATAACCAGTTTTTACAGAGACGTAATTTTATGCAAGCCGAGCAAGTTTTCCCTTACCAAGTTGTAATTTTAATGTAGTTGTTGTAATAAAAAACTATGAAGATGAAATTCCCAATAAGTAACTAGGTCCAGCAGTGGTGGACTGATTGGGAAAAACTTTTAGATTTGTAGGTAGTCCGTGAATCTGTGAATTTGACTTGCAATGTAACTTCCTGAATACATAAATCGTTTAAAATGGCGTCTTGTTTATGGCGCCAATTATTATTTTATGAGTCCCTAAAACATTCCTTAAGAGATATCCCGATAATCCTATAGTATCCTCACTGAACCAGCACAAAGTATTTTTGCTTATAAGAACGTTGATAAAAATAATAAAATAAGTAATTGAATAAAAACTGATCGAGCAGCTTATAAAGAAAAACGGTCGAACTATTTCAAAAAGTATTGATCGTAATGAAATGCAGCTATAGATTGTCAATTAACTCCCGCCAAAGATGGCGACCGTTTAATATTCATATTCATTTGCAGAGCGAAGGACTTCAATAAATTGGTATAGACAGTTCTAATCCGATTTTGCCTTTAAAACTTGTTTATAAATACGTAGTAACTAGCAAAAAATATGTTATATTCATTCATTGTTATGTTAATATGTCATATTTTGTTTTTTGGACCTTATCGGCACGGGATCGGCGATATAATTATTTTATCGATTGTATGTTTTAGGTGCCTATGCAGCAGATACAGCCTTGGACATATTTGAGTTTGATTAATTTCAAATGATATTTATATGTATTTTCATTCTGTTTTCTTCCTTGTGTGGAAATTATTACAGAATTGGGCACGAATGAGTACGCTAGGATTTCATCCGTCGAAAACTAGAAGTTGGAAGTGGAACGCATAAGGTGAGTAAAAGATTAAATGCAACTTTTTAGAAAAAAAATAATTAGCACGGCATAACGTTACGATTTTACAAAGGAGCGCGAGCTGTAGTCGACAGCTTCCTGCGCGACAGTGCTGCCGCCTTCCTGTGTTGCGGGAAAATGGAGAACTCGCACGCCTTTGTTGTATTACATACCGCACGACACGGTTTATTGTGCAAACTACTGTAGTTGTAGTGAATATGTGACATTAATTCGTCGGGAATGCATGACTGGCTTTGCACATTAGTAGTAGGTACTTTGCATTCTTGTTTTCTTGATGAAGGATTCCAGAAACAAAGGGTTTTTTTTTATGCAAAGCTGGCCATTTATTGTTTGGGGAATAATATTTTGTCTTAATTTTGTATCCTAATTCTTCAAGCAGAATATCTGGTACAAAAAAAAGCATGTAAACTGATAATGAAAAGATTTTTTGTCACATGATAAAATTAATAAACACAAATTAGATAAAATATACTGATTTCACATGTAACATTTAGATTTACTGAAGATAGATATTAAAGAATTTCAAGGAAAATCTGGAAAAGCTGCCAATAAATTAAGAACCTCTTCCTTTTTTGGAGTTGGTTAAAAATGAACTAGATGTAACCTTTTCTTACATTTTAATAACAGTAGTTACAGGAAGATTGCTAACATAGAGTAGAGAGTGAGGTCATAGAGTATTTATTACAATAATTCAGTTACACTTACATAGACAGGAATACAATCACATAAGAACTTCTTGTTTGTGATAGTTTATTTATTGTTGTCCTTAACCATCAGTTTTCTATGAGTAATTATTTCATTGTTTCATTTGTAATCTATTTTCAAAGTCAACCTTAACTTGTATAATGGCACTCTTTATACTATGAGATGAGATATGCTTTCTGACGCGCAGGGACTATAGACCACAGGTTGGGAAAGCCTTGGCATCTTGCATGTAGGCATGCATATTTGTAAATTATAATAAATGTTGTACTGAACACAGACCTACAAAGTTAACTCATTGCTACCCAGTCATAATTTTATAATAATCATATTATAACTTTATTGTCAGGCAGGAAAGTTTTCATAGGTAGGTAAGCTATTTATACTATGATGAAAAACTGAAACTAGAGGAAACTTTAGAGGAAAGTGGTTAAAAATAGATAGCAATTGGAGTTACATAAGAACTTATTTATTTAAACTCACCTCTACGTAAAATAAAAATATCCCATATCAAATTGTTACAAAAATACACAATTATTTAAAATTCGAACGGTACACTTAAATTCTCAACCTGAGAGCACGTTAAATTAAAATTACATGCACACGACTGGTTCTACGAATCGTTTACGCCGAATACTGGTGTCGGCAAGATTGTAACTTACTTCGCAATTTACGTCTGGTTCGAGGCGTCAGCAATGAACGCTTATTACTCGTGTCATTCCAGCTGCTAGCCCAGAGCAATTGATTCTGATTAGGCGGTATGTTATGCCTCCGCAAACCGGTCGCAAGCAACACCTTTCCAAGGCAATGTAATTCTACATAAAACTTTATTATACATCCACAGATACTTGGTATGGAATGAAGATATCATTCTATAAACGTTATCATATAAACAGAACCCTTTTGTTATCAATAAATCATACAAAACATTGAGATATTAGCTGCGAAAAAATGACACTTACTTCGTTAAAGAAACATTGGATTTTTTAAAGTTATGCTTTTAGTTCACAATACCACTTACCGTTTAAAATATCTAACTTGAGTCCCACTATTAACTTGTTGGCTTTAAGATTCAGGAAACACTTTTACCGTAATAAAACAATAACAACAAAAGTTAGTGCACTATCGAAATTATTGACACCCTTAGGAACATAGACAAGATAATATGTTTTTTTAAACTAGGTAATTTTGCGGTCAACTTTTCACTTTCACTCTATACTTTTATAAATATTTATTATCGACGTAACTACACACTTGTAGAAGTTCAGTTGATATATTTCTTGAGGGAAATTTTATAATCACATGAGCACATGAGTATTATTTATTTCATTATGTTTCATTGTCAAAAAGAAACTTTGTTCTTGTTTATGGCCGGCAGTCGTAGGATTGCCACCTTAAAAATTAACACTGTAGTTGTACCAAAGTTACATGCTCTGTGGCTGCAGCATTTAGCTTTTCTTTTCGATCTCGCTTCGCTTCGCTCTTCGGTCGTAGGCAGGGACTTGAAACGTTATGAAATAACGTTAAAATACCGCTATGTATAGTTTCACTAACGATTATTTCTACCGTTCCACCCGGATTGTAAAAAAATAATAGTTGAAGATTTCGTTCCGATAGATTTTCGTCATATTGCCAAGAAATTAGTTCATAAATAGTTACTGGAACTATACATAACGCTATTACGTAACGTTATCGTACCTCTATTTTGATTCGCTTAAAACGGTAGCCAAAATAATTACTTGTTTCCTTTTTTTTTGTTGTATTACGGGACGGCAAACTTTATTGGCCCGGGGCGGCTTAAAATACGCCACTACTGGCGTAGCTTCCGAGTTTAAATATTTTGTAGGATATCCCCACGATTTCCCTAATAAAGATTATTCAATATCAATGAAAAATTGCATTATTTGTAACGAAAATTAAATTATTTTAAATCCTACTTGGTTACAGTTATTGCTTTTTTTTAAATTTGGCTACTCTGTTTTTACGTCATTCTTAACTATGTCAGCTGTCGCAATACGTCAGACAAATGTCATGTCATGTCACGATATTAATTCTAACTGCTGTGTGTACCATGGACCCATCGTTTAAACTTATGTAGAATTAAATTCAGGTGCCCTTTGCGCAGCTGCGTAATCTCTGAAGAAAATCAATACCGCGATAATTTTCCTGGAAAATAGCTAAATAAGATGGCGCGCATCGCTTATCAGTGAACCTGCGTACTGTAGTACCACAACGATTGACGACGTGCATATTTGGTAATCCAAGTGTATGAACTTCAATCATTTTGCAATGAGTGAACCAAATATGCATTTCGGGGGCGGTAACTCCCAACCGTTCTTGGGTAATGTGAGTATACCGCCGGGTTTGGGTGGTCATGGGAACCAGTTTGTGTCTCATATACATAATAATAATATGCCTCCGACATCGAGTGGGCTACAGAGTGGCATGCCCCCTCCGCTGCCGCCCAGGGTGGACTTAAACCAAGCTCTTGCTCAACCGATGATGCAGAACCAGGGCTATGGGGGCATGGGAGCCTATGGGGGTATGGGTTCCTATGGCGGAATGGGAATGGGAATGGGTTCCTATGGCATGGGAGGATATGGCGGATACGGCGGTTATGGAATGGGGGGCATGGGTGGAATGTATGGAGGATACAACCGATTTGGAGTTGGAGGTGGCTTTGGAGATATTGATAGCAGGTAAATGTTTTGTTGTTTATTTACAGTTTCTGATTGTGTTGTAAAGTACCCCATCTTGAAGTAACAAGCATCAGTAGTAGAAAGCCTTATACATACCAGTGATGCTAGTTTGCTAGTGCAGCTGTTAACCATCCTAAATTAATCAAATAAGGTTCAATCATTTAGACAAAAACAAAGAGAATTTTGGAATTAATAAAAATTACTATTTGATGGGTATTTGCGGCATTGCCCACTTTTTTTCACAACCTAAATAAAAGATGGAAAGACAATTATATTTTATACTTACACAGTAAATTATTAAAGGCAAACAAAAAAGTCCCCATGTACTTAAAACGCTTTTCCCCACAAATATAAAAAGGCTTGTTTGCCTTTCCATAAGTACTAAGGCATAATCTTCTCTTCCAGGTTCATACAAATGGCTGAAGAGAGTTCCCGCCCAGCATTTGATTCCATACAGAGCTGTGTGAATGCTGTTGGCAGTGTTGCTATGATGTTGGAAAGCACTTTCTTTGCTATAACCAGCTCTTTCAGGGCTATTTTAGGTATGTTTAGTCTTATTATATAAAGGGAGTTGTTTTAATTCAGCTTGCAGATGCAGTCCAGGCGGAAAAATGATAATAGAGCATCAAAAAATATTAATTATTTTAAGTCTGTAAGTTTTTAGATTAAATCTTGCAATTCTTTATATACTTGTACATATTATTATTATCTATTATATAAATAGTTAATCCTACCAATATTATGAATGTGAAAGGTTGTATGTTTGTTACTCAATTTTTATGGTACTTTTGGATGATATTTTGCACACAGATTGGCTTTAGAATAGAATAGAAAGTTTTTATTTCAGACCGGAGTCCATAGGGTTAGTTACAATTTTACTTAAGTTCTAGTGTTAGTAGGTTACAGACATGAAAATATACAATTAAAATTCAGCATGGAGCCGCATCCACCTCCGCAACATCGGGGAGTCCCACCGATCTGCGAATACGCTGAGAATACTGTTGGTGCTGCCGTGAACACGAGTCATCAGGGATGCACATCTATTTCTAATAATGGCTGCAAAACCATCAATATTATTATCTGCAAACATCCCTGACGCACTACTACGCCACGGCAGCCGCAGCAGCACTCTCAGTGCATTGTTATATTGAACGCGTAGGTCGCTGTATGTCCGCTGAGTAAAGTTGACCCACAGGCCGCACGTGTAGAAGGACTGACAGTAAGCTTGGAAAAGCGTTATTTTAACTGGCTTCGTACAACGTGCAAACCTGCGAGCCAGCATGTTACAACGGACAGCCAGCGACCTACGTTCCCTTTCAATGTCACAATTATCCTTAAGAAAGGCTTTGCTTTGAAGAGCTTTGTCCTGTATTAAAATAAAACTCATATCATAATCATTTCATTCACAGGGAAAAAGATTCTCTAGTATTACCTACTTGATACACTTAGAAAACTAAGTGTGCGCTTGGAGCTATCAAAGACCCCTTAGTACCCTGACGCCTCTTAATAAGGTCTACACTACTCATGTCATCTCCACAGTTCTGTTATATTATTTGTTAAGTTGTTATTATTTAAATCTACATAATTATACTGTAATATTTTGACATTGACAGATTACAAAAATCAGGATAAATTAACAAGTATTTTAAACAGAAATATGTTCTGAAATGTGTCATCAGCTCTGGGGGCTTAAAATGGTCAATTTAGCAGAATCATAATATGAAAATATTATGAATCATCGTAAAATGTCACAAACTGACAATTCATAATAATGATCTGCGTGTAATTCATATTACGAAATAAATCATCTGTTTGACAGTTTTCTATGGAGATTCGTAAAATGGTCCACAAATTATGAATTGCTTTTAAGTCAAATTAGAGGAATTGCTAAGGACAGCTGGAATTTAGAAAATGAACTGATTTTAGAGGAATTGCTAATGTGGCCAGTTTAGGCCCCCTGGTCCTTCTGCAAAGAGCTTGATCTAAATAACTAAAACGTTTTTAATTATAACAGGTGTAGCAGAAAACGTCAGCCGGCTGAAGTCTCTGTTCGCGCAAGTCTGGTCCACATTCGCCGTGATTAGGACCCTGAACTGGATCATCAGGAAACTGATGGTCATTATTGGTATCAGGACCGAAAATGAATTCAAGGTTAGTAGTAAAATTATGTGTTCTCTTCATCTATCACTAATAAAGAATGTTCTCTTAATATTTTAACAGGATTCTGAAAAAATATATTACCTGTTTCTTTTGCTTTTTTTCTCCATACTTAAGTATTATTTAATCTTTTTAAAAGTTGATAAGTACTTAAACCAACCAGAAAAGTAATTTATTTCAGCTCAAATTATTGATATTAGTACCGCACAGAATCTTATATATAAGTGATATTATTTTTATCAGTCATTTCAAAATAACAATGCCAAAGGTTATCTACTAATAATCCAATTACATAGGAAGATAGGTACACACGGCTATACATTTCCAGTTTATGCTGATTTCGCAATATATAGGGTTTCCGTACAATGCGAGGTCAGCTTATACTGGAAATGCATAGCTTGATGTGTCAGTACTGTCAGTAGCCATGTGTCCCACAATGTTATCAGATCACACTAAGTGATTTTTTATTGCATAAACATTGTTTAAGTATTTTGTTTTGAATTTAAAAACAAGTTTAAATTTGCTTTATATTAATAATACGTCTAATTAAAGGTTATTGAACTGCATTGAATGCAAATTGTTCTCTGTCCATATAGCAAACACATTGTTTCTAAATCCATTTATTGAAACAAAGCCATAATATACAAAATACAGGAAATAGTTTTTTATCAATAAACATTTTATCCCAACAAAATTATTTTTTATCTTTCCCTTATCATTTGACAGTGAATGTACGATTCTATCTAAATCTGCAATCTAACCTTGAGAAGATCTACATCTCCAACCTGTAGGTAGTAAAAACTCGTGAGATTGAACCATATCTATGAAATCCATCCCTAGCAGACGAATATTAGCTTAGAGTGGTTAACAGTAAATGTACAATTTGTCCTTTTTAAGCTTACTCCTGGGCAGGGCTGGGCTGCATAGACTCCTCCTTTATTTTTGAGGGTGGGAAGTCATCAAATCACTTCTCCCGCTCTGGGTGGAGCGGAAGGGCGTGTCAGACTTTTACTGACTAAAACCCACCCATGTTCGTTCAGTTGCCTGTTGCGAAGGTCCCGGTATCCCATTCGGACATTCCCGCAACCCTGGCAAGCATCGGCCAATTGCTATCTCTTTGAGCCTGGACCCGTGCCTGGTCCTTATCGGACGGCGAGCTACCCATTGCTCGCCATCCGCAAGCCCGCGCCTATGGTGGCCGGGAATCCGCCTGGGATTCCCGACGCCCAGGTTGTCTCCAGCGGTGTGAGGGCGCAAACTTTGCCTATCCCTTACGCGTTCCGCCTCCTCCTTCGCAAGCATTACTGCTTCGCAGAAGGAGGTGTGCATAGACTCCCCTGGGTTTCAAGAGTGCACAGTTTTGCGCTTAGGGCGTACAAACGCGGCCTGCTTTCGCACAGCAAGCTAACCGCAAAATAGCAGTGGAATACTTTGAATATGTTATGATCAAAGTTTAAATGCGAATGTCCATAGAAATGTGCTGTTTTCAATTTCCCACCATAAAACCCATTAAAATGATCTTAAAACATCAAGTTTGTGTATAGTTCGAAAATCCACAATAGATTAGTAACTTATCACAATAGGCATGATATCAACATTATAGTCACGCGTATAAAACAGAGATTACTTTATTTTGCTATGTTTTATTATTATCTTTTAATCCTACGTCATGTCTTCATATAAAATACTCACTATTCGAGTGATTTATTTACACTACAAATCAAATCACAAAGATCAAGTGATTTTAAACTACTAAAGTTTTTAGAACGCAACGTCACGATTTTTTAAATTTATATTTGTACATTGTACGGAAATCCTATACAATGAGAGATCAGCATAAACTGGAAATCTATAGCTTGATGTGTAGCCGTGTATACCTACTGCTTCCTGTGTCGTGTGTCGAGTGGTCGCGAGCGCAACTGCTAAGAAAGTCAGCATTAGGTCAGGTTTAGAATTTCTCTGTAGCAGCCCGGAGTCACGATTTGTGGCTGGTTGATGGCTTGAAACATGAAAAGTTAGGTTTCAGTCGCGTATAGTAGGGGGTGCGCCCCCCCAACTACACGGGATTTAAACGTAACTGGTATGTGAGCGTTCTATTCCCCGAAATAAAGACATTTATTTAGAACATACTTGAAGGCACACAAAAGTATTTAGTAAAAGTCAAATAAAAGTACCCTATATTTTCTTGTAAAAAAATAGGAGGAACACCGCTCCGCTCCCTACCCCTTGGGGAATACAGGCGTGATGCTATGTTTCAAATGACACTTGTCCCCGTCACTTGTCCCTAAGGGTTCATTAGAAAACCAGCGTCAGACAGCATTTGTCTGGCATTAATGCTGAAATGAACCTTTTTGGCGCAGCCGTGAGGCACATATTATTGTTAAAACATTATTTTCTCTTTTAATTTTTTGTATATTGTGTTTCACGAACTGTGTCCAAATAAATGTTATTCTTTCTTTATTGTCTGCCCATTAAACACATCTTCCATTTTGTATGAAAAAAAGATGAGTCTCAATACACGGGTTAGAAAAGTTTTGATTGGTTTGTCTTTAAAAATACCGTCTAATTTTTCCAGGCATGGGCCGAAGCCGTGGCTTCGACCCAGCAATCGGGACCGGTGGATCACCACGGCCCGAAATCCTCCGGGTGGCCCGTCGTCATGTTCTTCGGTGTACTGGCCGCCGCGCCTTACATCGTGCTCAAGATGCTGAGTCGGCTTAACAAGAGTATTCAGGAGAACTGTAAGTACAATCTGAAAGATATAAGGTGCATAATCGTTTGTAGGGTGACCATTAATAGATGGCGCAAAAAATATGAAATAATATTTTAATACAAAAGAAATGACCTTTTGATACGACACATGTTTGTGTAGATAACTTTGTAAAAACCGTGTTATCATTATCTTCACGATAGAGTCAATAGATTTTGATCTTATGAGTATATTGGCGTTGACGATATGGCATGTTGATAAAATGATACCAATTTATTCAATATGATATTCAAAACTCGAAACGTATTCGTCTCATGAGTTGCGTCACATTTAGAAGCTCCACATGAGACAAGTTTGCTTTTGGTGCCGTATCATTGTTCCAAAGCAAGAAAGAGAACTGAATAGGAGTAATAGTGCCATCTCTTTTTCGCACAATTTGGCTTCACTTGACTGGACTTCTCTACACTCCTTTTCTTTTTGGGAAAAATCACCAAATCGTCATATTTCCTAATAAAATATACTCCTTACAGTACAAGACCCAACAACCTGGCAGGAGCCATTCCGAGCTGTCGGCAAGTTCAACTTCACAGCTACCAGCCCCCAAGAGCTATCCTTCCAGGAGAAGCAATCCTTCACTGTAGCCCCTGCTCATCTGCAGCCCCAACTGTGGAACTCGGGCTGGTTGATGGCATCCCTCGACGGTAAGACCACAGGGCTAGTGCCCATTAATTATATCAAACTGATAAACCCAGCCCAAGCCCAGAATGTTAATGAAGCGGAAAGGCGGAACAGCGCTGAAGGTGTTTGTGATTCCAATTTTAGACAGGAAGGCTCTTAAATTGTCACTCAGTTATTTTTTGTCTTCCAATTTTGAATTGCGATCTGCTCAAGATGATTCAGAAGTTTTTTTTTTGCACTTTAGTAGATATGTTTTCGTGTTAACCCTTGCTACTAATGAAATAATAGTAAAGTTTGTATATGAGTGAGAAATAGTGTAACGGGGGGGGAGGGCAGTTACATTATTTCTCACTCATATACATGCTCGATTCATTTCTCACTCACGATCTTAATAATAAATTAACGATCATCCCTGCAATGGGAAACATAAGAATGAATGGAGTAAGCACAACGTATTTATTAAACCATTCAAAAGTCTGGGTGCCAAATTAATACTCGACTGACTGTCAAATAAGTCAACTTTCATTTGGAGTGGGAATTGTTAAAAAGAAAGATAGAAAATATTATTAAATTCTTTCACACTTATTTTACTTCTGACAGCAACCATAAACACTGCTACAAGGTACTTTTGGCGCTCGAATGACGTTGACAGGGGGCGCTGTTGGCAAACATTTGTGCAATTGTTTTATGAAATGTACAAGATGGCGGTTTTAGTTCCGATTATGGCCACGCGCTGAAAGAACCTTCTAGCGCTATAGCAACGTTAATAAAGATCACTGTGCAAAATCACAGGTAAAATAACTGTGAAACTGTTATTTATTTTTTGTTTTTGTTAATTAATATGAAAAGACTGTAAGAATGTGTGCTTTTTCGGCCTTGGCCCAGTTTGACTGGGCATTTTTTGTAGTATGACATTCTGGAAGATTTTCCTATAAGTAAAAATATTGATCATCGGGACCTCTATTTTGAGTACATAATACAATTTTGTACGGAGGTTTTTTTGTATGTCAAAAGGACAATATTTCGAAACCTAAAAATGTCCTAAAAGGCGTTATTCTCGTTATGAAAATTCGCGCTCGTAAATAATTAAGGTATGATGTGCTGTGCTGTCCTCAGGAGAAAGAACAATGGCCATTTTGGACTAGGAAAAAAAAAGAATTTGTTACGTAATGATATTATTACCAAAATGAAATACATTGTTAATGTAATCATTGGAACTCATAGATAATTGTTTAAAAAAATACAACTTTGCTTACAGAACACAGGATAATATATGTTATTTCTGAAAGCATTAGTAATTTTTACGTTCCAGGAGATACAGCATAGCTTAAGGTTGTATAGACAGAACCGTTTTAAAATTAACTGACAGCGACCAGTAAAATGGAGCCCTTATAAAACCAAAGTTTTATGAATGAGGGATTTGAACTGTGATATTTTACAGTCCGGCGAACGAAATGAAGTAATGATGTAATTTAATTTAGCGTTTGAGAACAAACCATTTTGTGATATTGCTCCTTACATCAATGAACTGGGAGTAAGCAGAATACTGCAGATATTATCGCCATTAAGCAAACTACAATAAGGCTACAATCATGGCCTGTCTGGAAATAAGCTCTCTGAACTTTCGCGCATGTTCTCTCACTCACACTCGCCTCATATCACCATTTGGTTCCAAAAAAAAACTTTTTACAAAAAATAACAACCGACTTCCAAAAAAAACAAAAAAAGTGAAAAATAACTTTAATTTCGGAATTCGGTGGCATAAAACGAAAATTGAAAAGCAAAGACACCGACTTACGAAATTAAAGTTATTTTTCACTTTTTTTGTGTTTTTTTTGGAAGTCGGTTGATTTTTTTTGTAAAAAGTTATTTTTTCACTTTTTAATTGTGGTACCTACCCCACACAAATTCGAATACCAATACCTGCTATGTAAATAACAATGACGGGGTCAAACAATATATCGTCTACATAGACTAAGTGGGAAAAAATACGTAATATTGAAGCTAACTCAAAAACGACGCAAGCAAAGTTAGTAAAATTTATATGCCTCTGAAGCTTGACCTACCAAACAAAAAAAGAATCATCGAAATCGATTTATAATTGGCGGAGTAATCGCGTAACATACACAAAAAAAAAACATACAGACGAATTGAGAACCTACTCCTTTTTGAAGAAGTCGGTTAAAAATTTTTATTGCACAGCCTTTCGCGCAAAGTTCGTACCGACCGGATTCATCGGCCATTATAACTTGGCAGTTTTAAAGTTCGCGCAGAGGGCTACGCAGTAACAAAGGACCAAATGGTGACCTGAGGCCAGTGTAAGTGAGAGAACATACGCGAAAGTCGTATGCGCCTATGTTCAGACCGGTCAAGTTATGACGGCCGTATTGTACTGTACAGTTTTGACGACTGTTATAATCTGTAACGGGGTCATTCTTCGTTTTTTGACGTTTTCTATGGTTTTATGTGCTACCTATTTGTACACTTTTTCGGTTCAGTTATTCATTCCAATGTGACATTTTAAAAGATTGTAATGTTGTGGTTTTGAAGAATGGCCCTTCTTTCTAGTGATTTAAAATTGTATAATGTATTAGTATATAAGTCAACGTAGGTAGGTGTTTATAATATAATTTTATGCATTTCACAAATTATAAAGTCTCAAAATGTTTTTTTTTTTCATTGGTAAAAGGAATGGTGTAGGTGCAATTGATTTTTTGTGTAAGTAATATTTTTAAAACAAAAATGTGATTGGTTTATTTTTGGATTATTTTATTTACCTCTTCGTGTTATCGGAAAAAAATGTTCATGTCATACATTATCCACACCAAAATTCAAGTAGGAGTGACAACTAAATCATTTAATTTGACCAATATTTTACCTAAGTGTAACATTAATAATTTTATACTAGTCAATCACGTTTATTATTTCACTTCTTTTTATATTGTATTTTGAAATATTCCTGTGTGTCAATATGGCAATTTTTATTTATTATCAAATTATTAATGTAAATTATTTGTAAAGAAAACTAAAACTATTTAGGTACTCTTAGTATTAGTTAATCAGTTTTCTCAATTTTCTGTATGAGTATGATCAGTTCAAATAGTCAGTCTTCTTTTGCATTTTTTTATACCACTGTTTCGTTATTCTTTCTCAATCTCATCTCTCATAGTATAAAACGGGCGTTTTTAGGGTTCCGTAGTCAACAAGGAATCCTTATAGTTTCGCCATGTCCGTCTGTCCGCGGCTTAGCTCAGAGACGGTAAGTACTAGAAAGCTGTAATTTGGTATGGGTTACATATAAATCACGCCGACAAAGTGAAAAAAAAAAAAGGTTTTTTTTTTTTCTCGTCAATCCCATGGTGTGGGGTATCGTTGGAAAGGTCATTTAAATAATGTGAGTTTGTAAAAACCATTTTTGGATTCAGGGATCCGTTTGCGGTATATTAAGCTTTAAAGTGATAATTTTTGTTAGAGTCAAGTGTCTCCCCCCCCCCTGCCAGCTAAATGGTTGGTTTTGGGTATGTGAAAAAAATCACCGCAGTATATAAAACGAAATTAAAATTTGCAATTGCAAAAACATGTTCTCCTATACAATGTATGGGAGAACAAGTTTTTCAACTACGATGTTAAGTTTGTTGGATAAATTCATCCCAACTACGGAACCCTTCATTGTGCGTGGTTGGACATGCACTTGGCCGGTTTTTCATCGTGTGTCATCTCCGAATAAGTTTGGGCAAAATAGAACTTATCTGTAAGGCTCAATTCGCCTCTAGATCATGTATTTATTTGACCGTAAGTTCTGCGAGCGATGTATTTATTAATCATATTTATAAGCTCTCTTCTAATAACATAATTATATAAAATAATAATCAATATTATCAAAATTGAATACAATTATCAGTGAACACGTCAGGACTGATTTGATGAATAAAATCTTTTAAAAAGACTTTTATTTTTAAATTGTTTTATTTTGTCACATCGCCTAAGCCTGCGGGAAAGGAAAGTTAATTCCTAATCATGTGATGAATGACTGCCTCGTTGATCTAGTGCTCGCGCTATTAGTGTGATGAGCAGCAAGTGAGTATATAATGTACACCTCTATCTAACCCTTCAAATACAGGGTCCTGGGTTAGACACCCATACGGGCATAGACTCGAAATGTGGGTGTACCTACCAAAGAGTAGAATAAACTAACTTTAATCCATACTTCCATACTAATATTATAAACTCGAAAGTAACTCTGTCTGTCTGTATGTTACCTTTTCACTCCTAAATAACTGAACGGATTTCGATAAAATTTGGCAAGGAGATAGATGGCATCGCGGGGAAGGCCAGAGGCTATTTTTTATCGACATACCACGCGGGCGAAGTCGCGGCGGTGAGTTTGTTTGTATGTTACGCTTTCACGCTGAAACGGTTGAACGGATTTGGATGAAATTTGGCACATGGGTAAACCATGACCTGGAATAGGACATAGTATACTTTTTATGCCGGTATTCTAACGGGATCGAGACTTACGCGGGTGAAACCGCGTGGCGCAGCAAGTGAGTATACAGGGTGTGGGTAGACACCGTTATCCTTGAAACTAGTGGTTTGGTGTCATCTATAATATACTTTTTCTATGGGGCCAACTTTGAAATCGCAAAAAAAATATCAGTTGTTCCATACATTTTGTCGATTTAAGTGAACATAAATGTATGGAATAGCCGATTTTGATGATACTTTTCCATTATAATTAAATATATATCAATAATTTTTCAATACTAGGTAAGTATTCGTTTAGGAATATTGTAAAAGCTCTGAGATCTTGACTATTTGCCAAAAACTACTAAAATAAGCACGTGGAAGTAGTCGTAAAAAATTATCAGTTCATTGACACAATAACCCTCTCATCCACTAGGCAACATTTGGCGTGCGAAATGTTGCTCAACATGTTGAACTAGTTTTGATTTCAGCGGCAGTGGTTACAATTTTATCAAAAAATGCATTTAAAAAAATAGTTAGCATAGTTTTGGTACAGTTAAATTAATTTGAGCACTCTTTCGTTACACCACATAACGGATATTGCTGTGCGTCACGTCTTCTCCACTTGACAACATTTTTTGTTGCTCAACTGCATGTTGCACGGAAACAAACAACAACCCGCGCGTCACGTTGCGCGCCAGCTGGCAACGTCGCCCGCTGTTGTGCAACGTCGCGCGCTGTTGTGCAACGTCGCGCGCTGTTGTGCAACGTCGCGCGCTGTTGTGCAACGTCGCGCGCTGTTGTGCAACGTCGCGCGCTGTTGTGCAACGTTGCGGTACATGCTATACATAGTATTCGCTTTTTAACAGTCGCTTTTCGTGTGTCATCTGTGTGACCGCTTAGATACTTTTTCTACTCTTTGCCGCATAGTTCTTCTTGTTCTTCTAAACTACAAAATGGATTTTGACTCTGTTAGTATAAAGAAAAGTCTAGAATATTTTTTTAGGTTTATTGTAAAGTCATATTCCTAAGTTTACAAGTAGGGTTCGGGGAATTCAAAGGTAACTTCGCGCCCCGTCAGCTTCTTGTATACCGACTGGAAGGTGTCCACCTGCGAACAATAACAATACTGGATTAGTACATGGAAAACGAACTGGAAAATATAAGGTAAATCTGCCAGTTTCTTGATTGCATGTTACAGGGCCAATTATGCAACACCCACGTTTATCTCGCAAGCAAACTATTCGTAAATAACATAACATCACGGCTGTTAGCGTCCCTGTGTAGATGGGTGAAGGTGAAGGTGAAGAAAAGGTGTTTCTTGAGGATACGCGCATATACTGGACGCGACGAGGCGCTCAGAGTATCGGAACTCGTGCATATTACGTGTGTACAACGGCGTGAATCCGGTCGGAGTGTTGACTCTTCAACAGAATGTATCTCAAGCCATACACACGTAAAACGTATGCTTACTGTAAAAAAAAGCTGTGCTAGTGTCGAACAACGACAAATTGTGAGACCACACCAACCAAATCCCCACTGGCAATCAATAGCAGCCGCGTTTGCGAATGAATATTGTGAATGACTATTTGAAGGGTATTCTTAAAGAATATTAAGAATCTCCTTCAAATAGTTGGGATTGTGAGCAAGTCACACTATTTTTAGCAAGTTTTAAGTTTATTACTCAGATCAGTTTAATAACAAACAATGGATGAACTGTGTGAAAGATGATATGGCTCAAAAGGGGGTGACTACTGAGATGACGACTAATAGAGAAGTATGGAAGAAAAGGACATGTTGCGCAGATCGTCAAATAAATTGGGATAAAGGCAACAGAATGATGATTAGTTTAGTAACAATCCTCACCTTGTGTTCAATAGTGGTCTGCTGGTTCTTGTCAAGGTGCACCTTGATGAGCTGGGAGCCATCCAGCTTGATGCGGATGCGCTTGCCCACAATCTCTGCGGGGAAGACAAGGTCCTCCAAGATGGCGTCGTATACTGACGTCAGGGTCCTGAAAATAAGTTGAATAGAAGGTTTAGTTATCTGGTAAATAATAGTAGTATTTAATTATATGTTTTTAATGGGTTTTTTTTTGGCAAAAAATTGGGTAAGGACACTACCATGCACGGCAATAAAGGGGCCCACGGCGTACAGGTGCACAATAAGGGCCTAAACACATAACCGCGTTGCGGCGCCGTAACGCAAAAATTAAGGCGGATTCAGGCCATTTCCTAAGAAAATCTTAGGGTGCCGTCGCTAATTTCTGCGTTGCGGCGCCGCAAAGCGGTTGTGTTTAGGCCTTATGCTTGTCAAGAAAATGTGTGCACTATTTAATTAGTTATAGCAATAACTAAGCTCCTCTGAACTTGATTGTTAATCTAACTGATTAACAATCAAGTGCTGAGCATTGAGCAATTAAATTAGTCATTTATGCCGGGGGAGCCGGGTGTTCATACCCTGAACCAATCTTTACATGGTGTACAATACATATACTTAGTGGCTCAAGTATTTGCTTTTTAAATCAAATATAGCACTGTGACAATTTTTTCACATTATTTTTTTTATTTTTATGTTTCTGTATTCATCCCACTGCTTGACCAAGAGCTTTCATTATTTTAGCATTTTTATGTTAGTGCTGTTTTTCTTGAGCATATAAAGCAAACATTATTTACCTGGATCTGGGCCTCTTCTGTTTGTTGGCTACGCGCGTCTTGTGGCTGGGCTTGGGCAGAATCTTGCGGTCTCCGACGAACACAACGTGTTTACCGCTGAATTTCTTTTCCAATTCACGCACCAGCCTGATCTGGATCTTCTGGAATGCCTTTAGCTTGGGCATGGGCACGTAGATGATGATTGACTGGAAACAGAGAATTATGAAATGAATATTATTGAATGAGGTCCACACAGAAAATAAATAAATTAATTGTTGGGTATTGCTACAGTTTAGGGACAGTGTAGTAAATTGGAAATACAGTGCAGTTGATTTTTATCAAATATTATGAATAATGCCTGCCTGGGTTTTTAAGAATTTGCAGGAGCTCAGGTTATTGGTACATCTGCCTTCAAAGAGATTCAGTGATTGGATTGGACATAACAATAATGTTTACATTTTCTGCAAAATTAAAACATTCCTTGAAGTCAGGAGTCAGAAGTGAAGGAATATTTTGATGTAGTGCCAGTATAGCAGTACCTAACATCAAACTGCCAGTCCCCACAACACACGGGGTTCCCTCAAGTCAGTGTTTATTTCAATTGAATATCATTTGGCCCTCCAACATTCAATCATTTAGAAATGGGTAGGTACTTATGTTAGATTCTCAAGTAACTACTGACATTGTTGATGGACTGAGAAGCTCTCATTAATTAATTTGCCCAGTTAGTACAGGTTAGCCAAGCTTAGCTGGACATCAATCTACCTAGCCTTTTCCCAACTATGTTGGGGTCAGCTTCAAGTCTAACCAGATGCAGCTGAATACCAGTATTTTACATGGAGCGATTGCCTATCTGACCTCCACAACCCAGTAACTGGATAATAAGTTAACCCTTGGTAAGACTGGTTGTCAAACTTTCAGACTTCTGTGCTTTGCTGGACATGTCATTCCAAATACACATGGACAACTTTGACATTCAATGCAATAAAAACTAATTGTATGTGGGTAATCCATAGAAAAAGAGTGAAAACTATCGTTTTATATTAAATCCACATTAGTTCCTCGTACCTTTTTGTTGTGCAGTTCGATTTCCTTAGCCTTTGTAATGTAGAGCTCCCTAAGTTGCGCCTTCAGGTCGGAGTTGGTCTCCAACTCGACCAGGGCCTGTGAGATCGACGTCTCGAAGACATCGGGCTCGGCCGCGCTGGCTTTGATGATCTTAGTACTCATCTGCAACGTACAAACACTAATACAGAACACCACTCCAAACTTTTAGGTTAGGAAAGTTTACTTCACGATTTTAACTTTTCAATTCAAACTTTCACTAAAAAACTTAGCCACAATACCACATACACCTTATATTTAGGCGTTTTGTATTATATTAACAGTAATCTTTTCAAAATAGCACTTTCAGAAACCAAAACAACGTTGGACACCGAGGGAGCGGATTTGTCACCACAAAATATCTAAGTAATCTTTACCGTTAACAATATATTATTGTCCCAAATATATTACGTGATTATTAAAGAAATAGAAACACGAATTATTTGTCTTACAAAACGCTTAAATACATTAAAATTATCCAAAATTTCATAAGGACAGCTACCTTGAGAACTATACGGGAGAGAAAGAGACAGAAACGTAGTGTTGTCAGCATACAAACTAAAATCTACTCAAAATTATTTTAAACAAAAAGATGAATAATCAAATTAATTAAAACAGATTATCAATTTAGTATGATTATATCAAGCCTCAGTATGAATAAATATTTATAACCAAAGAGTACTAATAAAACAGCCTAGCCTTTTTCCCAACAATTTTGGGGTCTGCTTCCAGTCTACCCGGATGCAGTTGAATTGCTGAAAACCAGTATGTTACATGAAGTGGCTGCCTATCTGACCTCCACCACCCAGTAACTGAGTGACACGATATCACTAAACATTGCATTTGGCAAGACTTTTTGTCGATTGTTGAAGGAACAGAATATATTCCGCAAGAAAAATGTTGCCCATTAGTCTTTACTCGGTGCAGCTTGATGAAGACGTGTCTGACACGACACGTCTTCACACGATTTCACGACACGACTGTGTCGTGTCGAATTAAAGATCTCATCGCTTACTTTTACAAATGCAAACACGAATATTTTTTCGGAAACGAATTATTTTAAAAATATGCGGCCACAGATTTGCGTTACTAGGCGGGTTGCAGTTGAAAATCAACGTCAGGGTGGTACACACCGACGAACTCGCGACACGCGGGGTTGCGAGAATCGTCGAGAGAAGCCGGCAATTAGGACTCGAGGTGGCCTTGCACAAGTCCGAGGTCATGTGTTTTCATGGCCCTCGGAGTCGGAACGCGCCACCGTCGGTTTCCCAAATCACGGTAGGAGGGATCACATCGGCGTCGAGTCGACGATGAAGTACCTCGGACTCGTCCTCGACAGCCGGTGGAACTTCGTAGAGCATTTCCAACGTTTGGCTCCCAGGCTGGACCGGGCTGGGGCCGCCTTGGGGCAGCTCCTGCCCAATCTTGGGGGGCCAAACGCCTCCTGCCGGAGGCTCTACGCGGGGGTCGTGCGGTCCATGGCCCTTTACGGGGCACTGGTGTGGGCGCGTTCCCTTAGGCTGCGGCCAGCCTGCTGGTTGAACGCGTCCCAAAGGGTCATGGCCATACGGCTGGCCCGGGGATACCGCACGGTCTCCCGTGAGGCGGCGAGCCTCCTTGCCGGATTACCACCATGGGATCTGGAGGCGAAAGTCCTCGCGCACATCTGGGAGTGGCGCGAGGAGGTGAAGCGCCGGGGCTTAACTCCGCTGCCACGAAAAATCGTGGCACAGCGGACAGAGCTCCGGCAGGATCTCATGGCGGCATGGAGAGTGCGATTGTCGCAACCCAGTGCTGGGCACGCCACAATTGCGGCGATAAGTCCCCTCTTTGAGGAGTGGCTGGAGAGGCGCCACGGCGTCCTCACCTTCAGCCTGACGCAGGTCCTCACCGGACATGGCAGCTTCGGAAGGTACCTGTGTAGGATTAGGCGGGAGGAAACGCCCGGGTGTGACAACTGTGCGGATCGTCCGGAGAACACGGTGGAGCATACGGTGGAGCATACGGTGGAGGTGTGCCTTGCTTGGTCGGAGCATCGCCGTGTCCTCGTGGAGACGATTGGTGGCAATGACGGAATCGACGCAAGGGAATCCGAAAGGGATAGCGGGACCCTGGCAACAGGCAACTTAAGGAACACGGGTGGGTTTTAGTCAGTAAAAGACAAAAGAAGAGTTTTCTGTTTTTATAGTTTTACAAGCTTTTGTTCGCGGCTTCGTCCGCGTGGATGTCGGAATATCCCACGGGAACGTAAATGTACTAGGTACCTATTGGTACCAGGATTAAAAGGAAGAGAAACGATTATCGTATCCCATTAGCCGAGGATTGCGTTAGCCGCTTGTTACGCGTAATTTTGTATCCTGAGATAGACAATTTCACCTTCCCATATTTTCTGGGCGTTATTTTCCCCGCTATTTTGTTCATTTTTAAATGAGGCAACATTGGCTTAGCGTTCAGAAGTTGTAGATTACGTCGGCTCATTTTGTTTTTACAAAAAAATTTAGTAATATCCTAAAAAAGTATTCTTTTAGTACATTCTAATCATAAATATTATTCATAGTTGCCTTAGATTAATTAAATAAAGGTCAACCAAATTGATTTTAATTAATAACTCATTCCTGAACGCAGCACATGAGGTCATTTCAACAGCTGTTCGAAAACTTACTTTCATTTGCTTTATTTGGACCAAAGGTGTCTTTGGGTTTTCTTTCAAAATACGTAGATTTTAGATTTTTTTGCTATAATATAACATAATCTAAATAAGCTTTCGGTGTTGTAAATCGTAAATCAAATTTCAGAATGTACTTTGTCTTTATAATTTTGACAAATGACAATGACATGACATTGACATTCGACGAAGACCGAAGATTCTTCCCTGTGATTCTTGCTCCGCCTCTCGGAATCCGGCAATTTGTAGTAGGATAGTAATATATGAAATAATTTACTCCATACAAACATACTTAATTCGCATCACTGTAAATTTACAAAAACAAATCAGGATGTGCCTATTAAAATTTTAATTTAGAACAGAAATAAACTTACTCAGGAAAACGAGCAATAGGTAAACAAACATGTTATATTAGTTGTTTCACCGTATTGAACGGCGAATATTGTCTAAACAGACCTTGAGTTGTTCCCATCGTGTGCTGTAGCAGCTGTGTAAAAATGAAACCCACCGAAAATGGGTGAGTGCTTATAAATTTATTGTTCTGTTCGTTTCTTCAACTAGGTACAATTTGTTTCAAGTTGCTTCAATACACTGATAGTTTTAGTTAAGTTATTATCATTATTTTTATTTTAGTAAGTAGTTTAGGTATAGGAGCTTGTGGCTAATTAATAACTGCCGCACGGGTCGATCCATCAGGTAAAACTACGCTTGACGGGGTTGGTCTGTCGATGGGTGGCCATCTACATACCGAGACTCCTTGCCTCGGAAAGCATGTTATGCCATTGGTCCCAGCTGTCATTCATAGATCTTTGACAGTCGTTATGGGTCCTCAGAAGCCCGAAAGTCTGACAACCAGTCTTACCAAGGGGTATTGTATTACACAGTTACTGGGTTGTGGAGGTCAGATACGCAGCCGCTCCATGTAAAATACTGGTATTTAGCTGCATCTGGTTAGACTGGAAGCCGACTTCAACAGATTTGGGAAAAGGCTATGCAGATTAATTGAGTTAATTAGGTATAAATTGTCAATAGAATAGAAACAATCCTTAGAGTTGTCATCCTTAGATGTCACCCTTTTAGAGGCAAAGCCTGCGCCCTCACGCCCCTAACCGCCGCCGCTGGAGGCGTCGGGAATCCCAGGCTGATTCCCGGCCACCATAGGCGCGGGCTTGCGGACGGCGAGCAATGGGTAGCTCGCCGTCCGATAAGGACCAGGCCCGGGTCGATGGCGCGTCGTGTTCCACGCGCTCCTCAAAGAGATGTCAGCACACCTGACGGGGTCCGTTAGGACCGATGCCTGCCAGGGTTGCGGAATAGTTTGAAAGGGATACCGGGACCCTGGAAACAGGCAACTGAAGGAACACGGGTGGGTTTTAGTCAGTAAGAGTCTGACACGCCCTTCCGCTCCGCCCAGAGCGGGAGAACTCACATGATGCTTTCTCACGCAAAAAAAAAATAAAAAAGGTGTCGCCCTTTTACCCTAACAAAGAGTCCTTACGGCTGTAGTCTTTGACTGTAGGTGGGGTGACTCTGCATTCTCTTTGCCTTTGGTTACAATTTGGATTATGTTTACAATTTTCATGAAAATCTTCAGCAGGTTTTAGGCAAGACTATTACTAGGGTATTTATCCTAGTTTTCTTCCGAGTTGTACTCTGTATATTTACTTCATGGTCTTGCTTGTTTCATTTATTCATTCCTGTAAAAGTAATTATAACAATATCATACTTAAACAGAGCTTTATAGGAGAGAAATATAAGAAAAAATATTCTTTCATAACTTGAATATGCAAGTACATAGGAATTATAATAATATGCTTGCATACGCGTTTACAGGCGCGCTCCTTTTAGCGCATAAAAGCGCGATCGTTTTAGCGTTTGAACGTGTGCTAATGTTAGCGATTACAAGCGCGCTACTAAACGCGTTACATTTTGCTCTTTAAAACCGACTTCGCCTGTAAGTAGCAACCCTATGTTAGCGGGAACCAGTTGGTCTGTAGCAATATGGATTCGATACAAGCTTACAAGCCGTTTCCGATCGTACGTACAACTATAACATTATTTACATTTAAAACAACAAAATTAAAAACAAATCAATCATGTCATGAAATGTGCCTGTCAGTAAGTATTACAAAATACACAGCCCAACAACTTGATACAAGTGCTGATAATGTAATCTGCTTGTAATAGCACTCTACGGAACATACTGAGCTTATGTTACGTTGAAAGACTGTCTATTGGACAAGACATGACCGTGTCTATAAGTAGTACTATACGAGAGAGAGAGTTTCGACAAAACGTCTTGTAAAATAGGTATTTTCTCCTTTTTCATCGTTCTCACTGTTATCGGTGGAGGTACACGCTGCTGTCGGCAGCCTTGCGCCAACGTTTTCCTTCAATCAGATCTTACTTGGCCAGAAAATGCGTGCTGCTGCCACTTTACCACTGCTGTAAAGGCAGACGGGCAGCTATTGCCTATGTGAAAAATTCAATATCATATTAATCGACATTCCGTCCAATCTGATTAGACTGGATTTTTCTGGATTAGATCCATATCTAATCCAGAAAAATAATAATAAAATAATAAAGAATAAAAACGGTAACAATAAATAGCATCTTTATCTAGGATCCATATGATAGATAAAGATGCTATTTATTGTTACCGTTACTTTCAGAAATTCAAAAGCGTTATTTTGTGCGGAACCCCGCTCGACGTCAGAGCAAGCCTGACTCGCCTGTAATGAATCCACAAGTCAGCAACACGTGCGCTCGCGCTGTAAACAGTACGCCCACGTCATTCATTGTATCGTATACTCAATATATTTCCGCGTTTTCATAGTGTACAATTTGATAAGAACTCTCCGCAGTGACCTCATAGCCGTTCCCCGGCTAGCGTGTGCTACGTGTCTTTGCCATATCGTGAAAAAAAAAAGTTTGTGAGTTCCTTTTATATTCCTGTGATTCTAGATTTAAAAATAGAACAGTGGCTGATCATGTCCAAGACTAAATAGATTTTAATTAAAAAGGTTATGCTTTTATTAAGAGGAATGGAATGGTTTTCATTGTAATGAATTAGTCGCCGTTCATTATAGTTCAGTAGTTTAGTTCGGTTCTATATTACAGTGGTGCGATATTCTGAAACCGTGACCAATTATTTCTTTTAGTACCGGATGTTCTGATAAACTTGAACCGAAAGACTTTTTGAATACGTATTAGAACGGGTATTGCAATACAACTTGAACTGTATTCAATACCTATTCAATTCAACAATGCTGCTCAAATCACTGTTTTCCCACACACTATTTCTCGTACCAAGTTCATATTTTTTCGATCATTGATTTTGATTTTGATCATCTAAGTCATCATCATCTGCCTAGCCTTTTTCCCAATTATGTTAGGGTCGGCTTCCAGTCTAACCGGGTGCAGCTGAATACCAGTATTTTACATGGAGCGACTGCCTATCTGACCTCCACAACCCAGTAACTGGGTAATACGATATCCCTTGGTTAGACTGGTTGTCAGACTTTCGGGGTTCTGGCGACTCGTAACGACTGTCAAAGATCCACAAATAACAGCCGGGACCAACGGCTTAACGTGCTTTCCGAGGCACGGAGGAGTCTCGATATGTAAGAAGTTCATCCATCCACGGACCAACCCCGGCAAGCGTAGCTTAACCTGTTGGATCGACTCCTGCGGCTGTTATTACTTAGCCACGAGCTCCTCAATTTTGATCATCTACTACTGAGTCTCAATCAGGCTATTTCTGAATACGGCTTGTTCTTTTTGGGTACTCTATGAGTAAATATCTGGACCTAAAGCAGTATTATTAAAGTAGTATTATTTAGACCTATACCCCATTTGAAATAAGATTAGACATTAAAACAAACCCTTTTACAGTCCGTTCAACCGATTTTGAATTCTATTGCGTTGGTGGCTTGACAAATGGCAGCCGCAGTAGTTAGGTAGATAGTTGGTATTGTGTAACTTTTTTTGCTTTTAATGCTATCCTTATGCCTACGGTATAGAAGTCAAAATCGTTTGAACGGACTGTAAAAGGGTTTGTTTTAAAATCTTATTTCAAATGGGGTATAGAGCAGTATTATTTTAATATTACTTCAGTGCTATACAGGACGTATTATACGCAATACGAGATGGGAGCTATAATAGCTCCCATCTCTTTCTCACACTGAAGTAATATTAAAATAATACTTCTCTAAGAGGTGGTGGTTTGCCCCTGATGATTATACTGAATAAGAAACGGATTGTTCTTTTTGGGTATTTTAAGAGTAAATACTTATTTGATGATTATTTTAATGTCTCGATGGCTCAGTGGTTGAGGTACTGCATTAACAACCTGCCTACGCGTCGCAGGTTCAATGCCAAAATATCAATATGACTTATAGATTGTAAGGTGTTTCTAGTCTGGCTGTTCATATATGTAGGTACGTAAGATTTCTCACAACGCGCAACGCATCCACGATACATGAGAAATTCCATGCGTGAGACAAAGCTCTTTAAATTAGTAATAGGGTCCCGTTTTACCCTTTGGGTACGGAACCCTAAAAATGGTACGTCTACACTGTATACCCTGACCTTAATTTGACATTGATTTGACACCTCAGGGTCAAATCAAATTAGCTAGCGAAACTCTGCAGACGTGATGGGTATCGATACCAAAACACGACAAAATAAAATTATGTTTTTTTTGGGTTCATCGACCGCTGGGGATTTTGTTACTTGAAGTACTTATGAGTTGAGAAAATCTGTTTTTTTGTTTTGTTTTATGTTGTTTATACATAAATCGATACCCATCCCGTCTGTGAAGTTTTACACAGAGAAAACTTATTTTTTAAACAGATTTTTAATTATTTTTTTCGGGTCTTCAACCGCAGGTAGTCAACCTGCGCTTGATGACCCGATGATGAAAAAAAATCATCAGATGAATTCCTTTTTTGTTTGATCAGCACAGCACCCTAATTGCGCAATGCACGGTCGGACAGAATTGGAATCAGTTTGAAACAAATATCTAATCCATTGCTTCATAAGTTCGAAAAAAAATCTGCTCAACAACGTAACTTACGAACGTATGAAGCAATGGCTTAGACATTTGTTTCGAACCGATTCCAATTCTGATTGATTGTGTGATTACCCAATTCGGTGCAGGTTTAGATATCAATTTCAACTACGTCAGTTTAGCTAGCTAATTCAATTTGACCCTGTATGTTACATTAATTTGTCAATTTAGTAGGGCTGGGCTTGATAAGTTTTATGTTTTATGTTTAGCAGCTATAGCACCTAGTAACTCCGTGGTAGAAGGCTATAAAATATGTGAGCTCATTCAAGCGATTATCTAAATTGATAACATGTATTGACTAATAAAATACTAATCCTATCAAAACTGATAATTCTTATAATAATTGAAGAGCGTCTTTCACTTTAGGTATTACTCGAACATAGGTAAATTTTATTGTCTGTGTTAGAAAATGAAATCAGGTTACCAACCCAATAAAACTACTGGATTGATTTTGATAACATTTTCTTCAATGTGACGTGTTTTCGGGGAGTTTATATCATGTTTTAAAGGAAGTAACGAGTGGTTTAAATAAACGTTTCGCTCTATTTCCTACATAATATAATATACTAGCTTCCGCACGCGGCTTCACCCGCGTGGTATGTTGATAAAAAGTAGCCTATGTCCTTTATCAGGCTCTAGACTATCTGTGTACCAAATTTCATTTAAATCGGTTCAGTAGTTTTGGCGTGAAAGCGCGACAGACAGAGTTACTTTCGCATTTATAATATTAGTAAGGATTATACAGGGTGACATTGAAATCATGAGCATCCTCTTAAGGGGTCATTATACCTACGCATCCTTATGAACAACTTTCACTATAGGGACAACTCTGAAACCGCGAAAAAAAAAACATCTGCTGTTCCTTTCGTCAAAATGTCGGGACACGCTGATTTTTTTAAGCCCATTTAAAAGAATGCCCATGAATTCAAATTTCGCCCTGTATATATTATTTAATTCTATAATTCAGTTATTATGGAATCAAATGGCACATCTCATTGACAACGGTGGTGCGACACAGATAACCTTTTCATTGCAATTATACTTATTACTGTAAATATTTTGCAACCCTACCCTTCAGATAGATCAGTCAATCACTGTGATTTCAAGCTGTTTGCTATTAAACTCACTATCTCTATTGAACAATCTTATATTCAATCATCGGTCTTGGTTGCATCATTAGCCAATATCATTCCACTCTAAATAGGCTTCTTAAATTGCACGCCACAGAGCCCCATCCTCAGCCACTCTCAACCGTCTATTTCCAGCCAACCTGCGAAGTTCTTCACTCCACCAGGCCTAAGGTTTCTCAGCTTCTCTAGTTGTAACCAAGACCCTAAGGGTCAGCGCAGACAGAGAGGAATAATCCCCGCGCGGTCTCGGGGATTTCCTTTACGGATCGCGTATGCCGCGCGGGGATTCCCGTGTATCTTCGAGGACGCGCGAGCATTTTTTGTCAGGTTCAAGCATTTATGCACTTTATTTTAATAATTTTAAAGTTTATTTTCAAGTGCGTTAATAAAATCCTCTCCGCTGCGCTCCGTTCTATCTGCGCTGATCCTAAAGAGACTAAGCCTTTTCTGAATGCCAATTCCTATCTCGAAACCATGCGTGTTTATTATAGGCATTTATTTATATTAATGCAAGCATTTATTTAAAAATATATGATAAATTGTATATTAATTGCAATAAAAATAAAAAAAATATAATGCATTTATAAATGCTCTTTTTTATAATTATAAATAATTGTAGACTACAATTATCGCTACCTCACAAGGTAAATCTCATCTCACAAGGAAGGTCATCTAACAGGAGAATAGTAGAACTTATTTTTGTTTTACTTTGTAAGTGTTGTAAGGAATCCTTTCCACACTGCAAGTTACTTGCACGCAGGTGATACAGATGCTATTGCTATTATTCCAACTTGTACACTTCTTTCCACTATGCAAGCCACTTGCGCCTAACCATCCAGTATGCAAATTACTTGCACGCAGGTGATAAACATCAAATTGCGATTATACCAACTTACACACTACTTTCCACTATGCAAGCTACTTGCACCCAACTTTCCACTCCGCAAGTTACTTGTTCCTAACTTTCCATTACGTAGGTTACCTACTTGCAGACGCGTAAACCATAATTGCATACCGTCTATAATCACGATAACGCTTATTTAACATGGCGAATCCATTAGAACAAGGAAAGAATGAAGTAATCAGTTGTATATCAAACTTACAAGCTTTTCCAATTACAAGATTCAATACACTGATAGTGTATCTAAACATTTTTGTAAAGAGACATATAATTAGAATGGTATGCCAATATGTCATTTTCAGTTCCGTGGGATCCCATATACGGATTTTGATTAAGAGAATTAAGTTCCGGTTTATGATTCATAAGGGTTTTGAGTTTTGAGATGAATCTAAAAACGATGCAATATAAACATATGGCATGGTTATTAGTAGAAACGAGCTAATTATGTTCTACTTCTAAACTGTATCTTTCAATGTTTCATAACTATGAAATGAACAGTTGACTATATTTTTTAGCTAGATATTTTTGCACAGAGTTATGCAGAAGACAAGTTATCAGTTCGTCAGCGACAGTTATCAATTCCATTATGAAAGAATACCGACTTATCACCACTCATTAAAGCAACTATTACTGAACCCTATCTAATTTAAATTGACCTGCGAACTTCCCGGATGACCTATCCTTGTATATGATTGCCAAGGTACTTCTACCTACCACGTACCTATCTATGTTGATTTGACGAAGTCTCGTTACATGACGTGATACGTCATATTGATAATAATAATAAATGCGAAGACCCTCCACAACCGCGAGGTGTGCAATCTCAGAGAATATTTTGCCGAAGTGGGTATGCACCGCGATGTGGTGGCAGTGGACAAAAGACTCACCCCGCTCTACATGGCTAATGAGAACTGGTGCAAACCTGTAGTACTTACTACAGAAGACCGCAAGGAGGTATGGCAAAGCAAGGAGCTTCATGGGCGCTTCTATCGGGCTCTTCATGAGCCCGATGTAGATTTCTCAGCGTCCGTCTCCTGGCTACGTTTCGGTGACCTTTTCGGGGAAACTGAAGGTTTCGTCTGTGCAATTATGGACGAAGGTATCTTGACGAATAACTACCGGAGACATATTATGAAGGACGGGACGGTTGACGTGTGTCGGGCATGCCGTCGCCGCGCTATGATAGTCGATGTTACCATCCCACATGACGTGAACCTCGTGAAAGCTGAGATAGAGAAACAAATAAAATATCTCGACTTAGCACACGATGTTGTCGACATGTGGAATGTGAGCTCGGCTATCATTGTGCCGATTGTCGTAACGGCCAATGGCCTGATAGCCAACATCTCTCGAGGCTCTCGTTAGGCGGTTGGATCAAGGGCCTGATTCAGAAGGCAGTACTCCTTGATACGGCTCGCATTGTGAGAAGGTTCCTGTCTCTGCAGCCCTAACCACCGGTAGCTTGGACCCTGCTCCTGACACCGATGGACCTCTATTTTTTATATTTTTAAATGTTTTTTCTCATGTCTTTTTTAATAAAAATATTTAAAAATGTAAATAGATAAGAAATAAAATAAATAAACGACAATAATTATAACTTTATTGACATAAAAATATAACAACCATACATGTGAAGCCCCTGACTCCTGTGCTAGGCGAACCTGTGTTACAGGAATCAGTGTCCTCCGCCATACATCAATACACATTTCAATTTTTATGTAATAAAGTACAAATAATAAGTAACACTAGCTGGTATTGAAACAGTATAACTAAACAATAAAAAGAAACAAAGCATGTGTTCCGCGCTGAAATCTTAAAATAGCTTCAATAAATTGTTTCTTATTGATTACCAGCCTAAACCACTGAAGGCAGGACAGGAATTGGTCTGAACCGAAGACCAATTTCAGGTCCAGGTCTATTATCCTCGATAGGTATCTCACGTCACGAATCACATTTTAAAGCGTTGAACTATTGAAATTAGAAATACCTTGGTTGTTTATAGTGGTCTATTTTTCTTCAAGGTCACAAGCATTCTATATTACCATTTGAACTGGAAATGTATATTGACTAGATACCTGTAACAATATTATCACAAGTGCACTGTGGATTGGATCGTGACGTACTTACATAACATACCTAGGTTTTGTTGCAGTGTTTATTTTACACGCTAAATAATACTTTATGACTTCATGCATATTGCGTGCAATTGCTTGAATTATACGCATTTATTGACCATAACTTTGTAAGTCTGTTTGAAGCCTTCAAGCGAAATGAAAATATGATTGACTTGTATGAAAAATGTATAGAATAAGCTCTGAAATATCATTTAATCAAAAAATATCATTGTATCGTTGTGTCTGTGTCGATCCTGAATATTCATCTTGAACAAGACTTCAACTGGTCTTTTTAACCGACTTCTTCGTTACGTTACGCGATTACTCCGCCAATTATGAATCGATTTTGATGATTCTTTTTTTGTTTGGTAGGTCATGCTTCCGAGGTGGTCCCATATAAATTTTATTAACTTTGCTTGGGTAGTTTTTGAGTTAGCGTCAATATTACGTATTTTTCCCACTTAGTTTATCTAGATGATCTTTTCATTTACTCCTTCACTATTATTTTCATCAGCTAGTGGTATTCGAATTTGTGTGGGGTAGGTACCACTACTAAAAAGTGAAAAATAAAAACTTTTTCCAAAAAAAAATTCCGACTTCCAAAAAAAAACACTCAAAACTGAAAAATAACTTTAATTTCGGAAGTCGGTGGCAAAAAACGAAAATTGAAAAGCAAAGACACCGACTTCCGAAATAAAAGTTATTTTTCAGTTTTGAGTGTTTTTTTTTGGAAGTCGGTATTTTTTTTTGTAAAAAGTTTTTATCTGTAAAAATCTCAACGCGAAAACTTAGCCGTCAATAATGTCACATCAACATCAAGTGCAATGAGAGCTCACTTCAGGCTCTAACTGATGTAAAGCTGAATTTTTGTAAAACCTCTGTGAATTGATGTGTCGTTCATTATTCTGTGTGCATCTGCATCGAGTATTGCCAGGCTGACTTCTATGTATACTATCTAAACAAATAAACAGCAGATGCCATCGCCAACATAAGAAAGGTTATCTGGTTACAGCTGGTTCTGACTATTACTATACAATGTCATATTAAATTAGCTAGCGAAACTCCACGTGATAGACAGCACGTCCGTAGAGATTCGGTCGATGTAGATATTTAATTTAAAAATATATATTTTATGTTTATTTTTTGGCTCACAAACCGTATGTACTTGAAGTTTGAGTTTAGACTTTTTTTTATTTTTGCTCGTGTTTAGATATCCCTGACCCTTCATGTCAGTGGAGTTTACAAAAAAAAGGTTTTTAAAAGTGATATTTCATATTAAATAACTAAACTACCACCGGTCGTTGACTAGCGATAATACTACGACTAGCTAATTTAATTTGACCCTGTATATCCGATCATAAACACTATTGTATAGTCAGCAGAACAAAACGATACTTGTACAATATCTGTACGTCATATTTTATGGACCTACGTAGGTACAATAATATAATTAACATAAAAACACCAACATATTTACCTAGCTCAGTATATAGTTATCGTGTTTCACATTTACGCAACACTGTTATAACTGAAGGCACTTAAGATGGCTGATTGTAAGTTTTTATCATTTATACTTAACTAGGTACTTTTAATTTTTGTTATTTTTAATAAATTAAGTCATGCTAAAATTTTAAAAATATTTTTTTATTTTTTATATTTTAGCTGGCTTCGATCCTTAAAAATCTTTATTATGTAGAGGTACTAACCAGTATTTTCCAAAATAATAATAATTTTACCTTATTTAATTACTTTTCACGAGCAGTGGTGGCCCAGTGGTAACGGCCACGACTTACGAGTTGTAGGTCGTAGGTTCGAACCCCGACAGGCGCTTTACTTTGTGTGAAATTATTTCATCACCACTGCTCTCAAAACGGTGAACGAAAACATCGTGAGGAAACCGGCATGTCTTAGAACCAAAAATTCGAAGACATGTGACATCTACCAACCCGCACTGGGCCCGCGTGGTGGATTACGGCCCGCTCCCTCTCACAGAGAGGAGGCCTGTGTCCCAGCAGTGGGAACATTATAGGCTGATTATGCATTATGCTAATTACTTTTCACCAAAGAAAATCTGTTTATTTTTAAATGTTTTTTTTTGTAATTTAGTCAGTTGAACCAGTTTTCAACATTCTTGCTCAGTTGTATGATTCCAATCATGAAATCATATCAATAGCATACAAATTGCAATTAAATAACAAACGAATGAGGAAAAATAGCACTATTCACAATACATAATTTTCTTAGACCAGCGCTTACTAATCTTTGATTTAATGGAATACTACCAGTTGATCACGTCATCTACTGTAACGTCTGTAACACTGCTGAGCACAAAACTAAAACACTATAGCTGTTGCGTGCGATTTGTGACTGAATCAATTACTAACAAATTTCAACCCCTTTTTTATCGCCTTATTATGCTATGTGGTGTGAATTTCTAAATAAGGCTTTATTTTAGAGATAAAGTCCGCAATCTGCAAAAAAAACTAAAAAACACGTCAAAAAACAGCAAATCTCTTGTTTCAGAGTCTCCATGATGACCTCAGCAATCTTAGTGACAGGTGGCGCTGGCTACGTCGGCTCCCACACAGTGACCACTCTACTGGAAAGACAGTCAGACCATCCAGAATTCGAAATAGTCGTCGTAGATAACCTGTCCAACGCTTACAAGCCTGCTGGTCAGAAGAAACCGGAACCCCTGAGGATTATCGAGGAGCTGACGAATAAGACGATACATTTCTATGAGCTGGACATCAGGGATAAAGAGGGGTTGAGCGAGGTTTTTGAGAAAGTGAGAAGTTTTAAAAAAAACTTTTATGATTGTTTTTAAATTTTCCATGATCACATTTCCATTACAACCATACCGATGTTCACAGCTTCTTAAGCTCAGCAGCCTTCTAGTTGAGGTTCGCCAAAACAGGAGAAATTCCTGTAATCGTAATAACACGGACCATACGACAAGAGACGACGATAGACGAAGATAGTACTGAAGAAGCGCCTATCAACCAACGAACAAACCATTCAAAGAAACCATAATACATATTCTTTGACAGAAAATGCAGTCGTTGTTTCTAAAATCTCCTTGGTATCATCACTTACAATGACGAAATTTACATATTTGCAGCACAACATAGAATGTGTGATCCACTTCGCGGCACTGAAGGCGGTTGGTGAGTCCGTGGAGAAGCCGCTAGAATACTACCAGTCTAACATTTCTGGAACCTGCACGCTCTTGGAGGTAAGGAAATAATAAATGGAACCCTGATATTTCTGTAAAATTTGAGCCTGAATCTCATTTTGCATGTATTCTATAAACTTCTCTAAGAAAAGAGCAAATCCATAGATATAATAATACTAGGCTCTAATATCTATGGTTTCACCTGTTGGCGTAGTATTATATCTGTATTTTTTTATGGTGTACATAATAAAGAGTATTCTATAGCGCTTGAACTCAAACCACGACACGTGATTACGTGAAACATGTTGGGTTCCATACATGAAAAGAACTTGAAACCAGACGGTGCATACCATTGAGAAAATATATCTGATTATGATCTGACTCAATACGTTACGTACCAGCGGGGCAATGGCGTAACACACTTATAGTCGCAATGGCTTTAATTTTGTCAGTTCAGCAATATTCGTTGCGTTATTTACGTTGTTTAGCAGACAAATTTTTCGAACATATGAAGCAATGGATTAGCAATATCCTTCAAAGTAATTCAGATTGTGATTGTAAGTGTGTTACGAAATTAGGGTGCTCATTATTTATGTCGCCCGTATTAGCACGATAACAGTAATAGGTTATTGTCAACACTAAACTAAGAATTGATTGATGACCTGGATAGTTCAACGGAATAATATTTGTACGATCTAAAGATATTTGTTCCGGCGTGTAGGGACTATGTTAATAGGAATTGTCCCATTTTCTGTTACACGAGGACCGAAAATAATTTGAATGACTGAGCCCTTGGGTTTAATACGACACGATTCACATGTCGTTTGGGTTTCTATTCTACCCCTACGGAACAAGTATGGTCCTCGAATAATTGTACCGTGTTTACAGAAATACATACTCATTAAAATAAGTACCAGTAAATATTATCAGGTGGGCCACTTGTTGATTGATAACTTTGTCACGACAAACGCCGCCGCGCCGCTAGCATGCAATAAAAAAAAACTCCTTCTTTCAGGTGATGCGTAAATACGGTGTCTACAAGCTAGTATACAGCTCATCTTGCACAGTATACGGCGAGCCCGAGCGGCTACCGATCGATGAGGTCCACGATACCGGCCGCGGGCTCACCAGCCCCTACGGCAAGTCTAAGTACTTCTGCGAGGAGATCATGAAGGATCTCTGTACTAGTGATCAGGTAAATAAACCAAATAAAGCATTTTTAAGGGTGTAAACTTTAAGGTTAATAGGTCTTCTCCTACTTGTGTGTCTGAGTGAATACACAAAAAACAAAAATAAATATTTTTGCACGCAGGTAAAATTATTGTTGCCTAAATTAACCTGCATGCAAGATACTTGCAAACTGGAAAGGATACAATTTAAGTACTTGCAAAGTGGAAAGGAAAGTCTACAAGTATTTTTTAAACCCATAATAAGCACAAAATGATATTGTGCGCTAACTATACTCCATTTGAAATAAGATTAGACGTATAGATAAGCCTTTTTTACATTCCGTTCAACCGGTTTTGAATTCTATTGCGTTGGTGGCATGACAAATGGCGGCCACAGTAGATAGTTGGTATTGTGTAACTTTTTTTGCTTTTAATGCTATCCTTATGCCTACGGTATAGAAGTCAAAATCGGTTGAACGGACAGTAAAAGGGTTTATTTTAGTGTCTAATCTTATTTCAAATGGGGTATAGTTACGCCTTTGACATTGTTCGCCAAGTCTTGTGTTCAAAAAGAAATTCTATTACGCATGCAATATGATAAATAACACAAAAAACAAAAAGAAACATTTTTGCAATACGCAGGCAAAATTGTTATTGCCTAAATTAGCCTGCGTGCAAGTTACTTGCAAAGTGGAAAGGAAAGTCTGCAAGTATTTTTTGAAACCCATGTTATGCACAACATTATATTGTGCGCTAACTAGTTACGTCTTTGACATTGTTCGAGAAGTATTTTGTGTTCAAAAATAAATTCTATTACGCATGCAATAACAATTAATATGGTAAACATACTACATTACTGTAAACTAAACATGTGTATTAGTTGTATGCACAACTGCAAAACCAATTCTTTTGTTGATTATAAAAAAAAAAATATTATTAAATTGTATTGTACAGCCAACAAAAGATGTTAGCCACCAGGCAGCCTGTGGGCTAATTGCGTATCACACATAAAATGACAATTGATCGCAATCCCTTTCATTTTGACAGTTCAGCCACGTTCATTGCGATGTGTACGTTGTTGAGCAGCCGAATTTGTCAAACTTACGTAGTAATGGTTTTTTTTTTCATTTTCCTGAAAAACCCTTGGATTGTGATTGAAAGTTTGTTACGTAATTAAGGTGCAGCGGGGTAATTGCGTAACACACTAACAGTAGCAATGTATTTCATTTTGACAGTTCTACAACAATCATTGCGCTATTTACTTTGTTGAGTAGACAAATTCGAACATAAGGAGCAATGGATTAGCAATTATCCTTCAAAATAATTCGGATTGTGATTGAAAGTGTGTTACGTAATTAGGTGCTGATCTAGTGGTAAGTGCGACTGCTGAGCGTGAGATTCTAGGTTCGATTCTCAGGTCGGGCAAAGAGTATATCTGGTATTTTTTGGGCCCGGTTAGTGGTCACAGGCTTTTTTTTTTTTTGAGTTTGGGAAATCATCAAATGACTTCTCCCGCTCTGGGCGGAGCGGAAGGGCGTGTCAGACTTTTACTGACAAAAACTCACCTGTGTTCCTTCAGTTGCCTGTTGCCAAGGTTCCGGTATCCCTTTCGGACATTCCCGCAACCCTGGCAGGTAGTGGTCATTGCCTCACTTCCTTATTACATGAACTAGCGAAGTATCTTGCCATCCGAATCCAGGCGACATGTTATGTTTTTATTACAGAAATGGAAAGTCATATCGCTGCGTTACTTCAACCCGGTCGGTGCTCATCGCAGCGGCCGCATTGGGGAGGACCCTGCTGGTATTCCTAACAACCTTATGCCGTTCATTGCACAGGTACTTACTACTAATTAAGTTTTAGGGGTATGAGGAACAGGGTGTAAAGTTCACTCATCCACCATAGAAAAGGGAGGATCTTCCGGGTGTTGTGTCTGGTGGGCCCAACGATTGATATTGGATTCTTGTATATATGTCCATCTTGCGGTAAACTCTAATTGCGCGATGCAGGATTTTTGTGTGACGTCAGGTCTTTCATGCGTAGTTCGCATATGGCGATGTAGATACCGACACAAAGTTAAGTTTTAGTGTTTTTTTTACTATAGAAAATATCATTAAACAATTTTAGCGATAAGTTAAACCACGTCAGTATTTCGCACAGCAAATACAAAGTGGGTTAGACGTTATTGAAAACTATTGATAACGATGGCGCGTACCTTCAGAATTCTTGGCCTATACTGTTTGTAACAAAAACCCTGTCCAATCCGAAGGGCAAGAAAAAAAAAACTTTATTGAAATAAAAAAAACCGCATTAATAGACTCTCGGTATGATTCTTAACTAACAACACCTACACGGATCGGATAGGGATTTTTTTACACGATGTATAATTTCATCAAGTTCTTTTTTGTCGATAGTACTACGTGAGCATTGAAACTGTTTCTGAAAAAAATAGACATTCGTCACCGATCACTGACATCGTTTTTTTGCAAAATTCTTTTCAAAACTCAAAATTGATTTCTGACTAAAACTTATATCCAACGATTGAGGTCGATAGTGAAATCACTGATTATTAAGTCACCCTGTGTAAAAGAATACTTGAAAAAAAGAGTACTGCATATTTCTAATTGTTGTACCTCATATTGGGATCCCTCAGGTAGCAGTAGGCCGCCTTGAAGAGCTCTTGGTGTTCGGGAATGACTACCCCACAGTGGACGGCACGGGAGTGCGCGACTACATCCATGTGGAAGACCTGGCTGAAGGGCATGTGAAGGCCGTCAAGTTGTTCCAGCAGCCAGGGTTCAGTGGGTTCCATGCTGTCAATTTAGGTGAGTTACGTGGCATGATTTATTTAAAACATATTTCATCATTTATACAGGGTGTCCGGTAAAGAATGGATAACCTTGAAATACCATTATAATCCATACTAATATTATAAATTCGAAAAGTAACTCTGTCTGTCTGTCTGTATGTTGCCTTTTCACGTCTATACCACGAAAAGATTTCGACAAAATTTGGCAAGGAGATAGATGGTATCTTGGAGAAGGATATAGGCTACTTTTTATCAACATACCACGCAGGCGAAGCAGTGGTAGCTGGTGGACCATATGGCCGTTCTAAAAGAAATACAAACACATTGTCAACCATGTTTGAGTAATTTGACATTTTATATTTTAAAATGAATGAAATAAAAATATAAAATGTTAAATGACTGGAAAATTGTTGATGTTCGCATAGGAGTCAAAAGGGGTCATTTGGTTGTAAATGACCTCTCCTACATCCCCATAATGGATTGCCGACATGTAACCTCTAATCCTATATATCGCAAGGAGTACCTACCTAAGATATGTATTTAACTAACTTTTTTTACCTTATTTTACATTCTTCTTCACCACGACGTCTACGACCACGAATGAATGAATTCCATCGGTTATTTGTTGTTGTAAAAAATCATCAATTTCCAGGTACTGGCACCGGCTACTCAGTCCTCCAAATGATAGCCGCCTTCCAAGTGGCCAGTGGCCGCGAAGTCCCCTACCGCATCGTAGGCCGCCGGGCTGGTGACATCGCCGCTAACTACGCAGACGTGGCCTTATCCCATCGGCTGTTAGCCTGGCGGGCCACTAGGACACTGGAAGACATGTGTGCCGACACTTGGAGGTGGCAGAGCAATAACCCTGAGGGGTTTAAGACCAGTTAGGGGGGTGAAAGGAGGGGCTGGCTTGAGCATTGATGTAAATTATGGTTTTTGGTTATTTTTTTATATGATACATCTATTGGCGCGGCTTGGAGGTAAGACCGGTTCGTATGCCATAACGGCAAACGGCATGACGCTCTCTTATGCTGCTCTTATCGATGTTTCACATGTGTCGGACGTCCCGTGACGGCGGCGTTTGGTTGTGCGAGTTCGTCCGTACGTCTGTGGTCACACTGACCTTGATCTGGCCTTCTGTAGTTCAGAGTTTCAATAGATTAAAAGGCCAGCTGATACTGGATTTGTGGTTACCACGGACGTTCAGCCTATAAAAATTGGAGTTTTGGAGTCTAATATTTTTTTTTGGTTGAAATTCACGGGATTACAAATTCCTAAGGGTGAATATTGCATTTTAAATATTTTGCCCAAAGATATTATAGACTGACAGACAACACACAAAGGACGTGGGTATAATATGTTTCTTATTTAGTTAGAATCCTGTAAATAAATATTTAGACTGTATGACTTATAAATTTCTATTTTTTTTGTATATAGCGCTTTAACCTATGACCAATACCAATAACCAAAAATCCAAAATGCAAATTCAAGTCAGCCCAACCAGAACCAAATTCATGAAACCAAAACAAGAACTTAAGAATACGATTTTAAAATACGAATTCCGTGTATCATCGCAGTTTAAAACTAAAATTTGTAGTTTATGGTAGAGCCAATGTAGCTGTTGTAAGATGATATATTTATTTATGAGCCAAAACATAATGTGTAGGAAAGTCATTATAGTTTACAGATGTAATACAAAATCGAATAATTAACATTTTAATGCAAATTATTACCAAATGTTAGTCGTTCCTATTATGTTGCCATATTATTATTTTGTACTACATGTAATTTAGTATATTTTTATATTATTTAATTAATTTAGGACCAAAGCAATACCAAATACATGCCAAAGCATTTAACAGTGATTTTAAAGAAAATAATATTTTTATTGAAAATTATTTATTTATTCGTTTAAAAAATTTTTTTTTACTTATTATCTTTTGACTTTATAGAATAAGTACGAGATAGTTAATATTTTAACGTGAAAAGTTTCCTTTACTAAATCGAAAACATTCATGAATTATGTACTTATGTAAGTTGTATTCACGACTGTCCGGACAGACAGACCGACATCGACTAACGGTAAACAGACTAACAAGCTCGACAGACATAAACTAATAGACGATTTGACTGTACGGACTGCATATAGTGCGTTTCATCAAATAGTTCCTATGCCGTAATGTTGGCTCTACTGTTGTAGGACCAATACGAATACGCTACGCCACTAATAGGTCCATTTGTAAAATTTAACAGTGGAGCCAACATTGCGGCAAATGAACCATCTTTTGAAACGCACTCTAATAGACAAACCAACCGACCGACGCATAGACATAAACTGACAAAGAAACAATGTGACGAAGTGTTTATTTACGATCGCGATGACAGGACTAGCTGGTATAAAACCAGACAGTTTAAACTGATTTACATTTTTTTTTAAACTGAAATTACCGACATACGATTTGAAGGACTGAATAAAAGGCAAACCAACTGACGCACAATGTTAACTGACTGACAGGACCTAACACGCCACCTAACGGACAGGATGAACTGACAATCAGGCAAGACGGATAAAACGAACTAAAATACAAATGACGGACAGCAGAACTAACTAGCAGACAAACAAATGACGGACAGAAGTAACAAACAGACAAACAAATGACGGACAAAACTAACAAATAAATGACGGACAGACCTAAATAACAGACAGACAAATGACGGACAAAACTAACTAACAGGCATAGGTACATTTGACGGACAACAATGAAACAGATAAACAAATAGCGGATAAAACTAACTAACAGGCACAGATTTGACGGACAGCAACGAAACAGATAAACAAATGACGGACAAAACTAACTAACAGGCATACATTTGACGGACAACAAAGAGACTGATAAACAAATGACGGACAAAACTAACAGGCAGACAAATGACAATAGCACTAACTAACAGACAAACAAGTGACGAACAGAACAAACTAACAGACAATCAAATGACGGACAAAACTCAATAACAGGCAAACAAAACAAATGACGGACATACTTAAGTAACAGACAAACAAATGGACAGACCTAACTAACAAACAAAATATGGACAGACCTAACGAACAGAAAAACAAATGACGGACATACCTTACTAACAGACAAACAAATGGACAGACCTAACTAACACACAAAAAATGGACAGATCTAACTAACAGACAAACAAATGACGGACAAACCTAACTAACAGACAGACAAATGACGAACAGAATTAACTAACAGACAATCAAATGACGGACAAAACTCAATAACAGGCAAACAAAACAAATGACGGACATACTTAACTAACAGACAAACAAATGGACAGACCTAACTAACAGACAAAAAATGGACAGACCTAACTAACAGACAAACAAATGACGGACATACTTAACTAACAGACAAACAAATGACGGACAAACCTAACTAACAGACAAACAAATGACGGACAGAACTAACAGATAAACAAACAGGACCTCTTTGAATGGCAGAGAGGTCGAACTAACAGACTGAAGGATGGTCATTGAACAGAAAAGAGCACAAGGAACTCATGCAGGCCAATGTCATCTCCTGTAATTTATTTATTTACTTATTTATATTTTATAATGTTAACTTTAGGTGCTAGTTATACCAAATCTTTTGGCGTTGCCTGTTCATTTCGGCATTAAACTGTGAAAACTTATCATTCCTTTATCTACTTTCAATATTATTTCATAGAAGTATGTTCTCTTATTTATTATAATTATGGTGCTAAATATTATTACAATTATTTTGTTCGATCTATTTGATGATGATCGGTAACCTGTTGCTATGTAATAAAATATTTATATGAATGAGATTTTGTTTGATTCTAACCTTTGACAATTGCTGATTTTTCAATAGTCAGATGAATGTTATCTGAAGAAATAAAATGCGAGTTTGTCACATTTTCTATACAAAAGCTGTCAAACCGCAATATTTATTTCTCACATAAAAGTTATCAGTCTATTGAAAAATCAGCTCTAATTTGAATAAATGACTCTTGATTCGATTTCCGGGTTTGACAATGTTTTTAAAGTGATTTATTTATTTAGTTCAGATACAGTGATCCATATTTTTGTTAGTAGGTATATAGTAACCAATCAAATTATTGTTCCTACCTGACTAAAAATTAAAAATCATAAATTATAAAATTATCAATTTTAGTTAGTATTATAAAATTTTTGTGTAATCAAACGAACACACTAATGGTGGCAGGTTAAGCTAAGCTTCTTAGGGCTAAGAAGATTTAAGGCTCGTGCAGACTAGCGCGACGTGATACCAATAATTGTTCTACCGTGAAGTTTTCTCTGAAATTGTTTTGTTAAGCTCGCGTCGCGCTAGTTAGTAAGAGCCTTTATCCTAGCGCCTCGTACCTCTTCCCGATCCGTGTTCAATTCATCATCATCATCATTTCAGCCGAAAGACGTCCACAGCTGGACATTGGCTTCACCCAGGCACCGCCACTTCCACCGGTTCTGTGCTTCTCGCATCCAGCATTTCATGAGAATCCCTAAAGCGCCATCTCCACGGACGAGAGAATACTAGTGAGACACGCTGTGCCTTCAAAAAAATAAAATACACACCGCCCGGTTTTGTCTGTAGATTCATCGATGACCCACCTCTAATTAATTAAACGAAGGTCACGCTCAAGGTCAATTAAGGGTCATCCATTAATCTGTAGACAAATATCCCAGGGGGTGTGACATAAGGGGGGGATGAAAATTTCATTATTTTTGACCTACGACGTCTAGTTTTTGAGATATTTGCAAAAAACAAAAAGGGATTCAAGTTATCCATTGTTTGCCCCTTTTCACTAACGCTACGCAACACCTATATGTATTGCCTAATAAAAGTGCACTGTCAGATTATCAACTCTCGGCACCTAGCCGAGCATTATATCAAGGGTTACAAACAGTAGGTAAAAAATGAAACTCAAAATATTTTAATTAATCTGTATTATCTAAAATTACAAATCTTTCATAATTTCAATCATTACATTACAACTAGTTACCACGTGATTATTCAGCACATACCTTTAACTTTGTCGTCTAAAAATATCAGATTTACATTTTTACATCATTCGCTAACGATTAATATTGAGGTTATTATCTGGGGGGCAAGGGGGGGGAGTAGAAAATCAGTTACTATAGGCAGTCAAGTTGAAATGCTTTTACTGACCAGTTATATGTTTGGATTTCATTATATTATTCATAAATTATCCACAGTAAAGGCTGAATAGGTAATAAATAAGATAAGGCTCACATTTTGAGAAGATAACACACTAGCCCACGTAGGCACGGGCGCTTATTTTACCGCGTCCTGGATTAAATAACTCTATGGTTAAAATGCGTACTGCTGGAATTTCAACTCTCAGCGCTAAGCCCAGCGTTGAAAATCCAGTGTGTGATAAAAAAAAAACGTTAAAAAAAGCGCTCGTGCGTATGTGGGCTTACACTCATTGCATACATGGTCTTGTATAATCACCAGTTTCACACACCCAGTCGGCATCACTAAGATTGAGAATATAAAATTAAAAATTATAAAAAAAAATGGCAATCCTACAAAATTGTGCTGAATTCGTAACTAAAAGAATCGGTAAGAAAAACTTGACTTATACTAAGTATTGATTTGATACAGCGTGTTTTAGATATATTGTTCTTATTGATATAAAGCATTATACTTGGGAAACTTACTTAGTACATACGTTTTGTTCATGAAACGTTTTTTTTTTGTTCATTAATACATTTCGACTTCATGACTTCGTTTAAAATGATTTAAAGTTTTTTAAACAACATTTTGATGTTGGCGGTACTGGAATGTTCTTGGATAGATTGTTTTTATATTATTAACTACATAGACAGACCTGTATACGATTAATGCATATTACAATGACCATTCAAGTATCGTCACATTAGAAGATGTAACATTTATTTATTTATTTAAGTTAATAACATCACGCCTGTATTCCCCGAAATGTTGGGCAGAAATGTGGTAGTACACCCACAATTCGCCAGTTATGTTTTGAAAAACCCAATAACACTTTGCCCGACCCGGGAATCGAACCCAAGATGTCATGCAGTAGCGTTTGCGACCACTAGACCAACGCAGGGGTCAAGATATAAAATATTTTACATTAAATAAACATAAATAGGTATTTTAAAAATAAAACAATATATCTAAACACGCTGCAAATGAAAATAATTGCACCCTATTTCAATCTAAAAGACATCTCCCAACCTCTTCAAGTTGTTTACAAATCAACACAAGATAAAATTATTTCGGGAAAATTCGGTTTCCGAAAATTCCCGAATGAAAAACCAAAATGGCGCTCGAACGGAATAACCACAAAAAAATTATTTTGTGTCGAATTGCAATAATTATTGTATATTTTTTCTTATTTCAATTTTCGGAGATTTTTTTTTTATATTTTTCTTTCCAATATCCGAACATCTTTTTTACTGGACAAACAATGGGTTTAATTTATTCTGGAAATAAAACTTCAGTGCATACATAGGTAAGATTCGAATGGCGAAAATATTTAGCTCATACATAAGTACCAATAAAACAGAGGTATATAAAAGCTTGGAAAGTATAATAACTCAGATAATTATGAGTTTTACTAAGGGTACACTAGGCCGCATCGCCGCACAAAACATCTTATTTAAATGAATCATCGCACATTGCGAGTATGTTAAGGCGAGGCGGATCGCAATAAGTGCAAAGATGTCCTAAGCCACCAAGATTTTAAAATAGCCCATAGGTTCTAACCATACATATCAGGGCCGTGCCCGTGACGTGGATGGACCAAGCACCGTCAGGGGCTCAAAAAATATTGGTGTACATTTTATGATAATTATGAATTCGTAATTCACACACGTCCCGTGACCGGGCCGGCGACGGAGCTTTAGTCCCCTATGTGTGCCACGGCCCTATGTGGAAAGACCTAAGTTAATGATGCTGTGAATTATTGAATTGGTATGTATTTTCTAGCAAATAAACATTTTTGATTTGATTTGTGTATATCAGAATTACACAAAATTCAGTTGCATTTAGAATCAAAATTAGTGGAAATATCAAAAGTAGCTACAAATCTTCTTTATACGCATCACAACAGTGGAGTTTAGCTAGTTAATTTAATTTGACCCTTTACAACGACTATTCCTTTGCAACCCGCTTCGTCCCAACAATTATGCGCTTACTATAAGGGCATAAATGTTGTATTTTATACATGAAATCAACAAACTCCTATTAATATCTAAAAGCATTGTCGTTACCTAACATACATATTGCAATACAGTTTGTATGTCGATCCTAGACATTTGTAGATTCAAAACGTTAGAACCTTCTTTTTAAAGTCTATTCTATTTTTTGGAATTGGAAGCAATGCCGCCAATTTCAGACGTAAGATGGAAAAGAAAGTGTGCCAGAAAATATTTAAAAAAATCTTATTATGTCATCTGTCATTTAAATTCTTTGATTGATACAGTGGAACTCATTAAAGATTTTGTTGAGTTAGTACAGGGGCACACAAGGAAATAATCATTGTTCCAGTGAAAAAAAGTGATAGAGTGTGGAAAAGTGTTTTAATTTTTTTATTTTTTATTACGGGTCCGTGGTCCAGTTTCTCCAACGAAAATTATCGCAAAATTAGTGTGACAATTAGCGCGCGTAAACTAATGTGATTGGTTGAATGATTTATCAACAGCCAAACGTGGCAATTTACTTGCGCTTGACAATATGACACATTAATTTTCGTTCGAGAAACTGGCCCGACTGACTATGTCTGCGAACTTTTGGTTCTAGGAGTTCTAGAACATGCCGATTACTTGGCAATGTTTTGGAGTTAATGGAGTGGATAGTCTAAGGCATTGATATGATGGCGTGGTCCTAATTCTTAGGGCGTGATCGTTAACGGACAGCAGTGGAAATGCGCTCGCGTATTACAAGGAAGAATGAGGAATAAACTGCAAAATGTCGTAATAGTATTGTAATTGCTAAAATCTATTACAGAACTTACAATCTGGCTTATTTATAAATATATTCCAGTTATAATGTTTAATCAAGAGTTGTTAACCTAAGAAATGACAATATTACTAAAGTGCAATAACAAAATATAAATATGATAATATTTAAAGGCAAACTGAAAAACAAACTTTAAAGAAAAACTGAAAAATTAGATGACTTGGACGACTCCAAAATCATCTCACCATCTCTTTTTAACTTATTGCAAGAAATGAAGAGTCATCTCTTTCGCACATTTTGTTCGTCACTTAGAGCGCATTCCCCCTCCCCGTTGCACGTTAAGTGAAGGGATTAATGTTATTAAATACTAATTTACTTTGGTCGTTAGGTAACTTACGGAGCAAGACAGGGGCGTAGCTAAGAATTATGTTGACGCTGTCATATCAATGATTTGAGTTGAGATACTAACTATTATGAAGTGCTGTGGCAAGTCGTGTGAATTTAGCTCTTATTAGTATAGCAATAAGGTTGTAATTTATAATAAAAGATGTCGTTATAAGTGGTCAATGTTTGAGCTGTAGATAAGGTAAAAAATATCAATGTTTTCAATGTTATCGGAAATTTAATTGGGCAGTCAAAATTATCAATATTATTGCAAGCCAAAAATAAACACGATTTGCCAAAGCACGTATTTAAAGTTTATATAATGAAACACATTCTGCGAACACTATAGTTATCATCGGATTCTTTCATACTTATAAATAAACAAATAAGAAAACACCCAAATAGATGAGATCCTGGTCGCTACCAGTTTCAATGTGATATAAAAAGCAGTGCGAAACTCATTTTGACGTAGAAAGAGGCTAAATAAGCTTTTGCCAAAACCAGTGTTGTCAAGAATTTAAAAAAGGAAAAAATATTTGGCGGCAGAAAGTTGGCTTTCAACTTCCAACATTGGCTGGCCAACACCAATATTGCATCCAACGCTCATTTATTACTACTATGATAAACCTATTTTTATGAGTCGAGCGATGGCTGAAAATTGGCCAATTTTGGCTGGCCAATGTGCGACATTGAAAAGGATTTCAGGATAAGATAAATATTATAAATATATTTCTGTATTTTTATATTTCTATAGCTAAACAGACACAGCCTATTATTAATTCATCATGTTTAAAATATATACTTTTTATATTGACAACACTGATTCAGAAAACTAAAGAATAGTGCGAACGGGATATTTTGTTATTTAAACTGAAATAAGTAGATGTAATTAATTCCATCTGAGGTAAGGTATTCACTCACACATTACCCAACTGCAAAGAAGGGTAATGTTTTTTACAATCTTTTAGGCACAAAACCACAGATTAACAATAAGTTAAGGCACAAGTCTCAACTGGCAAGATATCGAAATCTATATGCAATAGACATAAAATTATTACTTTAACAGTACTATTATTCATTAAGTAATTTTAATTTAGCCAAGTACTTGTTAACCAATTATTTATTTTTAGCAAAATCTGATAATGTGCAAACAGATGAAGTTTGATATTTATTTATATTCGATTTTGTGAACCAAAGGGGTACTATTTGTAAACCCAAAATTAGCCAGCAGAGCTGAGAAAGGCTCTGCATTCCCTAACCTACTAGATAGAGTAGTTTAGTCAAAGGTATGATACAGGCACTTTAACACGGACTAGAATTATGTAACAGATACCAGTTTTGATGCAAAGTGTACTGTTCTTTATGGCATGGCGATATATATTCCAGAGGGTTCAATTTCCAGTGAATTTGAACTTCGCTAAGGTTGAAACTATTCAACCATCACATAGACAAAATACACTTTGTCTTTTTATTACATGCAAGTGACATTCAACCTTAGAGCAATTACGAGATTGACTATACTTTGGTGTAACCTATGGCTTGAGTGATACTGGCCGTGGTTTTCGCTCATACTATGTATTATAGTTTGACCGATACCGTACGACGAGACGGCAGGCACTGCGGGCCGCTCATTCGTCAACGCTCACGGCGTCCCGCCCCCGCCTCGCTGCGCATTCCTAAGGCTGCATCAGACGGACTGCATTCTTGCAGTTTGAATGCAGTTTAGTACGACTGCAATACTCGTAATGTACTGGTGGTAACTGCATTCAAACAGCAAATTTGCAGTTGCAGTGCAGCTGAAACAGTTAAAATGCAGTCTGTCTGATGGCAGCCTAAGGATCAGCTCAGACCGCGACGTGAAGCGGCGCAACGCTGCGCGCACTTTTTAACAATAATCGAACTTATTTTCTTCATGAAAAGGTATAATTTCAGTGCGAGGGTTGTCACGTGTCAAAGTACGCTGAGATGCGCGTCGCTTCGCGTCTTGGTGTGAACTGACCCTAATGTACAGTGGTATCGGTCAAACTATAATGTACATATTGCAGCCAACTTACGCGATCAACACATATAAACCGCATTCAACAGCTGTCAGTGTCATCATAGTTCTAGAATATTGACACTGATAAACGCTCTTAAACGCAGTTTAAATGTGCTGATCACATTCAGTTTCATTGACAAAATAAGCACTTATTATTGTATATCTAGTCCGTTCTCCAAAGCTAACAAAAAAAAAACATGTGAGTGAACAACCAACCTCGTTCAGAATGCATACATCTAGGTGTAAGTAATGTTACATTGTGTCGCTCATACATGTTCACTATAGTCTTTAGGGCACTTGATATAAGGGCTAGCCTTCTCGCTTGATGCTGGGCATCTGTGGTGGGGGTTCGGCCAGGCCCTTTACCTGGAATGGACACAAATTGCAAATATTAATAAATTGTGTAAAGTTGAGGCCTAACTGCTTAGGAGCATTCGGGCCTAGGTTCAATTTTCCAGGTCAGGAAAGTGATATTGAGTTTCCTTTTATTATCATTATATTCATCAGTAGCCTTGATATGTGCCCGGTTTATTGCAATAGGCTTGCCCCTTACATGGGACATAAACATAACTGTCTTTATATATTGTTGTACTAGCTGTGCCCCGCGGTTGCACCCGCGTAGGTCTCGACCCCGTGGAAATACAGGGATAAAACGTATCCTATGTCCTATTCCAGGTGATGGTCTACCCGTGTGGCCATCCTCTCCTCTCTAGAGTAGGGAACGTCGCGGGGCGGCGCGGGCGCTGCGCCGATGTCGAACGGGTCGCGTATTGCTTTTTATATTCGTAATAACTTCGAAATTAAATGTCCGATTCGAATGAATTAAAAAGTATTTTATTGCTACATAAATACCCTTGATGTTAAAACTATTTATATGAATATGAATTAATATTATGTTGATAAAACTCCTTCGCAAATAATCATTAATCTTGAACAAATTTGATTACCATAAAAAAAGGTTATATTGAGTCAATCTTAAAAGATAGACATATGCTGCCGCGGACTTTTTTTTAGAACCTTTAAAGAGGAACAATTCCATCATACATATTTGCGTAACTTAAACCGTTTACGCAGCGTACGCAACGGAAGCTCTCAAAAAGGAATATTTTTTCCCGTTTTTGCAACATTTTTTATTTATTCCGCTCCTATTGGTCCTAGCGTGATGATATATAACCTTCCTCGATAAATGGACTATCCAACACAAAAATATTTTTTCAATTCCAACCAGTAGTTCCTGAGATTAGCGTGTTCAAACAAACAAACAAACTCTTCAGCTTTATAATATTAGTATAGATTAAATCTATGATACCAACACACACAGGCTCAACTCGAGTCAATACTGTCTATTAGGCTAAAACTGTTGTCTCTAGGAGAGACAAAACAGTTTTGCCTCTAGTCAAATTCAAAATCATTTATTTAAATAAACATGCTCTTTTTGACCGTGAAAAGTTACAGACAGAATACCTTCAAGCTTCCTTCACCACTACCAGGTGGGAAGAACAATAGCGGGGCAATCAAATTTTAAAAAAAACGAGTCAATATTCAAACCAGGTTGAGAATCAGCACTTTTCGAACGTCAAAATTACATAAGATAGTCCCCCAAAACTCCCTTACACCACGTCTGAGGTATTATTTTAGGAACTTGGATGGACGAGATGGGTGATCATTTTTAACCGACTTCTTCAAAAAGGAGGAGGTTCTCAATTCGTCTGTATGTTTTTTTTTTTTGTGTGTATATTACTCGATTTCTCCGCCAATTATGAATCGATTTTGATGATTCTTTTTTTGTTTGGTAGGTCATGCTTCCGAGGTGGTCCCATATAAATTTTATTAACTTTGCTGGCGTAGTTTTTGAGTTAGTTCAATATTACGTATTTTTTACCACTTAGTGTATGTAGATGATATATTGATTGACTCCGTCACTGTTATTTATAGCAGGTAGTGGTATTCGAATTTCTGTGGGGTAGGTACCACAACTAAAAAGTGAAAAATAAAAACTTTTTACAAAAAAAACAACCGACTTCCAAAAAAAAACAAAAAAAGTGAAAAATAACTTTAATTTCGGAAGTCGGTGGCAAAAAACGAAGTCGGTTGTTTTTTGTTGTTGTTATTCATCATCTGCATCTGCCTAGCCTTTTCCCAACTATGTTGGAGTCGGCTTCCAGTCTAACCAGATGCAGCTGAATACCAGTATTTTACATGGAGCGACTGCCTATCTGACCTCCACAACCGAGTAACTTGGTAATACGATACCCCTTGGTAAGACTGGTTGTCAGACTTTCGGGCTTCTGAGGACCCGTACCGACTGTCAAAGATCCACAAATGACAGCCGGGACCATCGGCTTAACGTGCTTTCCGAGGCACGGAGGAGTCTCAGTATGAAAAGATGGTCACCCATCCACGGACCGACCCCGGCAAGCGAACTTTACCTGATGGATCGACCCGTGCGGCTGTTATTACTTAGTCACGAGCTCCTCCCATCATTGATCATTTTTAAATATTTTTTATTTTATTATTATCTCAAAATTGCATACTACTCAACCCTCTATTAAAAACGTCGCCGTTTTCGACCATATATGAAGGACAATCGCTGACAGAACCACGCGGCGATTCTCACATGAATCAATAGTCGTATAAGACAAAAAGCAGTTGTGAAAAATAATAGGCGAATAAAAAGCACATGAAATCAATAAACAGTCAAAAAAAAAACAGTTACTTATGTAAAAAAAATTGAGATGTAAGTACCAAAATTAATATAAGCAGGTACTTTATCAATAGTAATTGGACAATCTCATTGATGTTACTAAGTAGTGTGAATAGCAAAAAATTGCAAGGCAGTACAAGTTTTTGCGATGTTATACTTTAAAGCCAACTAAGGTATTAAAAAAACCCAATGGAATGGTACTTTGGGGAGACTTGGGGTTTACCAAAAATTAATGAGTGAGGTTTGAAGTTAAGGTCCGCAAAGGTAGCTCGGTAACTATAATTTTACTAGCTCTTATTGCTTTTTCTGCCAAAGATGGATTATGCGACAAACAAATTATTCTAAAAAAAATATCGCGAAGTTAGTTTTAGTTGCCTGCCTTTAAACCGCAAACCCGCGAAACGTAAGTAAAAAGTCACAAACTGAAAAAGGGATTATTATTGTTTTAAACAAAAGTTTCGAATTTGGAATTAACTTTTTTTCATATCCAGACGCCTTATTAAGCCAGTAACATAGTTTGGCTATTAAAACCTCTTTACAACTAAGTGATTACCAATAATGTAGAAAAATCAATACCGCCCGTTTTTTTTTTTGCAATGGAGTGTATGTGTTGCGGTCCCGAATCATATTTTTTCTGTCACATTAATTTTGCGATAATTTTAACTCTAAGTCTCTCCGGTACCGTTCCACGCCTTGATGGCTGAAATCTGACACGGGGATAGACATAAGAAAGTTTTTATCCCGGTTTATACGTTCCCTTTGGGATAATTTTCGATCTACACGAGGGCAAAAGCTAGTTAGTAAATAATTTTCTTACCTTAAGCCGAGCGGCCGTCTTGAGGAACGCGGGCAGTTGCTCCTGCGACACGTTGACTTCTCCCGCGTACATGAATTCCAGGATGGCTTGCAGGTGCAGGTACGACACGTCCTTCAGGATTATTATAGGGTGCTTTGATGGATTCTCCTGGAAAATATTAGGTAAAATGGTCGTGACTTTACATCATAGGCATATACACCGTGTCTTTTTTTATTTCCCATAACTCTAGGGTATTAATGAGACCATGTCAAAGAATCAACTGGCATAGAAATTATTGATCAATTTGTTTTTTTTTTTTTTTAAAGATATTCTAACATACTCTCAATGTGTGTATCTAAATTTCATTGATCAGTAGGTACGAGTAAATTATTTTCATTCAAATCAATCATTTATAATTAAAGCTAGGAAAATGCGGAAAAAAATGAAGAAAATATTTTTTTATTTTAAATTTCAATGTATTTTACTGAATTTGTCGAATTATATTTGTGTAAAAAAAAAAAACATGCCATTTGATTCTTTAACATGGTCTCATTAATACCCTAGATTTATGGGATTAAAAAAAAAACACGTTGTATAGTCTGTTCAAAAATTATCTGTTGAACGTGTAAACAAACCCTGTTCATGTTAAATTCTTTCGCAACCACTCGCTAAAGGGAATTAAGTAGTAACACATTCATCTGTAACAACAATGTCATAATTATGTCAATCAATCAACTCAGCCTATCGCAGCCCACTGCTGGACATATGCCTCTCCCAGGCTGCGCCACAACACCCTGACCTCCGCCTTCCGCATCCAGTCTGCCCCGGCCAACTTTTTAAGGTCGTCGGTCCATCTATACCCCATTTGAAATAACATTAGACATTAAAACAAACCCTTTTACAGTCCGTTCAACCGATTTAGACTTCTATACCGTAGGCATAAGGATAGCATTAAAAGCAAAAAAAGTTACACAATACCAACTATCTACTGCGGCTGCCATTTGTCATGTCAACGCAATAGAATTCAAAATCGGTTGAACGGAATGTAAAAAAGGCTTATCTATACGTCTAATCTTATTTCAAATGGAGTATAGTTGTGGGGGGCGTCCCACACTACGCTACTACTCTAAGATTCGTCTGCTCTACCGGCCATCGTTCCTTCGACAAACATGACTAACCCACTGCCACTTCAGCTTGCCTACTCTGCAGGCTATGTCGGTAACTCCGGTTCTTTTCCGGATAATTTAATTTCTGATATTATCCTTCAAAGAAACTCCGAGCATAGCCCGCTCCATAGCGCGCTGAGCGACCTTAAATTTTTGGACTAGCCCGACTGTCAGTGTCCACGTTTCGGCACCGTATGTCATAATTTCGTAATGTCATAATTATCTACTATATAAAAATAAGTCGGGTTTTCCTACCTTACGCTATAACTCCAGAACGCACGAACCGATTTCCACGGTTTTGCATTCGTTGGAAAGGTCTCGGGCTCCGTGAGGTTTAGGGTAGGTAGGGTAGGTAAGGTAGGTAGGGAAGGTAGGGTAGGTAGGGTAAGTAAGGTAGGTAGGGTAGGTAGGGTAGTAGATATGTAAGTAGGTGTAGGGAGGTAGGTGTAGATAGGTACTTAGTGCTACCCGTGCGAAGCCGGGGCTAGCAGCTAGTGTAGGTATGTTTTTAAACTGGTTGAAAGCCAAGCAACGTATAAGTTACGTCAACAAAAATTGCTGAGACGCAGAAACGAAGACGCCTGCACCAGTCTAACAAATAAGTCACCGCAAACTCCGCACGACCACACGAACATTTGGCTGGCCTACAACACATACTACCTTTTGCCCGTGGCGTCGCCCGCCGTGGATGTCGTATATCGTCCACGGGAATTTACTATCGGGATACTTAAGAAATACTGGGTTTCATATAAAAACTTTCATCCCCTTTAACACCCCTATAGGATTATTTTTGAAACAAAAAGTACCCTATGTCCTTCCGCAGGATGCCATCTATCTCCTTGCCAAATTTCATCGAAATCCGTTCAGTGGTTTAGGCGTGAAAAGGTAACATACAGACAGACAGACTGACAGAGTTACATTCGAATTTATAATTTTTGTATGGAAATATGGATTCTGAAGGCGCAGTATAGCAGATATAAAATCAAAACAATACATCCGATGTACTTGTGCTGAATGTATATCATACACATTCAATAACTATATTGAGGGGCTCGTGGCTAAATAATAACAGCCGCACGAATCGATAGAAGGTAAGCTATGCTTGCCGCGGTTGTTTTGTGGATGGGTGACTACCATCCATCCATCACATATTGAGACCGCTACGTGACTCGGAAACACGTTAATTCTATAGACCCGGCTGTCTGCAGTCCTAGATCTGTGACAGTCGTTACAGTCACAAGTACTCAGAACTCCGAAAGTCTGACAAGACAACTAGTCTTACTAAGGGGTAACGTGTTACCCGGTAACTGGCTTATGAAGGTCAGGTAAGTAGCCGCTCTATTAAAAATACTGATATTCAGATGGCACGGTTAGACTGGAAGCCGACCCCAACATAGTTGGGAAAACGCTAGGCAGATTGATTGTTTCAATTTGTTCTATAGGACACTTGATATTTGCTATGAGTATAAGTGACTAGATAGATGTAGAACACAGCTATACCTATTGTTTGAGTTTATCATTCTGAGAGGCATATAAGAAGACGCCTGACGCTGTCTATCAATAAATGAAGTCGATAAAGTATGTTCTAAAAGTATAGTGACAAAAGTGTAAACAAACCCGGCTTGTTTAAATTAAATTCTTATGCAATCACTCGCTAATGCGCGACACGTTCATCTGTATTTTCAATTTAATATCTCTCCAATTTCTACAACAATTATTGTTTGAACAGGTAACATGATTAAATTGTAATTGAAAAAAATGGACGTTGATCGAGGTTATAAAATTAACCTCAATTGTCAAATGAAAAAAACATCTTTAAGTTGATTTAAAGTTAGATTTTTTCTGTTTAATTATTCAAATCAATAAATCAAAGCAGAAAATTTGTAAATGGCACTATAAGTTGGCATTCACAGGTACGATCTGATCCATTTGTTTACATATTCATTCGATACTTTTGGAACAGACCATAGTCCGCCCATAATATAAGAAATGCTAATAACAATAAATAATAGGTCTTTACCTATGAAATTGCCGTTTTGTATGAAAAAATTTAAACGAATTTTTTTCATGAATTTTTTATTTGTATTAATCGAAGTAATCACCCACGCAATCAATGCATCTTTGCCATCGCAGTGGCAGTTTATTGATGCCCTTCTTAAAGAAATCAGCTGGACGGGAGGCAACAAATTCTTCAAAGGCATTTTGTACTGCCTCTCGGGTATTGAATTTTTTTCCCGCCAAGAAGTTATCCAAATTCTGGAAAAAGTAGTAGTCTGTAGGCGCAAGGTCTGGTGAGTAGGGCGGATGACGGAGAGCTTCCAACCCCAGTTCTTGCAACTTGGAGACCGTCTGCTGTGCAGTATGAGGTCGCGCGTTGTCGTGCAGGAGCAGCGGAGACGAGCGATTGACCAATGCTGGTTGGAGATGCGCCAGCTTCTCCATCATTGTGTTCAGTTCTTCACAGTACACATCTGCAGTAATGCTCACCCCGTTTGGTAAGAAGCTGTGATGAATCACACCGGCGCTAGACCACCAAACAGTGACCATCACTTTTCTAGGGGTAAGTTTTCGTTTAGGGCATTGTTTAGGTGCTGAACCAGGATCCAACCAACTTGCTGAGCACTTGCGGTTATCAAACAGAATCCATTTTTCATCGCAGGTAACAATGCGGTTCAAAATTCCTTCATTTGTGTGTCTGTTGAGCAGTGCAAGGCACGTCTCGATACGTACTTCGCGCTGGCGATCATTGAGTTCGTGGGGCACCCATTTGTCAAGCTTTTTTACCTTGCCAATTTGACGCAAATGGACCAATATTGTTTTGACGCTAACGTCGAAAGCTGCTGCTAATTCAGCCGTAAATTGTGTATCATCAGCTTCCACAATCGCCTTTAATTCGTCATTGTCGACCAAAGTCTTCGGACGACCGCGAGGTTCATTTTTCAGGTCGAAATTTCCAGAACGGAAGCGAGCAAACCAATAACAGGTGGTGCGTTGGTTTGTAGTGTTAGCTCCGTAAACGTCGTTGATGTTGCGTGCCGCTTGTGCCGCGTTGCTGCCACGACGGTACTCATATTCCATAATTACTCGAATTTTTTACGTATCCATGATGACGAAAAAGATTGAAATGCGATGAAAATGTAACACTAATCAATAAAGAAATGACTACTTTTGGAAAAAAAAATCCATGTTTTTAAAATAAAATTAATTTGAAATTAGAATTCTTAGCCAAACAAAAATTATTTTGATTTGAAATGGCCAGTACTGCAGAACGGCAATTTCATAGGTAAAGACCTAATATTAAAAAACCGCCCAAGTGCGAGTTGGACTCGCACGAAGGGTTCCGTACCATTATCTATAAAAACGGCAAAAATATCATGTCTGTTATATGGGAGCCCCCTTAAATATTTGTTATTTAATTTAATTATTTATTTTTATATAGTGAATATATAACTAAATATTCTGTGAATATTTCAAGCATCTACCTGTTGCCGTTATCAATATCGAGCATAAACGAGCAAAAAAATCACGTTTGTTGTATGGGAGCCCCCTTAAATATTTATTATACCTATTCTGTTTTTAGTATTTGTTGTTATTATAACAGAAATTCATCATCTGTCAAAATTTCAACTGTGGAACTATCACGGTTCATGAGATACAGCCTGGTGAGTACTGGTGACAGACGGACAGACAGACAGCGGAGCCTTAGTAATAGGGTCCCGTTTTAACCTTTGGGTACGGAACCCTAAACACGAAATAAAGCATCATCTGCCTAGCCTTTTCCCAACTATGTTGGGGTCGGCTTCCAGTCTAACCGGATGCAGCTGAATACCAGTATTTTACATGGAGCGACTGCCTATCTGACCTCCACAACCCAGTAACTGGGTAATACGATACCCCTTGGTAAGACTGGTTGTCAGACTTTCGAGCTTCTGACGACCTGTAACGACTGTCAAAGATCCACAAATGACAGCCGGGACCAACGGCTTAACGTGCTTTCCGAGACACGGAGGAGTATCCACGGACCAACCCCGGCAAGCGTAGCTTAACCTGATGGATCGACCCGTGCGGCTGAGAACTATATAGAAGACGCTTAGCAGTCATTGAATGATTGAAAATATAAGTATTACAGGAAGTCACTGCAAATACTGTAATATCGTCAATTCGGCGTGACCAAGCGAACATTCGGCGGGTGTCAAATTCCCAGGTGCTTAGCATAACATCCTGAGCACCGCAAATGTTTACCATTCGTATCCGTAATGCTATGTATTTACTGAAACTGAAATTAAATACTTTCAATAATTTGATTTTTTTTTGAGGAATTGCATTCACATGATTTGCGTTAGTACTTTGAAGAATGATTTTCTGTATTTGTCCCACTGCAGAGCATTTTTGGCGATACAATTTGGTCTTCCAACCATAAGTGTGCTCTGATCGGCATTTGGCGATCAGGGCGCAGCAAGTAAATCGAAACGAACTGTCAAATTTGACAGTTCAACAACATTCATTGCGGAAATTAAGTTATTGAGCATAAAAATTTTTCAAACTTATGAAGCAATGGATTAGCAATATTCTTCAAAATTATTCAGATTATGATTGATCGTGTGTTACGAAATTAGGGTGCTGGTCATGAACTCTTTAGTTCAGCTTTATAATTTGAAGTTTAGGATAATGTTTTACGAATTTTGCCTACACACGTCGCGTCGAGACGCTGCACCCCTGACTAGAAATAAATGATTAAGACTTTGAATCCCTCCAACACAGCTGCATTTAATCGTGGCTAGAAACGGGTTCACGTCAATAATGCAAGGCATGGCCTCTGACATGCCGCGGCTCGAACGCACGGCGTCTCGATCGATAGCCACGCCAGCCGGCAGGCTATTGTCATTTTAATAAGCCATTGATTTAGAGGCAACGCATTATGGGACTACTTATTTCAACTCTTCTGTTTGGGTCAAAATGGTTGAAAAGTTTCACGTCGAAGAGTTACGATTTCAAAACTTATTGTTTAATTCATCATCATCGTTTCAGCAGAAATACGTCCACTGCAAGCACCGCCACTTCGACCAGTTCTGTGCTTCTCGCATCCAGCGGATTCCCGCGGCCTACACCAGGTCATCGGTGGTCCACCTTGTGGGGACCTTCCAACGCTACGGCTTCCGTTACGCGGCCGCCACTCCGGAACCTTTCGGCCCCATCGGCCATCTGTTCTCCGAGCAATGTGCCCTGCCCACTGCCACTTAAGTTTGGCAATACTTCGGGCTATGTCGGTTATCTAGGTTCTCCTACGGATCTCTTCATTTCTGATTCGGTCACGCAGGGAAACTCCGAGCATAGCCCTCTCCATTGCCCTTTGAGTGACTTTCAGCCTTCTACTGAGGCCCATTGTGAGCGACCACGTTTCAGTGCCATAGGTCATCAATGGCAACACACACTGGTCAAAAACGTTTGTCTTGAGACACACAGACAGACATTGTTTAGTTAGTTCATAATAAAGGTTGGCTGGACAGTCCCGCAGTATTATATCTCTATCCCTGAATCAACTAGTTTTATATAATTTTGTCAACATCCAAATTACAATAGCGCATTATCTTGGGGTTTTTAAAATATATAAATAAAAGTTGAAGTTGGGTAAAGTTAAGCTAGTTAGCAGTTAAGTTAGTTAACAAGCATATTATTAGAGCTCCTTATCTTAGCACAGGCATCTAACAATGTAATATCTACATTTTTTTATCTACGCTTGCAACATTTTTCATTTATGCTCCGCTCCTATTGGTTATAGCGTGAAGTTATATAGCCTATAACCTTCCTCGATAAATGGACTATCCTACACAAAAATAATTTTTCAATTTGAACCAGTAGTTCCTGAGATTAGCGCATTCAAACAAACAAAAAAAAACTATTCAGCTTTATAATATTAGTATAGATTTATATTGTATGTTACCAATTCTTTTCTGAATAATAAAAATAAAATAATAAAATTAGTTCAATGAGAATCATGATTCATGATGTTGAGTTCATGATTTGTTATTTAAAAACTATATATATTTTGACGTCTACAGTATTTCAGTGTGATGATCGTAATTGTTCTCCTGCCCTTTTCACAATTAATTTGTGGTCAGTGCAACATGTACATTCCTTCCATACTTCTCAATAAAATACAGCATAACATAAAAAATATTTCAAATAACATGATACCACTACCTTATCGCTCACCTCTAATAAACTTTTGAAGTAGGGACTACACGCAGACAGGACCATTTTATGTGCCTTACATGTCTGGCCCTCGCATGCTAGTGTCACCTGAAATAATTGTGCAAATTAGTAACATACAAGCAACCCGGTAATAGTTTGGAATAGCAAGCTATTTGATGCAACTTTATGGTTCGTATAATGACACCAGCACTTGTTTAAATTAGTTTTAATTATGCTCGATCCACCAACTCGCACTGGGCCCGCTTGGTGGATTACAGTCCACTCCGAGAGGCCTGTGTCCCAGCTGTGGGAACATTATAGGTTGATTATGCTCAATAATAATGCTCGATTCTTGGGTGAAGTTCTGTATAATACGGGCTTACAACAGTGTAAATGCATATTGTCAATGAGAGAAATAATTCATTGTTGAACAAAGAACATTGTAAATTATTAACTAACTTATTCTGTCATTTTGATAACAGTATTAAACATAAATAAAGCTAATAAAAAGAGTATAATAAATTAAATAGTTGTGTAATAAATGATGGTCACTAAATCATTTTTACATTACACTATAATACTTTTATACATTATTATGAGATTGATAATGTTCAAGACTGCTTAAATTTAAGACATAGAAATGCCATTTAACAAGTTATAATTGCTCAGATTTGATGGCTAAGATTTGGGACCTTGCAGATGCTTTTTATAAATAAAATAAACAAAATCTATAAAGATCTGTAGCTGAATATATATTCTTAATGCCTAGGTAATTTCACAACAGTAGCAGGTATAAAATGTACTAGATTCTGACCATTTAGTGGCTCCTAATCCACAGATGAGATCAGAGGATGCAAGTTATCTACAAAAAGTTTAGGTTATAACAGTTTGTTTGTACACAAATATAACATTATTTCATCGTACTCACGTCAGTGAAGCTTTTCTCATCCCGCAAATGCCTGAAAGATGTCACCATATTTGTCTGGAAATCATTCCATTTGAGGAAGAATTGTTGATCACCCATTTCGGAATTTTATTACACTGAAAAACACAAATAAACTATTGAAAGGTATATAAATCGTGACACTTTTCACATTTATTGTAAAATTAGAGTTAGTAGCAGTATTCTAATCACGTTTTTGAGATCATACCCTCTCAATTAAATAGTGCACTTTATCGTTTACCTACGTCACTAGTTGCAATAGAAATGATGCTTACCTAGGTACGATCACTTGGTTACAGTAATTATTTTCAATTTTGGTCCCTGTAGACCAACTTGGATTGTTGTACAAGGGCACCGCGTATTATTTCGAAACTAACACAAAAAGTTAAGCAATTGAATCTCAAAATAAAGACGCTGTCTCGCATAAATTAGCGACTTCTTTCTATTTCTTAAAAATTCCTTCATTCACCTAGACAGGGTTGCCAGAACTAGAATTTAATTTCACCTGTTTGGAATAAATAAAAGTTTGATCCAATCGATCATTCTATCTATGTTTCATAGTAAATTTTCATCATAGCAGCATAGAATCATAACATTTTATAAATGGTTCTTTATTTATTTTATTAAAACAGTAATTGAAATTCATCTTATTTTTTTGTAGGTATTCCCTTCATCATTGATTCATATTTTATTTTACCAATATTGATTCTGAATAAAGATTTATTTATTTTACATAATTTAATTTACTAACAACAGATTTTTACACCATAGGTAGGTAATGTTTAACATAAAAACTTTGATGCTGTTTATTTTTTTCGCTGTTTTATTGACTGAACTACCTTGTTTACCATAAATATGGAAACGGTAACTACTAGACCCATCTTTATTTATTATAATTCTATGACCGTTTCAATCTGTAATTACATTTCTACATTTTTTGTGGGTAAATTCCAACAACGGTATCCCCAATCATTCATTGGCCATCGTTCATTCTAAAACGTTGAGATGCGTTCATTCAATTTATGATTTGATTATTTTTTAACTCGACGAAGTAATCAGTCATAATTTTTATAAATTAATAGGTAATAATGAGATTAATAATTCATAAAATAATCGAACCATACATGAACAATTTAGGAGGGTTAAATTGTGTAATTTAATATCATTGAAACGATTTCTAATCATCAACGCCATCTCGTGTCTAGTAGCAGCAGCAATGAGTCGTAATTATTGCGTTGGCCATCTAGTGCATTTTTATAAAATCTAATTTCTTGAAAACTGCGTCGGCGTTTCTGAATAATATGCAATTTGCGTTTTTGGTATTTGTATTAATTTGTAATAACTAAAGTTATTTATTCAATATGGTCGGAACGACGGTCGAAACAGACGGACTGCATTGCAGTTGGCGTGCAGGTCAATTTGGTCCGTTCACCATGTTCACGGGCAGTGCAAACGCCCGACTGCACAAGTCGATTGGTAGGTTTGATGCACCTTTTTTAACTGCATCCAAACTGGATTTTTGTAGCTGACGTGCAGTTTAAATGTAGTCCGACTGTTTTTTAGATCTTAACTTTTTTCTTGAAAGCTTTCAATGATTATTGTGCTTTATAAAGTCGAGTAAGGTATATGAAAGCACTGCTTCTTGGTTTAATAAAAGAATTTGTTTATTTTAATAATACACCATTATTTATTTGACAAAAAACCGTTTTTAAAACGACACTCATATTGCATAAAGAAAGAGAGGCAAAAGGTGAATCGTAACATCTTATTATAAGTATAATAATTGTATGATTATTACTATTAAAATCATTCGTAATAATGGTAAAATTTAGTTTTAACTTACTTATACGAGAGCATATTAAACACACGAACACTACATTTAAAAGGCCAAGCGGTGTTGCCACAATATCCTTATAAACTAGTACTTACTAAATTATGTTAACTAGTAAGTACGAGATTACTACCTATAAACTAATTATAATTATGTAACATTATTTTTAATGTTATTAAAACAGCAACTCATACCTACTGGCCTACTGGACGAAGCAAATTATACAAAAAGAAATCTAAATAAATATAATTACAAATATCAAAATCATTCGCTTTTTTCTAACTATAATTGACATGAAGCAGGATTCATTTAAATTAATACATACACTTATATAATGAAACTTACTTTGGTATACATTTAGTTTTAAACGAATATTTTAATTTAAGAAAATTCACGTCTATCTTTGAAGTATTAAGAATAGTAATTACGAAGTCTATTCGGGGAACTTTCTTGAGTGAAACAAAGTCATTTACTTTTATTAAAACTTGTATTTCCTTAATTAGAAACTTTATACCAAATCCTTCTTTAGGTTTTACTTTCCAGAGTAGGTACCTACTCTCAATGACTATGTTTCCCTCATGACTGAGCCCCTAGCATTAACCAATACAATTTACACAATTATTGCTTAAAACTGACTTCTACACGAAGTGCTCTAAAAAGAGCGTAATATATTCATTAAATTCATATAATAATAATTATTATTATAGTAAACCTTACAATAGTACTACTATTAAAATATATTTGGTATATAGTAGCATTACAAATATACAAAGCACATTCGAACTTAGGTATATTCTAGCGTATGATTCGTCGATCCACGAAGGAGACTGTAAATCCTATAACTACCTACCCTACAAGGTTCATAACCTTTACGAAAGAATAATAATATTGCTGCACCGATATTTTACCGATAAAATAATAATTATAATTAGTAATATAAAAAAAAAACTCGAATAAATTTTTGAATGAAAACTAAATATTTTATTTCCAATAAAATTAGTTCCCAGTATGGTTAGCGGGTGTCAACCGAAATCCATGGGTCAGAAACGTAACATAATATTCAGAATGTATATAAAGTTATAAGCTATACCTAGGAGATCCTAACCTTTTTCCTTAAAATTTATTCTAACCTCTAGTCTTTGTCAGTAAAGAAATGCCATGAATTTGAGCAAACAAAATGTCATTTATAAATTATTTCACGTTTTAAGAAATTAAGGTCGTAGAAAAGTTTAAAGTTCCTACTAAAGATACACTTACACTAGATTAGCATTTAAGACTGGCTTTTGCCCCTTGAGATAAAATGCAATGTACACTGTTCTTAAGTATAAAATAGTTACCTAATATATCTAAAGAAAGAAATAGAGCTTAGCAGTATATATTAAGGTAAAGATAGGCTGAAATATTCAAGAAAATATTATAGTAAAGATATTTTTATTTTAGACAGAAATGTCTACAGAATCTACACTATTTTTTTTTCTTAAATTATTTAAGTAAACCATTGTAATAGATGCTTAAAACTATTCATTGGTAGTACAATTGGAGGTTTAACTTTAAATCTTAGAGTAAATCTAAACTGTAAGAAAATGTAAACTTGATATTTTGGTATTATAGCTTAGAATAAGAAAAAAAAAATCGTTTTATAGTTGACTAGATCAATTTTGGGTTTGCGAAAATTAAGTTTTTTTGGCTGAACTTTATTACTAAAATGGGTGTTTTATAGTACATGAAAAGGTATGAAAAATAGTACCCGACTAGATGGAAATGCAAAATTCATCGGCTCGTAGCTCATCGATAGATTATCAGCTAAAACTGTGCATTAAATATAGAGTGAAGTCGAGTAATTAATGAAGATCAGTGCTGTTTTATTGTCTTTTAGAAAAACAAAACAGAATCTCTAGAAAAAAATACTTATATTTAGAATTATATAGACTGAATGGGCCATACTCAATGACGTGTATTTCGTTCAGTCATCAGAATGTTACAATACAATCAGGGTTTAGAGAATTAAGTCGATTCTTACCCTAAAAGGCAATAAAAGGTGCACGATCTACAAACGACTCTACTACTGTACGTACATAGTACTAAAAACTGGCTTACACCACCTATATTAGTTACTAAAATATAAGAGCTGAGTACATACTAACTAGTGTACTTTTAAGAACTGGCACTATGAAACCTTCGTTGTTGATTACCCACATCTTTAAGCTTTAAAATAGTTACAGTAAGGCATTATAGGACGGTTTATACTTTAAATTAAGGCAGCTAAAGGCACCTAGTTAAACTAGCAAATATTTACACGCTATTGCATTGAAGTGATTGTTACCAAAATGGCAGCACTTAATGCTTCTACTCGTTGCTAGATGGCGTTGTTATAAAATATACATTCGTTGAAGCTTCACTTTGGATAAATTCCATTTTTTTAAACTAGAAAATATATTTACAACTTTTGGGCAAACGTATAAATATTTTACGTCTACTCGTTGCTAGATGGCGTTGTACCGTTTTCAATAGCTTTGGACGATTGAATTTTCATGTTTTGCAATGGTATTTTTAGTCCCCGCGGTGCTAGAATAAGTCTAGCAGGCGTCACGAGGACTATAGCGTACTCTCATTTATTCACGCCAAGAATTTTCGCAGCCTCGTCTGCGGAGGAGAGTAGCTTATTAATAGTTTTGTCTGGAATTCCGAGCAGTTTACCGATGAGGTCGCTGTTCTCCGGGTCATTTTCGGCCTCTGAGGAGTATTTGCGCGATGTCATGTCCAGTTTGAGCTTTTTTTCGTACGGAGCGGAGGGAGGAGAGTTGTTGTTGTTGACGTTGCTAGGGATTTCGTTGCCTGAGCCGTCGTCGTCTTGGTAGCGATATCTGTAAAGATAGGAGAAATTAGTTGTGTGATTTCGATTACTTGTTAACTGTTTTGGTTAGAGTCAGTTACAAGATGTTTTAAAATATGTTTCAGACTTTAAATCAGATTTTTATTATTTCCAAATTTACAAGTTTTTTGACAATCTATCTCTAGATACGGTACTCACCCATTAGTCACAACATCTTCAAGCGGTGGGGAAGCCTCCTCATCATCAGTGATTTCTTCCCTGTGCTTCTTGCGATGTCGCAGCATGCTGTGCTTCAGTGTGAAGCGACGTCGGCACAGGTCGCAAGCAAACGGCCTCTCTCCTGAATGAGTCCTCATGTGACGACGAAGGTCTTCGGCAGACCAGAATCGACGGATGCAGAAGGCACAGACCACCTGGAAATAAAAAAAGAAGAAATTGTAGGAGGTTTTATTATGACATTTTTACAACTTGACAAAGTTTTTTTTTATTAAATGTAATTTTGATATAAATGAATTATACACATAAACTTCCTGAATAAATTCTCTAAATGATGGGGAAAACCGTATCAAAATCCGTTGCGTAGTTTAGAAAAACAACGGACACGAAAAACAACTTTAATTTATTAAATTTATTAAAAAATATATTTTTTAAAAACAACAGTTTGCATTTCTTCTATAGTTAATAAAGATTGTCAAATCTTACCTTTCTGTTAGCATGATCAGGAAATTTCCCCCTTTCATCATCATCAGCGCTTTCGCTCCGGTCACTGGCTGCATCCAAGGCTCCCTTGCTGACCAGCTGTTCATACTCTGCCGTATGTCCCGTCGCCAAGTGCGATAGGGCTCCACTCCTGTCTCCATACGACGCCTCGCACAGATGGCATTTGAAGACTAGACCACCTTCATTTGTTTCTTCCACAATTTCAGGGTTTGGGGAGCCTGGTTGAGAATCAGCCCCGTGTCTCGAACACATGTGTTTTTTCAATGTTTCGAGCGATGAGAACGTACTTGTTGGACAAGAAACGCATTTGTAAGGCCTTTCTGGCACTGCTCTAGTGTCGTTTATTGGCTGTGGTGGGGATACGGTATCAGGGATAGGCTCAGCCAGGATGGCTCTGGCGGAACCTCCATGCTTCCTCAATAGATGGCGGTCGCAGTTTGACTTGGTGGTGAAGAGAAGTGTGCAGTGTGGACACTTGAAAGGTTTCTGTCCGGTGTGTGTGAGGACGTGGCGACGGAGAGATGATGACCAGGGGAACTTGCGGTGGCAGTAGGGACATGAGACACGGTTAGGTGCTAGGCTGTAAGCCGACTTCTTTTTTGGTGGAAGAGCTGTGTCCGTCTCCGATCTGAAAATAAGTAATAGTTAGGTTAATATAAGCGTTTTTTGAGGGAAAGAGTGATTATTCAACCATTCAACTGTTATAATAAACAAATACCTATTATTTATTTAATGGTGCCGAAGATACAGGCTGCGCCTAGTTTGGGACCAACGCTATTTCCATATTGTAATTTTAATGATAAAATATTATATGATTTTTACTTTACTTTAAAGTTATTTATATGTTCAAAGGTTCAACTTACTTATTTTCATCACTGCCAGAGTTGTTTCCCTCGCTTGTGGAGGCGACTAGACCCTCTTCATCTTCTTCCTCGTCGCTGCGAGTAGGCACTACAGGGATAGGCAATGACTCCTGACTCGGCGAGACTGAATTCGTTCCAGAGTCAGTCTTATCATTGGTAATAGGAACAGGTTTATTGATTAAGTTCCCAGCGATTTTAAGATCGAAATCCTTAGTCATTTCCTGTTGGCATGTAGCCATAAGGATTTCAGCTGCCGCACGGCGCGCCGCAGTATGATCTTCTGACTTGTTTTCCTGGTCAGGCTCCTCATCTATTACTAGGGTATCTTCTTCATCTTCCTCATTGTCGGCTATTTCATCTGAGTCTCGTCGAACGGGCGAGCGTTCAGATTGTTGCAGGGGCCTTTCAAGATGGCGAGCTAGTAAGGCGAATTTCATGCGATCAGTCAAAGAGTCGGGTGTTGGGTACGGTGGAGGCGCCCTCGGAGCTGGTCTTCTTACACTCCAGTGCTGAGGATGCTGTTGCTTTACATGGCGTTCCATGTTAGACCGGAGAGTAAATCTTGCTGAACATTGAGAGCAGGAGAAAGGTCTTTCAGTTCTGTATCTCCGTTGTTTCTGCTTGGGCATTAAAACACCGTTCTTTATTACCATCTTCACGGAGTCCGTTTGCGGGACGAGAGTGTTATTCATAGGTGGGCGTGGAGATTCACGGTGTGGCGAAGGTATCGGAGAGATCGATGGCGGTGGTTTCAGTTCCTCTTCTTCAGGCTCAATCTTAGGCTGACTGTCCTGGTCATTAGGAACGAGTCTACCACCAGACATGCTCAAGCCTCGAATTATTTCTTTCTGTATGTGCTGTTTTATTTCGGCAAGTTCCTGAGAATCAGTTGGGTGAGGAAAAAACGAAGGTTGAAGTAAGTAAGGGGCTATAGGAAAAGATGGTGGCAAAGGTAAACCAGGGATTCCGGGAACCGTGCCGTATAGCTGCGAAAGCTGGGTGGCATAGTAAGATGGATCGATTTTAGGAAGGGAGTTTTCAAAAAGTCTTTGTGAAGCTAAGAGGAATCTTGTCTTTTCGTATGCTGAAGCGGCGACACTCGCTGGGTCAGGCTCGAAGGAAGGACGTGGTGGGGCTTTAGGCTCCTCAGAATCGGTGTCACGTTTCTTCTTACTGAGATCAAGAACGTCGCAACTATTATTGTCACTCGTGCTCAAATCTACGGGAGCTTCTTCATCATACGAATCGTGTGAGATGTCATTTTGCTTGTATGTGATTTCTGGTGGCCTGAACTCAGGTATTTGCGTCAGCTGACCAATACCCTTCACTTTAATTCGAGGTTGAGGCTGCTCTACGTCTCTTGGCATGGGCAGAGGTAAAGGCGACTCAGGTAATGGCAATGGTAACGGTTTGGTTGTTAAGTTAGTGACTGGATGTCTGTCAGTAATGAAACTTGGAGTAAAGTGCGTTAGCGGCGTATCGCGTCCCGAACTTTCGTTTCGCCTATCAATGTCAGGGGTGTGGAAAGCGAGTGATCTTTTTACTTCATCCCTTGCAAGTTTTGAGTTCACTTCATCATTATTAGGATCTTCAGACGGATGATAAATTATTGAGCGTTTCACATCTTCTCGTGTGACTTTAGCATGTCTATTCCTCAAGTGTCGCTCACAGTTGGCTTTAGTAGTAAAAGCGTAATTACAGACGGCACATTCATACGGCCTGTCCCCGTTATGTGTACGCATGTGACGTACTAACGCAGCCTTATCTAAAGACGCATGAGGGCACATGTTACACTGATAAGGTCCCGGGCCTGTTCCGCTCAAGTGCACTCTATTGTGTCCCTTCAAAGCTCTTAGGTTAGGGAACTTGGCAGGGCACAACCTACAGGGGAACTCTCCACGTAGCTTCATTCGTCTGAACTCTGCTGCAAAATTGTCTTGGGTTTCCTCTTGATCTCTATCCTTGATAATCGTGTCAGGAGGGGTTAGAACAGAACTTTCTAAAGACACTCTGGTGCCAGTGAGCCTCTCTAAAAGGCCGCCAGCTGACGTGACGTTTAATATCGATTGAATATCTGCCAAATCGCGAGCGGCATCGATGTGCCTTATGCCGTTGGTGAGATGATTATCATCGAATTTTGGTGTGAATCTGTCCATTGGTGGAGTCAACGTGCCGGGAATGCCAAAAGACCTGTTTCTGAGATCTAATTTAGCAAAGAAATCCTCCCTGCGATCTCGTTCAGGACTGACAGGGATGCGGGTGGTAGATAGGCACGATTTCCTATGAATATCCAAAGCTTGCCCACAAGGGAAGTCTCTGTAGCACATGTCACATCTATAACGTTGATCTGTCACTGACACATGAGGGTTTTTCTCGCAGACTCCTCTGGCAATTTCAGGGAACTTCTTGCTTGAGAAATCGACGAAGGTAAGATCGTCGAAGCCAGTCTTGGTGTCGTCACTGTGCGCAGTGAATCGATGGATGTCGAAAGCGTTGACCGAGTCGAATCGCTGCCGGCATTTGGGGCACTCGAATCTTGCTGTTCTTTTGTCCATGGGGATGGGTGACGGTGACTGGGACGCGGCACGTTTGCGCGCTCTCCTCAAATCTTCCTCCTCGCTCCTGTCAGATCGGTTGTCACTGTCGATGCTCGTCGTCCTAGTGACGCGCAGCTCTTGCTTTTCAATTTGAACGCCGTCCATTTCTTCGTCGGCCTCGATTTTAGCTTCACTGATGACCTCCTCTGTTTTGATTTCTGTAACAAAAGAGTACATGTTACAATTGATTACGGAATTGTATGTTTGAATAACGCGGGGCGCTTTCTTACAATTCCAAGAAAAATCGACAATAGATGAGTCAGGCAATTCACTTGTGCGAGGTCGCCACATTAGAATAATAATATCAGATATTATTATCATCATTGGAAACGATTCTAGCTACAATTTGCTAATAGATTTTTTAAATGTATTACCTAATTATGTGTTTGTTTACTACTACCGCTACTCGATAACAGATGGCGTTGTTTTGTTTGCAGTAACCTATGCGCAAACAAAAGCTATCTTCTCGATCTAATCATAAAATATAGTTTACAACACCGAAATAGCGAATCATTGAATTAAATTGAATCCTAAAAAGCTTTTTTTTGTCATCTTTATTCTTATGAAAATAACCGTAAACATAGAACAATAGGAATCAAAATCGAACAACAGTTCCCATCCCTAAAATTCTCAAACCACAACAAAGTTCTCGACGGATGATTCACACTATCTTTTGTTTTAAAACGAACTGTAACTTTGATCAAAAAGCCGTTCTAGCTGCTACGAAATAAAGCGTATTTCTCCTTGTTTCCATTCCAGTGAGCCTCGCTGAGGCTATAGGGCACAAAAATCAATAAGACTGACACCTAGTGGGCTATAGCTAGATGAGTGTGTATGGTTGGCAAGCGACTGAGTCACGTAAATGCTATCAGATCGTTGTTTTGTGAAAAGTAGCGATTGTGAGATACTTTAGGGACGTGCTATGAATAAATACATATCTTTGGCGGGTAATTCCATAAGCTTCACGCTCGATTTTCATGATTATGGAATTCACAAACTTTTAAAGCACTAAAGAAACCCAGATAGGCAAAAGAATATAAGTTGTATGAATGAAGTCGTTTAGTTGAAAACCGAGATAGTACTAGACGGAAAAAACATCCAATTTAATTTATAGAATTATACAATTGAACTTAAGAGGAAGTAAATGCTTTTTACAATATTCCTGCCGCTGAATGAAAGTTACTGTCCGCATGTTATTTTTCCCTAAAAATTGTGTCGGCCCCAAAACTGTACCTTGAGGTAAACCTAACGTGAAGACCCATTTTAAAGAGATTTTAGGCACAAATCACGTAATACTCACTTAGATACCTAAGTTGAATCTCAAAAAGATACGAAGATTAGAATAAGGCTATCAGATGCTTTCGTGAAATAGTAGCATTTGTAGCATATTTAACGAACGCGTGTTGAATAATTTCATTATATCTGACTGGTAAAACACAGATTTTTATTGAGATTAATTCGCGCCAATGTGTTTGAATTTAGCGATGTTCTATTTAGAAGTTCTATTAATTATCTATGATTAAGAGAAGTGATGAATCAAAAGAAGAATTATGATTGAAAACTTCCTATTACATTATTACGTTTCTTGAAATGTCGATTTTTTTTCTATCCTATGCCAACAATCACCAGTCGCTAAGGCTTAAAATGGCGTATAACACATCCGATATTATCGTTAAAGATTCTTGAGGTAGGTTAGTCACTAAGAATTTTATTCCCTACTTGATTTAAAAGAAAACATACTGAATCATCTACTTATTATTATGATACTCCTGGCTATCAGTTAAGTCTACTAACAATCATGTCTATGAACTGAGTGGTACCTACCCAGATAAACGGTTCTATCGATGGATAAATATTTCAACCAACACATTCTAATTGATCACTAAATGCCAAATATTATGGCAGCACTGAAACACACACTTAAGTTAAAGAGGCACTATGGCAACACCAACACCACAGATTATATAAACGACATTTTCACGGTTCCAGACACAGAGTATGTTCCCGTCATGTCAGGGGCACAGTTCTTCAATGAATGTTTAACCGAAAGAGGATCGTGTCCATAGTAATTCCCTAGCAGGACAATGTATCTGACTCATTGTACGTCACTAACCTATATACGAGATTAGTAATCAATGCATAATACCAAATAAGGCATAAAATTAAAGTATATAATTAATCATTGATATTTACCGTGTTTTGGGCCGAAGGAAAAGTTTTGATTTATAATTATAGAAGGTTTATAATTATCGTCAGCCAGATATCATCCGCTGCGTTATGTATTAATGAAATATTTTCTATATGAGTATTATTTAAATTTAGTTTTACGAGCATTTTTTCCTGGATAAATTATATTATCCGAACTTATTTTAAACATAAAACTGTCAAGCTTAACTACTGTATCGGTACTACTATATTCTTGTCTAGTAGCTAATCAAGTCGGATAAAAAACTGTTTTAAAAAAAAAACAACTGTCTTCAACGTTTTTTAATTTAATTTAATTTACATTTAAAAAAAACATCTGAATTGAGAACCTGCTCCTTTTTTATTTAGAAGTCGGTTAATAAATAATAGCATTGGAGATAAAGAGTAAAGAATGTCAAATCATAGATATGTGTCGTAGAACTGGCACAAACATAAAGGATGTGAAACAAAACACAGTACCTATATTTCATGACGTAGAAGGTACAAAATTCGACACCTTCCTTCAGTTTTGTGCGAATTCACCTAAATTACATTAATAAGTCGTGTATCACGCGTATTTAGATAAAGACATCCGTTGAGACTCAAATTACAAAGAAATTGTTGATATCAGCATGTTTTTCTTACATTAAAAAATGAATAAAAATGTGAACCGAATTTTAGGTGCACCTATGTTAAGATTTCGGGATGTATTCACCCTCCATAAAGGCGATATTCGTTTGCAAATTTTCCCGGATCTGTTATTTCGGGGAGGGAGATTTGCACCCCTATTTCAACCCCCTGGCTACGCCCATGAGATTTCCCCCTAGGGAGACAGACTGCCCCAACACAGAGGATGGAGGAGTGGGCGTTTATCAGGCAAATATCTGCTTTATGAGAAAATTAGACGAGAATTTCACTAGCAGTAGTTCGTTTAAGCGCTTACAATATATATCCTTCGGAGCCAAAAGCTTGACTAAAATGATCTCTACGGCTTTTCAATGACTAAGATTCAATAAAAGCCCCTTAAATTCTGTGTTATGAATTGAAAACACCGTGTGTGCCTCGAAGTTTGCATCTTCCAAGGCTTGCAATAGAGCAATTTTAGTAGTAGTCTGCGAATCACCAATACTACCAATTCAACCCTCGGTTTAGCGCCGAGAGTTGAAAATCCATCAGTGCAATAATATTTAAGCGTTCATTCAAATGTTTCCTAGTGTTAGTGAAAACTGGCATAAATCTTTTATCACCGTCATGAGCTTCGACATCATTTGCATAACAGCTTTTCTCAACATAATGCCAGTCAGTTCACATAGCCAGCTTTTGAAGAAACCATGAACAAGCAAAATGATCGTGTCGGGTTTTCTTAGCAATAATCATTTCACGCAATCTTGTCTGAAACTTGATGCGTGTGCGCGTTGAGGGACGATGTCTCACCGGAGTGTAACAATTTTATTGTTGATCTTTCTGTAGTTGTTGTCTCATTAATAAGGATTTTTTTGACCATGGTGAAACTGAATTTGCTTGGACGTGGGATACCATTCCGTTACTGTACTATACTGAATGCTGTGTTAAAGTCATCATTTAATAGTAATCATAATTTAGTAGTAATTGAGTAGTATGTTGCTTTCAAAAGTGAAAGGTTAATTTTTGAAAACGACATAGTCTGACTAGGAAATTAGTTCGTTTATTTTGCAAGGTGTTTATTATTATAAAAATCACTAGAAATATTTGAGCGTTTTACCGGTGTATTTACATTCACTCGGAAAATACCGAACACCACAAACGAACCACAGATTACACGAATATATTTCCACCTGTGACGGTGTAACTACAGCCATATTTTACGCAACATGTACGAGGAAAATAAAAGTGAAGTTTAGTCGCGAATGTGTCGAAATTGAAAACGTATATATTCTCGGAAACGCTCTGAAATGCGCTAAATGCACGCTTTTGGCAGCACGCGTTCAACGAACCAGTGAAATTATGATTTATTGTCAATAAATATATGTAATCGGTAACGTTACAGGGAAAAATGACGTGGGCGAGCCAAATATGGCAGATTTTAGTCAGCTGTGGTCCGGGAAAGTTGCTGAAATTGATTCATATTCAAATTCCTCTGGCGATGATGAACACATTACAGATGGGGGCATGTTCGGACGCATGTGGTTTAATTTGCCTTTAGTAGAGGTGAATGATCTCAACAAATTCCATAAAACCTTCACTAGCGTCAGGTGTGCACCGTGTGCATTAAGTAGACGGTTCCGGCTAAATTAGCCATCTTTGACACGATTGATCACTGCGTCTAGAACTATGTAGTCTATTAGTTACAAAAGCTGTACTAAACTCCAACACATTAAAAGCTTCATAGTTTTCCGCCCTAGGAGCTTTCATGAATCTTTTATATTAAGTACTAGACCCGAGATTTTTAACATCCGTGTTCGGGCTTCTTAGCGAAAATAAATTCCCCATCGAGCACCGGATGACCAAAAAGAATTCTTATATTAATATTCAACGTCCAGTAACACGTGTAAGGGTCATCAAAATAGTACAATCACGGAATAAACACCATCCGAATTCAACGTACACTCGAGTTCAATAACTTCATATACGGAGAAAAGGTGTGACATAGAAGCGCTGGCGCACCGTGACTTCCTCCTTCCCGCTTATTCGGAATTTAAATCGACCTATCGCCATCCCGAAGTGTCCCGAAGTGAGTCGAAGTTGCACGACAATAACTCTTATTGTCTGCATAATAAGATGGTTGTCTTTCTAACGGTGGGCGGCGCATATTATAAGCTATTTGATTGATATGTCGGGGACGTCGCACAGTACCGCTGCTTTCTTCAACACTCCAATGAGCCTCAACGGTACTGAATTACACCATGTAGTATCTCCAAGCCGTCACTTATGGTGTCGCCATCGGCAATTACCTGACCATACGGGTTTGCTTTCGCAACTGTTATTTTGCTGGGAAATTGGAGTATTTTGCACGGTATTGTGGTCTAGTTAGGCGTCACTGGCGGTAAAGTTAAGTTTGTCTGTGACAACTGAGACGGCTATTGTCTAGAAATTGATAATGTGGTGCGCGGACGTTCATTTTGTACGTTTGTTAGCGTTGTACTCGTTTCGGATCTCGGGGGAAACTTAATTATGGGGTTATGCGTTTGGTACGACATTTTGACTGAGATAAGTACTTACTTTCTATTTGTCAAACCAATTTGTCATTGCAAAAGGTATTTGTGTTTCTTAAAACGACAGCGCCATCTGCAATACCACAATTAAAAGATTTAGCAAAAATCTTTCAATCACAAAATTTTCCAGTATCATCAACAAATTCATAAAACTTATGAATGAAGAAATAGCACCACTACTAAAAACAAATAAAATCAACAAAACAAAGTTTTATACCTCATCATCACTCTATGGTCGTACTGTTTATGGTTTTAAGATGGCGTCTTGATTAATGCAAGTCAGGAGCGAGCCTTCCGCAGTAACGGTGCTGTTATGATGCCACGTTGATGTCTGTCTTCAATATTTTATAGGACGTTATAGTTCTGTTGGTTACTGGGACGTTTGACTAGCTCCTGAGCTGTCTTGTCTTCGGCCCCAGTTCTGACAATAACTTTGATTGAGAAGAGTTTAAGGAACTCCCCTACAAATTGTGTTACGGTATAAACAGCTTGATGATTTCATTTCAAGGGTTTAATATCTTCCTCTTGCCCTTATTTCAATCAATATGACTTGATTGGGTTAAATCTAAGATAGTAGTGTTATAATATATTCTTCTATCTCTGTGTTGATTTTCTTTCAATGCATAGCGACTGAACTGGTTTGCATGGAAATCATTAGATGGATTGACGTCTCTAAGGTGGTCTAATAGAGAACCTATTCATCATTGTTTCATTGTCATCATCTGCCTTCCCCTATCCTATATTCTTTGGGGTCGGCGTAACATGACTTCGTCTTCCACACATCTCTCTTAGCCGTCATCTTAGAAGTCCCCCTCTAGCCATATATTATCATCTTTTAAATCATCGTCACCAATTCTAAATTGGTTATCAAACATTATGAAGTTAATGTCTGTTTTCAATTCAGAGGAAGTCGCCGATTTAATTACTTGTACTTGTTATTAGAAAGAGCGAGGTATCATATTCATCATTAATGTGTTTATTAATATCTAGTGTTCGACCTAACGTGTGTTTTTCCAAGAAAATAGAAATATTCGGCGTAGTCGGAATTTTATGAATGAAATATGTTGATGTTAACGAAACTTGGGTCGTTTTACAGGTGTCTTGTTTCAATGCCTACGTAAAGACGTGTTTTGACATTACGTTGGAGATTAGGAGGTGATCCAATTATTAATGTAACAAATATCGTTGCGGTTGTGTTTTGTTTGTTAATTATAATATAATTAAGTTTATAATGGAATTACTTTCTTAAATATAATATAATTAAGTTTATAACTATTTTGAAGATGCAAGAATTGATGCAATAGGTAGATACAGATTTGTGAAATACATAGATATAGCGTAAGTATATACCTATATTGCGCAATAGCAAAGGGGTTTTCTTTCAATCTACGTCAAACTGTGTACCTTCACACTCAGAACTATTCCTCTATTACTAAGCACTTAATCTCGAGAGCACTTAAGACATAACAAACAGCCAACGAAGATCCTATTGTACCATCTAGTGACGTCATCCGATAAAACGAAATCTCGATACGAAATCGATCAATCGCACGCCCAAAAATGGTTTCCACTCGATCGCTCGCTTTCTCCGAACGGAAAAGCGTCCCAATTAGGCGCATACGCAAGTCGCGGGAGGAAGAGGGGGTACTGGGCAGTAGAGATGTGAATAATTGAATGTTAATTTGTTTAGGGCCCGAGAGATGGCAGGACCGTCGACCCGGTGTTCGTGATGAGGTTACCAAGCGATGCCACATATTTCTTGTTGAGTGCTTTGACACTGAGTTAGTTTGGATGTGGCTTGATTGATAGGCAGACAGACACGCGTATGGTTTAGTGGTTAATCTGAATATTATTGCAAGATTTAAAAGAAAAAAATAAGATCCATTCAAGATTTGATTCAAATGATTGTTTTATTATCGTCTCAAAAGAATAGCCAATTTTAACTTTAGTTCCTATTACTGTGTAATCTCTAGTTCCTGTCAAAAATTGTATGGAGCATTGACAGAAAATAGAGATTTCAACATGTTTTGTTGTGAATGTTTCGTCAGTGCAAACGCACAGTTAAGGACTCCATCCAGTAAAAATTGTCAGGACAAGATTGAAAATTTTCAATTAAATCGAATGTTATTTCTTTATATAAAACTGCGACATCAATGCGATATAAAACCAATGCTGTTGCTTTTATAAATGTATTCACGGTCATAAAGTAGCAAACAAAATTTCAATCATAATAAATTTTACATACACGTGGAAGCTTATTGATTTAATTAAGAGTCACACATGTTATATTGACGTAGTTTTTCTCAAGTTTTAGTTAAATCATTACATGCACCTTGTTGTAACAATGAAAATGTTCAGGTTTGTTCAGCTGTTCCGCACCTGACTATAAAAGTCTTAGCCATAAAAAAAAGTAGATTAAAGTCTATGGTCATAGAGAGAAAGTGTGCTAGTCTATGGGTGTCATACTCGAGTCAGATGTGACATATTATTTTAAATGATACCAATAAGTATCTTAGAACAATGCCTTATTATTATTCCTCTAAGTATTGGGGCGCTCCGTGGAGCTCAGCTTAATTTATCAGCCAGTGACTTCTATCAATTCCTTATTTGAAAAATAATTGGCTATAGGCCAGTTTGAGTCGTCTATGGACCCGAGATATTGTTATCTATGGTATAATATTATAAATCAAAGTCTAATTGGCTTTTTAAATTCCGAAGTATGTAAAAAGTTACATTTTTAAAATATTTTTTTCGACGCCAGCTTTTTAATAATTTTAGTTATGTTAGGATTGTATTAATTAATTAGATAAGAGTGGGTATTTATATATATTTCACGGCAATATTAAAAAATGTATATACATATTTACCTAAGAACTCATTTAAAAAGTGAGCCACACAAGATAATTACAAGAAATTGTGACAGTCCTCTACGGGTTCGTCATTATTTGCCGTTTTGTATTTACAAACAGCAATTAGGGCCGGAAGACGACTCAAATGGGTTATCAGATAAAGTACCGTTGGTGCTACACCTTCGACAGACGTCCTAATCGGTCAGAGGACATTGAGAGCACCTAAAATGTTTAGCGAGACATTAAACTGTTGATGAACACCTACCTATTTGCATTTGCTCATAAAAGTAGCTGAAAAATGCAAAAGTTTAAGAGTTATTTTCGTTTTAAATGGGAAATGAGTATGGATAAAGGTTCAATTGCAGTTGTTTTTTTTTCTGTAATGCCCAGGTTACACGAGGATAGTTTTTGAAGCTAGGGCATTAGTAAACCTAGTAAGCTATTTCACCCTAGCCTCGTGTGTACAGAACTATCCTTTATTTTTAGCCAAAAATAGTAAGCTAGTGTGATAGTTTAATAGAATGGGGTTCTATTTTTGAAGTAGTTGACCCACCACCGATTTTAGTATCCTGGCTTGTGTACTAGTCTCATGTGGCCGGCGAAGCTAGTATCCAATTGGATCATTTTACTCTACGGACTGTCTTAGTCCGTAGAGTAAAATGACTACGTATATAGTATACTCTACGGACTAAGACACTGTAATGTTTCCTAGCATCGTGTAAACTGGGGGCCTCAAAAGGCCACATTAGCAATTCCTCTAAAAGTATTTCATGAAATGGTCACATTAGCACTTCCTCTAAAAGCATTTCATATAATGATCACATTAGCAATTCCTGTAAAAGCAATTCATTTCCTGAATTCCCAGCTGTCATTAGCACCTCCTTTAATTTGACACAAAAGCAATTCATATTATGTGGACCATTTTACGAATCTCCATAGAAAACTGTCAAACAGATGAATTATTTCGTAATATGAATCGCACGCAGATCATTTATGAATTGTTAGTTTATGACATTTTACGATGATTCATAATATTTTCTTATTATGATTCTGCCAAAGTGATTGTTTTAAACCCCCTGCTCTAGCATGTGCCAAGCCAGGATATTACTTGCTTGCGATCTTAGCTTCATAAACTAGCCTCGTGTAAGCCGGGCATTTAATGAACTAAGAAATGGCACGTGTACCGATAAAATACAAGAGATGATAAAAATCCGACTAATGTGTAATGTCGTAAATTGATTCACAATTCCTGTTAAGATGATAGTCATGATTATAGCGGAAAAGGAAGTAGATTAGTAAATCTAATCTTGAGAACGCTTTGTGATTTCCTAACACTGCAACATAAGCATTTGTTTCATGTGATTCATATGGAGTGTCGATTAAATATTTATCTTCCTAAAAAATATTTTTGTGTTCTACTTTCTTTATCTAGACCTTGATTTTAAATTTTAACGCTAATTTGGAGAGTCTTGTTTTAAAGAAAAAGCACTGCGGAACATCCCAAGTTTCTACATCCAAAAAATGTTATAAGGCCGCGTTTGAAAAACTGAGAAATGACGTACGAAACGACACATTTATATACCAACTAAAGAATTCAGACTTGAGACTACTATGTTTATTATAGAAAACCGAGTGATGGATGACGTAAGCAGTAAGTTATTCACAAGAAAAAATATATCTAAAGCTGTTCATTGTTCCTATTCGAAGCTCCATTCTAGATATCACTGGATCTATTGGTTTAAGGTACCGTTGTCTGCATGAATGGCCTTAAGATGCTTGTTGACACAAGTGTGTGGCACAAAAGGATGTCAGGATCTCTCTCGAGATTGCCGCGTCGGCTGAGCAAACCGAATTCCGTGTCCGATTGTCTTAATGAGTGTCTAATGAGATATTTTGTGTTTTGTTTGGTTTACGAAACTTTGCCTTGGTTTTGTTAAATCTTACTGTTTGAACAGTGGGTCTTATAGGGCTTAATTGTACCGCGTGCGTAGAAGAATTCCGTTTACGAATCACTGATGGTCTGGGTAGAATTTGATCGATATGTAATTAGTATGTTATCTGATTTGATGGTATCGTTGTACGTGTAGGCTTACCTATACAGATTTAACAAATCAGATCAGTCATGTTTGAATGAACATATCGTAACATTTTGTATGCATGCAGAATACATGAAAAGTTAGGTAATACAGGAATAAGTTTCCAAAGAATATTTGAATTATTATCATGTATTGCATGTAGGCAGAATTTTCTAGTAACGTGTCCTCCAAGTGCCGTTAATGTTATTTGAAATAACAATTGTAGATACACACCTGTGATGGCACGCTACACAGATAAGAAGAATATACTCAGTTTAATTACTTCTATTTGAAGTATCAATAAAATAGACAATAAAATTTGCTTGCAAGCGTCGGCTATTTTGCATAACTATAATGAAGAATCCGTCCGATATGTCGCTCAATACCGGATGCCAAGTCATAAACATTATCAGCTGTTCTAAAACGTTGTAATAAAATATGAGGGTAGTCGTATAAATGCTCGGGTGTCGGATACCGCGCGTGCGCGCCATCAGTCGTCAAGTTGCTGTCATTCAGCGCATAAGCATCTTGTTGCACCGGAGATGCGATGAATGGTGGTCTTAATCTTAATTGATGGCGATTGAAATGTATAATAGAATGCTGAATTGATTTACGGTTACATGATCATTGAATGAGTATGAATAAAACGAGATAAACAGGTACTTACGTTGTGAAGATGGCGGCTCGGCCGCGGGAGGCGCGGGCGCACTGGCAGCACCCTGCATGGCCCGCGACGGTCGACCGCGTCTGCGCCTAAAAAAGAAGTTTAAAAAAATTAAAAATCGACAGATTTTCACTAATCGATAAGAATAATCTTGAACTAAAACTACCTAGGTACTGCTAATTTAACCTTTCTTATAAATTGAAAAGTTTTCATACATTTATTTTTATTTTAGGACTTGTCCGCGGAAATGTAAAATGATGGTTAACGTATTTTGAAGCAGGTGTGAAGTCAAATGAAGCAAAGGCTGAAATTAAATAAAAGTAATTGAACGGCTTATGCGGTTTCATTTAGTTTAATTTTTATGTTCTTAACACTTCAAGTTTACAGTATTCTTAATAATACCTATATGGTACCCGTATGTTTTATGTTTAAAGTGGTTTTAATTGCGGCGCTCGTGTGGTCTTCTTAATCGCTTTTCGATAAATAAATGTAAAAAAGATCATTGTGACTTTTATTTTGCATTTTTAGTAGCTTTATGTCGTTACCATTATCGCATTAAATATCTACCTATATAAAAACAATTATTTTCACAGGAAATACGGAAAAATATGGAAGACTTCAAAAAAAATCGACCAGCTGGTACTAGATATGAAACATTGAAAATTGATCATTTAAAACGGTAAAAACAGTATTTTAATTCTAGTTGTATGAAGTAGGTACTAATATAATGTAAAGATCAGTGCTAGAAGCTGTGCATTATTAATTCCTCCGAGAATATAAATACATTGTACCTAAGTATTACATCAACTTAAAAAACTAAAGTAAATAAGTGAAAATGTTCGATAAAACCAGCTCGTAAGTGACAAAGAGTATTGAGTCACATGTTATCTGCGGCTTCCTGCGACACTTGACGCTAATCATCGATCGACGAGAAATGAGGGTACCTAATCTACGTACACCTATCTGGTGGGTGGGGCCGCCAGCTTCGAGAACTGGCTTGAGACTGTCCTGCGGGGTAATTGCGTAACACACTAACAATAGCAATGGCTTTCATTTTGACAGTTCTACAACAATCATTGCATCATTTTTCGAACATAATAAGAAGCAATCTCCTTCAAAATCATTCAGATTGTGACTGAAAGTGTGTTACGTAATTAGGGTGCTGATTTGGGTTTAAAAAGATTTCATTTAAGAGCTTTGGTAAGGTACGTAAATGATGTATTGTATACTGTCTGTGTGTGTAATGTACCGTGCCTAATTTACTGTTTTTTTTTTATCTATGCAAAACCAATCTGTGTTTAACAAAGTATATGAATGTTTAGTTTATTTTGATTAGGTACTTTGACATTCTATTGTAAAGCTCATTACCTATAGGATAAATAATAAAGATCTGGGTCACACAAATACCAACATGGCAGGTTAGATCATCTGGAAAACCCTTGAACATATGGCTTGACCAAGATTATGTCTGGACTTTAAAAGAGACTGTGACCTCTGAGTTTGTTTCGGCCTTTCTTCTCAGAGTAGTCAGATAGGAAACGCCGACCTCATCTAGCTTATTTTTAATATTTTTTAATATGACGTGTAAAAGTGATTCCAATATCCTACTTACAGAATAAACAATTTCATTTCATTTCATTTCATTTCATTTCAACATAAAGATAGCACTCTTACTTGCATATACAATTAATTTGTGATTTGTAGGTAATGATAACTCTATCAAAGTAAAAAAGATAAACTTGCGAAATTATTTCAATAAAAACAAAAATATCAAATATCTAAACTCGTTTTCACTTTAGAAAGAAAAATAAATCCTTTATTTTCTCTCGAAATTATAGCCACAGAAACGGCTAGTAATTCAGTGCGCCTGCGCGTCTCGCCATTTATTATAATCCAGACAATGTATGCTAATAACTCGATCGACTGGCAGGCTACTAATGTTACTGCATAGACTGTCTTAAATGAAGTTATATTTAGCATTGCTGAAAACATCGAAATGCACCGTAATAACTGATGTGTATTTCGAAAAATGAAAAGTAGAATTATCTTGTATTTTGAGGTCATAATTATTTATACTAGTAAGTAAGATGTATTATGCTATCTAAAATTAATTATCAAGTGGTTTGTAAATGATTTATCTGCACTCTGTATCCAAATATTAAAGCTGAAAAGATTTTATTTTCACGTTTTTTTTCTCAATATTCTGTTTATCATAAATCTTTTACAAACTCAAACAACCCCTGTTTGAGTTTGTAGATTTAAATTTAAACTTAAAAAAATACAAAAAATTACAATACAAAAAAAAAAAAAAAAACCTCCGTCCCAAAATTTTCCCCTTATCGCATGGCCACCCTACTCTGTTCGCCAGTGCAGCGCACGCGCGTCTGACCTATTATAGTCCAGACAATGCGAGCGAATAATCCGCGGCTGGTATGCGACTAGGTAGGTACCTATTACCTGTACTTACTGGTTACCTGCCACTCTGCTCGTTACTTAATGTACTGGTACTGGTAGCGTTATGTTGTCTACATTGTCTGGTTTTGGTGAACTGGATTTTTCCTAGCTTATGTAGATGTAATGTTAAGGTGCTTCCCGCTGTAATGTAACCTTAAAGAGTCGAGCATTACAATACCTGTAATGATACAATTCGAGCATTACATCAGTGAGGGAGGAGAACCGAACATTACTGTGCGCAATGTCTGTAATATTTTGATACAACTTGTAACATCAATGCTACATTACAAGCGAATGCTCGTCACTCAGGCAGGGAGGCAGTATTGTAATTTGCTCAAAATCGAATCTGTAACGTTATATTACAGGCAAATTCTCCGGGAGGTGAGGGATCACCTTTAAGGCTCTTACATACTGGCGTGATTTGTCGCGCGACGCGACTTCATGCGACGCCACCGCATTGTTCGCCGTGAAGTTTTTTCAGAAATTGTTTTGTTAAAAACTTTTCACAAAAAAAATCTAACAGACTTCCAAAAAAAACACTAAATAAAAAGAGAAAAATAACTTTAATTTCGGAAGTCGGTGGCATAAAACGAAAATTGGAAAGCAAAGACACCGATTTCCGAAATTAAAGTTTTTTTTTTTTCACTTTTTAGTTGTGGTACCTACCCCACACAAATCCGAATAGCACTACCTGCTGTGTAAATAACAGTGAAAGAGTAAATAAGGAAATCGTCTAGATAAACTAAGTGGGAAAAATACGTAATATTGAAGATAACTCAAAAACTACGCGAGCAAAGTTAATAAAATTTATACGGGTCCACCTCGGAAGCATGACCTACCAAACAAAAAAAGAATCATCAAAATCGATTCACAATTGGCGGAGTAATCGAGTAACAAACATACAAAAAAAAAAAAAACAGACGAATTGAGAACCTCCTCCTTTTTGAAGAAGTCGGTTAAAAAGACGCGTCGCGCTATAAGTCGCGCCAGTATGTAAGAGCCTTTAAGTTTATAAGTTAAATCTTGAGTGTAACCTTTTTGATTATTTGAAGAGCAGATTCAAGCACTTCCTAAATTGTAAAGGTTTTTCTTTGGCCTTTCAATTTACAAGACTGAACTTTTTAACAGGTTATATAGGTACTTAGTTTACGTTTTCTACTAAGAGCATTTCGCTGACATGCTCAGCCTAAAGCCTTCACCGAGCTTTGCAACCACTTCTTTCCGTGTCGAAAAGCTAAAAGAACAAAAGAATACCGCAGTAGTTCTGTGGCGGTATCTACATCGCCACATGCGAACTACGCATCAAAAACCTGACGTCAGACAGACGTCACATAAATCCTGCATCGCGCAATTAAAGTTTACCGTGCAGTGGACATATATACGAGAACCCAACATCAATCGTTGGGCAGTTGCCCGCCAGACACAACACTCGTCTGGTGAACTTTACACCCTGTTCCTCATACCCCTAAAGTTCAACCCATAATAATTTGCGATGTGTGTTATTGTATAGAATCGAGTTCTTTTTACTTAAGGTGGATGCGCTACGGTAGCCCGCGAAATTCAAATTTTCTTACGTTTTTTGCAATTTGCAGGTCAATATCAGGTTGTATGTTGATCTAAATATTATTAGCGGCCGTAACAAATATGGATTTACAGAATTATAAACATTAAAATCAGCAATACAACTCTGTAAGTTCATGTAAGTGCATTGACTGACGATTTCATTTTTTCATTCCTTGCACTTATATGAACTTGAATTTCGTGGGCCACCCTAGCGCATCCACCTTAACAGAACTGTGTTCCTGGAGAGTTTGTTGCGCCACTTCTTCGTCCCAGCTAAAGCACTAGGAAGTGGTGAAGGGCGGGCGTTTTGGGGGACTGTCTTATGTAAAGACGTTCAAAAACTTCTGACTCTCAGCGTCAAATCATGATCAAAAATCATAAGTCATTTATCTATCATATCAAATGAAAAACCGGCCAAGTGCGTGTCGGACTCGCGCACGAAGGGTTCCGTTCCATTATGTATAAAAACGGCAAAAAATCACGTTTGTTTATGGGAACCCCCATATTTATTTTATTCTGTTTTTTATTTCGATATCGCGGGCGCGACAGGCAGCGCCCGCGATATCGCGTCTGTTTTCACGAGCCATAAAGCGGCAACAGAAATACATCATCTGTGAAAATTTCAACTGTCTAACTATCACGGTTCATGAGATACAGCCTGGTGACAGACAGATAGACAAACACAGCGGACCCTTAGTAATAGGGTCCCGTTTTACCCTTTGGCTACGGAACCCTAAACCATGATGATTTCAACTCGTTAATTCAATATCTAACATTTTGTAGAGCCATTGTTTCTTAGCCATATCACAGTTATTCCCTTGCCTGGAAACTTCACATCTTGCACTTGAAGTCTCACCTTTCATGAATACGCTAAATGCACTGAAACCGACTCTCCGCGGCGGCTTTGATGATCAGGATTACAGTTTACTTGGAATCGTAATACAATATTAATATTCCTTATCTTGTATGCGGCTTGCTTTGAACTCGGAAATTGTGGTTATCTATAAGAACTGATTTTGTTTAGTCTTCGGAGGATTTGATTCAGTGGTTTTTGATTGAATAATTTCTTTTATGACCTTTCGGTTTCACCCGCATCAGTGTCGATCCCGTGTAAATATCGGGATAAAAAGTATCCTATTAATATTTTATGGTCTACCCATGTGCTAAATTTCTTCTAAATCCGTTCAGCTATTTTAGCGTGAAAACGTAACAAACAAATAAACAAACAAACTCTCTTTCGCATTTATAAGTAAGTAATACTTAGGTGATAGGTAGGATTATGCGAGGGTTGGTCGCTGTTTTGATAATTACCTACACCAAATTGTTCAGAAATAACCTTTGTAACTATAATTCAAGAAAATACAGGGTATTTTAGTTTTGATAAAGAGTTGTAAGACTTGTAAGGAATATTTCAGCTGCATACATAGGTTCCACAAACATAATGTGTAATTCCAATTCTTAGCAAAAAAAACTTACCAAGTTTTGCAACAGTAGCTTTTACGTGTATTTAGGCAGGTAGGTACCTACTTACATAATTCAAAATAAGAACAACTTTAAAAAAAAAATCTTTTCGTACTTATTCCAATTTGCCTTGTCTGTTGGCCTAATTTCCAATAAAACTTTCAAGTTACAAAAAGTTGTGGAGACAGTTTAATTTCAACTGTAATTATCGTAAATTTTCAGCAACAACGTTTTCAACATTATGGGACCCAATTAAAAAGAAAAATTTTAATTTCATTTGAATGAGAAAAATAATAGAAACGTTACCACCAACATCATTTTGATTTTCAAATAATATGCCCCCAATAATGCCAACATTACCATTAAAATTAAAAATCGAACGAATTTCAGTTGGGTTATACTCAAAATTTTGCAGTCTAAAAAATACTAACGATTCAAATGACATGAACCATTAATGTTTTTTTTACGATAACTGTGATTGTTACATAAATGAAAATCATGTTCGCATTTTCCATGTCTCCATTAAGAATGTAATAAAATAAAGCACCTATTGATTCTGTTATCACGAGTCACAAGGATTTCTTCATTATCAGTTGGTAGACGTGATCCGATGTCTGCTTCTAATCTCTACCCATTGTTAGCTAATTATTACATGTATTTTTGTCAGGTAGATTGAGTTTTGAGTACGAGTAAGGTGATTTGGATCACGTATCGATTCTTATGTAATTTATTTAGTTATGGGGATCGTCTGACGGTTTCTTATTAGGTTGCATCAAATTAGATTCTAACTAGTATCAGTTTCGGAATCACTGATGATGACATTAGGACTCATAAATTGTAGGTGTTTGCATATTTCAGCTGAAGGACATTTTTCTCTTTGTAAAATGTGACTTTGCCACTTTTTTACTTGGATCTTATTCCCTTTATGCGTCCTCCAGTTTAAGTATATACCTAAATGAATAATATGAAATAATAACAAGTATTAGGAGATGAACACTACAGATTCGTGCAATAACTTGGCGTATCTAACTACCGTATTATTGCGAAGTCAACGTTGCTCTATTAACATTGAGACATTGGCTTTAAGAGGTTTGTATCTAAGATATTTATCTCAGAAACAGGTGTAACTTACACTTTCAAAGTAGTTAAGTAACGTGTGTAATAAGCTTTAAGACCTGTCCACTATTCTTTAAAAAGAACACAGTGAAAAGGTAGGTGACGTGAGCCGTCAATAGTGACAATCCCTGTGGAATGACAGTTCACTTCACCTTAGTTTTCAAGGTGAGATTTTAATAGGATAGAACGACTTTAGTATTAATGACCCCTGGATGCTTTGATAAGGTTCTAATTGAAGACAAAACACTAGCTATCAAATCGTCTATCTCCAATAACGAATTGATGTAGATAAAAAAACACCTTCTATCACAATCGAATAATATAGAAATAAACGGCAATTACTAGATAAGCCAGTAACATCTGTCCGAATGATATCTGTCTGTCCGTGACAAAGTTATAACATCTTCATGTTGAGAGGCTGGTTGTCGCAATCTGTCCATTACTGCAGATGATGATAAACACTTGTCTTGTTTGATACATATTGTAAGGTTTGCGCACCGATTGCGACTTTTAGAGATAAGTTACAAACAAAATTTTGTCGTCTTTACGCGCTTCTTGCTTGTTTTTTAAATATATATTACTTAAATAATAGAATTCTAAGATGGACACTGTTCAGTATTGGTGTATTCAAAAACTCAAAGCATTTATTTATATTAAACCAACTACACGGTCTTTTGAATTAAATATAAAGCTATTTTTATGAAATCTATAGTCAATATGCTAAAATGGGAATTTCATAAGAATTACGTGTTTGCAACAAGTAGTATTTTTGACTTAAAACTCATTCAAATCGGTATAATTCCCTCTCATAATATGCGTTATTTCTATGGGAAGTATATACCTACTGCAGAAGCATCTTGTATGAATGGAAGCAGACTTCAATTTTGATACCTATCAATGATGTATGCCTAATTTCTAAAGTAAATGACCACATAACTGCGCAATACTAATATTAAATCGATAATGTGCGCTGTTCTTACATAATTGTCTAAAGAGCACATCACGGCTATCTGCCACTTGAGATAGAAGACATTACCGAGATAATGGACGACAAATGTTTCAATGGGAGATGAGATTGAGACTTTTATCTAGCAATTACTTATCTGCGGAGTGAGTCTCACTTGAATCATTGTTTCACAACAAGATATACTTAGGTAAGATCTGTTTTGTAACTTATTATTGGTGATGGATGACGTTTAGTTGGACAGATTTTGAAAAGTAAATGTTTTTAGAAGGAGCCCAGATTGTAACTCTATTCAGAACTAGTTACCTACTGTTTTATTCAGAATTATTCCTATATCTTCTGGTTCCTTCTTTATCCTTATTGAATTGCCATAATCGGCCAGTAAAGTTTCCTAAGAAAGCGGTGAACGGTTACATACAATAACGCCTGCCCAATACAGGACTTTTTTTGACACCTTGAAGTCAAATACTGGTGAAAGTGACAGATTTTTATGACGGTCGTTATAATATGACGGAACTGCTTTCAGAGGAAAGGTTTAATATTCATTATTGAAGATGGACTTCACAATTCTAACTGCAATTTGCAGACGTTGGTCATTATAGGAAATGTAGCGATTGGATTGGTAATCATTAAGTGCAGTGATTATAAAGTTATTAGCATCCTTAATCAGTTAAAAATTCCCAACGTTATAATCATTTGGATATTTCTCTGAAATATGACAAAATGCTCAGTCATTTGCGGAGCATTAATCTGCTTAGATTAATTGAATGATAATGTTTATCTTTATTTATGACATGCTGCGGTCAATCATTAGGTACTAAATAACGTGATTTTTGGAAGTAAATTGCCTGGAAAACATGAATATTACGCATGTAAATTGGTTTAATTTTTCCTTTTTTTACCTGGGACTAACATTTGGGGTGTGGAATGTTCCGTCGCGTTTGACTTGTATGTATTAAATCAATAAAATTGCAGAATATCGCTTCTTTTAAAACTTTTTCTTTATATTATTTTTTTCTTTGTGCTGATTTGTGTATAAGTTAGTGTTTTTATTTTACGATTATTTATAAAAAGGAGTTTTCTTTAGAGGTTTAAGATTTTTAGCGTGTTATTAGAAGCTAACTAACAATAAGTATTTTAAAAAAATATAAAGATGGAGACGACCTACTAAGTAAAAGATAAAGCACAATCCTATTCTTATTGGGATTTCATGGGAAAAGGAAATGCAAATGTATAAAAAAAACTGCAAAAACAAACAGGTAGGTAGGTTAAATGAATTCACACATATTTTGTTAAATTAATCTACAGCTTAGAATGTAAAGTTTAAGATAAAATAACTTAATTACACTTAACGAACAATTAAGCTTCACTTGAGAACAGCCGACGGCGAAAGTGTTAATTTTTCATCTCGTTATAAAAACGTTTTACTTTACAATTCTCTTGTTATTCTTTTACCATAGTATTAAAGTAGGTATTTAAAGTTAGTAGGTATTTCAGTTGGTAATCTTATAAGAGTAACTTATAGGTAGGTAGGTAAAAAATTAAAAAAAAATTTTTAACGTAATTAGTTCGTTTTTCGGTAGAGATACGAATTGCATTCAAAAAGTTCTTTTTCATGCTTCGTTTATTGAAAATATTAATTTTTCGCGTCCGATTGGATTTTTTCGTTATCACGATAAAAACCGATCACTATATTTTTTTATATTGCAAAGCGAAACATTTAACACAAAAACCAGTCACTTCAGTTTACGAAATAGCAAATTCGCAAAAAAATATCAAAGAAATAATTATGCAGAAATTCGAATTTGGAACGTTCTTTTTTCGCGCACAAATTAAATACCACCGTTGTAAGAAAAAAATATTTAGAAAATTAGAGAAGCAACATTCTGCAATAATTGATTTTCGAATACACAAGTCACCTTCAAGGGCTCAGGGGTCAAGAGACGACAAAACATTCGACTGTCGCGTATCGCACTGAGCCCACTCGATATTAATTACTAGAGGTACCTAAAACACAGGGCGACGCCCGCCGTCACAAACGATAATTTGCATCGTAATCTAATCGAAATAACTTACCCAATGGTGGATAATTTTTGCGATATCAGCCGAAGCCCGAAATAATACAAAATAATAGTCCAACAACACTCGAAACAGCGTCCAGTCTCTCACAAAACACCTTAATTAATTTTTGAGCACAGATTTACAGTCTTGGATTATTTTCTATTTACAAACACTTTAAAATTTGTAAGGCACTATATTCAAGTAATTCGCGCGTCGAACGTGTATCGCATCTCGCGCGGGAACGACAACCTCACGCGCCGAGATGTCGTCTCCTTGTGATCGTGATGAGAGTACGCACTGTCGCTCTGCTCTCGGGGGAGCAGAAGATGGCCGCCGATTGGTCGAGAGCGGCGGCCGGGAGAAGGAGAGAGCGCATCTCGCGCGGGCTGCGAACGAGCGAGACAGCTAGCGTCATTCGTTTCGTCGGCCGGGCGAGATTGTCCGCGCGGGTTCAGGTGTATCACCGTCGAGAGCGCGCAATGATAATAATGTGGAGATGCCGCACCGAGTGGTTCCGTCATTATCGAATCTTTATTTAGCTTTATCTCTGCGATTAGAACAATGATGGCGGATGATTAATATTTTATTATTTACCTACAGAATGTAAAAATAAAATTTTCAAGATGTTTGAGTGTTAATCACTAAACATCTCGCCAAAACTAAAGTCACCAGCTATTTGAGTCACAAACAAAGAATTTCTCAAATATTTGAATTGATTTGCAAATATAAATAACCTATCATTGAATTTTATGATAAGTCTATCGAATCAATCAACACACGAAACTAGTTACTTATCATAATGAGGACACATAAATAGGTAGGGACTGACTCATTAATAGTAGGTAGGTATCTACATAGGCACATATATATTTTTTTACCAATTACAAAGAAAAACCAACTACCTATTTGGAGATGTTACCTAAATTTTCACAAAATAGTCCTATATAGGGAACAGAAATTATATAACGACTGAAGATAATTATTTGATTTTATTTGTATTTCAGATTTAGGCAGGGCAGATTTTACCAAAGATATCTTCTATCGTTTTAGTTTGAATTTAATTTTATTACCTACATTATCGTAAAATAATTTATTATTGAAGTACAGACAGACACAATGAACCTGCTGATCGATATTCGAAAGAAAGAAACGCGAATTCGTATCACGCTCTTAGCCTCTTATCATTTAAAAAAGATTTCAGATAAGTAAACGAATAAATACCCGAATTTATCTAAGTAAATGAATCGTACAAACATGTTTTTTTATCTTTACTCTTTTACGAAAACAACTGCTTATGTAGTGCTAAGACGATTTATAAAAGGCCTTTTTAGTTTTCTGAAAAAAAAGTCATAATAATAATGTCTTGTTTTATGCAGCTTAAGGGCGATAACTGCCAAAGGCGTGTTCGTTAAAAATGACGCAAGTCGATCGATCATCCTACCAGTTAGGTATTTTAGTAGGTACATAAACCTACCTACTGCATGGAACGCTAAGCCACGCGCTAAGCTTATCTCAAGAAACGTTCAACTTTTTTTGTGGAAATAAATCAATTTTTATAATTCGAACGAAGTCTTTAATTGTCTTTTTGTAGAGGTTTAAGGTATGTATAGGAAATCATTAGCAAATGATGAGAGCTCTAATCGTTACCAATAAGCTGGGACAGGTTATCTTCCAATCGGGTTCGTCATTGAGGGACCCGATCCCGGAGGTACCTTCGCGTTACGGAGGGCACAATTTCTAATGATCTCCATAAAGTCTATTAAAAGTCAATCTTGATTAAAAGTATCAAGTACTTAAAAGTACCAAAATTTTTAATAAAATATTTTTCTTAATGTGAACTTTTTGCAGAATTGTCTTCTTTGTTATTCGAAGACGTCATGTGACATGTTTGCCAATCCGCACTGTGTCCGCGTGGTGGATTACAGCCCACTCCCTCTAAAGAGAGAAGACCTGTGTCCCAGCAGTGGGAACGTTATAGGTTATAGACTGTAGTGACTGTAGTATCTCTTCTTTATATACAATTTCTTCGAAGTTTAACCATGTGCTCTTTACTTTAGTACCTAACTGTTTCGATCTTCAGTGACGTTTACCACAAGTACCTAGCAATGTCCATAACACAAAGTCTATGAATATAAATAAATGACTTCATTATCGTCGTTAAAACATGTTTCTTGTAACTAATTCTTATTCCCTATCAATGAGTAGGTAAACATCGTCATTCGACTGTTTAATTAGCACTTGCCCTATATTTTATTGTTTATTCAAGTATCTCGGGGCTCTTTGACTTCTTATTGTTATTAAATTATTAGAAAAACAAACTAAAAATTTAAAACGTCAGTTGAGATTTTCGCGCCCAAATTGTAATGGCGGTTGAAAGAAAGATGGCGCTGGGGATTGCAAAAGCGTCAGTTTTGCAATTTTCGCCTACTTCGTATATTTGCATCGTATAAATTTATTCATATTATATGCTTATTACTTACTGACCTTGAATAAATTAATAAGATTTATAATTTGCTAATGTTAAACGCTTTACTGTAGAGAACAAGATTTTTAGCTAGGTCGGACGGTAGGTAAGTACAGTTTTCTCGTTGTACGTAGTTATTTGATTGTTTTATCTTAATCTTTATGTTTTTTAGCTTTTGATTTCCTATTTGCCCAGAAACAGTTTGATAAGTATTTGTCAATTTTTAAAACACTAAATAAGAATCTAATTAGAATCACGATTCTAAGTTATACAAAGTTAGGTTTCGAAAAATTATCATACGATCCAGATTGTTATACATCATTATTTGTCTGCATATTGACTTTAGTTGCTTTTAATTGACGTAAGACAGGTGTTTCATCTTACATTACCGTTGTTCAAATAATATTAACTTTACCTAGTCTGATTAAAATCTCACCTTTTTATTATTTGACTTGGCACGGTTTGTGCATTTAGCCAATGTCACGTTTAGTTAATTTAGTTCGAAGAAAGCAAAGGTAGGGAAACGATAATATAATTATCTCACCTTTATGCTTCATAATTTGATCAAAAAGTTGAAGATTAAAAAAAATATGGTTCTTTGGAAAATGATTTTAGCGTATTGATGATGGATGACAGAGTAGAAAAACAAAGAAAAAAAGAATATGATTAATTATTATATCTAATATAATTATTAATCATATTGTAACACTTTGGGGGACACTAAACGACCAGAGACGTAATAACAATAAAACTTCAATTGTGTCTCTGTCAGTGTCCGCGAAAGTGATTCCATCAAAGCTCTAAAGCAGAGCTTTTCAAACTTTTCAAATACATTTCCGACACAACTCTTTAAAGGTGCTTCAACCTCATGTTTACCCAAAAGAGGCGATAGTTTCAATACAAAATCGGTTATTATCAGCCGTACTCGGTCCCCATCTGGAGCCGACCTCTGGTATCGGTCAGCCGAACGTATGCAAACATGGCTCCCTCCATCTGTCAACACGTGGCTAACGTCTCTATGCTGGCCTTTTTTAAATTTATTTTTATTGAAGAGATGATAGCTATAAAAGGATAAAAGGTAGTGATACTTCTTTTTTGCATGCGATTGCAAAGTGCCGGGATGATGAGCTTTAATGTCACTGTATTTCGACTTCAATCGATCAAAATTCATCTCAATTTGATATTACCATGTCGTTAGGAAAGTTTTAAGTATGAATGTGGATGGCTATAAGAGTAGGAGAAGACCAAAGAAACGATGGTCTGTGTGGAAGACGATATGGCCAGAAAGGGGGTGACTACCAAGATGACGACTAATAGTGAGGTCTGACAGAAAAATACATGTTCCGCCGACCACAAATAAATTAGTGTTGACTTTTGATGGGAGGACTCAACACGTTAACATTCAAAGTCTTTGTCAATAAATCCGATTATGAGATTAACGAATCAGACACAAAAGAATAAATGTATATACATGTGTGTATATACCTACTAAACAAAGTCTGTCGGTCGCCGCCATGCCATGACATTAATCGATATCGTACGCCAGATAAGATGGATCTTAAACAATAAAATATTGTTTTTCAACGACTTTCAAGGCTTTCGAATAATCTTTACTAACATTATCGGTTTAATAGAAAAAGACGTGGAAGTGAGTATATCAAGGAGATGTGATAGTTAGTAGTAACGAAGGTTGTGTTTACGACATGTGTGTCATTAGTGATGTCTATGTAATGTACCGTTTTTGTCACGATATTCTGGAACTCAATTTTTTGATGACTTCCATTTAATTGGTCGTCATCTTGAATACATTACGCTTATCCCAAGTTAGTCAATGGTTTATGGTAAACCACCTGCGCCCCGTAATTATATCCGCATAAGCTCGATTCATTGGGAATATCTGGATAAAAGTTCTATGTCCTTTTCCAAGTCATGGTCTACCCATGTGGCAAATTTCATCCAAATCCATTCAGCTGTTTTAGCGTGAAAGCGTAAAAAACAACACCACCAAACAAACTCACTTTCGCATTTATAATATTATATTACTAGCTTTTGCCCGCGGCTTCGCCCGCGTGGATGTCGGAAACAAAAAGTATGCCCTTCCCCAGGATGCCATCTATCTCCTTGGCAAGCCTACGCATGAAAAGGTAACATACAGACAGACGGAGTTACTATAACTAGTATGGATAGTTAGGATTAGGATAGTACCTAATTACTGATCTTTCCTTTCAAGTGTGATTGTGATTTCGCGTCGTTGTCGTCATTATAATTTATCATTCTAATAGCAAATTCCAATTATTCTAATGTTTCCTATGTTATGAAAAGCCTTTCCTATGATTTTTTGATATTCATTACCATTTCATTTTGAAAGGTACTATTATCAGTCTGCTCAATTGAATGCCATAACGAGTCATGATTAGCAGTGTGCAATTTAGCATTGTCATTCCGAAATCAATAACTCGATAGTTTGGCCTCATTATTAAATGTATCGATTAGAACAGCACTGAGTATCGAGAGCACTATTCCAACATACAGTTTAAAGTATAGGAAACTATAATAATTATCTGATAGCAACGTTATTGAACAAACAACACACACGGATGGAGGAATCTTATCTTCAGTTACTCAGTGTCCATTAGCAGTTTTACTAGATATAGTGTATACTTCAAAAATCTTGTTCCTAAACGATGTTCCGTTAACTGATAAGGCTGTTTCAACACCTTATGATGACGTAATGCAGTTCGAAGAAGAATATATAAACATATATATACCTATATCTTTGTAAATTTTGTTGTTCAGGACGTATGAACTTCAGCACGATGGAATGTATGATACCTATATGGTATGGCTAGAAAGGAGGTGACTACTGTGATGCCGGTTGAAATAGAAGCAAAGATATGCTGCACGGATCCCTTATAAATTGGGACAGTCATGAGCACGAGAATGATGGCATTACTTTAGTAAGTACCTATTTCCTTGGCCCGTTGGTTTCAAAGTTGCAAGTGTGACTGCTGAGCGTGGGGTCCTGGGTTCGATTCCTGGGTCGGGTAAAGTGTTATTGGGGTTTTCCATTAGGAATTTCTTAGTAACAGCGCGGAGTTTGGTAGTTGGCGGTGTGATACCCCCTTGCGCCTGATCAAATTAGATAAAGCTTCTAAGAATCTTGAGATTTTTCAAGACCTAGGTAAATGTTCGTTCCGCGAAAACTTCTGTCAGTCAATATCCTTCTGCAGAAATTTTCTTTGTAAACGTGAAATTCAAAATAGATAATTTTGAAAGCTATTAAGCTTTATCATGAGCATGATTATTTACATAGAGACTCGAATCATCTTTGGGACTTTTACGAATTGCTAAAACATTTTTAGTTACATAAAGTATTACCTATAAAGTAAAATTAACATAATAAATGACGCGCGCTAGCCTCGGTTTTGGGTGATTAAAAAACCATAACATTATTTAACATTATTCATCTGAAATAGTGACGCAAGCCATCCGAATGTATTCATAATACTCTTCTACAGGATAACAGATCTGACCACGTTGCATTCGTATTAAATACGTCAATCATTACTCATTGATAAGGAAAAGAGTAAATGATTTAATTAGTGAACCAATTCATAAAGTATGTGACCAAATAGGTTAATTCACAAAAACAGAGGTATACCTACTTAAAATTGGTACGCACGCAACCGCAGTTTCTAATGACAAATCGTGTGAGAAAACCCAAGATTTTTAGGTCCTTGACACATTGAAATGTGCAGGTATTAGGTAGGAATAATACACAGTAATATTTATGACAAAGTTCAATACCATATACGAGGAATGATAAGATAATAGAACAAATTAATAATTCGATAGATGGTGAAACGAAATCATGCTGTACACAAATTGAAACTACCGTTCTATCTTTCTCGGTAAGTTAGAAAACGCAGGGAATAAGATGGCGGTGCATAACTATTTCAATACAACAGCATCCTAATTTGTTTAAAATTGAATAATTACTCCAAAATTAGTAAGTATAGACAAGCCGTGTGCGATGAGATTTCGCATCGGCAAAAATTACGAACTTCCTTACAAAGAATAGTGATTTGGCGGCACACCCACGTCCGCCACAGTTAAAACCACTATAGTTTTGAAGACATTACTTCTTCCTTTACTCCGGCGAAGGCGCATCAAAATCTGTCCCAGGGTTATTCAGTTCCGACAATGTTAGGTTAGGTTCATCATCATGCCTTCATTTTACCCCTTTAGGAGTGAATTTTCAAAAACCCTTTCTTAACTATTTAGTTATGTGGGGAGCTCTTCTTCAAAATTTCATTCTCTAGACCCGCGACGGTTTAGGCTATGCGTTGTCTGTCAGTGAATAAGTTCACACTTTTATTAAGTAGATGGCACTTTGATGCCTGAATATTTTGTATCATTGATAAAACCTTAAAACGGATATAATGTAAATACTGTAATTGATTCTCCACACGTAATTCTTATCAATACTTACCTACCTCTGCATTGTTAGCAATTTTATCTGTGACTCATTATTTTGGTGCAAATGATACTTTTCGAGTAACATTGTATCTACAACAACCTGAATCAATTTCGCAATTATTAGGTCAGACTTAAGTTGTATCTTTTTGATTGTAGGTTATCCTTTGGTTATTATTTACGTCCTTTAAACTGTATCTAAATGTTCTTATTTTCTATATTAACTTACTAGCTGGTCTACATAAATATATATATAAATCCCTTTAAGCCAAGCCGCAGTCTGTAAGCTGTAAGCCTTTAAATGTGATAGGCATGTTTTTATTAAAATCGGGAAAAATAAACATGGTCCAAATATGCAACCTTGGGGCAGCCGTCGACACAAAACACTGCAGTTAAGGACTTTACTATGCATTTAAATTAGCAAAAGTACTGGAAAAGGAATCTTAATTAATGAACGTAATTTCCCAATTAGAGAATTGCTTATAATGCCTTAAAGAAGTAATGAAGTTGAACTTCACGAAAAAGGATATGTTTGGACTGGTCGAATGCCTGTCATTAATGCGTTAGAGTTTATTGTATTGTGTAATCTATAATATTATAAATTAGTGTCACTTTTCGTGTCTGTCTGTATGACCGTGTTGTTTCTTCTAAACTATGGATTTTGTTGCGGTTGTCGGCATCATTTAGACTTTAGAGAATTGATTCCGGAAGGTCAATATCTTGTGTTAAAAGAGATTTCTGTATTATGTGCATAATACAGAAATCTCGATGTTTTGCCAAAAATGGGCGAAGCAGGGAATATTTTATTATTCACTAGCAACTAGTTAATAATAAAATATTACAATAAAATGTTGGTTAACAACTGAGGTTAACAGCAGGAGGTTAACAACAGTTAATTTAACTCAATTGACTCATTTGAATATCAATAATTATTATAGTACCTATAAATTACTGCGTATAATTTTAAAAATTGTTTGTGAATTTCCTCGTGGACACGCGTGGTTTTAAGATACTCATTTATGGTGTTAAATAAATGCGTGTATTTAATAACAATATATTGGTTTTAAAACAATGGTATATGCTTTTAGTACTTATATATGCGGTTTGGTAGGTACCTACTAAACAAACTGCGTAAATTCTAACATGAACGACGTTTTATAACAAAATGAAAACGTTTGATTGATTTCAGAAAAATAAAGAAATAATTAGTTTCGTGAGTTGGTGATATAATTATAGTCATGTGTGGTTGGACAGTTTCAAAGATGCAGTCATTGTCCTCACGCGAGTTATGATCGTGCCACAGCTCTTCAATAGAATTCAGACTCAGTACCTTCAACAATAGGGTTTATAATAAGTTGTGCATTATGTTTAGATAGAGATGTTTGCCTACCGACACGTTCTCCCGCCAAATCGCGGAAACCGCGCGAATTTCATTCACAAACCGACATGGACGTTTACAAACATGGCTTCGTCAACGGAAAAAATAGATGGACGGGATGCTCGGCCAGTTAGTTTACAAAATATAGACTAGGGTGGCTGCGAATCCCGTAACACAATAGATGTTAAACAAAACCATCTTTAACCTAATCGGTTCGACGGTTTAGGAATATCAACATTAATCTTACGTAATCGGATTAATATGTTCAGTACGTGTCACCTAACCCTATTAGGGATATTAATTAACCTAATCGTAATCTATCTACAGTTCTTGAAATTGATTATTCAATTGTATCATTTGTTTAAAATTTTATCTAATAGGTTACATACATAAATTCACGCCTTTTTCTCGTGGGGGTAGGCAGTAACTACAGAAATGCACATAATTTTTTTAAATTTAATTTTAATTGTATTTATTCATTTAATTCAGATACAGTGATCCAAATTTTTGTTAGTACACTTAAGAAAAATAATTCCTTTCGCTCCGTTCATGTACCTTCGCTAGTTATGTTTAATAGGATAAAATAGTGGAAGTTCTACTTTTATTCCCACCCATTTCAGCTAAGCACGACATCAATATAGGTAATGAGCAGGAAATACAATCAACATATTTTCAAATCCAACTAACTACAAAATGGAACGAAACGAACTAGGAAGAACACTAAACATGATGAACATCACAGTTTCTGTATCGAAAGTGAATGAAAGTCGCGTAAATACATCATTTTCATCACGCGACCAATATGGCGGAAGTGTTGGCGCGAAAATGAATCTTTGTTTTTTTCTTAACGGGTTTTATTAGCGCGGGACATTTACCGGCCAGTGTCTGTTACCGCTTGCTGCGTAGAAAAAAGAAAATACGTTAATGTCATGCAACCAGCTGTTATGCCAATGTAATAGGTAATGCGAAAGATTGAATACCAAGCGCATCTATGGATCTACGAAAATATTTTGCACAGTACGCAGGTTTAACTTACATAGCATGTTATTGGTTTTATTATAGTATTCTTGTTGCACAAATATTCTAAAAGCATAATGCAAAAATATTCTAAGTACTGTTTATTTAATTTTACTTTATTAGGTTTTTTTTTTTTTGAAGTTCGGAAATCGTCAAATGACTTCTCCCGCTCTGGGCGGAGCGGGAGGGCGTGTCAGACTTTTACTGACTAAAACCCAACCGTATTCCTTCAGGTGCCTGTTGCCAAAGGCCCGGTATCCCTTCTACTTTATTATCTATTTGTTTAATTTGTACAATTTTTTATTAAAACCTGCCTTGGTTACCGTACGTCAATTTTCGGGACCACTGACCATTGACAATCAGCACTGTGCTGTGGGTCCGCCATGGCCATAGAACAACATCATACTGAGTGGAAGCCTTCTTGTCTCTTGTCACAGTTACGACTTGCAGGTGCTGTATTTCTGTTCCGTGCTCGTAGATCTGTTTTTATTTTACTTGCTTATGTGACAAAAATAACAGTTTTTTCCGTAAGTAAGTATCTGTTTTTCCAAAGTTTTAGGTTATGGAAATTCGATCTGAATCTGTTTTGGAAGATAGGTAATGTTTTTGTGTAGGCATTACTTTAGGATTAAAATATTTAGCATCGAAACAATGGCACTAAACCATTGTTGGCTCGCCGCAGTCAAGCGCGACGCGACTCTAGTAGAACGATTTCTATGCAACTTCATGGAAGCTGTTCTAGTTATGCTTGCGACAACCACGAGACCAAATGGCGGGGCCGATCTACCAACTAAATATACGTACAAGTTAATCAATCTGCCTAGCCTTTTCCCAACTATTTTGGGGTCGGTTTCCAGTCTAACCGGATGCAGCTGAATACCAGTATTTTACATGAAACGACTGCCTATCTGACCTCCACAACCCAGTAACTGGGTAATACGATACCCCTTGGTTAGACTGGTTGTCAGACTTTCGGGCTTCTGACGACTCGTAACGACTGTCAAAGATCCACAAACGCCAGCCGGGACCAACGGCTTAACGTGATTTCCGAGGCACGGAGGAGTCTCGATATGTGAAAATGGTCACCCATCCACGTACCAACCCCGGCAAGCGTAGCTTAACCTGATGGATCGACCCGAGCGGCTGTTATTTCTTAGCCACGAGCTCCTCCTAGCTACAATATACGAACTATATATACGTACATACATGCAAATACCTAGTGCATCAACCTTCATTCTCGTGTTGGTAATTGAGTGATATGACTCGCGTGAGATGATCGTTGATTGTTATTATTTAGATCATTTAACATTGATTATCCTAGTTTTAGCAGAAGCAAGCTGGGAACACTGGTGAGCCTCTCGAGCTATGTACAGTACGACACACCTAACTTCAACTTCTATTTTCATTATATTTTCACGTCTCGATCATGTGATTCCAAAAAAAAAAGGTTTATTAAGTAAGTAAGTATTAGGTAGGTACCTACTTCTGGATCTGCATTAATTAGTCTTCAATTAGTTTTTCCCACCCAATTTTGACAGCATAACGTTTTTCTATCCAAGTGCAAGCAACAGATAACATCGCGGTCTATATTTAAAAAAAAAACTCCAACCATAAACAAAATAGTTAGGATACAAGACCTCTTCCGATCACATCTATCGTGTTTGGCCACGTTATTTGTTTGAGTCGGTATCTCTTCTTGGTGTCAATATTGTCAGAGCGGGCATTGACCCCGGTGCATCGCACGTGATCCGAATCTCTCATATTTATACGTACCTACTTGTGATTTGTTCTGTTGTAATCTAACGAACTTTCTGAGGTAGGTACCTTTTTATTCTTGGTGAAGCAATCAGGTATTATTTTTTCTGTAGGAGCTTAGACGTCCACGAACCAACTGTGGTTAAGCTACGCTTGCCAAGGCTACGTATAGATGGGTGACCATCCGTTATCTACGAGTATTGGCTCTGGGATATAAATTAGCGTTGGCATTAGAGAATGGAGGTTTTTCCTTTATTGTGAAAACCTTTTTTTCCCTTTGTTTTTAATTAATCCATATTTCCATACTAATATTATAAATTCGAAAGTAAATCTGTCTGTTTGTATGTTACCTTTTCACGCCTAAATCGCTAAACGGATTTCGACAAAATTTGGTAAGGAGATAGATGGTATCCTGGGGAAGGACATAGGCTACTTTTTATCGACATACCACGCGGGCGAAGCCGCGGGCACACGCTAGTTGTTACATATGCAGAACTCAGAAAATCTAGAGAAAAGTCGAGGTAAAGGAAAATTTCAACTGTATAGCAGGTGTCCTTTCACTGTTATTTTACCTCTGACTGCAGCAACCCAACAGCAACCTTATTGTAACGAGAATAAAGATCATTGTGATTTTGACAGACTTGTCAGTGACAGCAACCCAACAGCATCCTTATTACAAGGAGCATAAAGATGCAAAAAAATCAGACGTAAAACAACTAAGGGGAGGACTATATAGTGCGCTCAAGATTCTTTCTGCGCGGGACTGGTTGCGCTGGCGTGCTTAATTCTATACTGTAATATTTAAAATATTAAATGTAAATTTAATCTTAATAATAATTATTAATAATTTAATCTTAATATTATTAATAATTTAATCTTAATATTATTAATAATTTAATCTTAATATTATTAATAATTTAACATTAATGTTATTAATGTTAAATAAAAATTAATTAATGACCTTACATAAACGACAAGACGGTGGCATACGATAAGTTCCGATTTCAGCCGCCGCGCAGACTTATCTTGCGCGCAGTCTAGATAGTCTTTTCTTTTAGTTTTTTTTTTCCAAGCACAGACAGTCTGAATGAACTCCCTGCAAAAGAATTAAGTAAATTAAATTCGAGACACTGTTTCAATATTTGATGATCATAACTCATTTGTATTTATTGTAATTATCCGGCTGGTGTTTTGTTTAAAAAGTTATTGACCTCTATTGGGAAGAAAAGATATGATATAGTTTAGTCTATGGTTTATAAATGAAAATGCTCTATGATTAAGTTTAATCCTTTTCGAAGAAGAAAAGACGAATCTAAGTTAATTAAAAAAAAGATTGATGGTAAAGATATAAATAAGTACGCCTAGATAGATAGTCAAAGATGTGAACTCGTCGCAAAAAATAGCGTCTATCTGTTAGCCGGTAAATGCATGCACACTAGAAAAGCACAATGACAGCATGCAAAATGACGTGGCGCGAGTGTACTACGTAGTACCGTTTTTACGCAGGTGTGTGTGATAACACCTGCATAAAAAAGTTAGCTAGTCTCACTCTCTAGACCATGGGTTCTTAAACTATGTGCAGTCACGGACCACTTTCAGATTTTTTTAAATGCCACGGACCCCCCCTGGCAACATAATATTGTGGAAAAAAAGAACTAATTTAAAAATATCACTTTTATTGGTAATTTACTCACACTTAGGTACTAATGTTTAACTTAATTAAATTTAAATTGCTAAATATAAATAGAAATAGCTAATGAGATTTTTAAGAACAGAGACATTATTAATAATTATTAGAGCTACTGCGGACCCCTGTCAAACTTATAACGGACCCCTTAGGGGTCCGTGGACCCCACTTTAAGAAACCCTGATCTAGATATACCTATAATAAATAATCAAGGTTGACAGTTAAGTTTCGTTCACTGTTCAGAATGAGCGTAAATTGCGTCTAAACAAGTTATCACTTCAAAATTGTCACTATATCTCTGTAAGTATCTCTTCTTTTAGTCGGTCGAGGAATACATTGAAGTTTAGTAGGTACCTATGGGCAGCAGATTTTTTTTTTTGGGATTAGTCTATTGGCCCCATTGAGAAAGTTGATGTCTGTACCACACCCTTAAAATATAACCACACATTTCTGGTACACGCTGTATCCTTTTTTGATAGTTCTAATAACCATAATTAATATAATCTCCACCCTTACAAAAAATACCAATTTAATACCGTATTTTAAACCATAGTTTACTTTTATGAGTAGGTAACAGGTAGTCTTTATTCAGCTGAAATCATTCATTGAATTATGTAAATTAATGAAACATAATAAATTACGTAAACGATTCTTTCGAAAAACAAAAAGTAAGTATTAAAAATTCGCACCCGTATTCTGGAACGAGACTGTCATCTGATGAATCTCGAACAATCTCGATTCAATGCAGAAAGCACAAAATCTTTATTCAAATCTAGAGTACGAGTTTCCAAAAATTGATAAAATACGCATGAGCATCTTTAATCTATTGGAGACTCTGGACACTTTAGGATAATGCTAGGCTCCTATGGAGTATGCAGGATGCAACAGTGAGCGAAGCAAGCTCACAGGTTTATGGCCTGGGATAGGAGTTCGTAGATTTAGCAGAAAACTTTGAGAAACAAGAAAACTTAGGATGTACGGAATGTACGAGAACCTATGAACGAGCGAAGGCAATTCGAAAATTTTAGCACCATCTGTGATTTACTTAGCTTTTTTTTGGCAGTACTCTTCCTACGAAGCTGGCAGGAACTGGGGGGGCCCATGAATCGCGGGGCCCTGGGAATATACCCAGACTGGCCACTGGAAATGACGGCTCCACGCATGAGCTACGCCAGAATTACGTGTAACAACTGCACGAAAATGACATTGAAGTGTGCAAAAGGCCGTGAAATCTTATAATATTCATACAGTATATTACGAGATAAAGAGATAACACGGCGCAGTTTTATTCGTCATAATTACGACACTTGTTCAAACATGGCGGCCAGGGAACATCTGTTGTGCTAGCGTGTTTTGATTGTTATTGACTAGTAATACATTCACCTCTTATAATACTGCTTTATAAATAATGAATTGCACATGTATGCCGAGAAAATTGTGCAAAAGTTGTGGGTGGAAAATGGTGTGAATAACAGAAAATTTTAGGTAGATATAGGATATTTTTGAGACGATTTTTCAAGTGGCTTTGTCAAATTCTGTTTTAGAATTTAGATTTCTATTATGATCCTGATCATCACTCCTACCACCATCAGGTGAGAATGTGAGGTGCAGGCCAAGAGCTTTCGTTATATCGTCGAGTATGTTGGGGTTAAAAAAAATGTTTTATCATTTCTATAGAAGACAGATATTCGATTTTAAATTATGGAATATTGAGGTATACAGCGATAGCCAGCTTTAAACCCGTACTAAAACCCCTCTGCACTAAATCAATAAAAAAACTGATAATATAACAAATTTTAGCAGACTCCTCTCTTGTGTTTTGTGACTTATGGGAATTATCATATGGAAAAATGACCGGAGAAACTCCAAAAAAAAATAATAATCACATACTTACTTCTACTCTTCCATAAAAAAAGGTTCTGAATTTAGGTTTATTAGATCTCTTAGATCTCGTTATTTTCACTTTCCTCCAAGTTGTTAACAATCATGTATATAATTAACGTAAGTATATATCGTTTCTTCGCACGGAGGCGCATTGTTCCACAAATTATCATGAGCTAGTAAATGACCGATGCCAGACAGACCATGTGTAATAAGATTACCTATCACAGAATCTGAATAAGGTTGTAGAAGTCGCGGTGGTGGAAATAGTGTGGATCTGTATGACGTATCGTCTAGACATAGACAAGAGAAGAAGGAACATTATTTTGACAAGGCTGTATGGTTTCAAGAGCTTTGCCTTCGGTTTTTTTCTAATATACAGGACAAATAAGAGAATTCAAAAATAGAAGGATTAGAAACATTTTGAATTGTAGGATAGTTATATAATGTAAACACGTAAAAAATAGTCGTACCGTGATCCAAATGCCAAAGGGATTATGCATAAAGCATGAATCTCGATATTCTCGATTCAAATGGACTCTAACTCAAAAAACTCAACCGGCGTGCGTGTACGGCCAGCGGGTACTTCCTAACGTCAATTTTGACAACTCAACAACATTCATTGCGTCATATCAGTGGTCGCATTTTTCAAACTTTATGAAGCAATGGATTAGCCTTCAAAATCCTTCAGATTATGATTGAAAGTGTGGTACGCAACGCTTATGTAAGGGTCGTAGCACGTGGCGTTCTATAGTTTCTGCATACCCCCATGGGAAGAAGGCGTGAACTTATACTATATTATTATGTATGATGGCAAATAAGAAAACTCTTCCAATATGAATGCCATATCTATTCCATACCTTATTTATATTTCTGTGGTAGGAACCTAAGTACATGTTCGATCGTTTGTTGTGTTTGAACTCGAAAACTGCTGCACTTGTTATGACCAACTACTCAGGTATTTTTATAATATTATAAAAAAAATATTCTGTAGTAGCAGACAAAGATAGTTGTCTATTAATCAACTTTTCTTTTGTGCATTTTTATGAGGAATTTGTATATGGATTTAAATTATCTGAAATAAATTATTCTATTCTATTCTATTCTATTATTAGTAATGGTTTTTGTCCACTATGTTATTACCACATAACATTTCGCTTGTATTCCTCGAAAGGTTAAGCAGGAAGGTAGGCAGAAAATATACAATGCCACCTGCTACGATCCTCACATAACTACTCCTTAATTAATAATTAAACCATTACAAAACCTCGATATTGTATTTTTATGCCTGTATGTATTTTTAATAAAACAATATTATCGCTCGAGATAAAAATACCGCATAATTTTATCCCAGACCACATTTTAGGTATTGATGATAATAGAGCGATTCTCGTGGGAGCTTCCGGACGATAGAGTTCGATCCGATAGAGAACGAGTGTGGCAAGGACAACTAGAACTTTCAGAATAGGGATTTTATTTGCCAGCCCAGTGGTAACGGCCGCGACTTACGATTTAAAGTAGGTCGTAGGTTCGAACCCAGAGAGGTGCTTTACTTTTTGTGGATTATTTCATCCCCACTGCTCTCAAAATGGTGAAGGAAATATATATAGCGGCTATAGTAGTACAGGACAACTATTTTCTTAATGTCCCTCGGCATAATTCGTGAAAAATTAAAGTGAAATCCGACGACTGAGGAAACACAAAGTTTACCGAGGGACATTAAGAAAATACTAGTACTATAGTAATAGTACTGTACACACTCTGTGAAAATTTCAGATGTCTACCTTATACGTGTAAAAGATACAGGCCTGTGACAGACGCACGGACGGACCGACAGCGAAGCTTTAGTAATACTTAAGGTCCCGTTTACACTTAAGTACGGAACCCCTAAATTTGATAATAACCGACCATTTTCTTTAACGAACCAAGCTAGAAGGAATTAACAAATCATCTCATTGCTTAAACGTTATGCCAACAGACATAGATATTAAAATATGTTATTTTTACCCGACTACGGCGAAGCAAAAAGGAGGGTTATGATTTTGACCGGTATGTATGTATGTATGTTCATCTGTTCCCTCATATCTTCTAAACCACTCATCACAATTTGACAAGTGAGGTATCGTTGGAAGCCTCTTGATCGTCCGCTGGTTATAGGCCATGACGACTGGTGACGTCACATTAAATTAAAAATGGCGCCCTCTAGAGGACATAAAGTCAGGAACTTGAAAAAAAATATTGTTTAATCGTACCATGTTAGGTATCAAATGAAAGAGTTTAATGAGCACATTTCAAAAAAATATATATTATAACCCCAAAAGAATTTAAAAAACTAAAACACAACTACGACTAAAAAGGTATAAACAAGAGACCACAGACAGACGAATTAAAAATCCGCTTTCACACGTAATCTGATCGATTTATGCCCTAACACGTGTGACTCCGGATTTTTAATTTGTGTCTGTGGTGTCTAAGATTATACCTTTTTAATCGTAGTTGGGTTTTAGTTTTTATTACTTAATTAATTTACTTTACTTTACAAACTTTATGAGGTGCTTTAGACCATCAAACTGAATAACTTTCATTATGGGACCAACACACCAATCTCGAAAAAAAATCAGCAGTTTCCTACATTTTGACGAGCTATGCGAACATAAATGTAGGGAACAGCTGATTTTTTTTCGCGATTGTTTTTCTTATTTGGCTTTTTGGCGCCCCTTGCTATCTGGAGCCTAGAGCGATGGCTCCACTCGCTCAACCCCAGGGCCGTCGCTGGATATATACTAAGATAATAACGTGGTATAATTAAGATAAGACGTTCACAAAACCTTATGAAACGTTTAACTAAATCATTATAATATTCATTGCGCTTGGAATGCTTTTGCATATTTATTTATTAGGATTTAGAGTTGCTAGATGCGGCTTACCGGCTGAGACAGTATACTGGGGGCCTGAATTCCCAGCTGTCATTAGCAATTCCTCTAATTTGACACAAAAGCAACTCATAATTTGGGGATCCTTTTACGAATCTCCTTAAAAACCTGTCAGAACAAATGAATTATTTCGTAATATAGGTAATAAGAATTGCACGCAGATAAATTATTATGAATTGTCAGTTGTGACGTTCTACGCGTTTTCCTATTTTGATTCTGCCAAATTGGTCGTTTTAAGCCCCCTCGGCCATTGTTTTTAGAGGTCGTATTTTTCGCTGCTACTTTCACTCACCATATTATGCGGTTATTCATAATAATAACAAATACCTAATATAAATAACATAAATATTGTAATCTAATAACTATAATGTAATAACTATAATAATATCTATATAAGCTTAGAGCCACGTAACAACGTGTAAGTACCTATATATAATGGATGGGAAAGCTGGGTAACAAATGTTTATCCTTTTTTTCTATGTATCTAGTAGTTATGTGCTTTATTCCCAGTGCCGTAACTAGGGCGGTGCCAGCGGTGCCTAGGCATAGGGCGCAGACCCTGGAGGGGCGCAAATGACTAGGCCAGGTCCACTAACAATACCTATTATTTATTTTTGTAGCAGCTCGCACCGGGAGCATAAAAGGCTAATTACGGCACTGTTTGTTCCAACCAATCTCTTTTCGGTCCAAGAGTCTGTTAGCCACTTCCAAATACTCTACATCTGTGTCGTGCTCATAGCCCGTTAAGTAGTAACAAGGTCCACTCATAGAGCTACATTTGAGGCTCATCTCGCGCTCTTACGAAACACAGTGTCATGTCGTTACGTCATGACCTCTTTAGTCGCAAATCATTATAATTTACGCCTAAATTCTTTTAATTAACACGTTGGTAAACCTTTTAAATTAGTTACGGACCTAATATTTTTATTGTGGCAAGTTCCGCTACTTTATTTGCTGTGGCAACATCGCTGATGTTTGAATTTGGTGTGTTTTTGACGTAAGGTTTTGGCGCCAAAATATTGTTTTTCAAAGTTTCGGTGGTGGATGACATGGCAATTGGTGTGGGAAATACATCCTATTCCTAACTAATTATAAATGCGAAAGCGAGTTTGTTTGTTTCGCTTTCACGCTAAAACGGCTTAACGGATTTGGATGATATTTGGCAAATGGGTAAATCATGACCTGGAATAGGACATACGATACTTTTATCCCGGTAGTACGTTCCCGTAGGATAATTTCCGACCTCCACGCGGGCAAAGCCGCGGGAAAAAGTAAGTTTGTTATAATTATTATACTTTCATTTATTATTTTTATAAAATAATTATATTAATTATTATTAAGGTTATAATACAACGATAAGATGTAATTTTGTATTATTTCTAGGTCAGAACACCTAACTAGAATAAAATGTATGAACCAACGAGTTAAAAAAAGTTTCAATCAAATAATAATTAAAAGCACTGCCTGTTTTAGGTGTAAAACATAATGAGCCATTTTCTTTGAAGAATAAATATTAAAACGAAAAACTTAATGGCATCACGAATTATTTTCACCAATAATGGCCAGTATTTGGTGCCTTTAAAGAGGTATTTTTTTAAAGAGGTTATATCTAAAACGACCTTTTTATATTTTGTTTTGAATAAGAATGAAATCATAGGTAGAAACTCGGTAGGAACAATAGTTTAGAATTTCTCAGTAGCAGCCTCCTCTGGATTCGTGCCCGAATGATGGCAATAGACACGCCTCCTCATATATAGGACTTAAAAACATAACTGGCGAAATGTGGGTGAACTATAGGTAGGTTCACCTCTGCCCAGTCCTTTGGGGGAAAAGCAGGCGTGATGTTATGATTATAGCCAGTTTGCATTCCCCGAAGCGATATAATTAGGTGTAATGTTAACGCATTTAACGCTTCATCTTCCCGTGGATTTTTCCCACCATTTTCTATTTGGCACAAGTCGGAATAGTTTACGACGAAGCAGGAAAACGAGATAACAGTTTCCCTTGAATATTTCTGGGGCTTAAAATAGTCACTTTGGCAGAATTGTAATAGGAAAATATTATGAATCATCGTAAAATGTCACAAACTGACAATTCTTAATATGATCTGCGTGCGATTCGTATTACGAAATAATTCATCTGTTTGACAGTTTTCTATGGAGATTCGTAAAATGGTCCACACATTATGAATTGCTTTTGTGTCAAATTAGAGGAATTGCTGTTAGAGGAATTGCTAATGTGGCCGTTTTAGGCCCCCAGGTCATTCATCATGGGTATATTGGCGTGTGCTAGCTGACTTATGCATAATCAGCCTATAATATTCCCACTGCTGGGACACAGGCCTCCTTTCTTTGGGAGGGAGGGGGCTGTAATTTACCACGCGGGCCCAGTGCGGGTTAGTAGATGTCGCATGTCTTCTAATTTTTGGTTCTAGGACATGCTTCGATGTTTTTTCCTTACGACGTCGACATAATTATGGCTAACAATTTAATTGAATGTTTTGGTTCTCGTTATATTAATTACTTTGCATACTCTAATACAATCAAGTTCTTCTAACAGAATAGACAGCTGGGCTGTTGGCGAATCTGTTGCGCCACTTCTTCCGAGCTAAAGCACTAGGAAGCGGCGAAGGGCGGACGTTTTGGGGGACAAATCGACTACTCGTTTTACCAAAATACTATCATTAATCAGAAAACCATTAATTAATCAGTAATTACTCGATTGTCTATAGCGCAATTTGTACTAGACTGGCAATTAAGACCAATAATAATTAAGTCATATTCATGTAGCTACTGAGCAGTGGTGGCCCAGTGGTAACGGCCACGACTTACGAGTTGTAGGTCGTAGGTTCAAACCCCGACAGGCGCTTTACTTTGTGTAAATTATTTCATCGCCACTACTCTCAAAACGGTGAAGGAAAACATCGTGAGGAAACCGGCATGTCCTAGAACCAAAAATTCGAAGACATGTGACATCTACCAACCCGCACTGGGCTCGCGTGGTGGATTACGGGCCACTCCCTCTCACAGAGAGGAGGCCTGTGTCCCAGCAGTGGGGACAATTATAGGCTGATTATGCTTATGCATGTAGCTACTTAGATTATCATTAATAAGGTATTATTGCTATGATTAAGTACTTAAAAAAAGGGTTCTATGAATTTTAATTAAGGTGAACTTAGTTATTGACCGTAGTAATTCTGTAACTTTAGGATAAAGGAAATCGTGTCGTCGTCCAAACTGGCGCGGTATCGCGGGCGCGACAGGCAGCGCGACCCTTGTCGCGCCCGCGATATCGCGCCTGTTTGTGGGAGCCTTTATGTGTTTTGATAAGTTTATATAGAAAACTTGTTAAACCAACGGAAACTGTTTTATTCAAATACGGCAGTTCTTACTGCGCACATTTTTTTTTTTTTGCTATCTTCTTCAATGTTTATCCTCAATCCGATATTTTCACTGACAGATGAAACTCTTCAGCTGCTTCGCTTTAGAAGTTTTTTTCCTGACTACTACTTTTATTTTCTATACTAACTTATCCAAAACTTATAACACGATTTCCTAAAGCCGACCCTTAAATCATTCTTAATTATATTCTCTTTAATTTTTACGATACAACAATTGGAGGTCCAGAGAGCTTCATAACAAAAGTTGCAGCTATAGGTAGTTGATAACACAAAGGATGTATTTATGGACTCTTGATCATACATTTTCTGATTGGTTAATGACCTGAAGAAGATAGCTGGAACGAACGGAAGAACCTACATCAAATTTATCATGGCGCAACTTGGAAGTGGTTATGTTCCAACAGTGGACTGTGTTATATTATGATTTTTACATATAATCTTACTACTCTACTTTATAAACGCGAAAGTTTGTGAGGATGGGTGGATGGATCTATGTTACTCTTTCACGCAAAAAATACTGAACGGATTGGGATGAAACTTGGCACACAGATAGTTTATAACTTGGATTATAACATACTTTTTAACCCGATATTCCCACGGGATCGAGACTTATGCGGGGCGCTGCTAGTTCAATAATAATTTCTAGTGAAAGAATCTTCATTCACAGTACAATTCTCAAGTACCAACGCGTGTGTATTTCTATTTGCGACAAAAACTCAGTAATCCGATCGAATTCGGATACTAAACATTCAAACATCCTGCGTTGTATGCATTTCTTTCAAGTATGTTCCGATGTTAAATACTGGTTTATGTATATTTTAGCTCATCCTCCTAAATATTACTATCCTATTATTATCCCGTTGCTGGGCAAAGACCTCTTCTCATATAAAGGTATGAGCTCTTATTACCATACTTAATCAAGACTTATTTATATTATTAATTATAAATCCAGATAGTTACTTGATCCCAGGCGGATTCCCGGCCACCGTAGGCGCGGTCTTGCGGGCGGCGAGGAATGGGTAGCTCGCCGTCCGATAAGGAACAAGCCCGGGTCGACGCGGATGGCGCGTTGTGTTCCACGCGCGCCTCAAAGAGATGTCAGCACAATTGGCGGGGTCGGTTAGGACCGATGCCTGCCAGGGTTGCGGGAAAGTCAGAAAGGGATACCGAGACCCTTGGCGATAGGCAACTGAAGGAACACGGGTGGGTTTTATTCAAAAGTCTGACAAACCCTCCCGCTCCGCCACGAGCCGGAGAACTCAGTTGATGATTTCCTAACATCAAAAAAAAAAAAAAAGGATAGTTACTTGATTCAGGCGTGACTTTGCAGAAATCCATTATAAGATTGACCAGTTGCAACACGTCGTGTTCTGGCTTGCAACTGGTCAATCGTCATCCTGAGGATGCCTCGTTGAGAGGTGAAACACGTGTCGATTACTGACAGGGTTTTTTACGATTCTGGAAGAATTAATCGGAATAGGTTACTAAATATATCTACGTCTATTGTATTTTTACCCGACTACGGCGTAGAAAAAAGGAGGGTTATGATTTTAACCGGTATGTATGTTCATCTGTTCCCTCCTATCTTCTAAAGCACTCATCACAATTTGACAAATGATCGTTGGGAGCGTCTTGATTGTCCGCTGGTTATAGGCTATGTGACGTCACATTACATTAAAAATGGCGACCTCTAGAGGACATAAAGTCAGGAACTAAAAAAAAAAAATTGTTTAATCGTACCATGTTGGGTATCAAATGAAAGGGCTTAATGAGCACATTTCAAAAATATATATATTATAACCCCAAAAGCATTAAAAAAAAAAAGTAATAAGAACTAAAACCCAACTACGACTAAAAAGGTATAAACAAGACCCCAACACAGACAGACAAATTAAAAATCCGGATTCACACGTGTTAGGGCATAAATCGAACAGATTACGTGTTACTCCGTATTTTTTACCTCCTTTCTAGCCATATCATCTTTTACTTGTGTAAAAGATGATATGATATGGCTAGAAAGGAGGTGGCTACTGACATTCCATTCATAATTTCTTTGGTCTTTCCCTTGGTATATTATTAGCAGTAAAGTTTATTAACCTAGCACATTATTATGATCACGAAGACACTTCCTTTGTAGATAGATGCTAGATTTTGAGAGTACGTGAGAGGAATACAATGGTATGAGTACAGTTTTTTTTGTACACCTTTTGGCAATATTGAATATGGCATTTAATAAAGCCAAAAAATTGAAGAAGCATCTACCGAGCAATGTCTGGATTTTGTTAAAGATGATGATGAGCTGAATTCTACGGCGATCCGAAATAAATGAGGAAATTTTTTTTTACAAAAAAAAAACAAACGTTTTCCAAAAAAAAAAACATTAAAAAGGGAAAAAATATTTTAATTTCGGAATTCGGTGCCTTCCGTTTTTTGCCACCGACTTCCAAAATTCAAGTTCTTTTCCCCTTTTTAGTGTTTTTTTTTGGAAGTCGGTTGGTTTTTTTGTGTAAAAAGTTTTTAATTTTCACTTTTTAGTTGTGGTACCTACCCCGCACAAAAAATCAATTAAAAATTGGCGAAGTTATCGCGTAACAAAAATACAAAAAAAATAACATACAGACGAATTGAGTACCTCCTCCTTTTTGAAGTCGGTTAAAAAACAGGAGGACGATAATTATGAGGAAGCATTTAGCGAAATACATTAATAGGTATAAAAGAAGAAGAACCGTTTAATTTAATTCATAGAACTTTTAGTAGCTGAGGAAAAAAGCTTTCAAATATAGTTACGATCCTCTGACGTATGTAGTTATGGTTTCGCGATAGTTTAGGGAAACCTACTGAAGCCATATGGGCATTTATAAGTGACTAATATTAGATAGAACTACCGCTAAGTACACCACAATTCATATATTATTATATCATCTTGTGACCCCATTGTTTCGAGATTGTCAGACTTTAACCTGTAATATTGCTCAGTCATCTGCCTAGATTTTTCCCAACTACTTACATAAATGGGTAATATTAATTGATTCAGTCACAAAAAAGTGCAGATGCGAGTGGAAACGCTGGACGTCTTAGAAGGACATATTTTGACGATATTGGTGATGTTCTTCAGGGGGCCTACCACCGCCGCTTACAGCAGTATTATTTTAATCTTACTTTGTGGGGGAAAGAGATGGAGATATACGTCATGTAGAGCTTCATCTCTTTCCTCCACGAAGCTCGCCCGCGGCACTCGCAACCGGCGTGCTTCAATCAATCTGCCTAGCCTTTTCCCAACTATGTTTGAGGTCGGCTTCCCGTCTAACCGAATGCAGCTGAATACCAGTATTTTACATGGAGCGACTGCCTATCTGACCTCCACAACCTGGTAACTGGGGAATACGATACCACTTGGTAATACTGGATGTCAGACTTTCGGGCTTCTGACGACCCGAAACGAATCAAAGATCCACGAATTACAGCCGGGACCATCGGCTTAACGTGCACGGAGGAGTCTCGGTATGTAAAGATGGTCACCTATCCACGAACCAACCTCGGCAAGCGTAGCTTAACCTGATGGATCAACCCGCGGGGCTGTTATTACTTAGCCACGAGCTCCTTCTTGTATGACCAGATGTATGAACGAAAATGCAGCAAAAGGAGTATGTAATGCTGTCAGGATACTAAGAAAAGTGTCCAAAGCCAACTAGATTACATAAAAAAATATATACATATGCGGCTTTTGATAATCAAGTTGGCTATGGAAAAGTTCCTTAATCAGATGTTAAGATTCTATAACGTTTTGGGCATGTTGCCAACCTGTCAGATGTTTCTTCGTATTGTTTATTTACTCATCTTTACGACATTTTCTTGGCATGTGTTTGATTTACAATTGTAATACTAGAATTAAGTGTCAGAGTAGTCGGCTCTTACTTCACATTGTATTTTCCGTGCTACCTGCGGTATTGTCTCTCCTTCGTCCTTTAATCCATCCAAATGTTGTCTGTGAAAGATCGCTTTTAGCGATAAGATCGCCCATTATGTCACCCTATGTAAAACTTCTACATTTTTATCTGTAATTTGTATGGTATACATAATAAAGAGTATTTTATCTTCTATCTGTCACGAAAAAGATACCTAGTTGTTTACATTCTGGTAACCGTTTTAGGCTAACTACACATAAGGGATTTCATCAATCCATAGATATAGTTACCTACTAATCATCTTGTCTTACCCGTACCTACGGGTAAGACCAAAATAAAAGGAAAGATGAGTACTTAGGTATTCATCTGAAACGAGCACAAATAGGTACTGGCAGTCCCAGAAAAAATCTCCATTAATTCCATCTACGAATTACCATGCCAACCATAGCTAACTAACCATACCATACACAAAGTAGCGGTTGCCATGGACGGAACCTCCGAAATGTGTCGTACGCATGCGCGCGAAAGCGGCCGGATGTCTGCGCGTACCGCTCTGCGTTCGCGCATCGCTAATGCATTGTCAAACTTTTCTCTAGAAGAATTTTCGAACGATTGATTCAATACTCGAGTTCGTCGAGTTCAGCGCAGTCTAGGTTTTAGTTGCGAATAAGTTTCGTCGTTCTTTATATGGATTTAAAATCTTGAGTGGTGTTTCTGCGATTTTTACAGAGATCGCCTTGTCTTTATTCCAAATAATTATTTTACACACGTATAATTTTTCACTAGGACCTGTCCAAAACATACATACTGCTACATAAGGTAGAATGCATACAAATCTCCTGCGATGTCTGAAGGCTTTGGTTTATTTCAAATAAACTTCTTGCTTTGTCTTGTAATAAAAACCGACCAAGTGCGAGTCGGACTCGCCCACGAAGGGTTCCGTACCTATCCGTTTCTATAAAAACGGTAAAAAAAATCACGTTTGTTGTATGGGAGACCCCTTAAATATTTATTTTATTCGGTTTTTTAGTATTTTTTGTTATAGAGGCAACAGAAATACATCATCTGTGAAAATTTCAACTGTCTAACTATCATGGTTCATGAGATACAGCCTGGTGACAGACGGACAGACAGACAGACAGACAGCGGAGTCTTAGTAATAGGGTCTCGTTTTACCCTTTGGGTACGGAACCCTAAAGATGGCTACTTAGGACGAATTTGACCCATTAAATTCACATTCAAATCGGATCAGTGTGAATATTCCGGATCAGTGTGAATATTCCGGATCAGTGTGAATATTCCGTAACCATGATGACACTGACCGCTCTTGAATGCGGTTTAGATGAGCAGATAGCGGTCAGTGTCATTGGTAAGATTCGCCTTCAGTTTGATTCATGATATCACTGTTGTGACAAAAACCTCCCATGAATTTAAAGCCGAAATTCTAAGTCAAAGTGAAATAATTTATTTCAAATAGGCACTTATAAGGCACTTTTGAACGTCAAAAACCAATAAATAGAACTGATTCTAGTTGCCCCTTCCAAAGGTAGTTTTCGTATGGAGAAGAATGGGCATGAAACTACACCGTCTACAGAGCGGAATATCAAACTCATCCCAAAGAAAATCCTGGTCGATAAAGACTTGATCACAGAAACCACTATTAGGTACACTACGAAGCCACTAATGAGATACCCCTCGCTAATGAACGTTGGTAATTACTCTTACCTCCCACGTCGAACAGCGTCGAACGGCGAGTATAGGCAGAGCACGTGCTGTTTTATATTATAATTCATTAGTGTTTTTCCAGTGAAAACGGCGAATACGTTGTACAGACACGTAATAAAGTGAAGAGTTTATTTATTTACTTGTGATAGCGAAGAGAAGCGAGAAAGTCTAACAACCAGTCTTATCAAAGGGTATTGTATTACCCAGTTACTGGGTTGTGGAGGTCTGGTAGGCAGTCGCTCCATGTAAAATGCTAGTATCTTGCTGCATCCGTTTAGACTGGAAGCCGACCCCAACTTAGTTGGGAAAAGGTTAGGCAGATGATGATAGCTAATCCTGGTTCTCATTCTTTCACTCCTTTCTCCCTTTTTTTTCGCGGAGCGGAAGGGCGTGTCAGACTTTTACTGACTAAAACCCACCCGTGTTTCTTCAGTCGCCTGTTGCGAAGGTCCCGGTATCCTTTTCGGACTTTTCCGCAACCCTGGCGCCACATACTCCTTTCTCCATGATACACTGTTTTTTAGTTTTCTGCATCCAATCTGTCAGTGGAACTTGAGATAGGCCTATTTTCAGTAGTGAACTTCGATTGATAGACTGAGTTGATCATTTGTATTTTTTCAATTTGCTGGTTAATAAAAACATTGTGAGGACACTGGCAAGCCTGAGAGATATTTCTCGACGGCATGTGAAGCCAAGTCAGAGGCCCATAAAATCCCTGACACCAGGTTAACTAACCACACGAAAAATAAGAAAGAGGTTTGCTGGTTATTGCATTATAAATATACCCACGAACAGCATATTAAAATAGTTAAGGTCCTAGAGATAAAAATCTGCCTAGCCTTTTCTCAACTATGTTGGAGTCCAGTCTAACCGGATGCAGCTGAATACCAGTATTTTACATGGAGCGACTGCCTATCTGACCTCCACAATCCATTAACTGGGTAATACGATACCCCTTGGTAAGACTGGTTGTCAGACTTTTGGGCTTCTGGCGACCCGTAACGACTGCCAAAGATCCACGTTTGACAGCCAGTTTTGTACCTACATCGAATCGACGTCAAAGTTTTTTTTTTTTTTGAGTTTGCGAAATCGTCAAATGACTTCCCCCGCTCTGGGTGGAGCGGAAGGGCGTGTCAGACTTTTACTGACTAAAACCCACCCGTGTTCGATGTCGACCTGCACCCTAATTGCGTAAAAAACGATCAATCAGAATTGGAATCGGTTTGAAACAAATGTCTAATCCATTGCTTCATAAGTTCGTAAGTTACGTTGTTGAGCAGAATTTATTTTACGCAGGGTGCTCAAATAGGTGACAACCTGGGTTTTATTGGTAACCTAAAATATTTTACAATCAATTTGAATGCTATTCCAATATGCTAGTGGTTTGTCATATAATATTAATGAATTTTACTACATATTTATCACAGAAATATAATGGTATCACAGCAGTTTTCCCGTTATAGTTTTCCATGTACCTTATGGTTAAAAATTCTAACTAAAGCAATATTAAAATGTATGTATTATTGTTTTATAATCATTTCCTTCCTTAAAGTCTTCAATAAAAATTAAATCAAAGTTGTTAAACCGCAAACACCGCAGTTTTGGATAGTTTTGTTCAGAGCACTAATTGTTCTCATTATGATTCATAGGTACTCATTTACCTTTACCTGTTACTCATTACCAACTACGGTAAATGACGTAATATAATATAAAAACGGGTTAACAAGCCTACTGACCGATTTTAAATGCAGGTAGCCTTTATCATATAAATACCTATACTCCATTTGAAATAAGATTAGACATTTAAATAAACCTTTTTTACAGTCTGTTCAACCAATTTTGACTCCTATTGCGTTGGTTGCATGACAAATTTCAGCTGCAGTAGACAGTTGGTATTGTGTAACCTTTTTTGCTTTTAATGCCATCCTTATGCGTACGGTATAGAAGTCAAAATCGGTTGAACGGACTGTAAAAAGGTTTGTTTAAATGTCTAATCTTATTTCAAATGGAGTATAGGTAATCATTCAGAATTCTCTTTATCATAGCGACTCGGTCAAACAGAAAACTCACCAAGCCAACGAAGTTCACCGACTCATCACAGTCGCTGAACTTCGATATCTTCGTTGTCAAAGAAATTAATCAGAAAACAAAATTGGCGGAATTGGAAATGACCATGGTTTCCTCTTCTCTCAGTACCAAGCAGCTGTTAAAGCAAAAGATAGCTTTTTTATGTCGCCTATGGTGTATTGAATTGTGTTGTGAATTTGAAAAAGTTTTTTAGGTTTATTTTACTGGTTATTCAGAATATAAGGTAGTACATGTTCCGCAAACGTTTCCAACCTGACATAATGTATATAATAGGATTAATACATAATATCATATATTATGAAGTCAGACTAGATGTGCTGCCAAACCACCTGCTTTTTCATTTTCAATCTCTTACGTCACAAATCAGGGCTGGCCAACTGACCACGCGATGGACCAACCTCTGCCCCTCCCAGCGGTCCTCTTGCCAACTTTCCACCTGATTCATCCGCCAGGTGGCGATCAATTAGCAATCGATAATGATCAGTTGCGCAGGCGACGATTAACATTCCTCTCGCTGACGGGCCCTCTGACAATTAAGTAATGCGCTTTCCCTTATCGGTTAATGTCGCTAATATGTAGTGTTATGCAATTAGTTTTAATTGTGGTTTGGAGTTAAATATAGAACTGATAATACTTGACGTAATTTTCCCTAAGTTATTAAATTGTTAATAAGTTATGCACTGGAACGTGAGAAGTCATGAAAACTAATCCTCTTATTCATAAACGTTTCTTAAAGTTAAAGATACGTATAAACGTCAAAAATGTATGGTTAAACAGGTGCTAATTCATAACTTAACTTTAAGCAGCGTTTATGAATAAGGCGGTTGGTATTTTAAAATCATGGTTTTACTGATCCTGACCTACCTATGATCAAAATGTTTTAAGAAGAATTTTAATTTGGAGTGTATTTTTGGAATTGTTCCTTTTTAAAACACTTTTGGCAAACCTGAACCCAATCGTGTAAGCGTAAAGTGTGATTATTGAGAAACGGCAGTACTGAAAAATCTTCCTTAAGGCCAATAAGAGAAGGTTCCACTGTTCATCTTCCTTTTATTTTATCATGTAGTTGCATTTCAAGATTGTATGGGCTAGCCAGACACGAAGCCAGTTTTGGAGCTGGCATCCAGTATATTTGAAGACAGTACCTTCGTCTAGGTATAGTTTTCTTCGTCTGACTCGGCCCAGAGCCCATTATGACCGAATTTCCCCGGAAACAGCCGAACATCTTCAACATAATGTGATCAGTGTTTACTCCACATACGTAACAAAAGATCATCTTCGGCCTCCATCGGGCGACGTCGGCCTCCCTCGGGCGCCTTCGAGCGGACGCGGGCTGACCCGGCCGGTCTAGGTCCCGATGAATATGCAACTCCATCTTTAATTACGTCTTACAATACAATACGCAGATGTACCTACTTCTGTGTTCATTATACGTTCGAATTACGAAATGTTTTGTTCACGTTAAGATACACAACAAATCAAAATTAAATATACTATTCTATAAAATTTTATATACGATTTCTTTTAAAGCGCATTTCTAGCTGTTTTCTGCTTTCACGTCTGAATCTGATCTGATCTGAATCTGGTTATTTTCTTTTTGGTCAACCTATCAAGAAAGATCACTTGATATCATGATTATAATACTTATTAATTTTATAATATTTTCAAATGTTTTATTAAATAATTGTTATCTTGAAATATTCAAAAATGTAAATGGGTAAGAAAAAAAAACCGTAATATTTTGCGAAATGAAAGTTTGTTAGAGGTTGGTAACAGCCGATCTATTTTGTAAAAATGTCACCGTGAAAACTTAGGTGAAGTGAGCTGCCAATAGTGTCAATTCCTAACATCAAGTGGAATGACAGCTCACTTCACCTTAGTTTTCACGGTGAGATTTTTACAGAATAGACCATCAGGAATGACTGGCCATGAGTGCTTGTAAAAATAAAATAGATTAAGTGAGCGAGAACATACCTCAATAAATAATAAATAACTTAATTAACAACAGACAGAATTTGACTTGTAAATGAACTAAAAATAAGTATCAGAGCTACATATAGATATATCAGCACAATGTGGATATATGCGAAGTCATAATTACATGTTAAAGCTGAATGTCAATCGATTCCGAAAGGTCACGGTAACTGGAGACTGCGGGAATGACACTGTTTAGTGATAAACATGTTATTGTTTTTAGAGGATCTACGAGCTTTGATACTAACTACGAAATTCCTAAATACCTGGCTAGTCTATTCCAAATTCTCAACGTGAAAACGTAGGTGAAATGAGCTTGAAGTGAGCCGTCATTCCATCTGATGCTTTGACAGCTCACTTCACCTAAGTTTTCACTATGAGATTTTTATAGAATAGATCGCCTTCTGTTTCTGTTAATCGTTTGAAGATGATTGAGATAGATTGATGATATGTGTAGCCCTTAGCGTATTCAGTGATTTTGTGCAAGCTGGCCTAAGGCTGCGGGCACGAAACCAGGACTGGCGAGGAGCCATGGCGAGTGACTTTTGTATGAATTTCGGGAACTAACTAGCAATATTGTAGGTATGATTCACATTGGATCATAATAATATCTATGCTTACCGTTTTAGACATTACTTACAGATACGATGATATTTGTAGTCAATCCTTGCCTTACACGTATATGCCATGTCACTGTGCGTGTCACCCACGACAAGGAATATGCAATGCAATTTTGAATCGAAACCACAATTTAAAAAAAAATTGCATCAAAACTAAACACTAAGTTAATTGGTGACGTCAGACAGTAAACCTGTCTGACGTCACCATGACCCAAAAAGACGTCCAGAAAGGAACATTATCAGTAAATTAGTCATTTCGGTAGCCAAGTAGCCATAGTCGTGGGAAAACCCGGCATTTCACGCTTCCCGTGGCCAATGAGTGGTTCTAGCAATACTGCACAATGCCGAGATCAGACTACATGGCTTTCTGAGAATTGAACGGTGGAGTTGATTCGTCTTAAAGAGATGTTGGCATAATTTAATAAAGTCAGGAAACTGTTCGCAGTATTTGATTTGATGTTTCACACGGTTTTTATTGATAACCACGGGATATTTTTATCGCTTTGTTTTATACGGAGAATCAGCTCTGGCATAGACAGCAAACTTTAAATGATTAGTTATACATTCACATTTTAAAAATTTCGTCAATTAACTTAAACATCTAGCTTTATCTGACAAAGGAAACGTACACTGTTACAAAATTCGTAACTTAAAAACGATACTTACAAAAAAATACCTTCTTTATCTCTCGTTGCGGACACATTTCATCAAAAACTCTAGCGCATCTTCGACAACTCAGCCATTGCTACTCAGTCATTGCAATTATCAAGCCTTAATAGTAACTGCGGAGTTGCCGAATAAATATGCACAAGAGTTTTATTTCATTATACTCCATTTGAAATAAGATTAGACATTTAAACAAACCTTTTTACAGTCCGTTCAACCGATTTTGACTTCTATACCGTAGGCTTAAGGATGGCATTAAAAGCAAAAAAAGTTACACAATACCATCTGTCTACTGCAGCTGCCATTCGTCTTGCCACCAACGCAATAGAAGTCAAAATCGGTTGAACGGACTGTAAAAAAGGCTTATTTAATTAAATGTCTAATCTTATTTCAAATGGAGTATAGGTACTTATAGTGGTCGCGTTTTAGCGTGGCAATACCTTTCATTGCTTCCTACGGAGAGATATTAGGAAGGCCTAATATCTCTCCGTAGGAACCCAAGCAATATACTATGTATGGTTTTTCGTTATTGGAACATGCTGAAGATCATGTTAACGGACTTTATTTCAGATTTTTAAATAAAAAATGCTAGAAAATGTAGGTGGGTGGCCGCTTCTTCTATGTTAAAACGCGACAACTATACATAATACATAGGAGAGACTAAATAGAAGCTTCTTTATATAGGTTTTATAAAAATACCAAAGAAACTATGGACATTTGTGTGTATGATAATGGGGTACAGAAAACTTAGATGACATTGAAAGAAAACCGTTCAAAGTTGATTCCAAATAAATGAGGGTATGCAAACTCAATCTAACTAAGCATTTATTACAAAATTACAGGCAATTTTGAATTATCAAGGGGTTGGTCAGTCAGAAAGTTGAAGATAGTTGCCCATTCCAAAGCGTAGTAGGTTCCTATGGAGAAGAAGACGATTCGGTATATCTCGGATGATGATGAGGCTGTAAAAGAAAATGATAATACTATTGATATAAAACAGATCAAATAGTAAGAATACTTTCGTATAATATAACACGTGTAAAACAATATTTCTCACGGTAGCTGTTTACCGGAATGTGTGAGATGATCTGTGTTAGGGCTGTCAACACGGCTCTGGTATTAAATAAAATGAAGAAAAGCTCTGGAAATTGAAGACAGGGGATGTACAGGTGTACCTATAGTACACCCACATTTCGTCAATTATGTTGAAGTCCCATGTAATAGGGGGCGAACCTATGGCCATCAACCGGACAGAAATCCAGACTCCGGGCTGCTATTGAGAAATTCCTGATGGAAAACCCTATAGCACATTGCCCTGGGCACCCAGGACCTCACGCTCAGCAGTAGTGCTTGCGACCACTAGACCAGAAGGCTACACAAAGTGACATTCTATCAGCGATAACGATGATGGAAAAGGCAAAAATATATAGGACTGACATAAGCTATCGAAAAGCTTATGTCAATCCTGTTGAAAGTCGTTGTAGAAATACGAAACGCTTTCGAAGCGATTGTCACTTGTCTAGGCCCCAAGGCAGTCAACAAAGTATTTAATTCCTGCGACTTACTTTAGTTGTAGACCTATGTCGTTTTGTCTTCTCAGGTCATTTGAAAAGTGATGAACCAACATCATCAGTCTGCCTAGCCTTTTCCCAACTATGTTGGGGTCGGCTTCCAGTCTAACGGGATGCAGCTGAATACCAGTATTTTACATGGAGCGACAGCCTATCTGACCTCCACAGCCCAGTAACTGGGTAATAAGATACCCCTTTGCTAAGACTGGTTGGCAAACATTCGGGCTTCTGACGATCAAATCAAATCAAATCAAATAATAACGACCCGTATATCCCGTAACGACTGTCAAAGATCTACAAATGACAGTCGGGACCAACGGCTTAACGTGCTTTCCGAGGCACGCAGGAGTCTGGGTATGTAAAGATGCTCACCCATCCACGGTCCAACCCCGGCAAGCGTAACTTAACCTAATGGATCGACCCGTGCGGCTGGCCGTAGTTGAACCAATGCAAGGATATTTCCAAAACATTTGAAGGGGGCCAATATTAGGTCAATTCTCGGCACATTATCTTTAAATTCATTGTGATATAGGAGACACTGAATCACGCGGTGATGTGGAAGGTATGATAAATAACATCCTGCAGTGCTTAATAAGCAGATATCAGTACTAAGATTAATTGATTAGATAATGATATTATTATCAGAAGACGGTCCATTTTCCTTAAAATAACAATATGAGTATTCTTTTGGGTTAAGCATGTCCGATGTAGATTAGGGAAGTATGCGTAGATGGTAAGATTTTACAGTCTAAGCACAGTATAAATAAGTAACAGTAATATTATTACCTTCATAGTCAACGGCAATGAGTACGCAACAGTATCGAGTGCGCGGCAGTTACGCACGGACGCGGAAAGTTTATCTATTGAGCGGGCGTAGGTAATTATTTCAAGGTCACTGCCGAGATATAATATTGTTACTTATTTATACTGTGGTTTTAGTTACTATTGATCACAGATCACGATACAATGCTATCACGGTGCTATACCATTAATCTAATGCTAAACTAAAAACCTATTTATTATAAAGAGTTACAATTTGTGAGTGTTATAAATCTTTGGAACTACTGATCGGACTCCGAAAATTCTTTTACTAAGTAATGGGAAACTACAGTATTGTCGAATGTCATAGGATGTATTTTATGTTAAAACAAGAATTTTCTTGCGGACGAAATCGCGGGCAGAAGCTATATTATAAATAGATATTTGTGAGTTGGTAATTTCTGGAAGTCCTGATCCTATTACAAAACAAAAAATAGTTCACTGATAGAAAGCTACTCTATTGTCGAGTACCATAGGATATTTATGTAAACAGGGTGTAAGGATAAACACCGTTATCACGCAAACTATGGGTAGTTGACTTAAATATAAAAATAAATGAACGAGTAACAACAAAAAAAAACGTGATTTTCATTAAAAGATTTAAAAAAGTTTCTATCCGACACCGTGCTGGCTAGCGAAACAGCTGACTGACTGAGGAAGGGGTCGCGCTCGCGGCCGTTCAGGTCACCTCCCGCCTGTGTTGAGACGTAAGTTCGTTGCCCTAGCGCATAGGCTGAAAGGGTGAAATACCCTTGTGGTATAACGTAGATAAGAAAAAATAAAACTTTTTCATTGATTTTATGTTCTATAAATGAAACCAAACCACTGGTTGCAAGGATAACGGTGTTTACCCTAACACCCTGTATGCTATATTGAATTCTATGCAGACAGAAGTCGCGGGTAACCTACAAAACCTCTAAATCCTAGTTTCGTCAGCGTGGCAGCCCTAAATTAGTGCAGAATCAACACGCGGTACTATAGAGCGGCGCACCTGAGCTCGTAGTAAGGTAAACATCCAACACTGGGATACAGTATCATGTGTACTATCATTGTAAATACTATACTTTATTAGCATTTAGGAGGTAAACGCGAATTTTACCAATGAAATTGAACTTTCGCACGAGACGACCACGACTACGATGGCGAACAGCTATCTAATTGCATAACGCATTTTCGTAAGCGATTAAGACTAATCTGTTTCATTTTGATAGTTAAAAAGACATACACTTGTTTCTTTGAAAGCTTATCGATATTAAGGTAACTTGAGTCAGATACTATTTATATTATACGTGGGTACTTGTACCTACTCTGTACTTGGGTATTTTTACTGTGTACTTGGGTACCTGTAGCACAGTATAAATATGTAACAGTATTATATCGTCAAAGAAAACGGCCGAAACGACGTGCTCGAAATCTCAGTAGAGTATCCTAACTTATATTATAAATGCGAAAGTGAGTTTATTTATTTGTTACGCTTTCCCAATAAAATGGCTCTACAGATTTGGATGACATTTGGGGCATGGGTAGACCATGACCTGGGTTAGGACATAGGATACTTTTTATCCCGATATTTCCACTGGATCTACACTTATGCGGGTGAAACCGCGAGGCGCAGCTAGTAGTATATAGTATTGAGTGCGCGGCAGTTACGCACGGACGCGGAAGGCTTATCTACCGAGCGGCTTTTGGTAGGTAATTATTTCAAGGACACTACCGAGACATAATACTGTTACATTATTATACTGTGCCTTTAGGTTGGTACCGGGTATAATGTATTCTTTTCTTCTCTGCTTGGGATAGGCAAAAGGGGTTTGGCAAAAGCGTCTTCTTGTACCTATTCTCATGATATCTTCGATCACTAATGATATACTGTTGCCAAGTGAAAAGAGTGACAATGAGGTCGATTTTTTCAATTATGATCAGCATAAAAAAAAAGTATGTTGTCTATTGGGTACCTAGATAGCGGTTTATCTGAAAAAAAAATCAGAAATATTTTTCAACCAAATATTTTTGGAACTAAAGTCTGTTTTTTAATCTCGTAGACTAATTTGACATTTCATGTGATTGTTGTTTGTTTTTTCATTTTGGAGTTTGACATTTATACCTGTCAAATTAGTCTACGAGATTAAAATAACGATTTTACTTAAATGAAAGGAGCAGCATAAGAAATAGTATAGGTATCGTATGGCTGCCTGTCCACTGGAGCAGAGAAGAGAGGAGAAGAGCGCGGCTGTATCTAAACTCTGGAGCGGAGTTTAGATTCTGTTGGTTAATAAGGTATATCTCCGCTCCTCTCCTCTCTTCTCCGCTTCAGTGGACAGGCAGCCTAAGATTGGTGTAGGATTAGGACATTTTCCTAATATAATAGAAAATAAAAGTAGGTATTCAATCTCTACAAAACACCGGTAGCCAACTCTTCTAAGCTAATTGGTTCAACAATTCATTAAAATGTAATCTTTACACCACCCGAGCAATAAACAAAGCAATGAACGCAAAGTATAAACAAATAAACAAAAGAACAATTATCTCTCATTTGACGTCGCGCGCGTGCGTCGCAGAGCGGTAGTGTACGACAAACTAATGCACAAAACCCAATCAATCAAAATAATACCTTATTTCGTTAAGATAAGGTGCTACTAACACGTAAAGTTATCTTGGTATTCGTGTATAGATGCGCACGCAGGCTGCCAACGACCAATGACCGCGCTTTCACTGTCGTCCATCTTGCGGTATGATTTTGATTTTAAAATTGGAACGCCCAACGGTCGCTGTTCATGATTAGAATGATTGATTTTCGGTGACGGAGAATGTGGGTTTATGATATTTCGTCAAAATTACTGTAAAATACCAGAGAACAGTTGGGCAGTCTTATTTCCACATAGAGAACTTGGTAGCTGGCCCTCAATAGAGGGAGCAGGAAGATGCTGACCGACAAAAAAGTTGTTGAAGAAAAGCACGTGCTCGATGGTTGATTGTTAAATTGTGGTCTTTTTTGAGACCCAACAGTAACTAGGTATTGCCGCACGTGAGCACGAGCTATAGGAGAGTAGTTCGGTGCACGTACACTCGCGACAATTTAAGAAGTCCGTTTTGACGTTTCGTTCTCATACATGTAATAAAACGTTAAGCCTTGTGAATCAGTTTTAGGTAATGTAGATAAGTTGTCGATTACAAACTCTCTAAGTACGCTCAATCGATATGTCTCGAGAATCAGTTTATAAGAAACCAATTGTTTTTTTTCATCGCTACACAAAGCATTTTTATAGCTGTCAAAACGGACTTCTTAGATTGTCGCGAGTCTAGTGAGAAGATTAACCAGACAACAAGGTTGGTAGCGGGCGGGTAAACTGCCCAGAGGGCCTAGACAAGTGATGACAATCGCTTCGAAAGCGTTTCGTATTTCTACAACGACTTTCAACAAGATTGACATAATCTTTTCGATAGCTTTTGTCAGTTCTATACATTTTTGCCTTTTCCATCATCGTTATCGCTGATAGAATGTCACTTTGTCTAGGGCCTCTGGATGCCTGCTAGCTAATCGTGTAAGCGTCTTTGTAGATTGAACACCTGAAAAATGGCGGTCCAAGCATTTCCTCCAGGCAAGAGACCTTGACTTATGAGACACAAATAATTAGATCGTATATTGCGTGACCCCTGGGGGGCAATAAGTTAACAAAATTAATTTAATAATTTCTCTACTAAAGAGCTCGGAGAGGAGAGAATAGGAGTTCGTGGGTAAGTAATAACAGCCGCACGGGTCGATCGGGGTTGGTCCGTGGATGGGTGACCATCTTTACATACCGAGACTCCTCCGTGCTTCAGAAAGCACGTTAAGCCATTGGTCCCGGTTGTCATTTGTGGATCTTTGACAGTCGTTACGGGTCGTCAGAAGCCCGAAAGTCTGACAACCAGTCTTACCAAGGGGTATCGTATTACCCAGTGAATGGGTTGTGAGGTCAGATAGGCAGTCGCGCCATGTAAAATTCTGGTATTCAGCTGCATCCGGTAAGACTGGAAGCCGACCCCAACATAGTTGGGAAAAGGCTAGGCAGATGATGATGAATTTCTCTACCAAAGCACATTTTTTCAGATAAAGACAATGCAAAAGCAACATCGGATAGCGGTATATACAATAAGTCAGTCCTAGTCGTACGTCTAAGCAAGAATCAACGTCCAAGCAGGAACATTATGTAAAACTATTTGCACGGGAAAGAATTACGTTTTGATTGGAATGAAAATGTAAAATACAATAGACGTGGATATATTTAGTAACCTATTCCGCTTGACTATTCTTCAAGAGTCCTAAAAAACCCTGTAAGAAATCGACACGTGTTTCACCTCTCAACGAGGCATCCTCAGGATGGCGATTGACCAATTGCAAACCAGACGCGACGTGTTACCACACCGAGCGCTGGACGCAAAGTCCTGGACTTTGCGTCAAACTTTGCGATTGGTCAATCGTCATCCTGAGGATGCCTCGTTGAGAGGTGAAACACGTGTCGATTTCTTACAGGGTTTTTTAGGACTCTTGAAGAATAGTCAAGCGGAATAGGTTACTAAATATATCTACGTCTATTGTATTTTATAATGGATTTCCGCAAAGTCACGCCTGAATCAATTAACTATGAAAATGTAGTCAAAATAATAATACACCCCTTGCAACAGATTAGACTCACCCCAAACCCGCCAATAAAGGACCACATACCACAAACAGAAAAAAAAAAACTGCAACAATAATTATTACATAATGAGCAAATAATCTCATAAACTATCGCTTTCTATACTATAAAGATCGCCGTAGTGAAACAAAGCATAATGCTAGTAAATAATAAAAAGCGACGGACTAACTGCGGCTTCGTTTCGATCTCAGGCCTACGAGCGTGACGGACGGAGTCATTTACACATATGCACGTTATAACTAGGTTGTTATACTTGTTATCCAGAGCGGTTTGGTTATGAGATGATTGGCATGCTCATTTTTATTGAAAGAAACACTGTAGTTTACTAAATGAGGCTATGAGAATTGTCTTTAAATGAGGATCGCAGATGATGGGATGCGCTTTACAGACACCTTCTACACTTCTGGTGTCACGATGGAAGTACTGTAATTAGTGAATAGATTTAATTAGCCAGTCCGCACGATTGGTAGTCTAAGGGTGCGTCCAACTTATATAATTATTGTCTCTTTCGATGTAATTTTATATCATAATATAATTCTTATAAAATATGTAAAAAAAACCCTGTCCAATGCGAAAAAAAAAAATATTATAAATAAAGTTTGAATTTGAAAGTCACGTTTTAAGTAGGTACTAAAATTACCCCAATTTCATTATAAATTAACAAATCTACAGAGGTCATAAGTTATGAGTATGACATAAATACACCCGCTAAACGACGACGGCCGCCCGTGCCCCATGTAATAAATAAACCGATAAAATTCTCCATTGAAAAAAAAATGCGCTGATCCTTTACATGTGGTTTTATTTAGGGTGGACTCACGATTGGATAGGATTTTTCTTACACGCTGTATAATATAATACCAGGCATGTAGCCTTAACATAATATATCACCAGGTTTGCAAATCGTGGTGATGGTGGTAAAAATATTAACCATGTTAGCCCAAGTGTTATTCGTTGCAGTGTATCTTCTAGCAGCCACAGACTCCTATAAAAGGAAAGGTCATGATTTTTTTCATATATACAACATTAGTTTTTTTTATGCTAAGCCCGAAAAGGGGTCATTGTACTCATAATTTTAAACAACTTTTGTTATGGGACCATACCCATAAGTACTCCGTACTATTTTATCGATAACATAATTAGGTACTCCCCCCTCAGACCAAAATTATTTGGTCTGAGCTCCCTCCACCAATCCGGATCATTTGAACAGAAGATTTTTTTTTTTTGCCAGTCGCTTCGGGTTTTTCTGCTTGCCACGTCGGCGTCGATAGGTACCATGAACGAAGTAAATTATCTAACAGCACCGGTTACTGAAGATAATAAATCAGGAGCCACTGAAGCATGAATGATGTGGAAATGTCGGCTCCAACACGAAATGTCGTGAAAAAATCGTGTCGTTTTCGTAACGAGCGCTGCGCCTGCGCTCCCTGTCGATGTCAGTGATTTGTTGTGTGGGTTGCCAGCTTACTGAGGCGAATTTCGGTCGGGCCACATTTTGATCGATGGAAAATATTGTTTTCGACACTCGAGTAAAAATTATATTATGCAATTAATTGTAGGTGCTACGATATTCGTAGCATATTTAAAACCTCTTTCCTTGACTAAAAATAAACCACCATCTTTCCATAATGGAATTTATTGCGTATTTTTATCGACCATTTTGCTTTACTTATAGCACTTAGATGGGAATGGTATCTACTGACAATATTAGCCCATATCATATGATATGGGCTAATATTGTCAGTAGCATGCAATGCAGATATCTGCATTGCATGCTACGACTGTTAAGCGACTGGAAGGCCATAGAACATCAAATTAAAAACTAGTTAATTTTTCGTCTCCAATTTCCTCCATTCAAAATTTATTTCACTTTATTTTTAATTTCTCTGTAAAAACCAATTGTTTTCAAACCTGTCAACACCGAGTAGCCGCTCGGGTGAAGATATGGCGCGCCTACAATCAGGATGCGCAGGCGACACGCAACCGACGCGTGCGCTCACGCATCGCCTGTGTACAGACATTGTGATTGGGATAGTTATTGATTGGCTGATTACTTGCGAGTTTAAACACTTAACTTTGTCACTGCATAGCTGTTTAACAAAGGCAACAGTGCGTCATTCAACTGGATCATTGAAACATGATCATGCCATTGATTACAGAAAATGAGATGACATGTTCCATTTTCAAATTCAAAGACTGTCTATGATTATAGCCTTTTATAGTATTGCAAACGTTTAGCCGAGTTCCAATATCTTAACGATCGTTACTGATAACATTGACCACTCGTATGTTTTTTAGCATGATCACAAAGCGTCCCCTCCACTTTTCTTACGCCAAGAAACAGCAAAACGAGTTATAAAATAAAGTGTTTTTAATTAAGTTTTAAGTAAATTAGAACATATTATAGACTTATTTATAAACCAGGCGGCAAAGGTCGAGGTGTTCTACCAGTGACATCAGAAGGTCCCCGTATTTGTGAATATTTATTAGGTATCCAATGTCTGTACTTTTTTCTTACTTCGCAGTCGTTTCAGTAATACTAGTACTCACGTACAGTCATGACCACCAATATGTATACACTTAGCAACTTTTAAAAGTGATTTTCTACTACTGTATTGATTGTAATTTTATTTTATAACGAACATAGTATTTTGGAACCCATATTATTAGGAAATAGGTATCATCAAAAAGTTGCAATCGTTATTCCACGAAAAAAAGGTTATTGAATTTAGCTAAGTGTTTACATATTTTTACAACTATTTTCTTAATGTCCTTCGGGAATCGTCGCGTTTCCGAATACAAACGAATGCTAACATGTACATCAATTATTAGATTTATCGTGTATAGATAATAATTTGAAATTAGAACTTTGTACTTTATTGTTGTTTTGTTTTGATTTCCGTGTGAATTTTATAGAGCTGTTAAATTATGTTCCTTAAACTACTTACTCCCATTTTTTAAAATAAATTACATTATGTTAAAAGAGTATTAACAACTGTATTACTTCCAAGTCGATTGAGAGTATAGTAAGGGCAACAAGGGCAATTGATAGAAATCCGATGACTGACAATACACGAAGTTTTCTTGTAATTTTAAAACCTTTTTCTTTGTGTTTCGGTGCTGACAAAAGGTGGAGGGACAATTCAGCCTTCAAGTGAATTATTTTCTGAAGATTTGTCACCAAGTGGGTGCGGACTGGATTACAACTGGGGATCCTAGATTTCATGGAATCCATTGATCGATTTATGATTTCCTGCCTATAGTAACAATCATATTTGAAAAAAATAATACGATGAAAATAAAAATAATATTTCATTTATTAATTTAGCGCCTTTATTCTATTTTCAACTGATGACTGATCTTCTCCTTCTCCCTTCTCGTCTTCTTCTGGCTATGACTTGGCTTCACATGCCGTCGAGAAATATCTCTCAGGTAGTCCGTTTTCCTCACGCTATTTTCCTTCACCGTTTTTGAAGCAAGTGATAATAATACAATTCGCATGACTCCGAAAGGTCTGAGGTTCGAACTCGAGACCTATGACTTGGCAGGCTATCACTGCTTTTTTACTGATGACTGATGATCACTAAAGATACATAATCAGCCTATAATGTTCCCACTGCTGGGACACACGCCCCCTCTCTGTGAGAGGGAGCGGGCCGTAATCCACCACGCGGACCCAGTGCGGGTTGGTCGATGTCACATGTCTTCGAATTTTTGGTTCTAGGACAAGCCGGTTTCCTCACTTGTTTTCCCTCACCGTTTTGAGAGCAGTGGCGGTGAAATAATTTACACAAAGTAAAGTGTCTGTCAGGGTTCGAAACTACGACCTACAACTCGTAGTCGTAAGTCGTGGCCGTTACCACTTGGCCACCACTGCTCTCACTGCACTGAAAATAAATCCTGTTATTTATAACTAATCGAAATTCTTATTTTGTGGTAAAGTCCTCCGTATCAGATACCTAATAAGTAGAAAATATTTTGTACAGACACGAATCTTATCAGCGATATGAGATCGAGGTATTATTTACGAATTACTGAAGCTGATTAGATAAAGAATCGAGAACAAATAGTTACTTGTGACAAATTCAGGTTTTCTGAAATTATCTATCAATTTTGTCGTGTGGTGCAATCATTGGTTTTGTGTAAATTAAAACAACATAAAATCGCGCCTGTAAATCCCCGTCGGATTAGGTAGAGTTCTACCCTCCTATTGTACACCCACATTTCACTAGTTATGTTTAAGTCCCATGTAATAGGGGGCGAGCCTATTGCCATCAATCAGGCACAAATGCAGACTCCGGGTTGCTACTGCAAAATTCCTGGTGCAAAAACTCAATAAAACTATGCTCGAATCTTACGACCGCTTGTGACGACCAATGTGTACCTAAATGTCCTTGGTGAACATGGCCTGTCGAAGGAACCATTGCGCGGCCATTATCCGATTGTTGATCACAGTATGCTGTGACACAAGGAGGATGCAACTTCCCAACCTTCAAACAAAAATAAATACCTAATTTCTTTATTTTAAAAAAGTGACATCATTGTTACAGATATTTACAACATACAGAAAAGTGTTTTTTTTTACGGTGGGAAATCGTCAAATGACTTCTCCCGTTGGACGGAGCGGAAGGGCGTGTCAGACTTTTACTGACTAAAACCCACCCGTGTTCCTTCAGTTGCCTGTTGCGAAGGAGCCGGTATCCCTTTCGGACTTTCCCGCAAGGGAGTCACTGTTATTCCATTATAAAAGTCGTTTCATAGGTATGTCGTTGGTTATTTAAAAAAAAGTGTGGTGAAAATGAAAACAAAAGGTAAATTATAGATAAACTACAAAAATACAAACCGAACAATCATGTTTGAAACATAATCTCACCTTTTCCTATAGTCATTTGTCACCTTTCGATGCGTGTTTCAATAAGTTAGGGCATATGCAAAAAAGCGGTTTCAATACTACTTTACTTAGTACTGGTAATACAGAGTCAGGTGGAATTCTGCAACTTAAAAGCCGTCTTTAATTTTTAAATAATATGGCACCGATAACGAAAATTGAGTTCGATGATATTTTTAAATAAGTCAAGGTCAATTAAGAACTGCATTAGTAAATAATTGGAGTTAAGTTACAGATCGCAAACACAAAATAAATGATGTCCACTGTGCGCAGCCCAAATCCTTTCCGGGTGTTTTATAGACTCGATACCTATGAAATTGGCGTTTTTTTCTCACACATAGACAACCTCGTCACTTCTATGATTTAAAATATTCATCAATTGCTTCGTATTATATCGAATAATGAACATCATAGACAACTACCAATAGTAAAAAAGCCTTATTATTTATAGTTTTCTAAACATAAAAAATACCTTAAAAATGACTCCTCGTTTTGTTAGCAGAAATGACTACCGTGTTTTTTTTAACTTAGCCATAACTTATTTTTGTCGCATAATCTAAGTGGCATACGTTATCTTAGTTTTTAAACATTAGTCCATAAAAGTTTTAAAACATTAGTGTTCATGGTTGCTATAAAAATCAAGAAAATGTTAGTATGAAAAATGCAACTTCTTTAAAATTCCCCATACAAAACGCTGATTTCATAGGTATGCCTAATATATGCCATTATACATATACAGCCAGATACAGAAAATTATTTAATACCCTCAATTTTATTACAAACGCATTACACTTGCAAACAGAACAGTATTAATTGACTGCCCGCCGGGGTCACCTGTCTCGCCTGTGATCGCGACCGACCTGTGCGCGCATTTGAATACAATGCGCCTGCGCAGGCTGGACGTTATGGTGCCGACAGCACAGTTGATGTGTTGTTTGTGTAGACGCTTATATTATGAAGAGGAATTGATTAAAAAGAGAGAATTTTACTGGGTTCTGTTGATAATAATAGGGATTTTAACTCTTAATTCAGCCTACGAAGAATTAATTGATGTAAACCATAGACCAGTTCCAAAATCGTTCGAGGAGTAATAAAGAAAGATAGAAATAAAAAAAAATACGTTCAAAGATAGTTCAATAATACCTATACTCCATTTGAAATAAGATTAGACGTATAGATAAGCCTTTTTTACATTCCGTTCAACCGATTTTGAATTCTATTGCGTTGGTGGCATGACAAATGGCCGCCGCAGTAGGTATTGTGTAACTTTTTTGCTTTTAATGCTATCCTTATGCCTACGGTATAGAAGTCAAAATCGGTTGAACGGACTGTAAAAGGGTTTGTTTTAATGTCTAATCTTATTTCAAATGGGGTATAATGACTGTCTTCTTGTACGCTGGTTAATAGAATAAAGTGCTTTATTTTTTAAATATCACATCACCATGCTGAGATACCTTTGGCCTCGTACAGGACAAATATTTATTTTAATTTTTTATACTTTCCGTTACTTTTTTTTTTCAATGAATAAGAATACTTAGATAATTCATCATAAATATAATATAGGTACCTACTATCTAACACTCAAATACCTATATTATTTTATATTGTGTACAAGAATTAGAAGGAAAAAAAGGTGAAGAGCTCATTGGGCATCACAAAATTCGCTCTCGTCGTTGTCAGTGAGAAAAGTGCCTAAAAGGCTGACAGCGTTGCTACATTGGATGGCAATGCTGATTTTTTTTCTGTTTGTTCAATTTTAATAGGTTTGTGTAATTATCAGTGATCGGAATAGGTAGAGTTAGGTTATAGGTTTCATAATAAGGGGGTCGAAATTTTCATTATTTTTGCGATAGGATATACCATTTTCGAGATATAAGCAAAAGAAAATAAAAAAAGATACAGTACTGTTTTGTAACTGAAGTCGAGGTGTTGGTTTGAATTTTAGTTCATGATATGTAATTTTACTACACACTTATATTAAATGTACTTAAGTGATGTCCCGAAATCCCGACATTAGTCCCGATAAACTATTTTAGTCGTAAGGAAGTCTCCACTTTTTTTGTCTCTGTTCTTTGAATTTTAGGTAGATTAGCTCTACCTATTCCGATCACTGGTAATTAGTAAGTGCTTAATTATCTTCCTGTGTGAGTCCAATACTTTTTCTTCGTTAGTGACCAGCACAAGCCGCTGAAGTGACAAGTGACTAGGCTACCCGATAATAAAACCGATCGGAAAGAGTTTACCGCAAAGTGCAATATCCTTAAATAATTCGATAACAACATTAACACTTCTACAACTCAAAGTCACATTTAAATCTTATTCACTTACAATCTAGACCTTTTGAATCGCAAATCAAAGTTTTGTTCCGACAACAAAGACAACATCTCATCGCAAATGCTTTATTAGGTATTAATAAAATAATCAAAAATCATCAACATTAATTTTTTTTTTTTTCTTTTTGTGTTTTTTTTCTTTTTTGCGTCATGTTTACCGCTAATAAACGTATTAATCACAAATCAAAGATGTTTTCATCGTTCCGAAAACAAAGAAAATATGTCATCGCACAAATTGTATTATTAATAAAATAATCAAAAATCACCAACAATTTTTTTTTTTGCGTCATGTTTACCGCAAAAAAACGTATTTTCTTTCTTCTTCTTTCTTTCTTCTAAATAATAATTTATTATAAAGAGAGAGAGCGAATTTTATGAGTTCGTGTAAAATTCTTTCACCATATGAAAGGTACAATAAGCCAGTTGAACATAGGCTATATTTACTAACTATCCTAACTAATATTCTTAATTAAAAAGTGAGTTATTTGTTAAGCATTCACGCTAAAACGGCTGAACGAATTTGGATAAAATTTGCAAATGAAGTCGCGGGCAACAGCTAGTAATATTATAAATAGAAAGATAAATATTATTACTTGTAACTAGCTGTTGCCGCGCCATATTTCATCCGAATCCGTTCAGCCGTTTTAGCGTGAAGGCGTTACAAACAAACAAACTCACTTTCGCATTTATAATATTAGTTAGGATGAATAAACTCAAACAATTCTGGACCAGTTTTAAAAATTATTTCACCAGTAGAATGCTATATTATCACTGAGTAATATAGGGAAAAATTTATAAAGATATCACGCGGGCGAAACCGCTAGCGGAGGCTATCTTACATAAAATAATAACAATAACTTGCAGCCGACACAAGAACGAGTCGTCTGTATAATTGCATAAAGCCATTTTTCCACACATTGCGTACGCGCTATGCAAATCTTGTGCGCCCGCGCAGCTGAAAAGCGGCTGCAGATTAGGGTTGGTCGATACAGTAGTGCGTTATATTTATGATTATAAATTTTTCATCGATACTCTAAATAGCAAGTGTGGTACAGACCACCAAAGTGAATAACTTTCTCCACGGGCCATTTTTTTTTTGTTGTTTTTTTTTGACGGTGGGTAATCATCAAATGACTTCTCCCGATCTGGGTGGAGCGGGAGGGCGTGTTGTCAGGCTTTTACTGACTAAAACCCACCCGTGTTCCGCCAGTTGCCAAGGGCCCCGCGTATCCCTTTCGGACTTTCCCGCAACCCTGGAACTGAACATCGTAATCGAAAAAAAAAGATATCAGCTGTCCCGTACAAAACTATAATACAGCTGTACTTATGTTTTTTTTGTTACACATTTTTATGTTTTTTTTTTCAATCTTTTAAAAAAAAATTAAAGTGGTTTTTTTCCAATAAGGATATGCTAAACCCATCATACCTTATAACACATTTTTATGTGATTTTTCAGTTTTGCCAACCCTGCCCGCGCTCTACCTCACATTACTTGAACGATACGTTATACGAGTTATGCTATCGTTACAACATTAAATGAAAAATACTTTTTACACACCCGTCATTAAATTATATTCTCATTTCTCTATTAATCAAAAGGGTATTTAAGTGTTTATAGCCCTAGGGGCTATTCAGGCAATTATCGTAATATAGTATTAAATTTTTCGATCTGCAACGTAGGTTATACCAATGATACACTAATTTGCTCATGTTTTGTCGGTAAAGCTACGGCTTTCCAGAAAAGCGGTGGCCGCCATATAACGGCCGCCGTGACGGTTGTCATGAAAATTATGGCAGCGGGTTTAACTTTACGGTGACAAAAAACGCTCTCTAGGGAAACCACCTGACTTACTTTCATTAATAATAACGTTTCAGTGACGTCATTTGGTAAATTGCAGACGCTATGTGGCGGTCACTCAGAACAATAACTTATTGTTCTGAGGGCGGTCACCGCTCTTCTAGCAAACCGTAGCTTTAGTAAGTACTTACGCTGAATAAAACCTTTTAAGTAAACGCTCGCCTTTTAACTTATCACTTGCCATGCTTCAAAAACGGTGAAGTAAAACATCGTGAAGAAACCGGTATGGTTTTTTTTTTTTTGTGTGTGAAATCTTCAAATGACTTCTCCCGGTCTGGGCGGAGCGGAAGGGCGTGTCAGACTCTTACTGACTAAAACCCACCCGTGTTCCTTCAGTTGCCTGTTGCCAGGGTCCCGGTATCTCTTTCGGACTATTCCGCAACCCTGGCAGGCAAGCCGGTATGCCTGAGAGATATTTCTCGACGGCATGTGAAGCCAAGTCAGAGGCCCATGGGCGGCTTTAAAACTCTGACACCAGGTCAGTCACTAACCACACGAAAAGAAGAACAGTAAACGCTATAAGCACGATTTCGGAATATCTTTACGCTCATGTGTATATTACTTAACGCCAACTTATCTGGGGGCCTACCACCACCGCTTAACATAAAAAACATAATCAGCCTATAATGTTCGCACTGCTGGGACACAGGCCCTCTCTGTGAGAGGGAGTGGCCTGTAATCCACTACGCAGGCCCAGTGCGGGTTGGTAGATGTCACATGTCTTCGAATTTTTGGTTCTATGACATGCCGGTTTCCTCACGATGTTTTCCTTCACCGTTTTGAGAGCAGTGGCGGTGAAATTATTTACAAAAAGTAAACGACCTACAGCTCTTAAGTCGTGGCTGTTAGCACTGGACCACCACTGCTCACAGCAGTATTATTTTAATCTTACTTCGTGGGGGAAAGAGATGGAGCTATAAGTCCTGTAGAGCTTCATCTCTTTTCTACACTGATTTAGTATTCAAATAATACTGTTGAAAGCGGTGGTGGAAGGCTCCCTGGTTCAGCTTTTCTCTAGAGGCAAACTCGTGCATTAGACAGCCCTCTTCGATTGTCCGCATCATCAGACCATCTATATGTAGACGACAGTCACTGCATACAATAATCATAATCAGACTTCGCAAAATCTAAACTATCAATCCAGCAGGATGTACTTATGGCCAGAACCTTTGCGTTTAGCCTTATGGCTTATGCCGAGAATCGAGATGAATGGCGTGCAATTGGAAAGGATATGTCCAGCAGTGGACTGCTTTAGGCTGATGATGATGATGTACTTATGGCTGTTATTGGCGAGCTTTAAGTCCGTGAGAAGACCAAAGGGATGGTTCACGATTTCGGCTCTACGAAATGGATGAAAACGGAAGATTAACAACTTAATATACGGAAAAGAACCGGAGTTCGACATAGCTTGCAGAGTAAGCACGCTATTGTGGCAGTGGGCTAGCTATGTTGGTCAAAAGTCCGGTGGAGCAGACGATTCCTGGAGTGGAGACTATGTATTAGCAAGCGTAGTGTAGAACGCCCCCATTTAGATGGACCGACGACCTTAAAAATGTGTCTGAGACAGACTGGATGCGGAGGGCGGAGGACAGGGTGTTGTGGCGCAGCCTGGGAGAGGCCTATTACTGCAATAGGCTGAGTTGATGAAATACACACTGAAAAGGTACATTATTATCAATTTAGCAAGATGTGTGTAATCCGGCGCACGCGATGCTCTTTCGTTTAACCGTTTCATTGGACTGTGGTTCCTGAGCGCTCTGATTTGGTTCGTTTTGCTCAATCGAAGGAAACTCGAGACGTGAATGTAATGTACCGAGAAATTACTGTTATGAATGATGGATGGGTTGCCATACTGAAGTTATTAATTACCAACTTAGTAACTTATGAATGCGATTTGACTCGCATCCTAGTGTCACTGCTTGATATGTCCGAAAAAAGGGTAAAGCGAGGGAACAAAAACACATACACGTTATGTCAAGAATACATATATTCTACTAGCTGCGCCCCGCGGTTTCACCCACGTAAGTCTCGTTCCCGTGGGAATATCGGGCTAAAAAGTATCATGTCCTAATCCAAGTCATGGCCTACCCATGTGCCTGCAAATTTCATCCAAATCCGTTCAGCAGTTTTAGCGTGAAAACGTAACAAACAAACTCACTTTCGCATTTATAATATTAGTTAGGATTAGGATATACCTGCTATGGGACAATATGGGTTCCCAATAATTATAATAATACTTTTCATCCAAATCTGTTCAACCGCGTATGCGCAAATCTGCGTGAAGTGTGATTGTCGTGAGTGTCAAAAATCTTTACACTAACTACATAAAGTTAAAAAAGCATTGTTTCTCAGGGAGAAAAAAAAATGGATGCTATGCATTTTTAGTGACCCCATGAAAGTTTAGGACACCCATAAATTGGAATAGGAACCGACCCCTTTCCCATTTTTTGATCGCACGAGTGGATACTAAGACCAATTTTCTAAAATTAAGTACTTATAGTTTTTTTGGTAACATGAATCCACACGATCTTTCTCAATAATCATCCGCTCATCGCACTTAATATCTATTGGCAATACACCAGTTTTCCCTACCCGACACCACCGAACTAAAATCTAGTTATGTGTTGCGTTACATCCTGCGAACAACAAGTACTTCACTTTACACGATCTAATAAGCATCGATCGATTACAAAATAGTCATGAAATGTGCGCAGGAGTATTTGAGAAATTATTAACTAGGAATCATTGGTAGCTATAGAGTGTATCAGAAAGGTGTGGGTGTGGTTCAAGGTATTGCTACCAAATTGAACAACTTTATCGATGAGACCTATTGGTCCCATGTTGCTGTGGATTAACAAAATTATCAGCCTCCAAGACCGTAATGGGGAGATGCAGGTCTTTATACAACGTGTAACGTTAAATGCGCAAAACCAGAAAATAGTTTGATCAGAATAACAAGCAGAATCAATTGAACCACTTTTTAATTAGGTATAGGTCATATTTTTCAAAAAATCTTCATTAAAAAACGTTGCTGCTGTCTATTTATTAATGGGTCAAGCCATCACATGCGCAAACCCGCCAAAATAGGTAATCAAACACAAATTGTTGTCAACCAATATAAATTTTCTCATAAGCGGGATAATAATAGCTTTTATTTCAATGTAAATACGAATCTTCCAAAACTAAAACAGCACATAAAACCTTTTCAATTTTTGAAATGATTTTTTTTCTCTGAAATAGGTCATTTTAATTAAAAATCAGTTAGGGTGTCTGAGGTTTTGCGCATTTAACGTTACACGTTGTATAAAATAAAACCTCTGCTAGGGACTTCCCAAAGTCCCAAAAAGCTGAAAAAAAAATTATCCAGAATATCAGCAGATCGCAAAACCCTTACAAACTGAAGTTGTTTAAAACGAACGGTAACTTTACAACGCCTTGAAACCTTTCAGATAAGTGGCACGCCCTGAAAGATATCAGGTCACGATATAACGAAGGCCGGACAAACAAAATGAGAAGTTTATAACATCCTCTACTGGTAAAAGGTAATTTCCAATTTACTTATTTTCTTATTTTCATATTTTTTTTATAATCAATTTACTTATTATTTTTTTTATAAAATTTTACAACACAACAATTTTTTTATAGTTTTTGTCTACCTCATAGTGGACAAAATCTATACATATAATGCCACTCGCTACGCTCTATATCCTAATTTTGTTTTTTCAACATTCTTTCATCCTTTCATAAAAGCTTATTTGCTGACAGTGCCTGCATAAGATACTAATACATATTTATGATTTAACGCCATAGCTTATATCCAAAGAAAGTCCTTTGTTAAGGCCCTACTCTACCTCAAATTTTATCTCGCTCGCACCATACTACTCGTGGCCTGAGTGAGAGCTCGAATAGTTTAGGTAGAGCAACTTACGGTGAAAATACAACTCCTACGGTGAAAATAATGGTAGGTTATAAAAAAAAAAAATACGACCCGCTTTATAGTTAGTTCAGTTATTATGCAAAGTTTCATGATCTAAGAAGTATTTTTGAATACCAGCGCGGCAGCGGTTAGTGTAAAGTTTTTTTTATTTTCTATAGAGAACTTTGTTTTTTTTTTCTATAGAGACATTTTTATGTAATCGTATTTTGACCTAGCATCAATCCTCAACTTTAACATATTTATTTCAAAAGTAATGCTGCAGTATTTTCGGCATAACGGAGGTTCATGCTAAGCAATTTGAGGTAGGGTAGGGCAATTTTGAAATATAGTCCTCAACTACAAACTACATGTAATTTCCAAAGAATTCCTTGTAACTCGAACTAACATTATATCCGTTGGAATTCCCCAGCCAACGGTAAAACCCTTCAAAGTGAGAAGCCTACAATTTACACAAACAAGCGTACCCCATCCCATTTGTACTGAAAATCCATTTCAAATACACCCCGAACAGACATAGGAGCAAGATTAACGAAATGGTCTCCCTCCCCCACACCACTCCTGGGAGCGATCAATACCTGGCTTCTAATCTCTCAGAATCTTGCGTCCTTGTCGCTCGTGAGATGTAGATGAACTGCCCTCATCCTGGACTTAACTTCGACCTTATTTTAAAAGGAGTAAGGTGTGTTTTGAAGTGGCACTGTGGGCAGGGAGATTATGTACTGTGTATAATCTTTTAGGTAGGTATGTAGTAGTATGCGGTTGTGGAGCGGTGCTTGTAAATGGGTTTTGCAGTGAAGATAAAAGCTGAAATGTTTTAAAAAATGCTTTTTTTAGTATGCAGTTATCCTGAAATATCAGAACGCATTTACGGAAATCAGAAACGTACCTATGATATTCCGGGAATTCCGGTTATTCCATTCATTTCCATGTATCATGTGAATCAAAATGAATTAGGGAAAATCCCTCACTGCATTTGTTTCAGAGGTCGTATCGTTTTGGCATCGTAACATGTCCTTTGAGGAAAATCTACCTAATCTAGATTTCCACCGAAATTGGTAGATTTGGTTACAAAATTGGTAAAAGATAAATCTGAATTCTAATTTAATTATTTTTTAAGAGGTAGCGAACGTCAACACGTATGCAGTACCTAAGATTAGATAATGATTCTGTTATCGAGTTATCTTGAAAATTTAATATAATGAGTTCAATATAATAAACTGGGAAGTCCCTTATCTCAAACATCTGCAATGGAGCATATACATTCATCAGCATACGTAAGACTCATAAAAATAAACTATCAATCGTCGCGGCATCTTTCAAAGCCAGTACCTACGCACTCCGTCCTTCATTGTTTTTGTGTACTTCATATCTATGAATATCTCCAATAATTTTCGGTTTACCTAACTTGGTCAATCAATGCCTAATTTCTGGCAGCCCTACTTTTTTATTCCGATCGTAAACCTGTTTTGCAAATGTCTATCAACAATGTAAACTTTGAACAATTACGTAGAGACACTAGAGGCACTTTTAAAGCAGAGGAGAAAACAACACGACCCTTGCAAGATCTCTGGGCTGGAAGGTCTGAGGGCCAAGTCTACTAATTTACTAACGTGTCCGTGGTCTCACAATGATCAGTTTTTGACAGATTTTGTATGGTATATCTGTCAAAAACTGATCATTGTGAGACCCTCAGACCCAATAAACAATCAAGACAAAGTCCTGTCAACAGTGACGTGAGGCAGGTTTTGTAAACAAGTTGCACTTATAATAAACAATAACGAATCATTTTTCAATGCCAAACTCGGTATATAAATAGATTCGTAAGCTAATTTTACCTGTAATAGTTACTTCCATATGGGAGGGTCCACTATGCAAAGCTATGAGATCTTTGCTTCATTTAATGATACAATACGATCTTAATTTTAACCGATAACGGTCCGTAAATTATAGGAATCGGCCATTAGTGAGGTGTAGTTTGATTGTAAATGGTTGTAAATGTGTGCGTGTGAGCGTGTATGCACAGAGCGGAGGTGTAGTTTTAGCATGCTTCACTGTATTGTTTGCAGCGCTGTCTTGATTTTTTTACTTCCGCGACAAAAAAGCTACACTTAATTTAACTGCCAATTAGTTAATACGAACAACTGCTAATTCTTCGTGATATCCGATCAGCCACTAACCACTAAGATTAACTACTTCAGGTACGTGACGTAGGTTAGCATTTGAGAGGATAATAAAGTTCTTAAACCTACTTAATTAGTGGTATCCCAAGGGATTTCGTGAAATCCCTGGTTTCCTCATTTCCCTGCGACATATATATGGTTTTAATAGGTTAACATAATTAAATAAATATTTATTCCACAATTTTAGTTATTGCATCTACCACTGTTTGTCTCTGCATCATCCAAAGGTTGACTAGGTAAGTCCGCCTCTGTATATTTGTGTGCTTAAAGTATTAAGTAAATAAATAAATAATAACTAAACATGGTGATTCGTGAAAACTCAATCCATAAGATACCTATGTACCTATTGTGACGAAAATAAGTAATAAAATATTGGCATATACAATGTGGAGACGACAATACAACAATAAATGAAAAAACTGGCAATACTAATGCATAAGAGTATTTTGGAACTATCAAGTAAATCCTAACATCGAAATTAAAAAAAGTAATTTTTTCAAACAAACTAAATAGTAGTGCTGGGCCAAGTATGGGATTTGCCGATTTTTGACTAGCTATCGTAACTAAACTATTGGATATATTTGATTATTTTTTTGTATGTAGACCGAGTACGTCATTAGATATACGGAGTTTCATTGTTTGTCGTATTGTCGTCTCCACTTTGTATAAGGAAACCAGCAATAATTCAAGGATTTATATATTTTTATTTTTAGATTTTAAATTCATATTCTTTATGGCACCTCATAAGGTCATAAGCTATCCGAATATCAAACAATATTTGGACTAGGTTTTAAGGGGGAAGCGTTAAAATTGATTCGCTGTTACAATGTATAATAGATACCTGTTTCATGATCTAACCGCATATAAGTTTATCAAACGAATTCATAATAATATGATAAGAAAGGTGTGTCTTCACTTCTTCAGTGATGCCTGAAGTGATTCAGTTTACGTTGCAGGAAGTACCCACTGAAGCTAAAATTCATAGATAGATAAAAATAGTAATCATTGTTTTCATAATCTTTACGCTTGACAAACTGATTGTTGATTGCAGTTCTATGGGTTTTTGAAAACGTGAGGAAATGTTGCTTTGGTGTTTTTTTTTCTTCTATACTTTAACCTTATTATGGGTTCTCGCGCACTAGGCGGCCACGACGACGAGCAGTAGTCGCAGTGACCTGGTAAACTATGTATATGAATGACTTGGTCGCAACGGCCAACTAGCCGCAGACAATTATAATAACACTAGACGGCCACAACTGGCCGGAGTCGTGGCCGTCTAGTGCGCAAGATCCCTTAGAACCTTGATACAAATGGCGATGTTTCTGACACTTGCAGAATAGTCGACATTGGCTCAGTTGTCAAAAGAAAAAACAAAATGGCGGCGTTAAAAATTTGACGTACAACATCAATAGATAAGTATAAGTCACAAAGTTCAAAGTGATCAACGCTTTCGGAATGTGATTGTACCTAATAAGAGAATGACATGGTTGAATATTAGTGATGTCGCGCAGTACGACCGACTACTATAGTTTCCCTGGTCACTGCGACGACTGTTTGTGGTCGTGGTCGTCTAGTGCGCGAGAACCCTAAGAGTCGTGATGAAAGTATGGACCCGAAAGAATGGAGGGACTGCAAAGCAATGGTCTTGACTTTGAAGCGTTTGCGTCCAGGAGAGGATGATGAAAGTATGGACCCTGCACTAGTTCAATCTGACATATAATTGTAAATGGAACACTCTCTTGTGTCCGATCTGTCATGTGTGTGCTAACATTATCCGGTACGATAATCCTCTAAATAAATTAGTTATTTATAATAATTCGCCCTTGTTATCATTTCATCAGGTCGTAGTAGTGGGGCTACCCAGAGTACGATAGACGTACCTACATCTAAGTAACGCCAGATTGCCATTCATGGAATTTATTTCAACTCCCCTCTTTCCCTGTCGATGTAATCGAAGGCATTTGTATCTATAGATTTACTTTTTAATTTTCAATTATTAATACGGATTAGTCAACGAGCAAGAAAACATATTACACACGTCATCAAAGACATTAAAAATTACTGTAAAAATGGAATTTCTTAGTTTTAATAATCCACATGTTCTTTGTTTCATTATTTTCCCTTACATACAAAGATAAAGAAAAATATGGTTACCTCCTTTGTTCATAATAAACGTCGCTATACGGTTTCTTAGAATAACATACCTAAGTATTAGATATCAATCACACACGTAGGTAGATCTGCATTAGATCACTCTTAAGGCTCCCGCAGACAGGCGCGACGCGACTCTTCTAATCTCTCTCTTCTAATTCTCATTTCTATGAAAACTTCGTGAAAATTGTTCTACCAGAATCGCATCGCACATGTCTTCTGGAGCCTTTGTGTGGCCCTGATGTCATCAACGTTTTCACATCGCAACGCATACGTGCGTACACGCGTACACAGCTCTGAAACCAGAAACATACCTATTTTCTTATTCTTCAGAAGCTAATGTAGGTAGTCCGACTTCTTCGCTATCAGATATATAATGTACTATGAAGTTATATCTATGTACAACCGCGGACATTTGCGGTGAACTTCTTTTCACCCTTATGCCTTCAGTAATAAGGTTGAAAAGTGGATGGTACCTATCTAGCCATACCATCCTACTGCAGGACAAAGGCGCCCCCTCCCCCTTTTCCTGTCTAAACATAATCTGAAAACAGTTTTCCTCACACAATTTTCCCATTTACATTTTTCAAGCTACGCGATACAAGACACGTCTCACAAAACCCACAAAGAAAGAGCCAGTAGGGGGTGAAGGCTCGAATATTAATTATCGCCGCCACCCCCTTCCCCCCCAGGGGGGAGTTAGGGGGTGCGCTCCTGAGACAGCGCCTGGCACCAATACTCCTGGTTTAAGAGTTAGGGAGGTAAGAGTGGCCCCGGATTTAATGGGGGTTGTAGTGGGAGAAAAGCGTATAATTTTCTTTGTCTGGGATCGGTTTTTCTTAGTGTGGTCTCTGCTATTGTTGTGTGTTTGTCTTTATACAACAAAAATCGGCTTTTCTGAGCCTACTAGGTATATTTTTAATGAACAAGTAAGTTCATAAGCTTTTACACAAATAATCTTTAATAAAATTGTAGTTTCAAAAAAGTTGACACTATCTCCTGTACAATACGTAAGATTTGGAAACCACAGAACAAAGGGTTTTCTAACAAAGAGGGGTTTCAAAGCGTTTCATGGTGTCATGAGTCAGCAGTGACGGGAGAAAATAAAGAGCCTTGTGAAAAAAGCTCCCTCATATTTTTAACCGACATCAAAAAGAAGGAGGTTCTCAATCCGTCTGTATGTTTTTTTTTCTGCCTCAGTTTTTAAAAGGTCCTCTGGGTTCTAGGTTCAGTTTTGTGTCAGGCTGGCAACGATTCAGGTAACTGGCCGCTGTGATTACTTTTTTTAACATATTCGAAAACAGCCCGTCTATTCTGTAAACACCTCATCGTGAAATATGAAGTGAAGTGAGCTGTCAATCCCTAGCGTCAGGTGGAGCGACAGCTCACTTCACATAAGTTTCCACGGCGAGATTTTCACAGAATACCACTACAGATAACAAAATTACAATATTTATTTTTTCTTAATTACATAAGGCGGAGACTGACTTGCAACGTTTGTTTGTAATGTTATGTTTGTAATGAATTCGCGGCGAGCTTAGTTACAAAACGGTTAACAAACGGCAAATTTCTTGTTACAAAACGGCGATACACTAAACGTGGCGAATGCTCGCTTCGAGCACTTGACTCAAGCGTGCTCCATTGTAAACATGCGCTCGCAATGCTCGCATCGAGCGGCTCGGCTTGCTGCACTGACTACTGTAACGCGTTTCAAAGGAATTCACGAAAACGACGGGCGAGCGGAGGATCCGGGTGGCATTCGCATGGAGGGGCTCGATACCTTACAAACAAAGGTTGCAAGTAATAATGGTGATAGGATATTTTCCTTTAGTTCTAGGGCATCTAGGGAAGACTGATTCGTACTTATTATAGGAGCAAATGTTGTCTTGATATTTCAATTAAAATTGTGCCAGATTCTTATTGTAAAACGGTTCGTTTGAAATCCCAATCGTTCTTTGAAAAGGCTGGAAAGACCATTTTACTTGTCAACGCTTAAACGTCAACATGCCTCATTATTAATAGTATTAAATTCAGCGAACATTACAGAAGCCCGTGCTGATTGCTAATGATACCTTAGAGAACATTTTCAGTATAATGCGCGAGAACTAAAACATCTGGCCCTATAATGTTTTTATAGTGGTGACAATGCTTGTAAATAAATTGTAGGATAGGTACAATGTAGCTAGTCATAAAGTAGGTGGAAATCTATGTTATTTTAGTAATAAATAGGAATTTTATTAGTTCCCAGGGGAAAATTTGCTATGTGTGTATAATTTTGTCAAAGTACTTCAAACTCATTTTGCAATAATGGCGCTCAAGACTAAACAAACTGTTGGAAGACTGTCAAATTTAATAAATGCTCTAAAATATGGGATAGACACAACAAACAACACTACAATTGTTGACAATTTGTTCTCTTTGAATACCCTCCTAATGTGTTACAAGTAATGGAAAAGCAAAGATATTTATAAATGCTCATCGAGTATTTCAGGACATCGCCCAGCGGTTGGTCGACTCTTCACGTGACCAGAGGGCTGGCCAATTTCTAGGTCAAAGAATCAGCATTGCCATCCAACGTGGCAATCTTTTGGGCACTTTTCCCACTGACAGCGATGCGGAAGAATTTTTTGATGCCCTATGAGCTCTTCCTTTATATTTTATTTTTTCCCTTTGTACCTAGATAATGTTAGTGTTAGATTGTATATTTTATTTAAGATATAAGTATGTTTGAATAGACAGTCAAAGTGGTGAACTCGTCGAAAAATTAATAAATAGCGTCCAACTGTTAGCCGCTGAATGCACGCACACTAGAAAAGCACAATGTCAGCACAATGACGTGCCTCGAATGTAAGACGTAGCTGTCACGCACACCAGCATAACAAAGTTGGCCTGTTCTGTATGTTTTAGTTCTTTTGCAGTGCAACACTCTATCTACACATTATAAATAATCAAAGGGAAGAAAACTCTATTAGAAACCTATACATTCATAGGTACATTATATAATAGTTCCTCTCACATACAATGCCCTCACATCACATCCCTCTCAACCAATAGCAGTACCTATTCATTCAATCTTGAATGAAATCATTCTCCAGCAGAGATACAACAAACTCAATGTTCACGCTATCTCAAGCAAAACTCACCAACAAACCCATTAAACATTCATTATAATACGGCTCAAATTCAAATAACAAGGATGAGTGTCGTTTAGGTCATTCAAAAAAGGAATAAGAAACGAGATCGATTCTCTTAAAATGAGAAGTGGTATTCGAAAATTAATCGTAGTACCGTAGAATTGAGTCTAAATTCGAATGAAGCCAACAAAATTATAGAACTATTTAATATGGAACGAGCAAAGATGGTTCTCTAGGGAAAAACCACGGACAACTCACGCAATAAAGGCCTTTATTCGTAGAAACTTGGGGCAGTTTTCGCTTATTTTCCCGTGATAGCTCGTCAGTTATGACTTTACGATGTCGGGTCGGTTGTTCAAGATCGATTTGCTCTGGATACAGACAAAGTATTACAAATTGATAGATTAATGTTCTATGTGGCAAACATTGACGATTTTCCTTGTATGTATTTCTGTAAGGACGCGAGGAGTGTATGTACTATTGAGAATGAGCTATTCAAGAATGACACTATTTAAAGATTCATCCAATTTCATCCTTCTTTGTTAATGAAATAACATGAAAGATTGAAACCTTTTCCTACGTTTTTTTGAGTTTTATTAGTAGGACTTCATCCAGAATAATGATTAATTTTCATGCATTTTAAATGATTATAATTGAATAAGTTTACAAAAAATACAGACAGAAAAACGCATAATCTTCCCATTTTAAACGAAACATTTCTGAATTTTACTACGCCTATCTACCATACTATACACACACACACACATTTAAATATAAACATACAAAACCCACTCATTCTATCACAGACAGACGCCTCCTACAAGAACAAAGAACATTCTCGTAGCAACAACATTCATCATTCTGTAGGCGCGGCTAGGGCGGGCGAGATGCCAGGGCGGGCGGTCACTCACACACATACACCCACCATATACACACACAATACAAAGCGGGTGTGAGTGTGTGAGTGACGCTGAGAAGAGTGGGCACGTAAATAAAGTAGGTGTATTAGTAGGTATAATAGTTATGTGTGTGGTGTTGAGAAGGGACAAATCTGTATGTGCGAGTTGTGGATGTTTGCATGCGTGGAGAGTATTGTGTTTGACTTCGGTGACTTGGTCGTTTTATGGCGTTGTCCTTGTACTAAACCCTAAAAGGACCAACATTTTCCGACAGATAGAGGACCAAAATGTTATATTTTTCTACCGTTAAGATTCTAAGATCGAAGATTATGTCTGGACTTTAAAAGAAACTGTGACCTCTGTCTGAGTTTATTTCGGCCTTTCTTCTCAGAGTAGTCAGCTTGGAAACGCCGACCTCATCTAGCTTATTTTTACATTTTTTTAATATGACGTGTAAAAGTGATTCCAGTATCTTATTTACAGAATAATCAATTTCATTTCATTTCATAAGGGCAAATTCGACCAAACTTTTATTCCTAGTATGAAGTTTAATCCAGCGAATAGGTAACTATTAAATTTTTGACAGATTTTCTATACAAAAACTATCAGATGTCAATTTTATACATGATTTGGTTTTGGTTAAATCAGTAACACTTTTTTGTGTTAAAATATGTTGAAATACATGAAAGTTTCGAGAAAACGTGGTGACGTTGGTATCTAAAGGGGTTGAAAGATCCTTCGAGTATTAAGAGTATATAAGTACACACCTACTACGTTTGTTTCAGTTTATTTTCTTCTTTGTATTTACTTACAGTGTGTGCTAATATAATTTTCTTTTGTTTTCTGCCAGCGATCCTTAGCTATATGTATACTTCGTTTCGCAGATGAATAAATTGGTGAACGCAATAGATTTATTTGTGACAGAGAAAGTTGTTCCATAAGAGTTTATGCCACACATTGGACATAATTTGAGCCTTGGAGCATTGGCTCCAATGTGTGTATCGGGCTTGCACAAGATTTTACAGATTTTTGCTTAATTTGGATTGAAAAAGATTGGATTGGGCAATGTGTGGCGCCGTCATTTAATCGAATTAGGCCCATCCCATTGATCTCATTTTGGCGACATCAAAATACTCTTTAGGAGGAAAATTCTGTCATGATATTCATAAAACAGATTCCTATCTAACAATAGTCTCCTCTCACCCACATTTCTAGGACAAATACTCATACACATAGTATAAGAGCTAGTGCGACGTAGAGATAACATGATGGAACGGGGAAGTGAACTAGTCGGTTAGCGCGAACACTAAGCTAGCTGATAAGAGAGTTGCAGTTTTATTCTGCACAGTTTGTCTACAATTAACTATAGTATTTTTATTTCGAGAAGCGACTCGCGCTTTACTTGTGTTCATCAAGTGCCTGAAGACGAGTAGCGTTGCACACGCATACTATTGTCTCGAACCGCATGAGCTTCTGCACGTACACATTCACAACGTGTGCACTTGTTAACCACGAGTAAAGCGCGCGTCACTTTATGAGATAAAAATTGTGTAGCAAGAATATTACCCTAAATAATACAGTGTTTTTAAAAGGTAGCGTTGTTATTAAAAAGCCTTCACGATTGGCTATATTACATGTACGTCCGTGGCATCCTGTGCAGTCAAACCCGCAACTATTCTGATGACTGGCTCATTTATGTTTAATTATTTACCACAGCGTAAGTTCTTAGAATTATTCTCTAGTATTTGTCTTACAAGCATACTGAATAAAATATTACCTGAATTATATGAGAGTAAACATGTGATTTGGTGATTTGCAGAGAATTTTTGCCCAAAATGGAATTAAGCATACAGGCAAGCTTGTATTTATTGTAATACTAGTCAAAATAAACAAGGTCAAGTAGTTTAGCATAATGCGCATGTGCAAGAGCCTGGCATTGGTCGACCGCTACCGTAATTTAATTCAGCAAGTAACTTATGCAAGAGCCTTCAAGCTTGTGAACGTAATAAGGAAATCATCCCACTATCGTATTGAGAAAACAAATAATAAAACACTATAAAAAAAAAGGTTAAATAAAAAAAATAAAAAATGTTACATTTATTTATTTTCGCTAGGTATTTTCTGGTGTACAATAAAGTATATATAAATAAATAAATATAAAATTGGGCTAGACTTTCCTTGAAATCAATCAAGGAAAATCTTCCCGTATCGAAAGCTCTCGAACATTGAATTTCATATTTCATATTCATGATATACAAAACAGTTTGTGTTGCTGGAAACATAATTTCACACACATACTACATGCAATGTTGCCAATGTTAACAGGAAAATGTTTCCGGTAACACTAAAACGTTGCGCTAGTTTTGTTCACTATAAATACCATCAATCTGCCTAGCCATTTCCCAACTATGTTGGGGTCGGCTTCCAGTCTAACCGGAAGCACCTGAGTACCAGTATTTAACATGGAGCGACTGCCTATCTGACCTCCACAACCCAGTAACTGGGTAATATGATACCCCTTGGTAAGACTGGTTGTCAGACTTTCGGGCTTCTGACGACCCGTAACGACTGTCAAAGAGTCAAAGATCCATGTATGACAGCCGGGACCAACGGCTTAACGTGCTTTCCGAGGCACGGAGGAGTCTTGGTATGTAAACATGGTCACCCATCCACCAACCAACCCCGGCAAGCGTAGCTTAACCTGATGGATCGACCTGGTGCGACTATTATTACTTAGCCACGAGCTCCTCTCATAATATAAATATCATGTTAAGTGTAATTCAAATAATTTCAGAATACGTCTCACTTTAGATGCAGTGAGTCAGGGCCACGCCTGCGCATACGGGTTCCGGTGTTCCCTCGAAAACTGTGTTTTATATTATGGTAGAGTTTCTATCGAACTATGAGTGTGTTCAATGTGCTCATGTATGTAAGAAGGAATGAGGCATCAATAGTACTATTTCAAAATACGACAGTATTCTGTAGATTCTAAATTAAGCTGAGGCGGTTCAGAGCGTTTTCACCGCGGCTTTTCCGGATATTCAATTGTTTTTTGAGAATCGGTTTTTCAAGATTGCGTTACGTTCGTGTGAACCAAACCAAGGACTTTGTTTCTCGATAGTAGAGTGTCTCTGTATACCTACAGTTTATTTACATACGTGGAAACTCATGTAATCCGCCTACGAGAATGTAATTGCGTGTCGTAGGTCCATTAAACGACTACATTTCTAGCAAACATCCCTAAAGCACCGGAGGTTCTAAAAGTTACTTCTAACACACATGTTGTCAATAAATATTTTAGTAACAGTTACAAATAAAAACAGGTGCCCGTGAAAATAAAATTACTTACGTATTTTTCTTTGGCTGGCTCGTTGGTCTTGCAAGCGCTGTTGTTGAGCATAAGCGCCTGAGTTCGACTCCCAGGTCGAGCAAAGTGTTGTTAAGTTTTTCTATAATGAATTTCTTAGTAGCAAGCCAAAACCTGAATTTGTCCCCGGTTGATGGCAATAGGCTCGCCCCCTATTACATGGGACTTAAACATAACTGGCGAAATGTGTACACCTCTGCCCAACTCTACGGGGAAACATGTTAAGAATGTTATGTTTTTCTTTTAAATTCGTTTTTCCGAAACGAAGGTCGTGGTATGTTCTTGTATAGTGTCCAATGCGCTTAACTTATAAAGAAAAAAAAAAGAAACCAAAATTTACATGGATACAGCAGACATACTTAGTAGTGCAACGCAACATAGGTACTGGTACAATAATCTGGGCTATGGTCAGAGAGAAAAAATCGGTTAGTATGAATAATTAACCAATTAATCACTTTAACCGTAATATGTACGTACCTATAATATCAACGTTCACTATAAAACATGTCTTGTAGGTAATGAGAAACTCATAATTATGACGCCAGGCAGATGAATAAAAGGGATACCGGGACCCTGGCAACAGGCAACCGAAGGAACACGGGTGGGTTTTAGTCAGTAAGAGTCTGACACGCCCTTCCGCTCCGCCCAGAGCGGGAGAAGTCATATGATGATTTCCCACGCAAAAAAAAAAAAAAAAAAAAAAAAAACAAAGGCAGATGAATAAGAGTTCTCACTTTGTTTTTTAAAATATTTTTTCTTTTGTAGTACTGAAATAAACTACTTATAACAGGCTCAAAGTAGTGTATAATTGTATAAAGCCGAGATTATACCCAGTTAAAAATTAGGTCCTATAACAGGCATTTTATTTACCTACCAAGGACTCTGAAATCAATTTTATCTGCGACGTAAAACTGATAGATGATGTTTTCGGGTGTGACATTTACGGGCGCCATTCATAAAAACGGGCAGTTGGACAATGATGAATGAATGAACGAACGAATGAATGAACAATGATGATGATGATGCCATATTCTCTGCCAGGAAATAGGTACCTAAATGAAAATCTAAAGGCGAAATGACCGATTGTTCCTAAAAGGATCAGTGTCGGAGCAAGTAAGTCTGTCATACGTAAATTACAAGGAAATATGCGTAAGTTAGATACGTCAGTCGGTCTGGACTTACTGAGTAGCAGGTATTGTTGCCAGATTTTCCTGGAGCTATGAATATGCAATTAAGAAGGAAAATAAATGGTGCAACGAAAGATTTTTGTTGCAACTTTCGAAAAAACTGACCAAACTAAATGAAAATATAATTATAATTATTAAAAAAATGTTAAGAATTCAGAAACTTAATACTTTAAATTCGTAGTTGTCCAAGATGCTGAATTCAAGTTTTTTTAAACATTTTTTTTTACCACATATTCAAGTCATTTGGTTCGAGTATAGGTAGGTATTAAAGTTTTGTATGGAACAGTTGTTTTTTTTTTCGCGATTACAATGTTGGTCCCATGAAGAAAGCTGTTGAGTTTAATGGTTTGTTTTGTACCACACCCTTATAGAGCAAATTTTAATGCATTCTGTAGAGTACCTACATAGGTACTACTTAATTCCATACAATCCTTATAGTCATGTAAAAATACCAGGCACCAATATACGGGTCCCCATCCCCTTAGAAATAAAAAAAAACGTGAATCGGCTCAGACAACTTCAGTATTAATAATTACTTAAAATATTTTTCATATTTTTAACCGACTTCTTCAAAAAGGAGGAGGTTCTGAATTCGTGTTTTTTTTATTTTTACGCTATTGCTTCGCCAATTATGAATCGATTTTGATGATTCTTCTTTTGTTTGGTAGGTCATGCTTCAGAGGTGGTCACTACGATATATTGTTTGACTCCGTCACTGTTATTGACATAGCAGGTAGTGGTATTCCAATTTGTGTGCCACACTAAAAGTACCACAACTAAAAAGTGAAAAATAAAAACTTTTTCCAAAAAAAAACAACCGACTTCCAAAAAAATAACTTTAATTTCGGAAGTCGGTGGCTTTTTAATTTTCGTTTTTTGCCACCGACTTCCGAAATTAAAGTAATTTTTGGAAGTCGGTTGTTTTTTGTAAAAAGTTTTTATTTTGGAATAGATACTTTTCCGATTATAATATTCTTGCCCGGAGACTAGATTTGTGCCCGGTTGATGACAATAGACTTACCCCATATGGGACTTAAACATAACCTGGTGAGATGTAGGCGTAGGTGCTATAGATACACTTCTGCCCAAATCTTCGGGGAAATATGGCGTGATGGGTTATTTGTGTACATTTCCGACTATAAATTTAATAGTGTTAGTTAATGAATCAGAAGAGATTTTGAGTTCCAGGTCCTAGTAGTGTAATAATGTTTTTTCTTGCAGGAGTTTAATAATATTCTCAGTACAAGTATGGAATTTTGAAGTTGCGTTCGATAATAGCTCATGAATGAGTTATTATAAGAAGGTAAAGTGTTCTGTAATACCTATTACAGAACAGTTTATATTACGCATATTTTACCGATATTAGCACCTACCTAGGTGCTAATATCGGTAAGAACGTTTAATTATAAACATTTTGTTGTATATGGCTTCAAGGAATAAATACAGGCGTTACATAATACCATGACTATACAGTCTTTTACCTACCTACTTAGCTAATTGACCGCGATTTTACGCAGACAAATATTTACTTACAGTTTTACCTGCTCAAGGGTATTTCTGACATTTTCTTTATGATCCATCTCTTAGGTCTGTTCATGGAAATTAATTGTTAATTATCAAATTGACAGATCACAGAGAAGAGGGAGAGGTTATGTATGGCCTATTTAAAATGGTAGTCAGTTTGCTAAATAATGAATTTCCCCAACTTTACCTACATATTTGTAGGTATTTTTAGAAATAAGATTCATTTGGATTTTCTAGTCTGTCAGTCACGGAACCGATTTGTAAATGTAGATTCAATCAATCTGCCTAGCCTTTTCCCAACTATGTTGGGGTCGGCTTCCAGTCTAACCGGATGCAGCTGAATACCAGTATTTTACATGGAGCGACTGCCTATCTGACCTCCACAACCCAGCAACTGGGTAATACGATACCCCTTGGTTAGACCGGTTGTCAGACTTTCGGGCTTCTGACGACTCGTAACGACTGTCAAAGATCCACAAACGACAGCCGGCTTAACGTGCTTTCCGAGGCACGGAGGAGTTTCGATATGTGAAAATGGTCACCCATCCACGGACCAACCCCGACAAGCGTAGCTTAACCTGATGGATCGACCCGTGCGGCTGTTATTGGTTGCGATCATTGGTCTAGTGATTGCAAGCGCTACTGCTGCGCATGAGGTCCTGAGTTTGATTCCCAGGTTGTTTCCATCTTTCGGAATTTCTCAGTAGCAGCCCGGAGTCTGGATTTGTGCCCAGTTGATGGCAATAGGCTCGCCTCGTAATTTATGGGACTTTTAATCGTAAATGGCGAAATATTTGGTGTACTATTGGTACACCTCTGCCTAGCCCTTCGGGGAATACAGGCATGATGTTATGTTATTTTTGAAAAGCTCAACTGAAGTTTAAATCTGACCTTATCTTCAACAGGTGCTGCTCCTTTCTATTTTAGGAATGATAACACTATCAGGCTATCAATATCGCATGAAAATCCTATCACAGCGAGGTCCACTTGTGAGGTATCTCAGGATTCCAGGCCACGCTTATCAGATATTTTGGACTGCTTAAAGATTGGGAACTTGTGGCCGTATTCTGGAAATGGATCTCGATAGCACTCGAGTATGTATCTAATATTAATTTTGGAGATAGGTAAGTAGTATGTTTCAAACGTGGATTTTCAGGCTTTGAGGTGAAAATTATGTCCATGTTTCTCATTAGGCACTTATTATAATAATCATTAATTGATGATTCAATCACCATAGTCATGATTTTCATTCGTTTGTTTTTAATTTATCTTTAGGTATTACCTGTTATATTGCCTACAGGTGACAGAAACCATTCTTACATTATCTAATATTTTGAAAACTTTAAAAAGCAGAAATGTGATCCATGTCAAGTTTTCATAATATTGGAAAATCCCCCACTTTATTTTCTTTGTCATTTTCACAATGGTTAGCGTGATAAGGATGGAACGTGTTTCGGAATCGATTATTGAAATTTCGAGTCCAATTTCAGAATACAACCACGTGAACAAAGTGTGCCAGTTTTCGATAAAATGTCTACCATATCCATCACTTAAGATAAACGGTTAAATAGTAGCAAATCGATCCACGAGAGGTGGTTATCAAACGCCACCGAGTGATAGGAATTTTGTGTGTCATATTAAGTACAAGTGGTTTCCGGAATGACCTAGTAGTAGGAACGAAAATTGTTATCATTTTATATCTTACATACTTACAAACTATGTAGTAAGTACATCGTTATTTTCAGTATAAGTACCTACCAAGTGTAATCCTGTAAGTATAGTATTTACTTCAGAATAATAATTATCTCATCGATTCAGTGGTTTTCAAACCCATTTTTTTTTTTTTTTTTGGTTGGGTAATCAACCTCTTCCCGCTCCCGCTCTGGGCGGAGCGGAAGGGCGTGTCAGACTCTTACTGACTAAAACCCACCCGTGTTCCTTCAGTTGCCTGTTGCCAGGGTCCCGGTATCCCTTTCGGACTATTCCGCAACCCTGGCAGGCATCGGTCCTAACGGACCCCGTCAGGTGTGCTGACATCTCTTTGAGGCGCGCGTGGAACACGACGCGCCATCAACCCGGGCCTGGTCCTTATCGGACGGCGAGCTACCCATTGCTCGCCGTCCGCAAGCCCGCGCCTCTGGTGGCCGGTAATTCGCCTGGGATTCCCGACGCCCAGGGTGTCTCCAGCGGCGGCGGTTAGGGGCGTGAGGGCGCAAGCTTTGCCTCTCCCTCACGCGATCCGCCTCCTCCTTCGCGAGCATCACTGCTTCGCAGAAGGAGGTGACCGCCTCCCATGCCCTCTCGCTCCGTACCATGGCCTGGACCAGGGCCGGACGCGAGAGGTCAGTGCCGCCAATCGCCTCCACGAGGACACGGCGGTGCTCCGCCCAAGCAGGGCACACTTCCACCGTATGCTCCACCGTGTCCTCCGGACGATCCGCACAGTAGTGACACCCGGGCGTTTCCTCCCGCCTAATCCTACACAGGTACCTCCCGAAGCTGCCATGTCCGGTGAGGACCTGCGTCAGGCGGAAGGTGAGGACGCCGTGGCGCCTCTCCAGCCACTCCTCAAAGAGGGGACTTATCGCCGCAATTGTGGCGTGCCCAGCACTGGGCTGCGACAATCGCACTCTCCATGCCGCCATGAGATCCTGCCGGATCTCTGTCCGCTGTGCCGCGATTTCTCGCGGCAGCGGAGTTACGCCCCAGTGGTTTTAAAACCCTAATAATGTATTTTTATTGTTACTCTTTCAATTAAAACGTTTACTCGGGGTTCGTCAGTTCGGGTTCGGAGTTAGCTATAAGGTTCTTGTGGCCAGGACCTAGTTAGCCATAAGGTTCTTCTCGGATTGTGATTCAGAGTGTGTTAAGAAATTTGGGTGCGGGTTTATCTCAAGTGCCACCACCCACACCTTTAAAAAGGCAAAACAGTAAGAAAAGGACTTTATTATCTTCTACCAGGAAACATCCGCGTCGTTATTTTATTTACATTATATACAAGGCAAAGTATACAAGACATACATACGTTACTTTCCAAGAACACGCAGATAATGGATCTTCGCGCACATCAAAAGCACTTTATCTCGTAAACCGGGTTAGTTCGTTATCACTTATCACGATAATGGTTCAATAATTCGTTCCAAGATTATTTATGACGGAATATTTGTTTGTGCAGCACTCCTATACATATATTTACGTTTGCTTGGATTTGGACCAACCAAAGGAAAATGCCATTTATCTACGGAGCGCTGTTGCGCATCAAACAATTTTGTATGACAGCATAAATTGGATATAAAAGAGGGGTGATGTCGTAGTCTCAAAGAAAATAAAAACAAACCATTTATTTTGTGGGGTTCTCTATGGGTTCTTTAATTTTCTGTTCAGTTTTAAGGTTAGTTTCCAAAAAACGCATTCCTTTACATCATTATGATTTGAATTTATATAGATATGCAACAGAAAATAGTTCTAACAAATCAATTAATGATCCCTGTACTTGTAGGAAGTAGAAAATAAAAATGATTGAATATAGGAATGAAATAGTTTTATTAATCTATTATTTACATAGAAATTATATTTTTTAAATTATTAGATTATAAAAATATAAAAACACTAAAAAATAAAAAAAATAGTAGCCCACCGGTATCGGGAACAGGGTCCAAGCTACCGGCCAATACGGACCGTGTCCAGGAGTATCGCTTTCTGAATCAGGCCCTTAACCCAGCTGCCCAACGACAGCCTATATAGGTGTTGGTAGATGCTCTTAGCAATTAAACCATTGGCTGATACGACTATCGGCACAATGATCGCAGAGTCCACATCTCACATGTCGACAACCTCGTGAGCCAAGTCAAGATACTTGGATTTGTTTATCTTTTTCGGCCTTCTGGAGGTTTCCGTCATGCGGGACCGTTATGTCAATGATCATTGCGCACCGCTCTGTTCGATCCACCACCATTATATCAGGCTTATTGGTAACAATAGTCCTGTCAGTGATGATGGATCGATCCCAGTACAATGTGATATTTCCATTTTCGAGAACTGGGTCGGGCACATACCTGTAGTACGGCACTTCCGATTCCACAAAGCTGTTTTTAAGAGCAAGTTGGTGATGGATAATCCCTACAAGGTTGTGTCTATGCAAGTACTCTCCGTTAGCTAGACGAGAACACCCGGAGATAATGTGTCGGATTGATTCTCCCGGTCGGTCGATGGCATGCCCGACAGATGTTTATTATTCTATTATTTATTATTCTATATTACTATCATATTCATAAAATATGTCGTCTAAAAACGGAGCCGGCGGCTCAACAGACCTAAATCGAGCCCAACTAAGATACCACAAAATGGTCATAACGTGAGCACAGCATCCCACTGTCCGATTACCCACCAAACAATTGCAATAATAGGCTGTAATATCAGCTACAGAGTTACATGTAGCCCTATTAACTAAAATGTAGGGGTACTAACCGTTGCTGGAGTAATCCAGGATCGTAAAATTCTGACGATTACATCCGTTGCCTCCCCGACTTGGCGACGGGGTAGAGGATGTACCAAAGAAAGGGAACAGTTCACACAGCGTGACATTTTAACGAAATCGTTGTTGATTTACTGCACAGAGGACCGTAGTCGTAAAAACGTTCTACACAGTCCACAATCCACTGGCCACTCACACAACGCAATTATAAATTATTTATTATCACAACAACAACACGATGATTTGTTTGACAGTGACGCTTTTGACAGTTTACCTTTCACATTTCCCGCGACAGTATATCAACCATTAATTTAAATCATCCTGACCATAAGTGATTTGTTTGCCACCTAAAGAAAGATTTGAATAAGTAGAGTAGTATTATTTTAATAAAAAGTTAGAATATTAATAACGAGGAAAAATGTCATAGTTGAAATTATTTTTAAAACTCATCATCCGCTCGTGATCCGATAAGATCGATTAGGAAGTTCTAAAAATTGGCAACACAGCTTTCACCAAAATACGCCATATAATCGAATAACTAACTAATTAAATACAAAATATTAACCCCACATACGATTTTGATCAAATTAACTAAGAAAACCTAAAAAAATATTTTATAATTTATGAGTATATTTTTATGGCCATACTCTTACACTATAAAGCGGTTTTGATTTTGGGCAATCTCCTTTGGACAACTGTTTATTTTGGAGGTTTGTCTTTGTCTTGTCCTTGGCTTCGTCTGCAGTGATTTACCGAATCGGTAGTACCTACAGAAAAACAGTAGGTAAGTACTTACCTATAGAAAACAAGTACCTACATATCTAAGCGATTTTAAAAGTAATAAGTCGGTACTATTTTGTAAATGTCCGGCCGCTTTCAGAAAACGATTCAAGCTTGATTCAAACTCGTTTCTGATCCGAACTCGATTTTAAAACCTTACTTCCGAACCAATTCGAATCGAAAACCAAGATAAGTCGATCTTGGTTTTCGATTCTTGGAGTCGATTTTCGAATGTTATCAGCGCGGGACTATTCAAGCTTCATATTTCGAAATGTTAACCCTACTATACTCCATTTGAAATAAGATTAGACATTTAAACAAACCTTTTTACAGTCCGTTCAACCGATTTTGACTTCTATACCATAGGCATTAAAAGCAAAAAAAGTTACACAATACCAACTGTCTACTGCAGCTGCAATTTGTCATGCCACAAACGCAATAGAAGTCAAAATCGGTTGAACGGACTGTTAAAAAGGCTTATTTAAATGTCTAATCTTATTTCAAATAGAGTATAGGTGCGCCAGATGTATTATATAATACCACTGGAAGGTCTTATTGCACCTCAAAATATTTATTTATTAAAACTTTATGCACTAGTAAACTGTACAAAGATGGAATTCATGCCTGAGGCATTTTCTATCAGTCAACATTAGAAAATCATCACAATAGTAAAAAAGCCCATACGCACTTTCAAATCAACGCACAGAGTGCCATTCTGCCAGCCTGGTACCATTGACCTAATACGATGTGATGTGATTTCAATATAGTGAATGGTCGGGTCACGTGGCACTGCATAGATAAGTGGAAAGTGCGTTTAGTTAGCAGAATTGTTTGTGCTGTAATTAGCAAGTACACGACCGTTTCATTCATTCACTGCGAGGCGAATTCCTTGCTAGTTTGTAGCACTGAATGGGATAGGTGCAGAAGCTCGATTCCATACAATGAGCTGCGAGCAAAAAATCTACCACATCGACACGCTTCACCAATCTGCCTAGCCTTTTCCCAACTATGTTGGGGTCGGCTCCCAGTCTAACCGGATGCAGCTGAATACCAACCAGTATTTTACATGGACCGACTGCCTATCTGACCTCCACAACCCAGTAACTGGGTACTACGATACCCCTTGGTAAGACTGGTTGACAGACTTTCGGGCTTCTGACGACCCATAACGACTGTCAAAGATCCACGAATGACAGCCGGAACCAACGGCTTAACGTGCCTTCGGAGGCACGGAGGTGTCTCGGTATGTAAAGATGGTCACCCATCCACGGACCAACCCCGGCAAGCGTAGATCCTGGTGGATCGACCTGCGCGGCTGTTATTACTTAGCCACGAGCTCCTAGACACGCTTCACGTACAGCGAGTGCAAATGCACTTGCGACTCGCTAACTTCTCTTACGCGAGTCTCCTGCCACACGAGGGTTCCAACTTTGGCCCCACCGCCACTCGTCCAACGTGTGGTTCGAGAAAATATCATCGGCCAACGTTGGGATAGGCTATTTTATTTCTCGATCCACAAGTTGGTCGGGTGGCGTTGTAGCCAACGTTGGGGCAAACGTGTGGAACTGGTGTTCGGCATTTTTCGCTCGATCTTAATACGATACGGAATGCATGATCTTAGTACGATACAAAATGTTTAGCGACAATGTTCGCCTGTACCCGTGTGTTTCCGCTGATCGTTATATAGAGCCAACCTTCTGTGCCGTAACTATTTTGTGGTTATAGTGCACAGATTCCCGCATCATTATGTCATGTAGTTTGTACGTGTATGCTCCTGCATTCACACTTGCTACGATCACCGTTGGATGAAATTTAAAAGTCAGTGATTAGCCTGAAGTGCTCACAGATTTGCTTTGATTTAGAGGTGGACAGCACTGCAAGTTCTGAATTCTTTAGAAACAGCTGATGTTGAATGCTTATTTCTGTTTAATGAAATAAAAGTTTCTCAAAATTACATTTAATTCCAAAACTACCTCTTACCTACGATGATTAGAATATAGACATCTCAGGTTCCGATATCCACATCCCAATGCTACCAACAATTCTTTCATACAATATTTTAGAATCTATAAACGAATCATTTCCTCTTGGCTTGCCAGTAACAGCGTATTGTTCACTTGCTTTCCTCATTTTTCTCACACAAGTTTGACGTTACAGGTACGTCACAACATTTCCAATTGCCAGATAATACCTCCTAAGAACTGGCCAGCAGCGAGCGAAGCATCCAAAACAAAAATATCCCGCTACGTTTCTCCAAAGCGATTGAATGGCTTCATTCAGTCGATCATCGCATAACGGTAATGTTGGTCTATCAACTCGTCGACCAGCTTATAGAGACCCCTCAAACTTACACCAGAACCTTGGATTTACCTTTCTTTTGGTGGTGAGAAAGGGGCAGGGGAGGTCAGGGAAATCTGGACATTATAAGAAGACGTGTTTTCGATTCAGCTCTCGTCCACCGCGCTTCCTCGAAGTGATGCTATGTGCACGTACAGTCAGTATGAATGGACGTTGGTACGATACGAAAATTCCAATGATTGCCCTCGATTTTTCAGTTGAAACCTATATTTGTTGGGCTATGATGAAAGTGTTCGCAGCTAGGCTATTTGGGGATAGTCTGCGATATCTTCTGTTATTATGGGTCAAACATTTCAATTGAACTTATTTCGGCTTCGAGCGCAGAATGCAATCCTCCAACCCATTCAAAAATTACGAGCAGAAATTGCTAAGGACCAGGAATGGGAGTCAATGTAATGGGAAAGTTATGCCTAGGTCCTATCTGGAATCTATTGAAAGACCTCCATTCTCGTCGTGACCATTTTTTTTGTTTCTTTTTTTTTTGAGGCTGGGAAATTATCAAGTGACTTCTCCCGCTGGACTTGATGTCAGACTTTTACTGACTAAAACCCACCCGTATTCCTTCAGTTGCCTGTTGCCAAGGGTCCCGGTATCGGTCCCCTTACGGACTTTCCCGCACCCATTCTATGACGAAATTGGCCACTTCAATGCTTACTTGATAGTTCTATAAATACCATCACATGACAGACATTGTTATTTTTGGTACTAATCGTCGCCTGCGCACGTGCTAGGTATTAGACATGCTAAGCCTATCCTTACAATTTATTTAAGCATGCGAATTGTCACCAATGTTTCGGAGAAACCATTGTCTGCCAAATTATGTGACAGACTATCAGCAGCCATTACCACAAATCTAAGTATACCTGACTATGACTATAATATTTAAGTTTGACCTGCCTTGTTTTTTTCTGAAGGGGTTATTCGATCATCACAATACAATAGGCAATTCGAAAAAAATCGGTCAGTCAGAAAGATGAAGATGGAGAAGAACGGGAAAGAATCTCCACAGACTCTCTTTTAAAATATTGGTTACCTCATTCATGTTAAAATATATGTGAGAACCTGCATAACGTTAAAAGCGTCGTAATAAAAAGATGAAAAAAAATAAGCCCTGGTAGCTAAGAGATGACCAGTCCCTACTGACGGCGCCCGTTCACGCACCTGACGCATGGGCTGAGGAGATCGGTTCACATAAAAAAAAGCTTCATATATTATAATAGTTTTCACTAGTTTCCTATATCTCAGTTGATGTGACATCTTAATTTTTTCCTAAGTCATGTCAGAATTGGCTTCCAATTAAATCCGATACGACTGAATCAATATTTTATCAGGAGCAAATGCCATTTTTGCAGCGAACACACAAGTAGTGAGAGATGCCGATCACAGATATGGACTATAGAGACTATAATTGTTGTTCATATGATACGATACTCATACGCTACGCATACCACTGACGGCATAACCTGATCTCAGAAAACCTTTCAAACCCCGAACCTTAGCAAATGAGCATTGATCGATCCTCAGAAAAGAGCCAATAACAATAATAATGTCAATGAATGAAGACTGTCTGATAAAGTATCATCGAAATGAGCAAAATCAGTTCCCATAAAACAAAAAAGAAATGAAAAAAAAAGCATTAAAACCAAAACGCACATCTCACGAAAGGAAGTTGAAAAATCCGTGCGCGCGGAAGCGACGGCCATTGCCTCCAGACGCCGTGCCCATACTGATGATCTCGCTGGAGATGCTAATGATCGATCGTGTGTCGTGAGAGGAGAGGCGTTAGCATACTGCGTGACTTGACAGGCTGTGGCCGACTTACATCGGGTTATGATGGGATGGGTAGGCTGTTGTAGAAGAAGAAAATACAAAATTTTAGATTTGAATGGGTGAGGTAAATGGAGGAAATACAAAATGTTAGGTCTGCAATTTTGCTTCGTTTTGGAAGCCATGATTTGCAGCAAGTATCTGTAGTGTAGGTATATAGGCGAGAATGGAAACTGTTTGAGTATCAGTACGACTTTAAATCATGCTGAAGCAAGTTTAATAAAATAATGGATATATAACTATTGATACACTTGATACTGCGACCTTTACCATTAAACATGATTATCACAGAACTAGATGAGAAAACTGACAATATAGTTTGTGGAAAGGAAAATTATATGTATGGAGTGAAAGGCGTCGGATTAAAATCAGAAGTTGGCGAAGAAAAGAGTGTAAGTGCAGAGCGTTTAGACGACGAAGATTTAAAAACCATTTAGTTCAATTTGAAAGCTCATTTCAATGTACACAGATTTAGAAATTGCTTCATCTGCATATAAATAACATTATCATCCGATTAAAACGCATCTCGGGTGTTAAAATTCCGAAGTGTCAAGTTCGAGCGGTCAACACTGTGATCAGAATTACGAGTAACGTCGACCAGCATGGCTTGAACCGCGGCGTGAAAAGGAACTCTATTTAAAATGTATTGAACTTGACAGATTGTATGACATTTAACTTTGAAAACAACACTGCCAAGGACCGTCAAGATATGCTGGTCATTGCAGCAGCAGCAATAAGTACGCGGGATCGGTACCTACAGTCCGAGGAAATATGATAAAATCAAGTTAGTGAAGGCATCAAACGTGTGCCTTTGGCAAAAAATCTTTTGAAGTGAAACTTCTTAGGCGGCGATCCGATAATTGGCCGAGAATTAAAGGATGCGTCACATTTAGGCACATTTCGTTACATTAGAGAGAAGAAAGATAATAATCACTCTCCGTCTCTCACATATCTCCTTTATTCTTTATTTTTTAATAAGTTTCTCTTCTATCACTTGTACCGTTCATGTGATATAATAGAATAAGATAGTAGGTAATTACTTTGTGCACCATGAGCAATCAAGCAAGGCAAAAGTCCTTGAAAACGAAAAAGTTGCAGACTTTAATAAAATCCTCGAAATATTTTGAAAACCTTGGTGTTCCCGCAATGATGGTTAACATAATTATGAAAAAAAAATACGAAAACGACGCTTTGTAAAATAACATGCGCTGAAATGAAATTATGAATGGAGCAAGAAAAGTTTACCTCCTTGGCAACATAAGTAGTTACGACAGAAATAAACAGTTTTAAAAAGTAACAGGATATATATTATAAGATTATCCTAAGATGGCGTCAACCGTCCAGTTCTTATAAACGTAAAGTTAATATTCCAGATAAGCTGAATTGATAACAGATCGATCGCTGGCGTCAAAATCAATATTAGTCAACGAGATTTATTTAAAACCCGTTCCCAAGAGAAGGCAGGTTTGTTCCACTTGGGTCTTTGGTGTAACCGCTTTATATGAGGAAAAAGAGGAAAACATGTCCAGCGGTATTGTAGAAGCTGAACATGATAATGGACGCATGTTTTTTGATTTTTGAGGAGCTCGTGGCTAAGTAATAAAAGCCGCTCGGGTCGATCCATCAGGTTAAGCTACGCTTGCTGGGGTTGGTCCGAGGATGGGTGACCATTTTCACATGTCGAGACTCCTCCGTGGCTCGGAAAGCACGTTAAGCGTTGGTCCCGGCTGTCATTTGTGGATTGACAGTCGTTACGAGTCGTCAGAAGCACGAAAGTCTGACAACCAGTCTAACCAAGGGGTATCGTATTACCCATGTTACTGGGTTGTGGAGGTCAGATAGGCAGCCGCTCCATGTAAAATACTGGTATTCAGCTGCATTCGGTTAGACTGGAAGCCGACCCCAACATAGTTGGGAAAAGGCTAGGCAGATTGATTGATTGATTGTTTTTTGAAAAAAAAAGGGAAATCTTTTCAACATTATCAGCCAGTAAGCGTCCTTAATTAGTTGTGTTGTTGGTTTTTTCCAATCTAACCGAATGAAGTTGAATACCAGTATTTTACATTGAGCGACTGCCTATCCAACCTCCACAACCCAGTTACTGGGTAATACGATACCCCTTGGTAAGACTGGTAGTCAGACTTTCGGGCTTCTGACGACCCGTAACGACTGTCAAAGATCCACGAATGACAGCCGGGACCAACAGCTTAACATGTTTTACAAGGCACGGAGGGGTCTCGGTATGTAAAGATGGTCACCCATACACGGACCGAACGCGGCGAGGGTAGGTTAACCTGATTGATCGACCTGTGGCTGTTCTGTCCTTTATATAATGTAGTTATGAGAATCTTTCTTTTTTTTTTTTTTTGGATGGGTAATCGTCATATGACTTCTCCCGCTCTGGGCGGAGCGGAAGGGCGTGTCAGACTCTTACTGACTAAAACCCACCCGTGTTCCTTCAGTTGCCTGTTGCCAGGGTTCCGGTAGTTATGGGTACCTAAGTTCTTACTGGTGAAACTGGCTATAATATTCTAGACACGTCGAATCCTATTAATTTATTCTCACACAACATTTTGCTTTTGTTAATTATGTACTTTACTCGTTCCTCTTGGCAATCTATCAATAGTTTACGTAATTTCTAGGTAAGAGGTATTGATTGTAATAATTTCTTAGTATTCGTACTTGGTCAATATTCTATGTTTAATTTTCTACTTCACTTCCGCATTAGATACTGTTTACCAGCTGAAAAACATAGTATCAAAGGATGATCGAAAATATATGATACTTTTCGATAAAAAATTTCAAAAACACGATTTCGAATGGATTTTATAAAAAGGATTTATGCAAACAGGGTTGTATTTCAAACTGTATTTTTATATGCTCGTGTTTCTGCGACAAACATTCTTTCTTTCTTTCTAAAAAAAAGTAAATCGTATAATCTGCAGTACTTCACAAGATGTCCAAGACGAGATACTCACTACACACGTACTCAAGTATACAGGTAAAGTCAGCCTCAAAAAGATGCACATCGAAGATAGAAGATTACATCGACAAGAATTCATTTCAATACCTATTGAAATGAATTCTTGTCGATGTACAGCCACGGACTTTCATTGATAAGCCACCTTCAAACTTTTCAATTTTACAGTTTCATACATTCACGAAATTACACGATTAAACACGAACTCAAACCGCACGCTCGTAAACAAGATGACAAATAAATTACTTATAATCGGAAATAGTCTTATCCATAGAGGTTGACTAATACGTTCTCAATGATAAAAATAAATAAAATGTTGCATTAAGTTTATCCAATCTATTTGATACTGACCTCCTTTGAATCAGAGCTCATTAACTCGATTATTCTGAAAACTTATCTGAAGACAGTTGAAATGTCGATGTCAGAGACGTTAATTTCGAAGTTGTCGAAATGACTATTATTATTTCGCCGTACGCTAACGTTACCATCGCTACGCTTAAACAATCGTCGCTAGGTTACGGTTGCTAGACCTGCAATTGGTTGACTTTGGGTAGTCACTCTGCTGTCAAGTTTGTAGTTCTGGCTCTCAGGTTAGCCAACTGGTAAAGTTATTAAATATAATTTTCTTCTACTAATACGAAGACATAATGATTTTCCGTGTCGGGAACGGAATAAACCCGATTTGCATTACACGGCTAAAATACTAACAGTGCCAGGTGGCTTATCAATTAAAGTCCGTGACTGTACGTATAATTTACGATATTTAGATTTACGTATCAATGTGAAGCTAAAATTATAATATACATTATAACATATCGGGTACTACAATAAATTGTAGCAACACATTGCTACAATTTATTGTAGTACCCGATATGTTATAATGTTTTGGGTCTACACAATACACATTGATACAATATAATAGAACAAATATTTTCTTACAATGTTTTCCACGACAAAATCTTCGGAAATCAATAAGGAAAAGCCTCGATCGTCCAGCCCGTATTGGAAGAACCGGCGTCGTAAACATTGATTCCCGGTATCACATAATGCTGCATTGTGACATCTCCGTCGTTATCAATGGACGAACATGACACTCACACATTCTTTGCATACTCAGCTATCTTGTAAGAGGAGCGCCTGCGCACGGTGTACCGCATTTTCTGGAGGCAAAACTATTGACGGTATTATTATCGACAATAAATAGGTGTAGAAGAATGTAACAAACCTATATAGCATAAAATCACGCCTTGTTTCCCAGAAGAGTAAGGCAGAGGTGTACCTACCCCAGGGTTGCAGGAATGTCCGAAAGGGATACCAGGACCTTGCCAACAGGCAACTGAAGGAACACGGGTGGGTTTTAGTCAGTAAAAGTCTGACACGCCCTTCCGCTCCGCCCAGAGCGGGAGAAGTCATTCGATGATTTCCCCTCAAAAAAAAGAGGTGTACACCTACATTTCGCCAGAATGTGTGTCTGTGAATGTGAATGTAGTTAGACAGAAAGTTGATATTTTGGACTTGGGAAAGGCATTTGATTGAGTCAATCATAGCATTCTTAGCTGAATGTCGACATTTTATACGAGCTGAAGTGTAGGAATGATTTGAATGAAGTGAAGAAATTAGTGCACGAAATTGATGATTTAAATTCGAATGATTTAAAGTTTTATACGATTTAACTTCGTCGGCGAGTCTTGCGTGTTGCAACGATTGTTTGGTTTCCTGGGTTTTCTAAATAAAACAAAATTCAAACGGTTTACGCCAAGAGACCAATAAACAAATGAAATTCAAAAATATTTGGAATGCGCATGATCTGAATGCAAGACCCTGACATGATTTACATTGAAGGATTCTTTTACAACATCTCAAACTGATTTATACCTATACCTTTTTGTAACACTAGAGAGTTCCATTGGTGTTGCTTGAATCTAAGAAATATTTTTAAGGAAATAAAGGACTCAATTATTTGCCTAAAATAATACTTTACACATACTTGTTCCGGAAGAGTATATTCATATTCATATTTTATTTCCATTCCATAATGTAGATAAAGGTATTACAATGGCTTAAAGCTAAGGTACAATTATGGACCCTGTAGGGCACAGCAAAGTATAAAATTAATTCTTTATATAAAAATAAATTTAAGAAACAAATTAAATAAAAAATTAAAATAAAAATGAATATGAATAATGAAATGATTGAATATGTATTTAAATCATAAGACGTCACATTTGACTTGGCCCGCTAAACAACGGCCGCCAGCATATAAAAACCCGGTAAAAATCGTTTCAAAAAAGTCAATCGTGTAAAATTACCACATAAATAAACCCACAATACAATACTCAACAACGCCCTCACGGATCCGACAGGGATTTATTACATGTTGTAATTAGTGTAATAAGTAAGATAATGATAGTTCATGCCGATAAAACAGAAGAAGTTCTACAGAGAAATGACTCTTTAGTGGCTCGATTGGGTGGCGCATCCATACAAACAGACCACACGTATTTCTCCGCATTTATTATAAGTAAGGATAAATAAGAAGTGAAAAGGAAACATAATTCAAAAGCAGATCTCGGTGGGATCCATATAATTGTATGCGCGGACGCATGCCAGCACGTCGGGCGCACATCGACTGCGCATTCAGATCGACTCCTGCGCATCTCGCGAGAAGTTTTGAGGAAAAATGTTCGTTTCTGTTTATGATCTGGTTATTGAACTTTTATTCCTTGAATTATTGTGTAATTGTAATAATAGGAGTTAATTGTCATTTGTTTTGTTAGGGTTGGTTATTATAGTTGTGAAATGATTTTTGCTTACGTTATAATATCGAACAGAAATGTGTCTAAAAATTTGAAAGAAGACAGAAAGAAATGAAAGTCCTAAAGGAAATAAGAGTCAAACTCAACTCAAACTCAAAGCATTTATTTCAATTAAGACATTTGCAGGCACTTTTGAATTGTCAAAGAGCCCATTCCAAAACGTAAATCTCTATGGAGATGAACGGGCAAGAAACTCCAAGGTTAAAAATAAATGTAAATAGGTAGTAAACAGGCAAGATAAAAAAACGAAGCAGAAAATCGGCTTCCGTAACCAGGAATTTGAAACCCAAACGAAAGACCCTGTTCTTGACCTATTAGCCTACTCGTATGACGCAAAATACTTACAACTAAGGAACATAAACAAAGCGAATAAGTCACAGTCATCCATTCTTCTCAAAAGCAGACATTAAGTACAAACAATGAAGGTCAACTGTCTTAAAAAGCGGGAAAAAAATGCAGAGGGAATTTCCGTGATGACAATGACTTTGGTTCCCAAAAGTTGCTCAATCAACCACAGTTTTCCGTTTAAATCTAGATCTTTGTACTTATTCTGGATAGTGTTGTTATAATATGGCGATATCGTAGCGAGACAGTTTTCGGTTGTAAGGGTTGAACACTCATAACACCGTTTGCGTTATGCTCGTGAACGGGTGCTGCTTGTGGTGGTGGTATTTTACGTCGATGGTCCTAGTATATCATTTATAAATTCTAGTTACAGCTATAAATAGCTATAATGTAAGCGGGCACGCCCTTAGTGTCTGGAGGCTTTTATTTAGATATTAATTTATGTTTACATTTACTTTTTATTTCTGCTTGTGTATATAGTTCTCGATTTTATTTATTTATTTTTTTGGTTGGTACCTATATTGACGTGTGCTAGTTGACATATGGCTAACAATTAGATTTATGTTTTTGTGCTCCGTAACGTGAATGATTTTGTATACTATTGTATAGAATCCAGTTTTTCTAACTAAACAAACAGCTGTGCTGCTGGGTAGTTTGTTGCGCCACTTCTTCCCAGCTAAAGCACTAGGAAGTGGTGAAGGGAGGGCGTTTTAGGGGACTGTCTTATGTAATTTTGACGTTCGAAAAGTGCTGATTTTCAGCCTAGTTTGAAGAAAAGATTTTTGATTTCAGACACTAATCTACATGGTCCTCATATAGCCTGACCAAGATTATGTCTAGACTTAAAATAGAGTTTGACCCGTGAGTTTGTTTCACCATTTCTTGTCAGGGGTAGTCAGATAGGAAATGTCGATTCCATCTAGCATAATTTGTATATAACGTATAAAAGTGATATCCTATTTATAGAATAAAAAAAAACATTTTATTTCTGTGTAAATAATATGTCTTCAATTATTCATCATCATCATTTCAGCCGAAACACGTCCACTGCTGGACATAGGCCCCCACAAGCACTGCCACTTCGACCGGTTCTGTGCTTCTCGCATCCAGCGCATTCCCGCGGCCTTCTCCAGGTCATCGGTCCACCATGTGGGGGGCCTTCCAACGCTACGTCTTCCGGTACGCGGTCGCCACTTCAGAACCTTTCGGCCCCATCGGCCATCCGTCATCCATCCCATTCATTCCATCTTCAATTATTGATAAATAATAATTTTCAAACCCAGTAATTGGCTCCATGTAAAATACTGGTATTCAGCTGCATCCGGTTAGACTGGAACCCGACCCCAACATAGTTGGGAAAGGGCTGCAGATTGTTTTCTTTATGAAGAATTTTTAGAGAAATAATTAAGACTTATCTTAAGTAAATGGTTATTTTTACTTTTTCGACGTCGAATTATTGTGATTATTATAAAATCATTAATATTACGATTAATTACAGGAAGCAGATTTTCCGCCTGCAGTGACACATATTGTCTTATAGACAATAAAATAGTATATAAATTGAAACTTGCTCAAAGCCCACACAATTTGGTACTTACCACCTCGAGAAATTATCGCAAATTTTATTCCGCACGACACCAAGATTAGAGATCCGTATTCACGTACCAAAAAGGTGTATGGATAAAAATTCGTGAGTGCCACATACATAACTAATAACTATGTAGTTTCTACTATAGAATAAGGACACACATCGATTTCACCGAGACCATTGTATTCGGATTCTGCGTATCGAAAGATCACCGAACGTGGCCCGAATGGTAATCGAGGTGAAGAAGGCCCGATGACGACCGTGGATTTGTTGGAAGATAAGTCATCTTCGAAATAGTGATGACAAAATATTATGAGTGGCTGTCTTGCGTGGTTGGTTATAAATTTTACATAACATCATGCCTGTATTCCCCGATGGTTTAGGCAGAGGTGTAGGTAGGTACTTATAGTGGGATACATTTCATCAGTTCAGAAAGAAAAAACAATGGAATCAATGGAGCAAGACGTATCTAATCTGATTCCAATGGCAAAAGTCTATTCACAAAAAAATTTACAGCGAAAAAGTGAGATCAAGATATAGAATCGGTGTCCGAGGAAGAGAGAGTAGGTAAATATTTTTAATGGATTGGAAAAGTCTTCAGTTTAATGATAAGAAAAGATTGAATTCCTTAGATGTTTTCGTGATTTTAATTACTTTGCATACTATTGTATAGAATTAAGTTTTTCTAACTGAACAGACAGCAGTGCTGGGGAGTTTGTTGCGCCACTTTTCCTTCCCAGCGAAAGCACTAGGAAGTGGTGCAGGGCGGGCGTTTTGGGGGACTGTCTTATGTTATTTTGACGTTCGAAAAGTTCTGATTCTCAGCATAGTATGAAAAATCTATTGATAAGAAGTTATCTAAAAACTTAGTAATAATATCGAATATTCCTGAGCTTACTAATCGTAAATGTATGCAGTGACTAACTTACCTATAACAAGTCCTTTAAAAAGATACTGAAAGCAATTTTACCTTTAGCGCTCCTAGAGTAAGGAAAATATTCTCTCTGCCAATGAAAACTATGCCTTATTGACAAAGGTGAATATTCTCTTTGCTAGTGAAAACTGCGCCTTATTGTCAATGGTATGAGAGTGTGTCATTAAGAATTAGGCATTTAGGAAGTCTGGATCAAAGTTCTAAGTTACATCATCGCACATCTACGTGACTTAGACTAAGTGTGCTGATGATGAATATAATTATTATTGGGTAGGATAAACCTGGATTGGCCACAGAACCACTAAATGCGATCATTTTTGTGTCTCCTTAGGTACGAATGTGACGTTAAATGTGGTCTGTGTTGCTTAGATTTACTTTTAAATGTTATAGGAAAATGCGTAGTATATATAATACCTATTTATAATGGCTAAATGGCCTTTGGTTTAATTGAAGTCCTACCTACTCACTTATTTTTTAATTAAGCATTTCATCAAAGTTTATTCGTAGGTACCATAAATGGGCCGGAATTGCCAGCTAAATGGTTGTTTTTGGATATTGTGAAAAACGGCAATAGTAATATATCGAATTTAAAGGGAAAGCTATCACAGCTAAGTAGGTTTTAAAAGGAAACGAGTAATACATCCGGTTTCTGATTTAAGTATTTGAAGTTGAGAATTGCTCAAACTCTTCTTAAGCATTACTTAAGGTGATTCCTAAAATAGATTTGCAAAAAACGTATTGAATTTCGCGGGTTACATTAAATGAATCACCTTAAGTAATGCTTAAGAAGAGTTTGACAAGTTCTCAACTTCAAATACTTAAATCAGAAACCGGCTGTTTGTCGACCAACTCGGTAATAGTCGTTCAATTTATTTATTGTTAATAAATTAATTGAAAATTGACTAAGTTACATTTGCAGTTGGAATGTATGTGAGAAGGTGTTTTTCGATTACCTACAGTGTTAAGTTTGTTTGTTCTTGGGATAAATTCATCCCAACTACAGAACCCGAAGTGTTCCGAAACGCACTTGGCTGTTTTTTTTTTAACTGATGGATAGCGTTATTTAGATAGAAATTAAAAAAACTCAAATTATGTTAATAATAAAACATTCGGTTAAGCAAACACCCAATTTAATGTCAATCCTCAAAACGCTTCTGTCGAATTAAAAGGTCGCCTAAAGAGATGCGCGCACGCATAGTGAATGCTAATCATCTGTCCAAATGAAGATAATGAATAAGATTTGAATGATGTGACCATGACTGGGTGCCATGTAAGGTACCTACCGAATCTTTTGTTGACCAAAATCATCTGCATCAATTGCTATGCATCTCATATATGCTGCATCAATTGCTATGCATCTCATAGATGCTGCATCAATTGCTATGCATCTCATAGATGCTGCATCAATTACTATGCATCTCATAGATGCTGCATCAATTACTATGCATCTCATAGATGCTGCATCAATTGCTATGCATCTCATAGATGCTGCATCAATTGCTATGCATCTCATAGATGCTGCATCAATTGCTATGCATCTCATAGATGCTGCATCAATTGCTATGCATCTCATAGATGCTGCATCAATTGCTATGCATCCCACAGATAGATGCATAGCAATTTATGCAGATGATTTTGGTTTTTCTTGCTGAAGAGTTAGTGGCGGCATCTACATCGCCATATGCGAACTACGCATTAAAGACCTGACGTCACACAAAAATCCTGATCATAATTCCGGATCGCGCAATTAGAGTTTACCGTGCGATGGACATAAATATAAACAAGAATCCAACATCAACCGTTGGGCAGTTGCCCGCCAGACACAACACCCCTCTGGGCGGGATCCTAGCTTCTCTATGGTGGATGAGTGAACTTTACACCCTTTTCCTCATTCCACTAAATGTTCTCTGTTTGTTGAAACCAGTCCTTTGCCGACCCTGACGCCTTTTTAGAACAAACAAACTCATATTACTTCTTTCAGCAGAAGATTACGTTAAAGACAGATCTTTTGTATTCATCTTATGGTATACTTTAACTAACAGTCTTACCGGGTACAGTGTTACCCAGTAAACTGGGTTGTGTAAGTCAGATAGCCAGTCGTTCCATGTAAAATACTGGTATTCACCTGCATCCGGTTAGATTGGAAGCCGACCCCAACGTAGTTGGGAAAAGGCTAGGCAGAGGATGGTACACTTTAACTGTTTTTAGAACATGGTGTTTTCAATCACATACCTATTTGTCTTTGGAAAATTATTCACTGTCCTCGTTTCAGTAGCTTCTAATTATGACAAAACACTTCAATTTTATTATAAGTAGGTACTATGTAGGTACATACGTAGCCTGTTTACCTCTGCACCCGTTGATTAATAATTAAACATTTTATACACCTTGCAAAAATTTATAAACTATCACACATTACACCAATATCATGATTATCTACATACTGGCCACAAAATTATGGTCACGTCATGGCCAAACAAAAAAAAAGACAAAAAGAACAAGTCAGTATGTAGGTAGGTACTTGTTTACATAATAATTTAAGTAAATCGAAACCATTAAGTGCCGATGGCATCGCCGAATTTAAATGAGAACCAAGCCGTTTAAATTGTCAACTAGTTAATTTATGCAAACGGAAATAAGTTGAAAGATAAAATGAGTTGTTTCTACCATTCCTCGGTAATGGGCGGCGAGGCGGTTTCGCATATATAAACTAAGATGTGGGGGTTATGTAGGCGAGGAGTCGAGTACGTAATGTTGCATTTCATTGTACACTTTTTTTGTTAAGTTTCGCTTTTTGTTTTCATTCTGGCCACTGAATTGTGGGATTTAGGTATATTGCGTTTTGCGTTATAGTTGATGTGGGTAAATAAAAAATGAGTAAGAAAGTTTGTGAGAATATGTTAAACAATTGAAAAAGAAAATAGGACAGGGGAAGTCCATAAAGTGGTGATATTTTACTGGAATGAGGATGATTCTGTCTATTTAATTACAAACTTGTTTCTGATTCAGTCCGCACTGGGCCCGCTTGTTAAATTACGGCCTACTCCCAAAGAGACACCTGTGTCCCAGCAGTGGGAACATTATATATAGGGTTTGGGATATGCAGCCCATGAAACTTCAGAAATTTCTACACCTTTTGTTTCGTCTTATTCCAAGATGTAATTGCAAAACCAAGGTCCGGTATCAGCTCCTCTCGAAACCATTACGAATACGCGATAGTGAAGAGATAAATCGTCCATTCGATGATTAAACCGATTATTTTATCTAACGATGGTAGATAACACAAATACTTTCGTGTAAGTGTCATTAATTACGATTATTAAACAAGATAAAATATGAATTTTCTCTCTATACCCCATTTGAAATATAAGATTAGACATTAAAACAAACCCTTTTACAGTCCGTTCAACCGATTTTAACTTCTATACCGTAGGCATAAGGGTAGCATTAAAAGCAAAAAAGTTACACAATACCAACTATCTACTGCGGCTGCCATTTGTCATACCACCAACGCAATAGAATTCAAAATCGGTTGAACGGAATGTAAAAAAGGCTTATCTATACGTTTAATCTTATTTCAAATGGAGTATAGGTAACTTTTTATAGATAACTCTCTCGTTTTCCGTAATATGTTTTGGAAATTGGAACATCTTTTGGCTTACAAGTAATTTAATAATCGAGTCATATTCTGAAAAACAGATGACCTTTAAGTAACTAAATCTCTGACAGATCAGTGTTTCGATTGACTGACCAAAATAAAAAACAAAACAAATTTTTGACACGAGATTTGGTCACTGATTAAACAGACTTTCAGAAACCGATATTTGCTTTTTTTATCAAGTTATTTATACTAATTAGTTTGAAGATCGTTAAATTTCTGAAATTCCTCTTCAATTTTAATACCACTCGATAATTTCTTAAACCACAAGTCTGGCTCTGAGTCTAACATGTTTTTTCCTCCCGTCTCGACATGCTCAGACCAGCAGAGCCACTGGCCCGTGAAGACCTCGAGGGACACATATCCTGCCTTCTCCTAATGAAATAAATTACCTACAACACACCTACAAAACAACGCAACGGACACTGGAGCTCCTCCACAAATATGAACTTTATAATGAAGTTGTTAAGGTTGGGTTTGGATTGGAAGATCAGTCGTCCCTGAGAGGATGATTTTGTAACCTTTTTACTCCAATACATGGGTGGTTATACGCAGCTCGTGAGAACAGGGAGCAGTTCTATCTGAATAAGTAATGCTTGCAGGTGCGGATTTGAAACGAACTTCTAAAGGGCATCACGCTAAAGGGCTCGTTAATGTATTGTTTGGACTTTGGAGTACGTAATTAAGTTTAAATGAACTGCTTTTGGCCAAGGTTTTGATAAAAGAGGTGCACGGACTTCGTCAGTTTTATATTTTGGGAACAGTCATCGGCCGCAGTACAGCAGACAAGATGGAATAGGTATCTGTCATTAAAAATCAACGACAATTTAAAACAATATCTAATTGCATCTAAAATCTCGACCAATACGAAGAAAAAGCTGATTCAATAATAATAAAATTCTGAATTATAAGCCTAAGTTCAGAATTAAACAAAGAAATAAATTAGGTGAAGATTATCTCGTTTGTGAAGTCAAACTAAGTAAGACTCCTACCGTATATTACAGAAATAGCAATGTTACACTTGCTAATTCAGCTAGACTGAAGCAAATTCCGTAGATTGATAGTAAAGATAATATATAAAATTTAAGACCTGACGTGGTACGATCATCATCTGAATATTTTCATTAAGTACTATGACACATACTTACATAATTTATCACCGATAAATAATAACTAATCGCCCTATTTTGATAAAACATTGCATACTAATGGTGACGAATCAAAAATTAAGATATGTCACATTTCAAAGATTAAGTAACGTGGAGGAACGTTCTAGAAAGCAAGATGTACTATTGAGTACATATTACGTTGGCGACAGTGAAGGTATGGAAGACAATTGAAAATAAATTGGAATTGACGCAGAAGTCTTAATTATAACTACTAGGAATGAAGAAGAAGATAACGAAATTGGTACTCCGGTTGGAGTCATCAGTGATCATCACAGAGTGACCCAAGAGCAGTTCCAAATATATAAGAACTTAGAAATTCAATGGTCCAATGGTGGATGTAATCGGTTGAAGGACACTGAACCAGACATAATAATTTTTTTATTGTTATTACGCATATAATGCATATAGTTTGTAGTGTCCCTCAAAGTCGTAATAATTTGTCACCTTTAGTGGTCACATCCAAAGACGCGATGGCTCCTGTCAACCTTTTAGAAGAAGGCCAAAGAAACTGTCTAGCTACGAGAGTCTTAGGACATGAGTGGATTTTATGGTGCTTCTAAAGAATCATTGCGTTCATTGTTCCTATGTAAAGGGAACAAAGAAACATGAAGAGTACGGTTATCAGCAGTTTAGTTTACAAGGAAGTTGTAAATGTAAATGAAGATAATTGCTTACAGCACCCATAGGGAGATTTACTTGTGAACAGGTACAGACATTTTATGTGGAAGACTAGAAATAAAGACGATGAAATTAGCGTGCAAAGTTTAAGAGGTTTAAATAAATATACAAGAATTGCATCATCTGTACGGATAATCTAATCGAAATATCGTCATCAAACTTTATATGCAAATCATCCACGTAGCAGACAATCTTTCGCTTATTGGTATATTTACAATAGGTACGAGCAATAAAGTCGACCTGTGTCAAACATGGGTAAGGTATTATACTTTCGGACCCACATTTTAACTCCTTCCTTGTCTGTTGATGAAGAAGCCTTTGTCGCTCTTGTGTGTCGTCATTTTGAACTGTACCATTGATATCGCATACCCTAATATGAAAATATTCACAAACTTCCGTAATATTGTCAAGGTTTTCGACGGACTACTGTTTATAAGCCATTTACCCATCTTCTTCTATCCGCCTTACTCCGTCTCTGGAATTACGAGATGCATTTGTCGCTCCAATGCGTCCGATAACACACAGCATTACATAAACCGATCGAATCCCGAGATAAGTCTTACGATACACAAGATGCATCATCTGATACCAATTTATGTGAGATTTCATATTGAAATCGTTGGGTAATTAGGTTTATAACTGTACGCATGTTTTTGCAAAATTTCACATTAATTTTATCAGATTGATTCTGAACTATGCAGTTATTAAAAGATAATAGAATCAGCGAGTTACTTCAAGAGGATCGATTAGTATGCTTGGTGATAACGGCAATGTTATTTCACAATTCTGATTATTCAGGATTCCAATGTTCAGCTACCGATTATCTAGCAAGATATATCTAAAATAAAGGTTAAAAATACTATCGAAAAGAAACAAACTAAGTTCTCCAAAGCCTCTTGAAACATTGTAGAATTTGGACTTCTTTCAAATTTTTTCATGGAAGATAAATATCTAATTTCCCCAAAAATCTGTCAGTAAGGTATTGCCATTAATACAAACTCCATATTAGACGAAGATAAGAAAGTAAAACATTGAAAAAATATCCTGTAAATTCTTTGTTTTTATCGCTATTAAACTCGGACATTATAGACACATAACTTGTTATCTAAATTCTGTAATAATAGGTGCACTCTCACTGACTGCTTTCGCAAAGCAACATAATAGTCTAATATCACAGTTTAACAAATACCTCCTATAATAGGTGCCCGGTCCTAAAGACCAGTACTTATTCCCAGCAATTTGCAAGTCCAAGGACAAGACTTAATAAGTTTTTGCCTGGGAGCGGCGAGGGAGATGACTCCGTTGTGCTTGGCTGGGTCAGGGGACCTAGTCGCTACATGAGCCACATCTGTCCATTTGCTACGTGGGTAAATATTTAGCAGACATTTAATAATGAGGTACTAAGCTAAAATACTAATACTAAGAGACGATCTTGGGCTATAAGTTTAGTCGTTTTTATCTTAAATAAATCTGCTTCAAAGTTTAAGAAAAATTCAAAGAAGCGCTCTCGATGGAAACTATACAAAAGACTAATTTAAAAAAGGCACATAACAAAAATGGACAGACTTATTTATCTTTTAATAATAAAAAAGATGTTAAGTACTAACACGTAAAAACTTTTTGGGACTTGCAAAAACCTTAACGACACGACAACAATAAAATTGATAATAGTATCATAATCTTAATACATTTATTAGAAAATCATCTCAAAAAATATCCAAAGCCTTTCTCTTACAAGCTTGAGACCCAATAAACAAGAACAAAGGTTTCAAAGGATGACACATACAATAAATATAATAATACTTGCTTGGGAGCCGCAGAGATGAATCGTCACGCCTGGCCGGCTCCGAGGGTCAGCCCACAGCTTTTATGATTATGAAGACAGGTTATGTAGACTGGGCTGTGACGTTGTCTTTTGTTTTTTAGTTGTCTGAACATGAGTAGGATATAATATAATACAGGCTTCACACATAGATGATAGATACAATAGCTTATGGGTTTAGGAAAAAATAAGACATGATTTTTCTTAGGCTATCAAAAAGTTTCTGAATTTGATTGTGTGTGCCTATTTGAATAACATAAGATACTAACTTATCCTTTAATATTAAATAATAATAATAATAATAAAGTTTATTGTTCTTCTCTCACATAGAATTTTACAAACAATATAAAACGTGACCAATATTTGTATATCTAAACATAAAATTATAAATTGAAGTCGCTTCTCGTGTTTGTCTGTATGTCCGCGTTGTTCGGTTAGTTTTTCACCATCGTTTAGAGAATTTATTCCGGAAGTTTTATGTGTATAGATAGGTAATACATTACTATTAAAGTTACATATAACTAAGATATTTCGATGTTTTGTCAAAAGTCGTAAAAATCGTGTGAAGAAGCAGGAGCGTATTATATTTATATATTTTTAATAATGTTTTCGAAAACAGCTCTAGATTTCGATTAAAGTTGCATTATAGGGGTTTACTGGGGCGAAAAATCGCTCAGCTAATAGTCTCATATCGGGGAATATTAGTATTTTTTACTCTATTTTCACCCAAGCAGAGCTCGTTCGCCCAGGATACTTATAATATTAAGATTAGTAACAGTATAATGTATGTACGATCTTATCACTAAAAGCTTATAAAGTTTGCACGTTGCAATGCATAATAAATTAGTCAGTATTTTTTTATATTTAAATGGACGCCTGATTATTATCTCTACATTAACTTTTACCTTCACTTTTTCACCGTCTCCGAAATGAATTATATCGTAACGGCATTGGAATATGATAATAAACCAATAACATTGAATTATAATTCACATATTCATAACTAAAGTTCACTTTGTTTCACGCAATCATTTGTAATATCAATGGTACAAGCCAGTCGCGCAAGAGCCGCCATGTTTTTTTTTTTCCCGCCAACATTATGCAGACAGTTAACCCATATTTTAATTAGAGCTGTTACATTTACGTTTATGAACGTAGTAAGTTACTGGACGTAGTAAATAAGGTTTGTCTGGCAGTTTGTTTATTCATAAATTGCGTTTATAAAAACTTAGCACTTAATGTGATGAAAGTATTAAATGAAAGCTATGAATATATACCTAAGTCTGAACGATTGATAAAATTCTTACTAAACTATTTTCTTACCTACTGACTGAGTCATTTCAAACTTGCAAACTGCTTTGCTAAGCTTCCAAAAAGTCTTGTATTTGTTTGTTAGTGTTTTCATTGTCTTTTGGTTTGACCAGAATAACTGGCAGCTAAAATGGCGGGAAAGGGCGAGTCAAAAAATATTTTAGTGTCTACTTTTTTATTCCGCGTTCCGTTTCGTCACGCGATCGCCGTGTCGGCATAATTTTTTGTTATTATTTCGTGAAATTGTGTACCTATTTATTTCATTATCTCGCGTTTTGTTGACGATTAATTTTGTTTTCCTTTTATGCCACGTATTCACTTCCAGGTATTTCGAAGGAAAATATTTGAATTAAGTAGGACGTAGAAGGCTGTATGACGTCCTTCCTTGAACAGATTGTGTAAGTAAGAATTTTAAGAAATGAATTTGCAAGTATGCGTATTTTCATTTAGGATATTAATTTGAGCTAGCGATAAAGTGTTAGTCATAATTTCCTTCCTCATCAAAAATTAATTACTATGTATTTGTATTACTATGAAAATAGGTCGAAACCACAATACCTACTTATTAAATAAAATTGAATGTTAGAAATTGTTTAGGTATTAGGTACAATAAATATTGCTAATAAATTTGATAACAAGCGTTAAAAATGGAAAGTTTGTCAAGCATGCTTTACATTTAATTAATATTTGTCTCATATTATTATTTATCATGATAATATGCAATACCCACTCCAGTAAAGGCTTCGCTCCAACCTTTCCACATTTCCCTACACAAGTACAATAATCGATAGGTACCCATTCCACGCTATTCTCAAGCTTCGGTAGCCAAAACAGAAAAAAAAAGAAATTGGAAAACAAACAAGATGAGCGTCCGTCGATTGGTGGACGCGACGTTGCCGTTCTGGCATCCCGCCGAGATGCGCAGCACCTGTCCTTCTCACTCGGACGGCTCGTCGTATTCCTGTCTCTTTCCTCAAATGTCCGCAGGATCGTCTCGCTTGAAGACGCAACAGAGATATTTTATCCGAAAGCTTTGAACTTCGAACGCGTTGTTCGCTTTTATTTTGAACTGAGAACCAATGGCGGCTGAGAGAGATTCTTTTATTGTTTATTTTTGTTTGATGTAGGTAATTAGGTAGTGTAATTTACGTGGATATTTATATAATGAGGGTTTTTTGAGCCAAGAATTGGATTGATAATGCTTTTATTATAAGTATCATGAAATGATATGCTCAAAACAATGGAATATAGGTATCAAAGACTTTCGGCTGCAGAAAGTTCAAAAAGGTTAAACTTCCTAACTATTTGTGTTCATTTTAAGTTCAATTCAACATGCAGATGTTACATTTTACAGAGCTTATGGATTTTTGAAACATGTATTTTATACTCCTTTTATTTCGATTCTCCGAAAACACTGTTTTCTATCTATATGATTATCCCTAAACTTACTGACGAAGCAAAGTGACAGTCAGGTCAAGGTCTTTTTGCGGTCAAGAATTATATCAACGTGTAAAGTAGAGCAAGGTCTAAACAGCATGATGATCTCTTTCAATAGTTGTACCTACTAATCGCAGGTCTTTCAATACTTGTACCTACTAAGCGCAGGTCTTTCAATACTTTTACCTACTAAGAGCAGGTCTTTCAATACTTGTACCTACTAATCACAGGTCTTTCAATACTTGTACCTACTAAGCGCAAGTCTTTCAATACTTGTACCTACTAATCGCAGGTCTTTCAATACTTGTACCTACTAATCGCAGGTCTTTCAATACTTGTACCTACTAATCGCAGGTCTTTCAATACTTGTACCTACTAATCGCAGGTCTTTCAATACTTGTACCTACTAAGCGCAGGTCTTTCAATACTTGTACCTACTAATTGCAGGTCTTTCAATACTTGTACCTACTGAACGCAAGTCTTTCAATACTTGTATCTACCAAGCGCAAGTCTGTCAATACTTGTACCTACTAATCGCAGGTCTTTCAATACTTTGACCTACTAAGCGCAGGTCTTTCAATACTTGTACCTACTAAGCGCAAGTCTGTCAATACTTGTATCTACTAATCACAGGTCTTTCAATACTTGTACCTACTAAGCGCTGGTCTTTCAATACTTCTACCTACTAAGCGCAAGGCTTTCAATACTTTTACCTACTAAGCGCAGGTCTTTCAATACTTGTACCTACTAATCGCAGGTCTTTCAATACTTGTACCTACTAAGCGCGGGTCCTGTATTTTTTTACAATCTACTTCAAAGCTTTGCAAATCACTTAAGATCTTCAGTCTCTACAAAGTCAAAGTCAAATAATTTTGAATGTTATTATTTACAAGACAATAGGAATGATTCTAGTGCCCCTTCCAAAAAGTAGTTGCGTATGGAGAAGAATGGGTAAGAAACTATATCTATCTACATTAGTTACTCTTTTAAAATGTTTAGGTACACTATTTTGTTAACAGTAATAAAATTGTAATTGTAAAGACGATGCACCATAGTATGTACCTAGAATAAAATGACTATACTAAAAGGCACTTTTGAACGTTAAAATGTACAAAACAATAGAAATGATTATAGTCCAAAAAGTAGTGGTGTATGGAGAAGAATGGGTAAGAAACTAAATAGTTACTCCTTTAAAATGTTTACATTATTTTGTTAACATTAATTGTAATTGTGAAGACGTTGTACCTATCTATGTACCTAGAATAAATTAACATACTACAAAAATTTAAAACAATTGCCATGAAAGATACGTTTATTTTGTTGTTATATACACATAGACATCATCGTGATGACACAATCTACAGACGCGTCCACATCTAACACATAATGGTACAGATATCAGATCGGGGCAGGTCGATGGGTTCAGGTTCAAGGCCATGCATTGTTCTTTTGTTACCAGCGTTTGGTTCAGACGGCCTGAGACAAACGCTGTGTAGTGAATAAAAAGATCTAGGCTTTATTTTTAACCGACCTCTTCAAAAAGGAGGAGGTTCTCAATTCGTCTGTATGTTTTTTTTTTTTGTATGTTTGTTATTCGATTACTCCGCCAATTGTGAATCGATTTTGATGATTCTTTTTTTGTTTAGTAGGTCATGCTTCCGAGGTGGTCCCATATAAATTTTATTAACTTTGCTTGCGTAGTTTTTGTGTTAGCTTCAATATTACGTATTTTTCGCACTTAGTTTATCTAGACGATTTCCTTATTTACTCTTTCACTGTTATTTACATACCAGGTAGTGCTATTCGGATTTGTGTGGGGTAGGTACCACAACTAAAAACTGCAAAAAAAAAACTTTTTACAAAAAAACCGACTTCCAAAAAATACCCAAAAAATGAGAAAAATCACTTTAATTTCGGAAATCGGTGTCTTTGCTTTCCAATTTTCGTTTCGGTGTCGATTTCGTTTCGAAGTCGGTGTGATTATTTTTGTAAAAAGTTTTTATTTGAGTTAAGAGATCGGGCCACACCCATAAATATTGCAGGATCAGACAAAACCAATAAATACCACTTTCTAAATGCAAGGGTTGAACTTTAGACAAAGTGTAGACGGTAAAGTATTCTGTCACGCGAACTCGACACCTTTACGATGTTATCGTGCATTCGGCATTCGTGGTTGTAGGCTATGAGTTTGGCTATACGGCGTTTAACAAAAACCTGGTCCGATCCGAAAGGGGCACTAAGGTACTGCAATAATAATAGAAAAAAAAAAAAAAAAAAAAAATACACACAGACACACGATTGATCCTATATAGGTTCCGTTTTTTCATTTGGACGTACGGAACTCTAAAAATGGATCTACGGAGTTTAAAAGGTTACTCATAGGAACATACCTAGCCTTAGGCCTGAATTCCTCTTACGCTGATGTCGGTCGCGTACGTTCGATCGTGTACGCGTGACAGTAGGTACAGCGTCGCAGTATGGTGCTATATAGACAGGGCCGGATTTAAGGCGGGGCAACAGGGGCCATGGCCCCGGGCCTCCACAAAATATTCACAACTTGATTTTTTTTGATAAAAAAAGTTCACATTCACTAGGAACCTGTTTTTCATTTTCTTTTTACCCGACTACGGCGAAGAAAAAAGGAGGGTTATGATTTTGACCGGTATGTATGTATGTATGCATGTATGTATGTATGTTCATCTGTTCCCTCATATCTTCTAAGCCACTCAACACAATTTGACAAGTGAGGTATCATTGGAAGCTTCTTGATCGTCCGCTACGTGCGCCCTCTAGAGGACCTAAAGTAAGGAACTAAAAAAAATTTTTGTTTAATCGTACCATGTTGGGTATCAAATGAAAGGGCTTAATGAGCATATTTCAAAAAAATATATATTATAACCACAAAAGAATTAAAAAAAAATTAAAGTAATAAAAACTAAAACCCAACTACGACTAAAAAGGTATAAACAAGAGACCACAGACAGACAAATTAAAAATCCGGAGTCACACGTAATCTATTCGATTTATGCCCTAACACGTGTGACTCCGGATTTTTAATTTGTCTGTCTGTGGTGTCTTGTTTATACCTTTTTAGGCGTAGTTGGGTTTAAGTTTTTATTATTATGTCCCGGGTTAATGGTCTTGAAAATTATACGTTGAATTACTTTGATACCGAAAACCGAATATATTTTTTTTTTTCGTCTGTTCCATAAAATTTTCGGTTCCTCCTCTTCTTGGTTGCCCCAGGGCCTCCACATCGTTAAATCTGGCCCTGTATATAGATATAGAACACAATACGCACGCGCGAACGACGTACGCGACTGACATCAGCGTAAAAGGAATTCAGGCCTTAGGTAGGTACTGTATACGTTTAAATATGGTATGTAGGATTCTCAATAAAGCCCTTGCTTGCCCTAACAAAACATAGAAGTTGCATGATAAAGTACCTAATAGAAGGTGGATCTCCTGGACAATAAATCGAAAGCTCAGCTCAAAACCCGTCGATAGTTATTCACTGCTACTTTCGTACTTACAAAGTTATGTCCTGACCATATCGCTGGTCATCGGTTTGAGATTGATAAGTTATGGTCAACTAACGGGTGTTTAAAAAAGAAATAAACCGATCAAGTAAAATATAGTAGGCTCAAGTAAGTATAGGAACTCAACATTTATCAAAGGCCCTACCACGAACGCGCGGTGTAACGCCGGTAGCACACCTCCGCCGCGAAACCATAGCATCGAAACCGCAGTAGTTCATTTGTACTGACTGGCGTCATGTTTCGCTATTCAAATCGGATTCAAGTCAGTACAATTGAACTACTGCGGTTTTGCTATGGTTTCGCGGCGGAGGTGTGCAACTGGCGTAAATGTAACGTAAATTCGAACGATGTTTAAATAGTCTAAAATTCATAATTAAAATGCAATGTACATAAATAATTACTTTACCTTTAATTAAAAATAAAAAGAATATGATATCTTCACTGAAAACAACATTTATTAAACAAAAAGATGGTGTGGTTATTAAATTGGAAAAACTCGTTTTGCACGAACTTATAATTTAGTTTAACGATTTTATTCACAACAAATTGTGCTTATCGCAAAAAAAAAATCTAAGTGCTATATGATAGTTGTATTTTCGATTAAAAATCTTTCGAATTTACGTTAAGTTAACGTCGCGCGTTCGTGCCTCAGGTACCTGTTGTATTTTATATGAACGCTGTTAAAATAATAATTTCTTTAATGAAATAGTGTAAAGTTACTAGTGGAGCTCTTCGGCTATAAATCGCCCTCATAGTGAGTAACGGTCGACTCTTCGCAACTGCCTTTTAAGAAAGGGATGCTCGTAGTCGCGTGAGCAATCGACTGAGACGGCTGACGTGAAAGTTTTTTGTTTTAATATGAAATACTTAGTTAGTAAAATACGTAACTCTAGTTGGACATATTTGAAAAACCGGCCAAGTGCGAGTCGGCTTCGCACACTAAGGGTTCCGTATGGATCGTTTCTTTTATGGGGACCCCTTTAATTATTAACTTTATTTAATTTTTATTATTTGTGTAGTGGCAATATAAAATCCACAATCTGTGATTTCAACTGTCTACCTATTACGGTTCATGAAATACAGCCAGCACCATCTGCAGGACTAAGATATGCAATGATGATACCCCGAAGTAGAGCAGGACTAAGTTCAAATAGTAAATGTTATAATTTCTTCGATAAATAAAATAGTCTTGTGCACCTCTCCGGCTATAAATCGCCCGCGTAGTAAGTAACGGTCGATTCTTCGCAACTGTCTCTCGAGAAAGGGATGGTCTGTAGTCGCGTGCGCAGCCAGCTGAGACGGGGCTGTAGAATGTTTAGAGGTGGCATCACATTTCACCGATTACGATCTAGGACTTCATTCACTATAAATAAAGTTTAGTGAACATGGTTGTGAAGTTCAAACAACTAATGGCATCTTAACTATAATAATATTATAAATGCGAAAGTGAGTTTGTTTGTTTGTTACGCTTTCACGCTAAAACGGCTGAACGGATTTGGATGAAACTTGGCACACAGATAGACCATGTCCTGCTATGTAATTGCGTAATATGTTTTCGTAAACGATTAAGACTAATCTGTTTCATTTTGACAGTTCAACAACATTCATTGCGTTATTTACGTTGTTGAGCAGATGTTTTTTTGACCGAGACTGCTGTACCACGCTTAGGTAAGTGCGAGGCGAAGCGGGGGCGGGGGCAATGCAGGCCGCTCATTCGTCAACGCTGCCTCCACCCTCGCCGCGCATTCCTAAGGCGCGGTACAGCGTACAGCGGTCCCACTCAAAATATACATAACAGGATTCTTCATGAGGAATTATTTTCTAAAACTCATACCTACTTCTTTTTAAAACAAAACCGAATATAAACAACAGCTTAACCCTACCTCTACAAGTTCCTAAGTCTTCACGACAGGTGCGTAAGCGCGTCACCTTTGAGAAAAAATGGCGGCAGCGGGGGAGAGACCCTCACGTGTCACGATATACTTTTTATACTCGAATTAATACTACACTTACTATCATAAGGTGGTTGTACACTAGCTTTTTGAGCCGTATTCAAGTTATAAGAGACCATTATTGAAAGATATTTTGAGCCGATTTTAGAGAAAAAGGTGAATAAGGTAGTTTTTGGCAAGTTTCTGATTTACCAATTAATTTATCAAAGTCTGCTTGCTTTTTCGCAACTATGTTGGAGTCGGCTTCTAGTCTAACCGGATGCAGCTGAATACCTGTATTTTATATGGAGCGACTGCCTATCTAACCTGCACCCCTCAGTTATTGGGTAACAAAATAGATGAGACTTGTTGTCAGAATTTTCGGTGTCTGTTGCCCCTTACAACTGTCAATGATCTACGAATACCAGCCGGGAGCAACGGCTTAATGTGCTTTCCGAGACACGGAGGAGTCTTGGTATGGTTGGTGGTTAGCTAAAAGAGTCCTTATAAAGTCTTTATAAACAGGATTTCTCTTCATCATCATTAACAGCCCTGTTTCTCGCAATTAATCACCCCATACTTACCTATTTCAATATATATTTTACAAATAACAGTCTTTTACACATCGTATAAGTGTCCAAGAACCTTTAAAAGACAGCTATCTCCCTGTCCAGAATATAAATAGTTAATTTCGTAACCGGGCGGTTATTTTAACTACTTTATCGTGAGTCGTGACCGGCGCACGCGCAACTTCTATTGGATTTCACTTTAACTCTACACCTGGCTAGAAAGGGTAATTTTTACAAAATTATTACTTGTAAGGTGACATTGGGTTTATTTATTGTCGTAACTTTTAATTCTTTTTAAAGAAATTGCTTGTAGTTTATTTGTGTTGCATAGAATGTTTTGAATATTTCGCTCGTATATCGCAATTAGTTTTAACTAAAATGTCAGGGATGACTTTTTAAATAAATTGGAAAGTTTTAAAAGGAATTCGTGTTAGTTTGATAAATTCAGAGTTAGTTAACACTGTTGCTTTTACAACTGCAGAATTATTAGTTCTAAAAACTTGAAAATATTTTTTTTTAAACCTAAAGGTAAAGACTTTTAGGTAGGTACTATTCAGAGGAAAAATCCAGCAAGTATATCTACAAACTTTCCTTGAACATCTACTGCTGAAAATAAATTTTCATCCATGCTTGTAATAATAAGATGTATCCTTTGGCAATTATTATTGAAGCATAAAAATTACAAGACAAAATTGAATCATAGGAAAAAATAAATGGGCTTTCTTTCTCTTAAACCTGCCCATGTATTCTTAAATAAATCACACCATGAAAACTTTGGTGAAGTGAGCTGTCAGTGTAATCCTAGATGGAATTACAGCTTACTTCACCTAAGTTTTCACGGTGATATTTTTTCAGAATAGACCGGTTGCAGTGCTATTCTGTAAAAATCACACCATGAAAACTTAGGTGAAGTGAGCTGTCAATAATGTAATCCTAGGTGGGATGACCGGCTGGGCTTTGCCTGCAATCCACTTGATACGATACAAAGAATATTTACCTAAGTACAAGTAAATACCCATTATATACTCCAGCTCGTCTCTCCACCCAATACATAATCAGCACATAATAAACAATGTATGTATCGCCTCTTTAAATAAACACATGATGAAAATGAAAATATTATCACAGCGAGGATCTTGGATCGATTTGTTTTGAGTTCAGCACGGGCCGAAGCAATAACATGAGGAACAAATGTATTATATGAGCTGTCATAATATTCTCGTTTATTTGAAAAACTTCACGATATTTTCAGGTTCCACCTGAGATTGTTTTGTGTTACTCATTGGTTGTATCTTTGTGTGAAGATATAATGTATATCTTACTAGACAAGGTGTTTCTTTAATATCCCATAACTCTCTAGGATAGGTACTAATGAGACCTCGTCTAAGATTTGGCATATGAATTATTTTTAAATGTTTTTTTTTTTCAATTTAAATACACGATTATTCGACAAATTCACGATTATTCATGTAAAACACCCTAACGTGAAATATGACAAAGTTCTTAACTTTAGATATGAATGATTGGTTTGAATGTTGTACCCGACAGGGTCCATATTGATCTTTTACTTGTTTACCATTTATGTAACACATATAGAATGCAATAAAGAATTGAGTATTGAGTATTGAATGAAAATGATTTACCTACTCGTACTTTTCAATGAAACTTAGAACACATATCGAGAGTGTAGTGTTATCTGTCACTGGTTCTTGTTGTATTATTTTTACCTACTTATTTTATTTATAGCATAGATGATGATTTAAAAAAGTGTATTTAAGTGTCTTGGCCGTTCTTCTCCATAGGAACCTACTACGCTTTTGAATGGACAACTAGCCAGTATATGGTTTAATTGAAATAAATGCTGTGTTTAACTTTAGACCTAAATTATGGATATGAAAGGTTGTACACGTATGTTATTAAAGCAGTAAAGTCACCTCTTCTGCCTATCATTACTAGAATAGGTTCTTACCATAGGTGACCTAGGCTACGACGTGTCCTATGTGTCATTATATTGAACCAAAGGACAAAGTCTTATGATAAATGATTTTATTTCTGTAAAATTAGGTTTGTATAAACACTTTTACACGTCAATCATATTTTAACTAGATGAGGTCGGCGTTTCCTTCCAGGCTACTCTGAGATGAAAGGTCGAAACAAACTCACAGGTGCTGGGGGCCTAAAACGGCCACATTAGCAATTCCTCTAAAAGCAATTCATTTCCCGGATCTTAATAACATTAGTTATTGATTCACGGTTATGGATGTCCTCAATAAGGAATACATTGATTGACAATCTCCCAGCAACCAGTCCGTGCGACGCGTTAAAACAAGAAAATAATAATGGCTGCCCAAAACAAAAACACCTTTTCGCATTACCACATTCACGCATATTTTTAAGGCACATTAGGGCCAAGAGAGTCACCCATGGCGTAAACTCACCGCGGCACTTCCGATGCCGGGGATAGGGGATAAAAACCTCATTTCCGGCGAGAACCCTTCCTTAGGGGACGCTCGGTACAATCAGCGGGTTGCTATGGTGATAATGTATGCGTGTTCGAAGAGTTTGTTATGGGGCTGGGGAGCTGAGAGGAAACTTGGGTAATTGTATGGAGTTGGTAACTTGGTGTATGTTCTTAATTGTCATGGTGTGATTGATTAGGAAGACGCCTATGTCGGCAGTAGTGGATAGGCTGTATTTATAATTACTATCAACTACTACTATATCTACTATTACTATATCAATTTTCGACGTCTTTACGTCGAAAATTATCTCACAGGACCGTACTACTGCGATAAAAAGTATCCTTTGTCCTAACCCAGGTAATGGTCTATACATGTGCCTAATTTCATTCAAATCCGTACAGCCGTTTTAGCGTGAAAGCGTAACAAACAAACATTGGATATTATTTACATATCACCTATAATGTTCGAAAAAGAAAACTCTATTTGGAGCTCTCATACAATAGGTGTAGCTACAAAGTCAAAAACCAAACTTCAACATTAATAACAATAAAAAAAAACAGCTTACGAACTAATTACCATCTCCTAGGGTGCGTTCGACTTCACGTCCGATTCGCCATGGACCGAGGGGAGTTATCAACGCAACAATAGGTAAATCAGACATGTATGGCGCCCCCCTGGCATAACGAGCGTAATGATACAGGTGATAGTTTTGTTTTGTATCGATTTTGTGCATGATCGAGTGAATAGGGGTGTCGATTTTTATTTTTTTAAAAGCAAAACAAAATCACTTATTTTATATCGTGCTAGCTGTGCCTGCGGTTAATACTCGCTTCCTAGGTCTACTTCATGTACCAGAAAAAATATTATGTGTTAATCCAGGCCTGTCTTTTTAGCCCATTGTGTGAAATATAAATTATCCTAATCCTAACTATCCTAACTAATCAATACTAGTCCATACTAATATTATAAATTCGAAAGTAACTCTGTCTGTCTGTATGTGTCACGCCAAAACCAGTGAACGAATCCCGGGGAAGGACATAGGCTACTTTTTATCGACATACCACGTGGGCGAAGCCGCAGGCGGAAGCTAGTATTAATTATTATAAATGCGAAAGTGAGCTTGTTTGCTACGCTTTCACGTTAAAACGACTGAACGAATTTGGATGAAATTTAGCACATGGGTAGACCACGACCTGGAAAAGTATATAAGCTACTTTTCATCCTGGATTGCAGATGAAGTCGCGGGCAGCAGCTGGTCTACCATAAAACACTATATGCTACGCTAATACGCTACGCTATGCTACGAGATTCGTAGACCTCTACGCCTTACTCAATTATCCCCGATCTTCATCTGTCGTCTGCGCACGTCCCAAATATTGGCATATTACGGGGAAAATTACCTAGTTTAGTTCATGACTAAGTTTAGCACAGTTGGCTGCCTGATTTCTCGATTGGTCAGTACGTGAATGCTATAAATAGTTTGCCAATACTTATAGCATTCACTTTACTTGGTAGCCTCTAATCTCAATCTAATAACCAGTGTATAATGACATACAATGATTGTGGAAAAAAAAGGCATTCTTGAGTAATGTTAAAACGTCTCAGCCCTTAGCTGAGACGTTTTAACATGTAGACGTTCTGCAAACAATGACTCCCATAAAGACCTTCAGATTCGGAGCGTGATTTTCGATAGTTAGATAACTTTTAACTAAAGAATAAAATATGACAGTTTGACATATTTTCAATACAAAAGCTGTCAAAACGCAGTATTTATACCACAGATAAAAATTATCTGGCTATTGAAAAATTAGCCCAAAGCCTCTTTAAGATATCCACGAGAAATAGCGAAAAGGTTGTTATAAGTTGAGAAGACTTGAAAACCTTCAATTTGACCAAAAAATCTCTCCATTTCTACCCACACCACCCAGAAATCCGCAACAGTTATACCTACCTCCCATAATACAGTACATCGTCTCTTCTGGGAAGCGAGGGCGGTTGTCATGGCAACGCGCCGCATCAACACGCCACCCATCCGCACGAACGCACACATACAGGCGTGTGATTGTACAGGTGACCTGGTTGGGTTGGGGATACAATGGGGGGAAATTATCTAGAAGCAGATATGTTTGAGAGACAATAGGGGGCCTAAACCGCCACATTAGCATTTCCTCTAAAAGTAGTTAATTTTCTTATTCCCAGCTGTCATTAGCAATTCCTTTAATTTGACTTAAAAGCAATTTGTGGACCATTTTACGAATCTCCATGGAAAACTGTCAAACAAATGAATTATTTCGTTATATGAATTACACGCAGATCATATTATGAATTGTCAGTTTGTGACATTTTACGATGAATCATAATATTTTCATATTATGATTCTGCTAAAGTGACCGTTTTAAGCCCCATGAAAGCCATGAAAAGTGGAGGTAGGTCGACAGAGAAGTTAAGTACCTATATTGAATCACCATCATTCTCCTGCCCTTATCCCAATTTATTTGGGGTCAACCCAATATGTCTTTCTCGTCCATACTTCTCTTTTAGTTTAGTCTATCTCGGTAGTCACCCTCTTTCTAGCCACATCATCTTTCACATAAGTTAAGTTTGAATATGTCTGCAAAAATACCATTGTCCAAAACTGAACTAAGTTTAAAGTGTTCACTGATTTTCAAAGTCGCTAATGATTATTTTAAACAAATCCTTGAAGATCCAGCTTGGGCCCATTTCAGAGAAAGCGGAACTGGATCAGATTACAGAAATTATAAGAGGAAACGACGGAAGCTCCATGAAATACTTTTTGCTGATGCTCTAAAATTTGGAATAAACCTGGATAAAAAAATCACTGTATGGACCGCTATTTAAAGTTGGTCCCATAGTAAAGTAATTCAAGGGGCCTACCACCACCGTTTACAGCAGTATTATTTAAATATTACTTTAGTGTAAGAAGTAGACGAAGCTCTACAGGACGTATAGCTCCATCTCTTTCCTCCCCTGGGGGCTTAAAATAGCCATTTGGCAGAATCGTATTAGGAAAATATTATGAATCATCGTAAAATGTCATAAACTGTCAATTCATAATATGATCTGCGTGCGATTCATATTACGAAATAATTCATCTGTTTGACAGTTTTCTATGGGGATTCATAAAATAGTCTACACATTATAAATTGCTTTTGTGTCAAATCTGAGGAATTGCTAATGACAGTTGGAAAATTCAGGAAATGAACTGCTTTTAGAGGAATTGCTAATGTGGCCGTTTTAAGCCCCCTGTTCAATGGACTAAAGCGCCTCTTAAAGTTTGTAAAGTTAATTTTATAACACCTAATATTTCTCAGTGTGCCTCTAACCTTATTCATCACAATTTGCTAGTGTGCGTGTTTCAGGTCGACGTTTATCTGGCGCGGCCACGTCACGATGTCATATACTCTGTCATATAGCACACGAGTACATTAGCGAGTGTACCTACGCGATAGGGACGCGGGTCATAGACATATAGAATGTGGAAGGACAGCAGGTGATGAGCGCATCAATATATGATGTTAAAATTATCAAGATAGCATTTGCACTGATTTTGACGTGACAACGTCTTATAAATTGGTTTGCCGGGTGACACTTCAAGAAACTGCGTTACGCTCCGCTCACGTTATGCGCTCATAATGAGAGCGAGTGAGAGGCACGCGTCCCTTCCACTCGGGCATGGTTAGCCCGCCTAAGAGCGAGAGAGACAGACATATACACATTAAAATACTAATGAATATTCACATTAAAATTATTTTACCACTCAAAGTCGTTGTCACGTAAAACTTTCGCCCGTATACCGACTTTACAGGCAACCAATTTTTTTAAATCAGGATTTAGGTATATATCCGGGTTCTTCGAATTCGTACGTTACTCAGATTTAGGACGCATCGTTGGTCGCCATCTCAATAAAAAATTAAAAAATACTGATTTGTAGTTTTTCGTTAATTAGCAAAATTTGTTTGTTTTGTTATTCGATCTTTTTAGGGTAGAAATGTGAGAACCAAAACACCTCTAGCTACCTCGTTTAGTTCTTTACACAATAATAGTGTTTTATATAGAACTCTATTTTCCGAGACTCCTCCGTGCCTCGGAAAGCACGTTAAGCCGTTGGTCCCGGCTGTCATTTGTGGATCTTTGTCAGTCGTTACTGGTCGTCAGTAGCCCGGAAGTCTGACAACCAGTCTTACCAAGGGGTATCGTATTATCCAGTTACAGGGTCGCGGAGGTCAGATAGGCAGTCGCTCCATGTAAAATACTGGTATTCAGCTGCATCGGTTTAGAATGGAAGCCGACCCCAACGTAGTTGGGAAAAGGCTAGGCAGACTGATTTACATAGAACTCATAGTCTCAAGAATAATTTAGGCAAGAATCGTAATAATAATCTAGCCTAATTCGTAGTAACTCTATTAAAGTAGATTACATCTCAATAGCGACCCTCTGCGATTGGATATCTTTACGTGAGGAATTTCAGAGGCATTGTCCTCCGTATGACTTGTGCCGGAATTCAAATTCGTTACTTGGAACTTGATAATTAGGGTGCGTACTCGTGGTCACACCAGGTCACACCAGTGTGACTAACAGGAATAATTTTCGTGGTAATCTTTCTCATAGTCACACTGCTCATATTTTTACACCATGTACCACTTGAACGAATTCCTGAAGGTAGTTCAATATTTAGTAACAACAGCAGGATGTATTTGGATAAATTTGCAGAATGGAATGCGTAGGAACATTCAATTATCCACGTTTATCGATAGGTATTTTGGTATCCCTGTCATGAAAATAGGATAGTTCAAAAACATTTTTTTTTTTGCACGTCATGTCTAATTGGTTTTTAGGTGACGTCTCTGATTGTGGAAATTGTGACTAATTCCATTGTTGTATTGGGTGGCACCTGTAAAAACAAATGTAAGTGGTAATAGTAAATAAATAAATAAGTCAATATGGTCGGCGGTGCTAATAGTTATAGCCATCAAAAATCTGCCTGGCCTTTTCCCAACTATCTTGGGGTCGGCTTCCAGTCTAACCCAATACAGCTGAATATCAATATTTTACATAGAGCGACTGCATAACTGACCTCCACAACCCAGTAACTGGGTAATACGATACCCCTTGGTTAGACTGGTTGTCAGACTTTCGAGCTTCTGACGACTCGTAACGACTGTCAAAGATCCACAAATGACAGCCGGTACCAACAGCTTCACGTGGTTTCCGAGCCACAGAGGAGTCTCGATATGTGAAAATGGTCACCCATCCACGGACCAACCCCGGCAAGCGTAGCTTAACCTGATGAATCGACCCAAGCGGCTGTTAAAACTTAGCCACGAGCTCCTCCAATAGTTAGTTAGAATAGTTATAGCCATGTTCATGCAAATAGGACGCCCGCTGAATAGGGACGTCTCAAGGTGTTTGTCCTATCGATTTTGTGTACCATTATAATAGAGGTTTGGCTTGCTGGCTAAGGGTTTTCTTTGGACAGTTACGTCTGGCTTAGAAATACATAGCGTTTACGAAACTGTTGTCATACAGTATGTTAACTAACAAGGGGCGTTCCTGTATAGCAGTATAGCGTCAATACATGCAAAAAAAAAATTACAACGCAAAAAAACTTTTTTATTTTTTAATATAATTTGTGAAATATTCACAAAACTATTAAATTGATACCTACGTAAAATAAACACTCTGTATACGCACACTTGTATTTCAACGTAGGAAGACATGTGTGACATCAATTTAATATTTTTTGTGAATATTTTACGATAATAAAAAAAACTTTTTTTTTAACGATATTTTTTTTGCATCTACAGACGCTATACTTTTGCAGGTTAACGGGAACGCCCTTCGTTATATCGATAATCGATATATCGATAACATACTGTATACCTACACAATCACGATCCGGACATGATTGACTTTATTTACTCCGTGACGATTTTTCTCTCACTCTTGAGCTGCAGTTCTATTTTCGCTAATTCAAAAGTCGCTCGCAAAGTAAAAGTTGTTCATAACGATGAGTACAATCACTCCTTTTCAAGTTTACAGTTATTTCAATGATATCTCTATCTATATCTTTATGACTATGGAGAATTAATTGTACTGTTTCTCTTCAGGCGCTGTGCTACTATTGAGCCGTATACAGAAAGAAAGCTGGCATCCTACCAGCGCTTATAGGAACCGGGCCACCCAGGTAACCGGCGCAGGCATTTATATGAACAAGCGCCGAAAAGCGCCGAACGTCGCCGACAAATTCCGACACGCGCCGGTCAGCGCTGGCGCCGCCCGCCATTTAACTAACTAACCTAACCGCTTGCTTTATGTAACTGTTACTATTGGTGTCAGGCTGTCCAGGGTTGCGGGAAAGTCCGAAAGGGATACCGGGACCTTGGCAACAGGCAACTCAAGGAACACGGGTTTTAGTCAGTAAAAGTCTGACACGCCCTTCCGCTCCGCCCAGAGCGGGAGAAGTCATTGGATGATTTCCCACCCTCAAAAAAAAATTGTAGTGCCTGGTCAGCACACCATCGCGGGACAGCGAGGGCACCATCAGCTTGCTTGCGTGCTTGGACTGTCTATTGTGCTCCCCGTAATAAAAAAAACACTCATTAACCAGCTTAATTTATATTGTTTACGTTTCAAGTTTAGCTTCAGATTTAGTAATACTATTGGTGTCAGGCTGTGGTAGCGGTGCCTGTACTGTCAGCACACCGTCGCGGGACAGCGAGGACACCACCAGCTCGGGGTTCGTGCCTGGGGGCAGCTTGAACTGTCGGTTGTACTCGCGGTACACTGTCGTGTCTTTTGTTTTTTCTTCATGAGTTGCAGTTATGATTAGCACGTCATTTAAGAGCTTCACTTTTATCTGAAAGAAAATTGTTATCAGATTGAAGGGTTCCTTATTTTTAAAATTTTGCACGAGCTATGTACTTTCTGAATTTCTGATAGCTTGCAGTAATGCTGTCTGCAAGTTTAAAGGGTGCCATGAAGGTAACAGGTCAGCAAGATGCAATTAATAAATGAACATTAATATGAACTTTGTCGCTAAGGTTGACAATATATTAGTTAAACCAATTGTTCAAATTGTGCAATGAGCAAAGAATTTAGCTCCCTCTCTTTAAATTGTTAGTAAAGGGTAGCAACACGTCTGGCTGCTTAAAATATAGACCCTAGGTCAAGCCACATCATTCAGGTGGAGTTATGATAAAAACATGAATATTCCATCATTCTTGTAGTAGTCTTAAGAAACCTATGTTCTATATATGTGAAGATATGGTTTCGTACCTCATTAGGATCAAACTGGCTGACGTCAAAATGTAGCTTCAAGGTCTTATCCTCCCCTTCGCCAATCACCAGTGGGGAATTTTGGATGTCTTCCCAGTTGGAGGGCACGAGGCCGGTCTGAACTGTCGAGGCCCCACCGAAGTATTGCGTGAGGTTCGTACTGAAAGGGATATGAATTTATGTTGGAAAGACTTGCGGAAAACGGGAAACGATTTTTTTTTTAATAGACATACGATTTTATGACTGGGAAAACATCGAGATTTCTTTAGTATATTATGTAAGTTTAATATTAATATATTATTGCGTATTGTATAATAATCATTTGCTTAAAAAAAAACGGTGAACGAAAACATCGTGAGGAAACCGGTATGAGAGATATTTCTCAACGGAACGTGAAGCCAGGTCAGAGGCATTGGGCGGTTTTAAAACTCTGACACCAGGTTAGTCACTAACCACGCGAAAAGAAGAAGAATGTATTTAACACATAATCCTTCCAGAATAAATTGTGTAAATGATTGTGAAAACCAACTCAAAATCCATTGTGTAGTTTAGAAGAACTTCGCGGCCACACAGACAAACAAGAAGGAAGCTTTAATTTATAATGTAGAAAGGAAGACGAAGATGTACCTACTTCGACTTCATTTGAAATAAGATTAGACATTCAAACAAACCTTTTTACAGTCCGTTCAACCAATTTTGACTTCTATACCGTAGGCATATGGATGGTATTAAAAGCAAAAAGGTTACACAATACCAACTGTCTACTGCAGCTGCCATTTGTCATGCCACCAACGCAATAGAAGTCAAACTCGGTTGAACGTTTTTCTCCTTTACATTTTTCTGTTGGATATTTTGCCAAAGCGACACACGGCGTCTTCCTTTTTAAAATATTATTATTTTTATTAAAATGGCCTGTTTTTGTTCTCGAACAAGGTGCCTGATCACTCTTGCTTAGAAGGTTGGACTGACAAACTACTGAAGGTCATGAGAATCACCTGGAGTAGATGTAAGCAGCACAGGACTGGTTGTTCTACCGATCCTTAGTTACTTACGTCCAAACTAAAACTCAAAGCATTTATACACAGGCACTTTTGAATTGTCAAGGAGTCAGTCAGTTATTAGTTTGACCGAGACCGCCTGTACCGCGCCTTAGGAATGCGCGGCGAGGCGGGAGGCAGCGTAGAAGAATGAGCGGTGGGACGCTGTGAGCGTTGACGAATGAGTAGCCTGCTCCTACGTCTTGCCGCATATATACGTCACGGTACAGAGCTGTTTCGGTCGAACCATAGGTCATTGAAAATCAAAACTTGAGCTCTCAATAAAGAAGAACCGGTTGGAAACTCCATGGATACTCTTTTGTACAACGATACCTATTACAAAAACCTGGGTACATTATCCATTGTCCAGTAGTTGGACGTCTTTCGACTTATGATGATGATTACTTATGATAATGATGATTCACTTCCCAAAACCAGTTGTTATAGTACCTGAACTTATGCATTTCCATGTCAATTCGTTTCATCTCTTGATTGAATCTTTCTTTCATAAAAGCATACGAGTTGTCGAATATCGACAGATCTGTTAGCTGTACGGGAATATTCTGTTTAATTTGTGCTAAAGCATTTTGCTTAGATGAAGAATTGCTTAGATAATTTTTCTTCGAAGGTTTTGAAGACATTTTGACTGGTTTTATAGATATGAAATTTTGGGAATAACCATGAATGAATGTTTTTGGGGTGAAATTATTTGTTTTTTTGAGGTTTTTACATTATTTTTATTTTGATAGACGTTTCCTATCAAAGTTTTTATCGTCTAGAGTGTCATTGGTCATCTATGGTCTAATGCTTATTTTTCTATTTAGGTTTAAAAAGTTTCACACTCGTTGTCCGCTTATCCGCGAAAGTGAGTTTGTTTGTTTGTTACACTTCGTTCTAAAACGGCTGAACGGATTTGGATGAAATTTGGCATAGGGGTAGACATTGACCTGGAGAAGGACATAGGCTACTTTTCATCCTGGATCGCAGACGACGTCGCGGGCAACAACTAATTATTTAGAAAGATATATTAATAAAATAAAATACCATTCTCTGACCGTTCATATCTTGTCTATAAATCTCAAATAAGATGAAACATATAATGCGAAAATAAAAGTGCATTAATAAAAAGTCAATTAACCTTTCACCATCTCTAAATGTCAGTGTTGCCAGATAAGTTAATGTTCCCCCTGAGATGTGGTATTTAGGCGCCCTAAGGGGGCGGACAGACAGATTGACAATCACCCCGCTGCTGCCATGGTGACGGCGGTCTAAACACGGCCCTATTAATCTCGTTGCGAGGGCGTGCCGAATTCGTAGGGTAACCAGAGCTTTATGAGATTAGATTTTACGCAATAGGGCGTAATGATAATAATATTATTGTAGACTTATTAATGTTGTGATGATAAATTAGTAAGCACCAATTCCTTCATAATGGTTGGTACTAATTACGAACGCATTCGTAATTTGCACAGAGCGTATAAAATAGCTACCTAGTAGTTTTAATTTATTTGCTGCAAAAGTGGTTTATTCAGAGTTAAAAGTTGCTCAGTGTTATGACTTATGTATAATCAGCCTATTAATATCCTCACTTCTGGGACACAGGGCTCCTCATTATGAGAGAGAGTGGGCCGTAATCCACCACGCGGGTCCAGTGCGTGTTGGTGGATTTCACGATGTCTTCGAATTTTTGGTTCTAGGGCATAGTTTCCTCGCGATGTTTTCGTTCACCGTTTTGAGAGCAGTGTTGATGAAATAATTTACACAAAGTAAAGTGCTACACGTATGCTTGGGTTCGACCTTCGAACCCACGACCTACAACTCGTAAGACCGGCCATTATCACTGGGCCACCACCTGCTGTCTGGGCCACCACTGCTCTCTTTCTGACTTATGAATAACAATAAAATTGTATTTAATTTCATCGTAATCAATTTAACAACAAAATAAATAAAACCACAAACAACATCTGCTATTATCATCGAACAATCAAATCATAAAAAATCCCTAAAAATAAAAAAAAACAACAATAATTATTTCACCAAATGGCAGCCCTGAGTGGCGAGGGCGCGAGCCGCCGCCAAATTGGCGGGAAAGCTCCCTGTTTGACAGATCATTTTTTATTCCGTTCGGAAATTCGGTACCATTGTTCCACTGATTACCAGGTGGTCAGGAAGTGAATTTTATGCTTGCATTCATTTATATACATACTTATTGGTTTTATCATTATATATTTTATTCCATGCGATAGTGATTTTTTTAAATTAATCATTTTGTGTCAGAACAAACATTCCATAGATTGTTAGTAGAAAAATAATAATGATATAAGATTAGATGAAGAGATATTGATAAAAATAACATCATCTGTACTTGCACAAAAATATTCGTATGTTATGTATGTAGGTAAGTACTGAGTGCCTAAAGCCCACTTGCATCACAATTACTAATTAAATACATTTAGCGCTAAATGAATTTCGCTAAAGCTCCACCGGCTACAAAAATGTAACCGGCGAACTATTTGACTCATCCTTATTTTGATTTTTTAGGCGTATACCTCACTTGGCATTGCACGCTGACTTGAATTAGGAGTCGGGGGGTGTACTTATATTATCATTCTTATATTTTTCACGAAAGACAGCTTTCATTATAATTCAACATCACTTAATAATAACAGAATTACCGTACGCCCTCTCAAAGAGATTTTAATCAACAAAAATACAAGATATTAAAGGGGAGGTCGGGGTAGCGTTTTTAATTCCCGTAAAACGTCACGTCATATCTCGGGGGAGAGTGGGCAAACATCGTTATACCGTTGTTACTAGGTGTATGTTTGTGTTAAGTCAATATGTTTGCGTGGTTGCTGGGAAGTTGGGTGGACAGGGGAATTGCGTATATGTTTTGTTTGGAACAGTTCGAAATGTCATGTTTATGCAAACCTAGACCAAACAAAGTCTAGGTTTCAGTAAATTTATGTTAACAACCAGTCTTTAACCCAGACTTTGTTAGTTGTTGACCTTTTTCAGTCCTACTAATGCTAAAACCAAGCTTTATTACAGATGTCTCCTAAAAACAGCTGCAGTTACTGTTGATAGTTAGTGGACTACATAGACAAGAAAAGACATAATAATTTAAACGAAAAAGATCTTATTTATAATACACTAGCTGCGTCCCGCGGTTTTACCCGCGTAAGTCTCGATTCCGTGAGAATATCGGGATAAAAAGTATCCTACGTGTTAATCCAGGTGATAAACTATCTGTTTGCTAAATTTCATCCAAATACATTCAGTAGTTTTTACGTGAAAGAGTAACAAACATCCATCCATCCATCCATACTTACAAACTTTCGTGTTTATAATATTAGTTAGATTACTTTTATCTCGAGGTTTTCCCTCTGCAACAAGATTTCCCATCCATCAGAAGAACACTCATTAAGAAAAAACTCATTAAGAAAATCTACGTATTGAATTTAATTTATTTAGATATAAAATCAAACGTCACCACTAATCTAATTAATATTTTATAGCCTCCAATTTAAAACGATTACCACCTCATCAATTATCATTACGTAGCTACATGATGACGTCACAAATGTAATTTAGTGACGTCATGAATTCGTTTGAAAATGGAAGGCGTGGTTATGACGTAGAAGGTACAATTCTTAATAACGTGTGATTCATTAAGTTATCAGTCATTGGACAAAGGTCTGTGAGTCTTTGTATTGTTTTGGATTTTCTTTCATTGTCTTATATTGAGGCTGAAATGTTATTATAAATAAATTGCAGATACACGTGAGTAATTTTCCTTCAGAGTCGGTACCTAAACTGCACTAATTTATATATATTTAATATATTAATATTATATCTCCTGCAAAAGAAAAAAAAAATGCGTGCCACTAAACGCATTATACAGCAGAAAAATAAACCTTTTAACTATAAAAAGAGAAAACAATGATTATAATGCCAAAAGGGCCTCCAGCTCAGCAAAACTGCTACAACATTTCCGATCTCATCTGCCTTTATTTGGATAACTGAAAACTCAGTTGAAAAAAAAAATGCATATTATAAGATTAAAGACTACGTTGAAGACAAGGAAGTTTGGCAATAATTCCTTCTGCACATGTGGCTTCCCTGGTACCTCATTAACGGCATAACTATGTACGAGTCTATTAACTGCTCCCAAATTACCATGTTTTTTTACATTCACCTTGACATAATTATCTTATTATTTGACATTGTATACCTACAATTTGGTTTCAAGTCTATAATAGTGGCTTTTGTGGACATGATAATTGTTTAGATTTGTTACAGTTGTAATGGCAATCATGTCATTTGGTTTGAATAGGTCTTTATTTTTATTATCTTACTTATCTCTTGTATAGATTCTTTTTCATCTTGTGAATGTGAGAACGATGTAGGCTTGGACTGTAGTAGTTTTGTTGAACATTTTCTATTTTGTTAAGTACTTACCTGGTACTTTTTGAAAGGCCTACACTGTCCTCCCATACCTAATAACACTGTAATTCGAAAATATTGTAACAGTCAATTATTTTTAAAAGAGTAACCGTGGAGTTTCTTGCCGGCTCTTCTCCATAGGAAACGACCAATTGGAACCGTGCACCCTAGCTAACGTAACCCTAGCTTCTGACGTTTCATAAGTGCCCATGTAGGTTTATGTGAAATAAAATATTTTGATTTTGATTGACATGCTGCATGATAGTCAAAAATCAAAATCAAAATATTTTATTACTATTCTCTATATATATAATATATACTCTTTTAAAAATAATTGGCTTTTACAATATTTTCAAATTACAGTGTTTGTAGGCATGGGAGGACAATGAAAAAGGCAAAAACCGGCCAAGTACGAGTCGGACTCGAAGGGTTCCGTACCATTATCTATAAAAACGGCAAAAAATCATGTCTGTTGTATGGGAGCCCCCTTAAATATTTGTTTTATTTTAATTTAATTCTTTATTTTTAAAGTGAATATATAACTAAATATTTTGTGAATGTTTCAAGCCTCTACCTGTTGCCGTTATAAATATCAAGCAAAAATAAACAAAAAAAAATCACGTTTGTTGTATGGGAGCCCGCTTAAATATTTATTTTATTCTGTTTTTTAGTATTTGTTGTTATAGCGGCAACAGAAATACATCATCTGTGAAATTTCAACTGTTTAACTATCATGGTTCATACAGATACAGCCTGGTGACAGACGGACGGACAGACAAACAGACAGACAGACAGCGGAGCCTTAGTAATAGGGTCCCGTTTTACCCTTTGGGTACGGAACCCTAAAAAGGCCTTTCAAACAAGTAAGTACCAGGTACTTACTTAACAAAATAGAAGATGTTCAATAAATCTACAGATCAATAAGCCTACAACGTTCTCACATTCACAAAATAGAAAAAAATCAATATAAAACACAAATAATAATAAAAAAAACAATTTAAACCAAATGACGTGATTGCTATTAAAACTGTAACAAATTGAATAATTATCATGTCCACAAAAGCCACTAAGAGTTGAAATTAAATTGAAGGTATTAATGTCAAATACAATGATTATGTCAAGGATGAATTTAAAGAAAATAAACATGGTAAATATAGTAATTGCTAATTACAAACATACATTATTTAATTAATTAAATTTACTGCCATTAAATAAGCTGGTTCAAGACGTGGGACAACGGGTTCTGAAATGGAGGTGGGCAGGACACTTGGCTAGATGTGGTGATAGCAGGTGGAGCAAAGATCTAACGGAATGGTTGCCGAGAAACGGTAGAAGGAGCGTTGGCAGACCAATAGCCAGGTGGGGTGGACGACCTACAGGAGATCGCGGGGAAGACATGGATGAGACTCGCACAGACCAGGGAAGCATGGCACAGAAGAAAGGAGGCTTATACTTAGCAGTGGGCGGAACAAGGCTGCCAATGATGCTGCAATAACATGTTCAAAAATCTAATATTATGTACAAGTATTATACATAAAGAAAAGGTGAAGAGAGCTCATTGAGCACCAAAAATTCATCCGCAAACATTAACCTTTTTTTTTTTTGAAGCTGGGAAATCTTCGAGTAACTTCTCCCGCTCTGGGCGGAGCAGAAGGGCGTGTCAGACTTTTACTGACTAAAGCCCACCCGTGTTCCTTCAGTTGCCTGTTGCCAAGGGCCCCGGTATTTTCGGACTTTCGCAGCAATTCAATCACTTCAGATGGTTACATAAATTAATAAGAACTGCATTCACATTTCTTAATTATTATTTTAGCATAGATAGCGTACCAAAATGCTTACAGTATCATTGTATTTTGTCAGCACCTTCAGCAGGATCAAAATCAACAAAAATACGTAACCAATTAAGTAATTACTTCATCTAGTTTTTTCTGTTTAATATCCTGTGTTGGGAAGTTTATCCCACCGCTGGGCGCGGGATGTGATACGATCTCACGCCGATCGCGTGTTCAGTTACAGTTTGCGCACATATACAGCCATTACTATGCGTTAGGGCGAGAAGTAATCGAGTTTTTTTTAACGTGAGTTACGATAAATCGTTGTCTGTCTTTCTGTGGTCATCAAAAGATTTACGACATTTTGCTTCAAAAGAGTGAGTAGGTATTCGTAGAACTAGGACAATGATATTGTTTGCTAAAAGACTTCTAATTTTACTCTCAAGTTTAGCAGCTTTAAATGCACATTATACGAGGTCCTCCACCGACATCTTTGACATGCTATCTAACTTTAGGCGACCATAATACTACTCGAAAGATTCCTACTTCCTTATCCTTACATATTATAAAACAAAGTCCTCTGCCGCGTCTGTCTGTCGTCCTGTTCGCGATAAACTCAAAAACTACTCCACCGATTTTGATGCCGTTGTCACCAATGAAAACAGTGGTTCTCGAGGAAGGTTTTAGTATATAATAACCTACATCCACGCGGGCGAAGCAGCGGGTATCAGCTAGTATATATCTTGTTATGGCTATCCTTGTACCATGTTACTCAGGAGTCAGGGTGGACGCAAAATGTTTCTGTCTTCCATTCTCCGATCAGTCTTCATGTTGTCATTCATTCTCTTTCAGAAAGCTACTTACCTGAGTTATACTCCAACAGAGATGATTGTATTTCATTTGCAAATAATATAACTAAGCTGACATTTCTTTCCAAAAAATCGCCTCTCATCCACAGAACTCACATGATATCCCCCACTATCGAGAATCCACAGTACTGCCCCTTCGTCCTGCGTGTGTTTTTGTTGATGTAGACCAATTTACTGATTGTGCTGGCGGCCGCCGGTGAGCAAATTGAATGGGGATGGGGACTGTGTATCGTGATACTCAGCTCTAATCAGCGGTAATGAAATATTACATCGAAGAGGGACCTTGTCGATGCTATTGGCATAATTTTGATGTAGGTAATAGAAGTGTAACTTTATCTTTTTCATCTTTTAGCGACGGTAATCAGAATCAATTGTTTGACGTTCGAGATCTTATCGAACAGAACAGGCCTCCCACAAGGTGGACCGTTGACCTTGTAAAGGCCGCAGGAATCCTCTGGATGCGGGAACCAAAGAGGCGGTTTGATTGGAGGCCTATATCCAGCAGAGGATGTCTTTCGGCTGAAATTATGATGATGAAGCAGAATTATAGGACAAGCTGCTACGTGATCTTCATCAAATCCCATCACCGGTATTTGAGCCCGACTAAGGATACAATGTATCATATAGCTAGTTTATACAACTGGTGGCTCACGCTAGAAACGACTATATCTTCCACTGTCCATGGTCCGTCTTAGCGTCTTAGATAATGTATGAAAAATCTCGAGAGCCGATTGTGGTGGCCAGTAAACGCCTTTTAATTATTATCAGCGAATCACTCCTGCTTCGCACGGTTTTTACCACTTGACAAAACATCCAGATTTCTTAGTTCTAAGTAACTTTAATACGAACAGTTTATACTCATAAACCTTCCGGAATACATTTTCTAAAGGATGGTGAAAACCTCATCAAAATCTGTTGCGTGGGTTTAAAAGAACAACGCGGACAAACACGAAAAGCGACTTTAATTGATAATATGTCTAGAAGATAGTATCATAGGACACCTTGATGCTTGTTATTTCAACAGTTTTTCCATAATTGGCCTGCCCCTACTTACTAACTCAATACACGCGTTAGATGACTCACATTTCACTACCCATCTCACCATGAAAACGCATTAACACCAACATAAACGAATCATCATTCATTCATCCGTAGCGAATGCAGATAAAACATCAGATATATTCCCCTCATAAAGGTGAGATCACCCTAGTCGCGTGCGCACGCGCAGATGAACGTAATCACATCGATCATTGATCCAGAGGGCGGTTGATTAACTGCTAAATGGGATGGTAAAAGGCGAAGTAATGATGTTGGTTAATGAAACAGAAAAAATGGGATTATTGTAGTATGGTAGATTGCCTTGTTTTTTTTTTTTTGTTTTTTTGTAAGTGGTTTTTGTGCAGATATTTGAAACTGAAACGCTGTACAACATTATTTTTTCTTTATGCTAAACCCGAAAAGGGGTCATTGTACTCATCATTTTGAACAACTTTTTCAAAGGGAACAACATTGAATTCGCGAGATAAAAAGCAGCCCTACATTTGTGTTCACTTAAATCGACAAAATTACGGAACACGATTGATTGATTTTTTTTTCGCGATTTCAATGTTGGTCCCATAGAAAAAGTTCTTCAAAATGATGAGTACAATGACCCCTTTTCGGGTTTAGCATAAAGAAAAAATAATGTTGTATATGGAGATTATAAGAAATATAAGGCAGTATTTTATATAGAGTGACTATTTTCTCGGTATCCATAACCAAGCGGGGCTGGGCGTTGTGATGCCAGATTTGGTATAAAGACCAACTCCGACAATTTAATAAGATAAAAGGCTCTCGCAGACAGGCGCGACGTGACAGCGCGACGCGAATCTATTATAACCATGTGACAACGTCATGGAAATTGTTCTACCAAAATCGCGTCGCATCGTCGAGTCACGCCTATCTTCGGGATCCTTAACGCTCACCAAAAACGGTCACCAAATTAATGGTGTCTTTCTTTCTCCCTTAATTTCGCTGATCGATTCCAATTAAATAAACACTTTGCCAATACACCATAACCTTATAATATTTCCCTATTACATGCTCGTCACACATGGAGGCGCCACCGGCGTCGCGGGCGCAATCACGACGTTATTGTTGTAGAGGAGATCGTGCATAATCGTGATGCAGCCGCGTGATGCACCCGGCACGAGCCATCCGCGTGTTGTCTCGCTCTCGCATGACATGTACCTTCTAGGGTATACAGGGACTAGGAAGGTAACATAACCCTGTAAATATTTGACCCTAAAACTAGGCCAAAAGCCCGCTACAAATTGCTAAAATACCTTTCAGTAACTGCTACTATGAAAGGACTAAATTGCGAGGAACGTGTGATTAGCAAAGGAGGATGCTTCTGTAGGTACATGCCTTTTACTAGGAGTCCTTAGGATACCATTACCCATTACCAAGAATATCGCATCACGCAAGCCAAACACTAGTCTAAAGAAACGACTTTCTGTTAAATTATACATTTCAACTTTCTAGGTCATCTGGGGGCTAAAAACGTTCACTTTAGCAGAATCATAATAGGAAAATATTATGAATCGACGTAAAATGTCACAAACTGACAATTCATAGTGATCTGCGTGTAATTCATAATACGAATTAATTCATATTATGTTTGACAGTTTTCTATGGAGATTTGTAAAATGGTCCACAAAAATTATGAATTGATTTTATGTAAAATTAAAGGAATTGCTAATGACAGTTGGGATTCAGGAAATGAACCGCTTTTAGAGGAATTGCTAATGTGGCCGGTTTAGGCCTGCTGGAACTGGGTTAGGTTTTTATCTATAGGTAGGTAGGTAAGTCAGTCAGTGATAAAATGCCAATTTTTTGACGTTAATATCTCAACAACCGTTTGAGCTGTATTTATGAGGGGATCTAGTTATTCTAAGGGGTATTAATAAATCATGTGTGTATGTTATATAGATTTTGAGTTATTCAGGGGTGAAAAGCTCCAAATGGTACGTGTACACACGGCTGCTGCGTCGCCAGTTCTTTTCTTGAACTTGGCTTGACACGCTGCCGCATGTCTAGATCTAACCAATCCTAGTCAACTGGAAGACACATGACAGGTCGAGACACAAAAGCTTATATCCTTAACCCTCTCCCTTAGATGATTCCTTTCTAGATACAGATTTGAATATTGCTTGCTTATGCCATATTGTTCTCTAATATTGACACAAACGAGAGATTGGACCAATTACAATAATTAACATAGAAACATTTAAAAAAAGATTAGTATTGACAATGTTGTTGTTTAAATGTATAATTTAATTAAAACTAACATGGAACAGTGGACTCCCTGGCATACTTTCTCTCACAGAACACCAGACAAATACGCATAATTTTATTCCATTCATCCGCAAATATCACATTCAGGGTTGGCCAGAAGGGCGTGGTGACAAGATTAGCCGGCGGTAACGGGCCGCATTTCTTTGGAACGCTGAATATTCATACGCATCATCACTTAATGAGGCTCTCTTAGAGCATCTGACGATATATCATGATGCTTCTTTCCCTCAGTACATTATAGTGATGTGACACGTCCACTACAACGCGGGTGGGACACGATCATATCGTCATGATGCACTTCGTGATCCATCGGGCACGCGCCATCCTCGTGTCGTCTCGCTCTAGCACGAGCAAGTGACCCACTCCGGAATATTAATAGTATTGATAGTTTATGAATAGTGCAGGCAGGACTTTATGTTAATTTTGTATTTATAAACGATCTAATATTAAGTTTATGTTTTCAAATATCATCGTCTGCCTAACCTCTTCCCGAGTATGTTGGGGTCGGCTTCCAGTCTAACCGGATGCAGCTGAATACCAGTATTTTACATGGAGCGGCTGCCTATCTGACCTCCACAACCCAGTTGTTACTGGGTAATGCGATACTCTTTGGTGAGACTAATTATCAGACTTTCAGGCAACGAAGGAGGAAAAGTATAGGCTGTTTAAGTTTATGCTCGATTACTGCTATCGGGTTTTAAAGTAATTTCAACATATTCTTTTTTTCTAAAATAGAATATTAATTTATAAATCAATTAGCTAAAGTGAGATCAAGTATCTCAAATCCAATCAAATAAAGTTTATTAATCAAAAAGTAACAATACAATATAGCCAAATTCGGTGAGCCACAAACTAAGCGTCTCGCTTTTATCTTGTGGTTCGGAGTGCGATTAACAATATTATGGCAACCTTCCAGATTGAGGGTTTTAATAAAGATAATATTAAAGATAAATATAACAAGAAAACATTATAAATGTCAAATTCTAGACGTAAGCTAAGGAAAAGTAAAAATAGTTTACATTTTGTTGGGCTTGTGTAGTTGTGTGAGGTGAGATGGTGTGTGTGGTGGGGTGTGTGATGGTGTGTGTGGTGGGGTGTGTGATGGTGTGTGTGGTGGTGTATGTGTGTGAAGTAGGTTCTATATCAAGGCTTCGGTGTCATCGTATGTTAATATGATGGGCTGAAGGAAAAATCTGATTTCGAAAAATTTGAGGTTGTCAGACCTCAACATTTTCGCTGAATAAAAATAAAAAAAATGTGTGCGTTCTTTTTACATCTCTATCAAAAAATCAGTTCCACACACGCAACGTTACGAAATACATGATGACGTAAAATAATAAGAGTATGTCTCTCGACCTCTAAACAGTGCGCTGAGCAATCCATCATAACTTAATTAACGCCTCTGATTAACATGAGGCGGTGCAATGTGGAAGTTGGACATTTAGAAATAATTCCGTTTGGCCGCATTTAAGTTTATATTTTCAGCGCAATATTTTTACGCATAGTCTTTACGAGAAAACAAACATAACATAACATTGTTTCCCCGAAGGGTACCTTTAGTACACCCTCAACGAGAAGAGGCTCCTGAAAAACAGGCTCATATTTCAGGATAAACCACAATAAAAATTGTTTCATTGTGGTTAGTGGTAGAAGACAAAATCAAAAATTAATAAAACTATTTGGGATACGCACAGGAAACACAGACAATAAAAATGGAACATAAAAAATCTAACAAAATATGAGCTGAAATCATCTGAGAACCCCTCATATCAAATGCGACATTCATTTCTTTAAAAAAAAAGTTGTTTTTTTCCAGGCTATTGATAATGATTCCTAGTTGTTCGACATCATTATTGTCACCTTATTCGCCTATATCTAGTCATTTCTCTAAACCAACAAAAGCACAGTCTACCCGCAACAGCATGTAACATGTCCTCGGCAACTCCTCTCCATTTCACGCACGACCCACTTGCCTAAGATTTAGATTCTAATTCTTATTTACTTAACTCTTTATGTATTACACAATGTACCCTTAAATTAGTTCGTGGCGCCATTTTAATATGAAATAGTTACAAAAATGTTACGCGTAGTTGAATTTATTGGTTTTAACTTTTACATCTGCAATTTTGTAATTAGAATTTTTAGAGTGGGATTTAGAGAGTGTCCACAAAACTATACGAGCTCTAAAAATACACTTACGTATCATTACGGGAATTAACATTGATACCGGGAGGATGAAAACGCGTAGCAGCATCCAGTTTCGTAGCAAACGGCTACGAACTTCGTAGCACTCTATTATAATTATATTTCTAATTCGGGAAAATATTAAATATTATTATTAAATAGAAATATTTATAGAAGACTAGCTGCTGCCCGCGGCTTCACCCGCGTAGGGGTATGAAAAATAGATTACGACCGATTCATAGACCTACCAAATATACATATAAAATTTCATAAAAATCGGTCAAGCCGTTTCGGAGGAGTATGGCAACTAACACTATGACACGAGAATTTTATATATTTTACACTTTCTTAGTGAAATTTAATTTCCTGTTCGCCCATTCTGTTATTTTCCAGCGTATAACCTTCATTACTCAACACAGGGCTACAGGGAAGAAGTTTAATTTAAACTTTTCGTGAGGTAAACGCGGCAATTCTTGTAAATAGACACATAAAGAAACCTTCTTGGTACTTTGGAAGCACCCGACCACAGGCCTCGACATTTGCTGGAGCCAGCCTGCGCCCTTCATTCGTCCCTGAATAATCCTAACATGATTCAGCGTGGCCGATATTGTCCTTCCACCAACAACGCCCTAAGCCGAGGCCCACAGGTACTCCACAGCTTAGAGGGGGTGCCTTTTCCAGGTAGTCCTTTAGTCAAAAAGTTTATTGCCCTGACTGGAGGCTTTAATTTACACAGGCACTAAAGGAATTCTGTGTAAGCTGCCTCTAGCCCCCTTAAGATCGAACTGCGAAATTAAGAACAAATTTTTTTAAACAGGCAACTGCCTTCCTCTTTCTAACTAACTGGCCGATTCTTTGACAACTGAACGATCTTTTGCTCAGCAGTAGCCCTTGCGACTAGGCTTGCCAACCTTGATGCATGAATTTACCGGCACTTTGGCAATCAAAATGCGGGACGTAAAAAAAAAAGCGGGACCCAGCTGTCAAAGTGTAGGGACGCGCAAAATACAATAAAAAATCATTTTAAATAGTTTTATTGAACGTTTAACTTTGGTTTACAAGTACAAGATCTACAAGCTTACCACTGTGTTGTATTGCTGATTTTTATTATTAAAATTCTATAAATAAATATTTGATACGGCTGCGAATCATATTTAGATCAACATATAGCCTGCAAATTGCAAAAAACTTAAGAAACTTGAATTTCGGGGGTTACCCCGAAATTTACCACCCCGGGGTTACCCCGGTTCACTAAACTCCCGACTTCTGCCCGAAGGATTAGCCGTAGGTACGATGAAACGGGACAATTGGCGTCCCGCACACGTCTTTCGTGGGAAGAATCCTCTAAAGCTCTAGAAACAGGACGTCCCGGCTCTCGCGGGCGGTTGGCAAGCCTACTTGCGACCCCAAGACTAACGAAGACAGTAGAATTTGTAAGTAATTTGGTACTATTCTAAGATCAAAATTCAATGTAGGTAATAAAGAGAATGATTCACCTTGCAATTCTACAAAACTAATAAGGAAATAATCGTGAGTGAAATAAACACATCTAACTGCAATAACATTCATTTATGTTCAATTGTCCATACATCATATCATATTTTATATCATTTTACAACCTGTATTGATGAACAACATCATCGTAGTTACAATAAATTAAAAATTCTATTCACATACAAGTTTCTATTACGACTAATAGAGGCTAGATGCTATACACCGAGCATTGACTTCTATTATAATTATTAAACAATAATAAATTAAACAACCGACATATAAAAGAACTTCTTAAAACCACTTTCAACTCTTAACATCCCAAAAATAAGATTGAAATTCGATTGACAATAAGTATAGTATCAGTAAAAAAAGGTTGGTAGTTTCTGATAAAAAAGAGGTTGAAAACAAAGGCGGTACGAACCTTTTTGGTGGCGATGGTTGAGATAAGGTGGCTGGTGACAAATATGTCTGTCTGAGATTTATAGAGCATCTCGTTATGATTGCAAGTGGGTATTTGTAGTGCGGGAGCTGGGTTTCAAAATTTTACGAAGCAACCACATTTTAAGGTGGGTACTGACCGGTGTTACGCGGTGTAATGTAACATCTTACAAAGCGAGTATTCGTGCAGTCAGTACGTGGAAACGAGCACAAACACGCGAGCAACGAGCTGCTCTTGTTCGTTTGGAGTGCTCCTACCGTTGTCGGTTTTTGGCGAATCAATTTGAGTGTTACGCTGTTCAGGCAGTACGCCACGACAAGTCGTCATGAGCGCACAGAGTGTCTTGCGAATGTGGAGTACGGGTGAACAAAGAGTTCAAAACGAGTAGCGGCGTAACGTAACATGCTCGCTGCGAATGGTACATTACGGCCCGTAACACCGATCAGTACCCACCTTTAAGGTGTTTTTTTTTTTTTAAATTACTTTGATTTTGAGGTTGGTGTAACTACTCGTATTTATAAACAGTTTTGTATTTTTTTCTTACAGTAAGGTGGTTATTGATCATCCTATTGCGCGAGGATGGTAAATAACGGAAACACCATCGCAAAGGGGGAGGCTTGGCGACTTTGCTGTTCTTTGTTGATCCAACACCATATACCATGTCTAACACATCATCGAGATATGTAGCAGACGTGAGCTAACCCCTGGTTGGCACGGGCAATTTTTTATCACGGCTATTTCTATTCGCGCACTGGATTTTCAACGCTCTGCTTAGCGCCGAGAGTTGAAAATCCAACAGTGTGTTTTTTTGACGCGCTGGAATGCGTAGAATATGTGCACATATTCTACAACGTGTAACGTTAAATGCGCAAAACCTCAGACACCCCAACTGATTTTTAATTAAAATTAACAAAAATCATTTAAAAATTTGTCAAGGTTTTATGTGCTGTTTTAATTTTGGAAGATTCGTATTTGCATTGAAATAAAAGATATTATTATCCCGCGTATGAGGAGCTCGTGGCTAAGTAATAACAGCCGCTCGGGTTGATCCATCAGGTTAAGCTACGCTTGCCGGGATTGGTCCGTGGATGGGTGACCATTTTCACATATCGAGACTCCGTGCCTCGGAAAGCACGTTAAGCCGTTGGTCCCGGCTGTCATTTGTGGATCTTTGTCAGTCGTTACGAGTCGTCAGAAGCCCGGAAGTCTGACAACCAGTCCAACCAAGGGTATCGTATTACCCAGTTACTGGGTTGTGGAGGTCAGATATGCAGTCGCTCCATGTAAAATACTGGTATTCAGCTGCATCCGGTTAGACTGGAAGCCGACCCCAACTTGGTTGGGAAAAGGCTAGGCAGATTGATTTTTGATTATCCCGCGTATGAGAAAATTTAAATTGGTTGACAACAAATTGTGTTTGTTTACCTGTTTTGGCGGGTTTGCGCATGTGATGGCTTGAACTATTATTAAATAGACACGGTAACTTTTTTAATGAAGTTTTTTTTTTTAATTTGGCCTGTAATAAAAAGTGGTTCAATTGATTCTGCTTGTTATTCTGATCAAACTATTTTCAGGTTTTGCGCATTTAACGTTACACGTTGTATAGTACACCCCGCCAGTTAGGTTTAATTACTATGTAATAGTGTGCCTATTGACATCAACCGGGCCCAAATCCAGATTCCGGGTTGCTACTGAGAAATTTCTAATGGAAAAACCCAATAACATTGTTAACCTAACCTGGGAAATGCTCGGCAGTAGCGGGGTTAACCTGATGTTGGCCATGATTAATGTGCCATATTATTTGTGTATATTTTTGAAGACCCTAAATCCTACTAATATTATAAATGTGAAAGTTTGTGTGTTTGGATGTTTGTTACTCAATCACGCAAAAATGGTTGAATGGATTTGGATGAAATTTGGCAAACAGATAGTTTATAACCTGGATTAACATATAGGATACTTTTTATTACACTTACGCGGGTGAAACCGCGGGGCGCAGCTAGTAATTAAATAAATAAGAGTCATATGAGTGAGAATAAACGCTCAAAATAGAAATTGGCATAACCACCGGGCGGGCTTCGGAAGAATGCTTCTGATATTTAGTGAGTGAGCATTCTCCTGTCGCTTATCCCAATAATGTTTGACACTTAACTCTAAAACATCTCACAACGACAGTTTTTGTGGACCTCCGATACTGCTGAATGTGTGGAGAGCATTTATCTAAAGGTGTGGACGAACGTTTTAGTCATTATCGCGCAGACGCAGCCGGGAATGTCGCTATTATCGCGCGCACGCGCCGCTTACGTAGACCATAGCAGTGTGTAGTAGAGACAAGAGGGAATCTTTGATTAAGGAATTGAAGAATCACTGGGGAGACAGGTCAGGTAATGGAAAACCAAATTGATGATCCATTTTCATAATTGCTGACGTATGTAGAGTTGGTATAAGATCTTATTTATAAAGGAGATTCAAGGTCGATGCAAATATCTAAGCGATAGCGTAACCTGCCAATTTTCTAAGGTAAAACAAGCTTGAACAATAATCGAGAAAAATGTTGATATAATTAATGAAAATACCGACCAAGTGCATGTCGTACCATGCACAATGAAGGGTTCCGTAGTTGGGATGAATTTATAAAACAAACTTAACATTGTAGTTGAAAAACTTGTTCTCTATACAGAATGCATGTTTTTACAACTGCAAATTTAAGTTGGTCGATTATTACTCGGTAACTTGTGGAGCCTACGTAGCGGTGATAGTTTTCCTTTTAATTTCGTTATATATACTACTGCCGTGAATTTTTCCACATATCCAAACCCAACCATTTAGCTAGCAGGGGGGGGGCGACACGTGGCTCTAACAAAAATTAGCACTTTAAAGCTTAATATTCCTCAAACGGATCCCTGAATCCAAAAATGATTGTTACAAACTCACATTATTTTTAAACGACCTTTCCAACAATACCCCACGCCATGGAATTGACGAGAAAAAAAAAACCATCCCCACTTTACGTTTAGAGGAGCTACCCTAAAAAAAAATTTTTTTAACGATTTTTTTTACCACTTTGTCGGCGTCGTTTATATGTATATCCATACCAAATTACAGCTATCCAGTACCAACGGTCTCTGAGCTAAGCCGCGGACAGACGGACATGGCGAAACTATAAGAGTTCCTTGTTGACTACGGAACCCCTAAAAACCGACCTATTATTGTTAGAAACCAATATTTTGTAACAATAATTTGATTTAAGAGTGTCCATGGAGTTTCTTGGCCGTTCTTCACCATAGGAACCTACTACGCTTTGGAATGGGCAATCTAGCTTCATCTTTCTGACTGAACGACCCTTAGCAATTCAAAAGTACCTGTGTTTATTGAAATTAATGGCAATCCATGACAGGTCTATCCATTTCGTTGTCTATGGTCAGGGATGTTGGATTCATCTCTCGAGTATGTGTCGCTCAGACAGACGTTATCTCGTCGTAAACTGCTCGTACACCGGCGGCAGACTAGAGATAGCGTCCTCTTAAATTTTACTACAATCATTAAGCATTGGGAGGTTAAGACAAAAGGTTTGGAAGTGCATGCCACTTTGCTGGTGACGGAAAAAACTAAGTTATGTTGGTTAAAGAGCAGTGGCCCAGTGGTATTAACCCCTACTTACGAGTCATAGTTTGTGGGTTCGAACCCAGCCAGGCGCTTCACTTTGTGTAAATAATAAAATCACCACTGCTTTCAAAACGGTGAAGGAAAAAAAAAAGTAATAAAAACTAAAACCCAACTACGACTAAAAAGGTATAAACAAGACACCACAGACCGACAAATTAAAAATCCGGAGTCACACGTAATCTGTTCGATTTATGCCCTAACACGTGTGACTCCGGATATTTTTAATTTGTCTGTCTGTGGTGTCTTGTTTATACCTTTTAAAAAAAACTAAAAACTAAAACCCAACTACGACTAAAAAGGTATAAACCTTTTTAGTCGTAGTTGGGTTTTAGTTTTTATTACTTTTTACTTTAATTCTTTTTTCATTCTTTTGGGGTTATAATATTAGGTCTTTACCTATGAAATTGCCGTTCTGCAGTACTGGCCATTTCAAATCAAAATAATTTTTGTTTGGCTAAGAATTCTAATTTCAAATTAATTTTATTTTAAAAACATGGATTTTTTTTTCCAAAAGTAGCCATTTCTTTATTGATTAGTGTTACATTTTCATCGCATTTCAGTCTTTTTCGTCATCATGGATACGTTAAAAATTCGAGTAATTATGGAATATGAGTACCGTCGTGGCAGCAACGCGGCACAAGCGGCACGCAACATCAACGACGTTTACGGAGCTAACACTACAAACCAACGCACCACCTGTTATTGGTTTGCTCGCTTCCGTTCTGGAAATTTCGACCTGAAAATTGAACGTCGCGGTCGTCCGAAGACTTTGGTCGACAATGACGAATTAAAGGCGATTGTGGAAGCTGATGATACACAACCTACGGCTGAATTAGCAGCAGCTTTCGACGTTAGCGTCAAAACAATATTGGTCCATTTGCGTCAAATTGGCAAGGTAAAAAAGCTTGACAAATGGGTGCCCCACGAACTCGATGATCGCCAGCGCGAAGTACGCGTCGAGACGTGCCTTGCACTGCTCAACAGACACACAAATGAAGGAATTTTAAACCGCATTGTTACCTGCGATGAAAAATGGATTCTGTTTGATAACCGCAAGCGCTCAGCAAGTTGGTTGGATCCTGGTTCAGCACCTAAACAATGCCCTAAACGAAAACTTACCCCTAGAAAAGTGATGGTCACTGTTTGGTGGTCTAGCGCCAGTGTGATTCATCACAGCTTCTTACCAAACGGGGTGAGCATTACTGCAGATGTGTACTGTGAAGAACTGAACACAATGATGGAGAAGCTGGCGCATCTCCAACTAGCATTGGTCAATCGCTCGTCTCCGCTGCTCCTGCACGACAACGCGCGACCTCATACTGCACAGCAGACGGTCTCCAAGTTGCAAGAACTGGGGTTGGAAGCTCTCCGTCATCCGCCCTACTCACCAGACCTTGCGCCTACAGACTACTACTTTTTCCAGAATTTGGATAACTTCTTGGCGGGAAAAAAATTCAATACCCGAGAGGCAGTACAAAATGCCTTTGAAGAATTTGTTGTCTCCCGTCCAGCTGATTTCTTTAAGAAGGGCATCAATAAACTGCCACTGCGATGGCAAAGATGCATTGATTGCATGGGTGATTACTTCGATTAATACAAATAAAAAATTCATGAAAAAAATTCGTTTAAATTTTTTCATACAAAACGGCAATTTCATAGGTAAAGACCTATTATATATATTTGAAATGTGCTCATTAAGCCCTTTCATTTGATACCCAACATGGTACCATTAAACAATTTTTTGTTTTTAGTTCCTGACTTTATGTCCTGTAGAGGGCGCCTTTTTTAGTTTAATGTGACGTCACATAGCCTATAACCAGCGGACGATCAAAATGCTTCCAACGATACCTCACTTGTCAAATTGTGATGAGTGGTTTAGAAGATATGAGGGAACAGATGAACATACATACATATATACATACCGGTCAAAATCATAACCCTCCTTTTTTCTTCGCCGTAGTCGGGTAAAAAGTGATGGCTACTACAAAACATCTCCTACAAAGAATTTAGCTACTTGCGCCCTGGGGGCCTAAACCGGCCACATTAGCAATTCCTCTAAAAGCAGTTCATTTCCTGAATCCCAGCTGTCATTAGCAATTCCTCTAATTTGACTTATAAGCAATTCATAATTAACTAGAAAACCATCAAATAGATGAATTATTTCGTAATATGAATTACACGCAGATCATATTATGAATTTTCAGTTTGTGACATTTTACGATGATTCATAATATTTTCATAGAATGATTCTACTAAAGTGACTGTTTTAAGCCCCCTGGTGCACAGAGGGTCTCAACTTTCCTTTTTTAACTATCACTTTTCGCACATAATCTACTTATTTATCTCTACACTGGTATATAACTCAGTCTTATTTACTATACACAAGCACGCTCGGCGTTCGTTACAGGACTTATGAGACCATAGAGCATTCTCAAAGGAAAGAGATATCTTTATTAGGATTGGGAAGCGAATGCACGAAAATTGTTAGTCGTAGTTTGTATTATACTGTACCTATTTTTTCTTAAATCTTTGCCTATTGTCTCTCCTGATCTAAATTTTTCTAGAAGAAAAGATGATATAGGTACATTATTTATCTCAATGAAAAACGACACCCATGTAAAGTAGTAATTGGCCACCTTCTACATAGTATTACTGCATACTCAAATGTACTAGTTGTAACTTTCCATAAAATTAAATAAATTATACTTAAATAAATATTTGAAGTAGTTAGTTTGTGAACAGTTTTAGTTAAGTTAATATATAATTTTGTATTTTTTTATTAATTATTTAGTTATAAGTTGTTATTTATGTTCATATTATTTGAATTGCCCATATAATTTTGACGGCGAATTAATGCATTATTTTTAAACATATTTCACTAGTGCATAATATGCTATATAAAAGAATTACCATAACACTATTTAATTAACGTCTTTAAAATTGGAAACGACAAGATTGTTGATGACGATATCTTACTTCAGTGGGACCGATTTAAGCAAAAAAGATCCAATCCACACAAACCTCGTTAGAAATGTAAAGGAAAGAAAAAGGCTCCGGTTTTAAGTAGAAACAAAAGTCTAATACATCAATCAAAGGCAACATAGACAAAGATATAAAAAGTAAAACATCATAAAAAAGGCTTGCACATTCTCTCCTTAGTGTGGATTGGATCATTTTTGCTTAAAAAAGTCATTACACCTGCCATTTCCATACAGAAATAAAAATAAACAGTCGCAGAAAATAGATTCTGACGTAATTTCTGCTTCTAGGTTAAAAATAATACCCAATGCACATGAAATAGAACAATAATCTATTTTATGTTATTTATCAGGAACAAAAGCGAGGTTTTCTTCAATAAACGTTAGGAATCTAGTTCAAGCTGAGTTAGAGCTGTTTAGGATTTTATGGGGGATATCGATATCTTTGACTTTTCAAGGAAGTTCCGATGTATAGTGTATGTATACACGATTTTTTGGAGTAAATTTTCCAATAGAATGGCTTATTTAAATATCTTTTTATAATCCCCAGCCTCCCCCCCCCCCTCTCCTGCCTCGCATGGTTTTTACGACTTAACAAAACAAAGATTTCTAAGATAGACATTACTGTATTAAACACATAAACCTGGAGTAGAACATAGGATACTTTTTATCCCGATATTCCCACGGGATCGAGACTTACGCGGGTGAAACCGCTGGGCGCAGCTAGTTACTTATATTTGAGTACCTATTCAATAACATTTTTTGGAGCGCAAATCATCTGCCTAGCCTTTTTACAACTATGTTGGGGTCGGCTTCCAGTCCAACTGGATGCAGCTGAATTCCAGTATTTTACATGGAGCGACTGCCTATCTGACCTCCACAACCCAGTAACTGGGTAATACGATACCCCTTGGTAAGACTGGTTGTCAGACTTTCGGGTTTCTGACGACCAGTAACGACTGTCAAAGATCCACGAATGACAGCCGGGACCCACGGCTTAACGTGCTTTCCGAGGCACGGAGGAGTCTCGGTATGTAAAGATGGTCACCCATCATCGGACCAACCCCGGCAAGCGTAGCTTAACCTGATGGATCGACTCGTGCGGCTGTTATTACGTAGCCACGAGCTCCTCCTGGAGGGCAAAATGGGAATTAATTAAATAGATACTTAATAAAAACTACTTTGCCTTTAATTTCAATAGATACTTGGACCTACTTGTAAACTAAACATGGTTGTTTAGTTAGCACCGGTGGTCCTAAGGTACATTGATCTCTGGTGATTATTCAATAAGGTAGTTGACCTGCACTGAGTAATTGTAATAATTCAGTCAACTCAATTGTTTATGGGACAATGGACACCATAATGACATAGCTTTCTACGGATTTCGGGCAAACAATAAGGTGACTGCCAAATGTCCAGACCTTTCTTTGAAACCTTTTTACACCTATATCTGCGAAATACTATATAATCATACTAGCTACGCCCCACTGTTTCACCCGCATTCATTTCGATCCCGTGGGAATATCGGAAAAAAAGTATCCTATGTCCTATTCCAGGGCATGGTCTACCCCTGTGCCAAATTTCATATACATCCGTTCATCCGTTTTAGCGTGAAAGCGTAACAAACAAGTAAACAAACAAACTCACTTTCCCATTTCTAATATTAATAAAATAATAAATATAGTTAGGATAGTTAGAATAAGACGCACCCTGGTACATTAGGCTAGAATCGCGACAATCTAAGAAGTCCGTTTTGACAGCTATAAAAATGCTTTGTGTAGCGATGAAAAAACCTATTGGTTTCTTATAAACTGATTCTTGAGACACATCGATTGAACATACTTAGAGACTTTGTAATCGACGACTTATCTACATTGCTTAAAAATCATTCTCGTTAACTTAACTCTTAACGTTTTATTACATGTACGAGAACGAAACGTCAAAATGAACTTCTAAGATTGTCGCGAGTGTAATGTTGGAAAGTAATGTAAAAAAAAATGGGTAGGTAGCCTAGGTAATACCACCGGCCACCACCAATAGTGATGAGCTACAAGTCACTCCAGGTCAAATCAAACCAGAGTACCATGAATGAGGCACTTAAACCAGTCGCGTTTTATTCAAACCTTGGGTCCAAAACATTTAGGTATGCAAGTACATTCTAACTAGGGTGCTGGTACACCCTAATTGCGTGACACACTTTTAATCACAATCCGAGAGTTTTGAAGGAAATTTTTGAAAAATTCGTCTGCTCAACAACGCCGTAAATAACGCAAAATGAAAGTGGGTGAACTGTCAAAATTACACCCATCGCGATCAATTGCCAGTTTATATCCCCCTGTTTCGGGTCTTTCAACTTATGCACAAACATATTCATCTCTCAGAGAGTTCCCATAGCCACAGAGTACAGTAAACAGTATAGCTAACAATCTTGTCAACAATAGAATGATAGAGCCTGTTGTCCGCGCCTCTGTGACATACTGAGCTTACGTAAAAGCGTAGTTTACTGTACGATCATGTTGTTTTCCAATTGTGTCGACACAGAGAATTGTCTTTAATAAATAATTCAGCCCTCTTTTTCAGATTGAGTGAAACTTTTTGGTTCTCTGGGTCAATTTTCTTCGGTGAAGGATGTAATACGGTTAAATCTTTAGTAAATATTTTCGAGGTTTCGAACTTGTGAAGTTTTTGTTATGAAAATATTTACTATAGGCTACCCCAAAATACGGGCACTAAGCAGGTAAATTATCAAGCTAAAAAAGATATTATTTATTGGACTTTAACCTATCAAAATGCGAAATTTACCTTTCTGACATTACCGACAGACAACTGACCCTTGAGAAATTTAATACAATAGCCCCACAAATCAAAATTTTAGAAAAAATGTTCACTGCTCTTCCTGGGTTCCCCAATTTTAGAAGACAGCTTTTCTCTTTTCATCGAAAAAAATTAAAAACTTCAACGACATTTCGGACAGACTCTCCAAAATTAATTTACATTCGGCATTCACCCTAATCAGATACTGTTGTTTCGGTCCAAATTTTATATATTTTCTACTCTCTTCCCCTTTATGGAAGCAGTCACACCTCTTGGACAAAATTAATCAAATTATTCAAAGCACACTAACATCCATTTTAAATGTGGCCCTGGACGACCGAGCGTGGCTGCAAGCCACACTACCCATCCGTTTTGGTGGCCTCGGCGTCCGCAATTACTGGTATTAGCTTACCGGCGTTCCTGTCCTCTGTCCACAGCACTGAAAAGTTGACCGGGAAAATTTTAGCCCCCTGCCTGGTTGACCCTGAAGTGCCGTGCTTGACCGATGCAGAGAACGCCTGGAAAGTGGCTTGCCCAGGTACAGATCGGCCCGTGATCCCATTTTCCCAGAGGCAGTGGGATGAGCCGCGAGGATTCTTTGTTAGCATACATGAAAATAAAACCCAGTTACGCCAACTAATTTTTGAAACCATAAATAACGTTTCGAAACATACAATAGATCGTCCCCAAAACTATGTATGACACATAAGTAATATTACAATCTTACGCAAATCAGTTTACCGTTAGCTCGTCAACGTTCCCTTTGGCGTCGAGTTGCGGTCAACGATGCGTTTGTTTGCTAATTTATTGTATTACATACCTACTTAAGTATGTCGTATTGTCACGAATTTATTTAATAGACTGGTGAATAATACTGCCTAATTTTAACTTGCTTTTATTCGTTTTTTCATTAGGAGAGGGAAAGGTACTGTGGGTTTAATTCCTTCCTACTTAGGGATTGATTTAGAAATTATTGGGTTAAATTATAATTACTCTTAGGTACCAAAGGTATTTCTTATACTTAAAGGAGACACCTATGTAAGATAAGCATATCGTAGAAGTTGTACTAGTAACACTTATTTTTTCAATTACCTACTTAAATCTTAAATGCTTAAGATTTTGTTTAATTTAATGCTCTCGAATTATTTATAAAAGAGATGAACAAGCAGAGATTTTAGTTAGAATTTTAAATGAAAGACCATTAAGTCAAGAAAATTTAGTGTAAAAACCTACAGAATTTAAAAATAAAAAGAAAACCTTTAATAATAGTAAGATCAAAGTGTGTCGACATCATTGGAAAACAACCCACTCAGTGATATCTGCGTGACGTGTAATCCAACAGAACGGCTCAGATAATAGAATTAGTGGTAACTGCTGGCCGAGGACTTATCCCACGCATGTCCCACTCTCAGCCAATTGTACCAACTGCGGCTGCACAAGTAGATGCATGATAATATGGGGTTTTGAGAAACAAATGACTTTCGTAATTTTTTTGTTAAGTTGGTGAAACTCAGAAGACACCAAGGCACAAAGAGTCGTGGTCTTCTTTTGTTTTCATGATCGTCTCTTGTTTTGAGTGTCGTAACAAGGTACCAAGGGCTTGTGTAGGTACAAGTCCGTTGCTGACTACAGGCAGCAGAAGTAGACGACGTGCCGCCGCGACACTTCAGGTTTCTATGTATTTCTATGAAATACCTTCCGTAGCGACACGTCGTATTTCATTGAAATACAAAGAAACCACTAGACGACACATCTCCTGCTACTGACTATAGTCGGCTACATAGTTGTGCCTTTTAGGTCAAAGGAGGTTACCTCGGCAAATTAGACATAGTAGGTTCCCTAGATCTTCTCAAAAATGTCCTCGACGAAAGGCGTTCCAAAAAAAATAGATATGTATAGTAAACTAGTTTGACCCGCGTAAGTCTCGATCCGGTTGGAATATCGGGATAAAAACCTCCTATCCTATGTCCTATTCCAGGTCATGGTCTATACTTGTGCCAAATTTCATCCAAATCCGTTCAGCCGTTTTAGCATGAAAGCGTAACAAACAAAGAAATAAACTCACTTTCGCATTTAAGGATGGTAATAAAATGTCTCCTGTTTATAATCAGCATGCTTAGCAGAAATGGCTTGGTAAGGAAAAGATGCTGTTGGTCATCCTCCTCGGCCAAGCTCCCATCACCCCATTAACTGTATATGAATAGAACTAACCGGTATGTACCTATAACATTCTTTGTCATAAAACCTACTCTAGATTGAGTATCAGATCAAAAACTGACTATCTCCATCAATCAAACACAAAACACACACAATTAACAAAAACACACTCCATATTTCCACAATACACACTACCATCAATTTACCTGTAGTGGAAAACTCAACGAAAAAACATAATCCAATATGTCTGCCGTTTCCGAATATCCGAAAAATGATACGGTGTCCACAATTCAGGGAAGTGGAAGCCGCGTTTATCCAGTTTTCGAATCAGGCATAAAAAGAGCGGGCGCGTTGCTCCCCTTCCCCCTGGCGCCCTCCCCCGTCCCCCCTGGCGCCGGGGGAGTGCGCTGAATCGATATGCAAGTAAAATGTACACCTGTAGGGACCATGGGTTTGGGTTTTTCAGGGAATGTTGTTGTACTGATTTTAGTTTTTTTTTTTTTTTTTTGTATTTATTTGTTTGCATCGTGATGCCCTTAGATTGCACCTTATGACGAGTCTCCGTGAGTAAAATAACTATTTTATTGCATCCATCGGATTCTGGGCTCCGTTACTGTACACTGTACAGTACTGTACAGTACTGACCTATTTTTGCCTTAGGTCTTGCCTAAAAAATAACCAGTAACAAACATAAGTGATTCCTAATTTAAAAAGTGGTAATTCCCACGTTGATTTGTTTTTTATTTTGCTCAATACTTTCACGTCCATTACCGCTGCTGTAGGCCAATAAGACACTAAATAAAAATTGAAAAACACTGATTTATGTATCAAGAATCAGTTTATCCCAATACTTTGACCCTTCCACCACCCCATCTCAATCCTACCCACCTCCAGACTTCATGGTCACCGCATACACCCTCAGTCAGGTGAGTCACTGTCGCTATCTGTTTGAGCGTGTGGGTGTACGCGTGTGTGTGCGTGCGAGACTGAACGGCGTCTGTCATTGTAGGACGAGCTAGGTGAATTGGCGTACGAAGGTGGTTATTAGAGGTTTTTAATTGGAACTGCTGGTCAATGTTGTTTCATCGGCTGGTTTGTTTTTCTAGTTGCAAGTGCAAGTTGTGATGTCATGTTTACTGAAAAGTTGATCAAATGTTTGGACACTATATTTCGATAGACTTTCGCAGAATAAACTGAGTACTAGGGAACTTGTCAGATTTTTTGGAATTTTTGTGAGAATTTCCGTAATTATTAGGAATATGACTGTACATTGCGTGAGATTATCTACCTAAAAGGTAAGATTTCCAGCAAACTTTACTGTATGTATGAGATGGATGTACGTTAGCAAGCCGTGGCTGAAGTCATAAGGTTCTAATGAACACGGTATATTAGCTGCTTAATTCTATTAAAAGTTAGAACTAGCTATGGAATTCAATGGATACAAAAATTACCTCGATTTACTTAAAGCTTTTTCAATAGCACTAGGTACTGATTCATTGTTTGATAGCCATTTTCGATTAAACTTTATACCAATACAAAACACCCCTACTATCCATCGTCAGTGAGGTGTTGTTTTTAATATTTCACTGCGCGGACTAGAGACACGCGCGTCTCGGGGGAGCATACACAATCATACACCAACATACACAACACATAGACACTAACAAGATAAACTTTGCATACGTATCGTGTAGACACACCTTTATTTAGCCGAGGTACGTATGTTAGGGTGCATTTTAGGGTTAATATTAAAGAGATATTATTATCTTTGTGACTTTTATCTTTCAGGGTAAATAGGACATGTGGGATCAATGTTGTGCGCGCCTGCGCTATTTGGAACCACTGTAATATACATACCATTTATATTGGTGGTCAGTGCATGGGCGGCACTCTTTCGCAGGTATCTTTGGAGACTGACCCAGGATCCGATTGCACAATGATTTCTTTAGTACATATGGGGAGTCCATTTCTGTGTCCGGTAAATGACAATAAGCTAACCGATTACAGCATTTTTATCTCACGAAGCAACGCGCGCTTTATTTATGGTAACCAAGTTTACAAACACGCTGTGAATGTGTGCGTGACGACGAGTAGCGTCACCACATAACAAACACACGGACACACTCACACTTCCAATTTCGCCATTGTCTAGGACGGTATCGAGAGCTCCTGCGCTTACAAAAGCATTTACAGCGTGTTTGTACAGTACACTTGTTAACCACGAGTAAAGCGCGCGTCGCTTCGTGAGATAAGTAAAAAATCTAAATAAAAAAGATTTAGATATTTTTAAATATTTTTGCCGTCAATAAAATTAAGCATAGATTCCCTTATTTCGATATGTGCACATTATAAAGAATCACACTGTATTTTAAAAATCCTATCATACTGATGCCTGGGCTCAGTAGGTACTGTAGGTAGCTATAAAATTCAGTTCGATTTCCACAAAAGAAATCAATGAAAGCGAAATCGTTTTCTTTAATCAATTAGGTAAACATTTCCCTGGCAGCTGGTCTATTACAACGATTTCCACGTAGATCTAGTAAAAACAGCAGACAGTCGCATATCAATGGCGACGTAACTTCATCTCGACACATTCCCATGCAAAACTGAACTGAATCATGTGGGAACATAGATTAAGGAGAAATGGAGTGTTAGGGTCGAGCACGTTGATTGAAGCATGGACGGCGGCGGCGTAAAATTGCACGTAAAGCAAATACTGTTGTTACGTTAAATCTAAGTAGTTTGGGTATCCATTGGATGTGTTGCATATGCTGATTGGCAGTCCTAGTATCTACTTTTAGGTATTGATCAACACTTAAAATTCATGACGATTAATCAACAATTTGTGTGTTTCGCGGACAGTGAAAGTGTTAAAAATGTATGCTAGAATAAAGTAATAAGTTGCAGGTAGGTATGGAACATGAAACCGATACGGTCAACCAATCCTACTTCTACGCTAATAAAAACAAAGACGCGTCGCACTCCATTTACTGAGTTATCCATGCACAAAACTGTGTTTACGTAACTTTTGCATAATCGACGCTTCTGCGCACTAGTAGTGTTGCGTTACTGAGAAATGCAGCATAAACTACAGATTTTTATTGAATTTATCTACAGATAGGTATTGTATTACCTATCTGTAGTTAAATTCAATAAAAAGGCTTATATCGTTAAATTCTAATCCTAACTAATATTATAAATGCGAAAGTGAGTTTGTTTGTTTGTTACGCTTTCACGCTGAAACGGCTGAACGGTTATGGATGAAATTTGGCACATGGGTAGACTATGACCTGGAATAGGACATAGGCTACTTTTTATCGACATACCATGCGGGCGAAGCCGCGGGCGGAAGCTAGTAAATTATAAATGCGAAAGTGATTTTGTTTGTTTGTTACGCTTTCACGCTAAAATGGCTCAACGGATTTGGATGACATTTGACACATGAGTAGACCATGTCCTGGAGAAGGACATAAGATACCTTTTATCTCGATATTCCCACGGGATCGAGAATTACGCCTGTGAAACCGCGGCGCGTATCTAGTCGTACATAAAAATAATTATTTAAACAATTTTTTTTTGTTTTTTACCGCTGGTAAGAACGGTTCTGTCGTTTAGTAATATTTTTCGGGATTTTCTTCTTCATCCCGCTGGCGCGACAGTCATACAAATTTTGGCCCTAACTTCGCCATTGTCACGACATTATATTTCACTGCTGCAAGGTGCTGGTCCTTTCACCTTGCAGCAGTGATGTCACAAACTACTTATGTGTTGAGGTTATTATTTTAACAACACTATGAATCCTGTTGCTTGAGTTAAATGAATAAATAAATAAAAATTATCGGTGGAAGGTCACTTTGACTGCATGATTTGGGGCACAGGTCAGGACTGTAGCTGAGCATAGTTTACGACCCTGCTGAATTCATGTTTCGGGACGAAAATTAGTTACCTGCCTACCCCATTTTCTTTGCCAAACTTGCATATTTCCAGTGAATGCGCAACTATTTTATTTTTATAAGAATAACGTAACAATTGCAAATGTTTAGGCTTATCAAAATATATGAATTTAATATTCTAAAAATGTTTATTGGAGAAATATTTAAATGTAACATTAATGGGAAGTAGAGCGGTGCCGTGACGACGTCATAAGTTAAGTAAATTGTTTTATTTTAAACCACACATGATGTTTTCAAATTCATAGATACATACATAACATCACGCATGTATTCTGCGAAGGATTAGGCAGAATTGTATACCCATATTCACATATTCGTGAGAAGTTGGCAGAATCAATGCGGCGCTGATTTGCTGGGCTTGTTTTCTCCTTCACCTATCGTTATTTCTCCTGACAAAGTATATTCTGTTTATATGTATGTATGTAAGTATATATGTATTACTATTTATCCTTTTTCGAAGTATCTATCCCGTATGTTGCACCTGCCATGTTTGTCTCTGCATCACCTTAAGGTTGACTGGTAGAAAATACCTCAGGCATTAAGTCCGCCTTTGTACAGTATTTTTTTTACTTGTGCATAAAGTTTTAATAAATAAATATTCGCACATATCGCCAGTTATGTTTGTCCTATGTAAAAGGGGCGAGAATATTGCCATCCACCGCGCACAAATCAAAACTCCGGGCTGCTACTGAGAAATTCCAGATGGACAAATTCATTAATATTTTTCCCAACCTGGGAATCGAAGGCTGGACCTCATGCTCAGCAGTAGCGCTAGCGCCCACTAGACCGAGGCAGTCAATATAAAATACAATAGACGTAGATATATTTAGTAACCTATTCCGATGCCTCGTTGAGAGGTGAAACACGTGTCGATTTCTTACAGGGTTTTTTTATGAATCTTGAAGAATAGCTAAGCGGAATAGGTTAATAAGGGCCGATTTAACCAAAGCCAGATATCTTTTATTCGGGGAATAAAATTGACGTCTGACAGTTTTTGTATAGAAAATCTGTCAAAAATTTAAAATTTATTCGCTGAATTAGACTTATACTAGGGATAAAAGTTTGGTCGAATTCGCCCTTAATATATTACGTCTATTGTATTTTATAATGGATTTCCGCAAAGTCACGCCTGAATCAATTAACTATCAGTCAATATAAATTAAAATTACAATTATCTATCATCTGAAGTTCTGAACCTGTGTCTGAACCCCTTCAAGCAACACCAGCATATTTGACGTTAACTGTCGAAAAAAAAAACAATTAATAACATTAGTAGGTGCGGTTAAACTGAACCCGACACGCCTCTGCGATGAAAAACATTCCCATCTCCAGGGAAATATACAGAAAACGTCGCTTTTAAAAACACTCAACATTTTGTACTATGCTCATTTTGTTTATAAAATTTTTATGTCAATTAATTTGTACACAATAGCACGTGAGGTTTGTTATGGTATTTTCATAAAAGAAAAAAAAGAAAACATAGACAAAAAAGATGGAACATTAATCTGTTGCGAGATATTGTTCGAATTCTGATTGACATAATTCAAATTTTAAATAAATTAGATTAATTATTAATAATTAAAATACTTAACACACCTCCACCGCGAAACCATAGCATAGCAGTGAAATCGCAGTAGTTCAATTTCAATTCAACTGACTCGCGTAAGAGCATGCCTCGAGCTGTGACGCGAGTTTCACTGGTATGGTTTCGCGGCGGAGGTGTGCTACCCGCCTTAAAGTTCGCCACGGAATTAAAGACATTTTTCTTTAACCCTCTAAATGTTTGAGGGGGTAATTTCGTCCGTTCACAGCCGCAGGCTTTACCCAACCTTGAATTTATTCCACGCTGCGCTACGTGCGTACTACGTAATGACGTGTTATTTGTTAATTATTTGTTACAATTAGAGGTATGATATGCCAGTTCTTCTGTGGTTGAGGATTCCGGGTGAAGCTCGCTTCCACCTTCAGCCTGATCATCACTTACCATCGCAGGCCAAGAGCTTCCCCGTTGTGGTTAAAAAAAAGAAAAAGAGACAATTCCAGTGTGATGGAATTAATCGCTCAAAGGAATTAAAAATAATACTTACATAATATTATTTTATCGAAGTCAAGTGTTTATAAGAAAATGGCAGCTTTTATTGAATGTAACAATAATATTGTCTCAATGAAATGTGTTATGGTACTTAGACCTAGGTATATAGCATATATCAAAAATGTGTGGTTATTAAGGCCGTTCTACTGTACAGGCCAACTTACTGAACAACTTTCTCCATGGGACCAAAATCATTAAAGTGCAAAAATTATTAGACGTTCCATACATTCGGGTCGAGTACGTATTGAAGTATTGTAAATATGACCCCACACCCTTCTGATACATGCTTTTTTTTTTTTTGAGTGTTGGAAATCATCAAATGACTTCTCCCGCTGTGGGCGGAGCGGAAGGGCGTGTCAGACTTTTACTGACTAAAACCAACCCGTGTTCCTTCAGTTGCCTGTTGCCAGGTTCCCGGTATCCCTTTCGGACATTCCCGCAACTCTGGCAGGTTCTGATACATGCCGAATATTTTTTTTACTGTTGCTGTTCAATGACTATGACTAACGCAAAAACACAGGGTATATAAAAGTAATAAAGCACACTAATTCCTAATGCCTCTACTGGTCACCTTAGGTAGGCTTCCACCTTTGTTGCACGACACTTCAATATTTAGTTTTGATGCGGCAGTGGCGGTGGATTGTTTTTTGGTTTGAGCGGTTGTATTGGCGACATAGTAGTAGTAGGCATCTTATGATCAATATCAGGAATCACATATTCCGCTGCTTCTTGAGCCAGTTCCGCCAACATCATTAACATTTTTTTAAGAAAAGAATCTTCATCAGTTCTTAAGTTAGTTTCCTTATTATTATGCAAAGTAAAGTTCTTCTTTGAACAGGCCCGGTGGACTTTATTGAAACGTTTTTGCTCTTTTTTTTCATATTCAGGTGTAAAAAAACCAGCTAGAGGGTCTGCACTATCCTCTATAGCTCTCAATTGTGCCACTGGCCTAGCATCTAGAAATGTTTTGGATAAAAGTCCATTTATCGTGCCATCGTCGATTTTCACTTGTTTTACAGAATATTCGTTTATTACTTTAGGTGACACTATTGTCGGTAGCAGTAAAGCAAAATATGCGAACATTTTCAATTCTTTGTATGACATCGATCTGTCGAAACGCAATTGTTACTGGAGTTATCAAATGTGGCGTGAAATGTGATCGGGTTTTATTGCTTGCTAAGTTTTCAATGCTTCGTCACTTGCCGTTTCTTAGTTCAATAAAAATCAGAATTTAAACACATTTTTATTTCAGTTCTTTTCTCAAAATTTCAGGTATATTCTTGGTGAAGTATGTAACATTATGCGCATTAAAGGTATACCTTTTAAAAGAATAAATGTTTAATTAAGGCATAACTAGTATACTATTTATAGCTATATCATGATTGGCTCGCGTCATGTTCAGCTACTCTATTGGATGCGAGAACCGAAACATGACAGCATTCAGTTGAATTGAACTACTGCAGTTTCGCTGCTATGGTTTTGCGGCGGAGGTGTGCTACCGGCGTCAACTGACTCACGTAGCGGAACATGACGCGAATCAGTAACATTGAACGCGGCGGAGGTGTGCCACCCGCCTTAAAGTTCGCCACGAAAAAAGTACTTAATAAAGACATTTTTCTTTAACCCTCTAAATGTTTGAGGGGGTAATTTCGTCCGCTCACAGCCGCAGGCTTTACCCAACCTTGAATTTATTCCACGCTGCGCTACGTAATGACGTGTTATTTGTTACAATTAGAATTGTACTGGAGTTAGAGTTCTTACATTTATTTGAATTGAATTTTTATTTATCGGCTTGGTCGCTTTAACCACTATCTCAACTGTCTCACTTGATATTGAGCGAAGGCGCACGCTTGCGTAGAAGTAAGTTATTCACTCGGGTGAATTGAATAATACCAGATGGCCAGTATTAAAAAAAACCGGCCAAGTGCGAGTCGGACTAATGCACGAAGGGTTCCGTACCATTATCTATAAAAACAACAAAAAAATCACGTTTGTTGTATGGGAGCCCCCTTATATATTTATTTTATTCAGTTTTTTAGTATTTGTTGTTATAGCGGCAACAGCCATACATCATCTGTGAAAATTTCAACTGTCCAGCTATCACGGTTCATAAGATACAGCCTGGTGATAGACGGACAGACAGACAGACAAACAGAGAGCGGAGTCTTAGTAATAGGGTCCCGTTTTACCCTCTGGGTAGGGAACCCTAAAAACGTTAAAAATCTAGTCGCAAATCAAGTCAAAATTTTATGCTCAGTTTGGGTGGTGCCAGGGCTTGTTCTAAGTCCGCCTGGCTAGCTACCACCATCTTATCTAAGTCTGTCGCCATAATAACTATGTTAACAGCATTGTTGTGCTGGTTCGACAGAGGTAAGATGGCCAGTACTTCTGTGGTTGAGGGTTCCGAGTGACGCTCGCTTCACCTTCGGTCTGATCATCACTGACCATCAGTGGGGCAGTTCCCGTAATTTTTTTCCTGTTCGCAATCGCAATCTGCCAAAAATTCAGTCAATTTACCAACATTTTTGACAAGTTTGACAGACTACGACTTGAATGTGAATATTTTTTAAGTACGAGAATTGGCGTTCTGGGGGCCAAGTCTACTAATTTACAAAGGTCTCAGTGTTCTCACAATGATCAGTCTTTGACAGATGTTGTATGGCATATCTGTCAAAAACTGATCATTGTGAGACCACTGACACCTTTGTAAATTAGTTGACTTAAGCCCCAGGTGAGATGCAGGCTAAGAGCTTCCCGGTTGCGTTAAAAAAAAAGAGACAATTCAAATGCGATGAAATTAATCACTCAAAATAACACATACTATTATTTTATCGAAATCAAGTTTTTAAAAGAAAATGGCAGATTTTATTGAATGTAACGATAATATTGTCTCAATGAAATGTGTTACGGTGCTTAGACCTAGGTATATTATATAGCATATCAGAAAGTTTTGGTCATATTTAAGTCTGTGTGCAGGCCATCTTACTGAACAACTTTCTTCATGGGACTAACATCGTTATCGCGAAAAATTATCAGACGTTCCATAAATTTGGGTCGAGTAAGTATTGAAGTTCTGATACATGCGGTATATTCTTTTAACTGTTGCTGTTCAATGACTATTACTAACGCAAAAACACAGGGTTTAAACAGTTATGAAGCACACAAATTCATAATGCCTCTACTGGTCACCGTAGCTATATACAGCTGCCATCTTTGTTGCACAACACTTCAACGTTTATAGTTTTGATGCGGCGCCGCACAGTGGGCTGAAAATCGATCCTCATAGACTTAGGGATCAACTTGGTATTTTTTTTCTTTTTTCGGCAGAAATGGGTTTAGGTATCGTATATTTATCAATTTAATGCTATTTCAATTTTGAAATAAACGTTTTTCTTTACTTTAAAGCACGAGAATAAAGGATGAATTCCAAGATAATGACACGGGTTTATTTAAGCACTGGCAAATTGTAAATGTCTTTGACAAGATACGTTTACGAGTTATAAGTGAGAATTACCCTAACATAAGTATTATTCGTAAATACATAAGACTAAAGTCGTTGCGTCTTTTGACCTACTTACCCGCATTTATTGTACCGAAATCTAATAATTCTTTTGGAGCGCGGATGTGGGAATGCATGCTACCGTCGTTAATGAATGATTTACCTATTGAATTTTGCGATGAATTAAACGTTAAGAACTGCTCAAAACTATTAAAAAGATACTTTCTAGATTGCAGTGCGATCTAGAAAAATAATAAAAGAATCCTATATATATTACATTATAATTAAGTAATTAATATGTAGTGGCACCGAGTTGCCGTGTCTGGCCATACCGCTGTTAAACCCGCGATGGATTGTGTGGTATGTTAAAATTATAAACAAATGTATGTAAACTTTTTTTTATGAATAATAAAAATAAAAATGAGATCTTATGATCCATTGGCCATTATCTATCATAATGAGATCTAATGCCCTCTTGCTGAGATAATTAGATCTCATTAACCAACTACCCCCCTTACTACATAGTTAGTTGCATTAAAATACAATAAAAATGTGAATGACTGAATCACAATTAAAAATAATTTTAAACAATTAAAAACACTTAAATGAAATAAAAATATTTAAATAAAACTAAAAAAAAACAATCATAATTAAAGCTAGAAGCATCTTAAGCATCTATATCAGATTCATCAAAAAGTGTCGTCATAATAATTAATATCATCTATGTCACTAATTAATATTCATATAATGTATTTATAATAAAAAAGACAAAAATTACCAAGTTGATCCCTAAGTCTATGAAGATCGATTTTCAGCCCACTGTGCGCCGCAGCGGTGGTTATTTTTTTGTTTGAGTTGCTGTTATGGCGATATTGTGGTTAGGATCGTCTTACGGGCGGAGAAGGTATGTTACTATTAACATCAGCAGGCACATATTCTAATGGCGGGACTTTTTCAACCAGTTCCGAAAACTACTTAAACATTTTATTAAAAAAAGAATCTTCTTCAGTTCTTAAGTTAGTTTCCTTATAATTGCGCAAAATAATTTTCTTTGGACAGGGCCGGTGGACTTTCTTGAATCGTTTTTGCCCATATTTTTCATATTCAGGTTTCATAAAGCCAGCTGGAGGCTCTGCACTATCCTCTACAGTTCTCAATTGTGCCACTGGCCTAGCATCTAGAAATATTTTGGATAAAAGTCCATTTATCGTGCCATCGTCGATTTTCACTTGTTTTACAGAATATTCGTTTATTACTATTTTAGCAGACACTATTGTTGGTAGCAGTAGAGCAACATATACGATCATGTTCAATTCTTTGTATGACATAGATCTGTCGAAACGCAATTGTTACTGGGGTTATCAAATGTGGCGTGAAATGTGATAAAGTTTTATTGCTTGCTAAGTTTTCAATGCCTCCTCACTTGCCGTTTCTTAGGTAAATAAAAATCTGAATTTAAACACATTTTTAATTTCGTTTTTTTTCTTAAAATTCTTAAAATTCTTGGTGAAATGTGTAACATTATTCGTAGATAGATACCTTTAATAGGTATCTTCTAAAAGAATAATTATATACTATTTATAGAAATATCTTATCATAAATAGTTGGTTGTCCCTCTGTAAGTTAAATTACCATGCTTTCTCTTATTTTCTAGGTAAATCTATACTATTATGTACTACAATATTATAAAGATGTATATGAGTTTGAGTGTATAGGGTAATCTTCGGAACTGCTGATCCGATTCATAAAATTCTTTCACTAATGGGAAGCTAGAGTGTTGCCGAGTGTCATAGGACATATTTTATGTTAAAACAAGAAATTTCACGCGGATTAAGTCCCAGACAGAAGCTAGTATGATACCTATACAAATTCATCAAGCAACTCAGCCTATCAATGTGTAAGTAATAGTGTATTTATGCTAGCTACTTATGATCTAGAGCACAGCCGTGAAATGGCCGCTCGAAATGCAATCACTTTTACACAAGCTAGGCTCATTTCTTTGATAGCAGCGGTTTTTTCATTTTCACGGCCGTATTTTGGTTGATTTTAGTGAAAATTTGGTGAAGGTGATGGTGAAGTGTTTTTTTTTTTTCTACGTATTAGATATATTTTAACAAAAGCATAACACATTAATTTGTTAGATTTTAACACTGGGCGCGCTATCGGGTCGTTTTAATAGATGATATATTCAGTATTTATCTCATTATTATTTAAATACTATCAAATAAATCTATGGTGACGTTGACGTGCACTGACAGATCTTCAAGCTGAAACTCTATTAGTTTCTATCTTCTAAATTCGAAATAGTGTTTATCTCATGCTCATCTTATTTAATACTCGCGGGGGTTGCAATGAAACGCCAATCATGCTACAGTTTCTACAGTAGGTACAATTGTATGAAATCCACGATAATAATTAAACAAAACAAATACAAAATATCAACATCAACTATACTCTTCTGAATTATCAAAATGTATACCTACAACAGTACAGCTAATAATAAGAACCCACCTTTTATTAAATACAGCTCATTGTGAACCCCAAAGAAAGGCGTCTGTTACCCCATTCATCATCTTCCGTTACACCTCTAATCCCAACCCTTTCAATACTCCGAGACCCTAAGGGTCAAGACTCGTTAATTTCAAGGGTCACCTCTATTGTCAATCTTGACCAATCCCTGTTTTTTTATAAACTTTTCACCTTTGTCCGAAATTGGTCCAGATGACCCCTGGTCGCATTTCAGTGTTATTTGAGAAGGGTCAATAGGATTTGAATGAGTGGTCAGTTAAAAGAGTGGGGTAAGTTTGACCCTACGTGAGATTGAGAAGGTTAAGATTTATTATTTATAGCTTTTATTGAACAAGATGGAATGAAAAAAATGAATTCTTTTAAATGATAGATATCATTTTATTATGATATGAATTAAAAATTTAATTACATTATTGAAATAATAGAGAGCCTTTCCGATGATAAAAATAAAAACGTAATACGAGTAATTTTATCAGGTTCCATAAACAATTACAAACAAGAACAGACTTAAATATTCTATAATAACCTACCTAAAACGCAAAAAAGAGTAAATAATACAAAAATTAATCAAAATTTTAAACAAAAATCATATAAGTACATATTTGGGAGAAACATGACCAACCCTGCAACTGCAGGTGAATGTCATACAATTCTTAAAAACATAAACTTTGAAAGATAAATCACCGTTTTCCATTTACACTAGGATAGAAAAACACAAATCAAAAGAACATAATTATGTGCATATAGGATCAAATCAATAAATAAAAAATAAAGGATCTCTATTAATTACCCTCAGACTAAATAAAAAATCGAGACAGAGCGCTGTTAACAGTGACGTGAGGCCGGTTTCGTAAAGATGTGTGCACTTAATGAGGTGTAGTTTGATTGTGATGTGAGCGTGTGAGCGTGTATGCATAGAGCGGAGGTGTACCTAGTTTTGGCATGCTACACTGTATTGTTTCAGCGCTATGTCTTGGTGTTTATTTTGATCGAGAATTGATTTAATTTGATTGTGAATACCACTAGTCTTTGTCCTTACATTGGCAGTTCTTCTTCTCTTTCAGTTTTCCATGATCCCGATGGTTTATTATTTTTAACCGTGTCTGTTTAGTAGTATCTTCATTTTGAGGTCCACACCTTATAAAGTCACTTATTAAATCTTGATCTTCTTTTGCTTCTTTTAAGACCTTGATAATACTATTGAGGCCACTTCTTAAATCTTCTGTTTTATCTTTTGAGAATCGTTTTGCTATCAATTCTATATATTTAGCTTGTTCTAAGACGTTCTTAATATTATGGTGGAATATATTCCTTATAACTTCATTTACCATGTCATCGTTGAGTTCCATTTCTTTTTCTTCATATTCGTTGAAAAGTAATAAGTTAGCTGATTCTATAGTTATTGGCAGCAGTAATATGAAATATACGAACATATTATACGTACACATAATATTCTTTTGTGTGAAGTTCGTCTGTCGATACCTAATTGGTACTAAGGATATCGAATGCGGCGTGAAATGTAATCAGATTTAATCGCTCGCTGGGTAAGTTTTCGATACCGTTTCACTTGCAGTTCTCTGCCTCGGATTTTACAACTATGTTGGGGTTGGTTTCCAGTCTATTCGGAAGTTGCTGAATACCAGTATTTCACATGGAGCAACTGCCTATCTGACCTCCACCATTCAGTGGTATTGGGCCGGCCATATTAGCCGTAGAACCGATGACCGTTGGGGTATACGTATTCTTGAGTAGAGACCCCGAATAGGCAAACGTAATGTAGGATGCCCTCAGGCTAGGCGGAGCGACGATCTTCGCAGGGTAGCTTGTTGCAGCTTGATGAGAGTTACCGGGAATCTAGCTGAATGGCGTGCAATTGGAGAGCCTTATTATATCCAGCAGTGGACTGGTATAGGCTGATGATGATCTTCTTAGTGACTTTATTTTTAAATAAGTACTAATAATACTTGATAATTATCAAGAAAATCAAACTATGAAATAAATGTACACACGCAGTCTTTTGCAATATAATAATATGTGCGAATAGCAATCGTATGCAGCGTTAATAGGCGAAGCAATTACAGCCGTTTAATTAATTATAATTACTTCGCCATTCAGTAAGTTATTTTCCGATTACATAGAAATTGAACAGCCAATATTAAAATTTGCTAAACCAACTCTTTTCTCTACTCTCTCATCACCATTATTTCAAAAGTCCTTCTCTCCTGGACTCATCATCATTTCAGCCGAAACAAGACTACTGCTGGACATAGCCCCCCCCCCAAGCACCGCCACTTCGATCGGTTTTGTGCTTCCCGCATCCAGCGGGTAGACTTGACCTAGATTCTTCGATATCAAAACACTATTTTATTTATTTGTCAAGTATAGGAGGACTTCTGAACTACAACCAAAAGTGTCGAAGAAAGCAATGAACCAGTGTCTTCTTCTTCTTCATGACATTTTGACTTTGAAAAGTACCAGCTTCTAAATGCTCTAATTGAAATAAATCATTTGACTTTCACTAATTGGCTGTTAGGATGATCAGTGGCACTTGCCCCTACTTTAACAATATCATTTTCCATTTTTTTTACTCGTTCATTCTCATCACTTTTCCAGATCTTTGTTAGTATCTACCTACTCTTCATCATTCTTCAGCTTATATTGGGTAGAATCTTCTTGTCGTCATCCTATACTGAGTTTGTTTCCGACATCACCTGAGTTTGTTTCGCGTAGATAGGAAACTCATTATCAGTTGTAGGTCCATACAAGGGAACTTCCTTCTCATCTTCACAACGACTAGCCATCCAACATATTCTCAATGTTATTTTTATCTAAAAACTAACCGTCAGCTGCCGTAGTGACAAAAGATGCAAAGACCGTTATACGTGCAATGTTTTAATTGCCAAAATTTGCATAAACGCTCTTAGGGACGTTTGCAAAAAAGGTAAAAGACAGGACAGTGGGGACGGCTTATGATTGATTATAAGTGGTCATGCTAGAGGGGAAGTGTAAGTATTGCGAATGCTTCGTAATCTTGTGTTTGTATAGATGCTTGCAAAAAAGTGTGAAGGGATTCATTTGAAGGACCGAAGAGATATTGTTTTTTGAAACTGTTGATAATATTTTGCTAACTTTGATAATATTTGTATCTAGCAGGACTATTTTGGACACCTATAACTTCATGCGCATTTATAGAATATCTAAGCCAAAGAGTTAATTAATTGATTTCATTCGATTTATGAATTATGCAATCATGAAAAAAAAATATATATATATTTCAGTGTGTGTCGAATACTCCAAACATTTTGTTCAGATGCAACGTAGATAATACGAGTATTACGTCATTATAATGTTGCTTTCTTGAGTAAAATTACAAGTGCATACCCAATAAGCCATTATCACCAATTCCGAGGAAGGCTCACAGCCATAAAACGAGATAAGACAAGTAGGCATACGTAAAGACACGTCTTTTTCTCTCGAGTAGCGACTACGAAGAACTTGAAAGATCCAAGTAAAAAAAAAACATAACAACTAAAATTCTTTTATCTGAAGCGTTTAAATCCTTTATTGTAATAACCGAGAGAACACGACCACTAATCCCATTTGCGACAAGTCAGCTTCCGAGTCCCACGTCCAAAAAAAACAAAGATATTTTAACAATAAACGTCCAAATTACCATAAACAACGCATCATGAAACGGTTGGAACCAGTCAAAACCGGTTTTATCCGGAAATTGTCGGATCCTATAGTTCCGTGACACCGCTCCACAATTGTGTCTTTTGTTTTCTTTTTTTATTACCTGCGTATCTGACCGTCGCAGTTGGGGGGTTAGGCGATTAACAGTGAGAAGATCAAACAGGGTCATTTTTGTTTAAGATGGACGCTGGAAGGGTTGTCTTGTGTAAGGGTTAGATGGTATATGTGTTATGATCTTAATAGCCGGATGTTAGCAAAATGGGGTTTTGTTATATTATATTAATTGTCATTTTTTGGCGGGACTTCTCACGAGAGCGTCAGATGAGATTGCGTGCACGTTTTTCTGTGACAAATAAATCAATTTTTCTTTGTTTTTCTGTCTTTTGCTTGTATTTCTTTATTTATATAATATTTCAAGCACACTTACGAGGCGGACTTAATGCCATTTTCGGTCATTTTCTACCAGTCAACCTAAGTCATATTAGGTGGAGACAAATTATGAAATGAGTACAATGAATAATGTTATAAGATAGATATATTATGGATAGTTAATTGATTCAGGCGTGACTTTGCAGAAATCCATTATAAAATACAATAGACGTACCTAGATATATTTAGTAACCTATTCCGCTTTACGCTTCAAGAGCCATGAAAAACCCTGTAAGAAATTGACACGTGTTTCACCTCTCAATGAGGCCTCCTCAGGATGACGATTGACCTGTTGCAAACCAGAACATGACGTGTTGCCACACCGAGCGCTGGACGCAAAGTCCCACTCTTGAAGAGTAAAACGGAATAGGTTACTAAATATATCTCTACGTCTATTGTATTTGTTTAACCATAGTCCTCTACAAAATTATCCACTTAATAGACACATCTTCCACGCCGTTCGGTATACATATAGCAGATTGCACAAACAGGCGCGATATCGCGGGTACGACAAGGGTCGCGCTGCCTGTCGCGCTAGTTTGCACGAGTCGTTAGAAAAATTACAAATCATTCCACTAAGAATCCTTTTTTTTTACGGCCTTGCCGGTACTTACTTTTAATTTGTACAAAACGCTTCCACTAATTGGGTATTCCTCACGCTTTTAATTGCCTTGGAAAAGTAGTACCAAATCAATATACTTAGGTACTTATCGACTAAACCTACATGGTCTATACGGGCATTTAAAAATAATTCCCCCAAACTGTTAAATTGCCCACACATATAGTGAAACAGTCGTTTTTCTCCCCATTTTCTTGTACTTACTGATAACGAAATGAGCTTCAAAGGTGCGAATCGTTGACCTCAATAGCTTACTTATTTACCTTCCTGAAAATTGAAAACAAACAATTATGAACCTTAAAACTAGTGTCATAAGAGTTACAGAGTAAAATATTAGTGTAAGATTAAGTTTGGGATGTGCTGACGGCATATGTAATTGTACACTCACTTCGTAACGATATCTTAGCAGGTTTACCTTTGCTGTTCAGCTAAACCTTATCCCTAGAGGATAAGATCCATTTTCCTTTGTATCAGTGGTAAATAAAGTGAGTTCAGTATGTTTTAAACATGCACTTATCGTGGAAACATGTCGCTTTATCAGTACGCCTCAGTGAGCTCAGCAGATGTGGATTTAGTGAAGACTTCTGTCTGACTATTGATTTCTGTAAGTTTGCTTGTTTCAACGGCTTTTATACAGCAAACAAGCAGTAGGATTGACATGATTCATGAGCAACATCTTGAATTGAACCATTTACTCTAAGGCCGAGATCTATAAACGTTTCTTAGCTCGTACTTCTTCATAATTGTGCATGTTCCTTCATTGCTTGCACTTGAAGTTTGACAGTTTCGCGGGAGTGACAGGATGACATAAACTCGAATCTCAAACTCAAAGCAATATTTCAATTAAACCATTTACAGGCACTTTTGAACTGTCAAAGAGTCGGTCAGTTAGTCAGAAAGTTGAAGTTGATGCCCATGCACGTACCGTTCATATAGATTCCGGCATAAAAAACAGGTGACTCTATATCCTACTATATTTATTGATCCTTTATAAACAAGCCAATAAATAGCCAAAAATCGAATCTTAACAAAAAACAAGAGCAAATAATGACTTATTCTAGAGATTTTTGTATCCAAATCACTGATAAAATAAAAGACCAGACGAAAAACTGAATAGCTGACTACGATCGACCCGAACTGTACCATAATTGCATAACACACGTTTCATTTTGACCGTTCAACAACATTCATTGCGTTATTTACGTTGTTGATTTACAGACAAATTCGAACTTATGAAGCAATGGATCTGTCAATATGCTTCAAAATTATTGATATTATGATTGATCGTGTGTTTCGCAATGAGGGTGCTGATGTGTTCTGCGATACGCTTGCCTAGATCCAATCTTATCACTAACGAATTGAACACTCTCCCAGTTTCGAGAAACACCAACAACCTCATGGAGCTTAAAACGGCCACTTTGGCAGAATCATAATAGGAAAATATTATGAATCATCGTAAAATGTCAGAAACTGACAATTAATACATAATATGATCTGCGTGCAATTCTTATCTTCTTCTTCATCTGTTTGACAGTTTTCAATGGAGATTCCACAGAGTAAAATGGTCCACAAATTATGAATTGCTTTTGTGTCAAATTAGAGGAATTGCTAATGACAGCTGGGAATTCAGGTATTGAATTGATTTTAGAGGAATTGCTAATGTGGCCGTTAAAAACCTCACGAATTTTCTCACAAGATTCTTCACGATTTTGAAGGATGTAGATACCTATAGTTAGTCCATTTAATCAGCAAATAAATAAGACGTAAGGTAACCTTGATCCACGCATCATTAAGGAGCGTCTCGCTCGTTGAGTGTGACTGCTCCGACTTGCCACTTATGCGGGCTGATAAGCAGTGTTAGTACTATAATGTCTTAATTTACCAAATGCTGTGTTCATTGTGTAAAACTGATAATAATGAGTTAAAAATAATAGGTACGTCTTTGTATAAAAAGAAGATAAGTACATTTTATTAAGAAACAAACCGCCTGCCCGAAATTTACCTATCGGGAAATCTCTCGAGACTTCTGAGGAGTTTCCAAAAAATGATTATGCAACTTACTTTTACTTCTTACCAGAAATCTAAGTACCGACTTCCACGTTTCTTACTAACTACAAAAATTACGAACTTCGGAAGTTCGTCGATGAAATTTTGTATGCAAGTTGAACTTTCATACATACTTTCATCGACGAACTTCCCCAGTTTAACCCCTTTGGGGTACGAATATTTTCCATAAATTAGCACTCATCGTCGTTATACAAGGAACTCTTGTACAAAATATACTTCTAGACCCAGGGTTTAAGCTGTCCGTTGTATGTCAGTGTCTCAGTGAGTGAAGAAAGGTCTCATACGCATTGCTATTCTGTAACCATCTCACCGTGAACACTTAGGTGAAGTGATCGTGGAGTGAGCTGTCAGTGTCATCGATGATGCTAAGGCAGTGACAGTTCACTCCAAGCTTACTTCACCTTAGATTTCTGACGGTGATATTTTTACAGAATAGCACAACTGATGCTAGCATATATAATAGAATTGACACTATTGACAGCTTACTTCACCTAAGTTTTCACGGTGAGATATTTTAGAATAAGTCGACTGTGGAAAGACAGCCCACTTTCAAGCTCACTTCAATTCAGTTTTCACGGTGAGATTTTTACAAAAAAGACGAGGTACGCATTTTAAGGATGAGTTTAAAATGTTGCATTCATTTGCAAAACTAGACATTTCAACCTCAAAAAGCATTGCATGTCTTAACATATTCTTACTTACGTCATCTACTGGTAATTACTTTCTTCGTAAATCTCCATAGTAGCGCCATCTGTAGCAACATTCATAACGAAGAAAATCCATACATTGACATAACCTCAGATGTTAATAATTTCTATAGAATCTATAACATTAATTTCAACGAAGCCTGAAGGAAACTTATCTAGGCATACATAAACATACATAGACTCACGTCCTCTTCCCATGGGGATGTCAGAAACTACATAACACCACCTGCAACGATCCTTGCATACATATTTTTGCTTCGTCTTTGCTTAATAATCTTGAATAAAAACAATTTTACTATGACTTAAAAGAACCAAGATTCTGGTTTCAAAGCACTAACAAATTGACCAACCAAAATTGGGCCATTTCTAATCTATTCGTACAGAAAAACCCAGCCTCTCATAATATTTCCAAAGTACTTACTACCTGTAGTTAGCAGTTTCTAACTACTTATGACTTCTCTAATGTCATTTGCGGGCATTCATCTCGTTCCCGAGAACTGTGAGTCAGACACGAGATGCTGACTGACCTCTGAACGTTCCTACGTGCTTGCAGTGGTACTCAGACAGTTGACATTGACATTGGACATTAGCCTAGCTTTGGTGTGACCTCATGTAGTTAAATAGGTGGTGTTTGAGACAGATATTATAGACACATCTTTCTTGTTTTTGTTTTTGGCTTATGGGAGTTGGGGGCTGCGGAAACTTGGGTAAGCACATAGAGTAAACATCTGGGAGGATGGCAGTGCCAACTCCAGCAAAAAGATTTTTATATTTGGCATGTAAAGACCACAGAAATTTTTGTCTTGAAAAATCCATACTAATATTATAAATTCGAAAGTAATTCTGTCTGTCTGTCTGTGTGACTATATGTTACCTTTTCACGCCTAAACCACTGAACGGATCTCGATATAATTTGGCAAGGAGATAGATGGCATCCCGGGGAAGGACATAAGCTACTTTATATCAACATACCACGCGGGCGAAGTCGCGGGCGGAATCTAGTGAATAATAATCGTAACTTAATATTATCAAAGCGAAAGTGAGTTTGTTTGTTACGCTTTCACGCTAAAACTGGTGAACGGATTTGGATGAAATTTGGCACATAGGTAGACTATGACCTGGAAAACGACATAGACTACTTTTCATCCTGGATCGCAGATTAAATCGCAGGCAACAGCTAGTAAATTGTAATTTGTAAGCAATAATGACAGTTACGTACCACAACTAATCAAGTTGGAACTTTGGAATCAATATCTAACTAGAAAAAATAAATAAGAATCGAACCAGAATCTCGAACAGATTATAGAAAATGATCTAAGATTGCAGATCAACCGCTGTGGAGGCTGCTACTGAATTCGGTACTTTAGTGACATATCGAAAATGCATGTCAAAAACTTCAGCGGGGCCCTTATTTTTAAGAACGTTCACATTCGCATCTCATTCGCAATCTGTCAAAAAAAACCATCAATTTACCAATATTTTTGACAAGTTTGGCAGACTTTTTGTTTTTTAAGTAAGAGAATTGGCCCTCAGGTTACTAGGTGAATAAACATAATACAAGAATGACCGTTGGACAAACAAAATAAAAAACTTAAATCAAACCCGTCAAGATCTGCACGAACTCACATCACAGCAACACCCGATATATCTCAACATCTCAAATGATCAACAGTCCACGCCGTCCATCTTCCCATCTCACAAAGATCGCCCTATTGTTCGTGACCAACCAATTTGCATAACCCTGCGATGCGCGAGAACAATACAACACTATCCTCAACTACCTGCCGGTCTAACTGACCCATTTCTAACTGTGGCCCATTCAGCAAACGCAAAATTTCTCACTGGCCATAACAATAACGGTTGTATGTCCAAACCCTTTTCGCGCTACGATTTTTATGGGAAATAGTTTTCTGTGCTCTATTTTTTGCATTGTCCATCAACGCCCTACGGATTCGCCGTTGGCAAATGTTTATTTGATTTTAATATAATGCGAACATAATAGAATGGTCGGTATTGCTTATTATTGTTGAATTATGACCGTTATACGTCAGCCATATGTAACAGTAGCCGGTATCAAGTAATCGTTAAGACAAGATTGTTTGAAAGGGTTGGTTTTCTAGAAATGTATAGAATGAAAATTAAAACTAAAGTCTACAGGAAGACTCCAATTTTGATATAATTAAAACACTCTTGAAAAGGTCTCACAAGTAGTAAAGTATAGGTTAGTAAAAAGAAAGGTTACAATTGATTGATATTTATAGCTATAATGATAAAACAATTGACTACTGCTACATAATTTCATTGATCTAATGGAAACCGACAAAACAGCTCAACAGAATTTAAGAGCAACATAAAATTGTGAACTGCCATACCTTTCAGTCGTTACTCGAACTAGTATTCCCAATAAAACGTTACAAATAGCTGCACAAAGCTATCAACTAAATGCTTTATAAAAGAGAAAGGTTATCGCGATTTTCCAAATTACCGTTGATGCACCGTCTCGTTTTAATCGTCCATTCTTGGGCAGGGTCAACCCGGCCCGTCCGGTCCAGGTAGCCAACCCGTGCTGACCCGCACACACAATACAAAAGGTCTTAGAGGTCACAACAACCCTTTACGCCAGTTTAAACACCCCGAAATCGCTGCACCGTGAGTTATAGGGTCAGCCCTACGCCTCGAGTGACCTCACTGACCCTTCTTTTGAAAACCACCCCTTTCTTACAAGGCATTATTTGTAATCCCTTTCGCGAATCTATTTTATTGTTCATCGTCCATTCAGTTCCTATTTTCGGACGTTTGTCTATCGGCGAAATTTTTGCGTTGCGTGAGAACGTTCTAGTTTCTTTGCAAAACTGTAACAAGGACAAAGGATTCTTAGTCCTTTAGTTGGATATGGGAAAGTTTGTCCGTTGTCTGCTAGACAATGAAGTGGTCTCTTTTTAATGATTCGCTTTGTGTTTAGCAAGGTGGTTGATACAGTTTTTTTCTTGGGTCATTTTGACCGTTGCCCAACGGATTTGCCGATAGTATTTAAGGCGGCCGTGTAACGGTTGAGAGCATTGGGCGACTTGAAGGTGTCGGCTGCAGAGCTCCTGGTCATGGCTTTTTACGATGAAATTAAATGTTTGTAGCGTTGGCCTTTGGTTTTACTTTGCAGGGTGTCAAGGTAATGGCTAAGTTCATGACATGCATAACATTAATTAATGATAATTATGATCTACCTACTGTTAAAGAGAGAAAAAGCATAAATAACTTTGCTTCTAGAAATTACAAAAATGTTTCAGGTACATACGGCTTTCCTTACCCTTAATGATGTTTATCGATACTGAGGCCCTGAACAACGTGTCATTCTATCAGCGATAACGATGATGGAAAAGGCAAAAATGTATAGAACTGACATAAGTTATCGAAAAGCTTATGTCAGTCCTGTTGAAAGTCATTGTAGAAATACGAAACGCTTTCGAAGCGATTGTCACTTGTCTAGGCCCTCTGGCCAGAACCAAGTTTGCATTTTAGAATACGAATCAGAACTATGCAGGCATTGACATGTACATATATTACTGATGCAGGTCTAGTTTGAAGACAATTCTTTATGTCAAATACATACTTGATTTCTTGCTACTGTTTTTTGGTTTTCGAAAGATTCACATTTTGGGCTTAAAGTTTTCGACAGTTAACTACACCATGCAGACGTTACGGTGTAGTGACGGGAACTCTTTTGTATTGGATGGCTTTGATAGCTTGCAACAAGATAATTAAAGCATGATTGATATCTATTGATAACATCAGAGTTCGTTCTTGAGGACATTCATAGCCATTAGGTTGAGACAAAACAATCAATGTTGGTTACGTACGATGCGAAAGTGCCACTTTAATAACTCCTCAAAAAGCATCAAAATCACCTCACTATTTTAATAAAACTCAACAAAAGAGTTCCAATACGATTAAAAAGTAGAATAACAACAAGTCGAAGGCTGTGGCCGGATGCAGCGGAAGCAGCGAGGGGTGGCGCGGGTGTAAGGTGCGGGGGCGGGAGGGGGGCGACACGGGACAGTTGGCACGTGCCCACGCGCAGGTGCCTACACCCTCGACAGGAGAACGCAACAGTAGGACGGATTTCGTTAAGACAAATCTTTCAGAGTTCGTTGATGTCTTTTTTGTGAAACTTAATGTTGAATCTGAAACCAGAAAAGATGATACTTAATTATTTTAATTCGAAATGCAAAAATAAAGTGGGCACTATTCTGTATAATATTGCTTTTCAATTTAAAATTCTCATAATCAAAACATCTAATATCCTGCTTCTTTCAACTGTGCTCTGATCAGCTTTTGTAAGAATATTTGCAACTGAATGTCAGTATATTTTTTTTTTTTTATATTTTACATTTCCGAAAGTACAAAAAGGACTTCTTCAAAGAGGAGTAAACAATTGGTAAAGAAAAAATCAATAAAAACTAAAAATGTTTGCCACCCCATCAGTTTCCTCTCAACCGACCGCGCATGTGTTGATCCGTTATTTATTTTTTACTCGTTTTATATCAAGATCCAAGACCAATGCCGGACTCTTGGCCTCGATTACATTGAAATTCGTTATTTTTATAAATTCTGACTGCACAGGCGCAAGCGCCGGATTAGCCTAGAACTAGAGGGTTGTATTGATGATTCTAATGATTATAGTTTTGTACCTTACGTATTTGTTACGGTCGCGAATCATATTTTGATCAAAAGATTCGGCAGACAGGCGCGACGCGACTCTGTTCTAGAATAATTTCTATGAAAACTTCACGGAAATTTTTCTGCCGGTGTCGCGTCGCCGTCATGTCGCGCCTGTCTGCGGAAGCCCTTAATTGTTGTTCCCACTGCTGGGACACAGGCCTCCTCTCTGTGAGATGGAGTGAGCCGTTACCCACCACGCGGGCCCAGTGCGGTTGGTAGATGTCACATGTCTTCGAATTTTTGGTTCTAGGACATGCCGGTTTCCTCACGATGTTTTCCTTCACCGTTTATGAGATGTGATGAAATAATTTACACAAAGTAAAGCGCCTGTCAGGGTTTGAACCTTCGACCTACAACTAGTAAGTCGCGGCCGTTACCACTGGGCCACCAATACTCTCGGTTAACTAGGCTCGCCCCTTATTAAATGGGACAATTAGGACATAAAATACATGCATATTATGGCCCAGGCGCATTTCCTACCTACTGTGTACCATAGTTACTTCGAGTAGTACCACCGATTAGGTTTTACCAATGTTATGTACTCCATTTGAAATAAGATTAGACATTTATTTAAACCTTTTTTACAGTCCACTCAACCGATTTTGAAGTCTATTGCGTTGGTGGCATGAGAAATGGCAGCTGCAGTAGACAGTTGGTATTGTGTAACCTTTTTTGCTTGCAATCCTTATGCCTACGGTATAGAAGTCAAAATCGGTTGAACGGACTGTATTAAGATTTGTTTAAATGTCTAATCTTATTTCAAATGGAGTATAGTCAATCTTGTCTGATGATGCAACCTAGGTACAACAGTGGTGAAAAATTAGTTATCGGAGGATTTCATATCAATCTGTGAGTGACTGTTACATTGATTTGAAATTAATCTTTGAAAGCATAGGTCACGTATTGTGATAAAAAAATACTATTGTTATTAAGGAATAGACGTATATAAAACAATATAATAGACTCTCTACATAATTCAGATACTTAATTACAGGAAAAAACAAAAAGAAAGGCAGTGGTTTTCAAACAAAAAATTGCAAAAAAAAAAGTTACATTCGTAGAACAGCATAAAAATAACATACATACATAAACTCACGCGTTTTTCCCATGGGGGTAGCCAGAGAGTACAGAACACCACCTGCTTCCATTAATAAAAAACAATTAGAAATGAATATTAAGTCCCTAATAAACAAATACCTAACTATTAAGTAATTACTGCACTTTTAACACAAAGGAGAAATGTAAAAAACATATTCATTAAGAAGAAAAATCTACAATTCCTAGCCACGCAAAAACAGGTGCCAGCACCCTGTTGCGCAGGCGCAACCTTTTCTCCGGCGACCCTTTGTTTCTGCGCTCGAGTCAAATGAAATACAGTGCCTTTTTTAAAGGACAACATTATCTTCATTGAACGAACTCTGTAACAATAAGATAGCTATAATGGCCAATTACAATCCTTACATATTCTAAGTCCTCCGCCGCGTCGGTCCGTCTGTCTGTTCGCGATAAACTCAAAAACTACTGCACCGATTTTCATGCGGTTTTCACCAATGGATAGAGTGGTTCTCGAGTAAGGTTTAAGTATATAATAAAGGAAATAGTAAGTGTCTTTGAAAAGCATGATTTTCTTGTCGTTGATATGAAAAATGTCATCATCGAAACTACTTTCAATATCTCTAAAAAAAAAAAACGCAGATCTAACTAACAACAAATTCAGTTGCTCCGCGGTATTCCCGGTTCTCAAACCGCACATTGCATTAACCGTTAGAAATTAAAACTGTAACATCCTTCCATTTCTTTCATTGACGCGTTCCTTTGAGGGCGCGTCAATTTGCGCGTCATATGCAAGACGTTAGCGGGTTAGCGTCATTACGTCACTGGCTTCGACATGCCTTAAGTACGTTACGGCGGTTTATAAGACGCTTAGAAGTGTGGTCCTTTGGAGTATGGATAAGTCAAGGTGTGGGATGCTTGATATTTTAGCTGAAAGAAGAAATGGACGTTGGTATGACCTCCAGATAATATTTTTGTGACGAAAAAACTCTTGTTTTTTTGTTTGAGGATGCAGTTTGGCTCAAAACAAATCGTCAGCAAAAGAATATGTGTTAACTAAGGGCGAATTTTATTCCATCATTCAATCTTCTAGCCTTTCCCAAGTCACTGGGGTCGGCTTCCAGTGACGTTGTATGAAATTAAATTAAATTGTTTATTCTGTAAATAGGGTATTGAAATCACTATTACACGTCTTATTTTTTTTTTTACTTAGAAATAAGCAAGATGGAGTCGATATTTCCTATCTGACTACCCTTAAGAAGAAATGACGAAACAAACTCACCTTGAGTTTGTTTCGACATTTCTTCTTAAAAGTCAAAGTCTCTTTTAAAATTCAGACATAATCTTGGTCAGGCATTAGGGCGAAGTAGATTAGTGTCTGAAATGGTATTTTGAGTGGACTGCAAGATACGATTCGTGAGTCATTTTCAATAGCATTTAGGTTTGGTCTTAGGAACATTATTCGCATTGTACCGTATAAAGGACATCGGGTGGAATCTTAACGAATAGCAATGCCGAGCAATTAACCTGACCACTACGGATTATCAACACATAATTCTGCCATAAACAATATAAAAGTAAATTATTACTCACGTATCCTTTCTCTCATCACACCGCAACATTAATGACAGTAATAACACTTGAGAGTATCAAATAAGGCACACGTACTGCGCGCATGTGTTCAATATTACACCTACTTAATAAATTATGTACTTATTATAGCTTGTCTTATTAATACTCCGTGGAGTTTGAAGTCGTTTTAAAACTAACGACTTTCAATTATAGGACGTTTATCGAGATCGTTATGAAGGCGGCTTCCGACCGATATTATTATGTCTTTTAATTAAATAGTTATAATTATGTCTTCATCTTTATGTCAAATTGAAGAGTGTATTTCGTAAGTGTCATTACAATTTTTTTTGTAACTGTTTTTGAAGTCATTGTGATGTTATTTATTGTATTGCTTGAAGCAATTTGTGGTCAATAAAGTGATATTACCTATTATGATACTGTCATTTAAAAGATCATAAGTGACATTGGTTGTGTTCATAGTGACATGAGAAACAGTTTATGTGGAGCAGGAATGAACGGAAAAAAATATTTATTTGAAGACGCATGCGAAGATATAGAGTTTATAAGAAAATTCCTTAGACTCATTGACTCCCTTTAATTTTAAAAACTTAGTCATCAAAATCTTTCATTGTAAATAGTCATAATCGAATCTTACAAACTTGATCAACAATAAACTGATCTTTGCGGATAATTTGGGCAGGGTGAGAGCACGTGTTGTCGGCAGGTGGGCGCCCAGGTGCGATCGATCACAACTTACGTAATATCGTCGTGGTAGCCGCATGTAACCGCAATTGGGGGTTACACCTTGTTTTTTGGTAATTCAATGTTCTTATTGGAAGCGAACGTAGGTAGTAATTATTTCTTGTATGATAAATGACGAAAGTATGAAATGTACAAAATTAAATAAAAAATGATCGTTACTTTTATGCATTGTTATTTTTTAAGTCAGTAGTATTAGTCCAGTAGTATTTTCAGAAAAAACAATAATATCTTTTCTTATCACACAATAAATAAATAAACTTAATTCGGATACACTTTTGACAAAGCATGAAAATTTCTTTGGTATATCTAAGTTCAATACTTTTAGTAATTTATTATGCACATAAACCTTCCGGAATAAATTCTCTAATTGATGTTGCAAACCTCATAAAAAATTCCGTTGCGTAGTTTAGAAGAACGAAAAGTGACTTTAATTTATAATTATATAAAGATATACAGGATATAAGGGTGAACACCGTTGTCACTCAAACCATGGGTAGTTGACTTAAATATAAAAATAAATGACCGAGATACAACAAAAAAAAAGTTATTTTCATTAAAAGATTTTAAAAAGTTTCTATTCGACACCGTACTCGCAAGCGAAACAGCTGACTGACTGAGGGAGGGGTCGCGCTCGCGGCCGGTCAGGTACCGTTCCGCGACCCCCACCCGTGTTGAGACGCAAGTTCGTTGCCCTAGCTCATAGGTGAAAGGATGAAATACTCGAGTGGTAAAATGTAATTTAAAAAAAAGAAAAAATAAAGTCGTAATTTTCCATTGATTTCACGTTCTACAAATGACACCAAACCACTGGTTTCAAGGATAACGGTGTTTACCCTAACACCCTGTATATTATTCGATAACCTATAATAAGTAGTATTTTCAGATAATGATAACAATCATTACTGTCGGATAGGATAGCTTAATAATAATATTCTTTAACTTGACCATTAAACACAATGGCATATTTGTATAACACTAAAAGTACCGCAATGCTAATAATATCATGTTACATCGGCATGAAACAGAGATAATATCATGTGACATATCATAGTATTGTTAGCATGCCTTTATGTGATCGTAAAAACGTGTTACAATATTGCAGTAGAAATATAAAGTTGGTAAATTACCTAACTTTAGGGCAAATAACATGGAATAATGTCAATAAGTATTGTATTGTTTAAAAAAGAAAAAAAATATCACACTTCCGCGATTTTTTTCCTTTTTTCCTTTTTTTTTGTTTACTTTCCAAAAAATATTTACCACAAAATGACGGTCTTCAAACCACACTGAACAAAAAAAACTCTTATTCTTACAATAAAAATTTAACCTTCACGAAGAATAAGAAAGTACTAGTTAAAAGTGAAAAGACTTGACCTTAGAAAATGTTAACAACGACATCATAATAATATGTTTATGATCCCTTATTAGGTAAAGAAAGCATTTTACTCTAGACCATTGATAATCTAGATGCATCTACCACTAACCTTTAGATAAAACTGCATAACCTTAGCTCGATAAAAAACCGTAAACAAAAAATTAAGAAAATGTTTCACCACAAAGTAGACGAATAATTCATTCCCTATTTCAATAATACTTTTTATCTATAAAAAGAAAAAGGAACAAGACAACAAACACAATATATTTTTATGAAACAGCATTTTAAAAAAGGCAAGAGGAAGCATTTTATCAGCATCTTAATCTTAAAGGTAACCTTAAGCCTGCGATATAAATTACCATTAAAAAGTCCTGTTGTAATGTTGCCAGCTTTAAAGAAAGTAATTTAGTTACTAGACACGCCGACATTCTGCCTCACCAGATGCAACAGCCTAGCATGATTATATAAACTGCGAAATAAAATAATAGCAGAACTTACCTTTTAATCGATTAAATTCTTCTAAGAGCTTACATATTATCTACAGTAAAAATATACCTATTTAATTAAATTTTAAGAAATAAAAAAGCATGTTGTTCAATAAACACTCGATAGTAAGTGTTTCTTCCGCATTTTTTTTTATTTAGCTAGTAAAAATATGAGTTAGGTTAAGTAAGAATAGTGACAAGACCATTTCATTAATAAAAAAATACGCAAAAAAACTTAGCACAATTTTATTATTTATAAAAAACCGGCCAAGTGCATGTCGTACCATGCACAATGAAGGGTTCCGTAGTTGGGATGAATTTATAAAACATACTTAACATTGAAGTTGAAAAACTTGTTCTCCGATACAAAATGTATGGGAGAACATGTTTTTACACTTGCAAATTTAAGTTGGTCGATTATTACTCGGTAACTTGTGGAGCCTACGTAGCGGTGATAGTTTTCCTTTTAATTTCGTTATATATACTACTGCCGTGAATTTTTTCACATATCCAAACCCAACCATTTAGCTGGCAGGGGGGGCACACTAGGCTCTAACAAAAAGTAGCACTTTAAAGCTTAATATTCCGCAAACGGATCCTTGAATCCAAAAATGGTTTTAATTACACATTATTTTTAAACGACCTTTCCAACGATACCCTACTCCATGGGATTGACGAGAAAAAAAAGCCATCCCCACTTTACGTGTAGGGGAGGTACCCAAAAAAAAATTCTTTTTTCTATCTTTTTTACCACTTTGTCGGCGTCGTTTATATGTATATCCATACCAAATTAGAGCTTTCTAGTACCAACGGTCTCTGCGGACGGACATGGCGAAACTATAAGGGTTCCTTGTTGACTACGGAACCCTAAAAATCATGAGCCTATAAAAGAAAGCATTTTACCGAGCTACGCTAGGTCACTGACAGTCCAGATGCGAGCACATCTGCCGCCGATCGGTGCTTACACCCTATGTTCCTTAGTTAAGGTGCGAACTGCGAAGGGGGATTGCACTTAGCTTTACGAGACACGACAGTTGTCTAAGAGGGCGAGTAGAATAAGAATACCAACTTGATAATAAAAAATATGGGTCTGTTCTGTAATAGCCCCATTACAAGGCATTTTGTCATTATTTCATACTTATATATACTTACAGAGAACGACCATTGATGGCTACCTATTTCAAATGATTTCATTAAGGTTTTTATATCGACGAAATATTTAATGGCGTCAGTTATTATTTTCCCTATATAAGTCTTACTCACTTCTATTTAATTGATTCAGCCGTGACTTTGCGGAAATCCACAAATCAATCAATCGGCGTGGCAACACGTCGTATTCGGGTTCGCGACAGGTCAATCGTCATCCTGAGGATGCCTCGAGGTGAAACACGTGTCGATTTCTTACAGGGTTTTTTATGACTCCGGAATAGGTTACTAAGTATATCCACGTCTATTGTATTTTAATCACTTTGTCTGTTTAGCCAATTTGCCCAATGAAACCGATTTTGTGTGACAGAACAAGCAAAGCATCTCGAAAAAGACAGCAAGGCCTATAAGTACTTTTTTTCCGAAAAATCAAAACAATTCCACATAAATTCTCAAACAGCAGATTACCCTCTAAAAACCCTTCCTACTCACAACAAATCGATCAAAACCCTCAACAAACAATTCCACCAACTTCCCTCACCGCAGAAATCCCACCAAGCTTCACGTAGTCCACACAATTCGATAACAAAACGAAGTCAACCGGTATAGGATGTGCCGCATGTCCGGCCGGTCGGAAGGTAACTCGAGTCGGAAGCCGTACACGACTTCCACTCGCAGGGTGAGTATGTGTGAGTAGGCTTACGAGGGAGCTGGAATCTTCTTAGTGAAGGTAATTAAAGGAGGAATTGTGTAGCTGATTAGGAAACTCCATTCTGGTAAAGGTGTGGCTCAGTCGGTCTGTGAGGTTGACGAATTAAGCCTCTCCCCCACCAGCGCGTTTTCACCGCGCGATAATAACGCAAGCGTTATTGCGATATCTATTTTCAGTACATTTTGTATTAGGACGGCCACGAAATTACACACTGCTGCGATAATAACGCCGCAATAGGAGTAAGACGCGCGTTTCTCCATCCTGCGATATTCCCATATGTGTTCTTAGAATATTTTTGGTTTAGGACGCATCCGATCTGCGTCACACAACTGCAAATAAAACGTGTTCACACGTTAGAAATATCCCACGAAAAATCGCAGCTGTGTGCAAGGAATCGGGACGCATTATCGTAATAACGCTTGCGTTATTATCGCGCGATAAAAACGCGCCGTTGGGGGAGAGGCTTTATATGATAGAAGACAAGTGTTCTAATCCTATATAATCGTCTTCTTCAAACCAATTATTTTCGATAGTGGTCAACGAATACGTATGCAGCCGCAACATATGAGTCCACATCATCAGTAAGTAATGCAGACTGGTTATGAAAAACCTATTTATACTAGTATTACACACAATGGTAGGTACTTTGCATAAATATGATACAAATAAAACCAAAAAATCCGAAGCGAATCTCTCCGATGATCCGATCTCACGAATCAAATCGGATGTGAATGTGGAAGCTGCGGTGTACCACAGTTCCTTTACACAGTTTACTCATACGTTCTCAGTAAAGACTGATTTGACTCTTGAGTCCATTCTCTTTGTTTAAAAAGTCCTGTCAAAATATATTTGAGTTTTAAAAGGCATTTAAGGATGCTAATAGATTAATAAGGATGCTAATAGAGTATTCAGCATGAGTGGATCTGTTTGATTTCCTCAATCCTTCGGATTAAAATCGATGATCAACAACTTTCCTCGTTTCAGACCGATTAAAAAATCAAGATAGAGCGCTGTCATCAGAGACGTGAGGCCGGTTTCGTAAATATGTGTGCATTAGTGAGGTGTAGTTTGATTGTAAATGGTTGTAAATGTGTGCATGTGAGCGTGTATGCATAAAGGTGTAGTTTTGGCATGCTTCACTGTATTGTTCGCAGCGCTCTGTCTTGGTTTTTTTATTTGTTTTGAGTTCCTCGTGACCTCTAATAAATAATTTACAAAGCCCTCAGTTAGTTCAGTTTAGTCCTTTATTTCTTTTTTCTTCCAATCAACAGAAATTAGAATACAAACTGATTTTGAAAACACCATTTACCTATTCAATTCCTTAACGAACATCCTGTTTTTAATTTAAAAAAGCAACAAATGAGTATTTTATACAGATGCATGCTAAACTATTGACATCTACCGGAAACTAAAAGAACGATTTCTGATAAATTAACGCAAAATGTCTCAGGTAAAAAACTAATCGAGACTAAATTAGGGTTTTGAAAATGGACTAACAGAAGTTGAACTACAGTCCAAAGAGTTTTGTATTACAAAAGAGGTCTTTTAAAATTGGATATTGTCGTGATTTAAAAATCAGAGTTCCGTTACTAAATAGTCTTATTAGGACGTATTTAAAATGTGTTATTTACATAATTCCTTTTTTTGCTGTGAGAAAAGAAGGTAACGGCTGATTTATGCTAAGCTAATTAATGTTCGTTGCATGTTTTCGATGTTTTGATTAAATCTTCGTGTATGTAGGTTATGGTAAATATGTTTTTATGACTTTGTATTTAATCAAACAAATTAATATTCCTCCTTACTAACTTGTTAGGCAAAAAAACCAGGTACTATACTCGCAAAAATCTAAGAAGTCCGTTTTGACGTTTCGTTCTCGTACTTGTAATAAAACGATAAGCCTTGAGAATCAGTTTTCAGCAATGTAGATAAGTCTTCAATTAGGTACAAACTCCCTAAGTATGTTTAATCGATATGTCTCAGTAAATAAGAAAAAAAAATTTTTTTTCATCGATGCGCAAAGATTTTTTATAGCTGTCAAAACGGACTTTATAGATTGTCGCGAGTCTAAGTAGGTACTCTTTTAAAATTCAACAGCTACCTACATAATATTATGTATTTTCTCCAGAAGTACCTACCTCATCATTTGCCTAGCCTTTTCCCAAGTCTGTTGGGGTCGGCTTCCAGTCTAACCAGATGCAGCTGAATACCAGTATTTTACATGGAGCGACCATTCACTATTTTTCAATCAACCTAGTTTTATGAAAACCTATTAGCCTTTTTAGACTCGACGATAGCTTCTTAGCAAAGCATTTCATTCGTCATTTAAAAACACAAAAAGAAATATATTGTCAAAAATCTTAATATCCTTAAAACAGGTAAAAGGAAGGCTTAATAATTGTCCGCCATTTGCATTGGATTTCCATTAAATGCATTAAAATGGCGTGTTGGACAAAACGGCGGAAGTTGTGATTTCAATCGACTAAACTTTCAATAAAAACTAATACTAATGGCTGTCGAATTGTTAAACGATTTCTTTTATCAATAATTTGGATTTTTTAAAGAGATTATTGCTACCGCTACACATTTTTTTTCCCTTTTAAGCGTCCACGCCTTTTAAAAAAGAGAAAGAGTTCATTTGTATTAATGAACTTAATAGAATACAAATGAGTTACAAGCCATGTTTCCGATTTAGAGCTATCCATTTTTCCTTTGCTTTTTTTTTCTTGGCTCTGTTGTATTGTTATGTTTTTGCCAGGATAAGCTGCCTGGTCTTTGCCCCTAATGTCTTTTTGTGAACCTACAGTAGATTTTTTCGAAACGAACAAATATATTCCTAAACCTCTTTATTTCTTTGGAAGTGGGTTACAAACTCAAAATCAAAATATCATAATTTCACATAAACCTGGACGCTTATGAAACGTCAGAAGCTAAGTGCACAGTTTTAATTGGTCGCTTTCTTTTAAAGAAGAGCCAGCAAGAAACTCCACAAATTATTTTTTAAAGAGTAGGTACCACGGTTAAGGCTTCCACGAGCGATATCGCGCCTGTTTGCACGAGGCTTGAGTCTTTAAAAAATAATTACAATAGAATCTTGTAGATACTGCGATCGCCAATCTGTAAAAAGCATCTGACATATTATTATCTGCGACATTTCCACATGGGGTGGGGACTAACGCACAGCATTAGACAAATTGCACGTTCATGGTCTAATAGAGTGACAATAATGACTCAGACCATTCACAAATGGTCCAACATATTTGTCGCAAATACCTCGAAACAGTTACAATATCGAAAGCTGTGTCCACCGTTGTTTTCCCCGAGACTGCTCGTGTTAAGTGAGATGCACAGCTCACCTACCAAGTTGCACTCTCTGACAGTTAGCACAGCAATTTGTCGCCACACTGGGTGCCAATCTGTAACGCATCACAGATCACCTGAATACCTATATATGACTATCATACTGTGACATCTCATTTGTATATTTCTTAAGCAATGGGACTGAAAGTGGTGATTTGCATTTCGACTGATGTAACTAAATATAGGAGTTACAGTAAGTCTGAGGGTGGAGGAGCTCGTGGCTAAGTAATAACAGCCGCACGGGTCGATCCATCAGGTTAAGCTACGCTTGCCGGGGTTGGTCCGTGGATGGGTGACCATCTTTACATACCGAGACTCCTCCGTGCCTCGGAAAGCACGTTAAGCCGTTGGTCCCGGCTGTTATTTGTGGATCTTTGACAGTCGTTACGGGTCGTCAGAAGCCCGAAAGTCTGACAACGAGTCTTACCAAGGGGTATCGTATTATTACCCAGTTACTCGGTTGTGGGGGTCAGATAGGCAGTCGCTCCATGTAAAATACTTTTATTCAGCTGCATCCGGTTATACTGGAAGCCGACCCCAAGATAGTTAGGAAAAGGCTAGGCAGATGATGAGTAACTCTGAGGGTGAACTAAATTCTATGGAATAGACAGTTCTAGAAAATCTCTGCCTGACTGATTTCATTTTATTTTTATTTTAGCTGAAAGACGTCCAGTCAGTCCTGTCGGTCAGTCAGAAAGATAAAACTGGTTGCCCATTCCAAAGCGTAGTAAGTTCCTATGGATGGAGAAGAACGGGCAAGAACCTTCATAGACACTCTTTTACTGTAGGTGCAGCGGTGCAAAGCAGTGATAGCCTAGTGGTGTGACCGTCGGACTGCCTAGTCATAGGTCTCGAGTTCGAACCCAAGACACGCACCTCTGACTTTTCGGATTCATGTGCGTATTGATGTGTGAGCACTATGTACTTACCTACCTTAAAGCTACCATTTACTAGGTACGTCGTTCATTGACTTGAATGTGCCCTGGCGGCAGAGAGTATGTCATGCTCACTCAAATGTCTCGCTGGTGGTGGCGTGTTTGTTGGATCATTAAGTTCCCTTCAAAATGGTTGATCTGAATGGTGCTGATCCATGCGTCATGTTCGTGAACGGGCGCCGCCAGTAGGGACTGGTCATCTCTAAGCTGCCACGGCTTATTTTTAATTTATTTTAATTTTTGAATTGTTTTTTATCTTTACGGACGCTTTTAACGTGCACGTCTCTTTTTTTTCTTTTTTACATTGTTCTCACATGTTTAATTTCAAATGAATGATGTAACCAATATATTGTAACAAAATATTGATTTAAAAGAGTGTCCGTGGAGTTTCTTGCCCGTTCTTCTCCATAGGAACCTACTACGCTTTGGAATGGGCAACTAGCTTCATTTTTTTGACTGACCGACCCCTTGACAACTCAAAAGTACCTGTAATTGGTTTATTTGAAATAAATGCTTTGAGTTTGAGTTTGAGTATTGTATAATTATCACTTGCTTTAAAAGCGGCGAACGAAAACATCGTGATGAACATGGCATGCCTGAGAGATATTTCTCGACGACATGTGAAGCCAAGTCAGAGACCCTTGGGCGGTTTTAAAACTCTGACACCCACCAGGTTAGTCACTAACCACACGAAAAGAAGAAGACTGTAGGTAATAAAGCCTCTTCCTTATAAAGAAAGATCGTTTGATCATCACGAAGCTTGCTTATCTCATTCGGTGATTTAATTAATCCAGCTGCCTAATAATTACTTACCTAACACAGTCATTCACAGTACATTTTTGTCTGTAAATGCACCTCTACTTATGGGTGTGGACGTTGACAGTATAACATACCTAGTTTATTTAAATAAAAATCCTGAAACAGTTGGAATAGATTTGATTCGACAAATCAACTATATTGCAATGATCTATGGGTTGAGAGAATCTAGTCACCGAAAAGACGAATCATCCAAACATGCAATGCATGCATGCATGCAATGCACAATGCAATGGATGTGGTTACGCAATTAAGTCGGGTACAGGTAGGTACAGGTTTCCATCAATGAACCTTTACGCAATAACACCAGTATAATTAAAAAAAATACCTTTAAAAAACCTGCTTCAATGAAATAATCCTTATAATATCAATCTCTCGATGTAACGAGGTGCATTGACACGACGCAGGTGCGACGCGTGCGCAAGCACCTTGCGTTCACTTATGAGATTCAAATGAGATTGTATTGTCTCGATTCTCGGTGTCTCGGACTCTCGGACTTTTTATTAAATGTTTTATAGTGTAATCGGTAAAATAATCGATAAGTTTGTCGATTATGTGAGTTAAGCACTCACATAATCGACTAACTTAAATCGATTATAATTTGGTTTTGTGCCTTTTGATAGGATGACGGAAATAAAAAAAACTGAACAAGAAATAATAAAGTCTCAAGGCAGCTTGCATTTTGCCTTGCAAATCTATAACATTCTTCGACTCCGATCCCCGACATGGATCAATAAGAGTCTAATAAGATTCAATCACCATTGTCTCACGTTTTTTCATACTAAACCTCTAGTTTTTATTGAAATCGATACGCGAATGTAATATACTTATACTTTTTATTGTGAGGCAATTTGAATTTTCAATCAGTGATTACCATAATAACTAACAGGATTTTTTCTGATTTCGTATGATATTTCTGATATCAGCGTACCAGTACCTACCTAACCAATTTTTTTTATTGGGACAAGCACTAGAAGCTCCTAAAAGTCAGAATCTACATTGACACCGAGACAATGAACCCCGTAGTAGCAGTAGGAGCCCCGTGCAGGACAGTAGATATTAATTATATTGGCTTCTAAACTGCATTGTCTCCACTCAAACTATACTATCAATCTGTCTAGCCTTTTCCCAATTATGTTGGGGTCGGCTTCCAGACTCACCGGATGCAGCTGAATACCAGTATTTTACATGGAGCAACTGCCTATCTGACCTCCACAATCCTGTTACTGGGTAATAATACGATACCCCTTGGTAAGACTGGTTGTCAGACTTTTGGGCTTCTGAGGACCCGTAACGACTATCAAAGATCCTCGAATGACAGCCGGGTCCAACGGCTTAACGTGCTTTCTGAGGCACGGAGGAGTCTCGGTATGTAAAAGTGGTCACCCATCCATGGACTAACCGCGGCAAGCGTAGCTTAACCTCATGGATCGACGCGTGCGGCTGTTATTACGTAGCCACGAGCTCCTCCACTCAAAAAATACCAAAAGACTAACTATTAATTCCTTACACGCTCAGTCTGCCAAAAGGTCACCCGAAGAAATAGCAGGACTGGTCTATTTTTTGGTCGGAACAACGAAAGGGACAAAAAGGACTTAATACGTAGATTAGATAGGTATATAATTAATCGTTGGGTAAAGAAGAAAGCAGATAAAGAGAAACACTCGTAAAACGTGAAAAAATCTACATCATTTTGCCATTTTTTTTACACACATCATAGTTTGTACATTGTAATTAAACAAAAAACTGCAGACAATAAAATGATTCAACGTACTCGTGAGTCACACGTCTGTCTGTCACAGCGGTCGGAATGTTTTGAATATTTTTGTATTAATCTCCCCTTCGCAGACTCTGAGTCATGCGCGTACGCACTTCAATACGAATTTAGTAATTAATTTGTTGTGGTTTACAGGTCATCGTATGATTGGAGTTGTTATGAAAAGTAGTTTGCGTTGGTGAGGTTGAATGGAACTACGTAGGTATGCGTCGATCGTGAAGATGTTCTGTATGAAGTTCTCCTTCATCATTCTTTTGTTTGAGTTGCCTTATGCACGGGACATACGCGGGCGTAGCGATGGTGCAGCGCGGGCGTTGCGCCGCTCCTTTCATATTTCATTCAAAATGTATAAGAGCGTAATGTCGTACGTAACGTATAGTCACATAGCCGTCAGAGCTCAAATGCATGGATTGCGTCAACTTGAGAACTTTGCTCTCGTTCTGAGGATAAGGAAGTACTCACCATAGACAATGGATTACCATGACCTATATTTTTCTTTATAAACTCCTTACTTATTTGACTGTTTATTTAATTTTATGTTATTCTTCAGTGTTGTATCATAACAATGTATTATGGTTTGAGATTTGCAGATTTTTATGTATGTTAGAAGTGTACCTATTAGAACACCCAAACGCCAGTTATGTTTAAGTCCCATGTAAAAGGGGGCGAGCCTATTGCCATCAACCGGGCACAAATCTAGACTCCGGGCTGCTACTGAGCAATTCTAGTTGGAAAAACCCAATAACACTTTGCCCGACCCAGGAATCGTACCCAAGACTTCATGCTCAGCAGTAGCGCTTGCGTCTACTAGACCAACAAGGAATGTTAAAGATTTTAAATAAATAATTATATTGTACTTACCTAAAACTTGTATCTCCCGAATAAGAAGGCTGATACACTACTACCAGACTGACAGAAACTTTTATAAGTACCGAAAGTATAGCATAAGCATAAACGGCCTATAATATTCCCACTGCTGGGACACAGGCCTTCCTCTCTTCGAGAGGGAGTGGGCCGTAATCCACGCAGGCCCGGTGCGGGTTGGTAGATGTGAAATTATTCACCTGTGCCTGCTTGGGTTCGAAACCATGATCTACAACTCCGTAAGTCCAGTGTTATTGGGTGCTGTAACCACTGGGCCACCACAGTAGTGGCCCAGTGGTTTCGACTAGAGCAGTAACTGCTCGTCGAAACTGTAAACCTATATAAAATTAGGAAGATATTTGTTTTTTATCTATGGAGGAGGAGTTCGTGGCTAAGTAATAACAGCCGCTCGGGTCGATCCATCAGGTTAAGCTACGCTTGCCGGGGTTGGTCCGTGGATGGGTGACCATTTTCACATATCGAGACTCCTCCGTGTCTCGGAAAGCACGTTAAGCCGTTGGTCCCGGTTGTCATTTGTGGATCTTTGACAGTCGTTACGAGTCGTCAGAAGCCCGAAATTCTGAGAACCAGTCTAACCAAGGGTATCGTATTACCCAGTTACTGGGTTGTGGAGGTCAGATAGGCAGTCGCTCCATGTAAAATACTGGTATTCAGCTGCATCCGGTTAGACTGGAAGCCGACCCCAACATAGTTGGGAAAAGGCAAGTCAGATTGATTTTTTTTAATCTAAATATTTTGTCGTTCTGCTGTGCCAAGTTCTCCCATATTCTTTAAATTCTCTTTGCACACTTTTGACAATAAGATCATTTATGGACGAAATTTACGAATCATCGGTGGTGCAACCAAAATATGCATACTTTTTTTGGGTACCACGGTCATCCGAGTAAAACACCTGTGACAGACAGACCGACACCACAATCCGTAACCTCATTTTCAATCGGAAAAAAATCGTCCAATAAACTTTGACATTTGAACAAGATTCCTGGTTGTAACCGCCGCGTCGTGCCTCCAAGGGCGATCCCCCATCGGCTAGATACTAGCAGATAGTGATGGGCAGTTAAATCCCACAGCTGCCGTGTGCCCTGTGCCGCCACCTGCCGCTCATACGGATTTCCCGGGCGATGACCCAACACTAGGAACTAGGGAGCCGCGTATTGAGATCATTGGATTTTGAGTTGGGACTTCACTATCGATAGTGTTTTTTTGTTCAAATTTGATTTTTGACGAGAATTTTTTTCTCTATGAATTTGAAAAGTGTTCTTTGTGCTGGCACATGGTAACAAAATCGTCGTAAGCAATTCGTATAAATAAGTCTTTTAAAACGATAGTATTTTTCGGAAGGTTTTCCTACTATGAAATATCACCTAATGAAATGTCACCCTGGATTTTTTCGCCCCGTGGTTTTTTTGTAGCAGATATTTTTTGGCAAGACCTGGGTAAGGTACCTTACATTATGTTAATTTTGCTTTCCTACGAACGCGGCTCCATCATAATAAAAATGCCGTCATGAAAATCTGTCATTTTCACCAGTATTTGGGCAACAGAGAGCCGTTAGGTATGTGTGACCGTTCACCGCTTTCCTAAGAAACTAAAGCCTAAAACCGAAAAACGTGATATCCAATCTACCTATAATTCTTTGTTTCCAGACATGGAATCAACAGCTTGCATGCAATTGTTACTATCACAAAGAACATTTCACCGAAGCACGAACAAACAATTATAATATCGTATCGATATCCTATTCTAACTAACATTATAAATGCGAAAGTGAGTTTGTTTGTTTAACGGCTGAACGGATTTGGATGAAATTTGGCACAGGGGTAGACCATGACCTGGAAAAGGACATAGGATACTTTTTATCCCGATATTCCCACGGGATCGAGACTTATGCGGGTGAAACCGCGGGGCGCAGCTAGTAAGTAATAAAAAATATAATATCATTATTGTTAATGAAACCTTATTAGCCTTTACTGCCATTTCCGTTCATTCGCAAAAGAAACACTTTAAAAAAAATACCTACCTTATCAAAAATACATAATAAATGCAATAAAAAATTACATCGTCCTTTATAAATATTAAATTGTGATCACCATAAAATAAAAATGAAAGACATTGTAAGTTTGGAGACTTAAGTCAAATTAGGGCTCTGGGTCAATACGGTAGTTTTTGACAAACAACAGGTGCCTTCCAGGTGTAAAATTAACGAAAACATTGACATATTTAACGTCGATTTTAACTGATTATCTGTAAGCTGGGTTTCCGTAAAGGGTTGGACGGCTAAGGTGTATTGCATAATTCATGATGACTCAACCAGGCAGTCCCTTTGCCTGTTCTGTGGGGCTTCCTGGTATCCAATAGATATCATTATCAGGGTATATCGAAATGCTAAACTATTGCATCTTCTGGCTTTGCATACTCGATGCAATTTGCGTCATGAAAATCTGCGGTATAGTTTCATAACACTCTTACGGTAGCAATGGCTTTCATTTTACACATTTATATAGTAATGAATTAGCAATATCCTTCAAAATCATTCAGGTTGTGATTGAAAGTATGTTACGCAACAGGGTGCTGGACATAATCTTCTAAACAAGTGTATCGGACTACCCAAGTCTGTTAGAGATACAGAATGCATAGACTTATGAGAAGATTATGTATGAAGATTTTTTAGACAAGCAAGATTATGAGGAAACTTGTATGCTGATATTTTCGACTGAGGGTTCTTACAAGAATCTTCTTGTCACGATCCCCACAAAATTACGTCAAGAACTTATAGAATACTGTCTACATTTTCTGATAAGCAAATAAAAAAAACCTCATTTGTTAAATTCATTGACTCCCGATTTGGAGAAACAAATCCTTCGCAAGCGCAGCAAAAAACTACAAAAAGCCGCCAGGTAGCGATCAGCTGGGCAGCAGGTTGTTGGGGACGTGTGCGTGCGACGAGATGAGCGCCGCGTCTGTGTGCGCCGACAGATGCTGCGAACAGCTGCCGCGGCGCGTGCGCTGGTTGAAGTAGCAAAGAGTTTTGATACTTGGAATGCTGGAGGATAAAGGATTTCTTAAACAAATATTATGAAGCATAGCAGTTACCTACTCGATTACTACTGATACCAGTCAGAAATAGAATGGCTCGGTTCCTTAGTCTTCATCGTGGTCACAGCGCAAACTCGTCAACGTCCACTTCTGGATATAAACCAATGGAAACATTTCGTCGCAGATCATGTACCCCACCCAATGATACTTCAGTTATGCAATTCTTAAGGCTATGATAACTAGAACTGACACGTTGCAAAATCCTACTAATATTATAAATGTGAAAGTTTGTGTGTTTATGAGTTTGTGTGTTTGTCTGTTTGGATGTTTGACACTCAATCACGCAAAAACGGCTGAATGGATTTGGATGAAATTTGGCAAACAGATAGTTTATAACCTGGATTAACACATAGAATACTTTTTATCCCGATATTCCCACGGGATCGAGACTTACGCGGGTGAAACCGCGGGACGCAACTAGTATGAAATATATTATAAGAGCTGTGAACGAAGTACCCCTTACTATGCTTTCTTGTATTTATTTCCATAAAAGATACCTATATTTTATTGTGTGAGAGAGTTCCATGAAAAAACAGAAAATTACAGACTAGTGTCCATCCTGGGCAGCACTTGATCCAACTCCCATAATTATAAAACAGTTCAAATAAAATAAAAATATATTTTTTGAGCACAAAAATAAATTGAATTTTTGAATTTGTCAACTTACTAATTTGAATATTACAAATTTTGGAACTCCAATTCCAATCTGTTGGTCCTCCTCGTAAAATATGCAAGTATCAAGACTACTGCGTCGCGGTCGCTCATCGGTCAGCTGCTTCGCAGGCAGCGTGCGCATCTCGCGTCTGTCTGTCTGTGTGTCGGTGAGGCTGCATGGCACTGGACACGGGATGAGAGGATAGCGGGAAACCAAATAAAGTAATGTAAAACTGACAGTCAGCGATTTCCCTTTAAACACTTTGAACATAGATGCTCTTTAAAATATGCAAGGATCAAGACTACTTACTGCATCGCGGTCGCTCACTGGTCAGCTGCTTCGCAGGCAGCGCGCATCTCGCATCTCTCTGTTTGGTTCGGGGAGGCTGCAAACGACTGGACAGTGCATAAAATGTTGGCGAGTATATAGCTCCATAGTACCATAACTAAACTAGCACTACTTATCTGTCGTGGGTTTTATCCGTGAATGGAAATTTTTGTCACGTAAGGTAACGAAGTGCTCGGGAATCAGTTAACAATTCATGACAAAGCCTTTGACAACACTGCTACAAGGATTTTGTGGGCCTCGAATGACGTTGACAGGATGGAGATGTTTGTAAACATGCAACTGTTTTGTGAAATGTCACAGACAAAAAAACAAAATGGCGGCATTAGTTCCGATTTCGGCCACGCGCCAAATTAGTCTTGTAGCGTTAGAGTGCGTTTCATCAAATAGTTCCTATGCCATAATGTTGGCTCCACTGTGGTACGACCAATACGAATACATTGCGCCAACATTACGGCAAAGGAACTATACGATGAAATGCACTCTTCATTTTTAGGTGTCGTTGCAGATAAAACCCAGCACAGTGAATAACAAAGGATCTCATACGCTACCGCTTACAACTTACACAGCTGTGACTCACCGCGACATTGACCGCGCAGTCTCTATAATTACAACATTACATCTCGTGCGCGTGCGTCACTCTCCACCTTTACGTTACCGCTTACCGCTGTTATGTCAACGATATGCGATATTAACTAGTCTTAGCTGTTAGATATTCTGTGATAGTGGATAGTGAAGGCGTCAGCTGCTACCTGCTAGGCAACTGAGAAATAGGAAAATAAGGACATTCCAACCTCTTTAATATCGTCTTAACTATCTTTATGTAAGTATATGAACTCCATGACTCGGGTTTGATCAAGTGCTATGGGCATTGCCATATGGATGGACCATTTAACAATAACATACCGTATTTGTTTTTTTTAACCAACTTTAATTATGCAAGAGGTTAGGTATATATTCGTCTGTAGGTATGTAATGTTTTTAAATATATTTTCATCGATATATTCGTCTATTGAGGACCGATTTTGAAAACTCTTTTATCATTTTTGAAATTTTCTGATTCCTGCTCTCGAAACTTGGAAGAAACTGTTGAGGAAACATGGCTTTGATATTATCTCAATGGCTATTCATAAATAAAATAAACTGAATCTTGCCGAAATGGTTGACGTTATCTATCAAAAGAACGGCTAAATCCTTAAAAGTCAAAAGTAGGCAAGACTTTCATATTTTCATATAAAAACTGAACTGGGAAGAGAGATGCTCTTTTATTGTTCAACTTTAAAAAACGAACAAAACGTTAACTAGATCCTGTTTCTAACTAAAAGAACATTTAAAATTAATTGTAGGAAGTAACAAAAAGTATCTCAAATAGTCGATATCCTGTTGGCCCGTGCCATAGACAAAAAGTGAGGTTATGGCCAGTTGCGTCTCCTCTAGGATCTATGGTTCTATTTATTTTACTTTTTATTCCAATTGAAAGATTAGATGCAGGATCTAGTTGATTAAAAGGATGGCACCCTATTTCCATATTCCTCTTTGGTAGCGTTGACCCTGACGCTTTTGACAGGTGTGTTTAATAGGTACCTCGTAAATGATCAATAAAGAGTTTATTTGTCTGAGAGTCTGCGCTTAAATTTATTTATTGATTCTGCTAAAAAGAGCCGGCATTATACAAAGGTCGCGGGTTATTAATCAATGAATAATTAATTGGGGGGACATAATATGTTATTTCTAATAGGAGATTTTACTTAAAAGGCATAAAAACAAAATAACGTTGAACACAGCGTCGTCTAGACAGATAAGTGACTCAACGTTCTATTTTCAAACCTATTTCTATGACAGGTCACCGTTTGACCGCATCTAACGCCTGCCACAGTTCGTCTGTCTGTCTGTCCATCCGTCCGTCCGTCAGCATGGAGAGAACAATGTGATGCTACAAAAAACTGGAGAAATTAACGGAACCACACAAAAACTCTGACGACAGATGCTGACAAAGGGTGTACAGGCGAGCACTGAAGTCTCTTGTGTTTTAAAAATAAGAGCTTTTATTTCAACGGCGGCGCGGAATGCTTGAAGCTTTTCATGCATACGTACCTAATTATTAGGCTGAAGTTTCATTAACTTTTCATCATTGTTCTATTCATTAGCATCAGGATATTCAGTAGGAAGGATACCACCGGGATACGGAACTTACTACACTTCAACATAAATGAGCGTTTAAAATAAAATAAATTCGCGACTTTTGCAGCATTTTTCCAAATTCCCAAGTCCTCATGGTCAGTTCGTAATCAATCAGAGGTCTGATTGATGGCCGCATTCGCATCGATGGTAGAAGATAAATCCATCCTCCGATCTCCTTTGATATCGCATACAAGGCCTCCACGCCACGATCCATACCTACTTAATGGTGGCTAATCATTCTTACCACTGGTTTCGTATTACAAACCAATACAAAAATAGAAAATCATAAATGTAGGTATCAAGCTTCCTACTTCAGTTTTTCATTGTCAGATTAATAAAACTTGTTTATACACTTGTGTTATCCCTAGTACCGGAAGCCAGTCGGTGTCGGCACGAGCTACGGAGCGGTAAAAAGCAGTCGATTGTATTACTTCGATCGACGAGCGCCATAGACTATCGACACTTCTCATTGTTACATCTTAAAGCGTTACTAAGTAAGCGGGGATTAACAAATTGGAGAGCTTAAAAACCAGGACATAATATATATATTATTATCTCTAGTTGTAAGGGAAACTGGTAAGGTGAACTAGCTGAGGGCCTAGACAAGTGATAATCGCTTCGAAAGCGTTTCGTATTTCTACAACGACTTTCAACAGGATTGACATAAGCTTTTCGATAGCTTATGTCACTCCTATACATTTTTGCCTTTTCCATTATCGTTATCGCTGATAGAATGTCACTTTGTCTAGGGCATCTGGTAAGGTGAACTTAGTATAGCTGGTCTATCCGATTATGAGCGTCTGTTGGTGATCAGTGATCTGTAGAGTCCGACCGAAAAGGATTTTTTTTTTCAGCTGAAATAAGGTCTGACTCTAATTGCGTAATATACAATCAATCACAATCTGACTCGTTTTGAAACAGATTGCTAGTTCGTATCCATAGTTCGAAAAAATCTGCTCAACAACGTAGATTAATAACGAATATTGTTGAACTGTCAAAATAAAACAAATTATAAAATGTGTTACGCAATTATACAAGGTGGAGACGACAATACGTCAAAAAATGAAACTCCGTATATCTAATGACATTCTCGGTCTACATACAAAAAAATAATCAAATATATCCAATAGTTTAGTTACGATAGCTAGTCAAAGATCAGCAAACCCCATAGTCGGCCCATCACTACTATTTAGTTTGTTTGAAAAAATGACTTTTTTAATTTCGATGTTAGGATTTATTTGATAGTTCCAAAATACTCTTATGCATTAGTATTGCCAGTGTTTTCATTTATTGTTGTGTTGTCGTCTCCACATTGTATAGCCGATCTGAGGCGGTACCGCGAAACCTTTGGCGGACCTTTAGGGACAAGTGAAGGGAAGTACAAAAAGTTTCAACATACCCAATAAAGACGACATACAGTTGAATCCTACAATTATTGCCAAAATTAACGAGTAGAATTAATGGCGGCAGACAGACCGGCCACACAATAAGTAGGTAATTGGGAGAGAGTTGCGCATCTGTCGGGACACTTTCCCTTATTAAGGACATACATATATTTAATACGCTTAAAATTTGGCCGCGAGCTGGCCGGAAGTGGCGTTTAACAAGACGTTTTGTACTTCTGGATGAGAGAAATTCTAGGTTTGTTTTTGGGTGCATAATATAAAAAAACATCACAACCACAAGTGAGACATTTAAGGAAACCTAAATATGGCATCTAGCACCTATTATTCCAATGAGATATATATTATAAATTAGTTGCCTACAGGAGAAAGACTCTATTGGGAAAAAATCCTTTTGCAATAGGTATGTCAAATTACCGGTTCGAAACAAATATCTAATACATTGCTTCATAAGTTCGTAAGTTTAGAAATAAAATTGTTTATTCTGTAAATAGGATATTGAATCACTTTTACACGTCATATTAAAAAGTATTAAAAATAAGCTAGATGAGGTCGGCGTTTCCTATCTGATTAGTCTGAGAAGAAAGGCCGAAACAAACTCAGAGATCACAGTCTCTTTTAAAGTCCAGACTAAATCTTGGTCAAGTCATAATGAGGACCATGTAGATTAGAGTCTGAAATGGTCTTTTGAGGAAAGAACCACACAGATTTGAGTGGACCTGTCCAGTCAGTGCAAGCATTTGTCAGTATACCTAATAATGGAGGTCAACTCAGAACATAATATGGAGCTCCACATGGATTAGACATTTGTTTCAAATCGATTCCAATTCTGATTGGTGCAGTTTTCATATGAACAGAAATACCTACTGAACTTCTGTGTTTCAATTTCTTATTGGAAAAACTAACATATCCTAGGGATTCTGCCAAAAATTCTCGGTTGTGTTAACAGAGAGTTGTGATTTGTGCAAAATAGCCCACACCTGGAACTAATTAGTATCTTCAGAGACCATACACAGTTAGATATTTTGTTTTATTGGGGAGTCGAACACGCGAGTCGCGAGTTCGCGACCCTTACGCACGTAAATCAATCAAACTAAAATTTAAATATTGTCAACAATCGGTCTGTCATACATACATCAAAATCCACATCTTATCCAACCCAAATTAGTTTTTTTTTTTTTTAATCTTAATAACATTAACATCACGATAATCTGAGGTAGGTATTACCAATCCACAAATTCCAATTATCTTTTCCTCACTAAACCAGTAGCTTTTGCCTCTTTCTATGACAAATACCTATTTACTGTAATAAATAACACAAGTCTGTAATCTCAACAGTAATATACATAATATACTTATGTCATCCTCGCTCGGTAGAGGGGAGTGGATGCTGCGATCTCGAGCCACGCCCCTCGCGAGATCGACCAATCAGGAGCCATCATCTCGATTGACGATGTAAGTACATAAGTACGGTGTGCTTGTCAATAGAATCTGTCAAATGTATGAGAGGGGAAAATTGTAGGTATGCAGTGAGTTAGGGAGAAAGGAGATATTATAGGGGTGAGAGAGAGAGATGTGAAAATGGGAGTTGGATGTTACATAGGTACCTACTTAGTTTGGATGTAAACGCCCGTGGTGACGTCCGAGATGGAAGTGATGATGATGGCACCGGAGTTTGACAATACGGTGTCAAAAAACGCTCTCTAGGGAAACACACCAACTTGCTTTCTTATACTTATAACTTTTCAGTGACGTCATTCGACGGTGAATTGCGGACGCTACCTATGTGGCGGCAAATGCAGTCTTAGACAACCATCCATACCAACTTAGTATTTTTTTGTTGATACATTTCATACTGTCTAGGTAGATATATATAGTGTACTTATATTAATTTATGAAATGTACCTACTGAAGCCTGAATTCCTCTTACGCTGATTTCGGTCGCGTACGCGTAGCACTAGTACGCGCCGCGGACGTCAGCGTCGCAGTAGGTATGTTGCTAAGAACACAATCTAAATACGCACGCGCGACCGACGTACGCGACCGACATCAGCGTAAGAGGAATTCAGGCTTTACCGCAAGCGCTTTTTAGACGAATGCGTCAGAAAGAAGTGTTATTTTTTAGAATTTTCCTAAAAGGTACTTATCTACCTAACCCCTGGGCTATCCCAATTGTTAGGTCCGTACTTGGTACTTACCTACCGACGTTGACACCTATCGAAAATATTATTGATGCTCAATTAGGTACCTACCTAGGTAGGTAGGTCTTAAGCCAATTATTAAAACCTACCCATGGTTTTCAATAAGTAGGTTAGGAGGTACCTACCTACCTACATCTGAGGTGTCGATTTAGGAATTCTTTACCCAAATTAATATAAATGCTGATTTGCCTAGGTAGGTAGTTACGCACCCTCATCTTCATGTAAGTATATTTTTCTACATTACCATAAGCATAATCAGCATATAATGTTCCCACTGCTGGGACAAAGGCCCCCTCTCTGTGAGAGGGAGTGGGCTGTTAATCTACCACGCGGACCCAGTGCGGGTTGGTAGATGTCACATGTCTTCGATTTTTTTGTAGAACCAAAAAAATCGAGGACATGCCGGTTTCCTCGCGATGTTTTCCTTCATCGTTTTGAGAGCAGTGGTGATGAAATAATTTACACAAAGTAAAGCGCCGGGTTCGACCTACAACTCCTGTCGCGTCGTGGCCGTTTTTCTACATTAACGCCGAATCATTTCTTGGAAACAAGTCCACCCTATACCGGGAGTTCTCGAGAAATGGTGACTAACGGATAGCGTAATCATAACTCACAGGGTTGTATTGTGCAACAATGTCATTCCCTGCTAATAAAAACGCAGGCAATTACGATTTTTATCCTCAGATGCTAGGGTATCGGTCCATTCTAAGATGTTTCGGTTATTTATTTATTTATATATATATACTTTATTGTACACCAGAAAATACATAGCGAAAATAAACACTACAAAACATACAATGGGCTTATCCTATCTTCGCAGGCATTATAGAGTAGCTATAGGAAAGAGGTCGAATATCTTCGCCGCTCTCTATTGCGAATCAGCCTGTTAATTTATCGCATGCTTGTTTCAAGACAACGATACTCTTACTGCCATCTATTGACGTTATCACGAACTGTTTACAAGTACACAACAGGTGGTACTGCTACTACTGTGCCACATGTTAAAATATAGTTCTGCTACTCGACACTAGATGACAGTGTTTTATAACACGGTATATATTGAATTTGTATTTTCAATTATTCTGTTCTTACCGATACTCAAAATTATTTGAAATAATTCTAGTTAAAAATTAATATGACAATAACATCAAAATATATCGTCGAATTATACGAAACCATAAAAGGACTTTTTAAGCGCGGATATTTGAATGAATGATCAAGCAATCTTCGCTTTTCGAACTTTTCATTCAATAATTTTGTTTTCTGACTAAAATGTTCGAAATTCCTAATAAAATTATGGATTATGGTTAAAAAACAATTCATCATGACGACGGAAAAAACAGGAATTTACCATTGGAAGTTAGGCGATATAGCTCTTGCACGACTTTGTAAAAAAGTTTACTCAAACGTTCAAGTTGTGAAAAACGAAGATGGATTGTTTTATGACGACAAAGGTAAACATTCAATTGTTTCGATTTAGACAAAATATGTAAAACAAACGGTATGTTTATATTTTCCTAGTTAGGAATGGCGCTCGATCACATGGGTGGGATTCCCTAGCATTATCTCTCTCAGGTGTAATTTATGAATACTCGCCGATTTCTTAGAATCGCTTGAATAGAAATTGTCCTGGGTACCTAAATATTTCTAAACGTAACTGATAACATTCTCCTTTGGATCATGTAAATAGCTATAGATATATTTACTGATCACTAATCGGCCTGGTGGTATTTATACGGGTAAACGCAAACGATTCATTGTTCTTCTTACATCTTCGTCGTCAGTCTTTGTCCGCCTTTGATGCTGATTTTCGCGACCTCATGATTCATTCATACTACATCATCCCAACTCAAAGAATTGGTCAGTGGGTACCAAAATGTAGTTTTAAAAAACAGGACTTTTAACAACAACTTTTGTGTCAGACACAGACATTTCTTCCTACTTTTATGGCTACCTACTAAAAGCTCAACATTTTTCAGTTCTAGGAATATCAGGCAATGAAGATGGCTCTATCACAGTCACAAAAGAGTTATGCTACTATGTGGAAACCTGTAACAGTAAGAATAGGTTCTGGCTGCCATACACCAGCCTGTATCTTGCTGAAAGGTCCAGACCTTTCTACGGACCTGCACACAAAGCTCCTAAGATTTCTCCTCCTAAGACCCCTTCGGTTCCCAGAAAGGTATTCAAAAAGTTTTGGTTCCAATTTCAATTTTATTAAGGCCATTGCCAGTCAACAGAAAAATGTGTTGCTAGTGGTAAAAAGTGGTAGGTAGTGGTACTTTTTTGGGCTTGTTTTTATAAAAAAACTTATTTTATTTTTAATACTTTAAGCACACAAATGTACAGAGGCAGACTTAATGCCATAGGCATTTTCTACCAGACCGACCTTATATTATGTCATTTCTCTATGTATTTTATTGTGTGTACATATAAAAGTAAATCTCATTTATTGATTTTTGTCTGATGAAAACCAGCTGGCAAACCATGATATTTATCTCTACTAATTTTATGAATACATTGTAATTATATTCTTTACTTTTTAATTGCATTTCTCTCAAATTCGTTTTATAACTTTTCAGAGAAAGATAAAAGAAGACCTCACAGTACCTCTTAATGTAAAACTGAACCCACAAAAAGAGCCTGACCTCAACGCTACTTATGACTTAATACACATTCCCCTACAACAAGGCAGATACCAGAATGCTTTCAAAGAATTCATCCGCAGAGGCAAAGAATCCCTCTTTGATGAATACTACGAGTATTTGCAACGTGATATAGACACGAACAAAGACTGTCTGGACTATTTGATGAATGTTGATGCAAGTACCGAGGATAAATTTGAGATGGTTATCAAAACTATAGTTTCAGAGAAGGAAATTGACAGCTATTTGCATCAGTGCTGGAGATATAACTTTGTTCGTAAGCAGACGGATAATAGAAAAGAGGCCTTGGATAGTGCTGTAAGTATAACATTATAAATTTAACTTACGGAGTTAGGGACTGCGTGTCAAGTAAAGAACCACAGCTATCTTTTTCCTAATGAAGATTTTAATATCAGTATTTTAAAACACATAGTGAAAATTATCCTATAATCTTATAAAAAGCTATGTCAAAAGCAGGTTTGTAGTTAGTCCCTAAATCTAACAAACAGACAATAGAAAGGTAGACAGACAGCCTAAGTTGCTCTCAGCATTTTAGGTATGAAGCTACAAGTACGCGGCGAGCTCGTCTTGTCGGGCCAATTCAGAGAAGATATAAGAGTTACGCGATAGAAAGAGAGGCATCTTCTAGGTGACAACGGCAACTTCTGGTGTAGGTGATTAGCGCCGTGGGACCTTACTTGCACTTGTGGTGTGTGAGTGAAAAATTTATGGGCATAATGATGAATACAATGGGTCCTAAGAAGATGCCCATGAATTTCATTTTCATCCTGTTTGATTAGAAAAATATTTAACTAAATGATTTGTTGCTGTATCATCTTCTAGTACTATTGAAGACCAAGAGCTAGCTACATACCTACATAATATCACGCCTGTATTTCCGAAAGGGTAAACAGCGTCAATACTACATTTCACCGAAGCACATTGTGCACAACAACTATGTGTCTTGATAGAAAATTTTCTCGATTACAGAACTCAACATCACCAGAGAAGGCTGTTATAACGTTGCATACTCCTTGGTGCCTTGTCTGTGGGAAAGGGGAGCGACTTCGCGAGTGTCCCAATTGTCCCTCTGCCTTCCATCCTGCTTGTATGAGGGAATGGCTGGTTACTATATTCCGTATGCATATTTTAATTACTCCTTTTAAAATTACAGTTTGATTCAAACTTAATGGTGGCTCGGAAGTTAGCTCCTCGTTGTGCAGTAGCCCACCCCCCTCCCCCGCGCACATGAAATTGTTACTGCGCAGCAACTTGCCTCATTATCCGAGCCGCCATTAAGTTTGAATCAAACTATAACGGGGTTTGTGAATCTGATAGAATGTTGAAGGTAACTTGTGCTACCGTGCTATTTTGGCGTGAGTTATCTCCATGGATGACTTAAAAACTCTGTAATGTTTTTTCAACCTACTATTTGTGGACAGAACAAGACTTTCACACATTCTTTCCACTCTCTTGGTAGGTATTTGCCGCCACGAGCAGGCGAGTCAAAATCTAACTCAAATAGACCACTTTTGATTGTCACAAATCCCAACTAATCCATACTAATATTATAAATTCGAAAGTAACTCTGTCTGTCAGTCTGTCTGTCTGTATGTTACCTTTTCACGCCTAAACCACTGAACGGATTTCGATAAAATTTGGCAAGGAGATAGATGGCATGCCCGGGAAGGACATAAGCTACTTTTTATCGACATACCACGGAAGCTGGTATTATAAATGCGAAAGTGAGTAAGTTTTTTTGTTACGCTTTCACGCTAAAACGACTGAACAGATTTGGATGAAATTAGGGACATAGAGAGACCATGACCCGGATTGGGACATGACTTTGAGACTTTTTATCCCGACATTCCCATGGGATCGAGGCTTATGCGGGTGTAACAGCGGGGCGCAGCTAGTAACACGATAAAAGTTTTCGAAAATGAGTCGATTTTCCCTCTTCAAAAGGCGCGCCCAGTCTTTCAGCTATATATGCAACTTTTTATACAATAGAAACTCAAATTATTGACGCCTTAACATTTAAGCATAGCATTGACACACTCTTCTAACACTTTCAGATCGTAAAAACCCGCCGAAGAAAAAAACAAAGCCGGTGACCCTGATAGAGAAGATCTTATCCAGCACCCGCACTATAAGTACTGTGCGGAAAGACAAGGAGAATGTCGAACTGTGTCCCAGTTGCATGTGGGGACCTAGGGTTGGGTAAGAAACATCGATAAGTTATTTATGCAACTGTTGTATAATAAGGGGTATTAAAACACGAATGTGAGTGTATCACATGACTGTTTTAATACCGTTATACAGTTGTATTCAAGACTTTATCTACACCCATGATATGAACCCTCTATAAAAGGTTCTGAAACCTTAGGGTGTTGTACAGTATTGTAAGAACTCTTTTTTTTATTTTTTTCATTACGGCGCTCTGGTAGTGGATCGCACGTGCATTACAATGTTCTTTTTTTTAAATTCATAAATATACCACGAATTGAGTAGTGAGAATGTGACTGTTTGATGAGTACCTAAGGAAGGGATCGAAAAAGCAAAGGAGTTGCATAATTTTTAGTACAGTAACATTATAATACTCGTTTGTATGATATATTATGGTTACTATGACACTGGTTATTTTAATGTTGGCAATAAGCTAATTGTTTCAGAAACTTTTATAAAGGATTTATAGCATGGGTGTAGATAAAAAACCTAATTATAATCTTTAAAGTGAAGGGGTCGGTTTTCAGTCGCATGTAAATGTGACAGAATGTAATAATGTAGGATATATTTACTTTTTTCATGTTATCCAACCATATTTAGAGTTCCGAACCATTGGCCCCCCAGCATTTTCTTAACGGTGGGCAGAAGTAAAATAAACTCGATAAGTAGTAGGAATTTCCCTCCATAAAACTCTATAACTACCGATGCGCGCTCGATCATCGATGCTGCATTGATTCGCGCGGTAATTTTGAATTTTAACAAATGAATAATTAATTTTGTTACGTATAAACCTGAATTTTTAGCTCTGGGTCAGGGACCAGGGTAGATGCCCCACTTTGCCCCACTCTCACCGTGGGTATGCCAATGTTCCGTACCTCAAAAGGAAAAAAAAAGAAACCTTGATTTGATTGACACTGGCCTGCAAATTGCAAAAAATGTAATAACACTTGTATTTCGGGGTACCTTAGCGCATCGCCCTTAAACAAAAGCCTAAAAACTCTTGCTTGTCTCTTCCTAGGTAAAGACTAAAGAGTGATAACCCATGGCATCCCAGATTCCTCACGACATCTTAATTCCATTAATAAACTTATGAATCCAACTTACAACCTTTATTTCCCCTCGCCCCGACTCTTAGTCGAGCCAGTCCACACAGCTGAGCCTGTACCTTTAAATTCCCCTAATAAATCCGATACAGCCTGTCACTTGCTGTCCTCCCTCATCGACGCCCTAACCGGAGACTGCGAGATGCTATTAAAAAAAAAAAAAATACTAGTCATGGGGAGGCCGACAGAAGTGAAAGCTATAAACTGGAATAACTTTTTCACCTCACAAACTCGGAAAGATTCTGTTTATTCTGTTTACCGAAATCTGAGTGCAAAAGTGCATTTTATCCGCTAGCGTGGAAAGAGTTTTTAAAATTCGAACCTTTCTATTCAATAGCTTTCTATACTGCCGGGTCCACTGTTAATGCGCCCATAACGCTCAGGATTCTATATTTGAATCACTCGCTTCGCTCATGGTTCAATCCTAGAATCCGTCGCTTGCTCAGGTTTCAATACAAGTACTCACGCCAAAAAACAACTTAGCAGCCTTGCATAACAAATAACTATTTTCACTTTAAACCTTTATTTCCTCATTCCAGCTACGACGACGTAGTATGGCACAAGCTGGGCTCGTGCCCGTGGTGGCCGGCGCGCGTGCTCACTCCGGGCGCGACACCATCTTGTCTACTGACCGCGCGACACTCGCCGCACCACTGGCCGCTCAAGTATTACGGTAATAATCTTAATCCTAACTTATATTATAAAGTGAGTTTGTTTGTTTGTTACGCGTTCACGCTAAAACGGCTGAACAGAGTTGGATGAAATTTGGCGAATTGGTAGACCATGATCTTGAGAAGGACATAGGCTACTTTTCATCCTGGATCACAGCCGAAGTCGCGGGTTACAGTTAGTATTCAATATTTCATAACATGAAGCCTTTATACAGTAGGCAAATGTGTATTATATAACCTACACTACACCAACATTTCGCCGGATAAGTTAACAAGTCCCATGTAACTGGGGCCGAGCCCCATGTAACATGTAAGAGGTTTGTGGCTAAGTAATAACATCTGTACGGGCTGATCGATCAAGTTAAGCTGCCCTTGCCGCGGTTGGTTCATGGATGGGTGACCATCTTTAATACCAAGAGTCCAAGACCCCTCCGTGTCTCGGAAAGCACGTAAAGCCGTTGGTCCTGGCTGTCATTTATAGATTTTTGACAGTTGCTACGGGTCGTCAGAAGCCCGAAAGTTTGACAACCAGTCTCACCAAGGGGTATCGTATTACCTAGTAACTGGGTTGTAGATATTCAGTCGCTCCATGTAAAATACTGGTATTCAGCTGTATCCCGTTAGATTGGAAGCCGACCCCAACATAGTTGAGAAAAGGCATGGCAGATGATGATACAATTCTTACTAGTAGAGGCATGTAATTTGTTCAGGTACACTCAACCACTCATGGGGAGAAGCGTCCCGCATAAGCCTCTTCCTACCATCTCATGCAAACACAACACCACGGGATGATATGCTCGCCAAAGCGATGTTAGATGCCTGTGACGACTATATATCTGTGTATCTTACTTAGTAAGTACTTTACTGTCTTTTTTAACGGTTCCGTACCCGAAGGATGCCAAACGAACCCTATTACTAAGTGTCCGCTGTCCGTCCGTCCGTCTGTCTGTCAGCGGCCTGTATCTCATGAACCGTAATAGGTAAACAGTTGAAATTTTCATAGATTGGTGCCGATTCTGTTGTTCACACACTAAACTAAATTTAAGTTCAGTGCATCTTTTTCTTTCTATTTCATTAAGAAAAGAACAGAAGAATTTTTTTAGTTTAGTCCTGTCATACTGTCACTACTCCATACAAGTTTAGACGTGATTAAAAACTTGCTTACTAAAATTACTTCATTTTACGTCAGGCGCTGATTAATTTGACAGGACTAAACTAAAATTTATCTTCTGTCCTTTTAGTTAAGTTATGGAACAACAGAATCGGCACCATTGTGTACATATTTCTATGACCGCTATCACAACAAATAATATTTTTTAATAAAGTTAAAAATTAAAGGTAATTTAAGGTCCCCATAAAGAAACGAGTTTTTAGGGTTCCGTAACGGGACCCTATTACTAAGACTCCACTGTCTACCTGTCCGTCACCAGGCTGTATCTCATGAACCGTGATAATTAGACAGTTGAAATTTACACAGATGATGTATTTCTGTTGCCGCTATAACAACAGATACTAAGAAACAGAATAAAATAAGTCTTTGAGGGGGCTCTCATACAAGAGACATTATTGTTTTGCCGTTTTTATAGATTATGGTACGGAACCCTTCGTGCGCGAGTCCGACTCGCATTTGGCCTTTTTTTATTTTACTACAGTAAAAAACATAGTGTTAAATACTGTACGGTGATACGGAACCCTTCGTGTGCGAGTCCGACTCGCACTTGGCCAATGTTTATAAAGTTGAAGTGCATGTTTTTATTCACCTTGATTCTGAAAAGTTGCAAATCGGTTACTAATTTTCTTACTATATGTGTATTTGTACTACTGCAACTGTTTAATCGGGAGGTTATTTGAACGGTTTAAGGCTCCCTGTTCATTGACGCGGAGCGAGTCAGCGGAGCGGAGCGAGGGAGTAATGGTAATGTGGAGCGGAGTTGCGTACTGTGCGGAGTAAGGCCGAGTTCACGCCACGAGTAATTTGAGCGGGCGGGGGCCTATTTTTTCCTCTTCCCAGCTCCGCTAAAAAAAACGGGATTTTGTATGAATTTTTAAACTAGTTCGCAAATCCCTGTCTACTGAAGCGGATATTTTATGCAATTCTATTGGTTAATATTGGCACAGCTCCGCTTCGCTCCTCTCCTCTCCGCTTCAGTGGACAGTCAGCCTTAATAGTGTGTAATTTTTAATACACTGTCTGATTTTGTTCAAACTTAGGTATAGGTACTAGCCGACCAAGATACAACGTTTAGTTGCGATGTCATCCGCAAATATATGACGTTTGTCTTCAGGCGCTAAAGAAGTGGGTCGCTCGTATTCCACTCGGTTGTCTAAGGCCTGAATTCTTCATACGCGACCGACTTCAGGTCGCGTAGTACGCGTAGCAACGTAGTACGGGCCGTGGACGTCAGCGTCGCAGTATGGTATAGAACACAATGTACAGGATGTTAGGGTAGACACCGTTATCCTTGAAACTGGTGGTTTGGTGTCATCTATAATATACTTTTTCTATGGGACCAAATTTGAAATCGCAAAAAAAAAACATCTTTTCCATACATTTTGTCGATTTAAGTGAACACAAATGTATGGAACAGCTGTTTTTTTTTTCGCAAGGATAACAGTGTCTACCCTAACACCCAGTATATACGCACGCGCGACCGACGTACGCGACCGATATCAGCGTAGGAGGAATTCAGGCCTAATTGTCTTGGTCAGCCAGTAGTACTAAAAGCGATTCGGCTTACTTGAAATTGCGATTTTGATGTTTTAATAATATGGTCAGTGGCGTGAGTATATGTATGAAAAATGGTCACAATCTCGCGTTTCATTTGAATTGGCTAAAACTGGCCTATTGCGACTGGCTTGAAACGTTTATTTTATGAGAGTTTTATGTTTCTGGCGTCGCACAATAAAATTGTTTTTATCTTAAAGATTTACCACTTAATATTGTTGATTGAAGTGTATGCTCGTACCCAGTGGTACTTATATACCTATACTTATTTTATAATTATTATTTATCATAATAATTAATTATTTTAAGTTTTACCAAAGATTATAGTAAGACTACTACTAGATAATAAACACGTTAATAAGTAAGTGACTGTTAAGTAGAAATAAAGTTTATAAATAAAATAAAGTTATAATATGACAATAAATTTTATAAAATAAGTTTTAATCTAACTTTATATCTGCAAAAGACTGAGATAATTGTAGTTTTATGCTGTAGTATAAGAGTCAAACAGTACAATTTATAAGTAATTAAAACTTAATAAAAAATATTAAAATAAAAAAAATATTTTAACTTGCATCAACTTTACTCCAGACTTCAGACAGATAAAATTCAAAGTAAAAAATGTGTTTTTTCACATTAAAAATGACTTAATTGGTTATTTTATTTCATTACATAATATTTGTTTATTACTTACTTTATAATCGTTTTTATTTCTCAAATGACATTTTTTTCTTTGGTTGCTAGTAATCGTGTGCCAAACAAACCGCGACAGTCGTATGTTTTTTAAAACGGAACCCAAAAATAGTTTCTATGATCGAAAACCAGCTTAATTTTGTGAACGAAACTGTAGTAGGTATACGTGGGCGTGGACACGTTTCTTATCAAAGTGACTTTAATTTTGCCTATATACCTACATTTATGTAGGCATGATTGTATTTTAATATCAATAAATTAAAATTCATGATAAAAATATGACGAAAAAGATAACAAAAAACGTTTAAAAATCGATCAATCATATTTTGACAGGAGCTTATGATAATTTTCGCTTCATTTACAACTGAGGAATAAAATCATTATAATTTTATTATCTTTAAAATTTAGATAATGATGAAAGTGTAATTTTATTTTTATATTATCAATAAAATAGTGATAAATATTAATTATATAAATTAAGTTTTTATTTTCCCTCGCCTACTTACGTTGATAATATTTTATCAGTTGGGGAATGTCATGATTCACTTGTCATTACTCAATTAGCTTAGCTTAAACCCAACACTAAGAGCGGGCTGTAAGCAAAATTGCCTATCGTAAATTAAATTTTCATGAAATTGATAAGATTTAGGTATAAAATAAAACTACATGATATTTCCAACTTTTTATGGAACTACAATTTGAAAGGCGTACACTGTCCTCTCATAACTATTAACACTGTAATTTTGAAATTATTTTTTAAAAGAGTAACCGTGGAGTTTCTTGCCGGCTCTTCTCCATAGGAAACGACCAATTGGAACCGTGCACCTAGCTTCTGACGTTTCATAAGTGCCCATGTGTGACTTATGTGAAATAAAATATTGTTTTTTTTTTTTATAAATGTCTTTAAGTTACAATTTAGATACACATAATTTAGATTTATTTACTCGTGTATCTTAATTTGGTAGAAAACATATCTTCGCTAGGTGCCCTAGCTTTTGAGATTCAAATTGGGCCAAGCTGTTGAGATGCTCCCCAAATCGGCCACCTATAAACCCTTACAACTTTTGAACCAGTGACCGACTAAAAGCCATGCCACAGGATGCGGTGCGACGCCGCACCGCAGGTCATCTCGCCGGACTAGCGACCACACGGTGAGTGCGGCACCGTTGCGGCGTATGGCGCGACGGCTTGAGTGCAGCGCCGGAGCGCACCGGACGGCGCCGTGTGCCATACCATACATTTTTATATGTAGGACGCCGCAGCGACACCGCTCCGATGCCGCGCCGCCACCGCACCGCATCGTGTGGCATGGATCTTATTCTGATATTTAGCGACTTTCGACTAATTAGCGACAATTTTTTTGTTATCTAAATTAAAATCTCTGATGATGGCCATGCTAGTGCCAGTCACACGTTTGCTTACCATGACTTCACGTGTACAATGACAGCGATTAGTATATAAATAAAAAACTAAAAATACATTATTTACACATTTTATTCATCGTTTTTACAAAATAATACTTTTTTTTAATCAACAAGTTCGAAGCAACATCTATGTGATTTCCAGTTGACAATGTTTTGTACTTATAAAATTATATTTTCAACACTATTACATACATAATGCCGCACCCAGAGAGGCTTAATTTTCCTTCGTCGTAAATTAAACGATTCTAAATGCGGCGGATAGACTACTAATTTTAACAGTTATTAAGATTAGCACAGAGTAAAAATAGTTTAGTTTATAGAGATGATACTGTTCTGTATTATTATTTTTGTCACCGCTGCATACAAAAAATATTGTTTTAATCTCAATACACAATCATTTTATAGCACATTTTGTATGGAGAGGTGACGAAACTTTACAAAGTTACCGGTATTCATAATCATTGTTCTCGTTTCCCTACATATATGTACCTATTTATTGCATCTAGAACATTTCTGTATCGTCTCTAAGGGCAAATTTCACGAATAAAACTGAACGCGAAAACCACGTTTAAGAGCTGTCAGTGTCATTATTTTCTTTGGAATATTGACACTGACAGCTCTTGATCTCGGTTTAGATGTGCTGATTGCAATCAGTTTCATTGGTGAAATCCGCACTAAAAGTGAATTGCACGGCATCTTCACATAAAATTCGCTCTACAGTACGACAAAACGTGACACATCTCAGGGTAGTACGACCTATTACCTGTTTAGACACGTCGGTAATCGCGCGGTTGACGTGCGGTATCCGTCGTGTCTGAAGATGTCTGTCAGTTGATTTTACGTGTATGCATCCCCAAGTAACACATTTACTTGTTCCTTTTATGAATATAGTATAGGTATGAAATGAACAAAGTTTGAAGCTAATTTTTTCATACTCTAATTTCAACAACTAAAGCCACTTAGGCTGTGTACAAACGGACTATATTTCCACTGCATCATAGAATTTATGTTTTCCGCTGTCAGATGTCGTATCCTTACCTCAGTATTTTGTTTTTACTTTTTAAATTTTACATGCAGTTGAAATCAAGGAGGATTGAGGAGCTCGTGACTAAGTTGTAAAAGCCGCTCGGGTCGATCCATCAAGTTAAGCTACGCTTGCCGGGGTTGGTCCATGGATGGGTGACCATTTTCACATATCGAGACTCCTCCGTGCCTCGGAAAGCACGTTAAGCTGTTGGTCCCGGCTGTCATTTGTGGATCTTTGACAGTCGTTACGGGTCGTCAGAAGCTCGAAAGTCTGACAACCAGTCTAACCAAGGGGTATCGTATTACCCAGTTACTGGGTTGTGGAGGTCAGATAGGCAGTCGCTCCATGTAAAATACTGGTTTTCAGCTTCATCCGGTTAGACTGGAAGCCGACCCCAACATAGTTGAGAAAAGGCTAGGCTGATGATGATGATGCAATTGAAATCGAGTTCGTCTGTACACTAATTTACCTACGCTTTAACCATGGAATTATTATTTGGAAACTATTTCGTTAGTTACAGGGTAAGGATTTTTTATTTGTAAACTTTTCTAAGAAATTGACACTGATTTTGAATTCCTAATTTGTATGACCGAAATAGCTCACTAAATGTTAATGTATGAACCAATATGCTCCAGATTAATGTAAAACTTTTATTAAGTATAGAAGAGGTATTGTCACGACATAATTTTCTACTTGTAGGTAATGCTAAAAGCCTGAATAAACTTTGATGATTGATATAAGGCTCAAAGGGACCAAGGGGAAGGAAGTTATTCCGATATTCCTTGACCACAGCTTAAGTTTAAACATCAGAATAATCAAGCGTTTAAAATTACCCTTAGTTTAATTACTCCAAACATAAGTAGGTTGTATGAAACAAAACATTTAATTTCAATTATCGTATAGCGTAATTATCACGCTCATAGATGTTAAGTGATTTTCATCAACAACGTTTATAAATAAAATTATGATCCTATATCGACCATTATTATTAATTACATAAGGCAAAATGGCTGACACAGACGACCACAAAGTGAACATTTATTATTTTCTACAATTTCAACACTTAATGACATGCATTATTTTCCTTAAAATTATTCAAAACTAAAAGTATTTTATTTTAAGTTCTACACTAAATGCGCAAGCCCGCACATTTCGCAGCACAATATTTTGTAATTAAAATTTCAATTAACCGCCAAAATACAAAAATAGAACGACGAAACGAAATTTTGAATTTTATTTGTTTCTAATTATTTTAATTCCAAATGGTGTTTTTTTTTCACAAATAAAGCTTTTTAAATGCAGATTATTTTACTTTACCATTTTATTTTAATGTACAGTACTATGTAAAAAAAAATATTCAGCATACATACAAGATCACAGACAAGAAGTACAAAAATATTAGTATAAATGATTATATTTAAACGCACCAGGCGTTATTTAGAAGCGTTTAAAATATATATTTAGCTAATATATTTATATAATTTTATCTATAACATTCACACTAGGCTAGGAAAATAAAAGTTTGAAAATCTAATTTCTGGCCTAATTTCTGAAACTTTATAAGGCAAAAATTATATTAAAATGTTATTTTAAGTTTCATAATTGTTGTAATCCAAAATAAGAACCTCCTTTCTTGCATACTTTTTTAATCAGTTCAGATTCTTATCCTCATACAAATAAAACTTAATGAGTATATCCAAACTGATTATTCCTCCCTCGATCTCCCTTGCTGACTTCTCAACTGGCCACAAAATTTCATCTAATTAAACATAGAGGGCGCACTATGTTTATGGCCCAAAACAGTTTTTTGTTTTGCTAATGATTTCCAAATGATCACTACATTTATGAACAAAATGTCGTTTCATAATTTGTGGAGATGACTCATTTCTACAAAAAAATGTCTTTGGACAAAAGAACTCTTCAAATATTAACATTTAGGTGCATCATCATATTTATCATGATGATTCAGTCGTATGTAGTTTTTTTTTTGTTTTTTATTTCTAAATGATCCTCTAATAAAAGTTATCAGCAGTTTTCAACCAGACCGCTCTTTAGATAAATTTTATGTTAGGCAACCAAGTTATCAAAATTATCTTGATACTGTTATTTTAAAAGTCGTTACTTATTTTTCCTTTTTGGACCAAAAATTTGGTTTTTATCAAGTTTCGTTCGAGAGCAGTGGTGGCCCAGTGGTAACGGCCGCGACTTACAAGTTGTTTGATGGTTCGAACCCAAGCAGGCACTTTACTTTGTGTAAATTATTTAATCACCAGTGCTCTCAAAACGATGAAGGAAACCGACATGTCCTAGAACCAAAAATTCGACGACATGTGACATCTGCCAACCCGTACTTAGCCCGCGTGGATCCACCACCACGTATGGCCCACTCCCTCTCACAGAGAGGAGGCCAGTGTCCCAGCAGTGGGAACATTATAAGCTGATTATACATGCAAGCTTTGTTCTTTCTGGTAAACTATGTTTTAACCGTTTTTGTTATAAATATACTATGCATAATCTTTGCACTGAATTATTGAGCCGTATCGTGTGTCCGTTTCAAATTAATTTCGTTACATTCAAATTCAAACATTCATTATCATAATAATCATAATTACGTTTGCAGGCCGATAACAAATCTCATAATTAAATTCGATTTTTAAAACATTTCTCACCGATGAACATCAATTTCATCTTTCGTACATTATCTCGATATTTATACACACATACAAGGCGAAGATAAAAAAATAACATTGAATTTGCTTTCATTGCTTTTTTGTTAATAATTTCTGTTTTAAGAGGAAACGCGGTCACGTGGTGTGGTCATTGGCGTTAATTCCATACGAACTTATTTTTCTGTTTTCTCCCTGGTTAATGATAATATAGTTTGACCGATACCGCTGTACCGCGCCTTAGGAATGCGGAATGCGTGGTGAAGCGGCGGCAGCGTTGACGAATGAGCGGCCTGCACTGACAGCCTTGCCGCGCACATATTTTGTTATTTGGCGAACTTTTTTTTTTTTTTTTTAAAACCGCGTTTACTCTTAACTAGAGATTCAAACAAAGCAATGTATCACATATTACGTAGTTTGCAAAATATGTTTATCTTAGACACAAAGGAATATAAATTGTATGCCATCTTCAAAAGCAATGACGTGTTTTCTTGTCTTGTGAATTAAATTACCTTTATAGACACTTGAGTCGGTAAGATGTTGACGATATCGGCATAGATAACTAGTTACCAAGTAAATATCGGAAAGATTAAGATAAGACCACTTTTTATTATGACATGCAGTCAGACTGGATGCGGAAGGTGGAGGACAGGGTGTTGTGGCGCAGCTTGGGAGAGGCCTATGTCCCGCAGTGGATGCAGTCCACTAGGCTGGGTTGATTTGATAAATTCAATTTTTTTGCAATCAGAAATATCCTCATGAGAAACAAACAATAGAAGATAATCATAAAATGTGTTTACTTGTCGACACAAACATAACGTTACATCATGCCTGTAATCCCCGAAGGTAAAGGCAGAAGTGTTTAGATATCGATATCTATCACGTCTGGGGAGTTTCGTTAGCTAGAGCTGAGCTGAGAGAGCTGTAGAGTTGAGCATAAACAAGAATTAAAATGTTTGAAATAAAATAATTGGCAAGTTAAAGCGTCTATTCGACGTTCTTAGAATTTACGTCACCGAGTCACTAACGTAAGAGATTCTTAATAGAATTATTAATATCATTTCATTCTCTCATGCGCACAAGACAAGAAAACCTAAGTACAATACGGCCGTTATAATTTGACAGGTCTGAACATAGGCACATATAACTTTCGCGCATGTTCTCTCACTCACATTCGCCTCATGGCACCATTTGGTTCTGTTACTGCGCAGCCCTTCTGCGCGAAGGTCGGAACTGCCAAGCTATATCGGCCGTATTGTTTAAGGGGGATGCGCTAGGGTAGCCCGCAAAATTTAAATTTTCTTACGTTTTTTGCAATTTGCAGGTTAGTCAGTCAGGTTGTATGTTGATCTAAATATTATTGCATTGAATGACGATTTCATGAAATTTTCATTCAATGCACTTACATGAACTTAGAGAGCTGTATTGCTGATTCTAATGTTTATAATTCTGTAAATCCGTATTTGTTACGGCCGCCAATAATATTTAGATCAACATGCAACCACCTGAAACTGACCTGCAAATTGCAAAAAACGTGAGAAATTTTTAATTTCGCGGGCTATCCTAGCGCATCCACCTTAACTACGATGTAGTAAAAGCTACTAAGTACCTACCCACAATTGAAGACGACATACAATTTAAATCCGCAGTAATCCCAATATCGTTGAACAACACTATCTTAACGCTATCTGTATGACAATCGGTTATCAATGAACGTTTCACACGTTCACGATAACTTGGATATTAACAACTTTGTTTCTTTGTACCTGTATTTACTAATTACACCATTCCAATGTAACATCCTTCTCTATAGGAGGCATTTTTGTACCCACCTCACACCTGCAGTAAAAGTAACTTTGTAGTCACTTATATTACTACTGAGAAACATTACACATACAAAATTATCGATTGGGTTATCGAGTTTCACTTGACTGATACATGCAAAATAAGTAGTTTATTTTATCCACCATTTACATTATCCTTTATATTTGTTTCACACTACAAATTATGATAAATCCCTATTTTATTTATTATGTGTTCTGTCCACAACGACTCATGCGCAAAATACGACATCTGTGAATCATCAGTTAAGCTAGTGTTGTTCATCAGTTCCCAATGCTTCATCTTTAAATATATATAAACAAGTGGGATTGTCTAAGCTAAAATAACAATGTACAGTACATATTGTCACTTACACATAGGTATATAACTAAGCGTTTATTCACCGGGACCCATAACAAGCGCGCTGATTGCGAAAAACAGGAACACTATTCCACCGATTATGGTCACTGTGGAAGAGAGAAAATATAGTTTAAAATTATGAAAAGAAAAAAAAACATAATAGATTACTTGGCGAAATGGTAAAAGGTGGTTTGTAATAAGAATAACAATAATTATAAAGTTGTTAAAACGAAAGCCGGCGCGGCGTAGCCCGCGAAACTCAAATTATCGTAAGTTATTTGCAGTTCTCTCTGTTACTGTAAATATTATTAGTAAATATGATATAATAGCAAATATGATTCGCGACCGTAACAAATATAAATATTTACAGAATTATAATCAACAATAAGTCTCTCATAAGTATCTCTCTAAGTTAAAATACCCACCCTATTAAATGTATATTTCATGAAATCATAACATTTGAGGCCAATTCAAGGGGACAAAAGGGGGTTTTTATCCATATGGATATGCCACCCCATTGTACCTTATAATTTATTTAACTTTTATTAAAAAGTAACTATAACTATAGGTATTTAACAGAAATTGAATCATTCATCATCAATGACTAGGCATTATAATTTTCACCAGGCCACACAACCTCTTTGCCATCGCTGATCTAGGGTTTGCTAAGATGTTCTGAATTAACCCAACGTCCAAAATGTTCAATTCAAATTATTTTAACAATGATTCCCTTTCAGTCTTGTTCTTAACACACTCCATCAACAATAAATGTTGCACATTTTCAATTTTGTTGCATATTTCACAATTATGTGATACGACCTTCCCCGCATTAGGATAGGAAATTTTGCCGATGGATAGTGTCCCGAAACTTAGAGAGTTGTAATTCTGTATATACATAACTGTTACGGACGGTCGCGAATCATTTAATTTGAACAACATAAAACCTGATACTGACATGCAAGTTGCTAAAAACGTAAGAAATTGTAATTTCGCGGGCTAACATGGCATGCTCTCCTTTTTGGCAGATATGGCTTTCTCATATAGGTACCTATTTAATTTGTTAAAAAAATAAAATCAGCTTCCCATGTAAAAGACAGATTCATGAACATGTCTTATAGATGAGCCAAGGATTATGACAAAAAAAATACTGGAATGAATGTGAATGCGTTAGATAACCAGTAACGCAAACTGAAGTAAACAAAATATTCGCGTAACTCATCGTCTGTAAAGACTAAAGATCCAAAATAACTTTCATGGCGCCCGGACGTTTGCCAATGACGCAGAAATGCGTCAAATGCGTCATAGGTGTTCATTTCTTTGTACTGTTTTTCGTTGACATTTTTATTTCCATCAACATGGAATCCAGACGAAAATATTTTGCTTTTCCCTATAAGCTTGCTTTTTCTTAGGACCAAAGAACCATTTTTGCATGAGCCTTTGCATAACCTGTCAACAGAAATCCTATAATATCCTACCGCAATGAATCATTTTTGGAAATCCTTAACTTTATCTCTGAAATTCAAATTTAGAAGACAATAAAGATTTCAAAATCGAACTCACCAGTCCTAACAGAAATCTTGGCGGCAACCATCCTGCCGCCTATCACAGCCAGTCCCGTACACAGAGCATGGCCCAGCGAGCCACCAACGACCACGCCGAACGCATTCTCCCTGGTCGCAAGCACGACCGTGGCCAACTGCGACCGATCCCCCCACTCAGCGAGGAAGGTCAGCGAAGCCGCTTGAAGAAGAATCTTGAGGACAGCGTTTCGTTTCCGCCGCCGGTTTTCGACCTGTCCTTGTTCTAACATGTCTAGGGTTTCTTCTTTTTCTTCCTGCAATTTGAAAAGTTGGTTTAATGGGGCGAAATTGTGTTACAAGTGTGGAAAGAATGGGGCCTAAGTGTGGAAGAATTTTGAGGTTTTTATTGGCAGTTTGGTTACAGCCATGCCATGTTATGGCATGTCGCGTGCGCGACAGGCAGCGCGACGCGCGTCGAGCCCGCGATGTCGCACCAGTTTGCACGAGCCTTTAATCGTGATACTTTCAATATTTTTTATGAAGCAAGGCTATTTAAACAATAATATTGATGCGTGAATCTACTGCCATCGATCATCTAGTGTCCAGTATCGGTGTCACGGTAAATCATACTAGATCTGTCTGTCACTACTTCGTCGCATATCGACATTTATGGGAAAGGTATATAAAATGTAACTTTGTCTTCTTTTTTGTTAAGGGGCCTTTTTCGTTATCGAGTTTTATACTCTATTTCATACAAAATAAGGATCAAAATGCGATAATTTATCGTTTTGGTCATCAATTTTAAGAGTGCATCTCTTTACAATCTTGAATCAGAGAAGACAAATATGTTGACAGTAGTTATTCATACTATTCTAAAATTAGTCCACAAGTAAAGACTAACTGGAATTACAGATATGTAAATACAGATAAGTACATGCTAAGCAAGACAAAAGGCTGAAACGGCATAAACAACAATATTTATGAACGGATTTATTAAAAAAAAAACAAAGGTTTGCTTGCAAATAAAACGTTGCAGTGACTATGGTGACTAGTTCTTCGAGCATATTTTTATTCAAAGATATTTCTAATGTGGCATTGGATTTTATATAGTGAAAAAATGGTGTATTTCAGCCTTCAAGTGTGACTTTACACTACAATCAAATATTCACAAACATAGGGATGAGGCGAAATTAAGAATCAAATGCATGAATAATTTATACATTCCAGGCTTCAAATATGCAACAGATAGTTATGCAATAGTGCCAGCATTTTTTTAAGAAAACCCTAATTTATTTCTGGGCAATTACTTTGACATAGTTATTGGGTGAAAAATTTACACTAATGAAAGATACAATATTTACCTATTTAAGCTATTTTAGATTATAGACTTTATACATAAATTTTTGAAACCCAAAGCAAAAAATCTTGCCCAGAAAAATAAAATCACTTTTCGTATTATGATAGTAGGTAACCTTAAAAGTTTCAGAATCGAAATCTACATTTTTCTGGTCAGATAATTTAACGAAAAGTATGAATGAATACCAATACGCGCACTATGGAGCAGGTATTACACAATCAAAAGTTAACTAATTCAATATTTACTATTTGATGGTGTAACGTCTGCCTAAACAACATTCTAATCAAATGCTGAATTCCTTTGCATAATCGATTCAATTCATCTATCGAAGCCTTTCTCAAACGAAATAATGATATGGTCTGTGCGTAACAGAACGAAAAAAAAGCTAAGGCTAAAAGAAAAAATAACTAGGTGTCATTCGTACTGCCAGGCATAATGACGTAAGATCACCCTCAGCGATTCTGATTGCGCCGAGCTGCCCGCTACGGGCTCCCCTGGGGATTGTGGGGCACTCTCCGTTTCTCTGGGGACCGAAGGCCCCGGGCTTTGGGAATCAGCGGTCGCGACCGACGTCGAGTCAGGCGACTTCGATCGCTCTTTTAGCGAGTCCTGCAGTGTCATACTTTTGAATCTCGAACTGGCAACTTAAGATCGAAATTAATATCGATGTTCAAATCTAAACTGTTATATTAACATCGACAGATTAAAAAAAAAAACAGAATTGGCATGTAAAACCGAATTATCTTTTAAAAGTAGTACTGGCAACATATTTGAATTGATTTTCAAAAATCCCCTTCCCCTTTGTACACACACAAAATGGCGCATCGTGTGTGCCAGTTATAACTAGGTCAATTTAATAAAATTAAAATAAAGAAAGGAATTCAACATTTGCAGCTAGGTTTAGACTGAAAAGAATCTACAAATACTAAAATATCTCAAAACACTATCTTATCTAATAAACACAGTCCTGTTTAAAGTAAGATTTCGTCGGTGATTAATAGTTGATTCGACTAAATTGACCTTTATTTAAATAACGATTATTAAGTTAGTATTCGACCTCCTTTGCTACCGTCATTCTATTGTTTTTTAGACCCACCCGTTTCAGCGTAATCTGAAGAGGAATGACTTTGAAATGATAATAAATAATAATTATTCGCATCAATGCCAATGATCACTTGCAATTGAACCACTCGATCAAAGGACTCATGAAATGTTGGTAGTTTAGTAAGTCTTAGTCTGTTGTCTAATTTTCGTAACCGATTAAGACTAATCGGTTTCATTTTGACAGTTCAACAACATTCATTGCGTTATTTACGTTCTTGAGCAGATTTTTTTACGAACTTATGAATCACTGGATTAGGAATTTGTTTCAAACCGATTCAGATTGTGATTGATCGTGTATTACGCAATTAGGATGCTAGATTTAACTTTGTTTGTAGTTTGCATAGCTTTTATTAAATGTGGCAATAAAAAATGTAGGTACCATTACTTAAGATAACTTTGCTAGATACCTAGATAGACAATATCGTTTTATTTTGAAACAGATCATGTTAGATAACAAAGATATCAAGTTTGATTAAAGGATAAAATTTTACAGTGTGTCTTAAGGCGATAACATGGTTTTAAAAAGTGACGTTTCAGAGATTTTAGTACAAAGATAAAAAACAGTAGGTAAGAACAATTAGCAACGAGTTTATTTTTATGTGCCAATGACATTTGAAGAATTTTGAAAGGGCAAATATCCTTGCAAACATAGGCTACCCTTTGAAATAAATAAATTAAACACAGAAATATTCATACATTTCCATTATTTTGGTAACTTTAATACACTTTAGTACTTAATACGAAAAACGCATAAAAAGCTACGAGTTTGTTGTTTGGGCAAAGTTATTATTTCGGGTCACATGAGCCTTTTTGATGCTGTTAGGTACCAATAGAATTCAAAAAGCAGAAACGTCATTTTAATGTTATAAGTAACGTAACATCGAGAACGGTCTAATTCGCAAACATTAAAAACAAAAACTGCTTTGTGAAATTGAAAGTGTAAAACAGTGAAGGTATAATTGCCATGACCACAACGAATAGCAGCTATTGGTAATCCGTGGTTATTATTTCTAATTCCTATAATCAAATATAATTGCATAAAGTAACGGTGTGGCTTTCCTACGCAATGAAGGCTGAATGAACTATTTCTTTACTTTTGGAGTAATCTAGCACTTTACATAATACATAATTATATTTTTTATTGAAAATCTTTCTAAGTATATCTGTAAAAAATCTGTGCATGGCTAGCGCAACAAGAAATAAAATAATCTCAAATTATTAACTTTTAAAACCTTTGGAAAGGTACACAATAAAAAATGTTTTTATAAATTCAAAAAAATGCCATAACTTTGTCAGTTATTTTTCTAATATTCTTACTACTACTACATTTTTTATAAACTTTAATAATTTCATAACAATAAGCGTAGTGTACATTTAATATATAATTAAATGGCAGCTTGTATAAAATGAAATAATTAAATAACGATTAATCAACGATTATAATAATTATCGGCATGTCCGATAGGAGGGTAAATTTAATAAAAGCCGCAAATTAGATAAGCGTGTGAATCGAACATTTTGATTTTAGATTTCCCTAATTGTTTTATTATTTAATTGACATAATTATAGGTATTTGAAAAGTATAAAACATAATGTAGGTACATTATGTTGATATAGGGCCTATTGCCATCCACCCGGCTCAAATACTTACATAGGACTTAAACATATCTGGCGAAATGTGGGTGTATTGTACCTCTCTCTGCCTTACCCCTCGCGGAATATATAGGCGTAATTTTATGTTAATATTATGTTTGGTAGTCCGCAAAGTGTAGCAGGACTAATTAGGCTTCCAAAAAGATTAATATGGTAGTTACGTTTTTTTGATAAATGCCTTGCTATCTATCGAGGTCTTTAGCACATCGCGAGTAAAGACAAAATACATAATATTTATTTTGCAAGTATAAAAAAATACATTTTGATTATTCAATTCCTGGGCCATTTTTGTAGCGGAGTTATTGCTATAAAATTAAATTCAACGAAAAAGGGGAAGAGGATTTCGGTGAAGATAAATAATTGAAAATAACTAATATTTATGAATCGTACTTTGTTACTGCTTAAAGAAGATAATTATATGAACTACTTAAAAAAATATTCTATTGGTATTATAAAAACTCTGCTAGATTTCTTCGCTCAATTAATCGATATTCTTACGAGATAATCGGTCACTTTACAGAGTCTCACCTCTATTTACTTAAAAAAAAAACACATACCTGATCTTCTCTTCTTTTCAATTCACTCTGTACTTCTTCCAATTCTTCTTGTCCCTCATTGGGGTCCATTTTCCATCCGTCTCTTAACATTTTAATACCAAATATCGCAAAGAGGACAGCACTGGCGTAGTGCGTATACACTCGAGGTATGACGGTCGCTATCCATCCAAATGCTGCCGACAATATTGTCATGAAGATCAGAGCTGATATGGCTCCGGCAAAGACTATGATTCTAGGGTGTTTCATGGCCATGATTGCAGCTATGAAGAAGGTTTTGTCGCCCAACTCCGAGACTATGACCACGGAGAGCGACGCGAGGAAACCCTGAAGGAAACTGCCCTGGACGGCAGCTCGCTGGAAAGAAAGAAATGTGACATATTAGAAAAGTATTTGGAAAAGTAGGTGCTATAAGAAATGCATTTGTTTTTGTGTATAAAATACACAAAAACAAATGCATTTCTTAGTAATGACACATTTATAGTAAGATATAAAACATGTTCCAAAAGATAATGTAGCCTTTGGTCCTTATTGAATGATGAACAAGCTAGAAACTAGATTTCAGTACAACATGCATGAAAATCTGAATCGAGGTCCACGCTTAAGCATCGTTCTAGTTGGTCCTTAGAGTCTAAGTCAAAAACAAAAACCCGCATGCACCAAAAATTACTTAATTACGCGCTAAGCGCAGAATGAGTGATTTGTGGTGCAAGCAAGCCTAAACCAAAACATTGAGCGGCAAGAGCGTGGCAGCAACACGCGACGTTTGCTGGACACATTTCTGCTGCGCTCTAGTTAGGTAAAAATGATTGTGCGCGGCAGGTAGACAGAAGCGTTCGCGCGCGGCAGCCGCGGACGATTGAGGCTTAATGTATGGACACACCTTACAAGTGTTCTTGAACTACAGTTCAAGAACACTTTAGTTAAAACCATTACCCTCCTTCTGGGGCAGTCGGTAAAAACGAGCCATAGGTATGTATAATGTATAACAAGTTATGTAAACCCTCCCTTTTTATCAGCGTATAATGTAGACTCATTGGCATAAAAGGGTATACGTGGACCGTCAGACGACTTCGGCGAAGAATTTGCAGTGCATTAGATAGTTATCGCACAACTCTCCAGGACTTCCAGAACCTAGACTGGTTTATGGCAACGATCTAATTTTACCCATTTTTTATAAAAACCTGATGCAATGAGCTTTTATCATGCAACTAAAGCAAATGAGCCATCTTCTTAAAAAAAACTCGTAATTGAAGCTTGTGCTGCTTTGAAATGTTACAATAAAATACCTCCCCACATACTTCAACTGAATGAAACGAAATTTAAATCTTGGGTAAAACGCACACTATGCCGCCAAGCATATTATAAATTGGGGGATTACATCGCTGACAAAAATGCTTGGCTTAGCGCTGCTCCAGCTCCACAAGGACGCATAAACTAATTGATTGGCATTCGAAAATATTGTTGGAGCTGCTGAATATTGTAAAGACTATCTTGACATTGTATAAATTCAATCTCCTAGTATTGTATAATTTCATAGCACATATGTGAGCACTATGTACTTACCTACGTTAAAGCTACCATTTACTAGGTACGTCGTTCATTGACTTGAATGTGCCCTGGCGGCAGAGAGTATGTAATGCGCACTCAAATGTCTCGCTGGTGGTGGCGTGTGTGTTGGATCATTAAGTTCCCTTCAAAATGGTTGAGCTGAATGGTGCTGATCCATGCGTCATGTTCGTGAACGGGCGCCGCCAGTAGAGACTGGTCATCTCTAAGCTGCCACGGCTTATTTTTAATTTATTTTAATTTTTGAATTGTTTTTATCTTTACGGACGCTTTTAACGTGCACGTCTCTTTTTTTTCTTTTTTCCATTGTTCTCACATGTTTAATTTCAAATGAATGATGTAACCAATATATTGTAACAAAATTTTGATTTAAAAGAGTGTCCGTGGAGTTTCTTGCCCGTTCTTCTCCATAGGAACCTACTACGCTTTGGAATGGGCAACTAGCTTCATTTTTTTGACTGACCGACCTCTTGACAATTCAAAAGTACCTGTAATTGGTTTTTTTGAAATAAATGCTTTGAGGAGTTTGAAGCCTTCTTTTGGGGATAAAACATAACTATTTGGGGCAATTGAAAGGAGCATTTTGGGGCTTATTTATAACGTAACATTGGCGAAAATGCGGGGACTCCTCCCCAAAAGCAACACATCATCAATGTAATTAATAAAAGCCTAAAAAATCGGTAATTAACAAGACATAATACCTATTGAATAATGTAGGTTTACTTCAAAATTAGCGTAGAGAAAGCCGCAGGCAACCACTTGCCATACAAGACCACGTGCCGAGCAAAATGCGTTGATAGAAAATATATTAAGGCCGGGGAACTCCTAAGGCTTTCCGTAACGAGACTAATTAATTCACCAATCATATAAGTGCAGTGACGCAATTCTATAGAATCATGTCAATGTAGATATCGATGCAAATATATCCAGTGAAGTTGGTGGCACAATTGAATTTATTGATTTCATTTACAATCAATATGCCACTTGGGTGTCGTAAAAACGGGCAGTTATGGGAACTTGGGAGTTCAGCACTAATTAAACCATCAACATTATTGTTGCATTGAATAAACAGCTGGCATTAAAGTAAGAGAAAATACTACATAGGTACCTAAGCCTTTTAAAATAACAACCAAGTCTGAAGGAGGATCAAGTTGGGTTGAACTGGATTCGGAAGCAGTCTTCCAGAATGTGATCACATTTCTCCAAAGGTTCAAGTCAAGCAACAGCGTAATTTGTATGAGCTAAAGATACTACACAACAGACTTCTGGTGCAGTAACAATATTACATGATAAAATATTGACACACAATATCTATACTACTACACCTGTCCATGTTTATACGTGATTGTTTCAGACAACGTGAACTGATTTCATCTCACCTTTGTTGTTATAAAAGCATGATATATAAACTCCACATTGTTTGATAATACCTACACAATATAATGTCTTGCTTGTGTGCTTTCTTCAACAACTTCGTCGTTTATTAATATAAACGCCGGTGTGTTCCGTGTACATGATTAAGCCATATTGCTTATTAAACTGTACAGATTCCTCAGACACTTCCGTAGTCTCCAATGAATTCCGTAGTCGTGCCAAAATGCATAAGGGCTTACTGACCGATACACGCGGCGTGTCTGTTAAGACTTAGCATGAGGCTTTGGCTTGGCAGGTTGTCACCGAAACGGAAACTTTTTAAGGTAGATGCGCAAAGGTAGCCCTCGAAATTCAATTTTTTTTACATATTTTGCAATTTGCAGGTCAGTATCAGGTTGTATGTTGATCTAAACATTATTTGCGGCCGTAACAAATATGGAATTACAGAATTAATTTGAATTTCGCGGGCTACCTTAGCGCATCCCCCTTAGGCTGCGTTTCCACCAGATATGAGCGAGGATGCGTAGCGAGGAATGTCCGTAAAACTAACCAATAACAACGCTAGCTGAGCTCAAGCCATGACAGTGAAGCGATGTTATTGGTTAGTTTCACACACATCCCTCGCTACGCATCCTCGCTCATATCTGGTGGAAACGCAGCCTAAAGCTCACCATTGTCTTGGTAAAAACGATACACGGCAACACGGTGTGTTTTTGGTCAACACCAAAGTTACAACCGAAAGTCTTTACGGCTATAGGGTTTCCAAATAGAGATTTCCTGTTCTTGATAATCATAACCCTATCAATGCTAGAACCGCTGAAGCGTAAATAAACCTTTTTCTACCAGCTTGATCTAACTACACCCGGACGGAACCTAGTTATGCATGAGAGCCTAAATTAGTTTCAGCATTTTTAAGGCCAATCTCGGTTTTAACTAAAAACGGACGCGGAAAACTACCGGACATCAAATATTTTATCTCTGAAAACAATACGAGGTTACACAAATTCTAAATAATCTTACGTTCTATTTGCACGTACTGGTTCTAACTTTATGATTGATAAGATTTAAATTGCCGTGCAATAAAATTTTGCACAATAAAATAATATAATTAAGACCGGAATTAAGTAAATAACGCACCGTTCTGGAAATGAAAGGAAACGCAGTAAGAGACTTTTTAGGGGTCCGTACCCAAAGGGTGGCAACGGGACCACATTACTAAGGCACCGCTGTGCATCTGTCACAAGACTGTATCATTGGCACCGTAATAGGTAGACATTTGAAATTTTCACAGAGTGTGTATTACTATGGCCGCTATAACAACAAAAAATTAAAATTAATGGGGGTAGTTCCCATACAAGAAACGTGTTAAAGAAGTATTTAGTGTTAAATATTGTACCCACACGCTTCCGGACAATATTTTACGGAACTCTTCGTGTCCGACTCGCACTTGTTTTGAAATGTATCTAAAAGAGTAAATAAGTGTATCTAAAAGAATAAATAAGTTTGTATATGCCCTCAAACAGGTCAGAAACATCACTAACGTCAAAACGGCAATAACATCATACCACGCATATGTCGAGTCGTTGTTACGATATGGCTTGATCATGTGGGGTAACAGCACCGATCATTCGTCGCTCAAAAAAAGTGCATTAGAGCAATTTACGGGCTCCAACCAGACGAATCATGTAGACCTGTATTCAAAAAACTTGGTTTGTTACCGCTACCGTCTCTTTATATCTATGAGATATGTATGTTTGTAAGGAAAAATCAGGACTTATTTCTTAAAGCAGGTGATATTAATGTCCGAAACCGACGAGACCCCAACAGGCTCGTACTAAGCGAGATTCCAAGACTCACTAAATATAATAAAAGTTGCCTTGCAATGTGTGTACGTTTATATAATAAGTTACCAAATGATCTCAAAAATTTAAATACTAGATTATTTAAAAATAAAGTTTACGAATGGTTAAGTGTTAATAGTTTCTATAGTGTTAAAGATTTCATTGACAAAAAATGTTAATGTAAGATAATAACAGAAAAATTTGTATGCTGATTATTATATTGGCAAAACATGCTTTGTTCTAAATTGTACTATTTTACCACCTTTATATACCGTGTTTTTATGCAAATAAATATACTTACTTACTTAATGTATTGGAGCGTTTGTAATCTAAGGAAGCTAACATTCGAGAAAATTATCTACTCGATCTATGATTATAGCCGTTATACAAGTCAAGTTCAAATCGGATGTGCACAATCGTTCATGCAAATTGGGCTACTACATCAAACCGTACCTTTTCTTGAATTTGCACGTGTACCTATTTGTAGAGAGAGGTATTGTCTGTTGGCAGCCCAGCTTGTATGGGATATAAATAGCGCAATCTTTAGTGGTTCAACAATGGACACTGATTGTTGATATTATTATAAAATTATCATTGCTGTTCTATGCATGTTGTCGTATGGTTTAAGTGTAAATTGCATCTCCATGAGGGTAACAGCACTAATAAATCTTCAAGCACCCCTATATGTGACGTCACTCTGTCGTGCAATCTACTTGATTGGTAGTCACGTGAATAATTAAATAAGCGTAAATGGCGAATGCGGTATACTATGGTACAGCACAAATATCATAGCAACAGATGACAGCGCTGTCATTGTTTATACAATCAACAAAAGAGATAAGTAGGCAGGCAGGAGGCAGCTTGCTACAACTAGCACTTTCGAAAACCCGTGTGCATGTGCTGAGTTATTTAGTCTTTGACATCACCGAAATGTTTTTTCCAATGACAGTGATATGAATTTGGTCAGGGAACGCAGAGTATTGGCAGTTAGGTTTAAGCCCAGGTATGCACGAGCGATATTTTTTCGCGCACTGGATTTTCAACGCTGTGCTTTACATAGCTGAAAATCCAACAGTGTGTTTCTTCGACGCCCTAGAATGCACTCTGTTGGATTTCCAATGCTCGGCTTAACACCGAGAATTGAAAATCCAGTACGCGATAAAATCCCACCGCGACATTTTTACGTCCGTGCGAACTCTGGCTCGTACGGAAAGGTGTAATGTTTATTTCGTCTGCACGATGTGCTCGTGCAGACGAAATAAACATTACACTTTTCACGGGCGTATTGCCAGTACTTATATTGTCTTATGCGTAAAAATATTACACATCGTATTCCTACTACAATGTCTACAATTAATATTAGATACATTCATTTGTACTGTAATAATAAAATAAATTTAATTACCCAAATAATTACAAAACGTGATATTAAATTTTATTATTGTAAAAAAAATGAGATAAGAAGATAAATTTAAGAGTTTTTTTGTTAACAATGGTAAAATGATAATCATTTTTGGAACCATCTATTGTCAAGAATTTTACATAGTATTTAACAATTAAAATTACAGTGGTCAGAAAGGTGGACAAATACCACTGCTACCTACATAACGGTAAAATATATCTACGAAAAAAAATTATAAAAATAATATAAAAATATCAGATCAATATTTAACATTCTAGGTCCGGCCTAGAATGTTAAATATTGATCTGATGTATCTTTTTTTATATTTACATTAGCACACAAATGCTTCAACTAAAGGTTTACACTAAACGAACCACAACAAGAGCTAGAGCATTGTTTTGTTGATATTCTTGACATTTTCGTAGGGAGAGACCAGAGGAGCAATGTTCTGTCCCTGTTTACAAAAAAAAAATTGGTGGAGTGGGGATAGAATGTGCATTCACTCGTTTGGTCTGAATCTCTTTAGAAGTTCTAGAAAAGTCTGAATCAGGAGCAGACCCTACTGAATCTCCGCCGCCTATTGCGTGATAAACAAAGATCCGAAAAATGCAATAACATATTTACTATATCTGGGTTCTGACCTAAAGTGAAACAAGATTATGTGTCACGGATATTTTGGAAAACCCGAATATAAAATTCGACAAACGTGAGACATTGTGTCATGACGTCACTCCATTTGGAGCAGAAGACACACCGCGTTTCATTTTCGAAAGCTCAAGTCATTTTCAGTAGTTAGGTACCCCTATATCGAATATCAAGCAAACAGGCAAGAACCAACCGTGTGTCGGCGGCTAACGATAATGACGTTACATAAATCCGTAAGTAAGTAAAAAATGTGTACTTTAAAAAGTACGCAAACACTTAAACGTTTCAGTTTGTATAAAGTGGTATTTCCACGGCATATTCATGCCATAAACTGATGTTGGTAAATATTATTATACTTTTATTATATTGTTCACCGCCATTGCATGTTGGTGGCTTGTAAAAAAGCCATATCCGCTTATTTAAATAACTTCATGCACCATTGACATCGGAAAATGTCGCCAAAATTATTTATTTATAGACCCTGATCACGGATCACCGATCACCGAATATGGATTACCAACTTATACGTACGGCAAAATAGATACATATGCAGGAAAACTCCGCAAAGATGGCGCTGTTCAGCCAAGCGTAGGCACCCCATACGACGAGGGCCAGGGTAGCTCGAGAAATACAAATTTTCTTACGTTTTTGTAATTCGCAGCCCGGTACCAGGGGGCCAAGTCTACTAATTTACAAACGTGTCAGAGGTCTCACAATGATCAGTTTTTGACAAATTTCGTTTGGCATATCTGTCAAAAACTGATCATTTTGAGACCACTGACACGTTTGTAAATTAGTAGACTTGGCCCCCAGGTTAATTGTATGTTGATCTCAATATGATTCGCGACAGGAGTGTTATTGCTCCTTCTAATGATTATAATTATGTAAATACGTACTTGCCACAGTCGCGAATCATATTTTAATCAACATACAACCAGAGACTAACCTGCAAATTGCCAAAATCGTAAGCAAATTTGAATTTGACCCTTATAACCTTAGCATATCCCCCTTAAACTTTAATTTCGAAGAGAATTTTTTTTAGATTCTCAGTGCCTGTGAAACCACGTTGAATTAATTGTTATCTGAGAGCTCCTATTCTTAGATACAAGATTACATATTATTATCTTCTTTGATAAGGAACTTTGTCGTGTTCTTATGATGATTGCTTTAATTTCAGACACTGTGTAGTGGTAAAGACAATTTATGAACTAAAACTAATTGCTTAATGTGTTCGACTAACGTTAAACATCGATTATGAAATATCGCTTATAATGAAGAAGCTAACTCAAGCTAAACAAGTGTTGGCCATTCGCTTTAAGATATTAGTTAGCAACTAAGCGATTTTACCCTCTAAAATTTTGAAGATATCGATTTTATTGTCTTATCGACCCCGCGTTATTTATTTCCCGATTCGAGTTTCGACGATAGATACCTATTGTAAGAGTATATATATATATATATCATATCTCCTAAAACTGTATCTTTGCACGTATAGAGATACTCTTTAGGACGTCAAAAACATATTTATCAAGGATCCGTGAGTGATATACATCTTGTCACTCTATGAATGCATATCGTGTCGCCACGAAATAACGTACGATAGATATATCCGCAGTTTGAAATTCGCAGACGCTATTAGAGAACATGCACATTATCAAGCAACCATAGACGTCAACCGGTCACTGTCCAACAAGTATCAAAAGACCAAAGATGGGTGTCCTCAAGGGGAATAGAGGCGATAAAAGTATAGGTTGAGAGCTCAGACCAAATAAAAAACCAAGACAGAACACTGTCAACAGTGACGTGAGGCCGGTTTCGTAAACATGTTTGCACATATTTTTGGTGTAGTTTGATTGTAAATGTGTGCCTTTGAGCGTGTATGCACAGAGCGGTGGTGTAGTTTTGGCATGCTTCACTGTATTGTTCGCAGCGCACTGTCTTGGTTTTTTATTTGGTCTGAGGTTGAGAGAATAGACTTTAGTATGGAATGGTGAAGCTGATGAATGACACGAGTCATGACATCCAAAGGCTATAAGAATATCAGAGAAATGTAGTATCACGAGCCCATTCTTAAGCATATGACCACTTCCACTATTAGTATTAATAGGTTCCATCGCACCAATATCAAGACTGAACAAAGCAAGATGCTATAGGTATGGCAGAACATTTCACTGACGTCAATCCCTGCGATAGGAGTTTGATGTCTAAGGGGTACAGAACACTATACTAAATGGAACTCTGACAGTGACGCATGGGAATTTACATAAAGACCAAAACAAAAGCGAAATCTACGTCACTCTGTCGTTTAGAACTGTTATAATTCCCCGAAAATATGCAAAAGAGCTGTATGAACCTGACATAATTTCCGCTGTAATTCAGTATACTACGACTTTAGATTGACCCCTTAAATAACCTTCGGTCGAGGTCACGTGAGCAGTGAAATTCGTCCGATTAAAGATAATGTTTGGAAAAGTCAGTGGAATGGCTTTGTTCGTGGAATCGTGACAGCTTCAAATATTATTAGTGAAACGATTGTAATTCGGTGTATGGCAAAGGTAAAATTAAATGAACGGAATGCATATTTTCATTATGGTATTGGTCTGTTTTTTTTTGTAACATTGAGAATGTTGTTTTGGTCGCTTTGGTCCCTACCAGAGCGACCGAAACAACATTCTCAATGTGACCCCTTAGGGGTCCCTTTTTATACGAAAGCGCGATATATATCAGTTATTTCTAAGTCTAGTTAATTGAGGTGTCAAAATGTTTGACGAGATCTCCAATGCACAAAAAAAGTTAAATCGAAGTAGGCATAGGTATAACTCCTTTAAAAAAAAAAAATTGTGATACATTTTGCGGTAAGTACCTTGTGTGCTCTAGTCATCAGTGCATCTAGTCTTATTCGGAACTGTACCGTGACATATCAATGTATAATTTTACAAAATATACTTACTTTTAAAGATAATTAGCAAAATAGATGAGAATTGATCATTCCCCCCTCTTATCTCGGAAACTACTGAGCCCACAATTTCGAAAAAAAAAACTGTTATTACAAGAAACCTGTGAAGTCTATAGTTTTAAAATAACATGGTGAATCTCTCCTTATTGTGCGTACAAACTTACATTTGTAGTTGGAATGCATGGGAGAACATGTTTTTCAACTACAATTTTAAGTTTGTTCTTGGGATAAAATTTATCCCAACTATGGAACCCTTCATTGTTGTGGTCCGACAAGCACTTGGCCGGTTTTTTTTATTATCGAAGTTCATTTCCAATGCTATTTGAAGGTCATGTGGTGCCCATATCTGTGATTTTTTAAACATTTTATAAGTTTTAGATCGATGACCCAAGAGTTCTCAAAACATAATTTGCATTTCAGATTTTATTGTTTCTCACAAACATTGTAAACATGTTTTTTTAAAGAGCATCCATGGTGTTTGATGATTTCTTGCTGCCTACTGTGTACCGAACTACCGACTCGCCCATGCTTCACACGGTTTTTACGACTTGACAAATATCGAGGTTTCTTTATTATAATGTAAGTTAAATATTAATGTGTACACAATAAACCTTCCTGACTACATTCTCTAAATGATGGTGACCGCATCAACATCCGTTGCGTAATTTTGAAGAACAAAGCGGTCAAATTGACGGACACGAAAAGTGATTTTAACGCATTGACGAACACTAAACGCCCATAAGCGTAATTACAATAATTCTATTGTGTTGTGTGTCTTTCAGTGTCCTTCAGTGTCCCGATTAATTTATAATACAGTATGTTATCTAACGAAGGGCGTCTCGTTAACCTGCAATAGTATAGCGTATACATATGCTAAAAAAAAAATACGACTAATATATATATTTTTTTAATATAAATAGTGAAATATTCACAAAGCTATTAAATTGATACGTAAAAGACATACTTGTATTTCAACGCAGAAAGACAAGGGTGACAAGTGTACGTGTACAGAGTGTTTCAAAAAATATTAAATTGGTACGTAAAAGAAACACTGTACACGTGCATACTTGTATTTCAACGCAGAAAGACAAGGGTGACAAGTGTACGTGTACAGAGTGTTTAAAAAAATATTAAATTGGTACGTAAAAGAAACACTCTGTACACGCACACTTGTATTTCAACGCAGAAAGACAAGTGTGACAAGTGTGCGTGTACAGAGTGTTTCTTTTCCGTATCAATTTAATCTTTTTTGTGAATATTGTAGTATAAAAAAATAAAAATAAAACAATATTTTTTTAATGGTAATATTTTATTTGCATGTATAGATGCTATACTATTTCAGGTTAACGGGAACGACCTTTGTTAGTTAACATACTGTATGTATGGATTTTACAGAAAAAAGGCGCAAACGCATTCAAACTGTTACCTAACTAGTATTCTGGCATTCGAGTCGGTGTATCATCGAAGTAACAACGTGTAGGCGTGCAAACAAATCAGCTGAGATCGATACGATAACAGTCAAGTTCATTGCCTGATATATCCGAGGTAGACTCATAAGTTTGGTGCGCAGTTTACTTTAGTATAATTTTTATTGGTGCAACCTTTTTTATGACGTCAATGAGCCATTTTTCTGGTTGTATATGTGTATTTTTATGTGAATTTTATTTTGTTTGGTTCGCTGATAAAAGGACCACAAATGCCATTTAAAGTTTAAACTAAGAATTTTAGTTAGGATTTAATTAATAGTTAGTTGTATAATATATTGTTTATAGTACCTTTTCCGTTAAAACAATAGAATCTCCAACATACATTTTTTTTTTTTACTTTTTACTCTCTACGTATTTTCCAGATGAAACATATAACTACGTATCAAGAATCTGAATAGCTTTTTTCGGATACTGAAAACCTGATTCAGAATTTTATTATTAAATCCGCTGTTAGGTTTGAAAAGAGATAAGTATAAATTGGTTTTTAGAATCGAATATTTGATCTTTTCTCTGACTTGTGAAATGGAGTCTCACTCTCAAATTGATGTCCTTTTATATGTATGTTTTTATATCCAAATGTCGATAATCTGTCATCAATTCATTACCAAAGGCATTTCCGGAACTGACAGGTAATCTTTGACAGATCACGGGTAAATGGAATGGACACGTGTACATAAGCATCATTCCCATACATTTCATTACCTAACGCTACGAACTTATTTGCTCAACTAACATAAGACTGACAGATAGGAACTTCATTGACAACACTACACTATAGATTTGATTTTATTTGATTTAGACTACATTATATACAGCACACATTTAATAGTCTTCCTTCACTTTCAGCTCAATGTTCTTTTTTATATTTCATAATGGCATGACTGTATTTAATCGAACCTTTAATAATTCCCATTTTGTGCTCCTAAAATTATTTTTGAACACTAATATTAGGATTGCGCCTCTTTTTGTCAACCTAAAATAATTTATATTTTGGGGGCTAAAAATACTAAATACCCACGTAACTGCGACCAACTTGGATTTAGCGCAAGCCGGCCGCAGACGCGGCCCTGCTCGCGAGCGTAAAGTCACTGTTCTAACCTAACCTAACCCATTTGGTCTGGGTGCCCTAGGTTAGTTACTGCGCCCAATTCGGCTGGCGCGTGGTTGGACATTTCCAACCGACTCCGTTTGGTCGGAGTACCCTATATAGCTTAGTACTGCAACCAACTGTAAGAAAAAGCCAAAGAGGCTCAATTATTAAAAAGTGTGCATCATTAGAAGCGCAAAAAGTTTTGAGGGGATCAGTTGAATATTTCTCTTTCGAAATCAATACGTAATGAAAACTACGTGCAATTTTTTGTTGTAACATAACATCATAAAATGATGTTTCTACAGAGAATTTTCGCAAGGCCGAATGGTGCGTTTAAATATAGTTAAAGCTCTCTTTTACGTCAATGACAGGTACTTTGAGATTAGACTATCGTGTTTGCATGTGTTTTACGCCTGCGCGTATGGGTTGAGGTAGTGTGAGTAGGTAGCTACCTTATGTATTAACACATCAAATACTATTTGTAGTTGAATTAGTAACAGTAGGGAGCAGTGCAGGGTTTAGTGACAGCGAAGTTAAGTGTTGGTTCCTTTTTCAATTATTAGGTTTTAAAACAATGCACATATAATCAGCCTATAGTGTTCCCACTGCTGAGACACAGACCACCTCTCTGTGGGAGGGAGTGAGCCATAATCCACCACGCGGGCGTAGTGCGGCTTGGTATACGTCACATGTCTTCGAATTTTTTGGTTCTAGGGCATGCCGGTTTCCTCGTTTTGAGAGCAATGGTGATGAAATTAGATACACAAAGTGCTTGGCTGGTTCAAACTCACGACCTACAATTCGTAAATCGTGCGGTGCCCGATACCACTGGGCCATTGTAATCCGTCAATAATATAAATCCGTAGGTATCATACATCCGCACGTACATATAAATTGTAATTTTGACTTTCAATGCAACTATTGATATATTATTGTTTTTGTCTCTTGATAAGTAGAAAATCACACTAAACAAGGTGTTTCGTTCACCTATCATAACGTAACGTCATACTTATTCATATTTTGGCTCATAGCTACATGCTAGCCTAAATGCGTACGCGCGCCGGACGCCAAACTGCTGTCAATCAAATATGCAGTTATCGTGTCATCCATAAACAAACCTTCATGTCTGTTGTATCTCTCGTTTATTTACCATAAAAATTCTTGAAATGAGGGTTTTCATGCAAATGCACGCCACCAGTTGGCGCCACTTTGACAAGAAGCCTTCCATTTCGTTAATTAATATGTATTTATTTATTTATTAAGCAAGGCATACCAACGGCATATTTACAAGGATACAGTAACATTAGGTAATAAAGAATCTTCAATAATTTGTAAATACATCATTTAGACTGCATTTCAACTGCACTCCGACTGCAAATTTGCAGTTTGAATGGAGTTACAGTACATTACGAGTATTGCAGTCGTACTAAACGGCATTCAAGTAGCAAGAATGCAGTCCGTCTGATGGCAGCCTTCCACAACATTCTTATTGAAAGATGAACAACAATTCGATATTTTTTTAAATCATTAAAATATTTGGTATAATATTATTTCGATTTTTTTTTAAATTGCGAAATAATATCAAATTACAAAATAAAAATTAATAGATACATTTTGTGTTACTGCCTGAGGAAAATATAACCATAATACAAAATTATAATAAAATATTCGCACACAAAGTAAACAAAACTAATTATGAAATAAAATTAAATAAATAAGTGATAAAAAATAAAAATAAAAGTTTATTAAAACATATATCGTTAGTCTAATTAAACTAAATCCAAATGAAATAAAGATTATATTATTAAATTAAAATTACATTAGAATAAGTCTATCTCGGCAGCTGATTACAGGGGCATATAAAATATATGATGACGTTCGTCATTCGTTTGACATTCAGTGACGGCTTACAAAATAAAGGTGCTTTGACACTTTGGACAGGTGCCCGGACCTGACGTCTCAGTGCTGCCACCTAGTGATGTGATTTCAGTAAACCCTCATTACTTCCTTTCAAAAGCTTGCAACAGCTTTCATTTTGACAGTTCAACGGCATTCGGCTTTTGGCCTTTTTTATTATTCCGCATCCAGTCTACCCCAGTCTCCAGTTGCTATCTTGGGACACTTAATGGGAGTCCCCATTAATCTTCCTCAACATTTATGTATTTACTGATAAATACAATTAAACGTGATATCTCATCAAATCCCTCAGATGAAAATATAGACATTGTAGTGGGTTGCGCAAACGCAGACAAATCCTTTAAGCTCAACCGTCATGACGCCACAGCAGACGTTTACAAAGTAAAATTATTCTAATTATGTAGCGGCAAATAGAGATAGTATGTTATTATTTGCACTTCAAAACATTTTAAACATCACTGGTTTATTTTATAGCATCTTTAACAGTGACACGTGTCGCGGGAGTTGACAACAGACAATATAACAAGCTAAACTGTGAAAAGCCTTGTCTGCACTAGCACAACTTCTGATAAGTACATGTTTCGCGATTATGTGCAAAGAATATTTTAGTCTGATGTCGCAAAATAAAAATAAAAACTTTTTACAAAAAAAAAACAACCGTCTTCCAAAAAAAACAACAAAAATCATCACAAAAAAATTCTTAAAGTTACGTTTCACTTTTTTGTGTTTTTTTTGTCGTCGGTTGTTATTTTTTTGTAAAAAGTTTTTATTTTTCACTTTTTAGTTGTAGCACTTTCCCCACACAAATTCGAATACCACTACCTACTATGTAAATAACAGTGACGGAGTCAAATAATATATCGTATACATAGACCAAGTGGGAAAAATACGTAATATTGAAGCTAACTCAAAAACTACGCAAGCAAAGTTAATAAAATTTATATGGGACCACCTCTGAAGCATGATCTACCAAACAAGTTAAAAACTTGGGCCTATCGGACAACGCACTATAAAGAGTTCCGAAGTTGGGATGAATTTATCCCAAAGACAAACTTAACTCTGTAGTTGGACAAATATTCTCCTAGACTATTGACGGACAGACAGACGGACCACGAAGTGATCCTATAAGAGTTCCATTTCTTGCTTTTGAGATACGGAACCCTAATAAAATAACGAACGATAGAATTTTTGTTTTAATTTTCAGTGTCTGATATTATGACACCTAAGGTCTGGCGCACATCTGGCGAGGCGCAGCGCAGTGCGCTTGTCGCGTGCCACGTTACGACGACGCAAAGTGGCACGGCACATTTTTTCATTATTTTTTTCTGGGGAAAACTAAATGCGGAGAAAAAAATGGACTTACCATTTTTTTTTTTGGTGTGAAATAATCAAATCACTTCTCCCGCTCTGGGCGGAGCGGAAGGGCGTGTCAGACTTTTACTGACTAAAACCCACCCGTGTTCCTTCAGTTGCCTGTTGCCAGGGTCCCGGTATCCCTTTCGGACTATTCCGGAAAAATGCTAAGTCCTAAGGGATGGGAAATACTGACCTATTCTGATTGGGCCTTCAAAACTACCTATGAAAATGAACGTTCTTAATTTCTGCACCTAAATAAGTTCGTTCAGCTTCTGTTCCTTTGAAAAAAAATATAATTAAGTATAATACAATTTCAGCACGCGTATTAGCGTTCACTTGACGATTCTCCATACTATGTATAAGTCGTCCCTTTGTAAGATTGAAATGTTTTTAAAACTGTTGATAATTTAATTAGTAATACTCCTACCACGTAAATAAGGTAAGTACTTCTTAATGACTCAAGAATACTTGGAAATAATAATGACAATATAAGTACATTTTGTCTTACAATGGGATAATGGGCAAACGTTTTTGTAAGCAATTGTTGTGTTTGTATGATTAGGCCAAACTTTAAAGGCTCACCGCACATGCGCGACGCGAAACCGGTAGAACAATTTCCGTGAAGTTTTCACAGAAATTGTTCCACGCCCGTCACGTCGCGCCTGTCTGCGGGAGTCTTAAAACTGCCGTGTGGATTTGAATGCGTTTTGCACAATGGTTTGAAGTTTTTGTATTAAATTCAATGCACGTCGTATTTAATTAAATGCGATGCACATACTTTATTTAGTGGGTTTTACTTTAAATGAAGATTTTATGACATGTCCTTGTCTAGCACTGGGATGGAAATCTTTACCAATTGAATTAAGAACCATAGAAAGAGACAGCGAGAGAGAGAAAGTCGCATGGAGAGGACATAGCGGTTTTTCGTTACGTGACGGACTATTTCTACCAGTTTAATCCTACAGCAAGCCGCGTTAAAGAACTTCGTTCCAACAACTTTTTCCGAAGACTTTCGACGATGACACAGATGATTCGTGAAAAACTGCCCGTACCTTAACCGCATAATTACAATTTACAGCTTTAGTCATTAACTCATAAAGTCATACCTACCGACAAACTAATTACTTAAAAAAAAAAATTTACAGCTTTCAAAAATGGCTGGCATGCTTAGCCCTCGTATCCACGGGCGATTTTATAACGTGGCGATTTTTAATCTCGCACTCAATTTCAACTCGCTCTTTAGCGCCGAGAGTTGAAAAGCCAATTTTTTTTTCACTCGCTGGGATTCACTCTGTTCGATTCTCAATGCTCGAGAACTGTTGAAAATCCAGTGCGTGATAAAAAAAAGGTCGCGTTAAAAAATGCGAACCTGCTATCTAATTGCGTAACTTATTTTCGTAACCGATTAAGACTAATCTGTTTCATTTTGACAGTTCAACAACATTCATCGAGTTATTTACGTAGTTGAGCTGATTTTTTTTCGACCTTATGATGCAGACTTCATTTGTGTCAAACCGATTCAGATTATGATTGATCGTGTATTACGCAATTAGGGTGTGGATCTTATGTTCGACGAACAAAATAATAACTTATGTACTATTTCGTAGAACTTCTACCAAACATGTGCTGTTGTACTCCATGACTACAAGATCTTGATGAAAAACACCAATTTACTTTGAACAATGGTACACCATTTTCAGCCAAGCATACCGTCACCATCAAGTCACACTTCAGTCAGTCTGTATGATTCACAATTAGTTTACAATAATATTATACCGACATTCTTCAATGAATGTCGGTACCTTTTTGTGTATAAGTAATAATTAAACAATCCGCATTTTCAGGTTGATTTTAAACAATCACCTCAAATCACCTGCCTTTACTGACCTTGGGGAATTTATTTAGCAGGATAAAGGCTCCCGCAGACAGGCTCCACGTGACCGTGCGACGCGATTCTGGCAGAACAATTTCCAAGAAGTTTTCATAGAAATTGTTCTACTAGAGTTGCGTCACGGTGTCGCATCGCGCCTGTCTGGGAGCGTTAATGTTGCATTTTTCACCTATTCTTCCTTTTCTATGACTTTTCATTAATTGAACAGTATTTAACAGGTTTTGAGCATCTCTGAGGACGGTCGTCTTGTGGTTTCAGTTTCGTACGCTTTCTCTAGAATTCCAATTCTAGTGAGTGCTCTACCTACTGGGTAGTATAGAGTATAGGCAGTCTCTGGCCTCTTGGTCCCTTTTTTAATTTATGTGAAAAATTCAGGTTAATTCAAGGTATTCGAATTTGCCAGCTACTATCGTAGTAGCTGGCAAATTCGAATACCTTGAATTTACGAATACTGACCATTGTGTTGTGTACCAATCTGCCTAGCCTTTTCCCAACTATATTGGAGTCGGCTTCCAATCTAACCGGAAGCAGCTGGATACCAGTATTTAACGTGGAGCGACTGCCCATCTGGCCTCCACAACCCAGTGACTGAGTAATACGATACCCCTTGGTAAGACTGGTTGTCAGACTTTCGGGCTTCTGACGACCCGTCACGACTGTCAAAGATCCACGAATTACAGCCGGGACCAACGGCTTAACTTTCTTTCCGAGGCACGCAGAAGTCTCGATATGTAAACATGGTCACCCATCTACGGACCAACCCCGGCAAGCGTAGCTTAACCTGATGGATCGACCCGTGCGGCTATTATTACTTAGCCACGAGCTCCTTCTTGGCTGGCCTACTTAGACTTAAGATAATTTTTATACCGATGATATACTTACACAGCATAATCAGCCTATAATGTTCCTACTGCTGGGATACAGACCTCGTCTCTTCGTCGAGAAGGATTGGGCTGTAATCTACCACGCGGGCCCAGCGCGGGTTGGTAGATATGTCACATGTCTTCGAATTATTGGTTCCAGTCTAGAACATGCCGGTTTTGTCACGATTTGGAATACATCGTCAGGAAACCGGCATGTGTTCACCGTTCTGAGAGTTACACTAAACCGTCTCTTTATTCGACGCGACTCATTCTAATACCTTGAAGTTACGCTAACCCTATAACAATCTAGGACAATATTGGATATCCGATAGCGAAAGTCTATTATCTGATAAGAAACTAGATTCTATGTCTTTCATTACAATGAAACTACCAGTTTTCCTCCTTATTACTGCAATTATGATTGAGTATACATTTACAATTAAAATCTCTTCAAGCAGCGCCGGCGCATGCCAAATGCTAATGCGTTGTAACGAGCACACAACATCCCAGGCATGTAATTATTACGGCCTTGTGCTTATCCTCAAATGCACTAGAATTCGATGAAACATTATTTTCTATGAAACGGGTATTACGAATTTCATTATCGAGACCTTTAATCAAAATGTCTTTAAAATTATATTCAGTCGCATCGAGTCGTGGAAGCTAGCGGCATAATTTGGCAAAAGCTATCAGGTATTTTTTTCCCACCCTTACTTTTCCCCCAATACTTTACATATTTATTTCAGAAACCTCGCGCTCTATTGACAAAAAATTCATAGAGGTTGGCTACCCTAACCGTAGATGCACAGCACACGAGATACGAATGTAAAAAGAAATCGTAAAGATGAATCAAGTTTGCATTACGACAAATCTGAAGCGCTTTTAAAAAACAATGAATGATTTGAGTGTAGACTCACTTCATTCATATTTTATGTACCGGCCTATCGCTTTATTATTTACTACACGCTAGGCTATTGACCCACCGACCTATTCTTCAAGTTTCATTGGCATTTTCGTAAGTATCATAAATATGAAAGTAGGTAGTTTTATAACAAATACAGGATGTTAGGGTAGACACCGTTATCCTTGAAACTAGTGGTTTGGTGTCATCTATAATATACTTTTTCTATGGGACCAAATTCGAAATCGCAAAAAAAAAAAACAGCTGTTCCATACATTTTGTCGATTTAAGTGAACACAAATGTATGGAATAGCTGATTTTTTTTTCGCGATTTCATATAATTAAACTAGTGGTTTGACCACTAGTTTAATTATGTAGCAGAAACAAGGATTTGCAGGATCGAGATTTGATTCAGTCCTGCACCATAATACACGATCAATCAGAATCGGAATTCGAAACAAATGCCTAACCCATTGCTTCATAAGGTCCAAAAAAATCTGCTCAATAACGTAAATAACACAATGACTGTTGTTGAACTGTCAAAATGAAACAAATTAGTCTTAATCGGATACGAAAATAAGTTACGCAATTAGATAGTTGGAACTGAATTGTAAAAGCTTTTTTATTTTTTATCTGTTTATATCGACATCATCGTATTTATTCTCAAAAAATTCGCAACAATGACCTTCCATTTAAACTAAAACGCATCACATAATTTATGGCAAAACGTCATGTAATAATTATGCCATGAATGTAAACATACTTATTATGTATAGAAAACCTTGTCAAAATCAATGTTAAACTTAAGTGCAACATTTAAAACGTCATTAGTTTACCTATATTTCCACAATGGCGATAATAATACCTTGCAATATTATTTGATAATTATTCACTGATATTACTTTCATAATACATTACGACAACAACTCATTCAACGAACCATTATACAATTTTGTTATAGAAACATATTGCGGCATTACTAAACTATTTGTATCGTACTACAATATTAGTAAACAAACCTGCACTATTAAATCCGTCAACCATGTCCTGACATCAGGGGCCGCGGTTGAAACCTCAGGCATCATGGTGGTTGAAAACTCAATCATATCGGTAATATTCATTTTTATTTTATTTATTAGGCTTTTCGCCTAAATTTCTTTGCACAAATTAACACACTGTATGTTTCCCGCCAAAAGGACGCACTGTCACATCGCGCGCCGAAGTAAGAGTGTTAACAAAAACTGATAAAAGTTTCATTTAAACATCTAGATAATATAAAATATTTCATAAAGACATTCGTCATGGACGGAGCCAGTAGTTCGAGTGTTGCGCGGCGATAACACGCGACCGCGCGGTTCGTGCTTCGCGCGGCGACTACCACTATATATAAACCAACTAGCAGAAAACAACACAGGATTAAATAAGTAAGTACACACAAACTTATTATATTTTTAACGAAATCAAATTGAGTCACTGCCTGAATTTAATATTTTTGGAGGATTTTAAACTCTCTGCCTATGGATTAATTTGTCAATGTTTTGATAAAAGTTGGCGTGAGCAAACATTATTTTTGTCCATAATATTTTCGCGCGAGTGTTGACGTCAGACTGTCTGCGAAGGTGGAGAGGAAATTCTGAAAATAGATTCTTATAACATATCAGACTATGTCCTGTCTGCCTGGCGATAATAATTTATTAATTTCTGAAAGTAATTCTAAAGATACAGCAGTAGGTACTATATTTGGCACGTGGCTGTTTCATGTGCCAAATATAGCACCGCTTTGATCGTCAGTCACTTGATAGAATAGAACGTGTATTTTCGTTAACGCCTTTATCAACTAATTGAGAATCTATGCTATCGTGTGTAACAAGAAAGCCATTTAAAAAAGTGTCAGTAGGTAAGTTTAGTTTTCCTTTTAGGAGACGTCGACTCTGTAAACTAAGTAAACTCTCTGCTCCGTCAGTTTTTGGTTACGTACGGACTGCCATGAACTATCGACCGCTCACGAGGTACGGTGTGTATTGTAAAAAATAAATGTCATTCCTGACTTTCCAAACATTTGCCATACTTCTCTTTACCTTGGCCGTCCCTAACTTACAGTCACTTTTCCTCAGGCCTTTCATACCCACTGGGTTCGCTAACTATATGGACATAGTCATACTGCTTTTGTTTATTCCTACAATTTTTTTTCGTATAGCCTTATTTAGTTTTTGGAGTTTCAATAGAATAAGAGGGTTATATACTGCTTTTATTAGCAACTAGCTGCCCGCCCCGGCTTCGCACTGGTAGCACTAAGTACTTATCTACGTCGCACTTACCCTACCTACCTACCTAGCTATCCTGCCCTACCTACCTACCCTACCTACCTGCCCTCTACCTGCTCTACATACCTACCTACCTACAGCTACCTCCCTACACCTACCTCCCTACACCTACCTCCCTACACCTACCTCCCTACACCTACCAACATATCTACCTATATCTACCTACCCAACCAACTTACCCTACCTACCTACCTACCTACCTACCTTACCTACCTACCTACCAACCTACCTACCTACCCTCCCTACCTACCTACCCTACCTACCCTCCCTACCTACCCTCCCTGCCTACCCTACCTACCTACCCTACCTACCTACCCTACTTACCTACCCTACCTACATACATACCTACCAACCTATCTACTGTGATATCACCAAAAAAGCTATTGTATACTGAATGTATGAGCCGATATTTTTTGGAGCTATACTTACATTTTTAAACTTGTGATATCTTTCGAATAGAATGTCCAAATTGAATAATTCAAAAAGTTATACTAAGGTATTGAAGCAGTCTTAAATATGAAGTAATATAATAAATTAATCCTAATCAAAATAATATAGTTTATTTTGATTAGGATTAATACCAAGATGCAAATAAAGAGCCTTTTCTAGCGGCATCATTTCAATTAAATTTTCAAAATAAAAGAACTCTTATAGTGGCATATCTATAATAGTTAGACATATGCTGTCGCGACACTTTTTGTATATAATAATGTGTTCTGCAAAGTCGTAGTACATTATTTTATTCTATCCTCAATAGTTTTCGCAGCGCACGCGATGTAAAGAATATTTTAGCAAATTTTTTTACACCTTGGGTTACATTATTAGAGTTTTAGTAAGGATCCCTAATCTTTTCTAGCAATAAATATAGCCTATGTTACTCAGGGTGAATGTACCTTTCTAATGGTGAAAGAATGTTTGAAATCGGCGCAGTAGTTTTTGAGTTTATTCGTTACAAACATACACACAAAAATACAAATCTTTCCTCTTTATAATATTAGTGTAAATGACGAGTGGCGGCGCGGCTTATCTTATTTTTGGCATAATTTAATGCAATCTTTATTTTACAAAGAAAGAAAAATTCTATATTTGGGGGGGGGGACAGGAAATGCAAAAGGAAAATAAAAACAAAAATAAAATATTTTTTCGAATAAACACTATTTGGCTAATCAATATATAAACGGTATTTTAATAAAATCAACTATGTTGGTGTCCCAAAATAGGATGATTTATGTGAAACAGATCGTTAATATACTCATAACAGTATATTTAAACTGCTTCGGGCTATTTTGGTCTGAGATACATCAGAGATTGATGTAAATATTTGCAACTTTTACGACGAATCCATCTAAGATTATTTTTCTTTTCGTTGTTAGCAACATTGAAATCTTTCGTCTTAAAAATATAACTTTTAACTATCGACCGTTATTCTTTTTCCAAAAGCCTTTTTTACTCCTTATAACATCAGCTATCTGCCAGTGAAAGTTCTGTCAAAATCGGTCGAGCCGTTTCAGATAAGCTGGAACAAACAGACAGACTGACAGATAAAATTTTTAAATTGTTTTTTGTTATAAGAACCGTATATGTATATATTTAATATGCAATTAGTAAAATGCTGTTGTTTTGACATTACAAACATACACTTCAATTTTATTGATTTGTATACTAGCTTCCGCCCGCGGCTTCGCCCGCGTGGTATGTCGATAAAAAGTATCTAATATCCTAATAAATATCCTTTCTCAGACTCTAGACTATCTGTGTACCAAATTTCATTTAAATCAGTTCAGTAGTTTTCGCGTGAAAGCGCGACAGACAGACAGATAGAGTTACTTTCGCATTTATAATATTAGTAAGGATGTATAGATTCGTATGGTGTAAAAATAAAGAGTATGTATTATATGTATTATTTAAGGCTAAATCCGTCACTTTGGTTGTTCCATCCGTCAGTCTGTTTTATTAAATTCAGGGTCGGTGTTAGGCTGTTTCATATTGATGAAGTTTCAGTTTACCATAATAGAATCATTACTGTCCCAGCTTTTACCAAGGTTTGTCTCAAGTACACTAGTTACAAGTACAATAGTTTGAAAACTCGTAACGCGGTAACTCTTTGATAAGAATCCGAGGAAGAACGGGTCTTCGCCATGGAAATCTAAACTTTGGAACTTGTCTTGACAAAAAGTCGAATGAATACAGTTTCTCACTGTATAGACGGCATATAAGGCAAAATTGACGTTTTCTTTAGTAATTAGTGTACGTTTTTATTTTTAAATGGAGTCGCAGTCGAGTCGTCGTCAACTATAAGCGTAAACACAAATAAATGTTAATTAACATTTATCAAGGACGACAATGTTTTATCTAATACAGTACTAATGAATAATATCCGGCTCGAAGGACCTTTTTTTTTGCTTATATCCTTTGTTTGGCGTAAAGCATCAATTAGGTTTAAACATTGCATAAAAATGTATGCACCCTGCCATACTAAGTCCTGTCTAGTTAACAAATTATCAGTTTTATCTAATGATAAGAGTTAGCTGTTGTCCTGAAGTTCTAACATATACAAATAAAACTGATTAGAAACCCAATTGATAACCGGACCAAATGTGGCACAATGCAATTAATATTAATACAAATGTGAGTCAGTCTAGTAAACAGATTTTTATTTAAGTTTTCACGGTTGAACTATAGAACTTTTTGCCGCCGCATTGATAACTATTGGCAGAGGTGTATCTTGGTCCTAACTTTCGTCTCGGAAAAATCGAACCTATTCAAGATTCACCCATGGTGAAACACGTTTTAAAGTCAACGCATTGCATTTATAACCACCGAGGGATTCCTGTGTACGTGCCTAATAATGAAGTAACAATATACAAAATATTTTTATCTGTATACTTATCCTGATGAACTAAAGACTGAACACTAAGAAGATTTTGCTGTTACCATAAATGACGTTCAGCTTTCTGAGAAGATGTAAACTACCGCCCACATGAGGCACCCCTTAATAAAGGTCACCTTCACTTATGCGTCACTCAATGCAATTGCTAATCAAAATACTCAACCTTTACGACCCCCAAAAATTAACTCGTGATCGTTATTTCGCGAAGTTAATAAATAGATCGCCGACACGAAGGGCCAAAATGAATTAGTAATTCTTACGCCTTTTGCAAATGATGCTAACAGGATGATGCGACAGCTTTTTGTTGGATATTCATGACACATATTGTGAGTCAGCAATATCAAAATGTCTCGTGTTGAAAAGGTTTCGAGGCACCGTCTCCATTAATGATCTATGCCCGAAGAATGGGCAGGAGTATCTTTTCATAACTACAATAATAACTAAACTTTGTTGACATTCAGTAATGGTAGGTTATCAGGTAGGTTTTCAGTAATGGTAGGTTTTCAGGTAGGTTTTCAGTAATGGTAGGTAGTGAGATTTAATATAAACTATACCAATGCTTTATCTTACTAATATCATGAATTCAAAACTGTTCGATGATTTTTCTCAAAGCATAGGAGCAGTTCTGGATGATATACAGCACATAAAAGTATATTTCTGGACGTGGGTTCTGAATTATACCTACTTATATGTATAGTATCACTAGCTTTTGCCCGCGGCTTCGCCCGAGTGGATGTCGAATATCGTCTTACGGGAATGTATGTACTACCGGGATACTTAAGAAATGCTGGGTTTCCTATACAAACTTTCATCCTCTATATCACCCCCTATCGGATTAATTTTTAAACAAACAGTAGCCTATGTCCTTTCCCAGGATGCCATCTATCTCCTTGCCAAATTTCGTCGAAATCCCTTCAGTGGTCTAAGCGTGAAAAGATAACATACAGCCAGACAGACAGAGTTAATTTCGAATTTATAATATTATAGTATGGATTGCCATAATCACGTCGCTACACATAAAACGTTGTAGCAATCATTACTTTACTCCAAACCTTAAATTTTTGACACTCAGATACGTCCTATACAAAGGCAGTATTCAGCGGTCATTCTAAGGGTAACTTATTACTTTACCCCACCAAGGTCATTTGTTACCATGGTGATGGTTTGGTACTAGTGTACACCCACAGTTCACACAGAGCCTTCAAGTTCAAGGTTGTAGTGATAAAGACAAAGTATCGCGATATCTAGTTTGTATTCATTGTGCACGCTTTTGAATCTAAGTGTTGGTTTTCGATGCTCCATTGTTTTCAGCACGATGTTTAAACAATGCTTTTTAACCGTACTGTGCGTGGTTTTGTTAAATATTATTGAATAAAAACTATTTGCACGATACCTGTTTAATTTACTTTTGAAATATAATATTCTGGAACATAAAAAGCTTTGCATTTACTCTGTCAGACTAAATTGGTGCATCAAAACAAATATTTTATCTACCATCTTAATATAAAGTGGGCTTAGTATCGTCAGTATAACGTAAGATAACCTTCCCACACACGTGAAGCTTGTTACAAGTCTGTCCCTCATCTCTCTATTTTTGCACGTACACCACCAAGGTGAAAACCCCGGTTACCTTCGAAATACTAACATTGGATACAACCGCGTGCTGCAAATCTAAATTGCTATACCTATGTCTATCTCAATTACATAATATCGATACGGGTCAAAGGACCAAAATGTTCTAAGAGTTCTAAGACCCCTATATCGTATACTACACTTGAGAACGGCTGGACCGATTTAGCTATTTTTGTTTTAAAATGTTCGTACAAGAAAATCTAGAAAAGTAGCCCGGAAAATTGGAAATTTCGGGAAAACTGAAAGTGCTTTTTTCTAGGATTATTGTATGAAATGAAGGTATGAAAAAGGGCTTATTAAAAGGTTGACAAGTCTACAATTTATCATGACTTTGTAACGTCCACGTAGGGTACTTTAATAGCTGCTACGACAGGCACATATCACTTTACTTTTTCATTCAAGTCTGTACACTAATACATAACATTTAGCGTAATCTGACAAAAGACTGCTGGAATAAACGGCTACAAGGAACCACGCTTCGCAAAGCGATTGTTAGGTAATCCCTCTCTTATTACCACATTCACTTGATGTAATTTATGAATATTTTAAAATATCCACGTGAAAATAATAGCCATCATATGGTAAACTGCGACATGGTTTACAGTACCAAAATAGCCTAAGATTATAGACTTTATCGTCGACTTTTGGGCTATCTTGGCTATAATTCAGAGCGGTCAGCCCAAGGTTTTGCGGCTATTTAGGCATAACTGCTTATTCAGACTATTTCAGACCAATTGCCTATGTGCGTGCGTGCGCTATGGCTAAAGTAGCTACTGTCTAGACATAAAAATAACTGCTTACAATTTTTTCAGATTTATGAATGTACCTAACTGATAAATTTAAGTGCTTCGAATTTCTATTTTGTTCGAGACGACGAATTTTATTTTTTGATTTCTGAATAGATCACCCCAAATGTCTGTCAGGTTACCAAAACGGTGTTGATTTTCTGATTATCATAGTCTGTCATCAATTCAGACCCAAACTTATTAACCTTTCATATTCTAGGTTTCCGCGCACAATAGCCCTGTCACCACGTTATTGGCTATAACTTTTTAATGTTCATAATTTTTCGAACTTAAAGCATCTACCTACTTCTAGCCCAGTCTCGCCATTTAGCTTTCACTTAATGAGCTTGTAAAGAACACATATCGTATTACAATTCGCTAAAAAGGCGGCTGCCCAGCTTTCTACATGAAAATAATACACGAACACCAGTGTGGAATACAAGACTGATCATAAAAACTGCTTGAGAGAGAGGTCTTCGAAATACTAATCTTATACGGCGCAGTTGCATACTACTTTTGCTGCTTACGCTGAAGATATAGTACCTGCAGAGGGTTTCTACGGCAGCAGAAGCTACCATTGCTACGTAATATATTTGAAATGAAATTGTTTATTCTGTAAATAGGATATCGGAATCAATTTTACATATCATATAGAAAAAAAAAATAAGCTAGATGAGGTCGGAGTTTCCCATCTGACTACTCAGAGAAAAAAGGCCGAAACAAACTCAGAGGTCGCAGTCTCTTTTAATGTCCAGAAATAATCTTGGTCAAGCCATATGAGGACCATGTAGATTAATGTCTGAAATGGTCTTTTGAGGAAAGAACCATACAGATTTGAGTGGACCTGTGCAGTCAGTGCAAGCATTTGTTAGTAACCGAGGAGCTCAACTCGGAGCTTAAAGGAGCTCAACGTGCTCAAATTTCCAGACATGGCCAAAACTCTCTATTCATAGAATATAGTTTAAAATTAACCCCTTTTCCACTAAAGGCCTGAGGTACGCGGTTTCAAAATATCTACAGCAGTCTCTGCCTATGAAAACAAATTGAGAGGTAAGGAGGCACGTAACGCGGCCATCTGTTACCAGAGCGGTCGGTGCCTCGTCCTTACATTAGGTACCTACTAGGCGTCCTAGGTTCCGAGCTGTTTTTAAACAAGTTATCTGTTAATATATTCACACGATTAGCATTATGTCGAAATATTTACTTTGCGATTTTTTTAAAAAAGGAGAGTGCGTGATCCTCAGAATTTCCCACGCTAACTAACCATTAAGGGTGGAGTTTCCAAAAACCCTCCTGTGTGGATGGCCAAAATTGTAAGTTTCCAATCCTAGTGTTTTCGTTTAGACTGTGCGTTTATAAGACGGGTAATTCCGCTAAAACATTATCTATAAAAATACTGATAAGTATCACAGTTACGGAAAACCATAGCATTTTAAAACATAAACCCTATGACGTAACGTTGACTTTCACTCGGTTTCAGTCAATTTCATAATCGATAATTTCAATATAAATTCGATTAAGAATATACCTAATTAATTTTATCGAATTATATCAGTTACGTGACTCGGTTATCATAATTTCTTCGCTTTTACTTTGTGTCTTTTTTGTTTCCTGGCAACAATAAAACAACAGAAGCATTAAGGTCTTGAAAAATGTACCGGTGATTATTTCTCCACCTTTATACCCACAAGGTTGTTTTTCAGAGCAAGGCGTTCATTCAGACTATCAGAAAAAAAAATACAATAGACGTAGATATATTTAGTAACCTATTCCGCTTAACTATTCTTCAAGGGTCATAAAAATCCCTGTAAGAAATCGACACGTGTTTCACCTCTCAACTATACATCCTCAGGATGACGATTGACCTGTTGCAAACCAAAACACGACGTGTTGCCACACCGAGCGCTGGACGCAGAGTTTGAGAGTTTGTCTCTGCGTCCAGCGCTCGGTATGGCAACACGTCGTGTGCGAGACTCGCATTGTATAGGATTTCCGTACAATGCGAGGTCAGCTTATACTGGAAATGTAAAGCTTGATGTGTAGCTGTGTGTACCTACACTTATGGACTTATACCCCATTTGAAATAAGATTAGACATTAAAACAAACCCTTTTACAGTCCGTTCAACCGATTTTGACTTTTCTACCGTAGGCATAAGGATAGCATTAAAAGCAAAAAAGTTGCACAATACCAACTATCTACTGCGGCTGCCATTTGTCATGCCACCGACGCAATAGAATTCAAAATCGGTTGAACGGAATGTAAAAAAGGCTTATCTATACGTCTAATCTTATTTCAAATGTAGTATAGATATGAATAGTTCGGAAAAGAATGAAGCATAATATAGGTAGACGTAATCCACCTAATTCTGGTTTTTAATAGGAGTTGCGCATGTTGAACTCCGAGGCTTTGTTATCGCTCGTCTGCGCTCACAGGTGTTTATTTGTATACCTACACACTAATGTTTTGCTGCATGTAAAAGCAACTTGTAATGCCCACGCCCGCTTATTCTGAATAGAGAATTTGAAGTTGAGAACTTTTCAAACTCTACTTTAGCGATATTTAAGGCCGTTAAGGCTACTCGCGGTCTGAGTGAGAGCGAGACAGAGTGGGTTGCTGGCGAATAGTTATTGCTTTTTATGGTGAAAATAAAGGTTCCTAATTTAAAAAAAAAAAAAAACGTTATATCTGCTTTATTGTTAGTTCAGTTGTTATGCAAAGTTTCATGATCTAATTTGAAGTATTTTTGAATACCAACGGTTTATAGTTCAGTTTAGAGGTAACTTTGGATATTTTTTCTAAAGAGATATGTACTATTCCTATTCGTGTTTTCGCCAAACGTAGGACCTAGCATCATTCCTCAATTTTAACATATATTTATTTCAAAATAAATGCTGCAGTATTTTCGGCATAACGGAGGATCATGCTAAGCAATTTTAGGTGGAGTAGGGACTTAAGGGTAATGAACTAAGGTAGCCCGCGAGATTCAAAATTTCTTACGTTATTTGCAAAGCAATTTTTGAATTACGCGGGCTTTCAGCCAAGTTATGCTAAAGTAGATTTCGACAAATTCTGAACTTCAAATTCTTAATTCAGAAACTGGGTGTTTTGTAGGTACACTATGTACGAACTTAATCTCACGGCTGTTTCTCAAAAATTACACAACTCTTCTGTTTAAGAAAATAACACATTCGCTTTTGGCACGAATTAACCTCTATATATTTATTTTTAACAAGTAGGCCATGTAAACGCAGTTGCATTAAATAAACCCTTTAAACTTGCTACAGTTTAGACCTTGGTCTCAATTTATTTAAAAAAGGCTCCTCGTTATCTCAGCAAGGCTGCATTAATTACCTTTTTGTGCAAATAAATGCAAAGCGTTGTTGCTATCTCACTGTTTTTATAAATGCGAATATTTTCATATTATATTGCTTATCTACTCATTATTCTTCTCTTACCGCCTGGGACTCTGTGAGTCGGTGACTGTGAACTTAAGGTGGATGCGCTAGGGTAGCCCGCGAAATTCAAATTTTCTTACGTTTTTTTTTTTCAATTTGCCCGTCAGTATCATATTGTACGTTGATCGAAATATTATTTGCGGCCGTAACAACTATGGATTTACAGAATTATAAACATTAGAATCAGCAATACAACTAAATTCATTTAAGTGCATTGAATGAAAATTTCATGAAATCGTCATTCAATGCACTTAAGAAAATTTGAATTTTGCGGGCTACCCTAGTGTTGGGAATCGAACCCAACACCTTGCGCGCGGTCTGCATGAGCAGGCTGCGTGATCAACACGTCATCCAAGCTGAGGTACGGCGCGGCTGCGACACGGCTCGGCCCGATGACGACTCGCTTCCACGGACTCCACCGCGACGGACGATCCTTTTACCTTATTTAATTGTTTGTCCGGGAAAATTCTAATTGTAAAGATCAGACGGCAATAAACCATTGCCTAAAATACAGTCCACTCTTTTATTGCTCCCCGAGCTAACACCTAGCGCATCCCCCTTTATGAATTACGAACGAAATGTAACGTAGTCCGTCTTATAGAGTAGCAACCCGCTCCTACTTCGCATAGTTTTTACGACTTGACAAAACATCGAGATTTCTTAGTTATATGTACAACTTTAATACTAACGTAATAAACACATAAACCTTCCGGAATAAATTCTCTAAACGATGGTGAAAACCTCGTCAAAATTTGTTGCGTGGTTTAGAAGAACAACACTTTAATCCTTACTAATATTATATAGGCGAAAGTAACTCGTGTCTGTCTGTCGGTCTGTCTGTCTGTCGCACTTTCACGCCAAAACTACTGAACCGATTTAAATGAAATTTGGTACACAGTTAGTCTAGAGCCTGAGAAAGGACAAAGGCTACTTTTTATCGACATACCACGCGAGCGAAGCGGGCGGAAGCTAGTTTATAATATGTATAGAAACCCCCCGGCAAAAAGTTGAACTAATTATTAATAGGTCTTTAAGATGTCAGGGACATCGACGCCGGTCCTTGATATGCAACTACCTCCGTAGCCCCATGAAACAACAGCTCCAGGGACTAGTGGAAATCTTGGGGTTCATTCGATTTATCGAGTCTGGTTAAAACCACTCACTGTGGGATCGGTGCATTTCATTCATTCATTCATAGTGTCACATCGACGCGCAAACTGTTACCATGAATGCAGCACGACTCTTACACTCCAGTGTTGAAATTTTTCGTCGGTTGTTAAAAAGATACCTGCTTTTTCTTACAAAAGTGCAAACCTACCGACGTACCGACACGGTCAGAATGAATGAAAAGGCTGCTTTTTTTAAAATAATATCCGACGAAAATTTTCAATCCTGGTTGGTCTAGAATCGTGTGCTGAGTTCATGGTAACAGTTTGCGCGTCCCTGACACCCTGTATAAGTAACAACATTCATTTAATTTGTCAGACACCTTTCTCTGACTTTGCTTTCATTAACCAGTGCCTGTAATATGATGTTTAGATAAATAAATATTTATGATTCCATCGCATCCCTGTGCTGTGGCGCCGCGTCTGCAAGACTTCTTTCGTGAGACAGACTCTAAACTTAAGGCTCGTGCATACTGGCGCGACTTGGCGCGCGACACGATCCCGGTAATTGTTGTACCGTGAATTTTTCTCAGAAATTGTTTTGTTAAAAACGCGTCGCGCTGTCGCGTTGTGCCTGTTTGTGGGAGCCTTTACTTTTGAAATATCAAAGCGTAAGGTTCAGTTCACACCGAGACGCGACGCGAACTTTTTTATGATCTGATACCATACATAATTTATTTACTACACAATAAGGTACATGCGCTGCGCAACGCCACGCATCTCAGTGTACTTTGACACGCGTACCTACACGTTCGCACTGAAATGATACCTTTTCGTGAAGAAAATAAGTTCGATAATTGTTAAAAAGTGCGCGCAGCGTCGCTGCACGTCGCTGTCTGAATTGACCCTAAGCTTACGTAAAGTTTTGTCTCTGTATCTTAGGGTTAGATCATTGCTCGGGCACAACCCGCACAACCTTTGACAGATACGAATGTTCGTGGATATAAATGATATAAATCACAAAAACTTCGTGTAAAAAGTAAACCTTGACTTTGACCACAGGTCAGCTAAGAATAAACCGCAAGTTTTTATTGCTTCGTTATTATTTTTCTAATCACCCAAAAACCGATTCATCATATTTTGAATAGCACAACGTTTAAAATATCGTGACGTGGCAAGCCAAACTATTTTCTATTTTCACAACGTATTTTATTGTTTTGGACTTCGGGCTAATACTGCAGGTTTAACTATCACAAGGAAAAGCGTGGCAGAATTTACATGTACATAAGCCAGAATTTTCAGTCTTCATTTGCTGGGAGGGTCTTATCGTCAACAGGCTAACCGCTAAATAAAGATAAAGCCAATTATATCGGATCGTCTAGGAGCTGACCCCAAAAGGCATGTCTCTTCACGATGACACTCAACAGATAATAAGTCATTCCTGAATGAACTAAGTAATAATAGCAGTATGAATCTAATTTCTTTAAAGATAACGTGATTTGTGAAATCTTATTAATTTTGAATTATAGTCCATTCGCGTTAAGAAAATAATAGTGAGTCAAGTAGTGAGGTAAAGGTGTTTTCACAGTCGTCCACTGGTCACTGTGAACTTAGGTTTCTAATTTGCCAAAGCCAAATACTTAATTTATTTCAATTAAGACGTTATAAGGACTTTTTGAACGTCAAAAGTTACAAAAAATTGAATTGTTTCTAGTCGCCTCTTCCAAAAGTAGTTTCGTTATGGAGAAGAATGGGCAAGAAACACCACCGTTACTCTTTTGAAATGTTTTACAATATTTGTATACAACAATTATATAATTATATGTGAAGACGATGCACCTTTGTTGCGACCCGATTGGCCGAAGGCCGGCGAACAACGATGACTCACAATTTTCTTAACGCGAATGGACTATAGTCCTTGTCGTGTCATACAGTAGTATGCACCTACAATTCCACTTAAAACAATCGGTCTTATCGACAGTGACATAATTATGGTCACTCATTATTGCGTTTTAATTAGGTGAGCTAGGTTTCTATGTGCAAAGAAATCATCGATCATCATTACCTTGCCTTGACTGTCTCCATTTTCTGATTCCTAGGACCAAACTGTTCCCAAAGAACCATTATTATAAAGCTTCTTTTAATTCATCGTTTTTTTACTGCAAGTATTTCCAGTGTAAATTAAATACATTTCTATGTCAAATTATAAATCTGACCGTACCTAATTTAAGGCACCCGCAAATTGACGCGACCCGACTCTACTAAAACAATTTCTATGAAAACTTCATGGAAATTGTTCTACTAGAGTCGCGTTGCGCCTGTCTCTGGGGACCTTTATTAAATGTTTTTGTTAGCTAAAGTTCACATAATATTTGTTGTTACATCACTAAATGGAATAACAATAATCATCAAATGAATTTACATATCTATAGGTATAGTAGGTTTTTGTACCTTTGAATGACAGCAAAGAAACTAACTTAGATTTGTTTTTATTTTCTCATCTAGTTTAGTTTTTTTTTTTCCCGATTTTGAAAGGACGAGCACTCCAATTGCGGAACCCACTTTCTTTCACAAACCGAAAGATTTTGAAAGAAATCCCTAATCCATTGCTGCATGTGATTGAAAAATTTGTACGCTCGACAAAATAAATCACGCAATGAATGTTGTCGAATTGTCAGTTGTTAGTGTGTTACGCAGTTAACCCGCAGTTTAAGGAGGATATTTCACAAGATTTTTGTAAAAATCAATCTGCCTAGCCTTTTCCCAACTATGTTGAGGTCGGCTTCCAGTCTTACCGGATACAGCTGAATACCAGTATTTTACATGGTACGACTGCCTATCTGACTTCTACAACCCAGTAACTGAGTAATACGATACCCCTTGGTAAGACTGGTTGTCAGACTTTCGGGCTTCTGACGACCCGTAACGACTGTCAAAGATCCACGAATGACAGCCAGCACCAACTGCTTAATGTGCTTTCCGAGGCACGGAGGAGTCTCGGTAGGTAAAGGTGGTAACCCATCCACGGACCAACCCCGGCAAGAGTAGCTTAACCCGATGGATCGACCCGTGCGGCTGTTATTACTTAGCCACGAGCTCCTCGAGTTTTTTGTAATGGTTATCTATTTACGGCAAAGTCAACAACCTCACTTCATAGGTACCTATCATTGCAGAATATAACCTACGCGATTATAGATATAAATATCTGACATTGAGCGTAGGCGAAACTACCACAAAAAGCCTGTCATGTATCACGTGTTTTTTATTATAATTGTATCTGTTAATAAATAAATAACCCACCACTGGTTTTTGTAGTTAGTTACCTATCGTCTGTGAGAATCAATATTATTTTTAGCTTCGTAGTTAAAGAATATTCTAAGAAGAGAGGAGCTCGTGGCTAATAACAGCCGCTCGGGGTCCATCCATCAGGTTAAGCTACGCTTGCCCAGGTTGGTCCGTGGATGGGTGACCATTTTCACATATCGAGACTCCTCCGTGCCTCGGAAAGCACGTTAAGCCGTTGGTCCCGGCTGTCATTTGTGGATTCTTTGACAGTCGTTACGAGTCGTCAGAAGCCCGAAAGTCTGACAACCAGTCTAACCAAGGGGTATCGTATTACCCAGTTACTGGGTTGTGGAGGTCAGATAGGCAGTCGCTCCATGTAAAATACTGGTATTCAGCTGCATCCGGTTAGACTGGAAGCGGACCCCAACATAGTTGGGAAAAGGCTAGGCAGATTGAGTTAAAGAATATTCTAAGAAAATTGTAAGAATTTTTGGAAATAATTTTTAAGAACATCCCGTAGTCTTTGTAAAGGGCGATGTGCGCGTACAGAGGATGTCTATTTGAACAATTGTCCTTTGAACTTCAGCTTATCAATGCCTATCATAAAAACATAGTCTGTTTAAATTGATAAAGGCTCGTACAGACTGGCGCGGTACAGCGGTCGTGACAGGTAACGCGACTCTTGTCGCGCCTGTTTGCGCGAGCCATAACACTGAACGATGTAGTTGCAGGTTGCAGTGCACCAACCTATAGCTTGTAAAAATGCATTAACCTTATCACTGGTCAGATCCCACAAACCTACGGATTTTATAACTTAAGGTTATTTGTAACCGACTTCTTCAAAAAGGAGGAGGTTCTCAATTCGTCTGTATGTTTTTTTCTTTTTTGTATATATGTTACTCGATTGCTCCGCCAATTATGAATCGATTTCGATGATTCTTTCTTTGTTTGGTAGGTCACGCTTCAGAGGTGGTCCCATATGTATTTTATTAACTTTGCTTGCGGAGTTTTTGAGTTAGTTTCAATATTACATATTTTTTCCCACTTAGTGTATGTAGACGATATATTGTTTGACTCCGGCACTGTTATTTATATAGCAGTAGTGGTATTCGAGTTTGTCTGGGGACCTACCCCACTAAAAAGTGAAAAATAAAAACTTTTACAAAAAAAAACATTAAAAAAGTGAAAAATAACTTTAATTTCGGAAGTCGGTGGCAAAAAACGAAAATTGAAATACAAAGACACCGACTTCCGAAATTAAAGTTATTTTTCACTTTTTTTATGTTTTTTTTTGGAAGTCGGTTGTTTGTTTTTGTAAAAAGTTTTAATTATTCGAAGTTTGAATCCGCAATCAAAATTGTTTCTCAAAATGATGAAATAAAGGATTTCCCGAAGACTCAGACATGACTAATTGACTACACTGGGAGAGTACGTAAGCAAGTGCAGTGACGAACCCAGTGACTGTCTTTAAATATTGGCCTCATCTCATGTAAGAGCTACTGAGCTAGATTTATTTACCCGGATTCGCATTTTTCCATATCTTTATCTACATATATATTTCTATTTCTTTGTTATATCTATACTCTTTCTATACATAGGTACATATACCTACAAAAGACAATGACCAAATTAGTATGAAGACTGGTGCCTTTTATTTTTTTGGCGGCAGTCGATCAATTATGAACAAAACGGTGCAGAATAATATTATGAATGAATTATTGCATGGGGTGACGTATCGAAAACTCAGTCCGGACCGGACTGAGTTATATCAGTTAAAAGATTAACAAATATTTATTAAATGTAAGTAATAAATAAGAAATAATTATTTTTACATAGTATATTTTTGACGCGTTTTACTAAAGGCATATGCAAGTAAACAAGGTACATAGAAAAAAAAATGGGCTGTCTGTTTGTTCCGGCTAATCTCCGAAACAGTTGGACCGATTTTGCGGGACTTTCACTGGCAGATAGCCAATGAAAAACAATTAAATGTCCACCGGGGCGAAGCCGCGGGCAGCAGCTAGTCTGAGATAACAATGGCATTTATGAGAAGAGACATTATTTAATGATGTAAGTAAATAATAGCCTGGCAGCCAATAGGCATAATGTTCATTACTTTTGAAACCACTTTTCTTTTGATATCACTGCGTGAACTATAGTTTGACAGGGACCGCTGTTCCGCGGCGAGGCAGGGGGCAGCGTTGACCAATGAGCGGCGGGCGGATCGCTGCGCTCCGTGATCATTAACGAATGAACGGCCTGCACTGCCCTCCCATCTCGTCGTGCACATACCTCAGGCACGGAAAAGCCGTCCCAGTCAAACTATAAGTACTTACGTCTACTTATACGTGCCTCTATCATTCTAGTTTATCATTTAATACCATGGCGAAAAGTTTAGCCAATCAAGGTTAACAACCAGGGTGCGCCGGACGTACTCAAGTATCACTAGTCACCACCCGCAGAGCCTCATTTTCTTTTATAGCAGCCTAAGATAATCTTGTTCTTATTATCTTTGTTAAGCATTTTCCAAAGACTCACGTGCAGGTTAAAAACCGTGGTAAAATTATATCAACCAATTTTCCTGTGGTTTTCCTTAAATACGGTAAAGAACCTATAAAACATACAACAATGAATGCAATGGCTTTGTACTGAATAAATATTAATTTAGATACAGGCACCAGCATAAATATGGTCAGGTCGGTAATAATATCTTCTTGAGGTGACTCATCTTTTTGAAGACGATGCAGCATCTTATATGGTGGCGTCGCTTGTCTCGACAGATAGTTTTGGTATTCTTTCGATGTTACATATTTGTGCTGCCACTAGTATATGCCTTCCACAAATGATCACATATATTTGCCGACATATTGACGATGAAGGGGAGAGGTCGTGGCTAAGTAATAACAGCCGCACGGGTCGATCCATCAGGTTAAGCTAGGCTTGGTTGGTCCGTGGATGAGTGACCATCTTTACATACCGAGACTCCTCCGTGCCTCGGAAAGCACGTTAAGCCCTTGGTTCCGGCTGTCATTCGTGGAGTTTTGACAGTTGTTACGGGTCGTCAGAAGCCCGAAAGTCTGACCACCAGGCTTACCAAGGGGGTATCGTATTACCCAGTTACTGGGTTGTGGAGGGCAGGCTTATCTGAGTCGTGTGAAATATTGGTATTCAGCTGCATCCGCTTAGACTGGAAGCCGATCCCAACTTAGTTGGCAAAAGGCTGCAGATTGATTGAAAATGACGACAGATTATTGGATGAATTATAGAATCAGATATTATTGTCGAGCTGAACACTTAATATATTTTTGCTCGTGAATGTATCGTGGCAAAGAAACACATAATAATAAGAATACGGATATGGTGTCTTTGTAAAAACGTAGATAAGTGTTAGAAGTGACATCATATTTTTATTTATGTACTTTTGTACCTACTTTTGTTCATGTCCTATTTGACCGGAGGTGAGCTATAAAAATATTCGCACGTAGGCACCACCAAAGGCTAATGATGATCTTCAAAGATTGTTATTTCGAATTAGAAAGCAGGTATTTAAAAGCCATGTGCCCGATGGAATTTCCGGTCGTCAAAAATGACAACCTTCCATACAAATTTTCATCCCCTTTACGAGATGAATGTTCAAAAATCCTTCCTTAATGCTCGCCTTCGTTAAAGAAGTAACTCTTGTGCAAAATTTCATGCTTCTAGATCTAGACCAAGCGGCTTAGAGCTTGTCCAGGTGACGCGATTTACGCGCGACTGTGATGGCGCGACTACAGTACCTCACAGTCGCGCGATTGGCTACGCGCGACTCGACTCACGCGTACATCACGTGATCTGGACAAGCTCTTAGGCTGTGCGTTGTCTGTCTGTCAGTGAAAGATAAGTGATTTTTATTAAGTAGAATTCCTGCCAAAAAAAAACCGCTGGCCACTCCTAAACTTGAGTTTCCTAAATGTGATCAGTAGCGCCGTCCCATCTATTAATAGCATCAAGTTGCTATTGCCAATCTATCTGCTATTGATTAGGTGTAGGTAAATAAATATAGGTACCCTCAAGATCGACGTCATATCAATTTCATTGAAGACAAGCCGTGTGCCCCATGGAATTTCGCGTCAGCGAAAATGACGGACTTCCATACAAACTTTCACCCTTCTAAGGTTTAAAAAAATCTCTTTCGTATGGACTTCTTGTGCAAAATTTAATTTCCCAGACACAACGATTTAGGCTGCGCGTAGTCATTTATTATTTTTATTAAGTATAGATAGAAGTTTATAAATACCATCGACTCTTGACGATCCTTATGCCAATTTCACATTTGGCCTTTCATCTGAAAGCGCGATTTCTGCAGATCTCTGTTTAAAACACGTCAATTGTAAATTTGTAACTACCTATTTATTTTTCATACAGTTAAAAAAAAAAATAAGTAGAAGAAACGTAGGTACATAGCTAATGCTACGTTCAAAGTAAGTAATGCGAAGCATCGTGTAAAAAGACAAGTTATTTTCGTCAGAACATTTTCCGTCTACATAACAGGTTTGTGTCATTCATTACTCAGTTTGTGGAATTGCTAATGACTTTAATGAGTTTTGTCAAGGTGATGAGTTTTCCTCTATTTCGAGATAAACGATCAATGTTTTTTTTTGTATCAAGTAAAGTAAATTATATCAAGGAAAATAGGCCATAAAACACAATGACTAAAGCCATAAAAACTAAAGGCTATTCGAACATTGCCTATAAAGTTATGAAGATAGGTAACTCTTTTTTCCAGACGGGGCTTATCACTGGGCAGTTTTTAACTCCAACCTACGACGGCTACTACTCGACTCGGGCTGCTGAAAACCCACTACACTATTACCGATGAAAATCCAATGAGAACCTTCCAAGGAAACCAGGAGTATATCAAAAGAAATCTACTTATCATACAGTGAAATGGTAGGTATATTTTTAACCGACTTCTTCAAAAAGGAGGAGGTTCTCAATTCGCATGTATGTTTTTTTTTTTTTTTTTTTTGTTTGTTTGTTACGCGATTACTCCGCCAATTATGAATCGATTTTGATGATTCTTTTTTTGTTTGGTAGGTCATGCTTCCGAGGTGGTCCCATATAAATTTTATTAACTTTGCTTGCGTAATTTTTGAGTTAGCTTCAATATTACGTATTTTTCCCACTTAGTTTATCTAGACGATATACTGTTTGACTCCTTCACTGTTATTTACATAGCAGGTAGTGGTATTCGGATTTGTGTGGGGTAGGTACCACAACTAAAAAGAGAAAAATAAAAACTTTTTACAAAAAAAAAACAACCGACTTCCAAAAAAAACACTAAAAAAGTGAAAAATAACTTTAATTTCGGAAGTCGGTGGCAAAAGACGGAAATTGAAAAGCAAAGACACCGACTTCCGAAATTAAAGTTATTTTTCACTTTTTTAGTGTTTTTTTTGGAAGTCGGTTGTTTTTTTTTTGTAAAAAGTTTTTATTTATTTTGAAATTATTGTGAAAAGTGTTCCTTCTCTGAGACTACTAATAGCGCCATCTGTTGGTTTTCGCGTAACCTCCGTAGCCAACGAAGCAGTGAGCGTAGCTCTGTAGTCACACGTAGCGAACGCGTACTATGTAGTTCCAAATATTGCCACTCGCATTTCCTAGCGCGTAGACGACAAAAGCGCCACCCGATTTTTCACTAACTAGAATTAATTAAATAAATTTTTAGAACGGGGTTCTTTTATCTCTCTGGGCTTAAAGTAATTACAAAAGCACTGACTTATTGTTTATTTATCTGCTCATGTACTAAACGCTTAATAGACAGAAATGAATAAACATAATTTAAGAGCACAAAGGTACTGCTTATTTCAACAGAAATATCTTCCAGCAGACCTGCGACAGAAGGGTAAAGGGGGGGGGGAGGGTGTTATGTCTGTGTAGTTTTCAGTACAATTCACGAAGTAATTAAAAATTCTAATCCGTGGTAAATCAGATTTATGCAGCGTTTGCGCGAACACTCTTTTGGTGATATTTGGATAAAGACATTGTTTCCGCTGTATATCCTATAACGCCACAGAGGAAGCGTTTTCCTGGAGTTCCTGGTTCCTAAAATCGCTCTCTTCTCAACCTCTGAGGACTATTAACCTAGTTTTCGAAGATGGAACTACCACCAACTCTTTACCTTTTCATGGCAGAGAATTGGGCCCACGGGCCCACCAGAGACAAAACCTATGTAGTGACTCCTTAACTTAAGACATTTTTGTTAGTAACAAGTAACAAAGTTAACGATAACAGTTCAACTGGGTCAAGTTATGACAGTTGTGACCTTACAATCTATAAGATTGACTGCGTCTAATAATAGAATCATAGTTTTATAATAAGGTTGAGGTAAAGCGATTTAGTCAAGAACAATACCAATAGAACGCCGATTTAGTACAATATGGTCGATATAACTTGGCAGTTCGGAACTTCGCGCAGAGGGTAGGGGCGTAGTGACATTTTTTAGGAATCAAATGGTGACATGAGGGGAGTGAGAGTGAACATGCGCGAAAGTTCGCAGGGCCTATTCAGATCTGCCAAATTTTAGGACCATAGTCGTAGTATGGTCTGGCAAGTTGTATGGCGTGTGTGGTTATCCATATTGTAGGAATACTTTTTCCGGCAGGTTTTTAACACAACTTTAGGGGTATAAGGAACTGAGTGTAAAGTTCACTCATTCACCTTAGATAAGGGAGGATTCTACGACCAGATTGGTGTCGTGTCTTGCCCAACGATTGATGTTGGTTTCTTGTATATAATATGTCCATCGCGCGGTAAACTCTAATTGCGCGGTGCAGGATTTATGTGACGTCAGGATTTTTGTGTGACGTCAGGTCTTTGATGCGTATTTCGTATGTGGCGATGTAGATACTGCCACACAACAAAAATATTTTTTCACGTAATTCTTTATACGTCAAGTCAACAGTACCCAAGCAATCTGCCTAGCCTTTTCCCAACTATTTTGAGGCCGGCTTCCAGTCTAACCGGATGAAGCTGCATACCAGTATTTTACATAGAACGACTGCCTATCTGACCTCCACAACCCAGTAACTGGGTAATACGATACCCCTTGGTATCAAGTCAACAGTACCCATTCGTATAAATAAAGCCTCAATAATAAACAGCTTCGTTTCTTGTTTACAATACTTATTAACTGACCTCAAGTTTAAGTTAAACTTTCAATTACAAAAACAATACAAGTTTTGTCTAGGTCTGCGATATTTTTATGAGTTTCTTGACACAACCTTGCAAGTTGCAACAAAAAAAAACGTTATCTCATTGGCGATTATTATTATAGTAAGTAGTCAAAATAACAACAGACGTGATACGGAACCGACTGTTCCTATCAAATTTAATAACGTCCAGTTTATCTCCAATTAGTCGTAAAAGTATAACAGATATTTAATTTAATTATTTCAACGTGTTTAAGTGAATGAAATTATCAACAGTTTAGGCTTGAAACTCAAATAAAATGTTTGATATTATGTTTATCTCTATTGATTCATACGTTATTAAACCTACAACAGTTTTGAATTAATTGTTATCAATGTAGACCAAATTAATTTATCGATAACCATTTAAACAAAGAGCTATTTTCATTCAGTATTTGTCTAACCATTTGGACTTCAGCTTAGAAAGCTAGGATATCAATGGCGACCACACCAAACGCCTGGCTCACCACTTCCAGATAAAACCAAATTATTCTCCTGTTATTATCTCAAAATCCCAATTTATTTGGTTTGGGCGCAACATGTATTTTTCGTCCATATTTCTCATTTAGTTGCCATCTCCGTGTCATCCCCTTTCCAGCCATACCATCTTTCACACAGTCCATCTATCGTTTCTTTCGTCTTCCCCTACCCTTATAGCCATCTACATTCATACTCAACACTTTCCTCACGACATTTTCCTCATTCCTCTGGCGACCGATTTCCACATAACTTTGCAGTCACCGGTGTCACTTTCAGACTTCTTTTTACATAAAATCCATTATTTCATTAGTCAGTGTATCCCAAAGGAATTAATAAAACCTCTTTTGAACTCTCAGCCACTACATTAGATTGCGTTAAAAAAGTCCCATCCGACAACTTACTCACAATATAAAACAGACACATTCATGTTTTATTTTAGTAACAACATCAGATTTGAAACATACCCTACCTTCATCTACATGTATTTAGAGAGTCATTGAGGAAAAATGTTTGCGAGTAATCATTATGCATGTACATTTTTAAGCGTTATCAAAATTATTCTAAATGCAACGTTATTCGCGTAAATATGATTCAGAAGGAGCGCATCAGTGCGGACTGCATTTTCAATGAAATAGAGGATATTGCGGTTTATGTCTATGAAAATTAAGGTTCATATTTGTATGTAGTTATTTCATTAACGAATCGTCAGCTGCGAGGATTCGTTTTGCTGTTCAGCTCTCGCACAGTTCTTTGTCACCCCTTCCACAGTTTCACAATCCATACTCTGTCCCTACAGACGATGACGAAAATTTTCTAGTGTGCGCAACGAGTATTCCATATTAATAATTAATAATATTAATAATTTATTTATTTATAAGAAGGGACACGTTTACAACAAATACAATAACCATTTAAAATAGAGCACAGTTGCTTATTTGCCTGAACTATGTTGAACCTGTGCTTCAGGCTAGAAAGTGCATAGATACTTATTTTAATAAATTAACAATGAGTACAAAATTAAAAACTACAATAAAACTTAAGTATATAAAAGCAAAAAGGCATGTTAGCGGTTCTATTTGCAGACAACAAGTATATCTTCCGTCTGTGCATAATCTAGGGTTAGTAAATAATTAAATATATTTTTTTTACAGCTAAAGTAATTTAAATTATAGATACTAAGTATTCTATTTAATCTATTATACAAAAATGGTCCTAAAAATGTAAAAAATCGATATATAGATTGAAGCCGCCGAATAGCACAACTATTATTATACGCATACGTCTTTTCCGAATTGGCAAGTGACAACTCTACTCTCGAGATTAAAACCACATTAGTTACCAACTCTACTTCTAAAAAAAAATACATACCGGTGTAGAAGAAAGCGGTGAGGGATCAGGCGATGGCGGCAAGGGGGCATGACCCTGCGCCATAGAGACTGCTACTGTCCCCACGAACACCGCCACCGCTAAGCAGACCGTCCTTTTCTTCAGCATCTTGACTCTGTAAATTTTGTTTATGGCTAATAAGTATTTTTTTTTTTTGCTTGTACTATCCCACTGCCGCCAAGGCCGTCCGCGAAAGGACTTGGGGGAGGCCTTTGTTCATAATATTTATTTTAGTATTTTTGTTTTAGAACTGTAAATCGTGTTATACAGGCAAGAACAGGTGCGTTTAAAATATGTCGCATAATACTGTGAAACAGTTGTAAGGTAACACAAAAACTAGTCTAGATAAATGTGTTAATTTAGTATCTCTTTATTTTAATTCAAAGTACCGTTTTTGTAGCTTAACTGGCAGATTATAAAAACTAGTTTCTAGGGATAATTTCGCGCCCTCTTAAATAAAACCTTGATGAATGAAATTACAGTCCACGATATATTCTTGCAAATTGATGGTAAATCCAAAAGAACGTTTGAAACGCTCTTTTGGACGCAAAACCTGACTGTGACGCTGACGTGTTCACGGAAAACGATCATATCATTATGTCCTCAGAACTGTATGAATTGTATCAAGTAAAATATATAAATGGGCCACCAGTTCAGCCGTTTTAGAGTGTGTCAAACAAACATACAAACAAAAAATCGAATGTTTCCTCTTTATAATAATTAGTTTAGAAAATATAATAACTACCGCCACCTATTAAATGCAGCATGAACTATTTATCATACAATGCAAGGGAATTAAGTTTTTATTGCATGGTGTACTGTAATCACTAATTAATAATCACTATAACTAAGCAATCTGCATTGTCAAGTTGATAGCATTAACTGCATGACATACCATAAACATCATGACTTAGAACTGGGGATTTGATGGATTATCTAGTTTATGCTTAGCTGTATTTTATCCAGATTATTATGGATTTAATTATACCTTTATAACTAAGTAGGTATCGTGTAGTTCTTAATTAGGATTAGGATTATGAACACTATTTTTTCACATTTCCATATTAAAATGTTGTAGGAGATGAGCAAGAGATTATCCCCAGTGAACTAACAGTAAGACACAATAATTCAATTTAATTACTAACACTTGACATGACAAGATTGTTCTTATTTTTTACTACAGTCGAGTGAATGCGTTCTTGAACTCAACTGTCAGTTTCTTATTAACGAACATTATGTCTTTTGAGAATTTGATCCCTATTACGACTAAAAATTGACCAACTGACAGTGACAGGTGTAAGGAACGCATTCTCTCGAAGCCCGGACTGTATCTACTAACACCATCCGTACTAATATTATAAATTTGAAAGTAACTCTGTCTGTCTGTATGTTACCTTTCACACCTAAACCATGAACGGATTTCGATAAAATTTGGCAAAGAGATAGATGGCATCCCGGGGAAGGATATAGGCTGCTTTTTATCGACATACCACGCGGGCGTAGCCGCGGGCGGAAGCTAGTCTGATATAATGTGATCTGTGTGTGTCTTTATCTATGTTATTGTATATTATTTATTACTGTTAAATAGACATGATAACAACATCTAGACACATTTTTTTTCTGAAATTTATTAATTTTGATATGTTTTACAGAAACACATTTTATTTAACAATATCAGTAACGCAATGAATAAATTACAATATATGCAATGTTAAAATCACCCAAGCTCGATGAAAAAGAATTTATATTTTACAACTTGTGTTTTCAATAACAGAATTACATTAAATTGTAAACGCTGCTAACTTATGAAAAGTGATGTTAGATTCAATTTAAAACAAGTTTGTAGTGAACTTACAATATTAGACAAACTTATTACAAGCCAAGGATAAGGAAACTATGTGGATTTTTATATATGTTTAGATTTTAATTTTCGTTTTCAGTTAGTTTTAACGATGGTCTGGCAATTTGAGTATTTTATGCGACCTACACAAATGTCCTTTCTTTGTTATTCGTCGAGTCGTTGAGCTCCTTAAGTTCTGAGTTGAGCTCCACTATTACTGAAAATGCTTGCACTGACTGGACAGGTCCACTCAAATCGTTGTGGTTCTTTCCTCAAAAGACCATTTCAGACACTAATCTACATGGTCCTCATATGGCTTGACCAAGATTATGTCTGGACATTAAAAGAGACTACGACCTCTGAGTTTGTTTCGGCCTTTCTTCTCAGAGTAGTCAGATAGGAAACGCCAACCTCATCTAGCTTATTTTTAATATTTTTTTAATATGACGTGTAAAAGTGATTCCAATATCCTATTTACAGAATAAACAATTTCATTTCATTTCATTTCGAAATAAACATTATGTTGAAAACAGGTTTATAGCTAGAACAACATTAATGTTTGAATCTGAGAGTTTTCAAGGGTATTTGAAAAGCAATGAATCATCTTTTTTATTTATTTTATTGGTGCTGCAAGTTCAAGTTTTTCCTGCATTTTGGGTGCACTTTACCTACACAGATTGGGTACTAAGCAATAAGTAATATTGCAAACTTTGTTGAAGTCATCAAAAGAGTTTAATTAGTTAAAGTGCTACAAGTGGCACCTTTCTGGACTAGTCATCAAAAGAGTTTTATAGTTCTCACTTGAACTATAAACTTACTTGACATGATAATTATTCAATTTGTTACAGTTGTAATAGCAATCACGTCATTTGGCTGAAATAGGTTTTTTTTTTTATTATTTTTTATTGTGTGTCTTTTATATAGATTATTTTCTATTTTGTGAATGTGAGAACTCTGTAGGCTTATTGGACTGTAGATATGCTGAACATCTATTTTGTTAAGTACCTGGTACTTACTTGTTGAAAGGCCTACATTGTCCTCCCATGCCTACTAATACTGTAATTTGAAAATATTGTAAAAGCCAATTATTTTTAAAAGAGTAACCGTGGAGTTTCTTGCCGGCTCTTCTCCATAGGAAACGACCAATTGGAACCGTGCACCTAGCTTCTGACGTTTCATAAGTGCCCATGTAGGTTTATGTGAAATAAAATATTTTGATTTTGATTTTGAACTACTCTTCTATTGTCTATGAAATGGAATTCAGTCTTACAAGACCTTGTTATTTTTCATAGTGATTTTGTTAGTTTCAATTAAAGCCAGGTCAGAATAAGCTGTGGCACTTTACTATGAACCTCTGCCTACCTTTTAGAGACATAATGTGTGATGTTATATTATGACCGCATATTATAAAAAGATAAAGTTTGTTTGTTTAAAGGATGTACTGATCCAATTTCATAAATTCTTTCACTGGCAGAAAGCTACACTTTACAGCTTTTATACTATAATTGACTCCCACGTGGGCGAAGGCAGAAGTTTGTTTACACCAATAATAGATTTAGCCCCCATTAATTAGTAGAATGAAAACATAATGACTTTAGTGTGAACATACATATTATATTAATTGGACACTTGTTGCCTGCAAGGCCAACACTCCAAAAGCGACTGTTTACACAGTATCAGTTACTAAAATATTGTTACCATAGAGACTAGAAAAAAGAAGTGTGTAAATAGTTTTTAATTGCCAACAGTGATGTGAGATTAATGAATTTATAATGTTAATTGATAAGTTTCCATTTGTGTTAATGAGTAACTGATAAAATTGGTAACATTATAAAGTAATAATAATGTGTGCTTTGACAGGTGTTTTTATGAATTGGTCATTACTATATTGATGTTAACTGTAGATATGGTTTATAATGCAGTGTTTTGTAAGTATAAAAAAATCTTCATAAACGAAAAATAAATAAGTGTATTGCTTATGTTATCTAAATTCCTTACCAACTGGAAAATCACAGCTAAAATTCTTACAATAATTTCTTGAAACAATAGGCAAATTATGTTGTGAGAGGTGTATCAAATTGTTTCTAATTATAAACAATTTTAACTTATACACTAACAACCACCGTGATTTCAGCCTCACAATAATGCGATAACAATTAATAATATACGGATTCTCACTAATGAACACCGCTCACATGAATCACGGAGCGCGAGTTAGATATCTATTGAATGTAGTCAACTTTAATGTTCATTGCTAACACGCTTAACGACTATACGAACATGCATAACATTTTGCTATCGAGTACCTAAATCATATTAATCGATTTGAATTCTTCCACACATTATTAGAATTCGTGTAACACGCTTTGAAACGTCATCTGAGCGTTCGACCGTAGACGTGAATGTCAGAGTCAGACAAAAATACTTACATTATATTCCTACTTTAAGCGAAGGCGATACGTAGAAGTTACAATAAAAATAACGAGCAGTTATCCTTGTTTCATAGCGGTGCCAACTAATTGTATTTCAATACACTTTTTCTATAATAAATTCAACATTTTCGTTAACCAAAATCGAAACTTGATCGAACTGACGTTCCAGTACTTCCAGTCCAGTTGACTGACATTGACACATTGACCGACCGACTGACACTTGGCGTAATGTTGTCACGTACTTTCACTCTGTTCAGAAACGATAGAATAGAATGTTGGTTTTCTTGGAATTTCACTCAAGGCTAGGCCTGTCCCGGTTCTGCAGGAAGCTTATAAGAATTTTCTATGAAATTACAATTCAAGCTTATCACAATGAAATACAACTTTATACAAGATCTCGCACAGCCCAAACTGCTTACGATAAAAACTAGAATTTTGGACAGAAGCTATAAAATACGCCAATGCTCATTATGAGTATGGCTCAATTTCCACTACACTAAATCCGTCTCTTATTTCAGAACAAAACTTTGCGTTTAGCTATTCATGCTACAATGAAAGCCAAAAAAGATTAACAAAACGCAACACAGCAATCAATCAGTGTCAGACAGCTGACAGATGTCAGACAGATGAAGTTTGAGGTTATGTGAAGCGGGGGTCAATGTATTCATAGTAAAAATCAAAATACGATCAAAATGCCTCTTGATTACCGAAGATTCAACGGACCTGAAGACAGTATATCATACAAGCGTTTCACTAAAGACTATTTGAAGACCTACGATGAACTTTACAAAGAGTTGTTGGATGATAAAGGAGTTCGTAAAGATGGGCGCGCTTTGTCCGAAGCGCGTAGCATGTGTATGTTTTGTATGTACTGGTTTGATTTTTATGACCTTTTGTGTATGAGAACTGTGGATTTAAGTTAGATACATTTCAGTCGCTAGGACGGATATGGTGTCGCAGGCAAAGGGATCGTCTTACGTTGAACTGAGGAAAACAAAGGTCGTTTGCTCAGTGTTTGATCCGCGGGAAATCCCCCACCAGAATGAGTTCAGGTAATCAATAACAAATAATTAAATGATAAAATTTGCACAATCTATCTAGCATTACAAAACCACACTGTTGAATTAAAGTTAAGTAACTTTTACAAAGTTCTTATATTCAGCTTTAGGTATCTAAAATTATTTCTATTTTACGTTAAATTTACAATGACAAATTTGCCCATGACAAGTGCTTTGTTTCATTATTCCTACCCTCATTATCAAAATCTTATTTTCAGTCAACTTGGCCAAATATTCTGTGAGGTGAAATTCGCGCCATTTTCGTGTCCACGCAAACGACGGCCGCACGTGCCTGATGCTGAAGAGAAAGCTTTGTCTGTTGCTCTGAGGAAAGCCCTGGAGCCTACTGTGTGTAGACACATGTTCCCTAACTATCAGGTACTTATAGGCATTATTTTAAATTTGGAATAGGTATGAACGTGACTACCAGTATTGTGGTATGCATGTAATCTATGTGATATAGACGAAAATGTTATGGTTCCAATATGGTTCAGTCCGAACTACTATAAGAGCTATTCATTTGTTTAAATCAAATTTAGTACTAAAATATACAGTGCATGCCAATAAAGGGTCTATTCATAAACGATGATTAAAGTTAAGTGACATTCATACTTCAAAAATGTATGGTTAACCAGTCACTAATCATTACTTAACTTTATACAACGTTTATAAATAAACCCCTAAATGATTATCTCAATGCGACTCTTGGATTACCTATACAGACTGATTTGTTAAACTATGCCAGTAGAACAATTCTAAATTCAATGAATAATTCCAAAACATTGTTATGAATTTCACTTTTCACCAATTTTTGGCAATCCTCCAAGAAAAGTTTTTCTTCAACCTCTTTGGTTAGGGATTTACCTATAGCTCCAGTTAAATAAAATATGCTGTATGGTATACATTTAGCTAAACTAACATTATTATAATATGATTAACACAATAGAATTCTAATACTACTTATAACAATATTTTCCTATCTTTAATTAATTAAAAAGAACAAATTGCTTTATTTATATAGTAATTGGCAAGCTTTTTATGATGCTCATGGTGCAATCACAAATGACTTGTAGATTCAGATATTATTTTACTAGATTTTGCCTCCAGCTGCACCCACATAGATGCCAGAAAAATCCTATGTGTTAATCTAGGTTATAAACTATCTGTGTGCCAAATTTCATCCAAATCTGTTGTCGGCAATTTTTGCTCGATTGACAAATGATAAATGATTTATTTCTGTAAGTAGGTTTGTACAAACACTTTTACACGTCAAACACATTTTTAAAACTAGATGAGGTCGGCGTTTCGTATCTGACTACTCTGAGAAGAAAGGCCGAAACAAACTCAGAGGTCACAGTCTCTTTTAAAGTCCAGACATAATCTTGGTCAGATTATGTGAAGACCATGTAGATTGGTGTCTGAAATGGTCTTTTGAGGAAAGTACCACACAGATTGAGTGGACCTGTCCAGTCAGTGCACGCATTTGTCAGTGATCGTGCAGCTCAACTCAGAATTTAAGGAGCTCAACGATTTGACAAACAATACCAAAAACAGGACATTTGTGTAGGCCGCATAAATTACTCAAACTGCCAGACCATGATTAATTAAAAGTAAGGAAAAATAAATAATAAAAAGAAAAGAATGATCCACATAGTCTTCACATACACAATAATTAAAATATATTGAGTAACAAACATACTAACTTTCACAAGTTAACATAAATTTTAGTAGGATAACACCCAGTAATAGGATTATTAGGTACTCATTCATGACTCATGTGCAGTATTCATGTCTAATGCTAATAAAAATGTATAATAGAATTTTAAAAAAAATCTTAACCAGGATTCACTTTTAAAACTAACATGTCATCTTCTCTTACACAGGTTGATGTCTTCATATACATTCTAGAAAACGATGGAGCATGTCTGTCAGCCGCAATCAACGCTGCTGGCTTGGCCTTAGCAGATGCTGCCGTCCCAATGTATGACGTGATAACATCCTGTTCCATTGCCATAGTCGGGGACAGGATGTTTGTAGACCCAACAGAAGCTGAAGAAAATTTTGCCATAACAAGCCCAAAGACCGCTACTAATCATGGAGTGCTAACACTATCAATGTTGTCCGAATTGAAACAAATATCGGACTTCACACAAGTAGGGTCCATGGATGTTGAGTGTATTGCGAAAGCTATGGATATTTTAGAACAAGAGTGTACAAGACTTGTGCCTATGATGCAGAAAGTGCTTGTTGCTAATGTTTTAAAGTGTTTCGAGCAACGGAAGAGGTTGGAGGAGGAGGCAAACGAAAGGGAGCAGCTTTTAAACGCCAAGATGGAGGAGTGGAAGAAATTATTAAATTTTGCATGAGATTTAATGTCTGTGTTTTATTTTATTTCACAAATGAGTTATAACAAGCTGTTTGCATTGACAGCTTATGAAAAATCATGAAGTAGCAAAATTTTCATTTTCCAGTTAGGAAATTGTAAAATAGGTAGTATTATTGAAAAGGAAGTGATCAACAACAATATTCGTTGTAAACAAAATACATTTAAGAAACTAAGCTATGTAGGGGCAGAAATTCATACAAATATTGAAATAATCATAATTTTGACTTTACTTTAATGGGGAATATTTTGCAACATCACTTCATACAATATTGCTCAGTAGTGCGTTAATCACAAACTTCCATTATAAAAGATAACTTAAAATTAATTAAATAAGCAAGAACATATTTTAATCTTCAGGCTTCTCTGGAGGAGGACCACAAGGTTGAAGCATTCTTTCCATGAGGTTGAATTTCACTCTAGCCTTTGACTCGTTTTCAACAATAGCAAAGTAACTGAGCAGGTCAGGGTGTCCCATGTAACTGCAGCACGAATCTCGGTGTTGATTGGTTAACCATTCATATTTCGTAGTGTCTGCGTGTCCTGTACCGATGTATTTGCTCTGAAGATGCTCAAGTTGACTGTGGATGTTGTATCTTTCACCCATTTTAACTGCAAAACAAGTTTTGAGGTTAGATTTCGTGTATGTTGTAGTACTTCTTAAGGATTTCATACTCCATGTTCTAAAATATACTATTTACCTATAGTTGTTAACTGCTTACACAAATTATAATACCTCAATGGATTTGGTTTTGTGGTGGTAAATGTTTACAAACCGATCAAAGCCCAACAATGAAAATGAAATGTCAATTATCTGTCAAAAAAGATTGTTTTGTGATTTTGAATGAATGAATGAAAACAATGGATCACTGTCAATACTGGCATTCTGTTACTTTCAGCTACCAAGCAAAGGAACAACATCAAACAGTCAATCTGTGCTTAGTTATGTGTGACATTCAAAAAGAATACCTAGATAAAAATAAAAAAATGAAACTTTTCATAAAAAAAACAGAATGAAACCGTTACCTATTTCCAAAAAAGCTGGAACAGTTTTTTTTACCCAAATATATCCGAACGGAGATTTCCAAATGAAGGTATAAAAAAAATGTTACTATGACTGCCAAGCGCCATTTTCAAATCTGTTTGATCGATTATTCTGCAGTTGCGAGAAGAATTTTACTTTAGAAATATGTACCTATTTTTAAATAGATTTAATCATGAATAAACCACCGAAACTAACCGATTTAAAAGAGAATGAAGAAAAATTGCGTAAACAAGCAAAAACATTAGTTCGACAAAAGACCTCGGATATCTTGAAAAAACAAACGCATTTGTTTATGCATGAGAAGGGATTACCTAAAATAGTAAGTTCCAATCATCCCCAACAGGCTAATCCTAAGGAGCAGCTTTATTGTGACTTTAGGTACAGTCAGTTCCGCACATTAGTGGTAAATGGTAACACTTGGACTTCGAAAATTGCCCCTATCGCTAGGACATAATTAGGTATACGCGCTGCCAATTTTAAATTGTTACCACGCATGTGAACCTACAGGCTCATATACGATTCGCCGGTGCGTACCCCGTTGGCGAGTTGGTGACATAATAATATTTCAGGGTCATCCTTATCTCATTCTCCGTTTTCTGCTCAGTCGGCGATGGTAATGTTATTGATTGTTGTAAAGCCTAACTAGCCGGGTGGTAGTCAAGAGGTTAACCTAAGTTCACGAACACATATAAAGCGCAGGCCTCACTAGGAACGAAGCTACGAAGCTAAGTTCGTTCAGCTTCGCTCATGACCTACTTCGAAAAGACGCGATACGTAAGCTACATGGGCGAAGCTAACTAAACGAACTTATAAATGTTTTCTCATTGTTTGTCTTATTTGTTTTAGTATAGTCGTGTATTTACATAATATTTATTATAATTAGGTACCTATATGAACATACATAAAAATTGTATATTATTATTTATATAGTTTGTAATAGGTAGGTAAGTATACTTATGTGTATCTTTATACAAGTTAACATTTTATTCGTTTTAATCCTCTTAAGGGGTCATTGTACTCATCATTATGAACAACTTTCACTATGGGACCAAACTTAAAATCGCGATAAATAACAATCTGCTGTTCCCTACATTAATGTTCGCATAGTTCGTCAAAATGTAAGGAACAGCTGTTTTTTTTTTCGCGATTTAAGGTTTAGTCCCATAGTGAAAGTTGAGAATGGTACTTTAACTTTAAAAACGATCTTCATAAAAAAACCTTTTTCAGCCTATCCCTAGGAATCCAAACCAAGTAATATACGCCTACTATCACAATAACTTACTATCAAAAATAGAAAATCTTGAACATTTATACAACATTACCCATCTGCACTTGCAATGGAACAAAATTACCAAAATGGAAGGTCTGGACTCGTTGCATTGTTTAAAAAAGCTGTATCTTGGTAACAATAGGATCAGCGTTGTAGAAAATTTGGAAGGGTTGAAGTATTTGGAAGAATTACACATAGAAAAGCAGAATTTGGATAGTCCAGATGCCCTGTGTTTTGATCCAAGGACCCTCATTTATATTGGTGTAAGTATGACCTGTAATCAAACTGCAGTAAGTACGATTTTCTACGCCAATTTTCGTAAAACTGCAATGATTTGGTTTCTAGGCCTCCCTAAGAGTTTTGAATGTATCTGAGAACAAACTAATTGATATGACATGGGTGAAGCCTCTGAGAAGATTGGAGGTGCTTGTGGCCAAGAAGAATATGCTGCATGATCACCAAGTAAGTAGGTACCTATTTAGTAACTGACTTAAGGAGAACTTGAAACTAGTAGGTACTTCTAGCATGCGCAATAACACATACTGCTGGTATAATAGGAGAAAAAGTATAAAAACAAACATTTTCACAAACCGAAGATCATGCATTATAATTTTACATTCAAAGAGCCTGTTTGTCATCTAATGCTTCTATGCACTACAGACCGTTGCTGATAACTTGTGCACACTGGTGAGTTTAGTGGACATCAATTTTCTGGGTAATCCCATGAATAGAAAGCATCGGTATAAAGAGACAATCATCGCGAGGTGTTCGCAGCTACGTATGTAAACAGTATTTAATTTTATTTCATTCGGGCTTTTTTGTACCTGTCATCTTCGTTTTAATAAATTTTAATGCAGAAATATTTCTATCCACATGACGCGACCTACATTTATTGCAGGCGTGCTGGATACCATAGTCATTCACAATACATCAAAAACCTTCATGCAGAACTTTGACAAAGTAGTCCGACTACGTCAACTACATGAAAAGAACAAAATCGAGACGACCCGCAAGGGGGTCGACGACTTCTTCGATCTTAATATGCTGCCCGGACCGAGGGCCCACAGCGCTCTTTCCATTTCTGAGTTCTCTAACCAGAAGCCAACAAGTAAGTACCTAACTACCTATGTCCAATCCTTGTAGCCGTAAAAGAGGTACTAATAGGTGCGTTTTGGGCTACTAATCCAAAGTCTGGTAATAATTCATTGTCGGCCAAATTTCCATTTGACTTTGGCCCTCCTTTTCGGATATGATGACATGTCATATCACTTTAGTATTCTGCAAAAGTTATGTTTTACGACATTCATAGGCCAACATGAAGCTGTCGTTGTGTTGCAAAGAAGGCTACGTGTGCTTGCTTCAGCTACATGTTTTTGTTACAGTAACAGGCGTAACAGCATTCGATTCTACCTATACGTTTATGCCTCGTGCGTTCTGGCGAAATCGAACTACGCCCTCTCCCCGTGAGGGCGTAGCGCCGCCGTTGGAACCTCCGCCACCACCGAAACAGCCCCCGCTTGAAAATGAAGGCCCACCCATTAAGGGAATATTGAAGAAACCCATGCCTATGAAATTCATTTAAAATAATCATATTTGTTAAAATTTTGTAACTAGTATTTATTTCACAAAATCACATATGTGCCTGATTAAAATAGTTCTTGATAAAATGCTCGAGTATGATTTTTCAAATAGAGGAATATGCCTTCCACAAAATAAAAAATCAAATAGATTTTTCAAACTGTATTATTATACTAGCTGCGCCCCGCGGTTTCACCCGCGTAAGTCTCGATCACGTGGTAATATCGGGATAAAAGTATTCTATGTGTTAATCCAGGTAATAAACTATCTGTTTGCCAAATTTCATCTAAATCCATTCAGCCGTTTTTGCGTTATTGAGTAACAAACACACAAACTTTCACATTTATAATATTAGTAGGATATTAGATATTAGTTGTATACTGGGGAACATTGATAGAATAGGTACTGGGACCCCACTATAGTTGGTTGTGACTGTGGTTTGTTTGTGTCCGGCCATATTGTAGTGTGTAGGTACTCTGCTGATAATATAATAAAAGTGTTATTCACTATCACATTGGGCCACGTTTTAATGAGCCGTGCGCCACAAACGATGAAACACTAGCGTGTAACTTTACACTTACCATACTTTGCCCAAGTGTAAAACTTGTGCCTCCTCGAAGTCCTCGAATGAAAAGGGATGAATCGATCATTAATTAATTTTATAGTTTATGTAGCAGATGTTATTGGTGATTTTAAGATTCTTTGCCGGTACCAATTTATGTACCACCTAAGAAGCTTTTGATGCCACCCTAAAATAACAATACTTACTAATTCCATGGTACCGCCGTTTTAGCGAAAAACTGAACGCACCATTTTGCTTCCATTGTCTGACTATTCTGTCCTCAGATTCTGTCAATGTCACGTCAGTCAACTCTACAATATTTTACAGGTTATGTTTATAAAGTGGTTTACAAAAATGTTTGCGTACATTTATAACACAAAAAGTTAAGAAAAAACTATAAAACAAAAATAGAAACTATGAATAACATACTCACTGCAGCTTACCAAATTTTAAATGAAGAATCATCAGGTAAATAGTAACTTTAAAGCTTTAAATCTTCAAATTAAAATGTCAACAACGGTGCTTAACAATTTTTTTACAATTCTAGCTTTTTATTTGGGCAGTAGCATAGCAGAAACAAATGATTTAGAGCCTCTGCAGTTCTACAGAGATTATGTGTCGAAAAATATCCCAGTAGTTTTACGAGGCCGTTGTTCTCACTGGCCGGCTGTGGCGAAGTGGAATGCTGATTATTTCAGGTAACAAAGAATACTTTTGAAGCACTTTAAGGCAGGTGTGTAACTTTCAAAACAAGTTAGAAAACATTGACCTTCAACATTGCCTGGAAAACTTCCAAATCTTTATTCAGCTGTGGGATATTCTAGGCTAAAAAAAGGTCAAACTGATTATCCGCTCTCGCCTTACTGTATGCAATAGTTTATATTAAACGTAGGTTAGATAGAAGATCTCTTCTAGGTTTGTAGTAGACTTTTAACACTATTGGTAATTATCTACTTTACTTCTGTTTTCAGAAAAACAATTCCAAACAAGACAGTTACAGTAGCAGTTACACCAAATGGCTTGGCTGATGGTATTACTAGGAATGAGAAAGGAGAAGAGTACTTTGTTACTCCTTTTGAAGTTGATATGACTATGTCAGCATTTCTAGATGGCTTGGAACAGAAAAAGTATGTGATTTCTTTTAATCAAATTATTATAAACTAGCTTTTGCCCATAGCTTCTCCCACGTGATCTTCGAAAATTATCCAATATGAATGTTTTACCATGGTAAAAAATATCCTATCTCCTAACCCAGGTTAAATTTCATCCAAATCCGTGCAGCCATTTTAGTGTGAAAGCGTAACAAACAAACTCACTTTCGGATTTACAATGTTATATAGTTAGGATAGTAGAGTTTTTAATTAGTTTGAAAAGTACTATATGCCAATGTGGGATTGCCATGTAGTACTTTTTTCTTATTTCAAATGGAGTATAGGTCCTCATCACCATTGGATAAAATGACTTTAATAAAATTTGTGTTTAAGAACTTCATCTTTCTCTATACTTCACAATATTATTTTTCAGACAGAACTACAACCAGTACATTCAGAAGCAGAACTCCAACTTAACAACAGACTTCCCTGAACTGCTGCCGGATGTGTTCACAGACATACCGTTTGCTAGTGAAGCCTTTGACAAGAAGCCAGATGCTGTCAATTTCTGGATGGGGGATGAGAGAGCGGTTACCTCAAGTAAGCACAGAAAATATACCTATACTTTATTTGCGAATTAGGTTCCAAACATGTAAATTAATATGTGTTTTTAGAAAAACAACTTTAAAGCCTACACTTAGAGTTCAGTTTGCACTTCAAACATTCTAATGATTTCTTCAGTTCTGAAATCAACTTAATTAAGAATAGCATAAAGTTGATATTTGTTTCTAGTGGAAATAACATCAATTGGAAATATGGATTTGAATAGACAAAAACATTTCACTTTATGAATTTTTCCAAGCTAATAGAAAGAACTCAAGGCGCGCTGGGATTAAACTTGGCGTAATCAAAATGAACTTAATTTCTATTAGCAATAGGGATAATTTTGTATTTTCCCAGTAATGCGAAGCCTGCCTTAATGCAGCAATACATCACATTAATACTTGTCTTTTTATTCCAGTGCACAAAGATCCCTACGAGAACATCTACTGCGTGGTAGACGGTCACAAGGACTTCATACTGATCCCTCCCACAGACCTGCCCTTCGTTCCCTACAGGCGATACCCACAGGCCGAGTTCACATATAAGAATGACAAGTGGGACATTGTACCTGTGAGCCCTAATAGAGTGAAGTGGGAGGACTCAGTGGTAGATCCTGTACGTGATGAGGAGTTGGATTATTCTGGTGGATTGCCTTGGATAAGTATAGGTGAGATTTTTTCTTGGTTAACCATAGAAACTTTTTTTTTTCCTCTTTGGCAACTGAGCCGATGTCTACTATTCTGCCAGCGTCATGTAATATGGCCGCTAGGGGACGTCGATGAAGTGCTTGCCTAGGGCGCTCTCGACATTTAATCCACCTCTGATTTATACCAATCAATAACAGAAACAAAATTCTCTTACTTTCAGACCCTCTGGCCCCCAACCTTACAAAGTACCCAGAATATAAAAAGGCTCACGTATACTCCGTACGGCTCAACAAAGGAGATTGTCTATACCTGCCTAGTCTATGGTTTCACCACGTTAGGCAGAGCCATGGATGTATAGCCGTCAACTACTGGTATGATATGGACTTTGATATTAAGTACTGTTATTTCAAGATGGTTGAGAAACTCTGTGGGAAGTATTGAAGGATAGAAAGAAGTGTTGTCATCTCATATCCTGTGACAATGAGGGGTTTTCATGAAAATTCACGTCACCAGTTGGCGCCACTTTGACAAGAGATTGCGACACATAGTATGAAATAAATGATGACGTTCCACATTCGTTTCATTCATTCGTTCATAATTCAGTCACTAGAGTGCGTTTCATCAAATAGTTCCTAGGCCGTAATGTTGGCTCCACTGTTGCAGGACCAATACGAATGTAACGGACTGTAAAAAGGTTTGTTTAAATGTCTAATCTTATTTCAAATGGAGTATAGTGAACGTTTCAGAAAACCCTCACTATGATATTGTGAGGTGAGGAGTGCTGCGCACAATGTTCGGGTCAGCACATTCAATTTGCCAGTATTTGTTGAATAACAAATCCGAATCGGACTCGTGCGGATCGGCAAACATCGTTCGGCATCTACCTTCCTTTAATTCATGTTCGGGTTGGCTCGGCAGAGTAAGAACTATGCTGAGCGGCGTTTCCCGAACATCTGTTCTATTTTGTAGCCCGGCTATGCTGCATCATGTCGACCTGAACATTTGTATAGCATCTCTCACGTTAAGGCAAAAACTGACGTTATTAAGGTTATTTAGTTGTAATATTAAGTCATACAAAACTGAATTTAAATATATATCTTTTAAAGTTGTTAATAAAAACGATTAAAATGACATTGCACATTATTTTATTAAACATAACAAAACCAAACAAGAAATATTTAATATTGAGGCAGGTTTTATTCTTCTTGACGCCTTCTTCTGGCCCGTCATGTGTATGTTCTGAAATTAACATTATTAGACTAAGTCATTAGAGGGGCTCGTGCAGTCGTGACTAAGTAATTACAGCCGCACGAGTCGATCGAAGGGTTAAGCTACGCTTACCGCGGTCGGTTCGTGGATGGGTGACCATCCATTATAGACCCCTCCGTACCTCGGAAAGCACGCTAAGCCGTTGGTCCCGGCTGTCATTCGTAGATCTTTCACAGTCGTTAGGGTACTAAGAGGCCCAAAAGTCTGACGGCCAGACTTATAAAGAGGTATCGTGTTACCTAGTAACTGGGTTGTGGAGGTCAGATAGGCAGTCGCTCCATGTAAAATATTGGTATTCAGCTGCATCTGGTTAGGCTGGAAGTCGGCCCCAACATAGTTGGAAAATGGGTAGGAAGATTGATTGACTTATAAATCGGGGTTGTACGAGTAAATATAGAAAAGTCAACTGTACACATTCCAGGGAAGCGTGGCATATAAGGGCGGAGGCCTATACTAAGCAGTCGATGGAGCAAGGCTACCAGTGATGATGGTGTGGCGGTATCTACAACGCCACATGCGAACTACGCATCAAAGACATGACGTCACATAAATCTTGCATCGCGCAATTAGAGTTTACCGCGCGATGGACATATTATGTACAAGAATCCAACATCAATCGTTGGGCAGTTGACCGCCAGACACAACACCCGTCTGGTCGGAGGATCCTCCCTTTTCACCCTGTTCCTCATACGTCTAAAATGGTGCTGATGAAACTATACACTAAGAGCTCCGTACCACCAAATCGACACGCTTGACGAAAATTGAAATTACGTCAAAAAAATGAAAAACTTCTTTATATTTCGTTGGAATATTCATATTATGAGGTAAATACCTAAACCACAAGCTACATTGCTAATTAGTTTTTCAAAAATCATCAACAAAACCGCGCCTCTATAAAAGAGATCCGATCCTATTTTTGAAATTCCGATCGAACGGTGACCTCAATCACTAAACCTACGGTTTACCTACTTCAACTGGACAATTGACACTACCATTATATCTGGGTACACGTTGGACCTCGGCGTGATGTAGTCCAACTTGCAGAGCCCGCGGTGCGTGCAAATCCCCACCACGTTCTGTGACACGCACACACTGCCCGGCGGCCAGGCGCGCAAAGTTGTCTCGTTGCACGCGTAGCCCTCACACAGACGAACTGTCACGTTTGCTGAAATAAATAAAAGAAGGTTATGAAGATAAAGGATATTTAAGAATAAACAATTTTCTTTCTTATCTTTATGAGATTTCTTGAAGAAAATTCGGCGTCTTTATGCAACTTTCCTTTCTTTTCGTTCGTTGGTTGCTTGCAAAATTGTGCTCAAAATATATATAACTAGCTTCCGCCCGCGGCTTCGCCCGCGTGGTATGTCGATGAAAAGTAGCCTATGTCCTTTCTCATCTGTGTACCAAATTTCATTTAAATCTGTTCAGTCGTTTTGGCATGAAAGCGCGACATACAGACAGACAGAGTTACTTTCGCATTTATAATATTAGTAAGGATTGTAAATAGTTTGAAATATACCTCACATTATTTGCACTAGCAGTTTTGCAGTAAAAGTGTTGCAACATTCTTAAATCGAAATATATGACATTTGGAACTGACTGCCTCGTTGGTATAACTAGTGGTCAGTGCCGTAACTAGGGCGGTGTCAGCGGTGCCCAGGCACAGGGCGCAGACCCTGGAGGGGCGCAGAAATGACCAGACCAGGACCACTAACAATACCTATTATTTATTTTTATAGACAATCCATTTTATTGTCAGAACCGGTTATGATTTGAAAATATTTCAAGGACGCAGTTAAAGCAGCTCGCACCGGGCGCATAAAAGGCTTATTACGGCACTGCTAGTGGTTGCAAGCCCGAGTGTTGAGCATGGAGTTCTGTTAAGTTCGATTAAGGTCAGGCAAGTGTTATTGGGTTATTCATCTGGAAATTCTCAGTACCTAGCAGCCCGGATTCATGCCCCGATACTGGCAATAGATTTGCCCCTATTAGGGACTGAAACATAATTAGCTAAATGTGGTTCCTTCGGGGAACACAGGTGTATTTTTGTAATGTACGTTATACTAACGTCCTATATAGTCTTCATCAGGCCAGTAGTCTGGTAGCGGACTATTGTTGGCCAGTTTCTCCCGCGCAGCCTCCTCGGCTGGTATGCACCGTTTACGACCGCCTTTCACTGTGACCTCGCAGCAAATGCCACACATGTTCAAATCGCCTAGCAGGGAACCCTGAAATTCAGGAAAATAATTCCTATTTAGAAGCTGAAGCTCAAACGTAATGGCTAAATGGATTATAAACGCGCGCGGGTTAGCGGCACCCGATACCGAAATTAACAAACACGCTGTGTCAGCGGCACTGGTAGTTTTGTGTTTTAAATAGACATTTAGGGGCATGAGGAACAGGATGTAAAGTTCACTCATCCACCATAAGAAAAGGGAGGATCCTCCTACCAGACGGGTGTTGTGTCTGGCGGGCAACTGCCCAACGATTGATGTTGGGTTCTTGTATATATTATTATGCCCATTGCCGGGTAAACTTTAATTGCGCGATGCAGGATTTATGTGACGTCAGGATTTTTGTGTGACGTCAGGTTTGTGATGCGTAGTTCGCATGTGGCGATGTAGATACCGCCACAGACACAAGCTTCTTCCAAAGATTCTCAGAGACCCAAATTTTCACTCTTACCTGTAATAGTCCACGAGAGAGGTGGCTCTTGACTTTCTTGACGCACTGACATTCCTTCAGCCCCAAGGTGGCACACTCAGCCGCGTGGCAGGAGCCATCTGACAGACATCGACCGTTCAAACCGCACCGACAGCTCGCCGATAGCACTGAACACGTACACTCTTGGTCTTGGGTTCTGCAGTCCTGGAAAGGAAGCGGGTTTTCAGCATGTCCTCACTAATAGGTACCTAATGGTAGCATTGGCATGAGAGTGCACTAGGGTAAAGAGATAGATCTATTTTGTAGAATGAGCTGGTTTCTGAAAATAACGTCATCTTGCAACCGGTATGGGTTACCTTTATTTAAAGGGGATGTGTCTGAACGGTTAATATCATTCAGCCTCCTGGAGGCGGGGTGGAATGAAGCAGTTAAAGTACCAACACACATGTTCCAAGTCAGTTGGAACATGTGTGTTTCAATTGTGAAAATGTCTAATTTCAATTAAAGTTGCGAGATGCATGGCAACAAAGGCATGCAGCTTTAGCTAAACAGTACCTACCCTGACAGTACCTATCAACCTAATTTCAGAATACATTCATTAACAACACCCTTATTACTTAACACACTTTCAATCACAATCTGAATGATTTTGAATGACGCTAATCCATTGCTTCAATATGTTCGAAAAATTTGTCTGCTCAGCAACGTAATAACGCAATAAATATTGTTGAAATGTCAAAATGAAAGCCTGAAATGTCAAATTGCTATTTAATGTAAGTGTGTTCCCCTCTTTTAAGGAAAGATCCTGACACAGATAACACCACCGTTTCTACCCAACATAAAAGCTATAAAACGCGGCAATAACACAAAATAAACACCGAAACCGAAGGTCAAGGTCCATTTTAGATTTGAATTATTCCATTATGGGTCGCTAGTCGCTACGCCATCGGCTTAGTTCCGATGTTGATTCAAGATGGCTGCTTTTACTCAAACAGAATTCGCAGATGGCGGGAGATGCTTACAATCATCTAGCTGGCACGCTTCGGAATTAAGGGATGAACAATATTTGGAACTGGGTTGAATCTACGTCAAATAATAGCGAGGAATTTTATGTGTAATGTTTTCGGGACTTTAGGATCGGCACGATGTCTAGACTGTTTGCGAAGGACTACCGATATTTGGGGCAGAAGCAGGATATTTACGATTAAAACAAAACACAGTTTCCATTTTCCAATTTTAAACTAGGTACCTAGTACCTACTTAATTCAAAAGTGCAGATGTGTTAATTTCTTATTTTATTATATATATATTTTTTAATAGGTACCTACTAAGTATTATTTCTAACATCTACTTATGTAAACTGTATTTTTATCATCTTCGTTTGAGCACGGTATACCCGATTCAATTTTGAGGTGGGAATCGTGTTTCCTACAGTAATGTGATCACAGCTTAAAATATACTTAAAGCTTGGATAACATTCATTTTAACGTTAATAGGTAATTGTAAAAATAACTTTGTCGATCGGTAATGTACTATTTTAGAACTGAGCACACTTGCAGGACATGGATATACAGATGTAATTAATAGGTAGATAGAGTGCTAATGTGCCAGAAAATGCAACAAGTTTGCAGAATCCGCCTGCTATTATATGCTATGAGTGGCCCTGAATATTAGCGGAAACGAGACTGTTTTGACAGAGGTACTTACAATAATTGGGAAATTGAATTGTGACACTGATTTTTATGCCCGTTTTCACCTACATCCCCTAAAGGACATCATTCATTTTGGGCTAATTTATAAAAGTGCCGGCCAAACAAAAAAAAGATATATTCCGTTAGAACATGTTATTCTCTTCACTTTTCACAATTGGACCAAATCTGTAGGGCAAATCTGTAATCTAATTAAAGTAATACGTTGTAATAATAAAAAATGAAGAGAAAAACGTACTCTTTCGGAATGTAGCTTTGTTTTTGTTTGGCCGGCTTTCACATGAATAGCCCAAAAATGTATGGACGGTGAATAATCTCCTTTAAGGCATCCCCTAAGCATGGTTAGGGGTCTGTTAGAAGGTGGTTTCTGTTTTACCACCTGCCACCTTCTGATGTCGGTGAAAACGGGCATTAATCGTCATCCCATATGTTAAACAGCTCCTACCTAGTAATGCACGGTACCCTTTGGGCATTTAAGCACTGCATTTCATTATACTCCTCGTTTAAATAACACTTAATTATGATGAGTCTGCTCTAATGAGGAGCTCACTTAACACTATCGGGACTGACAGGTGATCCTATGAATAATTGTGCCCGTTGTTGCTATGCTAACAATTAACACGGTTTTGTCAGGGTGCGGGGAAAGTCTTCTCTTTCTAACACGCAACCCGTGCTTTAGGCAACGTAGGTTTATGCTCCAGCCCGATACGCGAAAGCCCTAACTTCCGCATCTTTAAATTTCATACCTATACTTAGGTAAGTATTACCTACTCTTAAGTCAAGCTCAAATCTACTTACTAAAACTAACTTAGTAGATACAGTCACGAGCAAAAATATGTATATACACAGCAAAATTCAATAACGATTTTCTCGTGGAATAACTATTGCAACTTTGAGATGAAACCTATTGGATTTCTAAATACTATGTTCGTTATAAGTTTATAACATAAAATTACAGTCAATACAGTAGGAGAAAATCACTTTTAAAAGTTGCTAAGTTTACACATATTGATGCTTGTGACTGTGCAATAAAACTATAAATTAATGAATGAATTTATTATAACTATAAATTACAATGAGATTAACTTTCTATCTTGCTTTATAAAAAAAACACAATCGAAACGCATTAAAAACTACCTACCTAAATCCAAATAACTAAAAAAAAATTACAGCAAACAAAATAAATAGGTATGTTGGTAAAATTTAGCGGAAAAAGCGCAAAGAAAAATTATTAATAAAAAATTACAAGGGATGTCAAAAATAACATTTTATATAGATAACAAGGACGATTGATATGAGTATTATACTACTAACAATACCACTCTTTAGCAGGTCTGCTAGATGGCACTTGGCGGTACAGCACAGTCCCTGGGATGGATGGCACATCGCTGAAGGCGCCACTGAACACCCTTCTTTGTGTAGTGTCCTGAAATCCAAATGTAACCTATCACATGTTATATGGGTCTGCTCCATAAGTTCACAATCGTATCGGTAATTACTACTGGACGTGGATGGCTTTTCAGTAGAGGTACAAGGAACGATTGTGACTCATTCCAATAACTCAGTTAACAGAATTTTGACTTGAGCCACACAAGTTTAGCTGACTTCCGTAAAGCCTATGAGACTTGTATTGGTAGAAACATTTTGACTTTTTGGTCAAAATGAAGACTAGGGAAAAGCGCATTGACTAATTACGTACCTACTTCTTGATTTCCATATTTAAAATAAAATATAACAATGGCCAAGTGAATGGACGGCCATTTTATTTGGGAACAAAGGTCAAATAAGTAGGTAAATACCCTTCTTGAATGACTAGAGCGCCTCCACTCCGAGGGGTGCAGCAGGGATCCTTGTGGATACAGCGTGATGGCAGGCCGCAGTCACAGGATTCACCTTCTTCTACTATTCCTAGAGAAAGTGTCAATTTTGTTCACGCGGTAATGCCAACGCGTGATTTTCATACTGAGCTTTTAGTGGTTGATTCTATAAAATTTGACTTTTTCTCTGGAGGAAGATCGTAAGATTTATAATTGCGCTTTACTAATTATACTACTTTTCCATCGTACAGTGTGCCATGGCTTGATATTTATAACTATAATTAAGGAAAAACCACAGATTCATCATTGAATTATATGTAAAGTCATGCCCTGTAGGTACTTCAGGTGAAATCAGGAATATCCCCTTCAATAAACTAAGGGCTATAGCCACATCTTTTGCTAAGTGCGAATCCTGGAATGCTGGAATCTTGAATAAACCTACCATTCCCACAATACGGCCGATCCTCGTCCATCAGACAGTAGCTCATACTGCTCAGGGTGGCAGCGATCAGTCGTTTACTGCACACCGAGAACTCGAAGTTCAAGCCGTTGACAGCCGTTGAGGACTGCGAGCCCATGAGGTAGCCGTGACACTCAGGGTTGGGGAAGTTATCATCGTGGTGAGCGCCGAAACTGTGACCTGGAGGAGAGAAACCATCATCTGCCTAGCCAACTATGTGAGCATAGAATAGAACTATGTTGGGGTCGGCTTCCAGTCTAACCAGATCTAGCTGAATAGCAGTATTTTACATGGAGCGACTGCTTAGATGACCTCCACAACACAGTTACACAAGATACCTTTTGGCAACACAAATAATAGTAGACAAATAATTTTGTTTACCCCAGATTTCTAGCTGTAAATCGTTGTGGTGGAGAAAAGGACGCCATTAAAAATCTTGGATAAAAACATTTGGGTAAAAAAAAAAAAAACGACTACCGAAAAAAAAAAACAACCGACTTCCAAAAATAACTTTAATTTCGGAAGTCGGTGTCTTTGCTTTCCAATTTTCGGTTTTTGCCACCGACTTCCGACTTGAAATTAAAGTTATTTTTCACTTTTTTTGTGTTTTTTTTTGAAGTCGGTTGTTTTAGCCTATTCTATAGTATCGTGGAGGTTTCACTGGTTATAATAATGCTGTCAAAAAATATGAAACTAAAAAGTCGTTACCCATCTCATGAGCAAGCGTAAGAGCGGCTATCCTCTCAGGAACCCTGCCAGGCTCCTCAGTGGTGGCGTGCGCTATAGCCAGGGTGTTGAAGGACCGGCCGTACGCACGTCTGTCGCATAAACCGCCTGCTGCGCCCCCCATGCCTCCACCGAGAGATGTGAAACTGAGGTAGATATGGGATAAAGTAGTGTTATGATTATTTTTTTCATCAGTAAATCCCCATTCTTCATCATATCACAATGGCTGTCATGATTGGTTGACCATTTCATTTTAATTGTATGATGATTCTTAACGAAGCACATTGGACATAAGTACCTACCTAGTATAGAACTTAGGTCATGGTTTGGTTCAGAAAACCAAAAAAATTTCATTGATGTAATTTTTGGGACCATGACTATTTGCTTCGGACCTGCTGATCAGTAAAGTTTAAACGATCGTTTTACCTTAAACCCAAAGTCCTATTATGAAACGCGTGCCCAGAAAATGCCACTCCAAGGCACACCTCGGCCAGGCGGCGTAGTCTCGCGAACCGCATGAGGTAGGCGCGTCCATCGATCGCCTTCTCTGTCAGGAGGTCCCCGAACACACGCTTGTTTGTATCCTCTGATGTCAGCACCAGTATGTACTTTACTGAGAAACCTACAGAAAGAAACTCCTGATCAATATCTTTAAAGCGGCCTAGAAAATTTTCTATTTATCAAGATGGCTAATTTGTCCTGCAATGTTTTTAGCGCTAAATTGCTGTCTAGGGACTTAGGACTCTAGATCTTAACATATTTTTTAGATATTATTTCTTTGATCTTTTTCACGCTAGCCGAGGTGATGGTTTACTTTGAAGCTACGGAAAATTTTAAAGATTTTACTTGTAACTAACCAATGTTATCAGGTATTCCATCTTCATTAAAATCCGCGTTCCTAAAAATAATATCAGCTTGTGCAACAGCGTGCATCATTCGTCGCACCACATGGTTCAGGCTAGAGTTGGCGTCTTTCTCGAAGAACTCCTTGTCAGCCAGGAGTAGAAGGTCACAGATCCTCGCACGGGCTACCCCGGGGACTCTCTTTCGTTCTTCTATCCGGAAGGGGAAGTAAGGGACGCGTTCTAAGACGTTGTACTGGAAGAGAAGAGGAGCGCTTAGATTTTTGGGAGTGTAATCCTGTGAGGCCTTAATAATCTCGAGTGAATGACTCAACGACGTCTAATACCTTGTTTAAGATGTTCTTGTAAGGCTGATACTGAGAGAATTACTAGGGTAGGAGTAGAGTGATATTATTTTGTTTATGGAGATTTTATTCTAAGACCGTACGCTAGAAAATAGTTTAAAGGTGCTCGTTCGAAGGTGATCGCAGCCGCAAACACGCGACACGACTGGTTTCTTTGTACCTACATCTATGAAAACGCATTGCCGCTAGACGCTGCAGTCGGGCGGTGAACGCAAACCGCAGACCGTAGACCAGTAGGTAGTGCCGTCACCAGACGTATTTTTTTTGTTTGATAAATGACTACCTACCGCGAAACTGCCGCAGCGGCATTGTCGCTTGCTATTGTCAACCGCAACGCCGCCGACGCGGTCTGTTGTCGCCTTCTGAAGTGTACCTACCTTAATTGAGTTCTGGCAGCTCTGTCTATAATACAGGCAGTACAATCACTATAGTAAGCCATCATCTTCACCTGATCACCTGAGCATGTTCGCGCCGAAACCGGGGCGCCGCCATGTTGTCGTTCTCGAACGCGCCGAAGAACTTGTGCGGGTCATCGTTGCCGTAAGGATCCGCGTGAAGAGTGCGGTTACCTGCCAGAATTAAAATTGATTTTGGTTACAGAACCTTATGAAGAACGATTTATATTCAATCAATCTGCCTAGCCTTTTCCCGACAGCTTCAGCTTCCAGTCTAACCGGATGCAGCTGAATACCAGTATTTTACATGGAGCGACTGCCTATCTAATCACCACTACCCAGTTACTGGGTACTTTTGGGCTTCTGACGACCCGTAACGACTGTCAAAGATCTACGAATGACAGTCGGGACTAACGGCGTATCGTGCTGTGTGCTGACCAAGGGGTCTCGATATGAAATGGACGGCTACCCATTTACGAATTGACCTTGGTAAGCGTAGCTTCACTGCACTTCGATCGACCTGTGCGGCTGTTATCATACAGTCAGGAGTCGATTTATATAATACCAGATCATCTGGCATTATATAAATCGACTAATCTGGCCCAGATGGGATTAGGGAATTATCGAATCTCTAAAGTCATCTCTTTTTTGTATTATGTGAGCTCAGACCAAATATAAAACCAAAACAGAGCGCTGTTAACAGTGACGTGAGGCCGGTTTCGTAAACATGTGTGCATATATTTTGGTGTAGTTTGATTGTAAATGGTTGTAAATGTGTGTGTTTGAGCGTGTATGCACCGAGCGGTGGTGTAGTTTTGGCATGCTTCACTGTATTGTTCGCAGCGCTCTGTTTTGGTTTTTTATTTGGTCTGAATATGTGGGACAGTTTTGTCCTTAATGAGCCGACATGACTGTCGTTAAGGGAATTGTGGATAATTATGTAAATACCTATAAACTTCTTGAACGTAATAATGATGTTCCTCAAAACAATCTACGAATTCATAAGTGGGAGTTTGAAAATACAGATCCCAAAACTTTATGTTATCATACTTATCAATATCATACAGTTGGTTTAGGCTTCTGTGGAAAATGTTCCCAAGGCTTGCTTAAGTTTCAAAACCAACATTCATTTTTGTATTAAAATCACTGTGGAGTACTGAGCATTCGTTGTAAAAAGTGAAGGCAGCATAAGTTTGTGTTTCGGTTGGTAAATCCGTGAATTTTGCTGTTATTCCTATAAGCGAGACTGAGAGACAGAACATATACAACGCAGGCCATCCTTATACCTGCTTAAATTATTAGTTAGGTACCTAAGAGCCTGCACCCTCAGACCAAATAAAAAACCAAGACAGAGCACTATCAACAGTGACGTGAGGCCGGTTTGGTAAACATGTGTAACACCATAAGGTGTAGTTTGATTGTAAATGGTTGTAAATGTGTGCGTGTGAGCGTGTATATGTGACCGGAAAATAACAAGAACCGCCAATTTATAAATTTTCTAGCAAATTTATAAACTTTCGTAGGATTCTAAACGAGAGATAAATTGTATTATTTTACGGCCACATTTTCGCAAATTTATCAATTTGCGACGTTCGTGGTAAATTTATAAACTAACGGATATCCATTTCCAGGTTCCAAACGGTTTGACCAATCACAGAAGAGCTTTTAATTTTACGCTTCTTTAAAATACGGCAAGTAACACACTGCTCTCTGATTGGTCGATGTTGACAGTGGCAATGCTTGTGTCCATAGACTTGGGTACAATCAGACAGAAGACGCAGCTTGTAGGTCGCTCATTACGGGTCTAATTTAGTAACCTTAGCAAAATAAAACAATTTTCACAGTTCCAACACAGTATCAACATTAAAAACTTTACAAAAACACACGAACAACAAGTTTGTTTACGTTTCGTGGCGAACAATGGCGGTGGAGAGGAAGGAGAAGGAACACGTGACTTTTTCAACCAATCAGAGCGCACGTTTGGTTATTGCTTACTTATTATTTAACGCGTGACTTCGGTAAGTTTATCAATTTGCAAAAATGTGGCCGTAAAATAATACAATTTATCTTTCGTTTAGAATCCTACGAAAGTTTATAAATTTGCTAGAAAATTTATAAATTGGCGGTTCTTGTTATTTTCCGGTGACATATACACAGAGCGGAGGTGTAGTTTTGGCATGCTTCACTGTATTGTTCGCAGCGCTCTGTCTTGGTTTTTTATTTGGTCTGAGTCTGCACCTAATAGCGTAATGCACGATTGGTCAAAATTGGAATCAGTTTGAAACAAATGTGTAATCCATTGCTTCATAAGTTCGAATAAAAAAACTGCTCAACAACGAAACTTACGACGTAACAACAAATATTTATTTATAATCTTTAGAAGCATGAATAGATACCTACCTACAACTCTCTAATCTGACATTGACCTGCAAATTTCAAAGAACAGGAGTCCACGGTCTACCCTAGCGCTTTCAATAAAGAAAAAAATAATTTATTTTAAATAAAATAAGTAACAACCCATATGTAGAACTCCATAGAACTGATGATCTTCGCCGATGTATCCTTCAGCAGAGCCTGACGACGGGTCCATGACTGGGTACCCATACGCCAGGGTGATGTCAGCCAACGGGTTGTTAGCGACGAGGGTCTGAATGTCACTATCAGCAGTCTGAAGGTCTTCGTCAGGGTCTTCTATAGGCGTCAGGTAAAGCGTAGAGGTAGGCGTTGTTAGGTGCGAGGCGCCTGAAATTGGCGAAATGAATGGTAGATATTATAATGCACTATTACTACTCTAGCCCTGTGCCCGATAAGATTTCCAATCGGCTCATCCCCCCTATTTAAACTTTAGGGGCATGAGGAACAGGGTGTAAAGTTCACTCATCCACCATAGAAAAGGGAGGATCCTCCAACCAGACGGGTGTTGGGTCTGGCGGGCAACTGCCCAACGATTGATGTTGGGTTCTTGTATATATGTCCATTGCACGGGAAACTTTAATTGCGCGATGCAGGATTTATGTGACGTCAAGATTTTCGTGTGACGTCAAGAAATTGACGCGTTGTTCGCATGTTGCGATGTAGATACCGCCACAAAACCTTTTAGGGGATGAATTAAATTAAAAGTTAAAACAAACATCGTTCCTTGGTGCTCACTTTCGTTAATTAACGAACTCTTGCGCAAAATTTCATGCTTTTAGAAACGAGTGGTTTCTGTGCGTTGTCTGTGAATGTTTTTTTTATTTTTTATTAAGTACTGAGATAATTGTTTTGTAAAACGGCAAATAATGTTTTTAGGATGCCGTTGGAACTTCCTGGCAATCTAACTAGTCATTATTGACGCTGTTCTCTTCCTTATAATGGTATGAAAATCGTCTACATGAGCTTCATCTTACCAATAGGCTGTAACTTCAAGCACAGCACATGGACTTCGCTACCGAATTTGGCTTCTAAGAGATGGTAGCCATACGCACTGCAGATCGTGTGGTGCAGGGCTGTTATTTCCACTCCGGTCACCGTAATGAGCAGACAGGCGCTGACCAGCAGCATAGAGGCCATGGCATACAATTTTAAATTTCACCTTCACCAAACCATTTCCAAAATATTTGTTTATGTTGATTGTCTGTCAGTTTGACAGGAGTTTAGCTTTTCTTGGTGGACTCTTTGGGGGTATGAAAAGTTTTAAAATAGAGTAGCTTAGAAACTTTTTAGAATTTTTCATGAATTCACCCCACAAATCCACCAGAGGCCCTAGACAAAGCGACATTCTATCAGCGATAACGATGATGGAAAAGGCAAAAATGTATAGGACTGACATTTAGGCTATCGAAAAGCGTATGTTGATTGCCACTTGTCTAGGCCCTCGGTTCTGATTTTTTTATGTGGGCCGTAGGGTCATATAAAGGTATCATGGTCAATTTTGAACACTAAAATCAAAATATTTGTGACTCTATAGTGGAATACCTACTAAAGTATGGAATTTTTTTATTAAGAAAACGATGAATAGCGGTCGCCATGTCAGCAAAAAGTTGAAGAAGTGGCGGATATTATTTTTCTTATAAAATTGCCACGCTTGTATTATATATTTATGGAAAAATGTCTGGTACTTTTATTAATCTTAATTTAAAGTTGTTTAGTTACTTCCAAATTGGCCACCCTATAGATACAAGTCTGATACCTTGTAGAGTGCGTTTCATCAAATAATTCCTTTGCAGTAATGTTGGCTCCACTGTTTTTTTTGTGCGTTGTGCGTGCGTTGCGTGCGTTGGTGCGTTGGTAGCGTCGACGTCGTCGCGCCATAGTGCATTCGTATTGGTCCTACAACAGGAGAGCCAACATTACCTACGGCATAGGAACTATTTGATGAAACGCACTATACAGCTTATTTACCTACCTAATTACAATATTATCTACAGATAGGGAAATTCACAGATATTATTTCTGTGGTCTCACAAAATCCTTATCCTTACTAATATTATAAATGCGAAAGTAACTCTGTCTGTCTGTCTGTCGCGCTTTCACGCTAAAACTACTGAACCGATTTAAACAGATAGTCTGTAGAGCCTGAGAAAGGAGATAGGCTAATTTTTATCGACATACTACGCGGGCGAAGCCGCCGGAGGGAGCTAGTGATATTATAAGTTTCCTAGAATGCAGGTTGGAAGATGGAATTGGAGTGGAACTGCCATTCACCTCCTCATTTCTTGTATTTTTGTCCAGTTCTTTGACGGGTTGGCTGACTCTATGTTTCCCTAATGCCCAGATTGCAACGCAATATTGGTCGAGAATATCATGCTATTTATGCTAGGAATGTGATCTAAATCTCATAATTATGGTTACAAAAATATTTTTTCACAAAGACCAAGAACAAAATATTGGTTTATGTTCAGAATCGCGATTTGGTCCATGATTTGGTTCGGTCACTTACATCCACACAAGATCTGCCTAGCCTTTCTCAACTATGTTGGTCGGCTTTCAGTCTAACCGGATGCAGCTGAATACCAATATTTTACATAAAGCGACCGCCTATCTGACCTCCACAACCCAGAGGGTAACATGATACCCCTTGGTAAGATTGATTGATTGTCAGACTTTGGGGCTTTTGACTACCCGTAAAGAACTGTCAAAGATTTATGAATAACAGCTGGTACGTAACCAAGGACTCGGACTTTTTTTGGGGTCTCGATATGTGATAGACGGTCACCCATCAACGAAATGACCGCAGCAACCGCAGCTTAATTAACCTTCAACCGACCCGTGCGGCTGGCGTTTAGGGACGTGCATCCCCACAAGAATGGACAGAAAATTCACTTTTTTTATGTACCTTTAGAGGAGCTCGTAACAAATTAGAATGTACACTTAACACTTCAATTACTCCTGTCAAGTTACTGATGACCTAATTGAGCTATTTTGTACCCACATTGTATTACTTATTCAATTGCTATTTTCATGGCGGTAGCCTCGTATAATTTGAATAATAATTAATTCTGTTTAAATAAACCTGTCTTCACTTTATAGTGTAAGTGATGGACATGTGCGTCTGTTTGTGTTGCACATGGCTATTAAGAACTGGTTTTAAATTCTAATGATAATTAATTATTTACTTACGTACAGAGTGATTGAGATGAGATCGTAATGAATAAATTCAAAATTAGAGTTAGGTACGTAATCTAATGGTCAAAAGAAGGTGACTTTTTAAAGTTGAAAAATTTTAAAAAGATAGAGAAATGTTTTCTATTTTATTTTTCATCCATATATAAAGGCTCACCAACTAAACTAAATACATACCTACACAGCATTAACCCACAAGCTTTGTCATAAATGATAAATCTCGCATGTATCTAAATTATAGATACCTAGGTACTGAAAGCACAGCCCTATTAATTAGCGTAGGTACTACTCGTACATTGTACAAGTACAAAAGAAAATATATTAAGTAAGTACCTACCTATAATATATAATTTTAATATGGCATAAGTACAAAATAGTCTGTCTAATATAATAATACTCACAAAAAAATTGTTCCATTATATTATATTACTAGCTGTGCCCCGCGGTTTCACCCGCGTAGGTTTCGATCCCGTGGGAATATAGGGATAAAACGTATCCTATGTCCTATTCCAGGTCATGGACTCCCCTTGTGCCCATCCTCTCCTCTCTAGAGTAGGGAAAGTCGCGGCGGCGCGGCGCCGGCGTCGAACGGTTCGCGTATTGCATTTTTATACTCGTGATAACTTCGAAATTAAATGTCCGATTCGAATTAATTAAAAAGTATTTTACTGCTACATAAATACCCTTGATGTTAAAACTATTTATTTGAATAAGAATTAATAATATCTTCATAAAACTCCTTCGCAAGTAATGCATTAATTTCGAACAAATTAGATGACCATAAAAAAGGTTATAGTGAGTCAATCTTAAAAGATAGACATAAGCTGTCGCGAATTTTTATTTTGAACTTTTAAAATGGAACAATTCCATCTTACATGATATAAGCGTAACTTAAACCGTTTACGCAGCGCACGCAACGGAAGCTCTCAAAAAGGAATATGTTTTCCCGTTTTTGCAACATTTTTCATTTATGCTCCGTTCCTATTGGTCCTAGCGTGATGATATAATAGCCTATAACCTTCCTCGTGGACTATCCAATATCCAATATATAAATGGACAACACATTTTATTTTATTTTTTCCAACCAATACTTCCTGAGATTAGCGCGTTCAAACAAACAAACAAACAAACTCTTCAGCTTTATAATATGAGTATAGATACTTACTAAAAAATAGTTCCATTATATATTATTATTCTTTTTATCTCATTCGGGATACTTTTCAACAAAGCAAAATTATTAAAAAAAAACAGATAATCCGATATTATTTTCGTATTTATTATGCCCTAGCTAGAGCATAATATAATTTCCATTCATGATTGCTTCATTGGACAATGATGCTGTTTATATTGCCTTTAATTAATGTGATTGATAATGATAAAACTACGATGATACACGTGTGGATCCAACATGTACCATAAATCATGAATGAGTAAACGCATAGTATAATTCTACCTATTTGTCTATTAATATACAGAGTCAAATTAAATTAACTAGCGAAACTCTGCAGACGTGATCGATATCTAAAATTCACACCACAAAGAAAAAAAGATGTTTTTTTTGGTTTTAACGACCTAACTACTTACCTACTATATCGAAAGTTTGAAACATGATTAGTGTCCTACCGAAACTGGTTTTTACGACCGAAACCGAAACCGAATTTCGGCAACTGTCTCAGTTTCGGCCGAAACCGGAACCGAAACCAAAACTTCCTTACAAGGATCATGTTTTGAGGGAAAAATAAAGAAAACGTTATTATAATCACAATAATCAGTCAGTCTTTATTTTTTTATCTTTAAATCACAACAAACAAAACGAACTGCAAACACTAGCCAATCACGACATGATTAGGCTCGTGGACGCGGCAAAATGTCTTCATCGCTTTCTCGCTTGGATGGAATCTAACGCGCCGAACATGACCGATCACAGCGCGAGAACTCCCGAATGCAGTTTCGGTCGTAGTTTCGGCATGTTTGCGGCCGAAACCGAAACTCGTTTTTTTGCCGAAACTCGACCGAAACCGAAACCGAACTTTCGGTCGGACACTAAACATGATAAAATGACAAAGGAGTTAATTTTTTGATGAGATTTTAGGGTTTTATACATAAATTTACAGAAACAGATATCATTTATTATTTATCATTAGTGAACCCATAATTAAAAAAAAAAAGTGTTTTGAAAGTGTTGCGTTATCAAAATCAAAACCAGTTTTCCCCAAACATCCATTTCTACTTTTACCAAATAAAACAGACAAACCCACGTCAAAATCATATAGCCCTGTTCCCTTGTTGGCGCTAACTATATATAAAGTAATTAGCTCACGTAAAGTATGGTAAGCTCTCTTACGCCGAAGCTCCGTCGTGTGACGAACATTAGAGCGACAGGCTGCTAATGACAAGCAGGCTGAGCCCAGCCTCGGATATAGGTTGCCCACAGATGTATAAACGTGGATCTTACAAGGAAATGTGTAGTAAGCGCGTACATTTTTATATTATAGGGTTTTTTTGCGGGGTGTTTGTTTTTTTTTTTTTTTAAATATCAATTTTGTTCTTTTATTTTTTATAGGGTTGTTTTCTTGTTCCTTCTCTACCTTTTGTGAAGACAAACGTTTGGCGTTTTGGTGGCGTACGTACGTAACGTATTAGTTGTCTTCAAATTCTTTGTCTGTACTTTTCATCGAAGCGTTCCAACGCGACGCGAAGTTATTTTCAACAATTACTTACCTAGGAGGTAACAGATTATCGCCTAATACAAGGCTACAAGTAGGTACCTACTTACGATACTTTTTATACCAAGATAATGTTACCAATGAAATATAAGTGCAATCTAAGACGATAGAGAGGAGAACGCATTTCTCCTCTCTATCGTCATTGATTCGATTTTTGCCAGGGTATGTGCATCTGGGTCTAAAATATTTTTATAGTTAAGTATCATCTTTTAACGTTCAGTCATATCATAAACTAGCTGATGCCCGTGGCTTCGCCCACTTAACAAATTATATACTAAAACCTTCCTCGAGAACCACTCTATCCATTGATGAAAACAGCATGAAAATCGGTGCAGTAGTTTTTGAGTTTATGTCGAACAGACAGACAGACGCGACGGAGGACTTTGTTTTATAATAAATGTAGTGAAGACTCAAACTCAAACTCAATTAAACCATTTACAGGCACTTTTGAATTGTCAAGGAGTCAGTCAGTCAGAAATATGAAGCTAGTTACCCATTCCAAAGCGTAGTACGTACCTATGGAGAAGAACGGGCAAGAAAATTCATGTACACTCTTTTAAAGTCAAAATATTGTTACAATATCCAAGACTCCAGGACATACAGTGTCAGACAGCCTGCGTGAGGTTGACTGAAAAATTGTTTTTGGTCCGCCAGATAGATTATTAAAACATATTGGACAATGATTTATCTTTTTCTACGTAATCAAAAAAATTACGGCAGTATAACGAGTTAAAATGTGGCATGAAGTCACTGGCCGGTCGATTTTATACTGACTTGAGACGTAGCGAGCTCCCACTCCCCAACTTTAACGCGTTTTATCTAAATTTTTCTTTATTAATATGATAAACCAAAAAATCCGTGTCTACGACTAAATTATTATTTTTACCCAGTCAACATCCCTATTCTCTATATCTGTGAGGCTACCTTATCTACATAGGCAACTGAGGTTAAAACAGATTCCAGGAACGGAAATAGAGGTTCTTTTTTTAGAACTGTGACTAAGTTAACTAAGTGTTAACACCTCTCACTTCTAACGGGAGGATACAAGAGGAATTGACATTCCCTTTAGGAGCGTGAGCTTTTCGAAGGATACGTAAGTATTCGTGGCCGGTTGATTTAGGGCTTTTAACTTACAAGAATCTTTGGCAATTTGTAGACGGAGAGACAGCATCTGGAAAAACTTGACTGTGGGTTCAGGAACACCGCTGTGAGCCTAAATCCTGGAAAACCACGGATATCTATGTGCTATGAGGAGCATAAAATCATGCGAATTTCGAGCAGATGCTATCTATAGCACACAATAAGCATTGTGTCTACGAAAAACTAATTTTACATACACAGCGATAATCCATACTAATATTATACATTCGAAAGTAACTCTGTCTGTCTGTATGTTACCTTTTCACGCCTAAACCACTGAACGGATTTTGATATTTGGCTAGGTGATAGATGGCATCCCGGGGAAGGACATAGGCTACTTTTTATCGACATACCACGCGGGCGGATCCGCGGGCGGATCCGCGGGCGGAAGCTAGTCCTAACTTCCTAATCCTAACTAATATTATAAATGCGAAAGTGAGTTTGTTTGTTTGTTACGCTTTCACGCTAAAATGGCTGAACGGATTTGGATGAAATTTGCCACAGGGGTAGACCATGACCTGGATTGGGACATAGGATACTTTTTATCCCGATATTCCCACGGGATCGAGACTTACGCGGGTGAAACCGCGGGGCGCAGCTAGTATTATATATGCGAAAGTGAGTTTGTTTGTTTATTACGCTTTCACGCTGAAACGGCTGAACGGATTTGGATGAAATTGGGACATGGGTAGGCCATGATCCGGAATAGGACATAGGCTACTTTTTATCGACGTACCACGCGGGCGAAGCCGCGGGCGGAAGCTAGTTATAAGCATGCTACTTGCTCTAGCAAACAAGAATGGTTTTTAATAGCAAGTAACTAACCGTTGGAACTCATGTTTGGTATTACCAGATAAATAGAATACAAAAACACATAACTTCGTACTAGGTACTGTGAAACATTACTAGACGAATCATTTAAGTTAAGAAGGAATTAATTCTTAATCACCGAGATAGCTGACCCTCTCACAAAAAGTAGTACCACATTTTCATTTATCACTTACACATAAATCTATGATAAAAGTACCGTTGGCACTTTGGTACCGCTACAAAGTGCCATCTGTTGTAAGTTATGTGAAATCTGTGTTATAATTTATCGGCGCCAAGCATGAATAGGTAGGCGCCTGCGCCTGTGCTTGCGCTACGTTTTTGCACGCGATCCGGTCTATTTTTAACTGGCAACACTTAGGACTATAATTAGAAAAAGGTTGTTTATTAGGCTGCGCAGGATTCTGAGTAATGTTAGTGGCCGTAGCGGGTGACCCGCTAAAACTTCGCGCTGCAGGCGTAATGTAATCGCACTTACATTTTGCCTGCTGTACATTATAAGTACACATGTTCTTGTCCTGGATAGGTTTGAACTTAATACCTATACCTAATTAATAAGTAAATCATGTCAACAGGGGAGGTAGCAAGGCTGGTTCCCCAGCGTGCCTCAGGTGCATAGGACTGGTAACTTTCAAGTGTTAAATACCACAATTTGCGTTGTTGGATAACCAGATTTTTTGTATACAACATTCAACTCCAAATTCAAACTACTGCTTCAAAAATACAATTCAAGCAAATTATACTAGCTGCGCCCTGCAGGTTATATATAGGTATCCCATCTCTTAACCCAGGTCATGGGGTACCTATCCATGTGCCAAATTTCATCCAAATCTATTCAGCCGTTTTAGCGTGAAAGCGTAACAAACAAACAAACTCACTTTCGCAATTGTAATACCTATTAAGTTAGGATTAGGTTATAGTTAGGATTACGTTGATGGTAATCTAATAAAAATATGCCCGACATACGAATGACACCAAGGACTGCAGCTCAGTGGCCAAGGAACATAATACCTACTCACCTACGTGGCCTTAGACAAAGTGACATTCTATCAGCCAAAAAATCCATTTTCTATGAATTATTTTCTATTTTCCTATAACTTTATCGATTTTCACAGCTAACCTACGTAAAGAACTTGGAAGAATAAATCGTAAAAGCTCTTCAGCTTTAGGTAACTATGCTGCTCCACCGAAAACTCCATTTTCTATTAATAATTTTCTATTTTCCTATAACTTTATCGATTTTTATTACCTCAGTTATAGGTACCTACGGCTATAGCTCCAACTTGAGATTACAGTTTTAAACAAATACAGGCCGGTTGGCGGGAAGGCAGTCGTCGGCCATTCGGCTTCAGTATCGGGCGACGAGCGGTGGCCCGCGCTTTTTTTATAATCTGTGCATTTTCGTAAGACATAGTGCCTAGTTTAAAAAAAAGTAAAAATGTTGAAATATACAATGAAAAAGTATTGTGCGGAAGGGAGTAAATTCAACCAGATTGTGATTGCTAGTTTGAGTAAGTTTTACGTAATAATATTTTCTTTTTATTTTTGTTTTTTTGTCAGCCCATAGCTCCCCACTGCTGAGAAAGACTCTCCAAAAATTTAAAATAATTACGCAACTTGAGGTAGCTAATCAATTTATGGGGCTTAGGTAGATAATTTTGTTAATAGTACCTAAATTTAAGTTTTCTTAATAGCTAGCCATATCAGGAAAAGAAAAAAAAACTAAGATGAAAATAAAATACTATTTAATTGGCTAGTAACCTTTAGTTACAGTCTGCAATAAACTTCTTGAATATCAACCACAACGCTGCTTCTTCAAAATGTCACCAACAGTGTACAGTGTTTAGTTGAAATCCTGGTTTTCTAAAACTTTATCGAATACTTTTCCTTCCTCTTAGAAAGATTTATTTTTAGTTTTTATGTAACTAAAGTTTGTTTTTTAATCTCGTAGACTAATTTGACAGGTGCAAATGTACTAAAACTCCAATTTAAAAAAAACAAAAAACAATCACTTGAAATGTCAAATTAGTATAAGAGATTAAAAAAACAGACTTTAAGGCTCCCACAAACAGGTGCTACGCGACGCCGCTGAATGCAGTTCGCCGTGAAGTTTTCTCAGAAATTGTTTTGTTAAAAGTCGCGTCGCGAGACAAGTCGCGCCAGTATGTAAGAGCCTTTAGCCTAGCTTCCACCAGAGGCTTGGCCCGCGTCATCTTAAATTAAAGTCACTTTTCGTGTTTGTCTGCATGTCCGCGTTGTTCTTTTAAACCACGCAACACATTTTGATGAGATTTTTACCATCGTTTAAGGAATTTATTCCGAAAAGTTATGTGTATAATACGTTACTATTAAAGTTACAGTTTACTAAGAAATCTCGATGTTTTGTCAAGTCATCAAAACCGTGCGAAGCAGGTACGGGTCCCTATTATCTTTATAAATAAGGTATAGCCTACGTTACTCAGTGGTTCACTGGTGAATGAATGTTTAAAATCGGTCCGATTGATATAACTCTGCTTCCTCATTCCTAATTAAATAAAAGGGATTATTTGGTCATTTAAAAATTGAATCTGTAATAAATCCCGTAATTTCAAAACTGCTTACATACTTCTGGTAAACACAAAAATGTGCCTACCTACCATAAAAAAGTTCTTATGAAACACATTATGTACGAAAACATCATTATGAAAATTTCTTTAACAAACTACATAAACGGACAATCGTATACTACATTACGTATAAATGTTTTGTAAATATCAAACTGGGAAAGTTATTTTTCGATAACTCCCCAACTTTGTTTAAGTAGGTAATTGTTGATATTTTCGCGATTCATTTGGAGGAGACTGTTGCACCACTTCCTCTTCCCAGCTAAAGCACTAGGAAGTGGTGAAGGGTGGGCGTTTTGTGGGACTGTCTTATGTAATTTTGACGTTAAAAAACTGCTGATTCTCAGCCTAATTTGAATAAATTATTTTTGATTTTGAGTACCTACCGTACTACTCATTCGTTTATCAGTTCGATCTGCAGTGTTGGTTATTTCACATATAAAATTCTCAGTGGTAGCCAGGAGTATAGCTTTGTGTCAGTTGAATGGATTAAGGTCATCCCTATCTAAAAAATGTGTGCACTTCACATTGTGCACCTCTTACACCTTAAGAGGAAATAGGGTCGGTCTTTTCATCATACAAATAGTCATAATTCGAGGTTTGGCTGTCGTCTATTTCCTCCTCAAATATTGGAACAATTTGAAAGATATTTTATAAATTGTATAAGATAGATATTTACTGTGCCCCTGTGTTTTTTTTTTTTTTATGACAGCGGTCTAAACAGGCAATTTTGAGCATTTTCAGAGGGTTCTAGTGCTTCTACAGATAGATAATGTGTTATCAAAACAGAAAACATAGGGGCATAGAACTAGTTGATATTTATTTTACTGTAAAAAATCATTGCTCTATCGTCATAAACCAGAGAGAAAACAGGCGAGAGCGTTTGTATGGAGAGGGTATCAACCCTATTTCCTATGGGAAAATTCAAAATTTCAACATTCAAAATTATTAGTTTGGGACTACTGACTAGACTAGACTAACTAGATCCAAAGGTTAGTGTACAAAAACATTGTTAGTAGGTACTTAGATACAATTACACAAGATAACACTAAAACTATCCAGTTCTATACACAAAAATGCCGCTCGACACCCCGCCCCGTCAAGGTAACCATAAAAACTTTTTCCAAATAAAAAAAAGGACTTCCAAAAAAAACACAAAAACGTGAAAAATAATTTCGGACGTCGGTGGCAAAAACGAAAATTGAAAAGCAAAGACACCGACTGTGGATGTTTTTTTTTTAACCGACTTCTTCAAAAAGGAGGAGGTTCTCAATTCGTCTGTATGTTTTTTTTTTTTTTTTGTATTTTTGTTACGCGATTACTCCGCCAATTATGAATCGATTTTGATGATTCTTTTTTTGTTTGGTAGGTCATGCTTCCGAGGTGGTCCCATATAAATTTTATTAACTTTGCTTGCGTAATTTTTGAGTTAGCTTCAATATTACGTATTTTTCCCACTTAGTTTATCTAGACGATATCCTGTTTGACTCCTTCACTGTTATTTACAAAGCAGGTAGTGGTATTCGGATTTGTGTGGGGTAGGTAACACAACTAAAAAGTGAAAAATAAAAACAACCGACTTCCAAAAAAAACACAAAAAAAGTGAAAAATAACTTTAATTTCGGAAGTCGGTGGCAAAAAACGGAAATTGAAAAGCAAAGACACCGAATTCACAGATTTGCCATAAAAAATCTGTCAAACACTCATCATTGTGAGACCACTGACACGTTTGTAAATTAATAGACTTGACCCCCTGGTTTAAGACAAATCAGTGCAGTGCAATTTTTTGCAACCTACGATGGGTTGCAAAAAATTGCACTGCACTGAATTTTTGGGATGTTGGTAGGATAGTGTAAAACCAAGTTTGCAGCTTTTAAAGACCTGAGTAACTAGTAATAGACATTATAGGTATGGCACACACATTATAGGCACAGCAGCCTCTGTACCTACTATTTTAAATGATATTTTGCAATATTGTTATGATTACTTATGATATTGTACAAATGAAAGCCATGATGGAAATTTATTATACGTTTTTTTTTAAATATTATTAAGTCTTTGTACGTGAGGGGCATACTTTATTCAAGTCCTTTCAAAAATTCATAACAATTATAATTTTCTCGAATCCCACGAATTTTAGCTGCTCAATCGTTGCAAATGGGTCACACTTTCATGTCCAGTCCAGGAAGGAATACGTCAAATTACAAAGTCACCCTATATCCTACTAATCCAGCAGCATCGCTTTGCTCGCATACTGAATGCTTACGTAGGTATTGTTATTAATTAATTAGGTGTTAGTTGTTATTTTGTATATAAACATTTACGTAAAAATACTATGTATAGGAACTAGGAACCTACTACATTGAGTATTGCTTCGTTATAAAGGTTTATATACTTATCCAGCTCGGTCGCTTCAAGCATTAACTAATTTGCAAAGAATAAGTCTTCCTGGAATAAGAAAAGCTAACTTGAAAACTACACTGACGAGCAATATAATAAAGCCACTAACGTATCATGAAATATTTCCGAACACACGCAAGATAGCTTCTTGAAGGAAAAACCACATTCAAGTGTATTTAATAGCGCATAAAAAACACCTATAAACTGTTTTCAAGATTTTTTGTTTACTTCATAAAGCTAATTTGTGTGGTTTAGGAGATATTTAGATTTTTTGGCACTTTGTAATATTGCTCGAAAACGTATAAGTCGCTAGTTGATTTGATAATTCGACTTTTCGGGAAAACCGTAGAGATATCCTAGGTATATTGCGGAATCCCGGATATTTATAAAATAGTGATAAAAATTCTGTGAGCAACTTGGAAGAAGCGCTCGCCAGCCGCTGCCGTGGCACCTCTCGCTACGCTCGCTCGGCTAAAGCGCGTTTGGTCACAATTCTAACCTATTTCACCCAGTTCAAAAGGACGAATCATACAATCTGCCGCAGAAATGTTTTCACCATTGTCTAATTAATCTAGTCGCGGCCAGATAAGCGGGTTTTCGCAATATCCCTAGGGTTCGCGAAAAGTAGAATGATCAAATCGCCTTGCGACATGATGAACGCGCCGCGTAAACACAGGAGTAGGTAAAGAAACGGAACAGAGACAAAGCAACATACAACCGCGCTATGATAGGTAGATAACCTATTACTGAAACAATCGACTGAAAGAAATTTAATTGTATTTTCTCTGAAAACCTACTTAGACCGGCTAGTTCAATAGGTACCATACTCATCCCGATGGCGATTTCCATCAGACATCCAGACGATTAGCTATGTACTTGCCGCATCAAGTTTAGGCTGCTCTTGCATATTATAAAGTGCGAAACTAACCTATCGTTAATACACATACAAAGGAAAGAAATGACTGACTGACTCTGACTGACATAATTATCAACGCACAGCCGAAATTAGTTAGTGTGCCTGCACAAGGTTTCCGTTCATAATGAAAAGTTCGTTTTTTAATCCCGTAGACTAATTTGACATTTCAAAATGTTTTTCTTTTTTTACCCGACTGCCCCAGAAGGAGCCAGAAGGAGGGTAATGTTTTTCGAGAGTAGGTATGTATGTATGTTTGTATGTATGTATGTATGTACAGTCACGGACTTTAATTGATGAGCCACTTAGAAACTTTTCAATTTTGCAGTTTCATACATTCACGAGATTACACGATTAAACACGAACTCAAATCGCATGCTCGTAAACATACAAACATACCTCGTGATGACAAATTACTAGTAATCGGAAATAGTCTTATCCATAGAGGTTGACTAATAAGTTCTCAATAAAAAATAAATAGAAAGTTTATCGAATATAATTGATACTGACCTCCTTTGAATTAGAGCTCATTACCTCGATAATTCTGAAAACCTATCCGAAGACAGTGACAGTTGACATTTCGATTTCAGAGTCGTTTTTTTTCAAATTTTACGAAATGACTAATTACAATTTCTCCGTACGGTAACGTTACTATGGCTACGCTAAAACAATCGTCGCTAGGTTACGGTTGCTAGACCTGCAATTGATTGACTTTGGGTAGTAGGGTAGTCACTTTGCTGTCAAGTTTGTAGTTCTGGCTCTCAGGTGAGCCAACCGGTAAAGATATTAAAATATAATTTTCTTCTTCTATAATATGAAGACATGACTTTCCGTGTCTGGATGTACGAGTATAACCGACTAAGCCCGATTTGCATTACACGGCTAAAATACGAACAGTGCCGAGTGGCTCATCAATTAAAGTCCGTGACTGTATGTATGTCTATTTCTTTCGCACGCTCTGAAGACTAAACGGCTTGATGGATTTTAACATACGAGGTGTCGTTAGGTTCGTCTTAATTGTGGGAGTGACATAGGCTATATTTTTTTAAATATATTTTTACCCGACTGCCTCAGAAGGAGCCAGAAGGAGGGTATTATTTTTCGAGAGTATGTATGTATGTATGTATATATGTGTATTTCTTTGGCACGCTCTGTAGCCTAAACGGCTTGATGAATGGCATACGAGGAGTCGTTTAAATAAATTAAAATATTGCTATCAAATAAAAGCTAGTACCTAATGAGTTAATACCTTAAATATAAATTAATATAACTACAAAGCTTGAAATAAAACAAATTATTTAAAAAACAAAAAACCCGCCTGCAAAAACGGGAAACAAACCTGAAATATGGTTAATGTAACTTTTGTTTGTTCTCCGCCTGTAATACCAAAATTCTACAGATTTATAAATCTGTAGAATTTTGCTTGTTTTTTCTCTTTTAATATGCGTTTTTGCAGGCGGGTTTTTTGTTTTTTAAATATTTTTTTTCAATTTGGAGTTTGACATTTGCACCTTTCAAATTAGTCTACGGGATTAAAAAACGAACTTTAGGCGACTATTTCAAGAGCGAGATTCGAAGAGGTTTAATCTCGAAAAATGGCTCGATACTTGAATCTCATTTAATTTATTTTCAAAAAGTTCCACAGCCTACCAAAGACCTCGCCATTTGCAGGGCGGTTATCTCCACTCTCGGCTATTTTCATTTATTTTCTACAGGCTATCTAGTTCAATTCCGATATCACTCTATCATCATATGGCCCAGAGACAACATAGTTAGGAAGTCCTAGAACCAAAAGTTCGGACACGTCTCTGACCTATACCATCCCGCACTGCTCCCCCGTGATGAATTACAGCCCACTCTCTCCAACAGAGAGGTGGCCTGTTTCCCAGCAGTGGGAACGGTATAGGCTGATTATGTCAGGCAGAAAAAGGATGACTGAATAATCCAAACAGCAAATTTCTGTAGTATGCACATTCGAGGAATTCAAGTGTGACCATTTACATAAGTAGTTTGATTCATTATACCCAAGTGTACCTAAAGTCTCGTATATTTTGAAACCGCTTCCTCTGTAACACGATAGTGATCTGGAAAATAACCTTTCGATTCAATATTCTCTCCTCAGATGTTCAGTTTCCTTTAAAATGTTTTCATTTTACCTTTCAGCGTTTTTATTCATTCGATGGTTTTTTTTAAACAGCTTTTATCATACAATCTCCTCAACATCCATTGTTGAACGTAGCATAACAAACAAACTGGAAAAAACTTTGGCTAACGAATAGTGCGTAGTAAAATTCATAAAGTAATAGGGGTGTTCTTCGACTCAACAGTGATGATTACATCAATCGTGCCGTAAACAAACATGTTCGCCTATTTTAACTCGAGGAGGAGGAATTTCCTATGACATATCGGCAATACTGTATGTAGCTTCCCATAGTGAATGAATTTTCGGTAAACCGGCCACATTATCAATTCCTCTAAAAGCAGTTCATTTCCTGAACCCAGCTGTCATTAGCAATTCCTCTAATTTGACTTAAAAGCAATTCATAATTTCGCACGCTGAGAACGAAAGTGACCTATCTCAACATTTTGGTAAAATGAGTTAAATATACAAATGATTCAAAAAATGATGACTCAAAAAAGTACCTACACTTTATCACACTTATATTCAAAAACAGACCATTAATGGTCAGAGAGGGATAGAGGGCTTTTCGGTCTCTGTTTTTGAGCGCTTCATACTCCCCGCACCAGAGTGAAAGGGACGCAATCAGTACTGCACCGCGAGTGGATGTAGCTGAACGTGTCATATTCAGTACCATAGCGACCGATTACACTTTTCGTCAGTTTAATGCCAATTTGTGGGCGTAAGTTTTGCTACAATTTATAATCATAAAGTGACCAATTTATGGTATAGGTCACTTTCTTATTTCTAATATTAACAACCTAGGTGACATAAATCAAATTCGGTCACTTTCTTATTTCTTATATTAACAACCTAGGTGACATAAATCAAATTCGGTCACTTATTTATTAAGGCATGAGTTAAACTCATGAACTCATTTCTAATAATAAAGTGCTTTTTCCAAAAGTTATTTTAAACAGAAAAAATATTTTATTTTAATTTTATATACGTATATTTAAAGTGATAAACCCAAATAATATTATACAAAAGAAATTCGTAACTTTCGTTTTCATATTATAAAGTTATTCTAGAAAGAATAGAAAATGTTCAATAAGTCGAACATATTTTATTCAATTCCCAAAAATCAAAAATTTTGCCTTGAGTCACTTTCGTTCTCAGCGTGCGAATTTTGTGGACCATATTACAAATCTCCATAGAAACCTGTCAAACAGATGAATTATTTCGAATTACACGCAGATCATATTATGAATTGTCAGTTTGTGACATTTTACGATGATTCATAATATTTTCATATTATGATTCTGCTAAAGTGACCGTTTTAAGCCCCCAGTAGTTCCGAAGATTACCCCCTACATACAAACTCACAAATTTCTCTTTATAATATTAGTATAACTAACATGCATGATCGAATCCTGCCTGTTGATTGTATCACGAGCATTTAGCTTATGTAGGAGATGCAGGAATACTAAAAACATATCTAAGGACAATCAAAACCGTTCCCACTGCTGGGACACAAGTCTACTCTTTGTGAGAGAGAGCGGACCGTCATCCACCACGCGGGCCCAGTGCGTGTTGGTAGATGTCACATAATAGTTATTTATGCAATTGTTATATAATAAGGGGTATTAAAACACGAATGTGATAATAGTATCACATGGGTGTTTTAATACCCAATTATTTACAGTTGTATACAAGACTTTATCTACACCCATGATATGAATCCTCTATAAAAGGTTCTTTGCAATACTAATATCGAACAAAAATGGAGGGATACGACGCACGTGAATTCGAATTTTTCGAATTCGAGTATTAGATGCTTTTTTGTTTTATTTATTATTAATCATTTATTTCGGATTCTCAAATACATCCATAAAGTTGTTAGTAACACGGAAATGCTTATGAAACTAATGTTAATTTTGTGTTTTAAATTACGGTGTTCGTGCCTGACAATTTTCTTTTTTTTAAATGAGTTGCATTATGAAATTTAGTACAACATAATAACACCCATTTGGAGGATATTATGGTTACTATGACAACATTAAAACAACCAGTGTTTTAATGTTGGCAATAAGCTAACTGTTTCAGAAACTTTTATAGAGGATTTATAGCATGGGTGTAGATGAATGTCTAAAAACTATGAAGGTACATTGCAACTGGGATCATATGAAAGCTTTCTCAGAGTTTAAAAATGTCTACCATTAATTGCTGGTGACATAATGTGTTTATAATAGCTATGGTGTTACTCGTAGCTGCAATCTTAGAATGCTTCCTGTAATCTAAGACTGTTCCAGGAACATAAGAAAGTTTTAGTTTTTTTATTTATGGCAAAGGTGGTATTAAGATAGAAACAGTGTTGAATAAATCCATGGGAAAAAGGTATTTTTTTAAGAAAAACCAGTAAATTCGAGCTTTCATGGGTTCGAGGGCAAAGCCAAAGCCAAGTCACTTGATGCTCTGCTAGGGTTGCGGGAAAGTCCGAAAGGGATACCGGGACCTTGGCTACAGGCAACTGAAGGAACACGGGTGGTAGTCAGTAAAAGTCTGACACGCCCTTCCGCGCCGCCCAGAGCGGGAGAAGTCATTTGATGATTACCCACCCTCAAAAAAAAAAGCCACAAAATGATGCTGTGTTTTAGGTAAAATCCACTGTTACTGTAGAAACCGTACTGTACTGTGCCTCTGTATGATTTGTTATGCACGTAACTTGGCAAGGTTTTGGCGTAGTGGAACTTTTTTTTTTATGTACCTACTTACCTGCCTACGAAAAATAATAATAATAGTCCTCCTGACCGTATTTTCGGCCACGGCGGCCAATCTCAACGGAGACTAGCCTTCGGCGCGGGAGATATTATAGTGCACAAGTGTGTGCGCAGACACCGGTGCACTCTCTCTTCCCTCACTCTCATAGTCCGATGGGACGGCAATCCGACACGACCGGAGAGAGATCAGGCGCAGGACCAACGGCTTAACGTGCTTTCCGAGGCACGGGGGTATCACACCTACCTACGACTGCAGGATTGGCGGACAGTGTGTGATTTCGTCACTATGACTTCGAATTGCACCTTCAGTTTCCCCAGGTGGATCCATTGACTACCAAACAGGGGTCTTAAAAGGGCCAATTTTGGCAGAATCATAATAAAAAAAATCCACGTGGAATTAGTTAGTTAGCAAACAATTTATTTTTTTATTTGCTTAGTAGGATTGTACCTTTTTTTTATTTTTTGGGTGGGAAATCATCAAATGACTTCTCCCGCTCTGGGCGAAGCGGAAGGGCGTGTCAGATTCTAACTGACTAAAACCCACCCGTGTTCTTTCAGTTGCCTGTTGCCAGTGTCCCGGTATCCCTTTCGGACTATTCCGCAACCCTGGCAGGCATCGGTCCTAACGGACCCCGTCAGGTGTGCTAACATCTCTTTGAGGCGCGCGTGGAACACGACGCGCCATCGACCCGGGCCTAGTCCTCATCGGACGGCGAGCTACCCATTGCTCGCCGTCCGCAAGCCCGCGCCTATGGTGGCCGGGAATCCGCCTGGGATTCCGGCAGCGGTGTTATGCCCCGGCGCTTCATCTCCTCGCACCACTCCCAGATGTGCACGAGGACCTTCGCCTCCAGATCCCATGGCGGTAATCCGGCAAGGAGGCTCGCCGCCTCACGAGAGACCGGGCGGTATCCCCGGGCCAGGCGTATGGCCATGACCCTTTGGGACGCGTTCAACCGGTGGGCTGGCCGCAGCCTAATGGAACGCGCCCACAGCGGTGCCCCGTAAAGGGCCATGGACCGCACGACCCCCGCGTAGAGCCTCCGGCAGGAGGCATTTGGCCCCCCAAGATTGGGCAGGAGCCGCCCCAAGGCGGCCCCAGCCCGGTCCAGGCTGGGAGCCAAACGTCGGAAATGCAGTAGGTTTGTACCTAAGGCTTAATGTGGCTCGATCGATCAGGTTAAGCTACGCTTGCCGCGGTTGGTCCGTGGATGGATGACGATGGATGATGATCTTTACACACCAAGACCCCTCCGTGCCTCGGAAATCACCCGTTGGTTCCGGCTGTCATTTAGTGTTTGACAGTCGTTACGCGTTGTCGGAAACCCGAAAGTCTGACGTGACAACCATTCTTACGATGCGGTATCGTGCTACCCAGTAACTGGGTTATGGAGGTTAGATAAGCAGTCACTCCATGTAAAATACTGGTATTAGCTGCATTTGGTTAGGCTAGAAGCCGACCGCATCATAGTTGGGAAAATGCTTGGCAGATGAGTAGGTTTTTACCTATGTCAGCTGTAACTCGAGCTCAGAAGGATGCTGCGGCCTATTCTCTTGTAAAAAATCTATACTGGGTGTTAGGGTAGACACCGTTATCCTTGAAACTAGTGGTTTGGTGTCATCTATAATATACTTTTTCTATGGGACCACACTTGAAATCGCGAAAAAAAAATCAGCTCTTCCATACATTTGTGTTTACTTAATTCGACATAATGTATGGAACAGCTAATTTTTTTTTGCGATTTCATAGTTGGTCCCACAGAAAATGTATTTTATAGATGACACCAAACCACTAGTTTCAAGGATAACGGTGTCTACCCTAACTCTCTGTAGAAGCAATTAGCATATACTACCATCCTACTAAACTAAGGACTTCATGGCTATTCTGCATTAGCATTAGTGACAGGATGACAAACAACTGGTACCTACCCCAATATATTAATATCTTTCATAGAAATATAGCAAAATGATTATGTTACTTTTGTTGCTTATGTACGTAACATGTTTGAACAACTGTTTTATTTAATGACGTGAAGAGCAAGTGCTATACCTACATAAAGGATAGGAGCGAAGCAAGCTGCGATTTTACCTATAGTGTAAACTCAGGCCCCAGGCGCTGCTTAGTTGGGGGATCACTGTTTTAATAGCTATGTTAAATATTCTAGTTATGTGCAGTAAGCATACAATATTTGATTATTATTTTTGTAACAATGGACCAATATACAGGCAATCCGTTAGGGGATGTAGGAGACGTCATATGCAACCAAATTACCCCTGCAGGCGTAGCATGACGGTTTCTATCTCTACGAAGAATAGACATAGCTTTTTCTATACAAACTGACATTTCGTTTCTTCATGTTTGACACCGCACCGTAGAAATCTTTCTACAATCTGTCATTTTGTCTTTCATTTCTAACGATCTTTGTCTAGGTCTTTTTACATGTAGACTATTTCGGAAGAAAGTTTCTACTCAAACTGTCAAAATCACACTGACAACTGACATTTGTCTATGGTAGTGAAGACAATTTGATTTTGGAATCGCCAGTAGAAAACTTTCTACTCGACGGCCAAAAAGTATAAACGGTTATCTACAAAATCATGATTTTACAAGGGAGCGTTTTGAACGCAAAATTGTGATAATTAATAGAAGGACAAAGCTATCTTCTCCTATTTTCATCATTTAGTTAATAATAAGTAGTTAAGTACCTATCAAGAAAATAGTTAAGGCCAATATTTCTGTGAAATTGTTTGATCCAAAATACGGTACTTCGACAACTTGAGTTTTTTTTTTGTAGTTGACTTAATCAGTAAAAATTGAGAATCAAACAGAAAAAAAAATCCTATGACAAAACAAAGAATTCTGAGTCAAATTATGTAAAAGAGTGAATTTCGTAAAAAGTGCAGTTGACTCTTTCTACTTTGCTGCCGTCGTACTGTACTGTCTACACGAAATGTCATCTTTGTCTACTCTTCCGTCGACAAAACGGTGCTCATGCTACGCCTGCCCTGATGACCCCTATGCCCATGTCAACCATTTTCGAGTAATTCGATATTTGATAGGTATTTTAAAATGTATGAAATTAAAATATAAAACGTCAAATGACTCGAAAATTGTTGACATATATCCTATGAGTCTAGTATCATAGGAGTAAAAAAAGGTAACTTATTGGTTGTAAATGACCTCTCCTACATCCCAAGCTATACCACACTGACGATGCCGCAGGCAATGAGGCAAAAGCTAATTTATTTAGAATAAATCTTGGGTAGACCATGACTTGGATTAGAACATAGGATACTTTTTACCCCGAAATTCCTACGGCGGGCGCAGCTTGTTTTCTATAAATCAACAACTAACAGGCCAAGAAAACTTTGCAAAATAAAATATTAAATTAAATTAAACAATTATAAAGTGCGAAACGAATTATTACATAATTAGTATTATATTACGTACGTAGGTTCAAACGATTAGTTAGGCCTGCCAGAACACACTTGTATACACATTAATAATTGGGTTTCCACTGAAAAACTAAACATGCATGATATAACCGTCCCAGATATTTATTAGTTTGCCCTAGAAACTGATTGGAAACAAGCCTATTGTTTTCAAAATAGACCATATTTATGTAAGTTTTATCTTAATTGTGTAAGGAACTGTAGTTCTGTGCCATGGTTAAACCACATTATGTTTCTAGCGCCTACCTACTTATCACTGCCGACTGCCCCGTTGGTCTCGTGGTCGCAAGTGCGACTGCTCAGCGTGGGGTCCTGGGTTCGATTCCCGGGACGCAGTGTTATTGGGTTTTTCCATTAGGAATATCGTAGTAGCAGCCCGGAGATTGGAAGTTGGCGTTGTGATACCCCCGTGCCTAGGAAAGCATGTTAAGCCGTTGGTCCTGCGCATGATCTCTCTGCGGTCGTGTCGGATTGCCGTTCCGTCGGACTACGAGAGTGAGGGAAGAGAGCTATTATAGTGCACCTGTGTCTGCGCACACACTTGTGCACTATAATATCTCTCGCGCCGAAGGAGTCTCCGTTGAGATTGGCCGCCGTGGACACTTACTTATCATATTTCTAATGCATTTTTCTGTACAAATAATGATGTTGAACAAAGATTCAAAACCAATTAACGCACTTTGCAGATATAATGGTTGTTTTAAAAACAAAAAATACCTCCAATTTAAATCCGCACGTTCAATGAACCAAGCTTTTGACACCATATATATATCATCTGTCATCACTTATCAAATAATGAAAAGTTTATGGTTAAGGGAAAAGAAGCTACAATGCAGGTATCTAATACCATCGTAATTAAAAATAAACAAAACGAAATAAGACATTATTTCGGTCAATTTATTGAGCAGTTTTGAATGGCGTGCCACAGGGTAGAGTGCTAACCCCTCTTATTTTCAATATGAATATTGCATAGTTACAATTGAGACATTATTAGCTACTATTATAATTTTGTAACTACCTGTGTTGTAAGTGTTCATAATAATATGTACATAACATGAGCGACACGTTGCCAACGGCACGCGGCAGAGGCAATTGCTGTAGACGCGTCGACGGCTGCAGTTGCCTCTGTTGTTGGCAACGTGCCGCTCTTCTATATGAGCATTAAACTCCTTTTCGAATTGCAACAATGACATTGTAGTCACTGGAAACAATCGTCACACCGAAATGTAAGTAACCAAGCAATGATCTGATGTACATACAAATGTGTAGTAATTCAATGAAAAACTGAATGCAGACCATACATCCCCATTGTACGCGTACTAAGAACAAAACAATACTTTCAATAAACATAGGTAATTATTGTTTTCGCTTACTTAGAATCGTCAGATAACGGGTTTCTATAAATTAAGTGATCGTAGTAGCTACTTATTGGATTCTACATTTTGGCTTTTTAACACAAGCTATCACTTCGTTTACGGTGATGAGCCACTAAATTAGTGTACTATCCTAATCGAGCATAAGTTCAATAACATTATTAAAATGAAAAACAATAATTTAAAAATAACTCCGTTAAGTGCGTACGTACTTAACGAAGTTATTTTTAAATAGGTAACGTAACACCATGAGGGTTTAATAACAAAAGCAATAAGTTATCAAATCTTTGGATTGTGGATGTCTGTAGGGGCTAATTAATGTCTATATGGCTTAGTGTACTAAGACCTATAACGACGAGTCAGCGCTTGTGATGTTTCTAAAATAGGAACTCAGGACTTTCAGTGTCTAGATTGGCTCTTAAAAGAATTTTTTTTAAATACAGTTAGTCAGTTTTATGACAAAAAAGTTAACCAGAACTTATCATCTAGTGTTGTGAGTCTTGGTCAAACGCATTATACAGGGTGGAGACAATAAATTAAACTGCGTATATCTAATGCCGTTCCTAGTCTGGATACGAAAAAACAAATTTCAAATTCAACCAGTCATATCTTGTGGAATTAGCAAGCTTTAGTGGCAGGTAAGAATTTTTGAGAGTAGAGTAGAGCAGCGGCGCAATTATGTTTGCGAAAAAATAAATGTTTGTATAGGCGTCCTATTTAAAAGCGATCGCCGCGCGAATACGCGATGCACATGTCACTTTTTGTTCGGAAAACCGGCGCCCGGTTCGGACGCCCTCAGCCGGCGCGACCACGCGTTCAGGTTCATCGAACAAAAATGAGACATGTGAGCGCGACGATCGCACATCGCGTATTAGCGTGATGATCGCGTATTCGCGCGACGATCGCTTTTAAATAGGACGGGGCGTAAAGAATGCCATTGCGAAATTACCATAGCATAAAATACGTATTCTCACAACATGAGAATAAGTATTTTATCATTAATTAAGTAGTTAGATTAACGTTACTGGAAAATCAGGTTTCCCTTAGGTATTTCCTCTATTTATGAGATATATAAATATCCTGATTAGAATTTAATTACGTCTTATTTACTTTGTCCTTAAATGCTCATAGTATATTTTACTTATCAAAGCTCCCTTTGCAGTTGTCACGAAATCACTTCATTATTTGCCTATGGCTGTTTTCATTATGACACCAAAAATAATACTTAAATATAATATTATTGCACTGTTGGGTGTTCAACTTTCGGAGCTGAGTCGAGCGGTTAAAACCACCAGCGCGCTTTTATTTAGGTGTCGCTTAGAGTCAGTGAAAACGGATATTAGTTTCCTACTTACATAATCCCACGGGTAGGCAGAGCTGACCCATGTATATTTTTATCTATTTACGTGTACATTTATCCAGTTATTGTAGAATCCTATACCTAGTCCAAAAACAAGGGGGTACAGATACCTACAGGCTGCTACTAACAAATTTCTAATGGAAAAACCAAATAATATTTGCCCGACTCGGAAATTGAGCCCAAGACCCCATTTGAAATAAGATTAGACATTAAAACAAACACTTTTACAGTCCGTTCAACCGATTTTGACTTCTATACCGTAGGCATAAGGATAGCATTAAAAGCAAAAAAAGTTACACAATACCAACTATCTACTGCGGCTGCCATTTGTCATGCCACCAACGCAATAGAATTCAACATCGATTGAACGGAATGTAAAAAAGGCTTATCTATACGTCTAATCTTATTTCAAATGGAGTATAGACGTTCAGCATTCTCGTTTGCTCCCGCTCGACCAACGCAGTCACACACATCACATGCATGACACGTTGTTTGTGACAATTAATAATCTATCTAAAGTATGCTGTCCGCGTTGTTCTTTTAAACTACGCGACGGACTTTGATGTGGTTATAACCATAATTTAGAGAATTTATTCTGGAAGGTATATTTTAATTTTAATAATAATTCTTATATAATAGACTTCCTTAAAAAGACATACCTATCGATATTTTGTTAAGTCGTGAAAATCGATTTACTTACTTTTGGATTTAGGAAAAATGGTTGTACTTCCAAGTACCTATACATTTAGTCAAATTAGCGCTCGCCGGCCGGTGCCGCGGCACCGCTCGCTACGCTCGCTCGGCTCGCGCGCGTTTGGTCACAGTTCTACCCTAACCTTACTCATTTCAGTGAAAAATTTTTTGTCAGTTTATAATCTAATTGAAATAAAACCGATAGATTTGATACTAACGATTCTCACAATCTTACGGTGACATACACTTTCTTGCTTACGTAATGGACGTGTTTTTCCACGTCAACACTTGACTTGTAACCCTAGTTCGTAAGTTTGAGGACACCGTGACACTAGGCAAATAGCGGCCGCATTGAGTTGACTTTGATTTGGGGATGATATCGTATTATAAATAAACCTTCTTTCTTTGCGCAATGAAAACAGTTTTAATGAAAAACAAGTTCTCGAAAGTCAACTGCCTCGTTGGTCTAGTGGTCGCAAGCACTACCGCTGAGCATTATAAGGTCTTGGGTTCAATTCCCGGATCGGATAACGTGTTATTGGGTGTTTCCATCTAAATTTTCTCACGGAGTCTGCATTAGTGCTCGGTTGATGGCTTATTTAAGATGGGACTTAAACATAACTGGCGAAATGTGGGTGTACAGTAGGTGCACCTTTGCCTAAGCCTCCAGGGAATACAGATGTGATGTTAATTTATATAAATGATCTTTTAGCATCAAACTAGATGAGGTCGGTGTCTCATATCAGGGGGCTTAAAACGGTCACTTTAGCAGAATCATATTAGGAAAATATTATGAATCATTGTAACATGTCACAAACTGACAATTCATAATATGCGTCTGCGTGTAATTCATATTACGAAATAATTCATCTGTTTGACAGTTTTCTATGGAGATTCGTAAAATGGTCTACAAATTATGAATTGCTTTTATGTCAAATTAGAGGAATTGCTATTGACAGCTGGGATTCAGGAAATGAACTGCTTTTAGAGGAATTGCTAATGTGGCCGGTTTAGGCCCCCAGACTACTCTGAGAAGAAATATCGAAACAAACTCAGAGCTCACAGTCCTACTTTTATTATAAGTCCATACATACCTAATCTTGGCCAAGTCATAGCCTATATGTTTTCTGTTATTGCCTTCCCTACTCACTCTGTAGTTGTTTTAGTCTCGTTTCTTGGGTTTGCTGCTACCAGGCTTTAATATTTATTTGTTACTAACTCGGGTTACTGTGACGTCACAAGCACCAACTTATAGACAGACTCAATCAACAAAGAAAAAAACAAATAAACTTAGAATCATAAAATAAATCACAAGGACAATTTGTAGTCACAATCACTTCGTTAGCTATCGATACAGACAAGTATTTCTGTGTGTAAATAATGTGATTTTGTTAGTAGGTACCTCCCTCATTTCTTTTTGAACAGCTCGACCGGGGAAGTTACTACTACACCATAATTATACTTACACCAATATGCGTTGTATTAACTTTTAAGTGATTTGCTATTTTTACCCGACTACGGCGAAGAAAAAAGGAGGGTTATGATTTTGACCTGTATGTATGTATGTTCATCTGTTCCCTCATATCTTCTAAAAGACTCATCACAATTTGACAAATGAGGTATCGTTGAAAGCGTCTTAATAGTCCGCTGTTTATAGGCTATGTGGCGTAACATTAAATTAAAAATGGCGCCCTCTGGAGGACATAAAGTCATGAACTAAACATAATATTTTTTAATCATACCATGTTAGGTATAAAATGAAAGGGCTTAATTAGCACATTTCAAAAATATATATATTACAACCCCAGAAAAGTTTAAATAAATTAAAAATCCGGAGTTACACGTAATCTGTTCGATTTATGCCCTAGCACGTGTGACTCCGGATTTTTAATTTGTCTGTCTGTGGTGTCTTGTTTATACCATTTTAGTTGATTGGCTTTCTTGTCGTAGTTGGGTTTAAGTTTTTATTACTTGAAAATTTTTTTTACTTGGTCGATCGCATGTTACTTGGGGTCGGTGCAACACGTTTTATTTTTCCATATTCTGCCCTGTCAACCCTCACGCTATCATTCACTCCTTTCTCTTTCATCTCCCTTCATCAACATTTATATTTCATAATGATATGATTTTGACCGGTATGTGTGTATGTATGTAATGTATGTGTGTATGTATTATGTATGTTCATGTGTTCCCTTATAACTTCTAAACTACTCATCGTAATTTGTCAAATGAGGTACCTATCGTTGGAAGTGTCTTAAGTCTCGTTCGTTCTAGCGCATAAAGTCAAGAACTATTTTTGTTTATGAAGCCATGTTGCGTATCAAATGAAAGGGCTTAATAGCATTATCAAAAATTATATTATTATTACCCCAAAAAAAAAAGTCTGTTCGATTTATGCCCTAACACGTGTGACTCCGGATTTTTAACCGACTTCTTCAAAAAGGAGCTTAGGAGGTTCTCAATTCGCCTGTGGTTTTTTATTATTTTTATTTTGTCTGTATTTTACTCGATTGCTCCGCCAATTATGAATCGATTTTGATGATTATTTTTTGGTTTGGTAGGTCATGCTTCAGAGGTGGTCCCATATAAATTTTACTAACTTTGCTTGCGTAGTTATTGAATTAGCTTCAATATTACATATTTTTTCCCACTTAGTGTATGTAGACGATATATTGTTTGAGTCCGTTACTGTTAGTTATTTAGTAGGTAGTGGTATTGTATTCGAGTTTGTGTGGGGTATGAACCACAACTAAAAAGTGGCAAAAAACGAAAATGGAAAATCAAAGACACCGACGTCCGAAATTAAAGTTATTTTTCACTTTTTTTGTGTATTTTTTGGATGTCGGTTGTTTTTTTAAATAAAATTAAAATGGTATAAAGTTTATACCTTTTTAATTTTATTTGTCTCAAACAACACAACAAACAACACATTTGTTTGTGACAAAAAAAAACAACCGACATCCAAAAAAAAACACAAAAAAAGTGAAAAATAACTTTAATTTCGGAAGTCGGTGTCTTTAATTTTCCATTTTCGTTTTTTGCCACTTTACTTAGTACACTTTTCTGCCATAGTTGGGTTTTAGTTTTATAACTTTTATTTTTTTAATAAGTCTGCTGTAAATTTCCAACTACGTTATGTCATCAACATCAACAAATTGCTAACCTATTTCTCAGTTCAAAACAAAACAATAATCACAGTTACGCTTTGTTTGTGATGTAAGTAATGGCAAATTAATCGCAATTTAGAATGGTCGAGACAGCCCGGCGACGGCGACGTATCAAATGAAACAGCCAATGTATCGACCCTGCACAATTGATCCGGGACAATTATGACCCAGCATGTCCTTTGAAATGACGGTATGCTACACGTTCCAAGTTCACTCAGTCAGTTCAAGACAGATTTTGTAAAATCCACCTCTAAAGATATAATGATGGATTTCTCTCTCTGAAGGATCGTGATCTCACCATCATGTAGTATTTATTTCATGGAGATACCTAACCTATTGTAGAAAGATGTCAAGAATTTTCTGATAGGTTGTATGTTGACTTGAAAGAGCATGGCAGATGAGAGTATGTCATGCTCACTTAAATGTATCGCTGATGATGGCGCGTGTGTTGGATCATTCGGTTCCTTACAAAATGGTTGAGCTGGATGGTGCTGATCCATGTGTCATGTTCGTGAACGGGCGCCGTCAGTTGAGACTGGTCATCTCTTATTTGCTAGAGCTTATTTTATTTTTAATCTTAAATTTTGAATTGCTTTTGATTCTTTTTTGTTTCACATTGTTCTCACATAATAGAAGCAACAAGAATACTGTACCCAGGATTTTGTAATATCTATAACCATATTTAAAAGAGTGTCGTTGGAGTTTCTTGCTCGTTCTTCTCTATAGAAATCTACGTTTTGGAATGGGCAACTAGCTAACTTTCTGACTAATTGACCGACTCTTTGACAATTCAAAAACTGCTTGTAAATGGTTTAATTGAAATAAATGCTTTGAGTTTGAGTTTGTACACCGATCGAATGCCGACATTTTCTGTTAAAATCCAAAGTGGATCCAAACTTTGTCGTAAAACAGAAAAGTTTTGCATGTCGCTACAGGTCTGAGTGCTCAGGGTTCAGCGGAATCACTAAAGCATTTTCAATCGTAAGCTCGTACGTAACTACGGAGTATGCGCTAAGGTAGTTCGTGAATTTCAAATTCTCTTACATTTTCAGAATCGGCCTCAAATGTCATGAAAAAGACATTCAATAGGACAATTTGAATAATGATTTTTATACTTACATAAAATTCTGCAAAAATTCATATCTAATACGGTTGCGAATCATATTTTGATCAACATACAACCTGATAATTCCACCAACATCTGCAAAATCTTCGGTCCCCTTCAGCTAGCTAGAGTCTAGTAGAGCATTCTAGGGTATCCAGAAACTTGGCTCGTGTTCAACGCACCTTCCGCTTCCGTAACCCTGACTCCTCTAACAGGGTCAGGCATCTCGTTAACATGATGTACTGGCATCGAGTCAACTGCACGTGTAGTCCCATTGATGGGTCAAACGTGGTACTAACAACTAATTGAATATTGATTAGTAGGTAGATAAATTGTTTTGTTTGTAATCTGGACAATTGCGTTTGTAGTACCTACCTATGGAAAATTTTGTGTTATGTATGGAGTTAATTAAAGTGTTTTTTCTTTTTCATCTAGAAGCATGTAAGTAGCAATGTTTATTTGATCTTATTTATTTGAGTTAAATATCTTTTAAAGGTTCCGGTAGGTAAGTAATTTTACACAAACTGAAGCCACGACTTCAATTTTTACATAGCAGAGAAAAGGATATTCTGCCATAATAATAACCCTCCTTTTTTGGCTTCACCGCAGTCGGGTAAACATGAAATGATGTTCGTTTGTTCGTCGGTAAGCGCATCACCGAATATGCTTTTTTATGTTAGTAGATAATAATCCGATTAAGGTTTTTTGTGGAAGAAAAATTGGAAAAACATCCTGCAAAACTAGGAAAACGGTAACAACTGATAGTCCTTTTTTTCATGGGAGTTTTGTATAAACTACTTATTGCTTGGACAGGAAAACGTCTGTCGGGTCAGCTAGTAGGTACTAAATTATATTTAAGAAGTACGTAAAATCACTATTTGCCATTATAAATTAGGTAGGTAGAAGACTGGTTTATTATTTTACTCGATTACCTAATAGTTAAACAAAAGCTAGGTAATTGGTAAAGTTCATTAACATAGGTACCTATTAGCTTTTGCATTAATTCTGATGTATTTTTAAGACTAGGTATAGTCTGAAATCACCAATAGGTACCTACACGAGCAGCAACCGTTATGAAATATGATCAACCGTTGTTCCTATTCTAAATGAGAAAAAACCTACATCCTGTTGTAGAAACAGGAGAGATACAAATGATAAAAATATTAAAAGCCTTTATTCTACTTACCATCAATTAAAAACTGCATAAAGATCTTACCAAAAAACATTCGAAAATAATCTTCTTCAATTACACGATGTTATAGGTGGTGCACACGGTTACACATCAAGCTATACATTTCCAGTTTAAGCTGATCTCGCATTTTAAAGGATTTCCGTACAATGCGAGGTCAGCTTAAACTGGAAATGCAAAGCTTGATGTGGAGCCGTGTGTACATGCATTTTAACTTCACATAATTACCTATTACTAGTGTTTAAAAACGCAGTTGATATAATTCACTGATTAAAAAGTATACATGAATCATTTTATTGTTACAGTGGTTCTCCCAGTATTCTCATACGGCACGGCGATAGGCTGGATCTCCCCCATGGGCCCCCGGCTCATGTCGGAGGAGACGCCGGCCTCGGCCCCCGTGCATCCAGACACCATATCTTGGATGGCATCAGTGGTGTACCTCGTTGGGACTCCCACCGTGTTCTTCTTTGGGTATATCGTGGATAACTATGGGAGGAAGAGGGCATTGATGCTGACGTCATTTTCTATGGCTGTAAGTGTACTATGATATGCATGTCAAATCCTAACTAATATTATAAATGCGAAAGTGAGTTTCTTTGTTTGTTTGTTACGCTTTCACGCTAAAATGGCTGAATGGATTTGGATGAAATTTGGCACATGGTTAGACCATAACCTGGAATAGGACATAGGATACTTTTAATTACTTTTTCTCCCGATATTCCCACGGGATCGAGAATTACGCGTGAAACCTCGGGGCGCAGCTAGTTGTCCATATTTCAGGAATTTTCTGTTAACCGTAATTCGCTAAGCCATCACTGCCAAAATATATCACCTCTTGTCTGTAGGTACCTACTTGGCTGTGTGACCGCATCCGCGTCCGATCCAAAACCTGTCAAGCTATGCCGTATCAGATTTTGTGTTAGAAAATTGCAAACAGTCTGTTATGACATGGTTAACTGAACTTTGGGCTTTGCAAAACTTCTCTCGCAAACGCTAGAAGAACACATAATATAAAATCACGCCTTGTTTCCCCGAAGGGTTAGATAGAGGTAGTAGGTAGTAGGAGGCACCTTTTTTTTTAGAGTGTTAGATCATCGAATGACTTCTCCCGCCCTGGGTGGAGCGGGAGGACGTGTCAGACTTTTACTGACTAAAACACACCCGCGTTCCTTCAGTTGCCTGTTGTCAAGGGCCCTGGTATCCCTTTCGGAATTTCCCGCAGCCAGTAGGAGGTACCTATATTTCGCCAGTTAAGTTTAAGTCACATGTAATAGGGGGCGAGCCTATTGACATCGCTACGCTAGAAGAATCTTATACTAACGTTACTTCTATCTTTCCAGGCATGCTGGGGTTTGAAGCTATATTCAACTGAAACGTGGGCCCTAATAACAGCCCGAGCGATAGTCGGTCTCGGCGTGAGCGGCTCCTACGTGGTCACGCCCTTATACATTAAAGAAATCAGCGAGGATTCCGTCAGGGGAACTCTTGGGAGCCTGGTGGTACTATCTCAGAACCTGGGCAATCTGTTTGCCTACGTGATGGGGGAGTACCTGAGCTATAACGCAATGCTCTGGGTGTGTCTGATCGTGCCTATCCTGCATTTAGTGCTGTTTACCGCGATGCCGGAGACGCCTTCGTATTTGTTGAAATGCGGAAAGGTTGAGGTGAGGAATATTTTTTTTACACACGTACCTACCTAGTACTTTCTTATATTGTAGTTTCGTGATGCTGATGGGGATAATAAACTGCGAGGGCTGGTTCGAAGTGGTTCAGGAAAAGACTACTAAAGGTCTCCCCGGAATTCTTCTAGGTAGATGATAAACCTAGAAGAATTCGGGGGAGACCTTTAGCCATAATTGAGACAGTAAGGCGTGGAAGGGGTGTTTAATGTGTAACAATAATATAGGCTTAGAATAATAAAGCCATACCTGCCTGCTTTCCCAAGAACAACAAAGCGTAGGTACCTACTTAAAATCCAAGTTACACAACATCATAGTGATAAAAGCCATACCTAAAAAACCATCTCCGTCTCTTTGTTCGAAAGAAATAAGGAAGCTAGTTAGGTACTTCCAAAAGTGCCTTATTTAATTAAAAAATCATTTGCCAAACTTTTATTCCATAAATCGTTTCCATAGGAGGCTCGTGACGCATTAGCGTGGCTGCGATGCCGGGAGCCTTCCGAGCCAGTCGTGGACAACGAGCTGCAAAAGTTACTGCTCGAGCTTGAGCAGAGCAAGTCGGGCAAACTAAGCGACGCGCTCAAAACACTCAGTAAGTAGAACATAGTAACAGTAGGCACACATTTGCGGGTTACAGTAGGGGACATTTTCCCTTCGTCCAACAGCGACAGCGTGAAATATGGCGACACATCTATTTTCATATTAGAATGTATCATCATCTGCCTAGCATTTTCCCAACATGTTGGGGTCGGCTTCCAGTCTAACCGGATGCAGCTGAATACCAGTGTTTTACATGGAGCGACTGCCTATCCCTTGGTAAGACTGAAGACTTTGTCAGACTTTCGGGCTTCTGACACCTGAAACAACTGTCAAAAATCTACAATTGACAGCCGGGACCAACGGCTTAACGTGCTTTCCGAGGCACGGAGGCGGAGAGGTCGTTGTATGTAAAGATGGTCATCTTTACATACAACGACCTCTCCGCCCCATCCACTGACCGATCGACCCATCACAAGCCCCTCATTATTAGCATGTATAATGTTGTGAAAAAAACATGTCGATATCGGGGTAAGGTATGGGACGAGATTTTAGAGCGAAATCCGAAATTACAGTAGATCAAAGTTGTTAAAGGAATCATTGAGCCCGTTTTGTAGAGTATCGAAAATTTAATAGGTGTATGTACCTACAACTGTTGTTTTTGTAAATAGGTAGGTACCTCTTTGCTATCCTGCTGCTCCAGCAGGAAATTCATGTGAAAAGTGGCAAATAAAATCAGTCTTTTACAACAATTTACGACTGACTTAATTGTCCTTCTCCAAAAAGTTTATCCATCAAGACGATCCCCGTATTGAATAATGAGAACATTCATTGGCTTGCTAAAGTCGCGATCTACAATAGCATATGCACATATACGATCAACGCCATCTGTCGGCGAGTACAGCAACTAATGGACGCGTTTCTTTTTATGGAGATGCCGATTTTGAATAATAAGACATTTTTGTTATATATAAAAAGAAAAAAAAATACAATTCAGAAAATCAATTTTTGTCGTGCTTATCCTATGCTGGACGCCATTTTTTTTTTATATATATAGTAGGTAAGTAATTAATATACCTACATACTTTCAATATTAATAAAAAAACTTCATCAAAAAAAAAAGTAACTAAGTACATTGATCAGCATTGAACCGCACAGCAACAAACCTCCTAGATCCAGTCATTAGTATCTGTATGTTCAGGCGAACGGTAACAACTAACAATAAATAAACGAATGGGCGCTAGTAGTGGCTAGTGGCTACCGGTAACGGGACGTAGGGCAAACAGCCGGGAGACTCTGTTTGTCCACACTAATGCTCTCAACATGACCGTCTATGTTTGACTAACTTATAATATAGGTTTTTGGGTTAGAACGGACCTTTTTCAAGCTCGAGAAGAACCTGTTTAGGTAACACTTGTTCTGTGTAGAAAACGAATGTTTTGTGAATGTTTGAAATGTTTTATTTACCTGGCGTAGTTTTCGATACAATGAAGGCCCGACTGCGGCGAAGCCCAAAATGAGGGTAGGTAATGTTTTTATTTGCCATTTTATACATGAAGCCCAGACCTTGAGCTCTTGCAAAAATCCCTACTTTTCAACCCGTTTCTATGGTAGTCATGCTACGCGAACAGGTACGCTGGTACTTCACTAATCCGTTAGCCAAACACATTATGAGAATACCTGCTCCAGCAAATTCATGTAGGCTACTGTCTTTTATCGGTAGGTACCTACCTAATATAAGGATAACTAGCCGTCTCCAATATCGATACACCTTCATAGCGTTCGCAGATAGCATACCTATTTACCTAAGTACAGTCTGTGGCCGATTTTTTGTAGGAGCTAAATTAAACAGTAGAGATCAAATTTATCAACGCACACGTCCTACAAAACGTAGGGCGTATTAATCAATTCAATTAATCTTTATTGCAATCTATAATGTACACATACAGGTGGTAAGCATTCGATTATTTATATGTGTAGGTACTCTAGTCTCAATAGAGTCTGTGAGACTCTATCAGACTCAGTCTGATAGAGTGTTGCGCTGCAAAAGAACTAAACAAACAAACCAACTTTGTTATGCTGGTGTGCGTGACAGCTACGTCAAAAAATCGTGTTACGTCATTGTGCTTTTTTAGTGTGCGTGCATTTAGCGGCCAATAGTTGGACGCCATTTGTTTCGACGAGTTCACAACTTTGACTGTCTACTTTGGCTGATTTAACCAAAGCAAGATAACTTTTATTCGGGGAATAAAATTGACGTCTGACAGTTTTTGTATAGAAAATCTGTCAAATTATTTATATTTACTCGCTGGATTATACGAGATAAAAGTTTGGTCGAATTCACCCTTGACAGATTTGTATATTTAGTGGTAAGTTAAATTTAATACAGATTAAAATACCTAACAGAATTATGGACCCTGTCGGGCACGCTTAGGTATCTATTTTCTAACAACAGTGTCTGAAACGGGTTAAAGTAGTATTTATATAAACAAGCACACCCACAGCCGCGGCACTGCGTCAGTGTAGCGTCTCGCTTTATGTAGGTACATTCCCATGAGGCTTTTATCTCGCACCCACCGGCCACCGTTATGAAGAGCTTCCGGACGTAAAAATTTACGGCTGAGTAGACTGTAGATGCTGGCTTTTGGTCGCTCGTATGGTTAGACTTTTTTATTTCTTGGTACAAACTCATCCTCAAATCATGAACCCATTACAGGCACTTTTGAATTGTCAAGGTATCGGTTTCACTCTAGTTCAAGTGTCGCCACCTTATCCTCTTAAAACTCAAACAAAAACATAAGAAACATGGCAAACATGCTTTTTGCACGCACACAAGGAAATATGGGCGCGGGCTCGTGGTCACACCAGGGTGTACCTAAAACCAGTGTGACTAACACATGCGTAGGTAACAATAGTGAGTACCTAGTGGGTCGATCGGTCACAAAGATAAAGCTAGTTGTCCATTTTAAAGCATCAAATCAGTTAAAAGAAGTGTACTGTCGTAACTACGCCACTGATACCTTTTTTTTTGAGCTTGGGAAGTCATCAAATGACTTCTCCCGCTCTGGGTGGAGCGGAAGGGCGTGTCAGACTTTTACTGATTAAAACCCACCCGTGTTCCTTCAGTTGCCTATTGCCAATGTCCCGGTATCCCTGGCAGGACGCCACTGTTATCTGACTTCGACTGCTACAGACTGTTACCTAAATTCTTAACAGAAAGACCTAATTATACTTTCTCCGACCAGGGAATCGAACCCTGAACTCCGCATGGTTAACCACGAATTAGTCCATTACATTTTAGCACTGAAAGTATTTTGTGTTTATGTATCTATGCATTACTTTACATATGGTATCATAATTGAAGGTTTTTAATTATGATACCATAGAATATGACGGAATCTTACAAATACTTACAATGTAGATCACCTATATTATTTGATGAACTTATTGCAGGGAGATACGTACCTAAGTATTCTTGCAAATAATTAGGTACCTAATATTATTTTTATTATGTTAGACTTCCTATAAAAAAAATATTTCATATCACAAGCTTGACCAAATCATTTTCCCACAGTAACAGACCGCAGTACCTTCCGTGCGTTCCGCATAGTCCTCATCATCACGGTAGCGCGGGAGCTATGCGGCTGTCTCGCCGTCCTGCACTTCGCATCACTGATCTTTAGCAAGGCGAGTGCTGGAGGGTGCCTGCTTACAGCCAACCAACAGGCTGCAGTCTTGGGACTGGTGCAATTCGTGGGATCTTGTACTGCGTCCAGTCTTGTGGAAAGGACTGGAAGGAAGGTGAGGGACATTGATTCTTTAGTAGGTACCTATAGCCAGGTAGCCGGTAGGGACGATCAAAGGAGAGTACGAACAATTTCAAGATCATCGCGTGACCGTAGGCTAGGAAGAAATTAGGGACCTATAGAAGTTGTCACACATCTTAGATGGATGAGGTCACCGGTGCATAACTTTTCACCTTTCTTATGGAAAAAATCATACAATCTATGGATTTAATAGTACCCCTGGAGTTTCGCAGTCGCCTGTGGCCTCGCCAACTTCCATCAAACAGCTTGCCAAAACATGATGACGACAATTGAACCTTCTCTTTCCTTTTAAGTTACCTTTTCGTGCCTTTGGCCAACCAGCAGCTTTTACCTGCTTACTGAAGGTAAAAGCTGCTGGTGTCCAAGAAAATGTATATACTTACTCTATCAACTGATTAACAATTTTTTTTCCATCCCCAGCCACTCCTCGGAACAACCTGCCTAGTCTCCGGCATAGCGATGTGTGCACTTGGCGCGTGGTTCTACGCGAACGAGGGGGCCGTCACAGAGACCGCATCGTGGGTGCCAATCGTCGCGCTCTGTCTGTGCATATACTGCGACGCGGCTGGGTTGCAGCCTGTGCCCTTCGTTATTATGACTGAGATGTTCTCTTTCCAGGTTTGTACACTTCAGATATGTTTATGATTTAATGATATTTGATTTGGGTGGGTGATTATAGAGCTAGGTACCTCTCAACAGAAGGCGATTTGCTGTCACCAATCCGCTTTTGTCCTAAGGCACAGGAGGTGTATTTGGATATTGTCACCGTCTGTGTGTCCTATGCATGATAGAGTTCAAATTCTGTTGCCCAGCCACTATCCATGGACTCTCTTGTAGTTCCTTTACTTAGGCTATACAGAAAGAAAGCTGGTAGCCGGCGCCGATCTACCAGCGCTTATCGGCGCTGATCCATTCTGGTAACAGTTACATAAAGCAAGCGGTTAGGTTAGTTAGTTCAATGGCGGGCGGCGCCTGCGCTGACCGGTGCGTGTCGAAGATTGTCGGAACTTGTCGGCGACGTTCGGCGCTTGTTCATATAAATGCCTGCGCTGGTTACCTGCGTGGACCGGTTTACATAAGCGCTGGTAGGCTACCAGCTTTCTTTCTGTATACGGCTTTACTCTACATAGGTGTTGGGTGATGACTGAAAGTTGAAATAATCCAATTTACTTACATACCTAGAAACTATTCTGGAAGATGGATTGAGATTTGAGCTAAAATAAACAATTCTTCTTTTCCAGCTCCGCGGCACGGTAACAGCAATAGTAATTTCGTTCGCATGCTGTCTCATGTCAGTGGAACTGCGAGTGTTCCAGCCGCTCGCCGCCTCTGTGGGCCTCTACTTCATCTTCTGGCTATTCTCAGGCGTTTGCCTAGTCAGCACCATTTACATCGCCTTTGTAGTTCCAGAGACCAAGATGAGGTCCTTAGACGAAATCTACGCGGAGATCGGAGGCAAAGACAAGAAAATCAAGAGCAAAGAAAAAGACTGCGAAGCTGACGTCACAAAATTGTAGATTATGACGTCATCTGTCATGTCGGTATTATTTTGAGGTTAAGTGTCGCTTGTAAAAGTATTGATTGCTAGTTCGGTTAGATTTGAACGTTGGCTTAACAGTGATATTTTGCACTTTAATGTGTGTAGATGTAGTTTTGTTTTAAGCGTTTTGGATACGGCAAGTTCACTCAGTTTTTTGGTGTCGAAGAGCTGAATGTCGGCGCTGGCTTTGCCCATGCTCAGGTTTCTCGTAGCCAGCTAGTCACCTACTAACATCTTGGATCTAAAGACTTGTTACAGCATAGAATATTAATTTATGTAAGTTTGTGAGTGAGCTTGCACAAATACTCAGCTGCGTAATTGTAAGTAATTTAGCGTCTTCCTGCTATCCACCAAAATTGACGCCATTTTTAAGGCCACAGACTAGGAGAGGCCCATATAGGATGACTTTGGGCTAGGTTATTTTATCCCATTCTATAATATAATAATTAATAACGATTTAAATGTTTTAAATAACATAATAAAGGGCCACAATGTCATGACCTCCGTTGCCACTTTTCTAGTTTTATTTTAAAAGACATAAAATAATATATATTTTTTTAGAACAATCCTAGCTTTATTATAAATGCGAAAGTGAGTTTGTTTGTTTGTTACGCTTTCACGCTAAAACGGCTACAAGGATTTGGATGAAATTTGGCACAGGGGTAGACCATGACTTGGAGAAGGGCATAGGCTAGTTTTCATCCTGGATCACAAACGAAGAGTCGCGGGCAGCAGCTAGTTATATTATATACGTGAAGATTAACGGATATTATTTGTGCCATTTCATTAAAGAATATCTTTTTGTATGTATTTTATAGTAATTGTCAAAATTGTTTGACAAATGAATCTCTCGTGTTATGTAATGTTTTTGTTACTTAGAAATAAATTAGTATTTTATTTACATTGTGTTGTTTCACTTGTTTTCATTTATGTTCCATAAATTTTCGTCACTTATTTCTGGGACAAACCTTGAGAACATAGAAAAGGGTTGGACGCGGGCAGAGATTTTCGATTTTAATTCACAAAATAATTTAGTATGGATTCGTTTGTGTCTTGGTTTGTGTAGCCGGGAGTCTGGATTTGTGCCCGGTTGATGACAATAAGCTCGTCTCCTATTACATGGGACTTAAACTTAGCTGGCGAAATGTGGGTGTACTGTGGGTACACCCCTGCCTAATCCTTCGGTAAAATACAGCCGTGATGTTATTATGTGTAATTTGGGTAAAGATTTGTACGGTCTGGCCATGTCTTGACGAACTTTTTAAGATAGTTCTATGGGTAAAAGGTGTAGAAATAAAACATCAAATTCACAAGCAATGGAATGTTTACAATTGCAATGATTAACTTCTTACAGTTTCATGTGTAAGTACATATAAGCCTTGCCTGAAAGACAGTCTCACTTTGTATATTAAATACAATCCAATAATCTTTATATAAATAAATATGTATCGCGGATAAACTCTCAAAATTCAAGCCATTCGTTGAAGTCACAACCTTTTCGCCTTTCAATAGGAATTATGGAATTTATATCTTTGCCTTTTTATGTAGGCCTTATGTCATTGTCACAGATGTCAAATAAACGTAGTTTTCAAAACATCCACTAGGATATAATGTCGCTACTGCAGTCAAAGATTAGAAATGAAAAATCAGTAGCGTCATTTGAATTAACTTCCAATCCATAAGATTTTTCATTTCTATAAAGAAAATTCAGTAGCGTCATTTGATATCACAATAATTCGTAATATAACTGAAAACAATTTGAGTTAAAATCTCGACCCTAATTTCATATCAAGTGCTGCCAGCTGTCGGCACAGGTACAAAGCAAGACTACCTTTCTTGAACGATCCGAAGAGATTTTATACAAAACACTCGATTATTTTTGGTTATATATTATTACATACATAGTACATAATGATTCTGTGTTCTAACGTATACGACATTGATAAAAAATGGAAGTTTATTTTTATATAAAACGACAATCACGATATATTATAGAAAATGAGTGTTCTTTTTATTTCTGAAATTTGTGCTTTCCCCTATAGATAGATTATACATACATAAATAGATGATATTTTACTAAATCTTTGCTCAATTTGTAATTCTTCACTAACAGAATGCTCATTTTATATAAGAGGGGATAAACTTGTAGAATCTTACATAGATTTATAAATATCTGTATATTAATATATGTTTATTTTAGTTACATATGACTTGACCAATCTCAAAAAACATCATATTATGCAATACAGTTTTTAAACTACTACTTGCAGATATTATGCATCTTTAACCCGTCCCAGTCGGATAAATACGATAAATATTTTCGTGCTTGTACCGCCTCAGTAGTATTTATACGACTGACAATCTATGTTCGTTTTTTGTTTATTTCGTTGCACGACCGGATAATATCATAAATCGACAAATCCTGGAGGCACGACAATTGATATTGAAACTAAGCGTTCAATATGTAATTTTATTTTTCCAAAATCACGAACTATGCAAAGATTTAGTTTACAACATTTTATTAGTACACAATAGTTATTAATACATCTTAAGACGTTAACATACAGCTACGTGACTACGCTATTAAAAAATCTATAGTACGCATAGTATAAAAGGTTATTATGTACTTATGTTACTTTAGTTTGAATGTTTCATATACATTTGTGATAGCTGTGCCTTATTTTCACCTGTATTTGGCTGGATTTAAAAGGAGAATAAATGCCGATTATGCATGGTCAATGCCGGATGAAATGCAGAAGGCAAATTTGAAGTAATCTGGCGGCCTAACAGGACTTAAGCAGTTACTGCTCTCGATGGTCACCTGCGATACCTGTACATCAACAGAGGTGACATCGGGTGTAGCCAACCCAGAGACAAATCTTAAGTGTCTCTTGCACTGATTCAGGTTTCCAAAAACAGATTTCGAAGTCAATTTGAAACGACCAATTGGAACCGTGCACCTAGCTTCTGACGTTTCATAAGTGCCCGTGTAGGTTTATGTGAAATAAAATATTTTGATATTGAATTTAACCTAATTATTAATTTACACTACACGGTAAATTTTTAACGTAATTTTGTATTAAAAACAGGGGCCAATATTTATTTACGGGGAAGATAATTTGTCCATTCCAAACTGTACAGGTGATAAAAAGGCTTATTTTACTATGTATTATAAAAACTGTCATATTATTTAGTATTCCTGATCACTTTATAATTATCACTTCTTCATGTTTGGGAGGGGGGTAGGGGCGCTTAGCTTATTAAAACAAAATATTAAGTAAACAATGAAAGGTTCTTAATCTAAATGTTATGACCTTAGTTCATCATTACTTGGTTAAATTATTTAATAACTAAATACTGAGGAATAAGGTCGAACATTGGATGAAAACATTTTCAGTATGGCTGAAATTCGTAAAATGCATGCAGTAATACCATATTCATTGTAGAGACTAGTATGTCCCAGAATTTGTTTCTTACATAACATTATACGAATTTCGCCCTTAAAATACAATAAGTATAGGTATTCTCTATTTGTCTGACTTTTATAAGTACTTAATCACTTAAAAACTATCTCTAAATCTAATAATATGCTTTGGATTGACATTTAAAAATTAAAAATATAGTTGCCGCATAATTTTTCCCAAATAACAGATCTAGTAAAAACTTAATAAAAATAAAAACAATTCGATCACATTCCGGCAAGATTCCTTTCGCGAACCATTTATAACAATATTGCACTAATATAACATATTATTTAAAAAAAAAAGTAAATGATATGCAGATACTTAGCCTAAGATATAAATATACCCGAAAATCCAATTTTAAATAAAGATTTTTATACATTTTCGCTGTCTTTTGTGATAATCGGGTTTGCAGAATGTGTGAAATGAGCAATTAGTAGGTAGGTACGTAAACGTAAAACTATGTTATTGTAATAATTGTCAAAAGCGTACAAACGCAAGACTTTAAAAATAATCGAATTGATATTTATGGTTTAATTGAAATACGATTTCACATGACACAACATCACTCCTGTAATTCCCAAAGGGTTCGGCAGAGACGTGCTTATAGTACTCACATTTCGCCAGTTGTGTTACGTGAATTTCAGTTTCATTAATAACTACACTCCATTTGAAATAAGATTAGACATATAAATAAGCCTTTTTTACAGTCCGTTCAACTGATTTTGACTTCTATTGCGTTCGTGGCATGACAATTAGAAATGGCACCTGCAGTAGACAGTTGGTATTGTGTAACGTTTTTTGCTTTTAATTCCATACGGTTTAGAAGTCAAAATCGGTTGAACTGACTTGACTGTAAAAAGGTTTGTTTAAATGTTTTACCTTATTTCAAATGGAGTATAGATATTTTTATAAGAGGGTCATAACTTTTGCTAAATCCGATAATAATAAATAACCGACTGATCCAATATTGGATAATCATATTCAATTTAATCATAAACATCAATGTTACAAGACCTAAAATAAAAATAAAAAGAAACTGCCACATAAAAAAACTATCAAACATTTTGGCTCATAGCAATTTTGGTTTTTATATTCGGTGAGACATATTCAATGTATGCGTCAGTCTTCAATGAGTGATGTGAGCAAATGATAATAACTAAGTACTTGTTAAGACTTCGGGTGAATTCGTTCAGCCGATCTTTCCCAAAGGGTTAGCTTAAGGCGGTTGATAACGGCGCGAAAATACGCTTGCGACGTAAAAAGACAAAGTACAGTCCTTTCACAGTTATTAATTTACCTCTGATCTTGTATCACAGTGATCTTTATTATCATTACCATAAGGTTGCACGTTCAACTGTGATGTTTGACAAGTTTTTCAAAATTGCAGTGATCTTAGTTCTTGTCACATTATAGGACTGAGAGTGAAAGGACTTTAAGGCGATTCTTATTGTATTATTTAAAAAACATTTTATAAAAAATTGGGAATTTCTTTGCTGACCGTACACAGGGTGATATTTTTTTTAAAATAAATGGTCTTCTATATTGCCTTTCCAGTTTGTCTTTTTACATCTCCACAGAAATTAGCCTTAGCCATAAAAAGAAATGCATCAATAATACTTAATAGAAGCTGCATCATTTATAACAATTATCAATGTTATTGTTGAGAAATTGAAAATACGAAGCAAAAGCTTGCTTGTCAATTTTTTTGTTTTAAATGCAAAGGAATGTTACGGTTTAAAAGCCTTCATTTATAAGCACGCAATTGGAAGTTTAGATTCTGAATATTTTTGATAAATAATTTTAGTATAGTTTGAAGAAAAACGGCTCATTTGTAGAATATAGTTCTGGTGCAAGATAAAATTAGGACCTCACATATTTGCTTAAAATAATTGCGTTGGTTACAAGTATGAATGTTAAGGAGCTCAAATAGTTTAGGATCTAGATGAACATTTATAATCTGTCAAAACCATCTGTAGTTGTAGCCAAATAAAATTCAAGTATCTATTACTTTCGAAATCTTAGGGCTTATTTGCACCACACATCACTAAATATGTTTAGCGCTAAACGAATGTAATATATCGTTCGTTCTATTTCTGCCAAGCGTTTGAAGATGACAGAGACAGAATGTTGTTACGTTTAGCGTTAAACGCATTTAGTAATGTGTGGTGGAAGTGGGCCCTAAGATTTCTAGAATTTACTTGCCTCAAATGAACAACAGATTTTTTTTAAAATAAAACATTCATCCCTGCACCATACGCAATATAATTTATAATACAAATAAGTAAGAACATAGACAAATACAAGGGGAAGGGAAGTATCAATTGACATGTTTGTACAATATATTGGAAGGAATTGACGCATGGAAGACAGGAAAGGAATTATATGTCAAATAATAGACGTAAGTATAGTCGTAGTATAAGTGGCTTTAGTACAAATAGATGTTATGCATTCAATTTTAGGTATGTGACATTATTCGTCAGGTGGGTTTTTTAAATATTTTATTATTGATGAGTAAATTAATATGTTTTAGCAATGTATTGCGGAAACGTAATTTAGGTACTAGCCACAAAAAAGGCATTGAATTCAATAATAAGTAGTATATTTCTTCACTTTGTTATTTCGAAATTATACAATTCAATATTTACTTTAAATTCCGCCAAAAACTAGATCCAGTCTTGAATGCAGAATGGCTTATTTGTTTGAGAATTCATTTAATGATTTTATGTAAGAATTGAAAAATCCACCGAAGAAAAATGTAAGTAAACCAATCACAGCGATAAGTAAGAGCATAGTACTGCAAAGTTAGTAAAAAGTCCTGCCACACTTACAGATAAAATTTAAAACGAATTTCATAGCTCCGGGACTAGACACAGCAAGCGGAACGCGTCCTTAAAATGTATATGTACATAAATAATTTCTCTACTAAACAAACATACAGCTCTTCGGTACAGTTATGTTATGTTAATTTATAGGCATTTTAGTGGTCCTGCTAACGGTAAAGTTAGTCTGGTATGTGTAGAATCAATATTTATATAATTAAATATTTAAATGTCATTAAAAATGAGTGTTTTCCCAAAGAATCAATATTGAGCTATCGCTCAATGTCAACATATTTAATTTATTCAATTGCAAATAGATCAGTTTTTAAGTACACGTAAATTGTATAACGTACTTATGACGCTTTAAATTATATTTGTCTTACTAAAATCAACTTAGATTACATTTACAAGGTCAAATTAAATTCGCTAGCGAAACTCCGCTGACGTAATGGGTTTCGAAATCTAAATACGTCGAACAAAAAAAAAGACTCGATGTTCTTTTTTTTGGTAGATATTTTGAAGTATGAGGTGCGTTTTTTTTTTGTTTTATCCTTTTACGTCAGCGGAGTTTGTTAAGCTAATTTAATTTCATCCTGTTTATGCATAAAAGTCAGCATTTGTTTAAGTAGCTAATAGCTCGTTTGTAAGACCACATAAACACCAATCTGTAGGTAGTACATGTCCATAAGTTCTAATACAGAACTAAAATCCATACATTCAAAATCTCGCCTTATAAAATAAATTCATTTAAATTTACGATAATATACATCATCATGAGTGAGACAGCTTGATGAATCACCCATTAATTTAAAAAGCATGGAAATCAGATTTTCTAATTGATTGAAAGTTGAATTTGTCACTATTAACATATTTATATACTTCAGTCAACTCGCACTATGCCTGTAATTTAGTCATAGAGTAATTTAAAGTCCCCGTCACGAGAACCTATATTTTGTAAACACACAGTCAGGAATTCGCAACCCTTGGATGAAATAAAAAAAACAGTTTTGTTATAATTTTTATATAGGGATATAATTAATATGTTAACACACACATCTAATTACTGTCGTTCGACGATTCTGTTTCAGAATCAGTTATATGGATAACAAAACTGTCTACCGCGCTATCTATATTACTTCAAAATGGCGGCCCAAATGTTTACGTTCCATGAGTCAGTACCAAAAAACTCTACAGCGCTATAAATCGGTAAAATATAATCCGACTAAGTGAAATTGCTCATTAGTTTCGTATTACACGTATGTTACTTTGAATTAATTGAATTGAGACGCAAGTTCGTTACCCTTGCGCATAGGGTGAAAGGGTGAAATACTCTTGTGGTAAAATGTAATTTTCTTTTTTTTTTATTGTTATTTTTCATTGATTTTACGTTCTATAAATGAAACCAAACCACTGGTTTCAATGATAACTGTGTTTACCCCCTTTATTTTTTTGTTTGTGGGTGGGAAATCATCAAATGAGTTCTCCCGCTCTGGGCGGAGCGGAAGGGCGTGTCAGACTTTTACTGACTAAAACCCACCCGTGTTCCTTCAGTTGCCTGTTGCCAGGATCCCGGTATCCCTTTCGGACTATTCCGCAACCCTGGCAGGTGCGGTGTTTACCCAAACATCCTGTATAAGTCTTAAATCACCAATCCGTTTTGAGCAAGCGTGGTGATCAATGCTCGTGCCTTCTCTGTATCAGAAGAGACCTTTGCCCAGCAGTGGGACAATACTGAGATGGTATTATTAAACGGTTGAGCATATAAAGCTTATCTTTGTTTTCATACCTTTTGAACACGAAATTACTCGCGTTTCCACTAAATTACAAGCATAGTACAAAGTAAGCTTTCTGACCAATTCTTTCAATGAAAACAAGTCATTACAATGTTCCCTTTTTTATCAACTCAATATCGCGCGTCACGACATAATATCTCACAAAATTATCGATACATTTTGACAGAACCCGTGACAGTTCTAATAGATAAAAAAAAACAGATGAACATCAAACCTAACCGCAATGAACAAAACAGTGTAGGTACAACACTACAAGTTCTTTTGGCGCGTGGTAAAAAACAGAACTAATGTCGCCATTTTGTTTTGTCAATACAATTTCTGTGACAATTCCACAGATGTTAACCAGCTCAGCCCCCTGTTAATGACATTCAGGCGCCAAAAAACCCTTGTAGCACTCTATATAATAGGATAACGTCTAGTAGTATGTAGTTACAATATATAATATATAGTTATGGTACATACGTTAGTGATGTAGCTATGTGCGCGGGTAATAGTGACCGGTGCGCGCGGGCAGCGGCGGGGGCGTGTCCTGGAAAGTTCAGTTTATGTTATAACACCACGCCTGTAATCACCGAGGGGTCAGGCTGAGGTGAACCTATAGTACATCCACACTTCGCCAGATATGATTAAGTACCATTTAATGGGGGGCGAGCCTATAGCCATCAACCGGACACAAATCCAGACTCCGGGCTGCTACTGAGAAATTACAAAGCAAAAAAAAAACCCAATAACACTTTGTACGACCTGGGAATCGAACCCAGGATCTCAGCGCTTGCGCCAACGAGGCAGTGCACGATTCACCAAACAGATTTTGATTATTTTTGTACTGGTATTTGGAAGAGATTTCTGGAATTATTCATCAAATCATGACACTGAGACATATGAAAAGTTGCTCTGAAAACTAATATCAATGTAAATCCGTGCTATGCGCTAACAGTCAAATTTTAAATAAGAAAACAGAATCCGAGCTTGTAGGTAAAAAAATAAATTGCAGGGAAATAAAAAAAGCGAATATAAAACAAACCTCAAGCAAGCTTATGATCGCATTTCAACACTGGGTGTGATGTTCTGAAATAAAACAGATGTTCGCTAATTGCAAAAAATAATAATTCAAGCAAAAAAAAAAACTTAAATACAAAAAAATAAACAAAGAAAAAAAAAACATAGGTACAACAGGATGGAAGTGGAAACCTCTTTCTACCTGCCTGTACCTATAAATCGTAAGCAGACACCACAGGCAAAAACGGGTGATTAATTGATTATTTATACAACCTTATTTTTTCTTTGTGCTAAACCCGAAAAGGGGTCATTGTACTCATCATTTTGAACAACTTTTTCTATGGGACCAACTTTGAAATCGCGAAAAAAAAATCAGCTGTTCCATACATTTTGTCGATTTAAGTGAACACAAATGTAGGGAACAGCTGTTTTTTTTTTTGCGAATTCAATGTTGGTCCCATAGAAAAAGTTGTTCAAAATGATGAGTACAATGACCCCTTTTCGGGTTTAGCATAAAGAAAACATAAGGTTGTATAAGGTGTATCTTTTCATACACGAAATCTTTTAAGGGGTCATTTTACTCATCATTATGAACAACTTTCACTATGGGACCAAACATGAAATTGCGAAAAGAAAACAGCTGTACCCTACATTTTGACGAGCTATGCGAACATAAATGTAGGGAATAGCAGATTTTTTAGAGATTGCGTGCATGAAAATACACACCTTATAGTAGCAGTGAGGGATGGAGAAAAGTTTTTATAAGTTTACAAGAATACCAAAATGTAGGTTTCTTATTTCTAAACTAGTCACAATGACCAAAAAACCAATGTTCATTATATCGAAGGCGTCTACAAAATATATTATTTAGCACTAAATTATACTCTTTAGGAAAAAAAAACGAAACGTTAGCTGATTTGTATATTGTTTTTTTTATGTTATAATAAAGGTTGTTTGTGTGTACCTGTACGTTGTTGTCGTGTAGATAGTGTCGCGGAGGCTGCGGCCGCGGCATCGGCTCGTCGCTGTCATCGTCCTCCTCGAAATCTGATGAAGTGTTAATATTTCATCTTTACTTTGATTTCTTTGTAATGCCTCGGGCAGTGTAAGAAAAGAAACACCGCCAATGACGATACTGTTATCTAAGGCCAATTCTCGTACTTAAAAGGAAATAGGGTCGGTCCCTTCCCCCATACAAACGCTCTTGCCTGTGTTCTCTCTGGTTTATTACCTTAGAGCAATGATTTTTTACTGTAAAATAAATATCAACTAGTTCTATGCTCCTATGTTTTCCGTTTTGATGATACATTATCTGTAGAAGCACTAGAACCCTCAGAAAATGCTCAAAATTGCCTGTTTAGATCGCTGTCATCAGAGGCCTATTGTACAAATTTGACAACTATTAATAAAAAAAGAAAAACATAGGGGCGCAGTAAATATCCATTTTATTCAATTTATAAAATATCTTTCAAATTGGGCCAATATTGGAGGAGGAAATAGACGAGAGCCAAACCTCGAATTATGACTTTTTGTATGGAGAAAAGACCGACCCTATTTCCTCTTAAAAAACGTTCACATTCGAGTCGCAATCTGTCAAACTTGACAATAATGTTCATAAATTGATTGTAATTTTTACAGATTGCGAATGAGATGCGAATGAGAACGTTGTTAAAAATACGCGAATTGCTGATAAAAATACCCCTCTGGTATACTATCAGACTGTACTGACATATTTAGTCGATAGGCGAGCAAACCTCATTATGTCGTCAGTGCTTACATTTTTTAACATACCAGTGACTGACGCAGATATTCATTCACTATTACAGCTTGCAGATTTTAAGTTGAACTATACAACGTGTTGTTTTTGATATCCCATAACTCTAGGGTTATATTATTTAAGTAAAAAGAACACAATGGTGCCGATTCTGTTGTTCACAAACTAAACTAAATTTAAGTTCAGTGCATCTTTTTCTTTCTATTTCATTAAGAAAAGGACAGAAGATAAATTTTAGTTTAGTCCTGTCAAATTAATCAGCGCCTGACGTAATTTTAGTAGGCAAGTTTTTAATCGCGTCTAAACTTGTATGGAGTAGTGACAGTTTGACAGGACTAAACTAAAATTTATCTTCTGTCCTTTTCTTATTGAATTAGTAAGAAAAAGATGCACTGAACTTAAATTTAGTTTAGTTTGTGAACAACAGAATCGGCACCATTATCTCCTAGAATAGGTGGTCCAAAATTGCATAGTTTCGAAGATATAATCAATCATAATTAAGACTCTCGATGTGTATAGGTATCTAAGTTTCATTGATAAATAAGAGTCATTCATTTTTATTCAAACCAATCATTCATATTTAAAGCTAAGAAAATGCGACGTTGTCATATTTCACGTAAGGGTGTTTTTCATTAATAATCGAGACTTTGTCGAATTATTTTGTATGAAAAATGAAAACAATAAAAAATGATGATTGAAGAATAATTCATATGCCAGTTGGTTCTTTGATATGGTCTCAATCATACCCTAGAGTTATGGGATATAAAAAAAAAAACACATTGTATAAATGATTTCCAAACTTCCAAAGGGTATCAGATCACACTCAAATGGAAAGCATTATGAAGCTTTTTGGCACTCGTTACAACTTCAAAACGAGAAAAACGACCGCATAAAAATCAGTTGTTCTTCTTCGATGTTATGTTCTTCGGAACATTAGAGTCGTTTTTGAGCAAACATACAAGTATGCTCGCAATTATTAAGTATAATATAAATGTAGTAACATAACATGCTTGTGCACATGCGAACGGAACAGTAAAATATATTAGTATAAGTAAAAATAAAAATTGATATTGAGTAATAATAAAAATATTAAGTTTATTTTTACATTTCCATATTACTGTGCATTTAATTCTATTTTTTCACAAGTGTCATACAAAATATTTGTGCATTTATTAAGCTTCAAATTACAAGCAAACTCTTGCAGTAACGTAGCACGTAACTTGGCAAGAGTCGTAGATGCGCAGACTTCGTTTTCGCTTATTTCTCTTAACAGACATGTTCTAAAATGAATTATGACTATACCCATAGAATAATGAAACGCAATAAAAGTATCAATTTGTTTGTTGCACTAAGTGTACAAGCGCAATCTTACTCAAATACGCCAAAACCTTGCCAAGTTACGTGCCGGCGACTATAACATTTTACACAAATACAAAATATATTTCTTGCATTTACAAATAGGTGTTAAATTACTTAAATAAATTATATTCCAGAAAAAAAATGTGCTATAACTTGTGCAAATAAAATTATATAAAAACAAAAAAAAGTTTTATTAATTTGAAAATAAAGCCGATTATAATAATATTTTTTCTTTTTAATGCGTCAGACGTCGTCACTGGGCACGTTTAGCAAGCTACTTATTTTTCAAATGATTTAGATGTTTATGTATCGATACCTACTTTAACTAACCCCCATAAGTAAACCACAAAGTAGTAGGTACTTAGTACCTAGGCGCAAGTATGCCATACTGAAATTGCGATAAAAAAAGAGACTATCGGCGGTGAAAATTTCTTTCTATTAAAAGCGATCCCGCATTCTATTTAAAAGCGATCATCGCGCGAATACTTGATCGTCGCGTTCATATGTCACTTTTTGTTCGGTGAACCTAAACGCCGACAGAGGGCACTTTCCGGTTGTCCGAAAAAAGAACTGACATATGACCGCGGCCCGATTATATTCTTTACGACAACAATACAATTTAAATCTTAAACAAAATACAAATAAAATATAATTACGTAAAAAACACAGCACACACAACACTAAAAAGGGAGCCGAGCAGTGTAAAATAGCAAAACAAATTTTTTAAAACACAAACGAATAAATGTGCATCCTACTCTATGGGTGACTAGTCTATGTCCAATGAAATCTTACCTCTTTGCTTTCTGCTGTCCCCCTTTACGGTATCCTCCGTATCGGAGCCCTCTGCAAAACATGTATAGTTGTAACATCTACTGAGGAAACGGTGCAGGAGAATATAAGTTGATTATGTATCAGCTATTTATTTTTTAGATGGTAACGGTACCTACAGTTGCGATTGACGTTTTATTTAATTAGTAACACACTAGTCATTTAATCATACGACTGACATTTTTTTTTTCCCGCATAGGATGTAATATAATAATTTAAATTTAATATTTTTATCAAAAATATAGACATGGTAAAAACCATTATTAACTTTGAATAGCAGCCAATACAGAAACTTAGGACTGATACTAAATAAACGCATTTTTCTTTCTTTCTTTAATAAATCATAAACATAATTAATTATATTATAAAATCAGTAACTAAAGCCCGCTTGCACTTATTTAAAACGATCTCTTTGTCTCTGTCATCATCAAATGATTGACAGAAATACAACGATGAAATTCGTTCAGCGCTAAACCTATTTTTTTTTTTTTTTTTTTTTTTTTTAATGGCTTCGCTCGGTTTGTGCATTTAGCCGCTAAACCTATTTAGTGACTTGTAGTAAGTAGTTTTGTGTCTTTCTCACATTAGCTGTCAATCGCAACTGTCAAGCCCGAACCGTAAGTAAAATTTGAAGAAACAAATAAGCATGCCCAATGCCTCATAACAGACCGATATTCCAAAGTCAACTATTTATTTATCAAATCACTTATGGATGTTACAACAAACAGAACTTTCACAATGTCACCTCCATAACCTATTGCAACACACGTTTTAACTACTGCACGACAATGAAGCAACTTAGGTAACAGGAAGATTGGATTATTAATCATTGCAGCATCGATACACCATTATAAAGTGCAACTTATGGCATTTAACGGAAAATTTTATCGCTCCGTGAAAACTTTTCATTTTTATTGATTTATCGTAAAGGTATTTTGTTTTTAGAAGCGACTTTTTGTTGGTGATTATGTAGTTATAATTAGTGCACTGATCTCCTCAAGCTATCCACTTTTCTGAAAAGAATTTTCATTCCAAATCATACTCCCGACGGCTCCCAGGGTCTCGAATTTCTTTTTTTCTTATTTTACCGACAAAAAAAGAGGAGGGTTATGCATTCGGCCAGTATCTTTTTTTTTCATCGATGGTCATCGTTGTTCCCATGCAAGATTAGGGTGGTGACACTACAAAAATTCTTTACAAATCGTGTCCCGAACTAACCGGAGTTGAGTTCCCGTACTAGTGTGGACATCGCGTTGGTGACCGAGTCGGCCGCGTACAGCAGGTCGCTGCGGAGACTACGGTTGTCTATGCCCACTGGATGATGGAAACCGGACACATACAATTTTGTTAGTAAGAACAGTTATGGTATATGAGGTGTAAGTTACCGCTAAAAATATAATAATGTTAGCAGTACCCTTGATGTTGAATAAATATCAATTATGGTTTCTCACTGAGCGTAAGTCTAGCGTAGGCGCTGCGTAAATGCATACGCTGTGCTAGTGACGTGTAGACGTGATTGAATCGAAGTTGTACTCATAGCGTATATATAACGTTTGAAGAACGCCTTCGCTAATCCATCCACACCAGCAGCAGATTGCGTAACACACTTTCAATCACAATCTGAATGATTTTGAAGGACCAACCATTGATTCATATGTTTGAAAAAATTGTCTGCTCAGTAACGTACAATGAATGATGTTGAACTGTCAAAATGAAAGCCATTGCTACTGTAAGTGTGTTACGAAATTACTTAGCAGTTACAGTAAGCTAGGTGACATCCTACCCCGAAAACATCAAAATTGAGTTTATCCTTCCTAACAGCATAAAGATAATACTGGCAACATCTTTCGTATACCCAATAATTCTCCTTTTCTACTTCTATCAACAATAGCACTAGACTATAATAATAATAAAAATCTTTATGTATCCAAAAAACTTACAGATTTTGACGTACAGTTAGATATTTGGTTTCAACATTGAACTATGGATTAGGAACAAAAATACATCGCTCGTTTATAAACCTTAACACTCAAACATAAAGTTTATTATCGTTTGCTAATATATTTTACTACTTCGATTGAAAAGTAAACGTGTTTTAAAATAAGAACAAAATATTTATGGAAAAATAAAACATAATTTCTAAGCAATATGGTTGAAAAAACTTTGTTGCAACATATTCGTGGTCTAATTTTTCCGGCAGTTTTTGATGCGCTCGTCGGAAATCTAGTACTATTGTTGATCTAAGCTTTACTAAGTTAAATTAACATTTAATTGAATTTCAATTTGAATTGCTCAGCTCCCTTTTGTATCTTTGTGAAGAATTATAATTGCGCCAATTCTGATTAAATCTCATGAGATTATTGGAGCCGATCAACCTAAAAGTAAATAATTTAGGTAATTTTTTGGACGACATTATGGGATTTATTTCCTAAACATAGTTTTAATTTGTTCTGTTATTTCAACGTTTACAATTTGTGACGATTGCTTTAGCATCATTTAGAGTCTTATCGAGTCTTCACCAAAATACCTGCGGAATAGAGAGGAAAGGAGATGCGTGTGTGCTAGTACTCATCTCCGCACAGTTTCGGTGGATACACCCTAGCTGTTAAGCATCTCCTCTCCTCTCCACTTCGCACATCTCGGCTTTGGTGGAGTCCGGGTCTGAGACTTATATTAGAATTACTAAAAAATATGGGAATTGCGCCTCATGTTAAATCACCAGAATTTTTAATGACAATGTTTTTTGGAAGTGTTGGTATTTACGTTTTAACAAATAAAGATATCAACTATACGGTTGACGCGATGCATTCAAATTCTAAGTGCCAATTTTACTAATGCAGTTTCATTAGTGAAATTCCATAACAATATTGACACTGACAGCTCTTGAACGGGTTTAAATCAGCTGATCGCGTTCTAAGTCCGCCGTAAGTCTAAAAGTAAAATCATACTCACTGGTCGTGGGTCGTTGATTCTGATGGAAGTTCCTCCCATCGCCCATGCTTTCCATACCTTTACATAAACATATGAATTGATTATGATTATTTATAAAAATTGTCCATAGATTGTTAGATGGTATGTTGGTAGTGTTAGTAGATAACTCTGAGTTTCTTTGGCGTATTAAACCTAAAGCCATGCCCACCAGGTGCCTCTGGATGAGGTACTCTAAGTCTGGTATTTAGTTGGTGCTTATGTAAGTATTTCTATTTCTAATTTAGGGATGAGCCGGTACAAAACACTACATACCCAGACTGTGTGACATATCGATTCGTTCTCTCTCTCCGAGCGAAGGCGTTTGAGGGGCGCTTCGCACCGTTCCTCGTGGTGGTGGTTCCCTGCAAAAATAATGAATCCCGTAATTTTTTTGCTAAGTATGAGTTCCTGGCTTCGATTAACTGGTTGAGCAAAGGGTTTTTCCATCAGGAAATTCGTTGATAGGCAATAGGCTCGCCCCTAACTACATGGGTTTTAAACATAACTGGCGAAATGTTGGTCTACTATAGGTCAACCCTTCGGGGAATACAGGCGTGATGATATGCTATGTTATTTTTGTTCCACTCAACTGTTGATTGACCTTTAGAAGGCCGATCACAATTAAAACTCAATTGTGTATCGTTAGTAATAGCTGGATGTATATTTAAAATTGGTCCATTGAGCATAATCTTGGGAACCATCTGGCTGATATCATGATGTTGAAGGGCCTTCCAAACCTATTTATTGCCCTAATCATTCTGAAAAGATCAAAAGGGTATGTCTCTACTCACTTTACTTAGCTTATAAAAATATTAGCTGCGCCCCGCGTTTTCACCCGCGTAAGTCTCTATCCCGGGGGAATATCGGGATAAAAAGTATCCTACGTCCTTCCCGGTACGCCATCTATCTCCATGCCAAATTTTATCGAAATCCGTTCAGTGATTTAGGCGTGAAAAGGTAACATACATACAGACAGACAGACAGATAGACAGACAGAGTTACTTTCGAATTTATAATATTAGTATGGATATATATATATATATAGCTGTTGCCCACGACTTCGACTGCGATCCAGGACGAAAAGTAGCCTATGTCCTTCTCCGGGTCATGGTCTACCCATGGGCCAATTTCATCCAAATCCGTTCAGCCGGTTTAGCGTGAAAGCGTAACAAACAAATAAACAACAAACTAACTTTCACGTATTTTATAATATTAGTTAGGATAGTTAGGATTACTTGCCTCTCCGGTGCACTTGGTTGTGGCTGTGTCCCCGGTAATGGTGGACTCTTCGTGGAGCGCGGTGAAGAGTTCGGCGTCGATCGTGGAGATGACTGCTGCGTCTGTGGAAGAGACAAAAAATATTTGAAATAAGAATGTTTATTTCACGCTCTGCCGATCGACGTTGGAGCAGACGAGTCATCGACTGGAGACCGCGTAGTGCGGTAGCCCCCAAGTCACCGGGGCTAGTTGTAGTGCAATTTGGAAAACGCCTAGACTGCTGTGGATACTATTTACCAGCATATGCATAATCAGCCTATAATGTTCCCACTGCTGGGACACAAGTCTCCTCTCTTCGAGATGACACATGTCTTTGAATTTTTGGTTCTAGGACATGCCGGTTGCCTTACCATGTTTTCCATCACCGTTTTGAGAGTAGTGGTGATGAAATTATTTACGCAAAGTCGCATGGGTTCAAACCCACGACCTGCAACTTGTAAGTCGGGGACGTTACCACTGGGCTACCAATTCTCAAGATGTACTTATTTCCAGATAAAGCCTTCTCTTGGTAAATACACTTTTCTCCCAACTACGTAGTAATTTTATCATTAATCAATACAAAACCGATCACAAAGGACGTAGTTCTTGCTTAGAACCAAAACAGTGCAATAAAGTTTTATGTAATTTCATTATTGCAATGTTTTTTCATTATTGCACTGTTTTTAGGGTTCCATACCCAAAGAGTAAAACGGGACCGTTACTAAGGCTCGTCTCTCCGGCTCTGTCTGTCTGAGTTGACTTGACCTGACGTGACCTGACTTGACCTGACTTGGCCTGACTTGACCTGACTTGACCTGACTTGACCTGACTTGACCTGATTTGACCTGACCTGACTTGACCTGACCTGACCTGACATGAACTGACTTGACCTGACATGAACTGACTTGACCTGACTTCTCCGAGTCTGATCTGAGTGAGTGAGTGGTGAGTGGTGAGTGAGTGAGTGGTGAGTGGTGAGTGGTGAGTGGTGAGTGGTGAGTGAGTGAGTGGTGAGTGGTGAGTGAGTGAGTGAGTGAGTGAGTGACTGAGTGAGTGGGTGAGTGAGTGAGTGCGTTAGTGAGTGCGTTGCGTTGCGTAACCTTTTGCCGCAAAAGTCGCGGGGTAACTTTGTTTGTTTTCATTAACTTTAGTAGGTATATCATCTTTTTTTTAATCACGGTAGGTACATTGAAAGAAAAGTAGATTACGCACCTCGCTAAAGTGAGTAATTAATGCACTCGTATTAATTTAGTGCCAACATAACCCTCGTGCATTAATGACTCACTTTGTGCTCGATGTAATAATCTACTATTCAGCCCCATAGCTGCATCACGGTTACGCCCTATTTACCAAATAGTAACACTTGGACACGTGTCGTTAAGCCTTAAATATTGATTGACACGCTATTCAGATTATTTAGTTACGAGCCTAATTAAACGAATACCACAGATTAATACCGATGGTTCACTCTGTAAAATCATTTAAATAAAAAGCTACTCTTCTTACGAGACAATAAAGTCCAATTCAGGTCACACAGTGCTATACCTACAGTTATATTCACCTAGAAGTTGCCTCTTTTTCCATCGCTAACCCCTAAAACTTTTGATGACTACGTTATCGTTACGTTACACTCACTGAATTGGCCCGACAAGACGAGCCCGCCGCGTACTAGTAGCTTCATACCTAAAATTCGGAGTGCGCCTTCTGTACTATTTGTGCGAATACTTATTAATTATTTATCAATGCAATCTTAAAAGTAAATTATACGCTATTGTATTTTTTTTAATCTTGAATTGACCGGCAAATTTTACGTATTGTTTGTATTTTTATATATATAAATATAAATAGGAATAATTATTATTACTTGTAAGTCGTGAAAATGAAGGCGTTCATAGTAGTATCGTTACTCTGTTATCTGGGTGCGGCGTCAGCAGGGCCCGCGTCACGGGCGGGCCAGCTTGTGAAGACCGCGGATGAGTGCAGATATCAGGCGTATTTGGAAGCCCTCAATTGTACTAGATTTGGATTCATTAACGGTGAGATAGTTGTTTGGGTTCCGGTCCTCATATAAGATCGCTTTTTCGCTGACACTTTTTCTCAGGAACGCGTGGAGGTTATCAAATACTTAGGTATAAGTTCCCCTGGAGTTGTAAAAAAATCAAGGTTGTTAGTCAAAAATATGGACATTTATGTCGCATATTTTACTCACTTGAAAATAAAGTAAATCAAAACCTACCGGGTCCCGTTGAACTAGAATAATGAAATTTGGCAAGAAGCAAGGTCTAACAGCACAAGTAAAGGAAAAAATCGAAAATTGTTAATTTGTAGTTATAACACTTTCCCAATAATCCAACCAACAATTGATGTAAAAAAAACAAAAAGATAGATTTTTTGTTTTTTTTTACATTAATTGTTGGTCTTTTAAACGGTTTTTGCGCATGAATACGTCTCAACAATACTTTTGAAGTTTGATCTGATCATGTGCTTCTAAAGTGCCCGTAAAAGCTGCATTAATTTCTAGGATAAATATTTTCAAATTTCAGGTACAGCGGAGATACAATGTCTGTCGGTTGCCGTATTGACATACATGGACTGTATAGAGGAAACCGAAAAACCATTACTATTGGGAGGTACTTATGTTTTTAAAATACGGTTTGAAAAAAAAAAGAAACATTCTAATCATCATGTTGTAAATTCTTATGTAAATATGTTATTTCTGGTTCAGCAATCGTAACAGCGCAGCTTGTGATATTTGAAATGCATTCCGAAAGCGCGGTACAGCGGTGTCGGTTAAACTATATCATATTAGTACCCTTTGGCATTGGTATATTTCATGGAAATATTGTCAATGGTATAAAAAAAAATCGTTTATTAGATGCATTGTTTTCGGGGGATATTTAAATTTAAAATTTAATTTTAGTTTGTTCTTGTTCTGGCAAGCAAAACCAATGTCGACCATTCTGCCAATATTTAAAGTGAATTGGAAAAGCAAGTGTGCATTGCTAAAAGACACCCTACTTTGATTCAGCAATCGTAACAGCGCAGCTTGTGATATTTGACAGGAGATTATAGTTTGACCGAAACCGCTGTGTCTTAGGTATCGCGCGGCAAGACAGGAGGCCAGTTGAGGCTGCTCATTCGTCAACGCCCACGGCGTTTCACCGCTCATTCGTCAACGCTGTCCCCCGCATCGCCGCGCATTCCGAAAGCGCGGTACAGCGGTGTCGCTCAAACTATATCATATTAGTACCCTTTGGCATTGGTATATTTCATGGAAATATTGGCAATGCTTTCCAACGACCTTCCTGTTATAATATAACTTTATATTATTTTCATCATCATCATTTCAGCCGAAACTTGTCACCGTCCACTGCTGGACATAAGCCTTTCCCAAGCGTCGCCACATCGAAAAAAATTTCATGAACTATTTTAATAAAAGAAAAATATATTAATATAAGATTACAATGTCTCTTGACTAAATAATAACAGCCGCACAGATCGATCGACGGTTAAGTTAGTCGGTTTGTGGATGGGTGACCATCCATTTCATATCTCTGTGCTTCGGAAAGCACGTTAAGCAATTGGTCCCGACTGTCATTCGTAGATCTTTGACAGTTGTTACGGGTAGTCTTAGTCAGAAGCCTAAAAGTTATCGTGTTACACAGTAACTGGGTTGTGAAGATCAGATAGGCAGTCGCTCCATGTAAAATACTGGTATTCAACTGTATCCGGTTAGTCTGGAAGCCGACCCCAACATAGTTGGGAAAAGGCAAGGTATATTGAACAATATACGAGTATATAATTAGACTCTTGCGTGTTATATATTTTTCAATTTGTTTTTAGCAGCGCCTAACCCTCTGGGAGGAAGCTTGACCGGTATTGGGCAACAAACAATTGAACAATTTAAGTGCATATTCAACAGTGTACTGGACACAGTTAAGTGCATTGTAAACGGGCACATAGCAGCACTAATAATCCCGACATGTAAGCACATTCATTTATCTATGTTCCAAAGTCAGGGTAATTATTTTTTAAGCAACTTGGCACCCCACGTCTATTCTATTCTATTTTTAGCCCCCGACGGAAAAAGAGGGGTGTTATAAGTTTAACGTGTGTATTTATTTGTCTGTCTGCGCCATCGTAGCTGCCAAACGGCTGAACAGATTTTGTTTTGTTTGAAAGGTGACTTGAACGAGAGTGTTCTTAGGTATAAAAAAAAATCGTTTATTAGATGCTTTGTTTTCGGGGGTTTTTTAATTTTTAATTTAATTTTAGTTTGTTCTTGTTCTGGCAAGCAAAACCGATGTCGACCATTCTGCCAATATCTAAAGTGAATTGGAAAAGCAAGTGTGCTTTGCTAAAACACACCCTACGTCAGTAGCCGTTTCATACAACTGCCAAAGATTGATAAATAATCGATAAACCAACATTAATTTGCAGTTGGAATGTATAGGAAAAACATATTTTTCAACTAGAATTTTAAGTTTGTTTTTGGGATGAATTCATCCCAATTACGGAACCCTTCACTTGGCCGGGTTTTTTTTTACCAGCCACGTCTGTGAAGATTTACGCTATAAATTTCTATTAAATGTTCTAATAATATTTTTATATTTCAGTGAACTGGCCGGTAATAGTAAAATGTCTTGTGACAAATATTCCTGCATCATTGGTGTGCTTCCCATAGGGCCTCTAAAGGTATGTTACTCAACAGATCCTTAGATAAACCCTATAACGGGTGTAAAAAGACACTTCACGAAGCCGAAAGTCACTTGTTATTCCCGTCATTGTGATCATATTTTTATTCTGGACCATACCTGGGAACCTTCTGGTTACGGAGATATTGAAGGTCAAAGTTCCACCTTATTCAGACGCTGTACCTAACTAAATTTAACCTCCACGAACCCTGAACCGTTGCATGCACCCTTAAACACAATGTATAGCGTGCGTTTCGTGGTGCACTATCGTAAACGGCGATTTTTCACACCAAAAATAAAAGACGTTTCTCAGCAATGTGCAATGTTACTTAATTTGATGTACAGAATGCGTAGTTGACGGCTATTTGATGGGCCTTTTTACATCCTGTATATTCGTGGGAAATCAAATGCTTAGATGGGCAACAAGTAACAACTAGTTTTTATTTAAATACGCAATACAGGGTGTAAGGGTAAACACCGTTGTCACTCAAACCATGGATAGTTGACTTAAATATAATAACAGAGTAACAATAAAGAAAAACGTTACTTTCATTAAAAGATTTAAAAAAGTTTCTATCCAACACCGTGCTCGCGCTCGCGGCCGGTCAGGTCACGTACCACGCCACCCACCCCTGTTAAGACGCAAGTTCGTCGCCTTAGCGCCCTAGGGTGAAAGGGTGAAATACTCTTGTGGTAAAAGGTAGATTTTCTTTTAAAAAAAAAGTTGTCATTTTCCATTGATTTTACGTTCTATAAATTAAACCAAACCACTGGTTTCAAGGATAACGGTGTTTACCATAACACCCTGTATACTATTTCTTCCGCCTCATTGGTCTGGTGGTTGCAAGCACACAGTTACAAAGTGCCACGATGGTCAACATTTTCGGGCTCTCATCCGCCAAGTGTGCAGATTATAAAGTGAGAGAAGGAACTTCTTTCCGAAAAAAAAAAATTTTTTTTTTTTTCCTTTCAATTATTTGCTAATTATTGTCTTATTATTTTCAGGTATACACCTAGTCCATCAGACATCGAAGCCATTTAAAGATCAATAACACAAAAAAATCATCCAAAAAAATCTTCAGTATAAAACAAAAATAATAATAATTACAAAAAAAACAACCGACTTCCAAAAAAACACAAAAAACAGTGAAAAATTACTTTAATTTCGGAAGTCGGTGTCTTTACTTTTCAATTTTCGTTTTTTGCCACCGACTTCCGAAATTAAAGTTATTTTTCACTTTTTTTGTGTGTTTTTTTTGGAAGTCGGTTGTTTTTTTTTTGTAAAAAGTTTTTATTTTTCACTTTTTCGTTGTGGTACCTACCCCACACAAATTCGCATGCCACTACCTGCTATGTAAATAACAGTGACGGAGTCAATCAATATATCATCTACATACACTAAGTGGTAAAAAACACATTCATATTTGGTATCATATTTGATTCATAATTGGCGGAGAAATAGAGTAATATACACAAACAAAAAAAAAAAAAAAATAACATACAGACGAATTGAGGACATCCTTCTTTTTGGAGAAGTCGGTTAAAAATAAAAACTATCGTCTTATATTAACTAGCTGACTCGTCAGACGTCTGTCAAAATTTCCTTTTAAATTTTTCGGCTGTTTCCCTGGGTTTTTCTTATTTTTTTCCCCTTAACCATCCCAGTATTGAGGCGATCAAAACAAAAAAAAATATTTTCGAGTTATTTTCGAGTTTTTGCGAGATTAACGCACGGCAATTGATTTTTATAAGTATATATCTATATATACATTGATTAGAAAAGACAATCGGGCCTAACTTAAATAAAAATTCAAAATTATATTTTTCGTTTCCTTTTCTACCACCACTCTATCACTTTTAAGGCCTATTCAGATCTAAGCGATATCGCTGTCGCGCTCGGTAGCGATACAGGTCCAAAGTGACTAACCAGAAGGCGAACCAGAGGACCTAGACAAGTGGCAATCGCTTTCAAAGCGTTTCGTATTTCTACAACAACTTTCAACAGGATTGACAAAAACTTTTCGACACCTGTTGTTAGTCTTATGTTATGTCCTTATGTTAGTCCCATACATTTTTTACTTTCCCATCATCGTTATCGCTTCTTCTTAGCGTGTCGATGGCAAAAATATCGAGTGTTAAATTTGATTGGCCGAAAACTCAGCCACGCGAATACCGTTCGCTGACGCAGCCATTAAGTCCTCACGTGTGCACGTGACAGGACATGCGAGGCAAGATTGGAGGTGAGCCATTGTCTGTGGAAATTATCGTTGATAGAACTTTAATTTGGCTACTCCATCAGTATACCTACCAAGCGCGACAGCGATATAGCTTATATCCTAATAAGCCTTTACTAAACTTTCCGTACGAAATTAAGTATGTCTTTTATATCATTTTCAGGATTTGGATAGACAGAAAGGTCGCTTAGTATTTAGTAAAGGAACTTCATATACGTCTAGTGGACCTAGCTACGTCTGTCAGACGTATGAGTAATCTGTGGCGGCATGTACATCGCCACATGTGAACTACGCATCAAAGAAATGACGTCACACAAAATCCTGACGTCACATAAAAATCCTGCATCGCACAATTAGAGTTTACCGCGCGATACACATTTACAAGATCCCGACATCAATCGTTAGGCAGTTGCCCGCCAGACACAACACCCGTCTGGGGGCCAAGTCTACTAATTTACAAACGTGTCAGTGGTCTCACAATGATCAGTTTTTGATAATATGCCATACAAAATCTGTCAAAAACTGATCATTGTGCGACCACTGACACGTTTGTAAATTAGTAGACTTGGCCCCCTGATCAGAGCATCCTCCCTTTTCAATAGAGGATGAGTGAACTTTACACCCTGTTCCTCATACCTTTAACAGACGTGTACATACCTTGAGCATCCTCATGAGTCCTTCAAGTTGGTGCATGAGGTGCTTGCGCGACTCTTGCAGTGCAGACAGGTGTCCCTCTAGCTCGTCCTTCCGTTGTCGCAACAGACGCAGCTCCGATACTAGGGGCGCTGAGCCCACGCCGCCGCCCGCGCTGGCTTCGGCTTCTTGTTGACGTCTGTAAAGGAGCAAGATTTTGAAAAAGACATTGTTGTTTAGCAAGAGTAGAATCGGCACCAATGATAGACTTTTTTTAACAAATCATAGTGATAGTATGCCTTGTCATAAAACTGCTTGCAATGCTTTATTAAGAAAGATATTTATAAACAAAGAAAATAGCATAAGTTTCAAGAATTACCGCTCAACAGATAAATTAGTGGTAATGCACATACATTTTGGGTAATTGGGTCACATATAATACCAACAAATGTAAGTTACTAATTAATGCGTCAGTTTTATGCAAATACAGTTGTTTTTCCGTAAAAACTGCAGCGAACAACAAAAACACATTAAGGTCACAGTATAAATAAGTACAGTATTCTATCTTCATAAGAAACGGCCGAAACTACTCACTAGTTCCGAAACTAGTTTCATAAGCTTCTAAATCTGAGTGTATACAGTCAGTACGCAACAGTATCGAGTGGGCGGCTGTTACCCATAGACGCGAAAGGTTTATCTACCAAGCCATCGTAGCAGTGGCGTTCCTTCCATAGAAGCCCAAAAGCCCGGCCTTGCCTTCAAAATTAAGCCTATCAATAAAATAAAATAAAATAACACTATATAATAATGGTGTTACCATAAACAACATAGAAAATCAGTAAATTGCTCACTTGGCTTTTTTTGAAATCGTAAAAAACCTGTCTGTTTGCCCTGATTTTGACCCCTAGGCACGCCACTGCATCGTAGGTAATTATTTCAAGGTCATTGTCGAGATATAATACTGCTACTTATTTATTCTGTGGTAAGGTAGACAGACGCTTACCTGAGCCTCGCGATCTCTCTCATGATCTCCCTGTTCTTAGCTTCTAGCTGCGAGATCAGTTCGCGTTGTTGTCGCGCCGCATCCACTTCTGAGCCCTCCGAAGATGAACGACCCTATACGAAATATTTGTATACAATAAAAAGACTTTCAGTATAACAACTGAATAAAAAAATTGAATGAAAATGAGTTTTGCTTGAAATAAATATCTGAATAGCGATTTGAAATTTTTATGGCACAGAATAACACAGAATGCGCACTCTGCATTTTAGGAAGCTACAAGTACGCGGCAGGCTCGACTTGTCGGGCCAATTCAGTGAGCGTTACGTAGTCAGAAAATATAAGAGTTACGCGATAGAAAGAGAGGCAACTTCTTGGTGAATATAACTTTAGGTAATTAGCGCTCCTGCCAGGGTTGCGGGAAAGTTCGAAAGGGATACCGGGACCTTGGCAATAAGCAACTGAAGGAACACGGGCGGGTTTTTGTCAGTAAAAGTCTGACACGCCCTGCCGCTCCGTCCGGAGCGGGAGAACACATTTGATGATTTCCCACCCTCAAAAAAAAAAGGTAATTAGCGCTGTGCGACCTGAATTGCACTTTATTGTGTCGTAGCGAGAGTCGCTTTTTATTTTAATGATTTTGCGGGGTGAACAATCTGTACAAATCTGTGCTATTCATGAAAATGTGTATAGACAAACGCGCAAAATGTTTAGTAAATAGAATGAAATTTACCAGTTCTGGAGTAAGGGATGCTGATCTGCCGGCTCTTGGCTGCAACAACAAATACAAATATTATAAGAAACCAGCGACTCGCCCCTGCTCCGCACGGCTTGACAAAACATCGAGATTTATTTATTTTAGGTAACTTTAATAATAGGTCTTTACCTATGAAATTGCCGTTTTGTATGAAAAAATTTAAACGAATTTTTTTCATGAATTTTTTATTTGTATTAATCGAAGTAATCACCCATGCAATCAATGCATCTTTGCCATCGCAGTGGCAGTTTATTGATGCCCTTCTTAAAGAAATCAGCTGGACGGGAGGCAACAAATTCTTCAAAGGCATTTTGTACTGCCTCTCGGGTATTGAATTTTTTTCCCGCCAAGAAGTTATCCAAATTCTGGAAAAAGTAGTAGTCTGTAGGCGCAAGGTCTGGTGAGTAGGGCGGATGACGGAGAGCTTCCAACCCCAGTTCTTGCAACTTGGAGACCGTCTGCTGTGCAGTATGAGGTCGCGCGTTGTCGTGCAGGAGCAGCGGAGACGAGCGATTGACCAATGCTGGTTGGAGATGCGCCAGCTTCTCCATCATTGTGTTCAGTTCTTCACAGTACACATCTGCAGTAATGCTCACCCCGTTTGGTAAGAAGCTGTGATGAATCACACCGGCGCTAGACCACCAAACAGTGACCATCACTTTTCTAGGGGTAAGTTTTCGTTTAGGGCATTGTTTAGGTGCTGAACCAGGATCCAACCAACTTGCTGAGCGCTTGCGGTTATCAAACAGAATCCATTTTTCATCGCAGGTAACAATGCGGTTCAAAATTCCTTCATTTGTGTGTCTGTTGAGCAGTGCAAGGCACGTCTCGACGCGTACTTCGCGCTGGCGATCATTGAGTTCGTGGGGCACCCATTTGTCAAGCTTTTTTACCTTGCCAATTTGACGCAAATGGACCAATATTGTTTTGACGCTAACGTCGAAAGCTGCTGCTAATTCAGCCGTAGATTGTGTATCATCAGCTTCCACAATCGCCTTTAATTCGTCATTGTCGACCAAAGTCTTCGGACGACCGCGAGGTTCATTTTTCAGGTCGAAATTTCCAGAACGGAAGCGAGCAAACCAATAACAGGTGGTGCGTTGGTTTGTAGTGTTAGCTCCGTAAACGTCGTTGATGTTGCGTGCCGCTTGTGCCGCGTTGCTGCCACGACGGTACTCATATTCCATAATTACTCGAATTTTTAACGTATCCATGATGACGAAAAAGATTGAAATGCGATGAAAATGTAACACTAATCAATAAAGAAATGACTACTTTTGGAAAAACAAAACCATGTTTTTAAAATAAAATTAATTTGAAATTAGAATTCTTAGCCAAACAAAAATTATTTTGATTTGAAATGGCCAGTACTGCAGAACGGCAATTTCATAGGTAAAGACCTAATATTAATGTATTACACACACAAACCTTCCGGAATAAATTCTCTAAATGGTAGTAAAAACCACATCAAAATCCGTTGCGTACTTTAGAAGAACAACGCCGTCTTATAGACAGACATGAAATACGACTTTAATATTTATAATATGTATATGTAGATTAGATTTTAAAACAGACTAAACACTCCAATATTAGATTCGCTACTAATATTAGACTGTTTACTCGTGGCTAAATGATAACAGCCGCACGGATCGATCCATCAGGTTAAGCTACGCTTGCCGGGGTTGGTCCGTGGATGGGTGACCATCTTTACATACCAAGACTCCTCTGTGTCTCGGAAAGGACGTTAAGCCGTCGGTCCCGGCTGTCATTCGTGGATCTTTGACAGTCGTTACGGTCGTCAGAAGCCCGAAAAGTCTGACAACCAGTCTTACCAAGGAGTATCGTATTACCTAGTTACTGGGTTGTGGAGGTCAGATAGGCAGTCGCTCTATGTAAAATACTGGTATTCAGCTGCATCCGCTTAGAATGGAAGCCGACCCAAACATAGTTGGGAAAAGGCTAGGCAGATTGATTGTATAGATTAGAATTGAATACAGACTAAAAACTCCAATATTAGATTCGTTACTAATAATAGACTGTTTACGTCTGCCAGTTTCATGCTTCCACTTCGCTTGGCGTATTTGGCCAATGCAAAATATACCTTATTACTAATTATATTAAGTCTATACGGTATTTACGGTATTATACATACCATAGTTCTGTTCTCGTGCGCCAACCTCGCTGCATACCGCGCTATCAGACGATGTTCGTCATCCACTCCACGAGATAGATGTTCTGCTATACCTGACAAGGATATTTGTAAGTATGTTTAAGAAATAATACTGCTAGTATACGGTTAGTATATACAGGGTGCAATTTCATTCATGGGCATTCTCTTATGGGGTCATTGTACTCATCATTGTGCACAACTTTCACTATATAGTAGTCGATTTTTCGAAAAATCTACTGTTCCCTACATTTTGACGAACTATGCGAACATAAATGTAGAGAACAGCTGTTTTTTTCGCGATTTCAGGGCCTTTTAACTTGACCCGTGTCGCGATTGGTAGCACTGAATTTTGCAGACATCTGATTGGTGGTACTGTTCTGTCAGTCGCCATTTTGAACTCTATTAGTATTGAAACTAAGCTTGACAAGCAATTGTGCCAACATGACGGCAAGGAACAAGTTATAGTGAACGATCTGTAAAATGGACTTTTACAAAAAATGGACTTTGTAGAGCGTTATCTCTGTCACACATACTTGAAGTAAAAGTTTGATGTGTCATATTTCAACCTTACACCCTTTGAAATAAATTCTACAATAAATAACCATGTAATACGTACTGCGATGTGTGGAGCGCGACGAGCGCGAGTCGAGCGAGCCGGTGTTGACGTACCCGCCCACGTACTCCGGGAACCCGTTGTGAGCCGGCACCGGGGACGGCGGACTGGGCCACAACATGTTACAAATAATTATATAATTACATACATACATGAAGACTTTTTATATAGGGGTAGGCATAAACTACATAAAACCACCTGCTACTAACCTTACTTTTCCTTCCTTTACGGTCATACATCAGGGGGCCAAGTCTACTAATTTACAAACGATTTTGAAAAACAGATTTTGTATGGCAAATCTGTCAAAAACTCATAATTGTCAGACCACTGACACTGTTAGCGCGGGGAGCAATACAAGAGTGGACTGTATTTTATAGGCAATTGTTTATTGCCGTCTGTTTTACAATATGTAAACTGTCCCAGACAAACAATTAAATAAGGTAAAAGATCGTCCGGCGCGGTGGGGTCCGTGGAAGCGAGTGGTCATCGGGCCGAGCCGTGTCGCAGCCGCGCCGCACCTCAGCTTGTCGATGACGCGTTGATCACGCAGACTGCGTGGAAGGTGTTGGGTTCGATTCCCAACAGACACGTTTGTACATTTATCTACACCCATGCTAGAAAATCCTCTATAAACGTTTCTGAAACAGTTAGCTTATTGCCAACATTAAAACAACCAGTGTCATAGTAACCATAATATCATCCAAACGGGTGTTATAATGTTGTACTAAATTTCATAATACTACTCATTTCAAAAAAATAACACTGTCATGCAGGCGCGTTTCACTAACAAAGCACCATAATTAAAAAAAAAACATCTATGTTATTCGAATTCGAAATTTTCGAATTCACGTCGTATCCCTCCCTTTTTGTTTGATATTAGTATTGCAAAGTACCTTTTATAGAGGATTCATATCATGGGTGTAGATAAAGTCTTGTATGCAACTGTAAATAATTAGGTATTAAAACACTCATGTGATACTATTATCACATGAGGCGAATTCGTGTTTTAATACCCCTTATTATATAACAGTTGCATAAATAACTAATAGTGGACTTGGCCCCCTGGTCATACGTACGCCGTCATTATATAATGAACTAGCGACCGGCTCCTGCTTCGCACGGTTTTTACGACTTGACAAAACATCGAGATTTCTTAGTTATATATAACTTTAATATCAACGTATTATACACGTAAACCTTCCGGAATAAATTATCAGATTGATGGTAAAAACCTCACCGAAATCTGTTGCGTGGTTTAGAAAAACAACATGGACATATAGACAAACACGAAAAGCGACTTTAATTTATAATAATGTATAGATGAAGAAACAATTAGAATTAGATGAGAATCTTCGATGATGATGATGATTCTGATTGAATTGCATCATTGGCCTAGCCCCGAACTCTCAGAATATAATAGAATTACTCTTAATTGCGTATACCATATGAATGATAGATATAAATGTGGAAAGTGGTTTAAGTAGTAGTAGTTTCAATAGTCTTAATACTTAACCAAATAAGGTCCAATTCTCTTTGATTATATACAATATGAGAGGACAGAATTTCTTTATCAAAGAAAATGGTTCTCTAATTTTTTTGTGTAATATTAGCTTGTTCATAATGTCCACATGAAGTAAATACGTACACAATATGACTAAGATTCAGCGTCCGCTCAGGCTGGTCGGGATAGCGCGGCAACTGCGCGCGCGCTCGCTCCGGTACGCAGCGGAACGACTTGCGTAAAGTTGCGCCGATCTGCTTCGACGGGGATTTCTGAATAGAAATAAAAGTATGTTATTAATTGGAGCTGTGTAGTAATTTAGGGGTTTCGCATGGAATATGTATATTATACAGGGTGTGTAAGGGACAGCCCTCCGCAAATTAACAGGGCATTCAGCTCCTTATTTTGAATCCTATTCCACCGAAAAGTTTCTCAGGTTTTTATTTTTATTTTCAGTTACTATTCCTTTATTTCAATGTAAAATTATTTGTACGCAGCAGTCCAAATAAAACAGCTAAAATAAAAAATCAGCAATGGGTGTTGAAATACTATAGCCAACGACGCGTGAAACTCAGAATTTATATTGATAAATAACGAGTCGCGAGCGCGGCCCCCCCGCCTCGGGGAGTGCGGCTACGTGGTTTGTGCCACGGTAACGATACATTGGGTGTGAGGTAATAAAACAAATCAGGTTTATTGGAATCCCATAACGTTCCTGAAATAATTTCATGTACCGGCCGTCTTAGTATGATATACTGAATTCATCCCATCAGTTTGCGGAGGGCTGTCCCTTACGCCCTGTATGTATCAATATGACTCGGGATTATCTTGGCACATGGTGTAGCTGTGCAGTGAACATTGTCATCAGATATACTCACATAGGCGGCGTACTCCTTGACCTCGTGCTCGTTGCTGTGCGTCGCGGAGACCCGGCCGCGCCAGAAGCAGTCCTGGCACATGGTGTAGTTGGCGCAGCGCGTGCAGCGGTACCTGAAGCCTGTCAGGGAGCTGCGGCGGCAGGCGCTGCACGCTAGCGGGTGGACAACTGGAGAAACACCCATGAGAATTGATCAGCATTTTCAAAGGAAAACTTAACTAACCTATACGGCCTTACCGTTCTGTCGCTTCTAGCAACCCGTTTTTTTTTTGAGAGTGGGTAATCTTCAAATGACTTCTCCTGCTCTGGGCGGAGCGGAAGAGCGTGTCAGACTTTTACTGACTAAAACCCACCCGTGTTCCTTCAGTTGCCTGTTGCCAAGGGTCGGCATTTCCCGCAACCCTGGCAGCCATCGGTCTTAGGGGACCCCGCTTCTAGCAACTCCTATGTTATATTAAAAAGTTCTAAGTCTTTGTGTGCTTGGCTTGATAAATCGCGAGTTTTACAGCTTAATTTACTAGGTAATTTTTTTAAGTAATATTCACCTTCATGAAGTTGAATCATTCCAAGTCAAATGTGATAATCACATGACATAAATTAATTCCTATACAAGGAAATTTTTTCGACGATAACACTATAGAAATTTCCATAGTGTTATAGTCGAAAAAATTTCTTTCCAGCAAACAGATTTATGAACTGTTTGTTAATCTAACAAACAGTTCATAAATCATTATAATTATTTAACATACCATTTTCGACGCTGGCGAGTCGGTGCAGTAATGGCAGCCACACTAGACATGGCGGCCCTGGGTCCGACATCAGTGTATCTAGGAAATCGTTCACGGTGATCTTGCCGTTCTGAACAAAGAAATATTATGCTGCAGCATCATAAACTAGATAAAATTAAGCAGTTTTGAACGACCTACACGAAAGATTTTTTCAGGGAAATGGCAGTTGATTATGTCCCTAGCTAAAGGCTGTTTTTAATCTCGTAGACTAATTTGACATTTCAAGTGATTTTTTCAATTTGGAGTTTGACATTTGCACCTGTCAAATTAGTTTACGAGATTTAAAAAAAGTCTTTACTAAACGTGACGTCCCGGTAACGGCGCTCGGTTGTCTACCGCGACCGAACACGGCGGGCGAACGGTGCCCGTGGGACGACGGCAAAGTGGTCCGTCACAATTTCGGGCCCAGTTCTAGACGTCGCGCCAAACTAGTCGAAACTTCGGCAGCCGGGTTGACGGCGCACGGGTGACGGGCGTGCAGTGGACATGCGGCCATAGTAAATGTATGTATCGCAACTTCGGCGCCGTCATCTCGTTCTCGGGGACGTCCCGTTAAGGGCGGCGTAGGACAAGCGCCCTTCGGCTTAGACTTTTCTGCAGCCAAGCACATTACTACCCCGGAGGTGGCATCTCCCAGTTGACTTCAAGGGACGGAATGGGTGTAGTTTTCCAAATTTTCTAAACCTAGCAGTATAAGAAGAGTGTAGAATCATCTAAATCTTACCTGATTGAATATAGTAAGTGCGAGCGAGTCTGTGTAGTTAAAAGACGGTGACTCGTACACCGCCGCGGGTAATGCCAGCACCTCTCGTAGGTAATCCGACAGCCTCTTCATAAGCAGGTGACCATTGCCGTCTGATAGCTGGGAGAATATGTCTGGAGAGAGAGGAGTTTTTATGCCTGTTATTTGAAGGTACAGAAGGTGGATGGAAATAGTTTCGTGGATCTTTGATAGTCGTTACGGGTCGTCAGACGCCTGAAAGTCTGACAACGAGGATTACCAAGGAGTATCCTATTACCCAGGTACTGGGTTGTGGAGAGCAGATAGGCAGTCGCTCAATGTAAAATACTGGTATTCAGCTGAATCCTGCTGGACTGGAAGCCGTCCCCAACATAGTTGGGAAAAGGCATAGCAGATTGATTGATTTGAATGTTTGATGGTACAGAAAATACGCATTGTGGTGAATTATAAGTATAAGCAGTTTTTAAAAGACTGGTCTAGCTAGATATTAACCAACTAGATTGGCGATTGGATTGACACATGTCAGTGTCATGATCTACTTTATTAAAATGACATTTTATCCCAGTATAAATAAGTACAGTATTTTGAATTTTGAGAGGACTTTCGTGGGTAGTGGTGAAGGCTTAACAAGTGCTTTTGTCTGTGTTACGAATTTTTTCGATTTTAGTGACTTTTATTATTGTTAACTTCAATCGAGAATATTCTTTGTGTTTGTGTTTTAGCGAAAGGTTTGTTTTAACATTTTAATTTCGTTTATTTTTAAAGATTTTACCCGACATCCACTATGGATAACAAAAAACCCCCTGACCCTCCGGATTCCTTTGAATACACTCCGGTGTTAACTGTTACCCTCCCCGACGACAATGTGCAAGTAGATAATATGGACTCCGAATCTGCAAACAGGAAAAGATCGGCCGTTTCCCCCCCGCCTACATTAATCAACCCTCCTAAGCTAGCTAAAAACACAATTGGAAGACAGATATATACGATGAGAGATTACCCCCCGTATATAGTTCACGCATCTTTGAAAGAAGGTCAGACTCCAGGTACTGTTCTACACCCTGTCAAATTTGGCATGTTCTTGACTCAAAATAATTTCAGCAACATACTCCTAGGCAGTGTAAAACGCTTAGGAAGAAACCGAATTTCAGTTGAGTTCAAGTCTCACCAGGATGCTAATAGTTTTTTAATCAGCCCCATCTTAGACAAAAATAATTTTGTTGCCTCAATTCCTCAATTCAACATCACTCGCTTAGGTCTTGTCAGAGATGTACCTACTGAATGGACTGAGGAAGAAGTTATAAAGAACATCAAGGTTCCCACTGAATGCGGTCCTGTAATTAAGGCTAGGAGAATGAGCCGTAAGGTGACTTCTCTGGGTGTTACCGAATGGAAACCCACTCAAACGGTTGTTCTAACCTTTGACGGCCAAATTTTACCGAAGCGCGTTTTTTGCTTTTATTCAGCTCTTTCCGTCGAGAGGTACATGTACCCAAGCATTCAATTCTATAATTGTTGTCAGTATGGTCATACACGCACAGTATGTCGCTCGAAACCCCGCTGTTTTAAATGTGGTCAAGACCACCCAGGAGATGGATGCCAAGTTTCTCTTGATTGTGCCTTTTGTATTTCCTGTTCTGGTAATCATTATGCTAACGATAAGGCTTGTCCGGAATTGGGTCGTCAGAAGGGCATAAAAGCGCTTATGGCAGAGAAGTCGGTCTCATATGCGGAGGCAAGTCAAGTCTTTCCTCCGGTTTCAAGATCATATGCTGAAGTGTCGAGAGGCTCCATAAAACCAGTAACCAGTCCATCTCATTCTCCTAGTCCACTTCCCCAAAATCAAAAATCATACCGTAAAACGGTCTTCCTTAAACCAAAATCCCACGCCCCACTTTCACCTAGCTATGACAAACAGGCTCATCAAGCCCTCACTCAGAACTACTCCTTCTCTCCTTCCCAAAACGGTTGTGCTTACCCTATGGAAGGTGCAGCCAGTCCTGACAACTCAGAAAATATCCTGAATATCATATCTAGTATGCTAATGACTGTATTAGCAAATCCAAAACAATCCCTACCTGACCACGTTGCCAACAAACTGACATCCATTGTTAATTACATTCACAATGTACCTTCCCCTGACATTCCTTCAATGGAACGTGAGGAGTGTTTCTCCCAGGAAATCTGACCTACTCTTCCTAATTAATAAGTTTAAACCACTGATCTGTGGCATTGCTGAGACGTGGCTTCATTCTGAAAGTAATTTTAGGATACCATGTTTCAGTAGTGTACGCCATGATAGATCAGATGGATACGGGGGATGTGCTTTGCTCATTAGTAACAAAGTACCATTCTCCCCAATTCCTCTACCCTTTGTTGGTGATAACATCAATGCTGTTGCTGTTAAGGCTGAGGATATAAATATATTTAGTTTTTATATTGCACACCCACAAATGGAAGACCTTATTACAATAAAAAGTTTGCTGAGTAAGGTACAAGGTCCATTACTAATTATGGGTGATTTTAATGGCCATCATTATAGATGGGGATCTGAAAACTGTGACAACTTTGGTATAGGCTTAGTGGATATATTAGATGAACTTAACCTATGTGTAATTAATGATGGCAGTCCCACACGTAGGTCTGTGCCAGGACAGAACAGCAGCTGTGTTGATTTAACATTCTGTTCACCTAATATAGCCAGCCTTCTTAATTGGAGTCGCTTGAATATGACTTATGGGAGTGATCACTATCCTATCATGGTTGAAATCCCTTCCAAGACTATCCCTGACAAAATTTCCCCTCCTTTGTTGAAATACCAGTTAAATTCAGTGGATTGGGACCTCTATTCCAAAATCCTAGACTTACGAGTCTCATCCCTCCCATCCATTAGTCCTGAGTCTGCTCAGGAATGCTTTCCCTCATTTTCCAACACGATATCCTCTACTGCTGATGATTGCTTCCCACCAAAAAAACCGCCAACGGGCAAAATTCCATCCCCGCCATGGTGGGATAAGGACTGCTCTGCTGTGATCAGGGCCAGAAATGAGGCCGAATTGAATTTCAACTCTGATATGAACCTGGATAACATCATTGCTTTTCAACATATTTTGGCTAAGTCCAAGAAATTACTCAAAAATAAGAAGAGAGAAGGTTGGCGGAAGTATTGCGGCTCACTGAGTCCATCCACTCCAGCGTCAGCAGTGTGGCATAAATTGAAATGTTTCAGAAGTAGTTTGAAGCCTCCCTCCGGGAGCATACTATCTGCGGAACTGGGTAACCAGTTTATTTCTAAGCTCGCTCCAGTGTATGTTCCCGGTATGGACGAGTGTGCCGCTATGGACTCCGAGCTGATTTCAGATGATCCTTTGGATGGGCCGTTTACTATTGGTGAACTTAAATCGGTCCTCGCCCATGTAAAGGATTCTGCTCCTGGTGTTGATGGATTCCCTTACTCCTTCATTACTAAAGCTGGTGATAAGACCCATCAATATTATCTGGACTTAGTCAATTATTGTTTTACTTCCGGTTATATTCCTCCTGATTGGAAGGTTCAAGTCGTAATCCCTATATTAAAACCTGGTAAAGATCCTAGTGATCATTGTTCTTACAGACCAATTGCTCTATCGTCCATACTTATTAAACTCTTAGAACATTTGATTAAAAACAGACTAGAATGGTTTGTAGAAAACAGGAAACTGCTCCCAACGACTCAATTCGGCTTTAGGAAAGGTCTAGGTACTGCTGATAGTGTGGGTATCCTCACATCAGAGATCCGGCTGGCCCTTAGTAGGAATGAGTCTGTGGTAGCCGTTTTCTTAGACATTTCTGCTGCCTATGATTCTGTACTCCTACCTCTTCTCAGGCAGAAAATGCAAGAGCTGAGAATCCCGGCTAGGATTCGTCAAATCATTTGCAGCATTTTTTTAGATCGCAGTATTCGTCACAGAATCCCCGGGGAAATCTTTGAACCGAGGTCGGCTTGGAGAGGTCTACCTCAGGGATCCGTACTTAGTCCTCCTTTATATAATATTTATACCTCTGATCTTCCATCTTGTCTAAATTTTAACTGTAAAGTACTTCAGTATGCTGACGATATTGCACTATTGGTCTGTCACAGCTCCATTGAAGTTGCTGCTCAATCCATCAATATCTCTCTGTCCTCATTAAACCAATGGCTCCTAGATCACGGGTTATCTTTAAGTGCTCCAAAGAGTACCGCAGTTGTCTTTACTCGTAGACGCCTTATCCCGCAGATTGAAATTAATATTGACGGTCAAACCATCCCCATTAACGAGAAGGCCAGATTTCTTGGGGTTACCCTGGATTACAAATTGTCTGGAGTGGATCACATTGATAATATAGTCAAAAAATGTGAGCGCTCGGTTTCGGTCCTCAAGGCTTTGGCAGGTGTCTGGTGGGGAGCACACCCATACACCTTAAAGCTAATATACAACGCGCTGGTCAGAAGCGTGATGGATTACTGCAGTTACCTAATTGAGCCATGTAACAAGGAAGCTCTACGTAGACTGGATTCTATCCAGTCCAAATGTCTAAGGATCATAATTGGTGCCATGAAATCCTCCCCCATAAATGCTCTCCAGGTTGAATGTGCAGAACCTCCCCTTAACCTTCGAAGACAATACTTAGCAGATCGTTTCTTGTCAAAAGTTTTCTCCCTTTCGTCCCATCCTTTACTCCCCATTTTGGAACAAATCTATCTCTCTCTTAACGCGTCTTCCTACTGGAATAATAAATCTATTCCATTGATGAATAGGTACAGAGAGCTCAAACAACTCTCCTCACCTGTTTGTCAATACCCCTCTCTTCCTGTCTTTTCTTCCGCCTATGAGGTGGTCCATTTTAGGCCAAAGGTTGTTTTGGGACTGGGTATTTCGAAAAAATCCCAAGACGCAAAAGGCGACTTTGATCGGGCCATTAAGAGATACTGGGAGGGTTGGAATTTATTTTATACGGACGCATCAAAATTATCGTCAACTGGATGCACAGGTGTTTCAACATACTTCCAGAACTCTAGAATAGCCCTTCTATTCCAATGCCCACCAGAGGCTTCAGTATTTACTGGCGAATGCATTGGTATCTTAGAAGCTATTAATTTCATTTTAACACACAATATTCAAAATTCGGTCATTTTTACAGATTCCCGCAGTAGCGTTCAAGCCTTAGGTCAATGTCAACTTAAATCCAAAATTCACAGTAGAATCATTTTCGACATCCTAAATTTACTATTCACTTGCTCGAACAACGGTTTAAGCATTGAAATAGCTTGGGTTCCCAGCCACTCGGGAATAGTTGGCAACGAGTGCGCCGACTCACTGGCTAAATTTGCCTCATCTAACCCGGTGGATCGGAAGCACTACATGGTTCAAAGTTACGACTTACGTACTGACACCAAACACAAGCTGTTCAACTCATGGTCAGCAGTTTGGCAGGTAAGTTCGAAACTTAAGGGAGCGTATTACGCCAGTGTTCAACCTGACATCCAGCGGAAACCTTGGTTTTTTAAATGCCCCAAACTATCTAAAAGAACTGTTTCATCCTTGTGCAGACTGAGACTTGGTCACTGCTCCAGTCCGGTATTCTTGAACAAGATTCGGGTTCGGGACAGTTCCTTGTGTGAATGCGGCCTTGATGATGGTACTCTGGACCATATCTTCTTCTCATGTCCTTTGAATTCCCAATCCTTTAACTTGTATCATAAGATTTCCAAAATTAAAATCCCTCTTCCCACTAACTTCCATTCCCTCTTGACTAACTTTTCTCCCAAACTAATCCAAGTCCTATCAAAATTTTTAAATGTAAATAGTATTAAAATGTAGTCTGGTGGGTAGTTATAATAACTTTTTGTAAATATATATATCGATTTGTAGTGTTTTGTATTTAAATATATATATATATATTTATTTTTATTTTTTGTTAGCTAGTCTTACTAACTAAAACTGTGTTGTCGTTTCAGCTACTAACATAATAACTAGATACCTACCACAAAGTGCAAAGTTCGACGACTCAACTTGCTACGTTGCCGTCACCACCTGACGCTGGCAGAATAGTCGACATCGGCTCAGTTGCCAAAAAGGGAAAAAAAAAAAAAAAAAAAAGTACAGTATTCTATGTTCATAGAAAACGACCGAAACGACGCGCTTCAAAATCTCAGTGTATATCAGTACCTACGCACGGACGCTGAGATATAATACTGCTACTTATTTATTCTGTGATATTATGCAGATCCTCTTAAAATATGATCTAAGAAGTTGGATCATCGTTGATGACTCACAGTGGCCTAGTTCCTAATGAATCATTGTTTAAACTGACCTTCATACTTCATACACAACACACAAACGTATGCTGCGTTCGCAATTTATTTGCCAAAAATGTAAACAAACACGAGTTTTAGAAAAAAACAACTTGCGTTACAACTTCATATTTTTTATGACTTTTTCAACACTACTACTGAGTCTAAAATCAACTTTATTTACACTACCATAAAGTTGATGTTTGTTTAAGTGATAATAACATCAATTGGAAACAAGGATTTAATTAATTAGACCTTAGGTACTTACATCTTAGCTTGTCCATCAGCTTTCCGGCACACATCGTGGCGAGCGCTACTTTGATGGAAAACACTCGGATTTTACCCACATTCTCACTGAAACAAGACAATTTTACATTGAAGTTACATGATAAACTATACATAAAAGTATGTAAAACTTGGACTTTTTCACAACACAGTTTCTTGATAGGTTCAACGAGGAACATACTTCAAGGGATTGTGGTACTTGTACAAAATGTATGGAGCATATTACAGTGTTTTTCCCTTAGTAAAAGTTGTTAATTTTCATGAGTACTTCACACCTTTTATATTGTAGGATTATTAACCAGTGGTTTGGAGGCAGCTCTTAAAAAAACTGAGCTTCCCTCTCCTCTGAATTTGGTTTTATATAATAAGGTGTAGTTAAATTAAATCACTTTGGTGATTAGACTAAAAAAGAAGTAGCCAAAGTTTGTGCAGATAATAAGGTAGCATTAGAATTTATAATATAGTCCTATAGACCGTATCTCGGCCATTTTAGTCTCAACGGAGACTAGCCTTCGGCGCGGGAGATATTATAGCGCAAAAGTGTGTGCGCATGCGCACATCCGATGGGACAGCAATACTACACGACCGGAGAGAGATCAGGCGCAGGACCAATGGCTTAACGAAAAATAATACTATACAATATATAGAAGTTCAACAAGTTTTGCAGCAGAACAATTCAGCTATGAGCTTTATTATTTAATGTATAGACATAAATAAATAAATAATAACAAATCCAATAGGTGGGAAAGGGTTGATATCGGATGAAGACTACTTTTAACTGTACTTATCAGCAGTACACCTTATCAGTTACAGGTGACATATAGCTTAGTTAACATAATTCATTAAAGAACTGAGAACATACTTGAAATGACAATCAACACTGAATATCAAACAGTTATAATGTATGTTATTATGAATACAATGCTAATTAATATTATTTGCATGTGTTGTTGCTTCAATGCTTCACGTTGCACTTCTACTTCAGATATTATGTTATTTGCAATAAGATGTTAATATGTAAACAATAGCAATTTATCCTTTGTAAGCCAGAGTTTATGTGATGTACATATACTTATACATATTGATGTAGGAATACAATATCCTATATGTACTTAATCCTTTTTTATTGGAAAAACAAACTTCAATTAAACATTTTGTTACAAAAAAATTTAGAGAAAAAATACTTTAATGAAACTCAAACCATTTACAGGTACTCCTGAAATGTTCATGAAGTCGGTCAGTTAGTCAGTTGAAGCTAGATGCTCATTCCAAAACGTAGATCTCTATGGAGAAGAGTGGGAAAGAAACTCCAAGGAAACTCTTTTAAAAAGATATTACAAAAATCTTGGGTACATTAATCTTGTTGCTTCTATATTTGAGAGGAAATGGCAAAAATTCAGCAGTAAGCATCATGAACATTATTAATTACAACACAGTATTTTATATTACTCCTGGCAGGGCTGCGTGAAAGTCCGAAAGGGATACCGGGGCCCTTGGCAACAGGCAACTGAAGGAACACGGGTGGGTTTTAGTCAGTAAAAGTCTCACACGCCCTCCCGCTCTAACCAGAGCGGGTGAAGTTGATGACTTTTTTTTTGGAGGGTGGGGCCCTCAAACAAAGAAGTATCTTATATTACCAACTCACCCAGTACTGTAAGCAGACAGCAACCAGTTCAACAACAAAGCTGAACATGATTCAACAGACACCTGATGAGCGGGCGGCAGTCTTTTGTTCAAGTTGTGGTACAATGAAGATACAAGCGTTTCCAGTCTTGTTACGTTCACACATGCGGTTGGCTCTAGAGTGTTCAGTGCATTCTCACGGAATGCCTCTATTACATTCCATATGTCTATTACGTGTACTGAAAAGAAAATTGATATGATTATGTTTAGTACATCAATCTTATTTTACATGGTGACCTGTTGTTCTCAAAAACCTACATCACGTATGAGTCTCTTATGATGGTGGAACATATTAAGTATTAGCTGAACAAAATGTTAATTTCTAATTGTGAAGAGAGAATAAATGACATTTTATTTATTTATTTAGGTATTTATTCATCAATGATGAAGATTTCTACTTTTTCCCCCCAATTTCTCTCCTATTAACATCGGTATTACTTTCAATTATTATAAATTACTAGCTTCTGGCCGCGACTTCATCTGCGGGAAATTTCGGCCCCCAACCCACTGTGTCGCATCGCATCGCCAACCCGCGTTTTTTTCGTTTTCGCATAGCATGTCGATTTGCTCGGATCCTAAAGGTAGCGTAATGTTAAATAGCCTAATAGCATTCCTCAAAAATTGGGCAAATGCAAAAGGATGTTTTAAATCTGACTGGTAGTTCCAGAGAGCACATCCAAACAAACTCTTCCGCTTTATTATATTTATATTATTATACTCCTTTATTTCATCTATACACTTATAAATTACATTTTTAAATATTAGAATATAAAAACAAGGCTTTTGCCTATGGCTTTGCCCACGTTGGATGTCGGAAAATATCGGAGATTGCACTACCAGGATTCAAATTACCCTATGTTGAACCCATTATATAAAGATATCATAGTCAATCATAATCTGAGCCAATGAATTATTAAAACCTTGGTGTCCAATCCATCCAAACATATAGTTGTTATTCCAACCCAGTTGTAAATTTTCATGATTCAATCTATTTGGAGCATATTACTGCAACTGTTTCATAATTTTGGAAGTCATAAACACCAATTTAACCCAATAAAAAACGAATAAACTTGTTAGCTGATGAATGTATTTGTGTACCATGTAACAGAAAATGTTTAGAAGGCAAATGCCAAGAGATTTATTCAGAAAAACAAAAAATCTAGTTTTTAACAACAGTTTAAATGAATTACACTGTACATTACTCACAGTTACATTTCTTTTGAACATAGCGGAGCTTGCAAGCGGTTCTGTATGAGGCAAATCTGATCAGGTCAAAGTTCTGCTCCCTCATCTCTTGCAGCAGCTGAGAGCGAGGGTCTGTCGACGCGGAGCCCGCACTCGGGAGCGCCACCCCCCGTATGTCCCCGACACTGGGCACTCCGCCCACACTCTCGCGTTCTAACGACATTCTCACTACTACAAGAAATTATAACGATAATTATCACAAAAAAACACATATAACCAAGGTGTGTATTCAAGAATTGATTCTACTTGACAACACAAAGATAAGATTGAAAGTGATTTGAGCGACAAAAAATATAAACAAGGCCCGCGGCCGCAGGTCTGTGAAAGATTTGATATCACTAAATTGTTACGAAATTCACGAAGATAAAGAACTCTTACCTTAACCGAACGATTAGCTCATAACTTTGTTGACATAACGATACTATATTCACGGCAAACTCAAGATTATTTTTGTAATAAATCGATTGTAAGATATTATTAGTGACAACTTGATATTTACTTGATGATTTAATTATAAACCGATGCCGCATTCACAGTTTCAATGCACGTTTTTATTCCTCCTTTATAAATAGATTATTTCTATAACATTTAATTTAGAGAATAAAATAAAAAAGTCATTTCTCTACGCCAATAAATTACGGAATATTGAAATCAACATGACAAGCCTGCCATTAAAAGTGCGTTCCTGAAATACTGAATTACTGACATTAAGTATATTTAGTATCTACATTAAGTTATTTTTTAAACAGCACGGTATCAGAGTATCTGTAAATTATAAAAAAAGGCGAAGTTAATATTTTTAATTAATTTTTTTTTTTTACTGTACTCTCAAAGAACACTTTTTATTGTTTTAGTCCTGATAACCAAATAAGTATTTGTCGTGCATATTAAATTCTGTGTGTAATGGAACATGCAAATGTCATCCATAGACATTTTATTGTTTTTGCAAAACCACTAATGAAAACAGGGATGTACGAGATCAAATACTCTGACTGACAGGGATACGCTAAAGTAGCCCGCTAAATTCAAATTATCTTACGTTTTTTGCAATTTGCCGGTCTGTATCAGGTTGTATGTTGATTAAAATATGATAAGGTATTCCCCTTAAACATAATGGGAAGATTTATTTTTAAACAATGGTGAGACGTCTTGAGGATCCAGAATGTTGGGCCACAAACTATGTTGATAACTGTTCGTTTGCACTGGCGAAAGATTCACGACAAAACATGTTATTTTTTTTTTTTTTTTTTTTTTTTAAAGAACGTTGCCCCTCTCTAGGAATTTCTTCCTGTATCGCGGGTGCGTTTACAAACATAGAAACTCACATACACTAACACCCAGACCCGGAACAACTGCTTGCAGATCATACAAATATTTGTTCCATGCGGGAATCGAACCCACGGCACGTTGCGCAGCAGTCCATCGCTCAGCCACTGCGCTAACCGTGTCGTGTGTTGAAACACGACAAAACATGTTGTTGTTCCTGTCAAAAATTGTATGGAACATTAACAGAAAATAGAGATTTCAACATGTTTTGCTGTAAATATTTCGCCAGTGCAAGCGAATGGATGTGTGGAAACATGTGGAAAACACATTTTACACTAATGTTATGTCATTGTCAAATTTTAATTGTCAATGTCATTTCATTTGTAATGTGTGTTGTCAAATATTTAAAGAGAAATATATTTTTGCCGCCCGCGCCACAAAAATGATATAATAACCAGTCCCGTTGCGCGCGTTGTAAATTTATTCGTACCTTAATCAGTTAAATAAAATACATAGAACATTATAAAAAACAATTATCTGGGGTTATTTATTGGGCCTATCATTTTGCTTTTACTCGTGATGAGTGTAATATGTTGTGTTGATAGTTATTGCTACTTTGCTAGTGATTTTAAAATAAAAAGTCCGCAACCTTATCACGAACGTAATTATTACCCACCATGGATAGGCTGCGTATCCGTAGTGAAGTGCGGGGTATCCTCCAAGAAACTTTAAAACACATCATCGAAGAAATCAACGAGGAAGCCGATAATGAAGGTGTAAAACTAAATCGCAAACGTAAATGGGTAAAAGACAAAGTTAAACAAGATATAAATAGTTACCTGCTCCCTGCACTATCTGCCAAAGGTCCAACAGAACATTTCATTGCATTGCATATGACAGAAGAATCATTTAACTGGTTACTACGAGGGGTAGAGCCATATATTCAGAAGGCGGACACGGTGATGCGAAGGGCACTGCCTGCGTCACTAAAACTTGAAATTGTATTGCATTTATTTGCAACTGGAAGTTGTTTGAGAATATTAGAACTTCTGTTCAATGTGTCAAGGACAAGTATTTGTTTGATGATCCATAAAGTATGTGATGCCATTTGCTTAGCTCTAAAGGATTATAATATTAAGGTAAATAAAAATATTTTTTATTAAGTAGTATTTATTTCTGATAAGATGTGTTATTTGCATAGCCTGATTTAAGTTCAGAAGAGATTGTGATGTAAGAAATAATATAGCTAGCTATCTCTTGCAATAGTTAATTTTGTCAGTCATGAAAATACAAGCTTGAGGTAACAGAAATCAATAATGTGAGATTTAGAAAAAAGTTAAACAGTTTTGAACTATTCTTTCAATCAATTTACTAATGCCTGATGTTAGGCCTCTTCCAACCCAACGTATACCACGAATACAATTCCTTTGCGTCACCCAGTCTATTTCAGCCACTTTAATCAAGTAATCAGCCTTGATAAGGGCTTCCCTATGCTTGCCAAACTATCGGAAAAGTTCCTCTCAAGGACTCATCTGCTCGAACTTCACATAATATGGTGAAGATGTTCTAGATCCTGGTGAATCCTGCAACCGTAATCCTGTCAAATAACTCTGAATGTAATGCTGAGCTTGTAAAGCTTGTTCTAACGGCAGCACTTTTAGTTGTGCTGCAACACTTCGGCCGAAAATATCAAACTCATGCTCTTCAGGAGGTGGAGTGTTATTGATAGCACAGACTTCTTTCACTTTTGTTAAAAGTGTTGCCAGTTCTTGCAGTCTTCTCTTCTTTAATGAGCGAGGCTGGTCTGTTTCTGGTAATGTGTTGTCTGCGGACTCTTCAATATTACACTGAGAGTTAGTACCACCATTGTAACTATCATCTTGAAAGCTGGTACCACCAACACTATCGTCTGTATTTTCCTGAAAACATCCAAAATAATAATTACTTATTTTGTTTTAGGAACCAACTCATGAAGAGTGGAAAGCTGTTGAAACTAACTATAGGAATACATGGGATTTTCCGAGATGCTGTGGTGCTATTGATGGGAAATTCATTGTGATGAAATCTCAAAGTGAAACAGGAAAGCATTGTCACAAGATTGCCCTATTGGCTATATGTGATGATGACTATTGCTTCAAATATATTGATGTTTGGTCAAAGAAAAAGATATCAAAAGAAGTTTTTGGAGAAAGTAATTTAAGTAAAGCATTAGAAAATAATTTACTTCCACCAAATCATATTATAGTTGGAAATGATAACTGCCCATTAAAAAGGTATTTAATGAGACCATATGAAGGAGCAAAATCAGAAAAAGAGAGAGTATTCAACTACAGATTGTCCCGTGCTAGAAGTGTCATTGATAACTCTTTTGGGCTTCTTGTCAGCCGCTTCAGAATTTTCGAAAAGCCCCTTCCATTTACAGCAGATAAAATAGAAAAAATTGTAAAAACCTGTTGCGCTTTGCACAACTGGTTGAGAATAACTAAAAGTCCAATACAGGTGACAACACTGGATGTAGAAGACAGGGACACTGGCAATATTATACCTGGATCATGGAGAGAACTCTTAATAGAAGGGCTGGCTGAATTCCCTAAAAATATTAAAGACTGTTCATCAGAAGATGTTTGTCGGATCAGGGATGACTATGCAGATTATTTCATGGGAGAGGGAGCAGTGAGCTGGCAATTTCAGAAGACAAGTTGACAGAAACAATGCCTTCTGAACAGTTATTTTAGTTCATATGTTAATTACAAATAAATATCAAAATAAAAACTTACCAAACCATCTTCTTTTCTTATTGAATTAAGTATTGAAAACCACTTTAGATTAGGAACGTAAACTTCCCCAGAATCCGACGTCTTGGAATCTTTTATTTTCTTTAGTTCTTGGCAGTATGTGGAGCGAATATTTTTAATTTTGACTACGATTTCTTTTTCACCAAAATTAGGTAGATTCATATTATTTGCTATGTCTCTATATGCTGCCAGCCTGGCTATTTTGTTTTTATATAGTGAGTGTTTAGTATTCCACAAGCACTCGTGTGCAACATACTCGCTAACAAACTTGATTGTAATATCTTCGGACCACTTGTATCCCGCCATTTAGTTAATATGACAGCTAATGAACTGAACTAAATTCTCTTGTTCACACGTATCAGACTCTTTTGAGCCCACAGACTGGTTTTGCTGTGTAAGGTCGTCAGACTAGTAGACTGAACCTAATCCATCTTTTATCGATTACACCTTAATTTACGTTTAAGTTAAATAAAGCAAGCGTGTTTATAATCTTCACGCTTGTCACTAATTAAATGCTGACTTATGACATTTACACGTCTCCAGTGGAGTGCAAAAGTGTGCCGTGCGTGTCTATGGTTTCTACAATTTAGTAACTCGAACAGTGTAAACTGCTCGTTTAGTAATTAGTCGAGTGGATTTTTTTTAGTCGAGTGTTAACTAAATCACTGATTATAAATAGGGCTAAAGGTACTAAGTCCCGTATTATTGCAATCCTACACGGCTAAAGTTGAATGCAATCAAAACATGCAAAGTACCTAAAGTAAATATTAGTGCGAAGCATGTAGGTAACTAATAATTGGTCTTACCCATACCAATGGGTTAGACCAATTATTAGCGACCGAGCGTGGCGACGCTCGGTGGCTTATACCAATAAACCACCGAGCGTCGCCACGCTCGGTGGCTTATAATTTATTCGGCTGAAAGGATGATGGACATAATTATTAGTAATAAAATTATGTTTTAAAACATTGAATAAATAAAACACATTTAACAAAACATCACTCCTCTTTTCCCCGAAGGATTAGCAGAGATGTACCTTTATAGGTACACTTCTGCTAACCCCCATAGCGTACCTCGTACCTGCGTATCTCTATAGGTACTATAGGGTCTATCTATACCCAATTTCACCAGTTATGTGTTCGTTAAAAATATCAACAAAATACAAACCTTTTATATATTTTGTTTATTACCGTTTCGGTTCGGTTACGGTCCAGAGTTGAATTTGTGGAAAATGTAGATGGCGCTAGTGGTTTCCGTTTCTCAGAGAACACGGTCCTTGGTGGTGTTCCTTACTTTAGAACATTTTATATAGGTACAGTCAACCGTACGTCGATTGTGATACTTAGACTTAATGTAAAACGGAATTTGAAAAAAAAAGAGACCAGCTTATTACTGGTTTTAGTCACTAACGTGCTGTGAAAAAACAAAGTAATTGCGTAAAATACTGTACGCACATCGTACCTACAGTATTTTACAATATAGTTCGGTTTGCACTTCACAGAATGATGATTTCCCTAGGTACGTTTATGTTTTAGGTAGAAGTTTTGCTTGGTTACACACATAGATATCCGGGTACGCAGTACTGTATGGGGTAGTAGTAGGATGAAAAGTCATCATTCTCCTGCCCTTATCCCAATTTATTTGGGGTCGGCGCAACATGTCCCTTTCTTCCATACTTCTCTATTAGCCGTCATCTCGGTAGTCCCCCCTGTCTAGCCATATCATCTTCCACACAGCCCATCCATCGTTTCTTTGGTCTTCCCCTACTCTTATAGCCATCGACATTCATACCCAAAACTTTCCTCACAACATTTTCCTCATTCCTTCGCATCACGTGCCCATGCCCATGACAACCAATTTCCACACAACTTTTCTGTCACCGGTGCCACTTTCAGACTTCCTCTTATGTACTCATTTCTTATTCTATCCATTAGTGTAACACCACACATTCCTCTTAACATTCTCATCTCAGCTGCATGCAATTGCCTTTCATTCATCCCTTTTGTGGCCCAACATTCTGATCAAGACAGCAGGTCTAACCATTGTTTTATATATCTTCCCCTTAAGTTTAAGGGGAATGCAGGAGTCGCAGATTGTTCCCGTGACCTGCCGCCATTTCATCCATCCAGTGTTAATTCTGGGCTTAACCGCCCGATCTACTTCGCCGTCACTTTGCACGAGTGAACCGAGGTACCGAAAGTTGGAGCAGGAGTAGGATGAAAAGTAATTGTAGTTATCTAAGACATTTATTTATAAATGAACACAGTTTACATTAACATTATCTGCTGCAGACAACTCAATACAATAATAAAATTATTATTTACATCACTATTCAAAATCTACACATTTATTATTATGAACAACACAACACTACATTTTTACAAGTTCTAATTATTTTTACTCGCCCGGAGCATTGCCTTCGATACACATTTTTTTAGAAATCTATATAATTTTCATAAATAAACTTATTCGTAAATTTTTTCCACTTTGAAGGACGCGATTTAGTAAAAATGATTAATACTAAAATATTGGTAATTAGGCATTCAATAGGCGTACAAAACGAACATTATTTTAATCATTTCGGTAAATTAAAAAAATGCAGATATACCAGTAGATCCTAGTAAGTGCATTGTAGGTATATTTTTTTTATAAAGTGTGTACAACTCACCTTTATTTTTTAAATGTGCCTGCCTATCTGTTCAATAACAACGAACGTTATGTAGCCATGTTTATTTGGCCCATCTAGGTGCCACGTCATAGCTAGGTACTCAAACATTTCTATATAAAGGTTGTAACATAATTCATCTTGACAGTTGCTTCCTTAACAGATTTTTTTGGCCCTTCTGGGCGCCACATCATAATCAGACATTTTTTTTTTAATATAACAAAACATTAGAGAGCATTTAGGTACTGTAGAGTTATAACACAATGATGTATCTAAGATTATCATGGTAGTTCTACAGGTACCTTACAGATTTTTATTTGGCCCATCTGGGCGCCAAATTATAAGGGTCACTAGCACTACATTATATACATATAACAAACTCTTTTTAACGTAAGATTATTATGCTTGAGAGCCAGTTCCTTAACATATTTTTTTATTCGACCCGTTCGGGCGCTGCATCACACTCATAAAAATAACTTAAGAAACCAGGCCTAAAAAACAACAATTTTGAATAGTTTTTGCATTTGATAGAGTTAATCCGCTGCAAGCACAATCTAGCAAAATGGGGAATTTATGACCCAACTGACACCCAGTGCGAATGCAGTGCTCCTAACCAAACCATGCCCCATTAAGTGTCCATTACACCTGCACTTCTAAGAACATAAAAAAAAACCCACTGATGCCGCGATTGGCGTGCCCACATACTGGGCCCAACTCATTTAATAATTTTTCATCGACTCGAAAAGAAGAAAACAGTTAATTCCATAACATATTGACAGGCCTGGCTAGATCTGCCAGGATTGCGGGAAAGTCCGAAAGGGATACCGGGGCCCTTGGCAACAGGCAACTGAAGGAACACGGGTGGGTTTTAGTCAGTAAAAGTCTGACACGCCCTTCTGCTCCGCCCAGAGCGGGAGAAGTAATTTGATGATTAGCCATCATAAAAAAAGGTCTGGCTAGATTGAGGATAGTTATTATTCATTAGGTAACATGCCCTTTCAATGGGGTTGAGGAATCTTGAAATAAAGTACAACAAATCAAGTACACTACAGTAAGCGGTCTAGTTAAGTACAAGTTACATGAGTGTACATTTCTCAGGTATACGTAAGTACAAAGATATATAGTTATATACAAAATTATTGTGCTTGTCACAGATCTATTTGCGAGTTGGTCCAGCCAGCGTAGGACGTAGATTTATTTAATAATATGCTTAACACCTAGGTAGAAGCGTTTCTAGGGATATAGTTCTCTACTTCTTTGTTTAGGTATAGCACTTATGATTAGGTTTAGCAGCGATTCTCAATCTCTGGCAAATCTCACAATTCAACTGGTTCATAGAACGTTTTTGTATTATTTCTATATGGCTTGTTAGGCATCTTTTCGCCGGTGATTAATGGAAGCGAGTAGGCAAGAGCTAGCAACTAAAAACGAGTTGGCGAGCAACAAGCACCGAGTGCGCGACGGCGACGAGTAATTACTCGCTGGTAGGTACCTATGCTTATGTACCAACTGAGAGTCAGCGAGTGTTCTGCCCGCCAAGCGAGCGCCGCTTGGCAGCTCTTGCTGGCGGTGTGAACAGTCAGCGATGAACTATTAATAAATGTATCTCTTTTACTTATACGAGACAATCTTTTGTAGGTAGGTTCATGAAAGAGAAAATCGTTGATAGCTGTCTTCGCTTATCGCTAGCGCTTCCTCGTCGGCGGTGGGTTCCCCACAAAACATTCGCATCACTTGTGTAATAAGTAGGTTTTAAAATAAAACATAGTTGTCAGTCTACGGAGACTACTTATAGTGTACCTATACAGAGTGTCAGGGTAAACACCGTTATCCTTGGTTTGGTTTCATTTATAGAACCTAAAATCAATGGAAAATTACAACTTTTTTTTTAAAAGGAAATCTACATTTTACCACCGGAGTGTTTCACCCTTTCACCCTAAGCGCTAGGGCAACGAACTTGCGTCTCAACACGGGCGGGGGGTGAGGGACCTGACCGGCCGCGAGCGCGACCCCTCCCTCAGTCAGTCAGCCGTTTCTCTTGCGAGCACGGTATCGGATAGAAACTTTTTTAAATCTTTTGATGAAAATAAGGTTTTTTTTTGTTGTTACTCGGTTATTTATTTTTATATTCAACTACCCATGGTTTGAGTGACAACGGTGTTTACCCTTACACCCTGTAGAGTCTATAGGTACGGTCGGTGCTCTGCATTACCTCTAGAGTATACCTAGATATATAGGTATGTGAGGTGGTGTCGTATTTTGCGTACGGATAATGGCTATTATAGTGGGTGATGACTACCTATGTGTGCAATATAGCCACAGTTGAAGGTAGAGCTTCGCATCATTCGAGAAACAAAATTCTCTGCACAAGATTTCTAGTCATTACACTTAATTATACTAGGTACATTATATATTTCTGAAAGTAGCGTTTATCTCTTAAAATTCACATTTAGGTATATAAATAAATATTTATATTTTTAACGATAATAATCTACTTTTTTTTCCTTAGGCTTAGTAACAGTAACAGAATGATGCATTTTTCTAGAATATATATTTTTTCGATAAATACTTTGGCAGGACGATATTGGAACTGTGTACAACATCACTACTTTATACATTTTTACTACGATATAGGAATTATCTTATAAAATTAGTGGAATATCTTACACTATAGATTTTATGTACAGAACTCTTAGTTCCTTTTCCACAGCCAGTGGCGTCCCCTAGAGAGGTCGGTCGTGCAAATTACCGGGACCTCCATATGGCCCAGTGTGAAAAAATCTTTCGTAAGTAGATTTTGAAGAAGGGACTGAGAGAACCATTAAAATAATGAGCTTCAATATTAGCCCCTTAGAACCTTTTGTAGAACCTTGGATTTGGGTTATACCTACCACTGACCTTGAAATTCCCATTAAAATGTTCCCAAAACTGATCTTTCAATTAGACCGTAAATTGATCACTTTCCTGATAGGTACATTTTAATTTAAAAAAATATGTTTTATTAAATCAAGTCATACGTATTACAAGCTTTATCAGGATATGCGTAAGAGTCTTAAAAAATCGAGACAGATTTGATAAATTCGGGGGCCATCCCAAAAAGTGTTTGGCAAAACAAGTCAAGTTCACAAAAATAAATAGCTAGAAACAAATCTTTTTCATATTCTTGATTAACTCTTCACCCAATCCATCATCATCATCATCATCAACCAATCCTAAGAATGGCCCTCCTAGACCGTCGTATCTTCAAGAAGATGTGATTTTGTTTTCGCTTAGACATATAGCCAGTGTTTCCAAGTAAAGCGGCTGACGGGGGCGCCTCCTCGAATTGCCTCGTGTTCCGATTCTGGTGATATGCAGCAGGCTAAGCGCTGAAAGCAGGAAAATATTGATCGAAAACAAAGAACGTAAAGTAACAACTAACGTAAAGCACAACAGCAGCGCATAAACACAAATGTACACACAAACAAACAATGGAGTTCGACACAAATGTAGCAATGGATTAGACATTTGTTTCAAACCGATTCCAAATTTTGACCGATCGCGCATTACGCTATTAGGGTGTAGTTTTTCTTAGGAACTGTTGTGACCAACCAGAAAAGCGGCGAAGCAATGAAACTCGACGAGTATCAGAACTAACACGATCTTGGAACCCGTTTAGAAAAATAAAAATTGTTTCCACTGTATTCCATATCAAACAGAAAACAGAAAGGATACCTTTTGCCAACTAGATAATCAGCTTTTAATGTTCTCGGTTCTGGACCACACGCCTCCTCTCTGTGAGAGGGAGTGGGCCGTAATCCTCCACGCGGGCCCAGTGCGGGTTGGTCAATTGTTGCAACAGGATTCTTATAAGCTTATATTATTACATTCTTTGGGTAAATAAGCATAACAAGGAACCTGACCCGGAACAAAAATATTATAATTGTGGACTAAAATGATTAAGATACAAACCTCTCGGCAGGTTCCAGGAGTTGAGATGAGCTTGTATACTGCGACGATGGGTATCATGAGGATGGAGGAGCAGGCCAGGCCCCAGCCCAGCACCACGGCCCACGGCGGGTATGTGTAGTGCTGGTATTGAAGCGGTTGTTGGTACAGGAGGCCAAAGACCACTACACCCTGGAAATAATAAGGAAAGTAGAAGATAGAATACCATTGCAACGTAGTTAGTTCAATTCTACATGTTTGAACAATGTGTAGGATTGTAACCATAGCTCAAAGGCAGTACTTAAGAATACGAAATAGGACTTCCTAACCTGAACTGCACACCTGTTAACGAGAGTGATTTTCAAAATATAAACCTAGGTTAACAAGAATTCAGGCCCGAATTGACGGCGCGTTGTGTTACACGCGCGCCTCAAAGAGATGGGTCCGCTAGGACTGATGCCTGCCAGGATTGCGGGAAAGTCTGAAAGGGATACGGGGCCCTTCCGCTCCACCGAGAGCGAGAAAAGTTATTAGATAATTTCCGAAACAAAAAATGTTAACAAGAATTATTTTTCGTATCAAACGAATTTGACCCAGAATCCTAAGTCCTGCAACAATGTTTAAAATAATATAGCAGATATACCCGATATTTTCAATTCAGTATCAGAAATGTAGGAAACGTTTAAACTTACAATAATGAAAGTAGGACTGATGAACTTCCAGCATATTCTCCAATACAGACCAGGTCTAAAGCCGAGCATCTCTTCCACGTCATCAGAAAACCGCTTCAAGCCTGCAATTAACCCATTCATGAAGACACAAATAAGAAATGTATGACTGGTAAGACTGAGAAAGATAGTGTTACCATAGAACCAGGATACAGCAACCGCTTCGAAGAGTGCAGAGCACAGCAAAGATATGCCAGCAGCATAGGTGTCCAGCAAATGGAACATGTAGATACCACCCTGAAAAGATAAGAGAATGTCAATCTGGTAACAAAAAAAGATAGCTCACAACCAGACACAGGGTTTACTTTTCAAATTAAACTATAACTGCGCAAAACCTGAAAGTATTTAGTTTGATCAGAATAACGAGCAGAATCAATTGAACCACTTTATAAAATAGGTTACATTTTTCAAAAAATCTTTTTTTTTAACTCTTTATTAATAGGTCAAGCCAGCGCGGCGCAGCGGCCCGGTGACGACCCCTCCCCCGATAGAGCGTCGTCGCAGACGCAAGATACGATCAGAATTGCCAGTAAAACTAAAACAGCACATAAAACCTTAACAATTTTTAAATGTTTTTTTTTCACTCTGAAATAAGTGAATTGAATTAAAAATCTGTTGGGGTGTCTGAAGTTTTGCGCATTTAACGTTACACGTTATAAACTCTCTTACGAGAAAATTAGAATTAATTCTAATTTTCTCGTATTTTTTATATTTCTTTTTATTTTTTGTTTTTTTTTGACATTCAAAAGTGCCTTTAATTTGAAATAAACGATTTGACGTTGACTTTTAAATCAGAAGCAGCGTGGATCTTCCAAGAGACGAAAGTAGTTGGAGGAACACCACGTAGTTTGTGATTGGATTTCCATACGTTAGAAAGAAATGACTCTCCAATCCAATTTGATGTCCTTTAATACTATACTCCATTTGAAATAAGATTTGACATTTAAATAAACCTTCTTTTACAGTCCGTTCACTCGATTTTGACTTCTATTGCGTTGGTGGCATGACAAATGGCAGCTGCAGTAGACAGTTGGTATTGTGTTACCTTTTTTTGCTTTTAATGCTATCCTTATGCCTACAGTATAGAAGTCAAAATCGGTTGAATAGACTGTAAAAAGGTTTGTTTAAATGTCTAATCTTATTTCAAATGGAGTAAGTATAGGAGTTTGTGACCAAGATCTCTCTCTCACATTGGAATATATGAGTAGAAATGTTGTCTTACCGGGGTAATATTTATGCAGGCCACACAGAAGGAGAAGCAGACGACGATGAGTGTGAAGTGTTCTCGTCGCAACCAGGTGGCGCCACAAGCGCGCGCCTCATCTAGTAGGCCAGTTATCACGCATTCTAGACCACCCATCTAGAAATAAAAAGGATAAATTAAAATAATGCACTTCAAAGGATATCTCATTTCTGATCTTCGTTTGTTCTATAGGATAGATTCGAATGAATTTTTACTTTAATGAATGAAAGTTTGAAAATTCGATCTTACCCCGGAATCTAATCCAAGCATGATAAGCATGAAAAAGAACAGCATTGCCCACAGACTTGCACCTGGAAGAGTTGCGACTGCTTCTGGATACACTTGGAATACCAGCCCAGGACCTGAAAAAGCGCAGGCAGTTTTATTTAAAAAAATATCTTATTACATAAAAGATGTTACGTTATCCAAAATGGTACGTATTACGTACGTACTATACATAATTATTATAAATTAAAGTCGCTTTTCGTGTTTGTCTCTATGTCGGCGTTGTTCTTCTAAACCACACGACAGATTTTGATGAGGTTTTCACCGTCGCACAGTGGGGCAGAATCCCAAAAAGCTGGCCAAAATTCGGAAAGTGTCATTAATGATCTCAAATTCTCTTCTCGGCGGTTTTCGGGGTCGCTGAATACGAATATGTTATCAGAATTACGATTTTTAAAATGGCGGACATAATTTAACCAATTAGTCAAATCATTCAGTAAAAAATACCCAATCGTATTTCTTAAGGGTTTTTGGGATCGCTGATTACGAATTTGTTATTGAAATGTTAATTTTCAAAATAGCAGACGCGATATATGGACGATTCCGCATTTTTTTTTTTTAATATTTTTAGGTTTATGATATGATAAATGAGTAAAAAATCTCTTGAGCAATCTTTCCTGAGTAAAAAATTTGCAATAAATTAAATATCTGTTATTTACTTCTAGTAACAAAAATCTTGTATGTCATCTTCAATGCTCGAATCATTCGATTCGGATTCTGATGTTGACCCACTTGTATCTAAATTGGAAACGTAATAATCAATGCATTACATTCACACGACCGTTAATGTCGCGCCACGTATATCTCCGTAAAAATTAGTATAACTATTCGTTGAGCACTCCTGAGCAGCCAGTTTTTTACTATATTATATTTAATACTATACACTATCAGTTCCTTGTCGAAACAAGGTCGAGACTCGCGAAGACATTTTTAAAACTACTTTAGAAAATCGATTTTACAAAATAAATGTATTTTTTTTTATGTTTACTTGTTGCTAAATTTAAATATTTCAAACATAAAATAAGCAATAACTGTGCATAACTATATATTCTGCATACTTTCAGAAAGTGAGTCCATTTTTCAGAATTCAAATTGAGATAGTTTCGTCCGTTTCACAGCACTTCGAAACAGGCATGAATTTTTCGACGCGTACACTTGTTTAGTGTTACCGAACGACGGCTGAATGTCGACTGATGACGAGGCGACCCTAGAGCAGGTATATACCTGCCCGGTCCGGAATTTCATTCTAGGACTATCCTTAAACAAGATCTGAACGTATATAGACGAATATATACAACGCAAAAATTTGATTTCTGGCCAGCTTTTTTGGGATTCTGCCCCATAGTGCGTCGTTTAGAGAATTTATTCCGTTTAGAGAAGGTATATGTGTATAATACGTTACTATTAAAGCTACATGTAACTAAGAAATCTCGATGTTTTGTTATGTCGTAAAAACCGTGCGAAGCAGGCCGCTAGTATCAAATAAATGGTGAATAAAATGAAGGTCTTTTGGAAAAGTCACAGTTCGGCAGTGGAGCTAACTATGTAACTGGTTGTGTACATTTTGTAGGTAAATGAATCTAAATCTTACCTTCTGTAGCGACCGAGGATATCGGGACTCCTTGCTTATGCGACATGAATCCAAGGTATGTAAAGATTACGAATCCAGAAAAGAATGATGTGAAACAGTTGACCAATGTGGTTACCAAACAGTCTCTGAAAAAACAAAAAGTTGTTCATTTCTAAGATCCGTCCGCGCAAAAACATGATACATGAAAAAAAAATCTGTTTTTAGTTTTTTATTTTAATTTATTTTCAAATTGGTGCCTACAAGGGTCAAATCAAATTAGCTAGTGAAACTCCGCAAAACATGGTAAAAAACAAAAATTCTTTTTTAGGGATGATGACCCCCATCATCCCTAGGTGATGGGTATATCTCAATTACCTGTAGCAGTTGTTATGAAAAGTGTTGTAGCTGGCATATGAGAGATGGACTCCGAAGCCAGCCCCGACTGAGTAAAAGATCTGGACAGCCGCGTCTACCCACACCTGGAATTATATAAGTTTATCAATTTCACAGTATTCTTTCTTCGTTACCAGGATAAAGGAAAGGAAAGGAGCTTCGGGGTGATAATTTCCACATGTGATACCGCCATAGCATTGCTGTGAATGAAAGGTTGTTCGATTTGAAAGCTATAGTATGGCTTCTGATGAATTACCAAGCACTTTATGATATATTTTTTTTAAAGTAGATGCTCTAATGGCAATGTTCTCAGTGTTAAAGTTATTAATATGCTGCAGAATTTTTTATTTTTGTTTTGCTGATACAAAATTAATGAACCTATCACATAAGCGAATCATACATACTTGTGTGTCCTTCAGTCTCGTCAGTTCCGGCTGCAGGTAATAAGCGATGCCCCTGGTGGCTCCGGGCAGCAGTAGTCCTCGCGCCAGCAGGATGGACAGCACCACGTATGGCATTGTTGCTGTCATCCACACCACCTTGCCTGCAAACATACAATATACCTAACTGCAAAGTCTGTTCAAGACCTTATTATCAATTGATGTTATTTCCAATTAAACGAATATCAACTCTTTGTAAGTGTAAATTTTGTTGATTTCCGAATGACTAGTAGGTATTATTGAAAAGAGAAATAGAAATGTATGAAGTTGAAGCGCAAATTGAACATGTCTAGATTTTAAAGTTTTTTTCCAAAATTAATATTTGTTTCCATGTTTGGAAACTAAATCATGAACACAGTATAATTAGAGATATATCTAGTATCATAGAGATATAATTACAGTAATTATATCAATTAATTATACTGTAATTATATCTCTATGTATAAGCATAAGCATAATCAGCCTATAATGTTCCCACTGCTGGGACACAGTCCTCCTCTCTGTGAGAGGGAGCGGGCCGTAATCCACCACGCGGGCCCAGTGCGGGTTGGTAGATGTCACATGTCTTCGAATTTTTGGTTCTAGGCCATGCCGGTTTCCTCACGATGTTTTCCTTCACCGTTTTTGAGAGCAGTGGCGATGAAATAATTTACACAAAGTAAAGCGCCTGTCAGGGTTCGAACCTACGACCTACAACTCGTAAGCCGTGGCCGTTACCACTGGGCCACCACTGCTCTCTATGTATAGCATAGTTAATTGATCTCGATCTCGAACATGACAGTTACAAGTCTCGGCCTTTCAGAACTTACCGGAGCTCTTAACTCCCTTGAACAGTGACAGATACAGAGTAACGTAGACGAGTGCCAAGCAGATCATCAGTTGCCATTTCGGGAAGCCGAGATCGTTCAGACCTTCGGAGTGCTGCATTTCGAGGACCGCACGACTGAAAACAAATGAATTATTTTATAGATATCGATTTGAAGCAGTAGGGACATAAAAGGAAGGAGTTTTTATTTACATTTTAAACAATATAATTATTATACAACTAACTAATAATTAGCTAATAAATCCTAAATAATAGTTATTTATGCAACTATTATATAATAAGAGGTATTAAAACACGAATGTGTGTTTTAATACCTAATTATTTACAGTTGTATACAAGACTTTATCTACACCCATGATATGAATCCTCTATAAAAGGTACTTTTCAATTCTAATATCAACAAAAATGGAGGGATACGACGCACGTGAATTCGAATTTTTGAATTCGAATAACAAAGATGTTTTTTTGTTTTAAATTACGGTGCTTTGTTAGTGAAACGCGCCTGCATGACAATGTTCTTTTTTTGAAATGAGTTGATTGAGTTGTATTATGAAATTTTGTACAACATAATAACACCCGTTTGGATGATATTGTTACTAAATAAAGGGGAGGGGCTCATTGGGCATCAAAGAATTCGTCCGCATCGCTATTGATTGGAAAAGTGCCCAAAAGGCTGGCAATGCTGATTCTTTCGGTTAAAAATAGGCCAGCCTTCTGGTCACGCGAAGAGTCGACCAATCGCTTAGCGATGTCCCGAAATACTCGATGAGCACTCGGACCCCACGGCCCTAGTGTTTCAACCCCAAATGGGTCAAACATATAGCTCCCAATAAGGTTGTTATTTATCGTATTTCTTTTATAGTTATGATTACAATCGGCGTGCGTTTATGACAGATGTTTGCACGTAGATTAAGCAAAAGGAATATGTAAGGATCGTAGCAGGCGGCGTTCTATAGTTTCTGCCTACCCCCGTGTGACGAAGGCGTGATTTTATGTTTGTAGAAGTAAAATAACTTATTGCGAATAATATTCAAATACCTACATGAACCGTTCTATTGGATTGAGGCATTGAACGCAGTAGACAAATTACGTTACATCCACCCTTGAAAAAGGGTCAATTTCCGGAGGCTCTGATTGGTCCTTTTGTACCCGGCGCCGCCACCGGATGCTTTGTTTACGATACACAGGAAACATCGGACGATGATTGACACTTTTAGTGTCACTAATACCAATTGTAAGGATCTTACACGTGTAGCAATACTATCAATGATTTGACTCGCCTTTAGATCGAGTATATGAAGATGAATTTATGAAAATTTCATGCTTCACAGACCCAGCGGTTTAGACTCTCCGTAATCTATCAGTGAGTGAGTGAATGCATGAATTTAATTCAGTAGAAGATGGATAGAACTACATAGTTAAAGGCAACATAATAGACATAGAAAATGGACTGAGCATACTGTATTCAGTTGTACAGTGAAAACAGACCGAAAAGTACGAGAGAGACAAAGCGAATTTGCGGCCAGTAAAATCTGTCTAGCCTTTTCCCAACTATGTTGGGGTTGGCTTCCAGTCTAACCGGATGCAGCTGAATACCACTATTTTAAATGGAGCGACTGACTATCGGACCTCCACAACCCACACTAACTGGGCAATACGATACCCCTTGGTGAGACTGGTTGTCAGACTTTCGGGCATCTGACGACCCGTAACGACTGTCAAAGATTCGCGAATGACAGCCGGGACCAACGCCTTAACGTACTTTCCGAGCCACGGAGAAGTCTCGGTATGTAATACGCGGCCAGTAGTTGTCTCTTTATTATATTGACCGTACAGTCGCTTCGTCTTTCTAGAGATTGTTTACTTTAGTGAGGTTAAACTCAGTCCAATTCTCTATGTCTATGGTCAACACCACCTTTAGGTATGCTTCTTGGAATACTCACTGAAAGAACTCAGAAGCCGGTGTGAAGTGCGACAGTGGTCCCTGGTAGCGCACGTCGGTCCGATTACTGGTACCGTTGACTCCTCGGCCGGAATCCCAGCATTGGTCCGTGTTCCAGGAGTTGTCACAGTGCACCCAGGGCAGCTCCGAGCGAGCTGATGAGACCAGGAAGTACAGCGCCCAGCCTGGATGGATGAAAGTATCGTTATGAGGTTATTTATAAGAACGTTAGTTTTAAAGTGGCGCCTTTGACAGAAAAGTTGAAAGGTAATCGTTTGGCCTGGTATGGGCATGTGATGACGAGTGACGAAACGCATGTGACCAAAAAAGTGATGAATACAAATGTTGATGGATGGAGCGGGAGAGGAGGCCAAAGAAAAGATGGATGGATTGTGTGAGGAATGATATGAAAGAGAAGGGTAAATGATAGCGTGACGGTTGACAGGGGAGAGTGGAGAAAGAAAACGTGTTGCGCCGACCACAAGTAACATGGGATAAGGGCAGGAAGATGATGAGGTGAACGTTATTTTAAACTGGAACATACTGGTCACTCTGTGTTAAATATGTTCAACTCTATATAGTTAAACATAATTGGATTTATTTATAAATGTTACTTAACCCGTCGTATGCCGTAATTACAGACACAATTAAAAAAATCCATTGTTTCTCAACGGGATCCACGTTCAATATATACACATACCAAAGGTTAAAGTTGAGTAATGTTTAGCGACTGTTTAACCATACATTTTTGACGTTTGAACGTCACTTAATTTTAAGTAAGCTAGGCTGGCTGTGAGAGTGTGGCTGTATCCACCTTGCCATTATTTTTGGAAAATTAAACAGGAGGAAGCATTTAAAGTTGGGAGGAGGTTAGAGGTGCACACATGCACTTTAATTTAAAAAAAAAAAAAAAAAACCGCTCCTTGTATTACGGCTCACTCCCTCTCACAGAGAGGAGGCCTGTGTCCTAGCAGTGGGAACATTATAGGCTATTTTTTTTAAATTATATTATTGGTTGTAACGTATTATTATAATTTTTAATGAACAGAGATTTAATTTAAAAAAAAAAATGTTTTCATTCATTTCAAAAACCTTGTCAGATTCACTCTCCACATTATTAAATAACATCATAGTTCTTAATTTGAAAACACGAGTAGGTGCATGAGGCTAGGTAAGTAGGTGTAAATATTAATGATAGGCACAACACGCGTCATTTCTGGCATGCCTCTAATGCTTCACACCATTTGGATGAGTTCCAAGCAGCTAGTGTTGTAAATATCAGCGTGTAACTGGATAAAGCGTTAAAGCCGTTTGGTGCATGTTGAAGTATCAATTTTGTTCCTGAGAGAAAGCATGTCATCATCTACCTAGCCTTTTCCCAACTATGTTGTATGTCGGCTCCCAGTCTAACCGGATCAACTGAATACCAGTATTTTACATGGAGCGACTGCCTATCTGAGCTCCACAACCCAGTAACTGGGTAATACGATACCCCTTGGTAAGATTGGTTGTCAGACTTTCGGGCTTCTGACGACCCGTAACGACTGTCAAAGATCCACGAATGACAGCCGCCGGGACCAACGGCTTAGCGTGCTTTCCGAGGCACGGAGGAGTCTCGTAAAGAGAATCATGTAAAGATGGTCACCCACGGACCAACCCCGGAAAGCGTAGCTTAACGAGAGCAAGCACGTATTATTAAAATAATAACATTGTATAGAATTTAAGTTCAGCACCAAATGGACGGGCTGGTACATAAATACTGGACATAATTACCAATGATGACGTTGTAGTAAAACGACACGTAGAAAGCCACCATGACCGCACAGAACCCGACACCTGTAACACAAGAGTAGGTACAGTTAGCAACGAAAACTTTTACGTCATCATTCTCCTGTAAGTAAGAAAATACGTTTTTTTTTTGCGGTAAATATGACGCAAAGAAACACAAACACAGAAAAGAACAAGTTGGGGAAAATATGCGTCAAATCCACGCAAAATGGCAATCGGTCAGCATAATGCTGCGACCCTATGCGAGCCCTAGCGCTGGTTTTCAGTGAAAAACAGTGTTGACGTAATAAACGTCAACCGTTGCAGCATACAATGAGAAATAAATACTCTGTTAGCTCTGACCGTCATGTCAGAATTATTCACTTACTTCAACACACTTCTACATAATCTCTAAAAGTCTATATTGACCCAAAACTATTCGATACACCAGTTATATCAGTTTTTAATGTAGTCAAGACATATTCATGTGTAATTTTACTAAACTACATGATTTATTTTTGTTCAAATGTTCATGTATGATTTTGCTGTCTGTACTATAGCGACAGTTCTGTCAACTCGATAATAACTCACATTTTGTTTGTGGTCATTCGATAAATGTTTGCAGATAATCCCCGCGTTTCGGTGAAATTAAATACCTACGGGTACGTTTTGTGCGAAAACGAAAAACAAAATGTTTTATCTAATAACTCAAAAAAAAAACGATGATAAAGTGTGGTAAATAATAAGATAATACTAAGTATATTATTGTTGTGCAATATTGTTTTAACTGTTTTACAATGTAAGTACCAATGTTCATGGTTAAAAACTTAAACTTAAACTCTTATTACTTAAAACTCAATAAAAAATCATAATAATCTTGAGTATAACAGAAACACTATAAAGATAATAATATCAGTACCTTTAAACAGTGGACATATTTTCCACAACGTGATGGGTCCTTGTCGGTTGTACTGCCCGAGGATCAGCTCCATGTAGAACAGGGGCACGGCGCCGAATATCAGCATCAGCGTGTACGGAATCAGGAACGCTCCTAAATACAGCAAAATATTTAGCGGAGTTACTGCCTTTTGCAACTGAGATCCTTCACCATTGGAGAATAAATTATACATTATCTCATTTTGAAGAAGTTAGTTGCTATATATAAAATATATTACTTGGGTTATAACTAAACATCAGCCATCCATAGTCTCGCTACGCCACGCGTAGCGATATGCTACGTGCCGTGCTACGGCGTAGCTCGCATGTGCTACGACCGCGTAGCTTTCGTCTACGAAACTTACGTGTGATGATTTTAAAACAAATTGATTATAATAATATTCATGTAGATTATTATTTGGATACTAACATTAGCTTTAAGTTGTTTTACTAACACTATTGTATGGATTCACTGTGGTCGGTCTGACAAAATTAAGGTATATTATTATTTTCATTCTTTTATTTCATCAACCCAACTACAGTAATATAAAATACAAAACAATTATAATAAAAACCAAATAGTCGAGAGATTTAGTCACAATCTTTACCCGGCTTTTGAAAGTTTCAAGACGTAAATAAATAGTTATCGTTCACAATCAAATTATCGGCTAACAGATTAAATAACAACACAAACAATTTCACTGTTAATTGAATTTTCTAAAGAAACTATAAATCCTTCTCTGATTGTTGAAATGTTGGTTTAATTCTAAGAAATTAAGCAAATTGATAAAATTCTCAGTATTAGGCTAGGACAACCAGTATTGGTAAGACTGGTTGTCCCTGGTAAGACTTTCGGGCTTTTGACGACCAGTAACGACTATCAAAGATCCACACGAATGACAGCCGAGACCAACGGCTTAATGTGCTTTCCGAGCACATTTCCGGTCACCCATCCACGGACCAACCGCGGCAAGCGTAGCTTAACTTGATCGATCGACCCGTGCAGCTGATATTTTATCCACAAGCCCCTCCTAAAAGAGTACTTATACCACGATCATCCCTTAAGTTCCACAGGCGATATAATCCACATGATGCATAGAACTATAACGTGTTTGCTGTTTGTATATATGCAATCCATCTTTATCCAAGAGCATTGTGAGTTATAAACCCAGTGACACGGAAAGTCGTATAGAGCCTTTCTATAGGTATGTAAAGTTAACGTGAATAATGAAAATACTATACAGGGTTCGTATCACGGGTGGAATCTACCCCTTGACGGATGCAGGTCACTAAATCGTCACCCTGTATAAAGCATATAACTTGCATTCGGAATCTCATTACACATTTTTCGACTCGGGATCTCGCCGTGTGATGAGCATTTTCCTATACAGGGTGTAAGGGTAACCACCGTTGTCACTCAAACCATGGGTAGTTGACTTAAATATAAAAATAAATGATCGAAAATGACAAAAAATAAAACGTTATTTTCATTAAAAGATTTTTAAAAGTTTCTATCCGACACCGTGCTTACTAGCGAAACAGCTTACTAACTGAGGGAGGGGTCGCGCTCGCGGCCTGTCAGGTGACGTCCCGCATCCCCCGCCCGTGTTGAGACGCAAGTTCGTTGCCGTAGCGCATAGGGCAAAGAACTTTCGTCTCTTGTGGTGTTTTACTGGTTGCATGGATAACGGTGTTTACCCTAACACCCTGTATAAGGTAGTGTATCTATTCATACGCGAAATCTCTTAAGGGGTCATTGTACTCATCATTATGAACAACTTTCACTATGGGACCAACCATGAAATCGCGAAAAATCTGCTGTTCCCTATATTTTGACGAGCATAAATGTTGCACAACAAGAGAGCATTATTTGTTTCCACCTGATATTCTAGATCTGCTTCTCGAGGATCGGTTAAATTAATAATATTCAGTAAACGATATTCCTCTCTACGAGTAACACTAATGAGCAGCACTCATAATAAAGTTACTTAGGTAAGGCAGCTCGCGAAAAAAACGTATTATATAATATTAAAGGCACCTTGCAAAGTGATTATACAAAATGCACGTTAGCACGTTTACGTATTTGATAACATTATCGTCTTGGCAACATCCCTTTATAACGAGGGCGATGTATTTTTCCTGACAACCCCGACAAAACAAAAAACATGGCATAATAACGATTACCTTTGAAAAAAGAAAGAACAACAATTGACGCAGCCCAAATGCTTTTATCAAAACATCATAATTATGGCAAATGAAACTCTCTTCCATTTTTATAAATTAGAATAATTTTATATAAACATCTTTTATTTTCTATAATTCAAGTAACTCAAGTTACTAACACAAAAAAAAAACGTTCACAGCGAGCATAATTAATTCCTTACACTTACGGGACATTAAAAAGCACAAAAAGAAAAAAAAACAGTTTCGAGCATAATTAATACCTTACGCTTACGGAACATTAAAAATCGATTTTCTATTAATGTTAATGGATATTTCGTGGTATTACGTATTATTGTGAATATACTTACCTATTATCCACACTATACCTTTTATTTTAAAATAATAAAATAAGTATTTTCTCAAAAATTTTATTTTTATTTCACGAGAAAAATGTAACTTTATTTATATTTTTAGCTGAATATTATAAAAAAAAAGATAGGATAACTTACCGCCGCCATTCCTGTAGCAGAGATAAGGGAAGCGCCACACATTCGCGAGGTCGACTGCAAAGCCGATGATAGACAGCAGAAAGTCAGCGCCGGTGCCCCATGTCTCGCGCCCGTCGCCTTCCTCTGACATTCATTATAAATGTACAGGTATTTGTTACAGACCGTGCGCTTGTATAACTAAGGATTCTTACAGTATTTATCTTCACCCATGCTTCCTCTATAAAAGTGTTTGAAACAGTTAGCTTATTGCCAACATTAAAACAACCAGTGTCATAGTAACCATAATATCATCCAAACGGGTGTTAACTCATTTCAAAAAAAGGACATTGTCATGCCGAACAATGTCAGGACCGTTTCACTAAAAATCACGGCAAAAAATAAAAATTAAACTATAATTGAATTCGAAAAATTCGAATTCACGTGCGTACTAATATCGAACAAAAATGGAGGGATCCATTTTTGTTCGATATTAGTATTTTGCATGAACCTTTTATAGAGTATTCATAACATGCGTGTAGATAAAGTCTTGTATGCAACTGTAAATAATTAGGTATTAAAACACTCATGTGATACTATTCGTGTTTTAATACCCTTTTATATAACATTTGCATAAATAACTATTCTTAAACTCTGAGGCCCTAGAACGAATGCGCGAAGTACTATTTCTGAATCCAAACTTCTATAGCATTTCGCTTCAATTGTATGCGAAAAGCAAAATTTGTATCACCAAGAGATTTAAATTTACTCTTAAAACTTAGTAAATATTATGTGCAACGAGTATTTTTAATTTTAAAATCGTGCGAATTTTATCTCGCGCGTACGTGCTGGGGCCACTGATCAAAGAAAGTTAGGTAGATTGAGTTTTGGCAGCTCTGGACACAGAGAGATGGACCGATTGATGGATCGAACTGCTGGGCTAAGGCATCCTAGCAGTTCGATAATTCTGGCAAGTAAAACAGTTGACGGTGAACAGAAATTATAAAGGGTGTAAAGAAGAAGCAGGTACCTGGTTTAATACTATTCGTTCTGAGTTTTTTCGAATTTTCACTAAAGAATTCCTCCTCTATTTGTATTTTGGGCTCCTCTGAAAACAAAACAAAAATGTAAGTGAATTGCAAAGAGCCTTGCATCTTTACAATCATTTTTAATTGATACTATTCACTACTTACTCTTATAACATGATAGAGTAACAACCGAGCCTTTCGTTGATTTGTTATCTGAAAAAGAAAATATCGATTTTTAAAAGTGCAAAAATTGCTGCTGAAAATATGACATAATTTTTTTATCCCATCACTAGCTATTGACCGCGACTTCGTCTGCGATTAGGATGAAAAGTAGCCTATGTCCTTCTCCAAGACATGGTCTACCCATGTGCCAAATGTCATCTAAATCCGTTCAGCCGTTTTAGCGTGAAAGCGTAACAAACAAACTCACTTTCGCATTTATAATAATTAGGATAGGATAGGATAGGATAGGATTCCTTTCTACATAAAACTATTTTATTGCTCTTACTTCTCTTTTTCTTAAAATACCCCGAAACGGAAAGTACCTAATTACACACATTTACTAAACTACGATTCGTCGTTCGTCATTGTGCCGCAAAAATGCACCACCATGATCCATTATTTCGAAATCCACAGACAATCACAAAGTACCTCGGCATGCACCCAAACCTCTCCTACATTAATCCATCTCATCAATATGCGAATAGTCTTTATACCCGTGCATATAAATGAGCCCTAACTGTCCCTAATACCGTTCATTCTTACACCTACCGCGGGATCTTAATAACGTCACTGGCATCCGATCGAGGACGCCATAATAGGATGCCAATGTGGAAAAATGCCGCAATAATCGTGAGGTGCGATTCCATTGGAATTCAAAAACGGTACGTTAATGTCGGCACGGAATGGGTCGGTATTTCATATTATTGAAGTATGTCGGTATATTATGCATCGGTATTTTTAGCTGTTATTGACTTCGCTTCGGCGCGATGCATGAATATTTTAATTAATCGGCAATGTGGTGCGAATTGTTTGTTGTTTACAGTTTCAAGGCTGCTGCCATGTGCAATCAGTGATGTTTTATGTGAATAGAGATGCAATATTGATGGTAAGGATTGCACAGATTAGCACATTAATTACTATACAATTCTTAATAGCTCTTTCTATAGGATCGAAAAGTAAGTCAAAGGTCGATTCGAACTCATAAAAGACCTCTCGTTCGCTAGTCCAGCGCTTTAGCGATGTGCCCGCGTCTAAGCGCACGTGGTTACGTGCGCAGATTAATTGATATGGGTTTAAAAATGATAGTTACCTGGTTAGGTAACTATCATTTTTAAACCCATATCAATTAATCTTTCTAGCCTTTTTATTGGCGTTGGGGTCGGCTTCCAGTTTTACTAGATGGGTCAATATCAACAAAGAGCATTTTTCTTCAATCTGGCGAAATTTTTTCTTCTGTTTTCGTGAAAAATAAGGGCCTGGTATAAGAGTAGAAAGTCCAAGCTAGAAGGATCTTCAAGAGGTCTGAGAATATCTCGATAACTTTTTGAGATATTTTAGTTTAAAGTCTAGTGTAGCCACCAAAATTGAAAATTGAATCGAAAGTGCCCACCAAAATTGAAAATCAGTGGCACCAAAATTGGATTTCTCTGTCACAAACCTCAATGTCACTAATTAATAAAACTCAATGTAACCAATCTCACAAATTCTCAGGATTTATCAATAACTTTCATAAGTTAATAAAACTCTCTATTGTTAAAACATAATATTTATTATGATTTTTCTGATAAACTCATAATTTTAAGTTACAACTAAATTAATATAACTGATTTATGCGTAACCCCAAATCACTACCTATAACGTGTAGCTTACTATTAAAACACTTTAAAATCAATAGCAAATCGATCCACCAAAAATTGAACAATTCTTGTCCCCCGTGCCACCCAAGATGATACTTACGTTTTTGGCGGGAAATCACAGCACTAATCACACCCCTATTAAGCGCACGCCTGAGACATGCGAAATAATAAAACACGATTGAACGCACACGCACGAAACTTTATGTTATAGCAAGTTGAACAAGTGCCACCAAAATTTAGATTTTTGCTTGGACAAACTTTGATCGAATATCCTGTGCTTTTAAATTAGATTTTCTAATATGTTTTAATCGTTTTTAGATAATGTGTCTATGCATATACTAACGAAATTGTTTATTTGTTATTGTACCTTTTGAGGTACAATACCAAATAAACAATTTCGTTACTTTGGTGAACGCAATTATATAAAAAAATGGAGCTGGGACAAGCCACCTAACTAGAATCTTAAGGCGATTTTTTTTCCTCTTATTATTTACATACACTTATATTTAAAAAAAATGTGGCCCTAATTGAACCAAGTTACGAAGGACACTATAAAAAAAAAAAAAAACATCCTATCATTTAACACCTCGATTCTCAACGTGGACACGTATAATTTTCCGCCGGGATATTAACCCAGATGCAGCTGAATACCAGTATTTTCCATGGAGTGACTGCCTGCCTACTGGATGCGAGAAACACAGAACTGGTCGAAGTGGCGGTGCTTGGGGGAGGCCTATGTCCAGCAGTGGACGTCTTTCGGCTGAAATGATGATAATGATGATGACTGCCTATCTGACCACCACAACCCAGTTACTGGGTAACACGATACCCCTTGGTAAGACTGATTGTCAGACTTTTGGGCTTCCCGAAACGACTGTCAAAGATCTACAAAAGACAGCCGGGACCAAAAGCTTAATGTGCTTTCCGAGACACGGAAGGGTCTCGATATGTAAATATATATATGTTTTTGCCGCTCTGCCGTGGATGGACACCCATCAACCAAGCGACCGCGGCCATCGTAGCTTAAGGTTGATGCGCTAGGGTGGCCCGCGAAATTCAAATTTTCTTACATTTTTTGCAATTTGCAGGTCAGTATCAGGTTGTATGTTGATCTCAATATTATTAGCGGCCGTAACAAATATGGATTTACAGAATTATAAACATTAGAATCAGCAATACAACTCTCTAAGTTCATGTAAGTGTATTGACGACGATTTCATGAAATTTTTATTCAATACACTTACATGAACTTAGAGAGTTGTATTGAATTTCGCGGGCCACCCTAGCGCATCAACCTTAACCTTCGATCGATACGTGCGGCTATTATTGCTTAGCCACGAGCCCTTTACCTTATTTTGTCTTTGCCTTTTTTTTTAATACTTTTATTTACGTTAGTTTGTAAGGTATATATCTATGGGCCATCGTAGCCTGAAAATAAATGTTTTATTATTATTATCTCCTTTTATTTCATAAAGTCACATATAAATTACATTTTTAAATATTAGAATATACAAATATAAAAACATTTAAAACTATAAAAAAAGTAGTAGCCCACCGGTATCGGGAACAGGGTCCAAGCTACGGTCAGGGCTCCAGAGAGAGGAACCTTCTAACAATACGGGCCGTGTCCAGAAGTACCGCTTTCTGAATCAAGCCCTTAATCCAGCTGCCCAACTAGAGCCTCATAGATGTTGGTCGAGGTTCTTGGCAATTAAGCCATTGGCTGATACGACTATCGGTACAATGATCGCAGAGTCCACATCCCACATGTCGACTATTATTATTATTATTATTATTTACACCCAAATCAGTAAGACAAAGCTACCTCTTAAAGAACTGAAACTTCATAAGATATCTTATTTTAATCTAACATCAAAACTCAGCCACATAAAAGAATAAACTTTACAAAAACAAAAGTTTGAAGACCCCATTCACTAGAGAACGCAATAACATGCATACAGAGTGTAATCAAGTGAAACCTTCTTTTAAAACTTATACTTTGATTATATCTAGACTCTTTTCACGACTCCCAGGTTTCATTAAAACTTGTTAGTAAATTGAATGCAACGCGATACGTGCTGGATTATTTTTAACCCCCGTCTAAAGAGAGGTGTTATGAGTTTGACGGCTATGTCCTTCTGTGTATTTGTGTGTCTGTCTGTGGTATCAAAGCTACTAAATGGGTGGTACCCATATTTCATTGTTCCATACAGTAATATTGCCAAATTAATCAAAACAGCTAAATATTTGACATCTATTTGCGAGGTTTCCAACTTACTGAATTCTTTTAAGGGTTCCGAAGTCAACAAGGAACCCTTATAGTTTCGCCATGCCATGTTTAAAAATAATGTGAGTTTGTCTAAACAATTTTTGGATTCAGGAATCCATTTGCGGAATATTAAGCTTTAAAGTGCTCATTTTTGTTAGAGCCAAGTGTCCCCCCCCCCCCCCCCGCCAGCTAAATGGTTGAACGAAATTAAAAGGAAAACTATCACCGCTACGTAGGCTCCTCAAGTTACCGAGTAATAATCGACCAACTTAAATTTGCAGTTGTAAAAACATGTTCTCCCATACATTCTGTATCGGAGAACAAGTTTTTCAACTACAATGTTAAGTTTGTTTTATAAATTCATCCCAACTACGGAACCCTTCATTGTGCATGGTACGACATGCACTTGGCCGGTTTTTGTTATGTCCCTTCTGCATATTTACTTTTTTACCTACACTTGAAAATAAACCTATTTAAAAACCTATTTTTTTTTACCCTTATATACAATTGCAATATCAGCTACGCCTCTGGCTGCTTAAAGACCTTGAGAAGTTTTTAATATTTAAGTAATCAAAAGCTAAAAGATGTTGGTCTCAGGACACACACATCTTCTGTTTGACCGCATTCAGATTACCAATTCCACGGTTTTATTTGATCTTTAATGTTGAATAGAATGATATTTTTCTGCAGCTGTTTTAAGAATATTTTTCGTTATATGCAATGTTTATAAATCATTTTCAAAAAGTATTTTAAACTTTAGAAATATTTTCTATAAAAAGCTAAGTTTCTTTTCATTATCGAGTCATGAAATCATCAAATAAATGTAGATTCCATGATTTTTCTGTAACCAGAAAAACTTTTCAGAATCTTCATCAAAAGTCTATTAAAAATATTTCAATTTTCCAATAAAATTAATTCACCGGTTAGTCAAGGAGTCCGCTAAACAAAGTTTTCCGCCAAGTCAAATAAGAGTGGCGGAATAAATAGTGAAGAGGCAATAAGTTTCTACTCAAGTGCCACTGGCGCCACCTGGTGGCCTTAGAGTTTTTAATATATTTCCCTTCTCTAGTAGCGCCTTGTTTTTCTGTTGAGACGATACTGTATTTATTGCAGTACAATGAAATGAGTTCTAGTCTAAGTACTTAGTTGTTTAATGGAGAAATATTGAACTGGAAATTATTGATAAGTTTGTTGGAGACAAGATATTGTGACGTTTTTTCTATACTTACTTACATTGTTTTCGTAGTAGTTTTTCGCTTATTAACCTTGTTTCTTTGTGATGTTATACAACATTTATATCTATAGATGATTTATTATTCACTTTGTTATATTTATACATATTATAAAACAAAGTCCTCCGCCGCGTCTGTCTGTCTGTTCGCGATAAACTCAAAAACTAATGCACCGATTTTCATACTGTTTTCACCAATCAATAGAGTGGTTCTCGAGGAAGGTTTTAGTATATAACTTGTCAAGCGGGCGAAGCCACGGGCATCAGCTAGTATATTACAAATGCGAAAGTGAGTTTGATTCTTTGTTACGCTTTCATGCTAGAACGGCTGACCGGATGGCTGGTTTTGGATGAAATTTGGTGGGCCATGACCTGGAATAGGACATTAGGATACTTTTATCCCGATATTTCCACGAGATCGAGACTTACGCCGGTGAAACTGCGAGGCGCAGCTAGTAGTTCCATAACTCCATCCGTATTGATAGATAGATAAAACGTTTATTTGGTGCACACAAAAGACAAAAGACAGCACAACATACAAAAGCACGGTTAAATAATAACTAATTACATTAATAAATAGCGCACATACTTTGCAATTATTTTGAGACTCAATGAATTTCCTATAAAGTAACATACCGAATGCTACTTGCGAACAGTACCCATCATCTCTCACACTTCGTCCACTCGGAGCGCCACTGGCGCCGCGACTCAACAGCGTAGGGTTACCGCGCTTATATAACACTACATCATCTTACAAGTATCTACTACAATAACATACCGAAAGCCCGTGGCGTGCTGCTTGCTGAGCAATACCCATCATCTCTCACACTTCGCCCACCCGGAGTGCCACTGGCGCCGCGACTCAACAGCGCAGGGTTAGCGCGCTGTTCCTCGTAAGATGGCGCTGTATGAGTCACCACGCCGGCACCGCTGACTGTGGCCTGTTGAGAAATAAAGCACATAGAGCAGATTTACTAGATAGGTCCAATGAAAGAAGCAAAGTCTTCATTGGGACACAAAAAGATTGTAATAGGAAACTTATTTAGAGCCATTATCTCTCAGGCTTCAAACCGCGAAAATAACAATGTTATTTAAAGTTTCAACTTTTTCTTTTTTGACTAGGTTATAATATTGGCTTAGTTCCATCTCTTCCCTAGGCGTTTATACCTACAAAAATTTCCCATATCTTCTCCCGGCCATAAATCACTCAACGGTACAGTCATGGTCGAAAATAAACTCAATAAGTGAAATTAATATACAGGGTTATTGGTAAAACACCAACAACCTCTTAAGGAGTCATTGTACTCATCATTATGAACAACTTTTACTATGGTAACAAATATGAAATCGCGAAAAAAACCAGCTGTTCAGTATGTTCGCATAACTCGTCAAAATGTACGGAACAGGTTTTTTTTTTTTTCGCTATTTCATATTTTTCCTAAAGTAACAGTTGTTCATTATGATGAGTACAATGAATCCTTAAGAGGTTGTTGGTGTTTTACCAATAACCCTGTAGGTATATTAAAAATTAGCAAATAAAATTATATTTTAGATTTTGACATAATGAAAAGCGATAAACATCTGGCTCTCTTTGCCTATAATATAGTTTCACAGCTGAACAAAGCAAGAGACGGAAAAATCTAACCAAAACCGGATATAACCGTCTACCACGAGCCAAAACCAGCTTAAATCAGAATATTCTTCAAAATAAACCAGCTGAGGCTCATAAAATCCCTAGGTTTGCTAGAACCTATGATTACTCAACCAATTACTTACGTAGGTTGAGCAGTTGGGCTATAATATCGTCGCTCCCGCTAAGTTGAGTAACAGCGTGATTAACCTTTAAAGTTTACCGACAATCAAGTTACTGCGGTCGACTTGTAACTTCACAGCTTTCGGTTATTATAACACGATCATCGGAACTAACTTGTGCGGCGGATATTGGGTTAAAGGTTCTCGATAAATATAGATTTTGCTGTATAATCGCCATCGCGAATGTACACACGGCTACATCAAGCTATACATTTCCAGTATAAGCTGACCTCGAATCGTACAGAAATCCTACACAGTGCGAGATCAGCATAAACTGGAAATGTATAGCTTGATGTGTATCTGTATGTATGGGATCAAAATGTAAATTGTTTTTATTTTTTCCTAGCCTACGTTGTCCCACTCCTGGGCAAAGGCCTCCCTCCACTCCTTCCATCTTTCGCGAGCCCGCGCGTCCTCTTTACAGTTTTGATGGAACCTATCCAACTCGTCCCGCCATCTCCTACGTGGTCTGCCGCAACCCCGTCTCACTGTTTCAGGGCACCAATTCTGTGCTATTCGGGCCCACAGTTTGTCGGCATGCGGCAGACGTGTCCTGCCCGGTCCCATTTAAGTTGGGCAGCCTTTTGAGCCACGTCAGCTATCTTTGTTTTGGAGCGCAGTATTGTGTTACGAACACGATCCGTTAATTTAACACCTAGTATACTGCGCTCCATTGCTCGTTGGCAGACCTTGAGTTTGGACTTCTGGATGTTAGTCAAAGACCAAGTCTGTGCACCATAGGTTAAGAATTATTTAGAGAGACATTTTTTTTTTTCTATTTGTTTGTGCCCAGCGTTGCCCAGGTGAATGTCATGTCTCTATCTCCAATTTTCTTTCATAAAAACCATGCCCAGACAACGAACACATAAAAAAAAGTCAGATAAATCGGTCGAGCCGTTCTCAAGTTATTATCTTTCATACATGCGGCAATTGGTGTTTATATATACCCCATTTGAAATAAGATTAGACATTAAAACAAACCCTTTTACAGTACGTTCAACCGATTTTGACTTCTATACCGTAGACATAAGGATAGCATTAAAAGCAAAAAAAGTAATACAATACCAACTATCTACTGTGGCTGTCATTTGTCATGCCACCAACGCAATAGAATTCAAAATCGGTTGTACGGAATGTAAAAAAGGCTTATCTATACGTCCAATCTTATTTCAAATGGAGTATAGATACCATTTAAAATTAAAATATTTGAATTAAAAAAATATTTTACCCTAAGCAATTAATAAAACCACGGAGTATACTAGTTTAGGCAGGGTTTCCCATACTTAAGCTACCTTTATTTATCTGAACTTGTAATCTAATCGATAAGTACTTTTGTAACAAAGGTACCAATATAAGTTTTTTACATTTTATATTTTTATATACTGTTTATAAAACCAATAGGTGCAATGTAATTAGAGCTATGCTTTGGTTTCTTCATAAGAGTGTCTGTGTTAGTTAATTTGATCCTTAGAAGCACAGTTCAAAAGTCTCATGTGTGTACAGGGTCAATTCAGTACATGTATACAGTACAAAAAAAGTCAGCTATCAATACATTTTGACCGTGTAGGTATTGATTGCACTTTCGTATGAAATAGTTGTTGTTTTTTTATAACCTGTAATTTCTACGCTAGGGGTTTATAATCATGTGCTGAATTCATCGTAACAGATTGCGTATCGATGTCCCTACACCATATACAGGGTGTTAGGGTTAACACCGTTATCCTTGAAACCAGTGCTTATGGAAAATGAAAACTTTTTTTTTTAAAGAAAATCTTCATTTTACCCCAAGAGTATTTCACCCTTTCACCCCAGGGCGCTAAGGCAACGAACTTGCGTCTCAACACGGATGGGTGGCGCGGGACGTGACCTGAACGGCCGCGAGCGCGACCCCTCCCTCAGTCAGTCAGCTGTTTCGCTAGCGAGCACGGTGCCGGATAGAAACTTTTTAAAATCTTTTAATGAAAATAATATTTTTTTATTGTTACTTGGTCAATTATTTTTATATATAAGTCAACTACCCATGGTTTGAATGACAACGGTGTTTACTCTTACACCCTGTATGTAATAATCATTGGTTAATAGTCTTCAAACTGGTTCACGTAGTTATTTTGCCTGGCGGGGGTATAGAGTTATGAGGAACAGGGTGTAAAGTTCACTCATCCTCTATAGAAAAGGGAGGATCCTCCGACCAGATGGGTGTCGTGTCTGGCGGGCAACTGCCCAACGATTTATGTCGGTAAGTCATATACAGTATATAAAGTAACAAAGGGCGTTCCCGTAACCTGCAATAGTATAGCGTACAAAATGCAAAGAAAAATATTACCATGAAAAAAAAGCTTTTTTCATTTTTTATAGTAAAATATTCACAAAAAATATTAAATTTATACGGAAAAGAAACACCGTGTACACGCACACTTCTTTCCGCGTTGAAAAACAAGTGTGCTTGCGCGATGCAGGATTTTTGTGACGGCTCATAGGTAGGTAAGACTTCTCTGGAAGAGTTCTTCTATAGGGAGCATTACTACTTAAGATACTCACCACTGTGGGCACCTTGTCGGGGTACTCTCGCTCATAGCTGGGGGGGCGCGTCCTCGTCAGGTCAGACTTGTGCACCGTCGCGTCACATGTCTCATGTTCCTAAACAAAATTCTAGACGTTATAGAAGATAATGTGTGATTCTGGGACCGAACTGTGAGCCTTAGTATCACCTAAAATCATTCAATAAATGAGACTTTTATTCTTTTTATAATATTATTAAGTAGTGTAGAAATATGACCGAAACTGAATTTTATGTAATAAGCCTATTTTCGGGTTAATCTTTAAAATATTAGGTATTGAATTCACTTTTGTGACCTTAACTTCGACACTCAAATTGGAAGTGGAGGTTTTCAGAAGTGAATTCAATAAATAAATAACAAGACTTATAAATAAATAGATAAACATTTAAACAATGTTCTACCTTCTCTCTTTATCATTTAATTGTTCGGTATTTCTACATATCTACAAACAATGTTTTCTATCAAAAAAGTTTTCGGCGAAACGTGCTGTCTAGAAATAGATATTTCTATCAGCTCTGCTTTCTGTATGTAGTCGTATCGTACAATCTTGTTTTTATCTCAGGTTCCACACTCATTATTTTCCTAATCACTGCCGATTTCCCAAGTTAGTGACATGTTTACAAACGACTTCCAAGAAACGTTTACCTGTGCGTGTTGCGGGGAGGAGCCGCGTCGGGAGCCACTACTCGACGACCTGTTGCTGGCCTCTGCACACACAAACAAACAATACAAACAATTAACGAACTATTTCGATAGAACGATTAACATTGGAACAATTGGTGAGGAAACACACAGCTGAGGCTAAGGAATACAGCAAATGAAATATGAATAAGTCAAATAAAAACGGTTTTCGAAGATCCTGGAGACAATTTTTCTTAAACTAACCCTTATACTTAGATATGTTTAACGATTTTTGAGAGCATGGTTCTAATCAATTTATTTGTTGCTTTCAATTGCTATTTGAATATTATTATCAATAATCGATTCTAAAATCGAGTGTACCGGTAAAACCCCACACAATTCTACGTAACAGCGTCATTTCCAAATGAAAAACAAAACTATAAGACCGCTTGTAAACGATGAAAAAACAAACGAAAAGCTCTCTATATCGAGTAGGAATCTTATAAAACCTATCCCATCATTACCTACGTAGCCACAACATCAAATGCTTGTAGTTCGGTAGTTTAGCGCCTAAACAAATACTCGCGTGTTTGCAATTCGAACGAAACGAAATTTCTTATAAGAACATCGATTCTCGACTAAAGGACCGAAAAATTTCGAATAAAAAAGCCTGTAGTATCTACTCTGGGAGTTTGATAAAATAATTAAAACGTATAAATTACACAATTTTTTTTTGCTTCGTTTACGTTGATACTTCTTGTTTTTTCAAAACATTTAGCGCCCCCCTGGCAATGTTATTCAAGCGCAAAGAGATCCTTGTAGCAGTGTGTTTTTCGCACATTTAACAGCCTAGCCCTTTGGAAGAAGAGCTTCGCTCGCTCGGCTCGCTCGCGGTAGGTCGCTAGTTGAACGGCGCCGTTTAGTAAAAGGCTAGGCTGTTAACTGAAAGGCTAATTAAGCTAGTTGGCTGTGACATATATACATACATAAACTCACGACTTTTCCCCTGGCAGAAACTACGGAACGCCACCTGTTACGATCCTTACATATTTTTTTCTTTTTGTTTCGTTTGCATAAAAATAATTATTGTTTATTAGAGAAAAAAAAATAGTATAGTCTGAATTGTATCTCTGTCTACCAGAGCTAGACTTAAAAACTATGGTAATTGTATTGTAAATACATTCGGTTTAAAATATTTATTATAAACCTATTTATTTCGGTTTATTCATCAACTCCATGATTTTCTGCGAGAAAGCTCAATTTCGAATAATATTAACGCAACGGCTAAGCACTGCAGAGGTGCTTGAAAAAATTAAGCCTCATTATTTTAAACTTGGTTCTTGAACTTCACCTCAATTTTCAGACCACTTTGACTGTACAAGGAGAGTAAAAAAAGTTAACTTTATTCTCAATGTGTGTATAGAAATAAATATTATTTAATATTTTTGGATTATAAAGTTCTAACTTTCTATAATTTACATGAAAAACTTTCTTTTCCCCGATAATTAGTTAAATGGAAATAACACGAAACAGAATCTATATTCAACAATTGACAGCGTCCTTTTTTTCCGAAAAAGCCAAAAAAAGCATGTCTTACGAAAAATACTTTACATATAAAAATATTAAAAAGCAGTCAAGGTGAAATAAAATACGAATGAAATTGATGAAAAATATGCCGTGTAAATAAAATGGTAATAACAGATGCTGGTACCGGACGGCGCATCGCCCGGATTGCAATTTATATACGTTTTGGACATATTGGTAAATATAACGACTGTTGATTGAATGCTCGGTATGAATGATTTCAAATTGCAGTTTATTTGACATGCTTTCGGTATTGAACTATTCCAAGGAAACAACCTAGCCGTTTGTAAATGGTACCATGTATGCTACAAGGAGGGATCAATCTGAACAGAGGAATCTGCGACATATCAGTCTAACGGATGGGTGAAGGAGGGGGGCGCGTCGGTTCCAAAATTAAACTATAATGTACATAGAAAATTTTAAGGCTATATTCCAAAGATAGGTCGACAAAGTAACTCAGGGGGCGTAGTGATTAAAAGAAAGTTAGGAAAGGCGCATAATATGTTAAAAGGTTCGGCACCCCTGGAGAATGGGATACGTGCACAGCAGGCAACAATCACTGACTACCGATGACTGTTTCTACGATATGCGCCCCAAATTAAGTCCAGTGTAGGCGATCTATCATGAGGCCACACACGGTACGGGTTTTAGTTCAGATCAGACGGATCCCAAGATAGAACTGAACATAAGACGAATAGCAACTGTACCGTGGGTTATCAATCAATAGGTATCGAAGACAGAGCGGGGTGTGGACAGCAGCAGTTGTCACCCCTTTTCAACTACGGTAAAGGTTACATAAATGACTCACCGCGGCTGTTATCTCGCAGCTCTCCTGCGCCGACGCTGTTCCCCAGCCCGGGCATGCCCGCCATGCCGCCCGCTACGCTACCCGCTCCTCCATGTCATCGTCTGAAACAAAAACATAGACTGCTATTTAAGATAATCAAAAATAATCAGAAGGACAGTACATACCAGAAATTGTACATTACTGTCTAAAAATACTTTGCCACGCACTGGGAATTTCGCCAGGGGGGCTAAACCGGCCACATTAGCAATTCCTCTAAAAGAAATTCATTTCCTGAATTCCCAGCTGTCATTAACAATTCCTCTAATTTGACACGAAAGCAATTCATAATTTGTGGACCATTTTACAAATCTCCATAGGAAACTGTCAAACAGATGAATTAATTCGTAATACGAAATACACGCAGACCATATTATGAATTGTCAGTTTGTTACATTTTACGATGATTCATAATATTTTTCTATAATGATTCTGCCAAAGTAGCCGTTTTAAGCCCTCTGGTAGTGGTAACGCACCCATTTGCAAACAAAAATCTAACATGACACTAATAGCACCCGGCTCATCTATTGGGCCATATCAATATTTGTTCCTGCGGTAACAAAATCCCCGTATCATAGCAGCTAATGGTTGAAACACTGTGCCAACTCAGCTAAATAAAAAGTCTCCTATCAACAGACAATCTTTATGATTCATTCACTTTTACTTTTTATTTTATTAACCGACTTCTTCAAAAAGGATGAGGTTCTCAATTCGTCTGTATGTTTTGTTTTATTTTTTATTTTTTTTATGTTTGTTACGCGATTACTCCGCCAATTATCAATCGATTTTGATGATTCTTTTTTTGTATGGTAGGTCTTGCTTCCGAGGTGGTCCCATATAAATTTTATTAACTTTGCTTGCGTAGTTTTTGAGTTAGATTCAATATAAAGTATTTTTCCCAATGAGTTTATCTAGACGATGTCTTCATTTACTCCTTCACTGCTATTTACATCACCTAGTGGTATTCGAATTTGTGTGGGGTAGGTACCACAACTAAAAAGTGAAAAATAAAAAGGAAGGAAAATTTTGGAAGTCGGTTGTTTTTTTTGTAAAAAGTTTTTATTTAAAGGAGTGTCCGTGTTGTTTGTTGTCCGTTCTTCTCCATAGGAACGTACTACGCTTTGGAATGGGCACCTAGCCTTCATCTTACTGACTGACCGACCCCTTGACAATTCAAAAGTGCATGTAATTGTGGTTTAATAGAAATTGTTTTAAGTTTGAATTCTTAAACTCCAAACTCAAAACATTTAATTCAACAAACACTTTTTTTTATTTTTTTCGATTGTTTTGAGTTTGAGTTCTTAAACTCAAAACAATTATTTCAACAAACATTTTTTAAATTTTTGTTTAGAAACTTTATTTTATTCGAAAACTTATTTTCGAATTCCTCATTTAAACATAGTATACAGAAATACTGAAGTGGAATGAAACACAGTAGAATGTTCAAAAAAACACCGTTTTTAGGGTTCCGTAGTCAACAAGGAACCCTTATAGTTTCGCCATGTCCGTCTGTCCGTCTGTCCGTCTGTCTGTTCGTCAGTCCGTCTGTCCGTCTGTCCGCGGCTTAGCTCAGAGACCGTTGGAACTAGAAAGCTGTAATTTGGAATGGATATACATAGAAACGACGCCGACAAAGTCGTAAAATAAAATCGTAAGGGTACCTCCCCTACACGTAAACTGGGGATGGTTTTTTTTTTCTTGGCAATCCCATGGTGTGGGGTATCGTTGGAAAGGTCGTTTAAAAATAATGTGAGTTAGTTTTGGATTCAGTTATCCGTTTGCGGAATATTAAGCTTTAAAGTGATAATTTTTGTTAGAGCCAAGTGTCCCCCCCCCCTGCCAGCTAAATGGTTGGGTTTGGATATGTGAAAAAATTCACGGCAGTAGTATATATAACGAAATAAAAGGAAAACCATCACCGTTACGTAGGCTCCACAAGTTACCGAGTAATAATCGACCAAATTAAATTTGCAGTTGTAAAAACATGTTCTCCCATACATTCTGTATCGGAGAACAAGTTTTTCAACTACAATGTTAAGTTTGTTTTATAAATTCATCCCAACTACGGAACCCTTCACTGTGTATGGTACGACATGCACTTAGCCATTTTTAAACTTTTCTAATGTTCAAAACTAAAAACATAGACCTAGCTTGCCAACTTTATTACGTAACTATCAAAACATTTTATAATTTCTACCTGTTGCATAGTTTAATAGTTATTCGACTGTGGTAATGAATTTCCATTTCAATGTCGACCAAAACTATTTGCTAACTAAAAGTTGAAATATTTCATGAAGACTAATACCTATATTATGAAATCTACCTATGGCAGTCTACTGCTGAACAAACGATTTTCGTCCCTTGGACCAAAACACTTTTCCTTTTGTGGCGGTATCTACATCGCCACATGCGAACCTCGCATCAAAGACCTGACGTCAGACAAAAATCCTGACGTCACATAAATCCTGCATCGCGCAATTAAAGTTTACCGTGCAGTGGACATATATACGAGAACCCAACATCAATCGTTGGGCAGTTGCCCGCCAGACACAAAACCCGTCTGGTTGGAGGATCCTCCCTTTTCTATGGTGGATGAGTGAACTTTACACCCTGTTCCTCATGCCCCTAAACTTTTGATCAGTGATTGGCAACCCGTCCCTGCTACGCATGGTTTTTACAACTTGACCAAACATTGAGCTTTCTTTATTACATGCAACTTTAATATTAATGTAGTATACACATAAACCTTCCGGAATAAATTCTCTAAATGAAGGTGAAAACCACATCTAAATCCGTTGCGTAGTTTAGATGAACAACGCGGGCAAACACGAAAAACGACTATAATTTATAATATGTATAGGTTATGTAATTATGTCGTCTGAGGTACATTTCTGCCTACCCAGTAAAAGTAAAGTCTTTAAGATGAAAGAAGAAATAATTAATTATTTTAATTGGTTTCTCAAGCAAATACTTGCAGCAATAATTTGCATAAACTTCTAATACTTCTTAATGGCGAGTCGTAGCTCCGTAGCGTCGTAGCGTCGTAGCGTCGTAGCTATTCGCTACGGAGCTACGACCGTAGCTTATTCGTAGAATGAGACTTGATTACTAAATATTTTTTTCAGTTCTTTTCGATAATGCTAATGATCGTATAGTACATAGTCTTGGTCATATCATGTGAGGAATATGTAGATTAGTAGCTGAAATGGTCTTTTACTCATTATTAATGCCAAAGTGAGTTTGTTTGTTTGTTACGCTTTCACGCTAAAACGGCTGCACGGATTTGGATGACTTTTGGCACATGGTTAGGTCATGACCTGGGTTAAGACATAAGTTACTGTTTATCCCCATATTCTCATGGAAATCAAGACTTATGCGGGTGAAACCGCAGGGCGCAGCTAGCACTTAATAATCGTCAATCATCATCTCAACCAAAAGCTTGAAATTGGAATAGAGGATATTTTTTATTTATATTTAAGTGTCTTTGAACATGTGTAAAACAAGAAATGTAAGATCTAAAAACCCTGTTAATTCAATAGAATAATAAAGATATATTTACACACGTATGACGTAGAGTTGAAGGTCCCTGCGATGACAATTACGTCCCACTGCGAGCGAATCTACAGCTATGTGACAACCCTGGCGTACTCTCACTTAGACGAGTAATTAATTATGTTCACACCCTGTCGATTTGTAGGGCTGTAACTTGGGACGTTGCAGGAAAGTGGTCGTTTTATTTATTTGTTTTGGAAGATGGATCAATTGGAAGATTAAACACCTTAAAGCTCCTCATACATATTTCTACCTCCTTCTCTCTCTTATATATATATGTGCTAATATGCAAAGTAACTAATTAAGTAACTTTGCATATTACCACATATGCATATTAAATACAATAGACGTAGATATATTTAGTAACCTATTCCGCTTAACTATTCTTCAAGAGTCATAAAAAACCCTGTAAGAAATCGACACGTGTTTCATCTCTCAACGAGGCATCATCAGGATGAAGATTGACCAGTCGCGAACCCGAACACGACGTGTTGCCACGATGGCCACGATGGAATAGGTTACTAAATATATCTACGTCTATTGTATTTTATAATGGATTTCAGCAGTCACGCCTGAATCAATTAACTTTATACATATTATATTATTATGCAATATGTTAACTAACAAAGGGCGTTAACCTGCAATAGTATAGCGTCTATACATGCAAAAAAAAATATTACCATACAAAAAAGAAAGTTTTTTTGATTTTTTTGTAGTAAAATATTCACAAAAAATATAAAATTCATACGGTAAATAAACACTCTGTACACGCACACTAGTCTTTCTAGTTTGAAATACATGTGTACGTGTACAGCGTGTTTCTTTTACGTATCAATTTAATAGTTTTGTGAATATTTCAATACTAACACAAAAAAAAAAAAAAAATTTTTTTTTTTTTTGCCTTTATGGACGCACTAGTATTCGAGTTAACCGGAACGCGCCCTTTGTTAGTTAACATACTGAATAGCTCAAGCTGTGGTCCAAATAACAGCAAGGAGGTAACAAACAGGGTTGACTACGCCCTGGTATGCCGGACGTTCATTTAAGTGAGATGCCAATCGTGGAGGCTATTGTAGCGTATTTTGACCTAATTCAGCCACATAATACGAAGGGGAGATAGCAGACTTGTAAACCTGGCTATTGTTGGCAATACCGAAGGAAAGAGAGCACGAGGCCGGTCGCCAACACGATGGTCTGCCAAAGTACAACTACGACTAAAAAGGTATAAACAAGACCCCACAGACAGACAAATTAAATCCGGAGTCACACGTGTTATATATAAATCGAACAGATTACGTGTGACTCCGGATTTTTAATTTGTTTGTCTGTGGTGTCTTGTTTATACCTTTTTAGTCGTAGTTGGGTTTTAGTTTTTATTACTTTTTTTATTCTTTTGGGGCTATAATATATTTGAAATGTGCTCATTAAGCCCTTTCATTTGATACCCAACATGGTACGATTAAACAAAAAAAATTGTTTAGTTCCTGACTTTATGTCCTCTAGAGGGCGCCATTTTTAACTTAATGTGACGTCACATGGCCTAGCCAACTAGCGGACAATCAAGACGCTTCCAACGATACCTCACTTGTCAAATTGTGATGAGTGGTTTGGAAGATATGACGGAACAGACGAACATACATACATACATACATACATACATACATACATACATACATAAATACATACCGGTCAAAATCATAACCCTCCTTTTTTCTTCGCCGTAGTCGGGTAAAAAGAGGATGATCAATTATATCACAGATATCTTCTGACAAGTACTGTCCTTTCCTCACCTTGAATCTACAGCTGGGGTAGCTCAAGGCTAAGATCTATTTCAATTTACTAAAGATTGGAACTTAACTCGATTTCTGCAAAGGTTACAGTGACAGTTACTGTTTTTGTAAGTATTATATAATATTAATCTATCTATATCCATACTAATATTATAAAGAGGAAAGATTTGATTGTTTGTTTGCATTGAATAGGCTCCGAAACTACTGAACCGATTTGAAAAATTCTTTCACTGTTGGAAAGTTACATTATCCCGGCTGACATAGGCTATAATATATTTAAAAAAAATAGGGATCCTTACAAAAACTCCAATAATGTAACCCGAGGTGTAAAAAAATTACCTAAAATATTCTTTACATCGCGTGCGTTGCGAAAACTATTGATGATAGAATAAAATAATGTACTAGGACTTTGTAGAACACATAATTATTTACAAAAAGTGTCGCGACAGCATATGTCTAACTATTATAGTTTTGCCACAAAAAGTGTTCTTTAATTTGAAAATTTAATTGAAATGCCGCCGCTAGAAAAGGCTCTTTATTTGTATTTCGGTATTAATCCTTATCAAAATACACTACTTTATATTCCAGAATGCTTCAATACCTTAATATAACTTTTTGAATTATTCTATTCCGACATTCTATCCGAAAGATTTAAAAAATGTAAGTATTAGAAAAAAGTTGCGTGGTAGCCGCTCACCTACCTAAGGTAAGGTAGGTAGTTATGGTAGGTAGGTAGTGTACGGTAGGTAGGTAGGGTAGGTAGATATGAAAGTAGGTGTAGGTAGGGTAGGTAGGTAAGGTAGGTAGGTAGGGTAGTATAATATAAAAGTCAACCTGAGGGGCTCGACAAAGTGACTTTCTATCAGCAATAACGATGATGGAAAAGTAAAAAATGTATAGGACTTTTATAAACTACTGAAAAATTAAAGTTATAGAAACTAAAACCCAACTACGACAAAAACCCAACCAAAAAGGTATAAACAAGATAAGATAAGATATTTTTATTTGAATTAAACATTGATAGATAGACAAATCAAAACTCCGGAATCAAACAGATTACGTGTGACTCCGGATTTTTATTTTGTATACATACATACCGGTCAAAATCATAACCCTCTTTTTTGCTTCGCCTTAATCGGGCAAAAAGCTTATGCCAAGACTGTTGAACAAAACGCAACGCTTTGAAAGCGATTGCCACTTGTCTAACCCTATAGCTACAGTTTTCCCAAAATAAGTATTTGAGCAAAACGTATGTATGTGTACGCGTGCCAGCCCTGATTCACATCGTATAACGTGCAGGCAGTCAATTAAATAAAATTAAAAACTTACCTCCCACGAAGCGCGTGACGAAACGGTATTTATACTACGCATCTACTTTTTATGATACACTATTTCATTAATATTTAACAGTGGAAATTAAAAGGTCAAAGTTATGAGTTAACTGACAATTAAGCTTCATTCCTTATCAAAATACACTACAAATACAGGAAATAAAATGAAATGAAATGAAATTGTTTATTCTGTAAATAGGATATTGGAATCACTTTTACACGTCATTAAAAAATATTAAAAATAAGCTAGATGAGGTCGGCGTTTCCTATCTGACTACTCTGAGAAGAAAGGCCGAAACACACTCAGAGGTCACAGTCTCTTTTAAAGTCCAGACATAAGCTTGGTCAAGCCATGTGAGGACCATGTAAATTCGAGTCTGAAATGGTCTTTTGAGGAAAGAACCACACAGATTTGAGTGGACCTGTCCAGTCAGTGCAAGCATTTGTCAGTAATGGCGGAGCTCAACTCAGAACTTAAGGAGCTCAACGACTCGACGAACAATACCAAAGAAAGGACATTTCAGGCTGAGATATAATCTGTTTAAGCGCGATGATTATGAATCTATACTAAAACTAGCTTTTGTCCGCGGCTTCGCCCGCACTGAGGTCGGGAATTATCCCACGGGAACGTACTACCGGGATAAAAAGTATCCTATGTCCTATTCCGGGTTATGTTCAACCCATGTGCCAAATTTTATCCAAATCCGTTTGGCCGTTTTAGCGTGAAAGCGTAACAAACAAACTCACTTTCGCATTTATAATATTAAAAAGATGTATTTGAGAGTTTGTATGTGGGGGGGGGGGGGGGGGGTAATCTCTGGAACTACTGTCCCGATTCCGAAAATCATTTCACTGATGTGAAGCTACAGTACCTACAGTATTTACGTCAGTGTGTCAAGCCAGTCCACAACACTGCTCCACTCGAGCACAGCCGTCAGTTAGGGTGGACGCCCCACATTTCGTCCGTCACAATACGCCGGACGTTTTACGAGAGATCTGTCCGAGGTTTATAACTATAACAGATGTTATTTGATGGCAAATAAAAGTTACGTGTAATTAATTTTTTGCGTTTATTGTGTTTTTACCCGACTGTCCCAGCAGGATGGTAATGTTTTTCGAGAGTATTTATATTTGTATGTATTTATGTCTATTTCTTTGGCACGTTCTGTAGCCTAAACGGCTTGATGGATTTCAGCATACGAGATATCATTGGATTCGTCTTAATTGTGGGAGTGACATTGGCTATACAGAGTATTAGGGTAGACACCGTTATCCTTGAAACTAGCGGTTTGGTGTCATCTATAATATACTTTTTCTATGGGACCAACTTTGAAACCGCAAAAAAAAACAGCTTTTCCATACATTTTGTCGATTTAAGTGAACACAAATGTATGGAACAGCTGATTTTTTTTTCGCGATTTCTCCTTTGTTCCCTTAGAAAAAGTATATTATAGATGAACCACTAGTTTCAAGCATAGCGGTGTCAACCCTAACACCCAGTATAATATTTCTATACTGCATCTAAAAATACAAAAAGGGGAGGGGTAGGTTTACAAAAAAATTACAACAATAGTGGTATCAAATAAAAGCTATGACATAAGCTATATAATATTTCTATACTGCATCTTTAAATACAAAAAAGGGAGGGGATGTTTTACAAAAAAATTACAACAATAGTGGTATCAAATAAAAGCGCGAATGAGACAATATAATAAAACTAAAAAGCTTGAAATAAAGAAAATTATTTAAAAAAACATAAAATCATATCATTCAACATTTGGTATTTATTGGATTTTTCCATCAGGAATTTCTCAGTAGCACCCCGGAGTCTGGATTTGTGCCCGGTTGTTGACAATAGGCTCGCCCCCAATTACATGGGACTTAAACAAAACATGGCTTTATCTGAAATACAATACACGTAGGTAGATATATTTAGGAAACTATTCCGCTTAAATATTCCTCAAAAGTCATAAAAACGCTGTAAGAAATCGACACGTGTTTCACCTCTCAACGAAGCATCCTTAGGATGGCGATTGACCAGTCGCGAACCCGAACACGATCCGAACCCTTCGTGGAATGCAGGCGTAATGTTATGTATTATTTTGCCAGGTCTTCACTTTCAATTAAAAGACAGTTCTTGACTGTCGTCTGAAACAAGCGCCTACGTCACAGACCGTTGTCAAGTGCATTCGTAGGCGGTACATTAGTCGATAACGCTGTTACTGCTGTCTATCCACACCGTGTTACTTTGCGTTAGTTGTTACCGACTGACGACACTGGCAGGAAAGTTTATTGACACTTTAATTAGTCTGTACTAAGGATTAAAATCAAATCGAATCAAATCGTTTATTGCAAACATGTTGTACAGAGGTTGGAATAAGAGTATAAGTTTCAAACATGCACCCTGTAACGGCACAGCAAAACAAAACAAAACAAAACAAAAATTAAATTAATAAATTACATTACAATAATACATTACTTCATTATTAGAAAGAGATTAAATATTAATTAAAGTTATTTGAAAGGAAATCGATCGCCGTATCGAAAATGCCTGGAAAAGCTACTGGTCCATGAAGACGCTAATGAAGGGCGATCTACCAATCTCCCTGAAGCGAAAACTCATCGATATGTGTATTCTGCCCATCCTAACCTACGGTGCACAGACCTGGTCGCTCACCGAGTCGCAAAAGTTCCGCCTTGGGGTTTGCCAAAGAGCAATGGAGCGCAGCATTCTGGGCGTAAACCGAACTGACAGAATACGAAACACCACGTTGCGCTCCAAAACGGGGATTCTAGACGTAGGCAAAAAGGCTGCCAAGCTAAAATGGGATTGGGCGGGTCATGTCAGCCGCATGCATAGCGACCGCTGGGCAACAGTCTGCACGCGGTGGGTGCCTGAAGATGGACGGCGCCGCCGGGGCCGGCCCAGGAAGAGATGGCGAGACGATCTAAACGCGTACCGCAAGGATTGGATCGAGATGGCCCTGAAAAAGGATGTTTGGAAAGATTTGGGGGAGGAGGGCTCAGCAGTGGGACAGTTTAGGTTCGCATAAAAAAAAAAAAAAGAAATTTAAGTACTTAGTGACATTAATAAAATGATTTTATACATGGAGATATACCTATAACATTTGTGCTTTATTTTTTTTATTCGGCAGTTGGTAGCTGAAAATTTTGTTACATGAAGGGTTACTAACTCTTTGTGTGTAGCTTTGGTTTTTAGAATATTATTAATAATGCTCGGAGTAAGAAAAAATCGTTTATTTCCGGTAAGACATGTGACTAGAATAAATTCAATGTTTTTGTACATTTGGACGTTCAAAAGTGACATAAATGACTTTGACTTTATCATAACGCAAAGAAAAATCACAAACACAAAAAAGAATCAGTTGACGGAAAATATGCGTCACTTCACACACACACGAATATATATGTCGTTTTTGAGCTTTTTTATTGCCCAACCTGCGAATCGAACCCAGGACCTCATGTTCAAATGCAGCGCTTGCGACCACTAAACCAAAGAGGCAAAACAATACTCCTCAACAAAACGGTGAAGTTGACTGAAGTCTCATAAACTCCAATAAAAGTCTAAAAGTGGTGGATTACGGCCCTCCCTCTCTCAGAGAGGAGGCCTGTACGTCGATTCTGTAAAATTCAAACAACAACTCGCATCTCACATCGCTATTCACTCTCACTTCGAATTTTGAATCGGGTTCGAGTGCGAAGTGAGCGTCGAAGTGACGGTGGAATTACCTTACTGAATGCCACTTCTTACGTCATCTTATACTTTATCTGTCAAAATCTCACGGTCAATTTAGTTCAACTCGCTGACACGCTCGCAAGGGTAGCGCTAATGTATCAACCGAGTTTTTAGAATGCCAATCAAGAAACTCACAGCGGATTCAGATTCGAAGTTTAGAATAAGGTCTTACAGAATCATACCCCTGTGTCCAAATATACCGTGCCTGTGTTACAGCAGTTGGAACAGTATAGGCTGATTGATTATGTTGTCACATTGACGTCCTATATTTTCACAAGGGCAAAAACAAATGAAAACTATCTGACAACTATCTCTTCCATAAATAAGTACAGCATTAACATTATTCCGTAGTCTGTTATGTCATGGTTATGTCTGATTTACAATTATAAACAGTACTAACCTTGACTAGAATGACCTAGGCACAGTATAAATAAGTAACAGTATTATGTCTCGGCAGTGGCCTTCAATTGCCTACGGCCGCTCGGTAGATAAACCTTCCGCGTCCGTGCGTAACTGCCGCCCACTCGATACTTTTGCGTGCTGTTATACACTGAGATTTCAAAGCGCGTCATTTCGGCCGTTTTCGATGAAAATATAATATTTATTTATTTATATATACTTTATACAAAAATACATAACAAAAAAAAAACAGACACTATAAAATATACAATGGGCGGCCTTATCGCTTTCCGCGATCTCTTCCAGGCAACCTTGGAAAGGTCAGTGATTTGCCTGGACATAAAATACTGTTACTTATTTATACTGTGACTCAGGTGTTCGTCGACTATTTTCATGATAAACACATTTACAAAATATTATTTAATGTGTATTTACGATCTATGTAAATTCTGAGAACGGAGGTGGACGTTGGCGGTCTGTTTACAGGTAGGTAGGTATCAAAATAATAGGTTTTTATGTTGTATTTTAGGTTATGTACCTAGGTACTGTAATATTTCTAAGAAGTTATATTTTGTCTACAAACAAATAGCCTCGATGTTATCTCTAGGAAACGTTGTCCTTCCTAGAAGACGATCCTAATGGCGCGTTGACGTTAAGGTCAGTATGGCCAAGGTTTGGCCGTACTCGACTCCAACCGTTTTCGGTCACCGTCTGATGTAAACTGTAATTCGGTTGGCCGTACTCAATCGCAGTCCGGTTGCGGTGACTTGCGGTGACCGAACAGTTTATAAGTTATTACGGTTGGCTGTATTCGGTCATAATCGACTTGCTGAAACTTGCTGTTGGTTGTATGAAATTAAAGCGAAGCGAAGCGTAAACGCGCCATAAGGCTCCATCCCCAGAGGTAGGTCGCGATTTTTTATTATTATTTTTTTTTTTTCATGAATTCCTGACATTTTATCTAACTTCACTTGCGCAAGTATATCGTAACGTGTATGGCTACCATTACTTTGATGAACAGTGTGCAGATTGCGTAGACGATAGCTTTGAGATGGGTCTTTTTTAGGGTTCCGTACCCAAAGGGTAAAACGGGACCCTATTGCTAAGACTCCGCTGTCCGTCTGTCTGTCTGTCTGTCTGTCCGTCTGTCACTAGGCTGTATCTCATGAACCGTGATAGTTAGACAGTTGAAATTTTCACAGATGATGTATATCTGTTGCCGGTGGAACAACAAATCCTAAAAAACGTAATTAAACAAATATTTAAGGGGGCTTCCATACAACAGAAGTGATTTTTTTGCCTTTTTTATAGATAATGGTACGGAACCCTTCGTGTGCGAGTCCGACTCGCACTTGGCCGGTTTTTATAAAGTATAGGTACCTTTGTACTTTACTTTCCACTTCCTTCTTTTTATTTATATTTTCTGCGTGATAGTTAAAGAAATAGATAAGTTGTTAAAATATTTTTTGCCTAAGTCTATTAATAAAAACTTTATTATAAAAAACACTTCAGGATGCCCTTTGACATTGTTCCCATGATATCCATTACTCGCAGATTTTGTTCAATTAACTCAAAGAATAGGCACTGCCCTTTAATACTGTTAGAAAGAGACACAAGACGTTGGTCGCCTCGTGACATTTCTATATTTTGTAACGAGTATCCAAGCTAAGGGCCCGACCACATGTACTACAACCACACCACAACGACAACACGTGGACGAGCGCTAATATTTGTGTGACAATGAATAGTTTGATCACACGGACCACATATTTTGGCCGTCAAAATCAACCGTGTGGGCGATACCGACCACGTCGCAGCCACAAAGCAACCACCAGGGAGACCGCGCACTAGCGGCCAGCTACATGGCAAGCACCACAATGATCTGTCTGTCTGCAAACCAGGCGCGGTCGCAGCCCAAGATTTTGGGGGGAGTCACCATTGGTGCCGAGAAATGGTTACCTACTTAATTGATAATTACCTACTCTTAAAACTTTTTTTGGTATATGCCCAGCGCGTCGGGGTCACTGTGGCACAGTTTTTAGTTAGTAAAGCACGTAAATTATTCAGTCTCTCGACAGCTTGAATGATTTTGGGGGGGGTCATGACACCCAGGACCCGCCCCTCGGACCGCGCCTGCTGCAAACACTAGCCACAACGTAACCACATCGCAACTATTAGCGACAACGCAACTGCAAGAACTTGCAGGAACATTATTCACACGTAACCACTGCTGGTACGTTTTGTCGCTATGATATGGTGTGGTTGTAGTTCGTGTGAACGGACCCTAAGAGCTCTTCCTGATAAAACTCAATTATCGGAAATATCCAATGTTTTTATTACGTTTGTTTATTAGCTGACTTCCAAGAATTTTCAATTCGAGAATGTCTAGATTGTGGGTTAGGTACCCACAATCTAACAAACAAACGTAATAAAAACATTGGATATTTCCGATAATTGAGTTTTATCAGGAAGAGATCTTAGGGTCCGTTCACACGAACTACAACCGCACCATATCATAGCGACAAAATGTAAGTTTTATTTCGGTAACGAAGGAGTTCCTATGTTTACTGGAATAACAATATACTTAAGTACTTACTCCTAAGAAGAACTTATTGCGGAAGATTTTGTGTGTATGCTTCATTAATATTAAACTTACTAGCTTCCGTCCGCAGCTTCGCCCGCGCAGTATGTCGATAAAAAGTAGCCTATGTCCTTCCCCAGAGTGCCATCTATCTCCTTGCCTTTTTCAGTGGTTTAGGCGTGAAAAGGTAACATACAGACAGACAGGGCCATAGCCAGGAGTTCATTTCGGGGGAGGTTATGGTTTTTTTTTTTTAAGAAATTAGTTACCTATTTCTGATTTTAGAGAGGGTAGAAAAATAGTAAATACAGATTTAAAAAAAAGAGTTTTTCCTCTTTTTCGGAAATCTCAAGAAGCAAGCTCAATTTTTTTTTAGAGAATGCTGTAGTTGCAGGAATTTATTCAATACAAAGTCAGAGTCAATAAAAATACAGTATTTAAGCATACTCTTACTGAGAGGCTGGGGGAGGTTAGAATATCTCAGATAATGCTGAAGTGGCAGGAATTGATTCAATACAAAGCCAGAGTCGATCAAAATACAATATTTAAGCATACTTTTACTGGTATTGTAGATTATAAAGTACGCCTATGCGAAATAGATTACAATTATCTTTATAAGGAGATACCCTAGGGGTCGATCTATGGATTGAGATTCTGGTTTCTCACATTTCGGGGGGGTTTTGAACCCCCAAAACCCCCCCCCTGCCTACGGCCCTGCAGACAGAGTTACTTTCGAATTTATAATATTAGTATGGATTACTTTATGGATATTATGGATAAAACTCGATGTTTTTGTCAAGTCGTAAAAATCGTGCGAAGCATGGGCGGATCGCTAGTATATATTATAAATTAAAGTCGCTTTTCATGCCTGTCTGTGATCGCGTTGTTCTTGTTATATACGCAACTATTATTGATACGGTCTTCACCATCATTTAGAGAACTTATTCCAGAAGATTTAAGTTACAATAAATATTAAAAACTTTCGTATTATAAACAAAATCTCAATGTTTGTCAAGGCATAAAAACCGTGCGACGCAGGCGGGGCGCTAGTAACTGAGTATAAGTTGAATGTTAATGGCACTCTGACAGATCCCTCTCTATCCGCTTACGACGTCTCATAGCCGAGGCCTCCATTAACGTTCACATAATAAAATATAAGAATTATCACAAGCACCAACCTTCAAACTTTGAGAGGCACTCTCTGTTTCAAATATCCGTCGGTTAGCTTTAAGGATATTTTTTAGGGTTCAGTTCTGTACGTCGATTCTCTAAAATTCAAACAACAACTCGCATCTCACATCGCTATTCACTCTCACTTCGAATTTTGAATCGGGTGCGAGTGCGAAGTGAGTGTCGAGGTGACGCGGGAATTAACTTACTGAATGCCACTTCTTACGTCATCTCATACTTTATCTGTCAAAATCTCACGGTCAATTTAGTTCAACTCGCTGGCACGCTCGCAAGGGTAGCGCTAGTGTATCAACTTGTTTTTAGAATGCCTATCAAGAATCACACCCCTGGATGGGTTTAACATTAGAAACATCCAACTCCTCTCTCTAATTTTCTATCGAGCAGAGTAAAATTCCTATGGAATACGCTCGGATGTTATAATCAAGCTCCATGTAATAGGTAATAAATTTAAGAAACACACAGCATTGGATATACCGGAGAAATGTATATTTTTGCTTACCTATATACAATTAATACTCAACTATTTACACGAGGTACTAAATTAAATTACTAACGAACTGTACAATGATATACAAAAACACAAACGAATGGAGACTTTACAGGCGTCGAAGTACTCGTCCACATCGCTGTCATCCGGAAACGTGCCCAGAAGACTGGCAGCTTTGCCAGAGAAATTAAAAACGAATACCGGGCAACAAATTTTATTTCTGATATTTTATCAGCCAGATATAAAGTTGCCTGAAGTTAACTAACACTCATCCAGAGTTGGCATAATAAGAATTTTTAAATTGATCATACTCCTGCCGACGGCCAGTGTTTGTCAAACGGGAAGCAACTCACAAACAAAAAAACTTCTTCTAAATAGAAAAAATTAAAGTAATTAAAATTAAAACCCAACTACGACTAACAAGGTATAAACAAGACACCACAGAAAGACAAATTAAAAATCCGGAGTCGCACGTGTTAGGGCATAAATCGAACAGATTACGTGTGACTCCGGATTTTTAATTTGTCTGTCTTTGGTGTCTTGTTTCTACCTTTTTTGTTTTAATTTTTTCTAATTCTTTTATAATTCTATTGGATTTATAATATTTATATATTTGTAATGTGCTCATTAAGCCCTTTCATTTGATACCCAACATGGTAAGACGAAACAATTTTTTTTTTAGTTCCCTACTATTAGTCCTCTAGAGGACGCCATTTTTTATTTAATGTGACGTCACATAGCCTCTAACCAGCGGACGATCAAAACGCTTCCAACGATACCTCATTTGTCAAATTGTGATGAGTGGTGTAGAACAGACAGGAGGGAACAGATGAACATACACACATGAATACATACCGGTCAAAATCATAACCCTCCTTTTTTCTTTGCCGTAGTCGGATAAAAAGTGTAAAATTGAAGTCCATAATTCCACTCTCATTTAATATTTATAGATACGGAACCTTTGATAAGGTAGTTTTACTCACACAGAAGCATATTTCTTCTGGTATTAGCGTAGATAAGCCGATTTACAAATGACTTTCAGATTTTTACGTTCTGAGAACCCTTAGGATTAGGATGTTTTGAGGTCAATCTAATTCTTTTGTAGAGCAGTGGTGGCTCAATGGTAACGGAACTTAGAAATTGTAAGTCGTGGGTTTGAACCCAGCCAGCTTTACTTTGTGTAAATAATTTCATCACCACTCTCAAACACGGTGACGGAAAACATCGTGAGGAAACCGGCATGACCTAGATCCAAAAATTCGAAGACATGTGACATCTACCAACCCGCACTGGGCCCGCGTGGTAGATTACAGCCCACTCCTTCTCGAGGAGAAGAGGCCTGTGTCCCAGCAGTGGGAACATTTAGGCTGATTATAGTTAATTGATTCAGGCGTGACTTTGCGGAAATCCATTACAAAATACAATAGACGTAGATATATTTATTTACCTATTCTGCTTAGCTATTCTTCAAGAGTCGTAAAAAACCCTATAAGAAATCGACACGTGTTTCACCTCTCAACGAGGCATCCTCAGGATGACGATTGACCAATTGTAAACCAGAACATGACGTGTTGCCACACCGATAGTTTACTCAATATATCTACGTCTATTGAATTTTTTAGGCTGATTATGCTAATACTTCTTCTTTCCTGCCTACCTCTTCCGTGAATACAGGCGTTATAATGAAAAAGTTCTATCCTATACTTTTGACTATTCAGTGTACTCTTCATAATACGAACACAACTTTGTATTTGACTCCACCGATTTAAGCTCAAAGACTTTTTTATAGCTTTAGCTCCCAGAATCAGATATTCGCTTCTCAGTCTTCCGCTGGTAATAAACACCCTGTATAAGATAATCGAACACAAAGCTAGTACAGGATGATTCGTGTATCGGTTTACAGTCCAGTGCGTTCGCTTTAAATCGAAACGCTGTCAAATACATGAATTTGTATAGGTTTAGGTAAATAAATCACGTTTGAATGTTAGGTGTGACGTAATACTTTACATTACATTTAATTTTGTACTAATTGTTATTATACAGGCAGACTTTTCAGTATTCAGTCTAATTGATTATTTTTCCTCATCGAAAAAAAAAACGTTACTTATTACAAAAAAAAAACTACAAAGTGAGAAATAACTTTAATTTCGGAAATCAGTGTCTTTGGTTTTGTATTTTTGATTTTTTGCCACCGACTTCCGAAATTGAAGTTATTTTTGGAAGTCGTTTGTTTTGTAAAAACCTTTTTATTTTTCACTTTTTAGTTGTGTTTGTACGCCACATAAAATTTCATGTATCTTGATAAGACTAGTTGTCAGACTTGGACGGGATCACCATACACCAAGTGAAAAAAATACTTATCATTGAACCTAACTGAAAAACATCAGAGCTTGACCAATCTGGAAGTATATATCCTTTCAAATATGAATTCATTTAAAAATAGATCCTTAATATTAATTTGTTGCAATTAATTAATACATCGATGTGGACATTCGCTTTTTGCTTGTGCTAAGCCACAGCCCCTCATCAAAGGTTATTCCCATTCATTTTAATTATTACAATATTGCGGATCTTATTACAATAATTTAATTTAATTCTCTGTGATTTTTCGTTGTCCGTGTTGTTTCGCAGCTCAATGCCAGGTTTTATATTTTAATCTAAGTCAGAGGGAGAGGGAAATCACGCTCTAAAAAGCTTTAGCAAGTTAAACAAAGTGATACTATTACTAATAGCAACATAGCACGCTTCCCAACAGCGCTAGATAGGTAGGTACTGACTTATTCTAACTAAATATGGCGCGGCTAAAGTACATAAAGTTATCAACATTGAATACTATGCGGAAAAGATTGTTCAAACATAAGTAAAGAGAAGAAGTAAGAAAGTTAGAAAGTTAGAAAGTTATATAGTTACATAAGAAAACCTTTTAAATAACTTTTAAAAAGAGGGGAATGTTTAACAAAAAAAAATATAGATAGGCCTAGTTTACATCTAATAGAAAAGGACAACCTAAAGATTTTTTATTATCTAGAGAAAATAGGCTGGCTGAAGTGGAATCTATCTATTCGTAAACAAAAAGGAAGAATCAATAAGATTAATCAAAAAAACAATTGAACATTTTCAAATCTTACGTTCCATTTTCAAATGGAAGAGAGGTCACAGAGGGGCTCACTTCACACACAATTAGGCGTGGTGCCCACTGCAGGACAAAAGCGTCCCTTATCAACGAGCGAGCCACTGCTTTCTGCTAGCCTCACCTCGGCTTTATAGCCGTATAGATGTGGGCCATGAAGTCAGTACTCGGTGTGTGCCAAGTTCTACTTTTATGTGATTTTTGCCATATTGATGATTAAAATATAATAAACATAGATATATTTAGTAACCTATTCCCAAGAGTCATAAAAAACCCTGTAAGAAATCGACTAGTTCCCGAAACCAGAAACCAGTTCTGGTTTGCGACTGGTCAATCGTCATCCTGAGGAGGCCTCATCGAGAGGTGAAACGTGTCGATTTTTGACAGGGCTTTTATGACTCCTGAAGAATAGTTAAGCGGAATAGGTAACTAAATATATCTATATCTATTGTATTTTATACTGGATTTCTGCAAAGTCACGCCAGAATGAACTAACTATATTGATGATAAATTTTTTGTTACCCAATATATTACAGACGTAAACTACTTAGAATTAAACATTAATAAGAAAATAGCTTAAAAAATCGTTTTGCTTTTCCTGCGTAATTGTAATATCAGATATAAGTTTCGTATCGGTAAAAGCTAAACTAGAATAGCAATGTTGATAGACACGTTGACCGGCCAGGGTCCTTTAGACTTATTGTTTATTTAGCGCTATTGTTTTTGAGATGAGAATTCGCTGTATATTTTGTCTATTCCTTTTCAGCAGACAAATAAAATGTGATACGACATCAAAATGACAGGTTACACCCTCGCTCTATCTCCGAGTGCTCATCATCCCGCCACTCTCGTGGCCCCAATCTTTTTGTATGACTTTATCAGTGGTACTGGTGGTACATAGCGTGTAAATTAGAGCTATGCTACATTAACCACGCCACGCCTGACCTTAGTAACGCGCCTGTGGACGATGGCGCGGAAAATATACACTTTTGTTAACTTTTCACTTTTGCGCGGAACGTTTATTGGGGGTTAAATATCAGGATGGATGAGACTCAGTGTTGTGTAGTCTCTGCATATACAAATGTTGTATTGTCGTGAGCGTATCATATCGTAGTATGACGTAAAGCTGTAATTAACTGGATTAGCCTTCACGTGTTACCATCCGTCCGATTTGTTCGGACAAGCCCAGCTTCTTGGCCTTATCCGGCCTTATCATTTTACCAGAGTTCACAATTATGTATTTTTTTTTTAATTAATATAAATTACTTGAATAATTCAAAGAGAACGATCAACAGTCTCCAGACTTTTTATTTGATGTTCGGGTTTTGGTCAGAACTTTTCTAACGAAATCCTAGCTAATAATATAAATGCGCAAGTGAGTTTGTTTGTTAGGTACGCTGTCACGCTAAAACGGCGCAACGGATTTGGATGAAATTTGGGACATGGGTAGACCATGACATGCGATACCCTTTATCCCGATATTCCCAAAGGATCGAGACTTATGCGGGTGAAACCGCGGGGCGCAGCTAGTAGTATATAACCCTATTTACAAGTGACGTCATACTCAACGACAAGCACACCAGTGGTCAATCACCCTAGTCACCAACCTTGCTGTCCACATTACCTGTGTTTTTAGCATCTTCGTATTAGGTATCTTCATCTTGGTCGAAATACCTGCCATGATCAAAAATTCTTAACGATTAAAGTCTAAATTTGAAAGTCGATTCTTGTCGCGGCTTTAAGTTTAGTATTATTTTTATTTATATATACTTTATTGTACACCAAAGATACATAGCAAAAATAAATAAATTAAACACTAGGTACAAAACATACAATGGGTAGTAGAAGTATTTTAACCTAGAACCAAGAATTCGAAGCCAGGTGACATCTACCAACACGCTCTGGGCACGCGTGGTGGATTTTGGCCCACTCCCTCTCACCGAGAGAAGGCCTGTGTCCCAGCAGTGGGTACATTATAGGCCAATTATGCTAAGTATTATACAGTAATAAAAATATTAAAAAATTAATAATGAATATACTTTAATAAAATCTATCAACCTTGAGACAGCCTCAAACGGCTGCCTCCTTTGTACCTATCTGGAAGCCATAAACAGCACTATCTTTTTTATTAGACTTAACCATACCTTACCAAAAATATGAATTTTCATTCAAATGATGTCCACATAAAAAAATATTACAATTAATTAAAATTATGTGGTGAAGACCATTTTAGACTTATTTCTCTGCACACACACCATGGTTACAAACTCATGAGCTTACATATACTATTCTATAGCAACGATGTAATCATTTCCATTGGTTGCGTTCATAGTGCGTCGTCAGCACGTGTTACTTGTCTAGAGAGAGATACTCGTAAACTGGCTAGCAGTGCTGACCTTGCTAGAATAATGAGAGTTTCATAAAAATACAAATGGTCTTCCATTTCGACAATGAATATAAAATATATGATGACGTTCATCATTCGTTTTTAACCGACTTCTTCAAAAAGGAGGAGGTTCTGAATTCGTCTGTATGTTTTTTTTTTTGTGTGTATGTTACGCGATTACTCCGCCAATTATGAATCGATTTTGATGATTCTTTTTTTGTTTGGTAGGTCATGCTTCAGAGGTGGTCTGATATAAATTTTATTAACTTTGCTTGCGTACTTATTGAGTTAGCTTCAATATTTCGTATTTTTCCCCACTTAGTCTATGTAGACGATATATTATTTGACTCCGTCACTGTTATTTATACAGTAGGTAGTGGTATTCGAATTTGTGTGGGGTAGGTACCACAACTAAAAAGTGAAAAATAAAAATTTACTACGAAAAAAAATCAACCGACTTCCAAAAAAAAGGGTTCGGGTCGTTCGGCCCACTATGGAACAGGGACCGAGGACCAGTTACCCCTTTTAAAAATTGATAACACTTTAAAAAATGTTAAAATCTTAAAAACTCACATATCGGTGTCTACGCGTACGTCATCATCTGCCTAGCCTTTTCTCATCTATGTTGGTGTCGGTTTCCAGCATCTTTGTTGGGGTTTCTACGGGGCGCACGGGGTACGTAAATATCAATAATCGAATAACAAACTTTGGAATTATGTTCAATGCAGCTTTATTTTCTCCTAAACTATCGACTGATATTCTCACATTTTCCAAATCATCGACCATCCGATCTATCGGAGGACCATCTGAAAGCGGAAGTGATAAAAACGGATAACATGGCACAACTTTGTAGAACTCGAAGAGCTAGGTAGGTACCCCAAATTTAATCTAATTTAATACTAAGGAGATTTTGCAAAGACATGATGAACACAAAAATTATGAAGCTTCAACGTCTGTCACGAGGAAGGTAAGTAATCTGATCCAGATCTTACCTTTGATCATTTGATGTCTATTCTCGAATCATAATTTCTAATAGGTTTCTCTTTTTGTGTGAAACGGTTTTGGCCAAATATTAAAATGGCCTTCAAAGTCAATTAAGATGAAGCGATATCTCCATTTCTGTACCCGTAAGTTATTAACGATACAATTATCAAAAGTGAACGTATTCTGAGAAATATCATATTGTATTTGAAGTCGAGGCGAAGCAACGGGGCGTTATTTATGCCTCTCAAAGTGAGTCCCCGAAATTACGCAGCTTTTTGTATTGGATTATATTGCAATTTGAGCCAGAGTATGTATGCTAGTATGCTCTGAAATGTAGGTGGTCAGGACCCTTGGTTAGACGTGGTGGAGCAGAGCCTTAACGGAATGGTTGCCGATAAAGGATAGAAAGAGCGTTGGCAGACCAATAGCCAGGTGGGTGGTAGACCTGCAGAAGATCGCGGAGAAGTCCTGGATGAGACTCGCACATACCAGGGAAGCATGGCACAGAAGAGAGGAGGCCTATACTCAGCAGTAGATCAAGGCTGCCAGTGATGACGATGATGACGTATGCTATAGAAAATATATAATGGAATGCGACGAATAAATTCAAAAATTGTGTCACCTCATTGTGGGCGATGCAAACAAATTACGAACAAGCTTGGTCGCTCACTCCACATTTAAATTAAACTACTGAAGACTACGAGGTAGATTCTAACATGAATAAAAAATAAAGAACCACAGAAACGATTTCACTTCATGCATGAGTTACAAAAAAAACGTCGCATCTAAACTGTATCGGTTTTCGATACGGTAAGAGTGACGAGAATTGAATTTCATTTGATTTCGACTTCTCATTCGTCTATCGATGATGATAAAGCCATAATAAAATAGGGATAAATGAAAATTACACGTATCTTCGGCGTGTGTTTCTTGTTTTAATATAAAATATAGCCTTGCATCGGCCGCCCGCGCAATTTCTTTCTTTTTATATTTACTTTGTTTTTGCTCTGACTTATTTTATTTTTGCTCGGTTCCTAAGGGTTATAGCGTGATATTAAAAAGCCTATAACCTTCTTCAAGAGTTTGCCTATCAAGTACATCATTTTTTCAAATCCGACTGGTAGTTCTAGAGATTAGTGCGTTCAAACAAACTCACCCTTCAGCTTTATTATATTACTAGGTGTTGCCCGCGAAGTCGTCAGCGATCCAGGATGAAAGTAGCTTATGTCCTTCTCCAGGTCAAGATCTACCCCTGTGCGAAATTTCATCCAAATCCGTTCAGCCATTTTAGCGTGAAAGCGTAATAAACAAACAAACTCAGTTTCGCATTTATTCTATTAGTTCGGATTATAGTATAGAAGAAGATTTAATTTCGGGAGGAGAGGGTTAGGTATGTCCTACAATAATTGGGTACAGGCTAACAATGTGGTTCAAAGTAATTACTTAGTACCTTCGTACCTCCTCTTACAGGCATCTGCCTATTATATTTCACAAAAACAATTTCACCAGAACAGCAATAAAAATCAAAACATGACTAAAACGTAACCCGACTCCCGAGCACCAGCGAACCTTTAAATTGAATCGCTCGCCAATTGTACTGGGGAGCTAAGTCAGCTCTGTTTTACGTTACGAGGACAAAAATGACAGTTTTATGAATGGTCCACTTAATATAAGCAGCTCATTAAACAAGATCCTTTGACTGCTTACACACAATCTGCTTATAATATTTTGTGTTGGGACAGCCATCCACTAAAAGATGTGGCATCGCGTGTCGCTTTTTTAATAAAGAATACGGTATGGGAAGGTGTCTTTTTTTTTAGTTTTGTTCGTTGTTCATGATCATTTTAACTAAAACGTTTTTATTACATAGATCTACTAACTAGAGTTTGGCAGCAGCTTCGACCGCGTGAATGTCGGAAATTATCCCATGGGAACGTACTACGAGAATAACAAGTATCCTATGTGTGAAGTATTCTACTATCTAGGTCCTGTTATGTTCCTGTTAATCCTGGCAATTTTAGAAAACTGACTTATCAATTAGGTAAGAAGCCTAATTGTGTAACACACTTACAATGACAAGCCCTTTCATATTGTCAATTCAACAATATACATGGAGAATAACGTGTGCGAGCAGATGAATTTTTCAGCAATGAATTGTGAATGATTGTAATTGTGTTATGCAATTGGGGTACTGGACGTAACTTTCATCAGTGCTTATAAGCTAGCTAGAAATTCAAAGATATATTCGCAGCTTCATCTCTCAGTGTGTCGGTGTGCTAAGTTCAAGTAACCGCACCTCGACTAAGTTGTTGCAACTTGTCCCCGCTCAGTCTACCAACTATGTAACAAACGAACTTAGCCCATGCTTATTGCAAACTAGATGCTAACGATTTCAACTGACGTTTTGTGCATCTTTAAGCTTTTTTCATTGACAATTTATTGTTCATTTGTTTTTACCTTCTATTCAAATTGTTTGTTGCCAACTATGCAGATCTGCAATCTGCTAAATTAAGTTAAGGTGGCCGTTTTTGAACTTCGAAGAGGCAATTTAGTTAATACTCTTACGTGTTTTTAAGAGCAAGATAACACCGCCGTTGCCAATGTATACTCGTGTACTATGAAACATAAAACAGACACGTCTGAAGTCTGAAAGCTATCTAACTAAATTCACCATAATTGTTCCCAACCACTCTAGGGTCAATTAGGAAGAGACGGTCAAATTCTTCTGTAAACAAAATGTATGGCTTTAAAGTCAGTAACTAAACGTCAATGTGACCAAAATAACGAACGTGACTATGGTGTGTTGATAAAAATAGCAGCGTTATGCTGTTATGTATGAGTCTGTGGGTGACAAAACATTCAGTTTGATTCCAAATGGTGAATTACTAGATATTTGCATATATATGTCTGGGGTGAAACTAAATGGAATACAATTTTAAACCAATTGGCATTTGAAACCTTTTTTATTTGAATAGTAATCTAATAAGATCTACTATTGACAATCTTTGGGAAGAATCGTATCGTTCACTCGTTTTTGATCAAAGACTTATTGAAGCTTTAGGTACAATAACCTGCAGTGACATTGAATTGTTCATGTGTTTTCACCATAGTTACTTTAGAGAGATGAGAAAAAAATGTGTCCCACGTTGGGCGCCAAAACAATTGATAAGATTAATAGAAGGTTCTATTACACTTTCTGTGCCTTTGAAACTGGTAAGATAAACGCTTTAATAAGATACACTGAGAAACATGATCCGTAATATTGGGATAACAGCTTTGTCATTGCAATGTGCCCCACATTGGGCGCCAAAATTAAGTAAGACACTAATACAATTTCTGTATTTTTGAGACTGGAAAAATAACGTTGTATAAACCATAGATAGACAAAAAGATCCAAAGTAAAAGGAGTACTTTTCTTTCTCATTAAATTGTGCCCCGCGTTGGGCGCCAAAATATGTAAGTGATCTATTTACTAGAACTTACAACATTTCATGCACTTGTAATAACGTTTTATCAAATATAGTATTTCAGCAACATATTGAATTTTTACAGCTTTCCAAATCCTAGTAGGTACTATACACACAAATCAATTACAAACAGACAGACATATATTAATGCAGACATTACAGTGAACGTGTGTCAAGGACAGTGCACACACAATTAGTGCGTCTCCTATACGGCCATGGTTGCGAGTGGCGGACTGACAGCTCTACTGTAAACATATCTCCAACTACCCACATCAAGCCAGCTTTATTGAGAAGTTCAATCGCAGGGCCAATTGAAACACGGTTCTTAATGTACTTAAAACCTGGATGAAGCTAAAAAAAGGAGTGTGGAGATTGGCACAAGAAAAAAGGCCTATGATTTTCAGAGTGGTGAAGTCAGGCTGTGGATGATGAAAATTATGAAGTTTATCAATACAGCCCGTTTAGTGTACTTTAGCTATTTTCATAGTGTAATGTCGTACGGTATTCTATTGTGGGGAAATGCCGCCGACATTCAGTCTATCTTTGTTTTGCAAAAAAGAGCTGTTCGATCAATTTATAAATTAAGTCCGAGACACTCTCTCAGAGAGAAATTTAAGGAGATAAATATAATGACAGTGCCTTCTCAGTATATTTTTGAAAATCTTTTATATGCCCATAAAAATATAAAATTGTTTAAAAAATACAGTGATATCCATAATATTAATACTAGGAACAAAGACAAATTTGTTGTACCTACAACTAGGCTCAAGAAAATAGGTGGCTCGTTCAGATGTCAATGTATACGCTTTTACAATAAGCTTCTAAGCCACGTACAAGATCTTAGCCTTAATACATTCAAAACATTTATTAAAAGTAAGTTGTGCCAAAAAGCGTTTTATACCATTAAAGATTACATTGAGGACAAAAAGGCTTGGGATTGAGCTGCTCCAATTTTTTCAATTTTTTTTTTTAAATTTACTTATTGAATTTTGTTATTTTTGATAACTTTGTATTTTATTATATACATATATAGTGACATGAATATTTACTTTGTGAAGTATAATATTATTCTTATTTTAAATATTGTGAATGTGAAGACTATGTGGATCATTCTTTTCTTTTTATTATTTATTTTTCCTTAGTTAATCATGGTCTGGCAGTTTGAGTAATTTATGCGGCATACCAAAATGTCCTGTTTTTGGTATTGTTCGTCAAATCGTTGAGCTCCTTAAATTCTGAGTTGAGCTGCACGATCACTGACAAATGCGTGCACTGACTGGACAGGTCCACTCAATCTATGTGGTTCTTTCCTCAAAAGACCATTTCAGACACCAATCTACATGGTCTTCACATGATCTGACCAAGATTATGTCTGGACTTTAAAAGAGACCTCTGAGTTTGTTTCGGCCTTTCTTCTCAGAGTAGTCAGATAGGAAACGCCGACCTCATCTAGTTTTAAAAATGTGTTTGACGTGTAAAAGTGTTTGTACAAACCTACTTACAGAAATAAATCATTTATCATTTAATATTTTATAATTGTTGGTATCATCAACTAGTAGTTCCATTTTTTGTCAATGAGATCGGAACTTACCAAAGTGATGGGTGAGCAAGAAAAAACTATGACGTCTACGACGACTACGTCGTATCTTCATGAAAATAAACGTCATAAACTAAAGCGAGCAGACTCACAGATTAACAAAAAGAGACAGGAAAACAAAAGTTCATTAATCAATTTCAACATACTTTTCATTGAATTTCTCGAAACCCGAAGCACAGTCAGGTCCCAGTGGCGAAGACCTGCTGTGAGTGATGAGGATGACTTAATGTTATAATGTATTTCTTGTAGACTGTTGTAGTTTATAATTAACTAGCTGTGATAAAAAAAAACTCTGTAACAAACGGTTTTATTCTCAGTGTAGAAAACAGAAAGCCTTAAACGTCAAAGAGCCGTAAATCACTTAAATTAATTGTGAATGCGATGCGCGAAAGGTCAATGATAAAAATTATAGTGCGACAGGTAGAAGAGCGAGGTAATTGCGTAACACACAATGGAAATGTCTTTTGACAGTTCAACAATATTCATTGCGTTAATTAAGTTGTTGAGCAGACGATTTTTGCACATGAATGCAATGCAGCGATTGGCTCAATCTTTCGGATTGAGCAAATATGTTACGCAATCGAGTTGCAGCAAACTATTATTTGAAAAATTACGGTAAAGAGATTAAGAACAGAGACTATCCATTATACATTTTGAAGTACTAACAATTTTTAATTAAACAGTCAACTATTGGCCCAACAGGACCAAAAAATAAAGCAGGTATTAACTCAGTGCAAAAGAAGACCGCAGTACCGTTTACCGCAATAACGAGCGACTCCACGTATTTGCCTCCACACGCAGCGTCAAGGCTCCTTACAGCCGCGACAAGTGTCACTCAAGAGTGATACGTGACAAAACCACTGCTTTGGGGAGCGGAGTACAGTATGTGTAATCCTTCCGCCCTAATCGGGAGGTAAATAAAATTTACGATGATATCTAAGAGATTATGGGCAGTTAGAATACCAAAAGTCTGACAATCAATGAGCTCCTTAAGGGTGCGTGTTCAGACAGCAAAAAATCATATTTCACCCGCGCAACCCTTACTTACCCCTCTCATCAAACACGACGAAAACAAAACACAATGCCTTCTTGCCAGCAGAAACTTTTCGCCTGGCGTTTATAGAATTCGAATTTCAATCTTCTGTAGTTTATTTTGCTAAAGCTTGAATTCAGAACTATAGATCATATTCATGTTTTGGAACTAGAAACTCAATGTTGACCTGAAAATGTTCAAATTTAAATGTAACCAAATTTTATTTAGGACCTTGTACAATTTGTACCTCACGATGTGTTTGTGGAAAACTATGTTACCAAGTAAAAAATATAATGTTATATCGTGGATTTTGCTTTGGAGGATCGTGCAAAATGATACCCAAGTAAAAAATAATGTTGGTTTTAATGCATTTTGCACTGTATTGTGCAACGACAAATCGCATGTGTCATGAAAACCTTTCCTGCGCGAAACGCGAGTAGAAACAATCCCCTTCGAAAACATTTGTGAAAAAGAGGTCGAGTTCTGTTTATAAGAAATAAATGTAGGATTATCGGGCATCACCACTTAACGAATTGACATCTATTCATCTATATGTATACATGGATGCCAAAGTTCCTAAGTTCCTAGTTAAGATTTCCACAATTTGTTGTAACTTTTGAACCGTGTTTCTTTTAAGTTTATTACAAACATACCGGTCAAAATCCTCCTTTTTGCTTCGCCGTAGTCGAGTGAAAAGTAACATTTAAAAGGTTTAACGCCTTTCACATTAGTAACCTTTGATAACAATTTAAACAAGAAAATGACACATACAGATACCATACACAGTCTATAATTCCCCTAAGAGACGCTCTTTGAGTTAGTACAGCAACACATCACTGAATAACGACAGTTATACATACTTGAGTACAGTCAACAAAGTCAGTAAGTTGCGGGCTGCTAAATAAAACCTATAATATATCACCTATTTTTGATTAAAGTTGTGTATGAGATCTTTCGAATCTTTAAATCGCTTTTCAGTAGGGAATCTGACGTTTAGAAAGATATTATATCCATACTCAATCATAGTAATTAGTAGGATATAATTTAATATTAGTATACTCTAAGGTGTTAAAAAATTTACTTTACAAACTTTAAAAGGTGCTTTAGACCATCAAACTGAATAAATTTTACTACGGGACCAACTTCGAAATCGCGAAAAAAAAACACTATCCTATACTAAATACATACTGTTCTTAACTGTATAGGAAAGCTGTTTTTTTTTGCGATTTCTAACTTGGTCCCATAGTAGATGTTATTCAGTTCGATGTTCTAAAGCGCCTCTTAAAGTTTGTAAAGTTAGCTTAACACCTAATATAATTTAATAATATTTTAAATGCGAAAGTAACTCTGTCTGTATGTCTGTCTATTACCTTTTCACTCCTTATCGGCTGAACGGATTTGAACGAAATATGACACAAGAATAAACCATAACCTGAGTTAGGAGTTAAGACATAGGATACTTTTATCACGATAGAAGGGTAGTCAGAGTCTATCATTATAATAGTATTGGGATTACTTATTTCACCAGTTACTTTCTATCCAAGGTAATAATATTTTATTTGACAGCCAAGTTACATTTTAGGTCAAAATAGGTATTATGAGACATTTAACAAGTATTTTTTATTAGTATTCATTATTTATCGGAATGCAAAGGTTTATTTCTTGCCGCACACTTTTCACTTTCGTTGAGTGTACATACTTTTATACATCTGTACCTACATGTGAATATTCCCTTTGTACAATTACAGAGATATTGTTAAAGTTGAACTTGTAAGGGGTGTCTGAACTGTGCTGTATATGCAAGTGGAAGATATGTGGCGGTACCTACATCGCCACATGCGAACTACGCATCAAAGACCTGACGTCAGACAGACGTCACATAAATCCTGCATCGCGCAATTAAAGTTTACCGTGCAGTGGACATATATACGAGAACCCAACATCAATCGTTGGGCAGTTGCCTCCCAGACACAAGACCCGTCTGGTTGGAGGATCCTCCCTTTTCTATGGAGTATGAGTGAACTTTACACCCTGTTCCTCATACCCCTAAAACGTGTTTTTTTTTTTGATGGTTCGATTTTTTTTTTTCGCTATGTATTTTCTGGTGTACAATAAAGTATATATAAATAAATGGTTATTTATCTCTGACATGCTGCCCACTATACAACAATAACGTTGATTGGTACCTATCACTGTATTGAACAAGCCTGTATTGCACTTTAAAGAATTAAACAAATACAAGCAATCTCTATTTATTTAGTTACGGCTGATTGCACTCGTTCAGTGATCCGTTAACAGAGAGCGATGAGCTGTGCCTGCAATTTGTTTAGTAAAAGCACAGCAGTCAAGGAGTGAATCATCTGCCTAGCCGTTTCCTAAATATGTTGGAGTCGGCTTCCAGTCTAACCGGATGCAGCTGAATACCAGAATTTATATGGACCAACTGCCTATCTGACCTCCACAACCCAGTGACTGCGTAATATGATACTACTTGGCTGACAAGACTGGTTGTCAGACTTTCAGGCTTCTGGCGACCCGTGAAAACTGTCAAAGATACACAAATGATAGCCGGGACCAACGGCTTAACGTGCTTTCCGAGGCACGGAGGGGTCTTGGTATGTAAAGATGGCCACCCACCCATGGATCAACCCCGGTAAGCGTAGCTTAACCTGATGGATCGACCCGTGCGGCTGATTTTACTTGCACTTCAATATTTTCAACATAATTACAAAGGTGACATGCGCCCGCCCGACAAGGAAAAGTAAGAAAATGAAACATCATAACATACAACAAACATCACGCCTTGTGTCCCCCAAGGGCTAGGCAGAGGTGTACCTATAGTACACCCACTTTTCGCCAGTTATGTATAAACCCAAGAACTACTCGTATTTCTAACCGGCTGCGGCGAAGCCTTAAAGTTGTTTAGTTTTTAGAGTTCCGTACCCAAAGGGTAGAACGGGACGTATTCCTAACGCTCCGCTGTCTGTCTGTCCGTCTCCAGGCTGTATCTCATAAACCGTGATAGTTATACAGTTGAAATTTTCACAGATGATGTATTTCTGTTGCCGCCCTAACAACAAATACTACTAAAATAAATATTTAAGGGGTATACCCACATATAAACCACATAGGTAAAAATATCACGTTTGTTGTATGGGGTATATACAAAAAACGTGATATTTTTGCCGTTTTTATAGATAATGGTACGGAACCCTTCGTGCGCGAGTCCGACTCGCACTTGGCCGGTCTTTAGTTACGTTTGGTTTTATAGTTATTTTTTGCCTGTAAAACTATAATAAAACACCCATGACCAGCAACACAGTGTAGAGAAAGTTAACTTTGTATAACAGAATGTACACAACTATATTATCAGCGCATTTATTATCGGCGTGGCAACACGTCGTGTTCTGGTTTGCAACTGGTCAATCGTCATCCTGAGGATGCCTCGTTGAGAGGTGAAACCCGTGTCGATTTCTTACAGGGTTTTTTTATAACTCTTGAAGTTAAGCGTACTAAATATACTTCTCATCAGAAAAATCTAAACACTTCCATTTTTATATACATATAAGTATATATTCCTAAATTTTTCTGATAATCCTTACAAAACATAAACTTGCAAGGTGTTTCGATTTGTATGTTGTATTAAAAAAAAAACTAAAAGGATTAACTAAATAAATATAAAAACAAAGGGACCTTTAGGCGTCGAAGTATTCGTCCGCATCCCTGTCATTTTTTATCTACATAATCATCATTGAATAACAAAACTAATTTAGAAGCAGAGTAGTGCAAGATGTCCTCTAAACACAATATCGTAATAATGAAACATTTAATAAAGGCAAGGCCCGGTCTGCTATTAGATTTGCCCGCCGTAATGCAGCAAAGTGCACCTGTTCTGTTTATTTGCTCGTCCACCGTTATATCTGTCTTAAATCCAACTACTGTTGGTTTAACCGCGTTTTAGCATAAATTAGTTTTTGTCAGGTTATATTTTAGCTCTGTTTTACTTAATAACTAGCTGTGCCCCGCGGTTTCACCCGCGTAAGTCTCGATCCCGTGGGAATATCGGGATAAAATTATCCTATGTCCTATTCCAGGTCATGGTCTACCCCCGTGCCAAATCCGTTCAGCCGTTTTAGCGTGAAAGCGTAACAAACAAACTCACTTTCGCATTTATAATATTAGTTAGGATAATAAATAATATCTAACACTAAAATAAATAAATATTATTTTAGTGTTAGATGTATTAAAATGTATATTATCGAATTACTGTAAATAAATTAATATTTTCATAAATAATAATATCTGCCTATTATTATCCCACTGCAGGACAAGGGCCTCTCCTCATCCAGAAAAGGCTCGAGTGTTGATCACCACGGTAGCTCAAGATGGGTTGGCGAGACATAAATCAACTACGTCCAAGTTTTCCTCACGATGCTTTCCTTCACCGATGTCAGGAATGTCCAAGATAAACTCAACAAGTTTTTCCCGGATTTGAAGCCACAACCTCGTGCATGAGAGGCGAGGTCTTAACCACTGGGCTATCACAACTTGTTTTATTTATTGAAACTAAAGAAATAAAGACCCTATCATAATCAGTCCGCGATAGGACAAAAAATAGCGATCAACATTCACCGATATGCGTTTGCCCACTACTAATTAAAACGTCCAAAATCTTATCGCAATCTCATATAACATAGTACGAATTCCATGCCATCTCATCTCAGCGACATCAAATGTCAAAAATATCCCCCTATTTTTCACCAGGGGGCTTAAAACGGTCACTTCAGCAGAATCATAATACGAAAATATTATGAATCATCGTAAAATATCAAAAACTCGACAATCCAAAATATGATCTGCGCGTAATTCATATTACGAAGTAATTCATCTGTTTGACAGTTTTCTATGGAGATTCTTAAGATGGTTATTGCTTTTATGTCAAATTAGAGTAATTGCTAATGACAGCTGGGTTTCAGGAAATGAATTCTGCTTTTAGAGGAATTGCAAATATGGCCGGTTTAGGCCCCCTGATTGAGACTGTGATTAGAATGCGAACTTTCACTTGGGAATCCCACAGAACAGAGGAATACCTCCAAACAAGAAGTCGAATACGTTTACATCAAAGTGGCACACACACTGTATATAATAATAATAAGGAATTCTGAGGGGGACGGCGCGTACGCAGTCCCCACTACCAAAAATAACGCATCCGAGTTATCCACATTAGGGATAATCGCAGGGGTCAACCCAACCGCAGTGCAATGGGAAGGCCTCGCCCTGGGGGAACCGCCTTATTGATCACGGTATCCCCTATGCCAGGTAAGTATGAATATTTTAAAGAAATTCGCGAGGGTCGTTCAACAACGGAGAATCTTGACACCGCGATTCAGAAACGTGACGTAAATGTACAGCGCCATCTAGTTTAAAGATTGGAACTATATCTCCGCGTCTACTTGGCCGTCCGTACCATACCTTTGCTTAAATTGCACTCACAGAACAATGTAAACAAGTCAATCTATTATCAAGTACCATTGACAATACTAACGATTAAGTACTGCACTTAGTGAGGAATATAAGTAAGATTAATTGAGAACGATCAGTAATAAGATACTGACGGATCTTACCAACAAGGGAATTACCTAAGTAATATTCCACAGTGCTGTGCTATGATTTATAAATACAGGATTATAGTAGTTTCTTATCCATTCTTCTCCATTGGTACCTAAGTACCTAATACACTTTGGAAATTTTGGAATGGGCAATTAGCTTCATCTTTCTGACAGACCGACTTCTTGACAGTTCAAAAATAAATGCTTTGAGTTTGAACCAAAATTGTGAATGGATCATCTAATACTCTGTAATATGTAACTACTACTATTCAAGGAATAAATATGGTTAAGTTTTACTAGGACTTAATCATTTTTCAGACTACGTATTGTCAACACTGCACACAGTCGTTACGGGCCGTCAGAAGCCCGAAAATCTGACAACCAGTCTTACCAAGGAGTATCGTGTTACCCAGTTACTTATTTGTGGAGGTCAGATAGGCAGTTGTTCCATGTAAAATATTGGTATTCATCTGCATCTGGTTAGACTGGACGCCGACCCCAACGTAGTTTGGAAAAGGCTTGGCAGATTGATTGTATTGTCAACACTGCATCATTGGTATTGTGGTTGCAAGCGCTACGGCTGAGCAGGAGGTTTTGATCTCGCTCTCCAGGTCAGGCAAAGAGTGTTTATTGGGTTTTTCCATGAGAAATTTCCTGGAGTGTGGATTTGTGACCGGTTGCCCGGTTGACGACAATAAGCTCGCCCCCTATTATATGGGGCTTAAACATAATGGCAAAATGTGGGTGCACTAAAGGTATATCCTATTGTGGTACAGTAATCGTATTCTAGGTGCATCGTATTCACATGTAATTATATAATTGATGTATACAAAATATTGTAAAACATTTTTCAAAGAGTAACGGTGGAGTTTCTTGCTGCCCATTCTTCTCCATACGAACTACCTTTTGGAAGGGGCAACTAGAATCAGTTATATTTCTCTGCCTACTTGAAATAAATTATTTGACTTTGACTTGACTTTTACTTTGGTACACCTCTGCCTAACCCTTCGGGGATCGGTGGTATGATGTTATTACCCGACTACGGCGAAGAAAAAAGGAGGGTTATGATTTTGACTGGTATGTATGTATGTTCATCTGTTCCCTCATATCTTCTAAACCACTCGTCACAATTCGGCAAGTGAGGTATCGTTGGTAGCGTCTTGATCATCCGCTGGTTACAGCATTTTTTTTTCATAACATCCAATATTTTTTAGGCACTAATTACAAACTGATAATGTTTGACGTTAAACGACCATCGACAGTCAGCCATGACAGATTGGATGGACAGATGACGTTTACGTTTAAAAAAAATAGGGGTGAGGCGTATGTATCGTAACAGATAAAAATAACAGATATAAAAAATATAGAAGATATTCAATTGAGATTTAAATACGTATTTATAGTCCGTACAAAAATAACAGGCTGTTATTTAATAACAGATATTTGGATCTGGTAATGTTTTGTAACAGTAACAGTGATAACAGTTATCGTATTTAATCTGTTACAACCCATCTCTATTTTAAAATCTAGAATTGTCAAAGATGTGATGTCAAATAAGACAGGTTTGAATTTTTCGTCCAGAAGTACCTACAAATCTACAATCCTCGTTTTTTTTAAAATAATGAATCACACTTTATAATTCATCAAAAAAGTTGTTTTAAGGTAGCTATCTTATTATCTTATATTAATAGCAGAGAAATACATGCCTTTCGTAATTATTTAAATAACGTCTAAGTGATTTTATTATGTTTAAATGTAACATAACTTCTGGACGAAAGCATTGTGCAAGTAAGACGACGCCATGATCAATAGAATATGGCAATAATTTGATAAACTATTATTTTATGTGCCAAAGAAATCAGGGGAATATTCAGGAAAGAATATTTTTCCTCTATTCGTGGATTTTTTTCCTTTTTTTTCATTAGCGTACACTTTATGGCCGAAAATGTATATATCCTTTCTCAGTAGCAGCCCGGAGTCTAGATTTGTGTCCGGTTGTCGGCAATAGGTTCGCCCCCTAAGCTATTACATGGGACTATAACATAACTGGCGAAGTGTGGGTGTATTATAGGTACACCTCTGTCTAACCCTTCGGGGAATACTGGCGTGTTATGTCTTGTGTTATGTTATCATAGGCTGATTCTGCATTATTATTATTATTATGAGTGTCTAGTACGCACACACACGTAGGTAGGAAGTTCAAAACTTTGTATCTTACTAAGTGATACTGTAGCCTGACGAGCAATTATAATTAACTAGCCTTTGCCCGCGGCTTCGCCCGCGTGGAGGTCGGAAATTATCTTATAAAGTCAAAGTCAAAGTCAAATCATTTATTTCAAATAGGCACATTAAAGGCACTTTTGAACGACAAGAACTAAGAAATAGAGCTAATTCTAGTTGCCCCTTCCAAAAGGTTATTTTCGTAAGGAGAAGAATGGGCAAGAAACTCCACCGTTACTATACAAACTTTCATCCCCCATATCCCCCCTTAAGATTATTTCTGGGACAAAAAGTAGCCCATGTCCTTCCCCGGGATGCCATCTATCTCCTTGTCAAATTTTATCGAAATCCGTTCAGTGGTTTAGGCGTGAAAAGGTAACATACAGACAGACAGACAGCGTTACTTTCGAATTTATAATATTAGTATGGATAGTATGGATACTATCTGCGCCCCGCGGTTTCACCAGCGTAAGTTTCGAGCCCGTGGGAATATCGGGATAAAAAGTATCCTACGTCCTATTCCAGGTCAAGGTCTACCCCTGTGCCAAATTTCATCCAAATCCGTTCAGCCGTTTTAGTGTGAAAGCGTAACAAACAAACTCACTTTCGCATTTATAATATTAGTTAGTATTAAAGTAATATAGTAACACCATGTAGGGGCAGATTAGTTCCCTTGACGACGAATTATGAGTATGAAGTGTGAACTGCTAATCACCACTCCCAGTTGAGTGACATTTTTAAACTAATTATTAGCTAATTGGTCCTACTATTTGATTATGTTTACTAACGCGTGAGGTCAGTGATATTATTAAAACCGCCAAGGACGGCAATTTGTCTTTTAACCATTTTTACTTTGCAGTATTTTTTTTTCTGTTTTAGGAAGAACAATAAGTTCTTAGTAATTGATTACAATCTCAGAATCAGAAAAGGCCTACTTCTTAGCATGTCGAAGGCATCTAATTAGACTTGGCCCAGAATTCGGCCACGTGGTGACACCACTAGCATCCATCAGTTCCTATAGGGCCGCTAAGCCTAGCCTAGCCTTCTTCTTGCTAGCCTTCTTGTCACAGTCATGACGTGCCAATTATTTATATTTATACTCGTGTTCTCATATTTGTACTTAGACCCATTTTGTTTTTGTTTTTTTTTTGTTTAATATTGTTGATTACTTTTATCTCTTTTTAAGCACGTGTTTCTGTGACAAATAAACCTATTTTTCTTTCTTTCTTTCTAAGATAGCCCGCGAAATTAAAATTTTCTTACGTTTTTTGCAATTTGGAGATCAGTGTCAGGTTGTATGTTGATTAAAATATGATTCGCGACCGTAACAAATATGTATTTACAGAATTAAAATAATTAGAATCAGCAATACAACTCTCTAAGTTCTAAGTAAGTGCCAAATGTCATGATTTCACGAGATAGTCATTCAATAAAGAAATTACCCCTATAGTCTTCAGTACACATTCACAATAATTAAAGTACTATAATAATTTAATGATCTAATCCCCACGCTCCACGCTACTAAATCTCTAGTATTTATTTATTTATTTCACCATTTATGTACACACATAATAAACAGACAAGGAGAAAAGAACAGAAAAAAACGTACAAAGATGATGCTAAAGAAATCTCTTCGAGCACACCTGCGATAGGAAAGTAGATAAGAGATGTAGACACCGTGTGTAACATTCTAGAGAAAGTAAAATACATAAAATCAAAATTATTTATTAAATTATTAATTATTTTACTTTCTCTCTTTTTATGTATTTTATTAAGTAATAAAATAAAATAAATAATATGACAATATACTTACATGCATACATACATCCATACTATCCATAATAATATTATAAATTCGAAAGTAACTCTGTCTGTCTGTCTGTATGTTACCTTTTCACGCTTAAACCACTGAACGGATTTCGATAAAATTTTGCATGGAGATAGATGGCATCCCGGGGAAGGACATAGGCTACTTTATATCGACATACCACACGGGCGAAGCCGCGGGTGGAAGGTAGTACTTCATAAATATATATCTTTAATTATGATGTAATTTTAGAAATAAATACAAGTATGATGAAGTGAAAAGATAGTGTTCTTGTTTTTGTCTGTTCTTTCACTTTTTTTTTAAACACTGCAACAGTTTGGCAGTCCCTAATGTATTAGGGTCCCTAGTATTTGATATGGAAAGAATATTAGCTCCGGTCAAGATGGCGATTTCGCAAGGTCGAATAACTGTGAGCAGTGTATTTTAATATTCTACACTTTTGATGGTTATAACATCTGTTATATAGAGTACTTATATATACGGTTGAACATCGTCATCGTCGGGACCAAACATTTCCAGATTCACGAGATTACGGGACTATACAACCTCAAATTGTTTAGCATGATCCTGCGTTATGTCGAAAATACTGCAGCATTAATTTTGAAATAAATATATGTTAAAGTTGAGGATTGATGCTGCTAGGTCCTATTTTTGACGAAGACACGAATATATAAAATTATCTCGATTGAAAAAAATCCAAAGTTACTAAACCGAACTATAAACCGCTGGTATTTAAAAATATTTCAATTTAGATCATGAAACTTTCCATAATAACTGAACTAACTGTAAAGCAGGTCTGATGTTTTTTAAATTTCCATTATTTTCACCGTAAAAAGCAATTACCTAAACTATTCGAGGCTTGAAGCAGTCCGCGAGTAGTATGGTAGGTAGTATAGGCCCTTAAGTAACAGGTGCCCAAAGAGCTCTTCCCTTCCTTTTGTTTTGTATGTAAACTTGTACATAATATATATTTCTAAGTATTATGTGTTTTAGTTGTTAAATTGTACGTAGTTACTATTATAATATTTTTCAAAATAAATTTAATAAATAGTAACGGATTATATTGATGATTTCACCGCGTTGGGTTTCCATTTTATTAAAATTATATTTTATAATATTTATGATTATTCAACTCCTCCAAACCAAAGTACATTAAATTAAATATCCAAAGTCGATTTCTTAAACTAATCGCATAAAATATTACCAACAATCCTATTAACATTTCCAAAGTTCCCATCCTTCCAGGAAAACGAAATAAGAAATACCAAAGTACTCAAAAAGGACTTACCTGCCATAAATCTTTAATAAGTTCCGATTTATTGGTTTCAGAAGTTAAAGGGCACTCGATGAAAAGTGTTTATTCACTCGACTGGTAAACTTACGTCGTCGAAGTTTTTCGGAGCGCGACGCGAGACGTGTGTCGTGGTCGACGGCCCGATCGCAACTGAATCCTGGCTGGTATACACCGTGTACTGGCTGGCAAGGACAGGTGTTTCGATGTCATTATTACTGAAAATGAAAAAGATTGTGGTCTATGGTTTTGGAATATTGTGATTGCGCTGTTGCTTTCGCTTTTCAAATTTTGAGTTTGATTGGAAGGGAAGTTAAGTTAAATGGTGGGTTTTGGATTTTGAAGATACTTTTACGTCTCATTATATCGATTAGGTTTGATTTAAGTTTTGTAAAATCTAACCTATTTGAGTGAGGAATTCTTTGATTAAACAATTTAAGACCGTGTTGTTGTATTTGAAAATAAAGCATGAAATATAAATTAAATTAAGAGCACATTTCATGTCGTACCATTCCTTAGCATTCTTCTGAAAATACAGTCAATCAACAGAAAATCTCTGAAAGAGTTCATACAAGCCCTCACTTTCTACGGCGTAGTAAGGCGTCTACGACACCGCTACGAAGCTACGATGTCTACGAGAGCCGTAGTAAAAGTTAAGCGTAGTATCGTAATGAATAATAATAATGTTTTATGTGAAAGGTACCGCATTTTATTATATTGGGTCCCCACCTATGAAATTGGCGTTTTTTTCTCACAAATAGAAAACCTCGCCACTTCTATGATTTAAAATATTCATTTGCTTGGTATTATATCGAAAAATGACCATCATAGACAACTACCAATAGTAAAAAAACCTTATTAATTATAGTTTTCTAAACATAAAAAATACCTTAAAAATTACTATTGATTTTGTTAGAAATGACCACTAGTTTCTTTTTAACTTAGCCAATACTTATTTTTGTCTCTTAATCTAAGTGGCATACGTTACCTTAGTTTTTAAACATTAGTGCGTAAAAGTTTTAAAACATTAGTGTTCGTGGTTCTTATGTAAATTAAGAAAATGTTAGTATAAAAAATGCAACTTCTTCAAAATTCCCTATACAAAACGCTGATTTCATAGGTGGGGACCTAATATTTTATTAGCTATTATCCTTTAGTACATAGTAAAAGTACATTTTGAAACATAATATCACGAGTTTTGTGACCATACGAACGATAATGGTGTCTCTTACGATCGAGTTCGATTGTCGAATATCGAAGAGTTTTTAAGTTATAAAACCTTATGTTTGACTGGTAAGGCTTTCGGGTAGGTAGGTAGGTCGTTTTAGTGACCCTAATATGTAGTGTTTCTAAATAAGATGCTCCGTAAAAACAGATTTTTAGGGTTCCGTAGTCAACAAGGAACCCTTATAGTTTCGCCATGTCCGTCTGTCCGCGGCTTAGCTCAGAGACCGTTGTTACTAGAAAACTGTAATTTGGTATGGATATACATATAAACAACGCCGACAAAGTGGTAAAAAAAATCGTCAAAAATATGTTTTTTTAGGGTACCTCCCCTACACTTAAAGTGGGGATGTTTTTTTTTTCTCGTCAATCCCATGGTGTGGGGTGTCACTGAAAAGGTCGTTTAAAAAAAAATTGAGTTTGTTTCAACCATTTTTGGATTCAGGAATCCCTTTGCGGAATATTAAGCTTTAAAGTGTTAATTTTTGTTATTACCAAGTGTCCCCCCCACCTGCCAGCTAAATGGTTGGGTTTGGATATGTGAAAAAAATCACGACAGTAGTATATATAACGAAATTAAAAGGAAAACTATCACCGCTACGTAGGCTCCACAAGTTACCGAGTAATAATCGACCAACTTAAATTTGCAGTTGTAAAAACATGTTCTCCCATACATTCTGTATCGGAGAACGAGTTTTTCAACTACAATGTTAAGTTTGTCTTATAAATTCATCCCAACTACGGAACCCTTCATTGTGCATGGTACGACATGCACTTGGCCGGTTTTTTTAATAGAGAAAACGCTTGTTTTCGATAAAAACGGTTTTGACTAAAAACCAATCAATTAACAGTTTCAAATGTTGCTTATTTCAAATTACTTACTTCTTGTACAAATTACATACATACATAACATCACGCATTGTTTCCCCGTAGAGTTGGGCAGAGGTACAGCCACGTTTCGCCAGTTATGTCCCATGTAATAGGGGGCGAACCTATGCCATCAACCGAACACAAATCAATTGCGAGTCGGACTCGCGCACGAAGGGTACCGTACCTATAAAAACGGCAAAAAAAATCACGTTTGTTGTATGGAAGCCCCTTTAAATATTTATTTTCTTCTGTTTTTTAGTATTTGTTGTTATAGCAGCAACAGAAATACATCATCTGTGGAAATTTCAACAATCTAGCTATCTCGGTTCATGAGATACAACCTGGTGACAGACGGACAGACAGACAGCGGAGTCTTAGTAATAGGGTCAAATTTTACCCTTTGGGTACGGAACCCTAATAGAAAAACCCAATAACACTTTGCCCAACCTCGAACCCATCCCTTCCCACACCCTTCGATTCGCAGGTTGAGCAGCAGCTCAGCAGTATTAATTTTATTATGAACTAGCTGCGCCCCGCGGTTTCACCCGCGTAAGTCTCGATCCTGTGGAAATATCGGGATAAAAAGTATCCTATGTCCTATTCCAGGTCATGGTCTACCCATGTGCCATATTTCATCCACATCCGTTCAGCCGTTTTAGCGTGAAAGCGTAACAAACAAACAAACTCACTTTCGCATTTATAATATTAGTTAGGATCAACTTATCAAGTGTCCTTCATCCTTCCTTTTCAGTAGTTATTGGTAACAGTGATCTTTGCCAAGCAGGACAATAGCAGGATTTTTTTATTAGTTTTTAAATAGTTTGTACAGTAAAACTTTTTTCTTAATGTCACTCGGCAAACTTCGTTTTTCATCAGTCGTCGGATTTCTATCAGTTGCCCTTTGCACTTGGTGAAGACCGGACGTTCTCAATCGACTTGGAAGTATATAGAGTTGTTTATACTATTTTCACTTAATGTAATTTATTTTAAAAATAGGAGGAAATAGTTTAATGAAAATAGTTTTACAGCTCTATATAGTTCACACAGAAAAAAAAACAACAATAAAGTACATAGTTCTGAAGTCAAATTATTATACACGATAAATCTAATAATTGTTGTACATGGGAATTAGCATTCGTTTGTATTCGGAAATGCGATGATTCCCGAGAGACATTATGAAAATAGTTTTACTGTACTTAGTGCGTTACAATACTTTCGTTTCTTCTAATAAACGGCTGGTTCTTCAAGTCAATTCCCGGTATTCCTAAGTAAACAATTAAAAGTACTTCCAATAATTTCTCAATATTAATGATCTAACTAACTTTAATCGGCTTACATTGAGAAACAATCACTATTTTCGATTGCAAAATTTTAGAAAGCTACCAACAAATAAATTACAACTCTATTCCTGTCAAGTTACAGTCAAAAATTGTTTGATAGCAGTTGATATTTTACTAAATGCTTTGCGAATGGTTTGGTGGTTGAATTGTTTACCAGTAAGACAAGTTTATGTACCTAAGTACATAAACTTGTCTTACTTTTTGTGGTAAGCAGAAATGTTTACCACATACCCTACTAACATACGGACAAGGAAAACTATGTGGGGAAACCTGCAGGGTATATGCGTTAAACACATAAAATGACAATTGATCTCAATTCCTTTCATTTTGACAGTTCAGCCACCACGTTCATAGCGTTATTTACGTTGTTGAACGGAGGAATTTATTAAACCCATGAATTAAATGATTAGAAATAACATTCAAAACTCTCGGGTTGTGATTGAAACTGTAACGCAATTAGGGTGCTGAGGGCTTTGACGAAGTGACATTCTATCAGCGATAACGATGATGGAAACGTCAAAAATATATAGGGTGTTTAACATTGTACTCGTCATTATGAACATCAACTTTCACTATGGGACAAACTCTGAAATCGCGAAAAAAAATCATCTGCTGTTCCCTACAGTTATGTTCACATAGCTCGTCAAAATGTAGGGAACTGATTTTTCCATCATCACCTTAAGAGGTTTTAAACGACTAAAAAGGACTAACATTCCTACTGTAAAGCTTATGTCAATCCTGTTGAAAATCGTCACGAAACGCTTTGAAAGTGATTGCGCCACAATCTGGATTGCCGAGCTTTCAACTACTACATATTATTTGACTCATCATGATCTGCCTAACACCAGTAGTCCACTGCTGGACCTAGGACTCCAATCACGCACTATTTTATACGATTCTCAGCTAATCTCATCCAGCTGTTACCAGCCACACTGCGAAGGTAGGTTAGGCCTTTATTCCTTCATTTTTCTGTAGATAAAAAAAAACGGCCAAGTGCGAGTCGGACTCGCGCACGAAGGGTTCCGTACCATTATCAATAAAAACGGCAAAAATATTAAATATTTATTTTTGTAGTATTTGTTGTTATAGCGGCAACAGATATACATCATCTGTGAAAAATTCAACTGTCTAGCTATCACGGTTCATGAGATACAGCCTGGTGACAGACGGACAGACAGACAGAGGAGCCTTAGTAATAGGGTCCCGTTTTACCCTTTGGGTACGGAACCCTAAAAAGCACTACCTAGGTACTTTCCGTCGCGTAATTTCAGCAGTCTGTCGCGGCAGTCCGCTGCGCTAATATTTGCCGATTTGCAAACTATTTGACGATGAGCTGTTTTATTTTAATATTGATTCACCGTCAATTTCTTTCTTAACCATTGTTTAATCAAATGTAGAAACGGATTTTCGTTTAAAAACCACGTTTATTCATTGTTTGAGGAAGAAGGAAAAACCTAAGTGTTCAATTAATTTACTTGAAGTCCGTGAATCCTGCGACATAGTTAATGCAGTAGATCAACTGGTAATTATTATAGAAATTGAAGTTAAACAGACGATTGACGTATATACTTCAATTATTTATTTATTAAACAAGCATTTTTTACTGTACAGTAAAAAATGCTAGTTTAATTTTTTGTGTAAGAAAAATATTAACTATAGTTAATATTTATTATATTTTATATATTTTATTGCTAATTCAAATTTTCTTACGTTTTTTTGCAATTTGCAGGTCAGTGTCAGGTTGTATGTTGACTAAAGAATAGTTGTAGATTTGATTCGCGATAGTTCACTCATGCAAAGCGTTGGCGAATGAGATCGAGTGGTTAAGCCAATATGAACACTGGATTGATGGAAATGGAGGCAGGTCACGGGAGCAATCTGCGACTCCCGCATTCCCCTTAAACTTGAGGGGAAGATATATAAAACAATGGTTAGGTTAGGACAAATACAGGCTTTAATAGGCTTTACAGAATTAGAATCAGCAATACAACTCCTTAAGTTAGAATTGGCCTCAAATTTCATGAAATAGACATTCAATAGGGAATTAAGATAGTTGTCTCGTAAGTCGCGACCGTTAACACTGGGCCACCACGACTCCAACATAACTAACAAAATGTATGCATTATAAGCTCAATCACTTTAGGGAAAATTGATTTGATGATCGCTTTTTAAAGGAATCATGATGAAAAAGATTGATTCCCATAATATTATAGGAAAATCAACGAGCGGAAAAATTTGAAAGATGTGCACTTTTCCACGTTCTGTGTGACACACGGGTATTGTAAATTGGTGACCTTGCAAACATTTTTACACGGAGTAGTATAAAAGTAATATTTTCTAGGTATTATAAGAAAATACAATACTCGGCATAATGTAGCAAAATGGGGGATTATAACCCAACCGACACCCAGTGCGAATATGGTGCTCCTGATCAAACCATGTCCCACATTTTGGTCCATAGTGTCCACCTTTTTTTTTGAGGTTGGGAAATCATCAAATGACTTCTCCCGCTCTGGGTGGAGCGGAAGGACGTGTCAGACTTTTACTGACTAAAACCCACCCGTGTTCCTTCAGTTGCCTGTTGCCAAGGTCCCGGTATCTCTTTCGGACTTTCCCGCAACCCTGGCAGGAGTTGACCATACACCTGGACTTAGAATAAAATAGAATAGAATACTCTTTATTATGTACACCATAAACAATACAGTTATTAGGGTGACACAATAGGTGGTCTTATCGCTAAAAGCAATCTTTTACAGACACCCTTTGGATGAATTAAAGCGAGAAGGAGAGATAATACTGCAGGTAGTCAGTGGTGTACAATTACCTACTACTGAACTAAAAACCGCGCGCACTGATAGTTGATACCGCGATTGGTGTTGCACCTACTTTTACTTTTTAACTTACGCAGCCTTGCTTGTTTAAACAGATAACCTAAATTCTTTATCCAAATGTTTTTGTTTTTAATTTTCCACTCCATCGTTAGTTTTCTTTGTATTTGTACCTCTGTTACTAGCTACTCTGTGGCATCCAGTCCAGGGCACTTAATCGAGCTAGTTGGCTCAATTAGTTGACTATAGTGCATGGTTTTGGCGTCTCAATAGTTCTTATGTCAAAGTTCAAATTAAGGATGCACCATCTGCTCGTACTTCCTTCGTTTTAGATCGCTAATTAGAACTTATGAAGGCAAACGTAACATATAGGGATTTATAGTGGATTACCGTGTATATTTTGACTGAAAAAATATGCTTTTTGACTATAAATATGATTGTAGAAGCTGGAAAATAGAAGGTTTTTTTTTACAACAAAATTTTTACGGTTCCGTACCCAAAGGTTAAAACGGGACTGTATTACTTAGGCTCTGCTGTCTGTCTAGCTGTCACATACCATACTAATAATAATAAATCACTACATATTATAAAGCAAAGTCCTCCGCCGCGTCTATCCGTCTGTCTGTTCGCAATACACGCAAAAACTACTGCACCGATTTTCATGCTGTTTTCACCAATGGATAGAGTGGTTCTCGAAGAAGAAGGTTTTAGTATAATAACCGACATCCAGGCGGGCGAAGCCCCCGGCATCAACTAGTGTGAAGCGACCAATGGCCACGTGACCACAAAGTACTAATCGAAGTGCGATAAATCACGTCCAGCCGTCAGCAGGCGCCGGCGATCATGTTACAACTATCACTTTACTGTGATAGGGTTCTATGGGTACGAACTAGGGTTCGAAACTAGGGTTCGGAACTAGGGTTCTATGGGTGTTTTTAGCTTGGGTTAGTTTGACTCTAGATGAAGTTAGTGTAGGATAAAAAAAAACTTTTTTACATTTCCAAAAAAAAAAAAACTTTCTTTCTTTTCTCTAAACTATGCTCCGATATTCGGCAGGGGTGTACCTATAGTAAACCCACATTTCGTCAGTTATGTTTATGTCCCATGTAATGGGGGCGAGCCTATTGCCATCTAACGGGCACAAATCCAAACTCCGGGCTGCTACTGACAAATTCCAGATGGAAAAACCTCATAACCTCGTAACCAACCTCATAACTTTGCCCTACCCGGGAATCGAACCAAGTTCCCTATGCTCAGAAGTACCGCTTGCAACTACTAGACAAATTCTGTTTAATTAATCGTAAAAGGTAAGTCTAAAGGTAAGGTATCTAGTATATGGGATCTTACTTTTAGGGGTATGAGGAACAGGGTGTAAAGTTCACTCATCCTCTATAGAAAAGGGAGGATCCTCCGACCAGACGGGTGTTGTGTCTGGCGGGCAACTGCCCAACGATTGATGTCGGGATTTGGCATCCATGTTGTTTTGTTCTTGTTGGAATGTTGTTGTCCATCGCGCGGTAAACTCTAATTACGCGATGCAGGATTTTATGTGACGTCAGGTCTTTGATGCGTAGTTTTCATGTAGCGATGTAGATGCCGCCACATACTTACCAATAATTTTGCTTCATACGCAAGACGAATTAAATGAAAACAATATGTTAGTAACCCTGTACGGGCCACTGATTTTTGCTACAAAGGGAATATTAAAATGGCTGCCAAAGCTTTAATATTCTGCTGTTATTTTATTTTACAATAAGCCTATTGGGAATGGTTCACCAATATTTAATACAAAAAGCCTTTTCCTGCCTTTTCCAGTAAAAAGTAGTTGATGACACATTTGGATTAAAGGATTACCTAGAGGATTATATTTTAATCACTTCTGCTTGTGGCTTTACGAATGATTGCGTCGTTCGACTAGCAAGCGCTACTGCTGAGCATGAGGTCTTGGTTTCGGTTCCCAGGTCGGGCAAATATTATTGGGTTTTTCCATCAGGAATTTCTGAGTAGCAGTCCGGGTCTGTGTTTGTGCCCGGTTGATCGTTTAGGGGTATGAGGAAAAGGGTGTAAAGTTCACTCATCCACCATAGAAAAGGGAGGATATATCCTCCGACCAGACGGGTGTTGTGTCTGGCGGGCAACTGCCGAATAGTTGATGTTGGGTTCTTATATATATGTCAACTCAGCCTATCGCAGTCCACTGCTGGACATAGGCCTTTCCCAGGCTGCGCCATAACACCCTGTACTACTCCGCCTTCCTCATCCAGTCTGTCCCAGCCACCTTTATAAGGTCGTCGGTCCACCAAGCTGGGGGCGTCTCACACTACGCTTATCGATACGCGGTCTCCACTCCAGAGGCCCTAGACAAAGTGACATTCTATCAGCGATAACGATGATCGAAAAAAATGTATGGGACTGACATAAGCTATCGAAAAGCTTATGTCAATCCTATTGAAAGTAGTTGTAGAAATACGAAACGCTTTCGAAGCGATTGTCACTCGTCTACTCCACCGGCCAAAAGAAGCCAAAAGATTAACACAGCAATTAAAAAATCTTCTAAATGTTTCACCATCTTATAATTAATAAAACATTTCTAAAGGAAAAGCTTGAACAGATCTGACCATAAATCGCCGCGATTCTCGTTGGATAGACGATTACCAGAGACAATAGAGGTCCGCGTAATTAATGCGCATCTCTAGACGAATGTCCGTTAAGAGCCGGCGCCGTTCGCGATAATCACCAGTCTTAATCACCACCATATTTGAATAGTAGTTTAATTTTCTTGAAGGGACGTATTTTTTTCTTATTTTTTTAGCAAGTTTTTAAACAATTGCATTCGGCCTGCATTTTTACCGATGATTGGCAATGAGTGCTCATTTATCATTATAGGTATAATAGGTACTCAAGTCCACTTGACCAATAATCACTAAGGTAGCTCGCGAAAATTTTCTTATGTTTTTTGCAATTTGCACGTCAGTATCAGGTTATATGTTGATTAAAATATGATTCGCAACTGGCCGATAAGTACAGCAAAGTTTTTTTTTTATGTTAGCCTACACTGTCCTACTGATGAGCAAAGGCGTCCCCCAAATCTTTCCAAACATCTTTTCCAGGGCCACCTCGATCCAACCCTTGCGGTACGCGTCTAGATCGTCTCGCCATCTTTTCCTGGGATAACACGGAATTTCTCTATTCTAGAGATTCTAGAGAAATTGTCAGAGAATTTTTTTTTTTAATTTTATACAACAAAGTATAAAATAAAAACCTCTTGAACCTCTAAAAATCTCTAGAATAGAGAAATTCCGTGTTATCTGAGAATGTTTTATCGGGCACAGCTAGTCAATAAAATTATAATCACGAACTTCACAAATTACAGCAATAGTTATCCTGAAATCACAACAATCAACAACTAAATCACATCAACAAAGCAGGTTTTAAAATAAATCCACCACATAGATCTTAATGGATTTCAGATTAATCTGGTCCGTTCATCCGGGCACAGCTTCATTTTGTATTGGAACTAACTAAATAAAGCTCAGAATTGCAGCCGATACACCTGGACACCTGTAATTATTAAAGAGCTGGAAAATACCATGCTGTTGCTCTCATCTTATCTCCCCACTAATATAATACTTAAAGGCGAAGAGTTTGTTTGTTTGAACGCGCCTATCTCTGGAACTACCCAGTCGGATTTGTATTTGATAGCCCGAATATTGAGGAAGAGTATTGATTATTTAACATCACGCTACGACCCTTAGAGGCCGAGCAAAAATAAAACAAGTCAGTAGATCGCAAAGTAAGTAAACTAAAACCAAGTAAAAGCGGACGATGCCATGCGACGCAGTAGGTTGGGAACCGAGAGAGTTATAGGTACATTAAAAAAATGTTTTTACAAAAAAAAAAACAACCGACTTCGAAAAAAAACACTAAAAAAGTGAAAGGAAGTCGGTTGTTTTTTTTTTTGTAAAAAGTTTTTATTTTTCATCATTTAGTTGTGGTACCTACCCCACACAAATCCGAATACCACTACCTGCTATGTAAATAACAGTGAAGGAGTCAAACAGGATATCGTCTAGAGAAACTAAGTGGGAAAAATACGTAATATTGAAGCTAACTCAAAAATTACGCAAGCAAAATTAATAAAATTTATATGGGACCACCTCGGAAGCATGACCTACCAAACAAAAAAAGAATCATCAAAATCGATTCATAATTGGCGGAGTAATCGCGTCACAAACATACAAAAAAAAAAAAAAAACATACAGACGAATTGAGAACCTCCTCCTTTTTGAAGAAGTCGTTTAAAAAGTAGCTGTTATAAGGTATCTTGTATATTTTACGACTTCCCGCGAACGAAGTGGTGAAGATGTTTGTAACTTACTCATCTTACACATTTGAAACGGGCTGAACTGATTTTAATGAACACATTTATGTTCGCGTAGTTCGTCAAAATGTAGGGAACAGCCAATGACGTATAGTTTAAATATCATTGGGAACAGCTGGGGTTTTTTTCGCGATTTTAGGGTTGGTCCCATTGTGAAAGTTGTTCCTAATGATAAGTACAATGACTCCCTAAGAGATTTTGTTTATGAAAAGATAACTACACCTAAATAACGCGAACGATGTACGGGACTGATAACAGCGTAAGAGGAATTCAGACCCTACTATATTATGACACTTGCAATAGGTACTGGAGCTTCCCATTAGTGAAAGAATTTCCGGAATCAAATCAGTAGTTCCGATCTACATACAAACAAACTTACAAACTCTTTATATAGGTATTACAAAGAGTTTGTGAGTTTAGCATAGATAGTTACTCCTCTTGGTGGATTAGTTTCCAGTTTACAGTAAGTTATCAGATTGCGGCAGCTCCCATCGGAGTCGTCATTACACGGGGACTATTGTCACGCGCCGCAGACATCTTGGGAATTCATCCGCGGCCTCGAATTACGTGTACGCGAGCGACCCGAACGCTGCGTTTTTCAAGTGAATTTTTTTTTAGGCGTACTTTAAACTAAACCATCATGCTAGGGTCGGTGTCGCTGAATTGGGTATACGCAGCTTCAGTCAGCCGGTGACGCTGAATCGGGTTTCTAAGGTACTCGGCTCCAGTCGTAAGATCGTCACTCCGTATAAAATACTGGTACTGAAATATGACTTCTTTTGAAGAGCTCGTGGCTAAGTAATAACAGCCGCACGGGTCGATCCATCAGGTTAAGCTACGCTTGCCGGGGTTGGTCCGTGGATGGGTGTCCATCTTTACACAATGAAGACCTCTCCGTGCCTCGGAAAGCACGTTAAGCCGTTGGTTCCGGCTGAGAAGAGAAGCCCCGAAAGTCTGACAACCAGTCTTGCCAAGGGGTATCGTATTACCCAGTTACTGGGTTGTGGAGTTCAGAGAGGCAGTCGCTCCATGTAAAATACTGGTATTCAGCTGTATCCGGTTAGACTGGAAGCCGGCCCTAACATAGTTGGGAAAAGGCTGAGCAGATGATGATGAAGTACAACATCTTTGTTCCGGCAGAAGTCCTTCTAAAATTGCCGGCGAAATTTCTGTAAATTTTTATTTAGTTCATTGATAATTAACTTTATTTTGTCAAACAACCGAGCTATTCCATTACACTGTTAATGGCGGCTCATTATGAAAACATGAAAAACTTTTGATTGGGTCATTGTTTCTTCAAAACTTAGTTTTTTATTTTGTGATTTTAAACCTTTTCGAAAGAATGTAAAGGCTGGCTGGACTGGCTCGTTCTTTGGCCAAAGAATTGGCATTGCCATTCAACGTGGCAATGTGTCTCCGAATGACAGCGATGTGGACGAGTACTTTGGCGCCCTTTGTTTTAGTCTACTGGCGATAAAGTTAATGGACCACTTTGTCAAGTTCAAGACTTCCAACATACCAAACAGCGTAATTCAACACCTTCGCTCCCATTATATGACACTAGTTCCTTAGTCCCAAATACTGTACATATTCCCAAAAGATGGTCAGTATTCCCAAACTATGGTAAGTTTTCCCAAAATATGGCAAAAATTCCCAAAATATGGTAAGGATTCCCAAAATATGCAATTCTCAAAATACGCTACACAAAAAATATTCAACCATAAACTTCGTCAAATTATAATATGACTGCAGTAATTAATAGACAAGCATAGATGTCTGTATATGGATGTCTAACAAAAATCCTTTAAATCCAAATCTACTATTTCAAACCCCAATAAATTAAACGCGGCTTCCGAACCGCCAATCAGGCGCTTACCTTAGGACGGCGGGTGCTAGCGGGTGCCGGCGGGTGCTGGCGGGTGCGACCGCGGGTATTTTGCGGCTATTTCAATTATACGTCTTATGAAATAGCGGGGACGGTGTCTCTTTCGCCTGTGCTCGCAATATCGCGCCGATGCGATGGCCGATTGGAATTTTTCTTGGAATGCTCTGTGTGTTATGAGCGGAGCGGATTATTAAGATTATGGCAGTGAAAACTTCTGTAGGCGCAGTTTCCGCTCTTTCTGAACACTGAAAAAAACTGAACCGTCACGCGGTCGGTAACACTGAATCGTGTATACTCGACTCCAGTCGGTCAGTGACGCTGATTCGCGTAAACTCGGCCCCAGTCGTAAGTTTTCACTTCTATAGTGTAGTCATCACACGGAGGAGCTCGTGGCTAAGTAATAACAGCCGCTCTGGTCCGTGGATGGGTGACCATTTTCACATATCGAGACTCTTCCGTGCCTCGGAAAGCACGTTAAGCCGTTGGTCCCGGCTGTCATTTTTGGATCTTTGACAGTCGTTACGAGTCGTCAGAAGCCCGAAAGTCTGACAACCAGTCTAGCCAAGGGGTATCGTATTACCCAGTTACCGGGTTGTGGAGGTCAGATAGGCAGTCGCTCCATGTAAAATACTGGTATTCAGCTGCATCCGGTTATACTGGAAGCTGACCCCAACATAGTTGGGAAAAGGCTAGGCAGATTGAGTGTGGTCATCACACACCCTCTTTTTTGTTGAAGAGACTGGTAGTGGATTTGAAGACGAGAGTGAAGTGTGGAGAAGAAGAAGTCTCTTTCTTGAAACCATCGCGTTTTTTTTCTTGCAACGACCTCAGCCATATGTCTTGGTATTCACATCACACTGCAGAAGTTTCAGGGGGCCTAAACCGGCCACATTAGCAATTCATCTAAAAGCAGTTCATTTCCTGAATCCCAGCAGTCATTAGCAATTCCTCTAATTTCATTTAAAAGCTATTCATAATTCGTGGACCATTTTATGAATCTCCATAGCAAACTGTCAAACAGATGAATTATTTCGTATTATGAATTACATGCAGATCATATGAATTGTCAGTTGTTGTGACATTTTACGATGATTCATGATATTTTCATATTATGATTCTGCTAAAGTGCCGTTTTAAGCCCCCAGTTCTTATAATTATAGCACCTATTAATAGATGCTTTCAGTACAGTAATTACAGAACTTTTCGTAAAATCAAGGGGTCTCCGTTAAATATAGATGAGTGCAAAGGAGTTCGGTTAAACACTAATGATCCGTGGAGAATACCAGGGGGCTTAAAACGGCCCCTTTGGCAGTATCTTATTAGGAAAATATTATGAATCATTGTATAATGTCACAAACTGACAATTCATAATATGATCTGCGTGCAATAATTCTTAATACGAAATAATTCATTTGTTTGACAGTTTTATATGTAGATTAATTGTAAAATGGTCCACAAATTATGAATTGCTTATGTGTCAAATTAGAGGAATTCAGTTGGGAATTCAGGAAATGAATTGCTTTTAGAGGAATTGCTAATGTGGCCGTTTTAGGCCCCAAAGTGGCGAACTGCCATTAAAGTATGCGCCACTTGTTGAGGTGTGTATTTAGTATTTACACCCATTTATTCTATGGTATATTTTGAGCTGCGCTCATAGACACAAAATAAATCTAAAACCAAAACATTTTTTTGTCTATGACTGGCGATCCGTGTGCGTTACATCGAGACCTAACATCATGACGAAATTCCGTTTTTTTGCACATATCGCGAGAAAAACCTCTGCCATACGGACAAAATGTGAGCTTATAAAGGTTCCGTTTTTCTATTTCAGGATGTTTTCAGGTCTTCACCATAAAACCGCTCCACCTCTTCCCGCTACCGCTCCGCTAAACACTATGGCAACTACCGAAGGCACCTCACGCGCCCGACACCGCGAAGAATGAGAGATATAGCGGGACGAACAGCTTTTTAAATTCAGTCCATGGACGCTGAGCGGAAGGACGTCTCATTTATTAGAATTTTTCATTTATTATTGGTATTTCTTTTGAAAATTATGTCTCCTATTGATTGTGGATTATTTGGATGATAGACTTTTGAGAAAATGTTTTATGAGTTTAGTTCTTAGACAGGTAGGCAGATTGCGGGAAAGTCCGATGATTTACTAACCTCAAAAAAAAAAGCAGGTAGGTAGTATTATTCAGCTGCACGTTGTTAAACTGGAAGACAATTCCAACACAGTTGGGAAAAAGCTAGGCAGATTGAGAACTAGGCAATGCTGGATTGCGTTTTGTTTTTTGCTGTAATGTCAAAAAACGTATTTTATTTCTTTCTTTCCTTTCTTTCAATGCTTAGAGCTCTTTGTATAGATGGACACGTGTCACCAGCATAATAAATTATAGTTTTCTGCATGGTGTTTGTAAGAAACGAAAGATGGCCTATACCGAGCTGGTGGGGGATTGAGAAGCATAGCATATCAGCCATAATGTTCCCACTGCTGGGACACATACCGCCTCTCTTCTCGTAATCTACCACGCGGGTCGTAGATGTCGCATGTCTTCGCATTTTTGGTTCTAGGTCATGCCGGTTTCCTCACAATGTTTTCCTCCACCATTTTGAGAGCAGTGGTGATGAAGTTATTCACACAAAGTAACAGAGCGATAACGGTAAAAGTAATATTTTAGTGTACATCTTTAATTACTAAGATATGATTAGCTAGGTGAAGTATTTTATGATTTTGATTTTGATTTTATTTTATGTTACGAACCCACACGGTGGTAGATATGCCTAAGAAAACTACAGCTGTGTTGTCAAGTATCACAACATCCTATCGCAAAGCAACAGGTTGGTTGCCAAATCTTACGAAAAGAAGGAGTATAAGACAATTTATACATATATTCATAGAGGAAAGTTAACATCTTCACACTGAAGTTATTTGACTTCGTTCAAAGTTATGAGATCATGATTGCATCTACAATTAAATTTAACCTAAAGTAAGTTATATCATAATACAAGATACATGTCGGCCGGCGCCGGCGTCGCCGCCGGTAGCAATCTATCCGGTTTAAGATTAAGCCGGGAAGCTGGCACTAACATCGTTAACCGACCCATTAAATTTAACATCCCCACCTGTTGATTACAACCACTAGCGGAGGTTTAGTTCTTCAGCCTCTGTTTAATTTATGGTGTACGTCAGCCTCAAAAAGATGTATACATCGACAAAACTAAACCTGGGCATGAGGTACTGGGCTCGTTTCCCAAGTCGGGCAAAAAGCTATCAGCTAGCCCGGTGTCTGGATTTGGGCCCAGTTGATGGCAATAGGCTCGCCCCCTGTTACATGGGACTTAAACTTGTAAGTTTAAGTCCTCTAATTTGAGAATTCAGACAAAATGCTACGTTCTGTGTACAGAACGTAGCATTTTGTCTGAATTCCCTTGAGAGATAGGAATAGGTGTGTGGGGCGGCATCTACATCGCCACATGCGAACTACGCATCGAAGACCTGTCGTCATATAAAATCCTGACGTCACACAAAATCCTGCATCACGCAATTAGAGTTTACCCCGCGATGGACATTTAAACAAGATGTTCCTGTCCTTGTTCCTCATATATCTATCCTCTATAGGTGTGTTACATTTCGCATTTATCAGGTACAAATCCAGACTCCGAAGAAAGAGAATGTCATTAAAAAAAAGCCAGTCACGAATGCTTCGTAGGTAAATTGGTCAAAAAGAGAGACTGCTGAGCGAGGAGTCTAAAATTCGATTACCAGATCAGTCAATATGTTATTCAGTCATATCAAAATTACAAGTTTTTTTTAAGATGGACAACGTATTAGTCAGAGTTCACCTACTCAACTATCAACTTTTCGCCCTGCACATGGGCTCCCCTAAAATATTATTTTGTTTTCACGTCAATCTGCCTAGCCTTTTCCTTACTATGTTGGGGTCGGCTTCCAGTCTAACCGGATGAAGCTTAATACCAGTATTTTACATGGAGCGACTGCCTATCTGACCTCCACAACCCAGTAACTGGGTAATACGATACCCCTTGGTTAGACTGGTTGTTAGACTTTCGGGCTTCTGACGACTCGTAACAACTATCAAAGATCCACAAATGACAGCCGGGACCGACGGCTTAACGTGCTTTCCGAGGCACGGAGGAGTCTCGATATGTGAAAATGGTCACCCATCCACGGACCAACCCCGGCAAGCGTAGCTTAACCTGATGGATCGATCCGAGTGGCTGTTATTACTTTGCCACGAGCTCTTCACGAGCTATTTTGTTTTCACATACAAACCTTTATGCTCTCGTCATTAAATCCAGGACCATCAATATTGACAATGTCAACCAACTGACATTGTCAATCAAAACATTCAGTGACAACTAAACAAACCACAAAAAGTGGTGTTTTATTTTAAATTTTTTACTCGTGTTTACAAAAAAAAACAGGTAAGTATATCACACTAGTCTATACATTTCTGTTCTATAGCGTACATAATTATGCTTAAAGTATTTTACGAGATCTCAGGTTCACGCGCCAAGACACCGTTTATTTACCTTCCACCTAGGCAATCATGTGGACCACCATCCTAAATGTTAGTTCGTCCAGGGAACTACATATTTACATATTTACATTATGAATAGTCAGTTTAACTACAGCTTTTTTAGAATAAAGACAATACACACAATGTGTTCTCATACTTCTCATATCATTCAGTCACTGTCATGTATGTCATGCATTACCTACGCTCCTACGATATTTAAATAGCATAACCCGCCTATAATTTTCCCACTGCTGGGACACAAGCCTCCTCTCTTCGAGAAGAAATGGTCCATAATTTACCACTCGGGCCTAGTGTGGGTTGGTAGATGTCACAACACGTCTTCGAAACTTTGGTTCTAGGATATGCCGGTTTCCTCACGATATTTTCCTTCACCGTTTTGAGAGTACTGGTGATGAAAATATTTACATAAAGTAAAGCGCCTGTCTGGATTAGAACTCACGACCTACAAACTCGTAAGTCGGGGCCGTTACCACTGGGCTACCGCTGCTCTCTGGCCACAAGTACGAATAGCGTTTCTTTATAGAAATTGAAAGATGCTGTACTAGAGAGTGGCTCGAGGCTCTCGTGGCTCTCTCTAAAATTCCCAGCAGTGGGAACATTATAGGCTGATTATGCTGATGTACTGACATATGTCCCAGCCAGGATGACGGAAGCCAAGTGCACGTTCGGCACGCGCGCGCCCATTGACATACACATGCTCAACGAAATCATCTACCGAGAAGTCAAGCATTTTAGAAACTACAAGATTTACAGGCCAAACTTTGGATGTGAGTATAAATAAAAGAATAAAGGTATTTCAAACAAAACAGTTTGCAGGTAAACTGTTTTTTCCAATCATAGTATGTAGCTAGCGACCCGCCCCCGACGGGTGCAATTTACCTGTGAAGAGCGAGTAGAAACCTAACAAAAAGTTTTGCATGAATTCAAGATAGAATTTAATTAGGTTAAATAAAGTATTTCTTTTTGCATTATATTTACATAATAATTATATAGGTAGCCTATGTCCATCTGGAATAATATACCTTTATACCATTCCCCCTCTAAAAAGCTTATTTTATTCACTGAAAACAGTAGATAAAAAGCACTTTTAGTCACTGTTTTGGTGTTTGAATTTAGAACACATCAGTGTATTCGAACTCCATCTCAATGCGTACAACCTCCTTGCGAAAAAATACTCGATACAAACTCCGATGTGATTGGTTGACATTTCCGACAAGGAGTTTAGCATTAGAATAAAAACTGTTTTGTATTCTTTGCTGTCATTAGTAAATTGGCGCTATTTTAAATACTGTAAGTTGTATGAACACAAAGTTTAGTGCTACTTCATAATAAATCGAATGAAAATGCATTCAAGTGATGAAGAAGATGTGTTAACACCCGAGTTTATGAAAGAGAGGGCGGCCGATATAGTAGAAAACTTGCTACCCAACAAATCACGGCTGGTTTACATCAAAGCCTACGATGAGTTTTGCAAATGGAAAAATGAAAATCAAGCTTCTGGAACATTTTTAGAGTCTGTTTTCCTAACTTATTTTAATGAGTTGTCGAAGAAAAAGAAGTCATCGACATTTTGGAGTACGTATTCTATGCTACGGTGTACTATAAAAACAAGGCATAACATTGACATAATAACGTACTCGAAGTTGCAAGTTCTTATTCTCGTAGTCATGGTATAAAGTATAGTATACAACTCTTGAATAAAACGGATTTATATCGAGGGCCATGAATCACTCGCGTCGCTCAGGATGCATCTATGGCCCTCGCTTTAAATCCGTCCTTTATTCACTAATTGCATAATATACTATTCAAATCGTGAAAGAATTTTTCAGATAGCTGTGGTTCCGGAAATACCCTCCACATATACACAAACTCACAAAATTCGATCTTCTCTCTCTCTTTATTATATTCTTCTACTTTTCATGAGGTTAGTGATGTCAGAGTTTTTATGCCGCCCATAGGGCCTCTGACTTGAAAATATTTCACAGGCATTCCTGTGTATTTATAATATTACTAAGTATAGATATTCAAAGGGTATTTATTTTCCATCTGATTTCTCAGTAGCAGCCCGAAGTCTCATTTACGGTTGATGGCAATAGACTCGCCCCCTATTACATGGGACTTAAACGTACCTGGCGAAATGTGAGTGTACTATAGGTACACCTCTGCCTAATCCTTCGAGGGATACAGGCGTGGTGTTATGTTTTGCTGTTATCTTCTGCAGCCATCCCCGTGACCGGCAAGTTCTACGCTGCCCACGACCAATTGAAGGGGGAGACTAAGGAAGAAACAAAGAAGGTGGAGGACTACCACACCAACGTGGCGCAGACCAGAGCGAAAGGACCACGCAGCAAGTATGATTCGCCTGCTACAGAGAACCAAGTGTAAGTTGGTAGTCTTAGAGGAATATGTGAAGTTGAGCTCGTCCGGGGAAGCACTACCACCACTGTATGGACCTGCACCCTACTTGCTTAAGGACCTTATCACAATGGCGATTTGCGAGCATGTTATCAGCGAGGCGATTACACAACGCGCTCGCTGCGTGTGCGTACTGCGTAGCCAGGGGGGGTAAACTTCCGTACATGCTCACAGCAATTTTTTTAGGTACGCCATCTATTAGTTTTGTTCCTAACTAATATAACTCACATATAACGTACAGGAGTACCAGTACCTACCAGTATTATATAGTGCTCTGTGTGCGTAGAGAACACGCTACGTGTGCGAGACAAGCGCCGAGTACCGCCAAGTGTATAATATTGAGCGGTTGGCACGTTTACAAATCGCGACGCTGGAACCACGCTAGCAAATCGTCAGTGTGATAACGCTCTTACACACTATCAATCTCAATCTGAATGATGTTGAAGGATATTGCTACACCATTCTTTCATACGTTCGAAAAAATTATCTGCTCAGCAACGTACCTAAATAACGCAATGAATTTTACATTGAACTGTCAAAATGATACTGTGTGTTACGCAATTACCCCGCTGTTTGTGCTACCCAGCAATGTTGCTATGTTAAAGGACAAGGCCGAAGCACTTAATTATTTGTCCATGAAACACTTTAGCTTTGCTAAAGAGGAGCTCGTGGCTAAGTAATGACAGCCGCACGGGTCAATCCATCAGACTAAGCTACGCTTGCCGGGGTTGGTCTGTGGATGGTGACCATCTTTACATACCGAGACTCCTCCGTGCCTCGGAAAGCACGTTAAGCCGTTGGTCCCGGCTTTCTTTCGTGGATCTTTGACAGTCGTTACGGATCGTCAGAAGCCCGAAAGTCTGACAACCAGTCTTACCAAGGCGTATCGTATTACCCAGTTACTGGGTTGTGGAGGTCAGATAGGCAGTCGCTCCATGTAAAATACTAGTATTCAACTGCATCCGGTTAGACTGGAAGCCGACCCCAACATAGTTGGGAAAAGGCTAGGCAGATTGATTGAGACACTTTAGCTTTGCCTCTAGGTTGACAACGCATGTGTGCAAAGCCTAAGTCTGGGGACCCCTTTTAATTATTACTTTATTTTATTTTTATTCTTTGTTGTTATAGCTGCAATTGAAATAAACAATCTGTTAAAATTTCAACTGTCTACCTATTACGGTTCATGATATACAGCTTAATTTAAAATATCATTTTCCTATTATTATTTTCACGTCTTCTTCGCGTAATATATTCAATCATATACCTACATAAGTGGAAAACTTTAACTGGATTGTTAAAGCAGAGACTACACCCACATATTATTCTTAGTTGTGTCTTGAAAACTAATAATATGGGGGTAAGGACCTTATCACACTGGCGATTTGCGAGCGTGTTTCCAGAGAGGCGATTGTAAACAATCGCCTCTCTCGTTGAAACGAGATCGCTGAGTGTGCTTATCGAGCACGCCACGTGTGCGCAACAAGTTCGCTGCGTCTGCGGGATGAGAGCAATTTACCTGAGTGCACAAGAGAGAGCGAGACAAGCGAGTATACAATATTGTGAAAACGCGGCAAACACGTCGCGTAGTCGCTACTTCGCTTCGCACCCGCGGAGGACGTACACAAATCGCTTCGCTGGAAACACGCTGGCAAATCGTCAGTGTGATAACGCTCTAAGTGCCTCGGGCTAGAGAACTCGGAAGTTAATCTACGTACGAATGCAGTTGACTTTTAGTACTTAGTGAGAGTTTGAATAAATCTCGTTGTTGGTTACACGTTCAAATCCTAATCCTAACCATCTTAACTAATATTATAAATGCGAAAGTGAGTTTGTTGTTTGTTACACTTTCACGCTTAAACGAATGAACGGATTTGCAAGAAATTTGCCACATGGGTAGACCATGACCTGGGGGAGCGTTGCCAGCCGGTTAAGACATAGGATACTTTTTATCCCGCTCGTACGTCCCCGTGGGATAATTTCCGACCTCCAGAGTAGCCGCGGGCAAAAGCTGTACCTAATATTTAAATTCAGAGAGTACATATTGTTTTTTTTTATTCTTGTTTCAGTTACGGCTGGTATGACAAGCCACTGGTGCCTATGAATCGCAGCGACAAGCGATTCTACTTCCCTCAAGTGGAAAGCAAACACACGAAGATCGAAATCGTCATACTTATGAGTAATCCCAGGAATAAAAAGACTTAATGAATTTAGGGTGGATTTACGGCCGACGCACATTTTGGCGGGCCGCACCGCAACCCGCAACGTAAAAAATACTCTCACATCACTTTCGTAGATTTTTTATGAACCATTATGGCACACTATACAGTGCGAGTAATTGCGTACCTACCTAACACACTTTCAGTACCTAGTGCAGCAATGTTTTATATAAAAGCCTTGTTTTTGATACTTACTTATTTTGTATTTTTATCATACTTTATTTTCGTAACAAATACATCAACGCAGAAATTAAATCATTTTTTTTTTTATAACAAAACCTGTCTTTGTTTTTAACTCTGTTATCCCTAAATTAGGTAGTCAAGGAAAAAGAAACCGCGAGTCTTGGCCTGCAACCAGCAGACTGCGCCACTTTGACACTTGCCAACCCCATTGCGGGAAATTCCACTCAAGCTCTTGCCATAATTTTTTGGAATTACGTAAAAAAATAACATTCCATGTTAGGTAGTACATACTTGCCAAAAGATTTAACTATGTAATGAAACGTTTTTCTATTCACGTTTTGTTTTGACACGTCTATATATCTGTGGCCAATAACAAAATCGTAGTGCAGGACCCAAGGACTAGTCTAATTGTAAATAGAAACATTGGTAACGCAATTACGCAAAATAAACTTTAGGTCCAACCCTCTAAAGTTTATTTTGCATTACCAATGGCATAGATATTATCATAGACCCGTGGATATTATAATACCGTGAAATATGCCAACATTGCCCCCAAGGGAAACTTTGCCAGTAGAATGATTTATAAGCATATGTTTGATTTGCAAAAATATCTTAATATTATGGCAACATTGATTCACTTTGGTGGAAAATAGGTTATATGTATGGCAATACTGACTATCGTGTTTGTCAGGGTTGCCAATTTGTGGGGATTTCCCCAAACTGGGGAATCTCAAGACGATTGGGGATTTTGTGGGGAGAGGTTCCATGTGGGGAATTTGGGATTTTCAAATTTTACCAATTCAATCCAATATTACATTATAAACAAACATCATTTTACTACATACTCGGATATTGACCACTCATCCAGTAAATTCCTGTCAACATTTTTTTTGCATGGTAATTTTATGTTAATTTCAACGAATTTTCGGGGAAAACTCCTGCTTAAACGAGGCTGAAAATACAAAGATAATCTTTCCTACAATGAATGAATGACCGATAGCACTGCGCGTCCAACTTATCTGTGCAGGCGGCTAAACAAGGAACTAAAACTTAATGTACTGAATTTGTCATGCTGTTGCATTTTATTCTTGAAAAGCAGCGCCACCGTGAACTGCAAACTTAAACTGGTCATGCTGTACGCTACGAATCTACGATACGTCAGATAGGTACGTGAACGGTGAACATGAACGTGATAAGACCGAGTCCTTGTGTTGTTTTTAATTTGAATGCATTTGAAAAGTTATAAGTTTATAACTTTAGCTAGCTGGTTGCTTTTCGTTTTGTGGATGATTGAAAAATAGATTCTGAATCCTATTTTGAGGTTAAATTATTTTAAATTGTGTATTTTTGTTGATTTTTTGTATAAAAATGAGTTAATTTTATGAAATAATTTTGTGAGGATTTTGTAGGGAATCAGGATTTAGCTCTCCCCAAATTCGGGGATTTTCACCAATGATTTTGGGGAATTTGGAAAATAGGCATTGGCAACTCTGGTGTTTGTTGCTAACTTCGCTTAGTAACTTGTTGGAACTCGTTGAGTAAGGTGATTGCTTTTTGAAAGTATATTCTGCGAGATGGCGAAAACACAGGGTAGTTTACTTTATATCATGTAATAGACAATTATTTTTAAAGTATAATAATGTTAGTGTCATTGCTCAGGGTCTTTTAAAACTAAAGTTATGATGATGGGCAAAGTTATCTAGTAATGGTCCGACCTACGATTGACAACATTGCCCGCCATCAAAAAAGGCTTAGGGTTGGCACGTTACGAAACCTTGTATTTTTTTTTTTTTTTAATTTATGGCTACTGTTGAGCCAATTTACTTTTAAACATATATTAGGTATTCAATTACTAAAATTCAAAGATGACATTAGTTATTGGGTACTGAGTGTGTACCTGCTCCACACTACGGTATAATTTGAACTTTTTTATTACCTATTCTTATACTGGTAATAAGCGAGAAACATATTTCTTGTTATTTACCTAAACACAATCACATTCTATGTAGAAAGAAAAAAAAGCAGAATATTTTTTCCATGTGCCAACCCTAGCATTTTATAAAGGCGAAATGTGGAATGTATGAAAAAGAGAAAAAAAATCAGGGTAACATTGCCCAGTGGTTTTAGTAAGAAACTTTTCATAGGGTCGTTTATATTCGTAAACTAAACGTCATCTTTACCAAAATTCTTTTACTGGTTTTTATGTCATCTGCATAAAGGCCATATTTGCGTCAAAAATCAATGTGGGCAAAGTTGGGTAAAAGTCGAGATTACTTTGCCCGCCAACAAAATCGAACAAATATTGAATTAAATGTTGAAAAATAGTAAATTTAGCTACACTTACACATGCACATGATCTAACAGTTGTATTTGATGAAGAAAAATAGTTATGATTCCATAGAAAAATCGTATTAAAATTGTAATTATTCGAAAAAAGTGGGCAAAGTTGGCATGTTTCACGGTACTACGTCAATGGACATGTTCATTTACCTATCTTCTGAACTAGTGTCTGCCCGCGACTTGTTCGTTGTTCTGTTCACTCTGATGCAGAAACGAAGATACGACCGAAAATGTTACCTACCCTAAAAGTGATTTATTCTTAATCAAATGATTGCGCCCGTTTGGATAAGTGAACCCTATGTTCCCACTGCTGGGACACAAGCCTCCTCTCTGAGATGGGAGAGTGGGTCATCATCCACTCCACCACGGGGCCCAGTGCGGATTGGTAGATGACAAATATCTTCGAATTTCTGGTGGAAAACATCGTGAGGAAACCGGCATGTCCAAGACATGCCGGTTTCCTCACGATGTTTTCCCGCCCAGGTAGACAATTAAAGTTTTGACTTCGGACATCGATAAAACTTCATTTAATTGTCTACATCTAAATACATCTTCTTGAGGCTGACGCACACCAAAATTTAAACAGAGGCTGAAGAACTAAACCTCCGCTAGTGGTTGTAATCAACAGGTGGGGATGTTAATTTTAATGGGTCGGTTAACGATGTTAGTGCCGGCTTCCCGGCTTAATCTTAAACCGGATAGATTGCTACCGACGGCGACGGCGGCACCGGCCGACATGTATCTGGTATTACTTACTCCGGTATATGACTTACTGTAGGTTAAATTTAATTGTAGATGCAATCATGATCTCATAACTTTGAACGAAGTCCAAATAACTTGAGTGTGAAGTTGTTAACTTTCCTCTATGAATAATAAAAAAATATATGTATCTAATACTCCTTCTTTTCGTAAGATTTAGCAACCAACCTGTTGCTTTGCGATAGGACTTTGTGATACTTGACAACACAGCTGCAGTTTTCTAAGGCATATCTACTACCGTGTGGGTTCCGCACCTAGCTGACCTAAGTAATTACGCCATACCTAAGTAATTAAAGATGTACTGTTGACTTTATCACTCCAGTGTGGTGGCCCAGTCGTACCTACCGGCCCCGACACGAGTCGTTGGTGGTCGTGGGTTCATTATTTCATCACCACTGCTCTCAAAACGGTGACGTTTCGAGAGCAGTGGTGATGAAATAATGAACATTTACACAAAGTGGCTCAGTGGCTGCCTGGGTTCGCACCTACGATGACAGAACGTAAATCGCGGCCGTTTCCATACTGGGTGACCCATGGAACATATACTCATCTACGGCGAGGGGCGACCACTGCTCTCCTATTTATGTATTTATAGAGGCGGACTTAATGCCATAGGTCCCTAGGGTCTTATCTATAGTAACCTTTGCTTATTTGTTATAAAACGAGTACAAAGAAACGCAGTTTAAGTTCACAGCTATTGTTTATTTATTCATCAGATTTCTTATCCTCGGTGGCACACTGGTTCCATTTGCGAGCACATTTCTTCTTGAAGTCATCATTATATAGCGGATGCAAGTGAGCTGCTGCCACGCGGTCCCTGGAATCAAATCAAATAAGATAATTAATAGTTTTACTGCTGCTTTTAGCGACAAAAATTGTGTCCAAGGTCCTAGGTCAAATTAAACCAGTTAACAAAACTCCAGGCAGACATGTGACATCCACCAAACCGCACTGCACCTGCGTGTTGGATTACGGCCCACTCCCTCTCACAGAAACGAGGCCTGTTTCCCAGCAGTAGGAACATTATAGGTTGATTATGATTATGCAAGTGTCCAAAGGCAAACTTATACAACCGACTTCCAAAAAAAACACAAAAAAAGTGAAAAATAACTTTAATTTCGGAAGTCGGTGTCTTTGCTTTTCAATTTTCGTTTTTTGCCACCGTAGTTGTGATGCCTAGCCCACACAAATTCAAATACCACTACCTGCTATTTAAATAACAGTGAAGTAGTAAATAAGGATATCGTCTAGATCAGGGATGTACAGACCACGGCCCGCGGGCCGCATGCGGCCCGCCGGTCGAATACTGGTGGCCCGCCGACAGCAAAAATAATACTCTCGTACATTCGAAATATATTGAATTCTATTCCAGAATAAAACCAAATAAAATATGTTCGAAAAGTAATTTGAATCTCGCGCGCGCGCTCTTAACTGCGCTTATCGGTGCGCCGTGCATGCGTCGGTAACAGCGGTCGGTAATGTTCGTGCCGATCTCGGTTAAATTCGTTTTCTTGAGGAAGCGCCGCGGCCGGCGGCGCGGCGACGACGGCAGCGCGGTGGCGGCTTATCCACGGGTTATATTGTTAGAGCAAGCGAGATAGCAATAGTCCCGAATTCCCGATTGCTCGAGTAGGTAGATACACGAAGCTTCCAGAGTCGGTTTCGAGATTTCTCCAGACAGTTTTCGACTCTATACGCGCGGTATAAAAGCCACGCTAACCGCAGCGACCGACAGTTCGGTTTTAATTTGAGTGAAGTGTCAATAGTTCTAGTGTAGATTTTAACTCGACTAGCCGGTGTCATATATTTTGATCCACATTCAAAGTAGATTTCCCATCAAGTGCCGTGTATAATTGTGTTGTGAAATCGTAAGTAAAACTCTGTTATTAATAATAAGTGTTTCGCTACATATTTAATCAATTATTTTTGGTAATTTAAAAAAGGATGGGTAATTTAAGTAGGTACTGCAATTGTTTTTAGGTGCTGTGTTAATCGTAGCCAGGATTAGAACGCAACATGGACAAGCCAGCGCCTAGTAAAAAACGTAAGGTTAAAGATGAAAATCGGCAGTTTCAAGAAATTTGGACTGAGAAATACTTTTTTGTATGGTCGAATAACAAAGTCGTTTGTTTAATTTGCAAGAATTCTGTTGCGATTGCAAAGGAATATAATGTAAAAAGGCACTATGAAACGCAGCATCCTACTTTTACCAAGTTTACAGGCGAATTAAGAAAGCAAAAAATGTTGTCTTTAAAACAGGAGCTTGTTGGTCAGCAAGCTATGTTTACAAAACCCATTCAAGATTCAGAAACAGCTACAGAAGTTAGTTATGAAATTTCTCGAATGATAGCAAAGCGAAGTCGCCCCTTCAATGATGGGGATTTTGTAAAAGAATGCATAGAAATTGCCGCTAAGAAAATGTGTCCAGAAGCAGCAAAAAAGTTTGAGAAAATTCAACTGAATCGTATGACTATCCAAAGACGAATTATGTCTTTGTCAGGTAATATTGCGGAACAATTATATGAAAAAACTAAGATCATTGAATTTTTTTCATTAGCACTCGACGAATCCACTGATATTAGTTCCACAGCTCAACTTCTCAATTATTCATACGAGGTGTTACTCAAGATTTTGAAGTCTTAGAAGAGTTATTAGGAATGTGTTCATTGAAAGGTCAAACCAAAGGAGTTGATATACTCAATGTACTTTTGGATGAGTGTTCAAAAACTGATTTGGACTTATCAAAATTATCGGGAGTTGCGACTGACGGTGCTCCTTCGATGATTGGTGTCAATTCTGGGCTAGTTACTTTGCTGAAAAAGCATCTGCAAAAACATAAACGCTGAAGATCTCATGCAGTTTCACTGCATTATACACCAAGAAGCCCTCTGTTCTAAAAAAATTGAATTTCAAAATATCATGAAAGTGGTAGTTTCGACTGTAAATTTCATAAAATCACGAGGACTCAATCACAGGCAATTCAAACAATTCCTGGATGACATCGAAAGCGAATATGGAGATTTACTGTATTATACAGAAGTAAGGTGGCTAAGTCGTGGATTGACACTGGAACGATTTCTAAATTTAATAGAAGAAATTGGAATATTTCTGGCGGAAAAGCAAGGGGATGTCCCGGAACTTAAAACTCCTGATTGGTTGTCTGATTTGGCTTTTTTAGTTGACATTACAAATCATTTGAATGTCTTGAACACACGGCTTCAAGGCAAAAATCAACTGATATCCCAGCTCTACGCTCATGTATCATCCTTTCAATGCAAGCTGACACTTTTCAGATCGCAATTGAATTCTGGAAATTACAATCATTTTCCGAATTATAAGAAAATGGTTGAAAAATTCAACAAAACTGCGATTAATTTCAGTTATGTAGAAAAGCTAGATATTTTGATTCAATCTTTTCAAGACAGATTTTCGGAGTTTAAAAAAGTGAAACCTCTGTTGGACATATTCAGCAATCCTTTCACGATTTCAGTTGAAAATGCGCCAGAGTCAATGCAGTTAGAAATTATCGACATTCAAAACGACCAAGATTTACGCAACAAATTCAACGAAGGAGACTTGCTGAACTTTTACCGCTGCATTGATAAAAATACGTACAAAGAGTTGCGCATAAACGCTCTGAAATGTGCCAGCTTATTTGGTTCTACCTATATATGTGAACAAACCTTTTCAATACTAAATAATAATAAAACAAAAAATCGAAACCGCCTTGCAAACGAAAGTTTGGAAGCAGTTTTACGTGTTGCTACAAGTAAATTTGAGCCAAATATAAAAAAGATTGTAAGCACTATGCAGTGCCACGCTTCAAATTAATAAATTCTTTTTAAATTTTAATACATTATTATCAATTCTTTATTGTCTTTAATTCTGGGCGGAGCGGAAGGGCGTGTCAGACTCTTACTGACTAAAACCCACCCGTGTTCGTTCCCTTGTCTGCACATTTCGGGGCCATGGTTCCCCCTTAGGATATCCCGCAGCATTACCTATACTACTTCTGGCGGCCCGCCATCAGTTCATAATTTGCCCGAGTGGCCCCTAGTCTTAATAAGTCTGTGCATCCCTGGTCTAGATAAACTAAGTGGGAAAAATACGTAATATTCAAGCTAACTCAAAAACTACGCAAGCAAAGTTAATAAAATTTATATGGGACCACCTCGGAAGCATAAAGAATCATCAAAATCGATTCATAATTGGCGGAGTAATCGCGTAACAAACATACAAAAAAAAACGTACAGACGAATTGAGAACCTCCTCCTCCATAGGTTTAGGTACTCACGCGAATTCTTCATAAGTCTTGGCAGTGTAGATGGCATCACACTTGACGTCGTTTACCTTCCAGTACCGCCTGTCCTGTTCCACAGAATCTTTCAACTGACTTTCGATGGCAGCAAAATCATCTTGATTTAGTGGCTTATCCATTATGAGAAGATAGCTCGGTATATAATGCAACTCCTTGAAAGACTAGACACTATTACCTATCTCAAATTATAGTATGCGCGATGCCCAAGGAACATACACTCACTGCGATGCCTCTTTTGCACGATGTTGAATTGCCGATGTCAGAAATATTGACATATCAAATGGTTGCCATGAAAACAGTTGATGTTTTCTTTGTTGGAAATGGCGTTTTTCGTTAAAACCTTCGATTGATAAACTAGTAATCTCCATGGAGACTGAAATAAGTTTCTAATGGCCAATATCGGAACTAACGCCACCTTAGGCCCCTTTGCCCCTTTACGGGCAACGGATTTTTGCTTCTTTGAATTAGAGTCACCGCGACATAAACTTCTTCTGAGGTAAGCTTCTTATTTTGTAAAAAGTTTTTATTTTTCACTTTTTAGTTGTGGTACCTACCCCACACAAATCCGAATACCACTACCTGCTATGTAAATAACAGTGAAGGAGTCAAACAGGATATCGTCTAGATAAACTAAGTGGTAAAAATACGTAATATTGAAGCTAACTCAAAAACTACGCAAGCAAAGTTAATAAAATTTATATGGGACCACCTCGGAAGCATGACCTACCAAACATAAAAAAATCATCAAAATCGATTCATAATTGGCGGAGTAATCGCGTAACAAACATACAAAAAAAAAATATATATATATATATACATACAGAAGAATTGAGAACCTCCTCCTTTTTGAAGAAGTCGGTTAAAAAGAATGCTACGTACACAGTCAAAAGTGCAAAAGCAAACAAAATGGATTAGCTCGATAAGTGTGGGTTAACTGTATGTAACATGATGTTGTACAAACATACACACGGTTAGTGTAACTGTAATACGATCGATCAATGTTGGACACCCGCCGGTCACCGGCCGGTCGGTAGAGTGTGGATGTTGGCTCGTCGTCCAACAGCGGAGCCAACATTACGGCATAGGAACTATTTGATCAAACGCACTCTAGTACAGTAGTGGGTTGTCATTCCAGCCCATGATAAAGATTGACACTTTAGGGGTATGAGGAACAGGGTGTAAAGTTCACTCATACTCCATAGAAAAGGGAGGATCCTCCGACCAGACGGGTGTTGTGTCTGGCGGGCAACTGCCCAACGATTGATGTTGGGTTCTCGTATATATGTCCACTGCACGGTAAACTTTAATTGCGCGATGCAGGATTTATGTGACGTCTGTCTGACGTCAAGTCTTTGATGCGTAGTTCGCATGTGGCGATGTAGATACCGCCACAACACTATTGATAGGTCATTTCAAACTCACTTCACTTTTCCCTGGATTCATACTAGAGCTGACGGAGCATTATCTTTGTATCGCACGATCACCGGCGCGACGCGCTTTCCTTAACCATTTTTTTAAGCATTCATTTTGTCCCACTCCTGGACAAAGGCTTCCCTCTTTGCTTTCCAAACCTCTCTATGTAGTGCTATCTCTGGCCATGTTTGCCCCAGAAACATGATCAGATCGCCACACCGCCTTGACCGCGGTCTACGTCGACGGCAATGTCTTTTTTTTTATTCACAACCCGGAAGCTCTTGGTCTGCATTTCTCCTGATGGTAGGTGATGATCAGGCTGAAGGTGGAAACCGCTGCACCCGGAATTCTCAACCACAGAGGAACTGGCTATCTTAATAACTCTAACTGTCGAAACACAACAATGCTGTTAACACGTTCTCTGCCACTAACAAAATATGTGTTTTTCATTCAGGCCGTGGCGGTCACTGTTGTGCGACAACAAACAGTTCTGTTCGGGCCGCGTCGCCCAATGGTGACCGCGCGTCAGACGTGTTTTTAAACTGCAACTGTAGGCCAACGGACAGAAAAGTCATTAAATTTTGTATGACAGGGGACCCGCGCGGCCCTGCATTTTATCCTGTTTAGCTTGGTTTTTGCAAACAAGACAAGTTTAAAATATATTTCGTGTTTTTACTTGTGAGCTCTAATTTTCACTATAGTGGATTACTTGTATCGACTTTAACTGTACTTGTGTGTTATAATTATATACAAAAATAGCGTTTAGCGTTAGAAAACAAAATGTGTTAAAGGTGTGAAAAATATTTTTCATACCACCTTTTTTTTTGAGTATGGGAAATCATCAAATCACTTCTCCCGCTCTGGGCGGAGTGGAAGGGCGTGTCAGACTTTTACTGACTAAAACCCACCCGTGTTCCGTCAGTTGCCTGTTGCCAGGGTCCCGGTATCCCTTTCGGACATTCCCGCAACCCTGGCAGGCATCGGTCCTAACGGACCCCTTCAGGTGTGCTGACATCTCTTTGAGGCGCGCGTGGAACACGACGCGCCATCGACCCGGGCTTGGTCCTTATCGGACGGCGAGCTACCCATTGCTCGCCGTCCGCAAGCCCGTGCCTATGGTGGCCGGGAATTCCCGACGCCCAGGGTATCTCCAGCGGCGGCAGTTAGGAGCGTGAGGGCGCAAACTTCGGCTCTCCCTCATGCGTTCCGCCTCCTCCTTCGCGAGCATTACTGCTTCGCAGAAGGAGGTGACGGCTTCCCATGCCCTCTCGCTCCGGACCATGGCCTGGACTAGGGCCGGACGAGAGAGGTAATTGCCGCCAATCGCCTCCACGAGGACACGGCGGTGCTCCGCCCAAGCAGGGCACACCTCCACCGCAAATCCTCTGCCTCCAAATTTGGCAAAATTATCAATTTTTGTCTGGCTCCAGATGAAAAGGGGGTGTCAACCACCATTGTCCGACGCGGCGTCGAACGTGTCATAGTTGTTATGGTGACAGACTTAGATACGATGGTGGTTGCTAGCCAGGTGGACTTAGAACAAGCCACCAACCAAACCGAGCAGAAAATTTTGCCCCCGCTGGGAATCGAATCCGGGACCTCTGGGCCTGAGACAGCTGGTCTAACAACTAGACCATAGAGGCGGTCTTCCTTCAGGCGTCCACTAGGCCATAATATATATTGTATGTCTATGCACTAAGCGACGATCTTTGCTTTCCGGGTGCATTCGTGCGATGTAGCCAGCCCGGGCACTCCCACTTCAGCCTGGGTGTTTTCTCTCTAAAATCCGCTACTTACATAAGTTATGGAGCGCACGCGCAGCCTTAACTAAAATCAAATGCAATATCAAGACAAAACACAATCAGCCGTTAACATTATCGAAGCTAAGTCGTCGGCATTCTATAAACATATGCGATAAAACTACATTTCTAGGTACGTAGTACCATTCAGTTCCTGCCTACTAACATAACAGTAAACTATAACCATCGGCCACACGGTTCACTTTGTCCATAACGTGATGAAAAGTTTTGCAATTCCTTACCATATGTCAAAGAAGTTGTTGCGTTTTTTCTTAGTGTGACAAAATTTGTACTTAAGTATCTATTAAATATTTCACAATGTTCGGAAATAAATATTTATGTGGGTAATTAATTTTGTTTGCTAATGCCATCTAGCCCCGCACTGGCTGCGTCTAAGTGGAAATGTTCTCACATGTTGATTCTATTTTTAACCCACAGATCTGACTATACTCTCAATAAACCTGGCCCTCGGTGTCTGCTACGTAAACTACAACATGTTCCAAGGGTTTGAACCTACAACGGTTATCAGTAAAATCAAAGAAATTAATTTTACGAGCGCATATAATTTTGTAAGTAGGTACCTACTTAATACTTTACCATGTATTTTTTCCGCTTCTACTTTCTTAAGTAAATTATATATTATGCCGCACGGCATAATATGCAGAACCTTCCTACTTACGGCTACTTATTGATTCTTTGAGTTGAATTAGCCCTACTATCAGGCCGTTCCTGGAATTTAAAATATAATTGAAGAATAGACGTCATTTTACCTACCATGGCAATACGCGGAAAATAAAAACATACTCATTTTCAACAGTCCTACCTGACCACACCAAAAGCGAAGCAAAGGAAACCAAAAATAAATGTGAAGCAATTCAACATAAAATGCCCTGAGAGCGAGTTGCCGTCAAGCATCGGGAGCTATGTGATACCAACGCAGCGAGACCTGGTCCTCTTCACGCAGAGAACCCTGCTGAAGATGTTCAACAATTACCATAAAAAGACACTGCTCTTACTTAAAGATATAAAAGAGGTTGGTAGCTTAGAAACTTATCACTTTTTTTTGACTGGAGTGTGTTGTGTTGCGTAAGGAGACCCTAATGTTGAGTTTTACACGAGCATTATTTAGTGCAATATCTCTCGAAAAATCTGTTCTTTAGACCTCGGAGCAGTAAGAGCAGTGGTGGCCCAGCGGTAAAGTCCACGACTTACGAGTTATAGGTCGTAGGTGCGAACCCTGACAGGGGCTTTACTTTGTGTAAATTATTTCATCGCCACTGCTCTCAAAACGGTGAAGGAAAACATCGTGAGGAAACCGGCATGTCCTAGAACCAAAAAATTCGAAGACATGTGACATGTACCAACACGCACTGGGCCCGCGTAGTGGATTACGGCCTACTCCCTCTCACAGAGAGGAGGCCTGTGTCTCAGCAGTGGGAACATTATAGGCTGATTATGTAAGTATGTTATGTAGACCTCGGGCAAATGCTGTCGTTTGAAACCGCACATCCGCGGTAACAATTTAACATTGATAGCGCCATTACGTCGTAGCAATAGGGGCGATTTTAGTACTGTATTTGTTACCAATGATGTGCAGTTGACTCTACACTGTTCTCAGTAATACTCGTTTACAGGCTACAACAGCTACAGTGGCGGTGGAAAAGAAATGCCACGGCGTCATAGGTAAAAGAGCTTATAAGCTATGTGTGAAACAAGTCAACAAGAAATTTGTTACCGTCACCAAGGAATTAGTTCAGTCGCTTGAACGCCAGGAAGACGAAGTTATCGCTTTGACAGAGGTATTTACATCAGTTTTCTTTTATAAGTATACCTACTTACTTCATTTCCTCTACCTCACCTACCACCTTCCATCTCTCGGTAGGAAAGACCTCCTCAGAACAATAGGTACATCTTTATTAACGTTTCAGGATAAAATATGCAACTTGACATCCATGAAGACAAACCCCATACAACTAATTAAAATACTGGCTATGGACGAAGCTACGTTGGACTTCGCATTGCCAGCCTTTTTAAGACTACTCGGTGGATGTATCGTTCATTGCAATAAGTAAGTAAGAATAAAGTAGGTAAACATTCACAGGACACAAATAAATTCTATACATAATTTTAAACATAACGGTATTTTTGCAGGCCGGCTCCACCCGACCACCGTCCAAGGCTACGTCAAATGACAGATCAAGAACTAGTCGTAAGACATTTCCTTACAAGCAAAAATTACTTACAACTTTTAAAGGACAAGTATGTGTAATGAATAATGTTATAAGAATGCAACCCTGGTAAACTGGATGCATTCCTAGCATTCATCGCCAACGAACGCACCCACTACGATCGATCGAGCTTTGCCGTACTCCGCGTGCCATACGATAGATGTCGCTAGTATCAATGAACTTTTGACGTGAACTTGATTGAAACTTAGAATAACTTAACCAAAATATTCTAAGCTTTTTATGTGATGTGAATAGTGATAACCGTGGGAATATATATCTAAATAACAACATGTATATTACAATGCGTTAGAAATGCGCATGTGTGTTTTAAATCGTAGAATACCACATCCTGGTTCCTCCTTCTAAAACTTTGAACAAATCCTTAGGAAAAGGTATGTTGTGTTATTTACTAATAGAATAAGCGTTATTTGTAAAGGAACTGAGTTAATTCAACTCAATACTTATCAGTAATCATAAGCATAAAGATAATTTGATCAATTACCAGTCGGCGAAAGTCATATTAGCCCACTTTCTCGCGCGTATCAACTTACTAATTACACGTTGATATTATTTGTTTTCTCAAATGACCAACATCTTAAAACCTTTAACTTTTACATTCTCATGTAAAGATACTAATTTTTGCCACTAAATGCCACATTTATAGCATTTGTTCTGAACTTTTGTAAACTTGTTTGGTGTTACTTGTACATAACTTAGTATTATCTGTTAGTTATTACATTTAGGTATCACCTACATAAACAACACACAAGTATTATTATTTTAGTGTAAGTACTTAACAAATCTTGATAATTACACACAGAAAAGTCACAGAAAAGAACATCATATAAAGTTTAATAACAAGAGAAACCTATTTTACCATTTAAGCATCATCAATGAAAAGTAAAACAGAGTTTGGCTTGGTAACTTGTAAGTAGTAATAACTTGAGTTATATAGCCCTATAAAGTAAGATTCTCTTACCAAATCCTGACTATACCTGCGGCTACAGAACTGATACATTTTAACTCTCTGCAGCAATTGTACAGTTTTGAACACGGCTTCTGGCAGGCCATTTTTTGTAGGTATGTCCAACTTGTTTAATACAGTTTCAAAGATAAACGATAAGCTCACCAAACATAAAGTTAACCGCTGTGATTGAAAGAAAGAATAATGGTGTGGCTGAAAGAATAATAGCTAACCGCATCGCTTGGCATTATCGTCTGGTTCCCAAGATACAGGCGCCGCCTAGTTCGGGGACCACAGTTAGTGATTATAAATTATAAATATTATGTAAAATTAATAATTCAACAAAACTTTATAATTACAAATACAATATAAAATCGACATTCAGAAACTGGTGGTTTGAGCTTCGGTCTATCCCTGAGAATTAACGGTATTCTTATGTTAACCGGAACAAATAGCGAGACGTCATGCTCACACTCATGATGCTTTCAACTAATTTCTCTCTGAGATGTGATCATGGCCATAGTACATCACCTACCTTGTACAAATGAACATTATTAATAATTGCTACCTATAAAAATAAAAAACAACGACTGGTATGAATAAAATTGTAAGATTTTTTTTAATTATTCAAATAATCATTTAATTATTTTAAAAATGTTTTAACAGTACAATAACCTACATATGTAGCAAAAATGTTGTGATGGTAAAAATGATACACTTCTTTCGGTCTAGCTCTCATTCGTCCAGTGTGCAGGTACAGAGCATCATCAGATAAGGAACGTCTTATCGCAAAATCCCCAACATTAGGAAACCAGCTTGAAATAAAAAATAAAAGTCTGTAAAACTATTTCTTTATTAAATTCAAATTTACAATCCATGGCTTAAGTAATAATACAGTGAAACTTGGTTAAGTGGGACCAGGATAAATGAGAAACCTCCATAACTGGAACTCATGCTGAGACCCCAACACTTTGGCACTGAATTACCTCTGTTAGTGGGATGAAGCAAACCTCTATATCTGGGATTCATTCTTTAGATTTTATCGTCATAGTTACCTCTATAACTGAGGCAGCGAGTCAATTTTATATGCATTAACCTCTATAACTGAGATAACATTGTTTTATTTGTTTACTTACTTATTCTTATTCTACCCGCAAATTCCGCACTTAACTAATTTTTTTTAACAAATTTTTTGTGCCTCAATGACCTTTAGTTTTGCTTTACTATCATACGGATGATTATTTGAAAAATAACGAAACGAAAGCTTCAATCGATATCAGTACGTGAAAAACTGAAGTTAACCGCTAGTGGGAAGACACGTGATGAAGTTTGTGTCGAATTTAATGTGCCAAAATCTACTCTTTGTAGAATAATTCAGAATAAAGATAAAATTCAATCACAATTTTCTGAAGGACAAGGAAAACTAAAGCACAGTTATTTTGAAATGACATCAATTGGTGACCAAAGCATATTTGATAAAATTTATAACACCGAAAAACATCTGATGGCTGATACTTCCAAAAGACAAACTAAAATGACAGATTTTTATAATTGATACATTTATTATCTTTTTTTGATTCCCAATAAAGATTAAAACTCACGTATAATGTTTACATAATACGTTATTTTATTTAATAATCGCACCTCTGTAACTGAAATAACCTGTATTCTGACCTCTGTTAAAATGAAACTCGCTGTAAATGAGACAGATATTTATTTATACCTGGATATCTGAGACACTGGGTAAGTGGAATGCCTCTATAAGTGAGACAAATATGTAGGTCCCTTGAGGTCTCACTTAACCAGGTTACACTGTATTTGCACTAATTAAAACTTATTAATCTAAATTGCTTAAAAATTACAATAATCAGCCTTAGTTTAATTGTAAGTATTACACTTACTACATAACTATGGAAGTGTAATGGGTTATAGTGGTCCAATAACAACAATAGTTGTTAGTATGTATTAAATCTATAATTGAAAATTAAATAATAAGTTCTAAAGAAAATGAATATGCCTCTGAATTCTGTATTAACTTCAATTTATCTGCTGCAAATTTATTAAAGTCCATACATACTTCTTTTTACATCCATATTTTATTTTCTCCCCATTCTAATCCTGCCCTGTAGTTATAAATACTGTCATAATAGATTATCCCATAACAAATATCAAAGAAGACCAACTCTATGTAAATATAGATCAATGGAATTGGGTACAGGTTTGTACACCTATGGCATATTGGGTACAATTAAGCCATTTTTTACAGTGTAGTGCATAGTAGGTATCTAAACTTTATCATAATTATTTACTTTGCAAACATAGGTAATATAATAAACCATTTACCAAACATATTCTCCCTGCAAATAAATCTTAAAAAGTTACTAACTATCAGAAACACAATACAGAATATAAACTTAAGATGCAAACACAAGTGTTATTTCCTACTTTTTTTCCTATCACTATGAGACTTCTTAGATTTAGACTTTTTGGACTTCTTTTTATGTTTCCTCTTCTTGTCTCTGTCTGATTCACTGCTGGAGGATGACGAAGATGACGAACTGCTAGTTGATGATGTGCTTGATGATCTGTGAACAAAGTATACAACAATATTATAAAATTATTTTTTACTACTACAGTGCATTCATTATAACCTGTTCCATGATGCGATTGGTCAGTCGCCATTTCAGGCGCGGTCGCAGCCCAAGATTTTGGGGGGGGAGTCACCACTGGTGCCGAGGAATATTTTTAGGAAAATGGGTACCTAATTGATAAGTACTCTCTTTTTTCTGTATAAGCCCATATAGGTCACTGTCGCTCAAGTACCTACAGTTTTTAGTTAGTACAGCATGTAAATCATTCAGTTTCTCGACAGCTTGAATGATTTTGGGGGGGGTAATGACCCCCAGGACCCCCCCCCCTCGGACCGCGCCTGCGCCGTTTTGCATTGAAACTAAGGTTGACAAGCTATGGTGACAGCATGACAGCAAAGAACAAGTTTTAGTAAACGGTCCATAGCTGACTCAACAAAAATTGTCCATAGGGTCATAGATTCAAGCAAAAATCTCACTGAAAAAATCACTTTCAGTTTCTCCTGAATTTTCCAATTTTTTGGGCTAATTTTCCAATTTATCTTTGCTTAAAAAATCAAATTCATTGCTAACATTCTAAAATAAAATTTGCTGAATCGCTCCAGCTGTTCTCAGTGATGTGCTTACAAACAAACAGCATTTCATTTTAATTTATATAGATGTAGGATTCTTCTTAAAAAACGTATAGCGCTGTAATTACTATGCTTGTAATCAAAATTCTGCTTGGATAAGTTTAGGAGAATTGACTATTGAATAATGCTAAGTATGAGAGAAAACATTAGACCAACAATAACTTCTTCTAATCTACTTTTACTGACTGAGTATTGTGTAGTTTGAATAGTATTTATACAATCTTTTATAAAAACAAAATGCTTCTTGTATTAAACAATAACATCAACTTGAATCCGTGTAAAATAATTGTCTATAATCTATCAACAAACCAACTATATTCCTTGACCTACCTAGATCGCTTTCTCTTCTTGCTCTTCTTCTTCTCCTTGGCCTTCTGTAGCTTCTCCTGCAGCTTCTGCCTAAGTTCTGCTTCTCGGAGCCTCTGCAGTGGCGTTGCATACTCCTCTTCAGTATCACTGCTTGTACTGCTCACATCCAGTACTATCTCTTTGTTAGGGTCCACCTGGAAGTGAAGGCATCAAATATTATTAATATTATGGCATCATATACTTCTACATGGCCAGTTCTAATTTCATATCAAAATCCATACTGGGTGGGTGGCTCTTATGGACTCATGATTGAATAGGTAGCCTACTAGGAATTTAAATAAGTGCCTAAAAAACAGTGAAATACTTAGATTTATTATTGGTTACCTTTGTGACCTGAAAAAGTTAAGGTATTGAAGGTACGAACTACATAACATCACACCTGTATTCCCAAAAGGGTTGTGCAGAAGTGTACCTATAGTACACCCACATTTCGCCAAATATGTTTAAGTCCCATGTAATAGGGGGCGAGCGAATGAAAATACAAACAAAACAATATATTGTGATTGAACTACAAAATTGAATAAACAAAGTTTATATATATCCTGCTTAATTTTATAGGGCACAGACAAGGTTATTCATAGGTCCAGTGTTTTTAATAACAAACCGTAGTTCTAGTTTACCTTAGGGAGCTGAAAGAGTTAGGTGAGTATTGAAAATAATAATAGAACTTAGACAATGAAAATAGTCGTGATTGAACTACAAATTGAAAAATCAAATTATATATATCCAGCTGTAGGCAAAGACAAGATTGTTCATATGTCCAGTGTAATATAATTACAACGAAACCAACGTTCAAATATAGTTAATTTACCTTGATAAAGTTTCTACATTGAAATGTAAGGTGTCCAGCATACCCACACTTTTTACACGCAGCCCGAGACGTCTCCTTGCCGAATTTATTCACTAAATCTGTGTAATTAGACATTATTGTTTATAAAAGGCAAAGAAAATACTAGAATACAAAGTAACCAACAATAAACTCGAGCGAGACGTGAAACGTCAACGTCAACAAACAATGCCGTTCCGATTCGCTGTGATGGCGTGTAGCGCTTAGTAAGCTTTGCGTAATTGCGTTGAGCGTCACAAGTTTTTATTTTTAAAAGTATTATGCAAGCCCTTACTAATAAAAATAAGACGTAGGTAAGCAATCAATAAACAGCAATTTTTAAAATAATAACCTCAAAAAACTCAACCAGTAACGTGAAACGAAACGTTCGAAGGACGGAAACGTTCCGTTCCACATAATGGCTCAACGTTCCATTTTGCAATATGATTAATTTAAAAAATATTTTTACTTTTGCAGCAAATGAAGAAAATTCTGGAACCAATTAAAAACATTTTATCAAAAATTAGTAGTTGAAAGAAATGTTCGGAAATGGCGGAGTTCCTGCCGCTGTGCGACGTGCTATTCAACGTGATCTCGCTCGCTGGGTACTTCTGCGACGTGGTGTTCGACGTCGTCATGGGCTACGCGTTGCTCGAACGAGGGTATAAAGGCACTTTCGCAGCCGCTATATCTATTGTTATCACTTCGCTACTTATATCTCAGGTGTGTATACTGTTATTGCTGCAATATTGTTTTATGTTGAACGGAATGTATTTTTCCAGTCGCTACATTTGGCCTCTTGGCTTTTTAGCCCTTTTAAGACAACTCACCACACTACTACATTCAAAACTAACGGCTATAGGTATACTACAAATGCTGCAAAGCTGCAAAAAATGTCAGCCTATACAGGGTGTAAGGGTAAATACCGTTGTCACTTAAACCATGGGTAGTTGACATAAAAATAAATTACCGAGTAACAACAAAAAAAACGTTATTTTCATTAAAAGATTTTAAAAAGTTTCACCGGGAGGGGTCGCGCTCGCGGCCATTCAGGTCACGTCGCGCGCCCATCACCTGTGTTGAGACGCAAGTTCGTTGCCCTAGAACATAGGGTGAAATAATCTTGTGGTAAAATTTAATTAAAAAACAAAAAAGTGGTAATTTTCCATTGATTTTACGTTCTATTAATGACACCAAACGACTGGTTTCAAGGGTAACGGTGTTTACCCTAACACCCTGCATATAGCCTATCAGGTCTGTCACTGCTACCAAGAGACTTTCGACTGTGCATAATAAATATCTCTCCATTTCTTCTTCCCAGGTGCTATCTCTCCGCTGGTACCTCCACGTCTGGTGGGCAGGAGAAGGTCGTAAGGGGCGGCCGCCATGGCTACCCATAGTACTGCACTGTCTACAGCTCGGCGTACTGTGGCGGTATGCAAGGCTCTTGGTACCGGTGGAATTAAGGCGTGTGAAGCATCAAGTGCGGGACTTATGTGAGTATAGAACATCATAACAGGAGCTAGTGGCTAAATTATAACGGCCGCACGGGTCGATCGAAGGTTCAGTTAGGCTTGCCGCGGTCGGTTCGTGGATGGGTGACCATCCCTTACATATCGAGATCCCTCCGTGTCTCGGAAAGCGGGTAGTTAGAAAAGTCTGACAATCAGTCTTACCTAGGGTACTTATCATGTTACACAGTAACTGGGTTGTGGAGGTCAGTTAGGCAGTTGTTCAGTGTAAAATAATGGTATTCAGCTGCATTCAGTTAGACTGGAACCTGCCCCCAACATAGTTGGGAAAAGGCTAGGCAGATTGATTAACAACAACATTTAACACTGAACACACTAGCTGTATGACGTTCACTGCTGAACAAAGACCTTTCCCATTTCCGGAAGTAAGGACTTGCACATTCTTAGCGCAAACTACTACTCAGTGCCGTAAATAGTGGGTGCCATAGGTGCCAGCGGTGCCCAGGCACAGGGCGCAGACCCTGGACGGGCGCAGAAATGACCAGACCAAGGCCACTAACAATACCTATTATTTATTTTTATAGACAATCCATTTCATTGATAGAACCGGTTATGATTAGAAAATATTTCAAGGGCGCAGTTATAGCAGCTCGCACCGGGTGCATAAAAGACTAATTACGGCACTGCTACTACTGCCAATAAAAACTGTACTGTGTTTTGCCAGAGGCCGTAGCACGAACGCACGATTTAAACATACATAAATTCGAACGTTTTTAAATCGAAAATATAAATATCCTAGATTTTGTATTAGTTGTTTTTTTTGCGACCAGCATAATTCATATAATAAAAGTAATAAAATATTTTCAAAAATTGTTCTACTTTATGTTACGTACGTTCGTGCTAGCCCACAGGTCTGCGCTGGCGCTAGCCCTAACTCGCAACTAACTATCCAACCGTCAGGCTGTGTAATCCTAATCCTAACTTTAATATAATAAATGCGAAAGTGAGTTTGTTTGTTACCCTTTCACGCTAAAACAGCTGAACGGATTTGGATGAAAGATCATGACCTGGGTAAGGACATAGGCTACTTTTCATCCTGGATCGCAGACGGAGTCGCGGGCAAACAGCTAGTTTTAAATAACTCCAGTGACAGTATAACTACATAACATTCTCGTTTCACAGGTATGCTCAGACTGGTCCACGCGTTCTGTGAGGCGGCGCCGATGTTGCTGCTTCAGCTACACATACTGTTCAAGGATACTAACCGAGAACCAGCCAGCGACCTCGCCGTCACACCGGAGCCGAGCATCGATGAACCTTCAGGTATAGATATAAACTCCGAATACATAAGGGTGAATTCATGTAAAAGTTTGTCTGCGCTGAGAAGCGCAACGATAGTCGGTGCAGGCAGTTTCATACATTTTGCCAAATCAGCCCGAACCGACGCCGGCTCCGCCTAATCAGATAGGAACTTGTCGACGCTTATCAGCGACGGATACTAGCTACTATACTAAATACTAGCCAATTTCATATATGTATGAAAACTGCCAGCGTTGACAACCAGTGCCGTCAAACGCTGGCATATGGGCGGCGCCGGTTACCAGCTTTCTACATGTATGTTCCGTTTGGGGCGCTTATTGAACGCGATCTCAAAAAAAAATACGAGTAAAACTCCGTCGTATTTTTTTAGGCATAGGCATACGGCAGTGGAATATTGAAGACTATGGATGATGATCATGCCTTTATAGCTTCCTCGGAAAAATAGAGGGCGACCGTATCTTAGGCCAATAATAACAAGAACTTAGTAACAAACAGAACACTTTATTCATTACCAGAAAACAAAGCGTTTGCGGAACTTAACGTGATATCTGCGTCACTGTCTCTGTTCTCCGTGTGCTGGGCGCTTGCGAGCTTCAGCAAGAACGTTCGGCTGCAAAATGTGCACCGGCTTGTGCTCACCTGGCTCGGCGTTATCTTTCAGGTAAACACTTTTATACCTTTTCAAGACCGCAGGATCCGCTGGATACGGAAAGCTCGTAATAGGTCGATGTAGCGATGCTTGGAGGAGGCCTACGTCCAGCAGTGGACGTCTGTCGGCTCAAATGACAATGACGATGACCAACTAAAGTTTATCTTGGTCACTGATGTTCGGTGAAGGTAAACATCATGAGGACACTACCCGCGGCCGTTGACTCCGTAATCAACTATACTCTATTTGAAATAAGATTAGACATTTAAATAAACCTGTTTTACAGTCCGTTCAACCCATTTTCACATCTATACCGTAGACATAAGGATGGTATTAAAAGCAAAAAAGTGGTTACAATACCAACTGTTTACTGCAGTGCCATTTTTTATGCTGCCAACGCAATAGAAGTCAAAATCGTTTGAACGGACTGTAAAAAAGGGTTTATTCAAATGTCTAATCTTATTTCAAATGGAGTATACAGTATGTTTATCTCACGAAGCGACGCGCGCTTTACTTTTGGTAACCAAGTGTACAAACACACTTCCGACTTCGCCATTGTCTCGGACCGCGAGCTCCCGTGCTTACACACACATTCACAGCGTGTTACTATAAGTATATGAAGTTATGTCAAATCAAATGTATAAAGAGTGAAATTTCAAAGACGCGTCACGTTAGGCACATTTCGTTACATGAGAGAGAAGAAAGTTATAATTCTCTCTGTCTCTCATTCTAAAGGCTCTTACATACTGGCGCGATTCGCCGCACGACGCGAATTTTAACAAAACAATTTCTGAGAAAACTTCACGGAGAACAATGCGGCGGCGTCGCGTCGGGCAGCGATTCGCGCCAGTATGTAAGAGCCTTAAATCTCGTATATTCTTTATTTTTTTGTTTCATCTTCATTAAAGCAAAACTTCACAGACATAATGACCCATCACGGGTCAATTGTCTGTGAAGTCTCGTCAGCTAACTTAATTAGACCTTGTATAAAAAGTAATTGCGTTATGCACAGTTCCTGTGGCGGCTGGGCACGATATCGGCGCGGATCTGCGCACTCACAGTGTACGCTCTAGTCTACGAGTATTGGGTCTTCTTAGTTATAGGTAAGTACCTACCACATATAATGTATAAACTTGTACACATGTATGTACTTTTAGTAAGAATGTAAAAACTTTCATGGTTTTTGTAATACTATCGTGCATTTTTTTTTTGGTATACCTGACAACTTTTGGAAGCGATATTGGACTTAATAAAACACATGATAACCCATCCATAAAGAGACAAAAAGAGGGTACCACGATTTTGGGTCCTTTCCTCTTTTTAGTGTACATTAATGATCTACTCCATTTATTAAAAAATCAGCCACACATGGTGTTATTTGCTGACGATACTTCCTTAGTTTTTAAGGTAGATGGACGTGCTACAAATTTTGACGAAGTAAATAACGCCCTACTGCAGGTCCAAAATTGGTTCACTGCTAATAATTTAGTATTAAATGGAAAAAAGACTAAGTGCATAAAATTTTCTTTACCAAATGTCAAAAGTAGGGATTGTGAGATTATATTGAATCAAGAGAAACTAGAATTCGTCGATAAAACGGTTTTCCTGGGGATCACGCTCGACTCAAGACTACAATGGATGATACAAGAGATGTTAAATGAGGACCTCATTTAACATCTCTTGCAGGACGGCTGAGTTCAGCAGCATTTCTGTCAGAAAAATCCGTCTATTTACTGATTTAGATACCGCGAGGCTAGTCTATTTTAGTTACTTTCATAGCATAATGTCTTACGGTATTTTACTATGGGGACGGGCTGTAGACATCGAGTCTATCTTTATTCTGCAGAAAAGAGCGATCAGAGCCATTTATAATCTACGCAGGCGCGATTCTTTAAGGGAACTGTTTAAGGATATTAACATCATGACGGTACCTTGTCAATATATATATGAAAACATCTTCATATTTCTTTATTCAGCTTCATATTTCTGACTGACTGACTCCTTGACAATTCAAAAGTGCCTGTAAATGGTTTAATTGAAATAAATGCTTTGAGTTGAGTTGAGTTGAGTTGATTATATAATTAAGTAATAAATAAATAAAACATTTAATACCAATTGATACCGAAGTATTGCCGAACTTAAGTGGCAGTGGGCACATTACTCGCAGAACAGAAACCGAAAGGTTCTGGAGTGGCGACCGCGTACCGGAAGACGTAGCGTTGGAAGGCCCCCCACATGGTGGGCCGATGACCTGGTGAAGGCCGCGGGAATGCGCTGGATGCGAGAAGCACAGAACCGGTCGAAGTGGCGGTGCTTGGGCGAGGCCTATGTCCAGCAGTGGACGTCTTTCGGCTGAAATGATGATGATGATGATGTTGAATACTGATTTCAAAATAATGAAAACTCAATCCTAACACAATGACACGAAATCACACTTTCATTTATTACCCTCAGGCCTTGCCCCACAATGGTGCCGATTCTGTTGTTCACAAACTAAACTAAATTTAAGTTCAGTGCATCTTTTTCTTTCTATTTCATTAAGAAAAGGACAGAAGATAAATTTTAGTTTAGTCCTGTCAAACTGTCACTTTTTTTTTGACTATCATTTAATTCTTACCGTGTTTACTAGAGGTCTCTAGTACCCATCAAAGATCCACCATATAAGTTTGACCCTTTTACCCCAGGTCTCCACTGGCTGTCAATGTTCCTGTGGCTGATATCTCCTAAGAACGTGTTTCACGGCGAGCGCATCAGTCGGCCGCGCAAGGCGTACCTGTCTGCGCTCATCGCGTTCGTGTACGTGTTCGCGTATGTCAACCTGCAGGAGCTCAATCATAGGCAGAAGATGGTATGTAAATAAATATAACTTTATTTCTCCATAAATCCATTTACATTATTAAGATCTAAAAATCGCTTAAGTTGACTACACTGACGTCTAAACTAGGTTTAAGTACCTGTATCTTAGAAGCCAGAAAGATTTATTGTAATGAAAGAAGAAGGAAAGAAAAAAATTAATGATTTTCAACTCTCGGTATTAAGTCGAGCATTGAGAATCCAACAGAGCGCATCCCAGCGCGTCAAGAAAGCACACTGTTGTATTTTCATCTCTCGGCGGTAAGCGTTGAAAATCCAGTGCGCGCAAAAAATCGTCTCTTGAAAAAGTGCCCATGCGTACCTCCCATTTTTTTTGTGGGTTGGAAATTATCAAATAATTTCTCCCGCTCTGGGCGGAGCGGGAGGGCGTGTCAGACTCTTAGTGACTAAAACCCACCCGTGTTCCTTCAGTTGCTTGTATGTTGCCAGAGGCCACGGTATCCCTTTCGGACTTTCCCGGGATGCGTGCCAACCTGTGTAAAAAAGTTAGCTCGAATACCTTGTGGTCGTTATCTTTGAATTTTATAGTGCACGGATTTTATATGATTGTCCCAGAAGACACATACGGAAACCCGTACCTACATACGCTCAAAAACAATACCATTATTGTTTTTGAGTGTATGTATGTGGGTACGGGTTTCCCATGATTTCCATTATTTTCTAAACTAAACTATTTCAACGATATTTGAAATCAGAAAGTGGAAGCCTTAAAATTCGCCACTAGCCGCAGAGCAGTTTGGCTCCCATGAGTATTCATCCGTTGAGACTACTGCAATTGCGGATTTGTTGCCAACTCCTACCATAGCCTGAATTCCCGCACAGGTGACGTTCTACTGCGTGATGTGCGTCGAGAACTGGTTGCTGGTGACGGCCTGGTGGTGGTCGGGCCGCGCCGTGCGGCCCGCCCCGCTGGCCGCCGCGGCCTGTGCGGCCTTCTGTGGCGGCATCGCCTTCATGCTCATATACTACAGGTCAGTAAGTAGTAGTGCGGCCCGCCCCGCTGGCCGCCGCGGCCTGTGCGGCCTTCTGTGGCGGCATCGCCTTCATGCTCATATACTACAGGTCAGTAAGTAGTAGTGCGGCCCGCCCCGCTGGCCGCCGCGGCCTGTGCGGCCTTCTGTGGCGGCATCGCCTTCATGCTCATATACTACAGGTCAGTAAGTAGTAGTGCGGCCCGCCCCGCTGGCCGCCGCGGCCTGTGCGGCCTTCTGTGGCGGCATCGCCTTCATGCTCATATACTACAGGTCAGTAAGTAGTAGTGCGGCCCGCCCCGCTGGCCGCCGCGGCCTGTGCGGCCTTCTGTGGCGGCATCGCCTTCATGCTCATATACTACAGGTCAGTAAGTAGTAGTGCGGCCCGCCCCGCTGGCCGCCGCGGCCTGTGCGGCCTTCTGTGGCGGCATCGCCTTCATGCTCATATACTACAGGTCAGTAAGTAGTAGTGCGGCCCGCCCCGCTGGCCGCCGCGGCCTGTGCGGCCTTCTGTGGCGGCATCGCCTTCATGCTCATATACTACAGGTCAGTAAGTAGTAGTGCGGCCCGCCCCGCTGGCCGCCGCGGCCTGTGCGGCCTTCTGTGGCGGCATCGCCTTCATGCTCATATACTACAGGTCAGTAAGTAGTAGTGCGGCCCGCCCCGCTGGCCGCCGCGGCCTGTGCGGCCTTCTGTGGCGGCATCGCCTTCATGCTCATATACTACAGGTCAGTAAGTAGTAGTAGATAAGCACTGTAGAAGGGAACATCGTAAAAATTATTTACCAAAATTGAAAAAAAGGCAGACTTAATGCTTGAGGCACAAGAAAAGGCCTCTCGCCTATGCCCACTTGCCCAGCAGTGGGTGAAATCGGGCTATGGATGATTATCATGAATGCCTGAGGCATCAGCTGACTAGCCTTTTCCCAACTAAGTTACGGTCTGCTTCCATTTTAACCGGATGCAGCGGATGGAGCAACTGCCTAACTGACCTCCTCAACTCAGTTCAAATTAGCCTAACTGACCTCCTCAACTCAGTTCAAATTAGCCTAACTGACCTCCTCAACTCAGTTCAAATTAGCCTAACTGACCTCCTCAACTCAGTTCAAATTAGCCTATCTGACCTCCTCAACGTAGTTCAAATTATGTTTGTTTTCCACAGATATTTCCACGTGAGAAGATTGGGTTACATGTTAGGTGAACATCAACAAGGAACGAATAGCACTAACACGTCATCACAGAATAAAGACGGTATGTTCATGTAAAACTTTTCTAAAACCTTATCTTATAAATAACTAGTAAACTAAAAAAAATGGATGAAACTAAACAATGGATGAAATTAAAAAAGTGGATGAAACTAAAAAGGTGGATGTAACTAAAAAGATGGATGAAACTAAAAAAGTGGACGAAACAAAAAAAGTGGATGAAACAAAAAAAAGTGGATACCGACTATTTTAGATTACCACAAGGAATATATAAGTAATTAGTTTAAAAAAAAAAAACTAATTTTCATTATACTTTTTATTTGTAATATACACCGCTGCCTACTCCTCAGGGAAGACAGGCGTAATGTTACATTGATTTTGTGCTATATTTCATTTCCAGGCAAACAGTCGAACCAAGCGGACAATCCAACGATACCGGGAGTGTTCAACTGTCGGTTCTCCAATCCAGTCAGTAATAGGTGAATACTTTTTATGGTTTTAACCGACTGCGCGACACCAAAGACGGGGAAAGAAACACATCTATGTATCTTTGTACGTACGATTCTTTACGCCCTGGAAGCATCCTAGATAGAGATCCAGCTAGATGGATACATGAGGTCATATCGACTTGTGTGGATCGCGCGATGGTTAGACGCTAGGCTTTGTTTTAATAAAAATGGTGGATTTTAGACGTCACTAAGTAAAGCTTTGAAAAAAATATTAATACCATGACAGTCGAATATCAAAATAAAGGGCTTGAGGACACAATTCAAAAAAGTAACACGTTGAACGGTGGACAAAATAACTCAACTACAACTAAAAAGTTCATAAACAAGTTCACTTGTCAAGCAGTCTGATGCCGTTGGTGGCATCAAATATGAGATTGAACTAAAGTAACTGCCTACAACTAAAATACTGTTGTATTTTTATTTTATTTACTTGACTCAATCCCTGACGTCGTGTGCCCAGCGCCGCGACCGGCCGCAAGAAGAAGAAGCCGACGTCGTTCGTCCCGCCGCCCGCCGCGCCGCCCGCCGCGCCGCCCGCCGCACTCGCCGCACCCGCCGCGCCCGCCGCGCCCGCCGCACCCGCCGCCGCCTTCTGGAGGCGCCCGCTACCCGCCGCGCACAACCACCATGTGACTACAGTTATTATTATTTCAATAACTAGCTGACCCGACCCCGTCAGAAGTCTTCCTGACAAAATTTCAATTATGGCTTGAGTTCATACAAAAGTCCATTGAAAAAACTGTTTTTCCTAAATTTTTCAATTTTCCGGACAACTTTTCAAATTTTTCGTAAGAACCTGATTCAGACTGTCGAGACCATTTTAAAACAAACAATTGCTAAATCAATTCAACCGTTTTGAAGTGATGCGCTTACCAACGAACAACATGTCATTTTTTTATTACACAACATTTGTTTATTTAAAAAATCAGCTGTTCCATACATTTGTGTTCATTTAAAACGACAAAATGTATGGAACAGCAGATTTTTTTATTGCGATTTCAATGTTGGTCCCATAGAAAAAGTTGTTCAAAATGATGAATACAATGACGCATTTCGAGTTTAGCATTAAAAAAAAACTAATGTTGTATAGATTGATAAATATCACAATATTATTTCAGGGCGGCTCATCAGAAAATGAGGGCTCAAGCGTCGGTTCCCGCGTCAACATCCAGCAGAAACTACAGGAGAAGAAACAAAAACAACTCGCGGAGTTACGCGTCATAGAGGAAGAGATCAAGCAAGGCAAACTGGCCAAGACTACGCCTGTGGCGGCCGAGGAAATATACAGCAGCTTGCAACGACAGCCCATACCGCGGGCCAAGACACATGCGGAACCACCAGCGTGGCCCAGCATCGAAATGACACACTCCTACCAAAATTACCCCATATGCAACATATACCCAACATACACTGAGATAAAACCAGATTTCAACATCAATATCACTTTTCAAAACAACGATTCGAACAACCCCACAGATTTAAACGATCCGTTAAAAATCCGAAGACTTCCGAACAGATACGACAATACCCGAACGTTTTACGAGAACCCAGCGAACATTAGAAACGATGTCACACGAACTCCTTTACGATCACCGAATTATTTAGAAACCAGAAACTATGAAGCTAACTGTGGCAGTCCTAGGAATGTACTGAATAATAGTCCTAGAAATTACATGCCTGATGTTAGTAATAACTATGAAACTGGGTTAGATAAGCCTAGGATAGCTCAAAATTCGATATACTCGGAAGACCATAGACAAATGGGGGAGTATTCGGGGTACTGCGAAGGTAGTCAATACCCGAAATATGAAAGTAAAGATGAGTATGTGTCTGCGTTACATAATGTACACAATGCTTTAAATGTTCAGAGCATAGAGAATATTAGGAATAACTACAATGAGGTTGGTTGTGGTTACAACCAGAACTGTGAGAGGTTTCAGTACCCGATGGGGAAGAAGGCGGAGAATATAAGGAAGATGCAGCGGTGTAGGACACCTGAGATACTGCTGGCGCCGCATTATCTAGAGGGGTGTAACAGACAGGTGTGCTGCCATTGGGGAGCGCCTTATACGTGAGTTTGATTTATATACATTAATGTTTGAGAGCAGTGGTAGCTCAGTGGTAACGGCCACGACTTATGAGTTGTAGGTCGTAGGTTCGAACCCTGACAGGCGCTTTACTTTGTGTAAATTATTTCATCGCCACTGCTCTCAAAACGGTGAAGGAAAACATCGTGAGGAAACCGGCATGTCCTAGAACCAAAAATTCGAAGATATGTGAGATCTACCAACCCGCACTGGGCCCGCGTGGTAGATAACGGCCCGCTCCCTCTCACAGAGAGGAGGCCTGTGTCCCAGCAGTGGGAACATTATAGGCTGATTATGATATGATATGAATGATTTGGTCTGATATAAAAACAAAGAAATTAATTGTTACAGTATTTTTATCTCAGGAAACGACGCGTGTTTTACTTGTGGTAACTAAGTGTCCAAACACGCTTTGAATGTGTGCGTCCAGACGACTAGCGTCAGCAAATAACACACACGCACACATACTGCCGACTCAACAGCTATCAGTGTAATTATTGTTGTGGTATATTGATATTGACAGCTCTTGAACGCAGTTTAGATGTGCTGATCGCGTTCAGTTTTTTAGGAGTATGAGGAACAGGGTGTTTAATTTCACTCATCCACATATCATTGTCATAGAAAAGGAGGATCCTCCGCCCAGATTGATGTTGGATTCTTGTATATATTTCCATCGTGCGGTAAACTCTAATTGCGCGATGCAGGATTTATGTGACGTCAGGTCTTTGATGCGTAGTTCGCATGTGGCGGTGAAGGATGTAGATACCGCCACAGTTTCATTGATCAAATTAGCACTAAATCTCTCTTATTCTTAATTTTATAGGAGGTTCACTTCTATCAAGTGTACGGTGCTGCAGGTTTTTTTTTTTTTAGCTTAAAACCTATTTACACACACATTGTATCAATCAACATGAAATCCTATTTTTTCTGCAGGAAACCAAAATATGAATTCAGTGATTGATAAAAGCACCTTTGTCTAGCAACAGAAAGAAGGAGGAAGGCGGCGGAAGCAGTGGCGAGGAGTCCTGTCCCGACGGAGCCGCGCGCGAGACGCCTCGACCGCCCAGCGATATTGATAGCCAGGTCTGCATCATTTTTTACTGGATACTACCTGTCGTACCTTTTTACCTTTTTTTTTTCGAGGTGAAAACTTTCAGAAGTTCCTAACTACTATACCTATAGTCTGTACCAAAATTATCTGAAGAAAATGTAAATTTATTTATTTATTTGCATAATGTACACTCAGTTACAGGCTAGGCTTAAACTTATGAGTACATGACCCTGTTAGAGCGCAGCAAGTATGTGTAACTTAAATCTAGGTTAAATATTTAGAAGTTAACATTATATGGCAAAGGTAATAGGTAACTAGATATCATTATCACAACATTAAATGAGTAATGACAGTGTGCCACTTACAAATAAAAGATGTTTGACAATTGTTTAGGTTAATTTTATAAACAAAATTTTCGTCGATGATTTTTCAATTAAAATTTAGTAATGGTGTTTCAACAATGGAAAAAAATTAAAAACTGTTGAGATAAAACGTTAAAATTCCCTTTAGTAAGTGATGAATTTAAATCAGGCTTTGTTTACACTTTCATGAAATATTTTTCGAACAGGTTATAAGTAGATACCTCTGCCTGCTACTACTCTGGAGATTGTTGCGTAATGTTATATTGTTATGTTTTAGCAACGATTTTATGTTTAGATATCGCTGCCTCGCTCATACACGCTGCCGCGCGAGTTCCGCTACTGGCGCCGACGGCCGCGCCTGCGAGACGCGCATGTGCCCAGCAATAATAGCAGTGATGGTGAGGAACTTTTCACTCTAATATACACACACGCACACACACACATTGCATTGTTTATAGCTTTGGAATCTATGATAGAGATCAAGCCATGGCTCATTTTGTATCTAGAATTCTAGAGTGTTGTAAATGCAGTATCAAATCGGTCCACTAGTTTTGAGGAAAAGGGCAACACTTCTCAACTATAATTGAAATAAGATTAGACATTAAAACAAACCCTTTTACAGTACGTTTAACCGATTTTGACTTCTATACCGTAGGCATAAGGATAGCATTAAAAGCAAAAAAAGTTACACAATACCAACTATCTACTGCGGCTGCCATTTGTCATGCCACCAACGCAATAGAATTCAAAATCGGTTGAACGGAATGTAAAAAAGGCTTATCTATACGTCTAATCTTATTTCAAATCGAGTATAGTGTGACTTGAGTCTAAACTAACTGAAGATACAGTTCGTTTAGACTCAATTCTTTTTTACACAAACTCAGTCCAGCTAATTGCGTAATACACGATCAATCAGAATTGGAATCGATTCGAAACAAATGTCTAATCCATTGCTTCATAAGTTCGTAAGTTACGTTGTTGAGCAGATTATTTTTTCGAAATTATGAGGCAATGGATTAGTTAGACATTTGTTTCAAACCGATTTCAATTCTGACCGACCAATTGAGAGTAATTTCATAAACTCAATTGTCGTTGATAATTTTCCAATTACAATTTAATAATGGAATCGATCCAAACTTATAAATTTGAAACCATTTAAATACAGATGAATGTGTTATTAATTCCCTTTAGTGAGTGATTTCGTAAGAATTTAACCTGAACTTGGTTTGTTTATATTTTAATCAGATACTTTTAAAACAGACCATAAGTTGCTGACCATAGATTCCAAACTCCCCAGGTGACGTAGACAGCGCCGACGACAACGACAGCTCGCACCGCTCCAACTGCTCGGCGGCGTCCCAGCTGCAGAGCCCGTGCGAGTACTACCGCCCCGACATGTACTCCTGCGCAGAGCGCCGCCCGCGCCGCAACGCCTTCCGCAAGGCACCCGCCAAGCCGGAGACCAAGCTGTAGTATAGCCAGGTTATAAGCAAAGTTAGTAAAATACTACTGAAATGATGACACTTTAGGACAATGTCATGTCTCCTGCTCACATAGCATAACGAAAGAATAGACAAAATGACAGATAAACAATCACAATCTATCATTTTGTCTATTCGTCCGTAGACAAAACTTGTTTCTACGGTGGTCAAGCTACGCGTGCTGGCAGAGGCTGCGGCAGCTAACCTGGGCGCCTACTTACTACCTACCTATTACTTCGTGGGGGAAAGAGATGGAGCTATACGTCCCGTAGAGCTTCATCTCTTTCCTACACTGAAGTAATATTACAATAATACTGCTGTTAGCGGTGGTGGTAGGTCTCCTGATCACCCAGCTAAGTAGCCTATCAATGCTCATTGTTGCTTATCAATACAGGGAGAATATGTTTGACCATGTTACCTCAATGAGGAATAATATTCTCTTATTTATGCAGCATTTTTGAAATCAACATTGTATGTTCTTTACTAAGGAAATGGAACTGATAAAAATGTAATATTATGCCTAAAACATTAGGCAAAAAATATTTAGTAGTGTGTACTAACAATAAATTAATATTTTGTATATTCAAATAGTCAAATATTGTACATACTAACTTTTGTAATAGTCCGTCCATTATGGATCTCGATGTTAGTTGATAAGATAATAATTCTCATGTAATTGTAAACATTGTATGTTAAGTTTAATTTAAATGTAACATACCTTGTATTATTGTATAATAGTGTATATTAAACTAATAGACTGCAGGAGGGGAGAGTGGAAATAAAACAATACAATCAATCATTTCTGTGTTTTATTAATTCGGGATAACAATACATATTATCTAAAAACAACCGACTTCCAAAAAAACCACTAAAAAGGTGAAAAATTACTTTAATATCGGAAGTCGGTGTCTTTACTTTTCAATTTCCGTTTTTTGCCACCGACTTCCGAAATTGAAGTTGTTTTTCACCTTTTTAGTGTTTTTTTTTTGGAAGTCGGTTGTTTTTTTTTTGTAAAAAGTTTTTATTTTTCACTTTTTAGTTGTGGTACCTACCCCACACAAATCCGAATACCACTACCTGCTATGTAAATAACAGTGAAAGAGTCAAACAGGATATCGTCTAGATAAACTAAGTGGGAAAAATACGTAATATTGAAGCTAACTCAAAAATTACGCTAGCAAAGTTAATAAAATTTATATGGGACCACCTCGGAAGCATGACCTACCAAACAAAAAAAGAATCATCAAAATCGATTCATAATTGGCGGAGTAATCGCGTAACAAACATACAAAAAAAAAAAACATACAGACGAATTGAGAACCTCCTCCTTTTTGAAGAAGTCGGTTAAAAAATAAACGGTGGAATGATTCAATCATATCAAAAAAATCATAGCAAAAATGTGTGTGTGTGTGTGTGTTTTATTGTATGAATATGGGCACAGCTCGGAAAAAAAGTTAAGGAGGTGAACAAAAGAACGTCAAGTAAACTATGGTTCTTAATCCAGCGATACCATATCATATTACTGTCTCAATAGCTCAAAATGAACATTGTCTCTAAGAGGCCTAATCCGAAGGCCAAGAAAAAAACGGTAATTGGTTTATTTGGGGGCAATAAACAAACTTGAAAATGACCTTTATTTACACCAACGAAATGTTGATATTTGCTATTCCTTCTTGTTTTCGGGGCTCGAGCGCGCGGGGAGACGGCGATCACAGAAGGGAACTGAACAAAGGACATCGCACAACCCTAAGCAACAGAATGCTGTTTAAGGTGGATGCGCTAGGGTAGCCCGCGAAATTCTAATTTTCTTACGTTTTTTGCAATTTGCAGGTCAGTATCATGTTGTATGTTAATCTAAATATTATTTGCGGCCGTAACAAATATGGATTTACAGAATTATAAACATTAGAATCAGCAATACAATTCTGTAAATCCATATTTGTTACGATCGCAAATAATATTTAGATCAACATACAACCTAATACTAGGTCAGTATTAGGTAAATTGCAAATTGCAAAAAACATTAAAAAAATAGAATTTCGCGGGCTACCCTAGCGCATCCCCCTTAAGGCCTAGGGGTGTTCATCGCCAATGCGGTTTACGAATAGAGATTATTGAATATAGAAATCTAAATAATAGTCATCTAGCCGTTAATTTGTTTCTTATTATCCTGGGCTAGAAATAAATAAATATTATAAACTTATTTGCGAGACTACTATACGAATACTTCTTCCGCAATTTTTTTGGAACACTTCAGATAGACCTTTAGTGTCCTTTTCTCTATCTTCATAAGCCGGTCTATCTCTGTGAGTGGTCTGGTGCGCCGGCTACGCCTCGCAGCCCTACTAGCTGTAATAACATAACACAACACAGCACAAAACAAAACATCACATATCACATCACACACACACCTTTCATAGATAACATATCACTACAATGTTCACACTGCTAGGACTCAGGCCTGCTCTGCGAAAGATTACCTGGAAGGACTTGGGGGAGGCATTTTTGCTCAGCAGAGGAACAGTATAGGCTAAACAAAAAAAACCGGCCCGGTGCGAGTCGGGCTCGCGCACGAAGGGTTTCCCTACCATTATCTATAAAAACGGCAAAAAAATCACGTTTGTTGTATGGAAGCCCCCAAATATTTATTTTGTTCTATTTTTTAGTATAGCGTCAACAGACATACATCTGTGAAAATTGTAACTGTGTAACTAATGAGATACAGCCTGGTAACAGACAGACGGACGGACAGCGGAGTCTTAGTAATAGGGTCCCGATTTACCCTTTGGGTACGGAACCCTAAAAAAGAATATACAATTCTCTTGGAAACAAGATCAACAACATTGTTTCAGCAACATGCTTTTATTGCAAGAATCAGGTTGCAGGCAACATGCTAATATCCCCAAACATGATGTAGCAATATAAGTGCAGTCTATAAATTCATTAAAAGGCCGGTTATACACACATTTTTTTTTCGCCGTAAAAATGACAACGTTTAGTTGGCCGTGTGTATACTCCGTTTGAAATAAGATTAGAAACTTAAACAAATTTGACTTCTATACCTTAGGCATAAGGATGGCATTAAAAATAAAAAAAGTTACACAATACCAACTGTCTACTGCAGCTGCCATTTTTCGTGCCACCAACGCAATAGAAGTCAAAATCGGTTGAACGGACTGTACCTATACTTTTTTGAAATAAGATTAGACATTTAAATAAGCCTTATTTATTGACGGCCGTGGAGGTGGACGGCCGCGCCGCGTTTCCTCTAAATCTGCTAGCCATGCTGCAATCTGCAGCCAGGTAAAATTACACGTGATGCTGGGAGCCCGGGGGAAGATTATTTAACTTAATGAACTAGATCACACACACACATTAGATTACATTTATGTTCGCATAGCTCGTCAAAATGTAGGGAACAGCAGATTTTTTTTTCACGATTTCAGGGTTGTTCCCGGTGGCCCTGCTAATCCTGGCCAAGTAAGCGGTCATTGGTTAGCGCTCCTTTGTCAAGTGACGTGAGACGTGTGTGGGCCTTCGGTAGTACGCTCGACCCTCTAACACATTATCGGTTGAGTGTAGGTTGAATGCGTACTCTAAATCTGTGGTTGAATGTGTAGCGTCACGCCACGGACGACGTCAAATGTGCGACCATCTTCATCTTACGAGACGGGTCCATAAGTTAAATGGTCTAATTAAGTATTGTAGTGTTTGTTACAGAACAAATAGACGAAGGGGAAAGTAGAAATAAAACAATACTTAGATGTATAACTTTTATTTAAGTACTTTATTACTTATATATCTTATATATCTTATATATCTAGTATCCAATTGCAACAGGCGGAACCAACCAGTGACTCGTTATCACTAGGTCACTACTTCGCTACAGATCTTAGCTTACACATTTATAAAGAAACATCAACCGAAATAAGGTTAAAATTCACAAATAAACATTTAATGTTGATTATCCTAACTTATAAGTAAGAGGCTCGAGCGCGCGGGGAGACGGCGATCACAGAAGGGAACTGAACATAGGACATCGCACAACCCTAAGCAATAAAATGCTGTTTAAGGTCTAGGGGTGCTCATCGCCAATGCGGTTCACGAATAGAGATTATCGAATATAGACAAAAACAGGTCACCTCTATGAGTGAACGCATTGCGCCGCGTCGCCGCTCGACCGAAGCCACACCTACGTTAGCTTCACCCACGGGACTTAGCGACATCGGCCACAAGTTACATTCAAACAATAACAAATGCTATAGCAGCGCGTAACCTTATATACTATCCTGTACTCACTATGTCAGTATCGTATCCTACACAGTAACTAATCAAAATGTTTCTCAAGTCACAAAAGAAATACAAACTTTTAAAGCACATATTCTAACTAAACCTAGAACTAAAAAAATTAATGCATTGCGCCGCGTCGCCGCTCGGCCGGACGCATATTAAAATATATTATTATTATAATAATATATAGCTATGTCCTTTTATAATCTATAGGTACACTATGTAGACATCTCATCTTAAATCATCTGAAACAAAGAAAAATAAATTAAATATAATGCTGATATCACGCAGTCGCAGTGTTCAATAAAGATTAAGATCATGCAATGGCAATGGAATATAACTATGTAAGTATACAGAAACTGAAATTCTTGTAAACAAAACAAAAAATACTAAAATAAAATCGATTCACGAAGCCGTTTAGAAGAAGGGGCGGCTTGCGGTAGTCACACTAGTCACGTTGTGCCGTGCATCGCGTTATTCCACAAGTCCCCATTGACGATAAAGCTCATAATGGGGATTTGTGGAAATCGTTCACAAATCCCCATCAGTTTAAAAATAAAATACAAACTACATATTATTGTAAGGACTTATTGATTATTTCCACCCGACTACGGCGAAGCAAAAGGGAGGGTTATGATTTTGACCGGTATGTATATAAGTATGTTTGTTTTTATTTTATTACACATTTAACTTTTACGTAAACTGGAACAGTTTCGTTCTAAGGCACCTGTCAAAAAGTGAATAACCTAGTGGACTGAGTATAGTGGAATAACCCTGCGTGACAATCTAGAAGATCTCAGGGAATAAAAGAAAATCTATGAAGATATCCACAGTTAAAAAAAAGATACGTGTAGTGATCTTAAAATCTCTGAAAACAGTAAGTAAATACTTTGAACAGCCCTGAAAACGTACTCAACGTCGCTTCTCACAGAGAGTAATTTTACGGACGAACATGCACATTCACAAAACGATTTTATACCGTATTTCTAACAAGGCAAAGTTCATAATTTACGGTTCATGGGAGACTTCGGTGTAAATCCAGCGATTTCAATCTTTATGATGCTGGCAATATGGTGTAAAGTCGCTTAGACATCCGTGTAACCGTGCATCGTTGGAAGCCGGCTTCACAGAGTTGTAGATAAAACTGGTACTGACCGACTTGACTGTGGCCTTGATGAAGTCCTTCTTGTGCGCGAGGTCGAAGTCTGGGTAGTGGCTGAACACCTGCTCGCACACGATCTTCATCGTAATCTGCTCCAGGTTGGCGCCATCCAGAATTTGCTTCACGTAATTCTTGATCTCGTCATCCTAAGACAGAGGTAGGTGTGAATTAGGGTACAGTCACGGACTTTAATTGATGAGCCATTTGGCACTGTTCGCATTTTAGCCGTGTAATGCAAATCGGGCTTAGTCGTTTATACTCGTACATCCAGACACGGAAAGTCATGTCTTCGTCTTATAGAAGAAGAAAATTATATTTAGTATATTTACCGGTTGGCTAACCTGAGAGCCAGAACTACAAACTTGACAGCAGAGCACTACCCAAAGTCAACCAATTGCAGGTCTGGCAACCGTAACCTAGCGACGATTGTTTTAGCGTAGCCATAGTAACGTTAGCGTACGGAGAAATTTTAATTAGTCATTTCAACAAATTCGAAAATAACGTCTCTGCCTACATTTCAACTGTCACTGTCTTCGGATAGGTTTTCAGTGAGCTTTGATTCAAAGGAGGACAGTATCAAATAGATTCTATAAAAATTGTATTTATTTTTATTGATAACTTATTATTCAACCTCTATGGATAACACTATTTCCGAATACTAGTAATTTATCATCTTGTTTACGAGCATGCGATTTGAGTTCGTGTTTAATCGTGTAATCTCGTGAATGTATCAAACTGCAAAGATGAAAAGTTTAAAATTGGCTCATCAATTAAAGTCCGTGACTGTACATGTTCATACTTAGCTGTCCTTGTAAGGGTGTTTGTAGATATAACTTGCAAATAACTTGAACATGGTTAGTGCGTGGGCAACGGCTTACAAATTAGCAGCTGTCATCCTAACTAATATTATAAATGTGAAAGTGAGTTTGTTTGTTACGCTTTCACGCTAAAACGGCTGTACGGATTTAGATGAAATTTGGCACATGGGTAGGCTATGACCTAGACATAGGTTACTTTTTATTCCGATATTCCCACGAGATCGAGACTTACGCGGGCGAAACCGCGGGGCGCAGCTAGTTAATTAATAAGCCTTATTCTCAATATGTTAAGCCTCGTTTACAAAAACCGGCCATGTCGCCCAATGAAGGAAGGAGAGGAATGAAAATTTATCCCAAGAATCAACTTAACATTGTAGTTGAAAAACAGTTTTGTATTGCAGGAATTTCTTCTAAATCCATTCAGGGGTTTTTGCGTGAAATCGTAACAAACATACAAAAACTCAAACCTTTTCTGTTTATAGGTAATATTATTTTAGATAAAATTATAAAGAAAATTATATGTATACTTGAGACCCTATTTTTTTTTGAGGTTTGGAAAACAACTTCTCCCGCTCTGGGCGGAGCGGGAGGGTGTGCAGACTTTTACTGACAAAACCCACCCGTGTTCCTTCAGTTGCCTATTGCTAAGGGCCCCGGTATCCCTTTCGGACTTTCCCACAACCCTGGCAGATGCTTGAGACCGTCACAGTAAGCCCTTTCATTTGATATGGCACATGGCACAGTGTACATTTCTTTATGCTTTCCTTTTTTGTTTAATTTAGTGCATGTTTGTCGCGTCATATTATCGTGACACGATTATTCTGCGGTGCGTCTAGCGCGCCTGCCGTAAGGAAATCGTGCCGTGTACAACCGGCCTAACAAAACAAAAACTTACCGAAGGCGACTCAGCTGGGATTTCTTCTATTCCAAGTCCTTCCAATAAACTAATCATTCTTTCCATTATCTCTGGTGTATGCGGTTGAATGGTACCGCCGCGAGCGCCAGTTGTGCATTTCCTATCGGCTATAATGTCACTGATATGACTTCTCGATACATCCCATAACTGAAACGAAAAAACATTTAAAAAACTTTATTGTATACTATATAAACCTCAATGATAGTCTGTTTATGGTTTATCATTCGAATGCCATTCGATCGATTAATCACTTAAGGTAACTCATCAACATTAAGCTATGTTGCGTTAAGCTGTGCGGTTTTCTATTTAGCCGTTTTTTTTTTTCACGCTTTGTTTAGATAACAGCAGGGGTCACGCGTACAGCACTCCACGCTCAGCTCAGCGGTTTGTACAAAATACGTAGCACGAGAAAGTTAGCTTAGCACAGTACAGCGCACCATAGCACATTATCGACACTGGAAAGATATAGTTCGAGCAATTTTCAAAAATATGGCGCTATGTAGCGCGGCAGTTTCAGCTAGTAAATGATAATTTTATTGAAATAAGGCTGAACAATATTGTTCGTTTGGAGAGCATACTTACTTCTGCCCAAGAGTAGCCGCTTCTATTTGCGCCACCCATCAAATTTAATTCATGCGCTATAGCTTCCCATTTCTGGGTCGTCTGAAAGCTTGCTTGACCATTAGTCGCCTGATCTGTCCTCGTAGCTATCTCTGGATTCTCTTCTAAAAATTTCACCAACTTCTCCATCTGCGCAATGGTTGGCTCCGAGTTTATAGTCTGAAAGTACAGTCACCGTATGGTAAACATTTCCGCATGATAATCACTTTACGAAACACCGACGGAAAATCATAAATGGCGCATGGGCATGCCCAATATAGCATAGATTCGTTTACACATATATGTATAAGAAACAGACTAAACTTCTCTGTCCAATATTGATACATTTTAAATCCTCGGCCCTGTGTTTCACAAACCAGACTACAAATTTAAGTTGGTCGATTATTACTCGGTAAGTTGTGGAGCCTACGTAGCGGTGATAGTTTTCCTTTTAATTTCGTTATATACTACTGCCGTGAATTTTTTTCACATACCCAAACCCTAGCAATTTAGCTGGGGGGGGGGGGGGGGGGCACTTGGCTCTAACAAAAATCAGCACTTTAAAGCTTAATATTCCGCATATATAAAGGGTCCCTGAATCCAAAAATCACATATACCACAACCAATAACAAACTCACATTATTTTTAAACGACCTTTCCAACGATACCCCACACCATGGTATTGACGAGAAAAAAATCCCTCACTTTACGCAAACTATATTATTATGCACATAGAATTTTATGAGATTCTAATTATTTAATTTAATGATATATTATGATTTATACATATAATTTGTTTTATGAGATGTGAGGATTTAATTTTATGACATTCTAATTATGATTTTAATTTTGAATTTGATTTTATGTGATTTTAATTTTGGAGTGATTTTAAATTAGAATTTGGTTGAAAGCATAATTTATGTTCGGTGAGTTGAACTCATCTAATTTTAAGTAGGCTCTCAATATCAATCGACAAATAAGTAATGCATGATGTGCTTACCTGTAAGAAATTGGTACACTAGTCTATAAGTATTGGATCTATCTCATATCTTTGTATCGGTGTATTCAATTGTTGGTGAGCCAAATAAATAAAATAAAATACATGCGAAGCAAAGACGACCCGGTTCACGCGCTCGCAATGCTAAATGCTCTACTGACGTCGACACAGGAGTGTGATCGAGAATAGATAGACGTGTCGTGCATGTATGAGATTCTGTGAGATGATGAACGAAACATATTTCTTATTGTAAATATGTCTGTTTTTATTAAGCTTTAACTGTGCATAAACTTCGATTTATGTCTGTATTGGCACCTTGTTGTTACTACCTTAATATTAATGTAATTTATAATAATTTTAATTTTGTTGTGCTATTTCTCTTGTGTGTTCCAAATAAACGATTTATCTATCTAACACGTGTTTAATACGTAGTAAATACTCACAGTGGGCGGTCGCATTGCCTTTGTCTGCGGGCATGACGGATTCATCACCACTCTTCTCCTCGTCATCACTGGCCTCATCCTCGTCCTCCTCCACGCTGCCCTCGCCGCACTCCTCGTCTGAGGACACCTTCTGGCCCTTCTTGGCAGGTCGGCCGGCGGCCTTGCCTTGCCGGCAGTAAGTGTTACATTAGTCACTATGGAAGTCTGTTGATAGAAACGGAGGCAAAAGAGCACGATGACGCCGCGCCGCCGTGTGCACTGTGCTTCCCCTCACCGCGCCGCGTTTACGCACAGTGTTTTTAACATCATTTGGATTTAAATTAGTGCATGGATTGTCGCGTCATATTATCGTCACACGATTATTCTGCGGTGCGGCTAGCGCGCCTGCCATAAGGAAATCGTGCCGTGTACAACCGGCCTAACGAAACAAAAAACTTACCGAAGGCGACTCAGCTGGGATTTCTTCTATTCCAAGTCCTTCCAATAAACTAATCATTCTTTCCATTATCTCTGGTGTATGCGGTTGGGTGATATCACTGCGTGCGCCAGTTGCAGATTTCCTATCGGCTATACTGCGATTGATATGATTTCTCGAGACATTCCATACCTGAAAAAAAAAAAAAACATTTTTACAAAACTTTATTGTAATGATCTATCTATACTAAATTAACATCAATTTTAGTCTCTTTATCACTTCATTCGAGTGACAAACAGACGACATTCAATCGATTAATATTATGCTATGCTGCGCTGAGCTGTGCGGTTTTCTATTTAGCCAACAAAAAAACGTGTTGTGCTATGCTTTGTTTAGCACACGTCGGGCTGCTCAGCGGTTTGTACAAAATACATAGCGGGACAAAGTTAGCTTAACTTAGCACAGTACAGCGCGGCATAGCGCAATATTCGATTGGATAGCATATGTACTTACTGTTGCCCAACAGTTGCCGGATCTATTTGCGCCTCCCATCAAATTTAATTCTTTTGCTACAGCATCCCATTTCTGGGTCATCTGAAGCCTTTCGTGGGCATTATTCGCCTGATTTGTGCCTTTAGCTATCTCAGGGTTTTCCTCTAGAAAATTCATCAATTTTTCCATTTGTGCACTGGTTGGCTCCGTGTTTATATTCTGAAAGTACAGTCACCGTATTACAAATGTTAACGCATGATAAGTTAATACTTAGCATAATAAGCATAATCAGCCTATAATGTTCCTACTGCTGGGACACAGGCCTCCTCTCTGTGAGAAGGAGTCGGCTGTACTGTAATCTATGTAAAAAATACAATAGACGTAGATATATTTAGTAACCAAGAAGAATAGTCAAGCGGAATTGGTTACTAAATATATCTACGTCTATTGTATTTTATAATGGATTTCCGCAAAGTCACGCCTGAATCAATTAACTATCTATGTAAAAAGTTTGCACATGCATGCCAAGCAAAGACAATCTGATTCACGCACTCGCAATGCTGAATACTTTACTGACATCGACATCATTGGACACAGGAGTGTTATTTGTTTGCCCCGAGATGAATAGACGTATATCGCGTATGTTTGAGATTCTGTGAGATGATGATGTGAGATGACGAGTTTTTTTTTTGTTCAATTCATTTCCAATCTTTATTGCATAGTTATCTCATGTGTGTACAAAATCTCAATAATAGTTACAAAGTTCATGGACCCTGTTGGGCACAACAATTTAATAAATAAATATACATTGACTGTACGACGTACGTCATAATTAAAGAAAAGGATATTTAGTTATCATTAAATATAATACTTATTCGCAAAATTAAAAAAAAAAACAGTTAAGTAACTATAATAAAAATTTAGACAATCTGGTACTGACCGACTTGATGGTGGTTCTAATGAAGTCCTTCTTGTGCGTGAGATCACAGTCTGGGTAGTAGCTGTACACCTGATTGTACACCATCTTCATCGTTATCTGCTCCAGGTCAGCGCCGTGCAAGATCTTCTCCACGCACTCCTTGATCTCATCGTCCTACACCATAGAAATATAAAAAACAGGAGAAGTAGCATGGGGGCGTGTCTGTGTCCGCGCCGCATGTCCGAAATGCTCATGCACTTGGCAAATGGCCGTCTCCGCGAACTAGTGCGCTTTCGACCGTGATCGTGAAAACTTATAAGAATGCCGAGTTGTTATGTGGTTTCTTGCAAAAACTGAAGCCAAATCAAAAACTTTGTGAATATTGGAATCATTTGCCATATGTAAGTACAAGTATTTCTCAGTATTTTTCTTTAAAATCATGAAAAACAACAAATCGAAAAATATTTCTTGGTTTTACTATGATAGTTTTGTTTTCAAATATCACAGCGACTGTATTATTTTTGCACTAAATACATTGCTCCTTAACCACTACCTAAATATTATCTCGCTGTGACTGGACAAGCAATGTAAAAATCACAAAACGATATGACAACTGTACGAATGCATCGGTGTGTCTTGCGCCGAGCTAGTGATGTGCTTGTGCAGATCCACTAACTTAGGCTATCGATGTCGATTAGCGAATAAATTCTTCAATCTGTAAATCGTTTTACGTGGTTGGAAAATCGATATGAAATAATGAGTTTTACTTATTTAGATTATTTTACAGCGTAGTAGATAAATGCATAAAGAACAATCGTAAAGTAAGATAATAAAATTTTATGTTATAGTCGGCGGAGTGTTATTGGGTTTGAATTATCGTATCTTAACCTGTCATAGCCTATTGAAACGGTAGATATTGTTGAACCCTGTTAAGATGAGGGAACCAGTTAGGTGGCCTGCCTGTGGCATCAATCCATTCCTTCTTTAAATTCGCATCTTTCGGGAAGCTGAAAGGTAGGCACAATTACAGCGTATTTATCATTTAATTTTATCCTAAGCAGTTACATCGATACCCCACCATGCACTAAGCAGGAAATATGCTTTTGTTATTAAAAAATGCCTAGTTAATAAAGAAATAGCAAATATGTATATGAAAACAAACACACACCCATGCATAACTAATAAATACTTAGTATGAATATTTTGACTTATTTTATCAAAAGTCACTAATATTATTATCTTACTTAACCATGCAGATTACTATAACACATTCGAAGCTTTTGAAAACTTTAACGGAAGTAAAATACCAAAACCATAAAAAAGTAAGAGATTAAGCTTAAATAATGCGAGGATAGAGCTTAAACCAACTTAACCGGTTTTTTTTTTTTTTTTTTGCTACTAATTGTTATTTTTATTATACTTAATATTCTCTGGACTTATCGTTTTTTATTTATTTTATTTTCAGGACCCCAAAAATATTTAAGTACGATAAAAAAATCGATAACTTTCCGATTTAGTCAATCACTAGCGTATATGGAAAATGGCTTTTGCACAGCACATCGATAGCGACCATTGCTTTTGTGTGAGTATGTAGTACGGTGCACGTTAAATGCGCGCTGTGTTAGATGTTATAAGGTCTATAATTGATTGTGTAGTACGTTCTGATTTATGAAATGTGGGTGTGTGCGCGACTGCGTATCTATTGCTCTTACTGAACTGTATGTGTAGTAGTTGGCGCGGAGTGGGGATGTTTTGGAGACAGTGGGTTCTAATACATTTTCAACTACCGGGCATATCTCCTTCTTTCTTATATCTATGTCCTACACACAAGCCCAGTTGGTTTTTGAACACATCCTAAGGGCCGAGTCACACCGGAATGGCAGCGGCCGGCAGCGACGCGGGGAGCATTTTCAGTACCTATGAAATAATTTTAAACTTTATCTACATACTTATAAGACCAGTATCGCTTGAAAAGCTTGGAAGGTCGCGAGGCTGCCCGCGGTGCCGCGAGCGGCTTCGCGTCGCCGCTGGCAGCCGCCGGCAGAACCACCGACCAGCGATACTCGTCTTTTATATATGTAGATAAAGTTTAAAATTATTTCACACTGAAAGTGCTCGCCGCGTCGCTGCCATTCCGGTGTGACTCAGCCCTAAGGGTTCATTCCAAAATGCGCTGCTATCCTAACTAAGTCGATTTTGGAACGCGTACATAATACGCGATGTTAAAATCTAGGGTTAGAAACTAGGGGCCAGACAGTGGCTATTCAAGGGTTCTTATTGTCCCGATCACAAAAAATGCCACCCATTATATATTTGTGTAGGTACCTATTTTTTACAATTTGTCTCAAATGCTGGAGAGAGAGGGTGCCACTCTCAAGTTTCTGCCCCGGATCGAAAAATCGTAGATGTGGGAGCTGTTGTCATGTAACACTAGACTGTTCTATCACTGACCAACCTAAATGATGTAAATGTTTGCAAAATGCTTTCTGTGCCACATGTTCAAAAGATACAGTAAGGGTCCAGTAATCTGCTGTTCCCTAAATTAATGTTCGCATAACTCGGCAAAATGAACAGCTGATTGTTTTTCGCGATTTCAGGTTTGGTGCCATAGTAAAAGTTGTTCATAATGATGAGTAAAGTCCCGTGTTTAAGTATCGGTCACTAATTACCAATCACCATAGATGTACAAGCTATGTTGCGCTGGTAGTGTGCTATGTCTAGCTAAGTTTCTCTTGCTATATTGATTTCATTTCGAAATTTGAAAATTCGAAAATTTGAATAAAGTCCGGACCTTATACCTTTTAATCTCTTTTTTTTCAGTAGAACATTAAACTCTTTATTTAAAATATCCTTTCAAGTAAAAAATTCTGGGCAAATGACAAGGCCAGACAAAGTCTGGCCGGGGCGACGGGCCAAAAAGCCAGACATGAAACATGTGCATGCTAGCATATATTGTATCACGAGAATGGTGTCAACATGCTTTTAAGTTCTCAGTGTGAGTCAGATAGACAGAAGATCGAGCAGGTGGCCTAGCAGGGATCTTTAAAAAAAAAGCGAAGCCACTTAAAGTGCAACGCAGCACATTTTGTTTGATTCCTAATTTTTATATTTGAGGAACTTGTGATAATAGCTAAATACAGCATTGCATAGCGCAGCCTAGCAAAATATTGATTAGTTATGGATTAATAAAATTGGTAAAAACATATAACAACTAGCCCCTAAATCAACATCAGCATTTTGAAAAAAAAAAAACCTTTAATTGCAGTAGAAACAGATTTTCTGTTAGTTCCCCACTGAAGCTAGCATAATATACATATTATTATATTTATAACCCAGATAAAATTACTGATATAATTATCACCCTTTCGTTTTGAACGGTACTTAATTCAGTTAATTTAGTTACTAACAATATCAATATTATCATTCATATACATACAGTGGGTGGCTGCCCATCATCCCTCATGTTTGATGATGGACTCGTTGGACTCCTCAATGCTCTGTCTCGGCTAGTAGACCCGCTGCTTAGCCAACAGATGCTTTGTTAGCTATGCATGTAACATAACATGAACATTAATGGTAGCCTGATAAAATCAGGTGGTCAGACAAATTTTGAAATGGATTTTCACTTTTAAATAGTAGTTTGTAGCCAACAAGGACTCTTATAAACAGTACAAAAACTGTAAATTATTGATAACTAGCTTCCGCCCGCGGCTTCGCCCGCGTGGTATGTCGATAAAAAGTAGCCTATGTCCTTTCTCAGGCTCTAGACTATCCGTGTACCGGTCAAATCGGTTCAGTAGTTTTGGGGTGAAAGCGCGACAGAAAAACAGAGTTACTTTCGCTCGCATTTATAATATTAGTAAGGATAAGGCGGGATATGGATTATAAGTAACAATCATTTTGAGTTCTTTTTGGCAACTTCTTCAACATGAAAATCTCTGATCTGCCCCCATTGTATTCATTGCTAATTACCCCATTTTAAAATGTTATCGGATTATCTACCTACCCAACTAACTTCCTGCAGCCCTAGACGAGTGCCGAAAGTTTTGAAATTGCTCGTGTTTTAACTGTAATACACTGCGACCAAGCAGCGACCCATAATATTCTAAGAAAATAACAAAAATAAAAAAAAGATATTACCTACTTGCGGACTGCCGGCATTACAACAAACTCCCTGCGATAACAAGCAACATTTCGAATAAGCTTTTCAAAGCCCTTCATTGAAGAAACTGGAGGTCCCTTGTTTATTTTGTTTTAGACTTAGCTTTTATTTACTTAATTTACCAGTTGTTGTGGAAATTGGAAAACTTTTAGGCTACGTTGCAGCCACGGCCAGCAATTTCTGGAGACTCCTTCGCAGCCTTCGCTCTTTGTATTATGAAGCAGTACTCTGTCTGTAGAATAGTAATAACAGAGCATGTAAATGTAATACTCACAGGTAATACTGTATTGATTTGATTGTGTTTATTTACAATGTAAGATGTCGCAGTTTGGTCTTTGTTTTGTTTTCGATACCGACCACAGAGAACAGACGGTCACACCACAGACAACACATTTTGACTAAGGGATGCGCTATGGTAGAATAGTCCGTGAATATAATAGCATTCTGTCTACGCCCGCGTAATTCATAGTTTTTTGCAATTTGCAGGTCAGTGTCAGGTTGTTAGCTAATAGGTGGTAATAGCATTATAAGTTGAAAACAATCTATTCCACTAAAAACTTAAATTCCTGATATCGATACTTTTACTATTTACGTATGAAAGTAACGTTCAAGACGATAGGAACTGTAGTCCGAAAAAAAAAACTACCCACTACAAAAGAAAGATAATAATTATTAATTTTTGAAACTCCACCATCAGAATCGCCAAACATACATGGGGTATTTTCGGATACCCCTGGACACGAGGAATCAATTTGTTATTTATGACTTCTCTATTTTGTCCACCCTGTAATAAGGTTAGTAAGTATGAGAAAAATGTACCGGACCTGTAATTTTGGCACCGGTAGGTGAGTATTATGTTCCTTGTACCAAGCCCAAGGCCCTGACTGCTGGGAGACTGGGATGCTGTGTGTGTGTGTGTGTGATGGATATATCTGGGATATATGTCTGGGATGATTGTGCATACTAATTCCATGGTGATTAGTTATAAACAGAATAGACTGCAGATTGGGAAGTAGAAATAAAACAATACATGTCAAACTTTTATTTACTTTATTATCTATTATCCAATTGTAAAAGGGGGAACCAGTCACTCGCTATCACTCCATGTCACTACTTCGCTACAGATCTCAGCCATTTACACATTTATAAAGAAACATCAACCGAAATAAGGTTAAAAATTCACAAATACACATTTAATGTTGATTATCCTAACTTATAAGTAAGAGGCTCGAGCGCGCGGGGAGACGGCGATCACAGAAGGGAACTGAACATAGGACATCGCACAACCCTAAGCAATAAAATGCTGTTTAAGGTCTAGGGGTGCTCATCGCCAATGCGGTTCACGAATAGAGATTATCGAATATAGACAAAAACAGGTCACCTCTATGAGTGAACGCATTGCGCCGCGTCGCCGCTCGACCGAACCCACACCTACGTTAGCTTCACCCACGGGACTTAGCGACATCGGCCACAAGTTACATTCAAACAATACCAAATGCTATAGCAGCACCTAAACTTATAAGAAGCGGTTGATCCTTCGACAAAAAAACATTAACTTATACACTACTTCCGTGTAACGAGAGAAATGCCTGTCTACATGTAAGCTAAGCTCGGATTGACAGAAGAAACATTGATATGATTTCAAAAACGTCAATGATTAATATATTTGTTACGCGTTACGATTATTGCACTAAGGGGATCAGACCGGGTTGGGAGTGTTGTGTGTCGGGACACAACAGCGGGGCGTGTGTCGTGATTATCTCGCCAAACAACTGCACCTGGCCGCGTACATGAACACATTTATGTACTGAACGTTACGCTAACTTATCGGAACAAATTAATATACAACGCGGGACGCGCGGGCACACACGCACACAGTGAGACCACGCCTTTACATGGAGTTATTTCAGTACACGTAGTTTCTTTAATTAATATATGAGAATCATAGTAACAATGCGACTACTATAACTCCATGTATTATATTAACATGTCAAACATTTCACACGCATCATCCCCAAAAATCCTGTGTAATATTTACACTTCTTAAAGTACACTTAACCGACCCTAAAACGAATAGTTTTATTTTGCGATAGTGCCAAACTGCGAGAAAACTTTTACCAACTACGTCCGCGTTAAAAAATAAACTGACTTCCCCGAAACACCTTGTGAAACAAATAGTTAACGATTTAAAAAATTAGGAAACTTAGTTGTATACCTCTCATTACAGCGTACCTAATTTATTTGCGACAATGTACCAATACATTACTATAACTCAAGTTAATTAACGCCAAAGGCAATGTCGTCCCCGATCCCAATAAAAAAATAATTTTGGATTTTCCAACACTAGTATATAAATCCTTATTATAATATGCGGATTATTACAAGTGATATCACTATAGTGAATTAATTTTGAATTTTGTAAAGTAAATCAATCAACATGTTCCTGAACTTTGTACATATCATTATAAAAGGGATTTCAGCGTAACTGAACACGGCTCGAGCGTTAGGAATACACTTACATAAATGTACTTTAAAACCTAGAACTTTAAAAAATCTGTGCTTATACAACTCGCCGTTCGCTTTATAATCGAACCATACATGAAGCTATTGTCCGACTGTCAGCTGCATTGCTTCAAAGCAAAAATAACACAAGTCACAATATGAAAAATAAAACAACATAATATTAAAATATAAACTTATTAATTTAAACGCTAACGGTCGTGCTACAGCTTGATGTTACATTATAACATTCACTTATGTAACTGATTATGAGAAAAAAATATGCAGTTTATTATCAAACTATAACTTATAATAGAATAACTCTAGAGAATAATGGAAATACATCAGTTACCAGCTAACACCGAGCCGCATTCTTCATAATAACATAATCAACAAATGTGATCGTAATTACTAATACAGGCACATTTAAAATAAAACGACTTACAAATCCTAGAGCTGTTTTACTTGGGTTATCCTTACTCTAATGGGAATTATTCCTACAACATAAAATTACATAGGCCCACGCAGCTTCGCCGGCGAAACAAACAAATGTATCTACTTGGAGTAACATAAGGGTGTCTGCGGGGTGCGGTGTACAGCCTGGCGAGCCGGGGGCATTAGTCTAAGTATGTTTAAGTGGTGCTTACTCGACTATGTATGTGTTTGCGGCCGAATAGTCACCTGCTCACGATGATATGAGCTGCAAACAAAGTATGCGTGTTAGTAACACTTATGAAATGGGAGCTGATATGCTGAAAAGCGTGCAAGACCTCGTCATGGGTGACATATCCGCGTAGCACTCACAACTTAGTTATAAAACGGTCAAGTTCACGTTTTTAATGAAGATCATGGGGAAAATAATAACAGCAAATAAAACACACAGTCAATGATAATGTCAAATGGATGTAACACGTTTTATAAATCAGTTATAAAAAAAGACAGGAATACGTCACCTCATAACGAAAATCAGTGCTGGTTAGTGGTTTGTTTTCAGGCGAAAACCTTAATAAATAAAATACGTACAATACACCAAATGTGACAAATCTTACCTATGAAGGGGCTTGCTTTGAGAAGATATAATATTTTTAACCATGTTACATACATTCAAACATAAAAACCACATGCAAAAATAAAAAAAATAAGCAAAAAGTCTACCTTGTAAAGTAAAGCGGGTGTTTATCCGTTCCACTTCATTTCATATTATTTTTTTATTATTCATAATATATTATTATTGTAATAATATATAGCTATGTCCTTTTATAATCTATAGGTATACTATGTAGACATCTACACTCCGCTCTTAACTCCTATCATCTTAAATACACTGGAACAAAGAAAATAAGAAAAATAAATTAAAAATAATGCTGATGTCATGCATTCGCAAATAAAGTGTTCAAGAAAAATTAAGATCATGCAGTGGTAATGGAATATTACTATAATATTTAAGTAAACAAAAACGGAAATTCCTTTAAAAAATGCAAAAACGACTGCTAAAATGAGTAGCAAAATAAAATCGATGGACGCACAAAGAATGGGATGGCATGCAGCAGTCACAATCTAGAACATCACAGGGAGTAAAAGAGAATCTATGAAGATATCCATAGTTCAAAGAAATATATAATATATGATACTTGTAGTGCTCTTACAATCTCTGAAAACAGTAAGCATTTGGAACAGCCCTGAAAACAGTCAACGTGACGCGTGATTTTACGGACGAACATGCACATTCACAAACGATTTTACACCGTATTTCTAAGAAGGCAAAGTTCAAACGACGGCGAAGGGCGACTTCGGTGTAAATCCTGCGATTTCGATCTTTTTGATGTTGGCAGTATGGTATAAACTAGCTTCGACATCCGTGAAACCGTGCACCTTTACAGAGTTGTAAATAATTAGCTAGTACTGACCGACTTGACTGTGGCCTTGATGAAGTCCTTCTTGTGCGCGAGGTCGAAGTCTGGGTAGTGGCTGTACACCTGCTTGCACACTGTCTTCATCGTAATCTGCTCCAGGTTTGCGCCCTCCAGAATCTGCTTCACGTACTTCTTGATCTCGTCATCCTAAGGCATAGGGAAATGTGAATTATAGTACATATTCATACTTAGCTCTCCTTGTAAGGGTGTTTGTATTAGTAATAACTTGAATGTGAGGGTTAGTGTGTGGTTTCTTTCTTTCTTTTAGAGTAAAAAATTTGCACAAGTACGAGTTGCAGATGTGACACGCTGCATGGCCGTTTCATCGACACCATGCTCGTTTTGACATTGTATTCAATGTGTTTATTACGTGATAAATACTCACAGTGGGCGGCCGCTTAGCCTTCTTGTCTGCGGGCGTGTCGGACTCATCACCGCTCTCCTCCTCCTCATCACTGGCCTCGTCCTCATCCTCCTCCTCACTGCCCTCGCCGGATTCCTCGTCTGATGACGCCTTCTTGCCCTTCTTGGCTGGTCGGCCCGCAGCCTTGCCGGCCGGTGCCTTCTTCTTAGCTGTGATAATGAAACATACGTGAGAATAGAACATAACATTCTATATTTTAACACACAAGGCTGAGAATACGGAGACTTCAGTCAAAAATTGGTCACCGAGAAAAAGCGGTCATGATTTTGGATTGATAATGCTATAAAAGAGCTTCCAGGAATGAAGGTTCAAGTATTCATATGACATACCCTAGGCTGTTATAGTCCGCGCGCGACTGCTAGTCTCCGCCTGAGGTATGAGAGCGGTGAGACGACCCGGAGGTTGACAAAGGCCAAGCTAACTCGGTCTGCCAATTTTGTCAAAGGCCACTCGTTTCACCGCTCACTTACCTCAGGCTGTGACTAGTAGTCGCACGCCAACTATACCTACCAACTTTGCTGACAAGACAAGTTTTTAGTAAGGCTATGTATTCTCAAATTCGTGCCGACAAACTAAAAGCATTTATTTCAGGCACTTTTGAATTGTCAAAGGAATCGGTTGGTCAGAGAGATGAAACTAGTTGCCAATTCTAAAACGTATTAGGTTCCTTTGGTGAAGAACGGGTATGGAACTCCACGGATACTCTTTTAAATTGCATTGGCACAAAATAATACTTACTTCATTAATGTTGAATTTATAATTATGTGAGAACGATGTAAAAAGACGTGTACCTTGAAAACGTCCAGAGTAAAAGCAAAAAGAAACAAAAAAATAAAATTCAAAAATAAAATAAGCCACTGTCGGCGCCCGTTCGCGAGCCCGCGGCACATACCGGGAGGCGTGGGTGCTTTCCGCTTGACGGGCGTGGCCTTGGCCGCGGCGCTCTTGGCCACGGCGCCCTTGCGGCCCTTGGCGACGGGCGCCACTGGCCTGCCGCGCTTGGACTTGGGCTCCTGCTACAGAACAAAATGTATATCAACTTTCCGGCAGTGTTAATTATGTTGATTTCAGAATGACTAGTAGGTACAGTCAGTCAAAAGATGTATACATCAACAGGAATTCATGTAATTGTTTACGATTTGTTTTCCATAATACTGTATCAATGTGTAGATACAATTAAGTGCCCAATATGTTATATGTTTTGTAGATACACATTGATACAACTTACAACACTATGGAACAAATCTTGTAGATAATTATATTATTTTGTGTCAATATAATTATTCATCTTTTTTAGTACAACCAAGGTACCTTAGCTACAAGTTTTGGTATCCATGCACATTTATTGAAAAGAAGAAAATCGCTTAAATACTGCCATAATGTAAAGTTCAGGCATTCACATCAGTTGTTACTTACATCAGACTCCTCTCCTTCGCTTCCCGACTCGTTCTCGCTCTCACTCTCTGACTTTTCACTTTCCTCTTCACTGTCAGACTTTGCTCGTCGGCCGCGACTTGGTTTACTTGGCTGTACAAAATAATGATAAACATTTATTAGTTCTCTTTTACCTTTGCAGCGACTCGACACGCTCCTGCTTCGCACGGTTTTTACCGTGGGTCGAGTCGGAAAAGATAAACCATCGAGATTTCTTTATTCACTGTTAGTTTAAATATTAATGTACATAAACCTTACGAAATAAATTCTCAAAATGATTGTGAAAACCGAAATCCGCATCAAAATCCGTTTGGTAGTTTAGAAAAACAACTCGGTTACACACAGCCACGAAAAGCGACTTTAATTTATAATAATTATGTATGTATGTATTGGTCGGTCAGCAGTGCGGTGCGCGTGCGTACGTACCCGTCCCTTCTTGCCCTTGGGCTTGCGGCCGCGCTTGCCGCCGGCCGGCTTGCCGGACGAGCGGCGGCGGCCGGACGACTTGCGCTTGCGGCCCGGCCCGGCCGCGCTCTCGCCCGCCTCCGGGTCGAAGTCCGAGTCCGCTTCTTCCGACCCGCTCGGGTTGAATGACCCCTGCGTAATACACACAATGTGTGAATACTCAGACTAACAGAAACTGTCAACCGAAAATACGTTGTTTTTCAGCTTACAGTACCGAGTATAGACAATTTGTTCGTATCCCTGATTAAATGATTTCACTCAGATTTACCACTCAACACTATATTATAAGTATTACGTTACGTAGAATAGAAAATTATACTTTAACAAATATTTCTAATACTTATAAAATGGCGGACGAGATGAGCAACACAGCCTGAATCACTACTATTGGCTTGTTTATAATTATATTTAAATCCTTAGTGTGGTGTGTATACTCTACTTACATCTGAATCTTCTGAGCCATCTTTGGCTGGCTTGGGTCCCTTTACTTTTGTTTCTTGGTCAGTTTCATATTCTTCCTCAGAGTAGCCTATGAACATTAAAAAAATATTTATCATTAAAATGACCGTTTTTTTTTTTAAGTTTTATCTATATTCGGCGTCGTAATAATTAAGGTATTTGCCGACTACTGTGGGTGATAAACTGCATGATAACCGCATAACGGAAGGCGCAGTATGGGTACACCCAATAGCAGTATGAGGACATGGTGAAGGTTGCGTGAATCGCCGGACGCTCGAGGCTCAGGATCTATCGTTACGGCGACGATCGGGCGAGGCCTATGCCCACTAGTCCAGCTTTGGAGGCGTTTTACCTGAAGGACGGTGAGTAGTGTGCGTACCTCTGTTGTGCACCTTGACGGCGGCGGAGCGGCGCGGGCGGCCGCCGGGCGTGGCGGGCGGCGCGGCGGGCGGGGCGCGCGACACGCCGCGCGCGTGCGGGCTGTTGGGGCCCGGCTGCTGCAGGAAGCCCACCAGCCGCCCCGACAGCTCCGACGCCGAACCTGGGCCGTAAGAACGATCATTGAAAACCTAACTAATAAATAAACTTGAGAGCCAGGCCACACGGTGCGGGAATCTCATGCGATGGTTGCGGCAATACCGACTGTCGCGGTCGGTCGTCGTAGCGCCGACGAGGGTACCTTCTAGATTTGTTAATGAATGAACCCGACGATTATAATATGACACAGCCGTTATTGTCGAGGTATGTGGAAATACAACAGCCTCGTGAGGGGCGGTCTAAACGCCTCAGTCAACTCAATCGAGAAATACAGGCATGATAATATCATGGATGTTATTTCTTACCTTTCTTGTCTAGATCAAGCATCTCGCACATGGTCCGAAGCTGCTTGGGTTCCATCTTGGTAGTCTCCTCCAGCTTGGCTTTGTATTCTGACGAGCCTATGGACCACTCGTACCCCTTGAACTTCTTGACGTTGCGCTTTACGTTACGGTCCAGACATAATTGCTAACAGACAAATATAATCATTAGTATATTATTGCTAACATGTTGAAGATGCGCTTATCACTATGAAGCAATAATAAAACCATTGAACGCCAGTGGGGTTTTATAATTTGCCGTAGCCGTCATGAAATAGTAGGAAAAAAAAAAATATTTTAATGTTCAGGACGTCATTTCCCGTGTGATATTTAAATAAAAAAATTGAGTAAATAAAACACTCGTTAGTCTAGTGGTCACAAGCGCTACTGCTGAGCATGAGGTTCTGCGATCGATTCCCATGTCATACTAAGTGTTTATGGGGTTTTCGCTTGGGATTTAAATATAATGGTGAAATGCGAGAATACTATAGGTACACCTCCGCCTAACCCTTCAGGAATTATCAGCGTGTTGTTATGTTAAAATGTCCTAGGATTAAAAGCAGTGTTTTGAGTGCTAACTCACCCCATACAAGTACTGATGCAGCAGCTTCTGGTCCTGCGTCTTGAACCGCGACAGTGATACCTCCACGTTGCCGATGTGGCCCAGCGGGATGCCCTTACCGGCCGGCAGCGGCACAGGCGGCTCTGTTGGCTACAGACAAAATGTCCATTATGGAAAAGTTCTTAGGGAACAAAACTAACTTAGAGAGACATGTATGTAAACTACTAGTACTTGTCCATTCGGCTATCTTATTTTCGATATCATTTCATTGACAATAGTGTGGGTTATGCGGTCTTACTGCTATTATACTAGTATTATTAATAAATATATAAATTTTTTCCAAAATAAATCATCATCTGCCTAGCCTTTTCCCAACTATATTGGGGTCGGCTTCCGGTCTTACCGGATGCAGCTGAATACCAGTATGTTACATGGAGCGACTGCCTATCTGACCTCCACAATCCAGTAACTGTGTAACACGATACCCCTTGGTAAGACTGGTTGTCAGACTTTCGGGCTGCTGACGACCCGTAACGACTGTCAAAGATCCACAAATGACAGCCGGGACCAACGGCTTGACGTGCTTTCCGAGGCACGGGGGAGTCTCGGTATGTAGATTTTCCAAAATAAATATGAATTATTAAAAGTATAATAATCATACCTCTTTCTTAGGCTTGGGTTTGGGCGCCTCCTCCTCTTCCTCTTCTTCCTCCTCCTCCTCTTCTTCGTCCCCCTCCTCCTCGTCCTCGCCGTCGTCATCATCCTTCGCTTTCTTCGCCGGCTTCTTTACTCTGTGATGATTTATACATTACAATCATCCAAAAGTTTTGTTATGAATATAGATGGCTATAGGAGAAGACCAAAGAAACGATGGTTGGACTGTGTGAAAGATGATATGGCTAGAAAAGGGCTAACTACCGAGATGACGAATGAGAATGAGAGACACGCTACGCAATTTTCTCGAATCGAGATTGACAACTAGAAATACGCCGCTGGAAATTTTGAAAGGCGATGCAATTTCTGCTTTTAACTCTTTTGACATCCTTTCAATAATCGATATCGAAGCAGAATATTTCCTGGTGTAACTGACGTAGACTTTTTGAAAGAAAAAATTGTATATTCATTTTTCAAAAATTTGTATATTCATTACAGACTGACCGAAAATGAATTGATTGATCTTTAACCATTTTACCATGAATTTTCTCTGAATAAAAACAAAACAGCCTGAATTTATTTTTATTTTGTCTAATAGTCGTCATTTGAAGAGGATAAAACTGAAAAAAGTAACAAATAAAATGAAACAAACTTTTCTTTAGTTGGCTTCTTTGTTTCCTCCTCGTCACCCTCGTCTCCTTCTTCCTCCTCCTCCTCTTCTTCCTCGTCCTCATCCTCCTCATCTTCCTCTTCAGTATCCTAAGAATTAAAAAATATATGAAAAAAATAAAAATAATAATTATTTGTACAAGGAAGTGTATTCGGAAAATTAACGTTTCGGTAAAGGGACTACCTATATGGATGACTCGAAGCCGCTTTACGTTCTATATAGTTCCATCTCTTTTTGGCATTGGAACAATTATTACGACAAGGACACTTCAGATTTGACATACGGATCCAGTGAGCCTGGCCAAAGTGACATTTTATCTGCGATAAAGATGATGGAAAAGGCAAAAATGTATAGGACAGACCTATGCTATTGAAAAGCTTATGTCAATTCTGTTGAAAGTCGTTGTACAAATACGAAACGCTTTGGAAGGGATTGCCACTTGTCTAGGCCCTCTGGTAAGGCAAGTGACCCACTAGATTTTGTTGCGATTGTGATTCATTTTATTACTGTTTGGCGGATTTTTTATTAACAATTATATTATACTCGACATAGTTTTGGATAAATGCGGTAATTTTTATCAATAAGCTACGAAATGTTCTTACCTCTTTCTTAGGCTTCTTTTTAGGAGCGGCCTTCTTAGCGCCTTTGTCGTTAGTCTTTACGTCATCTTTTTCATCTTCGTCATGCGCCTCGCCATTTTCTTCCTAAAACAAAACGTGCATTTAAAATAATCTACCCACAAATCTGCTTGTTTGCTTGATCAAGTAGGGCCTACAAAACAATTTACTTCTTTAAAAAAACGTTGGGCACTATTTACTCTTGCATCTTGAATATGATTACAAAAACGTACTTCTATGTCACATCACAGGTGCAATGAAAATACAAAGGAATCTATAAATAAGGAAAACAAATGCTCTCTGTATTAATCCTATAATTATCACCTCTCTGACTAATGAAAATCGATGATATTTATCTCAAAATAAACCTCTGTGTGAGGGACGCGTCCTTGACTTTCGAGGTCGCGTTATTTTTAGCCTCACAGATACGATTCTGAAATAGGTTTTACAATGTGTCTACTTTCTTCTTGAATAATGGAAATAACTGAATTGTGTATAGTGCTGAAAGAGATATCCCGCATGTTCTAGAACAACTAGGGAATAGGGATATGACCAACAGTAGATTGCGATAGGGAGTCGATTGATTGGAGTAACTTTTAGCAAAACTTGTTGACATTATATACTTACCTACAATTTAATTTCAACTCTTTATTAGTGGCTTTTGTGGACATGATAATTATTCTATCTGTTACAGTTGTAATAGCAATCACGCAATTTCGTTAAAATAGGTTTTTTATTACTTTTTGATTATTTGTCTTTTATATGTATAGATTCTTTTCTAGTGAATGTGACAACGTTGTAGGCTTAGTGGACTGTAGATTTGTTGAACATCTTCTATTTTGTTAAGTACCTGGTACTTGTTGAAAGGCCTACATTGTCCTCCCATGCCTACTAACACTGTAATTTGAAAATATTGTAAAAGCCAATTATTTTTAAAAGAGTAACCGTGGAGTTTCTTGCCGGCTCTTCTCCATAGGAAACGACCAATTGGAACCGTGCACCTAGCTTGCGACGTTGCATAAGTGCCCATGTAGGTTTATGTGAAATAAAATTTTTGATTTTGAAAAAAATCTAAATATCTAACTCAAGAAAATTTATTCTTCTGGATGAAAAATTACATAAGTTAAGTAGGTATTCTAATTAAAAGGTTCCAAGGACCGTGATCATTCACGTTCCTTAGTGAATTCATTCATAATATGAATTCATCAAGACACAACTAGTTTTCCTTGTATTTTTTTCAAAGGCGTTAATATATCAGCATCGTAATTAAAAAAACTAGTCCGACTATTATTTTATTCGTAAGTACCAGTTTTTTAGAAACACGCTTTTTATTCTTACATTGTACTTAGTGTACTGTTGTAATAATTTTTGTATCGCATTAAATAGATCAAATGATAAGCGTTCATTTAATGTAAATATTTAGGTACTCATGTAAGTCTTTAAAACACAAGTTGTTGACCACTTCATCACACTTCATCGCCTATTTTCATATGGTATAAACTAATTGTAATTACATACATTTTTTGTTGCTATTATTACATTATGTAATTTAATAGTCGTGAACTTTTGTCCGCGGCCATGACCGACAAGTAGTGGTTCAGCCTACTGAGCTATATGTTCGCGATTTCGACAAAATATTGGCTATTTAAAACTAAAAACTTACTATTATAGCACGTGTGTTCAAATCAAAGACGCAATTTATTTACTTGCTAAACTCGTCAGGTTAGCATATCGTCGGGCGTTTATTTCAATATTCCAATTCCAAAGCCATAAAATATTTATTAGGTCATCTTTATATGAATTACTTTATCAGAACAAATTAATTTACGTAATTAAATCACGACATCCGTGTTCGTCACGCTCTCGTCGTTAACTGGGTAATCAACACGCGAGATGCGTCCACATAGTCAGAAATTCATAATAGAAGTCTCAAAACTTGCAGGTAGTTTCTCAATCTCAATGTTTCCCTCTAAAAATACTTCTCCCACTCATTAATTTAGTTTTATATTTTTTACTCAATCATACCGATCATCATTATCATCCTACAGCAATCATGCCAATAAGACAGATAAACTTTAATTAACGTTGCCGTTGCCTATCTGGACTTCTGGACCCACACGCTCACAAATCGCCAAATAACGCTCTTAGCAAGGGAGGCACTCGATTATAAACTTTCAGGACATTATTATCTTTCTTAGATTGCAATGTACTGTACAGCTATGGAATAGGAACTATCCGGTTTCATGTACAATGGCTACGCATTTCAACCCCATATTCGTAGTGAAATACACTGGGGCGACCCCTATTTGCATACATTAATGCACTTACAAAGACCTTGACCTAACCTCGGTGTTATTCAGTTATTTTTGCCTGTTTGTTGTTTTTCGTTCACTGGATAAACGATAGGCACTGTTTACAAACTAACTGACATATAATTGTATGGACAAATTACTGACAGTTCGACAAGTTAAGGTCCAAAAACTGCCATTTTGCAGTTATGAGGCTAAATCATGCTCATACAAGCTCTATTTGTTATTTATTTCACTGACCTTTTTAGAATCTGCATCAGCCTTCACATCCCTCTTGTCATCCTTAGAGACATCTCCTGCGCCATCATCGTCCTTGCCGTTAGCCGTAGTTGATTTTGAGTCGCCTGTTCACAAAAAAAATGTTTTACGAACACTTCGATATTTGAGGTATTTAAAGGATCTTTATTAAGCTTTGAGAGCTTAAGGTACAAATCTGATTCTGGAATCAATTTGATTACCATAATCAACAACTATTCCTGGGTTTTGTAGCTTTAGTCAGGTTTCAGAGAAAAATAGATAGCGCCATTGCAAGAGTCATTGACTCACCGCGCACTGTTCGTGTATTATTGGGAGCCTGAAGATTGCAGCCTAATTTCTCCCCATTTGTTTTTAATCATAGCAATGATTAAGAACCGATCATTTTGTAGGATAATAATACGATATCGTTCAGTGACATTGTGGTAACGCTGTACATTTTTACGCGATAACTTTAACGATGATAACGAACCATTGCATAAAGAGACTCCATTACTGATAATTTCCGGACGCATCACACAGCGAGTACTGACTTTAAATCTATTCCAACTCCAGAGTCATCATATGCACGTTAAGGTGACCAGCGACGACTACCACTTAAGTATCTATTTAGTCGGAGCGGGCAACAATCAACGGACTCTAAATGCCATCCAGTTTAATTTACCTAGCAACACTATTAAAACTATAAAAGGTTTTATTTTTTTAAATTAAAATGCACTTTTTACCGTCAAATTTAAAGCCCAAATTCAAATAGAGACCAATGATTTGCAAATGTGATAAACTGCCAACGATAAACGCTATCGGTTTAATTTATATAATACTACAATTTACAAAAATAATACTAGTTGAGATAATGAGTTTGCGAATATAAACGCCCGTAGAAACAGTAGCTTCTTAAGCTGGGCATCCACTGCACCGCGCTTAGCCTTTGTTTGCATAAAAAGGGCAGCACAAAAAAGCAGAGATGCGCGGAACAATTGGTTCAGCGTATTGGATACTTAGCTTAATGTTCGCCTGTTGCACAAACGCAACGATAACGGTCGTATACAAGGAATATAGCAGGGTAGCGAAGCGGTCTCCCTTCATTTATGGCAAGGAGTTATCCCCAGGTTTTTTTTAATGACATAATAGATGTTGATGTGTTCCAAGATTTTATTCAATGCAACAAAGTGGCAGATAGAGGCGACCATCCTTTGCGTCTCAACTTTGTATTTACTAGCTTCTGCCCGCGACTTTATTCGCGTGGAAGTCGTAAGATGTCACATTACAGTAATATAACAGGCACATTTCTGGCCCGCGCTATTAAGTACCTCGTGTTCGCATAGTTTTCTTTCTGACTTTTTATTTTTGACCGGTTCCTACAGTCCTACTAAGGGTCGTAGAGTGATATTAAATATTATCTTCCTCAAGAATTGGACAAATCCGACTGGTAGTTCCAGAGATAAACACGTTCAAAAAAACCCTTCAGCTTAGTAGATAGTATAGATTGTCGATTTATTGTTACAAACCATTCATCGTTCATAAAGGCATGAGTCGTTAAGTGCATGGCGATCGAGACTTGACTCCTAATTTTTGAACTATTTTAGGGTAAATCATAGCTTTGTATCATCAAGTTTAACAGGTTTGTCAATGCCCTTCGGTTCTGAACTTACAACAAATCGATTTGACTATGCAAACCGATCTTGGCGGACATTGAATTATGAATGAGTGATCCATTTCTCTCATGCTTAAAGGTATAGGCCACACTGTTGCGTTAAGAACTCTAGATACCATATTGGGACGTAGCGCCTTTTGATACGATATTTCCTCACGATCTTTTATTAACCTGTGTTAACAATATACTAATATACAAGCACATCAATTTACGAAAACAGTTTATAATAATAGACTTTTTTTTTTACTTGTCTTATGTGCTTCGTTACTCTGGTAATCTTTGGCTTCGTAATATCTTCCATCTTTCTCGCGTCCGCGTCGCGCCTATGTGACCGTCCCTTATACTGTAACGACCAGTTTGCGCAGTAAATTGCGCAATTTATCATAACGTGTCTACCTCAACACTGAATAAATAGCTCGTTGATAACATTTCGCCTACAAGAAATCACGGAAACACGTTGAACTTTACAAATGACGATTGGCTGATTAATTTTCTAGTCTAATAGCGAAAAGGTGGATTGGCGAAATGTTCTAATAATGTCCTCGAGTTGAGTTCGATTCCTGCATTGGGCCCAAAATTCATTTATTACATATTTTTTGCAATTAAGTAATGTTGTATGTGTTGATCTTTGTGTATGTAGAACCCACGACAAAAGCTAAAAGTGTTCATGTACTCCTTAATTCCATCTAAAAATTAAAACACGGCCTCAGACTCCGAAAGTTTAAATTCCAACTGCAACTTAACGCTCGAAAGTGCACTTATTGGTCGTTTCTCTGCTCCCACACGATTGGCTAAATTGCTCTGGATGCTAACTGAATCTCGCCGGATAAAAGTAAGCGGTTAGTACTTACGATGCCGAGATATTGTTAGTTACAGTCATGTGCAAGAAATGTTCATGGGGTGTGAAGATTATTATGAAGCGGTTCTGGTACTGTCGGTACGTGCAATATTAGTTTGATAAGGACCTTTTTCGCTCCCGACCAAACCATGCCCCACATGTTGGAGAGTCCAGTGTCCATACACCTGCACTTCCGAGGACCTAAAAACCCCACTGATGCCGCGATTGGCGTGCCCATCTACTGGGCTCAACTCATTTAATAATTTACCATCGACTCGAATAGAAGAAGTAGAATGAAATGCGAATGATTAGCCTAGTCAGAAATGCACTGATTTTGGTCCAAAACCAAGACTAGTCACAGACGACTAAAATTAGCAACCTCAAAAACTTGCAAGTACACACTACAAATAATTATGTTCTAAACCGGTATGCATTAAAAATTTGGCCGGAATAATCACAAGACCGATTTTAGAAGACCTCCGATTTCTCAACATCGAAACATTCAAGGAGGTCAAGATATTTTGTAGGCGACTGTGACTCATACTATCCACCCAGTCTGAATCTGTAATTACAAATATCACCGGCTAGCATAATAGCGTAGAATTTATCTTATGTAGTAACCGGGTACCGGTTTCAACAGTATCATTTCTTCAAATTTTTGTCGAAGGAAAAGTAAGCGGTTAATATGCGCAACTTCGCAGACAGAGAAACCCTTTAATTGTTGAATTCGCCTAATTGTTTCGGAAATTTTGAAATTCTATTTGCATGACTTGCGTCTTTGGTTATCTCAGCTCTCAAGTGTGTGTTAAGAATTAAAGAAGATAACGGTTCTGAGTAGTTCATACTTTCTCTTCCTTCACGTTTTCGAGTGCATGCTTTGTTTGAGGTACTAGCAAAGATGTTACTATTTGAGTATCCAAACATTTTAATATTTTAGTATCCAAATTATAGGCTCTTCACTGCACTTAAATTAATCATATAAGTTACCAGTTGACAAATAAGGTTTTATCTCAGTCTGCTTATGTACCACAAACCCTTTGTACAAAAAAAAAAAACTGTCTAGGAGAGCGGCCATTACACATTGCGCGGGAAAGACATGTTTATTTAATACATAAACATACAGACACGTAAGGAATTCAAATAGTACTGCCTAGATTTATTAAAACCAGTTTCAGAACAAGCAGAGCTCCTTTTCATTGACGAATATGCCTATCTTCAGGGCTTTTTGTCTTACAATGTGGGCAGAACTAATTGGCTCATGTATTGATTGATTAATTTTGGGTTTATTAGCAATACAATCCATTAAATGGTCGTCCAATTTCCCTCAAATACCTGGCAAATACCCGAGGTGATGTACGCACAAGCAACGGCGCCATTTAAGTCACAGCAAGTGCTATGCACGGAAATCGATAATGACGAGTGACAAGGTTGCAAGTTTACTAGTAGCAACGCTTTTGACAAGTTATTCAGTTTCTAGTTTCCATCACTCGTTTCGTGGGATTTGTAACCGTTTTAATGTATTTTTTGCAATGAATGCTTAGGTTAGGATATGCACTGACTATAAATTATTAAATAAAATTCATTTATTTCAGGTCCTTGACCCATATTAAATACAAAAACAATACACTTTGTCAATTTAGTGTCACAATGTTGAATTACATAAGTTTTATAGTCGTTATAGCTATGATGATAATAATTAAATAAATGTATATACCGTCACTATACCGTTTATAGCGTCTTCTCGGCACTGTTTATCTCAACGAAAATACAGCCGGAATCCATGGGATAGTTTGTATCATTTAATTGCAGTAGTTGATCTTCTATATCGCCAAAGATAGAATAAGAATCACAATACTAGATCGATAATCTATTATGATGGGTAAATGGTATATTTAAGGCCAACGCGCTCGGTGCGTACGGAAATAGTCATCCTTTCCGAGGACCGCCGCGCCGGTGGAAAGTGATTAGATTAGAGAAGTTTAAGATTTCGTAAAAGCTGATAATTATTCATGCATTAAGTGAACAAGGCGTGCTGTTTTAATTATTCATCATTGTAACTATTGTAAGGGTTCTATCTAATGATATTTCTCAGATGATTTTGACTGATTTGTCTTTATTGTTAAATGGTTATTTTGAATTCGAATTCTGGTTGAAAAAAAAAAATAGTTATTATGAATTTGAATTCGAAATTTGAATTCTTTCGAAGGCATGCTTCAGTAAAATCCAGTAGAGGCGGTGGCTTCTTTTCCCATGAAGATAATTATTATAGTATTAAAAGTTTTGCTTGAACCTGTAGATTTCTGTTTAAATTTTGAATAATATCACGTTAAGTATCTGATATAAATCTAAGAAATCAACTTTTCAATATTTTTTAACCGACTTCAAAAAGGACGTGTGTTTGTCACGCGATTACTCCGCCAATTATGAATTGATTTTGATGATTTTTTTTTTTTGTTTGGTAGGTCATGCTTCAGAGGTGGTCCCATATAAATTTTATTAACTTTGCTTGCGTAGTTTTTGAGTTAGCTTCAATATTACGTATATTTCCCACTTAGTCTTTATGGACGATGTTTCAAGATACTCCGTCACTGCTTATTACATGGTATGTAGTGGTATTTAAATTTGTGTGGGGTAGGTACCACAACTAAGTGAAAAAAAAAAACTTTTTACAACAAAAAAAAAACTACCGACGATCACTTTTTAGTGTTTTTTTTTTGAAGTCGGTTGTTTTTTTTTGTATTTTTTTTTTAATTACCAGAATTTTGAAAAGTTTTTAACATTTACGAAACGACACTTACCTGTCAGTGCATACCGAGAGATATAAAGAGTCAGTTGCGAGTGTTGCGATGTACAATTACATTATGATAACGAAATAAACGATTTTTATTGACAAACAAAATGAAATTAAAAATGATCGATTGTCTAGTGTCGAGTGTTAGAGCAACTTGCAAAGTTATGAGAATATACATATGTATTTAAATGGCATTTCCTACATCTTATCGATCGGTTCGATTTAATTATAAGTAAAGTAGAAAATTGTAAGAAAAGTTCAAAACGATCAAATTCTGTCAATAGTATTTTATATAATAGGAGGGCGGCAATATTGATCGGCGAAGTCGATCAAGTCTGTGGGCACTATTTCTTTTTACTCGACTGCGGAGCCTAAGAGGAGGGTAATGTATTTTAAAGAGTTATAGTATAGATAGTAGGTACCTACTTACCTTTAGTTATCATTGGGTGTACTTACGTAAAAATGCAAATGTACCTTAGTAGTTATTTCCGACAAAAGCAATTAAGTCGTATAATTAATTGACTTATTTGAGTAATTATTGTTTATTTTAATAATAATATGTAGATATGTGGTGTAGTGTATGAAATTATGAAAATGTAATGTACATCTTTTGGATGTTAACATAGATTGAAAAATAATAACAAACTGTCACAAAAATAAACAGATACTTAAAAATCGAAAATATTTCAATTTTACTGAATAAAATATTTGATTTGTATTTCTTTACTGTCAACACTTACAAGTCCACTACCGCCATTCCCGCGGGATTTTGCGGAACTATTTTTCACAAAGTTAACAAGCAAAAGACCTCGAAATCAGCCCAGAATAAGGTTAGTTGCCATGTAGATGAACACCGACTTGTGAACACATTTACCAGACTGGGGGACTGGTGCTAGAACCTGACCTTCTATACTAGGTGGCTTATCTTCCTCTTTGGTGTCTGGTTGATCTACATCGGCGTTACCTTGGGCTGGGGCAGGGTCCACAGACACCTGCGACTCACCCTTTGAGTCCTGAGAGGACTCATCTTCTGTTGTTTGACCATCGCCTGTCCCTGACTTCTTGTCTTCATCCTGCACACAAATATGTTGATGTTGAATTTCTTAGTTTTTTTAATTATTTTCAATACAATTGGGAAAATACATGTAAGAATCACTCAAAATATACTCCTTTTATTAATATAAAATCATTATTTAGTCAAACACATACAGATTTTTTCTTCAATATTTGAAAAATATGTTAGCATTTTATTAGCCATTGCTGCTGCTGGTCACTTCTTATGCAAATACACCCGTTAGTTATACCGTAACAAATTGGTTGTATCAGTTAGTGTCCGAGTGAGTAGCAATTTAGATAGTCAATCATTACTATGCAGTTAGTTAATGAGTTTAATACCTGATTTAGTAATGTTCAATAACACAGTTATACATAATTTACTTTACAATGCAAATAGATACATCTTCACAAATTGACAGTAATACTGAGCCAAAACAAAAATATTTAGATTATAGTGTATGGCCATTGCATGTTCTCTCAAATGTGTGCTGAGGTTGTCCGAGCAAATACAGCAATGGACAATCAAGTACTCAGATGAACATTTTCATAGTATATGGATGGCTTTGTATGTAAGCATGAATTTAATACATTCATGCAACTTTATAAAACTGCTCTATTATCGATTATTCTGTATTGTGAAACTACATGACATTTTGCACACAACCAATGAACAGATTGTGACAATTTTTACTCTAACCAGTGCAAAATGTATTGTTGTTTAAAAAGTCAACACATTATAAAAATAAAATTTTTGCAACCAAGCATTGCAAAATCTGCATGTTGAACACCATTCTATTGGTGAAGTTGGCGTCACTTCCGCGCGCCGACACTCAATTATCAACCTTATGTTAATAGTCGCAAGTCACAAATTTCAATGCTTCTCTTCTAGCACTACAGTAAGACGTATACAGCTGTGTACATACAATATGTATGTATGGATTACTAGTACCATTATGAGGAACATTCTACATCTCTCCAATCAAATCCGATGCACATTTCAACAATTTCAAGATAATTTATTTGCGTTCGCGCCATAAACGTATACTATCACAAAAAATGTACCGGAAAAAAAAAACTAAAGAGGTCAGCAATAAAGGCCCCCGAAAGGATACATAAGTTTTATTTACATCGCCGGCCGAGTTCCGAGCGTAAATAATGAGTCGCGAGGCCGCGGCTCAGTGGAACAACAACATATCACGCTGCCTCTAAAATTGAATAATCACAAGAAACCAAATATCAAGGTCATGCGGATTTCATATCAATGTCATATAACATCGTGCACATTAACAAAGGCCCTGCAACGAAATGCAAAGGGGCGGGGGTGGCCAAAATATGCGAAATCCTGAAAAATATCCCATTAGAATCAGTTTCGATAACTGATCAAGATGGCATTCACAGTTTTTATTGCGAAATATTGACTCGTATCACAACCCTCCGTGGCGTAGTTCCCGCTTTTAGCGGGAAGCAATCGTTCTGTCAGCCATGTTGAGACGCAGGCAAACATTAGTGATATAACACGGAAATAACACCACTACACAACTCAAATCCATCTTAATAGACGCGCACTATTACAGAGAAAATTAAAACAAAGACATATTTCACAACTATACCTGATTATCACTGATTTTCGCTTTATCGGTATCACCCGACATTTTTCCTACGAAGAAATTGAAAGCGAATTCCAAGCGTCTTCAAACACCGGACAACACAAATGCACGCACCCATAACATAGAAAAAAAAGTTAAAACGTTTTGTTATTTTCGGTGCATCGACCTTTACTTATGTCTAAAAACCGGAAAAAGGTTTATTTTGGCCCTAATTGGCCTAATTATTACAGATTTTATGAACTATCCTTCTATTTTGATTCTGTTTTACAATTATCTAACAATTAAAGAAGTTTCATCTTAAAATTTTATCGATGTATCCTTGTGAATTTCAAGAAAAATAATAAAAACGAAAAGTTATAATGGTTTTAACCGGAATAATACTAAAATAAGATTGTTTATTTTTGCTGCAAATATTTCTGTTACAGCCGCCATTAGATTATAAATTAAAATAATATTGTATTTGTAAAGGAAATATTACTTTCAATTTTAACAGGTGCTTGAAGGAATGACCTGAAATATAACTAGAAAAAAATATTTGCAGTAATTGATTTTTTAAATTAATTATATAATAAATCCTCTGTATTCATTTTTTAACAAAATAGCAATAACCAAACGCATTTTCATTTTCAACCAAAGACAACAAATTTGACTTTTCTAAAAACTCAACTATTATTTCTGTGAATATTTCAGAATGAAAAATAGCACAATCGCTGTTCTATTTTAGCTCGTTATGTTTCAGTTATATTTGGGAACTCATTAGATAATTCAAGTTGGTAGATAAATACACTAAATACAAAAAGAAATAAAATTGGTAAGCGACATTTAAAACATCTCTCATTTTGTCTATGGTCCGCGTCGTTCTCGCAACGAACTTGCGTTGCGAGAGAAACCTTTCATAAAGTTTTTGGGTCATTTTGATCCTTTTTAATGGCTGCGGTATTACGCGGTTGAATGTGAAATTGGGTTCAAATATGAGTGATTATTCTTCTATGGCTACGCTTCAAAACAATAGCCAAACGGCGGGATTTGCGGCTGCTGTACAACGTGCTAGATTGGTAAGCGCATCTTCTCTTTACAAAAATCGCGTCTATTGACATTTGCGTGTTATTTACCGTTAAAATTTTGTGTTTATACCTTCAACATGGAAATTATCATTTATTAGAAGTAGTTTTTATTCCAACCCGCCCTTTTCTCTTCATACCATTGATGTTTCACGAAGGATCATTGGTAAGATGCTTTTACCTAACCTACATATTGATTGTAATTTTTCGTGGTGATAAATGAGTACTTTAGGCAAATACAATGCAGCTGATAAGTTTTGATGTCTGTCCTTGCGGCTCGGATGATTTTGGTTGGCGTACACGCCAAGTGGTTCCGTTGCGGCAATACTGCGTTGTGGCACATTATAGGCGCGAATTATGCATCAGACAACAAACTAAATTCTGAACATGCTATAAGTGATTCATGAAATAAGCTTTTCATGTGGAACATTCCACGATTTCCATATTCAATGAAAAAGCTATTGTCTCTAGCAGTTTGGATCAATACAAGTTTTAGTAACAAAGACAATATTACAAATCAATAATGTTACTTTCCTTACTATGCATAATATCAATAGGAATATTCTAGATGTTTCAGTATACTTTCCCTACTAATCTCAAATATTATAACCACTAAGTGTTAATGTTTATAAATAATCAGTCACAGGGACATCTTAGAGGCGGATCAACCTAAGTTAAAGCTGGTTGGTGACTGCAGGAATTTAATTTAAAATGAGTCAGTTTATTTTTTCACATGTATTGAAGGGAAACAATTGATACAATTAAAATAAATGAACAATATTGGCTTTTTACAGTTAGACACTTTCATAAATTCTTGTACATTTAGCATCCTATAGTAGCTCATACACACTTTGATTTAGTAATGTATTGTAAGTTACCATTTTAGTTCAAACAGTTTAGTTCACAACACTTGGTCACTATCATGTTGCCATAAATAAACCTCATTTGTAACAAATGCATTATAATGATAAACATAACCGTCAATAATGTTCTTCTCGTCAGTTTTAATTAGTGAAATCAAAATTTGTATGAGACATAAATCTATACAAATAAATAAAATTTAAGTGTCTGTTTGTATGTAATAAAGAAGACTTTACCATGGACATAAGTTTCAACAGTTTCTGTGCAAGTTCATTATCACTTCCTATTAAATGACAAATTATATTAATTGTAGAACTGGTAGTAATTTGACTTACACCATTAGTCTACAAATTACTTCTAATCAAATCACACCATTAGTCTACAAATTACTTCAAATCAAATCATTTATTCCTTTGCAAACATGGGTAAAGTAGATACGTAGATGTTTTACATATTTCCTTCTTGTTCTCCGTGTTCAGCTGTCACATGGGTTTGTAAACATTCATACAACAATTTTAACAATACAGTGTATATATCTAAAATATAGATTACCATAAATTGTAAAAGAGGAATGTTCTTCTAATTAATATCAATGTAAAAGTTTGTAGATTAAAACTTGTTTCGTATTATAGTAAAAATTACAAAATGTAACCAACATAACTGGAAATGGTGAAGGTAAAAATAAGTTTTCTAAACATTAAAAACATTAATTCATCAATATTCTCTACAGGTTGCTGCTAAGCTCGAAGGAGGCGGAAGCAAGAGGCCATTGGAGGAGGGTCCAGAACCGAATGCGAAGAAATTAGCTTCAGTAGAAGTACCGTATCAACAACCACAACCACAAATGAGGTAAGATAAGATTCATTTATTTAAACTTTGTACACTCATAAAAAAATACATAGGTGGACTTAATGCCTTAGGCATTCTCTACCAGTCAACCAAGGGTGGTGGAGAGATTAGATGGCAGGTGCTCTGTTTGAGAAAAAAAAAATACAAGTTTCAAAATATATCAATATTCCACAAGGTTTCTGCAATATTAATATAACAAATGTTTCGTCACTTTTAATTTCCTGATGGTGTGATAATAATTTTAAACATGGGAAAAATATTTTGGGGTTGCAGACCGTAAGGTCTTGAAGTAAAGAACATGAACTACACAATTTTAAAGATCTACAGTCAGCATAGCTAAGTAGATGATGACTGGAGTTTCAAAAGTTTTCTATGGATGAAGACTTTAAATGCTTTGTTTTGATAGAATCCATTTTAAATGTCGCTTTATTAATGAGAATAATAAAATTCGTCTAAAAGACTACTTATTAATTATGCAGTCTCTATTGCTATGTAAATTTACATGTGTCATGTTATTCAGAAAAATGTAAAGATATTGAGACAAAATGTAGTATTCGCCATATTTCGCAACAAGAATGTTCTTATATTAGTATATTGTTGCCACAGGTTAAGACATGGTGAAGTCTCAGAACTTACAATTTCGTGAAACTTTTCCATACATTCATTTGACGAGCGAACAGAACGAATATAAGTTTGTGTCAATTTTTTTTTCTCCACTGCCTATCTCGTGTCACATACACAAAAAACACGTGTTCTTGCTGTACGTACGTTTCGCGCGCGTCATATTGCGCCAAAGAGACATGTCACTCGCACTCGTAAAAACATTTGAAGGTTTTATGCAGAGTACTCTGCTACTCTAATTATTTTATCTTTTGCAAATATGGGTACAAGGTGAAATAGGAAATAATTATTTATTAATTATTAGGTTACCGTTTGGTTTTTTGATTCGGTCGTTGATCCCCTAACTCGACTTTCGTAAGCAACGTATGTAGTTGCTTGGACTCAGACTCTTGATAATATGCTGAAATTAACCTGGCTTTTAGAGCTTGATGTTTATTGTCCAAGTCGATGACCTTAATTGTAGGAAAGGCATCTTCTACGTTGGAGTTCCTAGAGAGAGGATGCCTCAAATATTCCTACAATGCTAAGAGAAGCATCACGCCGGTTTTGTATGTCATGCATTCCAAAAATGGATTTAAGTCTGAAATAAAAGATTTTTTTTAAATCATGCGTCGATATACAACACGGTTTTAGCAGCCTTGTAAAAAGGGAACTCCAGCAAGTTTGATCGTAACGTACCGAATAAATAAATCGATCATATTTAACACCTTAACATTTAAATACATGCCAAGCTCGTGGTGGGGATGTTTTCTGCAAATTAAGGCGATAGCACCAGAGAAACCCGCGATATTCGAATTTTGTTACGATTTTTGTAACTTGCAATTTTTTGTAACTTACAACCTGACAGTGACCTAAAAAATTCAAAAAACGTAAGAAAACTTGAATGTCGCGGACTACCTTATCGCATCCCCCTTAATACTTCGATTGTTCGTAGTGGACCGAGTGCCGCCCCGGCCGCGAGCCGCGCCGCCCCCCCCGCACCCGCCCCGGCGCCGCCCCCGCCCCCGAGTGCACCCGCCAACCTCATGCCCGACCAGACGCTCAACGAGTACATTCGGGTGCCCGACAAGATGGTCGGACTTAGTAAGTATCGACACCACTTACTACTGCAATAAAAAAGAAGAAAAAATAAATTTCCGTAAAACTTAAATCATAACTGCCTATTTTACAAATAAAATAAAAGTAATTGCTAAAAAGGCCTCGGTTTAGCATAATGTTAGATGGCAGCACTGATTTTCAGCTGAAATCGAAGGTTGCCCAGTGTCATGTATTCACACACTTTAGCTGCTGCACAGAATAAAAACATATAGAATGAAATAAAAATAGCAAATATGAGATAAAATACCACACCTGTTTACCCCAAAGAGGTATGGTGTACCGTGTATATGACACCCACATTTCGCCAGTTATATTTAAGTCCCATGATATACCCGGACAGTCCATTGCCAACAAAATAGCCAAGCAAGTCCAGAAAACAGGCTACCACTGAGAAATTCCGAAGGGAAAAACCAAAAACACTAAAGCAGTTGTGTTTGACATCACTGTTTAGTCTGGTGGTGTCAAGTGGGTGGTGTTCTAATAAATAAATAACCCCCATTATTAATTAAAAACGTTTCTTCTTAAAGTTAAGAGACGTTTCAACGTCAAAAAATTTGGTTAGACAGACTCTAATCATTACTTAAGAAATAGGGTTGGTCCCCTCTCCATACAAACGCTCTGCCTGTTTACTCTCTGGTTTATGACCTTAGAGCAATGATTTTTTACAGTAAAATAAATATCAACTAGTTCTATGCCCCTATGTTATCCGTTTTGATGATACATTATCTGTAGAAGCACTAGAACCCTTAGAAAATGCTCAAAATTGCCTGTTTAGGCTAAACAGGCAATTTTTATTAATAGTTGTCAAAATTATACAATAGGCAGAGGCCTATTGTACAATTTTGACAACTATTAAAAAGAAAACATAGGGGCACAGTAAATATCCTTCTTATTAAATTGATGAAATATCTTAAATTGGTCCAATATTGGAGGAGGAAATAGACGAGAGCCGAATCTCGAATTATGACTTTTTGTATGGAGAAAAGACTGACCCTATTTCCTCTTACGTTGCAGAAACATATAAATATTTAATGCCAAAATTAAATGCCATGTGCTTTGTCCACAGTAATAGGTCGCGGTGGAGAGCAGATCACGCGCCTGCAAGCGGAGTCAGGCTGCAAAATACAGATGGCGCCGGACTCGGGCGGCCAGCCCGACAGACTGTGCACCCTCACTGGGTCGCGAGAGGCTATCTCGAGGGCCAAGTAAGGACTAATACTAGCTACAGTACGCGGCTATTAAGAAGGTGGTAATTTTTCAGAAAATTTCGGCTTTTTAGAGCGTTGTCTCTCAAACATGTGGACATCGCCATTTCCCTTCATAATGGCCCCGTACTGTAGTACTGTAGTTAACCTTATCCCACCATCTCCTTTGTACCCGACTGCGCGATAGAACGAAAGGGTTCGGTTTTTACGATGGGACTGAAGTAATTTTTTGGGGTTGATGGCAAGGTTTTTAAGGAAATAACACAATTTATTGAAAGCAAGGCTTATTTTATTCAAACAAAGCAAATTATATTTTTTATACTTTTACTACTTTGATACCAACTGTCACACAAAAAAAAGAATAAAACAAAAGTAAATTATGTACCATCAAAAAAGGTTACAAGGACTCAATGAGGTTCACGGACTCTCAGACGCTCTTTAGGACACCGAGTCCGCACTCTGAAACTGTCGATGAATAATTGATAAGTTATTACGAATGGTATCGTACAGCCCGACAAAAGGAATTTGGAATCGACTTTGCGAAAGAGAAAGGTGAACCTTGAACATAAACCTAGACAAATCGACAGTCAACATTTATTCAGCCCACTGAATCTCACAGGTCTCATGGATTAATGTGGTAAAAAAAATCAATCTGCCTAGCCTTTTACCAACTATATTGGGGTTGGCTTCCAGTCTAACTGGATGCAGCTGAATTCCAGTATTTTACATGGAGCGACTGTCTATCTGACCTCCACAACCCAGTAACTGGGTAATACGATACCCCTTGGTTAGACTGGTTGTCAGACTTTCGGGTTTCTGACGACCCGTAACGACTGTCAAAGATCCACAAATGACAGCCGGGACCAACGGCTTAACGTGCTTTCCGAGGCACGGAGGAGTCTCGATATGTGAAAATGGTCACTAATCCAGGGACCAACCCCGGCAAGCGTACATTAACCTGATATGGATCGACCCGTGCGGCTGTTATTACTTAGCCACGAGCTCCTCCTACTGACATAGTGGTCAGGGAACAATAATTATGTCAGTTTTCTGAAAGAACCAACACTCATTTGAGCTACTGTGATGAATGTGATGATCGATGCTCTATGCTAGGTGAGGCCTATTGCAAAGATACACAAAAATGTGTCAACCCTAAAGTGGCTGTTATAGGTAAAATAACTGTGAACGTTCTTTATCTTTTTGACGTAGGGAGCTCGTAAACCAGATAGTGAACCACCGCGGCCGCGAGAACGCGCCCCAGCACCCCGGCGACAGCCAGCCCGGCGGCGGCATGCCGCCCATGCCGCGCGGCGGCGGCGGAGGGGGCTCCATCACGGTATGTAACACTTGTACAATTTATAATAAGTTTTGAAGCTAAAAACCAGGGTTTTGGTCATCTTTACGTTAGGATGAGCTTATTAACGTGCAATGTTCTAAGTATCAGAATGAATTTAGTAGATTGGCGGGTTTTACTTACCATTTGGAACTTAGTGCCATCCACGAATACACGCCCCACTCCGCTCCGCTCCGTAATAAAGTACAGCTTACAGTACAGTAACCGCGGAGTGGGGCGGTCTTCGAGGATGACACTATCCATACTTATTGGTCATGGTTAGTAATCATTTAAATATGTGAAATGCTGCCTTAATAGACTGGAAAGTGGGTAAAACTCTCAATAGAAATGTAATGTATTAATAATAGTAACAATTACTAACAAGTTTTTCAGCAAGTAATGGTATATTATAACACTTCTCGGCGATAAAAGCGTGATTTATGCATGTATTCTGTACATTTGTCACGACTTCGCACCCAATTTGCTGGGTTGACGCATACTATCGTTCTATACAGTCATAAATGGGAAGTCTCCACATTTCATAGCAGTCTGAATATAAGCATACTTTATGTTTCAACCTTCGTCAAGATTATTATCATAAAGTAACATTGAAAATGATGGTCTTCGTAGTCTTTCTCCCAATTTCTAGAAGTATGTCAAACTTTTGAATCAGAAAATCTTGGTTTTTGAAGTAGTTACTTCCAGTGCACCTATGCAGAATGCACAACAACTAGTATTGCTGGCTAGCTCAACTTCTCACACGACATTTGTCTAGGCTTGATAGTGCTTTTCTACATGATTATAAGGTTGACTGGTAGAGAATGCCCTGAGGCATTACGCACGCCTTGAGGTTTCAATCCAATCAGAGGGTTGATCATCCTGAAACTGGGTGTTAAGCTACGTAAAAGCGATGTTCCACTGTGTGGAGAAGTGTGTGGTTAACCTGTAGGCTTCAACCTCACAGGAAGTAGTTATTCCAACTTATCTGAATCCGCAGGGCAACCTACCCATCGGACGATCGGATTGGGTGCAAAATTGTGATGTAAGTATCAATTTTAATAATATTAATATATCATTATTCATTTTTTTAATCACCTGAGTAATATAGTTATTGTACCCTATAAATTTTGTAGTTACATGTCAAATATGCATGTTTTTAAAAGTATTCTGTATTTGTTAATGTATAAATGTACTTATTGTATAGTTTAATGTAATCATTGGTTTTTGTTAAAAATAACCATGTCATCTATTAAGAAATTTTGAAAATTACATCAGATTGCTCAAAATATGGTTAAGACAAATGACAAATAATATACCACAAATATTTAGCATTAGAATGATACAATACCCTCCTATATACACTGATGTTATTCACCATTTTACAAATGCAAGATTTGTACATTTCATTACACATGCACATCAATAGCAAAAAGTATCTTTTGAAATTATCTGTTATATAGTCTCTGAGAATCAGTTACTTACTATTTCATTCTACAGCAGGAGGAAATAATGCTGCCGGGTCCCAAAGTGGGCCTGATCATCGGCAAGAACGGCAAGACGATCAAACAGCTACAGGAACAGTCTGGAGCTAAGATGGTGGTCATTCAGGATGGACCTAACACAGAATATGTAAGTTATGACTGGACTATCACCAGATAAGGTACACCGTAAAAAAAAAAACTAAAATATAGGTTTATTGATTCAGGCGTGACTGCGGAAATCCATTTTAAAATACAATAGACGTAAATTTATATTCCGCTCATAGTAGTAGTAGTAGTAGCCTCAAGAGTCATAAAAAACCCTGTAAGAAATCGAGACGTGTTTCAACTCTCAACGTGGTATCCTCAGGATAACTATTGACCAGTCGCGAAACCGAACACGACGTGTTGCCACGCCGAGCGCTGGACGCAGAGTAGTTTCGAGGAAAATATTTCGGCTTAACTGTCGATGTCTATTTTCATAAATTATAGTATTCTACACCTACAAATTAAAGTCAAATAATACCAGAAACCTACCTAGGATTTGTACTCTAGCAGCACATACTTGTCTTTACCAATATCCAACAATATAAAGAGAACTTGCAAAATTGATTTTGTCAACCATAAAACATAACATCGCGCCTGTATTTCCCGAAGGGTTATGCAGAGATGTGCCTATAATACACCCACATTTCGCCAGCTATGTTCGAGTCCCGTGTAATAGAGGCGAGTCTATTGCCATCCATCAACCGCTACTGAGAAATTCTAGATAGAAAAACCCAATTTTTGTATTGAACCCAGGACCTTATGGTCAGCAGTAGCGCTTGCGACCACTAAACCAACGAGAATATTTCCATCAAAACTTACAAAAAACATAACAAGCAAAAAAATACACATATTGTATTTTTACCATCAGTAACTGCGGCACAACATCGTCGTTGTTAGCGGGCTAAGGTTGAAAATACAACGCTACATGGTTATTGTGGCACGTGGCCAAAATACCGTTTGTCAATACATTTTCTGTGACTCAATTTTTCAAATGTTTACCACCAAAGTCCTTTCATTGTCATTCAGGCCCCAAAATATCCTTGTAGTACTTTACGAAATTAAACAATGTAAAAATATGTTCAGGAAAAGCCGCTGCGCATATCAGGCGACCCAGCTAAAGTGGAGCACGCTAAGCAGCTGGTGTACGAGCTATTAGCGGACAAGGACATGCAACAGGGCGGCGGACCCAGGCAGCCGCAGTACGACGACCAGTACCAGGGACACGACCAGGGCAATGGACTCGCTACTAACTCCACCGAGGTAAGGAGGTGTCGAGTTATGTAGGAAAAGATTTTGCCATAGGGAATTGCTAAGTAGGAGAAGTTCAGAACCGCAAATGGTGCCAAAAAGAAAGCTTACCTTTCAAGATAACATTAGAAAAATGAAATTAAAATTCTATTGTTATTTCGAAATAATCGTATCTGAAATGATTAAAGGAGTAATACAAAGCAATGTATTTTATCCTTTAGAGGCGACGCTTAGGATCTCCATGATGCATGAACTGTAACAAAAATCATCCAAAAATGATAAAGATTCATGAGATTAACTTGAATAATAATTGTACAATTAAATAAGCAGTAACAAAAACGTTATTGTTATTAGGTACTAGTACCAAAAGTAGCGGTAGGCATCGTGATTGGTCGCGGCGGCGACATGATCAAGAAGATCCAGGCTGAGACTGGATGCAGGGTGCAGTTCCACCAGGAAAGAGACGACGGACCCGGGGACAAGAGGTAATGTATCTAATACTAAAATTGTTTATTGTAAATGAGGAATGTAAAAAAATATTAAAATAGAGCACAGTTGCTTATTTGCCTGAATTAGATTGAACCTGCGCTTCAGTGTCGAAAGTGCATAAATACGGAATGTAGTGAATCAACAATGAGTATAAAGTAAAAACTAAAATTAAAACTTAGGTAAATAAGTTAGCGGTTCTATTGGCAGGCAGCAAGTAGATCTTCTGTCTGTGCATAATCGATAGTATTTATACTCATCATGCCTAAATACCCTGAAGGTTTAGGCAGAGGTATAGAACGGCCTCCTTACGAAAACGTTGATCAGTTTTTCACGTCACATTAAACACGTTACTTGTCAACGTCACCATTTTCATCGTATAATAATTATGACAAGGTTCTAAGTATGGTTTAGGTTTTCGTAAGTAGACCGTACAGTAGGCAGTAGACCGTAAAAAGAAGGTTTTATTAAATATACGAATGTGATACAGATGTTACCTGCAAGGCAAGCCACACCAAGTGGAACAAGCCAGGCAAATGATTGAGGACCTCATCTCAAGTGTAAATGTGAGTATACAATTATGTGATTTTGTGTAGAAACTAGTAAAAATAATGGTCAAAATTTTCATTTAAAATCATGATTGAAATAATACAAGTTAACTGCTAAAAGCTGTTAGATTATACTGTACTAAAGCAAGCTGCAAAAGTTCAAGTTACTGGTCAATTCAGGCTTGCAATTGGTAACTTGGGAGAAGCCTATGTCTGGCAAGTAGACCACAATAACCTAAGTTTGGATGCATTTTTTTTTTTGACACTTACATAATTAGTTGGGTCTGCATTCGAATATTTCATACTAACCAGCTGTGCGTATTTGCACCTGAGTGGATTTTGGAAAATGGCAAGTGTAGAATAGGATGCATGGTAAGCTCCCCATTGAGAAGGACAGATGAGAGAGATGGGTGTAGTAGGCAGAAAACCGGGTGTTGCAACTTTAGAGCTAATACCTATGTCCAGCAGTGAACTACGATCGTAGTTTCTGAAAGGCTGGTCAGCAATGTAAGCATGTAATACTGTGATAATGTACAGAGACGTGAGCAGGAAGTGCGGACGGGGCGCGGGCGCGGCGGCTCGGGACAGCGCAACGGCGAGCGCGGCGGCGGCGGAGACTACTCGCAGTGGCAGGACGCGCAGGAGATCAGGGTCACCTTCACCGTGTCCAACGTCAAGTGCGGACTTATCATCGGCAGAGGTACGTCACACAAGTACTATAACTTTTTGTGAACTAGTTTTTCCAGGGAAGCAACAATTATTTATTTCACTTTTCTATTTTTATATTTGTTCCATTGTAATAAAATGAAATAGACGTCTTTGTGAAGGCGCTTGTCGAGGGAAATGGCTCCGGTTTTAAGGGCATGGGTGCCAGAATAAAAGCCTCGATTTCAAAGCATTCATGAATAGTTGCACCGTTGTGATGCCACATACTTTATCCAGGCGGCGAGGTAATAAAGCAGATCAACGCAGCTTCGGGCGCACACTGCGAACTGGACAGACGTGCGCAAGGCTCGGACCGCAATAACCGCACCTTCTACATACGAGGACACCCCGAGGCCGTGGAGCACTGCAAGCGGATCATCATGGAGAAAGTCGGCATGGTATGTACAACCATATTTGAATACAGAATCTCAGATAACTACAGAGTTCTGGGAACATAAATTCATGACTGAAATTCAAGTTCTATTGCAAGCGATTAGGTGACAACACAATGACATGTAAATTATCTAAGATTCAAGTTTACATCACCCAAACTTTTCTCCCATTCTGTATTTTTACTTTGTGGTCCCATTGCATCCTGCAAAAGATAGTGTTGTCCTGTCTCTTATGATATAGAGATGGCATAGCCATTGATCATCAAATCATCAACGCGTATTGATGATTTAAGACTTGAATGTTTTTCGTTCATCGTAAATGATGTGATGTAAAATACAGGTATTCATCTGCATCCAGTTGATTGGAAGCCCACTTCAACAAAGTTGGGAAAAGGCTAGGCAGATTAATTATGTGATGTTCAATAACACATTTGATTTTTTCAAATTCTAATTATTACTTGACTGGTTACTGTGATGGTTGGCGAAAAATGTGAAAATTATCATGATTACTTATCGTAAGCTCTCGTCTCTTTAGCCAGTGAACTTCATCAACGAAGGCAGCGGAGGTAACGGCGGCAATGGCAACGGTAACGGTAACGGCGGCAACGGCGGCGAGTACTACGGCGCGGGCGCCGGGGCCGGCCCGCCCGCCTGGGGATACAACCCGCACTGGCACCAGCCGCAGCAGCAGCAGGGCCCGCAGGTACAAGCTGGTGCATAATAAATCGAGCTTTGGGTATTTTGCTCTCTCACGCACGATTATAGTAGAAAAGACGAGATATGTTTCATATTAGTAAAGTAATAAAGGTCACAGTTAGCCCTTCATAGAATAAAAGCATAAAAACTGGCAAGTCCAAAACTAACTGAAAGTTTCATTTTGTTAGCAAAAGAAGTATGAAAAAATATATCCATAAAAACTCGCAAGATTATAGTTAACCCAGTAAATATTCACATATTGTATTCAGATAATGGGCTCTTTCTAAAACATACGTTCACTTCTTCGTTGCGTAGCAACAGGTGCAGATCAACCCGGCGACCGGACAACCAGACTACTCTCAACAATGGATCGATTACTACCGCTCCTTGGGACTGATGCGCGAGGCCGACGCCATTGAGGCACAGGCCAAAGTGCAAGTGCAGGGCATGGATGGTGAGCAATGCTTCTGAATTATTATCATTTTTTGTTTATAAAGTTACTAGCGACCGGCCCCGTTCACACAGTTGTTACAACCCGATAAAACATCGAGATTTCTTTATTATATTTAATTTTAATGTTTATTTATACACATAAACCTTCCGGAATAAATTGCCTAATTGATGGAGAAAACTGCATCAAAATTCGTTGCGTAGTTTAGAAGAACAACGTGGTCAGACGGATACGAAAAGCTGAACACAAAAAGGTTTCAATTTAATTTGTATGTAGATATTAATGAACTGCAAAGAAATAAGTATAAATAAAGTATACTTCTCATTTGCAGTGAGGATTTAGCATCTTTTATGCTTAATCAAGATGAATTGAACTGGTTAAAAAAGTTTGTCCTAAAAGTTGAAGACATTGTTTTGATGCGATTTGTTTTTAGTGATCATTATTCAAGTAGATTCAGTTTTGAACAAACTCTTTGTATAATCATTCTGAACATTAATCAAATAAGATACAATACACGACAAATGAAACCATAGTAGAGCAACATTTTATAGACTTCGTCATGTGTACGATAGTCCGTGCAGGATTGATATCCGACGAAGGAAGCTACGTATTTGTTTTGATCTGTAGACTTTCTTGATATCAAGGGTGTTCAAATGTTTAATCTGTGTCGTTAGGTGGCGGCGGCGGCGGCGGCGGCACCCCGCCGGCCGCGGGCGCGGGCGGGCCCCCGGGCGGGGCCGCGGGGCCCGGCGCGGGCCCGGGCGCCGCGCCCGCGGCCCCGCCCGGCGCCGCGCAGCCCGACTACAGCGCGCAGTGGGCCGAGTACTACCGCAGCATCGGCAAGCTCAAGGAGGCTGAGGCTATCGAGGCGCAGATCAAACTCAAGGTTAATACATCGCTTTGTAAATCCTAATTGGCATAATGACTGTTTGATAAATATAAATGTTGATTTATGGATGGACTCGTATCATAAATCCGTTATTTTTTAAATTACAATTTGACCGGAGTTTTAAAATATTCATATTGTGCAGACGACGAGCGGCGGCGGCGGCGGCGGCGGTAGCTCCACGCCGGGCGCGGGCGGGCCGGGCGGGCCGGGGGGGCCGGGCGGGCCGGGCGCGGGCGGCGCAGGCGGGCAGTACGCGCAGTACGGCGTGTACGCGCCGCAGGTCTACCCCGCCTACCAGCCCTACCCCTACCCGGGACAGCCCAACGCTGAACACCACCAATAGGCAGTAAGTACCGCCCCCACACCACACACACACACCCACACACGCAGACTTACCGTGCTTACCAATGACATATCTACGAAAAATACCAGCTGAACACCAGTATTTTACATAGAGCGACTGCCTATCTAAAACCCAGTAACACAAACTCTATGTTAAAGACTGGAAGCCCACACACGCACACACACCCACCACCCACAAGTAGACTTACCGTGCTTACCCCAATGACACACCTACGGAAAATACGCGATGGAAAGTTCGACATGCTTACGCCTGCAATTACATATATTATGATCGTTTGTATGAATTATGCCTTATAAACGCGACAGAGTGCAACGATCGCTTTTGGTCAAAATGATACAGCCAAAAACTAGCTGAAAATGCAACTAATAAGTCTTGCAATGTGACAAAGTCTTAATTTTTGGTTTACAAAGCATCGCCGTCTGTACGTCGTGTAATTTGCATAGAAAAAATAAGTACGCAGAATTTCTGTCGCGTAATTTCGGCTGGAGTGTCGCTCCACATAATTGTGTATGATGCCAGCTGTCAAACAGTGTTTACAATACTACTATACCCGTTCTATGTACTATCGGTTGTGTACTATAAGTTGTGTGCCTAGGATAACTTGTTCTTATGATACTACCTGATACGTGATTATGTTCATATTTGCCTGTTTTTATAATTATTATTTTTGATTTATTCTATGACATGTCGTTATGCTCTCAACTGCTTTGATTATATTTTTATGGACCCGATTTTTTCCTCGTTTTTGTTATAGAAGTAGCTCTTGTAATGCTCATAATACTGAAAATGCCTTAAATAAAACCTCATGAATTATCATTTATATTTTGATGAATAAAATTGCAAGACAATCAATATATTATGATGAATTAATGTACATTATGTACCTACTATGTATTTATATTATGTAGCTTATTATTGCTTACCATCGATTGGCGTTTTACTATAGACAATTGAAACAACATGTTAGCAATTTATTTAAGCTGTTCCAATTATCACAATGACCCTGAAATGTATGATATTGACGTGTTATTTGAATTTGAACAGTATTACATCCAGCATGTTATCGTATATTTTGTGTACTTCTCATAGGTGATTGGTTTATTTTTACATTGCAAATTATTAATCTTTATTTTACAGGCATTTTCCGTTATATATCACAAACATTATTGACGAAATGCATGTCTTAATTTATGATATATTCTATTTCAGTTTGCATGTCATACAAACATAATTGTAAATTTATAATATGCTATATGGACGTTTCTAGTAGTTATCTGTGAGATGTGTTGAACACCAACTATTTAGTGTGTGTAGTGTTGCAGATGTAGGCCAGTTCCGGGGTTGCCTGCTCGTGAGCGCAAAATCGCCAATTTGTTACGTAGCAAGTGTTGCCATGTTCGTTTGTTTGTGTGATTGCAGAGCGCCGACGGAGGGCCAGGAGACCAGTCGCCGCCTGACTCCCCCGTTGTACATTCTAACGAAATAGATATTATCTTGGGAAATGAACGCATCATACAACTACTGCAACGCCTAGCTTCTAACTACCTACAATAAATAACTTGCAGTTAGCGCGCTTCTCTAGATCTGAGTCGACCTCTCCCCACACATACAGCTCTCGACCTCGAGTCACATGTTCAAACTGTATGATCTGATTATTATTTTAAATCTTTTAATTGTTATTTATGATTGTAAATAAATACAAACAGATAAATTAACCTCTTGGCACCTATGTAGACGTCCACTCACATCTAGAGTCGTCGTCCTGAACAGACAGTACATAGGCACATATCACATATTTATTTCTTGTGGGTAACTAACACTTGAACATTGTCAACAAAACGTATATGATGAGATTATTTTTTACGAACACTATATTATTTAAACTTACGAACGGCTGTGTGGTTTATACTTTGATCTGTGTTATATCATGTTCTATTTATACTGAATTGTTATGATTGTTTATGTGCCAATATTGATCATTTGACATGCCAGTCTGTCCAGGTATAAGTTAGAAAGCCACACTGCCTTAAAAGATGTAACAGAATGATCCGACCTACCACGGAGCTATACAGAGAATGAAAGCGGACACCACGCCGCGAGGAGCCGAGGTAAATGCACTGTGCTGAGTGACTAGTTGACACGCAAACTGTCTTTTAAATACTTGTGTAATCCACGTGAATTTGGAGATCACCACTTTATTTTTCCACGAAATCATTATGAAATCATGAGAATAGAACTCCCAATTCATGTAATGAACTATGTTTAGCATACGTTAGGTTATAATGTTTGGCGCCACATCTCTCTGGACAGCTCGTAGGTTGTAATGCTGGTATCAGTGATGTACGTTATATAGCCTCGGTTTAATTAGGTGTTAGTCTATATGAGAAATAAATGAGACAAAGGTAATGTAATACTATCTACATTCCTCTCGACACTGTTCACTTATGGTTCGACGCGGCTCACGCGCGACTCGGCACCGAGGGCGCAAGCCCCCTCAGACTTGTATTAATTTTTAAGCATATAAAGTGTATATTGATTCACTAGTGTGTTCATTTTATTTATAATCATGGTTTCTGTCCACAGTCCCTGGAGGTAAGTGACCCTAACTCTAACAATATAAACTGTTGTGCTTTTTACTCTTTCTCACGATATTCTGAGGTTTTTACGTGTCGATTGACATTGTTTTATTTGGTGAATTTTATTATTTCTGATATATTTTTCGTGAAGGTGTTTAGTAACTATATTAGGATCTCTGATTTACTATTTATACAGTCACGATATTTGGCGTATGGTGAAATGTTTGATAGGTCAGATTATTTCGAACTGACGTCGAAAAACGGTATCTTATAATGAATAACGAGGATAGTGAAATTGACCTTTCTGAATGTTTGCCACACGTCAAAAATCCCATTGCTCTACAGGCGTGTATTTGAGTTATCATGTTATTCCTATAATACTAGGTGTAATTCTTACGTTGACATCTCGTAGATACTAATCTCATGGTTCACTGTTTTATCGTATTCGTTTTATGATGTTTGCATATTTTAAATGTGCTTTTCACAGAATCGCATATCCAGAGATATGACATCACTTTTCTTACAAATACTGACGAGCATACTTCACCACAAAGGCGGGACATCTCTGACATGCTAACCAATATTTTTAAACATTGATAATGTTTTTGCGTTACATATTGTAACATTTCCACGTGTCTCTATATGCCCTCTATCTTATACTTGTATTTTTACATCGCTGTGTACTTGCTGTGTTGATTTTGATTATTATCTTGTGTGTATGCTATATTTGCATCTCATCATGTGATTGCCTCACTACGCTCATTGTTGTCGATCTGTTAAAGGTGGAAGAAGTACTGCCACTCGTTAATATCATTGAAAATGACACAAAAATGATACAAATAATGTTGGAATATGGCGGAACGAGCACGAATGCTGAGATAAAGGTGGTATTACTGAGATTGTCTTGGTAAGTTTTACTATAGATGAAAGGATGAAATTAACTCTGATTATCTGGTTACTCTCAAACGTCATGCCAAGCACAGTTAGAGTAGACGATATTGAAACTTAAAACACACAGCAAATCCATGAGGACAATGCCCATGGAACATCTTGTTATAGTATCACGTACTGAGGGTAACCCCACTATGAAAACTGCATAAGTATTTTGATTAGTGTTTTTAGTGACATAATGGCAAAATATTAATGATCTCTGATACATTGAAAGGGTTTAGTTCTGTCTGGCGAATGCGATTTCTAAGGAAAGTACAAAGTAACATCAATAATTGGCTTAGGGTCACTTTCGACTACAAAAAAATCTTTATCAAAATTTTCTATTGGGCTTAAGAAATTCGTTCTACATAAACATCTGAACACGGTGTATTCATACCTACATACAATTATGTGTATTAATTTACTCTGCACACCGTAGATAGCTCGCTTTCTGAGGTATTTTACAGTAGTTTTTCTATTTAATAGTGCTTTGGTTCGCAATCGCGTGTGTGAACACTGACAAATTTGCTGAAAAATCAATAGCAATTGAAAGTTTGGTTTATCCACCCCAAAAAATCTACCCAAGGATACTCGGAAACGTATGTCTGAGAATCCACCCTAAGCCTATAAATTCCGTTTATCCAACTATGGCTAGGGTGAATACTCGGACATGCGTTTCCGAATATCCACCAGCAACTGTTTGTCTTCCGCGCTGTGAACGATTTGTATGACGTTTATCGTTGAATAAACGTCATAGTACGCGGTCATACTAATTGTAATGACGCTACTTGGTCGGCGTCTCGTTCACGTTGCAGTGGACATACGGCCTTAGGGTGGATTTTTTGGGTTGGCTAAATGGAGTAACGCGAAAGTTTATCCTCAAAATACCTCAAAATCCGGGCAAATAGGTGTGCAGTTGAATTATTTATAAAGCGTTTGAACGCACTTAACAAAGCGAATACATTTTATAACAATAATAACAATCCAAAGACGATTACCATATAAATTAGAAACGGTAGTTTTATTGGTCGAATGATAAAGTGCGTTCACCGCTTTACGTTTTGGACAAATCTTGTCTAGTCATAATCGATGATTTTTTAATTTTATATTAGTTGTATCTATGTTCAACCATTTCATTTTGCATTTTAGCTTCGTAGCCATCGTAATGAAACAACAGTTTATTCCAAATTATTTTTATTTTCATGTTACATCTTCTTTACTTCCATATTTTTGAATTTGATTACGTTATATTGGTTTTCACAGCGGCGAGTTAGGGGTGATACAATAAATTATATTAAAACTATGTTTTGTTTTATTTCACAATAGATATGAGAGAACATAGTTATTATTAGGACCTGCCTAGCTTTCATTATATTAAATTATCTTAATGTACCTACTTATTATCACAGCTATAAGATAATACACTATGAAGGTCTAAGTAGATACGGATAACACATACCAACATCACATTACTTATTACAATTATTTAATAAATAGTGCAATTTGACTAGATTTTATTCAAGTAGATACACCTCATGTTATAAGTTCTATATAGGTACTTATTTCGAATAAAGTGAACTCTGCACTCCATAGCTTCACATACCTACCGCAGCTTAGATTTGAATGATCATTAGAATTTATTTTATTACTCAACTATTTTATATCTAATGCTAAAATCTTGAAGATGGCAGTGTAAGTATCAATAGTTCATCGTCTTGTTATAAAATATGTCAGTACCTCTGCTGCTGATTGCTGTCAGTCTCATCTGATGTGCACGAGTTGAGCGATGCTGTTGATGCACTGGACGTTCTGATGAGCTGTGAGAGCCGAGACAGTGGCGCTGTGGCCCAGGGTTGCAGTGGACTACCTGGCTCGATGACTGGTGAAGGAGATACCCTGCGAAGAAGTAGGTTTCGAGAACACATCCGACCAGCATAAACTCCGATTACACCAACCCTTTTATTCTTTAGTAGCTGCATCCCGCGGTTTCACCCGCGTAAGTCTAGATCCCGTGGGAATATCGGGATAAAAAGTATCGTATGTCATATTCCAGGTCATGGTCTACCCCTGTGCCAAATTTTATCCAAATCCGTTCAGCCGTTTTAGCGTGAAAGCGTAACAAACAAACAAACTCACTTTCGCATTTATAATATTAGTTAGAATAGTTAGTTCTTTATTATAAGGGGTTAGGCACACTCACTCGGGGAGGTAATTTTTTGATATTCTAGTACCAACTAATAGCGTAAGATTATATCTGCGAAACCGTAGGGAAACTTGAATCTGTACCTACATAAAATATAGGGTTAAATTAGCTGACGAAACTTCCCAGATTTGATGGTTTTTCTGAAGTGGCAGTTGAGTCGTTGACCCCGTTATATCGGCTGTAGTTAATTATTTAGAAAACTCTTTTTTTGTTTAAAATCGTTAAATATCGATCACATTAGCTGTGAGTTTCGTCTGCCAATTTAATTTAACCCTAGCTAGGATAACTTACCTATTCCTTCTGTGGCGAGCGGTTTTCGGTCTTCGAGTCTTCACGTGTTTGTTCGATGCCTGAACCGGCGCAGCACTTTCGACGTCAACTCCACTGCCAGCCCCTATTGAAATAATCAGATAGAGCTCCGTAAAGAAAATACCTGACGCCGTTGATTCAGATCCTTTTCGGTAATGAACGAAATAGATTGGGCGCCGAAAAGGTGTTAAAAATTTCCGGCCTTAGACCTTACCGCGGAAATACTCTATGACTTCTTTCAAACTATGAAACTTCTCTGGACCATTTTTTTTACATACATTAGAATCAGCAATACAACTCAAGTTCATGAAAGTGCCAAATGTCATGATTTCATGAAATAGTCATTCAATGATGAACATTGCTGATTCTAATGTATATAATTCTGTAAACCCATATTTGTTACGGCCGCAAATAATATTTAGATCAACATATAACTTGACACTGACCTGCAAATTGCAAAAAACGTAAGAAAATTTGAATTTCGCGGGCTACCTGGGTGCATCCACCTTATGTAAATAAGCGTAAAGCGTGTTGCACACTGGTGGCAGAGCTTGCCATAAACACTACTTGACTATATACTACGTACCAACTACAAACATTGAATGTTCCACATGGCCTGGCGCCGGTAACCCGGTCGCAGACAGGATGCAAAGAGGCCGTGCCGCTCTGATTCGAGCAACGTCTGCAATCGCTCTGGTGAACATAGAAAAAACCTACTTAAAAATAAATATAACATACCTACAATAATAAATGGCATATCATGATATCATAGGTAAGTAGCTAACTAGCAGGATTCAATCATCACAGACCTGACATGAATTAGCGATGTGGATTTGGATGGATTTCAAAAACCAATGTGATTTTGATTTGTCGATTCCTGCACGTCTTCGCCTCAGTGGAAACTAACCCTATTCTATAGACAAAGTGGTACCCAGTCTGACTGCCCAAGGTCGGCAGTTAGATAGTTTAATTACTTACTTATCGTAAAACAGAATTTTATTTCAAGGGTTCCACAAACCCTTGTCTGTTGTCAGTACTTGTCTGTAACATAATAGGAATCCAATTGGGGTAAAAAAACTTTTTACAAAAAAAAAAAACAACCGACTTCCAAAAAAACACTAAAAACGTGAAAAATAACTTTAATTTCGGAAGTCGGTGGCAAAAAACGAAAATTGAAAAGCAAAGACACCGACTTCCGATTTTATTTTTCACTTTTTAGTTGTGGTACCTACCCTACACAAATTCGAATACACTACCTGCTATGTAAATAACAGTGACGGAGTCAAACAATATATCATCTACATACACTAAGTGGGAAAAATAGGTAGGTACGTAATTATTGAAGCTAACTCAAAAACTACGCAAGCAAAATTAATAAAATGTATATGGGACCACCTCTGAAGCATGACCTACCTACCAAACAAAAAAAGAATCATCAAAATCGATTCATAATTGGCGGAATAATCGCGTAACATACACACAAAAAAAAAAACATATAGACGAATTGAGAACCTCCTCCTTATTGAAGAAGTCGGTTAGTAAAAGGTTAAAAAGATTTGTCAAATGTTTCACACAGATCGAATTATCTATCCTCAATCCTGAACTCTGAATATGGTTATAATAAAATTTAAAGTTTTTCGTATGTACATTTAAAAGAACACTATTTTCAATAAAAATCTACGAATGTAATTTTATATTACAACTAGCAACCCTGTATTATATTGAACCGAAACTTAAACTGTCAATGTCAAAGTCGATCAATAGAAGTTGTTTTCTTGTCAAGCCATGCCAACAAGCATCACACTTCAAGTTGTCAAATCAGTTTTTCTGGTCAATAAATAATTTTGCAAAACTGATCAAGTGATCATGAAGGAGGAAGGTACAACATCGACAACTAGTAATGTATCCCTCAGCCGTGAGACTCGAGCCATAGAAGAAGACTTTATAGAAACTTATAAGAATTTACCTATACTTTGGGACACCGACCATAAACATAACACAAATAAATATAAACGAAATGAAGCGCTAGACGTCCTGTTACGAATAATAAAAAGATGGAATCCGTCCGCGACTCGCATGAATGTCCGACAAAAAATAAACATACTAAGGTCCACCTATAGGAAAGACAGGAGAAAATATTTAGCATCTAAATGTAATGGTCCGAACGGTGAGGTAATTTATGAATATGAACCTAGAAATTGGAAGTTCCACGCACTGAAATTTCTTGAAAAAAGTGGTGATAACAACGATATAGCTGAAATCAGTGAAATTAACATGGATGGCAATAACTTTGAAGTAAGATTCTATCCATTGCACACGTATTTGACCTTGACATTATTTGGTCCAGTTGGTTGGACAAACTTCATTTTGTTACGACTTGATGGCATTATGCGACGACTGATCCAACAATTTTTTTTTTTTTATAGGATGAATCCGGTAATGAGTCAGCATCAGAAAACGGGGAGCCTTTATCTCACACTAGTGATGTCTTAGCATCGATATCTGAAGAAGAACCTCCGAGAAAGAGATTTAAAGCCAAAAAGAGTAACAAGTTTGTGAAGGTTGAAATAGAAGATGATTATTATGAACCAAACGATAGTTTGTTAGACAGAGAATTAGAAGCTATTGGAGCTAATGTAACTTGTAAGCTAAAGAGAATGGATTCCCTGCAAAGATATCATGCTGAACTGTTGATAAACAAAGTTCTTATAACTGGCTTGAAGAACAATTTGTCTGATGATACAGACTTGACTGATGTGTATAGACCATCATAGTCCATATTTTTTTTTACATTTAAGTATAGTTAAGTACTTACCTACCTAATAGTATACATTATTGTAAACTACTTAATAATATTTTTAAATAAAAAAACAAACTACTACCACCATATTGAATTATTGAATAGGTAGGTACGTAAACAGGCAGAGGAAGTAGGTTATAAGCGGCTAAAACTTACGAGTTATTCCCAGAGCTAGGGTGATCTTCCCAAGGCGCATCACTCTCCACAGCACTGCTTTCAGACGCCACCAAGTACATAGACCTACAAAAGATTAGGTAGGTACATAAAATGTTACAACTATGAACCTAAGTAGAAACATTTAGTTAATGTACCTTACCCAGTGTCTGAATGACAACAAACAAAAACGTGTCATAAAAATTAAATTCATGTCAAGTTGATTGGCTTTTACTTTTTTGAATTTATTTAGCCAGTCATGAGCCAATCACTGCAATTAACAGGGTGTTCGAATCCTATCAAAAAAACCCCAGTATGGTCCCCATCTTGTTTCGCATATACCCAATAATGTCCTGAGGCGACTTTTACCATCAGGCGGACACCAGCTGCATGTTTAGCAGCCCGCGAAATTCAAATTTTCTTCGTACATCTCGCAGGACAGTGTTAGGTTGCCCTGGCTATCCTATAGCACAATATAAATATAGACCAATAGTACTCGATTCGCTGAAAAAAGAGCTGAAGCTATAGGTTATGTGTCAGTACCTGGCAGGAACATATAGATGAGGTGGCGGCGGAGGAGCGCGACGCGACGCGGTTCGTGCGCGGCGAGCTCGCGACGCGCGACCCAGCAACACTGACTCTGTCACGTCACATAGTATTTAGTGATAGAAATTTATTTCCTAACAAGAAATTACAAAGTTAAAAATAAGAAACGTACTAAAATAAAAACAATATTCAGTTATCATGATAAAACGGTTTAGGCAAATCCATTCCACTACTTTTGTTAAAATTATTTATGTCAATAAAGAAATTTGTAAAAAAAAAAAGATAATTTGTATTCATTTAAAATTTTGTTGAGTACTTGAATTTCATTATTTATGTACTAGGTACTTATAGCAAATTTGGCCACCAGCGTACGGCATTTGGCCACCAGTGTATGACATTTGAGCAATCATATTTTAAAATGTGGAGGATTATTTTTACTAAGCCTGTAATGGTTGATTTCTTGGTCCTACCTGATATAGGGTCACTGTCGCTGTTCTCGTTCCTCTCACGTTTCCAAGCGGTGTCGCAGGTGGCCGCGGGCGCGTCGGCGGCCACCCCGAACAGTCCCGACACGGCGCCCGCCACCACGCGCCGCGCTGACCGCGCTGCCGTCTGACAACATGTAACGATCAACACTATACCTAACGCCTGAAGCGAACTAAGTATCAGATGCTGCCGATGACGCCTAATAGAGCAAAATAAACTAAGATACTACTATTTTGATTACCCATATGTACATTTCTTCCAGCAGACCTGTCTGATACTATATGTAGGTACTATTTATCATAACAACTACAAGTGAAAACCGACGTGAGGTTGTACGACAATATGGCTGACTCCAAAACAAATTACTGTGATTTACAAACTCACAGAAACATTGATATCGATCTCTGGCACGTCGTTCAGATCGGCAGCTTTCTCGGCGAGAGCTTTGAGTTCGGATTTGTCCGGCGTCGGGTCTGCAGCCAGCTTGATCAGCTCGAACAAATAGTCACGGAACACCTCGTCGGAAACTAAAGTCGCAAAAGATTAGCGATTTATTTGACTTTCGACTATTTTGAACTTTTAAGAGCAAAAAGGAACTTACAACAACTTAACAATAAGAAACTTACCCGGCTTCTGAATTTGTATTTCAATCATTTGCTGCATCCCTGGACTATACATCTGTCCATATATCGGATACATTAATCCCGGCTGACCATATGACATCGATCCTTGCATTGACATTACTGGCATTTGACCACCAGGAACTTGCATTTGTCCACCAAATTGCTGCATTTGGCCACTCGCCAGTGGGATTTGGCCACTCGGTATTTGAGTACCCGGTAGTGGTATTTGGACACCAGTGTACGGAGCTGGGCCTCCTGCTAGTGGCATTTGGGTACCAACGTAAGGCATCTGGCCACCTGGCAGTGGTATTTGGGCACCAGTTAATGGCATTTGGCCACCTGGTAGCGGTATTTGATTACCTGTTTGAGGTATTTGGCCTCCCAGTAGTGGCATTTGGCTACTAACGTATGGCATTTGGCCACTTGGTAGTGGTATTTGGCTAGTAGCGTAAGGCATTTGACCAACTTGCAGTGGCATCTGGCTGCTAGCGTAAGGCATTTGGGCACCTGGAAATGGCATTTGAGAACCGGGTAGTTGCGATTGGACGCCAGAGTATGACACCTGAGTTCCCATGACCATTTGGGCACCAGTAACTGGAATCTGGGCAGTACTCGGTAAAGCACCGATTGGCATTGCCGGCATTGTTCCGACAACTGAAGCTTCCAAACTTGTCTTATTTTGAGGAAAAGATGGAGGCACACTGAGTTGGTTAGGAGTTGAGAGCAATGGCGGAGTTGAAATCACAGAAGTTGGTATCAATGGCGACTTTCCGTTGACTAGCAAATCTGGAGTCGGCTGCTTATAATATTCTTGACCTATAACAAGAAGAACACATTTTCTTGGTATTTTCAATGAATACAATGTTCTTGTTGACATTCCCGTTCCCAATTCATTCGTACCGGTAGTTCCAGTAGTCCCCAGGTCCATTTCCTGTGTGTATGCCATGACGTTGAGGGCTGAAGACAGTGCGGGGGCCACTCCACCGCCCTCACCTCCTACCTGTGGCACGAGGGCGCCGCTCGCTGACGTCACGCAGTCCGGAGGTGGCGCCGCGGGCCGGCGACCACTGTAGAGAGACATAAATAATTAAATAAAAATCTTTATTGCAGGCCAAATGATACATAAGAAAAACATACCTACATAAATTCACGCCTTCTTACGGAGTAGGCAGAAACTATAGAACACCACGATACAACTAGAACTTGATCATCTGCGCAAAAAATTCATTTGACAGGCAGCTCATTCATCCTCAATTCGCACTCAACCTCTTTTCAATTATCAATATTGGCAATTATCCATGTACAAGTTGAACTGCCACGGTGACGCTACACAACCCTAACACCCCTTGATATGCAGAACCCAGTCTGTGTTTCCCATATTTATCCTATTACAACACAGACATCAATTGAAAGACAGCAATTTGGTTATTAAGTCCTTACCCCAGTGGCGCTTTGGTCGGTGTAGATATGGACACTCTGCCCCACATCAGTCGACGTAACTCTTCACCACTGATGCCGCGGCGTCGCAGTTCAGCTATTGTCACCTTGCCGACGCGCTGTCGCAAGCAATTAAGGTATTTGAGGTATATAATTAAGGTATATTATGTGTTTTGCAAAGGTAGCCCGCGAAATTCAAATTTTCTTACATTTTTGGTGATTTGCAGGTCAGTGTTATGTTATAAGTTGATAATAATATGATTCGCGACTGTAACAAATACGTACATATTTACAGAAAATAGTTAATAAAATCATCATTAAAACTCTCTATACTGACTTGCAGATTGCAAAAAACGTTAGAAAATTTGAACTTCGCGGGCTACCCAGGCGGTCGTTATACGACGATTATCTTTTACCAGACTATTTGAGCCAGTAATATCCTTTGACAAATATTTATTTATAATCTTATTTATCATTTAACGTAATAATTATATATTGCGAACAGTTCAGACTGTCAGTAAAAAACTGATGATGTGGATTATTAAAAAATAGCATCGCTATTTTATTTAAACTAATAATTAAAAAGTTTTGTTAGTATATAAACATAATTAAAGGAAATGTTTGCCAAATTAAATAAAAGAGTAGTTAATTCGATATTTTATAGATTTCTATTGCTGTAACTTCCGGTCAAGAAAAAGCCTCTCTAAAAATATCGCAAAAAATTACTAGTCTATTATTTATTAGGAAATGAAATAGCATGAGCAAAAAATAATGATGTTATATTTTTCTATTGGAAGGCCTTCAAACTGTAAAACCCCTGTCATTCAAGTGACAGGATCAGGAGCACGGAAAAAAAAAAACTCACCTTCCAATTAGTCAGCGCACCCTTCCTCTGCTTAGCCCTCGTCTTGGCCGCACTCTTTATGACCATGACGGCTCTGACCTCGTATCTAGGGTCGTCAGATGGTCCCAAACCTATCGAGTACTCTTGTAGGTACTTGTGAGCGTCTTCTTGGGCCACTGACCGCTCCAGTGATACGACTATTTTTGCCCACTGAGAGAAATTATTAAAAAGAAAATTATACAGCTTTTTTATTTTATTATAAGTAAGTATATTTAACTAAATGCCATCGCCAGTCATGTACCTACTCGTGAGCACTACCAATATAGCCTTTTGCAAGACCACATTTGTAAAGAATGCCTGGCAGTCTGTATTGTGCCAGGGCTGTGCTGGCTGAATCTTCACGCTACAGGACATTATTTTTAAATTTATAGGTTACTAGCTGTTGCGCGCGACTTCGTCTGCGATCCAGGATGAAAAGTAGCCTATATATAGACTATGTGGTCATCCTCCATTTCATGTTCTTCATTCATGTTCTACCGATGTGCCAAATTTCATCCAAATGCGTTCAGCCGTTTGAGCGTGAAAGCGTAACAAACAAACTCACTTTCGCATTTATAATATTAGTCAGTATAGTAAGGATTTTTACTTAGATTCCTTACAAATTAATATGCTCACTTAATTTACTAATTAATTGCTCTATACCAGGGGTTCCCAAACTTATTTTGTCTACTGCCCACTTTGAGAATAAATTATTTTCAGCGCCCCATTTTTTCACCTACTTGAAAACCACTATAACTCCAAATTAAAATAATTATTGTGAGCTATATTAGCCGAGATTTAACATTCATTCTAAACGAGACTTTTACTATAACCCGCAAGAGTTAACTTGAGGCCTTGGTTCTTTAACAAACTTGTGCCCGCGGTCTATTATCTACGAAAATGATCTATCTAGGAATACTAATAACTATTAAAATGCGAAAGTGTGTCTGTTGCCTTTTTATTTGTTGGTTTGTGTCGTCTTTCATTTCGAAACGGAGCGACAGTTTGACATGATTTTTATTTTATTTATTCAATAAAACAGGATAGATATATGAACTACGCGGAGAAAAATATCGAACTGAGTTAGTTTGAGTAATCTCTTTATTAATATTAGTTGATGTTCACAAGTTGTCGTCGAGAGTCGAAAGCTCAGTCGGTGTCGAAGAGTCCTCCTAGATGAAATTACAAATCGCCCCCCAAGCCTCTACACAACGCCCCCATTTTTTTTCTGGGTCTCTTACCGCCCCTCTTTAGACCTGCAGCGCCCACAAGGGGGCGTTATCGCCCACTTTGGGAAAGGCTGCTCTATACCTACCTCCAGCAAAATCATCTACGTCTTAATATCGTTACCTGTTTCACCCATTCCTTCTCCGACTGTTCGATGACGTGCGCGTAAGTGTTGCCCATCATAGCGATCAACATGTTCAGCAGTAGGATCGGCACAAACACCATGAATATCGCAAACACTGTCTTTGATAGATTTGGGTACGTTGTCATGCTCAGGTCTGTGTACTAGAAAAAAAAATTGTTGATATGACCAAAATGGCGTGACAATTACCAAACTGTACACTAATAAGGTGGATGTGCTAAGGTAGCCCGCGAAATACAAATTTTCTTACGTTTTTTGCAATTTGCAGGTCAGTATCAGATTGTAGGTTGATCTAAATATTATTTGCGACCGTAACAAATATGGATTTACAGAATTATAATCATTAGAATCAGCAATACAACTCCTTAAGTTCATGTATGTGCATTGAATGACTATTTCGAAATCGTCTAATAAAACTCACACTGTAATCTCCTAACGTAATCTGGAAAAGTGCCATCCAAGTGCTGGGGTAGCTTGAGAATAATGTAGACTGCACGTTTGGGAACCCTGAGACAAAATAGGTAAATAGGTACATTGTGTGGCTCCTTGGAGAGAAGTAGGTATAATATTTTTGTTCGTTTATAAGCACAAAACAGCAATGGCGCGAATACGCCATTCGAAATCACAGTCTGGATCAGAAAATGTTGGTTAAGTATTTACCTTTGTATAAAAAGTAGAATGACTGTGAGAACCCGAACAGCACGATGGAGTAGATGATACCGAAGGTGAACATGTCTCCCGTGATCATGCTGTATATCATAGTCACGAACGGACCCGTCAGCTTTACCGCACTGCCAACAAAACACAATATCAGGCTTGTTTATATTTCCCCGGACGAATAAACTGCTTGGACGCCAAAAACCCGATTCCTGTACTGTTGTTTATAATCTTCCTCCTTCATCCGTTACGTCATCAGAGTTTTGTCGGCTAAGTCAGCTGGCTTGCATCACCGCAGAAACTTAGGTGCTAGGGATTAACACTATTAAATTAACAGCTCTTTCAAGCTCATTTCATCTAAGTTTTCATGGTGAAATTTTACAGAATAAGTTTTTTCGTCAACAGCAGCTGTCCTCGGCACTACTCTCGTGTCAACGTTTATGTACCTACTTTGGTACATAAAAGTACCTGAACCTTACTACAGAGATATATGAATAAAAAACACACGGTAGGTAAATGCAATCAGCGTTTCTTGATATATATAGGCACACTAACGGACAGACAAACAGATGTTGCGTATTTTAAAAACTTATGAGTAGGACTTACCCAGCGAAGAACATTAGCAGAAACCAGAAACCTGGCAGTAGAAAGATCAGTAGCGCTTCCTCCAGCATCGGTTGTCGCATCAGCCGCGCTGGTATGCATGCCAGAAGTAGCAGATTCGAAATCAGGAAGATGAACTTCGCTGGTTCGTGGATCTGGGGTACAGGAAAAAATATTAATCGCCGTTAGTATCGTGCAGGTTTTAGGTTTTATCCAGCAATCGACAGTTATGGCAGAGACCGTCCACAGTTTCTTATATCTATGGTCCACAGCTGCGTTAGTTACTTAGGATGAGAGGTTTGCCACGTTAGGTGCACGGTTAATTTGTTTGAAAGAAAGAAAAAGAAAATAAATGTATCAACCAGGCACGCTGCTGTGGATACGGTTACATTATGAGCTGAGAACTTTAAAAAAAAACTCACCAACTGTTTAAAATAAGCCACCAGCCCCTGATTCTTCAACTCATCGCCCTGCTGCAATATAATATAGCACAGGGTACTGGCCAAAGTCCCCAGTTCACTTGCCAACCGGATGCCACTCCTCGCGTCAGCGATCTCGAGACCCCAGTCGGGATGAGCATCGGCCTCGGCACTGCTATGACGAAGGTAAACGGAGAGGGACAGGAGAAGGAGATGTAGCATAAGGATAAGGAGACGTTTCAGGAATTTGTTCTGTAATGACAAGACCAATAAGTCCAATTTTTTTAATATAATAACGCTCCAGTTAGGTCCAGGGGGCCTACCACCACCGCTTACAGCAGTATTATTTTAAGGAAGTGCCTCCGCTGCCGGCGTGAATTGGCTACCAGCGCCGGTCGCTGAATAGGCTGCCGGCGCTGACTTTGGTTGTCAATTTAGCGATGGAGTAGAGTTTAAAGAGCATATTTTTTCCTTATTAAATAATTTCCATATACTAGTAATAAAATACTGGGTTGTGGAGGTCAGATAGGCAGTCGCTTCATGTAAAATACTGATATTCAGCTGCATCCGGTTAGACTGGAAGCCGACCCTAACATAGTTGGGAAAAGGCTAGGCAGATTTTGATACTAGTAATAAAATATACTACCCGGAACCGAACTAGTTAGATTAGGTCAAATATTTGTACTCGCAAAAAAAGGTTAGGTTAGGTTAGGTTAGAACAGTGACCCCCTGCCAAAAACGACTAGAATATACAAAAAAAAATATTTTAGTTAGGGCTAGTTAGTTGGGGGTCTGAATACTGGAAGGGTTTCCATAAACGCCGCGCCGCCGCCGGTGTCCAATAAGGGAGCAGGCCGCTGCTCGGCTGCCGGCAGTAATGTCACTACCGGTTCCCAATCGCGTTAGTTTTGGGAGCCGTTGCCGGCAGCGGAGGCACTCCCTTATTTTAATCTTACTTCGTAGGGGAAAGATATCGAGCTATACGTCCTGTCCTGACACTGAAGTAATATTAAAATAATACTGCTGTAAGCGGTGATGGTAGGCCCCCAGTTACTAGTGTGCATAATTGCACCTGATGACCAGACGCATGCATTTGCAATGCGTGCATTGATTTTCGTATTTCTCAAAGGCACGCAGGGCACGCAGCTAAATGACACTGCTATGATGACAATATAATGACACTGATATGATATTTACTCAATAATATTTCTCCTACTTACAATGCATATTTAGAAATATGCGTAGGCATGTCCTGCATTGGGCCAATACAGGCTAGTTAGATTAGATTGTACTACAATAAGGACAAAATCTACGACATACTCGAGCAAACGTCTTCCACTTCTCTTCGAGGAGCCTCTGAATGATGCCGCCATCCAACATATTGAGATGCTCTTGTTTCGTCCCATTCAGGATTATGAACAACGCGGAGTTCCAATCTATAACAATACATTATGGTGTTAAGACGTTTTGGAGTAGGGAAGACTGGATAGGAATCGATCTTTCTCTTCCTACACAATATTATAATACTTACTTACCTACTTAGATAATATTTTATAGATATTGCGATTTGCGAACTACATGTGAGATTGGATCCTTTTTATACACGGTGATTTTTAATTCACTGTTAATCTTTGAGGAGGTAAAAGAACTCACGATTGTAAAATCTTTCACTATGGGTGGTCCCATAGTAATAACAAAAATAAAAACTTTTTACAAAAAAAAACAACCGACTTCCAAAAAAAACACTAAAAACGTGAAAAATTACTTTAATTTCGGAAGTCGGTGTCTTTGCTTTTCAATTTTCGTTTTTTGCCACCGACTTCCGAAATTAAAGTTATTTTTCACGTTTTTAGTGTTTTTTTTGGAAGTAGGTTGTTTTTTTTTTTGTAAAAAGATTTTATTTTTCTTTTTTTAGTTGTGGTACCTACCCCACATAAATTCGAATACCACTACCTGGTATGTAAATAACAGTGAAGGAGTCAAACAATATATCGTCTACATACACTAAGTGGGAAAAATACATAATTATTGAAGCTAACTCAAAAACTACGCAAGCAAAGTTAATAAAATTTATATGGGACCACCTCTGAAGTATGACCTACCAAACAAAAAAAGAATCATCAAAATCGATTCATAATTGGCGGAGTAATCGCGTAACAAACACACAAAAAAAAAATAAAAAAAACATACAGACAAATTGAGAACCTCCTCCTTTTTGAAGAAGTCGGTTAAAAAATACATCTGTTTCATACATTTTCATGGAGTAAATATTGCATTTTTGTATGAAACAGCTGATATTTTTTTCGATATTTCATGGTTGGTCTAATAGGTACTCGTCTCATAGTGAAAGTTAGGTACTTTCAAGCCCTGAAAAGTTCACTGTGAATTAAAAAAATCACCGTGTATTAGGTACCTACCTATTTCTTCAAAGTATCTACCCAACGCACTACGCACGCTGCACAGTATTATTTTACCTCGAAAAACGGACATCCCCCTTTTATTAACTTATCCGATAGAACAGGTTACTCTAAATTTAAAAGTAAGAGTAAAATACCCGTTTGACAATTTTGTCCCAATTCGGAGATATAAATTTTTCGATATTTTTTCTATGGTTTTTATGGAAACCATAGAAAAAATATCGAAAAATCGCAATAGCTTCAGATCCAATCCGTTTTTGTTATATCTTTGATTGCAATTACTTGATGCTTTATATTAAGTAAATGATCAAGCAAACGCTAAATTTTTATCGTTAAACGTGTATGAGTTACAACGAATTTTACATATTTTCGACTTTATTTTTTTATGGGCTTGTTTCATGGCATTTGGATTCAATATCGATACAAGCTGTTGCTTTGCCACTAAGAAGTACCGATTTAAAATATCATATCCAAATCTTATGGTATCTAGAATTTACAGGATTCTGAAATTTAGGCGCTAGGGTTGGCACAAGACGTATTAAAAAAATATGTTTTTTAGTTAAAATGTTAATTGCCGATACCGATGGGCTACTCTTTTTTATATTTTTAAATGTTTTTTATATTATTTATTATTATATTAAAATAATGTGTGTAAAAATAAATAAAGGACATAATAACATGGTTATCTGATCGAAGTTACAATTTCATTGATTTTCACATTGTTAATGATAAATCCAACTATTTTCATAATTATTATTTTATAAATAGTTAAAAAGTAAATAAAATTAAAATGAATACGGAATTATAATGCTAGTAATCCTAATAGTTTAAAAAATTTATAATTTTAGCAGTTTAGATATATGTTTGGATATTTGTAAGTTTACTAATATCATACGACGTTAAATACGATGACGTACAATAAACTAATTTTTGAAGGGCAATTTATGGTACGGGGAAGAGGTCCGCCCTCGTTAGGATTAAACCTACAAATTAACAAAAAATATAAATTTTTATGAAGTGATGACCCTAAAATCAAAATTATCAGAATTTTTTTTAGAAGTGAATAACTCCTAGATACCGCGAGATTTGGATTTTGTTTTTTTTCTAGTGATTGTTTGTGGTCTAAAGATGATTTACAATAAATATAGAATCCAACTAAGCAAAGATACAACCATGAAAAATCGAAATCTCAAAACACCAAAAAAGCATATTTCTTTACATCTGTACTAGTTAGTACTCTTTTGTATTTTTTTTCCAATATATTTAATATGGTTTTATTACAAATAATAAAGAAAAGGGTAAAATAATGCTTATTTTGTTTGTAATTAATTAATTAAGAAAAGTTCAAAAAATTATGAAATAATGTTTTACTTGTTTTTGGTATAAAATTGGCACATCGGTATTTTACTCTTACTTTTAAAATAACCTGTTCTATCGGTCAAGTTAATAAAAAGGGGATGTCCGTTTTTCGGGGCAAAAATAATACTGTGCGCTGGCCTGTTTGAAGCACAAAAGAGGACATTTTTTGGCTTTTAACCGGGCGGCGGCGGGCGTCTGCAATGCAATAGTGCTTGCAGTCCCGGGCCCCGTGACGCAGGTAGGGCCAAGGGGCGAAGCCGAAGGACGTTTTGAGTAGGGTGGCAAATTGCAGACGCCCATGTTTCAATACTTAATAAGTTAGGTACCTATTGCTTGTTACTTTGATGTGTAGTAAAGTAAGTGTGATAAACTTCTCGTCGTTGATAGTCCAATTCCGCGTAACTAACATTGTTAAATACCGCGGATGTACACTTTCGCTAATGTTAAAGGAGGGTCAAAAAACAGAAGTTCACAAAACTAATCGGCCGAATTTTGATATGATTAAGGGGAACGAAAGGGTCCTAGACTCAAATTCGGCCATTAGTTTTGTGAACTGCTGTTTTTTGACCCTCCTTTAAAATTTGCGAAAGGTACATCCGCGGTATTTAACAATGTTAGTTACGCGGAATTGGACTATCAACGACGTTTTATCAGCGTACAAACAAAGAATCTAGTTTCATAGGTATCTTTTTTACAGGGTCAAATAAAATTATATAAGTACCTAAGTACTTATTATTTAAAGTCCCTACCTGAACTAAAATATAGGTAAGTAAGTAATGTTAATAGCGGCTATAATTTAGGTAGGTACCTAATCTGAAAAACGCGAAATCACTTGATATATTGCTTGATACGAACTCGATACGAATACTAGCCGAGTAGCCGCTCGACGCGAAAACAAACGGTTCGGTTGGCAGCCTTGGTGTTGGGTAATGCCCCCGCTCCCCACGATCCCCCTGCGTGGCCTGACGCGCCGCCGGCTAGCACCCGGCTAGCCAGCTGGCGCATGTGTCACGTTTCCCCCCCGCACGTACAGTAGTCTGCGCCGCGCGGCACGGCGGCGGTGTCTCTCACCAAACATACATACTATTATTGCAGAATAACGTTTACTTTGAGCAAATAATCTACTTAGGTAAGTCTATCATGTTTTGAATTTGTACTTTTTGTTAAAGCAAATATCAACTTACGGTTGGTTTATTTTTTACCATAAAGCACCGTAGTTTATTTAGTTACCTACCTGGAACTCGATACACTCTCCGTTACGCCGCGCGGCGCCGCCGTCGCCGTGCGGGGAAGCGGGTGGAGGGAGTTACAAACGTCTTTCCAGCATTTCCAACCAAGTCATGGTAATTCGCCCAGTTGTACCTCTTTGTTTATTACAGTCGGTTAACGCGAGCGTTTTCGCAGAATAATCGGGGGAGGGTTGCGGGGGAAAGTGGGTGGAGCTTAATGTCCCTTAGTTCCAAGACTTCCAACCTGCCAAACTACAGCTCGAGACATAGGTACCTAGTTTCAGGGCTTTCACTTCTTGATTTCGGAGATGATTTGATCAAATAGTTGACTTTTACACTAGGTACAGAGTTTGGTGGTTCACAAATTAAAGATGGCGATGTAGGTACTTACTTACCTACTTAAAATAACCAGTTGTAATTATTCGATGAGATTTTTTTCCTGTTTTTTTTTAAATTGCCGAACGTTACGTTTAGTTTCAGTTACCTACACGTTAAGTACCTATCGTGTGTTCTATCTAAGCGTCTGAGATGCCTTAGAATAAAAAATAAAAGGTACCTAATAATACTCACTTGTCCTCCCATCAGGCAGCAAGGTATCCAGAGCATTCAGCGGGTAGGCAGAGCAGGTGATGTTGGAGTACCGCCAGAACTCCTTCGCAGACAGTTCCAACATCTCTCGGAAGACGGACGCTCGGCCCAGCTGGCAGGCCAGTGTTAGCGGCGTAAAACCCGCCAGGTTCATTCGACCGTTGCTGGCTGGGACTTTCGGGTGCCGGAGCGCGTAGCCGAACATGTCCTTGTTTGAGGACACGGTGAGTATAACGTTATTTTGTTTTATACTTATAGGAAAATTAAAATAAACATTTAAATGTAATATAATATTCCGCCTGTTCCCCGAAGGGGGCAGAGGGGAATAGCACAGATTAACAAAAAAAACTGAGTGTCCTCATTCGAGTACCTTCACTAAAGTTGATATGCAACCAAAACTCACCAGTTTATCACAAACGACCACCATATGCAGTATCATGTTCCCAAATGAGTCCTGTGCGTCTGGGTCGGCTCCGGAGTCACAAAGCAGGTTGTACACTCCCTCGTTGGCACAGCACGCCGCCCACGCTAATGGGTATTCGCCTAAGTACGCCAAACCTTCATAGTTCGTCTGCCTCGCAGGGGGCACACGTTGTTGATCACGGGGGAGGAAGAAACTGCCTGTTGGCAGAGCATGCAAGACTAGCTGTGTGGCATAGTTATAGAGCGGGCAGAGTTTTGGGCACAGATTATACCCGCAACTCTGCCCACTCTATACCATTCAAATTACACTCCTTTTTGGGCAGTCGTGTAATAACAAAAGTCAAGTTTAAGAATCTTTTATAACAAAAATCAAGGAAACATTGAACAACACACAACCTCTTAAAAAGAAACAAAATACACAGTCTGGGTATATATGGGACATAACATATTATATCAATTAGGGTGCTGATCCCTTACTTATACGGTGTTACCCAGTTGGTTGTGGAGGTCAGATATGCAGTCGCTCTATGTAAAATACTGGTATTCATCTGCATCCGGTTGGACTGGAAGCCGACCTCAACATAGTTGGGGAAAGGCTAGGCAGATTGAATCAGTAATTGCGTAACATGTAAAGGATTTTGAAGGAAATTCTTAATCCAACGTAAATAATGCAATGAATGTTATTGAATTGTCAAAATAAAAGGCATTGCCATTGTAAGTGTGTTACGCAATTACTCCGGTGGTATCTGGAACTTACCGATAGCTCTCTGGTTGACGTCGGCGCCCGCTTCGACTAAGTCTTGAACGAGTTCGTTGTTGCTGTACGCTATGGCCAGGTGTAGAGAACTGGCCCCTTCAACATAAAGATAGACAATATTGATCCTCTACTGGTTAAAGCCACAAGTCTCTCTAGAAATGGATGTTGGTTACAAATGTTGTCGCACTCATCATCATCTAACTAATATTATAAACGAGAAAGTTTGTGAGTATGGATGGATGGATGTTTGTTACTCTTTCACGTAAATAAATAATAATAATAACCCCACCGCCGTATCTCTACGTTGACGTCGTGGTGGGGCTTGCGCGCTCCGAATTCTGGGTCTGAGCCGGCAGAGTTTACTTTGCCGGAACGGGCCTAGAGTGAAGAGCCAGATCAAGAGAGATACAAAAACCCGCAGGGCAGCATGTGGCGAGCTGTTGGGCAGTTGCGACCCCACGGACCCTATTTCCCGGGAGAAGTTTTGTTCCTCACCTCTGGCTTGCCTTTATTGGCCGGCTGGAGTGAAAAATGACGAGGAACAGAGCTCCCACCTCATTCTTGCCTTGATTGGCCGGCTTGAGTGGAGATTCTCAAGAGCAAACGTGCTCGGAGGAAGGCAGTATTTCAGTAAGTGCTCGTAGGGATCTTGACCATCTTCCGGGCTCTGGGATTGTTCTGAAAGCCGTGGAATACCTCTCCACTCCTCAAGCACCTCAGGAAGTGTTGCCCCCTTGTCGCTTCGTTACTATGTGCTAGCGACTATTTTCGGGGGCCCATTATTGAGTGTGCAAGTCACCCCCTGCCATTTTATCCGTGTATACCAGAACATTGATCAGGCAGGGGCCATGCCCTTCCATAGTTCTAGGTATCTAGTCCACTATAGCCACCCAAACCCATAACCCAATATGTTTTATTTCCATGTTCTGCAATAGTCCTACACCAACCGGGGGTTGTCCTTGGATGCACTTGCATAGTGCATACAGGGATAATCGTCGGTTGGTGCTTCATTGCATTAAATACGTCTAACGGGCCTCTGCGGGTTGGCTTCGGCCCCTCGTACGCCTTCCAAAAGACCGGGACCCCATGGTCCCGAGATGTATAAACATATAAAAAAAATAAAAATAAAAACCATTTATTGCAGGCGACACAGACCCATAGAAAAATACCTTAAACTAAACATACATATTATTCTACTGGGTGTCAGGTTTGACGCGAAAAAAAATCAGCTGTTCCATACATTTTGTCAATTTAAGTGAACACAAATGTATGGAACAGCTGATTTCTTTTTCGCGATTTCAAGGTTGGTCCCATAGAAAAAGTATATTATAGATGACACCAAACCACTAGTTTCAAGGATAACGGTGTCTACCCTAACATCCTGTATACAACAAAAACTTGTGTTAATAAATAAGGCTTAGACTATGTTAGTATCAATTCACTTAGCACTAGCTAGACTTTGTGCTGAAAAAATACTTTGTGCTGCTTTGTGTTAAAAACTACTGAATGGATTTGGATGAAATTTGGCGAACAGATAGTTTATAACCTGGATTAACATATAGGGTACTTTTTATCCCGATATTCCCACGGGATCGAGACTTACGCGGGTAAAGCGGGGCGCAGCTAGTTTCAGATAAAAGATGTCTACTGCTGGTGATGCGCCGCCATCTCCAAGCGACACCACATCGACTGATCCTGTATTTCTCTCATCCAGTGGATCTCTGCGGCCTTAGAATTAGACGCTCGCGAGCTATGACACTAAGGCTCAATTTACACCGCCGCGGAACGGAGCGGAAGCGAGTTTTTTGTACATAGTAAAATTAACTTTATGTCAATTGTCTAACGTACAAACTAGATACGAGCTTGTTACTGCGGGAATTCCCGAGAGCGCGCGTGAATTCTCCAGAAGACGCGCAACCTGTTATTTGGCTCGTATCTATACTCCATTTGAAATAAGATTAGACATTTAAAGAAACCTTTTTACAGTCCGTTCAATCGATTTTGACTTCTATACCGTAGGCATCAGGATAGCATTAAAAGCAAAAAAGATTACACAATACCAACTCTCTACTGCAGCTGACATTTGTCATGCCACCAACGCAATAGAAGTCAAAATCGGTTGAACGAACTGTAAAAAAGGCTTATTTAAATGTCTAATCTTATTTCAAATGGGGTATATTTTTTGCGTTACGCTATTGCGTTCACTATACTTTGTACAAAAAAATTCGCTTCCATTCCATTCCGCGGCGGTGTAAATTGAGCCTAATAGTATACTTGCCTAAATACTCTTCCCCTTCGACGACATCCAGCGACAGTTTCGGGAAGCATTTCACTAATGTTCTTGCTAGTCTTGTGTGAATCTAGAATTGAAAAACAATCGTTAGTACTCAATATTCTTGTAAGGCGTAAAGCGATGCGTAGGACATCTACTTTCGTCAACGATTATCAGCACCTAATAACCTAATTGCGTAATACACGATCAATGACAATCTGAATCGTTTTAAAACAGATTGCTATTCCATAGATTCATAAGTTCGAAAAAAAAGGCATGACGCTACACATCAAGTTATACATTTCCAGTTTATGCCGATCTCGCATTTTATAGAATTCCGTACAATGCGAGGTCAGCTTATACTGGAAATGTGTAGCTTGATGTGTAGCCGTGTGAACGTTATCCTTAGGACTGTGATAAGCCAACGGTCCTTCCTTGCACCCTCGCATGAAAGGAACGGCCGGCGGCCGTCCGTTGTGCTATAGTGACTATTTCATGGAATCCTCATTCAGTGCACTTACATGAACTTAGAGAGTTGTATTGCTAATTCTTATATTTATAAATCTGTAAATCCGTATTTGTTACGGTCGCAAATAATATTTAGATCAACATACAACCCTGATAATGACCTTCAAATTGCAAAAAAACGTAAGAAAATTTGAATTTCGCGGGCCACCTTAGCGCATCCCCCTTAATATAAATATGAACATAGGATCTAAAGCAGTCTTACCTTAGTGTCACAAATAATGAGCACATGAAGTAGCGACTCTCCCAGAGCGCCTCTGTAGCACATCTGCCAGCAAGCGGTGTGGTCCTCCCATTTTGCGAGCGGGTCGTGAGGGGAGAGCGAGGCTTCTATTGGTAACACAACCTGGGGGTTTCCATACACTCATATAGCCAATATGACTGAAGATTACAGACTGAAGACTCGTTCGTTGGTCTAGTGGACCAAGAGCGGTACTGCTGAGCATGAAGTCCTGAACGGTCACATTAGAAATTCCTCTAAAAGCATTTCATTTCCTGAGTTTCCAGCTGTCATTAGCAATTCCTCTAATTTGATTTAAAAAAAAGCAATTCATATTATGTGGACCATTTTACGAATCTCTATAGAAAACTGTCAAACAGATGAATTATTTCGTAGGATGATCGCACGCAGATCATATCATCTGAATTGTCAGTTTGTGACATTTTACGATGATTCATGATATTTTCCTATTATGATTCTGCCAAAATGACTGTTTTAAGCCCCCTAAGGTTCTAATCCCCGGTCGGGCAAAATTTTATTGAGATTTTCCATCAGGAATTTCTCAGCAGCAGCCCCGAGTCTGGATTTGTGCCCGATTGATGACAATAGGCTCACACCCTATAACATGGGAATTTATTGTAGTACAGGTATACTTATGTCTAACCCTTTGGGATTACAAGCGTGATGTTAAGGTGGATGCGCTAAGGTAGCCCGCGAAATGCAGAATTATAAACATTGGATTTACAGAATTATAAACACTATAATTAGAAATACAGCTCTGTAAGTTCGTGTGAATAACTTGACTATTTTATGAAATCGTCATTCAATGCACTTACATGAACTTAAGGAGTTGTATTACTAATTCTTATGATTATAATTCTGTAAATCCATATTTGTTACGGTCGCAAATAATATTTTAATCAACATACAACCTGATACTGACCTGCAAATTGCAAAAAACGTAAGATAATTTGAATTTCGCGGGCTACCCTGGCGCATCAACCTTAAGTGTGTATAGGTAGACTGAAGTGTCAAGCGACGTGCCCTGCACTGGCACATAACCCTGCAAATGATTATGGTGACCCCTGACCGTCTGTGATTTGCAATGGTACCTAAAAGAATGACAAGGTCAACACACACATAAACAACACATAAAAGTCAGTTCAGGCAATTGAAACGTTAATTATGGTACACATTACCTGTTAATAAATAAATACCTTCTTTTAATAAATAATACTTATTTTAAATTCTACAGTATATACAGTAACGTTCGTAAATTTGTAGTGTGACATCATGACATCACTGACCTGTTCCTGGTCCCTGAACTTCCACCGTAGGTACTCGGCGCGGTTGATGACCCTGCCCCTCCCACCCGCATACATGTATGCCGCGAACTCGTCCCTGATCAACTTCTCGGCCGCCAACATTCCGCCTTTAGTGGACGCCTCGAGCAGGAGACCGCCTTGAGTAGAAAAGGGTTAAAAATTTAAATAGCGAGGAAAATACCAACCAAAATATACCTACCTACTAGCGAACAATGCAAATGTAGATTAGATTACCTAACATTTCAATAGATTGGTAGGTACCTACCAGCAGGTCGGTAGTTGATCTTTTGTATACTCCATTTGAAATAAGATTAGACGTATAGATAAGCGTTTTTTACATTCCGGTCAACCGATTTTGAATTCTATTGCGTTGGTGGCATGACAAATGGCAGCCGCAGTAGATAGTTGGTATTGTGTAACTTTTTTTGCTCTTAATGCTATCCTTATGCCTACGGTATAGAAGTCAAAATCGGTTGAACGGACTGTAAAAGGGTTTGTTTTAATGTCTAATCTTATTTCAAATGGGGTATAGGGTTATATAATTTATTATAGTCAATAAATACTTAGTAGTTGTACATTTGAGGAGTTTTGACCTATAAACGTGGGTCATGGACAGCTATAAGATTAGGAAAGAGCAAAGAAACGATGGATGGCCTGTGTGAAAGATGATATTATTCTCACTAGAAAGGGGGTGAGTATTTTTTTATCATAATATTGACATATAGCATCTTATTTTTAATGGGTACCCAATGGTGCCGATTCTGTTGTTCACAAACTAAAATAAATTTAAGTTCAGTGCATCTTTTTCTTTCTATTTCATAAAATTTACTTATATTTAGTTTACTTAGGTTTACTAAAAACTACTCCACAAAAGTTTAGACGCGATTAAAAACTTGCCTACTAAAATTACGTCAGGCGCTGAGGACTAAACTAAAATGTATCTTCTGTCCTTTTCTTAATGAAATAGAAAGAAAAGGATGCACTGAACTTAAATTTAGTTTAGTTTGTGAACAACAGAATCGGCACCAATACCTATCTATTAGTTGTTTTTTTGAGTAAACGTAATTTAGGAGAGGTGAGCCATCGTACTACAATAATAATTCCAAATTATTATAGCACAGTAAAAAACAACAAAAGTAAGCAACGTAATTTGCACCGCTCGCTTCGCTTCCATCTTCGGCCTTTTCATCACTTACCATCAGGTGAGATGAAGGCCAAGAGCTTCCCCATTGTGGTTAAATAAAAAAAAACATCGATAGAATACTCACCCTTTTTATAATCTGCAAGTTTATAAAGCACTGTATGGTCTTCGCTGCTGGGCTGTGATATGACTCTGTCGAGGACTGAACCCCCGGCCTGCACGCCTCCGGCCGATATCAGTTTACTGAGCGCTTCCCCCATTATCTAATTCCTAGAAATAATTCTTAAAATAATTGTTACTATGTTGGTTTTGTTAATAGCTAGCGAAACTCCGCAAGACGTAATGGGTATCGATTAGAGTTTGCGTCCCGGGACGTCTCTCACTCTAAAGTCCCGGGACTTTTTGTAAATTTTGTAGTGTCGGATGCCGAGACTTTTGCGTCAACAATCGAGACACGGTTGTTGACATATTGTATTGTAGCAGAGCTACTGCATCATTGAAACCCCCATTTATTAATTATCTTATCGAATAATTACTTGATATTCAAAGTCAAATGGAACAGGCGATCAACAAAATCGAAGAAAATGACCAAAAAATTCATGCAAAAAAAAAAAACTTTTAATTTTATAATCAATCTAATATTGTTACGTCTATGTAGGCATGTCTGTACTTACTTGATAAAAAATACTACGATGATAATTATTCTAGGTAAGTACTCAATTTCTTCATAAGTCTTCGAAAGTCAATAGAATACATTTACTAAGTAGGTATTCACTATTGCAAAATTCTGTCCGTAAATTAACCATAGTTGAGTTAATTAATTAGTTATGTCACCGTTCACATCATCACATTTAGGTTTAGTTCATTTCGATTTTGACCTCATTGATAAGGGTCGCGAATCGCGGCTCGAGGTCAACATAATTAGGTCAATTTAAATGCTTTTTTTTTGTTTTTGTAAGTAAGTGCTAAATAAAACTTCCTTTAAGATATTTCTGTAGAGTTCGAATATGTATTATTTTGAAACAAATGAAATTTAAGTACCTATAATATTAGATTCGTCTTTTGTCCAAAATAATAACAAAAGAGTAACAACACAACACAGTATTGGTTATAATTTAAGTACTCAATTTACACTTTAAATGTTTAATACTTAATAATAACTGATAATTTATTATGTTTTTAAGTTCTTTATTTGTTATTTTAATTATTTTTATTATTAAACACAGCTAAAAGACGATTTAGTTAGAATTAGAACTCCGGGTACAGTAATAAACAATCGCCGTCGTCATAGCAACGCCAACATGGCTGCCTGCTCAAAAAACCGGCCAACTGTGTGTCGGACCGCGTGAAGCGGTGAAACCAATATCTGCGAACCAGCGCCACAGAGCACTTTATAATATTACCAGCGCTCTAGGCGTTGAGTGAGTCGCTGTCGCTATATTATGCGTGCCCGATAAAATTTGAAAAAAATAATGGATACCTATATTATTAGAACATCCATTTTTTTTTTCAGCGTTAGCAGGACGTCCACACTGGATACGATTATTAACCTTGGATATAACCGAAACAAATAGGTACTGATAAACTGATAATTAATTTCACAAGCACCGAGGTCAATGTCATAGTTCTACTAACCGAAATACTAAGAAACGAATGTAAATGAATACGAATATAATGCAATACACTAGATACATAAATGATCATCAGTAACCATAAGTTAATTCGTAACAGCTTTGCCCATTAGAAAATTCATAACATCCATAATATTAATAACAGGGACGCATTATATTGTGACTCAACGCCTAGAGCGCTGGTTCATAGGTACACAAATATTGGCTTCACGCTGTCGGACCACGCACAGTCAAGGTTTCCGTAATAAGGATGAATATTTACGCATGCGCAGTATTGTTTTTATCGATACCCCTCAATCATTCATATGCCTACCCCGCAAAGGAAGGTGTAAAGTTTTAGTACTACCTAGTAGTTTTCATGATAAAATGTTTACTTAATATTTTTTTACATTTTAACAATAACATTAATAACTTGCCTGGTTTTAACTCAATTTCTATGGATATTTTACGAAAGTTTTATTACTTATCCAAGTAGTACCCTACATAATTTTTAACTTGTAACTTTGCTTGCGTAGTTTTTGAGTTAGCTTCAATATTACGTATTTTTGCCGCTTAGTATAGTGGACGATGTTTTAAAGTTACTCCGTCACTGTTATTTACATAGCAGGTAGTGGTATTCGAATTTGTGTGGGGGTAGGTACCACAACTAAAAAGTGAAAAAAAAAAACAAATAACCGACTTACAAAAAAAATACAAACTAAAAAGCGAAAAATAATTTTAATTCGGAAGTCGGTGGCAAAAACGAAAATTGAAAAGCTAAGACACCGAATTCCAAAATTAAAGTAATTTTTAATTTTTTAGTATTGTTTTGGAAGAAGGTTTTTTTTTTTTTGGAAAACGTTTTTATTTTATAAGTTGGTAGAATATTAGGTACTCATCAACTTATAGGGCCGCGGCCGGCGCGGCAGGGGCAAAGCGCAACGCAGCGTGGTTTTCATTTGTTACTGCCAAACAAATACCCTTTTGCTGTGCCCTACAGGGTCCATAATGATCTAAATATATAGTTACCACCTAAGTACACATTATGGTAAAGCAATAAAGATATTGAGTATTGAGTATTGAGTAAATATCAACATTAGTGCCGATTCTCTTGTCACAAATTCTCTAAACTAAAAATCACTAAAATTTAGTTTATTCCTGTCAGACGACGATTTCCCATTTTGACACAACTAATACTACCTATATTTTAGTTTGACAGCACTAAGATTGCACTGAGTTTTAGTGAAAATGCTATTCTCTATACGTTTTAACTTAAAATTTTGTTGTGTATGTGTACCTATCTAGAATCCTCAAACCAAATCTAACTATTTTTAATCGCGATTAAAATTGTGTGGAATAAAATTAAATGTCATGAACTAAAATTCAAACCAACACCTCGACTTCAGTTACAAACAGAACTGTATCAATTTTCTTTTTTTTTTAACTCGAAAACGGTGTGTCCTATCGCAAAAATAATGAAAATGTCGACCCCCTCTAAGAAACCCAACCCCTGATACTCAACATGTAGGTAATTTTTTTTTTCCTTATTTTCCATACAAAAATTGAAAAATTTCATTAAAAACACGTAGAGGAAGCCTGTACGTGCGCGCCGCTGGCTCTAAAAAAAAAATCACGGGATAGGGAAAACAAGTACCAAGTGGAGGCGCGCGGTTGTCAAATTCGATTTTAGTTGTGTCAAAATAAGTTTTAAATTTAGAGAATTTATTTGGCAGAATAGATCCAAGATTCTCATAGCCAAAAGTAAGGATTTTTAGTGATAGTTTAGTTTGTTTAGTTCGGTGTACAAGAGAATCGGCACCATTGTATTTCATAAACTACAGGCAAAACTAAATAATCAGAGACGCGCACGTATGTTGCATGCGTACGCTTTGAAGTGCTCTCGAACGAATGGAGGATTATTTTTTTTCTTCAATTTTTGCAAGGCTCATTTTTGTTTGGCAGTGTAAGCCTTAGTCTTAGTCTTAGTTACACAAGTATATTAACGTGAACACTTTTCACATTTCCAAAAAAAATGGTGGTAAGGGTCACCGCGGGACACGTGACTCTAACCAAAATATAAAGTAATAAAAGCTAGTTATTTTTCGTTTATTATTTGCGAAGATGATGGGTTTCGGTCGGGCGGGAAGAGCTTATTATAATTATATGTTCTCTTTGGCGCGGTTCAAGGAGGTTCCTTACGCGGTTCAAAGAGCTGATTAGACTCCTCCCCCCGCAGTTTTCGGCACGGTTCCCCCCCCCCCCCTGGCTGAGCATCGCGCTGTGACTTCGCTAGGAAGTCCCCCTCCTCTTCTGACCCCTCTGATATGTGACTACCCGACGTGTATCGGATCGGAACTATTCGGAAATCGGATGTTCGGAACGAACGAACGCGGGTGACGTGACGGCGGGCGGCGCGCGGCGCGGCGGCTGCGGCACAGCCCCGCCTCGCGCCCGCACCGCACCTCACGCCCGCAGCACCCCGCAGTCCCCGCGGGCGTCGCGTTGTGACTCTGTCACGAATGTTGTGAACTTGCAGAACTTGTGATATCTAGTGATTTTGTGAACGTGGTCTGATACGTGCGGAATTTAGCAAATCATTCCATACTTTCGTAATATTTTGTGATCATAAACGTATTGTGTTAGATAGGTAGTTTCACGTTCAATATTCCTGAGTGCCTGTAAATGTATCACAAAAGTCAACATTTGTAATGGATACGGATACGGTAGGTATTGTATTGGTTGGTTAATTTTCTTCATATTCGTACGTCTACGGAACTACCACAAACTAAAGAAACTGTCGAAATATTCACAATTAGTAGGTACAATACATACATTGAACTAGCCTAAAATAAAAATACATAGTGCAGACATAGTAAGTACGTCCAATAAATATTGTACTTTCCACGATAGCGTTCCTCCATAAACTCGGGCGGTTCTATATTCGTTAGGTACTTCGTTATAATCGTGCGTCGAAATGTTGCCAACTTCTAAATTATTATGTAACAGTGAGTTACAAAATTTTGAGGTAGATTTCTTTCCCTCTGGTGTCTTTGCGACTACGTATATGTCGGATTCGGATCCCAGAATATCAAGAGGAGGATAATTGGAAAATGAAAAGCGTCTTTCGGTTAGGTACATTGAGCGGGCGACGGCGCGGCGGCAGTGGCGGCGCCCGGCACCCGCTCACATGGTCTGCTTCTTCTTTCTTACTTCGTACAGTTAGTACGTGGTTTACATGTATATGTATACATATATTTTGTTTTTTTTTTCTGTGGGTTTGGTTTGGGTATTATTTATTGTAATAGGGGTTTTACTGGAATATCTTAGGTTCGACCGTAGCTTATGGAAACATTTTTAAACGTTTTTAACTGCTTTGAGGTTCATAAGGAAATGTGATTTTTTTTAATTACCGCACTAGTGTGGTAATGTGCGCCCCAGATAACTATTTGCTAGTCGGAGATGAGTGCTTTTTTAATTCTTATCAAAGAGTTTTTATGTTTACTGTGTAAATAAATAAGATATACTTAATAAATTATTTATTTTTGTCAAAAAAGTAACATTCTTTTGTGTTCTACATCCAAATAACATACAAAAAAAAACTGTTTATATGCATAGGTTAATACCTATTAGTCTGTTCGACTTCCTCGTGTTGTACGAAAGAGCGTGTGCAGTGATCATTAAAAACTTGTATCATAATGTAGGTACTATTATTTTATTAAACACTTATTGTACTCCAAATAAAATAAAGAGGACAAGCATATTTATGTATATTACAAATAAAAATATATAATGCTTAAAATAAAGTAGATATGACAATATGTAGGTACAGTCACGGACTTTAATTGATGAGCCACTTGGCACTGTTCGAATTTTAGCCGTTTAATGCAAATCGGGCTTAGTCGGATACACTCGTACATCCAGTCACGGTAAGTCATGTCTTCGTATTATAGAAGAAGAAAATTATATCTAATATCTTTAGCGGTTGGCTAACCTGAGAGCCAGAACTACAAACTTGACAGCAGAGTGACTACCCAAAGTCAACCAATTGCAGGTCTAGCAACCGTAACCTAGCGACGATTTTTTAGCGTAGCCATAGTTACGTTAGCGTACGGAGAAATTTTAATTAGTCATTTCGAAAAACTCGAAAATAACACCTCTGACATCGACATTCCAACTGTCACTGTCTTCGGATAGGTTTTCAGAATTATCGAGTTAATGAGCTCTGATTCAAAGGAGGTCAGTATCAAATAGATTTGATAAACATTTTTTATTGAGAACTTATTAGTCAACCTCTATGGATAACACTATTTCCGATTACAAGTAATTTGTCATCTTGTTTACGTGCATGCGATTTGAATTCGTGTTTAATCGTGTAATCTCATGAATGTATGAAACTGAAAAATTTAAAAGTTTGAAAGTGGCTCATCAATTAAAGTCCGTGACTATACATACATTTTTAAAGCCTTCAACTATAATTTTCTGTGACTGAATCTCCCTATAATCAAGTTACTAAAACAACTGAGTTGTAGGATATCCAATATAATAATAATATGTATTTATAATTATTATAATTATAATAAGAAGTAGGTACTTACATATCTTCTGTTTTAGGTAATGACGGACTTCAGCGATGGGGCTACGAGAAGCTACGACGAAGAGAATCCTGAACTAAAATCTCTGCATGAAATACGCAATCCAATTGTGTATACGACGAAACTAGATGAAATGAAGATATTCAGGAATGATACAACCGACATGGGTGTATCCACTTTCATCAATTCAATAATCAAAGAGAGTAAACCAAAATTAAATTGGAAAAGAAAATGCACTCACACAATACATTCTCCTTATTCATACGAAGATTTATCTTATCATTTAAATAATTTCAATAGAAAAGTTGCCCGAATAGCTGAAGATAACAACAATCTGTTATCCCTGTGCAAACCCGTGAAAGTAGTACTTGAAGACATTAAGTATACTTTACTACGTACACAAAATACCGAAAGTAGAAATTCAATTCAATTTGAGGAAAAAATATATCCCATAGGCAGTGATCAACCATTACCGACACACACCCAATCACGAAAGCTTCAAAGTAGAATAATGTATGATAAGCAACTTAAAGAATCAGATATGTATTCTCTAGATAAATCCTATTTCATTAAGGAATATACCAAGTTTTCTATTGATAAAAATAATTTTAATATTTACCGTTCATTGAAAATGGATAAAAATGTTTCGCATGTTACCTGCTGTTGTTGGTATAATAGAGAAAAGAGTTTAGCGATGTTACCGCTCACTCCTCATGAAACACTGAGGTTCATGAGAAAACCACACAAATGTGCAATAAATGTTTGCCGTTGCTGTTGTAGAAACAAAACGATCACTTCATCAGTAAGGCCAAGTTCACTGAAGCCTTTAGAATCACACAGCATTTGGTTAAATAGAATGACAGAAGTGCATGCATCACTGCCACTTTCAGATAAATCAAGAAATACATTACTTTCGAAATCGATGAGTGCCGTTCCTAAACACAAAAAAGATATTAATCCTGTACATCCTGTGATAGAGAACCAAGACACATTGCCATTTCTACATTCAACAAATATTGATTTTGGAGGAGAATATTATGCAATTGGAGCAGATGGCCAGATTAAATTATACTTAAAAACTACTGGAAACGACCGAAGAAAATTGGCAAATCTAAGATTGAAAACGGCAAACAATATCGTGGGTGATATTTGTTGTTGGTATAAACGCGAAGAATTTGCTGGACGTTTGCTAGCACTTGGCGCTTTACCCAACACTGTAAACTATATAAGGAGTGCCCACCCATGTTCTTCGACGAATTGCAGTTGCTGTTGCAAACCTTCAAATTCCGAGAAACCCAAACTTACGCTTTTAAATAAATCTGCAAGGCACACTAACGATTTGGTCAGCAAAAAAGTTAATATCACAGTACGATTTTCAGGTGACGCTGGCGCTGAGAAAACTATACCCAGAAATACAGATAATTTCCATTCATTTTATGTTTCCCTATCGGCATTAGAAATGATAGCAAAGGGTAGAACTGAACCCTATGTTATTGATTCACTAATACCAGAAAGCGCTACAAATAATACTGTACGGGTGCTTGTAAAAAAAACACCTAAATGCAGAACTGTTATTGAATGTACCCAGCATCGCACTGATCGGTTAAATAATTTTACCACAAAGGAACTGAGAATGTTGGATAAAATTTTTTGTTCTGTGAATAGAACCATAGGACAATATAAGGAAGAGATAAAAGCTAATAAAAATATAAAAGCTCATAAAAATAATCGTGAGGGGAAATCTTTTTCAAACTGTGCTTATCTCACAATATATCCATTATTATTAAATACACAATTAAGTGTTACAACTGATTTAAGGAGCAAACGTTTCCTACCTTCTTTAAGGGCGCACCTGGACAGACATATTTTACCGTTGCCCCCAATGAAAAATATAAGTATATGGTTAGACGCTGAGAAGAGTTTAGAGTCAGCCAACACAATATCGGCAGAGTCTAAGGCTAACGCAAATAAAAAGAAAACAAAATTACCAGTAACTCAGACCAAATAAAAAACCAAGACAGCGCTGCGAATAATAAAGTGAAGCATACCAAAACTACACCACCGCTCTGTGCATACTCGCTCAAACGCACACATTTACAATCAAACTACACCAAAATATGTGCATTCAAGTTTACGAAACCGGCTTCACGTCACTGTTGACAGCGCTCTGTCTTGGTTTTTTATTTGGTCTGAGACCAGTAAATCAAATAAAAGAAAAGTAAATAATTGCATTGCTTAACTGCTTCTCTTGGACTTAGGGTTAAATGAATTCATTCAAGCCTAGACAGGAACATTTAAAGTACCTAGCTGACTCGAAAAGGTGTACTATAACAATTTTAGACTGTGTAGCATTCCGTCAGTCTATTCCTGCGCCTCCGCAATTATGACGATGTCATCAGTAAAGCAAACATCCCTGATCAGCTTTGTTTGGGTGTTTAGGAATTGGGTTAACGTAATGGATGGTTAATCTCTCCGCTCGGTCGTCAAGACATCGGCTGTCGTTAGTCAGACAGAGAGATTAAGTATAGCGCGTATCTAAAGTCTGTTTTATAATCTTGTAGACTAATTTGACAGGTGAGTAGGTTGGTAAGTTAAACTCCAAATTGAAAAAAAAAACAATCACATTGAAATGTCAAATTAGTCTACGAGTTTAAAAAATAGACTTAACATTTGGAATTCGGTACATATAAACTACCTACGACGAGGATACGCGCGCGCTTCGTGTTTCTGTTCAGACTTTGTTCATAGTCTTGCACTTATTCATAATAGGTAATATTTTTGCTACGCTATACCGCAAAATGCCCTAATTTGGCCTACCTAGCCTTACTTTACCTAAACAGGTTATTTGAATTTCATTAGTAAACCATTCTAGCTAGAAGATGTAGTCAATCATCAATGGTACAATTATTTACGCGTGGCTATACTATTTTTTGGATACGGCTAGAAAGTTGGGAAATGTCAGTGAACATCAGAATTTTTCAAATGGTGGATGGTGACTTATTCGCTGCTCTTCAAAATTACATTGTGTGATTATTTTAAGCTATTTTTACGGGTTTTATGGACTATATTAAATAAAAAATAGTACTCTGTCTTTTTATCTATGTTTGGCACTTGTAAAGCGAGTTTAAGTTGGTAAAATCAAGAAGAACAATCGTGTGTCGCTTTTTATGAAATTTCGACAAAACTTTGCCTGGGTTGTAGGGTTGTCACTTTTAAGTTTGAAACCAAAATATCAAGGCTGTTGATTTTTTAAATATAAGTTGTTTTATTTTCTATGGTGACAGCCCTGATAGATTCGTCTTATAGGTACCTAATGCCCAAAAAGTCTGCCAAACCTTGCCTGCCTTCTAAAGAAGAACGTTTTAGACTTTATGAAATGGTTGAGTATGAATACATATCCAATACTCTATGGGTACGAAATCTGTTTATTTGGAAATATTAATTTAATTGCGATATTGTTGCCTAGGCAAAGTAGAGCAAATGCCATTAACTTTGCCTGGCTTTTAAAAAGCTTATTTCTCAAAATTATGAGGAGTAGGCTATAATGAGTTCTTTTACTAGGAGCACAAAGTTCTCATTTCCATTTTCTCTTTACAAGTCGTAAATAAATATCCTACTCAAGTCAAAATAATTTAATCGAAATCTGTGCAAAGTTAGGGCATTTTACGGTAATAAATTACAAAACAAATGTGAATAATTCAATGTTATACTTGTTTTTTAGTTAGGTACCTGCTTTAGATTTAAGACGACGCTCACTGTGATACATTTAAGATTTTGATTTTTTTGTTTGAAGCTATATTGTTATAAGCTTACCTACTGCTTCAAATTCTTGTGATCATCATTATCAAGTTAAAGCCTGGCGGCGCCGAACAAAAAATTATGAAGAGCAAGTTTTTTTTTTGTTATTTTGTTGTAACATTTCTAATATACCTACTTACCGTACGTTTGCTCTAGCGAAACATTTCCGACAAAACGTGTTGAAATCTCTAGTTCCTGTCAATGTTCCATACAATTTTTGACAGAAACTAGAGACTTCAACATGTTTTGTCGCAAATGTTTCGCCAGTGCAAACGCACGGTTAGCGTTACTTAAAACTTCTAATACGCAACACTTATCACTTTTAATACAGAGTTACGATTGGAATAGAAGGATGTTTTTTAAATAAAGCTCTATCTTTCCATATATTTTGTTTTATTATTTTATAATTTAAATACCTCCGCCACCCCTACCATACCTACCTACAAACCTACCTACCTAACTACATACCTACCTACCCTAACTAAATACCTACCTACTTACATATCAAATAGATATTAGATATGTAAGTAGGTAGGTATTTAGTTAGGGTAGGTGGGTAGATACCTACCCTACCTAAATACCTACCTACTTACATACCTACCCTACCTACCTACCAAATTTTGCGCAATTTTCTTAAATTTTAATTTCAACAAAGTATTACAAAACTTAAAACAAAAGATGAATGAAATCGCTAAAGTCGTTCTCAAGTTGGCGTGACCAAGGGAAAAAGGGATTAATTTTTATAGGTACCTATAGATAGATTATTGAGCAGAATATAATACCTTGAAATTGAAACTAAATGATGAGTTTCGTTTACAATCCATTTAAAATGGTATGGTCTAAGCTTTGAACAGAAATACCCGAGACTATAACGATAGAGGCTGGCAACATTCTGTCGCGCCGTAAAGGCCTACAGAGTGTGCATAACACTCAAGCTCAAGCCCCACAAAGCCCACACTTATTTTTTATATCATCATTGACTCGAAGTCGCGCGACGCATTGCGCTTTGTCGCCGCATGTTCGCTGTAAGTTTTCTCAGAAATTGTTTTGTTAAATTCGCGCCGCGCCTGTTTGTGGGAGCCCCGATAAAACGAAAGTCCCGATAAAATCCTAGGTATCCCTAGATACCAGAAACATTCACGGATTCATTGGTAGCTATTTAACGATTTCAAATGGCTACTTTGTTTTATTTTATTTAGTCGCAAAAGTAAAAATAACACCAAACCTTTGACTTGGTTTCAGTATTTATTGCAGAAACAAAGCATTGAAGACTTATTAATCAAGCAATTTTATTTATGTACCTACATTAATATGTTCCAACCTTACAACAATTTAAAATCAAACAGCACCCTATTTGTAGTATTTGCATAACACAATGATATTTTAATGAACTATATTTAACTAATCATAATTATATGACATACGATCAATCACAATCTGAATCATTTGAAGGATAGTGCTAATCCATTGCTTCATAGTTTCGAGTCAATAGTCGATCATCTCATCTTATAGGCAACAAGGTTAAAAACTATGTAGATATTTTTAGTAGTACTAGTATCTAATAAGTTTTTCTACTTTACTACAAGTAAGTTTAATTAAGTTTCAATAATTTAGTAAATTACGACAAGTGTGTAATGATTCATTACACACTTGTCATTCAATCATTACAAATTACTAAGGATCGATGCACCCGCGTTTCATACGACGTTTTTATCACACTTGTGAGGAAAAAAGCAGACTTGTTGTAAGAACAGCTACAATAGAGATGACATTTCGATTTATAAAGTTCAACTGACTGACCTTTGTTGACAGGTACAGCCTATCCGGACCTTCTTTTTTTTTAAACTTTTCAACGTCGTATATTGAAAAGTGATAATACTTTAGATTTCGTGTTTTTAACTAAAAAAAGAGATTTCAACATGTTCTGTCGTGAATGTTTCGCCAGTGCAAACGCACAGTAATAGGAAAAACACACAATAGGGTACAGACATTAAAAATTACAAAACAGTTACAGATAGAAAGGGATTCATAGTGAAATAGCAAGAAATCGGAGTTGTCGAAAGAAATGCAAGTGGTTCGTGGGCGGGACTTCGGTACCATCTGAGGGCCATCTATGGCACCGCGCTCGGTCATTAGTGAAATCAAATAGCGCGCGCTTTCCCGGCTTCCTGTTACACACTTCCGTCACTTCTCACGAAAATAATATCACCCACAGATTGAAGGAAAGCGAGAGAAAAGACAACAATGCGTCAAAAATGTTGTTGAACTGTCAAAAATGTCAAAATGAAACAGATCGTGTGGAATGGACCGAAAATATCAATGAATGAAGGGAAAAATGTAATCTCGACTCTCATATTCTCATGTTTCAGAAGAAACACTATTAGGTACCTATTTAGATTTACTTAATTTAAAGATTTTCAGAAAATCAATACATATTCGAAACTAGGCAACACTGGAGTCGATCATTGTCAATTTGCCATTGTTGTTTGATTGTTTGCGAGTTTCGTTTGCAGACTGCAGCGATAGCGATTTATTCGCCGCAGACGAGTTGTTTCTGGGCAAATTCATCTTTCTGTGACGAATTAGCTATCGTACTTCAAGGAAAATGACTGTTAAAGAAGGAGAACCTACATACATTGGACCGTTCAAAATGTCCAAGCTGAGCCCAGTCCTTGCGACCAATTATTATGAGCATCTTATTCACGACAGTAAGTTTACCGGTTTATGTTATTACTATACCTACTGGCTGTTGCTTGCGGTTTTACTCACATCGAAAACTAGGTACTCCATGTGCGAGGATAAAAATCTTCGGTTTGAATGCTATTGTACGAATTACCTTCCTTAGTTATGGTATTTAATTTCAGCCTGGGTCGTCCCACTGTGGGGCATATGCCTCCCTTTCCTTTTTCCACTCGGCCAATCCATAGGTTATATGGTTTACGCAGGTGTAACCTATACTAGAGTATAGGGTTTATGGATTTGCTATTGGTAGGTGCTACTACGCTGTGGAGTGGGCAACTAGCTTCATATTTCTGACGAACAGACTCCTTCACAATACAAAAGTGCCTGTAAATGGTTTAATTGAAATAAATGCTTTGAGTTTGAGACAGTATTCTACTTTTGCAGCTATCTTCGTTTATTTTGTTAATGTGTAAACCTAAAACTGTTCCAAATAAACTTTTATTTATTGACCTTTATGCTTGTTTTAGCATGAGTTTTAATAGGTACTATCAGAGCGTTCACAGATGGCATACAATTGGTGCTTGATTCTTTGTAGGACATAAATGAAACAGTAAAGATCAAATGTATTAATGCAGATATCCTACAAAATGTAGCTAATACACAAAAACAAATTCTGACTGACTGTAGGATTTACAAAAAGTGAGATGTGTGCGAGCACTGTAAGAAGCATAAAGGGGACCATACACTATGGATTATCATAACTTCTAAATATTGTTTCTTTTCTAGAGAGCAACAACAACTTTGTGCAGGCATGGGACCTGATGATGGGCGTTCATAACTTGTCCGCCACCATTGCTACGCTGAAGAAGGCATTGGACAAGAAGAATGGTATCGAGGAGAAAGGTAGGTAATTCATTTTAAAATAACTTTTACACTAATGTTATGTGTCCAAAAGACAGTGAAAAAAATTTACAGTAAAGCTCTTGTACAATTTTGTCAAAATGATTGTAATTGGCCAGTTTTCATCTTAAAAAACTTGCCCTTTCAGTCATAATTTCTTTTTGATTCTGATTGTAATAACACATAATTCCTTTTTGTTTCAGAATATGATACTAAAGACTTGTATCACATGCAAATTGATGCATAAAAAATCAATTTCAAGACATTACCATTATCAGTATTATTTAACCAAAATAATGATGTAATGTCACTATTTATCCACTAAATGTTAGTTTTACAACTGTCCAAACAGTTACCTACCTTCTGTAGTGCCACTTTTTAATTTCAATGATGTCTGTTTTTTTTATGCTGACTGTATTTATGTATTTATATTATATAAGTAATAATATATATTTTAAAATTAAATGGGTAGGGTGATATGGTTAGACAACGGAATGGCAGCTTAGCTGTTGAAGATGTATGTTCAAGTCCTATGATTGACGGAGTCACAGGTTCTTTCCATTTCTTACCTAAGTATTGCAGAAGATGGGAGTCGCTTTAACACCTACAGGTTGAGGCTGGGTCTCTAAAAGAAATGTCTAAGTGATAACAACAAGAATACAGGGAAAATGAGTAGACTGGGGGCTTTTAGAGTGATATGTGTATCTTATATTATATTAAAACATTCCTTAAACGTTTAGTTTCCTAAGTTTATCATAAGAATATGTTTTGTATTGTTTCTAGTCATTATCAAAAACCGTAAATTTAAGTTGCTGCTGTAGAATAGAAATGATGTGTTTTCGAATACAATTGATCTCAGAATTTGAGTTTTTATTATAGATTTTAAAAGTAAACCCTTATTTAACCATAGGTTAAAAGTTACCTCACTGCGACGCAATGGCGGCGCAGCCAGATCGCTATGCCAACAAAAAGTATGGTTGACCAAGCGGTTCCTTACGTTCGCCAGTGCAAACGCACGATCTGGCACCAGCAAAACGTAGGAAGACAAAGGACGCTCCTGATCCAATACCACCAAAACGTACAAAGAAACAAGACCCTCCTGATCTAGCGGCAACAACTCTTATAAAGGAAGAGGAGTGTCCTGATTTAGACCCAGCAATTTGTATAAAGAAAGAGGACTCTCCTTATCTAGCGCCCGCAAATCGTATAAACGAAGAGGAACTGCCTGATCTAGCGCCACCAATTCGTATAAAGGAGGAGGACTCACCTAATGTAGCAACAGTAAAACGGATAAAAGAAGAGGACCCTCTGGCTCTGATCGAGGTGTCCCATTATTACACAGTTATAAGGGTTTTGTCGAATATTACGATAAACTAACTAACACTTCATATTTTCTGTAATATTTTCAGATCACTGTGGAAAAGTTACATGTAGAACCAGCCGTTGATAGCCAAGCCAAACGCGAAGCGTATTATACACCAAATCCCCAGGACTCGCGTCAAACACGTCACTTGAAATTATCTCTGATGAGGGCTCAGGATACCATTAAAAGGCAAAGACTTCAAGTAAAGCGAATCAGAGAAAGCAATAGAAGGTTAACAAAAAAAGTTGCTAAAATGGAAATTATTATAAAATGTCTACGAGAGCAATCTGCTAATGACTGATGAGGATATTTAATCCAGTTAGAAACATAGAAAGTTGGTAACAATGTTAAAAAAAATTAAAATAAATACGTTCCGTTATTTTTCGAACAATATTCGCTATTCAATTTCGCTAAAATCCGAATCGCGCCTTTTGGAAAGTGCCCAAACATTAAACATAATAGCATTGGGCAGTGTCGTCAACAAAAATGTCATGAATTCGCAAACATATCAATATTATAAATTTAAAAATAGAGTACCTAGGCGCGAACGCAGCCTTGTGGAACTCCGTGTGTAATAAATTCCTCGGAACTTATGTAATTAACTGTTTTTCTTAACGCTCTGTGTACGGCTTTTAAAGTAGTCTTCGGAAACATTTAATTGCATTCCCCTTGTACGTTCTGCTCTTCTATCTGCTCTATATGGATAAGATGGAGAGAATGAAAAGACGCGCGTGCCGCGTGTCACTTGACGCAAGTCGCATTGCCCGAGGCCGTGATCGGGCCCTTAGGTTTCATAAATTAAGAAAGTACCTACTCATATTTTCGGACCCACTGAAATGAGAATTGACACAACATAACATCACGCCTGTATTCCCCGAAGGTGTATGTAATGGGGGCGAGCCTATGAGAATAGATTTTGGTAATAACAAAAACACGGTTTGACCATAGCTACCTACTTTTATTTTAGCACTTTGTATGAAAATATCGATAAAAAATATCGACTTGTGCCGCATCACTTTGCGGGTGACAGAAGCAGGCCCAGCACCAAGCACACAACTAGCCTCATATTTCTGACTGACTGACTCCTTGACAATTCAAAAGTGCCTGTAAATGGTTTAATTGAAATAAATGCTGTGAGTTTGAGTTTGAGTTTGACACAGGCCAGCCAGGAGGCATTAACATGGTTTGTAATTTTGAATTGTATCGAAAGCACAGAATTCCGATAGAAAGTGTTGAAGATGCCACGTACCTAGGTAAATTGATGCCATCTGCCTCTACCTCTAGATCTACACAGCCTATAAAGCCAAGCCACAGAACGAATGTTGGTACTTTTATCTTACTATGCTAGCAGCAGTAGCAGCGTGTAGCGGACTCCTCTGCCTGTGAGGAGAACTATTCCAAAGCGTTTAGGTTTCATTCAAGTTTATCATTTTTAATGACTCTACAAAATGCTCTTGGTAAACAAACAAAACTTTGTTTCGCAAACAAAGCCCGCAAAATTAAAATTTTCCTAAGATATTTGCAGGTTGTATCTTGATCAAAATAAATTTTGATTCGCGACCATAATAGATATATGTGCCTACCTACCTATTTACAGAATTCTATTCATTAGAATCTCTCAGAGTTAGAATTTTGTTCTCATAATAATTTTATGAAAGTCAAATCTAATTTTGGATTCCTAGAGATGTACCTACTAATGATTCTAATGAATAGCTGTAACTCACGGAGTATAATATCCCGTGCTGTAACTACATACTTATTTATAAGTTTCGCGAACATACGTTGAACAAGAAGATACAACCTGACACTGACCTGCAAATTGCAAAAACCGTCAGAAAATTTGAATTTCGCGGGCTACCTTTGCGCTGAGATAACTACGTAATGGCGCATCCACACATGCCAAGCAGCACGGCCGGCGGCCAGGCGCGGTCGCAGCCCAAGATTTTGGGGAGGTGCCAATGGTGACCCCCCCCAAAATCGTGTGCTGCGACCGCGCCTGGTTCCGCCGCGTTCGACGCTTACTGCGGCAGAACAGCGCTGAACGCTGAACTCTATCTATAGCATTCGCATGATAATAAAGCCATAATAAATGCCGCGAAAGCTGAATAGACGCGGAAAGCTGGACGGATGCGTACGCGTCTCCATACAAAATCGTTGTTTTCTATGGGCATAAACTGAATAAGTGTGAGTAGTCCCTAAGACTCTACTCAAGTTTACAAGTTGCGGCAGAAAAACGACAACAAATACGGAGGACCACCCACTTCGGAGTTTGTTTGTCCAGCAACCGCTGATCAGCCTGACTTGCCTAAAACCATTAAGGCTCCCGCACACAGGCGCGATGCGACTCTGCACTCTTGTGCTGCTTAGCACACGATCAATCACAATTTGTTTCATTTTGACAGTTCAACAACATTCGAGAGGAGAGATGTGTTATAGACAACCAATAGAATTTCGTTATTCACTCATTTCGTCTCTCCACTCAGCTTCCTTGTTTAGCGCGATCGAAGCGGAGATGTGGGCTGTGCCTCGCCTAGATTGAGCTGGGCGGCGGCGGTACAAAGCGAAGATGTAAGTTGAGCCTCGAAAGCTGGCGACATCGACAGCGCGCAGCGGAGACTAGAGATGTCAGCGTCCAACACTCGCCGCACGCAACTCAGTTGCGCTCTAGCCAGCATACATCTCCGCTCTAACCAGCACACTGCAGTACCTACTGCACACTTAGCTGCACACAAATGTCATCTCCGCTCTCAGCTCAGCTCAGGTCGGCAGTGGATACACCCTAGCTGAAAAATATCTCTTCTTGTCTCCCCTTTTGACATCTCCGCACATCTCAGCTTTGGTGGAGTGGTTCGATAGGTATTATTAGCTTCAACTTTCTGACTAACCGACGACCCTTTGACAATTCAAAAGTTAAAGGTTTACTTACATAATTGAAATACGTAAGAACCTACTTAGATGCTTCTAAGCTTGTAATTTGAGTTTGGGATCGACTGTCACTGTCAGTTACTGGGTAACATGATATCTCGATGAGACTGGTTAAATTGTCAGACGTTTGGGCTTCCGAGTCAGAAGCCCAAACGTCTAACTATACTCCATTTGAAATAAGATTACACGTATAGATAAGCCTTTTTTACATTCCGTTCAACCGATTTTGAATTCTATTGCGTTGGTAGCATGACAAATGGCAGCCGCAGTAGATAGTTGGTATTGTGTAACTTTTTTTGATTTTAATGCTATCCTTATGCCTACGGTATAGAAGTCAAAATCGGTTGAACGGACCGTAAAAGGGTTTGTTTTAATGTCTAATCTTATTTCAAATGGGGTATAGGTACCCGTAACGACCGTCGAATCTACGAATGACGGCCGGGACCAACGGCTTCCCAAGCAGCACACAAGCGTTTTACTTAACGTACTTTCCGAGGCACAAAGGGGTCTTGATATATTTGTATGATGGATGACCACGACAAGCGAACCTAGCTAAACCTAGCAGTTTTTTCTTTCTTTCTTTCTAAACCTTTCTATCGACCCGTGCGGCTGTTATCATTTAGCCCCTTCTGTCAAATCAATTTTATTTTAGTTTGCTGGTTTGTAATTAATTATACAACTTTTTTTTTTCTGTATGCTAAACCCAAAAAAGGGTCATTGTAGGTAGGTACTCATAATTTTCAGCGAAAAAAAAAAAATATGCTGTTCCCTAGATTTCTGTTCACTTAAATCGACAAAATGTATGAAAGAGTAGATTTCTTTCGCGATTTCAATGTTAGTCCCATAGAAAAAGTTGTTCAAAATGATGAGTACAATGACCCCTTTTCGGGTTTAGCATAAAGAAAAAATAATGTTGTATACTCCAATGACAATGAAAAACAAAAAAAAAACCCTAGATCATTAAAAAAACATTTAATTCGTAAATTGCCGTTCTCATAATTTTTTGGGGGATGTTGCCTAGGCAACTCAGCCGATTATAAAAACGTGCTTGAATAATGAAGATACCTACTCTATCGTCACAAACTTATGAATAACCGTTGGATAATGTACCTACTGCACGAAGGTCAAAGAATGTAAGTACAAAATAATTCGTACCTATACGTGAAAGTAAACTTTATCGTAAAGAATCAAAGCTTATGTTCGTGTGCACAGAAACACACAAACAAGTTACAGCTGGCGGGTACGGTTTCATAAACAAGACTCTTGCGATACGATAATCGTATTTACAAATAAAAATATTGGTGCTTAATATCAAAGGATGACAAGTAACAATATAATAAACAGCCACTTTTCTGAATCCTATTTGCTGGAATAAATATTTTCAGATTTGTACGGTCTATTTATTTGTGCATTGAACTTTATAAAATGTACTTAGGTATAAGTAGGTACCTAAGCCCCTTAATAACTGGCGAAGTGTGGTTGCTATAGGTAGGTACCTACAACTCTGGCTAACCCTTAGAAGAAGAGGAAAACGGCGTGATGATATGTGTTACGTAATTTACAAGGTAAAAACAATAAAGTTAATTCTAAATGCATAGATAAATCTAACTTTAAAATGTAAATAAATGAATGATGTGGTCTCCTATAATTAGAAGCACACACTTGTTTGTCCCTGTTTATGTTAACATGCATGCTACGATTATTAAAAACTTATTATAAAAATAAAGAAACGAAAAATAAAAGTTTTATTATTCGTAGCATGCATGTAATTTTGTAGCCTCTGATGGAGATCCCATATATAAATAAATAATTTAATTGAACGCTTGACCTGTGTCAATGGAAACAAGCTGACTTGGCCGCCACGCGCTCGATTTTTTCTTGTCAGTCCCTACTATGAGCGCAAAATTCTCAATCGAGTTTTGATCGAAACCCAGTCATGATAAAATAAGTTAAAAAGTGAAGTTATAAAAATAGCAGATTACTTTAGTTATAATTTTATAAATGATATTTAATGGTTTATTTTATTTGCTAATTTCGTTGACAATATCATTGAATGTTTTATTATTGGAAATTTATTTGCCCATCCTTTCTCCACCATCGGTTCATTATGATCTACTTCCCTACCTACCTGGGTAGGTACTTATTATTTGGAGGTTTGAATCCAGTTCAGTTCTCACTACTTCTCACTAAGAATAAAGGTGCATAGTAGGGGTTCTTATCTGCTATGATTACGAGTAGGTATTCGGAGCCTTTCGAAACGCTTGAGAAAAATATACACGCCTACCTGGGCAAATCCAGGATTACCTACCTACCTGTTTCTTTTTGTGATCTAGTTAGGGTCAATAGTCTCACTCGATAACAAAAAAATAAATAAACAATACGAACGCATTTCTCTCTGCAAATCGTTTTCTATTCTAATAATGACATTACGTCAGTAGCCTACTTTCGCTGTAAATTCATCACGCCTTTATTATTTTACTAACGGAGTAAGCAGACAAAAAATACCAATTTCCAAGATCTCAGTTAGTTAAAAGTCACTGCGCATTCGCGCACAATAAATAAATAATAATGCTTGTTTTAAATTAACGCGGTTCACAGAATTTTCCGGCACTCCGCAGCCATACATAGGTCCGACTCGTTTGAAGTCCACATTCAAAGTGGCTCGTGATTTCGAAATGTTGTTATCTCGCTCACGCAACTCCCTTGTCTCAAAATCCCGCTATGATGCGCGACAAGGATAGAAAGACAGTCTATTTGTGTCGCACACGTTGAACAAGCTTCCCGTGGATTCGGCGCAGTCGGTCTTTATTGAACGATGCACGTTTTCGCCATTTTGTTTTGAAACGTTGACGTGTTCGCAAGTGTAAAAAAATGTGGACTGTGAAAGGAAACTCTAGCTTGATATCGTTTTAGTGAATGTGTTTAGTTGATTTTAATGTGATTAATAACTGGTGTTCCAGGTTTCCTGTACTCAATGGGTAATTTATATTTTGATGTTTCTTACGTCTAGCTAATTTGCTCCGGAGTCCAGAATGTTCATTTGCGAGGTTGTATTAGAACTAAGCAGACGTGCCATCCGCTGATACATAAAGTCGTTTTATTGGACTTCTGCTGGCATTCTTATTTTATTAAATTAAGTACCTACCTACGTTTAATTGCACTAGCAACAATTATTTAAAAAAAATAAGTAACACCAAATAGCCATGCGTTAAAAATATAATCCGCTCGTTGATAATCGACAAGAAAATTAAAAAATATTTTACAAAAATAAAGACGTCAATAAAATTTACCATATAAAAAGACGAAAATTAGAAATACTTACTATTATTAAGTTATTTATGTGGTTGGAGCAGGAAGATAGCGTGATTATTTTTTTTGTTTTTAATTTTTAAATTTTTAATTTTTTTTTAGATTTAAAAAAAAAAAAAAAAAATCCTCCCCTAGTTATTGCAATAATCAATTTATTAAACTACTCACCTACAGTAACACAATTTTTTTTTCTTAACTATTTACATTTTTAAATACCTATTTTTATAAAAACATTTAATTCATTATTATTATTTTATTTGAGTATTTCCGGTTCAGTCAAGAAGCGCGGTCGTGCTGCCAGTTGAAAAAATGAATTTCGAATGATTTTGATGTTTGGGGAGCGGCGCGGAGCGCTCTGTTACCGTGCGTTTGCACTGGCGAATCATTCACGACAAAACATGTTGAAATCTCTAGTTCCTGTCAATGTTCCATACAATTTTTGACAGGAACTAGAGACTTCAACATGTTTTGTCGTAAATGTTTCCAGTGCAAACGCACAGTAATTCATGCAATCACAAACACAAATCAAACGATACTCGCGCATGTGTACCTGGCTGCGGGACGTATTTGCGTATGAACCATTAAAAAAACATATGTGAACAAAAATAATATTTACACGTGGAATAAAAGTAAAAGGCGAAACGTATCTTGTAAAAGTACCTTGAAACTAAAAGGAGTATACATAGCTATTATAAATATTTGAAAAAAATGTACTTATTGAAATTTGTATTGATTTGATTGAAAATTGATTAAGGTGGATGCGCTAGGGTAGCCCGCGAAATTCAAATATTCTTACGTTTTTTGCAATTTGCACGTCAGTATAAGGTTTTATGTTGATCTAAATATTATTAGCGGCCGTAACAAATATGGATTTACAGAATTTTAAACATTAGAATCAGCAATACAACTCTCTAAGTTCATGTAAGTGCATTGACTGACGATTTCATGATTTTTTTTCAAAACGTAAGAAAATTTGAATTTCGCGAGCCACCCTAGCACATCAACCTTAAATGAAATTCATGATTCCGTATTGAATAAAATTAAAATTGTCAAATTTTGTAGCATTTAATGTATTGTACTCGTAATAGATGGCGCTGTCCTAAATATGAAACTCTGTCAAGCATGTGTGACACCGAGTACCTTATTCCATTTCAAGCAGCAGCACTATTTGTTTATTATTTTGATTATTTTAAACAAAAATTGGCCATAACCTGTGTTTTAACAGATAAGCATATAAATAATTCAATAAAAATAATTCAATGTCGATATTCGCAAAGTAAAAAAATAGAAAAAAACTTGGAAACGTATTAAAAATTCATGGACATTCTTCTTAAAACAGGAAAATATATATAAGTTTTCAACACACTTGCTCGTAAAGTGGCTCTTATTGAACCGCTTTTAGGTTCATAATGCAGTGTATTATGGAAGCGTGCTTTTTACTTTATATTACCGCACTGGTGCAGTAATGTGCGCCACAAATTACTATTTACTAGTCGGAGTAATGACATGACAGCATGGAATTTGTATCTAATAGAAATTGTTTTTGGTGAAGCTTTTTCCCAAAGACAAGCGCTCAAAAGCAAGTTTTTATTTAAAAAAAAAAAGAACCATAAGCAAACCAGTGGCGTTTAGCTATGGTAAAAAAAATCCCATGCATGCCCATGGGATTTTTTTAAATAGAGAATAAAGCGCAATTTCCTGTAAAACCGCGGGTGGCACGCGCGCAGGCCACTTGACCCGCCGCGCTGGTCTGCCCGTCCGTGTGCGTTCGCGCGGAATAAAACTCTACCTGTACCTACTATTAAATAAAGGTTTATAATTATCATCTGTGACAGTTTCAGACTATATTGTTCACTACCCTAACCCCATTAGCGTATTATGTATTAATAACATTATTATATATTTATATAGGCTGTTCAGCGGTATTACCAGAGCCTTTATTTACACCCGCGCGCGCATCGCTAGCGGAAAAAACGAAGCCAGCCGCCATTTTCTACAAATAGTTGTAATTTTTTTTGTTGTGGTTATAATCATTTAAAAATGTCGATTTCACACGTAGGGGAGAAGAGCGCAAATAATATCTAATAAATAGATTTGACTCCGCCATGGTACGTTTAGTTATAGTATTTTGTATTTTTTTTTCTTATTCATATCATTTTTTTTTCTATAGGCTGTCTAACGGTTTTGCCAGTGCCTTTATTTACACCTATGGAAAAACAAAACCAGCGCGCCATTTTCCATAAATATTTTTTATCGTTTTCGTTGTGTGGTTAATTATTATCAAAATTACAAAATTTAAAGCATTGTCACCAACCGACATGGAAGTTTTTAAAAGAAACTCCGGATAGTCAGTAGGTACCTGGCAACAAAGGTATTACACTCTTGGCTAACTTATCGTGCTCGCCTGCGGCTCGCGCATATCCAATAGAGCACAATCGTATCACAATGTACTATTATGTAGTTTTATGACTATAAGTACATCTATATACTACACGATCTATATAAGACAAAGTCGGGTTTGTTCAAGCACTTATAACTCGAGAACTGCTGGACCGAAAATTCGCTTTCTCATTACATTCTGTAAAGAATGGCTTTTTGATGTTATCTCGGTAGATAGGTAGGTAGGTATGTAAGGTAGATAGGTAGGTAGGGCAGGTAGGTAGGGTAGGGTAGATAGGGCAGGTAGGTACGGTAGGTAGGTAGGTCGGTAGGGTGGGTAGGTCGGTAGGGTGTGTAGGTCGGTAGGGTGGGTAGGTCGGTGGGGTAGGTAGGTACGTAGGTGCGCCGTACATAAGAACTTAGTGCTACCCCTGCGGAGCCGGGGCGGGCAGCTAGTAGGAATATAATACTAAGGAAGTGCCTCCGCTGCCAGCTCCGGTTTCTGAATTGGCTGCCGGCGCTGACTTTGGTTGTCAATTTGGCATAAAGGCCCGCCTATATGGCATAATTAAAAAATCAATCTGCCTAGCCTTTTCCCAACTATGTTGGGGTCGGCTTCCAGTCTTACCGGATGCAGCTGAATAGGTACCAGTATTTTACATGGAGCCACTGCCTATCTAACCTCCACCTCCCAGTAACTGAGTAATATGATACCCCTTGGTAAGCCTGGTTGTCAGACTTTCGGGCTTCTGACGACCCGTAACGACTGTCAAAGGTCCACGAAAGACAGCCGGGACCAACGGTTTAACGTGCTTTCCGAGGCACGGAGGAGTCTCGGTATGTTAAGATGGTCACCCATCCACAGACCAACCCCGGCAAGCGTAGCTTAACCTGATGGATCGACCCGTGCCGCTGTTATTACTTAGCCACGAGCTCCTCCATTGTATTAAAAAAACATGTAATAGAGCTTTTTTTTTTCATATTCCATTAATAAAGTCAAAAAATTAGTTGTAACTAGTAAAATTAGATTAAATATTTTTTATAGAAAAAAAGGTTAGGTTGGAACTTGACCCCTACGCGCCAGTGCCGTAACTAGGGCGGTGCCAGCGGTGCCCAGGCACAGGGCGCAGACCCTGGAGGGGCGCAGAAATGACCAGACCAGGGCCACTAACAATACCTATTATTTATTTTTATAGACAATCCATTTTATTGTCAGAACCGGTTATGATTAGAAAATATTTCAAGGGCGCGGTTATAGCAGCTCGCACCGGGCAACAGTATTATTTTTGCCTCGAAAAACGGACATTCCCCTTTTATTAACTTATCCGATAGAACAGATTATTTTAAAAGTAAGAGTAAAATACCCGTTTGACAATTTTGCCCCAATAGGGAGATATAAATTTTTCATTTTTTTTTCTATGGTTTCCATAAAACCATAGAAATCGCAATAGCTTCAGATCCAATCCGTTTTTGTTATATCTTTGATTGCAATTACTTGATGCTTTATATTAAGTAAATTATCAAGCAAACGCTAAATTTTTATCGTTAAACGTGTATGAGTTACTTGAACGAATTTTACATATTTTCGATTTTATTTTTTTATGGGCTTATTTCATGGCATTTGGATTCAATATCGATACAAGCTGTTGCTTTGGCACTAAGAAGTACCAATTTAAAATATCATATCCAAATATTATGTTATCTAGAATTTACAGGATTCTGAAATTTAGGCGCTAGGGTTCGCACAAGCCGTATTTTTTTTAATGTGTTTTTTTGTGAAATTGTTAATTCCCGATACCGGTGGGCTACTCTTTTTTATATTTTTTAATGTTTTTATATATATATATATTTTTTAAAGAAATATTTAAAAATGTAAAATAAATGTGTAAAACTAAATAAAGGACATAATAACATGGTTATCTGAAAGAAGTTACAATTTCATTGATTTTCACATTGCAACTATTTTCATATTATTTTATAAATAGTTAAAAAGTAAATTAAATTAAAATGAAAACGGATTTATGCTAGTAATCCTACTAGTTTTGTAAATGTACAATTTTAGCAGTTTAGATAATGTTTCTTGGATATTTGTAAGTTTAGTAATATCATACGACGTTAAATACGATGACGTACAATAAACTAATTATTCGTTTATCCAATGAAGGGCAATTTGTGGTACGGGGAAGGTGTCGCCCTCGTTAGGATTAAACCTACAAATTAACAAAAAATATATTTTTTTAAGAAGTGATGACCCTAAAATCAAAATTATCAGAAAAAACTTTAGAAGTGAATAACTCCTAGATACCGCATGATTTGGATTTGGTTTTTTTTAGTGATTGGTTGTGGTCTAAAGATGATTTACAATAAATATAGACTCCAACTAAGCAAAGATACAACCATGAAAAATCGAAATCTCAAAACACAAAAAAAAGCATATTACGTATGTACTAGTTAGTACTCTTTTGGTTTTTTTTTCAAATATATTTAATATGGTTTTATTACAAATAATAAAGAAAAGGGTAAAATAATGCGTATTTTTTTTGTAATTATTTAATTTAGAAAAGTTCAAAAAAATATAAAAGAATTTTGAATTGTTTGGTGTAAAATTGGCACATCGGTATTATACTCTTACTTTTAAAATAACCTGTTCTATCGGATAGGTTAATAAAAAGGGGATGTACGTTTTTCGAGGCAAAAATAATAGGTACTGTGCGGGCGCATAAAAGACTAATTACGGCACTGCTACGCACTACGCACGATACGAGCCGAGCGAGCGGCAGCGGCCGGCGAGTGCCAAAAACTACTAGAATATGCAGAATAACATATTTTAGTTAGGGTTAGTTAGTTGGGGTTCTGAATAGGTACCTACTGGAAGGGTTTCTATAAACGCTGCGTGGCCATTGTCCATTATGTTAGCCGGCGGTGCCGGCAGCGGAAGCACTCCCTAGTATTATTAGAAAGGGAGTGGCTCCGCTGCCGGCGCCGGCTCCCAAAAATAACGCCATTGGAAACCGGCAGTGACATTATTGCCGATGTTTTTAATCTTGGCTGCCGGCACCGCCGGCACTAATTAACCCTAACTAAAATATTTTTTATTTAGGGTTAGTTGTTTAAAAATATCCTGTAACACATGTTTTTTTAATTATGCCTACCCCGCCTATCTACTACATAATATGCCAAATTGACAACCAAAGTCAGCGCCGGCAGCCAATTTAGCGCCTGGCGCTGGTAGCCAATTCAGCAACCGACGCGACGCCGCGCCGCCGGCAGCAGAGGCACTTCCTAATAGAATAGCACTCAAAATATTCTATGCATAAATCTCTCGGTGAGGTCAAACGTCATTACCAAAGGGCACGCACACACGCCAAAAATTGTTTTCGCGGCCTCATTTTAATCGGCAAATTTATTCAAGTTCATCACAGTTTTTAAGTTTCCGTAAACAAATGGCAAAAACAGCCGATCTAATATCTTTATTCGTGTTAGAGCTCTTCAGTTCTTTCCCAATACTACGCCACAGCAATTATAAGAATCCATGCCCCTTTTTTCTTTACAGAGAAACCTGTCCATAGTAAGGCTGGGGTAGAATTAGATAAGTTCAAGAGACGTCTGATCCGAGCCGTCGCACGTTTGCTACTACACGAAAAGAAACCAGAGGAAGAAATATGGAAAGAATTGAGGAAGGAAACTGGTTGCGACTGCCAATTATTATGGTAAGTTTTGCTGAGTTACCACACTCTAATAAATACTGTCTTCTATGCACAACTATCAATTTTTGCCGACTGGAAAATATTTTCACGAAAATATAATTTGTTGTTTGTGTTTTGGCTTCACTGTTCATTTATAGAAACGGACGTATTAGGTACTTTAGGTAGAACCGTCGCGGCGTAGCGTATTCGTATTGGTCCTACAACAGTGGACCCAACATTGTGGCATATGAACTATTTGATGAAACGCACTCAATAAAATATATGATTACGTTGATCATTGTATTCATATATTACTTCATCATTCAGTCATGAATAAAGAAAATAAATAAAGGCGCTTTGACACTTTTGACAAGTGCCTAGACCTGATGTCTCATTGCTGCCACCTAGTGAATGTTTTCAGAAAACCCTCATTAGTAGCTTGCTGGCGGCCGCTGCACGCTGCATCCTATTAATCGTGCTATGATATGTTTGACCAGATGAGGCTGGCATAGTCAAATAATAGATTTTTTTAAATAATTTTTTTATAGGCCCTGATACCCCTAGAAAATTATTAAACAGATTGTCTCTTATAAAACCATACCCTGTACCATATACAGGGTGTAAAAAGACCCATCACATAGCTGTCAACTACGAATTCTGTACATCAAACTAAGTAACATTGCACAAAAATAACTGCTGGGAAACGACTTTTATTTTTGGTGTGAAAAATCGCTGTTTACGGAAGTACGCAACATAATGTACGCAAAACATTGTGTTTATGGGTGAATGCAACGGTTCAGGGTTTGTAGAGGTATTTAAATTAAGTAATAACATTTACAAATTGCTATCTTTAAAAAAACGTTGGAACTTTGACCGTCAAGTTAAACAAGGAACTTTCGGCTTCGATAAGCGTCTTTTAACACCCGTTATATTTTTTTGTACTCAGGACGCGAATGCGAGCCCTAACATTAAAGAAGCTGGAGCGTCTCTTAGCAGCCAACGACTGCATGGACGCCGTGCCCAAAGCAGCCCGGATGTCGCTCACAGACTGGCTCCTATTCGACCTGGTGCTCGTACACCAAAAAATAGACCTAATTGGCCAGGTAATTATGTTCATTGTTGTTTAAAAAGAAGGAGAGAATTCTTAAGTCTGTAGGCAGCTAACGACCGCATGGATGCCGTGTCCTATGTGACCTGGATGTCGCTTCCAGACCGGGTGCTCGTCCAGCAGAAAATAGACCTTATTAGCTAGGTAATTATGGTCATTATTGCATGAAAAGAATTTGTCTCTAGATAATCCTGACCACTTCCTTGGATGCTGTTCCCGATGGCGACGGCCTACAAAATATTTGAAAATGATAAAGAGAATATTATTCTTGGTACCTATACCTCATTTGAAATAAGATTAGATATTAAAACAAACCCTCTTACAATCCGTTCAACCGATTTTGTCTTCTATACCGTAGGCATAAGGATAGCATTAAAAGCAAAAAAAGTTACACAATACCAACTATCTACTGCGGCTGCCGTTTGTCTTGCCACCAACGCAATAGAATTCAAAATCGGTTGAACGGAATGTAAAAAAGGCTTATCTATACGTCTAATCTTATTTCAAATGGAGTATAGGTGAAGATTCTGTCGCATTTTGATTTTGATGTAAACGAAATTTTAGCTATTTTCTTGTTCTTGTCATTCCAAGCGCTGTTTCCAAGCGAAACAGCTATTATTACGGTTTCTTTATTCATTAAAATTTTACAGCACTTTTATACCTATGGCCCCACATAACCGTTTTCATAGTTCGCCTGTGTAATTGGACCATCATCTATTTTCTTCTTCTATATTTAAGTATAAAAATCAATAGCCGTGCGTTGGTCTCGCAAAAACTCGAAAGTGGCTCGACCGATTGTGATGAAACTTTGGTAAGTTGTCGAGTGAGCGGCGGAGAAGGTTACTAAACAAAAAAAAAACAACCTACTTCCAAAAAAAACACAAAAAAAGTGAAAAATAACTTTAATTTCGGAAGTCGGTGTCTTTGATTTTCAATTTTCGTTTTTTGCCACCGACTTCCGAAAAGTTTTATTTTTCACTTTTTAGTTGTGGTACATATCCCACCCAAACTCGAATACCACTACCTGCTATGTCAATAACAGTGACGGAGTCAAACAATATATCATCTACATACACTAAGTGGGAAAAATATGCAATATTGAAGCTAACACAAAAACTACGCAAGTAAATTTAATAAAATTTATATGTGACCACCTCTGAAGCATGACCTACCAAACAAAAAAAGAATCATCAAAATCGATTCATAATTGGCGGAGCAATCGAATACAATACACATTAAAAAAAAAAAAAAAAAAACATACAGACGAATTGAGAACCGCCTCCTTTTTGAAGAAGTCGGTTAAAAAAATTAATTGCTATGAACGCATATATGCCATTAGTCATTAGCAAGTACAAAATAATGTTAAGTTTATATTATACTGCAGATAGTAGTTTCGCCATTTCCGTCTGTCTATCCGTGGCTTAGCTCAGAGACTCTTAGTACTAGAAAGCTGTAATTTGGTTTGGGTATACATAGAAATCACGCCGACAAAGTGGTACAATAAAATCATGAAAATACTTTATTTTGGGATACCTCCCCTACACTTAAATTCGGATCGAATTTTTTTTCTCGCTTATCCTATTGTGTATGGTGTCGTTGGAAAGGTAGTTCAAAAAAATTTTTTACAAAAAAATAAAAACCGACTTCCAAAAAAAACACTAAAAACGTGAAAAATAACTTTAATTTCGGAAGTCGGTGTCTTTGCTTTTCAATTTTTGTTTTTTGCCACCGACTTCCGAAATTAAAGTTATTTTTCACGTTTTTAGTGTTTTTTTTGGAAGTAGGTTGTTTTTTTTTTTGTAAAAAGATTTTATTTTTCTTTTTTTAGTTGTGGTACCTACCCCACATAAATTCGAATACCACTACCTGCTATGTAAATAACAGTGACGGAGTCAAACAATATATCGTCTACATACACTAAGTGGGAAAAATACGTAATTATTGAAGCTAACTCAAAAACTACGCAAGCAAAGTTAATAAAATTTATATGGGACCACCTCTGAAGCACGACCTACCAAACAAAAAAAGAATCATCAAAATCGATTCATAATTGACGGAGTAATCGCGTAACATACACACAAAAAAAAAAAAAAAAAAAAAAAACAAAACGTACGGACGAATTGAGAACCTCCTCCTTTTTGAAGAAGTCGGTTAAAAATATTGTGAGTTTGTGAAAACTATTTTTGGGATCTTTGAAGTGCTAATTTTTGTTAGAGTCGAGTGTTGCCCCCCCCACCCCATTGGATATGTGAAAAAAATTACGTCAGTAGTATATATAACCAAATTAAAATCAAAACTATCACAGCTAAGTAGGCTCTACAAGTTACCGAGTAATAATCGACCAACTTACATTTGCAGTTGCAAAAACATGTTCTCCCATACATTCCGTATGGGAGAAAAACTTTTTCAACTACAATGTTATGTTTGTGCTTGGGATAAATTCATCCAAACTACGGAACCCTTCACTGTGCGTGGTTCGACACGCACTTGTCTGGTTTTAGGTATTTAGGTTTCCACAAAACTGAAGCCTTGTAATTTTAATTAAGTATGTCTCTTCAAATTTCAGAACAATACAAAAGATAAGGAGGATCGTCCAGTGTTGGCAGAACTGTTTAAGCTGGTAAAGATGTACAACCTCGAGTTTCTAAACGGTGAGAAGCTGGCTGAAGCGTGGTCAATGGCTACCTTGTATTATAATAAGAAGTAAGTTTTATCTAAACAAATATTATAAAGAGAAAAGATTTGATTTTTGTTTGTTTGTTTTTTACACGCTAAACGCCTGAACGGATTTAAATGGAATTTGGCACATGGTTAGACAAAGACCAGGGTTAGACGTAGAACTTTATATCCCGATATTCACACGGAATCGAGACTTATGCGAGTAAAACCGCGGGGAGCAGCTAGTTTATAATATTTAGAAAATCATTCGTCCGATTTTCGCATATTTTTTTATTGACAAACCAAGTAAACAATATGCGAATAGCCATTTATGTACAACAGCAAAAAGTAGAGCCACTTTAGTTTTTTTAAATCCTTTCTCAGAGGTCACCACTGTTCCCCGATGCTGCTGCAGCGTCGCTGGTACCAGCTGAAGGAGGTCACCAGGTTCAAGTTCTACGACTTCTGGTACGCGTACCGCGGGAACCTCACGAGGATCAACTTTGCTGAGCCCTATAAGCCGTCACTTTTGCAAACTGAGATAGCTAAAACGTATGTATTTTGTCTACATTATCTTTATTTATTTATTTTACACACAGTAAAATACATAATACAGAGATACGACATAATTAGGTACATACGACATAATTACATACGACATAATTACATACGACATAATTACATACGACATAATTATTATCTTCGACTTGAAGGAAGGGATTGTGGCTAAATGTCGCACGGGTCTATCGTAGGTTAAGTTACGCTTCCCGCTGTCGGTTCGTGGATGGGTGACCATCCTTCAGAATCGTGTTACACAGTAACTGGGTTATGGAGGTCAGGTAGGTAGTCGCTCCATGTAAAATATTGGTATTCAGCTGCATCCGGTTAGACTGGAAGCCGACCCCAAAATTGTTGGGAAATGGCTAGGTGGATTTTATATTTGACTTGATCTTCTATACACTTGGGTCGCGAGTCGGTATTGAAGTTTTGTTGGGGATAGCCCGTGGGGATAGCTGATATTTTTTGTTGCGATCACGAGGTTATTCCCATGGAGAAAGTTGTTCAATTTGATAGTCTGTACCACACCCGAAAATATGAGCACGCATTTCTGAAAGAAAGAAAGAATAACATTTATTCGGAAAAAGTTCGAAAAACACAAAATGAAAACTTTTTACAAAAAAAAAAAACAACCGACTTCCAAATAAAACACTAAAAAGTGAAAAATAACTCTAATTTCGGAAGTCGGTGTCTTTGTTTTTAAATTTTCGAGTAACTTATAACTTCGTGCATATAGACTAAGTGGGAAAAATACGTATTATTGAAGCTAACTCAAAAACTACGCAAGCATGACCTACCAAATAAAAAAAGAATCACCAAAATCAATTCATAATTGGCGGAATAATCCCGTAACAAACACACAAAAAGAAAAAAAAAACAGACGAATAGAGAACCTCCTCCTTTTTGAAGTCGGTTAATAATGTTTTAACAACAATAGTGTGTGCCTCACGGCACATGCAGCGGCACGCGCCTTATGCACGCTTTATATCTCAAGAGTGCTCTACACGCATACATCTCGAACTCGAATGAAAACTAAATTAATGTTGTAATTTATCTTTACTTTTCAGTTTCAAACTAATCGTCACTCAGCCGTTCCCCGAGTGGGAAGAATTAATAAAACATAGACTGGTCACGCTGCCCAACGAATTTGTAAGTAAAAATTAACTAAATTATTTATAAACTAGCTGTGCCCGCGTTTTCGTTCGCGTGGATGTCGGAAAACAATAATAAGAGAAGGTTTAGGTACCACCCTCTTGCCTGGTGGGAATTGTAACCAGCATTGCGATTCTGTAACCATCTCTCCGTGAAAACATAGGTGAAGTGAGCGTGGAGTGAGCTGTCATTGTCATCCTTATCTACTGATGCTAAGGCAGTGACAGTTCACTCCAAGCTCACTTCACATAAGTTTCACGGTGAGATTTTTCCAGAATTGGGGTTCTCTACCGACAGATAAATAATGTCAGGAAAAGAGAAAAGCTAAAAACAACTTCTTTTATAAACCTATAGTTCGTCATTTTGTGTCTAAAAAGTGCTTAATTTATTACGCATGAATAATTAATTCCGTGGTTACTTATCTCTTTCGCCGACTGGCTGCCACGCGAATATATCGACCAAAAATGTATCGTTTATAATATAATGTACAAATTATATTAATTCCGGGTTTGATTTCGTATCCATACTTCCATACTAATATTATAAATTCGAAAGTAACTCTTGTCTGTCTGTGTGTTACCTTTTCATTTTTTTAAACCACAGAACGGATTTCGATAACAGTTGGCAAGGAGATAGATGGCATCCCGGGGAAGGACATACTTTTTATCGACATACCACGCGGGCGAAGCCGCGGGCGGAAGCTAGTTTAAGATAAATGTAGAAAAACCAGCCATAATAATTATATCATTTTATAGGAGAATGAGGTTTGCTCATTATAAATATTGTTCTGCAGTAATAAAGCATTGTTAACATATTTCAGGAAAGGTTAATGAAAGAAAGAGCTGCTCGTAGGAGACCTGTACGAAAACGAACTGAAGGTTAGTGAAATTTAATAATTATGACAAAACTATCGAAATTTAAAAACATAAACATAACATCACGCCTGTAATCCCCGAAGGGTCAGGCACAGATGTACCTATAGTACACCCACATTTCACCAGTGGGCCTAAAACGGTCACTTTGGCAGAATCATAACAGGAAAATATTATGAATCATCGTAAAATGTCACAAACTGACAATTCATAATATGATCTGCGTGCGATTCATATTACGAAATAATTCATCTGTTTGACAGTTTTCTATGGAGATTCGTAAAATGGTCCACATAATAGGAATTGCTTTTGTGTCAAGTTAGAGGAATTGCTACTGACAGCTGGGATTCAGGAAATGAACTGCTTTTAGAGGAATTGCTAATGTGACCGGTTTAGGCCCCCTGGTATGTTTAAGTTCCATGTAAGAGGGGCAATAGGTGCCCCTATTGCCCCTCTTACATGGAACTTAAACATCCCAATTTAAACACCCTGAAACTGGGATATATTCCACAACATTATCAGAAAAAAAAAAACGCCTATATAACTCTGGCCCATCGACGTCAATCTCGCGTACGTCCGTCGTTTTAATTATGAAGAAGTTACGCGGCTATCCAGCTATCCGCTACTTTGAACATCTCTATACCAGTTAGTTGACAGAATTTCCGAAATTCATCCATGAATTTCAACACTCGACTCCTAACTCCAATTTTTAATTCTCAGATGTACCAGATTTAGTGATGATAGAACCAAGAATAGAAACGATAGATCTCAGGCTTGAACCAGATGATAACGCGGCAGAAGATAATAAGCAAGAAGAAGTAGTAGTGGTACCACCCTTAGTAAGGATAAAGCAGGAACCTCAAGATGACGCGGAAGTTGACGAAACACAGATACAACCTCCAAAGAAATCCATATACGAAGTGGTTTTAGAATCAACGTCTTTAGAAAACGAACAATTGGACAGCATGGATGCTGAAGACTTTGTTGAAAATGATGACATTGATAATGAAGAAAATGAACAAACTGAAGAAACAATCATAGACGAGGAAGAATCAGTGTTGCCACAAATAGCTAGCGTGTTCGGTAATGTCAGTGATACTAGCATGCTCGCTAACATAGACGAGGATAGAGTCTATGGTGACGCTGAAAATACAGAAGTCCGTGATACTGACGATATAAGTGTCAACGTTGACGATGCTAATGTCTGTAAAGATAAAAATACCGGTGTTGGTGAGACAATTGTACTTGATGATGTTGAGGATAGTGTCCGCGGTAAAGATAAAGCCACAGATGATTGCGATGTTGTTGACGATGAAAGTGCGCGCAGTAACGAGAAAGAAATCGGTGCTTGCGATAATATTGTCGAAAATAGTGCCCGAAATAACGATGCAGTTATCGAAGTCAGTAGCGACGATAAAGAAGCCGATATTTGTGATAATGTCGAAAATGTCACCGAGAATTTTGGTGGAACAAGTCCGAATGGTGCTGTATTTGATGACATTAATGAAATCAGTGATGATGACGATATCTCTGGTAATGTTAATGCCACCAATGATATCGGTAATGTTGACGAAACCAGTGTAAACGTTAACGTTGACAAAGCCAGCATAACCAGTAATGTTGAAGAAAGTAGCTTTACCCGTAATGTTGACGAAAGCAATGTTTTCGGTAATGTTACCTGTAACGTTATTAAGACCAGTGTAACCGGTACCGACAAAGTTATTGGTGACATAGATGAAACCAATGTAAACAGTGAGGTGAAACTTGTCAGTACCGCAGTTGAGATGAGTGTAACCGCAAACATCGAAGACACAAGTGAACTTGCAACCAGCGAAAAAATCGCCGTTTCAAATGCTCAACCCGCTTTTCCTATTATCCTTGCCGCTTTAAATAATAAAGTACCTAATCCTAGAGTTACCAATGCAGCAGAAGTAAGTAAAGATGTAGAAATAATAGAAACTACTGCAGATCCAGTTGTTATTACTGATTCAGACGAAGACGATGACAATATTGTAGATGACCACGTCATTAATAAGACCGTCCCTAAAAGTACTGAAGGAGATAAAATCGCACCAAAAGATACTAAAGATCAACCAATGGAGGTAGATTCAACACCTGATGTTCTAAAAATACCATTTACTGAGCCTTTAAAAGTACAGAACGTAATTGAAGATGTTGTAACCGCTGAATATAGTGTTGAGAAGAAAGTAGAGATAGATATTAAACCGGATGAAAAAAGTTTCAAGTTCGGGGAACTGTCCAATGATATTAGTTTTGCAGATGAAGGGATTGAGTTCGTTGACGATGGCATTGTATATGTTGATGAAGATGGTCATACTGGTGAGTGGCTTTTTACTATTTAGAACTAGCTCACCCGACCGGCGTGTCATGTCCAAACAGTAGCTCATACAAAAATTCCATAGGAAAAAAGACTCCGTTTTTACCATTTCCCGGGAAACATTTCCAATTTTTCTTTCCCTAAAAATCTTATTTGGACTATTACGTTTCCGAATATTTTAAAACAAAACGTAGCCAAATCGGTCCAGCCGTTCTCAAGTGATGCGCTTACCATCGAAAACGCATTAAAATTTCATTTTTATTTAATTAGATATTTTAATTTTATTAGACTATATTGGTGCCGATTCCCTTGTACACAAACTAAACTAAATTTAAGTTCAGTGCATCTTTTTCTTTCTATTTCATTATGAAAAGGACAGAAGATAAATTTTAGTTTAGTCCTGTCAAATTAATCAGCGCCTGACGTAAATTGACATAATTTTAGTAGGCAAGTTTTTAATCGCGTCTAAACTTGTTTGGAGTAGTGACAGTTTGACAGGACTAAACTAAAATTGATCTTCTGTCCTTTTCTTAATGAAATAGAAAGAAAAAGATGCACCGAACTTAAATTTAGTTTAGTTTGTAAACAAGGGAATCGGCTCCATTGGCTTGTTTAAGGGCTTGTTGTACTTTTATATGAGTTCCAAAAATAATTTCATTAAAATTCTGATCCATTTTTGAATATACAACATTAGTTTTTGTTTATGCTAAACCCGAAAAGGGGTCATTGTAATCATAACTTTTTCTATGGGACCAAACTTGAAATCAGCTGTTCCATACATTTGTGTTCAATGACCCCTTTTCGGGTTTAGTAGCATAAACAAAAACTAATATTGTATTTGGCAAATAGTCCCTATATTGCCTCTAACCCCGGGTCCTAACCAAAATGATCGGTCGCGCGAATACGCGATCGTCGTGTTCATATATCATTTTGTGTTCAGAAAACCGGAAGCCCCCAGCCGTGTCACCTGTGCGACCACGCGTTCAGGTTCGCCGAACAAAATAAACATGACAGTCGCGTGTTTGCACGGCTATTTCGGTTAGGTCGCGGGCTCGCACTGCTCGCAGGCTCGCGGGCCAAAACCTTTGTGTGCACAAGAAGCGGCCACAATGAATTATCGTGCGCGATAATTTTAATTTTGGTGTAATTATTTTCTTTCTTTGGCCGAAGAAAAAATTAATTTATGACGATGTAATGGTGTCTAGGAGCTACACAATTTTTATGTTAACAAACTTTTTATCATTATTACAGAAACAAAAATCAAATGTGAAGAAGAAGACGAAGATGAGGACACTCCAAAAATAGATGCAAAGCTGTTGATGTGTCCCATCATATACACAACCAGGTTAGATGACATGGGCCTGTTCCACACACAAACTAATTACATACACATTCATGATAAATATTTATTAGACGCCATTACAAAAAAAAGCAAACCAATTAAAGTAGAACCAGAAACTGATAACAAGGAAACAATTGAAAATGTAACTGTAAACTATTGTGGTGAAAACATTGACAGTGTAACAGTAAATGATAATAAAAAAACAATTGAATATGTTCAAAAAATTGTCGATGAAAATGTTTTAGTCAAAGATAGTATTATTATTAAAAAAGAACCGGAAAATGTTGAAAGTGAAACAATTAAAGATGTCCCAAAAGATAATGTTGTACCATCTGAAGATGTACCAAAAGATAATATTGTACCTGTTGAACATAAACCAGAAAGTGATAATAACGTAACATCTGATGACGATGACTTTGAGAAAAATGTAATAGATGAAAGCAAGAAAGTCAAACCAACTAGCTACTTATTTCAAAAACCGCGAAGTCGCAGATACCATCCTATACAGTTGTGTAAAAACCCTGACTTTAACACTAGACTAAAGAGGTTAAGCGTAGGATTCTTTGGCTCACCGCGTAACCGGGTACTGATCAAATCTTGCAAGCCCTTGACTATTGACCTAAGTAAAGCTTTCGAGTCTAAACTTGTTTCCGGAACGCTATATCTCAAGCCCGTCGATCGCAACGTTGTAACGGAAGTTATAGATGATACAGAAAGCCACAACGTTTCAGTAGTGCCCTCGGCCATGCCCGCTCAAAGCCTTATAGATAACTCAAAAGTCGCAGATATTCTTCCTATGTTACGACAATGTTTGGAAGCCTCAAAACAGCCTGAGGATGTAGGTCCACCGAGTGAGAGAAATAAAATAATAAACCTACCAGATATCTCAGAAATACGTCGTATCAACCAACGACTTCTTACCGCGGAAGTCACACCTATCCAAGTTCAAAATAATCAGCCGCAAGTACCAGTTACTATCGTTACATCTTCTAACACGCCGACTTACCCTGCTCAAAAAACCATAACGATCGCGGAAACTGGCACCGATTTACGATCGATAGTATCAGAAGCGACCGATGCTAGAGGTCCTCCTAAATTACTTGACATTACGGACGACCCGCCTGTTAAAAAGACCGGTGAATATTATACTGGAAAATATCATGATGGCTTTAGAGTTCGACAACCACTAACTGGCCGACCACCGAGAATGATGCATGGGAAAAGACTTATTCCGCCAAAACAGGCGCCATGGAAGCCGAGACAATTCAGACCTGAAATACCCTGGCTCACTAAAAATTACGATGCAAACATTAATTCCAGTAAGTTGGATGAGACACTCTTAACTTTAGATGCTCTAAACAAAATGTTATTTCTATTAACTGATAAACTAGAACCGGAAGTAGTTGCGAAAAAGCCGAAGCTTAAACGGAAGTGCAAGAGCAGCGATCAGCAGACGAAACAACGAGGACGGCCGAAGATAAATCCTGATGAGTCTCGTTACATGGTAATACTTAAAAAAACAGGTGAAGCAGATGAAGAGGTAAATAGCTCTTCGGAAGCTTCATCAAAGTGTCAGAAGCCCAAAATTAATATAAAATCCGCAACGAACTATCCACCTGATAAAGATAAAACTGCTGTTACAGAAACTGAACAGCCTAAAAAGAAGATTAAATATTGTTGTTGGGCTCGACAAAGAATGCTACAGTTGTTATTTTGTAGGAAAAATATACCGCCACACGGTTGTCGGAAACTATGTGTGTGTTGCTGTAGCAATTTGTTAAAAGATTATGTTTTGCAAGACCAGTTAAAAAATAATACAGAATTGGAAATAATCAAAGCAACATATAATATATCAGATCTAGATGAAGAAAGCGTGGTAAGTGAACAGACAATTAGCTCTGAGTCTTTTAAAGCTGGCGTCGAAAATCAAGCTCAAGTTCTTGATGAAGAAATAGTTCACGTTCCTGATGTAGAAACAGTCCAAGGTTCTGGTGCGGGAACGATCCCAGTTCCTGAAGATACACCTGTTATAGATTTAGATGCCATTAATACTGAATCGACTACTGAAAATGAACCTATAGATATTGATGGTATGGATACAGAAGGCGATGTTCCTGTACCGGCTTGTGAAGTATCTGTTACAACTACTGCAGAAGTGGAGAAACTGGCGGCACGGGGACTAGAGGCTCCCGTCAACCAGATTGCTAAGCGTGCAATAGTGGCTATTCCAAGTTTAAAAAATCACAACGATTTATCATGTGCGACAACAGAAGTAGGTAAACCGGCTTATCGATACACACATTGTATTAGTTCTGACAATCAATCTGGAGCGGTTATACTTAATACGATAAAGACTCCCAGTACAGCGATTACCGAGACCAACACATCTCCGCCTAGTTTAAAAAAACTTTTGGCGGTTAAAAAGGATAAGGAGACCAATAGATTTAAAACAAATATGCCTCCGCCGCCAATCTTGAGTAAACCTTTCGTGCCACCAAAACATTTCAAAGAAAAGATGATATTCTTAAACAGCAAACAAATTTCCGAAAAGCCGTCAAATAGTCCAGTATTTTTGGGGAAGAACAAAATATTGCTTACCACGATAAAGTTTCCGCCTAATTTGAAATTATTCGAGGAGGCGAAATTAGCTTTACGCTCGTCGCTGAATTTACCGAACGGTGTGCGTTTAATATTATTGTCTACTGGGAAAATGGCGTACAAAATAGACCAAAATTTGGCGGTAAACGCAACGGAGCTAGCGGATATGCCAGCGATCATTGCAGCCGTACAGGCACACATGGACACAAACGCTGCACAGGAAGCATTGAAAAAACAAAGAGATGTCAACGAAAGCGAAGTTGTTGATCTTATTGACGATGACGATGAATCTGCACCTAATGTTAACGATAATGAAAATAACGAAACCCCTCTAGTGACCCACGGTCAAATTACTGAGGAAACTGTATCAATAAATAGTAACGACTCCCCTGATGTAAGTCATGATTCACAAATTAATACGTCGAATGAAACAGAAGAAAATCGCACTGATTCAAATATCAACACTAATGTCATAGAGATGGAAAGTAATCAAAACGAGAGTGCCGACCAATATATCGTTACTAAAATTCAAGAGAATGTCCAAGAGTCAAGTCAAAATGAAACTCTTTCAGCATCAACAGAACAAGTACAAGACCAGCCTGACCTAGCAAGTCAAACAGTAAGTGCTGAAATAGATGACCAGCCTAAACCTTCAAGCCAGGCTGGAAGTACTGACGTACACAAACTATCATCAGAAAAAGCACAAAATCTGTCTGACCCAACAAGTCAGACAGAAAGCCTTGAAAAAGACGATCAATCTAAACCCCCAAGCCAGATTGGAAGTACTGATGTACACGAAGTATCATCAGAACAAGCACATAATCAGTTTGACCCAACAAGTCAGACAATAAGCGCTGAAAAAGATGATCAATCTGAACCCCCAAGCCATGCTGGAAGTATTGATGTACATGAAGTATCATCAGAACAACCACATGATCAGTCTGACCCAACAAGTCAGACAGTAAGTGCTGAAAAAGATGATCAATCTAAACCGTCAAGTCAGACTGAACGAACTGGTTTACACGAAGTATCAGGAAAACAAGCACAAGCTCAGTCAGAACCATCAGGTCAGAACGTTAATATTATAGTACAAGACCACCTTGAAACAGCAACACAAAACGTTAGTTCTGAAACACCCGAAGAAAGCACAAGTGAGCCCAGTAGACCCAAAACTAAAAATATACTATCGGACTTAATGGAAATGTCCGGTATATTTGATGAAGACATGACATCTGAAATAGAAGAACCACAACCCGCAGAAACACATGCTGCACAACAGGCTGAACAGGTTGATTTGACGCAAGCCTCCTTGGTGGCACCCGAAGTTGAGGAATCACCTGAATTGGCGCCCATGTCCGCAGGGACAACTATAATGCGGCCAATTATGATACCAGCAAACTACAGCAGTACTAATGCTCTAGCTCCGAAATTACGATCACCTCTCGGCGAGCTAACACCAATCACTTCGTTGTACGAACTGAAATACGCGTGCGATAATAAAGGAGTATTCTTTAAATTGGATTTCGAAAGTGGATACCTTGTACCCATAAATGTTTGCATGAAACCAGTACACAAATCAGTGCAACCGCCAACGGGAACGATACCACGGAGCATTACCACGAAATCAGTAATCGATCTAACTGAGGATGATGATAAACAAGAACAGACAGATAGCGAATCAGAGACTTCACCCAGCAAAAGGTCGCTTTTACTCGTCAATAATTTGCCTACTGCCGCGGCCGGTTTTAATGGCCCGGTTAAACCGGTGAAAATGTTCAAAGCTCTGAAACCTAATATATTACAACAATTAACCGAAAATAAAATTCGTCTAAAACGTAAGAACCCTTTGTTGCTTAATATACTCGACTCTGGATTAGACCACAGAATAAAGCGGAAGCAATTTTTGAGGAAAATTAATTTGAACGCTACTTCAGACACTGTTTTAGATTACGTACCGCCCGGTAGCCCTGTGCCTGTGAGGCGATACGTTAAGAAAATTAATGCCAAGCGAAATTCTAAAGATGAAGCAGACGAGCAGACTCCAACGACATCACGTTCAGAACCTTACAAAGAATTCGCTACTACTATTTTGTCCGATGATGATTCTTCTGACGATGAACCGCTAGCCAAGAAAGTGAAACGGAAACATGAAAACGTGAATGCGCCGGAAGAAAACAAGAATGCCCCCGAATCAGTAACAAAGAACATTGAACTAGAATTACCAGCGGCTGACGTACAATCGAAAGCGCCTGTTGAAAAGCAAAATGAATCAGAATTACCAGCGCCTGGCGTAGAACAAGTTTGTATGGGTGGCGATGATAAAGATGTAGTAGAACCGGCAGCGCCAGTTCAAAACCAAACTAAATCGGAAATACCACCGGCTGACGCTGAAACTTATTATATGAGTGACGATGACAACGATTCAATAGACCCAGAAGCGACATTTGGGTTTGAGAGTAACGAAGAGGATGAGGATTGTTGTATATTAGGTGTGTGATCGTTAGTCTTGCATCCTAAATTGGGCAAAGTATTTCTTAACCTACAGCTTGCCTATGGCGGTATCCCTCTAATATTAAAAACTAGCTATAGCCCGCGTGCATGCCGGCAATTATCCCACGGGAACGTACTATCGGAATAAAAAGTATCGTATGTGTTAATCTAGGTTATAAACTATGTGTGTGTCAACTTATAACCTGGATTAACACATGGGATACTTTTTATCCCGGTAGTACGTTCCCGTGGAATTATTGCCGACTTCCACCCGCCTGAAGCCGCGGGCAAAAGCTAGTGACTCAATAAAACATAATAGGATCTATTTAGTGATATAAACCTGGCGTATTTAATTGGTTAGTGATTTTATTATTTGACTGTAGAATAGTGTTTTGTTTATGTCTTCATCTTAGGCTGTCATCAGACGGACTGCATCGCAGCAACCGCGCGCAGTCGATATATTCAATTGCATGCAGTTAAACTAACTGTATGCGGTTAGCGATGGACAGCGTGTGTCGACACTACACGACTATAGCCGACCGCGTAAAGTTGAAGTCACGACTGTATGCAGTTAATATTGACTTCACGCGCGGTTGCTGCGATGCAGTCCGTCTGATGGAAGCCTTATTATGTCAGTTCTATGTAAAGTAAACAATGATGTAACTCAACGAGTATTTTATTTTGTAATTGGATGATACAGTACTTTTACGATAATACATTTTTGTTACTTACCGTACATTTGTTATGTATCAATGTTTATGTAAGAAGTTCTGTTCAATGATTTCACGTTTATTTTATTTGTTTAAATTATAAACTAAGCCAATTTCATCAGCTATATTTTAAGAAACAGTTCACGTTTTTAAATAAATCTAAAAAGGTTTTAACTTTGATATGAAAATTAATATAAAATCACAAGGTTTCTGAAAGGATTTCCACAATAATAGGCTTTTCAGAAACAGGTTTAGTAGTAGAATAACTATATTATTTTTATTAGTAACCGAGACTGCTGTTACGCGCCTTAGGAATGCGCGGCGAACCGGGGGGCAGCGTTGACGAATGAGCCCTCTGTAAGCTACTCACGAACCTAAGGCGCGGAACAGCGGCCTCGGTCAACTATACTTACAATATAATATTTAAGTAGGTACCTAGAATTCCTTCATGTGCATATTTTCTATGAAAATATTTTACAGTCTTCTTGTTCATTGAAACATTACAGTTTGTGTTATTATTTCTGTATGATATTTCATATTTAGGTAAGACATTACTTTGTACTCACCCATCTTAAAAAAACTTAAGTAAATAATGTGATAAACAACCTACATATAAGAACGAGTTTTTAAGTTAGTTTTTTGTTTGAGTGCTGCGCCAGTAAACGTTGGGTAAAATTAATTTTATTGTTGTTTGCGTAGTAGGTACACACGGCTACATATCAAGCTATACTTTTCTAGTAAGTATAAGCTGACCTCTCTAGTACTAACAGAAATCCTATAGGTACATCTATATAATGCGACATCATCTTATACTGGAAATGTATAGCGTGATATGTATCCGTGTGTACACCGCACACCTAGTTACGCAATGAAGATGTTATAGTTACTCGCGTTATGAACGGTGCTGTGGGCCCCATAGCACAGCATCTTGCTGAGTGCGCCTTCTTGTCACAGTCATGACGTGCCAGCAGCTGCCGACTATTAAATTTCTGTTTTGTACTCGTGATGATTAGATCTATTTTGTTTTATTTAATTGTTCTCTTTAATATTTTAATATGCACGTGTTTCTGTGACAAATAAACTTATTTTTTTCTCTCTGAGTCATCGGGCCATAAATGTCAGTAGCAATAAGAATGTGTAACGCCTTGTGTCTTATCTTCTGCTACCTGTTCCATAAGTGGGAGCGAGACAGACTCATAACAATGATGTAGTATGGCCTGACGACTCAGTTCTTAACATATAGTTCGATTAATCTAATAGAGTGGGTATCTATTGAGATCCTCCTGGTAGAATTTTAGCCCAGAGTAATGGCGCGTCTACAAGCAACTAAAATTGGGCAATTATTCGCCATTTATATACAATCTTGGAATTGCTGAAAATTGCTTGGTGTTGCCGAGGTATCATTATCACAATTGGCAAGAATTGCGCAATTTAGTTGCACGTAGGCAATGATATAATAATATACAGGGTGTTTGGCAGAACCCACCATTTTCGTATGTTCAACGTTCTGCCAAACACCCTGTAATATTCGCACGTAGGTAAGGAATAATTTTATTATGCTAACTTGTGCTGGCTGTGAAATGCAAAACCTCTAGTTGTTTGACGCATTTTCAACCAATTGATCGATACATAAAAATCACAATTTGATGTAAATTGACTAGAAGTACCTATTTAGTTATGTAAAAAGCTGATTCTAGTTAATAAACTTTACATACTAAGTCGAATGAGGTGTATTTTTAGATTCTATGAATATTATTTTAAAGTTATTATTAAAGAAACAGTATTGTATATTTATAGACGTTTCTGAATATCAATTTTATCCTGATGTATGCCTGATGCTAAATCTGTGCGATGTAATCCATGGATCTTCTGTGATATTATTTTAGGATAGGCATAGTACTAATGTTATAAGTAATATAAGGAGATTTGAACCTCGAGTTTGTAATAAATATTCTTGCTGATTGCTCAGTGTGGGAATAACCCATATTATAAAGTGCTCTGTGGAATAACCTTTAGGGTGCGTGTCTTAATCAAAAGCCGGAACCGCCCTTTATCGGCGCGCCACGAATTCGCTTTCTATTAGGACGCGGGCTAATGCGATATTGTTGAAACCTGATATTTTCTGGAAAATTGTGTTAATTTGATTTTGGATGTGTCGGTGTATAATTATACAGTCTGCACTGCCGTGACTTCTAAATGTAAGAATTGTACTGCGATACTCAACGCGTGAAGATTCTACGCGAGTCCCAAGCTATTACACGACTGCCCAAAAAGGAGTGTAATGTTATTTTTCCATTTTATACCATAGTGTAGTTACCAAACGGGCAAGTAGCAAGTTAATGCTGGGTATTTTTAACTTGCAGGATAGATAAGATAGTAACTAAATTAAAGGCCAAAACAGGAAAATGGTTGAGCATCGCTATTTAAAACAGGCAGGCCTGATCTTTACTGCATCACAATTTAATCCAATGATTTATGGTGTTAATTTTATGTGTTAATAAATAATTATGGAAGTAATATCTGTGTTTTAGTCCATTTCCTTGAATTCTCTTTTATACAAGCTGACACGACAGATTGTTCTGTCCACAACAGTTCATAAAAAGCAAACAGAAAAAAAACAAAAATTCGCTGAAACTTTACAAATTTTAAACCTAATTCAGACTATTACGAACATTTTAAAACAAAAAGTCAACAGAACAGTCTTAAATTTTAGGGTTCCGTAGTCAATAAAGAACCCTTAAAGTTGCGCCATGTCCGTCTGTCCGTCTGTCTGTCTATCTGCGGCTTAGCTCAGAGACTGTTAGTACAAGAAAGCTGTAATTTGGCTTGGGTTACATATTAATTACGGCGACAAAGTGGTATAATAAAATATAAAAAAACATTAAAATAAGTAAATGTTTTTTATTTTCCTTGCCGTTTTAGCCGTACTTCCGTTGTTGGTTGAAGCTTCATCATCATTATTTCTGACGAAAGACGTCCACTGCTACATTTGCCTTATTATATTGTACGTCATCAGATCAGCCGATCCTGTGTGCCTCTCACTTCCAGCGAATTCCCGCGACCTTCTCCAGGACTTTTATCGCTTCGGAAGGAAATTAAAAAAGCCACTTAAAATTCAACATACTATATTTAATTAATGTATAAATATTTTATCTCATAGCTACACCGAACGCGTCGACCACAGCCTTCTCAATCTCCTTGTGGACTTGATTGACCTTTGCTTGAGTGAGTGTTCGCTCTAAATGTCTGTATACTATGCTGTAACAAAGACTATGCTTCTTTGACTTGGGGTGAACAAACTTGTCCTTAAGTCTCACCTGAAAAATCAAACAGAAACTTTTTTAAAGGATTTGCCATATTTCGTTTTAGATTATTTTTGTGGATTCTGAAGGGCAGTTCTTATGAGAGTAATCATTTCTTCTAAGTATGAAGCTAACTAGCTCTGGGCAAATAAATGGGCTAAGCTTATGGGTATAAATAATGGTGACTAGAGCACACTAAATTATTATGTTGAGTATGGGCACGATGGGTCATCATCTAATTTAAAATTTGCTACTGCTTGTTTTATAAACATTTCAAATGTTTGTATAGCAATTTTAGTGGAGGGACGGGGCTAGCAGGAGGAGCTCGTGGCTAAGTAATAACAGCCGCTCGGGTCGATCCATCAGGTTAAGCTACGCTTGCCGGGGTTTGTCCGTGGATGGGTGACCATTTTCACATATCGAGACTCCTCCGTGCCTCGGAAAGCACGTTAAGCCCGAAAGTCTGACAACCAGTCTAACCAAGGGGTATCGTATTACCCAGTTACTGGGTGGTGGAGGTGAGATAGGCAGTCCCTTCATGTAAAATACTGGTATTCAGCTGCATCTGGTTAGACAGGAAGTCGACCCCAACATAGTTGAGAAAAGGCTAGGTAGATTGATTGGACGGGGCGTGCAGTTTCAAAATAGACGATCTCTACTGCAATGAACCGCAATCCACATGCTAATTCAATCAAATGATTACAAGGGAGAGGCAAGAATAATAACAAACCTGCTCAATAATATCGCCTCCAATATCTCTGACTAGATCATAGAAATCATTGCTCATAAATGTATCTATTGTCAAGTTTTCAGGCAACCAAAATGACATGTCATTTGTACACTGAGGATATGACGATACAGGCTTATACGCAATCCTTGCATTCAAGTCAACATTCTCAAACTGTGTCAAAAACCCTGAGTCTGTACTCCACATTAACCGAATATCAGGGATTTTGTATAATGCCATTGCCAGTCTCTCTAAGCCAAGACCGAATGCATATGCTATGGTGTTTGAAGGTCCTGCACTGATTAGAATCTCGTTTCTAACTATACCGCAGCCTAAGATTTCCATCCATTTGTTTTCATAGAATATTTCAAGCTCCCATGATGGATGAGTAAAAGGAAAGTACTCTTCAACCCATCGGTATTTTATGCTGTCACCGAATAACACTTTTGTTAGACCAATGAGGTGCGTTTTCAATTGCGTCTCCATTAATTTTGTAGCTTCTAAAGTATGACAGCTCTGTTTCATCGGGTCATCAATGGAGTTGGTGAAGGCACTCGGATTGTTTTTATCATATTTTGGCTCAAATATTTCTAGATCTGGTTGCCCAGGGAACAGTTCCTCTTTACGTTGGGATCGTACTGCATCTACCTGAAATATAAAAAGATGATCATTTACTAAAAAGTAGATGTTAGTGAAACAGTAACCTGATCTATGGGAAAAAAAATGTAATTCATTAATAAATAAATACTGGTATTCAGCTGCACCCGGTTAGACTGGAAGCCGACCCCAACATAGTTGGGAAAAGGCTAGGCAGATTGATATGATAAATAAGTCTATGCATGAGCTTCCTATATGAGAAAACTAATAAGCAGCATTTTAAAGTAGAAATTCTCAATAAGATAACGAAGATCTGTCCGTATCCTCCAACTGTCACTAACGAGATACAATCGAATTTAAATTGTTATCACCTTCTAAAGGCCAATCAACAGTTGAGCGGTTCTTTAAAGCTCTAAGGCTAAGACATTCCAACATTATTTTATGAATATAAATCTTCTATGAAAAAATCGTATACTGCATAACTTACTTGGTGAAACACAGGGAAATGCGTAGAATCAATTTCATCTCTCCTATAAACATCTCCAATCATCAGGAAATTGTCCAAACCAGACCGTAATAGTTCAGTTTGGTGAGCAGTCATGTGAGCCCTAAGAAGATTGCCCCTATTGATGTAGTAGCAGTCAGACTTAGCCCTACTTGGGTGATCAGAGGGAATCAACAAGTCATCAAAGTTTTGCTTTGTTGTGACAATAGGAGACAAGTTGTCGTAAATGCTAAATGCTGGGTGCCCTCTATGAGTGAACGAGGAGTAGAAATAATTCACAATTCTTTGCCTTACGATGGAAAGTGGATTATTTTTTTGCAAGTGCAGATTCTTACCCAAATATGATATAATTTTAGGTGTAACATTAGTGTATTCGTCTGTTCTGAATTCTTTGCCCTTTATTTGTACTGAAGGAATAGATTTTGCAGCTGTACTGTATTTATATTTCGATAAAACCGCTGAAAGAGTGCGGTTTGTTTTTATAAATAATTTCGTCATGATTCTTGTGTTATCTTCCTAGAAAATAGCTTATACTATAGAAATCGTGGTAACGATTTCATTCGTCACTGTTGTGAAATTACTTTAAACGTATTTAATCGAAGTTATATAAAATAAATTTTAGAATTTATTGTTGGAATCCACGATCTCCGGATCTCCAGCTCCGCGAAGTCCGATCTAGTTAGTAATTTTAAGTTTAAATTGGGGAACTGCTTTTTTACAAGTAATTAAAACGGGATAGCAATAAAAATATGACTAAAATAAAACAAATAAATCTTGGTACGTGATTGCAGTCTTCTAATCAATTTTTTTTTTTTTTGACAGCGACCAGCGACAGATTCAGTAATCATTTGAGTTGAATTTTTATTTTATAGAGCATTTATAAAATATTTTGCTCAAATTTTGAATTTTGGAAATCAGACAAACAGATAGTTGAATTCACGAATAATACAATAAATAATGATGATTCATAATAAAACTTCAAGATTTGTGTTAAATCCAAACTTACAGCAGGCAGTTGGACCGCTTTAGAAATGGAATGGAATTTAAAAAAAAATGCAGCTGATAATGTCAAACTGACAGTGTCATTTTACATAACCTAAATCTAGCTAAGCCAATGAGTTACGCGCTTTGAAATACTGTAATTTTAAGAATATTGACTTAAATACGTATTTTTAAAGAACGGAATCTCATTTCGTTAATAGTATTAACCTTAATACAGGATGTTTCGTAAGAGGCTCTTGCATATCGCTCAGTTAAGTGCTATCGGCCTGACCGGATTTTGTGTGGGACAAAATACAGAAAAAATTAATCATTTTTACTGGGATGACTCAATTGTTGTTGATGGTAAACGCCTGAAGAACATGCCAGGCCTGCCGGTCTTTGGCACAGTGTCGGCTGCTAGTCCATACACAGAAAGCGGTGGCGCTAGAGATCGGGTAAGATTCGTGTTGGAAAAGCTTTGTGTGTTATTTTAGCACTCAAACTTATGTAGTGCAGAGTATGATAGCGTCAGCTTGCAGTGTAACCAGGTACTGGTAGAGTTCATTAAAAAAAAAATTAAATAATGGAATACTTTATTTCTAAAGTATCTACAATAAAATTAAGAAAAGTGCACACACAACAGCTCCTAGGGCTCCTACCTATGTCCTCAGCAAACGCTTGCTAAGCAAGCAAGCACATATTCTTTTTCAACACAATTTTTTTATTATGACATGAGTTATTACTAGACTTAAAATTTCTAGGTATCACAAATAATGAAATATGGCTTCCCCAGTTTGGATAATGTTCGTTCCTTCGACGACTTCATTATATCTTACGACCGCCGCAACAGAGTGCCAAACTGGGTGTTTGAGCATATCACTCAACAACACATTGCAAAGAACGACCAGGTGGACCGAAGCAAATGTGATTTTAAACCTGATGAGAGTATACATCCATTCTTTAGGTAAGAAACTCCCATTTTATCTAGTCTAATTGCTGTTGTGATTGTCACTATTTAGATTTACAAACCGAGAAATTGTGTAGCAGCATTCTAAACACCAACCAAAATTTTCTACCTAGGCAACCAAAATTATTTGCTAGTTTAGCAATATACCAGCAGTGTTATCCTACACACTATGCTACACTCTGTGGGTTTGTCTGCTGGGTTTTTGTTTACAACATTTGAAAAGATGCTCCGCAGCTTCTACATAATCTGCCAGCACGGGCTGCCCGCTGATGACGGATACGCGTGGGCAAGGTCATACCATGGCATAGCGTGTAGGAGCTTCAGGTTGTGCATTTTTTTTTGTTTCAACATTGGTTTTGAACAAATTCCAGGTCACAAAACACAGATTACAAAGGCTCAGGGTTCGACCGCGGCCACATGGCGGCCGCGGGTAACCACCGCCTTTCTCAGAAACATGTTGATCAGACATTCTATCTCACCAACATGGCTCCTCAGGTAAATTATTAAATACTAGCTGCGCCCCGCGGTTTCACCCGCGTAAGGCACGATCCCGTGGGAATATCGGGATAAAAAGTATCCTATGTGTTAATCCAGGTTATAAACTATCTGTGTGCCAAATTTCATCCAAATCCGTTCAGTAGTTTTTGCGTGAAAGAGTAACAAACATCCATCCATCCATACTTACAAACTTTCGCGTTTATAATATTAGTTAGATAACCCTCATGGTAATTTTGGCATTAATTTAATTAACAGTTTTCAACCTATGAATGGCCCCATTGTTGGGCAATAGTTTTAGTTAGGAAGTAAATATTATGAACATCTACAGTTACTAATTACCTTGTTATTGTTCACAGGTAGGAGAAGGGTTCAACAGACATGCATGGAATAATTTGGAAAGGCATGTGCGCAAACTTACGAAAGTTTATAACAATGTGTACTGCTGCACTGGACCACTGTACTTACCCAGGTGATTAGGTTATTGTGTAGTAATTATAGAATATTATAGACCATTTGAAACAAATAAATCTTGCCCCATGTCAGGAATAACTACTGCAATTTTGAAGAAAAAATTCTATGGCATCATACAAATTCTGTAATCTGTGCCGCCTAGCGTTGGTGCATTAAAGAATTAAAATTGAGAACTCAATTCTGGAAAAGGATTCTTATCTTTTCATAAAAGTGAAGAATGGAAGGAAAAACTAGATTTGTGTCCAGTAGGCTTGCCCTATATTACATGGGACCTAAACATAACTGGCGAAATGTGGATGTGTGTACTATATGTACACCTCTGTCTAACCCTTCACGGAATAAAGACGTGACGTTATGGCAGGAAAAGCATATCCCAAGTATGAATATTTTGAAACAGTGTCCCTACTCTTTTTTTAGGAAAGAATCCGACGGCAAGTGTTACGTCCGCTACCAAGTGATCGGCGCTAACACTGTGGCGGTCCCCACACATTTCTACAAAGTGGTAGTTGGGGAAGCGAAGGATGGGTCCCTTGATATGGAGGCCTACGTCATGCCCAACCAGAAGATACCTGATGATACGCCAATGGCGGCGTTTATGGTATGTCACCTGTTACGTGATATTGTTGTGGCCGATTCCTATAATTTACGGACCGTTATCGTTATCGGTTAAATTTAAGACTCTTGTATCATTACCAATAATGTAGCAATGACCTCATAGCTTTGAATAGTAGACTCTCCCATATGGAAGTAGCTGCCACAGGTAAAATTAGCTTACGAATCTATTTATATGTCCAGTTTGGTAAAAAATTTAAGCATTGGTACACAAAACGATTCGTTTTTGTATATAGGAACCGAGCATTGATGATACATTCCACCTGTCGAGACTGTGTTACAGACACCTGTCAGTGGATACTGTAATATGAAAAATAATAGGAAAGTACTACGTGTGGAGTAGTCTAATCTGATCTATTAGCCTGTATGTATGCAGGACAAAGGCCTCGCTCTCCCTTTTCCACACAATTCGGTCTTTAGCTAGGCCCTAGGGCTAGTCGTTTTGGTAGGAGAAGTACTTATTCGAACAATATTTAGAGTTACATATTCATCTTTGTTACAGGTACCGCCAGAGTCAATAGAAAAGGCAGCAGGTCTGTTATTCTTCGACAAGATACATAGAAGTAAATTGAATAGAATAAACGGTAAAAAAATGTAAATAATATTTATTTTAAAATGTTATTTTATTGTAGAACAGATTTTATTTTATGAATGTGATTTCAGATCTATTATGTTAATTATGATGAACTTGTAAATAGTTGTTATTGTAAATAAATGTTATAGTTATGTATGTTATTTCGTTTTTTTTTGTGTAGTAATAAAATATGAACCCTGTGATTTATCTATTAAACCCGTTATACACGGCACGGTTACTTTACGATACGAGCTTGTATAAGACACGGCAAAGCACCGGTTGTGTGGTATACGGCGACGGCTGTGCCGTAGTGCCGCCGTTGTCAACAAACTTCCATAGGGATACATACAACACTGACGAACGTGCCTACACACGGCGAATAAAGTGCAGTTCACAGCAAGAAAAACCGCGTGGGTAGCGTGATGCGATTTTATTTTTGAGGAGTAGTATACCTACTAAGTTAGGTCTGATAACCAGTCTTGCAAAGGGATATCGTATTACCCAGTAACTGGATTGTGCAGGTCAGATAGGCAGTTGCTCCATATAAAATACTGGTATTCAGTTGTACCTGGTTAAACTGGAAGCCGACCCCAAACATAGTTTGGAAAAGGCTAGGCATATGATCATGAGTACTTTAGTATTACGATAGCTGGCGATCCATGTGCTATTTATTTATTTATACTTTATTGTCCACCACAAATGTACATTACAAAAAATAATCGAACACTACAAAATATACAATGGGTGGCCTTATTGCTTTCCGCGATAGAAAGTGCTATCTTTAGGTTGTAAATAAATGAAACGTTAGCATGTATAAAACGTGTGTATATTAGGTAGTAACATGACGGTACTATCATAGTTATATATAGAGGGACATATATCTCGAGGTTAATCTTCTTCTTCTTCAGACGCGCCGTTTTGTTGTGGTTCGTCATCCATGCGTACGTCGCCCATACCTGGATAAATAAAAACATTAATTATTATCATTTATGGCTGAGGGGCTCGTGGCTAAATGTTAACAGCCGCACGGGTCGATCAAAGGTTAAGCTACGGTTGGCGCGGTCAGTGCGTAGATGGGTGACCATCAATTACATATCCAAGGCATAGAGGGGTCTATGCCTATTTTTCATTAGCTTTACAAAAAAAAATGCAAAATTACTCCTAAAACTAACTACTATGAGCGAGCGCACACGAAATTAAGCATGTTTGCGCGTATAAAAGGATGGTAATCAATGCTGGTGCCTTCTCTGTATGAGAAGAGACCTTTGCCCTGTGGTGGAACAGTACCACTTGGTATTAAGTATTTTGTTTTTTTTGTTGTAAATGAATGAAAAGGAGTATGTAAGGAGCGTACCAGGTGGCGTTTTTTAGTTTCTGCCTACCCCCATGTAAAGTATATGGAAAGTTTATGTATGTGTCGTAGATTATAAAAGTTGAGCGATAATAGTCTCTTAATTGATTATTGTAGTACTAAGGTGAGGGTAAACGCCGTGTAAAACTGTCGGTTAACCGAACGTAGAAAGTAGTTCGTGAACATTATTAGTAGTGTACCTACTGTGATGATTATTCTGAAAGTGAAATACTAACTGATTTGCTGTATCATCGTGTTTTATTGTAAACCTGCACTATGGAGTCACTATGCTAGGCACTATTGCTCAGCCATCGCTGACGCCGTCATATATATTATTTGCTTGCTTGCTTGTCTAGACAGACAGGAGCAGAGTACATACCCTGATCCTCGTCCTCCTCTGCGGAGTCGCCGGCCACCTCTGCGTTCTCGGCCTCCGCGCGCTCCATTTGCCGCGCGAGTTCGGCCTCATCGGTCGCTGTCACTACCTTAGGCTGTAATACACAACGAGGACATGAATGGTAAAGTTTAGATTTATATTATAAGTACACATTAATTAAGGTAGAACAATGATAGGAAGATAATTAGCTTTCTATGATCTATTTAGTTACTCGAATTGTTGGAGTCCTTAGTCAATTGAAGTGAGTTGAGCGAAAGTGAGTCTGTTTGTTACGCTAAACAACTGAACGGTTTTGGATGAAATTTGGCATACGGGTAGACCATGACCTGGAGAAGGACATAGGACCTTTTATCCCGATATTCCGAAGGGATCTAGACTTATGCGGGTGAAACCGTGAGGTGCAGATAGTATCATATTAGGATACTTTTTTATGCCGATATTCGCACGGGATCGGGATGTAGTATGATAAATATTCGATAAATAGTCTTTTATCTATGTGCAACACGGCTGTTAATATTATGCGTTCCACTTACCGCCATCTGCACATTGAATACACCACCCGCGGTGTCTATGGTCTCCTTAATTTTGTCGATGGCATCTTGCAATGCTTTGAGACCGTCTGTTTTCTCAGGCGTTGATGTGGTCATTACTGCAAATTGTGGACGAAAGAGTAAGAAATGGTAAAATCAATCAAATCATTTATTTTCAATGTATCTAAGCAACTAGCAACATGATGATACCGGAGTACAAGAGATGTAAGGTGACTAGTAATTAGTGACCAATACTTAAACACGTGACTTTACTCATCTTTATGAACATCTTTTACTATGGGACCAAACCTGAAATGGCGAAAAAATATTCAGCTGTTCCCTACATTTATGTTCACGTAATTCGTCAAAATGTAGGGAACAGCGGGGAGGGGAACAGCAGAATTAATAATATGATTTTCTCAACTCACCATACAAAGGCGGCGCAATAAGATTAATCTTGATAGGCAGGTCCACAGTCGACAGCGCAAGCCCAGCTTTCAACGCAGCACGTACAGCGTCAATGCCTTCATAGCCATAGCACGCACATTCTATGTCCGCGCGGATCTTCACCGCTTGTGACGTCAGCTTCCGCTTGATGTTCGCTAGGAGGACCTCCTTTGTGTTCTCATCGAGACCACACTCGTTCAGCACTGAGGGGTCACTGGAAAAATTATTGAGAAAGTTTTATCTTATTTGTGTTTCTAGTTTATAAGGTGGTGACAACAATAAATAAAACAGCATATACTATATCTAATGACGTTCCCAGCCTACATACATAAATTCAATCTTAAATATCTGATAGTTTAGTCACTATAGCTAGTGGACTGATTGGCAAAATCCATAGATGGCCCATCATTACTATTTAGTATGTTTTAAAAAGTTTTATTTCGATTATAGGATTTATTTGATAGTTCCAGACAGTTTTTGGTGAGTTGCAGATGATAAGTGAATATTTTTTATTCTTTGAGGTAAAAGTAGAGGCAGACTAGATATTATATCCAACAAAAAAAAAAAAAACCAACAAATTAAAAAAAAGATATTGAATGGCCTTTAAATTTTAATACATTACTTATTCTGTTTTCATTCGGAAATTATGTCTGTGCCTCCTGTGATGAGTGATTTTAGTCGAGTTGTACCCTCTTTGACATTTTTACATAGAAATTATCAGAAAAAAATTGCGTTGTTTTTGGTCTAACTCACGTTCATTTATCTGCTATAGTTTCGGAGATAGTTGGGTGCAAAAGGATACAACTGCCAGGATTTTGGCCAAAAATCGTGAATTTAGATATATGTCAAGTTGTAACCCCTATAAGTAATTGCTCCACTCATTTTTTTTCGTGCTTCATGGTATAAGAGCAATTATATTAATTTTCACATTAAATTTTTCAGTATATTTATCGACAACTTATAGGTGCAACATAATATAACTGTACTTGTATCATTTAGAACGTAATTTTAGCACATATTGGAAATACAAAAAGGTACAACTTACAGGTTTTTCATGAATTACTTTAGAACTATAATATGTAACAAAAAATTAAAATGCACAGTGAAAGTGAATGTTTTTATCTACAAAAAAAGGTACTTATGTCTAGCCTAGCCCATTTAGTCCACGAACTGGAATTTTTGAAATCTTGTTTTTGTTCTCCTGTAAAGTGTTGATTTTTTACTTGTATCACTTGTCACAGGAGGCACAGATGTATTTTATAAGTTAATCAGCACATAATTATGTTAAAATAGTGAAAATAGCAGCAGTAATTTAATATTCTCAATGAGTAAAATTGTTAGGGAAGTATGCTTTTCTTTAATTTACTCACACCGCTGCCTGTTTAAAGAAGTCATAAGCTGAAGCCTTCTTCTTGTATTTCTCTTCAAACAGCCACGCAGTCCTCTTGTAAAGCTCCTCCAACTGTTCGGAGCTCTCATAGTGCAAGAGTTCGGCCACGTGACGCAGGATAGAGTTCACTGCTTTCGCTTTAGCGTACCTCTCGGTACATTTGTCTATGTCCTCTGCAGATACACGACGTTTTGACAAGTCTATGTAACCTGGAAAATAAGAATTAAAGTTATAATTAATTTTTAGATCAAAACTATGGTTTCACATTAATTGTACTTGTAGTCAGTTTAATTTAGTGTTAGCTTGTATATTGTAAGTAAGCTTTGTCATCTATGGTTATAATAAAAATCATGATTTAATATAAGTAAACTTTTATTGATTTAACATTGAAAAACACAGGAGAACTGGGGAAGCATTCAGTTAGATAATAAAATGACCATGTCCAATAAACAAATCATAACAATATGTTGAAATTATTATATTGAAATCAATTATTGATAGCAATGATAAGAAGTTTGTGTGGCAGTTAATAAACTGGTAAATAAGTAATTTAGAAATGAATTAGCTGCTTCAAAAGCATTGGACCCACAAAATTACACTCTTGACCAAACAGGACAATGTTGCTGTGTAAGTTTTGTAAGTAACCTAACTTTAAAAGTTTGCCAATGATTCAATTATTAATGTATAAAAAAAGCAGTAAGTACCTTTTTCTTTGTCCACTCTGATGACGACGACGGGCTCAGTCTTGCCGACTCTGATCAATTTGTTGATGGATCTGATACGACGTCTGGACAACTCAGACAACAAGATCATGCCCTCAATGTTGTTGTACTCCAGCAGGTGGACGTACGCGCCCATCTCCGCGATGGACCTCACGTTCACCATCACCACATCTTCCACCTCCGGATACTTTTCTTGGTAAAATCGACACGAAAGAGGCATCTGAAATGATTGTTTAATTCATAACCTATACATTCGATTTTTTAAGGATTATCACAACGTGAAAGTCTCAGTCGGCTTATTTTAATACCTTGTTTGTGTTTTATTAGTTATTTTTCTAATAATTTTGGGAAATAACTAAAAGAATGATGAAATACAGCACTTGTTCACGTTGACGACTGAAGACAACTTTTACGTTTCGTTTTGACAAGCAAAAGACTCGGTTCTCTATGATGATGACAGAGTTACACCTAATATATAGGAACTCTGCTAACTTTTAGAAATCTTGTAATTCGATCGTATACCATGGTTACAAGTGTAAAGTTATGATAAAAATATGAGAAGCTATTTCTATTCTTTCAGAAAACAAAAAAAAACAATATTTTAATGCGTAATGGAATGTATTGAATGTTGCCTGTCTCGAAATAGGTTGATTATTTTATTATAAATTCAAAATGAAAATGAATAAAACTCTACAAACAAGTTAAATTATATAACGCGGGGTAGCAGTTCGGTTGTGAAAAACAAAAATCGCCAGTGCCGCGCACATTGTCTATGAGCCTTCGTAGGAGCTATATCTTTGGATGTAACAGCAGTAACAGCCGACAGATGGCGGGATATGTTGTCTTTTGTATCCGGGGAGCATATTTCTAGACTGCTTACAAGCGGGAAAGATAAAAAGTTAGGTACATGAAACTACATAGGATGGGCATTAGTTCCACAAACTGAGCGGCTGAGGTGGTGGAGACACGTACTTACCTAATGTACCATGTGTTTGTTAAATGAATATCACCATAGACGGTTTGGTTACTGTTGACATTATAATAATTAAACGAGGTCGATCCAGTAATCAACCATAAGGAGGGCGGACATTAAAGTGAACAATGGTGACCCTGGCCTGTAACTTTGCCCTGTAAAATTGGTTTGGACTACATAGGTATCCACAGAACATTACATGACTACTCTAGGAGTACATACATATCAGATACTTACTATTCTAAACTTTTAGGTACGTAACTGTAGCTTATCTTGTCAAAATCAAAATCACACCACTAATGATTGAATCATGTATGTACAAATCGAATTTATTTAAACGTTCAAAAACTTCAAAAGAAGCTGTTTTTTTACGGCATTAAACCTTTCACGACGGAACTCGAAGAAACTGGCTAGTTGCGATCAAAAACTTTTGGAAGGCCATTAGCGTTTATTTTTAAGTTGTTTTTTTTTTGTAAATAAATGGCATTAAACATAATTTTTGAAGGATATAACAGCCTGAAGTATTTTTAATTTATTTAATTTATTAAGCGATACCTCTTTAGTTGAATTAAAATTGTTACAATCAACAAAAATAATTCTTACTGGGCACGTATTTATTAACGGTTAACCAAAGTTGTAAACAACAGATCAACTTAATAATAATTAATTTCTACGATAAATGATATCATTCTTCTATGCAGTTACTAGTTCTAATGATTTGTTAGCAACTTATTTAATCGTTAATTAAACACTGGTGGTGTGGCGTGTGTTTATCTTTCTGCCCATTAAAACCTATTAACGAATGAAATCTATCGCATTCCTGGTTGGCCTGCATTCGTTCCAGGAAGATGGCCTATTTAAAGATTCTCAGAGCCTTGACAGTGTGTTTTAATTGGAATAATTCATGCATTATTGTGTCATCGCTTTGTCGCAGACGGGTTATTCACGAATGAGGTTCTAAGTACTTGGTCTTGGATGACTAGCAATATTCAGAACTCAATCAACTCAGCATATCGCAGTTCATTGCTGGACATAGGCCTCTTCCAGGTTGCGCCACCAGGCGCGGTCGCAGCCCATTTTGTATATGCCCATCGGGGTCACTGTGGCTCAAGCACCTACAGTTGTTAGTAAAGCACGTAAATCATTCAGTCTCTCGACAGCTTGAATGATTTGAGGGGGGGGGGGGTCATGACCCCCAGGACCTCCCCCCTCGGACCACGCCTGTGCGCCACAATACTCTGTCCTCCGAGTCCCATATCCAATCTGTCCCAGCCATCTTTTTAAGGTGTTAGTCATCCCACTCACCCTACCCTCTAGGACCCATCCGCTCTACCGGCCATCGGTCCTTCGACAAACATGGCCAGCCCAGCCCACTACTACTTCAACTTTCGTTGTTATGGTTTAAAAGCTCCCGAAGTGGTATTTCCTAGAAGCTTAAAATTTAGTGGAGCCCAGCGTAATTAACCTACTAGCTGCGCTCCGCGGTTTCACCCGCATAAGACTCGATCCCGTGGGAATATCGGAATAAAAAGTATTCTATGTCCTAACTCAAGTCATGGTCTACCCATGTACCAAATTTCATCCAAATCTGTTCAGCCGTTTCAGCATGAAAGCGTAACAAACAACCGAATAAACAATCAAACAACCTCACTTTCGCATTTATAAGTAGTATAAGATAACATAAGATGATAGTTAGGATTTTGTTAGAATGGAAAATATCACACTGTGCACATCAATGATTTATTATTTTGTACTCTCAAAAGAGCCTAGAACCAATTACGTTGTATTATCTTACGCAAACAAACGGCGGAGTCGCTTTGAAATGTCCCTATTTAGAATTCGTTGCCCCTACTTTACTGATTCAAACAACCTGCAGTGCATTCGTTTAATAAACTTATGAGCTCTTAAAATCGCACGGAAACTAAGAAAGGATCGAGTATCAGGCAGCATGTGTAAGTCTTCATTAAAAACCCGACCGTTGAGGTCGCAGAGACGTCCTGTTTGACCAACTGGTGTATTTTTATTTATGAACAGAATTTTAATGAATGCAAATTGATTAGACCAGGGAAACATGTCCACTTGTTATCCTAAAGTCCAATCAAATAAAATACGATGATGGGTTGCCTTTTTTTTTTCGTAGGTCAGTTTTGTCGATCCTAATCAGCTCGGTAGACTCGGCTAGATAGACTCAGAAAAACATGGAAGGCCTGCATGCACTATAAAAACTGTGAATCTATTTTATAATGGGCAGCGAGATTTTGAAAGACGAAACTTGATTATGACAGCTGAAAAAAAATTGGCGGGAATTTTTCTCAAAGTAAGTTTTCTTAAAAATATATTTGGATTTGCGGGTCTTATCTTAGTACCGCAGTTTTCTTGTTAATCATTTTGACTAATATGTTAAATGCAGTGGAACTAGGTATATTGTGTTGATGGGGCAGCATAATCAGCCTATAATGTTCCCACTGCTGGTAGGTACACAGGCTTCTCTTCGAGCGGGAGTGGGCTGTAATCCACGCGGGCCCAGTGGTTTTTGGTTCTAGGACATGCCGGTTTCTTCACGATGTTTTTCTTCACCGTTTTCAGAGCAGTGATGATTAAAATATTTACACAAAGTACAAACCTGTCTGTCTGTCGTGGCTAAATAATAACAGCCGCACAGGTCCCATCCATCAGGTTTAGCAACGTTTGCGGGGGTTGGTCCGTGGATGGGTCTGCATGGATCTTTACATACCGTGACTCGTCCGTGCCTCGGAAAGCACGTTAAGCTGGCTGTCGTTCGTGGATCTTTGACAGTCGCTACGGGTCGTCAGAGGCCGAAAGTGACAACGAGTTTTACCAAGGGGTATCGTATTATCAAGTTACTGGGTTGTGGAGATCAGGGGGCCTAAACCGGCCACATTAGCAATTCCTCTAAAATAATTATTTATTTATTTATTAAGTAGAATTATTTCGTAATCTGAATCACACGCAGATCATAGTATGAATTGTCAATTTGTGACATTTTACGATGATTCATAATATTTTCCTATTATGATTCTGCCAAAGTGACTGTTTTAAGCCCCCAGATAGGCAGTCGCTTCATGTAAAATACTGGTATTCAGCTGCATCCGGTTAGACTGTAACACACTCTGTCCGCGCTGACCCGAACATAGTAGGCAAAAGGCTAGGCAGACTGAAAGCGCCTGCCTGGGTTCGAACCCACGACCTACAACTCGTAATTCAGCAGGACCACTAACTACCACCGGGCCACCACTGCTCTTGATGAGACCTAATTATTTGAGGTAAACTACTTTTATATGTCTGTCCTATTCTATACTCCATTTGAAATAAGATTAGACGTATAGATAAGCCTTTTTTACATTCCGTTCAACGGATTTTGAATTCTATTGCGTTGGTGGCACGACAAATGGCAGCCGCAGTAGATAGTTGGTATTGTGTAACTTTTTTTGCTTTTAATGCTACCCTTATGCCTACGGTATAGAAGTCAAAATCGGTTGAACGTACTGTAAAAGGGTTTGATTTAATGTCTAATTTTATTTCAAATGGGGTATACCTCTAACTACTTTGAACCAATTTCGGTCATACTTTGTAGAATCGTGAAGTTATGCAGTTTATAGTCAATTGCGGTTCCTTGCTGTCAGGAACGAATTAATTGATATATCAGCGTGCGCTGTCAAATCTCAGCCGTGCTCAGCAGTTCAGTCAGCAAGAGCTCGATACGACGCAGCGGTTGGGTCGCGCGGATCGGCGCGCGCGCTCGGAATGCGCGAGAGTTTTTTATTTTAAGTAATATGGCGGTTTTTAGGTAAGTTTTTCTTTTTTATATGAAAATATATTTCCTTATTAGATAATTATCTATTGTACATCAAATAAAACAAAAAGGAATAAGTGAATAGATATTTCTCATTAATTTGTTTTAAAGTTCCCGTGGAGTTATGTAAATGCAATTCAAAATCTGGAAATAACGCTATCTACACTCGCGACAATCTAAGAAGTCCGTTTTGACGTTTCTTTCTCGAACATGTAATAAAACGGTATGCCTTGAGAATCAGTTTTAATCAATGTAGATAAGTCGTCGATTACAAACTCTCTAAGTATGATCAATCGATATGTCTCGAGAATCAGTTTAAAAGAAACCATTTTTTTTTTCATCGCTTCATAAAGCATTTCTATAGCTGTCAAAACGGACTTCTTAGATTGTCGCGAGTCTACCTCTGCCACCTTCTATTTTTTACAGAGTTTTATTTAAATGTGCTTATATTTTTGTGACTAGATTTTCTTTTTCTTTTCTGCTAAATATAAATAACTTAATTTAAACCCGAGCATGTTTTATTGCATATTACATTAGGACTTAAAAACTTATCTTTGGAATTTGGAAAGCAGCCCGAAAATAAGCGCTGTGCATTTAACTTATTATACTTAGGGTATATTTTACAAAATCAAACACTTTTTCACGGACTATGTATAAAATTTGTCATTCAAAACTTTGACTGCAAAAGCTCGTGTATTTTTCTGACATATATAAAAGAGGATTTAACAAAAAAAAAAAATGGAAAATTACCAATAATTTTGTTACTTCATTCCTCTTTTAATTAAATGTGTCAGAATAATAATACTTAAACATTTGAACCTTTTTTAAATAAATATAAATTTCATACAGCCAAATTCCCTTTATACAAACATGACAAGGAACCTTATATTATTCGATGACGAATGTCGTTAGCGGCACACTCTGTTAAACGAAACAAATGAATTAAATGATCGTATCTCGTATCACATCGCTGAATCAAGCGCTCGTAAAAAATTATAGTAACGTATGCATTTCATCATGTTTGTGACTAATTCATCTTTGACCGACGTGTGGTCAAGATTAATCAAGATGCCTTGTGATTGTCATCATGATTCTTGTATTTAGGCAGTTCTCACACACATTAAAGCTACCAACACATTTGTTTAACCAGGGGCCTAAAACGGCCACATTAGCAGCTAAATGCAATTCCTCTTGTCGTAAATATTTGCATGCTGAATGGCAAAATATGGCTGATCTTTGTAATGTACTAACACCTATTTGATGTACCTATCATCTACCCATATTTGCAAAAATAAAATTATTCATAATGTTATTCTCTAATTTGACACAAAATGGTGACACATTAGCTGAATCATAAATTAGCTCAGGTACTCAATTCAATTCTTAATTGAATCATATTTGGTGTAAATATTGCTGCATGATAATGACTTAATTATTCATAAAATGACCGTAATTTAAATTAAACATTAAATTTCAATAAAGCAATTCATCATTTGTGGACATTTTACGAATCTCTATACAAAACTGTCAAACAGATGAATTGCGTAATATGAATAATCGCACGCAGATCATATATGAATTTATTGTCAGTTTGTGACATTTTACGATGATTAATAATATTTTCATATTATAATAATTCTGTTAAAGTGGCTGTTTTAGGGTCCCAGTTAATAGCCAATAGCCCCCCTATATAGGATCGGGGACGTACTTATAACATGAGGGAGTATCCTAACAACCTGTGTTATAGGTCCCAGATAAAGGTGATTGACGAAAACCGTTATCCTATCATACACCACTGTTTATCCCATAAGAAAATGCAGCTATGCATGATATTATGCTGAGGTTTTGTATAATAGGTTTATAAGGGTGATATTTTTAACAGAGTTACATTATTTTGTAAAACGTGTTTCTCTTTAAAAGATCACCTCTCCGGCCACCCACTGCTATAGTTATAGCACAAAGGTTTTATAGTCATTGATACAGCACTATGGTTATAGCATAATCACACGTACCATGTATTACCAGCTAGCCCACATTCAATAACAAAGTCAATCTAAACCGGCCACATTAGCAATTCCTCTAAAAGCAGTTCATTTCCTGAACCCCAGCTGTCATTAGCAATTCTTATAATTTGACACAAAAGCAATTCAAGTCAAACAGATGAATTATTGCTTAATATCGCACGCAGATCATATTATGAATGGTCGGTTTGTGATATTTTACGATGATTCATAATATTTTCATATTATGATTCTGTTAAAGTGACCGTTTTAAGCCCCCAGAAAATGCAGACAAACATAAAGGAACTCTAATGTTCCGTGTTCACACTGTTACGACAGTAATAAATCTCTGAACAAGCTTCAGTTGTTCGGTGCAGTCATTAATTCATTAATTTTAGTATTCATTCACTACAATGTTGGTGATGTTTGACCATATTTATTTTATATCCTGCCACAATAGCGACATAGCCACACGCCCTTGCTTCACTCGGGTGCACTGACAACATGTCATCGAGATTTCTGTGCGTAGTCTAAGTTCAATATGAATATATTTCGAAATATGGGTGTATGGGTAGTGGGTGCAACCGCTGTTGATTTGGTTGAGGTTCCGAGAATTGGATTATCTGAGGCCTCAGACAAAGTGACAGCGATAACGATCAGCGATAACGATGGTGGAAAAGGCAAAAATGTATAGGACTGACATAAGCTATCGAAAAGCTTATGTCAACCCTGAAAACTCGTTGTACAGATACGAAGCGATTGTCACTTGTTTCGGCCCTCAGTTCGGCCAAGTGTTATTGGTTTTTTTCTAAGGGAATTCCTCGGTAGCTGAGCAGAGTCTGGATCACTTCCTACTGCCTCGTTGGTCTAGTGTTCGCAAGCGCTACTGCTGAGCATGAGATCTTGGGTTCGATTCGTAGGTCAGGCATAGTGTTATTGAGTTTTTCTATCGGGAATTTCTCAGTAGTAGTTCGGAGTTTGGATTTGTGCCCGGTTGATGGTACTAGGCTCGCTCCCTATCCTATTACTGGGACTCAAACATAACTGGGGAAATGTGGGTGTGCTATAGATATACACCTCTACCCAATCCTTCGGGGTCACAAAGGATGATGTTTTATAATGTATAGGTACTACTTATTACATCGAACCTACTAGACAGGTTGTTAAACACCCTGTATCACCCTGATCCTTGAAACCAGTGGTTTAATTTCATTTATAGAACGTGAAATCAATGAAAAATTACAACTTTTTTTTAAAGAAAATCTACATTTTATCACAAGGGTATTTCACTCTTTCACCCTAGGGCACTAGGGCAACGAACTTGCGTCTCAGCACATGTGGGTGGCGCGGGACGTGACCTGACCGGTCGCGAGCGGGACCCCGCCCTCAGTCAGTCAGCTGTTTCGCTAGCGAGCACGGTGTCGGATAGAAACTTTAAAAAATCTTTTAATGAAAATAACGTGTTTTTTTTTTGTTACTCCGTCATTTATTTTTATACTTATTTAAGTCACCTCCCCATGGTTTGAGTGACAACGGTGTTTACCCTTACACCCTGTAGTTTGCAACACCTAGGTTATACCTCTATCTAGGTTATCCTCTTCATGAAAAAGGCACAATCATTATTTTTGTAAGTACCTACCTATTCTTAATTCACTGAAACTTTATTTTCTTGTTATATCGATTTTGACTAGGCTAACTAACAAGATTCAATAAACGAGACATGGAGAAGCGCAAGCTTTCCTTCGTTCATAATGGTTCATTTGTTTTCATTAGGGCCTCAGGGTCATCGACTGCAGCTTTTTCATTTGCTGTTAGTTTTGATTTTACCAAGATTCTTTTAAAATTGGGCGAAAGCTTTTTATTTACTTAGTTGGATGGCAATGCTGATTCTTCGGGCTAAAAAAAGGCCAGCCCTCTGGTCACGTGAAGAGTCGACCAATCGCTTAGCGATACACGTCCCGAAATAGTCGAAGAACTCTCGGACCTCTTTTAAAAATTAATACGTAGTATATAATTAAGTACAGACTTCAGAGCGTAATTTGTGTCCCTAAAAGGGAGATTTGAATTTGAGTCAACTAATTTTGCGGCAAGCGTCGTTTAGGTAGGTATTTTACACTTTACAGAATGATTGTATGTAACCGAATTCAACGGTCACGTACTTTATTAGCTCGACTTGAAATATTCTCGTAAGCCATAATATTTGCCCTTCTACTTAATATACTTACAACAATTCCATCGCTACCATTATCTTCACTGTGTTGGTTATATGTTTATGTATTTACACTTTGAAGGCATCGGCACTAATATTATCCATGTGCTTACTCATGTCCTATATATTGTTCCTAGAACTGCTTTATCAATTTCTTTGTAAATATTAATTGTTAGTTTGACCACTGAAAATCAGCGCTGAGCTGTGGGTCCCCCATAGCGCAGCATCATGTTGAGTGGAAGCCTTCTTGTCACAGTCATGACGTGCCAATTATTTATATTTATACTCGTGTTCTCATATTTATACTTAGACCAATTTTGTTTTTGTTTTTTTTGTTTAATATTGTTGATTACTGTTATCTCTTTTTAAGCACGTGTTTCTGTGACAAATAAACCTATTTTTCTTTCTTTCTTTTCTTTAGTTTAACATAAAAAAGCTCTAGATACTATTATAGATATTATAAACTAGCTGGGTCTCAGGGCGTAGTTTACATCTACGCATGGGATTGAGAATTCTGAAACATCCTTTTATTACCTTGAAAGTCTAAAATCCCATAGTAATATATCTTCCATTTTCATGATTGGATCTTCAGTGGCTTAAGCTGTGCGATATTGTCGGAGAAATGTTTCAGAATCAATATTTTATACAGTAGGCGTTTTTTTTAAAGATAAACACACGTTTTAAAAATGTGACTCTGATAAACATATCACCCGATTCAACCTATCGTGCAAAACCTCAGCATAATATCACGCCTGCATTTTGTTAGGGGTAAACTGATTTGTTTGATAGTCATATAGTTTCCGTCAATTGTACCTACAATTATTGTAGGTACAATTTTACAATTTCCACCGTGACAATTTTTTATTAAACAGAAACTTGTAAGTAGAATTGTTTCCTGTCATCTACAATTTACAATTTGTAACAGGGCTGTAGCCAGGAAATCATTTTGGGGGGGGGTTGGGATTGCCAACTTTTTATTGAAGCAATAAATAATTTCTGTTTTCAGATATAATTTAAAACAAAAATAGTTTTGCAGAAAATCTTTTTTTTTTTTTTTGTGATTTTTCGGAATTCTTTGCATCCTGCTTCGAATAAGGGTTTCTTTCTCTGTTACCGTTAATACAGAAATAGAAGTAAGTTTATCGACTTATATAGAATAGTTTGAGAATGAAGAGAATATAGGAAAGGTAGAATGAAAGAGCGAGCGAAGCGAGCTCGAAAATTTTAGCAACCCGCCTGGAATAGGTAAGAAAATGGAGAATGTTGCAGTTGCAGGAATTTATTAAATACAAAATCGATAAAAATACGGTATTTAAGCGTACTCTAAACTGCTTTTGTAGATTATAAAGTACTCCTATGCGGAATAGACTACAATTATCTGTATTAGAGTACGGAGATACTCTAGGGAAGGTCGATTTCTGGATTGAGATTCTGGTTTCTCAGATTTCGGGGGGGGTTTGAACCCCCAAAACCCCCCCTCTGCCTACGGCCCTGATTTGTAAGGTTTAGTAAATAGGGCCCAGGCAGTCACGAATTTCATATACCTAATCGTGAAGATGCCAAAAACATTCGCATATTTTCGATACAAGTCAATAATAGGTACATATTTTGTTACATTGACCCACTCAAGAGTCTTGACGTCACATTACCGTTAAGGCACCCATCAAATTGGCTCGCTGACCACTCATTGACTGTTGAAGGTCAAATCAAGTGGCTGTAGACGCAGTTCAATTATATGTTGACCTCAGTGTATCGAGATTCGATGCCCAAAGTAGGACACGACTGATGGTCTAATTTATTTGAAGTGTCGACGGTTTGGCAGCCTCGTGGTAGGCCAATGTTAGGCCGGGAAGATGGTAGAAGTATCCAGATTATTCCTGACCTTAAAAAAATCAAGTGCGTTTAAATGTTGTTGTAGAAATATCAAAACAAATCTAAAGTCCCATTTACACGATGCAAGTTTCTTGCTTGTGGCAGCTTGTGGCATACAATCAAATTGAAGCAATAAATGACTTGCATCATCTAAACACTGTTTAGACTTCGTATATCTTTTATTGTTGCTTCAACTTATGGTATGCCTCAGGCAATTAAATCTCACCATGTAAATCCCATTGTCGGATGTAAACCGAATGAACAAGTCCATTTCCCTCTCTCTCCTCTTTTTTTGCATGGCTTGATAATGAAGGGACTTTATCATTTCTCATGTCAGATGGAGCCATCGGGTCCATAAAAATACAATGTTTGAACAAAAAAGTACTTTTACCTCGCAATTTTTAGTAACAATTTAATGTTATTTTATTTTGTTTCAGGTTTACTTTTTTTATCATCGTGATATCATTGTACCCGACCAGCAATGGACAAACAGGTGAGACAATATGTAAATGTAAAAATCACAAACAATATTGGTTATTAAGTGAAGTCCCTTTCTGCTTTAATGAAACCATAGAAAGAAAGAAAATACATTTTTGGGACATTGCATAGCGATTTATTTAAAATAAATAAATAAAATAAAAATAAAATAAAAATTATTTATTTCAGACGTTACAGTCCATAGATTTATATTAACTTAATGATCTTGAAGAGCTGAAGGAAAAAAGAAATCTAATAAGTAATCTATTTTTTGGTCTCCCAAAACATAAATCATTGATATTTTACGTACAAGGCAACATTAAAAAACACTTTACATTGACAGAATGGACCAAATTGGTCTGAACTAATTCTGTCAATACCAAATGGTTTCCAATTCACATTTTGATGCTCTGATTTAAAATAATTTATGACTGTCCGTACGTACGTTTATACAAACATTCATGAGAAAGCATATCAATTTCAACAATCAATATCTCTAAGCAATATTTCCTAGTTCTCCTAGACAAGTGACAATCGCTTCGAAAGCGTTTCGTATTTCTACAACGACTTTCAACAGGATTGACATAAGATTTTCGATTGCTAATGTCAGTCTTATACATTTTGGCCTTTTCCATCATCGTTATCGCTGATAGAATGTCACTTTGTCTAGGGCCCGAACGAGCGGCTTTTGCTTACTTATTTCTACCGACAAGCAAATTTGCTGTTTCGGTTTGAAGAGTAGATATGCTGGATACCAGTGGTAGTTTCAACCCTCGTCCTAACGGCGCGCCGACACGGCGCCTTGCGGTTTTCCAAACAAAACGTGGCATATGAACACGACGATCGCTTTTGCTTAGGACGCGGCCTTAGGCGCATGATACATTTCAGCCTGTATTTTTACTCGACTACGGCGAATCAAAAAGGAGGGTTATGATTTTGTTAGATTCTAGAGAACACAGGTATAACAAGTGCCTTGCCATTGTAGAGTCTATGATGCACCCGCGATAATATCCCCTGGTTTAAGAGAGATGTTCATAGGCAGCCTATGCAGGCAACGGTGACCATCTAACCGTTACGTATAACGGGTAGGCTTTCCAAGTAGCGATCAAAAATATGTATACCTACAATTTCAGATAATGCCACAACAGCGCTTCCCCCCCTGGCGGGTATGGCAGGCGCCTGTTCCCCCCACATGCCAGGGCACGTGGACTTCCAGACAGTGGACCTGATAGCCGTGTACAAGATGGACCAGCCTGGCACAAAGGGCATTACCCTGGTGCAGGGGTCGCAGGACCTGCAGAGGGCTTTTAGAATTGGGATTGATGTAAATTTGACTCTGCCGTTGCGGTAAGTCTGAGTTGAGCTCCACTATTACTGACAAATGCTTGAACTGACTGGACAGGTCCACTCAAATCATTGTGGTTCTTTCCTCAAAAGACCATTTCAGACGCTAATCTACATGGTCCTCATATGGCTTGACCACGATTATGTCTGGACATTAAAACAGACTGCGACCTCTGAGTTTGTTTCGGCCTTTCTTCTCAGTGGTCAGATAGGAAACGCCGACCTCATCTATCTTATTTTTAATATTTTTTTAATATGACGTGTAAAAGTGATTCTAATATCCTATTTACAGAATAAACAATTTCATTTCATTTCATTTCGTAACATGGTGGAGGATGAATTTAACCTATTGCATCTACAACGTGCCGCTACAATAGCGACAATAATTTAACACACGTATACGATTTCTCGTATTCGTTTTATGATAATATTTGATTTCCATTAAACGTTATTATTTATTGATTTATTTACAATTTTCTAAATTACAATCCCGGAGCAATCTGTACTTTAAGAACTGTAGCGAAGAGGTTATTTGCGTGGTCATGGATCAGGAAAGCCTCCCAATTTCTTAGAAATTATGCCGACAAAGCATAGTACCGATAGAACGTAAGCCAGCTGGTAGGTAGCTTCATGAATGAATCTTTTTTTTTTACAGAGTGATCTCAATTTTGGTTATGTTTTTGTTATTTAGTTTGTTTGAAAATTTTCAATTTACGAATTATTTTATTATAATTTGTATGTTTACTGGCCACTAGCCCTACCCGTGTGTCGCCATTGTAGCGGCACGCTTTATGAAGCCCAAGTGGTTTCTAATAGATACTTAAAAATTCGTGATAAAAACACCGTGTCTTTATTACATCTTAATTTATAGTTATTTATGCAACTGTTGTATACACACGAGTCACACGAGTGTCACACGAGTGTTTTAATACAGAATTATATACAGTTGCACTTCTATGCACTTTATCTACAACTATGATGAGAAACTTTTATAGAGGATTTAATTTTATTTACAACATAACATCACGCTTGTAATTTTCCCAGAAGAGTGAGGCAGTGGTGTAATTTTATTTAGTTTATTTGTACCACATCCTTCACCCCCCTAGCAAGGTATTCCCCGCCGGCCTACCCCCCCATTTCACAGTCGTGGGCACGTTCAACGCCCGCGGCCAGCGCCGGCCATGGAGCCTGGTGCGCGCGCGCTCGCCCTCCAGCCTACAGTTCTCGCTCACCATGCTGCCCGTCTCCAAGAAGATCGCTGTCTTCATCGGAGGGTCCAGGGTCATGTTTACTAGTTGGGAGGTAACTAAATTTTTTTATATTTTCTAAGCGAACAAGCCTGCATGTTTGGAAGGCCTCCCCGATGTCGGCTATGCAATGTGTCAGTGGGTTTAGGATTTTTATGAGGAAGATTTGGCTCTTGTATTCAATTATATTATCTTACATTGCATTCGAATGTCGTTAGCTTGCCACAGTCTACCCTTAATATCTTCTTCAATCGGTCCCTCATTACTGAGGACCGTGGTCACTGGACCCCTTTAAGCGGACAATCTGCCTCCATCGACTCCGGTCCACAGTTGCCATCATCACCTGCTGAAATTTGCTTGAGGACGTAGCTTCTTTTACCTGGTCAGACCATCGTGCTGGCGTCGGGCTTCATGCTCTCCATCACCCTAAATATAACTACTTGCATATTTTATGTAGGGTTTCGATAAAAGTGGAAACTTGGCTTTCTAGGAAAATTTCGCTTCTATCTTGGGCGTGGGCATCCCTGCATTTGTGTTGATTCGAATTTGGTCAAATTTTATTTCTGTAGTTAGATTGAAGTAATTGTATACTTGATATTCTTGCGTACGCAGCATTGCATTTTGTCGTACGATAGAGACTAATCTTTGTTTCTTTAAAAACAAGTTATTCTAGTAACAAACTCACAATGATTTCGTTGGCAGATATTCTCTCCTGGTTGGCACAAGATACACGCGTCGATCTCCAACAACACGGTGCATGTTGCTGTCGACTGTGTCGAGGTGAGGAAATGTACTACTAAGTACTACACACGACTATGACAGATACTTTACACTTACACACTTTCTTGCAATATGTGGACATTTACAATCCACAGGTTTTGGGTTCCTTTGCTAACATAAAAAAAGTTGTCAAATATATAATTGGATTTCAGTTGATGCCAGAGAAGATCAGTGTGCGCGACTTCGCCAACGCTACCACTGTCACCATCGTGTCCAATGACGACGGGAGCTCTGCACCTGTAAGTTGATTCTTTAATTCTTTAAGTAGTACAAGAGTTCTTTGTAAAGAAGTTCTACAACCATAGGTGTTTCTCGGGAGCCTCGCAACGTTGCCCCGGATTAAAGGGTATACAATAAATGTAAAAATAAAACCTGTCCGATCCGAAAGGGGCACAGGGTACTGCAATAACATTACCAGAAAATAATAAAAAATCTTATTATTATTGAAAATAAAAAAGTTATTGCTATTTAAAAAATCACATTTTTTGTATCAATATTAACCCAGATTTTCAACCGGGGTCATAAGTTATGACTTGTAGACCCGCTAGACGACCCTGCCGCCCGCACCTCAGGTAACCCGGTAAAATTCCTCATTGAAAAAAAATGTGACATATTTTTCTTTTTTCCTGATAATTACCTCATAAATATTAGTGATACACTCAGTCCTCCATTGTTAAGGGAGGATCCTCCGACGAGACGGGTAGTGTCTGGTGCGTTACAGCCCGACTATTGATGCCGGGAAATTGTATATATGCTAGTCGCGAGGTAAACTTTGCGCGATGCAGGATTTTTGCGTGACGTCAGTTTATCATACAACATGTATGATTTTTTGTATGACTACTAATAATTTAATCGATAAATACAGTAACGAAAGGCGTTCCCATTAATCCGTAACAATATAGCATACATACACGCAAAAAAAAAAAATACCATTCAAAAAATAAATGTTTTTTTGTTAATTAAATTGTAGAGATAATTACAGCGTGAAATTATTAACTGCAAACCTCCAAGGCTATAACGACAAAATAAATCATCATCTGCCTAGGCTTTTCCTAACTATGTTGGGGTCAGCTTCCAGTCTAACCGGATGTAGCTGAATACCAGTATTTTACATGGAGACGACAAAGTAACTGTAGTCTATTTCCACCATCTTATTCAGCCAGCTTTATAAAATATTCCCGAATTGACAACTCATAATTTCAACCACATAACGATCTTGTGAATTGCTTCGGTTCATTTGCACGGATTTGCGTAAATCCGGGTAATATTACGTCATATCCGGGGCATCGGTCGGATGTGGCGACCCGGGTAATATCTGCTTTTGACGACTGAGAATTTGCAACCGTCCCGTTATTATGTTCATGTGAAACTTTTGTGTTGTATTTTATTTTTGTTTTATGGTATTCCTATGTGGGCATAATAGGTGAGAGAAGGAAATAGTCATATCTTTACTACGGCGAAGAAAAAAGGAGGGTTATGATTTTGGGCGGTATGTATGTATGTATGTATGTTCATCTGTTCCCTCATATCTTCTAAACGACTCATCACAATTTGACAAATGAGGTATCGTTGGAAGCGTCTTGATCGTCCACTGGTCATAGGCTATGTGACGTCACATTAAATTAAAAATGGCGCCCTCTAGAGGATATAAAGTCAGGAACTAAAAAAAAATTTTATTTAATTGTACCATGTTGGGTATCAAATGGAAGGGCTTAATGAGCACATTTCAAAAAAAAATATATTATAACCCCAAAAAAAAAAAAAGTAATAAAAACTAAAACACAACTACGACTAAAAAGATATAAACAAGACACCACAGACAGACAAATTAAAAATCCGGAGTCACACGTGTTAGGGCATAAATCGAACAGATTACGTAAATGGGTTTTAGTTTTTATTACTTTAATTTTTTATTGTTCTGGACGATAATTGGTGAAGAACCCAGGTGAAGCACGGGTCCGGACCCTTTTAATTAGGCTTGAATTCCTCCTACGCTGATGTCAGTCGCGTACGTAGCGTAGTACGCGCCGCGTACGTCGTGCTATATAGAACACAGTGTATATACGTACGCGCGACCGACGTACGCGACCGACATCAGCGTAGGAAGAATTCAAGCCTTAGCTTTAAGCATACGTTGTTAGTCACTACATATTATAAAACAAAATCCTCCGCCGCGTCTGTCTGTATGTCTGTTCGCGATAAACTCAACAACTACTGCACCGAATTTCATGCTGTTTTCACCAATAGATAGAGTGGTTCTCGAGGAAGGTTTTACTATATACCTAATTTGTTAAGTGGGCGAAGCCACGGGCATCAGCTAGTTTTTTATATACATGGGTAGACTTTTCTTGTTGACTTAGGTATCACCAATCTTTTAGCAAACTGTACATAGTGATTTTGAAGATCAATAAAAGCTAATATTTTTTTAACACAACATGTATACGTATGTATATAATTTGTTATACTTTGTTATTTTCAGATAGATCTTCAATGGCTGTCGTTGAGTTGCGACCGGTACAACCTGAGTCGAGATAGCTGTGAAGAAATCGTAAGCTATAGACAAATAACATTAGGACACTGTTTTTTTTTGTTTTAAGTAAGAAGGATAAACAATCTAAAATTATGATTTTATAATGTTTCAGAATACATCTCAATATTTATTGTCAACATCCGCGCCAACGGTAAGTGCACCTGAAAATACGTAATATAAAATTAAAAACAAACATACATTCAGGGTTCCTTCCCATGGGGTAGGCAGAAACTATAGAACGTCATGCTGCGATCCTAAAATAAATAGGAACTATCATTATTTGCTACGATCCTAAGGTGAATAGGTTATTTTAAACTCCTAAAATTAAAAATATTTTTTGACAATCCTTGTACTTGCATAGTTCTTCGGTTTTTTTTGTAGGTACATTAATTTATTATCAGTTTCCATATAAATGTCGTGACGTGTCGTGTCGTGACGTGTGTGTTTGTCTTTTTGTTCGCAGTACGAGGTGGACCCGTCGTTTTTAGCCGATCCATTGGTGGGTGTCTGCAACACCACATGTCCCACAGTGAGTTCATAGCACAATATCATAGAATACTAAGCTACATTAGTAATATATATATGTTATGGACCAAGTGATTATTAGGGCATTTTAAAAAATGCCCAATATGAGAGGGCAGTATGATAACAATTATTGAAATAATCAAATCAACCGGGCATTTTTTATTATGCTAGTCAGCTTTGGGGCAGCACAATTAAAACCAGGTTTTATTACTATTATTTTGATTTCAAACGTAGAATCAATATTTAAAATCAAATAAAATATTTCCATTCATAGACACTCTGCTGACTTAGGATGACTTTACCATAATTAAATACCTGTGTATTATTAGATTACCCAAAGACCACAGGGCAATATTTATAATGACAAGGCAATGTGATAAATAAGGAAGTTCAAATTATAATTAATTATTTTGCCCTAAGTTGCTTGTCAGTATTCATAATGCGCGGGCATTATGAAAAATGCCCGTATTTATTTCATGGTCCATAACATATATATTTTTTAATTATAATTTTTATAAATGATTAATATATTTTATTAATAAAATACTTTTTTTTACAATAAACGGAGCAAAACAATTCAACAAGAGTTATTATCTGCATAATATTTTTTGTTTTTGTTTCAGGGTCCCGAAGGACCACGTGGTCCTAGAGGAGATCAAGGTCTGAGAGGATTTACCGGACTACCGGTAAGGAATAATTAAGTAACACTGGTATTAAAAGCTTGCTGGTATTATTTTGAGGGGCTTCTGGCTAAGTAAGAACAGCCGCACGGGTCGATCGATCAGGTTAAGCTACGCTTGCCGGGGTGGGTCCGTGGATGAACATCTTTACATACCAAGACTCTTCCGTGCCTCGGAAAGCACGTTAAGCCGTTGGTCCTGGCTGTCATTTGTAGATCTTTGACAGTCGTTACGGGTCGTCAGAAGCCCGAAAGTTTGATAAAAAGTCTTACCAAGGAGTATCGTGTTACTCAGTAACTGGTTTGTGGAAGTTAGATAGGCAGTCGCTGAACTGCTATTCAGATGCATCTGGTTAGACTGGAAGTCGACCCCAACATAGTTGGGAAAAGGCTAGGCAGAGACTATATATCGACGAATTGACTATCTCGTTGGTCGCAAGCGTTACTGCTAAGCACGAGGTCCTGTGTTTGATTCCCAGGTCGGGCAAAGTGTTATTGGGTTTTTCCGTCTGGGATTTCCCAATAGCAGCCTGGAGTCTGGATTTGTGCCCGGTTGATGGTAATAGACTCGCCGCCTATTGCATGGGACTTAAACATAACTGGTGAAATGTGAGTGTACCATAGGTACACCTCTGCCGAACCTTTCGGGGATTGCAGGCGTGATGTTATGTTCTACGAATTGTCTACCATTTTTTTGTTAACAAGCATCATTGTTTGATTATTTGTGGTTGATCATAGATAACGATCTCTTTCAGGGTGTACGAGGTATGAAGGGGGACGTGGGAACACCTGGTCCCCCTGGCTTCACAGGGGACAAGGGAGAACCGGGACCCCCGGGGGCCATTGTCAATGTAAGTATTTATTTTAAAGCTGCAAAAGCAGTAGTTAGTAGCTGATGCTGCAGAATAATTATGTTAAGAATAATGCTCAATTTGTATGGACGAAAAACCCAAAAATCAATTAGCTTTGATCACAACAATACCTACAATATTCTATACAGGGTTATTTTAAATTGTCTAGCTAAACTTCGTAGACTCAATGGGTCGACTCGATATGTAAAAAGGATTTAAAAAAATGCTTTGTTTTTTGGAAGTCACCGGTGACAATAACCGGTGTGTGTTGTTACTGACGTCTCAGTGCTGAGAACGCCATTTCAAAAAACCCTCATTAATGAGTAATAATTAGTTAATATTTATATATTAATATTAATTTTTAAAATAAGTTAATATTTATTATTAATTATTAGTAAGTCAGTTTAACTGGCACTGAAGAAATCCATGAATTTTAGGAGATATTTAATTTTGTTTTTTTTTGCATTAATTTATTGAAATATATATTTAGGGGTATGAGGAACAGGGTGTAAAGTTCACTCAAATTCCATAGAAAAGCGAGGATCCTCCGACCAGACGGGTGTTGTGTCTGGCGGGCAACTGCCCAACGCTTGATGTTGGGTTCTCGTATATATGTCCACTGCACGGTAAAATTTAATTGCGCGATGCAGGATTTATGTGACGTCTGTCTGACGTCAGGTCTTTGATGCGTAGTTCGCATGTGGCGATGTAGATACCGCCACATCACTCCCCTCCGGAGACCGGAGGTCGATAGTGGGCTGAGTCTTGTATCTTGCGATGCTTGCCAGTGCCAGTTGTGGTTCCAGTGAGTCGGAACCGAGTGCCGCATTGTTCGCAGTGGGTCGGAACTGTTTGCAGCGGTTGTGGTGATTGAGGTGATTGCGGTGATTCCCCAGTGGGTCGGGGTGATGAGGTGATTGAGGTGATTCCCCAGTGGGTCGGGGCGATGAGGCTGAGGGTGATGACCAGGAATGCGCGTTCGCTGCATGCTGGTGGTCAGGATACCCGTTAACGCCTCGGGTGTTGGCTTGGCTGTGTGACTCGCCTCACTGAAAGCTTGCGGGAGTGATGATGATGACGTCACGCTGGAGTAGTTGCACGAAGGCTGCGTTGACGTTCATATTCGGGGTCACCAATTTAGGGGTATGAGGAACAGGGTGTAAAGTTCACTCATCCACCATAGAAAAGGGAGGATCCTCCGACCAGACGGGTGTTGTGTCTGGTGGGCAACTGCCCAACGATTGATGTTGGGTTCTCGTATATATGTCCACTGCACGGTAAACTTTAATTGCGCGATGCAGGATTTATGTGACGTCTGTCTGACGTCAGGTCTTTGATGCGTAGTTCGCATGTGGCGATGTAGATACCGCCACATATATGTTAAATTAAATTTAAATGTTAGTTAAATTATATATATGTTAAATTATAATATAAATTGAGTTTACAGAAATTACAAAAATAGTGGAAAATAATAATTTATTTTTATTATATTTAAAGGCATCTGGTCCAGGGTATGTTGGACCCCCAGGTGAACCGGGGCGACGCGGACCGAAGGGTGAGAAAGGGGACGTAGGGCAAAAAGGTAAATGTATATCAATATAACAATTAAAAGCCATTTTAATAGTCGAACTTATTTAAAGTTTTTTTGTATTTTTGTTGTTAAGGTGATCAAGGAGAAGCCGGCTTGATTGGTTTCGCAGGACCTCCAGGATTTAATGGAACAGATGTGAGTTGATTACAATGAAATTAATGGGAAATATTTTACAGATCCTTTAAAAACTTTTTAATTATCTATTGTTAATGTATAATTCTGTCCTCAGGGTTATCCTGGACCACCAGGGCCGGTGGGACCCCCTGGAGATCGAGGTTTTCCGGGCCCCCCGGGACCCGCCAGTAACATCAACGCTTCCCTAATACATGGTAAGGTCACCTAGTTTTTATTTTTTATTTATTTTTCCCGTTACTTCCCACTGCTGGGCAAAGACCTCCCTACTCTCTTTCCACCTCTTTCTGTCGAGCTGCCAAGGACCAATCCTTATTGAAGGAGTTCAGCTCATCCCGCCATCTCCGTCAAATTACACATCATATACGAGTATCGCATCATATATTTTCTACTGCGGTAAAATTGGCGTGCTTTTTCCCCAAGGAGTTTGTAAATTCGACGACGTCTTTTTAGGGTTCCGTAGTTAACAAGGAACCCGTATAGTTTCGCCATGTCCGTCTGTCTGTCTCAGTCCGTGTGCTCAGTCAGACTCTTAGCTGTAATTTGGCATGTGTTTTTTTTTTTAGGCTACACCAGACCTATACATGTAAATTGGGGACGTTATTTTTTTTCTCGTCTATCCCATGGTGTGGGGTGTCGTTGGAAAGGTCGCTCAAAATATTGTGAGTTTGTGAAACATTTTTCGATTCACGGATCCGTTTGCAAAATATTAAGCTTTAAAGTGCTAATTTTTGTTAGAGTCAAGAGTCCCTCTGCCAGCGGAACCCTTCATTGTGCGTGGTCTGACACGCACTGTGTTCTATGTTATGGGTTTGTTTTCCGCACTTAGTCCCTAAGGTGGACTATTGTGCGTGGGCCATGGCGGCCGTTGATGATTATACCAACCAGCCCACCTCCCTCCAGAAGTTAACTAAGTCTTCTGGTTTATAAAGAACCGCCGTTGGACCCTAGGGTTTCAGTTCTAATCTGGGTGACGCACGTGCTCTTTGAAAGCACGGGGCTTTCAAAGAGCACGTGCGCAACGGTTTCCTCAGCCTCCATGCATGCCCTGCACAGAGAACTGTCCGTTAGGCCTATTGTGTGAAAGTGTTTGTTCAGCGAGCAGTGTCCTGTGATGGTCCCCGCCACCAGAAGCAGGCCATTCCTGTCCAGGCGTAACAAACTTGACCGACACGCACTTGGCCGGAGTTTATGTATGTTCAGCGATAATTTTGTACCATGTGGATCGATTTCGATGTTTCTTTTTTATCGGAGTTATTGACAAGTGACGGTAGTGCGATATTTATTAAACACAGTCCACCCATCGACAGAATGCGTTCCTGGCACCGGTCAGATGGACAATTTCTAGTAGTAATAAGAATCAAATTCGCAAAACACAATATTTGTGACAGGTGTCAGAACGCATTCTCTCGAAGACCGGACTGTAATGTATTCTAAAGCCTTCTAATGTTTATGAAGGTGCTAAAGGCGAGAGGGGTGCTCCGGGGCGGGACGGTAGGCCTGGTGACATAGGCCCTCGAGGAACACCCGGACGCGACGGCGCTGTGGTAATGTTACATGTGCAATAATGTATTTAAACCATGCTTTATTTAAAAGTTAAAACTGTACAAAGATGGATATTATGCCTTAGGTATTAAAATACAATAGAAGTAGATATATTTAGCAACATATTCCGCTTAACTATACTTGAAGAGTCATAAAAAACCCTGTAAGAAATCGACACGTGTTTCACCTCTCAACGAGGCATCCTCAGGATGACGATTGACCAGTCGCGAACCAGAACACGACGTATTGCCACACCGAGCGGTGGACATAGAGTAGAGAACGTAGAGTAGTGTCTCTGAGTTAAGCGGAATAGGTTACTAAATATATCTACGTCTATTGTATTTTATAATGGATTTCCGCAGTCACGCCTGATTCAATTAACTGCCTTAGGTATTTTTTTTTTAAACTCTCCTCCATCACCTCAAGGTGAAAGGGGTATCGTATTACCCAGTAACTGATTTCTGGAGGTCAGATAGGCAGTCATTCCATGTAAAATACTAGTATTCAGGTGCATTTGATTAGACTGGAAGCTGACCCCAACATAGCTGAGAAAAGGATGGGTAGATGATGATGACTAACTTATAATCTTTCCTAACCATACATTTTTTGTTTTTTTGTTTTGCAGGGTCAGCCAGGACCCCAAGGCTTTGTAGGAATACAAGGCATACCCGGCAACATGGGTCCACCGGGCCTACCGGGCCCAGAGGGAAAGAGGGGCTTCGACGGACTACCGGTATTTATGTTACATTATCAGTTGTTATATAAACTGACCTGCTTCAAAAACCGACTGGGCAAAGTAAATATCTCCAAGCTATTTGAAACGAATCAGCTAATACTGTGCTAGCTGATACTGTGTTTTGCCAAATAATAATAGAATTGTGTTGCCTTGGCTTACTTCGAAGTCTTTAAATAGACTCCGGACCCAGGTAGGTCGAAGCAAGGAAAACCTGCTCAGGTGCAGATTCACAGTTGACTCCGCCCTGAGGGCCTAGACAAGTGACAACCGCTATGAAAGCATTTCGTATTTCTACAACGACTTTCAACAGGATTGACATAAGATTTTCGATAGCATATGTCAGTTCTATACATTATTGCCTTTTCCATCATCGTTATCGCTGATAGACTACAGGGTGTTAGGGTAGACACCGTTATCCTTGAAACGAGTAGTTTGGTGTCATCTATAATATACTTTTTCTATGGGACCAACTTTGAAATCGCAAACAAAAACTCAGTTGTTCCATACATTTTGTCGATTTAAGTGAACACAAATGTATGTTTATTTTTCGCGATTTCAAGGTTGGTCCCATAGAAAAAGTATATTATAAATGACACCAAACCACTAGTTTCAAGGATAACGGTGTCTACCCTAACACCCTGTAGTTTGCCCAGAGATTGGCTACGAGATTGGCACCTTCAGTAGAGTCCATCAGCTCCTGGAACGTGCACGCGCAACACAATACTAAGTGCCCCATAAACGACACGCTAAAAATATATATTATATAGGTGACAATTTAATTTATATTTAATAGACAACAACTATTTTATACAATAGGTGTAAGACGTACTTAATACTATGTTTGCCATTAAGTAAATATAAATTTAAATAAATATTTATTTTAATTTAATTTATGTCATAATTAACGCACGCGATACTGCCAAACAAAATATTATAAACACTATAACTGACTTCGCTTTAATTCCCCCAGGGACCCGAAGGCCCACCGGGTCTGCCGGGCCCCCCTGGTCAGCCAGGGTCTGCAGCTGCATCTTCACAGCACATCTCCATCCCAGGACCACCGGGGCCTCAGGGACCAACGGGACAGGTACACAACACGATCGATTGTGCTTATGGAATATCAGGACAGTAAATTCCAGGGACAGCATAAAAAGGTCCAAAATAATATTAAAACAGCTACCGGTTTCCATATTCCTTTTAATATGTTTTCAGAAAGGTGAGGCAGGTTTCCCAGGACTACCTGGAATGCGCGGCATGGACGGACTCCCGGGCACTCCCGGAGAGAGAGGATTACAGGGATTGCCTGGACTACCGGCACATCCCGGCTATGTACAAGAGGTAAGCAGTAGGAGTGTTATCACGCTGACGATTTGCCAGCGTGTTACGAGTGTGCCGTGTGCCCTAGAGACTTTAATTACAACCCGTGCGAATTAACATGGCACCTGGCTCGGAACTCAATACTCCCCCCGCTACCCGCGCGGCGCCCCGCCGTCGCCGTGCGGGGGAGCGAGGGGAGCTCCAAATGTCATTATGCCAGGTGCCATGTTAATGCGCACGGGTTGTATGTCTCGCGCATCTCCGATAGTTCGCCCCGTTACTTGCTGACCTGCTGCTAAGATTTTTACAATGGCAGTCTCCTCTCAAACACAAATGAAATTTAAAATGGTTCGTTTAAAACCTTTTGTCAGTTATTGTAAACTAAATCTTTGTATTTTAACTTATTTTTTCAGGCACCTTCAATCTCTGAAGCTGAAATTAGAAACATTTGTGAAGATATCATTAAAGGTTGGTACCTATTCATTTTATATCATTGGTATAGGTTGGGTTGGAGGCAAAAAACCTCTCTGATTATTTAATTTATATATGTATGTATTTCGGGTCATCCCAATTCCCGATTTAATCAAAACCCAATGTGGGTAAAGAATTATCCTTATTATAAATGCGAAAGTGTGTTTGTTTGTTTGTTACGCTTTCACGCTAAAACGGCTGAACGGATTTGAGTAGACCTTGACCTGGAGAAGGACATAGGCACTTGTCATCCCGGTTCGCAGACGGAGTCGCAAACAACAGCTAGTAAAGTATAAACTAATATAAAGCTTGAAAAACATATTTTTTTCTCCACAGTTCGTCTAGGAGAGCTGGCTTTAAATCAAATAGCGCAGACGAATACTATCGTAGGCAAGAGAGGACATCCGGGCAGACCGGGGCCCCCCGGACCACCAGGTAAACAAATCATTATAATCCATACTAATATATTATGAATGCGAAAGTAACTCTGTTTGTCTGTCTGTTACCTTTTTACGCCTTAAGACCCCGGCGACAGATGAATTCTCCATACAAACGTAATACAAAAATCATTTGCAATTTGAGCATATTTCCACCATAATGTGTTGTTATTCGGATTGAGACAGTATTTATATACATCTTTTTTTTTCAAAAAAACTAAAATGAAGTTGTAGCCAATTGAATTTCGCACATTTTTACAGCGTAAATTAGGTACATGTTTTCATATTGTTTTTTTCTGTATTACAAACAACAATACTTGTGATATTGTTTCAGCAGAAACATAGCCTATATTATCAAGTTACAAATTATCAAAAAATAATGGAAAAACATTATCGTTCATCATTTTTGGTATTAAGGAACACATCCAAATTTATCATAAATTTTCAATAGCTAGTAGTGCTATCGCATCAAGCAAATGTCATGTCTATGAAAATGTGTGCGTGGTCGTACAGTTCACGGTGGCTGTGTGTATCGCTCCGACAGGCACACTAGTACAACATTTGATTCATAGTTGAGATCGATGCTCCGCCGGCCCCTTAACGGCTGAACAAAATGTTTGTTGCACATATACGACTTGACACACACATAATTTTATTAATTCAATCTAATATTTTTTTCCTCAAGGAATTCAAGGTGACTCCGGCGAGCCAGGCCCGCGAGGTTACCCTGGGGAAACAGGGGACACAGGCAAGACTGGCAGCCCCGGCCCTGCAGGGGAGAGGGGAGACAAGGGCGAGAGGGGGCCCGAGGGCGTCGGCGTGCAGGGGCCCGAGGGACCCAGGGGACAAATAGGTAATGTAGTAGACATGATGAATGACATTTGAAAGCCTTTTTTTTGTAATTCATGTGTATATAATTTTAATATAATAATAATAATTATGGTTCGTTGGTCGATATTATTTTAGTGAATAAATGTTTGCAATCACGAGTTTGATTTGGAAGCAGTTTTAATGATCAAGGAAGTGAAGAGGTGGAAAGATGTAATAATAGCGAGCGACTTAGGGTCAGTTCAGACGTGACGTGGCGCGCACTTTTTAACAGTTATCGAACTTACTTTCTTCACGAAAAGGTAGAATTTCAGTGCGAGCGTCGACACGTGTCAAAGTACGCTGAGATGCGCGGTGCTGCGCAGCGTGTACCTTATTGTGTAGTAAAAATAAATTCGTTATTGTATCGTATTATAAAAAGTGCGCGTCGCGTCGCGTCTGGGTGTGAACTGACCCTTAGTCTTGTTGACCAACTACCCTAAAAATAAAGATAAAAAAAATACCAAGAAAGTTATTGATTAGTAAATTGGAGTTGAGGCGATCAAGTTTTCAGAAATTGGTCATTTTCTTCTTTGTTTCAATATAATAATGCTTAATCTGAATAGAAAAAGTGCAAAATTTAAATAAATAAATACCTATTTACTCACCGCTTCAAAAATCCCACACTGAGTCCGGATTTATTCTTGATAAAAAAAAAACATGAATTGGTATTTTCAGGTCCAATGGGTCCGTCGGGTCATCCAGGCAGAACCGGGGACAGAGGAGACCCAGGACGAGAAGGTAAAATAAATCACACCTCATCCATCTGCCTAACTTTTTCCCAACTATGTTGCGGTCGGCTTCCAGTCTAACCGGATGCAGCTAAATCCGATCGATTCTGTAAAAATCTCGTCGTGAAAACTAAGGTGAAGTGAGCTTAAAGTAAGCTATCATTTCACTTATGTAATGCTATGGATTGACACTAGACAGCTGACTTCACCCAAGTTTTGGCCGTGAGATTTTTATAGAATTGATCGGCAGTATTTTACATGGAGAGATTGCCTATCTGGCCTCCACAACCCAGTTACTGGGTAACACGATACCCCTTGCTAAAACTGGTTGTGAGACTTTCGGGCTTCTGACTACCCGTAACGACTGTCGAAGATTGACTGAATACGTCAATAATCGCTCAAAGTCAATGTTTTTAAATATCTACCTAATTGTTTTTAGGACCTACGGGCCCCCGAGGCCACCCAGGCCTTCGAGGGACATGCGAGTGTCCTCTGACTTACTACGCGTACGCCCCCCAAGGACTTAGCAAGGGGCCCTGACCAATATACTACTAGAAAAACTTGTGTACTTAATAAAACGTTGAAAACTTACTTAGATTTTTTCATTGATTTAATTATCTTCTAAGTATAAGATAGCGGGAAGAAAAGATAATAAAGATAAAATTAAAAAAATAATTTAATAAAAATATACCAAAATATTATCGTCAATAAACACAAAAAAATATCTCCATACTTTATTTTATAAAAACAATGTAGGATGGCTATGATTTCCATAGATTAAATGTAACTCGAAGGACAGCCGCCATTACTGTTGATGACGTAATAAGATGGCGTCAGTTGTTGCTAGCGGGTTCTATTTCACGGACTGATTCGATGTCTGCCTTGCAGAAGAAACATTGCTTGCTGTTTAGAAGGTGTTGCATTATACAAGCTCTAGAACAAATATTATTAATTTAGCTATAACCAGTCAAACTGTGTGACAATTCCAAATGAATTTAAATACAGGTGTTAGGGTAAACAACGTTATCCTTGAAACCAGTGGTTTGGTGTCATTTATAGAATCAATGGAAAATTACGACTTTTTTTAGTTTTTTTTTAAATTTCATTTTACCACTAGAGTATTTCATCCTTTCCCCTTTGCGCTAGGTCAACGAATTTGCGTCTCAACACGGTGGGGGGCGCGGGACGTGACCTGACCGGCCGCGATCCCTCCCTTAGTCAGTCAGCTGTTTTGCTAGCGAGCACGGTTTCGGATAGAAACTTTTTTAAATCTTTTAATGAAAATAACGTTTTTTTTTGTTGTTACTCGGTCATTTATTTTTATATGTAAGTCAACTACCCATGGTTTGAGTGACAATGGTGTTCACCCTTACATACTGTGTAAATAACTGTGACAGGACTAAGAATTTGGAAAATGTTGTATCTGAATCATGCAACAAACCTGCAAGAATGATGTCCACAAGGCATAAAGGCGGTGTCCGCAGGTCTAGCGTAGCAGATGGTGCACAACAGGTCGGACTGCGCCCCGCTGGAGCCCGGGGACTTCGCCTTCACGATAGTGTCCCGAGCAATGCGTAGTCGATCTGCTACTATTTCTAGAGCTTTTAATTCTTCCATTGTTACGTCCTCTTGATCTGAAATAGACAAAATGTCAAAATCAAATTAAAACAATTTATTTCACATAAATCTACACGGGCACAGAAACGTCAGAAGCTCCAATTGTTCGTTTCCTATAGAGAAGAGCCGGCAAGAATCTCTACGGTTACTCTTTTAATAAAAATAATTGGCTTTTACAATATTTTAGGTGTGAGGACAGGCCTACAATAGGCCTGTCAACAAGTACCAGGTACTTTTTTGTGTGTGCTGATTTGAACCAGCTTCACACCCCGGTTAAAGAAATTAAATGTCTTGTGTGCGCACCAGTTCGACGCTATTAAGCCGAAACAGCCATCAAGTTATCCTGTCTACTCTCGAGGTCCTCACCTGGACGCAGCATAATCAGCAGACGGATTGGGCTGCAATCGACCACCCTGGCCCAGTGCGGGTTGGTAGATGTCACATGTCTTCGAATTTTTGGTTCTAGGACATGCCGGTTTCCTCACGATGTTTTCCTTCACCGTTTTGAGAGCTGGACCTGGACGCAGGCCACCCAGTAATTCAGCTTCAACCCATACAGTCACATTCCTCTTCATCTGCCGAGCCTTTCCTCAACTATGTTGGGGTCGCCTTCCAGTCTAACCTGGTGAATGCCAATCAGGGGGCCAAGTCTACTACAGATATGACATACAAAATCTGACAAAAAACTGATCATTGCGAGACTACTGACACGTTTGTAAATTAGTAGACTTGGCTTCCTGACCTCCACAACCCATTTACTGGCTAACACGGCCATTTAACATTTAACAAAGGCCATTTAACATAATGTTCATAGTAAGAACTTACATTTGTAAAATGAGAATGTTTTGTGATTTTTCGATTTGCCGAGCATGAGGTCGAGTCCATCCATTCTGAACAGAGGTTCCGTCACCAACGCTTTAGTCACTCGGTCTAGATGCTAAAACAAAGAAAGTAATGAGTTTTAAAAATCCTACGGCCTTTTAAACACATGCACAGATCCTACAACAAACGGTCACCATTTATAATATTCACGAATGAAAGCATCGCGAGAGAGCTTGGTGGATCACCCTCCTGCACTTAGCCAATTTTTTTGCGGCGTAGCATTATTTCTAAGTTTATACATCATAGTCATAATATTAGTAGCCACTATTATAAAACTTGTATATAGCTAATAGTCTGAAATAACTGTCACGCAATGAGCACGGCATCATGGTCAATTCTCGCGCTGAAATGAAGGGTCTTTTAAACTACAGTTAGCGTTTATGTGTTTGGGTCCGCCTTTATCTATTTAAATTATTCTGATGCCAGTTATACTTACCTCAGGAGGCAGCTTAGGCTCCAGCATTCTGATGAGGCACCCCGCCACGGGCGCTAGAGCCACGTAGTAGTGCACCCGGTCTGTGTCCGGTAGACCTCGGGCGACCAGACGAGCGAAACTGGCGCCCCCACCGCCGCGGATGCAGACCCGGGATACTACTGCCATTAGGATCTAGAATGGATGCCATGTTTATGTTTGGAGTAGTTCAGCAATCTTTTAGTACCTATATGATGATGCTTTCACCCTCACATACACACATACACAAAATAATACACGCTTTACGAATCTAGTTCTGTAAACTGACATATTTCTTTCTGCTCAATCGCACTCCGACCCCCAAGATATAAGTCCTGCTTAGTTTGGGGGTCAACGATCAAACCAAAACATTGTGATGTTCAAATTAACTTAACTTTGTATGTGTAAGATCAAAGTCCATCATCACCTTTTTCTTTTTGCCAATAAACGTTGTTTTTTTTTTGTGTTAATATTTCGACAAAGGAGGGAGTTTAAAAAAGCTATGAAAAGTAATTTTCAGATGATCTCCAATCGTAATAGGTACCAGGCTAGTAGTAGTTATAGATGCCTTGCTCATAGGGCTTACAAATGATCTGATGACCATAAGGGGTCGGTAGATATTACGTATCGACATGGTTTATGCCTATTTCTGTTTCAATTCCCGTATTTTTTAGAACGTTCGCATACTAATCTCATTCGCAATCTGTCAAAAACACAATCAATTTACCAACATTTTTGACAAGTTTGACAGATTGCGACTTGAATGTGAACTTTTTGTAAATACGAGAATTAGCCTTGGTGTTGGTGCTGTGGACATGATTTTTAATCTCATTCGCAATCTGTCAAAAATTCAATCAATTTACTAAGATTTTTGACAAGTATAACTACGAGAATTAGCCTTAGTGTTGGTGCCGTGGACATCATTTTTTTTCTGGTGTTTAACTTTGTTATTATTTTGCCTGAAAGATCGAAGGCAGATATTATATATATTTTTCTTCCTCGATACATACCTGACAAGTTCTGCCAAGTAGTAATTCGTTCTGGTTGTCACAGGCCTCTGGTTTGGTCAGCAACAAGGGCGCCAGGTGTAGCGTCATCTCTAGAGCTCTGGCCAGGCCGTGGTATAGATCAAAACACGTTGCGCACAGCTTGATCTGACGCGATTCTAGGTGAGAATCTACACTGACTCGGTCCATCTAGGTACAACGAATTTTGTTGGCACTTAATACTTAAATTTTTAGGCTTTGGATTGAGATGGCGATGGCGGGTCGACGTCGACTTTTTTTTCAACGAATCGCTCAGGGACAGCAATAGATAGAGATAAGTGAAAGGCGGGTGGCGAGGCCTTTACTCTTCAGTGAAACCCAAAAGGCTTTCAATAAAACATAAGTAGCAGTAGATATTGTTGCTGCAGTTGCATGGCTACGTAAGCCATACGTATTTTTTTTTTGCATAAAATGTCCATTGTTTCTTATTATATCTTTGGCTATCAGGATCATAATAAACACAATGGTAATAGCTCTAAACGATCACAGTCTCTTTCGCACCTACCCTGGAAAAATCAACAATAATCTTAGTCCTCAAAAGTCCGGCCAATTTTTTTAGACAACGATTTTTTATTCCGCCTTTAATTTTCAACTATCGGTATAAGGCCGAGCATTGAGAATCCAACAGAGCGTATCCCAGCACGTCAAAAAAGCGCTCTGTTGGATTCTCAATGCTCTTGCGGACGAAGACTTACTCATCACTCTATGAGCAAAAATATGGGGCTGTTACCTCCTGCATCATTGTGATGAACTCGGAAAAGGCCCAGTTGAGTTGGCTGAGCAGGGAGTTCAGGTAGGAAGCCGCGTTGATTGGGTGTGCCGCGAGGTACTCCTTTATGCGGCACTGAATCACCTCTGAGGGGCACGGACCTTGAGGAAGTAAAGACCGCTTTCTTAAACCTATCTTAACATTAGTTATTAGTGTCTGAAAAATAATCTGATTTTGAGACACCATCATCGATTCAATTAAAAATTTATAAATAAATTGCTAACCATACACATTTCATCAAACAATTTCATATAGTAAACCACCGCAGAAAATGGTGTTTAATATGACATATCAAAAATAAACTAAAATCTGTTCGCTCTTAAGTTTCTTTAGTGGGAACACATAAAACAGGCCTTATGACTTCACATGAAACCCAAATAAGTAAAACTCAGCTTTAGCTAGTCATGTGTAAATACACTTATTATTATGTGTCCTCCTAGTGTTAGTCCTAATTTGACTTATTAAAGAGTTGTCACAACTCTTTTCGATATGTCTTTGATATGATATTTGAGTAAATCGCTTACCGAAACACTGGCTCATAAGACCGGCGTCGACTTTGGCCCCAAGGTTGTTGACTGTCGGCTCCCTGTCACCGTACCTGCGTGATGATACACGTCACTATCAATGTTAGCTATATGAATTTTTCGCTGGATACTTGGGTAGTTTCGATTAATATACGACAGTTGTTATTTTCGCGTACTTCAGAAGTTTGCATGACAACATTATTATGTGTTAAGACCTTACATAGAACATAATAATAATTATTACGGTTTTAATAATATTATGCTAGCGGCGACTGACGAGTTGTAGGTCGTGGGTTCGAATTCGAACCAATGCAGACATTTTACTTTGTGTAAATTATTTCATCACCACTGCTCTCAAAACGGTGAAGAAAAACAGCGTGAGGAAACCGGCATGTCCTAGAACCAATAATTCGAATACATGTGACATCCACCAACCCGCACTGGGCCGGCGTGGTGGATTATGGCCCACTCTCTTTCACAAAAAGAGGAGGCCTGTGTCCTAGCAGTGGGAACATTATAGGCTGATTATGGTTCATAAACACAACATTTTTGTATTCGATGGTGGTCCTTATGTCGGCAAATCTTAAAAAAAAATATCCAGCCCATTACATTCAGCAATTTGCGGAGAGCCGTTAGACATTTTGGAATATAACATTTTGAACCACAATAGTTACTGGTGAATCGATCAACCCGGACATTTGAATATAAACTATTCCTGGGAACATCGGATTCGATCTAGCTGTCTGCAATGTATATCTATGTCGTGCAGCAGAATTCAATAGGTTCCATTTGGATATTGCGCCGATAAATCTCAATGATATAGTGGCTATATATCTGACTACGGAATACTTGGATCGCTCATGAGTTATATTGTTCGTGTGGTGATTTCTGTGTAGATTAAGAGGAAATAAGATCGGTCTTTTCTTCATACAAAAAGTCATAATTCGAGGTTCGGCTCTCGTCTATTTCCTCCTCCAATATTATATCAATTTGAAAGATATTTTATAAATTGCCCCTATGTTTTTCTTTTTTCATTAATAGTTGACAAATTTGTACAATAGGCCTCTGATGACAGCGGTCTAAACAGGCAATTTTGAGCATTTTCTGAGGGTTCGAGTGCTTCTACAGATAATGTATCATCAAAACGGAAAACATAGATTTATAGAACTAGTTGATATTTATTTTACTGTAAAACAACATTGCTCTAATGTCATAAACCAGAGAGAAAACAGGCGAGAGCGTTTGTATGGAGAGGGGACCGACCCTATTTCCTCTTAAGATTCGATTGTATGATTCCTGGAATTTTATCTACACTTGGTGCACAATTGCACATAATTTACTTTATAATTGGCATTTTTAAACACGAAAGTGTTGAAAGAGAGGACCAAGGAACTATGAGCATGGGATGGGTACTGATGTAATGTATCCAATTGATTGCCTACAGATATAAATTAACCGGGTGATTGCAAATAAAAATTTCTCGTTTCTCCGCCTCAACTTGTCAAAATATGTACGTGTTATTCAATTTTGTATTTAATTTTATTCTTTCTTTGTTTCTTTTTCGTGGGGTTAGCGACTAGCCTGGTGGGTGTCAGATTTTATGCCGCCCATAGGCCTCTGACCTGGCTTGACATGCCGTCGAGAAATATGTTTTAGGCATGCCGTTTTCCTAACTAGGTTTGAAGTCCTCTCCTTGACCGTTTTTGAAGCAAGTAATAATTATACAATACGCACTTGAATCCGATTTGTATTTATTACAAGAGACGTTACAAGGTATCGCGTAAATATTTTTACTGTTAACTAGACTATTATCAGATCGTGAGCGAATGTGGCTATGTATTTTTATTGTTTTTGTTTTATTTTATATAATATTTATTTGTGTATCTATCCGTGACATCACTGCGAGCCCTATCAGAATACCAGCTTTGCGACATTTATTTTTGAATGTCGCAGCATCATTCTGAGATAGGACCCTTTTGAATGTCGCAGCATCATTCTGAGATAGGACCCTTTTGAATGTCGCAGCATCATTCTGAGATAAGACCCTTTTGAATGTCGCAGCATCATTCTGAGATAGGACCCTTTTGAATGTCGCAGCATCATTCTGAGATAGGACCCTTTTGAATGTCGCAGTATCATTCTGAGATCCCTTTTGGCCTCGTGCAAGACTTTCTGCTTTAATTTTAATTTTACTTTGTTTTTATTGTTATTTTATTTTATTTATATTTCTATGAGTGTGTTTTAGTTTAACTTGTGATTTCCTGTGTGAGTTTCGGTAAATACTTTTTCTTTCTTTCTTTATATTGAATTGTTCTTACCCTTTTCATTGAATTAAAACAATACTTTTGCTCCTAGCAACCTTTTTCCAACATAAATCCTGATTAAAGTAACCTCTTGTAAGTAAAGTTGTGAGCGTTCATTGTGTTTTTAAAGGGAAACACGTCGCAGTGTTTAAGGAAGCTAGTTGAAAGTGTTTTATTAAGAGTTCTAGTTAAAGTGCTATTGTGTTGGGAGCACTTCCCTGCTTTAAAGCTTTCCTAGAAATAGGGAGGTGTATTTTTTTTGTACTGAGAAGTGGGGGATTATTTTGTCACCCTTACATATATGTTATTGTGTGATAAATTATTGTTTTTTACCGTTAATTGGACCATATAACGACTTCTAAACGTATAATTTTTCTGTATTTTATTGTATTGTGTTTTAATGAGTTGAGTCAATTTATGTTTCACTTTAATGTTCATAAACTCAAAAGCAACACGATAAATAATATCGACACGTAAAAAATTATAAAAAAAAGTGCACAATTATTGCACTTTACATGAGATGTGGCAATGAAGATTTCAGAAACCGGGCTTTAGGTAATCGAAACATGACAGAAATACACAAAGTTATTCAATGAACAGTTGGATCCGTCGTCTTTTCGACTAGTCAGAAGTAAGTAATAAGTCTCAAATATCATAAAATCAAATTAAATACCTACTAATTTCTGTGCAGAGCTCAGTAGATACCTTGTAAAATACTTTCCTTATTACCACAAAACCGTGTTTATCAGTTGTTTAGCCTAAACACCTTTTAAACATGACATATCTGTATGGAGTTTGACATTAAACTGACATTATACACGCGTTGAACAAGTGACTAAGTTTTTGTGGTATGGTCCTTTTAGTCTGCAGTAAGTGATTAGATTTGGAGACAACCATATCAAAACAAATCCTAAGCTTTCTCATAATTTAAGTCCCATGTATTTTTGTGTGAAAATCTGGTCTCACCTTTTTTTTGAGGTTGGTAAATCATAAATTGACTTTTCTCGCTCTGTGCTTTGTGTCTCCCGCGTGTCAGACTTTTACTGACTAAAACCCATCCGTGTTCCTTAAGTTGCCTGTTGCCAAGGTCTCCGTATCCCTTTCGGACGTTTCCGCAAACCGGCAGGCATCGGTCCTAGAGGACCCCGCCAATAGTGCTGACATCTCTTTGAGGCGCGCGTGTAACACAACGCGCCATCGACCCGGGCCTGATCCTTATCGTCCGCAATCCCGCGCCTATGGTGGCCGGGAATCCGCCTGGGATTGTGTTCTCACCTGGCAGCTAAATGCGGCCACTGCCGGTGCCGGAAGCCGAAGCCGGAACCATGCCAGAACCTGACGAGCACCCAGTTGGACTGCGCCCACGCACGGTTCTGATACGGACGCACCAGCTCTTCTACCATGGACATCTGTCTGGAGCAAATTAATGGCCCTGGATATATTGATTGTAGTGAAAATAAGAACCATTGTGATGATATAGTTTCGATAAAAACAAACAAAACTATTTTCTAAGCAGCGCTTGGTAACGGTGTATTATTAATCACCCAAAATATTAGGCATAAATGCATTTCCCAAATTTTGATGCACTAATTAGTTCGGGTGAAAATATTATGAAGACAATTTCAACATAGAACCTACAGACGTACATAAAAAGTGAAAAGTTCTCAAGGTATAGTGCAGCAGGTGAATTATAACAAATAAGAAAAAAAAAATACATTTGAAATATAAAGCTCTGGGCAAACTGAGCCGAAACCTGCGCGGGATTCGCTTCAGGTTGGCCAGCGCTTAACCCTTGTGCCGTATCGAAAAAAAGGTGAACCAAGGCGAGTATAAATAATTATTTTTGATTTTATTGTAACTAAAAGTATACTCACTGTTTTATGGGTACTCTCTCGATAGCCCTCATGGTGGTTGGCTGCGTGGCGAACGACGCGAGAGTCTGGACCAGAGACTCTCTCGTGCTGGCCAGCACTATCCGCTGGTCTGCAAACTCCGCGCACAGGAACGCAGCACAGGACACCACTAGGTCGTCCCATTCTAAGGTAAATAAGAACATGATATTAACTAGTTAATTGACTGACGTGACTTTGCGGAACGCAATTAAAAAATACGTAAATATAAAGATGCTTTGCGTCCGGCGCGGCGCTCGGCATAGCAACCCGTCGTGTTCGGGTTCGCGACAAGTCAATCGTCATTCAAGGAAGCCTCGTTAAAAAACACGTGTCGATTTTTTACAAGGTGTTTTATGACTCATTAGGAATAGTTAAGCGGAATATGTTACTAAATAATTTACGTATGTTGTAGGATATTAACTGTCTAGTTTGCAGCTTACTGGTAAATAATATATTGTAACCTAGCTGTAGGTAATAATTTAAGTAATCTTCTCCTGTTAACCTGTGAACCTACTTTCTGTATTACCTGGACAATAGCCATACTATTATCTATTTTCTATTTGGCATATACCAGACGACCGAAATAAAAGTTTACTATAAAATCGTTCCAATTTCGACGACCCTGTCCGATTTGTTTTTGGAACATAAGATTAGCATAATGTTCTCATGAACATGATGTTGGAGATCATAATGTTCTCATGAAATAGGCGAACAGTTGCTGTTTAAAGTGACTAAGGAAGAAGATGGATGAAAATACATCAATCGATACCTAATTCTTTATTATAAGTGCAAGGTGGAGACGACAATACGACATAAAATAAAACTACGTATAACTAATGACGTTCTCGGTCCACATACAAAAAAATAATCAAATATATCTAATAGTTTAGTTACGATAGCTAGTCAAAGATCGGCAAACCTCATAGTCGGCCCATCACTAATATTTAGTTTGTTTGAAAAAATGGCTTTTTTAATTTCGATGTTAGGATTTATTTGATAGTTCCAAAATACTCTTATGCATTAGTATTGCCAGTGTTTTCATTTATTGTTGTATTGTCGTCTCACATTGTATTTATGTAAGTCGAATATTAATGTATTATACACATAAACATTCCAGAGTAAATTCTCTTAATTATGTTGAAAACCGCATCAAAATTCGTTGCGCAATTTAGAAGAACGCGATCACACAGACAGACTTGCAAAGCTACTTTTTAATGTATAATATGTATAGATTTTAAAGAGTATAAATATTTGAAGTTGTCACCTGGTATCTGGTGCACGGGTACGGTGGGATGCATGTACAGCCTCAGAGTGTTGCACAGCTCCAGCATGGCGTCCACGTGGTACTCCGGAACGAACGCGAATAGAGACTCTGCAAATTCTGTGCCACCTGTACGATCTAAGCCGCAAGGGCGGTGTATTTAAGTAGCTATGTAGTCCTCAGCACTCGAGGATAGTCTAGCAAGGCTTCTTTTTTTCATCAAAAAATATAACGTGAAATCGGATCGATTTTTAGCCCAAAGAATCAGCATTGCCATCCAATGTGGCAATGCTTCCAACCTTTTGGGCACTTTTCCCATTGACAGCGATGCGGACGAATTTTTTGATGCACAATGAGCTCTTCCCCTTTTTTTAATTTTGTTATATAATTATATGCAAATATGCATAGTATGTAACTATGCATATTTCTTTCTAAGTATAATTATTAAGTTCCTAGAATTCGTATATTATGTAAATAAAGTGTAAACTAGTTAAATAAAATAAAATAAAATAAAATATGGAATTCAGTTTCAGAAAGTCTATTCTATTTTGTTGCTAATACTGATGTCAACTAGTATGATTTGTTGAGTTGTGCTATCAGATTTTCTGATACACGGGACTTTATCAGGCTTACGGCATACTTTGTTTGATCGAGTAGAAACTGTCCGATATTTGAGATTCGAACCTGAAATATCGGACATAGAATTACTTAGTAACTTAAGTCACCTAGCGGTACACCTCTTACAAGTTAACAAATGAAATGGTAGTGATTTAAATCTTGAGGATATCAGGGCATACAGTTCAAGATAGATAAGATAGTCTGATGGCGGAAGTTTCAGTTCATACAAAAACTCACGTATTCTTCTCATAGGCAGAAACTACATTTAATACAGGCATATTTTATTAAAAAAATAATTTACTGTGTTAACCGCCGTGACTTTACGAGTCGCCCAGACAGGCGCTTTACTTTGTGTAAATTATTTCATCACCACTGCTCTCAAAACGGTGAAGGAAAACATCGTGAGGAAACCGGCATGTCCTAGAACCAAAAATTCGAAGACGTGACATTTACCAACCCGCACTGGGCCCGCGTGGATTACGGCCCACTCCCTCTCACCTAGAGGAGGCCTGTGTCCCAGCAGTGGGAACGTTATAGGCCGATTATGATTATGCAAGAGTGCTAATCCATGAATTGACGGCAAAGTGAGTATTAATATGTCACTTACGATTAGATGTTCCTATTTGTGCATTGGATCCCGTCCGCGGGGTGTTCGCTCTCGAAGGTTGACTCTGCGGACTGAAAAAGGTGAGAGGAAAACAAAAGCCTCTAAGAAAAGTAATTGGAAAATAATTGAATCCTCAAGGGTCAGCAACAGCAAAATGCACGAGCAAGATCGAGTATGCTCGAGCATATTATTCTTGCAGTCCAGTCGATCTATTCTGTAAAAGAGAACTTGAAGTGAGCTATCAATAGTGTCAATCCCTAGTATCAAGTGGAATGACAGCTCACTTCACCTATGTTTTCACGGTGAGATTTTTACAGAAATTTTGAGTGAAAATATGCGCAAAAATGCGACTACGAACATCTCAGGGAATTATCTCTTGCACTCTATTTTGAACTCTATTATAGTTAGGACATAGTTCATTATTATATTATCAATGAAAAACTGCTCGAGCATTTTGCTTGCGTCTGTAGAACTTCTTTTTTTTCTTCATGAGTAGTTAGTTCCTAATAAAGCTCTGGTGACACTGAGGCGAATCGCGCGCGAGAAGTGTGTCGCGATTCGCCTCAGCACGCGTCGCTTGTTTTAAGGCCAAGTTTTATTTAAAAACAATCGTCGCCCGAATAAGCGAGCGGTCGCGTGCATACTAATATGTCACTTTTTGTTCGGAAAACCGAAAAGCGCCCTCAGTCGGCGCGATCACGCGTTCAGGTTCACCGAAAAAAAGTTTGAAAGATCGTGTATTCGTGGGACAGTTACATTTAAATAGAAAAAAATAAATAAAAGAAAAATAGGTTTAGTTGTCACAGAAACACGTGCACACAAAATGAAACGCGAAAACGCGCGAACGCGCGAATAGGACGCGGGGTTATGATTACGAAGTCACGGGACTGTTCGCGCCAGTTCGAAGAACCTCCATACAAGTTCGACACAATCGGCGATTTCATCCCGCATCCCGCGCGGGATTTGCTTTAGTTTGACCAGAGCTTAAGGAGCACATACCTTTGATCTGAACTGGAAGTATATTCTAACTGCAGCGATGCGTAGCTGGTACCTCCAAGTAATGAGCTCTTGCCGGGGAGGATCTCTTTACTTGCCACCTGTGCGTACTGTACACGCGTACAACATCATTTTATTAAATCCGTTCACATTTACATAAATTATTCACATTTTTTCGTTATTAAAAAGCTAGAAGACATGTTAGAAGAAATATTAATATAACTATACCGATATTATATAGAGCGAGAGCGAATTTTGTGAGTTTGTGTATCTGTGGAGGGTAATCTCCGGAACCACAGATCCTATATGAAAAATTCTCTCACCATTTGATAGGTAAATTGTTCCAGATGGACATAGGCTATATTACGGGTGTAAAAAGATGCTTAACTAAGCTGAAACTTGTTATCCCGTCATTGTGACTTTTTTTTGTTCTGGACCATACCTGGGAACCTTCTAGTTACGAAGATATTGAAGGTCAAAGTTCCAACTTTTACTTACGTTATTTAAAGAAAGCAAGTTTTAAATGTTATAACTTAATTTAACCCCAAAAACCCTGAATCGTTGCCTTCAAACCCATAAACACAATGTTTTGAGTGCGTTACGTTGCGCACTACTGTAAACAGCGATTTTTCACACCAATACAAAAAAAAAAACAACCGACTTCCAAAAAAAACACAAAAAAAGTGAAAAATTACTTTAATTTCGGAAGTCGGTGTCTTTGCTTTTAAATTTCCGTTTTTTGCCACCGACTTCCGAAATTAAAGTAATTTTTCACTTTTTTAGTGTTTTTTTTGGAAGTCGGTTGTTTTTTTTTTTTGTAAAAAGTTTTTATTTTTCACTTTTTAGTTGTGGTACCTACCCCACTCAAATCCGAATACCACTAGGTACCTGCTATGTAAATAACAGTGAAGGAGTCAAACAGGATATCGTTTAGATAAACTAAGTGGGAAAAATACCTAATATTGAAGCTAACTCAAAAATTACGCAAGCAAAGTTAATAAAATTTATATGGGAACACCTCGGAAGCATGACCTACCAAACAAAAAAAGAATCATCAAAATTGATTCATAATTGGCGGAGTAATCGCGTAACAAACATACAAAAAAAAAAAAAAAAAACACAGATGAATTGAGAACCTCCTCCTTTTTGAAGAAGTCGGTTAAAAATAAAAGTCATTTCCCAGCAGTTATTTTTGTGCAATGTTACTTAATAACGTAGTTGACGGCTATGTGATGGGTATTTCTACATCTGTGTTATGTAAATAAATACAAAAAGCAGTACTTAATAATACTAATGAAAAATACTATTTTGACTCACTTGGGCATGTGTCATATATTCAGGGTCTGATGACAGCCTCAAAGAGTGCAGTGTTCCCGAGAAGTGCTTCGCAAGCTCTAACTGCCTCTGTTTGGTCCAGATAGCACCTATTACCCACGCCATTTGCAATGCACTGGCTTCTAATTTCTCCTGGAAAATACACACACTATGCATTATTTTCTATATATATTTTTTTTATCCCTTTGTGGCGGTATCTACATCGCCACATGCGAACTACGCATCAAAGACCTGACGTCACATAAATCCTGCATCGCGCAATTAAAGTTTACCGTGCTGTGGACATATATACGAGAACCCAACATCAATCGTTGGGCAGTTGCCCGCCAGACACAACACCCGTCTGGTTGGAGGATCCTCCCTTTTCTATGGAGTATGAGTGAACTTTACTTCGTGTTCCTCATACTCCTAAACCTTAAGCGGGCGTTTGTCTATCGCAGCCGTCACTGGTACGTCATGAGATATCAGACGAATGATTGGACTTTTAATATCTACATTACTGTACATAATAAGTGACGATACTAACCACATAAACACATTTGGACCTCTCCAATTCTTTGATCATATTCTCCATAAGTTGTTTCTTAATGCTATCTTGTTCTGTCTGTTTGTCAGCAGTACCTGAGGGGCATTTTACCGAATTTTATAGAACGTTCGCATTGAAATCTCAGTCTCAAACTGTAAAAAAATAAAAAAAACAAATTTACCTAAATTTTTTACAAGTTTTTTACAAATACTACATTGATTGTCGCTGAGATGAGAATGCGACTTGGCGAGAACTTGCTCTTCTGATCAAATTTTTACTACTAAACCGTGTTCAACAGCTATCAGTATCAATATTCACAACAGTTTTGACACTGATAGCTCTGAACGCAGTGTAGATATATTCAGATCCATTAGTGTTTGCCCTTAGAATTTCACGTAGGTTTCACTTGCTCTAAGACGTTTTAGGTCAGAAAAAAGCTTTCTAAAGTTCTTGTCGCCCGGTCGTCAGGTAGTTTTACGTCGCAAAAGGTTGGGTGGTTCTAAATTTTGTAGTTGTGTGTTTAGGGGTGATGAAAAACTCAAGTTTTCGTCCTAGAGTCATCTCCGTTCCGTCCGTCATCTTGGATTGAAGACGCAAAAAATGAGTGTTTCTTTTTAATAATTTACTCATAATCTGTGTTTTACTACAAAAATAGCATAATCAGCCTATAATGTTCCCACTGCTGAGACACGGGCTTCCTCTTTTCGAGAGTAAGTGGGTTGTAATCCACCACGCGGGCCGGGAGTTTTTGTTTGTAGGACATGCCGGTTTCCTCACGATATATTCTTTCACCGTTTTGAGAGTAGTAAAAATGTCTTCGTGAAGTGAAAACTTAGGTGAAGTGAGCTTAAAGCGAACTGTCACCTAACGCTAGTGGTTGACAGCTCACTTCGCCTAAGTTTTCACGGTGAGGTCTTTACAGGATATACCGGTAGGACTAGTTATAAAGTCATTTTAATATATGAGGAACAAGATAGTCTTAACCAACCATCTGCAGCTTTCAACTCAGTGGTGACGGTGTATATTCGATACTCAATATCGTGGAGACAATCTGCCATGTCCAGCTGATTGTCCCTCAGCTCACATAACTGAAAATAAAATAATATTCCAAGAAATATCATTCAAAAGATGCAGCTAATATTTTAACATAAAATTGTGTCACCTCTTTTCCGAGGCAGCAAGAGAAAATTTGAAGAGAGAGCAGGGAGAACGGAGAGAGACACAGCATACATAAAAAACCGACCAAGTGTGAGTCGGACTCGCGCACGAAGGTTTCCGTACCATTATCTATAAAAACGGCAAAAAATCATGTCTGTTGTATGGGAGCCCCCCTTAAATATTTGTTTCATTTTAATTTAATTATTTATTATCAAAGTGAATATATAACTAAATATTCTGTGAATATTTCAAGCGTCTACCTGTTGCCGTTATCAATATCAAGCAAAAAATCACGTTTGTTGTATAATAAATAATATTAATTTTATTCTGTTTTTTGTTGTTATCTATGAAAATCTCAACTGTCTAACTATCACGGTTCATGAGATACAGCCTGGTGACAGACTGACAGACAGACAAACAGACAGTGGAGCCTTTGTAATAGGGTCCCGTTTAAAAAAGACAACCTTGAGACAGTGAAGTGTTGCAATCCATCTAGATTAGTGATCGCTATTTATTTTTATTTGCAGGCCGAATGCTGCCTTTTGTAGTTACTCTTGATAGTACTTAATCCCTTACGTGACTTTTAAACCAAGCGCACATTACGGCCGCAACGGGCCGCAGCGCAACGCATTTTCATACAAAGAAATGCGGTGCGACCCGACTATAGTGTTCGTTGCTCCATAGAAAATATACGCAAGTGATTAAGGAGAATTTATACGATGAGTTGCGTTGCGGCGCGGTCTGCCCCAATCTACGCTAGCCTTTATGATACATCTGCGAATTGTGAATCATATTCTATGTAATAAAACCAGTCATTCGAGTTGAGCAAAATGTATCGATACATTTATGACTTTGTATGTATTTATATTGCATTTCGTGCAGTCGAGACATGAAATCGAAGTTTAGTATCAATAGTCACGCTATATTGCAAAATTACACATTCGTCAATTTAATGGACTTTGTTAAAATACTGTGTCTGTCCATGTTTGTATATCTGTCTATCGATATCTGCGTACATAGTATAAGACAGTCGCTTTTAGTGCCTGTCTGTTTGTCCGCCTATTTATTTAAAACTTTCCAAAGGATTTTGACGGTTTTCACCATCACTTAGAGCGGAACGTTGTTAGCATAATACGTTAACCTTGTAACTATGATGTAGAACACAAATCTCGATGTTTTGACATGTCGCCATACAGTTTGCAGCTGTGAGGGCAGGGGGTGACTCTAGGGATGCAAGAAGTGCCAAAACGTATCGATATTTAAACAAAATATCAATATTGATTTCGATATATCGAAAAAAAAAAACGATATATCGGTGAAATTAAAAAAAAAATGGTTTTACTTTATGAAGTTCAAGTTTTTTATTCATATGAATACCAAACTAGGAAAAAAAAAGTATACTTTTTACGGTTCTGAATTCCAGCGGTTTTAGTCAGTGGCGACAATGGTGTTGCTATCAGAAATATATCGTATTTGAAACATTTTCGATACTTGATATTTTATATCGATACATCGATATAAGAAATAATAAATATCGCCTAAAAATATCGATATGTCGAACAAAAACGATCGATATTTCGATGTATCGATATTTTTTCTGCAAGCCTAGGTGACTCGCTAGTATGTATTTAATGGAACTTGTTAAACTGTATAAGTCTGACTGTGTGACATCTGACTGGCTCAACTTTAAACAAAGCACGATCGATTCTTGTATGGGTTGCGGTCACGAGAAGTGTATAAGGCTAAAGGTATGATTCCGATCAACGGCATTGCCACCGCGTCACTAATGGTCCCCGTACATTTTCCATAGGTTTATAAGAGATTACATTCCGAGCACGGCAGCAATGCTGCGCGTCATTGCTGCGACGGCATTGCAGCGCGGCAGTGTCGCCCTGCCGCCCCGGCAGACCAGAGGGCCTAGACAAGTGACAATCGCTTCGAAAGCGTTTCATAGTTCTAAAAAGACTTTCATATATAAGCGATTGATATAAGCTTTTCGACAGCTTATGTCAGTCCTATACATTTCTGCCTTGTCCATCATCGTTATCGCTGATAGAATGTCACTTTGTCTAGGGCCTCTGTAGTGCGGTGTTTATCACAGCGATAACACGTGTGTGGCGACTACTGTTGAGAAGTAAACCACGAACAGCATTGCTGCGCCGCGGTGCTCCGAATCACGCGACAGGCCGCACTGATGCGCAGGAATGGAACAGCAAAGCCGGGTGCGGCGTTGTTCGGAATCATACCTTCAAGCAGATTGGGGCGGGCCGCGCCGCAACGCAACTCATTGCAAACTATGAACAAACGCACATTACAGGCGGACTCCACCGCACTTTTTGTATCAAAATGCGTGATGCTGCGGCCCGTTGCAGCTGTAATGTGCGCTTGGCTTTACAATACGTTAAAATCAGCATACCTTCTCTGCATGTTTGATGGCAGCTCCGTGGTACAACGCCAGGAGTCCGTCCACGAGCCGAAGATACGCCGACCTGACATCAATGGCCCCCGCGCCCGGCATCATGGACCTGGTGCCTTTGAGAGCCAGCGCCGTTTCTCCTGTACTCCTGGATGTGGTGAATACGTGGAATGAGACTAGATAAACATTACAAAACTTGAAGTGGATCATTATGAATAGTAGTGCTACGCCGTAGCAGGCGTAGCTGTGGCTACGGCGTAGCAATTTGTGTAACAATTTTAGTAGCCTTCTATTATTGGTCCATCGCTCCGTGAACGGGACATCAAGAAGAAAGCCCTAACCCCCCTGCGTTGAGGGGGGTTAGTGGCTAGACAACTAACCCCCCTCAAAGCAGGAGGGGGTAATCATAATTATGCTGAATGCATTGTTACAGTTTGCGAGTTGATGTTCCTGCCACCCCATATGTTTTTTTTTTCGCCCTTTTTTACGTTTCTCGAGTGAGAAAATCGTTGAAAGCTTCGATTCGCGATCGATTCCTCGTCGGTAGTGGGATAGTTGCCCTATGTGCCAATAAAGTAAAATAAAATAAATAATAAAGATTACCTGTTAGGCACCGGCGGCATGGGCGGATGCATGAACCTGGCCATCGAGGATATGACTTGCGGCAGAGTCGCCAGCCCCGGCGAGCCGGCCGCCATGTCACTCACACCTGGCAAGTTCCAAGTGTAGTCACTGACTGTGGCTTGGAAGAGTATTAGAGGATGTTAACATTTCGGCTCAAAGTTGACCACTGTTGTACAGTCTATCCGCTTAAACTGTGCACCGCTAACGAACATGTCGCCACAGTCGTTCATTCATGAGAAGTATTGTCTTTTGTGGCGTTAGTGCTAGTTTTTATACCTAATCGATCGCTTTAGCGAAAACTCTAATTTGTACTGGATTAGAATAAGACCCTTATTCTTAATCTGGGCATTAAAATGGGAAACACCATTATTCCATACAAATTGATGTAAGTCAACGTTACGCTAACGTGATCGAGTATGTATAAAAACTCGCGATAGGCTCCCTGATATCGGTGCATCAAAGTGAACGGTTGATTATTACATAAATATTTCTATTGTATAAAATTCGTGCCATGCCGTTTGAGTGTACCGTCACTATTTAAGCGGATAGACTGTACTTGGAATCGTAGGAACTATGCTTCTACTCCCGTCCTACTTTTTGTCGCTTTAGTGCCTCGACTGCGGGTTTTGTGCGAAATCAGGGGCTGTCTAGGAAAGAGAAAGAGAAGCGACACGATGTGACATGGCTGCGGAGCGGCGCCTGAGCAGTGTCGCTACCACCAGGGCCGTAGGCAGGGGGGGCGGGTTTGGAGGTTCGAACCCCCCCCGAAATGTGAGAAACCAGAATCTCAAACCAGAGATCGTCCGCCTAGGGTACCTCAGTATACAGATAATTGTACTTAATCTATTTGCATAGGCGTACTTTATAATCTACAATAAAATTCGAGTATGCTTAAATACTGTATTTTATCGACTCTGACTTTGTGTTGAATAAATTTCTGCAACTTCAGTATTCTCTGAGATATTCTAACATCCGCCAGCCTCTACCAGGCGGGGTGCAAAAATTTTCGAGCTCGCTCCGCTCGCTCTTGCATCCTTTTCAAAGATAATCTATTATTATTATCTATTTCTGTATGATTGATCAAAGAGCAAGAAAACCTAACTTTTTTGAAGTTGGATGCTAAAAATTTCGAGCTTGCTCGTTTCGCTACAATATTTTTTTTAAGATTTCCGAATAAGAGGGAAATTGCTGTTCTAAAAATAAAGAGTTTTTTTTTACCCTCTGTGAAATCAGAAATACTTAATTTCTTTAAAAAAAAAGTTTAACCCCCCCCCCCGAAATGAATTCCTGGCTACGGCCCTGGCTGCCACTGTGTTATTTATTCATTACAGTGCAGTGCGCTGCTAAGCATCGTGTGGCCTGGCTTTTAGAAGAGATGACGCTGTTCGTCCTGAGGGCCTAGACAAGTGACAATCGCTTCGAAAGCGTATCGTATTTCTACAACGACTTTCAACGGGTTTGACATAAGCTTCAGATTCAGATTTCAGATTATTTATTTGTTAACATAGGTAGTTCCAAACAGGTGTTACATTCTTATATGCGCTCTATGTTTTGCCATTTGGCGTACAAATATGATGATCAACTTTACATTTAATTATTAATTATCAACGTGCAACAAATACTGTTATCAATTTAAATTATAAAAAACAATACAGAAAAAAAAAAAAAATAGAAAATAATGTCAGTCATAAAATTTAAAATTAATACAGAAATGTCAAAGCAATTATTAAACTATTCCTGCAATGTCAACAATTAAATATAAGGTAGCACATAAATGTTAAATGTCAATAAAATGTATTAGAATAATGTCGATTAGTTAAAATAAATACAGTAATGTCAAAATAGATGACCTAACACTTATTATCTTTAAGAGGCATTATAGAAGTGTGGTCCAAATATTCCTTTAGCGAGTAGTAACATTTATCAATTAATATTTTCATAAGCACTCTTTTGAATTTGTCCAGATTTCAATGTCTCAGGCAGCTTGTTAAATATTTTTTTGGCCATACAGAAAGTGCTTTTATTCATTAAGGCTGATTTACCATGTGTGATTTGAAGCTCTAACTTTTTACTTTTTAGCTTTTCGCTAGCTTATGTCAGTCCTATACAATTTTGCCTTTTCCATCATCGTTATCGCTGATAGGATGTCACTTTGTCTAGGGCCTCTGAATAGCACAGTGATTACTTTGACAGATTCCTATATTATAAAACCAGTTCTCAATACAACCGGAATTATAAATAGAGCGACACACTTGCGAAAATTACAGAACTCCGACGTATTCGGTTATTATGATACACCTTGATGTAAATTATGCGTCAAAGAAGTGATGCTGATGTGTTGCTGGTAATTTTAAAAAAATCAGGCGTAAGCACGCCGAAATTTTGTCGCGTAATTTCGGCAGGTGTATTGCCACACTTTATTCTAACTCAGAGGTCCTGAACAATATTGTGTGTCGGGTGACCAACCGCGAGGCGAGTTGTGATGGACAGACCGCGACAGTCGCGCGCGAACCAAGCGAGCCTGTTCGGCCAGTCTGGGCACGCCTTTATAGCATAAATAAACGAATTGCTAAAATTTGTTTAAAAAAACATGAAAAAACACAAGGGTTCTTCGTGTAAACATTAGCAGTACTTGTTAATTACGTATTAGGCTAAGTCTAATTACGAATAACACCAGTTTCTGAAAGCCTACTCATAATATTATGAGGTAATGTTATAGTAGCCAATAAACCAAAACAATAAAACATGCTACCTACAGATATTCCAAAAAAAATATGCGCTCAGCAATCATCGAACACGCGATGATGAGATGTAATATAGAGCTGTTACAACTACGAAAAGTACCTGCCTATTTTGTATTACCATGATAACAAAATGATAAATTAACAACTCTATGCAATTCCAAAAACTGTTTAAAACTTTTGAGTGACAGATGATGATGATCTGTGGCCGGAGATGGTAACCTGACACAGAAAAAAGCTCATACAAATGCGTAAAGATAGATGCACTAGACGACAACGCGCAGACAGTCAGACAGACAGACGGATAGAGTTACTTTCGAATTTATAATAATTATACTATATAGTATGGATTAAAGAAAGAATCATGCAGACGCGAGCGGAATATTATTAATAATAAAGAAACGTTTATTCATAAATGCCTTATATGTAAATAAAAAGGCCTTGTGTATCGCCCTGACGCTTTATTGACATTAAAATTACGAGCACACAAAGAAACTGTTGAACATTAATAGCTTCAGTTTAAGAATAGGAGTCAAAGTGCTACTCAAAATTAATATTTAGAGGTCACATCTTACAAATTAAACATTCCAATCAATCTGCCTAGCCTTTTCCCAACTATGTTGGGGTCACCTTCCAGTCTAACCGGATGCAGCTGAATACCAGTATTTTACATGGAGCGACTGCCTATCTAACCTCCACAACCCAGTAACTGAGTAATATGATACCCCTTGGAAGACTGGTTGTCAGACTTTCGGGCTTCTAACGACCCGTAACAAAGATCCCCGAATGACAGCCGCGACCAACTGCTTAACGTGCTTTCCGACGCACGGAGGTGTTTCGGTATGTAAACATGGTCATCCATCCACGGACCAACCCTGGCAAGCGTAGCTTAACCTGATGGATCGACCCGTATGGCTGTTATTATTTAGCCACGAGCTCCTCCGAGCTCGGTGTACATTATAAAGAGTATTCTATTTTATACTCTGTGGCGGGTTACTCGAAGATTGTCTAAGCGCATACATTTGCTGGTTTACCTGTACTTGAGTATTGTTTACTGATCTAAGAATCAACAGACAAGGGTTTCAGAACGGTATTTTATTTTAATTAGTGAAGTGTTTTGTCTATGAATTATACAGTAGGTAATATAGCAACTACAAACTATGCAGATTATATGACAAATAGTACAGTTATTAGTAGTACCTGTGTCAACTCCTCCGGCACGATTGTAGTTCGGCTCGAAACTTTGTATGAAAGGATTGTCCTCTCCCAATACACCAACGAGGTCTTGTCTGTGGACAACATTGTGATAGTACAAATTTATTGATCTGCCTTGTTGGTCCAGTGGTCGCCAACGCTACTGTTGAGCCTGGGTTCATTTCAAGGTCATGGGTTATTGAGTTTTTTAATCTGGAATTTCTCAGTAAGATTTGTGCCCGGTGATGGCAATGAGCTCGAACCTCTATTGCATGGAACTTAACATAACTGGTGAAATATGGGTGTACACACGGCTACACATCAAGCTATACATTTCCAGTTTAAGCTGACCTCGCATTGTACGGAAATCCTATGCAATGCGAGATCAGCATAAACTGGAAATGTATAGCTTGATGTGTAGCCGTGTGTACTATACGTAAACCACTGCTTAACCCCCGGGGAACAGCCGTGATGTTATGTCATTTTTAAAGGGGTTTTAATGGTGCCTCTGTGTCCTGCTAACTTTCAAATACTGTTGGCTGTGCGAACGCTTACGATTATCAACCCAGTAGCCCAGAGCAAAGATTGAACTTGTAGATTTATAGATTAATATTCTGTACTAGCTTTTGCCCACTTCCCCCGTGTAGAGGTTGGAAATTATCCCTCTGTAACATGCACGCCAGTAAAGCTCCCAGGCGGCATGATTTTTTCCGACATCTTCAACAAATATCGTCATATATTTCAGCCAATTTACACAAAACCTTCAATGAGTTATACACGTAAACCTTCCTCATGAATCACTCCATCCATCGGTAAAAAACGTATGAAAAAAGCGTTCGGTAATATTTGAGTTTATTGCGTTCAGACAGACTTGTTGTTTGTTTTATAATATGTCGTGATTGTTAAGTTAGGCTTGCCAAAATGACTACCAACTTAGTTACAATATTCTTCGACAGTTGTTATGTCCCTTTTTGACAGCAACTGGCAAAATTTCATGTTTCTAGACCCAGCGGTCTGTCAGAGAGTGAGTGACTGAATTTAAGAATTTTATTATTGTAATTTAAGGGATCTGGCCTATCACAGACAAGGAAGCGACTAGCTATCAACGATGTTCGGTTAGTTGGTCTTCTTATGGGCGTTTTTGGTCAAGAAACATACAAAAGGTCGCAGGTATCCTAAGCAAACGAGATATCCTTATCCTTATTAATATTATAAAAGAGAAAGTGAGTTGTTTGTTTGCTACGCTTTCACGCTAAAACGGCTGGACGGATTTAGATGTAATTTGGCACGTGGGTAAACCATGACCTAGAATAGGACATAGCATACGTTTTATCCCGATATTCCCACGGGATCGAGACTTACGCGGGTGTAACCGCGGGGTGCAGCTAGTTTATTAATAGTTGATCGCTGGCTGTTAACACCACCGGCGAGAACACGTTTGTCGCTGCGGCAAGAGCTATCAAAGAGTGCTCGCTCAGCAACTCTCGCTTGGCGAGCAGAACACTCACTGAGAGACTCACGCTTGGTACATACGCATACCAGTAAGTAATCGCTGGTCGCCGTCGCGCACTCTTTGCTCGTTGCTCGCCAACTCGTTTTTAGTTGCTACCTCTACTCGCTTCTCGTTAATCGCCGGCGATAGGACAGTTGCCTTACTCTATGAAGAATTTAACCTCAATGTCCTGACGAGAAACGGCAGAACTCCACCGAGGCGATCCACGTTGTAGAAATCTAGTTCTCCGTCGATATACGTTCGAGCTGGCAAGTGAGGAGCTCCGTTACTGCAGAAAGAAAGCTTATATATCATTATCTATACGTAATATTATAAAGAGGTAAAAAAAATTAGTTTGTATTAGGGGGTAGTCTTCGGAATTACTAATATCTGATTCAGAAAATTCTTTCACTAATGGAAAGCTATAGTATTGCCGAGTAGGTATCATAGGATATATTTTACATTTATATAAGAAATTTCACGCGGACGAGCCATATATACATACATACTCTCAAAAAACATGACCCTCCTTCTGGGGCAGTCGGGTAACTAAAAGACCATTTACTTGTGAAACTGACTGGACATCGCTAAAGGAAACCGTTTGCAATACTCACGTGACTCCGATGGGGTTTTCGTTCCAGAGCTTCAGTACCGCGGTAAGCAGCCTGGCGTGGCAGCACCACGAGATGGCCGGGGAGGTTCGCGAGATGTTGAACAGCCTCTGAAATATGGCCTCCTGACACTTTGTTATCGCGCAATTCTCATGATAAACCAGTTAAGTTAGAACCACCTGGTTCGACTGGACTTATTCGCCAACTTTTTATGCAATTATCTAGAGATGTTTTTAGTGTCTGAAAAGGTTCTCAGACTGTGCAAGCGATCCTCGTGAATAACCCGATTTAAACCTCTAAAACCCCTTCTAAAAGAAAGATGTATTTTTATTTGACAGCCTTGACAGCTGTCAAATAAAAATACCTAACTACAAAATCATCATACGACGTAAACGTAACGTAAACTCGAACGATTTTTGAATCGGAAATACAACTATCCTTTAGCATTTAAAAAAAATCCGACAAACACAATATGTATCACCCATAGATATGAATCAATCAAAATCAATCTGCCTCGCCTTTTCCCAAATATGTTGGGGTTGTCTTCCACTGTAACCGGATACAGCTGAATATTTAACAGTATTTTACATCGAGCGACTGCCTATCTGACCCAGTTACTGGGTAATACGATACCCGTTGGTAAGACTTGACTACCCGTAACGACTGTCAAAAATCTACGAATGACAGCTGGGACCAACTGCTTAACCTGTTTCAAACGAGCGGAGCGCACCCTGAAACGAGCATTTTAGGCTTTAAAATAGTTTGCGGTACGTTTACTCCGCGCGTTCGTGCTCCAAATCAAAGAGTGGATATTTACCATGTCGAGGATGCAGTTGTCCATGATGTATCTCCGGAACTTCTCGAGGAAAATCTTCCGTGTTGAAGGTACCATATTTGTACCATCTGTGTTGTCCAAAAGTAGAAGAAGGAACTCGAGCTATCGAGAAAAACATGCTATATTACTTCGAAGAGAGATTGCATTAAATGGTAAGCCTTTAATTATAGACAAACAATTACAGTTAAACAAACAAAAGTATGCGCTTCGGTTATCTTCGGGTTTTCGAATTAACACGAATGTCGCGTCCCAGAGTAATGCCCCACAGAGGAAAAGCTTCTAAGCTTCGTATAAAGTTTTCTTTCGTTACTTATAATTTCAGATAGTCATTAGTCACTCAAAAGTTTTGAAAAGTTTTTTGGAAGTGCATAGAGTTGTTTATTTATACTTTTGTAAACATAGTAATACAAAATCGGCAAGTGCATCCAGGTGTTGTGACAGCTCTATATTAGATCTCATCATCGTGCGTTCGTATTTCCAAAGATAGACGATGATTCCCGAAACGCACATTACAATTTTCAATTTTCAAATTTACAATACAAGTTAGGCGCGATTTTTTTAGGATGTCTGTAGTTTGCCGCCTTTCAGGATAAAAATCTGACTTTCACAGAATAGAACGGTGACATTAAACAAACATGAGCACTTTTGCCCGTACGAAAACTATAAAATATTCTCCAGATTTCCACCCTTGAAAGTATCCAATAAATCTCTTTAAAATATTCTAGATTCAAGAAAAATGAGTATTTTTCTTGCCAAATTAGTTTGAAAATGTCGACATAATGCCGTCTCCAGTTCCGTGAGCAACAGTCCACTCTAAAGCTTCGTTTAGGGTGAGGACCTACCGCGGGTGCTAAGGCGGGCGCGAAGTAAATCAAATGTTTGAAATCGCCGTTTGCTGTAGTGACTATGGTGGGCGCCAAGCGCGACAGAACTGAGCGACCTATACTTCAATACCCAATCATAGAAATTCGAAGATATTTGACATCCACCGACCAACCCGCAGTAGTGGAATACGGCTTAGTCCCTCTCATCGAGGGAAGGCCTGTGTCCCAGCAGTGGCAACATTAAAGGCTGATTATGCTAGCGGGTCGGCCTACCGTTAAGTGATAAATAATCCTAGGTCCCTTGATTTTCCACTTACCCAGGTAATTATCTGTCTATCATCCCTCCACCTCCAGCGTCTACTGCCCGCTAAATCCTTTCGCGATGCACTATGACCACCTAATCGCACCTGAGACCGCGCCCGCTACCGCTTCAGTCACCACGCGTTCACCCTGAACGAGGCTTAAGGCAAAGGAAGTTATGGGTGCAATAGCTACTTCTGGCAGTTATTTTGCACAATAACCGCGGTCACAGTGGGAGTGCTGCCAAAAAACGAGCGTTCCACGCGGCCTAGGTATTGGACCGTGAACTTTATGCTTCAGGCCTTGCTCAGGGTCGAGGGTTTGGCACGTGCCACACGCTTAAGGCTGGTAATTTACTGGCAGCTGGTCAACATTTTTTTGGTCGGTGAAAGTTAAAAAAAAGAAATGTCTAGTGTGATATTTCAGCGTTTATAGCACACTAGCTGATGCCTACGGCTTCGCCCGCTTGTCATATTATATACTAAAACCTTCCTCGAGAACCACTCTATCCATTGGTGTAAACAGCATGAACAGATCACAAAAAACAGATGACAAATCTATCGCGAACAGACAGACAGACAGACGCGGCGGAGGACTTCGTTTTATAATATGTAGTGATAGTGATACGAAAATGTGATATTTGTTCTATACTTTGAGATTAAACAGCATTTAAAAAAATTGCGAAATATCTGTATGGAATTGGCGTTTAATATTCGGCCCTTCTGTTGCCTTTAAATACAACAACTCACAATGAGATTTAATAGCAGATATACCGAATTTACATTACGAAACTAGTTGCGCAAACTTGTTATTCATTGATTATATTACACGTGAAACTAATCAATGAATAACTGAGTTGGCGCAACTAGCATTTTACATTTATATTCAGGTAGGTAATGATGGAAGTTCATTTGTTTATAACTCAGCACTGCGAAATGGTGAAATAAATGGGAGGCCAAACATGAACATGAAACAGTTTCTCAAAATATTTATCTCTGACAATGTACTTTCCGAAATTCTGGACTTTATTTAACTAACCTAGGAACTTTGTTCGACGACACTACGTTCCGCATCGCTGCTTCCCTGCGCCTAGGAGCCCCATGTTGTACTCCTCATCGCTGTCACTGTGGCGAAGTTGTCAACAGCCTCGGACACCACGGCCTGTCTTGCAGCCGAAGTGCGGGTCGCTTAGCGCGGCACGCTAATATTAATGACATCATCCGACGAGCTCTTGTCACCGTCGGCGTTCCAGCTGTATTAGAACCCAATGGTTTGGCACGCGATGGCAAAAGACCGGACGGCATGTCCTTATTCCCATGGAAGATGGGTAGGCCTTTAGTGTGGGACGCAACGTGTGTCGATGCTCTTGCACCATCCCATCTTCCTGGCTCGGCGTGCTGTGCTGGCGCTGCCGCTGCGGCTGCGGAAAACCTCAAGCGGCGAAAGTATAATAGCCTTATAAACAATTATATTTTCGAGCCGTTTGGGGTTGAAACCCTAGGGCCGTGGGGTCCGAGTGCTCATAGTCTGTTTAATGAAATCTTCAAACGGCTGCTTGACACTTCCCGTGACCCAAGGGCTGGCTTTTACCTTGGTCAGAGGCTAAGCATTGCCATTCAACGTGGCAATGCCGCCAGTCTCTTGGGTACATTACCAGCCGACAGCGATGCGGAGGAATTTTTCGACGCCTTACTCTAGTTATACTTAGTTAGTTCTTTAAGTTTTAGTGTTTTATGTAAATAGTTAGTTGTGTTATATATATTGTCTAAAAATTTAGTTGTTGATTACTAAGTCATTATCTGGACTTGTTCTTTTATTATATTACAGTTATATTACATTTTTGTTTATTTGGGTTGTTCTTCTTACATAGTGATGGATACGGATAGGAAACATTATTTTAAGTACTCGTGAAGGGTGGGCGTTTTGGGGGACTGTCTTATGTAATTTTGACGTTCGAAAAGTGCTGTTTCTCAGCCTAGTTTGAATAAATGACTTGTGATTTTGATTTTGATTTTGCCTATAGGGTACGTAATCGATTCAGTGCTTTCCCAACAGGCTACTGCTGTTCGCGACCGGGCAAGCACAAGTACAGTACAACTATTTTCTTAATATCCCTCGGGAATCATCGCATTTCCGAATACAAACGAATGCCTTGTCCATCAATTATTAGATTTATCGTGTATAATAATTTGAATTCTGAACTATTGTTCTTTTGTTTTGATTTCCGTGTGAACTATATAGAGCTGTAAACCTATTTTTCTTAAACTATTTCCTCCCATTTTTAAAATAAATTACATTAAGTTAAAAGAGTATTAACAACTCTATATACTTCCAAGTCGAATGAGAGCTTCCAGTCTGCACCAAGTGCAAAGGGCAACTGATAGAATTCCGACGACTGACGAAACACGAAGTTTGCCGAGAGACATTAAAAAAAAATTTATTGTACAGAGCTGTAATAACAACTTGCTCACCTGTACTTGTTCCAAGGGTGCGACCGCCTGCGTGATCTTACTGCAGTCCTCCCGGTACTGCGCCTCGATAGCAGCATCGTCTTGCGCTGACGCCATGAATTTCGTTATCTTGTCTGAAATTCTCGAAACTTTGCTAATCACAAATATCATTTCATAACCAACACAGCATTCCTAATGATGTGTTAGTCATGAAATGATACTTGTTTTGTGGTCTTTTAACGTACTTTTGGTCGTCGACGACGATGATGTCTTATTTAATTTAATTTATTTTTAACATAATATCACGCGTGTAATCCCCGAAGGGTTGGGCAGTGGTTTACCTAAGTTCCATATAATAGGGGGCGAGCCAATTGCCAAAAACCGGGCACAAATCCAGACTCCAGGCTGCTACTGAGAAATTCCAGACAGAAAACCCAATAACACCTTGCCCGGCCTGGGAATCGAATCCAGGAACTTTTGCTCAGCAGTAGCACTTGCGACCACTAGCTTATGTCGCTAATGACGCCGAGAACACGAATTTCTAAATACGTTGTAGGCCTTATAACCTCGTAAAAGGTCCAAATTGGTGACCATTTTCTATTTTGTTTTTACGTTTTTGTTAAGTATGGTACTTACAGGCAAATTGCACGCCCGTCCACTGCTTGATACAGACACATTTCAAATGTTTTTATGGAAAATTCAGAGGAGGTGCAGTTTGAATTTAGAAGATCTCTACAGAATGAATGTAAGTTACGGTAAAAACAAAATCTTTAATTTTAGTAGTAGCATGCTTGATATATCCTAAATTAAGACCTATTTGCACCACAAATAACTAAAGACGTTTAGTGCTAAACGAATCGAGAACATCGTACTGTTTTTGTCAATCGTTTGAAAATGAGACAAAGGGCCTAGACAAGTGACAATCACTTCGAAAGCGTTTCGTATATCTACAACGACTTTCAACAGGATTGACATAAGCTTTTCGATAGCTTATGTCAGTCCTATACATTTTTGCCTTTTCCATCATCAGTATCGCTGATAGAATATCACTTTGTCTAGGCCCTCAGAATTATGTTTTAAATAATTATGTTTAGCGGTAGACATATTTGCAAGTAGGCCTTTTTTTATGTCGGTCAGAAATCATCAAATGGCTTCTCCCGCTCTGGGCGGAGCGGAAGGGCGTGTCAGACTTTTACTGACTAAAACCCACCCGTGTTCCTTTAGTTGCCTGTTGCCAGGGTCCCGGTATCCCTTTCGGACTATTCCGCAACCCTGGCAGTTGCAAGTAGGCCTAACGTATATGAAATAAAATAAAAAAACTAATTATTTAAAGGACTACTAGTACACTGATGATAAATAATATTTCTGAATAAATAAAATAATACCTGTGTCTGTAGGCGCGAATGGTGAATGGTTAATGGTACCCTTCTCAGCCATTTCTGTAAATAAGTAATGTTTGTGTTACCCCAGCTATTCTGCGAATGGCGTTCACTATCTATTTAAATGAGTTATGTATGTGCTTTTTTGGAAGTCTGATGCTTATAGCATGAATTACTGGTCATAATGTAATGATGCATATTTGTGTGGTCACACTCACACAGGCAGTCGCTCCATGTAAAATACTGGTATTCAGCTGCACCCGGTTAGACTGGAAGCCGACCTCAACATTATCTGCCTAGCCTTTTCCCAATAATGTTGGGGTCGGCTTGCAGTCTAACCGGATGCAGCTGAGTACCAGTATTTTACATGGAGCGACTGCTTATCTGACCTCCACAACCCAGTTACTGGGTAACACGATACCCCTTAGTAAGACTGGTAGTCAGACTTTCGTGCTTCTGACGACCCGTAACAACTGTCAAAGATCTACAAATAACAGCTGGGACCAACGGCTTAACGTGCTTTCCGAGGCACGGAGGAGTTTCGGTATGTAAAGATGGTCACCCATCCACGGACCAACCCTGGCAAGCGTAGCTTAACCTGATGGATCGACCCATGCGGCTGTTATTACTTAGCCAAGAGCTCCTCCTCAAGCCGACCGAGGAAGCCGACCTCAACATAGTTGGGAAAAGCCTAGGCAGATTGATTTTGTGTGGCCACACTCTCAGGCTCGTGGCTAAATGATGAGCCGCATGGGTCGATCGAAAGGTTAAGCTATGCTTGTCGCGGTCGGTTCGTGGATCGGTGACCATCCATACATATCGGGACCACTCCGTGCCTCGGATAGCACGTTAAGCCGTTGGTCCCGGCTATCATTCGTAGATCTTTGACAGTCGTTACGGGTAATCAGGAGCCAAAATGTCTTACAACCAATCTTACCAAGGGGTATCGTGTTACCCAGTAACTAGGTTGTGGAGGTCAGATAGGCAGTCGCTCTATGTCAAATAATGGTATTCAGCTGCATCTGGTTAGACTGGAAGCTGACCGCAACATAGTTCGGAAAAGGCTAGGCAGATTGATTTTGAACCTCGTGCATGAGAGGTACCTTAACCACTGGACCATCAAGACACTTAGATCATTTAAATGAGGTTATCGCTACACTATCTCTCATCATCTCAGTGTTGTTACCAGCTATCCTAGGGTCTGTCTCTCCTTGCACAGCAGTAGGTCGCTGCCACCACGGCTTCCTGATCACTGTCCGCAGCACTTTGTCGTCTGGACACTTGATGTTCAAAAAATTGTCGAAACTGAAAGTAGAATTGCAGCTAAAAGGAGTTCAGTCAATGGGTAAAGTACAGTACAATTATTTTCTTAGTGTTCCTCGGGTATCATCGCATTTCCGAATACTAACGAATGATAATTTCTATGTCTATCAATTATTAGATTTATCGTGTATAATCATTTGAATTCAGAACTAAGTACTTTATTGTTGTTTTGTTTTGATTTCCGTGTGAACTATATAGAGCTGCAAAACTATTTTTCTTAAACAATTTCCTCCCATTTTTAAAACAAATTACATTAAGTTAAAATAGTATTAATTACTCTATACAGTGTGTTAGTTTAAACACCGTTATCTTTGAAACCAGTGGTTTGGTGTCATTTATAGAACGTAAAATCAATGGAAAATTACGTTTTTTTTTTTTTAATTTACCACTAGAGTATTTTACCCTTTCCCCTATGCGCTAGGGCAACGAACTTGCGTCTCTACACGGATGGGGGGCGAGGGATGTGACCTGACCGGCCGCGAGCGCGACCCCTCCATCAGTCAGTCAGCTATTTTGCTAGCTATATTTTAATGAAAATAACGTTTTTTTTTTTGTTGTTACTCGGTCATTTATTGTTATATTTAAGTCAACTAGCCATGGTTTGAGTGACAACGGTGTTTACCCTGACACCCTATATACTTCCAAGTCGATTGAGAGCGTCCGGTCTGCACCAAATGCAAAGGGCAACTACTGAATTGAAATCCGACTACTGACGAAACACGAAGCTTGCCAACATTAAGGAAAAAGTTGTACTGTATGTATGTGGCTGGCAGTTAATACTGTCATATCGACACACGCACGTTTAGTTGGCGATTTCTTATCCCACACTCAGATGTTGTCATAGCTAGCAACAAATCGGCTGTCAAAATCTGTCTATAGACGTGAGAGTTTAAGATGAAAGATAAGGCAGGGAGAACAAGTTGCGACCGAGGACTGGAAATGTCCGTTTGTGTGTCTGGCGGCGAGATGTAACATTACCATCCGGGTAATGTTACCATCCAGGTAGAACCTAGATGAGGCCGCCTGGCGCCGCGCCACCGCGCCCACGCCGTGCGGCAGCGGGGCGCTCGTCACGTGGTCGTGGACGCCATCACGTCGGAGTACACTACCAGGCGCCCGAGACTTGTCGATGTTAGGTTAGGTTAGCTGGCACAGGAGCGTATAGGGATTTCTCCTGTAACGTCATTAGAGCCAAAAGATCTACAGACCGTTCACTATAACTTGTCCCTTGTCGTCATGCTGGCACCATAGCTTGTCAAGCTTAGTTTCAATACCTGTGGCGGTATCTAAATCGCCACATGCGAAATAAGCATCAAAGACCTGACGTCAGACAGACGTCACATAAATCCTGCATCGCGCAATTAAAGTTTACCGTGCAGTGGACATATATACAAGAACCCAATATCAATCGTTGGGCAGTTGCCCGCCAGACACAACACCAGTCTGGTTGGAGGATCCTCCCTTTTCTATGGAGTATGAGTGAACTTTACACCCTGTTCCTCATACCCCTAAATACCAATAGAGTTCAAAAATGCGACTGACAGAGATCTACCAGTCGTGTATCGGGTCAGGTTATAATGAACGAACTGGAGCGTTTTGTGACAGTGTCTTTTAAACGTGGAAGTGGAAAATGATGAAGAAGATTGTTTTCCGTCAGATTATTGTACTAACGTGATCTTATTGAAGAACACGTATTTGACGAGGTGGTGCCTGGTCTCCCGGTGTTGCATCAATCCACATAACACGTACACTCCTTCGATTTGCTGATTGAAGTACATATCCTGTAAATAATAATATTTTTTTTGCATTATGTGACTTTTAAATTTATTTATTTTTTCGTGTCAGCACACATGCCATCGAAGCCAACTGCTCAGGGTGCGTCAAAATATTAAGTAAAGTATTTTCGTCAAAATGAAATTGAAAACAACTAAACATACACTTTCTACTTTCGTGTTTTTATCCTAACTAATATTATAATTGCGAAAGTGAGTACGCTTTCACGCTAAAACGGCTGAACGGATATGGATGAAATTTGGGTGACGTTTTCCAGGTCATGGGTAGACCATGACCTGGAAAACGACATAGGATATTTTTTATCCACATACCACGAAGGTGAAGACGCGTAAGTAAATACATAAGTAAGACTAAATCATCGTCTTCTAACGAGTTTACATTTCAAAGACCGTTTCTGCGAACAGCAGGGACGTTTAATTGAAAAGGCTTTTAAGGAATCAGCGCCCAAAACTAAGCAAATTGACACAAAGTTACCTGTGACACTAAGTCAAAGAGTAGACATTCCCGGACCACACAATGTTCTAACACATCACACAGCGCGGACTCGTCTAGGAAGGTCCACAGTAAGTCCAGCATGGTGCACAGACGAGGCGAAGGCTGCGCCAGGAGCTTGGATGTGAGACCGACCTGGATATAAAATAATACTTGCAAAATTAAACTAAGTATAGAAGCACAGAATCGGTCGAATTGGCGGTGCTTGGGGGAGACCTATGTCCAGCGGTGGACGTTGTTCGGCTAAAATGATGATGATGATGATAACACTAGCTGGAAACGCAGTTCTTTTTTCAAAAATAAAAATAAATGTCTATAAAATGTTCACATTTCTCTATTTATTTTGTATAAATCACTTTTCTTTATTTATTTTAAATCCTTTCTGACTAGTTATAAATATAGAGGACCGAGGCAATGTCATCATTGGGTGGAATGTGACTCACTATCCCGCTAATCGGCTCAGATCCCGCGAGTCATACCGTTCAAATCCGTAAAATATTTGCGGATACGGAACTTGTGCTAGGGATCAAACTAATGACATTTCGCTCGTCAGTCTTTGCCCCTCTTTGTCCTAAGTAAGGCTTACAAATTCTCTTAACATGCTCCTAAGGGTTTCCACGAAACTTTCGAGCAAGTAGGTACTTATACTGATGTTAATTTAAAAGTGCCACTTTCCGAAGCCGGCCGCTGTGGCCCAAATCCTAGAATACTTTTAACCCGAGCCGAAAGGTCAGCGGAACTCAAAGGGCAGAGACTGATTTAGAAACGATTTTAACCTTTAGAGGATATTATTCTTATAGTAAATCAAATAATTGGCCTCTTTATTTAAGGCAAAACGGAAATTACTAAGTAAATTAAAGTATTTTTATTAATTTCGATATAACTCCCGCCAACTCCCGCTCAAAATCATGAGCTGTCAAAAAATTTTTTTTTTTTCTATGTCATCCAAAGAACTATTATCATCAGCCAGTGGAAAAATACGTATAGGATCTCTGTAGTGCTGGTTCAGCGTTTGTTTTATTCAGAATAGATATTTTCATGTATTTGAGTCGAGGACGGCCCGTTAATTACATCAACTGAATACATCATTTATATGCGGACAGATTTCCCCAGGTAGTAGGGATTTCCCTTGTTGTAGGTGTTATAATATATTTAGTAGCTAACCTTGGAGAAAGTTTCACCTATGGAAATCGAGAGCAACCAATGTGAGATTCAGATCTTACCAGGTTCGAGCTTTTTGACGTGAAATGACCCAATTACGAATTTATTGCGGGTCAAGGTCCACTTTCACATTAAATGGTTTTCCTAAATAACTCGGAGTTAACTGCTAATTCAGGTTTAACAAATAATTCATCTAGCGCCACTAAGAGTTGTACCTAGGGTTTTACTTCTAAATATTTAACTGACTTATATAGGAGAGTTAAGTTGCTGAACTATGGGTTAGTGTAATCCGCTGATAACTTATTTTGTATTATTTTATATTTTTCGACGTTATAAAATCTGCCTAGCCTTATCCCAACTATGTCGGAGTCGGCTTCCAGTCTAACCCGATGCAGCTGAGTACCAGTATTTTACATGGAGCGACTGCTTATCTGATCTCCACGACCCAGTAATTGGGTAATACGATAGCCCTTGGTAAGACAGGTTGTCAAACGTTCGGGTTTCTGACGACCCGTAACTACTGTCAAAGATCCACGAATGACGGCTGGGACCAACGGCTTAACGTGCTTTCCGAGGCACGGAGGACTCTCGTTAAGTAAAGATGGTAACCCATCCACGGACCAACCCCGGCAAGCGTAGCTTAACCTGTTGGATTGACCTGTGCGGCTGTTATTACTTTATCTTACCAACACCCTCGCGGATCGGAGGGTTTTTGTTAGACGTTGTATCTTGAAAACAAACAAACACAGGGCAAAGTAGTTCGGTAATCCAGGAACCCTACGTGAGATTGTCAGCAACACTAAGGCGTTGGTGGCCTTCTTGGAGCTGGGGTGGATCGAATAAATATCCCTCTCGTACGAAAAATACGCGCTTTGATGTGGAGTTGCGGATATCAGCCCTTATTACCTATTACCTCATAGGTACCAAATGTACATCGCTAGCATTTTGAACATTGATTAAATCAAACAGGTTACCTAATATAAAAAGGGTACTAACAAAATTCTCATCCCTGCTTTTCATAAAGAAGTCTGCGACGAGTAGGTCGGTGTGTGAGCTTCTGTTCTTCAAGCCGAGGACACCTCGCAGTCGAGGCAACAGTTCTGACACCACCACGTACGAGAGGCGGAGAACACTTCCCAGTTCTACCACCACCAGCCGGGATAGAGACATTAGGAAGGCCTGGAAAGGATGGATTAAATGAGGTCAAAGAGGAAGGCAAACAAGAAGTGTCTTCTCTTAAAAAAAAGAAAATGAGAATATTGTCTTTTCGTTTTTTTCTTATCTTCACGAACAAGCATTTTTTTAAAGTGCATTTGTTTCTTTTAATTAAGGGGGTGGAGTCAGAAAGTTGATAACGTCGCAAATAGCTGTCAAATATTTCGCTGTTCTGATTAATTTATTCAATTTTATCATTCAATTTATCTATACAGTCATAATTATAGTTAAGAAGTAGGTAATACTAATAATAATCAGCCATAGGTATTGTCCCACTGCAGGAACACATCATGTTGTGTTGGTCATTTAAGTTCCATTTAAGTTTGGATGCTCTTTGGGTGACGTATAAATAGTAACGAAATCAAAACTGTACATTGAATATTTTTGAAAAATAATTAATTACTTTTTTGTTTGTGTGTTCTTTTTTGGGGATTGTGGGAACGAGGCGAATGACAAAAATATAGTTTTGAGAATGTTTGTCCGTTTATCTGTTTGTCTGGATGTATAAGACAGAAAAAAAGAATAACATTTATCTGGACACAGTTTGTGAAACACAAAATACAAAAAAAAAAGTGAAAGTAATGTAATGTAAATGTGTATACTGTGTGTGTAATGGAGTGATAATGATAGATGTATGTGTTTTTATATAAATAAAATAAAATAAATATTCCGGATCGGTGTAAAAACGGGATTTTAACTAAATTTGGCACACAGATTATGGTACTTTTAATCCCGGTAGTACGTTCCCGTGGGATATTTTACGCCATCAACGCGTGCAAAAAATAAAATTAAAAAATAACATCAAACAGCGAAATATTTGACAGCTATATACAGGTTTGCCAACTTTTGCACCCTCTTAAGTAATATGCTCGAGCTCAAGCTTCCTAATTGGTGCGAACCCAATAAGCAGTAACATTATTATTATCACTAAAGAATACTCAAAAAGTTTTTCAGTCTTATTTTCTAGGCATCAGGGCACCTTTCTGGACATCTTCTTAACCTCTGTGCTCTGGACATCCACCATAGCGTGTGGGGATGGCCGTGGACTGTAAACTGACCCTGAGCTGTGGATCCGCAACGCTACCTCCTCCTCGTTTCCTTTCGATGTCTCTGACTTCGCCTGGTTGAGAAAATTATGAGTTAGACTCTAGCGTTTGCTATTTTTGATTATGCTACTTTTTTCCACCTTTCCGTATCTTACCCTCTCGTTATCTCCTCTATACAGGGTGTAAAAAAACCATTACATATTTACGCATTCTGTAATTACGTCACACTAAATAATATTGAGCATTTATTGCTTTTTTATTTTTGTTGTAAAAAATCGCTGTTTCGGCAGCGCGTAACGTAACGCGTGCAAAACATTGTGTTTATGGGTGCATGCAACGGTACAGGAGATATGGGGGCATTTGAAGTTAAATTAAAACATTTAAACTTCTTTTCTCCTTTGAAACTTTGACCTCTAGTAGTATCTCCGTAAGCAGAAGGATCCCAGGTATGGTCAAGTACAAAAAAAAAAGTAACTGTGATAGGGGTAGTATAAGTGACTCTCGACTTCGTTAGCATAATATTTAAAAAAAAAACATATAATAGGTGTTAGAGTAGACGCTGTTATCCTTGAAACTAGTGGTTTGGTGTCATCTATAATATACTTTTTCTATGGGACCAACCTTGAAACCGCGAAAAAAAATTTTGCTCTTTCATACATTTGTGTTCACTTAAATCGACAAAATGTATGGAACAGCTGATTTTTTTTTAGGCATTTCAATGTTGGTCCCATAGAAAAAGTATATTATAGATGACACCAAACCACTAGTTTCAAGGTTAACGGTGTCTACCCTAACACCCTGTATGATTGATGATCACAGTATGTATGATGCCCAATTTTATGATGCCCAATTCACTAGTGGCTTGAAAAGCCTAAAGATCTATCCACACATATCAGGGCCGTACCCGGGACGTGACAGGGCCGTGGCAAACGAAAGGCCAGTACTGAAGCTTCGTCGCCGGCCCGGACAGGGACGTGTGTGATCGAGTTCATGTAAAATATCCACACCGATATTTTTTTTAAGCCCCTAACGGAGCACGGTTCGTCCACGTCCCGGACACGGCCTTATATTTGTGGAGACCTGAAAGTGGGAATCTCTTGTCTAATGGTGTACCTTCACCTCCTAAAGCCTATGCTTTGATATACCTTGCTGCTCTTAGCAGTTACAGAAGTCTTCACGTCCGAAGGTCGAACCAGTTCATCCAGCAGAGCGTCCAGAGACTTGAACAGCAAGACAGCGCGTGCGCACTCTCTGTTGGGAGGCGCTTGAAGTGCTGCGTAGCCTGCCACTGGAAAACTGGATAATTTTCAATCATTTATTCAAAATATCTAATGTATAAAAACTTAATGGCGACAAAAAAAATAGCCCCGCGTCGATTTCGGAAAATATCCCTCGATTATAAACTATCTGTGTGCCAAATTTCATCCAAATCCGTTCAGCCGTTTTTGCGCCAATCCGTAACACACAAACAGACAAAAAACGAACACAGATTCTAAATACTCTATTTATTGGCTGGTTGGCTTTTTTATAATTTTTTTGCCAACGATTTCCGAAACTAAACTTATTTTACACTTTGTAGTGTATTTTATGCAAGTCGGCGTTTTTTTTTTATGATAATGTTTGTCTGTCATTTATTTGTTTAGGTACCTATCTCACACACATTCTTGCTTTGTACCTATTTCTTTTACATAGCAAGTAAACGATCAATTACAATTGTATATTTTTACGTAATCGTTACACATTGATGCGCAAATTGATTGTCTACCAAATGCAATTGAAGCGATTAACAATTTTACTACAATGGAAATTGATCGTTTCGGGGACCGGGGAATCTGTACACTCATACGTAATCACACACACACTCACACACTCACGATACTAACCTACACCACACAACACACTTCTTACTGTGCACACTAAATAACACACCTACACCACAGCACACTCACAACCACAGTTACTTACTTTTAAAGAGTTAGTCTCAACTTTTTCATATAGGTTACCTTTTATTACATTTTAGCTTTTTCCAGCAAACACCAGCTTACATAATATTGTCAACTCGCTGACTCATTCTAATTCAAATCGGAAGGCCCTGTCTCCTGTGATACAGTTCTTTAACCAGTACAGGATACAGGTGATCTTTTCCACTAAAGCTAAGTACTGTATTGTATTGCATTCATTTTCTTATCAATAACTGGTGGAAATATAATCTGTAACACTGTTTTTGGAACAATAAAGATTATTATTATTATTATTACCGCTAACGTCAAGTTGATTAAAATGTAGTTAGTATTACTTGTAGCGATGACGTGTAGCGACGACGGCGTCATGACAGGTAGCGACGACGGGGTACTAATATTTGAAAGGACTGGTTAATAAAGTGAAGCTATACTCACACAAACGGCACATGTCCAAAGTTGGCATACAGATGTTCTTGCATTGCCAGCGACACTGCGGGGAAGTATGCGAGACCAGCTCCGTGGGTCACCTTCTCAAACGCCAGACCCATTGATATGCCGTTCCTGTTGAAGAGAGAAAGCTGTAATTGTGGGTGTTTGCTGGTAATGGAGCAGTGATGGCCCAGTGTCCCAGCAGTGGGAACATTATAGGCTAACTGACTGCTACACCCATTATAGACTTGGTCAGATGGATAAACGAATAAGTTACTTGTATCCATCACTATTCTTGGATTATGCAGTATATGTTGAAGGCAATTTATCCATACTTCCATACTATATACTATAATAATTATATATACTTACTATATATTATATATCCATAGTAAAATTATAAATTCGAAAGTATCTCTGTGTGTCTGTCTGTATGTTACCTTTACACGCTTAAACCATTGAACGGATTTCGATAAAATTTGGCAAGGAGATAGATGGCATCTCGGAGAAGGACATAGGCAATTTATCGACCTACCACGCGAGCGAAGCCGCGGGTGGAAACTAGTTAATAAATAAACTAGCTTTTAAAAATAGGGATGCCATTGAAAAAACAGTAGATCTGCTGTTAAAACAGCAGGATAGGCAACACTCGAATCGGCTATTCCGAACTGCAAGCCTTCACTCTGACATTTACAAGACATTGAATCGTTAATAAATCAGTACCAACAATATTTATATCTAGTCCATGCCCTTGTATTCGAGTTGGTAAAAATAGATCAAATCGATTCTCATATTCGAGATTGCATCGTTGGAGCGAACATGAATTTCCTCATTGAGTTATCCTATTAATGAGTGAGTGAGTGAATGATTTACTGTAGGAAATTGCCATCATGTAGAACGAGTCGATTGTAAGCATCCGATTGCTATGATGATGGAAGGGCTTTTGGCTAAGTCATAACAGTAGCACGGGTCGATAGATCAGGTTAAGCTACGCTACTAGGTAGGTGCGAGGATGGGTGACCATCTTTACATACCGAGACCTCCCACGTTAAGCCGTTGATCCCGACTCTCATTCGTGGATCTTTGACAGTCGTTACGGGTCATCAGAAAGGGTATCATATTACCCAGTAAATGGGTTGTAGAGGTCAGGTAGGGAGTCACTACATGTAAAATACTGGTAGTCAGCTACATCCGGTTAGACTGGAAGCCGACCCAACATCGTTGGGACAAGGTTAGGCAGATGATGATGTTTCGTAAGGATTTATTATATATTCATCCATGTTATTGGTTGGTCCCACGACACCGACCGACTTATTTTTTATTTTCAATTCAAGTCTTTCTTTCAAATGTTTCTAACCACGGTTAATTTAATTAAGATTTCTCACCTATAATACTCCAGAGTCCCTTTATCCAGATCGATGCAGGATCCGATGACGTCACCGGGTAGCCATGCCTGGCCGTACTGCGAGGTGGCCACGTTCCACTTCCTCACCCTGCCACCGTCGTAGGCGTAAGAGTGGGCTGTGTCTCCCACTCCTGTGTCCATGGAGAACACGCAGGAAGAAGTGCACCAGCCGATCTGGTGGAGACAGATTTTATGTTTATTAACCTTTTTAGGGTTCCGTACCCAAAGGATAATACGGGACCCTATTACTAAGACTCAGCTGTCCATCCGTCCGTCTGTCAGTCTGTCTATCCGTCTGTCACCAGGCTATATCTCATGAACCGTGATAGTTAGACAGTTGAAATTTTCACAGATGATGTATTTCTGTTGCCGCTATAACAACAAATAATAGACTAAAAAACAGAATAAAATAAATATTTAAGGGGGCTTCCATACAACAAACGTGATTTTTTTGCCGTTTTTATAGATAATGGTACGGAATCCATCGTGCGCGAGTCCAACTCGCACTTGGCTGGTTTTTTTTTCAGACCACGGCGAACATCTAATCTAGTATTAGTAAAGATAACTTTAAACTGATGTTGGCAGGTATCTAAATAATAATTATGCTAGGTAATGTCTGGAGCCGAACTTTGCGCTATCCATCTAGTATGTAGTACGTTGGACAATCCTATCGAAGTAAAAGTGTACACTGAACCCTACTGAAATGTCTAAGGGGGACATATCTTTCTTTTTATTTCGTTAGAATATGGTTAACTTAACTACTATGTTGTCCAATATTATAAAAAAAACACTAGGTTTTAGCTCTTCTATCTTTACGTGTTTTTGTTTACTCAGAGTTTTATGCGTATATGATTAAAAAGTGTGGTATTACGAGTAAGGATCCGCACAGACTCCACCCACGCGACTAACAGTGTGATTATTTTGGCGCGACTAGCTAAAGGTTAATCGTTGCAAAAAAAGTTTGCGTTCGCAAGGTCTACTGTTCGCAGAACTACTAGTTTGATAAGAGTATCTGAATAGCATAACCAGCTTATAATGTTCCCACTGCTGGGACACAGGCCTCCTCTCTGTGAAAGGGAGTGGGCCGTAATCCACCACGCGGGCCCAGTGTGTGTTGGTGGATGTCTTCTTGGACATGCCGATTTCCTCACGATGTTTTCCTTCGCCATTTTGAGAGTAGTATTGGTTAAAATAAATTACACAAAGTAAAGCACATAGTTTATGCATAAAAAAAAAACTTATAGTAGTTATCGGTTGGAATCCTACGTATTGAGTCTATCCATGGACTAGTAAATACCGCATCCGTATTTTAGGCACCGGTCTAGTAGGTAGTATCCAAACCAAATTAATCTTTATCCCTCACACTTTAAGAACTGTCCTTTACCTGCATAATTCCCTTAGTACCGAGCTGCACCTCGTACATCCACTTGTTTCCGAACACGCACGCCGTGGCCCTGATGGTGGCGAAGCTGGAGAGACCCTGCACACTCACTCTCTCGTCCCCCACCAGGACCAAGCGGCCTGTACCTGGAGACACCATATAACATGAGCATATTTCTTTGCCAAGTTAAACCCTGACGTATTCAGGAAAAACAATGGATCATGACAGACTCTGTCAAATCTAAGTATATCAGGAACTACTCTCTCAACTAGGTATGTCAGGCACTAATCTGACTTTGACTTTGTTCTAGTGGTCATAAGCGTGACGTGACTGCTGAACATGGAATGCCTGGTTTGGGTAAAGTATAATATTTAGGTTTTTCACTATGGAATTTCTCCGGAGTGTCGATTTGTGTTTCGGTTTATGGCAATAGACACTCCCTCTATTACATGGGTTTATAATATTCTGGCGAAATGTGGGTTTACTATATCTACCCCACGGTCTAACCTTCGGAGACTACAGGCGTGCTACAATAATATGGTAAAAAAGAGGATTAAAAAAAGGGCCAAAGCATTCGTGGAATTTTGTCTGTGTTTTGACCTCTTTTGTCGAACGAAAAGTATATTTTACGCCTAAAACAACATCTGAAATGGTGAAATAAGTGGCCAAACGCAAGCCATTTAACTGCAATTTGTCTGGCTAGAGCGATACATTGCTAATTACGATGATTAATTCCAGCTCCGCTCGGTGACAGCTGAGGTCTGTGAAGTAATAGATGTTAACGTGGTTTTGATGTCACTCTGGGCACAGCATCGAGTTTAAAAGAGGAATATTTTGTATAAACTCTGTTACTAAATGAAAACTATATTTTAAAAAGAAAGTTTATTTAAATGAAATTAAATGATGAAATGTTAAGTCGCCAGTTCTCTTGTATCTCAATACTCAATACTCAATACTTTATTTGCATTCCACAATGTGTTCTTAGGTGGTAAGTTAAAATTATATGTGATCATTATGGACCCTGTCGGGCACAGCAAAATAGTAGGAGAGAGGAAGCTTTGAAAAAAACTTAGATTATCATCAGTCTTCTGAACTAAATCTAATATTATTATTTTAGGTTATTCTTTATTCTTTTTATTTTACATAAATAGTTTACTCAACACTTGATATACTTAAATTTAATTTATCGTTGAAATATTCGTTTAAACTATAATAGCATTTTTTTATTAGAAATAGTTTTAGTTTTTTTATAAATATATTCAATTTTTCTTCTTTTTTTATTAATTCCGGTAGTTTATTGTATATTTTTATTGACATTACATATGGACTTGTAGAATGTTTTTTTAGCCGAGAAGTTGGAATGTTTAGTCTAGATTTATGTCGAAGTGTGTAGCGTGATTGTATGTCTTCGCGTTTTGTATAAAATTCTTGATTTTTACGAACAAATTTGCATGTCTCTAATATGTATATACTGGGGAGGGTTAAAATATTATAATTTTGAAAGTGAGGTTTACAGCTGTCAGTTTGTTCGATGTTTACTATGATCCTGACTAATTTCTTTTGGAGGGTAAATAGTGTTGGCACATCCGTGCTAACAAATATCTATCTCAAACAAATGATATAGAAGATAAGCGTACCGCGATGCCAAAATGTACGGAACCGCTGTATTTCTTTTATATGTTCCCATAGTTAAAGTTGTTCATAATAATGAGTACAATGACTCCTTAAGAGGTTGTTGGTGTTTTACCAATAACCCTGTATAATAAAATAAAATAAAAAAACAATATAATGATATATTTTTTTAAACTTGCTTTATTTAAAGTTTGAGCATCCTTAATGGAATTACTATAGCTTCACCGCATCGCTCGAATACGTTTTGTAGTTTCACACCGCAGTATCACGGCAAAGCTAGACCAAAAATGTCTAACTTTGCCGTGACACCGCGACGTAGGTCTTTTTTCAAATGAGGTTTAAATTGCAATCATAAATGGTACACTTCGGTAAAATGCATTAAATATATCTACAAACAAGCATTGCTTCTACACAACTCAACTCTAACGTTAACTAACCTGTTGATGCATCGAATACAACGATTTTCGGTCCTACTCTCCCGAATCTGTCATCAGTATTTTCAGTTATCTGAAATTACAAAAGTTAATAACCGGGTCACGTCAGCCGCATGCACAGTGACCGCTGGGCAACAGTCTCCACGCGGCGGGTGCCTGAGGATGGACGGCGCCGCCGAGGCCGGCCCAGGAAGAGATAGCGAGACGATCTAGACGCGTACCGTAAGGGTTGGATCGAGGATCCTCTGTAAAAAGACGCCTGAAAGTATTTTGGGGAGGCCTTTGGTCAGCAGCGGTACAAAAAAAAAATCAAAGATTTTCTAATGCCGGTTTTCACTAAGCGTCAGTGAAAATAGGCTTAGGTAACTTTAAATTGTATTTCTTTTTCTCTAGTTAGGGTGTTCTCACACCTACTTTACTAACGCTTCTTTACTTTACCAGTATTTTTTTATAGAACGCCTGCTTATCTGACCTGTGCTACCCAGTTACTGGGTAACATAACAATGTACCCAGGTATATCTTATATAGGTAGGTACAACTGGGGGCCTACCACCACCGCTTACAGCAGTATTATTTTAATATTACTTCAGTGTAGGAAAGAGATGAAGCTCTACAGGACGTATAGCCCCATCTCTTTCCCCCACGAAGTAAGATTAAAATAATACTGCTGTAAGCGGTGGCGGTAGGCCCCCTGATGGGATTGAATCTTCAAGAGAAATGAGATCGCTCATAAAAAAAATTGAGAGTTTGTATGTAGGGGGTAATCTTCAGAACTATCGAGCCGATTTAGAAAAGGGTTTTTTTTTTACACGCTGTATATTTAAGATGTTATAGATATTCTTACTTCTGGCACAGGCGCGGCGTGTTTCTTGGCCTTCGTCTTTGTGTTCAACACCTTGGCATCCAGCATCTTCGGCAGGTTCTCACGGATGTGCGTCACGTATTTACTCCTTCTGAAAAATTCATGTTTTTGTCATCGACTATCTTAAAGAGCCGGTATAATATGCGTCCTATTTGTGCAGAATAATCTCTGCTAGTGCTCTGCACTTTTGTTATGAATTGTCAGTACCTAAAACTGTAAGTGATTTTTGGTGTGTCCCTTTTAATAAGTCCTTGAAGTGCCATTATCAATAAATAAAAATAAAACTACTCATTATGCTTCTAATTTAGTAAAAGTCTGACACGCCCTCCCGCTTCGCCCAGAACGGGAGAAGTCATTTGAAGATGTACAAACTTAAAAAAAAAAAAATGCTTTTATTGTTTTAAGTACCGCGCGAGTACCGCGTGGTGACGTCTGAACGAATATGAAGATATTTATGTAAATACGATCCGCGGAAACCGCGTAGTCGTATATGAACGGGTACTAAAATATAGTTAATACACATAAATACTAACTGATTGTGTCTATCCGTATTGTCTTTGATCACCATATCATTCCCGAAAACCCTTCGGATCGTGTCGTGAACCTCTCCCTTTTCTGCAGATCCGCTGCAGACCCCAAACATAGACCTATAAAATCAAAATATTTTGGTACACATAAATCTAAATGGGCAGTTATGAAACGTCAGAAGTTAGGTGCACGGTTCCAATTGGTCGTTTCCTATGGTAAAGAGCCGGCAAAAAAGTCCAGGGTTATTGTTTAAAAAATAATTGTATTCTACAATGTTTTAAAATTACACTGTTAAGAGGTATGGGAGGACAGTGTAGGCCTGTCAACAAGTACCAGGTACTTAACAAAATAGAAAATGAGTAACAAATCGAAGCATGCAGCTATGAGTCTACAAGGCCTACAACGTTCTCACATTCACAAACAAGAAAAGACAAATACAAAAATCTATTTAAATCAAATGACACGATTTTCAATGCAACTAACAATTCTGAATGGATATAATGTCCGCGTCTGTGAATACGTGTACCTACGTAACGAGTACTATTTTCTTTGAGACGAGTTCTTCTATCTTACTTATCGAGTGGTGTACTTAAATTTTGGATTTAGCTAATAGATATGTACCTAGCTGCAGCGTCAAACTGGATCCCCCGATTTTGCCATCATCTATGGAAGCAAATTTAAAGAAGTATTCACGTCGAAACTAATAATGAAGAGTTGAAGTTAGAATTGTATAAACCTTAGAACATTAATCATGGGGAGAGGTCGGTGTTTCTTCGAACTTGGCCGTTGGTCAGCAATTTTGACTTGGTGCGTTGGCACCTGGATTCTGCAGCTTGAGTTTCCCAGATTGCTAATGCTTTACGTAGATGCTTCCATATGGTCACACCTTTTTTCTACGTTGTTAGATCAAGTCTCTAGTTGTAGGTTATATTAGGAGTATGTGCTTTCTTTGCCAGTTAGCTCAACCTGCGAATGTCTTCTAGGAAATATTCATAAGTCATTGTGCACTGTCTGCATTCAAAACTAATTTAATTAAGATTTTGTTCAAGTTGTAGCCAGAAGTCCAGAAGGTACCAATATTTCACAACACAATAATAAAGTTTCGAATAAACTCTATTGCCTACAAAAACAAGAAGGATTTATATAAATTCTTAGTGTGATCTAAGATAGTATCGCAAAGTTTTCAAAGTACAAAATTATTTGCAAAATAAAATATATTTCAAAATCATATGGTAGGTAACTGTCAAAATCTTTACGTCAATTTAATGGAAATGAACACGGTAGGAACGCTAAGCAAAAAGTTTGCAAACTAAAAATAAGAGAAAAACTCTTTTTATTACGATTTCCCCCATGGACTTAGTATGTACCTATTATAACTTTTGGTTACTTTTTACTATAATAAACTATACCTACGCTGTTCCACTCCTGGGCAAAGTCAAAGTCAAAGTCAAATAATTTATTTCAATTACGCACATAAAAGGCACTTTTGAACGACAAAAACAAATAAATTGAACTGATTCTAGTTGCCCTTTCCAAAAAGCAGTTTTCGTATGGAGAAGAATGGGCAAGAAACTCCACCGTTACTCTTTTAAAAATGTTTTACAATATTTTCTATACATCAATTATAATGTAAAGACGGCAAAGGCCGGTCCACTCCTTCTTTCGCGACTCCACGCGTCCTCCTTCCAGTTTTGACGGAACCTATTTGGTGCCATGCAGACAACACTTTTATGCTTCAGAACTACACATACATAACATGTTGATGTGATGTTGATGTTTTGTCAACTCCGGCTATTTGAATCAGATAGCATAGGAAACAATTTTAGATTGGTTTTCACAAATATCGCCATCTATGTACAGAGAGGGCAGTGTCTGTATTTTATACTGAATAAAAAGAGGTTTACAAGTGTCTGTGCATTTCAAACCGACCATTACCCTAATACACTTTTTTTGGGATTTAAATATAAGTTCCATATTGGCTGAGTTCCCCCAAAACATAACGCCATATCTTAAGGCCGTACCCTACCTCAAATTGCTTAGCATGATCCGCCGTTATGCCGAAAATAATGCCGAATTAATTTTGAAATAAATATATGTGAAAGTTTAGGATTGATGCTAGGTCCTACAGTTGGCGAAAATATAAAGAGAGAGGAGGTCGTGGAGTACATCAGGATGAAGACAAAGTTCACATTGAGAGTCGAGAAGTTGGAGTCACGCCATAAGATTAACTTCAAATCGTTTGTGGTGCGGGTTCCGACTCATCACATGGAGACTTTCATGAAGGAAGAATTTTGGCCGACCGGTGTCGTGTGTCGGGTTTTCGCGGAAGGCTACATGACACCACAATTCAGCGCAATACGTCGCCGACCATACGTAAATAGGTTTTTGTAGTGTTGTTTTTATTATGTATTACCTAGTTTATTATTTTGTAAGATTATTTTGTGTATTTTACCATAGATAAAATACACAAAATAATCCTTAGTTGCCTGAAAATAAAGCTATTATTATTATTATTTTGATATGTTTATATATCTCGGGACCATGGGGTCCCGGTCTTTTGGAAGGCATTATAATTATAAAAAAAATCTCAATATCTTTGCTACTGTGTGTGCTTTTCAATCTAACCGTTCGTTGGTCTAAGGTTAAGCCTAAGAAAAAGAGAGGAGGTGCTTACTTGATTTATTTCCTTATTTTATTTAATTTTCCGCACGAAACTGTATAATATTGCGAGAAAACTAAGTGGTTATTGTAACAAAAAAAAAAAATGAAATGAATTATTTTACGAAATTATATATTTTTAAATGAATCCAAGGTATTTTGAAAAATCTCACGTTACAGTAACGGGGGAGGTCGAAGCACGACATTTCACCTCGCCGTAGGTGAGTATAAAGGCTCCTACATACTGGCGCGACTTTTAACAATACAATTTCTGAGAAAACTTCACGGCGAACAATGCGGCGGCGTGGCGTCGCGCGACTAATCGCGCCAGTATGTAAGAGCCTTAATATGTTCCTTGCATTTCACCAATGCGATTTTATCGAATTTTCGACCATCCCTTCCAGTGGTTGAAAACTCGCTAAAATCGCCTCACATAATTAATGAACGCCCCCTTGTACGGAGCAGACCTTCTGTAGGTGTCTATTTTTTGTGACTAGGACATTGGACCTTATAGACCCTTCATTAGTTTGGCCCGAACCCGTTGTTATTTATTGTTTCTCAGGGCTCCATGTGAAGGTATATTTTTCTATCTATATGCGCATATAAAACGCTGTTTGATAGTTTTCTTACAAGAAAATTATAAAGGTTCTTATAAATAAGTAAGTCCGTAATATATTTGTTTTGGTGACGCGAATCTATAAATTTATCCCTTACCAAAATTCGCTCAACGCGCCTTAAGAAGTTTTCACTTCAAAAACCAGCGTAACTTTTAATAAACAATAAACATTTTTCTACGTGCTAATAGCCTGGCCTGTAAATTTTAATGGCCTGTGAAAGTGCCGCGTGGCCGGCCTCGCCGGGCTATGGTCTGTAACGGAATCACAGTCACAACTCACGAAATTATTTCGGGCTATTTGGCCTTATTTACGTGCCCGGTAATTTGTCGTGATGGTTTTGCGATGAGACCCTTTTTTACCCGACTACGGCGAAGAAAAAAGGAGGATTATGATTACCCGACTACGGCGAAGAAAAAAGGAGGGTTATGATTTTGACCGGTATGTATGTATGTATGTATGTATGTATGTTCATCTGTTCCCTCATACCTTCTAAACCACTCATCACAATTTGACAAGTGAGGTATCGTTGGAAGCGTCTTGATCGTCCGCTGGTTATAGGCTATGTGACGTCACATTAAATGGCGCCCTCTAGAGGACATAAAGTCAGGCAATGAAAGGGTTTAATGAGCACATTTCAAAAATATATATATTATAACACCAAAAGAATTAAAAAATCGAACAGATTACGTGTGACTCCGGATTTTTAATTTGTCTGTCTGTGGTGTCTTGTTTATACCTTTTTAGTCGTAGTTGGGTTTTAGTTTTTATTACTTAATTTTTTGTAGATATGTTGTTTTGTTTTATTAGATTGTTTTGATTTGCCTAATTGATATGGAGAGAAATGGAAACTGTAAATATTTCTTACTTCTCGAATGTTCAGTCCATTCAGTTATAATACAAAATAATCTTTGTATGGTTAAACGGTGAGATGGTTATAGTATAGAATGGAACACAATATTTTGAAGTGGTTACCTAATACTATGTATAGGCACCTACTGCTACGATCCGTAGGTAAGTATACAAGAATTGACAAAAATGTTGAAAATATCTCATCGTTCTCAAACACTGTGTTCTAAAAAAAAAACCACTGACTTCCAAAAAAAGACAACAAAATGAAAAAATCACTTTAATTTTGAAAGTCGGTATCTTTGGTTTTATTTTATTTTATAACTTCCGAAATTAAAGTTATTTTTCACTTTGTTGTGTTGTTTTTGGAAGTCGCTTGTTTTTTTGTAGAACACAATGTTCAGAATTTAAATGTTTTTGTTGTTTTTTTTAAGTCGGTTGTTTGTTTTGGAAAACTATTCTTATTTTTCAATTATTAATTGTGGCAAATAAATAAAAGTGACAGGAATAACTCAAAAATTACCCAAGCGAAGTTAACAATATGGTCCAACATCGCGAGCTTCCTCTATCAAATGAAAAAAGAATTACGGAGAAATCGTTGAAAAACATAAGTACAGTCATCGCTAGCTTCGCTTCCTCTACCAAATGATTAACACATTCACGATATTTTTCATTTGACAACTGAGGTTAATTTTATAACCATAATTTTCGTTGATGATTATAAATCCAATACTTACAATTTAATAATGTCATTCTATCTATTGTTTGAAAAAGTGGCGAGATATAAGTTGAAATCTTCTAAATCTTATTCATGAACGTGGTACTAATTGCCTTTAAATTCCCTTTAATACTCTATGAATTTAAACTGAACAGGGTTTGTTTACTCTTTAATCAGATACTTTTCAACGTGCAGTAATAATATTAAGTGCATGTAAAACCCCCGCATATTCTCCGGAACAAGTTAGAACACGGTGACGTCAGCGCGCAATAAACATGATAAGCAATAAAGCGTACTGTACCAGCAGCGGAGCAATATTGCCCAGACTCTGTTCACTGTGTGAAGAGAGGTCAAGGTCACTGGGTATGTTTGTCTGTTTCGATGTAGGTAACTGGGTATTAGGTAATAGTTCGGTTAATATTGAACATTGCAGTTTGTTTTAATGAAGACGGCAATTTGAAAATAACTGACAATACTAACAATACTAATGCATAGAAGTATTTTGAGGTTATCAAATAAATCATAACATCGAAATAACAAAATTATTTTTTGCAACAAACTGAATAGTAGTGATGGACCGTCGACTACTATGTATAGTGACTCTAAAAATGCATTCAATTGTAATCTTACCAAGTCTGACAATTGAATGTATTTATAATTTCGTCAGATAACATTTAAAACAACTTGCATAAAATCGATTACTTGTAGTACATACCGTACTATAAGTAATCGTATATAATAAAATTCCTCCCCACATACTTCAACTGAATGAGACGAAATTCAAAACTTGTATAAAACGCACACTATGCAGGCAGGCATATTATAAGTTGGAGGATTACATCGCTGATAAAAATGCTTGGCTTAATGCTGGTCCTGCTCCGCAAACACAACTAACTAATTAACATTTGAAAATACTGTTGGAGCTGCTGAAGATTGTAAGACCATCTTTGCATGTATAATCAAATTTTTTTTGTATTGTATAATTGCATAGCACAGGTGTGAGTACTATGTATTATAGAGCTATCATTTACCGGGTAATATGTCTTTCATTGACTTGAATGTGCCATATTGGCGGCTGGGAATATGTCATGCTCACTCAAATGTCTCGCTAATGGTGGCGCGTGTGTTGGATCATTTAGCTCCCTTCAAAATGGTTGAACTGAATCGTGCTGATCCATGCGTCATGTTCGTGAACGGGCGCCGTCAGTTGTGACTGGTCATCTCTTAGCTTCCATGGATTATTTTAATTTTTGAATTGTTCTTATTTTATAATTGCGGACGCTTTTAAAGTGCTTTCTACATTGTTCTCACATGTATAATTTCAACATGAATGATGTAACCATTATATTGTAACAATATTTTGATTTAAAAGAGTGTGCATGGAGTTTCTTGCCCGTTCTTCTCCATAGGTACCCACTACGCTTTGGAATGGGCAACTAGCTTCATATTTCTGACTGACTGACTCCTTGACAATTCAAAAGTGCCTGTAAATGGTTTAATTGAAATAAATGCTTTGAGTTTGAGTTTGAGTTCGATTTATGCAGGATAGCATTAAGTATGTCCAAGCGTAGTGGAGAAGTTTAGACAAAACCTAATTTCTTAGAAAGCTTTGTTTTCCCTCACACACTAAACTTTATAACAAAATCAGTAAAAAGTTAGGAATCTTCTCAATTCTTTATTATTGCAAACAAGAGCTGACTGTGGGTCGAGGTCACAGTATTTTGTTTATATATCACTCGATTGTTTTAGCGAGTTTCATGTTTATTGTGTCAAGTGTATAAGTTTTGTCATTTTTGGAGACATAAATATTGACGCGCCATTTGTAGATCATTCGTAGATCTTTGACAGTCATTACGGGTATTCAGAAGCCAAAAGTCTGAAAACCAATCTTACCAAGGGCTATAGTGTTAGCCCATAGAAATATAAAAAAACTTCGTTCTTATATCTATGTGGTAGCCAGTTACTGGGTTGTGGAGGTTAGATAGGCAGTTGCTCCATGTAAAATACTGGTATTCAGCTGCATCCAGTAAGACTGGAAGCCGACCCCAACATAGTAGGGAAAAGGCTAGGCAGATTGATTTACGTGCCATTTGGCCTTTATATTATGGGTCCTGACATTATCGTAAGGGTTAGTTCACCAAATATCAGAGACCGTTAGGGCACAGTGTCTCGGGGAAAAATCCTTTTTACCCGACTACGGCGAAGAAAAAAGGAGGGTTATGATTTTGACCGGTATGTATGTATGTATGTATGTATGTTCATCTGTTTCCTCATATCTTCTAAACGACTCATCACAATTTGACAAATGAGGTATCGTTGGAAGCGTCTTGATCGTCCGCTGGTGATAGGCTATGTGACGTCACATTAAATAAAAATGGCGCCCTCTAGAGGATAAAAAGTCAGGAATTAAAAATAAATATTGTTTAATCGTACCATGTTGGGTATCTAATGAAAGGGCTTAATGAGCACATTTCAAAAATATATATGTTATAATCCCAAAAGAATTAAAAAAAAAAAGTAGTTGGGTTTTAGTTTTTATTACTTAATTTTTTGTACATTTTGGTTTGGTAGGTTGACAGGTCGTTTTTGTGACAACTCATTCTTTCGATAGGTCGTTTTTGAGACAAGGCATTCTTTCGATAGGTCGTTTTTGTGACAAGTCACTCGTTCGATAGGTCGTTGGATGGACAGGTAATAAGTTCGATAGCTCCTTAGAACGACAGGCGATGGCTTATGTTTAAGAAATATGACTTCTAAGTTCTAGGTAATACGGATCTCGATACCGGTAGGACTAAGTACTACTTTTTTATTTTTGAATTGAAAATGAATTTGTTTAAAAATATTAAGGTATGTAGATATACAGGGTGTATCAGAAATGTGTGGTCATCAGTCGTCCATGACAAAACTTCAATACCTACTCATCCCAAATTTAAGTATGGGACGACTGATTATCTTTTCGCGATTACGATTTTGGTCCCATAAGAGAAAGTTGTTCGGTTTGATGGTCTGTATTACAACTCCTTTAATTGGACCATCTTTTTCTGATACTTACACCCTGTATAATAAATGACGTAATAATTAGGTACCGGGTTAAAATTTTGAAAATACACACACACACACACTCAACACACTCTCAAAGATATTATAAGTAATTATGTGACAAGTAAATGAGTTTCTCCTTTCACTATGTTTTGGAAAATGTTTCTCACACGTAGCCCCTCTTACCTAACCTTAACACCCTCAGTATTAACAGGTCTACTCGAAGTCTAGAACCAGCAATTTCTCAGTAAATTACCTCCGAATCGAACAATCAAACTGGAGCTATTGTCTCTGCGAAACTACAGAGCAATTTGATACCATTGTTCACTTGGCTCAGACTGGCTTATTGGCTTCTATTGGCAACTGTTATTATTGGAAGGTTTATTTAGCAGCCACCTCGTTCAACCAAGCATTAGGGTTTATTAAGTTAGTGGCTTTTGACGAGAAATAGGAGAAAGTATAAAATAGCGATGTTTTCCAAAATTCAATGGTACAGTCGAACAAGCTATTTGGTATACAGGCAGATAACTTGCAACTACTTTAAATAATTTTGTGAGTGTTTTCAGTAGTCACTAGTCAACAATCATTTTACGTCACTCTCCTAAGCTATAAGCTCAAATTATTTAATTACACACACAATCAAAACGAATTTTGGCAGTGTAGCGGAAAATGGACATATTTTGGCATATGTCTTCAAACATGATACTAAAGAATTTAGAATTTCTCAGTAGCAGCCCGGAATCTGGATTAGTGCCCGGTTCTGGCTCTCCCACTATTATTACATAGGACTTAAACATAGTTGCAAAATGTGACTGTACTGTAGGTACACCTCTGCTTAGCCCTTCGGGGGTAACAGGCGTGATGTTATGTTATATTTTTGATACTAAAGAAGTCGTCCTTTAAACTGCACATTCAACGTTCGCCACGACTCAGAAATCCTCACAAAATACAAAAGGTTCTAAAATGATATCCTGACTTTTTTGGAACGAAGTTAGAAACACAACTGAATGAAATGGACGTGCTTCTGACCTCGATCTAGCCTAATGAAAGGCGATGGGTGAGGTCTACGATGGAACGAGCGTGTCCAGAGGCCCAAGACAAAGTGACATTCTATTATCAACGTTAACGATGATGAAAAAGGCAAAAATGTATAGGACTGACATGCTATCAAAAATCTTATGTCAATCCTGTTGAAAGTCGTTGTAGAAATACGAAACGCTTTCGAAGCGATTGTCACTTGTCTAGGCACTCAGTTCTCTTATTTTTTTGGGCTGACGAGTTATATGCGGAAGGGAATACAAACGGCAGAGAGTTCCACACTTTGGCCGTGCCACTGCATCTTTGTCCACTCATTTCAGCGAAAACAGTCGTGTTGCAGATATTTTATGCTCTCAAGAATAGCCCTTCGCCATTTAAATAGGAATCCACGTTTATAGCCACGTGTACTCTTCATAATAGCCGGACACAAACCAGACGGGCTTACTGAAGTTCCTGAAATCATTAATACCTGCTGTATTAGTGTGTATGGAAGTTATTATGTAAACTACCTGTCACCGCGAAATTATCAGGAAACGTTTAAATAGAATTGTTTTGTTACTGTTCTTGGTAGAAATCATGTGTTAGTATTATTTCCTGTGTAAGTATTGATTCTGGCTCACTCGTTTCACGAGTCATTTATTTCCGCCCGTTTCTGTTGAACCGGAAAAATCTTTGGCATAGCTAAATACATACCAATTCCCAATTACACATTGTTGACGCGCGTTTACGCGCTGCAAACGCATAAATAGTGCTGATTTTACATGGCAAAAAATGCGTCTTGTCAACAGTAAGATTTCGCAAACAATAATAGTGCCTAAAAGTAAACTAAAACTAAAATATGCTAGGTGCTAGTCGGTAATGATGGTTCGAAATTACAATGTTAGGTAGCGACCCGCCCGATCTAGGTTAATTCAAACCTGTGTTTCAGGCCATCACTTTACAATTAATTTAAATGAAAGACTAAAATTTATAGTTAAACTGAATAAAATAAACTATGAAAAAAAGCCTAATTATTGGTAGATTAATATCTACAACTAAACCTCGTAAATCTACAAGAGTAAATACTTAAGAGGAAATAATACATCATCATGACAAAATTTCTAGAAGTTGTTCTGTGTCTGTGTAGTTGAGTTTCGCTAAATATTCAGATAACATTTAAAATGCGTCGTGGTTAGTTGATTCATGATTTTGATTTTGATGGCCTGAATTTAAAAACATGACTTGTAGGTAGGGACATACATCCATAAACTAACGCCTTCTTCCCATATGGGTAGGCAGAAACTACAGAACGCCTGCACCTGCTACGATCCTGATATGCTCTTATTGCTTCGTTTACGTTCATACATCTGGTCATACACGCATGCTGGTAGCGAGTACTATGCACTTACCTGGTTATCCTTAAGGGGATGCGCTAGGGTAGCCCGTGAAATTCAAATTTTCTTACATGTAAGTGCCTTGGCAAACATTAGAATGAAATGAAATGAAATTGTTTATTCTGTAAATAGGATATTGGAATCACTTTTACACGTCATATTAAAAAATATTAAAAATGAGCTAGATGAGGTCGGCGTTTCGTATCTGACTACTCTGAGAAGAAAGACCGAAAAAAACTCAGAGGTCACAGTCTCTTTCATCAGATTTCAATCAGCACTACAACTCTCTAAGTTCATGTAAGTGCATTGAAATGCATTGATTCTAATGTTTATAATTATGTAAATCCATATTTGTTACGGCCGCAAATAATATTTAGATCAATATACAACCTGATACTGACCTGCAAATAGTAAAAACGCATCCACCTTAAGGTGAAAGCTTCAGGGTAGCCCGCGAAATTCAAATTTTCTTACGTTTTTTGCAATTTGCTGTTCAGTATCAGGTTTTATGTTGATTAAAATATGATTCGTGACGGTAACAAAATAAAGCCATATTTGTTACGGTCGCGAATCATATTTTACGTGGGCTACCTAAGCGCATCCCCATCTAATTTTGTGACCACTGGTTATGTTTGTTTACCTGTCGCATCACTTCCAACTCTTCCAAGCAACTTCAATCTAATTTCCCATTCCCAAAACAAGTCGTAACATTAACGGCCGGTCGCCGGTCGGTCGGGTAAGCACTACAATCTAAATATAATCGAATCGAACAAATCGATTCATGCATCGGACTCGCTTTAATCGATGTTTACTCGCTAAACTCGTGTTTATTTCCTTTGGGGAGCGCTGTATACGTTGTGTACCTACGGTGTCGATCGCCGGGAATTTGGTTTGCGCTTCATGCAGTTTCGATTGCAGTTTGATTTGCGAAGAGGTTTTATTTACTTTGTATTTTAACGTTTGGCAAGCATTGTTACTGTGAGAAAACAAGTTCATACTGGTAACCGATCTTTCCATGATCTAACACTAATAATATAATAATAAAGATTCAGTAAGGATTTAGGAGTTAATCTCTGGAAGGGTTTACTAATTAAAAACATAAAATATATTGGCATAATTTACATTGGCATAACGAAATTCATGTGTTCCACGTTCCAATTGTTTACTCAAACACGGATTTTTCCTAGTTTAAAAAAAAATTGTTTGTCTTCCTCAAGTTGTGAGAATGAAATAAATAAACGTTCTATTTTTATTCATTAGTTGCACTTAAGTACTTACTTATTTTCTCATAGTGGGTATTAAGTAGTGTGTCCAACTTGGAAGCAACACTATTTCAAGCTCGAGTGTATTTTGCATCCCAAGCTGCGCTCAGGATTCTACTTTAGAAGCCCTAGCTACGCTCGGGATTCTACTCTAGAATCCTTCGTTCCGATCTGGATTCAAAGAAACACTCTTGCCTTTAAAATATTTATTTGTTCCCTTGGCAAACAATCTACTATTTACAATTTCTTTATTTTTATATAACCTCCAACAATGAATCGGGCCACAGTAGCCGTTTCGTCGATTTTTTATTAGGTCTGAGTTTCGTCCTAAAAAAATAGCTCGTGGACCAATCACCGATAGTTTATAGTAATAATAAATTGTTCCAATAAAACCACTTCTTTCCTGTAAACACGTTTATAGTCGCCCTGTCTGATAGACTAGAAATTATTGCTACTGTAGGACGTCCTTACTAGTGATGTGACTATGTTTGATGGAGACCTAATGGTATTGGTATTGATATCGGTATTTTGTTTGACGTTGGTGGCTTGTGGTTGGGAAACTATCGTGTTCGTTGTGGATCAATGAATCGTGACTTTTTGGTAGGTACATTGATGACAGCGGAATGGTCATTAACCAAATCTATATTTGCAGGAGGAACGAAAAAAGGCCGCAGTAAATTTTTTTTTTAAATCTAAGACAGTTTCTAAAAGCAGCAACAATAAAGCCAATCATCTGTTAACTGATAACATCAAGGCGGTCACTCGTTCGCCTGTCACTGGCAGTGATAGTGAGTATTGCCGCGATTCCCCCTGTCTTGTCATCTGACCGGAACATTTCCGATTGATATGAGTTCTCTAGATCACTGGGGAAAAGGGGAATTCGATTTATTTTGCAATAAATTGTGTTTCAATTCAAAAGATTCATTCAGCATTGCCATCCAACGTGGCAATGCTGCCAGCCTTTTGGGCACTTTTCCCACTGACAGCGATGCGGACGAATTTTTTGATGCCCAATGAGCTCTTCCTTTATATTTTATTTTTTCGCTTTGTATAGTTGTACATAATGTTAGTGTTAGATTGTATATTTTATTTAAGACTAGCTTCCGCCCGCGGCTTTGCCCGCGTGGTATGTCTATAAAAAGTACCCTATGTAAGGACATAGGATACTTTTTCTGACAAAACTTTGCAAGGAGATAGATGGCAACCTTTTTTTTTTTTTTTTGGGTGGGAAATCATCATATGACTTCTCCCGCTCTGGGCGGAGCGGAAGGGCGTGTCAGACTCTTACTGACTAAAACCCACCCGTGTTCCTTCGGTTGCCTGTTGCCAGGGTCCCGGTATCCCTTTCGGACTATTCCGCAACCCTGGCAGGATAGATGGCAACCTGGGGCCTACTTTCGGCGTGATTTGCTGACGCATCTTAATTTTATATTCAGGGTTATTGGTAAAAAACCAACAACCTCTTAAGGAGTCATTGTACTCATCATTATGAACAACTTTTACAATGGGAACAAATATGAAATCGCAAAAAAAAAACAGCTTTTTCGTACATTTTGACGATTTATTCGAACATTAATGTAGGTACTGAACAGCTTTTTTTTTCGCGATACCTATATCCCTGTATAATAAACTCATTCTGACACTGCCTCTTAATTAAAATAGGAATTTAAAAATAAGGAGAGTAGTAATTAAAAATAATCAAGTTTTCATTGTGATTTATTCAAAGCTAAACTAAACTTCCTCAAAGCCGAGGTTAAATTGTTCCCTAGAATACTGAAAGTTCTACGTAACATTACCAGAATTTTAGATTGCGGCAAATTGGACAGTTCTAAAAAGCAATTAATGAAATCATTTAGTTGCCCTTTAACGATTTACCTAAGAGGTAGTTGCAAAACTTCATTTAGGAATCAAATCAGGTACCGATATTTTTGGTATCGGTTTTTTGATAAAGAAAGCTAAGGCACCTCACTATCTCATCTATTTATTCAGCCGGACCGGAGACTTCGATGTGACAAATAGGGCACTAATAGGTACTCAGTATTGTGACAAATATGGAGTTCATACGAACATTTTCATAGAGGTTCTGAATAATGTCTGTTTTTTTGTGTTTTTGTAACGCGATTACTCCACCAATTATGAATCGATTTTGATGATTCTTTTTTTGTTTGGTAGGTGGTCCCATATAAATTTTAGTTCCATGAGCTTTTACAGAACTAGATTACAAAATGCCCGGGTTACACGAAATACACAAGGCTAGTTTTTTAACCGAATTCTTCAAAAGGAGGAGGTTCTCAATTCGTCTGTATGTTTTTTTTTTTGTGTGTATGTTACTCGATTGCTCCGCTAATTATAAATCGATGTTGATTATTCTTTTTTTGTTTGGTAGGTCATGCTTCAGAGGTGGTCCTATATAAATTTGATTAACTTTGTTTGCGTAGTTTTTGAGTTGGCTTCAATATTACATATTTTTTCCCTCTGTACAGACAATATATTGTTTGACCCCGTCACTATTATTTACATAGCAGGAAGTGGTATTCGCGTTTGTGTGGGGTAGGTACAACAACTAAAAAGTAGAAAATAAAAACTTTTTACAAAAAAACACAACCGACTTCCAAAAAAACACAAGAAACTGGCTTAAAATTTACTCATGTGGCCGGTGTAGATAGTACCCACTACCCAATGAGATCATTTTACTCTTCGGACTACTTCGGACTAGTGAAAAATAAAAAAAAATTACAAAAAAAAAACAACCGACTTCCAAAAAAACACAACAAAGTGGCTTAAAATTTACTAGCATCATGTAAACAGCTCTTGCGTGTTCCAAGCCAGGATATTACTTGCTTGTGAAAAAAAAAGTGAAAAATAACTTTAATTTCAAAAGCAAAGACACCGACTTCCGAAATTAAAGTTGTTTTTCACTTTTTTTGTGTTTTCTATGGAAGTCGGTTGATTTTTTTGGCAAAAGCTTTTATGAAGCTATAATAGCAAGCAAGTAATATCCTCGCTTGGAACACGCAAGAGCTGTTTACATGATGCTAGTAAATTTTAAGCCACTTTGTTGTGTTTTTTTGGAAGTCGGTTGTTTTTTTTTGTAAAATGTTTTTAATTTTCTCTAGTCCGAAGTAGTCCGAAGAGTAAAATGATCTCATTGGGTAGTGGGTACTATCTACACCGGCCACATGAGATGAGTAAAAAAGCTAGGATAGTAAAATAAGTGGTGGGGGCGCTACTAGCTTAAAAATATAACCCCATATTAAACTATCACATTACCGTACTATCTTTCTCACTAGCTTGTGCAGTGTCTAGCTTATTAGCATAAGTTAAACTAGATTTAATTCCAAAAAAAAAACAACCGACTTCCAAAAAAAACACTAAAATGTGAAAAATTACTTTAATTTCGGAACTCTTAGTTTAGACTTTTCGTTTTTTGCCACCGACTTCCGAAATTAAAGTTATTTGTAGTGTATTTTTTGGAACGCGGTTGTTTTTTCTTTGTAAAAAGTTTTTATTTTTAAATTTTTGATTGTGGTACCTACCCCACACAAATTTGAATACCACTACCTGATATGTAAATAACAGTGATAGGTACTAGGTATAACATCATCCACATAGACTAAGTGGGAAAATACGTATTATCGAAGCTAGCTCAAAAAGTACACAAGCGAAGTTAATAAAAAAATTATGGGACCACCACGCAAGCTTCCTCTACCAAATGAAAAAATAATTTTCAAAATCTGTCCACAATTGACGAAAATATCGATGAACATTATGAACATACATAAAGAAAAATAAAAACTTTTTACAAAAAAAAAAACCGACTTCCAAAAAAAACACTCATAACTGAAAAATTACTTTCGGAAGTCGGTGGTAAAAAACAAAAATTGAAAAGCAAAGACACCGACTTTTTCACTTTTCAGTTGTGGTACCTACCCCACACAAATTCGAATACCACTAGCTGATGTAAATAACAGTGAAGGAGTAAATGAAGACATCGTTTTAGATAAACTCAAACAGCCTAGTTAACCCGGGCATAAAGTCGATAATCGCTAATTTGTTTACGAGAACCGCCTAATGTTGTTTACTTCGTTATTAAATATGTTTGTTTTTAAGTCGACGACGTCTTTTCGTAGCTTTTATGACGATTGGGTTTCGTTTGACGGTAAAGGTCGGGAATGACTGATTACGATTCTATTATCGAATTGATTGGTTCTATAACAAAATAAAAATATTCTTCCTAATCATATTAAGTGCCATTGCATAATCATTGCATAATTGTTAAGTACCTGGTACTTACTTGTTGAAAGGCCTACATTGTCCTCCCATGCCTAATAACACTGTAATTTGAAAATATTGTAAAAGCCAATTATTTTTAAAAGAGTAACCGTGGAGTTTCTTGCCGGCTCTTCTCCATAGGAAACGACCAATTGGAACCGTGCACTTTGCTTCTGACGTTTCATAAGTGCTTATGTAGGTTTATGTGAAATCAAATATTTTGATTTTGAATCAGCTTATAACATTGCTACTGTTTGGATACAGGCCTCCTCTCTGTGAGAGGGATCGGGCCGTAATCCACCACGCAAGGTCAGTGCGGATTGGTAGGTATCACATGTCTTCGAATTTTGGTTCTAGGACATACCGATTTCTTCACGATGATTTCCTTCTCCGTTTCGAGACCAGGGGGCCTAAACCGGCCACATTAGCAATTCCTCTAAAAGCAGTTAATTTCCTGAATCCCTGCTACATTAGCAATTCCTCTAATTTGACATAAAAGCAATTCCTAATTTGTGGACCATTTTACGAATCTTCATAGAAAACTGTCAAACAGATGAATTATTTCGTAATATGAATTACACGCAGATCATATTACGAATTGTCAGCTTGTGACATTTTACGATGATTCATAATATTTCCATATTATGATTCTGCTAAAGTGAACGTTTTAAGCCCCCAGCGGTAATGATTTAAATTACTCAAAGTAAAGTACGAACCCAGGACCTAAAACTCGTTAGTCAGGACTGTTTGTCACTGGGCCACTACTGCTCGAGAGCCACCATAATGCGCATCACAACTTACTAACAATCGGGGGCGACTTGGGGTATCTAATATTAAAAGGGGCGAGTAGATAAACTTAGGCAATTAGGGGCAAGATCCAAGGGTGAGCAAAAAATTGAAGTAAGAGTCTTTGAAGTATGTAGTTTTATTTTAATTATTCTTTTAAACATGTGCAAAAGAATAGAAACGGCTGATTGATCGCATTCGTATCACATTTGGTTTCTACTCCAGGCCCGTTGTCTGCTCATAGCTGGATTTAAGACCACAAAGTCAAATCGTTTATTGGTTGAAAGGCACTTTGGAATGTTAAAATTTACAAGAAGAAAGACGAATGTAAAGTGACCTTGAAGGACATAATTATAGTGACCTTATTGGTGATGTTCGTCAGAAAGGTCAGGGGCGTAGTACTCGCAGCTGGCGAGCGCGTTTGACATGTATGAACGGAAACGAAAAGGAGTATGTTAGAAATGAAGCAGGTGGTGCTCTGTAGGTTCTGCCTACCTCCATGGGAAGAAGGCGTGATTATATGAATGTCAATCTGCCTAGCCTTTTCCCAACTATGTTGGGGTCAGCTTCCAGTCTAACCGGATGCAGCTGAATACCAGTATTTTACATGGAGCGACTGCCTATCTAACCTCCACAACCCAGTAACTGGGTAATACGATATCCCTTGGTAAGACTGGTTGTCAGACTCGGGCTTCTGTCGACCCGGTTTGACAGCCGGGACCCTGAAGCACGGAGGAGTCTTGGTATGTAAAGATGGTCACCCACACACGGACCAACCCCGGCCAGAGTAGCTTATCTGATGGAAAGAACCGTGCGGCTGTTACTACGTAGCCACAAGTGAATTTATGAATGTGTTTATGTAAGATGAATTGAAACTGTCGTCCCTTCCAAAAGGTAGTGTGCTTGGTAAAGAATGGACAAGAAACTCCATAGTTAATAACTCTAAAATATGGTACATTCATTATCATAACACAACATAACATCACGCCTATACTCTCCAACGGGTTAAGCAGAGGTGTAACTATAGTTCACCCACATTTCGCCAGTTATGTTAAGGCCCCACCTTGAAAATAAAATGTCCCATGTAATAGGGAGCGAGCTCATTGCCATCTACTAGGATCACAAAACCAGATTCCAGGCAGCTACTGAGAAATTCCAGATGAAAAAACCCAATAACCATTTGCCCGACCTGGGACTCGAACCCAGGTTCTCTTGCTCAGCAGTAGCGCTTGCGACCACTAGACCAACGAGCCAGCCATTCATTATCATATCAGGGTGATTTTCAAAATTTCTGTACATTTTGTTGTGTGAAAACGTCTGCGTGAATATTATCCAAGAAAAATGCATTGAAGTGATCAAACTCTCTAAGCACAAGCGCGTAACAAAAAAAACATTTTACAAAAAAAAAACCGACTTCCAAAAAAAACACAAAAAAAGTGAAAAATAACTTTAATTTCGGAAGTCGGTGTCTTTGCTTTTCAATTTCCGTTTTTTGCCACCGACTTCCGAAATTAAAGTTATTTTTCACTTTTTTTGTGTTTTTTTTGGAAGTCGGTTGTTTTTATTTTGGAAAAAGTTTTTATTTTTCACTTTTTAGTTGTGGTACCTACCCCACACAAATCCGAATACCACTACCTGCTATGTAAATAACAGTGAAGGAGTCAAACAGGATATCGTCTAGATAAACTAAGCGGGAAAAGTACGTAATATTGAAGCTAACGGTTAAAAATGAACGAAATTGAAGACATATATTGAAACAATGTTATTTTATTATGCATTAGGTTATTTATTTATATTTTATATAATTTACATCATAATTAGAGTCATAGAGATATTGTGCAACTAGAACATGTGAATATGTGAGAAGTTTCTTCTTTATGTCTTTTTTTACCGACTTCTTCAAAAAGGAGGAGGTTCTCAATTCGTCTGTATGTTTTTTTTTGTTTTTTTTTATGTTTGTTACGCGATTACTCCGCCAATTATGAATCGATTTTGATGATTCTTTTTTTGTTTGGTAGGTTCATGCTTCCGAGGTGGTCCCATATAAATTTTATTAACTTTGCTTGCGTAGTTTTTGAGTTAGCTTCAATATAGCGTATTTTTCCCAATGAGTTTATCTAGACGATGTCTTCATTTACTCCTTCACTGTTATTTACATCAGCTAGTGGTATTCGAATTTGTGTGGGGTAGGTACCACAACTAAAAAGTGAAAAATAAAAACTTTTTACAAAAAAAACAACCGACTTCCAAAAAAAACACTCAAAACTGAAAAATTACTTTCGGAAGTCGGTGGCAAAAACAAAGACACCGACTTCCGAAAGATATTTTTCAGTTTTGAGTGTTTTTTTTGGAAGTCTTGTTTTTTTTGTAAAAAGTTTTTGTTATTCTTTTTTGTAACAACAATATTAATAAATATTACTCATCAGTTATGAACTTTCTCCGTTGGACGGCGACCAATTATAATTATGACTCCGCGAGCAATGCTCATGTTTTTCAAACATAGTTCAGAAACTGCATTATAGTTTTCCAACACTGCAAAATTCTATATAACTTTTGCATTAGAAATTCTTGCACAAACACTCGGAAGTCGCAGCATCACTGCTGCAAGTTGGCGCTAGTTAACAAAACAAAGATTTCAATTAGCTCGACGCAAGTTGTCTGGAGTTGGCGTGTAATGTTGTTAGCTAGGGATCTAGGGAACTCCTAACATCGGCACGTTTGGGTGCTTCAGAATGACTTGCTAATTTAATTATCTGTGATAGCTTGAGTGTTAAATGTTAACTGCACAACAATACAAGCCACAGGGAGATAATTCCCTACTAATTAATTGTGCGGGGCTTAAAACGGCCACTTTGGCTGAATCAAAATAAGAATAATATATCATCGTAAAATGTCACAAACTGACAAGTCATAATATGATCTGCGTGTAATTCATATTACGAAATAATTCGTCTGTTTGACAGTTTTCTATGGAGATTCGTAAAATGGTCCACAAATTATCAATTGCTTTTGTGTCAAATGAGAGGAATTGCTAATGACAGCTGGGAATTCAGGAAATGAATTGCTTTTACAGGAATTGCTAATGTGACCGTTTTAGCCCCCTAGCATGGGGTCAGGAAAACACAATTTGACGAAAATTTTATCGAAACAAATGCTATCTTGTGTTGCCTAGGAAAGCAGTGCCTTTAAAGTCGCTCATGGTGTAGCCATTGCAGATGTCCTTTCATTCATTGACTGTTCAATAAGGTCATTGCGACTCTGTCCGTACGTCAATCTCTGCTATTATAAACAACTTTTCACCTCACAAGCTCGGAAAGATTCTGTTTGTCATTCGAAATCTGCGTGGAAAAGAGCATTTTCCCCGCTAGCGTGGAAAGAGTTTTTAAAATTCGAACCTTTCTATTCAACAATTTTCTATATAATATGTGATATTTAGGTCGACTGATAATGCATCAATACTTATTTAATGTCAGAGCGCCAACCTCATTTTTAGAATGATCACACTGGCCAGCACGAAAAAAATCGCTCAACGCGCCTAAAGAAGTTTTCACATAAATAAACTTTATAATAGGTCTTTACCTATGAAATTGCCGTTTTGTATGAAAAAATTTAAACGAATCTTTTTCATGAATTTTTTATTTGTATTAATCGAAGTAATCACCCATGCAATCAATGCATCTTTGCCATCGCAGTGGCAGTTTATTGATGCCCTTCTTAAAGAAATCAGCTGGACGGGAGGCAACAAATTCTTCAAAGGCATTTTGTACTGCCTCTCGGGTATTGAATTTTTTTCCCGCCAAGAAGTTATCCAAATTCTGGAAAAAGTAGTAGTCTGTAGGCGCAAGGTCTGGTGAGTAGGGCGGATGACGGAAAGTTTCCAACCCCAGTTCTTGCAACTTGGAGACCGTCTGCTGTGCAGTATGAGGTCGCGCGTTGTCGTGCAGGAGCAGCGGAGACGAGCGATTGACCAATGCTGGTTGGAGATGCGCCAGCTTCTCCATCATTGTGTTCAGTTCTTCACAGTACACATCTGCAGTAATGCTCACCCCGTTTGGTAAGAAGCTGTGATGAATCACACCGGCGCTAGACCACCAAACAGTGACCATCACTTTTCTAGGGGTAAGTTTTCGTTTAGGGCATTGTTTAGGTGCTGAACCAGGATCCAACCAACTTGCTGAACGCTTGCGGTTATCAAACAGAATCCATTTTTCATCGCAGGTAACAATGCGGTTCAAAATTCCTTCATTTGTGTGTCTGTTGAGCAGTGCAAGGCACGTCTCGACGCGTACTTCGCGCTGGCGATCATTGAGTTCGTGGGGCACCCATTTGTCAAGCTTTTTTACCTTGCCAATTTGACGCAAATGGACCAATATTGTTTTGACGCTAACGTCGAAAGCTGCTGCTAATTCAGCCGTAGATTGTGTATCATCAGCTTCCACAATCGCCTTTAATTCGTCATTGTCGACCAAAGTCTTCGGACGACCGCGAGGTTCATTTTTCAGGTCGAAATTTCCAGAACGGAAGCGAGCAAACCAATAACAGGTGGTGCGTTGGTTTGTAGTGTTAGCTCCGTAAACGTTGTTGATGTTGCGTGCCGCTTGTGCCGCGTTGCTGCCACGACGGTACTCATATTCCATAATTACTCGAATTTTTAACGTATCCATGATGACGAAAAAGATTGAAATGCGATGAAAATGTAACACTAATCAATAAAGAAATGACTACTTTTGGAAAAAAAAATCCATGTTTTTAAAATAAAATTAATTTGAAATTAGAATTCTTAGCCAAACAAAAATTATTTTGATTTGAAATGGCCAGTACTGCAGAACGGCAATTTCATAGGTAAAGACCTAATATAATTTTCTTCTGTATATTCAATTCACTTTCGACCATTTGGGTTTGTTTAGCAGAGCAGAGTTAGTGCAAGCGGAACATAATGTCGAATTGAGCTTTCTTCCGAAAAAATTGCGCGAAAAGTACATAAAAGCTTAGGTACAATATTCTTGTTCAATGCATGGAGACACCTAGCATTTTCCTCACTGTAGTGAGGTGAAAAGTTGTGTGTTTCGCTCGGCAGAAAAGTTTTTCTGGGTCTCGTACCTTTGAAACCTTCGCAACGCTCAGGATTCTATATTTGAACCATTTAAAAAAAACAACTTTGCAACCTTGCATAACAAATAACTATTCTTTGTCTTCTTTTATGGAACATCGGCCGGTCATTTCTGTTAAATCTCACCGTGAAAACTTAGGTGAAGTGAGCTGTCAATTGCTATTCTGTAATCATCTCACCGTGAAAACTTAAGTGAAGTGAACTGTCACTGCCTTAGCATCAGTAGGTATCGATGACAATGACAGCTCACTCCACGCTCACTTCACCTAAGGTTACAGAATAGCAATGCAGCACGCGTAACATGACAACCATAGCAACGGGTTTTCTATGGGTTTTGTCGACAGAGGAATAGTCAAAATGACAGATTTTGATTGTTTATCGGTCATTTTGTCTATTCATCCGTCGAAAAAACCCGTTTCTATTGTGGTCATGCTAAGCGTGTAGGGATTGACACTATAACTGACAGCTCACTTCAACCTCACTTCACCTATGTTTTTACGGTGATATTTTATAGGCATTTATCCTGTGTTTCAACGATAGTTGAAGTAGGGATGTGATAACATACCCCTTATCCATCAAATTGCACCCCTATCTAGTAACCTAATACGAGTACCACACAGTTTCGAAGCAAACGGTTAACTACACTAACAACGTTACGTTGAACTGCCGGCAACTTGTGACTACGGCATAATTGAAATCTTTGTTAGTTAACTAGTTCCAGCGTCCATCGCGACGGAGAATACTGCAGATGAGTTTTTTTTACATAATAGGAGTTTGTTAGAATTGTGCAGTAATGATTGGACGAGACTTTTTCTTGCCAAGAGGTATTTGAAGCAGATACACTTAACCACAAGTCTTTCCAAGCTTTACTCAACACCTAAGATAATCTAAATGATAGACAAAGTCATAATGACTTAAATTCTATTAGACTTATTATTACATCTCTCAATGACCCCACCTCACCTGATCTCACCTGTTTATATTTTGTATTAAAGCGATTAATTCGTTTATCTCAGAAAATACTTACATCTTGATTATAATATTTAGTTTGCTAAGTAGTTGAGGAGCTCGTGGCTAAGTAATAACAGCCGCACGGGTTGATCCATCAGGCTAAGCTACGCTTGCCAGGGTTGGTCCGTGGTTGGGTGACCATCTTTACATACCGAGACTCCTCCGTGCTTCGGAAAGCACGTTAAGCCGTTGGTCCCGGCTGTCATTTGTGGATCTTTGACAGTCGTTACGGGTCGTCAGAACCAATCTTACCAAGGGGTATCGTATTACCCAGTTACTGGGTTGTGGAGGTCAGATAGACAGTCGCTCCATGTAAAATACTGGTATTCAGCTGCATCCAGTTAGACTGGAAGCCGACCCCAACATAGTTGGGAAAAGGCTAGGCAGATGAGATAGTAGTTTGCTAAGTAATGTCATATAATTAACAAATGCTTCCTCTCTCCTAACTCACTTATTTTGCTGTGTCCGACAGGGTCCATACGATCTAATTATAAGTTTACCACCTAAGAATACCTACATGTGGAATTCAATAAAGTATTGAGTAAGACATTACTCTATTTATTTTTACCTACAATCCTCGAGCTCGTATCTCGTAGGGCGTCGATCGATATATTCAATCTAATAGGACTATACATACGACTCACAGATGTCGTGTCTATAAATAGAGTTCTTTGATCCAATCACCTTTGATGTCTGTCGCTAGAAAAACAGCTTGAAGCACAGTTTTGTGTTTTTACATAAATATTTATTGACACTATAAAAAATTGTTTTGCAAGAGTTGAAAATTTTGGCTGAATCAGTACTAAACTTGAAATATCTCATTTTTGAAGCAGAGCCACTTCTATTCTTCATCAGAGCTTTGACTATTTATAGTATTTATGTCAGAATATAATAGAATACGCTATATTATGTACACCATGTGGATTCAAGATACACGAATACCATCAGGGTCTTACTTTTACGACTCTGAAAGACTTCACCAGAGATTCATAAATAATAAGCAATAAAACACACACATACATACACCCACACTCCCCCACACTCACACATTGACGAATTCCTTAATTATTTGCAATCAAGTAAGTATATTCAATTTATTTTACTTTTTATTTAACATTATATGAGCATAACTTAATTTTTACCAGAACTATTTGTATCATTTCCTTTATTTCATTTTTGTACATATTCTTAAATTACATTTTTAAATATTTTTATAAAAACATTTAAGAATATGTAGCCCACCGGTACCTATCGGGAACAGGGTCACAGCAACCGGTAGTCAGGGCTCCTGAGAGAAGAACCTCCTAACGATATGCGCCGTGTCCAGAAGTACCGCTTTCTGGATCAAGCCCTTGATTCACCTGCCTAACTAGAGCCTCTTCAAGTGTTGGTCGAGACTCTTGGCTATTATGCCATCGGCCGTCGCGACTATCGGCATAATGATTGCTGTTATTATTGCTATAGAAATACCAATATGTCTTGGTTTAGCTATCGATCTATCCTACAAACACCTAGCCTCGAACAAGTCTGAGGTCAACGAGTTTCATAGTCAGAGTCAACTCATTTTCTCCCCGTCAACCAACTACGAAGTAAACTGAATGACCGCATGACCGCACTCAACAAACTATTCACTAAAACGAACACAGCAGCTGTAATGAAAGTAAATTGTGTGTTTTAGTAAAAGGCGAGAGATTTTAATCTGAACTACAAGTTAATTTGCCGGCGCGCCAGGAGTCACCAATCACGGACCGCAGAACCACAGGAAGGTTTTATAGTAATTACTTTTCACTCGCCAGTTCGCCGCTACTGGCAGTGGTTTAGGGTTGAATCGGGAAATGGCGTCTATTAAGTCATTTGCCTACACTTTTATTTACGTGTTGAGTAGAATCTCAAAGTGGTATTGAATAATTACATAAAACAAGATAACAGCACGGCTTGTTTCCCCGTAGTAAGGCAGGGCTCTACCTATAGTACACGCATATGTCGCCAGTTATGTTTAATAGTAATGGCAATTAATGCGATTTTGCATTAATTTCATTAGCATGTGAATTCTTGAGATATTTGCTATTGCTATGCTAATAGCTAATTAGACAATAATTGTTAATAATGAAGTATGTGAATTTTTTAATATGCGAATTTAAAAGTGCGTTCGCCTTAGGACGTCTCCTGGCGTTTATTTATTGCGTATATATTATTTGTATTATCTAATTAAGTATATCTACCGCTGCGTGCGTCGACGCTCTGACGTATAATAGTATGAAAAACTACGAATAAATTCACTTAGCATTTCACAGAATTTCGCAACTACATTTCATTTGCTAAACGCTAAATAAGAATTCTTTTGCTAACAATGATTACGAATACTAATTAATCCATCACTAATGTTTAAGTCCCATGTAATAGTATGTTTAAGTTCCATGTGTGTGTGCATGGAGGAGCTCATGGCTAAGTAGTACACAGCCGCACGGGTCGATCCATCAGGTTAAGCTACGCTTGCCGGGGCTGGTCCGTAGATGGGTGACCATCTTTACATACCGAGACTCCTCCATGCCTCGGAAAGCACGTTAAGCCGTTGGTCCCGGCTGTCAAACGTGGATCTTTAACAGTCGTTACGGGTCGTCCGAAGCCCGAAAGTCTGACAAGCAGTCTTTCCAAGGGGTATCGTATTACCCAGTTACTGGGTTGTGGAGGTCAGATAGGCAGTCGCTCCATGTAAAATACTGGTATTCAGCTGCATCCGTTTAGACTGGAAGCCGACCCCAAACAAAAAAACAAAAAACATACAGACGAATTGAGAACCTCCTTCCTGGTTCTCAATTCGTCTGAACGTTTTTTTTTTTTTTTTTTTTGTATATTTGTTACTCGATTTCTCCGCCAATTATGAATCGATTTTGATTATTCTTTTTTTGTATGGTAGGGCATGCTTCCAAGGTGGTCCCATATACATTTTATTAATTTTGCTAGTGTAATTTTTGAGTTAGCTTCAATATTACGTATTTTTCCCACTTAGTTTATCTAGACGATGTTTTCATTTACTCCTTCACTGTTATTTACATCAGCTAGTGGTATTAGAATTTGTGTGGGGTAGGTACCACAACTAAAAACTTTTTACAAAACAAAAACCGACTTCGAAAAAAAAACACTCAAAACTGAAAAATAACTTTAATTTCGGAAGTCGGTGGCAAAAAACGAAAATTGAGAAGCAAAGACACCGACTTCCGATATTAAAGTTATTATTCAGTTTTGAGTGCTTTTTTTCGTTTTTTTTTTGTAATTTTTTTTTTTATCTACCGTACGGGTAAAATAGTTTTTTTTTGTCATCATCCCTATTTCTATGACTTAAAAAGGTTCAGGGATCAAAAAAATATCCAACAATACAATTGTTCCAAATGTGAACGAAATTGAGATTTATTGAGAAGAAGAAGGAATCTAATCACAATTTTATGAAGCACTCCTAATTCACTTACAGACAAAATCAATTTCAGATAATTCACCAATCTAATAAATAGCATGATTCAGCGGTTTGGGATGGGACCATTTATTTATCAAAGAAAATAAATGTTATATAAGTGCCACCGATCCGTATTGGGCTCTTGGAGGATTACAGCCCAATCTCTCTCACAGAGGAGGACTGTGGTCCAGTGCGGGTTGGTAGATGTCACATGTCTTTAAGTTTTTGGTTCTAGGGCATGCCGGTAGAACCAAAAAAAAAAAAAAAAAAACTTAAAGACATGTTTTTTTTTTTTTTGGTTCTAGGGCATGCCGGTTTCGCGCACATTTGGGAGTGGCGCGAGGAGATGAAGCGCTGGGGCGTAACTCCGCTGCCGCGAGAAATCGCGGCACAGCGGACAGAGCTCCGGCAGGATCTCATGGCGGCATGGAGAGTGCGATTGTCGCAACCCAGTGCTGGGCACGCCACAATTGCGGCGATAAGTCCCCTCTTTGAGGAGTGGCTGGAGAGGCGCCACGGCGTCCTCACCTACCGCCTGACACAGGTCCTCACCGGACATGGCAGCTTCGGGAGGTACCTGTGCAGGATTAGGCGGGAGGAAACGCCTGGGTGTCACCACTGTGCGGATCGTCCGGAGGACACGGTGGAGCATACGGTGGAGGTGTGCCCTGCTTGGGCGGAGCACCGCCGTGTCCTCGTGGAGGCGATTGGCGGCACTGACCTCTCGCGTCCGGCCCTGGTCCAGGCCATGGTACGGAGCGAGAGGGCATGGGAGGTGGTCACCTCCTTCTGCGAAGCAGTGATGCTCGCGAAGGAGGAGGCGGAACGCGTGAGGGAGAGGCAAAGCCTGCGCCCTCACGCCCCTAACCGCCGCCGCTGGAGACACCCTGGGCGTCGGGAATCCCAGGCGGATTCCCGGCCACCATAGGCGTGGGCTTGCGGACGGCGAGCAATGGGCAGCTCGCCGTCCGATAAGGACCAGGCCCAGGTCGATGGCGCGTCGTGTTCCACGCGCGCCTCAAAGAGATGTCAGCACACCTGACGGGGTCCGTTAGGACCGATGCCTGCCAGGGTTGCGGAATAGTCCGAAAGGGATACCGGGACCCTGGCAACAGGCAACCGAAGGAACACGGGTGGGTTTTAGTCAGTAAGAGTCTGACACGCCCTTCCGCTCCGCCCAGAGCGGGAGAAGTCATATGATGATTTCCCACCCAAAAAAAAAAAAAAAAAAAAAAAGGGCATGCCGGTTTCCTCACGATGTTTTCCTTCACTGTTTTGAGAGCATTGGTGATGGAATAATTTACACGAAGTTAAGCGCCTGGTTGGAACCTACGACCTCAATCCTTACTAATATTATAAATGCGAAAGTAACTCTGTCTGTCTGTCTGTCGCGCTTTCACGTCAGACTCTTACTGACTGTCAGACTTTTACTGACTTAAACCCACAAGTGTTCCTTCAGTTCCTTCCTGTTGCCAAGTGTCCCGGTATCCCTTTCGGACTTTCTCGCAAACCATGCACTACCTAATCCTTGAATACCGCCTGTAAAGATTATTCTATTTATCGACCCACTATTTATGGGAGCCAAATAATGTGGGTGTATTTAACACCTATCACCTGTGCTTCCCCTTCGGGTAATACAAGTTCATGTAATATTATTTTACTGCCTATCATTGTATGGTCAGGGGTTACCGTAATCGATATTTGGTCAAACGGCTGTTATCTATCCAATTTTCATGGTTTAATATTATAGAAGCTTTCTTGGAAGTGTGGCGGTCAGACTAAAATAGATTCAGTTGGCTTTAAGTCTTGTCTTTCAATAGCAATACTATTGTTTCAAATGTTTGAAACACTAAAAAGTGAAAAATAACTTTAATTTCGGAAGTTGGTGTCTTTGATTTTCATTTTTCGTGTTTTGCCGCCGACTTCCGAAATTAAAGTAATTTTTCACTTTCTAGTGATTTTTTTGGAAGTCGGTTGTTTTTTTTTTGTATAAAGTTTTTTTTTCACTTTTTAGTTGTGGTACCTAGTCCACACAAATTCGAATACCACTACCTGCTGTTTATATAACAGTGACGGTCACAAACATCGTCTACATATACGTAATATTGAAGCTAACTCAAAAACTATGCAAGCAAAGTTAATACAATTTATATGGGACCACCTCTGAAGCATGACCTCCCATAATAATCACAATATGACCACCTCTGAAGCATGACCTACCATAATAACATAATAAAAGACACAAATAAATAATTAAAAAATTAAAAAACACGAGTGCCCTGCTAAAAAGCGAACTAAAAAGTAAAAAACAAGTTGATAAAATTGTCATTGCAGTCGGCGGACCTCTTAGATTAAAAAGTGTTGACACTGCAATGACAATTTTATCAACTTGTTTTTTACTTTTTAGTTAGTTTTTTAGCAGGGCAGTCGTGTTTTTTAATTATTTATTTTTATTTTATACATTTTAGTGACAAGTTAGTTTTGGAATGTGCTCATCAAGGCCTTCAATTGGATACCCATATTGTAAATAATTGTTTTTTTTTTTCACATTTGAAAATGGAGCCATACGCTGCCATAATGTTTTTTTTTTTTCAAAAAAAAACATGCCTATGTCACTCGGGATAATGTAAGGATTCTAACGATACATCCAAATCCGTTCAGGCATTTTAAAGTTATGGTGGAATAAATAAACTCACATACATACATACATACATGAACCCTGAAAACATTACACTCCTTTTTGGGCAGTCGTGTAAAAATAATCATCAAACCGATTCATAATTGGTGGAGTAAACGCGTAACAAACATAGAAAAAAAAACCTACAGAAGAATTGAGAACCTCACCCTTTTTGAACAAGTCGGTAAAAAAATTGAATTGATTCTACTCGCCCCTTCCAAAAGGTAGTTTCAGCCTGGAGAAGAATGGGCAAGAAACTCCACCGTTACTCTTTTAAAGTAAAATATTAAGTACTTATTGGATATTAATTCCGAGGGATCTATCTCCGGCGTTGGACAAATGTCAATCTGCCTCGCCTTTTTTTTCCCAAGGTTGTTGGGGTCGGCTTCCAGACTAACCGGATGCAGCAGAATACCAGTATTTTACATGGAGCGACTGCCTATATCTGACCTCCACAACTCAATAACTGGGTAATACCTCCTGGGTGAGGCCTCCGTGCCTCGGAATGTAAAGATGGTCACCCATCTACGGACCAACCCCGGCAAGCGTAGTTTAACCTGATGGATCGACCCGTACGGCTGTTATTACTTAGCCACGAGCTCCTCCAAAAAATCTAAGACATGACATCAACTATCCTGCACTGGGCCCGCGTGGATTACAACCCACTTCCTCTCACCGAGAGGAGGCCTGTGTCCCAGCAGTGGGAACATTATAGGCTGATTATTCTACACCATACCAAATAGGCATCTTGAAAAAAGATTTTTTCAAGTTCTTATTAGACCATAAGCCATATAGCTCGTACAATTGTGAGGTCACAAGGACAGAAGTCTCCTGCTCCAAATGTCTGAAACTGACCCTCTTAGTATAACCCCGGCCTAATGAGGGTAATTTGGAAATGGGACCAATTTAATTCGTATAAGAAACAGATTGTCCCTTCTAAATGGCCTTTCATTTCCGAATCAGGGGATTTTAATCAGCCGCAGACTGAGTGGACTTGAGATCTCCAATCTAATTGCCTCCAAGTGCTGACTATGGGTAACTTTCTGACTTCTAGACAAGTTCAGAGAAACGTCCAGCAATAAAATTAGGGACAACTCTAATTACGTAGTTAAATAAAAGTTAGTACTCACTAGCTTCTGCCCCTGACTTCATTCGTTTTAACAATACTGTAGCTTCCAACTAGTGAAAGATTTTTCGAAATCGGATCAGTATTTCCGAATATTATCCACTACGTACAAAGTCACTTTACCTCTTTATAATATTATAAGTATAGATTTAAATTAAAGTCATAATCCGATAAAAGCTTCACCGAATACTAATTAATAAATTAAAGACTAAAATTCAGTTTTCCTTTATAATCCGTACAGTTCTCCAAACTTTGTTTCGGCCAATTTATAATGGGCCCGCACTGGAGCTTGCTCGTATGTGTATGCAGCAATAGAACTCCTTGTGTTAACTTGTCTATCTCGTCACGTTGCTCTGCAATGCGCCGCGGAAAGTCGATCTCATCGGTAAAGTGTAGACCGTAGACCAATAAATTTTACAGCATTTTGAGGAAAAGGATTTCGATCGTAGGTATCAGTTTCAATTATGTTGGTGAAATAGCTGTTTCTTTTGCAAGTTTAATGGAAACTAGGTAGGGTTTTCTTTGATAGTTTGGGTTATACAGGGTGGCAGAGACGTGCAAAAAGTTTTATAAAAAAAAATTGCTGTTCCATACATTTTGACTGCGCAGGAAACAGCACAACACCATCCTGCCACCCTGTATGATATGAAAGTGCTTACAGATTTGCTCTATTTTTCTTCCTTTAAAGATCTTCTGCTTAAAAATGGCTCAAGACCGAAACTATTATCTACTACCTGTTGCCTGCGATTGCGTCTACGATCCAGGATGAAGCTACTCTTCATCCTATCGCCTATGTCCTTTTCCAGGTCAAGATCTACCCCTATGCTAAATTTCATCCAAATCCATTCAGCCGGTTTAGCGTGAAAGCGTAACAAACAAACAAACTCACTTTCGCATTTATAATATTAGTTAGGATTAGGATCATCACTTGGATTGGCAAACGGATTGATAATCACATTTTATTGATATTGGCTAAGCTGGTAAGAGAAAATCGATCCTATCCATTCTATTAAACAAACCTTTTAGCTCTACTATTGCCCCCGGGTTCCACACGGAACTATTATCATCTGCATAGCCTTTTCCCAACTATGTTGGGGTCGGCTTCCAGTCTTACCGTATGCAGCTGTATACCAGTATTTTACATGGAGCGACTGCACCAAGGCAGTGAAAGTACATAGCTATCATCAAACTCTCACTTTTAATTTAAATGATAAATTATATTTATTTCTGTAAATTAGTTGGAGCTCGTGGTTAAGTAATAACAGCCGCACGGGTCGATCCAGGTTAAGCTACGCTTGCCGAGGTTGGTCCGTGGACGGGTGACCATCTTTACATATCGATACTTCTCCGTGCCTCGGAAAGCACGCTAAGCCGTTGGTCTCGGCTGTTATTCGTGGATCTTTGACAGTTGTTACGGGTCGTCAGAAGCTCGAAAGTCTGAGAACCAGTCCTACCACGGGGTATCTATTTAGGTACCCTGTTACTGGGTTGAGGAGGTCAGATAGGCCGGACACTCCATGTAAAACACTGCATCCGGTTAGACTGGAAGCCCCAACATTGTTGGGAAAAGGCTAGGCAGATTGATCTGTAAATTGGTTAAAAATACATCAAAAATAACTTATGATTTATAACTAGAAGAGTTCGGCGTTTCCTAACTGACTATTTATTTATTAAATTAAACTATTCGCACACAAAAAAAAAAAAAGGTACAAAGGCGGATTTAATGCCTTAGGCATTCTCTACCAGTCAACCCAGGGTGGTGAAGAGATTAGATGGCGGGTGCTCTGCTTGAGAGGAACAATGAGAAAAAAAACAAGGAAAAATATATATAATATATATATATATATCATAACGCATTATAGAACTATTCCTGAGAAGAAATGCCTTACGATCACACATACAACTTTTTCACAATAACAGTACCTATATGGATGAAGACTGCAGATAAAAAGCTCGTTCTATTGATTCACGTAAAGCCAAAGTTCGGCCCAGCGCGTTATGAACAGCCGTCAAGACATTAACTACACAGGGGGCGGTATAAATGTTAAGGACCGCGATAAGTTAAAAGTTTACTGCGTGTTTAACGCTGCCAGTGAATTTTATGAAGCTGGGAAGTGACACTATACTAAATGTACTTATGGCTGTGCTAACAGCCTGTAGAAATCAATAAAAAAAAACTTCAGATTTAGACTCATTCCTTTTTATTATTTTTATAAAAACATCAATCTGCCTAGCTTTTTCCCAACTATGTTGGGGTCGGCTTCCAGTCTAACCGAATGCAGCTGAATACCAGTATTTTACACAGAGCGCCGATCTGACCTCCACAACCCAGTAACTGGGTAATACAATGCCCCTTGGTAAGACTGGTTGTCAAGCTTTCGGGCTTCTGATATCCCGTAATGATTGTCAAAGATCCACGTTTGACAGCCGGGACCAATTCTCGGTATATAAAGATCACCCATCCACGGACCAACTCCGGCAAGCATAGCTTAACCTGATCGATCGACCCGTGCGGCTGTTACTACTTAGCACGAGATTTTTATAACACACATAACATAATATCAGTAAGGCAGAAGCTATACCTATAGTATACCCACATTTCGTCAGATGTGTGCCATCAACTGGGCACAAATCCAGACTCCAGACTGCTACTGAAAAATTACTGATGGAAAAACATAGAGCACTTTGTCCGACCTGGGAATCAAACCCCAGGTCATTATTTTTACCTCCTGTAATGTCAGGACAAGCTATACAGACCTCATCGTCATTATCATAATTGGCAACCCTGGTGATGGACCAGGGTTGCCAATTATCTGCTGAGTTCCTTAATTGTCCCTTTTGTGCCATGTTTAGGGTAAGTGCGTGTCTCAACCAAAAAGTCAATCCCCATATAGATATTCAAAATCTAGTCTCAATTTCGGTAAATTAGAGATATTTTTTGACAGATTGACACTGAGATTAGAAAATCATCGTCTTTAAGAAACGGATAGCCACGGCCTCTGGGCTACGGGTCCCCGAAACGATCAATTACAATTGATCAAAATAACAGAAATAACAGAAGAGAACAAAAGTAACAGATAAATATAAGATATTATGATACTGAGTTTTTATTAAGTAACTAGCTTTTGCCCGCGGCTTCGCCCGCGTGGATGTCGGAAATTATCCCACGGGAATGTGCTACCGGGATAAAAGTATCCATGGTTATGTCCCATAACCCACGTGGTCTGTCTAGGCGACCTAGGCGTTACGGTGTAAAAGTAACAGGCATGAGATAGCCAGTAACTTTATATATTAGTGGTAGTCCATATCTATATTGTGGTGATAGTGTGGATAGTATGGAAAGCAGTATGAAACTGTCGGAAAGATTAATGAAAAAATATTGTATAAAGATTAATGAAAAAACTATGGCATATTGCATGGACGATGGAAACTAAGGCGAAAGCTTTGGGGGAGCCTGCGATATTCAAATTTTCTTATGTTTTTTGCTTTTTACAGGTCAGTATCATGTTTTATGTTGATCTAAATAATGAGTCGCAGTTGTTTCAAATATTTATTTATCTAATCTAACTAATATTGCAGGAGTTGCATTCCTGTATCTAATGGTTATTATTCTGTAAAGCTATATTTGCTACGATCGCGAATCATATTTTAATCATATTGACATCCGAAACTTACCCATTAAACGATTTAAAAGCTGTATTAAAACCAAACTTTGTAAAAAAGGGTACTATACAATTTCAGATTATTTAGAAGACAAAAAGCATGGGATTGAGCTGCTCGCTCTGCTAACATTTTGTCATTTTGGCATTGTGACATTTTGAATAAGTACTACCTATGGAAAATCATCAAAATATACCTACCAGTTTTATATACAAATTCACATTATTGAATATTATATGTAGGATATTGACAAAATGACATGATTGCCTTGTAAAGTATTGTATTATTGTGAATGTGAGGACTATGTGGATGTTTATTTTGTTTTTATTATTATATTTTTTCGTTCTCAGTTAGTTTTAACAATGGTCTGGCAATTTGAGAACTTTATGCGGCCTACACAAATGTCCTTTCTTTGGTATTGTTCGTCGAGTCGTTGAGATCCTTAAGTTCTGAGCTGAGCTCCACTATTACTGACAAATGCTTGCAGTGACAGGACAGGTTCACTCAAATCTGTGTGGTTCATTCCTCAAAAGACCATTTCAGACTCTAATCTACATGGCCCTCATAGGGCCTGACCAATATGCCAATATCTGACCTAGGTATGTCCGGACTTTAAAAGAGACTGAGTTTGTTTCGGCCTTTCTTCTCAGAGTAGTCAGATAGGAAACGCCGACCTCATCTAGCTTAATTTTACAATTTTTTGATATTATTACGACGTGTAAAAGTGATTCCAATAACCTATTTACAGAATAAACAATTTCATTTTAACATACAACCTGCCTGACACTGAGTTGCAAATTGCAAAAAACTTAAGATTTGGATTTCGCGGGCTACCGGCGCATCCCCCTTAAGAAAATCGCATCATTTGCACAACGCCATCTATCGAGTAAGTACTCACTGGTAAACTCAAACTCTTCGTTCCAAGCCAAGAGCCAAGTAGTAATAACTTTTGATTGAGTGGACAGATTCTCAAGATACGGACTATGACTATATTCTCAATCCCTTAACGCTCTTGAAGAGAGTCCCGCAAAAATGTCAATAATAAGTACTTACATGTGAATTTTAAAATCAAGAGGGTAAAGAAGGGTTTTTACCCTCATGAGGGATGATTTTAGAAAAACGTAATTCTTTGTTAGTTACAAAAAGCATAAATTTTCACAGTCCTAAGTTAAAAAACAACCGGCCAAGTGCGTGTCGAACCATGCACAATGAAGGGTTCCGTAGTTGGGATGAATTAATTTATCAAACAAACTTTCGCAAAGTTTTATTGTTATTACGTCTATGGGCGTTTACTGTCCCTCAAAGTGTTAAAAAACTTGTTCTCGCATACAGAATGTTTGGGTTTTTGCAACTACACATGTAAGTTGGTCGATTAAAACTTTTTGAGCTAAGTCGCGTACAGACAGACAGACAGACGGACATGGCGAAACTATAAAGCTTCCTTGTTGACTACGGAACTCTAAACATGATAGGTTTCCCATAAAAACTTTCATCCCCTATATCCCCCCACCCCTTAAATTTGTTTTTGAGAAAATAATTGCCTATGTTCTTCGCCGGGATGCCATCTATCTCTTTACCAAATTTAATCGAGATCCGTTCAGTGGATCAGGCGTGAAAAGGTAACATACAGAATTTCAGACGGACAGACAGACAGAGTTACTATCGAATTTATTTCTATTTATGCTTTTAAGCATCGATTAGTATGGATTATGTGTTCAATTCAAAATTCAAAATGAGCCATTTGCTCGATAATTATGAATTCGGCGAAAGTCATTCTTCTACGGAGACTCTTAACAACGCGATTCAGAAAATGACGTTAAATGAACAACGCCATCTATCGAGCACGAAGTGATACTGTCAAAATATATGGGAAAACGTTCGAACACTCTGTATACTATGTAGAAAAGACGTAGGGTTCCATGACTGACTTGCCCTGACTTGACTTGACTTTACTTGATCTGACTTGACCTGACTTGACCTGACTTGACCTGACTTGACCTGACTTGACCTGACTTGACCTGACTTGACCTGACTTGACCTGACTTGACCTAACTTGACCTAACTTGATTTGGATTGAGTTGAGTTAACCTTGAGCAGGTATATTTTATCGCAGCAGGTACATTGGTAGTTGAAAGAAAAGTAGATTACGTACCTTGCTAAAGTGAGTAATTAATGCACTCGTGTTTATTTAGTAAGCGCATTCGTGCCTTAATTACTCACTTTTTGCTCGATGCAACAATCTACAATTTTTAAGAAATTAAAATTTATCACCATTTTTTCATGATTAATATTTGTATCATGATTTAAAAGATAGATAGCGCCACCTATGGCACTACTACCAAACAATGGATTTGGAAAACTTGAATTAACCAAACTTTAGATTGGGTAAATTCACAATGTATCGCGTTATGTTTCCGCGCGAAGTATGTGAACATATGATGAGTATGATCGTGTGTTACATACGTTCTCACAAACCTACCTGATTTTACGCTAGTGTCATTTTACGACAATAGATGTCGTTACGTGTATCTACATTACGTACCTAATGAAAATTTCTTCTTGAATACTTTAAACTCTTATATCTTTTGATATTTTGAAGCGATTGCGATGAAACAAAGACTAAATGAAACATCGAGTTACACACAATATTTGAGTGTATAAGTTAACCATATTGATTTCGTACTTTTTACGTGATACTGGAACAATCAAACAAACGAACAGACAAACAGATAAACAGACAAACAGACAAAAATTCCAAAAATGGTAGAAATGGCATCTGTTGGTTATTCTTGGACACTCCACATACGTTTTTTTTTTTTTTTTTCATTGTACAGAAACGCCTCGTCTACAGATTTATTATATGTATAGATTATGAATAAATATTATTGTTAAGTGTACAAATAGATATGAAACCCTAATAACCAATGTTATTAGACATATTATAATTATAAGTTAAAATAAACGTGTTGTAAATAATGTATACTTGTATTAGATATTTGTATGCCAGTCCATGGCGAAACATGGAAGATCACCACCTTAAATGTATAACACCTTAAAAATGTACCATGTTTTATGCAAATAAATATATTCTTATTTGCGCATCAATGGGGCCGATTCTGTTGTTCACAAACTAAACTAAATTTTAGATAGAAGATAAATTTTTGTTTAGTCCTGTCAAACTGTCACTACTCCATACAAGTTTATACGCAATTAAAAACTTGCCTACTAAAATTCACGTCAATTTACGTCAGGCGCTGACTTGACAGGACTAATCTAAAATTTATCTTCATCATGCACTGAACTTAAATTTAGTTTAGTTTGTGAACAACAGAATCGGCACCATTGTGTACCCATCACGCCGGTAGCACACCTCCGCCGCAAAATCATAGCAGCGAAACCGCAGTAATTCAATTGTATTGACTCGCATCATGTGCCGCTACGCGAATCCGATTCGAGTAGCGGAACGTGACGCGAGATTTCGCGGCGGAGGTGTGCTACCGGCGTCAATCACGTAAAAATGATTGACATTTGCTCTTGTTCGTTTCGGGGACCCCTTACCCGCGATCTTCTGAATGCCATCTACCTGTCTCTATCGAAAAGAAAAATTCCTTGATGTTTGATTATACCTAACTAAGGTTTGTAGCAGAACTGATTGCCTAGGGTGCGTCAGACGTGATCAAGTAGGCTAGTATAGCTAGATACCTCTCGTCACTCGTGGAGGCTATTTCTATGCAAAACTTTCAGATTAATTAGGCATAGAATTGGTACTAAATGTTATGGCCTAGCTCTAAAGTATGTCATCTCCTAAAATGCTTTAGCAATTAATTACTTACTTATTAGAATTTTTAAGGCAAAATATACTCTAAAATATTCCTCAATAGTGTTTTGTTATCGTGGAGCATATTAATGTAATTGTATGTCGATACAACTAAGTTACAGAAACGTGTTTCATTCAAAGTTCTTCTATTTTCTCTCCAGAATTTATTTCAGTACTAACACAGAGAAAATAGTAAGATACGTTTAATAATCCCATACAGAGCTCAAGAATTCAGACAACGCTATACGACAGACATTGCGCCTTTATGTCGACATGATTCTGCGAATTATTTCAATACATATAAAACAACTCCCTCACAATAAATATAAAACAACCAGCCAAATTCAGAAGCACATCGTATTAAACGAACATTCAAAAGATAAATAACTTCTCAAATGAGTAGGTTGGTCACAGAATCACGTCGAGTTTTCCACGAAGTTGGGGATTTAAGAAGGTCGTTTCTCGTATTGATGTGGAGGGTAGGCGCGACTTTTCAATTCGGCTGGGTGCGATGGTTCAGAGCAGCCCCGCCCACCATCGCAACCCCTGAATTCATTCATTCCTCAATCGAGGCTCGCCCGCGTCGGGTGTCCGTGACGATAAGTACGCGCGAGTTTACGTGGAAAAATAATAAACAATTGTTGATCGCCAATTCGCCATTTCGAGGTTCATCCTAATTTAAGGTAGGTGCTGTGTTGTTTTTGGGTCACATTAGGTTATTGTTTTGATTCTAAAAACGGTTGACATTGTGGGTTTATTGTCGTGAACGCGTTTCTTTGAAAACAGGTTGGATGATACTGTATCTTTTGAGTCTATTTCGGAATATTCCGACGTGTTTTGGCTGTGACAAAATTGTTGAGTGAGAATGTACTCGTTACTTTATACCTAGACGTTGTTGTGAATTTTTATCGAAATATGGGTGAGGTTATTTTCAATATATTAGGGAGCTACAAACATTGTTTATCTTTTGATTCGAGACACTTCGGTTGAATACTGACAGCAAAACATTTATATTATAATAATGACAATTTAATATAAAGAATATAAAATAATTTACTTTAAATGGGTACCAAAATTTTCTCTTTAATCACAATTGACATTGAAAATATATATCATTTATTTATTATGTACGTATCTTCTTTTCTTAAACAAAATGGTACTTTATTGATAGTGTCTACTAACACGTCAAGCACTTCATTTATTTGTGTATTAAGTAGGTACTGAAATCAATTATTATTCAATCAATCTGCCTAGCCTTTTCCCAACTATGTTGGGGTCGGCTCCCAGTCTATCCGGATGCAGCTGAATATCAGTATTTTATATGAAGCGACTGCCTATCTGACATCCACAACCCAGTAACTGGGTAATACGATACCCCTTGGTTAGACTGGTTGTCAGACTTTCGGGCTTCTGACGACTCGTAACGACTGTCAAAGATCCTCAAATGACAACCGGGACTAACGGCTTAACGTGCTTTTCGAGCCACGGAGGAGTCTCGATATGTGAAAATGGTCACCCATCCACGGATCAACCCCGGCAAGCGTAGCTTAACCTGATGGATCGACCCGAGCGGCTGTTATTACTTAGCCACGAGCTCCTCTCAAATCAACCTGTCAATTATTATTATGAATAATAATTGAAAATTGATATTGAAACTCTTTATTTCGGACACAAAATATCCATATAGTGTTAGTAACATACAAAAATAACTTATTGCCTAGTGTTAGTATAAATCAACCTCCACACACACACAATAATAATAGGTACTTACAGCAGTGATAGACTAGTGGTGTGACCGACGTACTGCCAAGTCATAGGTCTCAAGTTCGAACTCAAGCCTCGCCTTTCTCTGACTTTTCGGATTCATGTGCGTATAAATTGTATAATCATCACTTGCCTCAAGAACGGTGAAGGAAAATTTCGTGAGGAAACCGGCAAGCTGTCGAGAAATTGTTAAAAACCACACAAAAAGAAAGAAAAAAGATGAATAATTATGATTGATTTTTTCTTCTACTGTTCGTCAACCAATGCTCAGATACCGGTTAAATTTTCAAACCGGTATGTCAGTACTTGACACTAAAACCATTCGGTTTCGTTGCAATATACGAGTTTTTTGAACCAGTAATAATACTTCAGTTTTTATTCAGCGCGGCATCCTCATAAGTAGTCACATTATGTTGCAATGCTTTTACCAAATGCCGCTCGTCGAATAAACCGGTTAATTTAGGTTAAAATAAAATTCTCTAAACCTTGGCGTTCTTCAGAAAATTCGGAGGAAAACCGAAATAAACCGGTTCCGACGCTTGCCTTTAACTACCAATGCCTTCTTATGTTATTCATAAGAAAATACTTAGCTACTCTTCTAAAATGTCGCGTGAGAGTCTATTAAAGAAAAATACTTATTTATTTCTGTCGACAGCGGTCCGTCTGTCACGCTGCCTTTAAAGATTAATGAGAAATACAACCCGTCAGTGTCACGGTGTCACGTCTGTCGTCGGCCGCACTCCCACTTGACATAAAGGTCGATACCTACCTACTACATTTTTGAGAAAATTGCCTTTATGATTATTACTTTGAAAAGTCTGAATCACGTCTATAGAATCCCCGAAACGATTAATTGTATATTTTTACACACACACATGAATTGAAAAAGTCACATTGGTAGGTATTTCCCCGGATTTAAGCCGAGGCGAGGCGAGGCCGTAATCACTGGGCCATCATGATCTTATAAACAAATTAAATACATAAGCACCTACAAACAATAGTTACATTTAATAAAATGGATCCGTGACTGCAAACCCTTAAACTAACTCGAAATAATAAACAAAATATAATAGTTTACCATAAATAAAACGCGAATTTTACCGCCGAAGTCGATACTTAAAAGATATTGACATTGAATGCCTTATTTTATCGATACCCTATTTGTACCTACCCTTTAGATTCTATTACGGCTCATACATCGAAATGATCCGTATTTAAAAAAATAAGTATAGGGTTTTATGTTAACGAACGATGTGCTTAAAGGTAACGGTTTAATAAAATTATATGTTGAAACATAATTTTTCAGTTAAGCTACGCCTACTGTGTATTTACATTGAAAGAATGGATTTTCATAATTAAGTAGGCACCGGCCACAAATTGACATTGACAGCGCATTTATTTCGTTGTTCGACTTGGTAAGTACCTGCGAATCTTTACATATTATAAATTAAAGAGCTTTTCGCTTCAGTCTGATGTGTGATCGCGCTGTTCTTCTAAACCACGCAACAGATTTTGATGAGGTTTTCACCATTGTTTAGACATTTTTTATATATTTTTTTAATTATTTATTTCCTTTATTTAATTATTAACATAATTATAAATTATATTAGAATATCAATATAAAAACATTTAAAAATGAAAAATGTATCGGGAACAGAGTCCAAGGGTAAGGGTATTTTTTTTTTTATTTTTTTTTTTATGGATTACATTTTGTTTGGTATGTATCGGTGGGTATTATGATTGTTAAGAGGCCGTATACGAAATTTTACCGATTTCGCCTACCTACGTGACTATACTGGTCTTCAGATTTCTTTTGAAGATTTCTGTGTACATTCCTACCTGTAAATATATCAACCGAATATTTAGCAAGCTCTCCAGGCCATAGTCGTAACGCTAACTGTATCTGCCTTTAGTGTTTCGTTTTCCGCATTCATGTGTATTTGAATCCAATGCGTGTCGATTGCGAGTACCACAGAGCATGGAATCGCCGGTACGACTAGAGACGGCAGTACTAATAACTAAGTGTTTTATGTGTGTTTTTGTATTTAAAATTGTGTAGTACCTTAGTCTACATATTTTTTTTATTTTTTTTTTATATTCGTTTCGCCCAATTTGCGTTGAGCGCAAAATACGGCTGTCACGGTGACAGTTTTAATCATGTTGGGGAGCAAAAATAATAGAAAAGCAAATATCGAAGTTTTTCATTCGGAGATGCCGAAATTTCACTGTTAAATACAATATGAAACAAAAATGAAACAAAATGTATGAACGTAAACGAAGCAACAAGAGTATGAACGGTTCGTAGCAGGTGGCGTTTTGTAGTTTCTGCTTACCCGCATATGAAAATTGCGTGAGTTTATATTTTGAAAAACGAATTCATCCGGGAATCAGAATCTTTATTTGTTAAACATAGGTATTTACTTAATGGTGTTAGGTTAACATATGTGAGCGCTATGTTTTACCATGAAGGCATACAAATATTTAAAATGTAATTTTAAAAAAAAAAACTAAATAAAACAAACAAAACCAAAATAAACTAAAAACATATTAAAAATTATCACTAAAATCTTGAACAGTATAATAACATATTTCTATTAATAGAGAGGTGAGAACTTGCTTAAATTTTGATAGGTGCATATTTTTTATACTATCGGGAATTGAGATATAATCAACGACGTTAGATTTCGGCATTCGGCAACTTTCACTCGCGCTCTGAATGATCGAAAAATGAAATGAAATGAGCGTTCATTTCCTTGTAATTTTGTGTGTCGTGTAAACATGGAATAAAACAAATGAAAAATCACTCGAGTGAAGCGTTTGAGCTATAGAAATGCCATTTCTAGCAGCGACCGCCGAGACGTCTCCATGCTCTGTGGCGTCTATGGCGAGTACTAAGCAGCGCAGTGTACCCGACAATATCGCAGGACTATTACGTAAGGTCGGGCTCCGTCCTTCGGTCCTTTCACAGACTTCGTATTGTTTATTAATCGAAGGCTATGTTGTTAATGAACTCTACAGGGTAAAAATATAAATTAAACGTTTATTTCTTCAAACATTTAAAAACATACCTACAATTAAAAAGACTTCAAATAAACATATTATAAACTTCGATTGCTCAGTAGGTACGTGAAAGATACAGCAATGGTTCAGGTACTCATATCAAACTCAGTCGCATGTTAGGGGTTTATTTATAAAAGTTGCTTAAAGTATAGTACGACAACTACGACATAACTTAGATGTAGCATCGGCAAAATTCTTAAAACTGATCACCATCCGATTTAGTGCGCCTTCAAAATCTCCAATCTTTATTACTACTTTAGGTGAAAATGATCTTTACGCAAACGCAAGAACTTGTTAAGTCATATGACTAAATACATTCGTAAAATTGAAATGAATGAATGCAAATTTTCAAAATGCTACATCTAACTTGTGTCGAACTGTACTGATTAGCGACTGTTTAACAATAAAATTTTGACGTTTGAACGTAACTTAACTTTAAGCAACGTTTATAAATAAACTCCATAGTGTCTAAGGTGGTTTAAAACTCTCTCTATGAGCACAAAGTAACCCCAACCACTAATAACACAATCGAAACGAAATTAACACTGATCAACCTCATAGCTCCCTTCAAAACGTCCTTCAAAGAATAAACAAATGAACTATTTAAGAGTAAATAGGGTCGGTCCCCTCCCCATACAAAGGCTCTCGCCTGTTTTCTCTCTGGTTTATGAGTTTATGACCTTAGAGCAATGATTTTTTACAGTAAAATAAATATCAATTAGTTATATGCCCCTATGTTTTCCGTTTTGATGATATTATCTGTAAAAGCACTAGAACCCTCAGTAAATGCTCAAAATTGCCTGTTTAGACCGCTGTCATCAATCCTATTGTACAAATTTGACAACTATTAATGAAAAAAGAAAAACAAAGAGGCACAGTAAATATCCTTCTTATTATAAAATATCTTTCAAATTGGTCCAATATTGGAGGAGAGCCGAACCTCGAATTATGACTTTTTGTATGGAGAAAAGACCGACCCTATGTCCTCTTAATTCGTCAGTGCCGTCACATCCCAGGGGAACACGGAGCCCCAGTTTGCGCAGCTAATGACTTCTTTTGTGAAGGTTTCGAAAGTATTCAGACTTCGGCGGTGCGCCTGGGGCTCCTAGTGCGGTGTCGACGTTGAAGCTAGATTTGTCTTTCTGGGTGTTTTGAAGACAGCTTAGTTACTGAAATAATGATATATTTTCAGTTTAGCTTCATCGTCACATAAACAACGTAGCTACACTGGGAAAAAAGTTAATTCCATAACATATTGACAGGCCTGGCTAGATCTGCCAGGGCTGCGGGAAAGTCCGAAAGGGATACCAGGGCCCTTGGCAACAGGTAACTGAAGGAACACGGGTGGGTTTTAGTCAGTAAAAGTCTGACACGCCCTCCCGCTCCGCCCAGACCGGGAGAAGTCATTTGATGATTTCAAACCATCAAAAAAAAAAAACTCCACACTGGGAACGATGTTTTTTTAATGTCAACTCCTTTTTTTAACAATCTACTAAAACAATAAACAGTATACTATTCTTTTCAATATTAAACGAAAAATAAAAATACAGATAAATCTAAATCAGGAACATCTCATCTTCGCATAACCTCCTCATTCCTCGCTCAGCATGCCGCAGTACCCCGCTCATACAACACTTTCAATTTCAGCTGGCGCTGTAAATTTTTATCATTATTATCATAATATACCGTGGATGAAGGAAAAAGTATGTTTATTTAGTATTTTATGAAAATGAGCTGTACGAGAAAGTGCTTTTAGCTAGATTAGGTGTACTTTATACCTAATGTGTTATGATTTAAATACGGCATGGGTACTCTACGGGTAATATTACTGAGTGCGAAGGGGGACCTATATACTTCATCGTAGGTACCTTAATTATTAAAATAGGCCCTTTTCCCGACTGATTATTAACCTACTCTAACATCCAATGAGGGTTCTCAGAAAAGACTTTCGCTAGGTGGCAGCACTGAGACGTCAGGTCCGTGCACCTGTCAAAAGTGTTAAAGCGTCTATATATTCTTTAGTCGTGACTGAATGATGAACGAATGAATGAAACGAATGATGAACATCATCATATATTTTATATTCATTGATAGTTAATTGATTCAGGCGTGACTAAATCTATTATAAAATACAATTGACGTAGATATATTTAGTAACCTATTCCGCTTGACTATTCTTCAAGAGTCATAAAAAACCCTGTATGAAATCGACACGTGATTCACCGACCGTGTGGCAACGTGTTCTGGTTTGCAATTGGTCAATCGTCATCCTGAGGATGCCTCGTTGAGAGGTTTTTTATGACTAGGAGGATTTTTATGACTCTTGAAGAATAGTTAAGCAAGGTTACTAAATATATCTACGTCTATTATATTTTTTATATTCATTGTCGAAATGGAAGACCACTTGTCAAAGTGGCGCCACCTGGTGGGGTGAATTGGATGTAATTTTGACAAACTGTAGGTTTTAGATAGTCGGCTTTGGACCTCAGTCTGCGATACCCTCTTCAGCGTGTAGCAGAAAGATGTCGTCATATTTAAGGGTTAACCATTTTTTTTTTTTTTGAGGATGGTTCGTCAAATGACTTTTCTCCCGCTACGGGCGGAGCGGGAGGGCGTGTCAGACTTTTACTGACTAAAACCCACCCGTGTTACTTCAGTTGCCTGTTGCCTGGGTCCCGGTATCCCTTTCGGACTTTCCCGCAACCCTGACAGGCATCGGTCCTAACGGACCCCGTCGTTCGCATGCCCGGCAGTGGTACAACCAAGACACGGGCTTAGTGCTCAGACCTTTGCGAATTCCTTTATCAGGCGTCCCAAGGCGTCTGCGCAAAATCTCCTAGCTTACTAAAGGGACGAAACTTAGTGTAAACTTACGTAAGTTTTTAACCGACGAAAAAAAAAGGAGAAGGTTCTCAAGTCAACACGTTTTTTTTTTTTAGATAGTCGGTTTGGAACCTCAGTCTGGGATACGCTCTTCAGCGTGTAACAGAAAGATATCGTCATATTTAAGGGTGTGGTACAGACCATCAATCTGAACAACTTTATCCATGTGATCAACATAGTAATAGCGAAAAAATTATCAACTGTCCCATACAAAACTTGAATACCTACTCGACACAAGTGTATGGGACGGCTGATAATACCTACTCGACACAAGTGTATGGGACGCCTGATAATACCTACTCGACGCAAGTGTATGGGACGGCTGATAATACCTACTCGACACAAGTGTATGGGACGCCTGATAATACCTACTCGACGCAAGTGTATGGGACGGCTGATAATACCTACTCGACGCAAGTGTATGGGACGGCTGATAATACCTACTCGACACAAGTGTATGGGACGCCTGATAATACCTACTCGACGCAAGTGTATGGGACGGCTGATAATACCTACTCGACGCAAGTGTATGGGACGGCTGATAATACCTACTCGACGCAAGTGTATGGGACGGCTGATAATACCTACTCGACACAAGTGTATGGGACGCCTGATAATACCTACTCGACGCAAGTGTATGGGACGGCTGATAATACCTACTCGACGCAAGTGTATAGGACGGCTGATAATATCTACTCAACGCAAGTGTATGGGACGGCTGATAATATCTACTCGACGCAAGTGTATAGGACGGCTGATAATACCTACTCGACGCAAGTGTATGGGACGGCTGATAATACCTACTCGACGCAAGTGTGTGGGACGGCTGATAATACCTACTCGACGCAAGTGTGTGGGACGGCTGATAATACCTACTCGACGCAAGTGTGTGGGACGGCTGATAATACCTACTCGACGCAAGTGTATAGGACGGCTGATAATATCTACTCGACGCAAGTGTATAGGACGGCTGATAATATCTACTCGACGCAAGTGTATAGGACGGCTGATAATACCTACTCGACGCAAGTGTGTGGGACGGCTGATAATATCTACTCGACGCAAGTGTATGGGACGGCTGATAATACCTACTCGACGCAAGTGTATAGGATGGCTGATAATACCTACTCGACGCAAGTGTATGGGACGGCTGATAATACCTACTGGACGCAAGTGTATGGGACGCCTGATAATTTTTTCACGATTATAGAGAAAGTTGTTCAATTTGATGGTCTTTACCACACCTTTCTGATAGGCTGTATAATGTTCTATATGAATGCAACGTAACAACTTTGCCAACCAAGAACGACAAACCGGGACGCAACTTGGTAACCCTGACATTGTCTCCAAGTGCGTGGTACATAGAGATTTGAACCAAGGTTAATAATTTTATAAACCCTCAACAGTAAACTTGGTTCGAGCATGCCAGGTTAGCATGTCAAGAGTGCGTGTCTCTAGAACCTTGGCCGTCACCACTTGTTATATTTACGTTTTTCATGACGTTTGACCTCCCGGAAACCTGATTTACGATTGATTTAGTAGAATTGCGCTGTAATCTTAGTTTAAGGACGAAAAGATTGTTTGTTTGGAGGGCTGGCAAGTTGTGAATTTATTATGTTTTAAGTTGTTTCATAAAGGTACTAATTATGTCTCAAAATGTTGCTATTTGCAGATTTTGAAGGGAAATTCCGGTATTTTTTAAGAACGTTTGCATTCGCATCTCATTTGCAATCTGTCAAAAATACAATCAATTCACCATCATTTTTAACCAAACAATCTGCCTAGCCTTTTCCCAACTATTTTGGGGTCGGCTTCCAGTCTAACCGGATGCAGCTGAATACCAGTATTATACATGGAGCGACTGCCTACCTGACCTCCACAATCAGTAACTGGGTAATACAATACTCCTTGGTTAGGCTGGTTGTCAGACTTTGGGATTGCTGACGACCCGTAACGACTGTCAAAGATCCATGAATGACAGCCGGGACCAACGGCTTAAAGTGCTTTCCGAGGCACGGAGGAATCTCGATATGTGAAAATGGTCACCCATCCACGGACCAGCCCCCGTAGCGTAGCTTAACCTGATGGATCGACCCAAGCGGCTGTTATTACTTAGTCACGAGCTCCACCATCATATTAAACCCCCGACGGAAAAAGAGGGGTGTTATAAGTTTAACGTGTGTATCTGTGTGTCTGTCTGCGCCATCGTAGTTGCCAAAAGGCTGAACCTATTTTGGTTTTCTTGGTTTTGTTTGAAAGGTGATTTGATCGAGTGTTCTTAGCTATAAAAAAAAATCGTTTATTAGATACTTTGTTTTTGTCGGGGGTTTAAAAAAAAAATAATTTAAGGATACTTGTAGTCAAGTTTGACTAACTGCGACTTGTCGTTTTTTAAGTACGAGAATTGGCCTTTTGATAATTAATATATAAAACTATATTATACCCACGGATATCGATTATACCTATATATTAATATGTAATTTGAATTCCTGATAAAGGAAAACATTTTACTTTATGTAGGTACAAACATTATTGATCTAATTCATCATCATCAGTCTACAGCAGTCCACTGCTGGACATAGGCCTCTCCAATTGCACGCCATTCAGCTCGATTCTCGGCAGCTCTCATCCAGCTGCTACCAGCCACCCTGCGAAGATCGTCGCTCCACCTAGCCTGAGGGCGTCCTACCTTACGTTTGCCGATTCGCGGTCTCCACTCAAGAACAGATTGATTTACAGTGGACTGTGATAGGCTGAGTCGATTGATTGATTGATAATTTAAGACCCTGTTGAACAGATGATATAAAATAATAGGATGGATTTACCAAAATTGTACATGACTCCCGTAATCCTAGGAATATGTCGGATGGCGTAATATTTGTAATGAAGTTTGGCACTAAATCCAGCTGTGCTGCGAATAATTAATGACGTGCGGTTAGATCTGTCGGACGCGGAAAATCCGTCGCTAATCCAATTTACTCGGTTTTGCCTAAATGTGGTCAACGTATCAGTATGTAGGTAGTTACGTAATAATATTCATGCTTAAAAGTCCATTTGGATATTTGCAAATAAATCGCTGTTTTGATAAATCAATAAAAAATGCCGAATTAAATTATAAAATAATGCGCTCTAGTGCAGTAAAATATTGATTATTAAATGCAATAATAACACTGAATTAGGTGTTGTAACAATTTTAAGTGTAAAAAAAGTGTTTACAAAGTGATACATTTTTTTGTTGCACTTAAAACTAAAAATTCAGTGTTTCAATATTATTTATTGGTATATGTATGCAATAATACAAGATTTTCTGAAATCGTAGTACCTATCTACTCTTTGCAATAAAAAGCAGATATAAACATACAATGAAAAACAAAAACTCGCTTCACTGCAGTTTTAATACCCGCACGTGCAAACTACGCTCATTGCAGATTCCCTGTACAGTCGAACTGGTTATTTGGTATACAGGCAGCTCAGTTGCAACTACATTATAAGGTTGTGCATTCGGAAAGGTGGCAACGTCGTAAATAACTGTCAAATGGTAAGTATTTGACAGTTATTTACGACGTTGCCAACTTTCTTTTGTTTTGGTTAATTTGTCAATATTACTGTATGCAATTTTTAAATTACGCTCTATAGTGTACTAAAATATTGATAACGGAATGCAATAATAAATATTGTAACACTGAATAGTTCGTTTTAGATGTAGAAAAAGCATTCGGAAACATTCCAAATGCCCTATTTACACCTAAAATAGTTACAACAGCTAATTCAGTATTATTATTACAATATCCGATACTATATTGCTATATACCGTATTTGTACAGAGTAATGTTAACAAAATAAGAACAGGTAAATATTTGACAGCCATTTGCAACGTTGCCAGCTTTAGAATTGGCGTTCTTTATACAAAGTTGTGAGTGTGATGAGTGATCAATATAAAAATATTGATCACTCTCTTAAGTATGTCATAAACTTAAAAAGTTACTGCGCACACAGCTTAGCTGTGTAGTGGAAAGATTAATATTTTTGAATAATACCATACCATATAGTTTGTTCGATTGTACATTTAGGATTAATAACGCAAACCGCAGATTTTTACTCTGTGCATCGCAATGTAGGTACCTAAAATGTGGTTTTGAATTAAGTTTGCATATTTTTCCTGTCGCATTAAGTAGGCTAATTAATGAATGCCGGTTCAGCTACATTAAGCTCGTGTTTTATTTTACGAGGGACAATCTATTCTTAGGCAGTGGAGCTACAGGTTAATTGTCTTTTTTTTTATTATACAGTCGGTAGTACGTTCGTGTTAGTGGTGACAGTTTAACCCGAGCAGTCGAAGCTCGAGCGAGTTGAAACTCCGCACTACGCTAGGCCAGCGTAGTACGGAGTTTCAATTAAAAGGCCAGCATCTCAGAACAAATAAAAAACCAAGACAGCGCTGTCAACAGTGACGTGAGGCGAGACGAGGTTTCGTAAACATGTGTGCACTTACGGAGGTGTAGTTTGATTGTAAATGTTTGTAAATGTGTGCGTGTGGGCGTGTATGCACAGATCGGAGGTGTAGTTTTGGCATGCTTCACTGTGTTGTTCGCAGCGCATGTACATTCATGCAATTCTTCCACAGTAAGAACCTATTAAAATTCTTAATGACCCAAGTGACTTGAACACGGAATGACTGTTCCAATGAAATTCAAATCGCGAACTACAATTTCAACTACAGTTTAAGGCCGTTTGTCCACCGCACCGTGAACGGGACGTTAATGAGAACGAGATGACAACGCACGACGCTGAAGTAGCGACAGTACATTTACTATGGCCGCGTAATATCGTTTCTCGTTGACGTCCCGTTCACGGTGCGGTGGACAAAAAGTGTTAGAGTTGGAATTTTTCAAACGGAAAATAAAATTTGTCATAGAAACAACAACAAGATAGATGCTTAGATCTTTTTTAGTTATAACATAACATTACTCCTGTAATCGCCTATGGGTTAGGCAGAGGTGTACCTAAAGTACACAAACATTTCGCCAGTTATGTTTAAGTACCATGTAATAGGGGGCGAGCCTGTTGCCATGAAAGAAATTCTACTAAGAAATTAGTAGAATTTCTACAGAGAAAAAAAAAATTCTACTGAGAAATTCCAGATGAAAGAAAACCCAATAACATTTTGCTCGACCCGAGAATCGAGCCCAGGACCTCATTCTCAGCAGTAGTGGTTGCGACCACTAAACCAACGAGGCCTTTCTCAGGCAAATAAATTGTCCTCCTGAGAAAAATTACGTAAGCAACCGTAATTGAATAAACTTCTCCAAGTTATATTGTATACTTGTGCACGAAGGGTAGTCGGCCATGTTGTCGTTCAATCGATATCGACGATAAATAAATAATTTCCTACTTCACGCCCACGAATAGAAAAATTCTTTTGACGAATTCTATTTTTAGTTATGTCATACTGGTTTTTATTTATGTCATACAGAGATATTTATAGACAGTAATGAATAAAGTCTCTGGTTGCGTGTGGGCGGTTAAATTATTATCGTAATTAATTTTCGTACCTACATTGTTTGCGTTTGAAACGCTAATTTGACAGTCGTCAATCCCATTTATAGTCTTCTTCTTCATCTTCAACATTAATATCCTCATAAATAATTCCATTGTTCTTCGTAATTGTTCATGTTGTTTAGTGTTTTCGGAGTATTATACAAAATTATGTATATACATACATTTTATTTAAATAACTAGCGACCCGTCCCTGCTTCGCACAGTTTTTACGACTTGACCAAACATGGAGATTTCCTTAGTATACCTACGTAAGTTTATTAATATTGCTTTATACACATAAACCTTCCGGAATAAATTCTCTAAATGATAGTGAAAAACGCATCACAATCCTTTGCGTAGTTTAGAAGAACAACACGGTCACGAAATGTGACTACAATTTATAATATGAATAGATATAAGTAGTTAAGATCGCGTTCACAACAGTGTTATTTAGATCAAGTAAATTCATCTATTGAGGCTTTATAAGGCAATCAAACCCGCGGGAATGCCGAGTGCATATAGGGTGACTCGTACCTAATTAGTGACCGATACTTGAACACGTGACTTTACCCATCTTTATGAAGGAATGTTTTATTCTCACACATATATGTACAGCTAATGTAAACTGGAAGAGCGGGGTCACCTAATATAAGCAAATCTTTGCTTAAAAGGTGACTCCAAAATTAATTATGTAATGTAAAACACCACACAAACACAACAGCTGATTTATTTTCGAGATTTCATGTTTGTTTATAAAGATGAGTCGCTACTAATTATCAGTGACCCTATATAGCATAGATACTTATTATCGTAAAAATAAATACCTAATCACTGTACGATGTCTCAAGAAAAAAATCGTAAGACCTGTAAAATTGCCAATATACAGCATATAACAAAAACACTGTCCTATCCGAAAGGCGCATAGGTACCGCAATAACATTACCAAAAAGTACCTAACAAAAAAAAAAACATTTTTTTTGTGAAAATTTAAAGTTATTGCTAAATTAAAAATTCACGTTTTTTTTTACCAAAATTACCCCAATTTCATTATAAGTTAGCAAAGTTTCTACAGAGGTCATAAGTTATGACTTGTAGACAGCCGTTAAATGGCGGCCGCCCGCGCCCCATGTAATAACTTAGGTACCTACTATCACAATTCGCAACTAAAATACACGCTTGATTGATCAAGAACGGAATCGAAAGATCTATCAAGTTAACCGTAATGGAACTTTTCTACGGAGGTCAATAAGTTATGACTTGTAGTAGACACCTGACCGCGCCTGATGTATTAACATAGATACCAACACAACTTAAATACACGCTTGATTGATCAAAAACGGAATCCAAAGATCTATCAAGTTTACCGTAATGGAACTTCAAACTTGTGTAGCCTCAATTTAAAACTAATTAATCCGAACAGATGTTTCACTAATTAAACGTAAGGTAAAACGCTAAAGTAATATAACTTCGAAGTAATAATTCTTCCCACAAGATAAATCAAAACTCCGTCTAAGCCGGTGCCCCAAGGAAAGTGATTTATAGGCAAATTTTCATTTAAACTTTTAAAGTATGACAATCTTTAGAGCTCCATTTTGAATTATTTTGTTACATTCTTAACGGTTAACGTTTGAAAAGGGTAGACAGGTGAGAAGTGCGTCCCAGGTATACTTAGCTACATATATGTCATACACATAATCATTATAATACCAGTGATAGCCTAGTGGTGTGACCGTTGGACTGCCAGTGCCCAAGTATGTTGGATTGAATATTTGTCACAAAATAAAATACATGAAAAAATGGAACGGGTAGGTCGCGAAATATTTCTTCATACTAAAGGGGCCGTGTCATGAAAAAGAAACTTAAAAGCCTTGTAGTACCAAATGTCATTATTTAGTTTTATCAAAAGTTACAAGTCTACACGTTCACAAGTTACCTAGAATGTAAATTTTCGTTAAATTCATAGATCATCTCCATATTCAATATAAGCTCATCTCCATATTCAATAAAAATCGAATTCAACAATTTATTGCGGTACTATAAGCACGACACTAGTAAACTTGTAAGACGAAATAGAGAGTCGCCGGATACTCAGGATTTGTTATGATTTTCTACATATAACTTACAAATATTTTTTTGATAAACAAAATCACGAATAAAAGTGTCAAAATATAAATACTTGTGAACTAAATAATGACAATTGGTGATACAAGGGTTGTAAGTTTTGATAAAGAGGACACTGGTCTCGAGTTCGAACCCAAGACACGCATCTTTGAATTTTCGGTTTCAAGTGCGTATTGTATAATTATCACTGCTTAATAAACGGTGAATAAAAACATCGTGAGGAACATTGTGATGCCTGAGAGATATTTCTCGACGGCATGTGAAGCCAAGTTAGAGGTCCATGGCCCACACAAAGAATGACTGTAATTGTAAATAGATTCAGTAAGTTAGCAAGTTGGTAGCGAGACTGCCAGCGCGGAGTGCGCCGAAGATTTTAATTTATAACGCATTATCACTTATGTCGTTATTTTTTTTCTTGATTTTAAATAATTTTAATGAATAAGAATGAGTTTATAGTAATTATGATGTAAGGAATATACTTCTGTTATTTTATTTAATTATAATAGTATTATTGCGCACTGATTGTTTATTAGCTTATCTTTACTAGCTGCACCCCGCGGTTTCACCCACATAAGTCTCATCCCGTAGGAATATTGGGATGAAAAGTATCATAAGTCCAAAGTATACCATGTGCCAAATTCCATCTAAATCTGTTCAGCCGTTTTAGCGTGAAAGCGTAACAAACAAAATTCACTTTCGCATTTATAATGTTAGTTATGATTAGGATAATAATAATAATTAGGATGATTGCGCACTGATCTTATTGTACCATTATTACCTTTGATATACAAATATATCAATAAATTTACTTATGACTTTATTGTGGTGTGTCTGTTATTGTGTTCAATCATTGCAGGTTACAAACATAATTCTTAAGTTTACTACAAAAAAATGGATCACTGTGTGTGAAATAACATCTAGTAAGTATACAACGTCCTCAAACGCTTAAAATAACAATAAACTTGCCATGAATCTCTATCCCTTTTTATAACTCTCTATGAAACAACCATTATTTAGTCGTCTCACTCACATAAAAATGTATGGCTATTAAAAATAAATTAAATACGCTCCGACTTCGAACGATAATGATATCAATGTACGGCAATTATTTTGTCAATACAGTTTATTGATGTCGTGCGTAACATGTGTTTTTACCCTAAAATTTTTATTTCTGTCCTTCGAGTGAAATTAATAAAGTTCTGAAATAAACTTGGAATAATTTAAGGGGGATGCACCAAGTTAGCGGTAAGTTAGGTAAATAAATATTTGATACGACCGCGAATCATATTTAGATCAACATGCAAATATCAAAAAACCGTAAGAAAATTTGAATTTCGCGGGCTACCCTGAAGCTTCGCCTTAAGGTGGATGCGCTAGGGTGGCTCGCGAGATTCAAATTTTCTTACGTTTTTTGCAATTTGCAGGTCAGTATCAGGTTGTATGTTGATCTAAATATTATTAGCGGCCGTAACAAATATGGATTTACAGAATTATAAACATAAGAATCAGCAATACAACTCTCTAAGTTCATGTAAGTGTAATGACTGACGATTTCATGAAATTTTCATTCAGTTAGCAAGTTGGTAGCGAGACTGCCAGCGCGGAGTGCGCCGAAGATTTTAATTTATAACGCATTATCACTTATGTCGTTATTTTTTTTCTTGATTTTAAATAATTTTAATGAATAAGAACGAGTTTATAGTAATTATGATGTAAGGAATATACTTCTGTTATTTTATTTAATTATAATAGTATTATTGCGCACTGGTTGTTTATTAGCTTATCTTTACTAGCTGCACCCCGCGGTTTCACCCACATAAGTCTCATCCCGTAGGAATATTGGGATGAAAAGTATCATAAGTCCAAAGTATACCATGTGCCAAATTCCATCTAAATCTGTTCAGCCGTTTTAGCGTGAAAGCGTAACAAACAAAATTCACTTTCGCATTTATAATGTTAGTTATGATTAGGATAATAATAATAATTAGGATGATTGCGCACTGATCTTATTGTACCATTATTACCTTTGATATACAAATATATCAATAAATTTACTTATGACTTTATTGTGGTGTGTCTGTTATTGTGTTCAATCATTGCAGGTTACAAACATAATTCTTAAGTTTACTACAAAAAAATGGATCACTGTGTGTGAAATAACATCTAGTAAGTATACAACGTCCTCAAACGCTTAAAATAACAATAAACTTGCCATGAATCTCTATCCCTTTTTATAACTCTCTATGAAACAACCATTATTTAGTCGTCTCACTCACATAAAAATGTATGGCTATTAAAAATAAATTAAATACGCTCCGACTTCGAACGATAATGATATCAATGTACGGCAATTATTTTGTCAATACAGTTTATTGATGTCGTGCGTAACATGTGTTTTTACCCTAAAATTTTTATTTCTGTCCTTCGAGTGAAATTAATAAAGTTCTGAAATAAACTTGGAATAATTTAAGGGGGATGCACCAAGTTAGCGGTAAGTTAGGTAAATAAATATTTGATACGACCGCGAATCATATTTAGATCAACATGCAAATAGCAAAAAAACGTAAGAATATTTGAATTTCGCGGGCTACCCTGAAGCTTCGCCTTAAGGTGGATGCGCTAGGGTGGCTCGCGAGATTCAAATTTTCTTACGTTTTTTGCAATTTGCAGGTCAGTATCAGGTTGTATGTTGATCTAAATATTATTAGCGGCCGTAACAAATATGGATTTACAGAATTATAAACATTAGAATCAGCAATACAACTCTCAAAGTTCATGTAAGTGTATTGACTGACGATTTCATGAAATTTTCATTCAGTACACTTACATGAACTTAACATCAACACAGCGCATCAACCTTAATTTAATTCGTTTAAAATGATGGTGTAACAATATAATTTCAGGGTACCTACATATAATTAGGTACTTATTTTGTTATTATTGCATCTAAATAAGAAGCAATTCTGCCTAGCCTTTTCACAACTATGTTGGGGTCGGCTTCCGGTCTAATCGGATGCAGCTGAATACCAGTATTTTTCATGGAGCGAATGCCTATCTGACCTCCACAACTCAGTTGCTGGGTAGTACGATACCCCTTGGTAAGACTGGTTGTCAGACTTTTGGGCTTCTGACTACCGGTAACAACCTTCAAAGATTTACGAATGACAGCCGAGACCAACGGCTTAACGTGCCGTTCCGAGGCGTGTGGAGTCTCTATAAAAAATTACAAAAAAAAAATACATATGTAAGTGGATTCTTTGACATGGTCTCATTAATACCCTAGAGTTATGGGATTTAAAAAAAAACATTTTGTATAATAGATGGTCACCCATCCACGAACCGACCGCGGCAAGCCGTGCGGCTGTTATTATTTAGCCACGAAGCCCTCAAACCTAGAAAGTACATAATTATTATGAAGTGAAAAAGTCGCATAGGTACTAACTAGATTTAAATTCACAACTTTTTGCATGAGAGAGACAATGGACCGGGGACTGGCTTGATGGATTTTATACCAAGTTGTCGGAAGACAGAATTTTGGAATAAAATATTTAAAAAATATATAGTTATAATGTCGTGATGGCCCAGTGATTAAAGCGGACAGGCTTTAATCACTGGACCGAAATTGTCTCTCAATAACTATTTCCTTCAACTCTTTAAACTTTCCCGATCACGGTAACAATGGAGCTTTAATCCTGAAACTTTTTTCTTTGAAGCACTACACTTTAAGCGCACCACTTATTTATGTCCAGGATTTTTGCTGTCTTTTATACGTAGACTTTTTATAGGATTTAATTATGATAATTTTGGTTACCCTTAGATATAGAAATATGAAACTGTAAGATTTACTAGAGACAGACTACTGAGTATTTTTTTTTTGAAAACATGTTCTTTTCTCAAAAATTTCAATAACATACCCAATATAGGCCCTAGTTATAAAAGGCGCCCGAGCCGCGCGTCTTGGAGGTACACTGCGTTTTGGGCGCTCAATAAAATTTCGAGCGAGCCCTTGGACGGCAGTGCTTGATGTAATTCGTTACCTATAATTTTACTGAGCGCCCAAAACGCACCGTACAAGAGGCGCTGCTCGGGCGCCTGTTAAAACTAGGGCCATATACAAATTAAAACAACCGACTTCCAAAAAACAAAAACCAAAAACACCGACTTCCGAAATTAAAGTTATTTTTCACTTTGTAGTGTTTTTTATGGAAGTTGGTTGTTTTAATGAAAAAAAAAATTTACTAAAGTTTTTTATTTAATCTAAGTGCGAGAGCTGTATGTACCTACCTACGTACCTACCTACCGATCAAATCATGATAAAACAAGAAAAATTCTTGTTTTATCATGATTTGATCACCGTCATGTCTGTGAAGTTTTGCCGTTTAATTTGACCTTGAATAGCAACTAGCGTTTCTCTTCGGCTGCCACATATGTTAGATAATAGTCACCTCTACGGCACCATAAGTCGTGATAACCTTCCAAGACACATACAACAGCTGATTTACAATTCTGTTTACTAACTAGTAGAAATTAAGAAGTAACACGAGGTCAAGTAGTAGATACAGACGATTTATTCCTATGTTTGTGACTAGACGGCTAGGTTTATGTGTTTGTTTGTCTGTGCTTTTATAACTCGTAAACATGCTCGAGCTGGTTCTGAATCGGTTATGATCTTTATGCGGATTTAAATATCGATGTTGATATTTTTGCTGGTATCGGAGTACAATAGACGTAGATATATTTAGTAACCTATTTCGCTTAACTATTCTTCAAGAGACTGACTCTGACTCGCTAGGTGTGGCAACACGTCGTGTTCTGGTTCGCGACAGGTCAATCGTCATCCTGAGGATGCCTCGTTGAAAGGTGAAACACGTGTTGATTTCTTACAGGGTTTCTTATGACTCCTGAAGAATAGATAAGCGGTATAGGTTACTTTTAATATATATACGTCTATTGTATCTTATATTTGATTTCTGAAAGTCGCGCCTGAATCAATTAACTTTGGTATCGGAGTAGTGCGCATGGAAGGGCCGGTCGATCTAAATTTAAAAAAAACTCACCGTGGAAACTTAGTTGAAGTGAACAGTCAATGCACCATGGGATGGACACTATTGAAAGTCACCTAAGTTTTCACGGTGACAAGTTACAGAATAGATCGCTGGATTTTTGTTTTTAGGGTTCTGTACACGAAGGGTGCCACGGAACCCTATTACTAAGCCTCCGCTGTCCGTCTGTCTGTCTGTCCGTCTGTCTCATGAACTGTAATAGGTAGACAGTTGACGGGAACACAGACGCTGGCAGAGAGTTCTCCAAACCGAAACTACTTTTTGGAAGGGGCGCCTAGAATCAATCAGAAAGAAAGAAAAAGCGAATTCTATTTTCTTGTAAATTTTGACGTTCAAAGTGCCTTTTAATGGCCTACTTACGGCGAAATGGGACTGACGAGAGCCGAGGGGGTGGTAAGACCCGCCCGCGCGCAATTCTAGTGCACTATGTTTACAAATATTTAATTTTAAAATTTTATTTATGTTTATATAGAAAAATAAGTCCATAATCCCTTAAAGTATTTAAAAGTGAACACGTAGACAAAATTTTATTACAATTGCTTTGATAACAATCGAATGGAATATGTGCAGATTTTAAGGAAACTGCGGTTTTTTTGTATCGAGGGAAGTGTCAATCGTGTTTCGGGCCTCATACTTCACTAAAGAAACTCTTCAATTTTCGTAATCATAAAAAAAAACGCTAATGCGTTTTTTTTAGAGAAACATTGATTTTGCGTGAAGTCCATTTCACCTTAAAATAAATTATTTGACTCTGAATGTGCCATAATGAACTACTAACTAACCCTATTCACGGCTGATTTCGCCACGCTTAATCATCAAATCGTCACTAGAGAACAATGGCTCCTCATATCATCATTACCTGTGTCTAGGTTCGTCGCTAAATGATAATCGCTGCACGAGTCGATCTTGCCAGTTTGTGGATGGGTGACCATCCATTACATATTGAGACCCTTCCGTGTCATGAAGAGCACGTTAAGCCGTTGGTCCCAGCTGTCATTTGTAGAACTTTGACAGTCGTTACGGGTAGTGAGAAGCCCTAAAGTCTGGCAACCAGCCTTATAGGTACCGTGGTACCCGGTTATTGGGTTGTTGAGGTCAGATAGGCGCTTCATGTAAATTACAGGTGGCCTAAAACGGCCACATTAGCTATTCCTCTAAAAGCAATTCATTTCGTGAATTCCCAGCTGTCATTAGCAATTCCTCTAATTTGATACAAAAGCAATTCATAATTTGTGGACCATTTTACGAATCTCAATAGAAAACTGTCAAACAGATGAATTATATCGTAATAAAATCGCACGCAGATCATTTATGCGTTGTCAGTTTGTGACATTTTACGATGATTCATAATATTTTCATATTATGATTCTTCCAAAGTAGCCGTTTTAAGCTCCCTGGTATTAAACTGCATCCGGTTAGACTGGAAGCCAACCTGGACATAGTTGGGAAAACGCTTAACCTTCGATCGACTCTTGTGGTTGTTTTTAATTAGCCACGAGCCCCTTTGTATGTACTTCGTATTTATAAAGCGTAGTGGCCACTGACGTAGATCAAAGAAACAAAATGGCGCATCTCACATGACAAAAGTACGACGTAACTTTCGTTTTCTACCGAAGGTTGTTAAGGTTACCTTTGACGTAAAATGGAACGTCACATGAAACGGTCTTCATGAAAGGAGTCGAATCCAATTATATTTGGAAAACTTTTAATGGGCAAAATCGAAATCGGAGTGTACAAGTTGAGAATTTAAAATAACTTTCTTGTGTGAAGGTAAATAAAGATTTCAAATAGAGATGTAGATTTTAGATGCGTAGTGGAGAGAATCAGCTCCACGCACATGTTATTTTTGCAACAATGAAGTGGGTAGGTCGAGGTGTGGTAAAAAATAATCTAGGCAAATTGATACTGAATACGTTCAGAGAGTATTTTAAGGGAATGATGGCTCAACATTTTTCTTACAGATAGCTCTACTTATAAACGGAACTTACCGATCTAACAAAGTTTTATTTAGCACGGAGCCTACTTCGCACGGTTTTGAATACTTGAGAAAACATTGATATTTTTCGTAAATTTAATATTAACGTATTACAACCACAAACCTTCCGGAACAATTCTCTAAAGAATGGTGAAAACCGCATCAAAATCCGTTGCGTGGTTTAGAAGAACGACACGATCACACAAACAGACACGAAAAGCGAGTTTAATATGTAATATGTATAGATATAGAACGTTCCCACTGCTGGGACACATGCTTCCTGTCCATGAGAGGAATGTTTTATTTATTTTCACTAAACCTCTTAACCTCACAAATCAATACACATAAAGCCATAACCATGGATAAACCATGGATAGTCCCGTTCTACGAGAGTCAATAAATTTTTATGTTCCTGACCAGTATATGCGTGGCGTTGTAAGACGACAACATAGACTCCTCTGCTACCCGTCCACATGGTGTGCTCCCCGAACTAACACCACTCCCACTGCTAGAGCAATTAAGTTAATTAATGACTTTCTAAAATATATTCCTGGAGCAGATTTATTTTTTGACTCTCAAAGGACAATCGCTAAACATGTGTATATTTATTTAAATATCAAGAAATGATTGTTGTTTAGTCTAAGAAGTTTTAATTTAAAAATAATAATGTTTTGTAGAATTAGCATAGATATAAGCGGTTTGGTGTAAACTGTTAGCTTATATTTGATGAATAAATGAATATTGAATAACTCTCAAGGAATAAGCTAGCGTGATCATACTTATTCCCTGTTGTATGAAACTCTGCCTAACAAGGGCACCTCCGCCTTAAGTGGGCTCAAACACAAAAGATCCGCCGTTCACCGTGAGGCAGCGATCTTTCTCCAAGATTAAGACACGCGACGTTTCAAGAGCGTTAAATGTATGTGAGACTGTAGGTATTGATAACGATAGTAGGCGGCCATCGGATATTATTACTTCTACAGCTTGGCAAAAAAGAGTTTGGAAATAATGAGGGCGCCACTATCGCACAAAGGTCATTTCAAATGGGAAGGAGTAAAAGAATTGTCGTAAAAAAACGCTGCTTGTGCTTGTGGGTGACTCAAAACCTACCTACTAGCAGATTTCGGAAAAGTAGTGCCAACATCAGGGTTGTCATAAAACAAACAAGTTGTTTTAAAACACGTATTTTAAACAATGATTAAAACATTTTGAAATAAAACAATGTTTTTTATTAAGTGTTTAAAATCACAGTTTAAAACAAGTTTTAAACAATGTTTTAAACACCAAGAAAAAAACATGGGTTTAAATCAAATTTGGATAGCGAAAACTTTTCATTTATTTCCATTCAATAAATGAAAAGTTACAAATGTTCAGGACTAGAAATAGCTCGAAAAGAAATTAAAAAGGTTAGATAGTATATTAGATTGGCATATTTTTTATGAAGTAAGTAATTCCCTGCAACTATGTTGGGATTCCCCATATTTGAACACAGTCCGTTTTACCTATGTAGGTACAGCTATAATTCGATGCCGGTCCCGTTTTGTCGCTTGTTGAAAGGAGGTAATTCCCCGCAATTGTTTTTGGGACTTCTTCTTTGTTATTTAAATATACTTTTAGATAAGTTAATTACCCGCCCATGATCGAACGTCAGACGTACAGTGTGTATGTAATTGGTTCAGTATGTTCACAGATCAGATAGTTACAATAATAGTTAGTAATAACTAAGTATAACTAGTATGATATTCTGTTTTTTTTTTAAGTAGTCTAGGAATGAATTATATTAGGTCTGATCGATTTGTGTTGATAATAAATTTGATAAATCGCTCACAGGAAAAAAAAAACAAAAAAAACTCTTGTTTAAAACATTTTGAACTGTTTGTTTTATAAAATTTAAAAAAAACAGTTTTTTTCCAACCTTGACCGACATCATTGGTCTGTATTACTACTAAAATATTTAGTTTCATTTCTCACCGCATCATAGTCTTTTGTGCCAAGCTGTACAATATTATTGTGCAATATCATAAATTGCGAAATTTTTTTAATACTATAACTTCAATCTGCCTAGCCTTTACCCAACTATGTCGGTTTCCGGTCTAACCGGATGCACATTAATACCAGTATTTTACATGGAGCGACTGCTTATCTAACTACCAAAACCTAGTTACTGGGTAACACGATACCCTGAATACTGTGGGTAGGAGCCGCCTTAATTTCCTTTTTAGGAATAAAATGTCGACACGTGCATACGATAACAAAGATAACTGTTTAGTATAGTAGCTAGAATTTTAATAAAACTTGAATTTTGTTACTTTCTGTAGAAGGTCGCAATTTTGTGGAGGACGGTAATAAAATATAACCCAAAAATACGAGAACCTCTTGAACAAAAGAATTTATATGACTTGGAAGGGTTGACATGTAAAATACTGGGAATTCGTAACAAACATAGTGCTCCGAACAGTACTTATTCAGATAAAAAAAGAAAACTACTACCTACGGGATAAGCAAAAAAGTGCTAGTCGGACACTAAGGGTTCCGTAGCGTTTTAAGATAGAAAATACAATAGACGTAGATATATTTTGTGACCTATTCCGCTTAACTATTCTTCAAGAGTCATAAAAAACCCTGTAAGAAATCGACACGTGTTTCACCTCTCAACGAAGCATCCTCAGGATAACGATGGACCAGTCGCAAACCAGAACACGACGTGTTGCCACACCGAGCGCTGCTGAGACTCTGCCTACAGCGGTCGGTGTTAACGTCAATTGTATTTTAAAATGGATCTCCGCAAAGTCACGCCTGAATTAATTAACTGTATTAAGATACAGGAAAAAACGCCAAAAAAAACACGTTTCTTGTATGGTTTAATTTTAAACCTTTAATTTTTAACTTTGTTTTGTTTTTATTTCTTAAAAAAAAAAAATTTAAAAGGAGGAGGTTCTCCATATGTTTGTGCTTTTTTTTGTGTGTATGTTTTGGAGGAGTAATTGCGTATTACTCCTCCAAAATTAATCGATTTTGATGATTCTTTTCGGGCTTTGGTAACAATAAAAGCGTCTCCGTCACTGTTATTTACATAGCAGGTAGTGGTATTTGAATTTGAGTGGGGTAGGTACCACAACTAAAAAGTGAAAAATAAAAAAAAGTTACAAAAAAAAAAACAACCTACTTCCAAAAAAAAAACACTAACATGAAGTGAAAAATAATTATAATTTCGGAAATTCTGTGTCTTTGCTTTTCAATTTCCGTTTATTGCCAGCGACTTCCGAAATTAAAATTATTTTTCATTTTTTTTTGTTTTTTTTTTTGGAAGCCGGTTGTTTTTTTTTTGTTGTTAAAGTGGCAATAGAAATACACAATCTGTGAAAATTTCAACTGTCTACCTGTCATGAGATACAGCTTGCTGACAGACAGACGGACTCACTGATGGACAACAGAGGCGTAATAGGGTTCCATTCGGCAGCCTTCGGGTACGGAACACTAAAAAGAAGAATAAGCAAGAAACTCATAATAACAAATCGAAATAGCGAAGGGTGACCGTCTATGCTAGCTTCCATAGAAAAATGTTCGGACCTTTTTATATCGAAGCTATATACAGGGTGTGGCGTAAATAATGGATAATCCTGAAACTGTCGTTTGGCCAGATTATCATCTATCATTTACCCCACTTATATCGCCATATGCCCCATATTGTATTTTCTGCATATTGGTAAGTATAGAAGACAATTACCATACCATTCCATACGATGTTTTAATAGCTATTCTGCTATTCTGGGCGGAGACAAATCCAACTAATTAAAGATCATCAAAATCGGTCCAGCTGTTCTCGAGTTATAAGTACTTGAACAAACCCGACTTTGTTTTATAAGATATATCAAAAATATCAATAATTTGGTCATCCATGGGCATATGGCGATATAAGTGGGGTAAATGATAGATGATAATCTAGCCAATCGACAGTTTCAGGATTATCCATTATTTACGCCACATCTGTATATAACTCAACTGCTTGTAATAAACTAGGTTACTGCTATAATTTAACATGATATCACATATGAATTACCTACAATTTAGTAGGTATATTATTAACAAAATTACAGCGTAAATTCGAACCCAATTTCGGTAACATGGTAATAACGTATGCGTGTGATTAAGCCGTAGGGATCTACTATTCATGATGTTTGAATCCGATTCCCACCTGTCAGTACGGATATTATATTGTGTAATGCCTTGTTGTATATTCATTAATTAAATAAGGGGTAGAATAGATTCATTAATTGCCTCATTGGGCTAGTGGTCGCAAGTGCTACTGCTGAGTATAAGGTGCTGGGTTCCCAGGTCAGGCAGAGCCCGGAGTCTAGATTTTTGCACGGTTGATGGCATTAGGCTCGCTCCCTATTACATGGGACTTAAGGCGAAGTGTGACTGGCGCGCAATTATATTGCACTATGTTTACAAATATTTAATTTTAAAATTTTATTTGTGTTTATATAGAAAAATAAGTCCATAATCGCTTAAAGTATTTAATAGTGAACACGTAGATAAAATTTTATTACAATTGCTTTGATGACAATCGAATGGAATAGGTTTTTCTCTTAAAAAAAACAGATTTTAAGGAAACTTTGCGGTTTTTTTGTATCGAGGAAAGTTTTGTCAATCGTGTTTCGGGACTCATACTTCACTAAAGACTCTTTTTCATAATCATAAAAAAAAAAAATGTAACGCAAGTACGTTGTTATTTGAGAGAAACATTGATTTTGTTTGAAGTCGAAACGCGTCAAAACATCTGCTTTGGAACCATTTCACCTTAAACATAACTGGCGAAATGAGGGTGTTTAAAGGTACACCTCTGCCTAACCCCTCGGAGATTACAGGCGTGATGTTATGTTAGATTCAGAGTTTAAAACTATGAATAAACTGAGTCGAATCCTGTTCACGATGCAGGACGCGAGTAATTTATACCAAAGGCTTTTCATCCCACACGTTTATTTTGTAAATATAAAATATTTTGAGGAGGAGCTCGTGGCTAAGTAATAACAGCCTCACGGGTCGATCCACGAGGTGACCATCTTTACATACCGAGACTCCTCCGTGCCTCGGAAAGTACGTTAAACCGTTGGTCCCGGCTGTCATTCGTGGAATTTTGACAGTCGTTACGGGTCGTCAGAAGCCCGAAAGTCTGACAACCAGTCTTACCAAGGGGTATCGTATTACCCAGTTACTAGGTTATGGAGGTCAGATAGGCAGTTGCTCCATGTAAAATACTGGTATTCAGCTGCATCCGGTTAGACTGAAAGCCGACCCCAAGATAGTTGGGAAAAGGCTAGGCAGATTGATGGATTGATAAAATATTTTGAGCTGTATAAATAAATATAAATAAAAAATGCTTTGTTCACGAGGCCGGTCAAGCGTGCTCGATAAATATCAGACTTACGAACGAACGAGCCAATATGTCGGAAAGTTTCACATTCCGTTCAAAATGATTTTGTGAAAATAGGCCTGTCAAATAAAAATATTGTTATTTTAGTGATCAAAAATGTCTCAAGTCGTAAAAATATTTGCCGGTTGGTACCGGGACTTACTGTCCATGTGTACCCGACCAAACGTGCGTACGAAGGTACCTACGTGTTGTCATTCAAAGAGATTGCGTTGACATGTAATTACAGCAAAATTATTTTACGATACGAAATAAGGTTCCATTATTAACTGACTTCTTCAAAAAGGAGGAGGTTCTCAATTCGTCTGTATGTTTTTATTTTTTTTAATTTTTTGTATGTTTGTTACGCGATTACTCCGCCAATTATGAATCGATTTTGATGATTATTTTTTTGTATGGTATGTCATGCTTCCGAGGTGGTCCAATATAAATTTTATTAATTTTGCTTGCGTAGTTTTTGAGTTAGCTTCAATATTACGTATTTTTCCCACTTACTTTATCTAGATGATGTGTTCATTTACTCCTTCACTGTTATTTACATCAGCTCGTGGTATTCGAATTTGTGTGGGGTAGGCACCACAAATAAAAAGTGAAAAAAAAAACGACTTCCAAAAAAAGAACAGTCGGTCAACAACAACAAAAGAAAGTCGGTGGCAAAAAACGAAAATTGAAAAGCAAAGACACCAACTTCCGAAATTAAAGTAATTTTTCAGTTTTGAGTGTTTTTTTTTGTAAAAAGTTTTTATTTTTCACTTTTTTTTTTATTACATAATTATTGCAAATGTATTGTAGATATTCAACGTACTTAGAAAGTAGACTAGCTGCTGCCTGCGGCTTAGTGGACCCTAATTATTTTTCTAAATTATAAGTGGCCCAAGTCACTCCTTATAACATCAGCTATCTGCCAATGAAAGTCCCGCCCAAATCGGTGCAGCCGTTTCGGAGATTAGTTGGAACAAACAGTCAGTCAGACAATTTTAATCATTGGTTTTTTTGTTATAAGTAACGTTTAAACTTGTTGCGGCATCTACATCGCCATAGGCGAAGTACGCATCATAGACCTGACGTCACACAAAAATCCTGACGTCACATAAATCCTGCATCGCGGAATTAGAGTTTACCGCGCGATGGACTACGATTAGTGAGAAGTCGTAATAAACATGCATATTCGACATCTACCATGATTCCGTGGTATCCCTAGGGATTTTGTGAAATCCCTGGTTTCCTCATTTCACTGCGACATATACAAGATTCAAAACTTCAATCGTTGGGCAGTTGTCCGCCAGACACAACACCCGTCTGATCGGAGGATCCTCCCTTTTCTATGGTGGATGAGTGAACTTTACAACCTGTTCTTCATACCCCTAAAAAAAGAAGCTATTATTTTGACATTACAAACAGTCACTTCTCTTTTATTTATTTGTAGTATATATGTATGTATACATAGATTATAACCCCTGCACTGTATTAACTGACATAGAACTAATATCCTACATGCGTACCTAACCATTATGTAGCTTTTTGCAATAGCGAGATAATGAGACGCCAGCTTCTAACCTAATCACCTTAATTAAGAAATCAATACAGCGAAAACATCGTACTACCCGACAAACGGTAAAATTAATACACTTTGAGCTCCTAATTTTGGCCTGAAGCAAAATTCTGCTAACTCAAGTAGAATTACATAACAAAATTAACGTTTGGAAAGGCAACAGTAATTTTCATTTAATTAAGTCTTTCGCTTTAGATAATTCTGCAAGATTGCTGAGTACCGTTAAGATCCCGGCAAGATTGCCGAGTACCGCTAGTGCGTTTGTCCACCGCAGGCGTCACTTGAACGTCACCGAGAACGAGATGACGGTGCCGAAGTAGCGATACTTTCATTTACTATGACCGCGTGTCCGCCGCACGTTCATCCCCCTAGCGCTGTCATCCCGGCTACCTGTTTCGAGTAGTTTGGCGCGTGATCGTGTCCACATACTGCCGTCGCATCGGCGCCTTTCGCCGATGGCATTATGATCACCGTCACCCAGACCTTATATTCGGTTCCAATAATCTCGTTTCTCGGTGACGTCCCGGTGACGGTGGCGGTGGACAAACGCCCTTAATATGGTAAGATTACCGAGTACCGATACCTAATCCCGGGAAGGCTACAATTCGTAAGGATAGCACGTTCAGTTAATGCTCCACGATTAAATCAAATGGTGCGTTGTATTCAATGAAGTGGCTTGCTATATTGAACGAATATACTTTTGAAACGATTTTATAAAGATTGTGAACACAGAAATAATTGTGTTGACTGTGTGAACGATCGTAGGTTCGAACCCTGACAGGCGCTTTACTTTATGCAAATAATTGCATCGCCACTGCTCTCAAAACGGTGAAGGAAAACTTCGTGATGGAACCGGCATGTCCTAGAACCAAAAATTTGTAGGCATGTGACATCTACCAACCTGCACTGCCACCCGCGTGGTGGATTACGGCCCACTCCCTCTCACAGAGAGGAGGCCTGTGTCCCAGCAGTGGGAACATTATAGGCTGATTATGCTATACTTATGTGTGAACGATGATATAGCTAAGAGGGAGTGACTACCGAGATGACGACTAACAGAGAAGTATGGAATCATGTGGCATCGATCACAAATAAATTATAAGGGCAAGAAAATAATGAAGATGATGTACTCAATCACCTTTTTGGGTTCTTCTATATATGTCCATTGCACGGTAAACTTTAATTGCGCGATGCAGGATTTATGGGATCAGGACTTTTGTGTGACGTTAGGTCTTTGATGCGTAGTTTTCATGTGGCGATGTAGATACCGCCACAGAGTGACTGCCTATCTGGCCTCCACAGCCCAGTAACTGGGTAGTATGATACCCCTTGGTAAGACTGGTTGTCAGACTTTCGGGCTTCTGACGACCCGTAACGACTTAACGACTGTCAAAGATCTACGAATGATAGCCGGGACCAACTCCAGCTTAACGTGCTTTCCGAGGCACGGAGGAGTTTCGGTATATATGTATTGTTTATTTATTTAAATCACAAGTTTAACACCTATGTATGTAAAGATGGTCACCCATCCACGGCAAGCGTAGCTTAACCTCATGGATCGAACCGTGCGGCTGTTATTACTTCGCCATGAGCTCCTCCTCTTACACTGTACAGCTTACAAATATTTGTTCCACTTCCCAACTGTTTGGGCGTGTGATATAAATTTGCAGTGGTTTTGACGGCAGGGACTGCAAATAAGACTGAAGTACGTACTTAATAAATAGTGACGTAGTTACATAGTAACTGGTCCTAAAGCTGCGTTTTAGCTGGCGTTTGATAGTTTGGCTGGCGATTTAATTGATTATTTCGAGAGCAAAATTAAACAGTAGTGTAGGGCTGGGTAATAGTGCAAAATGCAATATTCACCACGCATATAGTTTAGCTGCCAGTCGTTTTGCCCGCGCCGTGGCATAACTTGTGTGCTGTATAACTTATGTAAGAAATGTCAGTGTGCTTAATATTCATGGTCATCTGAATAAACTTGAACCTGAACACTGGAATTTAATTAACACTCCATCTCCAACCACGATTTAACCTTTGGTATGCCGGAACGTGGATCTCGTTGAGAAACAATGGATTTTTAATTGTGTCTGTAATTACGGCATACGACGGGTTAATCATAAGGTTACAACTAGTAGTTTAAAGTAGTCATCGTTGCAGTCGTTTTACAATCAATTAAGACAATTTTATGGATGTATTTTTTATCTGGGTTTGATTTTTGTCACGATTTGCAAGTGTCGCCGAACTCTCGGGACATAATTACTCATGAAATCGGGATTTTAAAAGAAATTATTTCAAATGCATCATCATCCTCTGCCTAGCCTTTTCCTATGTTAGGGTCGACTTCCAGTCTGACCGGCTGCAGCTGAATATCAGTATTTTACATGAAGCGACTGCCTATCTGAACTCCGCAACCCAGTAACTGGGTACGATAGCCCTAGGTAAGCCTGGCTGTGAGAAATTGCATAAAATGCGTGCAAAACGATTAAAAACAAGTAGCTAAGAGAAAAATAATAAGTACAAACTATTCAAAGTTTCTTACTATGAACGCAGGAGTACCTGTGTTGTTATGAACGCAGGAGTACCTTCGTTACATAGTAATGTATCGAATATTAATATAGAAACGCTACCTTTTTTAAGCCCGTCTAAAGCTTGATAAAGTAAAAGCCTTTCAAAGAGAAACAAACGACCAAAGACTTTGATGGGAATCATAGATCGATCTTTACGAACAAAAAGCGATTGAAGCCTGCTAAATCGAAAGTCTTTAAAAAGAAAAGACTCGAGCATTTTCTTTCGAAAGTTCAAAGCAATATCAACATGAAATCCTCGAGGGATCAGTGAGGGTTATTCTTAAATCTCATAAAATTCAATTGTTTAACTGTCGAGATCTCGGCTTCTGATTGGGGATGTGAGGATGAACGGATAACCCGGGTGGTGCGAGTAATCCCGGCTATCCGGCACTTTTGCCCACTGCACAAAGTAACCCAAAGGAATTTGGGGATCAGTGGATAATTTGGGAATTATGGTTGGCTATACTTATCGTTATGCTTTTTTTCTAGGGGTTTCATACGTCTTAATGAATCATCAATCGCGTGTCTGTCCATCTGTCACAGTCAATTTGCTCCGAATCTACTGGACCGATTAAGTTGAGTTGATTTTCGACCCGTTTAGGGTTGAAACCGTGGGGTCCGAGTGCTCATAGTTTGTTCAATGATATCTCCAAACGGCTGTTTGACACTTCCCGTGACCCAAGGGCTGGCTTTTACCTTGGTCAGAGGCTAAACATTGCCATTCAACGTGGCAATGCCGCCAGTCTCTTGGGTACATTACCAGCCGACAGCGATGCGGAGGAATTTTTCGTCGCCATATTTTAGATATTAATTGTTTATTTGTGTAGTTAGTTTTAATTGATTAGTTTTGTTAGTGTTAGATTGTATATTTGTAATTGTATTTATTACTCTTATGTTAACAAATGAGTAACATTAAGTTGTCAACTTAATTAAAGGTAGGTAGGTACATATTATGAACATGAACACATATTATGTCTATTGCGTTTCTAACTCGAAAAGAAGACTTTACGTGATCTTCCTTTCAATAAGGAAAAAAAAAAATTGCTATTTAGAGTTGTCACTTTTTAGCATGGCAATAGCGGTCATTGACCCACTAAAATTTTCATTCATTATTTAAAAAACTAAATCAAAGTCCGTTAACGTCCTAATTCAATATCTATCATGTTCCTATAACGAAAAAACCATACATAGTTTACTGTTAGGGTGCCTTTTTAGGATTCCGCAGTCAACAAGGAACCCTTATAGTTTCGCCATGTCCGTCTGTCCGTCTGTCCGCGGCTTAGCTCAGACACCGTTGGTACTAGAAAGCTGTAATTTGGTATGGATATACATATAAAGGACGCCGACAAAGTGGTAATTTTTTTTTTTTTTACCTCCCCTACACGTAAAGTGGAGTTGTTTTTTTTTTTTCTCGCCCATCCCTTGGTGTGGGGTATCGTTAGGATTCCTGAATCCAAAAATGGTTTACACCATTTACCACCAACCACCACCATTAACCACCAATGGTTAAAACCATTTTTGGATTCAGGAGTCCGTTTGCGGAATATTAAGCTTTAAAGTGCTAATTTTTGTTAGAGTCAAGTGTCCCCCCCCCTGCCAGCTAAATGGTTGGGTATGGACTTGTGAAAAAAATTCACGGCAGTAGTATATATAACGAAATTAAAAGGTAAACTATCACCGCTACGTAGGCTTCAAAAGTTACCGAGTAATAATCGACCACCTTAAATTTGCAGTTGTAAAAACATGTTCTCCCATACATTCTGTATCGGAGAACAGGTTTTTCAACTACAATGTTAAGTTTGTTTTATAAATTCATCCCAACTACGGAACCCTTAATTGTGCATGGTACGATGCACCTGGCCGGTTTTTTTATTGTGGGAAATCATCAAATCACTTCTCCCGCTCTGGGCGGAACGGACGCTCTGGGTGTCAGACTTTTACTGACTAAAACCCACCCGTGTTCCTTCAGTTGCCAGTTGCCAAGGGCCCCGGTATCCCTTCGGACTTTCCCACAACCCTTGCAGGCATCGATCCTAGTGGACCCCGCCAATTGTGCTTACATCTTTTCGAGGCGCGCGTGAACACAACGCGCCATCGACCCGGGCCTGGTCCTAATCGGATGGCGAGCTACCCATTGCTCGCCGTCCGTAAGTCCACGCGTATGGTGGCCGGGAATCCGCCTGGGATTCCCGACGCCCAGGGTGTCTCCAGCAGCGACGGTTAGGGGCGTGAGGGCGCAAACTTTGTCTCTCCCTCACGCGTTCCGCCTCCTCCTTCGCGACCATTACTGCTTCGCAGAAGGAGGTGACGGCTTCCCATGCCCTCTCGCTCCGTACCATGGCCTGGACCAGGGCCGGACGCGAGAGGTCATTACCGCCAACCGCCTCGGCGGTGCTCCGCCCAAATTGTTTGGGTCCCTACGGAGAGATATTTGGGAAAGGGCAATGACCCTTTATTGCCATGCTAAACCACGACAAATGAAGCTAGAGTTTAGTCCCTATAATTATATCTGTTACGTTATGTAACATAAAAAACAGCCTGTTTGAAATACACCCTCTCTCAGGAACGGTTATATTCTAGTATTCATTAACCCAAACAATAGACGATTTTATCCTAAAATTAAGGCAGAAGTGTCATATTTCACATGTTACACCGAGCGAAAATACCCGGTTATACCCGGGTCTAGGCAACTATCGGGATTACCCGCCTCGTCTGTTACGTTTAATGGCGCTTAAGCCTTAATTTATTAAGGATTAGTGCGGTTACACTGATTATGTTACATGAGAGTAATAGGGCTCGAATTAATAAAGGAATATTCATGAAGAAATAACGGGTTTGAAGGAAAATGTTGTAAATACAGACTCGATTACTTCAAATAGTTTGAATTGTAAAGTGTGAATGAGGTTAAATCACAGGTAGGTCTGCCTAGCCTTTTCCCAACTATGTTGGAGTCAGCTTTCTGTCTAATCGGATGCAGCTGAATACCTGTAATTTTACCCGACTACGGCGAAGAAAAAAGAAGGATTAGGATTTTGATCGGTTTGATGTATGTATGTCTATGTGTTCCCTCTTATCTTCTAAACTACTTATCATAATTTGATAAATGAGGTATCGTTGGAAGCGTTTTGATCGTCCGCTGGTTTTAGGAAATGTGATCTCACATTAAATTGAATATGGCGCCCTCTAGAGGACAAATAGACATGAACAAAAAATATATATATATATTATAATATAACGCTAAAAAAATTTAAATAAAAAAGTTATAAAACTAAAACCTAACCACGACAAAAAAGTAAACTAAAAAGATGTCACAGACAGACAAATAAAAAATCCGGAGTCACACGTGTTAGGGCATAAATCGAACAGATTACGTGAATGTTACTCCTCCGTACCTACTCCTTGGCAAGACTATTGCGAGACTTTTGGGCTTCTGACAACCCGTAACGACTGTCAAAAATCTATGAATGACAGCCAGGATCTTAATTATGTACTTTCCGAGTCACGGAGGGGTCTCGATATATAATGGGTCACCCATCCACGAACCGACTGCGGCAAGCGTAGCTTAACCTTCGATCTGTTATTATCAACGAGCCCTTCAATACCTAACCCACCAATAGGTTATTAAGTTAATGTTGTAAACAAAGTATTTGCAAACCAGGGCAATCAATAAATCCAGCCTAAACTTACCATTAATTTTACTCAAGCTATAATCATAATTCGTAAATCCACACAGATTTAGCGTCATTATCACAGTAGTCCAGACAAGGCCTATAAAGCTCAAAACACACACAAGGCGGGTGCGTGTCGGGCGCGGGTCGGGACGGCAGTACGGCGGGTTTTATACAATTGTAATTCCTTTTTAAGGATGTCATCACACGAAACGCGTGCTCGTCGGGAACGGGAGCCGCACACTTCTTTCGTGTGCTGACATTCATAATACAAGGAATTATTACAAGATATACAAACCCACCGTACACCCGTCCCGACCCGCGTCCGACACGCACCCGCTTTTTGTGTGGAGCTTAAAAACCCCGCCTATATTGGACGGGACGAAAACAAATGAATATCACGTAACCGCGCAGACAGTGGTCAACAAACGTAGACCGAAATTTATGGAGCTAGGGTTTAGACGGGGTGCAAAATAGGCACGTTTTGTGAGAGCTATTTATTGTGGAAACTTGACACTGGAAATCTAGTTACAAAATCAAAATATTTTATTTCACATACCTAAACCTACTTGGGCACTTATGAAACGTCACAAGCTTGGAGCACGGTTCCAATTGGTCGTTTCCTATGGAGAAGAGCCGGCAAGAAACTCCACGGTTACTCTTTTATAAATAATTGGCTTTTACAATATTTTTGAATTACAGGGTTAATATGTATGGGAGGCCAGCGTAGGCCTTTCAACAACTTAACAAAGTAGAAGATGTTCCACAAATATACTGTTATAAGTTATAACATAACATCACGCCTGTATTCCCTGAAGGGTTGGACAGATGTTTACCTATAGTATACCGACATTTCGCCAGTTTTGCTCAAGTCCCATATTGTAATAGGGGGCGAGCCTATTGCCATCAACCGGGCACAAATCCAAACTCCGGGCTGTTACTGAGAAATTCCTGAAGAAAAAACCCAATACTGTACGGTACAGTAGTTACAGTTATTGCTACGCTGAGATCAGTTTGAATAATTCTTCTCTTGTAAGCCATATCCATATTATGAAAATATCTCATATTATCGTGTTTAATAGGTTTAGTCCACATTCAACCCCTACAATCTCAACCCCTGTCCACGTTCAACCCCTAAATGTTGTCCACGTTCGACCCCTAGGGGTTGAACGGCATGATAACAAAACCCAGTTCGATCCGAAAGTACCACAATAAAATTACGAAAAAGTGAAAAAAAAAAAGTGAAACTGAAAAGTTATTGCTATTTAAAACTCTCGTTTTTAGTACCAAAATTACCCCAATATCATTATAAATTAGAAAATTTTATACAAAGGTCATATTATGATTATGACTATTGTAGACACCCGCTAAACCACGCCCCCCCGCGTCCCATGTACTAAACCGGTAAAATACCCCGTTGAAAAAAATTAGTTTTTTTTTTACCAGGAAATTTCCACATAAATAGTCTCTCAGTATGATTATTTACAACACCCACACGGATAGGACGGAGGGTTTTTTTTAAACTTTGTATACGCCATACGTACATGTAAGGAGGTATCGCCATTCTAGAAGGGAGGCTATTCTAATGAACGCTATTTAACCGGCTTTAAAAAAGGAGGAGTTTATAATGTTCGTCTGTATGTTTTTTTATGCTCAAGGACTTCCCTGGTAACTACAACCTTGATTCCATTGCATGAGTTAAATAAATAATAGCCCACCGTATTTCATAGACAAACATTGATATTCATCTGTGATGGTATCTACATCGCCACATGCGAACTACGCATCATAGACCTCCACCACCAGAGACCACCAGAGAGTCACACAAAAATCCTGACGTCAAATAAATCCTGCATCGCGCAATTAGAGTTTACCCCGTAATGGACATATATACAAGAATCCGACATCAATCATTGGGCAGTTTCCCGCCAGACACAACACCCGTCTGGTCGGAGGATCCTCCCTTTTCTATGGTGGATGAGTGAACTTTACACCCTGTTCCTCATACCCCTAAACATCTATCGATTCCATTTGAGAAAACGCCCCGTATTTCTCGCCGCGAAGTTGTGCAAAATATAAACCAATCAATTACATAATTATGTGGGTGTACTTGTCGAAACTAGGTTATCCGGCTCGATATCTACGTCCGGTACATCCGGGCCTATAGTCTGCTGAGGTGTGATAACTGATAAGATTCACATTAGCGATAGTACCTACAGTAATTCGAAGTAACTATAGAATAGAATTAACACAGTGTATCTACTATTGGAAGTGGTTCATCATGACATTTGACAGGACTTTAGAAATGTCAAAATTTATGACATAGTCTAAATTATGCGGTTTGGGACATAAGCTCCACCGTCTGCGCTCAACGACCCCCACAACGATTGCTCTGCAAAAATGCTAGCACTGACCGACGACTGTTAGAGCCATGGCAAACGATGCGGTGCGGCGGCGGCGCGGCGACGGAGCGGTGTCGCTGCGGCGTCCTACATATAAAATGTATGGTATACGATATGGATATGGCACATGGGGCCGACCGGTGTGCTCCGGCCCTGCACTCAAGCCGTCGCGCCATACGCCGCAACGTTGCCGCAAAGCGTTGCGGCGCAGCACTCACCGTGTGGTCGCTAGTCCGGCGACGCCGCACCGCATTGTGTGGCATGGCTCATACGTTATATAAGACAAGTATACTGTGGTATGTAGTTATATAAGTAGACTGTGGCAGTGGCCTGGCATGTCATCATGTACAGTTCATGGTTAAAGATGGTGTAAAAAAAAAAACAAATAAAAAAAAACAAATTCGGTGTTTATATAGAAATGGTACAGATTCCAACACCCACAATAAAATGTGTACACACGTTTAGCCTAATACAAATACAGACCAATTTGCCTAACAATGGTAAATCTATACATATAATAAATCTGTAGACGAGGCGTTTCTGTACAAATAAAAAAAAAAAAAGAAACCTAGCTGGAGTGTCCAAGAATAACCAACAGATGCCATTTCTACCATTTTTTGAATTTTTGTCTGTTTGTCTGTTTATCTGTTTGTCTGTTTGTCTGTTTGTCTGTTCGTTTGTTTGATTGTTCCAGTATCACGTAAAAAGTACGAAATCAATATGGTTAACTTATAAACTCAAATATTGTGTGTAACTCGATGTTTCATTTAGTTTTTGTTTCATCGCAATCGCTTCAAAATATCAAAAGATATAAGAGTTTAAAGTATTCAAGAAGAAATTTTCATTAGGTACGTAATGTAGATACACGTAACGACATCTATTGTCGTAAAATGACACTAGCGTAAAATCAGGTAGGTTTGTGAGAACGTGTGTAACACACGATCATAATCATCATATGTTCACATACTTCGCGCGGAAACATAACGCGATACATTGTGAATTTACCCAATCTAAAGTTTGGTTAATTCAAGTTTTCCAAATCCATTGTTTGGTAGTAGTGCCATAGGTGGCGCTATCTATCTTTTAAATCATGATACAAATATTTATCATGAAAAAATGGTGATAAATTTTAATTTCTTAAAAATTGTAGATTGTTACATCGAGCAAAAAGTGAGTAATTAAGGCACGAACGCGCTTACTAAATAAACACGAGTGCATTAATTACTCACTTTAGCAAGGTACGTAATCTACTTTTCTTTCAACTACCAATGTACCTGCTGCGATAAAATATACCTGCTCAAGGTTAACTCAACTCAATCCAAATCAAGTTAGGTCAAGTTAGGTCAAGTCAGGTCAAGTCAGGTCAAGTCAGGTCAAGTCAGGTCAAGTCAGGTCAAGTCAGGTCAAGTCAGGTCAAGTCAAGTCAAGTCAGGTCAAGTCAGTCATGGAACCCTACATCTTTTCTACATACCTTACAGAGTGTTCGAACGTTTTCCCATATATTTTGACAGTATCACTTCGTGCTCGATAGATGGCGTTGTTCATTTAACGTCATTTTCTGAATCGCGGTGTTAAGAGTCTCCGTAGAAGAATGACTTTCGCCGAATTCATAATTGACGAGTGTTAGGCTCATTTTGAATTGAACACATAATCCATACTAATCGATGCTTAAAATTATAAATTCGATAGTAACTCTGTCTGTCTGTCCGTCTGTAATTCTGTATGTTACCTTTTCACGCCTGATCCACTGAACGGATCTCGATAAAATTTGGTAAAGAGATAGATGGCATCCCGGCGAAGAACATAGGCAATTATTTTCTCAAAAACAAATTGGGGGGGGGGATATAGGGGATGAAAGTTTTTATGGGAAACCTATCATTTTTAGAGTTCCGCAGTCAACAAGGAAGCTTTATAGTTTCGCCATGTCCGTCTGTCTGTCTGTCTGTCCGCTACTTAGCTCAAAAACTTTTAATCGACCAACTTACATGTGCAGTTGCAAAAACCCAAACATTCTGTATGCGAGAACAAGTTTTTTAACTACAATGTTTTTTTAACTACACTTTGAGGGACAGTAAACGCCCATAGACGTAATGACAATAAAACTTTGCGAAAGTTAGTTTGATAAATTAATTCATCCCAACTACGGAACCCTTCATTGTGCATGGTTCGACACGCACTTGGCCAGTTTTTTTTTTAACTTAGGCCTGTGAAAATTTATGCTTTTTGTAACCAACAAAGAGTTATGTTCTTCTAAAATCATCCCTCATGAGGGTAAAAACCCTTCTTTACCCTCTTGATTTTAAAATTCACATGTAAGTACTTATTATTGACATTTTTGCGGGACTCTCTTCAAGAGCGTTAAGGGATTGAGAATATAGTCATAGTCCGTATCTTGAGAATCTGTCCACTCAATCAAAAGTTATTACTACTTGGCTCTTGGCTTGGAACGAAGAGTTTGAGTTTACCAGTGAGTACTTACTCGATAGATGGCGTTGTGCAAATGATGCGATTTTCTTAAGGGGCATGCGCCGGTAGCCCGCGAAATTCAAATCTTAAGTTTTTTGCCATTTGCAAGTCAGTGTCAGACAGGTTGTATGTTAAAATGAAATTGTTTATTCTGTAAATAGGTTATTGGAATCACTTTTACACGTCGTAATAATATCAAAAAATGTAAAATTAAGCTAGATGAGGTCGGCGTTTCCTATCTGACTACTCTGAGAAGAAAGGCCGAAACAAACTCAGTCTCTTTTAAAGTCCGGACATACCTAGGTCAGATATTGGCATATTGGTCAGGCCCTATGAGGGCCATGTAGATTAGAGTCTGAAATGGTCTTTTGAGGAATGAACCACACAGATTTGAGTGAACCTGTCCTGTCACTGCAAGCATTTGTCAGTAATAGTGGAGCTCAGCTCAGAACTTAAGGAGCTCAATGACTCGACGAACAATACCAAAGAAAGGACATTTGTGTAGGCCGCATAAAGTTCTCAAATTGCCAGACCATTGTTAAAACTAACTGAGAACGAAAATTCACATTCATCCTCACATTCACAATAATTCAATACTTTACAAAGTAATCATTTGTCAATATCCTACATATAATATTCAATAATGTGAATTTGTATATAAAACTGGTAGGTATATTTTGATGATTTTCCATAGTACTTATTCAAAATGTCACAATGCCAAAATGACAAAATGTTAGCAGAGCGAGCAGCTCAATCCCATGCTTTTTGTCTTCTAAATAATCTGAAATTGTATAGTACCCTTTTTTACAAAGTTTGGTTTTAATACAGCTTTTAAATCGTTTAATGGGTAAGTTTCGAATGTCAATATGAATAAAATATGATTCGCGATCGTAGCAAATAGTAGTTTTACAGAATAATAACCATTAGATACAGGAATACAACTCCTGCAATATTAGTTAGATTAGATAACTAAATATTTAAAACAATTGCGACTCATTATTTAGATCAACATAAAACTTGATACTGACCTGTAAAAAGCAAAAAACATAAGATAATTTGAATTTCGCAGGCTCCCGCAAAGCTTTCGCCTTAGTTTCCATCGTCCATACAATATGCCATAGTTTTTTCATTAATCTTTATACAATATTTTTTCATTAATCTTTCCGACAGTTTCATACTGCTGTCCATACTATCCACACTATTACCACAATATAGATATGGACTACCACTAATATATAAAGTTACTGGCTGTCTCATGTCTGTTACTTTTACGCCGTAACGCCTAGGTCGCCTAGACAGACCACGTGGGTTATGGGACATAGGATACTTTTATCCCGGTAGCACATTCCCGTGGGATAATTTCCGACATCCACGCGGGCGAAGCCGCGGGCAAAAGCTAGTTACTAAATGTTTGCTAAATGTAAACGGTACTACATAAATGATGAAAGGATTTGCGGTACGAAGCCAAAGATATATCGACGCTATTATGTTCACAATAGGTGTTAGAAATTCCGGCTTAATTAATGAAAATAAGAAGGGTTTTCTAAATGTATTTATCTAAATTCTGTTGCTGTTGGCCTGCTATCCCACTGCTGGGCAAAGGCCTTTCCCGATGGCTTCCAGCTCTTTTTATTCAGGGCTAATGTGGACCACTCGGTCGTTTGTTTTCTCCAGCTCATCCTGCGATCGACTACAGGGTCTGCCGTGACGCCTTTTGGCTGTGTCAGGGCTCCTTATAGTGGCCATATTTTACCCCACAGCTTATTGGGCATACGGCGGACGAAGCCGACTGTCAGCACCTGTGTTTAGGAGAGCAGTGGTCGCCCAATGGTTACGGCCCCGACTGACGAGTAGTCGGGTCATTTCTTAAAATCAAAAATTCGAAGACATGTGAAGATGTCAACCAACAAGACAACCCGCACAGGGCCTGCGTGGTGGATTACGGCCCACTCCCTCTCGATGCGAGGAGGCCTGTGTCCCAGCAGTGGGAACATTATAGGCTGATTATGGGGTTGTAAATAATTATGGTCAGTCAATTTGACGTCTAGAATACTGCGTTATATAAATTCAATCTACCTTTTTTCAATTTAGCCATTTCACAATATGTTGGGGTCGGCTTCCAGTCTAACCGGATGCAGCTTGATACCCTTGGTAAGACTGGTTGTCAGACTTTCGGGCTTCTGACGACCCGTAACAGCTGTCAAAGATCCACGAATTACAGCTAGGACCAACAGACGTTGGTCCTAGCTGTCATTCGTGGATCTTTGAACGTGCTTTCCGAGGCACGGAGGAGTCTTGGTATGTAAAGATGGTTGGATCTACGCACCAACCTCGGTAAGCATACCTAGCTGTTATTACTGAGCCTCTATTTGCTATATAAATTCAGGATAAGAAAACCATTATGGCATTCAGCTGTAGTTTCTACCTACACCAATGGCGGCAAGTTTATGTTTCTCAGACTCGATTACTTCAAATAGTTTGAATTGTAAAGTGTGAATGAGGTTAAATCACAGGTAGGTCTGCCTAGCCTTTTCCCAACTATGTTGGAGTCAGCTTTCTGTCTAATCGGATGCAGCTGAATACCTGTAATTTTACCCGACTACGGCGAAGAAAAAAGAAGGATTAGGATTTTGATCGGTTTGATGTATGTATGTCTATGTGTTCCCTCTTATCTTCTAAACTACTTATCATAATTTGATAAATGAGGTATCGTTGGAAGCGTTTTGATCGTCCGCTGGTTTTAGGAAATGTGATCTCACATTAAATTGAATATGGCGCCCTCTAGAGGACAAATAGACATGAACAAAAAATATATATATATATTATAATATAACGCTAAAAAAATTTAAATAAAAAAGTTATAAAACTAAAACCTAACCACGACAAAAAAGTAAACTAAAAAGATGTCACAGACAGACAAATAAAAAATCCGGAGTCACACGTGTTAGGGCATAAATCGAACAGATTACGTGAATGTTACTCCTCCGTACCTACTCCTTGGCAAGACTATTGCGAGACTTTTGGGCTTCTGACAACCCGTAACGACTGTCAAAAATCTATGAATGACAGCCAGGATCTTAATTATGTAGTTTCCGAGTCACGGAGGGGTCTCGATATATAATGGGTCACCCATCCACGAACCGACTGCGGCAAGCGTAGCTTAACCTTCGATCTGTTATTATCAACGAGCCCTTCAATACCTAACCCACCAATAGGTTATTAAGTTAATGTTGTAAACAAAGTATTTGCAAACCAGGGCAATCAATAAATCCAGCCTAAACTTACCATTAATTTTACTCAAGCTATAATCATAATTCGTAAATCCACACAGATTTAGCGTCATTATCACAGTAGTCCAGACAAGGCCTATAAAGCTCAAAACACACACAAGGCGGGTGCGTGTCGGGCGCGGGTCGGGACGGCAGTACGGCGGGTTTTATACAATTGTAATTCCTTTTTAAGGATGTCATCACACGAAACGCGTGCTCGTCGGGAACGGGAGCCGCACACTTCTTTCGTGTGCTGACATTCATAATACAAGGAATTATTACAAGATATACAAACCCACCGTACACCCGTCCCGACCCGCGTCCGACACGCACCCGCTTTTTGTGTGGAGCTTAAAAACCCCGCCTATATTGGACGGGACGAAAACAAATGAATATCACGTAACCGCGCAGACAGTGGTCAACAAACGTTGACCGAAATTTATGGAGCTAGGGTTTAGACGGGGTGCAAAATAGGCACGTTTTGTGAGAGCTATTTATTGTGGAAACTTGACACTGGAAATCTAGTTACAAAATCAAAATATTTTATTTCACATACCTAAACCTACTTGGGCACTTATGAAACGTCACAAGCTTGGAGCACGGTTCCAATTGGTCGTTTCCTATGGAGAAGAGCCGGCAAGAAACTCCACGGTTACTCTTTTATAAATAATTGGCTTTTACAATATTTTTGAATTACAGGGTTAATATGTATGGGAGGCCAGCGTAGGCCTTTCAACAACTTAACAAAGTAGAAGATGTTCCACAAATATACTGTTATAAGTTATAACATAACATCACGCCTGTATTCCCTGAAGGGTTGGACAGATGTTTACCTATAGTATACCGACATTTCGCCAGTTTTGCTCAAGTCCCATTTTGTAATAGGGGGCGAGCCTATTGCCATCAACCGGGCACAAATCCAAACTCCGGGCTGTTACTGAGAAATTCCTGAAGAAAAAACCCAATACTGTACGGTACAGTAGTTACAGTTATTGCTACGCTGAGATCAGTTTGAATAATTCTTCTCTTGTAAGCCATATCCATATTATGAAAATATCTCATATTATCGTGTTTAATAGGTTTAGTCCACATTCAACCCCTACAATCTCAACCCTTGTCCACGTTCAACCCCTAAATGTTGTCCACGTTCGACCCCTAGGGGTTGAACGGCATGTAACAAAACCCAGTTCGATCCGAAAGTACCACAATAAAATTACGAAAAATTAAAAAAAAAAAAAAAGTGAAACTGAAATGTTATTGCTATTTAAAACTCACGTTTTAGTACCAAAATTACCCCAATATCATTATAAATTAGAAAATTTTATGCAAAGGTCATATTATGATTATGACTATTGTAGACACCCGCTAAACCACGCCCCCCCGCGTCCCATGTACTAAACCGGTAAAATACCCCGTTGAAAAAAATTAGTTTTTTTTTTGCCAGGAAATTTCCACATAAATAGTCTCATAGTAGTAGTAGTATGATTCTTAACAACACCCACACGGATAGGACGGAGGTTTTTTTTTAAACTTTGTATACGCCATACGTACATGTAAGGAGGTATCGCCATTCTAGAAGGGAGGCTATTCTAATGAACGCTATTTAACCGGCTTTAAAAAAGGAGGAGTTTATAATGTTCGTCTGTATGTTTTTTTATGCTCAAGGACTTCCCTGGTAACTACAACCTTGATTCCATTGCATGAGTTAAATAAATAATAGCCCACCATATTTCATAGACAAACATTGATATTCATCTGTGATGGTATCTACATCGCCACATGCGACCTGCACCACCAGAGACCACCAGAGAGTCACACAAAAATCCTGACGTCAAATAAATCCTGCATCGCGCAATTAGAGTTTACCCCGTAATGGACATATATACAAGAATCCGACATCAATCATTGGGCAGTTTCCCGCCAGACACAACACCCGTCTGGTCGGAGGATCCTCCCTTTTCTATGGTGGATGAGTGTACTTTACACCCTGTTCCTCATACCCCTAAACATCTATCGATTCCATTTGAGAAAACAAAACAAAACGCCCCGTATTTCTCGCCGCGAAGTTGTGCAAAATATAAACCAATCAATTACATAATTATGTGGGTGTACTTGTCGAAACTAGGTTATCCGGCTCGATATCTACGTCCGGTACATCCGGGCCTATAGTCTGCTGAGGTGTGATAACTGATAAGATTCACATTAGCGTTAGTACCTACAGTAATTCGAAGTAACTATAGAATAGAATTAACACAGTGTATCTATTATTGATTGTTCATCATGACATTTGACAGGACTTTAGAAATGTCAAAATTTATGACATAGTCTAAATTATGCGGTTTGGGACATAAGCTCCACCGTCTGCGCTCAACGACCTCCACAACGATTGCTCTGCAAAAATGCTAGCACTGACCGACGACTGTTAGAGCCATGGCACACGATGCGGTGCGGCGGCGACGCGGCGCCAGAGCGGTGTCGCTGCGGCGTCCTACATATAAAAATGTATGGTATACGATATGGATATGGCACATGGCGCCGACCGGTGTGCGGCCCTGCACTCAAGCCGTCGCGCCATACGCCGCAACGGTGCCGCAAAGCGTTGCGGCGCAGCACTCACCGTGTGGTCGCTAGTCCGGCGACGCCGCACCGCATCGTGTGGCATGGCACATACGTTATATAAGACAAGTATACTGTGGTATGTAGTTATATAAGTAGACTGTGGCAGTGGCCTGGCATGACATCATGTACAATTCATGGTTAAAGATGGTGTAAAAAAAAAACAAATAAAAAAAAACAAATTCGGTGTTTATATAGAAATGGTACAGATTCCAACACCCACAATAAAATGTGTACACACGTTTAGCCTAATTCAAATACAGACCAATTTGCCTAGCAATGGTAAATTACTAAATGTTTGCTAAATGTAAACGGTACTACATAAATGATGAAAGGATTTGCGGTACGAAGCCAAAGATATATCGACGCTATTATGTTCACAATAGGTGTTAGAAATTCCGGCGTAATTAATGAAAATAAGAAGGGTTTTCTAAATGTATTTATCTAAATTCTGTTGCTGTTGGCCTGCTATCCCACTGCTGGGCAAAGGCCTTTCCCGATGGCTTCCAGCTCTTTTTATTCAGGGCTAATGTGGACCACTCGGTCGTTTGTTTTCTCCAGCTCATCCTGCGATCGACTACAGGGTCTGCCGTGACGCCTTTTGGCTGTGTCAGGGCTCCTTATAGTGGCCATATTTTACCCCACAGCTTATTGGGCATACGGAGGACGAAGCCGACTGTCAGCACCTGTGTTTAGGAGAGCAGTGGTCGCCCAATGGTTACGGCCCCGACTGACGAGTAGTCGGGTTTAGTTTGTAGGTCGTGGGTACGAACCCAGCCAGGCGTTTTACTTTATGTAAATTATTTCATCACCACTGCTCTCAAAACGGTGACGGAAAACATAGTGAGGAAACCGGCATTTCTTAAAATCAAAAATTCGAAGACATGTGAAGATGTCAACCAACAAGACAACCCGCACAGGGCCTGCGTGGTGGATTACGGCCCACTCCCTCTCGATGCGAGGAGGCCTGTGTCCCAGCAGTGGGAACATTATAGGCTGATTATAGGGTTGTAAATAATTATGGTCAGTCAATTTGACGTCTAGAATACTGCGTTATATAAATTCAATCTACCTTTTTTCAATTTAGCCATTTCACAATATGTTGGGGTCGGCTTCCAGTCTAACCGGATGCAGCTTGATACCCTTGGTAAGACTGGTTGTCAGACTTTCGGGCTTCTGACGACCCGTAACAGCTGTCAAAGATCCACGAATGACAGCTAGGACCAACAGACGTTGGTCCTAGCTGTCATTCGTGGATCTTTGAACGTGCTTTCCGAGGCACGGAGGAGTCTTGGTATGTAAAGATGGTTGGATCTACGCACCAACCCCGGTAAGCATACCTAGCTGTTATTACTGAGCCTCTATTTGCTATATAAATTCAGGATAAGAAAACCATTATGGCATTCAGCTGTAGTTTCTACCTACACCAATGGCGGCAAGTTTATGTTTCTAAAGTCCAATTACCCTGTAAAGACCTTCTTGTAATTTAACAAACAGCTGACGACGATTATTCTTTCATTTTCATAGGGAACGCAGTACAAACGTTGTTCACGTGGCATTATTAACAATTCTCTAACAAAATGGGGAGCGTAATAATATTCTAAACACGAAACGAAATAGACACCTCGCTGCAAAACGATATCTCTTCACTGAATTTCATCTAAAACAACAACGCGATACTAAACCTTATTACAGAAAGTTCAAAGTTCAAATTACAACGCTCAAAAGATCTATTTACATTTGATTTTCAGTACTCGTTTCGCCACGGGCGTCAAGGGAAAATTTAAATAATAACAACAGTGTTGCTCGACAATAAAGGTTATTATTGCTTGTTCCCGAAGTTAGTTGTTTATGTAGTGGCGAATTTGTTAGATTTTAGTAAATAAGTATTTTTACCCGATCGTGACGGGAATTGAAAGGAGCGTTTTTACAATCGTCACATAAATTACTGTTTCCAGGATCTATTCTGTAAAAATCTCTCCGTGAAAACTTAGGTGAAGTTAATTAATTTAGTAAAGTTACAATTTGAACAAATTGTAGGCCCCACATAATCAGCCTATAATGTTCCCACTGCTGGGACACAGGCTTGCTCTCTGTGAGAGGGAGCGGGCCGTAATCTACCACGCTGGCCCAGTGCGGGTTGGTAGATGTCACATGTCTTCGAATTTTTGGTTCTAGGACATGCCGGTTTCCTCACGATGTTTTCCTTCACCGTTTTGAGAGCAGTGGCGGTGAAATAATTTACACAAAGTAAAGCGCCTTTCAGGGTGCGAACCTACAACTCGTAAGTCGTGGCCGTTACCACTGGGTCACCACTGCTCTCTCACAACTTCAACTTCAAATTAAAACACCCTACCTCAAATTGCTTAGCATGATCCTCAGTTATGCCGAAAATACTGCAGCATTAATTTTGAAATAAATATAATTATGTTAAAGTTGAGGATTGATGTTAGGTCCTATGTTTGGCGAAAACACGATTAAGTACTTACATAAAATTTTCTCGATAGAAATAAAATTCAAAGTTACCCCTAAACCGAACTATAAAGCACTGGTTTTTAAAAAATACTTCAAATTAGATCATGCAACTTTTGCACCGAACAAAAAATCCTAGTATGTAATCCATAGCTGTCTTTTTGCACTTTCCTATTTACAATCGAGAACAAAGAAGCAAGATATTTTTTCCTTCCGTTTCCTGTCCTTTTACCGGTTTCATCCGAGACAACCGTAAACACACTTTTAAGATCGCTCAGCACGCGAGAATTTTGTTTCATCCATAATGCAGTTTGAGGTTTTATAAAACCGGCGCCCGACACAGTCACATATTTGAATACTTATTTGAACACTTGTGAGGTAAGGTTATTATTATGTGATCAAACTTTGAACAAATTCTCAAATACCTGTGTCTCACAAGTGTTTAAATAAATGTTCAAATGCGTGTTCAAATATTGTTGCTGTGTCTGGTGCCGGCTTAATACGAAATATCATATTATATTGGTATAGTCACGTAGACAACGATAAATATCTCGCTTAGTACCTTTAAAGGCACCTAGATGGTTATTAAATGATAGTTAATAAACTTGTGTGTACCTGTTTCATTGCTCTAGTGGTCGGAATTGCTACTGCTGAGCATTGGGTCGTGTGTTCGATTCCCAGATCGGGCAAAGTTTTATTGGGTTTGTCCATTAGGAATGTCTAAGTAGCAGCCCGTAGTCTGGATTTGTGTCAGGTTGATCGCCCCCTATTACATGGGACTTAAATATAACTGGCGAAATGTGGCTGTACACCTCTGCCGAAACCTGTGCCTGACCCCTTCGGCGTGATGCCGACGCAGGCCACCTCTCGGACCTGCCAGGGTTGCGGGAAAGTCCGAAAGGGATACCGGGACATTGGCAACAGGCAACTGAAGGAACACGGGTGGGTTTTAGTCAGTAAAAGTTTGACATGCCCTTCCGCTCCGCCCAGAGCGGGAGAAGTCAGTTGATGATTTCCTATGGTCAAAAAAAAAAGAAAGTCCTCCTCTCGGAAAAAAAAGAGTGAGCCCTAATCCACCGCGCGGGCCCAGTGCGGGTTGGTAGATGTCACATGAATTTTTGGTTCCAGGACATGCCGGTTTCCTCACGTTTTCCTTCACCGTTTTGAGTGCAGCGTGGTAATGAAATAATTTAAACAAAGTAAATCGCCTATCTGGGTTCGTACCTACGACGCAACCACTGCTCATGTTTATGTGTTTAGTACCTACATTAATATTAAACTTACATGTAATAAAAGCAGTCTCAATGTTTCAAGTTAGTCGTAAAAACCGTGTGAAGCAGGAGCCGGTCGCTAGTATAACATAAATATGTCTCATATATTTTTTACTTTAGAAGTAAAATATTCTGAATTGCTTGCGTCCAGCTGGACTGCGCGCCTGGTGTCCTTGCGACTGACGTCTGACCTGACGTGTAGCAAGGCAATAGCGTCTGTTTTTCTCACGATGAAGGTCAGACATTTTTTATATAAAATGAATAAAAATTGCAAGAATTTTTTATGAGAGAAAACTCTTTGCAATGCAGGTCAGTGAATATAGTTATTATCGCACATCTATTCAAAAAGATGTAGTTTATTCTTCGTAAACAGGGAATAAAATAGCTCTATAATCCCTAGGGACTAAAAGTGATATTATGCATTAGAAATATGGATATTGTTACCTACTAAAAGTTCCAATCACCAAGGAAATCAATCACGAACATTGTATGGACAAATAAACCGCGCGGGAGACAAATAAAAAAATAAAAATTGTGAAAAAATAACAAAACACGCGAAATGTATTCCGCCTTCGTTCGTAATTTGCACTTAATTACTTTCACATAGAGGGTGATAAAAAGAAGAGTGTCCACCTCGGGAGCAACACTATTTTAAGCTCGAGTGACGTACTTTGAATCCGTCGCTGCGCGCAGGATATACTTTAGAATGTTTCTTTTTAATAAAACATCATAAGAGCTGGATGGATTTTAATAGGACATGAGGTGTCCATCGACTCGTATATGTCGAGCGATGGACACCTCATGTCCTGGGTTTGAACCCATGACTCAACTCGGGGCCATTACCACTGGACCACCACTGCTCATAAACAGACTTGGTACTGGCCATGTTTGAAAACGCAACCTCATTTATGCCAATTTAATAAATATATCAGTGTATTCAATACACACAATTCAATGTAATCAAACTTTCAAAAAATACTCATATACCCATGTCTCACAAGTGTTCAAATCATCTGCCTAGCCTTTTCCCAACTATATTGGGGTCGGCTTCCAGTCTAACCGGACCTCCACAACCCAATAACTGGGTAATACGATACCCCTTGGTAAGACTGGTTGTCAGACTTTCGGGCTACTAACGACCCTTAACGACTGTCAAAGATCCACGAATAACAGCCGGGGCCAACGGCTTAACGTGCTTTCCAAAAGACGGAGGAGTCTCGATATGTAAAAATGGTCACCCATCCACGGACCAACCCCGGCAAGCGTAGCTTAACCTGATGGATCGACCCGTGCGGCTGTTATTACGTAGTCACAAGTGTTCAAAATATATTGTTTCTGAAGTATCACACATTGGTATAGTCACGTAGACAATGATAAATATCTCGCTTAGTACCTATAAAGGCACCTAGATGGCTATTAAGTGATAGTTAATAAACTTGTGTGTACCTGTCTCGTCGGTCTAGTGAAAGCAAAGCGCTTTTGCTTTGCATAAAAAAAAACAAAAGTCATTTATGAGACTGAGAATCCGCACTTTTAGAACGTCAAAATTACATAAGACAGTCTCCCAAAACGCCCGCTCTTCACCACTTCCTAGTGCTTTGAGGTTTGCATGCGTTGTATGAGGTCCTGGGTTCGATTCCCTGGACCACCTCTGCTCATAAACACACTTGGTACTAGCCATGTTTGAAAACGCAACCTCATTTATGCCAATTTAATAAATATATCAGTAGATTCAATACACATTTTCCCCGTAGGCCGTAATCCAACCTTATCTAACAACAGTTCAGTGCCGCCAATAGTACAGACATCAATATTTATCTACCCGCGAAAACAAACAGAATCCGTTTAGTCAAGAAATGTTATCTTTATTACACTGGCTCCACACGTTGGTCCCAACACCAGTCGTACGAGTGTGGAGGAAAATGGACAAAGTTTGGGACTTTCTCGATCAACACGTCGTTGGACAAGTGGCATTGGGGCCAATATTGGGATAAGCGTCTGAGGCGTTACAACAAATGTATGGCTTTCTTGATAGTATTGGGTAATATCTTGCTATTTCGAAGATATTGAAATGTATTGCGATTGTATATTTGGTGTTCGGAATCTATTTATTATTAGGGATTGTTTTTGGGTTAAGTTTACGGAAAATAATAGTTTTTTCTTTCTCTATTCTTACTAATTTTGGAGTTTGGTTTGTATTCGTCGAATTTAATGGTGGAAAATACAACCCTAACTAATATTATAAACGCGAGAGTGAGTTTGTTTGTTTTTTACGCTCAGGCTGAACAGATTTGGATGAAATTTGGCACATAGATAGACGATGACCTGGGTTAGGACATATGACATCCTGTTTTTCATTTAAATTTCAGACGTCCACGGGTCGAAGTCGCAGGCAAAAGCTATTATTAAAAATTCGAAAGTAACTCTATCTATCTGTCTGTATGTTACCTTTTAACGCCTAAACCACTGTACAGTTTTCGATAAAATAAGTGTTTAGAGGGATCAGTTAAACATTTCCCATTTTCAATTTTCAAATTTACGTTAAGTACGTGACTCCGCGCGTTCCTGCTAGTCCCAAAGGTTTAATTAATGTCTTTTTATCAAAATTTTCGAAACAACAGCTGTAGCGCAGTCGAATACATCAAATATATCAAAATCAAGTGTCATTTATTCAAAAAAGTTTAAACGGTGGAGTTTCTTGCGCATTCTTCTCCATACGAAAACTACCTTTTGGAATGGGCAGCTAGAATTAGTTCGATTTCTTTGTTTTTGACGTTAAAAAGTGCCTTTTTGAAATAAATTATTTGAGTTTGACTTTGACTTTGACTTCAAATTACGCTGAGAATCAGCAATTTTTGAACGTCAAAATTACCAAAAAAAACCCAAAACGCCCTCGCTCACCCCTTCCTAGTGCTTTAGCTGGGAAGAAGTGGCGCAACAAACTCCCCAGCAACACAGCTGTTTGTTACTATCTGAAACAGGACTTACATTTAAATCCACATGCAATACAACGTGGTAATGCCGCCAGTCTCTTGGGTACATTACCAGCCGACAGCGATGCGGAGGAATTTTTCGACGCTATATTTTAGTTACCCAATTGTTTATTTGTATTGTTAGTTAGTTTTAATCAGTAATTTAATTTAGTATATAATGTAAATAGTTAGTAAGTTTATGTAGCATAACAAGTTTGTCATGAATTGTGTATATCTTTGGTTCGAGATCCTCAATAAATAAAAGACCATCCACATAACATCACGCCTGTAATTCCTGAAGGGTTAGGCAGAGGTATACCTATACTACACCCACAATTCGCCAGTTATGTTGAAGTCCCATGTAATAGGGGTGAGCCTAGTTTCAATCCACCCCGCAAATAAATCACCCATTATATTCTACGCGTCAATAAATACACATTTATCTAACCTAAAACAGCAGTAACTCCGTGAAAACGATCGCTCCGATAGCGATCGTTTAGTTCAGTTTACCGATGTGTTGAACGCTTTCAAAGACTTTCAATGACTTCCGTGGAATTGATCGTTATGAGAATTTAATGTTATCCTTTATGTGCTTGTATTGAAGTTAATTATACAGGGTGTTAGGGTAGACACCGTTATCCTTGAAACTAGTGATTTGGTGTCATCTATAATTTAGTTTTTCTATGGGACCAACGAAAAAAAAATCTGCTGTTCCATACATTTTGTCAATTTAAGTGAACACAAATGTATGGAACAGCAGATTTTTTTTTCGCGACTACATATCTACTTGCTAAATATTTGTCGAAATCCGGTTCAGTTCGCGAAATGGTAACATACAGACAGAAAGACAGAATTACTTTCGAATTTATAATATTAGTGTGGTTACGGATAATTTAACTAATTTCTCATTTTACTTTACAATCGTTTTATCTGACTAGACTTGATAATAAACTGTTTCAAAGTTGTAGGTAGGTATATTTGTACCCCGGCTATGTTTATTTCCATCCTAACTCGATTCTCAGAAGGAACGTAATCGAATGTCATTCGTTGAGGCAGCCTGACACTGATGTAATGTTTTATTAATGCTGAACCCTCTTCTAACTGGAAAAACTCATAATTTAAGTATTTAAATAACTTTGCAACAGAGTTCGTGGCTAAGTAATAACAGTCGCACGGGTCGATCGATCAGGTTAAGCTACGCTTGCCGGGGTTGGTCCGTGGATGGGTGACCATCTTTACATACCGAGACTCCTCCGTGTGTCGAAATGCACGTTAAGCCGTGGTCCGTGCTGTCATTCGTGGATCTTTGTCAGTCGTTACGAGTCGTCAGAAGCCCGAAAGTCTGACAACCAGTCTAACCAAGGGGTATCGTATTACCCAGTTACTGGGTTGTGGAGGTCAGATAGGACGGCGCTCCATGTAAAATATTGGTATTTAGCTGCACCAGTCGCTCTATGTAATAATATATAAAATACTGGTATCAGCTGCATCCGGTTAGACTGGAAGGTGACCCCAACATAGTTAGGAAAAGGCTAGGCAGATTGATTGGAATGTTTAATTTGTAAGATGTGACCTCTAAATATTAATTTTGAGAAGCACTTTGACTCCTATTCATGAACTGAAGCTATTAATGTTCAACAGTTTCTTTGTGTGCTCGTAATTTTAATGTCAATGAAGTGTCAGGACAGTACACAAGGCCTTTATTTACATATAAGGCATTTATGAATAAACGTTTCTTTATTATTAATAATATTCCGCTCGCGTCTGCATGATTCTTGCTTTAATCCATACTATATACTATAATTATTATAAATTCGAAAGTAACTCTGTCTGTCTGTCTGTATGTTACCTTTTCACGCCTAAACCACTGAACGGATTTCGACAAAATTTGGCAAGGAGATAGATGGCATCCTTGGGAAGGACATAGGGTACTTCTTACCGATATACCCCGCAGCCGCAGCCGCGGACGGTAGCTAGTAATATTATAGACGCGAAAGTTGGTGAGGATGGATGGATGGATGTTTGTTACTCTCTCACGCAAAAACTACTGAACGGATTTGGATGAAATCTGGCACACAGATAGTTTATATATATAAATCGTTTATTGCGGATCACACATAAAAAAACATACAATCCATACAGTATTAGTAACAGAGACTTAGAAACTATGTTAGTAAAAAAACTTACAAAACTAACCTAACCTAACCGACTAGGTACTAATAACTACGTGGCTCAACACATGTTGGCACGTGCCTCCGCATCCAGTGCCTAATAAAGGAGCTGTCCACCTTGTGCCTGTCACCTTATAGCCTGGATTACATGGACTTATGCGGGTGAAACCGCGGGGCGCTGCTAGTATAAAATATATCCTACTAGCTGCGCCCCGCAGTTACACCCGCGTAAGCCTCGATCCCGTAGGAATATCGGGATAAAAAGTCCTATGTCTAATCCTATGTCCTATTTCAGGTCATGGTCTACCCATATGCCAATTTTCATCGAAATCCGTTCAGCCGTTTTAGCGTGAATGCGTAACAAACAAACAAACTCACTTTCGCATTTATAAAGTTAGGATTAGCTTCTGCCCGTATCCACGTGTTTCTTGTTTTAACATAAAATATATCCTATGACACTGGGCAATACTGTAGCTTCCCAATAGTGAAAGAATTTTCGGAATCGGATCAGCAGTTCCGAAGATTACCCCTTACATAAAAACTCACAAACTTTTTACAATATTAAGTAATAATTACGATATATAAAGGCACAGTTCTAACCTAACCCATTTGATCGGGGAGTAGATTAGTTCGACAAACTGTGAGAAAATGCCAAAAGTTTAAATAGAGGCTCAATTATGTAAAAAAGTGTGCATCATTAGAAGTTCAATAAGTTTGAAAAGGATCTGTTATATATTCCTTGGAAAAATAACATGCCTTTATCAGACACAGAAGAACAATTTTCAAAAGAGACACACATAAACGCATTGTAAATCTTCAGTACGCAGCGAGAATAAAATTATTATATTGGTGCTACGGCGTAGGCGTCACGTTGATGTTACCGCTACGCCGGCTACGCTCTCGTAGCATACATAAATAATCTGCTACGCGTCGACTCGTCAACTCACCAAATTGTCATTGACATAACAATACAATACATTGAACAATACAATACATTGTATTGTTTTCTCCTTATAAATTGCATCAGGGTTAAGTTACCCATTTTAGGAAAGATGTAATTTTATATTATTATAAAGAGGCCATTTGTGAGTTTGTATGTAGGGAGTAATCTTCGGAACTCCGATCAGATTTCTAAAATTCTTTCACTAATGGGGAGCTACAGTATTTTTGCGGAGTGTCTTAAGATATTTTATGTTAAAACAAGAAATTTCACGCGGACGAGCAGAAGTTAGTGATCTTATAATTATTATTTTTTACTTTATTTATAAAAAAGTACCAGCCGACAGGAATGCGGAGGAATTTTTTGACGCCATATTTTAGTTAATTGTTTATTTATGTAGTTAATTTTAATCAGTCATTTATTTAGTACCTAATGTAAATAGTAGTGTATTGTATATGTCGGCGGGTTACCACACTTCAAAACAAATAAGGAACGAAAACACGTGTCCGGAATAACCTCAAAATCAAATTAGATTTATTTATTGTAATTAGGTAATAGATTCCGTTTAAAAACTTAAAGTAATGGATTAATATTGCTTATGATTGATACAGACTATTTTTAATGTATTCTGTTTGTAAGAGAGTTGCATTTCCGAAGTAAAAACATGTGGTCATTTTTTTATATCACGTGTTGACATTTAAAAATTGATTTACACATGCTAATAACTTGTAAAATAATTTAAAACGTTTGATTATCAAAATTTGTAATAATTTGTAATGTAAAAACTATTTTTATTGCGCAATGCTAGGTGTTTTGTTCAAATGAATGACTCACCTAGTTTTGCTATAAAAGGCCGAGCGCACGCCGGACTCGGGTATTCTCACTTGAGCCGTCGTAGCGATCGGACCTCCTCAAAATTCGAGAATAAATTGAAGAAAGTATTTCTTGTGTTTACTTTGACTACCGAAGATGAGTGACAGCCCTGATCATGGAAATTGTGACGCCAGCAATGCTGGTGTCACGTTTTTTAAAAACAACCACGGGGGCACTTCTCCGTCATCAGAAGTGGGATCAGAACAAGCTCTGGTCCCAACCACATCCTCAACGACCACGGTTCAACCTGGCACAACTGGAACAGCACAGAGCAGTACCAGGCTGGTAGACCCTGCCTCATTGAACACTTCAGGAGTACCAGTCAACAACTTAAACACCGTGCATCCCATCACAACGGGAATTTCCACAGGCACGGTGTATACACCAATCGCTGCGGAAATACCAGTTTCCGTAGGGATACCATTCATGCCAATGGGACCCACATCTTACAATCAAGAAGTATACCGACCAGGGGTACCCATCACTACTGGATCGTCCAACACAACGACTATGCATCCAACTACTCCGATAATTGGATACCCACCTCAGTTTATGATGCAAATGATGGAAATGATGCAAAGGATGTCCGAACGGATGTATACTCCTCCAGAACCAAGAATCAGGATCAAGGACATCTATCTGCCATCATTCGATCCCGACAGTCATGTTGGAGTTCGAGAATGGTGCCAGCACATCGATAAAGCAGCTGCTAGCTACAAACTTAATGACCTGGACCTACGCACTAAAGTGTGAGGATTACTTAAGGGACGTGCTAAGATGTGGATCGACGATTGGTTGGTGACAACATCCTCGTGGGAAGAGTTCCGCGAAAAACTGATTACCACATTTGAGCCAGAAAATAGATACTCCCGGGATAGACTACAGTTTCGGGAGCATGTATATGACTCAAACAAAGATATTTCTGAATTCTTGTCCCGCGCCTGGGTCCTCTGGAAAAGAGTCACGAAAAATCAACTGGATGATGAACTTTCGGTGGAAGCGGTGATAGGATGTATAGGCGATGAACGCTTACGAATCGAACTGTTGAACGCTAAAGCAAACACAGTTCCAGAACTCATCTCCGTGGCTTCCTCATTAAGGAAAAAGCGCCCACACCAAAATCCTACCACACCGATGCCGAAACGTGCACGATATCCAGATTCTTCTCAAACTGCTGCTACATGTTGCCAAATATGCAAAAGAACCAACCATTCCACTAATGAGTGTAGATTCAAACCTTCAGAATCTACTTCAAATCTTCCTAAAACGGATACTACAACAACAGAGACGTCAAAAAAAGTGGTTACCTGTTCATTCTGCAAGAAAACAGGTCATACATTCGAAACGTGCTACAAGCGTCAAAACGCACTGGTATCGAATGTGAACTGTATAGCTGGAACCAATCAAGCACCCATCACTGTTACTATTGGCCGAATGACAATAAGTGCCATCTTCGATAGTGGAGCAGAGTGCTCATTGATTCGAGAATCAATTGCTGCGAAATTACCTGGTCAGCGACGCTCTGCAGTTAATCACCTCAAGGGAATTGGCCAATTTCCGGTAATTTCATTATTGGAGATGAAGACCATCTGTATCATTAATGCGATAAGGATTGAAATATTATTCTTTGTGGTTCCTGATCATGACATATCAGCTGACGTATTAATTGGTATGAATTTAATTCATGGTACCAACTTAAGCATGGTGATAACATCAGACGGCACCAGACTGATGCATCAGCAAATGGTCCATCATGTGATGTCATCGTGTGTGGGATTACTTAACCTGGTCGACATTGACAACCAAACGATTGACATAGAAGCATTGAACAGACAAGTACAGCAACGAATGAGTGAGACTGCTGAGTATGATAGGCAACGCTTCAACTCCCGCAAGGCAAAAATAAATCATTTTCAACGAGGGGACTATGTTCTGATCAAAAACAATCCCCGCAATCAAACATCACTGGATCCCAAATTCAGTGTGCCCTACGAAATTATCAGGATTCTTGAAAATGACCGCTACATGGTAAAAAAGGTGGTCGGCAGAGGCCGATCCAGAAAAGTCGCCCACGACCAACTTTGGCGTGCACCACAACCGGAAAACCAAGGTGCCATGTCGGCGGGAGATGATGATCTCGAGACACCGCAAAACAACGTCGCAACCGCCCCTAATCCTGTGCCATCCACATCTCAAGCTGGCCAGCCAGTCCAGATAACTCACGACGATGAACACGCGTCATCGGATTAAAACCGGTGAGTCAAAATTCATTATTTTTCAAGATATTTTCAACCAAAATCTACAAGAATAAAATGTCTGGAGAGTGGTACCTCTGAGCTAAACCATGAGTTACCCTTGAGCTAACCACGGATCCTTGATGCATCCACAAGTGAACCCTGAGATACCGTAGGGATGCCTTGTGGAACTATGGGTAGACACGTATACACCACAGATGCTAAATTAAAAAGGCAGTGCACTTAAGATGTCTTTGTGTACTGTTCTAGCAACAAATAACCCTATAAAAATAAGCAACATGGGTTGCTTACTGATACCTATCTAAAAGGATAACGTTTTTTTTTCAAGCATCAAACGTCACAATGTAGGCAGGCGCAGAGCACGCGCCGCCTGTCAGAATGGCCGTGTCGGCGGGTTACCACACTTCAAAACAAATAAGGAACGAAAACACGTGTCCGGACACGTGTTTTCGTTCCTTACCTCAAAATCAAATTAGATTTATTTATTGTAATTAGGTAATAGATTCCGTTTAAAAACTTAAAGTAATGGATTAATATTGCTTATGATTGATACAGACTATTTTTAATGTATTCTGTTTGTAAGAGAGTTGCCTTTCCGAAGTAAAAACATGTGGTCATTTTTTTATATCACGTGTTGACATTTAAAAATAGATTTACACATGCTAATAACTTGTAAAATAATTTAAAACGTTTGATTATCAAAATTGTAATAATTTGTAATGTAAAAACTATTTTTATTGCGCAATGCTAGGTGTTTTGTTCAAATGAATGACTCACCTAGTTTTGCTATAAAAGGCCGAGCGCACGCCGGACTCGGGTATTCTCACTTGAGCCGTCGTAGCGATCGGACCTCCTCAAAATTCGAAAATAAATTGAAGAATGTATTTCTTGTGTTTACTTTGACTACCGAAGATGAGTGACAGCCCTGATCATGGAAATTGTGACGCCAGCAATGCTGGTGTCACGTTTTTTAAAAACAACCACGGGGGCCCTTCTCCGTCATATATAATATTGTCTAGAGTAATTTTAATATTTATTGTATATTTTAGTATCTTATAATCTTATTTTGTCAGTACATGTTATTTTACTGCTGGGCAAAACATGTATGCTAGTACAACATAATAAAAAAAAATAAAAAAAAACCGGCCAAGTGCGAGTCGGACTCGCGCACGAAGGGTTCCGGACCATTATCTATAAAAACGAGCAAAAAAACTCACGTTTGTTGTATGGGAGCCCCTTCAATATTTATTTTATTCTGTTTTTTAGTATTTGTTGTTATAGCGGCAACAGAAATACATCATCTGTGAAAATTTTAACTGTCTAACTATCACAGTTCATGAGATACAGCCTGGTGACAGACGGACAGACAGACAGCGGAGTCTTAGTAATAGGGTCCCATTTTACGCTTTGGGTACGGAACCCTAAAAAAAATTGCTGACGTTATTCTGAACCTAAATATTCAGTTTTAAATTAAGTAGATACATAATTTACTCGTGGTCATAACATTTACTTGCATTACCATTTTTTTTACTCAAACATTTCCCTACATAAACAGCTGTAACGTTTATAAATTCTCAATAAATTCAAATAACTTAGCTATGTTACACGCTGGGTATAAAAAGCGAAGCAAACAACTCGGATACATCTAGTGCTGTCTGTTGACTATTGAGGCATCCGCCTTTCAGTTTGTGCCTCGTTTGAACCGCAGTGCTCTAAGCTTCATTGGAGACTAGCAGAGTGGAAGAGTAGTATTGTATTTTTAAGGGCTGATTTTGAAGAGCAGTGGTGGCCCAGTGGTAACGGCCGCGACCTACGAGTTGTAGGTCGTAGGTTCGAACCCTGACAGGCGCTTTACTTTGTGTAAATTATTTCATAGCCACTGCTCTCAAAACGGTGAAGGAAAAAATCGTGAGGAAACCGGCATGTCCTAGAACCAAAAATTCCAAGACATGTGACATCTACCAACCCGCACTGGGCCCGCGTGGAGGATTACGGCCCGCTCCCTCTCACAGAGAGGAGGCATGTGTCCCAGCAGTGGGAACATTATAGGCTGATTATGCAAGGGCTGATTTAACCAAAGCCGATAGATATCTTTTATTCGGGGAATAAAATTGACGTCTGAGAGTTTTTGTATAGAAAATAATATTTGTCCTCTGGATTAGACTTATACTAGGGATAAAAGTTTGGTCGAATTCGCCCTAAGTAAGGTAATTTTGCTTTTCGTAAACTCAAACTCTTTAGATAAAATATTTGTTACTAGCTTCCGCACGCGGCTTTGCCCGCGCGGTATGTCGATAAAAAGTAGCCTATGTCCTTCCCCAGGGTGCCATCTATCTCCTTGCCTGTCGAATTCCGTTCAGTGGTTTAGGCGTGAAAAGGTAACATACAGACAGACAAAATTACTTTCGAATTTATAATATTAGTATGGATTCCTCAGTAAGCGACAGTAGATAAGTTATTTATCGCAGTTTGAAGGCAGCACAAGCCGATGTTCATGGCAAATTGATTTAATAGCTCTGAAGGTTGCGACGCGAAGCTTGTCTGTAAACTTGGCTTTCAATATGTTACTGTAAGCTGTTGAGCTGTTCTATTTCACCCATTACTTTTCAATATGTTTCTATAAGCTGTTGAGCTGTTCCGTTTCACCCATTATCTTTCAATATGTTTCTTTAAGCTGTTGAGCTGTTCCGTTTCACCCATTAACGAGATTCCCGTTTGTGTTAGCAGTTAAAACTCGGGGTTTGAGTTGATGTGTGGATCTGGAATAATGTTTAAAGACTTTGCTGCCATACATAATCACCCTGTAATGTTCCCATTGCTGGGACACAGGCCCGATCTCTGTGAAAGGGAGTGGGCCGTAATCCACCACGCGGTCCCAGTGCGGATTGATGGATTAATAAAATTATCTTTGCTGGCATGATCAGTAATTATTTCACGAGACATTCACGTTCTATAAATTGGCTTCATCTCTTTTTCCGTAGTTTGTGTGGATAAATAATAATAAATATTTCTTTATTGACATAACATGATGTGGTAACTGAAAATCATAATTATGAAGCCTCTCAATCCCGTGTTAGGTAAAAATAAAAACCTATGATAGGACCCAGAAGTGGATTATAAGGCCAAACCATAATTTAACGGCGCCCGGAGCAGCCATTAAAAAAAATGCAATTTGCAAGTCACCCACGTCTTGTATCGGTATGTCATATGCAAAGAAAACTTAGGCTAGCCTTCATTTGTTATAGATTTATTTGAATACCTTGGTGGTATATAAATTCCAGGTAAAAAACAACAAGATAAGAATCTATAACCTAACCAAATTCCCTTGATATATGTCTTTGTTTATGTCCAACTTCACACAATATTCTCATATATTTGCCCATAATATTCCACCCATATGTCATACAATGAGACTGGGAAAGGCAACGCGAGCACAAATTGTAACTAATGTTGGAGACGACACATTTATTCCGGAACGAAAAAAGCTTTTGCGGATTCAGCTGAGAATTTCGGTCCAATTTTCCTTTATATTCCGTCCTTTGTCTTAGTATACTTTTGTGCTCATCTGCGGATACTAAAAGTAATCAATTAGGTGATATATTGCCTAGATATGCGGTAATGTTGTCATGAAGGTACAATTCCTATACTAGATGTAACAGATATCTAGATCAAAAATCGGCAAACTGCGAACTGCGAGTCGTACTCGCACACGAAGGGTTCCGTACCCAAACGGTGAAACAGGACCCTATTACCAAGATTCACTGTCCGTCCGTCACCAGGCTGTATCTCATGAACCGTGGTAGTTAATAGACAGTTGAAATTTTCACAGATGATGTACTTCTGTTGCCGCTTTATCAACATATACTAAAAACAAAATAAAATAAATATTTAAGGGGGCTCCCATACAACAGACATGATTTTTTTGCCGTTTTTATAGATATTGGTACGGAACCCTTCGTGCGCGAGTCCGACTCGCACTTGGCCGGTTGTTTCCATTTTGGTTTTTTCTATTAGTCGTCATCCCGGTGTCGCTCCCTTTCTAGCCATAAATCATCTAACACACAGTCTACCCATCGTTTCTTATACCTATTTTATCAGTGCTAAAATACAATTGCAAAAAAGTAGAATTAAAATTTACCAACAGTAAAATTACACCACTTTCATCCTCCAAGCTTCTATAAACAAAGCGAGTGCCATCAACCGGAAAATCGCTGGGATGAAAAAAAAGAAAATCATATCCGCCTGTTATGGTCACCCCACAGAGCCGAGGGAAAAGTAATCAATTCATATCACGCAAATAATTTGTGGTTGCCAATGATTCCCGATTTCGTATTGCATTTAATTAATATTATATTGGTTTAAGGAGGTTGAAAATATAAAATACAAATTGCAGCGCTTTGTAAACAACGCTTGGTTAATTTTATTATAAAACCAATATTCATTAATTTTATTTATTTACATAGCGTAAGTAAACGAGTGAGTGCAGAGAGTACCCATGAAAAATTATAATAGTATAATAAAATGAGTTCCCGATACCGGGGGGCTACTATTTTTTTTTAATGAATATTTTTATTAAAATATTTAAAAATGTAATCAATAAGGACATAAATGAAATAATAAAATAAGATTTGTAACAGTTTGTTATCAACGTTTCATGTATTTTATTAAGAAAACAATTTTTTTTTTCATTATTAATTCATTTATAAAGCATAATAGATGAAAAGAGGCTTAACTTGGCTAACAATGAGGCTATAAACAACGTGAAGGGTTTGAACCCGAGACCTCCTTAGGTCTCAAGTTCTAACCCTTCACGTTGTACCTATAGTAAGCGACTTTATGGCGGCTCTGAAATGCGCTACTCGCTGCGCAGTCCCCCACCCATCTCCCCGCTGACACTTGAAGCAGTGACTCCCTCATGTTCCGAGCCGGCATCAAATTTGTATCGGGCTGTAACTACATAAGATGTTGACTAATCAAGTTCGAAGTAGAGGTAGCAGCTCTTAGCAGAGACCATACTTAGCTTGTGATAATGTGCAATTATGCTTGTTCAATCTAATTCAAGTTTAGCGCATTTGTGGTTTGATTTGCCAACTAAGAAATTAACTATGCGTCAATTTGCTAACCTAACCATCGCGCTGTTTTGAAGACAAGCTTACTCCATTTTATACCTTTGGGAAATCAAAATATAATGTGTTTTTCATTGTGCAGTAATGTACCATAAAAGTAAAATAACATGGAATTGAAGCGATCAATTATTCACAACAATATTCTCCTTCAGCTTACTTTTCTTTTATTCAGAAACAAAAAGAAATAAATTGTTCAAATAAAAGATATATATACGTAATAAAATAAAAGCCGATCGATTCCCCGGATCTCCAATAATTACCTCGGACATAATAATGTCAAGCCTGGAAAGGCGTGAATAACTTATTGGGTGGGACAGCTACAGGCCATGCTGCCTTATATTTATCGTGACACTGACGGTTTCAATTCTATTAGCATTTATAAAACTAGTAGATGTGGTGAACAGTTTGTGCTACCTGATCCCTCGTACCGTATAATGTCGGCTTCCAGTCTAACCGGATGCAGCTGAATATCAATATTTTACACAGAGCGACTGCGACTCCACAACCCAGTAACTGGGTAATATGATACCTTGGTTAGACTGGTTGTCAGACGTTCGGGCTTCTGACGACCCGTAACGACTGCCAAAGATCCACGAATGACAGCTGGGACCAACGGCTTAACGTGCTTTCCGAGTCACTCGGCATGTAAAGATGGTTACCCAACCACGGATCAACCCTAGCTTAACCTGTGGGCCTCCCACCACCGCTTACAGCAGTATTATTTTAATCTTACTTCGTGGGGGAAAGAGATGGAGATATAAGTCCTGTAGAGCTTCATCTCTTTCCTACACTGAAGTAATATTGAAGTACTGCTGTAAGCGGTGGTGGTAGTTCCCCCGATCGTACCTAACAACTAGTAAATCTGTGGATAACGTTGTGAGTAGTGTATTTGTTACCTCTATTGTTAGGTTCTAACCTATGTTTACTTATTATTACACTGCAGTTTGTTTTCCTTAAATAAATAAATAAATAAACACCTACGAATGGCGTCAATAATGTTTCAGTACATCCAATGAACCGTGCATCAGGCTAACTGACTATTATGTTTTACCACCCGGTTGTGCCGAATTGTGTCCTGCCGAACCAGTTTTTTCGAGACCAGAATCTGTCTTCAAAGGGATCCCCGGGCTGAAAAAAAGCTCTTATAAATTACAATTTATTGCCCACTTAAGCGATATGGACGCTAAAGTTCTTTTTGTGCAAAGATTCGTAAATCCATGCCTTTTGGGGTTCCGTGATTAAGGGTTAGTCAAATATTTTGGGAGGCGTTTAGGTTTTATGCCCGCGGTGGATAGTTAACGGTTATTATTTCAGTTTCACTTTTTTTGTAGCGATATTTTTTTATTTTTTTTATTTATTTGCATAATGTACACTCAGTTACAGGCTAGGCTTAAACTTATGAGTACATGACCCTGTTAGGGCGCAGCAAGTATGTGTAACTTAAATCTAGGTTAAATATTTAGAAGTTAACATTATATGGCAAAGGTAATAGGTAACTAGATATCATTATCACAACATTCATTATTATTACTACTTAATTAATCTCTGTTTAACATAATATTTTATTTTATTTATATTCATTAAAGTTATTTGAAATTTAAAGTACTTAGTAAGTAACATTAATAAAATCATTTTATACATAGAGATATATATTATAACATTTATGCTTTATTTTAGCTTCTTATCTTCCATAAACTCTTTAATACTATAATAACTTTTTTCTAATAGTAACTTACTTACTACGACTTAAGTCTAAATTTAAATATGCACAGTGTTTTTGCGGATCTTATATTTTCAGGTAACTTATTATATATTTGGATGCTTCTGTATTCTGGTCTATTTTTATACATCTGTAGCGGTATCTACATCGCCACATGCGAACTACGCATCAAAGACCTGACGTCAGACAGACGTCACATAAATCCTGCATCGCGCAATTAAAGTTTACCGTGCAGTGGACATATATACGAGAACCCAACATCAATCGTTGGGCAGTTGCCCGCCAGACACAACACCCGTCTGGTCGGAGGATCCTCCCTTTTCTATGGAGTATGAGTGAACTTTACACCCTGTTCCTCATACCCCTAAACATCTCTAGTCTAGGTGCTGGTAGAATTAATTTAGTTTTGCGGCGCTATTATGACACTATCATAGTCCAAAGGAGAAACGACTGTCGGAGAACGCTTGCAGAATCATTGTATGGACAAGATTTGGCAAAGAATTTAGTTATTGCAGAATTTATAGGTACACATTATATAAATGAATATATTAAAATGTCTATGGACTAGAATAAATAAATAAATAAAATTAAATCATGTATGGGTAGTAGTAGATAAACTAAATCGTAAGATACTCATGTTTTCTAGTAGCAAACTCAGCATTGATCTTTAAAACTATCCAAAATAAATTAACAAGAATGAAAGTAACAGTGGTTTATTCTCATTCACTTTTCATTATTTTCAAGTAACCCAACCTAGCAAATGCCAGCGGCTTCGCCCGCGCGCATATCAGAAACTATCCTACGGGAACGTACTATCGCGATAAAAAATATCCCATGTCCTAACCATGTCATATCCATGTACCAAACATCCAAATCCTTTCAGCCGTTTTAGAGTGAAAGCGTAAAAAAAAAACTCACATTCGCATTTGTAATACCTATTAGTTTGGATACCAACATAGCCCGTTCTTTTTATACGCACTTACGTATATTATATTTGTCTGTATTTTGTCTCATAATCTGCTTATAATATCGAAACGCTTTATCCGAATAATACCATAATCGCGACGTTTGATAGGATTATGATCGCTCTCGCTCACATATCATGTTAATACGCGTTTACCTTCGTAAGTGGATACTGCTGTTCATTCTCCAGACGTAATCCGTGCTCTTAAGACGCCTACACTCCGAGTAAATATATTGTTGAAGATTTTTAACAGAAAAATTCGTAAAAAACCAAAATGGCGTTAACATCTTTTGAGATGTAGGATTTACAATTTACAGTCAATTTGCATAATTTTTTATCATCAATAGATGCGGTGATCTATACTATAAATCTATATTTACTTTATTTCATTTATACACCTAAAAATACATTTTAAATATTAGAATATAAAAACATTTAAAAATATAAAAAATAGTAGTCCACCGGTATCGGGAACAGGGTCCAAGCTACCGGCGGTCAGGGCTCTAGAGAGAGGAACTTCCTAACAATACGGGCAGAGTCCAGGGGGCTTAAAACAGTCACTTTGGCAGAATCATAATAGGAAAATATTATGGATCATCGTAAAATGTCACAAACTGACAATTCATAATTTGATCTGCGTGCGATTCATGTTACGAAATAATTCATCTGTTTGACAGTTTTCTATGGAGATTCGTAAAATGGTCCACATAAAATGAATTGCTTTTGTGTCATATTAGAGGAATTGCTAATGACAGCTGGAAATTCAGGAAATGAAATCCTTTTAGAGGAATTGCTAATGTGGCCGTATTAAGCCCACAGGAGTACCGCTTTTAGTCCGAAAGGGATACCGGGACCCTGGCAACAGGCAACCGAAGGAACACGGGTGGGTTTTAGTCAGTAAGAGTCTGACACTCCACAACCCAGTAACTGACTTCTCTCCCGCTCTGGGCGGAGCGGAAGGGCTTCCGCTCCGCCCAGAGCGGGAGAGAAGTCATATGATGATTTCCCACCCAAAAAAAAAAAAAAAAAAGGAGTACCGCTTTCTGAATCAGGCCTTTAACCCAGCTCTCGGCTTCCAGTTTAACCGGATGGGGCTGAATACCTGTATCTTACATGCAGTGACTGCTTACGTGACTTAGTTACTGGTTAACCCCTTGGTAAGACAAGTTGTCAGATTTTCGGGCTTTCGACGACCCGTAACGACTGACAAAGTTCTACAAATGACAGCCGCGACCAACGGCTTAACGTGCTTTCCGAGACACCGAAGGGTCTCGATATGTTATGGATGGGCCCCCATCTACGAAACGACTTCAGCGAGCGTAGCTTAACTTTCGATGAGAAGAATCACATTGCTAAAATGAAAGATTTTGCGGATATGTTACACAATAAAACCGTAATACAATGTCCAATGTTCGATAAAAGTTTAGATATCCCATTTTGGCTTCAAACTTTCTATCAGTATTTGGCATTCAGCCAATGCTTGAACAAAACCAATGTCGAACTGTCTTATATAAACATTCCTTTGACAAACAGACAGATATCACTCCTATGTAAATGTCCCTTCAAAGGTACGAAACACTGGGGAAGTTGTTGTAAATAATGGCAGTATTAGGAGCGAGGTACGGAACCCTTATCGCTGGTTCGATCACGCTTGACAGTTTAGCTTTCTTTGGTGTGTGTTCGTTTTTATTTAAATGTTAATGTGAGCGTGTGTTGTTGGAGGGGCTCGTGGCTACATAATTACAGCCACACGAGTCAATCGAAGGTTAAGCAACGCTTGCTAGGGTCGGTTTGTAGATGGGTGACCATCCATTATTATATCAAGACGCCTCCGGGACTCGGAAAGCACGATATGAAGTCGTCGGTCCCGGCTGTCATTCGTAGATCTCTGACAGTCGTTACGGGTCGTCAGAAGCACAAAAAGTCACAACCAATCTTAGTAAGGGGTATCTTGTTACTCAGTTACTGGGTTGTGGAGATGAGATAGGCAGTCCCTCCGTGTAAAACACTGGTATTCAGCTGCATCCGATTGGACTGAAGGCCGACCCAACACTTTTGGGAAAAGGCACGCAGATTGAGGCAATAATCAACGGTGAATCGATCTGTTTCTACAATGTTCCACAGAAGTAAAAAGGTTCGAGCTAAAAACCTTTATTTACTCTGGCAACAATAAAACAAAAACGATTTCGAACAAAGCATAAAATATTGTAACGTAAGCGAAAACATGATGTAAGAGAGCAAAATGCGAACCAATAAAATGTTATTGGCAAAATTCGCCAGTTGCCATAACGATGGCCACCTGGTGCCAATAATGCTGGCTGGTAAATTTTGGCAAATGTGCTCGAAGTTACGAAGGTTATATTAGAGCTAGCCTGAAACCATTGCTGCTTTCATGTTGGTATGAGGCGTGCGAAAAGAAGTACGTAGTAAGTAGTTTAGGAGTATGAGGAACAGGGTGTAAAGTTCACTCATCCACCATAGAAAAGGGAGGATCCTCCAACCAGACGGGTGTTGTGTCTGGCGGCCCCCGACCGCACATGTGTTTTTACATAATTATTTGTTGCTGCTCTTTTGAGGAAAATTAACAAAAAAAAACAACCGACTTCCAAAAAAAACAAAAAAAGTGAAAAATTACTTTAATTTCGGAAGTCGGTGTCTTTGCTTTTCAATTATCGTTTTATGCCACCGACTTCCGAAATTAAAGTAATTTTTCACATTTTTTTTTGGAAGTCGGTTGTTTTTTTTATTAAAAGTTTTTAGTTGTGTAGTTTAAAAAACAAAAAAAACATACAATCGAAATGAGAACCTCCTCCTTTTTGAAGAAGTCGGTTAAAAACATAAAATAAATGTACAAACTTGCATGCAATATTCGCCTTGCAGTTATTGCCTTGGTGTAAAAAGAAGTCGCATGCAATAATTGAACGGCAAAACTTGCATTCGATTATTGTATGCCATTTAATGGAAATCGTACGCGTAAACACTTGCATGCAATTATTGAATAGTAATAATTGTACGTGCTTCATGGCATGCAATTATTGCTCTTGAATGTTCCAGAAACTTGCATCGTGTAAATGGGACTTAACTGTGTGTACATTGTGCAAATAAATAAATAAATCCTTACATTATAAATGCGAAAGTGTCTGTCTGTCTGTCGCGCTTTCATGCCAAAACTACGGAACCGATTTAAATGAAATTTGGTACACAGATAGTCTAGAGCCTGAAAAAGGACAAAGGCTACTTTTTATCGACATACCACGTGGGCGAAGCCGTGGGCGGAAGCTAGTAATAAATAAATTATTTATTGCCATAGACATCTCTCTCTCTCTCTCATCTAGCTTATCATCTAGATTATTTTATAATATGACGTGTAAAAGTGGTTCTAATATCCTATTTACAGAATAAAATACAATTTCATCTAATTTCAGCACTGACGTTCCTAACAGCCGGTTTCTGATTTAAGTATTTGAAGTTGAGAATTACTCAAACTCTTCTTAAGCATTACTTAAGGTGATTCCTATAATGTAACCCGCGAAATTCAATACGTTTTTTGCAAATAAATTTTAGGAATCACCTTAAGTAATGCTTAAGAAGAGTTTGAGCAATTCTCAACTTCAAATACTTAATCAGAAACCGGCTGTTAGTCTCTAACAGTGACGCAACCCACTCAAAATATCTGTAGGTATGCATCGCGGTATCTGTTCAAAAGACCTTGTTCAGAACTAAATCTGCAACGCAGTTAGCATTGCAGGGGTCGCAAACTTCTAGACTATTTTGTGAAAAGCTGCATTTTATTTTGCAAGTTCGAGTTTTGAATTTTCTCAATGAAATGAAATTATGTGATGTTTGTTTCTGTAAGTAGATCTTTTAACACTTTTGGTCAATAGTATAAAAGGATATGGCGCCAGAATTTATTTATTTTTAATTTTTATTGTTTTTGTTTTTAAATATTATTGTATTCTATCGACTCCAAGTATTTCTAGCTGAATTAATCGGCGCCGGTTCACACTGGTTCGCGCTGATTTGGGAAAAAGTATGAAAACTGCCTGCGCCGACCAGCGTGACAACCTGCAGCGCTTGTCAGAGTCAACAAACGCTGGTATATTTGCGCTAGTTACCAGCTTTCAACGTGAAAAGAACCTTACACGGAATACAGGCGTTATTTTATGTTTGGAGTAGGTATTGATCGGGAGTCGACAGTTGACATATACGTTGTCGATCCCCTGTCAATCTTTGTTAGCCGTTTTCCTGTTGGTCGAATTAATTTTAAATGGAGATAAATTATGTAGGTTTGGGAGCTTTTAACGTATTAAAATAAATGGAGTTGTGAAGGTCAATTAAATGTATTGAAAAACAACTTGTATTTTCTATAAATAAGTATGAGAAAATGTTAGTGAAATTGTTTTTTTTTTGCAACTAAAAAACATTCAATAATAAAAATATATTATATTATCTGTATTTTCTTTTTGCTCATACTTAATTAGCTCGTTGGTCTAGTGGTCGCAAGTGCTACTTCTGAGCATGAGGTTCCGGGTTCGATTCCTAGGTCGGCCAAAGTTTTACTGGGTTTTTTCCATCAGGAATTTCTCCGTAGGAGCCCGAAGTTTGGATTTGTGCCCGGTTGATGGCAAGTACTCGCCCTTGTTACATAGGACTTAAACATAACTGGTGAAATGTGTGTGTTTACTATAGGTACACCTCTGCCTATCCCTTCGGGGATTACAGGCATGACGTACGTTATGTTCATAACTTACCAATCTTTCTTTTTGTTTCAGATCAAATGAAAAGCCCGTGTAAACAAAAATAGTGTTATTAAATCTAAATATACACCTACGTAAAAATTTATTTAAAAAAAAAATATATGTAACAAAGCCATTGACAATAAACCAGGCCAAATCATAGATCAAATAAATTCTATTTAAAAAAAGAAATAATTTTCATATTTGCTTTTAAATATAGAACGGTATAAATATATTTTTATTCGAATTAGTGTTTGACGTCAAGTTATATTTTTTATCGATAATACCGATTTTAGATTTGAAGTGATATTTTAGTCGAATTATTTTCCTAAAATGAGTATCGATTCGAATTCGTCTGCCAAAAGGCTTAATTTAGAGAGGGCCACTAATTTTATGAGGCAGTTTCGTGATCCTGACTCTCGTGAGTTGAAGAAACTATCAGCGAACCAGTTCATGGAAGTTTGGAGCCATTACGACAGAGACGGTAAGTTTCCCTTTTGAATTTAGAACTTTTATTTTACTTTAATTAAATAAAGGCAAAGGTCTTAAGCCAAACGGCCTGCGTATGTCAAAGGTTTTGACAGCTAAGTTGAGACACTTTTTGAGACATCACTCATAACTTATAAAACGATTGATTTAATGTCCAGAACCCTAGACAAAGTGACATTCTATCAGCGATAACGATGATGGAAAATGCAAAATGTATAGGACTGACATAAGCTATCGAAAAGCTTATGTCAATCCTGTTGAACGTCGTTGTACAAATACGAAACGCTTTCGAAGCGATCGTCACTTGTCTAGGCCCTCTGACGTCCTCACGATGTTTGTATTTCACCGATGGCAGCGATGTCCAAGATAAACTTAGAAAGTACGCAAATGAATTGAAAGGTCACATTGATACTTGCCCGGATTAGAACCCACCACCTCCTGCATAAGAGGCGAGGGTTTAACCACTGGGCCATTACGACATTTTGTTATGCATTTAATCACTCTTAATGAATTGAAAGGTCACATTGATACTTGCCCGGATTAGAACCCAGTACCTCGGGCAGGATAGGCGAGGGATTAACCACTGGGCCATTACATTTTGTTATGCATTTAATCTTTCGACAAAAATCTATCTGACTTTGGGCCACAATAGGCTGAGTTTCATCGATTTAGTCCGATCTGGATATCGAAGCCCAGACCTCATGCTCAGCAGTAGCGCTTGCGTCCACTATACTAACGAGGTAGAGAAAATAATCTATACTCAAAATAAAGTTATTTGTTTGTATGAATTTATTTGTTTATTTATATATACTTTATTGTACACCAGAGAATCTCTTCCAGGCAACCTTAGAATGGACAGTGATTGCTTGGACTTAAAAAATAGGATTGTCATTGGTGCAAAATAATAATATGTAAGTTTGTATGCAGGGGGTAATCTCTGGAACTACCAGTCGGATTTGAAATTTTTGTATTTGATAGCCCACAATTTTAAAAACTGTAGGTTTCTTAACTTCACTACGAACACACTACGAACCTTAGAAGGTATTCCCTCCATTCAAAATATTGACATTCTCCTCAAGGCTGCAATGGGGTCCTCATTTAGCATTCCTGCATCCGGTTAAACTGGAAGTCGTAACGAATGTCAGAAGCCGGTGTCGAATAAATTCCATTACTATGATATAATACCTAATTTTGGAAAATATAATTCCCATTCACTTCTTATAATACTCACAGGGCCAGACGGGACGACTACGTGAAGCGAATAAATTCACTCCAATACATTTCACGTCGATATTTACGGCTACCGAACATTTTTGAGTATTTCTTTATACATATTGTTGTGGGTAGCCTTCTGCTCCGTACGGCTTATTTCAGTTAATAGAAAAAGGGATGAAAATATGCTACTGTCTTGGAATGGATTAGGATAAGTCTGTGGTAACACCTGTAAAGTGACAGGCACTATAAAAAAAAAATCCTTCCCGTTATATGTTGCTGGTTGTTTTCATGATTTTGCTAGTTTTAAGGAGTTGTATTGCTGATTCTAATGATAATAATTCTGTAAATACATATTTGTTACGGTCGCGAATCATATTTTGATCAACATACAACCTGACACTGACCTGCAAATAACAAAAAACGTGATATAATTCGAATTTCGCGGGCCGCCTTAGCGCATCGCCCTGTTTGAATGTTTGAAATCCTCATCGCATCTCTCGTCTCGTCTGTGATTGGACGATTCCTGCACGTCTCCGCTCAGCTCCGCTCAGCTCCGCTCGTCTTCGCTTCAGTGGAAACGCACCCTTAATGTCAAATACTAGTGAATATTACAGATTTTTATGACGGCCGTTATAATATGACGGAACCGCTTTCTTAGGAAACCCAAGCTTGATGGAATATTATTCTTAGTGTGGTTTATTGAATATCGATAACCACCATCTGTTGAGTTTTGCCGATAAAGCTGTAATTTTGGTACTATTCGCCGAGACTATTTTGTTTGTCTACACCAAAGTTGATACTTTCACTGATGTGGGGAAATCGGGAAAGGGAGAACTGAAAGTTACATCGAACACCTACCGACCTAAAACCACGCCAAACCACCACCACTACTATGAACAGAAGATACTTGTAAATTTGCGCACACCCCCGTAATAAGTATCATATACTAGAATACCTACATTCTACAAAATCCTTCCTCCAAAGTTTAAACCTAGCCTTAAGGACGAACCATTTTGTAAAATGTAGATATTCAAGTATAATTAAAGTAGTAAAAACTAAAACCCAACTACGACTAAAAAGGTATAAACAAGACACCACAGACAGACAAATTAAAAATCTGGAGTCACACGTGTTAGGGCATAAATCGAACAGATTACGTGTGACTCCGGATTTTTATTTGTCTGCCTGTGGTGTGTGCTCATTAAGCCTGACTGAGCAATTCATTTGATACCCAACATGGTACGATTAAACAATTTTTTTTTTTTAGTTCCTAACTTTATTTCCTCTAGAGGGCGCCATTTTAATTTAATGTGACGTCACATAGCCTATAACCAGCGGACGATCAAGACGCTTCCAACGATACCTCACTTCTCAAATTGTGAGGATTGGTTTAGAAGATATGAGGGAACAGATGAACATACATACATACATACATACATACCGGTCAAAATCATAACCCTCCTTTTTTCTTCGCCGTAGTCGGGTAAAATCTTGTAGAACATCGATAAAACTCATCTCCTTACAATTTAAGTAGGGTTCCAGAACCATTGAACCGCACTCATTTTCTCACGACGTCGTCGAGTCGTCGTCGCCGCCCCGTTATTAATCAAAATCAACGTCAGGCTGCCAACTGTCCCGGCGATGGCGACGCCTCAAATTGATGTCCAATTTACACTTTGGAAGATTTTCGGTAAGATATTATGATAGATAGACAGATACTGAATGGCCTAGATGGATAGTTATGGATGTTGTTAGATGGACTTACTTACCTGTCATTACTATTATTATACTGGACATGAAATAATCCAACGAACTAAGACCTTCCTCTTTTTATTGAAGTCGGTTAAAAAGACAGCCTTACTTTTGATTATTAAAGGTAGTTAATTTTACTCCCTGTTGCCTCGTTGGTCTAGTGGTCGGAAGCGCTACTGCTGCACTAGGTCTTGGGTGCGATTCCCGGGTCGGGCAAAGTGTTATTGGGATTTTCCATCTGGAACTTCTGAGTAGCAGCCCGGCGTTTGGATTTGTGCCCGATAGATGGCAATCGGCTTGTCCCCTACTTATTACATGGAACTTAAATCTTCAGGTCAGTATTGTTCAACTGTTCATCAAATGAAATGAAATCAAGTCTGAGAGAATGAACCCTGACTTAAATAACTGATAAAATGTGCGTGTACTATAGGTACACCTCTGCCGAACCTTTTGGGTAATACAGGCGTGATGTTATGTATTATGTTTTATGACATTATTTCTATAGCAGTAGCACTTGCGACCACAGACCGCTTTTGTATTATTTTTTATTTTGCTTTTTTGTTGTGTGTGCGATTTGTTGGTGCAGAATAAACAATTTTTCTTTCTTTCTTTTCTTTCTTTTCTTTCTTTTCTTTCTTTTCTTTCTTTTCTTTCTTTTCTTTCTTTTCTTTCTTTTCTTTCTTTTCTTTCTTTTCTTTCTTTTCTTTCTTTTCTTTCTTTTCTTTCTTTTCTTTCTTTTCTTTCTTTCTTTTCTTTCTTTTCTTTCTTTTCTTTCTTTTCTTTCTTTTCTTTCTTTAGACCAACGAGACAGTAAAAAAAGTGAACTCAGTTAAAATCATTTATCGTTCATCAGAAATTAAGAGATCCGTAGGAGCACCCAGGTAACCGACATACCCCGAAGTATTGTCAAACCTTAGTGGCAGTGGGCAGGGCACATTGGTCGCAGAACAGATGGCCGATGGGGCCGAAAGGTTCTGGAGTGGCGACCGCATACCGAAAGACGTAGCGTTGGAGGTCGCGGGAATCCGCTGGATGCGAGAAGCACAGAACCGGTCGAAGTGGCGTTGCTTGGGGGAGGCCTATGTCCAGCAGTGGACGTGTTTCGGCTGAAATGATGATGATGATCGTTTATCTTTATGAAACATTGTTGCCTTGTTTCTGGATCAGTAGTGTAGTCATAGCCTTACTTGCTACAGTAGGTATATATTATTCACCAAAATATAATGTATTTCCTCTCGGATACCTGCATACAGTGTCCCAGAGGCAACATTATTCCAATGGAAGAATTTCGTTCGAGGGTAGTTAGAAAAGTGTCTCGTGAATAATACAGATATTCGTACCAAACTGCTGGAAACATTCTTTATGTGAGCTGGAAAGAGGTCATGTTCTAAGGAGAGAGAGGTCTAGTAGGACAAAGGGAACCTTTAATCCCGAATTTACCACGGGATCGAGAATCTTTCGAATCCTGGTGCTTTCAAACTGTTACCTTCTTATACGCAGACTCCAGTACGCAAAAGTCTTAATACTTAGGGATTAGAGTAGGAGCCTACTTACTTTCAAAATACAACGGGGTTGGTCCGTGGATGAGTGACCATCTTTACATACCGAGAATCCTCCGTGCCTCGGAAAGCACATTAAGCCGTTGACAGTCGTTACGGGTCGTCAGAAGCCCGAAAGTCTGACAACCAGTCTTACCCAGTTACTGGGTTGTGAAGGTGAGATAGGCAGTCGCTCCATGTAAAATACTAGTATTCAGCTGAATCCGGTTAGACTGGAAGACTGGAAGCCGACCCTAACATAGTTGGGAACAGGCTAGGCAGATTGATAGATTTCGCTTCAGTTATAGGCTTTTATTTTCTATACATGCCTATCATAGCCTCTAGTTTTATTTCTAGTTTCATCAGAAAATCAATAGTTAGGTACTAATTCTGAAGTTGAATAATAGCCTGACATACGAACCAGTTACAGTACATAATTGTTCCCATTTTGGTTGAAATAACAAAACGTTTTCACTGAAAACTTTCAAGTTAGGGCTTTCAAAGTTTCTTATTGCTTTAGTGTAGACTTTTGTAGACAATTCAATATTCTAAACGTTAACAAGATAGTGTACCTACTTAATCAATTCTTAAGTGAGTAAATTCTCTTTAGGATAGCAATGTTGATTTTTTTATTATTTATCCGATAGATTATTAAAAAAAATTAGACACGTATATTTTCTTTTTTTTTTACGTGAGCAAAAAATTACGGCAGTGTATTGAGTTAAAATGTGGCATGACGTCACTGGCCGGTACATTTTATACTACATGTGACATAGCGAGTCCCCACTTCCCAACATTAATGCGTTTTATCTAAATATTTTTTTATTAATATGATAAAACAAAAAATGAGTATCTAATCTCTGATGGACTAAATCGTTTTTTTTTACCCAGTCAGCATCCCTATTATTTTTTTAGTATAAACCAAAGATTTAAATCGTTGGATTTGCCCACATCTAAGTCATGCGTAAAAGTGTCCATACTGAGAAGAGTGAGCTCACACAATGATAATTGCAATTCTATATGATTGAAATCTTTGGTATAAAACCTCTAAACTAGCAACCCGCCCCTGCTTTGCACGGGTGCCGTGAGATTTCTGTCTCTGGTATATGTACTCGTATAAACTTTCAGAGTTTCCAGAATAATTTAATAAATGGAAATCTGAAACTGTGTTAAAAAAGCAAAACTTAAAGCGTAATAATTCTGCTAGTTAATTTTATATTCTATGACCCACTCTCAAAGAGGAAGACCGAACATTATTTTATGAGTTGACAAGATCCGTTGAATATTCACAAATCAAATTAAAATTCCCAGGCGGAGGGGATGTCAAGCGGGACTCATCATTCACCATGACGGGCGAATTAAAAAATAATCCATTAAAAATACCAATTCTTTTTAATGGTCTATTTTAGGAAACTCGTTGCAAGATCCAAGGGAAATAAAATAAACAAAACCTTTTTGCGTTTAATTTTAAATTTAAATTCTTGAGAAGAAAAAATAATATATTCTTAGTTAAGTTATGCACTCAGCGCAATGGAACTAAAACATAAACGGTTACATATCGATAATTACCCACATAATATATTTATTTATTTTATTACTTATGTACACATAGTAAAATACATATAGATACGACATAATTATAATTTGAGTTTATAGATATGAGCATATTTCATATTTGACAAGAACGCTTTGGAATTTGACAGATCTTTTTTCTCTTTTAATTCGTTCGTGTTTGAGTAGGTACACTGTGTGTTTATTACCTGAATTGCTAAAATATAAGTAGGCTATTTGATTCGTAGCATCAGAAGGCCAATTCGTCGTTAAAAAACGTTCACATTCACAATTTGTCAAACTTGTCAAAAATGTTGGTAAATTCATTGTATTTTTGACAGATTTCGAATGAGATGCGAATGCCAACGTTGATTCTAGACTCATAAATAGGTAAGTACAGTGAGGTATTTAGCTGGAGTATTATAATTACTGATGTTTTTCTGATTTAGAGATAGTATATATATAATAGTTATATCGGTTATATGCGTTTTCTTAGATACATACCTATGTCTAAAGCAGTTTATATTCTACGTAAATTATTCACGTTTTCCGCTCTTGTCAAAAATAAACCACAGTGTTGTGACACGTAGCTCGCGTCCGCTGTCCTACCACTTACCTTACCGTGTCGTGTGGGAACACTTCAATTTAACCCACCTACACGGAGTTATATAACCCTCTGAGTTGTCGTAATTGTGTTAGCACAATAATAGCTGTGCTATGTATTGTGATATCTTTAGTAAAACTGTGCCTGGTATTGTGCAATTTAAAGTTTTCTTGTGATATTTTGTAGATAGTTTTTGTTTTGTCTGCTTAGTTATGAAGGTATCTCTACCTGTGACTACCAATTACCTTACCGCTCGGCGGCTGAGTGGGGACACTTCAATTTAGCCTACACGACGGCACTTAACCCTCCATGTTGTTGTAATTGTGTCAGCGCACTAATATTTTAATGTCTTTAGTGAACTTGTGCTGTCTTGGTGAAATTTAGATCAGTAGGTACTTATTTTGATAGAACTGTACATACTTTTCAGTTAGAGCTTTAAGGGATAGAAAAAAAAAAACTAAATATCTTATCTTTGAGTAATTACGGGTAGTCAGAAGCTCAAAACTCTGATAACCAGTCATACTAAGGGTGTTCTGATTACCCAGTTACTGGGTTGTGGAGGTCAGTGCAGTCGCTCCAAGTAGATCACAGGTATTTAGCTGCATACCAACTGGAAGCCAACCCAGAAACAGTTGGGAAAAGGCTAGGCAGATGCTGATGGTGATTTAACCAAGTTCATACATGTATATGCAGCTAATAAAGTTAACAACGTTTCAGTAACCCTCTGAACTTGGAACCGCACATTTTCATTAGAATATTACCTTTCGGGGCTTGTCGGCAGCATGTGGAGCCTTGTCACTCTCGCATTCGGGAGCTATTGTTTACAGAGTACACGTGAAGCATAGGGCTGGCGCTGTAAGTTTTCTTTCTCACTAAACTTGCTTATTACGCGTTGGCAGTAAAAAAATAAAAATAAATTCACAAATAAAAACACTAAAAACCGCAACCCTTCCTTGGCATTCCGGGTAAAAAGTGAAAAATAACTTTAATTTCGGAAGTCGGTGTCTTTGCTCTTCAATTTTCGTTTTTTGCCAGCGACTTCCGAAATAAAAGTTATTTTTCACATTTTGGAAGTCGGTTGTTAATTTTTTTGTATTTTTTTTTCTTTTCCACTTTTTATTTGTTGTACCTACTCCACACAAATTATAATACCCCTACCTGCTATGTAAATAACATTGACGGAGTAACTTAAAACATAAAACATCGTCAATATATAATAAGTGGGAAAAATACGTAATATTGAAGCTAACTCAAAAACTACGCAAGCATAGTTAATAAAATTTATATAGGACCTCTGAAGCATGACCAAACAAAAAAAGAATATTCAAAATCAATTCATTACTGGCGGTAATAAACACAAAAAAAAACGCAGACGAATTTTCTTGCTTTTTTTTCTTTTAATTGAGAACCTCTTCCTTTTTGAAGTTGGTTAAAAACTGTTAAGTAGGTTAAATATCTATTAGTACTTAGGAACGAGTTATTACTAATTACAATTAATTTGTAAATAATTGTAAAATTATGTAGTGACTAGGTAGTTCTTAAGTACTTATTAATGAAATATTGATGCATTATGTAGGTACAACAATTCATTTCATATTTCACCAGCGAGTGCGGCAGCCATTATGAATTATTTTGTTCTATTTTTGAGTGTTCTTGTATTGGGTCAAACGTTTGGCTACCCAAAATTAGCACCAGTGTTGGACGTGGAATCAGGACCAAAGGAAGCTGCAGGATGTGTGACTACTACTTCGTCGACTACGCCCCGCGCGGTTTTAAGGTCGGCATTCGTGGGATCTGAATGTGCTACCGGTTTAACCAGATTCAACGGAATATGTGTTGGTATTGATTATTAAATAATTATTGTTCGTGATTTTGCAGAGTTTTATTTTGTCACCCCTTGATTAATTAGGGCAGAACCGCTCAACTGTTGATTGACCTTTAGAAGGCCGATAACAATTTAAATTCTATTGTCTCGTTAGTGACAGTTGGAGGTATAAGTGCACGTACAAAGAACCTACACGACAGATTGTAGAAATATTTGTGGGTATTGCAAAACTTGCTTTTTGAAATAGTCGTTCTAAAAGTTATACTTGAAAAAAATATTAACGTGTGTCAACCCTACATCTTTTGAAAGAAACGGAGAGTCGCAGATAGTAACGAAGCCATATCAGATTATATTAACGCAGCTCTTATGTTATGTACAACCTTATAAACTCCATTCGGAGAACTACCCGCCTGGCCACGGGACGGGCGGTGCGGCGGGCGGTGCGGCGGGCAGTACATTTTTATTCATTTGTTTTAGTCGCTTCGCCGTTCGCACCGTGCGAAAATTTGCTGCAGCGGAATGTCCCTTGGCCAGGTGGTTAGAAGTCTCCTACCATTTATTTGCATGAAGTCCACCGTTTTTGGAAAAGAAAGTAACTCAATAAGTTATCAAGAGTTATGTGGAGGTATAGGTATGGTATGGGCATGTGATGAGGAGGGAGGAAGCGCATGTGAATAAACGAGTGATGAATATAAATGTTGATGGATGGAGCGGGAGAGGAAGGCCAAAGAAATATCATTCCTCGTAGTTAGTAGTTCTAGAGATTCTAAGTTCAAACAAAAAATCAAACTTTATTATAAGTTTACATAATGTTGTAAGTATATCAAAATTGTATACTTACCCTCTTATTCATAAACCTTTCTTAAAGTTAAAGAGACGTATAAACGTCGAAAATGAATGGTTAAACAGTTGCTAATTCATAACTTAACTTTAAGCAGCGTTTATGAATAAGGCGGTTAGTTTTTAATTATTATTAATTAGTAGTTCTGGTTTTTAACATGTCGGAACTTAATTATGTAGAAGAAAAAAACTGTTAATTAGATATGTTATTTAATTGTTGTCATTATCATCATCAATTTTCACACACTCTTCGTTGAACCTCTCAAAACCCGAAAGACAGCCAGCCATGAATACAATTGCTAAAAAAAAATAAGAGAGAATTAGTGTGAGGACAGAGAGAGTTAAATCTGAAGAATTTCTTCTGTGAGGTCAGTCTTGTCAGTATAGAACATTTTGCGTGCGACTTGGTACGGGGAGGGCACATCTAACGATTTAAATCTTTGTTTATCAATTAAAGTTAATAATTGATTAATTTTAATTGAAATCCTTGAGTAGGTACCGACTTACTCAACTATAGAAAAGGACTAAAAGATTTTTGACCTAGTAAACTAGATCATATCGAGAGATCCAAATGTTTGCCCTCTATGTCATGTCAAACTATCCCTCTAGGACTCTAGGTGCAAGTCGAATGAAATGGTCTAACAGTTGAAGTTATCGGTTACAACTTTAACTGTTATGTGGTAAATTTTTCTAATTTGGTTACTGATTGGATCAAAACACGTTATTTTGCATTTTAGCATTGCTTGAGCAATATCAATATTCTTTGTAAAAAAAAAAACATAATGCCACGGATTATGTATCGACAATCTACATTAAAAATACTTTTTAACCCCCGACTGAAAAAGAGGGGTGTTATAAGTTTAACGTGTGTATCTGTGTATCTGTGTGTCTGTGTATCTGTGTATCTGTGTATCTGTGTATCTGTGTGTCTGTCTGTTCCATCGTAGCTGCCAAACGGCTGAACCGATTTTGTTTTTTTTTGTTTTGTTTGAAAGGTGACTTGATCGAGAGTGTTCTTAGCTATGATTCAAGAAAATCGGTTCAGCCGTTTGAAGATTATCAGCTCTTTTCTAGTTGATGAATGGATGTGAGCATCTTTCGCAGGTCTAATCGATTGGAAATTTAGAATTCTGTTACTTCAATGATGAATTAGAAGAATATAGTAACCTGGAACTGATGCTGCAGCATCACCTGGATGCAGGATACCCAACTCCCTCACCAACTTACAGCAGAGGTATCGTGTTTGGGCTCATTGGAAAGGTCTCAAAAAATAGGTTACAGATGGATGGTGATCAGGGTCTGATGATAGAGTAGGAAAGAGAAATGAGACTAAATTAGTAACTAGCTTCACTGTGGTAAAAGTACGTACAGCTACGCAGATTTCGGCGAGCCGCGTGTTGATCGTAGCGTTTCTACTAGTAATATAATATGAAATTTAAAAAGCTGGAAATAAAAGTTAAATTTAAAATTTAAAAAACCCCCGACAAAAACAAAGCATTTAAAAAGTAAAAAAATAATATGTATTGGCCCTTTAAGTTTAATATAAAAGTTGTAGGTAATATTTTGATCCAAGGGTCGTCGCGTCGGGGGACGGCTAATGAAAACGCCAACATACACTAGGAATAATGAATATATGCTATTGTAGAAAGGATAGCTGCTGTTAATTTCCTATTTTCATGAGCCGTCCCCCGACGCGACGACGCTTGGATCAAAATATTACCTACAACTTTTATATTAAACTTAAAGGGCCAATACATATTATTTTTTTACTTTTTAAATGCTTTGTTTTTGTCGGGGGTTTTTTAAATTTTAAATTTAACTTTTATAAGGTAAAAAGTTAAATTTAAAATTTAAAAAACCCCCGACAATAATAAATATAGAAGCTAGTTACTAATTTAGTCTCATTTCTCTTTCCTACTCTATCATCAGACCCTGATCACCATCCATCTGTAACCTATTTTTTGAGACCTTTCCAATGAGCCCAAACACGATACCTCTGCTGTAAGTTGGTGAGGGAGTTGGGTATCCTGCATCCAGGTGATGCTGCAGCATCAGTTCCAGGTTACTATATTCTTCTAATTCATCATTGAAGTAACAGAATTCTAAATTTCCAATCGATTAGACCTGCGAAAGATGCTCACATCCATTCATCAACTAGAAAAGAGCTGATAATCTTCAAACGGCTGAACCGATTTTCTTGAATCATAGCTAAGAACACTCTCGATCAAGTCACCTTTCAAACAAAACAAAAAAAAACAAAATCGGTTCAGCCGTTTGGCAGCTACGATGGAACAGACAGACACACAGATACACAGATACACAGATACACAGATACACAGACACACAGATACACAGATACACACGTTAAACTTATAACACCCCTCTTTTTCAGTCGGGGGTTAAAAATACTAGCTCAAGTCAGATAATAAATGATTACTATAATTAATTACCTGAATCTATCATTCGACAACTGCTGGACGGATCGCCGGTGAACCCAGAGGGGCACAAGCAGAACGGTAAGTGGTTGTTGACCGTACACAGCGCATTGTCGCCACAAGCCCCGAAGCACGGGTCGCTGCACCGGTTGTTGATGCACGCCATGACCGCGTTGCACTCAGAGCTGATAGCACACTCTGGTCTGCATTTTGGTGGAGAGCCGATGTAATTCGGAAGACAAGTGCAGCGAGCGCTGCTATTGAACTCATGGCATTGGGAATTCGGACCACATAGTGATTGTATGCACAGATTTACTTCTGGTCGTTGCGTCGAAATTGATATTGGCACTGAAAAATAAATGCGAAAGTGAGTTTGTTTGTTACGGTTTCACGCTAAAACGGCTGAATGAATATGGATTAAATTTGGCACATGGGTAGGCCATGACCTGAATTAGGACATAGGCTACTTTTTGCGAAGCCGTGGGCGGGAGAAATAAAAGAAATTGATGACATATAGGAATATAAAGTTGGTGACAAGTTTAGTGCAAGTTTAGTGTGAAATTATTTGGCATGTAATGAGTACTTACTACAATTAGTAAATGGATCACCGGTGAATCCATCCTGACATGAACAAAAAGGGTGGTGAGCAATTACTCTGCAGTTTGCATTTCTAGCACATTGATTAACGCATGGGTCTACACACATGCGATTTAAGCAGGCTTTGTCACTAGCGCATTCACTGATTATTGTACATTCCTGTCGACAGTTGGGTGGTGTCCCCATAAAATCGATTTTGCAACTACATATTGCTTTTGAGTTCACTTCTCTGCACAGACTATGAGGACCGCACGGTGATGGCGAGCAAGGTGTTGGCTTGACAACATCTGTAAAAAAATCAAAAGTCAAGAGGTGTCGTGGGACACCCACGACACCTCTTGGGTGAGAGGAGCTCGTGGCCGCACGGGTCGATCCATCAGTATAAGCTACGCTTGCCGGGGTTGGTCCGTGGATGGGTAACGATCTTTATATATCGAGACTCCTCCGTGCCTCGGAAAGCACGTTGAACCGTTGGTCCCGGCTGTCTTTCGTGGATCTTTGACAGTCGTTACGGGTCGTCAGAAGCCCGAAAGTCTGATAACCAATCTTGCCAAGGGGTATCGTATTTCCCAGTTACTGGGTTGTGCAGGTCAGATAGGCAGTCAATCCACGTAAAATTCTGGTATTCAGCTGCATCCGGTCGACCCCAACAAAGTTGGAAAAAGGCTAGGCAGGTGATGAGGTGTCGTGGGACACCCGTTTGGAGTGAGGTTCGTTTCGTTTAGTATTATGTATTAAATAGCAGGCACAATGAAATAATTTAACAACGTTTGAGAGTAATTACCCTTATTGAAAATAAAACAAAAATTCATCCACATCACTGTTGACAAGTTGACAATAAAGCGTCGTTGACTGACAATACTTCCTTTGGATAATAAATAAGCAAGTCAAGGGTCGTCAACGAAACATTTATAACAACTAAGACATGCACACGCACAGTATGAGACATGCGAACCATTTTTTTTTTTTTTTATAATATATATGTCTATATTTAAAATTTGCTAATTTAACCATTTCATTTGATACCCAAAAGGGCCTCATAAAAATAAATTAAGTAATTAAAATAATGTTTCTTTCTTTTTTTCGTTCATGACTTTTTGTCCTCTAGAGGGCGCCATATTTAATTTAATGTGACGTCACATAGCCCATAACCAGCAGACGATTAAAACGCTTCCAACGATATCTACATCATATCATTTGTCAAATTGTGATGACTAGTTTAGAAGATATGAGGGAACACATGAACATACATACATACATACAATACGGGTCAAAATCATAACCCTTCTTTTTGCTTCGCCGTAGTCGGGAAACAGAATTAAAATGTTGTAAGTTTATCAATATTTTTCTATTTGTTTATTTTTTTATAGTTTCGTAGTTCCGGTGATTAACAATCAGGTCTTAACATAATTATGTAGATGGTTACTGTTTTTGGTAACTGGTCTGCATTTATCAAGGCGACAGGTGAACAAAAAAAAAACAATAGGTAAGTACGTTGTTTAATCGCTGTTAATTTAATCATCAATTTCTACACAAAACTTGTCGACTCTCACTGTACCCGGAGGACAGAGAGCTACGAATGTACTACACACATAGGAACAAGAAGGTATCGGTCTAAAACCAGTTTCCTTTGGTTGTGATTCCATATCCAATTCTGGGTATCGTGGGAAGTCAAATGTTTGATCCAACTCTAGAACACACAAAAGCACAACAAAATAATTCATAAGTACTGAGTGTTGCAACTGCAGGGTAAATATGAAATGAATTAAAATTCTGTAGGGTTTTAATATTTAATGCCTTAATTTTAAATTATTCGTATGTAAAATCAAAAAACAAAAGTAACATATTTTATTTCACATAAACCTACATGGGCACTGATGAAACGTCAGAAGCTAAGAGCTCGGTTCCAATTGGTCGTTTCCTATGGAGAAGAGCTGTCAAGAAACTCCACGGTAACTCTTATAAAAAAAAATGGCTTTTACAATATTTTCGAATTACAGTGGTATTAGGTATAGGAGGACAGTGTAGGCCTTTCAACAAGTACGAGGTAAGTACTTATCAAAATAGAAAATGTTCGACAAATCTACTACAGTCCACTAACCCTACATCATTCTCACATTCACAAAATGGAAAAGAATCTATACAAGAGATAAGTAAGATAATAAAAATAAAAACCTATTCAAACCAAATGACATGATTGCCATTATAACTGTAAGAAATCTAAACAATTATTATGTCCACAAAAGCCACAATTATAGAGTTGAAACCAAATTGTAGGTATACAATGTCAAATAATAAGATAATTATGTCAAGGTGAATGAAAAAAAAAAAAAAAACTTGGTAATTTGGGAGCAGATAATAGACTCTTACATAATTATGACGTTAATAAGGTACCAGGGAAGCCACATGTGCAGAAGGAATTATTGCCAAACTTCCTTGTCTTCAACGTAGTCTTTAATCATAGAACATGTTTTTTTGATAAGGACACGTTTGATGTGGGTTTTGAACTTTCTATCGCTAAGTTCTGTAACAGACTTTGGCAACTTGTTATAAAAGCGGATACTGTTTATAAAAAATGACTTACTAGTTTTTGTTAATCTAAAGGAGATTGGGCGTTTCTGCCCTGGAGCCCAATAGCGTTAAGATATATACCAATGGAAAGATCTCATCAAGAAGAATATTTCTTCTCTTGATCGTTAGTACGAAAGGAGCTACAGAGCTTTAAATGTGAGTGATTAAATATTATTGGAATTCTGGTATTTCGTCAATTAAATAACTTTTAATGGTTCAGTGCCCTGCAAACATCAACTTTGAAGCCTATAAGCGAATATTTTAAAACATTGGTCTCCAATAGATGCCATTTTAGGAACAATGTTTTTAAGAGTCGGTCGACCGGACAGATCGTTAAGCCTGACGGTTACCCCAATAGAGTTGAGATATATGACAATGGGAAGATCTCTTCAAGGCTAATATTTTGTGATAGCACGCTTCTCTCGATTGTTAGTACGAAAGGAGCTACAGAGCTCTAAATGTGAGTAATTAAATATTATTGGAATTCTGGTATTTCGTCAATTAAATAACTTTTAATGATTCAGTGCCCTGCAAACATCAACTTTGAAGCCAATAAGCGAATATTTTAAAACATTGGTCTCCAATAGATGCCATTTTAGGAACAATGTTTTTAAGAGTCGGTCGACCGGACGGATCTTTAAGCCTGACGGTTACCCCAATAGAGTTGAGATATATGCCAATGGGAAGATCTCTTCAAGGCAAACATGATCTTGCAAACCTATAAACGGGCATTTTAAAACGTTGACCTCCTAGATGCCGTTTTGGGAACAATGTTTTTAAGAGTCGATCGGCCGTACAGATCGACTCTATTGGAAGATGCGGCAGGCTTAACGAAGGCTTAATCGTTAAGCCTGCCGCATCCTCCAATGAGTTATGATGTATGCCAATGGAAAGGTCTCTTCAAAGGAAATACTCCGTGATATGACGTTTCTCTCGATTGTTAGTACGAAAGGAGCTACAGAGCTCTAAATGTGAGTAATTAAGCATTATTGAAATTCATCATCTATTTAGGTCATTAACTCTGAACTGACTAATAATAGGCAAAAGTCGTGTTTGTAGCAAAGGTTATCCCTGAAAGCTCTTTTCAGTGGTATATGTCTTATGGCTATTGGACGCCAAGAATTCCTTAACTTCGGTGCGCAATTTATTACCTATTTAGATCATTATCTCCGAACTGACTAACAATTGGCAACATTATGTTAGAAGCAAGGGTTCTCTTTGAAAAGCTCTTTTCATTGGTGTATATCTTATGGCTATTGGGTCAACAAAATTCCTTAACTTCTGTGCCCCAGTAGTAACACTTATTTAGGTCATTAACACCAAACTGACTGACAATTAGCAAAAGTCGTGTTAGTAGCAAAGGGTCTTCTTGGAAAGCTCTTTTCATTGGTATATCTTATGGCTATTGGGCCAACAAAATTCCTTAACTTCGGTGCCCCAGTAGTCACCTATTTATGCCATTAACTCCGAACTGACTAACCATTGGCAATAGTCATGTTAGTATAAAAGGTTCCCCTCAAAAAGCTAAAGCCATTGATGTATATCTTATGGCTATTGGACAAAGAAAATTCCTTAACTTCGATGCCCAAGTATTCACACCTATTTAGGTCTTTTACTCCGAACTGACTAACAATTGGCACAAGTTATGTTAGTAGGAAATGTTCCCCTTGAAAAGTTCTTTCCATTGGTATATATCTTATTTTTATTGGGCTTCAGGGCAGAACCCCATAAGCAGGGGTCCATTCTCCTTTAGGTATCACAATTTCATGTTTACTACGTGTATTTATATTAAGGGAATCGCTTCTTATTTTGAAGAGTCCTAAGTTTATGCGAACATACAAAATACTTTCTAAGATATAAAGAGAAGGCAGAGTTAGTATAGTATATCCACTTCATTGTCGAAATTATGAAACTTTGTTAGATACCTCCAATATCATGTCCTTACCATTCATAGTAGAAATTACCAGATCAATCGTTATTATCTTTTATAACTATTACCTTAAATGATAATATCAGTATTTAAATAAACAGTAAAAAATTTGATTACCCTCAGAATAATTTAATTTTAAGGCAAATATATTAACACAAGTCAGATAAAAATTATAACTATAATTAGTTACCTTGACAACTATCAGGCAAGCACGTGCAGTACGGTACATGGTTATGGACGGTACACTCCGCATAGGTACCGCAAGCCGTGGGGCATGGGTCGCTGCATCTATAGTTGATGCACGCCATGTCAGTGTTGCACTCAGAGTCTTTAGTACACTCCAGTCTGCATCTCGGCGGAGAGCTGCTGTAATTCGGAAGACAGGTGCAGCGAGCGCTGCCATTGAACTCTTGGCATTGGGAATACGGACCACATAGTGAAGGTATGCACGGATTTACTTCTGGTCGTTGCGTCGGAGTAGATAGTGGCTCTGAAAAATATTGAATACTTATTATTAGAAATATAGAGGCGATGACAAGTGTGAAGTTATTTGGAATGTAATGAAGGTTAAAGTTTAAAAACGTGCCCCCTAGGGTTGGAGAGCCTGTCATGTCCAAGTCGTGGTGCCTCAAGTCCCGAGCTCGGTTTGCTCGCGCTTGCATCCGTAATTAAGTTGAATTTTTTTAAACTTCTATTTTTTTCTCGAATACTAGGTGTTTGCTAGTTATGACATTTTGCAAAAGCTGCACACGCGCGGTCCATAAAGTCGGTGGAGCCAATATTTACCTTCCTAACCTAAAATAATACTTTTTTTAGAACTCCCAAATAGCGACACATTCTTTCTAGCGAGGCGGCACGTTTCTAAACCCAACCCGTAATGAGTACTTACTACAATTAGTAAATGGATCACCGGCGAATCCATCCTGACATGAACATATAGGGTTGTGAGCAATTACTGTGCAGTTTGCATTTCTAGCACATTTGTAAACGCATGGGTCTACACAGATGCGGTTTATGCAGGCTTTGTCACTAGCGCATTCACTGTTTATTGTACATTCCGGTCGACAGTTGGGTGGTAAGCCTTTATAATTTCTCTGGCAACGACATATTGCTTTTGTGGACTTTTCTCTGCACTCACTGTGTGGACCGCACGGTGAAGGCGAGCAAGGAGGTGGCTTGGGCGGGCCTGAAAAAAATATAATAAAATCTTTTTATAAAAAAAAAACAACCGTCTTCCAAAAAAACACAAAAACGTGAAAAATAACTTTATTTTCGGAAGTCGGTGACTTTGCTTTTCAATTTTCGTTTTTTGCCACCGACTTCCGAAATTAACGTTATTTTTCAGCTTTTCGTGATTTTTTTTTTGAAGTCGGTTGTTTTTTTTTTTAAGTTTTTATTTTTCACTTTTTAGTTGTGGTACCTTCCCCACTCAAATTCGAATACCACGACGGAGTCACATAGAACATCGCGTCTACATTACCACTAAGTGATAAAAATAAGTAATATCGAAGCTCAAACTCAAAAACTACACAAGCCAAGTAAATAACATTTATATGGGACCACCTCTGAAGCATGAACTACCAAACAAAAAAATAATCGATTCATATTTGGCGGAGTAATCGCGTAACATACAAACAAAAAAAAAACAAGATGAATTGAGAACCTCCTCCTTTTTGAAGAAGTGGGTTAAAAAAGTCAAGAGGTGTCTTGGGTCACCCGGTTAGAATGTAGTTCCCTATGTATTATGTATTAAATAACAGGCAACGATACCCCACACCATGGGATTGACGAGAAACACCATCCCCACTGTACGTACCATAAAAAAAAAATGTTTGACTATTTTATTTTACCACTTTGTCGGCGTGATTTATATGTATACCCATACCAAATTACAGCTTTCTAGTACCAGCAGTCTCTGAGCTAAGCCGCGGACAGACGGACAGACGCACACGGGTTCCTTGTTGACTACGGAACCCTAAGAATGATAACTATAATTAATTACCAAAACAGAAGTCAGCACCCTGAGCCGGACACCATGGTCTGCATTGCGGCGGAGATCTGACGTAATTCGGAAGACATATGTGACGTATGTTGCCATTGAACTCATCTTGCCAATGCCAAAAATTCATTCTACCACATGGTGATGGTTTGCACGGGTCATCAAATGCTACTGCAAATAGTTCTCTCGGGAATTGCACTGAAAAATATTGAATATTTAGCAAAAGAAATATATAGTTGGTGACATGTGTGAAATTATTTGTAATGTAATGAGTACCTACTTACTGGGTACACAATTTTAATGACTGTTTTCAAGATAATGTCGCCATAATTTAAAATAATACAGACTTAAAATAATAATATATAAACATAGTCAACCAGACCGTATTTCGGCCATGGCGGCCAATCTCAACGGAGAGTAGCCATCGGCGCGGACAATATATATCCGAGACAGGGGGTATCACACACAGAATTATAATTATTAAATGGATCACCGGTGAATCGATCCTGATATGAACATTATAGGGTTGTGAGCAATTATTGTGCAGTGCAGACAATTGGGTGGGTGTCCCCATAAAATCGTGATTCCATGTCGAACACTGGTACTACTTGTGAGTAGCCAAACGTTTGACCCAACGACAGAACACACAAAAAATTAACTTTTTCTTAGTCACTGCTGCACTCACAGGTTGAATACAAAATGGATTGAAAATGTTGTAATGTTATGTATCATTATATTTGTTAGTACATACATATTTAGGAACCAGTTACTTACTAATTAAACAAATTAATTGAAAAATGTATTAGTGACTCGTTCAGTAATGTGGAGTGCCTCGTTGGGTTAGTGGTCCCAATCGCTAACTGCTGAGCGTGAGGTCCTGGGTTCAATTCAGAGGTCGGGCAAAGTCTTATTGGGTTTTTCCATCAGTAATTTCTAGTAGCAGCGGTTGATGTCAACAGGCTCGCCCCCTGTTACATGGGACTTAACTGGTGAAATGTGGGTGTACTATATGGCACACATTTGCCTAACCCTTCGGGGAATACAGGCGTGATGAGTGTTACGATATGTTATTATTATCTTTAAAGGACAATACGCAATGAGCAACTATAATGGTGATAAATGCTCGTTCCTTCCTGTATGAGAGAGGCCATGCCTTGCAGCGGGACAAACTTGTAGCTAAACGTTTGATCCAATACCGGAACACACAAAAATGTCACGAATTAATTCATTTTAACTGAAGCACTCGCTGGTTTAGTGTAAAATGAATTAAAATGTTGTAAGTTTATCAATCCTAACTTAATATTATAAATGCGAAAGTTAGTTTGTTTGTTTGTTACGCTTTCACGCTAAAACGGCGGATTTAGATGAAATTTGGCACATGGGTAGACCATGACCTGGGGGCCTACCACCACCGCTTACAGCAGTATTATTTCAATCTAACTTCGTGGGGGAAAGAGATGGATCTCGTCCTGTAGAGCTTCATCTCCATCCTACACTGATGTTATATTAAAATAATACTGCTGTAAGCGGTGATGGTAATTAAGCCCCCTGGAATAGGACATAGGATACCTTTTATCCCGATCGTGACATAAGCGGGTGGAACAGTTAGTATTTTATAGTTGTGTAATTTTCCATCGGTGTTTAACAATCAGGTCGGAACTTAATTATGTAGATGGTAAGTGTTTTTGGTAACTGATTTATCAAGGGGACAGGTGAGCAAAAAAAAAACTATGAGGTAAGTATGTTGTTTAATTATTGTTCATTAATCATCAGTTTCAACACAAAAGTGGTTGACTCTCACTGTACCCGCGGGACAGAGAGCTACGAATGAACTACAAATAGATTTACAGTTTATTAAAAATTTCGGAATAAATGCAGTTTCCTTTCGTTGTGTTTGTGATTCCATATTGTGATCCAATTCTGGGTATCGTGGGAAGTCAAATGTTTGATCCAACTCTAGAACACACAAAAGCACAAAGAAAGAAAGAAAGAAAATACATTTATTTAGCACAGACAGGGCACACAACACAATGTAAATAATTCATAAGCAACTAAGCACTGAGTGTTGCACGTGCAGGGTAAATTTGAAATGAATTTAAATTCTGTAGGGTGTATTTAATGCCTTAATTTTAACTGATTTTTATGTAAACAAAGTGATTGACCTCATTGGCGATACCGATAGGTATAATTCTATGCAATTGTGTGTTGCGAGGTGGTTCAAGGGTATGTGTGCATGAGTCAACTTTGGTGTATAGTCTATTCCGAGTAAATATCTGATAAAAAACTATTAACGTTTTTTTTTTGTAATAAGATTTTATTTTTCACTTTTTAGTTGTGGTACCTACCCCACACAAATTCGAATATCACTACCTGCTATGTAAATAACAGTGACGGAGTCACATAGACCATCGTCTACATATATTATATATACAGGGTGTTTGGCAGAACGTTGAACATACGAAACTGGTGGATAGGTGGGGTCATCTGCTACTTACTCAGCCCTAATTTATTTGACCCTGGCCCCCTGGATACAAAATCGACGACGAAACTACTTGCCCCAGACATAACACATACACTACAAACAGAACTTGACTTAACCCAAATTGCTTTAATCACAATATTATTTTTGTTTAAAACCAATTGCATTGTCGAAATGGAAATTACCTAGATCAATCATTATTATCCTTTTATAATTATTAGATATTTTAAATGGTATAATTCTTTAAATAAACAGTAAAAAGGTTGATTACCCTCAGAATAATTTAAGAAATAATTTAATTTTAAGGCTAAACTATTAGCACATGTCAGATAGAAATGATAACTATAATTAATTACCTTGACAGCTATCAGGCAAGCACGTGCAGTACGGTACATGGTTATGGACGGTACACTCCGCATAGGTACCGCAAGCCGTGGGGCATGGGTCGCTGCATCTATAGTTGATGCACACCTTGTCAGTGTTGCACTGAGAGTCTTCAGTACACTCCAGTCTGCATCTCGGCGGAGAGCTGCTGTAATTCGGAAGACAGGTGCAGCGAGCGCTGCCATTGAACTCATGGCATTGGGAATACGGACCACATAGTGAAGGTATGCACGGATTTACTTCTGGTCGTTGCGTCGGAGTAGATAGTGGCACTGAAAAATATTGAATATTTATTATTAGAAATATAGAGGCGATGACAAGTGTGAAATTATTTGGTATGTAATGAGGGTTACAGTTTAAAAACGTGCCGCCGCCTAGGGTTGGAGAGCCTGACCTATTCAAGTCGCGGTGCCTCAAGTCCCGAGCCAAAACTAGCAAACACCTAGTTCTCGAGAAAAAAAAATAGAAGTTTAAAAAAAATCAACTCTTCCTGTCCTCGGTCCACAGCACCGACAAGTTAACCACAAGAATTTTAACCGCTTCTCAGGTTGAGTTTGAAGTGCCGTGTTTGACTGATGCGATGAAAGCCTGGAAAATAGCTTGTCCGGATACGGAGCAGCCCGAGAACCCGTTCTCCCAGAGACAGTGGGATGAGCCGCTTTGCAGGTTGGTACGGAATAACCTCATTAATACGTCCACCAATACTGCTGAGCGTGCTCGCCTACTGGCTGTGGGAGAGTGGGAGTCGGGCCTCTAGCTTCAGGCGCTACCGTCACCCAACATAGGCACTATGCTGGGTGACACCACTTTCCGGCTCGCTACAAGTCTGCGTTTGGGCGCTCCTTGCGGGGCACCACATCGCTGTCAGTGCGGCGAAGCAGTCGACCGCCTCGGACACCATGGCCTTTCCTGCAGCAAGAGCGCTGGTCGGCTGGCACGGCACGCAAGCATTAATGACATCATCCGTCGGGCTCTTGTCACCGCCGGGGTGCCAGCTGTTTTAGAACCCAATGGCTTGGCACGCGACGATGGGAAGAGACCAGACGGAATGACCATAATGCCTTGGAAGATGGGTAGGCCTTTGGTGTGGGATGCAACCTGTGTCGACACCCTCGCGCCATCCCATCTTCCTAGCACGGCGGGCTGTGCTGGGGCGGCTGCTGCAGGTGCAGAAAACCTCAAACGGCGCAAATATAACAACCTTATTGGCAGCTATATTTTTGAGCCGTTTGGGGTTGAAACACTAGGGCCGTGGGGTCCCAGTGCTCTTCGAATATTTCGGGACATCGCCCAGCGGTTGGTCGACTCTTCACGTGACCAGAGGGCTGGCCAATTTCTAGGTCAAAGAATCAGCATTGCCATCCAACGTGGCAATGCTGCCAGCCTTTTGGGTACTTTTCCCACTGACAGCGATGCGGAAGAATTTTTTGACGCCCTATGAGCCCTTCCTTTATATATAATTTTTTCCTTTTGTACATATTGCTAGACTTAGATTGTATATTTTATTTAAAATGTTAATAAAGTTGCGTTTTAACATGGCACTAAAAAGTTATTATAGTTCTCGTAGAACTTAGAAAACCACTGCTGATTCCTATAAAAGCCATAAACTCTTGCATCCGTAATATATTTGTTATGGCAAGTTATGGCATATAGTATTTTCTAGTTATGGCATTTTGCAAAAGCTTCACACGCGCGTTCTATAAAGTCGGTGGAGCCAATATATTTACCTTCCAAATCTAAAATTGTCAGAACTACCACGTACTCTCACATTCTTTCTAGCGAGGCGGCACGTTTCTAAACCAACCCCGTTATGAGTACTTACTACAATTAGTAAATGGATCACCGGCGAATCCATCCTGACATGAACATATAGGGTTGTGAGCAATTACTGTGCAGTTTGCATTTCTAGCACATTTGTAAACGCATGGGTCTACACAGATGCGGTTTATGCAGGCTTTGTCACTAGCGCATTCACTGTTTATTGTACATTCCGGTCGACAGTTGGGTGGTAAGCCTTTATAATTTCTCTGGCAACGACATATTGCTTTTGTGTCCTTTTCTCTGCACTCACTGTGTGGACCGCACGGTGAATGCGAACAAGGTGGTGGCCTGGGCGGACCTGTAAAAAATACAAAAAGGTCAAGAGGTGTCGTGGGTCAGCCGGTTGGAACGAAGTTCCTTTCGCTATCATGTGTGACTGCGACTGCTCGGCGACTTGACGCATCGACAGGCTACGGGCAAAAAACGTCATAGACAACGTGTTCCTTTTTTAACCGACTTCAAAGAGGAGGAGGTTTTCAATTCGTCTGTATGTTTTTTTTTTGTGGTATCGTGATGTCCCATGGGGGTCAGGTAATGCACAGCACTGACCGTACGATTAAATCATTTTCATTCAAATCAATCATTCATATTTAAGCTGAGAAAATGCGACGTAGTCATTTTTTTTTTACGCACTTGCCTTCTAAACACAGACGCAAACGAAAGCCTAACACTTACCCGGTTTCTGAAGTGAAAATAACCAAAAAATAGTTTACCTATTCATGTCAAACGCTTTAGTTTTATTTCAGAATGGGAAGTCCATTCTGAAATAAAACTAAAGTGACACAACTAACTATGTTTTAGTTTGACAGCGCTGCACTTAGCGCGGCACGGCGAAATTAATGACATCATCCGACGGGCTCTTGTCACCGCCGGCGCTCCAGCTGTATTAGAACCCCATGGCTTGGCACACGACGATGGCAAGAGACCGGACGGCATGTCCTTATTTCCATGGAAGAAGGGTAGGCCTTTAGTGTGGGATGCAACATGCACCATCCTAACTTCCCGGCTCCTCGTGCTATGCTAGTGCTGCCGCTGCGGCTGCGGAAAACCTCAACCGGCGAAAGTAGGTATAACAGCCTTAGAGGTGACTGGCTTTTGCCCGCGGCTTCGCCCGCGTGGATGTCGGAAGAAATCCCACGGGAACATACTACCGGGATTGAAAGCGTTTAGGGGTAGTTTATAAAAACTAAAAATGATAAACTTTGTAATTTACTTAGATAAGTATTCGTGCTAAGTTTCAAGTCTATAAACTCAAGGAATAAGATTTTTCATACAAACGAAATCCCCCGGTTTCACACTCTTAGGGGTGGAATTTCGAAAAATCATTTCTTAAACATACTCTTCATAAAGAACACATCCTAGAAATTTCATGTCTCTAGGGCCAGCGGTTTAGGCTCTGCGTTAATATCTCAGTCACCCTTGCCTTTTATATATTATATATAGATTATATTTTCTAGCCGTTTGGGGTTGAAACCCTTGGGGTCCGAGTGCTCATAGATTGTTCCACGGAATTTCCAAACGGCTATTTGACACTTGCCGTGACCTAAGGGCTGGCTTTTACCTTGGTCACAGGATAAGCATTGCCATACAACGTGGCAATGCCGCCAGTCTCTTGGGTACATTACCAGCCGACAGCGATGCGGAGGAATTTTTCGACGCTATTTTTTATTTTATTGTTTATTTGTATGGTTAGTTAGTTTTAATCAGCAATTTAATTTAGTGAATGTAGTGTGTAAATAGTTAGTATAGTTTGTTAGTTTATGTTAAATATTCTTAGTTATTGCTTGAAATAAATATCTCTATAATAAAGTAAAATATGTATATATAATATATAATATAATATAATACAATCTTAGCCGGCTATGTTATGTATCTTTATGTATAAAAAACATTTCTAGGGCAAAAATACTAACAAAAGTCAGATAAAAATGCTATCTTTAATAATTACCACACCATTCAGCAGTCTGAGCCGGACACCATGGATTGCATATCGACGGAGATCTGACGTAATTCGGAAGACATATGTGACGTATGTTGCCATTGAACTCATCTCCCCAATGCCAAAAATTCATTCTACCACATGGTGATGGTTTGCACGGGTCATCAAATGCTACTGCAAATAGTTCTCTCCGGAATTGCACTGAAAAATATTTAATATTTAGTAAAAGAAATATATAGTTGGTGACATTATTTGGAATGTAATGAGTATCTACTTACTGGGTAAACAATTTTAATGACTGTTTTCAAGATAATGTCGCCATAATTTAAAATAATACAGACTTAAAATAATAATGTATCAACATAGTCAACCAGACCGTATTTCGGGCATGTCGGCCAATCTAAACGGAGACTAGCCTTCGGCGCGGGAGATATAATAGTGCACAAGTGTGTGCGCAGACACAGGTGCACTCTCTGAAGAGAGATCAGGCGCAGGACCAACGGCTTAACGTGATTTCCGAGACAGGGGGGTATAACACCGCCAACTTCCCAACTGCGGTCTGTTACTAGAGATTCCTAATGGAAAAACCCAATAACACTTTGCCCGACCTGGGAATCGAATCCAAGAACCGACGCTCAGCAGTCGCGCTTGTAACCACAAGTCCAACGGGGCAGTTCAACATAAATAAAGTACATATTATCAAGGTGATAGGTGAGCAAAAAAAGTACTGTTAAGTATGTTGTTTAATTGTATAATTTAATCAGTTTCAACACATATCCCATTGATTCTCGTTGAATCCGAAGGACATTCCGGTGCCACGAATACTTCTAAGATGCAGTCCACAACACAGTATGGAGGGATATCGTAAGGCCATCCAGTCAGTGAAGTAGTTTCCACACTCCCTCCAGTTTCCTTTGGCCGTACTTCTTCTTTTGGGAAGCCAAACTTATGACCCCATATAGGGTATTGTGGGAATCCAAATGTTTGATCCAACGCTGGAACACACAAAAACACAACAAAATTCGTAAGTACTGACTGTTGCACGTTGATTTTTTTTTAAAGATCTTAATTAATTTTGTTCGGTAGGAGGTTTCACTATATATCTTTAAAGCATAAAAGTTCACAAACATAAAAATCACGCGAAAGAAGCCGCGGCATAAAGTTTAAGATCATTGCCCTTTAGAAGAAAAAAAAAATCATTCTTGGACGGGAATTGAGAGTGAAATTTCAAGGACGCGCCACGTTTATGCACATGTCATTTTATGAGAGAGAAGAAAGATAACTTTCTCTCTGTCTCGGTGTCCCATACTAAATCACTCTTATTCCATATTTTTACACCTACGGCACGCGATTTTTTGTTTTACTTACCGCTTCTTTGTTTTTCATTTATTTCATATGAATTTAACTATTGTAAGCGATGCTTTTAGAAAGTTAGCTTAGTACTACTGAGACAGTAGGTACTAGTTATTTAAACATTTTTCTGCCACTAAGCAAATGTTGCTCTGTAATAATAAGCAAAGTAAGCCTACGTTTTGCTGAAAATAGACTTTAGTGCCTTTGTGCACGGCATCTACAATGCCACATGCCAACTGCGCATCTCATTAATGTCATGCAAAATTCTGCATCGCGCAAGCAGTGTTTACATGCGACTAGCTTATAAAAAACGTCCCAACATCAATCGTCAGGCAGTACCCCACCAGACACAACACCCGTCTGGTCTATATAATGGATTACCTTGACAGCTATCAGGCAAGCACGTGCAGTACGGTACGTGGTTTTCGACGATACACTCCGCATGGTTGCCGCAATCCCTGGGGCATGGGTCGCTGCACCAATTGTTGATACACGCCATATCTGTGTGGCACTCAGAGTTGATAGTACACTCCGGTCTGCATCGAGGCGGAGAGCCGATGTTATTTGGAAGACAAGTGCAGCGAGCGCTGCCATTGAACTCTTGGCATTGGGAATTCGGACCACATGGTGATGGTATGCATGGATCTACTTCTGGTTGTTGCATCGAAATTGATAGAGAAACTGAAAAATATTAAATATTTAGTAAAATAATGATAGAGTTGATGACAAGTGACAAATTATTTGGAATGTAATGAGTAGGTACTTACTGGGTATACAATTAGTAAATGGATCACCGGTAAATGGATCCTGACATGAACATATAGGTTTGTGAGCAATTACTGTGCAGTTTGCATTTCTAGCACATTTGTAAACGCATGGGTCTACACATTTGCGGTTTAAGCAGGCTTTGTCACTAGCGCATTCACTGTTTATTGTACATTCCGGTCGACATTTGGGAGGTATCCCCATAAAACCGATCTGGCAACGACATACTGCTTGTGAATTCACTTCTCTGCACAGACTGTGATGACCGCACGGTGAAGGCGAACAAGGTGTTTCCTTGGCAGGACCTGTAAAAAATATAAAAAATCAAGACAATTAAATAAATTATCAGCTATTGAATGTAACCAAAGGGTATCGTATTACCCAGTCCCAAAGACGACCACCTGACCAGTTACTGGGTCGTGGAGGTCACATAGGCAGTCACTCCTTGTAAAATACTGGTATTCAGCTGCATCTGGTTAGACTGGAAGCCGACCCCAACATAGTTGGGAAAAGGCTAAACAGATTGATTGATTATTTTTAAGTGAAATCCTTGAGTAGGTACCGGCTTAATCAAATAAAGAAGAGAAAGTAAAAAGATTTTGAACTAGTAAACTAGATCATACCGTGAGATCCAAACGTTTGCCCTCTACGTCAGGTGAAACTATCTATGTGCTAAGTGACCTTTGACCTTCAAGTCGAATCAAATGATTTCACAGCTGATGTCATTGGTCATAACTTTGCTAATAATTTTAGTTTGGTTACTGATCGGATCAAAACAAGCTATTTTCAAGCCGGTTTATAAAATTTATAGCATTGCTTGAGTATTATAAATATTTACGGTAAAAATATGCATAATACAATGTAAGCCAGCGATGATATTTATGTATCTACATGTATAAAAAATACTTTTAAGGCAAAAATATTAGCACAAGTCAGATAAAAATGAAAACGGGTCGCCGGTGAAACCAGGCAAGCACGAGCAGTGCGGTTGGTGGTTGTTGACGTTACAATGCGCTTTATTGCCGCATGTCCCGGGGCACGGCTCGCTGCACCGGTTGTTGATGCACGCCATGGCCGCGTTGCACTCAGAGTTGATAGTACACTCTGGTATGCATTTCGGCGGAGATCCGACGTAATTCGGAAGACAAATACAGCGTGGGCTGCCATTGAACTCTTGGCACCAATGCCAAAAATTCAGCCTCCCACATGGTGATTGTATGCACGGATCCACTTTTGGTAGTTGCATTGGAATTGATAGTGGCACTGAAAAATATTGAATATTTAGTAAAAGAATAATAATATGTAGAATTGGTGACATGAGTGTGTGAAATTATTTGGAATGTAATGAGTACAGAATTAGTCAATGAATCACCGGGGAATCGATCCTGACATGAACAATATGAACATAGTATTATTATAGGGTTGTGAGATACAAATCTGCAGTTTACGTAGCTCTGACAGGTCTCTTTTGCAAAATAAAGATGGATTCAATGTACAGCAGCCCGACCCCACAGTAAAATGCCATTCGACATAATGGAATTAACTGAAATAGACCAAACGCGCGGTTTTTACATCTGTTAACTGTCTTATCTTTCTAACAGCATAAGCGACTGATCTTAGACGCCCCACAAAAGATGTTATATGAGGTCCCCATTGTAATTTCTCGTCTAGCGTGATTCCCAGGAAAACTGTTTGATTAATAAATACCAGTTTTTCTCTATTAAATATGATGTTACATTAGGTAATTCAAATCGGATGCAATTGCATTTGGTTTTTTTTCATTTAGTACCAAATTATTTACTGTAAACCAATCTTGGACCTGAAGAATAGAGCTATTCACATCGTCAAGATTTTGTGACAGTCGGTTTATTTAAAAAATCAATTATGTGTCATCGGCAAATAATACTATCTTCGGTTGTTTTAGAAGTAATTGGGGTAAATCATTAATGTAAACTAAAAAGAAGAACGGACCCAATATCGAACCTTGAGGAACGCCCATTGCAATTTCAACCCTAAAATTACTTAAAAACCCAGTTACTAATAAATTGTACAATTAATTTATTTAATTGTAAAAAGTAAGCAACTGGTTCCTAAGTAAGTACTAATAAAATAACGATGATACATTTTCAATCCATTTTGTATTCAACCGGCGAGTGCAGCAGCCGCTATGAATTATCAAAGTTCTATATTTGTATGCTTGGTACTGGGTATCAGCAGTATACCTATTGGTTTGACCGTCGGATATCCAAGACCTCTGACTTTCGGATTCATGTGCGTATTTTATAGATAAACACTTGCTTTAAAAATGGTGAAGGAAAACATCGTAAAGAAACCGGTATGTCTGAGAGATATTTTTCAATGACATGTGAAGCCAAGTAAGAGGCCCATAAGCGGCATGAAAAGGTTAGTGGTTAGCTCGTGGCTAAATAATAACGTCTGACAACCAGTCTTACCAAGGGGTATCGTATTACCCAGTTACTGGGTGTTGGAGATCAGATAGGCAGTTGCTCCATGTAAAATACTGGTATTCAGGTGCATCCGGTTAGACTGGAAGCTGACCCCAAAATAGTTGGGAAAAGGCTAGACAGATGATGACTCGCGGGTTTAGTGTAAAATTAATTAAAATGTTGTAAGTTTATCAATATTTTGTACGGAGTTGTATAATTGTATCAATGAAGAAATATCAATTAGAGTTCCGGTGTATAACAATCAAGTCGGAACTTAATTATGTAGAAGGTAACTGTTTTTGGTAACGGTTAAAACGTTTAATAAGGAGACAGGTAAACAAAAAAACCGTTAAGTAAATATGTTGTTTAATTGTTGTCCTAGTCATCATCAATTTCAATACAAAGACCTTCGATTCTTGCTGTCCCCGGAGGACAGCCAGCCTTGAATGCACTATATACACAGGACACTTCATAAGGAGGTTTCACCCAACCTCCAGTTTCCTTTGGTCGTGATTCCATATCCAACACTGGATTCTTCTTTTGGGTAGTCAAACTTGTGACCCAATTCTGGGTATCGTGGGAAGTGAAATGTTTGATCTAATGCACAACAAAATAATTCATAATAATGACAATTGCACGCGCAGGGTAATTAGGATATGAATTATTGAAATTCTGGAAGAATTTTAATATTTTATTCCTTTTAACTGATTCATCTACATGTATAAAAAAGAATTTTAAAGCAAAAATACTAGCACAAGTCAGATAAAAGATAACTATAATTAATTACCTTGACAGCTATCAGGCAAGCACGTGCAGTACGGTACATGTACATCCACGATACACTCCGCATAGTTGCCGCAAGCCGTGGGGCATGGGTCGCTGCCCCTATTGTTGATGCACACCTTGTCAGTGTTGCACAACCCTATATGTTCATGTCAGGATGGATTCGCCGGTGATACATTTACTAATTGTAATTAATGTGCAGCATAAGTGAGCAATTACTGTGCAGTTTCCATTTCTAGCACATTTGTAAACGCATGGGTCTACACATTTGCGGTTTATGCAGGCTTTGTCACTAGCGCATTCACTGTTTATTGTACATTCCCGTCGACAGTTGGTTGGTGTGCCTATGAAATCGCTCTGGCAACAACATACTGCATTTATGGACACTTCTCTGCACTGACTGTGAGGACTGCACGGTGATGGCTCGGGATGAGCTGTAAAAAATATGAAAAAAGTCAAGAGGTGTCGTGCGTTGCTTTTGCCATAGTCTTGCATTGGTGTTGTTGCTTTTGCTGTGGTTTAGGTATTAAATAACAGACACATTGAAATAACGTTTGAAAATAACTAAATAACTATTTTTCTTTCTTATATCTATGGTAAAACATAATGCATAATAGAATTTAAGATGACTATGATATGTATCTAGGTATATATAAGTACTAGCTGTGCCCCGCGGTTTCACCCGCGTAGATATCGATCCCATATCCCCACCTTCCTCGATAAATGGACTATCCAACACAAAAAGAATTTTTCAATTCCAACCAGTAGTTCCTGAGATTAGCGCGTTCAAACAAACAAACTCATCAGCATTATAATATTAGTATTAGTATAGATAAAAATACTTTAAAAATGATAACTATACTTTAAAAATGATAGCTATAATATTAATTACCTGGACACCACTGCGGACACTCATTGCATTTCGGCGGAGATCTGATGTAATTCGGAAGACAAATGCGGCGTTTCTTGACACTGAACACATCGTCCCAATGCCAAAAGTTCATCCTACCACATGGTGATGGCATACATGGATCTTCATATTGTACTTCAAATAGTTCACTCGGAAATTGCACTGAAAAATATTTAATACGTAGTAAAAAGAATTTATATAGAGTTGGTGACAAGTGTGAAATTATTTGGAAAGTAATGAGTACTTACTGGGTATACAATTAGTAAATACATCACGGGTGAATCGACCCTGACATGAACGTATAGGTTTGTGAACAACAACTCTGTAGTTTACATTTGCGGTTTAAACAGGCTTTTTCACTAGCGCATTAACTGGTTATTTTATTATTCCGATCGACGGTTGGGTTAGGTTAGGTAAATTTCCTGCAGCAGGCGTACCGGGCGTCGGCGGAGAGCGGACAACGCCCTCTTCCAGCCCTCAAATGGGTCCAGGGGTGACGGACTCGGGGACGACCGTCGCCCCCCACACATCAGGACCCGAGGTGGCGGCGCATAGTGTTCCACGCGCGCCCGTCTTAGACGTCACGGGCGGAGTCAAATACCTAACTCCCCCCCCTGATCCGAGGAGGCCCGCAGTGGCGGGCCGGCTCTAGTCGGGGGTTGCGGAAGATTCTTATGTTCCCGTTATATTTTTTGTTATTTTTCATATATTTTGTTCGAATCTCCACACACTTGAGAAGCACGGTGCTCGCGCACACCCGACGAAGATCGGACGCACTTCCCTTTTGCATGATAATCACCAAGGCAAGCACAACTAATATCAAGGCTCAATATTCACTCACAAGATGAACAGCACGATCGTCTCTCTCGAATATTTAAAAAAAATGATCCCTTCCTGAACGACTCCTGACTCCTCACGACAGGAGTCTACTCTGCATCTAGTCGCAGCGACAAGAAGAAGATGCATACGAAAACTCTGCGCGTTGTTGCACCGTCTAGACGCAAGTCGCACTTATTGCGCTGACTCTTACCCGGTTTCTGAATTGAGAATTATAAGCTGAGAATCTGTCAAACTCAACTTTAACAAGTTCTCAATTCAAAACCGGCAGATAATTGGTCACGAAGCCTGTGGGGATGTCGTATCGTGTCGGACCTAGATATGACATCCCCGCTCGTTTCGTGGTCACTTTCTCCACGTTTCTCATCCACCACTTTCCCCTTTAATCTAAAAGTATTTCGGACGCAACATTCTTTCCGCCTTTCCTCCAACAGCTTTCCCTTTAGTTCATGTGTTTGTTGGGTGGGTTTGTGTAATTATTGTTAAAGTAACTACTTATACCTACTGTTCTTAACTGGTTGATATTCATGCAATCTATACCTACTAAAAGCACATCTGCAACACGGTCGAAGTATCATGGCTAGTCCGACCTACCTAAAAATTGTAACATGTGACGAGTGTGAGTGCGAAGACATACGCGAAAGTTCAAGGGGCCTAAACCGGCCACATTAGCAATTCCTCTAAAAGCAGTTCATTTCCTGAATCCCAGCTGTCATTAGCCATTCCTCTAATTTGACATAAGAGCAATTTATAATTTGTGCACCATTTTACGAATCTCCATAGAAAACTGTCAAACTGATGAATAATTTCGTAATATGAATTACACTCAGATCTTAATATGAATTGTCAGTTCGTGAAATTTTACGATGATTCATAATAATTTCATATTATGATTCTGCCAGTGACCGTCAGAAGATAGGTTCAGACAGGCCATGATTCATCAGCCTTACAAACTGCGTTATGGAGCTGTCAGTGTCATCATCGTTGTGGAATATTGACACTGACAGATCTTGACCGTGTTTGAACCGTTTGAACGTGACATTCACCCTTAGAAACGTAGATAGAGAACTTAGAAAGTATATATTTTTTCTGCTTTGTTTTAGGTAATGGCTACATCGAGGGTACAGAGCTGGATGGATTTCTCAAGGAGTTCGTATCCAGTGCCAACTTCACCGATATTAGCCCTGATGTGAGTACTTAGATCTAAGCTTTCATAATTGGTAAATATAGCGAACCACGCATCGAGATTTCTGTAGTATAAATGTGTTTTTTATTGATGTAATATCTTACTCGTAGGTATGTAATATACACATATAAATCGTTAAAAACCGTATCAAAATCTGTTGCGTAGTTTAGAAAAAACAACGCGGTCACACAGACAGACACGAAAAGTGACTTCAATTTGTAATAGGTACGTATAGATGACGATTTCAACGACGATTTTTTTAAAACTCTTTATAATATTTGGCTCATCTTCGCGTCGTAAAATTGATCATATTTTTCTTGACCGCTTCGAACAATCGACATTCGTAATAAAAAATTGACGTTAACAATTAAATTAGTTTTATAAAAATAAGAAAAACCTGTATTCGGCGAACGATTCGAGCTTGGAATATTGTGACGATCTTTTACATAAAAATGCTGTTTTTCTTTTTTTAGACTTACCTCCAGGCAATAATTCCTCAGCATGTTTTTCTTCCTCTTCTTCATGTTCATATTCTTCATAATCTGGCTCTTGAGTAATATTCCTTTTCACTGTCACATGGGCTTCTATTACTTCTACATCACTATCATAACTAAGCGCACTTGCATCAACGAAGTTTGACGTTATCGTCAAGATATTTAGTGAAAATAATATAAAACAAAATAAATTGAGCTTCATGACTGTTTCACTAAGGAATCCTCGAATGACTGAAAAATCTAAATAGTTATGACTTAAACTCTGCACTTTAAAAGTCACATTACCTGTTTAGAAGTTCAAGGTGATTTGACATTATCTGCATATTGCTAATTAAAACTCGTAAATCTTACTTATCATTCTACATTTGGAAGAACTGACACTAATCTCCGTCTCCCGAGCGTTATTGAGGTCACCGTCGACTATATTCTGTATTCTTTAATTATACATTTTTTGTATTTATAATTTATATGATCATTTATAGCCTACAGACTGACCAGACATAATTATAGGAAATATCTACCTATGCATTTGAACAGAAACTATCCGGAAGTATTTGAGTGATGCTGGAACATACATTCAGACAAACAAGCAAACAGATATACAAATAAAAAGACTCATAATAAAAACTTTTCACAAAAAAAAACACTCGAAACTGAAAAATAACTTTAATTTCGGAAGTCGGTGTCTTTGCTTTACAATTTTCGTTTTTTACCACCGACTTCCGAAATTAAAGTTATTTTTCAGTTTTGAGTGTTTTTATTTTGGAAGTCGGTTTTTTTTTATTGTAAAAAGTTTTTATTTTTCACTTTTTAGTAGTGGTACCTACCCCACACAAATTCGAATACCACTAGCTGATGAAAATAACAGTGAAGGAGTAAATGAAAACATCGTCTAGATAAACTAAGTGAGAAAAATACGTAATATTGACGCTAACCCAAAAACTACCCAAGCAAAGTTAATACAATTTATATGGGACCACCTCGGAAGCATGACCTACCATACAAAAAAAGAATCATTAAAATCGATTCATAATTGGCGGAGTAATCGCGTAACAAACATACAAAAAAAAAAAAACATGCAGACGAATTGAGAACCTCCTCCTTTTTGAAGAAGTCGGTTAAAAATATATACAGGGTGGTTGTCGACGCACAACCTGTGAACTTGTGACCATGGACATAGTATATGATTCAGGACCACCTTGCGTAGGAATGTATATGTATGTATATGTATATTCACTTCTGTGTATTCTATCAATCACTTTAAAAGGTACACCTACTTACTTTTCTGAGACAGCACATTAATTGATAATAGACACACACACACGTTACATTAGCCTTACAAATTGATAAGAATGAAAAAGGAAAATAAAAAATGCAATATTTTGTAAAATCTTTTATCAAGCACGGTCTCATTTAATTCATCGATATCTCTATCTACTTTTATTTCTTCTCTCTCTGCTTTTTCGTCTTAATCTTCTTTTACACAGGTTTTACCAACTCGAGTTCCACCGACACAATCATCAGCATTAAAGGAATTACCAGGCCCCATGGTTGTATCAGCTTCATCACTAGGCATAACATATTCGTCTTTCGGAAACTTGACTTGAATGTCATTGTCTTCGTATGATTCCTCTATATCTCGTATCTTCTTCACTTCAGTAACGTTTCTCTTCACATTGTGATCCAGCCCAATAAAGTTATCTTCAACAATGTCGACGAACTCGCAGACCCAGTCATCGTAACTTAGTGCAGTTGGGTAGGCAAAGTGGGACGTAGTTGTCACAATTTTTAGACTCAATATTAAAACAAATAACAAAGACAGCCTCATGACTGTTTCTCAAGAAGATGTTTCCACGAATGAAATTAATTTTTATTCTAAAAACTGGTATTTTATTATCTTATTTTACTGCTCTATATTAAGCCAAGTACTCGTCGCACGAGCAGTGAAAGGTTCCGTAGTTGGGATGAATGTTTACTCATGATTAGTATTGATATTATCGACCGTAAAAATAATTTTATATTTCATAGTATTTCTCGAAAAAATAAAGTTATTGACTGTTGTAACCGAAAATATTAAATAAAATATTTTATATTAAAAAAAAGTAGTCTCATATCATGTGTAGAGTCCGACATCTTGGCTGTCGTTTAGATGATAAAAAAAAATTATTCATCATCATCATCATTATTATCATCGTGTTTACAACCATCATCCTGTTTACAACCTCTCGGAAAAGGGTTGGTACCATCTGACTGCCAACACTAGCGCCGCGCGCGCTTCACCGGCTTCCTGTTACACACTTCCGTCCCTTTTCACGAAATCACTCCCAAGATCCCTCCCGGGTTGCAGGATGTGGGAAAGCGAGAGGAAGGATGTTACACAATCAAAAATCACTGAAAAACATCATAATCTTTTTAATTATGGGATCTAACGATATCCCACGCGTTTATGTGCACAGAATTTCTTTTCAGGTATGGGGAGAGCCACCCCAAGCTGTTTAGTCGTAATTTCACCATTGTTTAGCGGTGCACAAAATGCATCATCCTTTCAATTTTCATTGATATAGTGCAATTGTCTTCGAGCGAAATGGCTGTGTAACATCCGGACGGACAGACTGACAGACGGAATGATGAAATTATAAGGATTCCAATTTTACTATTTGGCTACGAAACCCTAAAGTGATAGAAAAGTGGTATTTGAGGTAATAAAACCTGTATTTTAACTTTAACATTTAAGAAAACACCCGCATTCTTATGAAATAATTTTAGCATGAACACGGATAGGTACTATAGATATAGAAGAGATATATAAGAGAGAGATATAGAAGAGAGAAAAGACCTTATGTTTTTTTTTTTTGTTAAAAGGAACAGCAAACTGTTACATAATAAGAAATTACAACTAGTTAATACTTACTATTGTTAGTAATTTCTATATTGATATCTGTAATTTTTATGGTGTACATACTATAGAGTTTTCTATTCTAGTTTAACAAAATCAAGGTAATAATATAACTCAAAATACGTTGCCGACAGGAAGTCATTTTTTGAGAAAAAAAACGAGCGAGCTTGACAGTAGTCGAATAAGATGCGTGACAGTACCAATATCAACTTCTTGGAAAATGGGTTAGTACTATCTGACGGCTAATGCTAGCACCTCGCGCGGTCAGTGGTCAAATCAAACAGCGCGCGCTTCCCCGGCGCCCTACCTTTACATACCGAGATCCCTACGTACCTCGGAAAGCACGTTAAGCCGTTGGTCCCGGCTGTCATTCATGGATCTTTGACAGTCGCTACAGCTCGTCAGAAGTCCGAAAGTCTAACAACCAGTCTTACCAAGAGACGTAGTATTATAATATCTGTGCCAAGGGGTATCGTATACCCAGTAAGTGAGTTGTGAAGGTCAGATAGGCAGTCGCTCCAAAATACTGGTTTTCAGGTGCATCCGGTTATACTGGAAATCGGCCCCAACATAATTGGGAATAGGCTAGGCAGATGATGAGTATGGATGGAAGAACTCAATAACACATAACGACCTTGGGATCAAACTATGGTCAGTAGTCGCGTTTGTTTGATAAAACATTAAATAAAACAAAATTGAAATGAAAAACAATTTAATCTAATTCTACACACACTGACCCTACTCTAGCACTATTTCCTGGACATGGCTGCACAGCCAGGGCCGAATGCGAGGGTTTTAATGGAATATTCAAGTCTGATTCCTTCGTAACTTCATCACCATGGGGTGGCACTGGATTATTCAAGTCAGTTACTTCATACACTTCCAACTTTTCTATGGTCACTTCACCTTTAGTTATTGTAAATAATGCAACACAAAATAATATCACTGCAAGGTCCTTCATATTGATTCTTCCTTTCTAAGTTCAGAATGTACTGATGTTATAATGATTACCAGCTTCTTATATAGGTGCCTATATTTGTTAACTCATCTTCGATTATAACATGTTGTGTGACTACTACTCTTGACTGTTTCTGTTTTTTTAGGGTTCCTAAACTCAAAAGGAAAAAAACGAAAACCATAAAGAATCATTTCGTTGTCCGTCCGTCCATCTGTCAGTCTATCTAGACCCTTTTTCTCAGGAATGCCAGGAGGTATCAAGTTGAAATTAATATCAAAAGAGTAGGTTAACGGTCCCTTGGATCTCTAAAAAAACAAGGTAAATCAACCCAATAAAAATACGGCCATTTATGCTTTGATACTCGCAAATGAATTAAAACTTATAGCGTACCTACTTACCGTTGACTTAGAATCATGAAATTTGGCAGAAGGAAGGTCTCACAGCATAAGTAAAGGAAAAAGTCCGAAAATCGATAATATGTAGTACTATCACTTTTTTTTTTTAAGGAAAAAATGTCTATCTTTATTTACCGTGACATATATATCGATGTATGGGAGAACATTTTTTCAACTACAAAGTTAAGTTTGTTCTTGGGATACATTCGTTGCAACTACGGAACCCTTCATTGTGCGTGGTTCGAGACGCACTTGGCTGGACTTTTTGCCACTAGAGATACTATGTACCTACACGTTCTTTTATTTTCTAATGAATCGCTATACCATTAAGGCTCTTACATACTGGCGTGACTCGTCGCGCGAAGCGACTTTTAACAAAACCATTTCTGAGAAAACTTCTCGGCGAACACTGCTGCGGCGCCGGCGCACAGTGGGCTGAAAATCGATCTTCATAGAATTAGGGATCAACTTGGTAATTTTTTTCTTTTTTCGGCAGAAATGTGTTTAGGTATCGTATATTGATCAATTTAATGCTATTTCAGTTTTTAAATAAACGTTTTTCTTTACTTTAAAGCACTTGGTTGAAAAAAATGTATGGAGAAATATGTAAAAAAGGATATATTTCGACTTCTGTATGTATATGCTATTTTTCTCGCATTTTTTGACAAATCGCACAATACGCGGAAGCGCTAGATTTTACGAAAAAAAAAAGTGTTTTTAGAATATTAAAAAAAGTTTCAATCTGTTTATAATTGACTTTTGGTGCTTAAAATGCTTATAAATCTATTTTTGTGTGTATGTTTGTAATGAATAAACTCAAAAACTACTGCGCCGATTTCAAAAATTCTTTCACCATTCACCCTGAGTAACATAGACTATATTTATTGCTAGAAAAGATTAGAGATCCTTACTAAAACTCCAATAATGTAACCCAAGGTGTTGTGGCGGTATCTACATCGCCACATGCGAACTACGCATCAAAAGACCTGACGTCAGACAGACGTCACATAAATCCTGCATCGCGCAATTAAAGTTTACCGTGCAGTGGACACATATACGAGAACCCAACATCAATCGTTGGGCAGTTGCCCGCCAGACACAACACCCGTCTGGTTGGAGGATCCTCCCTTTTCTATGGAGTATGAGTGAACTTTATACCCTGTTCCTCATACCCCTAAATTGGTGACCCCGAATATGAACGTCAGCGCAGCCTTCGTGCAACTACTCCAGCGTGACGTCATCATCATCACTCCCGCAAGCTTTCAGTGAGGCGAGTCACACAGCCAAGCCAACACCCGAGGCGTCAACGGGTATCCTGACCACCAGCATGCAGCGAACGCGCATTCCTGGTCATCACCCTCAGTCTCATCACCCCGACCCACTGGGGAATCACCTCATCACCCCGACCCACTGGGGAATCACCCCAATCACCTTATCACTCCGACCCACTGGGGAATCACCACAATCACCTCAATCACCACAACCGCCGCAAACAGTACCGACCCACCGCGAACAATGCGGCACCCGGTTCCGATTCACTGGAACCACAACAGGCACTGGCAAGCATCGCAAGATACAAGACTCAGCCCACTATCGACCTCCGGTCTCCGGAGGGGAGTGATGTGGCGGTATCTACATCGCCACATGCGAACTACGCATCAAAAGACCTGACGTCAAACAGACGTCACATAAATCCTGCATCGCGCAATTAAAGTTTACCGTGCAGTGGACACATATACGAGAACCCAACATCAATCGTTGGGCAGTTGCCCGCCAGACACAACACCCGTCTGGTTGGAGGATCCTCCCTTTTCTATGGAGTATGAGTGAACTTTACACCCTGTTCCTCATACCCCTAGAGTGTAAAAAAATTACCTAAAATATTCTTTACATCGCTTGCGCTGCGAAAACTATTGATGATAGAATAAAATAATGTACTACGACTTTGCAGAACACATCATTATTTACAAAAAGTGTCGGGACAACATTATGTCTAACTATTATAGTTATGCCACAATAAGTGTTCTTTTATTTTGAAAATTTAATTGTTACGACGCCGCTAGAAAAGGCTCTTTATTTGTATCTTGGTATAAATCTTTATCAAAATAAATTACTTAATATTTAACTGTTTCAATACCTTTATATAACTTTTTGAATTATTCAATTCGGACATTCTATTCGAAAGATAACACGACACGTGAGGTAGGTAGGTAGGGTAGGTAGGTAGGTAGGGTAGGTAGGGTTGGGAGGTAGGATAAGTAGGTAGGGTAGGTATGGAGCAAGTGAATTTAGTTCATAATCTTGACTTGCATGTTGTTTTAAAGCAGGCTGGCAAGCTGGGTAGCTACCTTGCATTGCTGCAAACTGTTGTCTCAGTTCAATTTAAATCTTTCGGAAGAAGACACCGATACTTTAAAGGAATGTAGTAGGAGAATCAGCCAAGCTGTCATAAAAAAATGGAAGAATGCGAAAGGAAAATCTGAAACATTTAAGAAACAACTGAGACTGGTTGGCGCTTCCAGGGAATTGGCCATCTTGCGTTGTTCCGCATCAAGCTGCAGAGGATGCCATTTCAAAAAAATCAAGCACCTACAACCAGCCAATCTGTATCTGTTGGAACACTAACTAAGCATTTGACTCCTCGAAAACCGTATTTTAATGCAACTTACTATGTAGGAAGGGGGGTAGTTGGTTAATGAGATCTAATTATCTCAGTACTAGGGCATTAGATCTCATTATGATAGATAATGGCCAATGGATCATAAGATCGCATTATTTAACCATCCTCGTTATTAAATTACAAAAAATCTTAATTATTTCCATAAAATTTGTTATGTATAACCGGTAGCTATTAATTTCTATTCATATAATTTATTTATAACCATTAAGTACCATTAAGTCAATTATAAACAGATTAAAACCTTTTTTATATTCAAAAAACACATTTTATTTTTTTTCTCCCAAAATCTAGCACGTCCGCGCATTGTGCGATATGTCAAAAATGCAGAAAAATAATGAGTATAATCGTGCCAAAGGAAAAGTGTCGCACTTGTACCGAAGTCGAAATATATGCTTTTTTACATATTTCTCCATATTTTTTTTTCAATCAAATGCTTTAAAGTAAAGAAAAACGTTTATTTAAAAACTGAAATAGCATTACATTGATCAATATACGATACCTAAACCCATTTCTGCCGAAAAAAGAAAAAAATTACCATGTTGATCCCAAAGTTTATGAAGATCGGTTTTCAGCCTACTGTGCGGCGCCTGGCGGCGCGTCGCGTCGCGCGACGAGTCGCGTATGTAAGAGCCTTTACTGTTGTATACCGGTTTCAAGAGTATGAGCTTAGGTATAATTACAAGGACATGAGTTTAAAGTTTATCTCTTTGGTTGGTATCCGTATAAAACTTCCAGCCTTTAGTAGCGTAAAAAATGCAACACAAACTATTAACACTGCAAGGTCCCTCATATTGACTCTTTTTCTGCTAATTTCAAAGTGTACGGACGGTCTAATGGTCATTTGTTCATTCACCTATAATTTAAAAATCAATTGCTGTTCGTTTGTCTCGCTAAAATTCGAGAACGGCTGGACCGATTTGGATAATTCTTTTTTTGTTGTGTTCGTAATTCTCAGGACATGGTTTAAGCGTAAAGTTGGTGTAGGTAGGGTAGGTAGGGTAGGTAGGGTGGGTAGGGTAGGTAGGGTAGGTAGGGTGGGTAGGGTAGGTAGGGTGGGTAGGGTAGGTAGGGTGGGTAGGATAGGTAGGGTGGGTAGGGTAGGTAGGGTAGGTAGGGTAGATAGGTAGGTAGGTGTAGGGTAAGTAGGGTAGGTAGGTAGGTGTAGGTTAGGTATTTAGTGCTACCCGTGCGAAGCCGGAGCGGGGCAGCAGGCTAGTCTTCGCTATTATTCATACATATACCTACGCAACAGTCATTACAGAGCAATTTGCTAAGTTTTTTTGAGTTATTTATTCATTCGACTCTGCAAAAAATATGTTTACGATGCCAACAATCACGAGAACACACTTAAGGCGGCCACACAGGTGTGACGCGACTCTAGTAGAACAATTTCTAAGACAAATTCATTGAAATTGTTTGACCAGAATCTCGTCGCGTTCTCGCATCGTCGCGCTTGTCTGAGGTGCCTTTATGTGGCCGTGCAGTTTAGGGCATCGTTTAGAATTGGTCAAACCGAACTGGCCCCAGATGGCCTGAAATCGAGGTGTCTTGCAGCGTAGGTACGGAAAGAAAAAAAAGAAAGAAATTGTTTTATTGTCACAGAAACACGCTCATACTGGGTGTTAGGGTAGACACCGTTATCCTTGAAACTAGTGGTTTGGTGCCATCTATAATATACTTTTTCTATGGGACCAACTTTGAAATCGCAAATAAAAAATGGAACGGCTGATTTTTTTTTCACACCCTGTATAAACAAGCATTGGACTTTGTTTTTGTAAGGTAATATTATTATTCTTTATTTATCGGACAACAATGATCCAGCGTGTTAGTAAATAATTATAACTTATTACTAGTGTTAGTAGTTACAATACAATACAAGAATATAGTACCAATAATACCAATAATATTGTGAAAAGGATACCCCCAAATTAATGTTTTGTGATGGTCCTTCTCAGAAAACTTTGGATAATCGGAGAGTTGATACTCTCAGCCATAGTTTTTAGAATGCTGTTGCTACTCGCCCGCAACCTTGACAACAGCGACGCAGTTTTTGTCAGTTGCGAATGACGGCGTGGAATTGCAGGCGGGTTTCTTATTAACGATTTGAAATGTAGGTACCTACCTATGACATCGTTTCGTCGCATAACGAACGACAGCATTGACAACCGGTATTACATTATTGACTGTATTTCACTGACAGAAAGTTCAGTTTTTATTGTAAGGACTGTTTTGTGAACGAACACTGATCATCAAGGACAACGACGACGCGAGTGTGACAGATTGTTAAATCATTGCGTTCTCGAATGTATTTTCTTAGGCGTAAAATAATAAAAATTAAAAAAGCCGTCTGCCCTGCTAAAAAACGAACTAAAAAGTAAAAAACAAGTTGATAAAATTGTCATTGCAGTCGGGGGACCGTTCTGTGGAACACTTTTTAATCTAAGAGGTCCCCCGACTGCAATGACAATTTTATCAACTTGTTTTTTACTTTTTAGTTCGTTTTTTAGCAGGGCAGTCGTGTTTTTTAATTTCTTATTTTTTTATTTTATACATTTTAATGACCAGTTTTATTCTTTTGGAAGGTTAGGTACGTGTTTGGTTACCGCTATGGAATAGCTGGCGAAAAGAATTCTAATAATAACTCAATCATCTACCAAACCATTCACTCATTTAGACATTTGCAGTGTTACTAAAGTCTGATTAAATCGTTTGCAGCCAAAGTTGAAATGTTTTTTGCATATACACCCTACCTATGTAAAATGTATGCCAATAAATTATATAGTTTTGGAATGTGCTCATCAAGGCCTTCAATTTGATATCCATATTGTAAATAACTGAAGATTTTTTTTATTTTTCACATTTGAAAATGGAGGCATACTGCCGCCATATCGATTTTTCCAAAAAAAAAAACATGGCCTATGTCACTCGGAATAATGTAAGGATTCTAACGATACCCCATACATCCAAATCCGTTTAAGCATTTCAAAGTTATGGTGGAATAAAGAAACTCACATACATACATACATACATGAACCCTGAAAACATTACACTCCTTTTTTTGGGCAATCGTGTAAAAATAGCATCAAGTCATTACTAGTACGTAAAATCGTTTCATCGTCGCAAAATACAAAACGTTCTTTGTAAACGGTTCGTCGTCGTTACACCCACCCTTTCCCCGTTCACAACCTTTGCTCGAGGCAGCCCACGCCACTGAGCCTGTAACTTTCTGTACCTTACTTAGCTGATCTCCAGTGACGGTGAAAACTGAGGCACGTTCACCTCAGGGGGTGACCTTACTGTCGAGGTCACGGGAAAGTCAGAAAGGGATACCGTGGCCTCTGGAAACTTACAGACAACTAAAGGAACACGGGTGGGTTTTAGTCAGTAAGAGTCTGACACGCCCTCCCGCTAGTTACTTGATTATTACTCACCCAAAAAAAAAAGGGGGGTGCACTTAGTAGCGTGTACTCGCTTACCTAGTTTATATGGTTTTACCACGGATATCTATGGGTTTTACCCTGCCCGGAAGCCTTAATGTAGTAGGCATAACAGGAAAGGCCGAGATGCCATCATAAACAAAATAAACTGAATAAATCATAAAAATTTAATCATCATTAAGAACACAGATATTATTAATCCGAGTACGACCCGAAGGACACGCTACAGCATCAAGTGCGGTAAATCCTCCAATAGGTATAGGAGTCGTTCCACTTTTAGTTCCTTTTGGTTTTCGGGCTTCTGTCGGGCCCTTTACAGTCAGTTTACCTTGTACTCCAACAGAGGCGCCGCCGCCGCCGATGACATGATTCAAGAACAAACAAACTAACAAAACTATGTTTATGTACTTCATGTCGACCGTTTACTGCACTAGTTGCACAATGTAATGGATTGACAAGAAACATCGTATTATATATGTTCCGAGTTCCTTTTATTTAACCAATAAAAACTGTTTTAATAATATTAATTATGTTAATCAAAACCTGATTTCAATTTATCCTTGTAGGTAAGGTCAGTTAAAAATTTATTCTTATTGAATACCATGCCGTAAGGTCGGGCGGGGCAATATCGACTATAAAAACACAAACGCCAGTTTCAACAGTTTGCACACTCGTCTTTGATTACATTATGGTAGAATAAATAAATGTATGTTATAAAAGCTTTAATGGAGATCTTTCTTACGTAGGTCTTAAAACAGAATACTCATCTTATATGTTCAAACGAACCATGTTTTTGAAATTGGGGAGAAATAGTTACAATTGCCCCACAGTGTGGCAATTTCGACTATGCCACATATTTATCGTACTACATACGGATTATTCCAAAGAACAACTTGGCGAAAAAAAAAATACAGTTTATATTTTCTCTAGTAGCTGTTTAATATTGTACAAACAAGCGTTGTAAACACATTTTTTGACGAAAAATGTGGCGAGCGTCTTTTGTCAACACATACAAAAAATGGCGTTTGAAAAAAAAAGGCCTGTGGGTCAAACAGTTCGCGCTTTAGCAGAGCTATCTATGCAATTTTGTTGAAATAATCTGTTTACCTACCTGCATACAGATGGCGTTTTGGTACAAATACAGTAGATTATTAGTTATTGTCATTAGTTGAAATAGCCCCATAGTCGAAATGGCCCCGCCCGACCTTACCTACTTGTGGTCCATTTGAGATTACGTATGTTGTTATGTAAGTACCTACTAACATAATTATCATGTTTTGACTAAAACACTAAGTAGTCAAAACATTATATGTATCTGATAACTCGTACCCAAAATTAACATAGTCATCATAGTCAAAATCTCTATAAGATAATAGAAGGTAGGTCTTTGTGTGCGTGTTTGTGTATGGGTGAATGCCGTACAATACGGGCGAGGAATCATAGCCGATCTGACCATAGGCACTACTACTACAATTCCGCGCATGTTCTCTAACTCACACTCGCTTCATGTCACCATTTGATTCCCAAAACACTATGACTTTTTAATTGTTTTTATCTTTGCTAAAAATTGTTATTGCGCAGCCTTCTGCGCAAAGTTTGGACCGGCCATGAAGACGAAAACAGGATGTTGTATCAACGGAAGCAGCGTTTGCTTTGGCAGAATGTGAACCGTTACGTGCGGCAGTTGTTCAGTTCTTTGTTTTTCAAAGCTTTACCTTAGTCTAATTTTAACATAAATAGGTACCTCATTATTTTCAGAGATCGTATGTCAGAAAGGGTTGTTCATTATGAAAATTAAAAAGTAAAAAATTCTTATCAAAATTTGTTTGCATTAATAATTTTTTTTTTAGTGCAAGGTTTGCCCTAACATTAACAAAAATTACTCCATTCTCACATGAGCATTATTTTAGAATTAGTTCGTTTTTTTTTTGTTTTATTGTTGCAAAAGTAACATTTAATAAGTATGTTGGGGAAAGTTCGGCGCTGGGATAAGATCGTAAGGATAAAATTTAACGCCATTTTATTCTGCCTCGATGGTTGGAGTACAAAGTGGTGCGGAACACAATGTTGTCAGTATTGCCTGCGGTCCGTAAAGACAAAGTAAAGAGTAAAGGAGCATTTTAGAAGCCAATCAAAGGCAAATATGAAGGACAAAATGGAATTACTCTTACAAATAACTTCGGGTCACGGGCTTAACTTAAGCTGATAAAATTAGCGGTTAGTAACCCGCGTACAAACCATGCAAGTTAAAATAATTAATATCTTTTGACTCTGTAGGTTGAGTGAGCAGTGGTGGCCCAGTGGTAACGGCCACGACTTACGAGTTGTAGGTCGTAGGTTCGAACCCTGACAGGCGCTTTACTTTGTGTAAATTATTTCATCGCCACTGCTCTCAAAACGGTGAAGGAAAACATCGTGAGGAAATCGGCATGTCCTAGAACCAAAAATTCGAAGACATATGACATCTACCAACCCGCACTGGGCCCGCGTGGTGGATTACGGCCCGCTCCCTCTCACAGAGAGGAGGCCTGTGTCCCAGCAGTGGGAACATTATAGGCTGATTATGCTGTAGGTTGATCTTAAGTGGCAGTGAGCAGGGCACATGCTCGCAGAACAGATAGCCGACCGCGTGGCGTTGGAAGGCCCCCCACAAGGTGGACCGGTGACCTAGTGAAGGTCGCGGGAATCCGCTGGATGCGAGAAGCACAGAACCGGTCGAAGTGGCGGTACTTGGGGGAGGCTTATGTCCAACAGTGGACGTATTTCGGCTGAAATGATGATAAATGATTTTGTAGGTCGATTTTGATGAATTAATAAACGCTAAATGAAACTCACATAAAGCTTCTTATTTCTCAGTAATTCGATTTTGAATCCAATGAGTGGTGTTTACGTGATGCGACCACGAACAAATAAACAAACCGACAAACAGACAAACATGACAAAAAATGATTTTTTACGTTCTATTACTTATTTCCCGCGTCTTTATGGTACTTACTGTTTTTGCAAAAATCTTTAATATACAGACACGGAAAGTTTACGATTTTAATATGTCGTAGATTATAAAAGTTGAGCGATAATAGTCTCTCAATTGATTATTGTAGTACTAAAGTGAGGGTAAACGCCGTGACGCGCTCACTAGAGTGGGGCGGCACGTGGACAGAGTCTTGTTTAGGGAAGTGGCTGAGCGACGAGTCAGTGTTGTGAGGGCAACGAACGGACGCAGACCTCCATTTCTCCTATACGAAACTGTCGGTTTGCCCGAACGTAGAAAGTAGTGCGTGAACATTATTATTGTACCTATTGCGATTATTATTCTGAAAGTGAAATACTAAATGATTTGCTGTATCATCGTGTTGTTATTGTAAACCTGCACTATGGATTCCGTACCACCGAATCGAGATGATAACGGCACGATCGCTCAGCCATCGCTGACGCCGTAATATAGATTATGTATATGCACCTGACTTATTTACTTAGCAATGTCGTGGCAGTCCAAGTTGCTCCAATATTCACTTACTATCGAATTATATTAATATTCTCAGAGAGCAATCTGAGAATAACATCCATAGTGCGCATTCAGTCGGAATCTTACATTTTTGAGCTTTCACTACACCATCAACTCTCTGAAATACAGAAACACAAGTGGGAACCAGTGTACATTTCAAGAGAACATTTTATCTCTCTCAACGTTCAATACTATCAACACCAAGAAGAAGAACAGAAAACTATAAAAAAATAATTTATTACAAAAGATTGGTAATCTGGCGAGGGACTCTTCACAACCGTTCAAATCTGGGGACTCACTTGTCAAAAATGTTGGTAAATTGATTGTATTTTTGACAGATTGCGAATGAGATGCGAATGCGAACGTTGTATTAATATAGTATTAACACAAGAATTGCCCCTCAGGTCGAGATCAGTTTTTATTCAGACTCCATCAGTGTAGTGTCCCCAGATTTGAACGGGTGTGAAGTTATGTGCGTAGTGAGCAATGGTCCAACGTCTATGTGTCCGGGCGGGAGGGGAGGGCTTATCATCCGAAGACCGGTTATTCTGGTGGTAGAAATGCCCCGGTATCTTACATCTTCACGCTGCACTGTGTGCGGGATTCCTGGCAAGGTGCACGTCCGTCTAAAAAGTAAAAATATCAAACTCAAACTGAAAGCATTTATTTCAATTAAACCATTTACCTACAGGCACTTTTGAATTGTTAATTATATTCTTACGATCAATTGCACTATTTAACTGTGGATGTATGAAATAAAATGGGTGTTAAAAGTCATTTAGCGAAGCCGAGAGTTACTTGTACTCGTGTCATAGTGATAGGTAATTTAAAAAAAATGTTGGTACATTGACCGTCAATATCTTCGTAACCAGACGGTTGCCGGGTATGACTCCAAAAACTGGTTACGGAGATCTTGAAGGTCAATGTTACAACTTTTTTAGGTAATTTTTCACGGCAAACAAGTTTTAAATGGGTGCGACTCGTGGTCACACCAGGTTGTAACACCAGTGTGACTAACAGGAATAGTTTTTATGGCAGTCTTCCTTCTGGCAGGAATTATAGTCTGTTTCAAAAGTAGGTTAGTATCTGAAGAAAATGTAAACAAATCCTGTTCAAGTTAAATTCTTACGCAATTACACAATAAATGGAATTAATTAGTAACACTTTCATCTGTGTAAAGAAGGTTTAACTTTATATACATCTTCTTTTACCAGGAATCATTAAATTGTTATTGAGAAATCATAGACAAAACTCAAAATTGTCAAATGAAAAACATCTTTAAGATTATTTTAAATTAAAATTTTGGGTATAAGTATGCAAATAATCAAATCAAAGCATTCAATTTAAAAAAAAGGGAAGAGCTCGAGTGTCAATGGGAAAAATGCACAAAATTGTACATACTATACATATTTCTTTCTAAATATAATTATGTAAGTTACAACAATTTGTATATTATGTAAATAAAAACTATAGGTATAGGTATTAAAAAAAAAAGCATTCGTTTTGTAATTGGCACAAAAAAATGGCATCCACGGGTACATTTTCAGATACACTTGTTTACATTTTAATTTGATACTTTTAGAACAGAGTATAGGTAGAATAGGTACAATAATTTATACGTGCTGGCCACCTAATAGATTTAACTCTTTGAGATTTCAACAAAAACAAAGTACCTGCTGTAAAAGGTTTCAATAAGTTTAAAAAATACTTACAATATCAATTTCGCACTTAGTCCAGTAACACAGTAGCTATCTCGTTTGAGTACAGTGTGAGTTAGTAAGTTCTTCAGGACACAGTTTTTATATTATTCGAAAACGTATAGATAAGATAATCAGTATCAACAACTTATGAATTGGCCTTTTGAAGTAAAACTTTGTCTAGGGAATAGGCATGTGATTCAAATAAGTTTCAAGTTTTTTTTTATAAACTATATTACTTCAGAATTGTGCCTCCGTCAATATTTTTGAATAATGTTTGTTTTTGACCGGGAAATTATTTTTTTTAAAGTGCCGAAAAACTGTGGGAAATTCTAGTAATTAAAAAGCGACGCTGTTGGCCAGAGCGGATGTGACGTAACAATCTATGACAACAATCAAAATGTCAATGTGTTTTGTAGGAGTGTTTGACATTGACTTGACAATTGTTGTTTGAATTCATAGAATGTGACGTCACTACACCAAGCGCGCCAAATGGAGGGCGTTTAAATAGCCCGGGACGGTTGGTTTTTTTTTTTTTTTAACTATTATTTGGCGATGTTAACTATCCAATAAAAATATTTTAAAAAATACAAGCATATGTCCTATTGCGCGAGCGGTGCCGCGGTAGCGGCCGGCAAGCGCTACGTCGAAATACGCTGCGCTACGTCGCAGAAACAAAATTAGGACGTTCCGATAGTTATGAACCGCATATATTACGGTAAATAGCTATATCCCTAGGGATATAATTATGTCACGGCTTTAACTATCTTATTGCGACATATACCCATTTATCCAATAACACTCGGCAATAGTGTAGTTTTCGCTTGCATATCAGTGATTTTTTATTTGATATCATGTATGACGATTTGTTTTAATCATCATGTACAAAATAGCTAAATAATCGCGCGCACATTGACAGATTAAAAAACAGTCAAAACATAAATACTACAATCTAAACTAATCTTAAATGTTATCACTTATCACACCTTACCTACCTTCTAATGGATTTTCGTCATAACAGCGATAAAACCGTTATTTTTCAGTCGGAGATAATTAGGTATTTTCCTTAACGTAGTTTTTTTTTTATCATCATTTATATCCGGAAGCGTGACATCACGCCAATTTTCCTCGAAGGGTACGGCAGAGGTGTACCTACACTCTCATTTCACCATGTTTATGTCCCAATGTCCTATTATTATAAGATCATCGGCTCTTCTGATTTGTAAAATCCATTGAAAGTTGGAAAATGGATTGGATTTTCCAACTACATGATTTCAATTGATTGTAATTTTTTCCTTGTTTCCCCGAAGGTTTAAGCACCAGTGTACCTATAGCAAACTCACATCTCGCCAGGGGGCCAAGTCTACTAATTTACAAACGCGTCAGTGGTCTCACAATGATCAGTTTTTGACAGATGTTGTATGGCATATCTGTCAAAAACTGATCTTTGTGAGACCACTGACACGTTTGTCAATTAGTAAACTTGGCCCCCAGTTATATTGTAAGTCCCATGTAATACAGGGCGAGCCTATTGCCATCAACCAGGCACGAATCCAGACTCCGGGAGGCTACTGAGAAATCTCTGATGTAAAAACCCAATAACACGTTGCCCGACCTGGGAATCGAAACCAGGACCTCATGCTCAGCAGTTGCGCTTGCGACCAAGGGGTATCGTATTACCCAGGAACTGGGTTGTGGACAACCCAGTTACTGGTTTATATGTAAGACTGGTTGTCAGACTTCTGACGACCCGCAACAACTGTCAAAGATCTACAAATGACAGCCGGGTCCGACGGCATATCGTGCTTTCACATAACCTATAACCAACGGAGGGTAACGACGCTTCCAACGATACCTCCTTTGTTGTATGATGAGAAGTTTAGAAGTTATAAAACACATGAACATAGGGACATACATAAATTCTGGTCAACATCATAACCCTCCATTTTGCTTCGCCGTAGTCGGGTGAAAGGAGATAATGAAAGTACCTATAACTCGCCATTTCAATAGATAGATAGATAGATAGAATACTCTTTATTATGTACACCATAAAAATTAGAGATATAAACTTGAAAATTTTAGGGTGACACAATGGGCGGTCTTATCGCTAAAAGCGATCTTTTACAGACAACCTTTGGATGGATTAAAGTAAGAAGGAGAGACAATACTGCAGGTAGTCAGTGGTGTTTCAATAGGAAATCATCAATCTGCCTAGCCTTTTCCCAACTATGTTTGGAGTCGGCTTCCAGTCCAACCGGATGCAGCTGAATACCAGTACCATTTTACATGGAGCGACTGCCTATCTGACCTCCACAACCCAGTAACTGGGTAAAAATAGGAAATCATCATCATTATAATATGTATTTCTCAAGCTTTCAATAAACAATAAATTTCTGAAAAATAAAAAAAACTTTTTTTTTAAACATTGTCTTGACAGGTTTCAAGACAACGTTTTGTCACAAGTCCAATTATATCTAAACTAGGAAGAAAACAACAATACATTTTTAACGCCATCATTTATTACAATAAGAATTTCCAATATTTCTAGCAAATAAAATTACCAAAGGTTAAAGAAAAAAATATTGAGAAAAAAAAAAAATATCGTAAATTATTCAGACCCAATCAGTGTAGTGTCCCCACATTTGAACGATTGTGAAAAGTCCGTCGCCAGGCGCTGATATGACTCTGATAGTCATGTGCGTAGTGCCCAGTGCTCCCATAACAGTGTTCCCGGGCACGGCTGGGAGCCTGCTAAGTCGAACACCGGTTATTCTCGTAGTTGAATTCCCACGGTATGATATATCTTTAGTCTGCACAGTGTTCGGGATCCCTGGCCAGTTGCATTCGTGTCTGGAAGGAAAAAAAAATGTTAAGAGTAATATCAAGAGGACGCGCAGGCTCGCGACAATGGAAGGAGTGGAGGGAGACCTTTGCCCAGGAATGGGAGAGCCCAGGCTAGAAAAAAAAAAAACAAATATCACATACCCTACATATATAAACTCACGCCTTCTTCCCATTGGGGTAGGCAGAGGTGGTATATTTTTTTAATATTTGTATGTCATAGATTTTTACACTCTGTGATTACTTAGACCTATTAGTATTACTTGTTAGCAATGTTAGGAATATTGTAATATCGTTTACTTTTACAATGTTTGTAAATATGTGAGCACCATGTATCTATCACATAATTAATTTACTTGTCATTGCTCCATTTATACGGAGAACCTCGTTTATGACATGGACGTTGAGAGGGAACGGAGGGCGTTGGCTGTCCGTGGGAACATGCTGGCGCGCAGGTTTAAACGGTGCCCGAACGCAGTAAAGTGCACAATGTTTAGGGCTTACTGCCAATCATTTTATTCGTGCACTCTGTGGGTCAGCTGTACTCAGCGGGCACTCAGCGCCCTCCGTGTTCAATACAATAACGCTTTTAGGATGTTGTTGGGGCTGCCGAGATGCTGTAGTGCGTCTGGCATGTTTATGGAGGCTCAGATTGATGGTTTTCATGCCATCATGAGAAAGAGAGCGGCCTCCATATTGCACCGTATTCGAGCAAGCTCCAACAGCATCCTGAAAGTAATAGCGGACCGGTTAGACGGTCCTTTTCTTAGACACTGGATCGCACTCCATGTGTCTGTGTGATTTTGTTTGTTTTATTTTTGTGGTTTACTAACCTAGTTCCTAAGTACTTACTAACACAAATATGGATGATTCTGTAAGAAATAGTCTGAAATAAAGTTTATTATTATTATTATAATTCTTTTTACCTTTTGTGGTACAGTAATCCAGTAGTAGGTGCATCGTCTTCACATATAATTATATAATTCATGTATACAAAATATTGTAAAACATTTTTAAAAGAGTAACGGTGGAGTTTCTTGCGCATTCTTCTCATTACGAAAACTACCTTTTGGAAGGGGCAGCTAGAATCAGTTCTATTTCACTGTTTTCGACGTTCAAAAGTGCCTCTTATGTGCCTATTTGAAATAAATTATTTGACTTTGACTTTGACTTTTACAGAAACTCAGAACGCCACCTGCCTATTTCTTTTGCTTTGTAGGGCAATATGCGAACAAATACATGAATAAAACCTATTCAGAGAAATACTTTTTTCTGGTATGGTTAACCGGACAATCCTTTTCTTTAGAAAAATTGTTATGGAGTTATTCCAGTTGGGATTCTTCACTAAGCTAGTGGGAAACCAATGGGATTGGTTATTAAATAACTTCCGGTTTGCCCCCTTGCCAATGTGCAGTCATTTCGTCCATAAACAATCATGCCCATGGTTGATGAATAGGTCAAAAAGCATGGAACAAAAAAGCCTTTATTCTATCATAAATACAAATAACAATAATTTAAGCATATTATTTTATCATATCATTGTCTATTACACATTTCATTATCATTAAAATTATTTTTTATTATTTGAGTTGAATTCATATTTATAATTGTATTTATTATTCTTATGTGCTTTTAAGCAAAATAAAATTTTCGAATGCGTTGTAATTAACGTAATAAAATATTAAATAATATTATATTATATATTGTATATTAAGGTAATATTAAAATAATCCATTCTACGTTTGTACTTACTCGTAGAACATAATATCTCCTAATCTGACGTCTCCTTTTTGGTACATATTAATATCTTCTCGGTACACGAAGCCCTCTTCTTGGTACAGAGCGGCCTCTTTTGGGATGGAAGCCGCGTCATTGCAGACTGTAAGTGCTGCTAGCACCGCGATGAGGATGAGGCTCTTCATCTGAAAGGACACAACATTGACGATAAACGACGGCTCGAGTGTCGTAGTTCCTGAGCGATTCAGTACTTTGCTACTGTCAGATTCCCTTAAGAAACGAATTCTTACTGTATCTATCAATGATATTATATTAACAGATATGCACTCATAAAACAACCGAAACAAGTGTTCCGCGCAGCAGCGGCAGCACACATACCCACTTATCATTCATTTTACATTTCACTACAAGAAAAATGATAGAAAAGAAATAGCTTGTTAAAAACAACTAGAAAAAAAGAGCTTAGTTGAAGCAGCTGCACTAGGTGTCTAGTGCAGCTGCTTCCACTAAGCGTATTACTCGTCGCCATGCGTGTTGCAGACTGAAGTCAATACGTCCCAATTAGGACGTTTTCGAGTCTTCACGATTGCGCGCTCACAACATATCTGTTTAATATAATATCATTGGTGTCTATACACAATTTTCAATATGTAACCCGATATGTGTATATCATAGGCAATATTTGTAGGTATTGTTAGAAATACTGGAGATACAGCCAGAACTTTGTGTGGTGCTACGCTATGACGTCATCTGCTACGTCATGACGTCATCTGCTACGTCATGACGTCATCTGCTACGTCATGACGTCATCTGCTACGTCACGACGTCGGTGCTACGCGGTAGTCATCCCAGCGCTACGAGAGGGAAGGGGGCAGTCCTTATTGAGCTACCACTACAGCTACACGTGTATAATTATTGATAATAATAATATAAGTGATTATAAACCGACCGAGTCGTCTCATTTCTGTACTCTAACAGTCTATTGAAAATTATAATCACTAAAGTTCCTTTTGCTGCAGTGGGTACACAATTTTTCTCTCAAAACACGTGAGCAAAAACTTAATTTAAAATAAAAATATACTTTATTAAAGAATAACTTACAAAAGAAACAACTGACTTCCAAAGAAATAACACTACAATGTCAGGAGTTCAAAATCCGGAGTCACACGTAATCTGTTCGATTTATGCCCTAACACGTGTGACTCCGGATTTTTAATTTGTCTGTCTGCGTTGTCTTGTTTATACCTTTTTAGTCGTAGTTGGGTTTTAGTTTTTATTACTTTAATTGTTTTTAAATTGTTTTGGGGTTATAATATATATGTTTTTGAAATGTGCTCATTAAGCGCTTTCATTTGATACCCACATGGTACGATTAAACAATTTTTTTTTTTAGTTACTGACTTTATGTCGTTTAGAGGGCGCCATTTTTTATTTAATGTGACGTCACATAGCCTATAACCACGAGCGGACGATCCAGACGCTTTCAACGATACCTCACTTGTCAAATTGTGATGAGTGGTTTAGAAGATATGAGGGAACAGGTGAACATACATACATACATACCGGTCAAAATCATAACCCTCCTTTTTTCTTCGCCGTAGTCGGGTAAAAATAACTTAAATTTCGGAAGTAGGTGTCTTTGGTTTTTAACAGACTTCTCAATTCGTCTGGGCTTTTTTGTTTTGTGCCGCCTTCTTCTTTAATTAATGTTATTTTATTTTTCACTCTAGTGTTTTATTTTGGAAGTCGGTTGTTTCTTATGTAATTTTTTAATCAATAAATAAACGATTTTTTTTTTAGAAAGTACTTACATTTTGAATTCTTCCCTTTTTCTGCATAGGACCACAAGCTGTTTCCTTAGAGTCAAGTATTATTGTAATTTCTTAACTGCACTGAAATTATTTTTATAGCAATGTGATAAGATAGTAATATCACTGGCTAATCACAATTTTTATAATCAATTTTGTTTTTTTCACACTAAAACGGCTGAACGGATTTGGATTAATTTTAGCAAATGGGTAGACCATAACCTGGAGGATACCATATAGAAGAATAATCAATTTGTGGGCACATTTTGCAAAATACTTGAATTCTTATAATAATAAAATATTATAAGTATAATAAAGTGGCGTTGGCGTGAAGGGTGGAAGCGTTAAATGCCTACTTCGTTGGATCTACCTGGCCTTAATGGTCGACAAGAATGACGGTAGCTTCTTTCATCCATTTCGCCTCAATTACTTTTTATCATTCACTAGCTTCCGCCCGCGGCTTCGCCCGTGTGGTATGTCGATAAAAAGTATCTAAGATCCGTTCAGCCGTTTCAGCGTAAAAGCGTAACAAACAAACAAACAAACAAACTCACTTTCGCATTTATAATATGGATGGTATTAGACAGACATCATTATCTTGACTTATCCCAATTTATTCGGTGTAACATTCATTTTTCTTCCATGTTTCTCTATTCGACAGAAATAAAACCAATATGATAGCTGGAACGAATGAATCAGGCTATCGTGGTTCCGGGATGTCAACACATCTAGCTTTAATAGTCATCAATCATAAAGGCATTGCGATTATTGAATATCATAACAATTTGTCACGTTTGTACCTATTGTTCTTAGATTAGAAGCCTACTTAATAAGATTGGTGTTTTATTTTTAGATATCCGCATTTCGGTTACAATTTTTCAGTGTAGGTATGACTCGCATAGTGCGTTCAAAGTTGTGTGACCTCAATTGTTTAAACAGTTTCTTGTCACGTCATTATTTATATATCATGGGGCCTACCACCACCGCTGACAGCAGTATTATTTTAATATTACTTCAGTGTAGGAAAGAGATGAAGCTCTACAGGACGTATATCTCCGTCTCTTTCCCCCACAAAGCAAGATTAAAATAATACTGCTGTAAGCGGTGGTGGTAGTCCCCCTGGTAGTCCATTATAAAGGGTTATTGGTAATATGTCGGCAATCCATTAAGTGGGATGTAGAAGAGGTAATTTACAACCAAATTACCCCATGAAAATGTCATCCATTTTCGAGTAGGTCATTTGACATATATTTTAAAATGAATGAAATGAAAATATAAACTGTCAAATTACTCGAAAATGGTTGTAATTTGCATAGGAGTTATAAGAGGTCATTTGGTTGTAAATTACCCCTCCTACATCCCATTAAATCGGACAGAATGAAATTACCTATAACTCGCATTTTCAATAGGAAATCATCAAAATCATTATATTTCTTAAGCTGATGATGATGAGTCAAAACGTTCTCTTGAAACCTTTCAAGACAATATTTTGTATGAGAAATAAGTACCAGTTTTTCTATTTTTCTGAAAGTTATTTTGTTTATTGACAAAACAAATAACTTTTTTGAATTTGTGTGGGGTACCCCACAAATTCCAAAAAGTTATTTACACACTTGCTACAAAACAACAGTGAAAGGAACTTAATTATCTTCATTAACATACACAAAGTGGATTAATTATTGCTGCTAACTCAAAAACCTGAGACAAAAAACAAAAAACCTGAGACAGTGAGACGGGGTCTCGGCAGACCACGTAGGAGATGGCGGGACGAGTTGGATAGGTTCCATCAAAACTGGAAAGAGGACGCGTGGTCTCACGAAAGATGGAAGAAGTGGAGGGAGGCCTTTGCCCAGGAGAGGGACAGAGTAGGCTAGGAAAAAAAAAAAAAAAAAACCCTCATCAGTACTTTGACAAAATTTACATGGGACCACACTCAAGAGAATCTGTACAACGTACAAACTTTCAAACAAAAAATAATATTTTCAAAATCGGTCTTCATTTTTATTGATGAATATACATTTTTTTAAATCATGCAGACGAACATAATAGAACCTCCTCATTTTTTTAAATCGGTTGATATGGCATATTTCATCATGGAATACAATATACAACATGTAATAAAAACCCTGCCGACCCGAAAGGGCTGCAATAATAATACCAGAAAAAAATTAAAAATAATTTTTTTATTGAAAATATAAAAGTTATTGCAACGACGACGACGACCGCCTGCACCCCATGTAATAAACGGATAAAATTCGCGAGTGAAAAAAAATCGTTTTTTTTTTCTTTTTTCCATAAAATATCCACGTAAATAGACTCTCAATATTTATTTAAACTTTTCCCACACAAAAAAAAGGTACAAAGGCGGACTTAATGCCTTAGGCATTCTCTACCAGTCAACCAAGGGTGGTGAAGAGATTAGATGGTAATATGATACATAACAACACCCTCACGGATCGGACAGGATTTTTATTACCCGCTGTATAAACGATTTTTTTTAGTATAAAGTCATAATTACTCACATTTTCAAATCTCCCTATTTCCTGCCTATGACCACAAGTTGTCTCCTTAGAGTCAAATATAAAATAGTAGCAATAGTAATACTAGCTACTTCATATCTGCATTTAAACAATAGCAATGTGTGATAAGATAGTAATATCACTGGCTAATCACAATTATTTTAAATTAATTTACGATAATCTTTATTAAATTATCTCAAACACTGGCCTTGAACACGAATAAAAAATAAAACATTTTTTTTTTTGTTAATGCTCTCATGAACCTACCATCTAGCCCTGTACAATACGGCCGATACATTATGGCCAGTCTGAACATTTAAACATATGTTATGTTATGGCTAAAAGTCACCCAAAGAGCAATGGAGAGGGCTGTGCTTGGAGTTACCCTACGTGATTGAATCAGAAATGGAGAGATCAGTAGGAAAACCAAGGTACCCATTAGCAAACATAGCTCGAAGAATTGCAGCACCTTGCTCGCAGAACAGATAGTCGATGGGGCCGAAACGTTGGAAGGCCTCCCACAAGATGAAATCCGCGTTGTGGTGCTGCTCGGAGGAGGCCTCCAGCTGTAGACGTCTTTCAGCTGAAATGATGATGATGATACCTACATAAATAAAATCATAATCCTCCTTTTTTCTTCGCCGTAGTCGGGTAATAAATGAAGCCCAACGGGTACAATAATTATTAAGATCTGCTTACACGGGCAACTCAATACCGAAATTCTTGGCAATTATGGTTAAATATTATTAGGAGGAGAGTAGTGGTGGCCCAGTAACGGCCATAACTTACGAGTTGTAGGTCGTAGGTTCGAACCCTGACAGGCGCTTTACTTTGTGTAAATTATTTCATCGCCACTGCTTTCAAAACGGTGAAGGAAAACATCGTGAGGAAACCAGCATGTCCTAGAACCAAAAATTGGAAGACATGTGACATCTACCAACTCGCACTGCGCCCGCGTGGTGGATTACGGCCCGCTCCCTCTCACAGAGAGGAGGCCTGTGTCTCAGTAGCATAACATAATCAGCCTATAATGTTCCCACATTATAGGCTGATTATGTATTATGTTATGTATTATGAGGTATCGTTAATATTCAGTGATTCCAAGTTTGTAAGGAAATTACTAAGCCTATAGCGTGCCTACTGCTGGGACAACGGCCTCCTATCTGTGAGAGAGAGCGGGCCGCGGGCCCAATGTGGGTTGGTAGACATCACATAATCGAAATTTTTGGTTCTAGGACATGCCGGTTTCCTCACGATGTTTTCCTTTACCGTTTTGAGAGACAATGGTGATGGCAATTACAGGATGTAAAGTGCCCGCCTGGGATCAAGCCGTACCCAAGTTTGTTCGTAAGTCGGGTTACCACTGCGCTCAGAAATTGCGCAACATTAGGTGCCCGTGAAAGCGGACTTTAAGCGTGACTCAACATGTGCATTTGATACTAATATCTTATCATTATAGATCCGACTTATAAAATGTTCTTCGCGCAGCGAATGTTGATCAGTTGTCACGCTGCACTATAAGAAGATAGCTACTGTGATCTATTACTGGACTAAGTGAGAAATTGATAATGTAAGTTCTTTATAATTTATTTTTATGTTCTTGAAATACTTAAAATTCATTATTTTACTTCTAATTAATCTATTAATCTTTTGTATATCTTGATTAATTATTATTAAAGGTCAATTCTTTTTTGAACATGAGCTAATAACGATATTGCACATAACATGCAGGTGATAATTTTAGACACTTTCTTAATGATAATTTAAATCATTCCATTAATATTGTAAGAAAATAAAAAAAGCTATAATAGAAACCATTTCTAAAATTAGATAATTCAAGTTATTTTTATGAAATATGTACAAGTAAAATTCACGAAAATGTTAAGTTCAAATAGAAGAGAATTTTCATGGTTTTTCGTGTGAATAAAACGTAAATCTGCAAAATGACTGCTGTTCATCGAGGTCGATATGGAATATCGAATATGTTTTGAGGCGATCACTCAGCAGCTGTGTCACTCGAGCCATCGCGTTTTTTATTGTCAATGTTGTGTCCTTTCAGATGAAGAGCTTCATCCTCATCGCGGTGCTAGCAGCACTCGCAGTCTGCAATGACGCGGCTTCCATCCCTAACGAAGGCACCCCGTACCAAGAAGATATCGTTGAGCTGCGAGAAAGTGTCGAATTGTACCAAAAAGATTACAATCTAGAAGCTACTGGCAGACAACTTAGAGATGATGAAATGATCCTGTTTTATGAGTGTGTATCTTTTTATTATTTTATTGAATGGCGACTGTCCACCCGATGTTAAATGGTCACTGCATTTGCCAATGTCTGATATAACAGTCATTGCTGATTAGCTATCTAATTGCGTTACTTAATTTTCGTAACCGATTAAGATTAATTTGATTAGTTTTGTCAGTACAACAACATTCATTGCATTATTATTTACGTTGTTGAGCAGATTTTTTTCGAACTTATGAAGCAATGTATTAATGTATTGGAAACTTGTTTCAAACCGATACCGATTTTGATTGATCGTGTATTACGCAACTATGGTGCCGTTGTAATCCCAGAGGAAAAACTGAAACTAGTCATTAATTTTAAACCTTATCCTTATTATCACAAAACCGTGTTTATCAGTTGTTTAGCCTAAACACCTTTTAAACATGACATTTCTGTATGGAGTTTGACATAAAACTGACATTATACACGCGTTGAACAAGTGTCTCAGTTTCTGTGGTGAGGCCCTACGTGTTGGGGGAACTTACTTATTTGGGGAGGTCTTACTATACCACATAGTGTGTCATCTTAAAAAATCAGCAACGCCTCAGCCACTCCCCTGGTGCTGCTCGTGTGCATCGGTATTTGCTTAACAGACATGCTTGCATTCCCTCTTACAGTAACTACCCGGCAAATTGAGATTCAAGATGCTTATCAGTACATTTTAAAGATAACTAATCATGCTTCCTCTTAATCTCTCTTCCGGAAAATGCGATGCCTACCTAAATGCCACTAATACTTTTTTATGGCGGTCATTCGGTTTCTTCGTGAATCAATAAACATGGTTCCACAAATTAGGTATGATCCAGCTGTTTTAAAAAACCGGCCAAGTGCGATTCGGACTCGCGCACGAAGGGTTCCGTACCATTATCTATAAAAACGGCAAAAAAATCACGTCTGTTGTATGGGAGCCCCCTTAAATATTTGTTTTATTCTGTTTTTTTAGTATTTGTTGTTATAGCGGCAGCAGAAATACACCATCTGTGTTAAATTTCAACTGTCTAACTACCACGGTTCATGAGATACAGCCTGGTGACAGATGGACAGACAGACAGACAGACAGCGGAGCCTTAGTAATAGGGTCTCATTTTACCATTTGGGTACGGAACCCTAAAAAGGACCAAAAATTCTACTCTTGAGCTTTCTGTTTGCTCGTCGATGTGAGGAATTCCACTCAGAGCACTGATTTCAACAGCAATTGTCCGAACAGCACTTCCACTAACCAAACTGAAACAAAATGTTTACAAGTGCCGTTTAGTGGAACAGTTTATTAGTCCCTTACCTGGTATGCCCTTTACGGGGCGCCGGTGTGGGCGCGTTCCCTTAGGCTGCGGCCAGCCCGCCGGCTAAACGCGTCCCAAAGGGTCATGGCCATTCGGCTAGCCCGGGGATACCGCACGGTCTCCCGTGAGGCAGCGAGCCTCCTTGTCGGATTACCGCCATGGGCTCTGGAGGTGAAAGTGCACATCCCAGATGTGCACTTTCACCTGCAGTGGCGCGAGGAGGTGGGTGAAGCGCCGAGGCGTAACTCCGCTGCCGCGAGAAATCGCGGCACTGCTCGCGCTTCCGCGGCAGAGAGAGAGAGTGGAGAGTGCGATTGTCGCAACCCAACGCTGGGCACGCCTCAATTGCGGCGATAAGGCCCCTCTTTGAGGAGTGGCTAGAGAGGCGCCACGGCGTCCTCACAGGACATGGCAGCTTCGGGAGGTACCTGTGTAGGATTAGGCGGGAGAAAACGCCCGGGTGTCACCACTGTGCGGATCGTCCGGAGGACAAAGTGGAGCATATGGTAGAGGTGTGCCCTGCTTGGGCGGAGCACCGCCGTGTTCTCGTGGAGGCGATTGGCGGCAATGACCACTCGCGTCCGGCCCTGGTCCAGGCCATGGTACAGAGCGAGAGGGCATGGGAAGCCATCACCTCCTTTAGCGAAGCAGTAATGCTCGCGAAGGAGGAGGCGGAGCGCGTGAGGGAGAGGCAAAGTTTGTGCCCTCACGCCCCTAACCGCCGCTGGAGACACCCTGGGCGTCGGGAAACCCAGGCGGATTCCCGGCCACCATAGGCGCGGGCTTGCGGACGGCGAGCGATGGGTAGCTCGCCGTCCGATAAGGACCAGGCCCGGGTCGATGGCGCGTCGTGTTCCACGCGGTCCTCAAAGACATGTCAGCACACCTGACGGAGTCCGTTAGGACCGATGCCAGCCAGGGTTGCGGGAAAGTCCGAAAGGGATACCGGGACCCTGGCAACAGGCAACTGAAGGTACACGGGTGGGTTTTAGTCAATAAAAGTCTGACACGCCCTTCCGCTCCGCCCAGAGCGGGAGAAGTAATTTGATGATTTCCCACCCACAAAAAAGTCCCTTACCTGGTATATGATATGATAGATAGTAAACGAGTACTAATAAACATTTTCATGTTTTCAGAGAAACCGTCAACTTGCCTGCTATCCCAAACACAGTACAGCACCGAGACGTAGTGTACTTCGGCAATTCCACCACCCAGATAAACCGTATTGGGGTGTCCAACCCCCCCATTGTTCCCGGAAACATATTTCTTGGATTTCATGGGACTCGCGGCCATGTCCGTTTAACATCAGCGCCAGGAGTGGGACTTCGCTCCACCGTTACATTCTTCGGTCGCTACACTGACTGGCCTTGAACATAATAACAATGAAAAACTGTTACATAAAATAAATATTTTTACAACTGAATTTGTATTTTATTTGTAATATTTTTCTTTAGTGAAGTTCAATCAATTTGCCTAGCCATTTCCCAACTATTTCGCTTCCAGTCTAGCCGGATGCAGCTGAATACCAGTATTTTACATGGAGCAACTGCCTATCTGACCTCCACAACCCAGTAACTGGGTGGATACCCCTTGGTTAGACTGGTTGTCAGACTTTCGGGTTTCTGTCGACCCGTAACAACTCTCAAAGATCCACAAATGACAGCCGGGACCAACGGCTTAACGTGCTTTCCAAGGCACGGAGGAGTCTCGAAATGTGAAAATGGTCACCCATCCGCGGACCAACCCCGGCAAGCGTAGCTTAACCTGAAGGATCGACCCGAGCGGCTGTTATTACTTAGCCACGAGCTCCTTTCTTTAGTAGTGAGGTTAATGTTCAAAATTCAGACAGCGTTCAATTAAATTCTTTTGTAGGTTTTCTGTCTGTCCGTATGTTGACCCTCTTTCTCAGGAACACACAGGGTACAAGAAAACTGTTACGACAGTTGTTTTTTTTTTTTTGAATCGTGATTCGTTACTGGTATTCATACCCAGTATTCCATGCCGAACAGCGCTGAACATGCAAACAACATAATTTAAACAATGTTAAGTATTCTTATTAGTCTAGCCTTTTACACTAAGGCGGGTTTTAGCTCGTCACAGCGTCACAGCGCTGATGGCCGTCATCGCTGAGCTGCGCTGAGTGCGATAATCATATATATTGAGCCGGCAGCGCCGACGCTCAGCGTGACTCAGCGTGACTCTAAAACCCGCCTTAGTCGTAGGTATACCATTTTTACCCGACTACGGCGAAGAAAAAAGGAGGGTTATGATTTTGACCGGTATGTATGTATGTATGTATGTTCATCTGTTCCCTCCTATCTTCTAAAGCACTCATCACAATTTGACAAATGAGGTATTGTTAGAAGCGTCTTGATTGTCCGCTGGTTATAGGCTATGTGACGTCACATTAAATTAAAAATGGCGACCTCTAAAGGACATAAAGTCAGGAACCAAAAAAATAATATTGTTTAATCGTACCATGTTGGGTATCAAATGAAAGGGCTTAATGAGCACATTTCAAAAATATATATATTATAACCCCAAAAGTATTAAAAAAAAAATAAAGTAATAAAAAAACTAAAACCCAACTACGACTAAAAAGGTATAAACAAGACACCACAGACAGACAAATTAAAAATCCGGAGTCATACGAAATCTGTTCAATTTATGCCCTAACACGTGTGACTCCGGATTTTTAATTTGTCGGTCTGTGGGGTCTTGTTTATACCTTTTTAGTCGTAGTTGGGTTTTAGTTTTTTTATTACTTAATTTTTAATTAATAGTGCAGCGAATTCAGACCAAATAAAAAACCAAGACAGACCGCTGTCAACAGTGACGTGAGGCCGGTTTCGTAAACATGTGTGCACTTAGTGCGGTGTAGTTTGATTGTAAATGTGTGCGTGTGAGTATGTATGCACAGAGCGGAGGTGTAGTTTTGGCATGCTTCACTGTATTGTTCGCAGCTGTCTTGGTTTTTTATTTGGTCTGAGACAGTGCAGTGAAAATATATATTTTTGGCTGTATAACAAACGCTTTGTTCGATTGTACATTGACTTTTACATTATTTGGTGAAAAGTTCTCAAGCAGCCTCGGAAAGCACGTTAAGCCGTTGGTCCGGGCTGTTATTGACAGTCGTTACGGGTCGTCAGAAACCCGTCAGAAGAATGTGTGCGTTTGAGCGTGTATGCACAGAGCAGTGGTGTAGTTTTGGCATGCTTCACTGTATTGTTCACAGCGCTCTGTCTTGGTTTTGGTCTTGTTCATAATAAAGGCAAATGGAACTTAAAAAAAAAAAAAAAAAAAAAAAACTATTAATGTCTGATTGTTTTAATAAATAATTCGCTATTTTAAAAAAATCTTACAAAATTAGTAAACTTGATTTGTAAAAATATGTCCTAAAATATGTTCCTGTTCTTCTCCAGAGATCACAACAACCTCTGCGTTTTCACACGCGTTTTGACATGGAGACGCGTGTGCAGTTTTCCATTGTTAATATTTTCAGAGCCAATCAGAGTAGCGACCGAAGAATCGAACCGTGGTGCGAATTCCAGCGCCCGACGCTGATGTTAGCCTGACCAGAGCGTGGGTCCAATAATTTCCAATGAATGTGTGTGCGGGAACGTTGGATACTACGATACGGTTTATCTGGGTGGTTGAATTGCCACGGTACACTACGTCCCGAACATGTACTGTGTTCGGGATACCTTCCAGGTTAACGAAATCTCTGAAAAAAAAAAAAAATTATTACCCATTAACCATTATAACAGATTTACTTTTTTCTAACACTTCTGACAAGAAGTTCATTTCCTGAATCCCAACTGTCATTAGCAATTCCTCTAATTTGACATAAAAGCAATTCATCATTTGTGAACCATTTTACGAATCTCCGTAGAAAATTGTCAAACAGATGAATTATTTCGTAATATGAATTATACGCAGAACATAAATCGTCAGTTTGTGACATTTCACGATGATTCATAATATTTTCATATTATGATTCTGCCAAAGTGACCGTTTTAAGCCCCCTGATTTCCACAAGCGACACGGACAACTTAATATTTCGTTGGCTTTTTTGCCATCCAATAAAATAATAAAACGATACGCACTCGTAAAACAGGATCAAATCGTCGTCGTTAAATCTGGCAGAACCTCCTTCTAGGTTGTAATCTTTTTGGTACACTTGGCCATTTTCTTGGAACAGAACGACATCTTCTTGACCCGGAGCGCCTTCGTTAGGGATGGAAGCCGCGTCATTTGAGACAGCAAGTGCTGCTAGCACCGTGATGAGGATGAAGCTCTTCATCTGAAAGGACACATCAAGCTCGAATGAAATCATATTCGATATTCCATATCAATCTCTGATAGTACCTAGATCGCAAGTCGATCGACAGTTAATCGATTAATTTAATTTTAATTCATGACGTCAACATGGTTGGGCACAACTGTGTTATTATTTTTTTATTACAACATTATTTATTTATTTATTTTATTATGTACACACGACTAAATATTAAGCTACACATTTCCAATATAAGCTGGCCTCTCATTGTACGGAAATCCTATACAATGCGGGATCAGCCTATACTGGAAATGTATAGCTTGATAAGTAGCCGTGTCATCATCACAGTAAAATAGATACAGATACGACTTTTATGTATTGAGTAAAAAGTACTGCTTATTTTTTAAGAAATGAAAAATGAAAAAAAATGGTAATTTACCTAATTTTTTAATTATATTTAAGAAAGTGTCGAAAATGTCACTTCCGTGTCTTCAACAAAAACATTACCAAAAAAAAAACCTTTTTAATCAAATTCATATTTTTGTAGTATGAAAGATCAAATATTTTTCCGAAAACAGAAAAATTTTATGTAACAGAAGTAAAATAATGAATTAGAACTATATCAATAAAACAAAATATTGCATAGAATAAACACGAAAAAATAATGAACTAAAAAAAAACTTACAATATTATATCAATTTCTCACTTAGTCCAGTAAAAAGTAAAAATCACAGTAGTACCTACAGTGGCTATCTAAAGATATTTTGCAGTGCGCAGTATATATATTACCGGATTTATAATGATATGATAGTACCAGGATAAATTTAACACGGATACATTGATAAGATACTATCAAAAGCACAGTCAGATTGAGTGTGAGTCAGGCACCTGTCCCATCGCAAGCGATTAACGAGCAGTCAGCAGATCTAACAACGATAAACGAGTTGGCGAGCAATGAGCAGCGAGTGTGTGACGGGCGATGAGCGATGACTTGTGAGTGAGCGAGTACTCTCTTTGATAGCTCTGGGGGCCTAAACCGGCTACATTAGCAATTCCTCTAAAAGCAGTCCATTTCCTGAATCCCAGTTGTCATTAGCAATTCCTCTAATTTGACACAAAAGCAATTCATAATTTGTGGACCATTTTACGAAACTCCATAGAAAACTGTCAAACAGATGAGTTATTACGTAATATGAATCGCACGCAGATCATATTATGAATTGTCAGTTAGTGACATTTTACGATGATTCATAATATTTTCCTATTATGATTCTGCCAAAGTGACTGTTCTAAGCCCCCTGGTCGCTGCGATAAACGATTACTCGCCAGCAGCGGTGTGAACAGTCAACGATGAACGATCAATTATTAATATATGTATCTCTTTTACTTACACGGGACCTACAATCTTTTGTACGTTTCTTGAGCGAGAAAATCGTTGAGAGCTAGTCGCTTCCTGGAGGGCGGTGAGACAGGTACCTCAGGCAGTTGTCCCACCGCCGGCTATTAACGAGTAGCGAGTAGAGATAGCAATTGAAAACGAGTTGGCGAGCAGCGAGTGTGTAGTTCCGATAGTTTTGTCGTAGGGCTATCAGCGAGTGTACGAGTGCGAGGGGCGATTACTCGCAGCACTCGCTCGGGGCATTAAACACTGCACGTGGTCTCTCGGCGTGAGTTCTGACCGCCAAGCGAGCTTCGCTGAGCAAGAATCGCTGAGCGAGCATTGTCTTTAATAGCTGTTGTCGCACAGCGACTACCTAGTGGAGCGAGTCGTCGCCAGCAGTGTAAAAAATCAACAAATTAAATAACTAAGGCTACTTTTATTTTAGAAAAATAATTACGGTCTATACGGGTGAAGCTGCGGGCAGCAGCTATCTAAGCCTCGTGCAGACAGACGCGAGTCGACAGAGCGACGCGACTCTAACAAAACAATTTCTAAGAAAACTTCACGGTATAACAAGTACCGGTCGCGTCGCGCCGGTCTGCACAAGGCTTTATATATTTGTATAGATATAGAAAATATGCAAATTTTCTGTACATTAGCATATTGTCAACAACACTGCAACATTCCACATCAGAAAAACAAGAACTGCCTAGTTGGTCTAGTGATCGCAAGCACTACAGCTGAGCGTGAGGTTCTGGGATCGATTCCCGGATCGGGCAAAGTGTTATTGGGTTTTTCCATCTGGGGGCTTAAAACAGTCACTTTGGCAGAATCATAATAGGAAAATATTATGAATCATCGTAAAATGTCGCAAACTGACAATTCATAATATGATCTGCGTGCGATTCATATTACGAAACAATTCATCTGTCTGACAGTTTTCTATGGAGATTCGTAAAATTGTCCACTTAATATGAATTGCTTTTGTGTCAAATTACAGGAATTGCTAATGACAGCTGGGATTCAGGAAATGAACTGCTTTTAGAGGAATTGCTAATGTGGCCGGTTTAGACCCCCTGGAACTTCTCAGTAGCAGCGCGTTGTGCCTGGTTGACTGCAATAGACTCGCGCCCTATTATATGGGAGTTAAACATAACTGGCGAAACGTGTGTGTAAATGTATCTACATCTCTACCCAAACCCTTCGGAGAAACAAGGTTTGAGGTTATGTTGTGTACTAAAATAAACTATTATTAATAATTTTAGAAATACCCCGAGTCATAATCTGCTCATATTTTGACTGTCCAATATCCACTTATTTATAACTTTGTTTACAGGGATTTTTAATAATCAACAGTGTTCATTAAAAATTGATTTCCGATTACGATATTACTGTATCTGCGATTAAAGATACTGTTCTTTAAGATATAGCGATCGATTTATACAGCGTCTATAAAAAAGGATGTGTAAAATATAATGATTAAGTATTATTGAAAATAAAAAAGTTATTGCAAGTTAAAATTCACGTTTTTAGTACCAAAATTACCCCAATTTCATTATTTCTACAGAGGTCACAAGTTATGATTTATTGACCGCTAAACTATGCCCGCCCGCGCCCCATGTAAAATTCCCTATTTAAAATTCGTATTTTTTTTTCGTTTTTCCAAAAAAAAACCACGTTAATAGACTCTCAGTATGATTCTCAACGGTAGCAGACCGACTATTACTGCCGCCCAACTAGATGGACCGACATCCTAAAGCCTTGATGTGGCAAGCAGAGGACAGAGTGTTGTGGCGCAACCTGGGAGAGGAGTATATCCAGCAGTGGACTGCGATAGGCTCTAGCCGAAGAGATAATGCTGCGTGTTGCGTGTTGCTTAGTTGTGTTTCTACTCACATAATTCCTATACTATTAAATGAGCAATATCTTGTAGGTATATATTTGTTTTTGATCACGTTCTCAAAAAGCTCAAACGATTTCGATGAAAGTTGAAATGTAGGGGTTTACTAGGGAGACAAATCGATCTAGCTAATTTTCTAATTTCTGGGAAGATTCGTTTTCTCTATTTCACACGGGCAGAGCTCGGTCGACCAGGAACTATTAAGAAACCTCCCACTACGCACCTGACTAATTTAATTAGCAAAGTCGTGGCAGATCAAGTAGCTCTTATATACTTTTACAATAAATGGACAACTTTTACATCAACTGGATTTTTTTACGATAGGGTTGCTTTTATCTAAGATGTATTTTTTTTTCAATATAAGAAGGGATTTTTGTTTAGAAAAAATATTAACCGATTAAAATTCTTAAAGATAACAATATTTTTATTGTATTGGTTTATGTTTTGTTATTCTGCTTTGTTAACATAGGATAATATTATTAAAAATGTTTCTTTTACTATGACATGATACATGCAAGAATTTACGCTTTTATCCATGATGGTATCTGTAACTAGAAACTATAGAACGGTACGTGTTGCGCCCTGCGTTTTCACCCGTGTAAGTCTAGATCCCATGGGAATATCGGAATAAAAAGTATCCTATGTCCTATTCCAGGTCATGGTCAATCCCCGTGCCAAATTTCATCCAAATCAATTCAGCCGTTTTAGCGTGAAAGCGTAACAAACAAACTCACTTACACATTTATAATATTAAGTTAGGATGGCAAGCGACATTGCGGACGATACGTCCCATGGTGTCGTGAGTTTGCCCCATTAGTCGTCTGGTATCCAGCAAATATATCATCCAGCCCCATTTATTTCTAGCGAAGCACCTTTATGAGTGACAGCAGCTATTTTTTATTATGAAACGGATTGCTGTATTCCTCACTCAGTGTACATGTTTCACTCTTAGAATATTCCGTTCCACACCTCTCTGGCGTCGAGGGTGGACTCCTGCTGAGTCAATATTTGAGCCATAGGTGAGGATGAGAAGAATGCACACTTTCATGTTGTTTAATACAGTATACTTTTATATCTACCTAGACTTGCCAAATACAACAAAAACCTAGCAATGTACGTGCGTATTTATAACAAGACACCAAGTCAACTCAAAACATTAAATTCTAGATTATTTAAGATAAATTTGTGCAAGTGGTTGAATGAGTGTAGCTTGTATTTTTTAAAAGAATTTATGGGTAAAAAATGTTGATGTGTTGATAACCCTCAAATTTTGCATGTTATGTCTTATCCTAGCTAAACATGTATACACAATTGTATACCATGTTTAATGCAAATAAATGGTTTATTTATGTATTATTTACCGACCGACAGCTCCGTTAAGTCTAATCATAATTTATTATAAACTGAGTCTATTAAACAAATCAATAGCAGACTGCATGGAGTCTTGATTAGTGCCCGGTTGATGGCAATAGGCACGCCCCTGTTACAGGCAAAATTTGGGTGTACTATAGGTACCTCCAGCTCTTCAAAATCCTTCAGGGAATACAGACACGTATGTTATTGTATTCATAAACAAATAAAATGTATGGGAGAAATTCCAATCCAATAAATTTGCGTACCTCGTTTTGGCACGTAGCCAATGTCAATTGGTTAGGTAACAACGATACCTGCAGCAGTGACATATACTTTTGTGAAAAGTTTTCTGAAAAACTTTATGTTAAGATAAACGATTGTTTTAATAAAACTGTGAGTTTTATTAAAACAATAGTTTACCTAAAGAAAACCGATCTTGTTGCCATGTTTAATTGTTTGTGGGTGCATAACTAGCAGATTGCATTTAGGAAAAGAAAAATAAAGATACATAAATAAATTTAAAAATATTTATTCTAATCAGATTTGTTTAAATAAATTAATACTTAAAAAAAATAAACCCTCAGATGTAAATATTTAACCCAGTCGTAAAAAAATCCATTCGCCGTGAATATTGTCCATTTGTCATAAAAGTTTCCATTTATCTTTTAAATAATTAACGACCGTAGATTCGGACCAAGTAGTAGTATCCGTAGCCTCTGGCTGTTGTCAGCCTGATGGTCACTTGGCTAAATCCAACGCCTCCTGCTCTGAGGGTGGGCTGTCCCCATTGGGTGACTCCCACCTCTACCGCCTCCAGATACGTGATACGGACGTTGTTGGCTCCTTGGTATGTAATGTCCTGGTACTGTACCGCGTTCGCAGTAGCGTTCCTGGAGTAGTAGGCACTGAAACAAATTAAGGTAATGTAAAATATTTGTGAGACTCATTATTTTTACTTAGAACACTTCGAACACTCTCGGTTTGAAGGAAATCGTGACTGAAAGTGCGTTTCCATTGTAACAGAGACGTGTAGGAATCGCCCAAATACAGTCGCGACCAGAGGTGTGATTATATAAGACATCATTCTAAACTTCGAATCTGAATCCGCTGTGAATTTCTTGATTGGCATTCTAAAAACTCGGTTGATACACTAGCGCTACCCTTGCGAGCGTGTCAGCAAGTTGAACTAAATAGACCGTGAGATTTTGACAGATAAAGTATGAGATGACGTAAGAAGTGGCATTCAGTAAGGTAATTCCCCCGTCACTTCGACGCTCACTTCGCACTCGAACCTGATTCAAAATTCGAAGTGAGAGTAAATAGCGATGTGAGATGCGAGTTGTGAGATGCGAGTTGTTGTTTGAATTTTACAGAATTGACGTACAGACACGTGATGTGAATTTCCCCTCGTCTTCGCATCGTAGTTCGTATCTTTATCTGTTCATATCAATCCCACAAGGGCCCAATTGAATATATTTATTTTTATTAAATTTTAATGGGTTTAAGCACTAAACTGCCAAAATCAGTTAGAAAATATTAATATTTCGATCAAAAGATATATATAGAAGTCATTAGTTCATCGAATATAAAGTTACCGGTTCTTTTCGTTTAAAGAGACACATACTAACTGGTTAAACTGGTACACACAATATTGCAATATTCTCCTGTCATGTCGATCGAAGAAGAAGACTTCGTTTTAATATAGATACACACCTGTGAAGCAGTCGATCGCCTGGTAAGTAAGTTCCTTGGTACATGTTAGCCCTGGTGGCGGCATTTTTGACCGCAGCCGCATCATTGCAGGCGACAAGTGCTGCGAGCACAGCGATGAGGATCAGGCAAGTCTTCATCTGAAATGACACATAGTTACCAATTTAATGATGTCTAGAATGGCACAAATAAATCTCAAGTACGTAAAGAACGTTCATAAATAACACAGTATAAAATATGATTGAAAAGCAAAAACATTGGCAAATAAATAAGTAAGTACTTACATTTTTAGTTTTTTATTAGGTAGTCCCGTAAAATATCGCAGTACCTATCTCCTTAGAGTACAGTGTGAATATAAGTAACTGCCTGGAAGGGATAGTACTTATAGTATTCAGACACCAAATGATAAGATATAATACTACGTGTTTATGATAATACTACGTGTTTATCAATGACTAATTCACTAGATTCACAACAAGCGGTAAGCGTTTCATAAAAATAGCTCGTTATCTTAATACAATCGGCTTTCTTACAAAAGCTTTGTTAATGAGGAGAAATCTTAAGGAAAATCAAGGGAAAAACTTATTTCGTGTGGATTCCTCATTGATGCTCTTCGACTAAAAATTATATATTGAGAGAATGTAGGAAGGAATGTTGAACTTCTGCCGAGGGCGACTAACTGCTGCTGGTAGTAATGTTCTTCACATCACACGGACTAAACGTGGGATTTGCTAGCATATGTTCCACGCAGCTGACAAGTATCCAAGCCCCTCATTATGTCAGCGGGTCTCATGCCTTCACTTCTCCTGCGGCTGCACGTTCTTTAAGAGGCGACTACTCCCTCAGCTCCATTTCACTACACTCGCGGCCTGAGTGAGAGCGATAGCCTCGAATAGTTAAGGTAATTGCTTTTTACGGTGAAAATAATGGTATTTAAAAAAAAAACGTAAGGCCTGCTTTATAGTTTCAGTCAAGTATTTTGTTAATACCAGTGGTATAAAGGTCCTCCGTTTAGAGCTAACTTTTGATTTTTTTTCTATAGAGACTACTTACTTTTTTACTTTGCGTCCAGCGCTCGGTGTGGTAACACGTCGCGTTCTGGTTTGCAATTGGTCAATCGTCATCCTGAGGATGCCTCGTTGAGAGGTGAAACACGTGTCGATTTCTTACAGGGTTTTTTAGGACTCTTGAAGAATAGTCAAGCGGAATAGGTTACTAAATATATCTACGTCTATTGTATTTTTTCTATAGAGAAAATTTCCTATCATATTTTCGCCAAACATAGGACCTAGCATCAATCCTCAACTGTAACTATTTACTTCAAAGTTAATGCTGCTGTATAATTAATGATTAAACGAACTTACCTGTAAGCGAAGTTCGATCATAATTATACGAAGCGCTTCGTCCGAAGAGATTAGAACATAATACACATGTAGTAACACACAAGTGACACCACTCAGACACTGTAGTTGAGAGTATTTTTTTTTTTTTTTTTTTTAACTGCGGGTATCTCTGTATCCTGATTACTTGGCTTGGAATCTCTCGTCATTTAGTTTAGAGGAATAAGCGTTGCTTAATATTTTAGATAAGGGTGTAGCGGGAGCGTGGGAGGGAGGGAGCTAATCTCTTCGGACGAAGCGCTTCGTATAATTATGATCGAACTTCGCTTACAGGTAAGTTCGTTTAATCATTAATTATACTAACGCTTCGTCCTCGAGATTAGAACATAATACACATGTAGAATTTGAGAGTTATTTCTGTAAATATTAAGAACGCACTGTTATAATTTTAGAATTATTTATTCTGGGAACATTCAAGTAACAAAAATGAATCAAAACTTATACAGATTTCGAAAAGTTTTCATAGACGATTACAAAAAATAAATAGATTCTAATTTTGTGTATGAGTACAATTTATTCTTAATTAATAAGTTGCAACATCGACAATTATTGAGAAATGAAGACTATTATTTATATTTGGTACTGATTGATTATTGACCTAGCTAGAGAACTTTCATCATAATCAGTGATGGTGCGATTATAAAATCTAGCAAACGTTTCAGAACTACCGCTCCAGCCGGCAGTCCTGCGAATTTCATCAATATTAACCCCAAGTGCATGCGCACGCGACGTAGCTGCGTGACGCGTGCTATGCGCCGTAAATATAGACACATCTAACCCACTATCGCTTAACGTGCACTTAATCCAGCGACTAAGTGTTTGCGTGCTTACAGAGCTGTGTGGTTTTTTTGGACTTACAAAAAGGATGCCAGATTTGCGAAGATCTTTGGTTTTATTTAGGTAAAACACTAATGTGGTAGCGGGGCATATTTCTACACTCTCATTAAAAAAGGGCAAAGTTAATAGGGGTTGCTTAGACCCCACTCGAGAAGTTTTTATCAAATCGGGAATTTTTATAACAATTTTGGATGGCATTATATTGATATTTTCTATACTAATTTTTGACAATGTTTGAACCCTGTGAGCCGTGGTAAGAGCTAGTAATGTTACACATTTTTTTGAAATTTCGTCGAGTGACAGTTGGTCATTGGGGTATTTAGTGCGTAAGAAATTTAGCACACAGTTAGTATCCCACGTTACATTATATTTAGGCCTAGGTGGGCGTAGGCGAAAAACGCCTTTAAAAAATCTAAGAATTCGATCGTCTTTAGACATATTTGAGCCCAAAATCAGTGATAAAGCTGATCGATATGAATTTAAAGTCCCATATTGACTACCATTATTAAAAATTTGCGTAAGAAAATATATTACTGATGGAACCGAAGCCTCGTATTTATCAACACCTGATTCTTTGCAGAAGGTCCACCATTTTTTTAGACATACGTCATATTGTTTCATCGAGTTATTTGATAAAGAAGCCATCATGATATCTATCGATGAAGGCGGCAGGCATCGTCGTGAAAACGCCTCCCGGATAACACTCCGGCAACCAGGGTAAGCGTCGAATGCACCTGGCGGTTGCTGGAATGAGATATCAAAACGTTTTCATTAGGGGTGAATATAATCGGGTCTGATATAAGCAGAGACCTATATAAAGGATACCACGGTTGCGTGGGCCATAAAGGAGCAATAAAAATTCCCTGAGCGTTATCGTTAATAATTTTTCTAAGACTTTTTAAAATAACTGAGAAGGGGGGGAAAGCATAGAAATAACATGAACCCCAATTTGCGCGATCTTGCGAAGGTGGATATGAACGCCGTAATCTGCGTTCATATTTTTGTAATTTCTTCGTTAGATGTTCGTAATCAACAACACTCTTTCTTTTAGACATATTTACTGTACAGTACAATAAAATGTTAAACGTGCTGAGCGGCTGAACACTAAAATGTGAATGACGAGAGATTCCAAGCCAAGTAATCAGGAAATTAGAGATACCCGCAGTTAAAAAAAAAAAAAAAAATACTCTCAACTACAGTGTCTGAGTGGTGTCACTTGTGTGTTACTACATGTGTATTATGTTCTAATCTCGAGGACGAAGCGTTAGTATAATTAATGCGGCATAACGGAGGATCATGCTAAGCAATTTGTGGTTGTGTAGGCTCTTAAGGGTGCACGACACCATCTAGAGACTACGTCTCATCAAGTGGTGAACTACCGCAAGTTCACCGCTGCAAGTCTGTGTAATAGATTATGAGCAGACTAACTACAAGACTCTGCCTACCTTCCGCGAATTCAGGTGAGATGTTAGGACTTGTGGTGACACGATCACAGTAAGGTCCAATATCCCTTCAAGAATGTGCGGTCGCTGGTCAGGTGAAGAGAGGAACTCGTAGCAAAATATTAACAGCCGCACGGGTCGATTGAAAGTTAAGCTACGCTTGCCGCGGTCGGTTCGTGGATGGGTGACCATCCATTATCAAGACCCCCTTCATGCCTAGGAAATCACGTTAGCTCGGATGGTATTCGTAGATCTTTGACAGTCGTTACGGGGTAGTCAGAAGCCCAAAAGTCTGACAACCAGTCTTACCAAGGAATATCGTGCTACCCAGTTACTGGGTTGTGGAGGTCAGATAGGCAGTCGCTCCATGTAAAATACAGGTATTCAACTGCATCCGGTTAGACTGAAACCCGACCCCAGCATAGTTGAGAAAAGGCTAGGCAGATTGATTGAATCCTGTTACCTACTTTACTATTTATCTCGATATTATGTACTCTTTATTTTCATTCATCGATTCAAGCAGGGATCATTTCGTTCGGATATTAATTAAATCCACATTCCTAACGAATCCCACAGATAGGATCAGATCGGAACAAAATGTAAATTTTATTCATGTTCCTAACGAATCCCACAAAGTGGGATCGGATCGGAACAAAATATTCATTTTATCCACCTTCCTAATGGATTCCACAATGTGGGATCCGATCCGAATAAGCCTCTCGTTTTCCTGTCTAATAAGGTGTGTGTGTGTGTGTGTATTAAGAGATGAATGAACATGGACGAAGCAAACACTGTATGTAGGCATTGTAGCTTATACATTTTGGTACTGTAAATATTCCTACGTTTGTGGGAAAGGGCGTAAGTTCACGTCCCAATTTAGGGATAAATTTTTCACACTCCAAACCTCATGTAAGAAAAGAAAGAAATATAAATAAATTTTTAAATAATTTATTCTAATCAGATATTTTTAATAATACATTTTGGAATAATTCCCGGATGCAAATATTTAACTATTTGCTTTTTAACTTTTTATTATTAATTTAACTAGTTTATTTAAAAAAAAAACCCATTCGCCGTAAAACTTGTCCATTCATCGTAAAAGTTGTCCATTTATCTAAATGCTTATCGGCCCCAGATTTCGAGCATGTAGTAGTATCCGTAGCCCCTGGCGGATGTCAGCCTGATGGTCGCGTTTTGCCACCCAACGCCTCCAGCCCTGAGGGTGGGCATTCCCCACTGGGTACCTCCAACCTCTGTCGCCGCGATGTATGAGATACGAACATTTCTGGCTCCTCTGTAAGTGATGTCCTGGTACTGTACCGCATTCGCAATAGGTGACTTGTAGTAGTAGTTCCTGAAACAACAAAGATTTTTAGTTTTAGCTTTTGTGAGACCAAATATCCTCCACTTGTGAACTTGTAACTAGATAAAGCCTAAGATCCCTGGTCGAGTTCTTGACGGGCAAACCCGAAACATAGAATAGAGTAAAACAGATAGGTAACCATTTAAAAAAATGTAATAAATATCAAGGACTGCCTCTTTGGGCTTCCAGTTCGATTCTCAGGACGGGCAAAATGTTATTCAAATCAAATCAAATCATTTTTTAATTCAGGAATACACCCATATAAAATTCACAACAGATTACAAATTCAAATTCATTCAATTCAAATCAATTAATTTATATCGAATATAATCCCCTGAATCGAAACGCTCGGGTCATGGGGCCCGAGTGCGTGTCTCCTTTTTAAGGAAATCTCCCACCGACTGGTCGACACTTCACGTGACCAGACCAAAGAACAAGCCAGCCCGGCTTGTTCTTTGGCCAAAGAATTAGCATTGCCATTCAACGTGGCAATGCTGCCAGTCTTCTGGGCGCGTTTCCGGATGACAGCGATGCGGACGAATACTTTTAATTTTAATTTTAATTTTAATTTTAATTTTAATTTTAATTTTAATTTTAATTTTAATTTTAATTTTAATTTTAATTTTAATTTTAATTTTAATTTTAATTTTAATTTTAATTTTAATTTTAATTTTAATTTTAATTTTAATTTTAATTTTAATTTTAATTTTAATTTTAATTTTAATTTTAATTTTAATTTTAATTTTAATTTTAATTTTAATTTTAGCTGGAATATTAATTGTTATTGGTTGAGAAACTCAATAACGCTTTGCCCATCAGGAATTCCTCATTCGGAGTCTGGATTCGTGCCCGGGTGATGGCAATAGGCTCGCCCCCTATTGCATGGGACTTACAAGATAACTAGTGAAATGTGGGTTTGCTAAAGGTATCTTTCTGCCTAACCCTTCAGGGAAACAAGGAAAAAATTACAATCAATTTCAAATCATGTAGTTGCAAAAATCCATTGAACTTATCGCGTCTTCTGTTTAGTAAAATCGACTGAATGATACGATGATACGACATTAATATAGCGATATTACATGGTAAGTCTGAAAGACATATGATAGGTAGTCACCAGACGCATATCTACATAATAATTGTTTATCTAACACAATAACATGACTAATTAGTCAAATTAAACCAGGAATCTTACTATATATAATATATAAAAATATTATAAATGTGAAAGTTTGTGTGTTTGTGTGTTTGGATGTTTGTTACTCAATCACGCAAAAACGGCTGAACGGATTTGGATGAAATTTGGCAAACAGATAGTTTATAACCTGGATTAACACATAGGATACTTTTTATCACGATATTCCCACGGAATCGAGACTTACGCGGGTGAAACCGCGGGGCGCAGCTAGTACACACATAAAAGTAGGCTCTGCGTAATAGCTTGCATGCCATTGTGACATAGCCATGTTTTCACCACTGAGAAGGCCGATTCCCGTAATTAAAAACCTTCAAAATCTAGTAGCGATCTCATCTCAGGGACAATCAATGTCAAAAACGTCAAAAATACAACAAAAGTATTTTTGACAGATTGAGACTGCAATTTGAATACGAACGTTCGATATATCACGGGAATTGCCCGTCAGAAGTTGTAGTAGAGTATGGATGCAAGCTACTCGCATACTTCATTGCAAGTTACTGGCACGTGTATTCCTGGCTTTATTATCAACTAGCTGTGCCCCGCACTTTCACCCGAGTTTCAGTCTGGATCCCGAGGGAATATTGGGATAAAAAGTATCCTGTGTCCTATTCCAGGTCATGGTCTATCCATGTGCCAAATTGCATCTAATTCCGTTCAACCGTTTTAGCGTGAAAGCGGAACAAATAAACAAACAAACGCATTTATAATATTAGTTAGGATTTTACTGTAATATAGGAAAGTAACTGAAAGACAAAAGTAAGAACTTGACTCAAGTGGTTGTTGACCTGGTTTATAATATGAGTACACAGATAATATTTCCTACTTGTCTGATATTATCTTTGATAATATGCAGTTTATGTCTAATTTCAAGATTCCACAAACACACACACACACACCCATTGACTCAGACAATATTATCTTTTAATGAAAAGCAATATCGAATACAAAATTGTTACCGACACTGGTGCCGATTCTGTTGTTCACAAACTAAACTAAATTTAAGTTCAGTGCATCTTTTTCTTTCTATTTCATTAAGAAAAGGACAGACGATAAATTTTAGTTTAGTCCTGTCAAACTGTCACTGGTGCCGATTTTCTTGTCACAAAATTCTCTAAACTAAACTAAAAATCACTAAAATTTAGTTTAGTCCTGTCAAACGATCAAACTCATTCTGAAATAGACTTTAAATGACACAACTTAACTATAATTTAGTTTGACAGCACTAAGGTGGCACTGAGATTAGTTTAGTCAAAATGCTATTCTGAATTTGACGATTTAAACTAAAATTTTGTCCTATATCTAAAATCCTCTAACTAAATCTGACTATATTTAATCGCGATTAAAAATGTGTGGAATAAAATTAGATGTCATGAACTGAAATTCAAACCAACACCTCGACTTCAGTTACAAAAAATAGTACTGTATTTTTTTATTTTCTTTTGCTTATATCTCGAAAACGGTGTCCTATCGCAAAAATAATGAAAATTTCGATCCCCTTTAGGAAGCCCTTAAACCCCTAATTCTCAACATGTTGGTTGTCAAATTCGATTTTAGTTGTGTCAAAATAAGTTTTAAATTTAGAGAATTTATTTGGCAGAATAGCTCCAATTTTCCCATAGTCAAAAGTAAGGAATTTTAGTAATAGTTAAGTTAGTTTAGTTCGGTGTACAAGAGAATCGGCACCAATATTCCACACAAGTTTAGACGTGATTAAAAACTTGCCTACTAAAATTACGTCAGGCGCTGATTAATTTGACAGGACTTTAAGAAAACACTGAGTTTATATCAGTACTTCCTCGGGAAAATCCTTTCTTTTCCAAAACGTGCATTTAATGATTTTTGGTGGAAGATGGACTTTAGTCTTCTTCTTTTCGAGTGGTTAAGGACTAACCTGGTGTCAGAGTTTTAAAGCCGCCCAAGGGCCTCTGACTTGGCTTCACATGCCGTCGAGGAATATCTCTCAGGCATGCCAGTTTCCTGCCAGGCTTGCGGGAAAGTCCGGAAGGGATAGCGGGACCTTGGCAACGGGTGGGTTTTAGTCAGTAAAAGTCTGATTCGCCCATCCGCTACGCGGGAGAAGTCAGTTGATGAATTCAAACCCTCAAAAAAAAAAGGTTCCTCACGATGTTTTCCTTCGCCGTTTTTAAAGCAAGTGATAATTATACAATACGCTCATGAATCCAAAAAGTCAGAGGGAGGCTTTAGTAATATAATGTACAGGGTGTGGCGTAAATAATGGATAACCCTGAAACTGTCGATTGGCCAGATTATCATCTATCATTTGCCCCACTTATATCGCCATATAATATACTATATAATATATTATACCATATATTTTCTGCATAATTTATTTACTTGAATATTTCCCATGTTTTAATAGTTATTCTGCTATTCTGGGCGGAGACAAATCCAACAAATTAAAGATCATCAAAATCGGTCCAGCCGTTCTCGAGTTATAAGTTCTTGAACAAACCCGACTTTGTTTTATAAGATATATGAAAATATCAATAATTTGGTCATCCATGGGCATATGACAATATAAGTGGAGTAAATGATAGATGATAATCTAGCCAATCGACAGTTTCAGGGTTATCCTTTATTTACGCCACATCCTGTATATATACACAGGTATATACCTGTGAAGTAAATAATCCCCTGGCCTGACTGATCCCTGGTACATGTTGGCCCTGAGGGTGGCATTTTGGATCACAGCCGCGTCATTGCAGGTGGCAAGTGCTGCGAGCACAGCGATGAGGATCAGGCACTTCATCTGAAATGAAACGTTATTACCAAATTATTGATTGGGAAGAAATGTGTTGCCTTTTTTCTTGAATATGTGACTGTTAGTCTATATCAGGCTACACAACATTACGTTTTCGCGAAAAAAAATCAGCTGTTCCATACATTTGTGTTTACTGAAATCGACAAAATGTATGGAACAGCAGATTTTTTTTTGTGATTTCGACCTTGGTCCCATGGAAAAAGTTTATCAAAATGATGAGTACAATGACCCCTTTTCGGGTTTAGCATAAAGAAAAAATAATGTTGTATATACCCCACTGCTGGACAAAAACCTCTTTACTTTGTCGCGAAAAAAAAATCAACTGTTCCATACATTTGTGTTCACTGAAATCGACAAAATGTATGGAACAGCAGATTTTTTTTTGGGATTTCGACGTTGGTCCCATAGAAAAAGTTTATCAAAATGATGAGTACAATGACCCCTTTTCGGGTTTAGCATAAAGAAAAAATAATGTTATATATACCCCACTGCTGGGCACAAACCTCTCCCCATAACTTCCAGCTCTTGCGATCCAAGGCTAATATGAACCAATGGTCCATGTTTGATATTAATTTTTAATAATTTTTTTTTGTAATACAAAGTTTTATTTTATTTTTATTACTGTTTTTGTATTTACTCCAGTGTGTTTCAAAACGAGGGTATTAATTTAAATTATCTTTTATAATAGGTAACAATAATCTTTATCATCAATAGCATGTTGTATAAGAAATGTATGGGACATTGCGACATTGGGTATTAAAACGACTGTTTTTTTTTTTTGCGATTACGATTTATGATCCCAAGGAGAAATTTGTTCAGTTTGATGCTCTATCCTAAACCCTTAACTTTGACCAAACCTTTCTAATACACACTGTATTTGTATCTGTTGAGAAAGCTAAGAAAAACAATAAAAAATGAGAGGTACTTACATTTTAAAAGTAAACCACAGTAGCTATCTTCTTAGAGTACTGTGTGACAATAAGTTAACTTCTAAAGCAGATAGTATATATATACTATCTGCTTTAGAAGTATAGTTCATAGACACATACTGATAAGATAATACTATCACTGACTCATGAACAACAAGTGGTCGTGTCGCGGTTTCATGGAAATCTTTATCTCAATGGTATCAATATCTTTGTTGATTGAAGGAATACTTATTATCAGGAAAATAATTATACTTGCAAATTTATTTTGAGTCACTTCCACATTATTATTTGCTCCATATATATAATATAATAAGAAACCAAGGATACTCTGTGAAAAATTAAAAAAAAGGAGGAAAAATAGGTTTGTTTTGGTTGTAGTCCAAAAGGTCTTACTATTTGTTGGACGGATAATTCACTAAATCCGAATGAAAACAAAATTGTGTTGTTTGTCCTAAGTCCCCATAGTACCTTCTGTCTGTGAAACGGGTTACCTACGCACTAGAAACGATTTGCAACAGTCCGATTTTTATTTAAATTGTACCCTTTCGGACTGCCTATTCTGGAATTCGTATCGATGCGAGCACTCTCAGACTCAAGTGGAAATGGGCTGACCAAACTGTTCGAATGCAAGCGGACAATAGGCAAGTCCTAACGTTGTTTTTTAAACTTAGGCCAGTCCTTCGGCTTTGTCGTAAAACTGCCTTGGTACCTAAACAAAAAGTACCTGCACGAGTGGCCCCGCTATCACCTTGCTGATTGGTTGAATATGTCGCGGCACGAGTTATTCTCATAATGCTGGATGATCCGTTGAGAGAGCTCAGTATCCAGGACGAATATAATATTTAATTGACAGAGGTAAAGTTTGTTGTTAGGAACCATATTAGTAATTAACCTAAAGGCTGATATTTTATCTTTTACATTATTTTCAGCTTTACGGTTTTCCACGGAAACCTTCCCATAGTGCATACCCTGTAAGCTAATGCTAAGCCTGCCTTATAACGCCTGTATGCTATGCTCATTCGTGGCTGTCATTCGTGGATCTTTAACAGTCGTTACGGGTCGTCAGAAGCCCGAAAGTCTGACAGCCAGTCTTACCAAGGGGTATCGTATTACCCAGTTCCTGGGTTGTGGAGGTCAGATAGGCTGTCGCTCCATGTAAAATACTGGTATTCAGCTGCATCCGGTTAGGCTGGAAGCCAACCCCAACATAGTGTGGCCGTGGCATCACAGTGGGCCCTATCAGAATACCAGCGCTGCGGTATTTGTTTTTTCTCAAATATCGTAGTATTATGCTGAGATAGGAGCCTTTCTGGCCTCGCACACGTTTTCTTTGCCCTTTTGTTTTTTTTCAATTTTTTATTACTTGTTTTATTTATTTTGTTAGTTTTAATGTTTACTTTTATTGTTTTATTTCCTGTGCGTGTCCCAAATAAAATATTTTACTTTCTTTCATAGTTAGGAAAAGGCTAGGCAGATTGATAGTATGCTTATTGCTCATAATATGTTAATAAACCATCTGGTGTTCCTACAAAGGTGTATGATTTGTCAGTCGTTGGCCTGCTGCCAGCATTTGCCGCCACAGTTTGCAAATTTAACTATATTGTAACGATCACCTTCGCTGATAATAATTTTCCGGGCTTTTTATTGCGTAATTCAAACATGAATTATTGTTATTATTGAAAACAGTATTAGTGAACGATTTTATTGGATGGGTTTATACAAGTAACATAATAACACGCCTGTTTACCCCTATAATAGTACACCCATATTTCGCCAGTTATGTTTAAGTCCTTAGGCCTCGTTTACGGAGACGCGTGGCGTTGGGCGGCGCGTGGAGCGTGGCGTTTCGCGGCGCGTCGGACGTTTTTTCTGTTTACGGAGAGGCGGCGCGTGAAGCGGCACTTGCCATCGTACGCGTAAACACAAACATATGGCAATGTACGATGTTGTTCATAGAGATGCGTGGCGGGAAGAGTGGCGGTGCCCGCCGCGAAACGTCAAGCGTGTAGCGAAGAACGCGGCAGGCACCGCTGCGTGCCCCGCCGCGTAAAACGCCCCATTTCAAGCAAACGCGTGAAAAAACGCTTCTCCGTAAACGCACTCATACAAAGCCATATGTTTGAATTCAGTGCGGGCCGCGCCGCCCAACGCCACGCTCGACGCCCCGCGTCTCCGTAAACGAGGCCTTAGACATAAGTGTTCCTCTATAATAAGTAAACTCAAACTCAAAGCATTTATTTCAATTAAACCATTTACAGGCACTTTTGAATTGTCAAGGAGTCAGTCAGTCCGAAATATGAAGCTAGTTGCCCATTCCAAAGCGTAGTAGGTACCTATGGAGAAGAACGGGCAAGAAACTCCATGGACACTCTTTTAAATCAAAATATTGTTACAATATAATGGTTACATTATTCATGTTGAAATTATACATGTGAGAACAATGTAGAAAGCACGTTAAAAGCGTCCGCAATTATAAAATAAGCACAATTCAAAAATTAAAATAAGCCATGGCAGCTAAGAAATGACCAGTCACAACTGACGGCGCCCGTTCACGAACATGACGCATGGATCAGCACCATTCAGCTCAACCATTTTGAAGGGAGCTAAATGATCCAACACATACGCCACCATCAGCGAGACATTTGAGTGAGCATGACATTCCCAGCCGCCAGGGCACATTCAAGTCAATGAAAGACAAAATACCCGGTAATTGGTAGCTCTATAGTACATAGTACTCACACCTGTGCAATTATATAATACAAAGGAGAGATTGAGTTTATACAAAGCAAAGATAGTCTTACAATCTTCAGCAGCTCCAACAGCATTTTAGAATGTTAATTAGTTAGTTGTGGTTGTGGAGCAGGACCAGCATTAAGCCAAGCATTTTTATCAGAGATGTAATCCTCCAACTTATATTATGCCCGCCTACATAGTGTGCGTTTTATACAAGTTTTGAATTTCGTCTCATTCAGTTGAAGTATGTGGGGAGGGATTTTAATGTAACATTTTAAAAACAGTACATCCATATTTCGCCAGTTATGTTTAACATCCAAGTATTATAGTCTAAGATCCGCTGAGGAACGACCTTACGAGGGCGAGCCTATTGCCATCAACCGGGACTCCAGACTCTGGGAATTTTTCATGAGCAATGAATAATTCCTGATTATGATGATTGATGATAAGTTTCAAGTAGAAAATTCAGTCTTGTCTCGAACTTGTGGTCACTTCTCGTTACTAATGTATCATTAAAATCGGCATTAGTCCTTGAGTTTCTGTACTTAAAATAACAATGCATTGTTGAACACTATCATAAATAAACCGTGAAATAATTTCACCGCGTAACTATCTAACCAGGTGATTAGCATTAGCCACAGTTTTGAAAATTATGCTATGATATCAAACAATATTTTACGCATATTCGGTAAATAGGTACCTATCTATTTGCCGGTAGTATTGTCGGTGATATTCACCTCAGTTTGAACAGTCCTTTATGGTTGAAATCCAGAACTTGTTTTTATTCACCCTTTATAACAAACAACAATTAGAATAACAAAGAAATTTATAAAAAATATTTTCCTACTATTGCATAAGAATTTATTAGTCACATTTGTAATTTCCGAAAATAATTATTTATCTACCTACATAATATGATTATCTACAGCTTATCTGAGATCGGCTATTTTGGTAAAATTAACATTATCATTTTATTATTGCAGATTCTGTGTTGTATAAATAGCTAACTATTATAGTCTGATAACATTAGCGAAGTAAGGACTAGCCCACATTGCGATTCAAAATCGCGCGAAATTTTATCGCAACTCTATAAAGGGCAAAGGGTTTTTCATTAGGAATTTCTTAGTAACAACCCGGAGTTTTGAACATGGCAGTGAGATACCCCCGTGCCTCGGAAAGCACGTTAAGTCGCAAATCCTGCGCCAGATCACTCTCCAGTCGTGTCAGATTGCCGTCCCATTGGACTACAAAACTGAGGGAAGTGAGAGTGCACCTATAATGGTGCTCCCACACTGCTTCTAAAAATGTTAACAAAGACTAGAAAACATTTTCTAATCAAACATTTATTTTGATCATTCGACTTGATTTGATATAAGTATTAGTGTTAGAAAATGTTTGGGAATATTTTTAACGGCTGTGTGGGAGCACCTTATCTGCGCACACGCTTATGCACTATACCTTATATCTCCCGCGCCGAAGACTAGTCTCCGCTGAGATTGGCCGTCGCGGCTGAAATTCAGTCTGGAGGACAATTAATACCAATGGTATCGATTTTAGCTGCGTTACTATCTTAGAGACAAAGATGAAATGTTTCATGTGCTTTTAATTACAGCAGAATCAGAAAGAGGTGATGGTAGTATGTAGGTAGGTACATCCCCGGGTGAGCCTCCTTCACAAGGAGAAAAAAATCCAATCTCCCTAGCCTTTTCCCAACTATGTTGGGGTCGGCTTCCAGTCTAACCGGATGCAGCTGAATACCAATATTTTTACATGGAGCGACTGCCTACCTCCACAACCCAGTAACTGGGTAATACGATACCTCTTGGTACGACTGGCTGTCAGACTTTGGAGCTTCTGACAACCCGTAACGAACGTCCTTCACAAGGAGCACTCAACTTAAAATATAAGGGACAGTTAACAAGACACAATATTTGTTTCTCACAAATATTATAGACATGATAACAATTTATCATGTCTTTATTATGCGTTTAGTGTCAGGCAACGTGATGAAGCTCTGCTATCACCTCTTATCAGATACTTGTAGATTTCAATTATAATTTGTTGTAAACCAATTGCAGTAGCACCATAACAGAGAGGTATAGTCCATTTCGTAGTTTTTTATCACTTTTGACAACAATTCCCAGTAAATTGATATTTTACTGTATTTTTTTAAATTGTGATTTTCTCTGCAAGTTCCAAGTCCCAATAAATATTTTTTCTTTCCTTCTTTCTCTACTTCTTATGTCTTACCTTAACACACAAAGAAACAGGAACAAAACAAAAATAAATTGTGACATAAAGTCACCACAAATATACAGTTGTTTGCGCTTTAAAACCGTCTCACATTGCGGATGGGGAAAATTTAAATCACGTACATTTTTCAATGTGTTACCTATGAAAAGATTTAAAAATATATACATTCCTGTGGAAGTGACACACAAATATATAAATAAATAACAATATATTCCAGTGTAAGTTATATTTAAACTACTTATTAGCGAATAGGCTAGTAAATAAAAATACAGGGTGTAAGGGACAGCCCTCGGAAAACTGATGGGATGAATTCAGCATATCATACTAAGACGACCGGTAAAAGAAAAGTACGATTAACCCTTCGTATCGGCATACGAAGGGTTAATCGTACTTTTCTTTTCAGTCCTAACTTACTAATACAGAAGCACACCTACTTTCTCACCTATATAACCCCACCTAATCCCGTTTTCCTCATCTATTACCGTTAAGTAAATTCTGCCATATATCTAAGTAAAGCAGACACATGAAATAAGCCCATAAGGATGCACCGTCCAATCACAAACGAGATGAGAGACGCGTTGACGATTTCAATTGTGATTGGTCGATTCCTGCACTTCTCCGCTCAGCTTCGCTCGTCGCTTCAGTGGAAACGCTACCCCTAATGTGATAGCCCATGATATAAACCATCTGGTTTCCCTACAAAGGTGTGTGATTTGTCAATCGTTGGCCTGTTGGTGTGCTTCTGTATTAGTAAGTTAGGACTGAAAAGAAAAGTACGATTAACCCTTCGTATCGGCATACGAAGGGTTAATCGTACTTTTCTTTTCAGTCCTAACTTACTAATACAGAAGCACACCTACTTTCTCACCTATATAACCCCACCTAATCCCGTTTTCCTCATCTATTACCGTTAAGTAAATTCTGCCATATATCTAAGTAAAGCAGACACATGAAATAAGCCCATAAGGATGCACCGTCCAATCACAAACGAGATGAGAGACGCGTTGACGATTTCAATTGTGATTGGTCGATTCCTGCACTTCTCCGCTCAGCTTCGCTCGTCGCTTCAGTGGAAACGCTACCCCTAATGTGATAGCCCATGATATAAACCATCTGGTTTCCCTACAAAGGTGTGTGATTTGTCAATCGTTGGCCAGTTGCCAGTTTTAAATTTTATTCCAAAAAGAAGTATCGCTGTTGTGTACCTTTTTATAACATAATTTAAAGTATATTGTTATTGGTACGGAAGATAAATTGCACTAAGGCTCAGTTCAGACCGCGACGTGAAGCGACGCGACGCTGCACGCACTTTTTACCCGACTACGGCGAAGAAAAAAGGAGGGTTATGATTTTGACCGGTATGTATGTATGTATGTTCATCTGTTCCCCCATTATCTTCTAAACGACTCATCACAATTTGACAAATGAGGTATCGTTGGAAGCGTCTCGATTGTCCGCTGGTTATAGGCTATGTGACGTCACATTAAATTAAAAATGGCGCCGTCTAGAGGACATAAAGTCAGGAACTAAAAAAAAAAATTGTTTAATCGTACTATGTTGGGTATCAAATGAAAGGGCTTAATGAGCACATTTCAAAAATATATATATTTTAACCCCAAAAGAAAAAAAAAAATTAAAAACAATTATCGAACTTATTTTCTTCACGAAAACGTATAATTTCAGTGCGATGGATGACACGTGTTATAGTACGTTGAGATGCGCGGTGCTGCGCAGCGCGTGTATCTTATTGTGTAGTAAATAAACTCGATATTGTATCGTTTTAGGCCTCGACCCATATCGTGTATTGTTTTGATCAAATTGTTTTCTTCCCTTATTGGTGATGTTCATCAGAAAGGTCGGGTGCGTAGTACTCGCAACCGGCGTGCGTGTATGCACATTAGCAATCCCTTTAAAAGCAGTTCGTTTCCTGAATCTCAGCTGTCATTAGCAATTTTTCTAATTTGACTTAAAAGCAATTCATAATTTGTGGACCATTTTACGAATCTCCATAGAAAACTGTCAAACAGGTGAATTATTTCGTCATAAAAATTACACGCAGATCATATTATGAATTTTCAGTTTGTGACATTTTACAATGATTCATAATATTTTCATATTATGATTCTGCTAAACTGACCGTTATAAGCCCCCAGATGTATCAACGTAAACGAGGCCAAAGGAGTGTGTATGGATCGTAGCAGATAGCGTTCTGTAGTTCCTGCCTACCCCCATGGGAAGAGGGCGTGAGTTTATGTATGTATGTGAGTATTTAGTTCTTTACATTTCTTAGTTTGAATTATTTGTTACAACACTTTGCGTTCCAATATATCTAGCGAAAATAAATCCCTTCGTATACCATACATAATGTGTATGGGTGTAGGTACCTCTAAGGCTGCCTAACCCGTAGGCGAGAACAAACGTGAAGTTATGTTATGTCATTATGTGTTAAGGTCGATAAACCAAACGAGCGAATGCACAGTTCTATCCCCACTCCACCAAATTCTTTTTTTGTAAACAGGGACGAAAATTTCCTTCGTTTGTGGATCCCAACTAAAATATCAAGAATATTAAAAAAAACCGGCCAAGTGCGAGTCGGACTCGCGCACGTAGAGTTCCGTACCATTATCTATAAAAACGGCAAAAAAAAACACGTTTGTTGTATGGGAGCCCCCTTAAATATTTATTTTATTCTGTTTTTTTTTGTATTTGTTGTTATAGCGGCAACAGAAATACATCATCTGTGAAAATTTCAACTGTTTAGCTATCACGGTTCGTGAGATACAGCCTGGTGACAGACGGACAGACAGACAGACAGATGGACTGACAGCGGAGCCTTACTAAAAGGGTCCCGTTTTACCCTTTGGGTTCGGAACCCTAAAAAAGAATGCTCTATCTCTTGTTCTGGTTCTAAGTTCTTTTGGTCTAAACCAACTTTTATGAACGCCTATCAAAAATGTTGAGCACTATAGATCCGATGATAGCGTTTGCCTTCACACTACAAAAGTGCTTAGGTTCGCTTCATTATTTACAGTAAATTCACACGGCAGTAGCACGCTGAAGTAATAATTACGATACACGAAAGATAATCCATACACGCATTAAAATTGACGTGTAGTCCATATGACAGCTCTCTGCAGAATGACCGTGTTTGGTGTTGTTGACATAACTATTTATTCACATTTTGGCGAAATCTTGAGACAGCTACTTCTTCTACTTTTCGTGTGGTTAGCGACTAACCTGGTGTCAGAGTTTTAAAGCCACCTAGGGGACTCTGACTTGGCTTCACATGCCGTCGACAAATATCTCTCTGGCATGCCGGTTTCCTCACGGTGTTTTCCAGCAATACTAAAATATGTACCTATACGTATTACATACGTCTACAGTGATGACTAAATATCCTCAGAATCATGTTGACATTGACGGTCGTGTGCGCATACGCATCTATGGCCCGACACAATTCCCTTTGATCATAATAAAATTGAAAGTCGTAAGTGCATATATTATGTTTTTGTGGTACGTCAAAACTCTTACGACTACTATACAGGGTGTTTGGCAGAACGTTGAACATATGAAAATGGTGGATAGGTGGGGTCATCTGCTACTTATTCAGCCCTAATTTATTTGGCCCTGCTCCCCTGGATATTTTTGATTTTATTTTTTCTTTCTTCTATTTTCACCACTTTCTTAACTATAAAGTGTATTTTTTATTAAAAATGGGTAAAACAGGCAATTTTTTTTTAATTTTTTTTTTTTTTTTTAAATTACCCTTTATAGTTGAGAAACTGGTGAAACTAGAAGAAAGCAAAAACAACTTTTTTTTTTAATATCCAGGGGGCCAGGGCCAAATAAATTAGGGCTGAGTAAGTAGCAGATGACCCCACCTATCCACCATTTTCGTATGTTCAACGTTCTGCTTAACACCCTGTATAATGTTTAAAACAGTTAAAAAAAAATATTACCACTGTTTTATTATAAATTTATAGATTCATAATCATCAATTTCTCACACTTCGAAGCCTGAGGTATGCCGTAGCATAAAATGGCGTAGCGCTACGCGTCTTGCTACGGTGTAGTTTTGTGCTACGGCGTAGTTCTATGCTACGGCGTAGTTCTGTGCTACGATCGCCTGATCTCTCTGCACTGTTGCTTCGTATGATTAATTCAAGCCCATGATTTTAAAGTGAATAATATTTGTATGGCTTGAATTTTGGTATGGAATAAATAATGTTATGTTAGGCGTAAATTTTTCGAACAACCTGAAATTTTGAGTTGTGATTTACAAAAACATATAGGTATTATGTACCTGACTAATTGAATTAGCAATAGTGTGGCAGAGCAAGATGCTCTGATTTTGCTGTGATTATTTTATTTTGTAAGGGAAAACGAACAGTAGTACATTAAAAATAAACGGATTAACTGACTAAGTGCCCAGGGTGTCCCGGATGTAAGTACTTTGGATTTCAGTATTTATTTATACACAGGGTGGCCGGATCATTTTCGTCCAAAAATAAAATTTAGGTCCCTCATATCGTGGGGTATCCGAATCACCCCCAAGTATATTCCGTGACTTTTCATAGTTGTCGAGTTATTAATTATTTATTTTTACCCGACTACGGCGAAGAAAAAAGGAGGGTTAAAATTTTGACCGGTATGTATGTATGTATACCCCACAGACAGACAAATTAAAAATCCGGAGTCACACGTAATCTGTTCGATTTAATCAAAAACGCCCTAACACGTGTGACTCCGGATTTTTAATTTGTCTGTCTGTGGCGTCTTGTTTATACCTTTTTAGGCGTAGTTGGGTTTTATTATTCTATATAATCTTCAAGACACTGCACCAAAGTACAAAGTTAATCTGTGAGCTAGTACAATTAATAGGAGACATAACGAAATTGTATCATTTATCAAGAGCAATTTTTTGCTTTTCGTTGAAATGGCAATTCGAAAAATGAAAGGCCCCATGCAGCTACTATCGACGATTTTCGCTGGGATTCGAACTAAATAGCGTGCGGTTGCAGAAGCGTATGTCCTGCAGTGGACTACAATGGGCCGATGATCATCACAAGCATACCTATGTGCTCATATTATAACTATGTCGTATCTTTATGTAATTCACTGTGTGTTCATCCTACTAATATTATAAATGTGAAAGTTTGTGTGTTTGGATGTTTGTTACTCAATCACGCAAAAACGGCTGAATGGATTTGGATGAAATTTGGCAAACAGATAGTTTATAACCTGGATTAAAACATAGGATACTTTTTATCCCGATATTCCCACGGGATGGAGACTTACGCGGGTGAAACCGCGGGGCGCAGCTAGTACATAATAAAATAAATAAATAAATAAGCATTACAGCTCACATACTCGTCAATAAAATAACATGAATTATTTAATTTACGTATTTATTTAGAAAACCTTACAATAGTAATTATGTTGATATTTTTCTGGAAGTAGAAACAGAGGAAAGTATGACCGTAAAAGGATCGTTTGGGGCGTGGCAAAAATCGGAACTAACGCTGTCATCTTGATGTTCAATACAATTTCTCAAAACCATTTCATAAACTATGTTTACCAACAATGAGCCAAAAATGATCCTTGGAGCACTATACAGGGTGATTGGTTATACGTCGGCAATCCGTTAAGGGATGTAGGAGAGGTCATTTCCAACCAAATGACCCCTGATAAGCCATAAATTACTTCCATAAATTATTACTTTACTTCGAGTAATTTGACATTTTATATTTTAAAATTTAAGAAATCCTTACTTCCTTACTAATATTATAAATGCGAAAGTAACTGTGTCTGTTGCGCTTTCACGCCAAAACTACTGAACAGATTTCAATTAAATTTGGTAGACAGATAGTCTAGAGCCTGAGGAAGGACATAGGCTACTTTTTATCGACATACCACGCGGGCGAAGCCGAAGCAAGTAAAAATATAACATGTCAAATGACTCGGAAAATGGTTGACATTTGCGTAGGAGTCAAAAGGGGTCATTTGGTTGTAAATGACCTCGCCCATATCCCTTATTGGATGGCCGACATATTACCAATGACCTTGTATACTATGTCTTAGAACTATCTCACAAAGATATCCATCCTTCATAATCATCTCCCTAACTATTTGCACAGCCTATAGATGCATAGATGCTAATCGTGTAAGAGAAGCCACTTCCTCTAACTCCTAAAATATTGATGACGGCAAAGCTCTGCCCAAGTCCCCCGGATTTGATGGTCGGGATAGCATGCATAGTGTTCCCGACTCGAGCCACCTGGATTGATGTTATATTGGTTTGAAATGCTCCGCGAAAGGTTACATCTTGATCATGAATTATAAACGCAGCAGCTGCAACGTTGTGTGTGATTCTGTAATGGCATATAAGTTCATGGTTAGTATATGCTTTATGTATGTATGTATTTATTGTATATGTAAATGGTACACCACTAATCCATCCAAAGGTTGTCTCTAAAAGATCGCTTTTAGCGATAAGACCACCCATTATGTCACCCTATATTAAATTTCTACATTTATATCTGTATTTTTTATGGTGTACATAATAAAGAGTATTCTATTTTATTCTATGGTTAGAGAATTTGAAGTCCATTGCCAGTTGTTAGCGCTGTGGTGATGGCAATATTTCACCAATTTGTATAGCATAATCAGCCTATAATGTCCAACTGCTGGAACACAGGTCTCCTCGCTGCGTGAAGGAGTGGACCATAATGCACCACGCGGGCGCAGTTCGGGTTGGTGAATGTCACGGTCATGATCCAAATGATGGCACAGCCATTTTTTTCAAAGCGACGAAAAATTTCGTCACTTCCGTTCTAGGACCATGTACTGGATCCATGGTTATTTATATGGTTACGATGTCCTCTACCGTGAATTTAATAAAGGTATACATTGTTATGAGATAAGAAGGAGTAGTAATGGCTTTTTTCAGATGGTACGAACCTAGACACAAGTCTATCATCAGGACCGACGACTCCCACTGTCAGACTTTGTCGAGATGCTGGTAAAGTCCGCTTTGGCACGCCATCCTCATCATATTCAATTTCGTCATTCTCAGCCAGTTCAGCCAACTTAGTTACTTCAGCCAACTCTGGTACTTCAGCCACGTCAGTCTTCTCTGGTACTTCAGGTACCTGATTGCTGACTGATGCTGCTGCTGCCGTTGCTAATAACGTGAAAAGAAGTAAGCTATTCATCTGGAATAATAAAATGGTAATTATTCTTCTACGCTCGTATCAGCACGAACTATAACAGATAGACAGACCCATTTAATGTACCCAAAATTTAATGTAACATGGTTATTTATTTTCATGAATAGGATATACTTGCACTTCATGGGGCTTACCACCACCGCTTACAGCGGTATACTTCAGTGGGGGAAAGAGATGGAGCTATACGTCCTGTATAGCTCCATCCCGGCTATTCCCGTATTTTTAAGAACGTTTGCATTCTAAACTCAGTTTCAATCTGTCAAAAATATCTCTAATTCACCTGCATTTTTGACAAGTATTCGACATTGATTGTCGCTGAGATAAGATTGTGACTAGATTTGTAACGTTTTTAAATACGGGAATTGGCCTACAGGTTCTTTTTTTACCTACAGACTACAGGAAAAATTGTGATCCGGATGGGAAATTAAACTTTTTACAAATTCAACATTTTGGAATTCAACATTTTCCTAATTCAACATTTTGCGAATTTAACATTGTAGTCCAGAAGGGGTTATTTCACGATGCTTTCATTAACCGTCAGTAATAGAGAAGCCATCAAAAAAATACATCTGTATCCTATGTATAAAATAAGCTTATATCTCTATACTAAACACGGTTTCAAACTCTCAGTTGTGTTCTAAATGGACAGAAAAAAATCAACAACAATTTTCACAATCATTAACAATCATTAACAATTTTCCTGTAAATCAAACCGGAAGGGCCCAGGGTCTTGTGATCACAGCAGCCAGACTTAGCACCACTAGACTGGGCATAACATTTATTAGAAATAAGTAGATCGATTTTGGATGCAACAGTTCTGAATTGGAAATTACTGAAATTAGTCCCATCTGCCTAGCCTTTTCCCAACAATGTTGGGGTCGGCTTCCAGTCTAACCGGATGCAGCCGAATACCATTATTGTACATGGAGCGACTGCCATCTGACCTCCACAACCCAGTAACTGGGTAATACGATACCCCTTGGTTAGACTGGTTGTAAGTTTTTGAGCTTCTGACGACCCGTAACGACTGTCAAAGATCCACAAATGACAGCCGGGACCAACGGCTTAACGTCCTTTCCGAGGCACGGAGGAGTCTCGGTATGTATTAGATGGTCACCCATCCACGGACCAACCCCGGCAAGCGTAGCTTAACCTGATGGATCGACCCGTGCGGCTGTTATTACTTAGCCACGAGCTCCTCAAATGAAATTAGTACAACAAAAAAATAAATCTTACCTTTCCAATTTTGTACTATGACTCAACCAAATGCTCGGAGTGTAAATTAATTAATAATACAAAAATACTTCTGAAGAAGACAGTATTTATATTGTATTACAATCGATGAAAGAATGATAAGATAATAATAATAATCTTGTGTTCTTATCATAATACCTAAATTACTTTCATGGCCTACTTAATTTTAACTTTAACTGCACAATCAAAATGTACAGACAGCCCAACAGTCAATATAATAAATAAATAAATGCTCTTTCTGTTCCTTTACTCTAATAGTCCAATGGGACGGAAATCAAACAAGGCTGGGGAGAAATCAGTCAAAGGACCAACGACGGCTGTAAGTGCTCTCCAAGATACTGAGTGTCCTCGGTAAATTAAGAACACGTTTACCCATTCGTGGACTTGCCGCGGCAAGCGCAGCTTAACCTTGCAGATTTATTGATCCTATAAAATAGCCAAAAAAAAAAGAATAGCCAAGTCGGTCACCCATTCTCAAGTGATGCGCTTACCAATAAAAAGCATTTCATTTTTATTTATATATGTAGACAGATTAAATCAGAATAAATAAAAAATCTGAAAAAAATATTAACTGTGTTTGCTGTCTGTACATTTTGTTTACGTTGTTAAAGGCCTCGAAAAAGTAATTTAGCAATTTAGATAATATGATAAAAACATGAGATTGTTATCCTATTGTTTTTCCCCTTTTTAATTACAATATAAATACTGCTTTCCTCATTAGGCTTTTATTATAAGTACCTGCACTCTAAGGAGCTATCATTTGGTACATCAAGTCTCGGTGAAATTGTAAAGGTAAGTGTTTTTTATTGCCATACTTAATTATGTAATCGGAGAGTAGAGGAGCTAGATCAGGTTAAGCTACGCTGGCCGGGGTTGGTCCGTGGATGGGTGACCATCATTACATACTGAGACCCCGTGCCTCGAAAAGCACGTTAAGCCGTTGTTTCCGGCGGTCATTCGTAGATCTTTGACAGTAGTTACGGGTTGTCAGAGGCCGATAGTCTGACAACCAGTCTTACCAAGGGGTATCGTATTATCCAGTGAATGGGTTGTGGACTTCAGATATACAGTGGCTCCATATAAAGTACTGGTATTTATTTGCATCTGGTTTGACTGGAAACTGACCCCTACATAGTTGGAAAAAAGGCTAGGCCGAGTTATTTTTAGTATCAGAGAGAAAACGACACCCATTTTATTATTCCAGATGAATAGCTTACTTCTCATCGCGTTGTTAGCAACGGCAACAACAGCGTCAGTAGTGAGCAATCAAGTTCCTGAAGTGCCTGACGTGGTTGAAGTAGCTAAACTGGCTGAGAAGGCTGAGGAATATGAATATGAGATTGACGAGTATGGCGTGCCATTGCGGACTGTACCAGACTATCGACAAAGTCTGACCGTGGGAGTAGTCGGTCCTGACGATAGACTGATAGCTAGGTTGGTACCATTAATAGGGACTGGTCATCTCTTAGCTGCCACGGCTTATTTTAATTTATTTAAATTATTGTTTTTTTTTGTTTCTTTTTTTATCGTTTAATTACGGATTTTAACGTGCACGTTTCTCTACATTGTACTCACATGTATAATTTCAACATAAATTATGTAACCATATTGTAACAATATTCTGATTTAATACAGTGTCCGTGGAGTTTCTTGCCCGTTCTTCTCCATAGGAACCTACTACGCTTTGGAATTATTGATAGTAGAAGATAATTGATTCATTTGAAATAAATGCTTTGAGTTTGAGTTTGAATCTTAATATATGCCTTAACTTAGCTTTCTAAAGCGGACGTTATATGACATTACAAGCCGTGTGCCCCATGGGCTTTCCTATCAGCAAAAATTTCGACATTCCACAAAAACTTTCATCTCCTTTAGGGTGTTTTTAATATCGTGCGGATTTCATCACGCATGCGGAATTTCCCCGCACGCGTAACCCCCGCAAATGTCCATTTCATACAAGTATTTATTGTAATGCGTGGAATAAGCACGCGGGACGCATGGAGTGATCCAAGGCAGCAGCCCCGCGCGGGGTTTGTCGTTTTTTTTTTTAATAGTCTTTTATGTGTCTCACTGCTGTAAAAACCTCACCTTTTTCCTTCCAAATCTCTCTGTTCTATGCGATTTCTGGCCATGTTGGCCCCGCAAACATGATTATTATTTTACTATTATTTAATTGAACTAAATCCTTTGAAATTTTACGACTTCGCAGGATCACCCACGGTGTTGCAGCTGCTTCGTTCATAATCCATGATCAAGATATAACTGTCCGCGGAGCAGAATACACCAATATAACTTCAGTCCAGGTGACTCGAACTGGGACCACACAGCATGCTATCCCGACTATCAAATCCGGGGGACTTGGACACAGCTTTGTCACCGTCAATATTCTAGGAGTTAGAGGTCGTGCCTTCGATTACACGATTAGCGTCTATTCATCTATAGGCTGCGCAAAAAGTTAAGGGCACGACTATTTCAGTAGAAATAGGAGATGATTATCTTTTATTTGTGGTAGCTCGTAATATACCCACTTAGCTTAATCTTTAGTTAGTAGTTAGGGATATTTATTTCATATAAATTAAAATTCTTATATACAATAATAATATAACAGAACTAACTATTTTTACCTACTGTAAATTACTATATACAAATAAATACAAAACAAAAACAGAAACTTAATTTTAAATACCCCCAACCCTGAATCGTTGCATGCACCCATAAACGTAATATTTAGCGTTACGTTGCGCACGAACAGCGATTTTTCTCACCAAAAATGAAAGTTGTTTCCCAGAAATTATTTTTGTGCAATGTTCAGAATGCGTAGTTGACAGCTATGTGATGGGTCTTTTTAAAACCTGTTTATAGGGTGTAAGGGACAGCCCTCCGCAAATCGACAGGGGGACATTCAGCTCCTTATTTTGAATCATATTCCACCGGAATTTTTTTCAGGAAAGTTTTAATTTTTTTTATATCTTTTTCAGTTACTATTCCTTTATTTCAATGTAAAATTACATTCGCTGTACGCAGCACTCCACTTATGTAAATAAAAAAGCTAAAATAAAAAAGCAGCAATGTATGTTAAATTACTATAGCGAACGACGCGTGAAGCTCAGAATTTATATTGGTAAATCACGTGCCGCGAGCGCACCCCAGACACGGGGAGTGCGGCTACGTGGGTTTTACCACGGTAACGATACACTGCTCGTGACATCGCTCGGTTTATCGGATTCCTGTCCGATTCCTGTTGCAAAAGAAAAATAAGCTGTTCCCTACATTTATGTTCGCATAGCTCGTCAAAATGTAGGGTACAGCTGATTTTTTTTTCGCGATTTCATGTTTGTTCCCATAGTGAAAGTTGTTTATATTAATGAGTACAATGACCCTTATCTAGCTAGCTAGCTAATAACTAGCTTCTGTGTTTTGAAATTTCATGTTCCCCCCACCCCGTCGCATGGAATCGCCTGACCGCGCTATTAGGTACCTACTTCGTTTTCGCATATAGATCTTTCTGACTTTCATTTATTTTTTCCCGGCTCCTAAGCGTCCCAGCACCGTGGTGTAAAATAGCATAATATAGCCTTACTCAAGAATTGGGAAAAAAGAATCGTTCAAATCTACTAGTACTAGAGATTAGCGCGTTCAAACAAAAAAATTAACTTAATTTTTATTATTAGGTGTTAATACAAGGTGGAGACGACAATACGACAAAAAATAAAATTCCGTATATCTAATGACGTTCTCGGTTTACATACAAAAAATTTATCAAATATATCCAATAGTTTAGTTACGATAGCTAGTCAAAGATCGGCAAACCCCATAGTCGGCCCATCACTACTATTTAGTTTGTTTGGAAAAATTACTTTTTTAATTTCCATGTTAGGATTTATTTGATAGTTCCAAAATAGTCTTATGCATTAGTATTGCCAGTGTTTTCATTTATTGTTGTATTGTCGTCTCCAAATTGTAGATTAGATATAGATAGATAATATGACTACTTATCAGTGACAATATATTAAATAAAAACAGTGATTAAGGTGACTGACATCGTTTGTGATAAAGAAAGGTACTAATAAGCGATTGTTTAAGGATAATATAATAGAAATAAACAAGAGAACATTTCGAGCCAATAAACAGGATAGAAAAAAAAACGTTGCCAAAATTTTTTTCGCAGTTATACATGGTGTTAATCAGACCCAATCAGTGTAGTGTCCCCAGATTTCAGCGATTGTGAAAAGTCTCTCGCCAGGCGCTGATGTGACTCTAATAGTGATGTGCGTAGTGCCAAGTACTGTCATATTAGCAAGGTGTACGGGCACGTGCGGCAGCATGCTCAATTGGAAACCGGTTATTTTGGTGGTAGAATTGCCACGGTATGATATATCTTCAATCCGCACTGTGTTTGGGATAGCTGGCAAGTTGCATTCGTGTCTGGAAAGAACAAAATATGTTAAGAGTAATATTACATATCGTACAAGAAGGCGTGTGGTTTTGTAACACACGCCTCATTGTATATTGGTATTGATATATCGCACCTCCGCCTCCACTCAAATAGTGTCACAACTCAAAAAAATATAAAACCTTTTTTTGTACCGTTCGTTCCAGAAAACTTCAAAATCTTATCCCAGATAGTGTCATACTTAAGCTTTTAATATTTATACACCTAGATGGCACTAGTGTCATTATGATTTTAAATGAAAGTTTCTTTGGAAAGTTTTAGATTTTTTGAGTTACGACACTATTTGAGCGGAAGTGCGATATTTACTCGTAGAACATAATATCTCCTCTTTGGTACTTATCGATATCTTCGCGATACACTAAGCCTTCTTCTCGATATAGAACGGCTTCATTTGGGATGGAAGCCGCGCTATTGCAGACTGTAAGCGCTGCTAGCACCGCGATGAGGATGAGGCTCTTCATCTGAAAGGACACATCATTAACTATATAACTATCGGGTTGATTGGCTCAGTTGCTGAATGATTCACTGCTTTGCTACCGACAGATTCCCTCATGAAACGAATTCATATTGTGTCTAAACATAATATTCAATATGCAACCTGCTTTATGTAAATCGAACGCAATCATAGACCTACATATTTAGTTAGGTATATTGTAAACATTAAAGTTTATTTACTGCATTGATTGAGTAAGTACACAAAAAGTTTTGTAGAGAACACGTGAGTTTAAAATAAAAATAAACCTTTATTGCAAAAGAAACAACTGACTTAGAAAAAAAATTACAATGTGAAAAATAACTTTAATTTCGGAAGTCGGTGTCTTTTATTTTTTGCCGACAGATTAAAAAAGGAGGAGGTTCTCAATGTCTTTTTTATATTGTATTTTCGTTTTTGCCACCAACTTCCGAAATTAAAGATATTTTTCACATTGTGTTTTTATTTTTTGGAAGTCGGTTGTTTATTTGTAAAAAAGTTAATTTTTATTTTAAAGAATATAATTGTTGCCTTTATTCTTCCACAGGAAGCCAAAAGTTTTACATACATAAACACATACACTCACACCTAATTCCCATGGGGCTAAGCAGAAACAACAACCTCGTTTTACTTCCCATTGTTATTATTGGGTACGTTTAAGGCCAATTGAAGGTCTAGAATCTAGATGCTTGTCTTGTCTATTCCTGGACCAAATTATAAAAAAAAATTATATCTTACCTTTTTAATGTTTACTTCGACTTGACCCACGAAACACTAAAGTTAGTGTAAGTATAAGTTGTATTCTGTAGGAGCCAGTATTTATAGTGAAATTATAAAGCAAACGCTTATGATAAGATAACATCTGACCTTCATATCGGTTAATTACATCCACATAATATGACAACTAATCAGTCTGACGTAGTGTCGTAGTAAACAACAAGTTAGATAGATGATATAAGATACAATTTCTTATTCGTACGATTCAATGAATAACAACAAACATCAATAAATAAAAATATTAAAGAAAAATCAGTCATATATAAGTCCAATGGGACCCCAATACCTTGGTGCGACATAATGATTTATAATAATAAACCCATGTGTCGTAATTCTCGACTATATCTATTATAGAAATCCGACCAGAGGTGCTAGACAAAGTGACATTCTTTCAGCGATAACGATGATGGAAAAGGCAAAAATGTATAGGACTGACATAAGCTATCGAAAAGCTTATGTCAATCTTGTTGAAAGTCGTTGTAGAAATACGAAACGCTTTCGACACGATTGTCACTTGTCTAGGCCCAAAGAGCATTTCGTAACGCTACGCGCTACGCGGCGAGCTACGAGTTGCTACGGCATAGCTACGACAACAATGTGATCTCCACGCCTTTTAAAATTATTTCCTTTGTGAAAACATTTTTAAAATACTTAAATAATATTTTACGGGCGTTTAATATTTAACAAGAAATTTCACGTGAACGAAGTCGCGGGCCGAAGCTGATATGATAAATTGGCTTAATTTTAATCATGAAACATGCTAGAAGTACAATACATTTATGTCGTAGCTCAAGGGCACAGCATTTTCAAAAGAGATATTATTTTTCCATCTTACTTCTAGAACTTATTGTTATTAACAAGAGCCTCCACGAATAGTAGGGTGCGGATCGAATTTATTCACCATGATTCAAGGGTCTACCTTCAAAATAAATGGAAGTTTGATGGGCGTGTCTTATTTCCCCCGCACGCGGGGAGTGACGGTTCCATCTTCCGTGGTCAGCCGCCACGTCGACGCCACAAACTAATCTGACCCGGTGTACAAAAGTGGAACTAACGAAATCACTGACCGGAATTTAAAAATGTTACTTACTTAGCATGGCTTTCGGCTTAGCATTATTCTTGTCACTGTCGCTATCCTCTTCAGGGGGCTGAAAAATACAGGGTAGATTTTTGAGACGACGGAGTAAAAGCCTTAGTACCTACCTTATCCGTTGTATCCACAGGAAAAGGTTCTTAGGAGACAGTCCTAGACCTTTTGAGCAGCTTCTAACCATTCACAAGTTCTGGAAAAAAAAACTCAAGTAGGAAAAATTCGCGTTTCATTAGCATGATGCTAATGTGCAGTTTAGCATTAGAATTATAAGACTCTTCTGGACCTTCTGAAGTCGGAGTACTAGTAAAGTTACATAATTCCCAAAAAACTTTTCCCAACCCATCAAAGTTCATGGTAACGAACATTAATTCAAGATAAATTGAGCACTAGTTAGGCTTAGTAGTTACGTTAAGGCGATTATCACACTGCCACGCATCACGCTGCATGTTGCGTGTCAACGCACCGCACCGCACGCGCGTGGATGCATTTTCTGTGTGTTGGACTGTGCATGTTTTCTATACAAACGGAGATACTTACAAGCAACGTTAGAACACGCATTCATGCGCTACGCTGCGTGGTGCGTGGCAGTGTGTTAATCGCCTAAGGCTAAACTCAGTGTGTAGGATGTACAATTGCACACATATAACCCACAGGTGCCTGAGCTTGCGCAGGTAAATGCATAATAATAATTCACATATGTAGATACGGCACGACGCGACGCGATGACACTAATACCAACAAACTTACTTATCATTATTTCTGTAAAAAGTAATCCCCCTATAAAAAGTAATTACAGGAAAAGTCACAAAAATACTACATTCTTATCAATAGCTTATCAGCCAGGTATTCTATTTTTACACCACTTTTATTTTTATTTTGTACTTGGACTTTTAATAGTATTCAGTATTTTTTTTTTACTTGTGCATAAAGTTAAAAATAAAAAAATAATAAATAATCTCCGGCCCTAACTATAACGTGGTAATGCAAATGTAAAAAGAAAAATTATGTAATTTTCTAAGCTTTTTCTTTAATTGAAACTTGACAGAACAGGTTTAGATTAAATCCTTATAATTAATAGCACCAACAAAAAATCTGACTCCAGCAATCCACTGCTCCGCGTAGTTTATCGTCCATAGACTTCGATCTGGTAGTTATAGCCGCGACTTCTAGCTGACTGAAGCCTGATTGTGACGACGTTACTTCCAACTCCTCCAGCCCTGATGGACGAGCTGGACCCCTGTATGGTCCCCACGTGCCTCACCCGGATCGCGGTTATCCGGAGGGAGTTAGTTCGGAAAGTGATGTCTTGAACATGAATCACGTTGTTAGCAGCTCCTCTGATGTGGGCGGTTCTGAAAACACATCAAATGCTTATGAAAAGAGAAATTCATCAATCAGCCTATAACTTTCCCACTGCTGGGACACCGGCCTCTTCTCTGTGAGAGGGAGGGGGCCGTAATCCACAACGTGGGTACTGTTTGGTGGATGTCACATGTCTTCGAATTTTTGGTTCTAGGACATGCTAATTTCCTCGCGATGTTTGCCTTCTCCGTTTTGAGAGCAGTGGTGGTGATATAAATTACACAAAGTAAAGTGCCTGCCTAGGTTCGAACCCACGACCTGCAACTGGTAAGTCGTCGGGGCTGGTGACCACTGGGCTAACGCTGCTCGTCATAATGGAGCGACTTATAAAAATTGTCGTGTTTAGCAACAACTTCCATGGGGTAATATTCAGTGTAATGCTGCCTGGCGAGCAGCCTGCTGGTGCCGATGGTGCCCACGCTCAGGTTGTTCCGAGAGGCAACTGCAACCAGCGGCGGCAGCTCGGCCACGGCGCTCACGTCAACCTCCTCGTGCGTCACTATCATCTCGGGCGCCTCCACCACGTCATTGCTGACAAATGCTGTTGTCGCCGCCGCTGCTAACAACACCACGAGAACTAGGCTCTTCATCTGTAATCAAGTCGTTGTTTTAATTTGTCAGTTTTATTTGTGTGTAAAATGAAGCTGTTCTTTAACTACTTCGGTCTTATTATCATAGTTTCAGATTCAGCCATGAGTTCCCATATCCAAACCTCATACTGTACATTATTTTGTCAAAATAAAAAAATTACAAAATATTTTTTTATATAATAATTAGGTAACTGGCCTTGTCAATGTGACTACGACTTGATTCTCAAAACACTTCTGTCGACTCCTTTGAGTTCACTGCTACTATAGTTGCCTTCTGAAGGAAGCAGTATATATAGTAGAAATGCATTCATGATAAGAACATTATATCAGTTATCTAGTAAATAACAAAAGTATGTAATGACACCGACTTTGATTATTTAAAAATATCTTCGATTTATACAGCGGTTGTAAATTAGCATTGATAGGTACCTATCCCTATGCGATAATATTAATGGATGTCAGGATATCTAAAGAAAATTAGCTTTTTTTATTGTAGAAATGGTCACTTGTTGAAAATAGTAGAAAAATAATAGACAAAGCTGTTAGAGCCGAGGGTGTCTTTTGTCATAATATTTTATGATTTTGACCAAAAAAGAAGCTCCCTCGTTTCTGTCTCTTCAGTCATTCCATATATACCTTATAATAGGTAAGTTTCGCATATTCCACAGCTAATAATATCTCATTTGCTCTGTGTAAACTGGTTACCAGAAATCTATTTTTATCGAGTATCAACACGAATTATCGCACTATGGTCAGAGTTACCCGGTCATGTTTTTTTTCAAATTTCGCGCATTTTTCAGTCTCAACTATCGTTGACCAAACACTAGGCTATGTTATTGAAAAATCGTCTGGTCCTTTAGGAGAACAAAATCTTTTTGACGTTTTTATCACTTTGATATTGCAGTTACCTACAGTTTACAAACAGCCAAAGTTATTTTACTCATATTTCTGAAGGAAATAACATAGGTATTTAAGAACCATTTTGTTTAAACTTAACTATGTAGGTAATTGGAAAAATATTTGGTACCACATGATTAAATAAGTAAAGATATAGACTGTTCTATATATAAACTAGCTTTGATTCCTTTCATGTCATAGTTTTACCAGAAAAATGTAAAGCTAGTCAACAAAAACAAAACCATATATTTTAGTTATTTATTTAAAAAACATTAAAAATATACTAGATGGTGCAATTTTTTTTCTTATAAAAAATATATCTATACAATAAAGAAAGAAAAAATAAGAGTTTTGGGCACATTCAGTGTTACTTAGACAACCTAAGTAACACTGAATGTGCCCAAAACTCTTTTGAGCAAATTATCTAACATACACTTGAATCCTATAGTGGTATCCGCGGCCTGTAGCTGATCGTATCCTGATTGTGACAAACGAGCTTCCAATTCCTCCACTCAAGATGGATGGGGTTGCGTTCTGTGAGGCCCCCACGCGGTTCACCCGGATCGCACTCACGCGCCGGTTCGTGCGGATTGTTATATCTCTCACGTGGAAATGATTCGCAACACCGTTCGCCCTGACCTCGCTACTGTAAACAGAAAATGGTCATGGTCAGGAAACATGCGGTTCACGTCCAATGCTGAGTTGGCATCGCGACCTAAAGCAAAGTCCAGTTCAGTCCTAAGGCAAAATAGATCGTAAACCTACAAGACAACGACTTATTTTAATTAGGTTAAAAGGTTAGGTAAAGTAAATTTCGTGCGGGGAAATGTAATTATTTTGAGATCTCCGAGGCTTATTTAATTCGTTGAACCCGATTCGATTGCTGAATAGTCTATAGTGTTGATAGTGACAATGTTCTATAAAAAAATTGTTCATTCGAATTGTTATGGGTTGTTTTCTGTTTGTGGTTACTTACTTGTATACCAATATATCTCCAGAAGCGATAGATCCCAAGTTCAGGTTACGCCGAGTGGCTACTGCAGTCTGCGCCAGCACGTCAGCGTCTTCAGTCAGCTCTGCCACGTCAGTCAGCTCATCCACGTCAGTCACAACCACCTCTGGCATTTCGTTCAGGTCCACGTCAGCCACTTCGTCTCCGTCAGCCTCAGCCACGTCAGGCATCTCCACCACGTCAGGCACTTCATTGCCGACTACTGCAGCTGTTGCTGCCGCTGCTAACAACACGAGGAGGAGTAGGCTCTTCATCTGGAAATAACATTACTTTTGTTATGTACCAAACTAATTATCACCACATTATTGAAGAATTAATATGTCTTCGAAAAGTTACAACAAACTGTAATTATTTCGCATTATTTTATTTTAGAAGACTATAATTATTGCCTTTATTCTTCAAAGCCAAAAGTTTTACTGAGTTTGTTTTCACTGAGTTTAAAGCCAATATTGTGAAAGTCGAGATACTAGATGCTTGTCTTGTCTATTCCTGGGACAAAACTATAAAAAAAAATTACTTACCATTTAAATATTTTTTCTTCGACTTGATTCACGAAACACTAAAGTGAACTCCTTTGAGGACAGTGTGAGTATAAGTTGTATTCTAAAGGAGCCAGTATTTATAGTAAAATTAGAAAACAACCACAATGATAAGATAATATCTGACCTACATTTCGGTTAATTACATCCACATTATATGACAACCTAATCAGTGACGTAACAAACAACAAGTTAAGACGACACAGATTTAAATTATAAAGATACTAGTTTGTATCTTTTACTCATATGATAACATCAAACAAAAATAAGTCCCAAGGTGTCAAATAAATACGTATAATATTAGAGTGAAGCTTGTAATTTTCTCAATCTTGTAGCGAAGTTCGGCCAGCTAGCGCATTTCGTAACGCTACGCGCTTAGCGGCGAGCTACGAGCAGCTACGGCGTAGCCACGATGTTGTGGTCTCCACGCTTTCTATATCTATACATATAATTAATTAAAGTCGCTTTCTGCCTGAGTGTCCACTTTGTTCTTCTTAACTACCCAACAGATGCGGTTTTACCATCAGTTTATAACTATGTATAATGCGTAATATAATATAGAAAACTACATACTTTATGAAACCAGTTCCAAGGTAATTCATATTTTAAAACGTCATAGACTGCACAGAACGCTTACGTGCAAATGAGATCGTTCTATAAAAACCATTGCCACTGGCTTCAATGCATTTTTCCTGTTATGCGTGTCTGGCTCGCATGCGAGCCACCCGCATGCGAGCCGCCAGCATTCTATAGCCTCACAGATATTTTTCCCACAAGCACACGGACGCGAGGAGTTTGCAACGCGCTAAGCTCACGCATGCGGGAGAGGCACGCACGCGGGCCTAAGCCGCGTAACAAGAAGAAGGGCCAAAACCTTCGCTAACAACACTACAATTAACGTCCTTTCAGTTACTTTACGCCTGATTTTGCAGCACAGTAATCTTTATTCTTGTCGCTAGTCTTTATTTCTGTAATCCTCTATTAAGTAATCACAGGTAATTTACGCACAAAACATTCTTATCATTGACCTATCAGCGAGGTATTTTATTTTTGCATCCTAAATAATCGGTATCAATAACAAGCATGATTAGATTATAGATTAAAATATTAGGTGTCAAAAACAGAGTGCTTCCCCGAATTTACCCTAGATTTAAGTTCCGGCTTCCGGTCTTTTCAAAGTTAAACAAATATTCCTTGTAAAACTATTATGTTGGGTGGCAAACGAATTTTCGAAAAGAAAGAATGGTAAAAATTGTTTAATAATTCGCTACTCGATAATCAATTATTGTTATAAACTGTGCTTAGTTACGGTGCCAACTTTTTCTTAAATCAAAGGCACCTCTACCACCGCTTTTCTGATTACTCGACATGTGCAATTGTGTCGCCGTAGGAATTTACTTAACTTAACAGCTCTTATTTACCTTAAGTCGTTACTTTATTGTTTTACTGATTATAGGAATTACCTACCTATTAATCCGTTTAGTTGGTGTACAACAAAATTAGCACCATATATTGTTTTAAGAGACACTTAATACAAAATGTCTGTACTTAGAAATTATAGGCATTTCTTATCAGATATCTTAAGTTAGGAAAAGATGAAATGAACTCCGGCCCGTAATAGTGGTTAGTTAGCTGGTATGAGTGACCGGTGATAACTGGAACGTGGTAATGCAAATGTAAAAAGAAAAACCATGTCATTTTCTAAGCTTTTTCTTTAATTGAAACTTGACAGAACAGGTTTAGATTAAATCCTTATAATTAATAGCACAACAAAAAATTTGACTCCAGCAATCCACTGCTCCGCGCAGTTTATCGTCCATAGACTTCGATCTGGTAGTTATAGCCGCGACTTCTAGCTGACTGAAGCCTGATTGTGACGACGTTACTTCCAACTCCTCCAGCCCTGATGGACGAGCTGGACCCCTGTATGGTCCCCACGTGCCTCACCCGGATCGCGGTTATCCGGAGGGAGTTAGTTCGGAAAGTGATGTCTTGAACATGAATCACGTTGTTAGCAGCTCCTCTGATGTGGGCGGTTCTGAAAACACATCAAATGCTTATGAAAAGAGAAATTCATCAATCAGCCTATAACTTTCCCACTGCTGGGACACAGGCTTTTTCTCTGTGAGAGGGAGGGGGCCGTAATCCACAACGCGGGTATGGTTTGGTGGATGTCACATGTCTTCGAATTTTTGGTTCTAGGACACGCTAGTTTCCTCGCGATGTTTGGCTTCTCCGTTTTGAGAGCAGTGGTGATGATATAAATTACACAAAGTAAAGTGCCTGCCTGCTAACCCACGACCTACAACTCGTAAGTCGGGGCTAGTTACCACTGGGCCAACGCTGCTCGTCTTATTGGAGCGAGTTATAAAAATTGTCGTGTTTAGCAAACACCTTCCATGGGGTAATATTCAGTGTAATGCTGCCCACCTGGCGAGCAGCCTGCTGGTGCCGATGGTGCCCACGCTCAGGTTGTTCCGAGAGGCAACTGCAACCAGCGGCGGCAGCTCGGCCACGGCGCTCACGTCAACCTCCTCGTGCGTCACTATCATCTCGGGCGCCTCCACCACGTCATTGCTGACAAATGCTGTTGTCGCCGCCGCTGCTAACAACACCACGAGAACTAGGCTCTTCATCTGTAATCAAGTCGTTGTTTTATTTTGACAGTTTTATTTGTGTGTAAAATGAAGCCTTCTTTAACTACTTCGGTCTTCTTATCATAGTTTCAGATTCAGCCCTGAGTTCCCATATCAAAACCTCATACTGTACATTATTTTGTCAAAATAAAAAATAAACAGAATATATATATTTTTAAATATAATAATTAGGCAACTTACCTTGTCAATGTGACTACGACTTGGTTCTCAAAACACTTCTGCCGACTCCTTTGAGTTCACTGCTACTATAGTTACGTTCTGAAGGAAGCAGTATATATAGTAGAAATGCATTCATGATAAGAATATTATATCAGTTATCTAGTAAATAACAAAAGTATGTAATGACACCGACTTTGATTATTTAAAAATATCTTCGATTTATACGGCGGTTGTAAATTAGCATTGATAGGTACCTATCCCTATGCGATAATATTAATGGATGTCAGGATATCTAAAGAAAATTAGCTTTTTTTATTGTAGAAATGGTCACTTGTTGAAAATAGTAGAAAATAAAAGACAAAGCTGTTAGATCCGAGGGTGTCTTTTGTCATAATATTTTATGTTTTTGACCAAAAAAGAACCCTCGTTTCTGTCTCTACAATCATTCAAACTCAAACTCAAACTCGAAGCATTTATTTCAATTAAACCAATTACAGGCACTTTTGAATTGTCAAAGCAGTAGTAGTAGTAGTAGTAGGTTCCTATGGAGAAGAACAGGCAAGAAACTACGGACACTCTTTTAAATCAGAATATTGTTACAATATATTGGTTACATCATTTATGTTAAAATTATACATGTGAGTACAATGTAGAGAAATGTGCACGTTAAAAGCGCGTCCGTAATTAAACGATAAAAAAGAAACAAACAATTCAAAAATTAAAATAAATTAAAATAAGCATTCCAAATAGGAATACCTTATAATAGGTAAGTTTTTCATATTCCACAGTTAATAATATCTCATTTGCTCTGTGTAAACTAGGTAGTTAGCATAAATTCATTTTTACAAGCTTTATTTATCAAGTATCAACACGAATGATCGCACTATGTACAGGTTACCCAGTCCTGTTTTTTTTCAAATTTTGCGCGTTTTTCAGTCTCCACTATCGTTGACCAAACACTAAGCTATGTCATTTGAAAAATTGTCTGGTCCTTTAGGACAAGAGAATCGTTTTGACGTTTTTATCCTTTTGCTATTGCAGTTACCTACAGTTTACAAACAGCAAAAGTTATGTTTCTCATATTTCTGAAGGAAATAACATACGTATTTAAGAACCATTTTGTTTAAACTTAACTATGTAGGTAATTGGAAAAATATTTGGTACCACATGTTTAAATAAGTAAAGATATAGACTGTTCTATATATAAACTAGCTTTGATTCCTTTCATGTCATAGTTTTACCTGAAAAATGTAAAGCTAGTCAACAAAAACAAAACCATTAAATATTTTAGTTATTTATTTAAAAATATACTAGATAGTGCAAATTTTTTACTTATAAAAATAATATCTATACAAAAATGTTTTCTAAGTAACACTGATTGTGCCCAAAACTCTTTTGAGCAAATTATCTAACATACACTTGAATCCTATAGTGGTATCCGCGGCCTGTAGCTGATCGTATCCTGATTGTGACAAACGAGCTTCCAATTCCTCCACTCAAGATGGATGGGGTTGCGTTCTGTGAGGCCCCCACGCGGTTCACCCGGATCGCACTCACGCGCCGGTTCGTGCGGATTGTTATATCTCTCACGTGGAAATGATTCGCGACACCGTTCGCCCTGACCTCGCTACTGTAAACAGAAAATGGTCTTGGTCAGGAAACATGCCGTTCACGTCCAATGCTGAGTTGGCCTCGCGACCTAAAGCAAAGTCCAGTTCAGTCCTAAGGCAAAATAGATCGTAAACCTACAAGACAACGTCTTATTTTAATTAGGTTAAAAAGGTTAGGTAAAGTAAATTTCGTGCGGGGAAATGTAATTATTTTGAGATCTCCGAGGCTCATTTAATTCGTTGAACCCGATTCGATTGCTGAATAGTCTATAGTGTTGATAGTGACAATGTTCTCATAAAATAATTGTTCATTCGAATTGTTATGGGTTGTTTTCTGTTTGTGGTTACTTACTTGTATACCAATATATCTCCAGAAGCGATAGATCCCAAGTTCAGGTTACGCCGAGTGGCTACTGCAGTCTGCGCTAGCACGTCAGCGTCTTCAGTCAGCTCTGCCACGTCAGTCAGCTCATCCACGTCAGTCACAACCACCTCTGGCATTTCGTTCAGGTCACCGTCAGCCACTTCGTCTCCGTCAGCCTCAGCCACGTCAGGCATCTCCACCACGTCAGGCACTTCATTGCCGACTACTGCAGCTGTTGCTGCCGCTGCTAACAACACGAGGAGGAGTAGGCTCTTCATCTGGAAATAACATTACTTTTGTTATGTACCAAACTAATTATCACCACATTATTCAAGAATTAATATCTCTTCGAATAGTTACAACAAACTGTAATTATTTCGCATTATTTTATTTTAGAAGAATATAATTGTTGCCTTTATTCTTCAAAGCCAAAGGTTTTACTTTCCCTTGTTATTGACTGAGTTTAAGGCCAATTGTGAAGGTCTAGATACTAGATGCTTGTCTAGTCTATTCCTGGGACAAAACTATAAAAAAAAAATACTTACCATTTAAATTTTTTTTCTTCGACTTGATTCACGAAACACTAAAGTGATCTCCTTTGAGGACAGTGTGAGTATAAGTTGTATTCTGAAGAAGCCGGTATTTATAGTGAAATTAGAAAACAACCACAATGATAAGATAATATCTGACCTACATTTCGGTAAATTACATCCACATTATATGACAACCTAATCAGTGACGTAGTAAACAACAAGTTAGACGACACAGATTTAAATTATAAAGATAGATAGATTACTCATGTGATAACATCAAAAATAAAATAAAGGAACCTCAATCAAAAATAAGTCCAATGGGACCCCAGTCCAAACCTTTGGTGCCAAATAAATACTTATAATATTAGAGTGAAGCTTGTAATATTCTAATTCTAATATGTATAGAAGTTCGGCCAGCTAGCGCATTCCGTAACGCTACGCCCTAAGCGGCGAGCTACGAGTAGCTACGGCGTAGCTACGATGTTGTGGTGTCCACGCTTCCTATATGTATACAAATCATTAATTAAAGTCGCTTTCTGCCTGAGTGACCACGTTGTTCTTCTTAACTACGCAACAGATTCTGATGCGGTTTTACCATCAGGTTATAACTATGTATAATGCGTAATATAATATAGAAATCTACATACTTTTTAAAAGCAGTTCGTAGGTAATTCATATTTTAAAACGTCATAGACTGCACAGAACGCTTACGTGCAAATGAGATCGTTCTATAAAAACCATTGTCACTGGCTTCAATGCATTTTTCCTGTGATGCGGATTTGAGTCCACATGCGTGCTTGGCCCGCATGCGAGCCGCCCGCATTCTATCGCTTCGTACATATTTTTCTCGTCATGTATGCCACAAGCACGCGGGGCGCGAGGAGTTTGCGGTTGCAACGCGCTAAGCTCACGCATGCGGGAGAGGCACGCACGCGGGCCTAAACCGCGTAACAAGAAGAAGGGCCAAAACCTTCGCTAACAACACTACAATTAACGTCCTTTCAGTTACTTTACGCCTGATTTTGCAGCACAGTAATCTTTATTCTTGTTGCTAGTCTTTATTTCTGTAATCCTCTATTAAGTAATCACAGGTAATTTACTCACAAAACTACTACATTCTTATCATTGTCTTATCAGCGAGGTATTTTATTTTTGCATCCTAAATAATCGGTATCAATAACAAGCATGATTAGATTATAGATTAAAATATTAGGTGTCAAAAACAGAGTGCTTCCCCGAATTTACCCTAGATTTAAGTTCCGGCTTCCGGTCTTTTCAAAGTTAAGCAAATATTCCTTGTAAAACTATTATGTTGGGTGGCAAATGAATTTTCGAAAAGAAAGAATGGTAAAAATTGTTTAATAATTCGCTACTCGCTAATCAATTATTGTTATTAACTGTGCTTAGTTACGGTGCCAACTTTTACTTAAATCAAAGGCACCTCTACCACCGCTTTTCTGATTACTCGACATGTGCAATAGTGTCGCCGTAGGAATTTACTTAACTTGACAGCTCTTATTTACCTTAAGTCGTTACTTTATTGTTTTACTGATTATAGGAATTACCTACCTTAATCCGTTTAGTTGGTGTACAACAAAATTAGCACCATATATTGTTTTAAGAGTCACTTAATACAAAATGTCTGTACTTAGAAATTATAGGCATTTCTTTTCAGATATCTTAAGTTAGGAAAAGATGGAATGAACTCCGGCCCGTAATAGTGGTTAGTTAGCTGGTATGAGTGACCGGTGATAACTGGAACGTGGTAATGCAAATGTAAAAAGAAAAACCATGCAATTTTCTAAGCTTTTTCTTTAATTGAAACTTGACAGAACAGGTTTAGATTAAATCCTTATAATTAATAGCACCAACAAAAAATCTGACTCCAGCAATCCACTGCTCCGCGCAGTTTATCGTCCATAGACTTCGATCTGGTAGTTATAGCCGCGACTTCTAGCTGACTGAAGCCTGATTGTGACGACGTTACTTCCAACTCCTCCAGCCCTGATGGACGAGCTGGACCCCTGTATGGTCCCCACGTGCCTCACCCGGATCGCTGTTATCCGGAGGGAGTTAGTTCGGAAAGTGATGTCTTGAACATGAATCACGTTGTTAGCAGCTCCTCTGATGTGGGCGGTTCTGAAAACACATCAAATGCTTATGAAAAGAGAAATTCATCAATCAGCCTATAACTTTCCCACTGCTGGGACACAGGCTTTTTCTCTGTGAGGGGGAGGGGGCCGTAATCCACAACGCGGGTATGGTTTGGTGGATGTCACATGTCTTCGAATTTTTGGTTCTAGGACACGCTAGTTTCCTCGCGATGTTTGGCTTCTCCGTTTTGAGAGCAGTGGTGATGATATAAATTACACAAAGTAAAGTGCCTGCCTGCTAACCCACGACCTACAACTCGTAAGTCGGGGCTAGTTACCACTGGGCCAACGCTGCTCGTCTTATTGGAGCGAGTTATAAAAATTGTCGTGTTTAGCAAACACCTTCCATGGGGTAATATTCAGTGTAATGCTGCCCACCTTGCGAGCAGCCTGCTGGTGCCGATGGTGCCCACGCTCAGGTTGTTCCGAGAGGCAACTGCAACCAGCGGCGGCAGCTCGGCCACGGCGCTCACGTCAACCTCCTCGTGCGTCACTGTCATCTCGGGCGCCTCCACCACGTCATTGCTGACAAATGCTGTTGTCGCCGCCGCTGCTAACAACACCACGATAACTAGGCTATTCATCTGTAATCAAGTCGTTGTTTTAATTTGTCAGTTTTATTTGTGTGTAAAATGAAGCCTTCTTTAACTATTCTTCTTATCATAGTTTCAGATTCAGCCATGAGTTCCCATATCCAAACCTCATACTGTACATTATTTTGTCAAAATAAAAAAAATACAAAATATTTTTTTATATAATAATTAGGTAACTGGCCTTGTCAATGTGACTACGACTTGATTCTCAAAACACTTCTGTCGACTCCTTTGAGTTCACTGCTACTATAGTTGCCTTCTGAAGGAAGCAGTATATATAGTAGAAATGCATTCATGATAAGAATATTATATCAGTTATCTAGTAAATAACAAAAGTATGTAATGACACCGACTTTGATTATTTAAAAATATCTTCGATTTATACAGCGGTTGTAAATTAGCATTGATAGGTACCTATCCCTATGCGATAATATTAATGGATGTCAGGATATCTAAAGAAAATTAGCTTTTTTTATTGTACAAATGGTCACTAATTGAAAATAGTACAAAAATAATAGACAAAGCTGTTAGAGCCGAGGGTGTCTTTTGCCATAATATTTTATGTTTTTGACCAAAAAAGAAGCTCCCTCGTTTCTGTCTCTTCAATCATTCCATATATACCTTATAATAGGTAAGTTTTGCATATTCCACAGCTAATAATATCTCATTTGCTCTGTGTAAACTAGGTAGTTAGCATAAATTCATTTTTACAAGCTTTATTTATCAAGTATCAACACGAATTATCGCACTATGTACAGGGTTACACAGTCCTGTTTTTTTTCAAATTTTGCGCTTTTTTCAGTCTCCACTATCGTTGACCAAACACTAAGCTATGTCATTTGAAAAATTGTCTGGTCCTTTAGGACAAGAGAATCTTTTTGACGTTTTTATCCTTTTGCTATTGCAGTTACCTACAGTTTACAAACAAGAGTTATGTTTCTCATATTTCTGAAGGAAATAACATATGTATTTAAGAACCATTTTGTTTAAACTTAACTATGTAGGTAATTGGAAAAATATTTGGTACCACATGATTAAATAAGTAAAGATATAGACTGTTCTATATATAAACTAGCTTTGATTCCTTTCATGTCATAGTTTTACCTGAAAAATGTAAAGCTAGTCAACAAAAACAAAACCATATATTTTAGTTATTTATTTAAAAAACATTAAAAATATACTAGATGGTGCAATTTTTTTTCTTATAAAAAATATATCTATACAATAAAGAAAGAAAAAATAAGAGTTTTGGGCACATTCAGTGTTACTTAGACAACCTAAGTAACACTGAATGTGCCCAAAACTCTTTTGAGCAAATTATCTAACATACACTTGAATCCTATAGTGGTGTCCGCGGCCTGTAGCTGATCGTATCCTGATTGTGACAAACGAGCTTCCAATTCCTCCACTCAAGATGGATGGGGTTGCGTTCTGTGAGGCCCCCACGCGGTTCACCCGGATCGCACTCACGCGCCGGTTCGTGCGGATTGTTATATCTCTCACGTGGAAATGATTCGCGACACCGTTCGCCCTGACCTCGCTACTGTAAACAGAAAATGGTCATGGTCAGGAAGCATGCCGTTCACGTCCAATGCTGAGTTGGCATCGTGACCTAAAGCAAAGTCCAGTCCTAAGACAAAATAGATCGTAAACCTACAAGACAACGTCTTATTTTAATTAGGTTAATAAGGTTAGGTAAAGTAAATTTCGTGCGGGGAAATGTAATTATTTTGAGATCTCCGAGGCTTATTTAATTCGTTGAACCCGATTCGATTGCTGAATAGTCTATAGTGTTGATAGTGACAATGTTCTCATAAAATAATTGTTCATTCGAATTGTTATGGGTTGTTTTCTGTTTGTGGTTACTTACTTGTATACCAATATATCTCCAGAAGCGATAGATCCCAAGCTCAGGTTACGCCGAGTGGCTACTGCAGTCTGCGCTATCACGTCAGTGACTTCAGTCAGATCTGCCACGTCAGTCAGCTCATCCACGTCAGTCACAACCACCTCTGGCATTTCGTTCAGGTCCACGTCAGCCACTTCGTCTCCGTCAGCCTCAGCCACGTCAGGCATCTCCACCACGTCAGGCACTTCATTGCCGACTACTGCAGCTATTGCTGCCGCTGCTAACAACACGAGGAGAAGTAGGCTCTTCATCTGGAAATAACATTACTTTTGTTATGTACCAAACTAATTATCACCACATTATTGAAGAATTAATATCTCTTCGAAAAGTTACAACGAACTGTAATTATTTCACATTATTTTATTTTAGAAGAATATAATTGTTGACTGTATTCTTCCACAGCAAGCCAAAGGTATTTGGCTTCCCCTTTTTATTGACTGAGTTTAAGGCCAATTGTGAAGGTCTAGATACTAGATGCTTGTCTTGTCTATTCCTGGGACAAAACTATAAGAAAAAATTACTTACTATTTAATTTTTTTTCTTCGACTTGATTCACGAAACACACTTGATTCACGAAACACTAAATTGATCTCCTTTGAGGACAGTGTGAGTATAAGTTGTATACTGAAGGAGCCAGTATTTATAGTAAAATTAGAAAACAACCACAATGATACGATAATATCTGACCTACATTTCGGTAAATTACATCCACATTATATGACAACCTAATCAGTGACGTAGTAAACAACAAGTTAGACGACACAGATTTAAATTATAAAGATACTAGTTACCCACATACGCATACTCTCCGACAGTGCCTCAGTTCTCCAATCCTTACAGAAAAAATGCATCACTTCGAAGCTCACACTAGAATGTCACAACGCACTAGAACGTGTAACGGTATCCGGTTGCAGGTCTTACACGGAGGTTCTGTGCAAACCAGTAGAGTTGGTAAACTTCTGGAGGGAGGTGGGCTGGATGGAATAACCCCCAACGGCCGCCATGGCCCACGCACAATGGTCCACCTTAGGGTCTAAGTGCGGAAACCAAACCCGTAACATAGAACATAGATACTAGTTTGTATCTTTTACTCATATGATAATGTGGCGGTATCTACATCGCCACATGCGAACTACGCATCAAAGACCTGACGTCAGACAGACGTACATAAATCCTGCATCGCGCAATTAAAGTTTACCGTGCAGTGGACATACGAGTATATACGAGAACCCAACATCAATCGTTGGGCAGTTGCCCGCCAGACACAACACCCGTCTGGTTGGAGGATCCTCCCTTTTCTATGGAGTATGAGTGAACTTTACACCCTGTTCCTCATACCCCTAAAATAACATAAAAAAAATCCATCAAACAAAAATAAGTCCCAAGGTGTCAAATAAATACGTATAATATTAGAGTGAAGCTTGTAATTTTCTCAATCTTGTAGCGAAGTTCGGCCAGCTAGCGCATTTCGTAACGCTACGCGCTTAGCGGCGAGCTACGAGCAGCTACGGCGTAGCCACGATGTTGTGGTCTCCACGCTTTCTATATCTATACATATAATTAATTAAAGTCGCTTTCTGCCTGAGTGACCACGTTGTTCTTCTTAACTACGCAACAGATGCGGTTTTACCATCAGTTTATAACTATGTATAATGCGTAATATAATATAGAAAACTACATACTTTATGAAACCAGTTCCAAGGTAATTCATATTTTTAAACGTCATAGACTGCACAGAACGCTTACGTGCAAATGAGATCGTTCTATAAAAACCATTGCCACTGGCTTCAATGCATTTTTCCTGTGATGCGGATTTGAGTCCACATGCGTGCTTGGCCCGCATGCGAGCCGCCCGCATTCTATCGCTTCGCACATATTTTTTCCGTCATGTATGCCACAAGCACACGGACGCGAGGAGTTTGCGGGTGCAACGCGCTAAGCTCACGCATGCGGGAGAGGCACGCACGCGGGCCTAAGAGCCGCGTGACAACAAAAAGGGCCAAAACCTTCGCTAACAACACTACAATTAACGTCCTTTCAGTTACTTTACGCCTGATTTTGCAGCACAGTAATCTTTATTCTTGTTGCTAGTCTTTATTTCTGTAATCCTCTATTAAGTAATCACAGGTAATTTACTCACAAAACTACTACATTCTTATCATTGTCTTATCAGCGAGGTATTTTATTTTTGCATCCTAAATAATCGGTATCAATAACAAGCATGATTAGATTATAGATTAAAATATTAGGTGTCAAAAACAGAGTGCTTCCCCGAATTTACCCTAGATTTAAGTTCCGGCTTCCGGTCTTTTCAAAGTTAAGCAAATATTCCTTGTAAAACTATTATGTTGGGTGGCAAATGAATTTTCGAAAAGAAAGAATGGTAAAAATTGTTTAATAATTCGCTACTCGCTAATCAATTATTGTTATTAACTGTGCTTAGTTACGGTGCCAACTTTTACTTAAATCAAAGGCACCTCTACCACCGCTTTTCTGATTACTCGACATGTGCAATAGTGTCGCCGTAGGAATTTACTTAACTTGACAGCTCTTATTTACCTTAAGTCGTTACTTTATTGTTTTACTGATTATAGGAATTACCTACCTTAATCCGTTTAGTTGGTGTACAACAAAATTAGCACCATATATTGTTTTAAGAGTCACTTAATACAAAATGTCTGTACTTAGAAATTATAGGCATTTCTTTTCAGATATCTTAAGTTAGGAAAAGATGGAATGAACTCCGGCCCGTAATAGTGGTTAGTTAGCTGGTATGAGTGACCGGTGATAACTGGAACGTGGTAATGCAAATGTAAAAAGAAAAACCATGCAATTTTCTAAGCTTTTTCTTTAATTGAAACTTGACAGAACAGGTTTAGATTAAATCCTTATAATTAATAGCACCAACAAAAAATCTGACTCCAGCAATCCACTGCTCCGCGCAGTTTATCGTCCATAGACTTCGATCTGGTAGTTATAGCCGCGACTTCTAGCTGACTGAAGCCTGATTGTGACGACGTTACTTCCAACTCCTCCAGCCCTGATGGACGAGCTGGACCCCTGTATGGTCCCCACGTGCCTCACCCGGATCGCTGTTATCCGGAGGGAGTTCGTTCGGAAAGTGATGTCTTGAACATGAATCACGTTGTTAGCAGCTCCTCTGATGTGGGCGGTTCTGAAAACACATCAAATGCTTATGAAAAGAGAAATTCATCAATCAGCCTATAACTTTCCCACTGCTGGGACACAGGCTTTTTCTCTGTGAGGGGGAGGGGGCCGTAATCCACAACGCGGGTATGGTTTGGTGGATGTCACATGTCTTCGAATTTTTGGTTCTAGGACACGCTAGTTTCCTCGCGATGTTTGGCTTCTCCGTTTTGAGAGCAGTGGTGATGATATAAATTACACAAAGTAAAGTGCCTGCCTGCTAACCCACGACCTACAACTCGTAAGTCGGGGCTAGTTACCACTGGGCCAACGCTGCTCGTCTTATTGGAGCGAGTTATAAAAATTGTCGTGTTTAGCAAACACCTTCCATGGGGTAATATTCAGTGTAATGCTGCCCACCTTGCGAGCAGCCTGCTGGTGCCGATGGTGCCCACGCTCAGGTTGTTCCGAGAGGCAACTGCAACCAGCGGCGGCAGCTCGGCCACGGCGCTCACGTCAACCTCCTCGTGCGTCACTGTCATCTCGGGCGCCTCCACCACGTCATTGCTGACAAATGCTGTTGTCGCCGCCGCTGCTAACAACACCACGATAACTAGGCTATTCATCTGTAATCAAGTCGTTGTTTTAATTTGTCAGTTTTATTTGTGTGTAAAATGAAGCCTTCTTTAACTATTCTTCTTATCATAGTTTCAGATTCAGCCATGAGTTCCCATATCAAAACCTCATACTGTACATTATTTTGTCAAAATAAAAAAATTACAAAATATTTTTTTATATAATAATTAGGTAACTGGCCTTGTCAATGTGACTACGACTTGATTCTCAAAACACTTCTGTCGACTCCTTTGAGTTCACTGCTACTATAGTTGCCTTCTGAAGGAAGCAGTATATATAGTAGAAATCCATTCATGATAAGAACATTATATCAGTTATCTAGTAAATAACAAAAGTATGTAATGACACCGACTTTGATTATTTAAAAATATCTTCGATTTATACAGCGGTTGTAAATTAGCATTGATAGGTACCTATCCCTATGCGATAATATTAATGGATGTCAGGATATCTAAAGAAAATTAGCTTTTTTTACTGTAGAAATGGTCACTTGTTGAAAATAGTACAAAAATAATAAACAAAGCTGTTAGAGCCGAGGGTGTCTTTTGTCATAATATTTTATGATTTTGACCAAAAAAGAAGCTCCCTCGTTTCTGTCTCTTCAGTCATTCCATATATACCTTATAATAGGTAAGTTTTGCATATTCCACAGCTAATAATATCTCATTTGCTCTGTGTAAACTAGTAAGCAGAAATCCATTTTTTATCAAGTATCAACACGAATTATCGCACTATGTACAGGGTTAACCGATCCTGTTTTTTTTTTTCAGTCTCGACTTTGGTCAAGCTCTAGGCTATATCATTTGAAAAATTGTCTGGTTCTTTAAGACAAGAGAATCTTTATGACATTTTTATCCTTTTTCTATTGCAGTTACCTACAGTTTACAAACAGCAAAAGTTATGCTTCTCATTTTTGAGAAGGAAATAACATAGGTATTTAAGAACCATTTTGTTTAAACTTAACTATGTAGGTAATTGGAAAAATATTTGGTACCACATGATTAAATAAGTAAAGATATAGACTGTTCTATATATAAACTAGCTTTGATTCCTTTCATGTCATAGTTTTACCTGAAAAATGTAAAGCTAGTCAACAAAAACAAAACCATATATTTTAGTTATTTATTTAAAAAACATTAAAAATATACTAGATGGTGCAAATTTTTTTCTTATAAAAAATATATCTATACAATAAAGTTGTCTAAGTAACACTGAATGTGCCCAAAACTCTTTTGAGCAAATTATCTAACATACACTTGAATCCTATAGTGGTATCCGCGGCCTGTAGCTGATCGTATCCTGATTGTGACAAACGAGCTTCCAATTCCTCCACTCAAGATGGATGGGGTTGCGTTCTGTGAGGCCCCCACGCGGTTCACCCGGATCGCACTCACGCGCCGGTTCGTGCGGATTGTTATATCTCTCACGTGGAAATGATTCGCGACACCGTTCGCCCTGACCTCGCTACTGTAAACAGAAAATGGTCATGGTCAGGAAACATGCCGTTCACGTCCAATGCTGAGTTGGCATCGTGACCTAAAGCAAAGTCCAGTTCAGTCCTAAGACAAAATAGATCGTAAACCTACAAGACAACGTCTTATTTTTATTAGGTTAAAAAGGTTAGGTAAAGTAAATTTCGTGACTTTCGTGCGGGGAAATGTAATTATTTTGAGATCTCCGAGGCTTATTTAATTCGTTGAACCCGATTCGATTGCTGAATAGTCTATAGTGTTGATAGTGACAATGTTCTCATAAAATAATTGTTCATTCGAATTGTTATGGGTTGTTTTCTGTTTGTGGTTACTTACTTGTATACCAATATATCTCCAGAAGCGATGGATCCCAAGTTCAGGTTACGCCGAGTGGCTACTGCAGTCTGCGCTAGCACGTCAGCGTCTTCAGTCAGCTCTGCCACGTCAGTCAGCTCATCCACGTCAGTCACAACCACCTCTGGCATTTCGTTCAGGTCACCGTCAGCCACTTCGTCTCCGTCAGCCTCAGCCACGTCAGGCATCTCCACCACGTCAGGCACTTCATTGCCGACTACTGCAGCTATTGCTGCCGCTGCTAACAACACGAGGAGGAGTAGGCTCTTCATCTGGAAATAACATTACTTTTGTTATGTACCAAACTAATTATCACCACATTATTCAAGAATTAATATCTCTTCGAATAGTTACAACAAACTGTAATTATTTCGCATTATTTTATTTTAGAAGAATATAATTGTTGCCTTTATTCTTCAAAGCCAAAGGTTTTACTTCCCCTTGTTATTGACTGAGTTTAAGGCCAATTGTGAAGGTCTAGATACTAGATGCTTGTCTTGTCTATACCTGGGAAAAAACTTAAAAAAAAAATTACTTACTATTTAAATGTTTTTTCTTTGACTTGATTCACGAAACACTAAAGTGATCTCCTTTGAGGACAGTGTGAGAATAAGTTGTATTCTGAAGGAGCCAGTATTTATAGTAAAATTAGAAAACAACCACAATGATAAGATAATATCTGACCTACATTTCGGTAAATTACATCCACATTATATGACAACCTAATCAGTGACGTAGTAAACAACAAGTTAGACGACACAGATTTAAATTAGAAAGATAGATAGATTACTCATGTGTTAACATCAAAAATAAAATAAAGGAACTTCAATCAAAAATAAGTCTAATGGGACCCCAGTCCAAACTTTTGGTGCCAAATAAATACTTATAATATTAGAGTGAAGCTTGTCATTTTCTAATTCTAATATAGAAGTTCGGCCAGCTAGCGCATTTCGTAACGCTACGCGCTAAGCGGCGAGCTACGAGCAGCTACGGCGTAGCTACGATGTTGTGATCTCCACGCTTCCTCTAACTATACATATAATAAATTAAAGTCGCTTTCTGCCTGAGTGACCACGTTGTTCTTCTTAACTACGCAACAGATTCTGATGCGGTTTTACCATCAGTTTATAACTATGTATAATGCGTAATATAATATAGAAATCTACATACTTTGTGAAAGCAGTTCCAAGATAATTCATATTTAAATTTAAATTTATAGACTGCACAGAACGCTTACGTGCAAAATAGATTGTTCTATAAAAACCATTGTCACTGGCTTAAATGCATTTTTCCTGTGATGCGGATATGAGTCCACATGCGTGCTTGGCCCGCATGCGAGCCGCCCGCATTCTATCGCTTCGTACATATTTTTCTCGTCATGTATGCCACAAGCACGCGGGACGCGAGGAGTTTGCGGGTGCAACGCGCTAAGCTCACGCATGCGGGAGAGGCACGCACGCGGGCCTAAGAGCCGCGTGACAAGAAGAAGGGCCAAAACCTTCGCTAACAACACTACAATTAACGTCCTTTCAGTTACTTTACGCCTGATTTTGCAGCACAGTAATCTTTATTCTTGTCGCTAATCTTTATTTCTGTAATCCTCTATTAAGTAATCACAGGTAATTTACTCACAAAACTACTACATTCTTATCATTGTCTTATCAGCGAGGTATTTTATTTTTGCATCCTAAATAATCGGTATCAATAACAAGCATGATTAGATTATAGATTAAAATATTAGGTGTCAAAAACAGAGTGCTTCCCCGAATTTACCCTAGATTTAAGTTCCGGCTTCCGGTCTTTTCAAAGTTAAGCAAATATTCCTTGTAAAACTATTATGTTGGGTGGCAAATGAATTTTCGAAAAGAAAGAATGGTAAAAATTGTTTAATAATTCGCTACTCGCTAATCAATTATTGTTATTAACTGTGCTTAGTTACGGTGCCAACTTTTACTTAAATCAAAGGCACCTCTACCACCGATTTTCTGATTACTCGACATGTGCTATTTTTTTTTTTTTTTTATATATTTTTGTTTTGTTTTTTTTTTAAAAACGTTGCCCCACACTAGGAATTTCTTCCTGTCGTGGGTGCGTTTACAAACATAGAAACTCACATACACTAACACCCAGACCCGGAACAACTACTTGCAGATCATACAAATATTTGTTCCGTGCGGGAATCGAACCCACGGCACGTTGCGCAGCAGTCCATCGCTCAGCCACTGCACCAACCGTGTCGTCGTGCAATTGTGACGCCGTAGGAATTTACTTAACTTGACAGCTCTTATTTACCTTAAGTAGTTACTTTATTGTGTTACTGATTATAGGAATTACCTACCTTAATCCGTTTAGTTGGTGTACAACAAAATTAGCACCATATATTGTTTTAAGAGTCCCTTAATACAAAATGTCTGTACTTAGAAATTATAGGCATTTCTTTTCAGATATCTTAAGTTAGGAAAAGATGGAATGAACTCCGGCCCGTAATAGTGGTTAGTTGGTGGTATGAGCGACCGGTGATAACTGGAACGTGGTAATGCAAATGTAAAAAGAAAAACCATGTAATTTTCTAAGCTTTTTCTTTAATTGAAACTTGACAGAACAGGTTAAGATTAAATCCTTATAATTAATAGCACCAAAAAAAATCTGACTCCAGCAATCCACTGCTCCGCGCAGTTTATCGTCCATAGACTTCGATCTGGTAGTTATAGCCGCGACTTCTAGCTGACTGAAGCCTGATTGTGACGACGTTACTTCCAACTCCTCCAGCCCTGATGGACGAGCTGGACCCCTGTATGGTCCCCACGTGCCTCACCCGGATCGCGGTTATCCGGAGGGAGTTAGTTCGGAAAGTGATGTCTTGAACATGAATCACGTTGTTAGCAGCTCCTCTGATGTGGGCGGTTCTGAAAACACATCAAATGCCAATGAAAAGAGAAATTCATCAATCAGCTTATAACTTTCCCACTGCTGGGACACCGGCCTCTTCTCTGTGAGAGGGAGGGGGACGCAATACACAACGCGGGTATGGTTTGGTGGATGGTACATGTCTTCGAATTTTTGGTTCTAGGACATGCTAGTTTCACCTTATAATACAATAGTCAGTCAGTCACCTTATAATAGGTAAGTTTTGCATATTCCACAGCTAATAATATCTCATTTGCTCTGTGTAAACTAGGTAGTTAGCATAAATTCATTTTTACAAGCTTTATTTATCAAGTATCAACACGAATTATCGCACTATGTACAGGGTTACACAGTCCTGTTTTTTTTCAAATTTTGCGCTTTTTTCAGTCTCCACTATCGTTGACCAAACACTAAGCTATGTCATTTGAAAAATTGTCTGGTCCTTTAGGACAAGAGAATCTTTTTGACGTTTTTATCCTTTTGCTATTGCAGTTACCTACAGTTTACAAACAAGAGTTATGTTTCTCATATTTCTGAAGGAAATAACATATGTATTTAAGAACCATTTTGTTTAAACTTAACTATGTAGGTAATTGGAAAAATATTTGGTACCACATGATTAAATAAGTAAAGATATAGACTGTTCTATATATAAACTAGCTTTGATTCCTTTCATGTCATAGTTTTACCTGAAAAATGTAAAGCTAGTCAACAAAAACAAAACCATATATTTTAGTTATTTATTTAAAAAACATTAAAAATATACTAGATGGTGCAATTTTTTTTCTTATAAAAAATATATCTATACAATAAAGAAAGAAAAAATAAGAGTTTTGGGCACATTCAGTGTTACTTAGACAACCTAAGTAACACTGAATGTGCCCAAAACTCTTTTGAGCAAATTATCTAACATACACTTGAATCCTATAGTGGTATCCGCGGCCTGTAGCTGATCGTATCCTGATTGTGACAAACGAGCTTCCAATTCCTCCACTCAAGATGGATGGGGTTGCGTTCTGTGAGGCCCCCACGCGGTTCACCCGGATCGCACTCACGCGCCGGTTCGTGCGGATTGTTATATCTCTCACGTGGAAATGATTCGCGACACCGTTCGCCCTGACCTCGCTACTGTAAACAGAAAATGGTCATGGTCAGGAAACATGCCGTTCACGTCCAATGCTGAGTTGGCCTCGCGACCTAAAGCAAAGTCCAGTTCAGTCCTAAGGCAAAATAGATCGTAAACCTACAAGACAACGTCTTATTTTAATTAGGTTAAAAAGGTTAGGTAAAGTAAATTTCGTGCGGGGAAATGTAATTATTTTGAGATCTCCGAGGCTTATTTAATTCGTTGAACCCGATTCGATTGCTGAATAGTCTATAGTGTTGATAGTGACAATGTTCTCATAAAATAATTGTTCATTCGAATTGTTATGGGTTGTTTTCTGTTTGTGGTTACTTACTTGTATACCAATATATCTCCAGAAGCGATAGATCCCAAGTTCAGGTTACGCCGAGTGGCTACTGCAGTCTGCGCTAGCACGTCAGCGTCTTCAGTCAGCTCATCCACGTCAGTCACAACCACCTCTGGCATTTCGTTCAGGTCACCGTCAGCCACTGCGTCTCCGTCAGCCTCAGCCACGTCAGGCATCTCCACCACGTCAGGCACTTCATTGCCGACTACTGCAGCTGTTGCTGCCGCTGCTAACAACACGACAAGGAGTAGGCTCTTCATCTGGAAATAACATTACTTTTGTTGTACCAAATTAATTAACACCACATTATTCAAGATTTAATCATGCTTTCGAAAAGTTACAACAAACTGTAATTCTTTTTGCATTCTTTTATTTTAGAAGAATATAATTGTTGCCTTTATTCTTCAAAGCCAAAGGTTTTACTTCCCCTTGTTATTGACTGAGTTTAAGGCCAATTGTGAAGGTCTAGATACTAGATGCTTGTCTTGTCTATTCCTGGGTCAAAACTATAAAAAGAAATTACTTACCATTTAAATTTTTTACTTCGACTTGGTTCAAGAAACACTAAAGTGAACTCCTTTGAGGACAGTGTGAGTATAAGTTGTATTCTGAAGGAGCCAGTATTTATAGTAAAATTAGAAAACAACCACAATGATAAGATAATATCTGACTTACATTTCGGTTAATTACATCCACATTATATGACAATAACCTAATCAGTGACGTAACAAACAACAAGTTAGACGACACAGATTTAAATTATAAAGATACTAGTTTGTATCTTTTACTCATACGATAACATCAAAAAAAAAAGGAACATCAATCAAAAATAAGTCCAATGGGACCCCAGTCCAAACCTTTGGTGCCAAATAAATACTTATAATATTAGAGTGAAGCTTGTAATTTTCTAATTCTAATATGTATAGAAGTTCGGCCAGCTAGTGAATTTCGTAACGCTACGCGCTAAGCGGCGAGCTACGAGTAGCTACGGCGGCGGCGTAGCTACGATGTTGTGATCTCCTCGCTTCCTATATCTGCGGGAATGTCCAAAAGGGATACCGGGACCTTGGCAACTGGCAACTGAAGGAACACGGGTGGGTTTTAAGGACAGTAAAAGTCTGACACGCCCTTCCGCTCCACCCAGCTCGGGAGAAGTCATTCGATGATTTCCCACACTCAAAAAAAAAAAAACCTTTCTATATCTATACATATAATAAATTAAAGTCACTTTCTGCCTGAGTGACCACGTTTATTTATTTATTTATTTTATTATTTATGTAGGTACACACAGTAAAATACATGGAGATACGACATAATTATAACATGAGTAAAAAGGTACTGCTTATTTCTTAAGAAATTTCTTCCAGCAGACCTGCGAAAGGAGAAATGAGAAAGAAATGTAGACAATAGTGTGTGAGAACAATAAGAGAAAAACATGATTATGCGAAGTCTTAACTAAAATATTAAATATACCTACACGTTGTTCTTCTTAACTACGCAACAGATTCTGATGCGGTTTTACCATCAGTTTATAACTATGTATAAGGCGTAATATATCATAGTAATTCATATTTAAATGTAAAGTTATAGACTGCACAGAACGCTTACGTGCAAATGAGATCGTTCTATAAAAACCACTGGCTTCAATGCATATTTCCTGTGATACGTATTTGAGTCCGCATGCGTGTCTGGCCCGCATGCAAGCTGCCCGCATTCTCCCGCTTCGCACATATTTTTCCAGTCATGTATGTCACAAGCACGCGGGATGCGAGGAGTTTGCGGTTGCAACGCGGTAAGCTCACGCATGCGGGAGAGGCACGCACGCGGGCCTAAGATCCGCGTGACAAGAAGAAGGGCCAAAACCTTCGCTAACAACACTACAATTAACGTCCTTTCAGTTACTTTACGCCTGATTTTGCAGCACAGTAATCTTTATCCTTGTCGCTACATGATAACGAACTGTGGAATGACAGTTAGTTTTGCTAGCGGCTAGCCTCAAAATTCCGCCTGTAATGTTAGCTATGCTTTTAAGTATAGATGAACAAGCAAGAATCGTGAATGACCTTTAGGTCATTCAGGATTCTTGCTTGTTCATCGTTCTACAAAACCAGTTTTAGTTCAACTGCGAAATAATGCCGGTACTTTTTTAATATCTATTATAACTTATCTTTTTTAATTTACTGACAAAACTACTACATTCTTATCATTGTCTTATCAGCGAGGTATCGCTAAATAATCATTATCAATAATAATCATGATTAGATTATAGATTAAAATATTAGGTAGCAATCACAGATGTGCTGCCCCGAATATGCCCTAGATTTAAATTCCGGCTTCCGGTCTTTTCGTATTTGAGTCCAAAAATCGGAATTGGTAAAAAAACTACTTTTGTATAAAAATTAACAAGCAAAGCACGAACATGATGTCCTGAGTTCCTACGACCCCCGGGGTCAAGCATTATTATCGCTGACTAGCTAGTAGGTATAAATGTAGGTATTAAAAATCTGTTGACAAAAGGACTGTAAGATTTCCTCATCAAAAGGCGGTCATGGTCGCTTAAGGTGCTCAGGACATCATGTCATCTAATTGATTAGTAGGTACTTACGTCTATGCGATAATATTAATGGAAGTCAGCCATCAGGTTAACCTACGCTTGCCAGGTTTGGTCCGTGGACGGGTGGCCATCTTTACATATCGAGACTCCTCCGAGCCTCGGAAATCACGTTAAGCGGTTGGTCCCGGCTATCATTCCTGGATCTTTGATAGTCGTCACGGGTCGTCAGAAGCCCGAAAGTCGGACAACCAGTCTTAGCGAGGGGTATCGTATTACCCAATTACTGGGTTGTGGAGGTCAGATAGGCAGTCGCTCCATGTAAAATACTGGTAGACTGGAAGCCGGCCCAAACATAGTTGGGGAAAGGCTAGGCAGATTGATAGGCTAACGCGATTATTTTGCCACACAATTAACTGTGGGACGCAACGTGAGTCGATACTCTTGCGCCATTCCATCTTCCTGGCTCGGCGTGATATATGCTGGAGCTGCCGCTTTTAAAAAGTGACTTTCACTTTTCCGATTTTTTCAATGACCGCGGCAACGTTTTTAAATTTTCATTCCGTAAAAACATGATTCCGACTATTACGAACATTAAAACTAAAAGACAATTCGTTCCGGTTCAATACTTTAAAAACATAAAAAATTACAATCAACCTACTGTTGCGGTCGGTGTGAGAACTCAAACTCAAACTCAAAGCATTTATTTCAAATAAACCAATTACAGGTACTTTTGAATTGTCAAGGGGTCGGTCAGTCAAAAAAAAAATGAAGCTAGTTGCCCATTCCAAAGCGTAGTAGGTTCCTATGGAGAAGAACGGGCAAGAAACTCCACGGACACTCTTTTAAATCAAAATTTTGTTACAATATATTGGTTACATCATTCAATTGAAATTAAACATGTGAGAACAATGTAAAAAAGAAAAAAAAAAAAAAGAGACGTGCACGTTAAAAGCGTCCGTAAAGATAAAAAACAATTCAAAAATTAAAATAAATTAAAAATAAGCCGTGGCAGCTTAGAGATGACCAGTCCCTACTGGCGGCGCCCGTTCACGAACATGACGCATGGATCAGCACCATTCAGCTCAACCATTTTGAAGGGAACTTAATGATCCAACACACACGCCACCACCAGCGAGACATTTGAGTGAGCATGACATACTCTCTGCCGCCAGGGCACATTCAAGTCAATGAACGACGTACCTAGTAAATGGTAGCTTTAAGGTAGGTAAGTACATAGTGCTCACATATGTGATATGAAATTATACAATACTAGGAGATTGAATTTATACAATGTCAAGATAGTCTTTACAATATTCAGCAGCTCCAACAATATTTTCGAATGCCAATCAATTAGTTTATGCGTCCTTGTGGAGCTGGAGCAGCGCTAAGCCAAGCATTTTTGTCAGCGATGTAATCCCCCAATTTATAATATGCTTGGCGGCATAGTGTGCGTTTTACCCAAGATTTAAATTTCGTTTCATTCAGTTGAAGTATGTGGGGAGGTATTTTATTGTAACATTTTAAACAGTACCCCATGAAGGATGAGTCTACTTTAGCCAGTCTGAAACCCGGTTGAACTAATTGGTCCCTATTTCTAGTCCTATAAGTGTGTCTTTCACCTCTTTTACTGAAAAGACTTAGATTTTTCCTTACGTACATGATGTTTTCATAGATATATTGACAAGGTACCGTCATGATGTTAATATCTTTAAACAGTTCTCTTAAAGAATCGCGCCTGCGGAGCCCATATATTGCTCTGATGGCTCTTTTCTGCAGAATAAATATAGACTCGATATCTGCAGCCCGTCCCCACAATAAAATACCGTAAGACATGATACTATGAAAGTAGCTGAAATAAACTAGCCTCGCGGTATCTACATTAGTAAACTGACGGATTTTTCTCACAGCATATGCTGCTGAACTTAGCCGTCCTGCAAGAGATGTTAAATGAGGACCCCATTGCAGCCTTGAGTCGAGGGTGATCCCCAAGAAAACAGTTTTATCGACGAATTCTAATTTCTCCTTATCCAATACTATGTCACAATCACTACTTTTAACATTCGGTAAAGCAAATCTTATGCATTTAGTTTTTTTCCCATTTAATACTAAATTATTAGCAGTGAACCAACTATGTACCTGCAGTAAGGCGTTATTTACGTCGTCCAAATTTGATGCACGTCTATTTATCTTAAAAATTAATGAAGTATCGTCAGCAAATAACACCATTTGTGGTTGGTTTTTTAATAAATGGGGTAGATCATTAATATATACTAGAAAGAGGAAAGGACCCAATATCGAGCCTTGTGGAACACCCATTTTTACTTTTAAACCGATTGAATGGACATCATTTATTTGAACTTGCTGTTGTCTATCGTCTAAATAAGATTTTACTAAACTGAGCGCAAGTTTACCTAGTCCGTAATGCGCAAGTTTCAAAAGTAAGGTTTCGTGATTTACGCAATCAAATGCCTTGGAGAGGTCACAAAAGATTCCTATGGCATCTTGCGCCTCCTCCCACGCTGTAAATATGTGTTTTAATAAGGTGACACCGGCGTCAGTCGTACAACGTCCTTTGGTGAAACCATATTGCTGATCGTGTAAGATCTGGTTGGTATTAAAATGATTAAGCATCTGATTTAGCATTACCTTTTCGAACACCTTGCTGAATACTGGCAACACGGATACTGGTCTATAATTGTTGGTGTCTTTACTGTTCCCAGATTTAAAAAGAGGTACAACTTTACTATATTTCATTAAATCTGGGAAGACTCCTTGATCCACACACAAGTTAAATATTAAAGCTAAATATGGTGCTATAGTCTCAATTATGGATGCACAAACTTTGATAGATAATCCCCATAGATCTTCGGTCAATTTGATTTTTATTTGCCGAAATGCTTTACTAAACTTAGTAATAACAATCGTAATTATTACGTAAGTACCTTTTCTTTCTTTTAATAACTTGTTTAGCTATAAATAAATAATTAAGTAGGTAGTAATTATTACTAAATAAAATAAAAAATATACTTACGCTCTCCGTTCATTTAGGTAAGTACTTATAACATGTTACGCGAATTCAATGAAACCACAACCCATTTTGTTTACTTCACATATGACTAATGCCACTCACAAAATAAATACTATAACAAAACTCGTTAGTAACGTAATAATTTAACGCACATAAAAAAAAGTAATTCTACGATTTTATTTTCCCGCCATCGTAGACAACCCGCCATCGTAGACAACCCGCCATATTCCTTTCCACAGACTAAAAATGATTACATTGTTACAACTACATGAGTAGACTAAAGCACAAAAGTTATTCAGCCAGTATTCATTTTAACAAAGCGCAAAATTCATATTTTAAAATGGGAAATTCTGAATTTAATTCTAAATTCAGACAAGGCGACGCGGACGGGCGTTCTAAGTTTAAAATTGCTTCCCATTCAGGCTCCCTGAACAATGGCCGTTGCAACGAAAACGGAAACTACGGAAGCAAACCTACATTTATATAGCAGAGATCCAGGATTTAGTGGCAGACTTTTACACTGTTACTCTTTTGTAATGTATTGGGGTTACTTCCGTGGTAAATAAGCAATAATTATCCCATTTTTAAACTCCGCGAGTTTAATTTTAATTTTAATTTAAAGCATGGAATTAGTATGTACTTTATAGTACATTCAGCTCCGGGTTGTCAACCATGGAATTAGTATTAGTATGTACTATATTTTTCAACACAGTGCAAGTGCGACCAGCGATAACCAAACAGTCTTTAGAGGTATGAGGAACAGGATGTAAAGTTCTCTCATCATCTATAGAAAAGGGAGGATCCTCCGACCAGACGGGTGTTGTGACTGGCGGGCAACTACCCAACGATTGGAGTTGAAATCTTGTATACAGGTTGTAAGGGTGAGCACCGTTGTCACTCAAACCATGGATAGTTGACTTAAATATAAAAATAAATGACCGAAACCGCGAACAACAAAAAAAAACGTTATTTTCATTAAAAGATTTTAAAAAGTTTCCATCCGACACCGTGCTCGCAAGCAAAACAGCTGACTGACTGAGGGAGGGGTCGCGCTCGCGGCCGGCCAGGTCACGTCCCGCGACCCCCACCCGTGTTAAGACGCAAGGTCGTTGCCCTAGCGCATAGGTGAAAGGGTACAATACTCGAGTGGTAAAATGTAATTTAAACAACAAAAAAAAGTCGTAATTTTCCATTGATTTTACGTTCTTTAAATGATACCAAACCACTGGTTTCAAGGATAACGGTGTTTACCCTATCATCCTGTATATGTCCATCACGTGGTAAACTCTAATTGCGCGTTGCAGGATTTATTTGACGTCAGGATTTGTGTGTGACGTCAGGTCTTTGATGCGTAGTTCCCATGCCGCCACAGGTCCTTTGAAGACGTTCCTAGTAACTCAACTAAAATCACTTTCTCTTCTTTCGCAGGCGGTTTCTGATGAAATGCTGGTCGAACTGAAGGCATGCTTCATGGAGGCTTACGACGACAACCAGGATGGCAAGATTGACATACGAGAGGTAATCATATAGCATCAATATATTTGTAGAAACAAGAGGCCTAAACTTCGATTACGAATACATTCAGGATTAGCGCCTCAAAAACGACCCGAAAATAAGACTAGATTTCTAAGTAAGTTATTTATTTTTCGGACTGTTTTCAACGACCGGACCACACAGTCGCGTCTCTCAACCCACTGGCTCGCTTCAGCTTGGCCAAAGCTTAAAAATTACAATTTTTGTACTTTAGTACATTTGATGTGTAAGGGTCAGTTTACACCGAGACGCGACGCGACGCGCACTTTTTTATGATCCGATACAATATCGAATGTATTTACTACACAATAAGGCGCATGCGCTGCGCAGCACCGCGTATCTCAGCGTACTTTGACACGTGTCAACCCTTGCACTGAAATTATACCTTTTCGTGAAGAAAATAAGTTCGATAATTGTTAAAAAGTTCGAGTAGCATCGCGTCGTTTGACGTCGCAGTCTGGGCCTCACCGCCTGGCCACGGGAAATTCGCTACAGCGAATTTTCGGGCGGCGCGAATTGCGGTGCGTTTTGCGGCAAAACAAAATGTACTAAGCATGCCACGGGAACCGCGGCAGGCGGGGCGATTTGCGAATTTTGCCGAGCGGATTCCGTAGCGGAAAAACAAATGCGAATCAATACAGGGCTGCCTACTTTTTTTTACAAGAAATAAAGTACGAAAGAGACGGCAAATAAACAGTATTTTGAAAAAATAAAAAGTGTTAAATTTTTTTTATGTTTTGAATAAGTACATTATTTTTTGGTACTCCTCGCACATGTTATTATCATCCATCATTTAAGCTTCGTAAGCCTCATCATATTTCCATGTAAAATTAAAGTAGATAAATGAGGAGCTAATTTTTTATTAACTTTATTGTAGCTCTAATTCTGTCGTCCCGCCATTTTGTTTACTAAAGTATATTTTTGTTTCACCATAGAGTCCGTTTTTAATCTCGTAGACTATTTTGACATTTCAAATTATTGTTGTTTGTTTTTTCAATTTGGAGTTTGCATTTGCACCTGTCAAATTAGTCTACGGGATTAAAAAATGAACATTAGACTTCTACAATTTGACTTTTTAGGGGTTTTTGTAAGAGAAGATAAAGGTGAATGTGAATCGTTTTCATTTTCTATTTTTGTGCACTAACTAACTAAGTAATCACAATTATGATAATAGGTTTAGTTGGAAAACTTGGAAATTAACAAAACGAAGGCAAAAGCCCGAAAAAAGGTTATGTTATCCGCGCGTATTTGCGTCAGTAGACGTCACCGTCGCCGTCGGCAGACTGTCAGACGGACGGTGACCTCTTGACGACAATTTGACATTTGACTGAGTACTTCTGAAATCCACCGCTAGCATTTATTTTCTTAAACAATTTTTTTTACTTTATTTTTATTGAATAGTAAAAAGTATTTTAAGTTTAAATAAAGTATAATACTGTTTTTAACAGTATGGTTGGCAGCCCTAGGCGCATGCCACGCCCACGGATAGTATAGAAGCCAGGAACTTGAAACTATACTCAAATTAGGGGTATGAGGTATGATAACGTTACGTTATACGTTAGGTATAGTTCCAGTAACCATTTACGAACTAATTTCTTGGCAATATTACGAAAATCTATTGGAACGACATCAACTATTAATTTAGTTACGATCCGAGTGGAACAGTAGAAATTATCGCTACTGGAACGGATTGTAATGGTATTTTAACGTTATTTGATAACGTTTCAAGTCCCTGATAGAAGCCCAACAAGTTCTTCTTGTTAAATTCTCCGTCCATACCGACCGACTTTTAGTTAAATAATGAATACACAATCTCTTCCAAATATTGAGCAAAAAAACCTACTCTCCAAGCAATATCGAGATAACTTAGATAAAGACATTTTGCTCTCGGTCTATATTAATCTCGGCGGCGAACGCTCTTCCCGTGCCGCTTGTTTTGCCGCCCCGCTTGCCGCACCGCAATTCGCGCCGTCTGTCCCGTGGCCAGGTGGTAAGTGTATCTGACGGGGTCCAATAGGACCGATGCCTGCCAGGGTTGCGGAATAGTCCGAAAGGGATACCGGGACCCTGGCAACAAGCAACTGAAGGAACACGGGTGGGTTTTAGTCAGTAAGAGACACGCCCTTCCACTCCGCCCAGAGCGGGAGAAGTCATTTGATGATTTACAACCCAAAAAAAAAAAAATGCGATAAGTGTATGAGAAATGTTTCTATGCATTTCAATTGATTCCTTGTTCGTCTATACGATATATTTTACCATCTCCATGTATTGTTACAGTTAGCACAGCTGCTTCCCATGGAGGAGAACTTTCTTCTACTCTTCAGGTTCGACAATCCTTTGGAGTCCAGTGTGGAGTTTATGAAGGTAAGTCCAGTCCAGTCTATAGTCCCTAACACTACCTAGGCGGATTCCCGGCCACCGCCGGCGTGGGCTTGCAGACGGTGAGCAATGGGTAGCTCGCTGTCCGATAAAGACCAGGCTCGGCTCAGCTACGGCGCGTTGTGTTCCACGCGCGCTTCAAAGAGATGTCAGCACAACAGAAGGGGTCCACTAGGGCCGATGCCTCTCGGGGTCGCGGGAAAGTCCGAAAGGTATACCGTGGCCTCTGGCAACTTACAGGTAACAAGAAGAGGGAGCCGTTTTCGTCACAGACAAGATTATGTACAGTGTAGGAAATTAATTCCGCAAATTGACAACCTACGTCAATTAGCCGTGAAGCCATTTCATACGTCAAAGAATGACCGTTATGTTTTGAATATACGGACAATTTAAGTTGGTAGTTAGTTTGTTTATCAATTAATATCCCTGACTTTACCAACCTTTGTCTGTGAGTTTTGTAAAAAGAAATAAAATAGGTACTTTACCAACTTTTTCCCGTGAGTTTTGTAAAAAGAAATAAAATAGGTAAGTCAAGAAACAAGCTTGCTTTACATACTGCACCTATTGGGTGCCACCAGGGATAAGATTAATATCTGTAAATCTATATCTTAGCAAGATGTGACTCTGCTTTGGTGGAGTTCGGGCCTAACTTGTTATGTTTGTTTGTCAGATTTGGCGAGAGTACGACACCGATGGCAGCGGGTACATAGAGGCCGATGAACTGAAGGTAAATAAAGACGCTTTTAAACTAGGCAACGAAATGTTGCGCAACTGTGTTTTTGTTGTACAGACTAGTCAGAGTTAGAGAAGCAAGTCAAAGAAAGCTTTGATTGGATTAGGAATAAGCCAATCAAACCAGGGAATGAAAACCTTTATAAATTACGAATGTCACTTTGTTAAGACAAAGTGACATTCTATCAGCGATAACGATGATGGAAAAGGCAAAAATGTATTGGACTGACATAAGCTATCGAAAACCTTATATCAATCCAGTTGAAAGTCGTTGTAGAAATACGAAACGCTTTCGAAGCGATTGTCACTTGTCTAGGCCCAGGTATCAAAGAATTTTGGTTACTTCTACGACTAAGGCTTAGAACTCACGGAGCGGTTTTCACCCGCGCCCGCCGCGTTTGCGGGCCCGCAGCCTTCTGTAGGATGTAGATTTATATGCAAAAAGTAAGAGCACATTAATTTCACGACGCGTTTTACACCCGCGGCGCGCGCGATTGATTGCGGGTCCCGCGGCACCGGCGGGCAACCGCGGGCGGCAGTCGCCCGCCGCCGGTTGTGCCCGCACGCTCTGCGATCGCTTGACCGCAGTAGCCGGTGGGGCGGGGGGTACAGAAATCCGAAGCCATTTTGCACATCCACCCGTCTTGCGATCTTGGCCCGCCAAGTTTGCGGGCGATGATCTCAACCGCGACAGCTGCGTAACTGCACAAATCACCGGTCTCGTGAGAAATAAAACCGCAGTTCAAGCACCGCGGCGGGAGCGGTTGAAAACCGCTCCGTGAGTTCTTAGCCTAAGGGTACCGCTAGAGTGCGTTTCATCAAATAGTTCCTTTGCCGTAATTTTGGCTCCATTGTTGTACGACGAATACACGCTACGCCGGTACGGCGCGGCGACGCTACCTAATAGGTCCATTTTTTAATTTAACAGTGGAGCTAATATTACGGTGTAGGAACTATTTGATGAAACGCACTCTATCTGAGTAACCCAAGAAGAAGAAACATGTTACCGTTTTATTACCGGGTGCTTCTTTGCAGAATATTTGTAATTTTAGTCTGGAATTCACTTTATTCAAAATTGTGTTGCCTCGTGAATTCACCTTGCAATTAGTCTGGAGCGTTCATGTATAAATATTTTAGTGTTGCTAGGACTAGCTGTTTTAATTTCATTGTGAGTCTGTGGCATTGCCCTTGGCGGAGAAGTATTGCAATTTAAAATGTTCTTTATTTTCTCGCAATTTGGTTTATTACAAATGTAAAAATATTGCCAGCCCTGTTAAAAATACATACATAGGGACAGTCGCCAGCACATCAAGCTACTACAATTTGTCAAACTTTTGTAGATTTTAAACTTTATCGCTAAAGCATTAGGTTCAAGGTTGATTGGGAAAGTTTGACAGTTTCGGGTAGCTTGATGTGCTGCCGTCTGTACATAACTTCACGCCTGTATTCCCCGAAGGGTTAGGCAGAGGTGCACATATAGTATACCCACATTTTGCCTTTTATGTTTAACTCCAGTGTAATAGGAGGCGACCCTATTGCCATCAACTGAGCATAAATCCAGACTCTGGGCTACTATTAAGAAATTCCAGATGTAAAAAACTCATAACACATTGCACGACCCGGGAAACGAACCTCGTGCTCAGCAGTAGCTCTTGCGACCACTAGACCTGAGGCAGTCCACCAACAACTAATCAACTGTTTGCACAAAATTGATTCTTTTTTTTTTTTCCTTGCTGTCCCTCTCCTGCGCAAAGGCCAGATTCATTGTTACTTTTCAAATTAGTTAGCGAAATAATTCACAACATATTGTTCTTTTCCAGAATTTCCTCCGAGATCTTCTGAAGGAAGCAAAGAAGATAAATGACGTGTCAGAAGATAAACTCATCGAATACACTGACACAATGGTATCTAATCAGAAATCGTTTTCACTTTTCGCCACATATGGGTCACGCCACGATCAAAATAGTATATAGAAACCCTACATTGCTAGTTTATAGAGGTATGAGGAACAGGGTGTAAAGTTCACTCTCCTCCGACCAGACGGGTGTCGTGTCTATCGGGCAACTGCCCAACGATTGGTGTCGGGCTCTTGTATACCGGTCGCGCGGTAAACTCTGCTTGTGAGATAAAGGATTTGTGTGACGTCAGGTCTTTGATGCGTAGTTCACATGTGGCTTTGTAGATACCACAAGTACAACAAAGCTACAAGATCACTCTCACTAGGGCAGCATAATCAGTATAAAACGTCCGCACTACTTGGACACAGATCTCCTCTCTGTGAGACCCTACTCAATCGTAGTCAACGCTGGGGAAGAACCTCAGACAAGACAACTTCAATAACAATTTAATTATAATTCCATCTTCATAGATACAGTTCCATTGTCTAGAAGATAATATTGTTTGCTACAAAGGTATTCATGAAACGCTGCGATGATTCGCAAAATCACACTGGGCGCGTGGTTTATGGCGTATTCCCACTCATAGAAATGTGGCCTAGAGTCCTAGTATCTATCTAGTGGAAACATTTTCCAAAAGTCAAGATAGATAATACAAGATAGATCTATTTAGAATAAAATATTTTTCAATGTTGATGCTAATTTATTTTAATTTACAGCTCCAAGTATTTGACTCCAATAAGGATGGCAGACTACAACTATCAGAAATGGCCAAGTGAGTATTCATCTTTTGATTTAATACTTTTTGTATGTGTGTGTTAGTGGAGGTACTTCTAGTAAATGAAAAACAGCCAGTTATTTTTACGGAGATATATTCCAATCACCATCAATCAAGTAAATGTCGACCTGTTGCGAACCCGAACCCGACTCGTGAGGAAGTGAACGAACATTAAAATAAAGATGGGTACGGATAGCGCACGCTAGTGATGTTCGTATTAATTAGTAACATTTTTAGTGTTGGGATTCCAACAACTGAGTTCAAAAAAGGGAACGAAAATGATCTAAATTCGACATTTTTAAAGTTTGTTTAAGTATATGCCATAATTATCTAAAAACTTTCCGGTAAAGTATTTAAAAATAATATCCCTTTTTCGCGCTAAAGATAAGAAATTAAAACAAACAGATTAAATAATATTTAATCATAATCAAGGTCAATTGCAGGGGAATAACAATTAAGGATGTAATCGCGTCTTATCTAAAGAGATTATTAATAGTTATTAATATTAATCTGACAATAATAATAGGATTATAGATAGATATTATTTATTGATTAGATAGTAGTAAGAATACCGGCTGGCCTATAATTGGGGGAATACCTTTTTTTTTTTTTTTTTGAGTTGGGAAATCATCAAATGACTTCTCCCGCTCTGGGCGGAGCGGAAGGGCGTGTCAGACTTTTACTGACTAAAACCCACCCGTGTTCCTTCAGTTGCCTGTTGCCAGGGTCCCGGTATCCATTTCGGACTATTCCGCAACCCTGGCAGATTGGGGGAATACCTAAGGGCCAAGAAAAGTGGCAATCGCTTTCAAAGCCTTTTGAATTTCTACAACGACTTTCAACCGGATTGACATATGGTTTTCGATAGCTAATGTCAATCCAATACATTTTTGACGTTAGCTACCATCATAAATATCGCTGATAGAATGTCAGTTTTTCTAGGCAATGTCTATGTCCCCGGTGAATTTTCAAAGTCACAGAGTTTACAATGTCAAGTGAGAATTTTAAAATCTAGACACACAGCCGTTAACTGGATAATTATAATTTTAGAGGGTGTTAAAATATTGTGAAATTTGTCCGAAAAGTTTTTATTTTTCACTTTTTAGTTGTGGTACCTACCCCACACAAATTCGAATACCACTACCTACTATGTAGGATAACAGTGAAGGAGTAAATAAGGATATCGTCTAGATAAACTAAGTGGGAAAAATACGTAATATTGAAGCTAACTCAAAAACCACGCAAGCAAAGTTAATAAAATTTATATGGGACCACCTCGGAAGCATGGCCTACCATACAAAAAAGAATCATCAAAATCGATTCATAATTGGCGGAGTAATCGGGTAACAAACATACAAAAAAAAAAAAACATACAGATGAATTGAGAACCTCCTCCTTTTTGAAGAAGTCGGTTAAAAATACAGCCAAAACAGAAATAGCTCAAATGATGCGCTTACCAAAGAAGAGCTTTCCCGATCGACACATCCCGAATGTGCCGATCCGAACAAGTGCAAGCACCCCTTAATAACACCCTCCTCCCCGCTTACTGACATTTAATGTACTGATTTTACTACATATAATATAAAAAATATATAAATTGTTATTATATATTATATCTTTTTCTTGGTCGCGTACTTACCTACTTCATTACTGAAGATCGTGTCCCTGAAAAGCCTTTGTGGCTACATGCATGATGTTCTTTCACTTCATTCGGTTCTCGCGTTCTGTCAGGGTAGTCGTAACAGAGAGTCCATTGAGGGCGATTACCTGGTCTGACCCACGCGTAGCATGACACGAGTAGAAACGGGTTTTCTTTACGGAAGAATAGACAAAATGACAGATAAACTATCACAATCTGTCATTTTATCTATACTTCCGTCGACAAAACCCGTTTCTACCCGTGTTATGCTACCCGTGCAGCGGTTAGGTGAGTTGCCAGGTCCTTTCCCGTCTACCTTGCCCATCACCACCATTTTTTCAAGGTTATCTGGTTTCTGAAGGGCAATGCAACCAAACTAACCGAACATCCTTCGGTAACAGATCGTGGATAGTTTATTTCTTATGTGTGTTGTTCGAAGATAGATTTGTTCATTCTCTTGGCGGTCCATGGTATGCGAAGCATTCATCGCCAACACTATATCTCGTATGTATTTAATTTGTCAAGTAAATGCAAAACATATTACTATCTATCCACATATAACAGCCTTATTCAAAGACACAAGCCTCCTTTGTGTCATGCAGCTCTTAAACGTAGATAATAGAAGGTCCCTGAGCTTAAAGTATTGTACTTAAGCCGCTCAAAACCTGACCACCCGTGTAAGTACGGCCATTTATGGATTAGCAACTCCTTTGATGGACCTTTTTGTGAGAAAAATAAGCACATAATGGAGTCTCAAGTACCTAATTCTTTGTGGACCTTCGTATTTATAATTTTGAGTGATATTGAGCTAAACATAACATCAATCACGCCAGTAATTCCCAAAGGGATAGGCAGGCTGAGATGTACCTGTAGTCCGGCCACATTTCGCCAGTTATTTATAAGTCCATTGTTTTAGGGGGGCGAGCCTATTTTCATCAATCGGGCATAAATCTAGACTCCGGGCTTTTACTGAGAAATTCTTAATAAAAACTGCTCCTAAAACTCCGTACAAAATGTGATAGAAAAACAAAACTAGCTCAAGAACTTATTTTTGAGTGCAGAATTAAGATATTATATTAAATACCTTATCGTTTTATAGTGTAAAGCCGACGTATAGTCTATCTGCGATATTTATCTGTTTTTTTTTTTTTTAATGAACCTGCAGCTTTTATTTTATGGAATACTAGTTGACCCGACAGACGCTTCTCCCGTCCAAATATTCATTAAAAAAATCACACAAAGCACTTTCAGTTTTGCCCAAAGTTTGCTATTGTCCGGGCAACTTTTCCAAATTTTCTTTACAAAAAACCTTAATTCAGACTATTAGGAACATTTAAAACAAAAACTGTAAAAAAAAAAAAAACCGACTTCGAAGTTTTTATTTTTTACTTTTTAGTTGTGTTGCCTACCCCACACAAATTCGAATACCAGTAGCTGATGTAAATAACAATGAAGGAGTAAATGAAAACATCATCTAGATAAACTAAGTGGGAAAAATACGTAATATTGAAGCTAACTCAAAAACTACGCAGGCAAAATTAATAAAATGTATATGGGACCACCTCGGAAGCATGGCCTACCATACAAAAAAGAATCATCAAAATCGATTCATAATTGGCGGAGTAATCGGGTAACAAACATACAAAAAAAAAAAAACATACAGATGAATTGAGAACCTCCTCCTTTTTGAAGAAGTCGGTTAAAAATACAGCCAAAACAGAAATAGCTCAAATGATGCGCTTACCAAAGAAGAGCGTTAATTTTTTTATATAGATTGTTCACACATTTGCTAATATTATGAGCATGTTGCAGACTGCTGCCCGTCAAAGAGAACTTCCTGTGTCGACAAGTCTTCAAGGTGAGTGACATTTCATTTCCCGCCATTGTTCACCCAGACGCCATATTGCTGACACGCATGAAGATGAAACCATAGGTAAATAAATAGAAAATAGAGCTGGAGAATAAAAAGTGAAAATTCTTAGACGGCTATTCGATAATTTGACGAGAATTAAGTGAAGTTTCAAGGACGGCGGAGGCACATTTCGTTACATGAGAGAGAAGAAAGATATAACTCTCTCTCTCACTAAATCTCTCTTATTCTTTATGTTTTCAGAAGTTTCACTACTATCATGTGTACGTAAAAAAAATTGCGCGTGAAGTAAGCAAGCGCAATTTTTTTTTTTATTAAATTTTGTTTAGACTCAAAGTATTATATTTTTTTGGTGTAAGTTATGGGGTTATATAATGTTAAAATAAGTTCAATTCATAAATAAAATACGACTAGAGGTTCATCTCACATTTCATGCTTTAAGCCGAACATAATCATGTTGCCTACAATCATTTTTTTTTTTTCATTTAATTTCAACACCTTTAGATTTTTCAATTTCCACACGAAATGTAATAATACAGGGTGTCAGGGTAAACACCGTTATCCTTGCAACCAGTGGTTTGGTTTCATATAAAGAACGTAAAATTAATGGAAAATTACTTTTTTTTTTTTTAATCTTCATTTTGCCACAAGAAACGCAAGTTCGTTGCCCTATGCGCTAGGGCATCGAACTTGCTTCTCAACACGGGCGGGGGTTGCGGGACGTGACCTGACCGGCCGCGAGCGCGACCCCTCCCTCTTTTAGTCAGCTATTTCGCTAACAAGCACGGTGTCGGATAGAAAACTTTTAAAATCTTTTAATGAAATTAACGTTATTTTTTTTGTTGTTTTTGGTCATTTATTTTTATATTTAAGTCAACTGCCCATGGTTTGAGTGACAACCGTGGTTACCCTTACACCCTGTATAACTACTTTAGTTTTATTATTTTCTCAAGCATCCCTTCGGTAGAATATAAGTAGATAGTCACATTATCATAGTCCTAAGTACTCATTTCCTTTCTATTTAGTTTTGCTTTTAATTAAGAAAAAAACCTAAATCTCCCAAAATAAAAATAATAATTGCAATTTCCAGACATTACATCCTCATGACGCTCATTACATTAACACACCTACATTTATAATTATCATCATACAACATAGACTACAAATATTTTCTTAGACAAGCACTTAGATAGTTTATTAAACAGACATGTTTTAGAAGATTTGTCTTCACGCCATTCCATTTTGTTCTATAAGCATAACAGATCCTAAAAGCTCACGTACGAATTTTCAACAATTTACTTATCAAATCCATATATTTTCTGAAAACTTTCATAATTCAAAACAATATTGGAACAACTTACTTCAAACCAATTTAAAAAAAGAAAATGGAGTAAATAAAAAAGAAATACTCACGTGTCTGTTATATATATTAAACGTAAAATGATAAATAATTTAAATGAGCACGTTACTATGATTGGTTTGCCTGTCTGTCTCTCTGTCTATCCTAACACTAACGCTTATGTCTGCACTCTGCACTCCTAGGAGGGCATAGAGGTGAGTCCTCGCGTTGCGTTTACACGTTGGCCCACACTGGCTCCAAATGGCTGTCATTGTTTCATAAGAACCTAATTGAATGATTTTCCCATAAATATTTAATGAATATCAATTTGGAGCAGAGGGCATTATTTCATTGATTATTCGGCTCTGTTGGTTGGCCAACGTTTTAATGCGTCGTCACTTATTTTTATTAACAGTTACACAAAAACGAATTGTGTATAATAAAATAGTTTGCTTTTATAAAATTGTTTAACTAAAACTCTAGTTCTTTCTCTAAACTTTTTTATTTATTTAATATTATTGCACTGCGTTATGCTATGATAACTTATAGATTGTATAAAGTTTAATTATTTAATTTTTCTTTAATTTTCTTTCCGAATAAATATAATAACATTATGCTTGTACATAGTTATAAAACCCACTTTAATAAGTATAAAAAAATTGCATATAAAATGTTGGCGCCCAACATGGGACAAGTCTTAAGTTATTTTTTATACGGTTTGACACTAATACAAATATTCTTTATGCTATCAGGGAGCAACAAAACTTACCAAGGACGATATTGAAAGGGTCTTCTCTTTATACGACAGGGTAAGATGTTTTATTATTATTTTATAAGGGTATTTTTGGGACAATATCCCTTTTATAGAACACTTTTCTATAAAAGGATAAAGTCCCAAAAATATGGGTACGAAAATAGAAAAGTTGAAGGCATTTCCAGAGGTTGTTATTTATATCGGAGAAATGGGATAAGTGTGAAGGAATCTGTCAGATCTTTAACATTTACCTAAATAACGTACGGTCTAATGCTTGAGCCCGATCAGCTTAGTTTGTAAACTCAATTTAGCCATATCGAAGTTATCCATGACCTATTTTTTTAAATAATTACTTGGGTTGCGAAAAAATCAAGTTTTGGTATAGTCAAAAGCATACACAAAATCCAAAAAAGCTTTTCTGGTGACATAAAAATTGAAACTTTGAGAAAATACATATTTCATAATAGTATGGTTTCGATAATAGGAACATTTCCTAACATCATAAAATGTCTATCAATACTTTAGGAGAAAAACGCTTTTGAATCTCGCGTAAGTGTATTCTTCTTTCCCTTCTAAGTTTTTTTTAAGTAAAACTTGAATAAAGTCGTATTTTTTACTTAATAATCACAAAAAGAAAGTAATTTTATAGAAACTAACTCAATTTAAGTTATCTAACGAATTCATTCAAACTGTTCCAGGATAACAATGGCTCGATCGAGAATGAGGAACTCCGTGGATTTCTCAAGGATTTATTAGAATTAGTTAAAAAGGTTAGTGTTTTTGTTACAACCTTTTTATTTTATCTTTTGAATTGAAAAATAGAATTACTTAGTTTTAAAATTTCCGATTCGAGAATAAAAAAAATAAAAGGAACACTGATGAAAAACAAAAAACATAATACTTACACTTCCGGACTCAAGCCACACTGCATTTTTTCGTACAAAGCTCTGCATCTTTTTAAATGGCCATGAATTTAAATTTGGAACTATGATAACACCAAAATGATGGCTAGTATTTCGGCTTCAAAACTGCATCAATTCTTTGAATCATCACTATTTCGATGTTTTAGGCCTTTTTACCTAACAAGGAAATGCACGGAGGCTCGACGTAAGTCGCTACCCTACTTGGGACTATAGATCACTGGCTTTTAGTTAACTAAAAACACACTAACCCACGTGGGTTTTTGTGTTTTTTCATAAACTCCCTACATACTATTAATACGATGAAAGATTTTAGGGTATCTTAAAGTAAAAATCTGAAAATCTGTGGCAAACTTACACCGTTCTCTCCTAGGAGGTTTTCCTGTCATCACTTCCATATTTCTATAGATAATATATTTCCAAAATATAAAGCATCCAAACCATATTTTTCAGGATTATGACGCTCAAGACCTACTAGAGTTCGAAGAAACCATTCTCCAAGGCGTCGAATACAGCAGCGAAGGCAAGATAAGCAGAAAACAACTGACGATGATACTGCTAGCCCTCGCCAAGCACCATCAAGAAGAAGAACCCGCTACTCCATAATTGTTTCCGAACGCAACCGCCACTCCGTCCCAATATCCGAACGAATTTCTAGCGTCGCGACTATTTGACACATTCGGCGCCATCTTGGCATTCTACATTTCAAATTTCAAATTGTGGTTCCTGGTTTAATATTTCAACTATTTTTATATTATAGTGCTATTGAGGTTATAGTTGAAGTTATTCATAATTGTATCGATGTTGTTCAGAAAACAGAGAAAAACTAAGTATGAACATAAATAATAGTCATAAACAATAACAAAAAACATAGGCAGCCATGGGGACTGCCGAAGGACGTGAAATTAAACCATTAAATAAAATGGTTTTTAAAATTTTCAAATTAATTGTAGTATCAAAAATCAAAATTTCATAATATGAATTAAAATGATTAATTAAAATTATATGCTTTCAATGTTACGGATATATTGTTAACATAAGCATGTCGGTGACGCGAACCCATACGATTTTCCCCTAACAGAAATCGCTGAACCCGCCAAAAGGAATTTTCACTTCAAAAATTTGATTTGATTTCGAGAACTTCGTATGGCGTTGAATGTGTCGAAACATTTTTTAAGGGCTGGGATAAATAGTTGTAATATTAAAGTGTATGTATTGGTCGACTACGTTTTGTTCTGAATATGAAATACATAGTTAGTTCCATGGTTTGAGATTGTGGCTAAGGGGTGCTACACACGTTCGGGTTCGGGCGCCAAAATTAAATGTATATGTTATGGACCAAGTAATAAATAGGGTCTTTTTTTTATAATGCCCGTGCATTATGAATAATGACAAGCTACTTAGGGCGAAATAATTAATTATAATTTGAACTTCCTTATTTATCAAATTGCCTCGTCTTTATAAATATTGCCGTTTGCCATTTGGGCAATCTAATAATACACAGGTATTTAATTATGGTAAAGTCATCATAGCTCACCAGAGTGCCTATGAAATATGGAAATATTTTATTTGATTTTAAATATTGATTCTACGTTTGAAATCAAAATAATAGTAATGAAACCTGGTTTTAATTGTGCTGCCCCATAGGTGACTAGCATAATAAAAAATACTGCCCTCTCATATTGGGCATTTTTCAAACTACCCGGGCATTTTTTATAATGCCTTAATAATCACTTGGTCCATAACATATATTTTGCAGCGCGGCTGTGTCAAATTGTGCCGAATCATGCCGACCCGATAACAACAACAAACCCATAACAACAACAACAAAACTGTGTAGCACGTCTAAGGTATATTTTTTCTTGAAATCAAACACCTAATTTAATCTAAACTGAAGCACAAATTAGTTGTAAAGCCAATCATATAGAACTTTCAGTAATTATAACACGAAAAATTATGTTTTTTGCATTTACAAAGTCGTGTCAAGAAAAAGACCACAATCTCTAAACACTATCCTAAGTAAGATGCTTATACCTATTATAAAACACTTATTACTCACAATTTGATAACACCAAATCGTAATTTTTAAACGAAAACAAATTTGTATTTATTTTTAATATTATATACGCAGGATTACACGGCTCACCTTTCAATTTAGATGAATCAACGAAATCTTGTAAACATAAAAGTGAATAATTCAATATCAGCATAACATTTCTGCGCCTTTTCTAAATGAAGTTGGTACGCTGTTGAACCGTGTAATAATGTTATCTAAAAACTACTCGGTGTAATATACAGAGTGTAAAAAGACCCATCACGAAGCCGTCATCAAACTAAGTAAGTTTGTGCAAAAATACAGGGTGTAACGGTGAACATCCTTGTCACTCAAACCAAGTTGACTTAAATATAAAAATAAATGACCGAGTAAGAAAAAAAAAACGTTATTTTCATTAAAAGATTTTAAAAAGTTTATTTCCTGTACCGTGCTCGCAAGCGAAACAGCTGACTGACTGAGGGAGGGGTCACGCTCGCGGCCGGTCAGGTCACGTCCCGCGAACCCCACCCGTGTTGAGACGCAAGTACGTTTCCATAAGGCATAGGTAAAAGGGTGACATACTGGAGTGGTAAAATGTAATTAAAAAAAAAACGAAAAAAAAAAAGTCGTAATTTTCCGTTCATTTTACGTTCTATAAATGACACTAAACCACTGGTTTCAAGGATAACGGTGTTTACCCTAACACCCTGTAATTACTGGGAAACAACTTTTACTTTTGATACGATAATTCGGTGCCTACGGTAATGCGCATGCACAACAATATGCTTGTGCATGCAACAGTACTGGGATCCTGGGAGTATCTGAAGTTAAGGTTGACGCGCTAGGGTGGTCCGCGATATTCAAATTTTCTTACGTTTTTTTACAATTTGCAGGTCAGTATCAGGTTGTATGTTGATCTAAATATTATTAGCGGCCGTAACAAATATGGATTTACAGAATTATAAACATTAGAATCAGCAATACAACTCTCTAAGTTCATGTAAGTGTATTGACTAACGATTTCATTAAATTTTCATTCAATACACTTACATGAACACTATGCAAATTACAAAAAACGTAAGAAAATTTGAATTTCGCGGGCTACCATAGCGCATCCACCTTAAGTTATAATATTTAATACTGGTTTTCGTAAAGAAAACGTCAAAAAAAGTTCGAACCATGACTTTCAATATCTCCGTGACCAAAAGGTTCCCGGTTTGATCCAAAACAAAAAAATATGTGACAATCGGCTTCCTTAAAAGCGTCTTTATACACCCGTTATGGCAACACTGCAATTCGACTAAACTATTCGGCTCGACTATTTATCGTATCTCTAATTAAGAGCTTAAAACTAATTTCCTTTTTTTCTTATTTTTAAAAGCTGTATTTTGCATTAACTTTCAAATTAAGACACGTAAAATAGAGTGCAAATATTAATTATTTAGAATATTATATACATGATCATCTACAAAGCCAAATCATATGCCAAATATTTAAACCTAGCTATTTGATCGACTCTTGGTTTAAATGAGAATAAGATATACTTGCCCCGTTCTGGGGTAGAGGTATTTTAAAATTGGAATAAAATAGAGATGAATTGTTAAAATTTTATTCGATTCAACTTTACATCATTTAAAAAGTCGTCTTGCAAGTCAATTTATACAAGATTAAGCATATTCCCCTTTCTAGGCTAAATACCTAAAAATAATCGTTTATTAGAAACGGTCAGACTATATTAGCTACAGCATTAACCTCGCTTTATTATTTAAAAAAAAAACATTATTTCTCCTTTTAATTTTTACCAAGAGATCCTTTGATACTATTTTCATAAATCATTTATAATGAAAGAAGTAGCTAAACGTTACATTTGTGTAAAGTTTCTGATACATACATATCATTCCAAATCACTTGGCATTGGCAGAATATTTTAGATAAATCCTGATTTTCTAAGAAGCAGTATCTAATGGTACTGTAATTGGCTTGGGATTTCATATTGGACTACCAAAAGTCTCATCTGCGACGACGTAGCAGAATCTGAGCTACGCCGTAGCTCGTAGTCTGCTACGTCGTAGCGGTGCACTTGCGTAGCCCGTGCTACGCGCCAATAGGACGTAGCACGGCGGACATGAGTAAGTTTATTTTTATAATAAAAATTATAAATCACGAAAATAAAATGAAACTAAAGCAAAAAACACACCAGGATAAAAAATCTGAAATAAACAAAAAACGTTCATTAAGAAAATCTTTGTCACAAATTCGCTAATTATAGCTAGGAACTCTTTTCAAAACAAAATCTACCTAGTTCCCGTCTTAAATTATATTTTAGACCTTACCCAATAAGTTCTATACATAAAAAGATGGCGATGATCTAATCCCATTAAAGCACACGAATTTTAGGGACTTAAATATTCCTTGCGAAATGTGTGTGGGTGTCTGCGTAAACCTTTGGGGAAAAAACCGTGATGTTATAATTTATAAAGATCACAGATGTAAATATCTTACAAAAACAATGGTGATTTTATATAAAATATAATTATCTAAATGGAAATTCAGCTCAAATATTTCACAAATTCAAAATTAATGTGGCCTAATTATTAAGAAAATAGTATTTTCCCCTTTTATCTTTCTAGTATATACCTAATCTATTCTTACCTCATCCTTCGTCCATCCATTGTACAAAAGAAAAAAGAATGTATTACTCTATGATCTTCAAAAAAATGTCTGCATTTGAATAATCGATGTAGCTTTAAAATATCCTCTTAGATTTTTCTCTAAAAATGTCTTCGCTTAATGATCCTTGTAGATACGCAGCTAATAAATAAAATGTGATACTAAAAAAAAACAATTTACGCATCTCGGTGTAACATTCGCTTTTTATTCAGCTAAAATATTGAAGATGTTGCAAATAATAAAAAAACTCAAAAATCTGCAATCTTTTTTTTTGCAACTTTTTTACGCAGTTTTTGGAATAAAAGTATATAATCAAAAGTCACATGATTTGAATATTTTTATTGTATTTTTTTGTAAGTATAATAAGGTGTAATAAAAATAAAAATAAACTTGATGTTTCACTAAGTATTGTTTTGTAACGGATAATAATGTGATGTTAAATAGTATTTTGTATAAAAAAGAACTTGATAACTAGGAAGATAAAAAATAAAACTTATACAGAGATGGTGAAACTTCAATCGAAAAAGAATAATCTTTCAAGTATCAAGTTTTGTTTTTAATTTATCTAGTCCGAGCTTAATCGATGTTAAATATAAATGAGTATAACGTAGTTATTGTTGAAATACCCTGATTGTGTGTAGCGGCCTTCTGTGTATTGTTTTAAAATCAATCGACGGTGAGCAAAAGGGATAAGTAGGCTAGCCAATGGTAGGTAAAGGTTACGAACGACTACCTCTGAAATGCACAAAAAATGATTGTAAATGCACAAAAATACTTTCCACAGATTTTTTTTGTCCCTGCGTAATCTACGTACTTGCGAACAAAAAAAGCAAATTCTTCCGAAAATAGATTTCCACATTATTACAGCTTTTGTTTCCTAAGAAAGCGGTGAACGGTCACACAAAAAAGGCTTGCAGTTTTTTTCCTTCATGCCAAATACCTACTGGTGAAAATGACAGATTTTAATGACGGCCGATAAATTATGACGCAACATGGAACCGCTTTCCTAGAAAGGAAACCAATGATAAAAAATAATAAACACTTTCCCTACAGTGCATAAGTATTAGATAAAAATCACTGAATAAGTACTTGCATGCTTAACTCTTTTGCCATTTGTACTTAATATTTTATAAATAATAACAAAACATAAATATGTGTTGTGATGGTATAACGTCTAGCTTTAATTATCTACCAATGAGTTATTTATCTTACGCACAATGAAACATCGCTCAATTATTCCCTACTTTTTGGCGGTGACATGAAAAACTATGGACAATTTTTTTGATATTACCTGTTTTTTGTAAGTTATTGTACTACGTTTTCTACCTTGTTATTTTTGTCTGTTGCGGTATAAATTAATGTTATTTGATGTTTCATTGTACTACATCCTACATCTTATCTAGTCAAACAAAGTACCTAAATGCCTGGTACACACGCAGCTACTTTAATCGCCGGCGACATCGCTAGCGACAAATCGGCTGTCCAAATCTGTGTGGATGTGAGATTTCAAAATCGCCAGCAATTTGCCGGTAACTAAAGTCGCTGCGTGTATTTACTATGTTTTCAAAAATGGGACATAAGCAGTGGTCTTTCTTTTTACTACGGGTTATACCTTTTACAGAGGAGGTTTTAACTTTTCCAAAAAAAAAACCATCGAAAAATCAACCGATTATTTTAAAATGAATTTGTATCTGAATAGGTAATTAAAATCCGGGCCCACTGCTTTGAGGTCCATCAGCCACTTGACAGGTTTTCATTTCGAACTTTGCTTGAAACGTAACAGATTTATAATGGAAGTAGGTACCGAACTAAATTATATAGAGGGCTACCTGTTAATTTCTTCGCCTGGCACTAAGTGTTAAATGTAAGGTTGGAATACGATGATGTTTGTTATAAAATGTTTATATTTGTAAATCTACTGTTTCATTTTGTCATCCCCAGTCAGCCCGTTCCCCAATAAGTAGGAACACTAACTAGGCTATGAGCTAGTTATAAACTTATAAAGACAAGAAGAAAAGTAATCAGTATGAATGTGCATAAAGTGTCTGTATGCCTATGAGAAAAGGGGCAGAATAAAGAATAGTAGAGAAATATTTAATTAGGCCAAAAGTCATACGCTTATGTATCACTAGTAGTGGTAGCGCCTTCAAGGCATGTTTAAATACCTACCTACAGCTAGATATCACGTACCACAACCACAATTAATCACAACGAACACGCGTACATGGATTTGTATGAAAATGAATAGTTTATTCACACGAGCCACATTTGGCCATCAATACCGGCAGTGTGATACCGACCCAGGCGCGGCCGCAGCCCAAGATTTTGGGGGGGGTCACCATTCGTGCCGAGGTATATTTTTAGGGAAATGGTTAATTAAAGTACGTAAATCATGCAGTCACTCGACAGCTTGAATGATTTTGGGAGGGTCATGATCCCCCCCCCCCTCGGACCGCGCCTGTCCTGACCACGTCGTAGCCACAACCCAACCACTGGTTGCGTTGTGATTGTTAGCCATCCACCTACGAGACCGCAAGTGAGAAAGCTATATGAGCTGCAGCGACACTATTCATTCACACGTAATCACTGCTGTGTTGATGTGTGTGATACTTGTGATCGGGCCCTAACTATAAAATTGGCAGGCAGTGTAACCACTGACCTGCAGTTGATCACACCTATAGATACAGTGGACACTTGTAGAATGCAAACAAACAGCCACAACAATAAAGTTATATTTATTTATAATTTAAAATGCTACTCTGGTGCATCTTCATCATTTTAGCCAGCCGCAAGTTCACTATTATTAATTGTCCACTGCTGGATATATGCCTCCCATAAGTGTTGTAGTAGCACATCGATCGGTCCTAATATACCTTTCGTTTTCGCTTCCTCTAATAATCTGTTTCGTTTTTTTCCACTACCTACCACTAATTGCCCAGAATATCTCGGCAGGCGGTAAAAAACAATATTTTTAGGAATGTGACATTATACGTAAAACGAGATCAATAGATGGGGCCATCATCACAAGCAGTAAACAAAATGTTTATTAGTTAACTACAGAGCTAACAAGGGCTAACAAGGGACGTTTGCCGTGCATTTTTGGCACGTGGTCAATATTGGAACTAATGCCGTTATCATGTTTTGTCAATACAATTACAATAATAGTCCATCTCACGAAAGAAGTCTCGCACACGCGGCGCCACTGACATGCAACCGAATGCAACGGAATCAAATCATAATTTATTAAAGACACTGGTAAATAAAATGCATAATTAAATGGAGAAAGGTGTTTGAGGTAGAATGGTTGTTGCAGGAGTTTTGATAACTCTTTACTATAAATAATTAGTTTCACTTTTTGCCGCGGGACTTATCTCACCAGACGGACTCTAAACATTTTCCTAAAAGCAACGCTTCCCATTCAATGTCATTCAAGTGTGAAATTATCCTAGTCATGATTATTTTGTAAACCCCAGCATGCAGCGCTGATGAAATTATGTTTTATAACTAAATTAAATATTTCACCTGCGTCTCGAGCACAACTCGAGCTAATGAAGTTTTAGAAGCATGTTATACTACACTTATTATACCCGACGCCAACTTCCATTTTCACATCCGAAAAATAATGTTCATAGACAAGGCTTAAAAATATTTTAGTGTTGGCAACACTACGGATCCGCCATCATTAGAGAAAATCGGCGTATTGGAAGCCGCGACGCGTGGTATTGGATTTATTAAATCGTGTAAATATAATAACTAAACCACCATGGGTGTAAACGTGGAAACTGTTTCTCCCGGAGACGGTAAGTTTTTATAGACAATTTACAGATTTACCGGGTGGTAAATGTCATGTTGAATGAATTTTTTTCTATCAGTTTTTTTACTTTTCCTGCATAATTATACCCATTTTTAACTCATCATTCTCAAGAACATGCTATTAACATCATTTGAAGTAAATTCCTGCGCTTATGTGTTAAAATAAGTAGGTTATAGTGTTGTAGTATTACAACGAATTCATTTTTGCGATCACTGGACTGACGCGTCTTTCGTATCATTACGATCGTCAGGTAATTTGCACAAACAATGACTAATCTGTTTTCGATTACTCATTTCAATATTTATTTTCGCCATTATTCGCCAGTAAACCATTCATGACGTGTGAATTCTCGTATTCACGCTAGATTCAGCTTCTGGGAGGATAGGGCTCCTGCCGGCACTTTTATAAAATGCGTGGGAATGAACCACGTGTGGTACTACCTACAGCATTATGCTAATATCTTTTCCTCCATGATTGCTTAATGCGATTTTGATTGCTTAATGATGACCTATTTAGCCAGACATATAAAATGTCCTCTAGTAACATGTTGTTATCTAATTTATACATATAAATAAGTCATGATAAGTACCTATGTAATGTTAAAGATAACAAAATAAACATTATGTACATGTTACATTAAATGCAGGTTGTTTGCCATATCAGTCATTTCCCCTTGGTATTATAAGAATATTGGGTTAGTTAATAAAATACTGTCTATTTGTTCACTTGCATATGTAGGTTTCATTACGAGAATGGAATAAAGATCATCATTGCAACTGACTGACCAAATAAATCCCAAAATTCTTTAATAAAAATTTCTTAGTTGTAACCCGGAGTTTGGATTTGTGCTCGGTTGATGGCAATAGGCTGACCCCCTATTACATGGGACTTAATCATAACTGGCAAAATGTGGGTGTACTTTAGGTATACATCTGCCTAACCCTTCAGGGTATACAGGCGTGTTACATCCTAACGAAAATGTACAAAAATAAGTACTCACAACAAAAAAGTTTTACTAGATAGATGTTAACAACATCTAAAACTACTAATATTAAAACTAGTAATATTTCATCAGTTTTAACATTACCTATCATATCATCCACAGAGTCTACCTACCCAAAGTCTGGCCAAACTGTGGTTGTGCACTACACAGGCACGCTGACCAACGGCAAGAAGTTTGACTCCTCCCGCGACCGCGGCAAGCCTTTCAAGTTCCGCATTGGCAAGGGTGAGGTCATCCGAGGTTGGGACGAGGGTGTTGCTAAGGTAAGAATTAGTTTTCAATGGACAGAGAAGTCTTCCTCTTGTAACCAGAGTAACCATGTCAAAACTTGAAGTCACAGGACAGTTCTTTCATTATTAACTTTTTGAGTCGAAAAGACTGGACAAATGAGATAACCGGAATGACCAGGCTACGAGCCAAAAACTTGGAAATTTCTGGAAAAATATAGCTGGTAATCTTATATGGAACACAAAAATTCATGCCTATAAAGAGCAAGGCCATATTAGACCAGGGTGTGTCATATCATGTTACTGATAGAAGCTGCACCTACAATTATTAGGGCTGGCCATAAGCCACTCCCAAAATGAAGATATTGTGTTTATGGAGCCAGCCCTCTTCCATGTAGGTTGTTTACTGTGGACCAGCTGAAAGTGTGTTGTCACTTAAAACAAAAAATTTTTTTTGTCTATGTGGTCCCACTGCAGGGTAAAACTGCAAAGTACTCCCTTTTCCCTTGAAAATAATCACAAAAAGGATTTCATTGTTTTGTTACCTTTTTATTTCAAAAGTGCTTTTATTTTAAATACATAATTATGTAGTATCATCTTAATCATGTCTAAATCAAGTAAAAAAATGCTGTACAAATATTTAGCAACATTGTATTTTTAATTATGATAATCGCTTTTATCTCATACTTTGATTTTATTTGCGTAAGTCTAACTCATTGTTATCTATGAGAGTAGTCAAGCCTAATAGATAACACATTCAGAACTTATAATGTTTTCAAATGAAAAATGTTGAATGCAATGTCTGCTCACAATGTCATATTATGTTCATTGTTTTATAAACTATATTGTCACGCTCAAATGTTGCTTGTTCGAGTTCCATACAATTGTGTGAGGAAAAGAAACAATATTTGTGTAGACCAGGGGGCCAAGTCTACTAATTTACAATGTGTCAGTGGTCTCACAATTATCAGTTTTTGACGGATGTATGGCATATCTGTCAAAAACTGATCATTGTGAGACCACTGACACATTTTTAAATTAGTAGACTTGGCCCCCAGGATGTTAGGTTAGGTTCTGATAAGAATATAAAATAAAACAGACCGCATCCTAGCGCGTTTAAAAAGCAACCATGCGTATGTTCACTTTCATATAAGATGTTAATATTGATTCACTAGCTGCGCCCCGCGGTTTCACCCGCGTAAGTCTCGATCCCGTGGTAATATCGGGATAAAATCCTATGTGTTAATCCAGGTTATAAACTATCTGTTTGCCAAATTTAATCCAAATCCATTCATTATTTTTTACGTGAAATAGTAACAAACATCCATCCATCCATACTTACAAACTTTCGAGTTTATAATATTACTTAGATGTAGTAGCCAACTGTTATAGTTTTGATATTATTTGAAAACCTATCGGTCTCTGATACGTATTGCCATTATCATCAAATTAGGACTTTTTTCCTTATACATTTTATTTAACGGAATTTGTCTTTTCTTTACAGATGTCAGTGGGCGAACGCGCCAAGTTGACCTGCACCCCCGACTTTGCTTACGGTCAGCAAGGTCATCCCGGGGTCATCCCCCCCAACTCCACCCTCGTCTTCGATGTGGAACTCCTGCGCCTCGAATAAAACCTTAATGCAACCACCTACTTATAATTAACATTAGACATTATCTATTTCAACATGCAATTTTTTTAACTAATAATAATAAAAACTTTAATATGTGGGTACATAGAAAATGTCTGAGAAAAACCACTCTTGAAACTGCCAAGATCAAATGTCAAAACTCCCCAGTTACATGAATTTACTTAACTTGTATTCGAAGAGGGGAGTTACACGTAATTTTTTACGATAATTTATCTTAAGATGCTGCACAATAATAGCTTGTGTCAAAATGTGTTAATATTTAATGCAAGCATTTCATGAAATAAGATCTGCAAGATTATATTTTACAAATGGAATTTCACACTTATTTAACGTCAATTACATTTCGCATTACTTTTTTAGTCTTCACTTTCATGGGGCTGTCAAAATATTCAAATCTATACCAAAATATTGATGTATTTTTATTTCCAATTAGATACATTGTGAGTCAGTGGAGAACCCTTAGCTCATACGACATTCCTTATGCATTTGGATTACTAGAATCGTGCAATATTGTCTTAATAGTCACATTTAGAAGTCTTATCACTCTGATGGAGATGTGTAAGATCATGATAGAATAAGGCCAAATTATGAGAAGTGCGTCGAAGCTTAAGCCCAAAACTGTATATAATGTGTGCACAAGTTGTACTAACCTGAGTGGTCTCTTATTCTGAATGTGTGGTAGGTAAAGGTGATTTCAATGATAGCTTTATCATATAACTAAGATGAATAAACTTATTGTGGAAATTTTGTATTTTATTTCTACTTAAATAGCTTTTGTCCTCCCGCGTGTAGATGTCGGAAAATATCCCACGGGAACGTAGTTTAAAGTATTTTGTGTAAATCAAGGTTGAAAACGATCTGTGTGCCTAATTTCTTCGGCATCAGCCTCGTTGAACACCTCGTAGCACGTTTTCAAAAATATTCAATGTTTCAATATGGTCGCCCCTATTACATGTCTCGTTGGTCTAATGGACGCAAGGTCTTGCATTCGATTCCCGGGGCGGGAAAAGTGTTATTGTTTTTTTTTCATCTGGAATTTCTCAGTGGCAGCCCGAATTCTGGATTTGTGCCCGGTTGATGGTAGTAGGCTCGCCCCCGATTACATGGGACTTAAAAACATAACTGGAGAAATGTGGGGTTGTAATATAGGTACCTATACCTCTGTCCGACCCTTCAGGGAAACAAGGCGAGCTGTTACGTTGTATTATTCAATCAATGTACAGTAAAACTTCGTTAGGTACATGTTTAACAGCAGTGATGGCCCAGTGGCAAGGAACACATACTCACCTACGGTGAGCCCAGTGGTAACGACGGAATTACGATTTGTAGGTTGTGGGTTCGAACCCAGGCAAGCGCTTGTAAATAATTTAATCACCACTGCAATCAAAACGGTGACTTGCTGAAGAAATTGAATTATTTACCTACACGGTCCTTTTCTAAAGGAAATTGGGCCAATCTGCCATGACCTTCAAAAGCATTAAGATTTATTAATATGCTAATCGTAGATCTCATAGAGGAAAAAAAAAAAACAACCGACTTCCAAAAAAAACACAAAAAAAGTGAAAAATAACTTTAATTTCGGAAGTCGGTGTCTTTGATTTTCAATTTCCGTTTTTTGCCACCGACTTCCGAAATTAAAGTTATTTTTAGTTTTTTTAGAAGTCTGTTGTTTCTTTTTTTGTAAAAAGTTTTTATTTTTCTCTTTTTAGTTGTGGTACCTACCCCACACAAATCCGAATACCACTACCTGCTATGTAAATAACAGTGAAGGAGTCAAACAGTATATCGTCTAGATAAACTAAGTGGGAAAAATACGTAATATTGAAGCTAACTCAAAAATTACGCAACTAAAGTTAATAAAATTTATATGGGACCACCTCGGAAGCATGACCTACCAAACAAAAAGAGAATCATCAAAATCGATTCATAATTTGCGGAGTAATCGCGTAACAAACATATAAAAAAAATAAAAATAAAACAGACGAATTGAGAACCTCCTCCTTTTTGAAGAAGTCGGTTAAAAATATTTCATATTATGACGACTTCCCTCGATTATTATTCAGTGGGGAGCTTCAGAGCACTAAATGTGAGTTTTAGGTCTGCAAATAGACCAACAATTATTGCCTAGTAGTGTTAGTAAGTAATGTTCCCCATAATGCACCATCCATTCCATTGATAAAAATATATCACAAGGCTGTAGGGCGCCAAAAAAAATCCTAAACTTCGGTGCTCAAGTACCTAGTCACCTATTTAGGACTAGTTAACTCCGAACGTATCAACTGACTAACAATTGTTTGTGCAAAGGTTCTTTTTATTTCAGCTTAAGGTGGATGCGCTAGGGTAGCCCGCGAAATTCAAATTATCTTACGTTTTTTGCAAGTATTGAATGAAAATTTCATGAAATCGTCAGTCACTTACATGAACTTAGAGAGTTGTATTGCTGATTCTAATGTTTATAATTCTGTAAATCCATATTTTTTACGGCCGCTAATAATATTTAGATCAACATACAACCTGATACTGACCTGCAAATTGCAAAAAACGTAAGAAAATTTAAATTTCGCGGGCCACCCTTAGCGCATCAACCTTAATAAAATATTTAATTTCAATATAGATTTGTCTCGTCTTTATCTTGTCGAGTGTGCTGGTCGATGTGGTTTGTGTTGATGTGTTACTTTATGGGGAACGTTTCCATAATTAATAAATAAATTAACACGACTGACATTTTCACACATTTTAATACGACAATAAATATTAACATTAATTTACGAGATCAAAAATAGCCCGTCTTAGTGGACAGGTAATAGGTACTTATGTAACTAACTACATTCAACAATTTTTAATTTATTGTTGTAGGATTTTACCTACAATTAGGTCGCCAGCTTAGTCCGTCGTTTAGCGAGATAATTTTACTGAGACCATGTTCTAAATCCGCCCTGGATGGATACTCTCCGTACCTACCTATTTATTAAAGCCATTTCTTGCATTGCCAGTAATTTATGTAAGTGTATTGTAGGCTCCTGAAAAAGAAGAAAATTTTGGTTAAAACTAGGTAGATATATAAGTCGTAGTAAGTTTTCTGGCCCTAGGAAAAAACATCAGCACCCTAATTGCATAACACACTTTCAATCACAATCCGGGGGTTTTGAAGGAAATTCCGTTTGAAACTTCTTGTTTGAAAAATTCATCTGCTGAACAACGTAAATAATAGGTAGTTATTTATGTTATAAGTGCGGAGTGCCGGATGCCATAAGTCGAAAATCATCTTACGCACGTGTACCATACAACATTTTACTACATTAACATAGGTATTGATCAAAATAAAAATATAGAGTAGGTAATTAATAACGCGTTTAATGAAGTATTCGTTTTATTGCTAAGGAACTTCGTTCCTGACGGGGGTCGCCCGCACACGGTGACCCGGGCTGACGACGGAGTCAAGAAGAAAATTTAAAAAACAAACTGAAAAGTAAAAATTGCTAGTGCGAAAAAGTGGCACTTTCTGCACGATTTGGTGCTTTGAAAACGCTCGTGGCTGAAGTGTCAAAATGAAAGAGGAAAGACATTGCGATCGATTTCCGTTTACGCAACCCTTTCGCGCGCCCATTAGGTACCCCGCTGTGTAGGTAGGCAAAATGTACCTATAGCTTGCTAAGTCTTTATGTGTATCTACTGTTCTGAATATTTACCTGAGTGTTAATTCCTTCTTACGTGGTCCAACATATTTTAATCGCCTCCAAATTCCATGATCCATATCATATCTGATCTTTTCCACCTTCCATTACCATCTTCATAGGTAAGTATTTACAAAAATATAATTCCAATCTTCTATATAAATAGAAATACGTAATAGGACGTATCCATATCGCTTTCTCTTCATTCCTTAATTAAAAACATCGATTTATTTTAAATGGCGCTCAGTCGCGAGTCTACCATATTCATAATCCGAGTTATTATGTAATAGTTAACATCAAAAGCATTAATAGGTACATAAAGATTAATATATATAGATAAGGTTGTAGGTACATATAAGTCAAGTCTTCTTCGTAAATCGTACCAGTCATAGTTGTATTTTTCTTCAATACGTCTTAATCATTTCGTTTGTTCTTCAGCATCTTCTTCCATAGCTTTTCCTTCTTTGTATTTGATAGATCTTCGTCAGTAACTAGACTTAAGCCAGTAGGAACTTAAAATATGCAATGTAAACTTACAACAGGTAAATATATATCTAGGTACCTGTATTCTAAATCCACAGTTTCAGGGCTATGAATATATTCCTATGCTCAGTAAAAATAATCAAATCTTTGGTATTTCCCTGTTCTCCGAAACATCGTAACTTTTTCAAACTAAGGTCAACTATTGTAGTCTTATTTAGGTATGGAAATTTGTACTTGTTTGGTTCTATTCAGGTAAGCCCGTTCTCCGTTAGCACGTCTAGTATGAAACACAGGCATAATAAATAATGTTTCCATCTTTTTTTTTTCTATTTATCACTGAGCCAGGTTTTACATGCCCCATCAACTGCTTGAGGGAATGCGGGGTCACAACAACAAATACGGCAGTTTCTGCTCGTATAGGTACATTAGATATTAGGTATAATCATTCTGAACATCTAGGTAGGTACTTCTTATCAATATAAGTATAAGAAAGTGACAGCGTGGTCGTTTAGACCGAAAGGAACACGAGTATCGTGAAACATCCAATGCTCCTATTTGAGCAAAGAAGTGGTAACGGAGAAAAGTGTGAGAACTTATAGATAATAGTCCAGCAGCTCGTTCAATCGCTGGACGAGGTTACTCCGCCTAGAACAGACAGAATATGCGTTATGATAGCCACACACGTAACGATTTATTGACGATTTAATGCCAAACTCGGTATATAAATAGATTCGTAAGCTAATTTTACCTGTGATACCTGCTTCCATATAGGAGGGTCTAGTATGCAAAGCTGTGAGATCTTTGCTTCATTATTGGTAATGATACAAGAGTCTTAATTTTAACCGATAACGGTCCGTAAATTATAGGAATCGGCCATAAGTTGCGTAGCCAGTTCAAAAGGGCCCCCAATTTAATATAATAGCAATAAAATCTGGGCCCCTTTTTACTCAATTACTTCTGAAGGATTGTTTTTGTTTTTTTAACAAAATAAATAAAACAGCAATCTGCCTCAAAAGTTCTAGCTGCCATTGTGATCTTATCAAAAGAATGGAAGAGTGGGCGCAGCCAGCTACGAAACTGGAGAACCCTGACTTGGATAGGTAAAGTGTGATTTTACGAAATGAAAAATAAGATAATTAAACCGCGCCGCAGGACCAACTTCGTATAGTTCCAGCGATAAAATATTGGAAAAATCATAAAAATAACGTCTTTAAAACAACACGGAGAAGTAAGCAAATGGAAGGATAGCTTAATGATGATCGCAAAAAATAATAATATGGGTCATTATCTGCTACTGTGCGTTTGCACTGGCGAAACATTCACAACAAAACATTTAGAAATCTCTAACTAGTTCCTGTCAAAAATTGTAGCGAACATTGACAGAAAATAGAGATTTCAACATGTTTTGTGGAATGTTTCGCCAGTGCAAACGCACAGGTATCCATTAATTATTTTTTATTAAACCTCATTAATAAGTAGGTAAATTAATTTGAAAAAATGATCTCTACATTACGTAAAACAGCAGAAATCCGTTTTAATGTCTTTTTTAGTCTTCTGTGTTTAATGTTTAGTTTCACAATCTGTCTATTTTGAATTGTGATTATTGCAGCTGCCTTGTCATATTCAGTCATTTGTCCTGATTGCAGTAGATTTTTTATCTTTTGGGCCTCTCTAACTTCAGCCAGTGTAGCTTCGATTGCCTACAACAATATAAAGAAAATGAGAAGCAATGCTAATGATGGGAAGACATTCAATTGGAATAGTAAGAGAAGGGAGTGCTGTTACTCGTATTTATACGAATGTGCGATCTCACCGAGTTCGTGACGTGCGGGGTGGATGAAACTATAACGATGAACTGACACGGGCTATTAAAGTTGATGAATTATCAAAAAAAAATCACTTAAATCTGTCCAGATCATTCGTTAGATTACTGCATTAGGTATTAGTTAGATACTGTCATTTGGCCAAACAAAAAAGCCCGCCTCAGAGCAACATAACCCGTGCTCACTCCATTTGCTTACTACTCCGTGGTCACTCGAGTGAGAGTTCTTGACAGAAAAGGTTTAATAGGTACACACGAGCGCTTTTAATAAAATTGCAAAGAGTATATCAATAGAGTTGAAAATCTCATACGTTCAAATCAAGGAACATATACTCACCTACGGCGAGGTTCAAATTTAAGTTGCAATCTCATCTCATAGACAATCAATGGCGGTCAAGGTAGGTACATACTTACTTTTTTTTTTGACAGATTTTTTAAATCCAACATTTTTTTAAATCTGGGAAATAACCCTCTGATTGCTTTAAAATAAAAGCCTTTTTTTCCGCTATTTTTGCTCTAGAAACTTTGAAAAAGCGCTCTTGTGTATTTTTTGTTGTCTTCGATGGGGCTGAGGACAAGAACTCACGGGAACGTTGCCCAGGTGACCCGCGAGACCTGCAGCGTGACGCCCGCGGCTCCTTATCTTGTTCCTGTGAAAATTGTGGTGAGAGGTGCTCATGAATAATAGCCGCACGGGTCGATCTTCAAAGTTAAACAACGCTTGGTCCGTGGATGGGTGTATACCGGGACCCTTGCGTGTTTCGGAAAGCAAATTAAGCAGTTAGTCCCGGCTGTCAATCGCACATCTTTGACTGCCGCTACGGGTAGTGAAAAGCCCGCAAGTCTGACAAGCAATCTTGCCAAGGGGTACCGTCATACCGTGTTACCCAGTAACTGGGTTGCGGAGGTCCGATAGGCAGTCGGTCGCTCCATGTAAAATACTGGTATTCAGCTGCATCCTGTTAGACTGGACCTCAACTGTTGGGGAAAAGGCTAGGCCATTGATGACGAGGTGCTCATGTTTGTATGCATTGAGAAAGAAAAAATGATGTTGGTTTAGTGTATACTGCATAGCTTAGCAATGAGACAAATTGACAATTGTGACGTCGAACAGCGATTGTGTTCCAAATATGGCGCGTGTTACCTACTTTACCAGTGCGATTGGATTTCTGGGAAAGCGATGCACGTTCGAAAGCGCCAGGGTAGTCCGCGAAATTCAGTTTTTTTTGACGATTTTTGCAATTTGCTGGTCTTTTTTTTTTCTTTTTTTTTTTTTTCTTTTGGGTTGTATGTTTATCAAAATTTGCGACTGTAACAAGTAGGTATGTGTTTACAGAATTATAGTCATTAGAATCATCAATACAATTCTCTAAGTTCAAATTACGCAATTAAAAAATGATCAAAATGATGCGGAGTAGGTATTCATAAGTGATCCTCGGCTTGAGTGTTTTACACCCTTTACGCATTTAAATGTCGATATACGATGATTGATACACGTCAACACGTGTAATAGAATATGAGTTTATATAGTAATAATTGTGCAGGTGGCGCCCTTGAGGGCCCAGGCATGGGGCGTTGCTAGGGGTCCAAATGTGCAAGAACGAGTGATGCGCTATATATATAAACATTAATTAGGGAGATGTTTTGATGAAATATCTTTAAGATTTTATGAATTAAGGAAAAACGAACGTGGTATAGAGAAGAGCGTGGTAAGAGCAGTGGTGGTCCAGTGGTAACGGCCACGACTTACGAGTTGTAGGTCGTAGGTTCGAACCCTGACAGTCGCTTTACTTTGTGTAAATTATTTCATCGCCACTGCTCTCAAAACGGTGAAGGAAAACATCGAGAGGAAACCGGCATGTCCTAGAACCAAAAATTCGAAGACATGTGACATCTACCAACCCGCACTGGGCCCGCGTGGTGGATTACGGCCCGCTCCCTCTCACAGAGAGGAGGCCTGTGTCCCAGCAGTGGGAACGTTATAGGCTCATTATGTATGTTATGTATGAACGTGGTATGACTTTTTTTTGTTTTGTTTTGTAAGTGTGAAGGAACCTGTAATCGTCATCATTCAGCTAAAAGCTGTCAACTGCTGGACATAGGCCTCCCCCAAGCATCGCCAGGACGACAAGGAAGCGCGGGAATACGCTGGATGCAGGAAGCACAAAACCGGTCGATAAAATATTAAATCTTATCTAAAAAACCGGCCAAGTGCGAGTCGGACTCGCGCACGAAGGGTTCCGTACCACTATCTATAAAAACGGCAAAAAAATCACGTTTGTGGTATGGGAGCCGCCTTAAATATTTATTTTATTCTGTTTTTTAGTAACAGCGGCAACAGAAATACATCATCTGTGAAAATTTCAACTGTCTAACTATCACGGTTCATGAGATACAGCCTGGTGATAGACGGACAGACAGACAGACAGCGGAGTCTTAGTGATCGGGTCCCGTTTTACCTAAAAATAACTTACTGTACAATTTTTTGGCGGTACACAACGTACACAAATTCTAGACTAGAAAAAAATGTATGGCGTACTTTTCATATCACTTTTATCAGTCACTGAAAATGTAGGTATACAGCATAAAAATTACTTGTTTCACTTACTTACCATTTTTTTTTTTGTATTTATTAAAGTCCTTAGGCACGAACCATCGGCACTGTATGATGACGCGGATGACAGCTTATAAATTAAAAAATATAGTACAACGGTACCTACCGTTATTATTGCAGCCCGTACAACAATGGGGGATGGCATTTGTTTCCTCACATTTAGCAGTCAATATTTACCAAAGGCTCTTTGTACACACACGTTTTTCTTGCCGTGAAAAACTCCGGTTTATTCGCCGCGTAGGCACGTCAGTACGTCAGGGTTGTATGGATGACTATGGAAGCTAGTTGATTGACAATTTTTGAAACCGTACGTACCATGTACAGTCACGGACTTTAATTAATGAGCCACCTTCAAACTTTTTAATTTTACAGTTTCATACATTCACGAGATTACACAAGATGACAAATAAATTAATATTAATCGGAAATAGTCTTATCCATAGAGGTTGACCAATAAGTTCTAAATTATAAAAATAAATAAAATTTGCATTAAGTTTATCCAATCTATTTGATACTGACCTCCTTTGAATCAGAGCTCATTAACTGCATTATTCTGAAAACTTATCTGAAGACAGTGACAGTTGAAATGTCGATGTCAGAGACGTTAATTTCGAAGTTGTCGAAATTACTATTTTAATATTTCTCTGTACGCTAACGTTACTATCGCTACTCTTAAACAATCGTTGCTAGGTTACTGTTGCTAGACCTGCAATTGGTTGACTTTGGGTAGTCACTCTGCTGTCAAGTTTGTAGTTCTAGCTCTCAGGTTAGCCAACCGGTAAAGTTATTAAATATAATTTTCTTCTACTAATACGAAGACATTATGACTTTCCGTGTGGGGAACCGAATAAACCCGATTTGCATTACACGGCTAAAATACGAACAGTGCCAGGTGGCTGATCAATTAGAGTCCGTGACTGTACAAAGGGCTTGACGGAAATTCATGAAGACATGTGCAAACGTCACAAGCCATCGTACAGTGCCGGTGACGTCACGGTCAGGGGGCGCTTTTGGTACACATTTGTGCAATGTTTGTTTCGTGAAATGTCACTTCAAACGCATTCAAAAAGCAAGATTCGTTCCGTTGTTGGCCACGCACCAAAATAACCGTGTGCAATGAGAGAATGCAGTGCTGTAGCCGCGTTAAAAATGGACACTGGGACACACAAGTTTCTCATGCTTACCTAAATAAGATTCACTTACCTTTTTGCTTGACTTTCTCCTTGTCAATATCATCCTGATATTCTCGAGTTTCTGTGGTCCATCCTGGCTTTCTACCACAGACGAAGGAGCAAGTTCCGGAATATCTTCCGCAGCATCAGGAATGTGTTCTTGCTCGATGCTTTGCGTTACTGGTTCAGGTGTTCTAGGTGGAGGTAGACGCTCCAAGTTTGGGCGTAAGTCCAAGTGTGGACGTAAGTCCAGTGGGTATGGACTAATTGAAGACTGTAAATTAAATGGTAACAAATGGCAATGATGGTTGTATATTATGGAAGTGGTAACTATTGTTTATGTGTAACATGTAGAATGATATTGTTCTTCATTTTACCATATATGTTTTTACAATGAGGCGAAAAGGTTTTGTCGTGATGCTCTCGCCGTCATTTTAATTTATGCATTGTGTCTGACTAGATACAATGGTTCTAAGTCCAAATAACGTGGCGACGCTTGGGGGTGGCCTATGTCCAGCTGTGGATGAAATGATGATGAAGCCTAAATAACAGAAAATTCAATAAGATTTCGTCTTGGAGTATATTGTAATTAGATACTCTAAGGATTTCGTGTATTATTGGTCTCCATGAACCATCATCATCAGTCGAAAGACACGAGTCGTTACTTTTTTTAAACGGCGTTTCGTTTAATACTATGAAGACAAAAATATTGGCAGCTTCGGCAGGTGACAAGATCACATTCTCTCGACGACTGAACTATAAGTTAGCATTATGGATTTATTCATTAATGCTAACTTACCATAATCTTCATTCATCCATTTAGTTGGAACGCTAACGTACCTATGTTAACAAATAAATATTCATTCATTCATTCAACGCTGGCAATATTTTGATCTCCAATTTTTTTAACGAATGGCTTGAATATTTCGCAATCTCAGTTCGCAATATGGCCTGTCAAGATTGTGATTTAGGAATGACTTACGACGTTATAAAATCCAAGGAAATATGATCTGGGTGAAATGTATATATGTGGTTTCTTTTCTGTGGCGAGATCCTCATTGCATTGAGGGTAATATCGGATTACTACCAACAAAAACCCCACGGTTGCTTCTACTACCAGGAGTCGGGGACCCGGGAGGTATTTGTACATTCGCCGCACCCCCAGCTGGTATCTATTACCTTACCTAGGTATTTCAACAACATCAATAGATTATCCCCTTAGACTTACCCCAACATCTCGGCGATAGCGCTCATCGAAACCCGAGGAACCAACCTCTTGGGAGTTGTCTTCGAAGATAGAGACCGGCAGCCGTTGGCCGAAGTAACGTTCAGGCTAAAAACAAAGATAAACAGTTTGTACTTACTTACATTATTGTACATTATTGCTACCTATAATAATATTGTAATATATATATGTATATCTATGTATCTACCAAGCTTGTCCACTCTAAAATGACACGCTTCGGAATATTTTTCTATCAATATTTTACTTCAAAACTACAGGTACCTACTGTAAAGAAATCTAAGATATCTGGCCCTTACCACCACATTAACCTTCAAAATAAATATGAAATAATGTAATTTATTACTTAAGTACTTCACTTAGGTAAGGCTAGACTACTCACCTAATTTTACAAAAAGAAAAAAACAATTTAAATGGCAACACCGCCCTGTTTGTATACAAAACCTATTCAACATTTATAACAAAATAAAAATCTCTAAAAAAGTTGTAAGGGTTTACATATTCAATATTTATAAAAATCTGCCTAGCCTTTTCCCAACTATGTTGGGGTCGGCTTCCAGTCTAACCGGATGCAGCTGAATACCAGTATTTTTCATGGAGCGACTGCCTATCTGACCTCCAAAACCCAGTATCTGGGTAATACGATACCCCTTGGTTAGACTGGTTGTCAGACTTTCGGGCTTCTGACGACTAGTAACGACTGTCAAAGATCCACAAAAGACAGCCGGGACCAACGGCTTAACGTGCTTTCCGAGGCACGGAGGAGTCTCGATATGTGAAAATGGTCACCCATCCACGGACCAACCCCGGCAAGCGTAGCTTAACCTGATGGATCGACCCGAGCGGCTGTTATTACTTAGCCACGAGCTCCTCCTCATATTCAATATTATAACAAAATAAAAATAAACAAAATATTTTTCATTTTTTTTTTTTTATATTTACTCGGAATCGCTCCCAATCTCCGGTACCATTTTCGTTCATGTCATATATAGTACCAATGGTACTGTCCGGCTCTTGATTAGCGGACGCTGGCAAATTGAATGGCGCGATTGAACGGCTTGTCTCAGATCGCTCAGCCACGTCAACATCGTCTTCTAGTTCTTGAGCAGGTGTCAGGACATCAGGTTCCTCTGTGTGATTCTCAACTGCTTCAGCTTCATTCACCTCAAATTTTACCTCCACATCTTCATCGAACTAAAAAAAGGAGTTGAAAGCATTTTTAGGTACCTATATTGCTTTATTACGATGCTTGGTGTCAATGCTAATTGGATTTTTTAAAGAAAGTGTAGTGTCATATTGTTTTCTTTTTAAATTACCTATATTTTTTAATACACACAAAAAGCAAAGGCAAACTATAAATAAATCCTAACTTATTATAAAAGCGAAAGTGAGTTTGTTTGTTTGTTACGCTTTCACGCTAAAACAGCTGAATGGATTTCGATGTAATTTGGCATATGGGTAGATCATGACCTGGAATAGGACATATGATAATTTTTATCCCGATATTTCCACGGGATCGAGACTTACGCGGGTGAAACCGCGGGGCGCAGCTAGTGAGGAAATAAAATGTCTCCCAGAACCCCTGCGATGGGATCAAAGACACGGTTTATAATAAATAAAAGAGAATAATATCGACATTAGGTATACGTAATACTCTTTTTAACAATTTAAAAAAAAAACAATTTAAAAAAAAACATTTAACTCGAGTAGGTACTAGTATTCCGCTGCATCAGGAAAGATTGGAAGCCGACCCCAACATAGTAGCGTTTCCCCTAAGCAGATGACAATTGGTTTAAAAAAAATCTTTACACCAACAATAAATACCTATGTTTAACACTTTTTAGAACTGATTAACTATAACTTCACCGAGAAAATACTACAAATTGCACTCACCTTTGTCGCCAACACCGAAAACAATCACAATGTGAAATCTAGCACAGTATACTGCTTATATACACGGTAATATTTCCATGAATCTATTAACCAGTAACACGGCAAATCATTTTACAATTGACACACAGTACTCGTGACTCCGAGGGAGTGTCCAGACAGGAGACACAACTATGATACGTACATAAAAGTGAATCTATCGGAGTCTGGCGGTAGAGGTGTACCCTTCGCGGCGTGGGATGATAAATTGCTAACTGAATATTACATACGGGATGGTCTTGGTTAAGATTTTGTAAAAGGATGGCGATCTCGTAAGGAAATGGTGTTAAATTATGTTTTTTTAATGAAATAGGTATGGAAAGTTTTCGAAATAAATAATTCTAAGAGTTTACAATTATGCATAATAAAATAAAAAAATGCCTATCAATGCCTAGGTATTCTTTACAAAGTCACTCAATCTGCCTAGCCTTTTCTCAACTATATTGGGGTCGGCTTCCAGTCTAACCGGGTGCAGCTAAATACCAGTATTTTACATGGAGCGACTGCCTATCTGACCTCCACAACCCGGTAACTGGGTGATACGATACCCCTTGGTTAGACTGGTTGTCAGACTTTCGGGCTTCTGACGAATCTGTCAAAACGACTGACAAAGATCCACAAATAACAACTGGGACCAACGGCTTAGCGGGCTTTCCGAGGTACGGAGGAATCTCGATATGTGAAAATGGTCACCCATCCACGGACCAAACCCGACAATCGTAGCTTAACCTGATGGATCGACCCGAGCGGCTGTTATTAAGTACTTTACCACGAGCTCCTCCTACATTACAAAATAAGTACGCTCTCCAAGTGTGTCAGTGGCTTTTACCCTGCCTGACTCATTAAAAAAACCCAGATGTGTCCTGAAAGCTGAAATTGATGACAGCCCACTTTCCTTGGATGTGTGCCTTTATAAACTATTTAAAAAAAAACTGACAGACAACCTCACCTGACCTGGCAATGTTTTATTAGTTAAAATTACTTGAATTGTCCATATGTAAAAGTTCACAGTTATTTAAAACGGAGTTAGAGTGCTAAAATACACCTATACCCCATTTGAAATAAAATTAGACATTAAAAAAAACCTTTTACAGTCCGTTCAACCGATTTTGACTTCTTTACCGTAGGCATAAGGATAGCATTAAATGCAAAAAAAGTTTCACAATAAACTATCTACTGCGGCTGCCATTTGTCATGCTACCAACGCAATAGATTAAAATCGGTTGAACGGAATGTAAAAAAACCTTATCTATACGTCTAATCTTATTTCAAATGGAGTATAGGTACATAGAATTTCCTAGTTCCTAATTATATACTTACGTATAAATCGCGGTACACCACATACTCGCAGGGGATGGCTGAGGTCTTCAAATACCTTTTACCCGATCTCTTGATGAAGTAATCGGTGTCGCGGAAGTGACGCGAACAAACGAAGTCTTTCTGCGTCGGCACCCAGCCATCTCGGCCTGTCATGTCCACCCATTTCGCCCTGATCTCCGCGTTAGCGGGAAACCTGTAACACATAAATGCTATATTCACCTTACAGTTTTTAACGACAGTTATTTTATTTATGGTTTGTGGAGAAGCAACCTGTCTACCATGCCTGTGTCCAACAATGGTAAAGAAGTTTAATAAAGTAAACGAGCCAGCGTTACAATAGTCACATTATGTGTAATATCTGACTGCTTGGCTCATTGGCTGACTTATATTATGATATAAACAATAATATTCAAGACCTGTTTACAACGTCTCGGTTGGTACCATCTGATGGCAAACTCTAGCACCGTGCGCGATTGGCCAAATCATATAGCGCGCGCTTCCCCGGCTTCCTGTTACACACTTCCGTCCCTTTTCACCAAAATCTCACCCACAGATTGCGGCTTAACGATAGGAAAGATGTTACACATCAATAAATGATACTACCACGTTGCCTTCTCAACATGCGCTGCCTATACCCTTTTTTTTTTTTTTTTTTTTTGGGTGGGAAATCATCATATGACTTCTCCCGCTCTGGGCGGAGCGGAAGGGCGTGTCAGACTCTTACTGACTAAAACCCACCCGTGTTCCTTCGGTTGCCTGTTGCCAGGGTCCCGGTATCCCTTTCGGACTATTCCGCAACCCTGGCAAGGCTGCCTATACCCTACCAATCGTTATTTTTGTTTGGTTTTACCTGTGAATAGAATTTAGATTCGCCCCTTTGACCCTTTTAATCTATTCCGTGCTCGCTGATCAGTCTTCTTATGGCGTAGCGTCGTAGCCTCGTAGGCCTTTTCCACTACGGGGCTACGACGCTACGCTACGATGAGTACGCACTACGCAGCAAGCTGCTACGAGTCGTAGCAGGTACAATTACGATTGGTAGTTTTTGCCAAGAAGAGAGAATTTTTGCCAAAAAATGTAGGCGCCACGATTTGCTTGCCTACCGACAATTATGACGTAGAATCAGATTTTCCGAAGAGTTAAAACTGTTTTAGAATAGGATGTTATATCATTTATAACAAGCATTTATAACTAGCTTTTGCCCGCGGCTTCGCCCGCGTGGTTTGTCGATAAAAAGTAGCCTATGTTCTTCCCCAGGCCATCTATCTCCCAGTGGCGTTCCTTCCATAGAAGCCCAAAAGCCCGGCTTGCCTTCAAAATTAAGCCTATCAATAAAAAATAACACTATATAATAATGGTATTACCCAGGAGCGGTACTTTCATATTCAAAAATCATTATTCACAAGAACAAACGTAAGCCTACCAATAAAAAATAAATTAAAAAAAACAGTCAATAATCTCGAACTCAATCATTCATGTCATAGGAATAATCAAATTTCGAAATCCCCGCTCTATCTGCCGCGCGCACTGCGCAAGGGTGCCAGATCTACGCACTCATTGAACTCAATCATTCATAAGAATACAATTTTTAATACCGCGCTTTGTTGCCAAACCTACGCGCCACTACAATGCATTCAAATGCGCCTTCTCGCTCACACTCGTCGGCTTTCAATGGGGCTTGCCTTACCTTTCTTTGTCTAGCAGTTTTCGCCTATAAATTGCTATAGAAACGTTTACATTTGTTGATATATTGGTAAGTACTTATACGCAGATTTGTATGAAATGAAAAGCCGGGCTTTTTTAGAGTTAAGTTCGCGCAAATGCACTAGCCGCGATGTTGACCCGCGTAAAGTGAGTTGCAAGACCGCGACGCGCCTCGATTTGTTATTGTTTTGAAATTAATATTTTGAGATCAGTATTTTATTTCCAAGTGCTGAGATAATGAATTAGTTTTACTATTTAAAATGATTTGATAGTTATTGCGGCTGTAATTCGTAAGTGTGTGTGTCTTAGTAAGTACAGTGTTATTTTTATCATCAAAATGTGAATTCGGAAACTGTGTTCGAAAAGGTAAGTATCTACATTGAGTTTTCTGGCAGTGTAACTCTCTCTTTACTTCACCGTAATCAACCCCTGAATGTACCTAATAAAATTTGGAAAAAAACAAGTATTTTTGTCAGTTGAAGAATATAATTGAAATTGGCATTCGATTGTTTATTATGTTGATGAGTATGACAAACTTAGGTAGCTGGTGGCATGAAATACATCAAAATTTGTATAGTGTTGTTTGTATGGCAATTGTAGTTTCGGTAAACCACTGAAAAACAAACCATCTTATTATTATTACATCTCATCAAGATCATAAAACACAATAATTTTCTTATCGAAGATATTCTTCGTAACTAGGTGTTTTGAAATAAAGATTAGAGTTGGCTATTGTCATTATGATTAATTATAAAATGTTATATAGGTACCTAATGTAATATCTCATTTAACATTTTCAATCGACATTATAATTCATAAAACTAAGTATGCTTACGGTAAAAGAACAACAAATCGATAATTTGGGGGCCATCTAGCGGCTTATGATTGAATAATTTTGGTGACAAGCGAAAGAATTTATTATGGTGAAAAGGTCCTAATCGGTGTGGTAACGCGCATTCGTTAATATAGATGGCGCTTACTTATAATAATGGTGTTATCATGAACAACAAAGAAAATCCGTAAATCGCTCACTTGGCTGTTTTTTTTTTTTTAATCGTAAATAGTCTGCGGGCTTGCCCTAATTTAGAACCCTAGGCACGCTACTGCTATCTCCCTGCCAAATTTTGTCGAAATCCGTTCCGCGGTTTAGGCGTGAAAAGGTAACATACAAACAGACAGAGTTACTTTCGAATTTATAATATAAGTATGGATTATTTTTGTCTGTCTAAATAGATTTCAATCAATAAAAAAGTTTTTTTGTCCGAGCCGATATCGCCATATTTGTCAAATAGCGGATTTCGGTACGACGCGACGTGATCTCCTTGTTTGATTACTTGTTACAATGTTTCGCGAAACTTACATACCTACATAGCGACTTCCGTGAACACATTTTGAACAAAGGCTTTGAAACACGTGACTGTTAATTTACGCGGGAATTTAAATTTCAGTGTCAAAATTTAAATTCCCGCATATTAGAAATAATTATGATTAATAACGACTCTAACCACTTTTAAACTACTTTTGCGTGGTTAACTATTACTACTAAAATTCGCCCATTTACTGTTAAAAGCACAACATATATCACAAGAACTCTTCTAATTTACAATATACAATGTTTTCATCCATATTTCCTTCATAAATAAATAATCGGAGCACCTCTAGCCATCGACCCTCACCATGAAACGCGTCCCGAGTTCACGTCGTTATCGGTCGCGGCGTGATACACTGGCCTCTGTGATAGCGCGACGAACATTGAGAGCGAACATCAACAGTAATGTATATCTTTCGCGATGCAACAGATGAATGGTCGCTAGAACAGGTGAATTGCAAATTTCGGGCCTATTTTTTTAAGTTAATGAAGATTTTGTACTTACAAATGAAAAGAAATTCCTTCTGCTGCCCCATCATGGCCTTCCTGGCTGCACTTACAAGTTATCACGGAACAGAGGGGCATTTTTGATTTTTTCTGAGCAAGAATGTTGCACCCGATGGGATCGGCGGCCAACTAAATATCGCATGCGCTTATTTCGATCGATAGGTGTATGACCAATTGCTGTTGTGCGCAGCACCTCTCTGCCACCCCCAGATTCTATTTTTAGTTCAGCTATAGGTCCTGGGAAAACAGGGAAGCAATTTATCAATAATATGCAACTTCACGTGTCGGCAGTTGCACTTCAGCCGCCCATTGAAATGCAAATGTAAAAGTTTTCTTTGTCAATTTCAGCCCTTACATCGCTGATCCGATATGTAAATGATTTGTTATGATGCTTTTGAGCTTTCGGTTGCAATGTTTTATTTCTAATGGGAATATTAGCCAGTTTGAGTAACTTATGTACTTAAGTTTTCTGAAGTTCTTTGTTCGGTTTTGAAGTATTTAATCTATTTGGATTTTAGTGTTTTCATGAAATTATGGTTTAGGTAGGACGAACCTTTGTTTTGAGACTAGCCTACAACTCTCAAAACGAAGATTCTCCTCCGTCCATCCGAAGCCTTCGAATTTCTCAAGAGCGAATAGGAAAAATATCTTCTAATCTCTAAGATGAAACTTGTGAACAATAGTATATGTTAAGTAACATATCGCAGGTCCAGGAAAACATAGGTTCACCCTGTCTTGACCCCGTGATGGCATATAGGTATTATTTATGATTTATAGCGATTGTTTGTGTCCGCTTCGCGGACTGTTACTGTTACATGCCTACTTATTACAAGTTAACTATTATCTAAGTACTAAGGGGTTTATTTATAAACGTTGCTTAAAGTTAAGTAATGATTAGCGACTGTAACTTTAAAGCAACAGCAACATAATTAGAGATAAAATTAACTTACTTGTGGGAGGAGCTCGTGGCTAAATATAAACAGCCGCATGGGTCGATCCATCAGGTTAAGCTACGCTTGCCGGGATTGGTCCGTGGATGGGTGACCATGTTTACATAATGAGACTCTTCCGTGCCTCGAAAAACACGTTATGCCGTTGGTCCTGGCTGTCATTCGTGGATCTTTGACATTCTTTACGGGTCGTCAGAAGCCCGAAAGTCTGACAACCAGTCTTACCAAGGGGGTACCCCTTGGTAAGACAGGTACTGGGTTGTGGAAGTTAGATAAGCAGTCCCGCCGTGTAAAATACTGGTATTCAGCTGCATCCGGTTAGCCTGGAAGCCGACCCCAGCAAAGTTGCGAAAAGGCTAGGCAGATTGATTGACCTGTGAGTGAAGTTCGATGCTAATTATTATGAAACCGTCACTCGTCCGAAGAGATTAGCATTTTTACTACTATGAGAATGCATGAACGAGTGATGTGAGCGCGAAAATTTTGCACTCTGACTTAAATATGTTAGATTTCTTAAAAGTATTTAAGTACTTAAATCTACATATACAGAAAAGTTTTATGAATTAAGAGTCGGTAGGCTGCAAGAGCTGCTCGAATATTTTGCCAGCAATAATAGGTAGGTAATTTAATTTACCGTACCAGATTTTGTTCACGACCGACTGGTTATTTTTAATGCTGTGTATTATCGCTGTTTTGAGTGTACTTATAACTAATATTTAAGATGTTGACGATGATGGTGTGATGCCACCATTAGAATACCTACCATTCCAACATCTTTAAAAAAATCTCTCAGATAAACTAGCAGGCCTAACCTAACCTAAACCGGCCACATTAGCAATTCCTCTAAAAACAGTTCATTTCCTGTATCTCAGATGTCATTAGCAATTCCTCTAATTTGACATAAAAGCAATTCATACTTTGTGGACCATTTTACGAATCTCCATAGAAAACTGTCAAACAGATGAATTATTTCGTAACATGAATTACACGCAGATCATAATACGAATCGTCAGTTAGACATTTTACGATGATTCATAATATTTTCATATTATGATTCTGCTAAACTGACCGGTAAATTGCTCGAAGATTGATTGGTTGGTTTTTGAAGAACAAATGTATTTTAATTTGCCATATAGCAGAATGCCATAGGACATAACGTCACATAACTTTAAGAAAATAACTAAAATAGACTAACCGAGCTATATCAACGTCAGTATTGTCCTCGTTTCCTGACGGCGTAGGCGGGCGAATTGATCTTACCTTGGCTTGATATAATGATGTTGGCCCATTGAAGTGGGACATCTACTGTTCTGCCCAGAACCTCTTTATCTAAGACGGTGTTGGGTCCTAGATCTAACATTCGATAAGGCGAACTTTATAAACGGTTTCTGTCGCTAACCAATCCGTAACCGTTGAGAGTGCACTGATTACTGTCAAAATCAGATTTATAGTTTTAGTCGTCCAGTCAAACACACATGTCGTACTGGTAACAATTTGCCATTGACAGCGCCTTTATGTCCTAACAGTGTGGGTGATATTCCCACTGATGTGCGATTCACTGTACCTATACTCCATTTGAAATAAGATTAGATATCTAAATAAACCTTTATACAGTCCGTTCAACCGATTTTGACTTCTATACCGTAGGCATTAAAAGCAAAAACGGTTACACAATACCAACTGTCTACTTCAGCTGCCATTTGTCATGCCATCAACGCAATAGAAATCAAAATCGGTTGAACGGACTGTAAAAAAGGTTTATTTAAATGTCTAATCTTATTTCAAATGGAGTATAACATAGTGTAAGGGTCAGCCCACACCAAGAGCCGAGCAGAGCAGAAACTTTTTCTGAGACTACTGAAAAATGAATCTTATGACAATTCCATACATTCCAAAATTAAATACACGAACAGGCAAGCTCGAGCTGGCGAACTGGACGCTCAACGTGTATTTAATTTTGCAATGTATGGAATTGTCATAAGATTCTTTTTCAGTAGTCTCAGAAAATGCCCTGCTCTGCTCTTGGTGTGCGCCGACGCTTAAGTGTGTAGTGAAACGTGTGTAATAATCATTATTTTTTGTTAATGTAAACCCAAAAAGGGGTCATTGTACTCATCATTTTGAACAAATTTTTCTATGGGACCAACTTCGAAATCGCGAAAAAAAATCAGCTGTTCCATAAATTTTGTCGATTTAAGTAAACACAAATGTATGGAACAGCTGATTTTTTTTTCGCGATTTCAATGTTGGTCCCATAGAAAAAGTTGTTCAAAATGATGAGTACAATGACCCCTTTTCGGGTTTAGCATAAACAAAAACTAATGTTGTATATGATGGTTGGGAATAATTAATAAAAAGCAGCCATAGTTATTCATAAATGTAATTTTAATCGTTTTCCTATGTATCTCAACTTTTCTATTATATTAGATACATAATAAATGTAAATAGAACTCAAATACAAAACTTACAATCACTCGTTTTTAATTAAACTTAAAAAATAATCTCTTCTTATATTAGAGTTATATAATGCACCAAGAACGCGCATTTTTTACAAAGCCAACCAATAACTATATTATATTTATCTTGTGTAGACAGTACACAGTATGCTTAAAAACTATACAAAATAAACTATAGGTACTTGAATTCAGAATCTTAGATAATTTACATTTATTGCCACTTACTCAATTATATACTTTAGCCTCATGTAGTCAAAGTTGATTTTAGAGTGACGATTTCCAATTTTTTCTTGCAATGGAATTTGAACTTCGTCTTGTGTGAAATTGAGTTTGTTTTTCTAAAACTAGATAATCTATGATTCAAAATACAACCGTACTCGACTATAAAAGATCGATTGATTGCAAGACTTCCGAATCTCGAAATCATAAGGCCATCTCCTAATTTCAGAAAATGTTTTAGGGTCAAAATGTATCTTCAGCACAAACGAACAATGACGTCACATACGCGATATTATCGAAGAACCTGTTCGTAGTAACTACTTAAGTACAAAAATAATATACTTATGTAATATAATCGTACCGTGATAATTACTTATGGGTAATAAATACAATACAACTGATAAATCATGGCCGGTCGGATCTTTGCGCAGTAGGTTGCGCAACAACATTTTTTAGGAACCAAAATGGTGACATGTGGCGAGTGTGAGTGAGAGAACATACGCAAAAGTTCGGAGAGCCTATTTCACCGGCCGTATTGTACTACCCTCTAAGGCTGCCAAAAGACGAACTGCAAAATTTGCAGTTTGAATGCAGTTACCAGTACATAACGAGTATTGCAGTCGTACTAAACTGCATTCAAACAGAAGAAGTGCAGTTGATGTCCGTTTGATGGCAGCCCTAAATGTGACATAGCGCTGGAGTATTTGTAAATAATCAAAGCCGTTATTTAGACCAAATACAGCCTCCCTAGACTGGTACTTTCAGATGCAAAGTAGAAAATTAAAAAAAAAACCTTTCGCTTTTGCACACTTGTTACGTAATTAAAGTGTCATGACGGTCAAAATTACTCAAAATGTTTTTTTTTTGTCTCGCTTTCATTCGCCAAGTGTGCCATCATCCCAAAGCAATGCAAGTCGAACCATCATCCCAAAAAAATTGGACAATATTGGAAGTAAAATAGCCGTAGAAGCTACATTCGAGCCAGTATATACGTATATACAAGTAGGTTTTCAGTTCCGTATACATTATAGGACTAAATATAAGTACTAATGTGGCATTATGCATTAAGTTCTGTTAATGCAAAACAAAATATATCATATAATAGGTATTATAGAAACTTATAACTTTACTCATAAAAATATCTGATATTTACACATAGCAGTTCATGACAAATAAAAGTTTTTAAATAAACATACAGTACCTATTTCGAATTTTAATGAGGAGTTTTTTCAGTAACGGCCTTGAGTTAACTTAGGCTGACATTGCGGAACTCGACCTAAGACATGAACTTCATAACAATCTATTTTCAAATCGAAATTCATGTTTCGGTATCGTTCCAGAATACGGTTCATAAAGCCCAGGTACGCACATGCGATTTTTTCTCGCGTACTAGATTTTCAAAGCTCTGCTTAGCGCCGAGAGTAAGTAAAAGTGCCTGTAAAATTATACAGTAAAATATCGTACTGATCAACGCCTTAAGAACTTTAATAAATATCGATTCGCATCACGTCTGTGCAGTTTCACCAAGTAATATATTTGCTCTGGTAGAGCTTATTCTTACCTAAAAACATACACTATAAGGTATACTACACATCATGTTCTCAACATTATATGGAAGTATTTTTAATTTATGCAAATTGATTGCAACATTGCAGTACCTACGCTACGTAAGTTTGAACATAACGTAAGAATATATTAATATAAACTCCCGGACTACTAAATCGAGCCACCCTGCTTATTAACATGTAGGCATAAAGGTCTAAAACATCTAAATAATGATGAATCAAAGAAAGAGTTTTTATACAGTTTTGATGTCGACATACTGGCCATCATTTATTTTTGGTGTCGTCATTATTCCAAATTTGAATTCACAAACATCGAAAAAGTTATAAACCTATAAATAAATAAAAATACAGGGTGGCTCAATTCAGGTAGAAGTGTACAGTTGTCTGAAATTATCAGTAAGTATATTACATACAAGTTTATTCATTTACTATTAAGTATAAAAATATGTAAATGGTTTCCGCTGCTTATCAGCCATTTTCAAGTATGAGTGAGTAAAAGCATGAATTTTAAAGAAGCGGTTTTGGCTGTTATCTTGGAGGGCAATTTATTTAGAAATGTCTGTTAAATAATATACAATAATTATTTACGCATTACTTCATAGCAAGTCTATGTACTATATTTAAAAAAAGTATGAAAGTTGAAAAGTATTTAATAAATACTTTGACAAATCAAATACTTAGGTACTAAACGCCATGTTAAAATCGTATGCTCTTACTTATGGAACATTTCAATCAATTAAATATTGTAATAAAATGTTACTACTCTTTACATTTTAAGTTTACTACTTATATATTTAAATTAATGTTAGCAGTCATACTGGCAACATTGTGAGGAACTAAAGGGAGAAAGCTAAAAATATAAGTTTTTTTTTAAATCTCGGATATTCAATTTGACAGAAGCAAATTGTCTACAATTGCCATCAAATTTTGCTGCGCTGCGCTGACCGCTGTGCTCTATTTGGCTAATTCGCTTTTCCTACATTTTATTGTGATGATGAAACAAACTTGCACAGCTCAAAGTTGTTTGCAGAAAGTAGCATGAGAAAATTACCATAGCTAGGAACCGCACAGCGCAGCGTAGCTTAACGTCGTTTCTGAGGAATTATTAACCGGAGTTTATATATTCGATAGTGCTATTGGTTCGATATCTTGACACATTACGTTCTTTAGTGAAAGAGGAACTTAACTTTATTGAATCATTAGGTATTGTGCGCTTTTATAATTCCTAACGTAGCGATATTATAGTGAACGTACACGTCCACGTCACGGGACGGCATCACGATAACACAGGAAAGTAATGATACAGTATGTTAACTAAAAAAGGGCGTACAATAGTATAACGTACATATATGCTAAAAAAAAAAAAAAACTCAAAAAACAAATAGAAATACTTGTATTTCAATGTAGAAAGACACACTTGTCACACATGACAGTTGTCACACTTGTCATACTTGTCTTTCTACATTGAAATACAAGTGTGCGTGTACAGAGTGTGTCTTTTACGTATCAATTTAATAGTTTTGTGAATAATTCACTACTTTTTTTTTTTTTGAGGTTTTATATTTTTCTAGCATGTATGGACGCTACTGCGGGATAACGGGAACGCCCTTCGTTAGATAACATACCTGTATATGATGAAAATATATGACGACGCTTTTTTTCAGTCCACGATAACGTTTAAGCACGTATTTTAATACATTTTATGGACGTAGACGTCCACCATAATATCTTCATGTTAGAAGTTACAAACATACACACACATTTATCATTGTGACTATCCTAGGAGCTTAGTATGAGCATTTATCTAATCTGGAACAGAATGCTTTTCATCAAACCGAAACGGTTAAAATAAATGACCAGTTCCTATAAATCAATTTTAATTTTTTATCGATTGTGGCATAATTATTCAATATATCACAAAAACCGATAACCTCATGAAATGTCAGTTGAGTCTCCGAGATTAAGAAATAATACAGATTAGCTGCTCATATAAAAATAATATACCAAGAATAAATTTACGAGGCAAAGCCGAGTCTGAGCGGGTAACAAATCATGGACATAGGGTGCGGCCGGAAATCTTCCGAAACGTGTACACACGGCTACACATCAAGCTATACATTTCCAGTATAAGCTGACCTCGCATTGTACAGAAATCCTACACAATGCCAGAACAGCATAAACTGGAAATGTATAGCTTGATGTGTAGCCGTGTGTACTTGAGTTGGAGTAACGTAAACTATACAGACTGTTTAGAAGATGATTGATAATGAAATATACTTACAAAAAACACATCTACGTTAAAACAAGACAAAAGTTTACGTTTGTGTGTGGTGCGTTGTACTCACACGCGGCTATGACCAGCGGGGTAATTGCGACACACACTTACAGTAGCAATGGCTTTCATTTTGACAGTTCAACAACATTCATTGCGTAATTTACGTTGTTAAGTAGACAAATTGCTCTAACATATGAAGCAATGAATTAGCAATATCCTTCAAAATCATTCAGATTGTGATTGAAACGTGTAACGCAATTAGGGTGTTGCAGTAAACGAAGCAAAAAAGTATTTAAGGATCGTAGCAGCAAGAAGGCGTGAGTTTATACAGTATGACTATCAAAAGGCGTTCCAGTTAACCCGCAAGGGTAAAGCGTCTAAAAAACATTAAAGTAAAAAAAAAAAAAAAAAAATGATACGTAAAAGAAACACTCTGTACACGCACACTTGTATTTCAACGTAGAAAAACAAGTGTGCGTGTACAGAGTGTTTCTTTTCCGTATCAATTTTTTTTTTTTTTTTTTTTTTACTTTAATGTTTTTTGTTGCATGTATATACGCTATACTATATCAGGTTAACAGGGAACGCCCTTCGTTAGATAACATAGGTACTGTAAGTATTATGTAATTGGTTCTTAATTTATTATTGTTGTGTATAGAAATAGAAATATCATTTATTTGCTATTCAAGGTTTGCCGCCACTATCAGTGATAATATCGCTATTGTACCCTTAAAGTTAACTGATATTATCTTACTAAATAGTACAGTACAATGGCAACGTACTAGTCATATACATATTTCAGATGATCAGATAGGATATGGTATGCCATAGCTCTATCATATCATTAATTTAGCACATTTCATCTCAATCACCACAAATGAACATATTATCATAGTCCATGCAAAATATACTCGGCTCAGCTGTGACCCGGACTCCTAAATCGAGTCACCATGCATTTATATATCGCTATAAAGGCATAAAACATCAGAATACTTATGAATCAGATTTTTTTTAATGCAGTTTTGACACCTACATACTGACCATCATTTTAGTGCCATAATTGTTCCAAACTTGAATTCAAGATCATCTAAAAGTTACCTACAAACCTTTAGGTATACAAAAAAAAAATGCAGGGTGGCTCAAGTCTGGAAGTGTAGTTTAAATCGGAGCTAGTTTTGCTTTTTCTTGCCATGACTCATAAGTTTTGAGATTACTTATCAAAATGTCATAAAATACATGTCATTATTAGTTTTGAAATTACTTATAAAAATGTCATAAAATAAGTGATACATGTCATTATTGTGAGTGTTTATCTTACAATACAGATCTGAATTGTTTTCATATAACAACCTACAAGTCATGCCATAGCCATATCAAATAATGACCGTTATTAGTAAAATATCATTTTTCCTGTTTGGTAAACCTCTTGTTATTTCAGTCACATTATTTTTTCCTACATTAAGGATTCCTTTCTGTTGTAATATCATGCAAAATAACAAATGTGCCATACGAATAATAATATTCATAGCAGCATTTTTCTTGTAATTTTATAGCCTGTTATAATTTTTTCGATATTTTTTGCTTACCTCTTCAAAGCTGAGCACAGAAATATTGACAAAGCAATATTCAAAGACAATTAAATTATAATGGATATTTTTTTACAATTAATTATATTTATTACCGGAGGCCTTTAGAATGCATAATTAAAATAACTTGATATCAGAAATTCCTTGACTGTAACACATTTTCAATCACAATCTGAATGATTTTGAAGGATCTTGCTAATCCATAGTTTCATATGTTCGAAAAATATATCTGCTCAACAACGTAAATAACGCAATTAATGTTGTTGAACTGTCAAAATGAAAGCCATTGTTACTGTGTGTTACGCATTTACCCCTCTAGCTATGATATGACAATGAATTGTTTACCCTGCTGGCTATGATATGACTGAATTGTATTTCATTCAAACAAGTCATTTGAATTCAAACATGCTCCGATCTATTGAACTTCACAATTAGTATGTACTTAACTGAATAATAATGATGTGTAAATAAGTGAAATATAAATAATTTCACTCATTAGAAACACATTTAAGTAATTCAAGTTCACTCAAGAAAATAAGTCTTTTACAAAATGTTTGTGACTCCGTTTCAAATGTCTTCACAAAAAGTAATTAATCACAGTTTGCCACTTTCACACATTTTTCAACACATGCTGTTTATAAATACAGTCTATGAGTTAGGTAAAGGTTTAAGGGGCCCTAAACTTAGTAGTCCATCAGCTCCTAAAGCTTGCAAACTGTTTGTCATACCATTTTGTACATTATGTACTGAGATTACTGGTATACCGAAGCATCCGCCTGCTTGCTCCCTATTCGCTAGCGGTATAAAACTATATATGCCTAAGCTACTCAACCGTTTGAGGTTTTCTTCTTGTGATAGGTCCACAACGGGCAAACCGAGTTCCCTGTTGGGTCCGGTCACATTGTGGAATACCCTTTTATGATGTTGTAACTGTAATGATTTTGGATAGGATGCTGGACACTCGTCACACTTGAAGACTGGTAATTTGCTCTGAGGATGTGCGTTTGACATGTGAACGGAGAGAGAGTTGTGGTTCATGAACATTTTCTTGCATATCTTACAGGCTAGCATGCCACCGCCGATCTTAGCCTCTGGTATGGAGAAGTTGCTTGATTTGGACGTGTGTTTGATGCTCATGCCGGCTCCTAGGTTCGGAATATGAGGGATGGGACGCTCCGGAGTCGGGGACCGACTCTTCTGCTTCTGTTTGACGCTAATACCTCGCGATGCTAACACGTTAGCCATAGCATTAGCTTCTGTATTCACTTTCTTCTTCGTAATAGAAATTTGGCTCCCTAGATTAAGTTTGTCTTTCGCGCCTTGCACACTCTGTATCATCGGTAAGCCTTCCCTCTGCTTCTGCATCGCCATGACCTGACAGTCTTCGTTGTCATGCTTGCCCGGTAGTAACATGTCTGTTCGTCGTTTCTGGCCAGGTCCACCAGCCATAGGTGCTGGTCTCTTCATGGGCATTCGAACTCCTGGTTTCTGTTGCCGAACTTGAGCATGTACTTGGATGCCTGGCCTTATTCCAGGTCGAGGGCCTCTAGGATTGGCCATGCGTGGTCTTGTTCCTGTAATATTTGCGCCGGGAGCCATTCTGATTTGGTTCGGTGTAGGCATTTGTCCGCCTACCATTTGTCCGGGTGCTGGTGCTTGTCCACCCATCTGGTCTGGTCCAGGCATGCCTATCGCCTGCCCGGCTGGGAAGGTTTGTACGTTTTGGATCTTAATACCACCTGCAGGTGGTTTCATAGCCCCGCCCGGGCTTGAGGAAGGTACGTAAGATGATCCGGGTGGACCCATTTGACCTAAGGCTTGTCCCAGCTGTGAGTTAATTCCACCGGTAGGAGCTTGTCCATAGACCGCTTGCTGCATACCCTGAAGTGGAGAAGCCACGGAGTAAGGAGAAGAGGATGGCGGAAACTGACCCTGTGACATACCTCCAGGATAGCCCTGAGGTTTAGGCTGTTGGAACTGGCCATAACCTGGTTGACCCATATAAGCCTGTCCTGGATATGGATGCCCTGGCATCGGCTGTTGCTGACCATACATATTATTGCCATAATCAGCCTGTGGATTCTGTCCAGGCTGATAACTGTTGTACCCTTGTGGATTCATCATCATGCCACTGGCTCCAGGATAAGCTTGGATATTGATCATGACGTTCTGCTGATGCGTAAACCCTGGGCCTGTCCCTCCGATAGTAGATAACTTTCCAACTTGGTCAGCTAGTTTCACAGGCAGTAAGCTAGAGAGAATATTAGAAGAAATATTAGAAGCCGGATTGTACGGCATAAGTGTTGACGATGATGATGGAAGAACTAGCGTTTTTGTATGACCCGTCATCCTTCTGTGCTCATCCAGCAAGGATATGTCAGTGAATCTGGTATTGCATATATCACACGAATGCTGTGGGCCTAAAGTATCTAAGGATATGTATTCACTCGCATCTGATATAGACATGCTTTCCTTTTTCGTGGAATTCGATAGTAAGCTCTCGAATATGTCATCTGCGCTTTTTTCGAGCATATCCAAGGGTGGTTTGGAATCTGGGGCATTCCAGTTGAAGTTGTGTTGTTTTTCTAAGGACGGGGCGGTTAGACGTGTGCCGAGCATTCCTGACGAACTGAAACTTGACTGCGCTGATGGGTACGCAGGTGGTGGGTACGTCACAGGCGGATTTTCGGTTTTAGGTACTACGGGTTTAATATCCGGTGCCGGCGTCGCTGACACCACACAACAGTCATCATCTTCGTCATTTGAATCTCCGTTTATTTCTATAACTGTCACTATTCCTGGTTCTTCCTTTTTGGTGACTGGGAGAAGTGGTGTGGTATTAGACGATAGATGTAAAGCTAGAGCACTGGGTGGTGCGCTCTGGTGTGATGCTAAGGCGTCTGGTTCAGATTTCACAGTGGCAAGTATTGGAGTAGATGCCCCTTCGTTTGGCGTTGGTGAGGTCCTTTCCGACTTAATCTGTGAGGAGAATATAGGAACGTTGGACGACTGCGTTTCGATTGACTCGACCTCTTGTTTTACTACAACGTTTTCCAAGCTTGCGCGTGATTCACGCCTTTCTGGGGTTGGAGCTTTAGTTGGGGTAGCAGGCTTCAATGGAGCTTCCCTCTCCTGCAGAGTAATTAGTGAAGTATCTTTGGCAGGGATTGGCAGATTCGCTCCTCTCTTTGGAGTCTGTTTGACAGCCGGCCTCATAGGCAGGTTTAGTTGCTGAGCAGGAACTTTGACCGGTGTAGGAGCCGTCTTTTGAACGATAGACATCCCCTGCAAGTTTTTCAGTGGGCTCGGTTTAGCTTTCGGAGACTTCTCAGAGTCATCGCTCTCGGATGTTTTACGAGTATTGGGCGGAGTTCGTTCATTTTCACCCTCGGAATCATTTCCTGATTTGTCTGGATCCTCATCACCGTCTGGATCTTCTCTACTCTCGTCATTCCCGCTTCCCTCATCCTCATCATCAGACGCACCAAAATCTTTTAGCCCATTGATCACTTTGAAGGAGTTAGCATTATTCCCATCTGATTTTAATTTCAGTTTGATACCGCCGAGTTTGCCCAGTTTTTGCATCACATCGTTGGAGTTTTTTTCTGGTTCTGGTTCATTCTTGATTGGCGTATTACTCTTCTTGATAGTAAACCCTAATCCACTTAGTTTGTTCAGGGCTGAATCAGAGTCCTTATTGTCATTTTCAGCGGGTTTTTTCAGGGAGATGCCAGTCTTTTTTAATAGTTGTGATATGTCAATTTTTGTCGGTGTGACTTTCTGGGGGGTTTGAGGCGGGACCGGCTCTTCGTCTTCATCGGACCAGTTTTCATCTCCGGATGGAGGGGCATCCTCGTCGTCGGAAGGCAGCTTGTCGAGTACCACGGAGGGCAGGGAGACGTGCTGAATCAAGTGGTTCTCTAGTTCTTCCCAATCTCGGAAATCTTCGTCACACGTACGGCAACGGTACTCTTGTTTGGGCTTTTTGATGAGAGCACCTGTAGACTGGAGTCTTTTCAGAATACTCGCAACATTGCTAGCTTCTGGCTTTATGTCTTCTTCCTCTTGTTCTGAGCCTGCTGAGTCAGCGGCCTCCTCGTCTGAAAAGAAGATAAGTATGCATTAATTTATAAGTTTGGTACATTTTAATGTTAATGGAGATGAATTCGGAAGAACTTTAGTCTAATTGGAGGTAGCAGAAGTAAGGAAAACACTTAATATGAGCATTTAACTTAATGAGACACTACTCGAATAACTAGTAAACCAATTTAATTAGTTAAGGTCTACAGCAAATCCCGTCAATCCGATTTAATGGTGTTTAATGATTAATTTCAATTCAACCTGTAATTCAATCGGATGTCTACTTGCACTTCTAACTAAATCAAAAAATCGTTTAAAGTGCTCCTGCGTTGAATACCAAGTTCTCAACCAACAGTTTAGACTAAAAACAGTTTTTGGTAACGTTATACGACAGATATTATGTACCAGAAAGGGTTTATACTTTATAGTAAGCCCCTGACGGACGGGAAGGAAGAACCGACAGGGGAACACAAAAGGATTCCAGTGAGACCCATTGAGCTCAGCTTTCGCAGCCCTAAAAAGCTCAAATAGAACATTGCACCTTATCATCTGAGCACCAGATTCTAAAACAGTGAGGGTCAAAATGGACATCATTGAGTCTAGTACTTACGACGACGTATAGCCAAATTGCTATCGATCCTCACAACTTTGAAGGCGCGGGCCGTAGACAAAATACTGGTGTATAAATGTGTCTGGCACAGTAGGCCAAAATGGATACTCGTGGTTACATATTATGTATACCATAGATGTTGATACTTAATCAAGTAATGCTTATATAGGGCTTCTAATTCAATCAAATAAAGTAGGTGCTATACAACTTGTAGTTATTAATATTGTATGTAGTTTCATTACTTAGGAAACCACCTGAACGATATCAGTCATTACACATCTTTCAATGGATACTGTAGCGTAGGAGGTTCCAAAATCCCAAAAAATAAAATGATTCAAGCTCACAGTTCCATTTTTGAGTCAGACGTCATTGCCCCAAAGGCGTTGAAATACATTTGATCAATCATGGTAGGATAGGTAAGTATAAAGATGAAAGCTAAATGATGATGTAGGCTAAATGAATAACTAATATTTTCTTAGTAAAAATATATTTTTGGAAGTTATAGAAAAACAAAAATAATCTGGGCAGGGACGAAAACGTAATGCCGTAAGACTGCATAATATAACCGTAACGACCAATTCCGGAAAAAAATTGTCAAAATTTAAGCGCTGGGCGGTTCGGTAATACCTGTTATATATTTATTTATCCAAAATCTGTATTAACAATAACATTCATAAAGTCTATTAAGTAGTCTCATAATGACAGATCCTACTTACTGCCTATCCCCTGAGCATTTGAAATCGATTAGCCGTATCCGGGCACGGACTAGAAGGCGTTATATGGCGTATATATGGCGTAGCATATATGGCATATATAGCGTAACGATCCATTACGGAAGATAACCAAAATTAAAGCGCTGGGTGGTTCGGTAATACCCGATAAATATTATTACACAGGTAGATGCCGCTGCCAAAGCCCCACATAATCCCAGAGTAACTTATGAAGCCCACGGGAGAACGTGGGTGGAGCGTGGAAGCCACACCGGAAATATTATTCTGAGAATGAGATGCCTGAAATTTGATTTCGGAAATTACAGTTCTGTTCTCTGGGTCATTATCCCGGCCTCATCTAATTTTTTAAATATGATTGACGTGTAAAATTGTTTGTACAAAACTGCTTACAGAAATAAAATCATATTTATGTATAAATCATTTATTGCAGATTTGCTCCAAAACTTAACTTGGTGTTGGACATAATCCCGTAGATTGTAACTTTCAACTTCAATCAATCTGCCTAGCCTTTTCCCAACTACGTTGGGGTCGGCTTCCAGTCTAACCGGATGTACCGCTGAATACCTTGTACGGACGGTACCTTGTTGCGGATGTAACTTTCAACTTATTAGAATGTAAATCCTTTTTACCATCAGCGATCAGCGATTTGGCAGCTTCATCAATGCTGTATCGCGTTTTGGCGACTTAACCAAACAGCAGCAGCGAAATCGCTGCGACCGGTTGTGAATGTGTTCGGGGGGCCGTTGTCGCGCTTCCTAATAGCGACGAAACTCTATGACTCAATCTCTACACGGTAATAATTACCATCGCTGCGATAATTTGAAGGCCCAGCGTGACTAACGCCGCGATTCTCTCGTCTATGAAGATGGCTTACGTGGATGGATATGGATACTTTACAACTCCTTTGAAAACGATCACAATATATAATTTAAATAAAAGATAATGTCGGAGTCGTTATTCTCTGCCTGTGTAAAGAAACCTCTGGTCAAGGTTGTCTGTACCGATGAAGACTAGTTTTAAGGCGTAACGAAATAGTCAAAGCATTGTCGTATATGACGTGATCAGTATCTATATATAGAATAGAAAAAAGACATAACTGCTAACCAAATCTAGTCATAAATCAAGGTTTATTCTTATGTAGCATCGTTCTGGAATAACGACTTGACAGTTCTTGCTTCACCTAACCACGCTCCCTCCACTTAATATAATGATTATGAGACTACTAGCTCAATATTGTACAATCTCTAGCATAAATAAATTACTATGCATAAGCATAATCAGCCTATAATGTTCCCACTGCTGGGACACAGGCCTCCTCTCTGTGAGAGGGAGCGGGCCGTAATCCACCACGCGGGCCCAGTGCGGGTTGGTAGATGTCACATGTCTTCGAATTTTTGGTTCTAGGACATGCCGGTTTCTTCACGATGTTTTCCTTCACCGTTTTGAGAGCAGTGGCGATGAAATAATTTACACAAAGTAAAGCGCCTGTCAGGGTTCGAACCTACAACCTACAACTCAAAAGTCGTGGCCGTTACCACTGGGTCACCACTGCTCTCAAATCTCATTTTCTATGGGAGAGCAATAAATATTTGATTATGAAATCTATGATATCTGATGATTTATCCATTAATATCATTTGTGGAAGGCATATACAAGTTGCAGTACAAATATGTGACATCGAAAGAACACCAAAATTATCTGACGATATACGACAGACAATTTTAATAGCCGCCTTTACACGACACGCGCTGTCACTCGCGATCGGAGTGTGCACGGTTGAACGCGGGAAAGCTTGCACGTGCAATCGTGTGTGATTGCTTTTATCCATTTTTATGTGCCTTGAATTATGTTCGAAGCGCACAGACTTGAACGCATGAAAGCGCGAGCAGGCGGCGCACGCTTGCTTTCGTTCTCGTTTTCTATCTTTACACGCGCGTTCTTTCCTGCGTGAAAGGCCTTTCACGCGTGAAAGCGCGTGTCGTGTAAAGGCAGCTAATGGATGAATCATGAAACCAGATACTATTGTCGAGCTGGCCATATTAATATATATATGCTCGGGACTGTACTATAAAAACAAGTGCGTACTATTCTCCAGTGCCACTTATACAAGCTTCGCTTTCAAGGGTCATCAACTAATCATTATTTAAAGTTCCGTTCAACGTAGAAGATATAATATTTATTTCTGTATTTTCTTAGGATACGCCCGAAGACTACTTCTTCTCGCAAATGGTTATGCCAAGCTTGTCGACACTAAGACCGATCTATCGTCACTGACATGACTGATGTCCTCTTCGTGGACACATTATGGACATAAATCGATCAGACCGCTTCAATAAAACCTTTTTAGATAGAATGCGCACAGCCTCCAAAAAACCAACTTCAAAATCAAAATTATACCTACAGGGGCAAGACGAAAATCTCTGTGACTTATCCTGACTAACCGTCGTCGTGGCAAATGATCTAATCGATAAGATAGGACCGTCCCGTCCGTGTCTCTGCCTCTACTTCACGAGAGGAAGTTGGGTCAAGTACTTGTAACGAACTTCTTCAAGAGGCTCGAAATGTGAGACGGAGGAATTATTTTGAACTGCCAGCACTTAAAACTGACACGACGACATTTCTTCCTGAGAAAAGGTGCATTTGGGTTGAAATTAAGGTGCATGAATCGTCAATTTTATAATGTCAACATTGTTAAGAAGTGCGAAAATGCCTCGGAACATGGAAATACATCCAATAGCATTTTAATGGTATCAATTTATGCTATTTTAGTCCTTTGGTTATATCACCAGCATGATCTAACACACAAAAACCCAGGGGATCTATAAAGGATATTGACTGGCTCACAGCGTTACATAAGTCTGCACTTAGGAGAGGACTTCGCTCAGAAGTCGTTTCAAGTTCACGCTAAAACCAACCTAACAGTACTATACACATATAGAGACAACGAAAGGACTTATTATGTCCGAGAACCCGAAGCTTGCACAAAAATCTTGGAACAAAAATTAGAATTTTGCTGGTGGCATTTTGGCATAAGAGTTTGAATTTTCGTACTGGGTGGGATGAGTCATAATAAGCGAAAAGCTTGGGGAGATAGAAAAGTTATCCTAGAATATGGAGTAACAAATACCTTTGTTGGAGACTTAAAGCCAACGCAGACCGGGATGGGATGGCAAAGGATTTTGCTGTCAGTCAGTGCACACTAGCCGCTTAGATACCGCGCCGCGGGAGCCCGTGGCGCATCTTTCAATGCCGTGCAATAAAACCCCTTTCGATGCCACGGCATCTTTTTAACCGACTTCTTCAAAAAGGAGGAGGTTCTCAATTCGTCTGTATGTTTTATTTGTATTTTTTTTTTGTATGTTTGTTACTCGATTACTCCGCCAATTATGAATCGATTTTGATGATTCTTTTTTTGTTTGGTAGGTCATGCTTCCGAGGTGGTCCCATATAAATTTTATTAACTTTGCATGCGTAATTTTTGAGTTAGCTTCAATATTACGTATTTTTCCCACTTAGTTTATCGAGACGATATCCTGTTTGACTCCTTCACTGTTATTTACATAGCAGGTAGTGGTATTCGGATTTGTGTGGGGTAGGTACCACAACTAAAAAGGGAAAAATAAAAACTTTAAAGCATAGCAATTTATGTCGTATTTCTATATCGATACGATTGAATGTCCATTGGTAAAAATGTAAATCCCTTGCCATGCCGTCCCGGTCTGCGTAGGCCTTTAAAATTGGTCCTACTCCTACATTTTAACTATGACTGCTGTGCAAGCGAAAATAAAACAATACGAAACAGGTTCCAAATCCATAAATTATGTTCTTTGTTTCTTGAAATACATTGCTGCACTTAATTTTTTAAAGGTACTGCGGTTAGCTCTGCTGTAGTAATAAGCCATAATTTATAATATTGTCCGTGAAGGTATCAGTCTTTCTGAGGTCTATCAGTCTGTTAACATATCACGATAAAAACTACAAGCAAGCAAGCTAGCAAGGTAGCTTGTAATCCACGACAACATTAACGAATAGTCCTTATCCCGAAAAAAAGAATGGTTCACAGATGTCCAGGCCACGATAAAAAGAAATCTCTCAAAAATATCCGGGTTGGTCCGAACAGCCCTTACAAACCCAAATAGTGGGAGACTGGCAAGCAGTCTCCCACTATAGTCCATTTAAAATAAGATTAGACACTTAAATAAACCTTTTTTACAGTCCGTTCAACCGATTTTTACTTCTATTGCGTTGGTGGCATGACAAAGTGCAGCTGCAGTAGACAGTTGATATTGTGTAACCTTTTTTTGCTTTTAATGCCATCCTTATGCCTACGGTATAGAAGTCAAAATCGGTTGAACGGACTGTAAAAATGTTTGTTTAAATGTCTAATCTTATTTCAAATGTAGTATAGATGGATCGTATCGGGCGGCAAAAACTTATTGGCCAAATGTGGCTAGCTTGACGCCTACTCTCGAAAATAAGTTTATGCAAGCTCATGGTTCAAATAGTAGATTTGAACCATGAGTTTGCATAAACTTACGTAGGTTCGATTTTCTAACCGAACGGTGAACGAAGGTGGCGACGGAAAACGGCGGGACGGTGTGGTTTATAAAAATGAACAGTAGGTAATAACTTCCGAGGTTTTTGGTTAATGGCAAAAAAGAGACCGCAAATAAATTCAAACTTATTGGGTCCTTCTCAGCTGTACAGTTAAAAAAGTGGATAACCAATCAATGCATACCATTAATGGCTTCAATCTCACCCCATCTATTGAAATTCCACAAATAAAAGAACATCATTAGACTAACTGTGGGAGGGAGTGTAGCGATCTCTCCAACACCGATCGCACCAATATTTATGTGCGGGCTACAAAATATTCGTTTCGTGTTTGTAAACTTTGCATAGAAGACGTATAGTCGACCTCACGTCATTCAGTGCAAATTGCAAAAAAGTAAGAAAATTTGTATTTCGCAGGCCACCTTAGCGCATCCACCTTAAGCTGGCCAGCGTAGTACGGAGATTCAATAGACTATGGTTAATTCACACCGAGATGACGCGACGCTGTGCGTACTTTTTAAGATACTTATAGATACAAAATCGAACTTATTTACTACACAGTAAGGTATACCCACTGCGCAGCACGTCCCATCTCAGCGTAATTCGACACGCCTTCAGTCTTCAGTAGTCTTCACTCTCATTGAAGGGATAATTTCGTGTAAAAAATAAGTTCGAATTTGGAAAAACTGCGTCCTGTCCCGTCTGGGTGTGACCTGACCCTGCCCCTACGACCAGCTTATACTGGTTATGTTACCACTGAAGTGCGGCCAGCGTCCTTCTGAGCTTAAAGGCTCGTGCAAACAGACACGATATCGCGGGCGCGACAGGCAGCGGTACCTTTGTCGACAAAGGTACCGCTGCCTGTTGCGCCCGCGATATCGCGTCAGTTTGTACGAGCCTTAAAGCGTAGCGTTAGGTACAGCTATTCCATTATAGCATCTCGGCAAAACCAGATAGTTAGCCTCATCGCTGCGCCTCAAGATCTCATAACCGGTTTAGTCTAGAGTTCTAGACCTACAGAACAGTGAGGTTTCATATTTGAGTACTATACGTAATTAAGGTGGATGCGCTAGGGTAGCCCGCGAAATTCAATTTTTTTTACGTTTTTTGCAATTTGCAGGTCAGTATCAGGTTGTATGTTGATCTAAATATTATTAGCGGCCGTAACAAATATGGATTTACAGAATTATAAACATTAGAATCAGCAATACAACTCTCTAAGTTCATGTAAGTGCATTGACTAACGATTTCATGAAATTTTCATTCAATGCACTTCCATGAATTGCTGATTCTAATGTTTATAATTCTGTAAATCCATATTTGTTACGGCCGCTAATAATATTTATATTAACATACAATGTGATACTGACCTGCAAATTGCAAAAAACGTAAGAAAATTTGAATTTCGCGGGCCACCCTAGCGCATCAACCTCAAGACTAAACTGGTCGAGTAGCAGTTTTTGGGTAGCTACTTCTGCTAAATAAAATTAAATACGTTAAATAGGTGTAAAACAAGGAGACCCGTTTGCACCCAAGCTTTTTAACAGCGCACTTGAAGAAGTATTTAAAAAGCTAACGGCAAGTTGGAAAAGAAGCGGTTTAAGTCGGTACGGTGCGGTTAACTATCCTCCGCTTCTCTAAGGACATTTTCTTATTATCCTCCACGACGGCAGAAATAATAAAACAACTAAGTGATGCAAGCCTTGAGGTTGGATTGGCGATGAACATGTCGAAGAACAAAGTAATTCCGAATGTTAAAAATTGTTATAGTGGGTCACCACTATAACAATTTTTAACCTTCAGAATTTGAAAAAAGAAACCGAAGCTATTTTGACCCGTATTATATTAATCCTTATCTAATAAAATATGTTATAATAACCGCGCACGAGCCGACCAAGCGAAGCGAGCAGATCCGCGGCAGCGCCCGGCGAGCGCTACATCCAAGTTGGTCGCATTTACTTGGCTATTTAGTATATTTAGGACCCTAAAATAGGAACTATTCGGGTAGGAATAGGCACTGGCGGATTAAGGGGGGCCCCGGGCAGTTGCCGTCCGCACGGGCCACCGATCCTTGAGGGCCCCCCAAAAACTAGATAAATAATTTTTAATCCAATCCCAGTTCTAAATATGTTTAAAAGGCAGTTTGTAGTTAGGGCCCCCCCCCCTACACATCCTAAATACAAAATTTGGGTACTTAAATTTTCGAGCTCGCTTCGCTTGCTCTTGCAACCTAAATTCTCTTATTTCTCTGACTTCACTGCGTACGTCGACAAAGTAACTCCTATTTATGTACGAATAGTAAAAAGAAAAGTTAACCTATCTGGGACGGAGTGCTCAAATTTTCAAGTATCCTACATTTTCAATCTTTTCTGTGTGGGTCGGCAAAGTAATTCCTATTTCTGTTCAAAAGAAAATTTAAACTATGCGGGTGCAATTTTCGAGCATGCTACGCTCGCTCTATCGTCCTCTTTTCTGCTGATGCTCTAGCTTTTCTGATTTCGACAAAGTTTTCTATTTGTGTATGAAATCAATAGTCAACACCATACCAAACCTTTTCGAGGCAACGTGCTAAATATTTCCAGTTAATTCCTGAGCGGAGGGCATTTAGTGCTGTCGTCCTGGGCCCCTGACAGGCGCAGTCCATCACTGGAAATAGGTCGAATAGCCCGACTGCGTGGCAGCAAAGATACCCGTTATGTTTTTTACGCGTTTTTTACGCTCGATATACCCAAGCATCGCAATCGTTAAATGAAATTTAAGTAAAAAATTTTATTTCATTTCGTTAAACGCTAAGCGTTGAACGATATGGCGGATAAGATGAGTAGATGGTCAAATCATGAAATGGCGTATTATAGTGAAATGGCCAGGCAGATCACGATACTGTAATTTCTACGATCGCACCACAACATTTATTATACAAAATATTGTATTGTATGTAAAATATTTTAAAAGATGGAGTTTCTTGCCCTTTCTTCTCTATATGAAACTTCAAGAAGGGGCGTCCAGAATCAACTTACATAATAATAACTGGCCAGTATACCTCCTCTTATCTTGGTGAACAGGAAACAAACAGTAATATCGCTCACGTTAGGATAAACTAGTTGGCTTTCTAAGCATTAAACGAGGTCGAACAATAAAACAAAAGTTGAGAGTCATATATAATCAACATTGACTGAGCATCTGAACCATCAAATGTCAAAGCCAAATTTATGATTTGGCTTTGACATTTGATGGTTCAGATGCTCAGTCAATGTTGATTATATTTAGGTAAATCATAAGTATTAGGCACTTTTGAAAGTAATTCACAAGAAAATAGAATTCGTTTCACTTCGAGTAAAAGATGCCGAAAGAAAGGCAAAAATTAACAAAAAGTTAATCGTCTAATATTTGCTTAAAAGTAATTTAAGTTACTAAACAAATGTGAGTGGGATGCATGGTTTCGTAAGTAACGCTGAAGTAACAAAGAGTAGTTGATAAGAACTTGCAGTGCACGGTCATATATGAGCCAGACATGTTTATTTCAAGTGTGGTAGGTGGTAGGTAGGTGGTGTGGTAAGTGGTAGATGGTGATGTGGTAGGTTTGTTGTCAGAATTGCTGGTCAGCATTTTCGGAAGGTCTACTCTCATCAAGCAAATATTATGAGCTCATCTGATGTGATTGAAAAGGCTCATAATATTGCGCAAGGTAATGCCGGTAAGATGGTCAGACGAAATGAAGAATGAATGAAACAACCGGTTTGCATAAAACCGCATAGCGATGAAGTGGTCTCAAAAGGTCAGACCGCCAGACTTCCGTATAAATTATTTCTTGTTTTTTTTATTTATTCCATTCTAATACTAAAAACAAATATCACTGGTTTTTGTTAAAACGCATATTTATTTTCTATTCCGAACTGATACCATTGTTTAAACTAATACCGAATAAGTTCAAAGATATTAGGTACAGTCAGTATAAATATGAGTTTTAACAAATACCAGTGGTAAGTATTCATTTTTGGTATTAGAATGGAATATATCGCTTTTTTAAAGGCACTGTACGTAACGAACTTCACTTTAGAACAAACCTTGGGACCAGTTGGGTTGAAGACATCATGTCCTTTTATTATACAATTTTAGGAGGGCCAGTATAAACAACGAAATAACATAAATAAAATGCAAAAAAGTTGTAAGAGAACCCCAAAAAAATAAGCCAGAAATTCTTATATTTTTATGGGACTAGTCATAACAAGCGCCCGAGGCGCGTGTCTTGTACGCTGCGTTTTGGGCGCTCAATAATATTGTATGAATTTCTATGTAACGAATTATATCAAGCGGTGCTGTTCAAGGGCTCGGGTAGAACGTCAAAACGTAAGCGTACTGAAAGTACGTACTGAGCGCGCGCCTCGGACGCTTGTTTAATCCCTCTCAGAATTTCTGGCTTATTGTTTAGGGGCGAGTCAAATTAATTACCTACCTAAAGAGTAAAATGGTACTTGATGGATCTTCGTTGAATGTGTATTTGGCGGTGTAGGACCCGCTCGCCCCTTGAATCTTGCCCCTAATTACCTAAGTGTACCCACTCGCCCCTTTGAATATTAGATGGCCCCACTCGACCCCGATTGTTAGTACCTAGGTTAAAAGTACAGTCAGCACTCTTAAGTTTTTAAATATTAAAATAAATATTGTTTTCTTAAACTTCAATCAAAACCTAACAAAAAGTACTAGGCTTGCATGAATTCAAGACAGTATTACAACCATTAGTATTATCGCAATACTAAGATTTGGATGAAAGGGACATAAATAATTTATAACTAACAAAAAGTACTAGGCTTGTATGAATTCAAAATAGTATTACAATTTCGTTTATTATTTTCTATCTTATCTATTTATATTTTTAAATATTTTTATAAAACATTATATAAAACATTTAAAAATATAAAGAATAGAGGTCCGCCGGTGTCGGGAGCAAGGTCCAAGCTACCGGTGGTTAGGGTTGCAGAGACAGGAACTTCCTCACAATGCGAGCCGTATCAAGGAGCCTTCTGAATCAGGCCCTTGATCCAACCGCCTAACGAGAGCCTCGTGAGATGTTGGTCGAGGCTTTCGGCCATAAGCCGTTACGACAATCGGCACAATGATAGCCGAGCTCATGTTCCAAATGTTTTGTTTCTCTTTCTCAGCTTTCACGAGATTTTCGTCATGCGGGACAGTATAACAATCATCATGTATTATCCCAGTAAGATTTGGATGAAAGGCACACAAATAGTTTATAACTAACAAAAAGTACTAGGCTTGCATAAATTCACGTTTAGTTACACTTGGAGATAAGTAATAAACTAATTAGCAAATATCGCAAAACGCATACCCTCCACATTATAATACGAACATAGGAAGAGAAAGCATTCATAATATATTCGACTCTAATCCGATTAGATTTTCTCAACGGGTAAAATATTTTATCAAACGTTTTGTTTAATGGACCTATGAAAAAGGTTCCTTTTGTTATTACTTATAGGTAAGCTAGGTAGCAAATACTATCATACGTGTCATGAGGTGGTGAGATTACAGATAGAGTTATTAAAGTAATCAAACATAGCGTTATTCATAATGTGTGCATTTTTCTGTCTGACTGTACCTTTTTTGGTTAAATTTCGAAGGAAATGCCGCAAGGGGCGGTACATCAAAATAATTATTTAAATGACAATTTTGCACTCGCCCCTTCGTAAGGGGCGAGTCGGTACATCAAAATTATTAAAAAACGGGGCGAGTGGGGCATTTTAATGAAAGGAGCAAGATCCAAGGGGCGAGCAGGGCCTACACCTATTTGGCGCCGCCTCAATATTGGTACTTAAATTAATTTAGGAGCTTAGTAACAGTTACACTAAAAGGTTTATATTTTATTTCCGCTTTTCAGCTTTATTTTCCGTCGGTAAATTTTTTTGTAAAAAAAAATATATATTTTTAGCTTTCAGTTCCCATTTTGTAGCAAGGATTTTGAAGAGCTGTTATCATGCACTTAAATTAAAAAATCACTAAACGTCTTCGTCTGGAGAGCACTAAGGGCCTTGCCCGCAATGCTATAAAAATCGCGCGAAATTTTTATTGAATTTTTTTATCAAATGGTATCTTTTAAGTATATCTCGCGAATAAAATTCGCAGTGCGGGCTAGGCCTAACACAAAACAAGTGACTTCACCCCCCGTAGGCGGGGGATGTTATTATCCGTTCGTCGCGGTAAACACGATATTGTGTTTGTAAAACACGAAAACATGGTGCAGCGGACCCGGCTTTATATGGGCCTCGTCCCCATCCCAGACTAGTATTACTTTTTTCCGGGACACCGTCCCAAACAAAAACAAATCTATAAAAAAACATGAGTCTACGGCTAACAAAAACCCAAAACGAAAATACCCAAAATAAAGGAGGTGGTACGTATTTTTTATCCCAGCAGATTGAATATTTCACCAAAGACTAACAACGCGGGTGTAGCTAAAGGATAAAAATTGTTATTTTAAGTGCGACAAAAAAGGTTTTAAAATAGATTTGACATGTTGACAGTAGGGTTGCCATTAGGTCGGAATTCGTCTGGATCCTCCCAACATTTTAAATTATCTCCAGACTCCCGAAAAAACTCAATGTCTCCAGACAAACAGCTTCTCGGAGAGTTCTATCCAAAATAATAATTTAAAATTGCCGCGCGCGTTCACGTTCACTCTATTGTCAAACGGAACAGAGGAGGTCGGGCGGGACAGAAAATTAGACAGAAATTCAGAAAATTAACTGTACAATTAATTATGTTTCTTTAGCCTATTCATTAAAAAAATAAACGTTTATATAACATTTTTATTTTTTATTTTTATTTCTCCCATCAAGAATCCCAATCCCGACATTTTAAAATTTTGTCCAGATATTTTAGTCTTCCGATCTGGCAACCCTGTTTCTTTAGCCTATTAATTAAAAAAATAAACGTTTATATTACATTTTTTTTTCTCCCGTCAAGAATCCCAGTCCCGACATTTTAAAATTTTGTCCAGATATTTTGGTCTTCCGATCTGGCAACCCTAAGTGCCAGCCAACCCAACACTCAAAGTAATCCTATAAAGAAAGATTATAAGTCTGTCACTACTAATAACGTTCTTATAAAGGCATTGACTATTTACTTATAATAGCTTTGCGAAGCCTTAACATACTCAAGTACATTAGTTTTTATATCTCGGTCTTAGAGTTCGCTACAAGACTGACCTCTAAAACATTTATAGGACACTTTTACTAGTAATAGCATTTCACAAGCGTAGATATTCTCAAGAGCATTTGCGTTTATAACTCAAGTGTTATAGTTAGCTACAAGATTTTTTTAGGACACTTTTAGGAATAAGTCTCCTATAATTGTTTACAGTAAAACTAAATAATACAGAATAACATTTTGATCCCATAGTAGCATTTTGTGAGAAAACAAGAAATTATAACATACTTAGCTGAGATCACTATAAGTTTGCGCCGATATAGTTTTGCTCGAAACTCTTTTAAATCGAATTAGTAAGAGCGCTATCAATAACTTTATTAGTAAACGTCAGCCATTTTGTTGAGATTCAGTTGTTAATTTAACTACATTGGTTCTATAAAGTACTTAATGAAGAGCAATTTCAAAACATGGCGAATATTCATAAGAATTGATGAAATATTTTATTTACAACAATATAGTACTTAATAAGCTATTTTTCGGACGGGATTGTGAAATTAACTAAATTGCGGTATACATTAACAGTAAAAATGACTTCCCCACGAGTTCATACACTATATTTACAATATATATAATGTTCTTCAATAATACAAAATAATAATAATACAAGATAAAAACCCAAATTAAAATTATCATTAAACAACAACTAATTTTTTTAAAATACAAAAAATTCGTTAAAAAAAAATTACAAATCTAAAATTTTCAAATCGTAAACTGTTATAAAAATGTCGAAATATTAAAAATAAAAATTTATAAAAAATATTTTATAATTTTTTTAATTATCATTGCCATCAAATTTTTATTTTACATTTCTACCTGCCCCAGGCTCGATATACGGGTGCATGGTAGACGGAGCATTGGCAGGGCAATAGCCAGAACGTCTGACGACTTACAGAAGATCGCGGGGAAGACCTAGATGAGACTAGCACAGAGTAGGGAAGCATGGCATAAAAGTGAGGAAGTCTCTATACTCAGCAGTGGGGAAAACAAGGCTGCCAACGATAATGCTGAACCAAATTGAATCGAGTAAACATAAAAGTGAATCATTCAGTGTCGGTCTTACCCATCATTTCTGCGCGTGCAATCAAAGCGAATCAATTTCGTTGAACTGGGTACTGTTGGTTATGCTAGAATGCTACACATAAGTGAATGAAACTGTAAACTAAAGAAGTCAATCACTGAACGGTTTTTTAGACATATCACAACATTATCCGGTCTGGGCTGAGTTTTGGAACACCCGGGGCAGTTTTGCTTCTACGTAGTTATTTTTATAATAAGAACTGGAAAATTAGTAGAAAATTGTGAGTGATTCACGAAAAAAGTTACAAAATTAAAATGCTCGGTCCAACGTGAGTTATAAATTTATAATACAATGCCACATATCTAGCCAAACGCGTGTATAATACCTGATATGCGCATCTGTGATTCATAGAGATAGTGTTTTACCTACACAGGCAAAAAATACTTAATTTTATGATCTAAAGATAGGTCTATTGTCAGCAAGTGCTGGCACGTGTGAGATATTAACGTTTAAGTAACATACCTAACATATTATTTTTTTATTGAAGTACTTTTTACTAGTTATATTGAAATACTTACAGTTCATGATTTTAAATAAAATTATAAAGTAAAAAAAATAATTATTAGTTTTAATTATCCATATTTTCACATATTATTATTCAGATACCAATTAAACGTAGTCTGATGCATTCAAGCGTAAATGTAACAACGTCTGACGTAATAAAGTACTTACAATTAACTATCGTCTGACATATTCAAGAATCAATTAACGATCATCTGACATATTCAAGTATCGATTAACTATCGTCAGACGCAATCAATTACCAATTAACTATCGTCTGACATTCAAGTACTATCCACTGACGCAATCGATGTTCAATTAACTTTCGTCAAACGCAATCAAGTACGGCAAGTCCCAATCAACTATAGTCTGTCATATTCATAAATGTATTAACTATCGTCTAACATATTCGAGAATCAGCTAACTATCGTATGAAATATTCAAGAATGAATTAGCAATCATCTGACATATTTAAGAATCAAATAGATAATAAATAGTCGATAATATTTGCCTTGCAAAACAGGTTTTGATAAAAATAGCTAGTAAATTGAACCTTTCCTATGGTTGAAACTGTCGAAGTGTGTCATAGACAAATATACCTTGTCATTTTATGACGTCACAGTATAAGGATAACGATACTCCATTTGCAATAAGATTAGACATTTAAATAAGCCTTTTTACAGTCCGTTCGACCGATTTTGACTTCTATACCGTAGGCATAAGGATGGCATTTAAAGCAAAAAAAGTTACACAATACCAACTATCTACTGCGGCTGCCATTTGTCATGCCACCAACGCAATAGAATTCAAAATCGGTTGAACGGAATGTAAAAAAGGCTTATCTATACGTCTAATCTTATTTCAAATGGAGTATAGTCTCTCACAAGGCTCTAGTCTATCTGACACATTTCATTCAAGTACCAATACATACATACATACTATTATTATTTATTATTTTAATCCTGTAAGTTTTTAGATTAAATTCCTTAAACCAATAATATCAGATGACATGATTTAAAAAAAAGTACCAATACCAATTAATTATTGTCAGACACATTAAAGGTTCAATTAATTATTATCAAACGCAATCAAGTACGGCAAGTACAAATCAACTAGGTATAGTCTGACATATTCAATAATCAATTGATTATCATTTCATATACCTATTTAATAATCAATTGATTATCGTCTGACATATTCAAGAATCAGTTAACTACCGTCTGACATATTCAAGAATCAGTTAACTACCGTCTGACATATTCAAGAATCAGTTAACTACCGTCTGACATATTCAAGAATCAGTTAACTACCGTCTCAAATATTCATGAATAAATTAACTATTATCTGATGCAATAAGTATCAATTTAACTATCGTCTGTCGCATTAACCACCAATAAAACATTGTCTACCGCATTAGTCAATAAGACGCATTCAATATCAATTTTTTTTTTTTTTATTAGCCATACCTGTCCCACTTTTGGGAAAATACTTCCCTACTCTCTGTCAAAAATATCAATTATTATTAATACAATTCTTTCTTGGCATAAACCAGGTTTCAGAAAAAATTAAACCCTGACTCCAGAATTGAATATTGCCTGCCGCATTAGGTATCAATTTTATTAACGGTCGTCTGAAGCATTCAAGTATCAATTAAACATCATGACGCAGTCATGTATCGGTTAAAGTCTTAATCCAGGTTATAAATTATCTGTGTGCCAAATTTCTTCCAAATCCGTTCAGCCGTTTTTGCGTGATTGAGTAACAAATATCCAAACACACAAACTTTCACATTTATAATATTAGTAGGAAGTAGGATTTATTTATAATTTATTTATTTATTTAGGTATATTTATATATTTATAATTTATTTATTTAGGTATATTTATAATTTATTTATTTATTTAGTATATTTATAATTTATTTATATATAATGTATTTATTTATTACGCGGTTTCACGCGCGTAAGTCTCGATCCCGTGGGAACATCGGGATAAAAAGTATCCTATGTCCTATTACAGGTCATGGTCTACCCCTGTGCCAAATTTCATCCAAATCCGTTCAGCCGTTTTAGCGTGAAAGCGTAACAAACAAACAAACTCACTTTCGCATTTAATAATATTAGTTAAGATTATTTATTTATTTATTATTAGTACTTATTGAATTTATTTTATTAAGTAGGATAATTTGATGCCTAAATTCAACTACTATTTTTTTTTTCTTTTTAAATGGACTTTTATAACCGCAATGCGTATGACAGTCCCATCATACCCTAAATAAATAATTTCAAAATACACACTATGAATTACATTTGGGCCAACTACGATATGTAAATGTTAAAAATGTTGATGCATTGAACTACTTACTAAAAATGATTTAGTGCACTCAAACATGAACTAAAAATCATTTAATGCACTTAACCACAAACTAAAAAAAACATTTACTACACTCAACCACCTACTAAAAATCATTGAGAGCACTCAACCACTTACTGAAATAATTTAGTGCACTCAACTACTAACTAAAATATATTTAGTGTACTAAACTACTTACTAAAATATATTTAGTGCACTAAACTACTTACAAAAATATATTTAGAGTCCTAAGCTACAAACTAAAATATATTTAGTGCACTAAACTACTAACATATATTTAGTACAATGTACTTACTAAAATATATTTAGTGCACTAAACTACTTACTATCATTTGGTATGATTTTAGTAAAGTGAATAGCTAGACAAGTATAAATTAAAATAGATGTGTCAAAATTTAAATTCTTCAATACTCAATTATAAGCATTTTGTCATGAAAATGCAATAATAAATAGTCAGAGTTCAGGTCACCAACATCCATCGCCAAACTGCTGGTCAAGGTAAGATATAGGCATTATGGCAATAAGTATAGGTGGATTTTTGAGACAACAGATTTCAGGTAAATGACAGTCAGCTAGAAAATCGCCATTTCTAATGATTTATTTTTATGATGCCAATCCCTGCAGTTTCAGTTTCCTATAGGTAAGGTAACCAAGTTCGAAGTTACAAATCGCAATAAACTTTTCCCTACCCTTGCTGCCCGTCTCAAAAATCCACTCTGTATAATACTGCTTATAATTGTGAAGTTGGGACAGACATCAATTACCAAGACCAACTACCGGACCCATGACCAATTTCTTTAAATGAAGCGAATACTCTAAAATTCAGAGACAACTTTAGAAGTAAGCTGAAAATTATAAACACAAAGACAAAGCACATCATAAAATTAAAAGAAAAGCATCTATACAGCATTAAAATAAAACACAAAACCTTAAAAACTAACCTGATTCATTGTTCGCAGGCGGTGAGGAAATAACAGGCTCATGCTTAGTAGCCATCATCTACGATACCTGTGAACAAGTTATAATATCATCCATGCATCCTCCTTGGACAATAATAATTTAATAATTTTGTATTTTGTGCATAGACAGAAATAGCTTTCTCTATCTACAATTTATTTTTCATCATCTATGGTCACATAGGTAGGTACTTTATTTGTTTGAGTGTGCATTTGCACAAGGTACTTAAGTCATCACTCATCATACAGCCTAGTTAGAAACTCTTTTTGTTAATTTGTATGCTGTTGTTACTCAGTGTTGGAATTTTGGATTGTTATCGGTAGGTAAGTATATGCTGGATATAAATAATGTTATAAACTCATTCACAGATAGTTTTGGTTAGTAAGTAAACACAGCAATATCAATCACAGACACTAGTTTCAAAACATTACAATTTCTAAACAATTCAATTGATAAGCTTTGTGAAATGAAATTGTTTTGTTTGTAGTTGAGGTTGATTTTGATGTTGAATTGTATACCAAATTAAAAGAAGTACTTAATTAGAACTAGGTATTACATACAATAAAGTTAAATAATAATACCTAAGTCAAAATTCAATGACTTATATTTGAAAAATTTCAATTTATTCTCTCTCTCAACTTCTTATACATTGATAAATTTTATCAAGAAACTACAACTCAAAACATTTACAATAGACAGACATTCATGCCGCAAAACTATAGAAGTAAATCTTATTATACTCACGATCATAATCTAATTTTTGATGAAATTGTAGCCGATTCTTACACATACATCGGTTTATTTTGGTTCATACACAATCAACACAGCCGACACAATCGTGCACGTTACTTTACAATGCAATTTTAACACTCAGTCTTCTTCAAGCCGCAACGAAAACAACAACATATTCGACCGCTTTCCCGGTTTTCACTCTAACTGATGAAATGATAACCTTGAGAAAACTATCACAAATCCACAAACACTGGGAAACTACAAATAATTTATTTTCCACGAACTTCTGTCACTCACTTCGCATCTTCTGCAGGAAAATACAAAATGGCCGGCCAAATAAACGAGCGCTGTCAAAAAAAGTCAATCAAATGTACCGATAGCCCGGCGTAGCCACTGCACGCAATCAGCGTTTGTCTCTGACATCTTGCGTCAAACAGGTTAAGTTTACAATTACTGTAAAACAATTATGTAAATTATATTACTATTATGTTCAGGTTTAAATTAGCTGAGCAAAGTGGCTGACCTACGTCTTTCGATCGAAAATTCGAAACGCACTCTCAGTTTGCCGAGGCAGACCGAAACTCTGTTCCTTTCACTCACAGGCACTAGGCAGACGCGGAGAGACGCGGTTGCCAATGCCAGTATGGCGGACTGCCAGTATTGGTCGGCTGGCAAATTCCTAGCGGTTGTCGGCAGTAGCGTGTCCTATCTCTGTCTAACTAGGTAGGTGGGGACCACAGTCGATATATCTGTCTCTGTTGCTCGGTCCGTGAGCGACGACATTCAACATAGGCATAACTCTCCGGGCAACATAGTGGTATATTATCGGAATGGTTCGCCCCCATTTTGTCCGTAATGACCTCGCTCGCTCGGCTCGTGCTCATGGTTCGAGAGTGGCAAACAACGCAGAATGCTACGTCGAAAGTAATAATAATACTGGTTGCGGATTGAACCGAACCGTTGAGTCACGGAATGTATAATTGAGCCAAGTGGTCTAAGCCGAAGCATAATGCGCTTTGCTGCGCTATGCTCCGCGATTACATTGATAGATCCATTCAATTATGATTTTGACAAATTTAATTATGCTTAGAGTACTTATATATTAATGTAATTTATAAATTATACCTACTCTAAGGAATTATGATTTCTTGCTTCTTCAATGCTAATTTCACAGTCTGTGCTAATTGGCTTTAGCATGCTTATCAGCCTAACCTTAGGTCTAGGTACCATTATTAATTAATTGCTTATTACATAAGTACCGGGAATAGAATCTAGCTTGGTAGGTTAGGTACCTACCATAATTAATTTATTTATTATTATAATCTTAATTAATTGGTTGAGTACCTATACCCCATTTGAAATAAGATTAGACATTAAAACAAACCCTTTTACAGTCCGTTCAACCGATTTTGACTTCTATACCGTAGGTATAAGGACAGCATTAAAAGCAAAAAAAGTTACACAATACCAACTATCTACTGCGGCTGCCATTTGTCATGCCACCAACGCAATAGAATTCAAAATCGGTTGAACGGAATGTAAAAAAGGCTTATCTATACGTCTAATCTTATTTCAAATGGAGTATAGGTACCTAAGTAAAACTTAGGCGCACTTTTAGGCACCGGTAGGTATGATGACCTGTAATATTAATAAATATTGCATATTATGCAATATTTATTTACTAAGGTAGGTACTTAAATAATTAGCATTACCTACCTACCTATTTTGAATACTTAGTACTTAGGTATCTATATTACCTACCATGATTACCTACTTGTACAGTCTCAAATATAGGATAATTAGGTAGTTATGTAAGTACCTATTCAAATGTAATTTTCAAACATTGCCTGAAAAATAATGTAATTTTTCGATTCTCGAACAATACGAGAAAAGAAAAAAAGGTTTAAGTAGGTATCTTTGTTTTGTTTTGTTTCGTAGTTTGTCGTTGTCGCGTCGCGGGCCTCCCACCGCAGTATGCATCCATCAGACCGTCGGCCACGGCACTGCAGTCTGTCTGGTTCAAACCGGTTCACGAGCAGTCAAGCGCATATTCCATCTCTCTCTAGCAAGCAGGCAATAACGATTTTAGTATTATTACTGTGATGTTTTATGCCAGCTATATTATAAGTCGTTGTGTTTTATGCCTTATAATAAAACTCTAGCAAAGCAGTCAATCCATTTCTTGGCAGCCCATATTTTATGATATTAGTTTGTTATTCTGGCCTTCATCATATGGCTTATCCTCTATGAGTTTATCACTGTATTTTGCAATGTAGCCTGACCTTGACGTGTTGTTAACGCTGACGTGGCCTTCAGGAATGTAAATAAGTACGATAACTCGTACTGATTTACGAGTTGGCGTTTTAGGGTTAGGTAGGTAACCCGAAACGCATGCGTTCTTGGAAAGTAGGGCATCGTTTCGGGTTTGTTTCGCACGGTTTGCGTATTATGTCGTAGTTTGTTGTGTTGGTATCGGTACCTACCTAACCTATTATACATGCCCCCGTAGGTTAGGTAGGTACCTTCCTATGTTTAACAGAAGTCTTTATCTTTTGTTGAGTAGAGTAGGTAGATACTCTGTAGGTAGGAAAAAAGAAGAATATAAAATCAACTGTGGCTGTTATTCAGTCTGTAAGTAGATATGAACAAAAAGGGGTGATGTGGATGGGGTGGGTTTTGTTGGCAGTTTGGGGCTCGGGAGCCCTCAACCTACCTATACAACACAATCTACCCTTCTCGCCCTTTTTCGGTGAAAAGCCCCAAGGACAAAGTCGCTAGTCCCTTCCCTACGCACTACATAAACAACAGCCAAAAAGGGACGGAAACTAATGAGTAGGTAGGTACGCCGTTTCGTGTTTCACATCGAGTCTGAATATTGTCGTACTCAAATAAATTTATCTTTTTATCAATATTTTATACAGAGTTTTGCTTTTTCCTTATAAAGGATATTGACCGATTTGGACCAAATGCTGCCCAGACATGGGAGTGCTTTCGAAATGGTTCCTTGCATCAATTTATACATAAAAAAAATTAAAAAGAAAATAACGGTCCCAGGGTTAAAAAGTTATAGCCTGAGAAAGGTTAATGTTTTTCAGGTACCTACCTAGTTTTATTTACTTAATTATTGGAAATCTATAAGATAGCGTCGTTGAGTTTATCTTGACAAGTGCTATAGCCTCACATGGTGTCCAGGGTCTGATGATGAAGCTGGAGGGTGGTTACGGGCACTCCTCAAGTAAACCAGATAGCCCCGTCGTATGTGGTTTCATTGGATACGTATTGAAAAGTCCTATTACACTAGGTGGTGTCCAAGGTCTGATGACGCAGCCGGAAGGTATCCATTGGAACTCCTCAACCAAAGACGACAGCACTATCGTCTTTGGACTCGTTGGCTTTGGCTTTGCCGGAGCCGGAAGGTGGCCATAGGAACTCCTCAACCAAACAAGATAGCTCAATCGTGTTTGGAATCGTTGGCTTTGTCTTGACAAGTACCTTGTATAGCCCGAGGTTGTATCCAGGGTCTGATGATGGAGCCGGAAGGTACCCATAGGAACTCCTCAACCAAACAAGATGTAAGGCCTCTCTATCGCATTGGATCGCAGATCTGTAATGGTAGTGGTAGGTAAGAGTTGTGTAAATAAATAAATAAAAAGATAGCGCCAATCTTGTTTGGACTCGTTAGCTTTGTCTTGACAAGTACCTAGTATAGCCCACAGTTGTATCCAAGGTCTGGTGATGGAGCCAGAAGGTAGCCATAAGAACCCCTCAACCAAACAAGATAGAACCATCGTGTTTGGACTCGTTAGCTTTGTCTTGAGAAGTACCTAGTATAGCCCAAGTTTGTAGCCAGGGTCTGATGATGGAGCTGATGGAACTCCTCAACACCTCCTCCACCATTGGTTGGTTGTTATACATCAATAAAAAAAAATTAAAGTAATAAAAACTAAAACCCAACTACGACTAAAAAGGTATAAACAAGACACCACAGACAGACAAATTAAAAATCCGGAGTCACACGTGTTAGGGCATAAATCGAACAGATTACGTGTGACTCCGGATTTTTTTACTTAATTTTTTTCTTTTTTTCTTTTGGGGTTATAATATATATTTTTTTGAAATGTGCTCATTAAGCCCTTTCATTTGATACCCAACATGGTACGATTAAACAATATATTTTTTTTAGTTCCTGACTTTATGTCCTCTAGAGGGCGCCATTTTTAATTTAATGTGTCGTCACATAGCCTATAACCAGCGGACGATCAAGACGCTTCCAACGATACCACATTTGTCAAATTGATGAGTCGTTTAGAAGATATGAGGGAACAGATGAACATACATATATAGATGCATACATACATACATACATACATACCGGTCTAAATAACCCTCCTTTCTTCGCCGTAGTCGGGTAAAAAATACTCAATAAAAAATAGTTTTTCTCAAAACTCCTCGGATAGATTTTATTGAGCTTTGGTTTACAGACTAGTATGGGCCCAAGGAAAATAATGAACTATGGGTCCATTCTGGGCAGCACTTGGCCCAACTCCCATATATTGATGGTCAATGTCCTTTTTCTTCCTTTTTTCAGATATGTATCTACCTAATTTAAAAGTAGGTCTTAACTCAGTATTTTGTAGTTATTATTTTAGCTAAGTAAATAGGTACTTAGCTGGTAAAAACTTTAGTATTTTGTAAAATTAGAAAGTACTGTCGAACGCACGTCAGACTTTGAGCTGGCCTAGCGTAGTACGAATACGAAGTATCAATTTGGTATAGGCTTCCAGCTGATGACGCCGGAGCCGCAAAGGCGCCTGCGCCTGCGCGGCGCCGTACCGCATATTTGAGTTTGAGAATATCGAATCGACCATGCGCCCCGTGCACTCAGCACGCATGAATCAACACTTATGAATGTTGATTCGCGCCGGTGCGGCGCCCGCAGCTGCGGGTGGCGCCGCTGCGTTTGTTTTACATTTTCATTCTGAGATGTTCTGATTTTTTTTCATCTTGCGATCCGGCTTTGTTGCGGCCCCGGAGTCATGTACAGGAAGCCCGACGTTCAGCCTGCTGTACCTAGAAAGGTAATCATACCAACGTCGTAAATAAGGAAAATGTACCAACCTACATAATTAATAAGTGCCTGGGTATTTAAATATCAGACGAATTTACCTTTATTAATAATTTTATGTATTTCGAACCGGAATAAGGTAGGATAGGACACGTCCATTAAATTCGCATAGGATTTTTGTCCTATAAATTCTGGGTCTCAATTTGTAAATGAACATAAATAGATATTATAACATTAGTACCCTACCAAGTTTGGAGTCTGAAGTAGTCTGAACTATCAACTTATTTTTTAATCTGTGGTTCCGAGCCCCGAAATAAACCCGAGTTTTTGTGTGTGTTTGCGTTGTATGATATTGTGTGTGTACGTGAGACTGTGTGCAGTGTAAGCACCCACGCGAGCGCGACCCACAGGGGGAACGAGAGAACTTGTATGTGGCTATTATGGGTTTGAGCGTATTATTAATAGCAGTGAAGCGAATGGATGGCGCGTTCACTTTGAGGTTTTGAACAAACTTAAAATGCAATATTGGTTTATTATACACAAAATGTGGTAGGATCAAACGCGGTTATAATGCCGTGAGACTATGTTGTCACAAGACTGAATACCGATTATACACAATAAGAACGCAAAGAATAGCAGTTTAAAAACTAGTTTTACAGTACTTATTCAATTCAGGTGTAAATGTTTATTGCTATTAGGGAATAATTTCTTTTTTCAGTAAATATACGCTATAAAAAATGTATGTGTATTGGAGCACCAATTACAATATTAATCACCATAATCAAATGGTTATTAGTAAAAAATATGCAAAGTGGTTATTAATGAAACCCATTTTATGGTGGTTATTAACGAAATCCATTTTGCAGTGGTTATTATTGAACTTTTTAAACGCATGTTGCGACTCTGATTAGTAGAATCATTTTAAGGTGGTGATTAACATTAGAATTGTCACATTATAGGTAGGTATTTAGTTTATCGTTTGCCTGTAGTTAATTCTATAAATCAAAAATACTTTGCCTATATTAAATGTAATAAGTATGCAGTGTCGTAATTAGCCTTATATGCGCCCGGTGCGAGCGGCTATAAAAATAAATAATAGGTATTGTTAGTGGCCCTGGTCTGGTCATTTCTGCGCCCCTCCAGGGTCTGCGCCTTGTGGCTGGGCATCGTTGGCACCGCCCTAGTTACGGCACTGTAAGTATGTAATTATATTTTAAGTACCAAACATATGAGTAATATCCAACAACATCCTTACTATATATAAATACATCCTAACTAATATTATAAATGCGAAAGTGAGTTTGTGTGTTACGCTTTCACGATAAAACGGCTCAACAGATTTGCATGAAATTTGGCACATGGATAGACTATGACATAGGATACTTTTTATCCTAATATTCCCACGGAATCTAGACTTACGCGGGTGAAACCGCGGGGCGCAGCTAGTCTAAAATATAGCTATACTAACTTTAAAATGGGCCTGTACATCTGCTTGCCCTTCTTAACCGAAACATCATAGTTTTTTTTTTAAATCTAGTCTATTTTTAAAAGAAAAAAGGAATACGAAACACTTTTCCAAACAAAGTTCCAGAGTAGGTAGGTACCTATATATTTTTTATACCTAGCACAGTTAGTCCCTGATCCCTGGGGGTGCTAGAGTTTGTGCGGGGATTATTACCACAGGACTGGGGTGGGCCATTCCCTCCCATTACCCACCACACCACAGCTCCACCCTGTCAGCGTTATACTGGTCTATATAAACTACTTTATGTTACGTCGGGCGTCATGGAGTTTTGAAAGCTTTTTTTTGTAATGCTTCTCTTCTATCACCAGCTTTTATAAGTAAAGGTTATTATGTCCGACTGCACATAGTAGATCTTTATTAAGCCTATTGTTTACTGTAAAAGTAATTGAATACATAACATCTCGTAGCTCCTAGCTCCATTATATTGTGTATAATAAAAACTAAAACCCAACTACGACTAAAAAGGTATAAACAAGACACCACAGACAGACAAATTAAAAATCCGGCGTCACACGTGTTAGGGCATAAGTCGAACAGATTACGTGTGACTCCGGATTTTTAATTTGTCTGTCTGTGGTGTCTTGTTTATACCTTTTTAGTCGTAGTTGGGTTTTAGTTTTTATTGTTAATTCTTTTGGGGTTATAATATATATATTTTTGAAATGTGCTCTTTAAACCCTTTCATTTGATACCTAACATGGTACGATTAAACAATTTTTTTTTTCAAGTTCCTGACTTTATGTCCTCTAGAGGGCGCCATTTTTAATGTGACGTCACATGGCCTATAACCAGCGGACGATCAAGAGGCTTCCAACGAGACCTCACTTTTCAAATTGTGATGAGTAGTTTAGAAGATATGAGGGAACAGATGATCATACATACATACATACATACCGGTCAAAATCATAACCCTCCTTTTTGCTTCGCCGTAGTCGGGTAAAAATACTATTGCGTATCCAATATATTTCGGTTTAAAGTAAAGAACTTGTGAACGCAGTGTTTTTCTTCTTCTTCTTCCCTCTTATATCTGGGTGGATAATGTTCATAAAAAGATAAGACTTAATACACTTAAGTATAAGGCAAAGTACATATTTCGATAAAATCCTTATCTTACTTGGTCACTAGAAAGATAACAACTTCTCATCATATTGCTTACATTGTGTCTTTGAGTCTGTGTTAATTATCTTTTAGACCTTCATAACGTGCCATTTTGTCTTGCAAAAATAAGTAAGTAATATTATTGATTCAGCTTGGCAACAATAAATAAACCTGTGGCCGAGACAATGACTGATAATCATCTACACTAATATTATATAGAAAATATATATAATTATATATATTACTTTTTTATGAATAAACTCAAATTCTTACCAATAGAATGCTATACTATCTATCACTGAGTTACGGCGCTCTTACACGAGCCTCTAAATTGCGCAATTCTTAGCAATTCCAAGATAACGTAAGAGCACCGTAACATATGCAATTTATAAAAATACCATGCGGGCGAAGCCGCTGGCGGAAGCTAGTTTACAAGGTATGTACGTATCCTATGATTTTGTAAGTGCACAGAGCACGGAGACGCCGCCCCTGCTAGAGGCGACATTTTCTACACTTTCCATGCAAAAAAAGCTTGTCACCGTTTACTGACCGTTTTAAAAGCGGTCTGTGACAGAAGTTGTGCGCTCAACGCACTTTCGGTGCCACAAATTTTATTAATACTGGCGATGTCGACCCCTAATAAATTGGGATAAGGGCAGAGGAATGATGATACCGATGCTGTCTCTAGACGTTGCCGGCTGTGTAGCGATTTCGTGCTCTGTGGTTAATTGAGTGTCATAGCCAAAAATACTTATAAGACAATATAAGTTGCAGACTCCCAGGCAGAGAGAGTATTGATTTTCACCCTTTGTACTATTCTAGAACTCCTCACTCATCATCACAGGATCAAGACAAGCTCAAATTTAAACTACAACATATAAATATTCGGCCTTCTGTAGATTGAATCGAGCAAAATCTGCATGAAGAGGAGAAGCGAGGGTAAGAGACATGCGCCGATAGTACCCACAGTCCTGGGGTACAACAGCCAAGGGTGGATTCAGGGTGGGAGTCAAATAGGGGAGGGTGGCGTTCCCTCAACACCCCAGACTCGGCGTTAATAATAATAATCCCCAGTTGGTGAATTTTGTTTGATTGATCACTCGAATGAAGTGATACGTAGCGCTATAATTTTCATCATGAATTCTCGTGCTGTACGTATATAAAAATTAATCGAATTATGAATGATAAGACTATCTTTATTATTTTTTTATCATAATGTTTTACCCGATAATATCACGTAATGAATGTGGGTACCTACTTAAATGGTTCTTAAGTGGTGATACAGTTGAAATCGATAACCGTTTTACGTTGGTGATTAACGTGGGTATACTCTTCTGTTCGCCGTTTTAAAATGGTGATTTAATACTTTTATGAGGATTTGGTCTTTAGAGCATTTAAAGTACCGGAACATATTAGTAGGTAGGTATAATATATAATTATACTTTTTTTTATTGTAACACGACCCTGTTTTGTGGCGTCAGGTAGCCGGCCCGCGGCGTTGAGTCATCGATGAGTCGGTCAATTCTTTGAATGTTGCGATTGTATGACAATGCACCTACAATAAAATTCTGAAGCAATCCTCTAATTTGCAATATTTACCCGACTGGCCCGGGAGGGTAATATTTTTCGAGAGTATGTATGTTTGTAGTATGTATGTTTGTATGTCTATTTCTTTGCCACGCTCTGTAGTCTAACGGAAATTGTTTACCCGACTGCCCCAGAAGGATGGTAATGTTTTTCTCGTTTCGGTTATAAAGTGTACTTTTTTAAGAGTTTTTCCTTTCATTTTGCAATATCACAAGGTAGACTAATATTCGGCGAGTAGGTAAGTATCTAAACGATGCATAATACACATCAAACGTAGGTACTTACTTCCTACCTACACAAAACTAGTTCCACACTGTTCCAAACTTCTCAAAATAAAGAGATCTATCTTAATAAAAAATGTTTCATAATAAAGTAGACGACAACTGGAAATAGACTTTATACCATACTGTTTAAAAGTTGATAATGGCTTGTGGTAAATTAAACACTTGCGTCATCTTTGATCTCAAAATGACTCCACCCACAACTCCGACGATTTTTTTGGGGCCTTTTTTTCAGCATAGCAGCTTTTAAAAAAACGATAAAAAAAGATGTGGGTACGTTTTCCGGTTTTACCACAAAGTTGACCACCGCGTTGGCCTTGGCTTGGCTGCATATTTTGTCTTATTCGCCTATGTGCATAAATAAGGCCAGGTTTTTGTAGTAAAAGTATACCAAATAAGTACCATGCATGATGATTAATTAGCCTTGAAAGCAAATGATTGTTTCGGTACCTAAGGTGTATACTTACTTATTATTATTTTATAGGTACACATACATACCTAATATTACCTAATTAATTAATAATAGACTAACTAAAGATATTAAATGAACGGATAGTTGATTGGACAGATACCGGATATCCGGCCATCCTATAAACCGGATATCCTGTATAACATTCATTTATCATTACATATAATTTAGCCTAATCTGAGTGACCCCACAGATCCCACCTCGAACGATCGGGCAGATTCGACCACCGCCGGATATTGATATATCTACTATCCGGTATCCGGCCGGATATTAGGCCGGATACTGAATAGCTGCCGGATTTTTTGCTGCACGGCAGTCTAAGAATTCAAAATCTGTAAGTATAAGATATCCACTAGCCAGTGTGTCTGGAGCAGCCTCTAGGCTATGCGAAGGCTATTTGAATTCAAAACGATTTGCGTACTAAATGCACGACTCCAAATGAAGCTAATTCAAGCGCGACAAATAACCGACAATTGCCTATGACTCGTATTGAGGCAAGTTTACCTCAAGCCGCGGCGTGCCTCAAGTTGAGGCAACGCCTTTAATAAAGGCAGCCTCGGGGCAAGGCTGCCTGCTGCCTATAATACGACTGCGCCGCTATAGGGCAGAATAAGGACGTTTTTAGCGTTCCGTAGTCAACAAGGAACTCTTATAAGTAGTTTCGCCATGTCCGTCTGTCTGTCCACGGCTTAGCTCAGAGACTGTTGGTACTAGAAAGCTGTAATTTGGTATGGGTATACATATAAATCACGCTGACAAAGTGGTAAAAAAATCGTAGAAAAAAATTTTTTTTAGGGTATCGCCCCTACGCGTAAAAAGTGGGGATAGATATTTTCTTTCTCGTCAATCCCATAGAGTGGGGTATCGGTAGGGTTGGAAAGGTCATTTAAAAATAATGGGATGTGTGAGTTTGTTAAAACCATTTTTGGATTCAGGGATCCGTTTGCGAAATATTAAAGTGATAATTTTTGTTAGAGTCAAGTGTGCCAGGTAAATGGTTGGTTTTGGGTATGTGAAAAAAATCACGGCAGTAGTAGGTATATATAACGAAATTAAAAGGAAAACTATCACCGCTACGTATGCTCTACAAGTTACCGAGTAATAATCGACTAACTTAAATTTGCTGTTGCCAAAATATGTTCAGAACAAGTTTTTCAACTACAATATTAAGTTTGTTGGATAAATTCATCCCAACTACGGAACTCTTTGTTGTGCGTGGTTCGACATGCACTTGGCTGGTTTTTGTTTATACCTGTCTACATAAGTAGGTACTTATGAGGCAAGTCCCCGGCCTTCCGCTCTGAGGCGCACTATAGGAGGGTCACTGCACTCTGCGATCACAGCACGCGGCGCGGCGCCCATTGTTCCCTACTATCTTGTTGAGCGAAAACTTGAGCCATCACTCAAAATAAAGTCGTCGATACACGTACCCGACCGCACGTCCAGTGACGTGCGGTCGGGTACGTGACACTTTTAAATAGCGTAATACGGTATTTCAATGGAATAAAGGCCTATAGGCGTTTTTTTTTTTTTTGCCGCCGCACCGTCGACATGCGTATTATTCAGGGTGTGGCGCCCCTAAGACGACCACAAATAGTGGTAAACATTTCAATGAATGTTATCATAATTTAACTATACAGGCTGTTAGGGTAAACACCGTTATCCTTGAAGCCAGTGGTTTGGTTTTATTTATAGAACGTAAAATCAATGGAAAATGACAACTTTTTTTTTTTAAAGAAAATCTTCATTTTACCACAAGAGTATTTCAACTTGCACTAGGGCGCTAGGGCAACGAACTTGCGAGGGTGCACACGGGTGGGTGGCGCGGGACGTGACCAAACCGGCCGCGAGCGCGACCCTGCCCTCAGTCAGTCAGCTGTTTCGCTAGCGAGCAAGGTGTCCGATATAAACTTTTAAAATCTTTTAATGAAAATATATTTTTTTTTAATGGCTTTAGTGACAACGGTGTTTACCGAGAGTTTTTTTTTTCAGACGTGCACTGCTGTTCATAGGTCTCTCCCAAGCAGCACCACGACGACCGGAGTCCGAATTCTAAGTTTCTGATATCAAAAATAGCGCAGGAAAACAGGTCTTTCACAACTTTGAGGTTAGCTTATCTTTTAGGTATTTATAGCCTGTCTGTACCTACGATAAAAATTTAACTGCCTGACTTTTGAATTATTTTCGACTGAACCCTGATATGAAACACCATCAAGGTTTACATCGTGATTAAAATTGAATGTATTCTACACAATATAAAAAAAAAACAATATTTCCTGAGTCGCGATTGTGACTACAACAGTTACACAGCGTGTGTTAGAAAAGTGTGGTCATATACCTACAGGGTTATTGGTTATATGTCGGCAATCCTTTATGGGGACGTAGGAGAGGTCATTTATCTTCTTCTTGAATTGCTGCTCGTTAGTCTGGCTAAAACTCGAAGACGGCTGGACCGATTTGGATAAAAAAAAAATTGTTTTATTCTCATGACAAAGGAGATTGTCTAGGAATGTGAGTTGGTCTAGTAGTACTGTAGCATACATATGAAATTAAAAAATTGATCCCACGAAAAATAAATAAATCCAGTTTTTGTGATAATGAATAACCTTGCATTAAACAACGTTTTTGTTTCGACCAAGTGCTGCCTAGGAATGTGAGTTGGTGTAGTAGTACTGTAGCATACACATGAACTATAAAAAAAAAGCATAAGTCAATCCTGTTGAAAGACGTAAAAAAACGAAACGCTTTTGAAGCGATTGTCACTCGTCTAGGCCCTCTGGTGTCAGAGTTTTAAAGCCGCCCAAGGGCGTCTGACTTGGCTTCACATGCCGTCGAGAAATATCTCTCTGGGAAGCCGGTTTCCTCACGATGCACGATGTTTTCCTTCACCGTTTTTAAAGCAAGTAATAATAATACAATACGCTCATGAATCCAAAAAGTCAGAGGTTTGGGTTCGAACTTGAGACCTATGACTTAGCAGTCCGACGGTCACACCACTAGCTAGAAGGAAAACGGGTGGGTTTTAGTCAGTAAAAGTCTGACACGCCCTTCCGCTCCGCCCAGAGCGGGAGAAGTCATTTGATGATTCCAGAAAACAAAAAAAAAAATACAAAAAAAAAACAACCGACTTCCAAAAAAAACAATAAAAACGTGAAAAATAACTTTAATTTCGGAAGTCGGTGTCTTTGCTTTTCAATTTTCGTTTTTTGCCACCGACTTCCGAAATTAAAGTAATTTTTCACTTTTTTAGTGTTCTTTTTGGAAGTCGGTTGTTTTTTTTTTTGGAAAAAGTTTTTATGTTTCACTTTTTAGTTGTGGTACCTACCCCACACAAATCCGAATATGAATGGGACCACCTCGGAAGCATGACCTATCAAACAAAAAAAGAATCATCAAAATCGATTCATAATTGGTGGAGTAATCGCGTAACAAACATACAAAAAAACAAATATATATATATATAACGTACAGACGAATTGAGAACCTCCTCCTTTTTGAAGAAGTCGGTTAAAAAGCTTTTAAAACAAATCAACCAAAATCATTAACATAATCATTTATTACTTTTATCCAATACATTCTCCCCTTAAATATTAAGATTCAAGCTCTCCAAATAGTATCCTTCATATTCCTTATAAGACTTCCCATCAACGGTTCTGTTACAAGAGATATATTTCTTCATGTCATTGTCAGTCCATAGCTGGAGATGCTCGTGGGCTAAGTCTAATGTTTTTGTGATCTTCTGAAGGCTGATCAAGTTTTCGTTTAGTTGTTTCTTCATTTTCTCTAGGGTTCTCTGTTCTTCTTCTGTTTCTGATGATATGTCTGGAATAATGGTTTAGAATTAGGAATATAAGATAAAAAACTTTTTACAAAAAAAAAAAACAACCGACTTCCAAAAAAAAACACTAAAAAAGTGAAAAATTACTTTAATTTCGGAAGTCGGTGGCAAAAAACGAAAACTGAAAAGCAAAGACACTGACTTCCGAAATTAAAGTTAAAGTGAAGTCGGTTTTTTTTTTGTAAAACGTTTTTATTTGTCACTTTTTAGTTGTGGTACCTACCCCACCCAAATTCGAATACTAACTACTACCTGCTATGTAAATAACAGTGACGGAGTCAAATAATAAATCGTCTACATAGGCTAAGTGGGAAAAATACGTAATATTGATGCTAACTCAAAAACTACGCAAGCAAAGTTAATACGCAAGTAAAAGGGGTTCCCATATATTTTTTTTATATGGGACCCCCTTTGAAGCATGAACTACCAAACAAAAAAAGAATCTTCAAAATCAATTCATAATTGACGGAGTAATCGCGTAAAAAACACACAAAAAAACATACAGACGAATTGAGAACCTCCTCCTTTTTGAAGAAGTCGGTTAGTAACATAAAATCACGCCTTCTTTCCCCTAAGGGTAGGGCAGAGGTGAGCCTATAGTACATCCACATTTCGCCAGTTATGTTTAAGTTCTACGGAATAGGGTGCGAGCCAATTGCCTTCAACCGGCCACAAAACCAAACTCCAGGCTGCTACTGAGAAATTACTGATGAACAAACCCAATAACACTTTGCCCGACCTGGGAATTGAAGCCAAGAACCTCATCAGTAGCGCTTGCGACCACTAGACTAACGCAGCAGACAGCGACGCATTAGGAAATTAAGTGGCAGTCGGAATTTTATTGATCTTGGCAAGACGTGAGCTAGTAGCAATTAGTGCCACTTTTGTATGAACCTTTTATTTTTATCTTCGTCAAAGGGGTTAGTAAGAACTGGAAGAGTGAGGTATTCTGATAAACTTGCGTCTTCGTCCACATAAAATTTCTTGTTTTAACATAAAATATATTGTGATAGAAGTGAACAAACTTGAACACTTGTGACTCATGTGAGAGACAAAGAGAAGTAGTAGTGTATATCTCCCTTCTCTCTCATGTATCGAAATTAAAATTTCACTCTCAGTTCTCGTCCAATTATCGAAATGCCACCAAAGAAGTTTCACTTCAAAAAAATCCTATCACAATAGTCAACTAAGAGAAACAACTTAAAAATAATATTTTAAAAGTCTCCTCACCTATAGCGACATCCTTGCTCTGACTACCCTCCAACGCCTTCAAAATTCCCTCCATATGTTCCTTCTTCTCAACCATCTGTATGAGCCGCAGCAGATTGCGCGACAGACTGACGGACGGACAGACTAGCGAGCAGGTGACGTCATCGCGTTGCCAGCTCGAGTGCAGCCGCTCGATCGAGGATTGAAGGGTTTCGAATATCCAGATTTTTTCGCCACTGTAAGAAGAAAAGATTATTGGTAACTCGATAATTAATCTCATCAGAATTAATGACTTCCATTGCTGTAGTGGTTACTGACCAGCACGGCTGCTGAGCGTGGTCTTAGGTTTGATTCCCTGGTCGGACAAACTGTTTTCGGGTTTTCCTATTGGAAATTTCTCAATACAAGCTCGTAGTCTGGACCTGGATTGGTGACCGGATAAGTCATCCTAACTAATATTATAAATGCTTAAGCGAGTTTGTTTTTAGGCTTTCACGCTAAAACGGCTGAACGGATTTGAATTAAATTTGGCACATGGGTAGACCATGACCTGGCATAGGACAGAGAATACTTTTATCCCGATATTTCCACGGGATCGACACTTACGCTGGTGAAATCGCGGGGCGCAGCTAGTGATTTTATAAAAGCTGTGAAGTCTCGCCAGAACAACATGTAATATGCTTACCTATCCAACACTAATTTTCTGTTCTTCTCCAATTTGAATTTTTTCAAGTAGATTTTCAGCTCATCAATGAATGTTGGATTCGCATTTTCTGGAAAATAAATAATAACTATTATTTTATTACTATTTTCAAGGCAACGAAACGAGTATTGAAAGTTTTTAATTCAACAGGCCCAGTCGTATCGCGTTACCCAGTAACTGTATTGTGAAGGTCAGATAGGCAGTCGCTCCATGTAAAATAATGGTATTAAGCTGCATCTGGTTAGATAGGAAGCTGACGCCAAAATTGTTGGGAAAAGGCCAGGTAGATGACGAGGCCAAGATGCATTGTTAAAAAGTAGTTTGCAAAAATCAACTACGTTCATTCGTTTCCTTTACATTCCAGAGTGCCTAGACAAATCATGAGCTGATTCTCTTATAGCTCTTGCCAACTCGAGAGGAGAAAAAAAGGAGGTCAACGACAGCACAAGACAAGTCCTACCAGTGTTGCGGGAAAGTCCGAAAGGGATATCGGGACCCTTGGCAACAGGCAACTGAAGGAACACGGTGGGTTTCAGTCAGTAAAAGTCTAACTAGTCTAGTCGGTGTCTTTGCTTTTCAATTTTCGTTTTTTGCCACCAACTTCCGAAATTAGAGTTATTTTTCAGTTTTGAGTGTTTTCTTTTTGAAAGTCGGTTTTTTTATTTGTAAAAAGTTTTTATTTTTCACTTTTTAGTAGTGGTACCTACCCCACACAAATTCGAATACCACTAGCTGATGAAAATAACAGTGAAGGAGTAAATGAAAACATCGTCTAGATAAACTAAGTGGGAAAAATACGTAATATTGACGCTAACTCAAAAATTACCCAAGCAAAGTTAATAAAATTTATATGGGACCACCTCGGAAGCATGACCTACCATACAAAAAAAGAATCACCAAAATCGATTCATAATTGGACGAGTAATCACGTAACAAACATACAAAAAAAAAAAACATACAGTCGAATTGAGAACCTCCTCCTTTTTGAAGAAGTCGGTTAAAAACAGGAGGTCAACAACAGCACAAGACAATTCCTACCAGTGTTGCGGGAAAGTCCGAAAGGGATATCGGGACCCTTGGCAACAGGCTACTGAAGGAACACGGTGGGTTTCAGTCAGTAAAAGTCTAACACGCCCTCCCGCTCCGCCCAGAGCGGGAGAAGTCATTGGATGTCTCACAAACACAAAAAAAAAGTACAAGACAAGTGGCATTCGCTTTCAAAGCGTTTCGTATTTATACAACGACTTCCAACAGGATTGACATAAGCTTTTCGTTAGCTTATGTCAGTCCTATACATTATTGGCTGTTCCATTATCGTTATCACTGATAGAATGTCACTTTGTCTAGGCCCTTCTAGAACTGTTATGCTGCTAGCGATCTGCTAGCGATCCTCGACGATTTTTTACGACTTGACAAAACAGCGACATTTCTAACTACATAAATATGTAATTTTGATATGAATACACATAAACCTTTCGAAATAAATTATCTAAATGATGGTTAAAACCGCATCAAAATCCGTTGCGTATTTTAGAAGAACAATGCGGTCATACAGACAGACACGAAAAGCGACTTTTAATAATAATATGTATAGATATTGGTGTTTACCTGCAGCATCATATGAGCAGTTCTCGGAAGTATCTAGGTCCATACTCAGGTTGACTTTGTTTCTATGCCTCTCTCGTGTCTCCTCATAGAACCGGCGAAGAGTTGATACTGAATCTTGTGGAAGTGATAATTGACCTAAACAAATAAAAAAAAACATTGCAAAGGGGTTGACGACCATTATCACAATGAAAGATTAATTTTACATACATAATCTCACGCCCACTTCAGAAATTCATTTTCTTTTTAAGAAATTAGGGATAACTTAATACTTTTGAGAAGTTAATGGATCTTTCATTATCACATAATCTTGTTACAGGTAGTCAGAAGCCCACTGGGTTGTGGAGGTCAGATAGGCACTCCATATCAAAGACTGGTATTCAGCTATGAAAGCTGTTGAACACAGTGATGACACGCTCTCACACGTTCTGTATCTTAAGCTGTTATAGAGAGAGTCGTATACCAGTAAACTGTAGATACTAGCTGTAGCACATACCTCCAAATCGGTCGTTTTCTGTAAACCACGCATCACTATGAAAGCTGTTGAACACAGTGATGACACGCTCTCACACGTTCTGTATCTTAAGCTGTTATAGAGAGAGTCGTATACCAGTAAACTGTAGATACTAGCTGTAGCACATACCTCCAAATCGGTCGTTCTCTGTAAACCACGCATCACTATGGAAGCTGTTGAACACAGTGATCAGACACTCTCGCACGTTTTGTATCTTGCGCTCCGTTATAGCGAGTGACGTTATCAGGCGCTTTAGCTCTTCGCGCTTACTTTCCTGTAAATAATCATTCGTATATTATTCAACCTCTTTAATTAAAAAATACAATAGACGTAGATATATTTAGTTACCTATTCCGCTTTACTATTCTTTAAGAGTCATGGAAAACCCTGTAAGAAATCGACACGTGTTTCAGGACGCAGAGTCAGTGTCTCTGCGTCCAGCGCTCGGTGGTCTGGTTTGCGACTGGTCAATCGTCATTCTGAGGATGCCTCGTTGAGAGGTCAAACACGTGTCGATTTCTTACAGGGTTTTTCATGACTCTTGACGAATAGGTTACTAAATAAATATATCTACGTCTATTGTATTTTATAATGGATTTCCGCAAAGTCACGCCTGAATCAATAACAACCTCTCTAATTAAAATAAAAAATAAATTTGGCTTAAAATCAGGTACACTTGAATGTCAAAAGTTACATAATACGACAGTCCCCAAAACGTCCACTCTTCAGCACTTCCTCTATATCTGCCTATCCCCGATTTGGGATTTGATTTTCGCATTCGCGATCTGGGAAGAAGATACAGAATATTATATATTTTGTGTGTCTGTTGTAATGTCGACGACACGGTTGGCGCAGTGGCTGAGCGATGGACGGCTGCGCAACATGTCGCGGGTTCGATCCCCGCACGGAACAAATATTTGTATGATCTTCAATCTGATAGTTGTTCCGGGTCTGGGTGTTAGTGTATGTGAGTTTCTATGTTTGTAAACGCACCCACGACACAGGAAGAACTTCACAGTGTGGGGCAAAGTTTAAAAAAAAAAAAAAAATATTCCAAAGGGAACAGATTTTAAGCTCCAGGGAATTAAACAAAAAAAAACTGAAAGTTACTAACAATAGCCTTATCGATCATTCCAATCTGCTTGCCAGCCTGCTTATCCCCAGCACTGCCCCCGGGCGCCTCGAACACGCCACGTCGTGACGTCATCTCGTCGTGCAGTGCACGTAGCGTGAGCACGCGTGCTTCAGCGCGGGCACGCTCGCAGCGGACCACTAGGAGCTCGCAGGATGGGCCTGTTATGTACTCCTAAAGAAGAAAATATGTTTATTTGAGTCAAAATGCCGCTACAAAAAATATTGGGGGAAATAAGTGTCACATTAGAGCAAAGGAAGCTCAAGGACAAGTAACGGCTCGTGCAAACGGGCGCGAAAAAGGTTGCTCTGCCTGTCGCGCCCGCGATATCGCGCCAGTTTGCACGAGACGGACTGCATCGCAGCAACCGCGCCCAGTCGATATATTCAACTGCATGCAGTCGTACTCTCGACTTCGTTCAGTCATGATATCAACTTTACGCGGTTGGCTACATTCGTGTAGTGTCGACGCATGCCGTCCATCGCTAACCGCATGCAGTGTCCAGAGCATAACTGTATGCGGTTAGCGATGGACAGCGTGAAGTTGAAGTCACTACTGTATGCAGTTAATATTCGATATTATACTTCAGACGACTGCAGCCGACCGTGAAGTTACTATCATGACTGAACGAAGTCGAACGTACAACTGCATGCAGTTGAATATATTGACTGCACGCAGTTTAATATATTGACTGCACGCACTTGAATATATTGACTGCACGCAGTTGAATATATTGACTGCACGCACTTGAATATATTGACTGCACGCAGTTGAATATATTGACTGCACGCACTTGAATATATTGACTGCACGCACTTGAATATATTGACTGCACGCACTTGAATATATTGACTGCACGCAGTTGAATATATTGACTGCACGCACTTGAATATATTGACTGCACGCAGTTGAATATATTGACTGCACGCAGTTGAATATATTGACTGCACGCACTTGAATATATTGACTGCACGCAGTTTAATATATTGACTGCACGCACTTGAATATATTGACTGCACGCAGTTGAATATATTGACTGCACGCACTTGAATATATTGACTGCACGCAGTTGAATATATTGACTGCACGCAGTTGAATATATTGACTGCACGCAGTTTAATATATTGACTGCACGCAGTTGAATATATTGACTGCACGCAGTTTAATATATTGACTGCACGCACTTGAATATATTGACTGCACGCAGTTGAATATATTGACTGCACGCAGTTTAATATATTGACTGCACGCACTTGAATATATTGACTGCACGCAGTTTAATATATTGACTGCACGCACTTGAATATATTGACTGCACGCAGTTGAATATATTGACTGCACGCAGTTTAATATATTGACTGCACGCAGTTGAATATATTGACTGCACGCACTTGAATATATTGACTGCACGCAGTTGAATATATTGACTGCACGCAGTTTAATATATTGACTGCACGCACTTGAATATATTGACTGCACGCAGTTGAATATATTGACTGCACGCAGTTGAATATATTGACTGCACGCAGTTTAATATATTGACTGCACGCAGTTTAATATATTGACTGCACGCAGTTGAATATATTGACTGCACGCAGTTTAATATATTGACTGCACGCAGTTTAATATATTGACTGCACGCAGTTGAATATATTGACTGCACGCAGTTTAATATATTGACTGCACGCAGTTGAATATATTGACTGCACGCAGTTTAATATATTGACTGCACGCAGTTTAATATATTGACTGCACGCAGTTTAATATATTGACTGCACGCAGTTGAATATATTGACTGCACGCAGTTTAATATATTGACTGCACGCAGTTGAATATATTGACTGCACACAGTTGAATATATAGACTGCACCCGGTTGCTGCGATGCAGTCCGTCTGATGGCAGCCTAAGGCGTTAATTAGGTACACTTTTATTTATTCATCGATCAGTTTTATGAATCATTAATTGAATGAATGACTGACGGAACGATAATCATGACCCGCGCAAGTAAAGAAAGAGAAACGAATTGAAAATGGCGATCAAATAAAGGAGCTTATCTTCCACTCGCACAACATATAATTGGATTGATAAGCGCCGCCGTTTTAATTCGATTCTTTACAGACACGGGTTATAATTAGTGTTGCTATACCTATTAGAGACCTAAATAGGTACCAAAACAATTTATAAAAAAAAAAAAAAAAAATATCTATATATATAAGTATAGTAGGTAGTTAGTCGAAACTACTATATTTTCAATTCAATACAAAAGGGCGAGATGTGATAAAAATGAATGATTATTAGTTATGAGTAGTGGTGGGTCGTTTTTTAATTTTTGACGGATTTTTTTAACGAAACGCAACCGTTTTCCCGATGACGAAAACGGTTGTCGTTGCAACTGGTTTGAAGACAAGCCGTCTTCAAACCAGTTGCAACTACTACCGTTTTCAAAAGGACGGAACTTATCCAACAACGGGTTTGACCGTTGCATCACGAACGACAGCATTGGCAACTGGTTTATCGACTGTAATTAATTTACAAAAGTTCACTTTTCATTGTAAGGACTGTTTTGTAAACGAACGAACGCGGAACGTAGACAGCGGAATCATTGCGTTCTCGACTGTATTTTCTTAGATGTAAAATGCAAAATCGCACCAAGTAATTCGAAGACTGGATTGTGCAACGAAGACTGTTTGAACCCAGGAAGTAAAACGGTTGCATCGTCGCTGAACACACAGCGGTCTTTGAAAACGGTTCGTCATCCCAACGGTGGGCGTTGGGACGACGAACCGTTTATGTACCTAGTTATGAGACATTTATATTTATATATACGATACGGGCGGATACTCAGGAATCGATTTTGAAAGCAATCGGCTAAGAAATACAAAATAACAAACTTGCGTCCACTTTTCCCAATTGTAAAAGCAGATTCAAACTTGGGATACGGTTCGATACTCAGAATTCGACTTTGAAAGCAATCAGCCAAGAATAAAATAACAAAATGGCGCCACTTTTATCCCTTTGAAGACAGATTCAAGTTTGGGATACGCGCAGATACCCAGAAATCTATTTTGAGTTCAGTAACTAAAAAGTTCAAATCAAATGGCGATTATGCGGTCGTAGTCGTGGGCATTTACTGTAAGCAATATGAAACTTTTCAGTTTTATTAAAAGTTTGGTTGACAACCCTAACACCCGCGTTTGATTTCACAAAAAGGGCCTAGATGAGATACTGGTCGTCTCCATATTGTGGTTTTTATTTGGTCTGAGACTATGGTCAGGATAAGTAAGCATGAGGCGAAAGCTAGGCGTTCAATAATTACTGAAGTAGTTCACAGATACTACATATTTTACATATTTACAAACAAATATCGTGATGTTATTTGATCGCGTAGACTAGCGTAAGTATTGACGGATTAGGTAGGTATACATTGACATAATTATATATTAGGTATAGTATTTCAATACGTATATACCGCAAAACCCTATTCTGTATGACAACTGACTGCAAAAATACTGATCAGTATTTATTGAACGTGTAGCCCAAGCCACGTTCAATCTTTACTGCGATCAGTGCGATCCATCAAAGTAATCTATCTGATCACAATCCGTTTTCGTTCGTTCGCGTAGTTCGCGTCAAATAACTGCCGCTCTGAAGTTAGGCGAGGGTTTTGCTGAAAATCAGCGCTGTTGACGATAGGTTCGTCTGAAGTCACTGCATTAAGCTGAGCAATGACCTATTCTTGCAAAGATGCGACGCACAGCTTATTGTTCTTGTTTATTGTTGTTTTAAAGATGGATAATTTTCCACTCAGTAATCGGCATTTCGTTTAATTTGTGATTTTTTTGTTTGTTTTCATTTGGTAATGTCACAACACATTACGCAAGTAAATTGTCTTTGGCCTCTCATCCACAGATAACTATTTATTGCTCTCATCAAGCAATAGACTACTACTAGAATAGCAATTGTCAAACTTGTATAATTTTCTGTTTTAAATATGAGGCTTTTGGCTAATTTGTACATATAATGAATGTCACTCATTATTTTGTATTGTGCGTTTAGTTTGTGCAGAATAAACAATTTTTCTTTCTTCTTTTCTTTAGGTGGCGCATGTGCGTTGGCATGCGCGCTACTGTTTTCTAAGTAACATTGACTACTGCGCAGTCATTTGTAGCCTACTTCAGAGCGGAAAAGTAATTTGACGCGAACTGTACACGTTCATTCAATATTGATCGCATCATACTGGTGAGTATAATGTTCCTTGGTCATACTCGTGTTGCGTCAGTCAGTATCGCATCGTGCTTCCTACCGTGTACACGTGTTAAAATAGATACAGGGACAAAAGTTTTAGCTTGTGGTTAATACTTTAGCAATTCGTTTAAAAATTAAGAATAAACAGAAAGTGATGGACTTCATTATCTAAATAGGTTATGTAAAGCAAAGTTTGCTTTTCCGTGTCTCTATGCGCTTGCGCTTGGTACTTCTAAACTATTCAATGAATTTTGATTTGTTTTTTACGATCATCTAAAGAATTTATTCCGAAAGGTTTATCTAAATTCATTTTAATCTGAGATATATTTAGTACGGAAAAATAAGATGTTTGGACAAGAACTGAGTGAGAAAAATTATTTAAAAAAACAACACCTTCGTGTCAGTTATAAAAATTTGATTGATTGATCGGAGATTGATAGCAATGGAGAACACGGTTTTTAAAATTGAGAGCACGGAACCGGAACGCACGCCGTCGCCCGAGGTGTCAGAGATCGAACCGGCTACAATGGAGAAGATTGTTTTAAAAGAGTTCATTTTAAAGTACGAAGCACTGCCTGAGCTCTGGGATAATTTCTCACAACATTACCAAAATTCAATAAGAAGAGGAATAGCATTGAGCAAGTTACTGAAAATCTATAAAAAAGTTAAAAGTGACGCGACCGTGGACGATGTAAAAAAGAAAATTAACAGTATACGGTCAAACTTCAGGAGAGAATGGAATAAGCTCGAGGCATCTAAACGCTCACGAGGTCGTACCGGTGTTGTGTACAAGCCAAGATCATGGGCGTTCCATTTATTAAAATTTTTAAAAAAGAAAGGCCACCCATTGACTCGGGTGAGTGTCTATGGTCTATTCTATTATTTGTAGTTTTACTTGCCAGTTACAGTTGCCGACAAATAACTTAAAAAATCGTGAAAAACAATAAAACGGCGTCATTTGAGGGACTTAATGTATGGCCTTATTCAGCTAAAAACTGCTGCCTAAATGCGGTCTGAGACGCGCGGGCGCGGGGAGACTATGCTATACAAATGCCAATTTTTTCCAAGAATTATAAAAAAAAAATTAAGATTTATGCGGGAGAAACAGCGGGGCGCAGCTTGTATAAAATAAAATTAGTAGGCAGTCGACCATCCCTTTTCTAGGGTTTGTGGCTCCAGAATTCACTTAAAGTATTCATGATCAACGTAAAACCATTAGTAAGCTATTACAATTTAACTCTTATCTCGATAAGGTAGGGTATACATTAGAATGATTGCCGAGAGTTTTACCCAACTCAGGTGAATCATTCTATCATACTTTATTACCTTGAGAAAAGAGTTGGATTTAACCTCTGACCCCTTTCAAGCGCGGGACATACAAAAGACGCGATAGGCGCGGGCGAGGCGACGGTGCGGCGCCGCTCCTTTCATATTTCATACAAAATGTATAGGCGTGACGTTTTTTATGAAATATGAAAGAAGCGGCGCAACGCCCGCGCCGCACCGTCACCTCGCCCGTGCCTTTGGGTTTTAGTTATTTCAATTACTTTTTGTGTACACAGTCTGGAACGACACGACAAATGCAGAGGTCGTATATTAAAAAACTGCACGCCAGTCCACTAAAACCTATATACAAACAATCATTTTAATTAATGTGCGCAACAAGCAGTCTAATTTAAAAAAAAAACGAAATACTTAAAAAGTATTTAATATAAATAAAACGAAATACTTAAAAAGTATTTATTTGTATTTTTAGCGCACTTCTACAGCATCAGAAGAATCAGAAGGGCAAAATCGAGAAAGACTTGGAACTGTCACTTCCCTCCCACCGCCTCCAAAACGATTGAAACAACAAATAACAGAAGAAAACGAACTAGAGGACAAAACATTTAGTTCATTCTCACCTCACTCAGTGAATGCACCATCAGATCAAACACCTTCATTCTTACCTCAATCTGTGAATGCACCATTAGACCAACAGCATTCGTTCATAACTCAATCTGTGAATGCACCATTACAGCAACCACATTCATTTGTATCTCAATCTGTGAATGCACCATCAACCGTTCATACATTAACCCCAACAGCATTGTATTGGAGTCATAAATTGGATAATTTAGAACGCACACAAAGATTGTATGCAGAAAAATACATAAATGAAATTTTATTAGAAGCAGAACTTGGAAATTTAGGGCGGAACTCTGTACTCATTAATTCCAGTGATAAAATTGAAACCTTCAAGCCATCGGCTGTATATTCAGTTTGCTATCCAACACCATCTTCTTCAGATAAATAACTGTAACTACTATATATATGCCGTAGATTATGAAAGTTGAGCGATAATAGTCTCTCAATTGATTATTGTAGTACTAAGGTGAGGGTCAGGGCCGTAGGCAGGGGGGGGGGAGGGTTTGGGGGTTCAACCCCCCCCGAAATGCGAGAAACCAGAATCTCAATCCAGAGATCGACCCCCTAGGCGTACTTTATAATCTACAATACCAGTAAAAGTATGCTTAAATACTGTATTTTTATCGACTCTGACTTTGTATTGAATAAATTCCTGCACCTTCAGCATTCTCTGAGATATACTAACCTCCCCAGCTTCTCCCAGGCGGGGTGCTAAAATTTTCGAGCTCGCTTCGCTCGCTCTTCCATCATCCTTCTTAAACTTTTCTGCATATTAAGTCGATAAAGTTACTTCTCTTTCTGTATGATCGGTCAAAGAGAAAGAAAACCTAATTTATTCGAAGCTGAATGCTAAAAATTTTGAGCTCGCTTCGCTCGCAATCATTTTTTTTTCTTTACGAAAAAGAGGAAAATTGCTTTTATTGCTTATATTCTGTATTTTTATCGACTGTGACTTTGTATTGAATAAATTCCTGCAACTTCAGCATTCTCTGAGATATTCTAACCTCCCCCAGCCTCTCCCAGGCGGGTGCGAAAATTTTCGAGCTCGCTACGCTCGCTCTTGCATCCTTTTCTACATCATCCTTCTAAAACTTTATGTTGTACTATTTCTGTATGATCATACTGAAAATTTTCGGTCAAAGCGAAAGAAAACCTAACTTATTCGAAGCTGGATACTAAAAATTTCGAACTCGCTTCGCTCGCAATAATTTTTTTAAGATTTCCGCAAAAGAGGAAAATACTATTTTTTTTTAAATCTGTATTTACTATTTTTCTACCCTCTCTGAAATCAGAAATAGGTAATTGTTCTTTAAAAAAAAGTTTGCAATAACCCGCTCCGAAATGAATTCCTGGCTACGGCCCTGGTGAGGGTAAACGCCGTGACGCGCTCGCTAGAGTGGGGCGTCACGTGGACAGAGTCGTGTTAAGGGAAGTGGCGGAGCGACGAGTCAGTCTTGTGAGGGCAACGCAGAGCTCCACTTCTTCTAAGCAAAACTGTCGGTTTGCCCGAACGTGTAAAGTAGTGCGTGAACATTATTAGTAATGTACCTACTGCGATGATTGTACTGAAAGTGAAATACTAACTGATTTGCTGTATCATCGTGTTTTATTGTAAACCTGCACTATGGAGTCCGTACCACCGAATCGAGACGATGACGGCACTATCGCTCAGCCATCGCTGACGCCGTCATATATATATATATATATATCTACAGTTCAACTTTTTCTTAATGTCCCTCGATTTCGTCAGTCGTCGGTTTTCTATCAGTAGCCCTTTGCACTTGGTGCAGACGAGACGGGACGCTCTCATTCGACTTGGAAGTATATAGAGTTGTTAATACTCTTTCAGCTTAGGGTTAGTTCACACCGAGACGGAACGCGCACTTTTTTATGATCTGATACAATGTCGTAAAAGTAAAAGGCATAGTACTTACGTTAAGTTGTGCGAGTGAGAACGCTAACTTTTTCTGCGTATGTTTGGTGTGCACCTTGTTCTTGATCGCGTTGAGAGCCAGCGAGCAGTGCAGCGACGCTGTGTGGGACAGCACCCATTGTGGAGTTATCCTGTACAATAATACAGGGACGATTAGCTAGCAAAACTTCATAGACGTGATTCTTTTTTTTGGGGTCAACGACCCCTGCAAGGTAAAGGAGTAGATATTTTTTTATGGAAAAAAAAACACAATTTTCCTCACATTATGAATGTCTTCTGTTCATAAACAAAAATAAGTATCACATCTACGAATAGCCAGATCGGAAAAACTATCTGTAATCATCATTATCATCATTTCTTGAAAGACGTCTACTGCTGGACATAGGCCTTCTCCAACCACCGCCACTTCGACAAGTTCTGTGCAGAACAGAAATGAAGAGATAGCAGGGGATCCAAGATCCAACCGATAGGCAGGGCACATTGCTCGCAGAACAGATGGCCGATGGGGCCGAAAGGTTCTGGAGTGGCGACCGCGTACCGAAAAACGTAGCGTTGGAAGAAGGTGGACCGATAAATCAACTGGATGCGAGATCTGTATTAGTGGATCATATTTATATATTGTTTCGTACGGGCGAGCCGCAGCTCAAGCCGCATCAGCCAATCAGTCAGGCACGGCGCACGTTCATCTATGCTCTATTCTTTAAGCTTTATACTACATGAATTAACCAATATCATACCTGTTAGTTTCAGTGGCGTCATGGACCGTGGGCGCGGCGAGTGCGGCGGTGAGCGCGGCGCGACGTTCACATAGTTGCGGCCACAGCGACCTACCGCATTTTACCAGAGAAGATAATAACATCTGGTCTTCTGTAGTGACAAAAAGAAAGTTTATTTTTATTTTTTTCGAACTAAGCGTTAATTGTAGCAGAGTGGAGACAACGTATTTGGGAAAAGGCTAGGCAGATGATGATGAGTGAAAGATGATAAGAGAACTAAGTTACCAGAATCATTAAAGTCTCCATTGCTAGAGGCGACGGACGAGTTTGCCAGCGGAGCGTTGCTCACAGACAGAGCAGCAGGCGGCCGACTGTTCTGACGACGAGATGTCACCCTGTCCAACTTGCTCTAAAATTTTAAGAAAAATTATATTTACGTAAACTGTTGATTTAAACTATACTTTCGTAACTTGGTCGCGTTGATTACAGAGGACAATAAATGCTGGCAATAAGGGCTGGCAAGGGAGCGGGTCACAACAGGCTCTTAATCTATACTAATATTATAAAGTTGAAGAGTTTGTTTGTTTGTTTGAACGCGCTAATCTCAGGAACTACCGGTTGGAATTGAAAATTTGTATTTGTGTTAGATAGTCCATTTATCGAGGAAGGTTATAGGATATATAACGTATCCTACATAGGATACGTATATAACATAGGATACGTTTTATCCCTATATACCCACGGGTTCGAGACCTACGCGGGTGAAACCGCGGGGCACAGCTAGTAATAAATAAATATATACAATATATTTTTAATAATTTTTTTATTAATAAGGATATAAATGAAATAAATATTAAAATTACATTCAAAATTGAACCCGAAATAATACAAGTATTCCAAGCAAATGCAAACATTCATTATTTTTTCGTTTGCGAATGCAAGCATTTCTTTAGAAATAAGCAGTACCTTTGTACTCATATTATAATTATGTACTATATTTATGTATTTTATCGTGTGTACATAAAGAACAAAACTTTTTACAAAAACAAAACAACCGACTTCCAAAAAAACACTAATAAAGTGAAAAATAACTTTAATTTCGGAAGTCGGTGTCTTTACTTTTCAATTTTCGTTTTTTGCCACCGACTTCCGAAATTAAAGTTAACATACAGACGAATTGAGAACGTCCTCCTTTTTGAAGAAGTCGGTTAAAAATAAATAAGCATTTATCACTTTTCTAACAATGTAATCTATGACATCATAGCGCGCCAGCTATTCTCCTCCCTTCTCCTAGTTTGTACTTCTTGGTGCGCAACTCTTCAAGCTTCTGCAGTGCCAAGCATAAGATAAAGAATAAGGTTCAGTTACCTCAACGTCCTCACAATCCTCGACGCTGCACAGCGCGTCTGCTATACTCCTCGCTTCTCCCAGGTTGTACTTCTTGGAGCGCAACTCTTCGGCGAGCTGCTGCAGGAGCCAAGCGCGACGCTGTGCGTTCTGCACGCGACCGCGGGACAGGTTGCGGTGGGACACTGCAGGGGATAGCAATAAAGTTTAATATTGTAGAATGGAATAGAATATTGTTTACTTATTCTTAAAAAACCGGCCAAGTGCGACTCGGACTCGCGCACGAAGGGTTCCGTACCATTATCCATAAAAACGGCAAAAAAATCACGTTTGTTGTATGGGAGCCCCCTTAAATATTTATTTTATTCTGTTTTTTAATAATTTGTTGTTATAGCGGCAACAGAAATACATCATCTGTGAAAATTTCAACTGTCTAACTATCACGGTTCATGAGATACAGCCTGGTGACAGACGGACAGACAGCGGAGCCTTAGTAATAGGGTCCCGTTTTACCCTTTGGGTATGGAACCCTAAAAACGTATCGCTACAACATACCTCTAGGGTGTACAACCACATACAAATTGTACTATAATAAGATTAAATAAAATGAATATTCTAACATGGATAGAACAACTCGTAGCTTAGTAATAACATCCGCACGAGTCGATTCATCAGTTTAAGCTACGCTTGTCGCGATCAGTCCGTGGATGGGTGACCATCTTAACATACCAAGACCCCTCCATGCCTCGGAAAGCACGCTAACCCGCTGGTCTTGGCTGTCATTCTTGGATTTTTGACAGTTGTTACAGGTCATCAGAACCCCGAAAGTCTGACAACCAATCTTACCAAGGGGTATCATGTTACCCACTAACTGGGTTGTGGAGGTCAGATAGGCAGTCGCTCCATGTAAAATACAGGTATTCAGCTACATCCGGTTAGACTGGAAGCTGACCCCAAAATAGTTGGGAAAAGGCTAGGCAGATTGGAGTACTTTTATTTCTACTTACACCTGCCAGAAACTTTATCCACCAGCTGGTTCAACTCCTGCCTGGCTTGCAGTACTCTCGCCTCTGCATCTTGTACTTTCTCTCTTAGCGCAGTCTGTTGCTTCCATAGCGACAGCTCTTCAGGCACCACCACACTTGAGTCGGGCTGCAAAGGTGAAATGGAAGTTATGGTAATCAAGGATATTGAAAAGATTGGTGTTTGTTTTGATTAGTCTTCTAGAGAAAATAAATAAAACTATTATGTCAATAAAGCCTACAATTTCAGCTAAAATGCAACAAATGTGGGAATCTATTATTTCTGCTTTTTAACAGTTAATTACTGATGTTGATGTGAGTGCAGCCTCTTGAAATAACTATTGGTAAAATATAGAAACTGGGCATTAGTTTCTCAGCAGAGTCCGGTCGATGCATAGAGAATGTTAATGAGACATCTTTCATTACCACAGAATACATAATAGTACAGTTCGATTCAAACTTAATGGCGGCTCGGAAGTTAGTTTCTCGCTGCGCAGTACCCCACCCCTCACCCCCGCTGACACACGAAATTGTTACTGCGCAGCGACTCGCCTCATATTCCGAGCCGCCATTAAGTTTGAATCTAAAGCCTCGTATTCATGGTAAACATTTGTTTAGCAACAGTTGATCAAAGTTGTTGATGAACGGCGAGAATGCTGCTGGTAACTTTGTTTAAAGCAATATGGGTTGTCCACACACGCCAGTCTGCGTTAAAATGTTGCCCGAGGAAGTAGTGTTGTTGTGCGCCAAGGAAGTAGTGTAGTTGTGCTACCGTCATGTTTATAAACAGTTGCAAACACGTCCACACACGTCAACATTTGTTGATAAACTGATGTTTTTGCTCGCCGGGCGTCAACTCTGCAACATGGCGTGATCGACTCCGCAACACAAGTGTTGCCCGCAATATGTTGACAACAACTCGGCAACATGTTTATGCAACCATGTTGCTAAACAAATGTTTACCATGAATACGAGGCTTAACTGTACTAGAACAGAAAATTCACTCTGCAAAATAATCTAAATAAATAGCGACTTTAGCTACGACACAATAAAGTGCAATTCAGGTTCTACAGCTTTAATTAAATAGAAGTTGCGTCTCTTTCTATCGCGATACTCTTATATATTCTGACTACTTTACGACCACTGACTGGCCCGACAAGTCGAGCCTGACGCGTACTTGTAGCTTCATACCTAAATTGCGGTCTTCGCATGGCATGGCACCCAAGATCTTGGTAATCACTATGTTTTAGGAACACAAATTCAAAGCTTTTATGATTTAAATATGGGGTAAAAATACATGCACAAACCTTGCAAAAAGCATTCTTCTTCTGACAGCGCTGCACATCATTGTTGAAGACTTGCAGCCTCTTCTGTCTGATGGTCTCCTTGGGCTCCACATGCTCCATCAAACTGCGCCACACCATGTAGTACTGGCCACGGCACATCCTGTAAAGTATATTGAGATAGATACATAAATCATAGACGTATGATGAGCAATGTTCAAAATGTATGTAAGGATCTCAGCCAATGGTGTTCTGCAGTTTCTGCATACCCATGGGAAAATAGCATGTTGTTAATGTATGTATATATAGTGGTTGAGTATATTCTTAGGATTGACAGTTATAGGAGCTGACTCAATAGTTTTCTGCTATAGGGATACAAATTGGGCAGCGTTTTTTAGTCTTTGAGTATTGTAAAGGGAAAAAATGGTGGTTTCTGTGTAAGGATGTATAAAAATACATGAAATTCCTGGGTTCTCTGATGTTAGTGTGGCCCATACCCTGAGCCGAAAATTTTGAGCTGCGAAGTAAAATGTTAGGTAAGTACATAGTATCACAATTAATCCTAACTCATATAATAAATGCGAAAGTGAGTTTGTGTGTTTATTTGTTTGTTTGTTACACTTTAACGCTAAAACGGCTGAACAGACTTGGATGAAATTTGGCACAGTAGACCTTGACCTGGAAAAGGACATAGGCTACTTTTATCGACATACCACGTGAGCGAAGCCGCGGGCGGAAGCTAGTAGATAATAAATAGTTATGAGCCTGCTCGTATTAAATAGCAAAATTGAGGTTTTACAACAGTAGTGCATAATTATTTAAGAAGAATTTCTTCTGCCAAGTGTGTAAGTTTAATGAATAAGGTATACAAGCCAAGCAATAGCTATTCAAGTTACAACAGCATAAAACCAAATAACCAAAATAAGAAAAGATCTAAAGAAGAAAAGGAGGAGAAGGCAAGGTCTATAAATCTAAGATTTTAATTTTTAGTTTTGCTTGATTATACAATATAAAGGTGAATCCTTCCATCAAAGTGAAGTGAAATTCATCCAAAATATTTAATTTAAAGTTTTTACTTCATTTTGTTCCATTCCAAATACTATTCATTATTAAATTTTGGATTTTCTAAGGGAAAATAGATAATTTAATTCAAGTACACAAACAAAGTATATTTGATACAGACCAAAAACTCAAAAAGATTTTCCCGTACCGGGAATCGAACCCGAGCCTCCTGGGTGAAAGCCAGGTATCCTAGCCACTAGACCATACGGGAGATGAGAGATACCGCGAATTTTGAGTTCAATACCTGGAGCGTCGAAAAACATTCAGAATACTTATCAAAATCGTAAATATTATATTTTCATTATTCAAATATTCACTAGAAAGGTTTTAACGATATTGGTTATTGCAAAGGGGTTGAAAGAGACTCACTCGGCAAGTTTATCTACGGATGGCACTTGATCCGGTGGACACCCCATAGACAGAAGCCATTCTGCGAACTTTTCAGGCACTTTATCACTGCTCAATTTTTCTTCATTCATTTTAGTCAACGTTTTCTACAGTTACAAAATTGCTATTTTGCAGACAATGAACAAAAAGCATCAACAAGCAACAGACGAGAATTCAAATTTACATTGTTGTGACAGCTGACAGATTGCGATCCATTGACAAATTAGACCACAGAGCACTATGAAATATACTGACATTCTCGTTTTCGCTCTGTTGGGAAAGCTCGCCACATATGACACACGATGTATGGAAAAATAAAAACCCGCCCCCACACAAAAAAAAAACATATTTTTCACTGCGAGCAAGATCAAACGCATTTTCAAACATGACACATAAAAGTGATCATGAAAAAATTTCGGCGAAAATGTGTTAAATAAAAGTACTGAGCAATAAATGATTTTGATACTTAAGGATATATCTGACGTTTGAGCGTGAAGCTTGAGAGGTTAAGAAAAAAATATAATTTTAAAATAAGGCCCCCCATTTTGCCTAGCAAATTACTAAACAGGTAATTTTCTCTACAAAAATATCTGGCTTTAGTTTCCGTACTGCGCCTCAGGTATGACACGGGGGGGCAGTGCAATCCATCCCGCTCACGCCCATCCCCCGGCTGCCCACGCATTCCCAAAGTGCACGGTACAGTACAGCGGATTCAGTCAAACTATACCCCATTTAAACCTCATAGGTTGTTTATGACGATTGAAAAATCGTCTGTATGTAAAATACATCAACAAAGTTATTAAACGTAGACGTAACTACCTACAGAAAAGTGTCTGAGGTAGGACTAGGAAGATTATTGTATGTACTTATTGTAAGAATGTTGCTACATAATTACATATTAGTTCCACTTATTGCTGCACAACTTCCCTTGTGAGACCAAGGACTTAATATATCGTACATACTAATTTCATGCGTGAGACCGGGACTAAAATTAGCAACTGTCATAAAATGTAGACGTCATTTACTTTACTGGTTTAATGGCAATACTGGCATGTCAAGTCAAAATAATTGTCTCAAATTGTCAAGGTAAACAATGTTGATGTTCTTTTCGCAATATTTTTATTAATTTTAAATAATGCTAGGTAACCTTAAGGACTTTATTTCTGTTGTGCAAGATGGGATAACATCTAACAATAATATAAGGCACACGCTACAAGAAGTGCAGAGGGTGACAAACATATTTAAAGACAGGCAAAAAGTTTCTCACGAACACGAAAGCAAAGTTAATTACGGCGCTGGTGGTGCTTTACTGGAGAAATATCAAGAAGATTGGGCTAAAATACATGAGAATGCTGACACAAACGCTAAGGCAGCTGATGAAGTAGATAAATTGGTTGTAGAATTACACGAAGTGGCAAAAAAACGTTTACAAAGTGCGAATGAGTTGGCGCATAATTTGTCGTTTATTCCTAATTTAACTGCCTCCGTGGCGCAATGTATGGATAGTCTGAAGAATGTTCAGGTGCTGCTGAAGTCTGTTGAGGAGGAGCTAGTGGAATTTGAGGATATTGTTGAGAGGAGCAAGATGGAAAATTGGAAGCTAGACCATCACTACCATCTTACTGTGTATAAGGAGAAGAAAATGGGTATGTAACACAGAACTCCTATTTTACTAACATGTGACCAAGTTAGCAGTCTGATAACATGTATATTTTATTATCAAATGATTTTCCTCTGACCCACTTTATCAGAAGTGCAGATGGATTTTGATAAGGATTTGGCCTTGTTTCGGCTTTCGTTGTATCAAATCCTGATCCTAACTAAAGCAAAAGTGAGTTTGTTTGTCACAATCTTAAATTAAGCAGAGAATGAAGATGATTCTGTCTCTCTATAGACCTATCTACCAGATAAATTGAGCGAAACTTATCTGGAGGTGGTGAGGTAGGCCATAGCAAATATAAGCCAACTCTCATAATAAAAATAATAAAATTTCAGTGGCACTTGAAGAAGTCCGCAACAAGCTAGCAAAGGAGAATAGCCAGCGGAACTATGAGAGAGAGAGACAACAATTGGCAGAGTACCAAGCTAGAAGAGAGCAGAGTTCTAACGCATTCCAGCAAGATGTCGCCAAGTACTTAGCTAGCGGTGCAGTGTCCACAAGTAAGTTGTTAAGAAATCATTTTCATAAATTCTTTAACATTGCGTACAATCATTGGCATTCCTTTCAATAGCCTCAGGGGTTGCCAATTGTCATATTTTTTTGGTTAATTTACATTCATGCCAACTCAGGGAAACTGGCAATGCGTTAGATAATGATAGCATCCGGCTCGCTTACACTGTTACTGAGATACTGACTATGCAATCATCTATGTACGTTTCCCCAGCACGGCCCCCCAAAATTTGCGTTTTAGGTGTGCACCAATGGAATGTACTCGTCCCTAGGAGTATATGTACTGGTTTCTTTTTCAATGCACCTCTTTACTTTTGAAGAAAAATGCAAAAAAACGTTTGGCTGGCAGGCCGTGCCAGCCAAACGTTTTTTTGCATATATACCTAATACATGGAATCATGGTCACCCCATCAGTTGTAATAAATGATATTTTTGATCCAATTTTTCTTTTAAAGAACTAATACATCAGAATCGTAATTTATTTGGAACGAATGTACTCCTAATCATAATTCAGGATGTCGAATTTTGTTAACAAACATGTCATATTTAAAAAGATGTAGGCAACCATAGAGGGCCGTGCTGAATTAAATAAAATTGGTTTATTTTTCAAATTTAGCAAGTTGTATGAGAATCCAATTCGTTACATATGTTACTTGCCAAACATAAATTATTTTTTAATAGTTTTTGGCAAAGGTTGTTTTGTCTTTTTTAAATATTTTTTTACTATATTTTTTTCCAGCACGGCCCCCTATCCACGTCTATATATTATTTGCTATTACGAATTCACAACATCTCTTGCGGTACATATAACGTTCTAATAGAGTACATTCCTTGAGTTTAAGAAACTTTTTAATACATTATATATTTTTCAAGTTACAAGGGCCGTGCTGAAAACGTTTGGCTGGCACGGCCCCCTTTTTTTGCATATTTCTTCAAAAGTAAAGAGTTACATTGAAAAAGAAACCGGTACATATACTCCTAGGGACGAGTCCATTCCATTGGCGCACACCTAAAACGCAAATTTTGGGGGGCCGTGCTGGGCAAACGTACATAATCATCTAAGTCTAGATAATTAGTATTATAAACTAGCTTTTGCCCGCGGCTTCGTCCGTGTGAAGGTCGGAAATTATCCCAGCGGAACGTACTACCGGAATCGAAAATTGGTCCTCAATTGACGAAAATAGCGAAGGATAAATAAAAAAAGCAGACGAATATTAAACCTCCTCCTTTTTGGAAATCGGTTAAAAAAGGTCACTAATAATGTTTTTTTTTTTTCTGTTCCAGATCAGCCTACAACACCAAAAATAACCCTAGAACAAATCCAACTAGATGATGACTGCACCGACCTGGAGAAATTCCTCGACAGTTGATGTGATCAATCTCGCTGTGAGGGGCAACGGTATAGTGATATCAGAGCTTGTACAATTAAGACTTATGCATTCTATTTTATATTCCAAAGTTAATATAATATTGTTGAATATTTTAGTATAGTATTTTAATTTAAACAAATCTCTCCCAATTTATTTAGAACTAGCTTTAGTCGGCGACTTCTCCCGCGTTGTATGTCGATAAAAAGTAGCCTATGTCCTTCCCCGGGATGCCATCTACCTCCTTGCCAAATTTTATCGAAATCCGTTCAGTGGTTTAGTCGTGAACAGGTAACATACAGACAGACAGAGTTACTTTCGAATTTATAATATTAGTATGGATTTAGAAAATGTTTGCAAAGGTACTTAAATGATAAATGATTTTATTTCTGTATGTAGGTTTGTACAAACGCTTTTACACGTCGATCGTATTTTTTTTAACTAGATGAGTTCGGACTACTCTGGGAAGAAAGGCCGGAACAAACCGACACTCGGAAGTAATTACTCATACAACAAAAAAACCCAACTACGACTAAAAAGGTATAAACAAGACACCACAGACAGGCAAATTAAAAATCCAGAGTCACACGTGTTAGGGCATAAATCGAACAGATTACGTGGATTTTTAATTTGTCTGTCTGTGGTGTCTTGTTGATACCTTTTTAGTCGTTAGTTTTTATTACTTAATTTTTTTTAAATTGGGTTTATAATATTTATATTTTTGAAATGTGCTCATTAAGGCGGGTTAAAGGCGGGTTTTACAGTCACGCTGAGTCACGCTGAGCGTCGGCGCTGACGGCGCAATATGTATGATTATCGCACTCGTCACAGCGCTGACGGGCGTCAGCGCTGAGCTGCGCTGAGTGCGATAATCATACATATTGTGCCGTCAGCGCCGACGCTCAGCGTGACTCTAAAACCCGCCTTAGAGTCACGCTGAGTCACGCTGAGCGTCGGCGCTGACGGCCCAATATGTATGATTATCGCACTCGTCACACGTCAGCGCTGAGCAGGATAATCATACATATTGGGCGGTCAGCGGACGATCAAGACGCTTCCAACGATACCTCATTTGTCAAATTGTGATGAGTCGTTTAGAAGATATGAGGGAACAGATAACATACATCCATACATACATACATACATACCGGTCAAAATCATAACCCTCCTTTTTTCTTCGCCGTAATCGGGTAAATATTTACCATCAACATGCACAATTTATGAAGAAACCAAAATTATGGACATTAGACAGTAATTTATTTACCTATGTGCCGTCATATAGGCTATGTGACGTCACATTAAATAAAAAATGGCGCCCTCTAGAGGACAAACGCATGAACTAAAAAACAAATATTCTTGAATCATACCATTGTACGTATCAAATGAAAGGGCTTAATTAGCACATTTCAAAAATGTATATAATAATATTATAACTCCAAAAAATTAAAGTAATAAAAACTAAAACCCAACTACGACAAGAAAGTCAATCAACTAAATTTGTGTAAACAAGACTACAGACAGACAAATTAAAAATCCAGAGTCACACGTAATCTGTCCGAGGGTGACTCCGGATTTTAAAGTTGTCCGTCTGTGGTGTCTTGTTTATACCATTTTAGTTGATTCGACTTTCTTGTTGTTGTTGGGTTTTAGTTTTTATTACTTTTTTTACAAATTATTTTGTTTTGTGCAACATGCGAGAGCTTCGCGTTGTCCACACTACTCCTCAACCAGACATATAGGGTGACTGGTAACTAGTGACCGATACTTAAACACGTGACTTTACTCATCATTATGAACAACAACAACGGGAACAAACCGTTAATTTTGACGAGTTATGCGAACATAAATGTAGGGAACAGCTGTTTTTTTTTTTGTTGCGATTTCAGTTTCGATCCCGTAGTAAAAGTTGTTCATAATAATGAGTAAACTCATGTGTTTAAATATGAGTCACTAATTACCAGTCACCCTATATAGTAGGTCTACTTTTACTAGGGCTATAGTTTGACGCAGTCTATGTGAAATAGGTACATCGAACATTGTTTCGGAGGGATTCAAGTAGTGACATAAGCTTTCTATAAAATCCAAGTGAACAGTCCACGATAGAGAACTATCCATTCTTAAGCCAAGATATTTTTCACAAGGTTTTTAACTAAAGGAAAAAAAAATCCTTTGAACAAGATAAACGAAATAAAATAAGCAAGTGTCATCTGCGTATAGAGTGAGATGGCCATGTTGTTTAATTTCATGAATATTATTTAAGTAGATTAAAAAGAGCAAATGAACTCAGGTAATTCGGCACGACCTGTTTTTAAAAAAGGAAGGAGTCGAACATTTTAAAGGCACTGCCTGTAATATTTATGGTTTCTAGTTTTGTAAGTAGCAATTTATGGCTTACGGTGTCGAACGCTTTTTTGAGATCAATAAAAATACAAAGGACTATGTTTTTTCCATCTACATTTAGCTTAAGCTTTTGTTTATATTATATGCTATCAAAATCAAAACCCTGAAGTTTGAACAATTCATATACAATTTATTTTAATGTTAATACCTAAAGAATTCAATTTATGTACTGTTAACCTTTTTTTTTGAACTGAAATTATTTTTCTTATTCAATAATAAAGTCAAAAATACAAAAATATATATACAAAGCATTTATGACTAGTAAAAATAAGCACAATGCTAAAACAGCTCTATCGGAACAACACGGTTCACGCTGTTCGCGACATAGTTCGATACAGGTTTACGGGGGATCCCACAAAAACTCCATTCACAGCAATAATTATATATCAAAAACTGACTCCGACCACTAAGAGTTGACGGACGTATCATATAAAACAGTCAAAAATATATCTGTACGCCACAAACACAAGGAATTTACTAATACGACAACTAGCACTGGGGAAGCTTCGTCAGTGGCCGGCCGCGGGTGCCGCAAATTCTCAATTTTCCACTGCTCTTCAACTGTCAGTGGCGGGAGTGCGTGTAAAGTGTAAAAATATATGAGTAGCAATCATGTAGGGTTAGCTGGACGCCGCGGGATGGCGGCGTCTCGTTTACTCTGCTACGTCTTCCTCATGATCGGATGCAGGTCGCCGCCGCCGTGCGCCGACATCTTGACCTTCCCCGCGACGTGGTTCTTGATGCACGGCCCGGCGTCCTTCATGGACACGCTGCCGTCCTCGATGTCCTCGTCGGACGAGAAGTCCGTCACGCACAGCGTCAGGTGCCGCTTCTTCGGCGGCACCACGTGCAGTGTCCACCGCACGGGGCCCTTGTGGTTGCCCTTTAAATTCTCCCGAGCTTCGTAGTCCGTATCGGAGGCCGCTCGCTGGGACTCACTTTTTAAACTCCGCAAGTTCTTACTCGGTCTATGGGTTTGCTCCTTTTTTTCCCCCCTCGGGGGGGTGTGGAAGTTTTTTAAATTCATTACACTGGACGTCTGTCCCTTGGAATTAAGGTCGGGAAAATTCTGGGAGTATATCACGACGCTGTCTACCGGTTTCTCTTTATGAAATTTTGCCGGCTGCTTACTTTTCGTGTCGCTCTCCGAGGGAGAGCTGGAGGCTCGCTTCTCTGCCGAGGTGCCACTGCTGCAACTAGTGTTACTGTTGCTCGTACTGTATTGCTCAACAGCCTGCTTTTCTAGTTCTCGAAACTTGGTGTCTATACTCTCATCGGACGCTTTATACTGCTCTAGCGCTTCTTTCTCCAGTTCCTCGAATTTGTGGTCAACAGTCGGTGGCCGCACCCTCGATCCAGGGAGCACCATCTTTGAATTCAGTTTCAGGAGGCCAGGTGTCACTAATTTCTGCGCCAGTCTCACGACCGGAGTTAGTCCTATAGGCGCGGGCGCGCTCATGCTGAGCACTGTGCTGTACAGGCGCTTCTTCCTCAGTCCAGTGTCCATGGCGGCTGCACTAGTGGACGGTAGCTGGCCATCAGTCACGATTTTGTCTTGTGTGTGCGGACTTTCTGGCTTATCACTTTGTGAGGTCTGTGGTTCGGTCAAAGGAACCACAGCCAGTTCGATAGTAATGCTGCTGCTTTCCTTCTCCTCTGGAATGTCTACCTTCTTGCCTTCTTCTGTTTCCGTCCGGTCGGGTGCCTTGGGGGCGGCGGGGGTGGTGGGGGTGGGGACCTGGACGTGCGTGAGGTGGAACCTGTGGTCGAGGCGCGGGGAGGGATGGTCCCGCGGCCACCACACGCCGTAGCGCCGCTCGGGGCAGCGCGTGGGCCGCGGGGCTGTGGGCGCGTAGCGACTCACGTTGGTGCCGCGGTAGGGGGGACACCGCGCTGCCGACGCGCGCATCACGGCTTGTACGCTAGCCGACAGCCGCCCCATGGCGCGCTGACACTCCGTCAGCTGAGGAGGCCGCGGTGGATCGAACTGAAACTGACACATGACTACTATGAGACCATTCGGTATAGGTAACTCGTAACACAACTCAGTACAGGGTATTGCACAGCTGTTCAAAACCGTAAAGGTTCGTTTAAGAGGAACGCTACAAAATGGTAACTCTAATGGTAGAAAATGTTGTAAGTGATAAATAAATAATTAACTACTATTGGGTATTTTGTAACATAACTTAAGTTACTTACTATTAAATTCACATTCATAACGAACTTAAAAAATCAGAACGGTTGTGAATAGCTGTGCTGGACCACTATGAAACCATTCAGTTCTGGTATTCTCGTAAATCGACATAGTAGTATTAGTAGTGCTGGGGCCGAAAAGAAAATCATCATTCAGTGAGAAAACGAGATTGAGCTACAGGTACAGAACGCATAGCGCCATCTTTTTTCCCCACTTAAATCACTCAAACTGTCAATATGACTTACTTTGCACGTCGGGTCGCAAAAGAGTTGGGCAGGCATGTCGAGGCAATACGCGGGTGGCGGAGGAGCAACTGCTGTCAACCGCCTCGGCTGACGACGTCTGGCCCGCATCTTGCGCGAGACGGCCGGAGGGCTGGGTGTGCGGGGCCCCTGCGCGTGGGAGGCGCCCCTCGACGTCTGGGGAGGGGCCCAGAGTGCTCGCACGCTGAGCACCCGCGCCGCCAGCGCCGCTTCTTCGCCTGCGGCTCGCGCCCCACTCGGGCCCCAGCGCTCGCTAGCTGCCGATCGGTGCCAATTAATTCGTCTACTCGCTAAATTTGGTTACTAATGCCTCTGCTCATAAGATTTAGCCTAAACTTAACCTGAGTCTCCCCAGAGAGAGTTATATTTCTGCAGAGAATCAACAAGGTTCTAAAAACCAAATGATGGTAAGATAATAAAACTCTTTTCTCAAACCTAGGCCGGAGACAAGCAACCGCGTCATCGAATCAAGAGAGATAGTTTTATTGCTCAAGAACCTGCTCGCTGAAAAAAGTGACAGTGAGTACCTATTTATGCTCCTGGTCTGCCAGGAGTCCTACCAAGGACTACTATCGTCAAAGTCTCAACTTTTCGACCTAAAAGATAGGCATTGTACTTATTAACTAAAGTAACATATTAACTATACTCCATTTGAAATAAGATAAGACATTTAAATAAACTTTTTTACAGTCCGTTCAAAGCAAAAAAGGTTACACAATACCAACTACTGTAGCTGCCATTTGTCATGCTACCAACGCAATAGAAGTCAAAATCGGTTGAACGGACTGTAAAAAAGTTTATTTAAATGACTTCTTATCTTATTTCAAATGGAGTATAAGTTAGTAAGATAAGATGGACGCACAAATCCTCGTCGGGCAGCATTCTGTACTGACGACGCCTGCGCGGGAACATGCTGCGCTCTGCTGACTCGTCTACCAGCTTGCGAAACCAGTACTCCACCTGCACACACAAAGTATTGTACGCGTTTAAAACCAAGGATATAAAATAATGTAACCTGTGGATTCAAACCAAATGGTACTTAGGGTATTAATGGTGCAGCCACGACTGCGATAAATGTTCGCCAGCACCAGGGTATAAGTATCCTTTCCAGTTTAGGCGTTTTACGTGTAACTTTACACGTAACACTGGATACAACGAAGCACCCTAATTATCTTGGCTACACGCCTATCTGGACGGTCATTTTGAGCGCAATGCTGGCAAAACAGGCTAGGCGACCACATTGCCATAAGTCCGCTGTGTAGTCGCCCATCACGCAAGTTCAAAGCGTTTTACGTGAACCAGCAGCAGCAGAAGTCGGGATAGGCACCTATTTTGAAAACCTAAATAATGAAGACAGCAAGTACTGGACTACCAAGAGTGTAAAAAGAGTAGTGACTCTTTTTGAAGAGAAGCTTTCTATAAGTACCGGTAAGTTAGCTTATAAGCTCTTTACACAAATGATTACCTCAGGCAGCATCCAGCATTCCGTGAGGTCAGAATTTTCGCAGCCCTGTCCGTTGTACCCTCGCAAGTTTGTTCTTTCGTTCGTACTTGTATAACATTTCTCTCTTGAAATAGAAAACATGCCAGATAAAATACGCGGTAAAATTCAAATTAAAAGTAGCCAGACGGAAATGATTTCATGACATATTTTGATTAACTTCTGTCATTTTTCAAAAAGTTTTCCCGCGAAAAGCAGTGACTGCCGTGCTTTTCAGTTTATTGTTTTGTTGCGTTGCCTTTTTATCTTTGCTCTGCCGACAAACGCCAGTCTGCTAAAGGCTTTAAGATTCCGTTGTCAATTCTAGACGCTAGTTGTTTCTCTTTCTGAAAGTTTAGCTATGCTAGGAGTGTGATAAGTTGATGGAAGCAAGCAGTACATGCAGGTTTAAAATGGTTAATGGAAAGATAATTGTACCACTACATCGGCTTATTTCTCAACTCAATAACGACATAATACTAATGGACAACCTGACTTCGTCGTAATAAAAATTTCCATAGAATTGTGCCAATCTGGACTCTGGTATCACGTCTTTCACACTTCTTCTGCCACTACTGCTTCCATTTTCTTGGCTTTGGCTTGATATTGCGCGCTTATTATCTACAATCGATGTAATTCATTATTAGATTGATTATTCCGATTAGGATAGGTCGTAGCAGCATCGCCTATTTTTACATGGGTCATATCATACTGCAATCATGATCTTTAACTAGCACCTCACAGGAGCAATGGTGGACATGTGATATGAAGTGTTATAATTAATGATGAAAACAGCATCAAAATCCATTGTGAAGTTTACAAGATCTAAGCCCACACAGACAAACACGAAAAGCGAGTTTGTTTTATATTATGTTCATTGCACCTAGTTATCGAGGCAGAGGTAGCGAGTCCATCGTTCAAAAGCAGCATATCGTGGAATAGAGTATTCTGGCACGTTGCTCGGACTGTGTTCAGAGCTGGATTTACGTAAGTTTAACGAAAATTGTCGTTCTGAAGAAGACGGATGTTGTGGAGATGAAATAGATGTTGAGATGAATGTATGGACTGACATGACTGGATAAAGTAAGAAATAAGTGTATTAGAGGTTTAAAAGTAGCGCCAGTTACAGAAGGAAAAAGGAAAGGAAGTTTAAAAGTAGCGCCAGTTACAGAAGTCTTGGTATGGGCATGTGATGAGAAGGAATAAAAAGCATGTAACTAGAAGAGTAATGAATTATATTAATGTTGATGGATGGAGAGGGAGAGAGAGAGGAATGGAGAGGGAAACCAAATAAGAGATGGATTGTGTGAGGGATGATATGAACGAAAGTGTGAATGATAGAGTGACGGCCGACAGGGAAGAATGCAAGAAAAAAACGTGTTGCGCCAACTGCAAATAACATGGGACAAGGGCAGGAAGATGATGATGATGTTGAAGGTTTTATGAGCGAAGGACTAGAAGCGGTTGGGATTATTTTATCTCCCTTCAAAAAGGCCAAGTTATTTTTAGGGATGATTAACTACGAGTATTTCGTGTCCTACCTTAGAACTTGCAAAACTTAATAAGGCCAAATAGGAGGAAAAAGAAGGAATTTAGGCGTTTTCGGGTCTTTCATTTCATTTGGAGTAGCGTGAGGTATGAAAAGCCAATAGGTTGAGTTACAATCTTATATTCGAATGCATCCATTATAAACCATTATAGCAGTTCCAATAGCAGACACGCTATGAAGTTGTGGCGGCATCTTCATCACCACATGCGAACTACAAATTAAAGACCTGACGTCACACAAATCCTGGATCGCACTAACGAGTTCACCGCGCGATCGACATTAAACAAGATCCCGACATCAATCGTTGGGCAGGTGTCCGCCAGACACGACACTCGTCTCGTCGGAAGATCCTCCCTTTTCTACAGAGGATGACTGAACTTTACACCCTGTTCCTCATACCTCTAACAATTTACGGAAATTCGTTATAGTAACGATATAAATCTATGTCCTACTTAGTTGCTATTCTAAGTTCTGACCTGTTAATTCGCATTGATTATTCGTTTGCAAACTTTGTGATTCCAATGATGTGTCTTGCAGAACTTGGGAGACACGACAATGTTGTGTCCAGAGGCGCTGAAAACGAAGAAACATCATACCAGAAGGAAAAACTTTACGTCAGGAGAAGTTATGTTAAAAAAAAACAGAAAGTTTCTGATATTTCGGTTGGGTACCTGATTGGCTATAATGAATTCATCGGGAGGTTCCGTAGCCCATGTGAGATCCGCACAAAGGGCGATATGTGCCCACGCAGACGAGTACCGATCCACTTCGAAGCTCATTCAATGTGACATTTCACACATACAATTAATTATCTTTAGAATAAGAAACGAACTAATATAATAAATAGTCACTAAATTTTAAGAGAAAAATTAACGGTAAAACTAATAATAAAAACGAAGAGAATTTGAAAGACATTGGTGGTTAAATCTACAATAACAAAATTTTCCTCTTTTTTGATAGATACATGATATATTTTTTTCTTTTATTTTAAATCGCTTTTCGAATTTCGTACCAAATGAAATGAAAGAAATTGACATCGCATTGGCTAGGCCATCCGTCATAAAAACTGCTTACGGACGTCCAGTAAGCAGTTTTTATTTGTAGCTTTATGGTGGGAGCTTTCACTTTACATTATTTTAATTATTACAACTATTTCAACAAATTCAAACTCAAAGCATTTATTTAACCAATTACAGGCACTTTTGAATTGTCAAGGGTTCGAGTCAGAAAGATGAAGCTTGTCGCCCATTTCAAGGGGTATCGTATTACCCAGTTACTAGGTTGTGGAGATCAGATAGGCAGTCGCTCCATGTAAAATACTGGTATTCAGCTTCATCCGGTTAGACGGGACCGACCCCAACATAGTTGGGAACAGGCTAGGCAGATGATGACCTCATTTACTGAAAAGACTTAGATATTTCCTTGTGTACATGATATTTTCATAAATATATTGACTAGGTACCGTCATGATGTTATATCTTTAAACAGTTCCCTTAGAGAATCGCGTCTGCGGAGGCCATATATTGGTCTGATGACTTGATATCTGCAGTCCGTCTCCATACTAAAATACCGTAAGACACGATGCTATGAAAGTAACTGAAATAGACAGTCAATTTACAGCATTAAATTGACGGATTTATCTCACAGCATATGATGCTGAACTTGACGTCCTACAAGAGATGTTAAATGACGATCCCATTGCAGCTTTGAGTGGAACGTGATCCCCAGGAAAATTGTTTTATCGACGAATTCTAGTTTCTCCTTATTCAATACTATGTCACTACTTTTAACATTCGGTAAAGCAAATCGTATGCGTTTAGTTTTTTTCCCATTAATACTAAATTATTAGCAGTGAACCAATTTTGGACCTGCAGTAGGTCGTTATTTAAGTCATCATTTGATGTACGTCTATTTAACTTAAAAATTAAGGAAGTATCGTCAACAAATAACAGCGTGTGTGGTTGTTTTTTTAATAAATGGGGTAGATCATTAATTTTCATATAAAAAGAGAAAAGGTCCCAATATCGAGCCATGAGGAACACCCGTTTTGACTTTTTAAAACGAGTGAATTGACGCCACTTATTTGAAATTGCAGTTGTCTAGCATTTATAAGATTTTACTAAACTGAGCGCAAGTTTACCTATTCCGTAATGTTCAAGTTACAAGAGTAAGGTTTTGTGAGTTACGCAGTCAAATTACTTGGTGAGGTCACAAAATATTCCTATGGCATCTTGCTTCTTGGGCCTCCTCACACTCTGTAAATGTGTTTTAATATGGTGATGGCGTCAGTCGTACAACGTCCGTTGGTGAACCCATATTGCTGTCATATCGTGTAAGATTTGGTTGGTGTTAAAATTACATTTGATTAATTACCTTTTCGAACACCTTGGTGAATACTAATACCACGATCTATAATTATTGGTGTGTTTACATTACTGTCCCCAGGTAGTATAACTTTACTGTATATCATTAAAGCCGGCAAGACTTGATCCACACACAAATCAATTATTAAAGCTAATTACGGTATATAACTAAAGTCTTGGATGAAAAAACGTTTATAGATAATTATCAATTTTATTTTGATTTGCCGAAAAGCAAAACTATCATAGGTTTAACTTGAAATTCAACCGTGCGGCCAGGGAACGTTCGCTATTATAAATCGCAAAATAATTTACAATGGTTTTTTTTTTCTAAATAATTACAATCGCAGAACACATTATTGACTCAAATAATGAAAAATTCTGATATAATTATCAGAATTTTTCATTATGTGCGCAACAGCGCATTTACAATGTGCGCAATGCGCATACTAGAGTTTATGCATATTAGTGCGGTTTACTTGAACTGAAATTGTTTCTTTTGTTTTCATCTGGCAACATACTGTTTATGGCGTATGTTTTTTCCCAGCTTGCAACATAAGCGGTCCCGCCCGCCAGCGCCCGCCCGTCACCCGTTATGTCAGTAATCAGTTTGGCTTGCGCAGCCAGGTGGCATTGTCCTCACGGTCGAAACGCGCAAGCGCGCACAGCTGAGGTGGCTGAATGAACATTGACAGATCAGTTAAATAATTATAATTTATTTTATTAAATAAAAATAATAAACCTAATCAATTAAACAAACTTGGGCTTTTATTACAAAAAGTGTTACAAAGTATTGGCATAATCGAGTTTGTATTGTGAACAATCGGAGAAAGAAGAGTAAAAAAAATCGATTACAAACGACAGATCGTATTTTCTTTGATATTTCTGTGTGTTAAACGACTTTAGTTTTGCAACAAGTGTGAGCCCCGCTAGTCGTGCTAAGAACGGGTTTCGGGACCGTTGAGTTTTTTGTTTATGTATATTTGATTGTGGTATATATATTTTGCAAGTGAGTGTGGTGTGTCGTGTCCGTTTGTGATGCTGCAATCGGGTGCATGTGGTCACCGCTGAGCCGTCACCTCACCACCTCTGCACGGTGAGTGATGATCCTCTACTGCTGGTTATATTTGTGCTATAACACTGGTTATGCAAGTAACGTCACTGGAAAGTGCGCTCAGTTTTGTACTTGTTTGAGTTCATTCCGAGTCCATCAAGCAACGTGAACTATCTATCTGTACCATGTGGATGTACTTGTACCTGTTACTTTTGTTCGGGTAACTGTCCTTTCTAAAGTAGAAGCATACCTGCCTAATATTTATCGTATCTATCTTTCTTAGTATTCATAACACATAATTATTATTGTTCTACTGTACCCACACTAAAACAATTAAATCGTTCGTATTGTTTCTCGATTGATTAGGACATCTATTCTTGTGAATTGCAATAGGCTTAGTGCATCTATTGTTATTTTATCAATGAATCAATTCAAAATATATTTTTTCATTTACACAAAGGAATTTCTGACAAAAAAATAATGATTTCGATTTACGTTAATATTAGAACACTCGTTTATTATTATTTTATTTTATTTTCAATACTTATCATTTACATTTTTAAATATCTTTATAAAAAACATAAAAATATTTTATTTATTATTTCTATAAGTACTACTACTACTACTTACTATTACTGATGCTTATTTACATAATGATCTTGTTTAGCTCTTGTATGCAAATTGATATTAGTAACATTACAATATGATGGATAATACATTATTCATAATTTATTATGTAGGTTAATAGCACAGTTTATCAATCTGATTTATTTGATAAGATACGGTTTGAAGAGGTTTTGATTTTACTCTATTCGTAATTTTTCCTTAAACATTTATATGTACCTAGGTATATACTGGTACCCATGTGCACCTCTGTTTTTATTTAGCTTGAAAAGTAGTGAACTTTAGGGGAAGTCCAAAGAAACGATGGATGGACTGTGTGAAAGATGATATGGCTAGAAAGGGAGTGACTACTGAGATGAGTCATAGAGAAGTAGGTATGGAAGTGGAAGGCAAATAAAGTGGGATAAGGGCAAGAGACTGATAATGAGGAAATAAGTATACTCTGAGGATAGGATGACTGAAATTTACGCTTCGATCTTTCACAATGACGCCAAAATGCAAAGAATAAAAATAATTCCATACCTATCCTAACCTAAGTCATCGTGAGGAAACCGGCATGCCTGAGAGATATTCCTCGACAGCATGTGAAGCCAAGTCAGAGGCCCTTTGGCGGCTTTAAAACACTGACACCAGTTTAGTCCTAAACCACACGAAAAGAACAAGACTAAGACATGGTCTGCCTGTGTGCCAAATTTAATCGAAATCCGTTCAGCCGTTGAGGCGTGAAAAGGAAAAATACGGACAGAGTTACTTTCGCATATATGCTAGCATTGCTAATGGATACATCGGAATGCTTCAACAAATATCTATTATACCTTCTATATCTATCCGTATTGTTGTAAATTATTTCAATCATTCCTGACACTCCTCCTAAGTCTCTCTCTCTTACATCTTTACTATCCCATCTATCCGGGTTGCAAATTCCAGTCTAACCAGATACCATTTTTTTATTTTTTACTGTCATTAATTTTATGTTTTGTTTTGTTCAGGTTGTTTGAGGGCTGACAGTTGACTTGGCTTGAATTGGCGATAATTTCATCACACTAATTAATGCTTGCTTCTTTATTAACTTGCTTGTTTTTTACATTGCTAACAGTGCACTATTTTTTGTGTGATCGAATTGGTTCACGACCAAAAGTCCTTATTAATTAAAATAAACTGAACAACTAATATGTTTGAACACCATTTTGAAGATCAAAAAGTGTGAACCTGAATTCGACCAGACTTGCTTTGCCGTTAAATGATGTAACCAATATTTCGTAATCATATTTTTGATTTAAAAGAGTGTCCGTGGAGTTTCTTGCCAGTTCTTCTCCATAGAAACCTACTTCACTTTGGAATGGGCAACAACCTTCATCTTACTGACTGACCTACCCCTTGACAATTCAAAAGTGTCTGTAATTGGTTTATTTGAAAGTTCTAGTGCTTACTTATTTTCGGCAAAGGTTGCATGTTGTGTAACTAAAATGGATACCTGTATTGGCTTAATAAAGAAAACTAACATTTTGTTGTGGTCATTTCCTTTGCTTCCCACAGTTTCACTCCCAATAATAACTTGTACATTCCAATAAGTAATGATTTATCTGTTCATAGGTGACTAAAAACACAAGTATTTAAAATAAGGAGCTAATTAACTAAAACTACCCACCGTTCTGCATAAATCCTCACTTACAGTGAGCTCCGACTGTTTCCCTACTCTTTGTTATCCGTAAAAAGGGTCCACATATTGTTTGCCACAAGATTACGTACCTTGGCGTATAATATGACGTAAGCAGCCGCCCAAACATTACATTACTGTGTATTATCCCGTGCTAGATCCCCTAAACACTGCCAGGCCGCGGGGCTGGCCTTGGCCCCATTTCCCAATCCAAGCCATCTCTAAGGACAGACTCTGCTATATTTCGGAGGATGTAATAAAGCTGAATTCTCAATGCAGCATAATTTCACCAAAAGAAATGGGTTTATGAAAATTTTGGGACGTCTGAATCTGACCATAGGATCTTGCCCTACTTTATCGTACTTAAAAGCACTGACAACGACTGTTGACGCGAAAGCTTTTGTACTATTCATTCAACTATATCAAAACGTTTAGGCAATTAAAAAAATATTCTTAAAAAAAGAACGGACGAAAATACATTTATTTAGCACAGACTAAGCGGCACACAACATTACAAATTAGCAGGAATGTAAAAAAAAACTGCTACTGTTTTTGTATCCATGTTGATCCAAACGTTTCGATAACATTTGCTTATCTGTAGCCCACATTTCAAACTACATATTGTTTACAAAATATTCATAACACATATCACTCCTAATCTTGTCCCTGACATTTTATTGCACTGTTTACCTGCCCTCGTCCGAACTCACTGAGTTTTTCCTACGAGGCAAAATAAATACATGTTTCAATATGACTCCCAAATTTTTTTGTTGCGTCTTCTTACCTCTGCATGCAGTATATATAGGGCCCTCTGTATACACACGTTTTTCTTGCAGTGAAGAACTACCGGTTTATTCGCCGTGTGTAGGCACGGTCGTCAGTGTTGTATGGATAACTATAATAAATAGAATCTTGTTGATATACACGTTTTTTTCTACGGCGCGGTATCGTAAAGAAACCGTGCCGTGTACAAAAGGCCTTAGTCCCGGTTGTTTCCGACCTTGTCCCAATTTTGAGGAGCTACCCGCTAGGATCTTTTCACATGGCTCTTATTTAGATAAATTATTCTTCAGATGTAACTGAGGGCAAGCGTATATGTTTTATTGAGAGGGTTAAACGCGCGTGCTACGCTTTGAATCGATATGCCCGGATTACACGAGTCTAATAAAAAATTTCAAGCTAAAATAGCAAGCAAGTAAAATCAATATATCCCTGCGACCTATCTTGGCTTGGCAAATGCTATAGCTGTTTACACGGTGCTAGTAAATTAAGTCAATAGTATTGGGGTGACTAATGATCTGATTGGGTACTATCTTCGCCGGCCACACGTGGATATTACACAAGCCAGGATAGTAGGTAACATCAGTGGAGGGGGGCGCTACTAGCTCCTAAATAAAACCCCATCCTATTAAACTTTCGCACTAGCTTGTAACCTAGTGCAAAACTAGTGAGAAAAGTAGTTATCTCTCTCATTAGTTTACTACCCAAATAATTTGGATAGTTCTGTATACACGAAGCTAGAGTGACTAGCTTGCTAGCTTACTAGCACTGTCTTCTATCCTAGCTTGAAAAACTAGCCTCGTGAAACGGCAATCGTTTTATCGAGATGAGGTGGCCGGGTGAGAGAAAAATATAGGTATTGTGCAATATTTCTAGATTTTTTTTACCTTTGCAATTTGCATTGTACTCGAGACTTGCATGTTTGCATTCTTTGCATGTTTGTTACTTCATTATTCATTCATTATAGACAGCTTGCATTATATAAATGCTAGTGATTAAGTCTTAATTTTTTCAAGCAGCATTCACTGTTTTTTTATGTTTTTTTTTCTCCTAACATTGCATAATATGTTATGATTACAGCCCATTACATAAATTAACTAGCGTGAAGATTTGTAACAGTTGAAATCACCTACTTATGGATCTCCGTAAGTAATGGGTCCAAAAATAGTGCCTTGGTGAATACCATTCAATCCTTATTTAGGGCCCGAAAGACTCGATTAATCTGCCTAGCCTTTTTCCAACTATAATTTCCAAAATTAACACATACCCTGGTAACACATACCCCTTAGTAAGACTGGTTGTCAGACATTTGTACTTCTGACTACCCGTAATGACTGTCAAAGATCTACGAATGACAGCCGGGACCAACAGTTTAACGTGCTTTCTGAGCCACGGAATCCACGAACTGACCGCGGCCAGCGTAGCATAACCTTCGATCGAACCGTGCGGCTGTTATTATTTAGCCAAGCCCCTCATATACACATATACCCCTCACATACAGATGAGATTGCTCTTAATCACATGGCTTCGTTCAAAGAACTGGGCAGAACTGGCGTCAGTTACAGACTAATTAAAAAGTTGCGTAATGAGAAGCCTCATAAAAAACAGTATTGAACAAACCGTCGATTTTATGGCGCCCATAGCATGGTTGATTCGCGTAGATACGGCCACTGTTTACTGCTGACCTACTTAGGTTAATTATTCATTTTAATGTAAACCGCCGGATGAAAAGAATTATGGCGTTTATGTAGATAAGACAGAGTCTAAAATCGTTGGGATTATGTTAGGTATTGCAATATTTGATTTTTTATCAGGTCAGTATGATGATCGACGATTGTGCCTGATATAATTAGGCTCTGTAGGAGAGCCAGTAGACTGACGCTAAGGATAACCGTAAGAAGCAACTGTGTCAATCAATACAGCTCAATTCTGATACTGGCAAAGAACAGAACAAGAAGAAAAGAGGCTATATAGCGATCTGTGAATAGAGAACAATATTGTTGACCTTAGAAAGCACTTTAATGGTTTATAAGAACGAATCTACAAAAGATAATAACCAGAGTAGTGCGGCGATATAACTATCGTCTAAGATGAAGCATAGATTACTGTGCTACATAGAATTACATCACATGCAGCGTTGAATGGCGATAGGTGATTAGCATACGCAGCATAAGCAGCGCTGAGCTCATACTAATTAACTACATCATTGATTAGTTACTACAGAATCTTTGCTGCATGAGTGAGTTCTTAAAGGTTAACTATATCTAAATCAATATCAAGATATATCACGTATTTGTTTCCAATAATGAGGTCAAAGAGTAGACAAACAATGTAAGCAAAAATATTTGAAGACATTAGAGATATTCAAGTTGGCCTAATGTGTAGTTAGGCAGTGTTGGCTCATTGCCCATAGAGGGAGGGTATTTAAGATTAAAGTGGCTGGATAAAGCTGCTGAATGAATCTTATAAACATGGAGCTGAAGATAAAACTCTTGGCTAAGAAATCGGAAGAGAAAATAGGTTACTATCAACAATTTTGTCACATATTTTCTTAAAACAATCACATAAATTGGGATAGAGCAAAATACTGTAAATGATGATGAATTTCTTATCGGTCATTACTGTTTTTAAACGAAAAAGAAAATGGCGTATGTATGATCATAATAAGACTGCAACATTCGAAATTGAAACCAACATGATGCACTATCCACGTGAATCTGCTTGTAACAATCAAAATAACAATCGTTTTCGCTAAAAGAAGTAGGAAGTCAAAGACTACAAATAATAGTAGGTTGTGCTGATCGTATCAAAGTGTGATGCGTTCAGTAACGCATACAATGTACATCTGAGACCTTGGAACTATGTTTCGCATAACGTGCGTGATAATTTTCTTTGCAGTGTTAATTAAATACGATAATTCGACCTCACTTCCTCAGAGTGTTGATAATAACAAACTAGAGCTACTGATCCAGACATAACAGATATGTAATACGTTAAATATGATAGCAATGCTTACTCAGTTAAAGAGAATGATAAATAAATACATAATGGTCATCCGGTCGTTGCAACTATGTACATTGTATTGGCTTGAGCCCTTGCTCAATTAAAGACTGATATTCTGAAAGGTGCTCCAAAAGATGGCAGGTAAATGGTATAAAATGAATGGTTCTGAAAAAAGGAACTTTTACCAGACCTATTTCTGCCGCCAAGCAGTGGTACTGTATCCTAGTTTGAAGAGTATGGTATAGGTGCCGTTGTAAATTACAAGCACACGAAATATTCCAGCTTTGTCTCTGGTATTGTAGCTGACTGCCTGGTGATGAGCACTTACCATCAGGCGGACCAGGATAAAAAAATTGACTTTTGCAAACAAAAATTCGATAACAGACCTACAGCGTACGAACCAAATTTTAAATTGCCTCTTGCAACTGTATTCTGCATCTCGAAACTTTCAAACGTAAATCCAGTCGTGCTGGAAACTTTACCAATAAAACTACTAGGACTACTGAAGTACCGAGGAGCCACTTCTGTGCAGTAAACAGTCGGTTCGTCCATTGTTTTTCAATGTGTATTTTACTTGCCCTCTTGAATGTGCTCGCGTTATGGACTCGATGCTTATTTTAGTCTTCCGACGCTCCTTCAGCTGTTAACGGAGTACTTATCATAAATTTATTAATAGTGGCTGCATGAAAATTATTATTATGGCTCTAAGCTGGCATAGTTATACTTATGTGATATATTTTATTATAAAATAATGTTGGACTTGCTGTTTTCTGTATGGTCTTATGCTAACAATAGAAGATTCTATCGTATTCGTTACCAACATGCTACACCGTTGCATTATTTTAGATAACTGCTTTTTTCGTCCAATTTCAAGATTATTTTTACTGTCGTATGCATTTTTGATTATACCAGATTTTGTTCCTTCTTGGCAGCTCAAAAGCTCGGTACAAATTATTTATTCAAATAATTGTTAAGTATCAACTAACGTTCTATGAAAACCCATATATTCAAGATAATCTAACCTTACTCGGCTCAAACGTCACAATACGAAACGAACGGTACACCATGCTACGGTAACCAGATACTTAATTCACTCTCCCACGCGTTCCCATCATATTCCCATAACCTACTGATTCAGTATACATTATTCACTAGAATTATATATCGATGTGATACGATTCTGAGTCCTATTGCTTTGAAGTTAAGGAAGGAACTAGTACTTTTAGACTAGATTGTGACTTTAGTGAAACATGACATTGTGTTTTAATTAAACAAAGTTAGAGAGAGTGGGAAAGATTTAATTGAAAAACATGGACACAGAGGGAGAAAGAACAACCTCAAGAGTTGACTATTAACGTGGTTGGCTCGTGGCTAAATAATAACACCCGCACAAGTCCATCGAAGGTTACGCTAGCCACGGTCGGTTAACCCGTTGGTCCCGGCTGTCATTCGTAGATCTTTGACAGTCGTTACGGGAACTTAGTCAGAAACCCAAAAAGTCTGACTACAGTCTTACCAAGGGGTATCGTGTTATCCAGTAACTGGGTTATGAAGGTCAGATAGGCGCTCCATGTGAAGACTAATACTGAACTGACAACATACCTAAAGGAGTTAATTGAACCCATTGCAAAAATCACACAATCGCTTCGCTTTCATAAAATAAAACCGAAACTTGTGTCTGAATGTTGGATTTTTCATTCATTACCTTTTATTTTTTAGTTAGAGGAGCTGAATTTTGTACGTCGTTCCTCGAAATCAGGCTACCATATCAATTACTTAACTCAATTTGATCTAAAAACCTAGGCGGAACAGTTGTTAGTTTAATTCTGTTATAATCTCACCGTGAAAACTGTGAGGTGAAATGAGCTGTCATTTCATGACGTGGTATGACAACTCACTTCACCTATATTTTCACTGGTTTTCACGGTGAGATTTTTACAGCATAGATCGGCTGATCATCGGTTTATTGTAATTGGAAAGGCGTTTCTTTAAGCCATTTGGTTTAATTGAAGAAAGTCTTATTATTTTATTGAAGAGGATTACATTATTTACAAGAATGTCTTGGGGAATATCATGTTATTACAACTTTCTCCGTGTAAAAAATTGCGTGTTTTATAGACCTTACTACCACAAAACCGTGTTTATCTGTTGTTTAAGATAAACAACTTTTAAACACGACATTTATGTATGGAGTTTGACGTTAAATTGACATTGGACACACGTTGAACAAGAAGTGTCCAAGTACTAATATTTTACTTCGTAAGTAATAAATGAAGTGCCCTTTTTATTAAAAGTTTGGGATAGTTTTCAGTTAGCTTAGTATCAGTCTTCTTTCATAATTTCAATACAGAGTACCTTGACTTCTCCAAGTAAAGAAACAATTCCGTTTTCTAGAATCTATTTGAATGGCACAGCTTGCAAAAATACGGATTCTTGCAAGATAGAAACAATGATGCATATGAAAGCATTGCAAACATCTGTTTCATTGTTTGTCATTGAATGGATAGCATGTGGGGTGGAAACTGTATTATTAGTTCAGTTGCACTGAGCAAAAAATATAAGTTGAGTAGCGACCGCAAACATTCACAACAGATGTTGAAATAATTGGACATTTAGTTTTTTTATTTTATTAATTTGATAGGATTGTCGGATGTATAGCTTAATTCGTCGAGGCTTATTTATAGGATTTATTCGTGAGAATTCGTTTTCTAAAACTTGAATCTGTTCTGTGCTATAGTGAATTCGTGAGTCATTAGAAATTCAAGATTTATGTCTGGGAATAGATATGATTAACTTTTACCAACTATATCAAACAACTTTAAATTATAAAAAATCAAGACGAGAGAACCACCATGTGTAAACCTATTGTGAAATAAATATCGACGAATTTTGTCGAAACTTTTGAAGCTCCCGAACTTGTACTTGCCCCAAAAATTTTGCTCTGATTCTCCATAAAATCCTAGAAAAGCAGAGGGACCACACAAGACCAATGCGTGTGGGCAGAAGGTATAGAACGTCTTCCACCCCTCAACAATCGCTTCGTCAGTGCCTTGTCAATAGTGCTTTCCACACAATTATAGTATTGTCTCCATCGACAATAGATACTAGTGGTCTTCTCCGGAAGCGTCCGAGAGAGGCCTTGAAAGCTGCTCTTTCAATAGCGCTTCTTGGCATTTACTTAGTAGTGGTGGTTCAATGGCGAAGTGTCCTTGCAGAGTTGCAGAGTCTACTCCTGGGAGGATGTGTAGGTTGGGAAAAATTCGTGTGTTTTGCGTTTATAACTAAGGGTTTAATTATAGTGTTTGTTATTGACGTTTGTTCATCATCACAATCAATTTGTAAATCGTCTATTACTTGATTACTATTGAAGCTTGATACTCCTAATTTCAAACTTTAATAACGGTTGATTACTTTGCACAAATCTGGTCCTTTTTTTTGTCTGCTGATTGATTGATAACCATTAGAATGAAAGTCTAGATTAACTCCTCTGTTGATCAATCTTTCTAAAGAATCGTTTATTTCTTAAGACGAAATGGGACTGACGAGAGCCGAAGGGGGTGGTATGACCTAGTGCACTATGTTTACAAATATTTAATTTTAATTTTTTTTATTTAGAAAAAATAAGTCCATAATCCCTTAAAGTATATAATAGTGAACACGTAGACAACATTTTATTACAATTGCTTTGATAACAATCGAATGGAATAGGTTTTTCTCTTTAAAAAAGCAGATTTTAAGGAAACTTTGCGGTTTTTTTTTGTGTAGAGGGAAGTTTTGTCAATCGTGTTTCGGGCCTCATACTTCACTAAAGACACTCTTCAATTTTCGTAATCATAAATAAAACGCAAATGCGTTGTTTTTTTTTTTTTAGAGAAACATTGATTTTGCTTGATGTCGAATCATGTAACCATTTCACCTTAAGAAAAACCTTCCTAAGAGCACCGACTCATTTATGAGGCTGAAGTATCCATGCTATTATAAAGCATGTTTTTTTGCCAGTAAGTAGTATAGCATGCTGCCCGTGTGCGTAAAATGATCATAATCTTTTCGTAAACATTTAGGGGTATGATGAACAGGGTGTAAAATTCACTCATACTCCATAGAAAAGGGAGGATCCTCCAACCAGACGGGTGTTGTGTCTGGCGGGCCACTGCCCAACGATTGATATTGGGTTCTTGTATATATGTCCACTGCACGGTAAACTTTAATTGCGCGATGCAGGATTTATGTGACGTCTGTCTGACGTCAGGTCTTTGATGCGTAGTTCGCATGTGGCGATGTAGATACCGCCACAAACACATGTATGTGCTACTAGCATCTGCTCCAAATTAGCATGCTTTTTGGCTACTACTATAGCATGTGTATTCCGGTTATAATAGGTGACTAGGACGACTAAATACTTACCATAATTCTCACATAAATAATTTCCTTTTACCTTTTTACCTCTTTCACAATGAGACTTTTTAATTAGTAGATCGTTCCATCGGTTCATAATGATTCGTTCAGAATATTGCTCGGTGGCAGTTTTAAAATTGAACTGTCGATATTATCGACTTTGCACTTTACCAGTGATTAATGAGAAAGCTATTGGAAACTTTGGATCTCATACTTTTGGATTTCAAGTTGAAATATCAAGTTAGATGGCAGTTGTTTGATTAGGTGATCATTAACTTGGCGCTTTTCACCAGATATCTTTATAGATATTGATTATTAGTAGGTACCTTCAAATTGGGCAGAAGTTGACAGTTAATGCACTTTTATACTTAATTTCGAACGTGACGTTACTGTCGTCCATTTCCATAAAATGTATGGAAATTAGGGATGGGCCGAAATTCGGTTCACATTCGGTTCAACCGAATTTCGGCAGCTTGAACCGAACTTCGGCATTCGGCCGAAATTCGGTTCAGATACTGAACATTCGGCACAAGAAAAATAATCGGCCGAACTTTTCATTTTAACCGAATGTTCGACCGAAGTTCGTATTCGGTTCAAACCACATTCGGCACATCTCTAATGGAAATACGAGCACTTTATAGCGGTATCGTGGATGGAATTTAAAACCGCCTTGATATTTATTTCCATACATTTTACTTCCCTGTATGGTGAGGCCGTGACGTGAACGTCCACGATAAAATATCGTCACGTTAGAAATTATTAAAGCGCACAATAACGTAATTTCCTACACACATTATTATTCTTCACAGACATGAATGGCACTTCCGACTATTTTTACCCCGGTTAGTCCCCCTATGCTCTAGTCCCGCTATGCTCGACTCGTAAAATACCTACTAAAAAGTCTCGCTATGCACGAAATTACATTCGCGGTGATTCGCAGTGATGAAGAAAACTATTACAGTGTAATATTTTATTACCATTAAGCACCACAGAACAACTAACTTGGCTGAATCTTGGAATGGCAGATTAAACAGATCTATTGGCAGAAACCCTAGCTTTCTATTAGGTATAAAATAATTTTATTTTCTATTTTCTTTTTTCATTCAGTTGATTTGACTTTGAGAACGGAGTTTTTATTTACGCTCTTTTATATTTTACTAGTTTTCTACTCTCATTTATTTTTATTAGTAAGATAGGATTTGTAACGATACACAGAGTTCGTTAAATCTTGTGGGTCCAGTATTGTCTTACAGCTCTATTCAAAAACAATTCTTAACTTCGAATTGCTCTGAAACTCGTTTGGTCCTCATCCGTTATTTTGACTTTTTTGATTGTCAGAACGAGACAAAACAAATTTTAACTTTACGACTTGACGCTTACGCATATTTGAATTCAAATCATTTTCTTTCCAACTGTACCTTCCATTGTTTACGAAGAATCGAAGAATTTCGTGCATAGCGAAACTTTTTAGTAGGTATTTTTCGAGTCGAGCATAGGGGGACTAACCGTTTTACCCGACTACGGCGAAGAAAAAAGGAGGGTTATTTTTAATTAATACAGTCAGATCAAATAAAAAACCAAGACAGATAGCTGTCAACAGTCATGTGAGGCCAGTTTCAGTTATGTGTGCACTTAGTGAGGTGTAGTTTGATTGTAAATGTGTGCGTGGAGCGTGTTTGCACTAAGCGCAGGTGTAGTTTTGGCATGCTTCACTGTATTGTTCGCAGCGCTCTGTTTTGGTTTTTTAATTGGTCTGAGCGCCACATGTGAACAAATTAAAACTGTAACGTTAATTAAATATTTTGCTCTTAAAAATAAATCATTCTCGACCTACAAACCTACCTAGACTATAGTAAGGGTACCATCTGTTCGTATTCCTCATTAGACAAGCCATTAATTGAACTGTCATCTATAAACTTACCCTATAAATATTTTAGTGTCAAACTCTCCGACACGCCAACCATACGTTTGCATTTCTCCGGAACCGTCCCCTATTTAGTAGTCCAACAGTGGTTGAATGCGAAATTAATTTCAACTGTTATGAATTCTGTACACAAAGGTTATGTTGAACACATGTCAACATCCAATTCCATGTAAAGTAACAATTATAATTCAAAACCACGGTATACTTCTGTATGAATTACATTACTGGCACTGCCCGAGGCGCAGACCACGTGTAACTAATATCTAGGACATTGTCTAAATAGAAATAGAAGATAAAAACAGGGGTCAGCTTCCAGACTAACCGGATACCAGTATTTTACATGGAGTCTCTGCCTATCTGACCTCCACAACCCAGTAACTGGGTAATACGATACCCCTTGGTAAGTCTGGTTGTCAGAATTTCGGGTTTCTGACTACCCGTAACGACTGTCAAAGATCTACGAATGATAGCCGGGACCAACGTGCTTTCCGAGACACGGAGGAGTCTCGGTATGTAAAGATGGTCAACCATCCACGGACCAACCCCGGCAAGCGTAGCTTAACCTGATGGATCGCCCCGTGCGGCTATTATTATTAAGCCACGAGCTCCTCCTATAGCTAGGTTACAAAGTATTTTTTACCAGTGAGCCCCAAACTAGGCAGTTAGTGTATCTTGGGGCTCGGGGTACGAATTCCAGGGGAGACTATAGAGTGGCGATTTCAGGTGTGGTATGATATATGTGGTATGTGTGACTGTGTGAAATGTTGAGGTACCTACGCTATCCTATCCACAACATAACATAATCAGCCTATAATGTTCCCACTGCTGGGACACAGGCCTCCTCTCTATGAGAAGGAGGATATTATCCATATCTTTAGGTAACCATGGCTGTCTCTCTTCTGATTTGGTTAAGTTTTTTAGGTAAAAGAAAAACAGCAACACACCTCCAGGGTTCATTATTAACAACATACTGTCAACACCAGCCGGTTTGCTAAATGTAGTGATAGTGAAAACTACGGTTGACTTGGTGGAGGTCTATCAACAGCAGAAGTGAATCCAACCACACGCGGATTGCACATCCTCTGTTTTTAAGCTTCATTCAATTGTTGATGCGGGAGCAGCACATCTACTCATCGATGCACATTCTTCTGGCTTCTTATACAACAAACCTTAAATTACTATCGCCAATTCGTCTACCAATACTGATAATTGTGACAATAATTAAGTCCTGTAATGAACCATTCAGAATTCTATTCGTAGCGCCATGTAGTCTGATTTTTGAATATCAGCAATATTTTTCTGCATACAGTATGACACGCCAGACATCGTTGCGACATGTTTTATAAAGTAGTTCTGCACATGCGACGCGATTGCTGTACTTAGGTACTACACACATGTGTCTTAGTTACGTACCTACATTTATAAGCGTTATAAGCTAGCAGATCTATTGTCGCATAATTTCTAAAGGATAACTTTGAACCCTGACGAAATAAACATAGGGTTCAAAGTTTAATAGTTGGCCAAGTGTAACAATACTGGACCACGCCCTTTCAAAGCTATCTATTATACGTAGGTAGGTACCAACTATTCCCAAACTGTCATTAGGATTTAGGGCCCTATAACACACTCAGTTAATGGAACAAATGGAAAATAAGTGCATTTTTGACGTGATAGCAACAAAAGAGAGGGCTACAAAAATAGCCAACTGAAGAGTTGGCTATTTTTTAACCGACTTCTTCAAAAAGGAGGAGGTTCTTAATTAGTCTGTATGTATTTTTTTTTGTGTGTTTCTTACGCCATTACTCCGCCAAATATGAATCGATTTTGATTCTTTTTTTGTTTTGTAGGTCATGCTTCAGAGGTGGTCCCATATAAGTTTTATTTACTTTGCTTGCGTAGTTTTTGAGTTAGCTTCAATACTACTGCTACTTTGCAGGTGGAAAAAACAAAAATTGATAATCAAAGACACCGACTTCCGAAATTAAGGTTATTTTTCACTTTTGAGGGTATTTTTTGGAAGTCGGTTGTGAAGAAGAATTAAGAGTCCACATTGACAAATGACTGACAGCCGTAACAACCAAATCTACAATTCTTTTGGCACGTGGCATAGCAGAACTAGCGTCGACATCTTGTCAATACAATTACTGTCACAATGTTTATCAACAATGGATGGACGGGAGGATTTTTTAGCGCCTTAATCACATTGACAGCCTCTCCGCTGTCAATCATGTGATTCAGGCGTCAACAAGCACACATATAGCACTCTATTAATTAACTTAGGTATCAAATAAAAGTGTTTAGAATTCAAACTGTTTGTATACCGAGACCAAAATGCAGTTGAAGTCAAAATATTCAAAATCATTCAAGATAAAAATTCTCGCCAATCCTACTAATATTATAAATGTGAAAGTTTGCGTGTTTGGGTGTTTGGATGTTTATTACTCAGTCACGCAAAAACGGCTGAATGGATTTGGATGAAATTTGGCAAGCAGATAGTTTATAACCAGGATTAACACATAGGATACTTTTTATCCCGATATTCCCACGGGATCGAGAATAACGCGGGTGAAACCGCGGGGCGCAGCTAGTAGGTACATAAACCTGACGTTCTTCCCCAAGAATCCGCAAAGCTAACCCACTTATAACTGATCGTGCACAGGTAATGGTGCAGTGTTTAAAGATCTAGACACGACTGAGCGACCATCTGGCTTGATGGACTTAACCTGTCACAGATTTGCAATAAATGGATTCGCAGCTATCTTCAGCAACGCTGTTGAGTCTAATGTGGGTAGTATTTGAAATGGTGTAACTTAAAGTGGGTATCTCGTAAGAAAGTGATTAGTCAGGTTAGGTAAATGTCAGCGGTTTTAGCCGAGGGTTTCTTAGTTCCATTGCCAAATCGTATAAGACATTCTGCACTTTTCTGGCCGTTGACATGACAGCGTCATCTTTCTACCAAGCCCTGAAGGACAATGGTGTTTAGCCCCATTTCAAAAGGATCTCCAGGGTTGATTACTAAACATTGGTGATTTGAAAAGCCACGCAAGATTCCAGTTCATGACATGATCACACTTCGATAAAAACGGTTACTCATAAGACCATTACATTTACGACACATTATCGATCTATTCTCTTCCATTAACTCAAGAAAAGTGCGCCAAAACGGTGCTAGCCGAGTACCTACGTGCGTTGGCACAACGAACGGCGTGAAATTATAAATTTCTTATAAACTCACTAATGATAGGAACATGCCTGCCATTGTGATGCTCTAATACGTTTCATATGAAAGCAGTATTGGGGCTTAACGGTCACGATAATGTTCGATAGGTACGGTCAGCAACAAAAGTCGATTATCACTAAAATTTTTCAAACAAATTTTTGAGAAAATTACAACAAAAAAAATTGGGTCCGAGACGTTAAATTCAGATAAAGGCTCCCAAAAAACCCCACGCACAATGGTCCATCTTAGGGACTAAGTGCGGAAACCAAACCCGTAACATAGAACATAGGCTCCCACAAACAGACGCGACAAGGGTTGCGCTGTCTGTCGCGCCAGTTTACGAGGCTTAATTGGTTATTGGTTAATATTAATAATTTTGGGTATATTCATCTATTTAGATCGAATGTTAAAGTAACAACCTTATTGGTGATGTTCTTCGGAATGGTCAGGTGTGTTACTCTACGCACTTGACCTTCACAGTCACACGCACCAACACGTGTATGACCATGTAGGAAAGATAACTAAGCAAACGAAGTATGTAAGGTTCGTATCAGATGGCGTTCTGTAGGTTCTGCCTACCTCCATAGGAAGAAGGCGTGAATCTAGGTTTGTATGTAAAAGTAAGTGTTAATCTACTGCTGTTACTGACCGTACCTGGCTTGTAAGTGATCGTTGCGCATGGAATCAAAGACAGAGGTCACATCTCATGACCTGAAGGTGCATGAGATTTTTCTCAGAGCATTATTTTGACAAGTTTCTTCGAGATAAATTGAATTTGCTGTACCTACTGGTCAAAAACAAGTGACGATGCGGCCGGCAAAGTAACTATGAAAATCCATATCTGGCGTGTTTATCGGGCAAAATTCATATCTGTCGTGTTATTTAAAAAAAACAACCGACTTCCAAAAAAAACACAAAAAAAGTGAAAAATAACTTTAATTTCGGAAGTCGGTGGCAAGAAATGAAAATTGAAAAACAAAGACGCCAACAAGTGAATGAATGGAAATATGAATACATAGGAAATAGGATATAAATAATTCCTAACTTAATATCAAGAAAAAATTGTAAAGAGCTCCTCTCTCTACCTATTTAAAAATTTGCTGTGCCCGACAGGGTCCATAATTGTTTCAATTTTTTTTTTATTTACCACCTATATTTTGTACATTATGGATTGCAATAAACGATTTGATTTGATTTGATTTGAACAAATTAAAGTTATTTTTCACTTTTTTTGTGTTTTTTTTTGGAAGTCGGTTGTTTTTTTTTTTTTGTAAAAAGTTTTTATTTTTCACTATTTAGTTGTGGTACCTACCCCACACAAATTCGAATACCACTACCTGCTATGTAAATAACAGTGACGGAGTCAAAGAATATATCGTCTACATACACTAAGCGGGAAAAAATACGTAATATTGAAGCTAACTCAAAAACTACGCAAGCAAAGTTAATAAAATTTATATGGGACCACCTCTGAAGCATGACCTACGAAACATAAAAGGAATCATCAAAATGGATTCATAATTGGCGGAGTAATCGCGTAACATACAATCACAAAAAAAAAGAAGAAAAAAAACATACAGCCTAATTGACAACCTCGTCCTTTTTGTAGAAGTCGGTTAAAAATGGAACGAACTTTTTACTTCAACACATGGCAACCAAGGAGTTATGAAGTTTGTCAATTTACGTCAGTGTTTTCTTGCAGTTTGGTGGAATGTAGAAAACGTCATGACAATTAAAGGAAAGACTTTCAGGGTAATTAAAATAAGTAAGGGTGACCGCCTCGTTGGTCTAGTGGTCGCAAGCGCTAGTGCTGAGCGAGAGTTTTATAAAAATGTGGCTGTTATTTTAGTATAGGTATCTATTGTGTATCATACGACTTCCACGCGAACGAAGTCACGGGTAGAAGCTAGTCATTTGTAGGCGTTATGTTCGGGTTCGCGACAGGTCAATCGTCATCCCGAGGATGCCTCGTTGAGAGGTGAAACACGTGTCGATTTCTTACAGGGTTTTGTATGACTCTTCAGTATTAGTTAAGCGGAATAGGTTGCTAAATATATCTACGTCTATTGTACTTTATTTGTAAAGCAGTCAATAAAAAACCATAATTCACTCCTCGATTTGTAAGTACGAATTGTAACTGCCAAGTTCAGTGAACTTTAAATCATGAATACCACTTGGAAGCCTATTCAAACCTCAACGCGAAGAGGCTTTAGATAAGTTGGAAGGCTCTCCAAAGAGTTTGGAAAGCAGGACGCGGTAACTGGCAACTTCCTGACCACTCCGCAGAGCGTCCTTCCGCCGCTGAAGCACTTTATAGTCTCCTATCTCATTCAACTGTATAAAAAAGTCCTCTTCTTTATTAAATAAATAAAAGTAGTGACATATTTTTTAACCTAGCAACATTGTATTTTACGCAAAATTTTCATATCACCACTGCTCTCAAAATGGTGAAGGAAAACATCGTGAAGAAACCGGCATGTCTTAGAACCAAAAAGTCAAGTGACATCTACCAACTCGCACTGGGCACGCGTGTTAGATTACAGCCCACTCCCTCTCGAAGATAGGAGGCCTTTTTTTAACCGACTTCAAAAAGGAGGAGGTTCTCAATTCGTCTGTAGGTTTTTTTTTTTTTTTTTTGTGTATATGTTACACGATTACTCCGCCAATTATGAATCGATTTTGATGATTCTTTTTTTGTTTGGTAGGTCATGCTTCAGAGGTGGTCTCTCACTGTTCGTCTCCGTCACTGTTATTTACATAGCAGGTAGTGTATTCGAATTTGTGTAGGGTAGGTACCACAACTAAAAAGTGAAAAATAAAAACTTTTTACAAAAAAAAAACAACCGACTTCCAAAACAAACTAAAAACGTGAAAAATAACTTTAATTTCGGAAGTCGGTGGCAAAAAACGAAAATTGAAAAGCAAAGACACCGCCTTCCGAAATTAAAGTTATTTTTCACGTTTTTAGTGTTTTTTTTGGAAGTCGGTTGCTTTTTTTTTTGTATTTTTTTTTTGTTTTCTGGAATCATCAAATGACTTCTCCCGCTCTGGGCGGAGCGGAAAGGCGTGTCAGACTTTTACTGACTAAAACCCACCCGTTTTCCTTCAGCTTATTGCCAAGGTCCCAGTATCCCTTTCGGACTTTCCCGCAACCCCTAGCAGGAAGATAGGAGGCCTGTGTCTCAGCACAGCAGTGGGAACATAATAAAGGCCGATTATAATAATAAACAACATTGTATTTTTAGTCTGTTGCGTATTGTTTTTTTTGTATGCAATTTTGAAAGGCTTGCGTCACTTTCGGAATGTCGAAAAACGACAGGAGCAGAAAATGGTTAATTTGGTGGTTAACATGGTACGTGCACCGTTATTATTTTTGTACCCCAGGTGTACACAGCTTTAATTTGGCTCACAATGTAGCAAAAAAAGTCGCGAGTAGTACCTATAATAATGTGGCGACGTCTTGCTTGTTAGGTACTAACAGATAAAGCAATTCCTTTTTAGTTCTATCCTATTTGGTCATTTGAAACTTTGTGGGACTTTAAGCATGTTCTTCTAAAGTAACACTTACGGTGTGAGCCCAAAAAGGCTAAAAAACGATTTGCCATAATCAGAGATACAATAAACACTCGACAAATAGGTGAGATTGGTTGGATTTACAATTTCTTATGTTGTATTGTTTTCTGTCGACTGTTGCGAGCACGAAAAGGATGATTTTAGCTAGATATGTTCGTAGTTATGGGTTAGGGTATCTATAAGTCAAAGTTAAATCATTTATTTCAATTTGGCACATATAAAATTTAATAAAAATAGAACTGATTCTAGTGGCCCCTTCCAAAATGTAGTTTTCGTATTCAAAGAAGAATGGGCAAGAAACTCCACCACACGGTCATCTGATTTGAACACACACATAATATGTATACTTTGAAGTGTGTTTAAAATGTTGGTATAGGTGACTTTACCTATTTAAAGGTACCTATTGTTCTACTGCTAGGGAAGTCTCCTCCAAAGTTTTCTTTCTACGCTTCTCCCAGAGTTGCTGTAGCCAAGACCCTACTCATACTGCTATGTCGGTGAGAGCCTATATTATATTATCTAATTGGTGAAAATACTAGTCAGAATTCCTTAGCCGCGTGCAGTAACCTGTACCTATAAAAAAATAGTCTAGGGTATGAAGTCCAGCTTTTATTACTGAACTAGCTGATGGCCACAGCTTCGCTCGCTAGACAAATTACATACTAAAACCTTCTTCGAGAACCACTCTATCCATTGGCGAAAACAGCATGAAAATCGCTGCAGAAGTTTTTGAGTTTATCGCGAACAGACCACAACAGACGCGGCGGAGGACTTTGTTTTATAATATGTAAGGATTTTCATAACAATGGCTTCGAATCCACCTTTGTACATTTGCATTATGGCAGTTAATTCAGAATATACCCCAGTAAATGGATCGACGTGTGGCGGCCAGGTGCCAGAAATAATGTGTTCAACTGACGTGCAACCGACCGTGAACTGTAGGGCAGCCATCTTTTTGAAAGTCTGTGGACATCTTTTGGGTAATATTTGAAGAAGTCGTTTTGTGTATCTCAAATTCATTTTAATAAATGAAAATGTGCATTTTTTTAATTATGTAAACGGCTCTGTAATCGTAAATTTCTGATCTTTTACATTAAAATTAGTATATACTTAAGAACTGCACAAGTATTTATTTTGCAAATATTTGAGCAAAAATTAGTCAAAAAGCATTTATGAATTTCTTGCATTGTAATTAGGTAGGTTATAGTAGTCAGTCAAGACAATTGTTTTTATGCTTATTCTCCAACACTGGGATTACCAAGGCCTTTTAAATACTGATTTGTGTAAATATATCCTAGATTTTACCATTGTATCGACAATTTAACATGACCTAACACTTAACTATTTCAATATTCACAATTCAGGTTTTTATTTATCATCACGCCTGTATTCCCCGAAGGATTAAGCAGAGGTGTTTGCTACAGCCGCAATTCGCCATTTATTTTAGTCAGGTTAGCACCAAAATCAATCTATCTAGCGTCATCATCAGCCTAGTGTTTCCCGACTATGTTGGGGTCGGCTTCTAGTCTAAATGGATGCAGCCAAATAACAGTATTTTACTTAGGCGACTGCCTGTCTGATCTCCACCACCCAGGTAGTGGGTAACATAATACCCCTTAGGTAAGACTGTACTGACCCGTTACGACTGTCAATGATCTACGAATGACAGCCGGCACCAACGACTTAACGTGCTTTCCAAGGCACGGAGGGGTCTCGACATCTAATGGATGGTCACCCACCCAAGAAATGACCGCGGCAAACAGCTTAACTTCCGATCGACCCGTGCGGCTGTTATCGTTTAGCCACGAGCCCCTCAGTCATGTTAGTATAGTTAATAGATGGCGAGCCTATTGTCATTACTGCTACTGTAAAATTCCGAATCAGGTTTTGATAATTACCAGTTTTTATTGCTTTCGATCCAAACTTGTCTCACTCATCGCTCCAGACAACAGATCACTAAAGAATTGTTTCTTTATAGCCTACCGAGCGGGCAAAAAACCTGTTTAATTAGTAATTACACTTAATAGGTTTTCTTTACCATATTGATATTGATTCTGTGTTCATGACCGTTCAAACTGTGAAGAGTAAAGTAATGTCAAGGATTTTATACGATATTACTTCGATTGTTTTGCTTTGTAAATTGACTAGAAAACTTATTAATAGCCTTCACTAGAAGTGGTCATCGTATTAGTGGTTCAATAGTTTCAATATCATCAGAATTGTACCGAAATACAGCAGTTCGTGGACGTAGTACGACAGCGGCTCTCCTAACCTCATCTCTGTCATCAGAAAACAGCCTCCTCGCAACCATTGATGCGACGACGCTCTGCTAGAGTGACTGTCACCAGCGTGTGTCATTTTTTTCGACCTCTTCGGTGGTTCCTAGTTACTCCGAGATTTTTTACGATGAATATAAAAAGTTTACACATGGGGAAGAGTGGGAAGCTATGGGGAGAACTTTAGGTGACAATAGGTAGGTACAGGGTGAAAAAAAGAACTGAAGGTAGGTAGGTATCTGCAAAAATTAGGTAACCAATCGAAACGTTATTTCATAGGCAACATTGTTGCCAATAAATTGGTTTCCAATGTTAGCAATGTACATAAATTCTTACGTAGGTATAGTTATTAATAAATAAATAAATATTTTTTATCGATTTCCGTAGCTTAGTAGAAACTACAAAATATCGATTTCAAGAACTAATTTGTAAGTATGCCAATTCGTTTTGGGGTTTCATAATTTAATTAAATTTTTATTTATCTTGCTTGGACCCTTGATTGTGGTCACCGCATTTCTTATGAGCAGCGGTTGCACAAACCCTTCACGGTGACTGAGTGTCTATGGGTAGAGCCCGTAGAGCACGAAGATAGGCGGTGCTTAAAAATAATAATAATTGTACTGACCTTTTGATCATAATTAATTTTTTCCGTGTTTTTATAACAATATCGTAAAAAATATTTTGTGCAATTTTTAGTGAAATCTGAATTGATTATTCTGGTTATCAAAATCTAACATTCGATTTTCAAATGCTTTGATATGCAGAAATAGCGTTGTTTTTTTGCAAGGACAGCAGCCTGCACTGATGTTCAAACGAAATAATTTGACCGACTGCTAATGTCAGTATTCAAGTCATTAATATTTCTTGACTTGTGGTTAGGGTGCATGTAACTATTTCTGAGCAGTTGCATAAGCCCTTCACGGCTGTTGATCACGTTTGAAGGCAGGAGAAGATGTATTACAAACAGTGTTGCCATTGTACAATATTGTTGCAGAAAGTTTTAAAGCTATGCTAAGTAGGTAACTATTGTTTTGTTAACGTTATTGTAACTAGAAAATACGTTAAGTTGCTGTTATGTAAAAACAATAATACCCAATATTAATAATAGCCCATATAAATAGTCCCACCATCGTATCTCTACGTTGACCGAACTTGAGGTGTCTGCCGGTAGAGTTTATTTTGCCAGAACAGGTCTAGGATGAGGAGCCAGACCAAGAGAGAATACAGAAACCCGCAAGCAGCATGTGGTGTGGGGCAGTAGCGACCCCACGGACTCGTATCTCCCGGGAGAAGTCTTGTTCCTCATATTGTCTTATTCCTCGGCTTGCCTTTATTAACCCGCTGGAGTGAACACTGACGAGGAACAGAGTTCCCACCTCATTCTTGCCTTTATTGGCCGGCTTGAGTGGAGATTCTCAAGAGCAAAAGTGCTCGGAGAAAGGAAGTATTCCAGTAAGTGCTAGTAGGGATCTTGACTATCTTCCGGGCTCTGGGATTGTTCTGATAGCCGTGGAATACCTCTCCACTCCTCAAGCACCTCAGGTTGCCCCCTTTTCGCTACGTCACTAATAGTGGTAGTGACAGTTTCCGGGGGCCCATTCATTATTGAGTGTTCAAGTCACCCGTTGCCATTTTGTCATTGTATACAGATAACATTGGTCAGCCAGGGCATATTGTTATTCCATAGTTCAAGGTCCACTATAGCCACCCAAACCCATAGCCTGATGTTTGTTGTCATATTCTGCAATAGTCTTGCACAAACCCGGGGTTTGTTCTTGGGTGCACTTGGATAGTGCATAAAATATAAGGATAATCGTCGGTTGATGCTTCATTCCGTTTAAAATTGTCTAAGGGGCCTCTGCGAGTTGGCTTCGGCCCCTCGTACGCCTTCCAAAAGACCTTTTAGAAGATTTGTACAGCCGTTATTGTGTAACCGATCACCGCTTTCTTAGGAAATATCCCTTCTCATTAACCTTGCTTCAAAATCATGCCACTGGTTCATAAACCTCTATCGTGCTTGTGTTCAATTATACACCTCGTATATTCCGCTAGGCTCTCCAATGCTCCATTTCAAACAACGTTAAGCGATTAGCCACAGTCGAATTGGCGCGTGTTCTCCGGACGATCATAGAGATTAGTCTACACGATGAATCATCATAGACTTAAGACACACTTGTGACACCCGACGCCACAGCACTCGAGCTTATTGGCAGAATGTTTGCGTCATGTGGTGCGGACTGTTACAAATCTGTTACGTGCTTTATTGATTGATGGCTATTGGACTAACTGCCAATGTTTACAGTTTGAAAAGATGTTAGTGCAATAAAACGGTTTGTTTATGTTTAACTCCTTCCGGGACATAGAGTATGTGGTCATTGATTTATTATGACTGTGGCCGTCTTTTGATGACTGAAAACCACTGTATCATTTACATTAATTTCGTTTACGTTTAGAGTCCGCGCCACCAACTGAAGTCCGGCGGAAAATTGTGGAAGTACATTTTTTCTGCAATGACATCGACACTAGCGCCGCGTTTTATTGGACTTCGTGGACTCTAATTGGTTATAACCAGGAATGACTCGGTTTTTATGCTAATGTAATAGCCAGTAGTCCCCATGATGCAGGTTACCCACAGATATTATTTTTCTAAAACCAATCGGCAAGCCAAGCATGCTGGTATTGGTATCGTGCCCTAGAGACGACTAGGCCGAAGGGTTACTACCAAATATATATTTTTTGGGTTCGTGTTAACGAAATCCATACATATTTTAGTTCTATGAAATATTAATTTCAAAAGGGTCATGGAAGCTGCGAAGTTGACTAACAAACGCTGACAATTTGGTTAAATACACAATTGATTTATTTGGTTAAAAATCAGTATAAGTATAAAGAAAACCCCAATACTATATTTTTGAAGTGAAACTTCTTAGGCGGCGTTTCAATAATTGAACTAGAATTTTAAGAGTAAAACAAGGACGCGTCACGTTTTGTCACATTTCGTTACATGAGAGAGAAGGAAGGTACATAACTTTCTCTGTCCCTCACACTAAATCTCTTTTCACTTCTATCACGTGTACCTGAGGTGCCCGACGTCCAATTTTTTAAAATAATTCATCTTAAACATCTTAAAATATATTGTCATCTATATATCATTGGTATTGATACCTATTTATTTCATAGCGTGATATTCGTACTGCATAGAAATTCAAAATGGCTGGCGTGACAGCACGCGATAAAATATAACTCTAATAAATTGGTCGAAATAATTCAGCACGCTAGTTTTTAAAGGCAGTCGAACTGTATTTTGTTATATTTTTTTATGCTAAAAGGTTATATCTGCATTTTTAATTTCCTGGTTCTGCTAATAATTTGAGGTTAAATCTCTAAACATTTGAAAGCACGTTCAGCCGTTTGCGTTTGTTCCGGCTGTCATTCGTCATCTTTGACAGTCGATATGGGTAGTCGCAGAAGCACAAAAAAGTCTGACAACCAGTCTTACCAAGGGGTATCGTGATACCCAGCAATTGGGTTGTGGAGGTCAGGCAGTCCCTCCATGTAAAACATTGGTATTCAGCTGCGTCCAGTTAGACTAGAAGCCGACCCAACATAGTTGGGAAACGGCTAGGCAGATTTATTGACCTCCAAACATTTGATTTGGCTGGTTATGTTGGCAATGACAATTCCAATTTCAATTTTTTACAAGGAAGTGAACTAGCTCCGACCATTCGAAACAGTTTTTATTGGCGCCAATTTCCGTTTTCCGTTCAATATAAAACGAGATTTTATGTAATAATACAGCGGCCTCGTTGGTCTTAGTTGTCGCAAGTGCTACTCCTGATCATGAGGTCCTGCGTTCGGTTCCTAGTTTGGGTAAAAGATTATTGGGTTTTTCCATCAGGAATTTCTCAATAGTAGCAGTACGGAGTCCGGATTTGTGCATGGTGGATGGCAATAGGCTCGCCCCCATTTACATGGGACTTCAAGATATCCGGCGAAATGTGGGTGTTCTATAGGAGCATCTCTGCTTAACCCTTCGGGGATTACAGCCGTGATGTAATGTAATGTATCCAGCTATTACGTAGAAAGATATAATTGAAAAACCTGATAATCACAGTTTATTAGCACGAAACCATGATTATACAGCCATAAATTGTCTGTTTCACGCGTTTCAATTGATTTCACAATACTTAGTTTTAAATAATTATTATGAAATGCAATTAGCAAAATCGGCAATTTTATGTGTTGGCATTACATTTATTTCTTTTGTTACTACATTTGTTGCAAAATTGTTATATTTTATAGAACAGGCAATGAATTTGAATGGCTTGCAAAACTCTTGAAGTTTTGCTGACGGTAAATATATATGCACTAGACAGTATGTCTATAAACTTTTCCTAACCAAATACTGTATCAAAATACTGAAATCCTTTTCTTTTATGTAAACTACACTTACTTATACATAATTTGAACGTTGCTTAGTCCTAGAACAGCTTGCTTGAACTTTGGTAAAAATCATCATCTGCCTAGCCTTTTCCCAACTATGTTGGGGTCGGCTTCCAGTCTAACCGGATGCAGCTGAATACCAGTATTTTACATGGAGCGACTGCCTATCTGACCTCCACAACCCAGTAACTGGATAATAGGATACCTCTTGGTAAGACTGGTTGTCAGACTTTCGGGCTTCTGACGACCTGTAACGACTGTTAAAGATCCACAAATGACAGCCGGGACCAACGGCTTAACGTGCTTTCCAAGGCACGGAGGTGTGTCGGTATGTATTAGATGGTCACCCATCCACGGACCAACGCCAACGCAAGCGTAGCTTAACCTGATGGATCGACCCGTGCGGCTGTTATTACTTAGCCACGAGCTCCTCGAACTTTGGTAAAAATATGACATTAAATTAATTTCTTCTTTTTGAGATTTATTTTTCTAAATCTAAAAACACGAGATGCTCCTTACACGCATTTAGATCTTTCAAGACATTAATGCTCATTTTTATCAACACTGTACCGACAGAACGATTTTATTCAGGCATTCATTTAGTTGTCGTGAGTCGTCTAGTGATTCTGAAAACGGGCATAAATCTATCACAAAAGCTTCCTCAATCGATCAGACTCCATCCACTATATTTTTTGCAAACCCCGTCAATTTTCAATCATGTACCACCAAGTTCATTGTACCAGCAGATTGAATTCGCAGTGATTGCGTGATTTTCGACTCTCATACCCGTTAAAATGGATGGCTAAATATGATGTTGGATTTTGAACGCACTGCTCAGCGCTAAAAGTTGAGAATCCAACAGAGCTCTTTTATTTAGGCATATTCGAAGCTAGCCCGTTTCAGCGGTGAGAGTTTGTGACTTATTAACTTTTTGTTTGGCACTATGAGGATAGAAAGAAAGTGTTTGAGATATATCTATTTACAGAATATACAATTTCATTTTATTTAAATCGTCAGAATGTAAGCTGAGAATCCATAAAGTACGTTTCCAACTCTAACATGCCTCATTCAGTCAATTTTCAAATTAGGTTTAAGTCCACTTTAATCTCACAATTCAAAAGTTCAACATTTTTTGCAGCGATCTAGCTTCGTCTGACTCTGAAGTGAAGTAAGCACTTATTTCAGAGAAATTCATGAAAAGAGAAAAAAGTAGTCTGCTACTGAGCCGTACAGTCGCCGATCGCCCCTTCGCTTCCGTCTGGCGTACGCTTTTTAAAACAGTTTTTTATTCACTTTAATATTTCTGTCTAGGTTCGTCAGAATTGCTACTTTTTACCCTGCTTTAAAAAGTTATTCAGTCACTTAGAATTTTATTTTCTCAGTTGCAGCCTTGAGTCTGAATTTGTGATCATTTGGTGACAATTAGTCTCGTTCATGCCTCGCCCTCTATTCAATCAATCTGACACTGCCAGCCGTTTCCCAACTATGTTGGGGTTGGCTTCCAGTCTAACCGGAAGCAGCTGAATACCTACCAGTATTTTACATGGAGCGACTACCTATCTGACCTCCACAGCCCAGTTACTGTGTAACATGATACTTACCCCTGGTAATACTGGCGGCATGTGGGTGTACTTTACAATATACACCCTCGTGTATGCGTCTCCTTTAGGGAAAACAATGATAATTGTGTTGATCTATCTCGCGCACTAGACGGCCACGACCACGACCGCGCCTAGGTAAACTATAGAAACCAATACGAATCGCGCACTTGGTCGCAACGGCCAACTAGCCGCACACCATACAATAGTACTAGCCGGCCACAACTAGCCGGAGTCGTGGCCAACTAGTGCGCGAGATCCGTAATTCCTCACAAATCTTCATCTGTGTATGTGAGATGTCTACTTACACTGATACTTGGCGCTGAATCGGGTATATTCGGCTCCAGTCGTAAATTTTTACTACTATCGTGTGGTCATAAGTTCAATAATTGAAATGAAAACAAAAGGTGTGTATTTACCTCCTTTTTTTTCGATTTTCAATTGTCTTCCGCAGCCATTAAGGCCACTTCCATTGATCTCCTTTCGGAAGCAGTTAACACGTCTCTAGAGGTTAGAACGCAAATTGTTGCCACTTATTCAGTGTTATTGGCACGCATTGTAATACAATCAGTGTTGACAGCCATGAGAAAACCGCATGGAAATCGGTTCAGTGGCCCAGGGAACGTTGGCCGTTCTACAAATTGCTTCTCTCATTTTTTGTGTCTCATGCATGAGTGTTAGGTCAATTTAGTTGTATAGATATTGCCATAATTATAGGTACTGCTGATTTGTACATTGATTCATGACCGTGGTTGTGAGTCATGCTTTGAGGCGGTGCTTATTTACTTCCAAAAGTAACAAAAGCTTTGATTCGCTGGCGAAATAAGGCCTATGTCTTATTGTAAAAGTGGCCTTGGTAAAAAATAGGTACTTGGATCCCTAAAGCTTCCTCTCGACTAACAAAGGAGGACACAACACAATTATTTCTTATACTTAGTTATACTCCATTTGAAATAAGATTAGACATTTAAATAAACATTTTTACAGACCGTTCAACCGATTTTGACTTCTATACTGTAGGTATAAGGATGGCTTTAAAAGCAAAAAGGTTACACAATACTAACTGTGTACTGCAGCTGCCATTTGTCATGCCACCAACACAATAGAAGTCAAAATTGGTTGAACGGTCTGTAAAAAGGTTTGTTTAAATGTCTAATCTTATTGCAAATGGAGTATAAGTGCTTATAAAAAATATTTTTGTCCTTTATGATCAGCCGACTCTGATAATCGCAACCCTTTTATTGACCACACTATTGCGAGGATCCACTTGCAAGGATATGAAGTCATTTTGATGTACCCCTTTTTCTTTTCTTTTTTTGATGGTGGGAAATCATCAAATGACTTCTACTGAGTTTTTAGAGAGTTTTCCTTCAGTTGCCTGTTGCCAAGGTCTCGGTATCCCTTTCGGACATTCCCGCAATGATGTACCCCTGAGACAGTACCCTCCAAACACATTCTTCCAAATCTCTTAATATATATTTTAAACTTTTGCTTAACTATGTACACAGTTCTAGCGGTTCATAAAGCGCGGAGAATTGCCTCTGCGTGACGGTCGCTAATCTTAATTTACTTGATTACCAAAGCATGAAAATTGACGTCTGATTGGCTTAATTGCTTGTCACAATTAAGTTCTTTTTTATTTTAAGGCCAGTACTTGGAATATTAATTTAAACCTGAGATTAGAAACTACAAAATACGTATGAGTGTTTAATTTTGGTATGAAAGCCTTAGAATCTTCGAACACTTGCAAGTTCGATATCCTTATTTTTTAGAGATTTTCAGATACTCCGCTCGGGGCTAAGTAATAACAGCCGCACGGGTCGATCTATCACGTTAATCTACGCTTGCCGAGGTTGGTCCGTGGATGGGTAACCATCTTTACATACGGAGACTCCTCCGTGTCTCGGAAAGCACGTTAAGCCGTTGGTCCCGGCTGTTATTCGTGGATCTTGGACAGTTGTTATGGGTCGTCAGAAGCCCGAAAGTCTGACAACCAGTCTTACCAAGGGGTATCGTATTATCCAGTTACTTGGTTGTGGAGGTCAGATAGGCATTCGCTCTGTGTAAAATAAGTACTGGTAGGTATTCAGCTGCATCCGGTTTATAGCCGACCCCAACATAGTTGGGTGGGACAAGGCTAGGCAGATTTTTTCAGGTACAGTCACCCTAGGCTTGAAATAGGACCAAATTATTTCAGACTAGCTGCGCCCCGCGGTTTCACCCGCGTAAGGCACGATCCCGTGGGAATATCGGGATAAAAAGGATCCTATGTGTTAATCCAGGTTATAAACTATCTGTGTGCCAAATTTCATCCAAATCCGTTCCGTAGTTTTTGCGTGAAAGAGTAACAAACATCCATCCATCTATCCATCCATACTTACAAACTTTCGCGTTTATAATATTAGTTAGATTTACTATCAGTAATTACCAATCAACATAACCAAATTAAACAAACGTTAACATTAAGTTAAGTTAAGTTAACGTTAAAATTAAGTTAAACAAACAAAATCAACATAACCTAATAACTATAGGTAGCATTGTAAACATGTAGGCATAACTTCCAGCCTACCTGGACTGTATCCTTCGTCCTAAGACAATATATCACGTTCCGTTTACATAGTGGTCTACATAATCTCAATCTATCCGAAACAGAATCTTCCAATACACGCTGTCCTTGTCAATTGATGTTAAGACAATACAGTCTGACCCCTGGCTGTCGGCCGTCGTCAGTCGGCCATTTTGCGCCGCGTAACTGAATCTACCTACCTAAGTATACTGATATAATATAAAGCTGAAGAAGTTTTTTTTTGTTTGAACACGCTAATGTCTGGAACTACCAGTCGGATTTGAAAAAATCTTTGCATGTATTTGATAGCGCAATTCTTGAGAAAGGTTATATGCTATTTAAACATTACGCTTAGACCCAGCGCTCCTAAGGGAAAAAAAATCAGGCGCTAGCGGGCGATGCGATGCGACACGGCACACGCAGTCGCGGGTAGACGTTAGTAAAGAATAGTTGACCTTGATTTGTTGATAAAGGAGTTAAGTTCTGGATAGTTGCCAAATATGTTGTGACATTATTTTCGTGAAAGTAAGATCCTTGAAAGAGGTCCTGGTTGGATAAAACTTTTCTAAAAAATATCGGTCGTAAGGATCGGTCACGTGGTCGTTGGCGTTCATTACATACGAACATATTCCTCTGTTTTCTTAATGTGTTAATGATACAAGTCAGAATTATTTTTTACGTTAATTGACATCTCCCACTACCATGTCCCTATGTTTGGTTTTATTGGCCTAATTATACTTATTAATAGTAGAAAAAAAATCTAATATTTACGCTTCCGATTATTGGGGTAAAAATTAAACAATAACTGTTACTAGAAACGCGACATGACCAATGATGGCCGAAAAATGCCGCGCGTTTTAGTCTCCCCTTTTTTCATTGATATAGGCTTGCCCTTTACCACCCCTAGCGACGTTTCATAAAACTTTGTCCGGCTTTATAATATCCCTGATATGAATGCTGTGTCACCCATTTTCGAATTGTCACAACCATTCCTTTGCGCTCTGCCGGAATGTGAAGTCGCGCTGACATTCCCAAAGAGGTATTCCATTTAAAGAATCGTTGTTTGTCATTGATTTCATTGTGTTAATGTCCAGAGTTAACCCACTTTTAGATGTCATTCAGCGAGCATTGTCTTTTACTCTGAATAGACGTCGTTATGTAAAACAAGACAATTTGTAATAGCAGACTAGCTGACATTAATCACTGAGTTACTGTCTTTTCCCTGTGTATCAGATCAGTAAATAGGTGCAATAAAATAACATCGAATTGATGTAGTAGATACCATACAAGCCCTTGATTAGAACGGAACTGAAAATCACGACGAATGAAGTCCGAAGTTCCGAACCAATGACCACTAGCTTAATGAGGTGGTCAAAAAGAAGTTCCCATTTCGAATTTAAACTCTGTTCTATTTTTTTACAGTGAACGTTAAAGTTGCCAGAGGAAAGTGCCTATTAAAACTACCTACTATTACTATAATGACGTAATTTGTTGCCAGTGTCAAAATATTGTAGAATATTATTGTAACGATACCAGTAATTGCACTGCGTTGTTTTATGATGATCCAAATTGTAGGTTAACGTGGCAATTCTTCGCTGTTGTTTTGTCCGTTGAGTGTGAGTGACTCTATTTTAGAGGTATTGTTTATTATTTAAAATGAGGTTGCTTCATAGTTTTAAGAAAATAGAGTATTATCTAAGGTTGCTTTAAAATGTAATGTGCTTTTAAAAGGATATTGTCGCCGGATGTGCACAAATGACCACATTATTACTTTACTCGTTTTCTTAGTATTACGCCTGAGGCTATCAGGCTATGCGTTTATTGCAAGAGTTTGCTTTTTTAAAAGATAATTTATATCATGTGCTGGTGTTTAACTAAACTATCTTTACGAATAATCTCACGATCACGTTTTTTCGTTTTTTATCAGCCAGTAGTCCGGATCTCGCGCACTAGACGGCCACGATCAGGTATACTATAGAAACCTATACGAATCGCGCACTTGGTCGCAACGGCCAACCGGCCAACTAGCCGCAGACCGGGCCACGAACCACGACTGGCCGAAATCGTGGCCGTCTAGCGCGCGAGATCACTAAGAATTTCCTAACCTAACCGTTTGATTAGATGCTCTGTTTTAACGTTATGTTCCGAATCTATAACAAACATTCTGTAACTAAAAATCAAAAACCTATCGATTCTCTCGTCGTTCTGCAACACATTGAACTTTGCTTCTAATTCATCACAATAAAGATAAGTTGCATCGTTTAAGTCAGCTGCCCATAACAATGAAAATTTATTGAGTGCCTTGCGATTGGTCCAAAGTTCATACTGCTCGATACTAACTATGGTAGAAAGTCGCGAATGGCAGTTACCTTCCGTGTGTACTCAGTGAATCACAGCCATTAAACGATTTTTTACCAAACTGTGGCAGTACGAGGCTTCATTCACTAAGGGCTGGCTCTGATCCGGTTTGAACCGGATTATCCGTTTTAAATGTGATTAATTTGAGTGCAGTGCAACAAAATCTGATTAATTTTGTCGTTTTACGAAATTCAGGAATTCGGATACGTTAGGAAAAGTTTTCTGTTTGTTGCCTTGATTAAGTATTATTTATGTCATGTTTAGATAGATTGTTGCGCTGCCAAAGAACTAAAAAAAACAACCAAACTTTGTTAAGCTGGTGTGCGTAACAGATGACAGCTTTTGAATTCAGTTTTTGAATAAACCTCAATTTTTATCCTTACTAATATTATAAATGCGAAAGTAACTCTGTCTGTCTGTCTGTTTGTCGCGGTTTCACGCGTAAATGACTGAACCGATTTAAATGAATTTTGGTACACAGATAGTCTAGAGCCTGAGAAAGGACATAGGCTACTTTTTATCGACATACCATGCGGGCGAAGCCGCGCGTGGAAGTTAGTTAAAAATAAGCTTACTACATATAACTATAGTCTGTTTTTTAATCTCGTTGGCTAAGACATTTCAATTGATTGTTGTTTTTTCAATTTGGAGTTTGACATTTGCAACTGTCAAATTAGTCTACGAGATTAAAAAACACACTTTTAAGTTCCTAGCCTTTGTCGTTTTTTAGGAGTCCTTTCCTGCCCCCTGTCCTATAAATCTGGACTGCAATTTAGCAGCCCTAATCACAGAGCGAATAAAACCCGGAGGCGTAACGAAGTTTTTACAAAAAGTTTCCAACTCGTGGGTGCACCAAACGTGACTGCCGTTAATCGCAAAAAATATACAAAATGGACGTCGCTTGTCGTGGAAATCAATAATGGCGGCAAAAAGACGGGTAGATATTTTTAAGGTTATGTTTTCGGCGGTTTTTACTATCAAATGCCGAGGCACATTGTGGGTAATTTAGGCAAATCAAAATGTAGTTCTCTAAAAGCTTTGATTTTAAAAAGTGGTAGATAGTAAATAGAAAGTTAAAATATTACTATTGTCACGATTCCGCACTTTTCGGAAATTACTTTTTATTGTAACATTTACTGGGAGAAAATAACTTAATTCAATCTTTTAAAATTCACCATGAAATCGTCTTTGAATAATCATCGTGTTCTGCGAAATATTGAAGCACTGTGTAGGTATGCCGAGTGCATCATTGTACCGAACAAAACAATGATCTCACTGAAAGTTGTTTACAGACACGAAAATCTCTTTAAGTACTTACCTAAATATAAACAAATAAAAGTTATACAAATAAATAAAAGTGTGTATGTTTTATGTCAAAATAACAGCTTTTTATTAATAGGTACTTATTATAATAAAAAAAACTCTTTATTTTTATTTTGTCTGCCTGTCTGTTCCGGCTTATCTGATCTCCGAAACGGCTGGGCCTAGATTCAACGGGACTTTCACTGGCAAATAGCTGATGTTATAAGGAGTAACTTAGGCTACTTTTATTTTAGAAAGATTAAGGGTCCACTCGGGCGACGACGCGGGCCGCTACTTTTAAATTAGGAATACTCTACAACTTCAACTTTAGAACGCGTGCCCAGTATCTCATTTTCCTGTTATATTTTTCCAAGAAGTCTCTGTCCTCTTTATAACTTTTTCTTGTGACTCTTTACGTTAATATTGTTTGCTGCGGTTTTGTAAATATACCTTGTAGTTGTACAGTGTGCTATAATTGTTTGCCGTGTAATCGTAATTGTAAGTATATAAAATAAACAAACAAAAAAAACTTACTACTATCTGATTGGGCAGTATTGGGACCGTGATGCAATAAACAGAACGTAACCATGAAGTTCCTTGATGATGCAATATGAGGATCAAAATCGAAAGATGCTAACGTCGATGAAAAAGCTTGTATCTACCCCTCTACCCCTGATTTTTGAAAGCCTAATCAAAACTGCTGTCAAAACTCCGAAACCGTTCTAAAATACCAACAACCAATCATATCCCATTGACAATAAATTAGAATCAATTGATCAGGTAATTAAAATTTCGGGAGCTACGGCCGCATTCATGTTGAACGCGGGCCCAGAACCGGGCGGCGTTGGTTTGATATGCCAGATGTCGGCACTTTTCATACTTTTTGTCGAATCAGCGCGAACCGGCGCCGACTACCTAATCCGATAGTAACTTGTCGGCGCTTATCGGCGACGGTTCGCGCTGATTTGGCAAAAAGTATGAAAAGTGCCGACAACTGCCTGCGCCGACCAGGGTGGACCACCAGAGCTTGCCGGTGCCGACAGCACTAGCATATCGGCGCCGCGACGATACTGGTAACCGGCGCCGTATATCGGCGCCGTTCTACATGAATGCGGTTGCCGGCAACAGAGTTGTTTAACCATTGTCTGTCTATCCATCATTTATATTTACGCTGTCAAACAAATGAGCATCAAAAACTAACAAGGCGTCATAGTTAGTCGTAAATATAGCATCAATTCAATCCCAGGATATTTTACCCTTTCATCAACAGCTCAGCCTTTTCCTAACTATGTTCTCGTCGTTGGTAAATGAAATTTATTTCTGTGTTAATTGGTTCAAATAAACGCTTTTACACGTCAAACATAACTTGTACTTCAAAACTAGATGATTTCGGTATTTCCTAACTGATTACTTTGAGAAGAAAGACCGAAATAAACTAAGAGTTCAGTCTCTTTTAAAGTACAGACATAATCTTGGTCAGGCCACATGAAGACCATGCAGGTGAATGCCTGAGATGAACTTTTGAGGAAAAACTCACACAGATTTGAGTAGACCTGTCCAGTCAGTGCACGAATTTGTCAGTAATCGTTTAGCTCAACTCAGAACTTAATGAGCTCAAGGACCCGACGAACAATACCAAAGAAAGGACATTTGGGTAGGCTGCAAGTACTCAAAGTGGTGACCATCAATAAGAATTTAATGTATTGTGATTACTACCTTAGCCATCGGTATTTCCAATCTAAATAAGCTAAAACAAAGCTATTTTCGATCAGATATATTGGCTTCTGTTGATAGTAAACTGATAGTTAAATGTTTTAGTTCGGTTTACAGCGGCCATTGCTTACGGTCAGTGACCGACGAGCTGAATTGATTGGAGAGAGTAAGTACATGTCGGATTTTCTACTAAAATGGTAGTGTTAGGTTTATTTATAGGATTAATAGGAAAGTTTTGTGCTGAGATGAATAGGGTGATTGGTAGATTGATAACTTGATTTATTCTGTAAAAATCTCACCGTGAAAACATAACTAAATCGAGCTGTCATTCCACCTAATGCTAGAATTTGACACAATTGACAGCTCACTTCAAGCTCACTTTACGATTTTTTTTTTCAGAATTATTTTTTACCAAAATTATTTTTGTTCATGCTTTATCAAAATTGCAATTTTCAAATTGGAAAATTCTATCCGTTAATTAAATGCTAGAGAAGTACCATTTTGCGAAGTGCACATTTTGCGAAGTGCACATTTTGCGAAGTGCACATTTTGCGAAGTGCACATTTTGCGAAGTACACATTCTGCGTCAAACCCATACTAATATTGGTCATTCTTCGCTTATCTCATTATTAGAAGGTACTTCAGGGCTTCATTCGTGTTACAAAGTTAAGAGAATTATCAATTACTGCATATGCAATTATCAATTGCATAAATTGAAAATTTCTAAATAACAACTTTATCCCTCTTTTAAAAGTTTAATACTAATAAAAGATTTCATCAATGTATATGTTTATACTTTCTATTTAGATTACTACCCATCTTTGGTTATGCAAATAACAATATGACTTGACATAACACCGAAAGGCAATAAATTAAAGATAAAGATGGTTCCTATTTTCGTAACAGATGATATCATATTGATTTATTGAGGCATGAGCGGTGAACAAACTATCTCACATTGATTCGGGAATTAATTCTAACTGTACTTGGACGAAAGCCGCTATTTTTGCTTTGTAATATACCGCCCCATTGCTTTTCTGCGTGGGTGTGACACTACACCCACGCAGAAAAGCGTTTATCGGAAAAAGAAGCGCGATTATCGGAAAAATGAGAGCAACATCCCGACAATCTGTCGCCAAGTTTCCCCAGGTCATTTGTAAGGTTCTGATGAAATAAAAAGCCAAATAAATTGAGACTAGGATTCAGAAACCTCTGTTGAAGAAATTTTAGACGACGAAGACCAGAAAAAGAAATCTTGCTTCTAAGTTTCGGTCCGGAAATGCACGACCGGAATGCAACAACTGTACTCTTCAAATGGGCACGCGCGGCAAGTTCCACCTATTTTAGAGTTGTGTGAGTCGATAAGTAACTAGAACAAATAGGCAGAACTTATACTCCATTTGAAATAAGATTAGACATATAGATAAGCCTTTTTACATTCCGTTCAACCGATTTTGAATTCTATTGCGTTGGTAGCATGACAAATGGCAGCCGCAGTAGATAGTTGGTATTGTGTAACTTTTTTTTCTTTTAATGCTATCCTTATGCCTACGGTATAGAAGTCAAAATCGGTTGAACGGACTGTAAAAGGGCTTGTTTTAATGTTTAATCTTATTTCAAATGGGGTATAGATATATGAAAGTAATTTTTGGACAGAGATGGTTAACTTTAAGCAACTCATTTCAATCTACATGTAACGAATTTATTACAAACGTGCTAAAAATAATTCTTTACACAGCTTTAAGGCAAAACCACTCACATATCCAATAAAAAAGGTAATAGCCGCTTGAATGGCATCAGATTATTCGTTCGAATCAATCCGTGGTGTACATAAGTATCGAGCGACCGGTTGCTTTAGCAACCGCCCGAAGATCGATACAGCGTAAACAACTCTGCATCCCAGCGACTTCCATTGAGGCTCGAATCAGTTTTGGAATAAATTATAGATGAAACTAACTGTTGAAGGTGACTTCCTTTGCATGCAAACTTTAAAGCCCGTTAGACCAAGGAGTTGAGTTTTGCAATCATTTCTTAGTGCATCTCTACACCTCTATGGTTAAGTTTCTATCTTCGGAACTGTCTTAATTATGATAGATCTCATGTCTTCAGCGTCCTCGACAATTGACCTAGTCTATCTTTGTTTAATTCTTGTTCTGAATCTTGTCTATTCTCCATCTTTCACTGTTTAGCTTAGAGAGAAATAAGCTGTTAGTTCTGTGACTCGATTTTAATTGCTTATTTCATTTATCACCTAAGTACTCACTGATAAGCGATACATTCATTATTTTGTCACAATCTTTTACACGTAAGCGCCTGTTCTGGGCAGGCGCTTACGTGTAAAAGATTGTTCTTAAATCGCCTTTTCTCCCAGAATCAGTTATGGTAGATATTAGATATCTTTTTACTAACACAACAGGCTTCTTATCTGTAAAAAACATTAACAAATTTCGATCTCATTTACATTTAAACTGTCATCATGGTAATCTCCACCAATTCCCTCACTCTTTCCATCCAATATCACCTCACGCATCTAAGTTTGGTAAAGTAACATTGAAAACAAAATGCTTAAGATAATTCTGAGTGAGATAATAATTTAACATCAAGTTTCGACACCAAGTGGGCGTGTGTGGGCGCCTGTTTGAAGTAATCTAACCGAATCTTGTACTGTCGGCTATCAAGGACGCCGTTATTTATTGGGTTAGTTAGTAACCGTATTTAGTTAACTGAGTGGTAGTTAGATTTGTAAATGGAAATGGTTAAATCGAAGTTACGAAAACATTACCCTCCTTCTGGGGCAGTCGGGTAAAAATAGGCAAATCGATAGGAAAGATAGATAGATGAATGTATGAAGAATCAATGTATGATGAATCAAAGAAAAGATAGATAGATGAATGTTTGAAGGATGATAAAGTTGAAAAGGAAAGAGTCACAGATGATGTGATGAAGACTGATACAGAACATGTTAGGAATAAAAAAACTGCTGAACCAGTCTCAAATAAATTGTTACTAGGTCAGAAGGATAGCGATGAAATGTTATAATGAGTCATCGTTAAGCATTTTCTGGTAGGTAGGCACAGATTCCTCTTACACTCTTCAATAGTTATCATTAAAGAAAAATAATGTCAGGTCTTGGACTTAGGTATATCTATTTAATTCTAATATAAACAATTTTTTGCGTGGAACTGTGTGCGCTCAATTACGTTCTAGCATCGTTCTTCTTTGATTAGATCCATGTGAATTCTGAGCCTAAAACTGTTTGTCTTATTCTTCCATATACGGACTGCAGACTCCGATTAAAATATTATGAACAAAAAACTATTGGGATTTCAAAAATGAGCTTGTTAGATGATGATTTTTGTTTCATAAAATGGCGTGCCTTAAATCCAGCTCCCGCCAAAATGGCTGCTCATTTTGGAGAAAAACTTTTTTAAAGCTTGTTAAAAGTTTTTAATTAAATTTTAATCAATGTTTGGTCCACAGTTCACGCGTCCCCCCAGGGGATAAGGCAGATTTGTGGAACTAAACGATTCTGGAATACCTTTTTATCAATGGATCTTAGTTACGACATTGGGATTAGTCATGTCTACTTTAATTTGGTTGCAAAGTCATTCATTTACTTAATCGTATATTTTGCTTAGGTATATACCTTCACAATAATCTTATTTTAACTTCGTATCGTTGATACAATTAATATTGGAACCGTTGGGAACCTAATTACTTTATAATTATTTCCTACATCATTGCTAAATAAATATAGACCAAGGCAGGCGTTATATTTCATAATGGATCGAAGAAGCTTCAGGCCGATATACTAGTTTCCATGTCTTTTAAGACTGTGCCTAAGGACCAGTTCATTATAATATCTGGTCCTAAGGTTCCTACAATTTTACCCAGTGTCGCCCCGTAATCTTCACTATGTCATCCTATTGTATTTTGGGTTTTAAAGGCTGCCTCACTTCTGTCAAACATAACTTAATATGACTACGCTTCTGTTGGCCACGATTAATATTCACTATGTAAATAATTAAGTGCCTTTGTAGGTATTACGTATATTTTCCACGATTTTCCTCGTTTATACGTCATAAACTTTCACTTTCGCTCTGCCTGCGACAGGTCTCACATTGCATCGGATTATGTAGCCGATACTACCTTTAGGGAAAAGTTGGCAGCTTCTGCCTATGCTTTCCCTAATGCGCGGTTCCAAATACCGAAAAACGTATCATTATTTTTACCAATCGTAGCGTTGATAATTATTATTCTCCTGTCCTTATTACAATTTACTTTGGGGTCGGCACAACATGTATTTTTCTTCCATACTTCTCTATTAGTCGTCATAGCCATATCATCTTTCACACAGACCATCCAGTTGATCCTTTAATCAAGTATTTATTTGTAACATTTCTACTTGTGTGCTATACATACTTGATGATTATTCATTAATGTTCTGAAATCGCTAACTTCAAACTTGTTTGAAAAGTTTCCGAAGGTAATTTTACCTCTAAGTTTAAAGGTTACGCTAAGCTTTGAAAAGTTTATTACGCAATTGACATCAATATTGCAGACAGCCTCTAGGTTCCCATATGTATCTGCTATATGTTCATAAAGTTTAAATAAATTAGCATTTTTAATACCTAAATATCGAATTCATCATTTTTTCTAAGGCGTATGATCAAATGTCTCTCTCGTATTCTCTATCCAAGTTAATTATAAAAAGGTCTCTGACATCTTGTTGACTCAAGGAAAAATCAATTACGAACAAGTCAGAAAAGTAGACATTTTGCTGATGTACAGTCTTAAATAGAAATTATGTCGTTCCATTCCTACAGTCTATTGAAATCCTTGTTTCTAATTGATGTTATTTCGATTTAAACGAGTTTATTTTAGAATTAGTAGTAGGTACTATTGAAAAAGTTATAAAAATGTCTCGAGTGGCAGCGCAAACTGAAGTTTTTGTGTGGGTGTTAAAGTGCTTTTTAGGGTTCCGTAGTCAACAAGGAACCCTTATAGTTTCGCCATGTCCGTCTGTCCGCGGCTTAGCTCAGAGACCGTTGGTATAAGGAAGCTGTAATTTGGTATGGATATACATATAAACGACGCCGACAAAGATGTAAAAAAAATTCGTAAAAAATATTTTTTTTTAGGGTACCTCCCCTACCCGTAAAGTGGGGATGGTTTATTTCTTTCTCGTCGATCCCATAGTGCGGAGTATCGTTATAAATCTCACATTATTTTTAAACGGGGGGTCATTTAAAAATAATGTGAGTTTGAGCAAACCATTTTTGGATGCAGGGATCCATTTGCGAAATATTAAGCTTTAAAGTGCAAATTTTTGCTAGAGCCAAGTGTCCCCCCCCCTGCCAGCTAAATGGTTGAGTTTGGATATGTGGAAAAATTCACAGCAGTAGTATATATAACGAAATTAAAAGGAAAACTATCACCGCTACTTAGGCTTCACAAGTTACCGAGTAATAATCGACCAACTTAAATTTGCAGTTGTAAAAACATGTTCTCCCATACATTCTGTATCGGAGAACAAGTTTTTCAACTACAATGTTAAGTTTGTTTTATAAATTCATCCCAACTACGGAACCCTTCATTGTGCATGGTACGACATGCACTTGGCCGGTTTTTTTCAAAAACAAATAGTAGGTATTGTTTACATGTTTTGCAAATATATCGCGAACGCAGTATAAATCTTTCGGTCCTACAGCTTCGTATTTCTGCCTCGCAATCGCTTCCGCTCTCTATTAGCCCTAAAACATGTTACATAATAAGTACAATCTTTAATTCATATAAAATCAGTAGAAATCGCGTTATATCGCCGATTAGCCGGTGACAGCGAGCTATAGAGTGCACCGGACCAGTATTTACGTAAACCGAGTGTCTGTTCCGATCACAAACTCGATATCTTGAGGCCTACTGTGAGTTAGTAGAAAGCGATTGAGCAAAATCGGGGGTCGAAAGTGTTCGTCCAATCACTCGGGAGGAGCCACCTGACGAAGCTGACCACATCTAGTGGGGATACCGTCGTTTCGAAGCCGGAGATCCTTTCGGAAGTCGAAAACTTCTACGGCCAGTTGTACGCATCGCATGCATCTCGACCTGATCCCGAAAATGAGGATTCCAGAGCCACCTTAACCCGCCATTTCACGGAAGACCTGCCAGAAGTCAGCCAAGATGAAATCGAGGCGGCTCTTAAACAGCTTAAAAATGGAAAAGCCCCTGGTGAGGACGGGATTACGACTGAGCTCCTGAAAGCGGGAGGAAGTCCTGTACTGAAGGAGCTTCGGGAGCTTTTCAACTCTGTCTTGTTCTCTGGGAGAACTCCAGAAGCGTGGCGAAGGAGCGTGGTCGTTCTCTTCTTTAAAAAGGGTGATAAAACCCTTTTAAAGAATTATAGACCCATTTCGCTCCTAAGCCACGTATATAAGTTGTTTTCAAGAGTCGTCACGAATCGTCTAGCGCGAAGACTCGACGAGTTTCAGCCGCCAGAGCAGGCCGGGTTTCGAGGAGGATACAGTACCATAGACCACATCCACACAGTGCGGCAAATTATACAGAAGTCCGAAGAGTATAATCGGCCCCTATGTCTTGCTTTTGTGGACTATGAGAAGGCTTTTGACTCTATCGAGACCTGGTCTGTTTTGGAGTCTCTGCAGCGATGCCAAGTTGACTGGCGATACATCCAAGTGCTGAGATGTCTTTATGAAAACGCGACAATGACCGTCCAAACTCAGAACCAGCAAACTGAACATATCCCCCTGCGTCGAGGTGTGAGGCAAGGGGACGTAATTTCCCCGAAATTGTTCTCTAACGCATTGGAGGATGTGTTTAAGACGCTGAACTGGGAAGGACGCGGCATTAACATCAACGGCGAGTACATATCACACTTGAGATTTGCAGATGACATCGTCATAATGGCTGAGTCGCTGCATGACTTGCAACAGATGCTGAACGGTCTAGTTGATTCTTCTGTACGCATTGGTCTCCGGATGAACTTGGACAAAACCCAAGTTATGTTCAACGACCACGTTAGTCCGGGACCGATTGCTGTCAATGGCGGTGCTCTCGAAGTTGTTCGTGAATACGTTTACCTCGGGCAAACTCTGCAGTTTGGTAAGAACAACTTTGAGAAGGAAGCTAACAGAAGAATTCAGCTGGGCTGGGCTTTTGGGAAGCTCCGTCGAGTCTTCTCGTCGAGTATTCCGCAGAGCCTAAAGACTAAAGTCTTCAACCAGTGCGTCCTGCCTGTCATGACTTACGGAGCCGAAACGTGGACACTCACGGTACGACTGGTCCATAAATTCAAGGTCGCTCAGCGAGCTATGGAACGAGCTATGCTTGGAGTATCTCTGAGAGATAAAATCCGGAATGAGGTAATCCGGCAGAGAACCAAAGTTGTTGACATAGCTCATAGAATAAGCAAGCTGAAGTGGCAATGGGCCGGCCATATTAGCCGTAGAACTGATGACCGTTGGGGTAGACGTGTTCTTGAGTGGAGACCGCGAATCGGCAAACGTAAGGTAGGACGCCCTCAGGCTAGGTGGAGCGACGATCTTCGCAGGGTGGCTGGTAGCAGCTGGATGAGAGCTGCCGAGAATCGAGCCGATTGGCGTGCAATTGGAGAGGCCTATGTCCAGCAGTGGACTGCTATAGGCTGATGATGATGATGATGATGATGACTGTGAGTTAAATGGGAAATGGACAAGTTTTTTTGACGAAGGTAGCATTGGAACAAGAAATGTTCACAATAGAGAATTGTCATAGGCTTCTTTCTGTTTTTAATGTGTGTTGTTTAAAAAAAAAAATTTTTGTTCAATCTCCCCATTTTCGAGACATAAAAATATAAACGTCACGACTGTATTTTCAGTACTCGTCAAAATGTATGTTAGTCATAAGACTCCAAAATTGAACGTCACTGAACTCGATTTTTTCCAGCTTTTTAGACCATCTACCTCCTGTCTACAGATCATCTAGCTTGGACTTTGTGCGAAGTAAAATCGGTCTACTTAATTAAATTCCGACTCAATAAAGGACGAATAAAATTACAATCTTTGTCTAAAGTTCCAAATCCCAATTCGGAAAAAAAATATTATTGATTTTAGAAGAATGACAGTTACGAGTAATCTGGTCGGTGATTCCCTTCGATGATGTAAGCATTGCATAAACAAATCGTATTGTTTTTGTTTGAAAATCGTAAAAGGCGTGAAGTTGTTTCTTTCGAGGACTGTGACTTGTATTTTTCACGCAAATTATCTAGATTGATCGCTGATAGATTTCGCGGAAACACTCGATTCGTTTCAGAAGATGTAATAGACAAAAAATGACAAAACTCAAAGGTAGAACAGAAAATAACAGATCACTATTTTGATTTTGTGCTACGATTTGAAGTTTAACCAAGTCATGCATTATGAGTTCTTCCTCTTCCAAATCAAACCATATATATATAAGTTTAGTATGTTAGTCCCCATGAGTTCTCGCATCTACACGTTTACAGCCAGTCTTCAAATATCCATAATCATTAATTAATTCAAACAAATCAATTTTACAGTTCCATAGTAGCCCTCTAGGACGGTTGCAGGCAGTGCGACCGGTTCCCACGGTATACGTTATAATATATCTGGTCAGACAAGCAGTTTGCATGCCTGTCCTATCCCAGTCACCAGCCCAGTGTGAATGTAACGACGCCATTCTGAACCAATAGCTGCGGTGCGAAATGTTTGTAATTATTCGCCCACTTGTACCACAAATCCCTAAATGCATATTGCGCTAAACAAATTAAAACCCCAGGTCAGGCAAAGGTTATTGGGTTTTTCCGAGAATTCTCAGTAGCACCCTGTAGTCTGGATTTGTGCCCGGTTGATGGCAATAGGCTCGCCCCCTATTACATGGGACTTCAACATAACTGGCGCGATGTAGCGATAATTTAGGTAAACTGGCTAACCCTTAGGGGATTACAGGCGTGATGTTATGTGAATTTAAATCATCGTTCTATGTCTATCAATCATTTGAAGATGACAGACCCAAAATGATTGTTTTAATAGGTACGTTTAGCGCTAACCGCAATTAACGATTTGTGTTGTAAATGGGCCTTAGTATGCTGTGTTTTGAGTGTCGAAATTACTCCGTTGTTGTTCAATTCTAGGTGTATTTTTTACATCTACCACCAAATAGTTATCCAAACCCGAAACAACTAGGTGACAGTAAGCGATAAAAATGTTTTTTTCATTTGGGAAAGGAATTCTCGAAAAGAATCGACATCTGCTCTAACGCCAACAATGACTCTTCTTGTGAAATAAGTAGGAAGAATATTCTTGTCGTTCTAATAATATTAGTACAGCACTATACATTGATATAAAAAGATAAGATAACACTGGTTGAAATGATGTAAAACTTGCTGGTATTGAGAAAATTTCTCATTTAAATATCTTTTTTTTTTTACATTTCTCAGCTCCTGTCAAATGCATAGGCGATGAACTACTATGAAGTTGGACTAATAATCTGTAGGCGCGTGTCTAAAATCAGAACTAACGCCGCTATCTCGTTTTTTAAATACAATTTTGCAAAATGTTTACTAACAGAGCTCTGTCAATGTCATTAAAGCGTCAAATACTGTAACTGAACGCGATCAGCACTTAAACCACGTTTAAGCGCTGTCAGTGTCATAATTTTCTGGGTAATATTGACACTGACAGCTCTTAAACGCGGTTTAGATGTGCTAATCGCGTTCAGTTTCATTGGTGAAATTCGCACTAAGTAGTTACATTACGGTTTAACCTGCAATATTGAGTAATACACTAGATGGCAAGACTAGGTGACTTACCTTTACACTTAGGTTAGCTATATTCAATTATACTTTCTTAAGCAAAGAGCCTTCTCGTGATTAAATTTCTAAAACAAAAAGACGTTAAAAATGCACGATCATGATAACAGCATCCTTTTCGGCCCGTAACAGATGTAAGCTTTAAATTAAAAATAAGATTATAATAAAGACAAGATTAAAAACCAGTTTTAAAATGAATGACACACCTTGGAGTTATCACGTTACAAGTAAGATATGAATGAAGCCGTATGAACTCAAGTGGTGTGGATTTAAGCCAGATTTCCTGCCCTAATTGGATATGCACAGATTATGTAACGAATAAAGGAAATGTCAGCAAAGCGAGCTCTAAAAGGCAGGATTATGAAGGCTCTTTTGCTTTTTTTTTTAATAGTATTCAAGTGACGATGATTAGATACGGTAGGTCGAACGTCAGTGGTTACAAAATCAGTATATGCTAGCCTCTTAGCATAATCAGCCTATAATGTTCCCACTGCTGGGACACAGGCCTCCTCTCTGTGAGAGGGAGCGGGCAGTAATCCACCACGCGGGCCCAGAGCGGGTTGGTAGATGTCACATGTCTTCGAATTTATTGGTTCTAGGACATGCCGGTTTCCTCACGATGTTTTCCTTCACCGTTTAGAGAGCAGTGGTGATTAAATAATTTACACAAAGTAAAGCGCTTGTCGGGGTTCGAACCTACGACCTAAAACATGTAAGTCGCGGTCGTTACCACTGGGCCACCACTGCTCTCATTCTATTGAAGCTGCAAGCCTCTTATTCTATTGAAACTGGTAATAAGTTAGGCCAATTGAAGGTCAAAGACTTACTATGGACTTGCGGCCTACTGTGTGTATGGTCGAGGAACGAAAATGTTAAGTAATGCATAAGGTAGCCCGCGAAATTAAAAATTCCTTATGTTGTTTTCAATTTGCCGGTCAGTGTCAGTTTTTATCTTGATCAAAATATGATTCGCGACTATAAAACATGTGGCTGTACAGAATTATAATCATTAGAATCAGCAATACAGGTCTCGAGTTCGAACCCAAGCCACGCCCCTCTGACTTTTCGGATTCATGTGCGTATTGTATAATTATCACTTCAAAAACGGTGAAGGAAAACATCGGGAGCATGGCTGATAAATATTTATCGACGGAATGTGAAGCCAAGTCAGACGCCTATGGGCAGCTTTAAAACTCTGACTGAACTCTCTTTAAAACTCTGAATTCCTCAAGTTAGAATTTGCCTCGAAGGTCATGATTTCATGAAATAGTGATTCAGTAGGGTAGGGACTAGGGTAATATGAACTTAGTTCTATATCTTAACTAATAAAGAGAGGTCAAATTGTTTTGTTACTTTTTATCCCTGAAAGTATCCGATCCGATTACAAAAAGTCTTTCTCTGATTGAGAGCAACATTATTGCCAAGTATCATAGTATATATTTGTGTAAAAACCAGAAATTTCACGCCAAAGAAGTCATGGGCAAAAGCTAGTAAATAATATAATACCTAAGCTTTCCTATAAAAGAATTGAAATTAGCATAGAACGCCAGCAGACGGATAAGGCTATCATATCCTATAGAGCTATTGTATTTCAACTTGCTTATAAATAGCGGTAAATCTTCATAGTCTATGCTAATAAATTTAAATTGTGTGCTTAACTCATTTGACGTTTATGAGGTTTCTTTGTAAGGATAATTTTGTTGCTAAGCACCTTACTTTGAATAAGCTAGCTATTTAGCACTAACAGTGATAAAAGCAACCCTGATGGAAGGGAAGTGAGAGACCAAAGCAAATATTGTACGGAATTCTTCATATACGACTCCGACTTTCACTTTGTCTTTTTGTTTTAATCCATGTTTCCCGTAGTTCTTTTTGCTATCCTTTATCTCGTCATATATTATTTGCCTAGCCTCTAGCCGGAAGTCCGGTCATTCGTCTATTGCTTCTCTGATATCTATACTGGTTTTTATAAAAGTATAATATTTCTATGCGTATTCACAACGGATGTATTTTTTTTTTGAGGTACGTATCCCTGTTTGTATAAACATTTTTTAAACAAGTGACAATCGCTTCGAATGCATTTCGTATTTGTACAACGACTTTCAACAGAATTGACATAAGCTTTTCGATAGCATATGTCAGTCCTATACATTTTTGCCTTTTCCATCATCGTTATCGCTGATAGAATGTCATTTTGTCTAGGGCCTCTGTTATTACTATAATTCATGGACGTCATGAAAAAAATTCATTATGTAAAATTCAGTATGAAACAGCCGATTTGTTTTCGATATGTATTTCAGAGTTGTTGTATTCCATAGCAAAAGTTGTGTTTATATTCATGAGTAGTTCCACCCCCATGCCATGCAAGGATGCTAACGACTACGAGTCAGGCTTTATAGCTGAACCAAACCAAAATACGTGAATCATGACATGTTTTTGTCACACTATAGGTATAGAAGGATTTATATGGTGTAATGGCCCAGTGATTAAGGCCTCGAACGACATGCACGAGGTTGCTTGTGGGTTCATAACTAGACAAGTACCAATGTCACATTTTTCAATTCATATATGTACTTTCCGAATTTCTGGGAAGAGCTCGTGGCTAAATAATAACAGCGGCGCGGGTCGATTCATTAGGTTAAGCTACGCTTGCCGGGGTTGGTCCGTGGATGGGTGACCATCTTTACATACCGAGACTCCTCCATGCCTCGGAAAGCACGTTAAGCCGTTGGTCACGGCTGTCATTTGTAGATCTTTGACAGTCGTTACGGGTCGATAGAAGCCCGAAAGTCTGACAACCAGTCTTGCGAAGGGGTATCGTGATACCCAGTTACTGGGTTGTAGAGGTCAGATAGGCAGTCGCTCCATATAAAATACTGGTATTCAGCTGCATTTGGTTAGACTGGAAGCCGACCCCAACATAGCTGGGAAAAGGCTATGCAGATGATGATGTCATTTTGATTTCAGAACTTATCTTATATACCTAAGTCTGAAATCCCGAACCCGTCTCGAGCAAGCATGGTGATCATGGCCATCTCTAAAACAGAAGCGGCCTTTGCCCTGCAGTGGAGACAATAATAGGCTGGTACTACTAGAAGGATTTATAGCAAAAAAGAAGTACCTAATTTCCTTACAATCATTACTTTTAATGCGCATCGTATAAGCGGACATCCGGCCATCCATCTACGATTCCCCTTCGATTACTCACCGGGAGCTATTTGAAACGGTAATGACATTGTTTTGTGGCCTTCGAAGGATAGCAATGGCGGCATCGGCCATACTTGACAGTTGACACGGACTGTTTATTGTCATTTGTCGGCCATTGTCGATTGATTGATACAATTTGTGCGTGCGTTTGATGGAAATGTGAAATATGAAGATATGGATGTTGTAAACGGGTGCAAAGTTCGTAATCTTATTTTTGAGTTTTGAAGTCTGACAATAGATATATTCTGTAAACATCTCACAGAGGAAACTTAGCTAAAGTCAGCTTGAAGTAAGCTGTCAAAAGTGACAATCCCTAGCATCGGGTAGAATGATGGCATAGTGCAAATTTTCACGCTGAGATTTTTACAGAATAGACTGACAAGTTTCTAATCAGTAGGTGCCTGTACCTATGTCTTGTTAGCTGTTGTGATTAGTTGCCAAAATAACAACTAAACAGCACTGATAAAAAGTTGTCATGTTAAGGTTATTTGACCAAAGACTAAAGATGAAACTGTTTTTAATTGCGTAACTCATTACGACTAATTTGTTACATTTTGACAGTTCAACAACATTCATTGCGTTATTTAAGTTGTTTAGCAGTTTTTTTTTTTTTCGAACTTATGTATCAATGGATTAGACATTTGTTTCAAACCGCTTCCAATTCAGATTTATCGTTTATTACGCAATTACGGTGCTGATTACAGAGATTGATGTTTTCAAATTGAAAGAACTAAACATTAGTTTTTCTGGTAGAATCAAATTCACATAAAAAGAAATTGACAAATTAACATTTTTCTTCCCAACTGTTTTGGTCAGACAGTTACAAAAACGTCTGAGCACAGCGAAAACAACAAGGGAATGATTGATTATGTTTTCCTTCCTTTGGCTACCCTATTTGTAGAAAAACAGAATCTCATCTTAACGAAACTAATGTTTTTAGACAATGCTTTTTGGCACAAAATGCTATCTTGATGTATTTTCAGATTTATGTGCGTATTGTACTTAAATCACTTGCTTCAAAAATGGTGAAGGAAAACATCATGAGGAAACCGGCATGACTGAGAGATATTTCTCGACGGCATGTGAAGCCAAGTCAGAGGCCCATGGGTGGCATAAAAACTCTGTCACTAACTACACGAAAATAAAAAAGGAGAATGTCAATAAACTACCTTTTAAGAGAGGTTTATGTGAGAATTAGGTACTTATTTATGCAGCAACATCGCAAAAGTAAGTTGAATATTTCACTTATTTGGTTGGTTTACCACCACAACACAATCTTCAACAAAGTAAGCTTTGCCTTGCACCACCTTTCGCGAATAAACTTTTAAAATGATGCTTCGATCTTTCTGTACCTAAGTAGGTATGGGTATTCACTCCACCGCTGCTGCACCGACTGTTACCAATCTAGGTCATCCGATGGCTTGGCTTTTACTACCTACATAACGATATTTCCCAGTATCATTTCATGTTCTACCGTGGAAGTTAAATTCATAAAATTAATGCCATGCCCTCAAATTGTAGAATTTCCAGAATATTCCAAAAATCAAGAGTTAAAACATGGATTATTATTATTATATCCATATAATACTACATTCGAAATAAGATTAGACATTTATAGAAGCCTTTTTTAGAGTCCTTTTAACCGATTTTGACTTCTATTGCGTTGTATGACAAATGGCAGTTGGTATTGTGTAACTTTTTTTGCTTTTAATGCCATCCTTATGCCGATATACGGTATAGAAGTCAAAATCGGTTGAACGGACTGTAAAAAGGTTTCAAATGGACTAAAGTAAAAGTTCACAACAGCGAGAAGTGTAAAGAGATACTTCATGAGAAAATTAAAATGGCAGCGCCCTTCTTTCCAAAACTCAGCAATAAAATTTAGTTTCTTAGATAATTATGTGTGTGAGTAGTATGTACGCATAATAAACACATGACAATGGGGAGCCCTCTTTTAAAAGTCGGTTAAAAACGTCTGTCATTTTCAAATGCCAGAGTGCCAGTAACCTCAAGCACAGTTCGAAACTATGTGACATATTCAGCTCTGAATGCATTCCGCTGTCACTTGGAGACAATGACTACCGAATGGCGGCGCCCGCGCAGCCAACCGGGCATGCGGGCTTCGAGATATTTATCAAGACTGAAGAGTTACTTGAAGGATTGCGAAATGAGGATTCATAGGGAACTTGGCGGTAGACGGTGCTTCGCACGGTTTTAACGACTTACAAAAAAAACATAGAAATTTCGTTATTAGCTGGTATAAGTTTAAAATTAATGTAATAAACACGGTGTATGTGTATAATTCCGGAATAAATTCTATAAATGATTATGGTGAAAACCGCATCAAAATTCGTTGCGTAATTTAGAAGAACAACGCGGCTACACAGACAGACACAAAAAACGACTTTAATTAGGTACTTATTTAGACAGGCTTATTGGTTATTTATTTATTTATTTATTATTAGGCTCTTCAACAATGAGTACACTATTACTGTACAATTTGTACGTTGCAAACTTAAGTCTAAGCGCCTCATTATTTAAAGAAAAGCACAACATGCACTACATTATGCACAGAGAATAACACAATTAAATAATTAAACCAAGTAGGTAATACATAGTTTAAGAAATAAATTATCAAATTATTAAAAGCTAAATTAAATTAAATTAAATAGATTAGATTAAATTAAATTAGAATTAAAATCATGAATAATTACTATGTTTAGGTTAAAATTTTAAAATTACCCATTAAATGGCAAGCACGGCTTTTTTTAGAGCAGTTATACGTCGGCAACACGTGAAGGGGATGCATGTAGCAGCGGTCATTTGCAACCAAATAACCTCTGAAGACCCCTATCCTAATGTCAACCATTTTCGAGTAATTTGACATTTTATATTTTAGTTAAGAAATAAAAATAAAAAAAAGACTCGAAAATTATTAACTTTTGCTTAAGAGTCAAAAGGGGTCATTTGGTTTTAAATGACCTCTCCTACATCCCCATATTGAGTTGCCGACATGTACCCAATAACCCTGTAGGTAGATTTCAAGAGGCAAAGGCGAAGCATGAATATTTAAAAACAATTTTAAAATGAATATTTAAAAAAAATATCCAATCAAATTGCTTGACACCGAAGTCAATATTGTCATTCCATGAATGTTTGGTTCAGATAACTTTATTTGTTTGTTGATTAAAAATATCTCTCTCATTAATAAACAATGCCATATTGTTTTCTTCTATCTTATTCAATGCAATGTCAATACTGACAGCTATGTACTCACGATTTGGGGGTTAAAATACTGTAAATCTAAATACAGTAGCTTTATACAAACTCGTAATTGCTTCACCACTTTTGACAACAATTCCATTAAAATAATTCAATAAGGTTGAAAATATGTAACAATCACAAAGATAAAATTAAATATTCCTTGTCGTTTTATAACGTGTGGCGGTGCAAGGGACATTCAACCTTAGGGTGTTAGCAACCAAGAATTCGATTATACTCACTATTTGGGGGGTAAAATAATGTAAATCTAAACCCAGTAGATACTTAAAACGAGTCGGCTAAGTAGTGTCATATGTAAAACAGATGTATTGTCGCAGTTATCATGTAAAACCGGGTACACAATGTTTGTCACGATGTGAACGAACGGAGAGGCGTTGCAGTGAATAAATAATGCACTTCGTGTACACTCACACGCAGCGTACGTTGGTACAGCTGATTGTAATCTTATGACAAATGAATTGGAGGAAAAAGGAATTGTAAATAATTTTAGAAATAGTCGTCTAAGACTGGAAATAATTCTGTATTTTTTTTGTTTGTTTGAGGAAACCAAATAAGAAATGTATATAATTTTTTCACAAGTTTTAAACCTTTAAAAGGTCCTTGACCTTCTGGGAAGGCTGTAGTTTATGAAAAGTCATTAACTTTTCAGCACATACAGAGTGCAACTACAGGAAATTAAAAGCACCGGTAAAGTTATCTTACAACCTGCACTATTGTAACCAGAATTGTGCTTTATACGGTAAAAATATTAGTCAGTTATCAGGGTACCAATTTCCAATGGCGGGAAATCAAAGAAAACAACCCACAGATATGTCGGACTGTCTATGACAATACATCAAAGGACATCTTAAACATTATCCACACTGTATCCTATTCAAAGACCACACAACATTCAAATAAAATAAACAGGAATATCGTTAGAAGTGCACAAGAGAGATTGTTGGTCGGTAACCACAAGTGTCTGTTTCTTTTAAAGTTAAAACACTTTTGGAGTAAGGATTTGTCATTGTTCGTCTGTTATTTGTATATTTTCTTACACTTTACACTGAATTAATGAGTGCATACCATGCTTTATGTTGTGTAGTAACAGTAGGTTAACTTTTTAGGTTAATTTTAAACTATTTTTTTATCTTGATGATATAGCTAGAAAGGTGGTGACTAGTTGACTAACGAGATTACGGCTAATAGAGAATTATGGAAGAAAAAGACATGTTGCACTGACCCCAGATATATTGGGATAAGGGCAGAAGAATGATAATGATATTTATCTTGATGATATGATTGATTTCACCTAAAAAAAATAAAACCTCCTGGAATGTTTTATGTGAAAAGCTGCGCTAAAAATTAAAACTGTCAATAGCTTAGTAATTTATTATAGGTATCGTAGTGTGGATGTCAATAGATAGCATCGCGGTTCAGTATCAAAGATTTGATCAGCTTACACTCTGCACTACTCTACAGTGATGTCATATTTATTTAACTTTGTAAGCAAGTCAGGTGCTTATTTTGACATCAAGACGAACTACTATGTATTTTACTCAGATTCAGGATAAGATTATGTACTAGATATTTTATTATCAAATAATTTCCATAAAATTCTGAGAGATAGGTGAGACTGAGATCTTTTGAAATCTGGTAAAATTATGTAAGAGTTGATTTTTACGAGTTTAATTTTAGATTCTGGTTCTTGATATAGGTAATTAATTAAAAAAGGTGAGGACGACAATACGACAATAAATTAAACTTCGTAATGATGAACCCAGTCAGAGGCCCTAAACAAAGTCACATTCTATCAGCGATCACGACGATGTGATGGAAAAGGCAACAATGTATAGGACTGACATAAGCTATCGAAAAGCTTATCAATCCTGTTGAAAGTCGTTGTACAAATACGAAACGTTTTCGAAGCGATTGTCACTTGTCTATGCTTACAAAAATTCAACCAAATATATCCAATAGTTTAGTTACTATATCTTGGAAAACGTTATAGTTGGCCCATCACTAGTATTTTTTTTTTTAACTTTGTTATAAGGATTTCTTTGATATTTTCAAAATACTCCTATGCGTTAGGCGTTGTTGCTAGTGTTTTCATTTATTGTAGTAGGTATTTTCGTCTCCACATTGTATATTATTTTTCTCTTCAATATCTCAAGCTACTGCATCATACAGCGAGAGTATCAGAACGGTACTTTATGTCGTAACTCACTGCTTGTCAAAAGCTCCGCGACTGATTTCGGTCACGTTCGCAACGGGCGACAAAAAATCTTTTAAATATCTTCTGGGGTCAAGCGAGCGCGATGGACCGGCCGATTGTTGTGATGATTTAATTTTAGAACACCTTTGGAGTCTCGTCTATAGTTTCGAGAACATAAAGTTCTTGAAAAAGGTTATTATCAAGTTGCAATCTAGAATCTTAAACTTTGGTTTTGAAATTTTTCACTGCTCATGGTGTGTGTTTTAAAAATATGGGCCGATTATGAAATTATTTTTTATAAAATTATAAAATAGAGGTGGCCACTGTCTTACTTCTTCAAGTAGATATCGCTCGCCGTATGGGCGGTTATGGATGATACCTTAGTTGGAAGACATTCTAGTGTGGGCCCTTCGAAGTTAGTCATAGATATTAGATTGCCGAACTGTCTTTTATTAGCAAACAAACCAATCAGCGTTGTTATATCTCCCAGTATTTTATAGTAACACCAAAAACCTTCAAAATCAAAACTCAATTATTTAAACTAGGCTGAGAATCTACACTTTTTGAACGTCAGAATAATATTTATGAGAGAGTCCCCATTTTTTTTTTGGTGTTTGTTAATCATAAATTGACTTTTCTCGCTCTGGGAGCGGGAGGGCGGGTCAGACTTTTACTGACTAAAACCCACCCGTGTTCCTTCAGTTGCCTGTTGCCAAGGGTCCCGGTATCCCTTTCGGACTTTCACGCAAATGAGACAGTCCCAAGCTCGTTCTTCAGCACAGCCTAGTGCTTTATCTGGGAAGAAGAAGTGGCTCAACAAACTCTCCAGCAGCACAGCTCACAGTTCAGTTAGAAAAATCTTGATGGATTCTATACAATACTAACCTCTTTATTCAACCAAGATGCAACCGAAACTCCACAACTTCTCGAAGAATTCCATGTGGTGTTATTTTGATCCAAACAGTAATAAAACTAATAAAAGCGCCGCAGTGTGGCGTCGTGTCGCCTGTATATCTCCAGATATAACGTGCATCTGTGTCATAGTTTGTGAACACCATGGGGACATGAATTTATGGGATTTTTTCTTGGATGTTTGAAGTTTTCGAGGGACTTGATCTTTCTTTCAAGTTTCTATGTTTTGGATGCAGCTCTGTGAAAATTGCCTCTATAACAACGACTCGGTAACAATGGGTACCTAGGTACAGTATCTATAGGACTAGTAGTCTTCCAGAACTTGACTGCCCGCTTAGAAGTAGAAGGAAGTCGGTGGCAAAAAACGAAAATTGAAAAGCAAAGACACCGACTTCCGAAATTAAAGTTATTTTTCACGTTTTTAGTGTTTTTTTGGAAGTCGGTTGTTTTTTTTTTGTAAAAGGTTTTTATGATTTTGTATAATCTCTCTACTCTCTATTTACTACTACTAATTCTATAGTCTGTGCCAATAGGTCTATACTAAAAAATATGTTGTATGCCAGAAATGTTTTATCAACAGCTTCACAGTCTCAAAAATTCCACTCCCGGACTTCCAACGTGAACCAAAGCCAACAAAATGTTAATGCAACTAGGAACTGTCCCATTACCGCAGTGCATATGGTCTCCCATTCACCCCGCGGATGACCGGGCGAGCACCGATAACTGCTCAGAAATAGTATCGATTACATCCTGCAGCTTCCGTGTTGTGTGTCACTGATAATATGTAGTTATATGACGTTCGTCGTGATTTGTATTACACGCTACACTTATGTTACTGCCTCTGGCTTGCATTGAATGTGCTACTACGACAGTCTATTTAGGAAAGGATGAGTTGCAATTGTTGCAAGACACATGCCAAGTGCATATTTTTGTCCTTTCGCATGACATAAGTAAATAGAAAGATTGATTCTCGATGATCTCGGTGCATCGTCTTCACATATAATTATATTAATTGATTTATACAAAATATTGTAAAACATTTTTATAAGAGTAACGGTGGAGTTTCTTGCCCATTCTTCGCCATACGAAAACTACCTTTTGGAAGGGGCAACTAGAATCAGTTCGATTTCTTTGTTTTTGACGTTCAAAAGTGCCTTTTATGTGCCTAATTGAAATAAATTATTTGACTTTGATTATGTTACAATCTTTGGCTTTTGTTTAGGTATTAAGTTCGATTTTATTTCTTGCTTGAGTAGTCTTCAATGTTTTTGTTGGTATATTGGCGTGTGCTAGCTGTCACATGGTAAATTATTTAATTTTATGTTTTGTGTTTCGTAATGTTAATTACTTTGCATACTATTGTACAGAATCAAGTTCTTTATAACTGAACAGACAGCTGTGCTGCTGGGGAGTTAGTTGCGCCACTTCTTCTTCCCAGCTAAAGCACTAGGAAGTGGTGAAGAACGGGCGTTTTGGGAGACTGCCTTAAGTAATTTTGACGTTTAAAAAATACTGATTAGCCTAAATGACTTTTTATTTTGAATCAATTAAAAAAATTACATAAGTATTACATAGTACAAACATGTTTATTTCTGTGATTTCTATATTAAGTACCTTTTTATTTTTAAAACGTAGTGCCTAAATAAATATTTTCTTCTTTTTCAGGTAATTAAGGCGAAGTTTGGAGCAATTGAGATTGTCAGGTATAATATCTAGGAGGAAATTGAGAAATTTTTAACAATGCCGATGGGGTTCTTTGCTCTAAGTACAGAATTTATTATGCACCTCTGTGAATTCAATCAATCTCCTTAATTATTGCAGTAGGTACCTATTTAGTTATTCATAAAATAATGTACAGTGAATAAATTAAGACTACAAATTCAATTCCAAAAATTCGGATAAAAGATGTCCTTAAAAAATCTGAAAGTATCCGAAGTTTTTGGACTTTGGATCTCCCGTTAAAACGATTTATTTATATTTAAACCGCGACCACGATGAGAACGAAAAATAAACAAACAATTTTACGAATGGTAATAAACTAACACGTTAAACTGCGATTACCGTTAACGGTTTAACTATGATTACGTTAATGTAGGTATACCTACAACTATGTTTACTATCTGTAATGAAGGCTAAAAGCCGATAATGAGGCAGACTTGAAAGGTTTTTATTTACATAAAAATTACCTACTGCTAAGGGTTCGTCCTTTAATCACGTAAGGTTCGAACAGGGGGTCAGGGGGTCAGCAAAAAATCACGATTAATCACGACCCCCTCATCGTGATTAATCGTGATGGGACAATGTGACAGTCACGTGTCAGTATCAAACACACACAGTCATTTCATTTAATGTGTGACGTTATACAAAAATGCATTGAATTTTGCGACCATGTACCTACTTAAAACCCCACGGAAAAGATAAACTGGTCTGTGTAGTTCCCAGCGTCACATGTATTTTTTATTATTACATTTACAGGGTTGCAAGTTTATTGGTGATACCTCCTCGGACCCCGGTAGGAGATGTAACCTAAAACCTCGCGAAGTCACGTCGTATCACCAAGGGGGAGGCGGGGGTATAAATGTAGCCTAATATACCTCACGTGATTAAAGTATGGCCCCCTAGTAAAACTATTTGTAGATCGGGATTTATTTATCGCTTTATGCTTCCCCTGGTCGTTAATTGGTCGCCTTTGTATTGCAAATTGGCTCTTAAAGCCAAATTATTTTTTGACAGGACATTTTCCGATCAAAAGTACTGAGTGACGAAATTAATTTTCCCGAAAATGTATGTAGTAGAAATTTCTTGTTTTAACATAAAATACTTATATCATAAATATATATGACACTCAGCATACTGTAGCTTCCCATGAGTGAAAGAATAATTTTCGGGACCGGATTAGTAAGTTCCGAAGATTACGCCCTAAATACAAACTCACAAATTTTGCATATTTACATTAGTATAGATTATTTATTATACAGGACGATACAGTAGTATAACAAAAAAGTACAAACATTTCTTTATTCCGTATGCATTCCAAGATGAGCTTTCCTTTGGCTAAAATACTTGCAAACGCCCTAAGTCCTGGTTCACTTGTGGTGGAATGGTGGATTTCTGGCACGTCTTAGGCAAGTGGCCAGTCCGCCCTACTACCACCTTTCTGACTAATATTTTTAGTTCGAAATAAGCTATTCACATAATATCCTAGTTCGTCCCGAGAAAAAAGAGGATGACTAAACCAATACAGTAACACGATGCCCCTTGATAAAACTGGTTGGTAGACTTTTCGGGCTTCTGACGACCCGTAACGACTGTCAAAGATCCACGAATGACAGCCGGGACCAACGGCTTAATATCGTGCTTTCCGAGACCTTCGATCGACTTCGACCAGTGCGCCTGTTATCATTTAGGCCCTAACCCTGAGAACCAGCAATAATTAAAATAACTCTGTATACAACTACAGGTTTATTGTGTATACGTCGGCAATCCATTAAGGAGATGTAGGTGAGGTCATTTACAACCAAATGACCGACCCCTTTTGACTCATAAGCAAATGTCAATAATTTTAGAGATATTTGGCATTTTATATTTTTATTTCAAACATTTTTAAATATAAAATGTCAAATTACTAGAAAATGGTTGACATTGGCATAGGGGGTCATTAGAGGTTATTTGGTTGCAAATGACATCTCCTACATCTCATTAACGGATTGCCGACGTATATATATAAACCGACGGCGACGTAAACACGCCAAAGGGATGTAAGTTTGTTTTAAACATCATTATCGGTCTGTCAGGCTGCGACGTGCGGCGATAACTCCGATAAGCCGTCTGTGTGCTGCTCTGATTTAATTAACGAGTTCGAGCTGGCGGCTTTACCGATTTAATTATGAAGTTAGGGTGGCTGTTGTTAATGTCAATTTATACCCACGAAACTATAATGCAAAATTAACTTTAGCTATGGTTTTTAAGAGGTTTAAAAGGTTTTCGATAGCCACTTGTGTAAGTGGCACCGGTGGGTGACTGAAAAGTTGTGCGGGAATCGGTTGTCATGGTATGGACACGTGATGCGAAGGAATGAGAAAAATGTTGTGAGGAACGTTTTGGATATGAATGTCGATGGCTATAAGAGTAGGGGAAGACCAAAGAAACGATGGATGGACTGTATGGAAGATGATATGGCTAGAAAGGGAGTGACTACTGAGATGAAGACTAATATAGAAGTATGGAAGAAAGGGACATGCTGCACCGACCTCAAATAAATTGACTTGGAAATTGGATAAGGCGGTATCTACATCGCCACATGCGAACTACGCATCAAAGACAAAAATCCTGACGTCACATAAATCCTGCATCGCGCAATTAAAGTTTACCGTGCATTGGACATATATACAAGAACCCAACATCAATCGTTGGGCAGTTGCCCGCCAGACATAACACCCGTCTGGTCGGAGGATCCCATTTTTCTATGGTGGATGAGTGAACTTTACACCCTGTTCCTCATACCCCTAAATTGGTGACCCCGACGTGATCTGAACACGCAACCTTCTGATCATGAGAATGACGACTTGTGTAAGTATCTAAGAATGGTTTAGTACCAAAAAGGGGATCTGGCGTCTTGATTTAAGAGAATTAAATGCCCAAATGAAGATATGTAGGACCTAACCATCACCATCTTCTACGTAGCCTTTTTCCCAACTATTTATTTATTTATTATTTATGTACACACAGTAAAATACAAAGAGATATGACATAATTATGATATGAGTACAAAGGTACTGCTTATTTCTTAAGAAATTTCTTCCAGCAGACCTGCGAAAGGAGAAATGAGAAAGAAATGTAGACAATATGACAATGTGTGAGAACAAGAAGAGAAAAACATGATTATGCGAAGTCTTAACTAAAATATTAAATATACCTACACATATACGCAAGAAAATTAACATATACTTAAATAAATACATAAAGCTTAAATATATAAACATAAATACACTATAGGTACCTATGTTGGGGTCGACTTCCAGTTTTTCGGATGCAGCTGAATACCAGTATTTTATATGAAGCGACTGCCTTTCTGACCTCCACAACCCAGATACTGGGTAATACGATACCCCTTGGTAATACTGGTTTTCAAACTTTAGGGCTTCTGACGACCTGTAACGGCTGTCAAAGATCCACCATCCAGGAACTAACCGACAAAAATATTAAAAACATAAAAAACGCCATACAGAAAAAAAAAGAAACTATAACCATAGGCCTACAGATGAGTGATTTTGTTAAGATTATAATTATGAATATAAAGGACTATAAACAATATTCCCACATTATTAAATTATTATCTTTCTTCCCAGAAGTAATCACAAATAATTATGTGCAATAAATTCTCTGAGATTTATGTGCAACAGACTGTCCCATTGAAAACTGATCAATGGTTCATGAGTATGTTATTAATAATTTAATTTATGAACTTATTAATAACCTGATTTGCAGCCTGTGGGGTGAGTTAAAAGTAGGGATGTCACTGTATTGTAGGTATTATATCTTGGAGAACATCACACCTTGTTTCCCCGAAGATATTACACACACAATCGCGAAAAGAAATTCAGCTGTTCCCTACATTTATGTTCGCATACCTCGATAAAATGTAGGGAACAGCAGTATTTTTTTCGCGATTTCAGGTTTGGTTCCATAATGAAAGTTGTTCATAATGATGAGTACAATGACCCCTTAAGAGATTCCATGTATTAGAAAAGATACACCTTATACAGGGTGTTAGGGTAAACACCGTTATCCTTGAAACCAGTGGTTTGGTGTCATTTATAGAACGTAAAATCAATGGAAAATGAAGACTTTTTTTTTTTGTTACCCTTTACCACAAGACTCTCACCTCTTCACCCTATACGCTAGAGTAACTTGCGTCTCAACAAGGATGGAGGCGCGGGACGTGACCTGACCTGCCCCGGACGCGACCCCTCCCTCAATCAGTCAGCTGTTTCGCTAGCGAGCACGGTGTCGGATAGAAACATTTAAAAAAATCTTATATTATAATGAAAATAACGTTTTTTTTTGTTGTTACTCGGTCATTTATTTGTATATTTAAGTCAACTACCCATGGTTTGAGTGACAACGGTGTTTACCGCCCTTATTATTGAAACCAGATTATTTGATAATTACTAATGCAACACGAGGATCACTGTTTATTAAATAATTACTATTCTACACACAAACATGAGTACAGACGAACGAGCCGTGAGAAATATACATAATACAAATGATAGTGTTTCTAAACATTTTGATATTTTGGTCATCATCGGTATACAAACAGAAAGTATGGCTTATTGCGATGTTTCTAAAGACATGAAATACAGTTAAAGAGGTATGAGAAACAGTGTCTCTCAGCGATTTTTCGTCGACTTCATTATAAGAAACAAACCGAGCTCGTCTGTAGTTCTCCTACGCCTTTGACTATTTCGCAAGATGCAGCCATTTGCCTCAACATATTCGCCCAAACAAAGTCACACTGGTCAAATTAAGTGTTGTTATGACAACACTTAATTTGACCAGTGTGACTTTGTTTGTGTGACTTTCTGGAGTCTAGTCTGTCTGTCTGTCAGTCCGTGATTTGATCTTACTATTAAATTCTCGTAGGAAATCCATCATTTAGTTTGATCCGACTCCTATGACTATCCATACAGAACTGGGCTAGGATCCAGCACCCTAATTGCGTAACGCACGATCGATCAGAATTGGAATCGGTTTGAAACAAAACGTCCAATCCATAGTTTCAAAAGTTCGAAAAAAAAATTGCACAAAAACGTAACTTAAGAACTTATGAAGCAATGGATTAGACCAGTGTTACTCAAAGTGTGCTCCGCGGAGCCCCTGGGCTCCACAAAGACTGTGAAATTACTGGTCACAATGAACCAGTATTTTCGCGGAGCCCCCCCATAGAGGCTTTTTGATGAGCCCAGTTTCCTCTAGAACTAATTTTAGATTTGGCGGTATTTGCTTAATCACGTGTCTATGCAGGATACAATGGAACTACAAGTAGGCGATACTGCTCCTACGTCAAAAAAAAATGAAACTTGGACCCTGTGAAACAAGTATTGCAACATCTGAAAAAACAACGATTAAGCAAATGCCGCCATATATTTCGTTTTACAAAAGGGTTCCGTCGCCAAAAAAGTTTGAGAACCGATTCCAATTCTGATTGATTGTGTATTACGTAATTAGGGTGCTGGTCCGTCTCAACTCTTTTATCAATTTAAAAAAAAAATCGCAGTAAACAAGACAAATAAATAGTTATGGACAGCAGTTTCAAGGTCATATACTGAGAATAACTGATAGTTAATTTTAACTACCATGTTTTAACCGATTTATTGATTTTAACTACATTATTTCATGGTTTTGCTACGGCTTGTTATATTTAACGGGACTTTAATTATTTTAGACGGTTTAATTATTAACGGTGTGATGAAAGTTTATGTTATGTCCGTGAAGATGGTGGTTTGAAGCCATTACTTTGATAGACCGAAGAAGATGGTAATGAACTTTAGCTGAGGTCGCTAAAAAACGAAAACTTACGTAGCCTAGATATTTATTTAAATCTGTATTTTCTCAAGAACTGAAATCTATACTTAATTATAAATTATTTTGGTTCCTGTATCTGCAGCCTTTAACCACCGATAGCTTGGACCCTCTTTTTGATATTGGGAAGTCATCAAATGACTTCTCCCGCTCTGGGCGGAGCGAAAGGGCTTTTACTGACTAAAACCCTAAAACCTTACCCTTAAACCTTCAGTTGCCTGTTGCCAAGGTCCCGGTATCCCTTTCGGACTTTCCCGCAACCCTGGCAGGCATCGGTCCTAGCGATAGCTTAGACCCTGCTCCCGACACCGGCGGACCTCAATTTTTTTAGATATTTATATTATCATTTTAATTTAATAAATATTTAGAAATGTAATTACATAAGAAAGAAAATAAATAAAAAAATATAATATTATATTATACATATAGTGGTAAAATTTGTGAGTTTTTATGTAGGGTGTAATCTTGGGAACTACTGATCCGATTTCGAAAATTCTTTCACTAATGGGAAGCTACAGTATTGCCGATTGTTACAGGATAAGCAGCAGATGAGGGCATTGGATATGGCTGGAAATAATTGTGCACCAGCTGAAATGGGTAGATTTTGCGAACCCGCAACAATCGGCTATCTAAACATTTGATTTCGTTAAAGAGTAACCCACAGACGATTCCATTCTTCTTCTTTTCGTGTGGTTGGTGACTAACCTGGTGTCAGAGTTTTAAAGCCGCCCAAGAGCCTCTGACTTGGCTTCACAAGTTGTCGAGAAATATCTCTCAGGCTTGCCGGTATCCTCACCGTTTTTAAAGCAAGTGATAATTATACAATATTATATGCACATGAATCCGAAAAGTCAGAGGTGCGTGTCTTGGGTTCGAACTCGAGACCTATGTCTTGGCAGTCCGACGGTCACACCACTACGCTATCACTGCTTGTCCCATTGACCAACTCCTCTAAGGTCAAAACTGAACTAAATGACACAGGTCCCTATAAAATTGATTTAAGGCCGTCCATCAACCAAGATCATCGCGGTTTTGACCTTGCCACTAATTCAACCACCATGAAACTGGTACCTAAATGGTATAGAAATTAACCATGACATTACGTAGTATTCAATTAACGGGAAGTGCTGCCATCTCGTTGCATGTTTTGGTAACTTTGTTGTTGATATGAATGAACTTTTGACATTTGAATTGACAACCTTTCCAATGACTAACGGTTAGTGAGATTGGTGATAGTAGGTATATTGGACCTCGTAACTTCCTATCTGACCTCCACAACCCAGTTACTGGGTAACACCCATTAGGTATTACCCCTTGGTAAGCCTGGTTGTCAGACTTCTGGGCTTCTGACGACCCGTAACAACTGTCAAAGATCTACAAATGACAGCCGGGACCAACGGCTTTACGTGTTTTCCGAGACATGGACAGTCGACAGAGTCGAATATACGGAGTTTATCTTACAAATAATAAAGCTAGAACTCGTTTTAGGCCATTCTATATTTAGTCCAATACATTCAGTGTAGAAGTGTAACGCAAATAACAATAAAATTAGAACACAGGTATCTTTTGTTACAAACTCGAACGTTAGATGTAGGTGACAGATAAGATGCAAGTGCTAAGATCGTATAGTCACCTGTACACTATCAAAAATTATTGTTTGTGATGGTATGTGGACAAATAGACTCGGAAACACCATTATCGATCTCTTTGGAGGGGTAGACAGAGTTTGTAGACCTGACGGAATCGAAATTAAGTTCAAAATCTAATCTGCACGATAACTTTTAAACCATTGAATACATATAGCAGAGCGTATGGGCTGATTTAGCTAGAAACGGGAATGACTACTGAGATGACGGCTAATAGAGATGTATTAAAAACCAAAGACATGCTGCGCTCTCAAATAAATTGGGATAAGAGCAGGAGGATGATGAAATGATGATACATAGTGGTCAAATCCATGGGTGTTGTTGGGATGTGGGCGATGGAAGTCATCGCCCAAATCCCTTAGATCATCACCTACTGCATTACTCCCTTTAACTAACAGGAAGACCGAATCAGCTTATAATGTTCTCACTGCTGGGTCACAGTCCTCTCTGTGAGATAGTGGGCCGTAATCCCCCATGCGGGTCCAGTGCGGGTTGGTACATGACACATCATGTTTACGATTTTTCGGTTCTAATAGATACAGGTTTCCTCACGATGTTTTCTAATAGCAGTACCTATCATCTTTGTTGTCATCAGCTTTTATTTATGAGTTGACCTTTTAATTTAGTTGGTCCTCTCTCCAAACAATCTTCCTAAACAAACAACATACTCTCTCTCTCTCTCTCTGTCTTTATATCTTTCTCTCTTTTTATCTCTTTTTCTACTTTCCTATCGCAGGTATGCTGGAAGAGATTTCTTTAGAAATAAGCGTCACCTTTTTACGTACTTTTCTGTTCATTTCTTCTTGACGGTTCATTATATGTGTGCATAAATGGTTAAATAGTAAATTAATACTATGAATGACTACTAACTACATCATTAACATATACATTTTGATCCACGTTCGTCATTTCGTTGTACTAGTCACATACAAATAGGCTGTATCTAGATTCTAGTTGGATCTCATGCTTCGTCGCGCGCGCGTAATATTTTGCAATGTACCGTTACTCTGTGGCGATGTGTGTGTGTGTGTGTGTGATATAATGTTGTGTACGTATGTGTTACGAGGGGTAATGAATCTAGGTTTTACGGGTTGTTTATTTTTATGAGCGTAGAAATTCTTTTCAGAACTTTTTGTCGTAAGGTCCTTTAAAGTTCGTGCTAATGGGATTTTGAATTTAATGCTATAAACATTGCCTCGCTGTTCTAGTGGTCGTAAGCGCCTCTGCTGTGCATGAGGACCTCATATTCCCAGGTCGGGCAAACCGTTACTGGGTTTTTCTGGAATTTCTCAGTAGCAGCCCGGAATCCTGATTTGTGCCCGGTTGATGACAATAGGCTCTCCTCCTATTACATCATCTGCCTAGCCTTTTCCCAAGTATGTTGGGGTCGGCTTCCAGTCTAACCGGATGCAGCTGAATACCAGTATTTTACATGGAGCGACTGCCTATCTGACCTCAACAACCCAGTAACTGGGTAATACGATACCCCTTGGTACGACTGGTTGTCAGACTTTCGGGCTTCTGACGACCCGTAATGACTGTCAAAGATCCACGAATGACAGCCGGGACCAACGGCTTAACGTGCTTTCCGAGGTACGGAGGAGTCTCGATATGTTAAGATGGTCACCCATCCACGGACCAACCCCGGCAAGCGTAGCTTAACCTGATGGATCGACCCGTGCGGCTGTTATTACATAGCCACGAGCTCGCCTCCTATTAAATGGAACTTAAACATAACTGGCGAAATGTGAGTGTAGTATATGTACATTTCTGCCCAACAGTTCGGGAAATCGTTCGTTCGAGTCGTTGGAGTTGTTACTTTTACTATTGTTTGCACCTGTCAAATTAGTCTATGGGATTAAAAAACGAACTTTAGATTTACGATCATGTTCTTTTTTTGGTTGGCCGTCAACTCTGAATATTTTTACAAGCTTTATATTGGGTCCCCACCTATGAAATTGGTGTTTTTTTCTCACACAGAGAACCTCGTCACTTCTATCATTTAAAATATTCATCAATTGCTTGGTATTATATCGAATAATGACCATCATAGACAACTACCAATAGTAAAAAAACCTAATTACTTATAGTTTTCTAAACATCAAAAATAACTTAAAAATTACTCCTCATTTTGTTAGCAGAAATGAACACTATTTTTAACTTAACCATAACTTATTTTTGTCGCTTAATCTACGTGGCATACGTTATCTTAGTTTTTAAACATTAGTCCAAAAAAGTTTTAAAACATTAGTGTTTATGGTTGTTATATAAATTAAGAAAATGTTAGTATGAAAAATGCAACTTCTTTAAAATTCCCCATACAAAAAACCAATTTCATAGGGGACCTAATATTAGCTTGCTCTGTTCGTATGTGTTACTCCAATTGTCATCCATTTTTCAAGCATTTCCTGGCATCCAATTGAGCTGAAACTTGGCATACTTAAATAACTACCGAGCCCTTTTGAAAAAACGATACCATGGAGCTGGTCTGATGATCGAGCCGGAAGTTGGCCATAGGAACTCCTCATTCAAACAAGATAGCACCATCGTGTTTGGACTCATTGACTATGTATTAATCAGTGCTTTGACGCTAGGTGGTGTTCAGGGTCCGATGATGGAGCCGGAAGGTGGCCATGGGAAAATCCTTTTTAGTTCATTAAAAGCTTGTTTAAAAACAGATTTTTATTCAATGTTATGTAAGTAAATAATATTTTGCCATATTGATTTCCCCCAAAGGACAAAAAATGATGTGCGTAAGTCCACTTTAAGACAATCATTCTGATAGCTATAAATAGAATAATTTAATGCCGATCCCACACGCCGCCATCTAATTAGTTTTATAAATAGTTCCTCGCCTACAATTGATATTTAAATGTACAGGAAACAAAGACAATGCCTCTATTATCGCATGCATAAATATCATCGATGTGGACGTCAGAATCCCACGCATCATAAAAATATGAATAATAAAAGATTATTAGGTCGGGTACAATCAACCTTTTATTTGGTTTACCACCCTAAGTTTGAATGTCACTTGTACGTCATTTTTTCATGCCACAGGTAGTTTCAACCATATTTAATATATTTTTTTTTTGTGGTAAAGCAAACCAGAGACTTTACTTACCCTATTGTAACTTAACATCACGCCTGTAATCCCCGAGGGGTTAGTCGTAAGTACTTATAGTACACCCACATTTCACATTATCTTATGTAAAGGTAAAAAAGGTCCAAGCGTTATTTTTTTTATGAATAGGAATTTATATTAAGCAAGTACAATTTGAAATTGGAATACAGATTTTTTACTTTTTAAACCGTGGGTCAAAGTTTCATGTTAATTGTTACCTCTATAAAAAAGTACTCACCTAATAATCTCAGTGAATAATGGAAAACACTTGCTTAAAAAGAAACAAACATGCTTTTTAAAGCTCTTGCAATTTTTACATCGCTCACGAAATTCATGAAATCACACGCGAGACACGGAATCGCGACAATTTCGACCTGAAATCGATACCACTTGAAACGGCAAGCGACTTATCATTATCAGTTCTAATAGCATTGAAAAACCGATATTCTTGAAATAGGACACCTTTTACTAATTAGTAAAAATATAAAACTCAGAATTTCAACTGAAAAGCGAAACTAAGAAAAAACGAGTTGCAATAGACCTTCATTTGGCGTATTTATTGTAGATATTTTTTCTTAGTATCTAATTCACCCATGTCCCTAGTAATTAGGCATCCCGAATGAATAGTAATTATCACATCGAAGAATTTTGGTGTGCTAATTATTATTGGTTCTAATAACTGCATACAGTAGGTAGATCCTAATTAGAGTATTTAGTAAACCCTCATTATTGTACGGTATTTTGTGCAGTATTTGTTCACTACATAAATTGATATTGCAAATTGACCATTCATTTATTAACGTTTTTGCGTCTGAAGCGAACGTACCCGCTAGTCGCTACCAATATTCTCGGTGCGCTCATTCAATCAATTGAGTTCTGTGAGCAATTATATTGAAAAAAAAAAAACATAATGGATCTTTGTGGGTGCAGTGATGTTCTAAATTGAAATTCGAATGCCATATGTAAACAAAAACATTGTGTGACTTGTGTTTACGGAAACGTCAAATGAGCTTGGAGTTAATAATGTAAGTTTTTAAACCATCTCCAATCCCGCCTAAATCTTTCTTTAGATTGCAGATTTTTGTCTGAATGATCTTCTTGGTAAAGATTAGACTTACTTATCTCTGTTTTCCAATAATTATTTTGTGTGACGTGATAATAGTCTCGGACCTATATATACCTTTATGGCTTTACCACTAATAACTTTATTATCCGTATATAGAAAAGGTACAAATAAAGATAGAAAACTAGTGTGAAATATGTTGTGAAATGACGTTAAACTATTTTTCATAATAAAAAACTAACCACCTACTTTCTACAATTCGTTCCGATCACGTGAATAAAAAAAAAAAATAGTGTTCCACATTTGAAATTAATAAAATAGTGTGCAGTGCTCCACTTGCTAACTAGGTAATATTAACAAGTGTGATGTGCTCAGTGCTTTTCATTATGCTATAATTTGAACGTAAACATACATACTTGTTGGGCTATGAAATAAGCGCGACGTTAAAAACGATAGCGATAGAATAAGCGGGAATGAAAATATGATGGACGTTTGGTTTGACTAAGAAAAAAACATTTTTCACCTTTAAACTTTTTCGTACTTATATTAGTTCACTTCAAAGTCAAATCTTTTTGGTCATTAGGTAATGAGCCAAACTGTACTTGGAATATTTTGTTTGTTATTCCAAAAGCTTTTTGGTTAAAACCTCTTTTCATAAAAACAACGGCTAACGCAAAATGGCGTGGATTCTATTTCCCAAAGTATCAAGCTTTTATTATAGATCCCTATTACTCATACCAAATAAAAAACCAAGACAGAGCGCTGTCAACAGTGACGTGAGGCCGGTTTGGTAAACATTCGTGAACTTAGTGAGGTGTAGTTTGATTGAAGTGACATTATAAATGGTACCTAGTAAACGTGTACGTATGAGCGTGTATGCACAGAGCGGAGGTGTAGTTTTGGCATGCTTCACTGTATTGTTCGCAGCGCTCAGTCTTTGTTTTCTATTTGGTCTCAGCCCTATTAGAAATAGATCTCGTTTCCTTTCTCAGATGTCGTAGTCAGAGGCAGTCGGATACTTATAAAAAATAATAATAATAATAGTCTAAACACAGCTGTTGATCGACTTAGGTACAATTCCAATCTTGCTACTATTTCTAGTACATAATTGGTCCTCCGAGCCGATGTAAGTTAGATTAGCTTTATCTCGCTAATAAATTTGTAGATAGAGGTTCTTAAATAAATTTTGCGGTTACTCAATACCAAACTTTTCAGAAGTCTTTATTTACAGGCTATTGAGAAAATCTACAACTTTGTATTCAAAATAACAACAAAGTGATATGTTTATTTTTTCTCTTTTTATTCTGCGCTGTCTCACTCCTTGCCAAATGCCTCCCTCTACTCCTTTCATCGTTGGCGAGCCCGTGCGTCCTCCTTCCAGTAATTTGTTGGCAGTTGTTGAAACTAATTGGCTACTTATAAAATATGCTATCCTTCTGTTTTTACAATCGCTTATTTCGAGGCCCAACATCATACACTAAACATTTTTATTTATTTATGCTTATTTCTTTAGTAACATCCGACATTATTATCTTATGGACCATAAAGTCCCTTCTTTTATTTAATTTAAATCTCCGTTTTTACCCGACTACGGCGAAGAAAAAAGGAGGGTTATGATTTTGACCTGTATGTATGTATGTATGTATGTTCATCTGTTCCCTCATATCTTCTAAACGACTCATCACAATTTGACAAATGAGGTATCGTTGGAAGCGTCTTGATCGTCCGCTGGTTATAGGCTATGTGACGTCACATTAAATTAAAAATGGCGCCCTCTAGAGGACATAAAGTCAGGAACTAAAAAAAATTGTTTAATCGTACCATGTTGGGTATCAAATAAAAGGGCTTAATGAGCACATTTCAAAAATATAAATATTATAACCCCAAAAGAATTATTTTGTCTGTCTGTGGTGTCTTGTTTATACCTTTTTAGTCGTAGTTGGGTTTTAGTTTTCATTACTTTAATTTTTTTATTGCTTGAAACAATATGAATAACTTTAGCATTACGGAAATAGATGATCTTGTAACGATTTAAGGCTCCAGACGGGTGCGACGCGAAACCGGTAGAACAATTACCGTGAGAAGAATTACTCGCGCCAAAAAACAACTTTGCAGCCTTGCATAACAAATACTTAACTATTGATTTTGATTTTGGAACGAAGTGAACAAAACTGACAAGACGGCCACAGAAAAGATAATAATAAGTAGTACCTACGGCTAGCCCTAAATAAATTGTGATAGGCTAAGAAGGAAGATGAAGAGATTTGAAAACCTATCCAATATTTTATCTTATGCTCGGTTCCTATAAACGAAAAACGAATATAGATACATAACCTGTGACAGCTACTTCCATATGGGAGGGTCTACTATGTAACTTCTGCTGGACAAAATCAAACTGGTTGCTAATCTAGTTGTATAATTTACGTTATTTGTATATCATAGATTTTTACACATTTTGTGATTACTTAAACTCACACACTGTCTTATTAGTATTATTTGTAATGTAAAAATGTTAGGAATATTGTGATATTGTATAGGTACCTACTTTTACAATGTTTGTAAATGTGTGAGCACCATGTATCTATCACATAATTTTATTAATCAATTTATTTGTCATTGTTCCATTTTTTATTCTTTTTACAATTTGTGGTAAAGTAATCGTATTCTAGTTGCATCGTATTCACATGTAATTATAATTGATGTATACAAAATATTGTAAACCATTTTCTTCTCCATACGAAAACTACCTTTTGGAAGGGGCAGCTAGAATCAGTTCTATTTCTTAGTTTTTTTGACGTTCAAAAGTGCCTTTCATGTGCCTATTTGAAATAAATAGACCAATAATGAAGCAGACCTCATAGTTTTGCAAAGTCAAAGTCAAATCATACGGTAATTTGCTAAAATAAGGACTCTTGTATCTTTATACAAGAGTCCTTATTTTAATAGGAATCGGCCATTAGAGAAAAACATCTTCAAAAGTAATCATGTTTATTCTGCCACCTATGCAGCAGCATTGCTGTTTTAGTTTTGGGGAATTGGTTTCTGGAACCACAGTGTCCACACAATTTGCAAGATGTTGTTAATAATTATTATTCTGTAAATACTAAGGTCGCGAATCATAATTTTATCAACATACAACCTGATAATGACCTGCAAATTGCAAATGGGGGGCTTCGCGGGCTACCCTGGCGCTTTTGCCCCGTGTCGGTTCGGCTTGTGTGCCATAAATAACAAAAAAAAATTGTAGAAGTATTTGTCTTTTGTCTGTAACATTTTAACATAACAATGAAAGTCAATAAATTGCACAATTTCGTTTCGACTGTACCTTCAAACTCGTGACATCTTGTTTGAAATTCTCATTTACGTGCGTTTGGGTCAAGGATAACAGAATAAAATTTGAGTAGGGTAATCTTTGCGTTTATTATTTATTTATTGCGATTGTTACATTTGATGATAATATAAGGGGATCTTGGCTAAATGTTATCACTATCAGCCGCACGGTTTGTTGATGACCATCGCATTATAATATAGTATGTTACTAACAAAGGGCGTTCCAGTAAAGGAAAAAAAAAAATTACCACAATAAAAAAAAAAAATGATACACTCAAAAAACCGCTTACATTCACCAATAAAAACAAATGAGGCACAAGTAGTCAGTCATATAGCCACAATGATTACCGTTATAGATGACGCTGCGCTCGCATCACGTCTGTGCGCTTGCGCAAGCCTCGGGTGTCACCGCAAACTACTAATCTAACAACTAGTGCCCACATCTGCTGAATACGTAATTTGTTTGTTGTTTATATTTCCTTGACCAGCATCTGTGATTTGTTAGCAATTTTATTGATTAGTTCCGCGGGTTCTAGATTTAACTAATTGAAATTGTGTGCTATTTTCGTTTGATCAATACATTATTTTCTCACCTTGAAAAACTAACGCTTAGTCCTCCGTTTTTTATTTAGGGCCGTTGCAGTACCTACCTTCCTTCAGGTTTTCTTATATAAATCAATCAACCGTCATCTCTCCAACTTTTTTAGCGTCAAGATGGAGGGACCAAGCCTTGGATTCCAAATCAGCTTACATAAAAGTTTAATACTATAAATCTACTATTTCCTCCTACTCCCTATTTGCCCCCAACTTGTTTTTTTTGTGTTTGTGTTCATTCTTTGCGTCACCGCAAATAAACGTATTTTTAACCGACTTCCAAAAAGGAAGAGGTTCTATGTTCGTAGCGAATGTTTTTTTTCCTGAATGTTCACTGACTTCCTATAATTCCAATCCAAGTTACCTATGTAGATATATTCATCCTTTACACAACAATCTAGGTATCCATATTTTATTCTAGCTACATCATTAGAGCTAGGCTGTAATGATGCTCAAGTATAAATCAAATATAAAAAAAATATAATATAAATAAAAAATTAAATATAATTATAGTATTAAATAAAATATGATAATGTAAAATGATAGTATGAAATTATGTTAGAATTGAATTAAATATTATCATTAATAATTCAATCAGATATCCCATCAATATTGTCAAAGTTGACGTCAAAAAGTCTATCTACAACGCCATGAGCCCACGACACTATATTCTTTATCCGCCTTCCTCTTCACAGTCGTGTCTTTATTCAAAGACAGCGATATCGATAGATCTACTTCCTCTATTACATAACGTATTCTTCTTCGACGATCAATGAAGCGTCATTTATCAAAAACAGTTCAGAAAGAGCTCTATGATATAAAGGGGCGATTAATCGTATTTTTACAATATCTTCTTTGAATATCTATGTAGTATTTATTTCATCTGAGACTATTCTGTCTATTTATCTATTAGGTAATTTAGATAATGTCTGTCTATCTGCGAGGAACGAACGAGTAGAAATGTCGCGTTAGCCCAGCCAATGGCGGAAGTCTATTTTTTTCTATTGAAACCCGTTCGAATCAACATCTTATTTTTTCAAATTAATACCTAAATGTTTGATTTATTTTAATTTGATTCACTATACTTAGTTGTTGAGCGTTCTTGATCACACGTAATTGGGGGCGTCATTTAAAAACACTTCAATTCAGCCTAGTTAATGAAATCCAAGCACAACTTAAATATCAGTCATTTCCTACTGTACTTTCAAGAAAACAAGCAGCTTATTCTGATTACACCTAATTTCAACCCAAGTACAAAACCATTACTTCAAAAAGGTAAAATTTAAAAAAAAGCGGCCACGTGCGAGGCTGACTCCCACACGAAGGGTTCCGTACCACTGTACAATACAACATATTTTTAACACAACATATTTTTTAAACGCCTTCTTCTATGGGGACCTCCTTTATTATTTGTTGTTAAATGATAAATGATTTATTTCTGTAAGTAGGTTTGTACAAACACTTTTACATGTCAATCACATTTTTAAACCAGATTAGATCGGCGTTTCCTATCTGACTACACTGAGAAGAAAGGCCGAAAAAAACTCAGAACTAAAGCGGACATAGTAGTATGTACCTACACACTGTGAAAATTTCGAGTTCTTATCTACCTATTACAGTTCAAAAGATACAGCCCTGTGACAGACGGACGGACAGACAGCGGAGCCTTAGTAATTGGTACCCTTTGGGTACAGAACCCTAAAAATACTCCATAATGAGTGCCCTAAAGACTTGTGTAAACTCATTCAATTGAGTCAAGCGTGGCATTAGCCGCCTTTGTTTACCGAGAAGTTTCTCATAAACGCGGGTAATTTGTGAGGAAAAAACTAGATAAACACTATGTACCTACTTTCGTTTTCCCGAGACTGCTGGCAACTTTCTATACTGCATGGTGTGTGGATACAACTTTATTTTTATGAGTATTTCGTTCAGATTACGTTTATTTCAGATGACGGTATTGTAGAATTCGGATTTTATATAACGATTGATACTGTACCAAGTCGAAATATATTATTATTTTACTACAGCTTATTTTTGATGAACAGTGTCACATTTTGGGTTACACAACCACAAGTATTTGTTTCTTTTTATAAATATTGTCACAAGTCGAAAGGCTTCCAGTTTTTAATTAATCTCTAATTTATATATGAATATAATTAAGACAAAAATTTAAATATGGAAAGTGAAGGGTATAATATACCTAAATTATAATATTATTAATATTACCTACTAATTCTATTTGGCTAGGTAGATTATACACAATCTCTTCAGAGTAATCTTCGAAAGGCTTTCCTCGACATTTTTTTTTTATTTTTTTTGTTACTACACTATTCCCGGAAGCGACGAAATGTTTTAGGGGAATAATTAGGTACTTACATTATATACTAGCAAAGAGTGAGAGTGAGACCGACTGTAACCGGGCTGCTCTGATTACAAGAAAACTTTTTACAAAAAAAAACAACCGACTTCCAAAAAAAACACTCAAAACTGAAAAATATCTTTCGGAAGTCGGTATGTCTTTGCTTTTCAATTTTCGTTTTTTGCCACCGACTTCCGAAAGTTATTTTTCAGTTTTGAGTGTTTTTTTTGGAAGTCGGTTGTTTTTTTTTGTAAAAAGTTTTTATTTTTCACTTTTTAGTTGTGGTACCTACCCCACAGAAATTCGAATACCACTAGCTGATGTAAATATCAGTGAAGGAGTAAATGAAGACATCGTCTAGATAAACTCATTGGGAAAAATACGTTATATTGAAGCTAACTCAGAAACTACGCAAGCAAAGTTAATAAAATTTATATGCGACCACCTCAAAAGCAAGACCTACCATACAAAAAAAGAATCATCACCAAAATCGATTCATAATTTTTTGAAGAAGTCGGTTAAATAGTAAATTGGACTGCACTCACTTAAATGTTTTCCAGGTCCAAAAAAAAACGTTAAAAATTAAATTGCAAGTGCATCCGCATTATTAACGTGACCCAACCAGCGCTGGCGCACAATAACCTCATTACGGAGCGGTCAGTATTGTCATTCGGCTTAATAAAGCTAATGTATGCGCGGATACTATTCATCAATATTATGGCCAGCCCGAATTGCGTGACGTGGCCCGAATACCGCCCAATTGGGGCACTTGCTGTGTTTATCTGTTTTAGTGGTACATCCACCCCGAAATTAATTCTATAGGGAAACTCGAAGGCTAAACTAGTAGGCCGTTATTTCAGGCTTGTTGTTGGTTTAACCCATTAACGATGATCTAGGAGTGATGTTGACGGCTACAGAGGGAGGCACTAAAAATAGATTGATGAATCGTGTGAGGAAATGATAATTATAAAGGAAACCGGAGTGAATGTTAAAGTGATGACAGGGGAGAATGGAAGAGCAAAACATAGTAAGCTGACCACAAGCAGCATGGGACAAAGTCGTACAGAAGAAACTGAATGTTAAATGCTCTTTGTTTATTCTCAATTAGCAGGTCAGTTGATGTACAGTCCCGACTGTATATGAGATGGTCATGGCAGACATCGACGCCCAACTTGCTACCATGGATTCGGCACATGATTCTGGACATATTGAATTTTTTCGCCGTATATTAAATTAAAAATCTGCTGTTTTATACAAAGTGCAATAGGCACTGCGGAGCTGCTGAATAATCCAGCAGCTCCCTAATTGCGTAACACACGATCAATCACAATCTACTTCATTTTGACAGTTCAACAAAATTCATTGCGTTATTTACGTTGTTGAGCAGCGAAATTTTTCGAACATTTAAAGCAATGGATTTGTAATATCCTTCAAAATGATTCAGATTAAGATTGATCTTGAGTTACGTAATTAGGGAGCTGCACTGGATGATAGATTCGTTATCTGTCGTATTCCACCCAATATTTTGATAGAATTCCATACTGACGTGCAGGCCATTTTCATTGAAATGCCTTCGCTAATAATTGGCTACATAACCACTTAATACAATATGTACTGTCGCGTAGGTAATTCGATATCTCCGATTTGACGTGACAGCATTCGCGAACAGTTTCACATTATTTCGCAAATCATGCTCTTATACACACAGTCATGGAACGACCATAAAACATCAGTTACTCTTCACTTTTTAAACATCACGGTATAGTTTTCTTTGCTATTGTATTAGTCTTATGTCTTACCTAACTGTAGGTAGGTAACTGTCGCGTCATTCAGTGAAAGTACTGGGAGTTCAAATATTTAACTTTATTACATCTTATGACAGGTTATGTAAAGTCAAATTAAAAGTAAAGTGGTTTTTGAACGTGGAGAGATATGAACCGTGATTTTATGTTATACGGCTGAGATACGAGTTCTTCCTCACCGCATTATCATCATAACAGAATTTCGTCATCATTAACTGTATTCTGTAGGCATATAAGGTTAGGTATCATATTATATATCTGTTTGAAAAGTACCTAATAAGTATGAGATATTTTTTTTGTATAGAATCATTTTTTTTTCTAACTGAACAGACAGCTGTGCTGCTGGAGAGAGAGAGTTTGTTGCGCCACTTCTTCCCAGCTAAAGCACTAGGAAGTGGTGACGAGTGGGCGTTTTGGGGGACTGTCTTATGTAATTTTAACGTTCGAAAAGTACTGATTCTCTATTACTTGATTTTGATTTAGATCAAAACGGTCATTGACAACATTGGTTTCAAAAATGTACAAAACTAACTGTTTGTTTGGGAAACCTTGTTAGACCGACTTGGAAGCTTCTATCTAAGCACTAAAACCCAGGTTTTTGCTGGGACCGTTCTTGTTGTTTTGTTTTTGTAATTATATATATATATATATATATATATATATATAATTTCTTATTTATTTGTTATTAGATACTAGTTTATTTATATTATGACTTATTATTTATTAGGTATGTTGAAACTGTATGTACTTCCCGTCACTTGTCCATAAGGGTTCATTAGAAAACCAGCGTCAGACAGTATATTCTGTCTGACATTAATGCTGAAATGAGCCTTTTTGGCGCAGCCGTGAGGCACACATTATCGTTGTAAAAACATTATTTATTCTTTATTTTGATATTTGTATTTTGTGTTTCATGAACTGTGTCCAAATAAACGTTATTATTTCTTTCTTTCTCTTATTCTCTCATTTTTAAAGAAGTTATAGCGGTGTCTACCTGTTTTGAAAACTATTTAATGACTAAGTTGGTAATTTTGACACAGGTATATTTTGACACAGGTATATTTTGACACAGGTATATTTTGACACAGGTATATTTTGCAGTAAAATTGGGATACAAAGCTATTGTAGGACGTCTTTGTAGTCGATTTCTTACAAAGTCAGAGTAACTGCTCCCTAAAAATACCATTAAGGAGACTCAAAGACAAAAATAAATAAATTGATAAAGTATTTGAAGCAATCCCCCCTGATTAGCGCTAATCGCGTTCATATTTGTGATTTAAAACTGGCGCCAGTGACAGAAAAGTTGAAGATTTGGCCTGGGCTGTGATGAGGAGGGAGGAAACGCATGTGACTAAATGAGTGATGAATATAAATGTTGATGGATGGAGCGGGAGAGAAAGGCCAAAGAAAAGATGGATGGATTGTGTGAGGAATGATATGAAGGAGAAGGAAGTGAATGATAATGTGACGGTTGACAGGGGAGAGTGGAAAAAGAAAACGTGTTACGCCGACCCTAAGTAACATTGGACAAGGGCAGGAAGATTACGATGATCTGTGATCCATAAACCATCTTTCAACATTCTAACAACATCTCCTCTTTCTTCCAGAAGCCAGTGATAGTAGCGGCGGTGACTCCTGTGCGCGGTTCGAATGATGAGCGGCGCCGGCGGCGGCCCCTGCACCCCGCGCCTCCCCCGGCAGCCCCGCCCGAGATATGGCCGCCCTCTCCTGCTACCAGCCCTGCAGGTCGCACCTCGCACAGCCTGCTAGGTAAAACTCAGAAGAACAGAGGCCCTAGACAAAGTGACATTCTATCAGCGATAACGATGATGGAACAGGCAAAAATGTATAGGACTGACATAAGCCATAGAAAAGCTTATGTCAATCCTGTTGTAGAAATACGAAACGCTTTGGAAGCGATTGTCGCTTGTCTACGGCCTCTGAAATGTTACGGTCTTTGTAACTCTCGAAGGACCGGATTACGCCTTTTAACCTACTGGATATAACTTAGAAAAGGACCAAAATTTTGTTAAACGTGGTGTGTAATGATGCAGATTTACGACCGCAGAACCATCGTAGATCTCATCCTTCGCTTGCCATCAAGTGAAATGAAGGTCTAATATCGAGCAGGACGATAATTCAAATAAAACTAAACTAGAACCCTGCAGTTTCATAGAAACACAGATTCATATTATGAACATTAAAAGAAAAGTTCTTTCAAGTCATTATCCAAAACTTAGTTTCTTGGCAATGAACTAAACAGTTACCCAGTAATAGTGAAAATATACGTGCGTCATTCATGATAGCGTGAATTTTAAATATTGCTGTCTCTTAATAGGTAGAAAAGGATTTATATCGTCCTTAATCACCAAGAACAGGGGGCCAAGTCTACTAATTTACAAACGTGTCAGTGGTCTCACAATGATCAGTTTTTGACAGATACCTATGTCATACAAGTTTCAAGGCTAAGCCGCAGACATGCGACACTGAACAACTAGTGGATGCCAGTCGATTGCAGTACTAAGTGACTGCATGACACAACACTAAGGTCCGTATTACAGAACGTTCCTCAAGTCCAGTTTGATCTGCAATCAGTTGATCACTGTTTGAGTATAGAATCAGTACTTGAGCATCAGTCTTATGCCAGAACGGTAATCAATCTATACTCAGCTGAATCGAGACTCAAATCGAGCCTCAAGCAGAGATTTGTATTGTCTATGCATCAGCCTGTTTTCGTTTACGATTTATTATAATAACCGACTTTGATACGATCTTCACTGGATTAGAAATATTAAAATACACCATAGAAGCCCAGTTATTTAGGAAATCAGCGTTATTATTTCATTCCTGAATAGTAAAATGCCCCATTTATTGAACTAAAGCTCTTTGAAGTGAAGTATAGTATTTTTGTAAGCAAATTTGTCAAGCTTAAAAGACTTGTATTTGTGGCCTTAAATAAGTATTCTATTTAAAATGTCAGTATGTCCAAGCATCAGCGTGAAAAACATTAGTTTGTTTTAAGTTTGTTGTTTGTCAACTTTAATTATTTGTTTAGCTGATTTTATTCATATTACTTAACACTTTTAAAATGGCAGGACGGAAGAAAAATTTTAGTACTTTGGAAAAAAAACCTACTAATAGAAATTTCTCTTCAAATATATCCATTTTTATTATGATTTTGTTGGTAGGTAGGTACATAATATTATTTAAAAATATCAACAGAACTCGACAATGCACTATTTGAACAGAAGAAATATTGACAATTTGACATGACAATCTATGCTCAAGCGCGGTCTCGACCACACTTGGGTGATTACAGATTTGATCACTGCTTGGGTTCGATTGAGTAACTGAGTAGCAATTTAAAATAAAGTCAAACTCAGTTGAACTAAGATCAATGAATCTATGCTTGAGCAACGTTCTAAAATTAAAAGCGGACTTAAAACTAGTTTTAAACAGAGATCAATACTTGAGTTACCTTCTGTAATACGGACCTAACACGCCTTGCTGCGTAGAATACAAAAACTATTTGGTTTACTTCGTTTAGGCATTTGAATACCAAGTTCCAATGACATTGTGGAAAAAATCTAGATCAACGCAATTATTTCGGCATCCAACTAGCTGGTCCATTGTTATCGTGTTTCGTCAACTGAACGATTTTGTCGTCTGTGACAATTTCTGGACCCAAGTTTTCTACGATAGAGTAAATTGAAAAGGTGCATATCTCGGAAGTAGTAGCGGTTCAGTAATCATGTGCCCCTTTAATATTAACCCCCCACAGGGGTATGCCTCTAAGTTTTTGTGCTACGCACTTTGTCTCCTATCATTGCACGTTGGTATGACTCTCTGCCGGGTTGCTTATTGCTTTCGTAGATCGTCATTTCCGAATATAGACGGAGATTTCCGAAGCGGAGATAGATTTGTAGGTATCTCTTCTTCTTACTCTGATAAGTAAGCATAAAACGTTATTCATATTTCTAGGTGTCTAGACGACGACGAAGACCATCACCAATCAGTGAATTTCTCGCTTCGGCGACAACAGTTCATCGAGAGATGCCACGAGGCGCGGGGCCTGCGCCCCCGTGACACCATCCCCGAAGTGTCGGTCAAAAGGACCAGGGAAGAGCTGGCGAAGCATGCGTCGCAAGCCACACCGCTAAACCGCCGGCTCAACGTGGAAGCCGGCTGGTCTAAGGTCGAGGAAGTTCGGAAGAAGTTTGAGGGAGCTGCCAATTGTCCGGCGTTTTCGAGATCCTTTGAGTCGCCGCCCAGGTAAGACGATTTAACTGAGATATCTTTTATTTACGAAGTACTTACCTAAGTAAGTTTAATTTTTCATTATCCATCTGTGATTATTATCAATTCAACCACTGTTCCTCAAGTGCTCATAGTTTTAGGCACTGAAGATCTTAGGCCAGTGTCATATATTATAAATTTTAACAGTAAAGATTATTCCGAACTGTTTGTCATTTATAAAACGAAAAAATTCTGATCAAAATATTGGTGCCATATTTTTTATTTGTCATGCATGTTAGCAGTCAGGGTGATCAAATTGTAATGCGAGAGCGAGATATAATAGGTTTTTATAGCACCATCTTTGCCCAGAAGCACTCACTTAGGAATCTAGACAGACTAATCGAATGATCACAGTTTCTCATCGCTCCCCAGGCGTCGTCTCGCAGACTCATTGTTCGCGAGTTTCAAACTCCCGCGCAAGTCGAGGGACGGTATGGCGGCCCCGCGGTCTCTCGCGCAGCCGCAGCAGCAGAAACGGAAGTCTGCTGTGGAACTGCTGGCAGAGACTAAGGCTTTCTATGTGAAGTCAGAAACAGTGCTGGATCGGAAGCAGGAGTTGCCGCTGAGGGTGAGTTGATTAATGAAGTCAGATTAGGGAGGCTTTTGAGGAGTAATGGAGAAGTTTTCAGTGGCCTACGGGGATCTTCGGTTTCATACCCAGGTGAGGCAGTATTGTTAGGGTTTTCGAATAGGATTGGGGCGGCTCCTGTCCAGTCTAGGGGGTCCAAACGCCTCCTGCCGGAGGCTCTACGCGGGGGGTCGTGCGGTCCATGGCCCTATACGGGGCACCGGTGTGAGTGCGTTCCCTGAGGCTAGGGCCAGCCCGCCGGTTGAACGCGTCCCAAAGTGTCATGGCCATCCAGCTGGCCTGGGGATACCGCACGCTCTCCCGTGAGGCGGCGAGCCTCCTTGCCGGATTACCACCATGGGATCTGGACGCGAAAGTCCTCACGCACATCTGGGAGTGGCGCGAGGAGGTGAAGCGCCGGGGCGTAACTCCGCTGCCCTTCCGCTCCGCCCAGAGCGGGAGAAGTCAATTGATGATTTCCCACCATAAAAAAAGGGTTTTCGAATAGGAAACTCAGTAGTACCCAGGATTCGGTTAATTGCGATATAAACTCCCTAACTCTACAAGAGGCTCAGAATTATAAAATGGCAACAATGTGAAAGACCTTCACATACATTGTGTGGTTTTTTGTCCGTGTATGTGGGCTTCCAGTAATAAAACAGCCAGTTCTTTTATACGGAGACATATTCCATCAAGTAAGACTAGGTAAGGCAATGAATAGCTAGAGCACGTTGTCGAAATGTCAACCGATCGCGAACCCGACCCGAGAGGAAGTGAGCGAGCATTCAACAATATGGCTGCGGGATAGCGCACGCAGATGTTCGTATTTAGTAACATTTTTAATGTTGGGATTCCAACACATTTAAAGACGCGATTTGAAACATGGTACAACAATAGTCAAGATTGAAGATGATTACCAAAGACAAGTAGTTGGTAAAAAAAAAAAATTAACTCTCAATGTCTACGAGAACTTCAACAGTGTCATATTTGCTTCACAGATGAGCAGTGGTCTGGGGCAGGCGATAGCAGCTGGTGGCTGCCACCTCGTCAGCTCCGGGACTTTGAACAATGATGCCTGCTGCAACCCCTGTAAGTATATGTTTATACTAGCTTTTGCTTGCGGTATCGCCCGCGTGTATGTCGGGAATTATCCACGGTCATGATCTACCTGTCATCGATATCTTTCAGCCTTTAACATAATCAGCCTATTATGTTCCCACTGCTGGGACACATTCCTTCTCTCTGTGAGAGGGAGTGGGCCGTATTGATAGCAGTGTTAGGTCAGGTCAGTTTGTGGCGGTATCTACATCGCCAGATGCGAACTACGCATCAAAGACCTGACGTCACACAAAAATTCTGACCTCACATAAATCCTGCATCGCGCAGTTAAAGTTTACCGTGCAATGGACATATATACAAGAACCCAACACAGGCACGGTCCGAGGGGGGAATTTCCTGGGGGTCATGACCCCCCCAAAATCATTCAAGCTGTCGAGAGACTGAATGATTTACGTGCTTTACTAACTAAAAACTGTAGGTACTTGAGCCACAGTGACCCCGACGGGCTAAAACAAAAAAAAGTTTTTAGAGTTTTTATCAATTAGGTAAGTACTTAACCATTTCCCTAAAAATATTTCTCGTCACCAATGGTGACCCCTCCCAAAATCTTGGGCTGCGACCGCGCCTGACCCGACATCAATCGTTGGGCAGTTGCCCGTCAGACACAACACCCACCTGGTCGGGGGATCCTCCCTTTTCTATGGTGGATGAGTGAACTTTATACCCTGTTCCTCATACCCCCTAAAGTTTATTATCATTGGGATTCCAATAAGATTTTTTCAGCCTGTAGAGTTTGGGTTTCTCCCTGGTTAAGAGCATCACCCCCTATTACATGGGACTTAAACATAACTGGCGAATTGTGGGTGTACTTTAAGAATATCTCTGCCCAACCCTTCAGGGAAACAAAGCGTGATGCTATGATATGTTATTACAATATAGACCAATCTATCTTCCTTCGATACGCACTGCATAAAACTGTGTATTTTGACATCTCGTCTAAGATTAATTGCGAACTCTGCATCGTTAATTCATGCCTCTACGTTCACTATTAATCAGTGTCAACCGCATTCGAATCGGAACAGATTTGTGCTTACTTTCGTTATTTGATGGTGTTTTTATGGGTGTAGAAAACTGTTTAGTGTTTTGGTAAAAAGAATTTTATTATCTGGCAAATCTTAGCTTATATATTAGCGTATTAGTATCTGGGGCCAATTACATTTTAAATCCTAAACATGTTCTTTGGGTAGTTCTAATTGATGATGTCTATTAGATAACATATTTTTGACCAGTGTGTGTTGCCAGGGATGACATATGGCACTCAAACGTGGTCGCTCGCAATGGACCTCATTACAAGACTGAAAGTCACTCAAAGGGCAATGGAGAGGGCAATGCTCGGAGTTTCCCTGCGCGATCGAATCAGAAATGAAGAGATCCATAGGAGAACCAAAGTAACTGACATAGCCCGAAGTATTGCCAAACTTAAGTGGCAGTGGGCAGGGCACATTGCTCGCAGAACAGATGGCCGATGGGGCCGAAAGGTTCTGGAGTGGCGACCGTACCGGAAGACGTAGCGTTGGAAGGCCCCCACAAGGTGGACCGATGACCTGGTGAAGGTCACGGGAATCCGATGGATGCGAGAAGCACAGAACCGGTCGAAGTGGCGGCGCTTGGGGAAGGCCCATGTCCAGCAGTGGACGTCTTACGGCTGAAATGATGATGATTATATAACAATTATGAGAAATCTATCGGTAAATAATGTGCTAATTACGTACATAACATAACATAATCAGCCTATAATGTCCCCACTGCTGGGACCCAGGCCTCGACCCTCTCTGTGAGAGGGAGTGGCCTGTAATCCACCACGCGGACCCAGTGCGGGTTTGTGGTGTTAATTAACTTTGTGCTAAACTTAAAGAACTTATAATCCGCTGAATGCTTATCTCCAGCATTGTGACGTCTTCCGACTGCTGTGATGATGGTGATGGATGATAAAATAAGTGTTAAATATATCCAAGAGTTGCTTACTCGCTCCAATTCTACAATATCCCAGTATACCATGCGATCATAAAACTACAGTCCAAATACTTTCCCCTAATTACTTAAAAAACCAGTACCTGCTCCAAGAGATACATACCAGTACCACACTAATAGCCAAGCCATAATTTCCAGACACAACCCGCAGCATGGGCCCCGCGCGCCGCGCCGTGAGCGCCGGCGAGGGGCTGCAGAACACACTGAGGCGGCTGCTCGAGCATGCCGACAGCAGGGAGAATGTCTACTCGCCGCCTTTTGCTGTTTGTAAGTACATTTGGTACCTATAAACTGATAGACGTGTTGCTGAGAAGTCTGATAAACCACTTCTTATCAGCTCAAAAACATAAACACTTCCTGGTGTTTGAACTAACTCCAAAACCCTAACCTTCACCATTATTTTGGTATTTCCGTCTTTTTCAACTTTTGCCGTCCTAAAAGTGATGATTCTCAGTCTAATTATATTCAGCAACTGATGTAAAGTATTAAAAAAAAATTAAGCATAATTTCTGGGGGCACTTCCCCCGCAACTAAGAAACAAAGGCTATCTTTTCTCGAAGCCATTCAGGACATTTTCGAACCCCTGTAACTTCGTTGCGTCGATAAAATCGTCGAATAAAAGATTATTTAAAGAAATTAAGATGACAAATAGATAGGTACTGAATAAATTAACAGACTTGGTTTTACATTAAATCTCACAACGATTTGCAGTAGAAGAACTGCGTTGCGAGACATGCATTTTTTTACATGGTATGTTTTTGATGGGTTATGCTTTACTTATAAGATCAATTATACACGTTTTCAACAAAGGACTTCTATTTAAACTTAACAATTTTCGCCAACAGGTACACTTTCAGCGCACAAAGTATACGCTGACACTAGACGGCTAAAGGACTCCTACCCTGAACGGGAAACCATTCCTCGCTCACAGCACAACTCAGGAACCTTCTCCGGGACCTTCTCGGGAACCTCCTCATCAGGCACCTCGGGGTCTAAAGCCCAGAAGTCAGACCCTGATCATAGAGAGAAGATGAACAGGCCCTTGAGCTTTGGCGACGCGAGGGTGTTCTTTCCGGAGTCTTTCGTGATACCTCGGCAGAGGCCCAGTGAGGTGGTGATTAAAGGTGGATATTCTATGCGTGAGTATTTTTGTCTTTTTGTGTGAATTAAGTTTGACAGAAAAATAAATTTTTAAAGAAAAATAATAAAAGATAGAAGAGCACAAAGGTACTGCTTATTTAGTGTAAGGAAGGTGTAGGGTGTGTCCAAAGGTTTCTGGCAGAAATCACTGATTGTGTTATGACCGCCCATTGTGTTGTAGAATCTATTTGTGTTTACCTTTACTTCAAGACTTCTAGTATAAAAATTTTCTTTCTATCTGATCTAACAAATTATTTCCGACCTTCCAGCGAGTTCCCACTCAAGTCCCGAGAACATGGAGCTCCCGGAGCCAGTAGTGAGTGGCTCGGGCTCCCCTGCGGACCCCGTGGCCGCCATCAGCCCGCCGGCGCAGTACGCGCACTCCGCGCCACGGTACATCAGGTATGTCTTAACTTAACACAGAATATTATGAGCTCCCTGAAAACTTAAATCGTGTCTGTTTGACTAAACTTAGAGATCTCGCGCTATAGACGGCCACGACTATGGCCAGTCATGGCCGTCTAGTCTAGTGGTATTGTATGGTCTGCCGCTAGGTGGCCGTTGCGACCAAGTGCGCGATTTATATCGATTTCTATAGTTTACCTGGTAATTGCGACCACTGGTAGTGGTCGTGGCCGTCTAGTGCGCGAGATCCCTTAGGTACCTAACAGAAAGTCTATTTAATTTTAAATTGCTGTCAATTCAGAATACAGGGTGTAAGGGACGCAGAAACTGTTACCAATTACCATGAATTTAGTACATGATCAAGATCAGCAATTAAATTTTCCGTCGTCGTCGAAAGAAATCAGCTGTTCCATCCATTTTGACCGTGCAGGTCCACAGCATTTTTGGACTTTTTGGAGACTTTTGTCTTTTTTCTAATAGCCGACGTGTCATGTCATTGTGTTGAATTCATAGTCTTAACAGCTTGCGCGTCGAGTTCCCTTGCACCCTGTATATGATGACCAACTTAGTCCAATACATTGAGAATTCGGGTTTTGACAGCGGAAAAAACTATCTCTAACATAAACATCCTACTGCTTCGTATTTATTGTAACTATTCGAAGTATTTCTTCAATAATAAGTGCGCAGTTGTATGTGCAGGTCCAACTCGCACTCTCAGCCGAGCATGCGAGAGGAAGACAGCGGCTGTCCCAACATCAACAGTCACAAGTCTCTGCCGGATCTGCACACGCAGACCAGGTGCTATCCTGAACAGTGAGTATACTTGTACATAGAGTGTTTTTTTACTAGGACAGTATGGGGAAGGAGCTCGTGGCTAAGTAATAATAGCCGCTCGGGTCGATCCATCAGGTTAAGGTACGCTTGCCGGGGTTTGTCCGCGGATGGGTGACCAGCTTTACGTACAGAGACTCCTCCGTGGCTTGGAAAGCACGTTAAGCCGTTGGTCCCGGCTGTCATTCATCGATCTTTGAAAGTCGTTACCGGTCGTCAAGTTTGGCAACCAGTCTTACCATGGGATAAGATTGGTTGCCCACTTACTGGATTGTGGAGGTCAGATAGACAGTTGCTCTGTGTAAAATACTGTTATTCAGCAGCATCAGGTAAGACTGTAAGCCGACCCCAACATAGTTGGGAAAAGGCTAGGCAGATTCATTTTGAATATGGGGAAATCAAATCCATAGGAGATATAGGGAAACTCCTAAAATATGTCGGCATGACAGGTTATTATATTTTGTTGGCCCAAAACTTCTGCACTTTTACGCATCGTCGTCGTCAAGTGCCAGTTGTCCATAAAAATCAGTAAAGTTTACTTATTTTATGCTGATCTACTCCGTTTCATGTAAGGATCATTTCATTGTCGTATATTACGTAACGTTCATAAAAAAATGTGAGATTTGTTTTTTTTGGTCCTTCATACATAAAACTAAAACTATTAATTCCTACGTCTATCCTAGCGAGACTAATAATGCAAGCGATACAAGGGTGTTCAGAGCAATCTGAAATCCGGACCTATCCCATTTTTTTTAATCCTATTATATTTTGCTTTGGATCAAAATATTGTGTAATTTCTATCAAGGAGACCCATTTCTAGACACGAATTTTCTGGATTTTTGGGAGCTAGTTTTTTTTTTAATGAAACAGTTTCATGAAGAACTCTCATCCCCAGCGTCAACGTGGGCCACACAGACACGCTGGGCCGCTCCCCGCGCCGCCGACGGCACTCCACGCACCAGCGCACCGCGTCGTGCTCCTCCAAGGGCACCAGGTCCAACCACTCCTCGCTCATGTCCTCGTGTGATGCCTTTTCGGAGCATCCCTCGCCGGGCGAGGACAACTATCAGTCTTATAACAGGTTATTATTGTTCATTATACAAGGTTTATGGGACATCGATCGCCTCAGCGTAGAAATTTTAAGTCTACGTACAAACGAACAGGCGTCGATATTGTTTTTTTATAAAATTTTCGTCTTTTACCCAGTCGTTGCGGATCATCTTTCGCACGCGACTCAGGCGGCTCGAGCGGTCACTACACGCAACGCAGCGCTCCCGCACACAATGCGCCACATCAACACAGACGCACCGACTCCGGCTCCTCCACGCAACACGACCATGAACACGCCAGGTGAGCACTACACAAACGTATAATAATTTAGTTACATTATTAATATAGTTACATTATTACAATACTAATCCGGCTCGAAGGACCAAAAAAATTAAGTAGCACGTGACAAAGCATCAGTTATGAATTATGATCCTTGAAATGATTGCCAATCGACTATTGTGAAATTAGTCGATTGAAGATAGGAGAGACACCAAAATAACATTAATATAATTCACCAATAAGCAAGATAAGAAGCCTTTGCTTCTTATCTCAATAAAATTTTAAACACACAACGCTAACCCCGTGTTATTTCCACAGCCGCTACAACTCCTACGTGTCAGAATATGGCGCTTCCCTGGAGTGCTACGTGTCAGCCCCCCCACAGTTCCAGGACGGAGCCCCCGAGCCCCCCGCCCCGCCAGCCCCCGCAGCCCCACAACACCACGCACATCATCATCACTATGCACATGCGCCTAGGGTCGGGATACACTTCCAGGTAACTATGGAAGCAGGGTTCAACAAATATGCTGGCATCATAATCAAGAAAAATAGATTGCCACCAATTTTTTACCACATACAATGTCTAGCTAAGCCTAGAACTAGAATGAAATGATCGTTATGCCAGACCATTACTCGACCATTAGTCCTAGTCCTTCTTTACCTACACTTCAAAGCTAGGAAGACTTGCTATTTTACAGAAACCCAAAACACTTTTTAAAAACCTTGATATGTTAGGTGCTTAACCATAACTTCTCCTCTCCAGGCCAGCGCCCCCCCGCCACAGTTCCAGGACGAGCCCCCCCTGTACGACTACGGCGACTACGAGTGCACGTACAAGACGCCGCTCAAGTGCCTCAACGTGGGCCGCAAGGAGTACGCGCGGGAGTACACTAGGTAAGGGCTTCAGGGGGCTACCACCAGCACTTCCAGCACTGTTATTTTAATCTTACTTCGTGGGGGAAAGAGATGGAGCCATACGTCCTTTAGAGCTTAATCTCTTTCCTACACTGAATTAATATTAAAATAATACTGACGTATGGTACATTCAGAAACAAAACATTTTACTGCAAGACCTTTATGAGGGCCAGGGCCAAATTGGGACAGCTTATTTTTCAAGAGGATAGCCGTGTTTCTAAGGTGGGGCGAGGGATAGGTTGCAGGAGCTTGCGAAAAACTCTTTAGAGAGGGGTGGCAGAGGTGGTTAGAGGAGGGTGCAAATAGGGAAAATTAATTTCGCCAGCTATGAGACCTAGCTAGATAGATTTTTATTTATTTAAACTTTTCGCACTCAAACAAAAAGGTACAAAGGCGGACTTAATGCCTTAGGTATTCTCTACCAGTCAACCAAGGGTCGTGGAGAGATTAGATGGCGGGTGCTCTCATTAAGAGGAACAAAGGAAAAAAAAAAATATATATCATAATGCAATACAGATAAAACAGTTTTTACAGTACATTAATAAGCTATAAACTTATGATACATACACCGTGGCATTTTAAAAGTGGTCCACTCAATGTATCCGACATAAAATACCTCCAGGCACGATTATTCACACTCACATCCATATTTACTATAATATACATACATACTTACATAATATATATCTTTCGCCCCCCCTAAACCCCTTTATGGAACTTTCATCGAAATTGTTAGAGCCGTTTTCGAGAACGTGATTACAAATATATACCTATATCTAAATATTTCTCATTTAATAGTATATTTATATGATTATTTATTTATTTCCAGGTACCACGAGCCGAGCACAGAAGTAGTGAACAAACAGCCGCAGTACCAGGAGCTACGCATGAGACCACGAGTTGATGACAAACAGGAGTACGTCAATGCGACACAGGTCAGTACTGAGACAGAAAGGTACCAAAATGAAATGAAATGAAATTGTTTATTCTGTAAATAGGATATTGGAATCACTTTTACACGTCATATTAAAAAATATTTAAAATAAGCTAGATGAGGTCGGCGTTTCCTATCTGACTACTCTGAGAAGAAAGGCCGAAACAAACTCAGAGATCACAGTCTCTTTTAAAGTCCAGACATAATCTTGGTCAAGCCATATGTGCAAGCAGAGAATTAGATCAATACTAGTACATCTGGAGACAGAATTAATTGAACCAATACTGCAGATCATTTTGTCATCGACCACTTAATTGTATAAAAAAAAAAAAAAATGCCCTCAGTATTATATATCTTAGGGCGGCTAAGGTATATAATACTGACATTTTTTTTATTTTTTTGCTTGTGGTTTATCATCAAATGATTTCTCCCGCTCTGGGCGGAGCGGAAGGGCGTGTCAGACTTTTACTGACTAAAACCCACCCGTGTTCCTTCAGTTGTCTATTGCCATGGTCCCGGTATCCCTTTCGGACTTTCCCGCAACCCTGGCAGGACAATACTGACGCTTAAGGTTTAATATTACGTGAAAGTCATAACATTTCAAATTCTGTTTTTGCTATCAAGACTGGGATCTCGCGCACTAGACGGCCACGACTCCGGCCAGTCGCGGCCGTCTAGTGGTATTGTATTGTCTGCGGCTAGTTGGCCGTCGCGAACGAGTGCGCGATTCGTATCGGTTTCTATAGTTTACCTGGTCGTGGCCGTCTAGTCCGCGAGATATAAATAAAATAAATAAATATCCTAGAAAAGGGATGACATTTTACGCAACCGCATTTTCTGAGTTATTTGTAACAGAACTAGCACCCTTATGCTCGGTTCCTATAAACAAAAACGAATCGTTTTACTTACTGATGGTAGAATTTTTTATTGCCAAACTGGGCGAATAAATAAGTTCAATAACGAATTTTACCTGTAATGTCTACTTCCATATGGGAGGATCTTCTATGCAAGCTATGAGGTTTTTGCTTCATTATTGGTAAAGATACAAGAGTCTTAATTTTAACCAATAACGGTCCGTTGATTATAGGAATCGGCTATTAATGTTGTAACACACGAGCAATCATAATCTGCATCATTTTGAAGGACATTGCTAACCCAATGCTTCATAGGTTCGAAAAATATTTCTGCTCAAAAACGTAAATGACCCAATGAATGTTGTTGAACTGTCAAAATGAAACAGATTGTGATTAATCGTGTGTGGTTGCTGATCGTGCAATTAGGGTGCTGGTTGCGTGATAATTATGGGTTCCGGTTGAGTTCGAAAGTAATACTTTCTTTCTACGCAAAACTATTTTTTTATTTCTGTTGAAGTCTGGGCATTTACCTCATCTTTCTTTTAAATTTCCCAAGGAACATAACTACTAACAAAGATTCTACCTCATCTAGATATGTCAGCCATCAGAAGAGGTGACGTCACCGCTGGGCACGTTCAAGCGCCAGCGATGTCTGCGGTACAAGCAGCGCCGCCCCCGGCCCATACTGCGCTCCAAATCTGACATCTCTGATAGGTAACTATGCCAAGCTCGTCAAGCCAGCCCACTGGGATTTTCCATCGGAAAAAATGATGAATTTTCACAAAAAGATCTTCAAGATCCTTGAAATCGTCAAAATAATACAGTTGACTCTTTCAAAAGAGATTAGTTTTAGTTTAGCGTGTAAAAAAAATCTATGAAAAAAAATATCACCTTCAATGTCATATTTTCCGGTTCCCGAATAGAATAAATAAATTAACGAGTAACATAAAACACTAATCTAAACCATCTCCCAGGTACCGGCGCTCCGACGGCCGCAGCCCGGCCTCCGCCCCGTGCGAGGGCGAGGACTCGCCCGACAGCCCGTCGGAGGAGGCGTCGCGCCTGCAGGAGTTCTTCGAGCGCCTCGGGCTGGAGCCGCGCCAGTACGACGCGCTCGTGCGGGACGCGCCGCCCGACAGTCCCGTGTTCTTCTCGTCGGCTTCCACTGTGGATAGCAACCAGTTGGCTGCTACTGCTGATTATACGGTAACGAAATGGCTTGAAAAAACTCTATGTACCTAATAGGTACTCATTTTTCATGGCACGCCCAAAGATAGCGGGATGAGCGTGGCAGACTTTTACTGATTAAAACCCACCCGTGTTCCTTCAGTTGCCTGTTGCCAAGGTCCCGGTATTCCCTTTCGGACTTTCCCGCAACTAGGAAGTGCGGCCAAAATCATATTAGACTAGGAATAGAGGAAAGGACTTTGCGCTTCAGTGGAACCACATCGGCTTGTAATTTAGGGGTATGAGGAACAGGGTGTAAAGTTCACTCATCCTCTATAGAAAAGGGAGGATCGTCCGACCAGACGGGTGTCGTGTCTAGCGGGTGTCTAATTGCCCAACGATTGATGTTGGGTTCTTGTATATAATATTTCCACTTCACGGTAAACTTTAATTGCGTGATGCAGAATTTATGTGACGTCAGGATGACGTCAGGTCTTTGATGCGTAGTTCGCATGTGGCGATGTAGATACCGCCACAGTAATAATAATTATACTGATCCTGAGTACCCAGGTTCTTGGTCAAAGAACTTGGCTGTCCTAGGGTTCATGACCCCCCCAAAATCATTCAAGCTGTCGAGAGACTGAATGATTTACGAACTCATCAATTAACTATATCCCTAAAAATATTCCTGGACACCAATAGTTCTTCGTTTCTTTCAACAGTTTGACTAACCTTGGGAAAAATCTTAAAACCAGAGCTACATAGTGTACGATGATTGGAACAAATCGTATTACTGTATTAGTTTCGTTGCAGTGTGGATGTTTCAGATTTCCAGGGCTCCACCAAATGTGTCTGCACTCACTAAAATTCTATGATAATATTCCAGGTCCAAGGCCCAGGCGTTCAGAAACAGATCTACCGCAACACAGAGCCCCCTAGCGTCGTCGAACGAAACGCGCGCATAATTAAGTGGCTCTGTCAGTGCCGCAAGACGCAGATGCCGCCACCGCAGTGAACATCACTAGCACGCATAGATAGCACCGCCCCAAGGAAAGATTTAGATAGGTACAACACTAGTACACTTAGGCCCGTATTACAGAACGTCACTCAAGATTCCACTTTAAACTAGTTTTAACCAATCAAAAGGTTTTAAACGAGTTTTAAATAATGTTTGAGTTTTGAGTGAGGTTCTGTATATACGGGCCTTAATCGACCTGACGTAGGAATATTTGCAAGGAATAGTCCCCGCTCTGTAGAAATGTTTGTAAACCCTGCTAAAGATGCTTAAATATTTATTAATTAGATTTCTGGTTAAAGGATGTAGAAAAAATCGATTTGATACTCGAGAATCGATTTGATACTCGAGAATCGATTTGAAACTCGAAAATCGATTTCTAAAGATACGCTCAATGACTGACTTGTAATAATCGATTTAAGAATGACTATGAAATATCAGAAACGAGATTCATACGTGTATTCGATATTCATACTCCTCATAATCGAAATGTGAAGTAACTATATAGGATGCGACTAAAATTTAAATTAAGTTACTCGACTAAAAAGTCACTCGACTAAACTGAATAATCGACTATCGAAATGTTACTATAACAAAAAATGAGAGAACCAAATGTTGCTCATACGTCAATGTAAATGACGCTTAATTCTAATTCCTAAAACTAAGACTAGATTTAGGCGATTATTAAAGTTAGATTTCGATATTTACTGACTTCTTCATTTATAAATTAATGTCTTCGCAATGATAATAAATATAAATAAGTTTTAATATTGAGATGATCTGGTCCAGGTAACACAGGCTCAAAACTCGACTAAGATATAAGAATCTGAGAGTAGGTTGTGAAAAACTCTCACTGTGAAAACCTAGGTGAAGAGAACTGTCATGGATTGACAGCTCACTTCAAGCTCATTTCGCCTTCCACGGTGAGACTTTTACAGATTTTACCGGCTGAGATGACTGTCATTTATGAATGCCGGTGTCATTACAAGCACTTGTGACTTTTTAGCTTTATCTTTATGAAAGCAATGCACTTGCAATCCCTCTGGTTTTGCCGATATCCATAGGCGACGGTAGCCACAAATGAACCTTTAATTACCCCCTAATTATATAAGAAGGGGGCTAGAGTTAGCCTCTTGCTTACTTCCCACAGTAGGATCACCGAAAAAAAACGACTATTTGGCGATATAAAGTCGGCCAGAGAGCGAAGCGACTGTTCTATACAATATCGTGCTTTGTGCCCTAATATTACACACTTGGGGCAAAATGAGTGAATAACTAAACTCAAGGAATCACTCAATTATGCTCCATACAAATTATTCGTTGAAGATCCATAATCTCACCAGCAAATGAGCAGTCCGGTTAAGTTACTTATGCCCGTTTTTACAAACACTAGGCGAAAGCGTGCAATTGGATTTTCAACGCTCGGTTGAACACCGAAAGTTGAAAATCCAACAGCGCGCTTTTATTGAGGCATTCGTTTAAGTGTTACAGGCATAATTATTATATGAGAAGGCTGTGCGTACCTGGACAAGTGACACGGCGAGCAATCGCCGTCGACTGCTGGTATTTGATAACTAAGCGATACTAGTTCACTAGTCTGTACGGTTCTTAGAGTAAGCATCGATATAATAATACTGTTCGAAGTCTAAACCTTTTAATAACGAGACTAAATAATGACATGGTTGGAATTTTAAAAGACACTGGGCCTACTGTAATGTATGGCCTTACTAAAACTAAAACCCCAATGCATTTTGCAATTTTATTCTTCGTCTGTATCTTAGCTTATGCAGCAAGCTCAACTTTAACGCCTTGTTTAAAAAAAAAATACTGTGTACCTATAAAATGGGGGTAAGAACTGTCACTGGCTCATTTCAGATGTCGCTACTATCACTAGTCCAAAAATTGGACAGCTAGCTGTCACTGTCCATATTTTTTTGGAAACAATTGACTTCTTTTTACTTTACTTATACAACAATGGCGGTTTCTTGACTAACAACAGTGCTACCACCTATGACGAGCTTTCAGTTTTAACCCCATTCACACTTCATCATGTAAGTTGTAGTTTAGTTATGTAGGGTGTCAGCTGTCATTGCTACTAATCGATTCGTTAGTCGATTTTAAATTCATGGGAATACTCGTCAAGAAATCGAGTAAGTTAATTAATGAAAATCCAACCATCTGTTATTATTTAGTTTCAACTAAGAATACGTACGTAAAAGTTTAATTATCTCCAATATTTTTGGTCAAACGGCCATAAATTGTTAAAAGTTTTGATTGTAAATAGTAAAATGTTTTTTTATCTCGACAACTATGTACAAGTCGCGAGCTTAGTAAGGAGGGAAAAAAGTTATTTTCGGATCGGAAAACATTACCTGCTATTTACAACCTTACGACACGCTTCCGTGCCGAATCGACCATCAATCAATGTTATCGAATCGAAGGAGTCCTCTAAACGCTGATCTCAAGTCCCGAAAACCGAAAATGTTGACAGTTTAAACCAAATAGAAGACCATTATTAGAATAGTGGTCGACAATTTGATTACCATCGGCTATTCGCAGTCGGGGACTAGGCAAATTAGGTAACCGAAAATGAGTAATTTTCGACTCGGAAGCGTGTCGAATGTTTGTGAATAGCTTTGCTTATTCGATAGTTTGACTATCCTACGGTTTCTACTGTTTAACTAGTTATTTATTTACCTATTTTATAATTAATATACGTAAATTCTTTTCACCAATGTTACCTACTTGTTGTTAGCTCATATTACGATCTAATGTTAGCCTAGGTACGCACGGGTGATTATTTTTCGCGCACTAGATTTTCAACGCTCTGCTTAGCATCGAGAATTGAAAATCATACAGTGCGTTTTCATCGTGCGCTACGATGCGCTCTGTTGGATTCTCAATGCTCGGAGCAATACTGAGAGTTGAAAAACCAGTGCGCGAAAATAAATCTCCTTCGAATCGCCCTAGCGAACGTTGGCTTACAGTACCCGGGCGTTAATAAGGCACATCGAGGTTTAGAAAATAAGTGTCCCACAGGTATGCGTGACAAAGACGACGCTATACAGAACCGTTATTTTTCTAAAAGTTGATGTGCCTTATTATCGGTCTATTCTGTAAAAATCTCACCGTGAAAACTTGTGAAGTGAGCTGTCATCCTACGTGATGCTAGGGATTGACACTATTAACACTATTGACAGTTCATTTCAAATATGTTCTTCAAGGTGAGATTTTTACAGAATAGTCTGTCAGGTACCGTACTTATTGTCGAATATGACTGCCTTAATGTACAATAAGTCAATATTATGGCCTCTTATTTGTGTCTGTTGATTTGTCTAGGTAAATAGATATTCTCATATATTACTTTTTCTATTGGGCTTTCATATTTTTATTGTAATGTTGAAGTTCTACTCATGTTTTAAATGAATAGCTGAAATATACTTCGTAACTGTTTGTCAGTATGACAGGCGCAGTAGAAACCAAATGAAATACGAAATATTTGTAAAAAAATGTTCCTGTTATGGATTTGTCTTAAATATTTTCAAGTCTGTATTTATCGATATTATTTATATATTAATGTTATTCTAGTTAAATAAGGCATAACGTATGTACCTACCTACATCCCGGTTTGGGAGCACAAAATAATGGATCAAACTATCTGATGCTGCATTTTTGTGCCAAAAATATTTACCCAATTATCTATTTCTCTATGTTTTGACTTAAATACAGTGTTAGTGGACTTAGTTCAGTTGTTAATAGTGAACTTAACATATTTCCAATGTTTCAAATGAGTCATTTAAAGTAATACCGAAGGCATGTGCTGCGTTTCACGATGGAATGACTAAAATAAGAAAATTTATAACTTCTGTTGCTCGTACACAACTCTTTTACTATAAATGTACCAATTGGCAATATTGCATTTCATCGTAAAATGCCACAAAGGCCTAAACTATTACATAATATAGTGAATAATTAAACATGTTTGTCTTCGTCCAATAAAAAGCCATTATTTTACCATCATGTCTGACAACTGCAATGATTTGAATCTCTGTTTTCACTATCACTAGGCGACACCTAAATCTAATGCCTAAATTTTATTGCACTGTTAGATTTTCAAATCAAAATCCAATAGTGCACCTTTCGGCCTACTGGGCTTACAAAAAGCTTAGATCGACTTCATTTCATGTTTTCTCAAATCATTCTAGGTAGTTGTCAAACAAAATAAAAACTGTTACATTCAAAAGCATGGACTAAAGACAATTTATCAAGATCGAAATATATTTTATGTCTTAAAAGCATAATATTTAACTATAGTTCCAATAACGCAACAAATAAAATATTTAATCGTTCGTAATAATATGTAAATAACCATTAGACTGGTCTTATCTCAATAGGTTTACATTAGAAGGTAAGAATTCATTGTTTTTCTTCGAATAACGCAGTTACTGATGCTACTTTTAACTAATCCGTTGCATAATTTCTGATTCATAAAGACTGTCGTTTCAGTTTTAACCGACTTCAATAAAGATAGAGGTTCTGCATTTCAATTTGTATGTTCTGTGATAATGATGGGAGAATCTAGATTTTGTGGTGACATTGATATATGACGATCACTGCCTTTTTTGTGTGAACTAACCTCTGCCGTTGCAACACAAAAAGGAACCCATTTGGCTATTATGAGCGCTGTTACAGCCCGATTTAAACTTTATGGCGACTCTGAAGTGCGCTACTAGCTGCACAGTACACCACCCCTCACCCCCGCTGACACATGAATTCGTTAGGTAGGTACTGCGCAGCGACTCGCCTCATGTTCCGAGCTGCCATAAAGTTTGAATCGAACTGTTATACTGATGACTGTCCTACTATAGTAGGACTAACAAACACAAAGTTATAGTCATAAATCATTAACAATAACACAGGTGCGAGCGAGAGGTCCAATAAAATGATTTAAAAATCTAACTTAGCTTTTAAAATGGCCCTAATATAAACGGCAGATTTTAATTACTAAAGCTACCTAGAAATAAAACTACTGTCATAGCTCAATTTATTCATGTAGAAAATCTTGACAGCCAGATGTAGTGTTACATTTAATTTCTCATAATTAGTTGATTTTCAAAATGGCGGCTTTCTGCATTGTACTTTTCGGTTCAAAAGAGATTGGCTTGTCTCGGTTTGATACCGTAATGTGTTTCACTATTCTAAGCGGGATACATTGACACTAGATTCCGAATTAACTATACTTTCCATTTCGCATTTACATATTTTTAAATTAAAGATTAGTCGATTGTTTCCGATTGATAGTCGATTCCTAATCGGTATTCGATTAAGACTTTGTTTTCTAGTTGTCTTCTGTGATGTGATGTAACATGATTTCTTGACTAATAATAGTAAATATGAAATCGAATGAATAGGTAACAATTTTTCGATAAAGGAATTTTACCTTCAATTTAATTATTCTGTATAGTTTTAAAATGTATTGACAATGGTTAGCATTACAGTATTAGAAAGTTTAGCATTCGAAGCTTCCATTAATTGTGTAAATAAGATTTACGTAAATTGTTAGAAGTTTATCGTGAAGAAAGAATTATATTGTGGTCTGATATTCTGTTGTTTTCATTTGATTCGCCCTAAACCTGTGTCGCTTAAATAAACCTTAATCATCCTATAATATTTCCAGTAACGGGACACGGGCCTCATAACAGTGCGCCGTATCGTAATCCACCATGCTGATGCAGCCCCATTGCGGGTTGGTGAATGTCACATCAACATATATAATCAGGCGCGGTCCCAGAGGTGGGTCGTGGGGGTCATGACCCCCCCCCCAAAATCATTCAAGCTGTCGAGAGACTGAATGATTTACGTACTTCAATAAACCATTTCCCTAAAAATATACCTCGGCACCAATGGTGACCCCCCCCCAAAATCTAGGGCTGCGACCGCGCCTGCATATAATTCACCCAATGCTTGATTGAGGTCTCATCCATTGCACGTTATTTTTCCAGGCATTGGGTGGGCCTCTCGCGTCCTAATCTTTCCTACTATAATAAAGAATAGTAATAGTTCAGCCTGATCTTGACACCAGACCTTGACCGCAGGTCGTCGGTCGTGGGGTCCGCTAGAAGTCTAGGACCGACGCCTGCCAGGGTAGCGGGAAAGTCCGAAACGGACACCGGGACCTTGACAGCAGGCAACTGAAGGAACACGAGTGGGTTTTAGTCAGGTCGTCGGTCGAAATTCCATCAACTAATTATCACATCACTGATACAGTAGCTTTAAACCGGTAATTTTTTTTTTCATTGCCCTTCTGCTTTGGATTTTATAAATATTTTGATTGAAATCAAAATGATCAAGTCAAAGCTTATAAAACATTAATCAAAGTATAATGGTGAACGCAGCTGACGAATCTAAATAAATTGTTTCGGAACGCGGCTTTTCTAATGTCAGTCACGTTTGACAAACCGTCAGATAGGGATGTGATAGCAACTGCGCATCAGAACCCAATGTCGATAGTATTATTGAATCACCAGCGACTTCGTCCGCGTGATATGTTTAATAAGTTACTCAGTGATAATTTAGCATTCTACTGGTGAATGAATTTTTAAAATAGGTCCAGAGTCCAGTCGTTTTTGAGTTTATCCATTACAATCAAAAATACAAATCTTTTTTCTTTAGAATGTTAATAATAGTGTAGATAATATAAATAAACTGCAACATATTGTTTATTTCTTGAGAAAGTTTTTAGGAAAAATTAAAAACAAATGTTGACCAACAATGATGTTAATTGTCGTTTAATCTTTCTAGAACCCATCTCGTTTGGATTGTTTTCATGAAACGAATGATGAAATCCCTACGACTAGTGTCGTGATGACGTCAAAAACTTGTTCAAATGACGTCAACTGACATTTATTGTGCTATTTATATTTTTGCTTTCGAGTATTACGCATCAGGAACTGAGTACACATGAGTAAATAAATTAACAGTTTGCAAACGTGTTATTGTTGTTAGTGTTTGCAAGTCCAGTGAAACAAAATAAATTTTTATAAAGAGTTTAACGTCAAAACTGTCTTGCATTGTGAAGTTGTGCAATAACAAACAGTAAAAGTGATCCAGTTCACCAACAGTCTCTTAATTTTTCGTTAAATCTGTTACAAAATCATCCTGTAGTTCCTTAAAATCTCCGTGATTCCTTCAGAAGTGTGTTCAAAGTAGTTTTTAGACAAATTTGTGAGCAAAGCGCGGCTTTTGTCGTATAAACAATTTGATGATATTAGACGAGCTCGAAGATTTCTTTGACATGGCTCCTAACAAGCGTGGGAGACGAGGAATTAGTGACGCTGACGATGAGGACGACGACTACCGACGGAAGAGAGACAGAAATAATGAGGTAAGGTTTAAATATTAATGTAGAAAAGAAAGATACAAGCTTGAAACTAGGCAGGAAACAGTCCCACTAGCTAAAACAGGCTGAGTAGAGTAAGATCATGATCATTGTTTGCTAGTAGGTCAGGCATATCACCATAGGCAAAGTCCTCTGGTACTGGGAGTTATGTTTTGATTTCTTGGGCTAATCATAATATTCTTACTGTGTTCCTGTGACATAAACCTGGGGTTAGAAATGGGCTCATCAAATACAAATCCATTTAATGGGACAATATTCTGTCCATTTGATATGGGTAAATAAGTAAAAAAAAACATCATCATATGTTTTTCTACAGTAAGAGTTACCATAGTTACTGGTATTCTTTTTTGTATTGAATTTAATGTACCAGATTATGATTCATCATAAGTCCAAAAATAAAATGTTGTCTGCTTTTTAATGAATGAGTACTTCCAGGAATTACCCAACCATATTTGGAAGAAACCAATAAGGAAAATAATGTATATTAATTATGAGCACACAAAAATCTGTCATTAATAATCATTGTGTAAGATTTTTTTTAAACCCAGACATTTTTACATAAATAACTGCCAAATATTCTCCTTATCTTAGACGTATTATAGAGTAGTCGTTGGTACTATTTTCTATAAAAAGATTATGAAAAATATTGTGCAATTTGTGGTGTATTTTCTGTAATCATTATGCAATAGTTCTACTATAACTGTTTGCGTTACTATCATAGCATTGTTTATTTCAAAATGGCTCTACAAGGTTGTACAATCCCACAGTTTGCTTTAATTTTAATTTAGTTTTTGTGATAATTCTGTAATTAATAACAGTGACAATGTTGTTTTTGTAATAAGTATCATAAGATATAGTAGATAAAGAGTGCGGGTTTTCTTATTAAAAAAAAAATGGTACTAATAGATATTAATTGTGTTTACAGCATTACTCAGTATTGTTTACAAAGACCTCAAGTGATGCAATGATATTATAATCTGTGCTCAGCGCAGTGTTAAAAGTGATAATAATCAATATTTTTAATCTTTACAGGCAGTAAAAAAAAGCAGATTCAAGACTAAACAGCGGACGCAGGAAACATTCTCAAGGGTCACCAAACTAAAACTAGAAAACCAAATGTTGGAAGAAAAAGTGAAAACACTAACAAAAGAGCTGCAATTTCTTAAAGAACTGTTCTTAGCTCATGCATCAAACGCATCCAATCCAAAACTTGAAGGGATAGACCTGGACAAACTGCTAGAAGATATACCAGAGGATAAGAAATAGATGTTTAAATAATTTTATTCTATAGACTTGCCGTAAGTAGTAGATGAGATAGATAATATTGTGAAAGTGATCACCGGGACAGCTAAATTCAGTGTTCTGTGGCTCAATTAAGAGAAATTAATGGCTATTATGTACTGGCGACTGTAAACATGGCGACTATCACTATACTCTATGAAAAGAAAACAAAGTATGTATACCTACTTATATATCATACATATTGAAAATGTATAACTTATCAGTCAACTGTGTGATAAGGTCGCAAATGCGTAGTGGCAATAAACCAAGATTATTGTATACTATGTATACTGACACTTATTTTGTACCATGGGGTATATTAAATTTAAATTGTATCTTATAGGGGTCATTCTACCGTTTTTATTTGTATACATTTTTTAATTATATAATTTTAGTTTTCGGACTGTAGAGGTGGTTAATTAAGCTAATTTATGTTCATATTTCAGCAGAATGACCCACCAAGGCCACCAACTAATAATTTGTTTACATAGAACGCTAGAGAGATGAAGCAAAATAAAAATTAAACTTATTGTAAATAATTTATGATCACATCAATGTCAATCAACAAATAAAAGCAAAAGTTACTCATAAGTTTGCCTTTATAAAATTATGTTATCTTTATATGTTTCAATAACAATGCCTATATTTTTTATTTGTGTGAGATGACAAGTAAATTACATAGCACTTTAGATAAACCAATGGTTTATAAATTAATAATTGTTACCAAAGTCTGTAATAATGCATTTATAAAATACATGATTTAACACTGCTACAAGGATCTTTTAGTTTTGTAAAATGGATTTAAAAAGCAAGATGGCGGTGTTAGTTCCAATTTTGGCCATGCTCTAAAAAGAACCTTGTAGTGGTACAACAAATATGATTTTAAAACTGAGATTTGCGATAAAACCAACAAACCATTATGTAATTAATGAATAAGGTATAGTTTCTACATAACTACATTTCTCGGTTCAGAAAAGCATTTTTTTTTCTGGTTTAAATATCCTACTCTTTTATTGATGAAAAAACAGATTTTGTTATTTTAAAAGTTGGTGATATCTCTGAGCTGTCCTTTTGCCAATAAAGCAGAGCAAATGGCTGAATATGGATAATATTTGTAGTTCCTTACCCTAAGTAACACTAGTACAAAAGAGGCAATATTTTACACTAAAATAAGAAAACTTATTTAAAAAAAAAGCGGTACAAGCAATGTGGATAAAACCTTTTACAAATTCATAAATACACTGTGATCAATTATTCAATTATCATAACAATTAATAAGAAAAATGTGGTTTTACTTTTCTATGCTTTATGAGTGCAAAATATAATAATATAATTTAGGAAAATAGGTACACCAAAAAATGTTTATGTTTAGTTTTGATTAAATTTATGTATATTTAAGTTCTAAATGAAATATCGGACTACTGTGGTAAAAGAATCTTATTGCACTAAACAAACAATGAATAGGAAAATACATTTTTACAAAACAATTTATGTTGTTTTAATTTTGTAAATAACCCTGTAAGTCTAAGAACCTCCTCTGAACAAACAGTATCCACCGACCGAATACATTTAGAACTTTTGAGAAATGAATTATCTTCCAGATAAGTATAACCGTATCCGGAAGATGGTAAAACAGGCCTTCTCTTGAAGGTTCCCAAATTTTTATTTCGTTTATTAACTCTATCTGTTGAAGTTTGGAGCACCACAGAAGCCAGTACTAATAAACTACACTGGGTCAGAACAAAGAATGAGAGAAAAACTTGTTTTCAATAGTAAGTACCTGTAATTTTTATCAAGTTCATTAAAATGACTCGATTCTTTACATAATCAGCTTCCGATTGTCGATAACATACCTGTAGGACTGAGGACACCCCATCCCTATTAGTAATGACGTCATATCTATTTGACAGAACGAAAGCTGTCATGCCTATCAGAGGGGAGTTCTCACCAGTTCCCACATTGGTGGGTAAACGGGAATCAACGTTTTTAAAAGCCAAATGTTTGATCAGGTCTAAACGCAACTTATTTTAGCTAAAAAATACTTTTTCAATAGAAAGTATTTATTTTTGAAGCGATTCATCTAGTATTTCAGAAAAAAAATTACGGTATCATAGCTTTTTTGGGAGTCCGAAAACATACAATGGCAACATTATTGCGTGATAATTTTTGGTAGACAAGACATTCTGAAGTGAAATTTTCATTCACAAATTCCTTTTCATTCAAACAAATATCACGCATTGCTTTGCATTGACAAATAATAAATGAACATTGTTTGATTATTTACAAATCCAGTAAATCAATACTATTGTCAGCTAAAGCAGTAACTATAAAGCAGCATCTGAATTTCGTACGTATATTTATTTCAAAAGAATTGATGTCGTGTTTCAACAACAAAATTGCGTCATAATTTCATGGAAACTTTAACTTCTCGTTTACTAACTTTCCGTTTTCTTTTGTTTTATTGCAGGAGTGTGTTAAAAGTGGTTTACAGTTAATTTCTGTAGAGTTCGCGGCGTTAAGTCGTTTTTAATTTGATGACATTATTCGATTTGGAAGACTTCCTCAATAATATGCCACCAGTGAAGCGAGGAAGACGAGGGGCGAGCGACGCTGATGAGGGAGACGATGAGTACAGAAAAAAGAGGGAGAGAAACAATGAGGTATGTACTTGATTATACAAATTTTAGATCGTAGAATAAGTGAGCAATAGTCCTCCGCTGAAGTAACTCGTTCTCTTTCATTAATTAGGCCAACCAATTTTATGATAACAAACTTGTTGCTAGGCTAAGCAATACTCTACATATTAGAATCTGAGATATTCCGCATGAGATATAATTTTGAACACCATCAACTCCTTTAGTAAATCATGTTATAAAGATTGTAGTGGTAATTTTCATTCAGGAAATGGAAAATAATGTTATCTAGCATTACATTTTAAAAAAACTGTCCAACTAAGCTTCACTTAAAACATTATTTTCTTATATTCTTGTATACTTCTTGATAATTTTGATGTTGTGTGATGTTAAGGCTAGATAGAGGGCCTAGACAAGTGACAATCGCTTGCAAAGCGTTTCGTATTTCTACAACAACTTTCAACAGGATTGACATAAGCTTTTCGATAGCTTATGTCAGTCCTTTTTGCCTTTTCCATCATCATTATTGCTGATATCACTTTGTCCAGGGTCTCTGGTCCCCCAAATTAGTACAATTTTGGAAGATTTATGTCATAACGGGGCAATGCACAACTGCTGCATCAAGTAGCATAAATATTGCACAATTGTTTACATCTTGTAATGATGATGCAATGATTGTAATATCATAAACTTTAGATTTTCATGAGAATGTTTATTCAAAATCATGACTTAAAGCGGTTTTTTAAGAGAACTAAATTGATGCTAATGATTTGACTTCTGGCCTGACCAAGATTATGTCCGGACTTTAAAAGAGACTGTGCCCTTTGAGTTTGTTTTGGTCTTTCTTCTTAGAGTAGTCAGTTAGGAAACACCGCACTCATCTAGTTTTAAAAACATAATTTAATTTTAAAAGTGTTTTTTAAACAAAATATTTTATTCATGTTTAGTTAAGATCTATTTAATTACTGTATTTTAACAATTTTTATTGAAAATTCTCATGTTGTTGTTTATTTTGTTTTGAGGGATGATGAAATTGTTGTGATTATCGTGACCTGTTTGAATAAGAAAATTATATAATAATATTTTGCTGCAGCATAGATTTGCTAAACATAAAATTGTGAGCACACTTTTTCGGGGATAGACCAAAACCAAAGCAAGCATATGTTACATAAATTACCCATAAAAAAAAGAAACACGTATTTTCCGAAGGGATAGGCAGTGATGCGTAGGACAGTAGGTACAACCACATTTTGGCAGTAATTATGTTAGTAAGAAAAATTTTTTGATTTGTAATCCTATTTCATGAGAATCTATTAATATACACCAATGGCTCACAGTGATTGTTACAGTTTGATTCAAACTTAATGGCGGCTCGGAAGTTAGTGTGTCGCTACGCAGTACCCCACCCCTCTCCCCCCCTGCTGACACATGAAATTGTTAAAGCGCAGTGACTCGCCTTATGTTCCGGACCGCCATTAAGTTTGAATCGAACTGTATATATAACTTTGCCTAACCCTTTCTTTTTATTATCCTCTATTGTGTTTCCTGGACATGTTGGCCCTGCAAAACATGATCACACCACCTTCACCGCGGTTAACCTCAACGGTGCCCTCCCCTCACCCCTCAACTTATTATTTTATTTTTATTTTCAGGCAGTCAAAAAAAGCAGAGTGAAGTCAAAACAGCAGACACAAGACACATTCTCACGCGTAAAAAAGCTGAAGGAAGAGAACCAACAGCTTGAAGATACTACAAAAAGACTGACAAAAGAACTGGAGTTATTGAAGGAGCTCTTCATCGCTACTGCAGCAAACAAGGCTGACCCCAAGTTTGATGGGATGGACCTTGAGAAGCTATTAGCAGATACGCCTGATAGCAAGTAGCGTAAGGAGGTAGTTTAAGCAGAACAAATATGAAACTAAGCTTTGAACAGATATGAGGCAAATCCCGCGCAGGATTAGGGAACCGACACACACACAGTCAGCACATCAGTTGTATCACTTGCACTAAGAAAATAGCTCTTACTGCTACGACTTAAAGGTGCTGTCAGTGTCAAAGTTATAACTTGTCAATTTTCATAGTGATTTCGTCAGTTCTTTTATTAAATCCGCTGAATAAGATACGTTAGTGATTCTATCTATACACTATTCATAGGCGTCATACACTGTATGACGCGTCCCGCGCGGGATTCCCCTCAGTGACGTCAGCTGGGTGAAGCAATTGACATTATCTCTTCATATACAAAACACTCAAATGCAATGAAAGAATTGCAAATCAACATAGCATTCCCTAAGGGAGCCCGAAGTTTATAGAAGGGTACGGCTTATTCCGTTTATCCACCCCAAAAAATACACCCTAAGGTGGACACTCGGAAACGTATGTCCGAAAATCCACCCTAAGCCTGTAAATTCCGTTTATCAAACTAGGCCTAGGGTGGATTCTTGGACATACCGTTTCCGAGTATCCACCTTAGGGTGGATTTTTTGGGGTGGATAAACGGAATTACCCGAACGCACTCTATTTTGCTAGTTATGCTTACTTCCGAGTAGGTAGTGCCCTCGCCTTCGTCCGCGTGTAAGTTCTTGTTTTGACATAAAATATGTCCTATGCACTAGGCAACATTTTAACTTTTTTTTTTAATAGGTTGAGTTCTAGAGATTGCCTTTTCAAACTTTTAGAAAATTTTACCCGTTTATAATATTACATCTCTGCCGTACCCTTCGGCGAAAACAAGCGTGATGTGATGTCTAATCAGTTTAGATGCAATATTTCTGTTCCATTATGCATTGATATATAAGACAAAAGTTGACTTGAATTTCTTTCATTTAAAAAATGTTTCGTGTATGTAGAAAATTAAATAATTATTTAAGATTGTCATCACATTTTTATTGATTTTGCCATAATTAGGTACCTAGTTTGTAAGATAGTATGGAATTGATTGAGTACATTGGTTTGTATTTTTAGAAATTATTATAATCTGTGATAGTTAGGGCCAGTTACTCAAACAAAAATTATCTCAAAATTAAATTGTCAAGCGCGCGTAATCTGCTGCGATTGGCTATCACTTGACAATTTGTCACATTAATTTTGCGTTAATTTTCGTTCGAGATGCTGGCTGTTAATCTAGTTCATATTGAACAATGTTCTATGACATGAGAAATTATGAGCACAAACTATTTGAATTGTTGTTGTATTGAGTAAAATGGGAGATTGTTATAGTATTATGATAAATGCTGTCAGGGAAGTTAATTGATAAGCATATTGACATTATATTTATAGACATTTCATATCACGGACAATTCAAGTTGGTAGTGAATCTTATCAATTAATTTCGCCGTCTTTATAATTTTGTCGCCATCTTAATTCTCAGATGGGTGAAACTTTGAGGTATTCCTTAGAAAATACCATTTAGAAGCACATATTAATGTACGTTTTATTTTTTTTATGATTTAAAATCATTTTTGACATAACAGCAGTACAAGGAAAATAATTTTGTAAATAAAACATCAAAATTCGGATAATATTTTATTATGTAAAAATATAATCTTACTATCTACAAATTGTAATTATTATGTAAGGTTTTACTCCAATGCGTGTTTCGGCGGGGTAGCTCGACTCGTTTCGAGCTCGAAAGAAATCGTTAACCGAATCATGCACGTGACTAATATGGAATACCGAACAAAATCATAATTATGAATGTTATATTATAATATTAAATACTGTCTAGGAATTTAGAATTACAATTTTTTTAATAAATTTGATACATTTTTATTATTATTCAGTCGTTGTCATTTTTAATAACTCCCTTGACTGCAAGTGAAAAATAATTTAATATTATGCACATAGCATATAATATACGTGAGTAAAATATGAAAAGATCACAGATAAAAAAATTAAGGAACTAATTTTTATTACAAAATAAAAAAAAAACATTTATCTGCTCAATATCTGAATCTTATTAAAAAAAACGTGTCGTGGGTATAGTTGTAAATAAACCGTATTAAACCAAAATCCGTGGTTTTAAATTTGTTTAAAACAGTTTTTAAAACACGGATTTTGGTTTAAAACCGTTTATTTACAACTGTAGTCGTTGGACACCCAGTTGCCTATAAGCAAAATCCAGCAACTGAGTTTTGAATGTGTCTTCTGAGGCCCTAGTGTGAGTTTCTTTTAGCCATCTCAACTTCACGCATAGACCTTCGGAGCGCAGAACCAGGCGCGGTCCGAGAGGGAGGGTCCTGGGGGTCATGACCCCCCCAAAATCATTCAAGCTGTCGAGAGACTGAATGAATGTTGTTGAATGACGTGCTTTACTAACTAAAAACTGTAGGTACTTAGAAACTCTGACCCACATGGCCATATAAAAAAAAAGGTGTACTTATCAATTAGGTAACCATTTCCCTAAAAATAATACTCGGCACCAATGGTGACCCCCCCCAAAACCTTGGGCTGCGACCGCGCCTAGCTCCGATTGGCCCTCCCCCAGTGAAGGGCCAATCGGAGCGCCGAACGCGGTCGATGCGTATAATCGAGATATTGTAATTATAAGAAACTCACACTAGGCCCTCTGATAGGTCGTTGAGCTCCCATAGTAGACTTTGCCTACAAAATCCATCAACTGAGTTTGAAACAACCTTTGCAGCTTCTGACGTTACATAAGTGCCCATGAAGGTTTATGTGAAATGAAATTTATTTTGAATTTTACTTCCACACATTAATAACCCCGTCAGCGGCCGCGCTGACCAGATATGGCTTGGATCCCTCCACCATGGTGAGGTCTGTGATGGGTGCGGTATGGTAGAACGAGCGCGACTCCACGCTGCGGTATATGTTGTCTTCGATTAGCGACGCGGGCGCAGAAGGGTTCAGTTTGCAGCATTCTTGGATAACTGTGGTTCCGTCTATTATGCGGCTTCTGTGATAAAAGAGAGGAGATTTTCGGATAAAACAAGAGAGGAATAAATAGCAGTAATTGAAGTCGGGTGTGAACGATGATGATGAATTTGAATTCATAGAATTTAGTGTATTTTGTAAAAAAAAAACAAGTTATTGGCTGGTGGAACATAAGCAGATGGCTCGCCTGGTGGTAACATCCTAACTTTTTATCCTAATCCTAACTAATATTACAAATGCGTAAGTGAGTTTGTTTGTTACGTTTTCACGCTAAAGCGGCTGAATGGATTTGGATTAAATTTGGCACAGGGGTAAACCATTACCTGGAGAAGGACATAGGATACTTTTTATTCCAATATTCCTACGGGATCGAAACTTATGCGGGTGAAGCCGCGGGGTGCAGCTAGTCTACAATATCACAGGAATCGTAAAGTCGCCGTGTATAACCGCTCTAAGAGAAACACACTATTAAATTCTACCTACCTATACTTGATAGCGTTGGGTGTATGCCTGAGCGCATCGTTGTGTGCATGCAGTAGCACATAGGAGTCCTCTGGTTGCTCGAGGTTCCAGTAGCGCAGGCGCAGGTCGGAGCCGCCCGTCACTACGAACCGGTTGCCTTCCCGCGCGCCGCAGTAGATTGAACTTATGTAGTGTGAGGCCTGGAAGAATATTAGGCAATATTATTAGTATTATGTACGTTATTTTAAGTGCCATTGCCATTGTAAGTGTGTTACACAATCACTCCGCAGATATCACGCGACATAGGACGCCAGCTTTTATAAAAGAATTCCAAAAGACTCACAGCCGGCGTGTAGTGCAGCGGCTGCACGCAGTTGGTGCTGGGCCACAGCGCGCGCGTGCGCTGGCCCGACTCCAGCGCCCAGGCGGCCGCGTCGCGCGCGCCGGCCGCCCACACGCCGCCGCTGCTGCCGCCACCCACTATGCGCCGCACGCGCTCCGCTGGACAACACAATACTATATTATGCAATTAGTGAATAAAGGACGGATTTAAAGCGAGGGCCATAGATGAATCACGAGCAAGTGAAGGATTCTAACGACTGAATCACGACCGTAGGGAGTGATTCACGTGATGATTGAATCACGAGCATAGCGACTGATTCAAGTGTAAGAAACAAGTGTAAGAATCCTGAGCGACGCGAGTGATTCATGGCCCTCGATATATGGCCCCGTTTTATTCAAGAGTTGCATACTATACTTTATACCATGACTACGAGAAGAAAAAAGATTTAAGCGAAAATAATAGACAATTAATGGAGAAAAAATTCAGTTTTTAGCCTTTTAAGGTAAGCTTGCAACTTGTTAGGAAAACAGACTCTGAAAATATGCCAGAAGCTTGATTTTCATTTTTCTATTTGCAAAACTCATCGTAGTCTTTGATGTAAACCAGCCGTGATTTGTTGGGTAGCAAGTTTTCTACTATATCTGCCGCCCTCTCTTTCATAAACTCAGGTGTTAACACATCTTCTTCATCACTTGAAAGCATTTTCAATCGATTTTTGACGACAAAGTTTAGTGTTACTTAACACTAAATCATCATATGACTTCTCCCGGTCTGGGCGGAGTGGAAGGGCGTGTCAGACTCTTACTGACTAAAACCCACCCGTGTTCCTTCGGTTGCCTGTTGCCAGGGTCCCGGTATCCCTTTCGGACTATTCCGCAACCCTGGCAGGCATCGGTCCTAACGGACCCCGTCAGGTGTGCTGACATCTCTTTGAGGCGCGCGTGGAACACGACGCGCCATCGACCTGGGCCTGGTCCTTATCGGACGGCGAGCTACCCATTGCTCGCCGTCCGCAAGCCCGCGCCTATGGTGGCCGGGAATCCGCCTGGGATTCCCGACGCCCAGGGTGACTCCAGCGGCGGCGGTTAGGGGCGTGAGGGTGCAAGCTTTGCCTCTCCCTCACGCGTTCCGCCTCCTCCTTCGCGAGCATCACTGTTTCGCAGAAGGAGGTGACCGCCTCCCATGCCCTCTCGCTCCGTACCATGGCCTGGACCAGGGCCGGACGCGAGAGGTTAGTGCCGCCAATTCTTCAAAGGCATTTTGTACTGCCTCTCGGGTATTGAATTTTTTTCCCGCCAAGAAGTTATCCAAATTCTGGAAAAAGTAGTAGTCTGTAGGCGCAAGGTCTGGTGAGTAGGGCGGATGACGGAGAGCTTCCAACCCCAGTTCTTGCAACTTGGAGACCGTCTGCTGTGCAGTATGAGGTCGCGCGTTGTCGTGCAGGAGCAGCGGAGACGAGCGATTGACCAATGCTGGTTGGAGATGCGCCAGCTTCTCCATCATTGTGTTCAGTTCTTCACAGTACACATCTGCAGTAATGCTCACCCCGTTTGGTAAGAAGCTGTGATGAATCACACCGGCGCTAGACCACCAAACAGTGACCATCACTTTTCTAGGGGTAAGTTTTCGTTTAGGGCATTGTTTAGGTGCTGAACCAGGATCCAACCAACTTGCTGAGCGCTTGCAGTTATCAAACAGAATCCATTTTTCATCGCAGGTAACAATGCGGTTCAAAATTCCTTCATTTGTGTTTCTGTTGAGCAGTGCAAGGCACGTCTCGACGCGTACTTCGCGCTGGCGATCATTGAGTTCGTGGGGCACGCATTTGTCAAGCTTTTTTACCTTGCCAATTTGACGCAAATGGACCAATATTGTTTTGACGCTAACGTCGAAAGCTGCTGCTAATTCAGCCGTAGATTGTGTATCATCAGCTTCCACAATCGCCTTTAATTCGTCATTGTCGACCAAAGTCTTCGGAAGACCGCGAGGTTCATTTTTCAGGTCGAAATTTCCAGAACGGAAGCGAGCAAACCAATAACAGGTGGTGCGTTGGTTTGTAGTGTTAGCTCCGTAAACGTCGTTGATGTTGCGTGCCGCTTGTGCCGCGTTGCTGCCACGACGGTACTCATATTCCATAATTACTCGAATTTTTAACGTATCCATGATGACGAAAAAGATTGAAATGCGATGAAAATGTAACACTAATCAATAAAGAAATGACTACTTTTGGAAAAAAAAATCCATGTTTTTAAAATAAAATTAATTTGAAATTAGAATTCTTAGCCAAACAAAAATTATTTTGATTTGAAATGGCCAGTACTGCAGAACGGCAATTTCATAGGTAAAGACCTAATATGTATTGAAGGAATCAGCTGCATCAAATCGGACTGAAAGCCGACCTAAACATACTTGGGTAAGGCTAGGCAGATGATGGTGGCTAATTGAATAACTTCAAATGACTCACAGTTGGGATGCCGCACAGACGTGATGGGCAGTTGGAACCTCAGATCCCACACGCAGATGGCGCCACTGGACGTGCCCACTGCGAGGTACCCGCACGGGTCCGCGTATAAACATGTGTAGACACCTTGCTTTAAGTCGCCTTGGAGTTTCCATGCGTTGCCTATGAACGAAATACATAAATTAAAATATAGCAAATAAAAATCAATAAAATGTTGTTATAAAAAATTATAACTCTGGATTTGTGCCCGGTTGATGGCAATAGTCTCCCCCCTATTATATGGGACTCAAACATAACTGACGAAATGTGGGTGTACGATAGGTACCAGTGGCAAAAGGACCATAGAACACAATTCCTATCGGTTTCCCTTTGGAGGTTCGCATCAGCAAGTCGACCGCTATTGAACAATGGCACAGTCAATAGCGTCTACTATTGCCAAAATATATAGTTAAGTACTGGGTATTTAATTCACTATAACATTCGAACAACAAAAACGCCTATTTCTAGCTTTGAATTAGCAAACAACAAAAAATTTCCTAAAATAACCCGGCGCCAAAACGTCAGAATCGGGAACTAATCATTCATACAAAAGCGATCCCGTCATGAGGTCACGTGGCACCGCTTGATAAGGACGAGAGCAAGCCGGTGTACAACGGGTTACGATAGAGACAGATATAGAAAAAATGCGAGCCCACGACCTCATTGGTCAGCAGTAGCGCTTGTAACCAACGAGGCAGATTTATTCTGTATAATAATCCTTATTCTATTCTAATGTCTACCTGGTGCCCTCAAGTCCCAGCCCACAATAGTGGCGAGTAGTGTGGCGTAGGATATGACGGCGCCATGTGACGGCGCCGCTACGCACACCGCATCGTCACCGTCACCTTCTAGCTGCCGACCTTGGGAGAGGTTCATACGGGATGACGTGCCGTCGACCCTAAAGGAAAAAAGGTAAGTTTTAATGATAGTAGAGATTGGTAAAAGGCAGATTTTAATAAAAAAATACACGACTACACAAGGTCGTTATGTTGAAAACAAAGTGTAAATAGAACAAAGTAAAACTAAGTTTCGTTATCTGCATAGCCAAGGAGCCGCGGGATTACTGATCATCAGTCATCGGAAAAAGGTGAGCTAAAATACCTAAAGGTCGAAAAGGAGACATAACGAAGATGCCTTACGACAAAATATTTTATAATAATATATATATATATTATTATATTATATTATATTATTTATATATTATAATATATATATAATAATAAAAAGTTATGTAATTATTAAAGCTGGTATGTAAATTACATTAGCTTCAGCGCTTACTTACATCGTTCAAAGGAAGATATGGAGATTAAATATTAAAAAAAACGATTTTCGCGAACCCAAATTAATTTTCGGTGAACGTTGAATAACATTAATTTGACAACAGATCAGGAAACACGCACCGTGCTCCAAAAAAAACACTGCTTAATATGGACAAGACACTGGATTATAAAAACACATCATTTCAAATCAGATTTCAGTATTTTAAAATTATCTCTTACAACAAGCTAAATTGAACCTTATTTCAATAAACATACATACCTTAATACAAAGACAGACTCTTGCGTAGCCGCTACCAGAGATTGTCCTCCCTCACATGCAGCTATCGATAGTACGGGACCAGCATTTCTATTATACATTGATTTTGATCTGCAAACAAAAATAAAACATATTTTGTATTCATTAAAAATAATTCCTTCTTCTTGTTTCACTATAGTATTCCTAAAAGTAGACAAATAAATGATAAATGATTTATTTTCTGTAAGTGGGTTTGTACAAATACTTTTACACATCAATCACATTTTTAAAACTAGATGTGTTTATGATAAATTAAACAAATATTTATTATTGAAAAGTAGGTTTACTTATGTCTTTTACAGTTTTTTGTTACATTTTTATACGTAATGAACGGAGAACCGTTTTGCCAGTTGAAGCTTGAATGGAATGTAGGAATGGAACACGTGAATGAATGTTTTGAATGAATGCTTGAGCGAATGTGTCGTAGGCAAGATGAGGTCGGCATTTCCTATCTGACTACTCTGAGAAGAAAGGCCGAAATAAACTCAGAGATCACAGTCTCTTCTAAAGTCCAGACATAACCTTGGTCAGATCATGTGAAGACCATGCTGTAGATTGGTGTCTGAAATGGTCTTTTGAGGAAAGAATCACACAGATTGAGTGGACCTGTCCAGTCAGTGCACGCATTTGTCAGTAAGTAAAGTAGATAAGGGTAGGAGAATAATGAGGAGCAAGGAAGTAGCTTGCATAATGCATAATCAGCCTATAATGTTCCCACTGCTGGGACACAGGCCTCCTCTCTGTGAGAGGGAGCGGGCCGTAATCCACCACGCGGGCCCAGTACGGGTTGGTAGATGTCACATGTTTTGGAATTTTTGGACATGCCGGTTTCCTCACAATGTTTTCCTTCACCGTTTTGAGAGGAGCGGTGATAAAATTATTTACACAACGTAGAGCGTCTGCCTAGGTTCGAACCTACAACCTACAACTCGAAAGTCACAGCCGTTACCACTGAGCCACCACTAGCTAGCTTACCTATTCTGCGTTCGCAGTTTATTTGCCAAACATGTAAACAGAGTTTTAGGAAAAACAACTGTAATGCCTACACATAAGCTTCAGTTTGCGCTACAACAACGTTTTTTATGACTTTTTTTTGTCAATCTAAAATCAACTTTATTTACACTTTAATAAATTTGATGTTTGTTTAAATGGAAATAACATCAATATTAGAAACAAGGATTTAAATAGACCTAACATGTAAATATAGCCATTGATGAAGACTATTACATGAACATACCTGTTGATATGCGCCTGAGTGTGTAACCGCGCCGCGTCCCACAAGCGAACCGTGCCGTCGTCTGAACATGATCCGAATAACGATCGGTGAGCTGGGAGAGTTACTAGTTGGTTCACGCGCGCCCTGAAATAGAAGCGATCAGTTGCCGTATTATGAAGTATTCATGCCACCATTTTTCTAGTGTGAGAGAGAGACGGAGCTAGACAAGGCCGATAGCATAAATCCCGTTTTCGCAGAGGAATAATGTAGGCGGTTATCCATACTAATATTATAAATTCGAAAGTAACTCTGTCTGTATGTTACCTTTTCACGCCTAAACCACTGAACGGATTTCGATACAATTTGGCAAGGAGATAGATGGCATCCCGGGGAAGGACATAGGGTACTTCTTACCGACATACCCCGCAGCCGCAGCCGCGGACGGTAGCTAGTACTTCATAATACTACCCCAGGATTGCATATTGTGGCTTTTATTCATAACTTGCTGCTGCCCGCGAATACTTCTGCGAACCAAGTAGAAAAGTAGCCTATGTCCTTCTCCGAGTCATGGTCTACCCCTGTGCCAAATTTGATCTTAATCCGTTCAGCCGTTTTAGCGTGAAAGCGTAACAAACAAACTTACTCGCGCATTAAAATTTTAGTTGACGTTGTTCTGTCCAAACAAAAATCCCATAGAAAGGACTTTTAGTTTTTCTCTTGTATAAATTTTTCATAATCAAAAAATCTTATTATCTCATTTTTTCAGTTTTTTTTGGTTTTGTGAGCGTGGTCAAATAATTTTCTTTCTTCTTTCAGTAATAATAAAACTGTCTCCCATCTACCTCATTTCTTCTTCACTGGACCTGACCACAATCTTAATCCTAACTAATACTATAAATGCGAAGGTGAGTTTGTTTGTTTGTTACGCTTTTACGCTAAAACGGATAAAAGGATTTGCATGAAAGGCACAGGGATAGCCTGTGCCAAATTTCTTGCAAATCCGTTAAACTTTCACCTGGACATAGGATACTTTTTATCCCGATATTCCCACGGGATCGAGATTTACGCATGTGAAACCGCGGGGCGCAGCTAATGATTAAATACTTCCAAGAACTAATCCATACTTACATTGTTGGTATAGTCCTCCTTATGGAATTGGAAAACGGTGTCCCTTGAAAATTAAAAAACGGCTGCACGGTTTAGTCCAACTCTTTCTACTCTATATATTGAATACTAGATGCGCCCCGCGGTTTCACCCGCAGTCTCAATCCCGTAGGAATATCGGGATAAAAAGTATCCTATGTCCTAATCCAGGTCATGGTCTACATCCAAATCCGACCAGCCGTTTCAGCGTGAAAGCGTAACAAACAAACAACTTTCGCATTTATAATCACTACATATTATAAAACAAAGTCCTCCGCTGCGTCTGTCTGTTCGCGATACACTCAAAAACTACTGCACCGATTTTCATGCTGTTTTTACCAATGGATAACAACCGATGATAATAACCGACATCCACGTGGGCGAAGCCGGCACGGCATCAGATAGTATTATTAATAGTTAGGATTAGGATTGTCACTTACTTGTGTTCATGTAAATATGCGAGCAGTTGGTTGCCCGGCCGCCAGCCGTGCGGCGGCAACACGTCCTCACTGTTGTCTAGCGGATCGTCGTGACTCCTGACAACAAACAGATCATTGACTTTTACCACAGATGAATACAGATGACTCACTCCACATTTTAGGTATGAAGCTACAAGTACGCGGCGGGCCCGTCTTGTCGGGTCAACTCAGTGAGTGTAACGTAGTCAGAAGATCTATGACTTATGCAATAGAAAGAGAGGCATCTTCTAAGTGAATATATAACTGTAGGTAATTCTTTAATATTTACAGGGTGTTAGGGTAAACACGGTTATCCTTGAAACCAGTGGTTTGGTTTCATTTATAGAACGTAAAATCAATGGAAAATTCAACTTTTTTTTTAAAGAAAATCTACATTTTTCCACAAGAGTATTTCACCCTTTCACCCGAGGGCGCTAGGGCAACGAACTTGCGTCTCAGCACGGGTGGGTGGCGCGGCACGTGACTTGACGGGCCGCGAGCGCAACCCCTGCCCCAGTCAGTCAGCTGTTTCGCTAGCGAGCACGGTGCAGGATAGAAACTTTTTTAAATCTTTTAATGAAAATAACATTTTTTATTGTTACTCGGTCATTTATTTTTATATTTAAGTCAACTAACCATGGTTTGAGTGACAACGGTGTTTACTCTTACAGCCTGTATAAAAATAAAAAAATATATAAATTACCTCAACGACTTCTGGTATTTCTGTTGCATTCGTGACGTCAAATCTCTCAGTTCTACGCGACACGGAGCCATGCTGTCTGCAAGGATTTGAAAAATTTTACACATATCATCGCCCCTGTAATCCCTGAAGGGTTAGGCAGAGGTGTACCTATAGTACATCCACATTTCGCCAGTTATGTTTAAGTCCCATGTAATAGGCGACGGGGCAGAAACCCAGACTCCGGGCTGCTATTGAGAAATTGAGAATAATGATAATTATTCCGGTGGATGTCATCCTGTCTGTTATTACCAGTGATCGGAATAGGTAGAGCTAATCTACCTAAAGTTCGAAAAAGAACAGAGACAAAGTGGAGACGCCTTACGACAAAAGATTTTTTCGGGACTAATGTCGGGGTTTCGGGACATCACTTAAGTACAACCAAAATTAATAACGTAAAACAACTATCAAATTCATTTCCTGTTTCTATTTTAAAAAAGAGAGTATGCACGATTTATTGTTTTCAAAAAATAAAGTTAATTTTCTTAACTTCGTTTGAACGATGTAAGTAAGCGCGGAATGTAATTTACATACCAGCTTTAATAATTATATAACTTTTTTTCGAGACATTAGTACCGAAAAAATATTTTGTCGTAAGGCGTCTCCACTATGTCTCTGTTTTCGAACTTTAGGTATTTTAGCTCACCTTTGTCTAATCACTGGTTATTAATTACTTTCACCAATTCATGTAAAAATGCGGTGATAATAGCGTTAGTTATATGGTGGTGACAATCCAATCCATTGTGCAGTTAAGAAAAACTAAACGCACACACACACACACACACTTAGAACCGAAAGCACGAAAACCGACTTTGTTTTATACTATTTACATTAATTTGAATAGAGGAGCTCGTGGCTAAGTAATAACAGCAGCTCGGGTCGATCTATCAGGTTAAGTTACGCTTGCCGGGGTTGGTCCGTGGATGGGTGACCATTTTCACATATCGAGACTCCTCCGTGCCTCGGAAAGCACGTTAAGCCGTTGGTCCCGGCTGTCATTTGTGGATCTTTGACAGTCGTTACGAGTCGTCAGAAGCCCGAAATTCTGACAACCAGTCTAACCAAGAGGTATCGTATTACCCAGTTACTGGGTTGTGGAGGTCAGATAGGCAGTCGCTCCATGTAAAATACTGGTATTCAGCTGCATCCGGTTAGACTGGAAGCCGACCCCAAAGGCTAGGCAGATTGACATTAATATGAAAAGAGAAAAATTTAAGAGGGGGGGGGGATATTTTTTTTTGTTTAGAGGTCTATTCATCCGATTTAAACAATTCTTTCACTGATAGTAAGCTACGCTATTGCCGAGTGCCGTAGGATATGTTTTATGTTAAAACACGCGGACAAAGTAGTGGACAGACGCTAGTTTAAGATAAGAAGACAAAATTTTGTCATGAAAATGGCTGGAAACCTTCACCAGTATGTAATGAAAGAAGAAATAATGTATGATGATCAGCTGGTATATAATATAATATTTATTTAGCCAAAGATATACAACGTGTAACTTTAAATGCGCAAAACCTGAAAATAGTTTGATCCGAAACGAGCAGAATCAATTGAACCACTTTTTAATATAGGTCACATTTTTCAAAAAATCTTTTTTAAAAACGTTGCCGTGTCTATTTATTAATAGGTCAAGTCAGCGCGCGCAGCGGCCCGGTGACGAGCCCTCCCTCGATAGAGGGTCACAGACGCAAGAAACGATCCGAATTGCCAGTAAAACTAAAACAGCACATAAAACTTTTACAATTTTTGAAATGATTCTTTTTCTCTCTGATATAGGTCAATTGAATTAAAAATCAGTTGGGGTGTCTGAGGTTTTGCGCATTTGACGTTACACGTTGTATAATATATACATACACTGCACATAGCTAGCGCTGTGTCCTAGTTGTGAATGATGTGGAGGCACTGACATCGCCTGTGATACTACACCGCTACCCGACACCACATGTGATTGAGTTACACCCTCTGAAAAAAAACGACCAAAATAAACTGCCGGGTCTGAGCCCCTAGACAAAGTGACATTCTATCAGCGATAACGACGATGGAAAAGGCAAAAATGTATAGGACTCACATAAGCTCTCGAAAAGCCTATGTCAATTCTGTTGAAACTCGTTGTAGAAATACGAAACGCTTTCGAAGCGATTGTCAGTTGTCTAGGGCCTCAGAGTCTTGGAAATTCGTTAAACTATACAGGGTGTAAGGGACAGCCCTCCGCAGACTGATGGGATGAATTCAGCATATCATACTAAGACGACCGGTACATTAAATTATTTCAGGAAATTTATGGGAATCCAATAAATCTGATTTGTTTTATTACCTTACGCGCAATGTATCGTTACCGTGGCAAAACGCACGTAGCCGTACTCCTCGTGGAGGGGGGGGCGCGCTCGCGCCACGTGATTGATCAATGTAAATTCCGAGCTTCACGCGTCGTTCGCTATATTATTTCAACATCGATTGCAGATTTTTTTGAATTTTCATGATAAAATTTCTGGTGGAATATGATTTAAAATAAGGAGCGGAATGCCCCCTGTTAATTTGCGGAGGGCTGTCCCTTACACCCTGTATGATCTGTGTTATGCATTCTTATTTCAAGATTCTTTAGCTAATGGAATTTATAGGAATTTTATGCTTAACTCGTAGAAAAACTGTATGCCAACTCGAACTCATAGATACTTTCTCACGACTTCGTTTTACTTGATAGTTTTAAGGGAAATATTGAATTGATTTGAAATATGAAAAATTATTGAGATTCCCATGACGATTTTTTTTTTAAATTAATGAACCTGTAAAAACTTTTTGAGCTTCTAATGAAGCAAACTTTTTTATTAATGGAGCCTCTTTTTACATTTCTGACGTTTTCTCACAGTTGGTCGCTAACTGTAACTAAGTTAGGATACCCCGATAAAACTGGTTAGGTTATTGAAAAAATAAACACGCGCGTCTAGCGCCCCAATTGCGTAACACACTTTCTTTTACATTCAGAAGGATTCTGAAGGAAATTTCATTGCTTCGTAAGTTTGAAAACTTCGTCTGTTTGACAACGTAAATAACGGAAAGAATGTCGTCGAATTAAAATGAAAGACACTGCAATTGCTAGTGTGTAACATAATTACTCCGCGCTGAATTGGTCGCAGTAACTAAGCTATGGCACCCCGACCAAATGGGTTAGGTTAGGTTAGAACAGTGACCAACCGCAGACATAAGTACCGCGGACGTAAGTTGGTTGCAGTAAATTGACTATTTAGTACTTTAAGGACCCCGAAAAAGAAAATATTAGAGGTATTAATTATATTAGAGTGTTCAATAATATTTTTATTAGGAAGTAAAATGTGGATTATTAGAAGTTCGATCAAATAGAAGCCCAGTTTTAATATAGACATAAATAAAAATGTATTTCTATTATATCTTTTATTTTTAAAGAGTAACCGTGGAGTTTCTTGCCGTCTCTTCCCCATAGGAAACGACCAATTGGAACCGTGCACCTAGCTTCTGACGTTTCAATACCTTACCTCTTGATTGTTGTTCATGTGACTGTCCGAACATGTGTTGCCATTCCGTGTTCATATGCGTTTCGTGTGATACTGACGTCTTGTGTATACGTCTGTAATTACAACACCATTTTATTTAGGAAGTGCCTCCGCTGCCGGCGCCGGATGCTGAATTGTCTGCCGGCGCTGACTTTGGTTGTCAGTTTGGCGTATGGAGTGGATAAGCAAGGTAGGCATAGTGAAAAAAAACATGTAATAGAGCATTTTTTTTTCCATATTCCAGTAATAAAGTCATAAAATACTACCCGAAACCGAACTAGTAAGATTAGGTTTAATAATTTTAATCGCAAAAAAGGTTAGGTTAGGTTAGAACTGTGACACCTACGACAAAAACGACTAGAAAATGCAGAAAAACATATTTTAGTTACGGTTAGTTAGTTGGGGTTCTGAATACTGGAAGGGTTTCTATATACGCGGCGCCGCAAATTGCAAAAAAAATGTAAGAAAATTTGAATTTGATTATTGCCGGCAGCCGATACTAAAAACATGCCGATGTTTTTAATATCGGCTGCTAGTAATGTCACTGCCGGTTCCCAATGGCGTTATTCTTGGGAGCCGGCGCCGGCAGCGGAGACACTCCTTTTTATTTAAGGTGGATGCGCTAGGGTAGTCCGCGAAATTCAAATTTTCGTAAGTTTTTTTTTCAATTTGCAGGTCAGTATCAGGTTGTATGTTGATCTAAATATTATTTGCGATCGTAACAAACATGGATTTACAGAATTATAATCTTTAGAATCAGCAATACAACTTCGTTCATGTAAGTGTATTGAATGACTATTTCATGAATTCGTCGTTCAATGCACTTTCATGAACTTAAAGAGTTGTATTGCTGATTCTTATGTTTCGTGGTCCGTGGATGGGTGACCATCTTTACATACCGAGACTCCTCCGTGCCTCAGAAAGCACGTTAATCCGTGGGTACCGGCTGTCATTCGTGGATCTTTGACAGTCATTACGGGTCGTCAGAAGCCCGAAAGTCTGACAACCAGTCTTACCAAAGGATATCGTATTACCGAGTTACTAGGTTGTGGAGGTCAGATAGGCAGTCGCTCCATGTAAAATACTGGTATCCAGCTGCATCCGGGTAGACTGGAAGCCGACCTCAAGTTAGTTGGGAAAAGGCTAGGCCGATTGATTGTTTTTTTTGGATATTTTGTACATCCTGTATTTTTGGATATTTTGTACACCCTGTATTTTTGGATATTTTGTACACCCTGTATTTTTGGATATTTTGTACACCCTGTATTTTTGGATATTTTGTACACCCTGTATTTTTGGATATTTTGTACACCCTGAATTTGTTGACTTACCTATTTTGTGTTGAGGCGTACAGTTTATCGACATGTTGCATCGCGTCTGTGGCGCCGGTGTCCAGTTGTACGGCGCGTGATATGCCTGTTTGTTGTAGATTTAAACGACCGGGAGCTTCTGTAATGTGCTGGAACATATAACAGTTTCTATAAGGCTTATATTCTTACTAGCTGCGCCCCACGGTTTCAGTCGCATAAGTCTCGATCCCGTGGGAATATCGGGGTAAAAAGTATCATACGCATTATCTATTATGTCAGCGGAACTATAATGGTTTATGTATAGTACAACTATTTTCTTAATGTCTCTCGGGATTCATCGCATTTCCGAATACAAACGAATCCTAATTGCTATGTCCATCAATTATTAGACTTATCGAATACTAGCTGCGCCCCGCGGTCCCACATGCATAAGTCTTGGTCCCGTAGGAATATCGGGATAAAAAGTATTCTATATCCCTCTCCAGGTTTTGGTCTACCTACCCCTGTGCCAAATTTCATCCAAATACGTTCAGCCGTTTTAGTGTGAAAGCGTAACAAACAAACAAACTCACTTTCGCATTTATTAAATTAGATAGGATTAGGAAGAAACATTAAAACAATTAAGAATATGTTTTTGATATTATGTTTGTTACTGACCTGTGTAGATGATCCTTGTATTTTGATTAAATGCGCACTCATTGCTAAGAGCTGATTTTCTACGTGCTCTGTCATACCTGAAATAAGTTTTCATAATAATAGGTCTTTACCTATGAAATTGCCGTTTTGTATGAAAAAATTTAAACGAATTTTTTTCATGAATTTTTTATTTGTATTAATCGAAGTAATCACCCATGCAATCAATGCATCTTTGCCATCGCAGTGGCAGTTTATTGATGCCCTTCTTAAAGAAATCAGCTGGACGGGAGGCAACAAATTCTTCAAAGGCATTTTGTACTGCCTCTCGGGTATTGAATTTTTTTCCCGCCAAGAAGTTATCCAAATTCTGGAAAAAGTAGTAGTCTGTAGGCGCAAGGTCTGGTGAGTAGGGCGGATGACGGAGAGCTTCCAACCCCAGTTCTTGCAACTTGGAGACCGTCTGCTGTGCAGTATTGAGGTCGCGCGTTGTCGTGCAGGAGCAGCGGAGACGAGCGATTGACCAATGCTGGTTGGAGATGCGCCAGATTCTGCATCATTGTGTTCAGTTCTTCACAGTACACATCTGCGGTAATGCTCACCCCGTTTGGTAAGAAGCTGTGATGAATCACACCGGCGCTAGACCACCAAACAGTGACCATCACTTTTCTAGGGGTAAGTTTTCGTTTAGGGCATTGTTTAGGTGCTGAACCAGGATCCAACCAACTTGCTGAGCGCTTGCGGTTATCAAACAGAATCCATTTTTCATCGCAGGTAACAATGCGGTTCAAAATTCCTTCATTTGTGTGTCTGTTGAGCAGTGCAAGGCACGTCTCGACGCGTACTTCGCGCTGGCGATCATTGAGTTCGTGGGGCACCCATTTGTCAAGCTTTTTTACCTTGCCAATTTGACGCAAATGGACCAATATTGTTTTGACGCTAACGTCGAAAGCTGCTGCTAATTCAGCCGTAGATTGTGTATCATCAGCTTCCACAATCGCCTTTAATTCGTCATTGTCGACCAAAGTCTTCGGGCGACCGCGAGGTTCATTTTTCAGGTCGAAATTTCCAGAACGGAAGCGAGCAAACCAATAACAGGTGGTGCGTTGGTTTGTAGTGTTAGCTCCGTAAACGTCGTTGATGTTGCGTGCCGCTTGTGCCGCGTTGCTGCCACGACGGTACTCATATTCCATAATTACTCGAATTTTTAACGTATCCATGATGACGAAAAAGATTGAAATGCGATGAAAATGTAACACTAATCAATAAAGAAATGACTACTTTTGGAAAAAAAAAACCATGTTTTTAAAATAAAAAAAATTTGGAATTAGAATTCTTAGCCAAACAAAAATTTTTTTGATTTGAAATGGCCAGTATGCAGAACGGCAATTTCATAGGTAAAGACCTAATATACAATATGTAAAAAAAAACCCTGCCAATCTGAAAGGGATACCTAAGTACTGCAATAACATTACCAAAATATAACAACAAATCTTATTATCATTGAAAATAAAAAAGTTATTGCTATTTAAAATTCACATTGTTACTATCAAAATTACCCCAATTCCATGATATTAGCATATCAATGTGTAATCAGCCGACAAACGACGGGCGCTGGCGCCTCATGTATTACGCCGGTAAAATTCCACATTAAAAAAAAACTGCGTGTTTTTATTTTCTTTTTTGCGTCATGTTTACCGAAAAATGTATTTTCTTTCTTTATTTCTTTCATAACAAGAAGCCAACAATGCTCACCATCGGACGCAAGTCTCCTGAACAAGTTTCTAAGTTGCTGCCCCATTTCGGAGTATTGCGGCACTGTTCCTTGTTTTACCTAAAACAATAAAGCTTTAGTATACACCGTCTAATGCTGCGAACTGACAGCAACGCGATAATAATCTTTTAGGGTTTCATCAATCTGCCAGGGTTGCGGAATAGTCCGAAAGGGATACCGGGACCCTGGCAACAGGCAACTGAAGGAACACGGGCGGGTTTTAGTCAGTAAGAGTCTGACACGCCCTTCCGCTCCGCCCAGAGCGGGAGAAGTCATATGATGATTACCCACCCAAAAAAAAAAAAAAAAGGGTTTCATCAATGAGCGCGTCTGTACTGTTCTTATTTATACTGTGACAAAGAGCTCTACTACTGCCATAATAAATCCACTATACCTTGAGTCTAGTATTTCTTCTCTCTCGTAACGTGTGCACCAGTCTATCCACGTCTCCGTGACGTAACACAGCATCCAGCACCTTGCGTGGGATCGGCTCTGCTAAGCTCTCTAATAGTAGTTCTGCCCTTTCCACCTGAATAATACCGAAAAAAATATTATTAACATTTTAAAATATTTTTATAAAAACACTAGCTGCGCCCCGCGGTTTCACCCGCGTAAGTCTCCATCCCGTGGGAATATCGGGATAAAAAGTATCCTATGTGTTAATCCAGGTTATAAACTATCTGTTTGCCAAATTTCATCCAAATCCATTCAGCCGTTTTTGCGTGATTGAGTAACAAACATCCAAACACACAAACTTTCACATTTATAATATTAGTAGGATTAAAAAAAAAAGAAGAAAAATATTGTAAGTAGCTCATCGGCATCAGGATCCTCCAAGCTGCCAGTGATCAGGGCTCCAAAGAGAGGAACCTCATTCATAGACGTATATATATATCATTCATAGAGATAGGATACTTTTTATCCTGATATTTCCACGGGATCGAGACTCACGCGGGTGAAACCACGGGGCGCAGCTAGTAAATGATAATTCTAAAACAGTTACCTGTATTAGTTTGTGCTTGAGGTGGGGCCACACTAACGGCAATATCTTGCAGTTCACATCGATAGGGTTCAGCAGACTCGACACGCAAGATACCAAGCCGCATACTTCGTGACGAATCTAGAAACAGAAATAATATAGCCGTAAGGGTCCGTTCAGACCGTGACGTGAAGCGACGCGACGCTGCGCGCACTTTTTAACAATTATCGAACTTATTTTCTTCACGATAAGGTATAATTTTAGTGCGAGGATTGACACGTGTACACAAAGTACGCTGAGATACGCGGTGCTGCGCAGCGCGTGTACCTTATTGTGTAGTAAATAAATTCGATATTGTATCGGATCATAAAAAAGATAGATTAAATATGAATTTTAGTACTTAATAGAGATAATGTACGGTCATCAGAACATATACTGTGAAAGTTATGAAACTAATGTTATTGTTGAAATAACCAAACATAAATTGCAAAAGATTTTCTGAATTGAGAATTGTTTAAAACTGTACGTTCCCGTGGGATATTTTCCGACATCCACGCCAGCGAAGCTGCGGAAAAAACGCTAGTACCTAAATGAATAAATTTTACCCATAAGTTAGGATGTGCGAGGAACACAGCACTCTCGGCCACAAGGTCGCACAGTGCTTGCTTGGGCAATAACCCCAGCTCTGCCAAGTTGGTCGTAGCTCGTAGAGCCTTCGCTATTATCCACTCCGACTGGTCTGTTAGGCCCTGGAAAAATATAAATTATATATTCAATATATAGAGTCGAAAGAGTTTGACTAAACCGTTCAGCCGTTTTTTTAAATTTCAAGAGACACCGTTATCCAAATCTACAACATTAGTTTTTGTTTACGCTTAACCCGAAAAGGGGTCATTGTACTCATCATTTTGAACAACTTTTTCTATGGGACCAACATTGAAATCGCGAAAAAAAAAATCAGCTGTTCCATACATTTTGTCGATTTAAGTGAACACAAATGTATGGAACAGCTGTTTTTTTTAAATCAAATTTTAATTTTATATTCTTAATTTTACTTAATATTATAATATTTTTTTTATCTTATTTTTTTTATTTGTTTATTAATTATGTTTATATTGTGTTTATTTATTGTGACTTCAAGTTACTTTAATGATCTTTAAATGGATTGAAATAAATGATTTTGAATTCGAATTGTGATCAGGTCCAGTCAAGTAGAAATGAGGTAGATGGGAGACAGTTTTTCAGATAAATATGGCTTTTAACCTACCTGCTGTAGTAAAGGCACTAGTATAGGCGCCGCATGGTGCCCTACATAGGCCGCGACTCCCACCACTCGCTCAAAGAAACACCCGCGCAAAGCTGCCTCTTCTTTGTCGTTCAGAAACGTCACCATATGAGATAGAATTACGTCGTTAGCTGTAATAGGGATATTATTTATTAAAATATCGTTAATATGGCGTAGCTACTACAGCAGTATTTAATGCCAACTGTGTAAGCGAGCTAGGCTTGTAGAAAAAATATCGATATTTTTAGGCGTTATTTATTACTTCGATATATCGATATAAAATGTCAACTATCGAAAATGTACCAAATACGATATATTTCCAATAGCAACACCAATGTCACCACTAAATCAAACCTCTGGAACTAAGAGCCGTAAAAAGTAGACTTTTTTACCTAGTCTAGTATTTATTTGAATAAAAAACAAAGACAATTGATCTTCATAAAGTATAAAAAAATTTAGAAAATTTGTCGGTATATCGAAATCGATACAATTTACATCGATACTTTTTACCAGTTCTTGCATCCCTAGAGCAAGCTTCTACGTTCATATTTTATTCAACTGTACAGTTCAGAATTAGAATATTTATTGGATTTCAAATTAGATTCCTTGTCACACAGTGTCATACGATGTCCTATTATACTCATTACTTATTGAAACTATGAAGCTTCGATGATAGCAAAACAGCTGTTTACGACTTTCTGATACTTGCTTACTTGCTTTTATTTGAATAAATGAATGAAAATTAGTCGCTACAGAGTCATCTCGACTTTACGCATCGACCGTGTTCAGCGCTCCGATTGGCCCGTCACCAGTGAAGGCCAGTGTAATCGGAGCGTCGAACGCGATCGATGCGTAAAGTCGAGATAGTTCAAAGAAACTCACACTAGGATCTCTGCTGAGCATGAGGTCCTAGGTTCCATTCCCAGGTCGGGCAAAGTGTTATTGGTTTTTTCCAATAGGAATTTCTCAGTAGCAGCCCGAAGTTGTGGATTTGTGCCCGGTAGATGGCAATAGGCTCGCCCCCTATTCAATGGGACTTAAAACATAACTGGCCAAATGTGGATGTACTATAGGTACACCTCTGCCCAACCTTTCGGGGAAACAAGATGTGATGTTATGTTATGTAATTTCTAAAGCCTCCTCTATGCGTTGGGCCAACATAAGCCAATGTACGCCACAGTATACTTAAGCTATTATCAGAACATTGAACTACCGTCATTTGCGTAAACTTATCGTTGTAATATAGACATTCTGTGGCTTATATTTGCACGTGTTGGGTCAACGTGTAGAGGGAGCATAAGATATCCTACATCGATCGGTGACTCGTTCTAACTATACTCCATTTGAAATAAGATTAGACATTTAAACAAACCTTTTTACAGACCGTTCAACCGATTTTGACTTCTATACCGTAGGCATAAGGATGGCATTAAAAGCGAAACCGGTCAAGTGCATGTCGAACCATGCACAATGAAGGGTTCCGTAGTTGGGATGAATTTATAAAACAAACTTAACATTGCAGTTGAAAAACTTGTTCTCCCATACAGGATGTATGGGAGAATGTTTTTACAACTGCAAATTTCAGTTGGTCGATTATTACTCGGTAACTTGTGGAGCCTACGTAGCGGTGATAGTTTTCCTTTTAATTTCGTTATATATACTACTGCCGTGAATATTTTTACATACCCAAACCCAACCATTTAGCTGGCAGGGGGGGGGACATTTGGCTCTAACAAAAATCAGCACTTTAAAGCTTAATATTCCACAAACGGATCACTGAATCCAAAAATGGTTATCACAAACTCACATTATTTTTAAACGACCTTTCCATCGATACCCCACACTATGGGATTGACGAGAAAAAAAAGCCATCCCCACTTTACGAGTAGGAGAGGAAGGTACCCTAAAAAAAAAATTATTTTGAGATTTCTTTTTGCCACTTTGTCGGCGTCATTTATATGTATATCCATACCAAACTATAGCTTTCTAGTACCAACGCTCTCCGAGCTAAGCCGCGGACAGACGGACATGTCGAAACTATGAGGGTTCCTTGTTGACTATGGAACCCTAAAAAGGTTACACAATACCAACTGTCTACTGCAACTGCCATTTGTCATGCCACCAACGCAATAGAAGTCAAAATCTGTTGAACGGACTGTAATAAAGGTTTATTTAAATGTCTAATCTTATTTCAAATGGAGTATAGGCGAATGAAAGAAAAGATATTTTATTTTTTGTTCAAGCTGACACGTTTTTAATGTTTTAATGCACAGAATAGCTGTTAAGATAATGAAGGAACTGAATAAATCTTACCAGTCTCTGTAATTTAGAAAAAATAAATCCAATTTTAATATTAATTGTGGAACATATTTATGACGTTAATAAACATGCAATTTTTTCATAGATTTCATAGAAAATAAACTTAGGTATATTAAAAAAAAAAAACTTACCCTTTTGTTTCCCGAAGAATATACAAAGTTTTGTAATTCCATTTTCGACTAGCGCTCGCTTGACCACCGCTTGAGAGTCAGTCAGTAGATACGACACTGTTGACCGTACCTGACACAGAAGAAACAAATGAATAGTTAAAACTATACCTTAGTTCTCTAGCTCAAAAAAAAAACAATCTGCCTAGCCTATTCCCAACTATGTTGGGGTCGGCTTCCAGTCTAACCGGATGCAGCTGAATACCAGTATTTTACATGGAGCGACTGCCTATCTGACCTCCACAACCCAGTAACTGTACAATACGATACCCCTTGGTAAGACTGGTTGTCAGACTTTAGGGCTTCTGACGACCTGTAACGGCTGTCAAAGATCCACGACTGATAGCCGGGACCAACGGACAACCCCGGCAAGCGTAGCTTAACCTGATGGATCGACCCGTGCGGCTGCTCCTCCCGATAGTGTATACTGTGCTTATTTAATTATTTTTAGCTAGAGAACTAGTACACACGCAAAGTTTGCGATATAAAGGCACAAGCACCATGGACCTTTAATATATTAATAAAATACTAGCGATCAGCACATTGTGCTCGGTAGGAGCTCGTGGCTAAGTAATAACAGCCGCACGGGTCGATCCATCAGGTTAAGCTACGCTTGTCGGGGTTGTCCGTGGGTGGATGACCATCTTTACATACCGAGACTCCTCCCTGCATCGGAAATAACGTTAAGCCGTTGGTCCCGGCTGTCATTCGTCGATCTTTGAGTCGTTACGGGTCGTCAGAAGCCCAAAAGTCTAGTATACCCAGTCTTACGAAGAGGTATCGTATTACCCAGTTACTGGGTTGTGGAGGTCATATAGGCAGTCGCTCCATGTAAAATACTGGTATTCAGCTGCATCCGGTTAGACTGGAAGCCGACCCCAACATCAGTCATCCATCTTGCTGGGGTTGGTTCCTGGATGGGTGACCATCTTTACATACAGAGACTCCTCCGTGTCTCGGAAAGCACGCTAAGCCGTTGGTCCTGGTTGTCAGTTTTCGTGACCTATAAGAATGTCATCATGACGTACATACCATTTCATGGAGCGCCGACAATTCAGTCTCATAGTTAATGTTAGCAGCTTCTTTGTCCACCATGTTCTGCGTCTGATCCAGGAAACGTACCGCGGTCTCTGCCAGTTTAGCTATAAAATTTATATTAGATTTAATCATTTTTGCCTTGTCTAGCCACAGAATAGTACAGAAGACGCCCTTTGCATTTTAGTTATGAAGCTACAAGTACGCGGCGGGCTCCTCTTGTCGGGACAATTCATCAATGGGCGTAAAATAGTTAGGAGATATAAGAGTTGTGCGATACAAAGAGAGGTAACTTCTAGGTGAATATAACTGTAGTTAGTAAGCGCTGTGCGACCTGAATTGGACTTTATTGTGTCGTAGGAAGGTCGCTTTTTATTTAAATAATTTTGCGGAGTGAACCATCTGTACTAATTGTGGTTGTTCTACGTACGGCGATTACTTTGCACATCTGCTTTATGCAAAGCAAAGGTTTGTTCGTCTTTTCGTGAGGTTAGTGACTAACGTGGAGTCAGTTTTACAGCAGCCCATGGCTTCACATGCCTCTGACTTGGCTTCACATGCCGTCGAGAAATATCTCTCGGGCATGTCATGTCAGAAAGGATTTATATATTGATCTCGATATCTAAAATCGCAGTCGTAGATGTCATTAAAACTTTCCCTTGATGCCATACTTCTCCAAGTTATTTCACCACTGCATTAGCTAATATTGTCGTAAAGCTTGTTTAGCACGACAACAGAAGTTATTAAACAGAAGCAAGAAGGAGACGTTATAATGTAGCTGTCTGGATCTAATAGTTATTTATGCAACTGTTATATAATAAGGGGTATTAAAACACGAATGTGTGTTTATCACATGAGGCGAAGCCGACATGAGTGTTTTAATACCTAATTATTTACAGTTGCATACAAGACTTCATCTACACCCATGATATGAATCCTCTATAAAAGGTACTTTGCAATACTAATATCGAACAACAATGGAGGGATACGACGCACGTGAATTCGAATTTTTCGAATTCGAATAACATAGATGTTTTTTTGTTTTAAATTATAGTGAAACGCGCCTGCATGACAATGTTCTTTTTTTGAAATGATTTGCGTTATGAAATTTAGTACAACATTATAACACCCGTTTGGATGATATTATGGTTACTATGACAACATTACAACAACCAGTGTTTTAAAGTTCGCAATAAGCTAACTGTTTCAGAAACTTTTAAAAAGGATTTAGAGCATGGGTGTAGATAAACAACTTTACTTAAACTTACCGATATTATTAGCATAAGCAATGCGCACAGGCACGCTCGGGTCCGTCGCGCGCGGCGCCAGCTCCGGCAGGATGTACTCCGGGAACACGTTGCAGTCGGCGTTGGGCAGCGCGCGCACCAGGGCCACGGCGCGCGCGCACGTCGCCACGGCGCAGGCGCGCACGCGGGACACGCTGTCGTGGGATAGGTGGATCTGGGGGAAAGAGAGACTATAAAAAAAAAACATTTCGTGATTCTTACAAATATTATTGGGTCGATAGATTTTTAATAAGTCGAACTGTACCATAGTCCGAAATATTATTTGAATGACAGGTTGCGGATTCGGATCGGATGCAGAGTGCAAACGCACTAACAATCTAAAGAATGAGAATCTACTTTAGTACTGCCAGAGAAAGACCTACGTTTTTTTAAATCCCATTAGGGAATATTTTAAATGAAATTAAAGCACAATATCATCTGCCTAGCCTTTTCCCAACTATGTTGGGGTCGGCTTCCAGTCTAACCGAATGCACTTGAATACCAGTATTTTACATGGAGCGTCTGCCTATCTAACCTCCACAACCCAGTAACTGGGTAATACGATACCCCTTGGTAAGACTGGTTGTCAGACTTTCGGGCTTCTGTCGACCCGTAACGACTGTCAAAGATCCACAAATGACAGCCGGGTCCAACGGCTTAACGTGCTTTCCGAGGCACGGAGGAGTCTCGGTATGTAAACATGGTCACCCATCCACGAACCAACCCCGGCAAGCGTAGCTTAACCTGATGGATCGATCCGTGTGGCTGTTATTACTTAGCCACGAGCACCTCGAGAAATCAAAGCACAATAAAAAACCATTAAATTAACTTACAATATAAGGCAAAATTCGATCCAAAATGGTCTCCGAACTAGAATTCTCGCACAACAGCTGCAAAATCTCCAAACTATACAACTTCGATGTACAATGATGCAGCCCCCTTATACATGACGTCACCAATGACGTAATCAATATCAAACCTTCACTATCAGGGCCCATATCTTTTCTCTCTGGTGCTTTCTCATCATCTTCCTCAAAATCTGTCGTATTAACGTTCAAAACTTTGAATTTGTCTTTTAATTTATCTATATTGTCTATGTTCTGATGATCTGTGGTTTCTTCGACTAAATCTTGGTAGTTTTTGGCGTCTGATGGTTGGGTGAAGATCTTGATTATGTTTCTTATGTCTTGGTGTATGCGGAGTATTTTTTCGTCTGGCGGTAGTATGGGCTGGGCGGAAAATATCAGCATGTATGATTGCAGGAAGGAGTAGAAGTATTCTGGGAATAATCTGGAACAAAAATATTGGTCTTAAATTATCCTAACTTCTACAGGGTGTTAGGATAAACACCGTTATCCTTGCAACCAGTGGTTTGGTTTCATTTATAGAACGTAAAATCAATGGAAAATTACAACATTTATTTATTTAAATCTACATTTTACCAACACGGGTGGGGGTACCGGACGTAACCTGACCGGCCGCGAGCGTGACCCCTCTCTCAGTCAGTCAGCTATTTCGCTAGCGAGCACGATGCCTGATAGTTTTTTTTTATATTTTAATGAAAATAACGTTTTTTTTTGTTGTATTCGGTCATTTATCTTTTTATATTTAAGTCAACTACTCATGATTTGAATGACAACGGTGTTTACCCTTACACCCTGTATACATATTATAAATTAAAGTCGCTTTTCGTGCTTTTTGTGTATGCCCGCGTTGTTCTTCTAAACCACGCAACAGATTTTGATAAGGTTTTCACCATCGTTTAGAGAATTTATACCAGAAGGTTTATGTGTATAATACGTTAGTATTCAAGTTACATATAACTAAGAAATCTCGATGTTTTGTCAAGTCGTAAAAACCGTGCGAAGCAGGAGCGACTCGCTAGTAATATTATAACTGCGAAAGTGAATTTCTTTGTTTGTTTTTTACGCTTTCACCCTAAAACGGTTGAACGGTTTTTTCGTTCTCAGTTAAATATAGGTCAGGCAATTTGAGAATTTTATGCGGCCTACCCAAATGTCCTTTCTTTGGTATTGTTCGTCGAGTCGTTGAGCTCCTTAAGCTCTGAGTTGAGCTCCACGATTACTGACAAATGCTTGCACTGACTGGACAGGTCCACTCAAATCTGTGTGGTTCTTTCCTCAAAAGACCATTTCAGACTCGAATTTACATGGTCCTCATATGGCTTGACCAAGATTATGTCTGGACTTTAAAAGAGACTGTGACCTCTGAGTTTGTTTCGGCCTTTCTTCTCAGAGTAGTCAGATAGGAAACGCCGTCCTCATCTAGCTTATTTTTAATATTTTTTAATATGACGTGTAAAAGTGATTCCAATATCCTATTTACAGAATAAACAATTTCATTTCATAACGAATTTGGATGAAATTTGGCACACGGGTAGACCATGACCTGGAATAGGACATAGGATACCTTTTATACCGATATTCCCACGGGATCGAGACTTACGCGGGTGAAACCGTGAGGCAGCGTGAGCTAGTATTTACATAAATTGCGAACGCAGTAATATAATGGATACTGAAAATGACAATTTACTTATTCTGTTGCTCTGAGTGAATTCACAAGAAATGCATTGTTTATAATTAGTTATAGATGTTAAGATAAGCGCATTTATCGCATTGGGGTATCCTGTAACGGTAGATGTAAGAAGATGAATAAATAAATAATACATTTTAAAAATACTCACTTCCCCCTCGCCTCATCCAGATAGAGCTCAGCGGTCCTCCTATCCCTGGGGTTCCTTTCAGTCATGGAGTGCAGCAGGATCTTCAGCTGCGTGTCTTCAGTTGTCAACGTCATAGTGGGCGGCCGGTCTTCGCCGTTCCTATAGGCCAGTAGACCGGGCAGGTCGAGGGCGGGCGTACCGTCGTTCCACAGTTCTAGCAGGGCGCAGCTGGGGGGAAAATGTTATCAGACAAGGATATACAACCTTATTTTTTCTTTAGGCTAAACCCGAAAAGGGGTCACTGTACTCATCATTTTGAAGAACTTTTTCTATGGGATCAACATTGAAATCGCGAAACAAAAATCAGCTGTTCCCTACATTTGTGTTCACTTAAATCGACAAAATGTATGGAACAGCTGATTTTTTTTTCGCGATTTCGAAGTTGGTCCCATAGAAAAAGTTTTTCAAAATGATGAGTACAATGACCCCTTTTCGGGTTTAGCATAAACAAAAAATATGGTTGTATATGTTTTAGGCTCGTAGTGGAATTGCATATTAATATGTTTAGATAAAAGATTTATCTACGAGTTTAGGGAAACTTTGAAAAAGGCTGTTTTTTCTGTCTATTTTAAGAAAGCTTCTTATTATGAAAAATAGAGAGACAGTCTACAAAAATCTGGCTTGGTCATCTAAGAACAACCCCAAGAAGATAAATTAATGATAGGTACAGTATAACTATTTTCTTAATGGCTCTTGGGAATCTTCGCATTTCCATTCGGAAATCTAATAATAATATTAGATTTATCGTGTATAATAATTTGAATTCAGAACTAAGTACTTTATTGTTATTTAGTTTTGATTTTCGTTTGAACTATATAGAGCTGTAAAACTATTTTCCTTAAACTATTTCCTCCCGTTTAAAAATAAATTGCATACAATAATTAACATTAAGTTAAAAGAGTATAAACAGCTCTATATACTTCCAAGTCGATTGAGAGCGTCCGGTCTCCACCAGGTACAAAGGGCAACTGAAAGAAATCCGACGACGGACGAAACACGAAGTTTGCCGAGGGACATTTTTAAGAAAAAAGTTGTACTGTACTTTTGTAGTAACACTTACCCAGCCGAAAATATGTCCATACTGGGTACAAGTTCACCAACTTTACAGGGTGATTCACTCAGCAACAGACCGCCCATTTTGTCATCTCCCTATAAAATGTGATTATATATATTTTTTCATTATAATAACATAACATTACGCCTTGTTTTCACAAAGGGTTGGGCACAGGTGTACTTATAGAACAGCCACATAATAATAGCTGTCTTATAATGGTGAAATCATATCACTACATATTATAAAACAAAGTCTAGATTATTATTGTAACAATATTCTGATTAAAAGATTGTCCGTGAAGTTTCTTGCCCGTTCTTCTCCATAGGAACCTACTACGCATTGGAATGGGCAACCAGCTTCATCTTTCTGACTGACCAATCCCTTGACAATTTAAAAGTGCCTGTAATTGGTTTATCCTACTAATCCTACTAATATTATAAATGTGAAAGTTTGTGTGTTTGTGAGTTTGTGTGTTTGTGTGTTTGGATGTTTGTTACTCAATCACGCAAAAACGGCTGAATGGATTTGGATGAAATTTGGCAAACAGATAGTTTATAACCTGGATTAATACATAGGATACTTTTTATTTTGATCTTTTTATTCACACGGGATCGAGACTTACGCGGGTGAAACCGCGGGGCGCAGCTAGTTTGAAATAAATGCTTTGAGTTTGAGTCCTCCACCGCGTCTGTCTGTCTGTTCGCGATAAACTCAAAAACTACTGCACCGATTTTAATGCTGTTTTCACCAATGGATAGAGTGGTTCTCGAGGAAGGTTTTAGTATAATTTTTCAAGCGGGCGAAGCCGCGAGCAGTTTAGTTTAGTTTTAGTTTTTAATAAATAAATGGTTTCGAGACTTCACACAGTATTTAAGTTTGTATATGCAAATCAACAGCGCGGGTCGTGAGACTTTTATGTCATTAACATAAGGTTGAAATTGCTTTGATTCCCCCGCGCTCTTGAGATACAACAACTATACTACACAAATGGCAGGCAATACATCCATTGACAAATACCGTAACATTATTTATTTTTCATGAATACGTCTTGATTCGCGTAGCCTGCCCCACCTTAGAAACAGGTTTTGTCGACGGAAGAATAGACAAAATGACAGATTGTGATTGTTTATCTGTCAATTGTCTATTCCTACGTCGACAAAACCCATGCTGATACGTTATTTATTGCTAGGCAAAGGGCAGTATACAACCACAGAAACACGAAGCCATGAGGCACACAATACTGTAAGTTATTTCAATTTTTTTAACCAGCCAAACAGGCCTTAACCAGGGCCAAATAATAGTATATTATGCAACTAGTGAATAAAGGACGGATTTAAAACGAGGGCCATAGATGAATCACCAGCAAGTGATGGATTGGGGAGTGATTGGATGGGGAGTGATTCAAGTGTTAGAATCCTGAGCGACGCGAGTGCTTTAGCTTTTTAGAGGGGGAATGGTATAAATGTATTTTCTTTCGTTAAAACTTACCACAGGCCTATTATGTGGGTCAGGAGCCCTCACGAATCTTTCGGGTGCGACATAGCAGAGCCTCCTGCGAGAGGTGTCGAAGAAGTAGCTGAAGTCAGCCGGGTTGTCATCGGGTAGGAAGGTCGGCTTGAACGACGCTATGTCCGTGAGCAGCACCCAAAGCCAGGAGGTTACCATTACGTTTTCTAGCTGGAAGAATTATTCAAATGCTAAAACACACTTTTTATGACACAGCGCTAAACACACAGGTGGGAGAAATCGCTGCTTCCATGGATTAAATGTCAGTTAAACTTAAAGCAAACTTAAGGCAAGCGTTGCGCATAAAAAACAAAAAGAGAGGTGCAGCCGTCCTATAGCGTACAATGATTCATACACAATGTACGAAAGTGATGTAGTAGGATTTTCGCCCCGCCCTTTACGACAGTCTTACAAAAACTCAACTTTGTAGCACCTGTGCTATTTATAGTTCGATTCAAACTTAATGGCGGCTCGAAACATGAGGCGAATTGCTGGCAGTAAATATTTCATGTGTCAGCGGGGGAGAGGGGTGGGGTACTGCGCAGCAAGTAGCTTACTTCCGAGCCGCCATTAAGTTTGAATCGAACTGTACCAAAGATCCCAGAGCTTCTATCGTAAAGTGCTGATTAAGGGCTCTTAGTAGTTTTAGTTTGTAAGAGACTGATATGCTCACTAATCTTACGTCACGCGTCAGTCATGTTTGAATTGCTTTAAAAAAATATTTTTAAGAAGATATAGTGACCCACTTCAAAAGCTACCCAGTGTAGGATTAACTAAGATTATCAGAAATGCTTAAGTACCTTAATATCACCATGACAAATCCCAAGTTTGTGCATGCGGTGCAGTGCGTACAGGACTTGGAAGGTGATCCATTTCTTCTCAAGCGTGGTGAGGAATGGACGTGTGGACATGCGGTCGTATATGCTGCATTTACAGTACTCGCGCATCAGGAGACCTGCTTTATCTGTTAGCTGGAAGAAGCGACAAAATTGTTTAGTAGTTGTGAAAATGATATTCAAATCCTAATCCTAACTAATACTATAAATGCGAAAGTGAGTTTGTTTGTTACGGTTTCATGCTAAAACGGCAGAACGGATTTGGATTAAATCTGGCACAGGGGTAGACCATGACCTGGAATGGGACGCAGGATACTTTTTATCCTGATATTCCCACGGGATCGAGACTTACGCGGGTGAAACCGCGGGACGTAGCTAGTTATACAATAAATAATAATTTAACAAAACATAGGAAAAGTTTACTTGATATGTAGTATACCAATCTGTAACTTTGCTGACTTTTTCGTTTCATTTTACAATGACTTACTAAGAAGTAGATTTGCCCGACAACCCGTCCTCCCAGAGACGGTGGGACGTGCCGCTCTGCAGTATTATACGGAATAACCTGGTAAACACGTCACCTAATACTGTTGAGCGTGCCCGTCTGCTGGCTGTGGGAGAATGGGAGTCGGGCTTGTGGCTTCAGGCGCTCCCGTCATCCACCATAGGCACTATGATGGATGACTCATCGTTTCGGCTCGCTACATGTCTCCGCTTAGGCGCACCTTGTGTTGCTCCGCATCGGTGTCACTGCGGCGAAGCTGTCGACAGCCTCGGGCACCATGGCCTGTCCTGCTGCAGGAGTGCAGGCCGCATAGCACGACACGCCAGCATCAGCGATATTATTCGTCGAGCCCTTGTCACCGCCGGCGTACCAGCGGTTAATACCGCTGGTACGCCGGCGGTGAGCCGTTTGGTTCTAATGAACCAAACGGCTTGGTACGTGACGATGGGATGAGACCAGATGGCATGATGTTGTTGGAAGGTGGGTAGGCCTCTGGTGTGGGACGCAACCTGTGTCGACACTCCCATGTGTCGACGCGCTATCCCATGTTCCTAGCACGGCGGGCTGTGCTGGCGGCGCTGCTGCGGCTGCTGAGACCCTCAAGCGGCGCAAATACTGTAACCTTATAGGCAACTACAGTTTTGAGCCGTTTGGGGTCGAAACGCTCGGGTCATGGGGCCCGAGTGCGCGTCTCCTTTTTAAGGAAATCTCCCACCGACTAGTCGACACTTCACGTGACCAGAGGGCTGGCTTATTCTTTGGCCAAAGAATTAGCATTGCCATTCAACGTGGCAATGCTGCCAGTCTTCTGGGCACGTTTCCGGATGACAGCGATGCGGACGAATACTTCGACGCCTAAAAGTCCCTTTGTTTTTATATTTATTTAGTTAGTCCCTTTAGTTTTAGTTTTTTTATGTAAATAGTTAGTAGTGTTCTGTAAATATTGTGTATAAATAAATCTTTACTAAGAAGTCCATTTTGACAGCTTTAAAAATCCTTTGTAACAGCGATAAAAAAAAAAATAGGTTTCTTATAAACTAATTCTCGAGACATATCGATTGAACATACTTAGAGAGTTTGTAATCGACGACTTATCTACATTGCTTAAAACTGATTCTCAAGGCTTAACATTTTATTACATGTCCGAGAACGAAACGTCAAAACGGAATTCTTAGATTGTCGCGAGTTTAGGTTGGTAGAACTACACTAAACCATTGACTTTACAATTTCTAATAAAACTTAGAACATATCAGATGGCTATGGCATTGTCCACTATGTTAGGGATTTGGTTTCCGCACCCATAGTGCGTGGAGCCATCTGATATAAAAAAATGCATTCATTTTTACATTATTAATCTGCATTCATTTTTACAGTTTCAATTCAGTCTTATCATGGCCTAAAATTACTTTATTGAAATAGTTTTCAAACATGGTTTTGTCCAAATAACGTTTGGAAATACATATTATACATATTCTTCAGTTCATTTACTATTTAATGAACACTTAGCCCAGAATCCAATACTTACAATAACCCTCTGGAACGGCAAACAGTTGAAAGCTGAAGCTAGCTGCTCCTTGATCTTCAGTATCCTCTCCTTATGTTCAGCTAGTGGCAGTGACGGGTCATGGACTGCAAACACCTTTGCAACTACTAGGCCTTCACGAGATCTAGCGCGAGCTACCTTCAGGAAACGGGTTGAGCCAAGGCTGGAAGGTAAATGTACAATTAATCTTTTAAACCTTTTGAACTTTTGAATAATAAAAATGGAGTTTCTTTATTTATGATAGCGATTATATACTGTATGTATATTGTTTTGCGTCTCTTGTTTTTGTATAGGTTTTAGTACCCATTGTAAATAATTGTGTTAAGTATCCTAACTAATATTATAAACGCGAAAGTTTGTAAGTATGGATAGATGGATAGATGTTTGTTACTCTTTCACGTAAAAACTACTGAATGGATTTGGATGAAATTTGGCGAAGAGATAGTTTATAACCTGGATTAACACATAGGAAACTTTTTATCCTGATATTCCCACGGGATTGAGACTTACGCGGGTGAAACCGCGGGTCGCAGCTAGTATGATAAAATGTGACAGTGAGTTTGTTTGTTGATTTGCTTGTTACGCTTTCACACAAAAACGGCTGAACGGATTTGGATGAAATTTCACACATAGGTAGACCATGACCTGGAGAAGGACATAGGCTACTTTTCATTCTGGATCACAGACGAAGTCGCGGGCAACGCCTAGTTTATTATATTTATAAGCATTTTAATGAATATATGAAATACATAACTGAATATTGTCATTATCATATGTATATTTGCCATTTATCATAAAAAGCTTGATCATGGTCCTAGCCTAAACAAAGATGTAAAGATAAAGTAATTGAGGTTTGTTCTGACTCATAGTTTTATTTTAATATAAAGGAAATATGTTGCTGGCTTGCGATACAGTTTTTTTAAAGTTTTACGTTTGAATTTGATCAAGTTATATGCGACGTGGATATCAAAATACTTATCAATATTGACATTGTGATACACATAAAATTAAATCATACCTCTGATCGAACGACAAGTCTACATGGTCGCTTAGGTAATGTTCTACGGGATATATCTGCGACGGAGCGACACCCACAAGCTGATTCCCCATTGTGTAATGTTAAAATTTGCAAGAAATTGCGTTCAACACATTTCCTTCTCAACAAGAACTTATTTATTTTCGACCCAGTGGATGGTATAGCTTTGGGATCTTATAGAGAACTTGTTTATCTACTGCGTTTATAACTTAAAGAACAACTGCGATATTATTAAGATATAATAATAGTTAGAAAGTGCACTTCTCTATTCAAAACAAAGCAGAATTTTGCAATTATTGACAAGTGCCTGCCAGTCAATCAAAACGTAACATTGACAAGTGATGGTGCGTTCAAGAATGCATAATTGAGGACTAATGTGTTAGTTTTCCTTTGAAAAAAAAAGGAAAAAGATGTCTCTTTGTTTATAAAAACATTATTTCTTGATCTTTTGATCAATCCTGGATGAGCCTGACTCTGTGATTTTTTTTAGACTTCTTTGCATCTACTTTGTTTGAGAGGAGAACTCCTTTTACTCCTTTGATTTTCGTGTTTTTCTCCTTCTGTCAAAATTCATAGAGTAAAATGACAACACAACTCATCAAATCTGCTGTCATTTTAGCTCTATGGTTTCTCTTTCCTTCAACAAACAAGCATTCCACCCATTTTCATTGAATTTGATATCGTTTGCTAATAATATTTCATAGAAATGTCTTCTAAAAGTGAAAAAGATCGAGCCAAACAGATCCAGGACAGATGTCAGAACATATTGATGCAGATGTTGAAGGATGAAGACAATAAATATTGTGTTGATTGCGATGCTAAAGGTACGCGGATTTTTTCTTTTTTTTTGGTTGCAAATTTTTAGATGTATCTTCTGGAATGCACTTGTAATGAGGTCATAAAAATCATAAATGTATGTTTCTTCACAACTTAGTTTAATTTCATGAGTATAATTGAGGTCCTTGAACTCAATTTGTAACATCAAAATTATTCAAATGACTCACAATATCTCGTAAGAACTGTGTTGCTATCGCTTCATATTTCATATTCTCATTGCTTCTGTGCTCTCACTTTGTCAGTATTTATAATGAACAATAAATCACGAAGGCTGCAAGTACTTGATGAAAAATTCGTTTTTGGTTGAATGATTTATAGGAATGTTTCAAAATAGTAATGTATTCAGTGCAAACAGCTGCTGGAATTTATTGCAAACATAATTAGCTCCCAATGTTCCTTTCATGACAATTAACCTCAGTAAAAATTAAGAAAATACCCCTTATCATTGTTTCAATACCATGCCATTCACTGTCTTTGCTCATGAATTAAATTAATCATGGAATTTTGTCACATTCACAAATGTTTTTTTAAACTAAATAAACCTTATGGAAAGACCCAATTATACCGTATATTTGCCTCAGAAAGTCAATCTTTATAATTGGCAAAATCCTTTGCACTGTTTGATTTATGTTAGTTCATAAAAAGTAAATGAAGTATGACATTCTTTTCAGACCACACATAATTTTAAGTAAGCAACAATAATTGATGATTGTTGATAATGTTGTTCACTTATTATTATATATAGGACTTAGGCTAGAAGCTAAATAAACTTTAAAAGTGATTGGAATAGCAATTAAATACACTCTGTAACTGAAAATACATGTATTGTATTGTATATTGGCAGTATTTTTCTATAATATATATAGAAATAAACATAATTATTCTATGACCATACATACATTACACAAACTGACACCTAACCAGGAGGGTAGGAAGAAAGTGCAGAATGTCACCTGATATGATCCTTACACACTCCTTTTGTTTTGTTTACATTCATACATCTGTTCTTTGGTTCCTTTGGTCATTTCAACAATATTGTAACCATAAGAAACTGACGCACTGTCCAAAAGGTTGTACACTTTATCTAGTCAGAAACAATGCTTATAAAAATTAAAAAACAGCTGCAAAAACGGTATTCTATTACTAGGAAACTTTAAAGAATTATTTCACAAAGCAGGCACTTTCCAACAGATAAGATTTGTGTAAATTGTACACTATCTTCCAAATAAGTTAACTGAAACTTATCTAGAGGGTGGTTAAACAGGCTATATAGCAGTAAAAACATAAATTATATAAATAATTTATATTTTAAACATTTTATTATTATTGACTTATAAAATTAATAAAATGTTAATTACTCAAATGTTTAACAGATAGTAACATACTCAATTATATTCATGTAAAATACTGGTAAGTATTCAGCTACATCTAGTTAGACTGGAACAGACACGGCAGATGATGGTACTCAAATCTCTGGATTACTTATTAGGAGCTTGCCATGACATGCAATCATACTTCCTTATTAATCATAATAATCATACATATAAATATGTATTGTATACTTATCATTATCATAAACAGATCCATTAATGCATACATGTTTATATGTTTTGCATTAGTATTATATTATTCACATTACTATAGTTTATAACAAACTAGCTTTTGCCTGCGGCTTCGCCCGCGTTGATGTCGGAAAATACTACCGGGAAAGACCCTCGGGAAAGTACTACCAGGATTGAAAGAACTATCTGTGTGCCAAAGATAGAGATAGATAGATATATTTAGTAACCTATTCCGCTTAACTATTCCTCAGGGGTCATAAAAAAACCCTGTAAGAAATCGACACGAGTTTCACCTCTCAACAAGGCATCCTCAGGATGACGATTGACCAGTCGCGAACCCGAACACGAAGTATGCCACGCCGAGCGCTGGACGCAGAGTACCTGAATCAATTAACTATAAAATAAAAATAGCTAAACTGGCGTATATATCTTCCAATTCCACTTATCATTATGAAATGGGATTTAATGGCTAATGTCTAATACTGATATTTTTATCACAAACACTGATATGTTATCTAAAACATTTCAGCTCAGTTGATTGCATAATTAACTGTCAAAACTAATTTAATGGAAATATTATTTTTATAGTGACAGACAGTATTTGTTTTTAATAAGCAAGACGTTCTTAATTTGTGTTCCTCAAATGAAGATGAGGATGACCACGATAGCAGCATCCCCTTATCTGATAATATAGATATCTAAGCGAAATCAGCCGTTTTGAGAGTGGTGATGAAATTATTTTAACAAAGTAAAGCGCCTGGCTGGGTTCGAACCTACGACCTACAACTCGTAAGTTGGGGCCGTTACCACTGGGCCGCCACTGCTCTCATTTATTTAAATCTGTTATGATGTATACGTATATCATAAGTAAATAAATATATTAATTAATACTATTCGCGACCCGCCCCCTGCTTTGCACTTGACAAAACATGTAGATTTCTATAGTATATTTATGTATGTATTATTGAAAAGAACCTTCCGAAATTAATTATTTAAATACTGGCCTAGTTTAGAAGAACAACGCAGGCGCACAGACAGACTCAGTGGCGGATTTACAAATTTTCCAGGTACAGGCTGTAAAGTAATGTCCTAGATTATTTTTACAATCCAACAATTTCGCTGCACGTAAAATAATTGTTTGGTATATTTTTGAGCTAATCAAAGCTCAATCATGTACGATTAATATGGCGGGGTAATGCATGCTACTTACACGGGGAAGTCATCGGCAAAATTTGTTGCAGAATTCTATCTATAAAACAACAGAAAACCGTCATGCAGAATCTTTTTGAATTCCATCAGGTAGCAAAAAAAAAATTGCATTAAACCCTAACAAATTGATGACGATACGAATACTATTTTTTACTGGATAAAACTTCCCTAATATGCATAAAACAGTAAACAATTAAATGGTAACCTTGCATTAATTAAAAGCATGGACAACAGGAAGTCTGCAATTGTAAAACACAATTGCAGATTTACCTTCTATATCAACGTTATTTGGTATGTTAATGCTACATAATTCAAATAATTCGCCATTCGCGTAATGTAGGTATATGAGTGGCTTAAGTTCGCGCAATATACTATTTAAACATTCAAGGAAAAATTATAATTGTCTTATTTATTATACACATTTTCAAAAGTGTTTACTGGTGCATGCAGTTCAATGAATTTATGGATAGTTATAAAGAGAAAACTCCTTATTATTGGACACCATAACAACTTAATTGAAGAAGCTTCTGCCCGGGACAAAAAAACAAAAATAAAAATTAATCTCGACAAAAAAGAATCAGCTCTTCCCTACATTTATGTTCGCACTAGCTGCGTCCCGCAGTTAAACCCGCGTAAGGCACGATCCCGTGGGAATATCGGGATAAAAAGTATCCTATGTGTTAATCCAGGTTATAAACTATCTGTGTGCCAAATTTCATCCAAATCCGTTCAGTAGTTTTTGCGTGAAAGAGTAACAAACATCCATCCATACTAACAAACTTCGCGTTTATAATATTAGTTAGATAGCTCGTCAAAATGAAGGGCAGATTTTTTTTTTTTCGCGATTGCTGGTTTGGTCGCCTATTGAAAGTTGTTCTTAATGATGAGTACAATAACCCCTTAAGAGATTTCGTGTATGAAAAGATACACCTTATACATATATAAATTTTGACACTAAAGAGTGCCTTATAAGTGCCTAATTGAAATAAAAGATTTGACTTTTACAGGCGTTATGGTATTTTATCGGCCCAACACAATGGTGTGTTATGATGACCAATGCGTTCGTGTTGGGACAGGTCAACTCAAAGCTGCAATGGCTCTTTCTTCAAAAGGCCCTTCCAGACATGGCCCTGCATTATTAGACTCCATCTTAATAATATAATATTTGGATTTTAAAAGAGACCATGACCTCTAATTCTGTTTGGGCATTTCTTCTCAGGGATCAGTCAGCAAGGAAATGACAGCGCCATCTAGTGTTAAAATATTTTCCTAAATTGACTTGCAAAAGTGTCTTAGAAAATAACACTATGTATTCTCTTTTTCATAGGACCCCGCTGGGCGTCATGGAACCTGGGTATATTCCTGTGCATCAGATGCGCTGGCATCCACCGTAACCTGGGCGTCCACATCTCTAAAGTGAAGAGTGTCAATCTCGACTCATGGACACCGGAGCAAGTCGTAAGTTATATTTTTCTGGCCCTTCACGACTGTATCAGAAAAATGCGAATCGTATACATTGCAATTGTATATTGTATAGAAAGAGAATACATTTATTTGCACTAAACGTAACGCATAAAGGAAAAAATAAAGCACACAAACCAGAAACACAAAAACATCAAGTTAGAGGAAAATATGCCTTACTTCCACGCAAAACAGACATCGCTCAGCATAATGCTGTGACCACCACAAGCCACAGATTCTGCTGCTAACCTAGTTAATGCTATGAATGATCCGATAAAATGCCGGTCATTGCCCACGTTCACCTGTACAAGTTACCCTGATACGATGTTATCGCGTTTACGTGACGTATCGTGTCGTGCGAAATTATTAAGTACCATTTATATCGTAGATTGCGTGACTCATATCAATAAAGAGCTTACCAACGCGACGTCAATGAACGAAAGACGTGTGTGGTCGTTTACTTAAAAATAACCTTTGTGGTGCTAGGGTTTGTTTCTATGTAATTATTTTCTTGGAAATTGGTCCCTCGGGTTATAAATGAAGCTAAATGTATGAAATAAAGTTTTCATTTGGTACTGCTTTTACCACAGAAACCAACAAATACAGATATTTACATCGGTAAAAACTGGAATAACCAAAAGTTTATGAAGTATTGCCAAACTTAAGTGGCAGTGGGTAGGGCACATTGGTCGCAGAACAGATGGCCGATGGGGCCGAAAGGTTCTGGAGTGGCGACCGCGTACCGGTACATGTAGCGTTGGAAGGCCTCCCACAAGGTGGACCGATGACCTGGTGAAGGCCGCAGGAATGCGCTGGATACGAGAAGCACAGAACCGGTCGAAGTGGCGGTGCTTGGGGGAGGGCCATGTCCAACAGTGGACGTCTTTCGGCTGAAATGATGATGATGATGATGATGATGATGAACCAAAAATTACGTCATCCATTTGTCTTCACAAATAATTTTCCCTACATCTTCGCCCGCGTGGATGTCGGATATCTTCCCATGGGAACGTACTATAAAAAGTATCCTATGTCCTATTCCAAGTCATGTGGTCTACCCTTGTACCCATCCAAATCCGTTCACTCGTGGCCGTTTTGACTAGAATCAATTCTATTTTCTTGTAAATGTTGACGTTCAAAAGTGCCTGTTAAATGCCTATTTGAAATAAATTATTTGACTTTGATAATCGTCCGTAGTTCCGAAAATACATCCCCTTTCATTTGATCATGTAGTTAGCCTATACTACGTTCTTGCTGACCGATCCCTTTCACCCTATCGATCAATAGAATCTACGTACTCGCAACTCGGACCCTCCACTACCCCCCCTACTGGCCGATCCTTGGGGACATGAGGTGTTGATATTAATTCCCACACATTTATAATACTTCATTGACGATACGTCTTCTAGTTAGTTAAATGGCCCATGTTCAGTTATAGAATGGTACTAGCCGAAGCCCGCGGCTTCGCCCGCTTAACAAATTATATATTAAAACCTTCCTTGAGAACCACTCTATCCATTAGTGAAAACAGCATGAAAATCGGTGCAGTAGTTTTTGAGTTTATCGTGAACAGACAGACATAAGCGGCGGAGGACTTTGTTTTATAATATGTAGTGATTAGACATCGTAAGTCGTTTATACCTGACTTTCCTAATTAATATGGCATGTTACGTAAGAGTGTCACCATTGCGAAGCATTTGTGTTGTAACTATGAATGATAGGCTGAGGAATGTGATAAGGCAATGGTGCAGTTGTGAAAAGATGAGAAGAGTTAGTAATAAAAATTTAGAAGAGTATGCTTCGATGGTCTGGTCATGTTGAGATGATGGCAAGACGACTAACAATAAAGTGTTTACAAGGCAGATGCAGATGTGAGTGGAAACACCCTTGTAGGACATATAGTGTACCTTATTGGTGATGTTCATTAGAAAGGTCGGGTGCGTAGTACTCGCAACCGGCGTGCATGTACGACGAGATGTATGAACGTAAACGAGGCAAAAGGAGTATGTAAGGATCGTAGCAGGTGGCGTTCTGTAGTTTCTGCCTACCCCCATGGGAAGAGGGCGTGAGTTTATGTATGTATAGTGTTCAAGTCAGTCAGTCCCTATTCTCTCACACCTTTGTGAGAGGGAGCGGGCCGTAATCCAACACGCGGCACAACACAAGTTCGGTTTGTCACAATGTCACAGTTTCCTACAGTTTTCCTTCAAAGATGCTTTCCCATCACGTTCCAGGTATCTCTCCAACAAATGGGCAACTCGCGCGCCCGCGCAGTGTACGAGGCGAACTTACCCGATTCCTTCCGAAGGCCACAAAACGACTCGTCGCTCGAAGCCTTCATCAGAGCTAAGTATGAGCAGAAGAAGTATATTGCTAAGGAGTGGGTGCCACCTGCATTGCCTAAAGTTAACTGGTAAGTACATTACAGCTTGTATTTGATAAATAGTAAGTACAAAAAATCGTGGCTTAGTAATAACACGGGTCGATCCATCAGGTTAAGCTACGCTTGCCTGTGTTGGTCGGTGGATGGGTGGCCATCTTTACATACCGAGACTCCTCCGTGCCTCGGAAAGCACGTTAAGCCGTTGCTCCCGGCTGTCTTTCGTGGATTTTTGACAGTCGTTACGGGTCGTCAGAAGCCCGAAAGTCTGACAACTAGTCTTACCAAGGGATATCGTATTACCCAGTTACTGGGTTGTGGAGGTCAGATAGACAGTCGGTTAGACTGGAAGTTGACCCCAACATAGTTGGGAAAAGGCTAGGCTGATTGTTTTTTTTTTTTTAAGTTCAGAAAATGAAATAAGTGTCGTGAAAGCCGAGAAATTCTGGATAGAATGGAAGTCTAACGCGGCGGAACGCATTGTTTACAGGACATATTTCTGCCGCGCTCTAGTTATGGAACGCAGCGTTTACAGGACATATTTCTGCCGCGCTCTAGTTTTGTAACAATGTTTGTGCGCGGCAGGTAGACAGAAGCGTTCGCGCGCGGCATTCGTCCGATCACGACGCGCCAGGCCGCGCGCGGCAACCGCACGGGGGTCCGAAATCTACGGTAGAACGCAAAAAATTTAGTGATATTATCATGTTTAACTTATTTCTCAGGGACAAAGAGATTGATGAAGAAATAGAGAGGCAGAAAAGGAAAAAGAAATCCAACTCCTCAGGCCTAGGACCTCTGCCGGCACCCACCACGAGTGATAAGAAATATAACGTAAGTATTACCATGTCTTGTACGATATGCTTCAACAATTGATTAGCAGAAAAAAATTAAAGTTAAAAAACTGAAACCCAATTACGGCAAAAAGTCAAGTAAACAGCTATAAACAAGACATCACAGACGGACTAATTCAAAATCCGGAGTCACACGTGTATAGGGCATAAATCAAATAGATTACGGGTGACTGGATGTTGAAATGATTTGTTGGGCGCCATAAGTAATTATAATATTTAATACTCAATACTCAATACGTTTATTGCATTCCACAATGTGAACTTAGGTGGTAGGTACATATAGACATACATTCGTTTTGGAGCATTGTGGGCCCTGTCGGGCATAACAACATAAAAATTAGGAGGAGGGCTATTATAGATATTTGTTAACAATTTTAATATTAATCTACTCTTTCGTTTATCCCGCGTATTCAACCGCGTAAGTCTCGATCCCGTGGGAATATCGGGATAAAAGTATCCTGTGTTAATCCAGGTTATAAACTATCTGTTTGCCAAATGTCATCCAAATCCATTCAGCCGTTTTTGCGTGATTGAGTAAGAAACACACAAACTTTCACATTTATAATATTAGTAGGATAGCAGGATGAGCAGTGGTGGCCCAGTGGTAACGGCCACGACTTACGAGTTTTAGGTCATAGGTTCGAACCCCGACAGGCGCTTTACTTTGTGTAAATTATTTCATCGCGACTGCTCTCAAAAACGGTGAAGGAAAACATCGTGAGGAAACCGGCATGTCCTAGAACCTAAAATTCGAAGACATGTGACATCGACGACTACCAACCCGCACTGGGCCCACGTGGTGGATTACGGCCCACTCCCTCTCACAGAGAGGAGGCCTGTGTCCCAGCAGTGGCAGTGGGAACATTATAGGCTGATTATGCTTATGCTTATGCATAATTAATTTATTGTGATTTCACATAGCCTATAACCAGCGGACGATCAAGAGGCTTCCAACGATACCTCATTTGTCAAATTGTGATGAGAAGTTTAGAAGATATGAGGGAACAGATTAACATACAGACATACATACATACCGGTCAAAATCATAACCCTTCCCGATTCCGATTCCCGGGTCGGACAAATTGTTATTGGGTTTCTCCATCAGGAATTTCTCAGTAGCAGCTCGGAGTTTGGATTTGTGCCCCGTTGATGGCAATAGGGTCGCCCCCTATTAAATGAGATTCTAACGTAACTGGTGAAATGTGAGTGTCCAATAGGTGCACCTCTGCCTAACCCGAAATTTAACGTATCAAAGAAACTTTCATGTAAAGAAAAATCGTTCATGAACAAACTGTAACACAAAAATCATACAATTTCAGAAATCTGACGTCATCCCCAGCATTCCAAAACCAAAATCGTCAGTTAGCCCAAAACTCGGCAGGAATACTCCGCCCACACAGCCGGACCTCAGCAAGACTTCAAACGGAGCCGCAGACCTCCTCGGCCTCGACACGAGCACCAAACTGGACCCCAAACCAGCCAACGACGACATATTCTCAAGCTTCTTCTCCGCACCATCAGAAAAACCTGCCGATACGAAACCAGAAGACTTGAAACCAGACCTTAAAACTGAAGAAGAGAATTTCTTCAAGCAAGCGGCTCCAACGGAGAAGGAAAAATCAAAGTTAACTAAGGACAGTATATTAGCTTTGTACAGTCAAACTCCATCAACTAATTTAGTGAATCAATTCAACCCCGTACAACCGGTCCAACCGGTGCAACCAGCATACCCTTTCGGCAACGTGTTTCAACAACAACAAGGTTTCAGCAACATGGTGCAACAGCCCGTGCAACAAAACGGTATGCAGTTCAACCAATTCCCCATGCCTAACCAGTTCCAGCAACCGTTTGGAGGTCCGGTACAGCAACCGTTACAAAGTCAACCATTCCAGAGTAATCAGTTCTTCAATCAGCCGCAACAGCCGCTGGCGCAACAGTTTAATAGTTTGAACTTAGGACAGAGTTTTCCGAACGCGTTCGCGCAACCGAACGCGAACGTTGCTAGCAACACGACATGGCAGTAGATATGTGTTGGATTAGATTTTTTTTTATTTACCGCGGATGTATTTTGTATTTAAGGAAGCTTGTGCGGTCATGTAGTGGTGTTCTGTTTACAAATGATACATATTTATTAAAACTACCAAATACCTTTTCGTATTTAAATTCAAGAAAGCATTTTTCTACAACTTTTAATATCTCTGATGCCATAGAAATAGTATTGCCATAGTTAGTAACCTATTACCTCATGTCGTTCTCTTAAGGGTTCCGTACCCACTCGGAAGGTGCCAAACGGAACCCTATTACTAATACTCCGCTGTCGTCCGTCTGTCTGTCAGCGGGCTGTATCTCATGAACTGTAATAGGTAGACAGTTGAAATTTCCACAGATTGTGTATTTCTATTGCCGCTATAAGAAAATATAATAAAAAAATAAAGGATGTTACTTGTATGGAGACCCCATACAAGTAACATAAATACTGTAGTTGAGTCCGTCTCGCACTTGGCCGGTTTTTGTTTCTACTTAGCCACAATGAAATATTAGTTACTAACAACTAGATAAGTGTGCTATACTCTTCAAGCATAGATTTCTGGCATCTTCAATGGAAATAACACTGCTGAAAGAGACCCAAAAAACACGTTATAGGCCTCCACGTAATTTGGCTTAACACTATTTCCTGTCACTGTCGCAGAACTGTCAAAATACAAGTGCAAGATAGAGACGGGAACATTTCTGCAAGCACGTGCTAAGTAACTGTTATCAGTCTCGGCCTACATGGGCAAATGTTGAGGAGTGGTTTGCGGACCACAAATTCTGTAGCTTTTTTTCTCTACTGGGCCAAGGCAAAATGACTAGTACATAATCTAAATAAATCGATCTCAAAAAATAGGGCTTTCTAACAACACTACATGGCTCTAAAGCTGAGTACATTTGCGCGGGAGTTGATAATACGTGTAGATAAGTTAGCGTGAGCGATGGCTCGATCAGCTTCTTATGCAGTTTGTTCCTATTTATAATGCTCAGATAACTGAGATGGCTGCACTCACTAGGTACTGTCGTGGTGTTTTTGTTTTGTTTTTAAACGCGGTAACCAGGCTCCCAAAAAAATTATCACGGTTTCTTGAATACTCCCATGTTATTGGAGGCTAATTCTACAAGAAATAACACTTTTTATGTTATCAAATGCATTGAAAAAGAAATAAAAACCTTGCAAAATGGTAATCAGTTGACCACCCAATCTAAGCGTTTAAAGTCGCGCTAATAATATAGCTTCAGGCGTTATAATAGTTCACTTCTATACATTTGAATCGTTATTTCCATTACTATAATTCTTGAAACGTTAATACTCAAATGATAACCGATTTATTCATACGGGACCTAGGACGCTTTTTTGTCCATTCATTTGAAAAAGGAAAACAAAATAAAAAGCAATAGCTGACCGCACCGCACCTAGTGTGTGCAGCTCCTAACACTGTTATGAGGCTTGGGGCTTCGGAATAAGTGGAGCAAAGGTGATGTACTTAGTAGTATTATATCCATAAATCCTATGGGTATATAAATACCCATAGGATTTATTTAAAATTTATATGAAAAAAAATGCAGTTAATACTGTTTTTTTTTTTGGCAATCGATAAGAAAAGGTTCCTCCACAATATGCGGCGCAGTCCTTTAAGATATTTTACTGTAAAAAGTTTTGATCACACGTCATTGTATCGCACTGTTCATATGCTTAAAAACAAATGCAGTATGGAACTGCCATGTGATCCCAAACTTATACAGTACAAAATGGTAAATGATCATCGCCGTGTGAACGATCATGGTCATGGTTTTGTATGAACTTATTCAATCGCGATTCAGAACCTTATAATACGGCCGATGAATCATGGCCGGTGCGAACTTCGCACAGAAGGGTGCGCAATAACATTTTTTAGGAACCAAATGTTGGCATGAGGCGAGTGTGAGTGAGAGAACATGCGCGACAGCTCGGAGAGCCTATGTTCAGACCGGCCATGATTTATCGCCCTTATTGTAAGTAAATTATAGTGTGGCGCGATTCTTTAATCTCCGTTTTTTTTTTAATCTTTCAGGACGATGGTTTCCACTTGTTCTGAAGTTGTAACGGTCAATGCATACATGTTCGGTTGTAAGTCCATTTTAGGGAAGGTTTTTATTTATTTATTTGAATTATTTACATTACTATACACAATATTTATAGAACACTACTAACTATTTACATAAAAAACTAAAACTAAAGGGACTAACTAAATACATATAAAAACAAAGGGACCGTTAGGCGTCGAAGTATTCGTCAGCATCGCTGTCGTCCGGGTGGTGAAAAGTGCACAACTGATTGTTGGAGAGAATAGTTCAAAATGGGTTTGGTTAAGTGTGAAATTCATATTTTGGGGTGTCATTGTCTGAGATTTGGCCGAATTGAACATATGGCCAGTTTCAAGCAAATGAAATTATACTTTATGAATATGGAATAGGGTTCAAAATGCAAAAATACAGTGTATATTTTTACGCATTTAATAGAAAAGGACGTGTGTGCAAAGACCTAGTTATCTCAAGCTGTGTTCATTATACGTGCGTTTTGGCTAAATCGTCTAAAGCTAAATAAAACGACCTTGGTGGGGCATAGTTAGTGCACAATGTAATCTAAATATACTAACTGTATGTTCGTTTCAATAAGTTTTAAGTATTATAGGAAATAGTAAATTAACATTTTGATATTATAAAGCCAAAAACGCCTGAAAACAGCTTGAAATAGCCAACCAAGCTCATTCTTATAATTGGACCTGTGCAATTATGTAAATCTGATGATATTTTAATTCATTTTTTATTTTCATGGAATAATTTATATTTATATATTGTGTATCCTAAAATTGTTTACACTTTGATGAATAATTTAACACTTTTTTAACACTATTTTAAATATTTATGCACAGATAATAATTTATGTTTGTGTAACGATCTTAATTCGCAATAATTTTAAGTAGATTTTTTATTTTTTTCCCGAAACGCATGCGTCCCGGATACATTCTATTCCGACAAAATAATAATAAAAAATTAGATGAAAATGCGCAAAAAAAATTAGAGATATTTTATTTTTATAATTTATTTAAATAAACATAATACTTACATAATAAAATACATACTATTATTATACAAATTATCTAATCATCAAAAAAAGATTTCGGGACGTTTGTAACTCGAAAATTGGTGCGTGTTCAACGTTTTATATTTTTTTTATTCATAGAAGTTAAAATGTTAAATAAAATCTGATAACCGTTTTCCCTTAATTGTAAAGATTCTATATTATAGCTATTTACAAATAGGAAGTCGTTCCCATCTCATGCTTTTTAGACATTTATTTTGGTGTTGCCAAGGTTTACAAGTATTTTTGTTTTAATAATTTGAATTTTAGTTAACAAAGAGTATGTACTGCACTATCCGGCCATATATACAGCGTGTATGCGAAATGTGTGGTTTTAATTAAGGGTAAAAATAATCAGTTGTCCCATAAATCGGGCTGCTTTTTTGCGATTACGATGCTGGTCCCATTGAGAAAGTGATTCAGGTTTATGGTTTGTACCACACTCTTAAAATATGACCACACATTTCGAATACACGCTGTATACGGTGCTGCATCGAGATTCAGGCCCATATTACAGAACCTCACTCAAGACTCAAGCATTGCTTAAAATTTGTTTCAACCAATAAAAGGCTTTAAACGAGTTTAAAGTAATGCTTGAGTTTTGAGTCAGCCTAGCCTTTTCCCAACTATGTTGGGGTTGGCTTCCAGTCTAACCGGATGCAGCTAAATACCAGTATTTTACATGGAGCGACTGCCTATCTGACCTCCACAACCCAGCAACTGGGTAATACGATACCCCTTGGTTAGACTGGTTGTCAGACTTTCGGGCTTCTGACGACTGGTAACGACTGTCAAAGATCCACGAAAGACAGCCGGGAGAAACGGCTTAACGTGCTTTCCGAGGCACAGAGGAGTCTCGGTATGTAAAGATGGCCACCCATCCACCGACCAACCCAGGCAAGCGTAGCTTAACCTGATGGATCGACCCGTGCGGCTGAATGAATGCTTGAGTTTTGAGTGATGTTCTGTAATACGGGCCTTGAGAGTGAATATCACCAACGAAACTTTACGCGATCTGCATCTAAACAGCGTTCAGGTCGTGTCAGTGTCATCATTGTTGTAAAATATTGACACTAACAGCTTTTGAACGCGATTTATACTCGCGACAATCTAAGAAGTCCGTTTTGACGTTTCGTTTTGGTACTTGTAATAAAACGATAAGCCTTGAGAATCAGTTTTAAGCAATGTAGATAAGTGGTCGATTACAAACTCTCTAAGTATGTTTTCAGAAAAAAGAAACCATTTTTTTTTTCATCGCTACACAAAGTATTTTTGTAGCTGTCAAAACGGACTTCTTAGATTGTCGCAAGTCTAGGTAGACTAATCGCGTTCAGTTTCTTTGGTGAAATTCGCCCTTAGAGTCCGGCTTTGTAGCTTGTAGAGCGTTGTCTTTGTCACTCATATCTGTTTGACAGATCTCTTTCTAACCTCAATGTGTCATAATAACGCTTAGGTACTGTCAATTCTGCCTATGCACGATAAACTTTTGTCATAAAAGACTGATTTCTCGTGCATCGTTCCTTTGGAATAGGGTTATATCGTATTGCGTAAACATCAGTAATAATTTGTCAATTTAACTATATTTTGGTAGAATGAACCCCTTTCATTTTAACTGTCATAACTTGAATGTCTTTGTAAGAATGTCAGTTTCGCGCCAAATTCATCAAGAAGTGCATGAACTGATGCGAAAGTCGTAGGTCATACTTTCAAAATGAATGAAAAAAGAACATCGTACGCGTCACGATTAATGACGAATGCAATACACGAACAATTTGATTGAACAAATGAAGTGGCATTCGACCTGGCTGATTCGCGCGTCACTAGATACGAGAAGTCGACAATACTTTTATTGATATCTAATCAAATATCTATAAATGTTACCTATGTTAGATGTCAGTGAGTCAATGAAGGATGATTACCTATGTAGACAAAAACGGAAGATTCCTATCCTCAAAAATCTAAAAAAAGATGTACCTATTTAGTGAGTATCTCCATTTACTTACTACTCTGTGTTCTAGATTCATTCTGTGAAATGTATGAAAAAAAATTACAGTTACACGAAATGAAGTGGTACGTAATGTGCTACAGGACAGCACGAGATGTCAACACACGCATAAAAATGGCAAATGCATTTGTGTGAATGATACACTGCACTCCATTTCTTACCGATCTGTATGTCTTTGTGATGACTATAGAATGCCCGATTTGTACTGATAGTTTGTATTATTTTAGATCGTCATTCATAAAATCCACTTTTGATGTATTTAGTTGAAATATAAAATGTGATTCTTTAATAAGTGAATATGTAATATAGTAAAAGTAACGGGCGATTAGTCATATTGGCTGAATGTAGCCCTGATTGAGCCTGTATTTCGTTTACATACCTAAATAAATATAATGCCAATAGAAATATTTTTTATTTAACTTTATCCAACTTTTAACAACAGTCCTCGATCTACGAGTACCACCGAATGCACCTGTAACGAAGAAGTAAGTATACGAATGGCCAGTCTGAACATAGGCTCTCCGAACTTTGAATTTTCTCTCACTCACACTCGCCGTAGGTCACTGTTTGGCTCCTAACCGAGTGAAAACCGATGACACATGTAAGTCTGTGGGACGATGTTTCGCAGGTTGGAATACCGTCGCACTAGGATTGGACCTGCAAAAAGATGTTATTGCACAACCTTCTGCGCAAAGTTCAGACCAGTCATGGGTCATCGACCATAGTTAAGGAACCTAGGGTAAGAGCTGTTCTGGAATAAATAACAAGAGGTGATTCCTAACATAGTAGCCACATCCCTTTTAGATCCTAAAAGAGAAGACCAGACTGTAACTATGTAGTTGTAGAAAGATAAAGTGGCCAATGTCATGGCATAAGTTTACCAATATGCAGGTCAGTCAATGAAGTAAGAAGGTGATGTTAACAGGATACCAGAAACCCTGTCATCAGAAACTGACACCTACAATTTCCATTATTACGCCTTGACTTCAAACGGGTTATTCCATTTATCCACCCCAAAAAATCCATCCTAAAGTGGATACCTACTCGGAAACATATGTCCGATAATCCACCCTAGGCCTAGTTGGATTAACGGAATTTATAGGCTTAGGTTGGATTCCGTGGATTATCGGACAACGTTTCCGAGTCCACCTTAGAGTGGATTACCAGTATTATATAGTGCTATGTGGAGTGGATAAACGGAATAACCCCTTCAAACGGCGTAAAACCGGATAAGGGGCGAGACCAGTAACAGTTTTTTGTGGTGAAACGATTCGTTTAATAGGTACTTTTAGTTTGTCTGCGGGCTAGAGGGTTCCAGAGCGGCAGCAACTCTAACCGAGTTGCTGCCGCTCTGGAACCCTCTCAACAGAGTTATGGAGTTTTTTTTTATTACGAGTATTTCGATCAATTTTAACACATTATTCTCACAATATATCATTTTAAATAAGTTAAAATATTTGACTGTGTAAACGAAATGATGAACACCAAAATAAAGTTCATTTTAATTCTGCTTAAAACGGAACGCATTCAATAAGTAGCTTGGGCTAGGAAACGTATTTTTTAACCGATTTTTGTAAAATCTATGTGAAAAACAAAGTTAATTGCTGCAAAATCAAAAATCATGGATTGTGGGTAAGTCAATGTGCTAAAAACAATACGTAAATATTTAAATTTTTGTTTAGTTTTATCGATAAACATGATAAACTTTTGTTTTGGCGCCCGCAGCCATATTGTGTCAAACAGCTGTTGCGGGACGACTTCTGTGCGCTCCGTTGTTTTTGTCGTTTTTATTAACAAAAAAATGTGTCTAAACTCATTACATCGTAATAAACAATGATAACGTAGTGTTAATAACGTGTTTAATAAATAAACGTTCACAAATTTATTGGTCGGGATGTGTTTTCGGTAATCAGAAAATACCATGGCTTGTGGATTGCAAAATTACGAGGACAGTGAAATGCCCGCGGCAGAACTTGAGTTCCTAGCGAAATGGAGCAGGTTTTCCGACTGGTTGCACTGCATTTGTGTGGTTACGTTCGACTTGGAGCTCGGACAGGCTATGGAGAGCGTGTATCCTCCTGGTGTGAAGCTAAGTGATCAAGAGAAGTGTAATATTTGTTATTTGGCGTTCCCTGACTCTAATTCGGGGTGTATGGGAGATACCCAGTTCCATGTTCGTCTGCGTTCACGAGCGGGGCTCACGCGGCAGCAACTTGTGTACAACGACGACAGCGTGCCTACGTTGCGCGCCGACTCCACGCACTACTGGGGCTTCGTATACTTCAGACAAGTCAAGGACCCCTCCCTGCCGCGAGGATACTTCCAGAAAAGTATAATTTTACTCACTAGATTACCTTTTATAAACTTATTCTACAAAGTAATACAATTGATTGCTCCAAAGCATTTTGAAGAAGGGGAAAGGAGCCTAGAAGCTGCCTGTCATGATATTAACAGATGGCCTTCACTTGACGCCGGCCAGAATGTGTTGTTACCTGTGCTTGGTACAGTTTTTCAATCATACATTCCTAACCAACAGACCGGAAAGATCACTCGCTCTGACATTGCCAAACAAGTGCATTCTCCGAATGTACCTCATATATTAGCTTCGATACAAGATCTGAATGTATTTGATGTGTTATCTAGTGTTATTTCACACCTACATTTATTATGGGAGTTAGTATTGACTGCAGAACCTATAGTGGTTATGGCCAGTTCGCCAACAGAATGTTCCGCATTAGTTCAAGCCCTGACATACTTGATACAGCCATTGCCATATTCGGCAGAATATAGACCATATTTCACAATACATGACAGTGAATTCAAAGAGTTTACAAGGAAACAATTCAACCCACCTTGTGTAATACTAGGTGTGACCAATCCATTCTTTACGAAAACATTGCAACATTGGCCGCACACCATTAAGTTGGGTGATGCTTCTTCAATAAAAACTAAACTAAGGAAAGTTGGTAACCTCAAGCTTTTGGACACTGCTCCTGGTGTGTACACCCATTATAAACCTTTTTTGGAAAAAGATAAAGCAATTATTAAGAAATTGCATAATGGAATTAGAACTGATCGCCCATCAGAAGTTCAAACCGCTATGGTGAAGAGACACTTGCTTGAACTAACCCAGAGTTTTATGATACCTTTAGAGAGGTACATGGCATCACTAATGCCTTTACAGAAGAACATTTCTCCATTCAGATCACCACCAGTACCAAATCCATTCAACCCTGAAGATTTCTTTGCTACTTTGCAACAGTCAGGTCCACAATTGACTACTGGTATCAAAGGTGATTGGATTGGACTATACAGGAACTACTTTAGGACACCCAACTTCAGTGCATGGTTCCATGAAAGACACAACAATTTGACAAATAAATTACATGCATTACAGCTTGAAGCTTTGGCTGAGAGTGACTTAAAGAAATGGTCAGTGGGCAAGAAGGAGGTTGAGATTGTGGATATGGTCTTGAAACTGAGAGAAGTATTGAAGAGTAACCCCCCAGTCGCGGATAACACCAGAACGCTGCTCGCGCGACGTTTGGAGGACCTGAACTGTGTCCTGCCAGAGGATATGAAGTCCATACTGAATGCAGCCACGTGACAGAAGCACTGCTGCGCCTCAAACTTGAGAGGATGCAGCGACGACTGCAAGACACAATACAGGAAGTTAAGACATGGTCACCCTATCGTGTGTATGTGAAATGTTAAGGTTTTTACGTGCAATAATACCGCATTTAGGGGTCGCTTGCGCAAACGAGTTGCGAGTATCAACTGTTTCATTGCGATATTTTTATTATACTTACCAATTTGCGTTACTAATGTGGTGTAAAAAACATTTTGCCACTGAGTTCGTATTTAAAATTTTACGCTCTTTCATTTTATAGTTTAGCCTGAAATTACTTTATTCGTTTATTTACGATTGTAATCATCTAATTACATAAACAAAGACCTGATAACTTCTAAAACAATATTCAGGCAAAGACATGTAATACTAGCTTGTTTATTACTTTGTTTCCATGTGAACTATGAATTGTTTTGAGAATATTCGCTTCCATCTATGTACCTACTCTGATATTAAGTATCTGATGTTAATTAGTAGTAATTATAGTACTGACAAAATATCCTATTAGGAGTGACTGATTTTTGGTTTATTTCAGGTTTTAATACATTCAGGAATGTATGTATAAAGATCTAAATTCATGTTGGTGGAGGTATCAACCTTAATTTGGTCGATTGACGATTTTATTACCGATTCTCCTTGTTTATTTGTCCTGTTATGGCTATAAAAGACGTTTCGATGTTAATATAGAGCATTTTCCTGTAATATATTGTTATAAAATAACCCTGTCAAACAAATTCAAAATACTTTCGACCAAGTCATTGTTAACATAATTATGTGACCTATGTAAATTCAAAATTGATTTTACATGACTGTGACCAAAATATTCGATGTTACAATAAAATAACTTATAACGGCCATAATTCTGCATAATAATAATTCAGTTTTGAACTATTGAAATCTTGCCAAGAACGCTGGGGTGGATAGTTAGTGTTTGTTCACTGATGATAAGGCATGATATTATTATGAAACTACGTCGATTAAGTAGGTGTTGTAAATATTGTAGTTATAAAATAATCATAATTTTATCTATCAAGTAGGTAACCAGAGAAAATGTCGGAAAGCGTTTTTTAAATAATTATCGTATGGTAAAACATTGTAATCCAATTTGTGAGACATTTATATGTCTGCTATTTTATTAGATGTGTGAGCAAGGTCACATAAAAAACACGTAGTTTTTGTTTCTACGGGTATATTACGTTTCACGATATCATTATGAATACTAAAACAGATTTAAACGCAACCGATAATCTTAATGGTTCTTTGCAAGGAACATATTTTATTCCAGCGGCTTTAATTTTATACTTAGTTTGTGTATAAAATTACCTCATATTATGTAAAATATTATGTCAGAATACGAATAAGTACCTAATATCAGGTATCACTCTGCGGTACAATTACCGTTCCCAGAGTCATCACAATAAACCTGCGCCCGCGCTGACTCAGTAATATGAATCAAGCAGCTTAGTTACAGTTTGAAAATAAACCATTTCAATCACTGTGAGAATTATTTCAGTGTGTCATACTCATACATTTGAATGAGCATTGTCTCGCACAATAAAATAAAATATTCTCGCATTATCGATGGCTGAAGTGGCTCTGGTTAACGGTAATCTAAATTAATCTTAGGTATCAGATCTTGCGGAAAAACCAATAAATTCAGTAATCTACTGGACTTATTTATTGCATTGGAATGTCCAAAAATATAGCTCCATGGTTGAATCGTTCGTATAAAAGACTTCTTTCAAAATTAAGGTGGATGCGCTAGGGTAGCCCGCGAAATTCAAATTTTCTTACGTTTTTTGCAATTTGCAGGTCAGTATCAGGTTGTTTGTTGATCTAAATATTATTAGCGGCCGTAACAAATATGGATTTACAGAATTATAAACATTAGAATCAGCAATACAACTCGCTGTTCATGTAAGTGTAATGAATGAAAATTTCGGAAATCGTCAGTCAAATTGCAAAAAACGTAAGAAAATTTGAATTTCGCGGGCTACCCTGGCGCATCTACCTTAATGTCGGTTTATCCTGATAGCTTTTGCCCGCCTGGATGTCTGAAAATATCTCACGGGAACTTACTACCGGATAAAAAGTATCCTATTAACAAATAGGATACTTTTTATCCGGTAGTATCCAGGTTATAAACTACCTGTGTGTCAATTTCATCCAAAACCGTTCACCCGTTGTTGCTCGATTGAGTAACAAACATACAAACTTTCACATTTTTATCATTAAGTATCGCCTGCGGTGGTAGGTAGTGTAGGTATTTCGGTTTCCATGGAAAAGTGCCTGAAATAACACTACCTGAGTTGAAAGTAATGTTTTCTACACTTGCGATTTAAAACTTGAGCTTCTATGAACACAGAAAACAGTCCAAGTCCAGTTTAAAAATAAGTACCTAATTGTCCTCGTTCGTGCTAAGTCTAGTTAAGGATATGTTACTTACGGCCCGTTACTCAAACGCTATTCAATTTGCCTCTGAGAAGTCTCATGCTATCCCAATCATTTAACAGAGTAGTGTGGCGACAAAAATACTTTTAAGAACGTCAAAAAATTGAATATCGTTTCAGTATTCGCATTGAACTATATTTTCGTATACTATTTTAGTAGAATGTATGTTTAGAATCTCTGTATTGTATGTGTATCTGTCCTATTTATCTGTGTATAAATGTATCGCAAACGGTGCGTTACGATTGTCAGGAGCGGTAAATAATCAACATCATTATCAGGCTCTAATCGTTTCATAAGTTAACCTAATCGATAGCTGAATAATAAGGATGGTTTGCCAAAATTATCGGGTTTGGTTTGATCGCCAATCTGGTTGCAACAGATTACTACCCTACAGGTGGAATCCCCTGCGAATGTTATTTGCATCGCACCTTAGCTTTCAGTCAGACACCGGAAGAAGTCTTAGTAATTCCGTGAAATCAAATCACACAGAGGACGGTTTCCTTATCAGTTGTAAGTATCTATAGGGCCGTGATCCCACAAGGCCGTGTCAATAAATGTGTATAGATAGATACTAACCAAACCAATGCATCGATTTTAAATTCCGTTTTATGGTAAAAGTTATCGGATGATTCAAATGCAAAAGCAGAATCAGAATAGATCCATAGGTATTTTGCACTGCTGATGCCATGTAACATGCAGGGGGCTTAAAACAGCCACTTTGGCAGAATCATAATAGGAAAATATTATGAATCATCGTAAAATGTCACAAACTGTCACTTCATATGATAATCTGCTTGCGAATCATATTACGAAATAATTCATCTGTTTGACAGTTTTCTACGAGGATTCGTAAAATGGTCCACAAATTATGAATTGTTTTTGTGTCAAATTAGAGGAATTGCTAATGACAGCTGGAAATTCAAGAAATGAACTGCTTTTAGAGGAATTGCTAATGTGACTGTTTTAGGCCCCCAGAACTTCAACATAACTGACAGTCGGAACAGCTCTATAAATTATGTAACTCATCTATCACAAAAGTCCATCCATTTATTTTAAAACCGCTAAATAAGAACGGTTGTATTGTTGAACATAGATAAGTAATGAATATGATAAATTACATTGTTATCGCTTACAGGATTTTTTCTAAGATGTTTTATCGAGACTAAAGTTAATGTAATATGATATTAAACGGACCGCGCTTGTTAATATAAGTACTTACTAAAAAGTAATTTCCTATACAATGTAATGCAAAATTGGAAAACATGATCAATTGTTGGTAATTTTTTAATCGAGTGTCTACTCGAAACAAAATACTATTTAAAATGATTCCTAAATTAATTGAGATCTATTAACCAAGTGATCAAAAGCCCGAAAACTGTCTCAATTGTCTTCAATTCGAATTAAAACCACCAATAATTGATCATCTATTAAAATACGGCCGACGAATCATGGCCGGTCTGAACATAGGCTCTCCGAACGTTCTCTCACTCACACTCGCCTCATGCCACAATTTGGTGCCTAAAAAAATGTTACTACGCAGCCTTCTGCGCAAAGTTCAGACCGGCTATGATTGATCAGCCATAATGTACTTTAAATTAGAAGAAATTAACATAAAAATTGCGTGAAACGCATCCATACTAGAAAAGTCAAGTGTGCGTTAGATAAAATGGCAGCTACATTGAATGTAGGCGGCAAAGAACGGGGTTTCCCATGTTCCTTCCTAACATGGTTTATATAAAGTAGAACATTTAAATAATATCGCCCCCGTCCTCCGCCTACTGTCTGACGCACGTTTTACTGTGTAAGTAAGCAAGACGATCAAGATTCCGGGATCAAAACCACCTCGTTTACATGGACCGAGAGTCAAGGTTAAAAATGCATTTCAGACACAAACAACGACCGCCCGGAAATCGATGTTCGTAATGTTACATGCGTTATTTGATCAACCGAATGTTTATTTTACAAGTAGTTATATTTGTAAATAATTGGGTGCCAAATTGTATTATTTTCAAATATTGGATGATAATGACGGCATTGTAATTTTATTTTTATAAGTAGCTAGTTTTATTATGGTATACTCCATGAAGAGCCTGTTTGCTCAATGAATTTATTGAAAGTTTAAGCTTATGAAAGGGTGCAGACATATTGACGAAATCGCTTTTGATGCGCAGGTATATCGTGTTTCCTTGGGCTAGGGACAAGTTAGAACAAAAAATTGGGAGCAGTATTTCTCTGAAAATCTTGGTGATCAAACGCGCGTCTGCAACAGTACCAAAAGCAGCGGAATTATCGCGCGAAATTCTGCCGCCTTTTTATTTCGTTCTATCCCTAGTCCTACTCGGTGAAAATTACTGCAGTTCATGTAAGGTGTCCAAGCGTTCGCCAATATGTACACACCCCAAGGGAGATTATTATGTCAAGGTCGAGCCAACGTGACGTCTGTTTACTCGTGCAGACGTTCCAAACTGGATTAAACTGGGGCAGTTTGACCCACTTGTTTTAATTGACATTAAGTTAATAGAGCCCTTCCAAGCGGATATTTATGGCTTCCTGTGTAGGTCTGATCAGTATGCGTGAGTTCAGGAGTCTATGATCACATTGATCACTCTTTGTGTTTCTGGGTTGCCAATAGCTCACTGTCGCCTATGGATACCTACAATACCAGTATTGCTGGTATCCATAGGCGATGGTGAGCACTTACTGTGGCGGCATCTACATCGCCACATGCGAACTACGCATCAAAGGCCCGACGTTACACAAAAATCGTGCATCGCGCATTTAGAGTTTACCGCGCGATGGACATATATACAAGATTCCGACATCAATCGTTGGGCAGTTTCCCGCCAGACATAACAGACTGGTCGGAGGATCCTCCCTTTTCTTTAGAAGATGAGTGAACTTTACACCCTTAATCCTCATACCCGTAAATTACCATTAAAATATGCCATCGCGTCGGCTAGTTTCATTAAAGAAAAATCTCAACTCCATAAAAGTCATTGATGAATTTTGATAAGGCGAAGTATTCGATTCAGATCCATAGAGGTAAACCAGCTTATCTCAGAATACTGAATAAAGCTCTTGTTTGTCACATATTTTCTGCTACTTATTAGCAGAACCTGTAAATTTTGTTGTTTTCTTGAGTAATACAAGTTTATTCTCATCTCACACGACTCGCATTGGCTCGACTGGACTATAAGGGATGGGATATAGAAATACCCATCCATATACCTTATGTACCGTCATTTATCGTCGACTCCACTAGTATGTAACATATCCCATCGTAATCGCCACATGTAAATACAACATTGTACAAACTGCACTGTATAGAACAACGTAAATGAAATAAATAAACATTATTTTTCAAATAACTCATTTATTAACGCTTATGCATATTTGTGCGGTCCTGATACGACAAGGCGGGAATATGTACGTAATACAGGGGGTGAGGTATCCATAAACTGTACGTAATTTAAACAAAAAAGTTAATATGCAAGGCTGCATACAGTACCTAAATATTTAAATGAGATAAATAAAACTTCTAGAAAATCTTCGTTCTGCTGGATTAGCAGTCTTCTGATAGATGGATATGAACATAACCATCCTCATTATAAACAAATTTTAAGTGTGATAAATAATCTGAACATTTCAGCAATTCTTTGCACCTTTTGACTTCCACAATAATTTACGAAGTACCCACTTTAGTTTTGGCGTAGGAAACCCTTTGGTAGTCCAGAGGAACTTACTATAACATGTTATAGAAGAACACATAAAAAAAGCTCAAAATTGACCCAAAGATATACATGACATTGGCAACAGGAAGAATATTTATTAAGTACAGTTGCAACTATGGCAAGAACAACACAACTTGCACAGTTTATGGATATCAGAGAGCACTATACATAAATCTAAACAGGTACGGGGGACATGGCACAAATAAGTCCCTGCGTCCCGGCAGATCCTTTGGCGTCGTCTTTAACGAAATACTAAACATAACAGTCTATTAAGTATTTACATAACTATAGGCGGGTTGAATCACAATCTGTTGTATCTAGCTTTGCTCCATATGTTGTCATTATCGGTTATGAGGGTGTATACTCCTGCGAGGGTGAGGCCTATTGCGGCTCCAAGGCCCATAGAGCGGAGTCCGGAGGTGCTTTTATAGATCATGCCGGTGGTGGTGGCAGCTATGAAAGTGTTTGCAGTGTCTTCCTTGTCGCGTATCCATGTGACGCCTAGCGCGATGCACGAGTAGAATGATGCGATGATTCCGAGGGTACAACCTGTGTTTGTGCCTGGAACATTTTGTTAAGGTTTGAATGAGGGTATTTGATTTAGAGGTCAGAATCGGATGGCAGTTCTATCTCAATTGTTCTAAGTAAAATAAGAATAACTAGTAGCGTTTGTTTACGTTAGATGCACTCAATTACAATGTTGGGCATTCAATTTAGAAAGTTTTAGGTGAGGTTGACTAAGAAAAAATTAAGTGTCAAATGGTCATGATATTTTCTGTTCCAAATCGGGTCCGGATAAAATCCTTATCATGAAAATAACATTACGCCTGTAATCACAGTAGTTAGGCAGAGGTGTACCTGTCATCATCTGCCTAGCCTTTTCCCAACTATGTTGGGGTTGGCTTCCAGTCTAACTGGATGCAGCTGAATACCAGTATTTTACATGGAGCGACTGCCTATCGGACCTCCACAACCCAGTTACTGGGTAATACGATACCCCTGGGTAGGTAGACAGACTATGACGATAAAAAACTTATTCACTACCTACTATCATCCCATCACTATTTGATGAAGTAAAAGATGTAGACTAGGACTTACATAAAGATTACTTCTCATAGATTATTTGTATAGTTATTATTGACACAAACTAACCTTGTTTCATTATGTAGTTGATAATTTGCGTCCGTCGCACCTTGCCCGTTTGCCCTGCTAGTGTTGTAGCCCTCAGTCCTTTGTATAAACCTGACACACCACCTAAGCCTGAAACAGAGTTCACACATGATTTTTAATAAAGCTAGTAACCAATTAATATTTTGGCCTAACATATTTATAATTCAGTGGAAAGTAATGGAGGATAGGATAAGCCTCGTTCAGTCCAGAGATGCATATTTAAACATTACCTCTCAATTAGAATCGTGGTTTAGTTGCTCAATTAACTTAACAAATAATTGTTGAAAAAAAGTAGTTTTTTTTTTTTTTATCCTATCCTCCTTTCCTACTATAATATTATATCGTGAAAGTTTGTGAGGATGATGGTTGGATGTTTGTTTGTTATTATTTCACGCAGAAACTGCTTAATGGATTTGGATGAAATTTGGCACACAGATAGTTTATAACACATAGGATACTTTTTATGCGAGTGAAACCGCTGGGCGCAGCTAGTATATTTATAATGTCAAGACTTCAAGAGTGGGTGTCATATTTACAGTTTAGACATTAGGCCTTTAGTAGCAGTAGCTCAATGGATCTGCAACCTGTGATTCAGACTACCATTTCCTAGACCTACTGCTTAAAATATGGTAGTGGTGAGTGGTGTACTTATAAAATACTGACAGCTAATGATGCCTGCTGTCACAGATATGAACATGTATTCTAAATGATTCATTAATGCAAAGAAATGCCTTGCTTAAAAAGTCAAAGCGGACTAGATTTTTGGTACAAGATTCTTATTAGGATTTGATAGTAGTTTGATATTTGATAAGTAATGTTAAATAAATAACAAATGCTTCCTCTGTCCTAACTCACTTATTTTGCTGTGCCCGACAGGGTCCATATGATCTAATTATAAGTTTACCACCTAATACCTACATGTGGAATGTAATAAAGTATTGAGTATTGACTGCAAACATACTTATATTTAGCGGAGAACAAATTCTACTTTAAAATGCTATGTTATTAATACTAAGTTTGTGTGTATTTCATTCAGTTTTCAACACAAAACAATATTTTTTGTGGTGTTTTCATAAGTTTAATGTTGTTCAGAACATAAACATTTGGCAACACAACTTCTTATAAGTTATTTGTATTATATTCCATGCTCTAGAGAACATGCAGCTTACCCATTTTAATATAGTGCTTTTGTTTGTGATTGCATGGTTTTTTTGTTCATTTATGAATTAGATGGTAAATCTATTGTGTTTGACAGTATATGTATGCAGCTGTTACTGCAATTTCTCTTGGCTAGGTGGCCATAATGTATATAAACAGAGATATTTAGTGACTCATCAGAAACATTTGCTAATTAAGAGCATCTTGTTTGACTTTTCACAACTCTTTAGGCCTAAGATTTAGAAGAAATCGTGATTTGCTATCTTTAACAAATAAATACTGTTTACATGTTCGGCCTTACACAATGTTATGTAAAAATTATTAACCATTTTGAGGTTATGTTATAATTTCATCATCCCATTACCTGATCCTGTCATGAAGGACATTCCAATGATGGGTAGCGCTACATTAGACCTCCGTGCAGTAGATGCCATGTGACTGTCGTCAGGATACAAGAATTCTGGCTGCATTTTTGGTATGATATGGGGATCGAAGTTCAAATATGGGGATAGATTCGCCCCCGCCTGCTGTGCCTTCTCCTCATTCTTATTTATGGATAGTATATCGCCGAACAAGGACATTTTGCTAGATTTTTTCACACTATTTTAACTAATCTAAAACTAAAACGTGATTTGGCTATCACGCAGTGAATTTTAAGAAATCGAACTGTTCTGAAATGTCAATGTCAAAACGACCATGAAAAGTATAGACAAAAAATGATGTGAATGTTGTCAGTGTCGAAATTCAAAGAGCAATAGACAATTTAAAAAGTTAGATTTTTATTTATATGAATATTATTCACTAAAAATAGGTAAATAAATAAAATACAATCAGTGCCGTAATTAGCCTTTTATGCGCCCGGTGCGAGCTGCTATAACCGCGCCAAAATAAATAATAGGTATTGTTAGTGCCCCTTTTTTTTTTTTTTAGTGTGGCAAATCGTCAAATGACTTCTCCCGCTCTGGGCGGAGCGGAAGGGCGTGTCAGACTTTTACTGACTAAAACCCAACCGTGTTCCTTCATTTGCCTGTTGCCAGGGTCTCGGTATCCCTTTCGGACATTCCCGCAACCCTGGCAGTCATCGGTCCTAACGGACCACGTCAGGTGTGCTGACATCTCTTTGAGGCGCGCGTGGAACACGACGCGCCATCGACCCGGGCCTGGTCCTTATCGGCCGGCGAGCTACCCATTGCTCGCCGTCCGCAAGCCCGCGCCTATGGTGGCCGGGAATCCGTCTGGGATTCCCGGCCACCATAGGCGCGGGCCTGTTAGTGGCCCTTGTCTGGTCATTTCTGCGCCCCTCCAAGGTCTGCACCCTGTGCCTGGACATCGCCCTATTTACCAAACTGAATACAATACAAAACTTTGATATATATTTTTTAGAACAATTTTAGATATTTTTTACCCGACTACGGCAAAGCAAAAAGAAGGGTTATAGTAATTCATTTTCACTGTAGTTAGTAAAGTCGTTTATTTCACAAATAATAATAATAAATAAATCAAACAATAATTATTTAAATGACAAATGTAATGAATTTTTCCTATTCTTTGTTTTTTGTGGCTAAGTAATAGAATTATGTAAGTAATTAATACATTTCATAAATAATCTAATATTAATATTCTTTAAATTAAGGTGGATCCCTAGATGATCTCACTGCCATTTTGCCGCTAGATGGCGACACATCCACAATTTCGAACATTTTCAATTTTTACACCTAACATAGAAGTTTTTAATAAACAACTTTATTCTTAGCGAAACCTAGGGCATTAACTTGATTTTTTAAGATCATCACTGTGCTTGTTAACTGGTATCATACAAAGATTAGAACGTAATAATGATTTAGCCGCATGAATTTACTCTTTACACACACATGCAAAGTAAATAGTAGTAACTTCCGACTCCACTAGATGTCGTTTTATTCAAACATGGTTGGAAATTAAAATGTCCAGATGGCGTTAATTTAAAGAAAGAGGACCAAATTATTTATAAGATGAATATCCTTACATTATAGCAAAGACTGAAAACAAATATTAATTTACTAATTAAGCATACTTTAAATTACTAGAGGATTGTTATGTTCCAATCTATTTCTTAATAATATAATTATTGGGATATGCTTACTTTTGTTTCTAGGCTCGATATCAGATACCTTTTCACCATAACAAATTATTCAGATAAATTATTTTGGGTAATAAAGGTATATTGTACCTATATAGGTTGTTGTAATGTGACTGAACCTAAATAGTACCTAACGTGTAAATGAATTGTGACCTGTACTAAATAAATAAAAGATTATGTATTCAATTGTAAAGCGTTTTATTGTATCTTACTATACATTAATAATATTTATCTATGGTTAATATTTTCATACAAATATCGTTTTATTTACTCTCACTGCATTTACCTAAATATTTTCTGGTTGGATTCGAACCATCGACTCGTACCACCACACAAAGATAACATACTTTTTTCAATATTTTGATATTTACAATTATGATTCTGAATTTAGTATTAGAAAGAATTATGTACGTAGATTACAATTTATGTAACATCACACGTAAGTGTAAGTATCTTACACAACAACACACAAGTGGTTACTAGCTAACCATAACATTTATGTTTCAAGAATACCCACTTATTATACAACTTTGAACAATAAATATTCTTTTACAATTGAATTGTTTGGCTGGTACCTAAATACATGAGTGAAACATATGTACACTGAAAAATCTTATAAACTAACAAATAACATAAACTATACATCGCTACGTACAAAAATAGCATAATAATTAGTCTATAATGTTCCCACTGCTGAGACTCAGGCCTCCTCTGAACAGTGGTGATGAAATAATTTACATAAAGCAAAGTGTCGGCTTGGATTCGAACCATCGACTCGTACCACCATACAAAGATACATAAAAAATACTATAATAAAATATCTTCTCTTCTACACGCTACTTTTTGCTGCGCCGCCGTCGTCGCGCAGTATCAATCTTCTGCTTGTCATTTTTCACCTCCATTTATATCATTTCCGTGCGATCTGAATCAATTGCTGGGAGACACAGTTTTCGCTGCAACAAATGAATTTACACAGTTTTGTTAGACTATTCTTACTGAACCCACACCTCAGAAACCTGAGGAATAAGTTAGGCAATGAGTAAGACTTATATTTTTCATACCTTTTAATTCCTTGATGTCTAGACATTTAGCATTTTTCTCAACTCGTCTCAAAATAATTTCCGGCAGTACACATGTTTTGAAAAACGTTACCAACTTCGGCATCATAGCGTTGATAAATTCCTCATCCCGGTTAACTTCTATGACAGTCAATGGTTGGGTGACAGATATAAAGCAAATGAAGTAACATTTACTCATTTTGGTAATTCGCAATTGACCCTGGACCTAGAATCAAAATAATAATAGCTGAGAAACAATCCAAGAAATACATTATATTTATACATACATGAACCAAGAAATAATGATCTTTGTTACTTACTTGATAATAATAATTATGCTTTTTGTTCATAACTAAAACATCATTTTCCAAATGAATAGGAAAATTTCTATTTTCTGATGCTTCTCTAATATTTTGAGATTTCCTTTTCAAGGAGGGAAAACATTTTATTTCTACAATATTATTTTCTGCTTCTATAATACCTGTAAAAAAGAACAGTTTTTAGGCCCACTGAACCAAATTAAAAAATCCACGCGACACACAAAATCCAAGGGGGCGGAATCACAGGCAAAAGCTAGTTATTTGTATATTTTTATTATTGAATAATCTTACCATCAGGGCTAGCTGCTAAGAATCTAAAGTCTTCATCCATAAATAGACCTGATGGCCTGACAATTTTGCCATATTGTTGCATAAACATGCTCTTTGCAACATGTTCATTTTGTTGTCCATACATCATATCTTTAGTACAAATATTATTTTTGTAGAGAATGCATTTCACATGATTGTGACATGGTGTGGCATTACGACGTTTGCAAACCTAAAATGAACAAAGTGACAATCATAATTCTTGTACTGGCTTGAGCTGTGGCTTCTTAGAAAGTAAGAAACAATAAGAGGATGGCTGATATCTTACCATTCCAAACTGACTTGCTGTGAGATGGTCAGATCTGTATGAGAGATACTTTTCATTATCATGTTGACCCACAGTCTGGTTTTCAATTAGTACTATTTTTTGTGTATCTTCTTGGAATTTAAGCAATCTCAATTCACAGAGCCGTTTTAATTCTACCTCATTAATGTCGACAGGGACACTTGCTTCTGGGCCATAGTCCTTATCAGGTTGAGTTTTAGTCTTTTCAGTAAAAAGCTGTTTTCGAGTCATTTTCTGTTGGCGCAATCTACTTCTCTGTTTTTGATGGACATATTTTTTAAAATATTATCCAGGGCTCTGTGTTGTCTTCTTTTTCCATTCAGTTTGATGCCATTTATGTCCTACAGAATGAGACAATCCTGAAAAACCAAATCATAGTCACATACATGTCTGTTTGCAACCTAAGCTTTCATTGATGACCATTGAAAGTTCTATAAGTTGAGAAAAACCTCTTATATTATGAAGAGAAGAAGTCATAGATCATGGGGGTTGCTAGAGATTTCATATATTGTTTTAAAATATCTATAAAAAAACTTATTTACCTGCTACATGAACACACCGCTGATAAGAGCCTCCTTTTCCAAGACTGAGTCGTTTTCCACAGTTAAATTTATTAATGACACTCATAAAATTCTCTGCAACGTTTGTTGTCTCGTTAGACAACCGTCCAGCTTTCAAAGCAATTTTTTCATTTGCAGCATAAATAAGAGCCCAGACCTCTGGTGCTGTATTTCTAAGGATTTCTACTTGGTTGTCTTGCTGTTTATTCTCGTCAGGTGGTAATTGCTTCACTGAACAGTAATATTCCTTACAATTTTCATGCTGTCCAAATACATGAAGTGGACTATTCCTTAAATCATCAGCCATTGAACCTGGCTGACTGCTATTATGAACAATAATCTTTCGCGCTACTAGTGTCAATTTCATCAATTTAGGCCTCAAAATATTTCGTCCATACAGAGGGAGTTTCGTATTACCTAAAATCTTAAATAAAATATAAATATTAAAACATAGGAAGAGAAAAAATCTTTTTTGAAAAAAATACAACCGACTTCTAAAAACAACAAAAAACTTTGAAAATGCCAATAAAATTTGAGGTTTTCCCTCAATTTCCCTGGGATTCCATTATCAGGTCCTCATTTGTGACAAAAAACTTTGACAAAGAATTTTGAAAATCGGTCTACAATTAGCTGAGAAATCGGTGGACAAACAGTCGAATTGATAACCTCCTACTTTTTGGAAATCGGTTGAAAAAGAGAGGAACATTTATTTTACAGTAGCTAAATCCTACTTTATTGGCAAACCAACGGCAAACGAAAACATTAGGTACATCACGGGCCAACGAGTATCAAATACACTCATAGGTACATTCACGTAAATCTGATTCGAAATCTTATGGGAATCTGATTTACTCACTAAAAATCATTAGAAGAATTTCCATGATGTCTTTTCAATGTTGCTTGCACTTTTTTCCGTGATTTTCGCGGCCCTGAATACATAATAATATGTCGTATATAGGCAAGTTTATTAGTCGGATTCAACTTAGGCAGAGTTGCAATTCAATCTGTAATCAAAAAGAATAATTAAACACAACAGCAAAAGTATCGTAATTATGAAATGCTTCAAGAAATTTGTATTAGTCAGAAATAACACCACCATTTGTCACCATCAATCAAGCTGTCAAGCTGTGTGAAAATTTGCAAAACAACTGACAGAACATGAGAACAGACGAAATAGAGATGTCAATCTGAGATCGATTGAGCAAAGAATCGATTTTTTGGAACAAATAAAAACGTTTTTTCAAATCGATATATAGTACTGAATCGATACAGGGAATCGATATTTCACCCTAGAACATCAGTTTTTTGTTTGTTTGAATTGTTAAGAATTGTGGTGGCGGGAAAATTACGAAGCATATCCAGTGCAAATCCTTTTGCGTAAAAATACGGATTTTTTACATTGCGAATTTCATCGAAAACGAATGATTGATTTTTGGAAAATCATTTCTTTATTTGTGAATCGATTTTTCATATTTCCTTTCGAATCAATTCAGTAACGGATCTTTTTCAGAGAGTTTTTTTTTGTTCCTTTCGTCCCTCTGGGACAGGCAAAGTGAGTTTTTAGAGAGAATTGACGTCCCTATTAGGGGGAAATATTTGAAATTTAGAGTAGGTAGGTATGTGATGTGATGACAATCAACGAGTGTTGCTAACGTTTGATTTTGTATTTCCTCTTCTAAATCTTACACTTTTTTAAGTTCTAAGGGTAATTACTATTATAATATAACTCTGTATCACCTTTAAGCAGAAAAGCATCCTTTGTACATAAAAATAACACTTACCGTCAATAAAACACAAAAACACTTCACTTTTAAATAAAAACTCTTTCACGGATGGCACTCGTATGAATGGTTCTCAGTAGTAGCCCCAGTCACCAATTCTAAACCTGAATGGTGCTTACTACTTACTTAGCTGTTCAGACGAGCGAAATTGGAACTACAGCTACCATTTTGAGAACGTCATTTCGCTGACAGTTAAAAACCCCGAAACCATAAATGAATGATGTACAGCAGTGGTGGCTCTCACTTGTAAGTCAGAGCCACCACTGCTGTACCTATATCATTAATCGTTTTAAATATCAGTACATCCTACAACTTACTACTAAAATACTGCCCTATGTTTTATTTCCCCTTTTTCTTGGTAAACTTCTTAGATGGCAAGACCAATTTATCTCGACGCACTTTGACTTGTGCTAATAATACTAAAATGTGCAATTGTTATGAAAAATCAATGTGGTTTGTCTGTGTATTCACTTATCTTGATGGTTTCACGTAAATTAAATATGATTCAATCAATAGATGTAAGTAGTACCTACGTGTCACCATTGCGTAGGTAGGTAGGATATTAGAAAAAAAAAAAAGGTAAATTTGCCTACGCTGATCGCCTGATTTAGGTATACCCTAAGTTTACATGAACTTCTATTCTCTGATTTTATTCAACCCAAACCAATGAATTAGTACCTAACCGTGTCATAAAATGTATTATCAGTACCTACTTACATACAGTAGAAAGATTTTTAAATCTTTAGGTACTTTATATTTAAAGTAGATATTACAATAATTACATTAGTATTGTATCTGTGTGAACCAAATGCAGATCGCAGATATTTTTTTTCACTTTCTAGCATTCTTTCTCATTCCCTAATAAAAAACATTTTATCAATCATAAAATGTAAAACCCGCGGGCAAACCCGCGCGCCGGCGCTAACTTTCTAGAAACACAATTTTGGAAACGATTCGCAAGTTGTCAAGACTCACTGGAGCAATTTGGCAACAATGCGGGGTGCGTATGAATGGCATCGTCGCATCGCCGCGTTACCTACCTACTCGACGTGTAACCTTGGGGCTTGTTCGAATTTTCGAACGCCATCTATTATAAATGTTTACCGAACGTAAACTCGTAAGACAACAGCAAATAACTCTTTCTCGGTGGTTCTTTAAATTTCTGTTAGATGGCGCGATTCAGGTCACTCACACATGTAAAGATTTTTCGTTTTTTATTGGGTCTAATTCTCCTAGAAATACTGTTTTTTTTATAAAATTTTGGCGTTATGCGAACATAATACATTATAAAGTCTCATTATACTTGCTTTTATTCTGCAGAAACAGTTTATTTACGGAGATTACAACACCTCAAAAATGTATGGCGAGGCCTGTCTATGCATCCACCTTAACGAATAATGCTCTAAATAATTATAAAAGATATTTGCACACCTGTGTAGGTAGGATATGGTTAAAGAACTTTGATTTAAGTATTACAGTCATCCACAGATCTTCGGAAGTTAATTTGTGTATCGGAAGTTGTATTATTTCCTTTATTATTTAGTAATAAAAGTAGTTTGTAATTTTGTTGTTTTAATTGGGCCTATTGAAACAAAAAGCGATTCAATCAAATATTTGGCGCGGATAGTCCGACATTACTTCAGGGGAACTCCCTGAAATCTCCTCTCATCCTCTTTAATATTTTATCCGATTATTAATTCCAGTGAATTAAGAACTCCAGATGAGGTGAGAAAAATAATAAAAACTGCAAAACTTCACGAGTCGGAGTTAACGGAAATCACACAAGTTTTAAGATTCCCAGATGCCAGCAAACATAACGATAACTTGAAGCTCATGTTACTGGATGCCACACTCCTGAAGGAAATAGAAGCGGGAAACGAACTGCTTTTTAAAGGTAGCTTTTCTGTATTTATTTTTAGTATACGTGTATTTTTTTTTTACTACAGAAATTTTTATGTCCTTAATAAAATTAAAAACGGGAATATTTTTGCATTTGCTTGGAAAGCTATCGTCGTGCAAATATGCGATCGTCGCGTTCATAAGTTACTTTGTGAAAACCGGACGTCGGGATCACTCGGGACGGCGCATTCCGGTTCACCGAACAAGATGGTGACGGTCGTCATCATCAGAACATTTTTCTTCATATCTGACAAGATAAAGATGTCCTGATTGGGACTCATGCCTTCTTGAGTATATTGATTGTATGTATACGTAACTACCCTCTTTTTAGAGTTCCGTAGTCAAAAAGGAACCCTTATTTATAGTTTCGCCATGTCCGTCTGTCTGTCCGCGGCTTAGCTCAGAGACTCATAAAGCTATAATTTGGCTTGGGTATACATACGTACTTATTGATCGTACCGACAAAGAGGTAAAAAAAATTGTTTAAGTACCTCCTCTGAGAAAAAAACATCCCAATTTCACTTATAATACACTCACACACACTCACTTTAACTTCACTTATAGTTGGGATGTATTTTTTCTCTCGTCTATCCCATGGCGTGACGCGTCATTGCAAAGGTCGTTAAAAAATGAGTGTGAAAACCATTTTTGGATTCAAAGTGCCAAATTTTGTTAAAGTCAAGTGTCCCTCTGCCAGCTAAATGGTTGGTTTTGGATAATTATGTGAAAAAAATCACTGCAATAAAGGAAAACTATCACAGCTACAAGTAAACGAGTAATAATCGACCAACTTACTGTGCGTTTGCACTGGCGAAACATTCACAACAATACATGTTGAAATCTCTATTTTCGGTCAATGTCTATGTCTCTCTAGTCTGTCTCTGTATATCACTGAACCCCTAAATGGCTGGACCGATTTTGATGAAAATTATGTTTGAGTGGGTGCACCCTGAATGGTTTAGATTCACAATTGGACCCGGTAGGTGGCTCTGCGATTGAGTTTCAAGAAACAAGACAACGTCTATGCGGTCAGCTAAGTACCTACTTAATAAAATATTTCTTTTGTAAATTCCAGGTGATCCTGATGAAAACGTAGTACTATGTACAAACAACAAAACTTACGATGTAAAAGAAGCCGAAACTTCTAACAGCCTCCTACTAGTACCAGAACTACTATTCGCAGCATCAACAGGACTAGACGAGACAATACAAAACGAATCCATGGAATCAGACTCTTCATTCGATAAGTCCAACGCAAGTCTGAACAAATCTACAGAATCCGACGAAGGGGCAAGACCACCTAGAAATATCGTACACAAGGATATTATCAATACCTTTTTTACATACTATGAATTAAAACCTTGCAAACCAAGACTATCAAAGCTAAGAAAACTACTACAACCTACTAGATATCAAGGATTAGAGGTAGAATATGCGATAGACAAAACTAAATTACTAAACTATGAAGGACTATGCAACCAGGTACAGGCATCCAAAGAAGAACTAAATGAAGAATTGGAGAAGATTCAGGCGATAGAAATTGAAGGAAATTACAGATTACTAGAATTTGATTACGAATTTCGTGTTCTATCCTACATGTTGGATCTTATCGATGAGAATTCGTGGCTTTTGGATAGAATATCCAAGGAAACTACTATAGAAAGTCTTAAAGAACTGGTTCCTTTATCAATATTGGAGGCAACATTCAGGTTTTATACTACGAAGTCCATTCTTGAGGATGGCGTGCAGTTTTATCAGTATAAACAGGATAAAGTGTGTAGGTTTTTGGCCAGAGTGTTACTGAAGAGTGCTGGGAGATTTAATTTGGCGGAGTTTTTACAAGCCTGGAGAGACTCGGTTCCTGAAGGAATGGTTACAGATGTAAGAGTTTTTTTTTTCACCAATGTAACTGAACGCGATCAGCACATCGTATTCGCGTTCAAGAGCTGTCAGTGTCAATATTCTACAGAAAATAATGACAATGACAGCCCTTGAACGTAGTTTGTACTGGCTACTTCTAAATATAATTTTTAACCGACTTCAAAAATGCATGAGGTTCATAATTCGTCTGATTTGAAAAAAAAAATCAGCGATAATTCTTTACCACGTCGACCGATTTCGATTATATTTTTTATTGGAAAAGAATTTATACTTTCTCATTAGGGGTTGTCCCAAATACAGTGTTGGTTTTTTGGAAGCCGGCAGTTTTCTTTTTTTTTGAACTGGAATCTCATTCATTTGTTTTGTTTTGTATTTCAGGAATCACTATTATCAGGAATAGCGTTAGTGGACAAATCAAGCACGCCACAGGTTGTATGGGGATTCGCTGAAAGTGACTTACCTGAAGAAATTAACGAGCGATTCAAAATACTATTTCAAACTAAACCAAAGTGGACTGTTGATCAAATATCACCTTATATTGAGTAAGCACAATTTCTATTCCAGTGATTACGTAAACCCTTTATTTTTTGCGTCTCCTTAAGCTGCGTCCTAACCGAAAGCGATAGTAGCGCGAGTACGCGATCGCCGCGCACGTTTATATAATTATGAATATGACATAATCGCGCGATTAATCAAGTCGCGTATGTACTCGTCATTACACCTCGTGAACTGGAACGCGTGGTCGCCTTCTGGTTTTCCAAACAAAGAGTGACACGAACGAGTATTCGCGCGACGATCATTTTTGCTTAGGACGCGGCCTTATTGAGGTGAACGATCGTGTAATCGAGAATTCGCTTATTCACTTCACCTACGTTTCCACGGTGAGATTTCTAGAGAATAGGCCGGGGAGAAATTGACAGATCACTTCACCTAAGTAGTTTGATTCACAGTTAGATGTTACAGGATAGGCTAGTCAGGGACTTTACGCTGCCTGCGAGGGTTGCGGGAAAGTCCGAAAGGGATACCGGGACCCTGGCAACAGGCAACTGAAGGAACACGGGTGGGTTTTAGTCGGTAAAACACACGCCCTTCCGGTCCGCCCAGAGTGGGAGAAGTCATTTGAAGATTTCCCACCCACAAAAAAAAGTGACTTTACGCTCTTGAGGAACATGTCCTTATTATATTAATTGCATTTTCCAGATGCTACGCAACAGAAAAATTGAACGTCAACGCTCTCTTGACGAAATACGCCAGAGCTTCGACACAGGATGGTGTAAGAGTGTTCTCAGCTAAACATATGAAGTAGTGTGTGTATTTGTAAGTAGAATAATTTATAGTTTGACCGACACGACACCGCTGTATCGCGCCAGCGAGGCGGAGGGCAGCGTTGACGAATGAGCGACGGGTCGCCGTGAGCGTTGACGAATTAGCAGCCTGCACTGCCCCCTCATGAGCCGCGCACATACCTAAGGTGCGGTACAACGGTTTCGGTCAAACTATAGATAAGAGAAGATATGCTTTTGTGGGTTACGAATGAATAAAATTCAAAGTTACTCATTGTATAATACGTTTTATTTTAAACATTAACTTACATTACAAAAATATTTATCCATTATTTGATGAGTAATTCACCATCGTATTATACATAAATCTTACTTTAAATAACACAGCCTTCTTGTTCTTCATAACAACGTTCTTGGAAACCATCCTTTTTAGAACTTTCGTCAACATTTTATCTCAATATTACGACCAGCGTCCGATTAAAATAAAAAATACAATAAAATCTCGGGAATGTTTGCAAAGACTATACACGAAAAAGAAATATAAGTAGTATCTTTACATTCCAAAAATTAGACTAAAACTTAAAACTAAGAATCTTTGGTTTAGAAATTAAGATTGTTGAACATTTTTCCTGAGTTTGTTCAGTTCTTCCCACATGGCGGCTGGGAGGTCTTCTCCCACTTCTTCTTTGAAGTACTTCTCGATTGCGTCAGCTTCTTGTAGCCAGAAGTCTTTAGGTATGCTGAAGAGGGTCTTCATGTCGATGGGGCCAAGGTTTTTTGTGTTGAGATCGCCCTCAGAGGGGATGTTTCCAAGGGGAGTTTCGGTGAAGCACGGTTCATTGTCGCAGCGGCGAAGGATCCAGTCGAGAACGCGAGAGTTCTCGCCGTAACCGGGCCAGAGGAATTTACCCTGTTGAGAGGAAATTATTATTAGTATTGGGATATTTTTAAAGCTTGCTCAAAGAATTTCAATTTTAGGAAGATAATTACGTCAAATTATGATTAAATAAAAAAAATAATAGATAAATATTCGACATGTACTATAGTATAGGATACCGACACCTTGCAATGTTAAAAATATTAGGTAGTGATTATCCAAGGTGCGACAAGCATACAGTCAATCGCACGTCAATGACATTAATTTGACATTGATAGCGCCTCTAAGGGATCGCGCACTAGACGAATACGACCACGACCAGGTAAACTATAAAAACCAATACGACTCGCGCACTTGGTCGGCTAATTGGCCGTTGCGACCATTATATAGTTAACCTGGTCGCTGCGACCACTAGTAGTAGTCGTTGCCGTCTAGTGCGCGAGATCCCTTAGTCCTAGCAGTAAGAACGGTTTTCGTAGTGATTTCGGGTTGACTGTACATTTAAGTATTCCATATTTGCTTGTTTCCAATTGATGTTATCAACACTACTAGTATGCACTATTAAAAAAATTGTAACGCAAAACTGAGCTTTATGTGTGGGTATTAAAATTATTTTTCCAAAAACACATATTTGTTTACAAGATTGGAGGCTAAATTGCGAACGCAGCATAGGTAGGTTATATATTAAACCAGCTGTTTCTAAAAAATATTCGATAGTGAATCAAGTGAATGGTACATACCTCATCATTCTTACGGAACCAGTTGACGTGGAAGATCTTGGGCATCTGGCGCCCAGCCTGGGGCATCGACAGCCAGTGCTTGATGTACTCTCCGAAGTTGTAGCCGAAGAACGGACGCATGGCGAACGGGTCGTGCATCACTACTTTACCCTGTAATAGATATATTATGGGTTAGAACAATGTTTAATTAGTATTCACAAAAATCGAATCGAATCGAATTCGGTCAAAATTTATGTAATAGTGGTAGGCAGGCGCGTTACTGTGTGTGAATAATTTCATCACCACTGCTCTAAAAATGGTGACAGAAAACATAGTGAGGAAACCGGCTATCCTAGATCAAAAAATCCTGGCAGGGAGGGATAGGCCCCTGAATCGACGAACATTTAACGGTTTTTTAATTACCAAAAGATGCTGATATGGATCAAGTTTTCTCTTGATAGTTATTAGATTGTGGAAGTTAGAGCCATCATTGTCTTCTTGCAGAAGAGGAGATGTAGCTGACAGAACTAATAGCTCCGTCCCTTTTTTCAACGGCACAATGACGGATCAAACACTTCAAAATGCGGTCCCTAATGTTACCAAGGCATCGATGGAAAATATTAACAAATTGCTCATTTTTTATCATAGCCGTGAAATAAAAAATATGCTTACAGCATGTTCAGCCGCAGCAGTGGCTTCAGATCTCATGGAAGCGCCCATAAACACTCCATGTTGCCAGTCCCTTGATTCAACAACTAAAGGCACGCCAGCCGGTCGGCGCCCGCCCAGCAAGATGGCGGAGATTGGCACTCCTTCAGCGCTCTCCCACTCGTCATCAATGATTGGGCATTGTTCAGCTGGTGTGCAGAATCTGTGAAAAAAATATTTGGTTAAATTCTCTGCAATAATCAAAAGTTTGGATTTATCTCCCATATAATGGATTTTTTTTTCAATAATCTGGCAACATTGTCAATAATAGACAACTTTCCCTAGCTCTGACAAAGGTTTAGAATATTTAAAAAATTGCCTTAAAATGGATAAAATTCCTTATAGTGGCAATACTGTCAGTCATAAACAATTTCCCTAACTTTTTATCTGACCAAGGTAACATTTTCATTCAACCTACCTAGAGTTAGGATGAGCAGCAGGAGTCTTCTTGCTAGCGTCCCATGGCTGACCCTTCCAGTCAGTAATTTTCTCAGGTTTGGTGCCCATGCCTTCCCACCACACGCCACCATCTTGGGTCTCGCCTACGTTCGTGAATACCGTGTTTTGGAATACTGTTGACATTGCTATTGGGTTCGTTGCTTCCGAGGTTCCTGTGAAAAGAATATTATTATTAGGAATTTGATTACAGAACTAGTACCTAATGACTTCTTTGGGCCTTAGAAAGCCCGCGGTTCATCACACTTAATTCAAAATCTGCTTAATTGGACTAACGAATTCAGAGCTTGGGGTCCTGAGTTTAGTCATCGGTTCTGGAAAATTTTATTGAGTTTTTCTTTAAGGAAATTCTTAGCTCGCAGTCCGGGTTTATCCCCTGTTAAATAGTAATAGACAGGCTCTCCCAAATACACATCATCATCATCTGCCTAGCGTTTTCCCAACTATGTTGGTTTCGACTTCCAGTCTAACCGGATGCAGCTGACTACCAGTATTTTACATGGATCGACTGCCTATCGGTTCTCTACAACCCAATTACTGGGTAATACAATACCCCATATATTGGGATCCTACTAATATTATAAATGTGAAAGTTTGTGTGTTTGGATGTTTGTTACTCAATCACGCAAAAACGGCTGAATGGATCTGGATGAAATTTGGCAAACAGATAGTTTATAACCTGCATTAACACATATGATACTTTTTAACCCGATATTCCCACGGGATCGAGACTTACGCGGGTGAAACCGCGGGGCGCAGCTAGTTTATAATAATCGTCAAAATATTCTGTCTCATTTTGATTTTGATTGTCCTTTTCTTCTCTCTAGTTATAGCAAGCATTTTAAATATAATCTTCTGATCCTTACCTGGAGCGACTCCAAAGAATCCATTCTCGGGATTAATAGCCCGCAGTACGCCATTCTTATCGAACTTCATCCAGGCGATATCATCGCCCACACATTCCACCTTGTACCCTGGCAGGGACGGCGTCATCATGGCGAGGTTAGTCTTACCACAGGCTGACGGGAATGCGGCTGCGATGTAGCGCTTGCGACCTTTGGGGTCGGTTACGCCTACAATCTGAGAAAAAAGTATTTATTTAATATTTGGTTTTATGCAAGGAGTTATTTTAGACAAGTGACAATCGCTTCGAAAGCGTTTCGTATTTCAAATTTCAAAAACGTCTTTCAACAGGATAGACATAAGCTTTTCGATAGCTTATGTCAGTCCTATACATTTTTGACTTTTCCATCATATCGTTATCGCTGACAGAATGTCCCTTTGCCTAGGCAAAGCCGCTGCATTCGTTTTATTATGATGTTCACGAGTTATAAGCACGCTTAGAGACATCATTTTATAATTTATGCGTAAGCATTATTTCTTAACCTTTTTAAATCGCCTGTCACAATTATAGTCATATGAAGGTATTCTGAAATACAAAATCTCTTAGCAATATTTTATTCACACGTTAAAAAAACATTGCTATTATTTTACTGCAGACGGTATTGCTTCAATATTATGAGCACAAACTGGTATAATTCGCTTCAAACTGTGTTTATGTATAATTACATATATAAATATTTAAATAATCATTTAAACTCACCAGCATGTGTTCAGCGAGCCAACCTTCTCTGCGTGCGATAACTGATCCCAGACGAAGAGCGAAGCACTTCTTGCCCAACAAACTGTTACCACCATAACCGCTGCCTGTTAAAGAAAGAAAAAAATTTTTAGAAATATCTGGAATATTATCTGAAAGCTGTTTAAAAGCTACAGTAAGATTTTGAGAATGAGATAAAAGGTTCTGTTATCCGCCACTAGATGGCGTTAGTAGTCGCGAATTTTCTTGAATAGTTACTTATTGAAGTTTTGAATCTAAATAACCTGCAGCGTGCTAGCTCAACTAAGCTATGCCCAATAATGTTAACAACTGTTAACTTTATTGGGCATGCTGTGATCTCCTATAGTAAGTGAAGGAGATATACATACTTAATATCTAATGTGCCCATTATTTTTTGTGTATTGCTAGTGTGTATAACAAGTGTTGGAGGATCTAAATAAATAATTAAAGAAATAGGTACCCACCATAGCTAACAATCTCATCATCAGCAGGTTTATGCAGTATGATAGTACGGTGCGGGTCGCAGGGCCATCCTGTGATGCCAGCGTTACCAACTGCATGCAGACAACGTACAAACTGCTCATCTTGACGCAAAGCCTCCAGAACTTTAGCACCTGTTGACAACAAAATGATTCTGTTAGATTTTTTCCTTCTTTCTATAAATGGTTATGGGAGATATGTTGTCTCTTTCACTCGTGAGATGCTGAAAACAGCTGTTCCAAATGGACACTTTGTAGGAATAAGCTGTATCTTTGTGAGGAAGTTGTTTGGTTAAAACTAGCGGTTTTCAATGGCTTTGCTATGTTGTTTTCAGTTTAAATCTGTGTATATACGTTATAGTACAAGTATTTACAAGAATAGTTACCACATAGTACAAATTATGAAAGTAAATTGAGTATTTTCAAGTCGTCAAGGACTCAGGGCGGACGAATTAAAATTCTGCATGGCACATCACAAGAAAAAAAAACGTTAATGGCACTTGCGTACTTGAGTACTAAGCGTATGTAAATATGCTCTATATTAAAAAGGGAATCATAAAACAAGCCAATACATATTTGACAGATAACCTAACCTAAAACTTCGCGCCATTTTCTATCTGCGCTCTGATTGGCGTTCACTACTACGGGACAACCTCACACCTGCGTACTAGGTCTGCGACCAACGCAACAAGTGAACGATGAGAACCCCGTCATTGTCCACAGCCGTAACACAACAATGTTTTTGAGACTACACAACAGTGAAAGACAATTTTGCGACGAAAACAGTTGAATTTTCTTTTAAAAAAAGAATAAAAATTTGAAATAGGAACTTCGGTAGTGTGACGTCTTTAAAATAGTGATGTGAAAATTGAGTTTCAAAAACCCGCCCTTTTTGAGTGCATACCTAGATGTCGTTGCATTTGTGGATGCGGCGACTTGAGTTGCCGTGCGGCATTCTGCCGGAAAAATGACCGAACGTGGGAGTGAAATGTCAGACCTAGCCTCGTCAGACCCGGCAGAACAGGCAGTTAGCAGCCCTGACGACGGCGATCCTACCGCCGTTATTGATAGCGAGTTGCTAATTGCGGAGGTGAAAAAACACCCCATCCTTTATAATAAGGCGTACACAGAATATATTGAGAAGGAGGTTGCAAGATCAAAAAAATGGACTACCGTCTGTAAATCTCTGTTCAAGCAGTGGGGCGAGTTCTCCCCGAAAAAGAAGAGAGAAAAAAGTAAGCAATTTTATTTGTATTTTTGTTCTCTCAACTTTTTATCTAAATAAATGCCAATACATATAAATATTTTCATTTTGTAAAGTAATTTATATGGTTACGTGATTCCTAGAATTATTATGATTTGAGCGCCAGCTACGAATGTTAGGGTGCAAAGCTCGGAGTTTGAAGCGATTCAGTGCCTGGGTTCGACTCCTGGGTAAGTCGGTAAAGGGATCATTTTGAATGAAAAGTCTTTGTTTATATCTTTACAATAATAAAAATGAAATACTGTTTGTTGGTAGCCGCGTGCATGACTTGGGAACGGCTGGACCGATTTGGCTATTTTTATTTAAAAATGTTCGTAGGTACCTAATAGTCCGAATTTGGTTTTTATGACGAAGAAAATTAGAAAAGATGACCGGAAAATCCGAGAAGACGTCTGTCGGGTCAGCAATTTTTAAATAATTGCGTCCTTCTGCGGCGTATATTATTGGCATCTGTTTAGACTAATTTGGCACCAATCCCAAGCCTTCGGTCTAAGCTTTACACTTACTGGAACATAATCGGAATGTACCATGTGTCTGGCAAATAAATGAATACTTTGAATTTATGACTTTGAAGCTCGTCCCCCCAATTATACAGATGAATAGACGTCGAAAGAGTTTTCCGAAACATTTCTGGGAAAATCTCACTTGACTTAATTTTTTTTTTTGATTATAAATGTATTTATAAGTCATATACAAATTAAAATTATTTTATTTTCAGTTAAGATAGTACAGAATAAATGGCAGGAGCAGCAGAATATTTTTTTTAAGAGATACGAATCAGATCAAAAACGCCATATATCAAAAAGAAGCAAAAAGTATATAGATAGTATGACATTCCTGGCCCCATCGACCGTTGTTAGCCACGAGGACGAATTTGCTAGCGCCTTCAGTACTAACACCGATACGAAGCGTACTCATATTGCTGACGTGACGCCCATGGAAACCCCCCTACCGCAAGATACACCCCAAGTCAATATCCCTAACTCCCCGCCGCCGGTGCCCTCAACATCGGTACAAGTCGGCGACTTCTCAAAGACTTACAAAGTCCAAAAAACTCCCTTCTTGATCCCCATGCCGGAAATAGGCCTACCACCCCCGATCGACCCGAACCCAAACATGCATTTCGCGCTCATGTTAGTGCCATTATTGAATAGATTAACTCAAGAACAATTGTTTTCGGCATGGCCCAAAATTTTAAAAGTTATCCAAGACGCTGAGGGGGAGAAGCGGCTATCTATTCTTCAGAGTGAATTAGTTTATCCTCCTGGAGTGGTAACTACAGGCAATTTGGTTCAAGATAACCTTGCTGAACACGAACTGGAGCAAGAGGAGGGTTCTGAGAAAGAACCAGTGTACCCATCTCATTACGGGAGGCCGACCAACCCTGAGGGAGAGATAATGTATCCAGAGACGGACCATGAGGACCTTGACGACGCCTAGACGATGCAACCGCCTAAAAAAATAACTCAAAATTCTTGGTGTTCAGAGACAAGCGTAAACCCAGCGTAATGTACGCTGCTCAAGGTGAGCCACCGAAATTACGCTGCTACAATATTGAACTTTTCACCACGCTTGGCGCAGAATGATTTATTATTTATTTACAAATACTCACACAATTTTATAATTTCGTTTGAGCGACACAAGGAAAACTTCTCCCTCTTAATCTTTGAGACATTACGTCGAGCGCCGAAAATTACGCTGAGTGTACGCTCTTCTAAAAGTGTACCTGACAGGTTTGATAAGAAATGTTTATGAATTTAAATTTTCTAATAAATTAGGTACTAGGTATTGTCTGTTTTGGGACTAAAAAGGGAATGTTATTAAATTATGAGCAAATTAAAAGGTAAGTGTTGTATTTTTATGTGGTAGTGTGTAGCCTACGGTATATTTGTGTAGGCATTGATTGCTGTGCGTTTTAATGCATTTGTGTGTTTAGAATTAAAAATAAATGTTGTGAACTCCATTTTGTGTCTTATTTCCTAATAAAAACAGCTCAAATTAAAATAAAGCTGAAATATTTTGCAACTTTTTCTATTGCATATACTGGGTGTTAGGGTAGACACCGTTATCCTTGAAACTAGTGGTTTGATGTCATCTAGAATATACTTTTTCTATGCGACCAACCTTGAATTCGCGGCAAAAAAATCTGTTGTTCCATACATTTGTGTTCACTTAAATCGACAAAATGTATGGAACAGCTGATTTTTTTTTTGCGATTTCAAAGTTGGTCTCATAGTAAAAGTATATTATAGATGACACCAAACCACTACTTTAAAGGATAACGGTGTCTACCCTAACACCCTGTATATGCTGGCGACACACTGCACTCTTATTCTGAAACACGGTCGCAATCCGTTTCATTGTAACAGTTCTGAAATATACCGCACCTTCTAAACTTAATGAAGATGCTGTTATGAGCACATTCCGGAATAAGGCTGCGACCTAAGCCATTACCTAGCGAGTTGCGCCAACAAAGCCATTGAAAACCGCGAATCATCAATAAACAAATATTTATTTTGCCGTTTTCTCTGAAGATCAATACTGTTACATATTTATACTGTGGTCAAGATCTACTGATTATATATATATCGGCCCGTCTCACTGTATTTATACGTATTGTGATAATCCTACTCATATTATAAATGTGAAAGTTTGTTACTCAATCACGCAAAAACGGCTGAATGAAAACAGATAGTTTATAACCTGGATTAACACATAGGATACTTTTTATCCCGATATTCCCACGGGATCGAGACTTACGCGGGTGAAACCGCGGAGCGCAGCTAGTTTATTAATATTTTGAAGTACTACGTACCCATCCTTGTCATGACGCGCATAGAGTAGACGACGTAAGGAGAGTCGGTGATCTCTACGCCGATCTTGGAAAGCGGAGAGCCAACAGGACCCATGGAGAAAGGAATTACATACATCGTGCGACCTGTGGACAAAATATTCATTGGTTAGCTTATTAGTTAGTACTATTTCGTGATCAGATTCATTAAAAAAAGTAGGCATGTTTGTTTTGGTCGGTAACTTGTAATAGGAGCGACGAAATTAAAATATTTTTTAAATTATTTCATCATTCTTTTTTTGCAGTATGCCCCTTAATATTCTATGGTTCCAAATTCAAATTGTGCAAATGAAATGCTGGTTTGAAAAAAAATGAACTTGATAAAATAATTTAACAAAATACCTATTTCAGAATATTTTTAATCTATGTCTAGATTCCATCGACAATTAATTTGCTGTACCTGTCCTAATTGCAGCAATAAGCGGATTGCCCGGCCTCCGGTAGCTGTATTGATTTTGAGGGGAGTCCGAGAGCCAGACATACGCACATATGCAGCAATTTATGTAGGTGTTATATTACAATCAATGTATGCATGCAATGGAACCCCTTTTAATAGCTAAGTACTCGGTACTATAATATCCGGGCAAACACAGATTTTGGGAAATTCATTCGAGTCCTCATTGTTTGAAATTGGAACAGTCTTTAAGATTGTTTGAAAATGGAATAGTACTTTAACACTCTTTTGTTTTTTTTCGACGTATTGCAAAAATAGTTTACTTTTTTCTTGTTGTTTGGAAACATTGTATTGACTTTCGGAGAAATTGGATTTTGCTGTGATATTGTCATTTCCTTATGTATCACACTGGTTTTTAACGGTCTTCTTCCGTGTTTCTCTATTATGTCTTAATGCATATTATGCGATGTGAATAGATGCTGAACATTCTTATATAGGTCATGTTTGTTTAATTTCAAATTATTCAGTTTATCTACCGACTTATTTTTTATGCAAAATGCTATTCTGGGTACACTTTTATTCATATCAGTTTAAAAACGACCTTGGCAGTGGTGGAACAGACGGCACTTTCTAACCGACAGCTGAATATATAAACACAGCTCTTGGTAAACTAAGTGATGATTAATCGGTTGAAGGACACTACGAGATATAATAGAAGTTTTATTGTTAAGTATTTATTATGCTTATGGACGTTTAGTGTCCCTCAAAGTATCTTGTCACTAGAGTCTGGCCAACGAAAATTAGGCCTGAAAAAAAAAGCGCGAATTAAAAATAAAAAAAACATCCCTGTACCTAAATAACATTATTTTTTCTTTATGCTAAACCCGAAAAGGGATCATTTTACTCATAATTTTGAACAACTTTTTCTATGGGACCAACATTGAAATAGGGAAAAAAAATCAGCTGTTCCATACATTTTGTCGATTTAAGTGAACACAAATGTAGGGAACAGTTGTTTTTTTTTTTTTCTGTTCAAATAATGAGTATAATGACCCCTTTTCGGGTTTAGCATAAAGAAAAAATAATGTTGTATAGTGGGATAAACAGTCAGGAATAAACAGTCTTGTTTTTTAAATTTAGCGCATTATTTTTTAGGCTCAACTTTTGTTGGCCAGACTCTAGCACACAAGACACTACTGCTCTCGATCCTCTACATAATTTAGATTACACTTTTAAAACAACGACCAAAAAGTTTTAATTCTCTATTCCATTTTCAAAAACAAATTTAAAACTACGTAGATTGTTTTTCTAGATTGTTTTGTTAGAAAGATTGTTTTTCTAAAGAGCCAAGACTCACCTCGCATACATCCTGGGAACCTCTCAGTGATGGCCTTGTCATAGGCATTTGGAGCTATGTAGTTGCCAAGCGCGGACTTCTGCCCCGCGCGTGCAATGGGCACCACATCCCTCTCCTTGTCGGAGCAGATGAAAGTGCGTGATTCTACGCGGGCCACATCGGCGGGGTCTGTGCGGGCTAGCCAGCTGGTGGGAAAAGAGTTTGGTTAGTTTTTTGTGTTTAAAATGAATCACGCAACGAGAAAAAAAATCTGCATTGGCTGAATATGTTAAGTCAAACGCTGATGAAGTTTGAACAATATTTTTTTTTGTCGTATTTTTTCGAAAGGCCATTGGATTACAGTTATTGCTACTTTGAGCACAGTTTTTGATATTTGGAGTTTGTAGCGCTCTGGGATATGTTAGATATAATTATAATTCAATGAGTCTACTTTACTTTTTACGACATTCTCACTTTTGTTTGACTAGGTACAAGAGAGAATATCGGTGCCTTTCTTACTGCTTGCAGTAACTTTATTTTACAAAATTTATCCTTCTTCAATTTCATATTTCTCTATCCACACAAAAACAAAAGAAGTTCAGTAGGTAGCAGTTCCAGCTGTATGTACTTACCAGTTATCATACTTATGCAGACGCTTCAAAGTTCCTTGCTGCTGCATGATATGCAACAAGGCAGCAGCCTCGGCTTCTGAACCATCGCAGACGTGGACATGCTCCGGCTGGCAGAGAGCAGCGCTTCGCTCAACGAATGCACGGACCTGAGGGGTTTAAAAAAATCATCATCATCTGCCTAGCCTTTTCCCAACTATTTTAGGGTCTAACCGAATGCAGCTGAATACCAGTATTTCCTGACTGACGATTTCATGAAATTTTCATTCAATACACTTCACTATCTGATACTGACCTGCAAATTGCAAAAAACGTAAGAAAATTTGAATTTCGCGGGCTACCCTAGCGCATCCACCTTAAGTAGGTATTGTCATTCACTTGGAGTCTTGTTTGATGCACTCCAAAGAAGATTTTGATATGACTTGTCAACTTATTGGTTATTGATAAAAACTATGGTAGGTACCTACTCTAGTAGATCTTAGGTTAATGTATTTACATCGATCCATGGGAATTGGCCTTCGTCTTAATAAAGTATTTAAAGTTATCGATATTCATAAGTTCAAGTGTGACGTGCTGGCTTGGCCTATGAATGTTTAAATCTCTCGCGCCGCGGTTCACGCCTACCTTCACATTACAGATAGTTGTGCTAAGTATTACAAAGGCCCTTGATGTAATGTCTAAGGAGCCCAAGAGAAATAAAAGGTATTCAAAAAATTACTTTACAATCTTTAAGAGGTGCCTTCGACTATCGAACTGAACAGCTACCAGAGCAAACCTGAAATCGCGAAAAAAAAAATAAGCTGATTTTTTTCACAATTTCAAAATTGGTCCCATTTTAAAAGTTATTCAGTGCGATGCATAACACCTTATACATATTTATAATTTAGAATTCAAGGCAGTTTTTTATCACAGTTGCACGATTTAGACCAATTTATGAACGTTTTTTCTTGCGTTTATGCTCAGTTCCTAGTCTTTGTTTATAAAATTACCTTTCGCTCATTTCAGTAGGTAATAACAAATGCGGAAGAGAGAATATTGACCAATATTTCCTACAGAGAATCGATATTTTGTCTAAATATATATATTAACCTTGGGAGTCAATGCAGCGAGTTGAGGGTTGGGGCTGGTGACCCCACGGAGAGCGGTCTGGTGGGCCGCGCGCCCGCAAGCCAGCGCCACTTGGGCATACCTGGATACAAAGAAAAGTTACGTGAAAAAATGAAATACGAATATTATGGAAAATGCTGGTGTGCAAAAATGTGACGTCACAGGAAATTTTGAATTGCCTGTGACGTCATATGACGTCAAACATAATATAGATCACTGACTTTGTCAGCCTTGTCAATGGCAGCAATCAAATCCACATAATCGTCTGTGAACTTCTGAGATCTTCTATCTAATTTCAACAGGAGAAACGTAAAGAGAATTTTGATAAAACAATTATTTTCCAGTCAGCCATTATTTTTCAGTTTTACAGTCTAACCTAACCTAACCTAACCATTCTACTTTAGCCGCCCTTTTAATGACAGTTGTGCTAGATTGCATATAAATAAGTAGGTAATCCGTTTATCTAAACACTTAATAAAATACCAAGTAGTAGGAACAAAGTGCAACAAGATAATAATATCTAACCTTTGCTTTATTTAGCGACCGACATATTCTGCCCGGTTCAAAGTTTCAAACCTCACCCTGAGGAAAGGAGGATGCGCAGTAGATAACGATTTTATTGTTTAGGTATTATTTCATATCAAATGTTTCAACATACTAATGCCGGACTGCCAAGGCAGGGTTATTTATCTCTGATTTTGCACGACTCTCAAATTCCCAGTGATTTTTCCTTTCATTGCAATATCGACCGTGAACTTCTATAATACCTACCTCATAACTAACATTTTTTCGAAAAAATAATTCAACCGATCTGCCTAGCTTTTCCCCAACTATGTTCAAAATCAAAATCAAAAGTCATTTATTCAAACTAGGCTGAGAATCAGCACTTTTCGAACGTCAAAATTACATAAGACAGTCCCCCAAAACGCCCGCTCTTCACCACTTCCTAGTGCTTTAGCTGGGTGTTGGGGTCGGCTTCCAGTCTAACGGGATGCAGCTGAATTCCAGAATTTTACATGGAGCGACTGCCTATCTGACCTCCACAACCCAGTAACTGGGTAATACGATACCCCTTGGTTAGATTGGTTGTCAGACTTATCTTCTGTCCTTTTCTTAATGAAATAGAAAGAAAAAGATGCACTGATCTTAAATTTAGTTTAGTTTGTGAACAAGGGAATCGGTACCAATACCTACCTATACTCCATTTGAAATAAGATTACACGTATAGATAAGCCTTTTTTACATTCCGTTCAACCGATTTTGAATTCTATTGCGTTGGTGGCTTGACAAATGGCAGCCGCAGTAGATAGTTGGTATTGTGTAACTTTTTTTGATTTTAATGCTATCCTTATGCCTACGGTATAGAACTCAAAATCGGTTGACCGGACTGTAAAAGGGTTTGTTTTAATGTCTAATCTTATTTCAAATGCGGTATAGATGTCAGCCTTTGTAAGTACGTAGATACTGGATAATATACTCGTAAGTTTAACGTGACCGCCAGGCCCACAATGCCTCGTGACGTGCGCCAAATTGATTAATTTTTATTAGTAACTCATTGACGATATAAAAAACTGAACAGTATGCAGTAGGTTGCTTGGTTGGTAATTTGAATCAATATGAAACAATGCTGTTGTGACGAAATACGAAACGCTACTGAAACTGTCTGGAAGTAACGTAGAACTAAGCCGACAGTCAATATTGAAAAAGTTACATGGTTTTTCTGTGCCTACATTTTTGAACTCAACTCAAACTCAGTGCATTTTAAAAAGGTAAGTACCTATTTCAATTAAACCATTTACAGACACCTTCCAATTAGAAGAAACACGTGGAGCAGAATGAGCAAGAAACTCCAAGGACACTCTTTTTAAATCATGATATATATTAGAAACTGGATTATTCATGTTGCTTCTTTCAACTTTAGCAGAAGCAATAACTGCGTATTGTAATGTAGCTAAAGTTCATTTTGTAATCCCAAATACTAAGTAATTTGATATTTAGGTAAAACTTTTAATGTTTGTTTTTTTTTTTTAATTTGGAGTTTGACATTTGTCATTTTTTTTTTTTTTCTCAAACAGATACATTATTTGTTGTTTTTTTTTACATTTTCACTCGCCAAACGTTAAAGTTTTATGGCGAGAAGCGCTAAACGCGATATACTAATATCTGGGATTAAAAAACGAATATATGTAGGGTAGGTATACCTAAATTGGTAACGTTGATGACAAGGAAGTTTGGCAATACATGTGGCTTACCTGGTACCTTATAAACGGCATAATTATGTAAGATTCTATTAACTGCTCCCAAATTACCATGTTTATTTTCTTTACATTCATCCTTGACATAATCATTGTATTTGACATTATTCCTATTATTATAGATACCTCCAATTTAATTTCAACTCCTAGTGGCTTTTGTGGACATGATAATTATTCAATTTGTTACAGTTGTAATACCAATCACGTCATTTGGCTGAAATAGGTTTTTTGTTTATTGTTTGTCTTTTATATAGATTATTTTCTATTTTGTGAATGTGAGAACTTTGTAGGCTTATTGGACTGTAGATTTACTGAACATCTATTTTGTTAAGTACCTGGTACTTACTTGTTGAAAGGCCTACATTGTCCTCCCATGCCTACTAACACTGTAATTTAAAAATATTGTAAAAGCCAATTATTTTTAAAAGAGTAACCGTGGAGTTTCTTGCCGGCTCTTCTCCATAGGAAACGACCAATTGGAACCGTGCACCTAGCTTCTGACGTTTCATAAGTGCCCATGTATCTTTATGTGAAATAAAATATTTTGATTTTGATTTTGAAAGGCATTTTCCTTTTCTTAGTTTTATATAAATTGAATATTTCAAATAATAACAAAAAAAAAACACATTTTCACATGAAAACTGGGAGTCTTTCCGGTGAGGAAAGTAACTGGGTAATTAGGTAGGGAAACTAAGTACTTATGATTATATTTCTCGTGAGCTTTGTTATAGAACCTGTAGGTTACTAAATCGTGAACTCTTTGCCGACCAATTCTTTCGCACAAAGAAAATTGGAAAACTACTTATGGAGAAGACTTTTACCCACTAGTGGGACAACATATGTCTTTACCTCTTAGTATTTTAAGTAGGTACGGATAAATAAATTATTGTGCGTCTGGTTTAATAATAACCTACGCTAATAATATAAAGAAAAAAGGTTGGTTTTTTTCGTTTGTAATGAATAAACTCAAAAAGTGCGGGACCGTTTTTTTTTTTTTCCCCTAGAAGAATTTTATATGATCACTGAATAACATAGGCACGCTGGTGAAGCTGTAATATGTACGTTTTAATAAATTATACCAATCCAAATATACCTAGTTTGTCTGTGTTTTGTGGTTAATAAAACAATCTGATTAATTGTCAAAAGCTGAATGCTTTGACTTAATTAATTTTAAAGTATTAAGTGAATAGAGCACAGACTTGAAGTGATAAAATAACACAAAGGATTTGGTAATTAAAATTAAAACTGTTCCATACTTAACAAAAATACAACTTTAAGAAATAAAATTAAAATAACAGAAGGATAAAAGTCAAGACAAAGTAAGTAAAGTAAAAGAAGAAAAATATTATAAAATACTCACTGGTTGGTCTTCCTCACGTAGTCTTCAGGGATAGAGTTGAAGTGCAACATTTTTAATTTAAAATTAATAAAACTAAATAACAATAAAATTAATTAATACTTTGAATTCAAAAATAAAATCGCGAGCTAAATTTGATCAAAATTACTGAAACTGAACAGAAATATCAGCCACCTATAATATGCTATAGTGTTTAATTTGTCACCCATTTAATAAGTACTATGCGTGATGAAGCTTCAGAAACGTTGTGATTTTAAAATGTTGCGCGCACGCTTTAATACTGGAGGAGTGTTCACACGGCGCGCTCTGATTGGGCGAGAGCGCGGGTGTGTCGTGTCGTGACGTGTGCATACGTAACGTTTCGAACAACTTGTTTTTCTACGTTCATCGATTTGTTTTTGTATTGCTGATTATGTTTATGTACTTTTGAAAATAATATCGATGATTCGAGATTGGTATTTAGTAATCGTGATTTGACGGTTGTTAGTTGCAATGTTAATGGCATTAAAGTAAGAATATAAATGCAAATGATATAAGTTAATAAAAATATTACGAGGCTTGAATATTACATAGCATGCGCCATACTTCTCTCACTGGTAAATTCCGTGGTACATTTCATTCGGTAGAATAAATTAGTTTTCCTTCGTGTGTGCAATAGGTAGGTACACTTTATTCAGGCCAGATCAAACACAATCTCCATGTGCTATGTAGGCAAGATGGAAGCCTTGTTGCATCAGCTAATCATTGTGTGACGCTTTATCGGGGACTTTTGATCAAAGTCATAAAAACTAGAACGTTGGAGGTCGGACAGAAATCAAAAAATACTTTCCCGCCAATTTTAATGTCAAAATCTTTTTTTTCTTCAAAACCTTTTTATCATCTCCATTATTTGAAATCATCAAAATACACGGCCAAGATTTATAAAACTATAAGTATATAAAATTGGTTCTTTTGAATTTCATTGATCTCAGGAAAGGAAGGTTTTTGACTTAGTAGAGCCAAGTTGTTTATAATATAGGTAGGTAACTGAAGAATTTATATTTCGTCAGCAAGTTGTAAAGCGCAAGGTGAATTTCGCCATCGGAGGCGTGTACGGTATCACGTATACTGATTGCAATTCAAAATACTTATCTACATTTTGTTTACTTTGTCGATGATTCAATATTTTTTATAAATGCCTTTTTCATAGTCTAGGTAGGTATATTATATAATGCGTTTTCTGTTTTTGCTTATGGCTACCTACTGCAAAAAGTACGTAACTACTGGAAAATTTATATAAGAAACCAAGGATTATTTAGAAATTGATGTGCCAGCATTTTTCTGTTGACTTTGCGCCCTTCGATCAAAAGATTACATAATCTCGTTAGATGCGGCAATCTAGACCACAAATAGGTAACATTCAATATTATGGAACTTACCTATCTTTCGTGTGCTCTAGGCATAAACATTTTTCACTATCAATAATATTTTTAATTCGCTTATCTACTCAATAGCAATAGAAATTATTTTAATGACGTAAGTGGAAAGTGTCGTCAATGAACGAAAGATGGGAAGTGGACCACATGTCATTCGAACTGACGCACTCGGCACCGGACCGTGGACGGTTGACCTTGACCTTCAGAGCATCCAAAATGAAATAGTTGCTTGGGGGGCGTTCATAAAATACGTGAGATGTTAAGGGGGGGAGGGGGTCGAGTCAAATCTCATCTAATCTTACGTTGGGGGGTCTCGGAAAATATCACGCAATTTTTTATCTGACTGAAACAAAAAAAAAAAAAACTATTATGGTCCATTTAATCCAGATTGTACATGCTTAAGATCTAATCTTAAGCATTATCGTAATACGATTAAGATCATTCACTAATTCGTTCGAAAGAAAATAATGTCATTCATACTTCGACGTTATACATCTACTGACTGTCAAACCACCATATTTGTTTTATACCAAATAGCTCAATTTAATCTGAATTTACGGTACAGTGTAGCCCGTCCTTTGTTTTCGCGCCACTGTCAGCCGAACGCGCGACTCGATGATTTTACAATAACAATCCAACGCGTTTACGTAAGAAACCCACATTTTGAAAAATCTCATGTGAGATTGGGGGATAGGGGAGGGGGTTGAATAAAATCTCACGACATCTCACCGGGGGGGGGAGGGAGGGACAGAAAATTAAAAAAAAACACCTCACGTAATTTATGGACGCCCCCTAGTATGTTGGCGCGAGACGAAGAAAAATGTCTCTATAACTTTACCGTATATTTTTCAAGGACATCTACATATAGTACGATCGATAATCCTTATTGGCCATCTTCTTACTTGCGCTTCTACATTTTTTTTTCTTTTCATTTTCTGTAAATTCATGTTTTTTATTTTCACGAATTATATTTTGGTTAACATACAACCTGAGGTGAACCTGCAAATTGCAAAAAAAGTAGGTAAGACTCGAATTTCAAGGGCAACACTGGCCATTCGTCTTCTCAAATCATAGACAAAACTGTGAATGACAGATTTCATCCTCTTCCCGTTAACGTTTGACGTCAGTTGGAGTCACTAATTGTCTGTTCAATAGAACTGATTTGTTTACCAGAGTCATTGATAGACTTTAATTATAAACAATGTATTTTGTTAACGTCATCATAATATTATGGTCATTTGTTAGTGTTTGGCCCTAATGTTATCCTCATTTGTATATTTATATAATTAAATTATATAATATCTTGGTAATCACATTCTCAAAAACGGCTCTAACGATTTCGATGAAATTTGCGATAAAGGGGTTTACAGGGGCGGAAAAACGATCTAGCTGGGTCTCATTATCTGGGTAAAATTGTTTTCTCTGTTTTCACAGCCTTACGGACATGATACAACGTTGGTATACCTATACTCCATTTGAAATAAGATTAGACGTATAGATAAGCCTTTTTTACATTCAGTTCAACCAATTTTGAATTCTATTGCGTTGGTGGCATGACAAATGGCAGCCGCAGTAGATAGTTGGTATTGTGTAACTTTTTTTTGCTTTTAATGCTATCCTTATTCCTACGGTATAGAAGTCAAAATCGGTTGAACGGACTGTAAAAGGGTTTGTTTTAATGTCTAATCTTATTTCAAATGGGGTATAGACGATTTATGTTTATCTATTTGCACCCGAGCAGAGCTCGGTCGACCAGGTACTTACTTTTAGTAGTGACGTAACGTCCGTGTGAAAAGTTTCATAAGTAACGTTTATTGACATTTGAAGTCAATTAATCCATTATCCCGTTTGGGTTAAATTTGTCTAATACGTTAATTTTGACCATATTTAAATGAATAAGTAATTTTAACAATAACTCTTGTTATATTTGTACCTATACATATATTATTGATCTCCGTAAAATACATTCAAATTGTGGAAGACTGGTTAAAAAAAAATCTAAGTACTTACTACTTAGGTAGGTACTTAATTTGTAGGTGAGTATATACCTCAAAGTACTTCTAAGTTTCAACGAATATTCGAACTTCAATATTCCTGTAATCATTTTCCGAAAAATATGAATTAACTAAATAGAAATACCATTACAATGAACTGTACAACAGGCAAATGCAGCGTTCGTATTTCCACGCGATTTCCACAAACCGTCTGTTTCAATAAGCATGGAGCTTTGAGCTCCATTATCCAGTTTCCAAGAATCTCGCTGTAGCCTCTAAAAGAAAAGTGAAAGAACACTATCTTTCCCATAGGTCATGTTTCAGTATTATTTTTAAAATTACATCATAATTAATAATATCTTAGTGATATTTATTTAAGAAGTATGTATGTAAGTACATTATCATTATTATTTGTTTTTCATATGTGAATGGTTGAAGTTTTTATGTATTTCATAATTTTATTTTGTTTAATGAGTTATAATATAACAAATTTCTTATACTACCTACATAAACTATCAAACTATAATAACTATTTACATTAGGTATAAAATATACTAAAATAAATAACTGATTAAAACTAACTAACTTAGTAACTATACAAATAAACTATTAGGTAAGGGGGCGTCCATAAATTACGTGAGATGTCGTGAGATTTTATTCAACCCCCTCCCCCATCCCCCAATCTCACATGAGATTTTTCAAAATGTGGGTTTCTTACGTAAACGCGTTGGATTGTTATTGTAAAATCATCGAGTCGCGCGTTCGGCTGACAGTGGCGCGAAAACAAAGGACGGGCTACACTGTACCGTAAATTCAGATTAAATTGAGCTATTTGGTATAAAACAAATATGGTGGTTTGACAGTCAGTAGATGTATAACGTCGAAGTATGAATGACATTATTTTCTTTCGAACGAATTAGTGAATGTTCTTAATCGTATTACGGTAACGCTTAAGATTAAATCTTAAGCATGTACAATCTGGATTAAATGGACCAAAATAGTATAATTTTTTTTTTGGTTCAATCAGAAAAAAAATTGGTTGCCTGTAAAGTCGGTATACGGGCGAAAGTTTTACGTGACAACGACTTTGAGTGGTAAAATAATTTTAATGTGAATATTCATTCGTATAGTAGGAAGAAGGATGAAATAATAGTAACAATATGCAGGCGCCTAAGCGAAATAGAAGCGCAAGACATGAACCGGTGTGTATGCCTATCTCTCTCACTCTCTCTCTCGCTCTGTCTCTCTCGCTCTTAGGCGGGCTAACTGTGCTCGAGTGGAAGGGACGCGTGCCTTTCACTTTTTATGTCTGTCTCTCTCGCTCTTAGGCGGGCTAACCATGCCCGAGTGGAAGGGACGCGTGCCTCTCACTCGCTCTCATTGTGAGCGCATAACGTGAGCGGAGCGTAACGCAGTTTCTTGAAGTGTCACCCGGCAAACCAATTTATAAGACGTTGTCACGTCAAAAAATGCGTGATATTTGCCGAGACCCTTCCTCTCTCCAACGTAAGATTAGATGAGATTTGACTCGACCCCCTCCCCCCTTAAACATCTCACGTATTTTATGAACGCCTCCTAACTTAAATATAATGTCGAAAAATGTGAAGTGAGTTGGTTTAATAAATAATGCCATAATGGTTTAGAAATATTTGATCCAGCAAATATTTCTTATTTAGGAGAAACAGCACTCTTTGAAGGTAAGAAGCATCATTCAGGTCTAGGTAAAGTTACAAAAGACAGCCAAAGTCTTTTGCAAGAGATAACCCAACCTGCCAGGGTTGCGGGAAAGTCCGAAAGGGATACCGGGACCCTGGCAACAGGCAACTGAAGGAACACGGGTGGGTTTTAGTCAGTAACAGTCTGACACCCTCCCCCTCCGCCCAGAGCAGGAGAAGTCATTTGAAGATTTCCAAACATAAAAAAAAAGGACTCGAGATGTAGAAAAACGCCACCACACACACATATTGATCGTTATATGTGTGGCCAGTTTATAAATAAAGTTGTTGAATCTAACGATAAAATTCTGATGCAATGTCTGCACCATGGCCTTAGTAAGTACCAACATACATTCTACTACATTACGTGACTCCAATAGGTCATAAGTTCAGGCAGATAAGCTGAAATTATGGTAGTCTTTTTAGTTTATAGTTTACGTCAGTGTTTTTGTTAACAAAAAATACTAGTCACATGGCAAGCCGTGTGAATTTGTGATAAAATGAAGATGGGTGCTTCGTTGGAGCAATATTTGGTGCCCAAGTTTTTATTTTACGACTTATTCTATTATGTATACATATAGTACTTACTAATTCCATAGTATAAATACATTAGGTCATAATCATAACATAATCATAGAGAAGCTAGAATGCGTGTTATTTTTATTTATCCTCTGAGTTATAGACACTTCCTCAAAGGTTAGGGACAAAATCTGAGCGAAAAACGCAGCATTTCTCCCGCTTAATTTTAAATAGAAAAGTTCCTCGGAAAACGCGCGAATTTCACGTTTTCCCGCTCAGATATTTTTCAGTAGGGAAATACATACAGTACGGTACATATAGTAGGTTTTTAGCTGATGTAGGTAGTTGTGAGGGTATAAATAGGTACTAGAAGGGATGCGAGGCTGTATGATCAATATCTACCAACCAAGGGCATACTATGAGATGAATAGAACAGTGACTTGTGAACTTGTTGTCTATGCCAAAGAATATTTTTATTGACTTGAGTACCTTGGTGGAAAAACGTGAAATTAGCTGTTTGCTGGGAAGTTCGTTGAGCTACCTATTTATTATTTTCTAAGACACTGGGAAGCAGTGCCGTAACTAGGGCGGTGCCAGCGGTGCCCAGGCACAGGTCGCAGACCCTGGACGGGCGCAGAAATGACCATTCCAGGGCCACTAACAATACCTATTATTTATTTATTTATACGTGTGGAGTCGCGTGGTCCGCGTATATTCTTCTTACAAATAAATAATATTATGAATATTTTCGAAGAAACGTTATTTCACCTAGTTAAATGCAATTTATTTGATCTTCCTTATTCAAAACTTTACTCCTCCAAGTACTTAAAATTAAGTTTAGAAAAACTTAGTTTTTGGATGTCAGAACCGGTTATGATTAGAAAATATTTCAAGGGCGCGGTTATAGCAGCTCGCACCGGGCGCATAAAAGACTAATTACGGCACTGTTGGGAAGTAAGAACGGGTGTGCGTTTTTGGGGACTATTTAGTCTTCAGCAATGTATGACGTAGGTAACTTTCCATTTTTCTTATTACTAAATTAGGTACCTATCTCAGAGTTAGTAACATGGAAAATATAGCATTATGTGTCTCTACTTATCACATAATAAATTTATTATCAATTGATGGTCTCGATCGTCTTTGTCTACAAGTATTACAACTGTGGGTGTGTCAGCAGTGCAAAGTCCGTCATGTATCTATCACATAATTAATTTATTTGTCATTGCTCCATCTATAATTCTTTTTACCTTTTGTGGTACAGTAATCGTATTGTAGGTGCATCGTCTTCACATATAATTATATAATTCATGTATACAAAATATTGTAAAACATTTTTAAAAGAGTACCTAGGTAGTTTCTTGCCCATTCTTCTCCATACGAAAACTACCTTTTGGAAGGGGCAACTAATTATTTGTTTTTGACGTTCAAAAGTGCCTTTTATGTGCTTATTTGAAATAAATTATTTGACTTTGAATTTGACTTTGACCGTCATAGATGTAAGTAGGTACTTAAACAAAAAAGATAAAATAAATCTTTTAACCTGTTTAAGCCTCTCACCTATTCTGAGCTTTTAATCCCCAAGCTGTATCTAGATATTTTTATCACAATAATAATTAATTATGAAAACAGTACATTAGCCAAAAATGTCACAGTTTATTCTTCTACAAATTCTTGGAAAATGCCTAATATCACTTACTAAACTTGTTATTATTATGGTGATCAAGTTTTTAATTAATTCATACAGTCGTGGCATGACTAGCACATAATTATTTAGTCAAATGTCGCAATTGGTTCGGCTGATAAATTGAGGACCCACAGTTCAGTCTATAAGGTCTGAATTTCTAGTGTATATTTAGAGTAAGTAAGTAGGTACCTATCCATACTATTACCATAATATATAATATCCTAAGTAAGTAAGTATCCATACTTACTAATATTATAAATTCGAAAGTAACTCTGTCTGTCTGTATGTTACCTTTTCACGCCTAAACCACTGAACGGATTTCGACAAAATTTGACAAGGAGAAAGATGGCATCCTGGGGAAAGACATAGGGTACTTTTTATAGACATATCACGCGGGCAAAGCCGCGGGCGGAAGCTAGTACTAGGTATACATATTTGATGATTTTATCCTTTGGAGTGAGTTCATGAGTTAGCTGCTGCGATCCACATTTCCCTTCCTCTGACTCAATATCGTTCGATGATGTATGAGATTTTAGTATATTTAACCCCCTCTGGGCTAATGTGAATTGTCACGTCATTTTGTTTGTTAGGAGGAGGCCAAGTCGCATCTTTTCCCCCAGTTATGTAACTATGGCGTGAACGTGAAGTTGTGGGAGTAACTTGACTGGCATGTCATGCCACTTGTCGTGGTGTCAGGTTTCCGCGACTCGTCCTCTCTTGCACGGAGGTACCTATTATTATTTTCATATACATATGGCCACTCCTACCAATTAACGATATTATGATGAAAACAGTGTTATCATCACAATTCTAGTAGCTCTAAGTAAACACAGATAAAACGAGTACCTAACTTATTTAGTACGTAAGTATTATTGGTCATAGTTCTAAGTCCAAGTGTCTGCCCAGTTTATTGGTCTAGAAATATCTAGATTGAATTGCTGATCTAAGTGGAGATCATAGTCCAATAGGTACCTACTCCTGCATTATTATGATACATACTTTAGACTTCACACTCGTATTTGTTATCAAATAAACGCTAATTGACATCTGAATAATACCTACCGCTGGTAAAGTTACACACAGCTACACATCAAGCTATACATTTCCAGTATAAGCTGACCTCGCATTGTACGGAAATTCTATACAATGCGAGATCAGCATAAACTGGAAATGTATAGCTTGATGTGTAGCCGTGTGTACTAGGTAGATACATATAGATTTTAAATGATAAAGTAATCAATCAATCTGCAATCTGCCTAGCCTTTTCCCAACTATGTTGGGGTCGGCTTCCAGTCTAACCGGATGCAGCTGAATACCAGTATTTTACATGGAGCGACTGCCTATCTGACCTCCACAACCCAGTAACTGGGTAATACGATACCACTTGGTTAGACTGGTTGTCAGACTTTCGTGCTTCTGACTACTCGTAACGACTGTCAAAGATCCACAAATGACAGCCGGGACCAACGGCTTAACGTGCTTTCCGAGGCACGGAGGAGTCTCGATATGTGAAAATGGTCGATGGATTGACCCGAGCGGCTGTTATTACTTATCTACGAGATTTAAAAATATTTTACATGGAGCGACTGCCTATCTGACCTCCACAACCCAGTAACTGGGTAATATGATACCCTTGGTAGGACTGGTTGTCAGACTTTCGGACTTCTTATTTCGTGTTGTCTGTATCATACGCTAAGTACCTACAGACATGGCTATTGATATTTATCTATAAGTAATATCATTGGTATAGATATCCGCTTCCTGCTATATAATTGCGTAACTTATTTTCGTAACCGATTAAGACTAATTTGTTTCATTTTGACAGTTCAACAACAGTCATTGCGTTGTTTACGTTGTTGAGCAGATTTTCTTTCTAACTTATGAAGCAATGGATTAGACATTTGTTTCAAACTGAATCCAATTCTGACCGATTATGCATACGCAATTAGTGTGCAGTTCTAAGTATACAAAAGTGCCATAAAGTACTGTATACATTCAACATGTATGGAACATCCGACGTTTTCATACTTATACCAGTAAAAAAATTCAACGCTGGACGCGTTGTAATTTTTCTAGAAGAGATGCGAGATCAGCATAAACTGGAAATGTATAGCTTGATGAGTAGCTGTGTGTACCTATACCTGCTCTGAATTCATGGTAACAGATAACAGTATGCGCGTCGATTTCCCCGTACCAATATCGTTTATTATAACGCAAGAGAGATGCTACATTTCCGCCCCATAAAATACAAAATCAGTTTTACCGTTACTCTAATCCTGTTACATATTTTCCGAGAGCAATTTTCTACAATTTCCCTCCATGGAATGTGCAGCAGTAGACGTCCAAGTATTGTATAACAACTCTGATCATTTTTCTTTCTTTCTTCATTGTTTTGAGAACTAACATATCCCGTAGTGACTGTACCAACTTTATAAATTACATGTTACTGTTTATTTTGTAAATTATGCATATTATATTGTTATGCCGCCATTTCTTATTGTTCGTTGACTAAGGCTACGCACACCCTATAGTCAAAACAGAGGGCCTAGGCAATGTGACATTCTGTCAGCGATAACAGTGATGGAAAAGGCAAAAATGTATAGGACTGACATAAACTACCTATCGAAAAACTTATGTCAATTCTGTTGAAAGTCGTTGTAGAAATACGAAACGCTTTCGAAGCGATTGTCACTTGTCCAGGCCCTTAGTTTTGTTGGCGAGCGGTGGTAGGCAGAGCATCATTGTTTTCACAATACAATCATTTCGAATAACGTGACCCATGAAATTGACCCATGAAATGTCGTCCAAAATTAAATTTTGGAAGCGTCTCTCCCTCTAGGGCTTCGAATCACCTGGGGGTGTTTGTTCCTGGCAGGGTTGCGGGAAATTCCGAAAGGGATACCGGGACCTTGGTAATAGGCAACTGAAGGAACACGGGCGGGTTTTAGTCAGTAAAAGTCTGAAACGCCCTTCGCTCCGCCCAGAGCGGGAGAAGTCATTTGATGATCCCAACATAAAAAAAAAACAGGTGAGTGTTTGTTAATACCTATTACCTCATGATCTGGCCTAGCCTTTTCCCCACTAGGTATGTTGTGGTCGGCTGCCAGTGTAGATGCAGCTGAATACCAGTATTTTACGTGATGTACGACGGCGACATGGCGACTGACCTCCACAACCCAGTTATTGCGTAACACATTCCTCCTTGGTAACACTGGTTGTCGCATATTTGTCACTAGCTTCCGGTCGCGGCTTCGCCCGCGTGATATGTCGATAAAAAGTAGCATATATTCTCAGGCAATTTTTTTTAATCGGTTCAGTATTTTTGACGTGAAAGCGCGACAGACAGACAGACCGAGTTACTTTCGCATTTATAATATTAGTAAGGATTGCTCCATTTTAAATTCTTTTTACCTATTGTGGTACAGTAAACTTATTCTAGGTGCATCGGCTTCACATATAATTGGTGTATACAAAATATGGTAAAACATTTTTAAAAGAGATTCTTCTCCGTACGAAAAATACCTTTTGGGAGGGGCAACTAGAATCAGTTCTATTTCTTTGTTTTTGACGTTCAAAAGTGCCTCATAAATAAATTATTTGACTTTGACTTTGACTTTTGCACCATAATACAAGGTGGAAACGATAACATGACAATAAATTAAACTGCATACTTATACATAGAATAGATAGATAGATAGATAGAATACTCTTTATTATGTACACCATAAAAATTACAGACATAAATTTGAAAATTTTACATAGGGTGACACAATGGGCGGTCTTATCGCTAAAAGCGATCTTTTACAGACAACCTTTGGATGGATTAAAGTAAGAAGGAGAGACAATACTGCAGGTAGTCAGTGGTGTACCGTTTACATATACAATAAATACATACACACGTAAAGCATTATCTTATCTATATAAAAATTTAAAAAAATTATAATATATACATAGTTAGATATATATATATACCTATATATATATATATTATGATGGCGTTTAAGGAGAGAGGAAGTGTTTATATTATAACTAATGATGTTCCCAGTCTGCATAAGAAAATTCAATCATATCCAATAGTTAAGTCTATAGTGTCGGATATCTGTGATTGAATTTTAAATTGTCAAAGATTGAAAAAACCCGTAGTTCGACCATCACAACTGTTTATAGTTTATAAAAAAAAATATCATTTTTTTCATTTCGATGCTAGCCAGGATTTATTTGATACTTAATTCCAAAATACTCATAAGCATGACTATTGCCAGTGTTTTCATTTATTTTCGTATATTTTGTTGTCTCCACGACTCCAAATTTTATTGTGGTATAATAAAATGTGGAGTTGTGGAGACAACAAAATCGACCTCTCTCTCCGATAAGTAAATGAAGGCTTAAATCGAGTGCAGTGATATTTACGACCAGAGAATGATATCATCACCTAATCATCCTCGATCCGCTTAGGAACAACCATAAAAACCGAACTTGGCCTGAATCGTAACATTTAAGAGAATGATGTGGAAAATTTATCGAAACCGGTATGGACACACCCACTTGTGTCTTGAATATTTTAACGTTGTATATATTGCGAGCGACTAGACGGTTGGGTGTGTCGACGTCACTGACTATACACGTTATGGTATGGTATCAAAGGAATGTAACTATTTATATGTATCATACGAAGTACTTGGACCGATGGCCAGTGGAGCAGACGAGTCCTAGAGTGGAGACCGCGTATTGGCAAGGGTAGAGTGGGACGCCCGCCAGAGATGATTAACCGACGACCTTAAGAAAGTGGCTGGGACAGAATAGAACAGAATACACACAGACAGACACGACATGAGATACACACAGACAGACACGACACGAGATACACACACGGACAGACTGGATGCGGAAAGCGGAGGACAGGGTGTTGTGGCGCAGCCTGGGAGAGGCCTAGGTCCAGCAGTGGACTGCGATAGGCTGAGTTGATTGATACGATGTAAGTACTTGTAATTTCTGAGGTCAGCGACTTATAAATAAATAATCGAAGCGAATAATAAAGATCGCTTAAGTACCTATAGGATGTACTTAGTAGGCATTTTGAATAATTAGTTATTGAGCCAAAGGGCCATTAATTGAGGGAAATGATGTAGGATAATGTTAACCACGCCATATAACGTGCACGTATTTCCATACATTTTATGGACGTGAACGTGGATGTCCATGGTAATATGGTGACGTTAGGCATCCTAACTATCCTAACTAATATTATAAATGCGAAAATGAGTTTGTTTGTTTGTTACGCTTTCACGCTAAAAACGGCTGAACGGATTTGGATGAAATTTGGCACAGGGGTAGACCATGACCTGGAATAGGACATAGGATACTTTTTATCCCGATATTCCCACGGGATCGAGACTTACGCGGGTGAAACCGCGGGGCGCAGCTATTACCTAGTTACCTATAAAAGCGCACATTGAAAGTTATGAAACAAAAATTACGGCACTTCTTGTTTTATCGTCGTCGCCTCTTTCTCTTCCCTTTCATTACGGTATTAGTTCCGAAATATTCCCAAAAAAACTATTTCTTGTGCAATTGTTGGATTGTAAAAATAATCTGCGAATTGACAATTGGTAGAGGTAAAGGCGGCAAAAATTTAACAGCCTGTACTTAGTAAATGTGTAATCCGCCACTGGAACTGAATAAAGTTTTTATTTATTTATTTATAGATACATAAGTGTAGGTAGCGACGTATTGGGCAGTGTATTTTAATCTACTTCTGTCTGATTAATAAAGTCAAGGTAATGTTGATAAAAACAGGATTTTGATAAACAATTGACACACCTTTGATCTGATAACTATTATCAGGACACCGGCAGGCCCCTTGGAGATCACGCAATACATGCCTTAGATCTTATATATATTGAATTGTATCTTATCTTTTAAGAAAAATGTGATCTATTATCTCAATAGATCACAGAGAAGGACAATCAAGTCTATTGTTTTTATGTAGGAAACAATCTGGGGGCCTACTTTAATTGGGGGTTACTTTAATTTTACTTCGAGGGGGAAAGGGGTGGAGCTATACGCCCTGTAGAGCTTCATCTCTTTCCTACACTAATGTAAGTTGCCCCCAGGCAACCATCCTGTTGGTACCTACGTGGTCACTGCTGTGGTCACTGAAATGGATCTGCCTAGCTCTTTCCCAACTATATTAGAGACGGCTTCTAACCGGATGTAACTGAATAGGTACCAGTAATTTACATGGAGCGATCTGACCTCCACAACCCAGATAATGGGTAAAACTTGGTAAGACAGGTAGCCAGAATTTTGACTGTCAAAGATCCAGGAATGACATCCGGGACCTATATGCTTTCCGAAGCTCGGAGGGGTCTCGACGGCCGACTACATCTCTTAACTGTCGCCTTGCCTCAGTAAGATTTTTATCACAAACTAACTTATATGAATCGTTCTAGCAATTTTTCTATAAAACTTTTTTTACAAAAAGAAAACAACCGACTTCCAAAACTACAAAGTGGAAAATAACTTTATTTCGGAAGTCAGTGTCTTTGGTTTTGAATACGATTTGATACAGTACCTTTTTACCGTTACCTCTTTAATCATTTCATTAGAGAGGTAAAAGTGAGTTGGTCTTCGGAATTACTGATTCGATTCCGAAAATTCTTTTACTAAGAGAAGGTATAGTACCTAAGTTAAAACCAGTTGTGTCTAAAATAATCTAATAAGTTCTGTTGGAGGAAGCAAACACAAAACCAGTCACCTTCTAATCATTTCCTAGTCAACCACAGACAACAAACTTTTTTTATTACGAACTCTTTAAAAATATCTCCCTCTTTGTGTACCAGAATATCTTTTAATATTAACTACGAGTCGATAATGTATTCCCTCGTTTCTTTGTGTACTGACCACCTGTTAGACTGGTCGTGAAGGTCGCGGGGCTTGCCGCCAAAGCCGCTAAAGAGAATGGGGTTCCTTTGTCTATCAACTAAACTAGGAAGTTTAACTCGATTAGTTTGCCAGATGCAAATAAAAAATACGCGACAATATATTTTTTTTTTAAATATTTGTTTGAATTTAGGTGAGTATAAAAAAGGTTTATGTATTTTTTTTTTATCAGCGAAGTTTTATTCTATTTTTCAATATTATAACGTAAATATATTTTTAATATACCTAAATAGAAAATGAGTTTGCTATATTTTTAAACGGTCGCAAAAAAAAAAAAACATTTGTCGAAAGCGCCTACATTTTTAGTAAATCTTCTTTGTAAGCTAATTTCATTAGGCGCTTGGTAATATTCCGGTACGATACCTTTTCTGAGTTTTCAATATTTTTAACAAATAAGAAAAATCATTTTTTATTTATGTATTAGTGCTGTAACTTACTAGTCGTGTAGGTACAGTTGCAAATATAATTTTCCGCAAAGAATAGTCTATACTTAGGTAAGTATATTTTTATAACCACTGTAATAAAAAATAAATATCATAAAATCTTTAAAAAATTACATAGTATGATCTTTTACGGTGAATTACTAATTTTAAAACGAAACAGTTTCATAATAGGTAGGTATAGGCTTATATTATGAGTTGACAATCACATGACCAACAGTAAAAATATTTCAAGCCTCACTGACTGATGCAACAGGCCGACCTTTTGCAACAGACAGACAAAGATACGGGTTACAGAGTAATAATTAAAATACTGTCTAACGTATTAATTATCTTTACAAATAGTAGGAACCATTATTAGGATATGTTTTGTAGTTAAAAATAACCCTCTTGTAGGTAATTTTAAATTTTATTTTCCGTCACCTAACTTTCCAGCATTTTTTGCTTCTTTCTTCAACTCTCTTAAAAGTTCACACTTGTTTTTGCAAGAAATTATTAAAAAAAATGCTCTTATAAACCAGAAATTAAACTTTATACTTTCACGATACAGGTAATTTTATACTGGATTTAAAAAAACATAGGTAATTAAGAATTTCATCGTAGGTATTTATATCAATCACCTATTACTAAGAATAATCAACAATAAGTCTCATGTCTGACCCTACATCTGTTAATTATTAATTAAGAGAGTACAATTATTTACATGTTATGAGAGGGATTTTCCGTGATAATGAGCAAATAACAAAACAAAATAATAAATAACATTATTGTGACAAAAACACTGCAAAAGTAAGCATAAGGAAAATTTTGCTTAATTTTATAAGTAATTTCAAGATAAGGGTAGCTTTATTGACTGATACCGATGAAACCCGAGGGTCAAACCTGCTGGAGTGTAATGAATTTTATGAAAAGGGGATTTTCCATGATAAATATAATATTTGGGGTAATACCCATATTCTTGCAATGAACAGCAAAAGCATAGTACTAAAGCGAAAGAGTAGTTCTAGTTGTATTTAGGGGTAGATATAAATATTGTAAAATATTTTTATAAGAGTAGGTAACGGTGGAGTTTCTTGCCCATTCTTCTGCATACGAAAACTACCTTTTGGAAGGGGCAACTAGAATCAGTTCTTATTTCTTTGTTTTTGACGTTCAAAAGTGCCTTTTATGTGCCTATTTGAAATAAATTATTTGACTTTGACTTTGATTAAAAACAAAACATTATTTATATATCAAAGTAAATCATGAAGTTTATCCATTGAGCAGATAGTCGTTCTAGAAATAACTGCTTTTAACCACGATTTAATAAACTTCAGTTAAACACAGACAATAATGGTAGTTCAAGAGGTCACAGATAATACATTATTAATAATAATGACTATGCATACCAATTACGACGAAATGTTTATAATTATCGTACATTTTGCACACCCATTTTTGCACTCCAAAAGCGAAATTTTTACGTAGGTAGGTACGTAAGTAGTAGGAACAAAACAAAGCCGCTTTCCGGGTCTATCTGTGGGACAATGTGACTTTTTAAATTCTATGTAGTTTCTGAGTTTATTTTGGACATTACATACTGACATCGTGAGGCATGACATCCTGAACTTCTAGACAACTAGTTGCGCCCCGGAGGTGAAACCGAGGGTACAGCAGGCTAGCATATTACATTAGTTAGGATTAGAAAAATAACAACATTTATTTGTGTATCTAATGTTGTTGAAATTTCTGAACTTTAGAGTAATTTTTTAAATGTAAATAGCAAATACAACGTGTAACGTTAAATGCGCAAAACCTGAAAATAATTTGATCAGAATAACGAGCAGAATCAATTGAACCACTTTTAAATTTAGGTCACAATTTTTCAAAAATTCTTCATTAAAAACATTGCCGTGGCTATTTATTAATAGATCAAGCCATCACATGCGCAAACCCGCCAAAATAGGTAAACACACACAAATTGTTGTCGACCAATTTAAATTTTCTCATAAGCGGGATAATAACAGCTTTTATTTCAAATACGAATCTTCCAAAACTAAAACAGCACATAAAACCTTTACAATTTTTTAAATGATTTTTATTCTCTCTGAAATATCAAAGTTGGGTTCTCTGAGGTTTTGCGCATTTAACGTTACACGTTGTAGGTATATATTACATTGCTTTGTATTAAATGAGAAATAACGAAGTTTATTATGTTTACTTAAATAATAAAAAAAATAAAAAAATTGCCTTTATTTATTCTGACCTTTGCACAATTTGTAATATAGGTAATAAAACATAAACTATACTAACTATACTTATTTCTATTTTTTTCTGTATGTAATTATATCTTAACATTTCGTATCAGTTACAAAGTCAGGCTATCTTGCGACATAGGCCTGTCCATTGCTGTCCTACTCCAACCTTTGGGCAGATCGTCTTCCCATATTTTTTTCTGCCTTCCTCTACGTTTTTTACATATCGATGCCTTAGTTCACAATTGTACTAACTACAAAAATTTCAATTTTCACTTTTTTAGTGCCAAATACACTAAATGTCATGCTCTTTCATTTGCGCGTATCGAAATGCCGTTAATCCGTCTCTTTCTATTAAAAACGTAGGTGACAGCTGTATTAAATAATTTCCATGAATGCTCTACTATACTAATGACCTTTACTTTTGTAAATCCAAACAAGACATACTTTAACTGATTTTAAATTTCTCAACAGCAGAATATTTCAAAACACAAACCTACTAAATACATTTGCAATATCGGCTCATACTTTTTAACAGTGCTTTATTAGTGTATTATGTGTTGGTAGTACAAAAAAATCAAGAAAGTTTTATGTACAATTGTGATAAGTACTTATATTTTAAGGGGCATGGAATTTTTTAAAGTGCACAATTGTATTAAATGGGGGGTCGCATGTTTATTTCGGTATTTTTAAAATGTTATGGTTATACTAATATTACAATATTGAGATATGATGGAGTTAAAGGACTAGTCTTATGAATAGATGCATAATTGTTTTATTATTTTACTTTGTTGTCGTACTGTTCACGTCTAAACTTTAAAACGCTCTCCTCAAAATTGTCTCTTTTGTAGTTAGTGCAATTGTGAACTAAGGCATCGATATATCGAAATAACGAAAGGCTGATTTATTTAATATTATAATAAATGGTACTTATAATTATAATTTGCTGGTTAAAGCTATTTTCAAGTTGTCGTTATATTTCATGACTTGGCCAATACTCCGATAGAGTTGGACTTTACGCCTAGGTACTTGTACTTATTTACGAAGATAGAAAGTAAACAACTGTCATTGGCATTTCCTACATGTATTATAATTTATTAATTAGGAGTTATTAATACAAGTATAAACAATTACATCTACAATCATGGCGAGGGATTATGTAAATGTGTAATTATACTTAACTAGCTGTGCCCCGCGGTTTCACCCGCGTAGGTTTCGATCCCGTGGGAATATAGGGATAAAGCGTATCCTATGCCCTATTCCAGGTCATGGTCTACTCTCTAGAGTAGGGAAAGTCGCGGAGGCGCGGCGCTGGCGTCGAACGGTTCGCGAATTGCATTTTTATACTCGTGATAACTTCGAAATTAAAGGTCCGATTCGAATGAATTAAAAAGTATTTTACTGTTACATAAATGCCCTTGATGTTAAAACTGTTTATTTGAATAAGAATTAATATTATGCTGATAAAACTCCTTCGCAAATAATGCATTAATCGCGAACAAATTTGATTACCATAAAAAAGGTTATAGTGAGTCAATCTTAAAAGATAGACAAATGCTGTCGCGGACTTTTTTTAGAACTTTTAAAATGGAACAATTCCACCATAAATGATATTTGCGTAACTTAAACCGTTTACGCAGCGCACGCAACGGAAGCTCTTAAAAAGGAATATTTTTTCCCGATTTTGCAACATTTTTCATTTATGCTCCGCTCCTATTGGTCGTAGCGTGATGTTATATAGCCTATAACCTTCGATAAATGGACTATCCAACACAAAAAGAATTTTTCAATTCCAACCAGCAGTTCCTGAGATTAGCGCGTTCAAACAAACAAACTCTTCAGCTTTATAATATTAGTATATATTTGTGCTATTTCTAGGAACTAAGAGTTAAGGGTCATCCAAGATTTATGATGGTAACTATTGTTTATTCTATACCTACATATAAATTAAAGTCGCTTTTCGTGTTTATCTGTCTGTATGTCAGCGTCGTTCTTCTAAACCACGCAACAGATTTTGATGAGGTTTTCACCATCGCATCGTTTAGAGAGTTTATTCCGGAAGGTTTTATTAAAGTTAGATAAATTAATTAAGAAATTAAAGGCACATTTATCTAAGTAATCTCGATGTTTTGTCAAGTCGTAAAAACCGTGTGAAGCAGGAGCGGGTCGCTAGTCTAATAATACCTACTACCATCCATCATCCGATGCATGTCGAAATACTAGATATAGCGAACGACGCGAGAAGCTCAGAATTTACATTGATAAATCAAGTGGCGCGAGGGCCGGGCCCCCGCCACGGGGAGTGCGCCTGGTGCGGCTACGTGCGTTTTGCCACGGTAACGATACATTGCGTGTGAGGTAATAAAACAAATCAGATTTATTGGATTCCCATAACGTTCCTGAAATAATTTCATGTAGGTACCGGTCGTCTTAGGCCGTTGGTCCCCGCTATCACTCGTTGATAGGTAGATCTTTGCAAGTCGTTACGGGTAGTCAGAAGCCCAAGAGTCTGACAACTAGACGCAAACTTACCAAGGGTATCGTGTTACCCAGTAACTAGGTTGTGGAGTTTAGATAGGCAGTCGCTTCATGTAAAATTCTGGTACGTATTTCGCTAGATCCGGTTAGACTGGAAGCCGACCCATATAGTTGAAAAGGCAACGCAGATTGGTTGATTTTGATGCTGCTAACATTTGAAATGATTGCTAAGATAGGAAGAATCATTGACTTTTAAGTTGGTGTAACAATGTGCCTGCCGCCAATATTTCGGGTCAGTTAATTAACTGTAGATAAATAAGTTGGTTGACAACGAGATTGTTTTGGTGTGAACCCGGCCGCAAGGGTCACACCGATTTATCAATGGAATATACCGTGATTCGGTAGAACAGTCGAGCCCATTTAACGGGTACCTAATGTCTTTTGCAAGAGATAACCCAACCAGAGATAGCCGGCGTCAAATCCGGGTGTCGCTGAAAACCAACATTATGCTAAGCGATGGCCGTTTTGCGTGGATGTGACACATATTTTGGTTGATGCCCGATGTCCCCAAGTTCCCCAAAATTATTTTTCATACATTCATTCCCAAAGTAACCATTTATTTTTATTTTTTATATTTCACTCTCGATATTTCAATCCTAGTACCGACGTTTCCAAAAGTCTTAGAATAAAATAAAATCAGTACCTACCTAGTTAAAATTAACCTTATTTTGGAAGATACCTATATTTTCTTCGACCTATGTAATTTGTGTTTTTAAGATGTTTTTGAGGTATACAATTATCCGGTGTGTTAGGGATGTATAGGGGTCGATTCAGGAATATAGGAATATCCAGGTTGTTCTAAAAAAAAATTGAAAAAAAAATTTGGAAAATTGCGCGTTTCCTCTCCTTCCTTTTTGCTTTGTTTTTTCAAAAGTTGACCATTGAATAAAACCATAGCGGTTGCACACGCAGCCACATGCAAAACATATCACTTGACATTTTGGAATACAGGCCGCATCAGGCCGACGTGCCATGTGTCAGGTCGGTGGGTATGATGAGTACGGGCCGCGACAGATCACGACAGGCGTGGCAACGTCTGGCGCAGCCTGTCAGGTAACAGGCAGACCTTAATTGAATTTAATTAAATTTTAAACTTATTTCCGAGTTTTCCGACGCTTTATTTTCCGACAAAAATGAAGGCAATCTCAAAAGGTCAATTGCTAGAAAAATATAAAACAAAAGAAATCTTGTATCAGTTCGTACTTAATTAAATCGCACTAACCATGCGCTTGCATTGGCGAATCATTCACGACAAAACATGTTGAAATCTCTAGTTCCATAAAATTTTTGACAGGAACTTGAGACTTCGACATGTTTTGTCGTAAATATTTCGTCAGTGCAAACGCACACTAAGCACATTGTTGGCGTTGTCTCTGTCACTCATAGTGTTGCCAGGTTCGATTTGTTTTAAATCGGGGCAGAAGGTAAAACAAATCGGGATTTAGGGTTGTAGATCGGGATATTATATTTCTGTAACTCAAACACAGACGAGTAACGTAAATAAAGTGACCCAAATACTATGAGGGTCACTTTTGGGGGGCAAATAAGAAAATTAAAAAAAAACGGTTTGCAAACTGTACCGTGTGACATATCAAATGAAAGGGCTTATTACGAGGATCTCAATTTTTTTTTTTTGTAATTTTATTGTAAATAATTTTATATATATTTAAGCAAATAGATGAAAATTTACCATTCCCCCCAACCTTATCTCCGAAACTACTGAGCCTAAAATTTTGAAAAAAATCCAGAGAATGGTTCTATACTCATAGATTACAGGAAAACCTATAAGAAGTCTATGGTCTTAAAATAACATGATAGATCTCTCAATATTGTGGGTACAAACTTACATTTCAAGTTAAAATGTATAGGAGAATATGTTTTTTAACTACAATGTTAGGTTTGTTCTTGGATTAAATTCATCCCAACTACGGAGCCCTTCATTTTGCGTGGTTCGACACGTACTTGGCCGGTTTCTAGGGTTACGTAGGCAACAAGGAACCCTTATAGTTTGAAACTTATGAAGCAATGGTTTAGACATTTGTTTCAAACCAATTCAGATTTTCATTGATCGTATATTAGGTATGCAATTAGGATGCTGGACATGTATTGATTTTTCGGGACATTTAGTGTCCCGATCAGTTGCAAATCGGGACGCGTCCCCAGAACCCTGAAAATCTGGACGTCACGCGCAAATCGGGACACCTGCCAACCCTAGTCACTCATCAGCATCACTCCTCAGAATCATACCTGTGTGGGTACCTACTATAATAAGCTACTTGTATGAACGTGTGACAACAGTGGGCTTGACAACAAATATTCCTAAAAGTAGTTACTACTCCGATAATTTCGCAATTATTATTGACTATATAAATATTATTATAACTAAGATTACGCTGGAGGGTGTGAGGCCAGGCCTCCGAGATGAGGGTCATCTCGCAACCTCCTTATCACTGTTATCAATCCGGAGTTCTCCGTATGTTGTACAATAATATTTGTGTTTTTGACTGGCGTGTGCAGAGATAAGTAGAGAAGGTTAAGTTCGTTAAATGTTTGAATTTCTCAGCAGCACGGAGTCTAGATTTGTGCCTGATATCCTTTCGGGAAAAACATGCGTAATGGATGATGGATGATAGATGTTTGAGATAGTCCCGTTTGAAAAAGCCAAGATAAAAAAAAAAAAGAAGAGAATAATTTGTGCAAAAACGAGTTTATTTGAAGCAATTGCGTATTCATCACACGGAAAATAAGAAAAACTTTTAGTCCAATTGAAAAAAAAAAGGCAATTTTGCAAGGTGTAGTAGGTACATTTATTGAATGTTGAGTTGAAGTGGGTGTTTTATTTCAAGTTTGCTGAATGGGAAGCAAGCAGTTGCTATCTTACCACTGTGTAAGTGGTTACTCCAACCTGGACGACTGTAATACCAGAGGGCAGAAACATCGCAGGTTGTTGCCATCTCAGAACTAATGCTGAAATGTCTAATGTGCCTGAAATTACACCGTCAGGCTTCAGGCTCCTCAACACAGCCACAGTATAAATAAGTAACAGTATTATGTCTTTATAGAAAACTGCCGAAACGACGCGCTTCCAATTACCTAATCTTAGTGATACCACTACGCAACAGTCTCGATGCCCGGCAGTTTCGCACGGACGCTGAAGATTTATCTACCAAGCGGCCGTAGGTAATTCTTTCAAAGTCATTGCCGAAACATAATACTGTTACCTACTTTATTATACTGTGACACAGAGGAGCCAGGTAGGTACCCGGCGACAGAAATAGGTAGGTATGGTGGTAGTACCTCCACGGGTAAACTCTATCATTACAAAGAGCTCCTCTAATTCAGAAAGCCTTGCGTATTGAAGCCGTGAAAAGTCTATAATTTTATCAGTATTTTTAATCTTTATTATAAACAATGTTAATTACGGGTTACGGCAACAAAGAAATGTCCGATAAATGTATTGTTATGCCACCGATATGACTTTAAACATATTAACTAGGTACGTTTTAGTACAAATAATTACATCATTTATGATGCGAATCGTGCTGAAAAACGTGTGCAAATCTGCACGTTTTACGAATTTCTGGGAATCTCCTGGGAACCTGGGACTTAGAGCGTAAAGGCTAGGCAGATTTATTGTGTGAACTGTCTCAATCTGCCTAGCCTTTTCCCAACTACGTTGGGGTCGACTTCCAGTCTAACCGAATGCAGCTGAATACCAGTATTTTACATGGAGCGACTGCCAATCTGACCTCTACAATCCAGTAACTGGGTAATACGATACCCCTTGGTTAGACTGGTTGTCAGATTTTTGGGCTTCTGACGACCCGTACCGACTGTCAAAGATCCACAAATGACAGCCAGGCAGCCAGGACTAACGGCTTTACGTACTTTCCGAGGGTCGGAGGAGTCTCGATATGTGAAAATGGTCACCCATCCACAGACCAACCCCGGCAAGCGTAGCTTAACCTGATGGATCGACCCGAGCGGCTGTTATTACTTAGCCACGAATTCCTCCACTTAGCCACGAGCTCCTCAAACTCAGGAACTGTCTATTCCTGTGAAATCGGATGTTGGTTAAGGGATCTCGGGCACTAGACACGACCACGACAACGACCAGGTACGCTATAGAAACCGATAAGAATCGCGCAATTGGTCGAAACGGCCAACTATAGCCGCGCACCATACAATATCACTGGAAGGCCACGAGTAGCCAGGGTCGTGTCCGTCTAGTGCGTGACTCGTCAAACTTCAAAAAACATTCCTTCTATTGGGACAGTCGAGTAAATGGTGTTGCCTAGCCTATGCAAACTATTTTCTTCCTTTACATTATATGCAGGTGTAGTATTATGAAGTATAATAGGAAAAAGGGTCGGTCCCCTCTCCATACAAACGCTATCCCCTGTTTTCTCTCTCGTTTATGACCTTAGAGCAATGATTTTTTACAGTAAAATAAATATCAACTAGTTCTATGCCCCTATGTTTTCCGTTTTGATGCTACATTATCTGTAGAAGCACTAGAACCCTCAGAAAATGCTCAAAATTGCATGTTTAGACCGCTGTCATCAGAGGCCTGTTGTACAAATTTAACAAGTATTAATGAAAAAAGAAAAACATAGGGGCACAGTAAATATCCTTCTTATTCAATTTATAAAATATCTTTCGAATTGTTCCAATATTGGAGGAGGAAATAGACGAGAGCCGAACGTCGAATTTTGACTTTTTGTATGGAGAAAAAACCGATCGTATTTCCTCATATTAGGCTCCCAGGTAAAACTTCTGCCATCTCCCTGCCCAATGTGTAACGCAACCGGGACTCGGCACTCAACAGCGTCACGACTGATCGATCGCGATGTGAAAATAAACTCATAGTAAATAGAAGAGTTGCGAGCACGCCGCCAGTTGCATACATCACAAACAGTTACAATATGTGATGGTATGCAACGTGTGCGTGTTGCGTCCGTGAATGGGGCCCGTTGATTACATTGTAGATAATGTTATTGAACGTTTTTCTTCGTAAAAGAATAGAGTAACGTTTATTGTTTCTATAATTACAGCTGGTAATCGTGGTATACAAAACTATAATACCTGAAGAAAGAGGTTTAAGCGTCAGCATTATGCTTAGGTCCCCTAGCGGGTTGCTAAGCGCTGGTTTTCAGCTTAAAAGTGGTGGTATTGCTTATAGCCTGATCAAAATATTTTTGGATACCTAGTTGATTCGCTTCTTAGGTCCCGAAAACCTATTCGAAAGAAAGCCGTTTGAAACCTGCAGTTATTTTAGTTTGAATGTAAATTATGTGGTAACATTAATTTGGCCCCAAATGTCCTGAACAGGACTGTGAGGCGAAGATTAATTAATATTCAAAACTCATTATAATAAATAGCCTGGCGTGGTCAGTGCTTTCAGATTCAAAATAACGAGTAAATAAAACCACTTACTTTTTAGTTATTCGAGAAAAGAAGAACACCATTTTGATAGACCTTGCAGATTACTGCTCCAATAGTTTGATTCCTGTAAAAAAAAAAGTTATTTAAAAAGTGTTTTGAGCAAACATCCGGTAAAGGAAAAGCGGAAACAGGCGACGCGACTCTTTAGATACCGTCAGCCTGAAGATTAGGCTGAAGATTTTATGTCAAAATGTGTAATATATAAGATAGAATCTTGTTCACGGGAAGTAGGGTCACCTAAATCGTGATTTAGGCCCACTTGAACCCAGGGTTGCGGGAAAGTCCGAAAGGGATACCGGGACCTTGGCAACAGGCAACTGAAGGAACACGGGTGGGTTTTCGTCAGTAAAAGTCTGACACGCCCTTCCGCTCTGCCCAGAGCGGAAGCTATTTTATGATTACCCACATTAAAAAAAAAAAGTCCCGCTTGAACCACAAATCAATAAATAGGTAATAGGTATGTTAAGCGCTAACATTGCGCTAAACAACGCGAAAAAAAAATCAGCTGTTCCCTACATTTGTGTTCACTTAAATCGACAAAATGTATGGAACAGCAGATTTTTTTTTCGCGATTTCAATGTTGGTTCCATAGTAAAAGTTGTTCAAAATGATGAGTACAATGACCCCTTTTCGGGTTTAGTATAAAGAAAAAATAACGTTGTATATAGGTAAGTATATATTATGTATAAATCATCAATCTGTCTCTGTCATCTTCAACGAGTTATAACAGAAACAGTACGATGCATTGAATTCGTTTATTTATCGCTAAACGTAAGTATGATTTGTGAGAACATATTTTTTTTTTCACGCAAAGGAAATCTCTGGCTGGAAAACTACTTTTGATTTTGGAATGTTTATGGGTCTTAATAGGCGTTCGTAATGCAAAAATTAACTAAACACTGTTTAATTAGGTAACACCGTATTATCAGTATAATATAATTATATACTTCTCATCAGAAAAATCGAAACACTTCCGTTTTTATGTATAGGTATTCCTAAATATACAATTTTTTCTGATAATCCTTACAAAACATAAACTTGCAAGGTGTTTCGATTTTTCTGATGAGAAGTGTATTATCAGTTAAATAAATAACAAAAGCTAATCAAATCAACAGCATTTCAGAGACCCATGTTCAATCTGCGTCACCGAAGAGCCAAACTCCTTTGTTCACACACGGCCTGCCAATTACCATATCTGTCATCACGTGAAATGTTAAAGCCTAACACAATTTCACGGAGCTTAATTCCGGACTCCGGGATAACCGAAAATCCAGACAGGCTAGTGAAAATCACTGGAAAAGCAAGTAACAAGCACTGACCGGCTCGGTGCCGCGTGTGTCGGCGGGTTGCAAATTGTGTTATAACGTCCATACGTACGTACTTCCCTACATAAAAAATAAAACACTGGGGTTTATTTATAAACGTTGCTCAAAGTTAAGTGACGTCCAAACGTCAAAAATGTATGGTTAGACAGTCGCTAATCATTACTTAAGTTTAAGCAATGTTTATATTATATAATGAACTCCTTTATGTTTGAGTGGTAATATTTTTTGTAAGTAAGTATGTGTGAACGCAATACTATGTATTACCGGTTGAAGGGAACGCCCTTAGTTAATTAACCATAATGTATAATTTAAAGATCGCGCAGTAAACTCTGTTAGCGCGATGCAGGATTCTGTGACGTCCGTGGCGCCATCTATGCCACGACATATGTACTACGAACGTGTTTTTATGAAGATAGAGGTCATCACACGACTATATCGTTTGTCTTGTCGACGCTAGAGATCTTCTGAGCATGTAGTTCTGGGTTGGATCCCCAGGTCGTGCAATAGTTTTGGCATGGTCATGAGGCTTAGGTAATATTTTGTAGGAGCTGGAGTTTTAGGAAGTTGTAGGGATTTGGCAATCGAGGCTATCTACATAACACCTTAATTAAATTAAATTAATAAAATACATATGAAATTAAAAAAAATTACAAATCTAGTCTAGGCGGGGCTTCCTACGACGCAGAGTGTAACAAAATATAACAAAATAACCTGTTATTGAATACTAATAATTTAATAACTTGAACACGGAAATGATTTTGTATTAAAAATGTCACGAGTGGTCATCAGCATATAAAAGGTTACGTTTTATTTTTAGTACTTACGCTTAAAGTTATTAATACCTAAATATTACTGGCTTATAAAAAAATACACTACTCGCAACAATCTAAGAAGTCCGTTTTGACGTTTCGTTCTCGTACTTGTAATAAAACGTTATGCCTTGAGAATCAGTTTTAAACAATGTAGAGAAGTCGTCGATTACAAACGCTCTAAGTATGTTTAATCGATATGTCTCGAGAATCAGTATATAAGAAACAATTTTTTTTTTCATCGCTACACAAAGGATTTTTATAGCTGTCAAAACGGACTTCTTAGATTGTCGCGAGTCTAAATACAGAATTTAATCGCAAATAACACTCTTCCTAAAAACTAAATGCATTGAGGGTGTATCATAAAAATCATAATTGATGCAGACTGATTGTAACGAACTTTCTATTTATAATTTACTAGCTTCCGCCCGCGGCTCCGCCCGCGTGGTATGTCGAAAAAAGTACTCATGTCCTTTCTCAGGCTCTATACTCCATTTGAAATAAGATGAGACGTATAGATAAGCCTTTTTTACATTCCGTTCAACCGATTTTGAATTCTATTGCGTTGGTGGCATGACAAATGGCAGCCGCAGTAGATACCTAGTTGGTATTGTGTAACTTTTTTTGCTTTTAATGCTATCCTTATGCCTACGGTATAGAAGTCAAAATCGGTTGAACGGACTGTAAAAGGGTTTTTTTTAATGTCTAATCTTATTTCAAATGGGGTATAGACTATCTGTAAATCGGTTCAGTAGTTTTGGCGTGAAAGCGCGACAGACAGACAGAGTTATTTTCGCATTTATAATATAAGTAAGAAAGTAAGGATTTTAGAAGCATTGTTCTCATGTCAATATGAATCTGCCAACATAGTGCAATAATATTTTAATCAACAAATTGCAAAAAACGATCATCTCATTTTGAACGCGATCAACTCATCTAAATTAACTGCGTTCAACCATCAACATCGTCAACCCTGCATCGGTCAACCTTGAAAAGTATCATTATATTATTAGCAGTACGCAAATGTTATCTACTCAAAATATTGCGTTTCAAAAATATTTCTTCCGCCTCTTCACTTTATTATTTGAGTTAGGAGGAAAATATCATTGAATGACGTACAAAAGTCAGCTGTTTACACTTTCAGTTAAAAATTACGCATTTGTGAGATGTTATCTGAAACAAATAGGAATTGTTAGACCTTGGTGCTTCAAGTATCTGACAAGATCGGATGATAAAAATCAGGTCACTTTTGGGCACGATTTTCTAGGTCTATTAATTTTAATATTGTGTATATTGACTGGGATTATTAGTCTCTTGACGGCTTCGCCCGCGCAGGGCGGAAGTTATCCCACGGGAACGTACTACCGGGATAAAAAGTATCCTAGGTCATGGTCTACCCATGTACCAAATTTTATCCAAATCCGTTCAGCCGCTTTAGCGTGAAACGTAACAACAAACCCACTTTCGTATTTATAATATTACTAGCGACCCGCTCCTCCTTCGCACGGGTTTTACTACATGACAAAACATCGAGATTTCAATTTCACGAAGGTATTATACACATAAAAACCTTCCAGAATAAATTCTCTACACGATGGTAAAAACTTCATCAAAATCTGTAGCGTGCGCGGACATAGAGACAAACACGAATAGCAACTTTTATTTATAGTAACTATGTATAGATTTACGTTATTTAGATACGAGTAAATGATCCAGAATATTTAACGAATATCAGGGAAATAAAATATTAATTATGCAAAAGTTTAGAATTGGAATTTCTTTCAGTTGTTCATTTGTTTCTCAATAAGTTTTGGCTAGTAATAGTAGTTTATCGACTACTGGGTTAGGATCTAGGATACCTTTTATCCCGATATTCCCACGGGATCGAGACTTATGCAAAACCGTGAGGCGCAGCTAGTTTCTTATAAAATTACCAATTAAAATAATAGTTGTCAAATTAGTCGGTACTGAACCTTTTCACCCGGATTTAAAGATAACTTTATGAAGTCAATAGTTATTATAATTAGTTTTTCTTGCATTTTCTTATCAGCGTTCATGGAATATTTGCGATTTATTTTTAAACTCGGCGGCATTTATATAAATAACGATTAATTTATTGATAATACTTTACATTATGCCTATACATATTTTATGAAATATATTCAGGGACATATTCTTTACTACCTATTTCACCAATTATTCTGAATAATATCTAAAAAAAACACTTTCAGGAAAGTCTTTTCTCCTCTATAACAACCAAAAAGATTTTTCCAAATTTTTTTGAATAACAAATATGTAAAATAGGTAAGTGCATTGAATTTGAATGACGATTTCATGAAATAGTAATTCAATGCACTTACATGAACTTAAAGGAGTTGTATTGCTGATTCTAATGATTATAATTCTGTAAATCCATATTTGTTACGGTCGCAAATAATATTTAGATCAACATAAAACCTGCTACCTACTGACCTGCAAATTGCTAAAAACGTAAGACAATTTGAATTTCGCGGGCTACCTTAGCGCATCCACATTAACTAAAACTGAAAAACGCTGAGTTGGCTGTCGGAAATTATCCTTTCCTATTTAAAATTAATATTTATGGTACAGTTGGGATAACTGTACCTTATATAAATATTCTTTTTATGAAGCTAATGATTGTACACAACCAACCTACTTATATATAAGCATTTTTCGTAGCTTTCCTATATAAACTAAGAAAAATGTTTTTAAAACAATAGATGCCCGAAAATAAATAAGCAAAAAAACGTACTTGTTTTTATTTCCCATTTTTGTAGCACAGGTGAAAAATCTGCGAATTTTCTAGATTTTTCACTTTATCATTTAATATTGGAAAATATATTGAGCTCATGACTTAGCCGATGTCCTAAGAGAACTATTTACTGTAGAAGCACTCTACCACTAGGCTGCATGGTAGTTCTCCGGTACTTTAGTTATAATATGGTACCCTAGAGGGTACCCAACACACGGGTTTTGCATCGGTAGATAATGTACTTTGAATGCTTTTAAGAGGTATCATAGACAAGGTGATAGAGTGTTGTCTATGGTATAATAAAAAAATGAAAATATGACGTCGAGACGTTGACGTCGTCGCGTTGTTATAAATAAAATAAATAATATTACAATGGATATTTACCTTATGTTTGTTTTAAACTCTCTAGGTACGTAGGTTTTGCAAAACCATACAGATGCTCTATTGTTATGTTAATAATATTGTAATTTAACGGTCAAGGTGTAGGTAAGATGTATTCAGAATGAAAATATTGTATCTACTTATCTATGATTTCTCAAAGATTATTTTATTTTTTATCTCGTTTTATTCCCACCAATTTTCAAAACCAGAAACAAAAAGCGTATTTTCTTATGAAAAAAAAATGCCCTAGTGTAGAATCTTTTAGGGAAAAACTCCTTTTGAAGTAAGTACCTAAATGACTATTCTTGTTCTGATCTGGAAATCCATTTCCTTCCTTCTTGTAGGCCAATAAAAATTTGTTTATTATTTATACCTAATCTTATTTATTAAAAAAAGATTTTTTTATAAATAAGATTAGGTATAAATAATAAACATTAGTATGCATTGACAAAATACCTACAGACGTGTTCAAAAAACAAATGAGTACCTATAGGTAGGTACTTATAGAGGAAATCGGAAAGTCTACGACTGAAAAGTTGTGTGGAAATCGGTTGTCATGGTAGGCATGTGATGCGAAGGAATGTCGTGAGGAAAGTTTTGAGTATGAATGCGGATGGCTATAAGAGTAGGGGAAGACCATAGAAACGATGGATGGACTGTGTGAAGGATGATATGGCTAGAAAGTGTTGACTACCGAGATGACGGCTAATAGAGACTTATGGAAGAAAAGGACATGTTGCGCCAACCCCAAATAAATTGGAATAAGGGGGAAGAGAATGATGATGATGACAATCTTACGCAACATCACGCAAGACCCTTCTACAAATTTCAAAGACACAATCAGAACGTCCCGCAATAATGAAGCTGCAGCGATGTCAACAAGTTGCTACGTCACAACGGCCAGTGTAAACATGTGTGGTTTCTCGGCTCAATTACATCATGCTGTTATTGTGATAACGCGTTTAGATCGCGCTCGGGGCGCTGGGAGGCTCGCCCTATTGACTAATGTCTAATGACAGATGATAGATTTCACTTGGTTGTTTTTGTGCTTTCAGTTGGTCGTTTATGTGCAATATTGGTAAGTATTGTATGTACCTATGGGTCATTATCAGGACACTCATTAATGAGTAGAGTAATGAGAATGACGGATGATATTTTAAAAGTTCGGTAGGTACCTATATTTGTGGAAAAATGGCAGATTTATTGTGAAGAGAGGCGAGGTTTTTTGCGATAAAAACATAGTATTTTAAACATTTTTAGCATCAAAAACACGGCAGTAACGGATTTTTTTAAATATTCGGGCGATCCCAACTTCAACTTAGGTATGAAAAATGGGTGTCTCGAGGGCTAAACCAAGAAATGGGACTAACATTAATGACTAATTAAGTAGTAATTTTCCGAAGGAAACAAACGAAATATACATAACAAACTGGAAAGATAAACTTACATCAAAACATTTTTAATGAAGAACTACAACATTTTTAATTAACTATTTTATGCTAGTAAAATGTCATGCCAAAATTGATTTGCAGTTTTTCTACGTTAATATTTAAAAAAATTCCAGTAGTAGGTACCTAAATCACCACTGCCCTCAAAACGGTGAAGGAAAACATCGTGAGGATACCGGCATGTCCTAGAACCAAAAATTCAAAGACATGTGACATCTACCAACCCGCACTGGGCCCGCGTGGTAGATTATAGCCCACTCCCTCTCGAAGAGAGGAGACCTGTGTCCCAGCAGTGGGAACATTATGGGCTTATCATGACATGTCAGTACCTAAATAGGTAACAGGTATTCTTAGGTATTATGATTGAGCCGTTTAGGGTTTAAACACTAGCACCGTGGTGTCCGAGTGCTCATTGAGTATTTCGGGCGTTCGCCAAGCGGTTGGTTGACCCTTCACTTGATCAGAGCCTCAGAGGACTGGCACATTTTATGGTCAAAGAATCTTCATTGCCATCCAACGTGGCAATGCTGCCAGCCTTTTGGGCACTTTTAAAATTCTCATTGACAGCGATGCGGACCCATGATGCCCAATGAGCTCTCCCCTTTTATATACCTGTACTTTATATAAGAAGGTACCTATATATATTTTAGTGTTAGCTTGTTTATTGTATTTAAGATTACTAATAACAGGTCCATCTCATAAGGAACTATTTGAAACCAGTTCCATAATGTCTCCGTGTTACCAGTTTGACGTCTTTACGTTACTAACCGTCGCCTGAGCAGTTCATCACGCGACCTGTTGGAAAACCTGATTGCCACTTTAGGCTCCTGTGACACCGTAGAGCAACTAAAAAGTAGGAACAATGTGCAGCGAGTGCGCAACGGCGACGAGCGATTACTTGCTGGTATGCGTATGAGTACCTACCTATGTACAAATAAAAACAATCCGATCAGAAAAAAAATCTGCTGTTCAATAGTAAAGTTTATATGTTCTAAACTGTATGGGACAACTGTTTTTTTTTTGCGATTTCATAGTTGGTTCCATAGTAAAAGTTATTCAGTTCGATGGTCTAAAGCACCTCTTTTTGTAAAGTTTCTTTTTAGGGTTCTATACCCAAAGGGTAAAACGGTCTATCTATCTGTCTGCCCGTCTGTCACCAGGCTGTATCTCATGAACCGTGAAAGGTAGACAGTTGAAATTTTCACAGATGATGTATTTCTATTGCCGCTATAACAACAAATACTTACTAAAAACAGAATAAAATAAATATTTAAAGGGGCTCCCATACAAAAAACGTGATTATTTTTGCCGTTTATATAGATAATGGTATGGAACCCTTCGTGCGCGAGTCTGACTCGCACTTGGCCGGTTTTTAAACATTATGTAGGTATAATATTATTCAATCACGAAAAAACGGCGAAACGGATCGTTATGCATGGAACTCTACTAAATTACCCAAGGCTGAGTAAAATTATTAATATTTAAGTCGGTTTCCCCTAGCTTGAGTCCTGGAGAAGGACATAGGCTACTTTTATCCTTCATCGCAGACGAAGTGAGGGGCAACAGCATAGTTTAGTTTAAAACAAAGATAAAACAAGAGAGCTGTTATGTATTAGGTTTACTGGAAGAAGCCATGTGTGTTCAGTATTGTTTGTTAGTTGATAAAGTGTTGTGTATTCTTTGAATGGACGTAATTAATAAGTAATTAATAAATATTCCAGATGGAGCGAATGGTGACCCAGAGGTAATGTACGTGACTTACGAGTTGTCGGTCGTAGGTTCAAACTGCGACCCCAGACAGGCGCTTTACTTTGTTGTGTAAATTATTTCATCAACACTGCTCTCAAAACGGTGAAGCACAGTATTCTAAGTGGTGAAGGAAAACATCGTGAGAAAACCGGCATGTCCTAGAACCAACAATTCGAAGACATGTGACATCTACCAACCCGCACTGGGCCCGCGTGGTGGATTACAGCCCACTCCCTCTCACCGAGAGGAGGCCTGTGTCCCAGCAGTGGGAACATTATAGGCTTATTAGTTATTATGTACTCATCTCGAAGAGAGGAGGCCTGTGTCCTAGCAGTGGGAACATTATAGGCTGATTATGTACTCCCTTTCGAAGAGAGGAGGCCTGTGTCCCAGCAGTGGGAACATTATAGGCTGATTATGTACTCCCTCTCGAAGAGAGAAGGTTTTACTAGTCGGTATCCGGTTCATTGGTACTCTTACATGAAAGCATGATAATCTGCCGGCAAAATATTTTTTTAACTGTTTCAATTTCAATTAAGTTAATGAGCACAATGCACATAGTTATTTGCCTAGATTCATAAAACTGTGGATATGTGAATAGTTATGGCAGCCTATTGTACCAAAAATTCAAAAAAAAATAAGGTAGGTAAGTACTTACTTACCTACCTTATTTTTTTAATATATACGTATACCTACTTAGGTATACGTATATATTTTACGTATACCTACTTAGGTATACGTATATATTTTATAAAATACTTCCCCTTTCAAAACATAACGTAGCTGTATTTAAATTGTAAACGCAACGAAAATCCGCAGAATCTGATGCAAAATTTCTATTTACAGAGCCAGAATCGAAAAGTTTAAAATATTTCGCGAACTTGCTGTTTTCTCGACCATCGACAAGCAAATTAGCATCGAGTTTGTATAAATAAATGATAAGTCATTATGAGTATACCTACATAATGGTTTATAATTGTTGCAACCAGGAAGTATAACTAGCCATAACAATATTTGATTACATTCACGTAATTAATTATGCCAACACAAAATAATAGTAGGGTACTTGACTACTGATTTGACATCTAGTCTGACAGTTGAGCCAAAAGACAAGTGACATTGACAATTGCAAAAAAAACACGAATTTGACAGTAGTTTTTTTTCTGCGAAAAAAGAGTTTGTCGCATTATAAATGTTTGTTTGTAAGGAATAAGCGGAAAAATACTAATAAACGCGCAATTAATCTTATTGTCTAACACACAACACAATAGAAATCAGTTTCATATCGGCCTAGTAAAAGTGATAACGTTGTTTATTTTGAAACTATCAGATCCAAGATTGTTATTATTTCCAGCATTTCTATCACTGTGATGTGCCTTCAAACGATAACCTTGCGTCATTTTCAATGCACGTTCTATATTTAAACTCGAAGAAAGTCTTCCTTATTTAAACTCGAAGAAAGTCTTCCTTATTTAAACGTCAACCATCGACAAAAAAAGAACAAAATAAAAATAAAGAAACAGCAGCCATAAGTCATAACTTACCTTTTTCTCAGTTATCGGTGCACGAATGAAAACCGGATTTCTCCTTCACGATGCAGTTTCACGATAGTAACGATTTTTAATAAAAAAAATGCGCAAGACGTGTAGTATGCGGTCGACGCACTAGTGTACTGCTGTAAACAACACCGAGATGGTACAATTACTTGCTAGGCATCGCTATCAGTGATGTGTCGTCGTTTGTGACTGTGGCTGCCAAAACTCAAGCGTGCGAGAAGATAGGTAGATAGGTCAAGGACACAGGTGGTGACATTATTGTCGATGGTTGATTTGCATGATAAGACACACACTTTCGTAAAATACTTATTAAAGATTATTATAAGTAGGTAGAATTATTTCATTTTAATAGGTAATAAACATAACATAATCAGCCTATAACGTTCCCACTGCTGGGACACAGTCCTCCTCTCTGTGAGAGGGAGTGGGCCGTAATCCACCACGCGGGCCCAGTGCGGTTTGGTAGATGTCACATGTCTTCGAATTTTTGGTTCTAGGACATGCCGGTTTCCTCACGATGTTTTTCTTCACCGTTTTGAGAGCAGTGATGAAATAATTTACACAAAGTAAAGCGCCTGCCTGGGGTCGAACCTACGACCTACAACTCGTAAGTCGCGGCCGTTACCATTGGGCCACCACTGCTCTGCTGCTGGTAATAAAAGTATATATTTTTTTAAGTAGATTCGAGAAATTGCAATACATACAACTGAAGTCCTTTGCTTTCCATTTCGAAATGCAATAAAATCAATGAAAATCAATACAAATCTATTTAAAAAAATAGTGATGAAGAATTTACTAAGTAAATGCCTACCGTAAAATGCCCTAATTTGGCCTACCTAGCCTTACTTTACCTAAACAGGTTATTTGAATTTCATTAGTAAACTATTCTAGCTAGAAGATGTTGTCAATGGTACAATTATTTACGCGTGGCAACACTATTTTTTGGATACGGCTAGAAAGTTGGGAAATGTCAGTGAAAATCAGAATTTTTCAAATGGTGGATGGTCACTTTTTCGCTGCTCTTCAAAATTACATTGTGTGATTATTTTAAGCTATTTTACGGGTTTTATGGACTATATTAAATAAAAAATAGTACTCTGTCTTTTTATCTATGTTTGGCACTTGTAAAGCGAGTTTAAGTTGGTAAAATCAAGAAGAACAATCGTGTGTCGCTTTTTATGAAATTTCGACAAAACTTTGCCTGGGTTGTAGGGTTGTCACTTTTAAGTTTGAAACCAAAATATCAAGACTGTTGATTTTTGAATTTTTTAAATATAAGATGTTTTTATTTTCTATGGTGACAGCCCTGAAAGATTCGTCATACAGGTACATAATGCTCAAAAAGTCTGCCTAACTTTGCCAACCTTCTAAAAAAAAAGAAGAACGTTTTAGACTTTATGAAATGGTTGGGTATGAATACATATCCAATACTCTATGGGTACGAAATCTGTTTATTTGGAAATATTAATTTAATTGCGATTGTTGCCTAGGCAGAGTAGAGGAAATTCCATTAACTTTGCTTGGCTTTTACAAAGCTTATTTCTCAAAAAATATGAGGAGTAGGCTATAATGAGTTCTTTTACTAGGAGCACAAAGTTCTGATTTCCATTTTCTCTTTACAAGTCGTAAATAAACTTCCTACCCAAGTCAAAATAATTAAAAAAAAACCTCGAAATCCGTGCAAAGTTAGGGCATTTTACGGTACTTGTAGGTATGAGAATAAAATGGCAATACTCTCGCCCCCTTACATCGGACTTAAACATAACTGGCGAAAAGTGGGTGTACTCTGGTGTACAATGGGTAAACATCTGCTCAATCCTTCCGGGAATACAGGCGTGATGATATTATGTTATGTTTATGCTGTATGAAAATAATTATTAGAATTAATTATAATTCACGTTCACGACAGATCCAGTGCGTTATGGGAAATCTTCAGTGTAATTTTCTTACTTATTTTTGCAATTTGTGGGTCATCAGGTTGTATCATATGATTCGAGACCGTAACAAATATGCATTGCATTTACAGAATTATAAACATAAAATTCAGCAATACAACTCTCCACCTATTAAGGTTGATGCGCTAGGGTGGCCCGCGAAATTCAAATTTTTGAATTTGAATGAATATTTCATGAAATCGTCAGTCAATACACTTACATGAACTTAGAGAGTTGTATTGCTGATTCTAATGTTTATAATTCTGTAAATCCATATTTGTTACGGCCGCTAATAATATTTAGATCAACATACAACCTGATACTGACCTGAAAATTGCAAAAAACGTAAGAAAATTTGAATTTCGCGGGCCACCCTGGCGCATCAACCTTAAGTACAGTATTTTTACCTACATAATTCTTACAAACAGTTTTAGACAATAATCCAAACAGAAATAAACACATAAATGTAATATTAGAACCGTCTTTTCTCTGTAGAGAAATACTAAGAAAACTGCTAATATTCCATAAGATCTTTGTAGTTTTCAATACCTACCAAAGGAATGTATTGAAATTCATAAATAACTGGCGACAATAGCGGACATTTTGTAAAGCGCCACCTGGTGGATCGCACGGGCATTGTCACTCCACTTCGGACTAACAATGGATCAAAGAGAATGTATGAATGTATTTCATATTCCACAATGTTCTTAGACATGTTTACGGGATTCTATGTGAGTGTGGTAACATCTCTAAGGCGGGTTAAGCTTTGTGGGTGGCTACACGTAGTGAGCAAGGGTAAACGTAAAAATAAGTAAAAGTTATAAAACTAAAACCCAACCCCAACTACGTCAAAAAGTTAACTAAAAGGCATAAACAAGACATCACAGACAGACAAATTATGTCCGGTGTCACACGTGTTAGGACGCTTCCAAAAATACCTCATTTGTCAAATTCTGATGAGTACCTAGTTTAGAAGTTATGAGGGAACACATGAACCATACATATATACCGGTCAAAATCATAACCCTCATTTTTCCTTCGCCGTAGTGCGGTAAAAAAATTGAATGGTATCAAATTTGTTCATAATAACAGTTGAACGCACGGTTCGATCCATCAGGTTAAGCTACGCTTGCCGGGGTTGGTCCGTGGATGGGTGACCATCATTACATACCGACACTCCTCCGTGCCTCGAAAAGTACCTGCTTATATACCGTTGGTCCCGGCTGTCATTAGTGGATCTTTGGCAGTATCGTTATGGGTCGTCAGAAGACCGAAAGTCTAACAACCAGTCCAAGGGGTATCGTATTACCCAGTTACTGGGTTGTGGAGGTCAGTTAGGCAGTCGCTCCATGTAAAATACTGGAATTCAGCTGCATCCGGTTAGACAGAAGCCGACCCTAACATAGTTGGGAAAAGGCTAGGCAGAGAGATAAATATTTAAGAAAGATGATAAGTTCTACTTTGTCTTTTCGATAGCAGATGCTTTTTGGCATTATTTCTTTTGGACTAGAGAATACTAAAGAAAAGATGGTCCCTAGGGTCAGGATGGACCTTGTAGACCATCTTTTCTCTAGTTATTTAACTATAGAGGATCAGGGTTCCATGACTACAATCCACAACGAAATTCAGCCAGTGCAGGTACAGATGTATGTCATCTCTGTACCTATAAGACAATCTCATCAAAAGGCTAGGCCGATGACTGATGATGATACAAACTTAGTTAAATTCAAATATTTTATTTCAGACCAAGGGATCCATACCTCTTTTATCTATTCTTTGGGATCCATAATAGTGTGTAGTGAACTTAGTCTATGTTAGTAAACTCAATAACTTAAAAATATTAATTTAAAAATACCAAACTTTTATACAACTTTGAAATCGCAAAAAAATAATCAGCTTTTCCAAACATTTGTGTTCACTTAAATCTACAAAATGTATGGAACAGCTGTTTTTTTTTTGCGTTTTCAAATTTGGTCCCATAGAAAAAGTATATTATAGATACCAAACCACTAGTTTCAAGGATAACGGTGTTTACCCTAACACCCTGTATATTCGTTGGCTACATCAACATGTGCACGCACATGTCTGCCAGCCCAGAGCCTGATAAATGGTAAAAATTAACGGCTCTATAAATCTGTATAGTAACCTATTTGTATTTGTATAGTTTGTTTGTTTTTTTATTTTATTTTTTTATATATATATTTTTGTTAATTGATTGCTCCGCCAATTATGAATCGATCTTGATGATTTTTTTTTTGTTTGGTAGGTCATGCTTCAGAGGTGGTCCCATATAAATTTTATTAACTTTGCTCGCGTAGTTTTTGAGTTAGCTTCAATATTACGTATTTTTTCCCACTTAGTATATGTAGACGATATATTGTTTGATTCCGTCACTATTTTTATTACATAGCAGGTAGTGGTATTCGAATTTGTGTGGGGTAGGTACCACAACTAAAAAGTGTAAAATAAAAACTTTTTACAAAAAAAAAACAAACGACTTCCAAAAAAAATATTTTTCAAAAAAAAAAACAACCGACTTCCAAAAAAAACACAAAAAGTGAAAAATTACTTTAATTTTGGAAGTCGGTGGCAAAAAAACTAAAATTGAAAAGCAAAGACACCGACTTCCGAAATTAAAGTTATTTTTCACTTTTTTTGTTTTTTTTGGAAGTCGGTTGTTTTTTTTTGTAAAATATTTTTTTTCGTATAAGTTTATAAACGAACGAAATATACCTACACTGTATTAAGCATTCTTAGATACTAGGTACTGACACCAATTAGGTAACAACTTATCCATGTTATCAATTTATCATTCAACCTAATTTTGAATTCGTTTATTTTTATCGCAGCCTCTCTGATGGTTCATTGCGTAGATATGATGTTGCACAAGTTGTTGTACAGCAACTGTCAATGATGTTGCAATCACCTTGTCGGTCATGTCGATACGTTTAGTCACACAGAAGCCCGAACGTCTTTCACTTTCGGGCTTCTGACGACCCGTAAGGAGTGTCGACGATAGCCGGGACCAAGGGCTTAACGTGCTTTCCGAGGAGTCTCGGTATTTAAATATGGTCACCCATCCATAGACCAACCTAAGCAAGCGTAGGTTGACCTCATGAATCGATCTGTGCGGTAGTTATTACTTAGATCTAACTAATATTATAAACGCGAAAGTTTGTAAGTATGGATGTATGGATGGATGTTTGTAACTCTTTCACGTAAAAACTACTGAATTGATTTGGATGAAATTTGGCAAACAGGTAGTTTATAACCTGGATAGAACATAGGATACTTTTTATCCAGATATTCCCACGGGATCGAGACTTACGCGGGTGTAACCGCGGGGCGCAGCTAGTAGCATTATAAGTTTACCCATTCTAAACACAATTCCACAAGGACAAACCATTATAAGTAAATAACTTCCCTGAAAAATAATAAATAAGCTCACAAGGTGCTCTTTGTACCTCCCATTACAAGGTATATCACAAGTTATGAATCTGAAAATTAGACACCACAATAAAATGTAATTATGACATTTTCTGTGTGTAAAATCTGGGTTCACCAGGACTGTTTTTCTGTATATTTTACTTCAGCTCATAATATGTTTTGAAAATAATGGTTCAACGACACGGTTGGCGCAGTGGCTGAGCGATGGACGGCTGCGCAACGTGTCGCAGGTTCGATCCCCGCACGGAACAAATATTTGTATGATCTGCAAGTAGTTGTTCCGGGTCTGGGTGTTAGTGTAAGTGAGTTTCTATGTTTGTAAACGCACCCACGATACAGGAAGAAATTCCTAGTGTGGGGCAACGTTTTAAAAAAAAAAAGAAGGTAAATAGTTTAAAATTGGTCTTGAAGTAAGATAGTGAGAACTTGATAAGAACTCGAATCCGTAGCCTAACGCGGGGGCAGACACTTCGTCATTGTGCACCCCCGTGGGTGTGAATACCAAATCATTAGACTTTTACAGTATCCGAACACCAGCCATGCTTCAATACGAATCGCCGCCAAAGTTTCACATAAAAAATTAGAAACATCAATTGTAAATTGCAATATTCTTAACGATATCTATTCTTATACTGCAGAACCCTCAAATAAACTGGGATCAGTTTCTTTGAGGGTTCTTCTTAATAAAGTAGAAGGAAATTGAAAAATATGAAAATGTTCTTTTTAAAAATATCTCGTATTATCCTCGAGAGATTTCCTTAATCCTTTCCCACGTCGTCGTCGTGTGCGTGGAAGGATGCGCGGGAAAAAGGATGGTATATATAAAGATGGCCGCCGGTCTTCAGGCCACTGTTGTGACCCGTGGCAAGCAGTGACATGACGGCAGTTCGCTGTAGGTGAGTTTCATAAAAAAGTTTATATTTGAAGAGTGTTACTTGAAATTATTGGTGGATAAGTTTCAAGAAAATATTTGTGTGAAAATTGTTTTTTAAAGTTTTGAGTTTTGAAAAATTTTCTGGAAAGTAATGTATGTTGACATTTTTACGGCTATCAAAGATCACTTTGGTATTAATTATTTTAGGAGTGCAAAGTGCAAGCTACAGGGTACTATAGTGCAATATTTGCAACAGAAACTTCGAAGCGATCGAGTAACAGTAAACTTTTTGAAGTCTTCATAAACTGTATTATGTACCAATATTTTTCAATTTCGATGTTTTTATTCTGAAATCCTTTATTATTCAGTCTTAGGCTAGACTAAGAACTATTCTCTTCGCTTCAAAAAGAATAAACAACGACGGATCAAAATAAACGCAAGTCAAGTGATCGTTTGGCCGTTGATAATATAGTTAACCAATCACAGCAATTTACACCCCTTGACAATTTGTTAGATAATTTTTGTGTTCGTTTAAAAAACCGGGCGTTACGTTACGGTGTGTCGTGTGATCATTCGGTACTCAACAGTAAGCCAGCCAGCCTGTCTGCTTCGTATCCTCAACATTTCAGCTAGGCTCTCTCACATCTATCCGAAAATTTCAACTCCAGGCTAAGCCACTATTGCGCTTACCTACGACATCTTTCCTAATGCCCAAATTCATAGCTCTTTCATCATTTGCCTAGCCTTTTTCTCAACTATGTCGGGGTCGGCTTCCACACTAACCGGATGCAGCTGAACACCAATCCTTTATTGGGTAAAATGAACACGGTACCCCTTGGTAAATCTTCCACAATAGGTAAAGATAATTAAAAATGGAGCAATGACAAATAAATTAAGTACTAAAATAATTAGTTAATATTTTTCCCTGGATATCATAAATAAAAATAATATTATATGTCGTAACCTATCACCTACTTTATTAAGTATGTGATACATGGTGCTCACATATTTACAAACATTGTAAAAGTATACGATATCACAATAAGCCTAACATTCTTTGTTAATATATATCTTCATTCATTTGATTTCAACTAAGTCCCGAAATGAAGATAGGCTCAGCAGCCAGCTGCCGCGACCAGAGTTGGGAAAAAAACAGTTTTTTTTAAATTTTATAAAACAAACAGTTCAAAATGTTTTAAACAAGAGTTTTTTTTTGTTTTTTTTTCCTTTGAGCGTTTCATCAAATTTATTATCAACACAATTCGATCAGACCTGATATAATTCATTTCTAGACTATAAAAAAATCGATCAGAATATCATACTAGTTACATTTATGTAGTTACCAGCTGCGCCCCCGGGTTTAACCCGCGTAAGTCTCGATCCCGTGGGAATATCGAGATAAAAAGTCCTATGTGTTAATCCAGGTTATAAACTATCTGTTTGCCAAATTTCATCCAAATCCATTCAGTAGTTTTTACGTGAAAGAGTAACAAACATCCATCCATCCATCCATACTTACAAACTTTCGCGTTTATAATATTAGTTAGATTACTAACTATTATACTATCTGATCTATACTGAACAAATAACATACAGAGCGAATTCCGATGTCCGATCTTAGACGGGTAATAAGAAAGAAGAAGACCCCAAAATAATTGCGGGGAATTACCTCCTTTCGACAAGCGACAGAACGGGACTTAACCGGTGACGAATATACCTACTTACTTACTTTGGGGAATCCCCAAAATAGTTGCAGGGAATTACTTACTTCATAAAAATACTACTATCTAACCTTTTTAATTTCTTTTCGAGCTATTTCAAGTCCTAAACATTTATAACTTTTCATTTATAACATTCATTCGCTATTCAAATTTAATTTAAAACCATGTTTTTTTTCTTTGTTTAAAACATCGTTTAAATATTGTTTTAAACTGTGATTTTAAACACTAAATAAATACCATTGTTTTTTTTCAAAATGTTTTAAACATTGTTTAAAAACGTGTTTTAAAACAACTTGTTTGTTTTATGCCAACCCTGGCCGCGACCTTCACAGAGTCTTCACCTCGTGGGGGGCCAATACGATAAAATCATGAGATAAGCCTTTATCTTACAAAAATAAATCCTGAAAAAGATTTGCAATATTTTTTACGTCTTATGTACCTAATAATGATTGGTAGATGTGTGAAGTATAGATCTTAGAATATTATGAGGCTAAATAGTGTTTGTAGTGAGCGTTATTACGTTATCCGAGCGTTTGATTCAAAAACTATAGGTACTTTTCGACCCTGATTCATCAAACATTATTTTAAAAACTTATTAATTTAATAACCATTTTACGATATATTATCTATTGTCTAAATATTTAGTAAGGAAAATAGATTAATAGAGTATTTTTGTGAATTCTATAAAGATACTTAAATCAGAGGTTTTCTTAAATAAAAGTAGCCTCTCATGTATATAAATAAATAAGAAAGCAACAAATTGTCGTAACTTAAGAAGATAAAAGAGTACGGCGAGTTATCCTGTAACATATCATTGTAAGCCGCATTCATTGTTGTTTGTGAGCAAATGTCACGAGCTCTGCTGATCCCGTGACTAAAACTGCCAACGTGTGGTCGCACATAATAAGTAGGTAGTCACTGCAGAGATAATTCTACTTTTAATATTAGTGACAATTGTTTGTGTTATTTAGTTTTTCCACTAGGAATTTCTCGGTAACAGTCAGTAGAGTCTAGATTTGTGCCCGGATGATGGCAAAGGCTCGCCCCGTAATACATGACACTTAAGGCCGTATCCAACCTCAAATATTATCTCGCTCGCACCATACTACTAGCGGTTTGAGCGAGAGCGAGACGGAGTGGGGTGCTGGCGGCTCAAGCCTCGAATAGTTTAGGTAATTGCTTTTTACGGTGAAAATAATGGTAATTTTAAAAACATGCACAACAACACAAGACCTGCTTTATGGTTCGTTCAGTTATTGTGCAAGGTTTCATGATCCAATTTGAAGTATTTTTTTAATACCAGCGGTTTATAGATCGGTTTAGAGATAACTTTGTTTTTTTTTTTTTCTATAGATAATTTTGTATGTAATCGTTTTTTCGCCAAACATAGGACCTAGCATCAATCCTCAACTTTAACATATATTTATTTCAAAATGAATGCTGCTATATTTTCGGCATAACGGGGAGGATGCAAGCAATTTGAGGTAGGGTCCGTAGGGTGGGGCCCTAAACATAAGTAAACATAACTGATGAAATGAGGGTGTGCCTACTATACTATGGGTACTCCTCTGCCTAACCCTTTGGGAAAACAAGGCGTGATTTTATGTAATGTTTATTTGTGAGAAAAGGTGAGTTTAAAATAGTTTTATTTTATTTTTTTATATGCGATATGGGTCAGCTCTTGACTTCGATCTCGCCTGATGGAAAGCGACGGTTGTGGTCTATGATGGAACGACCTTATACTGTGTGATTTCTATTATTTTATGTCTGACAATGGGTGTTAGTTACCGTTTTTTTTTTATCACTTAGATATATTTCGTTGGCTTATGGCTGGCATTTTTCCAAGTATGTTGGGGTCTTCCAGTTGTTCCGGTTCCAAACCGGATGCAGCTGAATACATATTTTACATGGAGCGACTGCCTATCTGACCTCCACAATTTTTTGAATAAAAATATTTTGTTTTACCTAAATATTAGCCTTGGCGGATTAGAGCTGCATTTACTTGTCAGCATTTCATGTACTTATACTAAGAGTTTATGAATATTTCAGCTCAGATTTTTTATGAATAGTTTGCTCCATAAATAAGTTTAAAAAAAATTGTCTGGAGATTCACTTGTTTTTTTATTGCCTGCCCTTGACCTCGACCTCGCCTGATGAAAAGAGAACTTATGACTTTAGTTGGTCTATCTGATAAACGCTAAAATTTAAACCCAACTTCTCCAGCAGGTGTGTAGCGGTAGTAGCGGCCTGCGTGCTGGCGGCGGCGCTGGTCTCGGCGCAGATAACCTTCAGCCGCGACTGGACCGGCGGCAAGCGAGCGGCCCCGCAGCTTGCCCTCGACTGCGGCCAGTTTACCAGGCTATGTCGCCACTTCGTAGTTAGTGTCACCCTAATATACTTTGTTGCTCAGTGGAGGACCTGGGGGTCTACGACCACCTCCAGAGCTCCCTTTGTTTCCCACACTGACGTAAGGTTAAAATAGTACTGCTCTATGACGGGATGGTAGGCTCCCTGACCGACGACGTTGTCAAAAGGACAAAATACTGCATTATTATTTAATAATACGGTAATTCAGAAGAAGTGGACTCGGATTAAATACATACTTCCTTTCGATTACATAATCAGCCTATAATGTTCCCACTGCTGGGACACAGGCCTCCTCTCTGTGAGAGGGAGTGGGACGTAATCCACCGCGCGGCGCGGCGCAGTGGGGGTTGGTAGATGTCACACGTCTTCGAATTTTTGGTTCTAGGACATGCCGGTTTCCTCACGATGTTTTCCTTCACCGTTTTGAGAGCAGTGGTGAAGAAATTATTAACACAAAGTAAAGCATCTGGCTGGGTTCGAACCCACGACCTACACCACTGCTCTTCGTCCTTACGATTAAAGAAGAATTATTGGACTCAAATCTTTAGAACGAAGAAACTCTCCAGCTAAGTTCGAACCTTCAATACTTAGTTGCGCGTACCTATTAAGTTAGGTTGACCCTTTAATCTTTGTGAACCCTGAAAGTTTCACACAAAGTGGCTTAGAGATGTCATTCACCAAATAATAAATATGGACGCTTCACAATAGCGAAAATAATATATCGTGTGAGGACTAATCCTTATGCAAATGTCAATCGAACCTCGACCCTCTGACCGAAGCCTCATCCGATTCGATCTTCTAATAATATTGTCTATCTATTAGGTCAAAATTCAGCTGTGAATATAAACGTCCTATTATTCCACAAAGGCTCAGATCATGTTGTTTTCCAAAACGTAGCTAAGTTAGGATGATAATTTGGCTGCCTTTTCACCAGAGATGTACTAAGTTGCGTAGTGATGGATGTGAATGGTATAAAACCAATAGGATTTTTGATTTTCATTGCGTAGCTTGAATAAGGTGTTTTGGAAAAGGGTTCAACGAAGGTAAGTCCTCCTATATACGAGCGGCACGCGTCAACAGCAGAGGCAACTGCAGCTGGCGACACGGGTGGCGTAATAGCACATCTTACCTGCACCGCTACATTAGCTCTAATGCGAAGCTATGTATTTACACATAGCTTCGTAGCTTAGATACCTCGCACTTCTCTGGAGACAAAGGCAGCATTAGCCCGGACAGCGACTCAGACTAATTTTCTTTCCTTTCGTGACCTCTCTGATGAATAGCAAAGGCTCAAAGGCAAAAGTAATTTATTCAAACTAGGCAGAAAATAACCACTTTTTGAACGTCAAAATTACATAACAGATCCTCAAAACGCCCGCCCTTCGCCACTACCTAGTGCTTTAGCTGAGAAGAAGTGGCGCTACAAATTCGCCAACAGCACCGCTGTCTGTTTAGTTAGAAAAAAACAAACTTGTCTTGAAAATTGGCTGGTCTTAAAAACGGTCGCACCGTGTACTGCAGAAGTGACGTACTAATCTAAAATATGTTCTCCCATGTTGGCAGCACGAATTGAAGCAAGCCATGACGTCAGAGCTGGCCAGCAAGCACCACAGGGAGCTGGACAAGCCGCCGCTTTACGACGAAGAGTAGCTGCAAGCTCGCTACACTTTATAGGCAGATAGAACTCCTGAACTGACGGCCAGATCTTGTTGATGTTGGATAGATTCTGTAACGGTTGGATAGAGTATAAGAAGCATCTATATGCTGTGCTATTTCTTGATCTATGCCTTCCTCTTGGGACAACGAAAGTACGATTTTTGAAGTAGATTTTTCAGTTTCAATTGTTAGATTTTTATTATTGTTAGATGAATAATGTTTTATATAATTATGTATTTTCTCAATGTTCTTTTCCATTTTAATTCACCATTTTAGCCAATTTCTAATTTATTTCTTCAGGTGTATAATACGTATTAGCATTATTTTATTGTGGCCTAAAGTTATGCTTGGGTTAACCAAATTGGGTTCCGTAATCCGAAAGTTTTCAACAATCATTGAATTATGCCTAATTTAAATTTAATTTAGCGTGCCGGATATTTATGGAGGACAACATGATGTGAAAAGTTGAAAGCCATAAAACTTGTACCGTGAGTACCGTGACGCATAAAGTTTTAATATTTTGGAGAGCATCTGTTGCTAAATTGATTACTTCGGGCGTTCGTTTGATTGCATTAGAATTGTTATTATTTTTAAGTAATTGATTATTTCTGCTTGTTAAGGGTGGAATTCTTTTGACTATAATTATGTAGTACTTAATGAGTTTTTGAAAATGTATACGCTCACACCCAAGACCGTTTACTCTTTGAGAAATGAACAATATTTTTTTAAATCGTAATTCGCCTTGATTTCTTTTATAATCCGTTCCAGATAAAATTGTGACTGTATTGTTCCTAAGACCTACTAGGTATATTATAAAAGATAAGCTAACTTCTATTTTCGACTCTAGTCAATATGCTTTACTATGTAACACATAAGTAGTTAGGTATGTTTAGGTATCAAATTACGCGTATTAAATGCACGACGAAATTATTAGGCGCGGATCGATATTTTGATAGGCATATCGTAACTGTATAGCTACTGAAAATCTCTGTATTGTATTATAAATAAAGGAGATTTAAGTCTCATGTTTGTTTTTTTTAAATACATATAGCGTCAATCCAATCTGCCTAGCGTTTTCCCAACTATTTGGGGTCGGCTTCCAGTCTAACCGGATGCAGCTGAATACCAGTATTTTACATGAAGCGACTACCTATCTGACCTCGACAACCCAGTAACTGGGTAATACGATACCCCGGGTCCGTGGCTTAGGCCCCCAGTGGTCGACGCACCTGTGGCCGACGCCCCCGATACGATTAATTTAATATCTTTTTTTTTTTGTGCTTTTTCACTTAGTACAGTAAATGAGAAAAGTGTTTCACCCTATTAATAAAGTATTTTTCCTTGCTAAACAAAAGTTATCTATCAAATAGCAGAGAGAATAGATCGCCACTTAACCTTATACTTACACACCTTTTTCCCCATTTGAAGCATATTTATTATGTACAAACATCCAAAAAAAAAAAAAACACTTCATATAAAATGTTAGTGAATGTTTATAATATACATTTATAATAGAACCTTATTCCATTTATACCATTTATAGATTACCTTATGGAAATGACAATGCCAGATCCTGACCCAGTCATGGCTATCTTCATTTACAGAAAAAGTAAGTTGATGAAAATAATTGTGACGAATAAGGAACCTTTTCGTAATAAATTGTTTTTCTTTTAAAGTCGCGGTTTACAATTTAATGAAAAAAAGAATTCAATCCCGGAAAGTATTTTTTGCCATTTTTGCTTTTGATCACGGATTATAATCAGACTGAAAAACAAAAACATTCCTGTGAGCAGAAGAAAGAACAACACAAGAAAGAATGAAAAAATGATTGCCAATTTAACTCAAGATTATGAAAACAAAAAAATTAGCACAATCATGTTTTTAGAACAAATTCGCCCATATGTGGCAGTTCGTCCTAAAAAGTGATAATTTAACTTGCATAATGAAAAGAGATGATTTTGCACGTATACTATTTTTAAGTTTTAAATTTTGAAATTTTAATTTTTATATTTGTTTAAGTTTTTACAGTTGATTATTTCTATGCTAGCAAAATTTCATAACATTTCAGATGTAAAAAATTTGTTACTCTACGAGTACGTTTGTTTTTTAAGCCTGATTATTTTGTTGTGTTATTGCTATTGAAACAGACTGATATAATTAGGTACAATTATTCTCATTTGTTTCACAGTTGAATATGTTTAATAATTATTGTTACAAAGGTAAAAAAACATTTCATTATCTAAAAAGTTAGTTGCTCTGCAGTAATTTTTAAGAGTGATTATTTAAAATTACTATCTTATTTTATTACATTTGAGACTGATGATTATAATTAAGTTAAATGATTATCTTGATTATAGGTGATGAAAACTGTGATTTATTTAAAAAATATTACTAGATTTCTTATCGAGATATATAAATATATAATGAAAAATAACTAAGACTTTAATTTTTCAAAACATACCTCTAATATAAAAGTATTTCTATGTTATAAATATAATTACGATCTAATGTTATGCATATACTTACAATCAATATAAGTACATTTAATATTTTTGTAAAACAATTTTTGTGCCTGACAGTACATTTGATCAAAACTTACTTTGAATTAAATTAATCGAATCGGGGGCGTCGGCCACAGGTGCGTCGACCACTGGGGGCCTAAGCCACGGACCCGATACCCCTTGGTAAGACTGGTTAGCAGATTTTCAGGCATCTGACGACTCGTAACGACTGTCAAAGATCCGCAAATGACAGCCGGGACCAACGGCTTAACGTGCTTTCCGAGGCACGGAGGAGTCTCGATATGTGAAAACATATAGCGTATGAATAAAGTATTCAGCTGCATCCGGTTAGACTGGAAGCTGACCCCAACAGGCAGTTCGGAAAAGGCTAGGCAGAAGATGATTTCGTATGAATAAAATATATTTCTAAAATCCGAATAACTTTCAACCCCCTTATTCCTGCTGGTGTTCAAGGCATATTTTAATTACCTAGCATCTGGTCGATCGAGCTCTGCTGGGGTGAAAATAGAGAAAACGAATTTTCCCAGAAATGAGACAGCTAGATCGTATTGTCATCGAAATCGTTAGAGCCGTTTTCGACAACGTGATTGATTACAAATATGTACAATTGCTCATTTAATAGTAAGTATAGGATACAACGTGGAGACAACGATACGACAATAATTGAAAACACTGGCAATACTAATGCATAATCTATGAGTATTTTGGAATTATATAAATAAATCCTAGCATCTAAATTTAAAAAAGTGATGTTTTCGAACAAACTAAATACGTAGTAGTGATAGGTCACCCATGGGATCATTCCCAGTTTGAACGGCATTAGAGATATGCAGTTAAATTTTAATGTACAAGCTGTTGGCCGCGACTTCGTATGCGATACAGGATGAAAAGTAGCCTTTAAATTTCCTTCTCTAAGTAAAGGTCTACCCCTGCGCCAAATTTCATCCAATTCCGTTCAGCCGTTTTAGCGTGAAAGGGATAAGAATAAGGATTGTCATCTCCACCTTGTTTATAGTGGAGACAGTAGTAGAGGTCTCCACAAATAGTTTTACGTCAATATACTACGATGCACTGGCAATCTTGACTATGTGAATAGTAACAGCCGCTATGTTTAAAATACTGGTATTCAGCTGCATCCAGTTCGACTGGAACCAAACCCCAACATGGTTGGGAAAAGGCTGGGCAGATGATGAATAGCCGCTGTGATTTTGAGTTTTTGTGCCCGGAAGAGGTATGAACATCATTTCTGAGAAATCAATCATTGCAATATAGGTTTTTGAATGCACAGATTTTGAAAAAAATATTATCATGCAGATATTTTTTCAGAGACAAAATCATTTTTCATCAGTGATAAAAATCTAAGTAGGAAGTAAAAAAATGAAACAACAAAATATACTTAAAATAGTTATATTATTGTAATAAATTGATTTTATTTACACATAAAATATAATTACAAACTACACACGCATTATTATTGCAAAATACAATCAATTCCGATGCTTGGTGCACACTATAAACTAATACTAGAAACAACGTAAGTAGTTCCTGAATAATATTTCTATCAAAATTATGAAATTTATTTTAAACATTTATCTTTTTAAACAATGAGGATTGATGACGATGATATTATGATCCTTATCATATCAATGTACGTAAGCAGTGATAGCCTAATGGTGTGACAGCCGGACTGCCAAGTCATAGGTCTCGAGTTCGAACCCAAGACACGCACCTCTGACTTTTCGGATTCATGTGCGTATTGTATAATTATCACTTGCTTTAAAAACGGTGAAGGAAAACAACGTGAGGAAACCGGCATGCCTGAGAGGTATTTCTCGACGACATGTGAAGCTAAGTCAGAGGCCCATGGGCGGCTTTAAAACTCAGCTTAGTCACTAACCACACGAAAAGAAGAAGAATGTACGTGAATAAATGTTAAAATTAATATGAAAACGCACATCCTAGATGAAAAATATTGAAAACATGACGTTCACCAACTTGCACTAGGCTTGCGTGGTGGATTATGACCCACTCTCTCTCACAGAGAGGAGGCCTGAGTTCCGAGAGTGGGAACCTTATAGGCTGATTATGCTGGCCTTCCCTTTGTATTAAGAAATGTTGATATAATAACTTAATTTTCTTAGGAAAATGTCTAGTATAGTCCGCGCGCGACTGGTAGTCACCGCCTGAGATATGTGAGCGGTGTAGATATGGTTAGCCATGGTTAGCACACCTTTTTAAAATGAGGATCGTACGAGGCACTCTTTTTACAAAGTGTGCTAGCACACTGTGCTACCATGAATGAGGCGAGGCTGCGGTGGAGTGTGAGCACGAACGTCCTGTGAGTGAGTCAGTGAGTCGCGTGACTCGCCGCGCGAGTCGCGTGTGTGCTGTGTGGTGTGTAGTGAGTAGTGACACGTAGACACGTAGAGTAGGCACATTCGCGGTGAGTTCTGTGGTGTATGTTTGTGCTAGTAACATTAAACGAAGACATCAATGATCAAAATACAAAATATGAGTGAGTGACTCGATCGACTGATTCATTTCGTTCAAAACTCTCAAACATGTTCTGTGTGTAGCTAATCTGTGCCAGTGTGGTGTGTGCTAGCACATCAAAATAAAAAGAGTGACTCTTTTCATCCAACTGTGTAGCTACAACTGTGATAGCACGTGTGGTGAATTACCCAACATTAGAGCGGTGAGCGGGTGATGGCGCCATTGACAAAATTGGCAGACCGAGTTAGTTTGGCCTTTGTTAACCTTCCCCGTCTCACCGCTCACATACCTCAGGAGGTGACCACGGTCGCGCGGTGACTAGCAGTCTCGCGAGAGTATAGGTGAATAAGAGAAAACAGAGGATCATTTACATCATTTTATGAAAACGATTGAATACTCTATGCACTCGGTTTGTATCTAGCTAGGGAATGAATCTTAGCATGAATAGGTAAACGTAAGGAAGGACGCCCTCAGGCTAGGTGGAGCGTCGATCGCAGGGTGGCTGGTAGCAGCTGGATGAGAGTTGCCGAGAATCGAGCTGAATGGCGTGCAATTGGAGAGGCTTCAGTCCAGTAGTGGACTGCTGTCGGCTGATGATGATGAAGGAAAAGAAAATTTGCCTATTTTAGAGTCTGCCTTTGAACTGAACTTAGAAATTGAGAGAGATTGAGTAAGAAACACTATTTTCAAAATAATTACAATTACAAACAGTGTACAAAAAATATGTTAATTGTATCAAGAAAATCTCAATATTGTTTAAAGTATCTATATCTAAAAATTAAAATAGGTGGATTATAAATGACTTATCCATTGCATTTTTTTAAATGCAATATTCTAAAATGATGTCGCGAGTATATATTTTGTGATACAGTATTATAATGGAAGATGAAATGATTATTTAAAATTAAAGATAGTAAGTTAGTTTAGAAATATTTAAAAGTGGAATAATTAATGTTATTTTATAAGTACAAATACCTATGTTAATATGTGTACTATTCTGCATTATTATCTATCATACAAAAATAGATAAGCATTCATGTCAACAACGGGATACTTGCGTAACACACATAAACTGACAATTGATTGCAATGGCTTTCATTTTGACAGTTCATTGTTGAGCACACGAGAGATGATCTAATGGATTAGGAATTTCCTTCAAAACCCTCGGGTTGTGATTGAAAGTGTGCTACGCAATCACGGTGCTGAAGTGCTGAAGATTTTTTTTTTGTTAAAGTCATTATAATAATGGCCTTTTAACAATGCTAAGAAAACTAGCATACAGTGGTTTTATCAAATTTCAATAAGTTTCTGAAACTGCAAAAGTTATAATAATAGTTTTGATCGTTTTCCGTTCATTATTTCATAAAAAATATTGTTATTGTTAGTTAATAACCTGGCGGTTATTTTGTTAGTAATTAAAGCTAGATTCAGTCCAACTAAAACTATACACACTACGAAATTATCAAAAAACTTCTTTTACGCTGCAATATCGTATCTATTACCTATAAATTACGATGTACATTGTCATGGCAAATACAAAATAAAAAAAAACAATCAATCTGCCTAGCCTTTTCCCAACTATATTGGGGTCGGCTTCCAGTCTTACCGGATGCAGCTGGATACCAGTATTTTACATGGAGTGACTGCCTTATTAACTTAGTGCCAATGCTAGCCAAATGCAATGGGTATACTGCCATAGGCTTTGAAGAGGGGGTCTATCAACATTTGTTGAGATATTCAGCTCATTATTATGCGACTGGCCAATCTAGGAGTGTTATGTTTTCACTGTCAAAATTTGCCCGTTATCTCGATTTGAAACTAGATTTGAGTAAATATAATCTGAAATCTGTCTGTTTTGAATCGTTTGGAAAATAAACTTCGTCACTTTTTGAATGGATAAGACGACTTCTGCTGGTATACAGTTCTCATGCTACATGATACGTAACTACATAAATACACAGAATAGTATTATAAAATTCGTCCCAAACAGTACGACAATAAATACATACAGGTATTACTTGGCCCTGCCAATGAAATACTGGATTGTAAGGCGGATAGACATGTAGTGATTTGAATGGTTGGTGTGATAAGCCAGTATCTGAATATTTTGTATGCAAAATACTTATCAAGAACTATGCTGAGTTAGGAATCTCGCGCACTAGACGGCCACGACTCCAGCCAGTCGTGGCCCTCTAGTGGTATTGTATAGACTGCGGCTAGTTGGCCGTTGCGACCAAGTGCGCGATTCGTATCGGTTTCTATAGTTTACCTGAGGCCCTAGATAAAGTGACATTCTTTCAGCGATAACGATGATGGGAAAGGTAAAAATGTATAGGAATGACATAAGCTATCGAAAAGTTTATGTCAATCCAGTCGAAAGTCGTTGTTGAAATTTGAAATACGAAACGCTTTCGAAGCGATTGTCTTTGTCTAGGCCCCCTGGTCGCTGCGACCACTTGTCGTGGTCGACTAAAGTCTGTTTTTTAATCTCGTAGACTAATTTGACATATCAAGTGATTGTTTGTTTTTTTCAATTTGGAGTTTGACATTTGCACCTGTCAAATTAGTCTACGAGATTAAAAAACAGACTTTAGTGCGCGAGATCCCTACGAACTGGTTTCCATTGTGTTATGATGTGAGATATTCGTCCTGTTCAAAGGACTCGTGGCCGAGGTATCTACGATTAACTGTCATCCGATATAATTTTAGAACATGGATTTTACACATTCATTAATTGTCCAAAAACAAATCTCAAAAATCAATGGGAACCGGCTATTAGCGTATTACTTATCTCCCATCCATTTCAAAACACTTTTACCATAACCAAAAACGTCGTATTCACAGCATAATGTCTTTCACATGATTTAACATATCACATTCCTCTATTAATTCATTAAAATTTTACTCACATCTATTCTAATCATCATCAGTACCACAGCACCGGACATACTCTAAGGCTTTATTCAGGCACTCGAGCCAAATATCTCTGTCCTTCGGCGTATCGGCCGCTAGTAGGTGCCGCCGGACGACGGAGCCGTCCGCGCGCCGCACGTACACCAGCGAGCCGCCGTCCGGCGCGACGAGGCCGGGCGGCACGGCCGACTCCAGCAGGATCGTGTTGGGGCGCGCGCACAGGTCGCGCGGGGCTTTGATGACGCGCTCGGAAATCACGGTTGATAGGTCTATGTCGCCAATCGGCATCTGAGAGATAAGGATTAGTTTTAGGTAAGTAACCTAATAAACGCAGTACATAATATATGACAAATAAACATCATTAACATCCTTTTTGAGTGAAGACCAATCACATGATGGTGTGAATTTTTACATAAAAACTGCACCCGCACAAGCTTGCTTTTAGGCTAATTCATATGGGTCTTTTGCTGTCATTGTTTTATTCCTAACTAGCTTCTGACCGCGACTTCGCCCGCGTTTTATATCGATAAAAAGTAGCCTATGTCCTTCCCCGGGATGCCATCTATATCCTTGCCAAATTCTATCGAAAACCATTCAGTGGTGTAGGCGTGAAAAGGTAACATACAGACAGACAGACAGAGTTACTTTTGAATTTATAATATTAGTATGGATACTGTTACCTCTAGAACACGACCTGTTTAAAAGCGCGAGGTACGGACGTCTTGCATCAATGCGTATGATCAAGACGTTCCGATTTTTGTTAGGCGCTAAAAAATCCTAGTACAGCTATAATACTTTGGGTATGTCAGGCAACAGCAAAACATAGGTTGATCAGTATCCTTACCTTCCTCTGCACATCATCAGGGTACTTCCAGTAGGCCAGGCGGGGCGGCTGCAGTCGGAACCAGCGCCTGTGCCACGCGCCCAGGCCGGACACGTCGTCGAAGGCAGTGAGGAAGGCTGCGTGAGGCGATGGTGGGGAGACTTGTACGCGAGCTTTGATCTCGAGGTTGACGGAGCCTTCGAGAGGACTGCTGCATGGGACCTGTAAATATCACAGTAGATGTTAGAGTTTTAGATAGTCCTCGTAACTGGTGTAGGTATACGTAACGTTTACAGTGATCAATGACCTGAAGGTAAATTCCCGTAGATATTAAGATACGTTCATCATCAGCCGAAAGACGTCTACTGCTGGACCTGGCCTCCCAAGCGCCGCCACTTCGACCGGTATCCAGCGGATTCCTACGGCCTTCACGATGTCATCGGTCCACTTTGTGGGACGCCTTTAACGCTACGTTTTCCGGTACTCCAGAAGTTTTCGGCCCCATCGTCCATCTGTTCTACGAGCAATGCGCCCTGCCCACATGACAATTCTACAGGCTATGTCGGCTTACGTTCATAATCAAGTCAAAATACCCACAATCTCATCTCAGCAACAAAAATAACATTACCCTCCTTCTGGGGCAGTCGGGTAATGCGGGCAAATTTAGAGGGGATTTTTGGACAGATTGAGACTGAGATCAGAATGCGAATGTTGTTAGAAATATGGCAATTGTCCTGATCGTAGACGAAGAAAAAGTATATAAGGATCATGCCAGGCGGCTGTAGTTTCTTCTAACATCTGCTTATAATATTCCCACTGGGTGGGACATAGGCCTCCTCTCTGTTAGAGGATGTAGGCTGTGTCCCATTAGCCGCCTTTACACGACACGCGCTGTCACTCGCGATCGGAGTGTGCACGATTGGACGCGGGAAAGCTTGCACGCGCAATCGTGTGTGATTGCTTTTATCCATTTTTATGTGCCTTGAATTATGTTCGAAGCGCACAGCCTGAACGCATGAAAGCGCGAGCGGGCGGCGCGTGCGTGCTTTCTCGTTCTCGTTTTCTATCTTTACACGCACGTTCTTTCCTGCGTGAAAGGCCTTTCACGCGTGAAAGCACGTGTCGTGTAAAGGCGGCTATTGCCCCGTTGCCCGAAAGCCTAGTTCTAGACGAAATAGTATGATCTTATTATTCATCTTCTTGTTCCAAAGGTTATTTGCCTTACCTTGTTGAGAGTAAAGTTGTTCCTGGTCGATTGTTGCAGTGCGAAAATGCAGTATCCGTGCAGAGAGAACTGCGGAGAGCGTACTGCTAGCGGGCCTGCTGGGCTTTGGATTCGCGGTGCTTTTAGTTCAGATACCTTTGATTTTGGTGTTAGGAGTTTGGAGCTTGACTGTGGAAGAAAAACGACACGGTTACATAATTTAATAACATTTAACAAAATAAGTGACGGTATAGGGAATACTGAGCAGTGGTGGCCCAGTGGTAAAGGCCCCGATTTACGAGTTGTAGGTCGCGGGTTCGAACCCAGGCTGTCGCTTTACTTTGTGTAAATAATTTCATCAACACTGCTCTCAGAATGGTGAAGGAAAATATCGTGAGGAAACCGGCATGTCCTAGAACTAAAATGTCGAAGACATGTGACATCTACCAACGCACACTGAGCCCGCGTAGGAGATACAGCCCGCTCCCTCTCACAGAGAGGAGGCCTGTGTCCCAGCAGTGGGAACATTATAGGCTGATTATGCATAGGGAATACTTCTGCCAGTGATGGGTGGAAGTCTATAAGTTTCATATCCGGTTCTTTAATGGCAAAAACTCAGCTAAAAGACTGCCAAGTAGTCTGTTTGGCTGTTTTTAACCGACTTCCTCAAAAAGGAGGAGGTTCTCAATTCGTCTGTAAATTCTTTTTTTTTGTGTTTGTTTCGCGATTGATCCGCCAATTATGAATCGATTTAGATTATTCTTTTTTTGTTTGGTAGGTCATGCTTCAGAGGTGGTCCCATATAAATTGTATTAACTTTGCTTGCGTAGTTTGAGAGTTAGCTTAAATATTACGTATTTTTTCCCACTTAATATATGTAGACGATATATTGTTTGACTCCGTCACTGTTATGTACATAGCAGGTAGTGGTATTCGAATTTGTGTGGGGTACAACAACTAAAAAGTGAAAAATAAAAAACTTTTTACAAAAAAAAAAAACAACCGATTTCCAAAAAAAACACAAAATAGTGAAAAATAACTTTAAGTCGGTGGCAAAAAACTAAAATTGAAAAGCAAAGACACCGACTTCCGGAATTAAAGTAATTTTTCACTTTTTTGTGTTTTTTTTTGGAAGTCGGTTGTTACTTTTATCAGCCAATCAAAGCAGTTAATTTGAGTTTTAAAGTCTGTTAGCTTTTTAAAACCGGGTTTTAGTAAACGAGATAGTTACCTTTTTGCTTGAGATGTGATATTTCATCTCGTGTGATAGCACTTGTTTTGAAGCTTGCAGCAGGTATACCTCAACTGTCACCTGAAAATAGAAACGAAAATATATAAACGTTAGTGTACGTTGGTATAGTTCGATTCAAACTTAATAGGGTAACATGAGGCGAGTCGCTGCGCAGTAACAATTTCATGTGTCAGTGGGGGTGAGGGGTGGGGTACTGCGCAGCGAGTAGCTAACTTCCGAGCCACCATTAAGTTTGAATCGAACTGTAATGGTTTATGAGACCACTATTTCAATATAATGTCTTGATGTCAAGCAATGAAGCGGTCAACGATGGTGTATGCTTGTTTACAATAAAATGACGTTCACCAGGTGGCAGCACTGAGACGTCAGGTCCGGGCACTTGTCAAAAGTGTCAAAGCGCCTTAGATATTTCCTTTAGCCGTGACTGAATGATGAACGAATGAATGACGTAATTTATATTCATTGTCGAAATGGAAGACCTCTTGTCAAAGTGGCGCCAAATGGTGGCGAGAATTTTCATGAAAACCCTCATGATACTTCAGATCTCGGGGATGGCAACTCATCTGCGGTGCTGCTGGTACTGCAGTGGTGGCGGATGATATACCAAGGTTCGCCAGTTCGTTTACAATACAATACAAGTTTTTTTTTTATGTCCCTCGGCAAACTTCGTGTTTCGTCTGTCGTCGGATTTTTATCAGTTGCCCTTTGTGCTTGGTACAGACCGGACGCTCCCAATCGACTTGGAATTACAACCCGTGCGCATTAACATGGCACCTGGCTGGGAACTCAACACTCCCCCCGCGCCCCGTGCTGGGAGCGGGTGGGGGGGTACGAACGTCTTTGAGCCAGGTGGCGCACGGGTTGTATATAGAGATGTTAATACTCTTTTAACTGAATGTAATTTATTTAAGAAATGGTAGGAAATAGTTTAAGGAATATAATTTCACAGCTCTATATAGTTTTTAGGGGTATGAGGAACAGGGTGTAAAGTTCACTCATACTCCATAGAAAAGGGAGGATCCTCCAACCATACGGGTGTTGTGTCTGGCGGGCATCAGCCCAACGATTGATGTTGGGTTCTTGTATATATGTCCACTGCACGGTAAACTTAAATTGCGCGATGCAGGATTTATGTGACGTCAGGATTTTTATGTGACGTCAGGTCTTTGATGCGTAGTTCGCATGTGGCAATGTAGATACCGCCACAAGTTCACACGGAAATCAAAACAAATAAAATAAAGTACTTAGTTCTGAATTCAAATTATTATACACGATAAATCTAATAATTGATGGACATGGAAATTAGCATTCGTTTGTATTCGAAAATACGATGATTCCCGAGGGACATTAAGAAAATAGTTGTACTGTAACACAAGTGTCAACTAACCTTGAAGTCGCTAGCAAGTCCCAGCATACGTATTTCATCGGGGAAGTGCAGTATGTTGCTGGTCGGTTTAGTTTGTTGCATGCTGGTCGCGAGCACGCGGTCGCGACACTTGACCAGGCACACTGCGTGGTGACCCACTGCGCCGTCTGTAATAACAAGCGGTTCTAAGTAAAATGAACACAATATGTCTTTATACAGGAACATCTCATGTCATGCTAATAAAATAAAATAATCCACTGTTTTCCCTCTCATTCACGCGATGTTGCCAAGGATATACCGTAATATCTTCGCATAAATGGCCTTTATTTACCGACTCTGTCATAGTAACATAACTTTATTCACGTGCCGTTAACTTATTTCGTTCAATAGTTATATCTTTAATCACCAACACATTATAACAATAGTCACATTCATAAAGTTCCAAAATGTCATCTGAACCAATTTATTTATACTATGGTATAGCACTTTATTGTAATTTTGTAAAACCGTTTTTTTTTTGTTAATTCGGATATGTATTAAACAAATATGATACTAAAATATACATTAAATATTAAAATTACTCTAGACAACACATAACACAACTAACTATAAAAAAATAATTAAAACAATTTATCATGTCATCATTGGTATTCATTTATATTAATTCACTCGTGTTATAATAATGTTGCATGCCTAATATAAGGTAGATTGCACGAGGATCACTCATAATTGTCACATCTTATTAATTGTACCTGCAATCTATACAAATAAATATTTACTTAAATTTACTTTACTTAAGTCAGGTATGTACTAAATATATTCGCATAAATAGAAAAAAAAAGCAAAACTTATGTTTTTTTTTTCTAAGCCAGGCTGTGTTTAGGCACTAACTTGTCCAAACTTTTCCGAAATCTTTACCCACCATCACAGCAATTCAACATGAAATGGACACTATCTATCAGTTTATTATATTATTGCCTGTTATGTAGCCAGAACTGTTTCAAGAAGCCTACACATAATATGAGGGTGACGTGTGGTGGCAGCTGTACATACCAGCATTCAGCTGGCGCACGTAGTCCCTCTTGAGCGGCACGTTGAGCGCGGCCAGCTGCAGCGACGCCATCCCGCGCGCCGCGGCCGGGCCCGCGCCCTCCACCTGCAGGCGCTGCAGCTCGTGCACGCACGCCTGGCGCCGGTGCGCTGGGGTAGACAGTTATGATATAAAAGCGGAAATCATCTTACGCACGTGTATCATACAACGAACAACAAAAAAAAACTGAAAAGTAAAAAGCACTAGTGCGAAAAAGTGACACTTTCCGCACAATTTGGCTGCTTTGAAAACGCTCTCTTCGAGCACATGCATTGTAAATACATATATAACACACGTATTGATATAAAGTAAGTCCCTGCTTCGCACGGGTGCAATCTACTGATGTGGCGTTATACTGAGCATAGCATAATCAGCCTATAATGTTACTGCTGGGACATAGGCTGTGAGAGGAAGTGGGCCGTAATCCACCACGTGGGCCCAGTGCGGGTTGGTAGTTGTCACATGTCCTCGGATCTAGGATATGCCGGTTTCCTCACGATGTTTTTATTCACCGTTTTGAGAGCAGCGATGATAAAATACACAAAGTAAAGCGCCTTTCAGAGTTCGAACCTAAGTACGATCTACTCGTAAGTCGCTGCCTTTATCACTGGGCCACCACTGCTCACAATTAGTCTAGGAATGGTAGTCAACTTACAACTAACTAATGAACTAACTTGTAGACGATTATAATACATTATTGATTAAAACAGTGCACATATTTCCCACCGGTAAGTAGTAATAAACCGGCTACCAAAGTATCTCCTCAAGTGAGAACAATTAATCGTTTAGCTATTTTAATAAATGCAATGTTGTTGACTTACTTGCTAATAACAGCAGTCTTTCGCCTTCCGCCTGCTCGGTGGAGCCGCTGAATTCAATGGTAGCAGCGCACAGGTTCAGAGCTTGACTGGCCTGAAATAAATGAAAGTTTAATCAGAATTCAGAATCCATATGAATAGTATGATCAGATCCTGGACACACCATATAGCAACCGTACTTTAAGCAGTTACAACACTTACTACAACTGAATGGTGTGGCGCTGGCGTAAAATGTGTAATCTCATATCACAATGACGATTTATCAGCGTATTACCGGCGAGGCGATTGTTTAACGGGTTCGCTGCGTGTGTGTAGCGAGCACGCCACGAGTGCGCAACGTGTTCGCCGCTTTTTCGGAACGAAAGCAATTGACGTGAGTGTACAAGAGAGAGCAAGACAAGCGAGTGTACAATATAACGCAAGTAACGTGCCGCGTGATCGCAGCTTGCTCGCTTCGCACCCGCCTAGAGCACGTTCACAAATCACCACGTTGGAAAAACGCAGTGTGATAACGCCCTCGTCTGATCTATTTCTTATCACCATCTTTACCACTATTGGTACAAGCATCGAGTGGTTGACTGAGAGTATTATTTCCCCATTTCTGCTGCCCTCTAGTAATATCTGTCTGAACGGTACTTTGGCACCAATCAGTCTCCTTTCATCTATTGCTTGCAGCTGAACTTTTTTTTATCAATGTGGCCGAATAGTGTTATAACATTGACCTTTTCTAACAATATTTACCTGTGATATAACAGTCTGCTGCTTGGCTATCTCATTCTGTAGCTCCTTGATTCTCTCGCGCACGGTTGTGACCGAGGAGGCCGGCTCGTCCGGCGTGGCGGGCGGCTCACGGTCCGGCGATACGTGCCGGATGACTCGCATCGGAGTTGTAGGGGTGGATGACTGCGGACCGGGTAATAGATAACACATACTGAAGTCTACACTAAGTAATAATGGACGAGATTTTTCGGTAGCCTACGTCCTGCCCCACTGCTGGGCCGTTGTACGTTTGTTAACCATGATGTCTAATCTATAAATATGTCTAGGTTCTTAAGCTACTAAGGTTATAATAATGTATTAGTTCTCTTCCAAGTAAATTTATTTATTTATGCCATTCCTCCTCTAAAAAGCTTATACTGAAAACAGTGAATAAAAAGCACTTGCCTACGATGAGTTTTGCAAATGGAGAAATGAAAATCAAGCTTCTGGAACATTTTCAGAGTCTGTTTTCCTAACTTATTTTAATGAGTTTTTGAAGAAAAAGAAGTCATCGACATTTTGGAGTACGTATTCTATGCTACGGTGTACTATAAAAACAAGGCATAACATTGACATAATAACATACTCGAAGTTACAAGTTCTTTTTCTCGTAGTCATTGCATATAGTATGCAACTCTTGAATAAAACGGATTTATATCGAGGGCCATGAATCACTCGCGTCGCTCAGGATTCTAACACTTGAATCACTCCCTATGGTCGTGATTCAATCGTTAGAATCCTTCACTTGCTCGTAATGCATCTATGGCCCTCGCTTTAAATCCGTCCTTTATTCACTAATTGCATAATATACTATTATTTAGTTTATGGAGGACTTACAGCTAATAAAAACACAAAAAGAGGAATAATTAGTCGCTAGAGAGCCAATAACAAGTCCTCACATTTGAAATGTACGTATAACAGCCTCTAACAGGCTGCATGTTATTTTGAAGGGTTTTTACCCAGAAAATTAAGAAGCCAAGAAAACACATTTTCTTTAAAGTATTAGTATTATCATTTTATTTATTGTATCATTGTCGAATCTAACCAATGTAAAATAATTATGTATATTGTGGGGGGAAATAAAGTTGATTGATTGATTATACGCCTGGCGGTTTTCAAGTTTATAGCTAATTTTCACACATTCATTATTACTTAATACTAACATTATTTATTATTACTTACTTAATTTACTTCATCTTTATAGATACTAAGAGAGTGAGTTATCAAAAAAGGTATACATATTTAGTCCACTCACCGCGTTCTGCATGCGCCTGTAGAAGCTGACACTGTGCACGAGCTCGCTGCCCTTATCGACCCTGGGCGTGTGGGGCTGCACCTTCAGCGGAGACTTGAAGGCCGAGCGCTCCTGGTACACGAAACTTGATGAGGACTCGACGGAATGCTGCAACCAACCCCCAGTAGTGGTTGGTCAAGCGAAATATACAAGCTAAGGTTCGAAAAGCCGGTTTGCAGCTAACTGAACGCGCTAAATTAGTTTTAAACTTTTACTTCTGTTTGTGCAAGCGGCATAATCAGCCTATACCGTTCCTCTGCTGGGACACGGCATACGTTTACTCTGTGAGAGGGTAATGAGCCGCAATCCACGGAACCCACCATGCGGACCCAGTGTGGGTTGGAAGATCGTAACTATCCTAATCCTAACTTTTAATATTATAAATGCGAAAGTGAGTTTGTTTGTTTGCTATGCTTTCACGCTAAAGCGGCTGAACGGATTTAGATGAAATTGGGCACATGGGTAGACCATGACCTGGAATAGGACATAGGATATTTTTTATCCCGAGATTCCCACGGGATCCAGACTTACGCGGGTGATGTTGTATGTTATGTCTTTGAACTTTTGGTTCAACTACATGCCGGCTTCCTCACGATGGTTTCCTTCACCGTTTTGACAGCATCAAGATAGTTTTAAATGTGGTTTTAGTCTGCCCAAGCGTGCTTAACTTGAGTTCGTACTCTTGAATATTTGTAAGTTTCGTCTGAATGATTTCACATAATTTTATTTTTCACGTGTTTATTAAATGGCAGTAGATTTTTCAATAAATCCGACAATAAATAAAAACTTATTCACTCAACCGCTGTTGCGTACTGTAGCGGAAACTCGTCAATACTAAAGAAAACACAATGGATAGTTGTACAACCATGTCTAGCTCATTGTGTTGATCAATGTTTCATTAGAACACGTTACATATTTGTCATGTTTTACTGAGAAAATTAAAACATTACTCGAAGCATAAGATGATTAGTAACAGGTACTATCACAGAAGTGTTGTTTGTGCGTTGTATTGTCTTTGTTTCATTAACTATGTATTTGATTATAGGCTGCAACAATTTTAGGGAGCCATTGGTCAGGTCTATTGCTTCTACAGGCCTAGAAAACATATACAATACTGTTCGAATAAACTTTCTCGGAAACTTAGCATTCTAAAATCATTATTTGGTAATTGAATTCTGTGTACCTACATTTGGCCAAAAGCTAATGAGAGCGATTTACCATGCAGTACCCCGCCGGTATTATGCAAATGGAGTTTTAGTATAACTACGATTTTTTAGACTCTCACCCGATTATTGAATTGGGAATTTGAAGTTAAAAGCTTGTCAAAATCTTACTTTAGCATTACTTAAAGTTTTTCTTTAGCATTATTAATTCTAAATTTATTTGCAAAAAACGGAAGAAATGTTGAATTTCGCGGGAAACCGGGTGTCTTCTGTCAATCAAACCGTGTGAGTTTCCATTTACAGCTCGTTGTGTCATATTTTCATCCGGCTAGTAAGCAATGATAGCTTAGTCGTATGACCGTCGGACTGCCAAGTCATAGGTCTCGAGTTCGAACCCAAGACACGCACCTCTGACTTTTCGGATTCATGTGCATATTGTATAATTATCACATGCTTTAAAAACGGTGACGGAAAACATCGTGAGGAAACATGCCTGAGAGATATTCTTCGAAGGCATGTGAAGCCAAGTCAGAGGCCCTTGGGTGGCTTTAAAACTCTTACACCAGGTTAGTCCCTAACCACACGAAAAGATGAAGAATTCGGATACTGTCTCCCTATCACCATTTTATATTCTATATGTAAGCAGGCACGCCCTTTGTGCCTGGTGGCTTATAATTTTAGTTAATTTATGTTTAAATTTACTTTTTAGTTCTGCTTGAGTATATATAGTTCAATTTTTTTTTTGTTTTGGCGTGTGCTAGCTGACGTATGGCTAATAATTAGATTTATGTTTTATGTTGTGTAATGTGAATGATTTTGTATACTTTTGTATAAAATCAATTTTTTTCTAACTGAACAGACAGCTGTGCTGCTGGGGAGTTTGTTGCGCCACTTCTTCCCAGCACTAGGAAGTGGTGAAGGGTGGGCGTTTTGGGGGACTGTCTTATATAATTTTGACGTTCGAAAAGTGCTGATTCTCAGCCTAGTTTGAATAAATGACTTTTGATTTGATTTGTAAATGATGTGTACCTTGTTAACTTTAGGCGGCGTGGGTCCCTCACTCTGCTCATTGATCGCTTCGTCCAGAATATCGTCCAGTTCGCTGTCCAACCCACTGCTATCAGAGTCACTCTCGCGCACCGCTTTCTTGTAACTTGTGTTGTTTTTCTTTACTACCTGATTATAAACATGTTACATTATTAATTTAAAAAGCACTTGAAATGTAAGTCCGACACACACTGGGCAGTTGTCGCAGATTTACAAGATGCAAGTTGCATGTCGTATACAATAAAATTGAAGCAATAAAGGGCTTGCGTCGTCTGTTATTGTTTTTTCAACTAATGGTATGCCACAGGCAATTAAATCACACCGTGTGACTCAGGCTTCATACATATTTTAACGAACCCCGAACGAAAAAAGATCATTATTTCCAGCTTAAGAAATGTATTCACGTACACAATAATATTTTGTATTTAACACCAATGTCTGCAAGACTAGTGAACGAGTAATAATAAATTAATGTTCGACTGTTTTATCTAGGTCGTTTTTGTTATAATAAAGGCGACATTGTGTGAAGATTATTTACTTTGTCATAGTGTGGTTTTCCTTACATTTTTCCTTTATTGTTTACTATAATTGCTTTCAAAGGCGAGGCAAGATTAATGGTAAAAAGCCTATTCATTCCAATCAATAATCAGCAAATATTATGTTACTCAAATTATTGGTTATGGTCGCATAGTATGCGGTGTGTGTAAGATGCTGGTCGAATCGACCATGATCGCATTCGCGGACCCCAAATGGACGGTCTTCTTGCCATGAGATTTGACAGAAGACTTACGCAGCGCTTCACTTTCTTTGAATAACCATTGCAATGTAACTGTTATTTTATTGTAATACAGTTTAAATTAGAATGATTAACGTGAGTTTGATAAAATTCTCGCAATTATTCTAATTTATACCTTACCGAGAAGAATTACACATCAATGACTTGGATATACGTCGTCTCTGCCTTATGCAGTACGTATTTAGGTACATTTTGCAAGTAGTATTTTTATGCAACATTCAATATAGACTTACATTCATAACTTCTCGGCCAAATGATGTCTCGGCCCAGTTGTCGGATTTGTTCATTTTCTCTTGAGCACTTTCTGGGACGTAGTCTTCAGAACTGGAATACAAACAACAGATTGATGTCGGAATAAAATTATGATCGACTTTTTTACGAAATATATACATACAGTATTGGTTATTTCATTCCTTTATTTTGCTGTGACGTAAGATGATAAATCTCAGTATGTGTTTGGTTTATATTCCCCAAAAAAATTGTTTGTACTTTGTGTTAGACTCTGTAACTATGTATTAGCTCAGTTGATTAATTGGTTTAAAAAAATACGTTATTTGCCAGGTCGTCTATACAAACTTAGGTCTAGTTTTATCTTAACCTGAAAAGGGGTCACTGTACTCATCATTATGAACAACTTATACTATATTTTGTACAATACATCGCGAAAAATCTGCTGTTCTATATACATTTGCGTTGACATAAATCGACAAAATGTAGGGAACAGCTGATTTTTTCGTGATTTCAGGGATTGTTTCTTGTTAAAAGTTGTCCATAATGATGAGTACAGTGACCCCTTTTCAGGTTTAGGGTAAATAAAAACTAAGCTTGTATAAACGATACTTACTCACAATTTAATTTGTTGTTTTAGGCTATCGGCTGGGCCAAGTCCACATGCCACAATAGGTTCGTTGCCCGTTTGGTGCTAAGTACAGTCGCCAGCACATCCGGCTACGACAATCTGTTCTGTCAAATTACTTTAGTAGATTTTAAACTTTAGCTCTAAAGCATTAGGTTCAAAGTTTGACAGTTTTGGGTAGTTTGTTGTGCTGGCGTCTGTACATGAAGTGATTATCATTATGATTACACTTATTTAATTTATAAATTTCAAGTATGCCTTTTATAACTAACGACCTGGGGGCCTAAAACGGCCACATTAGCAATTCCTCTAAAAGCGATTCATTTCCAGAATTTCCAGCTGTCATTAGCAATTCCTCTAATTTGACACAAAGGCAATTCATAATGTGTGGACCTTTTTACGAATCTCCATAGAAAACTGTCAGACAGATGAAGATTTCGTAATATGAATCGCAAGCAGATCATATTATGAATTGTCAGTATGTGACATTATACGATGATTCTATATATTTTCCTATTAAGATTCTGCTAAAGTGACTGTTTTAAGCCCACTGAATGAATGAGTGTGTGTATCCTACGGGTATATTATGAAGGCTAGGGATCAATAAAACTAGCGTTTATTCTGATAGAGTACAGCAATAACTTTGCTTTCATAGTTCCGTTCACTTACTTTCCTTGTACAATTAATGTATGTATGATTGTATTTGCAAATCTTCACATGTCTGAATGTATAGATACATACATAAATGCTTTATTTCCATAGGAGTAGTTAGAAACTACGGAACGCCAACCGCTGCGATCGTTTCTTAATACCTTTTTTCGCCACCAGGTTTTTGCTATTAAAATAGTGTTTATTTCATAACCCTTTGCTTTTTCATTTGCCTCAAGTTCATTGATACCACAGAAATACTTTGACAGACCAAGGTCTCGATATACTTGAGTAAACACATTTAACAAAACATGCTTATGTACTTACATATTTTTTATGCGTAACAAGTGGCCGTGGTTTTTATGGATCTCTAGTGTACTTACACGATGTTTAGAATATTCGGCCGTGTATTATACTATGAATGACAATGAGGTTGACAAAATTTGTCTTTGATTTTTTTTATATTGCTTGCAAACATGAGAGTGGTCCAAGAAACGGGTGACCAAAAAAGGAGGCTTTAAAATTTAGAGGTACTTTTTACAAAGGTCATCAGCGGTTACAATCATAAAGATGGGTCCAGATCATAACAAAAAAAGAGGCAGGCTTTTCAAAAGGTGGATAGACGATATCGTCAAAGTAACTGGTAACCTTTGGGTCAGAAGTTCAGAACAGTCAGACTTCGCTAGGATGGTAACCGTTGGGTCGGAACAGTCAGACTTCGCTAGGAATGGAAGCATTTGGAGGAGGCTGTTACAGCCTAAGGCGGTCCTTACATTGGAATCGTAAGCAACGATGATACTAACTCTCAACACTAACAAAATATTTATGGAAAGGTTTTTTTTACTAACTTACTAACATAAAGTTATTTGTAGAATCGTGACAATCTAAGAAGTCCGTTTTGACCGCTAATGCTTTGTGTAGCGATGAAAAAAAAAATGGTTTCTTATAAACTGATTCTCGAGACATATCGATTGAACATACTTAGAGAGTTTGTAATAGACGACTTAACTACATTGCTAAAAACTGATTCTCAAGGATTAACGTTTTATTACATGTACGAGAACGAAACGTCAAAACGGACTTCTTAGATTGTCGCGAGTGTAAGGAATAAATAGAATCTTTTTTTTATGATCAAAGATTCTGGCGACTGATTGACGTTCCTTGTGCCAAAGAAGGTTATTGACAGTTATCGATCTTACACATTCAAGGAGATTAACGATTTCCATTACTACATGGTATACCAACTTTATTAAAACAAGATTGTAATCCATCCTTTCAGATTCTGCCTCGACTCGCTATGATGCTGTGGTGGAAGCATTTCAAAGTAGTCTTTAAAGAAGTTTAAACGTATTTACTGAACGTTGTTTTTAAACGTACTTGCTGAAAATTACGTATTATTGTAGCTAAGTCAAAAACTACGCAAGCAAAGTCAATAAAATTTATATGGCACACCTCTGAAGCATGACCTACCAAACAAAAAGGAAGGAATCATCAAAATCAATTCATAATTGGCGTAACAAATAATTGAGAACCTCCTCCTTTTTGAAGTCGGTAAAAAGCAAGAGCATTTATTTTCTTGTTATTCGTGACATTTAAACATGAATAGACTTATGAAAAAATGCTCTATCCAATCCCTGCCTGATTATGCCAGTAATTTCCCCAGAATCCGTTACTTTTTTAACTGGCGGCTTAGGCCTGGCTTTAATAAATACTTAAATTCTTTGCAGTCTTTGTAAAAAATCGCGCAATCCAAAGTAATAATCAGATGTAGCACAGTAACTATAAAGGACATTTTACCATCTGCCGTGCGTGTTGAACGATAGCTATTCAAAGGCAGGCAGGAAAACATCTGGTTACCTCCGTTGGCCACGAACGGTGGAGGCAGATGTGTTTATAAATGCCTTTTTTTTACATCTGTTTCGTGTTTGTATAGCTTTTGTTGGAAAGATTAATAAGAAGCTAACTTAGTTTTACAATATAAGGATTATGAGTAACTATTAGTCTCAATTCCTATAACCTAATGCATCAAATTAGCATAATTGACGATAGCGATCCAAGGGTAGTTTCAACATTTAAAATAGCCCTTTGAATTAGGTGTACGGTTTATACTTAATTCGTCAAGGACTTTCTTTTTTTCTTCTAATTAACAACAATGGTTTCAGGTTCAGGTTTTTAAAATTCTTGGCGTCGTTTACGCTGTCGAGCAGACGAATTCTTCAATCATGAAGCAATGTATTAGCAATTACCTTCAACATTCTGCAGATTGTGATTGAAAGTGTGTTTCTAAATTGGGGTGATTGAAAGTGTGTTTCTAAATTGGGGTGCTGGCCTCTCTGTCACGACACAATAGAGAGTCAACCAAACCACATACTGAGAATATTCATTATAGATTAGGTAATAATTGTAGGTATGGGTATCACAGCAAAATAAAAGGAATAAAATAACCAAACCTAAGTTTCAATAGCTTTATTTTACAAAAAAAACTTTACTAATTAAGTTTAATATTATCACAGACAACATAATTTATAAAATACCTGAAAAGGAGTCTTATAATTATTAAATTAGTCGAAATTAAATTATATTAAATTAAATCGTCATCGCAAAAGAAAATGGCTTGGTTTGAAAAATGCTTGATGTTCAAATATGGCATTTTGTTCAGTTTTATGAATGTAGGCATACGATTCGTTGCATTGTCAGAAACCAAAACACATTCGCCCAAGGGTTAGGCAGAGGTGTACCAATAGCACACCGACTTTTCGACAGTTATGTTTAAGTCCCATGTTATAGGGGGCGAGCCCATTGCCAACAATCGGGCACAAATCCAGACTCCAGACTGCTACTGAGAAATTCCTGATGGACAAATTCAAAAAACACAGTCCGACCTGGGAATCGAACCCAGGGCCTCATGCTCAGCGGTAGCATTTGCGACCACTAGACCAACGAATCACTTTATTATGAAATGAAGTAAGTATTACACATTGTATTTGCGACAAATCAACTAAACAGCTTAATGCTACAAATCGCATGATCGCATTCATAGAATTCCCACCTTCGACTGTTAAACTATTGCAAACATTAACTAATTAAGTATTGATAATTTTAACCTTACGAACACAGCGATAAAGTCTATTTTAAATTGCTCGGTACAACTTGATTATGCATGTATCTATTCTGTAAATGCCTAGGCATTACCCCAAATAATTTAGCCTAGTATTTCTAAAGTATCCTGCTATAGATAAAGCCTTCGTCGATAGATTTTGTAACTGTATTTTTTCCCGTTTTTATTGTTACTAATTTTATTGTACTCGATAGTTAAATAGTCGTACTTATTAGCTGGGCAAAACACACTTATCAACCTCAATCCGCAGTTAAATGAGATATTTCTTGATATATAATATTGATTTCAAAATGCATATTATGTTGTTAACGGATCGTTTGAACAACACTGCAATTTGCATCCATGATAGCAATGCTAGTAGTTGAAGAATATTATAATGATAAGTTTCACATAAACAGAAGATTTTTTTGTACATAATGTGCATTGATGCTAATAAGTGTCTTCCCCATAGAAAAGATCATAATATATCTATTTACTTAAAGCAAAACTGTCCTCTGTGGTAGATATTTAACGATACTCATTTGTTTTTTCGACTGATAATTATATTTCATTTTTGCAAAGAACTCTTTGAGTACATCAAGGAGTATTTTACAGTTTTGCTACGATTTTTATATGAAATACTTTTTCTTAACTATGGGTTATTTCCGGCCTGTTACTAAGGTAAAGATTTAAACATGGAATTGTACTGCAGTATAATTATGCGTGTATAGTAAATAATACTCGTAATAATTGTGCATAATACGTCAATTAAGTAGAACCGTGATTAACTAACCTAAGTTATAATACAACAGAATGTAGTAAAACCACTACATGCTTATAGGCAACATACAGTCTTAGATTTAGTTTTTATTTATTGATTCTTTTATAATTTAGCGTACTTATTGAGTAGTTATAAGAGAAGTGGAACACCGAAACGGTGGATAGATTGTGTGAAAGATGATATTATATTATGGAAGAATACTATCAATATATTGCAGAAGGGTAATATTTTATTAAATATTGTTTCCCTTCTTTATGAGGCGACAAAAATGCAACACCTCTTTATCTGTCTGTTCACTAGTGGCTAATCAATCAAGAACTACGAAATTTTTGTTTTTAATCTTAGATATGTTCACGTCTACGCAAAGCTAATGGTAAAGCTGGTGTAATTGCGCCATTTTTCTTACATTGCATTCTCAATAAATTATTATACATTACAATACGAAGAAATGTTAAGGGGAAGAATTGCATTAAAAAGGCTCAAGTTTTCAATAAAAGGGTATCGCAGACTGTTTAGATATGTACGCTAGATAATCAACGCTTTTTTTTCGCCGTCATGACCGGCCACCATGCAAATCGACTTGACCCAATAACGTGGAACATTTGCTGAATACTTAATGAAGTATAGTAGTTACTTTTGCACACTGTAATTAATGGGGTCTTGGTTTTTATTTTTATTTGTTCCCAGACTCAGAAAGAAAAAGCTGGGATTTTTTGGAAAATAAATTTAACGTGTAAACAGACACTGTAGATCAAGATGTATTTTTTTTTGAGATTGCAAGCACATTTCTTTTATAGTAAATGAGTTTGATACTCGAATATTTTCAAAGTGAAATGATTTGTGAGAGAGAGAGAGAGAGATATTGCAATATCTATTATGAAAAGGAAATTGCTTAATTTTGGATACATTACGCATCCAACAAAAGCACACTGATACAATTTTTTGTACTTAATACGCTTAAGTTATTCAGGCTACGCTATAATTTAATTAGCATTATATATCATCACGCCAATGTTCCCTAGAGAGCGTAGGCAGATGTCTGGGTTAGTTACATAAATTCTCAATAGTTCTTATTTTGCAATATTAAGTTATTCAAATACTACACTTAAAAAAGTGTGAATAGCCCATTCCACCAAGTTCAGCAAAGGTTTGCACTTGGTAACACGAGAGGTAATCGCGAACGTGACAATTTCACAACCAGCGCTGTGTAAAGTAACGGATTATTGCGAAATAAGTACGGCCGTGCCTCCGACAATGTATCGAATTACCTGACACTTGGAAATTGTTGGTGTGGCTGAACTATGGGACAAAGGAGTGTAACTGAGCAAATGTTATTGGGGTAATAATACAAGTATTTTTCAAGTCGAAATGTCTGATATCAAGGATGGAACACCAAAATTTCTCTACAGAATAAAAGGCGGTCTTGTGAAAAAATTCTCTTTGAAGGAAAATATTTTGGAGCGAGATTAAGCATCTGTATTGTAAGTTCGAACACATGGGGCTTTACATTCACACTGGCTGATAGATATAAAAAGATTTTCTGATGTATTCAGTTCAATTTCCTACTAACGTGACACGATATTTTATATTAATGTTAATTACCGCGTAATACGACTAAGCATTCTCGTTTTATTACCGGAAACATTCAATTTCAAACATTACTAATGACAATTAATAACTTCAGTATCAAAAAACTTTTGTAAAACAGTCCATTACAATTTAGGCACGAGTTTAAATTCAATTCAATTATAAATGAGTTGAAAATTTTATTGCTTTTTTATTACCATTAAAATATGCGATATAAAATGCATTTTAGCACAAGAGTTATTATTTTCTAAATTACCGATTTCAAAATGGCTGACAACCTCGTAGTGTTTATTATTTGTAAAAACCTAGGTAATGGTTTATAGTTATACGTATAGTTAGAAAATTGCAGTATAATATGTATAATATTGTCATTTGAATGATTCTTATCGATAGGCGATCGAAATACTAATAACAGTCATTATTATATTTACCACAGTTATGATATATCTAATTGCATTTTAATTATTGCAATCCTATGATTTATTTATTAAAGAATCGGTCCAATGTCACCTGGTCATGTGTTCTCGTCTAGTTACGACCTAGTACATATATAACTGGCTAGGCAACCTGTTTACACCTATAAGAATGTATAATAAATAGCGAATTAATAGGAATATTAATAAATATATATCGATACGTTATCGAAGTCTAGTTTTTTTTTGTTACAGCAACTTTGTGAATCCGGTATTAAATGTTCCAAGTTTTTATTTTAAAATGTCTGTAAATATTTGTTCCTGAGAACTAAACAGTAACATAAATTAAGCAATTACGTCGAAAATTAATAGGAACATCATTTAAAAACTAAATAGCAACCGCTCGCACAACAGTTGCTGTAACACCGCCATCTTGAACTCCAAAATTGAGTACAACGCCATCTAGTTTTAATCCCAAACAACTTTCGTCATGGAAATTAAATACAGAGAAAGAAGAAGACGCATTCGAGAGTGTAATGCCCACACCTTGATCCGCCACAGTCTGAGTATTCCTCGTGAGTATGCGAGGTATCAGTCTCAATGTCTGATAGATGCGGATATAGACTCCCAGGCTGTTGTAGGATCGCTCCGTTAGTCTGTGGCTCCTTTTTGCTGTTGTTTACTTTTATTCTTTTTACGTCTTCTAATACTGACAGGACTACGGGCGAGTCTTGCGAACCTGGAACAAGAATAAAATAAATTATGTTTAGAATGTTTCAAGAAAATAAATAAATCAGAAAACAGTAAGTATAATGATAGAAATTATTTGCCTTATCTGGGTTATAATAGGTCATTCTTTTATCCTCTACCATGGGAAATTTCCATGAATGTCGTGGTTATTTTAAAAGTTTAAGATTTATAGATTTTATGAGCTAAATTACTGGCATTATCATCACCATCTGCCTAGCCTTTTCCCAACTATATTAGAGTCAGCCTCCAGTCTAACTGGATGCAGCTGAAACCAATATTTTACATGGAGCGACTGCCTATCTGACTTTCGCAACGTAGTTACTGGGTAATACGATAGCCTTTGGTCAGTTTTCAGACTTTTAGGCTTCTGAGGGCCCGTAACGACTGTCAAGGATCCACGAATGATCGCCAGGATCAACGGCTTAACTTGCTTTCCGAGACACAGAGGAAATCCCTAAATTGACTGATTTTATGAGGTAAATTACTGGCATTATCAGTCACTGGTTCAATGATCATACATCTTATTGCATCTCAACCGACTACCTAGCATGATGTTGAGGATACGATTGGATAGCTTTGCATTTAAAAAAAACCACTGCCATCATCTGCTTAGCGTTTTCTCAACTATTTTGGAGTCGGCTTCCAATCTAACCCGATGCAGCTGAGTAACAATATTTTACATGGGGCCTCCATATCCTTGTTACTGGGTAACATGATACTCCTTTGTAAGGCTTTCGGGCCAAAAAAAAGAGTATATAATGTAAAAGTAGGCGACTATAACCATACTCACTTCGTCTCTTTACAGGCTGTGATCCAATAACTCTATCTTCCTTCTCAACCTCTTTCTCCTTATCATTTGGCTGGTCCTTCTTCTCATCAAAGGTAACCTTGGGTATATTGGCAATGATTTCCGGCTTCTTAGTGGTTTGTGTGAGGCTGACGGTACTGCCCATGAGCGGAGCCTTTTCTGAAGGGTCCTGCTCGCTGGCGTCATCGTCCGAGTCATTTGGGGTTTCGGCTTTTTGTGTCTTGGGCTGGAATTGAGAAGAAATATAATTATTTAGGTTTACTATGACAGTTTTTAGCAGTAAGTAAAAATTTGATCGTGATTTTTCGGCCACAGTAGGGTTTACACGTGTACGTAGAGACACGAAGGTTTTTTTTACATACAGTATGTACAGTAGATAATTTGTTTGAATCCCACTTATTGGGTTTTCCTTAGTATCTTTTATTAAATGAGGAAAACATAACGATTTCGAGGTTGATGGCGATATAATTGTGATTCGAAGATTATTCCTATCATCATAGGGTAACGAATTTGTTACGTTGATATGCGGCGAGTCGTACCTAAATAATGTCATTATGGTCTAGCACCAATAATAAGTACATAATAACACGGATAGGACCAGAAACTACATATGATCATATAGATAACTTTATCCACTTATTGCATACTAGCTGCGCCCCGCGGTTTCACCCGCTTAAGTCTCGATCCCGTGGGAATATCGGGATAAAGAGTGTTCTATGTTCTATCCAGGTCAAGGTCAACTCCTGTGCCAAATTTCATCCAAATCCGTTCAGCCGTTTTAGCGTGAAAGCGTAACAAATAAACAAAACTCACATTCGCATTTATAATATTAGTTAGAATGGTAATCCAAAGCACCCAAGACATAAGGTAACTACCAACTTCATTACAAAAAAATCAGTTCATATAATATTTCAAAAGTAGCTTATGCCCGCGACTTCAAACGCGTGAAATTTCTGGTCTCCCCCACCCACCATATCGCGATTTATCGCCTGCCCGCGCTATTACTTCGAGTAATTCGTCAACTCGTCCTAAATGCTAACGGCCCATTTAGGACGACTTGCAGAAAATCAAAACAACACCCTAAATGGGCCGTAGGCATGAAGGACGTGTTGGCAAATTACTCATTACTTCGTTTTCAATTAGCGTTCTTTTAGATTTTTTTCGTTTTACACGGCTGCTAATCCTAGTCTTATCCTATCCTAAGTCCTAGCGTGATTCTAAATTGCGTTTAGCCTTCCTCAACCATTTGGCTGTGAAATACAAAAATATTTTTTCAAATCCGACTGGTAGTTCCAGAGACTATAGCGAGTTCAAATAAACAAAAAAACAAACTCTTCAGCTTAGTGAGTCTTAGTTGTGTGCAATAGACAAATAATCCTTCTTTTCTTTCTGTATTTAAAAGAAACGCAAAACGAAAACGCAACATTGTGTAATAAAGGTTTTACCATGAGGTGTGGAGGTGCGGAAATGTCGAAATTGTTCGCTGTTTCGCTATTTACCTACTAGATGATTCATTGTAGCGTTTTGTGAACTTCAAACAGACTGTTTTAATATTTGGATAAGAGGACAGACTACACACAGCCAGCACATTATACATAGAAACCCGTTATTTAGCTGATTATGTTCAATAGAAGCTGTACAAAGAGATTGACTAAGAAATTATTTAACGTGAGTCAAAGGGTTGAAGTTTGTATGCAAACAAAGGCGCGAGCAATAACTATTAGCATAATCATTTTACATTGACTGGTTTTGAAGACCACACCAATTCTGTATTTTATTACGACAACATTAATTTGCATATTGTTTTGGTAAACAAAAAATGTCTAATTCAAATTCAACGCAAGATTCAAAGATGATTGTGAGATTTTTTTTATATCAATAAGGCCTCGGATCTATCCCTCACCCGGTGGGCTTCGATACCCAAGTACAGACTCTGCCAAAAATTGTTATTACCACAGCCAAGATTGTCAAGATACATCAAAGTTAAAAGCTTTGGACCGAAATGCGACCCAATATGGACATTGCCAATTGGCATTGCTCCAAAAGCTTACAAAGGAACGAGGCTTAAAAGATGACCGATATTTACAACAAAGAAATGAAATAGGCCTCAGATGAAATAACTGGAAGTCGAGAAAACTTACGCGTTAAATTCACCTTTCACATACGTCGATTTGTAGGGAATAATGGAGTTACTGATGAAAGCTGAAGAGTTTGTATTTTTGTTTGTTTGAACACGCTAATCTCTGAAACTACCAATCGGATTTGAGAAAATCTTTTTGAATTTGATAGTCCAATTCTTGAGGAAGTCTTATAGGCTATTTAACATTACGCTAGGACCGTCAGAAAGCACACTAAGTGAAAACGAAGTAATAGGGCGGGTAGGCAATGCGATGCGACGCGACGGCGTGGGTCGGGGGACAAATAAATTTCACGCGGTCGAAGTCACGGGCAGAAGATAATCATCATATACCTCGTGCCGATAAGGGAAAATACTTCGAAGTATAGATAGCTTTATACCTAGTATCCTTATAAGGGCAAGACAGAAACGTCAAACTATAAGGTAAGCAAGTTTCCTATGCCGGCCATGCCACCTGTGAACACTTGTAACACAATACCTTTTTGAGATTTCAATCAAGGTGTTCAAATATAGTATCTTAACTAATATTGTAAATGCGAAAGTGATATTGTTTGTTGCTGACAGCTGAACGGATTTGGATGAAATTTGGCACATGGGTAGACCATGACCTGGAGACATAGGATACCTTTTATCCCGATTTTCCCACGGGATCGATATTCATGTGGGTGAAACCGCGGGGCGCAGCTAGTTTTCTCTAATCCTAACTACTATTATAAATGCGAAAGTGAGTTTGTTTGTTTGTTACGCTTTCAAGCTAAAACGACTGAACGGATTTGCATGAAATTTGTTACATGGGGTAGACGATGACCATAGGATACCTTTTTATCCCGGTAATACGTTTTCGACCTCCTGTATTATTTATTATGCAGATTATTTAGAAATTCAGTGTTAATCGTGAATTTTGAAAAGGCTGTTTTCTGGCTTGTACTAGACTAGACAAAGGGAAACGGTTTCGTTTCTAGCACATTTTAGAGAAATAAACAAGAAAATCAATATATTGCCTAGTTTAGACGGAATTGATTGAAATTAGGTCATTCTTGGTGACTCATACGTCATAACCTAATTTGTCATCAACAATTTCTCTTCTACTTCTGTCATATTAATTATTATCCACCAGTTTTCAAATTTCATTATCTTTAGACTCCCAAAGATCAATAAACAGTATCATTACAACTTATAGCCTGAAACTTTTCCACATTCATTTTCGCATCTTTCTCAACCTTCAACCATCATTAAAGCTTCACTTAGCACATACTACTCATTAGTACATGTTACGCCACGTTTTGCAGTATGACCTCTTTTTGGGGGTAAGGGCGTGTACGTACCGTACGGTACTGTCAATTATCGTGTATTGTGTATTTACTGTACACTTTCGTTACTTTGTGGTTACGTCATAAGTTTTCGGTGCGTTCGACACAGTGGTGGGAAAGAAAAATGAGGATTGATTTTGTTGGGTTTGGTCTTATAAATGGAAGTGCAGCTGTAATGATGGAAGTTCTACTAAGAATGTATGACGTTGTGTTTTGTTTTCAAGTTTTGAGAAAAATCTATACAAATATTATAAAGCTGAAGAGATTGTTTGTTTGTTTGTTTGAACGCGCTAATCTCAGGAACTTCTGGTTGGAATTGAAAAATTCTTTTTGTGTTGGATAGTCCATTTATCGAGGAAGGCTATAGGCTATATAACATCACGCTACGACCAATAGGAGCGGAGCATAAATGAAAAATGTTGCAAAAACGGGAAAAATTATTCCTTTTTGAGAGCTTCCGTTGCGTGCGCTGCGTAAACGGTTTAAGTTACTTAAATATCATGTATGATGGAATTGTTCCTCTTTAAAAGTTCAAAAAAAAAAGTCCTCGACAGCATATCTCTATCTTTTAAGATTGACTCACTATAACCTTTTTTATGGTAATCAAATTTTTTCGAAGTTAATGCATTATTTGCGAAGGATTTTTATCGACATAATATTAATTCTTATTTAAATAAATAGTTTTAACATCAAGAGTATTTATGTAGCAGTAAAATACTTTTTAATTCATTCGAATCGGACATTTAATTTCGAAGATATCACGATATAAAAATGCAATACGCGAACCGTTTGACACCGGCGCCTCCGCGACGTTCCCTACTTTAGAGAGGAGAGGATGAGCACACGGGTAGACATGACCTGGAATAGGACATAGGATACGTTTTATCCCTATATTCCCACGGGATCGACATCTACGCGGGTGAAACCGCGGGGCACAGCTAGTGTAATAATATAAGTCCTTCCTAATACAATACTGTCATTGGGCTTATAACTTAATATGATGTTGAAAGAGCATTCTTAGCCCAATTAGAATAAATTATTTATGATTTTGTCAAACTATAGGAGCATTGGCGATTGATATAGATAGTGCCATCCACGGAGACGCGCCCCACTCCGCTCTGCTCTGTACTAAAGTACAACTTACAGTACTGTTATCGCAGAGTGGGGCGCGTCTTCGTGGATGATACTATTTGTAGCAGCGATCGCCTAGAAATAACTCGTAACGAAAAAATAGGGGACAAGATAAAATTACAATAATCTATTCCTCGCATTTCTCATTAAATCTACCCACATTACTCTGAAATAACTTGCGAGTACAGTTCTTAATTTCCTTTCAAGGGAAGCAACAGGAAATAAATAGCTCTGGTTTGTTGCTCTCGACGGGAATAGCTCGGGAACTAATAAGTAAGGAGTTGGAGCGAGCAGACGTTTCGTGAGGAATTATGGTTTAGTTGGAGAACGCTAGATTTTTGTAAGTCTTTTTGCTTTACAGAGAAAAATAATTGGGAACTTTTGTCACAATGAATGTTCATAGTAGTTCCGATGAAAGGTTAATTGAAAGAGCAGGGGGCTATCAAATAGGCTTGCCCACTGTCAGTCGTTAAGCTAAACCTACATTTTCCAAATAGGAAATGTCGGTTTACGACACCCATAGTCTTTTTCGGGCAAGTTGTATTTTAATTAAGTTTAGCACTAGAAATGTACAAAAGAGTGTTATTAAAGTTGTTACCGGAAACCTTTTAGCCTTTCGATGTATTTATAGATGTTATCGTATGATTGTAAAGAATGTTTCCACTGCTTTGGAGAGTGAGTTATCCACCATACAAGCCCAGAGCAGGGTTGGTGGATATAACATGTCTTCGATTTTTTTTTCTAGGACATGCGTTTTTTACACTACGTTTTCCTTAACCGTTTAAAGGCTCGTGAAAACTGGCGCGATATCGCGCCTGATTGTGGGAGCCTTTAAACAAGCTCTTCTATTTATAAAAAAAAACAATAGTTCCTCTCACCTTATAATGAAATCTGTTCTGCAGCATCTCCATTTCCTTCTCTCTCTCCAGTTTAAACTTATTCGCGATAGTCGACTCACTAATCGTCTGTTCCTTATTGAACAACGCCGCTAATTTCCCTTTGATTCCACCGCCCAAAGAACTCTGACTTATATTGTCATCAGGGATATCGTCTTTAGAATTTGTTCTGGAGTTAGCCAAAGAGCTGGGTTTGGTAGGCGTCGTTTTTTGAACCAAAGGTTTCTTGTCGGCTGAAAGAAAAAAAAAAAACAAGTGAAAATGCGAGGTCGTAGGAACGGAGTTCGGTGTACTAAGTGCCAACAATGAAGGTTTTTTGCTCGAGTATGTGTTGAGTACAATGTAAGTATTGTAAGCAGCAAAAAGGTAGATAAATCACGTTTGGTTTGATGATTCGTGATCGATAACTTGAGAGTTTGTTAACAAGATTATTTTATGTATTGATGCAGCAGTTTTGTACAAAGAGATATGGTTCTTATGTTGTAATAGTTTTTGCCCGTGTTTATTCCCGTGTATCGGTCGGAAACTATCCTACGGGAACGTACTACAGGGTTACGTATCATATCCTAACCCAGGTCATGGTCTGTCCCTGTGCCAAACTTCACTCAAAAGTCTTGAGTGAAGTTTGGAACAAAACCAAACTTTCGCATTATTTTAAAATTCGTATTAGTACTGATTTGGTAGGTTAAACGTTACTTGGATTATAGTTCAAACTGTAGAAGTTCAATCAATGACACCGTGAATATCTATTTGGATTTTTTTTTTTCATCTGACCTATTTACATACGATATGGTAACATATTATATCTATAAAAATAATTAAAATTGATGTGTCTGTTTGTAATGTAAAAATAACAGCTTATTATTAGGACCTATAGGAAGATATACGGTACTTTAAACAAAAATCAATTTCTTAAATTTTTTGTCTGTCTGTCTGTCTGTTTGTCCGTTTTCTTTTCTCTGGTTAATCTCCGAAACGGCCGGACCGATTTTGATCGGACTTTTACTGGTAGATAGCTGATGTTATAAGGAGCAACTTAGGATAGTTTTATTTTAGAAAACATAGCGTTCACGCGGGCAGCAGCTAGTAAATAATAAAATAGTAATTTTATGCGCCTGCACAAAGTAACTGTGCCAAAATTCTCAACACATAAACCAAAAACAAAATGTAATTCCACCATTTTTCTTGCCCAAACCAATTCCAATTTACAGATGGATTAAATTAAAACTGTAAAAATAAACCTGTTAGTTTATCGCTAACTGTCACAGAGGTGGTTTAATTGTTCCGATTAACGAGGCGAACCTTGGCGAAACATCTGTCTTCGATACGGGTCAAGTAAACTGATCGAGTCAACAAGAGAAGTGATTGTAAACTCAATTGGTAATAGCTTTTGTTTTTAAATATTGTTGCGTTTAATTTTTCAGGTGATCGAAAGTAGGAAATTAATAAAGTAATTAGAATAAGTTATGGAATAGTCTTGTGCGGAAACCATCAATAATGGTTATACATATTATATTATGCCAGTCTATGAAATATTTAGATGAGTGATTTTCAGGCATATTGGTGATTCACCCGAATTTACTCGCCCGAAAAGGGCGACTCAACACTTTTAAATAATATTATTTTCTCTTGAGGCGAGTCGAAAACTCCAGAAATCGATTCGCCTACAAATAAATTAGTTTCGTGCGAATCGCTTATTCGATGATTTACACTTGGGGAAGCTTGTCATTAATGAATCTGCATTCATTTTAACATATCAGAGAAAGGGAAGAAAGTTAGCAGAAAATATTTTTACCTGTAATCTCGATATTTACTACGATTAGATAAAAACTAGTTTTAAAATAATTAAGTTTAGGTACTGGTTGAGCATTTTGCATTTTAATGTTTCCTTAAGTTAACATAACTTTCTATGAACAACTTAGGGCTCAGAGGAAATACTTAATCCATTATAGTTTCTTGTTTTTCTTGGTATATTAAAAGTTCTTACGTAAAGATTAACCTCAAGTACCTAATGATGTAGTTTACATTGAAATCTCTTAAAGTTTTTTCCTTGTGTTAGCTGAGTTGTTGATGGTGTTTTATCTCCTAATGCCCGGTTTCAGAGGTTCTCAAATAAACTCTCAATGGCTATCTACAGGGTGTTTGGGTAGACACCGTTATCCTTGAAACTAGTGGTTTGGTGTCATCTATAATATACATTTTCTATGGGATGAACTTTGAAATCGCAAAAAAATAAATCAGCAATTCCATAAATGTCGATTTAAGTGAACACAAATGTATGGAACAGCTGATTATTTCTTCGCGATTTCAAGACTGGTCCCATAGAAAAAGTATATTATAAATGACACCAAACCACTAGTTTCAAGGATAACGGTGTCTATCATAACACCCAGTATATAGGCAAATCCTTTAAACGAGTATTTGTGAAAAACAATGTGTCAATTTTGTAACAATATTTTGATTTCAAAGTGCCCATGGAGTTTCTTGCCCGTTCTTCTACATCGATAGGTACCTACTACGCTTGGAATGGGCAACTAGCTTCATCTTTCTTACTGACCGAGTCCTCGACAATTCAAAAGTGCCTTTAGTTGGTTTTATTTTATAAATAAACTAGCGACCCGCTCCTGCTCTGCACAGTTTTTACGACTTGACAAACATCGTGATTTTTTAGTTATATGTAACTTGAATACTATCGTATTATACACATAAACCTTCCGGAACAAAATTCTCTAAACGATGATGACAACCTCATCAAAATTTGTTGCGTGGTTTACAAGAACAACAAGGCCATACAGACAAACACGAAAAGTGACTTTATAATATGTAAAGATTATAATTTCCTATCACACACTATCAAGCACGGTATATTATTATCATACCGCTTGATAGTGTTTGATTGGAAAAGCTTTCATGGGTGAAAAACTCAAAAGACTTGTCATACGACCATTTAATGTCACTTTTGGTGCAAAAAAACATTGGGGTCAAGAAAATCCGCTACATGTTACGGAACAATCACTACATAGTAGTTATCTCTGGATTATTATAATGACGGAAACCGCGTAATGACTGCCACATTGTGTGACGTTAAGCTTTTTAAACATTGTTCGGAAACGTTGGCACCTTGTGAAACAATGTCTTATTTATTTTGCGAAACCAATAAGTGCATAAGATAAAATATAGATTTCGAATCAATAAAAAAAAAAACAGAGATTCGTAGAAACATGTTAAGTAAGATTTTTTCAGTTAAAAGTTAGTAAACTATAAATAAGATAGAAAGTGTCCTAAAAAAATCTTATTACATCTTTACCTCAATTTAATTGTCAACAGAAAATCGATCAACGCACTATCGATTGGCAATTTTTCTTCACAAAAATCCAATGAAGCTGTGATCACAAAAAATCACTAATCACGAAATTTGACAAAAATAAACCACAATATTTTTCTAAGTTCGTTCGGTTCGGTTGCGCGTGCGCTCGGCAGAATGGGCGACGCGGATCACCAACCGTTGGTCCACCACTACGAACTAGTGAGGTGCGCTTCCGAATCCCACGCTCAAAACAGTGGCACTAAACCTTTTGTAACTTAGAGATCTTTTGTCGCATTTTTACGCGCCACTGGTTCGTATCGGTTCTTCGGTTCCGATGGCCGATTGTCGTGCTATCGAGCTATTAATTTCACTAGAAAATTGTCTGATGGCGTGTCGTTTTCATTATCAATGCAATTAATGTTGTAACCGTTTGAATCTGCGACAGAAACAGCTGCGGGATTTTATAGATGTTTTCGCAATGGTTTTTAATCGCGTAACACACCTAAAATGACAATTGATCCCAATGACTTTTCTTTTGACAGTTCAACCACGTTCATTTTGTTTTTTAAGATGTTCAGCAGATGAATTTTTAAAACTTATAAAGACATGGACGCAGCAATATCCTTAAAACTCTAGGATTGCGATTGAAAGTACGCCATTAGGTTACGGTTTGAACAACATTTTCATCTTCAGCAACTTTATGCACCAATAGTTTATCAATTTGTATACTTAACTCTTTAAAAACCTTTAAACTTCTCAGTAAGGAGATCATACAATAAAAATATAAAGCGAACAGCGGTCAAAAAGGGCCTCTTTCCGTGTAAACCATCTGCGGAGTCAAGGTTGATGGCGCCTGCTAGCCTTGTTCATCTGTTATTATGTGACGTCGCATCACTTAATTTCGACAATACACTTTCGTCAACCCTATTTGGGTTTTTATTCTGACATCGATTTTTACATATATTTTTATTGGACATATCATGCTGATGGAGAAAAGAAAATATTATCATAAAAAGCTTGTGAAATTTATTCAAAGATTGATGATAATAGCTGATTTAAATGCAAAGTTATGGAGTGACTAATAATCTAGAATCTCATTTAGCCTACTGCGTAACCAGGACCAAGGCCAAGACCAGCTGTTGACCCTGACATGTAACTGCAGGAAATAAAAAAAATAAAAACCATGTATGAGTGATATTTTCAAGAAAGTATCTTAGTCGCTTTGAAAATGCTTAGAAGAGAAGGAGCAAGTTTATTTTGGCAGCCTTTAGTATCCCACAAGCATGCAACATTAGGATGTATGTACAGCCTTCTTAGTAATAATAAGAACCGGTCTCGAACCTGCTTTTAATCTCGAGCAAAAACTTTAAGGAGTTCTTTTACCCTGAGTGTTTTAAGCTCAGCCTACATAGCGATAGATTTATCAAACGACTTCTGTTTATCCATTTAGCCGTTTGCAGCTTTTTAGTCAGTTTGAGAAAATATGCGTTGTCATTCTGGTAGGTGTTCGTGATTGAGGATTCAATGCTTCTTTATGTATAAAGTTACTCATCATAGTTACTAGCAATGTTCTATAATTTACGGACCGTTATTGGTTAAAATTAAGACTCTTGTATCTTTATCAATAATGAAGCAAAGACCTCACGGCTTTGCTTAGCAGACCCTCCCATATCGAAGTAGCTTTCATAGGTAAAAATTTAGCTTAGCTATTTATATGCCTAGTTTGGAGAAAAAAAAAATGCTACCATCGGTAAGTAAAACCGTGCACCTAGCTTCTGACGTTTCATAAGTGCCCATGTAGGTTTATGTGAAATAAAATATTTTGATTTTGAAAACGATTTCGTTTATAGGAACCGAGCATTAGTCGACATGTAAGTAGTTACTCCCGTTCTAGGAATATCATCTTTCACACAGTTCATCCTTTGGTCTTCTGTGGGTCCAGTTTTGAGTATGACTATGATCGCGGATGGCTTTACGAGTAGGGTACTCGTAAAGCCATCCGCGTTCATACTCAAAACTTTCCTGAATACATTTACAACGAGTCTGCATAAGTATACCTACATATACAACGCATATTATATTAGACTGATATTTTAAATGAAAAACTATCTTTACGGGTAAAAACGAAACTAAAATACGCCCAGCACATCCTAGGCAACTCAGAGGGCCTAGACAAGTGACAGTCGCTTCGAAAGCGTTTCGTATTTGGGTCTACCAACGACTAAACAGGATTGACATAAGCTTTTCGATAGCTTAGTCAGTCCCATACATTTTTGCCTTTTCCATCATCGTTATCGCTGATAGAAAGTCACTTTGTCTAGGGCCTCAGTACTAACCTTGATTTTCTTTTCAATTTGATATGAAATTTTGTCACTAACTTACTTGTGCCAGAACGAGAGAAAACATTGTTACTCAACTCAGATTTTCAGAATAACACCGTGTCTATATTGCCGGTAATGATACCGGCCAGAACGGTAACAGTTTTGGTAATAATAACACATCATTTTGTGGGCTATACCTCTAATGATCCGGGCTCATTGTATAGTGCATGTACGTAAACATATCATTGACATATATCTCGTGTAAGAAACAGAATGACAATACCGTAAGTGAATTGGGGAAAGTTTTTGTAAATTGATGGATTGTCGTGATGGTCCAGTGGTGTATCAACTTTAGAACGTTCCACCGAAGATTTGGGAGCATCCATACTAATGTTATAAATTCGAAAGTAACTCTGTCTGTCTGTATGTTACCTTTTCACGCCTAAACCACTGAACGGCATTCGACAAAATTTGGCAAGGAGATAGATGGCATCCTGGGGAAGGACATATGCTACTTTTTGTTTCTAAAATAATCCTATACGAGGTGATATAGCGGATGAAAGTTAGTTTTTGAAACCCAGCATTTCTTAAGTATCCCGGTAGTTCATTCCCGTGCGACGATATCCGACATCCACGCGGGCGAAGCCGCGGGAATAAGCTAGTACGTTATATTTAGAACGTCTCGGACGAGTACCTCACACGCTATTTGTGAAAATCTACATGTAGTCCTACATAAGTGACCAACACGGTGAGAATACCAGACAGTCTCATACCCATCGATTATTATTCTTGCAAGTCCGCTTTTGTTTCGTATTTTGACAACTACCCGCATCTGTCCACATTAACAGGAATTTTAGGACGAATCTTTGTATATGCAAGTGCAACTTATACCTCACCTCTGACTTTCCAGATTCATGTGCGTATTGTATTACTATCACTTGCTTCAAAAACGCTGAAGGAAAACATCGTGAGGACTTCGGCATACTTTTTTTTTTTTTTTTTGAGGCTTGTTAGTAACTTCTCCCGCTCTGGGCGGAGCGGAAGGGCGTGTCAGACTTTTACTAACTAAAACCCACCCGTGTTCCTTCAGTTGCCTGTTGCCAAGGTCCGGTATCCCTTTCGGACTTTCCCGCAACCCTGCCAGGAAACCGGCATGCCTGAGAGATATTTCTCGACGGCATGTGAAGCTAAGTCTAAGCCCATGGGCGGCTTTAAAACTGTGCCACCAGATTACTCACTAACTACAAGAAAAAGACTCATCTCTCTAAACTTTGTCTTTAGTCACATCTACGTTGTCTTTAGTCACGTCTACGTTGCAGAATCCGATGATATCCAAAAGTTATCTTTAATGGTTTCTGATGTGTGCGTGCTAGCAGGCGTCGATTACATCCGTAATGATGACATAATAATAAGCAAGGTTACTTCGACTAAATTCGTTTTTATTAGCTTACCACTGCGTCATTTTAAGACCAATGGGCAAACGGATAATTTGGCGACGATATTTTTGGCTTGAATAAACAATTGACACTTATCTAATCGTTTTGATATTTTTGGGCCAAGTTTTGAGGTATTCCACTCAGAGCACCGATTTCAACAGCACTTGTCCGAACCGCACCTGAGGACTTCCACTAACCGCACTAAAACAAAATTTTGATAAGTGCGGTTTTGCTACAGACAGTATGCTTTTCTGATAGATTATCGTTGTTAGTTTGGATATTTTTAGTCAGTTATTATTGACTGGTCCAGCAAACATGATAGAGTATGGACATGCTAACCTAACCTAAAAATTCATCTCTCTTTTTATCCGACAGCGCGACAGCAACCCCTTCTTTCCTTCCTATCCCATCGGCAAAAATGATGAACCTATACAAACTTTCATCCTCTACCCATTTATCCACGTTTTATTAACTATCCTGGATTCGGACATGGCTGAGCTAAGAAATTAAGCTTTCAAGAGAACTCCTTCTAAACGTTTGGTCGAAAAAACTTTCGAGTATACCTAGGTATGTTCTACTTCAGCGACATACAATAAACACGAACATCTCACAAATAAACAGTAAGAACAGTTTTTCGCGTCATCTCGACTTTCTCTCAGTTGTCGCCACCAGTATCGACGGATCGGTACAGACTGGGGTCATTCAAGTGTTACAAGCAGGGCTGCCAATACGTGTCACCGTGATAGCACTAGTAAGTAGTGAAGGGCGGACGTTTTGGGGGACTGTCTTGTGTAATTTTGCCGTTCAAAAAGTGCTGAGTCTCAGCCTAACTTGAATAAATAACTTTTGATTTTTTAGCTCTGAGCAGACCTACAGATAACTTTTTCGTACAACATTGTCGTTGGCAGGGTTAACGAACGGTCAGAACCAGGATGCTCTTGCTGTTTAGTTGTATTTCCTCCTAGATATATTTTGCTGAAAAAGTTGCTTCACCGCAGTTTTTTTTTTTTTTTAAACAAATGTACTCAGGCGATCTTCTAGCAGTCAACAGTCGTTCGTCTGCTGGTGTCTATAGCAATTTCCTAAGATTGCTGTTATTTTTTTTAAATTACTTTTGGCAATGCTATTGTTTCAAGTACCGTTTGTACAGTAGGCCATTATGATTGGTGACAGCGATTTTAAACTAGGAATCTGTTTGGAAAATTCGACAAGTTTACAAAAGGCATCAGTGTAAGTCCAGTAGCATTTTATAAGGCTCCCAGTTCTTGGCAGAATGAGGCAAACGTCGTGAGGAAAGTTTTGATGGACTGATATGGCTAGAAACGGGGTGACTACCGAGATGACGTTTAATAGAGAAGTATGGATGAAAAAGACATGATGCACCGACCCCAGATAATTTGGGATAACCGCAAGAGAATGATGAGCTCTTGGCAGCCCTGCGATCCGATTCGTTCCGTTAGTTCGCCAACCCAAGCTCAATACTCAATAGACTATTGTCGATAAAGCATTATGCAACTGTCGGAACAGGCAGCAACCAGGACGTTATGGGTAGTAAAAGTTTTAATGGCTGGGTGGAATGTTTTTCATTTAACTTTTGCTGTTGTAGCGGTTGAATTTTAGCTAGAGGATTGTCAGATTTTCTTTTAGTAATAAATTAAAATTAAATGCTGTTCATTGGTAAGCGCATCACTTGAAAATGGCTGGACCTATTTGACTATTTTGGTTTAATATGTTCATAATAGTCGGTTTTGCCGGAAATTTTCCAAATTCGGGAAAAACTGAATGTTCATTTTTATGTGATTTTTGTAAGAATTATTATATGTTTATTTATGATTATTTATCTCCACAGATTACATTCTTATTTATTTCTTATTACTTTTTAGACAGGATAACGTCTGTCTGACCAGCTAGGCCTGGTAATAAATGACGGTGGCAATAATTTTAGAGTCCCTTGACAAGGACCTCTTTCACTGCGAATACTGGTACTCCATTCAAAGTTTTTGCCGAGAAGAGACATACCTCACGATAGGCACATTTCATAGAATTTCCAGCAAAAACCTTTTTATAATACAGTATTCTTACTAATCTTTACTTATGGTCAGAGCCCGGTAGTATTTTAGCGCGTGTCTAAAATGATATTTATATACTAATTTAAATTGCCTTAATAGGTTACTTGCAGAAACTCGCACGCTTTACTCGAGAACGTGGAATAGTAGCGACATCTGTTTGACTAGATATGAACAAATTTGTTATCTTTTTAAGAACCGGTGAATGCTACACTGATCTTGCACTCATCCACATCTTTGTTCAAAAATCACTAAATGCATTTAACGCTAAACTTAATACGTAAACATTGTTTCACAGGCCTACTCTCTAAGTCCGTCAAAGCTTGTATGGGCCCATCCGAAAGTAGTTCAAAACTTTGGAGTGAACCCTACACTACACCCGATTGATTAACTTTTTCGGACGGGCAAAAACACATCGGCTGTAAGCACAACTGTCAAATCGTGTTGCCACACGTAGTTTTGGCCAAATCTGATCTTATGTCCAGGTGTTATGGAGTAGGAATTGCCCGTAAGTATATAACTTCGACCGAAACTTAGGATCTTGAAACGATTGACGGAAACAGAACGATGTTTTATTTCGTTTACCGCTAAACGTATTTAGTGATTTGTGGTAAAAATGGGGCTAACAATTCTACAGGCTGTTCGTCTGGCACAAGACTAAGGGGAAAGCCAGACCAGAGTAATAGCCTATGTCTTTACGAGCCGATGTGAAACGGCTTAGCAGTAACTGTAATTAGACGTTATTGTCTTTCAAATCGCTCGGGGCGACCGGGCCGATGGATGAGAGGCCCTATCCAAAGTGACATTCTATTAGCGTTAACGATGATGGAAAAGGCAAAAATGTATAGGACTGACATAAGGTATCGAAAAGCTTTATGTCAACCCTGTTGAAAGTCGTTGTAGAAATACGAAACGCTTTCGAAGCGATTGTCACTTGTCTAGACCCTCACGTTCGTTTGTCGATAATTGCTGGTTTCTGACGTGAGGGTTTTCTTAATAAAATCTGGCAAGTACAGGAAAACATTTAAGTATCTAGACTATATCTATGGTTGCTCGACTTTGTTTCTGGCCAGCCTTTAGTAATACATATCTACCGAATGGGAAATCTTTCGCCTGTGATCATTAAGCTATCAACAAATTGGATGTCATTAAAAATCTTCTCACGAGAGTAAAGCTGCTGCTCATTCTGACCATCAAGTCTGTCTATTTGAACATGAATAACACCAGCATGGTTCAACAATAACCCAACTTTTTTTTTTTATGTCTTCTAATCTTCAAAGGACTTCTCCCGCTCCGAGCGGAGCGCAAGGCGTGTCAGACTTTTACTGACTAAAATCCACCCGTGTTCCTTCAGTTGCTTGTTGCCAAGGGCGGTATCCCTTTCGGAATTTCCCGCAACCCTGGCAAGCATCATTCTACCTAGCCTATGTAGGCAAGAATTTGAGAGAATTATGACGTTTGAGATCGATCTTGAAACCTATCACAACGCTCGGATATACAATAAACATAAACACCTTGTGTATATTTGTAGTTCTGAATCACGGAGTATTCTAGTGAGTCGTGCTAACCTAGGCTGCGGTTGCCATCTGGCAACATTGCGGTCAAACGTAAGCTTCTTGCAAATCTTAGAAATGACGACTTCTAACTGTTGTCACCATAGCCTATTTACCGTATTCGCGTCTATTTTATTTGTTCTAGCGTTTGTTATTCTCACTGCTAGGATACATAATTATCCTCTCTGTGAGATGGAGTGGGCCGTTATCCAAAATGCGGGTGACGCGGGTCCAGTACGGAATGATTACGTTTTCGAATGTTTGGTTCTAGGATATGTCGAGAATTACTCACGATATTTTGGTTGACATAATGTTGGGAAAATTCTTGTCTATATAATTTCTTGGATGATCGCCTTGTTACTAACTTTCAGCTATAATTTTTACACTTGAGATCATATTACGAGCTACTATTACATTATGTAATCTCGCGGTTGAGCAAAGCAACTAATTATGTATCATTATATGCTAACTAGGCATATGATTGGAGTACCACATGTTACTTAAATTGAGCAAGCAAATCTCAACTCTGCTTTAATCCAACAAAGTCGAAATTAGAGTGATTGAAAGATTTCGTGGACATTATTATCGATTATTCCCAGAATATATGACCACATGTGATCTGTATATTCAGTGGGACAACATAGGCTAAAAATAATAAATAAAATAATATCTACATGATCTGATTATTCCTCAGCGGGCCTTATCACATTACCTTTTTCGATATAGACTTGTTAATTAATTGACCGGGTCAAACTCATACAAAATACATCAGTACTTTAAACATTTGTTGCGGAACCGTGTAACACAATTATTGTTCAAATATTGTAAGTATGCTATAGTTGTCGCGTTTTAGCATGGCAATAGCGGTCATTCACCCACCTACATTTTCTAACATTTTTTTTTTCAATAACTTAATAATAACAGCCGCACGGGTCGATCCATCAGGTTAAGCTACGCTTGTCGGGGTTGGGTGACTATCTTTACATACCGAGAACCATCCGTGCCTCGGAAAGCAGGTTCAGCTGTTGGTCCCGGCTGTCATTCGTGGATCTTTGACTTTCGTTACGGGTTGTCAGAAACCCGAAAGTCTGGTAACAAGTCTTACCAAGGGGTACCGTCTTGCCTAGTTACTGGGTTTTGGGGGTCAGATAGGCAGTCGCTCCATGTAAAATACTGGTATTCAGCTGCATCCGGTTAGACTGGAAGCCGACCCCAACATAGTTGGGAAAAGGCTAGGCAGATTGGCAACTTAAATATCGTCCTATATCAATATCTATCGTGATCTTCAAAATGTTCCAATAACGAAAAGCTATACATAGTTCCTTGTTTCGGTTCCTACGGAGAGATATTACGGAAAGGGTAATGACTGCAATTGGCACGCTAAAACGCACAAACTATAGTTTAAAACAGTATTGCTTATTACCGTTAAATGTCCCGACGTGCTAAATGTTTTCAGAGACTTTCGGATGTATCCATATTTGGGTGGTCCTAATTTGTCACTTGAGTTTTCTATTGGGAATGGCAGAAAAACGAAAGTGTGTCAGCTTTTGAATAGTGTCAATAGTCAAAGAGTCATAGATATTGAGATGAATAGTAGCTATATGTATAGTGACAATGAGGCTATAGACTAAACTAAAACGGTGAAGGAAAACATCGTGAGGAAACCGACATTTCCTAGAACCAAAAATTCGAAAACATGTGACATCTATCAAACCGCACAGGTCCCGCGTAGTTGATTATGGCCCACTCTCTCTCACAGAGCGAAGGCCTATATCCCAGCAGTGGGAACGTTTGAGGCTGATTATGCTAAACAGGGATTATCTAAGAGGAGAGTGCGTCTATTAAAAGAAAAATATCAGGACAAAACTCGACCAACATCTAAGAATAACCATGAAACATATACATACATACATAAACTCACGCCATCTTCCCATGGGGGTAGGCAGAAACTACAGAACGCCACCTGCTACGATCCATACATACTCCTTTTGCCTCGTTTACGTTCATACATCTGGTCATACACGCACGCCGGTTGCGAGTACTACGCACCTGACCTTTCTGATGAACATCACCAATAAGGTCACTATATGTCCTTGTACCGGCGTTTCCACACACATCTGCCTTGTAAATACCTTTTTTTAGTCGCCTATCATTCATCCAAAACACACATATTATTTCATTTCGAAACATATAAATAACACATCATATTGGCGGAAAACTTTCAAACAAGGAAGCGTCACTTCACATCTGATGTTAATTGGTCGCCGATGTCTATGGACTTAAGCAATACCAGACGCATCACAGGTGTGTTGCCATGTCACCCCAGAAATAAAGCTGACATGTGTCATGTGCCTGGTATTTCACCAGCAGCATCCGTATCCTTCGCATCCAAATTCCGTTTGACCTGATCCAGGGAGCATAATTGTGATTATGTAAGGTGCATCTTTTCATACACGAAATATTTTAAGGGGTCATTGTACTCATCATTATGAACAACTTTCACTATGGGAACAAAATTTTAATTGCGAAATAAAAATCAGCTTTTCCCTACATTTTAACGAGCTATGCGAACATAAATGTAGGGAACAGCTGATTTTTTTGTATGAAAATATACACCATATATTTGGATATAGGCGATATGATTCAACCAGGACTCAAGGCCTTATCATACAGAATTAATGGCGAAATTTTTCCCTATTAAACTTTTTGTTTTATGAATGAGATCCGCAACTGTACGCGTTTTAATTCATACACTAATTAGTTAAAAGCATTTTTATGTTTGGGTTTGTTTAACCACGTTCTTTTTACTGGGAAACCACATGTGTTAATAATTTTCCTGTTAAAACGCCATATGTTTTGCAAGGTATAGGTACCTATTACTGAATGAATTAAACGTACGAGGATATTTTGCGAATTACGCACTATTTTGTATTATTTTATCATAGCACAATTTGCACAATGTAATTCGTGGAAAATTGCATGACACATCCTGTGCTACTACTAGAAGTCACGTAGGTCTCTCAAGTTAAGAAGCCTTCTGTGAATATTAAGGTAAGAAAAGACTAATATTTTATTCAATGGAACAATTATTAATAATAACATTGCTCCTTTACTATGAGAGTATTATCATCATTGATAAGTGTATAGTCTGAAGGAATTGTTTAGTAGTTGGCGTAGATGGTTGATAGAAAATAGTTTTTACACATAAGGGTCTAGGGATATTTATTTTAACTTAAAAATTATTTTAATTCAATTTTAGAGTACCTATGTCCTAAGATATCATACATGACATAACCTTTTAAAGCATTATATTAACAGCTTATAAAAACGTCTAAGTACATAATTTCAGTAATCGCCACTGGATGATAATCACAAATGGCGATTTAGAGTTTAAATGGCAACACTGCAGGTGGTGAGCACACTGTGCAATTTGTGTTAGGAGACCTTGGTTTTTATTCTGTCTTAATGATACACTGTGGCCACTTCCACGAGAAGTATGAATTAAGTTGCTTTAACATTATAACACAGGGAATCCTAGTGTGAGGTCTAGGTATTCAATCCAATAGTATGTAAACTTATGAAAATAAATTTATTGTTATACTTATTATTTTTAAACTAGCGACCCACTCCTGCTTCGCACGGTTTTTACAACTTGACAATACATCGAGATTTCTTGGTTTTAAGTAACTTTAATATTAACTTATTATACACATAAACCTTACGGAAAAAAATCTCTACACGATGGTGAAAATCTCATCAAAATCTGTTGCGTGGTTTAAAAGAACAACGCTGACATACAGACAAACACGAAAATCGACTTTAATTAATTTTCTGTAGAGATGTCTTTATTTTTTTAAATAAGGCCTGTCTAGCCTTTTCGCAACTATGTCGTGGTCGGCTTGCATTCTTACCGGATGCAGCTGAATACCAATATTTTACATGGAGCGACGGCGTGTCTGACCGCCACAACCCTGTTTCTGGGTAATACGATGCCCCTTGGTAAGACTGTTTGTCAGACTTTTGGGCTTCTGACTACCCGTAACGACTGATGGACAGTGCATTACATACTGAAAGCCATTTGTTTTTTTTTCCATATTAAGTCTTTCTATAGAAACTTACAAGAACTATGCAACATTTTAATACTATTTCAAGTACCAATAAAATAAAATGGACAATGCAAAACTCTTTCCATATGTAAAAAGAAATCAAAACCGCTTAGGTTCGCATCAACTCATATTCACAGATTATGCAAAACAAATTTCTACGATAAAATAAATACATAGTGCAGAATTTATTAGCAGCAAAATTTTATAGATCCATAAAACTAATCTACTACTAAAGGTTAGCGTAGATAGGCGCGACGCGACTCTAGTAGAACAATTCCTTTGACAACTTCATGGAAATTGTTCTACCACAATCGCATCGCATCTTCGCGTCGCGCCTGTCTGCGGGAGTCTTTAAGGTGAATGCACTTTAAAGTATTCGTAACAAAAAACTTAAAAGTCACTTGTATCGATTCGCACCTATTGCTTAGTCGATTATGTAGCTATTTATCGAGTCAAATCGATTTAAAAATGCCGACAAAAACTTTCAGATATCGTATCGATCGATGCCGTTATGGCCTCATACATAATAAATACATCTAAGATACTAATAATAATATTGTAAAGAGGTAAAGTTTGTGAGTTTGTATGTAGGGGGTAATCTTCGTAACTTCTGATCCGATGCCGAAAATTCTTTCACTAATGGGAAGCTACAGTATTGCCGAGTGTTATAAGTATATATTTGATGTTAAAAAAAGAAAATTCACGCGGAGAAAGTGGCGGGCAGAAGCCAGTAATTAATATTTAGAATAGAGTAAAGTATAAGTAACGTTACGTGTTTAGGGGTATCGTATTGCCCAGTTACTGGGTTGTGGAGGTCAGATAGGCAGTCGCTCCATGTAAAATACTGGTATTCAGCTGCATCCGGTTAGACAGGAAGCCGAACCCAATATAGTTGGGAAAATGCTAGCCAGATGATGAGTAGAGTATAAGGAAAATACATACTCTCGAAAAACATTACCCTCCTGGGGCAGTCGGGTAAAAACTCGTGGATAAGTTGTCTATCTGTGTTCAGATTGCTACTTAGAATGTTACTGACCTTTTAGTCGAAGATTTGACAAGTGACTGACCTTTGTCTTTTTGCTCGCAAAACAACCTCCAAATTAGTGACTTTTTTTCAATGTTGGCTTTTAATACTTGTAAATTTTGTGGTTTGTTGTGAAAAACGCAAGATTTCAAAAAGAGTCTGCATATCTGGCGATCTGGCCGGCCAGCTCAAATCGCTAAACGTGAGATTACAAAGCCCGGAAATTGGTGTTTCAAAATCTACATCGTTGCCTGAGGTGTGACTGTGTGTATCGCTACATTATATCTCTATGATCGCTACATTGCATTGTCAATTAATATCTGTGTACAACATATGTATCAAATTACAATGACATTCTGACGCCAATTGCAAAAATTATGCCACATTCACATAATGCCCCACCCTGTACAAGTATTACGAAGGTGAGCACTACGAAAGGATTTTTGACAATTCATACCCTAAAGAGGTTCAGAAGGAGCAGGAGGGGAGGTGGAGGGGAGGTGGAGGAGAGTGATGAAAGTTTATATGCGAGTGTGTCGAATTTTTGCCGATGGGAAATCCCAACAGGCACACGGCTTGTTTTAGTTTAAGATACAAATTGCACAAGGAAAACAGACCTTGCACAGTGGAAAACGGAATTTGCATAAGTTATATTCTAAATGTACACGTACACATAAGGAAAACAAACTAAATATTTTAATTTAAGCTTATTTTTAGGTACTATAATTGTACGGAAAGTCGAAGTAATGCCTAAATGTACACGTTTTAAACGTTTGACACTTGACACTCGACTCTAACAAAAATTTGCACTTTAAAGCTTAATATTTCGCAAACGGATCCCTGAATACAAAAATGTTTGTGACAATCTCACATTATTTTTAAACGACCTTTCCGACGATACCCCACAATATAGGATTGACGAGAGAAAAAAAATAACCACCCCGTTACTCTAAAAAAAATTATTTTTTACTATGTTATTTTACCACTTTGTCGGCGTAATTTATATGTATATCCATACCAAATTACAGCTTTCTAGCATTAAGAGTCTCTAAGCTAGGCCGCGGACAGACAGACAGACAGACGGACAAGGACATGGCGAAACTATAAGGGTTCCTTGTTGACTACGGAACTCTAAAAAGGCTAGTATTAATGCAGAAATGTCATTGGGATCGTTATGGCTGCAGTGTGACGTAACAGAACCTGTCTGAAGTCTGACTGACACAAAGGTCTTTGACATGACCTGAGGTAGGGCCTTGACTACAGGTTGTAATCATCTATACATACTTATTACAAATTGAAGTCGCTTTTCGTGTCTGTCGACCGCGTTGTTCTAAACTACGCAACGGATTTTGATATGGTTTTCTTTCACCATCATTTAGAGAATTTATTCCGGAAGGTTTATTTGTATAATACATTAAATTAACCTTACATATAATAAACAAATCTTGCTGTTCTGTTAAGTCGTAAAAACCTACGTGCGAAGAAGGGGAGGTCACTAGTACATTATTATATTGGAGCTCGAAATTGTGCACACATGTAAGTACTTACTATGAGGGAAAGGTTCAAGAAAGTCTTATAAACAGGTGTTATACTTACAGGCTGAAACGTTGTTGCAAAGAAGTTGGTTTTTAGGAACTATTAAGTAAAAACTACGTAAAATGCTTTAGGTTTCAGAAAACAGTTTTTAAGTCAAATTAATTTGTAATATTAATAAAATTATAGGACAAATCAAATTTATGGTTCCAGAATGGTACATAACATCTTTTTTGTTAATGTTAAGTTATCCACTAGGATTCCCCATATTTTTTGCACCAATATACAAAAAGTAAATAAATTCGTTTGCCATAAATAAATACCCATAGATATTCAAATATTTGTCCCGATACGGGAATCGGCCTAGTGACCCTGAGAGCAGTAGGATACGCTATTTGGGTCGTGGAAAAATAGACCAATAGTAACAAATAACATGGATTGTTAAATTTTTATCATGATAAGCCGCTTCCTACTATAAAACGAATTAAGTAAGTACAAATAAATTCTTAGTAAAACAGCTACAAAAAAAAAAAACAGTATATTTTGTGGGAATACCGTTCGGATTAATAATTAAGATTAGTAATTAAATAATTCTGTTTATTATCGTAGTTATGACGTGAAATATAATAACTTTAAGAGAATAAAAAAACCATAATAATAAAAACTGACGAGACTGTAATATTATCATAACTTTTTGTCGTCGGAAAAGTCAAATAAGATTCCATTTACCCTTGGGCATTTAATTATCCCAAGTACATATAAAGTTTCGGCAATTTCACTGATAACATCAAAATTTTATGCCAATACTGACGAACAACCAATAAAAACTTTTATCTAAGATCGGTAGTCGTGGAAAAAAAGCTGGTTTCTGAATATTGCACAAAAAACGAAGGTAGTTATCGAATCTGCACGACTTTGACATTTAAATTAAATTTTATTATTTTATTTTAATTATTTCCTTTTAACAAGCTTTATATTTATTCAATTTGCGAAAGATTGCAACAACAAATCTTTGCATGTGCGCTGTTGATGATGAAACCATTGTTAATTGTTATGACTATGAGATTATCATAAATGAGCAAAGAAGTAGGGTCTCAAATAATTTGGGACAATTACTCTTGTTTTCGTTTGAATAAAGGAGTTCAAACATTCTGAATTACATTTGGGACAAGTATTTTTAGACTCATTAATATTCATCATAGTATGTTCGTTATCTACGAATTAGCTGCACAATACATTATCATCGTCTACTTAGCTGCGTGTAAACGTCAGACTGCAATTAAATCAATTATTAACAGCTACAGAAAAATCTCGGTAACTACGCAACAACGAAGCGAAAAAAAAAAACAACACACTGTTTATACAGACAATAAATTCGAAATAATTGTGTGTCAAGGAGTTAGCATGTTCTTCATTGTTGGCAGACAATATTAAAAGTTGAACTTACCTTTGTTATCCCCTAGCAGGGTCTTGGCGGAGGGTGCAAGGCCGAAGGGGGCCTTCGGAACGATCGCAGCGCCCTTGTTTTTCTCAAAGAGCGCTTTGCGTTCCCTGAGAGACATTTCGGCCGGGTCCTTCGCCTTCGGGCTGCCCGTCTCGAACATCGCCGCCTTAGACAACACAGAACTCCTGTCAACACTCCCGTTTATTTTTGGACCCAACTTTTTCACTAGCGGCGATCCCTTCTCCGGCGCCGGCTTGTCGTCCGCCGGTTCCTGTTTTGTTTGTTTACAATCATCACTTGCGTCATTTTCGTTGTCGAGTTGCACTGCATTCTCTTTGTCTTTTTCACTTTCACATTCGTCTTCCGTAATAATATTCCGCGGCGGCGTGGGTGCTCTGTATTTCTTGATAGAGGGTTTTTTTGTTACGGCCGGGTTGGCGGGCGAGGGCGCCACCATTGTCGCCATGTTGGGGGCTGAAGCGGCACTGGGGGTTGTCGATGCGCACTTCGGTTCCTGTCGGTCGGGATCGGCGGTTTTCGTGGTGAATTCGTAGACGAGCCGCGATTGGCTGGCCGAAACTCGCCGGTAGCCCTCGCCCTCCTACGATTGGACAACGGCCGCGTAACGCGAGGGGTGAGCACGTGCTTGCATTTCGTTTATTGATACGATTTTATAGCGGTGGCTGAGTTCGCGCGGTTAGTTTAACTGGGTTAGGTTAGCGTTAAAGGGCTCGCGGCGAAGTTGCATCACATCTGGCGTTAGGTTGCGTAACTGAAGAGTATTGTAATTGTTATGACAGTCAATAAATAGTTTGTGGAGTTGAATGAACGTGTGTGTAGTGTCCGTTAGATCGCGGGGTCGTGTGTGCGCGCGTGAGTCCCGTGTGGCGAGCTCCAACTGACTGGCTGTCTGCCGAGGGCCGCACACGTTAGCCCAGCTGATAATTATATTTTGACGCATCGCGTTGTTTGATGCAAGGCCCGCTTTGTGTTATTATAATTATTGAGGAAATGTGTATCATTATTTCGGGTAAATGACACGTTGTGTTATGAAATGATTTATAATATTACCTTTTGTACGCGTTGATAATCGCGTCTGGTCTGTGAACTGTGCTCATCAGAGCGTCAATTTGGCATTCAATGACAAAATGAGGATTTTAGAATGTAACGGATTGAGGCACTTAAGTAATATTAATAACCTGAAATTCAATGAAAAAATATAAAAAAAAGACATAGTTAGGACAACATTTGGTCCTCAAGACATCCCTATCCCAGACTAGCTCACATCAATAAAGTTTGGGTAAAAAAAAATCGATGATTGCTGCTATGGCAGTTTTGCCGGAGACCAGTCAGTGCCGGATGCCGTAATGCCAAGACAATTTACTTATACAGAAACATTGGTGCGACCGGAAATCACACGAATTTTTGGAGAAAAGATGTCCTAACGTTCTGCTCTCGAAACTTTGACGTGATTATCGTCATCATAGCCTACAAAAATAGAAACATCCGAATTGATAACCTCCTCCTTTTAAAAGTCGCTTAACAACCTTGTTAATACCAGAGAAATATCTGGTTTTATTCGAACGTATTAATTAACAAAGTATTATTAACTTTGCAGGATGCTGGTTGGTAGACCAGGAAGCTGAATTGACATTAGGTCGTGTTAGGCGCTACGAAACAATAACATAGGATATTAACTCCCTTAGATTTAACATCAAAGCTAATGTGAAGGAATGAAGGCCATGATATGGTCGGGAAGACCAAAATGAAAATTCAAAACCAAAAGTTCTTTATTCAAACTGAGAAACAACACTTTTTGAACATCAAAATTACATAAGACAGTCGTCCAAAACGCGCCCTTCACTTCATCGTAGTGCTGGGAAGAAGTGGCGCAACAAACTCTCAAGAAACATGGATAGATTGTATGAAAGATGATATGGCTAGAAAAAGAGTGAAGTCTAAAATACCGTCTGCCAGAGGTAGGTCTAACAATTGAAGAAGAAAATATACTGAGCCAACCCTTAATAAATTAGGATAAGGACAGGAGAATATTTCAATGGTTACAAATATATAATAGACTAGCTGTGCCCCCCAGTTTCACCTGCGTAAGTCTCGATCCCGGGTCTAAAAATAGATTACGACCGATTCTCAGACCTACCGAATATACATATAAAATTTCATAAAAATCGCTCAAGCCGTAACTCAGGAGTATGGCAACTAACACTGTGACACGAATTTTATATATTAGAAAGAAAGATAAGTATATCAAAACCAATTGCCGTGCATTAGTCTCGCAAAAACTCGAAAATGGCTCGACGGATTGTCATGAAACTTTGGTAAGTTGTTGTATGCGTGCAGGAGAAGATTCCTTACAAAAAAAGTATGAAAAAGACATTACAACGCATGCCAGTGCGCATGGGCATTAGCTGTAATAGATAGCTTAGCCTACTCCCTCTCACAGAGAGGAGGCCTGTTTGACCTAATGACTGATTATCCTAGTTTAGAGTACTTCCAGGAAAAGAGTGATCGATACTGTTGATAAGTAACAAGGAACCATGACTGCTCGAAGCAAAGTCCATATCATAAAGGAAGACAAAAAATAAAAGCTTGTAAAAACTAAGCAAGTGATCTTGTATCATAATAATGTGATTAAGATTTTATTGGTCGTCGGTTAGCCATTTTAAATTGGGCTTAGTGATTTGTTATAGAGTTTCCTAATAAGGACATGTCACATTTAGTTTCAATAAAAAAACAAAATAAGAACATCAAATAAGGATTTAGCAAAAAAAAAATGTTACCCCTTTACATTAAAAAAAATCGGCCAAGTGCGACTCGCACACGAAAGGTTCCGTACCACCGTATAATATTTAGCAAAAAACGCCGGGAACAACACGTTTTTTTTATGGTAAAAATTAACGGGGGTCCCGTTTAATTTTTAACTTATTTTTATTATTTGCTAATATAGCAATAGAAATACACAATCTGTGAAAATGTCAACTGTCTAACTATTACGGTTCAAGATACAGCTCTCTGATATGACAGTCACGACGGGCGGAACGAATACCTCGGTTTTGGACAGCGGAGGCTTAGTAACAGGGCAGGGTTCCGTTTGGCACACTTTGGTTACGGAACCCTAAAAATCCATCACCGAGGTCTATCCAAAAATATCACATTCCACGCTCCTAAATTGATGAACCAATTGATGAACCCTTACTTAAAAGTTCGAGTGCCTGCCGAATTGTGATAGACAGACATCCCCCTTACGCCTTACGGTCAATGGCTTTAGCTAGCTTAATAGATACCGCTTAGTTTAACTGACGAGAGTCGTGTTACTCTAATTTAGGACTGTTTAACTGTTTAAGTAAACTGGGGAGCGCTTCTAGAGATCCTTCTCAGTTTTTCGACGTTCGAAAATTAGTTGGAGGATATTTGCGCTCAATGGATGAAGAATACTGAATTTTGTTGGACATTTGAAGCAAAGGAGTACCATGTTTCCCAGTACGGGTTGTGGAGGTCAGATAAAAAGTAGTTTCATGTAAATACAGGTATTCAGCTGCATCTAGTTAGACTAGAAGCCGACCCCAATATAGTTGGGAAAAGGCTAGGGAGATGATGAATCTGAAATGTCACGTTTACTACTGGATTAAGACTGATTTGATGGGTAATTTCATTACTTAGCACTAATTTTAAACCTACGAACGACTCATCAGAACTCCTAATCATCATTGTATGTATGAAATGCTTTGAAACTTTGCATGAATTAGCAATTATATTTTTTTTGTCACCTACAATACTTGTTACATCAAATCTACTATGAAGTAACATCACTTTAGCGTAGCAAAATGACAGATGCTTAATCACTTCCTCTGATATTTAAATATATTCTATAGTAATCGCTCCAAGTCAAATAAACGATGTCTGGACCTTCAAATATAGCCCAAGAATTTATAATCCAGACTGTCTAGTCGAGGTTCGATGCACCCAAGCAATCAATCTTATAAAAGCATTTACAGAAAAACTGATCCAAACCGACCGGTAAATGGTCCGCAAAAACTTGGTTCAACAAACTAATACCATGACCATTTTAAAAGACCTTCATTTCTATGGAGTTTTTACCAAAGAATGGGTCTTGAATCTGGCCAGGTTTGCAGGGAAGTGAAGCTGTCGTAACAATGATGCAATTTGTATAAAAAAAGGCATTGCGACATAAAAGCTGAGGCGATTAATCTGTATCGGGGTGTAAAAAGACAGTAAATTCACACAGTAAAATGCTTTACGATTTATAGGTTGGTGGGCCTTTTACTGTTTACGATAACACATGGCCCATGTTTCTGGAAAGTACGATAATTCTTCCCTGTTGGGATATAAAGACAATCTTTGTATTGATAGCCAGTTCTCAATGCGTTATGCAATGTCTGTTGTGAAACCGATCTTTCTGGTTATGGCTTCAAAGAGACACCATACGCCAGTGCCTTGGTCTTGTATAGTGAATTCAATCTTAATTATTATGGCAATAATGTCATAGGCTCGTGCCTTCTCGAAGAGAGAAGAGGCTTTTGCCATGCAGTTGAACAAAATGGGCAGGTATTATTATAGGGGCAGGACTTAACACAATTTTAAGGCCTTCTGCTGTCAAGCTTTATTTTTAACTGACTTCTCCAAAAAGGAGGAGGTTCTCAATTCGACTGTATGTTTTTTTTTTTTTTGTATGTTTGTTACGCCATTACTCCGCCAATTATGATTTATTGACTTTGCTTGCGTAGTTTTTGAGTTAGCTTCAATATTACGTATTTTTCCCACTTAGTTTATCTAGATGATACATTCATTTACTCCTTCACTGTTATTTACATCAGCTAGTGGAATTTCTTTGAGTGTTTTTTTTGGAAGCCGGTTCTTGTTCACGACTTCGATTCAACAAAATCCCTTAAGATATGCATCGCATAATCAGCCTATAATGTTCCCACTGCTGGGATACAGGCTATCACTGAGAGTGGGCCGTAATCCACCACGCAGGCCCAGTGCGGGTTCGTAGATGTGACATGTCTTTGAATTTTTGGTTCTAAGTTTTAAGACATGCCGGTTTCCTCACGATGTTTTTCCTCACGGGTTTGAGAGCAGTGATGCTGAAATAGTTAACAAAAAGTAAATTGCCTGTCTGGGTTCGAACCTACGACCTACAACTTGTTATTCGCGGCCGTTACCACTGGGCTACCACTGCTGATGATATGCAAAATATGCTCTAAGAACACATAGACCCCATAAAAGAAATATAATACAATATTAATTAGCACAATAAGCTCCACCATGATTACAAAGTGTAACACTGGGTCAGATAAGGCAAGTAAATTTTCTCAGAATTAGGAGTATTGAATTACGATTGACTGATAAGAAAGCTCGTTTGCTCTTGGTAATTAATACGTGTTCAAGAACTGTGGGTGTAGTCGGTATAGCTTTAAAGTATTATTAACAACAGGAAGAAACGACGATATTTAGTACCCTGCTCTGTTTTTGCCTTTTGCCTTTTGTAGGTCTCCTGAAGTACTGAAGAGTTTAAAAAAATACAAGATTAAAGATTAAGGTGAAGTGATTCCAAAGCAGATGTTTTGACGCGTTTCGCCTTCACGCAAAATCAATGTTTCTCTCAAAATAACAACGTATTTGCGTTTTTTTTTATGTTTACGAGAATTTAAGAGTGTCTTTAGTGAAGTATGAGGCCCGAAACACGATTTACAAAACTTTCCTCGATACAAAAAAACCGCAAAGTTTCCTTAAAATCTGCTTTTTTAAAGAGAAAACCCTATTCCATTCGATTGTTATCAAAGCAATTGTAATAAAATTTTGTCTACGTGTTCACTATTAAATACTTTAAGGGATTATGGAATTATTTTTCTATATAAACACAAATAAAATTTTAAAATTAAATATTTGTAAACATAGTGCAATAGAATTGCGCGCCACCCCCCTCGGCTCTCGTCAGTCCCACTTCGCCTTAAGGCATTCAACTATGTCAAGCAAGAGAATGGGCAGAAAAGCACTCTCATACACTAGAATAGAATAGAATACTCTTTATTATGCACACCATAAAAATTACAGACATAAATAGTCCCAATGTCTAGTTTATAATGATGAGTGGTTTAGTCTGTACCATTGTCTAGCCAAATGTTTTAAAACAGGCTATTTAGGAGCTATGAGGATGCTTCTTTTTCGGACTGACATCATCTATCTACGTTTAGTTTATAGGGGCGTTTAGCGGCCCGCAATGCGCTTCTATTGTATGTCGTTCAGTGTCCATCTACCGATTAATAAAAATTTCAAAATTCACTGACAGAGAACGCATGATTTTTTGCACAAGAGTTCTCTATAATAACCAAGATGAGCATTAAGGGTGTTTGAAAATTCATCCCCTAAAGGGGTTAAATAAGGGATGAAAGTTTATAAGGAAGTACGCCATTCACCGATAGAAAATCCCATCTGGCGCATGGCTTGTAAGTTCCTAAACTTAGAAGGTATCGGGCGGAAATAAGGGGAAGATGGTGGTTGGAATTAAAGAGCGCTCGAATTTTGGAGGAGCTCGTGGCTAAGTAATAACAGCCGCGCGGGTCGATCCATCAGGTTAAGCTACGCTTTTCGGGGTTGGTGCGTGGATCGGTGACCATCTTTACATACCGAGATACCTCCTTGCCTCGGAGAGCACGTTGCCGTTAGTCCCGGCTGTCATTCGTGGATCTTTGACAGTAGTTACGGTCGTTAAAAGCCCGAAAGTCTTACCAAGGGGTATCGTATTACCCATTTACTGGGTTGTGGAGGTCATATAGGCAGTCGCTCCATGTAAAATACTGGTATTCAGCTACATCCAGTTAGACTGGAAGCCGACCCCAACATAGTTGGGAAAACGCTAGGCAGATTGATTGGTAGATGGAATTTTTGGAGTATCTAAGAAATTGTTGAGACTGAAGTATAGTCCTACACGAACATTCACCAGGAGAAAACTAAACATACGATCAATTCTGTCTTTCACAACCATCCATTTGTGTAAACCTAAAGCAAATATACACAGTACCAAGCGACCCATATAACAGTAATACGGAAACTCGAACCGATGAACATGATGACATTTTAAGCGGCCACACCATGCGAGATGCGTATTTAGATTGCACGCGGAACTCCTGCGCATAGCACAGATACACAGGTAGAAATAGAAATGTTTCCGAGGATTGAGAAACTGATTTGGGTGGTAATGTTGAAAGAAAGAAAAAACGTTTATTTGCGGTAAACATGACGCCAAAAAGAAAATAAAAAAAAATTGAAAAGGTATGATGTTGTAATGTTAACTGCAGGAATCCGCTGGATGCGAGAAGCATAGAACCGTTCGAAGTGGCGATGCTTGGGGGAGGCCTATGTCCAGCAGTGGACGTCTTTCGGTTGAAAATAATGATGATGTTGTAATGTAAATTCAGTATAGGAGTTTTACTTGGAAACAAGGAGAAAAAATATATTTCAAAACAAGAAAAAGGTCTACCATAAAAGTCTAGGCAAATAACAACCGACTTTTTTGAGTATTTAAGTGCTTGTTTGTGGCAATACCTAAGTTCCTACTTGAAAGGCTGTACTGGTACAGAACTCTCGAATACTTGGAGGTAAGTTAAAAAAGGCTTTAAGGAAAAAGGTCTGACATAAGGGTCTCGGAAAAAAACGACTTTTATGCAGCGCGTCACGATTGGATGAAGAGCTCGCGAGGTGATATGGAATTCACAGCCGCAAAAGAGATGATACAAAATCGATAACTTCGGTAAATATAGAAAATTATTTTAGTTTAAATTCCGCAAAGTAAACGCTTGATACTATATATATCTATATGTATCGATACCTTCGAGGATAAGGTTGAGAGTGTCCTTAATATTGAAATCATGATTGTATTGCGCAAATATGATCACACTTTTGAATTTTGTACTTTAACTCAAAGGATAGCTGTTTAAAATGATCAAAATACTAATTTAAAATTTGCTGTCGCTCCTAGCAAGATAATATACTTAGCTTGTCTTACTTCACTGTTGAAATGACCTACCTTTAATCGTAAAACTAAACTATGTATTCTTTTTCAATGTCTACCTCCATTTTCTAAACACCTTATCTTAAATGAACCCCTATGTTCTGAGATTATCACCTGTACAATGGCAATTTATCACCATTCAAGGGTATAATAGATCATTTACTTTGTAATACTCGGAGTATTACAAACTAAATGATCTATTATATCGCGTCGCGTCGGTCCATATGGCTGCTACCATGAATAGTCTATGGAAATAAAATCATCATACAATGCAAACGAATGTCGTAATTTATTGTTATGAGTTTTGGTCAAATATGGATAGGTTTATTTTAATAAATAAACAAAATATAATTAAATGTTTGCATGTATTACATAATTATGGGATGATCTAAAAAAACAATCTGTCTAGCCTTTTCCCAGCTATGTTGGGGTCGGCTTCCAGACTAACCAGATGCAGCTGAATACCAGTATTTTACATGGAGCGACTACCTATCTGACCTCCACAACCCTGTAACTGGGTAATACGATACCCCTTGGTTAGACTGGTTGTCAGACTTTCGGGCTTCTGAAGTTCTGACGACCCGTAACGACTGTCAAAGATCAAATGACAGCCGGGACCAACGGCTTAACGTGCTTTCCGAGGCAAGGAGGAGTCTTGGTAAGTGAAAATAGTCACCCATCCACGGACCAACCCCGGCAAGCGTAGCTTAACCTGATGGATCGACCCGAGCGGCTGTTATTACTTAGCCACGAGCTCTCCCAATGGGATGATCTAAAATTTAACTTAAATATTTGTCCAATTTCATGTCAACTTTTGTAGTTGGTTGTTTATTGATCAGCCAATTATGACATTCAAACGAATCGTTTTCTTAACAAAGGTAACATTCTTTATTACCAAACTGGTCTAAATAGATTCGTAAGCTAGTTTTGCCTGTAATAACTACTTCTATGGGAGGGTCGACTATGCAAACCTATAAGGTATTTGCTTCATAATTGGTAAAATTTTAACCAATCAAATCTATCAATCTGCCTAGCCTTTTTTCAACTATCTTGGGGTCGGCTTCCAGTCTAACCGGATGCAGCTGAATACCAGTATTTTACATGGAGCGACTGCCTCTCTGACCTCCACAACCCAGTAACTGGGTACTCGATACCCCTTGGTAAAACTGGTTGTCAGACATTCGGGCTTCTGACGACCCGTAACGACTTAATTCAACCAATAACGGTGCGATAAAACATTATTATTATCATCAAACGCCCCAATTAATACAATTCATGTCATTATACAGATAATCTATATTTTATCTTTATCGGTAAACAGCTGTTACATTCCTATCTTCCATGTTCCGAATACAAAACAATTGAACCACCCAGTTTATCTTGGCATGCGGCAAAACAGTGAACTAAAATTTGAAATATATTGAATTTGACAACTATCTTAGCCTACAGCGCCACCCTGATGTGTCAAGATTTATTGGCCTAGTACTACAGATGTTGCATTTCAGGAACGAGCGTCATTCATTCCAATTTAAACCTTATAACAATGCCGAATGTCTATGTGAATTTTCTATAACACCCGAATGTTCTGTTTATCTAAAGGGATGATGAATGAGTGTGATAGTGTCGAATGACGTCATAGGACCACACGTGGTGTGTAGGGGGGAAATGGAATGTATTAATTAATAGGAGATTGTTTTCAATAATGTTGTCCCTTCTAAGTTTTGAGAGGGATGACAGACAACAATAATTTTATGGTGATTTTAGTTTAAATTAAAACAGTATGGTTGGTTGAGATGAGTGTAGTCGAGGATCGAGTTAATTGTCGTGAATGAGGATACTAATATGTATAATTTATGTAAAAATTGTGAGTTTGTATGTAGGGGTTAATCTTCGGAACTACTGATCCGATTCCGAAAGTTCTTTCACTAATGGGAAGCTATAGTATTCCGGTGTCATAGGAATTAATAATATATCTTAGTCGCGGGCAAAAGCTGGTTATTTATACAATAATTGCATGGAAAAAAGTGGTTTAAAACAAAAGATTGTAATTTTCTTGATTATATTAAAAAATTCAATCTTTTAAATTTATGTATACTCGTTGGATTTTTAGCTGCTCTGTAGTCTATACCTACTGTAAAAGCAGAAATTATATAAAACTTATGAAAAATCCTCAGAAGATATAATAATTACAAAAAAAAAAATATTAGGCACTTAAAAAAGCATATTCAAAAGCATTTGTGGTCAACACATTTAGGGCTGTCTCAAATAAAAAACATAGAGAAACAAAAGAGGACCAGAAAAACAATTCGTCGAAAGGTCTTTTGAAATAATAATAATATGATTTGTGTAAAGCGAAACAATAGTGAACACTCCAGTGCATAATATTACGACGACCATTATGCGCACTGAAATGCGAACGAGTGGTGAAAGAATGCTCCGGCGCTGATTTTATGCGCTGGCCTTGGGTATAGGGCTGCACAGGTTTCGAAATAAAGCTTGCATAATGTAAGGGTAATATTTTGATAAAGTACACATTAAAATTAAATCAGTTTGGAGTAAGCTCTTCCCGAGAGTAAGATTTCGTCACAGTATATGTGAGGATCGTAGCAGGTGGTTTCTGCCTACCCCCATGGAAAGAAGGCGTGAGTTTATTTAAATTAGACGCCTTTTAAAGATAAGCAAAGAACACAATTTTAATTGAAAATTATTGTTTGTTTATGACACCTTCATTTAATCCCAAAGGGTCTTCAAGACAGCCCTATAAGCATAAATTCGGCACGAACCCAGAAACCTTTTTGTCGTAAGCCCACCCATAAGGCCGTAGTCGTGAAATAACGAAAGCTTTAAATATAGCCGTAAAACATCAAAATAAGTCGTAAAGTCGCCGGGACTTCGGAACGGAACAAAGGGTAACTTGGGTTAGATATGGTGGGGTTTATTTATATATGTCTGGGCCGTTGGAACTGTGTTTTGATAAAGCTTATGGTTTAAACCTCCAACTGTCACTAACGAGACACGAGAGGAGCTCGTGGCTAAGTAATAACAGCCGCACGGGTCGATCCATCAGGTTAAGCTACGCTTGCCGGGGTTGGTCCGTGGATGGGTAACCATCTTTAAATATCGAGATTCCTCCGTGCTTCGGAAAGCACGTTAAGCCGTTAGTCCCAGCTGTCATTCGAGGATCTCTGACAGTCGTTACTGGTCGTCAGAAGCCCAAAAGTCTGACAACCAGTCTTACCAAGGCGTATCGTAATACCCAGTTACTGGGTTGTGGAGGTCAGATGCTCCATGTAAAATACTGTTATTCAGCTGCATCCGATTAGACTGGAAGCCGACCCCAACATAGGTGGGAAAAGGCTAGGCAGATTGATTGTCACTAACGAGACACAATAGAATTTTAATTGTTCTAGGCCTTCTTAAGGCCAATCAACATTTGAGCGGAGAATCCTGGCCAGTCCGAACTGTGCACAGTAGACTGCGCAAATATTTTTTAAAGAACCTAACGGTGACCTGGGGCGAGTGTGAGTGAGAGAACATGTGCGAAAGTTCGGAGAGCCTATGTTCAGACCGGCCAAGATTTTATCGGCAGTATTGTACTTACATACTGTTATTGTAGTGAAAGAAGCTTTTCGTAAGTATGAGGATCAGACACAGGTCTAGAAGAAACGATGTTCTCATTAAAAATGTTAAAGTTTATTTCCGGGAAAGGATCAAGGATCCAGGACGTCCCGGGGATCGGGAAGGTGCATTTAGATGATATGTAGAACAGACGGGTAGAAGGCGCCTGAAGACGGGCGTCGTCACCGAGACAGGTAACGCTGGCGCGACAAGCTGAACTCTTTCTTGAGTGAGGCAGCAGGCAAAGATGAATGGAGAATTATGGGGCGACATTTGCCCAGCAGTGGGAATAAAAAAATGTAGAACAGACGGGATTAGCGACAATCTAAAAATAAGTAATTAAATCAAATGCATTTTTTGCGCGATGGGTCGCACAAGTGTGCTGGATTGGAGGGTGGAAATCAACAGGACACTTGTCACTGTGAAGACGGACGGTGGACCATGGTGGAAGTACTTAAATGAAAATACTATATTCCACTGTCAAAGGTAGCGAGTACTGATGATCTACTCAGCCTACTGTCTTATACCAGATCTGAATCGAAACTCAGTCGGAACTAACTATGAACTAACTCGGATGGTCACTCGGAACTATATCGGAACTAAATCAGAACTCTATCGGAACTGACTCTATTTGGACAAGACAGGCCCTTTTATGTGCCCCAGTGGCGTCAGTTTATCCCTACCATTTCCCACGCTTTGGGTCCGACCAGTACTCGCTACGCTATTGTTTATTAAAAACTATAGAAAACACATTTGGTGCGGATGACAATGTCGGCACAAACTGTTACTACTAACTATATAAAATACAATAGACGTAGATATATTTAGTAACCAATTCCGCTTGACTATTCTTCAAGAGTCCTTAAAAAACCCTGTAAGAAATCGACACGTGTTTCACCTCTCAACGAGGCATCCTCAGGATGACGATTGACCAATTGCAAACCAGAACGCGACGTGTTACCACACCGAGCGCTGGTTTCACTTTGCGTCCAGCGCTCGGTGTGGTAACACGTCGCGTTCTGGTTTGCAATTGGTCAATCGTCATCCTGAGGATGCCTCGTTGAGAGGTGAAACACGTGTCGATTTCTTACAGGGTTTTTTAGGACTCTTGAAGAATAGTCAAGCGGAATTGGTTACTAAATATATCTACGTCTATTGTATTTTATAATGGATTTCCGCAAAGTCACGCCTGAATCAATTAACTAACTATATAAATAAATGCACATTTTATGAAGCAGACAATAATCCACGTTTTGCGCTACCATTAACAAAACATTTAGACACTAATAAAACAATGCATTTTACTACGACGCTCGGCAATAAGCAGATACAATATAACCCAAAATTCCCGAGCGCCGCCAGAGGGTTTCGAACATGTGGCTACTTTCTAAAATGGTTAACAACTAAAATGGTATTTTTCCTAAAAATAACACATGCCTATATCATTTAATTCTACAGCTTAAACTATCCGATCGGCTGTCCTGCACATTCCTCCCGCCGTGTGACGTCCAGTTATGTAGTACTGGGTGTCGCACCTATTAAAAACGGTGCAGGATAGCCGCTCTCGACCGGTAACACGACGTTTTCCACTGGTTGCTGAAGAATGTCGGCTTTTGTGCTGATGTCGGTTGTGCGTGCGATGTATTTCGGACCAGGTCTAGTAGTGCAGATGCGTCCTCAGGCCAACACGCAGGTACGATGTTCGAAGCTGGTTGCGCAGGCATGAGGCTCGGAGCAGTGGTCTGCACAGGCTCGAGGTTCCGAGCTAGTTGTGCGGGCTCAAGGTTCGGCGCAGGCTCAAGGTTCGGCGCAGGCTCAAGGTTCGGCGCAGGCTCGAGGTTCGGCGACGACCGTGCAGGCTCAATGTTCGGCACAGGCTCTTGGTTCGGAGTATGCTGTGCAAGCATGAGGTTCGGTGCAGGGTCGAGGCTCAGAGATGGCCGCGCAGGCTCAATGAACGGCACTGGGTCAAGGTTCCGAGCATGCTGTGCAAGCATGAGGTTTGATGCAGGCTGCGCAGTCTCAAGGTTCGGCGCAGGCTCAAGGTTCGGAGATGGCCGCGCAGTCTCAATAATCGCCACAGGCTCAAGGTTTGGTGCAGGCTCGAGGCTCAGAGATGGCCGCGCAGGCTTAATAATCGCCACAGGCTCAAGGTTCGGTGCAGGCTCGAGGCTCAGAGATGACCGTGCAGGCTCAATGTTCGGCACTGGGTCGAGGTTCGGTGCGGGTTCGAATTTCGGAATTGGTTGCGCTGGCACGAGGTTCGGTGCAGGTTCGAGGTTCGGAGCAGGCTGTGCAGGTGCGAAATTCGATGCAGGCTGCGCAGGCATGAAGCTCAGTGCTGTCTGCACAGGCTCGACGTTCGGAGCTGACTGCGCAGACTCAAGGTTCGCTGTGGGCTGCACAGCCATCAGATTCGGCGTAGGCTCGAGGTGCGGAGCTGGCTCAAAGTTCGGCGCAGGCTCGAGATTCGGAGCAGTCTGCACAGGCTCGACGTTCGGAGCTGGCTGCGCAAACTCAAGGTTCTCTGTGGGCTGCACAGCCATCAGATTCGGTGCAGGCTTGAGGTGCGGAGCTGGCTCAAAGTCCGGCGCAGGCTCGAGATTCGGAGCAGTCTGTACAGGCTCGACGTTTGGCACTGGTTGCGTAAACTCAAGGTTCGCTGTGGGCTGTACAGCCATCAGGGTCGGTGCAGGCTCGAGGTCCGAAGCTGGCTGCGCGTTTTCGAGGTACGGCGCAGGCTCAAGATTCGGTGCGGGTTCGACGTTCGAAACTGGCTGCGCTGGCACTAGGTTCGGCGCAGGCTCGAGTCTCAGAGCTGGCCGTGTACGCCTAATGTTCGGCACAGGCTCGCGGTTTGGTGCAGGCTGCGCAGAGACGATTGACTTGTGCGATAGATCACACCAAGTACGCTGCACAGGAACATTTTTCGGAGGATGCTGCGCAGTAGTAGATAGCCAGGATACGGTGGCGATCGCTGGCTCTATTATCGGTGGTCGTTGCGCACTAGCAGTTAGCCAGGATACGGCTGTGATCACTGGCTGCAGGTCCGGGTGTGGCTGCGCAGGCACGTAGTTCTGTTGCCTGGAAGTGTTAGGTTCTGCGGGCACTGGCCTTGGTCGCGGCTGCGCAGGCACGTAGTTCGATTGCCAGGATGTGGCTGTGATCACTGGCTGCAGGTTCGGATGTGGCTGCGCAGGCACGTAGTTCTGTTGCCAGGATGCGGCTGTGATCACTGGCTGTAGGTTCGGGTGTGGCTGCGAGCGCGCGGAGTTCTGTTGCCAGGGTGCGACGGCTTCTGCCAGCGCTGGCGTTGGTCGCGGCTGCGCAGGCGCGTAGTTCGGTAGCCAGGATGCGGCGGGTTCTGCCGGCCCTGGCGTTGGTCGCGGCTCCGCAGACACGTAGTTCGGCTGCCAGGATGCGGCTGTGATCACTGGCTGCAGGTTCGGGTGTGGCTGCGAGCGCGCGTAATTCTGTTGCCAGGGTGCGACGGCTTCTGCCGGCGCTGGCGTTGGTCGTGGCTGCACAGGCGCGTAGTTCGGTAGCCAGGATGCGACGGGTTCTGTCGGCCCTGGCGTTGGTTGCGGCTGCGCAGGCACGTAGTTCAGTAGCCAGGATGCGGCGGGTTCTGTCGCCCCTGGCGTTGGTTGTGGCTGCACAGGCGCGAAGTTCGGTAGCCAGGATGCGGCGGGTTCTTTCGGCCCTGGCGTTGGTTGCGGCTGCGCAGGCACGTAGTTCGGTAGCCAGGATGCGGCTGTGATCACTGGCTGCTTGAGTTCCGATGTTACTCCCTCCTGATTGGGAGCGGCGTACATACTGATCCCACTTTCAGTCAAAAGGTGCGGGTGCGCTGAGCTAACTCCCGCAGGTGCAGTCACCGGGATATCCCAGGACACGGCAGTGGTCACTGGAACTGCAAATTCGATCCGGGACTGCGTATTTGGTCGCACCTCTTGTGTGTGTGGCTGATCGTCTATGGCGAGCAATTTACTACACTGCAGTCTAGTCTGTACTCGATCCGCTTTCGTAGCTTCGGTAGTTACTGAGGTGAGTTTATCTTCATCGTCAGATTCAGCTTCGACCTCGGCGAGTCGCGCGGTTGCTAACTCCACTAACCTTTGTGCTAGCTCTGCTTTGGCCTTGGTTATGCGACGCGCTTTCGAGTCCCTCTTGCTGGATCTAGACGATGTAGGCTTGCTTCTACGGTCGCTAACCGATTTGTCGGTAGCTATGACGGCTTGCTGTTGACTAGTCGGAGCAGGATCAGCAATGGTCAGTGCTCCCGACGTAGTCGCGGTTTCTTCTGTAGCCGTCATGGCTGTCGCCGTAGCGTAAGTCGCAGAATCAGTTTCGGCTGCTGTTGTTGACGTTGGGCCGCCTCTTCTTCCGGTGGAACGCGTGACAGGCATCTTGCTTCTACTCCTCGAATCCGGCTCGAAGGACCAATTTGCACGATGGGTCGCACAAGTGTGCTGGATTGGAGGGTGGAAATCAACAGGACACTTGTCACTATGAAGACGGACGGTGGACCATGGTGGAAGTACTTAAATGAAAATACTATATTCCACTGTCAAAGGTAGCGAGTACTGATGATCTACTCAGCCTACTGTCTTATACCAGATCTGAATCGAAACTCAGTCGGAACTAACTATGAACTAACTCGGATGGTCACTCGGAACTATATCGGAACTAAATCAGAACTCTATCGGAACTGACTCTATTTGGACAAGACAGGCCCTTTTATGTGCCCCAGTGGCGTCAGTTTATCCCTACCATTTCCCACGCTTTGGGTCCGACCAGTACTCGCTACGCTATTGTTTATTAAAAACTATAGAAAACACATTTGGTGCGGATGACAATGTCGGCACAAACTGTTACTACTAACTATATAAAATACAATAGACGTAGATATATTTAGTAACCAATTCCGCTTGACTATTCTTCAAGAGTCCTTAAAAAACCCTGTAAGAAATCGACACGTGTTTCACCTCTCAACGAGGCATCCTCAGGATGACGATTGACCAATTGCAAACCAGAACGCGACGTGTTACCACACCGAGCGCTGGTTTCACTTTGCGTCCAGCGCTCGGTGTGGTAACACGTCGCGTTCTGGTTTGCAATTGGTCAATCGTCATCCTGAGGATGCCTCGTTGAGAGGTGAAACACGTGTCGATTTCTTACAGGGTTTTTTAGGACTCTTGAAGAATAGTCAAGCGGAATTGGTTACTAAATATATCTACGTCTATTGTATTTTATAATGGATTTCCGCAAAGTCACGCCTGAATCAATTAACTAACTATATAAATAAATGCACATTTTATGAAGCAGACAATAATCCACGTTTTGCGCTACCATTAACAAAACATTTAGACACTAATAAAACAATGCATTTTACTACGACGCTCGGCAATAAGCAGATACAATATAACCCAAAATTCCCGAGCGCCGCCAGAGGGTTTCGAACATGTGGCTACTTTCTAAAATGGTTAACAACTAAAATGGTATTTTTCCTAAAAATAACACATGCCTATATCATTTAATTCTACAGCTTAAACTATCCGATCGGCTGTCCTGCACACATTTATTGGCCGCCCATGACATTATTCGTAATTGAATCGATGTAAATTTAAAGAATTTATTATGTATGTAAATATTTGGCCAAATTAAATACAACAAATTATTTTTAAAGGACATCTTACAAGGAAGGTTTTGATTAAAAAACAAACATTAATAAGTAGGTCACAGAAAGAGCACACGGTCTCTCTGACAATCACTACATATTATAAAACAAAGTCCTCCGTCGCGTCTGTCTGTCTGTCTGTTCGCGATCTCAAAAACTTCTGCACCGATTTTCATGCTGTTTTCACCAATGGATAGAGTGGTTCTCGAGGAAGGTTTTAGTATATAATTTGTCAAGCGGGCGAAGACGCGGGCATCAGCTAGTTAAATATAAAAGCTTGGTAATTAAAGCTTCCAAAAGGAAATCAAGTAGGTAGGTCCTTTCAAGGTTTCATATACACTACAATTTTATTACCTCTGATAATAAAACAGTTTTCTTTTTATGATCAAGTAACTGCCTCGTTGTTCCAGTGATCGCAAGCGCTATTGCTGAGCATGAGGTCGTGCGATTCCCAGGTCGGGCAAAGTGATATAGGGTTTTTCTATCTGGAATTTCTCAGTCCAGAGCCTTGATTTGTGCCCGGTTGATGGCAATAGCCTAACCCCCCATTACGAAATGTGGATGTACTAATAGTTATTTATCATAACACGAATGTGGTATCGATTGTGATAATAGTATCACATGAGTGTTTTAATACCTAATAATTTACAGTTGCATACAAGACTTTATCTACACCCATGATATGAATCCTCTATAAAAGGTACTTTGCAATACTAAGGCGATTAACACACTGCCTCGCACCACGCAGCGTAACGCATGAATGCGTGTTCTAACGTTGCTTGTAAGTATCTCCGTTTGTATAGAAAACATGCACAGTCCAACACACGACCAGGGATACTGCGTATCTGCCCATTAGTTTTAGACGTCAAATAGCATGGCTATTAGCTTTTAATATTATAAACTCAGACATAAGTAGTATGTCGAAGTCTCATGTAATAAGCACCACAAAAATTAGTAATAATACTAATATTAAGGTGGTTAGCGATAATTTAAACTAGTCAGTAAGACAACAGAAGGTACCAGTAACAATGTAGTTAATGTCACCATTCACAAAGTATCTTCTAGCACTCAATTAGTTAACAATATTTGTAAAAAAGGGGCTAAGCAGAATTCCTTGAAATTGTTTCACCAAAATATTCAAGGTTTTTCTTCCAAACAATTAGAAATTGAATTGTTTTTAGAAAAAACAATGCTTGATATTATTTGCATAACCGAACACTGGTTGAAAGATTATGAAACATTAATTAATTTTGAAAACTATAGGGTGGGCAGTTGTTTTAACCGAAAATCCATGCTGCGTGGAGGTTCACTAATCTTAATTAAAAATTGTATAAAATCTAAGACTCGTAATGACATAGTTGAACTATCGGTGCAACATTGCATTGAACTGTCGTGTGTTGAGCTGGATAAGCATTACATAGTGTGCGTATACCGACCTCCCAATTATCAAAACTACTCTATATTCGAGTCAGTAATGGAAGATGTTTTGGCAAAACTTGTAACGGGTAATAAATCAGTCATTATTTGTGGTGACTTTAATATTAATATTTTGGAAAATAATTCAAATAGCAGTAGATTATTAAGTCTCTTCAAATCATTCAATCTGTCAAATGTGTTTTTGGAACCAACGCGAATTACTACGACTACTGCTACATGTATTGATAATGTCTTTTGTAGCTGCGACTATTTAGATAAAGCCATTGTAAATTATCTCCCATCTGATCACAGCGGTCAAACCGTTGTTTTTGAGTCCGACACACCACTACAAAAAGTGCAGATACAAACTAGACCAATAACTTCGGGTAATTTAAATAGGTTTAATAGCACTCTAATTAGCAAGTTAAGTACTCAGGGCCTAAATATAGACAATGGTAATATTTTGTATGAAAAATTCTTTTTATTAGTGCAAACAGAGTTCAATAACTCATTTAAGAAAAAAACCAAAACTATTTGCCCTAAGTTTTTATTCAGTGACTGGGCAACTAAAGGCGTCAGGAAAAGTAGGGAAAGATTATTTGAACTGTATGGCCTTAAGCCGTATATTAACACGGAAACTTTTAATAAGTATGTTGCTACTTACTCAAAAACGTTTAAAATAGTCTGCAAAGCAGCTAAAGCTTCTTTTATTAGCAACAAGGTTAAATCAGCAGACAATAAAATAAAGACAGTTTGGAAAATTATAAACAATGAAACTAACAAGAACAAAAGACGTAACACTGATTACACACTGGACACTTCCCGCGGTCTCATTAGCGCTAACATTGATGTTGCTCAGGAATTTGCAACTTTCTTTACCAATATTCCAATTAAGACTACGGAAACTTTAAATTCCTCGCCCTCACTTGCTATTGATTTACTAAAAGCGAAAGTTTCAACTTGTCCTATAGAATTTAAATTTAAACATATAAACCCTGGGGTTGTTGTAAAAGCTTTTAAGCAACTCAAGATCAAAATTACCGAAGATCTGTGGGGCATGTCTACTAAAGTTTGTCAATCCATTATTGAGACAATTGCACCCTATTTAGCTTTAATATTTAATTTGTGTGTTGATCAAGGGGTATTCCCAGATTTAATGAAGTACAGTAAAGTTATTCCACTTTTCAAATCCGGGGACAGCAAAGACACTAATAATTATAGACCCGTTTCGGTTTTGCCGGTTTTCAGTAAGGTGTTTGAAAAAGTAATGTTAAATCAAATGCTCAATCATTTTAATCGTAATAACATCCTACACGATCAACAGTATGGTTTCACCAAAGGACGTTGCACAACCGACGCCGGTGTCACCTTATTAAAACACATCTTTAACGCATGGGAAGAGGCTCAAGATGCAATAGGCATCTTTTGCGACCTATCTAAGGCATTTGATTGCGTGAATCACGAAACACTGCTCTTGAAGCTTGAGCATTACGGACTGGGTAAACTTGCGCTTAGCTTAGTAAAATCCTATTTGAATGACAGACTGCAGCAAGTTCAAATAAACGGTGTGAATTCATTAGGTTTAAAAGTCAAAATGGGTGTACCACAGGGCTCGATATTGGGTCCATTCCTTTTTTTAGTATATATAAATGATTTACCTCATCTACTGAAAAACCGACCACAAATGGTGTTATTTGCTGATGACACATCACTGATTTTTAAAGTAAATAGACATGCACAGGAGTTTGACGACGTAAATAACGCTATGCTTAAGGTCCATAATTGGTTTACTGTAAATAATTTGGTATTAAATGAGAAGAAAACAAAATGCATTAGATTCGCGTTACCGAATGTTAGAAGTAGTGATTGTCAAGTTGTACTGAATAAGGAGATACTACAATTCGTCGAAAAGACGGTTTTCCTGGGGATTACGCTTGATTCAAAATTACAGTGGGGTCCTCATTTAACATCACTTGCAGGGCGACTTAGTTCAGCCGCATACGCTGTTTGGAAAATCCGCCAACTAACAGACGTGGATACCGCGAGACTGGTCTATTTTAGTTACTTTCATAGCATCATGTCTTACGGTATTTTGCTGTGGGGACGGGCTGCAGATATTGATTCTATCTTTATTCTGCAAAAGAGAGCTATCCGAGCCATCTACAACCTCCGCAGACGCGAGTCTCTAAGGGAACTGTTTAAAAAAATTAACATCATGACGGTACCTTGTCAGTATATATATGAAAACATTATGTACGTTCGGAAAAATCTACATCTTTTTAGTAAAATAAGTGACAGGCATAATTTTAACACTAGAAATAGGAACAAATTAGATCAACCACGTTTCAGATTGTCTAAAGTACATACTTCTTTTATGGGGTATTGTGTAAAATGTTATAATAAAATTCCACTCGATATTCTTCAACTAAATGAGAAGAAATTTAAAACATGCATTAAACGCACACTATGTAGACAAGCATATTATAAGTTGGATGATTATATCGTAGATAAAAATGCTTGGCTTAACGCTGGTCCTACTCCACAGGCACTTGGGCTCACTAGTTAAAATTTCATAATTGGAAGTGTTGCTTCCCCCTTTTTTACTATTTTTTATTTTTTTTTCCTGACATTACGAAATTATTGTTTATTCTTATTTAACCTGAAAATAATATTATACTAATTGCTCAATTTCTTTGCAAACTAGTTTTGTATAATTTAGAAGCATTTTTTCAATTATTGTAAATGTGAGTACCATGGAGCCGTTTAGTATGGTATGATGTATGTTGACTTGAGATAGCATGGCAGATGAGAGTATGTCATGCTCACTTAAATGTCTCGCTGATGGTGGCACGTGTGTTGGATCATTCGGTTCCCTACAAAATGGTTGAGCTGGATGGTGCTGATCCACATGTCATGTTCGTGAACGGGCGCCGTCAGTTGAGACTGGTCACCTCTTATTTGCCAGAGCTTATTTTTAATATTAAATTTTGAATTGCTTTTGATTCTTTTTTTGTTTTACATTGTTCTCACATATAGAAGCAACATGAATACTGTACCCAGGATTTTGTAATATCTATATCCATTTTTTAAAAGAGTGTCCTTGGAGTTTCTTGCCCGTTCTTCTCCATAGAGATCTACGTTTTGGAATGGGCAACTAGCTTCAACTCTCTGACTAACTGACCGACTCTTTGACAATTCAAAAGTGCCTGTAAATGGTTTAATTGAAATAAATGCTTTGAGTTTGAGTTTGAGTTTGACACAGAAAATGCATCCACGCGCGTGCGGTGCGGTGCGTTGACACACAACATGCAGCGTGATGCGTGGCAGTGTGATAATCGCCTAATATCGAACAAAAATGGAGGGATACGACGCACGTGAATTCGAATTTTTCGAATTCGAATAACATAGATGTTTTTTTGTTTTAAATTACGCTGCTTTGTTAGTGAAACGCGACTGCATTACAATGTTCTTTTTTTAAATGAGTTGCATTATGAAATTTAGTACAACATTATATCAACCGTTTGGATGATATTATGGTTACTATGACAACATTAAAACAACCAGTGTTCTAATGTTGGCAATAAGCTAACTGTTTCAGAAACTTTTATAGAGGATTTATAGCATGGGTGTAGATAAAGGTACTTAAATCACCCATTATTCATTATTATAATATGACGAAAATTGGACGACTGTTATTCTCTCTATGATTTTATTCATTGCTATGTATATGTAATTTACTTTCTAAGTAAGTTTTCGAGATGATTAGATATGGGGTTCCTCGATAGTACACCTCTGCCCAACCCTTTGGGGAAACAAAGGGTGATGTTATGTTATGTAAAGATTAAGTAAATAACAATGAGTTAAACCAGGGAAGTATGACACAAAAGGTAGGAGGATAATGATGAGATGATGAAGTATTCACTACATGTTTTGCATACGATACGACATTCTTGATTTAGTAAAGGTATAGGGAAAACCGCAAAAAAAAAAAGGATGTCGCCAAAATTGAGGTTCATTTCTTTGGAAAGTGATTTGGTATGGTACTGTCATATCGTAAAACGTTGGCCCAACACTAGTTGGTGGGAGCGTTTTCAGACACACAATCAGAATCAATCAGAATTAGAATAGATTCGAAACAAATGTCTAATCTATAGCTTTATAAGAGGCCCTAGACAAAGCGACATTCTATCAGCGATAACGATGATGGAAAAGGCAAAAATGTATAGGACTGACATATGCTATCGAAAATCTTATGTCAATCCTGTTGAAAGTCGTTGTAGCCGACCTCATCTAGTTTTAAAAATGTGATTGACGTGTTTAAGTGTTTGTACAAACCCACTTACAGAAAATAAATCATTTATCATTAATTTATCATTGAAACACGAAACGCTTTCGAAGCGATTGTCACTTGTCTAGGCCTTGTCTAGGTAGATGCAAAGATGCATATGCATGAAATTAAACCTAACACGTACTACATAATGAACACTTTTAAAAATAGTGCAGTATGAAAATGGAAGTAGTCAATAAAAGGCTTTTCTATAACATAGATTTTAAGAGAATAATCATGTTGGTATGACATTTAAATGGACTTGATACACTTATCAGATAAGTGTAATTATAGAAATTATGTCATTGTAATCGATTTACTAGCTTACAACTAGGTCGACAAAGGACTTGATGCAGGGCATCTGGGAGCAGACTGGCTCAGAAAGCTGAGGACGCGGAACTTTGGAATAAATTAGGACTCTTCACTCTCAACTCAGTTAGCGAAGGCTAACCGATTTAAAAGTCTCCCAATTAAATGTGGAATGATGGAAGTTTTAAAGCCATTAACAATAGGTGTTGCCATGTTTAGAGAGGGGAAGCCAAAAGGAAAGTGGAAGACATGATTCTTTTGTTTATGAAAAAAAAAAAAACACTTATGCTTATGACAACACTATTTACTCGATAAACATGATAAACTTTTGCCTGCGACTCCTTCCACGTGGTAGCCAAATACCTTTTTATTTATTTATATTCACATCATTGACAACAAACATCTGTGTAGCCCTGGCTCTGGTCCTGGTACTAGGAGTTCCTGTATCACAAGAGCCAAATATACTCGACAATAGCTTTTTAAATCGGATGAGTAGTTCAGAGATTATCTTTTACATACAAACTCACAAATTTTACCCCTTTTCTACTAGTATCTACTTGTATCATCATAATCTGCCTAGCCTTTGCCAACTTCGTTGGGGTCAGCTTCCAGTCTAACCGAATGCAAATGAATACCAGCATTTTACATGGAGCGACTGCCTATCTGACCTCCACAACCCAGTTGGATACTGTATCACACGATACCCCTTAGTAAGACTGGTTCTCAGACTTTCGGGCTTCTGACTACCCGTGACGACTGTTAAAGATCTACAAATGACAGCCGGGACCAAGAGACTCCATAACATACAATGCATAAAACGATATTAAAAACTAAATAAAAATAAAATATTAGATCGTCATAACAGTTGAAGAAGCTATTGCTAGACATGCAAATAAGAATAGACGGGCGGTAGATAACAAAATCGTTTCTATTAGTATGCTATGCGAGCGCCGCGTCAAATTGACGATACATGGCGCGACTCTAATCCTTGATTAGGTATGAACAGGGAAAACTGTGGAGCAAAATAATAATACTCAGATAAAAAATGCAACAATTTATTTTACTTTAATGAACTACCTAAATGAAAACTACCTAAATGATGGTAGAAAATAATTTTGCATCTCACAGACAGCTGTGCTGCTGGGGAGTTTGTCGCGCTACTTCTTCCCATCTAAAGCACAAGGAAGTGGTGAAAGATGGGCGTTTTGGGGGACGGTCTTATGTCATTTTTACTTTCGAAAAGTGCTGATTCTCAGCCTAGTTTTAATAAATGAGTTTTGATTTTCAAATGGTAGTGTAACTTCTATGATCTTGAATGTACGAGGATCAGACGATAAAATTGTTTATATTTGGAAAATTACCTTTAGTCCAGATCTTCGGATCTTACAGACTTACTAATTTTAATTTATTTGGTGCAGAATAAGCTTGGAAGCTGTGTTACTATTACACTGGTATGTAAGCATAATATTCAACAAATACAGGTCCTTTTAACTCCTTAAAAATATTTAGTCAGAACAGCTACTCTATTCCTTGTTCAGAGTAAAGGTCGTAGTCAATGCTACGCAAATCTGTTGCCCATTGGCGGTGCGGCGTCACATTAGTTTTATATCGTAATCAAATGGATTACGGTATCCATTGTAAACATTTGACATCATAACTTATTTACAAAGCAATTTATTTTTGGGAATGTGAACAATTTACGTCCAAATTCAACTTCTGCAATTTAAATCGTCCGTCAATGACATAAAGGTGACATTAGGTTTATATTGTAGTTAATAATAATATAATAATATCCTCTTGGTCGACGACAGGGGGTTGGAACCATAGAATAGAATACTCTTTATTATGTAAACCATAAAAATTAGAGATATAAATGTAGAAATTTTACATAGGGTGACACAATGGGCGGTCTTATCGCTAAAACGATATTTTACAGTGTATAGATAAATTATTAAATTATTACTCCTGTAATAAATGTCAGAGCAAAACCACGATACGACGTAAACCCGAGTATAAATCTGCGCAAGCGCAGTATACCATTCTTAAAGATTTCAAGAACAGTAGCAACTATGCATACGTAATTTTTATTATAATTAAAAAGTAGTGTTTTGTTTACGCGACATTGATGCAACTTCGCCGTTTACCTACGAATTCACCACATTCCGAACCGATAATTCGGAGACGAATTTAAAACACTATTGTACCCCAAAACCGTTGTTAATTCTAACACGAACGAGCACCCGTTTACCATTGTACCAATCATAAGAAACTGAGGTCGGGTTAGTAACTAAAACTACGTTAGTGACGCCTAGAGAATTATCCATAATTTACACAAAAAAGTATTTATGTAAGTAATATCATTCTTGGCGGAAATTACGACACAAAATGGGACCCGGCTCACCAGGCGGCATGGCATGGCAAAGGATTTTGGTAAGTGGAAATGATTTTGAATCTTATTTTCATACCCTTAGCACTCACATTTCGTTGGTATCGCCACAAGGAGAGAAGGCTTCAGCATCGAGCCATACAAAAAAATGTTAATGCTTTGCCCTGTCATACCGCGTCGTGCAAGTGAGCGCATTTCATTAGGATCACTTTAAATGGGGAATTTGGCAATAAACAGACTGCTTCGGCCGATTTATATATACGCGACGTGTTACCACACCGAGCGCTGGACGCAAAGTCAAAGCGCAAAGCGCTGGGCGGTCGGTGTGGTAACACGTCGCGTTCTGGTTTGCAATTGGTCAATCGTCATCCTGAAGATGCCTCGTTGAGAGGTGAAACACGTGTTGACTTCAAAAACAAAATACCTAAAAGTATCTTTAAAAACAAAATGGGGAAGTTTCTTTTTAGCACCTTTTGTCAAAACTTCATGACTCGAGATGTGTAGATTCCGTTTATGATTGTTTGTTGTTGTTTAAATTTATGTCATACTATCTGATTTTTGCGGCTTCGCCGTTGTGAATTTAAATTCTGTTGCGCAACTTAAAATGTTTTAACTTTACGCTTATAATCAGCCTTTGTTTAAAATAAGTGTGTTTAGTTTTAGGTAAAAGTTGTTATTGATATAATACTAACAAATAGTTACATCAATATTAAAATTGTATATGGGAGCTACATCTGCCAACAAACTGTTTTACAGTTTGGCAGAAGTAAAATATTTTGTAGTACGGATGTAACAACAAATAAACGCTTTTCATTTTGTTTTTTTTTTTTTTCTTACAGATTTTTTTTATGACTCTTGAAGAATAGTCAAGCGGTATAGATTACTAAATATATCTACGTCTATTGTATCCTATAAATTAATTTATTTTAAAACTGGCGGTGTGTGGGTGTACTATAGGTACACCTTTGCCTAACCCTTCGGGGAAAGCAAGCGTGATTTGAAATACCTATACTCCATTTGAAATAAGATTTGTCATTTAAATAAACCTTTTTTATAGTCCGTTCAACAGATTTTGACTTCTATTGCGTTGGTGGCATGACAAATGGCAACTGCAGTAGACAGTTGGTAATGTGTAACCTTTTTTTGCTTTTAATGCCATCCTTATGCCTATGGTATAGAAGTCAAAATCGGTTGAACAGACTCTAAAAAAGGTTTATTTAAATGTCTTATCTTATTTCAAATGGAGTATATACAAATATTATATTTTGACTTCATTGACTTCAAAAAGCAGGCCTAAGCAGTCCGCATATAGCCGGTTTTAGTATTGATTAAGTAATTCAAGGAATAAAATAAACAAAACTTTAGCTTACCTTTACTCATTTGAAAATACCATAAATTCAAGTCAATTATTTTAGAATGTCATAATCACATCTTCAAATTCATATATTAATAAATAAAACCTGTACGGAAAGTCACATACACAACTAAAATATAGAGCAAATCAAATCAATCACCTAAAATATAAACAGTATTATGTATAGACAAGTCTTACATTCTATGTACTTACCAATTCAGCTACTATCTGCCTGCCTAGTCTCTGGCACTCGTTCACTGACGGTTTCGTGAAAGTGTTTGAGTCGAACTGTTTGGTAGTCTGTGGACAATATTTAAAAATCATGTTACTGCTAAAAATCAACTTACTACCTCAGCTCAAATTCACTTTTTATCTCGCTCGCACCATACTACTCGCGGCCTGAGTGAGAGCGAGCCGGAGTGGGCTGCTGGCCGCTCCAAGCCTCGAATAGTTTAGGTAGTTGAACTTATTATAAAAACACCTATGTACCTACTATACCCATGTTTGCAAAGAAATATATGATTTGATTTGTTTTTTACGGCGTAAACAATGGTAATTTAACAAAAATAACGTAAGACCTGCTTTATATTTAGTTCAGTTATTATGCAAAGTTTCATGATCTAATTTGAAGTATGTTTTGAATACCAGCGGTTTATAGTTCGGTTTAGAGGTAACTTCGGTATTTTTTTTCTATAGAGAATATGTAATCGTGTTTTCGTCAAACATAGGACCTAGCATCTGTCCTCATCTTTAACATATATTTATTGCAAAATTAATGCTGCATTATTTTCGCCATAATGGAGGATCATGCTAAACAATTTGAGGTTGGGTAGTCCCTTAATAAACCTATAAACATATTAAATTCACTGAAAGACAACATACAGCATAAGGGTCAGTTCACACCGAGACGCGAAGCGACGCGCACTTTTTTATGATCCGATACAATATCGATTTTATTTACTAGACAATAAGGAACACGCGCTGCGCAGCCCCGCGCATCTCAGCATACTTTGACACGTGTCAAAGTGACTCGCACTGAAATTATACCTTTTCGGGAAGAAAATAAGTTCGATAATTGTTAAAAAGTGCGCGCAGCGTCGCGTCGCTTTACGTCGCGGTCTGAGCTGACCCTTAGTGTTATTGTTGATCGAAGCCAAAGAGACTTCTTTTGTTTTTTGGATGAGAAGGTGAAACGGCGCAACAAACTCTTAAAAAACACGTTTCTAAACAGGGACTTGAAACGTTATGAAATAACGTTAAAATAGCGCTATCTATAGTTCTAGTGACGATCATTTCTACCGTTCCACCCGGATCATAAATAAATTAAGAGTTGAAGATAATGTTCCGATAGATTTTCGTTATTTTGCCAAGAAATTAGTTCTTATATTGTTACTGGAACAATACATAACGCTATTACGTAACGTTATCGTACCCCTATTTTGAGTAACGTTTCAAGTCCCTGTTTCTAAATGTTATTCAATATTCAATGTATCATGTATTATCAAAAAGTATATATGTATTATCAAAAAGGTTGCAACAAACCTGTTTAGTCTTGCTAGTATGATCTAATACTTTGTTGATGTCCTTGATGGAATGTATCGACACGTCCAATGTGGACGCGTCCAGTTTCTCCTGCTTGTTTTTGAGCTCAGTTGTAGTTTGTTTGTTGTCCTGTTTGATGTTTCTCGGTCCTGCTGTTGTGTTTTTGTTGTTCTGTCTATTGTTCTTGGGCTCTGCTGTTGTCTTTTTGTTGTTTTTGGGCTCTGGTTTAGCCGTCGTCTTCTTTGTTGCGTTTTCAGATTGCTGGAATTAATAGAACATGGTTGATTGAGATATATAGTTATTCGTGTGACTATACAGGGTGAAATTTAATTCGTTTGCATCCTCTTCATAAATTGTACTCATCATTATCAACTTGCACTAAGGGACCAACACTGGAATGGCGAAAAAAATATCTGCTGTTCCCTACATTTATGTTCGCGTATCTCGTCAAAATGTGTCACCGACCCGAAAGTGACGGTTCAGTTTCGTTCACTGTTCGGAATGAGCGCCAAGCACGCCTAACGGAGTTTTCACTTCAAAAACAAAACCAGAACTCACATAAGTATGATGCGTCAAATCATCCTCCCAGTTGTTGATCTGGTCAGCTAATGCTGCCAGTCTACCGAACTTCTTCTTCCCGTCCTGTTGGGGGCGCTGCTTCGGCTGCTTCGGTTCCAGCTCTGATGGTGGCGTAGCTGAGGAGAACTCCAGTTCCGTGCGGTGGATAGGTGATGATAAGGTTGGTTTATCTGGAAAAAGAGCGTTTTTATTATTATAAATGACGTAGGGTTAAACTATGTCTGAACTGATAGAACAGGCTTAGAAACTCCAGCTGAACGGGTGTTCACATGGACATTTACTAATAGTTGGTGGGTACCAACAAGTGGAGTTAAGACTGCCGGAAAAGGCTTTAAGGCGCTCATGTAGCATTAGCTATTTGGCTTTAGGTGGCAATTCGAAAATAGAAAGAGCCCTAAAGAGAGTAGAAATATCAGTTATTAATTACAAAAAAAGCTCAAAGTTACGTTAAAGTTGCATGTTGTATAGACCTCCAATTGTCACTAACGAGACACAATAGAATTTTAATTGTTTTCGGCCTTCTAAAGGCCAATCAACAGCTCAGTGGATAGACATTCAATACTCAGTATAATTCTATAGTAATAGATTCAGAAATTACCAGAAAGAAGTATGGGTTTAATATGACTAACACAAATAACTATCAGTGGATACACTCAAATGTTAACAGTCAAACCATAAGTTTGAATGAACAGTTTTCTATAATATACTATCTTAAAAAACAATATCTCTATCATTTTATCAAATCCTTGTCCTTATCACATCCTGTTGTGAATTAGGGAGTAATTTTAATAAGTTATCAAAACAGGATATTGTATTAGTGTGAGTCAAACTATGAATCAAGTGAAATGAGTAACACCATTACATTAACATTGTTTTGCACAAAAATACCAGAAGTTTTGTAATTGCTACATGGCTTGTTAGTGTATTAGTAACCAACCAAGTGCGAGACGAAGAGTTCGAATTGCGGGAAAGTCCGAAAGGGATACCGGGGCTCTTGGCAACACGCAACTGAAGGAACACGGGTGCGTTTTAGTCAGTAAAATTCTGACACGCCTCCCGCTCCGCCCAGAGTGAGAGAAGTTAATTGAAGAATCCCGACATCAAAAAAAAAAACAGGTTTCCGTACGAACATACAATATTTAGCAAAAAACGCAGATTTTAACTTTATTTTATTTTTATTGTTTGTTGTTATAGCGGCAATAGAAATACACAATCTATGCAAATTTCAACTGTCTACACTTCTACCTACAGATTACGGTTCATGAGATACAGCCCGCTGACATACAGACGTTTTGGACAGCGTAGCTTAGAAACAGGGTTCCGTTGGGCACCCTTCGGGTACAGAAAAGACATAAGGTGCAGGAATAGACAATAAGAGGAATTATGTGACAGCCCAATTAAACTTTATCAGCCCAGCCAGTCACCCTATTTTCTAGAGTCATACAGACAGCGGAGGCTTAGTAATAAGCTTCTGTTCGGTATCCATTGGATACGGAACCCTAATAAATCATATGTAAGGATCATACCATGAGCTGTTCTATAGTTACTGTCTACCCCCATGGGAAGAAATCGTGAGTTTAAGTATGTAAAAAATCATAAGGACAATACCTGAATAGAGATTACCAAGCCGGTCAAGTCGAGACTTAACATTGTGCCGTAGCCCTGCACGCTTGGTCTCTGACGTATCTTCTATTGCCTTCTCCAGGTTACTGGATGTGTCATCTGTAATTGTAATAATAAAGGAATAAGTAATACAAAACTATTGATAAGGGAAAACTTGCCACACTTGATACAAGTTTTCAATCAATCTGCCTTGCTTTATCCGAATACAGCAGAATACCAGCATTTTACATGAAGCGACTGCCTATCTGAGCTCTGCAACCGAGTAACTTAGTAATACAATACCCCTAGGTAAGACTGGTTGTCAGACTTTTGGGCTTCTGATGAAGATCTGCTTAATGTGCTTTCCGTAGCAACCACGGACCGACCTCGTCAAGCCTTGCTTAATCTTGATGATGGGCCGCTGTTATTATATAGCCACAAGCCCCTCAAGTTTTCAATTACACTCAAATAAAGACCACCCATTTTAAACAACTTGCTTCATCCAGCGGCTTCGCCCGGGTACTATCTTTATAAATTATACCCAGTGATATTATAGCATATTACTGGTGAAAGAATTTTTTAAATTGGTCCAGTAGTTTGAGTTTATTTATTACAAACAAAAATATAAATCTATTCTCTTTAAATTATTAGCGAAGAAAATTGAATAAAAAACTTTAACAGTACCTGCCATCCTATTCCAAATTTTAAAAAAAGATTGCAAGCACCACACTGGCCACAAGCCACACACAATTTAAAACTATTTAATAAAGCATAGACCACACAATCTTAATAACTGTTTACAACCATTAGCTAATGTTTTGTTAAACTTTTGAGAAACATTTACTAATTATTGGAACCATTATCTCCTTGAGGTGAGTAATAAGTTACAAGCAAGAAGCTTTGTAAAGTTGTGAGGATATAAACATTTAAAAAATAATAAGTGTCATTGGCTTTTTGTTAGTCATCCTGTGTCCTTCCTTATTTAGATAAATACCTTCATAGTAGAACCTTTTTAGGCAAAGGTATGTGCAGAGAAGGGACAGTAATGTGGTTTTTTACTGCATAATGCATCATGTTGTAAGTATTTACTAAGATAATATCTAGATGTATATGATACTAAGTGCCTGAGTATGTGTATAGATAGATTAGTAGAGTTTTATTCACTTTATTAGTATGTATTGTATTGTTGTTTCATATGGTTTCCTTACCTGTAATCTCCTTTATAATAACATTGCCACCAGGCCGCGCCTGTGAGTCATATACCACACTAATAGGAGCATCCCTTTCCTCAACCTGAACCTCAATTTGTATGTCATTTCTATGGGAAATGTTTATCTCAACAGACACATCAGAGTTCCTTCTGTTGATACTCCCTCTCTTTGGACTTTTAAACTCCTTTTTAGTTACTACAACGTCATTGCGACCCCGCTGTGGAGACGCGACATCAGGCTTCAAACTCGACCTCTTAGTAACAGCTTTCGTAGGAGTTTCAGACTTTATAAAGTCCTTTGACTGTCTCCGAGGCGACGTGATAGATTCCCGAGCCATTTTACTTGGAGACTTAGCAGGAGAACCCTCAGATTTCACTATGGCGATGTTTTCTGAAAGTGGCTTCCTTTTCGGAACAGCCTGTCCGGAATTTGCAAGTTTTTGATCGATCTTCTCCTGTCTGGCCCGCGCTCTCTCTAACATGCGCTGGAAATAAGTTTTAGGATGTAAAAACATGCGATTCTTGATGACCTTCTAAAGATTGCGACCGTTAATACATAAATTATCGTCCAATCGTACCTGAGTAAAGGGATCCATAATTGAAAAGTTATAAAAGGTAGGTTCGAATATCACAAATCACACAGTTGACATAGTTTGTGTACACTTCGCACGATAGTAATGATTTCACGTTAGTTTTTGCAATTCAAACAAGAAAACAATTTATTTTCACAAACATTCACCCGTTCGTTGGACGTTTGACGTTTGAACCGAAATATTTGAATTTAGTTCGCTTTGTATCCGGTAGGCGCCGCGCAGCGTCATAATTTTTTTTCGTTCGGAAATACCTATTGATCTTGTTCAAACGCTTGAATTATAAAAATCTAATTTCTTGGAGGTAATTTCTTTATTTTCGCAGAATCACAATAATAAATTTGTTTAAGTATAATGTTAGATATACAGTATAACAGGGAACTGATTATTTGAATAATTCCCTTTATCGTCGAGTCCCTTTACGTCGAGCCGAGAACCTTGTCTCGCTTCTATTACTCCTACGTCGAGTCTAAGATTTCGTCCCATTTCTACTCCCTTAACGTCGAGTTTCTTTGTAGCCTAAATAGAATTATTTTTGTCTTATAAAGAAAGAGGTTGTAGTATTGCGATATACCTACTAACTAACGTATAAAAAGGCTTGCGCCATCTATGATCGAGCAGAAGAATCTACCATTCTAAATCCCATGTTTTCAATGCTTTTTACCCGACTGCCAAGGAAGAGTTATGTTCAATATTTTACAACAATAACACAACTAGTAAATGCTTTTTAGCCGACTGCCAAGGAAGAGTTATGTTCAATATTTTACAACAATAAAACAACTAGTAATCTGCGAGAGTTCAATAACGTTTCTTAGCTCTTGACCCGCCTAACAGATGGCGTTGAACTCCCTTTCAAAGAAAATTAAATGTTAAGGATTTCAAAAGTTGAAGCAGTAGAACCCCATGCAAAGCAAAAATAAAGGTTATAATGGATAAATAGTATACACCATGCTACTATAAACACTCTCCAAAACTTATAAAAGTAGCCTTAAATTCACCTAATTTGAGATCAACAGACTGCCTATAGACCAAGATGAAAAATAGGTATATCTTCAAAACCAGATTCGTATTATTATAATTTTTTATTGTCTGTCTCGTTGATCTAATGGTCGCAAGCGCTACTGCCATAGGTACTTTGAGATCCTGGATTCGATTCCCAGAGCTCGGGCAAAGTGTTACTGGGGTTTTCCGTCAAGGATTTCTCAGTAGCAGCCCGGAGTGGATCACTCTCCCTCTCACCCCTATGGAACTTAAACATAACTGGCGAAATGTGGGTGTACTATAGGTACACCTCTGCCTAACTCTCTGGTGATCACAGCTGGCGTGTTGGTATGTTATATTATTATTTTAAAGCCGGGAATATACCTACGCTTTTCAGTACAATACGTGTTTACAAACCAACTGCTCATATTTAGGTATTATAAGGGAGATAGGTAAGTACTCTAGGGGTATTTCTGCAGTAGAACAAGTAGGGTAAATAACCTATTATGATATGAAAACAAGGTGAGTAGGTACCTATCTAGACTCGGTCATTAGGTCACTTGTTTTAATCAAGTAATTAAGTAAGTACCTAGTTATTTATCGCGTCAGTGCAATAATATCATTCATTAGTAAAATAAAGTTGTGGAAACATCTAAGGATAACATAAGAAGGAAATTCAATAATACACTTGTTTAGTTTTTACTGTATTATGTATAGTTTATGGAAAAAAATGGCCAAGTGCGACTCGGACTCGCAGTACGCGGAAGGTTCCGTACCACCTCAAATTGCTTAGCATGATCCTCTGTTATGCCGAAAATACTGCAGCATTAATTTTGAAATAGAATTTGAAGTTGGGTAGGCATCAAATTCTACTAAAAAAAAAAAAAAAAAAATGTGGTTGGGTAGGCCACTGCCAGGGTTGCGGAATAGTCCGAAAGGGATACCGGGACCCTGGCAACAGGCAACTGAAGGAACACGGGTGGGTTTTAGTCAGTAAGAGTCTGACGCGCCCTTCCGCTCCGCCCAGAGCGAGAAGTCATTTGATGATGAGACCCAAAAAAAAAAAAAAGGTTGTGTAGGCCCACAAGCACTACGTTTTTAACATTTGTAAAAAAAAAGCGTTTCTTGTATGATTAAAATAGGTTAAAACTAAAATAGGTTAGTATTTAAAGGGTATCCCTTTAATTTTTAACTTTAATTACTAACCTATTTTAGTTTTACCCGACTTTGTTATAGCGGCAATAGAAATACACAATCTGTGAAACTTTCATCTGTCTACTACCTATTAAAGGGGTGATAGACGTGCGAGCAAGTAGGCGTACTTATGGCTCGGCGAGCTTACTCGCCCGATTGTCACCGACGGCGAGCCGAGTAAGGTTGCGCGTACTGTCTATCGCCCACTTTGTGGTTTATGAGATACAGCCCGTTGACAGACTGACGGACGGCCGGACGGACGGACAGCGGAGTATGGGTACGGATGGGTACGGAACTCTAAAAAGACCTCCGTTTGAGTTCGACACTCTAGTCGCCCAAAACGTAGGTTAACTTACATATTTTTCACGAAAAGAATATTACTTTCAGCGTCTGAACCTGACATACTTATACAATAATAGATATCTTATTGTACATATTATCAGGTTCAGAACTGCGTCAACACCCACACAATTCACGAAATTGCGCATAATATGGTTTGTTTATAAACTCAACGAATAAAGGGCAACCAATGAACCGATATTGTCTGAGTCATAAAGATTCGATTAATAAAACTTGTTTACCAAAACATCGAGAAATGGGGAAGATGTGGATTGCAATCTACGGCCGACAATCGTACACACGGCTACACATCAAGCTATACATCAGTATAAGCTGACCTGGTATTGTAAGGAACCCTATAGAATGCAAGATCAAGGCCCTGTTTTTCAAAAGTTACAAGTCTACACGTTCACAAGTTACCTAGAATGTTAATTTTCGTTAAATTCATAGCTCATCTTCATATGCATAATCAGCCTTAATGTTCCCACTGCTGGGACACGGGCATCAGGTCATGTCTCTCTTAAGACCACATTAAAAAAAAAAAACGAATTTAAACATTTATTGCGGCACTGAGCACGACAGTTGTAAACTTGTAAGACGGAATAGAGAGTCGCCGGACACTCTCAGGATTTGTTATGATTTTCTACAAGTTGTAACTTACAAATAATTTTTGATAAACAAAATCATGAATAAAAGTGTAAAAATAATAAGTACTTGTGAACTAAATAATGACATTTGGTAATACAAGGCTTGTAAGTTTTGATAAACAGGACACTGATCAGCTTAAACTGGAAATGTATAGCTTGATGGGTAGCCGTGTGTACCGACAGCAAAGGCAGTAAGTAAGTAGGTAGGTACCATTGTACTACTTACTTCTTTCTATATCCTTAACTAAACATTTAATTTGACCCTGTGGTCAAATTAAATTACCTAGCAAAACTCCGCAGACCTGCTATGTGACGGATATTTATATCTAAAAACGACAAAAAAAAAGGTTTAAGTACTGATTTTTTTTCAGGGCCAGTGACCTCGTGTCCTAAAACGGCCACTTTGGCAGAATCATATTAGGATAATATTATGAATCATCGTAAAATATCACAAAAAGAAAATTCTTAATTAGTATGATCTGCGTGCAATTCTTTATGCAATAATTTACCTGTTTGACAGTTTTCTATGGAGATTCGTAAAATGGTCCACAAATTATGAATTGCATAATGTGTCAAATTAGAGGAATTGCTAATGACAGCTGGGAATTCAGGAAATGAATTGCTTTTAGAGGAATTCCTAATGTGGCCCCCAGCGCAACATAACAACAAAATATTAATGTACCTACTCCAGTAATAAATTTTAAAAAAAGGATCGTAAATATAATTAAAAGTCTCACATTAATAAACTTGACCAAAGACCTTGACCCGATACGATTGGCAAACTATATGATAATCGTCATGTTGGTTACATACATTCACCACACGTCCAACATTCGACAACGCATTCATTCCTCCAAATACATGGATGTCCATCATTAAAATACGCAGTAATGTAGCAATGGAAGTGGGTTATTGGCGTTGGCCGGCCAATGCAAATCAAGATAGGTATATAAACTATATACATACATAATTGAATTAAGAACATCAGACTTGAGAGGGTTCACAGCAGACTACGGAACTAGTATAAAGCCAGTCTCATATTAGCATTTGTTGCGAGTGCACGCAGAGTGAATTTATTACAAGGCAAAAATATGGGTGAGTACATAATGTTTCGTGAAATAATCAATAAGTAGAATAAGATGGTATAGGAAAATGTGGATTAAAATACCTACTTACATTTACGGAAGGTGCCATGTGTTACATTTCTTTGTCAAGTCGTTTCGAGGTCTTTTTCTGAGGTCTCTGGCAGAAGATATGGCCCAGGTTGAGCAACCTGGGCCATATCGTAGGGTAAACTCATATCCATTTTTGACAAATTATTTTATCGTAGCACATTGGCACTTTGTAAATCCAACGGAAATTAAATAAAAATATCACAAAAAAAAAAAAAAATTTAAGACAGCAGGAAAATCGATTAAGTATTTTTTTATTGACCGCAATACCTAAATCTTAAAAAAAGTTTTCGATATTAACCGCTCAAGCCTGGGCACGTCGCTAATAAGTTTTCAACAAATTTTACGATTAGTATCTACGTAGGTACCTACCTAACGTCTTAAAATCAGTAAAATCTGAGTGAATATAGGAAAATGAGCTTTTCTTCTATCGCCTATTGTTCTCGCACAATAGCTAGCCACATAACCATGTCAGTATGTTTTAGGATTGCCAACTTTTTTATATCAAATATTTATAGGTAGTATTTTCGGAGCCATTGCCTAAAAACATGACAGAGAAAACAAAAATGTAGGTTTAATTAAAATATATTTTATTTTTTAAATTCAATATTTTTGCTTGGTTTTGAGCCTATATGGTTCGGTTCGGTTTCGGTTAGGTACTTATTTTTTTTTATAAATTAATATCTCCTAATAACTAATAATTATAACACGAGTTACAAAATACCATTCAGCATAAAAAGTTGACGGGTTCGTTCAAGTACACTAGTTTTTTTTTGGATAAAATACAATAACTTAATTTATATCTTTTGACTACAGATTAATACTGGCCTTATTGCGGTCACCTCGCCGGTTTGAATTGAAAAGAAAATACTTTAGTAGTTTCACGTATACTATTTTTATATATATATAGTATTTAGGCCTCTAATTTACCGGGATATTTTAATAGATCCGTACTATATTATATAAATTAAGTTATTGTATTTAAAATGAATTTAAAAAAAAACTAGTCTGAGAATCGTGCTACGGCGCCACCACCGCCAAAGCAAAAACTTTCTGCGTAGGTACTTCAACGAACCTGTCAACTTTTTATGCTGAATGGTATTTTGTAACTCGTGTAATAATTATTAGTTATTAGGAGACATTAATTTATAAAAAAATAAGTACCTAACCGAAACCGAACCGAACCATATAGGCTCAAAACCAAGCAAAAACATTGAATTTAAAAAATAAAATATATTTTAATTAAACCTACATTTTTTTTTTCTCTGTCAAGTTTTTAGGCAATGGCTCCGAAAATACTACCTATAAATATTTGATATAAAAAAGTTGGCAACCCTAGTTCGTTTACTCAACCAAGAATCAATAATCATAAAACACAGAATCGTAAAGTTCACACGGTTCACACAATAACTCACTTTACTTATAAAAAGGTCGAGTAGAACTCAATAATCACATTATATATAAATAGGTACCAACTCAGGTACATAGGATGAAGGACAATATCACGCCTGTAATCCAGGAAGGTTTAGGCAGAGTTGTACCTATAGCACACCCACATTTCGCCAATTATGTTTAAGTCCCACGTAATAGAGCGAGCCTATTGCCATTAACCGGGCACGAATCGAGACTACGGGTTGATACTGAGAAATTCCTAATGATAGACCGACGTGGCAGTCTAATTAGAGGTAGGTAGGTCAATATTCTATTGGAAGCCTTAATATTCTATTGGACAAAATTGTTTGACTAGGTGGCTGATTCTGAGTTTTTGGTGCGTGGCAAGGCTGGGAAACGTAATACGTGATGTCTTTCAGAAAAAAAACCTCTAGGTTTATATCTTTAATTAGTGTAATATACATATAAGTTACAATACATGAAGCCTCAATATTCTATTGGACAAAATTCTTTGACTAGGTGGCTGATTCTGAGTTTTTGGTGCGTGGCAAGGCTGGGAAACGTAAAACGTGATGTCGTTCAGAAAAAAAACCTCTAGGTTTTTATCTTTAATTAGTGTAATATACATATAAGTTACAATACATGAAGCCTCAATATTCTATTGGACAAAATTCTTTGACTAGGTGGCTGATTCTGAGTTTTTGGTGCGTGGCAAGGCTGGGAAACGTAATACGTGATGTCTTTTAGAAAAAAAACCTCTAGGTTTTTATCTTTAATTAGTGTAATATACATATAAGTTACACCCATAGGGTTACAACCATCTATGTATCCGACTGAAATACTTTTGTATATACATACACTGCGTGAAAAAATCACTGTCCGATCCGAAAGGGGACATAGGTACTGCAATATAAATAGCAGAAAAAAAAAAAAAACAAAAAAAATCTGCTATTTATATTGCAGTACCTATTTATTTTTTGTTATAATACGTTTGTTGTACCAAAATTACACCAATTTCATTATAAATAAGCAAGTTTTCTACAGAGGTCATAAGTTATAACTTGACACCCTCTAAACGACCGCCACCCGCGCCCCATGTAAACCCGGTAAAATTCCCCACCGATAAAAATTGGCGATGGCGAAAAATCGGCGATTTTTTTTTTTTCCAAAAAATTAAACCACCTATGTAAATTGACTCTCAGTATGATTCTTAACAACACCCTCACGGATTGGACAGGGTTTTTGCTACACGCTGAACCTATATTATAAAAAAAAAAAACATGTAACTATAACTTTAGCCTGATGCGCAAGGCTAAAGTTACGAAACCACGATGTTCTTAACTAACTTGTTTACTCCATGACCCAGCTCCCAGGTGGAAAATCCCGACAGTTACGAGAAGCCACTGTAGGGCCATTACCCAATTGAATTCAAATAGGTAGATATTTGTATTTGCCTGTACAATACATTGTTTACTTGCCTCTTGACTTTGACTATCATTTTCAATATTGACTCTCTATGTTGAGTTTATTGATGCTTAAGTCTGTTTTTACCCGACTTCAAAAGTGTGTAGTGTTTTTTTTTGGAAGCCGGTCGTTTTTTTTTTTTTGTAAAAAGTTTTTATTCATGTTGGAGTTTGACATTTGCATGTGTCAAATAAGTCTTCGAGATTCAAAAACAGGCTGTAATAGAGAGTAACCCAACTTGTTTCTCAGGTTTTGGCAAAGTTGTACATAACATACAACATAACGCCTGTATTCTAGGAAGGGTTAGGCAGAGGTGCACCTATAGTTTAAGTCCCATGTATTATGGGGCGAGCCTATTGCCATCAACCGAACACAAATCCAAACTCCGCGCTGCTACGGAGACATTCCAGATAGAAAAATACTCTCAAAGTTGTACAACTTACTTGAGTATCTCCTCAGATATAGAACCTCTTAAGTAAGTACAGGGATTCTCTATTCTTCGACTCATATAAAAAAAGCATAGACCAGCACCCTAATTGCTAATCTGAATAATTTTGAAGGATACTGTTAATGCTAATCCATTGCTTCATAAAATATGTTCGAAATTGTTTACTCAACAACGTAAATAACGCAATAAATGTTGTTGAACTGTCAAAATGAAACTGATTGTGATTGATCGTGTGTTACGCAATTAGGGAGCTGTATGTAAGACAGTCGAGATGATTGTGAGTTGGTTTTCAGTATAAAGCGTGCAGTAGGTCTAGGTACCTACCTACGATAATAAAACAGTCATTCTAGAAATGTAGCAGTAAGTACCTAGTGTCATTCCAACCGCGTACAATGATCCATTTGAAGGACTAAGTGCGGAAACCAATACCTACCAATAACATAGAGTGTCATTCTTTTCGTCATCACAATTTATGTAGGTCTAGTGAACCGCCCCTGTTTCGCACGGGTGCAATGTACTGATATGGTGAAACTCAAACAAAGCATTTATTTCAATTAAACCATTTACAGGCACTTTTGAATTGTCAAGGAGTCGGTCAGTCAGAAATATGAAGCTAGTTGCCCATTCCAAAGCGTAGTTAGGTACCTATGGAGAAGTACGGGCAAGAAACTCCACGGACACTCTTTTAAATCAAAATATTGTTACAATATATTGGTTACATCATTCATTTTGAAATAATACATGTGACAACAATGCAGAAAGCACGTTAAAAGCGTCCGCAATTATAACATAACAATAATTCAAAAATTAAAATAAGCCATGGCAGCTAAGAGATGACCAGCCACAAGTGACGGCGCCTGTTCACGAACATGACGCATGGATCAGAATAAATAACAGTCAGCATCAGCTTGGCTTTCTGCTTGTTTGCCAACTAATACGTAATATAAAAGCTGGACAGGATTTATTGGTACTGGTATTATTTAAATAGGTACGTCGTCATTAAGGGGTCTTACCGGTTTAGCAAGTCATAGTCTGTCAGGTTTTGTTGATCTCGAATGTCTCGTCACTATCTATGAAACTCTAGATTGTCCATGAAGGTAGAAAAAAAAAGCTTGTTATAAAAGTATTCCAATTCTTTTGTTGTGAATGAGGAGCCTTCTAAAGCAAGGATACTTCGTTTATCGCCATATTTTTATTAGTAAAGTACGATCTTGCATTCTTAATAGTACTAGTGCGAAAAAGTAACTGTCGTCTCTGTGTCTGTTACCTTACGCTTATATGGCACACGGATACACCATGACCCGCACCCTAATTGTGTAATACACGATCAATCACAATCTGAATCGGTTTAAAACAGATTACTAATCCATTGCTCAATAAGTTTGAAAAATAAATCGGCTCAACAACGTAAAAAACGCAATGAATGTGAACTGTCAATATGAAACAGATTAGTCTTAATCGTTTACGAAAAAGTGGTACGCAATTATATGGGCTGCATTGATATTTTTTGTCCCAGTAGTACGTTCTCGTTGGAAAATTGCCGAACTCCTAGCAGGAGAAGCATGCATGCATTACATAAAATAAAATAGTACCTATAGAATAATTTTTGTCCGAACACATAGGGTACCTACTTTTTAATCCAGTAGTACGCTCCCGTTGGGTAGGTAATTGCCGACCTCCTCGCGTGCAAAGCTGCTAGTATTGAGCTAGTTCGTAATTATATTTTGTTAGTCACCTCACTTGTGCACTACCGAGGCTAATCAAAGACATTAGTCACGCATAATACCTACATAAAGTGTGTACCTACATGTACAGCAGCTCGCTGCAATACAACACATAATTTTGTATGTAGGGTACAAAGGAGATGTCACACTTGGTAAATCAATCAATTTATACGGTATTGTTCAATGTACTGTAAGTATCTACGCAAATCATCAAATAACGCTTGTCGACGTCGACGTCTTGGAATCTAAATAGAGTCTAATTAAGCTAAGGAGTTCTACTCATGAACTTCATCAGAGGAAATTATTACACCAGTCTTACCAAGGAGTACCGTGTTACCCAGTAACTGCGTATTGTGGAGGTCAGATAGGCAGTCGTTCCATGTCAAATACTGGTACCTATTCAGCTGCATCCAGTTAGACTGGAAGCCGACTCCAAAATAGTCAGGAAAAGGCTAGGTAGATGACGCTGACAAATAATTTTGCTTCAATTGTTTTGACCTAATCTCGCGACAATCTAAGAAGCCCGCTTTGACACCTATCAAAATACTGTTAGTAGCGATGCGGAAAAAAATCGGTTGTTTTAAAAACCGATTATCGAGGCATATCGATTTATCATACATAGAGTTTATAATCGACAATTTATCTATATTACTTCAAACTGATTCTCGAGTCATATCGTTTTATTATTCGTCATTATCATCATCATCAGCCTACAGCAGTCTACTACTGGACCTCTCCAATTGCACGGCATTCAGCTCGATTCTTGGTAACTCATCCAGCTGCTACCAAACACCCTGCGAAGATCGTCGCTCCTCTTTTAGACATGCTGACGAGTTTACACGATAACACCAAAATCACATAATAGCCGAGTCAGAAAATATAACAATAACCTTTAACCATTTCCTTTAATGACATATTAAATATCAAAAGAAAGCTAAAAATATATGTGATCAGATTTTATTTGTAATGTTACTATCTTTTCTAAATGTAATGTTTGTAAAAGTATCGATGTTTCAGAACATCGATTTTAGTCTTTCAAAAAACGGATTCAAATCTTCACAACACTACCGTTGCCATAGCAACGAACCCAATGACATGACATTGTAATAACATCCTGTCAAAATATTAATCAACGATTAAGTCATTCGTGTTTTTGAGTCCATTTTCCCAATATAAAGTGAAACTTGGTGCTTTCGAATGATACTCATTGTTATAGTGTATGGATAACATAGTAATTAATTAGGATTATGAATTTAATTGCTCGATCTCTTACGTAGACGTTCAAACAAAGTTATCGCGGCATGTATGATGAGAAACGTCAAAACGGGCTTCTTAGATTGTCGCAAGTTTAATTCACATGCCTAATTCGCGTGACAGTTTGACTAAAAATGCAAGGAAATTATAATCAAGATGAGCCCTCAATACATGTTACAAATCAGGAAAATGCATTTGAGCAAGCAACCCATGTTGCAAATAAATCTCTCAGTCGTTCACATCCCCGCGAGCGTGATCCTCATACTCACCAACTCATTTAAATTAATTTATGAGAAGGTCGTGCAAAACTTGGCAGCTTGTCCTTGACTCATAACATTTAAATTCCTGAGGCTGTGGTTTTAATCGATACAACTTTGTTTACATAATTTTAGCACTGAATTTTGCAGTCATGTGATTGGTTCTATTAGTCGACGTTTCGAACTCTATTAGTATTGAAATAAGACTACAAAATTCAACAACATTCATTGCGTTATTTACGTTGTTGAGCAGACTTCGAACTTAAGAAGGGTTATTCCACTAATCCCCATTGTCAATCCCCATCAATGGGGATTTGTGAAACTTTTGTCCACAAATCCCCCATTATGACCACTATTAGAAGTCAATGGGGATTAAAGGATTGGCAATATATATAATCAAGGCATAATCATTCATATTCTGAATGAAAGTGTGTTACGCAATGAGGGTGCTGAGGCCCAAAGTGACATTCTATCAGCGATAACGATGATGGAAAAGGCAAAAATGTATATATAGATACTGACATAAGCTATCGTAAAGCATACCTATGTCAATCCTGTTGGAAGTCGTTGTACAAATACGAAACGCTTTGGAAGCGATTGTCACTTGTCTAGAAATAAGAAAAGATGTTTAGTTTGTTAATCATCGTTATATTACTTTCCAGGTTCCGCTACTATCCTATTGTCCATCGTGGCTGTGGTGCTGATGGTGTCATATTCTGAGGCCTGTGAGTATCTTTCACATAATCGATCCAATTTCGCCCATTTTAGAGCGTTGGCCGTGGTTAGAATTACAAAGTTTTTTTTTTTTAACCTCAACGGCGAAGCTCTTGGCCTTCATCTCACCTAATAGTAAGTGATGATCAGGCCGAAGGTGGAAGCGAGCTACACCCGGAATCCTCAACCACAGAGGAATTAACTGCCGAAACACAAAAATGCTGTTAACTTGTTGTTATGAGACTTGATAAGATGGTGGTAGCTAGCTAGACTTAGAACAAGCCAGGAAACCTTGCCCCCGCTGGGAATCGAACCCTTCTGGAATCTAGACCATGTATCAACTTAACCACCACTGTGGTAAGGTGGTCTTACCACAAGACCACAGAGGCGGTAAAAGTTGACTCTCATTTGATAAATAAATTCAGAGAATCACGAACAAGACCATAGCAAAGAAAAGTCAAAGTGCGGTCTGTGATTCTTGCTCTTATAAGTAACGTAGTACGCTCCAGCCATTTATCCAATCAGGGCACCGTTTAAGGACACCGGCGATAAAGTGACTAGATTAGATAAACGGCTTATTTTGTCCTTATACCCGTTCTTTACATGTTAGTTCACGTTAGCATTGCATAACTGCATAAGTAATAAAATGGTTGGGAGGAAATCCTGTTATTCATAACGCGATCCTCCGCAGAATGCGTGCCAGTTCCCAGCACGTTGCATCCTGAGCACGTTGTGCGACAGGTGGAATTGTCCAATGATACATAATTACATACGTCTCTCACTCTATATACCGTCACTACGTGGATAGTGTGAAGTTTCGGCACCAGAATGTGTATAAGATTATTATTTGGATGCTAACATTAGTTTTATGTTTTCTTTACTAAAACTACTTTATGGATTCATTGTGGTCTAATAATAAAGGTTTAATAAAATAATAAAACTGGTAGATCCAATAAAAACGAATTATGATGATTAATGAACAAAAAGTTAATGTCATTATCAGTCACAGTATTGACCAGATGTAAGCGGTGGTGGTTGGCCCCCAGTAATATTATTTTGTTTTACTTCAGGGCGAAGCTATTTCTACTCCTGAGTTGTCCGATTCATTTCAGCCAGCTTTGTGAATTCACATTTGAAGGATTTCATGAGAATGTCGACTTTCAAGTCTTTAGAAGACAATAAAAAAGAGGTATTCCACTCAGAGCAATGATTTCAACAGCATTTCCACGAACCGTACCGAAACAAAATTTTCAGTCCCTGAACGGCACCTAACGTGTACGGACTGGTTTTTGTGACTTCGTAGATCTGTGACAGTCGTTACGAATAGACAGAAGCCCGACAGTATCAAAGTTAGTCTTACTAAGGGATATTTATATTTATTTAAACTTTTCGCACTCAAAAAACAGGTACCTACAACGCATTCTCTACCAGTCAACCAAGAGTGGTGACGAGATTAAAATATCGGTGCAAAGTACTCAGTCACTGGGTTGTGGAACCTAAATAGGCAATCGCTTCATGTAAAATATAATGGCAGGGCACTACCGTGCCACCAGTAAGATAAAATATCCAGTTAGTCTGGAAACTGACCCCAACATAGTTCAGAAAAGACGAGGCAAATGATGATTATGACCTAAACTAATCACACATGTTTGTACAGAATCTAACTGACGGCTTCCTTGCGATCATTCGAAAAAAAATTGCTTCGATTGTAACCAGAACACGGGACAGTAGCAACAGCTTTCGAAAACAGTTTCAGAGAATTTCTATTCTCCCATTTTGAGGCATTTTGTCGGGAGGATGGCCAGGTGAGAAACTTGTACCTTTACTTGATCATCTTCTGTGCAAAATGCGTGAAACTCGAATAATTATACGTATTATTATTACTAATAACACTAGCTTTAAGGTATTACTGATATTTATGGATCTTTTGTTGTCCGAATAAATAAATTTTGATTGATAATCATAGTCTCATTCTCCCTTCCAGCTGGCAACTGCCCTCTACCCTCGAAGGTCTACGGCTGCAGCCCCAAATGCGTCCAGGACTACGAGTGCGGCAACGGCAAGGTGTGCTGCAACAACGCCTGCAACGCCAAGTCTTGCACCATACCGGCTTCCAACGGTTCTGGGTCCAGCAGCTCCAGCAAGAGCCAGTGTAAGTTAAAGGAAACCAGGTATTCTTCGAGGACCCGAGCCAGAGGTGCATAGTACAGTCATATTCCACCAGTCATGTAATAAGGGGTGGATCGGGGACGACTCCAGAAACCAAGGGGCTTAAAACAGCCACTTTGGCAGAATCTTAATAAGAAAATATTATGAATCATCGTAAAATGTCACAAACTGACAATTTATAATATGATCTGCGTGCAATTCATATTACGAAAAAAATCATCTGTTTGACCATTTTCTATGGAAATTCGTAAAATGGTCCACAAATATGAATAGCTTTTGTGTCAAATTAGAGGAATTGCTAATAACAGCTGAGAATTCAGAAAATGAATAACTTTTAGTGGAATTGCTAATGTGGCTGTTTTTTCAATCAATCTGCCTAGCCTTTCAATCAAGCAGCCTAGCCCAACTATGTTGGGGTCGGATTCCAATCTAACCGGATGCAGCTGAATACCAGTATTTTACATGGAGCGACTGCCTATCTGACCTCCACAACCCGTAGCTGGGTAATACCCCTTGGTTAGACTGGTTGTCAGACTTTCGGGCTTCTGAGGACTCGTAACGACTGCCAAACATCCACAAATGATAGCCGGGACCAACGGCTTAACGTGCTTTCCGAGGCACGGAGGAGTCTCGATATGTGATAATGGTCACCCATCCACGGACCAACCCCGGCAAGCGTTATCAAGCGTAGCTTAACCTGATGGATCGACCCCGAGCGGCTGTTATTACTTAGCCACGAGCTCCTCCTCCTAATGTGGCCGTTTTTATATAAATCTAATCAAGGAGTTATGACACAGTATAGAAATCGAATCGTTGTATCTTCCAGCGGGTGCGGGCATATACTGCGACAACGTGAAGTGCAACTCCTTCGAAGTTTGCAAGATGGACCCTCACACCAAGAGAAATAAGTGCAGCCGAGCCTGAAAAATCCAGTAATAGCTGCTAAGTTTTATCATTTTTTGAATCCGATTAAACAATTTTTTTGCTCATAAGATGTTGCTTTTCATTTTCATGTTATATTTCTGTAATTGTCAAGGTGACAAGAAAAAAAAAATTAAGTATAGTCAGTAGCGTTTTAGCATGGCAATACTGAGCTCCTAGACAAAGTGACATTCTATCAGCGATAACGATGATGGAAAAAGAAAAAATGTATAGGACTGACATAAGCTATCGAAAAGCTTATGTCAATCCTGTTGAAAGTCGTTGTAGAAATACGAAACGCTTTCGAAGCGATTGTCACTTGTCTAGGCCCCCCCAACCTACATTTTCTAGCATTCTCTATTTTAATATCTGAAATAAAGTCCTATCGTGATCTTCAACATGTTCCAATAACGAAAAACCATACATAATTAGTTTATTTAATATTTGGGTTCCTACGGAGAAATATTAGGAAAAGGGCAATGCCTCCATGCTAAGGCGCAAGAATTATAGTAAAAAAATATGATGTGTAGAAGATGAATTTTTCGAGGCAATTTCAGCTTTGGTCGCGTACAAGTACGGCTGTTTTTATCAGTGAAATACCTAATATAATCTTTTCACCTCAGCACCTCAAACAAGCAGGTTTTGCTGTCTACAGACAGTGTGCAAAATTCAATTTTGGTGCGAGCGTGAAACAAAGTAACTTTTTAATTATTTTTTTTTCTAAATTCCGAGAACATGTCATGGGTCTACTCACAAAATTCGAAATATTTGAATTTCACTTTGTTCTGTCACTTTTACTTCGATACGAAAAAAGCGAGAGATAGAAACAAGTCGATTCGAAGTTCTATTTTAATTTCGATATCTAGTAGGCCCAAAAAAGAAACAAACAATATACGTTCGGATACACATACAGGTTTTAAATGTAATAAGTAATTTAACTTTTTTTATTTTTATATTGTTCCTTTTACAAATATACATGTGGTTTGTTTACCATATGGTTTACGTTTACCATATTGTATTTTTTACCTTTAGGCAATAATATGGGTTTAAATATGAAATTGCCGTTTAAACGTACTGGCCACTTTGAATTAAAATTAAACTTGCATCACGGTGTGAGATTCCAGAGTGAAACTTTTTTTACAAGATTCGATTTTTGTTTTTGAATAGTAAAGTACAGTACGACACAACTTAGATGTAGCATAATGTGAAAATTTGCATTCATTAATTTCAATTTTACGGATGTATTTGGTTTTATAACTTTACAAGTTATTGCGTTTGCCTAAAGATCATTTTCACCTAAAGCAGCAATAAAGATTGGTGATTTTGAAGGCGCATTCAGGTCGGATTGTGATCGGTTTTACAAATTTTGCCGATGCTACATGTGAGTTGTGTCGTACTATTCATATATTGAAAATTAGAGTAATTTTTGAATACGAGTTCCGACATGGAACTAACGAAGCGGAAACAGCTCGCAATATCAATGTTGGGTTTGGAGAGGGTACGGCTAATGAACGCACCGAGCGTTTTTGGTTTAATCGCTTTCGTAGAAACTTCGATTTGAAGAATGAACCCCGAGAAAGACTAGCCTCTAAGGTAAATAACGATGAATTAGATGAGATGGTAGAAGCCGCTCCATATCAGACTACCAAGGAACTAGCGGCACGGTTTGATGTTAGCTTAAGCATATCCAAAATAATGACCAATTTGCATCAATCGGTGAGACAAAAACCTTGCAAAATAGGTGCCCCATGATTTGACTAATCTGCATAGAGAACCGCGTGTTGAAGCTTGCCTTACCTACCTTGTTGAACCTGTACAGAAATGAAGGGGTTTCAATACAAAATGCCTTCACTCAGTTTGTTGAGTCCAGGTCCCCAGAGTTCTACCGCAAAGGCATAAATGACCTTGCCAGGAGATGGCAGAAATGTGTAGACAATGGGGAAAATACTTTGATTTAAATTATATAAGTAGTTTACCTCAGAAAAAAAATGGTTTCCGTTCTTCAGTACAAAACGGCAAATTCATATTTAATGTTATGTTCCCCTAATGTGTTCTAATATCTCATATGTTCTCGCTGCTGAGGTGAAAAGTTGTATGTGTCACACGAGACCAAAGTTATTTGCATCTCGTGCCTTTGAATCCCTCGCTGTGCTCAGGATTCTAACCTAGAATCACTCGCTACGCTCGTGATTCAATTATAGAAGCCTTCGCTTACTCGGGATTCAAAATCAAAACTCGCACCAAAAAACAACTTTGCTCTCTCGTTGCACAAATAACTATTGTTTCCAATTCCTGTGGTTGAATAAAAATTTCTGAATTGTATGATTATTACGACTGTGAGTGAGAAATGAGACCAACTTTCCTGAAACTGCCTGAAAAAGTTGTGAAAAAGGGGATAGAAGATAATGAAAGTATCACCTTAATTTAATATTTTATTAGCAAAAACAAAGAGCATTCAATTAGTATAGCATCTAAGCAGAATACCAAAGTAAAAAATATCATTACATCTAATATACAGGGTGTTAGGGTAAACACCGTTATCCTTGAAACCAGTGCATAATGGTTTGGTTTCATTTATAGAACGTAAAATCAATGGAAAATGCCAACTTTTTTATAAAGAAAATCTACATAAGGCGCTAGGGCAACGAACTTGCGTCTCAACACGGGTGGGGGTCGCGGGACGTCGTGACCTGACCGGCCGCGCGCGAGATATAGAAACTTTTTAAAATCTTTTAATGAAAATAACGTTTTTTTTTATTGTTACTCGGTCATTTATTTTTATAAATATAAAAATAAATGACATCATCATCAGTCAACTACCCATGGTCTGAGTGACAACGGTGTTTACCCTTACACCCTGATAATAATACCAGCATATTACTGTTCCACTGCAGGACAAAGGTCTCTTCTCATACTCAGAAGGCATTAGGATTGACACATGACTTAGGCATATTAACTAAAAGTCCAGCACCATAATTGCGTAACACATGATCAATCATAATTTGAATGATTTTGAAGTATATTACTCATCCAATGCTTTATATGTTCGAAAAATTTGTCTGCTCAAATACCTTAAGTTCTGAGTTGAGCTCCACTATAACTGACGATTTATTTTCGTTGGATCCCAGTTTTCGATCCCACTGACAAATGCTTGCATTGACTGGACAGAGGGCCTAGACAAAGTGATAATCGCTTCCAAAGCGTTTCGTATTTCTACAACGACTATCAACAGAATTGACATAAGCTTTTTGATAGCTTATGTCAGTCCTATACATTTTTGCCTTTTCCATCATCGTTATCGCTGATAGAATGTCACTTTGTCTTGGCCCACTGGTCCACTCAAATCTGTGTGGTTCTTTCCTCAAAAGACCATTTCAGAGGCTAATCTACATGGGCCTCTGGCCTGACCAAGAGTCTGGACTTTCTTCTCAGAGTTGTCAGTTAAGACACACCGACGTCATCTAGCTCATTTTTTTATATGACGTGTAAAAGTGATTCCAATATCCTATAGAATACATTTTCAAAGCCATTGCTTCTGTAATGTGTTACGCAATTAACAGTTATGTCCTAGATAAACTCAGACAGTACATATGAACAGGTCACTTCACCCAAGATTTCACGTTGAGATTTTTTACAGAATAGATCTTTTGGGTATCTTTCTTATGTCACAGTTATGTTTCATTGCCTTGTCATATTAATATTCACAGAATTAATAATACTGATAACTAAGTTATGAGAGCATATCAAAATGAAGCATGGCTCGAAATGTGCTCAAAACTTCTTAAAATGTTAAGCAAATTGACTTATTGTTTTATCATTTGTAAGTATCTTGGTGTGTTAGTTCAAATTTTACAGAGCTAAGTATATTCTCCAGATATATGCAAGACCTGGCGCGAAGTAACCAGTCTTTTCTTAAGCCGGCAGACATTTCATCTTCTTGGTGAAGCGATCAGGCTTGCAGACCTCGTACGGCCTACATTTAACTCCTTCACAGTACGTACCACCACCACCTACGCCTGGAAAGATGAAACAGTATAGTCTTAAAACACACACACACACACAACTGCTGGGGAAGTGTCAGATATAAACTCGACTGCCGATATGCGAAATTTCGACATCGGCAATAGGTACAGTCTACCTTCATAACCCGACCCGTGTTGCCCTCTTCTGCTTTGAAATGGGGGTCAGAGCACTGACCGTACCAGAGGTAGGTTATGACATTCCAGGAATAAAGTTGAAACGGCTCATCCTGTGTCCTAAACGCGAAATTTTATGAGGATGGCTGGATATTTGTTACACTTCCACGCAAAAACTACTAAACGGATTTGGATGAAATTTAGCACACAGATAGTTTATAACCTGGATTAACACATAGGATACTTTTTATTCCGTTATTCCCACGGGATCGAGACTTATGCAGGTGAAACCACGGGGCGCTGCTAGTAATACATATATCTGTAATTACACCAGCATTCATATTATCTACATACCTTTCCAACAGGAAGACACAAAAGCTACTTGGTGGATTTTGATTTTTGATTTTAATTTTATATTATTTTTCGTTCTCAGTTAGTTTTAACGATGGTCTAGCAATTTGAGTACTTTATGCGGCCTACCCAAATGTCCTTTCTTTGGAATTGTTCGTCGAGTCGTTGAGCTCCTTAAGTTCTGAGTTGAGCTCCACTATTCCTGATAAATGCTTGCACTGACTGGACAGGTCCACTCAAATCTGTGTGGTTCTTTCCTCAAAAGACCATGTCAGACTCTAATCTACATGGTCCTCATATGGCCTGACCAAGATTATGTCTGGACTTTAAAAGAGACTGCAACCTCTGAGTTTGTTTCGGCCTTTCTTCTCAGAGTAGTCAGATAGGAAACGCCGACCTCATCTAGCTTATTTTTTAAGTTTTTTTTTAATATGACATGTAAAAGTTATTCCAATATATACTATTTACAGAATAAACAATTTCATTTCATTTCACTTGTTGGCAAACGGGATGCAGAAGGAGAACCTGGTATTTTTGCAGCTGGAACTTGAATTAGGTCTATCCACCAGTGGACTACAGCAGAATTTCATTGAAGCGCATTTATATCTATTCTATTGGATTGAATATCTTTATTATTTATAATATTTGTTTTTTAATTTCTTCTGTTGTTATTTATTATAGAAAAAGATTTATAATATCTGAATTTAATACGATTTAATATTTTAGTATTATTAGATATTTGTTTTTTCGATAATATTATTAATAATTAGTCCTAATATTATTAGAATTTTATTAGGTTGAGATGGATTACGATTAGTTTCGTAATGTTTAGTAATTGATTAACTTCTTTTTGAGATTAACAGTTTTAAGAAATCGAATTGGCGATGTTCTTATTTTGATAGCAATTTCTTGAATAATAAATTATGGTAGATGAAATTATATCGTCTATCGTCGAAAGAAAACTAACTTACCGGTGTATGCGACTGCTTGCGGCTGCTGTTTGTAATTACCGGTTTTCATCCAGGGCGCTCGGTCTACACAGGACTTGGTGTTGAACTGGTTGGGGCAGCACACCTTGCCCCATTTCTGGCAGTCAGCATCAGAGTGACAAGTGGGCTTGTTGTTGTAAACCTTGTTTTTAGGGGGACAGTTGCCGTGACCGATACCTGCTGGAGAAGTAACAAAACATATTAGGATAAACACAGGAGTCATTTTATTTTATGGGGGGGTAAACTGTGTTGCGGTCTACCTGATTATAAGTGGTCACTAGGCTGCCACCTATGTCACTACATACAGAGTGAATTTGAAAACAATTTAAACCAATCGAACCTTCCCATGTAAACGTACTCACCCGCTTGGACCATTTTGTATAAGTGAAGGTAATTTTTTTATTGCGAATTCTATTGGTCTTGTTTACTTATATTTTATGGGTAGAACACCCCATTAAATGTCGATTCTTTTCAAAGTCACCCTGTAGGTATAGTCAGCCTATCACGTTCCCATTGCTGGGCCTCAGTCCTCCTTTCTATGGGCGTTTTTATTATCGTGCGGATGTCATCACGCAAAAAATATATTTTTGGTGTTCCTCCCCTTGACGTAAAGTTGTATTTGATGTTTTGATTGTATATTGTATTGGAAAGGTAATTTAACAATATTGTGAGTTTGCGAAATAATAAGCTTTAAAGTACTATATTTTGTTACATAGTTTTCCTTTTAATTTCGTTATATACATATACTACTGCCGTGAATTTTACTCATTTCCAAAACCGACCATTTAGCTGGCAGGAGGGGACACCAAGTGTGTCCTCCCCCCTGCCAGCTAAATGGTTGGTTTTTCATTTATCAATTACAATGTTAATTTTTTTGGATAAATTCATCCCAACTATGGAACCCTACACTGGGCGTGGTTGGACACGCACTTGGCTGGTTGTTTTTTACTTTTTTATCATATATCGCTGGTAGAATGACGCTTTGCCCACGGCGTTAAGTTAGCAAGGTGTTAGATCTACCTACTAAGAGCGAGGCCCCATTAGTGCGTTGCGCTGCGTTGCGTCGTCGCTGCGTCGTTTTCCATATATTTTTTATGACATGCCCCATTAGACCGTTGCGTCGTCGCGCGCGACGTTTCAACGGATCGACGGACAAGAGACGAAGCGGGAGGGAGGGTGATGCGCTGCGTTGTCGGAGCTCCGCTGCGACGATGGACAGTGGTCCACTGCTAGAGGAGGAAGCTAGACGAGAAGCTAGACTGAGACGCAGCTGCGACGGCGTGCATACCCTCTTGCGTTGCGTTGGCGCAGCGTCAACGCAACACAAGTGTGGCATACAATGCGTTGTTCCGTTGCGACGACGCGACACAACGCAGCGCAACGCACTAATGGGGCCTCGCCCTTAGAACGTATTTTTACTTTCACATGCCATTGAAAAAGTTAATCTCGGGCTTTGAACCGACATATTCGTGTTTTCAAACCGAATCCCTGCAAACCTCGAAGTCACCACTCTACATCATAATATAAAAAAAAAGTAAGTAAATGATATTGTTCTTTAATTTACTGTGAACTCATTGTGTTTTTCTTGTGTGCGTGCATTTAGCGGCTGATAGTTGCACGGAATTTTATTCGACGAGCTCACACTGACAGTTCGTAGTTTTAAAACTAAAATTTAAGATTCAACGTGCATATTTCCCGCTAGGTAGGTTACTCCTTCGTCCTAAGATAACATAGGTAGCTCTTAGCTCAATGTTTTTTCCTGTTATGGGTAAACCCTGCTGGGATCAGTGAAAATATTCTACATACCTAATATGACACATGGGAGACTATATGCATAAGTATGAGGAAATTCAGACAAAATACCTGATACGTAGTTGATGAGCAGCAAGGCTGCCGCGACGAAAGTGAAGACCCTCAAAGAACCTGGAAAAAATATATTAGGTATATATTTAGAATGATAAAGAGGAGCTCGTGGCTCGACCCACCAGGTTAAGCTACGCTAGCCGGGGTTGGTCTGTGGATGGGTGACCATTTTACATACCGAGACTCCTATGTGCCATGGAAAGCACGTTAAGCCGTGGGTCCCGGCTGTCATTTGTGGATCTTCGACAGTCGTTACGGGTCGTCAGAAGCCCGAAAGTCTGACAACCAGTCTTACCAAGGGGTATCGTATTACCCAGTCACTGGGTTGTGAAGGTGCAATGGTATTCAGCTGCATCCGGTTAGACTGGAAGCCGACCCCAAAATAGTTGGGAAAAGGCTAGGCAGATGAGTCGATTTCAGTTAAAAATAATGATACGATAAAAAATGAAGATTATATATCTTAGCAGTGAATACTACCTGCCAGGGTTGCGGAATAGTCCGAAAGGGATACCGGGACCCTGGCAACAGGCAACCGAAGGAACACGGGTGGGTTTTAGTCAGTAAGAGTCTGACACGCCCTTCCGCTCCGCCCAGAGCGGGAGAAGTCATATGATGATTTCCCACCCAAAAAAAAAAAAAAAGCAGTGAATACTAAAAGGTTAAAATAATTAGGAGGATGTGAAATAACTCATTTAACTTCATAAGGTTTTAGAAATAATAATCAGAATTCAAATCGAGCCAATAACATCGGAGATATGGCAAAAAATGTACCTAAGACACGGACACAAACGCTAATAAAAAAATAAAAAATTGAATTACATGAAAAAATTATTAAAGATAGATCGCCTTTTAAAGTAAATTTTTGATAATTTATCATAAATTCTAACTCTACTAAAAATACGGGCGGTCATATCGTACTGTACCTGCCTCTAGTGAATTTTCGAATCCGCGCGTGATCCGCTTAGGGACCCTATTCTCAAAATTCAGACGTTGTTTATATTTTGTCAGCTTCCTCTTTGAATGAGTTTTAGGCTTGAATTCCTCCTACGCTGAGGTCGGTCACGTACGGTCGGTCGCGTACCTACGCGCAGCAAAGTAGTAAGCGCCGCGGACGTCAGCGTCGCAGTATGGTGCTAAGAACCGTTTATTCCCGGTGGTCCCCACCCCGTCGTTCCCACTGGGAACGAGTGGGAAAAAAAGTTTCGTTCCTCCCCAGTGGGGCCGATTGGAACTTTTTATTTCCCACTCGTTCCGCTATAGACCGAGAGTCAAAATGCAATAATGGGGATTTCAATAACAGATCTAAGAACAAATTAATGTATATACGTACGCGAACGACATCAGCGTAGGAGGAATTCAAGCCTTAGGTGTCGGTTTAAGGATACCGGGACCTTGGCAACAGGCAACTGAAGGAACAACCGGGGTTTTAGTCAGTAAAAGTCTGACACGCCGTCCCGCTTCGCCAAGAGCGGGAGAAGTCAATTGATGATATCCAACCATCAAAAAAAAAAAAAGGTGTTTGTCTATTAAAGGGTCCCCGAAACGATAATTGCAATCGTATTAATGTTGTCAATCGCTTCAATTGTATTTGGTAAACTCGAGACGATGCGCATCAATGTGTATCAAACACGTAAAAATTGGTAATTGCAATTCTCAATTTTTTTTTATTTTTTTTTTTTATATAAAAGTTAATACCTTGATATAAAAGTACACTTACCCATGTTGAAAACAATTTACACCACAAAGTACTTAATGTTCACTTTCGTCTACTCCCAACTGAGGTTAATTTATAAATGCGTCTCAAGTTTCCTGTTAGGACATTAAATACTAATGTATTGATGATTCGCAAAATACTAATAATAAAACAAATTATTTCAAAAACAAAAAACCCGCGTGCAAACACGTATTACTTAAAAGAGAAAAACAAGCATTACAATCTGTAGAATTTTGGTATAACAGGCGGGGAACAAACAAAAGTTACACCATATTTCAGGTTATTGATTTGTTCCCCGCCTGTAATACCGAAATTCTACATATTATAAACAAGTAATACTTGTTTTTCTCTTTTAAGGTATGCGTTTTTGCAGGCGGGTTTTTTGTTTTTGAAATAATTTATTTTATTTCAAACTTTTTAGTTTTATACATTTTTAAATTTGGAATTAACTCATTACTAGCTTTTATTTGATAGTTTGATACCAATGTTGTAATTTAATTTTAAAAAAATACCTTCCCCTCCCTTATTTTTTGTTTGCAGATGAAATATATAAAAAAAATATAGCGTATATGTCACTCCCACAATTAAGACGAACCTAACGACACCTCGTATGTTAAAATCCATCAGTTTAGGCTGCAGAGCGTGCCAAAGAAATAGACATACATACAAACATACATACATACATGCTGTCGAAAAACATTACCCTCCTTCTGGGGCAGTCGGGTAAAAAGACATAAACCTTCTTGACGGTTAGGTTGTTGTTTCGCCTTCCTCCAACGGTATTTTATTTATATCCGACTTCTAATTTTCCTTCAAAAGGTTTCGAGGAAAATTCTAGTTTTAAGAATGTAACGTATTAATGTAGGTACGAATGAGACAAGTAGGTATCTAGTTATGTTCTATGTTAGAGGCTTTGGTTTCCGCACTTAGTCCTTCAGGTGGACCATTGTGGAGGCGGAACGCGTGAGGGAGAGGCAAGGTTTGTGCCCCACGTCCCTAGCTCCCGCAGGAGACGCCCTGGGCGTCGGGAATCCCAGGTGGATTTCCGGCCACCGTAGGCGCGGGCCTGCGGACGGCGAGCAATGGGTAGCTCGCCGCCCGATAAGGACCAGGCCCGGGTCGATGGCCGGTTGTTCTGTTCCACGCGAGCCTTCAAGAGATGTCAGCAACTGAAGGAACGCGGGTGGGTTTTAGTCAGTAAAAGTCTGTCACACCCTCCCGCTCCGCCTGATGAACTTCTGGATCCCATCTGGAATCCAGAAGTTAATCATGTTTAGAATATCTGCATGTAAACGATCTGGGTTTCTCTTCTGCGGCCCTAGACAAAGTGACATTCTATCAGCGAGAACGATGATGGAAAAGGCAAAAATGTATGTGATTGACATAAGCTATCGAAAAGATTATGTCAATTCTGTTAAAAGTCGTTGTTAATTAATCAATTTAAGAGAATAATTCAGAAAATCTTGCTTGGCTATTGTTACCTAATCCTATACCTACATCCTACAGGTTCAAATTAAATTAGCTAGGGAAACGCAGTCGTGATGAGTATCTACAACTAAACACAATAAAACAAAAAAACAAGTTCAGTTTGGCAATCAGTCTTTTATAACATAAATTATAAGCAATCTTCAAAAGTCGGTTTCGATAATAGTCCCCTCCGTTTCCTAGATCGCGTATAGTCGATACCATACCGTCTTGCCTCTAACCTCTGGGCTGTTGGCTGTATGCTAGTAGCTCCTTTGCCTCCCTTGCAATACCACGCTGGCATTTGAGGCACGGATTGGCGCGAACACGCGATAGCAACATTTTCGATAGCAAACAAAAATATACGTACGGTTTTTAAATTGAAAAATTTGAATTCGATTACGCGAATGTGTTATTAAGAGTGTTTGTGTGATAAAAAAATTATAAGTAATGTAAAAATGATAGTAGGTTTAAGTAACCAACATCTTAGTTATCTAAGTACGTAGATTTAAAATTGGTTTGAGGAAAGTGGATTTAAAATAAAAGTAATCAAATCACTAACATATTATAAAACAAAAGTCCCGCCACCGCGTCTGTCTGTCTGAACACGATAACTCAAAAACTGCAGAACGGATTTTCTTACGGTTTGCACCAATGGACGGAGTGATTCATGAGGAAGGTTTAGGTGTATAATTCATTAAGGTTTTGTGTAAATTGGCTGACATATGACGATAAATGTTGACGAAAAAATCACGCATTACTGGCGTGCGCCGCGTAATTTTAAACCAATAGAGTTACTTATATGAAAACAATGTAGGTATTACGGAATTAATACATTGTTTACTTGGATTAACAGATAGGGTACTTTTATTCCCGGTAGTACGTTCCCGCGGGTTATTTTCAACAGCATACACGCAGGCGAAGCCGCGGGCACAAACGAGTACCTAATAAAATAAATGCTTGATATAAATGCTTGAATAAATGAAGCAAGCATTTATTCAAGCATTTATATGAAGCATCAAGCATTTATATCAATCATCAAACTCAGTGGTAAAATACCGTTAACAACACAATTTTTGTATGTTACCTTTTAGAATTACTACCACTTAATACGAATAAGTGTTTATTACCTATATTTAGGCTTTTGATGACGTTTCCTTCATTTATTTAATAATTGAATGCAGTATGGCATGTCGCCGCGGCTGCGGATCCAAAATCGTTAGTGGGGTTTCCCAGGTCCTATATAGGAAAATATTAGATTTAAACCACTGGTGGGAAAACCTTTTGAAATATTGCAACATTATCTCAGGCTACGACGAGTCCGTTTACACGTACGTACGTTACGTACGTCACTGCCGAGAAAAGGACTGTTCACATACGGAAAATAGGAACTCACATTCATTGCAAAACCTACTCTAATTATCTCAAATTAAGTATTAATTTATATTATCTTCACTAATCTATACTATCTACACTTCTATACTAATTAAATTAAAAATTATAAAGAGAAAAGATTTGATTTTTTGTATGTTTGTTTGTTACGCTTTCACTCTAAAACGGCTGAACGGATTTGGGGCAAATTTAGCACAGGGCTAGAACATGACCTGGATTAACACATAGGATACTTTTTATCCCGATATTCCCACGGGATCGAGACTTATGCGGGTGAAACCGCGGGGCGCAGCTAGTTAGTATATAAATATGGATGGATGGATGGATGTTTGTTACTCAATCACGCAAAAACGGCTGAATGGATTTGGATGAAATTTGGCAAACAGATCGTTTATAACGTGGATTAACACATAGGATACTTTTATCCCGATATTCTTACGGGATCGAGACTTATGCGGGTGAAACCGCGGGGCGCAGCTAGTTAGTTAGTATATAAATATGGATGGATGGGTGGATGTTTGTTACTCAATCACGCAAAAACGGCTGAATGGATTTGGATGAAATTTGGCAAACAGATCGTTTATAACGTGGATTAACACATAGGATACTTTTATCCCGATATTCCCACGGGATCGAGACTTATGCGGGTGAAACCGTGGGGCGCAGCTAGTGACTAACAGGCCTGAAACTTTTTCACAGCAAAAAAATATTTGCTTTCCTTTAGCTTGTTAACATGTTTAGACACAAACGACTTAGGCCCAATTGCTCATTCAGGGGTTAGCCTAAATAACTCGGATTTAACAGCTAATTCAGGGTTAATCAAATAAGTTATTCATCTTGCGCCACTAAGAATAAACCTAGAGATATTTAACCTACCGATGTGGAAGGTTTAATACAGATAAATATGATATCGACAGTCTAAATACAAGATGCATCGCCTACCAATCGATATCCTAACTAATAATTCATATCAGCTGTCTATCCGTCGTAGGTATGTCATAAAATATACCGATAACTCAGACACAGCCTAGTATTATCCAGCGCTACCACTGCAGTTGAATACCATCGAATTGGAAAGCTGGTTTTATAAGGCTGTGGCTTCTAACTACCGGTAGGAGATTTTTTTTTGTAGGTAAGTTTGATATTTTTTATCGTTAGGTAATTTGCCAATTTTATTAAAGGAAAGTCTCTCTTTTGCGTGAAGGGTAAATCGGGCGTATTTAGAAAAGGCAAATATTTCAAATGTAACTCGAAAATATTGTGCAGAAGCTTACAGCAACTCGGGCTAGCAATATTATAACCTAATTTCACATATAATATAAACAACAAATAGGATGAAGTCAGAAATAAGTAGTCTAGGACTATTTATAGTCTACTAGCTGTGCCCCGCGGTTTCACGCGCGTAAGTCTCGTTCCCGTGGGAATATCGGGATAAAAAGTATCCTATGTGTTAATCCAGGTTATAAACTATCTGTTTGCCAAATTTCATCCAAATCCATTCAACCGTTTTTGCGTGATTGAGTACCAAACACACAAACTTTCACATTTATAATATTATATATATAGTAGGATAGTAGGATTTCATCCTATTTGTTTCAGTCCGCGCCACCACAAAAGTCCGGCGGAAAATTGTGTAACTACATTTTTTTTAATGCAATGTTCTAGATTTGACGCCTCGTCAAAAGGATTTCAGATATCTAATTGCGTAACTTATTTTCGTAACCGATTACGACTAAAGTCTAAAAAACAGAGTTTGTTTTGTTTCATTCTGACAGTTCGTCAACGACCTGTTAAAATTACCGTATTAATTAGAAAATCCTTGACCGATAAGCGGTTTACGTTGTCGAGCATATTTTTTTGACAGTCATTTGTTTCAAACCGATTCCATTCTGATTGATCGTGTATTACGCAATTAGGGTACTGAGTATATAGAGGTAGGTACATACCTACCTAATGAAAGTCCGATATTCATGTGTTTCCTATGTATTATTTACATTAATATTATAAAGAGAAAAGATTTGTATTTTTGTTTGTAATGAATAAACTCAAAAACTACGGGACCAATTTAAAAAAATCTTTCACCAGTTTGATTCTATATTATCACTGAGTAACATAAGCTAATTAGGGGTATTTTATAAAGATATCACGTAGGCGAAACCGCGCGCTGGAGGAATCTATAGTAACGTTAAAAAAAAAACAAGTTATGTCTTTATGACTACGAACGAAAGCCTCGTAAACCTTCGAGATACCTATCCCTATACAACATTATTTTTGTTTATGCTAAACCCGGAAAGCGGTCATTGTACTCATCATTTTGAACAACTTTTTCTATGGGACCAACATTGAAATCGCGAACAAAAAATCAGCTGTTCCATACATTTTGTCGATTTAAGTGAACACATGTAGGGAACAGCTGATTTTTTTGTCGCGATTTTTCTCTTGGTCCCATAGAAAAAGTTGTTCAAAATGATGAGTACAATGACCCCTTTTCGGGTTTAGCATAAAGAAAAAATAATGTTGTATTTAAATTTTGGTCTGGAAGTCAAAATAAAACTACAATATAGGTATTCTATTTTTATTTCCACATCAAATCTAGTCTACTTTACTTAGTAGACTTTCGTGACCCAGTGTAATTTCGTGGTAGACATTATTAAAACATACAATAACATAAAGTTTGAAGGCATATAGGCCATGTTTGTCAAAATTAAAATACAGACACTAAAATTAGATTAACCCGTACCGTACGTATCTAAGTATTCGCACTTGTAGGCTTCATTAATATTTGTTCGAAGCTGTAATTAGCATTACAGTTTCGCGCTAACGGCTATAAACAACAAAAACTCTTCTTTGCTAGAATTAAATTTAAATGACGTGGAAACTTTTTTTTAATTTTGTTTAATATTTGCACCCCACAGCAAAACAGTTAATATTCTACCCTTATTTTTTCATTATTTTTGTGTTTTCTTTCTTTTAATCATTTTCTATCCAATAATCTTAAAAATTAAACTTCATTTTTCCGACAGCCAGACCACAAATAAGCTAAATAGAAGAAATAGCCACAGTTATAAGCAGTAAAAAAAAAAAAAAAAAAATGTGACAAACCAAAAAAAAAACTTACATCATTCTTTTTCCCACAACCAGATCCAAATTAAGCCAAAACAATCTGCCACAGTATACCAATATACAGCTGTTAATAAACAACAATTAAATTACAATGAGATTAAACAAAAGACGATAATCAAAAATGAATGGTGACGTGTTATCGGAATCTCCTCGACGTGATTTATGGGAGAGACTGGGCTGCGCAAGCGGCGTGTGCGCAAGGTTGTGCAGACGACGAGGACGGACAAGAGTTGCACCGATACATAATGGAAATAATAGTACCAGGTCAGTAACTTCACCATAACAACTTTCCTTTTGCAGGTTTTATATGTACTAGTTCAGGAGTCACCAAATGGCGGACCGCCGACCAATTTTATTCGAACCCTAAGTAAATAGTTATAATATTAATATAATATTAAGAAACTTAGGGGATAGGGAGGAACCCCCAGGGGGCTGGGGAAACTTGGGGGTATTGCCCAGTCACTGGGTTGTGGAGGTCAGATAGGCAGTCGCTCCATGTAAAGTATTCAGCTGCATCCGGTTAGACTGGGAGCCGACCCCAACATAGTTTTGTTTGATTAAAATTAAGAAACTTGAGTTTTAGCTTTTACTCCAGTCTTCAGATAGACAAAAAATCAGCTGACCCCTATGTTCGTATAACTCGTCAAAATGAGGGGAACTGCTGATTTTTTTTCTAGTTTGGTTCCATAGTGGAAGTTGTTCATAATAATGAGTTAAATGACCCCTTAAAATAATGCCCGTGGATTCAATTTCACCCTGTATATAAATAAAGAAAGAAGAAAGAAAATACATGTGTTCAGCACAGACTGAAAGGCACACAATATATATAATATATAGCAGATAACAAAATAAAATACAGAAACAAATAAAAAAAGTATAAAAAGTGCGATGCAGGACATTATATCTTCGAAAAATTTTGAAATCTTCATTGGTTGAGGTTGTGTGATGTCTGTCACTTTATCAATCAGTGAATTACGGAACTATTATATGTATATAAAATTGGCTTCATCAAGTCCACTATACCTTTCATAAACAAAATTATCGCGTCCCCGATCTAAAATACCAAAATAAATAACAAACATGTCTACACGACCGTCAAGTCGCCATTAATTATAATTTCTGATGGTTTCTACGATTTATTTCGATTGCCCGTACTAATGGTCGCTATTATTGCTATTACATTTACTTCTAAAAAAGCTTTTACACACGCATTTGACATTAATTTTAATTGCCCTTACTTTGCTTGCATTTAAAATAATATACTTATGTTTATCGGTAAATTCAATTTTATGGGATTCCTATGGAAATTGAGTTTGTTTTTTAGAAGGGGGGGAAATAATATTTTTTTGATGCAGTATGATTATTCCCCCCCCCCCCCCTTTTTGTATATTCGTACATATTATTAAATTATTGTCACAATCTAGGTGGTCATCTAGGTATAGACATAGATCTCTTTATAAAGCAATTTTAGAGAGCCAAAGATGAGTTTTAAGAAATTATATTTTTTGTATTTTGGCCAGTCTACCATACTCTGTGAAAATCTGACCCTGAAAACTTAGGTGAAGTGATCTGTCATTCCACCAGCATTGCTATTCTGTAAAATTCTCACCGTGAAAACTTAGGTGAAGTGAGCGTGGAGTCAGCTGTCATTATCATCGATACTAGGCAGTGAGAGTTCACCTGTTTTCACGGTGAGTTTTGACAGAATAGCACAACTGATGCTATGGATTAACACTATTGACAGCTCACTTCACCTAAGTTTTCACAGTGAGATTTTTACAGAACAAGTCGATAGGAAGTTATCTTGAGAATAACTACTGCAAAATGTACTGAAATGAAACTGTTTTAAGTAGGTATTATCTGTGTCCACCTGGAGTTGATTAGGAATATTTACAATTAAAACATTGTTTAATTCTTTAGAAATTAATATGTAATATTAATTCTTTAATAAAATTCCACCACAGGAAAAACAACATACCATGAATTCCTAGAAGTTCCTTATTACCTAAAACAATAATATTATTTATATGTTCGTCGTGTTCATATTTCATCTTAAACCCACTTTCCTTAAGTAAACCACAATATTCGCGTTTAACCAATGCTGTAAATATTTATATTAATATGTTGTAATAATAATTAAGGCTCACTCTTTTTCCTTAGGTACTACTTAGGTAAAGGACATCATTCAACACAACAAAAAACAAAAAAAGTCATGCAAAACAAAAAAAGTGCTATATTCCGAAAGAGTACGTTTTTCTCTTCATTTTTTATTACCACTAGCTATTACTTTAATTAGATTACTATTAATTATTTTAACTAAAACATAGTGAAACCAGTATTTTTCAAAATCGTATAACAGCGCAGGGAATTACCCTACAGATTTGGTCTGATAGTGAAAAGTGAAGAGAATAACATGTTCTAACGGAATATATTATATTTTTTGTTTGGCCGGCAATTTCATAATTGTGATTTTTCTCCTTATACTCCAATAAAGTTTGCGATATAAAGGCAAGCACTATGGACCTTTAATATAATCATTATAATACCAGTGATCAGCACATTGTGCTCGGTAGGAGCTCATGGCTAAGTAATAACAGCCGCACGGGTCGATACATTACATAGGTTATGCTACGCTTGCCGGGGTTGGTCCGTGGATGGGATGATGATGGATGATCTTTACTTACCGAGACTCCTCCGTGCCTCGGAAAGCATGTAAAGCCATTGGTCCCGGCTGTCATTCGTGGATCTTTGACAGTCGTTACGGGTCGTCAGAAGCCCCAAATTCTGACAACCAGTCTTACCAAGAGGTATTGTATTACCCAGTTAGTGGGCTCTAGAGGTCAGATAGGCAGTCGGTTCATGTAAGATATTGGTATTCAGCTGCATCCGGTTAGACTGGAAGCCGACCCCAACATAGTTGGGAAAAGGCTAGGCAGATTGATTGACTATGAGTGCTTGTTCCCTTCAACACTCTCAAGCCTTTATCTCTGTCCACCTTCCCAAAACAAGCGGGTCTGAAGACCCAAACGTAAACAGTAGAACTGCACAGTGTTACGTGCAAAGGTGTCGTGACTAAATTGTTTTAATTCCGGATATTACAGGCTTTGACCCGGACGTGAGCCTGCCCTCTGTGCGCACTGGGCACGAAGCGTTGTATTTTACATAATCGTTACAGTTTCTGAGAAGAAAACTAACTTTTACGTACGATATGAGTTTTCATGAAACGGTTTTACGTGGAAGTAAGTTTGTATGTTACGCTTTATCACGTTAAAACGTGTGAACGGATTTGAATGAAATTTCCTTGTGTACCGTATTTTGGAACAAAAAATAATATTACAATAATATTGGCCTTAACCATTTCCTTGATAATGCCCTAATAACTAAATGATGTAAAATAGGAGAAGATAGCTTTGTTCTTCTATAAAATATAGATACAAAGTTTTGCGTTCAAAACGCTCTCCTGTAAAATCATGTTTTTGTAAATAACTGTTTTATGTAAAATCATGATTTTGTAATAACACTTTATGACCGTCGAAATAAAACCTTTATTTCACTATTTACATATAAGTTATATTTATAAATATTAAAATTAAAAAATATAAAAAAAAACTTTGTAATTCATAATACAGGGTGTTAGGGTAGACACCGTTATCCTTGAAACTAGTGGTTTGGTGTCCACAAATGTATGGAACAGGTGATTTTTTTTTTCGCGATTTCAACGTTGGTCCCAAAGAAAAAGTATATTATAGATGACACCAAACCACTACCTAACACCCAGTATAATTCCGGATATTACCAGTACTTCCACTCGAAACCTTAACCACTGTGCATTTAGATGTATTACCTACTAACCAGCCCTTATTCAATTACCTAAGTAGGTATAAACCTAAGTTATTAGCTTTTTCTTCTTAGTAAAACTATTTAGCTTTACTTAGAAATACTTTCAACTCTTTATAATTTAACGGTAGCTTAGCGCTGGTTTAGCAGTCAAATAGTTCTATCCATACTAATATTATAAATTCACTCTCTAAGTAACTCTGTCTGTGTCTGTCTGTCTGTATGTTTTCACACCTAAACCACTCAAGGGATTTCGATAAAAATTGGCAAGGAGAAAGATGGCATCCCGAGGAAGGACATAGGCTACTTTTTATCGACATTCCACGCGGGCCAAGCCGCGGGCGGAAGCTAGTACATGTTTTTTTTTTGGTTTAGGTACCTAAACATAAACTCACGCCTTCTTCCCATGGAGGTAAGCAGAACGCTACTTGGTACGATCCAATTAGGTACATACTCCTTATGCCTCGATTTTCGGTCGTTCCTAAATCGATCGAAACGATCCATCACAATCTGTTTCATTTTGACAGTTTGTAGAACTGTCATTTCGAACATTCATTGTTTATTTACATTTTTTGAGCAGACAAATTTTTCGAACATGTCATCATCATCATCAGCCTATAGCAGTCCACTGCTGGACATACGCCTCTACAATTGCATGTCATTCGGCTCTATTCTCGGCAACTTTACTCTCGTCCAGCTGCTACCAGCCAGCATCTGCGAAGATCGTCGCTCCACCTAGCCCAAGGGCGTCCTACCTGACGTTTGCCGATTCGCGGTCTCCACTCAAGAACACGTCTACCCCAACGGTCATCGGTTCTACGGCTAATAGGGCCGGCCCATTGCCACTTCAGCTTGCTTATTCTGTGAGCTATGGCGGCAACTTTGCTTCTCTGCCGGATTACCTCATTCCGGATTCTATCCCTCAGAGATACTCCAAGCATATCCCTTTCCATAGCTCGCTGAGTGACCTTGAATTTATGGACCAGCCGTACCGTGAGTGTCCACGTTTCGGCTCCGTAAGTCATAACGCGTTTTTCGAACATATGAAGCAATTGATTAGCAATTTCCTTCAAAATGTCCCATTCCACTGACTTCTACTCCTATTCCTTCACTGTGCACGCGGTGCGGTTATGGAATTCCTTTCCGCCTGATATTAGGGACTGCCAAACTATTGCAGTGTTTAAAAGAAGAGTGAAAGAACACTATCTTTCCACTTCGTCATAGTTGCGTATGTATTTATTTATTATAAAGATATATATATATTTATGAAGTAGGTATGTATGTATATTTGTATGTAAGTGTATGATCATATTATTTGTTTTAGTTTATTAAGTGAATTGTTTTGATTATTATGTAGTTTACTTTCTCACGAATTTTACACACGGTGTCTACATCTCTTATCTACTTTCCTATCGCAGGTGTGCTGGAAGAGATTTCTTTAGAAATAAGCATCACCTTTGTACGTTCTTTTTTCTGTTCTTTTCTTCTTCTCTGTTTATTATCTGTGTACATAAATGGTTAAATAAATAAATAAAAATGATTCAGATTATGATTAATCGTGTTTTACGCAAGTAGGGTGCTGAAAAGACATTAGCAGCTACCTCCTTATCACCTTCTTAAATATTATTACCTATTTTATATTACCGTCTCGACCTCGATGCAGGTCGGAAGTCCCATAAAAACAAAAACTAACCTATATTCGGGGGTGCGTGTCCCATGAAATATAGAGGGTAGTTGAATATCACGGCATGGGAAATGTCACGCGAGTTCTCTCATTATAAGTGTCGAGAGGGGGAGGGAAAGGGCATGTTATTAGTGTGGTTATTAATAATTAAGGATGGGGTTGTGTCGTTAATGGAAAAGTATTGTACATTGTTACAAACATAATCAGCCTATAATGTTCCAACTGCTGGTACACAGGCCTCCTCTCTTCGAGAGGGAGTGGGCTACTATAATCCACCACGCGGGCCCAGTGCGGGTTGGTAGATGTCACATGTCTTCGAATTATGTAATTTTGACGTTCACAAAGTGTTTATTACTTTGAATTATGACGATGAAGATATCTATTTCAAATGACTTTCAATTCAAAGTTATAATGACAACAATGGACTTTCTATTAATCAATCAGCCTAGCCTTTTCCCAACTATGTTGGGGTCGGCTTCCAGTCTAACCGGATGCAGCTGAACACCAGTATTTTACAAGGAACGACTGCCACAACCCAGTAACTGGGTAATATGATACCCTTTGGTAAGACTGGTTGTCAGACTTTTGGGCTTCTGACGACCCTCAACAACTGTCAAAGCTCCACGATTGACGTGCTTTCCGAGGCACGGAGGAGTCTCGGTATGTAAAGGTGGCCGCCCATCCACGGACCAATTCCGACAAGCGTAGCTTAACCTGGGGGATCGACCCATGCGGCTGTTATTACTGAGCCTCGGGGTCTCTATGTTAACATGAATTAAATAATAAACTGACTGAACTCATGTAGGTGTTCTACTGTATGACAATCTGATCTAACAAGTAATGATACCTAATCAAACAAAGCCATCGCGGTGATTATCTACAGAATACCTATTGTACCACTTTTTTTACCTATTTGACAACAACTATGATTGGTTCGTCTTTGTCCACATTGAAGAATATTGTTCATATTATGCTTCTTCTACCAATTATTATAAATTAAAGTCGTTTTTCGTGTTTTATTTTATTTTATTTACGGATAAAAAACAGTACAATTAAATTTAATACATACTATCTTACTAATTAAACAAAATACTTATTATACTACTAACAACATTATCCACTTATTACTAATATGTTGATTGGTATAAGCTACGTGCGATTAAAAAAAAACAGAATACATGAGTGAATGGAGTGGAAGATAAAATGGTTAATTGATTTAGTGAATGCTTTCTAATAACGTTTATGGGATAGAAATATAGAGAGGAGAAAAAAAAATACACTACTTACAAATCTATAAAGCTAAGATAGAATCAACTACAGATTTCCTAAATTGATGTGCTATTAGATTAAAAGTGTTTGTCTGTATTCCCTTTGTATCCTCGCGCCCCTAGGCAGGTGCCTAGTTTGCCTACGCCTGGTCTGCATTCGTTGGTGAATATAAGAACGGAGCGTCAGTGTCGTTACAATTTCATAGCACTTACCCGTGGTTGTCCAATTACCATTAATGTAAGTTTTATGACCTTCGCCGCGAAATACGGTCAGAATATTAAATAAGAACATCTTTCTATTTTCGGTACGATATTTATAGGTACCCGAATGATTTTATAACGAGGACCTGTGCGTGTCTAACTTTTCTGAATGTCGACGAGACTGCAGTCTGCACGCACGGACAGGAATGTGTTTTAAAACAGATTTATCAATGGTTGAGTGAGTCACCATCGTTTTAGCCCATAAATGACGACCGTACAACCTTCGATTCCCAAAAAAAAATGAAAATATCACGAAGTTTGCAAGTGAATTTTAGCTGTCAGAGTGAAATGACAAAATTTATAATAACTACTATACTGGATTCTTCATACATCTTACTTGATTTGACAAGCAACCTTTTAAACAGCGTTATCAAGAAAGAGTTAAAATTGTAACGTGTGGTAGCGTAACAGTATTTTAGTAAGCGAATCGGCACCCTTATTGCGTAACACATGATCAATAACAATTTGTTTCATTTTGACAGTTGAATAACATTGCGTTATTTACGTTGTTGTGCAAACAAATTCGAACTTATGAAGCTATGGATTAGCAATATCCTTCAAAATGATTCAGATTATGATGGATCGTGTGTTACGCAAGTAGGGTGCGGGTCCTGATGATTATGAGACTGATCACGGACCATGCTTCAACATGCTATGGGCCAATGGCTATAAGCACGCAAAAAATATTTTATAATACATTAATAATCAATTATTTAAAGACTGTATTGCTACAAGTTGGTTGAAATAAAAAATACCTTTAAATTAAAACAAAAAATCACACTATATAACATCACGCCTGTAATCCCCAAAGGGTTAGGCAGAAGTGTAACTTAATATAAGTAGCACTACCCACATTCCGACAGTTAAGAAAAAAGAAAAGAAAAATCAATCTGCCTAGCCTTTTCCCAACTATGTTAGCGTCGGCTTCCAATTTAACCGGATGCAGCTGAATACCAGTATTTTACATGGAACGACTGCCTATCTGACCTCCACAACCCATTAACCGGGTAATACGATACCCCTTGGTTAGACTGGTTGTCAGACTTTCGGGCTTCTGAAGTTCTGACGACTCGTAAAGACTGTCAAAGATCCACAAATGACAGCCGGGACCAACGGCTTAACGTGCTTTCCGAGACACGGAGGAGTCTCGATATGTGAAAATGGTCACCCATCCACGGACCAACCCCGGAAAACGTAGCTTAACCTGATGGATCGACCCGAGCGGCTATTATTACTTAGCCACGAGCTCCTCCTTAAGGTGGATGCGCTAGGGTAGCCCGAGAAATTCAAATTTTCTTACGTTTTTTGCAATTTGCAGGTCAGTATCAAGTTGTGTGTTGATCTAAATATTATTAGCGGCCGTAACAAATATGGATTTACAGAATTATAAACATTAGAATCAGTAATACAACTCTCTAAGTTAATGTAAGTGGATTGACTGACTATTTCATGAAATTTCCATTCAATGCACTTCCATGAACTTACATAAAAAATAACATAAAAAATACAGGTAAGTAATTTCTACTTTTTATTCCAACCCTCCTAATTGTTCAGTCGGCCGTTTGTTTATTTTTACAATACTAAGGGGCGACTCCATTGTCATACTGACTGACTGCGATACAGTGTTCAGTGGACAGCTCACCAAGTAACATGTTACAATCGATTACTAAAAATGTCCACGAAAATATTAGAAAAGGAACGGAGGAAATCCAGCATTAATTTTGTAAATTTCCGGCGATTTCACTTTTTGGACAGGTAAACGTATTTTTCAGTAGTTATAGAGTCGTTTCACATGTCATTAATCTGAAAAATATAATATACATTAGTGTAAAGTGATAAGTCGGTAAAAAGTGGTTACAGTTCAAGTACTACAAAAAATCTGTGACATCATCAAATACTAGGCACCATGCATTTCCACCTGCCAGGTCAAAAATGCATAACAAATAACAATGGTATAATACCTACTTATTAAAAATGTGCTGCGGCGGCTACTGCAGGAGCAGAAAACCTCAAACGGCGCAAATATAACCTTGCCACTGTTGGGACACAGGCCTCCTCTCTGTGACAGGGAGCGCGCCGTAATCCATCACGCGGGCCCAGTTCGGGTTGGTAGATGTCACATGTCCTCAAATTTTTGGTTCTAGGACATGCCGGTTTCCGCACGATGTTTTCCTTCACCGTTTTGAGAGCAGTGGCGATGAAATAATTTACACAAAGTAAAGCGCCTTTCAGGGTTCGAACCTACGACCTACAACTCGTAAGTCGTGGCCGTTACCTCTGGATCACCACTGCTCACTCAATATAACCTTATCCTTACTAATATTATAAATGCGAAAGTAACAAGTAAGTAAAGTAGTATTAGGTAAAGTGTTTTAGAAAAAAAATATTTTGAGATTTAAATGAAATATGGTACACAGATAGTCTAGAGCCTGAGAAAGGACATAGGCATTATATCGACATACCACGGGGGTGGAGCCGCGGGCGGAAGCTAGTTGGATATATTTTTGAGCCGTTTGGGTTTGAAACACTAGGGCCAGGGGTCCGAGAGCTCATCGACATCGCCTCTTCACGTGACCAGAGGGCTGGCCAATTTTTAGGGCAAAGAATCAGCATTGCCTCCAATATGGTAAAGCTGCCAGCCTTTTGGGAACATTTCCCACTGTAGCGATGCGAACGAATTTTTTGATGCCCAATGAGCTCCTCCTTAGTCAACAAGGAAGCCTTATTTTTTTCCTTTTTAGGGTTCCGTAGTCAACAAGGAACCCTTATAGTTTCACCATGTCCGTCTGTCTGTCTGTCCGTCTGTCGGCTCAGCTCAGTGCTAGAAAGCTGTAATTTGTTTAGTGTTAGATAGAATATTGTATTAACCGCTAAGTGTTTAAATATTTGATAAAAGTCCTAAATTCATTATTTAATTGACTGATAGATAACGCAAAGAGTTCTTTAAACAAACAAAGTAGATTTTTTTAAATTCATCCCTTGATTAATTAGGGGATGAAATTGTATGGAAGTTCGTCATTATTGAAGATGGGAATTCCCATCAGGAACACGGCTTGTTTTCCGAAATAAATAGGATGTCGTGCTACGCTACACGGACTACGCTCGTAGCTTTTTCGTAGCAAACTCGTAGCAAAGGCGTAGCGAGTAACAAAATTACCTTTTCTTATAAAAATGTTACGTTTTGAATATCCAAGTCATTTTGCAACCTTCTGCAAGTATCTTGAATACGACCGTATTCAAAATATCTTAAATACAGTAAATTACATGAGATGCATGTTAATTTGTCATTAATTTCAGCAGTTTTCGGAGTCATCCAATGTTTTTCCATCTTTCAGGAGCCGCGAATCTCGTCGCCGCATCAATCACCCCCCTTCAGCGCTGTACAGCGTGGTTGGTGAGAAGTTGCGCGTGAGCACACCTGGTGGCTTACAATGTGCGCTGTTCTGTGGCGGGCAGCGCTGCAGGTACGAGCTGCCGCAGCCAGGGACTGCGATACAGGGGCTCTATTCCGATTGGTTAGTATGGAAGAACCCTGAGGCTTAAGGGCGATGCGCTAAGGTAGCCCGCGCACTCTCTAAGTCATTCAATGCACTTACTACTTCAGGAGTTGTATTGCTGATTCTAATGATTATAATTCTGTAAATCCATATTTGTTACGGTCGCAAATAATATTTAGATCAACATACAACCTAATACTGACCTGCAAATTGCAAAACTTAAGAAAATTTGAATTTCGCGGGCCACCTCAGCGCATCCACCTTATTAATAACCGATCGAAATCGATCTTCAAGGTTAAGTTGGTGACAGTTCATTAAATACGGAAACCCTCCGTGGCTTGGAAAGCAGGTTAAGCCGTTGGTCCCGGCTGTCATTTGTAGACTTTGACAGTCGTTACGGGTAGTCAGAAGCAGGGATGTTGCGGATGCAGATTTTTTCACATTCGCGGATGCGGATGCGGATATTTGGAGGCTCACATCCGCGGATGCGGATGTTTAGATATTTTATAAGGTTTTTTTATTTGTGTGGGTGGTAAGTAATAAAAAAAAGATAGTATTTTTTTATTACATATTTAGTAAGTAAAGTAAAAAATTGGAGAATTATATTTAATAAAAAGTAAATATTGCCGCCTTTTCGGAATCAAGTCTGTTAGAAAGAAAGAAAAGTTACGCAGCGGTTCATATTATATTAAACCCGCGCTACTGAACAATTGTTCGCTACGAACACTGCCTGGTGGTGTCGATAAAAATCTGCGTGCTATTGGACCAATAGGAGCGAAGGTTTCGTTAGCATACGGTACGCGCCAGCCGGCCCCGCTCATCTTTCTTGTCGCGACCTGTGCTACATCCGCATCCGCATAAACATCCGCATTAATTATTGCGGATGCGGATGTCCAAATCGATGCGGAAGCTCCGCGGTTGCAGATGCGGATGTCCGCAACATCCCTGGTCAGAAGCCCGAAAGACTAGCACCTATTCTTGCCAAGGGTTATCATGGTACCACAAAGTATTCATATGCATGATTTTGCTAGAGAGCTGCTTCTCTTCATGCGAATGTTGAATTTTTGAAGCTATATTTTTTCTAAACATTTTCTTCACTTTAGAACACAGATTTAACTATAAGCTTTTACTTAAATTGACTTTTCACAAGCAATTTTACAACGCAATAAGAGATAGCGTTCCCGGAATATTATTGATTTTGCACATAAAGTGCAGATCAACTACAAAACCTAATGGCGTCTTAAAAAAACATTTTAAATGTAATAATTAGGTATTAAGTTAGTAAAATTATTCTAATGAACACCCTGGTGACCTAGAATATTATATTATAACACCATTAGAGCAGTGGTGGCCCAGTGGTAACGGCCACAACTTACGAGTTGTAGGTCGTAGGTTCGAACCCTGACAGGCGCTTTACTTTGTGTAAATTATTTCATCGCCACTGCTCTCAAAACGGTGAAGGAAAACATCGTGAGGAAACCGGCATGTCCTAGAACCAGATATTCGAAGACATACCAACCCGCACTGGGCCCGCGTGGTGGATTACGGCCCACTCCCTCTCACAGAGAGGAGGCCTGTGTCCCAGCAGTGGGAACGTTATAGGCTGATTATGTACCTATGTTAAGTAACACCATTTTATCATAGATAACGCTAACCTAAAGGTTGGTTGTTTATGGTTGGTTGGTTTTGTAAACAAAAACAGCGACACTCGACCTACTGTGAACACTGAACATGTTATATTAGCCGTAATGAACTGCCCAGCACGTTCATAATTTAGTTCACACTACGACGACGCTTACTGATAGTACCTACCACTCGTGTGTATTTACTACGTCACCAGTTTTATTTGTGGGGTTACATGTTCAGTTATAAAAACAGTGGTCCTTTCCATTACATGTAAACTAGCTGCGCCCCGTGGTTTTAGCCGCATAAGTCCCGATCCCGTGGGAATATCGGGATAAAAGTATCCTATGTCCTAATCCAGGTCATGGTCTACCCATTTGCCAAAGGATGGTGGGCAATAATATATGGGAGCTGGTCCCATTACGGCCACAGATAAAACCACTGTAGTTTTGAAGCAGTGTGGATGGCAGTGCTGGGACCATTATCGCCCACTCAGAAAGCTTAATATTTCGTAAACGGATCCCTCCAATGGATTTCACAGACTCACAATATTTTCAAACGACCTTTCCAACAACACCCCACACCATGGGATAGAGGAGAAAAAAAAACAACATCAACACTTTACTTGTAGGGGAGGTACCCTAAAAAAAGATGATTTTCTTGATTTTATTTTACCACTTCACTGGCGTAATTAATATGTATATCCATGCCAAATAACAGCTTCCCAGTACTAAACGTCTTTGAGCTAAGCTGCGGACAGAGAAAAATACTTTAGATGCACGTAGCTTGGTTCCTCCGGGACAGATTTTGATGGTGTAATAATAAAAAATGTTCAGTTTTATCAGCTCTTTTAAGTTATTCACACGTAGTGGCTGGCCATGCTGGGACCACTGTCGCCCACCATCCTTTCACTCAAATCTGTTCTGCTGTTTCAGTCTAGTCAATGCTTAAAAACTTTTCCTATTCGTTAATTAAACATACATAACATAACATAACATCACGCATGTATTCCCCGAAGAGTTAGGCAGAGGTGTACACCCACATTTCGCCAGTTATGTATAAGTCCCATGTACTATGAGGCGAGCCTATTGCCATCAACCATGCCCAAAACCAGACACCGCGCTGCTACTGAGAAATTCCAGATGGAAAAACCCAATAACACTTTGCCCGACCCGGGAACTGAACTCGGGACCTCATGCTCAGCAGTAGCGCTTGCGACCACCAGACCAACGAGTAATAGAAGTAATTAAGCACCCCTTTACAAATTATCATATGTACTCTAGTTATCCTTGGCTTTAAAAATAAAAGAACCTACAATAAAATGTGTGGGTCGCGTGACTTCCGCCTGCCCACTTTATTTTATGATAATTATTGTAATAATATACTTTTTTACTTGACTTACTAATGTGAACTTAAGAAATAAGGGTTAGGGTACACGGTTTTATGTCCTGCCAGGGGTGGAAAGTCCGAAAGGGATACCGGGACCCTTGGCAACAGGCAGTAAAGGCTTTAGTCAATAAAAGTCTGACACGCTCACCCTCGGGCGAAGTCATTATGATGATTTCCCAACCTCAAATAAAACGTTTCACGGTTCTGGCTATCGCAGGCTATTTATTGTCTATCATATTTGTAGCCAATACCATATTATAAGTATAACTAGTCTGGCCAAAGGTTCTGTTACAAATGAAAATGCATTTTTTTATGAACGACAATTTATTTGTTTATTTATTTAATACTTCAAGCACACAAATGTACAGAGGCGGACTTAATGCCATAGGCATTTTCTACCAGTCAACCTTTGGTTGATGCAGAGACAAACAGTGGTTGGTGCAATAGCGAAAATTGTGGAATAAATATTATTTAAATACATAAACTTATTAAAACTATATATACATATATATATATATATAATAAACCTAAATATGTAAAATATAAGAACAAATAAATACACATAACTACACAAACATACCAAAACAAATAAGACAAACAATGGGAAAACATCACCGTTGTGATGACTGCCAGCTTCTTGAGAATGTGCTTTCGAACTTTAATTTTAAAGGATAATCGGTTGGTTGCCATCCTGATTTCCACGGGGAGCGCGTTCCACAGAGAGATAGATTGAACGAAGAAGGAAGAGTGAATGAAGTCAGTACGGTGAGTGGGACAATGAAGAAGACGATTACTTGATGAACGTAGATTTCTACTGTGGTTGGCGCAAATGTACTGAAAGTGGGGAGCTAGATAACTAGGGGAAGAGGGAGAGACAAGAAACGAGAACTAGGTGGTCAGCGCCCTTTGCTCTTTGCGCTGACGTATGGGCAACCACTTTAGAAGCGATCGATGCGCAGAGACATGATCATATTTACGCAGATTGAACACGAATCGAATGCAATTATTGAGAAGACGGTCAAGTTTGACGAGAAGATCTGCATTCAGGTCATAGTAGCACACATCACCATAATCGGTGATAGGGAAAATTAAGGACTGCACAAGCATTGTCTTCGTACACGGTGGCAATAAGTTTTTCAAGCGGTACAGAGCCCGCAGCGTTCCAGTAACCTTCTGGCTGACCCTAGCCACTTGAGTACGCCAGTTCAGGGTACTATCGATGTACAAGCCTAAGTCCTTCACGTCATTGCTAAATGGAACGATCATACCATTGTAGAGGATTGGTGGCACGGTTGTACTATTCCAACTTAATAATATTACAAGAACTCCCAATGATGATCGCCTGACACTTTTTAGGGTTTATTGCTACCCCAAACCTATCAGACCAGGTTCTAATGGCTATCAAGTCCCTGTTTAATTTTTCTATTACGTCAGGGATTTCATCAACCCTCCCCTCACAGTACAACTGCAAGTCATCCGCATACAAAGGATACGCACACTGAAGCTCGGAAGTTATAAGATTAATGAAAATAGAAAACAGAAGAGGAGAAAGTATACCGCCTTGAGGAACGCCAGTTTCTAAATCACACCAGCACGAAGAAGAATCCCCAGCACGAACGGACTGTTGTCGTTCCTGAAGGTAAGAGGAGAACCATTCCAGTGTTTCGGGAGAGACCATAACATGGGACAGAATGGCTAACAGGATATCGTGACTGACGGTATTAAAGGCATTCGAAAAGTCAACCAACACTAGAGCAGCAACGTTGGTATTTTCAAGTCCTGCCCTTATATCGCCAGTCACTTTAAGGAGGGCGGAAACAGTGCTGTGTTCAGGCCTGAACCCAGATTGTAGAGGGCTAATGAGTGAGTTACGATGAACAAAATTGGAGAATTGTTTGTGAACACAATCCTCGAGCACTTTAGTTAGGAAGGGCAGAATAGAAATTGGACGGAAGTCGGTAAGGAGAGAGGGATTAGAAACCTTAGGTAGTGGACGGACATAGGCTTTGCGCCACAGGGAAGGGAAAACACCGGTGTACAGGGAAAATTTGATGACGTGGGTAATCGCAGGTAGGAGATGATCAAGAATGATTATGATCATACCACGAGTGATATTGTCACATCCCACCGCTTTTGATTAGATGGAGAGAATGATCTCTTCCGGTTCAGCTGGAATGAAACTGACAGGATTAATATGAGGACGCGTTAGACCAGAAATTAGAGACAAAGTTTGCTGCTTGGCTAGACGATCCATGGTAGGAACAGTGGAGAAATGACGGTTGAGATCGTCTAAGTCAATTGAGTTAGGAAGGTCTAAATGTCGCGATTTGCCGATACCAATTTAAGAGTTCCAAGAAATTTCCAAATATCGGCAAGAAGATGAAGAATTTATTGTATCCAGAATGTGGCGGCATTTAGCATTGTTCATCATCTGATTGCACCTATTCCTTGCGGCACCAATCTCATAAGAAATCTCTGTGGCTAAATTTCTCATGAAAACAGTGCGTAAATCCATATATCCGTGGCCAGACAGATTAAAGGCCAGGGTTAATGGCTGGACACCAAAGTAAAGAGCGTTTTAAGGATTTCAATACTAGGTACGTTTATTATCCTTTCCTTTATATATTGGAAGGTTTGTTTTACTAGTATTATGAGAGACGTGTGATGGGTGGCCATTTCGAATAGAATTATTTTTATTCTTTGCTGAGACTTCAATAAATATGTACTTAAAAGTGTTAGTAAGATAGAAAGTACTTAAAAAAAAAACATTAATTAATTAATTCAATTATTAATTACGTGTTTTTAACTATTTGAAGTATAAATATAACTAGTTGGCAAAATAAAAAGTTCTAGATCACCAAGATCACTAGAATAAACCAATATTCTAAATAAGTACCTACTGACTTAAGGATTGGAAGTCTCATTACAAGGCGTGTGGCATAGCCTCATTAATAGCCTTCAATCGTTCGTGTAACCATAGCCTAAGAACGGCACTGCAGTCGTAATATAACACATTACATTTCTTAATAAAACAAACTACTAATGTATGACCGTAAATAAGTGAATTATTGCTACTTTCATAAAATAGGCGCATGCAATTTTAAAAGTATTTGTTTTTTCGTTTTCAATGTCACTCGTTAGGGTAAGGCAAAAGCACTATTTGATTAAGTTGAAATTTTAATTATGTTTTTGCTACCTACCGTTTTGGTTAATGGTATGTTTTAATATAATTTTCTTTGTTCGTAGATGCTTTTTGTAATATTGAACGATTTAATGTGCTTTTTTTAGGGTTCCGTAACCAAAGGGTAAAACGGGACCCTATTACGGGCTCTCTCAATGTATAGCTTGATGTGTAGCCATGTGTACCTACCTACTTATTTACCACGCACCATATCATGGCTAGGTTATATTAATTCAAAACTGTGTCAAGAACACCTAAGCAATTAAACATTAGACCTAAATTAAATTATTAATATTCCTTTCATTGTAAGTAGTTACCTTACCTACATACATAAACTAGCACCTTCTTCTCATGGGGGTAGGCAGAAACTACAAAATGCCACCTGCAGCTCTACGATCCTTACATATACTGGGTGTTAGGGTAGACACCGTTATCCTTGAAACTAGTGGTTTGGTGTCATCTTATAATATACTTTTTCTATGGGACCAAGGTTGAAATCTCGAAAAAAAAATCAGCTGTGCCATACATTTGTGTTCACTTAAATCGACAAAATGTATGGAACAGCCGATTTTTTTTTTGTGATTTCATATTTTGTCCCATAGAAAAAGTATATTATAGATGACACCAAACCACTAGTTTCAAGGATAACGGTGTCTACCCTAACACCCAGTATATTCATTTACTTTAACTTTTCGCACTCAAAAATGGTACAAAGGCGGACTTAATGCCTTAGGCATTCTTTACCAAGAGTGGTGAAGAAATTATTTATTCATTTTTAAGGCATCAAGTCCCAAATTAAATCATAAAATTAGATGATTATAATATGAAGATTAGATGACAGGTGCCGTTTGAGAGGAACAAAGAGAAAAAAATATAATATATAAATCTCATAATGCGATATTGATGAAATAGGTACTACAGTACTTATATGCTATTTTATAATACATATACATACATACTCCTCTGGCTTCGTACCTTCGTTCATGCATCTACAATTCTACATAGATATTCACAACCATTTAATACGCTTCCGTGCCGAGTTGAACATCAATGAATTTCATCAAAAGAGTCCTCTTATGGCTGTTCACAAATTCAAAAACCTTTTTTTTTCTTTCAGTTATATCAAATTGACAACCGACATTCGACAGCTATTTGCGGGGGCAAATTAGTAATTGTTTTTTTTTGTTGTATTAAGAAAGTAACAGAACCGCAGAGTAGTGGTGGCCCAGTGGTAACGGCCACGACTTACGAGTAGGTCGTAGGTTCGAACCCGGACAGGCGCTTTACTTTGTGTAAATTATTTCATCGCCACTGCTCTCAAAAACGGTGAAGGAAAACATCGTGTGGAAACCGGCATGTCCTAGAATAAAAAATTCGAAGACATGTGACATCTACCAACCCGCACTGGGCCCGCGTGGTAGATTACGGCCCGCTCCCTCTCACAGAGAGGAGGCCTGTGTCCCAGCAGTCGGAACATTATAGGCTGATTATGCTAAGAAAGTAACTACTATTTAAAATTCACGTTTTTAGTACCTAAATTACCCCAACTTCATTATAAATTAGCACGTTTTCTACAGAGGTCATAAGTTATGACTTGTAGACACCCGCTAGACGACGGCGGCCCGTGCCCCATGTAATAAACCGGTAAAATTCCCAATTGAAAAAAAAAGCGGCGATTTTTTTGCCTTTCATCCAAAAAAAACCATTTAAATAGACTCCCAGTAGTATGATTATTAACAACACACTGATCGGACAGATTTTTTTAAAAGCTATATACTAATGTCTCTATCTACATATTCGATCGACGAAGTAATGTAATAACTTTAATTGCTTTCAAGTTTACCAGCTAATCAACGGTATTTTATTATTTATTTATTATACAGGTTTCACTTTTTTATAGGCAATTAGCTAACACAGCTGTTATAAAGCGCCTGCGATGACTTTTATAGCAGTTGTATGGATTAACAACTTTTATTGGTAACTAAGGTCTATTAACATTATGTTAACTGTATATTTTTACCCGACTACGGCGAATAAAAAAGGAGGGTTATGATTTTGACCGGTATGTGTGTATGTATGTATGTATGTTCATCTGTTCCCTCATATCTTCGAAACGACTCATCACAATTTGACAAATGAGGTATCGTTGGAAGCGTCTTGATCGTCCGCTGGTTATAGGGTATGTGACGTCACATTAAATAATCACAAAAAAAATGGCGCCCTCTAGAGGACATAAAGAAAGGAACTAAAAAAAAAAATTGTTTCATCGTACCATGTTCGGTATCAAATGAAAGGGCTTAATGAGCACATTTCAAAAATATATATATTATAACCCCAAAAGAATTTAAAAAAAATTTACGACGAAATTTAAAAAGAATAACGACAGACAAATTAAAAATCTGGAGTCACACGTAATCTGTTCGATTTATCACGTGTGACTCCGGATTTTTAATTTGTCTGTCTGTGGTGTCTTGTTTATACCTTTTTAGTCGTAGTTGGGTTTTATTTATACCTTATTAGTCGTAGTTGGGTTTTAGTTTTTATTATTTACATACCAAGACCCTTCCGTGCCTCGGAAAGCACGTTAAGCCGTTGGTCCCGGCTGTCATTTGTAGATCTTTGACAGTCGTTACGGGTCGATAGAAGCCCGAAAGTCTGACAACCAGTCTTGCCAAGGGGTATCGTGTTACCCAGTAACATAGGTTGTGGAGGTCAGATAGGCAGTCGCTCCATGTAAAATTCAGCTGCATCCTTAGACTGCATCGTTAGACTGGACGGTGACCCCAACATGTTGAATGTTGGCAAAAGGCTAGACAGATGATGACTCAATTTGATTAACTATTAAATACTCTGACTGACTTTACCCGTACGTTTTTGTGCGAAAGAATGTGCTGTTGTCCTTTATTCTAGCAGCTAGCAGCTTGGACACCACTCATAGCATTTATTTATTTCAAAACAATTGAAAAGAATCCTATTTCTCTCAGGCGCCATCTCCACGGGCGCCGCGACGATATCGCCGCGTGGAGATTGATTCATAGAGTTTCTATTGAATTTGATGGCACAGTGAGACTAACGCCGCGATTTTCCCGCCCGCGCCCGTGGAGATTGATATCTCTAAGACTTCGTGTTTCTTCTTCGTCTTGACAAATTACTTAGGCCCAGTAGGTAGCCATTCAGTGGTGTTAAAGTGCAGCCGCTCTATTCTGTAAAAACTTCACCGTCAAAACATAGGTGAAGTGAGCTGTCACATTCCACCTGATTGTCACTATTAACAGTTCACTTCATCTAAGTTCTCACGGTGAGATTTTTAAAGAATATATCGACAGGTAGTGTAGGGACATTTTGGACACTTCGGCGAGTGTACCATGGTCTGGTCGGTAGCACCCCAATCACACTGAGTGTCGAACAGCTCTTTAATCCCTCATCTTACCAAATTGTGTTTACGCAACCTAAAACCGGCCAAGTGCGAGTCGGTCTCGCGTACGAAGTGTTCCGTACCATTATCTATAAAAACGGCGAAAAAAGATTAAATATTTATTTCATTCTGTTTTTCGTATTTGTTGTTATAGCGGCAACAGAAATACATCATCTGTGAAAATTTCAACTGTCTAACTATCACGGCTCATGAGATACAGCCTGGTGACAGACGGACAGATAGACAAACAGACGGACGAGCAGCGGAGTCTTAGTAATTGGGTCCTGTTTTACCCTTTGGGTACGGAACCCTGAAAACGATATCTTCAAAATCACCCAATATCCATAAACCTACAAACCCTTCCCACTACATCAATAAGTCTGAATATCTTACCTAATTTGACGTCACGTTTGTCACAGGGTTACCGACGACATTCTCGCGATGGCACGTCCCAGCACCGCCAATATTGCCGCCAGGAATATTATACAACAGTTCCATAGGTAAGTGGTTCTATATTCTTAAATATAGCTACAAAATAACACGTGGTCTGGTCGAGTTTGTTAGAAAATAGTACGAACGTAATCGCCTTGTGGAATCTTCCTAGCAAGTGTTTGTCTGTTAAATATTGCAGGCGTCAGTACACAGATCACACATAACATTATGTCAAACGTATTATCTATAGAGCGTTCCCTTAAATCCTTCCAAAGGTTGTCTGTAAAAGATCGTTTTTAGCGATAAGACCGCCCATTGTGTCACCCTATGTAAAAATTCTAAATGTATGTCTGTAATTTTTATGGAGTACATAATAAAGAGTATTCTATTCTATTCTTATCACTGTGACGATTTGCCAAGGTGTTACCAGATAGGCGATTTGTGAACGTGCTCTCCGCGGGTGCAAAGCGAGCTAACCGCGACTACGCGACGTGTTCTCCACGTATTCACAATATTGTACACTCGCTTGTCTCGCTCTCTCTTGTAAACTCACGTCAATCTCACTCGTTACGCAAACGCGGCGAACACATTGCCCAGACGCGGTGAATACGTTGCGCACACGTGGTGCGCTCGCAGCGCACACGCAGCGAGCGCGTTGAACAATCGACTCGCATTTTTAAGCATCAATGCCACACGGTTTTGGGAGGTTACAGTTGCAATATTATGTACTTACCTGAAACAGATCCAGAATAATGTGTAAATGTCTTGAAAAGCACGTTTAACCAGAAAGCTCGAAAATAGGCTAAAACTTGGTAAATAACAAGTTATCTACTACTAATCTGAGAACAAGTTTAGTTTTTAGAAGCAACGAAGAAAGGTCAATTTAATAGGACTTTGTTATATGATTTTGTATCCTGTGGTATCGTAGCTCACAATTAAGTTTCTCTGCTACGCGCTACGCCGTAGCAGGACGTTCGGCTACGTTCTGCTACGTCGTAGCGCGTAGTACTTTGTCCAGCCCTTTTACTAAATCTCTTCTTCTAGTAGGGGCTTTCACTAACAGGAATATCTTAATTATTTTAGTCAGGGTTTAATACACACCATTATAAAAAGAATATTTATAATTTAGCTCTTATTACAACTCAATTACAATGTAATTCTGTTTCAGCTGGGGTATCCGCACAGTGATCAACCTGCAGACGCCGGGGGAGCACGCCAGTTGTGGACCCCCACTCACCAAGTCGGGGTTCACTTATGATCCCACCATTTTCATGGCTAATGACAGTAAGTTACAGTTATACATTGTACTACATACATACTTTTAGCCCAGCGCTAATTCAATTAAACGAATTGTGTTACAATTTCTTTTGGTGTATTTCAAACATTCCGTATCCAAATTTTAAATCCAAGATTGATTAAAGACAAATATTATTTACATTTTTAATTTAAAACGTACAAAATTGTACGTATTATTTCCAAATGAAAAAAAGTCTGGCTCCCAAGGAACGTTCTTGATCTTGTAAAAATACCAGCGCTGCGACAATTATTTTTAAAAGTCGTAGTATCATGATAAGATAGGAGCCTTTTGGTCTTAGTAGACAGGACATTTCTGTTTTTATTTTAATTGTAATTTTGTTTCATTTAGATGTTTCTACGAGTGTGTTTAGTTTGATTTGTAATTTTCCTGTGCATGTCCCATTAAATACATTTTCTCTCTTTCTTTAGATTAATTAAAAAATAAATAAATAAACAAATGTTTTCTTCGACCCATCAAGGTGACCCACAAACTAAATTATGTTCTTCTTAACGTATCACAGCCAAGGTGACGATGGTAAAAAAGACAAATATAATAAAAATCAAATACTGTTAGTAATCGCATCACTGGAGAACGGCTGGACCGATTTGGCTATTTTTTGTTTTAAAAGTCCCTATAAGGTTTTTATGAAAACCAAAATTGGATACGATGCCCGGAAAAGTCGGGAAACACTGAAAGTGTTTTTATATTTATTATCATGGGTTCAAACATCGTAAGGAAACCATGCCAGTGAGATGATCTCGACGGCATGTGAAGCCAAGTCCGAGGCCTTTTTGCAGCTTCTAACACCAGGTTTAGTCACTAACCACAAGAAAAGAAGATATAGTTTTTTGCATGAATTCAAGACCATATTGAAACAAAATCAAAGTCAGTACAAAGTCTATCGGGACGGCTAGTGATTAATAATATGAAGGGTTCTAACTTAATTCTTATCTAAAACGTTTTCAGTATACTACTACAACTTCGCGTGGCCGGATTACGCCGAAGCAAGCCTGAGTGGTCTCCTCAACATGGCGAAAGTGCTCTCCTTTGCTCTGCAGGAGGGCAGGGTGGCCATTCACTGTCATGCAGGTAACTTCACTTAAAGGTTCCTTCCATATAAATGGCATTGGGGGAAACCGGCCCATCTGATGGTAGGTTTGTGATCACTGCAAACCTTGATGAACATCTGCAACGCCAGAAGTATAGCTTATACAGGGGTATTGGTAAAACACCAACAACCTCTTAAGGAGTCATTGTACTCATCATTATGAAGAACTTTTACTATGGGAACAATTACGAAATCGTGAAAAAAAAAAGCTGATCAGTACATTTATGTTCGCATAACTCGTCAAAATGTACGGACTTGTACCAAAAAAAAAACGCTAAAAACTTTTTTTTTTTGGAAAATGTTTTTATTTTTCACTTTTTAGTTGTGGTACCTACCTACTCCACACAAATTCGAATACCACTACCTGCTATGTAAATTACAGTATTGGAGTCACATATAACATCGTCTACATAATTATACTAAGTGGGAAAAATACGTTATATTGAAGCTAACTCAAAAACTACGCAAGCAAAGTAAATAAAATTTATATGGGACCACCTCTGAAGCATGACCTACCAAACAAAAAAGAATCATCAAAATTGATAAAAATTGCCGGAGTAACCGCGTAACATACATTTACAAAAAAACATACAGACGAATTGAGAACCTCCTCCTTTTTGAAAAAGTCGGTTAAAAAAGGATCATTTATTTATTTATTTATTATAATAAAATCCTTAACAGCTTTCATTAGAGGTGTATACCTAATGCGATAGCGAGGTCCTAAAATTAACTTACAATATAAAACTATGAAAAATGTAAAAAAAAAAACTATCAAACTAAAAGTACTTATAGACAATACATATAGCCTTGGTACTCTAATCTACACTATAACATAAACTAAACAACAGTATTTTTGCGAATTCACTCAAATGGCATGTAAATACATCGATCTTCACATGAAGATCGTTCATTACCCGAACTGCGCGGGTCAATGGTGTTTTGGCGAGTAGGTTGGTCCTGGCAACCGGTACGGCCAGCAGCGGCGATAATCAATAATGTGTGTTCACACACGTGTTCCTTCAGTTGCCTGTTGCCAAGGGTCCCGCCGGTATCCCTTTCGGACTTTCCCGCAACCCTGGCTGCTTAAAACCCCCTTTTTTTTTTTTTTTTTTGAGTGTGGTGAATCATCAAACGACTTCTACCGCTCTGGGCGGAGCGGGAGGTCGTGTCAGACTTTTACTGACTAAAACCCACCCGTGTTCCTTCAGTTGCCTGTTGCCAAGGGTTCCACCGGTATCCCTTTCCGCCTTCCCCGCAACCCCAGCAGGCTCGGTCCTAGCGGACCCCGCTGATTGTGCTGACATGTCTTTGAGGCGCCCGTGGAACACAACGCACCATCGACCCGGGCCTGGTCCTTATCGGACGGCGAGCTACCCATTGCTCGCTGTCCGCAAGCCCGCGCCTATGGTGACCGGGAATCCGCCTGGGATTCCCGACGACATACTTAAACCCCTTGATAACTTTATAGAGCCATCTGACAGCCTTCCCACTGGGCCAGCGTCTCCGTACAGGATATAAAATAAACTACAAACCCAAGTCCGCCCTGGCAAAGAGAATCTAGTATACAGTATGTTATCCAGCGAATGGCGTTCCTGCAATAGTATAGCGTCTATACATGCAAAAAAATAGGGTTTTATTATAGTAAAATAATCATAGAAAATATTTTATTGATACGGTACAAGAAACACTCTGTACACGCACATTTGTCACATTTGTCTTAATTTCTACGTTGAAATACAAGTGTGCGTGTAAAGTGTTCTTTGACGTAACAATGTAATAATTTTTGAGAATATTTCACTAATACATAAATAATACGTCTCTCCGCAGACCCACCTTCCATCCTGCGCCGTAAGTCCTGTCACCTGTGCACTTGACGATCTTATGACTACGTCAGCGAATGGAGTTCGCGTGGCTGAATTTTAGGCTGGATATTTGAATTTTTACAACAAGTTTCTTATTTGCCATCAATACGCCAGGAAGAACCACCTGTCTGGTTTTTGTGCAATATTTCTGCGCTATGAAAAAGTCACGGCCAAAGTACGCGGAATCGGGGCTATTAATAGCAATTTTTTTCTTCCCTTACCTTCTATTTGACATTTTGGGGAACGAGACACAATAGAAGTTTTGTTGTTATGACGTCTATGTGTGTTTAAATTAAAATACTTCATAATCACGTGTAGGTAAATAAAATCAATTAAACGAATGTAAAATTATTACAATTATTGTCGTCATAACTACAAAAAGTCTTCAGGGCCTAGATGAGAATGAAGTTGATATCCGTTAGTGAGGATGCTAGTGAAGAAAACACGAGCAATGCTTCCATCATTGGTTTTAAATATTAATACTTATCACAGATTAATTTGAACATGAAAAAAAAAAAGAACTGTGAGTCGTTTATTATTTTAAAAAAAATCAAGGCAATTTGGTGGATGTCAAAATCCGACTAACTGGTTATCTTCGAATATTTGGATGCTAGGGCATGACGATTACCACCAAAAATGTTCGTTCAAGGTTTTGCGAGCGTTGAAGCGATAAAATTGCGGATAAAATTCTCAACTCTATTATGTAAACGAACTACACGTCTCAGTCAGCCGGACGTGTCCACCGCAGCAACATGTTACTCGTACTAGTTTACTCCTTGATTATACTACCACTCATATTTCTCCTCACTTTATATCTTATCATGCTGATGGGAATGATATATGTGAAACTAAAGCTTGAACGCGTTCGTGGAGTGTGTACATCTCATGTGAGACTTGATGGAAAGATCGCGCTCGTGACCGGCGGGAACCAAGGCATCGGTCTGGAGACTGCCCGGGGCCTCGCATCCAGAGGAGCGCATGTGATTATCGCCTGCCGGGACGCCACAAAAGCTGCAGAAGCTGTTGCCGATATAGCAGCTACAACAGGAAACAAACACGTTAAATTCAAATCATTAGATCTATCAAAATTCAGCAGTGTGCGGAAATTCGCAGAAGACTTCAACAAAACCTATGACCGTCTCGATATTTTGGTTAACAACGCTGGCTGTCTCGGCATCTACCCGAAGCCTACTGAAGATGGAAATCAAGTAATGATGCAAGTGAACTACCTCGGGCCGTTTCTCCTCACAAACCTGCTGCTAGACAAACTGATCACCTCCAAACCCAGCAGGATAATCATAGTGTCGTCTTGGTTCCACATTTTCGCCAGATTACGTGTTGACGACTTACATCAAACAGGCGGAGAGGGAGCGTGGGGAATGTTAATAAATTATGCAAATAGTAAATTATGTGATCTCCTTTGGACAAAAGCTTTAGCGAAGCGATTACCTGAAGGAGTGACTGTGAATACTTTACACCCTGGAGTTATTAGAACTGATTTATTCAGCATGTTGCCTTTTTATATCAAGACGATGTTTCACGTGATGGCAGATGCTTTGTTATTTAGAACAGCGAAAGCAGGAGCTCAAACGACGATACATCTGTGTGTTGCCGAAGAAGTGGAGAATGTGCGAGGGAAGTACTTCATGGAGTGTAAGGAAGGAGAGTATAGCAGGATGGCTGATGATGATGAGTTAGTGGAGCAAGTATGGAACAAGAGTTTAGAGGTCACGAGCTCAAGTTAGTTTGGACTTATCATTTGGCCTGAAATGTCATGATTTCCTAAAATAATCATTCAATAGGTTAATATGAAGTTAGGGAGTTGTATTATATTATAATTATAAGATTAACCTGATAATTGCAAAAAACTTAAGAAAAATATTATTACGTATATTTTTGTACCTGAAGGAATTTATTTGTTTATATATTATTTGTGCATTAGAAGAAAAATGTAATGTAGTGTTGATGTATATTATCAAACTATCTGCCTGTACTAGTTTTGTTAAAAAACTAGTTTATTTGTCGTGAAATAATTTATTTGATGTAAAAAAGTATAAGTAAATAAGTATATAATGGGCTTGTTTTCTCCTCCACCTATCGTTATTTTCCCTGACAAAGTTTATTCTGTTTATATGTATGTATTTAAGTATATATGTATTACTATTTATCCTTTTTCGTGTTATCTATCTCTTATGTTGCACCTGCCATGTTTGTCTCTGCATCACCCTAAGGTTGACTGGTAGAAAATGCCTCAGGCATTAAGTCCGCCTTTGTACAGTATTTTTTTTTTTACTTGTGCATAAAGTTTTAATAAATAAATAAATACATAAATGATGGAAATAAATTGATAAGTGATTATTTATTTGATATGTAATTAATAATTTGCCATTTGTGGATCTTTGGCAGTCGTTACAGGTCGTCAGAAGCTCAAAAGTCTGACAACCAGTCTTACCAAGGGGTATCGTATTACCCAGTTACTGGGTTGTGGAGGTCAGGTTGAGTCGCTCCATGTAAAATACTGGTATTCAGCTGAATCCGGTTAGACTGGAAGCCGACCCCAACATAGTTGGGAAAAGGCTAGGCAGATGATGTAATTAATAATATCCCTTTTTTTTAATGTATCTTCATCGATATTTTCGTCAGTTGTGGACCGACTTTGAAAATCCTTTCTTCATTTGGTAGAGGAAGCGTGCACGGTGGTCTCATATTTTAATTAACTAGGCGTAGGCAGTTTTTGGGTTAGTTTCGATAATACGCGTATTTAATCCACTTTGTGTATCTCGATGATGTTTTTACATGACAAGTACGTAGTGGTATACGAACTTTTTAACAAAAAAAAAACATTCGATTCCAATTAAAAAAAAAGTGAAAAAAAAAAGATCCAAAGACTTCCGTGTGATGTAGTACGTATGCAACCTCTATTTCAATGTGTGTAACCAATATATAAGTCATAGTATCAACATAATAAAGGCAGTCTTACACCACATTTTGGGATGTTTTATTATATCTGACACCCGACCATACATGGCGACCCTGCCACTAAACAGGGCTTGAATCATGTACGCGATTAGTATCGGTTTTGCTCAGTGTGGCAACTGTTTAAGTGAAAAATATATTAAAAGTGACTTTGAAAAATGTGCAACTCAAAAGTAACTAATGAGGAGGTTTTTCTCAATCAAAATAGCGCCGCTAAAAACACAGCGACGGTAGAGGAATTTAAATTTCATTTATCGACCATAAGTATCGTGTTAACAATAATTTGCACGATATTATTCATCGGTGCACTATACTCCATCTTTAAAATTTACAAAAGATGTCATGAGTCCTGGGCGCGAGACTCGAGAGCAGATAACGAGACATATCTTAAGGCGTTCTGTGGATCGATCCAGAAGGTGTCGCGACGGTGCTTGTAACGTGTCTGCAGGCGAGGAACGTCGGGTCCACGCTTCCAACAAGAATCCCTGACAACACAGAGGCGTGTAACAAATCATACAATTCGGCTAGTGTTCTTGTGAGTTCCGTGTTCTAATGAATGTGAAAGTGTGGTAATTCTAACATGGGCAGTGTATGCGTGCAACAGTGGAATCATAGTCGCGATATGAACTTGCATTTGGTATATGAACTATAAAATTATGGACAGTTATGTATGACGAATTGTTACAGATATACAATGACCTTGGTAAGATAAGAATATATTTAATAAAAATAGGACCAAGTAGACGAAAGGGTGAAATTGTTTTGAAAAAACTAAAAGAGGCCGATAAATTGCTGAGTAATTTCAATGAGAGCTTAGACTATTTAAGGCTACTTAAAACCGGATTAAAAGACGAGGAATTATGTAAATTTAATAAATTAAACAAAGATTTTGTTAACCTGTATGACAATATTTTAGATTTGTGTAATAATTCATCGACTGAAGAGTCAATTATTGAACAAAATATGGCGAAATTCGATTTAAAAATCGCCTTGAGCTTATTACCAGTTCTAAATGACGACGGCACAAATACGAAACAGCTCATTGATGGCGTAGAATACTATGAAACGGAACTTGACGTAGACGGACAAATTAAATTGATAAATTTTGTTTTAAAAAGTCGACTTTCGCAGTCTGCTAAACTTAAACTTAATGCAAAGTATGACAGTGTTAATGAGTTAGTAAAGGCTATGAAAACATGTCTGTTACCAAAAAAATCAGCAACAGCTCTACAACACAAATTGTACAATTTGAAACAAAATGATCTTACTATAGATGACTACGGTAAGAAAATAACTGATTTGTTTGTTGACTTGACGATTTCCCAATCTGAAGGCAATGAGTCTAGCTTCGATATATTGAAGCCTATTAACGAAAAATCAGCCATTAAAAGTTTTGCCGACGGATTAAGAAATCGTCGACTAAGCACAATAATAGCAGCGCGACAGTTTACATCTTTAAGTGATGCCATACAAGCAGCCATCGATGAGGAAGTTTCAACACCGTCCACGTCAGGTGACATTTTATTTATGCGTCGTAATAACAATTACTACCAATATAGGAATTCCAGAGGCCAGGGGATGTCACGAGGACGAGGACAATCAACGCCACCGGCGGAACGGAGGGATGATCGAATATCGCAAACAGGTCGCGGTGGATGGAGATCTCGTGGCCGCGGCACATTTAACCGTGGAGCTAAAGGTAGGATTTTTTTTAACCAAGCTACTATTCACCAGGAACAGCAACAAAATACGCATATTTTGACAGATTCAAATCCGCGAGAAAATCAATCTGAAAATAACAATGATAATAATAATTCAGAAGAGTTTTTTCGTGAATAAAAGCGTTATGATGTCATGTAGTAGCATATATCATATTTCATTACACTCTAAACATAACAATCTTACATATACGTGGCTAATCGACACCGGTGCATCCATATCGGCCATAAAATATAATCACATTGCTGAGTTGAATGAACCCATCCAAAAAGGAAAACTTGTTGTAAATGGTATTGGTGGAAAAATTGAAGCGATCGGTTTTGTTTATCTTGAATTAAGAGCAGGTGAACAAATTCTAAGCCATAAATTCTACGTATTTGAATCCTTACCCTGTAAGGCAAGTGGCATTTTAGGCCAAGACTTTTTGAGCAAATATCATTCGATTATTAACTTCAAAAATTACTCCTTAGTTATGTATAATAACAATAAAGAAATTTGTGTGCCTATTACCAAACATAACGAGACGCTAACTATACCCGCTAGGTCCGAAAGCACACATTACATTACGACCGATATAACAGAAGATTAAAAGTACAATACAAATTAAAAGACTTCTCAATGAATGACTACTGCCTGATCTTCATTGGAGAAAAAGATATAAAAAATGGTGACTATGCAAATATACTTCACAACCTAAACTGCTCGCTGAAAAATGTAACCCACACTAATATTGTCATCTGCACCCCGATCTACGTAAAAGGTGCATTAATACATAATTATAAAGTGGAGCTTTTCAATAACCTCCTCTTAACAGACATAAAAAATAACGAGTACGCATATTTTTTCGATAGCAATGCTACCCTTTCGCACGAAATGTTTTCCTACAACACTGGGAAAATAAATAAATATGGATGGAGAAACATATTTGACCAGATTATGTCTAGGATAAGTTTTGACTACAGATTGTTTGGTTATCAAGAACTTTTGCCAATCTCAAAGATCGACATGCCTGTCAACTCTGCCTCAAATAGTTCTACTGCGATTCCAAATGAGCAAGAGAATATTAAAACAACGAGTGATCAGTTTTTTCTATTATAAACAAGAGACAACGAAGAAGGAAATAGATTTCGAAAACAAAGAACAACATCTTAATATTTTGTTTCAAAACATCCAAAGTCTCTTTAATAAGCTACACATAATGGAAGCGTTTGTCAACGAAAACCAGGCATATCAGGCTATATGTATTACTGAAACATGGCTTTCAAGAGATAAATTAAGCGTTATTGACTTTAGTGGCTATAGAGTCGCAGCATCCTACTGTCGAGAAAACCGTGGAGGCGGCGGAGTTTGCATCTTACTAGAAGAACACATAGACTACATAGAAAGATGCGATATAACTGAGATGTCGCTTGAATATATTTTGGAAGTTTGTGCGATTGAAATACCTAACGAAAACTTGTTATTAGTAACAATGTACTGGAACAGAAGAGAAGAAAATATATTTTATAACCAACTCAATCTAATACTAGCGTACATAAATAATAAATATAAGAAACTAAACACAGTCATCGGTGGTGACTTTAATATTGATATTCTGAAAAACAACTCCAAAGTTAACACATTCTTAAACCTTATGTCCGAATACAAATACACACAGCACATAAAACACCCCACACACATAACACAAACAGCGTCAACGTGTCTTGACCTAATATTTACAAACTTTAAAAATATAGATTTATATACATCTGTAGAAGAACTAGGTTTTTCAGATCATTGTGGTACAAATATAAAATTTAAAATACCGCAACGACCCAAACAAAACATTTGGTATACGGAAAAGCGACTGTACAACAAAAATAACATTGAAAATTTCAAATCTGCATTAAAGTCAGTAAATTGGAGAGATATCATTATAGAAACTAATGACGCAAATCAAAATTATAATGTTTTTAATGACTTATTAACTAATATACTAAACAAAACAATACCAAAACTAAAAACTAAATTAAAAACACATTATAAAAAATATTGGTTATCTAAAGGTATAAAGATCTCATGCACAAACAAAAGATTATTAAAAATTTTATGTAATAAGTCTGACAATGCAATTATCAAAAAATACTATAGAAAATACGAAAAAATACTAAAACAGTCGGTAATAACATCTAAAAAACAGCATTACATTAAAAAAATTAAAATGTCTCAAAACAAAGTCAAAGCTATGTGGAATATAGTGAACGAACGTACTAACAAAAAAACAGTTACAGATAAATATAATATACAATTACAAATTAATAATTCTTTAGTTTCAGACCCAAACCAAATAGTAAACACATTCAATAACTTTTTTGCATCAATTGGCGAAGAGACTGGCTGTAAGGCCAAAGGCCAGCCAGTACTCAACCCTTCTGAAAATACCCTATTTCTTAGACCTTTAGACTGTCAAGAAACGCATAGAATCATTAAAAATTAAAAAACAAAAAAAGTCACGGAATAGATGAACTACCCCCATCTCTGATTAGACAATGTGCAGATGAACTTGCTGTACCTTTTTGTGTTTTAATAAATCAGTCCTTCGATGAAGGTACTTTTCCTGACCGCCTTAAAAAAGCGGTTGTAAAACCATTATTTAAGAAAAACTCGAAAACCGACCCCAATAATTACCGACCCATAGCTCTCCTACCTACGGCTTCCAAAATTTTCGAAAAGGCTATGTGTGACCGTGTTTACAGTTTTTGCGAAAGATATAAAATCTTTGACGATGGTCAAAACGGGTTTCGTAAACATCGGTCAACCACCCTTGCTGTCTATAAATATATGCAAGAAGTCATTAATATTTTAAATGATAAAAAATATGCAGTTGGCATACTTTTAGACATGACAAAGGCATACGACAAAGTACAGTTTAACATTTTATTAGACAAATTATATGGAATAGGAATTCGTGGAACTACACATAAATGGTTTGCGTCCTATTTAAAAGATAGAGAGCAATATGTACAAATAGAACATTTTGACCATGACCAAAAACGAATCACACAAGTGAGGTCCGATAAGAAGATTATAAATGCATCAATTCCCCAGGGCAGTGTTATTGGATGTCTCCTATTCATCATCTACGTCAATGACCTTCCCAAAATCATGAAAGAACCATGTGTGCTATTCGCAGACGACATATCTCTGCTTACCACATGCCCCACTAATAGTAATATTAACGAACAACTAAGCACGATATTAAATAAAACAAAAAAATGGATGGATGACCACAATCTTGAGATTAATTATAAAAAAACCAAACTAATGACTTTTTATCCTCAGCAAAAATCCCCATTAACAGTTAATTTCACAACAAACGGCACAAAAATTGAAGTAGTTAATGAATTTACGCTATTAGGACTCACAATAGACACACACATTTCGTGGAAGCCCCATATAAAAAAAGTACGATCGAAACTCTCAAAATTCACCTACGCACTTCGAGAAGTCAAAAAAACTACCGATTTGCAAACTGCACTTACTACATACTACGCCTACGCTCATGCATGGCTCAGCTATGGCATTATAATGTGGGGAAATAGCACAGACGCGCCTACGCTTTTCATTCTCCAGAAGAAATTAACTCGGATTATAGTCAATATAAAACAAACCGATAGCTGTGAACCATTTTTCATAAAACATAAAATACTCACCTTACCATCCATCTATATCCTAGAAACATGCAAATTTGTTAGAAAAAACATGAACTTTTTCACAACCCGCGGCGATAAACATACAGACCGATCTGTTAGGTATAAAAATATGTTGATGTTACCCTCTTTGCGCATGAAACTGCATGCCAATAGCCCCTACGTAATGTCCATAAAAATATTTAATAAGTTACCAGATGCAGTAAAAGATGAAACCAGCGATACCAAATTTATAGATAAGATCAAGCAAATATTAATTAAAAAAGCATACTACACAATAAACGAATACATGCAAGACAAAACGATTGATTTAATACAAACAGACACCATACACAGTTAGTCGTACATTTCATACAATATTATAATAATATGATCTCAATTATTGTTAAGAACATAAATTTAAATATATTGTTTTCTAATTTTATTTTTATATAGAGAATTAATTTTATACTTTTATACTTTTTGCTGTGCCCTACAGGGTCCGTAATTGTACCTTAGCTTTAAGCCATTGTAACACCTTAACTACATTATGGAATGCAAATAAAATATGAATATGAATATGAATATGAGATTGTGTAGTTTGCGCAGAGCAGATAGGAAACGGAATATTTTTAGCAAGTACAATAGCAAGCCCCGCGGACGGAAAGCTACCAATAAGAATTTTGAACACAACAGAAAACGATTTTTATGTACATAGCATTAATCCTAAAATACATAAAGCAAGAGATTATAATATCTGTATATTTGACAAGCCAAAGAAACATGCAGAACGAGTCAAAAAACTGCTTCCCTTATTAAAATTAGATCATCTAAATAAGGAGGAAAAAATCAGCATTAGGAACATATGCGCAAAGTATAACGATATCTTTTATCTCGAAGGAGACCAACTCACTACGACAACTATATATAAACATTCAATAACAATACAACCCGGTACTAGACCAAGTTACAGCAAACCTTACAGGCTCCCACATTCACAAAAAGGGGAAATACAGAATCAAATTAACCGCATGCTCGAACAAGGTATAATAGAACCCTGTAATAGCGAATGGTCCCGTTCTATTAGTACCAAAGAAATCAAATGGAGAGAAGAAATGGCGTCTAGTCATTGATTACCGAAAGTTAAATAACTGTGTTCAAAATGATAAATTCCCACTGCCAAATATTCATGAGATATTAGACTCGCTATCTGGTTGCATTTATTTTACGCACTTAGACTTAAGCCAAGGGTTTTATAACGTGGAACTTGAACCAGATAGTAGGAAATTTACAGCTTTTCATTCAGGTCAATATCAAATGACTAGAATGCCAATGGGTCTTAAGACAAGCCCGAACTCATTTGCCCGAATGATGACAATGGCAATGGCGGGCCTTAATTATGAAAAATGTTTATGTTATCAGGACGATTTAATTATAATGGGACGGGACTTATCAAATCATAACAAAAATTTAATCGAAGTACTAGAAAGATTACGCAGTGTCAATTTAAAATTAAATCCGATGAAATGCGACTTTCTTAAAAAGGAAATGCTCTATTTAGGCCACGTCGTAACAGATAACGGTGTACTACCCGATCCAGAAAAGATTAGTGCTATACAAAACTATCCAATTCCCCAAAACACAAATGAAGTAAAGCGTTTTGTAGCCTTAGCGAATTATTATCGCAAATTTATTCCAAATTTTGCTGAAATTGCAAACAGTTTAAATATTTTGTGTAGAAAAAATTTAGAATTCATTTGGAATAGCGACGCACAAAAGGCATTTCAGACACTTAAAGAATGTATGTCTACACCACCAGTTCTCCAATATCCGGATTTATCAGATAAAAATCAGTTTATTGTACAAACTGATGCGTCAGGGTACGCGATAGGAGCGGTTTTATCCAACGGCAATGGTCGGCCAGTCGCTTACGCCAGTAGGAGTTTAAACAAAGCTGAACGTAATTACCCGACTATTGAAAAAGAACTCCTGGCTATAGTATGGGCCGTAAAACATTATAGACCCTATTTGTATGGTCGTCCATTCAAAATAGTAACTGACCACAAACCACTGGTATATTTATTTAGTTTAAAGGAGCCATCAAGTAGACTGCTCAAATTTAGATTATGTTTAGAAGAATATGACTATTTAATAGAATATGTCAAAGGTCAACAAAATGCAGCCGCCGATGCTTTATCTCGAATTCCAATATCATCGAAAGATTTAAAGAACATGCACGAAAGTTTATTTGTAATGACACGAGCACAGATAAAACGATTAGAACAAACTTCTCATATTCCGGAAGATACCGCAGACAACTGTGTCCCGGATCAAGAAGATCAAGCAAGGATTGTGGGAACAATTAACAAGCCTAGTAATGCAGTAGAGCTGCAATTCATTGATAAAACAAGTCTAAACAGGCTACAAAAAACGAATAGAATATATAAGGGAAATAATATATTTTCACATGATCAAACAAAAATGATGTTGTATATAAATCCATCTGCTCGATCACAACTGACGCCAGCCGCATTTGTGAGAGCGATGTGCGATTTCTGTAAAGTTAATGATATACATGAAATATGTTTCGTGAAAAATAAATCCCATAACTTATTCTTAGGAAAAATAACTAATGAGGTTAAAAGATATACTAAATGGGAAGGACCGCGATTGTGTATTTTAAATAATATAGAAAAAGTAGATAATTTAGAAGATCGGAGAGTCATTTTAAATGACTTTCACTTATTACCCACAAGTGGCCACGCAGGCACAAAAAGAATGTTTAACAACATTAAAAAATATTATTTCTGGCCGGGTCTCGAAAAGGATATAAATAACTATGTTAAAAAATGCCCTATATGTCAAAAACAAAAGTATACGGTTATGGTAAAAGAACCCATGGTAATAACCACAACGGCACAATCATCATTTGAGAAGATATTTTTAGACATAGTAGGGCCTCTTGATAGAGATTACTATAACTACACGTATATTTTAACACTTCAATGTGAACTATCAAAATATGTATGCGCTTTTCCACTAGTGAATAGAACAGCAGCTGAAGTCGCTCGTGTGTTCGTCAACAACTTCATCCTCGTGCACGGTGTGCCTCGGGAAATCGCTACTGACAGAGGAACGGAGTTTATGTCAGAGACATTCAAAGCGGTATGTACAATTCTTAATATTTCCAAACTGAACTCAACAGCCTATCATCACCAGAGCATTGGTGCACTGGAGAATTCTCACAAAACCCTAGGGGCCTTTTTAAGAATGCACATCAATCAAAGACCAGACTCATGGAGTTCATGGTTACCTTTTTGGGCCTTTGCATACAACACCACAGTACATTCATCGACAAAATTTACTCCCTTCGAACTTGTGTATGGAAAGAAATGTAACTTACCAAGTAACCTTTTAAGAACAGTAGAACCACTATACAATTATGACAGTTATCCCCTTGAGCTTAAATATAGATTACAGATTTCACAAACAGAAGCACGGGAAAACTTGATTAACTCGAAATTAGAAAGGAAAAACAGATATGATAAATATGTAAGACCTGTAGAATATAAACCAAATGATAAAATATTGATTAAAAATGAAACTGGTAATAAGCTCTCAAACCTTTATACTGGTCCCTACACTGTTATTAGAGATTTGTCGCCAAATGTAGAGGTAAACATTAATGGAAAAATTGATGTTATTCATAAAAACAGAACGAAGTTGTATTACTCATAAAGTCATAATATATTGTATACTTAGCAACAATACCTAGGTTACTGACCTTCGTTGCGATCGTGGCTGTAAAATGATATGCACTCGTGATGCCCTGAATGAATGGTGCCAACAAAAAGTACTTACATGTTTTATTTGTAAACACAGAACTCAACTGTAATCTTAGGTATAAGTTTGGAAAAAAAAAAAAAGCAATTCGCTTGTTTGTAAACACAAGCGATACAACAACTGTAATCTTAGTTATAAGTTGTTTATTAATATACTTATATAAAAAAAAAAAAAAAAACCTGCGAGTAACTCAAACGCATAACCAGTACTCATAGATAATAAACAGTAATTTTACATTAAATTTGTAACCACATTACGTAGTTTTATATATAAAAAAAAAAAAGTATCCATGCAAAGGATTTTTTTTTTTTTTTATTGCCTTGGGAGGTGTGATGTAGTACGTATGCAACCTCTATTTCAATGTGTGTAACCAATATATAAGTCATAGTATCAACATAATAAAGGCAGTCTTACACCACATTTTGGGATGTTTTATTATATCTGACACCCGACCATACATCCGACTCGGACCTCAAGTATATGTTTGCGGCGTCTCTCCGAAGACCTACCTTCCATCCTGCGCCGTTAGTCCTGTCACCTGTGCACTTGAGGATCTTATGACTACGTCAGCGAATGGAGGGCTGGATATATGAATTTTTACAACCAGTTTCTTATTTGCCATCAATACGCCAGGAAGAACAACCTGTCTGCTCTTTGCGCAAGTATCTCTGCGCTATGAAAAAGTCACAGACAAAGTACACGGAATCGGGGGTAATAGCAATTTTTTTCTTTCCATACCTTCAGTTTGACACTTTGGGGGACACTGAACGACACACAATATAAATTTTGTTGTTATGACGTCTATGTGTGTTTAAATTAAAATACTTCATAATCACGACATGAATTAAACGAATGTAAAATGATTACAATTACATTGTCGTAATAACTACAAAAAGTCTTCAGTGCCTAGATGAACAAAAATTCTCAACTCTATAATCCAGCTTGCCGCTTTAATGGTGACGGCACGTTGTATAAACGAACGTCGTGAAACTCGTGAATGAAAAAAGATACACATTTGATATTATTTACACGCGTGTCTCTGCCCTCATCTCAGTCAGCCGGTCGTGTCCACCGCAGCAACATGTTACTCGTACTAGTTTCCTCCTTGATTATACTACCACTCATATTTCTCCTCACTTTATATCTTATCATGCTGATGGTAGCGATATATGTGAAACTAAAGCTTGAACGCGTTCGTGGAGTGTGTACATCTCATGTGAGACTTGATGGAAAGATCGCACTCGTGACCGGCGGGAACCAAGGTATCGGTCTGGAGACTGCCCGGGACCTCGCATCCAGAGGAGCGCATGTGATCATCGCCTGCCGGGACGCCACAAAAGCTGCAGATGCCATCAACGATATAGCAGCTACCACAGGAAACAAACACGTTGAATACAAATCATTAGATCTATCAAAATTCAGCAGTGTGCGGAAATTCGCAGAAGACTTCAACAAAACCTATGACCGTCTCGATATTTTGGTTAACAACGCTGGCTGTCTCGGCATCTACCCAAAGCCTACTGAAGATGGAAATCAAGTAGTGATGCAAGTGAACTACTTCGGGCCGTTCCTCCTCACAAACCTGCTGCTAGACAAACTGATCACCTCCAAACCCAGCAGGATCATCATAGTGTCGTCTTGGTTACACAATTTCGCCAGATTACGTGTTGACGACTTACATCAATCAGGCGGAGAGGGAGCGTGGGGAATGATAATAAATTATGCAAATAGTAAATTATGTGATCTCCTTTGGACAAAGGCTTTAGCGAAGCGATTACCTGAAGGAGTGACCATCAATTGTTTACATCCAGGAGCTATTAAGACTGATATATTCAGCACGTTGCCTTTTTATATCAAGACGATGTTTCACGTGATGGCAGATGCTTTGTTATTTAGAACAGCGAAAGCAGGAGCTCAAACGACGATACATCTGTGTGTTGCCGAAGAAGTGGAGAATGTGCGAGGGAAGTACTTCATGGAGTGTAAGGAAGGAGGGTATAGCAGGATGGCTGATGATGATGAGTTAGTGGAGCAAGTGTGGAACAAGAGTTTAGAGGTGACGAGCTCAAGTTAGCTTGGACTTATAATTTTGGCCTCAAATGTCATGATTTCCTAAAATAATCATTCAATAGGTTAATATGAAGTTAGGGAGTTGTATTATAATTATAATTCTATAAATAAATTTAATATGTCTACACTACACTAATATTATAAAGAGGAAAGATTTGTATTTCACCCTGATCTTTTCTAGCGATAAATAAGCCTATGTTACGGCTTATTTATCGCTAGAAAAGATTAGGGATCCTTACTAAAACTTCAATAATGTAACCCAAGGTGTAAAAAAATTACCTTAAATATTCTTTACATCGCGTGCGCTGCGAAAACTATTGATGATAGAATAAAATAATGTACTACGACTTTGCAGAACACATCATTATTTACAAAAAGTGTCGCGACAGCATATGTCTAGCTATCATAGTTATGCCACAATAAGAGTTATTTTATTTTGAAAATTTTATTGAAATGACGCCGCTAGAAAAGGCTCTTTATTTGTATCTTGGTATTAATCCTTATCAAAATAAATTACTTAATTATTAAGACTGCTTCAATACCTTCATATAACTTTTTGAATTATTCAATTCAGACATTCTATTCGAAAGATATCACGAGTTTTAAAATGTAAGTATAGCTCCAAAATATACCGGCTCATACATTCAGTATAGAATGGCTTTTTTCTTGATGATATCTCGGTAGATAGGTAGGTAGGGTAGGTAGGTAGGGTAGGTAGGTAGGGTATGTAGGTAGGGTAGGTAGGTAGGTAGGTAGGTAGGGTAGGTAGGTAGGTAGGGTAGGTAGGTAGGTAGGGTAGGTAGGTAGGTAGGTAGTGTAGGCAGGTAGGGTAGGTAGGGCAGGTAGGTAGGGTAGGTAGGTAGGGTAGGTAGGTAGGGTAGGTAGGTAGGGTAGGTAGGTAGGTAGGGTAGGTTGGTAGGTAGGGTAGGTAGGTAGGGTAGGTAGGGTAGGTAGGGTAGGTAGGGTAGGTAGGGTAGGTAGGGTAGGTAGGTAGGTAGGGTAGGTAGGGTAGGTAGGGTAGGTAGGGTAGGTAGGGTAGGTAGGGTAGGTAGGTAGGTAGGGTAGGTAGGGCAGGTAGGTAGGGTAGGTAGGTAGGGGTAGGGGTAAAATCAGTGGCACCTAAATTGGCGATCTCTGTCACAAACCTCAATCTCACTAATTAATAAAGCTCAATGTAACCAATCTCACAAATTTTCGGGATTTATCAATAACTTTCATAGGTTAATAAAACACTCTATTGTTAAATAGTTATTTGTGCAACAAGAGAGCAAAGTTGTTTTTTGGTGCGAGTGTTGATTTTGAATCCCGAGGAAGCGAAGGATTCTATAATTGAATCACGAGCGTAGCGAGTGATTCTAGGTTAGAATCCTGAGCGCAGCGAGGGATTCAAAGGCACGAGATGCAAATAACTTTGGTCTCGTATAACACATACAACTTTTCACCACAGCAGCGAGAACATATGAGATATTAGAACATATTAGGGGAACATATAAAAACACACAATATAAAAACTTCTCATGTTATTTGGTGGTGGTGTTTATTTGGATTTTGGGTGACGTCTCTGACTGTAAGATTTGTGACTACATTGTTGTATTGGGTTACTACCTGTAAAAACTAATGTAAGTGGTAAGAGTAAATAAATAAATAAATATTAGGGGAACATATTAGGGGTTTAAATATGCATTTGCCGTTTTGTACTCAAGAACGGAAACCATTTTTTTTCTGAGGTAAAATATATTTATTTAATCAAAGTATTTTCCCCATTGTCTACACATTTCTGCCATATCCTGGGAAGGTCATTTATGCCTTTGCGGTAGAACTCTGGGGACCTGGACTCAAACAACTGAGTGAAGGCATTTTGTATTGAAACCCCTTCATTTCTGTACAGGTTCAACAAGGTAGGTAAGGCAAGCTTCAACACGCGGTTCTCTCTGCAGATCAGTCAAATCATGGGGCACCTATTTTGCAAGCTTTTTGTCTCACCGATTGATGCAAATTGGTCATTATTTTGAATATGCTTAAGCTAACATCAAACCGTGCAGCTAGTTCCTTGGTAGTTTGATACGAAGCGGCTTCTACCATCACATCTAATTCATCGTTATTTACCTTAGAGGCTGGTCTTTCTCGGGGTTCATTCTTCAAATCGAAGTTTCCACTACGAAAGCGATTAAACCAAAAACGCACGGTGCATTCATTAGCCGTATCCTCTCCAAACACAACATTAGCGTTAGTTCCACGTCGGAACTCATATTAAAAAAATACTCTAATTTTCAATACAAGTACAGTACGACACAACTCACATGTAGCATCGGCAAAATTCGTAAAACCGATCACAATCCGACCTGAATGCGCCTTCAAAATCACCAATCTTTATTACTGCTTTAGGTGAAAATGATCTTTACGCAAACGCAATAACTTGTAAAATTATATAACCAAAAACATCCGTAAAATTGAAATGAATGAATGCAAATTTTCACATTATGCTACATCTAAGTTGTGTCGTACTGTAGTTATCTTTACTGTTAAAAGCTGAATGCAAAAACAAAAATCGAATCTTGTGAAAAAAGTTTCACTCTGGTATCTCACACCGTGATGCAAGTTTAATTTTAATTCAAAGTGGCCAATACTTTTAAACGGCAATTTCATATTTAAACCCATATAATTGCCTAAAGGTAAAAAATACAACATGGTTAACGTAAACCACATGGTAAACAAACCACATGTATATTTGTAAAACGAACAATATAAAAAAAAAAAGTTAAATTACTTATTACATATTTAAAACCTGTATGTGTATCCGAACGTTTTATTGTTTGTTTCTTTTTTGGGCGTACTAGATATCGAAATTAAAATCGAACTTCGAATCGACTTGTTTCTAGCTCTCGTTTTTTTCGTAACGAAGTAAAAGTGACAGAACAAAGTGAAATTCAAATATTTCGAATTTTGTGAGTAGACCCATGACATGTTCTCGGAATATAGAAAAAAAAAAATTTAAAAGTTACTTTGTCTTACGCTTGCACCAAAATTGAATTTTGCACCCCGTCTTAAATTCAAAAATTAAAATAAATTAAAATAAGCCGTGGCAGCTAAGAGATGACCAGTCCCTACTGATGGCGTTCACGAACATGACGCATGGATCAGCACCATTCAACTCAACCATTTTGAAGGGAACTTAATGATCCAACACACACGCCACCATCAGCGAGACATTAAAGTGACCATGACATACTCCCAGCCGCCAGGGCACATTCAAGTCAATGAAAGACGTACCTTGTATTGAAGATATAATATTTGAATAAATGTTTTAGTATAATGAATGTACCATACCGACTATAGTTTCAACTGTTATACCTTAGAAATAATGTATCATGTCATCATTGCTATTCACTTTATATTAAATGCACTCGGTTTATAATAATGTTGCATGCCTAATATAAGGTAGATTGTACAAGGATCACCCATAATTGTTCACAGCTTATTTACTGTACCTGCAATCTATGCAAATAAATGTTTACTTTACTTTACTAGTAAATGGTAGCTTTAAAGTACTTAGGTAAATACATAGTGCTCACACACATGTGCTATGTAGTTATACAATACTAGGAGATTGAATTTATACAATGTAAAGATAGTTTTTACAATCAATGCGAGCTCGAAATTTTTAGCATCCAGCTTCGAATAAGTTAGGTTTTCTTTCTCTTTGACCGATCATACAGAAATAGAAATAACTTTATCGACTTATTCAGAAAAGTTTGAGAAGGATGATGCAGAAAAGAGCGAGCTAAGCGAGCTCGAAATTTTTAGCACCCCGCCTCGGAGAGGCTGGGGGAGTTTACAATATCTCAGAGAATGCTGAAGTGGCAGGAATTTATTAAATACAAAGTCAGAGTCGATAAAAATACACCGCCTTATACATAAACGCTGCATAAAGTTAAGTTATGAATTAGCAACTGTTTAACCATACATTTTCGACGTTTATACGTCTCTTTAACTTTAAGAAACGTTTATGAATAAGAGGGACAGTATTTAAGCATACTCTTACTGGAATTGTAGATTATAAAGTATGCCTACGCGAAATAGATTACAATTATCTGTATACGGAGTTACCCTAGGTCGATCTCTGGATTGAGATTCGGGTTTCTCGCATTTCGGGGGGGGGGGGGGGGGGGGGTTGAACCCCCCCCCCCCCCCTGCCTACGGCCCTGTATACTACTGCCGTAAATTTTTTCACATAACCAAACCCAACAATTTAGCTGGCAGGGGGGGGGACACTTGACTCTAACAAAAATTAGCACTCTAAAGCTTAATATTCCGCAAACGGATCCCTGAATCCAAATATGGTTTATATAAACATTATTTCACATTATTTTTAAACGACCTTTCCAACGATACCTTTTCTCGTCAATCCCATGGTGTGGACCATGGGATTGACGAGAAAAAAAAACCATCTCCACTTTACGTGTAGGGGAGGTACCCTAAAAAATAATCTTTTTTTGGATTTTTTTTTACCACTTTGTCGGCGTCGTTTATATGTATATCCATACCCAATTACAGCTTTCTAGTACCAACGGTCTCTGAGCTAAGCCGCGGACAGACGGACAGACGGACATGGCGAAATTATAAGGGTTCCTTGTTGACTACGGACCCTAAAAATTCATTTCATGCGCCAATATTGTTCATTTATTTCTTCTTTACTTTAAACAGTTCTATTTGCAAGCCCAATTGAAATTTAAAAAAACGTAGAGATAATAATTCTTCGTCCGTTTCCGAATCACCCGACATTTTCACACTGCAACCGCTGCCGCCTGTCAAAGGACGACCGCGCCCGACCCGCTGTCGCCCCGCGCCCGGCTCGCTGCCGATGCCGCTCCGCGCCCGCGCTCTGTGTGAACACGATGAACAGCGCGGCTCACGCGATGAAAACGACCCGACTCGCTCTCGCCCCGCACCTGCCTTGTGTGTTTTGAGCTTTAGTGTTCCTTGTTGACTACGGAACCATAAAAATGGAGCTGGGACAAGCCACCCAACTTGGTTTTTAAGGCGTTTTTTTTTCCCTTATTATTTACATACACTTACATTTAAAAAAAATGTGGCTCTAATTGAACCAAGTAACGTAGTAAATTATAAAAAAAAGAATAAGAAACATCCTATCATTTAACACCTCGATTCTCAACGTAGACACGTATAATTTGCCGCCGGGATATTCACCCATTTGTTACGGCCGCGAATTTTATAATTAAGATTACCTACAACCTGATAATTGCAAAAAACGTAAGAAAAACATTATTACGTATATTTTAGTACCTGAAGGAATTTATTTGTTTATATATTATTTGTGCATTAGAGGAAACATTTAATGTAGTGTTGATGTATGTTTTCAAATTATCTGCCTGTACTAGTTTTGTTTATTATTAGAAGGAAGGCCGCGCAATTTCATAGAAATTATGCCGACATAGAATGGGACCGATAGAACGTAAGCCAGCTGGTAGGTAGCTTCATGAATGAATCTTTTACACAGAGTGATCTTAATTTTGGTTATGTTTTTATTATTTAAGTTGTTAGGAAATTTTAATTTTTCGATTGACCAATTCAATTTTAATTATTATAATTTTTATGATTACTGGCCACTAGCCCTACCCGTGTGTTAAATTAATGTCGCCATTGTAGCGGCACGTTGTATAAACGAACGTCGTGAAACTCGTGAATGAAAAAAGATACACATTTGATATTATTTACACGCGTGTCTCTGCCCTCATCTCAGTCAGCCGGTCGTGTCCACCGCAGCAACATGTTACTCGTACTAGTTTCCTCCTTGATTATACTACCACTCATATTTCTCCTCACTTTATATCTTATCATGCTGATGGTAGCGATATATGTGAAACTAAAGCTTGAACGCGTTCGTGGAGTGTGTACATCTCATGTGAGACTTGATGGAAAGATCGCGCTCGTGACCGGCGGGAACCAAGGCATCGGTCTGGAGACTGCCCGGGGCCTCGCATCCAGAGGAGCGCATGTGATCATCGCCTGCCGGGACGCCACAAAAGCTGCAGAAGCCATCAACGATATAGCAGCTACCACAGGAAACAAACACGTTGAATACAGATCTTTAGATCTATCAAAATTCAGCAGTGTGCGGAAATTCGCAGAAGACTTCAACAAATCCTATGACCGTCTCGATATTTTGGTTAACAACGCTGGCTGTAGCGGCAACTACCCGAAGCCTACTGAAGATGGAAATCAAGTAGTGATGCAAGTGAACTACTTCGGGCCGTTCCTCCTCACAAACTTGCTGCTAGACAAACTGATCACCTCCAAACCCAGCAGGATCATCATAGTGTCGTCTTGGTTACACATTTTCGCCAGATTACGTGTTGACGACTTACATCAATCAGGCGGTGAGGGAGCGTGGGGAATGTTAATAAATTATGCAAATAGTAAATTATGTGATCTCCTTTGGACAAAGGCTTTAGCGAAGCGATTACCTGAAGGAGTGACCATCAATTGTTTACATCCAGGAGCTATTAAGACTGATATATTCAGCACGTTGCCTTTTTATATCAAGACGATGTTTCACGTGATGGCAGATGCTTTGTTATTTAGAACAGCGAAAGCAGGAGCTCAAACGACGATACATCTGTGTGTTGCCGAAGAAGTGGAGAATGTGCGAGGGAAGTACTTCATGGAGTGTAAGGAAGGAGGGTATAGCAGGATGGCTGATGATGATGAGTTAGTGGAGCAAGTGTGGAACAAGAGTTTAGAGGTGACGAGTTCAAGTTAGCTTGGACTTATATTTTTGTTCATTAACGTTTCAAATAACAGTGTTGTTTATTCGTGATCATGCAGTCTACTCAAATCTACTGTAACCTAATAAGTCATAAACTTGGTGTTTATTCATAATCATATCAAGGTTTTAAGATAGTGTGGTGTGGTACCATATATCAAACAAAAGTTTAAGGTCGAATTACAATTTTGGAGTTTGTTTATAATTGAGTAGTCCTAAGTACACACAATGTGAGGAACTTTGGCTCCTGTAAGACAAGTATCTTTTTATTTACATAGTTCGGCTATCTAATCGGGTTTTTCTTAACCGAGTAAGACTAATTTGTTTCATTTTGACAGTTCAACAACATTCATTGCGTTATTTACGTTGTTGAGCAGATTTTTTTTCGAACTTATGAAGCAATGGATTTGCCATTTATTTGAAACCGATTCAGATTGTGATTGATCGTGTATTACGCAATTAGGGTGGGGTGCAGGAACCAGCTTTTCTACCTGATTTTGACTACCACATATACAATCATCTTTACTGTATGACTAACTTTATGTTTCTCTGTATAATAAAATATTACAGTGTGTCCAAACATGGACTAGCAATATTCTAAAGACTTAAATTGAAATAGTTTTTATTTAAGTACCTATTTAGAATATCGCTAGTCCATGTCCGGACACACTGTATATAATTTAAAAAAACCGGCCATGTGTATGTCGAACCGCGCACAATAAAGGAATCCGTAGTTGGGATGAATTTATCCCAAAAACAAACATAAGAATGTACCTAGTTGAAAAACATGTTCTCCCATAGGTACCTACATTGATATAGGTCATGGTCGATTCTCCAACGGCATGTATAAGTATGCAATCTGTAAAAATAAATAAAAAATATGTACTAAAACTACAAATAAACGATTTTCCTTTACTTGTGTTGTGAGACCTTGCTTCTTGCCTCACATGATTCTAGGCCAACGGGAAGTAGGTAGGTACCTAGGATCTTGACAGACAGAGAGACGAACAACGAAATGATAAGGGTTAAAAGCAAACCTATAAGGGTTCCGTTTTTTCCTTTTGAGGTACGGAACCCTCAAAACAAATCAAAACGTCTCTTTGCTGTAAATAAATTGTTTCTAGAATAAAGGTGAGTTTTATAATCTAAATGTCATTGTACTCTGCCTGCAAGCAAATGTGTGGCGCGCATAAGTTACAATGACTAATCACGAATCCAAATTCGGTGGTTAATAAAATCAATGACTTTATTATAAAGGTCTACCTACACTCATCCGTGCCGTAACGAGTAGGGGCCAAAACAAAACCGGAGGACAGAAGTGAAAACTATGAAGGAAAAGTGTTTTTTTTTTTTCAAATTAATTTAGCGTGGCCTGCATCTACATCGCCACATGCGAACTAGGCATCAAAGACCTGACGTCACACAAAAATCTTGACGTCACACAAAAATCCTGCAACGCGCAGCTAGAGTTTACCTCGCGATCGACATTATACAAGATCCCGACATCAATCATTGGGCTGTTGCCCGCCAGACACGATGAATCCTCCCTTTTTTATAGAGGATGAGTGAACTTTACACCCTGTTCCCTCTAAATTCATATATAAAAAAAATATGTTTTCATAATTGACCGTATAGTTCGGAAGCGCCCCAATTGGACCCGAACACACAAACCTCCGCTGACTCGGTAGCGGGTCCTATTGGACCCCAGAATGACCACATACGACACCCTAACTTGATTATGTAAATATTTAATATGCTACCCATCAAATCTTATGAATGTGCGTTAATTAAGAGAGTTGGATAAAAACTCATAATGTTAAGGCCATTAAATCTTTCTTAATTAGCGCGCAAGTTAATTAATTTACCTTTAAATAATTCAAGACTGTAAATATGATAGGTACCTAATCGCCGTTTTGATGACAGTGGTGGTCGAGGCTAAGAAACATAAAAATTGGAGATTTCTAACATCCAACACAGGGACAGTAAATAATACATCATTTAATTATTTGACGAATTCATCCATTGTTCAAGTTAAATAAATAGTGGTAATGAAGTTTTGTGTTATCTAAAGTCGAAGTTTCGCGCCAATCGTGCGTGTTATCATTTTTAATTTTCACAAATATCACTCATACACATGTAGATACGATTTTATTGCTGTTCAAGCGCAAAACGTCATACCTACTACTCATAGCTACAGATAGAGGCCATAAGAAGTGGCCTAATCCAATGGACAAGGCTTTTGAAAACAAAAACAGTATTCTTTTAATCAACTAGCATTCTTCAGATACATACTTTTTATTACTTTTATATTTTAATTAACTTAACTGGAAAAAATCATAGACTAATATTGTAAAAATTGGTTAGGCCAGTATGGTTCTTATGGCCTCACATACTGTTAACATAAGCATGTCGGTGACGCGAACCCATAAGATTTTCCCCTACCGAAATCGCTCAACGCACCTAAAGAAGTTTTCACTTCAAAATTATAAGTGCGCTTCGGATGTCTCCGCCTCTCCGGTACTGTGAACGACACTAAAAGGATTGCTTTGCCGATTCGGTCCCTCGGATCAGTCATCCAAAGACTGCTGGAATATGACCAAGACCGCACGGATCAACATGGGTTAGATGAGATGGCGGCAGATCACTGGAACAACTTGTGACCCACTGATGTTCTTTAAGCTGAAAGCAGAGAAGAGAAGATGAGAATGTTGAATAAATGTGTGAACTTGTGGAGGTTCGAGCGTAAAAAAGTGCGGGAATAGTTTATAAAATTTAAAGGAAGTTTAAAATTGGGACCAATGACAGAAAAGTTTTGTTAGAGAATATGATGAGAATGAAACGCATGATAAACCAAGTGATGAATAAATATATGTAGATGTTGATGGACGGACAGGAAGACCAAAGAAAGGAAGGATGAATTGTGTGAGGGATGACATAAAGTTAGAGAGTGAATGTGACGGCTGACAGAGACACGATGAAACAGATATAACGGTGCCCAGGCACAGGGCGCAGACCCTGGAGGGGCGCAGAAATGACCAGACCAGGGCCACTAACAATACCTATTATTTATTTTTATAGCAGCTCGCACCGGGCGCATAAAACGCTAATGGCATACGGCACTGCGTACCTACTCTGTATTGGAAACACTTAATCGAATAATTATGCAAAACGACGGTCTAGGTACCGTCGTTTTTCGTGAGTGAAATAGGCTATGAATATTAAAGTATTCATTTATTCAAGTTAAAATAAACAAGCTTTCGACTGAGCCATGCATAAATAATTCAGTCAATGTAAGGCGCATTTACCTGTTAACCGTATCAAAATGATACTCGCTATCGTTTACTACCTACTGTTATTACCTCTCATTTTATTTTTAACATTATTTCTGTTCATATTTTCGGCATCACTTTATGCAAAACTAAAACTAGAACCCGTTCTAGGAGTGTGTACATCTAATGTGAGACTTGATGGAAAGATCGCGCTCGTGACCGGCGGGAACCAGGGCATCGGTCTGGAGACTGCCCGGGGCCTCGCATCCAGAGGAGCGCATGTGATCATCGCCTGCAGAGACGCCAAAAAAGCTGCAGAAGCTGTTTCCGATATAGCAGCTACAACAGGAAACAAACACGTTGAATTCAAACCTTTAGATCTATCGAAATTCAGCAGTGTGCGGAAATTCGCTGAAGAATTCAACAAATCCTATGATCATCTCGATATTTTGGTGAACAACGCTGGTTGCGGCGGCCTAATTCCGAAACTTACTGAAGATAGAATAGATGTAGTAATGCAAGTGAATTATTTCGGGCCGTTCCTCCTCACAAACCTGCTGCTAGACAAACTGATCACCTCAAGACCCAGCAGGATCATCATAGTGTCATCCGCGGCCCACAATTTTGCAAGATTATGCGTCGACGACTTACATCAATCAGGCGGAGAGGGAGCGTGGGGAATGTTTATAAATTATGCAAACAGTAAATTATGTGATCTCCTTTGGACAAAGGCTTTAGCGAAGCGATTACCTGAAGGAGTGACCGTCAATTGTTTACATCCAGGAGTTATTAAGACTGATATATTTCGAAGGGTGCCTGCTGCAGTAATGAAGATGTTGAATTTTGTTTTCGCTATACTTTTTAGAGGACCTGAAGGGGGAGCTCAGACAACGATACATCTGTGTGTTGCTGAAGAAGTGGAGAATGTGCGAGGGAAGTACTTCATGGAGTGTAAGGAAGGAGAGTATAGCAGGATGGCTGATGATGATGAGTTAGTGGAGCAAGTGTGGAACAAGAGTTTAAAGATCACGAGCTCAATTTAGCTTGGTGGCTTGCGGTGAAAAATGGGTGTTGTGAAGTTGTGATAGATCGCGTGGTGCAGTGGTGATAGCATAATATCATAAACAAAGACGAATCACAATTAGTTTATAGTTAATCGCTGTTTAAGTTAGGAGAATATCATCGTGTGAATGTCATTAAAATAAAGGACCAATTTTACATTCTTCTCAACCTGAATAAATAAATCCGAATGTTTACCAAAGATAAGTCGTTCGATTCGCGTCAAAAGATATTGTGACTGTCACGGAAAGAGCTCACTCTTCTCAGTATGGACACCTTTTCGTGTGACAAATCTAGCGATATAAATCTTTGGGTTTTACACAGTTTCTAGAGTTTCTTAGATACTGTACAATATTTATCAAACAAAGCTTATTCAAATTTTATTCCACACAGAGTTATCTGACGATTGGAATAAGGCCCGTAAGGCGGATGCGCTAAGGTAGTCCGCGGAAATGCGCTAAGGTAGTCCGCGAAATTGAATTCCTTTTTTTGCAATTTGCAGGTCAGTATCCGGTTGTAAGTTGACTAAAATATGAGTCGCAACCACGGCCGGTCGCAACCGTAACAAATATGGCTTCACATAATAATTATAACCATTACAATCGGTGGCGTCAAATGTCATGATTTCATGAAATAGCCATTCAAAAGAGGAGTATGAACTTGGAGAGTTGTATTGATGATTTTTGTGATTATAATTCTATAGATGAAATGTTTGTTACGGCCGCGAATTATTTCAACCCCCCCCCCCCCCCCCGAAATGTGAGAAATCAGAATCTCAATCCAGAAATCTACACCCTAGGGTTCCTCTACAGATAATTGTAATCTATTTGGCATAGGCGTCCTTTATAATCTACAATACAAGACTGTATTTTTAGCGACTCGACTTTGTATTGAATAAATTCCTGCAACTTCAGCATTCTCTGAGATATTCTATCCTCCTTCAGCCTCTCCCTGGCGGGGTTCAAAAATTTTCAAGCTCGCTTCGCTCGGTCTTGCATCCTTTTCTACATCATCCTTCTCTAACTTTATTTTCTTAAAAAGCAAATTGCAAAAAACGTAAGAAATTTTGAATTTCGCTGGCGACCCTAGCGCATCAACCTGAAGTCGATAAAGTTGCTTCTATTTCTGTATGATCGGTCAAGCAGAGAGAAAACCTAACTTATTCGAAACAGGATGCTAAAAATTTCGAGCTCGCTACGCCCGCCAAATTGTTTTTTGGCTTTTCGAAAAACCAGAAAGTTGCTGATCTGAAAATATATAATACTCTTTTTAATCGACTTCTTCAAAAAGGAGGAGGTTCTCAATTCGTCTGTTTTTTTTTTTTTTTGTATGTTTGTTACGCGATTACTCCGCCAATTATGTCGATTTTAATGATTCTTTTTTTGTTTGTAGGTCATGCTTCCGAGGTGGTCCCATATAAATTTTATTAACTTTGCTTGCGTAATTTTTGTGTTACCTTCATTATTACGTATTTTTCCCACTTAGTTTATCTAGACGATATCCTGTTTGACTCCTTCACTGTTATTTACATAGCAGGTAGCGGTATTCTGATTTGTGTGAGGTAGGTACCACAACTAAAAAGTGAAAAATAAAAACGTTTTACAAAAAAAAAACCGACTTCCAAAAAACTACTAAAAAAGTGAAAAATAACTTTAATTTCGGAAGTCGGTGGCAAAAAACGGAAATTGAAAAGCAAAGACACCGACTTCCGAAATTAAAGTTATTTTTCACTTTTTTTTGTGTTTTTTTTGGAAGCCGGTTTTCTTTTTTGTAAAACGTTTTTATTAAAAAATCTGTTCTATTCTTTAACCCCTCTTGAAATCAGAAATACTTAATTTCTTTAAATAAAAGCTGGCAACCTTAACCCCCCCCGAAATGAATTCCTGGCAAACGTGAGATGAAATATCTATTAGGTACCGCTTCCATAAGTCTACAAAGGCATAATTAATTTTAATTACATCAAGAGGATATAATAGGCAGGCAATACACAATAATTGAATGATACTTGCTCTTAATTAGGTATTAGGAGCTACTTTTAATCATCACGTTAAATATGACGTGGTTTGTGGTTGTATGCCTTGATCGTTCGTGGTCGCAAGTTCGATACCCGAGTCGAGCTTAGCTGAGAGCATGTTAATTAAGATTAAGATTTTTTTTTTAATACCAGTTTTGTATACACTGGCCTTCAAAACTTAGTACCACACTCTTAAAACAGCGAGATTTTAGAAAAGAAAAATGTTTTATAGCAAATTTCATCAGCTTTCTTGGAAATTATAGTTTATTGTACATAATTAGGTAAGGTTTTTAACTTAAGCCAAAAAATAGCCATTTTTAACTTACAGGCAAAAAACTCAAATAACAATTATAACTACAGTTTTACGCCTTATTTACATTGTTTTTTTGACACCTTGACTTTTGAATTAAAATTCATCGATCAAGACATAATATATTATGTGAAAACAAAAACAGAAACAAAAAGAGTCAAAGGTTGTAACAGTGTGTTTTTGTTTATAAGGTTTTTTAGCCATTCCTTAAACGAATGTTATCGGCTATAAAGATTTTATATAAAAAATGTTTTTTTGTTATCCTTTTTATTTCGAAAATATATCTTGTGTAATTTCAAAATTATTGCAATTTTAGTGTTGGAGTTTTCGTTTAGAGGTTTTTTTTTCTATAGAGAAAATTTTATGTAATCTTGTTTTCGTCAAACCATCAACCTTCAACTTAAACATATATTGATTTAAAAATTAATGCTTCAGTATTTTCGGCATAACGGAGGATCGTGCTAAGCAATTTGAGGTAGGGTAGGCCCTTATCAAGCCTCTAAAAACGTATTGACCTAATGATGGACAGTTTTTTTTAAATTAATGACACCTAAAAACTTTTACGTTTCTAACGATGCACAGTTTTTTAAATAATTTGTCCCCGTCCAAATAGGTTAGGTTAGATTAGAACTACCGCTACATCCGAGTTGGTGGCAGTTGTTGGCTAGGACAAAATAGCAATTACCTATTTGAGGTAACATTTGAGGTTCACAAAAATAGGAAAAATCATTATAATAGAGTGTTCAATAATATTTTATTAGGAGCGCAAAATGGGAATTATTAGAAGCTAGATTAAATACATACCTTTTTCAAACATGTGAAGCAATAGATTATTTTATACATCCTCCTTCGGATTGAAGAGTAACCGTGGAGTTTCTTGCCGGCTCTTCTCCATAGGAAACGACCAATTGGAACCGTGCACCTAGCTTCTGACGTTTCATAAGTGCCCATGTAGGTTTATGTGAAATAAAATATTTTGATTTTTGATTTCGATTTTGATTCTATGATGGAAAGTGTTACGTAATTGGGTCCGTGTAACTGACGCAGAGAATTGCTATCTTAGAAGCGTGTTTGCTGTCGGATACTTATTGTCTCTTGTAATGCTAAGCACGTAAGTAATACAGCCCGTCTTACACGCACAGTATTTTTCTTAAGTACCTAATTTTATTGTTTACCTTGGTCAATGGTTGTGTAATTCGAGAAAATGAATGTGGCAAGATAAAAAATGATATATCTTTGGACTGTAATTGCTATCATAATATAAAATCACACTCGTAATCCTTGATGGGGTAGGCAGCGGGGAAAAAAAAAACAAAGTTACCTCTAAACCGAACTACAAACCGCTAGTTTTAAAAAAATACTTCAAATTAGATCATGAAAGCATAATAACTGAACTAACTATAAAGCTCTTAAGTTTTTTTTTTTTAATTACCATTATTTTCACCTTTAAAATCAATTAGGTACCTAAACTATTCGAGGCTTGGAGCCGCCAGCACCCCACTCCGTCTCGCTCTCAGTCAAGCCGCGAGTAGTATGGTGCGAGCGAAATAAAATCTGAGGTAGGATACGGCCTTAATTTTTATTTATTTATTTTCATTTCCTACAGGTCTAGGAAGGACAGGTGTCCTGATAGCCTGCTACCTGGTCTACTCGCTGCGCATCAGAGCCAACGATGCCATCCGCCTGGTCCGCAAGAAGAGACCCAAGTCTGTGCAGACTTCGGGACAGATCCTCTGCGTGCAGCAGTTCGAGCACTACATGCTACCACAGACTATAGTGTTTAGTTCTAAGTAAGTGGAATATAATTCCCCTTTATTTCATGCTGTCGATAAAACTGTAGGTGTAAAAGGGTAGATAACGTGTTTTTTTTTATCCCAAAACTTTACGGTATTAATTAAGACCATGTCAAAGCACTCAAAGCATCAAACGGCATTTTTTTTTCATTTTTCATACAAAAATAATTCAACAAAGTCACGATTATTTACGTTAAACACTCGCTTACGTGAAAAACTATTTTTTGTCATAAAAAGAAATATAAATATGACAACGTCGCATTTTCTTAGCTTTAGGTATATCTGAATTGTTTTGAATGATAATTTATATGCCAGTTGATGCTTTGACATTGTCTCATTTATACACTAGAGTTATGGGATTAAAAAAAAAAACGTTGTATTATACTATAATCAAAGGTTGTATATGATGTATAAAATCTGCAAACAAACAAATATTTTGATTTTTTAAACCCGTCCGTATTTCTTTTAGGGAAACCTTAAACTTGACGAAAGATAGGAAAACGTCGGAGTTCACGTTAAGACAGCACCTGTACCGACAACGAGCGACTCTCCATGGACTAGAAGAACGAGCTTTCAGAGAATTGCCAAAGGTATGCCACCAAAAAAAGTCCTGTAGGTATTTCCCAATGCAGCACTTTGTCATGGGAAAATTCAACTGCCTTGGAACTCGATAACTCGGTTTACGGTAGATGCGCTGGGGTAGCCCGCGAAATTCAAATTTTCTCACGTTTTTTGCAATTTGCAGGTCAGTATCAGGTTGTATGTTGATCAAAATTTATTGGCGGCCGTAACAAATATGGATTTACAGAATTATAAACATTAGAATCAGCAATACAACTCTCTAAGTTCATGTAAGTGCATTGAATGACGATTTAATGAAATTTTCATTCTTACATTTCACACAAGAAAATTTGAATTTCGCGGGCTACCCTAGCGCATCCCCCTTAAAGAATTTATTTTCACACAAGCCGTGTGAATGACGGAGTTTCCCATCAGAGGATTCCCAAAAGACCGAGTTCCATTTTTCTGACCTCAAAAATGACGACTTTTCATACAAGCTTAATTAATTATAAAAAATCCTTCCTTCGTGCTGCATCTTCGTTGTACGAGTTAGGAACTCTTGTGTAAAGCACAGCCTAAAGGGCTATCCGGCTGGTCAGATCTATTTCTTCGAGAGAGATTTTGCTTTCCTCCAGTACGTTTTTTTTTTTTTTGGGTGTGGTAATTCATCCAATGACTTCTCCCGCTCCGAGCGGAGCGGCAAGGCGTGTCAGACTTTTACTGACTAAAACCCACCCGTGTTCCTTCAGTTGCCAATTGCCAAGGTCCCGGTATCCCTTTCGGACTTTCCCGCAACCCGGGCAGGCATCGGTCCTGACGGACCGCGTCAAGTGTGCTGACATCTCTTTGAGGCGCGCGAGCCTATTCCTTATCGGATGGCGATCTACCCATTGCTCGCCGTCCGTAAGCCCGCGCCTACGGTGACCTGGGTACCCGACGCCCAAGGTTTCCTCCAGTCCTAAGATATTTATAAGAACTCTCAAAGAAATAGGCAAGAAAAGAAAACAAGACGTACATTCTTTTTTTAACAATGCCCAGACCAAAATGAAGCTACCTCCCGCCATAATTTCCAGATAGTATACTGCCTCTGCGAACGTCTCCTGAAGCTGTGCGGGTGTCATCAGAGCGTCGGCCTAGACTTCCGTGTCAAGAACAAGCCGTTCTACAAGTCCTTCATGGTGTACAAGCTTAGGAAGAGCAAGCCTCCCGATCCTACCACTCCTGAGGAAGCGGCCACTGAACTTGGTAATATAGCATCCATACTATCCTTACTATAATAATATAATTAATTATAAATGCGAAAGTAACTCTGTCTGTCTGTCGCGCTTTCACGCCAAAACTACTGAACAGATTTAAATGAAATTTGGTACACAGATAGTCTAGAGCCTGAGAAAGGACATAGGCTACTTTTTATCGACATACCACGCGGGCGGAGCCGCGGGCGGAAGTTAGTAATATTATAAATTCGAAAATAACTCTGTCTGTCTGTTTGTATGTTACGCTTTCACGCCTAAACCACTGAACGGATTTCGACAGAATTTGGCAAGGATGTAGATGGCATCTTGGCGAAGCCACGGGCAAAAGCTAGTATTTTATCCCAACCTTTGATTACAGACCATATAGCATCACTACCAATGGTGGAATGGCGGGACCCAGTGGAGGAGGATATCGAGAGGAACCTGGAGTCAGTCAGCAAGATCACAGGCACTGCCAACAACGGCAGTATACCTGCCGTGCGGATATATGAGGTAACACCCTTATTACATAAGAGATAATGCAGGCAGTCCATACAAATGTATTCCTCAGTTTCCTCCCTAGACGATGTCACTAGAGCAAATATTTTCTTACCATTTATTAAATATGCCTTTTTATGTTTGTATTTTTTGTTTTTATCCATAAATTAATTACTTATTGTAAGAGCTAGAAATCTCGAGCTCGAGGAGCTCGTGGGTAAGTAATAACAGCCGCACGAGTCGATCCATGAGGTTAAGCTACGCTTGCCAGGGTTGGTCCGTAGATGGGTGACCATCTTTACACACCGAGACTCCTCCGTGTCTAAGAAAGCACGTTAAGCCGTTGGTCCCGGCTGTCATTTAATGCCGTTACGGGTCGTCGGAATCCAGAAACTCTGAGAACCAGTCTTACCAAGAGGTATCGTATTACTGGGTTGTGGAGGTCAGATAGGCAGTCGCTCCATGTAAAATACTGGTATTCAGCTGCATCCGGTTAGACTGGAAGCCGACTCCAACATAGTTGGAAAAAAAACCAGGCAGATTGGTTGAAGAACTAGAAACCTTCTTTGTATGAAACTGTACGTAGGATAGCAATATAAAAAAAATGAATAGTAACAAGCCTCTCCATGAACATCCTACGTAACAGAGTCCGACCGTCATTTACTGAAAATCATAATCATTTCTATTAAACTATATTTTTACTACAGCTTCATATTTATTTGAAAATATTCGGAAGCACAACTTAAACAATCTATCTCCATTGTTCAGGCATTCACAGTGGACCACCACAGTCTTCCAGAAGAACGACAGAAGTACTTAAAGACCTTACGCAATGAAATTAACCAGCAAAGGGAAGCGTTTGACAAAATCAATGTTGAGGTAAGGAATCCAGTGTGCGTTACCCCACAGTGTAAGTGTAACAAATTTAAAAATGTGCACAACAAATACAGAAGCTGGAAGCTGGGCAACTTATTATCAAGGTATAATTTTAAATTACTATTTTCGACATTATTTTGCTGGGGTAACGCAAACGTTTTCGACATAACTTTGCTGTGGTAACGCAAACGTTTTCGACATTATTTTGCTGGGGTAACGCAAACGTTTTCGACATTATTTTGCTGGGGTAACGCAAACGTTTTCGACATAATTTTTCTGGGGTAACGCAAACGTTTTCGACATAACTTTGCTGGGGTAACGCAAACGTTTTCGACATAACTTTGCTGGGGTAACGCAAACGTTTTCGACATAATTTTTCTGTGGTAACGCAAACGTTTTCGACATAACTTTGCTGGGGTAACGCAAACGTTTTCGACATAACTTTGCTGGGGTAACGCAAACGTTTTCGACATTATTTTGCTGGGGTAACGCAAACGTTTTCGACATTATTTTGCTGGGGTAACGCAAACGTTTTCGACATAATTTTGCTGGGGTAACGCAAACGTTTTCGACATCACTTTGCTGGGGTAACGCAAACGTTTTCGACATTATTTTGCTGGGGTAACGCAAACGTTTTCGACATTATTTTGCTGGGGTAACGCAAACGTTTTCGACATAATTTTTCTGGGGTAACGCAAACGTTTTCGACATAACTTTGCTGGGGTAACGCAAACGTTTTCGACATAACTTTGCTGGGGTAACGCAAACGTTTTCGACATAATTTTTCTGGGGTAACGCAAACGTTTTCGACATAACTTTGCTGGGGTAACGCAAACGTTTTCGACATAACTTTGCTGGGGTAACGCAAACGTTTTCGACATTATTTTGCTGGGGTAACGCAAACGTTTTCGACATTATTTTGCTGGGGTAACGCAAACGTTTTCGACATTATTTTGCTGGGGTAACGCAAACGTTTTCGACATTATTTTGCTGGGGTAACGCAAACGTTTTCGACATTATTTTGCTGGGGTACCTACCTAATGCAAACGTTTTCGGCATTATTTTGCTGGGGTAACGCACATTTAGGGGTATGAGGAACAGGATGTAAAGTTCACTCATCCACCATAGAAAAGGGAGGATCCTCCGACCAGACGGGTGTTGTGTCTGGCGGGCAACTGCCCAACGATAGTATAGGTCCACTGGTTCGGTTCTTGTATATATGTCCACTGCACGGTAAACTTTAATTGCGCGATGTAGGATTTATGTGACGTCAGGATGACGTCAGGTCTTTGATGCGTAGTTCGCATATGGCGATGTAGATACCGCCACACACACATCCAGAGAGGCTCTCTCACAGAAAGGAGGCCTGTGTCTCAGCAGTGGGAAATTATGTTAAGGCTGATTATTATGCTTATAGTGTAACGCCATCATTTCCCATGTTGCAGAACGACCCTATAATTCTGACTGGGCTACTGTTCGAGTGGCTCGAAGGTCTGAAGCAGCCAGTGTTGGACCGAGAAGATCTGTCTCTTATTGTTGGCAGAGCATACAATGTGGAGTCCTGTGTGCTGGCGTTGACAATGGTAATCTATATCGCTTTTCGTGTGTGTCTGTATGTCCGCGTTGTTTTTCTAAACCACGCAACAGATTTTGATGAGTATTTACCATAGTTTAAAGAATTTATTCCGGAAGGTTTATGTGTTTTACATTTCTATTTATTTAAATTAGATAGGTATAGCACAGAAATCTCGATGTTTTGACATCGCCATTTTAACCGTGCGAGGCAGGGGCGGGTCGCTAGTACATAATATACCTAAATGAAAGCCGCTTTTTGTGTTTGTCTACGGAAAAAGACTGTCGAGTGACGCGATTACACGATCGTTTACCTGAATAACGACGTACCATCGTGGACACTGAGTAGGTATGTCATCCTAATCCTAACTAATATTATAAATGCGAAAGTGAGTTTGTTTGTTACGCTTTAACGCTAAAACGGCTGAATGGATTTGGATTATATTTGGCACAGGGGTAGACCATGACCTGGAATAGGACATAGGATACTTTTCATGCTGATATTCTCACGGGGTCTAGACTTACGCGGGTCAAACCGTGCGGTGCAGCTATTTAAATAAACGAGCGCGACGATCGATACTCCTGCGACACTGCGACAGTCACTTTCGGTTAACTTTCATGTACCTCCCTTCCAGGAAGACATTATGCTCCTAGAGTACCTCCTCCGCTTCGTGACTCGCCTCCGTCCCCTCGCTGCCAACAAGAAAGTGGACATACTAAAGCGACTGCTCGCGTCCCTGACGCATCAGACCGTCAGCGTCAACGGACGATGTCTTCCTACACGCAAGGTATCAGCATTTATGCTCCCATTGCTGGGACTCAGGACTCCGCTCTGTGGCAATGGGTCGTAGGCTAAGCAAGCCCAGTGGAATAAAAAACAATTTAAAATTGCTGCTAATTGATGCTGCACCAGCTACATCTGCTAAACTATTAAATTTAACTTGAAAAACGATTCATACATCTCGGCTTATCGATTCATGAATAACCGACATCGACTTATAAATGTTGATGGATGGAGCGGGAGAGGAAGGCCAAATAACAGATGGATGGATTGTGTGAGAAACTGAGGAATGTTATGAAAGAGAAGGGAGTGAATGATAGCGTGACGGTTGACAGGGGAGAGTGGAAAAAGAAAACGCGTTGTGCCGACCCTGAGAACATGAGGACAAGAGCAGGAAGGTCAGTGGATTCGAACTTGCCAGTTAGCCTAGGCCTGCCCAGGAGCATGTAAAGGTACCTGATTCATAGCTATTGGGCCTGGAACTTCCTTATTTATGCACATGATTTATTATTTTTAGAAGACCACGGTGTTCAGTTCATTCATCCACCATAGGAAAGGGAGGATCCTCCGGCCAGACGAGTGTTATGTCTGGCGGGCAACTGCCCAACGATTGATGTTGAAATCTTGTATACCTATATGTCCATCACGCGGTAAACTCTAATTGCGCGATTCAGGTATTGTAGGAAGGTAGGATTCGCATGTGGCAATGTAGATGCCGCCACAAGTTCATAACAGCATGCCATTTTGGTATCCAATGGCGCAAAAATCATACGTATTTAGATTGCGGTAAAAGCCAGACAACTCTAAAGAAAATTATAGTTTGATTTCATATTTAAATTCATCGTTTCGCCTTTCAAGGACTTCCAAAGACTGCGCGATGGCACCAGCAGCCAGGTGGTGAACTTCATGCTGCGGATGATAGTCGAACTGCAGAAGGACATGATGAAGCCTGGCAGGGACGACGCCGATGTGGTGGTGCCTCAGAGAAGGTTCAGAATAAAAGCTTGGAAATAAAATTGTGTTTTGATTATTTTCTCCTTGACTTCAGAGATAGCTGAGATATAACCTGCATAATTGGCGCCTTTCAATTATGAGATTACCAAAACTTAAAATCAACACGGTTTCGTTTTAATTATGCCAATCCTGAGTGAGACTAAAGTCTGTTTTTTAATCACACTAATTTGACATTTCAAATGATTGATGTTTGTTTTTTTCAATTTGGAGTTTGACATTTGCACCTGTCAAATTAGTCTACGAGATCAACAAACAGACTTCAGGTTTAGTATGATGCAACTGAACTGAGGAAACATTGTGTAAAAATGTGTGTATGTGCTATTTTTGAAAGTAACATCTTTTCGTCATGCCAACCATCTACAGACCAAGGCTCCCAGCGACTCAACACGCAAACTACCTTCCAGTGCTACCACCGTATATCCTAGCAAATAACCAGCACCCAGCACCCTAATTTCGTAACACACGATCAATCACAATCTGAATCGTTTTGAAATTGCCAATAAACTGCTACATAAGTTCAAAAAAAAAATCTACTCAACAACGTAATTATCGCAATAAATGTTATTGAACTGTCAAAATGAGACGGATTAAATAACGTTTACGAAAATGTGTTACGTGCTTTAAGGGGCTTTAGGCTCTAAGCAAGTCACCTGTCAGTGCGTAGGTACGAGCCGTAGGGTTTTAAATGCTAAGATCTAGCTCAGTCGTTCGTACGATGACCTTTGGAGGAGGGCGGCAGAAGGTACTCGATAGTTACGTACTGCTGTGCAGTTAACTAAGTAGGTAATGAAGGAGTAGGTAAGTAGGTAATATTGCGGTGTGAAACAGCCCTAATGCGGTATTATAATTTCTAACGTCACGATATTTTAAAAACACAAATAATTATAACCGTAAGGTACTTTTATTTTGACTTTCTAATTATGGATTATTTTATTTTATCCGTTTACGATGTCAACCCCTTGGATGGAGTCGTAGCGTAGAGATAGTGATAAAAAGTAGAAACAACGCCATCTATCAACGCTACCTGCAAAGTATGGTGACGATAGGAACGCACCAAAACGCATTTACGTTTCGGGAAATCGATAGAAAGTGGACACAGTGTGCGTGAGAAGATAATTCGTCAAGCACTTTCTAATTAGTTTAGTATGGTAGCTTAGCGGCTTTCAATAGCTTTCAACACAAATAGTTAGCTTCTTGAATGCATTTTTCACACTTATTAACAACTTATTATTCTGAATGATTTATTATTTCTCGATCCAACAAATGAACAATTTATTACTTTACACATTATTTATTTATACACAAATATTGTGTATAAATAAATCTTACTTCTTTACACTACTACTACACACTACTTAAATTGGATATTTTTTTTATTTATGGCTTACCAATTACTACCTACATATTAGTCAACATGTCACAATCTTTGTCATAATAATAGATCTCGCATTTCTCTAAATTATAGGAAAGCACGGCACTATTCATTAGAACTAAAATTATAATTATAATTTATTCATTTTTATCCTGAAACATACGAAATTTTAACTTCTTGTAGCTCAAATGATGACTTAAAGTTTTAGTAATTTAGTTTGAAATCGACTAAGAACTTTTCCAGGAAGTAGTGCGCATCACTAAAGTTTTGACAATTCGCCATCGGTATCGAAGCCCGCTGCCGTGTCATCGAATCGTAATTACACGTCGAATACGAAGTACAATTTACCTGAAACTGTGTAGTGCAACGTTGGCATTTTTTACTATTTACAATCAAATATTACTGTTCTAATCATGTCGTCCACTGAAGAAACTTCTCAACTTAAGGCTGGTCATCCCCCGGCAGGTATAAACTTAGTTTCCAATGCCTTTGTTTATATAAAAATCAAGCGTTAAAAAAAAAGTTTTACCTTTCATTTTAAATACAGGCAAAGATTGTATGGCGGCAAAAATGCTTGTTTGCGTTTAAATCTAATTCCAAAATGCAAAAAATCGCAATACTTTGCGAAAATTAATTTCGCAGTATTTTGTGGAATTTTGACGTTGGTAAACAAGTTGATTTATTTATAAACTGTAATGCAATCTAGTTTATAGGCCTTGAATTTGATCATGACGTCATGTTATCCATATTACGATTCATTGCATTGCCGTGTTGTTAAACAAAGACTAAAGAGTTACCTTCAAGGTCGCGAGGCGGTCAGCGTAACTCCTATGTACTTACTTACCTACTTTTTATATACTTACCTATCAAAATAGGGTTTAAAAAATTATTCTTTATTTCCTGTTAGATTATGTTTTATTTACAATTACTTCCAAACAGAATCTTATTATTTACTTTTTTATTAAAGGCATCCATTTAGGTTCTATAATCTCTGATAGAATCTGAATGCAGTACAATAACAACTCAACATAAATTGAAAATAAAACAATCCAAACTAATCAAAACTCAAAAATCTGAGTAACACACAACAAGTCCACCATTTCTGACTCAATAGCATAACAAATTACATTATTACACTGATAACAACCCAACATACATTCACTAAATTATTATTATCATAATCATTTACAATTACAGTGAAAGCCGGAGGTATGAGAATCACCCAACACAAGGCCGGGCACACAAAAGAGACTGGCAAGGAACCAGCAAATGAAGATCTAACCGGTCTTTCAGGACCATCACCCGTGCCTTCAAACCCTGTGTCAATCTCCGGGGCACCAAACAGAGGTAACGCGGACTTCACTCCGGAAGCAGCCCAGGTGGCCCATAGTCCTAAGCCTCCAGTGCACATCAACTTTAAGCCCCAAACAAATATTCAGCAGCCCAGGAAGCAGTAGGCCTCATCTCAGGTGAAGATATTAAGGTTGTTAGGTAATCTACAGAAGATATTATCAGATTAATTATGAAGTTACTATCAACTGTTAACGTAGGAAGATTTCTTAGTTATTGTTAAAACTCATTCTCTTAAAACATAATCACATAATGCCTTATGATGGTGAGACCTGTAATGGCTATGCCATTCAATATGCATCTTGCTAGAAAGAGATAGAAGATGATGTGGCCCAAGACAAAGTCTAGCCAAGCTATGAACGTGAACCTGGGCTTTTATTTTTTATCTCTCTCTTTTCAGAACTTTTTTTATACAGTAGCATTCCTATAATGAAAAGGAGGTATGTTTTTATAATCTTTCAGACTTATCAGTCTTGCCATCTTCAATAACATCATAACTGCCAATATCAAAAGGTGATACCATATCTAAAAATTAGTGTTACGTAATTGAAGGATTTCTGTTAGTTTATCTATCTACCTTGATAACTTAATCATACATTTTGTTTACATTGGACATTTTGAACACAAACGTTTAATTTGTAACAGAAAATAAGTATTTAACTATTTAGGTATTGATAAAGTAATCCGTATGTAGATAAGGTGGGTAACTACTTTATTTAAATGACAACTAAAAAATGACAATAATATATTGCACTTCTGAAAAGGTCATTGGAGACAACAAAAATAACTTTAAATTGTTTTGTTTATCAAGATATTCTTTTTAAATGCACTAAGCTGTTTTTAAAATAGATTATACTGACATTCTCACTCATAGGATTTTTATACAATCAATATTTGGGACATAGTTACGTTATAGGTACCATTCTATTTCACAATAACATAAGATTACAACACATGTGCAAATAAAACATTCCAAATCGTTTAAAATCATTGTGTTCAAATACCTAATGTAAACAAAACCTAAACAAACATGGTTCTAACTTTGCACTATTCTGGTATATAAACTTTTTACACCAAGGTTGCCAGCATTTAAAAATAACAGTTCCTTTCTGAATGTTGCCAGGTTAGAATCATAATATACTCAGCCTAGTGATTAGATTGGTATATTAAGAATATCTTGTATTATAAATAAGCACTTTATTTATTTATAACGTCTTATTATATCCGTTTCCGTCTTGTTATAACAACCTAATCAGTTTAAGGCTAATAAACACCAGTTTGTGTAATATTCAGGCATTTATAGGAAAAGCTAAAACATGACTTGTGACGTCACGATATTACCGTGGACGGTAATATCGTGACGTTACAAGTCATGTCCACGTTCACGTCCATAAAACATATGGAAATACATAACGTTAACGTGGACGGAAATTTAAAAGGGACTTCATATATATTTCCATACATGTCACTTCCCTGTGTTCATGTTAAAAATTATAAAAGCGCACATTGTGTCACAACGAAGGGTAAAAAACAACAAATTGAACTTATTTCAATTCACTAGTTATTCCTACAAATGTCTGAAAATAATTGAAATGATGAGACCACTAAAAATATGATAAACGCTACAAATACTTGAGAATCTATGATAATAACATACATAATGGGTTTTACTGTATTGTTTAATAACACTTCATTTATGGAATGAATTAGTAATATGAGTAAATGACTATCAAACTGTGGATGTAGATTAGAATTGTATGCAGCGGAAGTACAGATATTGTAATATAATATGTATTTCAAACGACCGGCTCCTGCTCCACACGGGTGCGATCTACTGATGTGGCGACATGTCACATCGAGATTTCTGTGCTATTTTTAATTTAATAATAATGCTTTTTACAAATAAACCATCCAAAATAAATTCTCTAACTAAAGGATGACGAAAACCGCATCGAAATCCATTGTCTACTTTAAGAAGAAGTAAAGAGAGACTCGAAAAACTACTCTATTCTATACTATTTTGAGTTAGCTCATGCCCTGCCCCTCTCAAAACGGTGAAGGAAAACATCGTGAGGAAACCGGCATATCCTAGAACCAAAAATTGGAAGACATGTGACATCTACCAACCCGCACTGCACGGCGCGGTGGATTACGGCCCACTCCCTCTCATACCTCTCAGGCCTCCTCTCAGGCCTGTGTCCCAGCAGTGGGAACATTATAGGCTGATTATGCAGTCGTTAGTGTCGAGATTAGTCAGTTAGCGAGCTTGAAACCAGGGCTGCCCATAATACGCCGAGAGTAATAAAACATCGTAATTCTATGTATTTGTAGCTTTATTATATCAGTGGAAGTTAATTATTGTTGTGTAAAAACACATTGGAATTTCATTCGTTGACTGTTTAACGTGTGTTACAGTACTTAGAGGTTAATGGTTGCTCACACTACAATACTACAATACGTTCATTATAACGACCTGTGAGGCGATTTGGTTGCGAATTTTGCAGCTATGTGATTGGTAGTTCGTTCATAGCAAAATTCGGTGCTACCAATCGCGTCACGGGTCAAGTTATAATGAACGCACTGTACATTTTATGAAGATAGAACTATTATAAACTGTTCAGAAATAATCAGGTAGGTACAGTCAAGGAGCAAAAATGTTAATCAATTTTCAAACGCATTCTTTCCCACAAAACGGGCGCATGCCACATTTGCGAACTGTCATTTTCATTCAAAATGTTGACAATAGGTAGGCGGGAAAATAAGAGTGTCAAAGTGAAAATTAACCCTTTCATTCCTTGACTGTTTAAGAGACTTACCAGCTTTATCTCTGGGTTGTCAACGCACCTGACATGACTCTGGTATTGCAGATGTCCGGTGACCATGTTGTATGCCATCTGTTCAAAATCGATCTTCAAGATCGATTTTATCTATATTTTTTATTATAATAAGTGTGAGCACAAACCATTTAATTAGAAATTAGAATATAATATTTTGAAGTATGGAGAGCAGAATAATATAGTATATTGTGTATAGGTAATTCAGTACATAGATAACCAGTGTTGTATTCAATCATTATAAAGATTTTAAATGTTCACATGTAGTGCTGCACAAATTTTCTGTTCTACAGTTCTTTCAGTACTATTTTTTATTGAAACCTTTTTGTTGACTAAAGGTCTCGCAAATACTTTTAATTATTTACCTATGTTTTTGAAAACGAATTTTGTGGGCCAAGGGATAAGTTTCAAATTATGAAAAATAGAGCCCTAAAATAATTACAGGGAGTAAAATATTAATAAATTATATTCAGTTCGGTTTGAGACAAAATTGCAATTAACTTATTCACCTTATATATTTTTATTGAAATTTTATCGGGGATATTTTCCCAAGCAATAAATAAAGTGGATAAACTTATATACTTAAATAATAAATAAATAAAATTAGATAGTGCAGTTTTTATTATTCTTATTTGGTGCTAAGCCATAAAAGTGTTAAATTAATTGACAAATAAAAAGCATTTCTCCACATTCCTAAACATGTTTACGATTGCATTACAGATGAAAACAAAAAAATATATTTTAATTATAGTTTTCTTATTCATTGGTCCTAATGTTTTGCATTTGGGCCAAGTTTTTAAGTAATGTTTATATTTTTTATTTTATTAGTTTTAAATTAAATAAATTGGTATAAAACCAACATGTGTTTTTATTTCATAGCCTCATCCATTGATCATAGAAGGGTAAAAATTACGATTATTGTAATGTAGCCATCAAATAGATTTAATAGAATCTGTCTTCTTCACACAAGCAGTGAGCAGGTAGCTGCTGTCACTAATGTCATCTGTCAGTCAGCACGAATGGCGGGAAAAGGTTAAAAGTGAACCGGTGCCTGCACGAGAGGCTTAAAACATACAATAGACGTAGATATATTTAGTAACCTATTCCGCTTAACTATTCCACAAGATTTATAAAAAACCCTGTAAGAAATCGATACGTGTTTCACCTCTCAACAAGGCATCCTCAGGATGACGATTGACCTGTCGCGAACCCGAACACTACGTATTGTCAGGTTCGCGACAACACGTGCACTTGTACACTCAAGGAATAGGTATCTAGGTACGTCTATTGTATTTTATAATGGATTCCCGCAGTCACGCCTGGATCAATTAACTATCTGACGAGAGGCTTGGTGTGGTTAGTGAGTCACTGTAGCGATATAAACAATTTATGAGGACAAACATAAACTCACGCCTTCTTCCCATGGGGGTGGCAGAAATTACAGAACGTCATACAAACGAGTACCACGTACCTGACCTTTCTGAACAACATCACCAATAAGGTCACTATGAGTCCTTGACGAAATTAAATGTTATAAGAGGAATACGTTATTACGGTAAGTAACATCCTACCAACATCATGTACTAATTACCCAAACAGATGCAGCTGAGTATAACAGTGTGATCAAAACAACAATTTACAATTAATTAATATTTATTTACTGTAAGACATATTATAAATTAACTAACAAACTTAATAATAAGTACTATCAAAAGCAACTTTTCCGTATATTTATGATCCGTGAATGCACATTTCATATTCCGTATTTACCGCCCTGACTCGTACGGCAATTGCAATAGTTACTAAATAAATAAATAAACTTTTAAAACGCATAGAAGTTCATAAAAATCCTTAAAAATTAAATTATGTCAGCTTTCGCTATTTGTTATTTTTCTTGCTTGTCGATGATCTTTTCAGTTTTGACAGCATTGTATTGTACAACTGTAAAAGAAAGAAATATTATTGTGAATATAAAATTCGGAAAACAGTTGTGGTTGGCTAGAGCTAGAGTGAAACGTCAGCCAACGCCATAGCTGATAAAATAGAGGGGTCATCGACCGCAGTTACTGTAGAAATATCAGTATTTTTTTGTGTAAACTCACAGTCGACTTATCTATATCTAAACAATATAAAACAGATTTTCTCAACTCATACTTCAAGTATAACAATACTACAAGCAAATGTTGATCCCAAAATAAAAATTAAAAAAAATCCCAAAATAAACATCATTTTGTTTTTTGTTGCAGAGTTTTGGTATCTAATTGAATTTGTCTAACAAATTATGAAACGTGTTAAAACAGCATTGAAAGGGTAGTAGGTAAGTTCGTACCCAATATACTGTAGTTTATCTGATAGGATTAATCCAATTGTGTGACCGATAAGGATTGATGGTAGGAGTGAGGCATATTTATTGTCACAGATAGAAATAAAAGATATTAAAAAATAGCAGATAACAGTTGCTCCTAACGATACAAAATATCTGTTACTTAAAATCACAGATCCTCAAGACTGTTACCGCGGCTGTTACCGTTAAAACTTCGAATACGATTTTCGACTTTAACGAAAAGGTATAAAGAAGATATTCAATTGAGATTTAAATACGTATTTATCATCCGTACAAAAATAACAGGCTGTTATTTTATAACAGATAGATACGATTTTCGACTTTAAACCAAAAGAAATAAAGAAGATATTCGATTGAGATTTAAATACGTATTTATCATCCGTACAAAAATAACAGGCTGTTATTTAATAACAGATATTTGGATCTGTGATTTTTTTGTCACAGTCACAGTGATAACAGATATCGTGTTTCACCTGTTACAACCCATCTCTAATTGATGTTACCTATTATATATACCCGATTTTTTTATCAAAACATTAGATAAGGTAGCTACTTAAAATTACTGTTTAGTTTGTTGATTTATAATAAAACTAGCGACTCGCTCCTGCTTCGCACGAGTGCAATGGCAACGACATGAAAAATTGAGATATATGTGATGTAATATCATAAATGTATATCCAAGTTAACTGCGTTCGCGATTTAGTTTCCAAACATGTCAACAAAGATGTGTTTTTTGAAAAACAACTTTAATACCCAAACACGTACAGTTCAGAAAGCACTACCTGCAGCTTCAAAGATTTTTATGACATCTATTATAGTAATATAGTCCATTTATTTGTGAGAATATTGTTACATAGAGATGTTACATAGACAATAGTACTGAGGTACTATTCTTTCTGGAATGAACTCAACATTAATTTGTAAATAGGTACTTGAATAGACTTGGACATCTTTGCCCGATAAAAAAGGTGACAAGTTGACAACTTACTTCTTCTTCTGAGTTCTGTGCGGACGAGGTGGGCGTGCCATGCGCTGGCACCGTCTTTTCTAAAATCGCCGGGACGTTAGGTGATGCCACTTTCTTCACTTCTGTGCAAAAAAATCAAAATTAGGACGAGTTATTCCATTCTACCTTTTAGAGGTATGAGGAACAGAGTGTAAAGTTCACTCATCCTCTATGGAAAAGGGAGGATCCTCCGATCAGGGTGTTGTGTCTGGCGAGCAACTGCCCAACGATTGATGTCGGAATCTTGTATACAGGGTTATTGGTAAAACACCAACAACCTCTTAAGGAGTTATTGTACTCATCATTATGAACAACTTTTACTATGGGAACAAATATGAAATCGCGAAAAAAGAAAAGCTGTTCAGTACATTTATGTTCGCATAACTCGTCAAAATGTACGGAACAGCTGTTTTTTTTTCTCGATTTTATATATGTACGGTAAACTCTCATTGCGCGATCCAGGATTTATGTGACGTCAGGTCTTTGATGCGCAGTTCGCATGTGGTGGTGTAGATGCCGCCACAACCTCGCCAGACTGTCCCAATGATGGGACTAAATAATAAAATTTGGCACAGTGGTAGAAGTTAACCGGGAAAAGGACATAGGCTACTTTCATCCTGGATCGCAGACAACGCGGGCAACAGTTAGTTTACCATATTTGTTTAAAATGTATTATTTAATTGGTATTTAAGATCTTACGCCGCGCCGGTTACCTTAGTTACCTTTTGGCTTTGAAGATTCCAGTTTTTCAGGCTGTAATAAAAATGGATTTGATTTTGTAGTTTTAATGACATGTAATGTCATGTTCTACATAACGTGGTGTGTCTAAACATTGAGCGGCAATCGCGCGCGGCCGCCGCGCGCGTACCCTTCTGAATACCTGCCGCGCACAAACATGTCTAGCAAACATTCGTCAGTAATTGTGTTTTTGGACGAATTATTATCAGAGCTACGATACACGCAACCGCTTTTATGCTAACTGAAGGGCGCGGCGTGTGTCGGATATGCCGCACAGTACTGCCGCGCAAACATTCGTCGGTTTAGTCCACACTAGTGCGCGCCAGAAATGTGTCCTGCAAACTCCACGTGTTGCTGCCGCGCTCTAGCCGCCCAATGTTTGGACACACCTTTACGCAATCATTTACTAAAGGGAATTAGTAACACATGCATCTGTACTTTGAATGTTTCAACTATACATACATCTCACCATTTTGTACAACAATTATTGTTTAAATAAATTTATTAAAATGTTATTGAAAAATCATCGCCAAAAATTGCGGTTATAAAATTAAGTTCAATTGTCAAATGAAAAAAATGTTTCAGTTGTTTTAAAATAAGAGTTTCGGGTTTAAGTATTCAAATAATCAAATCAAAGCAATCAATTTGTAAGTGGCACTAAATATTGGCCAGGTATGTTAATTGATCCATTGGTTCACATTTTCATTAGATACTTACATCGTCTTCACATATAATTGCAATAAATGTATACAAAATATTGAAAAACATTTTAAGAGTTATAATGGAGTTTTCTAGCCCATTCTTCCCCATCCGAATCTACATTTTGGAAGGGGCGACTAAAATCTTTTTTTTTTTTTTTTTGTATATTTTGTCCGTAGTCTCAGCCTCTGCCTACTCCCATTAGGACAGGCGTACTCACTATATCGGTGATGCTCGGCTTATAATACTTCGACGTCATTTCCCTCTCGCTCGCACCACCCATGATCTGTGAAGCTGTAAGATAATAGAAATAAATTGACAGTGTACTTAAAATCAGAATTTTAGATAATTTACATTTATTACTTACTCAACTATCTACTTTATCCTTATGTAAACTAAGTTGACTTTTCAGCGACTATTTGCAGTAAAATAAGGGTCATAAAGTAGGGTTGCAATATGTAATTTGAACTTTGTCGTGTACGACATTGAATTGGTTGTTCCAAAACATGATAATTATCGAAGAACCACTGCCTCGTTGGTATCGTGGTCGCAAGCTACAGCTGAGCATGAGGTCTCGGTTTCGATTCCCAGGTCAGGCAAAGTATTATTGTGTTTTTCCATCAGGAATTTCTCAGTCTGCATTTGGACATGGTTTAGGCCAATAGGCTGGCTTCCTATTACATGGGACTTAAACGTAACTGGCGAAATCTGGGTGTACTTTAAGTACACTTCTGCCTAACCCTTCGGGGAATACAGGCATAATGTAATGTGTGACTAACAGATCTGCTTGCCCCACACGGACTCCCTGTAGTTGACCCTCCTGCCCGCGCGGCGGCGCTGCTTCCTGCCGCGTCGCGCGGAGGGCGTGATGTTATGTAATGTGTGACTAACAGATCTGCTTGCCCCACACGGACTCCCTGTAGTTGACCCTCCTGCCCGCGCGGCGGCGCTGCTTCCTGCCGCGTCGCGCGGAGGGCGCGCGCGAGTCGGCCGACACGCGCCGCGCCACGCGGTGGTACAGGCAGCGGGACGACACGTTGGAGATCTGAAGAGGATAGGAATTTAAACGTTCATGTATGAAATTGAGTTTGTTGTTCCAAAACTAGCATGTTTTGGAACAACAAATTCAATTTTTCTCAACGAATTCAACTACAGGCTATTAGGGTAAACACCGTTATCCTTGAAACCAGTGGTTTGGTTTCATTTATAGAACGTAAAATCAATGGAAAAAACAACTTTTTTTTTTAAAGAAAATCTACCTTTTACCAGAAGAATATTTCACCCTATACGCAAGGGCAACGAACTTGCTACTCAGAACGGGCGCGAGGCGCGGGACGTGACCTCTGACCGGCCGCGAGCGACCCCCCCTCAGTCAGTCCGCTGGTTCGCTAGCGAGCAAGCGCACGTAAAGTAAAGCTGCGTTGCGGCGGCGGCGTGGCAGCGCCGCAACACGGCGTAAATAATAATTGTAATGTGTGTGTATTTCTCGTGCGTAAATAATAATTGTAGTTATGTGATTATGTCTTGCACGAATGAGCAATACACCGAAATGGACGGATAACTTTACGCTAACGCGGGTAAGATCATAAGAGTCACATCGCGGATAATAGTTATCACTCTTATCACCCGCGTTAGCGTAAAGTTTATTGCCTGTTTGTTGCCTGACAACGTGTGCTAAATAGTGAAATGATCTTGGCGGCCACACAAAGGATGCGCAGCTACTGACGGCCAGTTCACCGTGCCGGCCCAAGCTCAGGGTCGTGGCAACCAGCAGGTGCCAGTTGATTTTCAAGAACGAAACGAAAATCAAATTTACCTTAGACTCGTCACAACACCTAAGGTACCTACTTAGGTATGTTTGCCTGTCCTAAGCCAGGAAAAGTATCAAAGGAAAGTTGCATCACAGGTTAGTGTATTGTGTATTTATTCCTGTGTTGTGTAGGTAGAAGACGGGCGGCGACCGTCACAGTTATGTACGTACTACGTCTCTCGAGCGCGTATCCATGCATTTGCGGACGGTGTCGGATAGAGACTTTTTTAAATCTTTTAATGAAAATAAGGTTTTTTTTTGTTGTTACTGGGTCATTTATAGGTTGGACTGATAACGGTGTTTACCCTTACACACTGTTTATTAACAATTATAGTTGTCGATTTGAGCATGACAATAGCGGTCATTCACCCAGCTACATTTTCTAGCATTTTTTATTTTAATTGTTGAAATAAAAATACTTGTAGCGTCCTGTATCAATATCTATCGTGATCTTCAACATGTTCCAATAACAAAAATCATACATAATTTTATTTAATTATTGTTTGGGCTCCTACGGAGATATATTAGGGAGAGGGCAATGACCGCTATTGCGGTGCTAAAACGCGTCAACTATAGCTCACACTGCCGAGCGGCGACGGTGTAATTTGAACATAATTCTTAATGACATTAAGCTTGCGTTTCCAAAGCTTCTACTTTTCATATTCTGAATTGAAATATAGGCATAATATGATGATGATGATGTACCAGTTCACACTGCAGGTCATCAAGTTCATCTTCCATAATGTCCAGCTCATCAGTATCCTTTGCGGGCACGATCATCAGCTTGGTCTCGGGACAGCTGCCAGACACCATCAGCTGTGAGGACTTGGGGAAGATCAGGCGGTGGGCAGTTCTGGAGGTAAGCATACCTTCTTTAGTCTTCACCTTTTCGAGCAAATCACTACATACTTATTATAAAACAAGGTCGGCGCCGCGTCTTTCTGTCTGAATGCAATTAACTCAAAAACTACCGAACAGATTTTCAAACGGTTTTCACCAATGGACGGAGTGATTCGTGTGGAAGGTTTAGGTGTATAATTCATTAAGGTTTTGTGTAAATTGCCTGTTGTGTAATATGACGACAATTGTTGGAAGATGTCGACTGGGAGCATTAGGTACTGGCGTGCGCGTTACGGTAGTACGTTTCCGTGGGATAATTTCTGACCTCCAAACGGGCGAAGCCGCGGGGCAAAAGCTAGTAAATGTATATTATATATTAGTATATTAAGGAGGAGCTCGGGGCTAAGTAATAACAGCCGCACGGTCCGATCCATCAGGTTAAGCGACGCTTGCCGGGGTTGGTCCATGGATGGGTGACCATCTTTACATATCGAAACTCCTCCGTGACTCGGAAAGCACGTTAAGCCCGTGCGTCCCGGCTTTCATTAGTGGATATTTGACAGTTAACTGTTAACCCGTAACAATTGTTACGGGTCGTCAGAAGCCCGAAAGTCTGAGAATCAGTCTTGCCAAGGGGTTTCGTATTACCCAGTTACTGGGTTGTGGAGCTCAGATAGACAGTCGCTCTATGTAAAATACTGGTATTCAGCTGCATCCGGTTAGACTGGTAGCCGACCCTAAGTTGGTTGGAAAAAGGCTAGATGAGATGATATTGTTAAATAAGTTGGACCCATGTGGCGATGCCGATACTTCAGACGTATGTAGTGTATATATATTATGTGTGTATTTATTTAAGGCGTGTGTATTCCTCGATACCTGGGTATATATGCCGGTGGCTGGAAAACTTCTCTAGTCGCCATGTCTTGACATATTCCATCCAACAGCACAATATCTTCCATCAACTCGTTGACCACGAATACCTGCGACAATAAATGCATGGTGTTTCATTAAACGTGCATTTTTAAACTTGTGTTAAAGGATTATTATTGCCAATAATAGATCAGCATATTAAATAATAATACTTTCGCCCCTAATACGTTCAAAATCGTGCTATTACCGTTCAGTTTTTAGGCTACCTAATGTGAGTGTCAACCACCGCCGTAGCCACACGAAACAGGCTCTCCGACTAACTGAACAACAGAGGGCCTAGACAAGTGACAATCGCTTCGAAAACGTTTCGTATTACGTTGCAATATTACCTTGAAAGCCTTCAGACAAGGCACAAAGGCGTGTTCCAGCCTCATGCTGAGGCGCTCGATTGGCCAGCCGTGGTAGGCCGGCACTGTGGGTAACAACATCATACATAGCTTGATGCCTATTTCACGCCACATGGATGATTCGAGGCTATAAAGGAAAAAAAAAAACGATTACTATGGTTTAGAGCTCTTCGGGTAATCAGATACCCTTTGATTCAGGAACAAGTCGGGCACCACAAGAACATAAAAAAAAAATCTGCTGTTCCATACATTTTGTCGAATTAAGTGAACACAAATGTATGGAACAGCAAATTTTTTATTCGCGATTTTAAGGTTGGTCCCATAGAAAAAGTTGTTCAAAATGATGAGTACAATGACCCCTTTTCGGGTTTAGCATAAACAAAAACAACACGCCTGAAGTCCCCTAAGGGTTAGGCAGAGGTGTATCTCATCATCATTGTCTGCCTAGCCTATTCCCGTTGTAACTACGTTGGGGTCGGCTTCCAGTCTAACCGGATGCAGCTGAATACCAGTATTTTACATGGAGCGACTGCCTATCTGACCTCCACGACCCAGTAACTGAGTAATATCTACATTTTACCACAAGTGTATTTCACCCTTTCACCCTAAGGTGCTAGGGATACGAACTTGCGTCTCAACGTGGGTGGCGCGGGACGTGACCTGAACGGCCGCGAGCGCGACCCCTCCCTCAGCCAGTCAGCTGTTTCGCTAGCGAGCACGGTGTCGGATATAAACTTTTTTAAATCTTTTAGTAAAAATACTTAAGGTTTTTTTTATTGTTACTCAGTCATTTATTTTTATATTTTAGTCAACTATCCATGGTTTGAGTGACAACGGTGTTTACCCTTACACCCTGTGTATCATCCACCGGGCACAAATCCAGACTCCGGCCTGCTACTGTGAAATTCCTGATGGAAAAACCCCATAACACTTTGCCCTACCTGGGAATGGAACCCAGGTGCTCAGTAGTAGCGCTTCCGACCTTAGACCAACGAGGCAGCCTAAATAAATATCTCACCCCATAATAGGATGCGGCGCGAGGTTGAAAGCTTCCTTGATGATCGGCATCGTGATGTAGTACGCTTGCACTGCCGAGTCGCAGCGAACTGTGTAGCTGTATGGACGATTTGTTAATACCTAAAACACATAAATAATGCAGTTTATTTATAGTACCGATATTAGTTTTCAAATAAAAACGACGGTGAGCTTTTCTCAAGGTTTTCGTCGCGTCACGTCTCACCGTCTCAAAAAACCCATCCTAGACAAGTGACAATCGCTTCGAAAGCGTTTCGTATCTCTACAACGACTTTCAATAGGATTGACATAAGCTTTTCGATAGCTTATGTCAATCAGTCCTATACATTTTTGCCTTTTCCATCATCGTTAACGCTGATAGAATTTCACTTTGTCTAGGGCCTCAGATATTCTATTTTTATGTCACGAAGCGACTCGCGCTTTACTTGTGGTAACCAAGTGTACTACTCGTCTTCACACATGCATTCACGCTCTGAATGTATGTGTGACGACGAGTAGCGTCAGCACGTAACACACACACAAGTACACTTCCGACTTCACCCATGTCTCGGACGGTACCGAGCGCTCCTGCGCTTACACACACACATTCACAGCGTGTTTGTATACTTAATTACCACAAGTAAAGCGCGAGTCGCTTCGTGAGATAAAAATACTGTACCTACCTATACGTATTTGAGGCACCTGTCCCACCGCTACCACCGGCGATTAACGAGCGAGTAGAGCTAACAACTCTAAACGAGTTGGCGAGTACCGAGTGCGTGACGGCTACGAGCGATTTACTCGCTGGTATGTGTATGTACCTTTAGGGGTATAAGGAACAGGGTGTAAAGTTCACTCATCCACCATATAAAAGGGAGGATCCTCCGACCAGACGGGTGTTGTGTCTGGCGGGCAACTGCCCAACGATTGATGTCGGGTTCTTGTATATATGTCCATTGCACGGTAAACTTTAATTACGCAATGCAGGATTTATGTGACGTCAGGTATTTGATGCGAAGTTCGCATTAGGCGATGTAGATACCGCCTCATACCAAGCGTGAGTCTCTTAGCGAGGGTTCTGGCCGCCAAAAGCTGAACTTAGCCTGCTTGCGCGATGCAGAATTTGTGTGACGTCAAGTCTTTGATGCGTAGTTTGCATGTGGCGTTGTAGATGCCGCCACAGGAAACGGGGAAGCTATCTTACGAACAGTTTAAAAAAAAAAATGCTAATCTACTTGATTCCCTTTAAGGATCATTTAAATGTGTGGAAAAAAAAAAACTAGACAGCAGAAGGCATGATTATGCTTACCCCCAACACCCCCACAGCGTTCCCCGACACGATATAATCTTGGCTCGGCTCGCCGAACTTCAGATCCGTCATGAACTCGTAGTTCGGTATCGCTTCGTCGATGTCATCGTCCGGTGGGATGTACGTCGCTTCCAGCAGCCCTGACACTAGGATGTACATGCCTTTGGGCTCGTCACCTGGAAAATGAAAAATATATAACATAATGTCACGCCTGTATTCCCCGAAGGATTATTCAGAGGTCCATCAGAAAGGTATGGTGAAATTTAAGGGTACAGACCATCAAACTGGGGGCCTACAACGGCCACATTAGCAATTCCTCTAAAAGCAATTCATTTCTTGAATTCCCAGCTGTCATTAGCAATTCGTCTATTGTGACACAAAAGCAATTCATAATTTGTGGACCATTTTACGAATCTCCATTAGAAAACTGTCAAACAGATGAATTATTTAGTAATATGAATTGCGCGCAGATCGTATTATGAATTGTCAGTTTGTGACATTTTACGATGATTCATATAATTCCTAGAAAAAAAGTGGCCGTTTTAAGCCCACTCAACAACTGTCGCCAAGACTGCCTATTTTTTGTCTCAACTAGAATTCCGGCGACAACAGCGCCAAAATAGCCGCACATGGAGTGTCAGAATACATTATTAATCGTTACGACCACGCTACTTCGGGAGTTTCGGACGGGGAAAGAAAATAACCTTTAAAGTAGTACCTCTGGATATCAATGTATCGTTGATATTGAAGTTTATAATCTCTGAATGTTCCAGAAAGAAGTCTGCTATCCTCTCGTTTCCTTGAAGCCAGGAAACAGCGCGCAGCTGTGTCTACAAATATAAACTAAAGATTTACTTAGTGATCAAATTCACGAGCGTCACGTTGTCGACGGCAGCCGTCGACGAGTGTCGAAGGATGCCGTCGAGGCGTGTCAAAGGTTGTCGTCGACGCGTGTCGAAAGTTGCCGTCGACGCGTGTCGAAGATTGCCGTCGACGAGTGTCGAAGGTTGCCGTCGACTAGTTTCGAAGGTTGTCGTCGACGCGTGTCGAAGATTGCCGTCGACGAGTGTCGAAGGTTGCCGTCGACGAGTTTCGAAGGTTGCCGTCGACGAGTGTCGAAGGTTGCCGTCGACGAGTTTCGAAGGTTGCCGTCGACGAGTATCGAAGGTTGCCGTCGACGACTGTCGAAGGTTGACGCCGACACGTTTCGGCGGCTGCAGTTGCCTTTGCCGCTCGAAGTAAACGTAACGTTAATTTACGTCAAATACTTGTTTCGCACATTTGAAAAGTATTATTTATCACAAATGAGAGTTCGTATGTAGGGGGTACTCTCCGGAACTACTGATCCGATTCCGAAAATTCTTTCACTTATGGGAATCTACAGTATAGCCGAGTGTCATAGGATATATTTTTTTTGTTAAAACAAGAAATTTCACGCATCCGCAGTCGTGGGCAGAAACTAGTAGGAAATAAATTACCTCAGGCGATGACGGCGCCACTAAGCTGCCTTTATGTCGACACAGTTGGATTTTCTCTTGGATCGCATTTAGTAGTAGTCGGTACTCCATTTCGTCCAGAAATCCTGAGAATCAGCGAAGAAGGCATTGCAAAAACTTATTATAAAAATAAAAAAAATATTTTTATTAAGTAAGTAGGTTTGTACAAACACTTTTACACGTCAATCATAATTTAAGAACTAGATGAGGTCGGCAAATTCAAATTCATTTATTTCGTGAACACAGGGTACATACAGTAGATGTTTTCATAAATAATAAGATCCGAGCTGTGCTCCGCCAAAAGGCATACAACATTTTAACAGGTTTTACATGCATAAAACATAACTATTTCAAAGTAGGTGATAACACAAAAAATATAGATTAAGTATGTCGGCGTTTCCTATCTGACTACTCTGAGAAGAAAGGCCGAAACAAACTCAGAGGTCACAGTCTCTTTCAAAATCCAGACATAACCTTGGTCAGATCATGTGACGACCATGTAGATTGGTGTCTGAAATGGTCTTTTGAGGAGAGCCACACAGATTGAGTGGACCTCAGTGCACGCATTTGTCAGTAATCGTGCAGCTCAACATCGAATTTAAGGAGTTCATCGATTTTATCCGTCATCTCAGTAGTCATAGTCACCCTCTTTCTAGCCATATCATCTTTCACACCATCCAACGTTTCTTTGGTAGGCGAAGACCATTGACTGATACGATACGACTGAACTGATATGGCTGTTGAATAAATAAAAACTTTTTACAAAAAAAAAACAACCGACTTCCAAAAAAAACACTAAAAAAGTGAAAAATAACTTTAATTTCGGAAGTCCGTGTCTTTGCTTTTCAATTTCCGTTTTTTGCCACCGACTTCCGAAATTAAAGTTAATTTTCACTTTTTTAGTGTTTTTTTTGGAAGTCGGTTGTTTTTTTTTTGTAAAAAGTTTTTATTTTTCACTTTTTTGTTGTGGTACCTATTTCACACAAATCCGAATACCACTACCTGCTATGTAAATAACAGTGAAGGAATCAAACAGGATATCGTCTAGATAAACTAAGCGGGAAAAATACGTAATATTGAAGCTAACTCAAAAATTACGCAAGCAAAGTTAATAAAATTTATATGGGACCACCTCGGAAGCATGACCTACCAAACAAAAAAAGAATCATCAAAATCGATTCATAATTGGCGGAGTAATCGCGTAACAAACATACAAAAAAAAAAAAACATACAGACGAATTGAGAACCTCCTCCTTTTTGAAGAAGTCGGTTAAAAATGAATAATGTAATGTTACCCTCTTCCTTCAGCTGCATAGCATCCAGGATCATGATATTGAGTGTGGATGTGGTGGCTTGTCTGGTTTTCACCGTGATAGCGGTCCAGGGTCTGTCTCGCTGGAGTAGCCCAAGCTGACGAGTTACTGCTAATCTATAACCAACCATAAACTACACTTGAAGGTTTTTTCTTTTGTTTTGACAAAAATCCGACATGACCTGTGATTTTCATTCTTTTCATGTTTTACCTGACTGCGGCGAAGCCCGTAATCAGCCTATAACGTTCCCACTCCTGGAACACAGGCCTCCTCTATTCGAGAGGGAGTGGGCCGTAATTCACCACGTGGGCCCAGTGCGGGTTGGTAGATGTAACATCTCTTCGAATATTTGGTTCTAGGACATGCCGGTTTCCTCACGATGTTTTCCTTCACCGTTATGAGAGCAGTGGTGATGAAATAATTTACACAAAGTAAAGCGCCTGTCTGGGTTTGACCCTAGAACTTGTAAGTCGCGGCCGTTAACACTGGGCCACCATTGCTGCATTGCCCAATAGGACAATTTTGTTGGTCTTGTGTTCGTAAGACTAACAAACGCGGCTGCTGTTTTTTAAAGTTTTTTTTAACAGTTCTGGGTTTGATTCCTAGTTTGGAAAAAATGTTTTGGGATTTTTTTCATTAACAATTGCCAGTGGCAGCCTGGAGTCGGGATTTGAGCACGGTTTTTGGCTATAGGCTCGCTACCATGGGACATTTATGTCCTATGTAAAACTGGCGCGATCATTTGCCTCACTTTTTTTAAGGGTCGGCTTCCAGTCCAACCGGATACAGTATGCCAGTATTTTACATGGAGCGACTGCCTATCTGACCTCCACAACCCAGTTACTGGGTAACACGTTAGCCCTTAGTAAGACTGGTTTTATGCTGGCGAAATGTGCATGTGGCATGTACTTCTGCCTATCTCTTGGGGGAATACAGACGTGATGTTCAAGTTACCTGTCGCTATCCAGTTTCGTTGTCAACATGTCATATATCTGTTTGTTATCAACCAACTGTGGCAGGAGAGTGCATACTTCTTGAGCACCAGTTACGAAACCCTAGAAGAAGTAAAATATAGATTTATTTGTTTTGATATATTTTATTTTGACATTTAACATAATATTTATTTATATATACTTTATTGTACACCAGAAAATACATAGCGAAAATAAACAAATTGAACACTACAAAACATACAATCTCTTCCAGGCAACCTAAGAATGGACAGTGATTGCGTAGACATAAAAAATAATATATAAAATATTATATTATAACAAGAAATTACATGTTTTTTTCGTTTTAATTAATTTATTTGGTTACTGTTATAATTATGATTTATATTGTAATTCTTTTAATTTTTAGTTTTATAATTAAGTGTAAAATTTCGATACAAGGTAAAAATTGTTACTGAAGTAAATGAAATTAATGATATTACGGAAGTCTTAAGAATATTTATTCATACTTGGAGACTAGTTCATATAACTTAAGGTGGATGCGCTAGGGTGACCCGCGAAATTAAAATCTCTAAGTTCGTTTTATTCTCTAAGTGCATTGACTGACGATTTCATGAAATTTTTATTCAATGCACTTACATGAACTTAGAGAGTTGTATTGCTGATTCTAATGTTTATAATTCTGTAAATTCATATTTGTTACGGGCGCTAATAATATTTATATCAACATACAATGTGATACTGACCTGCATAATGCAAAAAACGTAAGAAAATTTGAATGTCGCGGACTACCTTAGCGCACCCCCCATAAGATTGATGCGCTAGAGTGGCCCGCGAAATTCAAATTTTCTTAAGTTTCAGTGTCAGGTTGTATCTTGATCAAAATAATGATCGCTCAACATAGTTGGGAAAAGGCTAGGCAGATTGGTAAATCTCTCAATGTTGTGTCTCTCTCAGTTGGAACACCTTCGTAAGTACGATCATGTGTCTGCGCACCGTTTGCTTTTAAAATGTTTACCCATACGTCAGCGCAGAGAGTTGAGGGCGCTGTCTATGTTGTATTCTATACTCGACAAACCCTTCTCCTTCTTATCTGACTTGCCATGTTCAATACCTATGCTCTGCCCATAGTAAAAACCTTCGTTCCACCAACAATCTTCTTCTACGATGTCCTTCTCATCGCTCTGGTTTTATTCACTCTTCTTTCTTTGTCCAGGCGGTATTTCTTTGGAATACGCTCCCTCTGAATATCAGGATGGCAGCGAGTCGGTTATCTTTCAAAGTAGCGGCTCGTGAACATATTCGTGAAAAGTTTGCAGAATCAATGCGGCGCTGATTTGCTGGGCTTGTTTTCTCCTTCACCTATCGTTATTTCTCCTGACAAAGTTTATTCTGTTTATATGTATGTATTTAAGTATATATGTATTACTATTTATCCTTTTTCGAATTATCTATCCCGTATGTTCCACCTGCCATGTTTGTCTCTGCATCACCCTAAGGTTGACTGGTAGAAAATGCCTCAGGCATTAAGTCCGCCTTTGTACAGTATTTTTTTTTTTTACTTGTGCATAAAGTTTTAATAAATAAATAAATAAAACACCTTTAGGACAGAATTAATGTTTTTCAACTTTCGGGCTTCTGACGACCCGCAACGACTGACAAAGAAGCACGAATGACAGCTGGGACCAACGGCTTAACGTGCTTTCCGAGGCACGGAGGAGTCTTGGTATGTAAAGATGGTCACCATCCACAGAACAACCCCGGCTTGCGTAGCTTCATGTGATGGGTTGATCCATGCGGCTGTTATTACTTAGCCACGAGCTCCTCCATTAGAGAGATTTACCACAAGTCGTTCATTTTCGTTCAAGAAACCGGTTGTTATGTGAAATTACAAAAATATTTTATTGTGTTTTCACCTTTCCAACATCATAACCAAAAGCCAGTTGTATGTCGATCATACGGTCTATGTAAGCCATTATTTTGGGCACTGATACCCTGAAACAAAGTACAATCATCATAGTAGCATAATCAGCCTATAATGTTCCCACTGCTGGGCCACAGGCCTCTTCTCTGTGAGAGGTAGTGGGCCGTAATCCATATAGATGTCACCTGTCGTTGGTAGATGTCACATGTCTTCGATTTTTTGGTTAGGTAGGACAGTTTCCTCACGATGTTTTCGTTCACCGTTTTGAGAGCAGTGGTGATGAAGTTATTTACACAAAGATAAGTGCCTGTGTGGGCTCGCACCTACGACCTACATACAACTTGTAAGGCACGTCCGTTTTACTGGGCCACCACTGCTCTCATACAATCATGATTCATCTGCCTAGCCTTTTCCCAACTATGTTGGGGTCGGCTTCCAGTATAACCGGATGCAGCTGAATACCAGTATTTTACATGGAGTGACTGCCTATCTTACCTCCACAACCCAGTAACTGGGTAATACGATATCCCTTAATCGTTTACTGGTTGTCAGACTTTCGGGCGTTTGACGATCCGTAACGACTGTCAAAGATCCAAAAATGACAGCCGGACCAACGGCTTATCGTGCTTTCCGAGGCACGGAGGAGTCTCGGTATGTAAATATGGTCACCCATCCGCGGACCAACCACGGCAAGCGTAGTTTAACCTGATGGATCGTACCGTGCGGCTGATATTACGTAGCCACGAGCTCTCACACATGATTGTTCTGTCAATTTTATTTCCTAAGACATGTGAAATTATAGTCTTACCTGGCCAGTTTGCATAATCGCAGGAACCGAAGCATCCTTAACAGTTTAGTGGCGGTTATAAAGCTGGAGTTGACGCTGTTCCACTTATCCCAAGGAGTTAGGGCATCTAACACGTCTAGAACTAAGTCTGAAAAGAGAGAGGACGATACATGTTCTTGTGTTGGTAAATAATAACCCGTATAACGTACATCTTAATAAAAAATAAACCGGCCAATTGCGCGTCGGACCGTAGTACCGGCGCGTAGTTGTAATGAATCATATACTGTGCATGCGTATTTTATCGGTCGCAAAAATAAGTTTGCACTTCTAGAAAAATCTATTGAAAACAAAATTAATTCTGCGGTTGCAGCAGAAAAAATCCTATAACTAAAAAACTAGTTACTAAATAGCAAAGTAACTTCATAATATTTTAAATAATGGCATCCGACAATACCCGATAAGGCGCATTGTTTTTTTTTCTTCATCTCTCGGTTATTTGTATGGAGAGTCCACCCCTAATTATTTTTTTCTTAATTTCTCTAGACCATTGTAAAAATACTATTGGAAAAGTCATAAAAATCATAAAATTGTTGAAGTTGTAAGGCAAACTAAACTTTATGTGTAGGTGTCAAAAGTTATTTTTCCAAAAACAAATATTTGTTTACAGGTCTGGAAACCAAAACGCGAACGCAGAATACTCCCCCTTTGGGAAGTATGTCATGTTCAATGATATACTAAAGCTGTCTTACCACTGGTAGCCATCACAATAATGAAGAAGTCTAGTTTGTTCCAGTGGGATTTGAAGTAGCCACAAAAACCAAGCGCACACATCTTTATTATCATCTCCATAACGTATATAGTATAGAAGAAACTGAAATATATTATTGAAATGTATTTATTCAGCCTTTTCCCAACTATGTTGGGATCGACTTCCAGTCTAACAGGATGCAGCTGAATACCAGTATTTTACATGGAGCTACTGCCTATCTGACCTCCACAATCCCGTAACAGCCCTGTTTGTCTCTGCATCACCCAAAGGTTGACTGGTAGAAAATGCCTCAGGCATTAAGTCGCCCCTGCACATTTTTGTGCTTAAAGTATTAAATAAATAAATAAATAACAGGGTGCGATACCCCTTGGTAACACAGGTGATTGTCAGACTTTCGGGCTTCTGACGACCGGTAACGACTATCAAAAATCCACGAATGACAGCCGGGACCAACAGCTTAACGTACGTTCCAAGACACGGAGGAGTCTCGGTATTTAAAGATGGTCAACCATCCACAGACCAACCCCGGCAAGCGTAGCTTAACCTGATGGATGGCCCCGTGTTATTCGTTAGCCACGAGCTCCTCCATCATTTCAAAATATGACAGTAGTAGTCTAATGAAAGACCTTGGCCTATACTTTTACTTGGTCCAATGGAAGTTTCGTGTCACAGGATCTATGAGATCAAAATCCTCCTACAATTCCCAGTTTGATCATTAATAATAAAAACACTGAAAAGTGAAAAATAACTTTAATTTCGGAAGTCGATGTCTTTGCGTTTCAATTTTCGTTTTTTACCACCGACTTTTTCACTTTTCAGTGTTTTTATTATTAATCATCAAACTGGGAAGTCGTTTTTTTTTTTGTAAAAAGATTTTATTTTTCTCTTTTTAGTTGTGGTACCTACCCCACACAAATTCGAATACCACTAGCTGCTATGTAAATAACAGAGGAGTAAATGAAAACATTGTCTAGATAAACTAAGTGGGAAAAATGCGTAATATTGAAGCTAACTAAAAAACTACGCTAAGCAAACTAAATACAATTTATATAGGACCACCTGGGAAGCATGACCGACTTGACAAAAAAAGAATCATCAAAATCGATTATTATTGGCGGAGTAATCGCGTAACATACATACAAAAAAAAAACAGAACCTCCTCTTTTTGAAGAAGTCGGTTAAAAAAGCTGGACCTGTGTCTAACGGCATAATGGTCAGGGGCATAGGAATATCCCGGGTCTACCACCTAAAATATAGAAGCCTCATATTTTTCAGGGTAATATGGAATATCAAACTGAAATGTATCGGTCTATCGGAAGCCTGGGTATGAATACAGGTCCACAGGATGAGGACTAATCCTGAAATCCCTTAACTAAATCTCCTGCGGCGATAAAACAACGATCATGTAGCCTGTGTGGGTCCTTACTGGGGGCCTAAACCGGCCACATTAGCAATTCCTCTAACAGCAGTTCATTTCCTGAATCCCAGCTGTCATTAGCAATTCCTCTAATTTGACACAAAAGACCATTTTACGAATCTCCTTAGAAAACTGTCAAACAGATGAATTATTTCGTAATATGAATCGCACGCAGATCATATTATGAACTGTCAGTTTGTGACATTTTACGATGATTCATAATATTTGCCTATTATGATTCTGCCAAAGTGACTGTTTTAAGCCCCCTGTACTTTAGGAAGCTGTGATAATAACGGGTGTAAAAAGACACTTTACGAAGCCGAAAGCCACTTGTTATTCCCGTCAATGTGATATTTTTTTTGTTCTGGACCACACCTGGGAACCTTTTGGTTACGGAGATATTGAAGCTCAAAGTTCTAACTTTTTCAGACGTTTTTAAAGAAAACACGTTTAAATGTTAAAGAAAACAAGTTTTAAATGTTATAACTTAATTTTAAATATCCCCACGAACCCTGAACTGTGACATACATCCATAAACACAATGAGTATTTTTTTTTTTTTTAAAAAAAACGTTGCCCCGCACTAGGAATTTCTTCCTGTATCGTTGCGCACTATCGTAAACAGCGATTTTTCACATCAAAAATAAAAGTCCGTTTCCCAGCAATTATTTTTGTGCTATTTTACTTAATTTTATGTACAGAATGCATAGTTGACGGCTATGTGATGGATCTTTTTACACCCTTTTTTTTTGTTTTTTTTTTTGAGGGTGGGAAATCATCAAATACCTTCTCCCGCTCTGGGCGGAGCGGAAGGGCGTGTCAGACTTTTACTGACTAAAACCCACCCGTGTGCCTTCAGTTGCCTGTTGCCAAGGTCCCGGTATCCCTTTCGGACATTCCCGCAACCCTGGCAGGATCTTTTTACACCCTGTATATTGATAATGAGGATTATTTCTAGGTTTACTCCTGCGGTAAGTAGGGTATACTCACAAGTTAAGCGCCCTGATAGTGAGCATGACGGTTTGGGACACGGGTATCGGTAGTGCCACCTCGCACAGTATGACGGGCGTGTTGCATAGTATCATGAAGTAGATAAAACCATCGAACCAGACGTTGGTGACAATTCTGTAACAGTGCTGCCGCCATTTTTGTCGAGGTACTTGTGCATTGGCCGCTTCGGGGGTCATCATATTAACTAGTTTGCGGCGTAGCCATACTGCGTGCGTCTTTGGGGAGAGAGAAAGCTGGTTATACAGAGTGTTTGGCAGAACGTTGAACATATGAAAATGGTGGATAGGTGGGGTCATCTGCTACTTATTCAGCCCTAATTTATTTGGCCCTGCTCCCCTGGATATTTTTTTTATTTTATATTTTCTTTCTTCTATTTTCACCACTTTATAAAAAAGACAAGATTAAAACAGGTAGGTAGCAGTAGCGTGCCTAGGGTTCTAAATTAGGGCAAGCCCAAAGACTATTTAGGATTTAAAAAAAAAAAAAAACTGCCAAGTGAGCGATTTACGGATTTTCTTTGTTGTTCATGATAACACCATTATTATAAGTAAGCGCCATCTATATTAACGAATGCGCGTTACCACACCGATTAGTGGGACCTTTTCACCATAATAAATTCTTTCGCTTGTCACCAAAATTATTCAATCATAAGCCGCTAGATGGCCCCCAAATTATCGATTTGTTGTTCTTTTACCGTAAGCATACCTACTTAGTTTTATGAATTATAATGTCGATTGAAAATGTTAAATGAGATATTACATTAGGTACCTATATAACATTTTATAATTAATCATAATGACAATAGCCAACTCTAATCTTTATTTCAAAACACCTAGTTACGAAGAATATCTTCGATAAGAAAATTATTGTGTTTTATGATCTTGATGAGATGTAATAATAATAAGATGGTTTGTTTTTCAGTGGTTTACCGAAACTACAATTGCCATACAAACAACACTATACAAATTTTGATGTATTTCATGCCACCAGCTACCTAAGTTTGTCATACTCATCAACATAATAAACAATCGAATGCCAATTTCAATTATATTCTTCAACTGACAAAAATACTTGTTTTTTTCCAAATTTTATTAGGTACATTCATTTGGGGTTGATTACGGTGAAGTAAAGAGAGTTACACTGCCAGAAAACTCAATGTAGGTACTTACCTTTTCGAACACAGTTTCCGAATTCACATTTTGATGATAAAAATAACACTGTATTCAGTTACTAAGACACACACACTTACGAATTACAGCCGCAATAACTATCAAATCATTTTAAATAGTAAAACTAATTCATTATCTCAGCACTTGGAAATAAAATACTGATCTCAAAATATTAATTTCAAAACAATAACAAATCGAGTCGCGTCGACTGTCGCGTCGCGGACTTGCAACTCACTTTACGCGGGTCAACATCGCGGCTAGTGCATTTGCGCGAACTTAACTCTAAAAAAGCCCGGCTTTTCATTTCATACAAATCTGCGTATAAGTACTTACCAATATATCAACAAATGTAAACGTTTCTATAGCGATTTGTAGGCGAAAACTGCTAGACAAAGGCAAGCCCCATTGAAAGCCGACGAGTGTGAGCGAGAAGGCGCATTTGAATGCATTGTAGTGGCGCGTAGGTTTGGCAACAAAGCGCGGTATTAAAAATTGTATTCTTATGAATGATTGAGTTCAATGAGTGCGTAGATCTGGCACCCTTGCGCAGTGCGCGCGGCAGATAGAGCGGGGATTTCGAAATTTGATTATTCCTATGACATGAATGATTGAGTTCGAGATTAGATATTGACTGTTTTTTTAAATTTATTTTTTATTGGTAGGCTTACGTTTGTTCTTGTGAATAATGATTTTTGAATATGAAAGTACCGCCCCTGGGTAATACCATTATTATATAGAGTTATTTTTAATTTTTTATTGATAGGCTTAATTTTGAAGGCAAGCCGGGCTTTTGGGCTTCTATGGAAGGAACGCCACTGGTAGGTAGATTCGTACAGGTAAAACAGGCAAGATTTTTTGTATTTTTTTTTTAAATTATACTTTAAAGTTGAGAAACTGGTGAAACTAGAAGAACGCAAAAACATTTTTTTTTAAATATCCAGGGGGCCAGGGCCAAATAAATTAGGGCTGAGTAAGTAGCAGATGACCCCACCTATCCACCATTTTCGTATGTTCAACGTTCTGCCAAACACCCTGTAGAATAGCACAAAGATAACATAACGTCACGCCTGTATTCCCCAAAGGGTTAGTCGTCGTGAGTCGATCCTCTATCATTATCAGAAAGTCCGAAACCACAAATATTCGCGGGTACCTTTTTTGAGCGCTCTCATGCTCGCGATGCCCGTTTATTTACAAGCGAGCCGATTGATTTGACTGAGTAACCATCGTATTTTATTTTTGTTTTTCTTAACGGGGGATGCGCTAGGGTAGCCCGCGAAATTCAATTTTTCTTACGTTTTTTGCAATTTGCAGGTCAGTATCAGGTTGTATGTTGATCTAAATATTATTGGCGGCCGTAACAAATATGGATTTACAGAATTATAAATATTAGAATCAGCAATACAACTCTCTAAGTTCATGTAAGTGCATTGAATGACGTTTCCATGAAATTTTCATGAAGAGCCCCTAGCGCATCAACCTTAAGTCTTCCTTGCTGTTTTCTGTCTCAATTCTTTTATAATAAAAAAAACTCAATTTCATATTGTGGATGTTTTAATTTTTGTTCCTATGTACCTAACCTAACTACTATTATTGTAGGTACCTATTTCTTTCGACTGTCTATCTGTCTATGACTATCTTTTTCAAATAGCTAGGGTAGGGCGCCGTGACAAAATACTAGGTAAACTTGAAACTACGCCGCGGGCTGAAAAAGATTGGGAACCCCTGGGTTAGGCAGAGGTGTATCTGTAGCAGATACACCCACATTTCGCCAGTTATGTTTAAGTTCCATGTAATAGGAGCGAGCCCTTTGCCATCAACCGGCGTACCGGGTACAAATCCAGACTCTACACATACGGCGCAGGATGGAAGATGGGTCTGTGGAGAGACGCCACAAATATATACTAGAGGTCCGAATCGTCTATAAACCTGTGGAGATTCTCTTTGCTACGGCGGACTTGGGTTTGTAGTTTATTTTATATCCTGTACGGAGACGCTGGCCCAGTGGGAAGGCTCTCAGATGGCTCGATAAAGCTGTCAGGGGGTTTAAGCAGCTTCCGCAAGAGATCACGTCTTGCAACGTGCTTTCTACATTGTTCTCACATGTATAATTTCAACATGAATGATGTAACCATTATATTGTAACAATATTTTGATTTTAAAAGAGTGTCCATGGAGTTTCTTGCCCGTTCTTCTCCATAGGTACCTACTACGCTTTGGAATGGGCAACTAGCTTCATATTTCTGACTGACTGACTCCTTGACAATTCAAAAGTGCCTGTAAATGGTTTAATTGAAATAAATGCTTTGAGTTTGAGTTTGAGTTTGAGCTGTAGAGGCGTTGCCACCACGAACAAATCGTGACTCTGGGCCGCTACTGAGATATTCCAGATGAAAAAACCGAATAAGACTTCGCCCGCCCCGGGAATCGAACCCAGAGGCCCAAGACAAAGTGACATTCTATCAGCTATAACGATGATGGAAAAGGCAAAAATGTATAGGACTGTCATAAGCTATCGAAAAGCTTATGTCAATCCTGTTGAAAGTCGTAGAAATACGAAACGCTTTCGAAGCGAATGTCACTTGTCTAGGCCCTCAGGTCCGCTCAGCAGTAGCGCTTGTGACAACTTACCTTCGGCTTCCACAAAGCCCCCAGCTGGTCCAGATTGACCCTGCCATCATCAGAGTCGGCTGCTACCTCCACAGCCTGTACCAGGACTCTGACTCCGTCCTTACTAATCTTGCCGTGTTCATACTGACGCCAGTATGATATCTTTAGTGCTTTTAAAACGCGCTGGTTGGCTTCCCTGGTTTATGAAGAATATTTAAGAGTTTACAAGACAGATATGAGTGGAAACACCGGGAGGGAACGCTCTAGAAGGTCATATAGTGTACCCTTAGCGTACTTTATTGGTGATGTTCTTCAAAAAGGTCAGGTGCATAGTACTCGCAACCGGTGAGTGTATGACCGAAGATAAACGAAGAGAAAGGAGTAAGGATCCTGGTAAGAGGCTGTAGTTTCTGTCCCCATGGGAAGAAGCGTGTATGTTTTCAAAGAAAGTTGTGTTATGGAATGGTCACATTTTTTCAATCACATATGAGAACTTATTACAAAACAAGATTTATCTTTAGTGCTCAATGTGCTCATATACACGAGCTCATTATAGCAGAGGCAACTGCAGCCGTCGACAAAGGTCCGCTCGTGTCCACTTAGACCCAGGTTTATACCATTTAGACCCATATTCATCCTCCCATTTACTCGCACACCTTTTTATTATGTCCTTTAAATCAATACGAGGGGAAAAATAAAGAAATATCGTATACTGCCTGCTTTTTCTTCTTTTCGTGTGGTTAATGAATAACCTGGTGTCAGAGTTTTTCTGCCACCAATGAGCCTCTGACTTGGCTTCACATGCCGTCGAGAAATATCTCCCAGGCATGTCGGTGTCAAACCATCGAGCCATTTTTGAATTTAAAGTTTATTTGTTTACACCTTCAACCGACACTTTTGGAACAGAGCATACTTGGTCATCTCCGCGAACTCCTTCTTGGTGGGTTCGTTGGGTATCTCCCTCTCGCAGTCGGGACAGGTGGTGTAGTGGTACCCCATGTAAGTGTCGTCCTCGCTGTCCTCGTCGCGCCCCGACATTTGGAGCTGGTACGGATGCTTGATTGTAGTGCCTGGAGACGTATTATGACATGACGTATAAATGCTACTATTTTTCCAGTGTGAGAGACGGAGCTATAGAAGGCCGTTAGCACTATCCTTTCGCAGTGGAATAATGATGGTATTAATCCTGACTTTAATATTATAAATGCGAAAGTGAATGTCTTTGTTACGCATTTACGCTAAAACGGCTGAACTGATTTGGATGAAATTTGACACATAGGTAGACTGGGACATGGGATACTTTTTATCTTAGTAGTACACGTAGGATAACTTCTGACCTCCACGCGGGCGAAGCCGCGGGCAAAAGCTAGTAACTTATAAAAGTAAATTAATATTCGTGTAAAGGTTGCAATATCATAGACAAAGTTTTAACATCTCATTTGCCTGTAATTACACCGGCCACCCTTCAAACTGGATTGCAGCAACGCTGCTTGGCGGCGGAAATAGGCAGGAATTTCTTCAGGGCACAGCCTAGAACAGCTATATCACAAATTCATTGTTTTATAATATGTAACGGCCGCGTCTGTCTGTCTGTACGCGATAAACTCAAAAACTTCCGAACGAAGTTTCATACGGTTGTCACCAATGGACGGAGTAATTCTTGAGGAAGGTTTAGCTGTATAATTCATTATGGTTTATTTATTTAACCATTTATGCACACACATATTTATACAGACAAGAAGAAAGGAACAGAAAAATACGTACAAAGGCAATGCTTATTTCTAAAGAAATCTCTTCGAGCGTAAGTGCGATAGGAAAGTAGATAAAAGAGATGTAGACAACGTGTGTAAGAGTAGAAAAGAAACAAAATACATAAATCAAGAAACAATTCACTAATAGTTAACACTACTATAGTAGACTTCTAGTAGTATTCACTAATAGTAGTCACCTTTAGTGTAAATTGGCCGAAATATGACGATGATTGTGAAGAAATTATGCCGACTGGGAGTATTACTGGCGTGCGCGTTACGGTAGTGCGATTCCTTGATATAATTTCAGCCCTCCACGCGGGCGAAGCCGCGGGAAAAAGCTAGTAACTGATATATCAAAAGTCTACCAACCTGCGGTGACCAGATCCCAGTTAGCATCAGCGAGGAATTTGTCCATCTTCAGCATGGAGATGCAGCGGTCGCGAGTCATCATGATACGTTTGACGCAGTTCGTCATGTTCGCCTTCTTGGCGAGTGAGATCTCCGCCAGACCCAGGATCTTTAGGACTTTCGTCATGCTGGTAGCGTTTATTAGGAGTGACAGGATTACGAGGCCTGCTGTTTGGATTATGAAGATCTGGAAGAGGAATATTCTTATTACAGACAACATTCTTTTTGTTCTGTCTAGTTTAAATCTAACGACGGGCATTCTACCGTTAACCTGCAATAGTATAGCGTCTATACATATTATACATGCATAGGTTGCCTGGAAGAGATCGCGGATAGCGATAAGGCCGCCCATTGTATTTTGTAGTGCTTGTTATTGTTTTTTGTTATATATTTTTGTGGTGTACAATAAAGAATATATAAATATAAATAAATAAATGCTAAAAAAACATTAACATTTAAAAAAAATATTATAAAATAGTAAAATATTCACAAAAAATTACATTGATACGGAAAAGAAACATGCAACACTTGTCACACTTGTCTTTCCACGTTGAAATACAGGTATACAGAGTGTTTCTTTTACGTATCCATTTAATATTTTTGTGAATATAACACGTTTTTTTTTTTTCATGTATTTATTATATGCTATTGAGGGTTAACGCCCTTTGTTAGTTAACATACTGTATACCCATCAACTATGTGGAGTTTCGCTAGCTAATTTTATTTGACCTCGTAGTTCTACACTCTGAGAGACTATGAAAAAGACAAAAAATGGCAAGATGAAACTTACCTCTCCAGCATTCGAGACAGTAGGCGTCTGTAGCACGATCAACGCCAAACAAAGCGACAGTGGCCCTCGCAGGCCGCCCCACACGCACGCCATGCAGTGCTGCCACGTCATGCCATACCCTATGTGACGCAGCAGTGGCGTCATTGCGGCGTACACCATCAACCTTACAACAACATCATGTAAAAAACCCTGTCCTTTCTTAACAACAGCCTCACGGATCGAACAGGGTTAAATTCAGGTTTTTACTACCAAAATTACCCCATTGTCATTAAAAAAATTAATGTCATTATAAATTAGCCAATTTTCTGCAGAGGTAATAACTTTTGACTTGTGGAAATCACCAACTAGACGACCCCGAAGACCAGGTAAAATTACTCATAAAAAAAAAATGCGGCGAATTTTTTTTCTTTTTTCCAAAAATAAACCACATAAATAGGCTCTCAGTATGATTCTTATTAAGAAACAAAACTCGCTGCATTTTTTTATGGGGAATTTTACCTGATTTATTGTGTGTTCGTGTGTGCTCGCTAGCGAAACAGCTGACTGACTGCCCGGCAGGTCAGGTCACGTCCCGCGCCACCCACCCGTGTTGAGACGCAAGTTCGTTGCCCTAGCGCCCTAGGGTGAAAGGGTGAAATACTCTTGTGGTAAAATGTAGACGTTCTTTTAAAAAAAAGTTCCCAGTCCATTGATTTTGTTCTATAAATGAAACCAAACCACTGGTTTCAAGGATAACGGTGTTTACCCTAACACCCTGTATACAGCCTATGGATGTGTTGTATGTCATTAAGATCTGTTAAAGTACGACTTCTATCAGGCGCAATAATGAGCAACTCAACACATTTGCACATTTCCTTTCTCTACTCAAATATACTGGGTGTTAGGGTAGACACCGTTATCTTTGAAACTAGTGGTTTGGTGTCATCTATCATATGGGAACAACCTTGAAATCGCGAAAAAAAAATCAGCTGTTCCATACATTTGTATTCACTTAAATCGACAAAATGTATGGAACAGCTGTTTTTTTTTTGCGATTTCAAATTTATTCCCATAGAAAAAGTATATTATAGATGATACCAAACCACTAGTTTCAAGGATAACGGTGTCTACCCTAACACCCTGTATACACAAAAAGCGAAATGGAAAACTCACCTCGAACAATAAACCGTAGTATAAGTCACGAAGATCAACGACACTTGCCGTACACTGATAACATCACTAACTTTCTCAAAAATCACCACCCCAATCATAGTGAACACCAGTGTATTTGCTGCATGGCCCAATATCATCCAAAAATGGGAAACCACCTGCTCCACATCCCCAGCTATTGTCGACTTTTTATTACTGACCAATACCCCAGTTATCACTGTCCCTAATAACCCAGAGACGTATAAAAACTTTTCACCGATATAATATGTCAAGTACGCCCCAGCTACAGTCACAGTGACAGCACAGAGTAAATCGTAATAAGTTATCGATAGTAAAGTGTCCGTGATCTTTCCCATCACTATGCCTAAGAGGAGTCCCCCTCCAGCGTATCTTATCAAAAATAACGTTATTTCTGAGGCTTCTGTCAACGCACTGGCTATGTAACCAAAAACAGCTGTAAACTCTATCATGACCGTCACATCACCTAGTAAGCCTTCTCCGAGTAAGAGTACACTTATATATTTCCCTTTCGACATCGATTTTAGTTGCTTCACAACTTCTAACGGATATATAGGTGAGCACACAATCCCAAAAAGTAAAGCAGTAGAGAAATTCCACGATGTTTCAATCAAGTAAAACGCCATGAAAGCTGCCATTAACGCCGTCAACAATGCTCCTGGTACTCCAACCAGCAAAATTTGAGGAAAGCTTCGCCAAAATGAATGAGCATCAACATTATACGATGTCCGAAAAATCAACAGCGGTAGGAAAGTTATTAGTAACACATCTACATCCATAAAACATATATGAACAATCGGCTTTATGCTCGGAAATCTGTTGGCACAAAATCCTGCGAACCCTCCTAGAGTGAACATGATAACTCGGTAAGGTATGCACATTCCGATCCAGAGCATTATAGCTCTTACGATCACGCCTACTAGGAGCGTAGTGAAGATGAATAGGAATCCCAAAGATGTTGGGTAGGCAAGTGAAGGTCTGCTGGGGTCATCAAACTGCATGACTTCATCTGTCGAGTTCAGTAGCAGCTTGGGGTCCCCATTTACATCCATAGTTTTTTACTGCTAATAGTACGAAAGTGAAAAGTATTGTAAATGTTATAAAAGGCACGTTTCATGGCCTAATCGTTTTTGTTGGTTTCGATTTTGAGTTTTCGTTTTGAAAACGGTTTTGGAAATTATTGACTTATATAATTATAAAAAATTATTAAGAATATTATTAGCAAAAAAAAATATAGTTTGCAATTCTACTAAGCGTTAAATATTGTATGAAACTAAAACAAAAAAAAAACTAGTATAAAATTATAAAGTCAATTTTAATTATTTAAAAAAAAAACTTAAATAAATTACAAAACTAAAAATGTCAAATCCATAATTAAAATAAAATAAAAACTAAAATTCAAAATAAATAAATAAATAACTACAATCATAAACCTATAGGAAATAAAAGTCTCACACCATTCGACTTTGCAGGACTTTTGTATGGTGAAAACTTTTGTGGGGTCTTTCTGGGAGATTTTCTAGGCGTTACACTTTTCCTAGCCTCGATTTTTTCTAACTCCTTGAGTTCCTTATATGCCTCTTCTAGCATACGTTTCTTCCAGTCTTCGTAAAGCTCTATTTGCTCTTGTTGTGGCTCTTCTTGCTTAGGTAGGTCGATATCCATGTTTTCTTCGTAATCAACTAAATAAAAAAATACAAATAAAAAATATTTCTAGGTTTTTTGGATCGAATCGATCGAGGGGGCCGAGAAATTAATAAATTGTTGAATTATGTGAACATAGGGAAGTAAAAAGTTTTGACAGCGGTGGGATTCGAACCCACGCCCTTTCGGACTGGTGCCTAAAACCAGCGCCTTAGACCACTCGGCCACGCTGCCTACACGGCGTAGCGTCGAAATTACTCGACGTTTTAAGAGTAGGTTGGATGTATAATTATTTAATTTCTGTAAATAAAAGAGATAATAAAAAATTAATTACAAAAAAAGCAACAAAAAATACGTAGATACAAGGATACACGCCCCTCTATCGACGTCGATATCGTCGTATCGATAGGAAAATTGAAATGAATTTATATGAAATTGTATCTGTAAATAGGATATTGGAATCACTTTTAGACGTCATAAAATATATTTTTTAGATAAGCTAGATGAGGTCGCCCTATCCTATCTGACTACTCTAAGAAGAAAGGCCGAAACAAACTCAGAGGTCGCAGTCTCTTTTAAAGTCCAGACTGGTCCAGACATAATCTAATTGTTTTATCACTTGAAATTAATAAAAAAACAACATGGCAGCATAAGTTTCGATTTCGGCCACGCGCCAACATCACCTTGTAGCGCTAAGTATAAACGTTAATTATTTTTAGTAAACACCAAATTTTCATTTCACACCTTTTCATCCATGAACATGACGTGCAATTTTGTTCCGTGTAGGATTAGCTGTGCCTCCCGCTTCGCCCGTGTGGACTAAAACATACTAATATGTGGCCAAAGAAAACATTTATAATTTAAAAAAAAAACGCGTGTATCGGACTAATGTTTCTTGACTTATACATATAACTTACTAGCTGATGCCCGCGACTTCGCCCGCTTGACAAATTATACAGTATTTTAACTAACGAAGGGCGTTCCTTCCCGTTAACCTGCCATAGCATAGCGTCAATACATGCAAAAAAAAAAAAAAATTAATTTTACATAGTAAAATATTCACAAAAAATATTTAATTGATACGGAAAAGAAACACTCCGTACACGGAGCTGCTGTAACTTAACTTAACTTGCTGTAACTGGGATCAAATAAAGTTTATTTTTAAACTCTTCCGTTGTCGCTTACTTAATTCACACTTGTCTTTCTACGTTGAAATAGAAGTGTGCGTGTACACTATACAGAGTGTTTCTTTTACATATCAATTTAATAGTTTTGTGAATATTTCACAACCAACATTTTTTTAAATGTTTTTTTTTTTCATGTATGGACGCTATACTGTTGCCGGTTACCAGGAACGCCCTTTGTTAGTTAACATACTGTATACTAAAACCTTCGTCGAGAACCACTCTATCCATTGGTGAAAACAGCATGAAAATCGGTGCAGTAGTTTTTGAGTTTATCGTGAACAGACAGACAGACAGACGCGGCGGAGGACTTTGTTTTATAATATGTAGTGATTCAGTGACAAACACATTGACATAGAGGATTGTATTTAAGATACGATATTTTAGACGGATATCTATTATATTCAAATCCTAACTAATATCGCAAATGAGAAAGTGAGTTTGTTTGTTTGGTACGCTTTCACGCTAAAACGGCTGAACGGATTTGGATGAAATTTGACACAGGGGTAGACCATGACCTGGAGAAGGACATAGGCTTCGTTTCCTCTTGGATCGCAGACGAAGTCACGCAAACAGCTAGTTTTACTATAATTACCAATGGGGCGCACCCTTAGGACGCTCCTGTCACCAACTTTGCCAGCTGACCTTTTCACCTTTTTCACCACATTGCACTTTTCTCGTTTATTTATTACGAGTTTATAGGCCCGCCCCATGGGACACTGTGAGTATTGGTACACCTCTGCCTGACCCTTCGGGGATTACAGGCGTGATGTTATATTTTGTTATGTTTAATGTAAACTAGCGACCCTCGACTCGCTCCTGCTTCGCACGGTTTTTTGGACTTAACAAAACATCGAGATTTCATAGTTAGTTCTAATAATCCATTTTAAATAGGATTAGACATTTAAACAAACCTTTTTACAGTCCGTTCAACCGATTTTGACTACTATACCGTAGGCATAAGGATGGCATTAAAAGCAAAAAAAGTTACACAATACCAACTGTATACTGCAGCTGCCATTTGTCATGCCACTATCGCAATAGAAGTCAAAATCGGTTGAACGGACTGTAAAAAAGGCTTATGTAAATGTCTGATCTTATTTCAAATGCAGTATAGTTATATGCAACTTTAATGTTTATGTATTATACACATAAACTTTCCGGAATAAATTCTCTAAATGTTGGTGAAAACCTCATCAAAATCTGTTGCGTGGTTTAGAAGAACAACGTGGACATACAGACAAACACAAACACCGGCCAAGTGCGAGTCGGACTCGCGCACAAAGGGTTCCGTACCATTATCTATAAAATGGCAAAAACAATCATGTCTGTTGTATGGCAGCCCCCCTTAAATATTTGTTTTATTTTAATTTAATTATGTATTTTTAAAGTGAATATATAACTAAATATTATGTGAATATTTCAAGCATCCACCTGTTGCTGTTATCAATATCGAGCAAAAACGAGCAAACGAATCACGTTTGTTGTATGGGAACCCCCTTAAATATTTATTTTATTCTGTTTTTTAGTATTTGTTGTTATAGCGGCAACAGAAATACATCATCTGAGAAAATTTCAAATTTCTAACTATCACGGTTCATGAGATACAGCCTGGTGACAGACGGACAGACAGACAGACAGCGGAGCCTTAGTAATAGGGTCACGTTTAACCCTTTGGGTACGGAACCTTAAAAAGCGACTTTAATTTAAAATATGTATTTATTGTCTGTATGCATTATAGTTGGCATTTTAATGATAAAAAAAGAAAATTTACCAATGTCCACAGCATTCTTAGGAGGACGTCCCCTTTTCTTCTTGGCAGCTGCAAAGTTGAGATCAGTGAACTTGGTCCAGTCCGCGTCCAGTTTCGCCCACTGTGCAGGCTTAAGTCTTGACTTCTCTACTATTTTACTTTTTGGTACTTTTACTTTGTTGACCCTGTAAATGTTATTTTAGGAATTATAATATTATATTCTAGTATAGTAGATCTCGTGGCTAAGTAATAACAGCCACACGGGTTGATCCTCTTGCCGGGGTTGGTCCATGGATGGATGACCGCTGAGACTCCTCCGTGCTTCGGAAAGACGTTAAGCCGTTGAACCCTGCTGTCATTCGTGGATCTTTGACAGTCGTTACGGGTCGTCAGAAGCCTGAAAGTCTGACAACCAGTCTTACCAAGGGGTATCGTATTATCCAGTTACTGAGTTGTGGAGGTCAGATAGGCATTCGCTCCATGTAAAATACTACGGTTAGACTGGAAGCCGAACCCAATATAGTTGAGAAAAGGCTAGGCATATTGATGTGAGTAGATCTCATACTTATAGTAGTGGAGAATAGAACTCAATAGGTTTTTTTTTTCTGAAAAAAATAACATAACATCACGTCTTGTTTCCCCAAAGGGTTGGGTAGAGGTGCGCCTTTCGTACACCCACATTTCGACAGTTATGTTTATCGTACTATGTTCATAGGTACACCTCTGCCTTACCTCATGGGAAGTACAGGCATAATTTGTTTTTTTTTGTTTAATGAAGAATTTGTTAAGTTAACTGTTTGATTTTGTTCTTAATTTTTATCTTAAAAATCTTAGTAAGTATGTTTCTTTTCTTTTTTAAATTTTAGGTACTTAGTTTTTAATTTGTGGAAGCTTGTAAATGGCTATTGTAAGCGCTATTGTACATAAACTACTTTAAAGATATTAGACTGTAAGCTTTCTGAAGAATAAATAAATAATGATGGGTTATGTTAATTTCAAGACAGGTTTGGTTCCTATAAACAAAAACGAATCGTTTCGCTTACCAATGGTAGCATTTTTTATTGCCAAACTGAGCATATAAATAGGTTTCTAAGCTGAGATAGCTACTTCCATATGGGAGGGAGGGTCGACGTAAATAGATGTAGATAAACAGGGAGATGCAAAGCTATGAGGGCTTCATTACTGGTAAAGATACTAGAGTCTAAAATTTAACCAATAACACTCCTTAAATTATAGGAATCAGAAATAAATGGACAATATACACTTGCATGTCAGGCAAGGTTTATCACACGCTAGGCATACGAAAAACTATTTCTATTAAAAAAAATATGAATAAGGACTTGGGGAACTAACCTGCAAGCTTGATATACAGCCATGCACACATACTGAGGAAGATTTAAATCAACTTCCTGAAAATAAAGACAATTCAAATATTAAAAAAAAACATTTCAGAGGCCAATGCACAGCAGCAGTAACAGTTGGAGATCTACAGGAAGTTCGCTAGTACATGCAAACAAAAAATTACGTGATTCCGAGCACCGCGGCGCAGCACTGCTGTTTGTGGTTTAATATCTCACCATTTTAGCTGTCCGCTGGTACTCCTCAAGGATCCTATCAGCAAGCTCCTGTACTCCTGGGCACTGCAGCGTCAGACACAGCATGGTGGTAGTCAGCTTGTCACTGTTCAGTTCTAGCAGGTTCTGCACCACCTTCTTAGTGTTAGTGTATGCAGAGGGCTTGAGACCGGAATATTTAATTGCTGTTTTCTGTAATTTCAAGGTAAAGATTTTGAGGGGTTAGAATTTAAGGATAAAAGTAAATTTTGTTTTTCTTAAATTGTTTTATAGTATGGGAAAGGAATAAAATATGAATCTGAAGGGAAACTAGACTGTTTGTCTTTTAAATAGACACTGATCTTAAGCGAAGTAACAATAAAAGTAGTACTAAGATACATACTCAATAAGTCCAGTGACTAAGTACTTATACCAAATTTATTATAATTATGGGAAAGAGTGGTGAGCAGTGGTGGCCCAGTGGTAACGGCCACAACTTACGAGTTGTAGGTCGTAGGTTCGAACCCTGACAGGCCCTTTACTTTGTGTAAATTATTTCATCGCCAATGCTCTCAAAAACGGTGAAGGAAAACATCATGAGGAAACCGGCATGTGTCGAAGTCGAAGATGTCGAAGATATGTGACATCTACCAACCCGCACTGGGCCCGCGTGGTGGATTATGGCCCGCTCCCTCTCACAGAGAGGAGGCCTGTGTCCCAGCAGTGGGAACATTATAGGCTGATTATGTATGGGAAAGAATGCATTTATTAAATTAGGTATAGTGACTTTCCTTCATGAAGGAAAATGGCCATTTCAACCAAACTAGCTGGTTTTGGACAACACACTATGGTGTGAAGCTTAAAATCGCAGCAATTGGAAGTGCTCTCTTCTTGAAATTTCTCTGTTAACTAAAAACAGAACTTACTATGTCCAAATCTGCCCCCAACATAGATGCAGCCAAGTCCAAACATATGACAACTTTACTGGTGTCAGTCATGTTGCTACCTGCCACACTCTTTGTCTGCAGCAGACGTTCCAACTCTGCTGCTTTACTGATATTACAAACAACAGGTATTAGTTAGGTATTAGATCTAGATATAATAAATGTACTGTACTACTATGTATTGTACAAAAATGGTATTCCAAAAACATAATGATGCAGAATGGTGGAAGTCAGTCTTCAAAGATTTGTATAGTATAAGCATAAGATTGGTACTGTACCACAAGTCCACAACAACCTAAAAGGAAGAATGTATAGTATCTGCAAACTGTAAAAGATCATGCTTTATTTTTTATTACATTTCATTTTGTTTTTTTAGAATAGTAAAGCTTGAGTAGAGTCTAATATATAAATACATTGGCTTGTTTATTAATACTGTAATCTTTACGTGATTTTGTTTACTCACTTCAGAACTTTATCTTCCTCGCCAAGTCCAAGTTTGGACGCTATGAGATGTAATGTTTTGTTATTCATTGTCATTTTATGTATTTGTTTGGTTTTACGCTTAAAAATATTTATTTTATTACAAAAATCTGTCCTGGATTAACAAATTCATCCACAAGTAAATCGCGCCAATTGAACGTTTTTTTGACATTTGTTTGCGTTTCATTCAGTCAGCTGTCACGTCTTGTCAATTTGTCATGCAAAAAAGCATGAAGTAATTCATTCATTCCTGGCATAGACAAAAGAGGAGAGGAGGGTACACAAATAGTGATGTAACGAGAAAATGCAATATTTCCCAGAAATGTACGTCATGTACTATTTTCCAGAAAACAGAATGTCGATGAAACAGAACATTTCAAAAGTAAAATATTTTAATAATTGTAATAATGCGAATACATAAAGAATATTTAAATTCTCATCAGAGTTTTCTAGAAAACTTAAACTAAAAGAGTGTAGTTTAAGTTTTCTAGAAAACTCTATTAACTCTCAATTTAATACTAATGAGGAAAATACAGATAAGAACTGATTTATTTTTAGTCGAATATAATAAATCTTAATGACCATATTTTATTTGGCCAGTATTTCCTCCTTCAAAATGATTAATCTCTACTTAGGATCAACGTTTAAAACAAGTACAAATGACAAACTAAAAGATTGGCTATATTTTTACAAAAATGCACAACTTGACATTGTTTATCTCTGTCGTTCATGGATGGAAAATCTTCTCGATTCTCGATGACCACGCCCCTTTATCTCGATTTTGACTGAAGTTTCAATGATAAAACACCTTGCAATATCACAGGAGGCGACATGTTGATTTTTTTCTATAGGTTCTGTGAAGCCGATAGGGATCGCTGTCATTGCTACAAAATGTCTTTGTAGTTATCAGGGTGTAGGTCATATAATTGTAGTAATATTAACTAATCCGTGCTAATTTTCATATGTTAATCGTATCGTAAAGAGAAAGAAGAGGATCCAGTCGGCCCGAATCAGGGGTGTGTATTGAGTGATACACCGATATAGATTTGTATCAAAATAATCCGAAGCTATTTATAAATATTATTTTCTCAGCTTTTACTTATGTTCAAACGTTAATAGTAACGTCTGATCTATAATTAACTTGTGAAAGTTTATAAATATTACAGTATTCCATGGTGAAGTAGTGAGTCGACTCGGTTATTAGTGGTAAAGGTTGCCATTTTTTAGTGGGATAAATCGTGTGTGGTGATATCAGGGCGTGATCTCAGTGCTCGGAGTTGGTTTGAGTCCGAATCCGGGGCAGTGTGAGTGCACGTCTGTGGTGTTCTGGTGGCCGCGGGTGCTAGGAACTTGCTACGAGACTGTGATACGAGTTTGTGGTGTGGTGATTTTCAGGTTGAGATGCAACTAGTGTCAGTGAGGTCGAGATAATAGCAGTGCGTGTTGTGGACGTGGTGACGTGATGATGCGGTCGCAGTGAGGGGGCAGAGCGACACCACGGCTTCTTCTGTGGCGGGCGGCGCGCGGGGAGCCGAGTCTCCTTCGCAGCCCAATCAAGACACGGTGGACAACGCCACACCCACCTGCTGGTAAGTCCTCCTTGTCTATTGTCCCACCAAAAAGGTCCTACACCTAAAAGTCTTGGACCTTCAACTCCTTGGCAGTCAAGTGATCTAATGTCATTCATTCATCCTGTAGCACTTTAGATAGATATTTGTTATTTATCAAGGCAGAAAGATAAACAATAGCATAGTTTAGTGCCAATTCTCACATTTTACATGTAGTTACTGTCACAATTTTCCCTAATTTCACCACTCAGTTTCCTCAAAAAGTCTAGTTTACAATGCTAGTTTTACTCTGGGAATTTTTTTAAATGAATTCCCAGCTTACCACAATTTTTTCCTAATTTCATTACTTATTTTTCCTCCTAATCTCACCGTCTTTAGTCTAATGGAAAAACCAATTACAATACCTTAAATATCAAGTGTACCTTATAATAAATTATAACCTTTACATTGACAATGAATAATAACTATGAGCTAGTACATAAATCAAAGTCGGTAGTATGAATGTCAAATGATCAAGTGTCATTATTATGTAGCCGACAACTTATTAGGTAGAACATTAAGCTATTCTAAATTTAAAATCGGAGAATTTCAAAAGACACTAATAAAGGCCCTCCTAAAAAATGCTAAGTAAAAAAATAAAATCTGTAATAGAACTTTCATGCCAAACACATTATTGTTTGAATAGGAAATTAAAAAAACAATGATCACTAAGTAGGTAATTATGTTCTTTGACTATACTGATGCAATACAATAGAAAAGGGTGTTCTGGACATAGGCAAGCACTGCCACTTCAACCGGTTCTGTGCATCTCGGTCCTGTGGCTAGGTAATGGGCATAAATATTAATATTTTAAATTTAGTATAGTTTAATTCAATTTGTTCTGGCCAATAAATATTGATAATGACCAAAATTTAATTAAATCAATAATAATAAATTACTACTAATTAATATGGAAATATTATTAATTATTTATTTGATAATGAACAATTAATTCCATGTAATCACAATTCAGTTGGCTGAATAGGGATGTCCCATTTTATTTACATCTTTTAGAACTCGACTTGAAAGCCTATTTAAAAATGTCACCAAGTACTAAAAATCAAGGTCCCCATTGTAATGTATACATTACATGCAATCTCTATACATTTAATGTCAACTAAATTGACATTGCAGTGTTTAAGCCAAAATATTTCTATAGCTTAACATTGTACATTTTTATTTTTAAATTCTTTCAATTGGAATTTAAATGTAGAACAGGTGTATGCTTGTTTTTTTTTTAATTATTTTGTTTGTAATGTTAATCATCACAATGCCTTTCTGTTGCACCTTTTTCGATTTTAGAGTTAATATGTTTTGGTTTGAACCTTGGCCAGTCAGCTCTACTATCGGTTTGCTCATTGCCTTTAAATTTTTAACATGGGACAAGCTATTTTAAACTAATAATGCCAATTATTAATAGCAGATTATGAGACTTATTCAAAATTCTATGACTGTCAAAGCATTGGCACCTTCATGTTGCCAGTACCTATTATATTCAAGTTCATAATGGTAATAACACCATTATAAACTTGAATAAAATAGGTACTCATCAATTCTGCATCATTCAAACCAGCCCTAGCAGTGTGCAGATGCTTATTTAGAAGGAATTTTCCATCAATTAAACTGTAGGCCTGTAATGTCAACCTAATGCATAAATACAAACATTATCACACAAACATTCTAGCCGCTTGTTTATAGTAAGTAAACATTTTCCTAAGATAATATTATCCAATTTTAAGATTTTATTTAAAAAATTGGTATCTTCAACAAAAAACCAGACCATAGAATAAGTTTTTACTTACATGGAGAATTAATTTAAAAAAATAAACAGAAATTCAAAATCCATATTAGAAAAAAAATTAAAACTCAAACGCAACATGCATTTATTTCAATTAAACAAATTACATGCACTTTTGAATTATCAAGGGGTTGGTCAGTCAGAAAGGTGAAGCTAATTGCCCATTCGAAAGCGTAGTAGTTTCCTATGGATGAGAAGAATGGGCAAAAAACTCCTCTTGCATTTAGAAACTGAAAGATTTCTTATCAATGAGATGGTTGTATCATCATTCCTATATCTATTTAAGTGTCAGGATTTGACACAGATAAGTTAACAATGGAGGGCTAACTTACGCACAACCGTCTGCCATGCGAAATATAGCATGACGCGTGATGACGCGCCAATAGCGATAGTCCAATGACTAACAACTTTGACTTATAATAGATACCTACTACCTACTTAATATCTGATACGAAATAGTAAAATATAGTCAATCATGTAGAAATATCATATTAAAAAAAAAAAAAACATATAGCCAATAGTCTATTATAATTTTATTTTTAAGTATAGCTACCTAAGCAATAGTTAAAATAAAATTGCAAGTCATCGCAGACCACTAAACTGAAGATTATCTTCTACCTAATTATAATAAACATACCTACGGTTTCTCAAAGCCTATTCAGTTTTTCTAGTGTTTGATTGGTTGTTATTATTTAGACTCAAATTATAATATACTAGCGACCTCTCCTGCTTCGCACGGTTTTTACTACTTGATAAAACATCGAGGTTTCTTTAATTCAATATACATATATAAGTTTAATAATGCACCTTCCGTAATAAATTCTCTAAATGATGATGAAAACCGCATCAAAATCCGTTGCGTAGTTTAGAAGAATAACGCGGTCACACAGGCAGACACTAAAAGCGACTTTAATTTTTAGTACTTATAGATACTAAATTATATTAAACTAGCTGCGCCCCGCGGTTTCACCCGCGTAAGTCTCGATCCGGTGGGAATATCGGGATAAAAAGTATCCTATGTGTTAATTCAGGTTATAAACTATCTATTTGCCAAGTTTCATCCAAATCCATTCAGTAGTTTTTACGTGAAAGAGTAACAAATATCCATCCATCCATACTAACAAACGTTCGCGTTTATATTATTAGTTAGATTGCAATTAGTTGCACAAAATTTCAAAAAAAAAAAAAATGCATCCTCTGCTGGACATAGGTCTCCCCAAGCACCACCACTTCGACCAGTTCTGTGCTTCTCGCATTCAGCGGATTCCCGCGGCCTTCACCAGGTCATCGGCCCACCTTGTGGGGGCCTTCCAACGCTACGTCTTCCGGTACGCGGTCGCCACTCCAGAACCTTTCGGCCCCATCGGCCATCTGTTCTGCGAGCAATGTGCGAGCGCCTAGTAACAATAGTAAATGTTGACGAATAAAAAAAAAAACAGTAGTATTATGTAGTACTCCATTTACTACTTCATAGTGGTTTTAAGCTATAAATAACTGAGTGGGAGTTCCAATATCAGCTGTTTTTCCTCCCACACATTCATGGTCATCCTTTACAAAATGTAACTTACTATTGTGGCAGTTATTGGCAATGGGGTAAGCTTTGTATTTAACTTAAGTGAGAATAGGCTCAGAGCTTGTTTTTTTTTCTATCGTAAACTACAGACGGCCTGACCAAATTTCAATCCATAGGAAAAGGCACTTTCCGTTTTCCCGAGATCTCCAACTTTCCGGGTTCGGACTATTACGAAAATTTTAAAATAATAATAAACCAAATTGGTCCAGCGGTTCTCAAGTGATGCGCTTACCAATGAACAGCATTTTATTTTTATTTATTCATCATCATCATTTAAAAGTTTATTTATTCATATATAAATATTTACTTAAGTCAATCTGCCAAGCCTTTTACTAATTACATACCAAACTTAAATAATAATTGGGAATTTGCAGCTTGACCAGGTTTTGGTCACGTCACACTCAATGTAAAAGACAGTAAAAAGGTAAATAATTAAAACAAATAAAAGTTTGAAAACTTTATTTCCTCAAACACAACCTAAAGTAGGTATTAACAATAGTTGTAATGCCAGACACAGCAACACACATTTGAACACTTCTTTGAACACTTCTTTGAACACATGTGAGGCACGGGTGTGAACAAAGTGTTCAATCAAGTGTTCAAATAAGTGTTCACATTGTGACTGTGTCTGGCGCCCGCTTTAACCAACCAATGATGAACAGTATTTTATATTTGAACAAACTTTACTATTTCCCATTTCTAATTTGGGGCTGGCCCGCAATAACAAGACATTTCACTCAGATAATATCAAAATACAATACGCTATCAGATAGCTTTTAGAATGGTATCAATACTACAACATACAAAATATCAAGTCATTCTATGTATTCACTTCAGCTAATCTCTAAACTTACTAAGTAGGTTATAATGACTTTGTAACTAAAATTCATATTTTTATGGGTATTTATGGTTTTACCCATTGGCTTAGGTCTAGTAGTCGGAAGTTAAACAGGAATCCTGGGTTCGATCCCTAGATCAGGCAAAGTTTTAGTGGGTTTTTCTACCAGGAATTTTTAGTTGCAGCCCAATGTCTGGATTTCTGGAGTTGTGTCCCCTAGGCTCGCCCCCTATTACATGGGACTTAACAATATACAACCTCAAATTGTTTAGCATGATCCTCCGTTATTCCGAATATACTGTAGCATCAATTTTGAAATAAATATAATTATATTAAAGTTGAGGATTGATGCCAGGTCCTATGTTTGACGAAAATACGACCTATAGAAAAAAAATCCAATTTTTCCTCTAAACCGAACTATAAACCGCTGGTATTAAAAAAATACTTCAAAGTAGATCATGAAACTTTGCATAATAACTGAACTAACTATAAAGCAGGTCTTATGTTTTTTTATATTTTTTAATTACCATATACCATTATTTGTATCGTAAAAAGCAATTACCTAAACTATTCGAGGCTTGGAGCCGCCAGCACCCCACTCCGTCTCGCTCTCACTCAGGCCGCGAGTAGTATGGTGCGAGCGAGATAAAAAGTGAATTTGAGCTGAGGGAGTGTAAACGTTATTATAGAAATATACCCTACTATTCATTTCTGCCTAATCCTTCGAGGAATACAGTCGTGATGCTTGATGTTATACTTTTTGTATTTATTCCCGACCATTTTATCGGGATTTTCAGACTATTTTTGCCCTCTACTGAAGCCAGGTCATACGGCGAGGTCGCGAATAGAGCATGATGCACATAATACATTATGTCGTAAATTAATATGTACTATCAGGTACTTTTAATGTATCTTCCAGTCTGCACCCAATTGAGTAACACACGTTACAAAAATTCTTCAAATTGTGAAAGATTATTCATAATCCATTGCTTCAATCAATTTGCCTAACCTTTCCCCAACTATGTTGGGGTCGGCTTCCAGTCTAACCGGATGCAGCTGAATACCAGTATTTTACATGGAGCGACTGCCTATCTGACCTCCCTATCTGAACATCACGCGAGTCAGTTCAATTGAACCTCACGATGTGTTTTTTCTTCACCGATGTTTGATAATCTCGGGTACATCCTTATCCTTACATATTATAAAACAGAGTCCTCCGGCTTTTGATTTCAGATGTTGTATACAAAATCTGTCAAAAACTGATCATTGTGAGAACACTGACACGTTTGTAAATTAGTAGACTTAGCCCCCAGTACGCGTTAACTCAAAAAACGAATGCACCGATTTTCATGCTGTTTTCACCAATGGATATAGTAGTTCTAGAGTAAGGTTTAGTATATAATAACCGACATCAACGAAGGACGAAGTCACGGGCATCAGCTAGTACATTATAAAAACAACAAAATCGAACCAAGCCGAGTCATCCCAAGACTTACATTTTACAACAAATAAGTCAATTTGTTGAAGAATACTTAATTGCAAACCAAAGTCATTAACATGGTTACCGAGGAATGTTGTTTACGGCGATATAATTGACAATGAGAAAAGTTATTAAGACGTATAAAGCCTCGTGCAGACACGCGCGACGCTATTCTAAGAAAACTTCACGGTATAACAATAACCGGTGTCGCGTCGCGCCAGCCTGCAAGAGGCTTAACAGGAGGTATTGTTGGTATGTGCATTATTATCTTACTAGCTTTTGCCTGTAGCCTCCGCCTGGGGCTTTGCCCGCGCGGTGTGTCGATAAAAAGTAGCCTATGTCCTTTCCCAAGGTGCCATCTATCTCATTGCCAAATTTTGTCATCAATTATCAACTATCATTTGCTATCAACTCCACCTATCGCTGACTATTTCTGAGCTTTTTTCTCATTGGCAGCCCGAAGTCAGAATATGTGTCTGGCCCGTATTACATGGGACTCAAACATAACTGGCGAAATGTGGGTGTGCTATTGGTACACACGGCTACTCATCAAGCTATACAGTTCCAGTATACGCTGATCTCGCATTGTATAGAATTTCCGTACAATGCGAGGTCAGCTTATACTGGAAATGTATAGCTTGATGTGTATCCGTGTGTACACCTCTGCCTAACCCTTCAGGGAATACAGGCGTGAAGTTATGTTCTATTCTATTTTACTAAGAATTTCCTGCAAATTCAACGTTTTCTGGATGGGTTGCTTTTTCCGGCACTTTACTGACTCATTCATGTACTTGTGTCTAGATAAAATACTTTTCAGTCTGGAGTTATTACGTCAATATTGCCTTCAAACGTCCATGGTTGTCGTCATTTTCGCCCATAGACGCAAACTGAACGGGGCAGTGACCTCACAAATCTATCAATAACGCTATTGACTCTATAGTTTCCCTAAATAATTATAGTAAAAAGTCCGTTTTGTAAACAGGACATTTTATGCTTATTTTGTTCCCTATATAATTAACCTGAACAATTTCCTGATGCGTGTCAATAGAGATTCTAATAGCTAATTAGGTATTTATAGCAGAAATGGTTTGCCCAAATTAGGCACAACATCTTGTTGGTCATAACATCGTGTATTGGTAAGAAGTGGATTGTAAATAAACAACATAATGCCGAATTTCGCCTTTACATCACGCGCTTGAAAATTGCGATGGTCCCAATTAACAATGTCGGTTATGCATTTTTACCAATATTCTAATTTACATAAATAGAATCACAATAAAAAGATTTATCGTACGTTTGATGTAAAAGAAGTGAATATTGGTAAAAATGCATAACCGACATTGTTAATAGGGACCATCGACTGGTAAGATTGCCTTCCCATGCAAGCTTGTGTAGCCGCGTTTCATCCCCTTTGGAAGTTCAATCTATCAACTCTGCCCACGGCAGTCGATTGCTTCTTCGTCGTTGTAGCGATACCGATTAACATGAAAGTTTCTATAATCCATTAAAATAACCTTCTTTATGAATTACTAGCTGCGCCCCGCGGATCCACCCGCGTAAGTCTCGATCTCGTGGGAAAATCGGGATAAAAAGTATCCTAATGTGTTAATCCAGGTTATAAACTATCTGTTCGCCAAATTTCATCCAAATCCATTCAGTAGTTTTTACGTGAAAGAGTAACAAACATCCATCCATCCATCCATACTTACAAACTTTCGCGTTTATAATAGTCGTTAGATGTTTCCTTTTATAGGTACCTACCTATATTTTGAATTCGGAATTCGGTCTCTTCGACAGCGTTAAGGCGCGATATCGCGGGCGCGACAGGCAGCGCGACCCTTGTTGCGCCCGCGATTTCGCGCCTGTTTGTGGGAGCCTTTACAAACCATCAGTATTTTCCCAAAGGCTAGGACAAGGTCCTCCCAAGTCTCCTTCCACTTTATATCTGGGGCTATTAAGGTCCAGTCTTTATCAAAGGAGTCTGCATCCTCAGTTTTCACGAGCATTTAGCATTGGCCTCGCAAAAGTCTTTCATAGTGCAGGTGTTACAATAGCATAGAGAGCACATGAGTTGAGGCATCGTCTGTGATGTAACTCCGCAGTCGCACTGTGGCCTAAAGGAGTACCTCCACCTGTCAACTGCTGAACTTAGGCATCTTCCAAGTTGAGCCACAACACTTTGCTTCCGCATCCAGTCTGTCCCACCACCATTTACAAGGTTGATTTTTAACTACCACTTCCTTTTCAAGTTCCTGGCTTCATCGGTTCAAGCTGCGCGAGAGTTTTATATTAGGCCATAATCTTTTAACTTTTGCCAATGTTAATACGCAAATTACAACTCCATGCTTTAAATCTTGCGTAGGAAGTGTTTTTTGTGCGTAATTATTGTGCTAATAGTTGACCGATAGGTTGGCAGGCTGTCAAGCACTGTATGCTGAAATTTAAACACTGTTTATCGAGGTGGATTTATGCCAAATGTAGCTGTAAGACGTTTTGTTTTGGTTGGTACTCTACTTAACACTTTATGGCGGGCATAGGCCCGTTTGTGAGGTACTGTGGCGGTATCTACATCGCCACATGCGAACTACGCATCAAAGACCTGACGTCAGACAGACGTCACATAAATCCTGTATCGCGCAATTGAAGTTTACCGTGCAGTGGACATATATACGAGAACCCAACATCAATCGTTGGGCAGTTGCCCGCCAGACACAACACCCGCCTGGTCGGAGAATCCTCCCTTTTCTATGGTGGATGAATGAACTTTACACCCTGTTCCTCATACCCCTAAAGTACTTCCCTTTGGAGTGTGGCGGTATCTATATCGCCACATGCGAACTACGCATCAAAGATCTGACGAAACATAAATCCTGCATCGCGCAATTAAAGATTACCGTGCAGTGGACATATATACAAGAACCCAACATCAATCGTCGGGCAGTTGCCCGCCAGACACAACACCCGCCTGGTCGGAGGATCCTCCCTTTTCTATAGTGGATGAATGAACTTTACACCCTGTTCCTCATACTCCTAAAGGAGAAATGTGGCCAGAGGTAGTCGTGTGCACGTGTAGCCGGACACTGCCCTATGGACGCGGAAAATATGTGAATTACTGTACGCTTGTGGCTGTTAGCCATTCCCAATGCAGGGCAAAGGCCTCTTCTCAAAAAAGAGAAGGTACGAGCATTGTTCACCACGCTTGTGCTCAATGCGTGTTGGTGATTTAGACTTATACAGGGTTACTTGTAATGAAATGAAATGAAATTGTTTATTCTGTAAATAGGATATTGGGATCACTTTTACACGTCATATTAAAAAATATTAAAAATAAGCTAGATGAGGTCGGCGTTTCCTATCTGACTACTCTGAGAAAAAAGGCCGAAACAAATTATTATTATTATTTTTTTGCTCCACACTAGGAATTTCTTCCTGTATCGTGGGTGCGTTTACAAACATAGAAATTCATATACACTAAACACCCAACAACTACTTGCAGATCATCCGATATTTGTTCCGTGCGGGAATCGAACCCACCACACGTTGCGCAGCAGTCCAACGCTCAGCCACTGCGCCAACCATGTCGTCAAAATTCAGAGGTCACAGTCTCTTTTAAGTCCAGACATAATCTTGGTCAGGTCATATGAGGACCATGTAGATTAGAGGACCATGTAATTCCACGTATATCCGTCAGGAGCTGATAGAGGCCAGAATGCAACAAATTGAACCCGCCATATTATTATGTATGGTCGAAATTCAATAGTTTTCGAGATATTTGAATTTTAAAACTTTTTCGAAATTTACCCAAAATTTGACGTTTAATTCCAAATATAAAAAAAACTACATATTGAATGGGTAGTCATTAAAAAATGATTCCGTATTTGGCACTTCAATTAAATATGCCATGGCATGAATTACGTGTCTTTAAATTGACCTTTAAACCTTTTTGGAAAGCTTACAGAATAGCAATAGCGGAACCAGATGCAGTGTTCGACAAAACTTGAGGGAAAGTCCGAAAGGGATACCGGGACCCTTGGCAACAGGCAACTGAAGGAACACGGGTGGGTTTTAGTCAGTAAAAGTCTGACACGGCCAGAGCGGGAGAAGTCATTTGATGATTGAAAACCCAAAAAATAAAGGTTTCGGCATACATTGTCAAACCCTGCATCTGGTTCTCAGTCTGGTTGTGCGATGCACGGTTTTGCGAATAAGAAGTATTCATGACGATTATCACATTATAAATATAATAGGAAACTTGGGCCACAGAAGTTTTTCTACTTTCAGAGTTTCTAAGGACGGTTGGTCCTTAGAAACTCTGAAAATAGCAAAACTTCTTGTTTTCATACACCGCTTGACATAAAGAGAAATGCACAAACTGGTCTCGTCTACACAATACAATGACGTACGTATAGAATATAACGTTATCAGATAAACACATAATACAAGGGGAAATAATAATTCCAAAAATAACACCGGCGTCTCACAAATAGAAATGTATGATACTTGCAATGATGTATTAAATTGATAAGAGAGAAAATCCTCAATTGATTGTTATCTTGGGGCTATAAATACTTTAACAGGTAAATATATTTTTATATCAATGACAATTCTCAAAATCAAAAAGACTTATTCAAACTAGGCTGAGAATCAGCACTTTTCGAACGTCAAAATTACATAAGACAGTCCCCCAAAACGCCCACCCTTCACCACTTCCTAGTACTTTAGCTGGGAAGAAGTGGCGCAACAAACTCCCCAGCAGCACAGCTGTCTGTTCAGATTCTGCGTACCGAATTAGTAAACAAAAGACCATAAACAAAAATCTAAATCAACCTTCATGGGCGCTTATGCGACGTCAGAAGCTAGGTGCACGGTTCCAGTTGATCGTTTCTTAAGAAGAGCCGGAAATAAACTCTATGGTTCCTCTTTTAAAATTAATTGGCTTTTACAATTACAATATTTTCAAACCCGTTGTACACACACGTTTTTTTGCCATAAAAAGCTACGGTTGATTCGCCGCAGCGGTGTACCGTGTAGTATACCTATAGTACACCCACATTTCGCCATTTATGTTTAAGTCCCATGTAAGAGAGGGCGAGCCTATTGCTATCAACCGGGCACAAATCCAGACTTCGGGCTGCTACTAAGAAATTCCTGATGAGAAAACCCAATAAAACTTTTCCCAACCTGGGAATCGAACCCAGGACCTCATGCTCAGCAATAGCGCTTGCGGCCACTAGACCAACGAGGCAGTAACTATTATTGAAAGAAAAGAAAGAAAGAACATTTATTTAGCACAGACACAGCACACAACACAACGTAATTACAAGTAAAAAAAGACACATAAAAAAAAAAAAAACAATTTAAAAGTGTAGGTAGGTACCCTAAGAAAATAAGGAAGTGTGCCTCTTCAGCAAAAATGCCAGACAACTAGTGCCTGACGCTGGTTTTCAACTGGACCTGAGGTATGAGGTGAAAAAACAGTTTTATACAATACCGCAAGCGTGTGTATACATAAATAAAAAATTCATGTAAGTATAATAATAATGAAAAAATAAATACATGTGATATTTAATAAAATTGCAAAACACCAAATTATATTGCAAACCCATCAGTATTTTCCCAAAGGCTAGGGCAAGGTCCTCCCAACTCTCCTTCCACTTTATTCTATCTGGGGCTACTAAGGACCAGTGTTTATCAAAGGTGTCTGCATCCTCATTACGTAACACTTTCCATGGCAATCCGATGGATTTCGGAAGAAATTCATAATCCATTGATTGAATGTGTTAAAAAATTCGTCTGCGCGGCACCGTAAATAACGCAATGAATATTGAGGAATTGTAAAAATGCATGGCATTGGAATTGTCAGTGTGTTAGGTAATTACCCCGCTGCTCATCCATCCCGCCATCTCCGTCTGGGCCTGCCGCGATGTCTTTGACCATTATGTTGATAAACTTAACTTATTTCACTCAAATTATCTAAACTATTCGAGGCTTGGAGCCGCCAGCACCCCACTCCGTCTCGCTCTCACTCAGGCCGCGAGTAGTATGGTGCGAGCGAGTTAAATAGTGAATTTGAGCCGAGGTTGTATATAGGCCCTCAAGTATGTGTAAGGTGGACTGATGACCCACTGAAGGCCGCAAAAAATCCGCTGGATGCGAGAAGCACAGAACCGGTCGAAGTGGCGGTGCTTGGGGGAGGCCCTGTCCAGCAGTGGACGTCTTTCGGCTAAAATAATGATAACGTGTAAAAAAGGAAAAAGTGATTTTGCAGATTAGGGGGCGTTCATAAAATACGTGAGATGTTTAAGGGGGGGAGGGGGTCGAGTCAAATCTCATCTAATCTTACATTGGAGAGAGGGGGGGTCTCGGCAAATTGATTGATTGAAACAAAAAAAAACAAAAAAACTGGTCCATTTAATCCAGATTGTACATGCTTAAGATTTAATCTTAAGCGTTATCGTAATACGATTAAGATCATTCACTAATTCGTTCGAAAGAAAATAATTTCATTCATACTTCGACGTTATACATCTACTGACTGTCAAACCACCATATTTGTTTTATACCAAATAGCTCAATTTAATCTGAATTTACGGTACAGTGTAGCCCGTCCTTTGTTTTCGCGCCACTGTCAATGTCAATCCAACGCGTTTACGTAAGAAACCCACATTTTGAAAAATCTCATGTGAGATTGGGGGATGGGGGAGGGGGTTGAATAAAATCTCACGACATCTCACCAGGGGGAACAGAAAATAAAAAAAAAACACCTCACGTAATTTATGGACGCCCCCTTAGATTTATAGCCAAAACAAAGATGGAATTTGCGCTGAAACTGAAACCAAGCAGTTTTCGAGATGAAGCTCTACTAAAAGTAGAATACAAACAAACAGTAGTTTTTATCGTGTAAACTTAGTGTAGTAGTAATCTGCCGAGTCTTTTCCCAACTATGTCGGGGTTAGCATCCAGTCTAAGCAGATGCAGAATATTTTACACAGTGTTTTAAATGGAGCGTCTGCCTGAAACAAAAATCTGCTGTTCCCTACATTTTGACGAGCTGTGCGAACATAAATGTAGGGATACCACACTTGCTCAAGGTGGGATGGTGAGTTCAGACTTATATTTACAAAGTTCAGGTTTCCTCACGATGTTTTCCTTCACCGATTTTCGTATATAAAGTACTTATGGATTTAACATGCCAACTGGTGGCTTAAAACGGCCACTTTGGCCATAATAGGAAATTACTATGAATCATCGTAAAATGTCAAAAACTGACAATTCATAATAATGATCTGCGTGAAATTCATATTACGAATAATTCATCTGTTTGACAGTTTTCTATGGAGATTCGTAAAATGGTCAACAAATTAAGAATTGCTTTTCCGTCATATTAGAGGAATTGCTAATGACAGCTGGGAGTTCTTCGTTCAATCTTGCTGTACATCGCACTCGTCTCCACAGAGTAGGCAACTCGTTCATGGGTCAATGTTGCTTTTATAACAAACTTCCCATTGACATTCGAAACTAACCCAACTTTGTAGAAAAGGGTACTATAAAATTTCAGAATATTTAGAAGACAAAAAAGCATGGGATTGAGCTGCTCGCTCTGCTAAGCATTGTAACATTTTGAAATAGTATGGAAAATCATCAAAGTATATCTACCAGTTTTATATACATATTGACATTATTGAATATTCTATACAAAATGACATGATTACTTTGTAAAGTATTGTATTATTGTGAATGTGAGGACTATGTGAATTTTTATTTTTTTTTCGTTTTCAGTTAGTTTTATCGATGGTCTGGCAATTTGAGAATTTTATGCGGCCTACCCAAATGTCCTTTCTTTGGTATTGTTCGTCGAGTCGTTGAGCTCCTTAAGTTCTGAGTTGAGCTCCACTATTACTGACAAATGCTTGCACTGACTGGACAGGTTCACTCAAATCTGTGTGGTTCTTTCCTCAAAAGACCATTTCAGACTCGAATTTACATGGTCCTCATATGGCTTGACCAAGATTATGTCTGGACTTTAAAAGAGACTGTGACCTCTGAGTTTGTTTCGGCCTTTCTTCTCAGAGTAGTCAGATAGGAAACGCCGACCTCACCTAGCTTATTTTTAATATGATGTGTAAAAGTGATTCCAATATCCTATTTACAGAATAAACAATTTAATTTCATTTCAGGAAATGAATTGCTTTTAGAGGAATTGCTAATGTGGCCCCCTGGTGGCTAAATTATTTTGTTTTAAATGCAGTATCTTCGAACCTCCTTATACCAAAAAGCGACAGTTAACACATTCCATTGTCAAAGTCATTAGCACATTGCTCAGCTTTGCTCGTAATGTGTCACACGAACTTACAGAGAAAGTTACGTTCGGTTGTTTACATGCTTACCTTTCTAACTGACCGATATTACGATCGCCTCCAGTTTTGACAGCCGAACTGTTTAAATTCGATTTTCTTTTTAACCGACTTCTTCAAAAAGGAGGATGTTCTAAATTCGTCTGTAGGTTTTTTTTTTTTTTGTGTGTGTATGTTTCGCGATTACTCCGCCAATTATGAATCGATTTTGATGATTCTTTTTTTGTTTGTTTGGTAGGTCATGCTACAGAGGTAGTCCCATATAAATTTTATTAACTTTGCTTGCGTAGTTTTTGAGTTAGCTTCAATAATTATGTATTTTTCCCACATAGTGTATGTAGACGATATATTGATTGACTCCTTCACTGTTATTTACATACCAGGTAGTGGTATTCGAATTAGTGTGGGGTAGGTACCACAGCTAAAAAGTGAAAAATATAAAAATATTTAAAAAAAAAAAAAAAACGACTTCCTAAAAAACACAAAAAACGTGAAAAATAACTTTAATTTCGGAAGTCGCAAAGACACCGACTTATGAAATTAAAGTTATTTTTCACGTTTTTAGTGTTTTTTTGGAAGTCGGTTGTTTTTTTTTTTTGTAATTTTTTTTTTTTTAACTTTGGTAAAAAGGGAGAGATGACCTGATGTCCCAGCAGTGGGAACATTATGGCTATTATGAATATTGAGATGAGCTATGAATTTAATGAAAATTAACATTCTAGGTAACTTGTGAACGTGTAGACTTGTAACTTTTGATAAACAGGGCACTGGAGCCATATATGGAAGTGTCAAAGTGTTCATGCCAGTTTCCTCACGATGTTTTCTTTCACCGTTTTGAGAGCAGTGGTGATTAAATTATTTACACAAATTAAATAATATATAAAGGGCCTGGCTGGATTCGAACCCACTAATTACAACCCTCCACCCGGCCGGGGCCGTTACCATTGGGTCACCACAAGAGCTAACGTGGAATTTGGGAGTTTACAGATATGAGTGAATGTTCAGCTTACCAGAGAGTCTGGTGTTAGATTTGTTTGCTGGATTTAGGGCTATTAGAACTTCGGTCTAGCCCACATTTTTGTGAATCGCAACAGTTTGGTCCCTTGTACTTTTCAAAACAACAAATGATTCAGCTGGAATTATCATCACAACGGTTTTCCCATTGTTTGTCTTATTGTTTTTAGTATATTTATATGTGATAATTATAATTAGGTGTATATAATATATTTATAGTTTTTAATAGGTATAATGTATGTAGGTATATCTTTATATTTAAATAAATATTTATTCCTCAATTCTCGCTATTGCACCTACCACTACCACTGTTTGTCTCTGTATTACCCAAAGGTTGACTGGTAGAAAATGCCTATGGCATTAAGTCCGCCTCTGTACATTTCTGTTCTTGAAGTAATCTGTTCTTTAATTCAATTTCAAAACCTGTATTTTAACCATTATTGAGCTAAGTAGTAAGTCGCTTAAGCACCTAGTTCCAGTTTATTTCTGCTTTCCTGGTAGTTTTAATAAATAAACAATTAGGAAAGTTGAATTTTAACTTCTATCGATATCATTTATTACGAATCCTTCATGCTCTTCTCTTTGTTTCATCGTTGATGCGTTTCGAGGAATACTTTAGGTGCGTTTCAAAGTAGGTGCGCTTCGAGGAATACCCCGCCATCTCGACCGGTTCTTACAGCTATCGTCGATTCCTCGTCATTCCAAAAACACTTAATATTCACCATTAAACATGCATTCTACGTCAAATACATAAGGGGGTGGGTACTTGGGGGATTTTCCCTAGTCACGTTTACCCACTGGGGGTATTTTTACTGCAACCACACTATAAATAGAACCATGGCTGGGTAGGTTTGCAACTAGGGGTAAACCACGGCTAATTGCAGCTGGCTAATCTAATGGTATTGATTTATCTTTGGTACTGACATCACATCACAGTCGTGAGGAGACGAGCTCCTCCTTGGCTAATTAATAACAGCCGTACGGGTCGATCGGTAGATGGGTGATTCTCTTCTTCTTCTCTATCTTTGCATAGGTACCGAGAGTCCTCCGTGTCTCGGAAACCACGTTAAGCCGTTGGTCCCGGCTGTCATTCATGGATGTTTGACAGTCGTTACGGGTCGTCAGAAGCCCGAAACCAGTCTTACCAAGGGGTAACGTATTGCCCAGTTATTGGGTTGTGGAGGTCACATAGGCTGACGCTCCATGTCAAATACTGGTATTCAGCTGCATCCGGTTAGACTGGAAGCCGACCCTAACATTATGTAGTTGGCAAAAGGCTAGGCAGATTGATTTTTAACCGACTTCTTCAAAAAGGAGGAGGTTCTCAATTCGTCTGTATGTTTTTTTTTTTTTTTTTTATATTTGTTACGCGATTACTCCGCCAATTATGGATCGATTTTGGTCATTCTTTTTTTGTATGGTAGGTCATGCTTCCGAGGTGGTCCCATATAAATTTTATTAATTTTGCTTGCGTAGTTTTTGAGTTAGCTTCAATATTACGTATTTTTCCCACTTAGTTTATCTAGATGATGTTTTCATTTACTCCTTCACTGTTATTTACATCAGCTCGTGGTATTCGAATCCGTGTGGGGTAGGCACCACAACTAAAAAGTGAAAAAAAAAACTTAAAAAAATAATTAAATACGACTTCCAAAAAAAAAACACTCAAAACTGAAAAATAACTTTAAGTCGGTGGCAAAAAACAAAAATTGAAAAGCAAAGACTCCGACTTCCGAAATTAAAGTTTTTTTTTTGTAAAAAGTTTTGACTGACATAACATCACACCTTTATCCCATGAAGGGGATGGCAGAAGTGTTTATTACACCCTAGCAAATTAATAACTAATAATATACGTAATATCACCCCTGTAGTCCCCGAAGGGTTAGGCAGAGGTGTACCTACACTACACCCACATTTCACCAGTTACGTTTATGTCCCATGTAACAGGGGGCGAGCCTATTGTCAGCAACCGGGAACAAAAACAGACTCCGTGCTGCTACTGAGAAATTCCTGATGAAAAAACCCAATAACACTTTGCCCGACCCTGGAATCGAACCCAGGACCTCATCCTTTGCAATAGCGTTTACGATCAATAGACCAATGAGTCAGGCTGGCTAATAATAAAAAGCCCTGAGGGCTTAGACAAGTGACAATCGCTTCGAAAGCATTTCAACAGGATTGACATAAGCTTTTCGATAGCTTCTGATAAAAAGCCCTGAGGGCTTAGACAAGTGACAATCGCTTCGAAAGCATTTCAACAGGATTGACATAAGCTTTTCGATAGCTTCTGTCAGTCCTATACATTTTCGCTTTTTCTATCATCGTTATCGCTGATAGAATGTCACTTTGTCAGAAAGTGTCCCTTTTAGTTGATACTTGAAGCATGCTTGGCACTATCCGTTATCATGCAACTGCTTCCAAAGATGTACCTAGTTGCTCAGACCAAATAAAAAAAACATGAGGGCAGTCTATGGGGCCTGCCCGATAGAAGTGAAAACTACGTAACATTCATTCATTGCTTCAAGCGTTCTGTGACGATGACGCGAGTTCCATGATTTTTGTTCACCCAACAAGCGCTCGGTGACGATGACGCGAGTTCCATGATTTTTGTTCTCCCAAAAAGTGCTCAACGCGCCTAAAGAAGTTTTCATTTAAAAAACCAAGACCGAGCACTGTCAACAGTAAAGTGAGGCCAGTTTTGTAAACATTTGTGTGCACTTTGTGAAGTGTAAGTAGTTTGATTGTAATTCGATTGTAAATGTGTGCGTCCCAGCGTGTATGCACAGAGCGGAGGTGTAGTTTTGGCATGCTTCACTGTATTGTTCACAGCGCTTTGTCTTGTTTTTTTATTTGGTCTGAGCCTAGTCGAAACAACTTCATTTTACTAAGTACTTCGACGACTTAATTATTATGTTATGATTTCGTATCGTTCAAAATTGTTATAACTTGTTTTCTGTATCTCAAACTCAAAGCATTTATTTCAATTAAATAATTTACAGGCACTTTTGAGTTGTCAAAGAGTCGGTCAGTTAGTCAAAAAGTTGGAGGTAAAGATATTACAAAATCCTGGGTAACTCCGTTATTTTATGGTTATTCTTGTTGCTTCTATATGTGAGAACAATGTTAAAAAAAGAATATTATACAGTTCAAAATATAAGATTAAAGATAAGACCCAGCAGTTAAGAGATGACGGCGCCCGTTCACGAGCATGACGCGGAGTTCGGCACCATCCAGCTCAATCATATTGAAGGAAAACGAATGATCCCGCGCTGCCATCAGCGAGACATTTGAGTGAGCATGACATAATCTCAACTGCCATGCTCTCTCAAGTCAAACACACACACACTTAACATAATAAACGGCTCCATCGTACTCACATTTACAAAATTAAAAAAAAAAACAAAACTATAGTTTTCGATGTATTTGAGAGATGAATAAAATTAGTATGATCTGTAAAAGTATTATTCACTCAATCTGCCTAGCCTTTCCCAACTATGTTGGGGTCGATTTCTAGTATAACCGGATGCAGCTGGATACCAGTATTTTATATGGAGCGACTGCCTATCTGACCTCCACAACCCAGTTACTGGGTAACATGATACCCCTTGGCAAGCCTAGGGCCTAGACAAGTGAATCGCTTCGAAAACGTTTCGTATTTCTACAACGACTTCCAACAGGATGGACATAAGCTTTTCGATAACTTATGTCAGTCCTATAAATTTTTGCCTTTTCCATCGTTATCGCTGATAGAATGTCACTTTGTCTAGGGCCTCTGGTTGTCAGACTTTCGTGCTTCTGACTACCCCCGTAAAGACGATCAAAGATCTACGAATGACAGCTATAATGGAGTATTATTTAGATTCATTATTGGTCAGGCGTTTCTCAAACAATCCATAGTATGTTAGGGTAGTCTTCAGTCCGAACAGCTGTGGCCTTGTATCAGATTTAATACGTGTCGTCTTGTATGTGAGAGAAGCATTAAGGCCGGCATGGCATGGTTTAACCGACTTCTCCAAAAAGGAGGAGGTTCTCAATGCGTCGGTTTTTTTTTTTTGTGCGTTTGTTACGCGATTACTCCGCCAAATATTAATCTATTTTGATGATTCTTTTTTTGTTTGGTAGGTCATGCTTCAGAGATGGTCCCATGTAAATTTTATTAACTTGTAGTTTTTGAGTTAGCTGCAATATTACGTATTTTTTCCGACTTAGTTTATGTAGACGATATTGACTCCGACACAGTTATTTACATAGCAGGTAGTAGTTTTCGCATTTTTGTGGGGTAGGTACCACAAAAAGTAAAAAGTGAAAAAATAAAAACTTTTTACAAAAAAAAAAAAATAACATTTTTTTTTTGGTAAAAGTTTTTATCTGCTTAAGCAACTCATATAGTACTTTTTTTTCCATCCCTATCTGTACTTTTTTTCCATTGCAGCCCTATTTACTTCTATATCGTCGCTTTTCGTGTCCATCTGTGTGCACGTGTTGTCCTTCTAAATTAAGTACTTAGCGAATTTGATGCGGTTTTCAGCATAATTTAGAGAATTTATTCGAGAAGTCCTAAATAGATTTTCCCACAGGTAAAATCCGCGTGTACTTTCAAAGGAAAACTTAAAGGACACTAGATAAAAGGAAAATAGCATTAGATACTATTTTTAACCGACTTCTTCAAAAAGGAGGAGGTTCTCAATTCGCCTGTATGTTTTTTTTATTACTCCGCCAATTATGAATCGATTTTGATGATTCTTTTTTTGTTTCGTAGGTCATACTTCAGAGGTGGTCCCATATAAATTTTATTAACTTTGCTTGCGTAGTTTTTGAGTTAGCTTCAATAATTATGTATTTTTCCCACTTAGTGTATGTAGACGATATATTGTTTGACTCCTTCACTGTTATTTACATATCAGGTAGTTGTATTCGAATTTGTGTGGGGTAGGTACCACAACTAAAAAGAGAAAAATAAAAACTTTTTACAAAAAAAAAAACAACCGACTTCCAAAAAAAACACTAAAAACGTGAAAAATAACTTTAATTTCGGAAGTCGGTGGCAAAAAACGAAAATTGAAATGTAATTGGAGGAAGAAAAACAGTATTTCATCTTCTAATAAAAAGTGAGTGGAAAAACCCAATAACACTGCCCGACCCGGGAATCGAACTAAGTACCTCATGCTCAGCAGACTAAACCAACGAGCAGGCTCCCTAGTTACTGTTTCCTAAAACCCTAAAATGCAACATCTTCCCATACCATGGAAAGTCAGAAATTCCTTTGAAACAAATCTCCAGTGCCATGGGACCTCTTAGCTCTTTTAATCCAATCAAGGAGCTAGCCTGCTCGCGACGTGGTAATCAGTAGCATTATAGTATTATCCCATTGAATTAAACCGATTACCTAGAAGAAAAAAAACGCGGCCAAGTGTGATTCGGACTCGCACACGAAGGGTTCCGTACCATCGTACAATAATTAACGCTACATATTTATTTTCATTACTTGAAAGAGTTTTGCTTTGCTTTAGAGCTCGTGGCTAAGTAATAACAGCCGCACGGGTCGAACCATACATAACCGAAGTTAAGCCAGGCTTGTCGGGGTGGGTCTGAGGATAGGTGACCATCTTTACATACCGAGACTCCTCCGTGCCTCGGAAACCACGTTAAGCCGTTGGTTCCGTCTGTCATTCCTGGATCTTTGACAGTCGTTATGGGTCTTCAGAAGCCCGAAACTCTGACAAACAGTCGTACCAAGGGGTATCGTATTGCCTGGTTACTGGGTTGGCAGTCGCTCCATTCAAAATACTGGTATTCAGCTGAATCCGGTTAGACTGAAATCCGACCCCAACATAGTTGGGAAAACGCTGGGCAGATTTATTGATTTATTTTCATTACTTTAGTAACGAGTAAAACCCTTTAATTTCGAGAGAGAGAGCCGAGAGAGAGGCTGTTTAAAGTCCCGGTGGCCCGTACAAACTTGTTAAAGTTTTCACCGGTTGGACGGGCAATACAGGTACTCAACAGCGTGTCTCTGCGATTGGATATCTTTACTTGCTCACTGGCGGAATTCCAGAGGGTGACACTAAACATGTTATCCTCTGTCTGACTTGTGCTTGTACTCAGAGTCGTTACTTGGGGCCGTTAATCACTCACGTTAACCAACGTATAAATTGGAACCTTGTCAGTCAAAATACGACAATATAAAAACTTTTCATGTTATTTGGTGGTGGTGTTTATTTGGATTTTGGGTGACGTCTCTGACCGTAAGATTTGTGACTACATTGTTGTATTGGGTTCCTACCTGTAAAAACTAATGTAAGTGGTAAGAGGAAATAAATAAATTTTGATCGAGTGTTTATATAGTGGCCATTCATAGTACTTAACCACTACGAAAATTTCAAGTGTCTACGTATTGCGGTTCAAAAGATACAGCCCTGACACAGACGGACGGACAGCGGAGGTAATAGTGTCCCGTTGGCATCCTTTGATTACGGAACCCTAAAAAGTATAATGAATGCCGTGAGAGGATGTCCAACAATGCTATATATAGCTGGGTTAATTTTGCACGGTAATTAGTTGATAATAAGCCTGTTAGCTGGAATCGTAGCGTTGATAACCATGATGGAGCTTCAATCTTTGTCTTGTCAGTTTTTTTCTGATTTTGTAATGGAGGATATTTTCAATTTGACTGTTATCTTTAATGTATGTTAAGCAATATCTTGGTGAAAGAATAAAAAACAAAAGTCATTTATTCAAAATTTCAAACTAGGCTGAGAATCAGCACTTTCAGAACGTCAAAATGACATAAGATAGTGCCCAAAAACACCCGCTTTTCACCGCTTACTAGTGCTTTAGCTGGGAAGAAGAAGTGGCGCAACAAACTCCCCAGCAGCACAGCTGTTTTTTCAGTTCGAAGAAGAGGTAGAACATCGTTAGGATATCGGCATGCCCGTTAGGAAAAAAATTGAAAAAATGAATTTCAATTTGATTTGTTTTTTTTTTCCGTTAAAATTTCGATTAATTATAACCGAAATTTCAAAGACATCTACCAATCCGCAAGGCCCAAGTGGTGGACTACCTACGGCTTGGCCTACCTACGGCTTGGCCTCGCTCATAAAAGGTAGAACATCGTTAAGATATCGTCATGCCGTAACTACCCGAAATTCAAAGACATCTACCAATCCCCAAGGCCCAAGTGGTGGACCACCTACGGCTTTGCCTCATAAAGATGAGGCCATGAGTCCTAACAGTGTGAACATGAGGCGGGTTATGGAGTAATGATTCAATTTTAGGCAATGGAATTATTTCATAAAAGACAACAATTCCGTCCATATTTATTGTAAAGTTTTCATCATTGCTGGGCGGTAAAGGTCTTGGTTTTTTAGAGCATTTTCCGCATTTAGTATTTCTTTTTATTTTTTATTATTAATTTTGCGTCTAAACAAAAACTATCGACGTATTGCTGATTCTAATGTTTATAATTCTGTAAATCCATATTTGTTACGGTCACTAATAATATTTACATCAACATACAACCTGATACTGACTTGCAAATTGCAAAAAACGTAAAAAAAAATTGAATTTCGCTAGCCACCCTAGCGCATCAACCTTAACTACCCATAGATTGACTCATTTATTTATTATGTTCGATGCTCAAATGTTGGTATTACTAGTTTTCATTCATAACATTCTCTCATAATTATAATAGTGGGACAGGGAAATCCAGAGCTATTGTAAACATGTTCTGTTTACACGATTGTTTTATTGTATCATTTACAATGTTGTCGTATCAAGTTATTTCGTCATTTATTATTAGGCTAGCGACCCGCCCCCTGCTTCTCATGGTTTTAACGACTTGACAAAACATTGAGATTTCTTCATCGAGTTTAATTATGAATGTATTGTACACATAACCGGCCAAGTGTGAGTCGGAGTCGCACACGAAGGGTTCCGTACCGTATTAAGATGGTGTAAAAAACACCGAAAACATGTTTCTTGTATGGAGATCCCTTCTAATTATTAACTTTATTTAATTAACCGACTTACTTTTTACAAAAAAAAAACAACCGACTTCCAAAAAATAACACTAAACAACCGACTTCCAAAAAAAAACACAAAATAAACTGAAAAATAACTTTAATTTCGGGAGTCGGTGTCTTTGTTTTTCAATTTTCATTTCTTGCCACCTACTTCCCAAATTAAAGTTATTTATCTGTTTTTTGGTGTTTTTTTTGGAAGTCGGTAGTTTTTTTTTGTGTAAAAAGTTTTTTTTTTTTCACTTTTTAGTTGTGGTACCTACCCCACACAAATTCGAATACCACTACCTGCTATGTAAATAACAGGGCCGGAGTCAAAGAATATGTCGTCTACATACACTAAGTGGGAAAAAATACGTAATATTTGTATATTGAACCTAACTCAAAAACTACGCAAGCAAAGTTAATAAAATTTATATGGGACCACCTCTGAAGCATGACCTACCAAACAAAAAAAGAATCATCAAAATCGATTCATAATTGGCGGAGTAATCGCGTAACATGCACACAAAAAAAAAAAACATGCAGACGAATTGAGACCCTCCTCCTTTTTGAAGAAGTCGGTTAAAAAGGAAAAAATAATTTTAATTTCGGAAGTCGGTGGCAAAAAACGAAAATTGAAAACCAAAGACACCTTTTCACTCTTAACGGCTGAATGGATGGATAGGCCATGATTTGGGTTAGGACATAGAATACTTTTATCCCGTTCCGTCATCCACGCGGGCGAAGCCGCGGGCAAAAGTTAGTATATCATACATTTTCATTGATAAAACAATGTTGACATAACATCCCACCATTTTCGCTCGCACCATTTCACTTATTAACCGCTTCGTCTGGACTAACTCTCAATCGGTTTTAACGACACCCCTGGGAACAGCAGGGTTGCCATATTCGTCCTCCCATTTAATATTTACTCACACACCTTTTTATTATGTCCTTGAAAATCAATACGAGGGGAAAAATTTAATAAATATCGTATGCTACCTGCTTTTTCTTCTTTTCGTGTGGTTGTCACAGACTTGGCTTCACATGCCGTCAAGAAATATCTCTCAGGCATGCCGGTTTCCTCACGATGTTTTCCTTCATTGTTTTTGAAGTAAGTGATAATTATACAATACGCACATGAATCCGAAAGTGCGGGCCTTGGGTTCGAACTCGAGACATATTTACACGTGTGTTTTTTTTTTGCCTTTCGGAAATTATCAATTGACTTTTACTGACTAAAACCCACCCGTGTTCCTTCAGTTGCGTGTTGCCAAGGGCCCCGGTATCCCTTACGGACTTTCCCGCAACCCTGCCAGGACATATACTTGCCTGCCTGCCGATTGATATTGAAAATAGTAATGTTCATTGGCTAAACGAAACAGCCGCGTGGGTCAATCGATAGCCGCGGTCGGTTCATAGATGGGTGACCATACATTACATATCGCCCCACCGTGGCTCGGAAAGCACGTAAAATCGTTGGGCCCGACTGTCATTTGTAGGTAGATAGATCTTTGGCAGTCATTACGGGGAGTCAGAAGCCCGAAAGTCTGACAACAGTCTTACTAAGGGGTATCGTATTACCAAGTAACTGGGTTGTGGAGTTCAGATAGGCAGTCGCTCCGTGTAAAATACTGGTATTCGGCTCCATTCGGTTAGACTGGAAGCCGAACCCAACATAGTTGGGAAAGGGTTAGGCAGATGATGAAAATCAATAGGTAGTTACGAGTTTAAGAAGATCATGTCTAAAATGCCAACGTTTAAAAATATCTGTAGGCTCTACTAATTTTTGGTGTTGTGGTGAAATTCATGGACCTGGTATTTATAGAAATGGACTTGAGTTTAATGTTGCTAAGCCTTTTGTACAATTAAGGCTTTGCACAGCGTTTATTAGAACAACCTTTGGAAACTTTTGTAAGCTTTAAGTGTACAAAGTAATTTGTTCTATTTTGGGCCTAAAACTCTGAAAAGATTCTTAGTCGAAGCATTGTTCAATAGAATGTTTCCCTTTTAAATCTAACGCGCACGTAGGAAAAAAATTCCATACGATTCTAAATTGTCCGCGGACAAACTGTCCGTCTGCTCAGCGCCTTTAAATAGGGTTTGGATTCGGCTTTTTAGTGCTTCTGATGACGTAAGCAATATCTAGCTTAAGCATTCCTTACATGTACTTATCTGAAAATAATAAACATCTTATGAAACCATGTTTTGTCTCTGCATCACCCTAAGGTCGAGTGTCAAGAAAATGCCTATGGCATTAACTTTGGTCATAAAGTAAAAAGTTCGTAAGTCAAGATGCGATTCGTCTTTTTCAACTCTGGCCGAGATGGAGTTGCACCCTTTTGGCTTATGAAGGCAGCCTCTGTGTAATATTTAACAGCAAATCATTTTTTTTTGCTAATTTAAAAAAACTGGCCAAACGCGAGTCGGACTCGCGCACGAACGGTTCCGTACCATTATCTATAAAAACGGCAAAAAAATCACGTTTGTTGTATGGGAGTCCCCTTAAATATTTATTTCATTCAGTTTTTTAGTATAGTATTTGTTGTTATAGCAGAAATACATCATCTGTGAAAATTTCAACTGTCTAACTATCACGGTTCATGAGATACAGCCTAGTGGCAGACGGACAGACAGTGTACTTATGTATAAACCGAGTTTTTAAGTATATCCATCCCTGGTCTTCCCTTCCCGCATCCCATCACATTACAACACCATCATTGATCCCAAATACCAAAAACTTACTGTAAACGGTCATGTTAAAACGACTTTCCCGTATAAAGAATGCTGTTCTCATATCTCTCGAAACAGTTTCGTCACACTCACCATTGTCGGTCGTCAGCAACAAGGAATTTAAATCAGTTACTATACATTTGTTATGTAAAGTTACACTTATGTAATTGTTGAGTTGACGCCGATGGATTATGGGTTTGGGATTATTTTTAAAGTGGTTTTTAGAAGGTATGGGATTGTAGAGGATTCTTGGTGTAAGAGCAAGGTTACACGCTCAGTTTGGCGTCAGTTTAGTCTATCAGTATGGATTGACTTGACTGAAGCCAGAATGATGGATGATTTTCACGGTTATATAGTCAATCTAGACTGACAGCAGACTGATGAAAAGTACGCCAGTGGCCGTTAGACTTCGGAGCTGACCGTCGGTTGTCAATTTAAATTAGTGCAGTCATGATGGATATTTTAAGGAAAAAGAAACCGGTGACTGACGCTAAAATGATACGAGCGGTTTACACGATCATTCTCCCATCAATCTTTTATCATTCAAAACGGACTGACAAAATTATTTAAAATATTTAATTTTCATCAGTCTGGACCATCAGTCTGTCAATCCGTGGGTTACACGATCATTCCCCGATTATTCTGACCAGACTGACGCCAAGCTGAGCGTGTAACCTTGCTCTAAGGATGTGTGAATGAGGTTGTCAAGTGAAGAGCTTTTAAGGAATACAATGACATACTTCTTCACATACTTCAGTGATTGTTTTACTTTAGTGAATTAAAAAGGGTCTATCCAGCTTCAAATTGCTTAGCATGATCTTCCGTTATGCCAAAAATACTGCCACATTAAATTTGAAATAAATATATGTTATTACAGTTGAGGATAGATGCTAGGTCCTATGTTTGACGAAAACACGATTACGTAGGTACAATTTACTCTATAGAAAAAAATACCAGAGTTGCCTCTAAAACCGAACCATAAACCGCTGGTATTCAAAAAATACTTCAAATTAGACTTTGCATAATAACTGAACTAACTATAAAGCAGGTCTTATGTTTTTTTTTTAATTACCATTGTTTTCACCGTAAAAAGCAATTACCTAAACTATTCGAGGCTTGGAGTCGCCAGCACCCCACCGTCTCGCTCTCACTCAGACCGCGAGTAGTATGGTGCGAGCGAGATAAAAAGTGAATTGAGCTGAGATAGTATAGGACCTTAAGAAAGTTATGTCAATTACATACATACATAAACTCACGTGTTCGTCCCATGGGGGTAGGCAGAAACTACAGAATGTAAGGATCGTAGCAGGTGGCGTTCTGGGGGCTTAAAACAGTCACTTTGGCAGAATCATAATGTGAAAATATTATGAATCATCGTAAAATGTCACAAACTGACCATTCATAATATGATCTGCGATTCATATTACAAAATAATTAATATTTTTGACAATTTTCTATGGAGATTCGTAAAATAGTCCACACAATATGAATTGCCTTTGTGACAAATTAGAGGAATTGCTAATGACAGCTGGAAATTCAGGAAATGCATTGCTTTTAGAGGAATTGCTAATGTGACCGTTTTAGGCCCCCTGTAGTTTCTGCCTACCATGAGAAGGCGTGAGTAGGTATATATATGTATTTTTGATATATTGCATAGTTTTGTGATTAATTATGAAATACCAAGGAACATAAATATGCGAAAATGCTAATTATGTGGTCGATCAGTCATGGTTTTAGATTTAAACTTAATTCACACTTTAAATACGGATATTTTTATTACATTTTGAGTCGATTTTATTACCACCAAAGTTGAATATATACCAGCGGCAATTACTTGAACATAACTTCACGCATTCACTCCTGTAATCCCCGAAGGCTTAGGCAGAGGTCCTCGTTCAAAGTAGAGATGGGTTGTAACAGGTTAACCACGATCTGTCATCACTGTGACTGTGACAAAAAATCACAGATCCAAATATCTGTTATTAAATCACAGCCTGTTATTTTTGCACGGACGATAAATACGCAGCCTGTTATTTTAGTACGGGCGATAAATACGTATTTAAAACTCAATCGAATATCTTCTTTATTTATTTTGATTTAAAGTCGAAAATCGTATCTATCTGTTATGAAATAACAGCCTATTATTTTTGTACGGATGATAAATACTTAAGTTTCAATTAAATATCTTCTTTATTTATTTTCGTTAAAGTCGAAAATCGTATCTGAAGTTTCAGTAACAGCCGCGGTAACAGTTTTGAGGAGCTGTGATTTTAAGTAACAGATATTTTTTATCGTTAGGAGCAACTGTTATCTACTATTTTTTAATATCTGTGATTTCTATCTGTGACGACAAATATGCCTCACTCCTAGTTCAAAGGTTTATCTCTATGTTTAAGATACACTGGTGCCGATTCTCTTGTACCCCGAACTAAACTAACTAAACTATAACAAAAATTCCTTACTTTTGGCTATGGGAATCTTGGAGCTATTTTGTCGTTTGACAGTAATAAACTAAATTTTAGTGATTTTTAGTTTAGCTTAGAGAATTTGTGACAAGAGAATCGGCACCAATGTCAGTTTATAAATAAAATGTCTTGCTCACCTATCAGAATTTACCTGTTGTTGTACTTCAGGCTATGAGAGATCTCATCGTCTACCTAACCTAGCCTTTTCCCAACTATGTTGGGGTCGCTTTCCAGTTTAAGCGGATGCAGCTGGAAACCAGTATTTTACATGGAGCAACTGCCTATCTGACCTCCACAACCCCGTTACTGGGTAATACGACTAGTTGTCAGACTTTTGGGCTTCTGACTACCCATTACGTCTGTCAAATATCTGCGAATGACAGCCAGAACCCCTGGCTCGGACCAGGGTCTCGATATTTAATGGATGGTCGCCCATCCACGAACTGACCGCGGCAAGTGTAGCTTAACCTTCCTCAGCCCCTCAGTAACTTATACACCGGAATATTCCATTACATAAAGACAACATGAAGAAGCTTACGGGGTTTCCCGTGGTGACGCAAGTGCCATTGCCACACAAGTTTTTTAACAAGTTATGCTTTCGCTTACTTAATCAAGGTTTGTAAACAGGATAAGCAGATTATGAAATTACCAAATCGCTCTTTGAAATTGTGAATGAATCATACAGCCTGCCTGTCTAACATTCACAACCTATACTCCATTTGAAATAAGATTAGACGTATAGATAAGCCTTTTTTACATTCCGTTCAACCGAATTTGAATTCTATTGCGTTGGTGGCATGACAAATGGCAGCCGCAGTAGATAGTTGGTATTGTGTAACTTTTTTTGCTTTTAATACTATCCTTATGCCTACGGTATAGAAGTCAAAATCGGTTGAACGGACTGTAAAAGGGTTTGTTTTTATGTCTAATCTTATTTCAAATAGGGTATAGTTACTGGGTAACACGATACTCCTTGGTAAGACTGGTGTTCAGACTTCTGGCTTCTGACTACCCGTGACGACTGTCAAAGAACTATGAATGACAGCTATATTTAACCCATCCACGGACCGACCTTGGCAAGCGTACCTTAACCTTCGATTGACCCATGCGGGGCTGTAGGCAACTTGATATCTATTAAGAGCCTACCCTACCTCAAATTGCTTAGCATGATCCTCCGTTATGCCGAAAATAAATATTATGTTAAAGTTGAGGATTGATGATAGGTCCTATGTTTGGCGAAAACACGATTACATAAAATTTTCTTAATAGAAAAACATTCCAAAGTTACCTCTAAACCGAACTATAAACCACTGGTATTCAAATTAGATCATGAAACTTTGCATAATAAGTCGTAACTATACAGCAGGAAGCCAAGACTACTAATTTACAAACGTGTCAGTGGTCTCACAATGATGATCAGTTTTTGACAGATTGTGTATGGCATATCTGTCAAAAACTGATCACTGTGAGACCACTGACACGTTTGTAAATTAGTAGACTTGCCCCCCTTTTTTAATTTCCATTATTTTCACCGCAAAAAGCAATTACCTAAACTATTCGAGGCTTGAAGCCGCCAGCACCCCACTCCATCTCGCTCTCACTGAGGCCGCGAGTAGTTACGAGCGAGATAAAAAGTCAATTTGAGCTGAGGTACCTTAACTTTAAACAAATAAGCCTCTTGTTGCCATTACTATCTAAAATTAACGCTCAGACACCGGAAATTCGTCTGGCCAAAACCTCAAAGAAAAAAGGTAAAGGTAATCGTACATCTCCAAATATCCTTTGTCATGTTTGAACTGTTGTATTATCCCGAAATAGAACGCTATTGATACGGCTTCGGTGGGCGTTTGTACACGCTCCTATTGTTTATTGTTTTATTGTGGAGATGTTGCAATGTTCTTGACCTTCTCTAGTGATTTTATCTCGGTTATGTAAGGAGTTGAATGAAGATGGAGATTTTTGGGGTGTAAGCATAGAGTAGGGAGTAAATGTATCGAGTCATCGCAGTTTGTTGTTATTGTGGTCTACTAATGTATGTTATAATGCGTTAAGCCGAACGCTGGCCAGGAGCATGCAGGAACTTTTTTTTTTTCGTGAACTGCTCATTGTAATAAGTACTTTTTAACGGACTTCTTCAAAAAAGGAGCAGTTTCTAAATTCGTCTGTGTATTTTGTTGTATGTTTGTTGCGCGATTACTCCGCCAAATATGCATGAATTTTGATGATTCTTTTTTTGTTTGGTAGGTCATCCTTCAGCAGTGGTCCCATATAAATTGATTAACTTTGCTTGCGTAGTTTTTGAGTTAGCTTCAATATTACATATTTTTCCCACTTAGTATATGTGGACGATGTTTTAAGTTAGGTACTCCGTCACTGTTATTTACATAGCAGGTAGTGGTATTCGAATGTGTGTGGGGTAGGAGCCGACTTAAAAAAAAAAACACTAGAAAGTGAAAAAAAATTCGGTTGGTTTTTTTTTTGTAAAAAGTTTTTATTTCATAATGCGTTGTTGTTCCATAAAAGTCTCACTCGGCTCCTTCAGCATTTGCACGAACGTTTGTTTTTTTTTCGGGAACTCATAGATAAGCTCTTTTGCTGCTCTTGTGCTATTTAGTTAGCAGCGTTGCATATAGTTTAGTGTTATTTATGCCAAATAATCTTATAACTTTGTCATCACCTTTTTCTGTAGCTGTTGAATATAATATTCTAATGAGGTTCTTGCTTGGTTACTGAGTCGCGCCAAGGTTTGAAAGGTGAACCAATGGACCTGGAGACAAAGGCGTAGACGGCGTAGTAGAGTCTCAGGGCCCCAGCCCCAAGGTATTATACAGTTTCACCCGTAGTACATAGATATCCAGACGCCCCTTTTTTTTTTTTGATGTTGTGATATCATCAGATGACTTCTCCCGCTCTACGTGTCAGACTTTTACTGATTAAAGCCCACCCGTGTTCCTTCAGTTGCCTGTTGCCAGGGTCCCGGTAGTCCTTTCGGACTTTCCTGCAACCCTGGCAGGCATCGGTCCTAGCGGACCCCGCCAATTGTGCTGACATCTCTTTGAGGCGCGCGTAGAACACATCGCGCCGTCGACTTCGGCCTGGTCCTTATCGGACGGCGAGCTACCCATTGCTCGCCGTCCGCAAGCCCGCGCCTATGGTGGCCGGGAATCCGCCTGGGATGCCCGATACCCAGACCCCCAAGGGTCCAGAAAAGTGGACTGTATGAGCTGTTTGAGCAGCACTTAGCCCATGTTTTACGCGCATTTCAAATGATTGCGATGTTACGTTTCCAAGCTAAGCTTTTGCAATAATTAAGTCCGATTCCAAAACCGTAATTTAATTTAAATTAATTAAATACACAGATTCAAAAGACTTCATTTTTTATCACCAAAGGATATCCTTTTAAAGCACATAATGGCATGCCCTACATAAAATAAATCGCGCGCACTCACCTTGCATTTAGTTTGCAAATGCTACCAAATTTGAACCTTGTTGCAATTAGTACGTTGATAGTCAGGATTGGAAACTTAATTAAGGGGGCTGTGGTTGACGCTGACTGAAAAGCTAGAGTGAACTTGTTGAAAAGTATGTGCGTAAATCTTTAAGAACTCTCTAAAAGATTTCGCATCTAGCAATCATATGATCAGCCAGATCATAACGGAGATATTAGTATTCTAGAGAATCTGGCTTACGATTTCAACGCTTTAATTTCACTGATTGACAAAATTCTTAAAAATGCACCCGGACCCAATTTAGCCTTACTCGCCGTTACTTTAGCTACCAACTTTGTGATTATTAGTTAAAAATGGGAATAGATTTTCAAAATTCTGATGTTACAAAAGGCAGGCCAAGATCTTTTTCTTCTTCCTCCAAAATCATGGCCATGCAATGGCTTGGCAGGCAATGCACTTAAGGATTCTTCAGCTATTCTCATAAACTCGAACATCCTTGTACAATATACGATGTTAACTTAAATTCGATCACATATCTTAGATCACATTTTCCTGAGCAATATTTCAAGGTCCACATTCGTACACTAAGCTCTACTTTTGCCTTCAACTCTTCAAAAAACAGTACCCCCAACACCACATCAATGACGTCACCCAACCACAGTCCATCTAGTACACACATAACTCCACCTAATATTAAGAGTTCAAATCGGTTACCAAAATCGTTTAGCATACTCGCACACGCGACGACAAAGGCGTCGGAACATAATGAACTACTATTAGCATATTTGCAGCATTACAGCCGGACAATTGGCCGCATGAATGATCCAAGCGATAGACATGTAAGGCCGAATGTTCCGAACGATTTTTCCATGACTGCTTATTGCTAGGCAGTGACGAATTGTTGTTAGTTTTAAAATTAATCGTTGTTAAATGAAATACTTATGTGTTTTTTACGAACTTCGTAGATAATGATGTAGGAAATCATTTTATACTCACTGTGACTGACCAAAACCCCCAAAAATACTTCGTTCATTCTCCGGTCCTTCGTTCAAGGTCCGAACCATAATCTTAAGCAGGGCAGTGCTTTAGTTGCACCGCACATGGTTCAAAATTGCTTGGCACTTCACATGACACCCAATTTTTCGACACTATTAGAGTGCATATAAACCCCCAAGCTTAGATTATAAACTAAGCCCCCAAGGTTTCGTAAAAGGCGACTAAAGAGATGATGTTAGGACTGGCCCCGTTGACATGGTGATGATCAGTTCCTACCATATTTTACTGTACAATATTATAACCGATCACATCGCAATTTCATACTGCATTAGTTTTAACCATATGAACAGAGACAGACGGATATTGACGTGTGATCCCAACTTTTAAGCGTAAAATATCGTACTGATCAAATGGTCATCACGGAGTGAACTGATAGGGTACCTACATCAGGACCCTCTCAGGAATCTCTTTGCTGAGAGCTAAGCTATGCACTATCATGATCCATCATTTTATTACCGGTGATTCGGAGACCTATGCTAGACAAAAAAATTACCCTAGGTTTTTGAAAGCCGTTTAAATCTTTTCAAATCTCATCTTATTTGTTTATCTTTCGTTATTTCAGCAGAATTAGTGATCAGGGAATCGATCAGACTTCCAGAAACCAGGGGTAAGAACCATTTGAATTATTACATTATAACAACTGCTTAAATAACACATAACAACAACTTACTACACATAACGATTTTTTTTAAAGAGATAACTTTCTGACTAACTGACCGACTCATTTACAGGTCAAAAGTGCCTGTAAATGGTTGAGTTTGACTACTGCACTGCCAACCCGCACTGGGCCCGTGTGGTGGATTATGGCCCACTCCCTCTCACAGAAGGAACCTAGTGTCCCACCAGTGGGAATTTTATAGGCTGATTATGCTTATGCTGCACTGCCAACGTAACTATTTCTGCCGCCAAGCGGCATTTCCGGTTTGAAGGGAATGGATGCCACTGTCATAAGGCATTTCTCACATTTTAGCTTGTCTCTAATAATAAATAAAATAATAAAACCATTTATTGCAGGCGACACAGGTCCATAAAAAAAAAAACCTTAACCTAAACAGACATAATTCTATACAAAAAAAACTTGTGAACTTGAGTGTTTAAGATGGCAACGCATCTGATATGTCTATGGTATTGCAGATAAAGAAAGAAAATAAAGAAAAATATTTTATTTGCGCACGCACATGAAATACAAACAGATGATGAGATGTCCATAGGCGATGGTGAATACTTATTTACAGAGGGACCGTTGGCGTGTTTGCCATCCAATAACTTAAGAAATTTCCCTGCTGGGGCAGTTGGGCAAAAAACAATTCAACGCCTATATTCCCACGAAGAGGTTGGCAGAGGTGTCAAACACAAAAGTCATCTATTCAAACTAGGATGAGAATCAGCACTTTTGAACGTCAAAATAACATAAGACAGTCTCCCAGAACCTCCACCCTTTACTACTTACTAGTGCTTTAGCTGGCAAGAAGAAGTGGCGCTACAAATTTCCCAGCAGCACAGCTGTTAGAAGAATTTCGAGACCAACTTTGAAATCGCAAAAAAAAAAATCTGCTGTTCCATACATTTTGTCGATTTAAGTTAACACAAATGCATGGAACAGCTGATTTTTTTTTCGCGATTTCATGTTTGGTCCGATAGAAAAAGTATATTATAGATTACACCAAACCACTAGTTTCAAGGATAACGGTGTCTACCCTAACACACATATATATATAGTACACCAAAATTTCGCTATACCCAAATCGCTTTATCACCGCAATAGCGGTCATTGCCCTCTCCCTAATATCTCTCCGTAGGAGGCCAAACAATAAACTGTGTATGGTTTTTTCGTTATTGGAACATGTTGAAGAGATCACGATAGATATTGAGTCAAGACGTTAACGGACTTTATTTCAGTTTTTAACCGACTTCTAAAACGTTATCAATTTAGATGTTTACATATTCCAAACCATAACTCCCATCATTTATAGTCAGACTTGCAAAATTCTTTTTTTGTTTGAAAGGATATACATACAAGATGGTCCCATTATCATCAAATCAGGATCTGATGATGGGATCCTGGAGAAATCTAAGAACTCTTCAAATATTATAGGCAAACCTATAGGAATATCGGTATTTTTTTAAATAAAGAATTCTAGAAAATGTAGGTGGGTCAATGACCGTTATTGCCAAGCTAAAGCGATTTGGGTTATACGCTGGTTTCTTTTTTGATAACCCTTAAAATATTGAACAGTGAAACCCCAATAAGACTGTTAGCCTTAAACGCATATATAAATAGTTTTCCTGTAACCTTGACTCGGCGTTACAGAGGTTATTTTTAGATTTAGGCCTCGGACTATGAGTTAGAAGTCTGCTACGCCTAATAGTGTTATTTTTATTGATGGCAACACGAACGGAAAAATGTGGGTCTCTGGGAAATATGGACTTTTCCACTTGGTTAAATGTTGTGATGTTCGCTTTATTAATCTTAACGATATGGTGGAAGAATTTTAACATTGTTTAACGAGACTTTTATGTGGTTTTGTGGAGTTTTTGGAAATATGTGACATTTGTGGTATTACCTATTGATAATCCTACGCCTCTTACCGTAGAAAATATTTTTTTGAACACCAGTTAATGGCATATCAACAAAAATATAAGTATAACAATTCATAAAGGCTCTCTTACATACTAGCGCGGCTTGTCGCGCGACGCGACGCTGCCGCATTGTTCGTCGTGAAGTTTCTCAGAAATTGTTCTGTTGAAGTCGCGTCGCGCCTGTTTGTGGGAGATTTAAAATAATGATGAAATGAAGTTGATCTGAACATAACATAACAACATAAAATATTTATTTGCAAAAAAAAAAAAAAATACAATTCATCTGGGGAGGGTCGCCCACGCCTCGGTTACGCTTCGTGGACTCAATCGAGAAGCTTTAAGCCTCGTTTGTCTGAGGAGAGAGAGCTACTCAACTGTCAGCGTCAAGACGCGAAAATGTCCATATGAGACTCGCCTGGCGATTTGACAACTCGAAATAGGATATTTTGAGAGGAACGCTGTCAATTTTGAAAGGTGAGACATTTCTCACCTTTCGAGATGCGAGTGTCGTATAGTCATCCCGTCAGGTCCGGTGACGGCGTCACCGTCGGTAAACAAAAAATGACTGACGTGACGGTTTACTTTTCATAGTAATTTTTTCAGTTCCACCTGTTCAAAGCTTTCGGGCCAGATAAACAGTTAAAATTCGTATAGTGCAACCGTTGTACGAATTTGAACTATTTGCTCACATCAACTTTTAAAAATCGCTTATTCGAGTCGAGGAACTGTGCCCGTGTAACTGCACGGTATAACAATTACGGATGTCGCGTCGCGCAAGTTTGCACGAGGCTTTATATCGAAGGGAAACAGTAGGTAGAAGTTTCTTTTATACGAGTTCTCTCGTCGCAGTGTCAGAATGATTTGCTTAGTTTTAGCTGTTTTTTAGGGTTTTTTAAAAGAATGTTGTTTTATACAAGAGCCAAATATAGCTGCTAAAAATGGACAGTTTTTTAATGGCAATTGAACCTTGCTAGGCTTGTTAGACAACTGATTTTATGAATCAGTTGATGATTGATAAAAACAGTAGTCTAACTAGCCATTTTCCAACTATAATCGGGTTGACTTTCAGTCTAACCGTAAGCAGCTGAATACCAGCATTTCATATAAAGGCTCGTGCATACTGGCAATATCGCGGGCGCGTAAGGCAGCGCTACCCTTGTCGCGCCCGCGATATCGCGCCTGTTTGTGGGAGCCTTAAACCTATCTGACCTTCAGAACCTAGTTACTGGGTTACTATATATGACAGGTCGCAACTTTTGTATACTTTGACACAGTGGCGTAGCTACCTTGGGTGGCACCCGGTGCGGAAGTTGGTGGTGTCACCCCATCGAAAGTAAAAAGCAATAAATTTTATATGATAAAGGACATGGATCATTTATTATTTATAATATTGAAGAAATAACAAAACACAATAATAACTAAGACAGAAAAGGAATTGTTATACAATTAAAATTTCTTCTTTTTAGCTTTGACAGCTGCAAACTCAGCAATAAAATTCTAAAATATATTTTTTCTTTTTATTATCTATCACTATACACGTTTAACAATTCACGCCAACCAAACTCAACACACTTCACGAAACAAATGAGAAATGTTGCAACTGAGACGTCAAAGATCGCGAGTATGGGGCGGGGAATCCCCCACGACAGCGTCAGGCTCTTTTGCGGGAATCCCCGAATTATACAAAGAGCTGAGCTAGTGCTAGTGGAGGAATCCCCGAAAAAGAAATGTTTGTGCTAGCGATTTTTTTTTTGTTTGTACATTGTTCAAGTTGAGAGATCGGGTGGGTGTCACCCCAAAAAAGGTGACACCCGGTGCGGCCCGCCCCCGCTGCCCCCCCTTTGCTACGCCACTGCTTTGACATCTACATTAGTAAGGCACCAGTTTTTCATTACCTATACATATCTGCCTGTCGCGCCCGCGACATCGCGCCATAACTAAGAACAAAATAAAAAGGTAAAAATAGGTAGGTAAAAAATTTGAGTTTCTGAGTAGAGTAGGTATTTTATTATTTATTTATTTTTATTTTGTGCGAATTTTCGAAATCGATCAGTAGTTTTGAAGATACCCGGTATCTTCGGAATGACTGATCTGATTTCGAAAATTCTTTCACTAATGGGAAGTTAGCCGAGTGTCGCAAAGGAAAGTCGGGGGCAGAAGCTGGTATTATAAAAAAGAAACACAATTCCTATTATTACTTTCTAGAAACATTAGCTCATTTCTATATAGACTCTAAAACGTTCCGTAGCACTAGAGTCCATAATTATGTGCTCAAAGCGTTCCGAAATAGGAATAAGAATAATATTTTAGACGCTGCGTCGATACGCGGCGAAATTATGTAGCACCTCATTTAGCTTGTACTGTACTGCTTATTAATGATACCGAATAGACTCAAGTTCTAGAGTATTCTAGAAGCTAGGTCGAATGTCGAAGGTTTTGAGATAATATCTCTTGCGAAATTTGCATGATGTGTCGACAAAATGGCTAGAAACTAGAAAGAGGTGACTACTGAGATGAAAACTAGCACCGCCCGCGCTCATTGGTCAAATCAAATAGCGCGCGCTTCCCCGAGTTCCTGTTACACACTTCCGTCGCATTTCACCAAATCACTCCCACAGATTTCAGGAAAGCGACACACATGAAAGTGTTACACATCAATAAAGGGCTTGAGGAGACAGTTTAAAAAATTCGGCTATTGCGGCATCTACACACGAATTACGTATCAAAGACCTGATGTCACACAAAAAACCTGACGTCACATAAATCCTGCATCGCGCGATTAGAGTTTACCGCGCGATGGACATATACAAGGTGCCGCTACAATGGCGACATTAATTTAACACACGGGTAGAGCTAGTGGCCAGTAAACATAAAAATTTTAATAAAATAATATAATTCGTAAATTGAAAAATTTAAATTTGCCTACATACTAAATAACAAAAACATAACCAAAATTGAGATCACTCTGTGTAAAAGCTTCATTCATGAAGCTACCTACCAGCTGGCTTACGTTCTATCGGTACTATGCTTTGTCGGCATAATTTCTAAGAAATTGCGCGGCTTTCATCTATAAGCCTACCATATGATCCGTGACCCCGGCCAATGACCTCTTCGCTACAGTTCTTTAAACAGGTTGCTCCAGGATGGTAATTTAGAAAATTGTAAATAAATCAATAAATAATAATGATTAATGAAATTCAAATATTTTCATAAACGAATACGCGAAATCGTATACGTGTGTTAAATTAATGTCGCCATTGTAGCGGCACGTTGTATACAAGAATCCAACACCAATCGTTGGGCAATTGCCTGCCAGACACAACACCCGTCTGGTCGGAGGATCCTCCCTTTTCTATGGTGGATGGGTGAACTTTACACCCTGTTCCTCATACCCCTAATCGCTAACAGGTAAATAAACCGACTGCAACGATAACTAAACAGTTCAAAACAAGATCACTTTCCAAAAAACCATCGTGTTAGTCACTAGTGTTGACAATTTTATTTCAGGGTGCATTCAGTCATCGTAACTTGGTGTATCCGATTGAAAATGTGCTCGAAAGAGCTTAATCTGAGTATAGTGCCAATGTCGATACGTTTCAGTTTCGATAAAATGTAGCCTTTCAATCTGTCGATACGGTTTCGGTGAAAGTATTGAAGCTACAATAATGGTATGAGTTTTGTGAATGAATACTATAAATTGAAAGAATATACGTTCCATATTGGTCATTTGTTACGCACATTGATAAGATTCTGTAATGTCTTTGGTTTTTCACTTTCCTAAACATGATAAATACACTGGATCTAGGATTTTTTGTACACATTTTTTAATAGGATTGTCTTCATAGTAGAATGCAGTGGTGACCTATATTGCCTACTACCCCTTACTATATTGCCACATTTTGGTCACACATAACCCTCCATTTTGCTTCGCCGTAGTCGGGTTAAAATAACAATTACCTAAATAATTATGCTTATTTATCTGATAACTAGCTGCTGCCCGCGGCTTCACCCGTGTGACCTAACACATTCCTTGTAACATCAGCTGTCTGCCAGTGACACTCCCGTCAAAATCGGTCCAGCCGTTTCGGAGATAAGACGGAACAAACAGAAAGACAGTTTTTTTTTTTCGTAATGTAAACTTTCTTGAGCATTTAGTAAAAAGCTGTTATTTTGTCAAAAACGTTACAAAGAGACATTACAATTTTATTTATGTGTATGTATGTATACCTAGATTGGACTTGGTTTACCTAATAAGGTTGTATTTCGTGCGCTCTAAACACCATGGTTTAATGGGATCTGTGTACTGTGTTCTGTAATATTATTAATTTAACATTAAATGGTGGAAGAATAAAAAGTTTTTTTTTTTTATTAACAACTCCACAACGTTCAGAAATTTAATTAAAATTGTTTTTTCTTTGTCTCCAGGTGGGCGGCGTGGTCGGCAATGGGATGCTTCGGCTCGCCAGGCGGCAAGAGCAGCGAAGACGACGCCAAGAAACAGAAACGGCGCAGCGATGCCATCACCAAGCAGCTGCAGAAGGATAAACAGGTGAACACTTGGTGTATAATATCATCTGCCTAGCCTTTTCCCAACTATGTCGGGGTCGGCTTCCAGTCTAACCGGATGCAGCTGAATACCAGTATTTTACATGGAGCGACTGCCTATCTGACCTCCACAACCCAGTAACTGGGTAATACGATACCCCTTGGTAAGACTGGTTGTCAGACTTTCGGGCTTCTGACGACCCGTAACGACTGTCAAAGATCCACAAATGACAGCCGGGACCAATGGCTTAACGTGCTTTCCGAGGCACGGAGGAGTTTCGGTATGTAAAGATGGTCACCCATCCCTGGACCAACCCCGGTAAGCGCTGCTTAACCTGATGGATCGACCCGTGCGGCTGTTATTACGTAGCCAAGAGCTCCTCACATGGTGTATAATCTACAGTATGTTAACTAACAAAAGGCGTGCCCGCTATATTATAGCGACCATAAATGCAAAAAAAAAAAAATTACTACACAAACAAATTTTTTTTTTTTTTTATATAAGTAGCTAGTGAAATATTCACAAAGCTATTAAATTGATACCTACGTAAAAGAAACACTGTACACGCAATGTTGTCTTTCAACGTAGAAAGACAAGTGTGCGTGTACAGGATGTTTGTTTTCCGTAACAATTTAATATTTTTTGTGAATATTTTACTATACTGGGTGTTAGGGTAGACACCGTTATCCTTGAAACTAGTGGTTTGGTGTCATCTATAATATGCTTTTTCTATGGGACTAACTTTGAAATCACAAAAAGAAACAGCTGTTCCAAACATTTTGCCGATTAGTGTGAATACAAATGTATGGAACAGCTGATTTTTTTTTCGCGATTTATTTATGGAGGATGAGTGAACTTTACACCTTGTTTCTCATAGGTACCCCTAAATTTCCAATGAAAAATAATACCTGCATGACTTTTTACCGCTGTTATATTTAAATACTAAAATGCTCCATTTTAACATTCCAGCTATATCGCGCGACGCACCGGCTCCTCCTACTGGGCGCGGGCGAGTCCGGGAAGTCGACCATAGTGAAACAGATGCGCATCCTGCACGTAAACGGCTTCTCTGACAAGGAACGCCGCGAGAAGATCGAGGACATCAAGAAGAACATACGAGATGCGATACTTGTGAGTCAGCCACGGGATGTATTGTATCTATACTCCATTTGAAATAAGATTAGACATTAAACAAACCTTTTTACAGTCCGTTCAACCGATTTTGACTGCTATACCGTAATAAGGGTGGCATTAAAATCCAAAAATGTTACACAATACCAACTGTCTACTGCAGCTGCCATTTGTCATGCCACCAACGCAATAGAAGTCAAAATCGCTTGAACGGACTGTAAAATAGGTTTATTTAAATGTCTAATCTTATTTCAAATGGAGTATAGTCCCTATTGCATGGAATATATACATAACTGGCGAAAATGTCTTGGTGTAAGTACTATAGATGGATACACTTCTGCCTAACTCTTCTGGGATTACAGGTGTGACGTTATGTACAGCTGTGATTTAAGATTAGTTTTGCCACAAAAAGTAGTTTGAAAAACCGCATAAATAAATGGCTCAGATCAGATTAACAGTGGCCTCTGCCTTCAGCAGATTGCCGAACAACTAAAGTTATTGTCATACTGCAATCATCTGCTGACTTTTTATAAAGATTGCCATTAACGATATCCGACAGTCTTGCTAGTGATAACAACCTCTGGGTTAGCTGTCAGCACCACTAGGTTCGATAAAATAAAACCTAGAACTGCTCTTCGATAAATGAATGCAAAATTAGCTTGGTTGAAAAATTGATATCATCCCCCCCTTTTTTTTTTTTTTAGCCTGGCATATACTTACCATGGTCAAAGGAGATCATTCATTGTCCATACATTTTTGGGCTAACTGCGAAATTCGGCCAAACAAAAAAAAAAGTTATATTCCGAAAGATTACGTTTTTCTCGACATTTTTTATTACTACAGCTATTACTATAAGTAGATTACCTACTATTAATTATTTTAACTAAAACCTACTGAAAGCAGTATTCTTCTAAATCGTATAACAGCGATCGAACAGGATATTGCCCTACAGATATAACATAACATTTGTTCTAACGGAATATATCAATTTTTTTTTTTTGGCCATCTCCCTTCTGAGTTCTTGAACTTTCTCAACAAAAAGTCTCAAATTTATAAGGCTCTATACCCCATTTGAAATAAGATTAGACATTAAAACAAACACAATCCGTTCAACCGATTTTGACTTCTATACCGTAGGCATAAGGATAGCATTAAAAGCAAAAAAAGTTACACAATACCTATCTACTGCGGCTGCCATTTGTCATGCCACCAACGCAATAGAATTCAAAATCGGTTGAACGGAATGCAAAAAAGGCTTATCTATACGTCTAATCTTATTTCAAATGGAGTATAGGTAATGTGATAATGTGTGATGTTTCAGACAATCACGGGTGCTATGAGCACCCTAACGCCGCCCATACCGCTTGAAAAGCCTGAGAACAAGGCGCGCGTCGACTATATACAGGTATGATAAAGTTTTATTAGCTGACTAGCTGCGCCCCGCGGTTTCACCCGCGTAATTCTCTATCCCGTGGGAATATCGGGATAAAAAGTATCCTATGTTCTATTCCAGGTCATGGTCTACCAATGTGCCCAATTTTATTTAAATCCGTTCAGCCGTTTTAGCGTGAAAGCGTAATAAACAAACTCACTTTCGCATTTGTAATATTAGTTAGGATTAAATCAAGAAATGAGGGCTTCTTCTGTATTAAATTTAGATTTTTTTAGATAGTTATTTTCAAAACACGACTAGTTCCGAACACGACGTATTGCTACGCCGAGCGCGGCTCACTCTGCCTCCGGCTCTCGGCGTGGTAACACTTCGTGTTCGGGTTCGCGACAAGTCAATCGTCATCGAGGATGCTTCGTTGAGAGGTGAAACACGTGTCGATTTCTTATAGAGTTTTATGACTCTTTAGGAATAGTTAAGCGGAATAGGTAACTAAATATATCTACGTCTATTGTATTTTATAATTGATTTCCGCAAAGTCACGCCTGAATTAATTAACTATATTCACCTAATAAGCTGGGAAGAATATTTCTTATGCCAGCCGGCATAAAATGGTCGCATTAGCACCTTTCGTATAAAAGTCCCTTAAAAACTTGACTCTCATACACAGGACGTAGCGTCTCAGCCCGACTTCGACTACCCAATGGAATTCTACGAGCACACAGAAGCGCTCTGGAAGGACCAGGGCGTGCAGCGCACCTACGAGCGCAGCAACGAGTACCAGCTCATCGACTGTGCCAAGTAGTACGTATCCACTCTGTAACCAGTATCAACCAATATGTTACTTTTTATATACAATACATAGGGGTTGTAATAAATGAGATCATTCACCGTCCATACATTTTTGGGCTAAATGTGAAAGTGTTTTTCTCTTCATTTTTTATTACTCCAAGCTATTACTAACTTAAATTAGATTACAAATCATTATTTTAACTAAAACAGTATTTTTCAAAATCATCTAATAGCTCAGGGAATTACCCTACAGATTTGGTCCGATAGTGAAAAGTGAAGAGAATAACATGGTCTAACGGAATAAATAATTATTTTTGTTTGGCCGGCAATTTCATAATTTAGCCCAAAATTAATGGTCTTTTAAAAAAAAACACATTTTGACAAGCTATGCGAATTTCGCGATTTCAGGGTTGGCCCCATAGTGAAAGTTGTTCATAATGATGAGTACAATGACCCCTTAAAATATTTCGTGTATAAAGATACATCTTATACAGGGTGTTAGGGTAAACACCGTTATCCTTGAAACCAGTGGTTTGGTTTAATTTATAGAACGTAAAATCAATGAAAAATTACAACATTTTTTTTTTATTAGTCTACATTTTACCACAAGATTATTTCACCCTTTCACCCTATGCGCTAGGGCAACGAACTTGCGTCTCAACACGGGCGGGGGGTGCGGGACGTGACCTGCCCGGCCGCGACCGCGATCCCTCCCTCAGTCAATCAGCTGTTTGTTACCCTAGCGAGCACGGTGTCAAATAGAAACTTTAAAAAATCTTTTAATGAAAATAACGTTTTATTTTATTGTTACTCGGTAAACTACCCATGGTTTTAGTGACAGCGGTGTTTACCCTTACACCCTGTATAGCGTTATCTGCAACTAATTTAATAATTTACTCTCCTCACAGTTTCCTGGACCAGGTGCACATAATAAAGCAGCCGAACTACACGCCGACGGAGCAGGACATCCTGCGCTGCCGAGTGCTCACCTCCGGCATCTTTGAGACGCAGTTTGTCGTCGATAAAGTCAATTTCCAGTGAGTTTACATATATTTTATAATCATTATCACTAAGCCCATAGACGTCCACTGCTGGACGTAGGCAGGTGGACTATGTCCAACAGTGGACGGCTTTAGGTGCCGCCATAACGGCTGGTACCCATGAAATTTCGCCCCCCGTCTCACCGCGTGGCATCCCATCGCCCGCCGACACTATTACATGCCTTTCGCTTAGGCGCCATTTCATCTCCACGGGCGACAGAATCGCGCCACCAAATTCAATAGAAACTTTATGAACCAATCTCCACACGGCGATAATTTGATGATACGGTTTGACTATCGCCGCGATTCTCTCATCTGTGGAGATTGCGTTATTTCAGTCTTTTTTTGTACCTTTACTGGTAAGGGTCGTATAGCCTGATGTTAAACAGCATTAAACCTTCAATGCTAAAATAATGTTTAGCTTTATTACTAGTATAGATTTGTTCATCGGTTGCGGAAGGGTTACCAACGCTGCGCCACACTGGTACGCGCTCGCCAATTTATATAAGCCATACATTTAATGTGTACAAGGCTTTTTAAAATTAATTGCTGAAACTTTACAGTTTACGGTTTGTACAGGCTCTTATATTCTACTTTTATACTTTTTTTTTGACGGTGGGATATAATCAAATGACTTCTGAGGGCGTGTCAGACTTTTACTGACTAGAACGCACCCGTGTTTTTTCAGTTGCCCGTTGCCAAGGGCCCCGGTACGGCTTTTTTTTTTTTTTTTTGGGTGGGAAATCTTCAAATGACTTCTCCCGCTCTGGGCGGAGCGGAAGGGCGTGTCAGACTCTTACTGAGTAAAACCCACCCGTGTTCCTTCAGTTGCCTGTTGCCAGGGTCCCGGTATCCCTTTCGGACTATTCCGCAACCCTGGCAGACCCCGGTACCCCTTGCGGACGTTCTCGCAGCCCTGGCAGGGACTTTGTTTTTATACTTGTAAAATACAAATCTAATGGCAATCCTCCTTCCAGCATGTTCGACGTAGGCGGCCAACGCGACGAGCGACGCAAGTGGATCCAGTGCTTCAACGACGTCACAGCGATCATCTTCGTGACGGCCTGCTCCTCCTACAACATGGTGCTGCGCGAGGATCCCACGCAGAACCGGCTGCGGGAGTCGCTCGACCTCTTCAAGAGCATATGGAACAACAGGTATCATAATCTGCCTAACCTTTTCCAGGTCATGTTGGAGTCGGCCTCCAGTCTAACCTGACTAGTATTTTAAACGGAGCAACTGGCTATCTGACTTCCACAACCCAATTATTGGGTAACACGATATCCCTTGGTAAGACTGGGTATCAGACTGATAGAGAGTCTATCGACGGTGACATCTACAGTTCGGTACTCCAAGTAAACACAGTGGTTTTTATCGTAAGCATCTCATTTCTACTGCTTTTTGTTCTAAGGTTATTCACCATTGTATGTGGTAACTTTCGCACGTCACACTAAAATCAGTGTGAACAAATACAGTAGCCTGACACTTTATAATTCGGGTGACATTCATCTGACATTTTCAGAATCATTATTTATTTATGCCTTAAAACTATCATTAAAGGTCTTAGCCTAATGCGATATCCAAGGAATATATACAAAATTAAAATTAAGATCATTGTTTATAACATAATATAAATAATAGTAGTTTTGCAAATTCACCCCATGTAAATATATCATAATCATTCTCTTCCACTTATCTCCCTCTTCTTCCATACTTCTCTATTAGTCATCTCGGCAGTTTCCCCCCTTTGCCAAAGCCATCTTGACATTTTTAGAATGTGACCATAATTAAAAAGTTTCGGTTATATCCCAGCTTTCTAATTGCGTAACTTATTTTCGTAAACGTTTAAGACTAATTTGTTTCATTTTGACAGTTCAACAACATTAATTGCGTTATTTACGTTGTTGAGAAGATCTTTTTCGAACATAAGAAGTAATGGATTAGGACATTTGACTAACCGATTCCGATTCTGATGGATCGTGTATTAGACAATTGGGGTGCTGGATCAACAGCCATATAACAAACCCTAGTACTATAAATTATGATTTCATTTTTATTTTTTAATGTTTTAACCTTCTAAATTCAATATTACAGATGGCTGCGCACGATATCCGTGATCCTCTTCCTCAACAAACAGGACTTGCTCGCCGAGAAGGTGTTGGCCGGCAAGTCGCGCCTCGAGGAGTACTTCGGCGAGTTCGCGCGGTACAGTACCCCGCCCGACGCCGCGCCCGACACCCGGGACCATCCCGACGTCGCCAGGGCCAAGTACTTCATCCGAGACGAGTTTCTTGTAAGTATGCGACATGGTTTCAATAGTAGTACGCTCTTTGTGAAGAAAGTTGCCGGGAAAGTACTACCAGGTGCCATATTAATGCGCACGGGTTGTACATATTTCTGCTGCCAAGCAACGCTGCAACGGAGCAGTGGTGGCCCAGTGGTAACGGCCGCGACTTTCGAGTTGTAGGTCATAGGTTCGAACCCAGACAGGCGCTTTACTTTGTGTAAATTATTTCATCACCACTGCTCTCGAAAACTGTGAAGGAAAACATCGTGAGGAAACCGACATGTCTTAGAACCAAAAAGTCGAAGACATGTGACATCTACCAACCCGCACTGGGCCCGCGTGGTTACGACCCACTCCCTGTCACTGAGAGGAGGCCTGTGTCCCAGCAGTGGGAACATTATAGGCTGATTATGTATGTATGCTAGTATAGGTGAAATCCAAAGAAATGCCCGGGAAGATGATATGGCCAGAAAGGATATTGAGATGACGGCTATTTAAAATATATGGGACAAAGGGGACGACATGTTGTACCGATTCTCCCCATTGCCTAGTCTTTTCCCAACTATATTGGGGTCGGCTTCCAGTCTAACCGGATGCAGCTGAATACCAGTATTTTACATGGAGCGACTGCCTATCTGTTCTCCACAACCCAGTAACTGGGTAATAGGATACCCCTTGGTAAGACTGATGTTGTACCGATCCCAAAAGATGAAATAATGTATCTCATAATGTTGATGTGTGTTCCAGCGTATAAGTACAGCAAGTGGCGACGGTAAGCACTACTGCTACCCACACTTCACGTGCGCCGTCGACACCGAGAACATCAAGCGCGTGTTCAACGACTGTCGCGACATCATACAACGCATGCACCTCCGACAGTACGAGCTACTCTAACCGACGCTAGAGCGAATAGGTAACGTGTTCTTATAGTACACACGGCTACACATCAAGCTATACATTTCCAGTTTATGCTGATCTCGCATTGTAAAGGATTTCCGTACAATGCGAGGTCAGCTTATACTGGAAATGCATAGCTTGATGTGTAGCCGTGTGTACACTGTCGGGCATAGACTAGAACTTTATTTATTTAAACTTTTCGCACACAAAAAAGGTACAAAGGCGGACTTAATGCCTTAGGCATTCTCTACCAGTCAACCAAAGGTGGTGAAGAGATTAGATGGCGGGTGCCCTGATTGAGAGGAAAAAAGAGAGAAAAAAAAAAATAATAAGGAAAAATATATATATCATAATGCATTATAGATAAAACAGTTTTTACAGTACATAAATACGCAATCAACTTATGATACATAAATACTTACATACATATTTACTAAAAAAAAAAATATTTTAGGAGGTTATAGCACCATAGCCTACCAAAAACTTTACTAAGACCACGTTCAAATAGGAAAAAAAACTGAATAGTTTTTTAAGTGTCCCAAACATGAACTCAAACATAAATTCCAATATGGCGGCTTCCAAAAATTCGAATTTCGATTTACTTGTTTTGCATGCATTGTTTTTGAGGGTACTAATGTCAAAAATTAGGTCTAAATCAGAACCAGAAATGACAGGCTTTAAAAAAAACTATTTAATAGCCACAGTCATGGGAAACGTTACCATGATTTTAGTGGTATTTTAATGTTAAAACTATAAGGGTTCCTTGTTGACTACGGAAACCTAAAAACGGTTCTAAAAAAAACATAACATTACGCATGTAATTCCACTAAGGGTGCGGCAGAGGTGTGCCTTAGCATGTGCACTCACATTTCGCCAGTTATGTTTAAAGTCCCATGTAATAAGGGGCGAAGCTACTGCCATCAACCGAACATAAATCTAGACTCCGGGCTGCTACTGACAAATTCCTGAGAAAAACCCCTTAAACACTTTACTCGACGTGGGAATCGAACTCTGGACTTCACGGTCAGCAGTAGCGCTTGCGACCACTAAACTCGCGACAATCTAAGAAGTCCGTTTTGACGTTTCGTTCTCTTACATGTAATAAAACGTTAAGCCTTGAGAATCAGTTTTAAGCAATGTAGATAAGTCGTCGATTACAAACTCTCTAAGTATGTTCAATCGTTATGTCTCGAGAATCAATCAGATTTTTATAGCTGTCAAAACGGACTTCTTAGATTGCCGCGAGTCTAGACCAACGAGGCAGGTAAAAATGGTGCGTACATGAAAATTAAAATTACCCTTTCTATTACAGATAAAGTTCGTGCGAAGGCTCGGTAGGCCCGCCACGCAAATGTCCCGGTCAGCAATACATACAACGTACAGCCGTGAGTCCCCTCGTTACTTACCGCCGTAGCGATACCGCTTCGTGACGATTCCATCATTGTTTCACGATGAAATGTTTCCGTGATTCGATGTATAGTTGGTAGAAATAATCGCCAGTTTTTGTTAGGACATGAGATGCTACTAACTTATATTACAAAATAAATCCGGTTACATTTTTTAACGTTACAATCTCGAATTCTCTCAAAATCTCGAATATTTTCGAGTAAATGGGGTATTAGCAACTTATTTCTCGATTTATAGTAATTTTGATTTTGAAACAAAAACAGAACGAAATGTAAGATTGTTGTCAGTGGCGATTATATTCTAGGCGATTATGAATCGATTACGAAGCGTTTATCGATATATCGCGGCTAGCGATGCTCCCATGGTGTTTCCGAACGTCAGAGTTCCCAAAAAGCTGGCAACTGTAGTCGATTTTATGTGAGAATTTACTAAATATGTATAAAAAAAAACAACATTATTGTGAATGTCTTCATAAATTGTCTGTAGTCTGTAGAATAATGCCATTTGTTTCCATAAGTACTTGTGAGAAGCCATATGCAATGAAGTATCTAATTCTATTCTAAAAAATCTTTTTTCTTGTTACATTATAGTGTGACAAAAATCACTAAAGTACAATGGATCTAGTGGCATTATTACAAAGTACATTATTTGGTTCATCTTTAGTAAGTTGTCACCATAGTCGATTTTGTGAACGCACATCACTACGTTCCAAATTCGAACACGTAGTGCTGTGACGTTGTCGGGTCTATTGGGTTGTGACGCGATTCGACTAAATTCGACTGCTCGATTAGAAGCGTGGAGTTTTCGAATATTCGCCAGTTATGTTTATAGTGAATCGATTAATCGATCGGTCTATTTACGTATGTTTAATTCAGTTGACACAAAAAATGGTACTTATAAGTTGTTCTTAATTCTTATTATTATAATTATTTGCTTCAAGATTCTATTATAAATTGATAGTTGTTGATTTTAAAAACGTTTATTTTTAATTGTAACTTATACATTTAAATCATTGCGATATTCACAGTAAGTGCTGGTTTAGGACAGAATGTTGTCGAGAACATTTTATTAAATGTTTTAATCGACTAAAATTATTTGGGAACGGATAATCGACTAACTTCCCATGAGCGTTATTTGTAATATTGCGTAAAATCGCCAAACAGACTATTTAGTGATGTGAAAGGTATTTGGGTGTATTTTTAGTCGATTTGAAGTTAGTATGAAAATCTAGATTTTGGTCTATCTAGATTAGACTGGTTCGTGTGAAGGTGCGAGCGACCCGGTGGGAGATGGGGCGATACGGCGATGGTACGATACCGACACGATTAATATCATGACACGGGAAATCGCTATACGCATTTTTCTTAGAAAAATCAAGAAAATATTAAGTTTTTCTAGGATTTTCTTAGAAATTTTGCTGTATATTTTACAGAAAAAAGATTATTTCTTATTTCACATACCAAAAAAAAATTCACAGTACACGAACGTTATCTAAAACAATTTTTTAACTGTTAAAGACTCCATACACGTTACCGTCGTCGTTCGCGCCGCTCCGCAGCTGATCTAAACGGTTTTATATTAAGGATCATCGATGTTTAGCAACGCCTTGAGGCTAGTTCAATAGTATTCACTTCACTTTCGAGTACACAAGCTTTTTAGGTTTTAAGCTTAACTGGACAAGGTGTGGACTATGCACAGCAAAATGGGCCGTTTATGTAGTGGTAAAGCCGTTGTTTCGTTGAGATGGGATAGTACTATTCGTACTATATAGTTTTTTTTTCTATTGCATTGGAATAATAAAGGCTCAGATATCCTAATTTGAGACATGTTCAAGATATTTTTGGCCAAAAATAAAACAGATAGTGATTTTTTTGAAGTGGAAATAAATAATAAAATCTGAACTCATTTCTGTTGTCTATGCAATTTTGCTTCCACGCACAAGGTTTTTTAAACATTTTTAATTGCGTTTTAAAATGTGTAGTCCACCTACCTCAACCATAACCAAATTACCGAGCGCAATCATTTCATGCTCAAATTAGGCCAAATTTTTATTTTATTTATTTAAAAAATAAACCTGAATAAAAACAATAATTTTGTAGTGAAATTATACAATGAAAGTATAGCCATGTTTTTTTCTAGATCAAATTAATGAAGAATATTTAAATATCTGTATATTTTTGATTACAGAAGTTTTTAATTTTATTTTTTTTCCTTTGGAGTAATTTTTTGGGGTGGTCACTGATGTGTTAGTTTCTTCATCAAAGTAACTTATGAAGAAATATACCAACTTTACTTTTGTACTATCAAAGTTTAATACATGTATTTTAATCTTGAAATTATTTTCGATATAAATTGTGATTGAAATGAGAATGAGTTTAAAAACCTATTGAGTGGATGGAACCTTGGCATATTCATAAATATGAAAGGTGTCGTGTGACAGGGTTAGAACGAAGTTCCTACAAAAAAAAAAACATAAACAAATGACATATACAAAGGGTAACATTTCAAAATGCTGCCGTTTTTAGCTAGCTCTCATTGGCCAAGTTACAAAAGTGTCATGACGTTCAAAATGTTACCCATTTTAGCTAGCTCTCATTGGCCAAGTATACCGTGTATATAGTGCGATAAGTAACTTCGTTCCAAAATATACAACCAAATCATAATAAAAAAACGCGACGAATCTAACACACGAGTGCACCTTTATTTAGTTTATACAAAATAGTTTAAAATCGTTTTATTTTTAATTGTTTATCAAATGTACGTCTTCCAATATTGTGTATAGGTTTTTAATTTTAATTTCGTCTTGTCTAACTCGTTCATAGCACAATTTTTGACTAAAATGTAACAAATGAAAGTGCTTTCGTAGATTTTAACTTAGTTATTAATTTTTTTTTTGTAATGTTGAGCTTTTAGGAACTTAAGGTCCAAAGATCCGACGTATTTGATGCGGCCGGCTGAATATCACTATAGCAGTATTTGAGTTAAAAAAATATTTTCAAAGATTATTACATACTATTTTTTTTTTTCGTTATAAGATGGACACAATTTTAGCCTTTAAGTACAAAGATTACTAACCTATCCTAACATTAATTTACTAAATATAATTATCATTATTATTTATATTAAAAAAATTAAAATTGGTTTATGTACTTACACATCGTGCTATTTTAAGAAATATTTTTAAAATACAAAATGATCTATTCTATCGTTATGAATCTTAATATATTTTTGATTTAGTGAAAATTTAATTACCGTTTAAGGTATTGTTGGGCAACTGTTGGGCAACTTAAGTGGTACGCTTTAATGGCTAAAAGACGGCAACTATCGTACTGCATTCATTCCACTGAAACATTGTAAAATATCAACGCGATTTTCATAGTAGTTGCGATGGATTGTTGCGCCACTGTCGCCCAACAGTTGATTTGTAAAATATTAACCAAGTTTCATTATATTGTCTAAGTGGCTTCTAGTTCAGTCATTGGTTACTTTTTAAAGCAATTTCTTTCATGGTTGTACTATCCTAAAATACCTTAAACGGCAAAAAAATAAAATTGTTAATATATTATAATTTATTAATTATATAATTTGTTAGAAAATGGTCCTTAATATAAGAAAGTTAAGCTGGAGTTTGTGTTATGTGCCATAATGTAGTGTTGCCAGCGGAAACACCATATCCTATGTTACCATACTAAAAAAACTGAATAATTCCTTCCTTCGTATCGTATGTAAAGTAACAAAAATTCGCTATTTTTGCTTTCTAATCGTAACACTATCGTTATTTTTTTTTAAATATAACTATATTGAAATTGTATTTTTTTTCTTTTTTGTGTTATATAAGTTTCACTTTAAATGTAAGTAGAAGAGAATATAACGTACATTTAAAATATTAAATGAAAGTATATGTTAATTCATAATGTTGTATGGGGGTTACCACAGGTTTTGACTGCCTGTCAATTACAAACGACTTGGATTATGTCGGACGAGCGCGGCTGCATTGGATTACATATAAATCTATCATTTTTACGATAAACTAGGTTATACAACGTCCTGGACTTAATATTATAGGCATTTTTCTTCAAAAACACCAAATTTACAAAAATCTGGTTACAAAAAAAAGGGTTTTTCCACCGATGTCACCCGCGTTCGTGCAATCGTGCAATAAGGTGACCTCCCTACTAACGGCATCACTATAGAATCATTGTGTAATTAAAAATTAACATGGCATTCTTTATTATATATGTAATTTAAAAAAAAGTACTATTTGGTAGCTATTTAAGTAAGTACTAGCGTAACGCAAAATAAAGTGGAATGCAAAAGTAACAAAAAGTAACAAAAAAAAAGGTATAATATGATATTGTAGACTGCTAAAGGTTGGGGTACTTTCTGTCTTGCAGTGCTACGTGGTAGTCGGATCTGTTCGGGCTGAGTCGCGACTTTTATGACTTTTCGACTGAAGCTCCCCCCCCCCCCCGCCCCTTTTTAATCGACACTTCAAAATTCGAAACTATCTCGAATCGCCGAATGACGTTTATAAAGATTTTTTGGCTTGAGTTTTGTCTAACTTGATTGATATAAATCCAGTATATTTACTTAATACTTTTTTTTTTAATAATTCCGTTCAAAGAATATTTTCCAAAATTGGTGATACAGAGACGTACACTTCTGGATAATTTTGCATATTATAACATTTTGTTATATCTTACATACCTACATAAACCCACGCCTTCTTCCCATGGGGGTAGGCAGGAACTACAGAACGCTATCTGCTACGATCCTTACACACTCCTTTTGTTTTGTTTACGTTCATACATCAGGGAGGCTACCACCACAGCTTACAGCAGTATTATTTTAATATTACTTAAGTGTAGGAAAGAGATGAAGCTCTACGGGACATATAGCTCCATCTCTTTCCCCACGAAGTAAGATTAAAATAATAGGTACTGCTGTAACCGGTGGTGGTAGGCCCCCAGGTCATTGCTACCGGTTGCAAGTACCACGCGCCTGACCTTTCTGAAGATCATTACCAATAAGGTCCCCCCCTCCCGCGTTTCCACTCACATCTGCCTATATTTGTTATATTTTATTTGAACTTTTTTTTTTTTTTACTACTTTAACAGTTGTAAAAGTCGTCACTCAGTAAAAGGAACATACTGTAACTTCGAGATCTTAAGTATGCACATGTTTAGTTTGATCTGATTTCAGTTGTAGGCTGGGTGCTATGTGCGAGTTTACATAACTAGTTATGTAAGTAAGACACAGTAAAAACAGACATAATTATGTACAGTAAAACAATTTTCTTAGTGTCCCTCGGGAATCATCGTATTTCCGAATACAAACGAATGCTAATTTCCATGTCCATCAATTATTAGATTTATCGTGTATAATAATTTGAATTCAGAACTAAGTACTTTATTGTTGTTTTGTTTTGATTACCGTGTGAACTATATAGAGCTGTAAAACTATTTTCCTTAAACTATTTCCTCCCATTTTTTAAATTAATTACATTCAATTAAAAGAGTATTAAGAGTAACAACTCTATACTTCCAAGTCGATTGAGGGCGTCCAGTCTGCACCAAGTGCAAAGGGCGACTGACGAAACACGAAGTTTGCCGAAGGACATTAAGAAAAAAGTTTGACTGTAAATAATAAATGATTATAATTCTGTAAGTAGTACAAACACTTTTACACGTCAATCATATTTTAAAAACTAGATTAGGTCGGCGTTTCCTATATGACTAATCTGAGAAGAAAGACCGAAACAAACTCAGAGGTCGCAGTCCAAACATAATCTCGGTCAGACAATGTAGATTAGTGTCAGAAATGGTCTTTTGAGGAACGAACCACAAAGATTTGAGTGGACCTGTCTTTTACAATATGAATAAAGAGGTATTTATTATACACAGTTTTAAACTATTAAATAAATACGTGTGATTGAGAAATTGAAAATGAATGACGTAATATCTAAAGGAACTGGGTAAAGGGATATTTGAATCGCAGTGTAAGAGATGAAAATGCTTACAGATAAAAGAGGGTTTTTTGCCGTTTGTAAATAAAAGGCATTGCAACAAAAGGCAAAATGAATTTGGAATATCTAAAATAGATCACCTTACTTCATAAAAAGTTGTTGAAAAGAATTGAATTCGTCCAAAAACTTTTTATTAGAGTAAGTATTTAAATTTTCACTATATAAACATCACACTTTGTTTCCCCGAAGGGTCGGGCAGAAGTATACCCAAATACACCCACACTCAAATTAATCTTATTTATCATCTAGTTATGTAAGCTCTAGCACTCGTAAAAGCAGCGCCCGGCTAAGCTTTTGATATAAAAGTACACGACTTAGAGAAAAATCACGATTTCATAGAGAAGCACATTGAATTATAAAACAATTTCATTATTATTCTAGTTACGCTTCAGTTGTTGACTATAGCTATTTAGTTGACTAATATTAAACATATTAATTTATAATAAATGCCAGTTTTAAGCTCACAATGTTTTCGGTTGTTTAAACTTCAAAGACTTGAAAATTATACGTAAACAATTTAGTTCCAATTTTTTATATGAATGCAGTGCAGTTCTTCTATAGTCGGGTCATCGAATGCTAATCTTTTTTCACAAATTGTATATATGGCGTTAGCGCATTTTTAGGGGGTATTTCGTCCATTTAAGTGTTAATTAAAGACTAGGTGATAATGGGAAAAGTTGTTGGAGTAACATCAGTCTTGGATCGAGTGTCTGACACAAGGCAGTGCGGAATTGATCCCCTAAGAAATGTCAACGTAATACAAGAATGTAAACTTTGTATATTGCTGTCCTACCCTCATCCCTGTACGATTTAAGTGAACGCAATAACTTGTGAGTCATTGTAACGTGTGTATAAAGGTAGCTTAGAACATAATTTTCTATGTTTTTCAATATTTAGATGAAATACTGCCAGTGTCGTGCTATGTCGGAGATGTAGGCTTTCCGTTCGGTCTTTGCTCTCGGGCATATTTCATTTACATATTTTTCATATAATCGTGTTCGGCGCAAACAATATCGACGTAGGGTTAATACTTTGTTTCGCGTGCTCGAATCCTTCACTAGTAGTATCGTAACGTCTGTTGCCAATAACCAAATAGTATTGAAAGATTCCTCCTTTTTTAATATATCTTCATAGTAGTGTTAAGTGAATGTACTTGCGCACAATGTATGTGAGGACGTGTCGAGTACCGTTTTGTTTTTACACAAAGTGCAGCGATCGGCTGCAAATATTTTTGGTAATAACCTTTACCTATTCGCAAAACTCGCTGATGAATGACGGCATTTAATTAGTGCTCATAGATTTCTTTCCATTGTAGCACAAAAATAAAATAAAAAACGTATTTTTCTCTCAATTTTGGGTAGTTAATTTTTTTAATAGATATTTTATAGCATAGCTCAAACTCACCTTGTTTAGAATCGGTATTTGAGATCAGCACTTAACATTGTGTTCGTTCACACGGACTGCGGATCATGGTGTATTTAATCTTAATACCTACGTTTAATGATATACTGAAAATCTATATTTTTAACAAATTTAATTTAAAAAATATACCTAATTAATGAAATTCCTAAAGATATAAATGAAATTTTTAATATTTATGTGTATAGTAGTGTGTACTGCGAGGTGATTATTAAATAACAAACGCTTATAAGTTTTATGTCTCCACAGATTCGTGCAAAGAGAAATATATAATTTACTGTCCATGAAATTAATAATAATCTATAACTGATGTGTACAAAAATCAGTATGTTTCAGGCATTTTGAATCCGACTTAATGTATGTAAAAATAAATGTTGTTTTAAAATGGTCGTATTTCATTTTTCATCACCCGGTACATCTTTACATAACAAAAACATCAAGAATATGAATGAACATACTACAATTAAAATATACCTACTATTGTAAATGAATACATATAAACTAAATACTAATATTCACATACGCATTTTTCATCAATTTGGTTTCATGTGACTAAGTTGCAAGTGAAATTATTCAGCACTGGCTACTGCCAGCGACTTCGCCCGCGTCATATCTTTATAAATTATAGCCTTTGTTAGTCAGTGATATTGATAATGTAGTATAGGTACTACTGGTAAAATAATTTAAAAAATCGATCTAGTAGTTTTTGAATTTATTCATTACAAACAAAAATACATTTTTTTTTTATAATATTCGTGTAGATATAGACAACCCTTCTTGGCAGTCTGGTAAAAAATATGTAGGTAGGTATTACTTTATTTTAATTAGAACAGTTAATAAACCAATTACAGTAATTAATAACAAACGTAAAAAGAAAAAACAGGAAATTATAAAGTTGAGATAAAACGTTTCATAATTAAAATAATAACACTTTCATGAATCTCACACTGTACTTTTTTTTCAATAAAAGATACGTCCATTCATCCACTAAAAAGACTGCTAAACTGTACTAGCTTAGCGCCAATAGCCCATCGGATGGCGCGCTGGCGACTAGAGAGGTCGTGAGTTCGATAACCCGTTGCACTGTCGACGAGAACCCTCTACATAAGTATTTGCTAAGTTGGAGGAACAGCGCCCCACATCGTTGGATGAAATCGCCGCAGGAGCTGACGTGAATACAAAAATATAAGGATAAGTATCACTCCACTACAGTCTTATCACAGTTAGGCAATAATCTCACCGCCCGCATGGTCGGCAGCCCCGACGTGTTTTTTTATGGAATTTTTTACTTTTTGTATGGAAAATAAGGAAAAAAAGTTACCAACATGTTGAGTATTAAGGGTTGAAGGGCTTCATAAAGGGGGTCGAAATTTTCATTATTTTTGCGATGGGACACACCGTTTTCGAGATATAAGCAAAAGAAAATAAATAAAAACTTTTTACAAAAAAAAAAACCGACTTCCAAAAAAAACACTCAAAACTGCAAAATAACTTTATTTTCGGAAGTCGGTGTCTTTGCTTTTCAATTTTCGTTTTTTGCCACCGACTTCCGAAAATAAAGTTATTTTTCAGTATTGAGTGTTTTTTTTGGAAGTCGGTTTTTTTTTTTGTAAAAAGTTTTTATTTTTCACTTTTTAGTTGTGGTACCTACCCCACACAAATTTGAATACCACTTGCTGATGTAAATAACAGTGAAGGAGTAAATGAAAACATCGTCTAGATAAACTAAGTGGGAAAAATTCGTAATATTGAAGCTAACTCAAAAACTACGCAAGCAAAGTTAATAAAATTTATATAGGGACCACCTCGGAAGCATGACCTACCATACAAAAAAAGAATCATCAAAATCGATTCATAATTGGCGGAGTAATCAGGTAACAAACATACAAAAAAAAAAAAAAAAAAAACATACAGACGAATTGAGAACCTCCTCCTTTTTGAAGAAGTCGGTTAAAAATAGATATAGTTCTGTTTTGTAACTGAAGTCGAGGTGTTGGTTTGAATATTAGTTCATGACATCTAATTTTATTCCACATCGCGATTAAAAATAGAGTTTGGTTTCTTAGTCGGGATAAGGTGGACTGTTATGCGTGTACGTTTTTTGAGCGTGAAAATCGTAGTCGCTAAGCCGTCGGCGGTGGAACAGCCACAGGCGCCTTTACCGCTGGTTTTACATCACTGTCTAAATCCAAGTGATCTTTGTCGTCTTTGCTATAAGGTTACTATCAGACGTAAAATAAATGAAAGACTGTAACCATAGATATCCGGAGATATGCCTTCTATCTATATTTGTTCAAGTTCAAGTGTCGCCACCTTTTCCCCACTCCCGAAACTCACACAGAAGCAAAAGAAATACATACTGCACACAATATGCTTTTATCGCACTCACACAGCCAAATATGCGTAACACATTTGTTTTAATTTAATGCTCACATGATCAAAAGGGGCGGGCATTAGAAAGTATAGATACAGTGACTGTACGCACACAAGCAGCTCTAGCCTCAACTAGGGATGAGGGGTTGATATAAATATTTGATCGATAAAAATATCGATGAAAACAGGATATCTATGATGAAAACCGACTGCAAAAAAGAGAAGTATTTTTGGGCGTATTTTGATGTAATTAAAACTAACGTAATTAAAATCTAATTTATAATTCAAAAGTCATTTAAAACTGAAATAAAATGCATAAAAATAACACCTCAACAAAAAAAAACGGCTGAAATAACTAAATCGAAGTGTAAAATATGTACGATGTTTTTTCAAAATTTGTATCCGTTTTATTTACGAATAAAACAAGGTGTTACGCTTCTATAAATTTCTCTCCTCATAAAATATCCATTCCGGGGGCCTTATATGAAAATCGATTCTTAAGGAGTAAACAAACTCCAATAATATTATTTTATACTAGCTGTGCCCCGCAGTTTCACCCGCGTAGGTCGATCACGGTCTTGTGGGAATATAGGGATAAAACGTATCCTATGTCCTATTCCAGGTCATGGTCTACTCGAGTGCCCATCCTCTCCTCTCTAGAGTAGGGAAAGTCGCGGCGGCGCCCGGCGTCGAACGGTTCGCGTATTGCATTTTTATACTAGTGATAACTTCAAAATTAAATGACCGATTCGAATGAATTAAAAAGTATATTACTGATACATAAATACCCTTGATGTTAAAACTATTTATTTGAATAAGAGTTAATATTATGTTGCTAAAACTCCTTCGGAAATAAAGCATTAATTTCGAACAAATTTGATTAGCATAAAAAAGGTTATAGTGAGTCAATCTTAAAAGATAGACGTGCTGTCGCGGACTTTTTTTGAGAACTTTTAAAGAGGAACAATTCCGTCATACATTATATTTGCGTAACTTAAACTGTTTACGTAGCGCACGAAACTGAAGCTCTCAAAAAGGTTTTCTCCCGTTTTTGCAACTTTTTCATGTATGCTCCGCTCTTATTGGTCGTAGTGTAGTGTGATGTTATATAGCCTATTACCTTCCTCGTTAAATGGACTATCCAACACAAAAATAATTTTTCAATGACAACCAGTACTTCCTGAGATTAGCGCGTTCAAACAAACAAACAAACTCTTCAGCTTTATAATATTAAATTAATATAGATATAAATCCGTAAGAACAACTAACAATTTTACCATCGATATCCATATCTCAGCGCTGCACACCACTAATGCATCGTTTTGAAATGTCACAATTAAATATTTATAAAATCCTTAAATATTATAATGAATGCTTTGATTTTTTACTTATCGGTGGTAGGACACGCCACATGTCTTAAGGTTTGTTGTAGTTGTCCTATTTTTGCAAATAAGCACGGAACAATTCGGCATTTTGTAAAAATACGAAATGACAGTGACACGTTTCGATGGAAACATAGAATACACGGTGCGCACCGTCGTCAGGCGCATATACACCCAGGTTGGCCAAGGTCAGGCGACATGTACCACGCCTCCAAGCCATATCCCTCGATATCCGTGACTGTAACTATTATCAAATGTCAACTCTGTGGCATTCTATGGTATAGGAAGGAAATGCTGGTTTCCGGGTTCGATTCCCGAATCGGAAAGCTTGCAGACCCGTGACATATCTCTAATGGTGAGCAACTACTGTGCGTAGTGATTTCACGCAATCAGTCTCGGATTGAACACGGACAATGAAATACGCGTATCGTAGCCCACTACTGGGCATAGGCCTGTCCCACCACACTTCAGCTGAGGTAGTGTGCACATGCAGCGGCCAGCGAGGACCTAACATAGCATCACGTCAGGATTCCTCGAAAGGGTGGCACAGTCCTCTTTCTTGCCCGTTCTACCTACTAAGTTTTGGAATAAGTAACTAGTTTTATCTCTGTCTGACTGACCGACCCCTTGACAATTCAAAAGTGCCTGTAATTAGTTTTAATTGAATTATAATATTGAGTTTGAGTTACAACCCGTGCGCATCAACATGGCTCCTGGCTCGGAACTCAATACTCCCCCCGCTACCCGCGCGGCCCCCCGTCGTCGACGTGCGGGGAAGCGATGGGAGCTCCAAATGTCATTTAGCCAGGTGCCATGTTTAAGCCTCGTATTCATGGTAAACATTTGTTTAGCAACATGGTTGCATAAACATGTTGCCGAGTTGTTGTCAACATATTGCGGGCAACACTTGTGTTGCGGAGTTGATCACGCCATGTTGCAGAGTTGACGCCCGGCGAGCAAAAACATCAATTTATCAACAAATGTTGACGTGTGTGGACGTGTTTGCAACTGTTTATAAACATGACGGTAGCACAACTACACTACTTCCTAGGCGCACAACAACACTACTTCCTCGGGCAACATTTTAACGCAGACTGGCGTGTGTGGACAACCCATATTGATTTAAACAAAGTTTCCAGCAGCATTCTCGCCGTTCATCAACAACGTTGATGAACAAATGTTTACCATGAATACGGGGCTTAATGCGCACGGGTTGTACCTCTAAGCAATGAAGCAGGCTTTCGTGTGAACGGTAATCGAACTTCATTCGATATTGATAAAATACTAATACTATTTAATAAAACAACAGTTTAATAAAAATCAATTTTATTATTATTAAAACCAGAATTCACAATTTCTGTGTAATTTAAAAAGAGCACTTCGAAAAGTAACGAGAATTTTGTCAAAACTAGAGTTGAAACAGCGAAACAAAATTATAAATAAATATTATTTACACGTCTATGGCAATACATAAGGTACGAGACATCTTTGGGCTTGCCCCTTAGCAAATAAAATGTCGGAAAAGATGAAGAAATTTTTAATAGCATTACAATACGGCCGATAAACCATGGCCGGTCCGAACTTTGCACAGTAAAGGCTGCGCAGTAATATTTTTTAGGAATCAAACGGTGACATGAGGCGAGTGTGAGCGAGAGAACATGCGCGAAAGTTCGGAGAGCCTATGTTCAGACCGGTCAAGATTAATCGACCAAATTGTAGTTATAGTAAAAAAAAACGGTGTGAGAACATTTCTACAATAAAAAAAGGAAGGCTGACATATTCAGATCATAATATAAATTAATAGAGAGACTAGTATTCAATGACACGTGAAAGTATAAAATTTAAAATGATTAAGCTTAGCGCAGGTTGAGGAAGGAAATGACATATGTATGTATATTGCACTTTTTTATGTTACTTGGTGGTAAGCTAAGTGGCGGCCAACTAGTTATTTAAGTGGTCACCGCCGTCAGCCTATAGACATCAGGCGATCTATTCTTTAAAAATTCACCGTGAAAACTTATGTGAAGTGAGCCGTCAATAGTGTCAGTCCGTATCATCAGGCGGATGACAGCTCACTTCACCTGAGTTTTCGCAGTGATCTTTTACAGATTATTGCTCGGTAGATTTTACACTGAATTGTGACGTAGCGAGCCCCCACTCCCCAACTTTATTGCGTTTTATCTGAATCATTTTTTTTAATTAATATGTGTCTAATATTTTTATATTATCTGACTGGTGGACTAAATAGTTTTTTTTTTACCCAGGCAACATCCATAGTATCTATATTACCATTATTTCAATGCAACTAAAATACATAAATATCCAAAGGCGTCTGCGCTAATCTTAAAAACGGACAAAGTTCGATGACACAATTTCACATAAAAAATAAAGAGTATTAAGTCCTTTTGCAAGTCTGCCCTACCGGGGCGCTAACTACATTATTATTCTAACTAATTTTAATTTTAAATATGTATAAGCGTACTGACTTGACATTACGACAAGTTATAAAGCGGAAAATACCGTGTTTTAAACAACATTGTCTCGAGGTATGTGTTTTAGGATACTGTGGATTTTAAAATAAGCGTTCTATTTTTTGGATAAGGTCTATGGTCTAAGATTAAAAGAAATAGTAATTATTTGTCCTAAAATCGTGAAAATCAGACTATTTTGATAATCTTCCAAATGCAATAAACATGGCAATGTGGTACATGTCTAAATTAACTCTAATCTAGCTAAGGATTTCTCAGGAATTTAGATCTTTTCTTGTATTTAGTTCAATTTAGAAGTTTGTTAAACAAATACTGATAATATCAGATGCTCTAAAATACTATAAAAATGGCTTGACATGAGCATGTAAGATGCACCATCCACACTTAGCCATATCAAAAAATAGAATCTCAATATTCGTTAATAAGCTTTTAAATAGCCACAATTTTTTTCAGAATCAATCAAGAAAAAATCTCTAAAAACGACTAAAATTAAAATATCCTATCCTATTTTGAGGCACATTATACTAAAATTAAGGACTTTTAATTAAAAACGACATTGGCACTGTCCTATTTATACATTGAATATTTCAATTTAGTTAAAACATTCCTTATTTTCTAACTTATTACTATTTTTTCTGCTGCTATCAATGAATTAAGTAATCAAGAGTTCCTCAAAGGTAGCCCGCGAAATCATTAATACATCTCTGTAACTTAGAATTGGTCTCAAATGTCATAATTTCATGAAAAAGTCATTCAATAGAATTATAATTCTGTAAATACTTATTTTTTATGTTCGCTTATGATCAAGAACCTGACACTGACCTGCAAATTGCAGAAAACGTAAGAAAATTTGAATTTCACAGGCTACAATTGCAGATCCATTAAGTTCTAAATCACTTTAAGAGATAGGCATTTTATTTTAAATAAGTCAGTCCCAGAACAAAAAGGGATACAAATTCCCATTTCTAAAATCATGCTCAATAATTAAGCGTAGCCCTTTCTAACTAGTCAGTACTCTGACTGTAACTGAAAATTGTCTATAAAGTTAAAAATACAGATACCTAATTGGACCCAAAGTAATCATAATCACTATGAATAATTTTTCATGGAATTTTTTCCACCAAGAAAATATGTTTTATCAAAAATAATATTTCTAAAATTTTAAATTTTATATTATTATTTTCACATGCAATAAGTAAAACAATTTTCGGAAAGGCTTTTTTTTAACAGATAAGTAAACGTTTTATAAAAATGGGTAATACAGGTACACATGCATTGTTAGTGCAAAAAAAAAAGTGTAATTTTATAGTTTAAAACACAAACAAATATTCACTGAAAGAGTCACAAATGCACTGCAGTTTCACATTTTCACACTGAGGTAGCTTATAGGAATCAAGTGAAAAACAACATTTCGCAAGTAATTCCTGATTTACACACATTATTACGAGTTTTTGCATAGGACGACTATTTGCAGCAAAAATGGTGTAGTTTTTGGCAAAACCGTTGTCTACGCTAAACATTTTAAGACATCGACACACCCTCGGTACTGCGATATGGAATAAATTCGAAACAAAAGCTAAAAAAAAAAAAAAACTTCGGGCCTTATCACACTGGCGATTTGCGAGCGAGTCATCAGCGAGGCGATTGTTCAACGCGCACACTGCGTATGAGTAGCGAGCACGCCACGTGTGCGCAACGAGAGCGATTGACGTGAATGTACAAGAGACAGCGAGTGTACAATATTGTGAAAACGCGGCGTATACGTCGCGTAGTCGCGGTTAGCTCGCTTCGCACTAGCGGAGAGCACGTTCACAGGTCGCCTCGTTGGAAACATGGTGGCAAACCGTCACTGTGATAATGCTCGTACCCCACAAATCGCCAAACATTAAATCCTACGTCATGAGCAACATTTTGAAAAACACTTCATTTCATATTTACACATTCATAAGAGTTCGCAAACACTAATTGAACACAGAAAAACTGCCTTTTTTCACACTTTTGGGCACTAAAGTACTTATTTTTGGGCATCAACTTACTTATTATTGGGCTCTTAAGTGTCCATTAAGTTCCATTCATAGAAAACCCCCTTTTTTGTACACTAAACTATCTTCTTCAGTCCAAATACACATAGAAATTGGGTGTCCCGCAGTATTTGGTTGCGAAGGCCTTGCCAGCGGCCGTGGGAGCGCTGAAGGCGATATCTGAGACGCGTAGGGCTTCGCCGTAAAGAAAAGAAGCTCGTGCGCACGCTAGCAAGCGAGCCGCGATGCCGCGACGTCGGTGGTTTATGTGCGTCCATATTCGGGATACGCCGCATCTGAAAGTGGAAACGAGATATTTTTAATGACAAGCCAAGGATATTAATAAGCAGTCTGCTATAAGCCAGCTAGTTTTATATGTAATAGTCCTTCAGACCGAATTTCCGCCATGGCGACCAATCTCAGCACAGCAATCCAGCCTTTGGCGCGGTAGATATACTTAGTTCAGGCGTGTGTATGCATACACAGGTGCACTCTCTCTTCCCTCACTCTCATAGTCCTCAAACACGGCAACCCAACACTCGCTCTCGTTCTATCAGGCGCGACACGTATGCGCGAGTCACCGCTAACTTCCAAACTCCGGGCTGTTACTAAGAAATTCCTAATGGAAAAACCCAATAACACTTTGCCTGACATGGGAATCGAACCCCACACTCAGCAGTCGAGCTTATGACCACGAGACCAACAGGTAGTCCAAGTAGTATGTACAGTAGGTGACCCGAGAGAAGTGGCCACCTCTCCAAGTAAACTGCTAGTTATGGTGAATGTTTAACTTGTGTTGTGTCTGACCAATACTTTGTTCAAGTATAACGTTAGTTGAATATTACAAAATTCATCAACTATTTTGCTGGTGTCTACTACGGAATGCGACCCAGATCTTCCACACAGCTCAGAGACCCAAGACAGAGTGACATTCTATCAACGATGATGGAAAAGGCAGAAATGTATAGGACTGGCATAAGAAAGCTTATGTCAATCCTATTGAAAATCGTTGTAGAAATAGGAAACTCTTTCGAAGCGATTGTCACTTGTCTAGGCCCTCATAGCTGTTTGGGAGCTTTAGATTTTCAATTATATGGTTACACTATATACATCTCTGCCTACCCTTCGGATAAAACAGCAGTGATATTATGTTTGTTATACTGACTTGACAGGATAGTCTTCTACACTGCAGCAGTCTGGGTCACCAGGGATCAGCTTGTAAGCTCGTACTTTGGGCTCAACAATCAGACACCCCATTATCTGCTTCTTTTCTATGTATAGGTAAGCCTGAAATGTTATACAAAACCAACTTTTATTATGTGGATCCAAAAACAAGATGCTACTGCTGTGCGTTCATTATAACTAGACCCGTGAAAGAAAGAAAAATATTTTATTTGGGACATCATCTGCCTAGCCTTTTCGCAACTATGTTGAGGTCGGCTTCCAGTCTAACCGGATGCAGCTGAATACCAGTATTTTACATGGAGCGACTGCCTATCTGACCTCCACAACCCAGTAACTGGGTAATACGATACCCCTTGGTAAGACTGGTTGTCAGACTTTCGGGCTTCTGACGACCCGTAACGACTGTCAAAGATCCACAAATGACAGCCGGGACCAACGGCTTAACACGTTTCCGAGGCACGGAGGAGTCTCGGTATATAAAGATGGTCACCCATCCACGGACCAACCCCGGCAAGCGTAGCTTAACCTGATGGATCGACCCGTGCGGCTGTTATTACGTAGCCACGAGCTCCGTACGCACAAGAACATTATATTATAACAATAAAAACAAACATTAAAACTAACAAAATCAATAAAACAAGTGATAAAAGAACGTGGAACGAGAAAAGAAAACCTGTGCGAGGCCAAAAAGGCTCCTATCTCAGCATAATGCTACGATATTTGAGAAAAAAGTAAACAAATACCGCAGCGCTCGTATTCAGATAGGGCCCGGACACATCTATGGACATAAAATAAATCCCAGAGGGGAATAAAAGTAATAAATATAAAATAAATAATATGATACGTGACGCGATTGGTAGTACTGTTCTTTTAATCACCATTTTGAATTGAAACTAAGCTTGACAAGCAAGGGAGCCAACATGACGGCAAGGGACAAGTTATAGAGTTCAAATCTTCAGTTTTATCTGCCTAGTGGATGACTTAGTCCACAAAGTGGGTGGAGACATAACATGGCAGCTGCATAGTAAGTTTTCTGTTTCGTCACGACATGTGCTTTTCTCGTATAGTTAAAGTCTTTAGCATTCTCCATCTCCATATTATTAAGCCACCACCTACCGCTGATGCCGATGGGGCCCAAAGGTTCTGAAGTGGAAGGCGGCTCCCACAAAGCGGACCGATGACCTTGTGAAGGCCGCAGGAATCCACTGGATAGGGGAAGCACAGAACCGGTCCTATGTCCAGCAGTGGACGTCTTTCGGCTGAAATGATGATGATGAGCTTACCGTATAAGTATGTATCAGTTCCTTAGGCAGATCGTTGCCGTAGCCAAGGTGTGGGTGCACGACCCTGGTGAGGAGTTGTTCCACCTTCTTCCAGCCGGTCTCGCCACCTCGTACGCGAATACAGCGTGAGTTTCCAGACCGGTCCACTACGCACTCGTCTTTGAAACTCTGGAACATTTATTATGGTGTTTTTTACTTTGAAAAGAAAGGGTTTAGGCTCTATGGACATGCTCAAGTAGTTATTATTCCATTTTAGAAACGGTTTTCACTTCTGTACATGTAGATGGTAGTGTGGACTTTCAGATACTAGCGATCCGCCTGCATCGCACGGTTTTATACACATCGATATTTCTTTATTATATCTAAGTTTAATACACCTTCCAGAATAATTCTCTAAATGATGGTCGCTTTTAAATAGGACGCAGGGTATGGGATGGGTAAAGTCCTGTTTAAAACAAAGTCCGATGAGTGACTGTGACCTATGGTTTCTTCTTTAGTTACACAGATAAAGTTAAATAAATACATAAGTTTGAAATACTTACGTTGAATTTGAGTACATCAGTAGCATTGTGATGCACCAAGTGATCATGCTCGTCTTGTGGATCCCCGATCTGTAAGCGAAAGACAGTCGTGATAAAGTTAGTTAGAAAAAAAAAAACAATAATAATAAAATGAAGCAGGAGCACAGTTTGGTGAATATCAGTAATAATAAAATGAAGCAGGAGAAGTTTGGTGAATAAAATGAAGCAGGAGAACATTTTGGTGAATATCAAATAATAAAATAAAGCAGGAGAACAGTTTGGTGAATATCAATGAAATGAAATGAAATGAAATGAAATTGTTTATTCTGTAAATAGGATATTGGAATCACTTTTACACGTCATATTAAAAAATATTAAAAATAAGCTAGATGAGGTCGGCGTTTCCTATCTGACTACTCTGAGAAGAAAGGCCGAAACAAACTCAGAGGTCACAGTCTCTTTTAAAGTCCAGACATAATCTTGGTCAAGCCATATGAGGACCATGTAAATTCGAGTCTGAAATGGTCTTTTGAGGAAAGAACCACACAGATTTGAGTGGACCTGTCCAGTCAGTGCAAGCATTTGTCAGTAATGGCGGAGCTCAACTAAGAACTTAAGGAGCTCAGCGACTCGACGAACAATACCAAAGAAAGGACATTTGAGTAGGCCGCATAAAATTCTCAAATTGCCAGACCAATGATAAATTTAACTGAGAACGAGAAAAAAAAAAAATTAAAAAAATTCACATAGTCCTCACATTCACAATAATAAAATACTTTACAAAGTAATCATGTCATTTTGTATAGAATATTCAATTATGTCAATTTGTAAATAAAACTGGTTGATATACTTTGATGATTTTCCATATTATTCAAAATGTTACAATGCTTAGCAGAGCGAGCAGCTCAATCCCATGCTTTTTTGTCTTCTAAATAATCTGAAATTTTATAGTACCCTGTTCTACAAAGTTTGGTTTTAATGCAGCTTTTAAATCGTTTAATGGGTAAGTTTCGAATGTCAATGGGAAGTTTGTTATAAAAGCGTATACATTGACCCATGAACGAGTTGCCTACTCTGTGGAGACGAGTGCGATGTACAGCAAGATTGTGCTTATTCCTGGTATTTAAACTATGAATATCGGACATTTTCTTAAAATTAGATATATTTTTGTGTACATACAATAGATTTTCAAATATATATTGTGAGGCTACAGTCAGAATATCTATTTCTCTGATTTTTTCTCGAAGGGAATCCCTTGGACCTAGGTTGTAAATGGCTCGAATAGCCCTTTTCTTTAAAACAAAGATAGCATTAATGTCCGCACAGGCTCCCCAGAGAAGAATCCCATAAGACAGAAGACTATGAAAATAACTAAAATAAACAATTCTGGCTGTATCTACGTCAGTTATCTGTCTAATTTTTTTAACGGCGTAGGCGGCCGAACTAAGCCTTCCTGACAATTTTTCTATGTGTGGGCCCCATTGTAATTTACCGTCAATGGTTATTCCAAGAAAAACTGTAGACTCAACGGGGTCCAACTCTATTCCATTAATTTTAACATTGGTAGATAGCTGCCTGACATTTGGCGTTGAAAATTTAATGAGTTTAGTCTTTTTCTCATTCAGGAGAAGATTATTTACATTAAACCAATGCACCACTTTAGAGAGTGCATCGTTAACTTGTTCAAAGTTGACTAACTGGCGTTTTATTTTAAAAATGAGGGAAGTATCATCTGCGAATAACACGATCTTGTGATTATCCCTTATGTGGTAAGGTAAATCATTAATATAAATGAGAAATAAGAAAGGACCTAGAATTGAACCCTGCGGAATAATAATAAAATGGAGCAGGAGAACGGTTTGGTGAATATCAGTAATAATAAAATGAAGCAGGAGAAGTTTGGTGAATAAAATGAAGCAGGAGAACATTTTGGTGAATATCAAATAATAAAATAAAGCAGGAGAACAGTTTGGTGAATATCAATAATAATAAAATGAAGCAGGAGAACGGTTTGGTGAATATCAATAATAATAAAATGGAGCAGGAGAACAGTTTGGTGAATATCAATAATAATAAAATGGAGCACAGTTGGACAGTGGAGAACAGTTTCTGTTTAATTCTTACACGTTGAAAATAATAAAGACGGCCCACACTTTGGTAAGTATTAATAGAAAGTTCTATTCGTCACTTTACCTGATAAATAGCGCCGCACTCGGCACACTGCGTGGCTCCGAACTTCTTCTGACCAGCGTCTATCACGTACTGGTCGTCACCTGTCTTGATCAAGGAACGCTTGCTACTCTTCTCTGTAGCACCTACAAACGTTTTACAATCAAAATATTTATCATCGATATTTTCTGTTTTACCAGCGGCTTCGCCCGCGTGATGTCTTTATAAAGTATAGCCTATTAGCTGCGCCCCGCGGTTTCACCCACGTAAGTGTCGATCCCGTGGAAATATCGGTATAAAAGTATCCTATTCCAGGCCATGGTCTAGTTTAGCCGTTTTAGCGTGAAACAAACAAACAAACTCACTTTCGCATTTATAATATTAGTTAGGATGGCCTACTAGCTTCCGCCCGCGGCTTTGCCCGCGTGGTATGTCCATAAAAAGAAGCCTGTCCTTCCCCAGGATGCCATCTATTTTCTTTGCTAATATTGTCGAAATCCGTTAAGTGGTTTAGGCGCGAAAAGGTAACATGTTATTTATTATCACTGAGTAACATCCATATTTGTATGGATGTTACTCAGTGATAATAAATAACATTGTATTGGTGAAAGAATATGTTTAACCCGTCATATGTCGTAATTACAGACACAATTAAAAATCCATTGTGTCTCAACGAGATCTACGTTCCGACACACCAAAGGTTAAGAGCCTACCTACTAAGCCTACTTATAACATGTCAGCGCCTTAAGTATTTATGTCTAACGCAACTTGGACAGTCAACTTAGTAAAAGTAATTCTAATGACAAAAATAAAACCTTATTTGAAAAAAATGCTTCGAAAACATAATATGTTGCTTGTAATGAAATCAGTTAATAAAATTAATTATTGAATACCTTATTATTATATTATTTATGACTTATTTATTACCTTTGGTATCACCCGGTACAGCTATACCGGGGTTGGGTTTTTCGAAGATGGGAAACATCTTGGGTTTTTCATCCTTTGCTGCATTTTCAGTCGACGATATGGTGGGAACATCTAAATAATAAAACATTAATTAGGTGTAAAACACAACCAAGCTTTTCAATATTAAAATGGACTGAAAATTATATGAAAACCTAATTCAAGTCAATATTGTCTATTTATAATAAAAGTTATAAAACTAAAACCCAATTACGACAAAAAGTTAACTGAAAAGGTATAAACAAGACATCACAGGCGGACAAATTAAAAATCGGGGATCACACGTGATATGGCATAAATCAAACAGATACGTGTGACTTTTTTAATGTGACGTCACTTTGCCTGTAACCAGCGGACGATCAAGAAGCTTCCAACGATACCTCATTTGTCAAAGTGTGACGAGCAGTTTAAAAGGTATGAGGGACACATGAACATACATACCAGCCAAAATCATAACCCTCCTTTTTGCTTCGCCGTAGTAGGGCAAAAATAACATTAAAAGGCGGGTTCCAGTCTAACCGGATGCAGCTAAATACCAGTTTTTTACATGGAGCGAGTCTACCTGACCACTAGAACTCAGCTACTGGGTAAAACACGATACCCCTTGGTAAGAAATTCGCCTAAATGCCTAGTTGGACGGATGAATTGTTGAACGGACTCCGACTAGCTAAACAGCTGCGTACTGTTACAGCATCCTTAACTGACCATGGGTCTTTTAATAAACATATTTTTGTCATAGGAGTCACAGACAGTCCGCTGTGCAGGGCCTGCATGGAAAACGACGAGACAGCAGCTCATGTGCTACTACACTGACCGGTGGTCGCCATATACAGGGCAAAGTACTTCGGTAACCCACGTACCCTATTTTAGATTGTCAGCAACACCAAGGCGTTGCTGGTTTTCTTGGAGGAGCTGGGGTGCATCGAATAAGCGATTTCCCACCCGTACGCAAAATACGCGCTTTGAAGTGAAGTTGCGGATATCAGCCCGTATTACCTTTTACTATGCCTAGTTAAACCAATTAAAGCTTCATAATTGGTTTAACTAGGACATCAAAATGTAAATCAATTTTCGGGCCGTCTTTTTGATCAAGAGGCCGCCAATGCGAATCCTGAGCGTAATCTCCAGATACGGCCTAGTGTTATTGGGTTTTCCAACTGGAATTTCTCAGTAGCAGCCCAGAATCTGGATTTATAACTAGTTAAGGGTAAAAGGCTCGCCTGCATGGGACTAAGGCGCCATCTAAAAGGAAGAGAGAATCGCGGCGAGTCTCGCTGTGCCTTCAAATTATCGCCGCGGTGATATCGCCGTGTGGAGATTGATACATCGTTTTTATTGAATTTGATGGCAATGTGAGACTATCGCCGCGATGTCCTCGACTGTGGAGATGTTGCTTAGTGTCAATTTCACCAATGAAACTGAACGTGAAATCTAACCTTCTAAATGGTGAAATGTCACTTCACCTCTGCCTAATATCTTTGGAGTGATGTTAATATTGTTCTCAAAAAGGGGAAGATGATTCATAATATTATTTTTTTAATCGGACGGAAGCTACACATTGAATTGAGCTTCATTAGGACAAATATGTTTTTTACTTAATTATTGCTGTATATTATTATTTCAACTTTACCAAAACCTAATTAAGCTAAAAAATTAAAATCAAGTTAAAAAATTAAAAACTTAAATCTTTTGTGAAAATGTTCACATTAATGTACCATTGTTTTATGCAAGGTCAGAAATATTACATGGACACAATGGTCATCTAATGTAGGATATAATTTGAGCTACTGACACGATTCATATCATATAGTTTATGAAATAATACTTATTGTGTTTGAAGTTTTTGTTGAAATATTATGATGTGATAAAGAGTCAAGTCTTTGAATAAAGATAACATTGTGCTTGTTTTACCAAAAAGAGGAAGCCGATACATTAATCGGCCATTAAGTTAAGCCTTTTAAAAACTCTGACTACTGCTGGATATTTCTAAGAAGAATTTAAATTCAAAATTTCTTATGTTTTTGCCAATGGGTGTTTCTTCAAATGAGCGTAAAACTATGTTCAAGTCTAATAAAAAAAATTAGGCTGTAATTTTTTTAGAAAAAAGGCACAACTTAGCTTCATATTATAATTTAAAAAAGAGGCAAATCCTCTTTGTGAACATATGTAGTTTAATTCTGATTCTATTTTATAAAATATTTAGCAAACGCCATCGCCCACAACGTTCAAATCACGCACATTCTTAGTTTATCAAAAATAATTTAATAATGGTGCCTGAATAACCAATTTAATGTACGTAAGTGTTATAATAGTAATATATGTTCTTATTTTATGCATAAATAAGTGCCGATTTAAAAAACGGAATATATTATTTTAGTCTAAAAACGTTTGGCATTTGTTTTCTGTCATTACACGCAACAGGACAAAAGAAGTTTAAAAAGTGACACTTTGCTATATATCCCGCAATCCTGCGCGGCGTCCACCCACACCCCCTTTCGGTAGTTAGTCGACCTTGAAGACTTGTCCGGCGTGCGCGTGTATTTTGTGAATAAAATTGGAAAAAAGTGGTTCTACGCAGCCTTCGTCAAGAAAAACATCATTACCGGAATTTAAGATTACTCGGTGAGTTATTTATGTATGCAATTTCATTATTTCAGTGTTTTACACATAATATTAAACCTAAAAAACTTCCACTGAATATATTATTCCTCATGAACATTTTAAACAAGTTCAGACATGTTTTAATTGAAATCGTCATTACCAGTAACGTCATTGCCGGGATATTTCATGTTGTGGGAAGTGACGAATTGTTGCGAGTAATGACAAATGAGTTGAATTTATGTTTTAACCGACTTCAAAAAAGAAGAAATTTGGTTGATTCTATGTTCGACTGTATTTTTTACGTACTCGGTTATCATAATTCGCCTTGAAGTCATTAAACTAGAAAGTGGGTCATTTTATTCACAGATTTATGGCGAAAACGAAGCAAGGAAAAGAAGAGCGACTTGCTCAGCAGAGGCTGTGCAAAAGACGTCGCTACGCCGAAATAACAAAATAAGAGAATAAAAACAAGAATGATTCATGAAAACAACAATCAAGGGTGTATCGGGCATCGGCGAAATAAGATAACTTGAAAATGAAGAGAAGTAGAGTGATTAAATCAAAGATATAGTAAATCAGACAAATATAAAAATACAGAGTTTAGTTAAGACATTTTAAGAAATACTGAAAAGTTAAAAATTAGCGTAGAAAGAAGAGAATAAAAGAGACTGAAATAATGAATAAATAGTGATGTTAACAAAATGTTTGTGTTGATTTTATTGATGGTAAAACAAAAAAGTTATTTTTGCCTATTTTACTTTGGGTGGTTACTGAAAGCTGATTAGGTAATACTATGTTGATTTAATACTTTAATATATTTTGGTTCTACAATAAAAACAAAGATTTGTTCAATGCTTTTCTTTTTTATCGTCATTCCCAGGAACATAAAATCATTACCAGCAACACAAATTTCATTACCAGTAACATAATGTCATTACCATCCCCACAAGATTTCTTCGATGCTATTTTTCTCAATTTGTACTGCGGAAACTTCAATGCCCTAGACACATATCCTCACTGCCTCCAATGTAGATTTATATCCGACTACTCTTACTTTTAAATTAGAAAAAAATATAAAATTACAGAAAAACGTGCAAAATAAATGTAAACTCGAAGAAACACCCCAATACAGGGTGTAAGGGTAACCACTGTTGTCACTCAAACCATGGGTGAACTGAAATATAGAAATAAATGAGCGAGTAACAATAAAAAAAGAAACGTTATTTTCATTCAAAAGATTAAAAAAAGTTTCTATCCGACACCCTGAGACCAAATAAAAAACCAAGACAGAGCGCTGTCAACAGTGACGTGAGGCCGGTTTTGTAAACATGTGTGCACATATTTTGGTGTAGTTTGATTGTAAAAGGTTGTAAATCTGTGCGTTTGAGCGTGTATGCACAGAGCGGTGGTGTAGTTTTGGCATGCTTCACTGTATTGTTCGCAGCGCTGTCTTGCTTTTTTATTTGGTCCGAGCCGACACCGTGCTCGCTAGCGAAACAGCTGACTGTCTGAGGGACGGGTCGCGCTCGCGGCCGGTCAGTTCACGTCCCGCGCCACCCACCCGTGTTGAAACGCAAGTTCATTGCCCTAGCGCCCTCGGGTCAAAGGGTGAAATACTCTTGTGGTAGAATGTAGATTTTGTTTAAAATATAAAGTTGTAATTTTCCATTGATTTTACGTTCTATAAATGAAACCAAACCACTGATTTCAAGGATAACGGTGTCTACCCTAACACCCTGTATGCAGGACAGTATCAGGTTGTATGTTTATCAAAATATGATTCGCGACCGTCACAAATGTGTATTTACATAATTGATTATAATCATAAAAATCATCAATACAACTCTCAGTCGAATTAGAATTGGCCTCAGGCCTCACATGTCATGCTCTCATGAAATAATTCAATAGGGTTATTTCTACTTACCATTAACCTCCGAAGGCATAGTCTCAGTAGAAGCAAGCACGGCTTCGGCGTTTATGTTGTTGGATTCCGCCATCTTTGAGATTTGCTCGTCTAACATCTTCAATTCGCGCTCGATCTCATCCAAGTCGGGCAGTTCTTCTTGAGCTGGAAACATAACATTGTAAATGTATCATTTACTAGCAGCGCCCCGCGGTTTCATCCGCGTAAGTCTCGATCCCGTGGGAATATCGGGATAAAAATGTCCTATGTCCTATTCCAGGTCATGGTCTACCCCTGTGCCAAATTTCATCCAAATCCGTTCGGCCGTTTTAGCGTGAAAGCGTAACAAACAAACAAACTCACTTCCGCATTTATAATATTAGTTAGGATGACTCACATCATTATGTGCAAAAATTGGAGAATATTTTGACATACAGTAAACAAGACAGGCATCCTTCAAATAGAAGAATATGTAGCTGCAGGTGTTTAACAAATAAAGATAGTCAAAATAAAAAATAAAAAAGACATTTGCGAGAGAGACACGCACAGGAAGGGTTCCCCGCGCCATCATACAACATTTAAAACTACTGTTTACTTTACAAAAAAAAACACGTCTCTTTTATGGTAACCCCCTGTAATTTTCAACTTTAGTTTCTTTTTTAATTATGTTGATATAATTATAGTGATTATGTCAACTGTCTACCCATTACGGTTCATGAGATACAGACCGCTGACAGACAGACGGACAGCGGAGGCTTAGCAATACGGTAAATAATAGATAATAAAATAAACCTCTGAGAGAAGAACGAATACAGCGAGCGTATTTCCAAGTTTCTTAGAAATGGCAAGCATTGGCGAGCCGATTTGATGAATTATTTCCCCCTTTACCAACCCTTTTATACCTAAAGATGTCAATATGGTAATTTAAAACGGTCATCAAACACTTACAGGGCGCGTATGACCAGACCCCTTGATGTAAGAAACTGGTTTCTTTGAGCGTAATAGAATAATAATGTAACAGCTGCATATGTTGACCCCTAACTAATAATAATAGGCGACTAGGGGTCTGGTGTCCAGTGAATGTAGTTCACCAAGCACCTGTAGGTATATTGAATTTTTTATGACATAGTATGGAGACGATCTAGACGCGTACCGCAAGGGTTGGATCGAGGTGGCCCTGGAAAAGGATGTTTGGAAAGGCCTTTGCTCAGCAGTGGGACAGAGTAGGCTAATAAAAAAAAATTGTATGGATTTGGGATATTCTTACTTAGGGTCTAAGCATACGAAGATATTTAATTTCAAGTCGCAAATGCACTTTTACGGAAAGTTTTAGTTGGAAATTTGTGCAAAGATGTGTAGAAAGAAAAGAAATTAAAACTTATTACAAAAAAAAACACTCAAATCTGAAAAATAACTTTAATTTCGGAAGTCGGTGTCTTTGCTTTTCAATTTTCGTTTTTGCCACCGACTTCCGAAATTAAAGTTATTTTTCAGTTTTGAGTGTTTTTTTTGGAAGTTGGTTTTAGTTTTTATTTTCCACTTTTTAGTTGCGGTACCTACCCCACTCAAATTAGAATACCACTAGCTGATATAAATAACAGTGAAGGAGTAAATGAATACATCGTCTAGATCGTATCGTATCGTATCTTACCCACTTAGTTTACTAAGTGGGTAAAATACGTAATATTGAAGCTAACTCAAAAACTACGCAAGCAAAGTTAATCAAATTAATATGGGACCACCTCGGAAGTACCATACAAAAAAAGAATCAACAAAATCGATTCATAATTGGCGGAGTAATCGAGTAACAAACATACAAAAAAAAACATACAGACGAATTGAGAACCTACTCCTTTTTGAAGAAGTCGGTTAAAAAAGAAGAAACCTTTTTTTTTAATTCCTTTTCTTTCTTTCAAAGGCAGTTAGCACTGCAAAAAGGAAACATTTTGTATGTATGTGAATCACGCTGAAACGGCTAAACGGAGAGAGACTGGTGTGAGCATGTTAGTGAAAATATTATAAATACGAAAGTGAGTTTCTTTTTTGTAACGTTTTCACACTAAAAACGGCTGCACGGATTTGGATGAACTTTGGCACAGGGGTAGACCATGACCTGGAATAGGACAGAGGATACTTTTTATCCCGATATTCTCACGGGATCGGGACTTGCGCGGGTATAACCGCGGGGCGCAGCTAGTAATAAATAATACATACAAATACGAAAGTAATGGTTCTCTGTCTGCTTGTAACCTGTTCAGGCTTAAACCACTGAACCGATCGTGTTATGACAGATTTCTACGCCACTGGCACGGCTGTCCCAACTCCCACTTGTCTACTATAGTTTTCAGGATTCAGGATGGTAATAATAAATGTAAAAATAATTTACCTTGAGCAGCATTCTCTTCAACAAGTATATATCCGCCTTCGACAGGCAGAAACTGTCCACTCTTCGGCAAATCGCCATGATTTTCTACATGACCATCAATGTCTGCCATGACCACGTCATTCGCTACCGGCGGTGGCGGCAATGTTGTCAGAGGCTGTGGTGACGCAACCACTTCTGGTGGCAACGTCGTCAAAGGTGATGCTACCGTTGGTGGTAGAGTAGTCACAGTTGGTGGTAAAGTTGTCACATTATGCGTCACCGTCATTTCGAGCTTCTGGCAACCCAGCTCTACTATAATAGCTTCAGAATCCTGTGGCAGTGTTGCCATGTTAACTGGCACAGCGGTCACTGGCTGGAATATTTGGTTGGTTTCTTCTATAACGGTGCTGTTGAAGCATGGTAGTTCTTGCAGTGGTTTTGAGAGAGACAATTCGGATTCGGGAATTTCTTCTTCTTCCCATTGGCTGAGTAACGCTTCTATTGTTTGTTTTTCCTTGTCAAAGGGATCAGCCTTGTCTGTGAAAAAAATTTATGTTACTTAAGAGAACATCTCGCGTGGATTGCCGCTGAAGGTTTGGGCATGGAATGCTCGTCTTGTCTGTATTAGAAGAGGCTTTTGGCCTTTGCCCTACAGTGGGACGGGATAACAGGCTGGTATTATTACTTTATACTACACAAACATTTTCTTAATTTCGCTATGTCATTAGGTTCATGAAATAGGGACCCGTGCTCTATGCTGCATATGAAATCTTGGCCAGGACCCGTTAAGCTCATTTCAGACTACGCTATAATATAATAGCATATAGTTCATAGCACAACAATATCGCTCGCCATACACTTATTTAGAAAATGTTCACACTTTGCTACACTATTAAATAAAATGAGCTTCACTGAGACTTTTTTATTGAAAAACCCTACAACTCTGCTTTGGGCTCAGCAGCCGCAGCAATCACTAGACCAACGAGGTAGCCTAACAATATATTGATTCTAGTAATTTTACGGCAATTTATACAGGGTGTTAGGGTAGACACCGTTATCCTTGAAACTAGTGGTTTGGTGTCATCTATAATATACTTTTTCTACGGGACCAACCTTGAAATCGCGAAAAAAAAAATCAGCTGATCTATACATTTGTGTTCACTTAAATCGACAAAATGTATGGAACAGCTGATTTTTTTTCTGCGATTTCAAAGTTGGTCCCATACATACATACATAATCAGCCTATACATGTTCCCACTGCTGGGACACAGGCCTCCTCTCTGTGAGAGGGAGCGGGCCGTAATCCACCACGCGGGCCCAGTGCGGGTTGGTAGATGTCACATGTCTTCGAATTTTTGGTTCTAGGACATGCCGGTTTCCTCACGATGTTTTCCTTCACCGTGTTGAGAGCAGTGGCGATGAAATAATTTACACCAAGTAAAGCGCCTGTCAGGGTTCGAACCTACGACCTACAACTCGTAAGTCGCGGCCGTTACCACTGGGCCACCACTGCACATATAAAAAGTATATTATAGATGACACCAAACCACTAGTTTCAAGGATAACGGTGTCTACCCTAACACCCTGTATTGATTCTAGTAATTTTACGGCAATCAATCTGCCTAGCCTTTTCCCAACTATGTTGGGGTCGGCTTCCAGTCTAACCGGATGCAGCTGAATATCAGTATTTTACATGGAGTGACTGCCTATCTGACCTCCACAACCCAGCAACTGGGTAATACGATACCCCTTGGTTAAACTGGTTGTCAGACTTTCGGGCTTCTGACGACTCGTAACGACTGTCAAAGATCCACAAATGACAGCCGGGACCAACGGCTTAACGTGCTTTCCGAGGCACGGAGGAGTCTCGATATGTGAAAATGGTCACCCATCCACGGACCAACCCCGGCAAGCGTAGCTTAACCTGATGGATCGACCCAAACGGCTGTTATTACTTAGCCACGAGCTCCTCAAGTAAGTAATTTTACGGCAATATTTATATAAAAATGTAGACATAAAACATCCTTTTATTATGAAATGTTTGACGATTCTGACTGCAATTTGCGATGATTAATTGCAATTTAGTAATACTTGACCTTACTTCAATAAATTAGTTTCCAAAACTGCAAAATACATTATTTATGAATAGGTATGTAAAAAATCAGGATATAAGTTTAAAGAAAAAAATAATATTATACTCTAGTAAGCACTAATGATCAATCAATTAATTATTTGATAAAAACTGCTTAAAGGCTGCATTATTTTTAGATAGAACGTGACCAGCGTATTCTAAAATAGTTAATGCTGTCATGTTTTTTTGTAGAATTTGAAAATAGAATCTTCCTATATTTTTTGACGCGGTGGGTCGGGGGCCGAAATTTCACGCAGACGAAATCGCGGGCATAAGCTAGTTTAAGTTAAATCACTTACCATTTCCAAGTTCCTGTGAAGAATTCTGACTGAGCATTGACGCGTCTGTCATGGTAATAGTAGACACGACCGTGCTATTCAAAACAGAACCATTAGCTGACGATGACGCTGGCTTCACAGCAATAACAGCCTTGTTCTTATGATGCTTAGGCTTCCTAATCCTATGCCTCACTCCTAGATTAATCTGACCAGGCTTTCGCTTGCGTCTGTGCGAATGGGAATGTCTCATACGTCTGTTGGTAGTTGTTGCTTCAATAGCGTGGGATATCTTCGCTGTGACACTTGTGTTCAAGTCAGGGTTGGATTTACCATAGAAAGACTTAGCAGAAAGTATTTCCTTAAGTCTATCACTGTTGAATAATGAAAGGCGAGCTTTGGGAGCGTTTTCCAATCTCGGGTACTTTGTATTTGGACCGTGATCAGTCAAACTGTCGTTTCGAAGTCTCTTGTGACTTTTCTCACTGTCACAGTTAGATTCTGGACTTTCGCCAATTTCGACGATTGAGCGACGGTTGTGTCCCAACTTAGGGGGCGAAGCACCCGCTTCTGTCGTATGAGGAGTCTTGAGCATCTGTGTAGGGGATATGATACTACTCATATCCATCTTCGTCAAGCAAACAATAGCATGTTTTATTGGTGAAACATTTTTTTTCTGTTCTAATAACACTCCTTTGAAACTGTGGAATTTAGGAGTCAACTTATGCCTCCTACTTGATCGTCTCAAAGACTTTGTAGGGGTATTCTCTTTGGAGTCCGTACCAGAATCAGTGTCAAAGTTCAGGTCTTTTAAGGAGCTGCTGCAGCTTTCCGTGTCTGCGATGAGACTGGCCAGACTTTTTCGGGCACGGCTTGAGGTAGACGAAGTTGTATGAACACTTGTACAGGAGTGAGTGGAAGATGGGGTCCCAGGATGGTTGTTGAGGTGTGGAGTGGCTGGTGTAGACACTGAACCAGTACATTTTGAATCCGGACAGTATCTTGTCTGATACTTCTTTAACGTAAACGGAGACTTGATGAAGTTCTTCAAATCATTGCATTCTTTTAGAAGTTTCCGGGTTTGACTTCTGGTATCATCTGTGAAATAGACGTTTTTGATTATAGTTTGAATTGTATTGTATAAATTAAATCTTATGCTACTAATGTAGTTAGAATAATGATTAATAAATGCTGAAATTAACATACAATGCTTGTTTGTGCTTGGTGGTAATGTAACATGAGAAATACAGTAGTTACATTAATTAAGAATGCTGTAAAATTGGAATCTGAGTTAGTAGTTGTTTTTGTTAACTGACCAACATTTATAACTTATACTGAAGTTATGAAGTTGTATTGTTTTGTTTTTAATACATTGTTTTATTTACTTGAATAAATGAAACTTTAATGAATATTTAACCTAAGACTTAGGCACTCTGAGAAATGTTGGCTTAAATAGGTAGCGGTATTTTAGGATGGTTGTGAAGTCACAAAGAGTAAGTATGCCGCATAATCCATACTAATATTATATGTATATTCGAAAGTAACTCTGTCTGTCTGTCTGTATGTTACCTTTTCAAGCCTAAACCACTGAACGGATTTTGACAAAATTTGGCAAGGAGACGGATGGCATCCTGGGGAAGGACTAATTTTTATCGACATACGAGCCACGCGAGCGAAGCCGAGGGCGGAAGGTACCAGCTGCTTTACAGTCTCAATCAAGTTCATCCTGATACAAAAACAAAAATCCATCCAAAGGTTTTCTTTAAAAGATTGCTTTTAGCGATAAGACCGCCCATTGTGTCACCCTTTGTAAAATCTGTAATTTATATAGTGTATATCCTCCTAACTAATATTTGAAATGCGAAAGTGAGTTTGTTTGTTACACTTTCGGGCTAAAACGGCTGAACGGATTTGGATAAAATTTGCCAAAGTAGCCTATGTCCATCTCATAGTCTACTTTTCATCCTGGATCGCAGGCAACAGCTAGTACATAATAAACAGTATTCTATTCCACAATGTTTATATAATAATACAGTCAGCTTTATTTTAAAACAGAAGTAAATTTAAACTAGGATTTTAGAAATTGATAACCTTATAGAGATCAATGCCTGACTGAGCATGGGATGACTTATCTGTCTGACACTTTTGTAAGCTAATCAGTAGCAGATAGTGTCCGAAATTAGTTCCTGGTCTAGTTTATTTAGAGGGCCCATCTTTGTTCTGATAGCATATCAGTATTGCCCTGAGATAAGAGGGAGGAATGGAGCGAAATTATTAGCCGTTAATAATACTCATGAGCTTGCTAGTTTCTGATCAAGAATAGGTAATTTGTGCTCTCACCATGCAGCATGCAAGAAGTGCTGTAAAAACTGATATACAAAGCGTATGAGCAAAAACTGAAAACCTCTGAAGGGGTCATTGTACTCATCATTATCAACTCAGCCTATCGCAGTCCACTGCTGGACATCCACAACACCCATCAACACTCATCAGTATGAACAACTTTTTATTAATGATACAAAGCCAGTAATCGCGAAAAAAAATCTGCTGTTGCCTACATATTGACGAGTTATGTGACTTTTTTTTAGACCCCTTAAGAGGTTTTCAATTTTTGCATATAAACCTTGTATAGGATAAAAGTATGAGGGGATGGTCAGCAGGCTTCTACTACACTACAATCCTAACTATAATATTATAAATGAGAAAGTGAGTTGTTTGTTTATAATACTTTCACGTTAAAATGGCTGAACAGATTTGGATGAAATTTGGCATAGAGGTAGACCATGACCTAGAATAAGACATAGGATACTTTTTTTTTTTTTCCCACGGGATTGAGACTTAAGCAGGTGAAACCGCGGGGCACAGCTAGTACTTTATAAGAATACCATTCTCCTTGCTACTGTGATAGGTTTAATAATATACATGAGCTGGCTAGTTTCTGACTAAGAACAGGCCTCTCTCTGATTCTTACTCTTTTAGGGGAAGTTGCTGTAAAATACTGATAAATTATCACAGCAGGAGGATAGGATAGGTGCTGCTTTAGTTTATGTGATGACTGTTCCACTTGCTACTCTTGTTATCCCTTGTGTGCTGTAACATGCTTATAAAAGGGTCACAGCATGAAGAGTTTGCATAGTACTACAATGCCGCAATACTTGGAATAGAGATTCCGCTTACTACTGTGATAATTATATTTTCCTTCAGAGTATTCCTTGGGGTGGTCAGTAGTATAGATTGGTGTATGTTTTAGCAGATGTTTTATGTTAAACAAGTATTTTGAGATGAGGACAAAGATACAAACTTATTTGCTTCCTATCCATGTGCCATAGTAAAAAATTAATGATGAAATATGCATGATTCTTTCAAGACTTTACTACATACATTCTACATGGTATTCAGTCTGTGTTTTGAATGGTGCATGTTGTTATATGAATGTATAGACTGTTTTTGGTACAAATAAGTTAGTTTAGTCATTCATAAGCACTTACTATACGAAATCAATAATTCAAATGACTAGTAATGCTTTTAAAGAAATTACAGCTTGCATACAAAACAACAATGACAGGAACAGGTAAAATAACTGCAAGGTTATCTTGTATGTGTTAAAAAGTTAAATTCAAGGCTCTTTGACCTCTCATACCCATTGGAAAGGTACTACATGTTTATCTGACATGAAACTAGTACTGTATTACGTTGTTAACATACAATACATGGATTTAAAAGTAGAATTAGAATGATAAATAAAAAAACTCACGCCAAAGGCTTCTTTCTGGCGTCTTTGGAACATTCTGGTCGTTTTCGTCTCCAGAGCTCGAGTCCAACGTGCTGATGATGCCCAGGTCACAGTCCTCGCTGTCACTCTCACTATCAACCACCGGCAGCTTCCGATGCGTCGTCAAAGATTCCCGCGAAGGCATCTCCTCGCATTGAAATAACCCCTTCTTTCTCTCTGACATCTTTGGCGTGTGAGTATGAGGAAGCCGCGAGGAACGTCTAGGAGTCATCGCGGCCATGTCTACGACCGAAATACTGACCTTAATTAACAATAAAACATGAAATCGGACACTGCACTCTCAGCGTTTCGGTGACCCAGCCTCACTACTCAATTAACTTTTTGCCTACTTAACGACAGTGATACTACATATTGTAATGCAATTTAGGTAAATGAACGTTAGATAATCAGTTACGGCGGTTTTTAGATCCAAAAACAGGTAAATTGTAACAAAAAACGTGCGTCAAAAAACTTTTATCAAACGTTAGCAAGCAACCATTGTTGTTTGGCGCGTAAACACCTGTCATGTGGCGGTGTTGCCTACTTCAAATATTTACTATTATTATTTTCTTGAAATATTTTCCGTAAAAGTGGGAATTTCAATATCTTTTTATGTTATAAATAAAATATAAATAATTTTTACTTATTCATTCATGCCCAATTCTCTCTAAAATACAATAAATAAATAATCTGAGTCTTCGTTCATGACATGATGCTTAGTTTTAGTTTTCCCTCAACTAAAATAATTTATAAACGGGTAGGAAATTGTTATTCTGAAAAAAAAAACATGTTGTTTATAATATTTTTTTTTAGTTATGTAATTAATTCTGAGTTTGTCGAGGATTTTAATTACTTTGACATAACATACCATTACATGTAGTGGCAACATTGAATTGTAAAATTTTAAATTCGCGCCTTGCTAAATTATTTGTATTTTTAGGGTTCTGTACCCAAAGGGTAAAACGGGACCCTACTAATAAGGCTATGTCCGTCTGTCTGTCTGTTTGTCCGTCCGTCTTTCCGCGGCTTAGCTCAGAGACTGTTGGTAGGTACTATAAAGCTGGAATTAGGTATGGGTACTTATACATATAAATCACGCCGACAAAGTGGTAAAAAAAATCGTTTTTTTTTTAGTGTAGGTACCTTTTTTTCTCGTAGATCCCATTGTGTGGGGTATCGTTGGAAAGGTCGTTTAAAAATAATGTGAGTTTATAAATTAAAAAAAACCATTTTTGGATTCAGGGATCCGTTTGCGAAATGTTAAGCTTTAAAGTGCTAATTTTTTTTTGAGTCATGTGTCGATTATGGTCTCACGTTGCGGGGGCAGACCGCGGCGCCGCGCCGCGCCGGGATGGCCTGAAGAAAGCAGTAGGTACTATCAAACAGTGCTGTGGCGCTCAGAGCTACCAATTGAATACCAATGTATCCACATACAGGCAAGTTAGGCTAATGCCGCACTTCCTTCATTTAAATTAAACTTATTACTAGTTACCTACCATTAATTGAAGTACATATTAAAATAATAGAACTAACGATGTAAAAATTAATAATATAGCCAAAAAAATATACTTAATGATGAGTCATTCCAAAAATATCTCCTTGAATAATAATTTTGTTTGATCACGATGATAGTCCAAATATTCGTTATTTAATAATAAATAAATAATGATAGTTAGGTTTTTATGGTTTTAGGTAATTTTTATGGTTACATACTCATTGCTTAAACAGTATGTTAATTAACAAAGGGCGTTCCCTCAATATTATAGCGTACATACATGAAAAAAAAAGTGCAGCGTGTGCGTGTACAGAATGTTTCTATTTCGTATCAATTTAATATTTTTTGTGAACATTTTACTATAAGGAATTTAAAAAACTTTTTTTAATGGTTATATTTTTTGGCATGTATAGATGCTACTAGCTACGCCCCGCGGTTTAACCCGCGTAAGTCTCGATCCCATGGGAATATCGGGATAAAAAGTATCCTATGTGTTAATCCAGGTTATAAACTATCTGTTTGCCAAATTTCATCCAAATCCATTCAGTAGTTTTTACGTGAAAGAGTAACATACATCCATCCATCCATCTATACTTACAAACTTTCGCGTTTATAATATTAGTTAGATACTATTGCAGGTTAACGGGAACGCCCTTCGTTAGATAACATACTGTATGTATATTATTTATTTATGTAAGTAATTTAATAAGTATTTTTGCTGCAGTTGCATTTAGCGTGAATCGCGAAAATGAGCCGGTAGTGTTCTGTAAAAAATTCACCGTGAAAACTTATGTGAAGTGAGCTGTCAATCCCTAGATACTTAGCGCACCCTAGCGCCCGGTAGGATGACAGTTCACTTCAGGCTCACTCACTTCACATAAATTTTATTTTCACGGTAAGATTTAAACAGAATGGCTTTTACAGTAGCGACATTTTTCATAGCTTTAGCATAATTAATACATTAGGAGCGAAGTTATTTTATTTTTTGCAATTTATAATGTAAGTATTTACTTAGTGTTGACACTTAGGTAGTTTGAAAAATACTTCCAAAAATACCGTTTTTACTTACCTATTTCTTTTTTTAAAGATGTTAGTGCTGCATGCTTGAATCAAATTACAAATTCTTCACCAGAGGTAGATACCTAATACCTATTTCGAATGTCTATACCCCATTTGAAATAAGATTAGACATTAAAACAAACCCTTTTACAGTCCGTTCAACCGATTTTGACTTCTATACCGTAGGCATAAAGATAGCATTAAAAGCAACAAAAGTTACACAATACCAACTATCTACTGCGGCTGCCATTTGTCATGCCACCAACGCAATAGAATTCAAAATCGGTTGAACGGAATGTAAAAAAGGCTTATCTATACGTCTAATCTTATTTCAAATGGAGTATAGTTGCCGAAAACCGCTAGCTAGTAATCAATCTGCCTACCCTTTTCCCAACTATACTGAGTAACACGTAAGTACCTAAGATACCTCTTGGTAAGACTGGTTGTCAGACTTTTGGGCATAAGACTACCCGTAATGACTGTCAAAGATCACGAATGACAGCCGGGACTAACGGCTTTAAAAAACGTGTTTTCCGAGGCACGGAGCCTCACGGCGGGGTCTCGATATCTAATGGATGGTCACCCATCCACAAACCGACAGCGGCAGGCGTGTGCGCCTGTATTATAATTATACATAGCCATGAGGACTTCAAGCTAGCTAGCTAGTAACATCATATTAATTAGGTATTTATTTTGACTGCACCTCCAATTACTCTTCTGCATTGCAGTGTTGCCGTGATCACTTTGTCAACTCTGTCTGTCTGTGGGATAGAATCTGGAACGAGGTAATCCGGCGGAGAACCAAATTCGTCGACATAGCTCACAGAATAAGCTTTAGCAAGTGAAGTGGTAATGGGCCGATCATATTAGCCGTAGAACTGATGACCGTTGGGGTAGTCGTGTTCTTGTGTGGAGACCGCGAAGCGGCAAACTTAAGGTAAGCCGGGCTAGGTGGAGCAACGATGTTTGCAGGGTGGCTGGTGGTAGCATCTGGATGAGTGTTGCCAAGAAAGAATGGCGTGCAATTGGAGAGGCCTATGTCCAGCAGTGGACTGCTGTAGCGTGTAGGCTGATGATGAGAGCCGAATATTCAGTAGTTAGTCAACCAGTGACGCAATAGTCATGATATTTCTGCTTACTTATTTAAAAGTCTAATGTTTCCATCATCACGTTCCCCGAAATCGTCTTTATGCATTGCATAGAAATAGCCTCCACGTACGGTGATACTTAGGTAAGTAAATGTAAGTTCTTAGCATCCTGGGCTTGCTTGGGCAGTCAGCTGGTCAGCCCCATTACAACACTGCCGATGAATGGCCTGTCTGAACATAGGTTCTCCGAACTTTCGTACATGTTATATCATTCACAAAAGTCTCATGTGACTATTTGTTTTCAAAAAAAAATAAAGTAATAAAAACTAAAACCCAACTACGACTAAAAAGGTATTAAACAAGACACCACAGACAGACAAATTAAAAATCCGGAGTCACACGTGTTAGGGCATAAATCGAACAGATTACGTGTGACTCCGGATTTTTAATTTGTCTCTCTTTTAAAGTCCAGACATAATCTTGGACAGGCCTTAAGAGGACTATGTAGATTAGTGTCTGAAATGGTATTTTGAGGAAAACCCACACAGATTTGAGTGGACCTGTCCAGTCAGTGCAATGTTATTGCGCAGCCTTCTACACAAACCATGAATCATCGGCCAAACTGTACCCTCTTGCTGACGGGCTGGTAAATATGAACGGGAAGAGCTATTTTCATAGAGGAGCTAGTGCCGATACAAGAGGAGAAAAAATAAACCTAAGGTGGGTTTTAGAGTCACGCTGAGCGTCGGCGCTGCCGGCTCAATATGTATGATTATCGCACTCAGCGCAGCTTAGCGATGACGGACGTCAGCGCTGTGACGAGTGCGATAATCATACATATTGAGCCGTCAGCGCCGACGGTCAGCGTGACTCAGCGTGACTCTAAAACCCGCCTAACATCCTCAGAAGAGTTAGAGGTCTAGCCTATCTAGCCTTTCCCATCTGTTCTACGTTGGGATCGGTTAGCAGGATGCTCAGAACAAATAAAAACAAAGAAAGAGCATTGTCGACAGTGACGTGAGGCAGGTCTCGTAAACATTTCTGTGCACTTAGTGAGGTGTAGTTTGAGTGTTGTGCGCGTGTGTATAGGTCACTGTATTGTTTGCAGCGCTATGTCTTAGTTTTTTATTCGGTCTGAGGCAGGATGCATCTGAATATAGGTAGGTACTATACCTTACCTAGCAGTATTTTACATGGCGCGACTGCATAGTTGACCTCTACAACACAGTAACGGGTTACAAGACACCCTTTAGTTAGGATTGTTATCAGAGTTTCGGACTTCTGAATGTCAAAGATCTATAAAGCTCAAAATTTTTAAATATAATTCTGGTTTCTCATACAGGATATAGAACACGATACTGCGCACCAATACACAAAACGCCGATGTCACACAAAAGGCAGCAAAGCCAGAGTAGGACAGGGCCGGATACATAATAATATGCCTCATGTTGGATGCATTGTAGGCTAACACCACCACAACATGGGTCCCTGAAAACATCCAACGGCATCGCGGCGTCCAGATCGTCCGACGAGATCCAGGCGTGACGGGACGGATTGTCGGCACAGGGTCATGTTGAGTGGAAAAAGGAAGTGGATATTACAGGCTGATTTATTATTTCATACAGGCGTATAAATCAAAGCGAATAAACACGCGGGTACTGGGCTATTGAGGGTTTTACGATTGTATCTGACATAAACAACTTTCTCCTCCAATTAAGTAAGTACAGTTAACATGTTTACGCGACCATGTTTATTGATTTGTTTGGTGCTTACAAGCCATTCATTTTATTACTGCTAAATTATTTGAGGCTTCGTTAAAGGAGGTTTAACTTTTCCCTACCAAGGTTTTACATACTCCTTATAAAATGCTCAACTCATTAGTTGTTTGGTATTTTACTGGGCCCAACAAGACATGGACCAAGTATGGACCCTTGGAGAACGCTTCCACTATGGGCTTATTACTAGATTTTTTTCGGGTAAGGTAGATGTTGTTTCCAATTTGCTGGTTGTTTCTTCAGTGCACAAGAAGTACGTTACTTGTGTTACCTATGGTTATAGATTGCTTCTCAACTCAATATTGATTCATCATTGAAACGATCATACAAAAACAAAGTATTACATGTGCGGTCCATTGCACTATTATTTTTTCATTTAAAAAAAAGCATATTTCGTCACAGGACCGCACATTTGGCGGGAAATGCTTCTAATAGCAAAATGGCGGCTAACTACCCAGCAATGTGCTAAGGAACGCGACTTCCAATACTGCAATACTTTATTACAGCAAAAACTCTGCCACATAAGGTAATACTTGCAAACACGATACAACGAAACTCCGTTCTAATCTTTCCATTGCAGTTTTTCTATAAATCCTTGGGGAAATTCCTTTGGAAGTTACGTAATGGACTCAAAAAAGTTAGGTAATTTTTTGTATGGTGTTGTTTTGTGGTAGATTTCCTGAAGCGTATCAAGCTAGGAAGGGCGGCCGACCGGTTAGGTCATGCATCACCGAAATGCATAGTTTTTATTGAATGCAGCTCACGAACTAATGTGATACGGAAGTAAAGGGCAAAAGAGGATGGTGGAAAAAGTTCATTCTGATTCGAGGTAAAAAACTTTTTAAAAGTGAAAACTTCTATATGCGCACTTTACGCTCTTTCTGAACATTGAACGAAACTGCAGGCACACGATAAATTTAGTCTTGTGCTGCAGGCTCGGGTCGGTGATGCTGAATCGGGGATACTCGGCTCCAGTCGGTCGGTCGTGAGTGACTCTGATATCTTGAGGTATGATAATTTATTTATTATTTATTACAACTTTATGCAAAAGTAAACAAATACTGTACAAAGGCGGACTTAATGCCGAAGCTCGAAAAAGGATAAATTGTAATACATATATACTTAAATATATACAGAATAAACTTTGTCAGGAAAAATAACGATAGGTGGAGGAGAAAACAAGCCCAGCAAATCAGCGCCGCAAAGATTCTGCCAACTTCTCACGAATATGTTCACGAGCCGCTACTTTGAAAGATAACCGACTGGCTGCCATCCTGATATTCACAGAGAGCGCATTCCAAAGAAATACCGCCTGGACGACGAAAGAAGAGTGAATAAAACCAGAGCGGTGAGAAGGACATCGTAGAAGACGTATGTTGGTGGAACAAAGGTTTTTACTATGGGCAGAGCATAGGTATTGAACATGGCAAGTCAGATAAGAAGGAGAAGTGGGTTTGTCGAGTATAGAATACAACATAGACAGCAACATAGATAATGATGTATCCTACTGTTTAGACAGACGGGTCCCCGAAACGATCAATTTTAATTGATCATTAAATCATTAATAGGTAAATTCCAGAGATTTAGGAACAAATTTAACTGAGTAAAAACGTAAGATTTGAATTTCGCGGGCTACCACAGCGGGTCGTGTTTTTCGAGGCACGGAGGGGTCTCGTTAAGTAATGGATGGTCACCCATCCATGGACAAACCTCGGCAAGCGTTGCTTAACCTTAAAGATCGACCCGTGCGGCTGATAATATTGAGCCACGAGATCCTCTTTTTATTATAAGTAAAATACGCTCTGCCTAGATAGGTACTTACTAAGTTACCTATCAAAGTAGACTGCAGGTGTAACGTAACAAAAAACATGCCATGTCATTACATATTGCAATAACAATGATAAGCTGTCCTTTTCTTTTGTAAGAACTTAGTTACTCTGTCCTTGTCTCTCAATGATTACAGCATGTTCATTGTTTACGAGAAGATATATGTTATGTTTGAAAACAAGATTGAAGGGATAAACAGAAGTGCGTAGATGTAGAACATCCACTTTTAGCCAGTGTATCACTTATCTTATCATTGCTGGCTTGCCTGATGGCTACTATTGATGATTTTAATTATATAATTGGTACTGACCAATTATATCATTAAAATCATCAATTAATAGGTATAACTCTCTAACTTCAAGTTACCCTATTGAATAACTAGGTATTTCATGAAATCATGACATTTGAGGTCAATTCTAAATTAGAGAGTTTTATTGATGATTCTAATGATTATAAATCTGTAAATACATATTTGTTACGGTCACGAATATATTGAGCTGCAAATTGCAAAAAACTTAAGAAAATTTTAGCAGGTTATCTTAGTTAGTCCCATGGTTACACTGGGCGTGCCTCTAACGAAGCATAAGTCAGATTCGGGACAAAAATACAGGAACACTTTCAGATCGAACCCAGCTCTCGTCAGAAAGCTGCGCGTGCGACTTGCGACCATGATGTATAAACTAGACTGCTGGGTTTGCTGGGTAGTTTGTTGCTCCACTTCTTCTTCCCAGCTAAATCACTAGGAAGTGGTGAAGGGTGGGCGTTTTGGGGGATGACTTTTGATTTTGATTTTAGACCAATGTTAGTATTTTCGTAGTGTCAATTATGTATCTAAATCATCATAAGTATCTTCAGCCGAAAGACGTCCACGGCTAGACATAGGCCCAAGCACCGCCACTTCGATCGGTTCTGTGCTTCCCGCATCCAGCGGATTCCTGCGAGCTGCGGCCTAATTATGTACACATTTACAGTAATATAAGCTGCCTTCGCATTGTACGGAAATTATAAACAATGCGAGATCAGCATAAACTGGAAATGCTAGATGTGTAGTGAGTATTATTTTTTTCTATGCCATTATGTACAGTCACGGACTTTAATTGATGAGCCACCTGGCACTGTTCGTATTTTAGCCGTGTAATGCAAATTGGGTTTGGGGTTTCGGTTCCCGACACGGAAAGTCATAATGTCTTCGTATTAGTAGAAGAAAATTATATTTAATAACTTTACCGGTTGGCTAACCTGAGAGCCAGAACTACAATCTTGACAGCAGAGTGACTACCCAAAGTCAACCAATTGCAGGTCTAGCAACAGTAACCTAGCAACGATTGTTTAAGCGTAGCGATAGTAACGTTAGCGTACGGAGAAATATTAATAGTCATTTCGGCAACTTCGAAATTAACGTCTCTGACATCGATATTTCAACTGTCACTGTCTTCAATTATGTTTTCAGAATAATCGAGTTAATGAGCTCTGATTCAAAGGAGGTCAGTATCAAATAGATTGGATAACCTTAATGCAACATTTTATTTATTTTTGTCATTGAGAACTTATTAGTCAACCTCTATGGATCAGACTATTTCCGATTATAAGTAATTTGTTTGTCACCTTGTTTACGAGCGTGCGGTTTGAGTTCGTGTTTAATCGTGTAATCTCGTGAATGTATGAAACTGTAAAATTGAAAAGTTTGAAGTTGGCTTATCAATTAAAGTCCGTGACTGTACTTAGGTAGGTATGAGAAACAAAAGCTGCATTGTCAAATGTTTATTTTGACTTCTTTTCCGACCTACTTACAAATTAAAACAAACAGAATATTGGTCATCAGTCGTCAGAATCTGAAGAATTCCCATAACAGGGATACAACTGTCAGAATGAGAGTCTCAGATCAATGATAGGGGCAGGTGGCAACCTATATCGGAGCATTTTTATTTTGTGGTTTGGTGGTTTGCCTTCATTCTGTTACAATTACCGAGGGCAAGTTGGGGTAAGTTCAGCGCTGGGATAACATGAAAGTAGGCTGTCTCGTTGGCATTGTGGTTGTAGGTGCAACTCCTGCGCATGCAGTTCTGAATTTAATTCCAATATGATTTTGTCAGTATCTACTGGAGTCTGGCTTTGTGACTGGTTGATGGCAATAGGCTCGCCCCCTTATACATGGGCGCGTAAACGACGAAACAAAACGGACTTCATCCTATCTGACGAAATGTGAATAGGTACCTACTTCACCCCTGCCGAAAATTTCAAACATAAGGTACAGTCAACAGCCCATGAGTTGTTGACTGTTAGCAATTTGACACAGACCGCCATTATATCATAGCAATAAGGACTACTTTCGTAGTGCAAGTTTTACCGTAGACGTGAGGTTGACGGTACACAAATCTGGGCGTTACTTAGCAGTCGATTACATAAAGTTAGTAAATAAATAGGTCACATTCGTCGCCGGGATTCTGTTTACAAACGTCACATGTGTGATGTGGCGGTAATCGGAGCGGGCCGGCGTCCATCTTGTTTTTATAATGAGCCCGCCAATCGGTTGCGAGGGCGGCGCGAACGTTGCTTCCTTGCCTGATTGTGGATGATTTATGACTGCATCCTAGATGGAGATGATGCAAGAAGTTTTTGGTGGCGGGTAAATTGATTTTGGCACTAGCCTCGCACCTAGAAATTTGGCATCTCTGCTTAACCGTTCGGGAGATACAATACAGGCTGTTGATGTTATGTTAAATTGATTTTGGTGGCACCCGTTGTCAATCTAGAGATTTGAATGGCGTCTTTGGTACATCTCTTGTCGTGTAAGTAACTATACTCCATTTGAAATAAGATTAGACGTATAGATAAGCCTTTTTTACATTCCGTTCAACCGATTTTGAATTCTATTGCGTTGGTGGCATGACAAATGGCAGCAGATAGACGCAGTAGATAGTTGGTATTGTGTAACTTTTTTTGCTTTTAATGCTATCCTTATGCCTACGGTATAGAAGTCAAAATCGGTTGAACGGGCTGTAAAAGGGTTTGTTTTAATGTCTAATCTTATTTCAAATGGGGTATAGATCATTTTGTGAGGAGGTCAACAGTGAGCTTCCGTTTGCGAATTCCGTCACAGGTCGCCGCATAGACCGCCAACGCTGAGGCACTGCGGTAAGTGAATGTGCACCTTATTTACTGGTAGGTAGGCATAGAGTGCTTTGCGAGATCTTGCAAGTCCTCTACAGTGGCTCTTTCTTATGTAATTATTTACTTCTATGATCTGAATCAAAGTAATCATCACTATTACCTACCTACCTATCATCATTCATTCGAAAAGCGTCTACTGCAGAACATATATAGGAATCATAGGCACTTGTATCGGGGCTTGTGGCTATATTATAACAGCCGTACGGGTCGATCGAAGGTTAAGCTACACTTGCCGCAGTCGGTTCGTGGATGGGCTACCAACCATTACATAATATCGAGATCCCTCTGTGCCTCTGAAAGGCCGTTGGGCCCGGCTGTCATTCATAGATCTTTGATAGTCGTTTCGGGTCTGACAACCAGTCTTACCAAAGGGTAGTATCGTGTTACCTACCCAGTAACTGGGTTGTGGAGGTTGCTCCATTTAAAATACTGCATCCGGTAATCCGGTTAGACTAGAAGCTGACCCCAAACATAGTTGGGAAAAGGCTAGGCAGATTGAGGCACTATAGCATCGCCAATGATCATCATAGTGACCGGTCACTCATAGTACTTCTCGCATCCAGCGGATTTCCGCAACCTACAGCTTGCATTCGCCGTTACTCATCATTGTAGCTATAAACAATACTCGGAAGAATGACTGATGGATGAATTCTGTGATTAATTAATAGGTACAGTGCAAATGAACTGTCAAGAATACAAATACAAGATCTTTAAGTACCTACCATTATGTACTTTGAGCACGGCCGGATTTAAGGCAGGGCAACAGGGGCCATGGCCCCGGGCCTCCACAAAATAGGGGCCTCCACAATTTGATATTTTTTAAATAAAAAATGTTCAAAACAAGAAACCTTTTTAGGGTTCTGTACCCAAAGGGTAAAACGGGACCCTATTACTAAGGCTCCGCTGTCTGTCTGTCTGTATGTCTGTCCGTCTGTCACCAGGCTGTAGCTCATGAATCGTGATAGTTAGACAGTTGAAATTTTCACAGATGATGTATTTCTGTTGCCGCTATAACAACAAATCCAAAAAACAGAATAAAATAAATATTTAAGGGGGCTCCCATACAACAAACGTGACGTTTTTGCTCATTTTTGCTCAATATTGATAACGGCAACAGGTAGACGCATGAAATATTCACAGTAATATTCACTTTAAAAATAAATAATTAAATTAAAATAAAAGAAATATTTAAGGGGCGGCTCCCATACAACAAACATGATTTTTTATGCCGTTTTTATAGATAATGGTACGGAACCCTTCGTGCGCGAGTCCGACTCGCACTTGGCCGGTTTTTTAATTTTCTTTTCATGTCCTGGGCTGATGGTCGTAAAAATGATGCGTATTAAATCTTTATGTTTTCGTTTGTTCCATAAAATTTTCCGGGGCCTCCACTTTTTGGTTGTCCCAGGGCCCCCACACCTATAAATCCGGCCCTGACTTTGAGCACCTTTGAGTTTATCTTTGACATTGCTAACATCGGAGAAAGAAGACTTCACTTGAGCAAGAATAGTGATCAATGTTTGTGCCTTCTTTGTATAGGCCTCGTAAAAACAACGCTGGCTGTTTACCTGCGCACTGACCGATTTATCGATTCGCTTATTCCAAAGTATTTAGTAGCTAGTAAAGTACATATATTATGATTCTACAATAAAAGAACTACACTTACCTATATTATAAAACAATAGCCCTAGTACTTTGGGACGCGACTGTACCTACCCGTGCGCAGACGCATCCCTTGCACTGTCGCTCAGCGTTCTTTTGACGTGACGACAATCTATATGTGAAGAAGGCTTTGCCGTGCAGTGGTACTGTAATAATCTGGTATTATTCCTATAGGTACCAGGCGTGTCCATACTAATATTATAAATTCAAAAGTAACTATTTCTGTCTGTCTCTATATTACCGTTTCACGCCTAAACCACTGAACGGATTTCGATAAAATTTGGCAAGGACATAGATGGCATCCCGGGGAAGCACATTTTTATCGACATACCACGCGGGCGGAAGCTAGTACACAAATATAAATGTGATAGACTGCAAACCACTTTATTAGCTAACCTACCAACATGTTGAATTGCCTGTAAAATTTCGTCTTTACTTTAACATAATACATTATCAACATTTTTCCTGATTTATTTACAAATAATATTTTACACCTACTTATACCCCATTTGAAATAAGATATACATTGAAATAAACCTTTTTTTACAGTCCGTTCAACCGATTTTGACTTCTATTGCGTTGGTGGCACGACAAATGGCAGCTGCAGTAGACAGTTGGTATTGTGTAACCTTTTTTGCTTTTAATGCCATCCTTTTGCCTACGGTATAGAAGTCAAAATCGGTTGAACGGACTGTAAAAACGTTTGTTTAAATGTCTAATCTTATTTCAAATGGGGTATAAGTACCTATACTCCATTTGAAATAAGATTAGACATTCAAACAAACACAACAATACCGTAGGCATAAGGATGGCATTAAAAGCAAAAAAGATTACACAATACCAACTCTGTACTGCAGCTGCCATTTGTCGTGCCACCAACAAAATAGAAATCAAAATCGGTTGAACGGACTGTAAAAAAGGCTTCTAATCTTATTTCAAATGGAGTATAGGTAAAACAATTTTGAGAAACTTTGTGAGCAACGACCAAGCGCATTCGCCCTTCATTTTGATTGACAAATAAAAGACATTTATATAAAGCTAATGGCAACATCTTCCGCTATTAACTATGAGAAACAAACGTAATGTATACTTTAATAGTTTATTGTGATATGGCCTTAAAAAAAACGGCTAAGTGCGAGTCTGACACGCGCACGAAGGGTTCCGTGTCGTTATCTATAAAACGGCAAAAAAATCATGTCTGTTGTATGGGCGGCCCCCTTAAATATTTGTTTTATTTTAATTTAATTATTTATTTTTAAAGTCAATATATAACTAAATATTCTGTGAATATTTCAAGCGTCTACGGCTACTAAAACGGCTGAACGGCGTTGGATGAAATTTGGCACATGGGTAGACCATGACCTGGAATAACACATAGGATACTTTTTATTCCGATATTCCCACGGGATCGAGACTTACGCGGGTGAAACCGCGGGGCGCAGCTAGTATTTTATAAATTGAATAAGAAGGATATTTCCTGTGCCCATAAGTTTTTCTTTTTACATTAATAGTTGTCAAAGTACAATAGGCCTCTGATAACAGCGGTCTAAACAGGCAATTTTAAGCAATTCCTGAGGGTTCTAGTGCTTCTACAGATAATGTATCATCAAAACGGAAAACATAGGGGCATAGAACTAGTTTATATTTATTTTAATGTAAAAAATCATTGCTCTTATAAACCAGAGAGAAAACAGGCGAGAACGTTTGTATGGGGAGGGGACCTACAGTATTTCCTCTTAAGTCGGTACCGATGTGTTTTTTCTGAAATAAAAATTTATTTAAGTACCTATTATTTATTTTATACCTAGTATAGGAAGTCCTTGTTCCACCTTCGCAGTGGCCTGTGATGTCTTTGAATATAATATAAATATTCAAATAAAACTAAATTGTCGGTTTAGAGCAAAAAATGTCGTGACTTTGAACTCAGCTCAAACGGGTCGGTTCGTCGGGGGAATAATAAGCATGGAAAAAATGCTAATTACTATGCCTTGTGTTGCTAGTTAATAATTAATATTTAATTATTTAATGTTGAAGTAAATACAACATGTAAACAAACCTAGTGACGTAGAACTGGCCACAGAGAAGGGACGAGCTGCACGCATAGCATGACCACCACAGAAACGGGTTTTGTCGATGATGGAATAGACAAATAGACAGATTGTGATTGTTTATCTGTCATTTTGTCTATTCTTCCGTCGACAAAACCCGTTTTTGTTCTCGATACACACTTGCTTTTCCAACTCACTTTAGACATTGGCAGAATGGTCGACACCGGCTTTGCTTGCCATAATAAAAAAATAGAATAGACAAAACCCGTTTCTACGGTGCTCATGCTACGCCTGCAGGGGATGACCAAAGAAACGATGGATGGGCTGTGTGAAACTTATGGCTAGAAAGTCACCCCCTTTCTACCGAGATCGACTTTGAGAAGTATGGAAGTATGACAGGATAATGAGAATGATGAGGGAAGAAATGAGTTTGATCACCAGCACGCCTAGCATAACTACCATAGGAACGGGTTTTGTCGACGGAAGAATAGACAAAACGTTTCTATGACCTGGTCAATGTGGTCATGCTACGCGTGCAGGCTTTTATAATATTACACTACAGCTACACAATTTAATTGTTGTTATTTTTATAATAGAGTGAGTACATAAAGTCGATCAAAAAATTCGTTATAAGTACTTTTTAAAGGATAAAATGTCACGAAAAAAGACAAAAGACAAAGATACATAACTACCCAAAAAAAAAATTGGTTAGATACCTACCTACAAATTAATTACAATCATCGTCATCATTGTTTTTGTTTTGTAGACGCTAAAACTTGTAGTAGGTATTAGATAAAAACAATGGCGCCAATTCACTTGTCACAAATTCTCTAAACTAAACTAAAAATCACAAAAATTTAGTTCATTTCTGTTAAACTACGATTTCCTATTCTGAAATAAGACTATAGTGACACAACTTAACTTTAATTTAGTTTGACAGCACTAAGATTGTACTGAGTTTTAATTTAGTGAAAATGCTATTCTGAATATGACGTTTCAACCTAAAATTTTGTTCTGTATCTAAAATCCTCTAACTAAATCAGACTATTTTTAATCGCGATAAAAAATTTGTGGAATAAAATTAGATGTCATGAACTAAAATTCAAACCAACACCTCGACTTCAGTTACAAAACAGAACTCAAATCAAATGGTAAACTGTGCCTATCTATTTTTTATTTTCTTTTGCTTATAGCTCGAAAACGGTGTGTCCTATCGCAAAATAATGACAATTTCGACCCCCTTCATGAAATACTTAAACCTTAGGGGATTACTCAACATGTTAGTATTTTTTTTCCCTTATTTTCCATACAAAAACTGAAAAATTCCATTAAAAACACGTCGAGGCAGCCGTACCTGCGCTCCTCTGGCTCAAAAAAACAAATCACGGTGTAGGGAAAACAAGTACCTATCAAGTGAAGGCGCGCGGTTGTCAAATTCGATTTTAGTTTAGAGAATTTATTTGGCAGAATAGCTCCAAGATTCCCATACCCAAAAGTAAGGAATTTTAGTGATAGTTTAGTTCGGGGTACAAGAGAATCGGCACCAGTGCACCAGTGATTTATAAATGCTGGTGTAACATTACAAAACATTTATTTTTCGTATTGTAGACTATTAATTCTAAGCGTTGACACTTTTTGACAGGTATCCGACTGCCACTTCTCTCTTTCTAACGCATAGCTTTTGTAAATAGCGCTATCTTTCTACGTCGTCTCGGATACTGCCCAAATTATTTTTAATTTGTCTTGCCTCAGTCAGTCCCAGCCAGATCCGAAACTACTTTAGGCACCTACATTGATTAAAACTGATAATTATACCTGAAGCATATAGGTAGGTATAAATTAATAAGTTAAAATAAATTTCATAACTTTTTTACTACTGGTACACATGGTAGACCAGAAAAATAGGCCCAGCTGGTCCTGAACATAGAGGTAACTTTGCCAGTACGTAGTGTACAAATAAAAAAAAAATGGGTCGATACTAAGTCAACAATCTTCAATGGTCGCTGATTAAAAATAATTTATTTAAAACAAAGCTAAACGCATTTTAATGAGTCGACTACCGATTGACCTGTAGTGACTTCCAATCGTTAGGCATATTAAACGTCTATTTAACATCCACCATAATGGATTCCCAGAAATAAAATAATCGATATGACATGAATCGATTTATCTACCTACCTGTTATTTCTTGAATTGAAATCATGCATTCAAGTGACATATATACCTAGGTGATTAAATTGACCAAAAATATGATTTAATTAACAAGCATTTTGGTTCAAAATAGGTAATCATTTTATTATGTGCTTAATCCTCGACCTTGCCGCGTAGGTACACCTTATTTGTGTAAAGTCTATCGCATAAGACAACTACTATTTGCACTTTCTCTAACATTACTGTAACGAGGTCGCCGTGTTGTGCACGCAATGTATCCTGCTAAACTCACACGGCAAACTGTCTAGAAAGATTTTCAAAAAAATAATAAAGTTGGTACTGCGTTCTCATTCGACAGCGACCGCACAATCTCGATACTTGCTACATGGCACATTCCATCGACGCTCTAAAATGCAACTTTTCCAAAATGTTTCGAGTATAAACAGCATTTTATTACGTTGGCAACGGTGCGTGAATTTCGAAATGACGTGGTAGAAGCAGCAGCTATCTCATCATCATTGATAATGGTCGGTTTGGCAACGTCGCGTCGCTCACCTGGCGCTACCTGCGCAGTGTCAACAGGGGGGCAAGCGAGCGAGCGAGCGGCAGTCGATCCAACGATCCGACAGACACGCTCGTCCCGAGCTGTCTTTACATTTTTATATCAAATATATTCCACTAATATCAAGTTTAAAGTTATACAGTGACGCGTAATAAGTACTTTAGTGTTAATAAAGCGCGCGAAGTGAAAACTTTAAAATTTGTGGTCGAACACGGTATTCAAATTAGGAACGTTCAACGACACCGTTCAAAAGCTTGTTCTTTCCATAGAGTTAGCGACTGGACTCTTTTGATTTGGTGTGGCTATGTGATGTGAGTTAATCCTAGATTTTCACCTACAGCGGAAACAGCTTACGTCGACGGCTAGCGGTAAAACGCCGTCCGCGCCGCACGCTAGTTCTTGTTTCATGTTGAGTAACCGTCAGGTTTCTAAAAAGTGAACGAACATACAGCGGAGTATACGTGAATTTTCGGTGGTTCGCCCACTTGTCCCGTTAGAAAGTGTGTGTGACTTGGACTGTTGTTGATGAGTTGTTGAACCGGGAGTGTTGTTGGAAGTGTTGTTTGAGGAGGTTGTTGTTGTGAGGTGGTGTGGCAGTGCATGGCGCGATGATCAGCGGGGGCTGGGTGTGCGCTCTGCACGTGCGCACTGCGGGCCTCGGCGGCGCAGCGCTGGGCTCGGACGAGGAGGAGGTCGTGTATCTCGCCTATGTTGTGATAGATGTGCTGACGAATCAGGTAAGCGACCAAACTTATTCAAAAATAAGGTCCTTGAACCTTTAATTTTGGCAAAACAACAATCACGGATAGTCCAAACGTTAGTAACACAAGAGATATTAATGAACATGTAAAGTGTTACAACTTGATATCAGTATAGGAGCGGCGTAAATTGTATAACAGATTAGGTAAACTTTTTGTTGATACAGATACTTATCAACATCAACCAATCCTACAACGTGTACGTCTATATTCAAACTCATTTTGATCAAATCCGGCAAGTCATCATCAACGTCCCACTTTCCGCGTTGTTCTTGACAACATTTTGTATTTATCATGCTGTTTACTCATACGTAATGAGCAAAACTATTCACTTTTAAGTTGACTTTTAATTTCTCCAAAAGTGAAACAAATTATACTTGCCTTTTGTAATGGCATTAGAACACGGAAAGCAAAAACGCAGATTAGCGACGGCGAAAACTGAGACTTGACGAGATTTCCTAGTATTTTTTTGTTCTTTTTTCCTTTAAGTGTCTTGACTGAGGTTTTAGTACTTGAAATCATTCACACAATGAATTGGAGTACGTTTAAACAAAGGAGTGCCACAAGGAGCATTATTGGGCCCTGTGTTTTTTTGACAAACTTACTGGATTCATAAAGATTTGTAATATTTGGACGATGCCAAATTGCCATGATTACCCCCAAGCCTAACCGTTCCACCGCCTCAAAGATGCCCATGGGAAACGATGGGTTTGCAATAAATATATCACCAATACATAATCTATTTCTCAAAATATACAGGATTCTATGGACATTATAGAACACGTTATTAAACTTAAAGATTGATAAAATTAGCTATATTTAAAAGATGGCAATAAAAACAAGCTAATATCCAGTTTCTGTAGATAATCTTAACACAAATCGATAAAAACCAAGGAATTCCCTAAAAAGACGTCAAAAAACCGCGTCAAACCAGAAACTAGTTTATCAGGATTCGTGTTGAGCAAATAAAATGTACGACACATATGTGTCTACGAATGGCTATAATTATGTTATCACTATGTGAGCACTGGCTTATTTTAAATGCAACATTTGTGGAGACGACTTCAGGAGTGACTTGATAATTAACACCGGTGTCTGAAAGGTTGATTTACATTTAAAAAATATGAAACAATGCCAATTCTCATTGCCTGCCTACTGCAGGTTGGTGATTGGGCTGAAATGACAGCCAAACAAACATATGGTCAACAGTTTAATTTGAAAACCCTTTTAGAAACCTGCGCAGACACTGTTAAACTCTTCTATAATAATAATCGTGACGGCCAATGGCATAATAGCCAAGAGCTTCACCTGAGGAGGTTCTGAATAGGCGGCTGGATCTAGGGCTTGATCCAGAAAGCGGTACTTCTGGACACGGCACGTATTGTTAGGAGGTTCCTCTCTCAGGAGCCCAGAGTACCGGTAGCTTGAACCTTGTTCCCGATACAGCTGGGCTACTATTTTTTATATTTTTAAATGCATTTTTTTCATTGTTTATAAAAATATTTAAAAATGTAATCAATAAGGATATAATAAATGAAATAAAGTAAATATTAATAAATAAAAACTGTTTTTTCAACCAACAAAGGATCATAGAAGGAACAAAATTAAAAAAAACATAAATAAAACATAAACATAATCACAGAGACTTCGATTGCTTAGTATGTGAACCATACAGCAATGGTTCAGCGACACGACAACGAAAACGATGCACATCCCTGCTCACCAGGGTCTACGCCCATCAACGAAGATACGGGCCCGTCCGAACAAGTGATGAAACAAGTGATGAATACGGACGGGAATTGACACATCGGGGACAACTGTCAAATATACTCTTAATTCGGAATTTCGGAGTTCGAACTAATTCTTATGTCCGTTAGTTAAGCTATGGGTATTTCCTACGCCGTATAGCGTAGGAAATACCCATAGCTTCGGCCGAAACTACGGATTTCGTGCTTAGGTATTAGACCTCCTGGGATGAGCATGAGCATCGTCTTCGCAAAGTAGAATAGAAACAGTCTGTTTTGAAACAGTTAGACTTGTTCGGATTTAAGCTATTGAGATTATCAATCTTATTTTAATGTGCACGATTTCGCAAATTGTTGGATACATTAGTTTTTATTTCTTATTTTTACGTGTGTTACTTTTTTTTAACACCTGTATAGATATCGTTTTTATTTATTCAAAGTCTTTTGCGATTTTTGTTTAAATTCTAAGCTGCATGGTTCTCATTTTCAATTCTCCTTAGGTACGTTAAAACGTAAGTAAACTCTTTTGTTCGGCTATCATCATTAGTATTATACTAACTTTTAGTGTCCCAGAACAGCTACCTATCTAATTGCGTAACTTATTTTTGTAACCGATTAAGACTAATCTGTTTCATTTTGACAGTTCAACAACATTCATTGCGTTATTTACGTTGTTGAGCAGACTATTTTTTCGAGCAATGCATTAGCAGTTTGTTTCAAACCGATTCAGATTGTGATTGATCGAGTATTACGCAAAGGCTTCCCTTTCCTCTTTTCACTTATTCCCCTTAGATCTGTCTATTATTTTTCTAGGGATTTGACTTTTGATAAAAGGTTAAATTGCAATATCTAGAAAATGTTCGAGTTGGTCCCGCCATTTCCTTCTGGGTCTGCCGCGCTGCCGTCCATTGCTTTTGGTATTTCTATCTTTTATACTTGTTATGCATCACTAGTGCTACTGAAAATTTCATAACATTCCATGTAAATGTAACATTCGTATTTATTCCAATTCGCGTGTACTTAGTCATAAACAGTAGACTTATCACTACCAAAGATAAAATAAAGATAAAAATAATTGTCACAATCCTCACTCGTTTGATTAGAGTTTTTGTTTTTATCATTTGTGTTGCGGATAATTTCTTGTCTTATAAAAAAATTCAGAAAACTTTAATTGAAAACGTTATTTAGCATCCTAACTAATATTATAAATGCGAAAGTGAGTTTGTTTGACACGCTTTCACGCTAAAGCGGCTGAACAGATTTGGATGGAATTTGGCACATAGGTAGACCATGACCTGGAGAAGGACATAGGATACTTTTTATCCCGATATTCCTACGGGACCGAGACTTATGCGGGTGAAACTTCGGGGTGCAGCTAGATAAAACTAAAGGAACTTTTTGGGAAGAGACTGATCATCTCTTGCGTCAGCAAATGAGGTTTTGAACCTCATTTCAAACAGAGAAGTCTCTGTTTTGAACGGTCATTGGGAGGCCCAATTTTCAGCATCGTTGTGTGTGTGTGTCTACATGGCCGGCTGTTTGAACATAAGCAGTACGTCTCCATATTAAAGGATGATAATGATGCCATCAAGCCGGTTTCGGGCACAGCGACTGCATCCAATGACTTCCAGTCCTGGTGGTTGGGGTTGGGAACTTAGATACTGCTCTTTCATGAGCTCTAATGTGACAGATAGCATATTCAACTATGTCAGAAGAAGGATACACTTGGTTCGGCTCTATAAAGATACAAAATAAGTTTTTTTTAAGGGAGTAAACAAAATTTCTCAGCGATATGAGTCCCTAACTTACTGAGACCACCGAATGAATATGCTTGGACATAGGTACATGTAGGTTAGGTAATTATTTCTTTTGGAAATCCTTTTTTAAGTAAATGTAAACTGAATTGAATTAATAATATAATGTGTGTTAATAAAATAACCGAATTGGCAACCATCTATTACAACAAATGTAACTACCAACTAAACTGTAAATGTACTTTGTGATACCGTCTAGTTTCTGACAAGACTGACAAAAGTGGAGAAAATAATGTCTTTTGACGACTTTCATTATAACCACACTATATTTAGGTATTAATACATCCTTGCATATTATAAAACAAAGTCCTCCGCCGCGTTTGTCTGTCTGTCTGTTCGCGATAAACTCAAAAACTACTGCAACGATTTTCATGCTGTTTTCACCAATGGATAGAGTGGTTCTCGAGTAAGGTTAAGGTAAGGTAATAACCGACATCCACGCGGGCGAAGTCGCAGGCATCAGCTAGTATATATATTAAATGGAAATGACCTTGCCCAAGCCCCTATAAGATTTGATCCATACTTCCAGGGACACCCTGTATTAGGATTAGGATATAATTTATACAAAATTTGTCAGAATCACGGTACATAGGATGTTCATTTCATACAATACGAACAGTTCTACATATGACACCATTAACTGGTGTAGAAATATTAGTTACAAGATTTTAAATAATTTTGTTATTAGTTATTTAGTTCAACGAAAAGTTCTTGCCGGTCCAAGAGAAAAATAATCTTGAAATCTCTTTAATACCGACCCGGAAGTGCCTTTCGATTCCATTCACTCGGAGGGCCCACATCACCCACGTGTTAGGCTCATGCTTGCGCGCACGCATATTCAAAGTTAACCTACTGAAGACCGGTTAGCAATACAAACAAAAATTTAAAAACAAAACAAATAACGAAAAAAAAAATTATTTCGGGACTAGCGACCTGCCCCTGCTTTTCACGGTTTTTAAAACTTGACAAAACATCGAGATTTATTCAATTATCATATTATTATGTAAGGTTAATATTCTTTTATAATAAACACATAAACCTTCCGAAATAAATTCTCTAAATCATGGTGACAACCGCATTAAAATCCGTTGCGTAACTTGCGTAGTTCTGAAGAATCGCGGTCACAAATACAGAAAAGCTACTTTAATTTGTAATAATATGTGTTTTCATATAAAAACTTAGGTAGACACGTGTTCAACGTGTGTCTAATGTCAATCTTACGTCAAACTCCATACAAATATCGTGTTTAAGAGGTGTTTAACCTAAACAACTGATAAACACGATTTTACGGTAGTAAGGTATATGTTTAGTTAGACTAGCGCAGGAAACTGACTGGCGTAAAAAAAAAAGAAATAAGTATATGTCTATAGAGAGAAAAAAAACTACAAAATATATCTATGCTTATATCTCAGCATAGAAAATTCACACGATTACTCTGAAGATACAGTCTACTGACATTCCATCGGAGCTGTCTTGAGAACGGCAATTTGTAGTTAAAGGTGCATACTACAAGTAAACGGGACAACCTGTCAAGTTACGGAGGCACAGCCTATTGGAGCAAGTTCCAAGAATTCCTATGTCACATTACTGACGCTTGATTGACTTCTTACTCTAGCAAGATTATCGCGGTTTGTGCGGAAATCACGTCATCAATAAGAAAATGATGGGAAATAGCGCTTCCTAATCGATTTCAAAGACTATTTTGGGTAAGGGACTAGATGAGACATAGGTAGAAATATTTGTGAGGTTCGTTCGAAATTTGAAAATAAATTGCTGAAAAGCACATTTTCACAGAACGATATTCTGTTTGACATTACAAAAAAGTAAAAATTTATTTTCGGCCAGTTTGTAAAAAATCATGACCAACCATACTTGATACTTTTCCTTTTTATATCACTTCAGTAAACAATCAACCAATTAAAAATTATAATGTTAAAATATAAAGTTCCTACATTATAAAGGTTAAGAGAATGTTTAACTCATTGTCAACAGAGGGTCGACAATAACAATCGTTTTTCTGATTTATATTCCCATTGCTGTAAACTTTGTTTCTATGTCTACAACAAGGATGTAGGTAGTGTTTCTTTACATAAAGTGTTAAATTTTTGTTGTTTATTATCTTGATTTGCTAATATTTGTCAAAGTTAAAGCATTTATTTAAAATAGGCACTTTTGAACGTCAACATTTACATGAAAATTGATTCTAGGCGCCCCTTCCAAAAGAAGTTTCGTATGGAGCAGATTGGGCTAGAAACTCCACCGTTACTCTTTTAATAAATAACTATAAGTGAAAACGATGAACCTAGAATAAAATTACTATACCACAATAGGTAACAAGAATTAAAATTGAAGCAATGATACAGAATAAAGTGATAGATACATGGTGCTCACATATTTACAAACATTGTAAAAGTGCCTATACGATATTCCTAAAATTGTAACAAGTACCTATAATAAGTCAGTGTGTGAGTTAAAGTAGGTATTACCTAATAATAATCATAGAATGTAAAATCAATGTCATTTGAACTTTTAGTTATGTAAGTATAAAAGTAAGTACGGTACCTACTCAAACGGTCGGGCAGTCAGAAAGATGTATCTGATTGCCCATTCCTATGCGTAGTAGGTTTCTATGGAGAAGAAAGGGCAAGAAATTCCACACTCTTTAAAAAAAAATGTATTCTATGCATAGCTTTTCAGATAGTGGCCAAAAGATGACCAAAAATAGACTAAGAAGTTTTGTTGAAGTTATTGATATAATTTATTGTTTTTTTGAAGATTTAGAATTACAAAAAAATAATGTGTACCAGAATGAAGTATGATAGACTGCATGGCACAATAATTCAAACGCCACGTGTGCAAACGTTTTTGCTTTGATTTAGATTATAATAAATTACGCTTACGTTACAGGTGCCTGGCCTGTTTATAAACACTATGAGAACCATAGATTTTATATCTATGATAAACTTTTCTTGTTGTGGAGGTCAGATGGCAGTCGCTCCATGTAAAATACTGGTATTCAGCTGCATCCGGTTAGACTGGAAGCCGACCCCAACATAGTTAGGAAAAGGCGAGACAGGTGATGATTTAAACTTTTCTAACTATGATTATAACAGACTTTTCTATCGGTATTTACTTTGGAAACATACTGAAACCTTTTTTAAGGGAAACAATACTATAGGGTGACTGGTAAACTAATTACTGACCGATACCTACACGTGACTTTAGTCATCAAAACAACTTTTAATAATGGGACCAAACTTGAAATCGCGAAATAAATCTGCTGTTCCTTACATTTTGACAGATAAGCGAACATAAATGTAGGGAACAGGTGATTTTTTTGATATCTTAATGATGATTAAAGTCACGTGTTTAATTATCGATCACAATTACCAGTTACCCTATAATATCGTTGGTACAATTCTCGAGCACAAGTGCGTCAAACTGCAAATCCAAATTCTATGTAAGAACTATGCTTATTTAGTAATAAACAGGGGTAGAAACGTATACACTTTCAGTTTTAAGTGAGTCTAGAATAATCTAGAGTTTAGACAGCACATAATTTGCAATTAAAATGCAAAATTGTTTCAATTTAGGTAAATAGTTTCGGTGATGTCATTTGCATTTCGCAACGTCGTCATAACGATTTAATTAAGAAATTATTATTTTTGCTAATAAAATTATAACCATCTGAGGCTGATTTTAAACACAAACATGCAAAATGCCTGAATAATAAACCACTACTCTACATGGTCCTCACAAATCCCCATTGATGGGGATTGTCAATGAAGATTTGTGGAATAACCCACATGATCTTATCAGCATTATGTCTGGACTGGACTTTAAAAGAGACTGTGACTTTTGAACTTGAGTTTGTTTCGACCTTTCTTCTCACGAGTAGTCAGATAGGAAGGAAAGGCCGACCTCACCTAGTTTTTAAAATTTAATTGACGTCTAGAAGCGTTTGTAGAATCCTACTTACAGAAATAAAATCGTTTATCATACTTACATAACCTAATCTAATCTAGTTCCACTGTTGAAGTTCATTATTATGTGTAAGTACAATGTACCTACAGCTTTAGGATGTTAAGATTCAGTAGACGCCACAACATCTTTTTATATAAGCATAGTTTTTTGTCATACACTGTAGGTAACCTTACATACTGACTATAATGATAATCATGCGATTGCACCATCACTTACTAAGCCAACGTTTCGTCAAACCTTCGTTTCACATCGTTTGTTAATTCAAACCATCCCAACACCACCTTTGGCCCCCTGCTTACGACACTTTCACAAGGTATTATTTCACTCAAATGCGAACCACGTAAAGAAAATTTTAATAAAACTGCTATAGAATAAGAATTCGAAGGATTTTTCATAACACAACATAACGCCTTGTTTCCCCAAAGGGTTGGGTAGAGGTATACATTCCTAGCACACCCTCATTTCCCCAGTTATGTTTAAGTCCCATGTAATAGGGGGCGAGCCGATTGTCATCAACCGGGCACAAATCCAGGCTCCGGGCTGCTACTTTAGAAATTCCATATAGAAATACGCAATAACACTGCGCGACCTGGGAATCAAACTCAGAACTTCATGCTCAGCAGTAGCGCTTGCGACCACTATACCAAAGAGGCAGTCATGTCTTGTCAATCATGTCAGGTCAACCTGCCTAACCTTTGCCCAAATATGTTGGGGTCGGCTTCCAGTCTAACCGGATGCAGCTGAATACCAGTATTTTACATAGAGCGACTGTCTATCTATCTGACCTCCACAACCCAGTAACTGGGTAATACGATACCCCTAGGTAAGACTGGTTGTCAGACTTTCGGGATTCTGACGACCCGTAACGACTGTCAAATGTGTAGGAATGACAGCTGAGACCAACGGCTTAACGTGCTTTCCGAGGCACGGAGGTATGTAAAGATGGTCACCCATCCATGGACCAACCCCAGCAAGCGTAGCTTAACCAGATGGATCGACTCGTGCAGCTGTTAATACTTAGCCACGAGCTCCTGTCAATCATCCTCGACGACACGGTTGGCGCAGTGGCTGAGCGATGGACTGCTGCGCAACGTGCCGTGGGTTCGATTCCCGCACGGAACAAATATTTGTATGATCTGCAAGTAGTTGTTCCGGGTCTGGGTGTTAGTGTATGTGAGTTTTCTATGTTTGTAAACGCACCCACGATACAGGAAGAAATTCCTAGTGTGGGGCAACGTTTAAAAAAAAAAAAAAAAAACGTGTCAGGTCAATCAATCTGCCTAGTCTTTTCCCAACTATATTGGGGTCGGCTTCCAGTCTAACCGGATGCAGCTGAATACCAGTACTTTTCATCATAATTTTTTAATCATGTCAGGTATCTTTCTCAAATGCGAATCACGTAAAGAAAATTTAAACAAAACTGTCATAGAATCTTAGAAATCGAAGTTGAAGGATTTTTGCTTCACTGAATTACTAATTTTACGTCAAAGACCATTGACGTAAAGAATTTCTATTAACTTCTGATTATTACTATTTAACACACGAAATATATGGATTGAAGTATTGTGATCACGTTTTTCCAACATGAATATTCCCTGGTTATTTAAACTTCAAATACGGTGTTGAATATTTAATTCGTTTTGTCCTTTTCTAGCATTTTAAATTTGATGGCGTGCGATAAAGACAGTAGTTTATTTGAATATTTATGAATTTGTAATGATTTATTTTTGGGCTTACATATAGAGTTGACAGGTGAGAATAATGATCTAGGTTTTTTAGGGTTCCGTGCCCAAAGGGCAAAACGGGGCCCTATTACTAAGACTGTCCGTCCGTCCGTCTGTCTGTCCGTCGGTCACCAGGCTGTATCTCATGAACCGTGATAATTAGACAGTCGAAATTTTCACAGATGATGTATTTCTGTTGCCGCTATAACAACAAATGCTAAAAAACAGAATAAAATAAATATTTAAGGGGGCTCCCATACAACAAACGTTAATTTTTTTGCCGTTTTTATAGATAATGGTACGGAACTCTTCGTATGCGAGTCCGACTCCCACTTGGCCGGTTTTTTATTTATTTATCGATTTACAGTCAAATAAATAGGAAAATTAAAATGTAAACAGCATTTGAATGAGGATCTCAGGAGGAAAGGATCCGATGTTCCGCCATCTTATATCGTAATCAAATCAAACACTGTTTCAAATAACAGAGCAACAAAAATTCAATGTAAAACTATAAGAATCAAGGGCCAAAAGGTCCAGTTCTTAATTTTGACCTTCCGGTCCGACAAATGGTGAGTTTTTAATCACTTTCATATACCTACTTAACTATACTACGGTATAAATATAGCTATATTCCTAGGGATATAACTATATCACGGATTCAACCATTACTGTGACACCTATACAACCAATGTCACTCTTTTTAGAATTAGATGAGGCCTTTGCCCACAAGTTGATTATTTAAATATTCCATATTAGTTCACCGCTGATTTCAATGATGATTCCGTTTGTATAATACTTTAGAGTAGACTGTCAACTCCTACGGATAATAAATGACGTGTTTTTCTATATCCAGCACAAACCAAGCACTACCAGATCATTAACAAAAAACATAAATTACTTACCTAATTATAATGTTTTTTTTATATACCTATAAAACATGTACCTATAGGTATGTAAAAACCTATTGTCAAAAATATTTCTATGGCGACGCACATTTTATTTTATTGATTAACAAAACTTTCAACGATCAAGACTACTAGAGTGGTGTACACTATTTGGCACAGTACAGGACATCATTTATGCTGAACGTATTTAAGTAAAATAGAAAAAAAAGTTTAAAAATAGAACTGTCAAAATTTACATGTATTTTTGAATCCATAGTACATTGTAGGTATTGCAAGACTTTTTTCAAATTTGACTATTCCTTACATAAACCACAGACTATAATTATCTAGTTTGATTGTGTAAAGGGGTTTCGTATTACCCTGTAACTGGGTTGTGGAGGTTAGATATAGGCAGTCGCTTTATGTAAAATTTTGGTGTGAATAATTAACAATAGACCTTTAATCACAATACATAAACAATACATAACATCACGCATTGTTCCCTAAGAGTTAGGCAGAGGTACCAGTACACCCATATTTCGCATTATATTTAATTGTGGACGGTATTTAATAGTGGGCGAGCCTATTGGCATCAACCGGGCACAAATCCAGACTCCGGGTTTGCTACTGAGAAATTCCAGGTGAAAAACCCAAAAACACTTTGCCCGACCCGGGAATCGAACTCAGGAGCTCATGCTCAGCAGTAGCGCTTGCGACCACTGGACCAACGAGACAGCCAAATGGGCCAACCACAAGTTGATATCGTCATAAATTCATATAATAAATATGTTTACAAGGCTCTACACACCACGCAAGGTTTGAAAGTGATCCACATTACTTACCCGACTTTGGCAACCAAAAGGAGGGTAATGGGTTTTACGCGTCTGTATGTCTGTCCTGCAACTTGTTACTATGAACTAATATAAATGTTTGAATTAAATTCTTGTGAAGATTCATTGATAAGGAACTGGCAAGAACACGACTAGTTTAAATTAAGAAGAGGTAGAACGGTCGATCTAAGGTTGAGGCTACGCTTGCCGCAGTTGGTTCGTGGATGGGTGACCATCCATTACATATCGGCACCCTTCCGTGCCGTTGCCGAAAGCACGATAGACCGTTGGTCCCGGCTGCCATTCGTAGATATTTGACAGTAGTTACAGGTAGTTAGAAGCCCAAAAAAATCTGACAACCAGTCTTACCAAAAGGTATCGTGTTACCCAGTAACTAGGTTGTGGAGGTCAGCTAGGCAGTCGCTCCATGTAAAAAACTGGTATTGAGCTGCATCCGGTTAGACTGGGCGCCGACCGCAACATAGTTGGAAAAAGGCTAGGCAGATGATGAGAAGAAGGATCGCCCTTCAGTGGGACACCATAGACATAATTTTTAACTGAAATCTACTTTAATTTACTTCCTGAAGAAACGCGAAATACGTCATTTCTATAAGGATACAAACAACAAGGTTCGTCATCTGTCCGCGGCCCAGAGACTGCTAATTAGCATGGCAACACTAACCAAAGACCAATACTTATTGTTTTACATGAGAAGGTATTAATTTTCGATTGCCATAAAAGTATAAATACATGTGGCACTTAATGTACTTAGGTACCTACAGTTATTTATGTGCCCGCCCCTGCTCGTACCGTTTTTATGACTTGACAAAACATCGAGATTTCTGTATATCTAAGTAGTACTTATTAATGTTGTATACACATAAACCTTCCAGAATGAATTCTTTAAATGATAGAACCGCATCAAAAGTTTAGAAGAACAACGCGGTTACACAGACAGACACATTAGCGACTCGAAAATTCTCGTGTCACAGTGTTCCTCCGAAACGGCTTGACAGATTTTTATGAAATTTTATAAGTAGGTATGTATTTTCGGTAGGTCTGGGGATCGGTCGTAATCGTAATCCTTTTTTCCGACCGGGATCGAGAATCGAGACTTACGCGGGTAAAACCGCGGGGCGCAGCTAGTAATAATATAATATAATATGTACCTATAGATGTGTAAGTATGGCCGCGCAGTTGGCTATCGAATTGACCGAAATTCGCATGAGATTGACAGTCAGTATAAAGCGCGCCAGTTTTCACGAGAGGCACTCTGGCGGCAATACATTGTCTTCTTGAAACAAGAAATAATTTAAAAAAAAACCGTATCAACCAAAGGCTGTCTTTGCCCAACAATCTTTGGGTCGAATTCGAATAGAGAATGACCTGCCAATTCGATTTTCGAACTCGTGTGTATCCAAAACGGGCGATCCGTGTAAAAAATATGCCTCGTTTACAGTTTATTATAACTGTACTGTCGTCCCGTTCCTAACTTTATCCGGCCTATCTGCACTGGCAATCACGATGCCCGATTGTGGCAGATACCATCGGATACCGGGAACTCATACTCTCTTAAAAAGTTGAGAGTATTTTGCAACTTTGTAAGTTAACTGTTTGCAAAAGTTTCCAAAGGTGTTTAGTACTTAGAAAAAAAAAGTGGGTACGTACATAAGTACAATTTTATTGTCGAAAGTTAAGAAAACACTTTGTTCAACGGTTTATTAACAATGAAAAATAATAAGTAAGTTTAAGCTAGTCAACTAACATGGACTTAACGATGTTCGTACAGATTAAATATACTTAGCCGTTTTCTGTGTAAGGAAACACAGCAAGTAAGTAACCCAGTCGATGCACTGTATGCTTTTCATTGCGAGACCCTAGAAACAAAGCGCCGAGTACAGTTGAACACAACTATGTAGTTAGTAAACACTGCACTCTGCTTATTTACTCGCGCTAGTCACTGGCTAGTGACGAACGCGGCTTGCTTTGTTTTCTATTTTCAAATAACTGACTAAAAATAGAATTTATAGCTAATCAGCATAATTTTAAATGCGGAAGTGATTCTCGACTTGACTTCACTTGACCACCTCGACCCACAAAAAGAAGTCTGCCTGACAAACTGTCATAAAATTAAATTAACATTTAGTAAAATAGAAAAGAAAAACGAAAAATACCGGCCAAGTGCGTGTCGAACCACGCACAATGAAGGGTTCCGTAGTTGGGATGAATTTATCTCAAGAACAAACTTAACATTGTAGTTGAAAAACTGTATGGGAGAACATGTTTTTGCAACTGCAAATGTAAGTTTGTTTTGGATTATTACCCGGTAACTTGTAGAGCTTACTTAGCTGTGATAGTTTTCCTTTTAATTTCGTTATATATTGTGTTAAAATAACGATACCCGTGAATTTTTTCACATATCCGAAACCAACCATTTCGCTGACACTTGACTCTAACAAAAATTAGCACTTTAAAGCTTATTAATTCGCAAACGGATCCCTGAATCAAAAAATTGTTTTCACAAACTCGTATATTTTTAAACGAACTTTCCAACAACACGCCACACCATGGTATTGACGAGAAAACATCACCAAGTTACGTTTAGGAGAAATACCCTAAAAAAATATTGTTTTATGATTTTATTTTACCACTTTATCGGCGTGATTTTTAAGTACCTATACCATTGACATATATCCTATTTAAATCAATGACCTATACCCATACCAAATTACAACTTTATAGTACTAAGAGTCTCTGAGCTGTGCCGCGGACAGACAGACAGACGGACATGGCGAAACTATAAGGGTTCCTTGTTGACTACGGAACCCTAAGAAGGAAGCGATGCTTGATAAAATAATAAGTAAAACATTTCATGGAAACGGTTTTTAGGATCAAGTTCTTGAAAAGAAATCTTAGCTCTTGAACGAACGAAGATGTCACACCGATGAAAAAATTTACGTACCAAAGACAAACAATAATTCAGAGTGACTACCTACTTAAAATTAAAACTTCGACGCAAATAAAAATAAACTAAGTAATAGAGCCAAATGAAATAAACGACAAATAATTTTAAACCTCGTTCTAAAGTCAGATAATAATTCTGAGTACAATTTAATGAGATGATTTTAATTACAGCGTCGTCTTTGTGATCGTGATGCGTGACGGTATTAGATTATGAGCGGTTTGGATCGAAGGAGCCACTCCTAACGAATGGAGGTGGATTAAAAATTATATAGGTAGAATGATGAATTTTCTGTTTTCAGCAAACAGAAAATTCATCATTGTACCTATAACATTTTGTATAGATATTAGATAGGTTTTTAAGTGTGATACTCCCTGGCCGCGCCACAGTGGAAAATTAAAAATATATGTTTCTAGATAATTTGTACGTTAAATGTACTATACGGAACGTGTAATGAAAATAATTGTACCTCAACGAATAATGAAATATAATGAAGTTTATGTGGCGCGGCTGGGGAGTGTGCTCCCTGGCCGCGCCACCATGGTTCTTGTTAACTACTAGGCGCACCCGAATATAGTAAACACTAAATAAATGTACGCAATACGTACTCCTCCGTACGCTATAGAGAGATTCGAAAAATATCGCACGTTTTTAAGGGAAAATTGTGAAAAGAGGAGGAGGTTCATATATGAAATAATATGGAAATAGATAAACTATCATGTTTATAAAGTCTGATGAACCCCAAAATTCATACGAGTCTTAGTTTAGATATTAATATTTATAGAACTGTACGCAATATTCTGTGAAAAGTTCATACCCTGGCCAGAATTACGCCACACCATATTAGCACTTAAATCTTGGAAACAACGCACTCAAAGCATTTGCAACTCCAAGTGCGTTACGCAAATAGGTGCCAATATGGTAATATGGAAGTTGAAAGTTGATAAAACTACGGATACTGTCACGCCCGGATTCCTTAATGACATAGGGGACATAAATCACTGTAAATATCCGTTTAAATATTTGTGTGGTAGACAAGTAGTGTTCCACTTTGATTTCCGAAAATAACACATAAAATAAACTCACGACTTGTTTCTACGAAGGGTTAGGTTAGGTTAGGTCCTTTTTTTTTTTGATGGTGTGAAATCATCCATTAACTTCTCCCGCTCTGGGTGGAGCGGAAGGGCGTGTCAGACTTTTACTGACTAAAACCCACCCGTGTTCCTTCAGTTGTCTGTTGCCAAGGTCCCGGTATCCCTTTCGGACATGCCCGCAACGGGGCAGGCATCGGTCCTAGCGGACCCCACCAATTGTGCTGACATCTCTTTGAGGCGCGCGTGGAACACGACGAGCCATTAGGTAGAGGTCCTACACCCACATTTCACCAGTTATGTTTAAGTCCCATTGTATTACGAGCCTATTGCTATCAATCGGGTACTAATCCAGGCTGCTACTGAGAAATTCTTTATGGAACCTCAATAACAGTTTTCCCGTTCAAGTTCAAGTTACTCTGTCTGTCTGTCTGTAATCTTTTCACGCCTTAACGGCTGAATGGATTTTGATAAAATTTGGCTAGGACGTAGGATACATTTTTATACCAGTAGGATAATTTCTGGAAAACTCTATGCGGGCGAAGCCGCAGATAAAAGCTAGTCGCATCTTATGAATAACATTGTAATTTTTGACATCAAATCAAATCAAAAGTCATTTATTCATACTAGGCTGAGAATCAGCAATTTTCGAACGTAAAAATTAAATAAGAGAGTCCCCCAAAACGCCCACCCTTCACCAGTTCCTAGTGCTTTAGCTTGGAAGAAGAAGTGGCGCAACAAACTCCCCAGTACAGCATCAGATTGATGACTCATGCTCACCATAGCAAACACTATCAAAACGAAGGTGTCAAAGCTTAAAACGTGTTGTCAATAGTAGGTAGATAACCAATACAAGTGTGAAATATGCATAGATAACGTTATCGCACTCTCATCTGACCTATGATAGCATATCAGTTTTAATGTCCGCTAAATATGACAGGTTTGTGAAGTATTATTGTTTACTGCAACACACATGTGGTTTCGTGCTACATAAATATATGTAAGGTACTCCATTGAAGAAATCTTACACAAGGAGATTTAGGTATGCTACGTCCACACACAGATTTTGACATCGGTAGTGACAAATTAACTGTCAAGATCTGTGTGGACGTGCCATTTAGAAATTTGAAATCGCCAGTAAGTCGCCAGCGAGTGACAGTCGGACTTAGGACGAGCTCTTTCACAAGATGCTCTAATAGTACCGACGTCTAGGTCCTACTAATAAAATATTTCAAGGATTGGTATTACATTAATGTTTTTTTTTTTGTCTAACATGGTCTTCACTGTTAAACATAGTTTTACAGTTTTAAATAACGATTGTGAATAAATAGTTTTTTTTTCCAAACAATATAGGGCAAAATATCGGTCCTTACGGCACTCCTCGCGGTATCTTACTTTGCAGATGCATAAAAGCAGTTACAGATTGTTGATGCATTGACAACGTATCAAGGCTCTTTTTTGAAATCCAGCTACTGCTGAGACTGCCTTACATAACCTTGTAGAGTATATGTTTGCGTACAAGAGGGTGTCCTAGGCTTTTCTTAAGTTAATGAAAGGGAAATATCTCTACGTAGCCTTCGCAATTAATTTGTTTATGTTATGACATAAGACACGGTAGATTTAATTCAGCAAAAAACTATTTGTTGCTGTGTAATACATGTTTACTTAGTTTTTTTTTTTGTTTACCTACCATATAATTGTATAGCATGTTATTAATGATCTTTATCGTGTTTACAGAATAATTTTAAAGAAAAACACTTCGCTAATTGACAATATCGCAATATGGCAATTAGATACTTATGTGATGGACCACTAGGCCACAAATAGTAGCACTACTTACAAAAAAATTGTCCTCTTACGTAAATAAGCTGACCATTAAAGGAAACGTAAGAGTAATCGAAGATCATGGTGGAGATTTCTGTTTTTAGCATTCTACATACCAATCTGAAAGAAAATGAAAAAAAAAAAACTAAAATAGATCTCAAACTCACACTCAAACTCAAAGCATAAATTTCAATTAAACCATTTGTCAAAGACTTGGTCAGTTAGTCAGAAACGAGCAGGAAAGACGAAGGACACTCTTTTAAATCAAGACAATACAAATCTACGTTTATAATTATTATAATCAGTCATTTTTGTTTACCATTATTTACAAACAGATTTAATTCCAGACTTGAATTGGATTAGGTAAATGTATCTTAACATAATCGCAACATTGTGATACGACTCCAGTAATAAAATAATCTATTTCAACACATTCTTCAATAATCTGTGAGATGAATACTACCAATTAGGAATTTAATGCTCGACAAGATGCCTTATAAGGCTAAAAAAGATTTACAAGTTGTTAACTTTTATAGTGCGATTCATTCGCCGATGGATCGATAAACCTTCGCAATATAATACGTAATCGGTAAATCTATGCTGTCGCACTGTAGGGACACTGTGTCGCACTGTAGGGACCAGTGGCGTGCCTCGGGGTCAAAATCAGGGCAAACGGACAGATTTGTTACGATTAAAAAAAAATGCCAAGTGAGCGATTTACGGATTTTCTATGTTGTTCATGGTAACACCATTATTATATAGTGTTTTTTTTATTTTTTATTGATAGGCTTAATTTTGAAGGCAAGCCGGGCTTTTGGGCTTCTATGGAAGGAACGCCACTGGTAGGGACACTGTGTCGCACTGTCCTCACTCGCAGAAGACCTGGGAAAAATAGAGTATTATGATCTATAATACCCAGTTGCCACTCTGTGCTAATACTAAGTTGAAATGTAGGAGACTCTACGTTTACTGTGCCTTCATTTAGTTTAGACTCTAAACTAAATTGGGCAAACTATACTCCAGTCAGGCAGTCAGAGCTATAAACATAATCTTAATCTCAAAATCTTAAACTTAATCTCAAAATAATATATTCGAGCCGTTTGGGGTCGAAACCCTAGGGCCGTGGGGTCCGAGTGCTCATAGTATGTTTAATGAAATCTCTAAACGGCTGTTTGACACTTCCCATGACCCAAGGGCAGGCTTTTACCTTGGTCAGAGGGTAAGCATTGCCATTCAACGTGGCAATGCCGCCAGTCTCTTGGGTACATTACCAGCCGACAGCGATGCGGAGGAATTTTTCGACGCTATATTTTAGATATTAATTTTATTGTTTATTTGTATAGTTAACTAACTATACAAATAAACAATTTTTTAATTAATATTAGTAATAGTTACTTTTGTTAGAGTTAGTGTTTAGATTTATACCCCTTTTGTCATTAATTATAGTTTATTCTAATTAAAAAAAACTTAATAATAATGGAGTATAAGTTTATAGCTCTGACTGCCTCATAAAATATGCCAAAAAACAAAACATAGGAGCATGGCATTATCGTGAAAAAATATTTGAACTAGTATCATTATCCAGAGGGAAAACAGAGGAATTGTACGTTAGTATGGAATGAACGCCAACGACCACATGACCTCGTTTCCTCTCTACCACTGATGCACAATTTATTTGAAGGTTTGGCCAAGTGTAGTATTCAATGCTTGGGAGAACATTATAAATGATTTCAATAATCAATTAAGTATGTTACGTCAGATTAAGATTAATTAAATCTACTCGTTATCAATAATTAATTAGCAGATTATTAGATTCTTTAGGTCAAATTGGAAGCTCTCTGAAGTTTGAAACATTCTGTTCGCTATCGGATTTCTTTTTAGTATGGTATCATAAGATACCGGTACCTACATAAAATAATTATCAGATTTAAAACTTAATCTAATTATATTAGGTACCTACCATCTGGCAACATCCGCGTAAACAAACGCCATTCCTGTTTTTGAAAATGCCAAATTCCCATTGTTACCACCATCTTGAAACAATGTTCTTTTTTTAAAAAGCTTACACAAAGTAATAAAATATAGTAATTATGAAATAATGGTGAATTAAAATAATTTTGATAACCAACCTTCATTTCGTTATCAGATGAATATCTTTTCGCTCCGTGATTGCATTCGACGACCCATGATAATGTTATGTGAACTTCAAACTATTCAAAGGTATTATTTTTGTAATAATTTTAAAGGAAGTCGTGTTTAGAGTATTATTCGTGCGTTCTAGTGAATTAAAATAATTGCTTCTAGTATCAATTCTGATGCTGTTTCCGGGAATCGTATTTATTAGGTATGTTAATCGTGAAGCATTGCAGAGCCACACTGAACGTAAATACGAACATAATGTTGTACCTACACTATCAAGGCATCTTCCAGCCAGATTTGAGCTCGTTACGTAGAAAAATTGTGTTCGGAAAAATCGAAATGAAAGTGTACCTATCTAGTATTGAGAATATCCCAAATTTTACATTTTTAAACGATAGTAGGATTTGCCTTTGGGCACCGTTTGAGACACCCTGTATAATGAGATAAAGTGACACATATTCAAGAATTTATAACAGTATCTTAATCAGTTTAGTTGGCAAACGACAAGACGTTGATTAGGTAGAATTTATCTTTACAACTGAACAGATAGTAAATTATACGACTACGATGGTAATTACCTACCTTTAAGAAGACACATCAAGTGTTTACCCTTACACCCTGTATGTTCAATTTCGGTGTTCATTTAAAACAATAAAAAAAAAAAACATTACAAATGTAAATAACCAAACAAATGCAATAAAATAACATGACATAACAACATTATGACTGAAGATATATAAGTCGTGAAGCTACATTAATATGTTGTCTCAATGAAACATGTGAATTGAATATCGTAATTATTGTCTAATCTGTGGCAAAAACATTGTGGTTAGGATTCGTGCCTGTATTTTATAAGGAGAAAATATCTAGTAAAATTGCCTGGATACAGAAGAACCTTACAGATTTCAGGGGGCCTACCGCCACCGCAGCAGTATTATTTTAAATCTTACTTCGTGGGGGAAAGAGATGGAGCTATACGTCCTGCAGAGCTTCATCTCTTTCCTACACTGTATGTTTGGATAATTTTTAAACAAATCAGATGTTTTGGTAATATAAAGTGTCGGTGTACGAACTCCTCCGTCAGAGCCAGATGACCCCGTAACCCTCCTCCAGGAGAGCAGTAGGGCCACCAGTACAGTGCACAAATACAGACGCCTACCGTCATTCCGATCTCGCCGCAGAGGTCCTCCGCGATCGCGACCCCGAGTAAATTCGTCCCCCCGCCCCTTGTCCGATGAAGTGCCAGCCCGCGCCGCAGCTGAGCACCAGCCATAGGAAAGTCCGGTTAAGTAGTCATGATTTCAGAAATCAACTACGAGATGACCTAGTAAAAAAAAAAAGAGAAAAAGCAAGAGAAGAAAGAAACAGAGCTCTGTGGCGGGCTTGACAAACGTCACAATGACAAGGGGCTTGCCAAGAGGCCCGACCGCCACGTATGCTTCAAAAACCCTTATAAAATATAAAATTTTACCCTGAAATAGAAGGAAACTGCTTTCCTTTTATTTGACCCACCCCGGTCATAAAGCCCTTACCACAAAACCGTGTTTATCCGTTGCCTAAACACCTTGTATGACATTTCTTTATGGAGTTTGACATAAAACTGACATTAGACACGTGTTTAACAAATCACAATCAGGTTCAAAATTACGAAAAGAAATCCAGAATTCCATCCAGACGTTTTCAGACTATTATTTTCCAATATTATTGACTGTTGATTATAATAATGAATATGGTTTTAAGGTAAAAGGAAGATAGGTCATCAGCTTTTTGGCTGCCGAGGTCTTTTGAGACAAGCGGATGACTAGGTCAAGGCAATTAACTTACTGGTTCGATCGACGCAGGCGCATAAAACTATACAGCAAATTAAAATATAACGGAACAGCTGCTTCGCCTGCGTGATATCGTTATAAATTAAGATATTATATGTAACTCAGTGATATTATAGCATTCACCTGGTGAAAGAATTTTTTAAATCGGTCGGTGTTGATTTTGAGTTTATTCATCGAAAACATACAAATCTTTTCTCTATAAAATTTTAATAACGGAATAGTTGATAACGGATGTAGCACGTAAATCAATGTTCATAGGTATTATTCATTCGAATTTGGAAGTCGTTTGAGAAATCAAAATTTATGGTAATGTTGCGCGGTTCAACTATACGAAACGATTTTGATTCACGTTTCAATTTGATTGCTTTTTCCCGAGAACCGTATAACATCTTTATCAATACATCGTTTAGAACAAAGTCGCTTTTCGTGCCTGTCTTTTTGATCGCGTTGTTCTTCTAAACCACGCAACAGATTTTGATGAGGTTACCATCGTTTAGAGAATTTTATTCCGGAAGGTTTATGTGTATAATACGTTAATAATAAAGTTATATGTATATACTATACATAACTAAGAAATCTCGATGTTTTGGCAAACGTAAAAACCGTGCGAAACAGGAGTGGGTCGCTTGTCAGTATAAAAATTAAGATATCTGATAGGATATCATTTTTATCTTCGATTTAAGTATTCATGAAGTGATTCATTTTTTTTGTAGGTCGTAATTATCCTTGGATATCAACAATGTTACCCAACTATGTTGGGGTCTGCTTCCAGTCTAACCGGATGCAGCTGAAGAGGTACCAGTATTTTACATAGAGTGACTGTTTGACCTGGACAACACAGTTACTGAGTAACATGATAAGACCCCCCCTCCCCCTGGGTAAGACTGTCAAAGATCTATGAATGACATCCGGGACCAACGGCTTAACGTGGTTTTTGAGACACGGAGGGGAATATGTAATGGTCACCCATCCACGAACCGACCGCGGCAAGCGTAGCTTAACCTGATTGATCGACCCGTGCGGCTGTTATTATTTAGCTATGAGCTCCTTCATAGTATGTAGATAAGTGTATGTAAATTAAGTTGTCTGATACGATATCTTTGTTATCATTATTATCTTTGATTAACGCATGTAGCGCCAAATTTATTCCGAGCTGTGTTTTTTTTTTTTGTAAGTCCTATTATATATTGTATATATATTGCCCGTGGATATCAACAACCATTAGAACATTAATTAATCGGTGGAAGATTGACTGGTGACTTTATTTTTAGGGTTCCGTACCCAAAGGGTAAAACGGGACCCTATTACTAAGAATCCGCTGTCCGTCCGTCTGTTACCAGGCTGTATCTCATGAACCGTGATAGTTAGACAGTTGAAATGTTCATAGATAATGTTTTTCTGTTGCCGCTATAACAACTACTACAAAAAAAAACAAAAACAATAAATAAGGGGGCTCCCATACAACGAACGTGATTTTTTGTTAGTTGCCCGAAACCGTCTGCATATTCAAACTTGATCGTTGATAGCCAATTAGAACATAAGTACTAAAAAGAAACGAGAATACCTAATAAATTCAACGCCTAAGTTTTTAACGAAGTGTAAAAACGTATAAAAGTTATATCTTTTTCGCTCTAAAACCTCCTAAAACTCGGTTTTTTATTCATGTAAGTAACTAAAGCTCATACCTACGCGGATCTGTTTTTTCTATAGTTTGTTTATTTATAAATGTTTGAGAAAAAACATAAGTTTGTGTTGTTATTCGAAGACGCCGAGATTCGGAATTAATTACTTGGCTTATCCGGCGTTTGGCTCAAGTTTAGGTTTGTCAATGTAAAGATCACTCAGTGTTTCCAAAAAATATGAAAACATATTTAATAGGTACATTTAGGAACGCTGTTTTTGTTTAAAAAAAAAATAGACTTATCATTGTGTCCCGTGGAGTAATTATTTTGCATAACACTAAACATACTTAGGTACATTGCATTTTGACAGTTCAACAAAATTCATTGCGTTATTTACCTACGTTGTTGAGCAGATACATTTTTCGAACATGTGAAGCAATGGATTAGCAATATACTTCAAAATCACTCAGATAATGGTGCCTGTTTTGTTTTCTCCTGTCAACGTAAATCTAATAATCCAAGATAGCTACCTACTTAGTCTAGTTGCAAAAATATCAATACCTAATCCTAAATCATAATTTTCATGAATGGCTTTTTAGTTCATAAATTATGTAATACAGACCTAAGTATTTTTCCTCTAGTAGGTATTCTAGATGCTGTGACAACAAAATATTGACTATGCGCTCATAAATGGTACTAAAAGCAAATACTTGCACATAATAATTTGTTTGATTTTCCTCAAGAAACTTAGTTATTTATTATTTTTTGTTTGAAAAGAACTAATTTATCACGTCATTATTGCTAAAGTTGTACATAATCATAATATTAGGGGGTTATTGGTTATTAATAGCTCCGTTTAACGCGCGTACTGATAAAAGCGTGTACAACTTTAAATGCATTCTGTTGTAATAAATATCTAGTACATACTAATTCCATGAATTTTGTTTTCACCTACTGAAGTGTCAGCTTTCAGATTAAAGGATATTTTAAGATCTCCTCTAACAAGCATCACAGAACCCCGAGTATTTTTTTCCTAATTGAAATATACCAATTCAGTTTTTTTATTTTTTACCCGACTACGGCGAAGAAAAAAGGAGGGTTATGATTTTGACCGGTATGTATGTATGTTCATCTGTTCCCTCATATCTTCTAAACCACACATCACAATTTGACAAGTGAGGTATCGTTGGAAGCGTCTTGTTCGTCCGCTGGTTATAGGCTATGTGACGTAACGGGACATAAAGTCAAGAACTAAAAAAAATGTTTAATCGTACCATGTTGGGTATCAAATGAAAGGGCTTAATGAGCACATTTCAAAAATATATATATTATAGCCCCAAAAGAATTAAAAAAAAATTAAGTAATAAAATCTAACACACGTTTTAGGGCATAAATCGAACAGATTACGTGTGACTCCGGATTTTTAATTTGTCTGTCTGCGGTGTCTTGTTTATACCTTTTTAGTCGTAGTTGGGTTTTAGTTTTTATTACTTAATTTTTTTTATGTGTGTGTTCAGGAACGAAGTTCCCGCGATAAGTACTCGCTGTCGCACACACACCCACTCGTATGTTAGAAAGAGACAGAGACGGGAGGATGTCGCATGGAGGGGGCAGAGCAGGAATATAATGATGAATTCAGAAGAAAAAAAACACAGGTGTCTGTGGTCCAGATTTTTCATTCTACGGAAAACCTTTTTGCTCTTTCTTATGTAATTTTAATTTGTTATGAGGTTCTGTGAGTAAAACTGTGTGACGTCGTCGGTAATTAATAGTGATATTCATTGAGTGATTTTACTGTCTTATTTGTATAGTTCTACTAGCTTACAAAACAGGTTTCTTGGACTGCAAACGCAGTGTTTTTATGTCAATCTTAGAACGTAATTAATTCTAATTTGACAGCTCGCGTTACATTAAGATCATTTACGCTAGCTGATTAATTTAATGTAAAAAAAATACTAAACAATAAAACTTCCATCAAATAAATATATTTAGGTACCTGTGCCGAGAATTGAAAATCCAACAGTTTATTTTTTTGAAGCGCTGAGATGCACTCTGCTGGATTCTCGGCTCAACACCGAGATTTGAAAATATAGTCATAAGAAATCATCGCCTTAAAAAATCACCAGTTTACCTGGACTTACAAACATCTCGTGAAGGCCGTTTTTAATAGAACCTTACAATCTATTGATTCATCAACATACTACTTAATAACGCCATATTTGGTTAATTAAATTGTCACTCAATGCAAAACAAATGTTTACACATTCATTTATATTGTTTGAACTGCACGAAGGTTGTATCAAAAGCCTCTACCTCTAACCTTATGTCACAGAATAAAAAAGCACATGGAATTTTTGTAAACAAATGTATAAACTCGTACTGGGAGTTTAATTACTATTACATTACTAATTATTTATTCTGTAGGAACCTACTAATGATTAATTAGGTTAAAATGTTTCTCAATTTGTTGACGACCTTTTAATTTGGTGTGGACTAAAAGCTGTTTTTGATGATTTTCTGAAGAAATTATCTATTTCAGCTATTTAGTAGCTAACTAAACTATTTCGTTGGAAATGTACGTTTAGGCTACGTGTACATTTGAGTAGAGAGGAGAGGATCAGAGTAGTAACCCCAGGTACGCAGGGGCGATTTTTACGCGGTTTTTCTGGCGCATTCGATTTTTACGACTCAGTCCTAAGCAGTGCGTTGAAAATCCAGTGTGCGAAAAAATCGCCTGTGCGAACCTGGGCTTATTCTTTTCAAATTATCTTATTAATTAATTATCTTTCCTAATTACTGACTACCCGAAATTTGCCTGGTGCAAATGGAACATGTAAAAATGTGTCAGAAGAATGAACAGTGTTTTAAACAGTTGTGTGCAAAATGGCGGAGTTTAAACAGCTGTTTTTGTTTTTGTCTGTAGGCTATTAGCTAATTGGTGTCAGTACAATACGGTTGTATTTTATGGGTTTTTTATTCCAATTCGATTTATGGCTTATACGATGAAAAGCCCTCCCTCGGTTTGAGTACCTTATGGAGGCCTCGAAAAGGTATTTGCCCGCGAAATTAAATTTTTCTTAAGTTTTTTTACAATTTGCAGGTCAGTATCAGGTTGTAGGTATCTTGATCTACCTCAACAAACATGTAGGTACCTATTTACAGAATTATAATCATTACAATCATCATAGACTCTAAATAAGTAATTCCATGAAAAAGTCATTCAAAAATACGGATAGCTGACCCCAACATATTTGGAAAAAGGCTAGGCAGATTTTTTATCTACTACACCTATTCTTTCAATGACCAATGCGATGAATGCGGTGTTTAGGCAACTATGTAGCGTTAAAGTTACCTATTACAATATCTATTACAACTTCTGGAAACATTATACTTTTAAATGAGTTACATAAAGCAATTCTAGTTGCTTTTGTAAAGCAGGTTGGTTTGGTTGCGGTTGCTTGTCTATGATTCAAAGTTTATAAACATTGTAATGGAAATACAAAAGGTTCAATATAGTGGTGTACTTTCAGGCACAATATGAGGCATTTTCATTTTTGTCTTTTTATCAGGTGAAATCGAGGATAACAGCAGTTTCATTCATCATCACAACTTTAGTTGAAAAGGCAATGACTATAAAGACTGCAGGGCATAGGCTAGCTATTGTATGCTAGTGTATTAACTGACGATATCATGAAATTTTCATTCAATACACTTACATGAACTTAGAGAGTTGTATTGCTGATTCTTATGATTATAATTCTGTAAATCCATATTTGTTACGGCCGCTAATAATATTTAGATCAACATACAACCTGATACTAAACTGCAAATTGCAAAAAACTTAGAAAATTTGAATTTCGCGGGCTACCCTAGCGCATCCACCTTAATACGATGCACTATTAAGTTCGCTGTTGCTACTCCAGACCTTACAGTTCCATGGGCCTCCCGTTCTGAATACAACGCGCTCCACACGCTGCCGTAATCCGTAAACTCAACCATTCTTTGTGTTTTGTGCGTGTCCCTATCGTTTCGTGTTACCCACTAACTGGGTTGTGAAGGTCAGATAGGCAGTCGCTCCGTGAAAATGGCTTATTCCCAAAGTACTCCATGAAAAATATAATATTTTTAATTAGGTTTCATTCTACTCCATGATAATATTAACATGTTCTCAAAGTTCTCCACCCCATTTAGACTCAGCTGCATTCGGTTAGACTGGCAGCTGACCCCAAAATACGTACGTTGGGAAAAGGCTAGGCAGTTGATGGTGTGCGAGTCCTTATTATTCCTGAAGGAAATGGAACTTCTGTAGGTCTTCCATTTTGCTGGACTCCTTAATAACAGCCTTAATAGTTCAAGTGTAATGCATAGCTTAGATTCCACGGTTCGGCACGCGATCCGAACACACACGAACATATAATTATGTACCACTTGCTGCCCTATTTACTGTGTATGAACTTATAATTTTTAATGTTTAATAATTTGGTGATGTTTTTCGTCGAAATTCGTCACAATTAAATGAAATGAGATGAGTTTGAGCTGAAAATTATGTGTCCGTACCAGTACCATACACTCTTCTAAAGTTCTACTTAGTGCCACATAATTTATTAAATGACTTTTGTTATCACCTCGTTAGTATTATAATCCTGCCTATTAATTTTATAGTTGCATTGTCATTAAATATGCACATACAAAATCTTCCATAAGATCTTCATCAACTTGTCATCTAGTACTGAACGTGAAGAAAATATTAATTAGAAGGGATAATAAATGGCTACAGGTGGATTTTTTACTGGGAAACTTTTATAATATTCCAATGTCTTACAAAGTTACAAACGACAGATTTATTATTTAGCACCCTTAGCCCTCGGGCGATTTTTTTATCGCGCACTGGATATTTAACTCACTGCTTAGCGCCGAGATTGGAGAATAAAAAGTGAAGTTTTTGACGCGCTGGGATTCACTCTGTTGGATTCTCAATGCTGGGCTCAACACCGAGAGTAGAAAATTCAGGGCGCAATAAAAAATCGCCGCGTTAAATAGGCGATTTTTTAAAATTAAAAATCGCGTTAAAGTTCGCTCTTTGACTTATCAAAGTGCAAGTTAGGTACTGACGCAATGACAGTGGGCGGGCCATTGCGCAGTAAACCACTCCATCATACGATTAAATTAACTAGTTTGTGACTAGATCTAACAATTAAGCATAAAATAACATCTAAATCTAGTCTACTCAATAAGTTTATAAAAACAAAGACAGACCTTGCACTTGCCAATAAAAACGATAAACCAGTTAGAAACACGTTGTTCGAACGACTTTTTAAATTGTTCTGCAATCAATTAAGTTTCCTTCCATGTTTATTGTTGTTTTTAAAACAATCATGAAATAAGTTATTACCTAACCTAATCTATTAGTATTTGTACTATATCGAAAATCTGTTTAAAAGTAAGTAGATTATAGATACCTACCTAAATATTTCCCTGTCTATGATTCCAACAACAAATTAATGACAGGCAGTCTATTTATCAAAGACAACAGACCTAAGATTCAAGATGGCGCTCATAGGAAGTGACGGACCAGTAAGATGCCAGAAAACGCCCCTTCAGTACTGCTGCTTACTCGTTATATGTGATTTACAATCGTGTTAGGCACTAGAATTATGTGAAGACTTTAATTTACAACGACACTTAGATAAAACGTGTAGAGATGTGTTACTGCAATTTGCATTTTCACGTTTCCTTGTATCATTGCTTGCACTTGCTTATTATTATTATTTCTTCCATTTTTTGGAATATGTAGGTACTGGCACCATGTTTTAATTGGGTACGTATCTAAACTACTTTTTTTTAAATTAAACTATTTACTTGGGAGATGAGTCTTGAAATGCAGACCGTGTATCTTCAAGCTTAGTGTGGAACACCCCCCAGCTAGATGGACCGACGGCGACATTAAGAAAATGGCTGGGCTGGGACAGACGGAAGTCGAGGTGTTGTGGTGTAGCCTGGGAGAGGTCTATGTCCAGCAGTGGACTGCAATAGGCTGACTTAATTAAACCTATACCTATGAGAAATCTACAATGGCTTGTAGACCCTTGCAACCGGCTTCTGCAGTACGAGAATCTTATCTCTCTCTCTTCACAGTTCATCACTTCAGGTGTGCGTTAATTGCCTGGGGGTGGTACCTTATGTATAAAGCGCACACACGCTGCTGCTCAATTTTTATGTGTTAAAGAATAAATCACTTTTCTTCTCGAAATTACACATGTTGTTATAACATAGGATTCAATGAAAATATCAAATGGGACCATCGTTAATATCTAAAAAATGGGATCCAACGAAAATAAATGTTACCCTCGGAATGAATAACAATGCGTTTCTGATAGGAACTCCCCGTTACCGTTTGAGATTAGCAAATTATCTACGTGATTCAGACCTAGGATTGTCTCAAGCTGTTTTGTATGTAAATTGTCCTGACGGGCCGTTTGTCCACGCGATCTAGCGATTAGCGAATTGAGTCATGATTTAACCGCGTAGCTAGCTGGTTAAGATCCTGTTTACACGAAGTTTTTTGTTTCTAATGCGAGGAAGTAGCGTTTTACACGATATACTTAAATGGAATGCGTTTTCCAGTAGCATGCTAGAAACTTCCAATGGTTCCGTCCCAATTATTACGGTAAAAGCTAGGAAAAAGATCCCGCGGTAGACTTAAGCCAACAAAAGCTGACCTGTTGAATATTTTACTTCACTTCTAAGTAACATATTACATGTCTAATTATTATATAAATATGAAATACTGATGTAAGTATCGCATAATAGTATGTCTTGAATAATAAATAGTGGTTCCGATTCTGTTGTTCACAAAATAAACTAAATTTAAGTTCAGTGCATTTTTTTCTTTCTATTTCATTAAGAAAAGGACAGAAGATAAATTTTAGTTTAGTCCTGTCAAATTAATCAGCGCCTGACGTAAATTGACGTAATTTTAGTAGGCAAGTTTTTAATCGCGTCTATACTTGTAAGGAGTAGTGACAGTTTGACAGGACTAAACTAAACTTTATCTTCTGTCCTTAATGAAATAGAAAGAAAAAGATGCACTGAACTTAAATTTAGTTTAGTTTGTGAACAAGGGAATCGGCACCATTATCGTCTCCGTGTATAGCCAGCTCTTGATTTTTTTTTAATTGCCGAAATTTTCTTGGACAGCTTTCGTTGTGCAGACTCTAGGTCTCACAACTAGATGGACAGACTTACTGATGAGATAGGTGCCGCAACGAATGGAGACAGACTCTGAAACCTCCACTGAAGCAGAGTGATTACGGCCATCCACACGAGAGACCGACTTCCGAGCAAGTTTAAAAGCTGTCGTTTTTTTTTGGGCGAAAATGAAAATCTTTTAAACTAAAATACTTACTAACTATACTTACTGACCATACAAATTATCCTTAGCCTAGCTGTTATGGCCTGAAACACATTTTACTAGCAATTAATACTAGTGCTAGTTTATACTATACTTCAGCGTTTATGGCAATGACCGTTGCTCTTGCTCTTTGCCCACAATCAGCTAATGCGTTTACTATTTAAATTATTTACAAGCACTTGTACAGACCTGAATATACACTTAAAAGGGCAACTCTTATTAACATAATGGAGCACAGACCTGTAGTAAGTACTTAGTTAAAAAAACTTTTTACAAAAAAAAAAACAACTTCCACTTTTTTGTAAAAAGTTTTTATTTTTCACTTTTTAGTAGTGGTACCTACCCCACACAAATTCGAATACCACTAGCTGATGAAAATAATAGTGAAGGTGTAAATGAAAACATCGTCTACCTAGACAAACTAAGTGGGAAAAATACGTAATATTGACGCTAACTCAAAAACTACCCAAGCAAAGTTCATAAAATTTATATGGGACTACCTCGGAAGCATGACCTGCCATACAAAAAAAGAATAATCAAAATCGATTCATAATTGGCGGAGTAATAGGGTACAAAAAAAAAAAAACATACAGACGAATTGAGAACCTCCTCCTTTTTGAAGTCTCCTTTTTGAATACCAGCCGTTGGTCGTATTATTGTACGACATCATCAGCATCTTAGCCGAAAAACGTTCACTGCTGGACATAGAGGCCTCTCCCAGGCTGCGCCACAACACCCTGTCCTCTGCCTTCCGCATCTACGTGGGGGTGTACGCTGCCGATATGCGGCAAGCATATTCGTCTCGCGGATTTGTCATACATCGACATAATTCTTACTTCCAAGTCATGTAATAGGTACCTGCCAAGATATTACGCATCTACCTATTACACCAAGACTAATCTCCCTATATAAAAGTCTAGATTGTGGAAAATATGTAACAATATGGCGGACTGGTGACGTCACTATCCGTCAATAATCCAGCGTCTGCTTCCTAGCTGTCGACATTATTATTTCCATCATCAAGAAAATCTAGAATGACTTCCACAAAACAATAGTGGTTGTAGAGCAATAAATAATTAGCGCTTGCAACACTGACAGCCGATTAATTATTAATTCATCTTTTTTTTTGCTGGCAATTTATTGTTATCCTTTATGTTGCTAGAGAATTAGTATAGAAAAGATTATTAATTAGGAATCATTATGTTGTGTTGATATTTAATATCTTATTTTAATTACGACAGGTTCTTTTTAGTTAATATGGTTATAAATAAATGGTATGGTTATGGTGGAGGAGCTCGTGGGTAAGTAATAACAGCCGTGCGGGTCGATCCGTCAGGTTAAGCTACGCTTGCCGGGGTTGGTCCGTGGATGGGTGACCATCTTTACATATCGAGACTCCTCCGTGCCTCGGAAAGCACGTAAAGCCGTTGGTCCCGGCTGTCATTTATAGATCTTTGACAGTCGTTACGGGTCGTCAGAAGCCCGAAAGTCTGACAACCAGTCTTACCAAGGGGTATCGTATTACCCAGTTACTGGGTTGTGGAGGTCAGATAGGCAGTCGCTCCATGTAAAATACTGGTATTCAGCTGCATCCGATTATACTGGAAGCCGACCCCAATATAGTTGGGAAAAGGCTAGGCAGATTGGTTTAGATTTTTGGTTATAAACACCAATTCTTTTGTGATAATTAAAATTTATTGGGACTTAAAATATAACTGGCGAAATGTCACCCACATTTCGCCAGATTCGTAGCTACTATACACCTCTGGCCAACCCTCCGAGGATTACTGGCGTGATGTTACGCTTAATATACTTTAGACCTAACACCCGGCTTTCGACCTTCCGTACCTATCCAGATTCTTGCAGTCGCCTAGAACTTAAAACGTCTACTTCAATTAAATCATTTAGGTATAGGCACTTTTGAATTGTCAAAGAGTCGGTCAATTAGTGAGAAAGTTGAAGCTAGGTGCCCATACCAAAACGTAGATCTCTATGGAGAAATCGGACAAGAAACTCCAAGGACACTTTTCTCTTCTATCATCGTCGGTTACTCTATCTGGGGTGGATCTCCTGCTATTCTTCCCGATTCAAGACTTCCCTCCAGTCAAGGACTCGTCTGCTCCAAAGAGGTCGATCGGTCCTTTGATATATATCGATGTTCCACTGCCAAACTTCAGCTTGCTAACTCTGCAAGCTATGTCGTTAATTGCAGTTCCCTTCCGGATAATTTCGTAAAATTCTTAAAGGCTCTTAAATACTGGCGCGAGACGCGACGCAGCTGCATTGTTCGTCGTGAAGTTTTCTCAGAAACTGTTTTGTTAAAATTCGCGTCGGTAGGTCGCCAGTATGTAAGAGCCTTTATATTCTTATGTTTCAAAGAAACTCCGAGCTTAGACTAGATAAAGATCAATAGGATGAATGATTATTACATACCTAATTAAAAAGTAAAATTCAACGGCTCTGTTAGAAACACCCGCCCATGTAATCTGTTTTGAAAGTAATTATGCCCGAGATACACGAGGCTCGTTTCTAAAGCCAGGATAGTGAGCTAGCAAGCTAGTAACTCTGACAGTAACTGTTAACAGAATTGGCTTCACTTCTAGGCTAGTAAGCTCGTGAGATTTGTAAGCTAGCGTCCTCAAGCTAGGGTAGTTTAATAAGATGATAGGATTCAATTTTTTGAACTGGTACTACCACTGATTTTGTTGTACCTACTAGCTTCACGTGGTTGGCGAGTCTAGTATTTGATTGGCTAGAGTGCAGTGACTACGCGTTTTGTTTATCGATCACAACCACGTGTTGCAATGGGTTTAAGATTATCTGGGATCATGTAAACCGCACTAGCATTTGCCAAGCCAGGGCAGCAAGCCAGGAAAGTGTACCGCGGTTTTAGCTGTGAAAAACTAGGCTCGTGTATCTCAGGCATTCATAATAAAAAGGGTTTCCGTTTACGCTCCATGGACCATGGTCTCACAATTACATAATACAACATGATTATAGCTACAAATGATGTTTAATTACAGAGCTAGCTGCCGTGCTCATAACCTGTGCATAATGGTTACCTTCGAAATATTGCCCTGGTTTACAAGCAGCAATTTTATGTTGGCAACATTGTTGTTGTTTGAAAGGTTTGCCAACTTAATCAGTGTTGCTCTTGCTACGTCTGAGCCAAACTGCGCCTTAACTATGAAGTTAAAAAAAAAACCGTTTAAACGATTGGCTACATTATGCTTCAGCTCCAAATTGGAAGCCTCTCCCTCTAGGGCTTCGAATCACCTGGGGGTGTTTGTCAGGCAACTGAAGGAACACGGGTGGGTTTTAGTCAGTAAGAGTCTGACACGCCCTTCCGCTCCGCCCAGAGCGGGAGAAGTCATTTGATGATTTCCCACCCAAAAAAAAAAAAGCTCCAAACATGGAAATCTCATTGAATTTTGGGATTGTTGTTACGGTCGCGAATCATATTTTGATTAAGATAGAAGATGACACTGCAAAAAAACATAGACAGAAATATTTGACATTTATTCGCGACGCTGCTCACTATCAGAATACACGATCTTAAATTAATCAACTCTTCTTGGTAATCATACCTACAAGAATAGTACCTAAACGATTATGAAAACAACGCTTGTATCTTGATAAAAATTAAGGCAATGAAAACTAGTCATTCTAGCGTTAACCATTACTACCGTCAATAAAGTATTATTACAACAATGACAAGCTGTAAACAATTCCATTATTTTTATGGGATAATTTACTAAACGTTTAATAAATGTTGTGACGACTTCTTAGCAAGATATTTATGTACAATGGTGCGATTGTCTAAAGGTAATGTTGGCAGTACAGAATTGAAATGTCACTACGACAGATCCGGGTGAAAAAAAAGATGGTGGCGGAGTTTTCTTAGAGAAACATTTGACAAAAGGTTGATTGATTATTGTGATACGCACACCACACTCTCCAAGATAGAACAAACAGTGCTTCGATTTTTGTAGAATATGGTAGTTATAAGAGAACTACTACCTACCCATCCACGAATTAACGGCGGCAAGCGGGTCGATAGCTACGCTTACCGAGGTCGGTTCGTAGATGGGTGACCATTCATTAAGTAACGAGACCCCTCCGGGACTCTGAAAGCACGTCAAGCTGTTGGTCCCGGCTGTCATTCGTAGATCTTTGACAGTCGTCACAGGTAGTCAGAAACCCAAAAATCTGAGAACCAGTCTTACCTACCAAGGGTACTCGTATTACCCAGTTACTGGGTTGTGGTGGACATCAGATAGGCACTCGCTTCATATAAAATACTAGCTGCGCACCGCGGTTTCACCCGCATAAGTCTCGATCCTGTGGGAATATCGGGATAAAAAGTATTCTATGTCCTATTCCAGGTCATGGTCTACCCCTGTGCCAAATTTCATCCAAATCCGTTCAGCCGTTTTAACGTTAAAGCGTAACAAACAAATAAACAAACAAACTCACATTCGCATTTATAATATTAGTTAGGAAGTTAGGATTAGTTAGGATTAGGATTAGGATTAGGATTGGTATGCAGCTGCATTCGATTAGAGACTGGATGCCGACTCCAACTTAGGCTAAGGTCGCACTACGGCTAAACCGCCGCGGATTTGAACCGCCTGCTTTTGTGAGTAAAGGATACTAATGGAAGCGGCGGCACGGACGGTTTTTTCCGCTACTGATTTTAAAACCGCGTTTTGTTACAGAATGGCTAGCGGGGGAAAACCGCGTCAAAATTTGTAGTCCGTAGAACTTATATTGGCGCGCACACATTTGACACGGTAACCGCGAGCGGTTCTATCAATATTCGGCATACCGTCTTGAAGAGTCGTTGTGTTTTGGTTGTCGTGTCGTCACTATGTCGTCGACTGAATCGGAATCTGTTTCAAATGAACCTTCACGAATCTTGATACGTTTTATGAAAGAAACCTTTCTTAAATCTTCGGCTAGTCAGTGGATGGACCCAATATTTGCGAAATTTTTGATGACGTTATCTTTTTCTGCTGCTTAGTATTAAAACAACAACACATACAGCTCTTTTGAAATCCATCTTCAAACTGTGAAAATCGTGGCCAGTTTCGCGGTTTTTAACCGTAGTGTGTGCGTCTCGGGCGGTTTGACGGTTTACCGCTTGCGGGAAAAAACCGTAGTTTGGGTTTTTTTAGTTATATATAGTTTAGTTTCATAGTTTTTTTATAGTTTTTATAGTTTAGTTTTTAAAAAACCTTAGCCTTAGTTGGAAAAACGCTAAATTATTAATTTGGTAGTAATTAGGAAAAGATTTTAGTTAAATAACAGACAAGCGGAAAAATCGGTTATATGAAGTAGGAGTAACCTCTTTATCTTTTACTTGTGCTACCTAGAAACGTTTTCCAGAAGTTATTTTCATCTATGAAATCATAAGAATATTGACAATACATCATTCATTGCATCTGTTTGCAATAACAATACTAGGTATACCTACAAAACACTTTTTTACAAGATTTAAAAACGATTGCACATAAAAATAGAAAATTTATAAAACTTGACAGTTTCAACATTCAAGATGGCTGACATTTGACACTAACAAACACGTTACATTTGCGCTAGGTATTGTGTTTCTTTAGAAATAGATAATTATTCAGGATTAAATTACGCAAACATTTTAAGGTTATGTCAAGGTAAAATAGTTAAATACATAAGAAGGGGAATTACTTTCGGCTTAAGGAAGATCGTTACTTAATTTGTCAGTGTTACTTCCGTATTTTTTTAAGCAAGCAAATGATAAGTAATTATGTTCCTGCTTTTCGATGATTTTAGAGTTGAGGTGTCTTTGGGTGCGAAAGTCTTATGAAATTATTTGATATCTCTATTTTTTTGGACTCGAATTCGTGAAAGATAACTATCGCATACTATAAGTATAATTTGTGTCGGTATAAAGAAGATAAGATAATATTGCAGAAAGGAAGTTTACATTGAAATAACAGCTGGGTAGGCTGTGTAAATAGAGTTAGGTGGAGAAAGATAAATTAGATGCATGTGCACTTTGACCACAAATACATTGGGAAAGACGGCGGAAGATGAAGACTTGAATGAATGAGCTTGTGACGATAGTAGTATTTTATTTATTAGATTTGTAAACTGTCTTTTATACGAAGTAGTGAGGTAGCTGTCACTAATGTCAACTGTCAGTTAACACGAATGGCGGGAAAGGATGAAGGCGAAGCGCAGCCAAAAGTTTGGCAGTAAGCCAGTGAATAAATTGTTTAATCAGCCTTAATACGAGAACAGGATTCCGCAATAATCATCATCATCAGCTTACAGCAGTCCACTGCTGAACATAGGCTTCTCCAATTGCGCGCCATTCCGCTCGATTCTCGGCAACTCTCATCGAGCTGCTACCAGAGCTACCCTGCAAAGATAGTCGCTCCTAGCCTGACGTCGTACGACGATTTACGGTCTCCACTCAAAAACACGTCTACCACACCACATGGTCTTCGGTTCTAACGGCTAATATGTTCGGCCCATTACCATCTTAGCTTGCATTTGCTCACCCCGAGCCCCAAGATACAGACTTCTAGTTTGGGGCTCACTGGTAAATAATTTGTGTAACCTAGCTATAGGTAATATTGTAACCTGCAAATCTGGTTAATATTGTAACCTTGTAAAATCTTGCTTATAGGTAATATTGTAACCTGTAAACGTGTATACTGTATATTACCTGGACAATAAACGATTTTCTTTTTAACCGACTTCTTCAAAAAGGAGGAGGTTCTCAATTCGTCTGTATGTTTTTTTTTGTATGTATGTTACTCGATTTCTCCGCCAATTATGAATCGATTTTGATGATTCTTTTTTTGTTTGGTAGTTCATGCTTCAGAGGTGGACCATTTAAATTTTATTAACTTTTGCTTGCGTAGTTTTTGAGTTAGCTTCAATATTACGTATTTTTTACCACGTGTATGTAGATGATATATTGATTGACTCCGTCACTGTTATTTACATAGCAGGTAGTGGTATTCGAATTTGTGTGGGGTAGGTACCACAATTAAAAAGTGAAAAATAAAAACATTTTACAAAAAAAAAGTTTTTTCTATTTCTATATTCTGTGAGCTATGTCGACAACTTTGATTTTCGGCCGGATTATCTAGATCTGGGTCTCGTGCGATTCTGCAATACCTAACCTAACCTAACCCTGTATGATGACGGGCTACCAGTGGATATCTCGCAGAGATTCCAAGAATAAAGTCGACCTTATAATTGAGCTTCCCTATCTGCTACAAATCAGGCTATATCATCAACTTCTGCCGGATTACCTCGATCTGGTTCTCGTGCGATTCTGCAATACCTAACCCTGTATGATGATGGGCTACCAGTGGATATCTCGCAGAGATTCCGAGAATTAAGTCGACCTTATAATTGAGCTTCCCTATCTGCTACAAATCAGCCTATATCATCAACTTCAGCGCCACATGCAAGGGATTAAAGATCAGAGTCATTATTATTCATTGTATGTACTTAATAGTGGCTGATTGCTTTAACCCATCGTGTAACGTTGTAATTATTAACAATCTGTAGTCCGTAAGGTAGGCACTAGTGTATAATGGAAATTACTAGTATATCTAGACTATCAAACTTAGTTGTCTATCAAAATATTTGGGTTTCGTTCGTTCGTTTTCATTATTCCTCGGATCAGCCGATCTATACGGTACAAATCTCACCGAAAATGTATGTGAAGTGAGCTAGAAGTGATCTGTCTTTGCTAGGGATTAAGACTATTTGACATCTCACTTCACTTCACGGTGAGTTTTGGATAGAATTGATCGGCTGCTGTAGTGCTGTGCATGATTGTTCTAAGTAGGTAGGTACTAGGTACGCCAAGTAATGAAAGGTGGAGTGTGTCAATTTAATAAATGCGAAATAACAAGTGACCGTGTATGTCAAACATTATTCTTGAGGGAAATGAGTATGTGCATGAAATGATAATGACATGCAGTTAATAAAATTATTATTATTTAGAATCGTAACTACTTAAGTACTTAACCTCTTTTTTGTAATAAAAAAAGAAAAGATTTTTCGGTTTTGTGGCACTGACTTTTATAGGTTTGTAGGTAATATAGTATTTTTTACTTGTGTGTGAAATACTTTTTTATTTAGATATCAAAGCAGAACTTACTTAGGTAAAAAAGATTTACGTACTTAGGTCAGGTGCTTAGTGAACTTAGTGTTGTATGGATCAGAATGTTGGGCCACAAAAGGGGTGAATGAAAGGCAATTGCATGCAACTGAAATGAGAATGTTAAGAGGGATGTGTGGTGTTACACGAATGAATAACAAAAGTTAAAGAGGAAGTCTGAAACTGATACCGGTGACTGAAGAGTGTGGAAATGGGCTGTCATGGGCACGTGATTCGGAGGAATGAGGAAAATGTTGAGTAGGTACGAATGTGGATCGCTATACGAGTAGGGGAAAACCAAAGAAACGATGGATGGACTGTGTGACAGATGATATGGCTAAAAAGGTGACTAATCGAGAACCTGCGATAAAAGTATCCTATGTCCTATTCCAGGTCATGGTCTACCCATGAGCCAAATTTCATCTTAATCCGTTTAGCCGTTTTAGCCGTGAAAGCGTAACAAACAAATAAACAAACAAATTCACTTTAGCATTTATAATATTGAAAAGGTAGGATTAGGATAGTTCGGATGTATTTTTATATATTTACACTAGCTGATGCCCGCGACTGTGCCCGCGTGGATGTCGGTTATTATATACTAAAACCTTCCTCGAGAACCACTCTATCCATTGGTGAAAACAGCATGAAAAGCGGTGCAGTAGTTTTTGAGTTTATCGCGTACAAGACGACAGACAGACGGACGCGGCGGAGGACTTAGTTTTATATTAGGTAAGGATGTCGTGTTCTACACAGGATGCAATAAATTATAGAGATTTCAACAAAATAGTTGGCATGTGAATTGTGTTGCCAATTAAAATTTAATTTAATGTCCTGGCAATATTGACATATTAAAATATTACAACAAATATCCAAGGTTTACGTACGGGTCAAGCTAATTATATCCGGTCAGCAAAAAAATAATAACTAATATGAAATAGCCGAAAGTATTTTACAGTAATTGGAACTGTATTAGTTTTGAATTTACCTGTGATAATAAGGTAAGTTGGCTTCATGTGACCCTGATTCAGAACTTTTCAATACGAATTGAATCAAACGATATTTAATGATAATTGAGAGTTTCTGAGTTTGGTATGGTCTCTTGTTTATAATATACATACATATACTTAAACCCACGCCTTCTTCCCATGGGGGTAGGCAGGAACTACAGAACGCTATCTGCTACGATCCTTACATACCTACTCCTTTTGCTTCATTTACGTTCATACATCCGGGGGCTTAATAAAACGGTCACTTAAGCAGAATCATAATATTCTATATCACGTGTTTCATGTCTCAACCAGGCATCCTCAGGATGACGATTGACCAATTGCAAACCAGAACGCGACGTGTTACCACACCGAGCGCTGGACGCAAAGTGAATCAAATCACCCGTCACCCCCACTTATATAGGATTGCTGCTCGACGCTGATTGGCTAGAATCGTTATCAGTGCGATAAGCGCGATAAGGGGCGATAAGGGGTTGGGGGGGGATGTTTGTGAAATTTTACGATGATTCATAATTATTTTCATACAGGGTGTTAGGGTAGACACCGTTATCCTTGAAACTAGTGGTTTGGTGTCATCTATAAAATACTTTTTCTATGGAACAAACCATGAAATCGCGAAAACAAAATCAGCTGTTCCATACATTTGTGTTCACTTAAATCGACAAAATGTATGGAACAGCTGATTTTTTTTTTGCGATTTCAAAGTTAGTCCCATAGAAAAAGTATATTATAGATGACACCAAACCACTAGTTTCAAGGATAACGGTGTCTACCCTAACACCCTGTATGAAAATAATTATGAATCATCGTAAAATTTCACAAACTGACAATTCATATTATGATCTGTGTGTAATTCTTATTACGAAATAGTTCATCTGTTTGACAGTTTTCTATGGAGATTCGTAAAATGGTCCACAAATTTTGAATTGCTTTTATGTCAAATTAGAGGTATTGCTAATGAGGAGCTGGGATTCAGGAAATGAACTGCTATTAGAGGAATTGCTAATGTGGCCGGTTTAGGCCCCCAGGTTATACACGCACGCCGGTTGCGAGTACTACGTACCTGGCCTTTCTGATGAACATCACCAATAAAGGTGATCGGCGTTTTTACACAAATCTCGCAAATACCTACCTTTTGTGGTTCATAACATCCCCCCCCCACTTATCGCCCCTTATCGCGCTTATCGCATTGATAACGAATCTAGCCAATCAGCGCCGAGCAGCAATCCTATATAAGTGGGGGTGACGGGCGATTTGATTCACTTTGCGTCCAGCGCTCGGTGTGGTAACACGTCGCGTTCTGGTTTGCAATTGGTCAATCGTCATCCTGAGGATGCTTCGTTGAGACGTGAAACACGTGTCGATTTCTTACAGGGTTTTGTAGGACTCTTGAAGAATAGTCAAGCCGAATAGGTTACTAAATATATCTACGTCTATTGTATTTTATAATGGATTTCCGCAAAGTCACGCCTGAATCAATCAACTATTTCATAACATCTCATAAAAAATCTAGGTTTGTTCAGTATTCAGAATAGGGGAATTGGGTTACATTCGGATACATCAAATTATAGAAAACCCAGCTAAAACAATTGTATGTTTGAGGTGGAATCCAAAATCTTCAAATCGGTTTTTAAAGTGGGTTTAGATTACTTTAGATGTTGAATATAGGGAATTTTCTTAGCTGCCTCGCTGCCTCTAATGGTCGCAAATGCTACTGCTGAGCATGGAGCACTGGGTTCGAGTCCTAGGTCGGGGAAAGTGTCATGGGGTTTTTCATTAGGAATTTGACAGTAGCTTCCCGGAGTCTGGATTGGCGCCAAGTTGATGGCAATATAGGTAGACTCGCCGCCTATAGGAAGAAGACTTCGATTTATTTTGCCGTCCCATGTTATAGGGAGAGAGTCTGCCTTCTATCTCTGTGGTGTAGGTACTGGTCCACCTCTGCCTAACTCTCCGGAGAATACTGGCGTGATGCTATCATGTTACATTTTTTCTTGGCTGCTTCCATCCGTGTAAATAATAAACATTAGAGTCGAAGTGAAACAAAAAGTTGTTGAACAACTCTGTGACGTCATTCTGTATGTTTTTTCCTTACATTTACTATAGGTGAGTATAACTAGGTACTTTTTACCGACCAAAACAACAATTCTCTTGCGTTAACACACCCAATTGCGAACTCTTTTACATGCATTGATATTTTACCTTCAATAAACGAACAATCAATTCGAACAAGACCATGTTTTTATTAAAACTTATTAAAAAAAACAGTTCTTAACAAGATTTAATTTATTGACTTTTTGAAGTTCTTTAGGCGCACTTTGCGCTCTTTCTGAACAAACAGGAGGCCTAGACAAGTGACAATCGCTTCGAAAGCGTTTCGTATTTCTAAAACGACTTTCAACAGGATTGACATAAGCTTTTCGATAGCTTATGTCAGTCCTTTAAATTTTTGCCTTTTCCATCATCGTTATCGCTGATAGAATGTCACTTTATCTAAGGGCCCTGAACAAGCGCCCTCACGCTTGGGACGGTGACGCTGAGTACTAGACTGGGTCCAGTCGGTCGGTGACGCGATTTACTCGGCTCCAATCGTAAGTTTTCACTTACATCGTGAGGTCACTTGCTGGCCACATGATGTTCGATTTTCAAATAAAACTGAAGCCAACGTTTTTTACGGCTGGCGAAGGAACTAAACTCAAAAGTATTGAATTTGACATAATTTTGACAGTTGTCTGTGCTACTAGCGCCGCAATGAAGTGCAGGGCAGTAATTGACGTTGATTAGGGTTGTATCTGATCTATTCTGTAGTTTTGTTCCCTTTGTCTTTTCCTTATCCTGGAAACGCCAACCTGTCTGTGTCTTGCGTGGTGAACAATCCACGTGTCTTCTCTAGAAAAACTTTGTATTTTATGACTGTAATTAACGTTAAGTAGTTTTAATTTCAATTACAGGTCACAAGGATGAGGGGTGGAAGATCAAATAGGAAATAGAAAATGAAGGCTTTATTATAGCCTGCCATTATCTATAAGTTGTTATGTTATTCTTTTGTTATTGTAAGTGGTGTCTCATTATATTCCACTGTAACTTGATAACTTTAGTAATTGGCTGGCTAACAGAACTCCGCTCCAGACGCCCTTTATTTATTATTTATGTACACACAGTAAAATACAAAGAGATATGACATAATTATGATATATGATATATGATATAATTATGACATAATTATTATATATATGATATGAGTACAAAGGTACTGCTTATTTCTTTAGAAATTTCTTCCAGCAGACCTGCGAAAGGAGAAATGAGAAAGAAATGTAGACAATAGTGTGTGAGAACAAGAAGAGAAAAACATGATTATGCGAAGTCTTAACTAAAATATTAAATATACCTACACATATACGCAAGAAAATGAACATATACTTAAATAAATACATAAAGCTTAAATATATAAACATAAATACACTATAGGTACCTATATAATTATATACTCATAGTTGAGAGGAAAGATAATGCTCTTTTACACGAAATTTAAATAAAGAAACAGTTTTCAAATCACGAATGCTAGGCGGAAGTGAGTTCCACAATCTTACAGCATGGACAGAGAAGGAATAAGAATAATAGGTAGTTTTATGAGGATGGGATTTAAGGAGGGATCTAAAGTGAGATCTACACGGTGCGTCACTAGGACGAAAATCTAAAATTGTGTAGCTACCCAAGTTTGTTTAGGTTTCCCTCAGAACTTTAAAAGGAGGTTCTGTGGCCTACCCCTGTCACCGTGTTCATGTCCAAACCTTTTGAGCCATAAAGCAATTCTGTCAATAATCCTAATCCTAACATCCTAACTAATATTATAAATGCGAAAGTGAGTTTGTTTCTTTGTTACGCTTTCACGCTGAAACGGCTGCACAGATGAAATTTAGCACAAGGGGTCAGGGGAAACTGCGGGGCGGAACTGGTAAGGTATAATTGTACGAGGTTCTTTTAGCTCATGGCCAAAATCGGAACTAACGGCGCCATTTTGTTTTTTCAATATTATTTCTGCGATAATTTCACATTTAAACGTCATAATTATGTGATTCAGACGTCAAAAGATTCTTGTAGCACTATACACGATATTTTAATAAGTCAATATTTGACGAATCTATTTCCGCACTACTCTTAACACCAATTCCTATAAATAACCTAGCACATACTTAAATATAGTCGTAAGGAACCTGACAAATAGCTAGTAAAAACAATAAACAAACAATGACGCCTCCACTTAGCGACAACCGTCAACACGGACCTCCACGAGTTCGTATGTAACAACACTATATACTAAACAAATACTTGGATCCCTACGACACCAAGTGGTTGTCGAGATGATGGAATATCAATAGTTCTAGTGCTAGCAAATGTATGTTTTTGTAGCTTGTAAGGAGTATCTACATAAAACCTTCGATGTAGATCCTTTTTAACCGACTTCTTCAAAAAGGAGGAGGTTCTCAATTCGTCTGTATGTTTTTTTTTTTTTTTTTTTTGTATGTTTGTTACGCGATTACTCCGCCAATTATGAACCGATTTTGATGATTCTTTTTTTGTTTGGTAGGTCATGCTTCCGAGGTGGTCCCATATAATATTTATTAACTTTGCTTGCGTAATTTTTGAGTTAGCTTCAATATTACGTATTTTTCCCACTTAGTTTATCTAGACGATATCCTGTTTGACTCCTTCACTGTTATTTACATAGCAGGTAGTGGTATACGGAGTTTTTTGATGCGTAGTACGTTAGGTACGTGTAACAATTATTGTATAACAATATTTCCAAATATCAAAGCCGTTTAGAAGTAGTAGGAAATATTAGCCAAAAATTGCGTCTTGGTAAATATTTTTTTAAGGCAAAAGTATTAGTCATACGAAAAAACCGCTCCAATAAAATGTTGTACATGAATCTATGGCAAACATATATTTTTTTCAGATCTTTTATCCAAGCCGTTAATGAGGAGTAGGCTTTTTAAATTGACCATGTTACGGTACTAAACGGGACCAAGCGCCTTAAATCATTTTGCTCCATTATGACCTATCATTGCGATCATCTGGAAAGGTTAGGCAGAGTTATAGAGTCCGCGCCACCACCAGAAGTCTTTTTGACGCGGCGCTAGTATCTATGTAATTGCATCACATTACATGAAAAAGAATGTAGTTCCAGAATTTTCCGCCGGCCTTCTTTCGTGGTGCGCACTCTGAAAGTCCCAAAAAAAAAACAAACAAGACAAGACATAATAGAATAATAAAAGACAATAATAATAAAATAAAGAATAAAGAAGGAGGAGAGGGAAGGGGGAGGTATAATTGTCTAGAATTTACATTTAAACAATTTTTTTCTTTTCACAGGTACAGTTATTGCCGAAAGCAGTGTTGCTGTTGAGTAAGTTACCCTTAACTTAATCAGCCAACGGCATGTCCTAGGACCAAAAATTCAAACGAATGTGACATCTACCAAGCCGCACTGGGCAAACCGATGTCCACAAATCCCTATTGATGGGGATTTGTCGACAAACAGTTCACAAATCCCCATCGGTGGGAATTGTCAGTGGGGACTGGGGAATAGTGGAATAACCCATTACCGCCCACTTCCTCTCGAAGAGAGAAGGCCTAAAAAGTCCCAGAAATGGGAACATAAAAGGCTGTTATGCTTATGATTATTTTATACACGAGGAGGACTAGAAAGAAAGCCACGATATACCGAAACGACGCGCTTCAAAATCTCAGTGTATATCAGTACACAACAGTATCGAGTGCGCGGCAGTTACGCACGGACACAAGGTTTATCTACCGAGCGGCCGTAGGTAATTATTTCAAGGTCACTAACGAGTTAAAATACTGCTACTTATTTATTCTGTGGTTAAGGTTACATGTTTGTTTGTTTGTTACGCTTTCACGCTAAAACGGCTGAACGGATTTGGATGAAATTTGGTACATGGATGGACCATGGCTTGGTTTAGGACATAGGATACTTTTTATCCCGATATTCCTATGGGATCGAGACCTATGCGCGTGAAATCGAAGGGCGTAGCTAGTTTCCAGGGTTGCGGGAAAGTCCGAAAGGTATACCGTTGCCCTTGGCAACAGGCAACTGCAGGAACACGGGTTTTAGTCAGTAAAAGTCTGACACGCTCTCCCGCTCCGGGCGGCAGTTATTTGAAGATATAGCAGCCTCAAAAAAAAATGGCGTTGCTGGTTTGTTCGCGCAATTATTACGGCATAGACAAGTTGAGCCATCCTATTCTTAGACCATCATGACAGACGTCATTATTAAGCCAGGGTTATCCCAAACCGTAATGAAAACGTCCTATCAAATAATTATCGCCTTCAGTTTACGCCATCAAATGTACTTACATTAAACGTTACCAATATTTGACTAACACATTACTGGGTTTCGAAGACGAAGAGATGATAAGTGACATGATAGTTATGGTCAATTGTCAATGTTTTGTTTTGTTGAAAATTACCATCATATGCCTAGCCTTGTCCCAACTATGTTGGGGTCGGCTTCCAGTCTAACCGGATGCAGCTGAATACCAGTATTTTACATGGAGCGATTGCCTATCTGACCTCCACAACCCAGTAACTGGGTAATACGATACCCTTTGGCAAAATTGGGTGTCAGACTTTCGGACTTCTGACGACCCGTAACGACTGTCAAAGATCTACAAATGACAGCCGAGACCAACGGCTTAACGTGCTTTCCGAGGCACGGAGGAGTCTCGGTGTGTAGATGGTCACCCATCAAACTCAAACTCAAACTCAAAGCATTTATTTCAATTAAACCATTTACAGGCACTTTTGAATTGTCAAGGAGTCAGTCAGTCAGAAATATGAAGCTAGTTGCCCATTCCAAAGCGTAGTAGGTACCTATGGAGAAGAACGGGCAAGAAACTCCATGGACACTCTTTTAAATCAAAATATTGTTACAATATAATGGTTACATTATTCATGTTGAAATTATACATGTGAGAACAATGTAGAAAGCACGTTAAAAGCGTCCGCAATTACAAAATAAGCACAATTCAAAAATTAAAATAAGCCATGGCAGCTAAGAAATGACCAGTCACAACTGACGGCGCCCGTTCACGAACATGACGCATGGATCAGCACCATTCAGCTCAACCATTTTGAAGGGAGCTAAATGATCCAACACATACGCCACCACCAGCGAGACATTTGAGTGAGCATGACATTCCCAGCCGCCAGGGCACATTCAAGTCAATGAAAGACAAAATACCCGGTAAATGGTAGCTCTATAGTACATAGTACTCACACCTGTGCAATTATATAATACAAAGGAGAGATTGAGTTTATACAATCTATATACTCTGATACTTAGCTCTTAGCTCTAGCTTATTTCATCAGTACTGCTCTGAAAACGGTGAAGGAAATCGGCATGTCCTAAAATCAAAAATTGGAGCACATGTGACATCTACCAACCCGCACTGGGCCCGCGTGGTAGCTTACAGCCCGCTCCCTCTCACAGAGAGGAGGCCTGTGTCCCAGCAGTGGGAACATTATAGGCTGATTATGCTAAATAGCCTACACACGGCATTACCAATCGAAACCGATTGAATTCGTGGCGTCGAAAGTGCGTTGAGCATAAAGTCAAAGTCAAACCCAACAATTTATTTCAAAAAGGCACTTTTGAACGTCAAAACAAAGAAAGAAATAGAACTGATTCTAGTCAAAAGTACAACTGCTGTCATTTTCGCCATTCAAAGCAGTCAGTTTCTATACAACATTAATTTGTGTCGTAGGGCGAGTAAACATTGATTTTCCAGGTGAAACACGTGTCGATTTCTTACAGGGTTTTTTAGGACTCTTGAAGAATAGTCAAGCGGAATAGGTTACTAAATATATCTACGTCTATTGTATTTTATTGTTTTTTTTTAAATATTGACAGTCCCGCCTCTACCAGCAGCCGCTGAAAATTAGATACGATAGGGAGTTTTCCTGGGCAGTCAGCTCCACTACCGTTGCCTTGCTGACAGGGTATTTGTTTCCCTATGGCATAGGCTTCTTTGCTGTCTAACTTCAAAATTTTAAGGCAAATAATTATAATCAGCATTGACTAGAATGAACATGAAATTGACATTCGGCTTGTAACCAGGAAATTGAATCACAAGTAGCTTTTACTCTGACGTCAATATGCACAGCTGTGTGATTTTCATGAAATTATGACGTATAAAAACGTTTCAATTTCATTTGACACATTGATTGTTGACACCTGTCAAAACCAACCTATAAACGTCAAAAAACTGCCGAAATTGGTAGCAGCGGGACATGTTCAAGTTGATAATGTAGTAATATTTTTGGAAAAGCCCTATGATGTGGCGAAACGATGCCCCATAATAAATATAACCTGTTTACACAAAACACAAGGCCAAAGCTTCTACATGGCAGTGTGGTTTTAAATATGTCAAGAGACGAAATGCCGTATCAAGGCGGATTGGTCGATTATGAGAAAGTAAAGTGAGGTACTGGCCGCAATTCTGACATCTTTTTTTATTTTATTATGTTGGCTGTTCGTGTTGTTCTTTATTTGAATACCTATATGGTATAATGGACAATCATGATTACAGCTGCACGGGTCGATCGAAGGTAAACGCTTTCCGCGGTCGGTTCGTGGATTCATCTTCAGAGACTCCTCCGTGCCTCGGAAAGCACGTCAAGCCGTTGGTCGCGGCTGTCATTCGTAGATCTTTGACAGTCGTTACGGGAAGTTAGAAGCACAAAAGTCTGACATCCAGTCATAACAAGGGGTATCGTACCCAGTAACTGGGTTTTGGAGGGAAGATAAGCAGTCATCAGTTTGATATTTCCTAAAAGATTTTAAAAGCTGAAAAAAGTAGGTTTAACTATCAAATAACTTTTATCTTCATCATCATTTACCTGCCCTTATCCGTTCTTTATTAGTGATCGATGCCTATCCCAATTTATTTGTGTTCGGCGCAACATGTCCCTTTCTTCTATACTTCACTATTAGTCGTCATCTCAGTAGTCACCCCCTTTCTAGCCATATCACCTTTCACACAGTCCATCCATCGTTTCTTTGGTCTTCCCCTACTCTTATAGCCATCGACATTCAAACTCAAAATTGTTAGGTCGACTTTTTTGTTTTGTTAGTTCCAACTTATCTACATAAACTACATAATTATAGGTATAATATTATATAAAACGTCAACTATATTAATAATTATTAATATAGTTTATATTCATAATAATCAATTATATTAATATAAAATCATGCCGGATATGCCCTTTAAAACCTGTAAGCTAAGTTTGTCTACCTTTTTTAGACGGATTAATTAATTAGCAAAAACTATTATGACCTGCACGATTAGGTACACTTAAGTAAATTGGTTTTAAGACTAAGAAAAAGCACGTAGTTGACTGACTACCTTTTATAATTATTAGCTGTCTACGTTTTTAATTGCGGTTTCTTTGATAAGTTTTGAGACGACTTTCAGGAAGTTTCTCAAATTGTAAAAAAATAACATCAAAAAATTAACATTCGAAGAGCGCATAATTTCGCGTAATAGACCTGTGAGCTGGCCTCCACGATCGTGTGATCTCACACCTATGGGATTACTTTCTTTGGGGATATGTGAAGTCACACGTCTACACAGATAAACCACAGACGTTGAACCACTTGGAAGCCAACATTTGCCTCGTTATTGCCGATGTAGGTACGGCCCCAGTTGCTCGAAAAGTGGTCGAAAATTGGACTTCCCGATTACGCTTCATTCAGCCAGCCGTGGCGCCCATATGCCCGAAATCATTTTTAAGCTCTAATGGCATAAGAATATCTTTTAAATAAAACCAATACCATGTTAATGAAATTTATTTTTATTTATTTATTTCATTTTAAATTTCACTCTAAAAGAAACACTTTATATGTAGAAAGTGGGACAAGAAATCGGTCCCTCGAGTAATTCGTCAACTAGTCCTACTAGCCTACGGCCCATTTAGGACATTCTTTTGATTTTCTGCAAGTCGTCCTAAATGGGCCGTAGGCATGTAACACGAGCTGACGAATTACTCGGTCCCTCAATGTGGAAGATCGTGACATGGACATCATCCTTTGTAGATACTTTGTGGATAGTGGATTTTCAGTAGGGGTGTTTTTAATATCGTGCGGATTTCATCTCGCATGCGGGACGGCCCCGCACGCGTAACCCCGCAAATGTCCTTTTCACACAAATATTAATTGTAATGCGTGGAAGCTGACGCTTTCATTCCCATTTGATTGGATATGGCTATTGGAATTCAATTGCTACATGAAGGTTTATACCTCTATTATATTAATAAAGAATTTGTGAGTTTGTATTTAGGGAGTAATCAGAACTACTCATCAGATTCCGAAAATTATTTCACTGATGGAAAGCTAAGTTATTGCCGTGCGTCTTATGATAATAAATATTAGTCTATGTTAAAACAATAAACACGACAACGAAGTTACGGGCATAAGCTAGTGTAAAATATAAAGCAATGTCAAGTTGACATTGTCAACGTAGGTTAAGTTAGCAATTATAATTATCAATAATATTTTTATAAATATAAAAAATTACTTTAATATGCATAAATCCAATTAGTTTAAAATATTTCATTCTGACACTTAATACTTTTATGATATATTATTTATAAATAAAAAATGACTTTAATATGCATAGATCCCATTCGTTTAAAATATTTCATTCTGACTCTTAATACATAAATCATAATAATATTATTTATATGTAGTAATTTAACAGCCTATTAAAATGAAAATAATTTAGAAATGATTTAGTTACCTATGTAATTATTCTAGTATGAGTACGACTTTCGTGTAAAGATCACGCAATATTTATGCAAAGTTATTTAATTAGAAACACATTGATTAATGATGGCGAATGCGCTAGGGTAGCCTGCGAAATTATTTTTATCTGGTGAAGAATAATTGAGAGTAAGTTCCTAAAAACCTAATAGTTGAAGTGTCAACATAGTTATGATAAGAAGCTATCATAGATTTGATGGATTCATTGTTAATTATTTAATTAAATAATCGGTTTATTAAATGGCGGTGAACACGGGGCTTTAGCGAAACTGAAACAAAAGATTTTTTCAACAAAGGTAATTTGAAATACTTATACAACGTGTAACGTTAAATGCGCAAAACCTCAGACACCACAACAGATTTTTAATTCAATTGACCTATTTCAGAGAGAAAAAAATCATTAAAAAAATTTAAAGGTTTTATGTCCTTTTTTAGTTTTACTAGCAATTCCGATCGTTTCTTGCGTCTGCAACGACGCTCTATCGAGGGAGGGGTCGTCACCGGGCCGCTGCGCACCGCTGACTTGACCTATTAATAAATAGACACGACAACGTTTTAATGAAGATTTTTTGAAAAAAGGGACTTATATTAAAAAGTGGTTCAATTGATTCTGCTCGTTATTCTGATCAAACTATTTTCAGGTTTTGCGCATTTAACGTTACACGTTGTATATTGTCTCTTTAAAATAACCAGAAGAGCAAGCAAAGTCACGGACGAAGCCAGTTCAATGTAAATACCGCATTTAATACTAATGCTGCATAATTATAAGTACCAGGGTGACATGAGTAGAGGACGGGTTCGAGCCTTGACACTCCGTAATGATAGTGGAGCGATACAATCTAATTCTAATGTGCTATGCTGTCTTGGTACAGGGGTTAGAAGTAATGATCTGGGTAAAATAAGTAGCGATAGATAATTCGATTAGGATTTTTTTGTTCAGTGATATAGCTAACTTGTCCAATTTGGAAGGTTTTTCGTGTCAAAAAAAAGTTTTAAACTTGTTTAAAGGTTTGGTTATTCGAAAAATTACTGGTTCTAAGTACTGCAGAAACAGCGGCCAATCAATATGAGATTATTTTGACCCGTTTTGAATTAAGTATCTTCTTTAAAAATATATAATTCCGTTTTTTCGTCTGTATGTCACTGAACTCTTCCTAAACGGCTGGATCGATTTTGATGATTTTTTTGTGTGTATTTGAGTTGGTACCTGGATGGTTAAGATTTACAATTTTACCTGGTAGGTGGCGGTCGAGTTCTAGGAAATAGGATACCTGGCGTCTGTTCGATCTGCTACTACTTTACCTATAAAAGGTGTAATATGATTTCGTGTATGAAAAGATATACCTTAGATATATTATAGCTTTTCAGAAAGATTCTAAATGGGGTAATGGAATCAAAAATGGCCTGTAGAGTTCACCTATAATAAGTTAAAAGCCGTAAGAGAAGAAAAAAAAATTCGTTGTGCCAGTACTATTCCCAGGCAAAATAAATACCTAATTACCTACTACAAATTCAAATACTCCTGCAATTTTTATATTTATTGGAGAACTCAAAAAACAATGACACCTAGGTCATTTTTTATGCTTGTAACATTTGGAGCATGTGATAATGATTTGCATATGGCTGCATCCTATGTGTCACCTCTATGTTAAGACCACGATCAGCACTTGTTTGTGAATTATTGCAAGATTTATCCATTTTGAAATGTGCATTCATAATTACTTCACTTCGTTAATAAAACAATTACTCTTGAACTGGTAACATTCGTAAGGCACCTGTCCCACAACTGGCGATTTACTAGGATCGAGTAAAGCTAGCAAGAGTTGACGAGCAACGAGCAGCGAGTGTTCTGCCCGCCAAGCGGGTACATCTCTCTTTGATAGTTCTCATCGATAAATCCTCGTCGGCGCAGTGTGAACAGTCAGATAGCAACTATTATGTACCTATCTGATTTACTTACACGGGACCTACAATCTTTTGAGAAAATCGTTGATAGTACCTTGGTTCTCGTCGGTGTGTCGGGGCAGTGGGACAGGTGCCTAAGGAGATTTTTGTATATTTTTGACAATAGATCCCACAGTTCTTGCATAATCTCTACTTGAATTCAAGGTTACAGAATTTGCCGAATTTCGTAAAGTAATTTTGTTATTTTTTTAAAGAAAAATGAACGGGTTTATTATGAAATACAATGAAATTTTACAAGTTCAAAATAAATTTTAATTCACTTTTTTGGTGCAAGGCCTTTGTCTGACCCCAATGGCTAATATTTGCAAGTATTTTTTTAGGGTTCGTTTTTTTTTTGGATAGGCGTGTTAGTTAATTCCCTCTCTGCTTATTGCATACTCAAAGACAAGGAGTAAACTCCAGTCGTGTGTCGGAGCTGACACATACAACACACACACTTCTGTTTTTATTCTATACTGCTACCTAACCTACCTAATGAATTTTAGGTACACACGGCTTCACATCAAGCTATACATTTCCAGTATAAGCTGATCTCGCATTGTATAGGATATCGATATCCTATACCTATTGATGAATGACTAGTATGGATTTCCAAACGCCAAAATGATAAGGATAAAACATACCGTTTTTCTAAAATTTTAACAGTCGGCCGTTTGTAAGATTATAGAAACCGAAAGTTTCCATTAATTACCGTCTGTTTGTTTGTTAGAATAATTGTTTTTAATTTAAAAGTAGGGTTGTCCCTTTAAAATTAGTTTCGGACGATCGATGATCACGTCGTAGAAACGTGATCATCGATCGTCCGAAACTAATTTTAATTTATGACTTTATGATTTATGAACATAAGAGGGAATTTAAACTATTTCGACATAGGTAATTATATCTAAGAATGGATAATCCAATTAGCTTGCCGTTTTGCCGATGCGATGGCCGTTTTGCGAGGATGTGACGCATTTTTCCCCCAAACATTTTCTTTTTTGTGTTTCTCTTCTTTCTTAATTTGGGTTATGTTTATAACCGCAAATAAACGTATATATATATTTTTTTTTTTTTTTTTTTTTCTTGAGTTTAAACCCAGGTACGCACAGGATTTTTTGAACGCTACGTTTTGTTATGACGCATTGAATTTTCAACTGCCGGTGTAAAGCCGAGCATTAAGAATCCAACAGAGTGGATACCATCAGCGCGTCAAAAACTACACTGTTGGATTTTCAATTCTCGGCGCTAAGCATTGCGTTGAAAATCCAGTACGCGATAAAAAACGCCACGTTAAAAAGCACAAGGTGGGTGACAATTTGTGCTAATTTACAAAAAAAATGTGGTAAACTTCAATCAAATCTTTCAAGTCCAACTCTTTCAAAATCTGGCTGTCTTTTAATCTCAAGAATTCCTTTCTTGTATAAAAATGTTTTCCTGTGCCAAACTTGGAAATTAATTCCCGAAACGCTATCATTATTTAAATTGCCATTTACAAACGAACATGTATGCAGACATCCGTTCGTATACTGTTTTATCGACTGGCAACCCCGGTTCCCGCCATTGTAGCTGTGACATTTGACCCACGCATGCGCAATGCGTGTCGCGACCTACGTTTACATACAATGTAGAAAAAATTGCTCACAAACACCTGCTAGGAATTTTACACAACGAAATTCAAGTGAATAATTAGCGGAGGAGGATGAAAAAATGAAACAAAATAGGTAAGTAAGTAATTGTAAACTTTGTTTGTAGATTTTATGTAAATACCTACTTACAAGAAATCCATCCACTTCTTTTTTTTTTTTTTTTTGAAGAAACGTTGCCCCACACTAGGAATTTCTTCCTGTATCGTGGGTGCGTTTTACAAACATAGAAAGTCACATACACTAACACCCAGACCCGGAACAACTACTTGCAGATCATACAAATATTTGTTCCGTGCGGGGATCGAACCCGCGACACGTTGCGCAGCCGTCCATCGCTCAGCCACTGCGCCAACCGTGTACCGTGTATATTACTTATTACTTATCTACTTTGAATCTTATTATAAATACATATTATAAATTAAGTCACTTTTCGTGTTTGTCTGTGTTTCCGAGTTGTAACCACACAACAGATTTTCATGAGGTTATAGTTTTCACCATCGATTAGAGAATTTATTCCAGAAGTTTTATGTGTATAATTATGTTAATATTAAAGTTACATAATACAATGTCTTGTCAACTCGTGAAAACCGTGCGAAGAAGGAGCGGGTCGCTAGTTAGAAATAAAAACAGTAGCCACCTAACATAAGATTATATTCGTTTGACGTCTACTAAAAAAACGTAAAATAAAACAAAAAACAATGTGCCTAGCCTTTTCCCAATTATGTTGGGGTCGGCTTCCAGTCTAACCGGATGCAGCTGAATAGGAGCGACTGCCTATCTGACCTCCACAACCCAGTAACTGGGTAATACGATACCCCTTGATTAGACTGGTTGTCAGACTTTCGGGCTTCTGACGACTCGTAAAGACTGTCAAAGATCCACAAATGACAGACGGGACCAACGGCTTAACGTGCTTTCCGAGGCACGGAGGAGTTTCGATATGTGAAAATGGTCACCCATCCACGGACCAACCCTGGCAAGTGTAGCTTAACGTAATGCATCGACCCGAGCGGCTGTTATTACTTAGCCACGACTGCCACGAGGTCCTAAAAAAAACATAAGATAAAAATAGACTAATTTGAATAATTATAACATAGGTAATCAATTAGCATAAAACTTCTTCATTTTCCTGATTTAAATTGTATCAACGTACCTGCTCCACTGTTTAGCACCTCCTAGAGAATCCAAAACGGCCATATTAACGTTCACAATCTCTACATTGTGATTGGTTAATCGCATGCATGCCTAATCGTATCGCGCTCTGATTGGCCGAGCGTCCAGACACTGTTTGAAATTAGAACTGGTGGGTTGGATTTGGCGGGAATTGCGTCGTTGGTGAAACAATGATCTACAAAATACTGGATAAGGCACCTGAAACCTCATCAAAATCTGTTGCGAGGTTTAGAAGAACACCGCGGACATAAGTACAGACAAACACGAAAGCGACTTTAATTTATAATAATTATGTATATTTAAATAGATAAATGTTAGTTTAAGTTGAGTTTGAGTTATATTCATACATATTGTAGACAACAATTATGTATAAGATACATAATTAAGTACTTATACCTACAATCAAACAATAAATGTAAGTATTTTCAACCTTTATAACCTTCCGTGACTGTTAAAGGCCTATCTATGGTAATGTAAGGTAATGTACCTACGTATTTTATTCGAGAAATATCTACTTACCTACCGTGCCCATAAAATCCCGCACGGACGATTTTTTATGACGCACTGTATTTTCAACTCTCGTTATTTATTGAGCCGAGCATTGAGAGTCCAACAGACTTCTCACATGGGCCATTGTTAGGGTGGGTGCCAAACGGAACCCTATAGGTACCACTAAGCCTCCTCTGTCGTGCCGTCCGTCTGTCCGCCCGTCCGTTTGTATCTCATGTACCATAATAGGTAGATACAAGATTAAAATGTACACAGATTGTGTATTTCTATTGCCGCTTTAACTAACAGCAAAGAATAAATTCTATAATTAAAAGAGGTCCCATATAAGAACCTGTTTTTTTTCGGCGTTTTTTGCTAAATATTGTACGGTGGTACGGAACACTTCGTTTGCGATTCCGATTCGCACTTGACCGGTTTTTTAAGTAGGTAGGTAGCTACATAAATTATAATATGCTCAAAACGCGATTAAAAAATATTATAATAATTTTTGTAGAATTTTTGCGAAACAATTCTCATATTACAAAGCTTGGGAACGGATTGTCATTTACCAAAATTGTACACGTCATTCATTGCACGGCGATTGAAGGTTGTCGAAATGTGGTTGGTCGCACCATTATTTGTATTTTTCTGTACCCACACACTGACTAATAATTACAAAATATTATATTTTCACTTGTAATGTGCGGTACCTAATCTACAAATTAAGCATAGGTACATTTATGGACCTTGATCCTCTTTCAGAGCTTAGAGAGGCTTAGTCGTCTCATACCTATCTATAGGGTGTCTGTTATATCGCGGCGGTCCAAACAGCTGTCAGAAAAAGGATAAAAATGTAGGTACCTCAGTCTTGAAAAACTAAAAACCGAAAAATAAACAAAAGTTTGAGAGAAAAGTAGGCGCCTACTCTCTTAGCTACCTTATTAATTTTGAGTTATTTCTGTAATAAAATACGTAAAAAAACATCTTATTTAGGTACTAACATCATAACCTAAAATAACTTGTCGATTATCAAAACATTATGGTTGTTCTCACATTTTTTGTGGCCTAACCGGTTACGAGTACGTCTGGGCTTTCAAAACAAACCCAAACCGCTGATCATCAGGCAGTAGGTACGTGTAAATTGGACAATTTTGTGCCAGCGCTACGCAACTCAAAACATGGCCGATTACAGGGTTACCAAACGTCAAAAATTATATGACATGTCAATTATTTAAGGCGCCTACTTTGATGTTCTCGGTATCGTTCGCAACCGGAAAATGCTGCTGTTAAAACCTACGACGATTATTGATTTAGAACAATTAAAATTAATTTAAAGAAATAAAGAGAAGGAATCTCAAGGTTTCTGAGGTCTTAGGCATCAAAAAGCTTATATAATTACGTCTTATAAAAAAGTTGAGATAAAAATCAACAAGACATGTTGAAAATAGACCTTTGATAAAGTTATAAAACTTATTAAAATGTACTACTTTGCAACGCCTTATCTATTTTTCTTACTTATCTTTTTTGACAAAATATTTTCTTTCCACGCAAGAGACTGTTAATTATTATAATAATAAGTTGATGGACGGCGATAGCTCCTTACCGTTTCTTGGAGATATTTTAATTATAGTCTTTACTTGCATTTGCCACATAACACGTGTAACCTGCAGGTCTGTGACATAATAGGTATAGCTGAGACAGTGTGAACAACACAGATGAATACAGATGGTTCACTTCGCATTTTAGGTACGAAGGTAGGGTAGGGCAAGCGCGGAACTTTTGTTGAACAACGTTGTCTGTCTACGCATCTAACAAACAACAAGCCGCGCGTCATGTTGCGCGCCAGTTGGCAACGTCGCGCGCTGTTGTGCAGCGTTGCCGTACATGTTGAGCGTCACGTGTCGCGTGCCAAATTTTGCCTAGTGGAAACGCGGTTTAAGGCGGCAATGAGAGAAATATTGTCATTTCAGTCTATATCATTCATCACATTTCATCATCATTATCATTGGCAGCCTACTTCCATACATCACTGCTGAGGATAAGCATTCTTCTTTTTGTGCCATGCTTCCTTGGTCTCTGCGAGTCTAATCCAACTCTTTAACACAATACTCTGGACAACTTTTCTGTGACATGTTTAAGGAATTTACTCTTCTATTTGCTCACTTAAATAGTCATGAAAGGAATAGTTTATAGGGTTCAGATTTTGTTTATACTTCAGTATATAATGCCCTGCAGCTTCCGCCCATATTGATTCACCAATGTCTTCAATTGGCATGACAAGACGAATTCAGTTGTGGGTTGGGTACTCTTATAAACCTATCTACAAATAGACAAACAGTTATCATCTTAAGTTTTTGCGTACCTATATAGACGTCATATTGACGTCGTTCCACTGGTTGAACGGATGACGAGGCGTTTTTCGATCAGTCAGTTAACTCTAATGACCAGCTTATGTTTCGGCATTAATTAATTGTTGTTTTTTTGTTCTTGTTTCAGATAATCGGAGAAAGAGAATATGCGGTCAGGCCTACGAGAAGGCCTTCTGAAGAGTTACAGACTGGACAACCTTTAGAAGTGATAGTACAACAGGTGAATCTTTTACCTATTTTTTCTTGGGGAATTCCTCATAGATACCCTCTGTCTGGGGAGAACGGCGGGTTTTATAAGACCCCTACCGACTAAAACCCCACTGTTGCTTCGACTACAATGAGTTGGAGGCCCAGGAGGTGGTACATTGCCGCACCCCCGACTGGTATCTGCCCGCCATGCCTAGCGGGCCCCATCACTAGGTGCGACCGATACCACGTCAGCAGTAGGCTGCACGTCCTCTCATAAAGGCGTGCATGAATACTGCCTACCACCTCTTCGGGTGTATTTACCTACCCAACTAGATTTTGGCTGCTTGATTGCCAACGAGCTAAGCTATCAGATTATTTTTGTGTGAGCCTGCGCTGGGCCACAGACTTCTTATTTGTAAGAGAGAGTGGGCCATAATCTACCACGCAGTCCCTTATGGCTTACCTATACAATTGCCCAAATGCGAGGTGTAGAATATGCATAACTTCATGTTTTAAATAATGCTAATTTAATTGAGAGTTTATGATAGAACGTAAGGTAGGACGCCCTCAGGATAGGTGGACCGAAGATCTTCGCAGGGTGGCTTATAGCAGCTGGATGAGAGTTGCCAAGAATCGAGCTGAATTGCGTGCAATTGGAGAGGCCTATGTACAGCAGTGGACTGCTATAGGCTGATGATGATGATAAAAAAGTGCTATAAATTCTGTAGATCTATCTGTACTCTAAAAAGGACGCCCCTTATCCCTGTAACCTATTCATCATCTGCCTAGCCTTTACCCAACTATGTTGGGGTCGACTTCCAGTCTAACCGGATGCAGCTAGATACCAGTATTTTACATGGAGCAACTGTCTCTCTGCTCCACAACCCAGGTACTAGGTAATACGATACCCCTTAATAAGACTGGTTGTCAGCCTTGCGGACTTCTGACTACCCTGTAAACTATTATTTCATCTTATGATACAGAGCCCCATGAATTCCATGAAGAAGGAACTATAAGACCTTTTATCTTCCTTTTTCGTGGTGTCAGAGTTTTTATGGCTTCACATGCCGTCGAGAAATATTTCTCAGTTTTGGCGGTTTCCTCGCGATGTTTCCCTTCACCATAAGACCTAGCGAACATGTTTATACCTGGACAAATGAGGCAATTAATATGATAATAAATGCTACCTCTTGTCCTTCCAAAAGTAATAAAACAAATGACAAAATAATATGAACACGGAAGTTTATATGCTAAATGCACAATTGCACATATAAATTCTTTACAAGTTGCACAACAAAATATTTATGAGTATTCAGGAACTCAGGAGCTTAATAATTTAAGATATTATTTCGTAAATTATAATATTTGCATAAGCCGTAAATAATTGCTACTTTATTTCAACGAGCTTCGTTCAAAATGTGTCGTTAGTCAACCAAGTGTGAATTTATTCGTGATTTGTATGGAAATGAGTTTCCTCCAGAAAGGTATACCAACAATCATCTCTTTGGAACCTTATTTAGATTTTAACACAATGTTCTTTTATGTAGTTTTTGAAGGCGCTACTGCTGAGCAGGTTCTGGGTACGATTCCCGGGTCGAGCAAAGTATTATTGGGTTTTCGATCAGGAATTTCTCATTAGCAGCCCGGAGTGTGGATTTGTGCCCGATTGAATGTAGAAAGAGGCTCGCCCCCTATTACATGAGACGGCGAAATATAGGGTACCTACCTATACTATAGGTACACCTCTGCCCAATCCTTTGGGGAATACAGCTAGGATAGGAAGGATATAAAAAAAAACTGAAAAAATATAAAAACTTTTTACAAAAAAAAAACAACTGACTTCCAAAAAAAACACAAAAAAACTGAAAAATAACTTTAAGTTCGGAAGTCGGTGTCTTTGCTTTTCAGAAATCGGTTGTTTTTTTTTTGTAAAAAGTTTTTATTTTTTACTTTTTAGTTGTGGTACCTAGCCCACACAAATCCGAATACCACTACCTGCTATGTAAATAACAGTGAAGGAGTCAAACAGGATATCGTCTAGATAAACTAAGTGGGAAAAATACGTAATATTGAAGTTAACTCAAAAATTACGCAAGCAAAGTAATTAAAATTTATATGGGACCACCTCGGAAGCATGACCTACCAAAAAAAAAAAGAATCATCAAAATCGATTCATAATTGGCGGAGTAATCGCGTAACAAAAATACAAAAAAAAAAAAAAAAAAATATACAGACGAATTGAGAACCTCCTCCTTTTTAAAGAAGTTGGTTAAAAATAAAAAAAACATTTTAACGGCAAACTGTGAAGAAACTATCGATGAACTTATCACAGACTACCAAAGGGCAGGATGAACTTATCACAAATGAAACTACTCGCCTCGATCCAAATTTGAAAAGTTCTCGGACAGAAAATACCCTTTTGCCAACAGATCTTGGATGTGAGCGGTCAAGGCTCAAAGGTCCAATAAGGCTGATACCTCATTACTTTAGCCTTTTTTACCGAAACATTATTAATCTTATACAAAACTTGAAATTCGTCCTTCATAATTGCCAGCTTCATCGCATTCACATGCGTCATAGTTAGGCCTATGACGCATTTCAGGATACAATTTCGAAGAACAAAAAAGGATTTAATCAACTCAAACGAGATACCAGATTTCGGGGAAGGGTTTTTTAACGCGTGAAGGTGTTACGATTATAGATAGAAGAAAAAAGGTTATCGTATTCCAAATTTTCTGCAAATGTAGGGAACTTTGGGCCCTCAGGCTAGGTGGAGTAATTTCGCAGGGTGGATCGTAACAGACGGTTTAGATAAAGCTCAGTGTCGAGCAATTGGAGAGGCCTTTGTCCAGCAGTGGACAGCTACAATGATGGTGATAATTACGAAAGTAGAGATCGACCTCAAAAACTATAGGTACACGTAAATTTTAAACCTCTGTAGGCCATTTGAGAATCTCAGTTTCGCATGCAACCAAATCGTACATACATGAGACGGAGACAGGCAACAAATGATAGTCATTATGCAAGCGGAATGTAGTCATAAATCACTTTAATGTAAATACGTTTTTACCATGAGCTTAGCGCCGGAGAAAAAAGGTTTACGTCAGAAGCTGATTACTTCCATATTACAGCTTCCCTTGAATATGTTGTATGATGTAAGGAAACTTAAGACTTTGACAGGCGAAGGACGTTGCGTTGGATCAAACTGGTGAAGACGAATGATGTTTTGTAATGTAACTAATTAATCCCTTGGTCAGTGAGACAATTAGCACATAAATGTTATGTTTATGACATATGTGATTTATGTTTAGCATAATACGACTTGATTGAATAGAGCCAAAGATTGTTCAAGGATTACCACGATTTTGAAATCGATGTACAGCAGTTATTTTAAAGGAAACTGCTACCTTCTTAAATAAGTAGGTGTATGATGTAGCAGCATCTAGTTTTTGAAGCTAATTGGTATCAGTCCGGTCGTCAGAATTCTGGTTTTCTGGTAATCTAAACCTAGCCCAATCAGAAAGAATCCCAAATCCCAACCCATACAATCCAAATTAGCATAATTATCTATCCAGTCTAACCATATAAGCAGGCAGATTATTTAAATAAAATGATTTTGAACCTGTTAAAACTCAGTGACGAAAGAGATTTTCAGACCAAAAGCACAAATTATCTAGGCTTTGTTGTAATTGTTGTAAGATGACTCTTAATAATCACTGACCTTAGTGAAAGTTGAGACCCGAGTCACAATTTTTTGTACGAACTGGGGTGGTCTGCAGACTTCTTCATAAGAAGTACTTCGCGGTTATAACAACCACAATGAATGACGCCATTAAGACACATAAACTTGATATATTCACTTGATCTTTGTGATGGCCGATGTGGCCGAAAGGTTCTGGAGTGGCGACCGCGTACCAGAAGACGTAGCGTTGGAAGGCCTTCCCACAAGGTTGACCGATGACCTTGTGAAGGCCGCAGGAAAGAAAACGCAGAACTGGTCTTGCTTGGGGTAGGCCTATGTCCAGCAGTGGACGTCTTTCGGCTGAAATGATGATGATAATCTTTATGCTACTTATAATAAAACGTTTAGTTTGGTTTGTAATTTCTACTACTAAACTGCATAGAGTTTCACATAGAATATTCCGTCACCGGTTCTTGGTGATTGTCATCTTTGGCCTGAAGAAGTAGTTTTACTAATTCACTATAACTGCTGTCTCTCAGTGATCGTCTAGGGTTGGTTATTTTATCCCTCATTCATTATCCACAGACACAGGGCATACATTTTTTGGTGGTTCGGATTATTGTGTTTCTTTTGCTTAACTAATGTACAGTGCGTTCATTATAACTTGAGCCGTGACGTGATTGGTAGTACTGCTGTCACTTATGTCAGTCGCCATTATGAAATCTATTAGTATTGAAACTAAGCTTGAGAAGAAATGGTACAAACATGTCGGAAAAGGACAAGTTATAGTGAACGGTCTGTAACCTACCTTTGCAATAATATTCCTGCCACTTCACGGTGACATTCGCAAATGCAAAAATATTATTAACATAACTCTCTGCCGCGTAGTGGTCGCAAGCGCTACTGCTGAGCACGAGGTCCTGGGTTCGATTCCCGGGTCGGGCTAAGTGTTATTAGGTTTTTCCATCAGGAATTTCACAGTAGCAGCCCGTAGTCTGAATTTATGCCTGGTTGATGCCAGTAGGCTCGCGCCCTATTACAAGGGACTTAAACATGACTGGCGAAATATGTATAAATACGCCTCTGTCTATCTGTCTGTCTGTTTTCTAGCTGATAAATTTTAGTTGTGTATCAATGTTTGTATGTTTGATGATGAACTGCACCAATGTTTGCATGCCAAAATGGTAGAATGTACAAGGATTCTTTAATATATTGTAACCGCCTTATTGTAAATACCTACATTCTGAGCAAATAAATATTCTATTCTAACTCTTCGAAGATTACAGGTGTGAGGTTATCGTAGGTTATGTTTTATTAACATAAATCCTACGGCACAGCATTCCAGCCTACAAAACTTCAACCAACCAGGCATGATACAGCACCATTCAAAGTTACACAGGACAAAATAGTCTCAGACCAAAGGTCACAATTATACGTAGCTAGTTACGTAGAGTAATGACAGGTTGTAGTTGCTCTACCACTTTGTCCCTGAAGGTTGTAGAGGTCAGATAAACAGCAGTGACTGTGTATAAGATAATATGATAAAAATCTGCTGTGTCACGTTGGAGGGAATTGGCGTTGCACGTGTCTTTCGTGGACTTTGGAATGGGATACTAGCAGTTTCTATATTCATAGTGAGGGACTAAAAAATATTAGGTTTAGCGCGGATAACAAATATTTACGTTCCTTGCCTATATACCTATTACTAATCTATAAGTAATAATTCACGAGGAGAATTAAAGCAATAACGCTAGAAATGCCACAGGGAACTATCTTGAGCCCTGCACTGATCTATCCTTCAAGAGTGGGTCCTACTAATCGTTCATTCACATGCTTCCTATACCAATACATACTAATCTATTAATACTTACGAGCAGAATTAAGGCAATGACGCTTGGAATGCTACAGGGTACTATCTTGAGCTCCTTCATGGATGGGTCAAATACTAAGTTTATTCGCAATTGGCATACCATCGTACAGATTTTAATCAAACATTATAGGAGAAAGTATTTTCGCACTGGATTTAACAGTAATCAATGGTAAACGAAACTCACTGTGAGAACATCATTGATCTTTTTTGCGACCTCAGCACACTGAAACAGGTATATAACAGTACCTAGTAAAAGAAGTTTAACAGTAGTTTCTGCCTACCCCTGTGGGAAGAAGGCGTGAGCTTATGTACATATGTATTAATAAAGTATAAAAGAAAACCACCGCTTTATGTATATCAAATATCCTTATAACCAGAGATATAAGAAAGAAGCTTATAACTGTAACCAAACGGGTGATTAGATTTCATACGACTCACTATTAAAACTTTAGTTTTATGCGTACTATTTTATTTATTTCCATCAAGCCATGGATATACAAGATTTTTGTTTTTTTGAAAGTCCGTCAAGTCCAGTAAAGTTTTACCTTCGACTTTGATTACCTACGTACAACTTTTTGACCGAAGTAGTTACAAAATAAACTTAATGTACATAAGTACGTTCAAACTGCTGTGCTAATAAAAGTAATAGGCACAACCAAGTTTCTTAAACATGTTTTTAACCCTGACTTATGAAGTTATGACAGCATGGACTTTAATCTCTGTACACTTAAATTGATTTACTAGTAGTACTTAATTACGATCATAATATGACGTCTTTATCCACGAAGGGGTTGGCAGAGAGGTAATAAATAAATTACTTATTTATTCAAAAAGTGACTACATTGTTAGTATTACAGACTTGTTGTAAATGTACAACATACAGAAGTAGTAAATCATAGGTCTCCCAGACTATACTCCATTTGAAATTAGATTAGACATTTAAATAAGCCTTTTTTACAGTCCGTTCAACCGATTTTGACTTCTATTGCGTTGGTTGCATGACAAATTGCAGCCGCAGTAGATAGTTGGTATTTTGTGACCTTTTTTGCTTTTAATGCCATCCTTATAGGTACCTACGGTATAGAAGTCAAAATCCGTTGAACGGGCTGTAAAAAAGGTTTATTTAAATGTCTAATCTAATTCCAAATGGAGTATATTATATTATACCTGTGACTTGGATAGTGTCGGCCCAGTAGAGTGAGAGGATCGGGCGCTATAGACGCAAGGGGCGCCAAAAAGCCAAATGCGAAAACGATTTATGACTGATTGAAATTAATACCAAATACTAATTTAATGATATAACAGTAAAAACAGTAACGTTTCTTATAGTCTGATTTTTAATCTCGTGGACTTATTTGACATTTCAAGTGACCGTTGTTTGTTTTTTCAATTTGGAGTTTGACATTTGCACCTGTCAAATTAGTCTACGAGATTGAAAAATAGACTTTAATGTTAAAGAAGTAGGAGCATACTAATTAGAGCTACATTATTAATTCATTAAGTTTTGATATTTGCACTAAAAGCGGATTTTTGGGGGAATGATATTTATTGAACATAAAACCGAAGTAGAATTTACGTGAAGTGAAAGCGTCGATCAAAACTCAAACTAGAAGCATTTATTTCAAATAAACCATTTACAGGCACTTTTGAATTGTCAAGGAGTCGGTCAGTCAGAAAGATGAAGCTAGTTGCCCTAGTTGCCCATTCCAATGCGTAGTAGGTTTCTATAGAGAAGAACGGACAATTATAAACTCCACGGATACTGTTTTAAATCAGAATATTGTTACAATATATTGTTATATCATTCATGTTGAAATTATACATGTGAGTACAATGTAGAAAAACGTGCACGTTAAAAGTATCAAAAGACAATCTCGCTAGTCGCTCTACCCTGGGGGCTACCACCACCGCTTACAGCAGTATTATTTTAATATTACTCCAGTGGGGGAAAGAGATTGAGTTATACGTCATGTAGAGCTTCATCTCTTTCCTACACTCAAGTAATATTAAAATAATACTGCTGTAAGCGGTGGTGGTAGGCCCCCTGATCAAGTGCTGGGGCAGGTGCTGTTTGAGAGTTAGTCTTCCAAAAGTCATTACGTAATATAAAAAAATGAAGTGAAAAAGAAAGCAAAAGGTACATTTCTTAAAGATTAAGACAAAAATAACATGAATTGTGTGTGATGGAGTAATATGAGATAGTGTATGTGTTGTGCGAGTGTGTGTGATTTCAAGGCCGGTGCTGCTAAACAAACAACAAACTTTTTTACACCATAGAATAAAACCAACTTGTCAATACAGATGGTGTCAACTTCAATTAATAACATAGTGTAAGATCACATCAACAGATTTTTTATCGATAAATCTTTTTTTCCGTAAAAAACACGAACTAGCAGCTAACAGCAGCTAGTTCGTGGATAGGTAACCATCCATTCTTCTTCTTCGTCGTTCCCTCAATGCTGAGGATCGCGACTACATATGATGCGTCTCCAAGCTATGCGGTCTTCTGCAGTGTGGACCGCTTGGTAGATACTACCTCCAACAGCCTTCTTGTTCGCGTCTGACCATCTTGCCAGTGCTCTGCCTTGAGCGTGTGTTCCTTCAAAAGCCTTTACAGACCATGCTTAGGTGAACGCAGGAGCTCGTGGCTAAGTAATAACAGCCGCACGGGTCGATTCATCAGGTTAAGCTACGCTTGCCGAGGTTGGTCCGTGGATGGGTGACCATCCAATTCATACCGAGACTCCTCCGTGCCTCGGAAAGCACGTTAAGCCGTTGGTCCCGGCTTTCATTTGTGGATCTTTGATAGTTACAGGTCGTCAGAAGCTCGAAAGTCTGACGACCAGTCTTACCAAGGGGTATCGTATTACCCAGTTACTGGGTTGTGGAGGTCAGATAGGCAGTCGCTCCATGTAAAATACTGATATTCAGCTGCATTTGATTAGACCCCACCATAGTTGGGAAAAGGCTAGGCAGAGAGCTTAGGTGAACGCATAATATGTCCGAAAAAGCTGAGGGCACGCTCCTGGCATACCTATTGTAGAACCATCCATTATGTACTTCGAAACCCCTTTGTGCCTTAGAAAGAACGTTAAGCCGTTTGTCCCGGCTGTCATTCGTAGATCTTTGACAGTCGTTACGGGTCGTCAGAAGCCCGAAAGTCTGACACCAGTTTTACCAAGGGGTATCATGTTACCTAGTGGCGTGGTGGTGGGTAGCTACAGTACCTATCTATGTATCAATTCGTCACCTGTTCGTCGGGTTGGTGAAACGTGTTCAGAAACTGGTATTTTCATTAAAGTACCTACACATAATACATTCTCCTATAATGTCCGCCCAAGGCCCTTGGTGACATATTATTATTAAAATAATTTTTGTGTTACAAGTGTTACAAAACAATTCGTGCTCGTGGCTTCACTCGCGTCAAGAGATCTTTTTGTTTCACTATCACCAAATTATCGATCAGGTTAAGCTACGCTTGCCGAAGTCGTTCCATGTATGGGTGACCTTCTTTACATACCGAGACCCCTCCTACCTCGGAAAGTACGTTAAGCCGTTGGTCCCGGCTGTCATTTTTCATGTGGTCATATCATCTTTGGCAGTCGTTAGGGGTCGTCAGAACCCCGAAAGTCTGACAACCAGTCTTACCTAGGAGTATCATGTTATACAGTTACTGGGTTGTGGCAGTCAGATAGGCAGTCGTTCCATGTAAAATACTGGTATTTAGATGTATTCGGTTAGACTGGAAGCCAAACCCAACATAGTTGGGTAAAGGCTAGGCAGATGATGAATAGGTTACAGGGATAAGGGGCGTCCTTTTTAGAGTACAGATAGATCTACAGAATTTATAGCACCATTATTGTTATTACTGTTTGTAATTAATCAACTCAAAAACAACTGGAGTGATTTTTTAAATTCTTTGACCAGTAGAATTCTATACCTATAGATTTTTTTTTATTGACATAAAATGTTATCACGCGGGCGAAACCGCTGGTCCTATATGCAGCTAGAGTAGCTTTAACGATAGGTATCCAAGCTTGTTCTTATATTTTACAGTTCAGTCCAGTCCAACATCTTCCCACGAATAAAATAAATCAAGTCCCATTCACAATTCGGTCAAAAAACGAGGTTAATTCCCATCCAAATACCGTAATATTTCGATCAAAAAAGGCAATAAATCTTTCAAAAAACAGGCACACACAATACCTTAATATCTTCAAGAACAAGCGTCAATCATGTCAAAACCCCATTTATTATTCGATCAAAAATGTTCGCTTCGCCGAAACCGGATTAAGTGATCACAGAGGGTCCACTTTATACACTCGCACACAAAGACACACTTCACATACAGCGAATCACAGCGCACTCGGGACTGCCTGAATGAATCCGACTGCCTGAATCTTTTGGTTGAGATTGATAAGATTGCCGACCGTACCTATACTCTGTTTCAAAAATATCTCATTAAAATGTAATCAAATGGATCAGAAAATGTAACCTGTGGCTGTGGGTGCCATTTTGTAGTGCCATTTACAAATCGAGTGGTTTGATTTTGATAATTGGAATACTTAAACCCGGTATTCTAATATTCTCATCATTTTCAGTTGACATTTATGGTTAATTTAATAACCTAAATCATCGATGGTTTTTAAATTTCAACTTGTGCACACAACATTCAGTGCAGCAATAATGTCACTTTCATCAGGTTTTTTGGAACCGACCGTATCTATCAGTGTGCGTGCGCCTATTCGCTTGTTGTACCTATATAGCCGAACCGACCTTCTGTACTCTGTATGAATCCATGGCGATCCACATTTTGAAACTCTCCCTTCATTTTGAACAACCTGTTTTGTAACTGTACTAAAAAGTTAACGCGGAAACTGACGATTTTGAGGTTACTCGCGCTCTTTTTTTGAGGGTTTTGGTGGGAAAAAGAATTTTGTTACATAGCTATTTTCTTTTGGAGCGGTCGCTAATGATGTCGACAATATTAAACCTCTAGAGATGAGACATTGACAAATTATTTTAAATAGTAAGATCCTGGAACAGTGAGATCAAACTTATTAATGAAATTAGCTCTCTCCCTAGTCTTTATATTAAACTAAGTAGAATATTATTCAGTTGATTCGTCTTCTTCTTCTTCAAAGCTTCAAGTTTGTATCTTCCTTCCATCCTTTCCGTACCATCCTTTCCATTCCATCCTTTCCAGACCCATGGTAGATTGATTTTTGGTTGGCTTTGTGATTTTCATCTAGGTACATAAGCATAACTCTTGTTCTAGGTACAAAATTATCTCACAATTACCGTTTGAAACACAGCGCAAATCAATCTTCAAGTTCCTCTTTTGGCTTCATTATCCTTATTTACTATGCTAAGCTGTCCACTAGCACGTACTTCATGTCGAGTCGCAGACACTAATTCATGTAATCATTAGGTACCTGACTTAATACTAAACCGGTAAAAACCGCTAAAAACCGGTCCTAATAATCTAGATAAGGCAGCGAACTTGATTTATTAATTAATAGTATCGACGAAAAGTAAATATTGAGACTAGGTAGCGGGGTCAGACAAAATAGTTGAGTGTTTACTAAACTGTATTCTATAAGACTGTGTTATAATATTTTATCTCACGAAGCGACGCGTGCTTTACTTGTGATAACCTAGTGTACAAACACACTGTGCATGAGTGTGTGAAGACGAGTAGCGTCAGCATATAACACACTCACGCACACACAAACATACACATATTTCCAACTTCGCTCGTGGCTCGGACGGACGGTATAGCTCCTGCGCTTACATACACATTCACAGCGTGTTTGTACAGTTGCTAACCACAAGTATAAAGCGCGCATCGCTTCATGAGATAAAAATATTGCATAGAAATAAAGATTTAAGTACCACCTCAATGTTAATTCAAAAAGCTTTCACCTTTCTTTTGAAAGGATCCAACTCGATTCATCATCTTCCTCGCCTCGCCCTCCCAACTATACATACAACGAAAACCAGTATTTTAAATGGAGCCTGTCTGACCTAGTTACCTGTCAGACTGTCGGGCTTCTGACTACCCATAACGACTGACAAAGTTCTACGAATTACAGCTGGGGCCATCAGTGACGATACTTAATACCAACCTGGGCATATATCCCTTAGTAGCAGGTAAGGGATATATGCCCAGGTTGGTTCAGTCAGCATACGGGCAAATCTTTTAACCATGGTTCAAGTTAATAATATAATCGTAATAGTCAGTGACCATACGAGAGAAAAATCATTTATTAATATCTCACAAATATCTTCTTACGTATTAATTTTTTCTATCACATCTAGAGATCATTGTATCTTTAACGATATTCTGCATGTTATTCAAGATGTCAATGATTCTACATATATTATTATTTATGCCCAATTTATATTTATCTGTGACATAATGCTTACCAGTTTGAATAAATGACTAATTTCCAATAACGTGGTCGTCTGCCAATTTAGGTTGTAGAAAGTGAACTGTAATATTGAGGGTTCCGTCAGTCCAAAAGTTAAATGTATATAATTATGCTGGGTAGTTGGCTACTTGTCAGCGAAATTGAAGCGAAGTTATTAAAAAAAATCTCACTTGCACGACTAGTTCTGTAACTTGTGTATTGTCTGCCACGTCATCACCGAATATACTCTCGGATTTTCGCTTATAATGTAGCCATACCATGTTTATCTCGTTTCGCTCTTCCAGTCGCATCGCAAATCGCTGCCTACTGTAGCTTTAGCCTTACTGTTTCCAATGTTAATTCTTGTTCCTGCAATTTGTTTTGCTTTGCTTTTACCAGTCCTACCGAGTGTATCGTGTTACCTGGATTGAGGAGGAAGCCGCTGAATGCAAAAATTTACTGGTGCATCCAGTAAGACTGGAAGCCGACCCTAACATAGTTGAAGAAAAGGCTAGGCAGATGATGATGATTTGTTTTGCTTTTACTCACGCACTCATTGGCTCTTTTACTTTCTTCCTTGGTAGTTTAAAATGTCTAATGTTTCCTCTGCTTTTCTTAAAGTGCTCCTATATCCACCCTTATTATCTCAAGACTCCATATATACGGTGTGTTACAAAAACCATGTGCGATCCGTGAGGGTGTTGTTAACAATCAAACTGAGTCTATTGAAGAGGTTTTTTTTGGAAAAAAGAAAAAATAATTGTCGAGCTTTTTTCAATCTGGGCCTGGGCTTTTTTCAATCTGGGCCTGGGCTTTTTTCAATCTGGGCCTGGGCTTTTTTCAATCTGGGCCTGGGCTTTTTTCAATCTGGGCCTGGGCTTTTTTCAATCTGGGCCTGGGCTTTTTTCAATCTGGGCCTGGGCTTTTTTCAATCTGGGCCTGGGCTTTTTTCAATCTGGGCCTGGGCTTTTTCTTGTTATGTTATTGCATTACCTATGTCATGTGCTCCTTTCGGATCGGACAAGGTTTTTATTACATGCTGTATAATTTATTCAGTGATGTCTATCATTATCATCATCATCATCAGCCTATAGCAGTCCACTGCTGGACATAGGCCTCTCCAATTGCACGCCATTCAGCTCGATTCTCGGCAGCTCTCATCCAGCTGCTACCAGCCACCCTGCGAAGATCGTCGCTCCACCTAGCCTGAGGGCGTCCTACCTTACGTTTGCCGATTCGCGGTCTCCACTCAAGAACACGTCTACCCCAACGGTCATCAGTTCTACGGCTAATATGGCCGGCCCATTGCCACTTCAGCTTGCTTATTCTATGAGCTATGTCAACAACTTTGGTTCTCTGCCGGATTACCTCATTCCGGATTCTATCTCTCAGAGATACTCCAAGCATAGCTCGTTCCATAGCTCGCTGAGCGACCTTGAATTTATAGACCAGCCGTACCGTGAGTGTCCACGTTTCGGCTCCGTAAGTCATAACAGGCAGAACGCACTGGTTGAAGACTTTAGTCTTTAGGCTCTGCGGAATACTCGACGAGAAGACTCGACGGAACTTCCCAAAAGCTGCCCAGCCCAGCTGAATTCTTCTGTTAGCTATGCATATTTCCATTCCGCTTCTACTACTATTCTTACTTTAGAACGGCCATTTATTTTTGCACTGGCAAGAACTGTACTGAAAATTTCATGTACGACTGGATTGAAATCTGCTCAGGGGGTGAACAATCTCTTCAATGTCATAGATACTAAAATAATGCTTTTCTCTATTTCTTTCTTCGTCCCATACATTTCTTTCTTTCTTTCACGCAGTTTCTTCTCTCTGTCTATGTCTCTGTCCTATACATTCGTGTTTATTTTATTTCGCACCATAATTATGTCAAGTTCGGTATCTCTGTTATGTCCTTCTAGCTGCGCCCCGTGGTTTCACCCGCGTAAGTCTCGATCCCATGGGAATATCGGGATAAAAAGTATCCTATGTCCTATTCCAGGTCATCGTCTACACCCCTGTGCGAAATTTCATCCACATCCGTTCACCCGTTTTAGCGTGAAAGCGTAACAAACAAACTCACTTTCGCATTTATAATATTAAGTTCTAGAACTCGTAACCCTTACTTCATATGCCACATGCAGTAAACTTCCCTAAATATATATATGTATATTTATCTAGTAAGTAATAGCTAAAGATTTACGAGTATTTGCATAAGTCCTATCAAGTTTCTAAGATGTGTTTAAAGTGAAAATTTAAGTGAAGTTGAGAAATCCGGCGTTCGTACGTGATTTAGGGCGTTGTCGTTCGGAGACTTGACAGTTGAGACTGTCATGGCTTCCGCAAAAATTATGAACATGACTAGCAGAAATGTCACTTCCATAACCATACATAATAAAAACTAAAGTCGATTTTCATGTCTGTCTGTGACCACGTCGTTCTTCTAAAATATGCAACGGATTTTAATGCACTTTTAACTATCATGTAGGGCATTTATTCCGGAAGGTTTATGTGTATAAAACATTAATATTAAACGTAGATATAATACAGATATCACGATGTTTCGTCAAGTCGTAAAAACCACGTGTCGCTAGTCCATACTAATATTATAAATTCGAAAGTTACTCTGTCTGTCTGTCTGGCAAGGAGATAGATGTCATCCTGGGGAAGGCCATAGGCTACTTTTTATCGACATGCCACGCGGGCGAAGCCGCGGGCGGAAGTTAGTTATTCATAAGATAGATTTCTTTCTATTTTGAACTTTAATGCAGCAAGTTATACAACCCAAAATCTTTAAGGTGGAAGTGTTCGTCTCTGTTGAAGATGGTCAAAGGTCCAAACAAAAAAGTGTGTTACCCTTTTTGATTACATGACCTAAGTATTAATGTCGTGTGACTCCGGCTATACGAAATGACGACGACTATGGCGTCTCATTTATACCTTTTTAATTGGCGTTTTTGTCGTACATAGTTGGGTTTAAGTTTTTAACATTTTGTTTGGGTTTCCAGTTTTTTTGAGCATCTAGTTTTAGTTTTATTAGTCTTTTCCTTAACCTTCTCACCCCAAAGGCACCTTTAAAGCCGTCAGAACATTTGGTCCTATAACCTTCAAATAAACTTTCAATTTAAAATCTCAGTGTCGAAAGACCACATTACCACAACGAAAATTTACAAGACAGAAATGTATAACTTTCAACACGCACACGGAAATGCATCGGTGTTTACTTCTCAGACACGACAGGTACCGGGAACCAGTTCCTAACAGTACTATCCTGGGTTCGATGCCCGGCCATGCTTGTCACTTTGACTGCACCGCCAAAAACTATAAGCCAATTAGTGGTTACTGGGTTTAAAATGTTGTTACTATGTGACTGTCGAGTTGTGTTGTGAGTTATATTGATTTTTGTATCTGTGTAGTGACATTGTAGTTTGAAAAGAAATTAATTTGACTCATATGTTCCTTGTCAGACTATGAGCTTTCATTAAGAGCATGCGTAAACTAATATTATAAACGCGAAAGTTTGTAAGTATGGATGGATGGATGGATGTTTGTTACTCTTTCACGCAAAAACTACTGAACGGATTTGAATGAAATTTGGCTCACAGATAGTTTATAACCTGGATTAACACATAGGATACTTTTATCCCGATATTCCCACGGCATCGTGCCTTACGCGGGTGAAACCGTGGGGCGCAGCTAGTCTATAATAAAAATGAATCCCGATTTCCCCTTGGTCACTTGAGAACGGCTGCATCAAATTGGATAATTCTTTTTTGTTGTGTTCGTTATTCTCAGGACAAGCTATCTAATTGAGTAACTTATTTTCGTAACCGATTAAGGCTAATCTGTTTAATTTTGACAGTTCAACAACATTCATTGCGTTGTTGAGCAGATTTTTTGTTCGAACTTATGAAGCAATGGATTGGACATTTGTTTTCCGGTTCCAATTCTGATCGTGTATTACGCAATTAATGTGTTGGGGTTATAAACTAAACACAAATCAATTAAGTAAAAACAATTCAATTCCTGTATAAACCTCATGCCGGTTATTAACTCATTATCTATGATTAAACATAAAACCTTTGTCCGCGGGAAAAAATATTATAATTGATGAAAATAAGTTAGATAATAACATATCACGAATGAGCCTTAAGTCTGGTTCACACCGTACTTGAAGAGGCTATAGACTACATAATTATTGTAGGTAATTCTGATTTTTCGATTGACAATGCGCCTGCATTTCACAATCTTGGGCCAAGCAAATGGTATTATATTAAACAGATATGTTGTGAGCGCGCAATCGTGAAGACTCGAAAACGTCCTAATTGGGACGTATTGACTTTAGTCTGCGACACGCATGGCGACGAGTGAAGTAGCTGCACTAGCTGTCTCTATTTTTCTTGTTGTTTTTATCATGCTATCTCTTTTCTATAATTTTTACTTGTAGTGAAATGTAAAATGAATGAAAAGTGGGTATGTGTGCTGCCGCTGCTGCGCGGAACGCTTTTTTCGGTTGTTTTGTGCCAAACACACATTTCCACAATTACCCAAGTAATGGCTTTCATTTTGCTAACATTATTTACGTTATTCGCGTTGTTAAGTAAACGATTTTTTCAAAACCTACGTAGCAATGGATTCGGAATGTTCTTCATAAACTTTCGGATTCTGATTGAAGGTGTGTTACCCAATAAAATCGGGGTGTTCTTTTAAGAGCTTGAAATTGAATTCGTGTTGATACTGAACTTAAAATGCGAGTGAAGTCGAATACTTGTAGTTACATGGTTCCCTTTTTTACGGGGCTTAGTTGAATGATCTTATGTGATCTCCCGTTTTTACCGTAGGTACAAAAGCGGAATTCAGCATCATGTTACTTCTTCTTCTCAAAAATAGAAGAAAATGTCACATCTTGTGCCGTAGTCCTTTTGTCTTTTTTGCCAACCAAGTAAAGGGGACAGCCGATCTATTTTTTTTAAATATCACTGTTAAAACTTTGGTGAAGTGAGCTGTCACTAGTGTCAATCCCTAGCATCAGTTGTGCTATTCTACAAAAATCTCACGGTGAAAACTTAGGTGAAGTGTGTTTGAAGTAAACTGTCACTGCCTTAGCATTAGTAGGTATCGATGACACTGACAGTTCACTCCACGCTCACTTCACCTAAGTTTTCACGGTGAGATGGTTGCAGAGTAGCAATGCTGAAAGTACGACAGTTCACTGCATGCTCACTTCACATACGTTTGTCACGATGAGATTTTTTGAGAATAGACTAGCTGAACATGTATTCTGAAAAAATCTCAACGTGACTGCTGGCTTTGACTTTGAAATGAAAACTTAGGGTGAAGTGAGCTGTAAATAGTTTCAATTCCTAGCATCAGCCGTTTAATTCTGTAAAAATCTCACGATGAAATCTTAGGTGAAGTGAGCTTGAAGTGAGCTGTCAATCCCAAGCATTCGGTGGAATGACAGCTCACTTCACCTAAGTTTTCACGGTGTGATTTTAACATAATAGCCCGGCTGGCTAGGTACACACATTCCATGCCAAAAACAACTCAACTCCACCAACCATTCTGTAGTCACCTTAACACTTGCACCGTGAGGCCGCCAACATATTTTAGGACAAATCTATTCAGTTATAATGACAGAATAATCATTGATTCGACCGATACTGTCGATATTATGTCCGCTATCATAACGAAGGTTATATCTGAAGCATATACATAATTGGTAGGCTATTTCGGGTTATATTGTTTGTTTGGTCTTTTGGGATTTAATTTAAGATGATTATCGCATTGCAAGGTTATGTTAGTAATTTATTTATGTATTTTTTTCTGTATTAAATTGCTCTCTGTACAGAAAATAGCATTCGAAGCTGCACCCTAATTGCGTATACACGATCAATCACAAACCGAATCGGGTTGACAAATTGCTAACCCATTGCGTAATAAGTTCGAAAAAAAAATCTGCTCAACAACGTAAATAACGCAATGAATGTTGTTGAACTGTCAAAATGAAACAGATTAGTCTTAATCGGTTACGCAAATAAATAGCTGGTGCGTTTAATTTTCTTTTTAATTTATAGGTAATGACGAATGACGATGATATATTTGTAGGTCATAATGTTGATTTTTTTATAACAATATTTTTTTTACGTTTCAGTTCGATGAGTTCGTGAGATCGCTGCAAGTGGACCCTCATTCACCTCTCTTCAGGCTTGTGACGGACGGACAACCACCTTTACGGTATGTTGGCTTTCTACCATCATGCTGGTAGTATTGTGGAGAAATGTTATCCCATATGGGACAGGTTATTAAATCATATCTCTCAAGGCCCTTCGCAAGCACTACTGCTGATCATGAGGTCCTGTGTTCGATGACCGTGTCGAGCATAGTAGGTATGATTGGGTTATTGTATCTGGATTTCTCAGTAGCTGCCTGGAGTCTGGCTTTGTGAACGGTTGATAGCAATAGGCTCGTCCGTATAACACTACACCTCTGCCTATCTCGTAAGGGAATACAGGCGTGATGTTATGTTATTTACATTAAAATTCAATAAGTAAGTATATACATTCAGCACAATATCTGGGTCAGGTCACGAGTTACGACAAAAATTGTTTGAAAGCGTCCAAACTCGATACAATCGATACTAATCTGTCCTCATCCGGTAAACATAAAAAGAACTGTTGAATAGTCTGTTTCCGTTATACACTCTTACGTCACGATTTTAGAACGATACGTGATTAATTTGACGATATTTTAGCTATGTTACAGCATAATCAGCCTTTTTATTATTTCAACTCTTAGGACACAGGCCTACTCTCTTCTAAAAGTGGGCCCATTGCGGGTTGGTGGATGTCAGAATGTCTTTAAATTTTTGGTTCTAGGACATGCCGGTTTCCTCACGATGTTTTCCTTCACCGTTTTGAGAGCGGTAAGCCTCTACCTAACCTTTCGGTGAATACAAGCTTAATTTAGCTGCGCCCCGCGGTTTCACCCGCATAAATCTCGATCCCGTGGGAATATCGGGATAAAAAGTATCGAAATGTCCTAATCCAGCTTCTTCTTAACGTGTCGATACCAAAAATATCGAGTGTTAAATTTGTTCGGCCCAAAACTCAGCTACGCGAATACCGTTCGCTGACGCAGCCATTAGGTCCTCATGTGTGCAGGTGACAGGACATGTGGGGCAAGGTTGGAGGTCATGGCTGTCAATAACGTCAATCCCTAGCATTCATCAATCCACCTCATCACGTCAAGCTCAATTCACCTAAGTTTTCACCTCAGACCAAATAAAAAACCAAGACAGAGCACTGCGAACAATAAAGTGCAGCATGCCAAAACTACACCACCGCTCTGTGCATATACGCCCAAACGCACACATTTACAATCAAACTACACCAAAATATGTGCACACATGTTTACGAAACTGGCCTCTCTTGGCTCTGTCTTGGTTTTTTATTTGGTCTGAGGTTTTCACGGTGAGATTTTTACAGAAGACGCGGACACTCGTCGACGCTTTTCTAACAGATACCAGACTTGAAATCATCTAAACTTAAATAAATTCCCGTATTGTCCACAACAATGTTTACGCACACCAAAAGTTTATATTATTATTTAGTTTCCTCAAACCGAACAAAATGGTTTCCATACACCATACAGAGGTCAGAAGGGTGATGGGTTTAGCATAATTATACGAAATAATCTATTATAACAATCACTATCAGTAACATCAGTATGGAAATAATGGTATTGATGGAAAATCGTGATTTGAAGATAAAAGAATGTGGCTTTGAATTTTTGTATGGAGTTACGTTATTTTGTTTGCGGTGACGTATTTATTTTTAAACAGCCTGTATTTTCATTATAACGTGTTACTGTAGAGGTCAGATAGGCAGTCATTATCATCTATCAACAACAACTATGTATGTTGGAGTCGGCTTCCAGTCTAACCGGATGCAGATGAATACTAGTATTTTTTCATGGAGCGACTGCCTATATACACTCCACAACCCAGTTACTGGGTAACACGATACCTACCCATTGGTAAGACTAGTGGTTAGACTTTTAGGCTTCTGACTACGTAGCCGTGACGACTATCAAAGATCTACGAATGACAACCGGGACTAACAGCTTAATGTGCTTTCCGAGGCACGGAGGAGTCTCGGTATGTAATGGATTAGCGGTGATGCGTATTTATCGTAACAGGTATAAATAACAGGTATTTAAAAATAACAAATAGTAAAAAGTAACAATTGTTCCTTATCTGTTACTTAAAATAACTGACCCTCAAAGACTTTACCGCGGCTGTTGCTATCCTTTTCTATCCAACGGCGTGACATATTTTCTTCTTTCTTTACTCCGGAACGGGTCTTCTCCACGATCTCACCTGCTAAAAATCGAATTATTAATTTACTTTAATAAAAAAACAAAAGTAATTTATTCAAACTAGGCTGAGAATCAGCACTTTTCGAACGTCAGACAGTCCCCCAAAACGCCCACCCCTCACCACTTCCTAGTGCTTTAGCTGGGAAGTAGAAGTGGCGCAACCAACTACTCCCCAGCAGCACAGCTGTCTGTTCAGATATAAACATTCTACCAATTACATATACATAAAAAAAAGTTGCCTGGACTTTCTCACTGTAGGCCAAAGGCTTCCCTACTCTTCTTGTAAATATCAAAGATCATCATGCAACTTCTTGTTCTTCTTCCACAGACAATGCCTGCACCCCGAAGCCTGCAGCAAGGACCTCTCACTACCGACGTACTACGCGCGCTTCCACGATATTCGCAAGGAGTACGTGCGTGCGTACACGCTGCGTGCGGTCGCAGGCGCACGCACGGTGCCTCCACCGCCGCCGCCGCCTGACCATCCTGGGTCGCTGCTGGATATGCTCAACTGTATTCTTTTTTAATAGAATTGTACTTAGATTATAACAAGCCTATAATGCTCTCACTGCTAGCTATCTGGTCCAGAGAGACTCTGGGTGTATAATTTCCACTGCTGGAAATGAAAATTATACACCCAGGATCCACTTCGGTGTACCTGCCAGGGTTGCGGGAAAGTCCGAAAAGGATACCGGGACCTTGGCAACAGGCAACTGAAGGAACACGGGTGGGTTTTAGACAGTAAAAGTCTGACACGCCCTTCCGATCCGCCCAGAGCGGGAGAAGTCATTTGATGATGTCACAGCACCAAAAAAAATTAAAAACATTGCATCCACTTCGGTAGGTATTCCACCACGCGCAATGCGGTTGGTGGATGTCATGTCACATAATATCTTCTAACTTATACAGGGTGTTAGGGTAGACACTGTTATCCTTGAAACTAGTGGTTTGGTGTCATCTATAATATACTTTTTCTATGGGACCAACTTTGAAATCGCAAAAAAAAAATCTGCTGTTCCATACATTTTGTCAATTTAAGTGAACACAAATGTATGGAACAGCCGATTTTTTTTTCGTGATTTCAAGGTTGCTCCCAAAGAAAAAGTATATTATAGATGACACCAAACCACTAGTTTCAAGGATAACGGTGTCTACCCTAACACCCAGTATGTAGTTCTATGACATGCCGGTTTCCAACACGATGTTTTCTTTCACCGTTTCTGGAGCAGTGGTGATGTATCTGGGTCCATTCCGACCCACGGCTTACAACTCATAATGATTAGTTAGAGTCATTTCATCACATACTCTTCCTCACCTCGTCACCTGGTATAGACTGCTCTACGTTTGCTAATTTCTAAACATATTTTAACAACTATCGATATCGAAAGACGGTCGCTCAAATGTTCACAAAACGCGCCTGTATTTAAAATAAATGCAACTCATCTGTAGAAATATTGCTATTAGAAACATAGGTACCTCCTATCTAATCCGGAACTGCTGTAAAATGTTTCAAAGCTATAAATACCAACATATTGCGACAGTAATAGTTAGAATAAAGAATAAAAATTGAGGAGTTTTCATAATAATTACATCAAGGTAATGAGTTGCTATGCAAGTAGAACTTAGTTGATGGGTTAACAACTTGATAATATCAGGATGACGCAACTTTGACAGGTTTATATAAGCACTAACTTCCACCAGCGGCTTCGCCCGCGTGGTGTGTCGATAAGAAAATAGCCTATGTCCTTTCTCAGGCTCTATTTGTGTACCAAATTTCATTTAAATCGGGTTCAGTAGTTTTGGCGTGAAAGCGCGACAGACAGACAGAGTTACTTTCGCATTTACAATATTAAGAAAGGAAGTAATGTCAAACTACCCGTGGTTCCGCGATTGGCCAATAGAGGCGCTGATCTAGATCTTACCACTACCACAGATAATAAATACTAGCTCACTGATCAAGTTAAGTACCTATGTTAGAATTTAAAGTCGCTGTATTGGCCACATTTAACTATTTCTAAAGACAGTTTCACTCTAGTCACTAAGTTGCATGCGCTTTCTTCTTGATCAAGTGAACAGTCGACACCCACTGCCCCATATTAGAGCGAGTTCATTTTTCAATTTCAGCAAAAAGAAGTTGAATAAATAACCTATACTCCATTTGAAATAAGATTAGACATTTAAATAAGCCTTTTTTACAGTCCGTTCAACCGATTTTGACTTCTATTGCGTTGGGGCATGACAAATGGCAGCTGCAGTAGACAGTTGGTATTGTTTAACCTTTTTTGCTTTTCATGCCATCCTTATGCCTACGGTATAGAAGTCAAAATCGGTTTAACGGACTGTAAAAAGGTTTGTTTAAATGTCTAATCTTATTTCATTCAAATGGAGTATAGGTAAAGTGACCATACGTCCCGTTTTGAACGGGACTGTCCCTTTATTCGACCACCTGTCCCGTTGTCCCCAAACAATGATCTGGGTCGCAAAATAGTCCCGTTTTCTGAAACCGCGCGAAAATTTAAAATGGCAGACCGCGTCTAAGCGAAAGTGTCGCATTGAGTTTAGTGTTTCCCATAATGGTGCTGGTGACATTGAGCAGCATTTGAAGTCCGAAAAACATAAAAATGAAGATCGTGCCGCTGCTTCGTTCTTCAATGTGGATTTTTTTCAAGAATTCAAACGCGCCATCTTCAAAGGATTTGGATATTGCCGCGGCCGAAGGTCTGGGCTTATCACACTTTTCAAGAAAATCACAGATTCCGCTCCAATTATTGTACAGTCACGGACTTTAATTGATAAGCCACCTTCAAACTTTTCAATTTTACAGTTTCATACATTCACGAGATTACACGATTAAACACGAACTCAAACCGCACGCTCGTAAACAAGATGACAAATAAATTACCTATAATCGGAAATAGTCTTATCCATAGAGGTTGACTAATAAGTTCTCAATGATAAAAATAAATAAAATGTTGCATTAAGGTTATCCAATCTATTTGATACTGACCTCCTTTGAATCAGAGCTCATTAACTCGGTTATTTTGAAAACATAACTGTAGACAGTGACAGTTGAAATGTCGATGCCAGTGACGTTAATTTCGAAGTTGCCGAAATGACTATTAATATTTCTCCGTACGCTAACGTTACTATCGCTACGCTTAAACAATCGTTGCTAGGTTACTGTTGCTAGACCTGCAATTGGTTGACTTTGGGTAGTCACACTAGTCACTCTGCTGTCAACTTTGTAGTTCTGGCTCTCAGGTTAGCCAACCGGTAAAGTTATTAAATATTTTCTTCTACTAATACGAAGACATTATGACTTTCCGTGTCGGGAACCGAATAAACCCGATTTGCATTACACGGGTAAAATACGAACAGTGCCAGGTGGCTCATCAATTAAAGTCCGTGACTGTACGTCAAAATTTGTGCTTACAGATAAATTATAGAGGTCCCGTGTTGAGTTTAAAAAAAATGGTCAGTTTAAGTAGAGGTCATGGTCGAGGGCCAATGATGGCAATAATAGCTATCACCCCCTTTTATACTAAACTGATACGCACTAGTTATCAGCTATTCGAATCTGAAGATACCCATGTTTGTCAACAATGAAACCTTAACAATATTGTATACAGATTTAGGTATAAGTCCGTACAGCGGCGATAACTTCTACGCAGCTGAGGTGAAAGACATGGCCAGCATCATACAGAGGATAATCACTGATGGTATGTATAGCCCTTTATTTGTTATTTCATACCAACAACTAACTACTTGAGAAGCTCGTGGCTACGTAATAACAGCCGCACGGGTCGATCCATTAGGTTAAGCTACGCTTGCAGGGGTTGGTCTGTGGATGGGTGACCATCTTTACATACCGAGACTCCTCCGTGCCTCGGAAAGCACGTTAAGCCGTTGGTCCCGGCTGTCATTTGTGGATCTTTGACAGTCGTTACGGGTCGTCAGAAGCCCGAAAGTCTGACAACCAGTCTTACCGAGGAGTATCGTATTACCCAGTTACTGGGTTGTGGAGGTCAGATAGGCAGTCGCTCCATGTAAAATACTGGTATTCAGCTGCATCCGGATAGACTGGAAGCCAACCCCAACATAGTTGGGAAAAGGCTAGGCAGATGATGATAATGACGAACAACTAAGTAACTATCATCCCTCTGGATCATCATTTAGCCAATAGGCGTCCAGTGCTGGTTATACCCCCTCGAGTGTAGCCAAATCGACCGGCCCTGTGGGTCTCACATCCAGCGTATTCCCGCGTCTTTGAACCACTTTGTGCGGAGGCCTGTGATATAGAAATCGTTTAATTAGTACCTATTAATGCCTATAAAAGTTTTAAATAACTATAACTCTTACATAAATATACAGAGGGTTTCTTACTGGTAGCTGCATCCGGTTAGACTGAAAGCCGACCCCAATACAGTTGGGAAAAGGCTAGGTAGATGATGACAGAGTTTCATCTAGATAATTCTCTTTCTTGGTAACATGTAAAAACTGCATTAACGGTATTTTATGTTCGTCAAGATACACTGTAGCTTTATTGCCACTGTTAGATATACTTTTTTTTTTATTATGACGATCAGTAATTCCACGTGTGTCACAACCTCGGCAGCCAATCCTGACACCACTGAAAGGCCAATTTTATTGTTCCCCGTTTGTCTAATGGCCCCTATAGCAAATAACTATCTTCGTTTTATTTTCCAGGTTTCCGGTTAGAGTTACCAGAGACGGTGGACTTAGTTTTAGAGACTGGTATTTGGTAAGTTGCAAATTTTATACTTCAAATATTTTTACGGACAATTCTATAAACATTTTAAAAAAAATCAAGCCTAAGAAAAAAAAAAAACACTTGTTCTGGGTTTCCAGTCTAACCAAGGGGTATCGTATTACCCAGTTACTGGGTTGTGGAGGTCAGATAGGCAGTCGCTCCATGTAAAATACTGGTATTCAGCTGCATCCGGTTAGACTGGAAGCCGACCCCAACATAGTTGGGAAAAGGCTAGGCAGATTGATTGTTCGGGGTTTCCTTCAATGTCTCACAAATAAATGAAAATCGGCAAACCGAACTGCATTATACACACTATGAGTGTATATCGATCATTCGATTCCACGACGATGCAAGGGCCTCATTCAAGCGCCTTGCAAACGTGTGCTGCAATGTGTTGCTCAATTAAAGTCCTCATAACAGTTTCAGGCGTTTAAAAATCATAACGAGATCTATTGACTAGATTAGTTAAGTAATACTTTTCAGACATTCTTAGCATGTCCATGGCAGTCTATATAAGAGTCAGCCCAGAAATTGGCTACGAGCTTGGCACCCTCCAGTAGCTTCCATCGGCTCCTGGATCGTGCAAGCCACAGGACACACTGGACACGATATCTAGTGCCTCATTGTTTTTGGGACAGCACCACACTCCAAAGCGGAGTCATCTGTGAATCCCCACCTGAACAGGTTTTCCTTGTTTCGTTATCAGATATTAAAATATGTTGTAATTTATTGAAATTAACGAGGAAAATTTCAATTTTATGATTGATATATACAATTAAACACATCCTGTATCAGATTGGCACTCGATACATGTAACATTCTGGTATTCTCTAGTATGTTTCATGGAGTGACTGCCTAGCTGTCCAGTAGGACTGGAAGCCGACATAGTAAGGAAAAGGCTAGACAGATGATAAAGTTCACTGTTGAAATATGAACTCATAAAACCATCATAAACTTAGCAACATTGGACTCGTGTTCACTGCATGAAAGCCGATATTTCGATTGAATCGACATTAAACATTGGATTACGACCCATCCCACCTTATCTCTGTGGAGAGAAACTACGGGCGTGTTCAGCTGTTTAATATTGTAAAGACGATAATAGACGGTTCAACCAAATTGGTTGAAAGGCGCAGAACCGGATGCAAATTGAAAGGCGTAAATGAGCAGCTGTCAGGGCACCCCTTACCACTGACTAGGCAATCAGTGGTAAAGGCCCTGACCCCAACTTACCAGTTCACAGTTTCAAACCTAGGCAGGCATGTACTTTGTGCAATTTATTTAATTATGCACTGTTCCGTAAACGCTGAAGGAAAACTTCCTGATTAAACTAAAGATTCAAATCTTTGTGTCATCTACCAACACGCAATGAGCCGGGCGTGGTGAATAGGGTCCCCTATGAGAGTAGGCCTGAGTCCCAGCAGAAACATCATACTTAGGCTGAATAAGTAAGCGAACCGTGTATTACCACCTTTACTGTATCACCTAGACGCCGCCGATCAACAAGCTTGCCAGAGGACGAACGGTCGACTGATAAGAGATGAACTTTAAGCTATGTTGCATTATGATAGCACGATTGAGATAGACGGACCGACAATTCAGTGTTTGTACTGGAGTCTGGATTGATATTCACGACTTTCGATTGGCTTACTTAAAATCGTTCTAAACGTAACCAGGCTTCAGTTTATTAATGAGAGTCGTATTTCTTTGTTTCGCACAAGACATCAAAATTGATGAAACAATTAGCTCATTTAAGGTAAAGTCATTCCAATTAGGCACATAAAAGGCACTTTTGAACGTCAAAAACAAAGAAATAGAACTGATTCTAGCTGCCCCTTCCAAAAGGTAGTTTTCGTATGGAGAAGAATGGGAAAGAAACTCCACCGTTACTCTTAAAAAAAATGTTTTACAATATTTTGTATACATGAATTATATATTTATATGTGAAGACGATGCACCTACAATAAGATTACTGTATCACAAAAGTTAGAAAGAATTATATAAGTAGAGAGAGTAGGTACAAGTCCGTAGCCGACTGCAGGCAGCAGTAGCAGACGATGTGTCGCCGCGACTTTACTGGTTTCTATTTATTTCTATGAAATACCTTCCGTAGCTAACTACATGTCGATAGAAATACAAACAGGAAGGCTACCTACGGAATTGTACCTTTAATTTAACTGTTTTAGTTCTTACCATTCAAGTTCTCAGGACAGTGTAGTCCGACATACATGAGAAATCCTGGACGAGGGACTTTCCGATGGATAGGAAGTTCCTATACAGCAAGTAAGGGTAAACACCGTTGTCACTCAAACCATGGGTTGTTGACTTAAATCTAAAACTAAATGACCGATTAACAACAAAAAGAAACGTTATTTTCATTAAAAGATTTAAAAAAGTTTCTATCCGACACCGTGCTCGCAAGCGGAACAGCTGACTAACTGAGGGAGGGGTCGCGCTCGCGGCCGGTCAGGTCACGTCCCACGACCCCCACCCTTGTTGAGACGCAAGTTCGTTGCCCTAGCGCATAGGGTGAAAGGGTTTAATACTTACTCGAGTGGTAAAATGTAATTTTAAAAAAATAAAAAAAAACGTCGTAATTTTCCATTGATTTTACCTTCTATAAATGTCACCAAACCACTGGTTTAAAGGGTAACAGTCTTTACCCTAACACCCTGTATATCGGAAAAACATATTATTAGGATAATAAGTTTTCCAGTTTTAGGTACAACCAACCAAACTAATTATCACATTAAAAAAATCATAAAATAAGGTTGCTAAAAATTAAAGTATCACTAATATCGTCTGCGTGCATGGAACCAATATGAAAATAATTATGTTTATTTTCGTAAACGAGAACAAACTCGACCGCTAAGAGATTAGACTGCGAAGATATTGCGAACCGAATGTGAACAAACCGATTATTAAGGCTAGCAGAATACCATTTTTTGATTTATTCATAATGTCATCGCATTCTGGTCGCATGATTTTCACTTTGTACGTTAAATTAGAGAATTGGCCTTTAGGTTAAACAACCATATAATTATAACATAAAATGAGGTTCGTTAATCTGCACTAGATTTAAAAGTATAAACACATGAACGATGGCTTTTGATCACGCAGTTCCTAAGCGAATCTTGGCAGAGAGATTATAAAGAGAATAAACAACTAAGAAATTAATAAATCAATCCAGTTATAACTATAAACCATAAATAAATAACAGATGTAGATGCTTGTAGGTTATCAATTAAAGATAAAATGGATCAGCTACTGATCTTCTCGTATAGCACTTCAGGAAATAGTTTGTATAATACTTAACGGCATTTAAAACAATACCCATCACTCGCTTTTCTGTAAAATTCACTTTGAACCTCATCTAAAGGTTCAGTTCTCAGGAACAGCAGCCCGGAGTTTGGAAGTATGGCGGTGTGATAACCCTGTGCCTCGAAATGCACGTTAAGCCGTTGGCGTTAGCGTGGCGATGGTGCGGCGCGGGCGTTGCGCCGCTTCTTTCACATGTCATACAAAATGTATGAGGATGTAGGAGCGACGATAAGCATCTCGCTCGCGCCCCACCGCTGTGTATGTCCCGCGTCTCGTCGCTCCTATACATTTTGTATGAAAGGAGCGGCGCAACGCCCGCGCTACACCGTCACCACGCCCGCGCCCCTCGTCTCTTGTGTATGTCCCGCGCCTATCATTGTCAATTCATTATGAGTAATAGGCGAATCAAAGTCCGATTATCAGCGTGTAGTAATACCATGCCGTGTCATCGTCGCCAGTCACTTTACGGCCTTACTAAAGTCCATTCAGTGTTTGCATTCATTTTACGGTTATTTATAATAAACTGTAGTTCTCGGGTCCATAATTTCAGATTACTAATTTTCAGCATTTGTGTGCGTGCTCCAATACTTGAATGAACATTACCTACCTTACACAACGGCTCATTCAGAAACGGTGCTAACTCATAATAAAGAATGTCTGTTTTCTTTATAATTTTTAGTTTTCTTAATTTTTTGTCTATCTTTCATTTTTCTTTATAATACCTTCCTTTCCCCACTGCAGGGCAAAGGGCTTTATTTTTTTTTTTGTGGGTGGGAAATCATCGATTGACTTCTCCCGCTCTGGGCGGAGCGGGAGGACGTGTCAGACTTACTGACGAAAACCCACCCGAGTTCCTTTGGTTGCCTGTTGCCAAGGGTCCCGGTATCCCTTTCGGACTTTCTCGCAACTCTGACAGGCATCGTTCCTAGCGGACCCCGCCAATTGTGCTGACATCTTTTTGAGGCGCGCGTGGTACACATCGCGCCGTCGACCCCGGCCTGGGCCTTATCGGACGGCGAGCTACCTATTGCTCGCCGTCCGCAAGCCCGCGCCTGGGTTGGCCGGGAATCCGCCTGGGATTCCCGAAGCCCAGGGCCTCTCCTGCGGCGGGTAGGGGCGTGAGGGCGCGAATTTTGCCTCTCCCTCACGCGTTCCGCCTCCTTCTCAGGGCAAAAGCCTCTTCTCAAACAGAGAAGGCACGAGCATTGATCACCACACTTGCTCAGGATGGGTTGGCGATTTCAGACTTATATTAACTACGTCTACCTCCAAGTTTTCTCACTATGTTTGCCTTCACTTATGTCAGTAATGTCCGAGATAAACTCAGAAACTTACATAATTAAGAATTTGAAAGTCACAGAGGCGAGGCCTCAACTATAGGGCTACCCTAATCCTAACTAATATAATAAATGCGAAAGTGAGTTTGTCAGTTTGTTTGTTACGCTTTCACGCTAAAACGGCTGACCGGATTTGGATGAAATTTGGCACAGGGGTAGACCATGACCTAGAATAGGACATAAACTTTTTATCCAGATATTCCTAGATTTCCTTAGATGAAACCGCGGGGTGCAGCTAGTTAACTTTATTTTAAATTAATCCATATTTTATCAAAAATAGATCATGCGACTCACTATCAAAACATAAATATTTAATCGTAAGGAGTTCGAAACGAGATAATATATTTTCCTCTTCACCTGTTGCTCAAACACTGATAATAGCTACTTATATCACTAATCCCTTATCAGGTAATACTACCTGACTAGTAATTACGACATAACGGGTTTTGATTTAATCGCTTTTCTTATTGATAAGAAAATATGTCGTTAAGGCGAAAGCGTCGGGTTAGCCCACGAAATTCAAATTGTCTTAAGTTTTTTTGCAATTTACAGGTCAGTATTAGTGTACGTTGATCTAAATATGATTCACGGCCGTATTATACGTTTATTTATAGAAATATAATCATGAAAATCATCAATACCTACAACTCTCTATGTTCATAATTATACTCCTATTGACTGACTCCAAAAGTCAAACCATTTATTTCAAATAGGCACATTAAAGGCACTTTTGAACGTCAAAACAAAGAAAGAAATAGAACTGATTCTAGTTGCCCCTTCCAAAAGGTAGTTTTCGGATGGAGAAGTAAATCATGACATTTGAGGATTATTCTAACTTTAGGAAGTTATATTGCTCAATCTAAGGACTATAATTCTGTAAAGCCATATTTGTCATGATCGTGAATAATATTTTTTTCATCAACATACAACCTGAGACTGACCTGCAAATTGCAAAAAACGTAAGAAAATTCGAATTTCGGCTACCTAGGCGCATCCCCCTTAACGAAAGACTATGTAATTAAAAAAACACTTCCCTTCTCCTAACCTTCATAATTATATCTGTAATTCCCAATCAATCAATCTGCCTAGCTTTTTCCTAACTATGTTGGCGTCGACTTCCAGTGTTACCGGGTGCAGCTGAATTGTACCAGTATTTTACATGGAGGTTACATAATGATACCCCATGGTAAGGTTGGTTGTCAGACTTTCTGGTTTGTGACCCGTAACGACTGTCAAAGAATGGCTTAACGTGCTCTACGAAGCAAGGAGGAGTCTCAATATGTAATGGATGGTAACCCATCCACGGACCGACCTTGGCAAGTGTAGCTTAACCTTCGATCGACCCGTGCCGCTGTTATTTTTTAGCCACGAGCCCCTGTGTATAATTGCCATGCTTTAAGTACATAATAAAGAGTATTCTATTATATTCTAGTAGGTAGATTCCGGAGATCCATTGTGTGAATGAACGTTCCATGAACAATGACATAATGATGATGCGATGTGGTTCCCAACAAGGAATACCATTGGTCTTTCATCAATATCTAGGTTTTGTTATGAGACTTAAGTTGTTACTCTCTGTTGTCTTCAGAAAAATCATGACTAGGCAATACAGCCGATAAATCATGGCCAGCCTGAACATAGGCTCTCCGAACTTCGCAAGTTCTCCCACTCACACTCGCCTCATGTCACCGTTTGGTTCTTAAAAATGTTATAGCGCAGCCTTCTGCATAAAGTTCCGACCGGCCATGATTCTTCGGCCATATTGTTCGTATGGTAGGTACTATGGAGAGATCGATCTGACTGAACCGACGAACCGGCGGCGGTGGCGCCAAAACCTGTTGACTGGATACACCAAACTATTCGCTTCAGCAAGTGGTTGCTTCAGGCGGTTGTAAGTGCGCAGGTTTTGAAGCTGTAACAACCAAGTAGGGTCCTACCGACCGTAGGTGGGTACGACCTCAGACGAAATAAAAAACCAAGGCAGAGCGCTGCGAACACTACAGTAACACTACAGTAAAGGATGCCAAAACTAAACCTCCGCTCTGTGCATACACACATTTACAATCAAACTACACCTCACTAAGTGCAAACAAGTTTACGAAACCGGCCTGTCACCGTTGGTGTTGACAGCGCTCGGTCTTAGTTTTTTATTTGGTCTGAGGGTACAACGTAGATTTTGACAAGAACAGACGGATCTAAAGGGCAGAACTGGCATCGAGCCTTGAAAGTTGTCGTTGAGGAACGTATTGCTAAACCTTACAATCACCCAAATCATCAAAAACAATCATGACTCCCATTTTTAACCGACTTCTTCAAAAAGGAGGAGGTTCTCAAGTAGTCTGTATGTTTTTTTTTTTTTTTTTTGTATGTTTGTTACGCGATTACTCCGCCAAATATGAATCGATTTTGATGATTCTTTTTTTGTTTGGTAGGTCATGCTTCCGAGGTGGTCCCATATAAATTTTATTAACTTTGCTTGCGTAATTTTTGAGTTAGCTTCAATATTACGTATTTTTCCCACTTAGTTTATCTAGACGATATCCTGTTTGACTCCTGACTGTTATTTACATAGCAGGTAGTGGTATTCGGATTTGTATGGGGTAGGTACCACAACTAAAAAGTGAAAAATAAAAACTTTTTACAAAAAAAAAAAAACAACCGACTTCCAAAAAAAAAAACACAAAAAACGTGAAAAATAACTTTAATTTCGGAAGTCGGTGGCAAAAAACGGAAATTGAAAAGAAAAGACACCGACTTCCGAAATTAAAGTTATTTTTCACTTTTTTTGTGTTTTTTTTTTGTAAAAAGTTTTTTTAAGTCCCCTAAAGTCTAAATGCTTCCTATATCTAAATCATATTCTCCTGTCCTTATGCCAAATTATTTGGGGTTGGCCACGTCTTCTTTCGTCCACCATACTTCTCTTTATAATGCTCCGTTCCTATAAACAAAATCGAATCGTTTGTCTTAGTTTATTTATTGCCAAACTCTGCATATAAATAGATTCCTAAGCTAGTTTTACCTGTGATAGCTACTTCCATATGGGAAGATCTAATATGCAAAGCTATGATGTTCTTTTCTTCATTATTGGTAAAGTTATAAGAGTTTTAATTTTAACTAATAACGGTCCGTTAATTATAGGAGTCTGCCAGAAATCGGCATCTCAGTAGTCACCCCCTTTCTAGCCATATCACTCTTCAATATCTACATAACTACTTAATATATTTTTTAGAAACAAACAAACAAAAATCGACGAACCTAGCTGTAACTGCTTTAGAAAAAGCATGATTTCACCCAGGTGCATTAAAACAAAAAGACTTATTTCGTTTAAAACTAGCGCAACACCAACAGCGCATAAAAATCACCGTATCAACAAAATCGGGTGCACGTGCAGTATTGGACTGTACTTGCTACTCGACACTACACTGTCCTGACTGAAAGCGCTGTGTAAACTAAACACACCTGTACCAATGTACTACGTTTGTGATCGATCGATCGGATTAATTTCTTTCTTTGATTGCTTGCGGTTACCAACTTCGGTCTTGTACTATTGTCACCCTTGTATTTTCCCTCACGATTTCACGAATGATATATTAGTTAGTATGTTAGTTCTATATTCATCATCATTTCATGACGAAGAATAGTTATGCTTGCCGGGGTTGGTCGGTGGTTGGGTGATCATCTTTATCATATCATACCGAGACTCCTCCGTGCCTCGGAAAGCACCTTAAGCCGTTGGTTCCGGCTGTCATTCGTGGATCTTTCACAGTCATAACGGGTCGTCAGAAGCCCGAAAGTCTGACAACCGGTCTTACCAAGGGGTATCGTAATACCCAGTTACTGGGTTGTAGAGGTCAGATAGGCAGTCGCAGTCCATGTAAAAAACTGGTATTCAGCTGCATCCGGTAAGACTGGAAGCCGATCCCAATGTAGTTGGGAAAAGGCTAGGCAAATTGATTGATTTCATGACGAATAATAATTATATTCTTGTGCCATAAAACGAATAACTGTATCTTCGACCTTTTTTCTTTATAAATGACTTTGATTTTAATTTTATAATTCTGTAGACAGTTTTTTTTTTTAAATTTCTTTAGTTTTTTCGCTTTCTAAACTGCTTGGTTTTATCTAGGTTTTAACAGTCTTTTGTTTTTTTATTTATTTGTTCTTTACTCTCTACGTTTACACGATCTTTAAGACCCGTATGTTCAACAATATCAGTATTTAGAGTCGTAGATTAACTATCATCCTGTCAAATGTCACTACAAAAAACATTAAACTCAATTTATAAGCGTACTCTTATCAACCTCCGACTTACAATTACTTAGTCACTCCTTCCACCTGTTTTACCTTACAAGCTATAGCAACGCAAAAAAACTGTCTTGTTTCATTAATAAATGCTTTCATTACTCCTAACATTCTAGTGTCGATGTCAATTTAGTATTAATGGTGCACCTGCTGCTCTGTAGCACCTACTATGTTTTTTTCTTTATTTAATTTGATAACTACATTTGGCTTTGCGATAAATAGGATTTTAACACCGTGAAATGCTATTACCGTGCGTTTGCACTGGCGAAACATTATAACAAAACATGTTTAAATCTCTAGTTCCTGACAAAAATTGTATGGAAGATTGACAGAAGATAGACATGTCAACATGTTTTGTCGCCAATGTTTCGCCTGTGCAAACGCACGGTTAGCGAGACATTGTTATTAATCTTCTATGTTCGTAGGTACGTAGCCCAAATGTCTGACAGCCAGTCTTACCAAGGGGTATCGTGTTGCCCAGTAACTGGGTTCGCGAGGACAGATAGGCAGTCGCTACATGTAAAATGCTGGTATTCAGTTTCATCCGGTTATACTGGAAGCCGACCCCAATATAGTTGAGAAAAGGCTGCAGATTGAGAGATTTTTGTTCGTTGGTAACTACTGCTTCTAAAGAAAATGTGTTTAACCAAAAGGTACAGGAAAAAAAACTAATCATGTTGATAAGAATTTACGTAATTAGGCGGAATCTATTTAAATGGTTCCGAATTGTTTTGCTAATGCTGAAGCGCTTGTTTTCATTATTGAGATCCCTCCGTTCCTCAGAAAGCACGATAAGCCGGTCCTGTCATTCGTAGATCTGGTGATCCTGTCATTCGTAGATAAAGACGACTGTCAAAGGACAGTCGTCTTTACGTCAGAGGCCCCAAAGTCTGCCAACCAACCTTACCAAGGGGTATCGTGTTACTCAGTAACTGGGTTCTAGAGGTCAGATAGACATTCGGTCCGTGTAAAATACTGGTAATCAGCTGCATCCGATTAGACGGAAGCCGACCCCAACATAGTTGGGAATAGGCTATGCAGATTGATTGATACATCCATCAATTTCAGGGATTTATCCATAACTATATCACGGATATTATACTATAATATCAATGCTAACTCGCATGTCAGCGTTAATCATTGAGTTTGTTTGTAATTCACACTTTGTCATTATGAGTCGTGATTTTGAAGTTCAAAAACAACTTTCAAAGACCTTGCAGTGTATACTCGATTGATTGCACTTCTGTCAATGTCATTATCTATCCTAATATGATCGAATATTACTATGATTCGATAACGATTTACAATTTGAGGTTCTCAATATGAATTACCCCATTAGTATGGATCAGGCTACGCGAATTTTGTTTTTTTTTTGGAATTTATCTTTACTTGGTTTATCTTCATTAATTCGTCCCCGTGTTTAACGAAAACGTCAGGTTATTAAAAGTAGTCTGTTCTAAAAATATATACATTTTCATATTAGCTTGATTTCTTCTCGCTCCGTTGTTGTTGATTTGTTGGTTCTTCAAAGTACCACTATCCACTGATCTGAATAATGGAAAGACGTATCCTTCTCAAGTGTAAGCACATAATTTCGTACCTGTTGTAATGAATTCCCCTTCTGACTGTAATCATCCATTGCTAGATGTATCCGTTATTTTATTGTGCTGTCTCAGTTTTCTTCTCTTAAAGATGTCTTCTTTCCATCCACAGACGTTATCTCTTCTGTTTACTTCTTCGAACCAGTAGACTCTTGAGTGCTTTATTTACCCTTATATCATATCCCCCCATTGGTTAGGCCCTATCAGCTGCTTATCACCTTTTGTAAATATTCAATGCACTTCCCTATGAGTGTCCTTATCTATTTGATATATAAATCTAAGTTCTTCGATATCACATATGGTATTCCCATCATAACTATTTTTTTTTTTGAATAAGTGCAAGTTACTCTGGGTTGTGGAGGTCAGATAGGTAGTCGCTCCAATCGTCCGACCCCTAACCTAGTTGAGAAAAGGCTAGGCAGATGATTCTTAAATACCTAGTGCGCTCATGTCATTGCAAATGTTGCTATGCTAAACTATCTTTAAAAAAACCGACTTCTATCATTTGGTCGTTAAATCTGCCAAGGTCTATATACTTCAGGGTCTTGGACTATCTTTAGTTTTATTACGGATTCTGTTATCAAGCTTGCATCCCTGCTAGGAGAAACAAATTTTTTATTAGTTTCATCATCTTTGTCTGATTGCGTTAAGTCTAAATACATTGGGATTATTAAAGCTTTTTCTGCAATCGTTATTGAATGTAAGGAGCTTACGAGTATCATTAATAAAGATAAAATCATCTGTCTCTAATGAGACGTTTAGAATCAATCAATAACAAAATAAGTTAAAATATCTACACACTCCCCAAGTTTCATAGTACAGGCATATCAACTCGGGCGCATGTGAAGTGTCGCACGGCGTCACGTTAACGCATTCCGTCCCCAACCGACGCGCGGAGCGGACGTCTAGATCGCACGTCAAACAAACAACACCGTCTTATCTTGAAATTTTATGTTTTGGAACGCGTCGACTCCTTACCCGTGGCAGTGTAATAAAAAAAATAGCGATAAGCAACAGCACAGGATTGTCAAGTGTTTGTTATATGATAAAGTGGTACGCTTTCGGGACTCTTTTACGCTTTTATCGGTCTTCAGCAGCAACTTAAGATAACAAGGTGAGCGTTGATAGCTTTACGATAATTAATTTGCTTTGTAGCCCATTCATATTGGTATTTCGTTAAGGTCTAATATTTGAAGTTCTGGAGCTATTTGATTTGTTAGCGAAGTCTTGACCCAGAGCCGTATCTAGGCTTGTTTCTGTTGCGTTTATAGACCTTTCTTATAAAGTGTCGATAAATAATTCCTTCTTAGATACTTAAGCATTGTTTACAACCAATAATTCTCTATTTATTGTATCAAGTGCTTTCTTACAATTTTACATGTTTACGCGTTCGAAGAAACATATTTCTATGTTTTTAGAAATGTTTTTATTGGAAATAATAGAAACATTAACACCTTTCTTATAACACTAACTATTCAAGATCTTGAACATAAACTTTATGCGTTTGACCTCTAAAAGGTTAAGCACAGTGTAAACACTTACGTAGACAGTAATAGGCTAAAGGTTCCTTGTGACTCTTGGCATAAAACAACCACCTCTTCTTATCCCAAGGAATCCATAACTACCCTCTAAAGAGAAGTTAGAGTCTAAAAGGTGAGATAGGAAGGACAGGACCATCTTCCAGTCTGTTAATAAAAACGAAATGCTATCAGTCGTGTCAAGACGTGTGGTGTTTATGATATATGTCCATAAGCAAGCATATAAGCAGTGCATACGAAACTTATGAGTGACTAGTGGCACGACACGAGTTCGAGATGAAATCACTTCTAGATGAAGCAACGCTTGCCGAGGTCCGTGGCTGGGTGACCATCCATTACATACCAAGACCCCTGTGCCTCAGAAAGTATGTTTAGCTAACACCCCGGCTAACATTCGTAGATCTTTGACAGTCGTTACGGGTTATCAGAAGCCCGAAAGTCTGACAAATCGTGCTACCCAGTTGCTGGGTAGTAGAGATTAGATAGGCAGTCGCTCCATGTAATGACCCACAAATACCCAGTATCTGGATTGTGGAGGTCAGATAGACAGTCGCTCCATCTAAAATACTGGTATTCAGTTGCATCCGGTTAGACTGGAAGCCGACCCCAATATAGTTGGGAAAAGGCTAGGCGGATGATGATGGCCATACCTATGCAATAGGAGTATAATTATAGTTTGTTGGCATATTCAAAAGAAACCATGTAATTTGGAGCACAGTGACATGAGAAGCAAAAAGTCGACAGGGATAGTCTTCGGGTCTCCAAATGTAAATTCTTGGAATATATCCCACCTTGAAATCAGACCAAAGTCATCTTGCTAAAACAAGCTCGCGACTTTGTACGCCCAAGAAAACAATGTTTAAATCACACAACAGTCACTGTTTATCACTTCTAAATTAGAGTATACGTTGTTCCAATTACTTATCGGCTGCTAATGACATTGTAGGTATAAGTATAAATAAGATGCAGGTATACGATCGTCATACGTCACAGCTATTATGTATCTTGGTAGCAAAATATGTAGGTAAATGTTGAAATGCTACAGTTTTTCCTTTACATAGTTAGGTTGTATACTAAAAAATACATAACTTCATAAATTCACGACTTGTTTCCCCGAAGGTTTGGGCAGAGATGTGTCTTACGTATCTACACACCCACATTTCGCTAGTTATATTTAAGTCCCAGGTAATAGGGGGCGAGCCTAGTGCCTTCAAACGGGCAGAAATCTAGACTGCGGGCTGAGCATTCCAGATAAAAAAACATCCCGTTATAGGCTGATTATACTTAGCTTACAAACGATCTATTCTAACACACTTAACAAAAAAAAAACCGAATGGGCGATAATTTTTTGCAACTCCTCAAAATTCGTCCCTGCTTTTTTGGCGAAAAATAAAAACTCATTCGATAGGGCTCACGTTACAACCTCTACGGAACACATTTGTAAGATTTATAGTGCGCAGGCGTTCCGGTGCGTGAAACGTGAGCCGCGGTCGCTAACACAGGACGTATGGTGACGATTTTGCGGATAATCGCAATTTGTTTAGGAAGAATTGTATATATTATACAGGGAGACTGGTTTATGGAATATTAATATTGAAAACGTGTCCTACAACCCTTACAAGGGATCTTGATCAGCAATAGCCCTGTAACAATCAACCTGCCTAGCCTTTTCCTTAATATATTGGTCAGCTTCCAGTCTAACTGGATGTAGCTGAATACCAATATTTTACATAGAGCGACTGCCTATCTGACCTCCACAACCCAGTTAGTGGGTAACACGATACGTACCCCTTGGTGAGACTGGTTTTCCGACTTTTGGACTTCTGAATACCCGTAACGACTGTCAAAGATCTACGAATGACAGCCGGGACCAACTCTGTGCTCGATTTTATAATAATTATAGATTAGCAGTCAAAATGATCGTGTTTATTGTTAGTGAAATTCGAGAGAAAGTCTAAATATTGCTAACAATTTCTATATATAGCCAATATTAGAATTCTAAACTGGCCTGGCTATCGATTTAAATAAGTAGATAGGTAGGTAGTAAGCTTTATTATTAAAAACAATGTATTATTAAAAATAACTGCATAAATAACCATTATTTATTTTATTTCATTTGTGTGTTGTGTGACATTCGTAACACGTAGTCATCTCAAGATATTTTTCTAAATCGCAGTAAGTAAAATAAAACCTATTCCTTCAGAGGTTGTCTTTTATTATGAAACTAATCAATGTTAGTAACAAGACAGCATAGATTCCATCTTTCTGATTCATCATTCGTCTGGCCTTGCCTACCTTATCCCAATTTACTTTGGGTCAGCACAACATGTATTTTCTTCCATACTTCTCTATTACTCGTCATCTCGGTAGTCACCCCCTTTCTAGCCATATCATCTTTCACACAGTCTACTCTTACACCCTCACAACATTTTCCTCATTCCTCCGCATCACACGATACCATGATTGATAATTCAAAGTATTGCTGACTCAAAATATCCGTTCTAACAATGTTACGTCCTGACGAAAGTCTAAAATGTGCGCCGTCCTTTACTCGTCAAGTTTCGCAACGCCAAACAAACATGGTGCGGATTGGAAATTGTCAACAAAATGCTTTCGTGAAGTCAGCAACAACAGTTAGGGCTAAATGGCTAAATAAGCACGATTGATTCGCATAACTTACACTTTTATCCATGTAGTTTAATTTGCTGAGTTCTCTGTAATTGAAGGCTATTGTATTGTTTTAGATAGTGACACCATTATAAGTAACTGTTATTATTATGCTTTATTTAGTAACATACATGACTGCCTCATCGGTGTAATGGTCGCAACTTCGGAAGCGCGATGGTTGAGCATAGGTTCCTGGGTGCAAACCCCGGGCGAGCAAAATTATCTTTTATCATTAGTAAACAGTACCACTCAGATTCTGGATATCTGTTCGTTTGATGGCCATTAGTAGCAATAGGTTTGTTCGTCCCCTATTACTGGGTCTAATAAAATAAATGGATATATTTAGCGGTATTGGCCTACCTATCGCTTCGGAATATATACGTGATGTTGTATTATAGAGACCATTATTAAGACACCGTTGTTACTTATTAAATGCAAGTATGCAAGTAATAAACTTATGTATTATGTTTCACAAGTGTAGTACAGGGCACAGTATGTTCCCTTGGGGAACTACAATAGACATGAATCCACACAAATATAATATACTACGAATTTTATGTTATTCTCTCTGGCTTTCTGTTTAATTTTGGTTCTACTGCATAATCCCTTTTTAATTTTGTAGTTAAAAAGTTACTTATGGAGTCGGCAATATGTCTAATTATCTCAAACGCCTTTCACCTTGATATCACTTGGATATCTAAGTCACTATAGTAAGTTTAATGCTATCTTCGACAATGGTGGTTGTTGTCATTTATCTTTCATTGTTGTACCTATCTAGAAGATAACTATCATACTATTTCTTATAATAGGGGTAGGTAGACAACTGTATCACTGCTGTACGCCTACTTCAAATTTATGTGTTCAGAGGTGGATTTCTCCCCGCGTATCTAAAACCTGCTCGTTTCGGATCAATAATATTGCAAACAGCGCGTTACAAGTAGAAACAGCAAACCGTTCCACGCCGATTTGTATTTGAAATTAAAACTAGTGGTGTGTTAGCTCCTTATCTTTCTGCGAACGAAGTGACTCATCGCTTCAGCCAAACATACAGGTATTGCAAAAAGGAAATGAATTGAAGTCTTTAGAAGCTATAAACAAACTACAAAATTCACACTATGTTACAAAATCCGCTTCATTTTTTTCAAAGACTGTATAGATATGTGCCTTAGGTGTTTAGAACCAGCCAGTCTATAATATTCTGTAAAAATGTCACCGTGGAAACTTAGGAGATGAAAGAGTTGAGATCGGCTCGCTTAAAAAGCGAAGTTGACAGTGTGAAATACCGACTTTGTGACGTGAAACTGAAGAATAGTGGGACAACAATACAATTCTTGAAATTACACTTAGCGATCTAAGCGTTCTTATCACAAGAATTGTTTTCCTTTAGTTCGTCGTTTTGCCTTAAATGATTTTTTTCTCTTTTTTACAACCACAAAGTAACTGATAGGCAGACGTACGACCAAGTACAAAATATGGGGTTGAATTTTTCTTCAAAAAACTTTTATTTTTGTGGCGGCATCTACATCGCCACATGAGAACTACGCATCAAAGACCTGACGTCACACAAAATCCTGCATCGCGCAATTAGAGTTTACCGCTTAATCAACATACAAGATCCCGACATCAATCGTTGAGCAGTTGCCCGTCAGACACGATACTCGTCTGGTCGGAGGATCCTCCCTTATCTATAGAGGATGAGTAAACTTTATACCCTGTTCCTCATACTTCTAAATTGTTGACCCCGACGTGATCCTCATACCTCGAAATCTTGATGATTGATTTCCTAAAGACAACACGGAACACGGAAGACGGAAGCCAGAAGTTAAAATGTGTAACGAGCGCGAAAACATAAAAATTTCTAAACGATAATTATTCATTGATACACCAACTTAATCTAAATTAATTAGACTAAGTAGTCAAGTTTTATCAGATATAATTATCTTGTTTAATATCTAATAAACAATGCTTCGCAACGATTACTTTTTGTATTCCTAAGTGATACGCGTCTAACTTGGCAAAACAGACGAATAACAAAAAAATACAAAATATTGACGTTTTCATTCCATTTGTGTTCTGAACATGATTGTCAACAGTTCCACAATGACGACATAGTTACCTACGTCAAAATAATATATAAATTAGTCAACGCGTCCCATATAGTGACGATTTCATAATGACACGTCATCTAATGGGACTTTTGTCAGTGTTCTATACATTAAATTAAACTCGCGTTTCGTGTCTTCGAATGACCGCGTGGTGCTTTTAAACTACGAAACGGACTTTGATGCGGTTTTCACCATAATTTAGAGAATTTATTCCTGAAGATACGTGCGTAATTCATTTAATATTAAACTTACATTATAATAAAGAAATCTCGATTTTTGTGAAGTCGTAAAAACCGTGCGAAGCAGAGTGTCGCTAGTTATATCTAAATTAGTCAACATGTTCCGCGACTTAGTAACGACGTCATAGTGACTCGTCATCTCATGGGACTTTTGTCACAGTGATTAAACAATAAAAGCAGTCGCCAATGTGGGAAGATAATGTGACCTTCACAAAGGATCCATTCAATTATAAATAATGGATAATCCTGCATATCTTAGCAAATTCTTCTCTTCCTCGTGCCATCTATATAAGAATTAGAAAAGACTATAGAAGGTATAGGTAGTCTTTTAAGTTGCATCCACAGCACGCGTAGTATGACCACCATAGAAACGGGTTTTGTTGACGGAAGAATAGACAAAATGACATATTCACAATCACATTCACTGTCATTATTATATTGTCACACTGTCATTTTGTCTATTCTTCCGGCAGATACTTTTGAAACAGAACTGAAAACCAAAGTCTCCTAATATAGTCTTTTCAATGTCTACTCCAAGAAATTCTGCAGCAAAATGGAAAAAATCATCCACATTTTCAACTTTATCTAACCTTCTACACGTCCGCATACTTGGAAATCTCTAAATATATTTCAAATCCAAGTCGGCCGGAGCAAACAATCTCCACAGATGGGGTTCATGGACGGCTCGGATCTCGAGTGCGTCTCCCCACAGACAATTGCCCACCTTCCATCCTACGCGTATGTCCTCCTGTCATTTGCGCAGCTGAATTTTGGCCGACGTTAGAACTTTTTGCTGTCGATACGCTTAGAAGAATACCCTTTGGTCAAATGGTCAAATCAAAATGTCATGTCAGTGTCGTAACATCATTGTTCAAGATGTTTTGATTCAGTCCTCGACCATAATGGACATTGTCTGCTTGGGATCGTCACACGTTGGTGTTACATATATTATTATTATAATAAATGACTTTACTTTTACAATTGTGTGTTTCACTTGTGTATGGTGAGGGCAGTTATCTCTCGGGAGTCTTTGAATGTTTCCGTAACCATTTTCTGCTACTCTCTGTAACTTGAATTTTGGGTCCGTCTTTTCTTATACTTCGTATGTCACTGTCTTCGCAACAATAGGTGGTGATTTTTTAAGTAGATATTTAACAAGAAACCCGCTCCTTCTTCGCACGGTTTTTACAACATGACAAAACATCGAGATTTCTTTGTTATATGTAACTTTAATAATAACGTATTATACACATAAACCTTCCGGAATAAATTCTGCCGTCATAAGAAAGAAGGCCGTAACTACGTCAACGTTGATTCTGAGATAATTGAAGTTTTATCTAAAATGATGGCCCAGGATTTACTGAATTTATACCTAAAATCCTTATGATATCTCTAATCTAATACGAGTTAGAGCTTTGTGAGTAAGACCATAAGATAGCATTTTCTTTGCTGATTCCGAATATATTAATAACTCATTTTTGACAAAATTGTCAGTTATGGCCTTTTTTCTTATGACGTCAGAATCTGTTGCGTGGTTTAGAAGAACAACGCGGACATACATACAGACAAACACGAAAAGTGACTTTAATTTATAACATAATGTATATCACTGTGGGGTTTCGGGCATAATATTATTGTAATTTTTTTCAGTATGGGGATTAATCTGAAGTTGTTTTCTTTTATAATACAGCACGTCTTTTATGTCCTTTAAAAATATCATCACAATCTAACTAAATCTCTCCTTCATCATCGTCCTCCTGCCTATACAAAGTGGAGACGACAATACAACAATAAATGAAAACACTGACAATACTAATGCATAAGAGTATTTTGGAACTATCAAATAGATCCTAACATGGAAATTAAAAAAGTCATTTTTTCAAACAATTAGTTTGTTTGAAAAAGTTATAGTAGTGATGGGCCCACTATGGGGTTTGCCGATCTTTGACGAGCTATCCTAACTAAACTATTGGATATATTTGATTAATTGTTTGTATGTAGACCGAGAACGTCATTAGATATACGGAGTTTTATTTTTTGTCGTATTGTCGTCTCCACCTTGTATAAAAATTGTCTATGCAGGATGTTTTCTTTCTTACATCTCTATCAGTCGTCATCTCAGTAGTCACCCCCTTTCTAGCCATATCATCTTTCACACAATCCATTCATCGTTTATTTGGTCTTCCCCTACTCTTATAGCTATTAATATATTCATACCTCTACTTACATTTTTCAATTAACAACCGTTGATTGCAAATTCTCATTCCAATATCAAATGGAATATTTCATAACCTACAAGTAATATGATATGTTCTGCTATCACAGTCTGGGTCCAAGGATTTGTAAAAATATTGATAAAACAATTGACATAAATAACTATACTTAATTACTGTAATTATTTATATCAGCACATGGCTACTGCTTTACTCTATCGATATATTATTTACAAGTCACACAGATAAAATAATAGTAACGTTATGTAGATAAGTAGTGTTTTTTGTTATACTTATTGGAAGATTCGAGATAATAATATGGGCATAGAAAATTTTGCAAAGAAATATAATATAATTATAACATAACCTAACCTAACGAATATTTGAGTTGAGGAGCAGAAGCCAATGTTTCTTGGAATTCGAATCACAGCACCAATTAGGTAACTCAAGTGATGTTAATATGGGAAAATAAATCATTCAGAATACAACATAATATATCGTCAAGGGTGCAGGTGAAGGACATTTGGGAAACTCCAGCAGATAGAATATAGCTGCAATAAACGTGGCCATCTAGTGAGCCTAAACGGTACCTATAATTTAGATATATCTTCGATGCAAAAGGAAGAAGAGGACAACATTTATCAAAGAAATAAGTAAAGAAACCCACACACATCATAGAACTTACTTCGAAAACAAATGTCAAAATCTTGTCAAATGTAATACATATACATCTATATCCCACAACCAACCAACATAAACCAGACACTGCAAATAAAATCACGCGAATTGCAATAGAACGACTATTAAACCAACGGATTATGACAATCTTGATTCCAATCAAGAAGCTATTATCATTTAAATTGCCTCCGTTGACTTTCCTGTGGTTTTTCAAATCAATACTAGATAAGAAAACAGGAGCTCGTGGCTATGATATCAGCCGCACGGGTCGATCGAAGGTTAAGCTACACTTGCCACGGTCAGTCCGGGAATGGGTGACCATCCATTAAATACTTGGGGGGTCTTGACCCTTCCGTGCTTCAGAAAGCACGTTAAACCGTTGATCCCAGCTGTCATTTGTAGATCTTTGACAGTCGTTACGGGTAGGCAGAAGCCCAAAAGTGTGAAAACCAGTCTTACCACGAGGTATCGTGCTACCCAGCAACTGGATTGTGGAGGTCAGATAGGCAATCGCTCCATGTAAAATACTGGTACTCAACTGATTCGGTTAGACTGGAAGCCGACCACATCATATTATGTAGTTTGTAAAAAACTAGGCAAATTGATAGTCAATCAATTTGCCTAGTTTTTTACAAACTACACAGATAAGGAAATAAACTCACATTACTAATCTAACAAACATATGTATTTGTGATATATTAATGTCTCTGAGGTCAAGTGCATCTGCATCACTATCATTCATTGATATTATAAATATTCCGATCTCCTTAGGAAAGGGAGAATTGATATAAGTGGTTGTAGTATTATAATTAGCTTAGGTTTTATTAGATAACCTACTTAGGTATCTTCCATTGCGTGGTGTAGGTCATATGGCAGCTGCTCTGGGTTCTGATAACTTCTTAACTTCTTTCCTTGATTTGTGTGGCTTGTATGACAAGCCTCTATATTTGCACCAATGTCACGTACGCACTATGGTAGACCATTTAGCACTCTTTTTCGTTCCATGATCGATATCGACGTATCTACTGTTAAAAACAAATGACTGTAGTTGGACTAAAAGCCGATTGCAAGATTTTATTTTAACCAAAGTGTTTGGTTGGTCTTCAAATGGATAGGATCAGTTTGGTAATCGGTGTCGTCGAAAAATCCTTTTGACACTATTTTCAAAAATCGGCATGCTTGCTTTGTATGAGCCGAAAGTAATAATGTTGGTGTACACTTATGATGACTACAATCAGCACGCGTATCGTGACCACCATAGAAAAGGGTTTTGTCGACAGAAGAATAAACAAAATGACAGATTGTGATTCTGTCATTTTGTCTATTCATCCGTCGACAAAACCCGTCCGACTCCATGCAAATATCAGAGGAGTAATAAAAGTAGTATTACTCCTGTGATCATCCTCCTACCTCTATCACTTTATTTGTTTGGGGTCAGCGCAGCATGATTTCGCTTCCATCGTCATTAAATCTCTATCGGCTTTTCATCCCCTTTCCAGCCATAATTATCAACTTACAATCAATCAATCTATCGTTTTTTTTGGTTTTCTTTCCTACACATTTATACTCAATCGTACTCAAGTTTCTTAGAATTTGGATTTTTTAACTACGAATAATTGAAAACGAATCCAACATCTTATTTCGCCCAACGAAAATTATAGTAACATTAATAATAAGAATAAATCATAAAATAATAATGATGACCTAAGAAGTGGATTTTACGATGCATTCTGGGCAGCGCACGTCATGCGAACTGGCACAAAATTATAGCTTCTGGAAACCATTGTTTCTTTACTATTTTATTAAAATATTGTTGCTACGCACGGACGAGAGGAATTAGGGCAATAGACAACACTATTGTTTATTTCGAACATTCTGGGGTTCCGCGATTTCTTAAATTTAAGTAGGCTAAAAACTACTTTCATAGGTATCTTATAGCGTCTTGGTAAAGAATACTGAGAGAAACTGCCGCTTATAAGCATCAAGGCGCCTCTCCACAGCGGCCCACGGCTGCGATACGCACGTGTATTTAGCTTCGATCTGTATGAAAATGCGCAGATCGTCCACTGCGGGTGCGACACACGGCCACGCAACGCATGAATGCGTTGCTGGAAACAACAGAACCTTTCCGTGCATGTCAGTGGACGGTCAGCTTTAGTGTCCCCTCTGCTGGTCTGCTAAAAATAATACACTGCAAATCTATCGAGGTGGTGGTGATCGTGACAATTTCCATAAATTTTATGTTCGGGAAACCTTATCCAGAATATATTTATTATGAAAATTACCCGCGACAAAATTCGCTTAAAGGCACTTCCACCGAAAACGAGTTGTTTGTTTGACAGACGTCTCGCAGGGTGGTGTGAACAGCGATCATCTAATAATATATCTAAATAAATGTATCTTTTTTACTGACGCGGAGCTAAAATCTTTTGTACGTTTCATCAACAGGAAAAAATAGTCGATAGCTAGTCGCTTCTTTGTAGTAGGGGTAGGACCTGATGACCATTATTTTGTATTGTACCACAATCACAACAATAACATTATCAAAACATTATTACATAAACTTCTCATTAATATTCCGTTGGAAAAGCAATGAAATATAATCAGTGTGTAATTTCGATATCAAAATGTCATTGTTTTTTTTCTTATTGCCCGTTATTTCTAAGGTGTGTCCATTAATGAGGCTGATAACGTTCTAGTACTCTTAGTAATTATAGTAAATATGTACCTACTTACTTTTATAAATATTCATATAAAATGTACTAAAATACTTTTAGCATACCTATTTTAACCAAATAAATAAATAAACTTAAGCCATAAATTATTTAAATAGATATGATTAATTAATACCGGTATTCAGCTGAGAAATATGGAAGAAAAAGACATGTTACGCCGACCCCATATAAGTTGGTATAATAAGTTATGAGAATGATGATCTAGCTAACCGGATGCAGCTCACATCCAGTTAGTCTGGAAGCCGACCCCAACATAGTTGGGAAAAGGTTATTTAAAAAAATTGTATCATTTAAAACAATTTTTATCATTTCTTTATTATTGCGCACTTTGCCAAGAATCATACCAAACCTCAAACATCGTTAAAGCCATAATTTAAAATGCCAAATAAGGCGATATTTTCCCACGTTCTTGTAAAATTCATTGTTTCTACAAAGAGATTCGTCTTGAATATTGCAGGTTAATTGTTTCACACAAATTTTAAGTAGAAGATTTTAATATATGTAGGTAATGGTATGCGCAAACCACAGTGAATGCTGACGCACATTTGGGCGGCCGTACCGCAACGCAAAAATTCTCCCAGCATCAATTTTTTTTCAATTTGTATGAACGACATCGCACGCCACAGGCAGGCCGCACCGCACTTTTGTTATTCGATGCGTTGTGGCCCATTATGGCTGTAAGTGCGCTTAGCCGAGTGTTAAAACATGTAGTGCTATTCCAATCACAAATAAAACTCATTACATAGGTACATACATACACATCATCGTGCGGTTACGTAGAGGGCCGCGTATTATGTTTAAGTCCCATCAACCGGACACAAATTCAGACTACGAGCTGCTACTGAGAAATCTCAGTTGGAAAAACCCAATAACACTTCACCCGACCCGGGAATCAAACCCAGGATCTCATACTCTTCCTGCCAGGGTTGCGGGAAAGTCCGAAAGGGGTACCAGGACCTTGGCAATAGGCAACTGAAGGTACACGGGTGGGTTTTAGTCAGTAAAAGTCACCCACGGCAAAGACACGCCCTCCGCTCCGCCCAGAGCGGGAGAAGCCACTGGATGTCTTTTTTTTTGTGGACGGGAATCCACAAAAAAAAAAAGGATCTCATGCTCCACTAAACCAACGAGGCAGTCAAAACACATTAACGCATTCAAGGACAGTTAACATGACACAATAGAAGTTTTATTGTTTTATCGCCTATGGACATTTAGTGTCCCTCAAAGTGTTAATCCATAGCAAACTTCCATTTTTGCTATAAGATGTTTAGACAAATGACTAACATGTTGTTTTGTATTGTTTCAGCTCAAAGGACGATGAAATAGACGGTAACTGCATAGTACGCGCGCGGGGTTTACCGTGGCAGTCATCAGATCAGGATATTGCCAAATTCTTCCGAGGACTCAATGTTGCCAAGTAAGTAATGAAAACCATTTTAATATGATGATTAAGGATAACAAATAAAGAAACGAGAATTTATTTCACCCTGAGTAAATACAATCTATCAAAAACTACTGGACTTCGGCCTCTTCCAAGTTGCAACACAAAACCCGATTCTCTACCTTCCGCATCCAATATGTCTTACACAGCAATATTAGGGTTCTATTCTTTTACTGTCACCTACCCTGTAACCAACTTTGCCCTAATTACGAGTTCCTATTACCATTTATTTTAGTTATAACCCTGCAATGTAAAATATTTGTACGAGGCCTTCGATAAGGCTGTTAACGAGACCAACATTTCGAAACTAAGCTCAAAATATAGGAATTATCTACATATCTCAAAACAAAAAAAAACAAACAAACAACAATACATATAACTTAACCTCTCTAAGGCCTATTTGCACAAAAGATTATCCTAATCTAATGTTGTGTCCTACAGGGGTGGCGTAGCCCTGTGCCTGTCGCCTCAAGGTAGACGTAACGGCGAGGCGCTGGTGCGATTTGTGTCACAGGAGCATAGAGACATGGCGCTCAAACGACATAAGCACCATATCGGGTCAAGGTACATTGAGGTAAGAAGACATAAGAAAATTATTATATAAATACTATAATCTTTGGGGATCTAAATATCAAATTCAATCACTAACACGTACAGCACGCTCGGTTATCAATAGGTTCTGATTTCTCTTGTCTGAGTGAGGTCTGCAAGACAAAGGCTTCTTGCGATTGCTCTGCAGTAGACTTAACACTATACGCTTATGCAGATGCTATCACCAACCTTAGCCTAAGCAAAGCTTATCTTTACTATTTTTTGACAATTCACTGAATTCTTGATTCCGGCTATCGTCAAAAGCCCGAAAGTCTGACAACCAGTCTTACCAAGGGGTATCATATTACCCAGTTACTGGGTTGTGGAGGTCAGATAGGCAGTCGCTCCATGTAAAATACTGGTATTCAGCTGCGTCCGGAAGCCGGAGGTCGGTCCTGGAAGCTTGTGGCGACCACAACATAGTTGGGAAAAGGCTAGGCAGATGATGACTGATTTCTTGTCTCTCATCCAGGTGTACCGTGCAAGCGGCGAAGACTTCCTGTCAGTGGCAGGGGGCGCCACTTGCGAGGCGGCCGCGTTCCTCTCACGGGGGGCGCAAGTCATCGTGCGTATGAGAGGATTACCTTACGATGCGACGCCGCAACAAGTTGTAAGTATATTTACCTATTATTGGTCTATTGGGATCGAAAGACCAACATTTTATTGGTCGTTGTCCTCACAAATTAAAGTGTTGAGTTGGGGTTATAGATGGAACCTGAATAAACACAAGGCTGAATACATGAATATTTATGTATAATTTCATTCACAACAAATTGTAGAAGTTATTCATTCCTAATCGCAATCTTCTGCTAAAACATTACGATCTATCTTCGCAATACTATTGCCAGCCAATCAGAAACCGTCTCATAGATAATATGTTGTCAACTTCTACGATACGCCATAACCTTTAGGTTAGTTGCAGAGATTAGGTATTATACACAAGCTTACCTACCTTATCTAACCTTTGCTGTAATCATATTATTAATATACTTGATCTAGACATAATTAATGACATTTGCGTCCGTAGTTTCGACATTTTCTATTCTAAATGTCTCATAAAAAGCTAGCTCTTTATTGAATAGCTAAAAAAGAAAGTAAGCACTAAAACTAAAACCTGACTACGACAAAAACGTCAACTAACAACTAAAAAGGTGTAAACAAGATATGATGTCGATTTTTTTCGTATACTTAACCGAATTCTTACATAATATGTGTCATTCAGTTCACTAAGTCGCTTACTACGTCTACTAGAATTGTATTCCCGCGGCTTGAAGCTACGTTTCCATTACCATCGTGAACAGTTGAATCAGCCTAGGAGAGACCGGTTGCAATTTGCCCATGCCCATGTGGATTGGACAATAGACCAATGGAGGGCTGTGCTCTTCTCGGATGAGACGAAGGTGTGTCTTTTCTGCAACGACAGGTGTAGAAGAGTGTACAGGAGGCAAGGGGAACGACTCGCACAAGCCTGAATTCAAGAGACAGTGGATTAAACTTACCCTAACCTAACTTATTGGTTCACCAAAAACTACCGTAAAGTTTTCTCAATTAAACAAACACACACAGATTTATGTGGAACTTTCTAGGGCCTCTTAGAAGCATAAACCCGGCCCAGAGCTGTGATGAAGTAGATAACTAGTTCTTTGGCTTCTTCTACAGCCTGCCCAGACTCTTTTGCAACCAATCATTCAAATTTTCCAGTACATTTATTTACAGGCTGTAAATTAACAACAATCTTCATTTCCAGCTGGATTTCTTCTCAACGGGCGACAACCCAGTCTTAGTTCTGGATGGAGCAGAAGGCGTGCTATTCGTCAGGCGAGCCGACGGCAGAGCCACAGGGGACGCATTCGTTCTCTTTGCTAAAGAAGATGACGCGCCTAAGGCGTTGTCTCGACACCGCAAGTCTATTGGAGCCAGATATATTGAGCTGTTCCGATCTACCACTGCTGAAGTGCAACAGGTAAGGAGAATTACAATTTTTTGAGTTGTAAGTCTGCTTTTGAAGCGAAGATTTTACTTTACCGTTTTCTTGGTCGCATGTCTTTTGTCAGTACATCAGTGAATTGTTTTTGAGAGGGCAGCGAGGTGAATTATATTTACCGCTGTTCGAAATATCTGGCAAATCTTTGAAGCCCTATATCTACTTAGAAATATTCAACACTGGCTAAAAAAAGAAAATAATTAAATAAAAAAACGGCTCTGTTTAGGCTTGCTTACTGTGTATCCATGATTCAATAATAAAGTTCGAGAACCTCTGTGATGTGTGAGACCATCGAATCGTTCATGGATAGCAGATAGCAGAAATTGCTTTATTCTTCTACACCTACTTAGAATATTATAAAATCGTAAAGTTTGTGAGTTTATATGTAGGCCGTAATCCCAAAGATTATCCATCTTTGGAATTACGGATCCGATGCCGAAATTCAGTCACTAATGGGAAGCTAAAACAAGAAATTTCACGCGAAGAAAGTCACAAACAGAAGCGATTAGTTCATATAAGTATTGATCTGAACCTTATTGACGGAACACGACAAGCTAATTACAAATACGTCATGACAAAAATAACCAAATCCATCTCCCACATTAGGAGCATCATTTGATAATGAGAAAGGACACAAACAAGCTAGGAAGCTCCTTCAAATCGTTAGCTATCTATACATAACACTGATAACCTTTGACGCAAATACAGTGAAGCACAACGACTAATAGAACATTCTATATTAGTTATGCATGAAGCAAATATATTAGTTGGTTGTCTTATTGGTGATGTTCATCAGAAAGGTCGGGTGCGTAGTACTCGCAACCGGCGTGCGTGTATGACCAGATGGATGAACGTAAACGAGGCAAAAGGAGTATGTATGGATCGTAGCAGGTGGCGTTCTGTAGTTTCTCCCTACCCCCATGGGAAGGAGGCGTGGGTTTATGTATTCATAAAATATTGGTTCATAGAAACTGATATAAGATTACACAAGAACAAACATCATCTAAGTTTGATGGTCGAAAAAAATTGGTCCAAAGCTCCAAAATTTGTCTCTATATATACACTAATACATATACACGCATTTAATGTTATTTTGTGTGAATCCCGGGGACATGGTTTCTATCAGATAAAAATTCAAGTTTACAGTAGGCTATGGATCACTTTAGCTATCATCTGCCTAACCTTTTCCCAACTATGTGGGGGTCGACTTCCCGTCTAACCTGCATGCAGCCTGCATGCATGCCTGGATGCAGCTGAATACCAGTATTTTACATGGAAGGAAGCCTATCTGCCCTCCACAATCCAGTAACTGGGTAACACTATGCCCCTTGGTAAGACAAGGTTCTCAGACTTTCGGGCTTCTGACTACCCGTAACGACTGTCAAAGATCTGCAAATGACAGCCGGGACCAACGGTTTTACGTGTTTTCCGATGCACGGAAAGTACTCTACATACATCATAATTTTTTCTTTATGCTAAACCCGAAAAGGGGTCATTACAGGTACTCATCATTTTGAAAAACTTTTTCTATGGGACCAACTTCGAAATCGCAAATAAAAATCAGGTGTTCCATACATTTTGTCGATTTAAGTGGACACAAATGTATGGAACAGCTGATTTTTTTTTCACGATTTCAAGTTTGGTCCCGTAGAAAAAGTTGTTCAAAATTATGAGTAAATGACCCCTTTTCGGGTTTAGCACAAACAAATAGTAATGTTGTATATGTACATGCATTTAATGTTCGCACACGGTATCTTTCAGATGAAAATTCAAGTTTACAATGAAGTAGGTAGCTGAGCACTTACTGAAGAAAATTAAATTATTCAGTCCAAGATTTGCTTTGTTCACTTGCAGTGAGCGTAAATATAATGTTATCATGAATTTAGCCGTGTTGCTATTTATTGGGAGCCGCCACCGTAGCACATCATGCGATTGTGGCGAGGTTAGGTTATTACCTACAATCTTCTGCCATAACGCACTAGTTACGTAACACTCCGGTTTCAGATTTTTGTTTTATGATTCATTTCGAAATACCTAGTTAAAAGGTCGGTCCAGAAAGTACTAACACCTTCCTTTTTTGCCGCTAAAGCTATGGGGTCCTAAAAGAGTGGTGGCCGTCACATAACGGCCGCAGTGAGGGCTGTCATGGAAAATGATGGCACCAAGGTTTGACTTTACGTTGTCAAAACCGGCCAAGTGCGAGTCGGACTTGCGCACGAAAGGTTCCGTACCATTATCTGTAAAAACCGCAAAAAAAAAATCACGTTTGTTGTATGGGAGCCCCCTTAAATATTTATTTTATTCTGTTTTTTAGTAAAAAGAAAAGAAATACATCATCTGTGTCAATTTCAACTGTCTAACTATCACGGTTCATGAGATACAGCCTGGTGCCGGAAAGACAGCGGAGCCTTAGTAATAGGGTCCCGTTTTACCCTTTGGGTACGGAACTCTAAAAACGCTCTCTAGGCAAACACACGAACTTACTTTTATACATAACATTTCAGTGACGTCATTCGACGGTAAATTGCAGACGCTATTTGGCTGCCACCGATCAACTAGGACACCGTAGCTCATGAAAGACAACAACGCAAACCCGATCTCATTTTACATATTCCGTTTTTTTAACCCCCGACAGCGACGTCTAAATAGTTGCTGTATGTCTGTCTATGGCATCGTAGCTCCCAAACAGTGGTCTCATTACAAAGTATTTTTTTAATAATATGCTAGTTTAATCGGGGTGGTCCTTAGCTATTTAAACATCGGTTCCACCATTTTGAAGATAATCAGGTATTTTTACAAATGTACTTAGTTATAATATCGGAAAGAAAACTATTAGAGGTACTTACCTATTTTTAGACCAAAAAATCAAAATTGCCATCCAAAGTGGCAATGTTACCAGCCTTTTGGGCAGTTTTCCCATTGACAGCGAAAGCCATGTGGACGAATTTTTTGTTTGTGCTAAACCCGAATAGGGGTTATTTTACTCATCATTTTGAACAACTTTTTCTATGGGAAAACACTTGAAATCGCGAAAAAAAAATCAGCTGTTCCATACATTTGTGTTCACTTCAATCGACAAAATGTATGGAACAGCGGATTTTTTTCGCGATTTCAAAATTTACAGGCTTAGCATAAACAAAAACTAATGGTGTATAGGTAACTATGTACATAAGAGGTAGCCTACAGTCAAACGGTTTTAGGTTCAAGGCTTCATCGACCATGACTTCACAGACATAGTTCAAAACAAACTCCTACCTCGCATTTACCTAGAAATTACTCTACGTGCTCGCTACAAAAATATTGTCGACAAGTTATGTTATCTACAAACATAATAGTGTAATCGCTGAGAACTGTAAGCCGCAAACAATTGTACGTAAATTGTGGTTTAATGTTAAACGCGACGATTTGAAACATTACTGATGATGCAGCCAAGGTTTTTCGCTGTATAGTGCAGGCTTCCGAAAAAGACCTTGCCTTCTTTGATGGCCTTAATATTTGGACGAGGTTGTGGTGACGGCGAAATTGGTGTTTAACATGAACCACGGTTTCTGAAAGCTACAATTGCCGTGGTTGGGCCGTGGATGGGTGATCAACTTTACAAACAAAGACCCCTCTGTGCCTCGGAAAGCACGTTAAGCCGTTGGGGCCCGGCTATCATTCGTGGATTTGACAGTCGTTAGGGGTCGTCAGAAGCCCGAAAGTCTGACAACCACATTCTTACTAAAGAGGAATCGTATTACCCAGTGACTGGGTTGTGGAGGTCAGATAGGTAGTCGCTCCATGTAAAATACTCAGCTGCATCCGGTTGGACGGTAAGCCGACCTCAACAAAGTTGGGAAAAGGCTATGCAAATGATGATGGTGATAAATATTTAAATACAACTGTCATTCTTTGAAATGGCTATAGCACGTTAAATTGACGTAGGGTCACAGATGAAGACAGATATTTCATTCCGCAAACTCATTTAAATAAAAAGCAGAGTCGCTTTTTGCTAGCTATGACACAATAAAGTGCAATTCAGGTCGCGCAGCTCTAATTACCAACAGTCATATTCCCCTAGAAGTTGCCACTCTTTCTATCGCGTAACTCTTATATCTTCTGACTACGTTTCACTCACTGAATTGGGCCGACAAGACGGGCCCGCCGCGTACTTGTAGCAGGCGCGGTCGCAGCCCAGATTTGGGGGGGGGGGGGGTCACCGTTGGTGCCGAGGAATATTTTTAGGGTGGTTACCTAATATAAAAACTTTTTTTGTATACGCCCATCGGGGTCACTGTGGCTCAAGTACCTACAGTTTTTAGTTAGTAAATCACGTACAGCACGTAAATCATTCAGTCTCTCGATAGCTTGAATGATTTTGTGGGGGGATCATGTCCCCCAGGACCCCCCTGACTTGTACCTTCATACCTAAAATGCGGGGTGAAGTATCTGTATTCATCTGTGGTACAGGGTGTCAATTTGCTTTACAATTACAGACTGTACCTTTAAGAGAATAATTCCAAAAACAAAATATTTTGATACAAATATTTCTGTCTTTAGCCTGCCTTTGAGGTTGCTGGTAAGTACCTAAGTTTAAGTGGCCGATAGTCCTCTGATGCACATGCAACGATTTGATACGCGTTGAACAAGGCCTTACATCATACACGTGTATTTTATTTTTTATTTTATAGCGTTTTTTTTTACTTTTTATTTCTCTATACTTAAATTCGGAGACATTTATAATTTATTTCCAATACCAGTTCCTCGACTAAAGGAGCACATTCACGATAACTCTTACTCATTCATTGTGATCTCTGTCTCTCTTTAAGTATAAGGAACTATTAATATTATTAATTGCAATATAATAGGTACCTACCTACTTCGTCGTATACATCAAATTGATATTTGGCTACGTCATCATAAGCAAGTATTTTACAATACTTAGATCATAATATTTGATATATGATATTATTTTCCTTGTAAATGCTATATCAGTAGTTTTAACTCGAATTCAGCTACATTTTTTAAGTATTTATGAAAAAGAAAACCATGTAACGTTCTATTTTTATTCCTAAATAAATATCGATTTATGTAGACGATATCACAAAATGGATGTAGGTACCTACATAATAAACGTATAGACGTTTTTAACAAACTGCCATGTGCCATACTACGTCATTCTTTGAAATCCAAAAATACCTTCATTCAAGTCAAGTTTTGAAGGTATTTCCAAATAAGTTGAAAATCCAGATAACTTCAAAGAGTTCAAAATAATAATTCAGTATCTGTCCTAAAGGATTTTGGATCCTTCAGGCACCATAACGTTACAATAGAGAACACGTCTGGACAAAATAGATAGACTAGCACTTTAGAATCTTATACCAGCTATTAGTTCAAGTCGTAACAATAAAAGCCAAAAAATTATGTCGCCTTAAAAGTTGGCCCTAGCCAAACCCACCTTAAACATAATTCTACAACTCCTCTCAAGATCGCCTAATCCTCCAACTTATCTAGTAATCTAGGTAGATAGTAGTATGACGGGCTGTCCGCAACACCACATCAAAGCGCGTATTCAAGACACGCACCTCTGACTTTTCGGATTCATTACGCAAAACGGTGAAGGAAAACATGGTGGAGGAAACCGGCATGCCAGAGAGATATTTCTCGATGGCAAGTGAAGCCAAGTCAGAGGCCCTTGGACGGCTTTAAAACTCTGACACCAGGTTAGCCACTAACCCCACGAGAAGACGAAGAGCGCGTATTTGCGTACGGGTGCGAAAATCGGTTATTCGATCCACCCCAGCTCCTCAAGGAAGGCCAGCAACGACTCGGTGTTACTGACAATCTCACGTAACATATCTAACCAGCTAACTTCTCCCCCAGGTCCTAAATCGGTCCTTAGAGACGCGCACCAGCCAGTCGAGCACGCCATCCACGGCACCAGCTCCTGCTGAAGGTCTCCTGCCCGTGGCGCTCGTGCCGCAGCATGTCATCACCTCCGGAACTGCCAAGGACTGCGTTCGGCTAAGGGGACTGCCCTATGAGGCACAAGTAAGTGAAATTAATCCATAACTTAAGCAAAAACATGTTGTGCTGTTAAAGTCGGATCCCTTCGTCTTTTTTTAGTTACTGGGTAGGTACTTTATATGTATTATATTGTAATCCAATTAGTAACATAGATGGGTTAATCAGAAGAAATTGCAGCTGGAATTGTTTAAATAGACCACTTATTTTCAATGTCAATTTACGAGTGGTAAGAAAAACGACTCATCAAGTCGTCACTTGGATTCAGGCATCGGAGATTCTTCTTATGTTTAAAGTTGCTGATAGACGATACTTAAAGTATGCGGTCTTTAAGTTCGCGCCTACTCGGCTCTCCGTCGGTGACACGTGAAGCTTCCTCAAAATTTCATTGTCAAATTGACACGCGGCTCGCGGCTCACGGGTCGCGGCGATGACACACGGGCGAATAAGCTCGCCGAGCCATAAGTACGCGTAATTGCTCGCACGTCTATCACCCCTTTAAGAGATATGCGCTTAAATGCCCGTGAAATTCAAATTTTCTTAGCTTAGTTTAAATTAGATAGGGTACCCTATTGAATGAAAATAATGTAGTGAATGAAAAATAAATTTTGTATTGATGATTTTAAAAGTTATAAGTCTTTAAATAAATATTTGTTACTCTGGCAAATCATATTTTGTTCAACATACAACCTGATACTGACCGAAAAATTGCAAGAAACGTAAGAAAATCTGAATTTCGTGGGCTTCCCTGGCGCCTTCACATTGAAATTAAGTAAGTATGACAAAGATCTCATTTTGTGAATGATTTATTTGCAGGTGGAGCACATATTGACATTCTTAGACGAGTTCGCCAAAAACATAGTGGTGCAAGGAGTTCACATGGTATACAACGCTCAGGTTAGTGTTTTTTCTGATGTTGGTATAATAAGATGCGGCTGATAATCCTGGCCGGTCTGAACATAGGCTCTCCGAACTTTTGCGCATGTTCTCTCACTCACACTCGCCTCATGTCACCATTTGGTTCTTAAAAAATGTTATTGCGCAGCCTTTTGCGGAAACTTCGGACCGGCCGTGATTCGTTGCCTGTATCAAGGCTCAAATACAATGTTGCCGACGGAACAGAATGTTGCTATTAAAATAGGTGTATATTATATTTAAGTAAGTAAAGTTTTAGAACTTGGATTGGGTATTTATTTTATTTTTGCGATCTTATTTTATGCGGCACCGGTTATCGTCAACATAGCATTAAGGTGAGCAATGGCTGTTTTGCGTGGATGTGACCCTTATTTTATGATAAATATCATAAAATAAGCGTCACATCCGCTTTTAAGCGTAATAATACGCTTAAAAGCTGTGTTTTTTCTTTTCGTCATTTTTACCGTAAACATATACTTAGATAGGGTGTACCTTTTCATACATGAATCTCTTAAGGGTCATTGTACTCATCTTTATGAATAACTTTAACTGTGGGACCAAACATGAAATCGCGAAAAAATAGCTGTTCCCTACATTTTATGTTCGCATAGTTCGTCAAAATGGATGGAACAGCTGATATTTTTTTCGCGATTTTAAGTTTGGTCCCATATAAAAAGTTGTTCATAATAATGAGTCCAATGGCCCCTTAAGAGATTTCTATGAAAAGATTCACCTTATCTTTATATTTACTGCTGGTACTGTTTTGCATTCATAACTTGACCGTAGTACGAATAAAGCTCGAAATTTAAAGTGGTTTCATTGCTTACCTAGCAGATCTGAAGATACTTAAATCTTGTTTTGTAATAAGTTATTATGTCTATGTGTGTTTGAGTGGAAAATCTTTCCATTAACATTCGTCTACATGCATTTAACAGGGTCACCCCAGCGGCGAAGCCTTCATCCAGATGGACAGCGAAGCGAGCGCGTTCCTCGCCGCTCAGCAAAAGCACCATCGCTACATGACCTTCGGCAAGAAGCAGCGGTACATTGAGGTAACGCTTCACCACATGCTGACTATGAACTAAACTGTAACTTTACTAATGCGAACATTAGGACCAAACTGGTTTCAGTGTGGTCCTAATGTCATGTCCGGATGTTAGTCTATTTCAAAAAGTATCTCAGAAAATTGTAAACAAATGGATTAGAAAACTTCACTCTGGATGCCAATTTGGAGTGCCGCTTTGAGTGTTTGATTTGATTATTAAAATAAGTACTTAAATATTTATTATAATTTTTCAATATTACTACATATTTAATAATATTATTCAAACGATAACTGTTGGAAAAAGTGGTGAAACCTTCTAAACACTGATGAATGTGTTAATAATTGATTTGTAGAGGTTGTTTATCTAAGAATTTAACCTAAGTAAGTCGGGTTTGTTTATACTTTTATAGGATACTTTTTGAACAGACATTAGTCCACTTTGGGTGGACGAAGTTCGAAACATAATTATCACATTTTCACTTCTGTTAAATGAGTTAAACTGGTCGCCTTTATCGGTTTTCTTCAAAAGATATTTCAGACAGACATGTTCAATGAAACGAATTTTATCGTTTTAAAAATTGCGCAACTGGTTCTTTTTTTAAGTACTTATCCACAGTTTTGCAGCTTCATATCGGTATTTTTAAATGAAGTGCAATTAACTTGGGAATTAAAATAAAACCGATAAGTGTCAGAAGTTCACTTTTGGTTAATTTTTGCGAATGAAACTGTCTGAAGCTGAACAAAAAATGAATTCATTCGTGAGCCGATCCAACGATTTTCAATGTCGGCTTGGCTTCTCACCTCTCGGCACTCAGCTACCGAATGATCGAAAATTGGAATGAAAGCAGGAGATGAACGTTCACTACTACTTGTATCATTTTGTTTTCGAATAAATCATTCACTCGGAAGCGTTTGATAGGAAGCGTTTGGGATTTAGTTTTTGAAGTGCATGAATCTTCTCTAAGCGTGTTGAGCACTTTTTGGGTGAACAAAAATCATGGAACTCGCGTCATCGCAACGTCACGCTTGAAGAAATGTTTTTAGCGCCATCTACAGTCTACCGTTTAAATTACGTTGAGGTTACGCGTTGTTGCTTAGTTTTCATTTCTACCCCCGCATGTTTTTTTTTCTGAAGACGTTTGCATTGGAAGAAAATCATCTTCCAAGACCATCCAGTGGTAAGTATTTGTAATTAAATCAAGCTGCTCAATCCAGGTGTTCCAGTGCTCGGGCGACGACATGAACCTGGTGCTGACCGGAGGCGTGACGCCCGCCACGTCGCCCAAGGTGCTCTCCCCCGGTACGTTGGTGTCCCCCCCGCCCGCGCCCGCGCCGCGCCTGCTCGCGCACCACATCGCGCACCAGAGCCTCCTCGCGCGACAACACGAGAACCTCCTCCTCGCCTCCCTCCGCCCCCCTCTGCTCCCGATGCTACCGACCTACGCGGCCGTCCGATCCCAGCAACCTACTGCGCAGGCCTACCAACTGCCGCAAATGTCCCAGATGTCTCAGATGTCTCAGATGTCTCAGATCTCCCAAATGTCGCAGATGTCGCAGATGTTGCAACAGCAGACAATGTTGCCAACCAAACGGTCGTACGAACGAGCGTTTCAGCAGACAGAGGCGACGCCAGCAAAGAGGCCATATTTGCCCCAGCAAATGCAGCCTGCGTTATCCTTACCAGTCTTTTCGTATGGGGGTTCAGCGCCCATTTTCTCTTACGCGAATACAAGTCCTATGCTGTCAACTTATAATACGTTGCCGACTGCGTTGCCGACAGCCTTACCGGCAGGGTACGGGTCAGCTCTGTCTGCTGCCTTGCCAGGGTCAATGACGTCACCTTTCCCTACGCTGTCTATGTTCCCTTCATACCCATATTATCCGGGCGTTTAAGTTGAACAGTTAAAATAATGTTTAAGAAGTCGATAGACGTGCCTTTAAAATAGATGAGTATGCGTTGAGAACGCTGTTTTGTTAAAAAGAAAAGAGATTAGAGATGTTGTTTTTTAGATCTTGCAGTTTTTTATCTCGATTTAAATAAAAAATACCTAGTGAGAGTTTCATATTTCGGAAATATGTGAAAAAACTATAACGCAATTAAAATTAATAAATTAAATAAATACTTTTCAAATGTAACGGTTAAAAGTACCCGCTAATACAACACATCAAAGTTTGTAGTTATAAATAAATAAGTTTGCAAATCAATAAAGTAGATTTTAAAAGGAGTAATAATTAACACCAAACTCATTACGTTACTGAGTACAAGAATACTAACTTGCTAAAAACATCAGTACCTGAGGGTTAAAGGTTAAATAATAAGAAATACTTTTACTGTTACTAAGAGCTTATTTCACAAATACAACTGAACGTGTCAGCACTTATACAGGGTGTTAGGGTAAACACCGTTATCCTTGAAACCAGTGGTTTGGTGTCATATATAGAACGTAAAATCAATGGAAAAAATTGGAATGGAGAAAATTACATTTTACCACTCAAGTATTTCACCGTTTCACCTATGCGCTAGGGCAACGAACTTGCGTCTCAAGACGGGTGGTGGTCTCGGGACGTGACCTGACTGACCGCGAGCGCGACCCCTCCCTCAGTCAGACAGCTGTTTCACTTGCGAGTAGGATGTCGGATAGAAGAAACTTTTTTTTTTTTTAATGAAAATAACGTTCACCCTTACACCCTGTATACCGCGTTCAAGAGCTGTCAGTCACAGTGACATCGTTGTTGTGGAATATTGACACTGACAGCTCTTGAACCGTTGAACGTCGCATCAGTCGTTTAGATGTGTTGATCGCGATCAGTTCCATTGGTGAATTTCGCCCTAAATGAGCAGCTTATATCGCTTACTTAAGCAGTTTTACGTTTGTTTCTTTTGCTTTGCGTGATAAACCGCCTGAATGTGTACGTTATGATGGCTAGACCATGTCACAAATGTCAGGAAAAATGCAGGAAAAGTTCGGTTTCTCGAAGTAACGCTAATGTAAAATTTAATTTGACGTTTGTTAAAATCAGATATTAGGCAACGGTCAGTCTGTCTGTCACATAGTGAAATGTGAGCTTGTTGGCCGGCCAATGCTAGAAAACGTCCAAAGCTGCATTACATGCTACTGTTACGGACTTGTTGGACATATTTTTTGCTGAGTACGTTAAAGCCAATATTGGCTTAAAAGTTAAGGTCGCGTTATATTTGGTGTCAACTCGGCAAGAAACAGGGTAGACAAAATGACATTTTGACGGTAAGCTCAAGAGTGTGAAGTGCCTTCGCTATTTTTACGATATTTTAGTTAATAAACATGAATTTACTACAAAAATAAGTGTAAAATCTATAAAGGCAGTTATTTAGCAGCTCGATATTGATAGGTTAAGTACTTACTTAAAATACTTGTTGAATTTATTACTTGACTTTAAATATTGTTGAACTCTCATTTTAATATGTTTAATTATCATTAAGTGAACCAGAGGTTGTTAATCAATGACAAGTAGTTGTATGATTTATTTTACGTTTTACGATGGGGGTTGCCATAAATGAAAAAAGAACAGATATAGGTACTTACTTTTTGTCAGGAATCTTTTTAGAAAACCGTTAAATCAATGAGAAACAATCAAATTATAATTTAAACTGGTTTGACGTTTCTTACCAGAATTACAAGCGTTTTTTTTTCTTTACCAAGTGAAATAAATAGTATTTTATAAATTACCTTCCATATAGCAACCCCAACTGTGTGATTAGATGTCGTTGTGATTTTTTAATATTAAACATTCCATTATGAAAAGACAATGTTTTGCCAATTTCTTGAAGGCTGATCTTAAGTCTGAGAAAGTGTTAGGTACTTATTGTCGTATGAAGCTTGTGTATTGCATTAAACACGTATATTTTCGTGATTAAATCATCAATATTTGGAAAGAAAATACTTGCGTAGGTACTCAAATTACAGACTGTTTTACCCGTTGTCTCCAGGCAATCCTAGGATGACTATGCATTTCAATCCTATATTAGGTATACTGTGTTATTTAAACATTCCAAAATCATAAACTAAAGACATAATCAAAAATCATATTATTTCCAAAATGTCATGCTCTGCAGTACATTCGCTTTACGACATTTATTTGTAGGTTCTATAAAAGTTAAGATACTTAGTTTTGTTTTTTTTTTTAGTTTGAGTACAATGTGTGTACACTTTGTGCTTAGTTTACATTTTTTTATTAGTGTTTTTTTTTGCTACCGTATTCATATGCTGGGTCACTCTATATGCAAAATGAATCGATTTTTTAAAGAGTTTCTTCAGCTTTTTTTTTTTTTTTCTTCCGTTTATTAACGATCCGTAAGGTATTTGGACGTGTTTTAAATTAAATCTTCATCAAAAAGTTTTCAAAACCATGGATTTAAAATTCTAACTTAATTTAAGCTAGTTCAAAAATAACGGGACGGCCGCAAAATCCCATGAAATCCCTATCCTCTTCCATGAACAGTCCAAAAATATTATTCAATATTATATCACCTAATAATAACCCATGGTTATACCACCTAGCTTAACCCCATCGTCTGTACCTCACACCACATAGTATAGTCTACATTAAAAATTATAATTTATTGCTATACCTTTGGTTTACACTCTCGAATTTTAACTTAATGTCAAAATTAATACATAATTACGGCTAGAAAGCCTTATATAAAAATCGAAATGTCAAAAATGGTGTGCGTCAGTGTAGCACGACCCAGTACTGAATTTGATTCGGGAATGTATACCAAATCGGGTGACTTGTATGTTTATGCAACAATTTATACTTAAAGTTAACGTCATTTTATATGGTGTCGCCATTGTCTCAATAATCACAAATATAGGTATGGGGCTTTAGTCACAAGTACACGGTGTAATGGCTAATCTTTGTTCTGTCATTTCTAAATTTATTTACTTATTGTAACTTTGGCAATGTGGACAAGTGGACATATTTTTTTGGAACAGGAATATTTGAATTGAAATAAATCTAGTAAACTTGTCCGGTAAAAAACCATGTTGCCAAAGTAACAATTTAGTCTATATTACAATGCAATACTGTGTTTATTAATGGTTATATACAAAACTGTTGTATTATGGTGTATCCGTCGGGTTGTGTTATGGAAAATGTGCATGAAACCCATCAGACAAACGGTAAGTGTTGCACACGTATTTTTGTATTAAAAACCAAAATATATATGTCGTTTTTCAAATTAAAATTAAAGGGTGTAGCATGAACCGCTTATTTTTAAGGAAAAGGGTTGCATGGCTCGGGTTGACAAAATATAATCCGATATTTGAGCTTCCGTAGTTTTCCAAAGCACATCGCTGCCGGATACAAATGAGTTTCGTTTACGGAACTTTGTTACTGTTTCATGAAATTATGTACACGGTTGTAACTTTATCTTGGTACTATGGTTCGAAATGGGTCACTTGAAATATATTAGCATTAAATGCATTTGTATCAAGTTACTAATATGGCGCTAAGTGACGATACGATATTTTTCTTAAGCTACATCTATATATTGTGCTTCCATAACTTGTAGTGTAACTATAAATGAATTCTACATAGTATCATGAGGAAAAGTTTATATATTCAGTCTTGGTAAGGGTCCTGTCTCCTCCAGTCATTAACACGCTATTCTTGAATCACAGCTTCCTCTTCTCTTGCTATCTTAAAGATTCTACGCTTTACTTTTATCTCGTTACTGAGTTAAAATTAAATTCGTTTTTTAAGGTACTTACGTATTTTGATGATTTTTAGTGCTTTTGCATTATTTTATTGAGGGTCTATCCGTTTCATCACAGAGTATTGGCGTATCCGACTATGTATTTTTATAAATTACACGATTTATATACCAGTTATTAGAATAAAATAGCAAAATCCAAAAATAGAAATTAAACAAAATCATTTTATTTTCCATATTATTTTGCACTAAATTTTATTAAAATATTCTGTGTAGTGACTGGGGGACGTGGTGTGAGGATATCGGATATTTTCTGTTCGTTATAATATAGACATACGTCACGGGTCACAACATAAACTGCCAAAGCGTTTCGACTACAGTTGAAATCATTATGATTTTTCAAACCAACAAACTTTTTCGATGCGCTTAAACGATATTTTCACTATGAAGCCGGAAATTCATATCAAATGTAGTTTTATTGAATAGAACTAAGTTTTTTTTCCGTTTTACAGAGTTTTTTGTCTCATCTTGTTAGCATCATGATGGTTTTTTAATTATAATTATAGTTGGATAAATATAGTGTATTGCGATTAGAAATAAAAGGTTAATTTACATGTTAGATGATAATTGCGAGTTTCTCTGGTTTGTGGTTGTGCTATTGTCTCTTATATGTACTATTTCTAAGGTCGGGTATGGAATGGATCTGATTTTTCTATTGGCTTCATCAATTTACTTTAATTTCAAGTTTTATTCTGGGTATGAGATATTAACTAATTTATTTTATTATGTCTACATTTTAGGCGCTGAGTAACCCAGAATAAAACTGTCCTATAAATAACAATTTACAAATTAGTGTTTGTATGAGATAATAATGAAAAATCAGCTTCATAATCCAAGTCTATCCAAGGCTTCGTCGCGTAGATAGCAAGAGGTACTCGTGAAGGAAGGGTTACACTAACACTCGACCGCTTGATCTGTCTCCGCTACAGTAAAGTATCGTCCTTTTATGTTTTACTAACATACTTCCGGGTGAGTGGGCAAAAGAATTAGGTAAGTATTATTTATATATTATACAACAAAAAACAAAGAAATGTTACACACATTTTAGTTTCTATTCAAAGTGGTCGCGCCATGACAACGCACACGCTATCTGTCAAAGTAATGGCAGCAAAAAATAAAAAATAAACATGGGTTCGTTTAGATTTATATTCGACCATCAAAAACATGAACAGGCTGCACAATTTAATTTAAATGTTTTAAAATACTCTCTTTACAATCTCACCTGCGTCGATACGCACATTCCTTTTTCCTTTAGTATAACTTTTCCTTCACAAGATAACAGATACATAGCACAATCATGCCCCTCCTAATGCTTCTAACGTTCCTTTATGTCTAGTACGATAAGTGGACATTGTAAAAACCCATGGGACACAAATGATGTCGTAATAACGGACACAGTAAGCACAGGCTTCATATTTGGGGCATAGTCGGGTTGAAATATGGTTCTGTAGTATGAACTAAAAATATAGAATTAAATATATAAATATGAATAAAAAATAAAATAAAATATTTAGGTAAGTAGGTAAGTACTTACCGTTTTATATAACAATAAAAAAGTGTATTTTTTTTAAAACCAATTTTAACTGAATTATATAACGTTTTACCTTTCGCTTTTGTGGTAATATTGACACATTAAGTAGATATTTTAGAACAGCTTGGAAGCTCCTTTTCTCGACTATATATAGAAGGCTTACAGACTATTAGTTTATCTAGCTCTGTAAATATTACCTACCTTTCAATTAAATTATACATTTTAAACAAATTATCTTTTCTAAAACCCAATATTTAGCCGCTATGCCCCAAAGTATAAAACTACATTATTCTACATTGTTTCGCTTTAAAAATGCATGGACCGGTGACAGAATTAAAAATTTAAATGTCCAAGGGACTTCAAAGCTTAGTGTGTTGTAGACAAAAATTTTTGTGCTTGACTAGAGTTAGGTCCATGGGTATATGGTGTACCACTAGAGGCTGGGTCGAATAGTGGGTACACAGACTTGGCAGTGTGTTTTAACATGAAGCGGCGTAAGTATCTATCTATCATTTGTTGTGGGATCACATGAAATAAGCTCTCTCTTACTCTTGATTTATCGCATTTATATTGCGACCTCAATTGCGCGATATTTTCTTTAATCATTTTTTTTTTTACCAAAAATTACTTAAGGGAAGTTCAAGATTAATCACCGTATTGAAAAAACTTCTTTTAATTTGGCATTTCCGCGACACTATTTCAATAAATATACATTCTAAATCGAAACTAAAAACAACCTCAAAAATATTTCTAAAATAAAAAAAATGTTTCTAAAATATGTATAACAATGTGAGTAAAAAAATACTCTTTAAATATACTATATTATTCCAAATTTTTTAAATATAATATATTATTTTATATAAATTTTTAATCATATTTTTTTTTTGTTTTAGAAATGAGTATTTTTTTTAAGTCGGTTAAATATAAAATATAAGTACATTTTTAGTAATACTAATATTCCTCCAGACCAATCTCAGCGGAGGCTAGCCTTCGGCGCGGGAGATAAATATACACACAGGTGCACTCTCATCATTTTTAGTAATCCCCTTTGCAATTGAGGTCGCAAACTAGTGGTGCTAAAAGTACTAGGGTTACTAGGCGTGCATAAGTTTGGTAAAGTCCGCAGACTGGCTTGGTGGTTGGCGGCATCAACGACGTGTGTAACATTACAGAGTATTGGTGTAAGTGCGCACTGCTTTGGTGAAATGTTAATGCGTTCAGAGATCCGGTGAGTTGTTCATCTTGTTCTTAATAATTACATAAGACTGCTATGGGTATTCGGCGAAAGTTGCGGATATTCGGCCTCGGTTAGACGAATATTCGGCTTTTGTTTTTTCGATTGGTTTGGGTTAGTGATTGATTGTGATGTAGAATTGTATTATACAAAATAAAAAAATGATTATTTAAAAATGTTTTTCGCCAAATATTCACAGCAAATCTAACATACATATACTGTGTACGTCCCTATCCGTATCGTATGACGTCACAAGGCACAAAATGCTTAGCTTTACCTCTCCGAATTTATAATTCGTTCTATAATCGCTAAGCATTATAGTATTAACTTAGTAGGTATCACAATAATATACATGTATGGGACTTTCATATTAGGCGTATAAGTGGGTAAAATTTAATGGGATGAATATAATATTGGTACGTATATATATATACAACGTGAAGAAATAATTCTTAGGTATGTTTCACTACACATAACATTTACAAATATTTACTTTCTGCACGTCGTCAGTACTGCACAATGAATTTAAAAATACCTAAACCTAGTACATCATTCAAGTACCAATAAGTAGGTACTTATATCATACAGTGTGACTAACAAATGCATGACTTATTTATAAACTAGCGACAACAATATTTCTGACTTTTATTCTACCATCTTGTTTTAAACGGAAATTTTCGTAATTTGTAGATGAATGTGATATATTTGATATCATTCACAGATGGCTGGTGGAGTGTCGATTATTACGTCATGTTACTAAGCTTTTTGCCCACTGTATTGCTACGACGACATTGACCTAATTTAGACTTATTTTATTTTATTTACAAAGTAGAATGTTTGTCCTTCATAATGACTCAAGTTGTTTTATAGATTGCAGTGAGCAAACCGCTTTATAAAATTGAAATGTTTAGGCATGTGTGGCTTAAGTATTTTTTAAACAATTACGGATTCTACACTTTTTATATCCCAACTCAATAAAATATTTTTTTTACGCTGTTCCACTGAAGCTAAAACTTTGGCTTAATATGTGTAGTCGTAGCAGAAAAAGTCGATTAAAACTTCAGTTTTTATTGAGCAAAATATTCATCAAAAATCCGTTCTTATTGATATAAACATTTAAGAATATAAACTCAAATTGAAAAGCAATGTATCGAATCATTCTGTAACAATTTAGATAATAATGTACCTAAAACTTGTTAATCGACTTTTGTTGCTAATTGTACGCTATTTTAAACCAATTTATTCCATAAATACGTAGGGCCACACATGCCCCAACCTCCACCGACACTGAACCTCCCACACGTCAACCACACGCCCCTAACACCATCTTTATATATATGGCAGGTCCCCTGACGTACTACTACCCCGCAATGGGCCCGACGCTGCCACCCCCACCACTGGTCTACTGGGGCTACCCCACGCCGCCCGTGTCCCCCGCACATTACTACCACCCCCCGCATCACCCCCAGACTATGGTGAGTTTCAACGTAAATCGAGGACCGATGCAGGAAATGGGGGCCATAATGACTGAGACAAGGAACGGGCATGGGAATTAAAGTAAGCCATGTTTGCGCCTCCCCCCTAAAACACATGTAGATGAAAAGCTTATTATACTAATATTTAAAATTATGTTTTCACGTGAATTTTAAATAAATATAAATATTTAGGTGCTTATCTACACTAATCTGTAAAAATGGCATAATTAAACCAGTTACTTATTTACAAAAGGGTTTGTTTGGTAATTGTTGTCCGGTCTAACACCTACCGTAATAATTTCAGATGCCTGAGGTGGTGTCAGTGGGGGGAGGGTCACCGATTCCCATCCCGCCTCCAGCCGCGTGTCCCGAGTGGCCGATATTCATGGTCAACTAACATGGACCCATAACCTTCACAACCAAGAACGCTGTTCAAACGGCAAATATAAAAGTTAATATATAAATTATAAATGTATTCTATAAAATTAGACAAATTTATTCGGAATTTAGTGTCTATTTTATTTTATTTAATGAATGAGTTTTGCTTGTAGGCATAGGCTGCATTTGCCCTTTAGGTATTCATTTCGGTGCTCGATTGATTTATCTGAATTTTAATCTAATTATTATCTTAAATGTGTCTTTTTTTCTCATTTTGCTCTCTGCATTAGGTACTTTACATACACACAATATGACACTTAAAAAAAAACCTTTTTATAAAGGTGACTTTACATCAAATTATAACAAGCGAAACTCTTCCATAACTTATTGTACAAACAAGTATTTCGAATACTTTTGGAATTCCTAACATCACTTGTCAAAATGAATGAAATGGCTCAAAATTTTTCTAATATTTCTAAAATAATTTATACAAAGATTTATATAAATATAATAAATTTTATATTTACACATAATATAAAGTTTGTTGCAATTATGTTAATGATCTACTTTATTTGTTGATCTTTCAGATATTTTAGCGAATCTTAAATAATTTACAAAAAAAAATAATATTAAATTATATTTTTATGTTTTTAGTACTTATTTAGTAAAAGATATAAGATTAAGTAAGTTATGTTATAGTATATGAAAAAAAAAAACAATGCTTTACTTAATGGCATTCGTAAAAAAACACTATAAAAAGGCCAAAATCACACTAGGAAAGTTCCTCTTCATAGCTACAAGATCTATCTGATATTTATTGCTTATCTCATAAACACAGTAGACAAAATACAAGCAGAAAACATTATCCATTTAAAAGAAAAGGAGGGCATGATACCTAATTATTACTGCCTATTCTGCGCTACTACTGGTGCATTAAAACCTCGACATATTTTTTGATGTCTCGAAGATTCATCTCGATGTAATGTGGTTCAAATAAAAGTTATATTGCATTTAAAAAAACTTCATTTTAAACGAAATATTGCCTACATTTTAACGTTATTCTTTATGGTAATAATAATACCTCTTATGTAGATATTTTAGGACATTTTTTTTTAATATTTGTGTAGTATATTTTAATTTTAATATATTTATATTTTTTAAACAACTTACCTTTTCATAAATTTCATACGAAGATTTTGTCTTTTCTGCTTGTTTTCTTGCTTACTGTGTCGACCTCGACAACGAATGCATGTACCACAGTGATATAAAGGTGCTGTTACATTATGTTTGTAGAAATTAAACCAAATATATGTTATTGAGTTTATGTTTACTTAGAATAAGTCGACGCTCAATTAGTAGTAGTAATTATAGTAGTTATTCGAAACCAGAAATATGCCATAATTTTTAAGAATAACCCTTATTTCTACAGCCTTGTGAGCAGTTCTTATTTTAAAAATAACTGTTTAACTGTGATGGCAATGTTTAATAATTTGAAGTTATTATAAATGAATTATTGCCACGAAGTTATATAAATAAGTATATAAATACCTATCTTTTAAACTGAGCTGCTCATTTTTGCAATTCATTGCTCATTTCACATAGATATGTATTGTTTTGTGTCAGAGTGATCACTAACTAAAACATGAGTCAAGCCAAATTTGACTTAGCATTCTAAAAGCTTCTAGTTTTACACTTAGATTATTAAGTTACTAATATAATATTTTAACGTGTGAATTTCAAAGGCCAGTAGAATTTTATTTTATTTTAAATTTGGCTTGACGGAATCACTAATTCACTAACTTGTGAAAAAAACTATGTCTCGATTTTATTATTGTGCTCAATTTTTAAGCTAATGCTCAATTTTGCTTAGATATTGAACTTATATTTGAGTTCAATAGTCTGGAAGTTCTTGATGTAGGTAGCTAATTTAGATAAATAATTTAAAATGGCTTAAAGCAACGAGAGTAATATTTTTATGGGCAAACGATTACCCGTCATAGGTACATAATTTTCTCATAAACGTTTCTAAGGATGTTGAAAAAAAAAACAAATTGCAAATGATACTATAATTTTTTTTTTAAACTTATAAATTGCATTATACGATATTAAAAATCATTATTAATAAATACTAAATTGTTTAGAAGCAGTATAAATTTTATATTTTATTGACTTTGTTGTTAGCCCCGGAGCTTCTACAGGAAGCTACTGAAATTAGAATAAGAGATACTTGAGCTTTAAGAAATTATATTTCAATAAGAATTCCCAACCGACTAAATTTGAAAATCCAGTTTATAATTCAGGTTGAATTTATAATAAAAAAGATAAAGTATTTTGCATAATCTTACAACTATAAAATTTGACTCCCTAGCAACTAAAAGTTATATCCTACAATCTAGCAAGTTGTAAATATGATTTCTTATTGATCATTCATAAAATATAAGTTACTATAATTATATTAAGTTAATATATTATTGGCATAATACATTTTAGATAATAAATTATCGTACCTACGTGTAGCGTACGAAATGAAACAACAAAATCATTTATGTCTTCCAAGCTGTAAAATATTTATTTAAGTTGGTCACAAAATATTGTGATAAGTTATTAAGAATAATATATTTCCTAAGTTAAATATTATGTATGTTACAAAATGCTACATGTATAGTTTGTTGATAGATTTAATATAAAAAATACTAAGTACTAAAGTGTGTTATAAAATTACAGGTGTGTTGACATTGTTATTAAATTCATATGAAATTTAAAAAACATGTTTTGTATCTATTCTAGAAATAGATTAAAAATATTTTATATAAAAGATTAAATCGGCAGTCGTAAAAATAAGTATGTTTTTATATAAGATTGTATATTTCGTCAAAACACCTGTAATAATAGATATTTTAACACAATCTCCATTAGTCTAAGTGTTAACAATCAAGTCCATGACACCACAATTTATAATATACATATTATATTATTGTTAAATAAAATTTAAATCTTTCCCTACCTTATTTGTATGAAAGTACAAGCGCTCAGTTTTTAAAGGTGACGATAAATATATTTGTTTTTCTATAATTGCAAGATGAAATCAATTTAATTGACGAAATTAAACCAGTCTTACCGTGGCTATCTTGTTATACCAGTAACTGGATTGCGGAGGTCAGAAATGCACTCTATGTAAAGTACTGAAGGAAGCAGACCCCAACATAGTTCGGAAAAGGCTAGACAACCTAAAGCCTTATGATACCCATCTCATCTGGGAAGTTTCGCTAGTTATTTTTATTTGACCTTGTAAATACAATCAACACATGATTGTTAAACAATATTTAATTTTATTAATCATTAGTACACCTTTTCTTTTGTTATGCCAAACAATAAAATGACAAAATAATAACTACTTATGTATATTATATTAAATGTATATTATATAAAACCCAAAAAATCTTTTCGCATACGTTTTTGTAGTCATTAGGTACAAGAATAATCTCTAAGCCAGTCCTTAGTACAACATAGTATTCTTGCCGAATAATACGAATACAGAAGCTCTTTTGTTTTTATGTTTTATCTATCTATAGATATTGACTATGGTTAATTAACTTTTTAGTTTACTAAAACAACGAAGATACCTACATAAATAGTTATTGTTTTATAAATATAAAAACAAAAATTATAAAATGTTATGAAAGTCTGTAAGTTTCACATTCAGACTTATTAGACAATATATTATTTACAATATATTATACAATTCATTGAATTAAATTAGCTGGCGAATTTAGAGTTGTTAGCTTTTCAGAGTCTGTGAAGGTATGCCAGGTAATTTAATTTGACTCTGTATACCTACAGTAAAAGTATTTTCTTAATGTCTCTCGGGAATCATGGCATTTCGAATACAAACGAATGCTCATTTCCATGTCCATCAAATTAGATTTATCGTGTATAATTATTTGAATTCAGGACTAAGTAATTTATTGTTGTTTTGATTTCCATGTGAGCTTTAAAGAGCTGTAAAACTATTTACGTTAAACTATTTCCTCCCATTTTTAAATAACTTACATTAAGTTAAAAGAGTATTAACAACTCTAGATACTTCCAAGTCGATTGAGAGCGTCCAGTCTGCACCAAGTGCAAAGGGCAACTGATAGAAATCCGACGACTGACGAAACACGAAGTATAGCGAGGAACATTAAAAAAAAAGTTTTACTGTACTAAAAGTTACAAAAAAAATGTGAAAAAAATATCAAGCTTTGATAATTTCTTCATAAATGATTCAAAATCTAAACCCATTAGAATACTATTAGTAGGTAATAGATATTATTATTTATTTTGTTACTTTTATACTTCACATTTATAATTTTTATCTCCGGTAACCCAGTGATATTCTTGTTTGAGTGATCTTGATTTAAATTGTTACCTTCTACGTTGTTCTTTATAGGTCTGTTATTAATAATTATTAAATAATAGTAGTTAGTAGTATTACATTTAGTAGTAGTCATTATTAGATGTGCAATTTTAGTAAATAGACATTTTTTCGATATTTAATGCCAAAATAACTGTTTGGTTTCATATCATACAAAGTAGTGAATTGTTCCGATAAATAAATAAATATAGACAAATTATAATGTTGTTTTTTTATTTTTTAATAATATATTAACTCCATTTGAAATATGATTAGACATTTAAATTAGCCTTTTTTACAGTCCGTTCAACCGATTTTGACTTCTATCGCCTTGGTGGCTTGACAAATAGCAGCTGCAGTACACAGTTGGTATTCGTGCCGATTCGCTTGTCACAAATTCTCTAAACTAAACTTAAAATCACTAAAATTTAGTTTATTCCTGTCAAACGACGATTTCCCCACGCGCGCGCCATTCTGAATTTGACTTATCTGTGAATTTGACGTTCTCGTTTGACGAACCTTCCCAACCACTTCGACTTCAGTTACAAAACAGAACTGAATCTATTTTTATTTTCTTTTTATTATATCTCGAAAACGGTGTGTCCTATCGCAAAAATAATGATAATTTCGACCCCCTTTAAAAAAGCGTTAAACCCCTATTTCTCAACATGTTGGTAATTTTTTTAAATTTTTGTCGTTATTTTCCATTCAAAAACTGAAAAAGTCTAATTAAGACGCTGACAACAGATAAACCGCGGTCACTGTCGAAATGCATGGAAAAGAAAGAGAAGCGCGATGACATAACGCTTGGAATTTATTGCAAAATATGAAGCAATTATCGATTTATTCAAAAATGAGTTGAATAATCGAAAATTAAAAACAACCAAGTTCTAAATTCAAATAAGATGTTCTTGTTATTAATTAAAACACCAACGTAGGTTTATATTAATACAGATATTTTGGATTAAGACTCAAGTAAGAGGTTAGTTTACCGTTAATTTGTGTCGAGATTTTTTTTTCAAAACGTTTTTTGGAAACAACCAAGTTCTGAGAAATATGTTCAAGTTACACATTTTTTTTTTCCGCTATCACAACTATATAGATTTGGCAATTTTTTTGTTTAAGTCATGCCTACTTTTATCGTTTGGCTGTTGTCAGCGCCTTAAAAACACGTCGAGACTGCCGACACATTTTATATGACGAAACTGTGATAAAATGTGTGATTCGAGGCTTGTCACAGGGCCATGCTCGCCCCGCAGATCAAACTTAAGCTGCGTCCCAACTTGTAACATGTTCGCCAAACAAACTTCCAAAATATGAAATAAAAGTAGCAAAATGTGACGTTACACGGCTGCTAGTTTGAATATTATCATATCTGAATGGTGATGGTACCTGGTGGATAGCTAATTCAGTTTAATCTGGTGGATATTCACATCTTGCGGATAGTGGATTCCTTTCAAACTGATGATCTGTTCGAAAAACTTTCTGGATAATCACATCAAGTGAATTTCTTATCTGGATCTTAGATGTAATAGCTAATTTCCAATTGCGTAATTAAGGGTTCGTTGTTTAATGATACGTCAAAAGGTAGATAGGCGTCTAGGCGATCTTATAAGAATTTCTTTAATGTCACTTCTCGTAGAATTTGTGTTCTGTTTTTCGGTTAGAGTAAAGTGCCAAGGGTTACAAAATAAAACAAATAACATACATTTCGTTTCAATTTATATCAGTTACGTCACCACAAATAGTTATGACACAATATTACAGGATGGAAACCTTAATTTACAATATAATCTAACAAATTCAATAATGTTAATCGGAAAGCTATGACGTATCGAAATTGGATGTAGAAATAGTCACCATAATTGTAATAAAAAAAAACAGCTAAAGTAATATTAAAAGTACCGTATGTAAATACTCAGTCACTAGAATTAAATTAGTTTAAACTATTATTAATATAAAGATTAAGTAATGTTATTAAACATTTCGAGCCTATAAAGGTGAGTCATGATCGCAGTTGGCTTCAGTATAAAAAATAACAAAAAAATTGTCGTAGTCAATATCATAAAAATAATCCTAATCCAATTTCGACAATAGTGTCTAGTGTAAGGATTTATAAAAGATTCGATCGCGATATTATAGCCACTTACTTGCGCAAGTAAATTGTTACGTGTATTGGATGATTTTTGCACAAGTAAATCGTTACGTGTATTAGAAGATTTTTGCGCAAATTTCTTCCCACACACATCACGATAGACCTGCGCAAGCCTACATTTGCGCAAATAATTACGTGTGTGGCTAGCTAACTTCAATTTGTACTGACTGAACAGCGCCCTCTGGTGACAATAATGGGAAACAATTATTCCATGGTACAGCGTTTATCAGAAATGCGTGGTCATCATTTAAGGATGAGTTACAAACAATCAAATTGAAACAATTTTCTACATGGAACTAATATGATTATCGCGAATAAATGATTAGTTTTGATGATCTGTACTGTACCACACCATTACATATGACCATACAATTCTGATACATATAGTGTCTTATGCCCTTAGTAATAAGGTTGAAAAGTTGGTTCACCGCCAGTGTCCGCGATGGTACAATAGAAATAAAGGTACCTTTAAAGCTTAAAGGTAGCCCGCGAAATTCAAATTTTCTCAAAGTTATAACTTTGAGAAAATTTGAATGCTGATTAATATAATTCGCGACCGTAACAAATACAGCTTAAGGGAATTATAGTCATTAGTATCAGCAATACAACTCCTTATGTTCATATAAGTGCCAAATGTCATGATTTCATTAAATAGTCATTTAATACACTTAAATGAACTAGAGAGTTTTATTGCTGATTCAAATGTTTATAATTCTGTAAACCCATATTTGCGGGCTACCCCGAAGCTTTCGCATTATTAAGTGAACGTTGCCGCGATCGAATAGGTATAAAAACTCGCACTAGGATCACTGGAGCAATCCTAAATTGTTATTGGAAAGAACAGGCAATGAGGCATCTGTCACGATCGAGTGTGTCCGGCTGTCACACAGTAGATTACAAAGTGAGCTATTTTGGACTACCCACATCAAACTGTACAATTAAGGTAAGCGTCCACAGTTCGACATCGTTGCGCATCGGACGGATCGTATCAAACTTATTAGTTTGTGGCATCGCGTCTACTATAACAATCGGATTACTGACGTCACTGCCAAAAATCATATTGGATCGCATTGGTCAAATAATTTATATTTTGTTTCTTTGTGTCTCTAGTGGTCGCACTTGTATGACTTCCTATACATACAAAGAATATTTTAATCCGTTCGATTCGATCCGTCCGATTTGTACGATACGGAGCTGTGAACGCTAACCTTAAAGGTGTTCTTCCGAAGGCGAACGCAACCGGAAACCGCAGCAGAAAACGGTAACACACAACAATGTCGTCAGCTATACATATACGGAAGGGTTTTCGTAGTCACTTATAAACCAGCCGTGGCGCTGCGGTCTGCCATACCGCCGCACTTGCCCTAGGCCAGGCCTCCAAACGAACGTGCCCTTATTGATGGCCACCGTATTATACCGCGGGACTTTAAGAGTCATGCCCATAACCGGCCTGACGCGCCCCCTGAGGAGGATGTAGCGTCTACCCACAAACGGACTGTTATTACAATTGGGCGACGTTAACGCTGCGGATTGCAGTTGCGGGCGCTTTCGGAAGAGCTCCCTAAGCGTTGGTGTGAACGTCGGCTGCCCGATCGAAGATTCGTTCAAGCTGGCAGGAATAAAAATCTTGTTCGTTATATTAAAGCAAAAATTCGGTACTTGCGCTAAGTTACTAACCTTACAAAATAAAAAGCATATTTTTTTATTAAAAAATCCTTGTAAACCCACACTTACCCATCACAACCTCCTAATCTGATCACAGCTTTACTTACGACAATTTTACTTTACTAACTTTAAATTTTACCAGATATACGCGGTTTTAAAGAATAAAAATATATATGCAAGAGATTTACTAAACGAAATAAAAACTATAAAAAAATCACGCAGATTTTTTTTCCGAGCCAGTGAGTGCTATAATACTACAGATCATAGAGAAAAACGCTGAAAAGAATGAGATCAACTTTAGTTCAGAATAAAACAAAACTGGCTTGAAGAAACACTTCACTCTGAATACAACCAAAAATGTTGAAGGTCATTGGACGAAAATACATGGATCTTTGAATATACCTAAACACGTCTTCGGTCTTTCGGTTAGCTATGTATGAGTACGCTATTTTTTTTTCTTTTTTTGCATCTGAAACGATGTCGACTATTGTGCCAGCGTCATGACGTGATGGCAACCCAGGTTAGCCGTCGAACTTTGCACTTTGTCTTAGTTATCTAGTTATATGTTAGTAGCTTTGTCCAAAGTTTATTTTACTTTGGGCAATAAAAAAAAAATCACGTCAACAGTAAAAGTAAAGTGTTAAAAAAAAACACTAAAAATTATTGTTCGTAAATAAATTGTGCGATACTTTTTTAAATTTTACAGGAGTTTAGTAAAATCACGTATATCTGGTAAAATTCCTCACACAATTAAACATAAATCCATTAGTTAGTACATAAGGGGTGGACACTTAGGCTGACATCTATTGAGCGAATTTTTACTTTACTCAAGCTTAGTACAATAGCGTTTCATATGAAAACAAACCCTTACTCTTATAAAGTTAATGCTCACATTCGTATAAACGCTTGATCACAGTCGCTTATAGGAATACATACATTAATATGTTACAAATAAGGTTCATTTTCGTATGAAACGCTAACGTACTTAGCATCAGTAGACAGTTCACTCTATAGATCTCAGGCCGACATCTCCAAACGTCACCTAGTACGTACTTTGACTTAGAAATCTCCGCGTCTCTATCTTGCACTTGTAATTTGACAGTTGTGTGAAAGTGACAGGAATAACGCTTAGCCAAAGTACAAACTAAGTAACGTTTATAGATCTCGGCGTCAGTTTGTGACTTCAGACAACACTTTAGACCAATTTAATACAAATCTTCTCTTCCTAAACGATTTGTCCAGGCTGGCCACAAACTGAATGCCCACTAACATTATAGATATGACAAATGAATTCCACGACTATCAAAATTGGAATGCTTGTGGATATCGCCAATCATGTGTTGCGTTAAGTTCGGGATTAGTACAAAAATAAAAGTGATTCGTTACGATTCGCGATTGAGTGATAATGTCATCATTAGCATAATCTGGTTGAGACACAGGCGGGCCCAATGCGGGTTGGTAGATGTCACATGTCTTTGAATTTTTGGTTCTAGGTCATGCCGGTTTCGTCACGATGTTTTTCTTTACCGTTTTGAGAGCAGTGGCGATGAAATAATTTACACAAAGTAAAGCGCCTGTCTAGGTTCCAACCTAAAACTCGTAAGTCGGGGCCGTTACCACTGCATATCATTGTCATTGTTTTAATTGAAAAACACTTTCTTCCACGCTAGCAAAACTTAGAAAATCCATAGATTCCTTCATTAAAATTTTCAAAGCCAAATAAAAAATAAAAATCCGCTTCAACAATATTCTTAGGGTCAGCGCACACCGAACTGCAAAATACTCGCGTAGTCTCAGAAAATGCTCTGCTAGTATGCGCTGACGCTTTATCGTTGCGATTACATAAGACACACGCAGACAAGCTATTTGTACCTCTATTTTTAACACAACTGCCCCAAAAGAGAGTTTTTTTTGGTAACTATAATTTAAAAAATTAAAAAATGGGAATAATGTAAAATTAATTGAGTCTGAAATCGCGAAAAAAGCTGGTATTATTATGAACGCTGCCGATATTATCACCCAATCGTAACTATAGATGAACGAAGACGCGCCCACTCTTACAACCCGTGCGCATTAACATGGCACCTGGCTCGAAGACGTTCGGACCTCCCCCCGCCCCGCGCCCCGCAAGGCGCGGCGCGGGGCGGGGCGCGGAGGGAGTGTTGAGTCCCGAGCGTGCCATGTTAATACGCACGGGTTGTACACGCCCCGCGCTTACAGTGCAGTAATCGCGTTTAGGAAGAAGAGTGGGGCGCATCTTCGTGGATGGCTTCGTAACTAAAAAGCAGAAGTTCTAAGGATACGACACGACAGACTATATCTTAAAATATTAAATGTAATTAATTGTTATCAGTGAGCAGCGAGTATTAAGACACACTACTTAGAGAGTTGTTTTTACTGTGTTGTGACGATACATCAAAATCTTTCTGTACACGAACGTATCAAATTTTTTCTGTATCTCTATCTCTTTCTGTCACTTGTCTGTTTATTATTACTACATTACTAACACTAGGCGACGTCTAAATGAATGCAAAAAAAAAGCGCGCTGTTGGATTTTCAACTATCGCCGTTTAACAGAGCGTTGTAAATCCAAAACCGCACATTTATTCAGGGATACATTTAGGTATTGCTAAATGTCAGTAAAAACGGGTATTAGAAGCGGTATTGACTAGAATAAGAAGTCCAAGCACCCCGCACTCTTACCCCGCGTCCTACTTAAAAGCGATCGCCGCGCGTACACCAACGTTAGAATTTTTTGTTAGGCGAACCTGAACGCGTGGTCGCACATTTACGTAAAATTCAAAAGCGATTTTCGACTAAACTATTGGCCGAAAAATGTATTACGAACATAGAATTTAAGAAATCATACCATAATGAAATAGGTCTTCCCGCAATCGTTATTTCACGAGAGAATCGCTTTTGAATTCCGCGTAAGTTTAAGGTATTTATGCTCGTGACTGTTCAGTCTCCCCCGAAATCTCAAACGCCACTTAACTTTGACCCCGCGTCTTGAAAGCCATGTAGCGTCGCGCGAATATAGGATTTTTCGAACCTGAACGCGTGTTCGCGCCGACAGAGGGCGCTTTCCAGTTTTCCGAACAAAAGTGACATACGCACGCGACCGATCGCGTATTCACGCAACGATCGGTTTTAAATAGGACGCGGCCTGATGCAGCGCTTTCGCGATTGCGATTGGCCATCTCGCTCTAGTAAATAGCACTTTTAAGTGTAACATTATCGAATAAGAATAGATTTTGTAAAAAATATGCGAAGTAGTATCCGCGTTAACCTATCCAAGTTTTAAACTATCGTGCCCATAGAACTCCGGCTATATCTTTTGTCTACCAATGTTACACATTGCGTTAACCGTAGTTTATCTTAAACATACATGATACACACTAATGTACTTATACTTTAACAGATATCCGACCTGGTACCGTTTGGTACTACGGTACACTAAATGCAGACAGCGATCGAAGCACAGTGAAACTAGTGTCAAATGAGAGTTGAGAACAATTGATTTATTAATGAATCTTTTCTTGGTACTAGCTCACTATAATACGGCCCATTAATCATGACCGGTCTGAACATAAAGCTCTCCGAACTTTCGCGCATGTTCTCTCACTCACACTCGCCTCATGTCACCCTTTGGTTCCCAAAAAATGGAATTGCGCAGCCTTCTGCGCAATGTTCAGACCGGCCATGATTCATCGGCCGTATTGTACAAGCGATGATGTGGTCGACTATGGTGATAAAATAATCGTAGGATTCATAATATTTTACAATAATTGTAGTGTCAATTAAAAAAGAAAACGTTTCGTCAATTATTCACAACTCCCTTCTCTAGGCCAGCCAAACATCCGGAATTACGGATAAATTTTTCGAAACGCGTATTTCCCAAGTCCCGTAACACGGATCTCAAGATCCGTCCCGGAATTCCGGATATCAAAAGCCAGTAACACGAAAAAACTACTAGAAATGGACACTCTCAAAGGTGAAAACCTATACACGAACAATATTAGATTATTACGTATAATGACTGGATTCGCCCGCGATTTTACAGTTAACATTTACATACGATTTTAGTCTTTAATCTTATTACAATAAGAACCATAGTAGCTTAGTTATAAGATGATACGAGACTGGAAAGTTTGATCGATTTGAATACGGTCTACAGAATATGGAGGGTTGAAAAATTACGCATTTCTTAAATAAAGTTATTTTTATTACAAATATTTATAAAAAATCTGGAAGATTTGATTCGATGTCTCATTTCAATTATTTGACTCGTAAATCGGATATGACAGATTATTGTCTTGCCCTATAAAACCGACTTGTCAATTTGAGAATGTAAAAATAAAAATGTACACAATATTAAAACTTGGGATGGAAGAATGAAAGACGGCTCACAATCCGTTTTTCTTTTAAAAGCACAACCTAATTTTTACAGGGTTTCCAACCAAGAATAAAATAAGAAAAAATCTAAAAAGTTTGTGTACAAATATGCCCAAAGATGGACAATTTCGTAGTCATAAGAATGCACCCTAGAATAGTATGGGACCAACTTAAAATATACTAAAGCAATCGCTTTTATTTTTTATTGAAACAGCTGTTTTTTTTTGTCGTAATCATAAGTGTTTTCATATTCTATCCCTGCCGTCACAGGCTCTTTTCACAAGCGAATTTACACGGTATTGTCAAAATATTGAAGATCGAAATAGTTAAGAGAAATAGGAAATAGTTTTTAAAACCACCTAGGCGATTTTGATCTTCATTTGGTTAGTAATACTGTGTAAATTCCCTTGCAAAATTAGTTGCCCGTGAAATCATGCACCATGCGCATGGCGCCACGAAACTACCTTATCCGCCTGTAAATAGGGCTCATCAAGTTCGTAGAGTGTTGTCTATGTCACTCATACCTATGACCACAGAGCACGGAGACGCCACTTGTCAACACTTTCCATTCAAACGCGTGTCACTGTTTACTAGCACTAAGACACAAGGCGTATAGAAATTTGCGGCGTTCCATGACAGAAGTACTGCGCTCAACGCACTTTCGGCGACACGAATTTTATTACAGTCTGCGCGCGACTGCTAGTCGTTGGCTGAGGTATGTCAGCGGTGAGACGGGGGAGGTAGACCAAAGGCTAAGCTAACTAAGTCTGAAAATCTTGTCAATGGTGCAGACTCTGTTTTCCACAAACTAAACAAAATTTAAGTTCAGTGCATCTTTTTCTTTCTATTTCATTAAGAAAAGGACAAAAGATAAATTTTAGTTTAGTACTGTCAAACTGTCACTACTCCATACAAGTTTTGACGCGATTAAAACTTGCCTACTAAAATTACGTCAATTTACGTCAGGCGGTGATTAATTTAACAGGACTAAACTAAAATATATCTTCTGTCCTTTTCATAATGAAATAGAAAGAAAAAGATACACTGAACTTAAATTTAGTTTAGTTTGTGAACAACAGAATCGGCAGCACTGGCGCCGATCACGTCTCACCGCTCACATGCTCAAGCAATACGACCAGTCGCGCGCAGACTATATTAGCTACTGTCGTCTTCAGTTCAGACGCTGCTAGCGCGGCGATTCTGTGCTCTGAGCCTATAACAGTCTGTTTCTGAAGCCGAATGTGCCATGTTTACTTCCCGGTTCCGTACGTAATTCATCAACCCTGCCTGAGTTTAAGAAGGTAAATAAATTAAAAAATACTACAGCAAGCACCGGTAGAGGTAGAAAGAGCGCTAATGCAGTGACTCAAGATACGATACAATGAAGAGTTGTCGCGGGAAACGACGGCGCAAATAAATGTAAATAAAATCATTTAAAAAAATAAAATCTCTAAGCGAAATATAAATTGCGCGATAATACTTGATAGGACATCGTGCAGTAATATTCAAATTGTTCCTGTTTACTTATAATAAAAATAATTTATAATCTTCATTATCGAGCCCGAAATGTTGAGCGTTAAGTCTGGCAACATTTAAAAAAAACAATCTACGTTAGGCCTTCATACAATTAAAAACAATATTCAATACACTCGCATATACACTACATGTAACATCATGATAAAAAAAATACTTCACAAAAAAATAAACATTGGTCACACCGCCGTCTCCCGCGCAGAATCTCACTAAACTATGGCAACACTGTTTACAGTCCCACTAACTTACAGCAACACTATCTGATCACGTGCTTGTACCCTATAACCTGACTGCCGCTATAATTCGTTATCTCGTCTACCTAGCTATCTTCTCTCACGGCTTTTTTGTTTTACAATCTGGAAAGAAAGAAAAACAATTAAGGTTAGTTAAAAATAAACATGTTTTTAGGGTTCCAGTACCCAAGAGGTGCCAACGGGACCCTATTACTAAGGCTCCGCGGTCGGTTCGTCCGTCTGCCCGTTTGTTACAGTTCGATTCAAACTTAATGGCGGTTTGGAAATTAGCTACTCGCTGCGCAGTACCCCACCCCTCACCCCCACTGACACATGAAATTGTTACTGCGCAGCGACTCGTCTCATGTTCCGAGCCGCTATTAATAATAAATAACATAATAATCCTAATAATAATTTCACAGAGTGTGACCGCTATAACTACAAACAATAAAAATATGTAATGTTAGAGCATAAGTATCTAGAATTTTCTAGATTTAGAATGTGTATCCATGTGATAGTCGCGGTCAACAAACACAACAAAAGAAGATAGTACAGTTACCTCAGCTCACTTGGTGTGGAACTCTTTGATGCAGAGCGCGCACGACCAGGAGCCCTCGGGCGGCGTGTTCAGCGGCGGCGCCAGGCAGTACATGTGGTAGCCGCGGTCGCAATCGTCGCAGAACAACAGCTGGTCCTGTAAAACAACATGGATAATATTAAATTACATTGTCGCAATCGCTCCATGCTGCGTCCGAGGCCCTAGACAAAGTGACATTCTACAACGTCCTGTGTGTGCAATATAACAACACCTTCAGGATGCTATTGCGGCTGCCGTGGCGTTGTAGTGCGTCGGGCATGTTTGCGGAGGCACTTCATGACATGGCATGGCATGACATGGCGCATAATGGCAATTTCATGCCATTATGCGTAACAAAGCAGCATCCTTACTACAACGTTTACGTAACAGTCGGAATGGCATCCTGAAAATGATTGTTGCGAGACCAGACTGCCTCATCCAGAGGCACCTAGTGGAGGTGCCTTTAGGCTTAACACGTTAATTAACTCAGAATTATCTACTAACATAGTAGATAAGCACAAATTGTTACTAACTAATTACTAATAATCTATGGACTGTAACGTCTGAAATTCGAAACGATGATAAAAAAGGCGAAATTGTATAGGACTGACATAAGCTATTGAAAAGCTTGTAAATCTTGTTGAAAGTCGTTGTAGAAATACGAAATGCTTTCGAAGCGATTGTCACTTGTCTAGGCCCTCTGGTTAGACTGGAAGCTAACTCTAACATAGATGGGAAAAGGCTAGGTGGATGATGATTATCGGGATGGCTGGTGATGTTAATCAAGTAAATATACGGAAAGTAAGTTCATCCAATGCGGGTTTGCACCCAGGAAAAGAATGTGCGAAACGATGACATGCGGGCGGCGCACCTTCGGGCCAGACACGCACAATTCCGCAAGATAGAAAAAAGGCTCATATATTTTAAATATGAAAGTGTTTATTGGTTTGCATTACTTTAACGTACCAACGGAGCAACGGATCTACGTGATTTGAGCAAAGAGAAGTCTGTCTTTAGACTAATTTGACATTTCAAGTGATTGTTGTTTGCATTTTCAATATAGAGTTTGACATTTGCACCTGTCAAATTAGTCTACGAGATTAAAAAACAGACTTTAGTTTATGGGTTATCCCGGTGAAATATTCGGTTCCTCTGAAATCGACCTAGAGAGCGAAGCCGCGGGTTAAAGCTATTCTGCGTTCGCAACTTATTTGCCAAACATGTAAACAAACACGAGTTTTAGGAAAAACAACTGTAATGCCTACACATAAGGTTCAGTTTGCGCTAAAACATCATTATTTTTTAATGACTTTTTCAACGGACCTAGTCAGTCTAAAATCAACTTTATTTACATTTACATAAAGTTGATGATTGAACATCAATATTGGAAACAAGAATTTGAATAGACCTTATATGGCTATATTTGTACTTACATCATTATCACTGGTGCCGCAAACGGAGCAACACTTACACTCGATGCACTGCCAGCGGTACTTGCGCACTGACACGATCATGTTCACTGTGAACTGTAGACATGTGGGGTGACCTGAACATACAGAGAGCTACGTAAATACGTTTTGTCATGGAGTTATGTGTGATTAATGTATGTAGAAATTATTATCGTGTTGTTGGAATCTCTTCATTTAATTAATAATATAAAGTGTGTAAAAATCGTGTAAAATAATTTAAAGGATCATTTGGACGGACTGTCAACTAGAGCCGAGGATATTAAAAAAATCCGACAGCAAATAACGTATTGGAAATACAAAATAACGAAATCAACCACGTAGCATGAAAAAAAAAACTTAATAACTTAAATTTACAAAAATGATCCTGTCTTTTCGATTTACCTTTTGCATGATTTTCAAATTATCAATACTAGGTAGAAGTTTTTTTACAAGAGATTTTGGAAATGAAGAGCTCCATAAACATCATTAAAAAAAACAAATTCACATATTGTAAGGCACATAGGATTTTCTTACCTTATCGAATCTTCAATCGCCTTCGCAATTTAATATTATTTATTTATTTATTGCAAATAATTATAGAATAGGGGAAAACATAATGTGCCGAACAATAGTGAAAAATAAAAAGTAAATAAACAACACTTAGAACAATTAATGACTTACAATTTATTTAGAAGAGAAAAATAAAATGTCTAAAGGGAAGTGCACATTCACTATTCTTCAGCACAGCTAGACTAAATAAAAATCGACTAAGAATCGAGTTCATACAATTTAATTCTGATAAAGTAGCAATGTTTTACAAAAAAATAAAATAATTAAAAAAAAACATGAATAATTTTTAATTTTTATAAATTCTCGGACTTACGCTAAAATAAAGGAAATATATGAAACAACAACGGAAACATTAGATTTTTATATTATTCTTTGGGTATCCGCATTTATGCACTTCCCTGCAGGCATTAAACTTTTAAAATAAAAAATACCTATAGATATTGCCGAGATAAATAAAATATGAGAAATCAACATTTGGTACCGTCAATAAACATTTATATTACAAACAGTGATAAACTGGCACTTTTAAGTACCACATAACACAACAACTCTTGAAAAAATGGAAACATTTCACATTTAAAATCCCACATAAAATTCGACAATAATAAATAATATAATGTTCTTTAAAATGGTTATAATATTATTATTCAATATTTTAGTAAAATTACTAAACATGTATTTCATCTATAGTGATTATTTATTGTTTATAATATGTATATTATATAAATATCACCGACATAGTAAACCACAGCATATTTATCATTACACAGGGTGGTGATTTAAAATTAAGTCAACTTTTAATTAAGTATGATTTTATTTTGAATTTCAATAGAAAAAGGTTTTTTACCCTTTTACTTTTTATATCGGGAGTAGCTCATATAAATGATTTTAAGTTTAGACCCTATGGCAAAAACTTTTTTAAACCATCACCTCAGTCAATTAATGTCTATGGTCATCATAGGCCCTCTTCTGAACAAGAGAAACTCAACCACTGAGCAAATTCCCTCACTTATAACAGTTCTTTCATACAACCACCCTGCATAAACAATTACATATAAAGATATAATATATACAATACGACCGACTGATCATAGGCTCTCCGAACTTTCACGCATGTTCTACCACTCACACTCGTCTCATGTCACTATTTGGTTCCTCGAAAATGTTATTGCGCAGCCTTCTGCGCAAAGTTCGGACCGGCCAAGATACATCGGCCGTATTGTATTAAATACGAACTCTATCGAAGGTTACAATTGCACATACTAAGGCACCTAAAAGACGAGACACAATATTAATATAATATTTATTTATAAAACGGTAACTTATATACTACTCTCCTACTTTCCGCGTCCCCGAAGGGCTTATACGCGGCACCAGGGTTAAGTACATAGGTACCATTATCAAGCCACGGTTTGTACACAATGGCTTATTATTAGTCACATTTTCATTTCATGTATACTCCATTTGAAATAAGATTAGACCTATAGATAAGCCTTTTTTACATTCCGTTCAACCGATTTTGAATTAATTCTATTGCGTTGGTGGCATGACAAATGGCAACCGCAGTAGATAGTTGGTATTGTGTAACTTTTTTTGCTTTTAATGCTATCCTTATGCCTACGGTATAGAAGTCAAAATCGGTTGAACGGACTGTAAAAGGGTTTGTTTTAATGTCTAATCTTATTTCAAATGGGGTATAGTAATTCGTCAAACATGGAGAATAAGATGAAACTGCTGTCATTCGTAGATCTTTGACAGTCGTTACGGGTATTCAGAAGAGTAAACGCCTGACCACCAGTCCTGCCAAGGGGTATCATGTTACCCGATAACTGGGTTGTGGAGGTCAGATAGGCAGTCGCTCCGTGTAAAATACTCTTATACAGCTGCGTCCGGTTGGACTGGAAGCCGACCCCAACATAGTTGGAATAAGGCTAGGCAGGTTGATTGATTGGAAAATAAGATGAAAATATTACAAGAGCGAATGATAGTGATCTGTTATAAATATTGTAACAACACGGAAACGCCTCGACAGTCGCTAGGGGTAGCAGACTGATGATTTCGTGCTCTGTAAATATTTCGTAGTAAAGAGGCGGTAAACACTGTATAATTCCATGGTAGCTAAAATGAAAGTATATGAATCTATTCTCAATTTTACACAAGCACAAGTACTTAGTTCATTGGTGTTGAGATGTCATTACTACTTTTACGTGCGTAATAATAAGTGGGTTATCTTGAAATACATAGTTGCAGAGGAATATAGGATTATTTTTACCATCACCACAGTGATGATAAATAATCAAAACTACAGTTAATTATGGACGAGTTTCTTGCCCGTTTTTCTCCATAGAGATCTACGTTTTGAATGGGCAACTAGCATCAACTTTCTGACTAACTGACAAACTCTTTGATTTGACAATTCAAAGGCACCTGTAAGATGGTTTGATTGAAATTAATGCTTTGAGTTTGAGTTTCTGAAGAAGTTTATGGAGTATGAAAATGTGGCCAAAATAAGTAATTAAAGTACAGAACCTAAAGATTTCCAATTAAAAGATCAAAACAAGTGAACAATGTCAGATTCCATCGCCACAATAATTACCTTAACTATAAAGTATATATATTTCATAACTAATATAGAAATATCTATCAAGAAAATAAATTGTCAATATATCGTAATATAAAATTTTATATCTAAAAATTAAAAACCTAATTTCAATTAAAATTTTCTTAAAAATTTAAACAAAAAAATTCTATAAACTATAGGAATGATATTTTATTATCAATGCGCATGATACATAATGTAAGTATCAAAAATAAATAAAAGCAAATATACTTTAAAAGAACATGTTTAAATCTATGGTCATGAGAAAATATAAATGTAACTATTATAATATGGGGGGCTTATTTAAACTGGCATTTTTAATATTATGTTATCGCCAACGCATCTTGAGCAAGCATGGTGATCAATGCTCATGCCTTCTTTGTTTGAGAAGACGTTTTTGCCCTGCAGTAGGACAGTAACAGGTTGTTTTTTTTTATTAATATTTAAAGTTATGTACAAAGTTTGTAACAGAACAATAAAAACAGCGCATTGAAAAATAACATGAAGTTAATCTTTTTAAAATTTAAGTTTTTTTTTTTTCAAAATCTTTGGGTTACTATACAAAAAATGTTGATAAAAAAGGCACGTAAAAGCTCCTATTTATATGTAATGTTATAACATTTATGTAATAAGCTACTATTATTGACCCGCCTACGCTTAGGATATTTATTATTTAACACTATTATACCCAGACTAAATAGTTCTTGAACACAAGAATTAGTAAAAAGTGTGTACAGGACTGTTATTGCAAACTTCACTCGCAGTGTTTAAAAAACTAGTGACGATTCAATGTAAAATTCATTATCTAAAAACCCGATAAAACGCACGAAATCTATTTAGTTAAAAACCAGTAAGGAGCGCTACACACTCGTTCGGGTCGGCACATTGGATTCGGCAGTATACATTTGTTGAACAAAGTCGACCCGAAGCAATTACTACACATATTCGGCTCGTGCCGATTGGCAATCTTCATTCGGCATCTACCCTCACTGAATCATGTTCGGGTCGGCTCCATTCGAGCTAAGTGTTTTTCCCGAACATTTATCTGCAATATTCGATTTCGCCGCCCGGCTGTGCCGAATCATTCCGACTCGAATAAGTGTGTAGTACCCCTAAGAAATAGTCAATTTAAGTACCCGTAAATATGCCACATTGAGCTTAAGAAAGAGCCTGTCATTAAGGCTTAAGTGACAAAGACCATGATATACAGTTTGACCTCACCGCTGTACCGCGCGTGTGCGTGGCGCACGGGCGGCAGTGCGCCGCTCATTCGTCAACGCTGCCGCCCTCCTCGCCGCGCATTCCTAAGGCGCCGTACAGCGGTTTAGCAAAACTTTTTCTAAACCTCTCCGTGTCATATTCTCAGTCGGTACTGTAATTTTATCTCAGCATCAGAGGCGAAAAAGAGACAAAAGTTTTCTTTCACCCCTAGCGCGAACATCATGCATTATTTCACCCAAATATGACAAAAAACATCAATTGAAAATATTGTATTGCTAAAAACATGTATAAAATCATTATTGCTATCTATACTTGCGTAGTCGGGTAACTGTATCTCTATGCCCAATTTATCTTGATTAAAATGTACTGTTTCTGTTATAAAAACATGCGTACACCGTAAAACCGGCGAACCGTCCACTATTCTGTATAACCATCGTAAAATAGACTTTAATGCATTTGATATAAAATCCTAATTTGAATCAAGATATTTCCGTGTCGGAGCGGTGCTGTTATCATGAGCGATGACCTACTCTAACCCGCAACAAGCAGCAAAGAAGCTATAATTTTATCGACTGCGCCAACCGTGCCGTCAAATTTGCAATTTAATTTGTCAAATCGACATAATGATGGGTCAAGTTCATAAGTTCTGAGTTGAGCTACACGATTACTGAATAATGCGTGCACTGACTGGACAGGGCCACTCAAATCTGATTGGTTGTTTCCTCAAAAGACCATCTCAGACTATATGGTTCTCATATGGCCTGACCAAGATTATGTCTGGACTTTAAAAGAGACTGTGACCTCTGAGTTCGATCTTTCTTCTCAGTATACACTGAGCTCATGTAGTGTTAAAACATAATTTTATAAATTTTTGACGTGTTTTCTTATCATGCGTGAATTTGACAAACAAAATGTCAATTTGACGTACATTTGACGTGTGCTTTCTTGGGTACCGCCGCCTTCTTGACTCAAGATATATTGGGCACAGAGTAACGCGTGCAGTGACTGTGTTGCAGCGTGACTAGAAAGCTAGGGACATCTGAACGATCGGCGCCACTGTAGAACTTTAGTTCAAGCAGCGCCATTATTTGGCATCAAGCGAAGCTATGACTAAATTAAATTGTCTGTAGTGTTGCCAGATTACGACTGTTAAGTATTGCTTTTAAAAATGTATACTTGACAAATGTATAAAAAAATACGTTCAAATTTCGTAAAAAATATAAATTCTATATTAATTTGATAAGTAACGAGAATTTAATCGTAAAATAAGGGTATACATAGTGTAAATTAAATTTTATCTAAACAATAACATATATATAATAATTTGAAATAATCCTAATATTTGAAATAAATCTAAAAAAATATCTCGCTCTTATAACGAGGCAACTGGCAACACTACGATCTAGAGTTTCTCACCCGAAATCATGTAATTTTGATAAGGCACTTGTACTCACTAAAAATAATATAAAACATTAGGGTATAAACATTACAACAGACAACAATTTAAAATATCTCATCATTTGGCATCCATCGTCACAAGTGTTGATTTTCACATGGCAACACCAAGATCACATAGTGCAACATTGACACAGATAAAAAATCACAATGATATGTGACATAGAATTATTATAAGGATATATTTAAATTTTTATGTTCGGATATGACGTAGTATACTTTAGACAAAGATTTTGACATATTTATTGTGATGCCACTATTCTACGAATATGATTACAACATTAAAACTACTAAATATGCATCATAGGTCTTTTCATTCGAAAATTAGCGTATAAAACCTGGAATGTAACATTTAAAACTAGCCATCAAACATTCTCTTTGGTAAGACCGACAAAAAAAATTCCCAGAACTTTTTTGTGACTGACAAACACACAAATAATACTCAGAAAATCAGAATTTAGATGTTATTGGAACGGGTGACGTAGACTTCACAGTCATATGTAGGGCTTTGACGGGAGGGTGGGGAGACGGGGTACTGCCCGTATTCGTCATTCAGGAGTTTCGTCTGGGAAGCGAAGTTATCGAAATCATCAGCTGAGTAGGACATAGAGCTGAGTATCTCTACGACTCCATTGAGTTTTATGCTATCTCTGAGATGTCTATGGCGTTCGCAGACGCGGTTCTCGAGGTGGTAGCACGTGGGCTTGGGGAGGCCGTTGCGCGGAGGCCGGCCGCGCCTCTTACCTGATCTGCCGCAGTCGGAGCAGCTGACTAACTCTTCGGGTGTTCCCGTCTTCTTGTTTTCGCGGTCGTCGCCGAGACAGAAGTCGCAGTAGGGTGATGGTGACGCCTAGAAAAGAAATTAGTTTAAATTCAATGGATACCTGCCTAATATGGTGATGATGAGCCATTTCTTTATAGTTTTCTTAACGTCAAACTGCTAAAATCTTTTTGATTATAGTTCGCGGGCGACTGCTACTCACCGCCTGAGGTATGTGAGCAGTGAGACGCGGGAGGGCACCATTGATAAAATTGGCAGACTGAATTAGCTTGGCCTTTGTGTAAATGTGTATGTGTACCTTCCCCTTAGTTAATTGATTCAGGCGTCACTTTGCGGAAATCCATTATAAAATACAATAGACGTAGATATATTTAGTTTCTGTTCTGGTTTGTAATTGGTCAATTTAGTCTTGTTCTGGTTTGTAATTGGTCAATTTTCATCCTGAGGATGCTTCGTTGAGAGTTTTTTATGACTCTCGAAGAATAGCTAAGCGGAATAGGTTACTAAATATATCTACGTCTATTGTATTTTACCTTCCCCTTCTCACCGCTCACATGCCTCAGACCGTGACTAGTAGTCGCGCGCTGACTATACGTTACATCACGTCACAATCAAAAGCTAGGACAATTGAACATGAAACAAATAACTTATATGACAGATTGCTCTGCCTCTCCAGAGTTAACAAACCTCCTTAGCCTTAATGGCATCGCCAGGCTCCTTGACCTCAGGGGTGGCGGAAGCCGAGGGTACAGGCGCTGGGGGCGCGGCCGCGTGCACAGCCGCTGACAGCGGAACATGCGCTGAATCTGAGCTCGATGTATCCGCTGAGGCGGGCCGCGGCGGTGGCGTCGCGCGACGTGCTGGCGGGGTTGGTACACCGGCTAGACGGAGAAAGGAGATAAGATAGATGCTTCTATGGAGGTTGTTTGGACTAGAAGCTGTACCATTGGTATTCAATGTCATTCTAATCTTTTCGCAAGTATAGAAAATAAAATCGAGTGTTGGCAACAGCGCTACCAAAGCAATATTTCGGCATACCACTCCACCAAGACATCTCATGTTATGACATGCCTAGAATAGTATAGAATAAAATATTTACCATAGTTTTATGGGTGGGGTAGTATTCACGCTATGACGGACCCTGACTCGCTATGATACTTTTAAAATAACTATTTTATGTTTGCGTCTCATTGAACCGGCAATAAAGTTTTAGATTCAGCATGTTTAATATTATCCCTCAATATGTCACCCGTACATAAATAGTAACAGGATTCGATTAGATGCAGTTATGTCATAGTAAATAAGAGCCCTGAGCGTTGAAAGTCTACAATATAAAACGTCAAACGATCTACAACATGGCACCTGGCTCGACTCGAATGACGTTTGTAACTTCTCCCGAATCGGCACGGCGACGGCGGGGCGCCGCGCGGGTTTCGGGGAGTATTGATTTCCAAGCCAGGTGCCATGTTAATTCGCCCGTGTTGTATAATATGTGCCAATGCTAAGTAAGCTGCAGCGGTAAGTTACTTGAGAATAGACTAAAACGAAAATGAAGGTCTAAAAAATCTAACCCTCGGGAGGTGGCGTGGCGCGCCGAGCTGGCGTATCCTGGATGCCGGCTGGTAAACAGAATCAGGGTTATAGCATGGCGGAAATATCTGTGGGCCTGGGAGCTGACCACCTATCATCGTATAAGGGTAGAAAAATAAACGTGGAAACATCAATATACATTTGAAGACTGCTGATGGTGGCCGCTGAATTGAGTAACGTAACATGTAACGTAATTCAGAAAGGGCTCTACAGATATTAGCACTGAGTTAAGATGCGTAAATAATAGACGATGTAAGCCAAATTGTGACAATAATTTGGCAAAGTAGTTAAAGATTTAGAAGAACACTTTAGCATTTTTGCTAAGTGTGCATGTGACAACACGGAAATGCACACCTTTGTATTGAATTGGGCTAAGTGTGCATGCGACAATACGTACATGCACATCATAACATCGAATTTTGCTAAGTGTGCATGTGCTTGCAATGTTAAGTTTGTTCGACAAAAATATTCATTATAATAATTGTTTTCTACTCCGCGAAACAACGTAACGACATAATTTACTTTATAAAAATAAACTAAAATGTTTTATTTTAAATTCCCGTCTTCAACAAAATACAAAAAAAAGTAGAAATAGTAGTCAAATAATGATGTATGAACACCACTTACGCTGCCCTCAGGACACTTGTGTTGCATGAAATTATAAACATTTGTAAACTCACACGAATACTAGTAATGTGCATGCATCACTCATTGCTACGAAAATTATAGACTTTTGTAATAAAAAAATTACGTAATTGGTTATTGAAAGTTTTCCCGAGCAAATAATACCTCGCGAGGTCATTGGAAGATAGTGCCTTATTGTCTGATTTCGCATATGCGCGATACACATATGTATGCGCAAACCTTCGAAAATGGCAGTCGATCTGCGGTAAACTCTCACGACGTAACAACATTATTAATTTATGAAATACGCGTTTTTAGGGTTTTTCAGATTGTTAGTGCTCTTGTGGATATAGGTAGTGCAAACACTTACCGCGTGCTTTTTTTTAATTTTGCAGTTAAGGTGCATCCACACAACCAACTATACCCAACATTTTGCTGATGGTGATAACATTAAGTAAGTTTACTAAATAACTTTTTGTTATCCGGTGTTGCACACTAACACTTGCAAATATTGCTCCACAAAAAGCAATTTCGGTGTAAATGCACCTTTATGGGTAACATATTTCATACCTTCTGGTGGTAAATGACCACTAAGGGATATATTTTATCAGGTGATTACATCATAATAATGGAACTCACCAGCCCCAACAGCAGGATTATTGAGGAACGTAACATAACTGTCTTGGTACTCCGTGGCGGGTTGCGCGGGTTGCGAGGGCTGCGCGGGCGGCTGCAGCGCGGGCGGCGTGTGCGCGCCGGGCCGCGAGTCGCGCGAGTCGCCGTCGCTGGCGCCCGCGCCGCCCGACCCGCCCGACGCCTCCTTGTGTGTGTGCGTGAAGTGGTACGTGAGCCCCGGACGTGTTTTGTACTTGGCGCCACAGACTGGGGGAAGGGGGGGTTGGTTAAGTTGTGCGGTATGGTGAGAAGGGTGAATTGAGCTTTGTGTAGATTTGATGTGACTTGATGCAGTTCAAACAGCTTCATTGATCTAAGTTTCTTTATGGAAAAGACAAAATCTAAAGCCAAGGTTTCATAAACATACCCTTCTAATCGAGCGTATCATTATGTAATTCATTGCGTCTCATTAAACATAGCCCAAAATAATTTAAATATTTCTAAAATCTTCATCGGCAATTTCCATAAATCTGCCTTGTGCCTAACTTACTTATTCACACCAAAAATACAAAAAATTCAATCCACCGCCATTACAACGACAGCAAACACAAAAAATAAACATTAAACCATTACTTACCGCCGTGATGCCTCCGTCTGCTTAACACACTATACCGCGATAAAATTAAGGTACCGACAGAACAACAGGTCATAGCGTCATCAGAACAGAGCATAGAGGAGGCAACACGACGGCATCGGCGTTACAGTGTGAACGAAGCCTTATTTATAATTATCCGTCATCAATCAATACATAGGTTAGCCGTATTTTGTATGAGAACATTTTTTATTAGATTTTTGAGTGAAATTTATGTGAAATGGAGGAAGAAAAAATGAAATTAAGCTTCATAGAAAATAAAAGAAATTTGAGTTAGATTTAAAAGACAAATCGGTATAAAGAAGGACGCCCAAACAAATACAACCCGCGTGAGACATAATTTTAAATTATAAGTGTCTAACGCAAAAATGGCGCTTAAAGAATGCAAACCCAACTATAAAATGAATTAATTATTCCTCAAAACTAAATACTATTTACACTACCGCCCATAAAAACTAGCACACATTTTTTTTACCACAAAATCTTTTTTTTTTTTTTTAATGTTCTCATACAAATATACGAGGTGGAAAGCCGGCCCGTCGTGATTATCGTTCTATGTTCAGTTCTAGAGGACGCACGCTTAGGGGCTGTTTGATTGATGACTTCAAATCTATGGATCCGCCCAGCGATAGCACTGACGTCATTATTATGTTACTAGCCCGACCAAGATCATTTGACATCTGTCAGTTATGACGTCACTCGCAGATAGTTGTCTGTGTCTTGGTCGGGTAGTAAGTGATGTTGCTGTTGATTCTGCTCTGAAATAAAGGCCTAGGAATACAGAAATATATTATGTTGCAGTACATTTTTGAAGGATGCTACCATTTTAACGGATATCTGTCAATTACGTTTGAAAATTCGGACTATTAGCTATCGTTTATTCGTTAAAGTGGTTTATCCGAGTAAAAATGTTAGCCCAGGTCCGCACGAGCTAATTTTTATCGTAGCGATTTTTTTTCGCGCTCCTGGTTTTTAACGCTCTCCTCAGCGCCGAGAGTTGAAAATCCAACAGGGTGTTTTCTTGACTCACTGGGATGCGCTCTGTTGGATTCTCAATGCTCGGCTCAAGACCGAGAGTTGAAAATGCAGTGCGCCAAAAAAAACGTCGATAATAAACAAATATCTTTGTAATTTTCCTATCATATCTTTTCACTGACGCACACGTTCTTCTTGCTGCTTCAAAATACAACCGAAAAACAAGAACACTGTTTAATATCCGAATGAATTAAAATAAGAGCAAAATAAACAGCACATCGCAAGATCCAAACTTGTAGTCAATCAAATCTTAAATTTAACACAAGAATAAAAAGTAATACATTGGATAATTTTATTTGTTATTCAACATAAATATTTCTTGTATAAATTCATAACAATCTTTGGGTGATAATAGTACACTGGCCTGCAGAATAACGACCTACGTATTCAGTTTGCCTAAATTAGCAACGAAAATGCATAAAGATTTGGTACAGTTTTCTGCACGGCAGTGTAGTTTGGATCTAAGAATAACATCAATCGCTTAATACTTCACTGCTCCATACATACAAGAAATAATAGAAAATATGAACACTAATACCGGCAAAGTATTTATAATTCTTTACATCAGCGGGGCAATACCAACATTCTTAAAATAAACCAAGAGTAACTAAAAACTAAACCTACTTATAATGTTCACATTGCCCGGGTGATGTGTATAATTTTATTTGGAGTTTTTATAGTCTGTTAAAAAACGTCTGAAATCCTGTTATAAAATATCATTTCATTTATTTTCACTGTAAAAATTTGTATAATAAAAATTCATCGTAAAAACATCAAATTCTAGTTATTTTTTCTGCAGATAATTTATGTCATATTCCCTCACATTAAAAAATTAAAATGTATAAATGTTAACCAAACGCAATAAAAGATATACAATGACTAAAATTTTTACTATAATACTGAAATTTTGATATATTTCATGTTTAATAAATAATATTATGACAAATATTGCTAACACCAAAAAGTTTACATCAGTTTTCTTATTTTTTATTGGTATGATGATAATTTTTACTAAGTTTATATTTTCTGTTCTGGATTTTTGAAGTGAAAACTTCTTCAGACGTGTTGAGCGATTTTTAGTAGGGGGTAAACTTATTTATTCGCGTCACCGACGCGCCGCAGTGCTTTATTATAGAATATAGATGGCGTTAATACCAGTTTTAAGTTTTCACTTCTGTTAACACTTTGCAGTTCCTATGACTGCCTATTTGTTTTGTGCCTTTCAAGTACCTACAGTTCACCTCTAAACCATTTTTGCATATTTACTTGCATGGCATATTAGTCTAAAACCTTTTTTGTCAATAATGTAGGGCAAGATTTTGCACAGGCCACAAAAATGTAGGCTACAAAACTTTAGTCATTGCAGAAGAGAAAACAGGCAGTTCCTAAGACCTATTACAAGAAAATTGAAAAAATAAATAAACTATCACAGACACATGAGTCGTACACGCTCAACCAATCAGTGCATCAAATTCAAAACATTGTGATTATTAAAATTGTGATTGTTTCATAAGATCCGGTTTAGAAAAGGCTTATGAAGCTATGACTGATGTGGTTAACGTTTCGGAGCGACAGTTGTAAATTGGCATAAAAAATGTTCCTTGCCCCTCACATTAGACGTAAGCCCGGTAGCACGGGAGTTTTTTTTATCGCGCACTGGAATTTCAACTCTCGGTGTTGAGCCGAGAATTGAGAGCTGGCCAGTGTGGCCAAAAATACACTGTTGGATTTTCAATTCTCGGCGCTAAGCGGTGAGTTGTAAAATCCAGTGCGCGATAAAAATCGCTGCTTTAAAAATCGCCCTTCTGATTACTATACACCTGTTTACCCTTTCTGGAAATACAGGCGTGATGTTAATACATTTCTGCGGATAATTTCAAATTGGAACATTCTTTCCGAGTCCTTTGAAAATGCGAGTATTTCAGTGTTCAAAGTTTTTCATGGCTTATTTTTTGGCTTTACCAAAAATAGACACTTAATAGCTCCCTAAATATACTTGAACACATACAGTTAGTAATTAAGGCACAATAAAGCCTTTTAAAATGTTAAATCGTTGCGATTTATAACTCACGATCAATCATAACTTCATATTAAAAAGAACACATTTAACATCGATTCTCTCTACAAACAGATTCGAATTGAAGACTTCATTTCACCCTAAACCTTATTTTTCTAAGTGTTACACCCGGTTTCTGAAAGGATATTCAATACAAAAACATGCTGTCAAATCTCATGAACAGCTTGAATCCTGAATTTTAGATTCAATGTCATTCAAGACAAAGTTCAAATTCCATTGCAAACATAATTTATTTAGGACCCTTTCATAACAAATGGTCACTCAAAAATCAACTGTTTGGCAATGAAATGTAAACGATCTATGATTCTGAATTCAAATACCGATATCCCAAGAAAAGCATGACCTTCGAGAATCTTTGTCTATCTTCGGAAATACGAACGCGCGATGATGAAATGTGATATATGTAGAGCTTTTATAACCATGTACTCGCTATGCATTATAATGCCTTTCTAAATTACCATGATAACAAAATTATAGATTAGCAACTCTATGCAATTCCAATAAAACTCAAAACTGTGACAGATAATGATCTGCTACTGGAGACAACAAACCCGACAGAGAGAAAACTTCATACATACGCGCAATGATAGGTGCAGTACTGCAAAGCGCGGCACTTCAAACCTAAGAAGCTTTACCTCTGTGAGGAGTTACTCTGTGGCGCGACGTTCGTGCTAATTCGCAAACACGAAGATTATCGAAGTGCATACCTTTTCTGGTTTCCCTGTATGTATAGTGACTTGTTGATCGAAATAACAACATCGAATCCAATCAAATGAAAATTCACGCCACCAGTTGGCGCCACTTTGAAAAGAGGTCTTCCATTTCGACAATGAATATAAAATATACGTTCAACGTTATACGTTCATCATTCATTTCATTCATTCGTTTATCATTTAGTCACGACTAAAGAAAATATAGGCGCTTTGACACTTTTGACAGGTGTCCGGACCTAAAGTCTCAGTGCTGCCACCTGGTGTACGTCATTTAAGAAAAAGCTCATTAACATAAGATTTGACAACAGGGCTGGGCAGGGCTTACAGATTCCGGGAGTGAGTAAAGAGAATCGCATTTTAAACAATTATGTAAAAGATAATAATTACTAGTCTAACCTACATTATAAATAACACAACTACGCTACACTATTCCAATTCAATAATAAGGATAATTACGTGGCAGTGTTAAAATGTTAATTCAATTCATTGGTGTTTTTAGTTTTCACTCCATTTTGTGTTATTTTTTGAACTTTCAGCATGTAATTGACTGTATCGAGTGTATTTTTTTCTTATACTTCTTATTTGGTAAACAAACACAGTATGAAGCAGTAAATAATCTAAATTTTAACAATTTAAGGCGAGTTTCACTAATAAAACTGAACGCAATCTTAACTGCGTTCAAGCGCCGTCAGTGTCAGTGTCATTACTGTAGAGGAAACAGCTGCCGAGTTCGGTTTAATTGTTGAAATTCGCCCTTTTAGTATTTAACTTTATGAAAAAAATAAGACCAAGATATTCAATCAAAAACTGCTTCTAATTATGTATTTATAGATAATGGCATCCACGAAAAGGCACCCCATTCTTCTTATCGCTTACAGTACAGTAATCGCGTTTAGGAAGAAGAGTGGGGCGCGTCTTCGTGGATGATGTAAATCTCAGTACGCCTTCTTTGTATACCAAATAAAACAAGTAAAAAACACACCAAGCTTATGCGCACACTTATCAGCAACCGATACAAGTTATCGCAATTTAAACCAAACGTATGTTTAAACTTTACGTTACTTCTATATCGGTTACTTTTAAATGTGCGCACAAATAATATCCTTCGTTCGTCCTTTGTTTTGCTGTCAACATTATAGATATGGGGCACACTATGCGACATGAAACTGCGACAGCTCGACAAGACTCTGACCTGTCGCATGCGACTGTCATCTGGTGTGCACAAGTAGCGAAAGCGTGCGACTTCCGTCCCCCGACCCATTTTTTTTTTTTTTTTTTGGGTGGGAAATCATCATATGAATTCTCCCGCTCTGGGCGGAGCGGAAGGGCGTGTCAGACTCTTACTGACTAAAACCCACCCGTGTTCCTTCAATTGCCTGTTGCCAGGGTCCCGGTATCCCTTTCGGACTATTCCGCAACCCTGGCAAGCATCGGTCCTAACGGACCCCGTCAGGTGTGCTAACGTGACGAGGCGCGCGTGGAACATGACGCGCCATCGACCCGGGCCTGGTCCTTATCGGACGGCGAGCTACCCATTGCTCGCCGTCCGCAAGCCCGCGGTCCCCCGACCCCTAGCCTGCCGTTGCAACTCTGAAACTGGACGCTAAGTTTGCGGAGCTTTGGGCAAAATATATGAAAATTGTCGGCCGCAGCCTGTCGTTACGTCTAATCGCCGAGCTATCGCATAGTGTGCACCGTGTCTAGGCTTATTACTGGCACTCAGAAACAAATTGTATTGATGATACAGTTGCAAAATTGACATAACCGAGCGCGTAGAACAAGATTCCATTACTTGCAATAATTATTTCTACCTACATCCGTAAAATAAAACTATAATAGTGCGCAAGCGCATCTGATCTACTATTCAAGGAGTAATGTTGGTAGCAAAACGCAGACCGACAACCAAACAAATAGAAGACTTTTAGGAAGTACGCGGTTACTGCCAACCTAAAGGAGTTTAAGGCAAACTTTTGCCTATAAGGTCGTATAAACCACGCGTATTTCGCTTAGTTTACGCGCGTGGATAAGTTAACAAAATATACAGTAAAACGTTAAAGTCAATAGTTCTCATACACTCTTTTCTCACTGAGCAGCTATGGTCACAAAGACATTAGAAATAAATTGTAAAGCTTACTGAAGATAGGTTCGAAGGAAAAAGATGGTTTTGTACAATTTTGATGAAAAAATACATTATCCCGGTCCCAGAAATGCATTTTTTTTTTTTTTTCGTCATCTTTGTGTCTGTCATCAAATTTGAACGACATGCTATTATCCCCAGATTAAACTACACTAAAAGAGATTAGATTTATATTTTTGTTTGTAATTAATAAACTCAAAAACTACTGGACCGATATTCTTTCACCGGTAGAATGGTATATTATCACTTGAATAACATATAATTTACAAAGATTACGCGGGCGAAGCCGCTGGCAGAAGCTAGTTCAAAATAAGAACAGAATTTACATGAAAATATCCGCCAGAACTAACTCAAAACATGTCCCATAATAATATGTAAGTGTCCAAAGTGTCCATTCAACTGCACTTCTGAGGACCTAAAAAACGCCACTGATTGGCGCTCTTTAAATATTTTTACTTTTGCTATCCGCCAGAACTAACCGGAACTTAAAACATGTCTCGCTCAACCGTTGATTGGCCTTTAAAAGGCCGATAACAATTAAAATTCTATTGTGTCTCATTAGTGAAAGTTGGAGGTATAACCATAATATGTTAGTGTCCAAAGTGTCCATTCAACTGCACTTCTGAGGACTTAAAACACGCCACTGCTTAATATTTTTACTTTTGCCATCGACTCAAAAAGAGAATCCGTATAATGATGACATAGGTCATATCTGGTCGGTTATATTTTGAACATATTAGCCGTCTGGGACCATCATAAATGACTACGAACTAAAGGGAACCGATTACGTTATATCTCGCGATTTTAACCCAGCACATTTTTTATTGTAAGGCCTCAAGCATACCAACGCGTCTCTAATAGAGTCAGAAGAGAGAAGAATTTCAAAGAAAACAATAAAATGCCATTTGGTTGAAGCAGCAACCATGGGCGTAGCTAGAATTAGTTTCTCCGAGATGTAGATAGAGTCTAGCAAACGAAACTTGATCCTGAAAACTTCCACGTGTTGATACTTGAAATTTTATTTAAATGAAATTAAATTTCAATTATCAACACGAATTATCGCAGTCGTTACGGGTCGTCAGAAGCCCCAAAGTCTGACAACCAGTCTAACCAAGGAGTTTCGTATTACCCAGTTACTGGGTTGTGGTTTACCCTAACACCCTGTATAAATACTTTTCATTTTTTGGTTACTATGTCTGATATTTTGGGGAATGAACTTCAAGCAGCCAACCAAAGTTACCAAAATTAAGTTGTGTTGTAAAATATAAAAGAGACAAAATGGTCCTATTAAATTAGCAAATAGTACGGTAATTCGTCCGTTTTCTCTCGGTGGGAAAAATTAACTCTAGCTTCGCCCAACGAAGCCTTAGATTCCCTAAACAGTTGCAACCTCTAAGCTTCTCAGTGAGATACCCCAAAAATTTAGCCTTAACAATAACTCAATCTAAATGCATTATATTCTCGCAATTATATAATATAAATAGTTAAATAAAATGACCACTATTAACCATCCAATTCCTAACAGTTTGCAGTGTTTTGTAGAAAGATACATTACTAATTTTAATTAAAACCTACCAATTATACTAATATTGCCAGAAAAAAGAATAAATACCAATTAGAAGCTTAAAATATTTGTAAAGATATTCATTTTATTCTAAAAAGGGACTGCCTTCCACTATCGGTTGGCCCAAGTATCTACTGAAATAGTTATAGCTGTCGCGTTTTAGCACCGCAATATCGGTCATTGCCCTCTCCCCAATATCTCTCCGAAGGAACCCAAACAATAAACTATGTATGTTTTTTCGTTATTGGAACATTTTGAAGATCACGATAGATATTGATTCAGGATATTAACGGGCCTTGTTAGTTTTTTTTTATAAAACATGTGGGTTGGTTGGTGGGTCAATGCCCGCTATTGCTATGCTAAAACGCAACAACTATAGTCGTTTATTCAACCAATAACAACGATTTCGACGAGAGGAATGATGAGAATAATTTTGCAAAACACGTGTCATAGATTTTCTAAGTATTTGAGTAACATAATATTCGAGAATGAACAAATCCGTGACACACAGTTCGTTTCCCTACAAAACCAAATCAGATCAATTCCACTGTATAGTCACGAGCATACCTTACATTTACGTAAAATTCAAAAGCGGTTTTCGACTAAACTATTGGCCGAAAAATGTATTACGAACATAGAATTTAAGAAATCATACCATAATGAAATAGGTCTTCCCGCAATCGTTATTTCACGAGAGAATCGCTTTTGAATTCCGCGTAAGTTTAAGGTATTTATGCTCGTGACTGTACAGTCTCCCCCGAAATCTCAAACGCCACTTAACTTTGACCCCGCGTATTGAAAGCCATGTAGCGTCGCGCGAATATAGGATTTTTTGAACCTGAACGCGTGTTCGCGCCGACAGAGGGCGCTTTCCAGTTTTCCGAACAAAAGTGACATAGGCACGCGACCGATTGCGTGCACGCGACGATCGCTTTTAAATAGGTTGCGGCCTAAGACTGTTTTTAGTTTTTCTGTCATGCTGGGGCTACATTATCGCGTTATCGCGAACTTAACGTCGCCCGCTCTCCCTCGCACACCGCTCGACGTCTCGCTGAGCAACAGAGAGCGCTCGAAGTATAGTTCGCGATAACGCGACAATGTGGCCCCAGGGTCAATACTATACACCTAAAACTGTCAAAAACAGCTCTTCCTTGATCGAGTAGCGTTAGTTTCCGGCCGCCTCAAAAAGTTTTTTCTACAAAACACTGGACAAACGCATCACCTACTTATATTTATTATCTAAAATTTAGCAATTTTATTAATTCCGATAGTGTTTAGAGATTCTTACGCTAACTAGTATTCACATCATACGTACACAACAATGAAAAGGCATGTTTGCGGTCCGCTGCAAGGACATAAGGCTTATTATTGTGTGGCTTTTAGTTGTAATGGAAGAACTGTGTTTAGTTGTGCCAGAATAAAAGTCTATCTATATACAAGGAGGAGATGACCATACGACAGTCCATACTAATATTATAAATTCGAAAGTAACTTTGTCTGTCTGTATTACCTTTTCATGCCTACAACTACTGAACGGATTTCGATAAAATTTGGCAAGGTGATAGATTGCTTGCCGGGGAAGGAAATAGGCTACTTTTTATCGACATACCTCGCGGGCGAAGCCGCGGGTGGAAGCTAGTTATTTATATACGGTGTGCCTCAGGGGGCAACATGGAAGCGCAACCTGTTACCATTGATTCAGTACATGAATCTGGACGCCCTGGCGTTCAAATTCATTCGGTTCTGTTCAATAGATTTTGACTACGTAGTTACTGCACTTTTGTAGGAAATGGTTTTTTTTTTAATAACCTACGAAAAATTTCATGGGAGCAGGTTGTGCGTAGATGTCACTACCACCCTGTATATTTATACTCCTATGCATTAGTATTGCCAGTATTTTCATTTATCGTACTGTTGTCTCCAAATTGTATACGTATACATTTATTTTGGCAAGAGTTGCAAGACTTTTTTAAATTGGAAGACTGTTTTTTTTTTTGTTCTATGTTCATATTCACACTGGATATTTGTAATCTGTTTTTTTCGTACTTTTTTCATGTAATTATAAAACCAAAATTTCCACAAATTAATTTCTCTCTTTACAAATTAGCTGCCATATTTTTTCTTCTCAAGGTTCTGTAACGGAATATTTCCGAAAATGCCTAGATGCAACTTTACCCGGCTCATTACTAAAATAACCGGTGAAAACAAAAACAAAATGTAAAACTGCAGTATTTCTGAACAGTGCACTAAACTGAACTCGGGTATACTCGGGTCCAGTCGGTTGGTGACGCTGAATCGTGTATACTCGGCTCCAGTCATAAGTTTTTACTTCTGTAGTGTGGTCATAGCACTCACCGATTTTCTTGTAATTCTATTTAAATCTAACTATAGTATTTTATTAGAAAAGACATACAATAATAAGCCTCTCCGTACATAGTAGCTTGCTACGGACCCGCCTAGTTACTATAACGCTAAATATTACAGTACTCATTGGCCCTGCACTATTAAACTATGCAATGCTTACTTCAATGATATTTTGTTTATAAATCTATACGGCTTAGGGAAAGTGGTCAATGCAAACATACAACAGCGAATAAAAATTAAGTAACCATGGCGAATGTGCGAACTATCCAAAAAGTTGATACTATACTAGATATAATAATTAGATTTAAATATATTTATTTATAATTTTATTGCCAATAATAATAAATTATTACTAATTTAATAATTAATATATGCATGCTAATATAATAATTTAAATATTTTGTTAATAATTTTAACACTATTAGTATCAAACAAATGATGAAATGATAGACGCGCTCAGGTACATATTTTCAAGAACTATAGTTTGCCATTATTTCTGTAGAAAAACCATCACTTTCCTCTTAAATATTTTGTCAAGGCAAAATACTATGTATGGTTTTCAAAGTCTATTTGGTTGTGTTATGATAGGTTGATAAATTTCTGGCAAACCAATTATAACACCCAAGGGCCCGGCGTATATCTGGCGAGGCGCAGCGCAGCGCAGCGCATTTGTCACTGCCAAACAAATATCGACCCTGTCCCAGTTGAAATAAAGTTGAAAATAAATAATCTTTCATTAGCTCGAGAACGCGTCTATGCGGAAAGAGGCACGAGTCTCAGGTTATTTATTATCAACTTTATTTTTAGGCACGCAACGTTGATATTTGTTTGGCAGTGACAACCGAGCTGCCCTCCACCTCGCCAGATGTGCGCCTGCCCTAACAAAAGCAACAAAGCTACGGATGCCTAGAAGAGCGGTGGACGCCACATAACGTGCGCAGTGACGGCCGTCATTAAAATGATGGCAGCGTGGTTTGACAAACGCTCTCTAGGAAAGCACAACAACTTTCATAAATAACGTTCCAGCAACGACATTTAATTTTTTGTGGTGGCCACCGCACTCTCAGAAAACCATAGATTAAGAGACTTAATAGGCCCTTCAAAAAGCGTGGTTTTTTAAAATGACGTGATGCAGTAGCTTTCAAAGGCCGTTCATTGTTTAAACGTAAAAATGTTCTTTACAAAAGACATCTACATTGACCACAGACCATAATAATGTGTGTATCATTGAATAGTTCTACAAACGCTCAGGTCCTACCATAACTGTTGAGCAAAAATTCACTTTGTTTTTTAGTATTTTATGGGTTTTAATGGTACAGTAGACAGATCCAAGCAGTAAAATCATATAAATTTTAAATTGTTGTAGGGACTGAACATGGAGCCTCTGAGGCCCGGGTTTTTGGAACGATAATCAACACAAAATTTTGCTAACAAATTGTCAAGCGCGAGTAAACTGCTGTGATTGTTTGAATGAATTATCAACAGCTTGCGTCATTTTTGTTCCAGAAACTGGGCGATAAGGTAATTTTGTTTACTTTACATAAAGCTGAAGTATGGCCAGTTGAGTTTTTAATATCCCAGCTAGCCAGAACTATATTTTTTATTACTTCAGGTTCAGGTTCATATTTACGTGTATTTATAGTATTTTTGTTATCTCACGAAGTGTCGCGAGCTTTATTTGTGGTAACCAAGTTTACAAACTCGCTGTGAATGTGTGTGTAAGCGCAGGAGCTCTCGGTACCGTACCGCGTGTGTTACGTACTGACGCTACTCGTCTTCACGCACACATTGACAGCGCGTCTGTACACTCGGTTAACACAAATAAAGCGCGCGTCGCTTCGTGAGATAAAAATACTGTACAAAACATCCTTACTGCTGTAGCTCTGGATTTAAAAGATGGTGGCCAAAGGGAATTTCACCTTTATTCTATGTATATCAAAATGGTTGACGTATTAATTAGGCTTAAAAACAATCTTATCTGTCTGGTTACCTTCTTAGTGTATCGCTATGATTTACTGCTTGGCCATGTACTGCATAGTATTGCACTCGCAGGAATGTCTAGCTGTATTCACTATTGTAAGTTTCGATGTCTGGTCACAGACCAAATAAAAAACCCAAGATAGAGTGCTGCGAACAATAAAGTGAAGCATGCCAAAACTACACCTCTCTGTGTATACACGCTCACACGCACACATTTACCATCAAAGTGCACACATGTTTACGAAAACAACACGTCACTGTTGATAGTGCTCTGTCTTGGTTTTTATTCAGTCTGAGTGTGGGGTATACAATGTATTCTAAATGTATGTCTATAAAACTATTCCTTATTTAGTGGTATAAATCTGGATTGGTGTTGCTAAATGATTTTCTGTTGAATATGTTGACAGTGGCGAATGGAAGTTTGGGTATAAGTACAGTAAAAAAAATGCTGTAGAATTCTTCATGTGAAGGTGCTTCTTCATGTCTAACATTTAACCCCTTATTTATAAACATTGCTTAAAGTTAAGTAATGATTAACGTCTGCTTAACGATACATTTTTGACACTAATCAATGTTTATAAATAACTTTTGAAGTGTATTCAAAATTAGTCTATCTCGAAGTCCAAATGGATTCATGCATTCTACAACATTAAATAGTAGTTAGAATCAAGCAACATGAGTTCTTTAAAGAAAATAAGACTCGAAAGAGCATAAGAACTCGATATTTTCTTGTGAAAAACCTGCATCATCATATACCGTCAATTTTTTATTAAACTAATAACCATTAAAAACTCCTTTACATAACTTTAACCCTCTAGAATCCATTACCCACGTCAACACCCCAACTACAAACATGATATGTCTTCAGAACTGTCAGGAGATAGTGTTGCCAGCATAAAGGACCTGACAGTCAGGAGGTTGTGTTGCCAGCATTAAGGACCTGAGTAAAGGCGGGATGACACTAGTGCCTCCTCCGAGAAGACTTACGTTCACAGCCGAAGGGTTTCTCATTGTCGCCGGGGACTTCGTAGGGTAGAGTACCTTGCGCGCGTTTGCCCCGACCTCGCCCCTGTAATTAATGAGTGGATTGGAGACATTACAATCTGTTAATCAATGCTAGTTGAAGGCGTCTCCTAAGTTACGGCACAACACCCGAGGGCCTAGACAAGTGACAATCGCTTCGAAAGCTTTTCGTATTTCTACAACGACTTTCAACAGGATTGACACAAGCTTTTCGATAGCATAGGTCAGTCCTATACATTTTTGCCTTTACGATCATCGTTATCGCTGATAGAATGTCACTTTGTCTAGGGCCTCTGGTTCTCCAACAGATTCGATTTGCAGTGTCCATTTACCTCAGGACTGCATTTACTTTAATCAAGAGATTTTTTAACGCTGACTACCATATTTTTCAGATAATGGCTTCGAAAATAGTATATTTGATATAAAAAAGTTGGCAACCCTAAAGTGGGCTGAAGACCAAGAACAAAGTAAGCAAAATTAGTTTAGCTTAGTTCGCATAGCTGAGGTAATCTTATAAAACTTTTAACAAAGTATGAAAAAAAAACATTAAAAGTTGAATAAATGCTTTTAATTACCTCGGCTATGCGAACTAAGCTAAACTAGCTTAGCTTACTCTTAGTCTGCAACCCGCATAAATGGGACCCACTACCGAGCCGGCGGAGGTTCATATGTTCGGGTTCAATCGGGGCCGCTTCCGAACTATACGGTTAATAATGAAAATCATAACTCCCAGAACAGATATCATACTCACAGCTCTCCCTCTCTTAGGGGGCGTGTCATCCAGCTGCGATTTCCTCGTCCGGCCGCCGCGCGACCCCGGCCCGGATGGCGTAGAGCCGCCCCGACGTTTGCGCCGGTTCGCGTACGTATCGTCGAAGTAGTCCTCGTCCGATTCCGGTTCCGGTTCCTCGCCGGTTTCCATCTCTTCCATCGCTAATTCGTCGTAGAACCATTCCTGTGGAAGCTGAGAGTGTAAGTTTTATTTATTTCCTGCACGCGTAGCATAGTATGACCAATTTTATCTCAATGGCCGCGTCCTAACAAAAGCTTTCGTCCCGCGCTTTAATATGAATACCAGCGGCCCGACCCTCGTTGGCACGAAGCGCCACCTATCGGGTCCAAAACTACCCTATCTTTCAAGCTGGAACCAACCATACACATTCATTGAAATCGATCGGTTGGTTTCGGAGATTAGCGTGTACGAACATAGTGACACGTGATTTATGAATATGGCGATCGCTTTTGGTTAGGACGCACGATACGAAGATTAGACATATCTCGTTTTACTCTGTGACATTTATTTTCTTTACTTCGCGCCAATCTTACAATCTGTCATTTAGTCTTCCCCTTCTATGGTGGTCATGCTACGCGTGGTGGTGTAGGTACAGTTCGATTCAAACTTAATGGCTGCTCGGAAGTTAGCTACTCGCTGCGCAGTACCCCACCCCTCACCCCCGCTGACTCATGAAATTGTTACTGCGCAGCGAGTCGCCTCATGTTCCGAGCCGCCATTAATCTTAAATCGAACTATACAACAAAGATGGGATTATGTATGATCATTAAATTTTGTATCAAGAACCGGGACTTCAAAAGGTACAAAATAGAGGTACGATAACGTTATGTATGGTTCCAGTAACCATTTATGAACTAGTTGCGCTCCGCGGTTTTATCCGCGTAAGTCTCGATCCTGTGGGAATATCGGGATTAAAAGTATCCTATGTCCTATTCCAGGTCATGGTCTACCCCTGTGTCAAATTTCATACAAATCCGTTCAGCCGTTTTAGCGTGAAAGCGTAACAAACAAACAAGCTCACTTTCGCATTTATAATATGAAGTCCTGGGTTCGACTCTCAGGTCAGGAAAAGCATTACTGGGTTTGTCTATCAAGAATTTCTTAGTAGTAAACCAGAGTGAATTTGTGCTCGGTTAATGGCAATAGGCTCGCCCACTATTAATTAAAATATAACTGGCGAAATGTGGCTGTACTATAGGTACAACTATAGTTGTAAAAAAAACCGTTTTAAACCAAAATCGGTGGTTTAAAAACAAACAACATTCATTAATGTTAAACAAATTTATATCGGTGTTTAAACCACGGATTTTGGTTTAAAGCTGTAACCAAAAACCGTGTTAAACAAATTTAAAACGGTTTTTAAATCTCGGATTTTGGTTTAAAGCGGTTTATTTACATCTATAGGTACACCTCTGCCTAAGCCTCCGGGGAAAACAGGTGTGATGACAGTCTAAGATTATCTAAGCCTTCTTACCTTAGGGTCATCCTTAGTGGCAGTCTGTGACCCGTCTCTACTGTCATCTCCAGCTAACGCGTCCCCTGGTACTCCGGAACTGTTCTCTCCGTCACCGGTGTTGTCTAAATTGTCCGATGCTCCTGCCCAGCCCCACCTCGTTGATGACATTGTTAAGTACTGGCGGCGGGCTTTGCGCCATCTGAATGGAAACAAGTCATTTAGTGCATAAAAAGTAAAGGGGTCAAAGTACTTGAAGTAGTAAATGAAAAGAATTCTTCAATCCTTTTCCTCCAGGTCTCTTACTGTCAAACTGTATATGTCAATACAATGTCCTTTCTTTGGTATTGTTTGTCAAGTTGTTGAGCTTGTTAAGTTCTGAGTTGAGCTACTTACATGATTATTGACAAATGCTTGCACTGACTGGACTGGCCACTCAAATTTTGTGGTTCCGCCTTTCGTCAAAAGACCATTTCTCTCTCTCTATTACATGGTCCTCACATGATCACCAAAGTTATTTTTGGACTTTAAAAGAGACTAACACCTGAGTTTGTTTTGTCATTTCTTCTCAGAGGTAGTCTGATAGAAAATGTCGATTCCATGAAGCTTTTTATAAATATATACAGAATAAAAATATATGTTTCCTTTTATTTACAAACTTGTCTTCTGACAGAGCCAGTCAGTACCTACTGGGGCTGTATTATGAAGTCTCAAATCTCAAAGTCATTAATGTTCCATTGCAAGAAAAGGGAAACTGAACGCTGAATGGAGAAAATCACGTAAGCTATGAGAGACAGTTGCAATACTTGCAAGCCTATCAATGAGTCTTTCTTTGGCAGCAGTGGCAATTGTTTCAGGATTTTTGGTTAATCAATCTAAAAAACTATCAAAGAAAACACATTTTATTTCGAATCCCTTAGGAATCTTGTACTAAGACTGGCGAATGAACGTTCCTATAGTAATTAACTTTGCTTACCTCTGTGCAGGGTATGTGTACACTTGACCTTCTTTCTGGCCAGGCATGCGTTGTCTCCTTGTCATAAATAAATTGCAGTGGCTCTGTGCGACACCTGTAGCAAAAAAAATTTCATTGGTCAGTGAAACATAATTGTTTGTTCCAATTGATACTGAAATACAATGAGCCTTGAATTGTCTCATCACATAGGAATTACTTATAAATATCAATATGAATAAAGGACCGTCCACAAGGTAAAATAGTATTTTAGAAATAATTTTACCCTGCCGAGCCTTTTCCTAACTATGTTGGGGTCAGCATCCAGTTACCGGATGCAGCTGTATACCAGTATTTTACATGGAGCAACTACCTAACTGACCACCACAACCCAGTTCAGACGAAACCCCTTGATAAGACTGGTTGTCAGACTTTTGGGCTTCTGATTAGCCAGAATTACTGTCAAAGTTCTACGAATGACAGTTTATACAACTCGTTATCGCGCATTAACATGGCACCTGGCTCAATGACGTTTGTAACTCCCCTCCCGTCGTCGCGAGTAGCGGGGGGAAATATTGAGTTCCGAGCCAGGTGTCCTGTTAATACACACGGATTGTACCTCTCAATTTTGTTTAGGTCTTTCTTCTCAGAATAGTCAGAAGAAACACTGAAGTCATCTAGTTTGAAAACAAAATCAATTTTGACATAGTGTTTTATTGAACCAATTTACAGAAATAAAAAACATTTCATTATGACTTTTTACTTTATGGATTACTATTAGTAGTAGTACTTAATTAGTAGGTAGTACTTGTTTATGTTCACCTAAAAGACTAGTACTCGAAATAATGAGATCTAAAACAAAGATTAGTATTTGATTGATTTTAAGAGAGGGATAGTCTGATGTGTGAGGTTAGATGTATAAAGAGGACAGAAGGCTCTCACACTCAGGAACAAAATCGAAAGAATTTGGTAAATATAGCGTGACTATCTACGAAATAGGCCGGCAATTCTTTAACAATGATAAAGCTGCCCGTTGTTTACATAAAAAGCCAATGTTTTTAAAGTGGTAATGGGCGGAGACGCTTTGAACAAGGTGACAAAAAATCGATTGCTTACCGGTCTGTGTGTCGATGAACGGCATACGCATCCTCCTTTCCGCACATAGTCGCGAATTGAAGGTCGAAGAGTTCTCAATAATCTCTTTGTAACTCGGATCATTGAGAAAACTGAAACATTCAATCGAAAACAAACATTAGAATCGAACACTTGGTAATTACACTTTACACACCGGGACTCTTAACGTTTTGCATTATATTGTGCACATAACTGAAAATTATACACTTGTGACTGAATATACTTGATTTACCTTTCAATTTTCGTTAAATTAGAAGGATTCACTATCTGAATCTCCGCCGCCGCCATTTTCCTAGCAGACGCTACTTTGGTGACGTCAACTGACGTTTGTCTGTTTCCGGCTGTGTTACCAAATAATTTTATGAAAACTTACCATCTACAAGTTGCTCAGTTTCCCTTTTTAGGATTCAGGAGTAAAACAAGGAACCCTTATAGACTCTGTTCGATGCAATAATTGCAATCAACCACGTTTTGCTTACCTAGCAATACGAAGCGGCCGCATTGAGTGCGCCCTGAGCTCAGTGCATAACGGATAGCGACCGGGTGCATTCATTTCCATAATTTTAGCGATAGCATAGCCTAAACGTTATCACAATAAACCCTTTAAAGCTATTTGAGTGTTTAACTTAGTAGCATAGCGAAACCCATCAGGTACCACTTAGTCGCGTCCCCTACAGACTCCATCTGTCTTTCCGCGGCTCAGAGACTCTTGCTTAGAAAAAGCTGTAATTTGGCATGGTTATACATGCCACGCCTACAAAGTTGGGAAATAAAATCTAGAAAAAAATATTTTTTTAGCGTACTATTTTCCCTTCCTGCTAAAACTTTACGCTTTCCTTCGTGGCCTCGCGGGGTAGGCACAGAGGATCGAGGGGCACATAAGGTTGTGTGTGATCCCATAATTAAAAATATTATTATGTTTCTAAGTGTCTTTATTAATGGTCAATCGTTTTTGAGTTTGTTTTTGTTACAACCGCAGTTTTTTCGAAAAATACTATGAAACACAAACTTATTTTTGCGAGCCATGAAATGAATACTGTATATGCGTAAATATTTATCTCAACTACGGAACCCTTTACTGTGCGTGGTCCAACGCACTTGCCCCGTTTTTTTAAATTCTTGATGCTAATTTCTGATAACATTAATTGATAAGGTTGATTTGCTCACTTAATTTTGTTTATTTGTTCAAACAAAATATAAAATGTTTCTTTTAGAAAAAGAGATGTTTGTGTTGGTAGATTTTAAGCTTTGGCAAAGTATGGTAACACATTCCAAACGTCAAGCTTGTGACTGGTCATCGGTGGACGAATCGTGTGTCGGGCGCATTTTCAGTAATTGTTGATTGGAGATCTCCAAATATTACACTGATTATTGGTTACTGTGTTTTTATTAACTTTGGAAGCGGTTACTAATTTTCTAATCGCGATTTTCCATTAATTTATTTCGTTGAAAAACCCTTGTAATTTGTGAAAAAGTCGAGGTCGGCGTGTCGTTGGTTTGTGACACAAGATGTCCGTGTGTTTCTTTGTGCCTGCGTAAGTTCCTCTTTCGATAATAAATATTGCTGTTTTTATTACCTATGTTTATCAATAAGTCGTCGGCGTTTTAGCTGTTTTTATTTTGTTTACGAAACTTTTATAATATTTACAACTAATGTCGTACAAAGCTTCCTTATTTTATTGATATAAGTTTGCGCCCCAGGTTTGCTTGTTATATTTTTTTTGTGTTTCGTTCATAACAGATTATAAAAATAATAAACGCAACGCAATACGTTACCATCGAATATTACCTCCATGCCTTGTTTCAAGAGTGGATATATAAGTAGAGCTATACTGTATTCATTTTGTATCGCAATTTATCAAAAAGTCAGCCAGCCAAATCCCTAGACTGCCAGTAAAAATTTTATTTCCTAGAAAGGCCCAAAAGCAACACAACTACAGTTACTTAAGAAGAGAACCCAGTACCTACTTTCCGGTCGGCATTTGTAACCACAAAACCATCATCGTATGAATGGCTAGCTGCGCCCCGCGGTTTCACCCGCGGAAGGCACGATCCCGTGGGAAAATCGGGATGAAAAGTATCCTATGTGTTAATCCAGGTTATAAACTATCTGTGTGCCAAATTTCATCCAAATCCGTTCAGTAGTTTTTGCGTGAAAGAGTAACAAACATCCATACATCCATACTTACAAACTTTCGCGTTTATATCATTAGTTAGATTAACAATAATTCTTCCCTTGACTTCACTCATATTTGACCTACTGACAGGATCACGGGTACCTATAAAATATACCTACCTACCTACGAAAACAGATTCGTCTTGATCGTGATAAAGTTTATTATCCGAACACAAACGCAGTTATCACACGAAGCATATTTCCGCGCATGAATGAACTTGCGTGGATGCTTCGTTTAAACTTTTTCACGATCAAGACGAAATCTGTTTTCGTAGGTAGGTACTTTATCGGTACCTACTACCCGATTTTACTACTGGTGTTCGTGTTGATACTTACTTTAGGTACACCTCTGCCTAGCCCTTCGGGGAATACAGGCGTGATGTTATGACAAGTGCGTTACCAGATTTTTGAGAAGTCTGTTTTAGGTAACCGGAATAATTCGAAAAGGCGCAATTATAGTTGTGTAGGTACCTATTTTAACGTCAAGGAAAATTTTGATAGTTATAAATGTGAGTATTAAAATACCTACGTCGTGATAAGCCAATCACTACCCTTGAACGTGATCGCAATACAACTACCTAATACCTACTCACTATAGGTACTTACATACATACATAAACTCAAACTCAAACTCAAAGCATTTATTTCAATTAAACCATTTACAGGCACTTTTGAATTGTCAAGGAGTCAGTCAGTCAGAAATATGAAGCTAGTTGCCCATTCCAAAGCGTAGTAGGTACCTATGGAGAAGAACGGGCAAGAAACTCCATGGACACTCTTTTAAATCAAAATATTGTTACAATATAATGGTTACATTATTCATGTTGAAATTATACATGTGAGAACAATGTAGAAAGCACGATTAAAAGTGTCCGCAATTACAAAATAAGCACAATTCAAAAATTAAAATAAGCCATGGCAGCTAAGAAATGACCAGTCACAACTGACGGCGCCCGTTCACGAACATGACGCATGGATCAGCACCATTCAGCTCAACCATTTTGAAGGGAGCTAAATGATCCAACACATACGCCACCACCAGCGAGACATTTGAGTGAGCATGACATTCCCAGCCGCCAGGGCACATTCAAGTCAATGAAAGACAAAATACCCGGTAAATGGTAGCTCTATAGTACGCCCGTACGTATCTCACGCCTTCTTCCCATGGGGGTAGGCAGAAACTACAGAACGCTATCTGCTACGATCCTTACATTCTCCTTTTGCTTCATTTACGTTCTAAATCTGCACCCTGATTGCGTAATACACGGGTATTCACAATCTCAATCGGTTTGAAACAAATATCTAATCCATGTTCGACAAAAAATCTGCTCGTTAACGTAAATAACGCAATGAATGTTGTTAACTGTCGTAGTGAAACAGAAACAGATTAGTGTTAATCGGTTACGAAAATAAGTTACACAATTAGATAGCTGGTCATATCACAGTACACGCAGATTCAAATAATTCTGCCATATTAGCCCCGTGTGGGCCGCAGGCGCAGCTCCGCCCCATCACTCACCTGCGTAAAAAAATTCGGTCATCGGAAAGGGTAGGAAGTACAGGTGTGAGGTGCAGTGCAGTCAAAGTGCAGTAGGAAACTACAGGCTTCGCCGGTTATATTAAGTCCCTTAATCTCATGTAGGTAGGTGCGAGCAGATTGTCATGCTTCCGACATCCAGGTTCGAGGATATTACCGAAAAAAATTGTAATGTAAATCCCAATAATTCTGGGATCAAAAATCCATGCTTGGCAGTTAATAATTATCACCAAAGTTCCTGAATAATTACTCCTTAGATTATATCTCCTACAGAGGCCCTAGTGTGAGTTTATTTTAACCATCTCGACTTTACGCATCGACCGCGTTCGGCGCTCATGTTTGAAGTTCATTTAAGTGTATTGAAAGAAAATTTCATGAAATCGTCAGTCAATACACTTACATGAACTTAGAGAGTTGTATTGCTGATTCTAATGTTTATAATTCTGTAAATCCATATTTGTTACGGCCGCTAATAATATTTAGATCAACATACAACCTGATACTGACCTGCAAATTGCAAAAAACGTAAGAAAATTTTAATTTCGCGGGCCGGGTATCGCATCAACCTTAAAAGAAACTCACACTAGGGCCTCAGTTCGATTCAAACTTAATGGCGGCTCGGAACATGAGGCGTGCCAGCGTTTCAAGTGCCAGCGGGGGTGAGGGGTGGGGTACTGCGCAGCGAGTAGCTAACTTCCGAGCCGCCATCAAGTTTGAATCGATCTGTACCTATCACAAAGACTTGTTACTTTTTAACCGACGAAGAAAAAGGAGAAAAGGAGGACGTTCTCAAGTCGACGCGGAATTTGTTTTTATTTTTGGGAATCGTTAGTAACAGTCCGATGTTTATTTTGACATCGAGACAAAATAAAAAAGCTCGTCGTAAAATGTGGGAGAGGTTCGGTCGGCAGTTCGGTAAATCGTCACTATAGTGAACCAAAGCATACTGTATGTGCAGGCGGTTTATTATGTACACCTTTCTTTGTGCAGGCAGAATGTATGTAATAGGTATACAACGTTCACTTATTGATTTGAAAAAGCGCCAATTATTTATCGCAATCATAGTTGTTGTATTGTTCCAAAACGCGCAGCATCCTATCGGACCTGTCTTAAGATTTTTAGTTTTGACACCACAATAAATAAATAAATAGAAATAATGAGGTTTATAATAATAATAATCAGCACAACCCAATGTTCGATTTACTCCGACCGGCACACATCGCCGGTCAGGGCGTGCGGAGGGCATTTTACGAAACAGCAAGTAACATATTTTCAATCGAGACTTGAAGACTCCTGCCTAGCAAATGGGTTGAGGAGGTCAGATAGGCAATCGCTCCATTTGAAATTCTGGTATTCAGCTGCAACCAGTTAGACTTGATGAAGACATAGCTACCTAGAAATGCAATGAAATGATAAAACAGATGGCTTTGTTATACAGTGACCAAGCGGGTTCTTCTAACGTCTCCGAAGAAGTGGATGGAGATATAATAGAAGAGAACGCCTCAGCGGAGTCACCACAGCAGAGTCTGCAGCAGTTCTGGTGCAAAGTTACCGATGATATCAAGAAGGTCAATTCGGTAAGTGCCTTGTGCTACAATTTCTATAGCCGGTATTTGAGACGTCAGCTAAGTTGATATAGAAGTCTACCACGATATCCCTGTTGCAGTATATCACAACAGTAAATACATTGTGGACTCGTTGGATACAGTTGTTTTATAGAAGTTGCAGTATATTATGGGTGATTGTGGCAGTGTGATGCGTTGTTCACAAGTGGCGATGTAGTTAGATGCCACCACAGCATCAAACGGGCACTTAAGGCGAAAGCTTCAGGGTAGCCCGCGAAATTCAAATTTTCTTACGTTTTTTGGAGTTTTATTGCTGACTCTAATTATTATAATTCTGTAAATACATATTTGTTACGGCCGGGAATCAAAACTGACCTGCAAATGGTAAAAAATTAAAGTAATAAAAACTAAAACCCAACTACGACTAAAAAGGTATAAACAAGACACCACAGACAGACAAATTAAAAATCCGGAGTCACACGTAATCTGTTCGATTTATGCCCTAACACGTGTGACTCCGGATTTTTAATTTGTCTGTCTGTGGTGTCTTGTTTATACCTTTTTAGTCGTAGTTGGGTTTTAGTTTTTATTTATAGAAAATTTTAAATTTGCGGGTTGCCTTAGCGCATCCCCCTTAATGATAATTTAAATTTACCTACATTTTCAGGACGACTTCAAATCCCAAGCGCTTCCTCTAGCCCGTATCAAGAAGATAATGAAGCTAGACGAGGAAGTGAAGATGATATCTGCCGAAGCACCGGTGTTGTTCGCGAAGGCCGCCGAGATCTTTATACATGAGCTCACGCTCAGAGCCTGGGCGCATACTGAGGATAATAAGAGAAGGACCTTGCAGGTATGAAGCAATTAGAAAGAAGTTGAAGATGGAACATGACTTGTATTTTTTGTGTATGAATTTTTAAATCATTTTGTGCGTATTGTATAATTATTCTGGAGGAAACCATGCCTGAGAGATATTTCTCGACGGCATGTGAAGCCTAGTTAGAGGCCCATAAAAACTGACACCAGGTTAGTCACTAACTACACGAAAAAGATGAAGACTTTTAAAAACTGGAAAGACCGATTGCTAAACGTTTAGGTATCTAACTTGTTATTTCCAGTACTGATATTTAAACGACCAAATTACTATTTTTGGCTATCGACTTTGCCTGCCTGTAGATAACATTGTCCCCTTATAAAAGCACACCATCTCCTATCGAGAAGCATGTTTTGAAAATCATGCTAACGAGTGATCATTAGCATGCTGTTTGTTAAACTTGCTCACTGAGAGCTTGTCCAGATGAGACGTTTCACGCGATTTAAGAATTAATTTGTTTAAGCGCGAGTAGCAAAACGCGCTACTGCATGTGGACGGAGTGTATGAACCACTAGTACCTCACAATTTTGCGTTTTTCTGCTAAAACGCCTCATCTGGACAGGCTCTGAGTGTTGACGACATTGATATCTGCCTGGTTTGAACCAGCAACTTGGTATAATATCATATTATAAAGTGCATCCTTAATGTTCTAACCTCCACTGTCAAGGTATTCACGAACATCGCGCTCGTCCTGCAGTCCTGCTACATTAAGCTCACCCAAACAACCTCAAACTAAACATAACAATACATTATATCCTTTCAGCGTAACGATATAGCAATGGCCATATCCAAATGCGACCAGTTCGACTTCCTGATCGATATAGTGCCGCGCCATGAGGTGAAGCCCAACAAGCCGCGGTACGACCACGCGCCCAGGAGCAACCATGCTGATCAGGTAACTTTCTCCTTCGCTTCTATCGGTCTCATCACATCTAGGATATCATATGAGCAGCTCACACCTTGGTAAGAATTTAAACCAGTCGGCAAGGTGGCTGACTGCCTAAGGTTAGACGTTACACTGACGTAATTTAGGACCGCTTGCACCACTAATGCACCGAGCATTTCCTACAAACAATACGGTTGGTTTTGTTTACCAATGGTAGAAATAGTTATTGCCAAATTGGGCATAGAATTCGTAAGCTAATTTTACCTGTGATAGCTACTTTCATATGGGAGGGTCTACTATGCAAAGTCTTTGCTTCATTATTGGTAAAACTAAAATAATTTTAACCAATACGTATTTATGGCCGATTCCAATCGACCATAAAATCGGCCATAAATACGTATTGGTTAAAATTATTTTAGTTTTACCAATAATGAAGCAAAGACGTTTACCGCTAAGATGGCGCTAAACGTATTTAAAATATCATTCTGTTTCTATCAACTTCAAACAATCTAATGAAATAGCACCTTTTAAATACGTTTTGCGCTAAACTTATATTTAGTGATTTGTGGTCCACAAAAATCTTTTGCATTTCTAACTTGATCAAACTATATGGAACAGCAATTTTTTATTAAAGTTTAAGTGTTCAGTCCCCCATTTCTATCCTTTTTATTCTGGTGAAAAGTCTCCAATACCTAAAAAAATAAAGGCTTCATGGTGAAAGGGTCGATCTCCTGATTCAAGATTTTTTAATTTGAATTTACTTGAATGGTGGCGTGGTGCTGGTGGTGGTGGTGTTCTTGACGTGGTGGAGAATTAAAGACTGGACTCGCAGCATTCGGGTTATCACATCAACATTAACACCATATTACCTGTTATTAGGTTGCACATCACCAGGCCGCCATGCAGAACGCCACGCAGTCATCACAGCCGCAGATTGTCATACAGCCGTGCGCGCAGGTGGTACAGGTTATATATAATTTTGTGATGTTTTATTTATTTATTTAACTACTATTTTTGTACATATAAACAGGCAAGAAAAAATTAACAGAAAAATACGTACAAAGGTGATGGTGGTGCTTATCCCAATAATGAATGCGTAATACGTGTACTACAGGAAGGGTTTATCTTTAAAAGTTGGAGTTGATTTGTTGCGAAAAACTTCGAAAGCGATTTTCTGTAGTAGTTCCTAAAACAGTTGCATTACTTGCGATGCCATATAGCTAAAATAAAAGCTCTGAGTAAGGCAAGACGCAACATGCTAACAACATAAGAAAGCGAAATGAACGTTAAAAAAAGAAATTAAATTAGGAACATGAATAATAAAGGCGGCAAAAAAATGTTGTATTAAAAAAAAAAAAAGTAACATTCATTAATTTCTTTAAGCGTTCGGTGACGATGACGCGAGTTCCATGATTTTTGTTCACCCAACAAGCTTTCGGTGACGATGACGCGAGTTCCATGATTTTTATGTTCACCTAAAAAGTGCTAAACGCGCCTAAAGAAGTTTTCACTCCAATAACAAACGTTTACACCAAATTGCGGTTAAGCTAAGCACTTGTCAGGCAAGCATACCTGATGCTGATATTCTGCTGGATCCCTGCAGTTATATACGGACTGCGAGCACACGAGCCCTATACTAATAATTAAAAGTATCTGTGTTTCTAAATAAATTGAATAAATATTAATATTGTAAACTTGTGCATTTCAGCAAGCAACGGCTGCATCAACATCATCGTCGTCCAACAACGTGGTGTCACAGCAGCCCGTCACGCTGGTGCAACAAGTGGTCACGCCGTCCGGAGAGTTACAGCAGCTACCGGTCAGTTACTACCATCTCTTCTAAGTACTGACAGAACCAACGCCGAGACTTACGATTTCATAAAGTGTAGGGAGAGAATGGATTGAAAATTTTTCAGATCTAGCTCAATCAATCTGCCTAGCCTTTACCCAACTATGTTGGGGTCGGCTTCCAGTCTAAACGGATGCAGCTGAATACCAGTATTTTACATGGAGCGACTGCCTATCTGACCTCCACAACCCGGTAACTGGGCAATACGATAGGTACCCCTTGGTAAGGTTGTCAGGCTTTCGGGCTTCTGACGACCCGTAACTACTGTCAAAGATCCACGAATGACAGCGGGGACTAACGGCTTAACGTGCTTTCCGAGGCACGGAGGAGTCTCGGTATGTAAAGATGGTCACCCATCCACAGACCAACCCCGGCAAGCGTAGCTTAACCAGATGGATCGATCCGTGCGGCTGTTATTACTTAGTCACGAGCTCCTCTTCAGATCTAGCTGTTGGTGAAAATAAATAATAATAATTTAATATTATTATTATTTATTTTGCTCTCTGCAGCCCTAACCACCGGTGGCTTGGACCCTGCTCCGGACACCGGCGGACTTCTATTTTTTATATTTTTAAATGTATTTTCTTATGTTTTTTATAAAAATATTTAAAAATGTAAATAGATAAGAAAGAAAATAAATAAACGAATTATTTAATATTAGGCTTCGGTCCCTCGTACGCCTTCCAAAGATCCGGGACCCCAAGGTCCCGAGAAATGTCAAAGACTCAAAAACATCCCATCCAATCCTAACTAATATTATAATTGAGAAAGTGAGTTTGTTTGTTACGCTTTCACGCTAAAACGGCTGAACGGATTCAGATGAAATTTGGCACATGGGTAGACTGACCTGGATTAGAACATAGGATACTTTTTATCCCGGTATTCCCACGGGATCGAGACAAGTCCGCGGGTGAACCGCGGGGCGCAGCTAGTTACAAAAATATTTATAGGAGGACTTATCTTTTCAGCCGAAGGCGAAACTATTCACAAGAAATCAGTAAAACTTTGGACTAAATTTAATTTTACTTTTATAATTAAATTACAGATCCAGCTAACTCAAGCGCAACTGAACATGATCCGGCTGCAAGTGCAGAACAACCCGAACCAGCCGATCATCATACAAGCCCAGTCGCAACAGTCGCCACAGATTATACAGGTAAATTATAACTTTTTATTTCGTATGGGAATAGGAACTATTAGATTGGCTCATGCTGTATTTGAACCTAGCCTAGCTTCTGGCGTTTCATAACTGCCCATGTCAGTTTATGTGAAATAAAAGATTTTGACTAGCCGGTCAGCAAGGTTGGTTGTGAGGCTGACTGCCCGGAACTGGAAGAGTAAGCTGTTTAAATGTACCTTACATTATGTAGCATCGGTAAAATTCGTAAAACCGATCACCATCCGAACTGAGTGCGCCTTCAAAATCCCCAATCTTTATTACTGCTTTAGGTGAAAATGATCTTTACGCTAATGCAATAACTTCTAAAGTCATATAATAACCAAATACATACGTAAAATTGAAATCAATGATTGCAAATTTTCAAATTTAAGCTACATACAAGTTGTGTCGTATTATGGTCGAATTATAGCAATCACAGCAAGGCGTAGACCTTTAGCAGACCTAAATAATTAAATTAACTGGCGAAACTTCAGACAAGAGGGGTATCAATATCAATAAGCAGACGAGTCCTAGAGTGGAGGCCGCGTATCGGCAAGCGTAGTGTGGGATGCCTCAGCGACGATGGACCGAAGGTGGCGCAGGCAGACTGGATGCGGAAGGCGGAGGACAGGGTGTTGTGGCGCAGCCTGGGAGAGGCCTATCTCCAGCAGTGGATTGATTGATGTTTGTGTGAAATGCAGGAAATGTTTCACATAAGTTTAAACAATAGTTTTTATCAGGAACAAATTGATAGGAATGTTGATAAAACTAGCAAGATACTGGCACAGTGCGATAGCAGTGCAGTGGCGTGTTCATGGTGCAAGTGCAAATTAAAAATCTGCCTAGCCTTTTTCCAACTATGTTGGGGTCGGCTTCCAGTCTAACCGGATGCAGCTGGATACCAGTATTTGTGCAAGTAACTCAAATAAATATCCATTACTTCTCAGGTCCAATCGCAAGCACATAACCAACCCCAGCAGCAGGTCTTCTTGGCTCAAGTAGCGACGTCTCAGGATGACTCCTAGTACCAAGATACCGGCACTCAGTGTTCAGTGCTCAGCGACTCCGATTCTGACTAACTGTGGATCATAGTTATCTCTGTACTGTGGATGGTGAAGTGATATAGTGCATTTTAAATTGCAGACTAGATATTTATGGTTTTATTACAAAACAAGATTTATCTTTGGAGGTTTAAAAACCATCAAGCAATTTTTTAATTTCGAACCTTATTCCGACGTTATACAATCTATAATATAAAATTCAAATGCTGTTCGTTGGGAAGCGCATCATTTGTGTTTAGAATTAAACAAACTTAGTTTATGTATAAACTTGGTATAATTAATTAAAACTTTTACATTAGTTTGGTTGCACGATTCACTGCACTTTTAAGAGTGTTTTTTATACGGTCGTACGTTCGTCGTTGTTGTTTGCGGAGCAGTGGCGGCGTGGCGCGGCGCCGGCTGCGCTGGCGTTACCGCCCCTCGTCCCTCTCTTCCCCTCGCTCGCCTGCTTGGCGCGTGGCGTGTGTGTGTAGTAGTGAGGGGCGCGTACAATTTGAGAACGGTTGAACCGATTTGGTTAATATTCTTTTTTTTAATTCGTTATAGTCTAATAATGGTGTTCAAGGGAAAGAAAAATGGAAAAGTTGCCCAATCTTTTCCATGGGTATGAATTATTGAAGTTCTAAATAGAAAATTAAATTTTAAACCCAAGTCTAAGGATGGCTTTCCACTGAAGCGGAGATGAGTGGAGCTGAGCGAAGACGTGCAGGAATCGTCCAATCACAGACGAGACCAGACATGCGATGAGGATTTCAACCATTGTGATGGATGTCAATCTTTTTGTCAGTCTTATAATAAGTGGTTCGAAATACAAAAAGTGGCTGATTTTTTTTTCAAATCAACTCTTAACTTTTTATGTTGACCGCGGCACAGTGGTTTCATTATAACTTGACGTGACGCGATTGCAGTCTTAGTGTTAATACAAATAGAGTTCAAAATGGCGACTGACAAAACAGTACTACCAATCACATGACTGTAAAATTCGGTGGGACCAATCGCGTCACGGGTCAAGTTATAATTAACGTACCAATTTATAAAGCCATTGTATGAACTTGGATATCTAGTCTGTGATTATAGTGACTTTAATTTTTATGACAGACAATACCATAGTGTTTCAGTACAAGCAGGTAGTTTTTAATTATTTAATCATGTTCACGGTTTACTCCACAAGTCCACAGTCGACTATCGAATTTTATACATCTAACGTGACAAAGGGCCCCGAAAGAAATACCTTGAAAGACAATGATAGTGAAACTACAAACAGGAATTAAACATTGCAAGTATTTCACGAAGGTTTTTAGTATTTAAATATACTCCCGGACTCAAGTCGAGCAAACCAGGTTTTTTTTTGTAATAAGTTCTATATTTTTTTGAATGTTGGCACAACGATGACACACCAAAATGATGGCCAGTATGTCGGCTTTAAAACTCTGCATAAAAACTTTTTCTTTGATTCATGATTAGTTTGATGTTTTACCCCGACATGGAATTGCACGGTGACTCCGGGAGTGTAGTATTGGCAGCAATAGAAATATCACTGCCACATACAGCGATTTATTTAAACACCAAGTTTGCCTTTTATTATGTAACAGAGTATGGGTAGGGTTACTTTTTGAACAATTTCACAGCCTAAAGTACTTTCACAGTAACTTTTAACTTAACAGACTTTATTTCCGTTTTAGAAATAAAGAAGCTGGGTCAATCACTCTAAAGCGATTCGGGTATAGTCAATTGCACGTCGATGGTAACAACTTGAGATTGACAGCGCCCCCTTTCCGTCTAGGTGGTTTATAATCGCGACCTTTAATTTATAAGTGACTGCAACTGGGCTACTGGGCAATTTTGCGATGATATGGTAAATCAGGGATGTTACGGATTTTGATGCGGATCCGCGGATGTGAGCCTTCAAATATCCGCATCTGCATCCGCGGATGTGAAAAAATCTGCATCCGCAACATCCCTGATGTAAATGTGCAAATAGCATTGATACCTACACATTACATAATAAGTCGAATACAATAGATAAGTACACTGAATTACACCTTACTTAGTTTCTGATATCATATTAAAACAATAAGAAAATAAATAGCATTAATGTATAAAATGTAAATACTTTCCTTACATAACACTTTTGTACTAATGAACGTCTAATAATCAACATAACGCACAGATCAATTATGGTCCAGCTATCTAATAGCGTAACACATTTTCGTAAACGATTAAGACTAATCTGTTTCATTTTGACAGTTCAACAACATTCATTGCGTTATTTACGTTATTAAGCAGATTTTTTTTCGAACTTATGAAACAATGGATTGGCAGTCTGTTTCAAAACGATTCAGATTGTGATTGATCGTGTATTACGTAATTAGAGTGCTGACCACATTGAATACCGCATGGGACGCAACTGCGCACGTCAATTGTTTTTTAAGTTAGTTGGCACATTCGGTGCGAGCGAATTTCGTCCAGCAAACCGCGCGGGATTCGCTGCAGTTTGGGCAAAGCTCTAGATTTGCAATAGCAATAGTGGGTATTCATAGATAGAGGGAAAAAGTAACAAAAACTTGTCAATTTTAATTGATATTCTTCTTAGCAGAATGTGACACCTGTCAGAATTCTAAAACAAATTCGTAAATAAGGACTCAAGCTCCCCAGTTTTGCGGTGGGCAGCCATGGTTGCCCAACCATACAATTTTGAATTAGTCTTAGGCAACAACTGAAGCCTGGGCGGTAGCTAAGAAACTGACAGGTGTCAACAACACATTCTCGACGCCGACTGTCGGACTGTAAAGGTTTTCTGTGCAAGTCAATGATAAAGTTCTACTTTTAAATCTAATGGATACTGCCTATTCGCATTTGTGTACAGACCTTTTGACTTTGGAATATTATCAATAATTATGTGTGTACGTTATCATTTTTCTAATTGTTTGACGAATTTAAAAAGGCAGAAGAATACGTGACTTTAGGCACAGAGCCACAATCCACCCAATTGTATCTAAATTTATTGGTTAGCTAGTACTATCTAAAATGATTAAAGCACTGCTAACCATGAATCGTCGAAAAAGCTATTGAATAACGCAAAAAAAAAAGTTTGTCATCAATGTTTAAACTAATAAGAGATAAGAAGCTGGTTGTTATTTAGGTGTATATTTACATAAGTTATAAAATAAAATAAAACTTGTAAAATTAAAATATTTCGTTTTATTATTTACTTTAAAAACATTAACTGAAAACTGCATACCTTATTTGATATGAATTGCTTAAAAATAAATAAAAAAGAATTAACAATCACTATTGGCATTAACAGAATTAAACATTTGATAAAATTAACAAAGAAAAATTATGCTATAATACTTGTGAAGTAAATAATAAAGATGTGTCGACATGGTACGATAATGGTACTATTACATTACACAGTTCAATCAACCAAATGCATTATTTGTGGTTGAAAAAAGCAGAAATAAAATGTATAGACCTACATATTATATTATCTGACTGGCTGTATGTGCATTTTGAAAGTTGCCAACATCGCAATAAGCCGTCAAATACTGAACTGTTTGAATTATTTTGTCAATATTACTATATGGAAACATGAAATATCGCTCTATAGTGCATATTATTCATAACACTGAATATTTAATTTTAGAACTAAAAAACCATTTGAATATTTTCCAAGTGCTCTTTTTACACATAAAACTGTTACAACACCAAATTCCTTGTAAGTATATTGGAATTCATAATTAATATTTTAGTTATAAAGAGAGATTTCATATTTCCATACAGTAATATTAACAAATTAATAAAAACAAGTCACTTTTAGAATGTACGCTCTTATAAGATTCATTTTTATGTTTACAAGATGAAAAATGCTTTCAAGATGAGTGCATATAGCAGGCGTACTTTGTAAACTCAACTTTAATGTTCTAAAGGCGAGTCCACACCGCGAGCATTCGAAAGTGAGTGAAAATTCGGAAATAACGGTGCTCATCACTAGTTCGCAAACGAATGATTGGTTCACAACGATAGTATCACACCGACATGTTACTGAATGCGCTCAGTGTGGACACGCTTTACTAAGTACTTAAGCAGACTTCACAGTGAGTGGTATATACTGACTCAGTAAGACTCGGATCATTCTATAAGCGAAGATCATAAAATATAAAGAACATTCAATTGATACAACAACAAAAATATATTGACATTTTTACACATTACATACAGCACCAGTTATGGTATAAAAATCACTTTATGCACTGGTACTCTTACAAGACCCGGCTGTACGGACGCGCGAGTTTTTTTTGTGATTACGGTAATTTAATTAGTAAATGACCACTAGGAACTTAACTAGTATTCCATATAATACTAGCAATAGGCTTCGTTCACACGGAGATGATCAGTAGATACGATATTTTCGGTAAAAAGTTGGGATCACACGTTAACATCACGCTAATCATACAGTAAAAAGCAAACGCATTATGAAATGTGATCCCAAAATGATATAGGGTCAAATGAAATAGCTGACGAAACTTCACAGATATGATCGGCATGGATATCCAATGACGATAAAATAAAATGGGTCTGACTACAAAAACTGAGACACTTGTTAAACCCGTGTCTACTGTCAGTTTTATGTCAAACTCCATACAGAAATGTCGTGTTTAAAAGGTGTTTAGGCTAAACAACTGATAAACACGGTTTTGTGGTAATAAGGTATAAGTCGGGAGGTGTCAAGCGAGAGACACCCGGTTTCACGGTATGAAGTTCCTTTAGCTGTATATTATGTAATAATACAGAGTCATATAAAATGGTCTCAAGTTTCAAATGTCAAAAGTTTTTGTTTTTGTTTCTCTGTATTAAAAAAAAAAAAAACTTTTGACACTTGAGAAACTGACTTTTTCGTAAATACATAATTAACGGTTTTTCGCTACCAGTGTACTCCTACCGCAAGCCGCATTTAAAGAACTTGAGCGACTTTTTAACCATACATTTTTACTTTTAAATACGTTGCTTAATTTTAAAAACGTTTATAATTAAACGCTTAGAAGTTAGAAAATCTTTTACTGTTTTTGTTTATCGTCAGTCGTCACTAGATACCCGTCACCCGTCAAGTCGTTGAAGTTTCGCTAGCTAATTTAATTTGACCCTGTATAGTAAAAATACTGGTCATCGTTGTGCGCGCGCGCATATCTATCTAATAACACCTCACAGAGTACCCTGCTTATCCATATGGTCGAGTACAGCCTGCACATCTTCTTTCAAAAGTCGCACCATTCCTTTCGTATGCTTGCAATCCTCCCTAATCAAGTCTAAGGAACGCTCCTTGAGCTGATACATGAAGTCATCGTCTAATTCTTGTAATCTGGAGACGAAGATTAGTATTTTGATCATTATCATTCTCCTCCATCGCCCTTATCACAATTTATTTGCGGTCGGTGCAGCATGTCTCCTTTTTCCATACTTCTCTATTAGTCGTCATCTCAGTAGTCACCCCCTTTCTAGTCATATCATCTTTCACACAGTCCATCTATCGTTTCTTTGGTCTTCCCCTACTCATAAAGCCATCCATATTCATACAATACGGCCGACGAATGACGGCCGGCCTGAACTGTGCGCAGAAGGCTGCGCAATAATATTTTTTAGGATCCAAATGGTGACATGAGGCGAGTGTGAGGGAGAGAACATGCGCGAAAGTTCGGAGAGCCTGTGTTCAGACCGGTCATGATTCATCATTGTATTGTACTCAAAATTTAGTAATATCAACCAAATTGCACTTTGGTCGAAAGACGCAGAAATTAAAGGTACCATAACTGTGCGTTTGCACTGGCGATACATTTACGACAAATATGTTGAAGTCTCTAGTCCCTGTCAAAAATTGTATTGAACATTGACAAGAACTAGAGATTTCAACATGTTTTGTCGTGAATGTTTCGCTAGTGCAAACGCACGGTAAAGACAAACATTGATTGATTCACTTTGTTTACACGATTTAATTGGGTTGCTTCATCCAATTTCAAAGGAGTGAGTGTACCGTTGAGTGGGGGAAGAACGATGAAACAAAAGATGGACTGTATGAAAGGTGACAGAATAATAGAAAGAAAGGGAGGGACTCTGACTACTGAAGAGATGACGGCTGATAGAGACGTATACAACTATACAGGTCTATCAGAAAGGTGGGGTCATATTTAAAGCTGCCGCAAGTCGCGTCGCGGGCTCGCGGCCTAATGTAGCCTCAGCCTTAGGGACACCTCATCACACTGAACAGCTTTCTCGAGTACCTAGGTATTGAAGTTTTGTATGGGACGGTTATAATTTTTTGCGATTACGATGTTGGGCCCATGGAGGAAATAGTTCATTAGATATGACCACACTATTCTGATACATTCTTTAAAAGAACAAATGCTGCGGTTACAGGTCAGACCAAATAAAAAACCAAGACAGACCGCTGTCAACAAGTGACGTGAGGCCGGTTTCGTAAACATGTGTGCTTAGTGAGTTTGATTGTAAATGTGTGCGTGTGAGCGTGTATGCACAGAACGGAGGTGTAGTTTTGGCATGCTTCACTGTATTGTTCGCAGCGCTCTGTCTTGGTTTTTTATTTGCTCTGAGGCTGCTATATAAATTGTGATAAGGGCAGGACGCTGATGAAGTTAACCGTATAATATTATCTTAACGTTAACGTCAATAGGGAACATGCATGAACTTTTTTTGAATTTTTATTCGATAGTTAACATGGCCAAATAATAGTTTAAAAAAATTCGACCAAAAATGCAATTTAAAGTAAGTACTTACTTTAAAAAAAGTTAAAATAAAAATAGTCAACCCAGTCGAGCTTTTTGAAAGCCCTCCATTTGGCGATTGATGTGGTGACATCACAGTCTATGACAATAAACAAACAAGTGTCAAGTCAATGTCAAACACTCATAGAAAACACATTGACATTTTGATTGTTGTCATAGATTTTTATGTCACATTCGCTCTGAACAATAGCGTAGCTTTTCAAGTATTTTAATTTCCACCGTTTTTTGGCACTTAAAAATATTAATTTCTCGTTAAAAAATAAATTTTATTCCAAAATATTGATGGAGGCATAATTCTGAAGTAATATACAGTTTATAAAAAAAAAATACTTGACCCTTATTTGAATCACATGCATATTCCCTATTATTATGCTTACATTATGCTAACGATTGTTGTCGTCTTCCGTCGAATTTGGCTGTAAGCGACGGGTTAAATGGAGTGGCTAAACTGTGTTTTGAAGACTAATGTGACGCCAAAACATGCAATTGAACAATAATGAGATGAGCAAGTCTAGCCATAGCTACGCAGCGCAGTAAGTATTGTGTAGTTCGAGGGCCTAGACAAGTGACAATCGCTTCGAAAGCGTTTCGTATTTCTACGACTTTCAACAGGATTGACATAAGCTTTTCGATAGCTTATGTCAGTCCTATACATTTTTGCAGTTTCCATTATCGTTATCGCTGATAGAATGTCACTTTGTCTAGGGCCTCTGGTTCCTTTTGTTATGTTAATATCTACAAGTTGGAGACGACAATATACGAATGAAGTTCCCACTTCCCAGTCTGCATATAATCAATCTGCCTTGCCTTTTCACAACTATGTTGGGGTCGGCTTCCAGTCTAACCGGATGCGGCTGAATACCAGTATTTTATATGGTGCGACTGCCTATCTGACCTCCACAACCCAGTAACTGGGTAATACTGGTTGTCAGACTTGGCTTCTGACGACCCGTAACGACTGTCAAAGATCCACGAATGCCAGCTGGGACCAACGGCTTATGTAGGTACTTTCCGAGGCACGGGGGAGTCTCCGTATGTAAAGATGGTCACCCATCTACGGACCAACCCCGGCAAGCGTGGCTTAACCTGATGGATTGACGCGTGCGGCTGTTATTACTTAGCCACGAGCTCCTCCGAGTCTGCTTACGAAATTTCAATCAAATATATCCAATAGTTTAGTCACTATCTACTTAGTCGGCAAAATCCATAGTCCTGTCACTATTATTTCGTTTCTTAGAGAAAATCATTTTTTTAGTTTAAATTTTAGGAATTCTATGATGATTTCTCTAAATACTCGTATGCATTTGTATTGCCAGTGTTTTCATTTACTGTCGTCTCCACATGGTATCATCAGAGTAATCGCGTAAAATCTTAGGTCATTATGAAACGCAATGAAAAAACCATTGCGTTAATTGAAGCTACGTATTTAATACACTATAAAACCGCGTCATATAAACAGAGTTAGACGTTGGAAATTAAGGACAGTCATTCTTTTAGAAAAATCGAAACAGAAAAGGACTAAAAAAAAATTGGAACAAAGAAGTGAATCCCATACAAACGCCCCATCGTTAGTTTGTATGGGATAATTAGCTTACCTCTTGTCTAGACCAGCCAGCTTATCGTCCATGATCCTTACCACTTCGCTCAGTATTTCGGACGCCACCTGACTGTACATGCCGTGACGTTTCTCTTTCAAGTCGCTCAAATGCTTCTGAGCGTCCGTGAATAGATGCACGAATCTGGAAAATAAAGACACTTATAAAAATCACAGACACAGAAGTCTTGTCCTGTCGTGTGCTTCCGTCATCCAGCTGAATCCTTCGACTGTCTTCGTCGGTCCACCTTGGTTAGTGTATGTCAATAAGAGATCGCGCACTAGACGGCCACGAGTGACCACGACAACGACCAGTTGTCGCAGCGACCAGTGGCCCTAGGCAAAGTGACATTCTATCAGCTATTCAGCGATAACGAAGATACAATGCGCAAAAATGTATAAGACTGACATAAGCTATCGAAAACCTTATGTCAATCCTATCACTTTGACAATCGCTTCGAAAGCGTTTCGTATTTCTACAACGATTTTCAACAGGATTGAAATAAGCTTATCGATAGCATATGACAGTCCTATACATTTTTGCCTTTTCCGTCATCGTTATCGCTGATAGAATGTCACTTTGTTCGCAACGGCTAACTAGCCGCATTCCAATACCTCTAGACGGCCACGACTGGCCAGAGAGTCGTGGCCGTCTAGTGCGCGAGATCCCTAAATTACATTTTAAAGAATAGCATTGGTCCCTGTAAGAGTAAAAGTCGCGGGAAAAGCACCTGGATAAGGGACGTACGGAACCAGGAAGTACGGAAAAGGAATGGGAGGAATATACCCAGTAGTGTCAGATTCCGGGCTGAAATGATGATGATAGATGCCTAGTGATTAGTTACGTACTTTTTACTAGTATTTCTGTTTATTTCTACGAGTGTGGTATCCAACTTCTCCATTACTTCTTGCATGATGTGTCTTGTTGACGCATTTATTACTTCAGCTGAAAGATATAATTATGAATTAGCTTCAATAGCACAGACAGGCAACGAAGTATACTTACTACATACATAAACCCACGCCTTCTTCCCACGGGGGTAGGCAGAAACTACAGAACGCTATCTGCTGCGATCCTTACACACTCCTTTTGCTTTATTTACACGCACGCCATTTGCGAGAATTACGCACGATCTTTATGAAGAATATATATTTATGAAAAACTCGACAAAACTCGCTTGAGGAGCTCGTGGCTACGTAATAACAGCCGCACGGGTCGATCCATCAGGTTAAGCTACGTTTGACGGAGTTGGTTCGCGGATGGGTGACCATCTTTACATACTGAGACTCCTCCGTGCTTCGGAAAGCACGTTAAGCCGTTGGTCCCGGTTGTCATTTGTGGATCTTTGACAGTCGTTACCGATCGTCAGAAGTCAGAAAGTCTGACAACCAGTCTTACCAAGGGGTATTGAATTACCTAGTTACTGGGGTATGGAGGTCAGATAGGCAGTCGCTCCATGTAAAATACTGATATTCATCTGCATCCGGTTAGACTGGAAGCCGACTCCAACACAGTTGGGAAAAGGCTAGGCAGATGATGATATCTTTATGAAAAACTGTAATAAAACTTACTTCTGCTAGTCTCCGGCTCCATCCGCTTGAACCAGTCATCAACACTGGATACCGTCACTCCACTGGACACCAGTCCCTCATTATTATTCACCTCCACTCTTCTCTTCTTACCATCAACTCTTTTTTCCTCCAATCTCCTTTTCAAAACCCTTCTGGAATCATCTATTTTCGTTGACGTACTTATTTTAGAAAGACTTGAAGCTGAACTGATTGATTTTGCGACTGTTTTCTGCGCATTTACTTTTTGTCGGGTCTTTTCTTGAGTAATTTTAGTTTTTGGAAGATTTTCGAGTTTCTTTTTAGATAATGTGTGTACTATTTCTTTCATATATTCTTCGTCGCCTGATAATGAAGTCTCCGATTGTTTATCAGCGTTAGATATAAGTTCGTCAAAGAGTTTTATTGGTGAAATGATGGATGCTCGCTTTGGTATCGCCTTTTCTACTTTCTTTTCTATAGATTTATCCTCTTTTTTCTTAGGGACTACAACTTTAGGTGCACTTTCTGCTCCTTTATTAATTTGTTTTATAGATTCACAGTCGCTTTCCGACTCAGAATCATCTTTCGTTTGCCGGCTGTGGTTATTTATTTTAACAGGTTGTGATTTTTTGAATATTAGTCTCAAAGATCTTCTAATTGTATCATTAATTTCTGAAACTTCAGAGTCATTATCCTCGTGTTTTGTTTCTGATATTTTGGGACTTTCGAATTTCTCGTCAGCAATTTCTTCACTATTTCGTTTCATCACTGACTTGGCACTAACATAAGATTCTTCTGAATCCGAATTACGTCTTGAAGGTAACCATCTACTGATATCTTCTAAAGACAGCCTCTTTACAGACACTACAGGAGAATTAGACTTATTACTATTAGCTTTAGAACTGATTTTACATAAATTATCTTCGTTAGAATTAGAACCACTGGAACCACGATTATTCGACACATTCATTTCCTTCGTGAGTTTATTGAAATAGTCCTTTAGAGAATGACTAAGATCTTCAACCTCTAAATCCCGCGGTTCAAGCCTTTCATTTATTAAGTTAGGACTAGGCGGAGCTTCTTCTAATTCACCGTGGCCAGTAATTCCAATCGTTTCTATAGACTCCTCTGATTTTACAACAGTTATATCAAGTATGTTATCATTTTTTTTGGGTGTGATTTTATCTTTTTTAGTATTTTTAAGTATATCGCTATTTGACTTTTTCTGTTTAATACTCTTTTGTATAGACTTTGGTTCGTGTTTGCTTTGTAAGTCCTCAATTTGTATAAGATCTTCAGTAGTATCAATATTCGGAGGACTATTGTTAATCCTTTCAAGATCTGAGAGTAAATTCTGCGTAGTATTAGACTCGTTAATATAATTGTCTGAGCCTTCCTGATAGATTTTCCTGAATTTATCAACCATAGTCGCTGATATATTGTCATTAATATCCTCTTTGTTGACTGTGACTGGTTCAACTAGAAGCCCTGGTAATGGACTTTCAGTTCTATCTTCATCGAAATTGATTACTTTTTCGACTACAGCCTTATTTAGTAATCTCTTTGGTCGTTTAGACTCAGAAGTTTCTAATTTAATCTTTTTCGCTTTCTTTTTCAGATTCAATTCTGGTTTATCATTCCTTTTTTCATCAATGATTTCCATTTCAGGAGCGGTTTGAAGAACTAAATCCGGTTCGGTCACTGTGTTCTTAGTGTTTTCAACGACAATGGAAGTATTGAATACATCTTTCGGCTGTCTCATCCGTTCGTCAACTAATTCGTCTTGTTCGACATTGATCTTTTTCTTAGTTCTAGCTTTCCTATTAACTTTACGTTTAATCGTATTGTTTTCATCTGAAGACTTATTATCAGTGTAATTTATTTTTTTAAGGGCTCGTCCCCGCTTGGACACTGTGGATTCAATACTAGCATTCGTAGTAGTACTATTTCTTTTAGATATTTCTATCTTTTTAACCTTGAAATCATCATCGCTGTCACTCGTAAAGTTATAAACGTCGGCTTCGAAATTATTTTCAACTATTTTAACTTTTTCGCTGTTAGCCGATTTCTTAATTGTATCGAAAATATCGTTCATTTTCTTAGTTCTAGGAGAGGGCGGTGCGGAGACCTTAGATTTTCTTGCGCGTGGCATTCGAATCCTTTGGCGGTCTTTTTCTATATCTTTATAGCAAGTCGCCTTGGATTTGGGCGTTTTTTTAATTTGTAATATTTCCGATAGGACTGTATCATCTTCCGGGGGCTGGGGGGATTCTGCAGAGATTTCTTCATCTTTCGGTGAGTAAAGTTTACGTTTTTTACGCGTTAAAGGAGTTTTAGAATCACCCGCATCGATGGGAGGCGATTCTTTCTTGGTCTGTTCTTTTATTTTTTCTTCTGGCTCCTTAGTTTCCGTTGGGGCTTCATTTTCAATGCTCTCAGTAGCGCTCTCTAGACCCTTATCTTCGATAATAGTTGACATTTTAGACGTCGACTGTAGTACAAGCTTGTTCTTTCTTTTAGCTGCACGAGCTTTAGTTTTTTTTGGAGTTTTAATCTTATATTTCAATTTGATTTTCTTTTTCGCATTAGATTTCTTTGTAGTTTCTTTTTTGTTGGACTCGATACCTTGAATTGTATTTATGATATCCGTTAAAGGTATATTGTCTTCGATAGAGTCGTTAGGATCCACGGTTATCTCATCCTCTTTATTCAAATAATTGGTGCATTTATCAAATTCATCACACACTTTATCTACCATGTTATTAAGACATTCTAAAACTTCGATATTATTAAAATCGTAAGGCACAATATCCTCTTCTATATCTTCCTCGTTTAAATTTAAATTTTCGCCAAAATGATCGCTAGATTCCGAACTAGTTTCATTGATTTTCTTAGCTAGTGTTGGGCTAATGACAATTTCACCAACTTTGTTTTCAGTGAAATGTTGAGAGAAGAATTCTTCAACCACTTGTTCATCAAATGAGTCTTTCGGTGCAGGATCTTTTACTTCTTTCTTATTCCTCCTTCGCGTACTAACAAAAGACGGCGTTTCATTAATAGCTTCTGTATTAGATTCATCATCCGTTGATGAAACCACTTTAGGTCGTTTTGGAACTTTGTATAATTTTATTTTATCAATTTCTGGCGTATTATCAATTGTTTCACTAATTTCGTTCTGATCTTCAGATTTCTTTTCTCCTGTGTTAATCCCACTGTCAGATTTATCCTTATCTTCGTTTTTGACTTGCAACGCCTCTTGTACTAGCAAATCAACTATATTATCTTGATTATAATCTTTAGATTTAGACAGCCGTTCTACAGTATCATTAATGACTGAATCGTCAGCTGAACCAATCGTAGCGACTAGCAAACAACTGGTTGTATCTTCTTTAACCGTAGGAGAAAGCCTTCTACCCGTCCTAGTCTTTCTAGAAGTTTCCGGATCGCTTTGAGATTTCCTACTCTCAACCTCTAGTCTATTTAGGTTTCTATGGCAAACGCCGTATGGTTTAAATTTGAGTGTGGTGTTTAGGCTTTGTCTGTCGTCAGCCTCACTGAGTTCGGTGACTATGGATAGTTCGGGGAGGGCGCAAACGCTTACTGGCTCTTTATCGTAACGGTATCGAGGTAATGCTGCTAGTTTTTCATGGAGCTGTAAGGTAATTTTGTCTAGTTATGATTTTGTGGTTGAGAATCTAAAATGTTAATAACAAAATACAGTTTTCAATCATATCGTCATCATTTACGTATGTTTTTCAAAACAGTTTAGTACCTACAAAAATATTGCTGGCATTATTTAATTTCTAAATCGTTGCACGTTTGTAGTCATCTCATTCCCGTTGTCGTTCACGGTGCGGTGGACATATTAACCTTAGGCCGTTGCCTAAGGTTATATAATAACCTACAACTTACTGTTGTGTATAATTGTGCAAGTTTCTATAAAAAAGCAATATAACTAACCTGTGCTAATGAGCTCGTTGACGCCGAAGACGGGGACATGCATGAGACAGGTTGACGTGGCTTCACTATGTATCCTGCACAGGAAGCAAGGTGTTTATCACCAAAATAAACTCAGTAAGTACCTATTTGAATGCTTGTTCGGCAACATTTTACAAAGTTTTTATTATAGTTCCACTATTGAATGAATACCTACACAACAAACAACAACAACCAGCTACCCGATCCTGCTTCGTAAAGTTTTGACGAAACATCGAGATTTCTTTAGAAATGTAAGTTTAATATTAAAAATAAACATAAATCTTCCGGAATAAATTCTCTGAATGATGTGTTAAACCACATCAAAATCCGTCAGCTAGTTTAGATTAGAAGAACAACGCTAACATACAGACAAACACGAAAAGCGACTTTATAATACAGACCTATGTATAGGTAAATACAAATATAACAAAACAAAACGGTAATAATAATACAGTAAAAGTTTGCCTAAAGCCTCCATTATTTACTACAGTAAAAGTTTTCTATGACTACAGCTCAGACTAAATAAAAAACCAAGACAGAGCACTGTCAACAGTGACGTGAGGCCGGTTTCGTAAACATGTGTGCACATATTTTGGTGTAGTTTGATTGTAAACTGTTGTAAATGTGTGCGTTTGAGCGTGTATGCACAGAGCGGAGGTGTAGTTTTAGCATGCTTCACTGTATTGTTCCCAGCTTTCTGTCTTGGTTTTTTATTTGGTCTGATGCCTAAAGCCTACATTTTGACAGATAGTTTCATTACTATTCAGAGAAGCTATCAAAAACTACACAGAACCTATTACTTTGTGTAAAAAAGATCAAACGACGGATTATTAAAATTTCTGTTCCATTATGAGAACTAAGTTTCCAAGTTTCCAACACAATCACTCACACTTATCTTAAAGCAATAATAAATCAAACATACCGGAATGTTTACGTCGTTTCACTTCAACTGGATGCGAGAACCTCGGATCTTCATCCTACACAACAATGTAACTTTAAAAAATATTCAACTACCCACATGTGAAAATTATAACATCGACAGCTTATTTTCAAAGCTGTATTTTTTTTTTGTGAATTTCATGACCTGAGTGGCAATTTCCGTAATTTTTAAGAATGTTCGCACTCGCATCTCATTCGCAATCTGTCAAAATTACTATCAATTTACCAACATTTTTGACAAGTTTGACAGATTGCCACTTGAATGTGAACGTTTTTTAAGTTAGAGAATTGGACTTCTGGTTACTGAGGTATTTACGTCAGTCATACTTATACTCCATTTGAAATAAGATTAGACGTATAGATAAGCCATTTTTACGTTCCGTTCAACCGATTTTGAATTCTATTGCGTTGGTCGCATGACAAATGGCAGCCGCAGTAGATAGTTGGTATTGTGTAACTTTTTTTGCTTTTAATGCTATCCTTATGCCTACGGTATAGAAATCAAAATCGGTTGAACGGACTGTAAAAGGGTTTGTTTTAATGTCTAATCTTATTTCAAATGGGGTATAATCATAATGATACCAAATCCAAAACCTGCGGTGACGTAATAAAACTTACCGAGTCTTTATTATGGTTCGAATCTTCAGCTCCTCTAAGCGGCGATTGCTCTAATTCTCTGTCCAAATCCAGTGTCAACTAAAAATATCATAAATGTTTTAGTTATTATCAAAGTTGTTGTATGTATACTTTAAACTAGGTATTTAATGTCCTGTTTTAAGGCCGTACTACAATGGGTACTAAATCACTATGTGGAGCCCTGACTGCCCTGAGACAGCTAGAGGGCGTCGCGGCAGACCCCGTAGATGGCAGGACGAGTTATACAAAACAAACGAGCCGTGGGCCACAATAACACTGGAAGTCATGGGGAGAGGCTTTTGCCCTGCAGTAGGATCTATGCCAGTAACAGTACTACTACTAGGTACATTATGATGTTGAAAATGAGGTTCAAATTGCGTAGTGTAATTAAGAGTCTGACCAACGAAAGCTAATCCTGAAAAGATGCGCGAAATTAAAAAAAAAACAAGACTGTTTCTCCCTTTACATTGTGCGATAACACGTGTTGATACCTCAGACCAAATAAGAAACCAAGACAGAGCGCTGTCAACAGTGACGTGAAGCCGGTTTCGTTCATGTGTGTGTGGCGGTATCTACATCGCCACATGCGAACTACGCATCAAAAACCTGACGTCACACAAAAATCCTGACGTCACATAAATCCTGCATCGCGCAATTAAAGTTTACCGTGCAGTGGATATATATACAAGACACCAACATCATTCGTTGGGCAGTTGCCCGCCAGACACAACACCCGTCTGGTCGGAGGATCCTCCCTTTTCTAAGGTGGATGAGTGAACTTTACACCCTGTTCCTCATGCCCCTAAATGTGCACATATTTTGGTGTAGTTTGATTGTAAATGGTTGTAAATGAGAGCGGTGATGTAGTTTTGGCATGCTTCACTTTATTGTTCGCAGCGCTGTCATGGTTTTTTATTTGGTCTGAGGTTGATACTTAAAATTTTATTATATTTAAATGAAATGAAATTTCAATTATCAACACGAATTATTGCACTATGTTTAGGGACAAACAGTCTGGTTTTTTTTTTCGCGCTTGTTTTCAGGATCAGCTTTCGTTGGCCAGACTCTACCTCATACTTATCCGCAAAGATCTTTCTCAGCGCGGCGTCCAGCCGTTTGACGTCACAGCGCGTGGTGACGACGGCGCTTACGTCACAGCTCACGTCATCGCCGAGACTGACACACGACGGCAACACCTGCGGTGGCGTGACCGTACGGATTGATAGGAGCAGCTGTAGCGACTCCCTGGACGTTGTGGAGTAAAGAATAAAGTTGATTTAGGTTGGTTCATCGTAATATCACGACTGTATTTTCGGAAAGGATAGACAGAGGTATGTAATTAATGTAATATATCCAAATTTTACCAGACATACCTAATGTTTAAGTCCTAAGTGTTAAGTGCGGGCGTTTTGGGGGACTGTCTTATGTAATTTTGACGTTCAAAAAGTGCTGATTCTCAGCCTAGTTTGAATAAATTACTTTTGATTTTAAGTGCTTATGTAAGTGCCTAACAGATGGCGAGCTTATTGAATCAGCCTATAATGTTCCCACTGCTGGGCTGGGACACAGGCCTCCTCTCTCTGAAAGGGAGTGGGCCGTAATCCACCACGCGTGGCATTGAGGTTTGGTGGATGACACAAGTTAGCGAATTTGTGTTTCTAGAACATGCAGGTTTGATCAAATTAATTGAACAAGGTATAGTGCAGTGCAGTGTGAGCCTGTCGAGCAAGACCTTACTAACAAAGGCCTCATCCTAAAGCCGGCTCTATACTCGCGTGTGACGTCGCGCAGTGAATTCGCGCCGTGATTAACGCAGTGATCCGCGCGCGAATTGTGTCCCACACTCGCAAAGCCTCACAGTCTTGTTCGCGACTATCAAAACCACTCCCTACGCTGTCTTGTACGCTACTGCGGAAAACTGCGAGTGTGGATGCGTTCACGTTCGCGCGCCGCAAACCCTTTGTCGCGGGCCAAAAAACCGACACTGATCGGGGAACGGTGCGAAGCGCGAACAACATCTACACTCGTGATTCGCAGTTGTCGCGGGCTTTCGCGGCATTTCGCGCCGCGAGTGTAGGTAGAGCCGGCTTTATAAAAAGCGATCATTGTGCGAATACGCGATCGTCGGGGTCATATCACTTTTTTTCGGTGAACCGGAATGCGTGGTCGTGCTGACACCTTCCACTTTCGAATACACGATCTTTCGAACTTTTTGTTGGGTGAACCAGGGGGGCCAAGTCTACTAATTTACAAACGTGTACTGGTCTCACAATTATGAGTTTTTGACAGATTGTGTATGGCATATCTGTCAAAAACTGATTATTGTGAGACCACTGACACGTTTGTAAATTAGTAGACTTGGCCCCTGACCGCGTGATAACGGCGACGACAGCTCGCGTTCCGGTTTTCGGAACAAAAAGTGGCATAAGCAAAGCTCGCGACCGATGGCGATCGCGTATTCGCGCGACGATCGCTTTTAAATAGAACGCAGCCTTATGGCGCGGGGTTATGGCGTACATAATAAAGAGTGTTCTTCAGTGGGTAAGACGAATTCGTCCGCAACGAAAAAGCATTTTAAATCATGCATTAGATACCTACATGATGTTTCTACTGTTGTAAAGATGTGAGTACTTGATTATTTTTAACAAATTGGATATCTGTTCATTAGGGAAAGTAGGTAGGTAGTTCTTTTTCCTTCTAAAACAACAACAATGACTCATATGAACAAAAATACCCCGAAAACAAAAACACCTGATCCAGTTTATAATAGGTACTATGAATCAACAGCACTGCCTACGGATTACGAGCTGCGGTAAATTTTTATATCGACATTTTAGATAAAAACCGATAAAAATGATAATTCTGAAGTGGTAGATAGACCATTATTGAAAAAATGTGTTTATGTACAATATGAATCATTATTTTATCAATACGGTCGAAACCTGGAATGTGCAGAATATTAAAAACAAGAGGCTGTTTATCCAATGAACCTATTTTATGATATTAATCAATGACAAAGATAAAGACAATCTGCCTAGTCGTTTGGCGACCCCAAACGACTTCCAGTCTAACCTAGTCTAAAGAATTTGTAGTTCTGTGTTTCTCCCCGAATGCATTCCAAATTGGTATAAATTTATCCTTTAGCCATTGTTTTTCCATATAAGCTTTAAACTTTTTCACAGCTGAATCGTCATTTTCATGGCGCATGATGTAAGCCCATCCGTTCATTACTTCAGTCTTTGGTAATAAAGCAAGAACTGCGCTGAGTGCCACCAAACGTCTTTTCTTTATGTCTTTTGTATTAGTAAGACTCAATTCCCGACCTTTAGCCCAAATTGCTTTGTGAAAGTAACAACCCTTGAGCTCAACACAAGGGAAAAACACAGAACTACAAATTCTTTGGAGTCTTGGCATCATAAGTTAAACTGTACTGTAGGTAAAAAAGGACCCAATTTGTTGCATTTACTGCACTGTTTGTATGAAGATGCTGTTTTTTATTCAGTACGAAATCGTCAAAGGCATACTGAGACGCCAGTGACGAAAAGAATTGAAAAATATATGATCAGACGAATTTATACAGGACGCTCAAATTAAGTTAATACATGGTGATTTGACAGTTGGACATTTCCTTGAAATGATGCGAAGTTAATTAAAAAAAAAAACTATGCTGCTGATTATAACTCTTGAGGTGAATTATATAGGGCTGTCTATGTTTATACGTAGGCTAAGTCATAGAAGCAATGATATTGTTTACAATATCATTGAATAGAAGTCATAACTTTGAGTACCTATGTGATATAATTGAGGACCTATGTGTAACGAGTTGTGTCTCTGTGAATCTGAAATTTACTTTTATAGGACAACAAATTATTATGTAAATTATTGAAAACATGTGATTATCTGTGATAAAAATGCTTAGGTATTTACAAGGCTTATTTTAATTAAAACTTAGGTATTTACAACGCTTTAATTATTATTGTAAAATAGTTGATTATCTGTGATACATAATAGTGTACTTAGTTTTCATTAGTCACTTTCTCAACTATATTTGATTATGTTAAATCAGTGTCACAATTTTATTACTTATCAAAGTGTAAAATGGTTATTATGCACATGATAAGGCAATTTTTTTATTTTCTAGTTAATTGGGTTTTAAAAGATCTAACATAATCCATTAAAACATTTAAAAAATCCATGACATGTTTTATTTTTATTTCCATATTTAAAAAATAAAAACCAGCATTCATGGACACTGCGAACGAACGAAACTTTTTTTTCCCGATCGTCAACAGTGTTGACGACAGGAACGAAAGGTGTTAACGAACGGGAATTACCCGAAATAATAAGTAGCGTTCGTCAACACTGTGAACGAACGAAACTTTTTTTTCCCGATCGTCAACAGTGTTGACGAAAGGGTGTTACCGAACCGGAATAACCCGCCGGGACCAACGGCTTAACGTGCTTTCCGAGGCATGGAGGAGTCTCGATATGTAAAGATGGTAACCCATCCACGGACCAACCCCGGCAAGCGTACCTTAACCTGATGCGACCCGTGCGGTTATTACTTAGCTACGAGCTCCTCAAATTATTTTATGATATAAAATAAAATATTTAATAGACAGACAAAAACGAAGTAGGTCTGTCATTGCACTTTGATTGATGAATCAGCACGTTAGTAGGTAGGTAGGTACTGTACCTACTTAGAAATGTACGAGACATGTCACATGTCTCACTGACTGCTATACGTAAAGGGAAGGAAGTATTTCATAAAATTGATCTGAAAGGAAATGAGAACTGCGCAGATTTTACGCATAACTAATCCATATTGGGAACTCCCAATACACGCAAACGGTTGAAATGAAAAAACTACAAGCGAACAAGTATTTTATTATATTGTAAGCTTCACGCCAAAGAGTATGAATTGATATGAACGAAATTTGGCACGCCCTGCAGACTATTACTAAGTATAATATCATTACCAGCACTACCTACTTGATTAGGGCCCCGCTGCTTTTATGTTTTTGGCTCGTCTTGGCGGGGCCACTGCCGTGCCCCCAGATAAATTAACTGTGCAACTTAGCGCTGTGAACCTTAAGAAGACCGACGATCTAACAGCTGAATAAAAATAGCCGAGGATCGATTTGAATAGGTATCATGATGGCGAAGAAGCCTATGTCCAACATTGGACCGCTATCAACTAATGACGGTGATACAGGTGATACTATACGAGTGTATAGTAGCATTATTAACATAATATATAAGCTAACAGACTTAAATAAAATAACAATAATAATTATGTAGGTACATGTATTAAAAAAAATTAAGTAATAAAAACTAAAACCTAACTACTTTTTTTTTTTTTGTCTGTCTGTGGGGTCCTGTTTATACCTTTTTTAGTCGTAGTTAGGTTTTAGTTTTAATTACTTAATTTTTTTTTTAAATTCTTTTGGGTTTATAATATATATATTTTTGAAATGTGCTCATTAAGCCCTTTCATTTGATACCCAACATGGTAGGATTAAACAATTTTTTTTTTTTAGTTCCTTACTTTATTTCCTCTAGAGGTCGCCATTTTTTATTCAATGTGACGTCGCCTATAACCAGCGGACAATCAAGACGCTTCCAACGATACCTCATTTGTCAAATTGTGATGAGTGATTTAGAAGATAGGAGGGAACAGATGAACATACATACATACCGGTCAAAATCATAACCCTCCTTTTTTCTTCGCCGTAGTCGGGTAAAAAAGGAGCTCGTAGCTAAGTAATAACAGCCGCACGGGTCAATCCATCAGGTTAAGCCTACGCTTGCTGGGGTTGGTCCGAGGATGGGTGACCATTTTTACATACCAAGACCGCTCTGTGCCTCGTAAAGCACGTTATGCCGTTGGTCCCGGCTGTCATTCGTGGATCTTTGACAGTTGTTACGGGTCGTCAAAAGCCAGAAAGTCTGATAACCAGTCTTACCAAGGGGCATTGTATTACCTACCCTGTTACTGGAGTGGGTTGTAGAGGTCAGATAGGCCGTCGCTCCATGTAAAATACTGGTATTCAGCTGCATCCAGTTAGAATGGAAGCCGACCCCGACAGAGTTGAGAAAAGGCTAGGATTGATTTTGACAACATTTTCTGGTTTCTATTGTTCAACATCGTTTGCATAGAAGCGTTTTGAATGGTTGTGAAAAACGCTGTATACAGCGTGTAACAAAAACCCGATCCGATCCGTGAGGGTGTTGTTGAGAATCATTATTGAGAGTCTATTTATGTTTTTTTTTTTTAAGAGAAATAACATTCGCCGCTTTTTTTTCAATGGGGAATTTAACCGTTTTATTACATGGGGCGCGGGCGGCCGTAGTTTAGTGGGTGTCATAAAGTCATAACTTATGACCTATTTAGAAAATTTTGTATTTATATTGAAATTGGGGTAATTTTGGTACTAAAAATGTGAATTTCAAATTGCAATTTTTTTTTTCTTTTTTTTTTTTTCTGTGATTTATGTTTTTTTTTGCAGTACCTATGTGCCCCTTTCGGGGTTTTTGTTACACACTGTATAGTCGCATATTATACCTGTGTAACTTAGCGCTGCGTGTGTTCTGCTGCGTCACGACCAGCGTCTCGAAGGACTTGTGGTTGTTGGAGCCGAAGGTCTCCAGAACGCGCGGGTCTAACAACACCGACACACAACCACTGACCAGGTTTATATCCAGCCAAGATTCTTGGCTTTCTGTACCCTGCGGAGAGAGTAGAATGAAATGGAGAACATAACGTAACATCACGGCCGTAATCCCTGAAGGGTTGGGCAGAGGTGTACCTATGCAACGAGTAAGGTTAAATGCGCAAAACCCGAAAATTGTTTGATCAGAATAACGAGCAGAATCAATTGAACCACTTTTTAATATAGGTCACATTTTTCAAAAAAAAAAATTAATAGGTCAAGTCAGCGGTGCGCAGCGGTCCGGTGAAGGCTGCTCCCTCGATAGAGGGTTACAAATGCAAGAAACGATCCGAATTGCCAGTAAAACTAAAACAACACATAAAACCTTTACAGTTTTTTTTATGATTTTTTTTTTCTCTGAAATAGGTCACTTGAATTAAAATCAGTTCGGGTTGCTTAGGTTTTGCGCATTTAACGTTACACGTTGTATATGTACACCCATATTTCGCCAATTACGTAAAAGTCCCATGTAATAGGAGGCCTATTGCCATCAACCGAACACAAATCCAGACTACGGGCTACGGGTTGCTATTTAGAAATTTCCGATGAAAAAATCGAATATCACTTTGCCTGACCTAGGAATCAAACCCAGGACCTCATGCTCAGAGAAACAGAACGCCTCAAATTCGTACAGCAGTACCGTCATATTACGGCCGGAATGAAAACTGTAGAGCTGTGAACATTTTGCTGGTGTAATAATGTCTCGCTGGGTTGTGGAGGTCAGATAGGCAGTCGCTCCATGTAAAATACTGGTATTCAGCTGCATCCGGTTGGACTGGAACCCGACCCCAACATACTTGAGAAAAGGCTAGGCAGATGATAAAAAATGGTGTCTCGCTGAAATAACCCCTTGAAAAGTCTCTGAGAAACCATATTACCCTCTAGGGTCAATATTCTACAAGTTACGAGTTCATAGCCTATGTTCAAGCCTGCCTTCAGAGCTATGGCCATGTGCCAAAAATGTTGCTAACCCCTAAACTTTGACCTTGAATTTGAACACGAATAATAGCTTGATAAGTATAGTCAATGGCCCTAAAGTGGCGGCAATTTAACGGCTAAGTACCTATTAGGTGAAGTTGTTTTGTTACCATACCAACTTCTATACCAAAAATTTCAATCTAATATAATATGAATAATGAATAAGTCAATGGCCCTAAAGCTCAACACACACACAAAGCGGGTGTGTCCGACGCGGGTCGGGTCGGCAGTACGGCGGGCTTGTATATTTTGTAATTCCTTGTACCTATTATATAATATGGATGTCAGGTGAAGTCAGATCAGGACATGAAACGCCTGCGCGGGTTCCCGCGCCCTACCCGCTCCGGGCCCGACCCGCGCACGCGTATCGTGTGCTGACATCCTTATAATACAAGGAATTTCAATAGGTATAATATAAGCCCGCGCGCCTTACTGCTGACCCGACCCGCGCCAGACACGCAGCCTTGAGTGTGCGTTGAGCTTAAATTAGATAGGTACCTTCGTTACTTAGGTACATACCTACAACCGTAATAGACCAAACCAATATTATAAATGAAAAGGTACCTAACTGCCGTCCTAAAGTCTGTTTGTCTCGTTGTTACTAACCTACCTTTCCACGCCTTAAGGGTGCGTTTCCACTGAAGAGGAGATGAGCGGAGACCTGCAGGAATCGACCAATAACAATGGTTGAAATCTACATCGCGTCTGTCGTCTCCGCTCAGCTCTGCTTGTCTCCGCTTCAGTGGAAACTTACCCTATCGGCTGAAGGGCATTGGATGAAATTTGGCACACAGGTAGACCATGGCCTGGTATAGGACATCGGATACTTTTTATCCCTTTAGTACGTTCCCGTGGGATAATTTCCGAACTACATGCAGGCGAAGCCACGGGCAAAAGCTACTACTTAGGTAATTTATAAATGAATTAACTTACCGAAATAATAACAACTTTGCCAACAGTAAGTTTTCTGCACACAACTGATGTTATAAACTCATGTCTTTGGTTGTGCGCGTTCAAGAAGTCTCTGGCATCCTAGAATAAAATGGAGAAGTTTTAATTCATCATAAAATCACGCCTATCTCCGAAGAGCTAGGTAGAACTGTAAGGCACACCTCCCTTTAGCAAAATACAGGGTCTAAAAAGACCCATCACATAGCCGTCAACTACGCATTCTGTACATCAAACACAAAAATAATTGCTGGGAAACGACTTTTATTTTTGGTGTGATAAATCGCTGTTTAAGGTAGTGCGTAACGTAAAGCACGCAAAACATTGTGTTTATGGGTGCAAACAAAATTAAGTTATAACATTGAAAAACTTGCTTTCTTTAAAAAATGTCTGAAAAACTTGGAACTTTGACCTTCGATATCTCCATAACCAGGAGGTTCCCAAGTATGGTCCAGAACAAAAAAAAAAAACAAATTGACGGGAATAACAAGTGGCTTTCGGCTTTGTTAAGTGTCTTCCTACACCCGTTATGTTGATCATTGGGAGCAAGCGTCAATTCGACCAAAGCAATTCCGCAAAAACATTTTACAAAAAAAAAACAACCGACTTCCAAAAAAAACACAAAAAAAGTGAAAAGTTACTTTAATTTCGGAAGTCGGTGTCTTTGCTTTTCAATTTCCGTTTTTTGCCACCGACTTTTCACTTTTTTTGTGTTTTTTTTGGAAGTCGGTTGTTTTTTTTTTGTAAAAAGTTTTTATTTTTCACTTTTTAGTTGTGGTACCTACCCCACACAAATCCGAATACCACTACCTGCTATGTAAATAACAGTGAAGGAGTCAAACAGGATATCGTCTAGATAAACTAAGTGGGAAAAATACCTAAGCTAACTCAAAAATTACGCAAGCAAAGTTAATAAAATTTATATGGGACCACCTCGGAAGCATGACCTACCAAACAAAAAAAGAATCATCAAAATCGATTCATAATTGGCGGAGTAAACGCGTAACAAACATACAAAAAAAAAAAACATGCAGACGAATTGAGAACCTCCTCCTTCTTGAAGAAGTCGGTTAAAAAGGACTACATCGCTGAATACCAACGAATGTAACAAAATAAACCTCATTCATTTTACACCAATCAACTCAGCCGACATAGCTTGCAGAGTAAGCAAGTTGAAGTGGCAATGGACTGGCCATGTCTGTCGAAGGACCGATGGCCACTGGAGCAGACGAGTCCTGGAGTGGAGACCGCGTATCGGCAAGCGTAGTGTGGGACGTGCCCAGAGACGATGGACCGAGACTCAAACTCAAACTCAAACTCAAAGCATTTATTTCAATTAAACCATTTACAGGCACTTTTGAATTGTTAAGGGAGTCGGTCAGTCAGAAATATGAAGCTAGTTGCCCATTCCAAAGCGTAGTAGGTACCTATGGAGAAGAACGGGCAAGAAACACCACGGCCACGTTTTTAAATAAAATAAAAATTGATACAAAACAATTGGTTACATCATTCATGTTGAAATTATACATGTGAGAACAATGTAGAAAGCACGTTAAAAGCGTCCGCAATGATAACATAAAAACAATAAAGTATAACATAAAAATAATAAGCCATGGCAGCTAAGAGATGACCAGTCACAACTGACGGCACCCGTTCACGACGACCTTGAAAAGATGGCGCAGACAGACTGGATGCGGAAGGCGTAGGACAGGGTGTTGTGGCGCAGCCTAGGAGAGGCCTATCTCCAGCACTGGACTGCGATAGGCTGAGTTGATTTATTGAACTCAGCCTATCTGAGTCCACTGCTGTTACTGCCATGTTGCGTCACTGCATTTGGTTAACTTTACACCACCACATTATCTTGGGTAGGTAAAGTTCGATTCAAACTTAATGGCTAACAATTTCATGTGTTAGCGGGGGTGAGGGGTGGGGTATTGCGCAGCGAGTAGCTAACTTCCGAGCCACCATTAAGTTTGAATCGAACTGTATTGTGGTGCAACATACTTTCTTAGGGTCGATTTATCAAACGTCAGAAACAACTTTTATATGAGGAATAAAAATGGCGGCACTAGCTTTTCTACGGAAAATATTATATCAATTTATTTTTCACATAAAAATTATTTGAGTATTGAAAAAAAAGCCCTCATTTTACAAAATCATACCAACCTGAAAGAAATTAACCCAAGATCTCTCTAAGAAAATATCCACATCTCTCTCAGCATACTTTGTTGTCGGGAACCACTTGGCTGCTGACGTGATCCTGAGGGTCCTGTCCTGCCGGGGCAGTAGCCAGCGGAGTAAAGTCTCCATGATGCTGTACTGGGTGGGAAGGTGGCCACAGTATGCCATGTAGGTTGAAAGTTTGATGCTGGGAAATGAAGAGTGAATGTCTGACATCAGTCTTACCAAGGGATATTGTGTTACCCAGTAACTGGGTTGTGGAGTACAGAGAGGCAGTTGCTCCATGTAAAAAAAACATTTTTTAAGACATCTCAGGGTCAAATAATATAGTTATTATAATTTATCTTCTATAGTTCTACATAATACTGATCAGAGAGTTGTAAAAATAAGTATCCAATAGTATTTCTCACACTAAAATATGAATTTAAAGACTTACAAATATTGCCCAAACTTATTCCTCAAAGCAAATCTGATCTCCCGGCTGGATTCCGAGCAGTACATATTGAAACAGTGCAGGATCTCATGTCTTTGATAGGCATCCGGACGGCTATTGGTGGCCAGGTCTAGAAGACCTTCAGCAGTATGCTCCACGAGGATGTTGGGTAAGGAAACATCTTTCTGACGGATCTCCTGTGAAGATTGGTGCAGTTCTAACATAGGGCTAGTTTTCTTGTGATAGTTTATAGAATTAAGTAAGTAATTTGAATAGTAAGTGTTAGTTATGGAGTCGCTCCACGTAAGATATCAACATAGTTGTGAAAAGGCTAGGCAGATTGTTTGTGTTTAGTTATGGAGTTTTTATATCTAGGTACAGTTGATGCAGACATTTAATTTTTTTATTTTTTTATTAGCTTTATTTTATCCCTTACATGTGGTTCTTATCTACTGTTTTTATTGTGTGCTTATTCATTTATTTGTTAGTAATTTTAGTTTTGTACTTAAATTAGGTTAGTATTGTTAGTTCTAAGGGCCGCCTTTTGCGGTAAAAGCCTCCTCCAAACCGTTCCAGATGACATTTAATATGCATTGCAAAATTATGTTATTCATTTAATTAATTATTATGAATAAATAATATTCTTATTTGTGCAGAATAATCAATTTTACCTTTTTTCTTTGCGCCTAGTAATGTAGAATCCTTACCTTTACAAATCTAAGCAACAACTTCAAAAATGTCCACCATTGTAAGTTGTGCCTGACTAAATGTTTCCTTATTGCATCCAGCCAGTACTGCAGCAAGTTCACCAGCTCCTTACTAAGCACGCCCCATGTTTTGGAAGCCGGTAAACATAGCATACGCTCGAATATTAGGCACGCGATCCCATTTTCCTCACATTTATTGAAATACTAAAACAAAACAAATAATACATTAATTTATCCTTATTTTATGTGATCATCTAAAATGTTTTTAATATTCTTTGTAAATCATAAGACCTCGATTTCAAGGGACCGTATTTTCTTGAGCGCAAGAACAGTAGACATATTCAATTGAATTCTTGAGGTTTTACATTTTTCAGAAGCATCTTGAGTAGTTGATATGTATTCGTTCAAGTTATGAACGTTTTTCAAAAGTTTTCCAACATCCATAACGAAGAAATAGTTATTCCATCACAAACAAAAATAAAATTCATCAAATTGCCGCGAAACAATTTGAAAAGACGCAATTTTTTCTTATTTGACGGCTTTCATCTGTAAGTTGGTGTTTCTAGTTCCTGTTTGGGACTGTCTATTCAACGTGCCAAATCATTAATAACGTTCCCATTTTTGTCTCGTTTTTAGATTCCATAAAGTTTGATTGAAAAAGAAACCAAACGTTAGGCCGCTCAGTACAAAAAAACAATATTTTTTCTTTTCATTGATTCCAATCGTGACCAATGTACAACTTTCGTTCCTAAAACGAACACACCTGCAACAAAGGAGATCGATACTGGATTACGTTTTGTTTCTCTCTGTTTTAAAGAGAAAACCAAGACTCTTTCATTCATTAGTTTCATTTGTTTTACCTTTCAAGGACAAAATAATTTATCATTATCATGATTATTAAAACCTTTACAGCAAAATAGATTTTTAGAAGAATAAAATATAATAATGAACTTGAGACGTTTTCGATGCGAGCTAGTTTTCGAGGTAAAATTAAACGCTAATATTATTCCGCCAGTATGTTGGCATCAGTGACGCTTGAAGTTTGTCGTGTGAAGGATTTTCGATTCATCTGTGCTCTGCGGGGTTCAGCCGTTTGATAAAAAAAAATTGATTGCTGGAACCTATTCGAAATGATAAAACCGTAGAGATAACGTGATAATATAAAATGTTGAATCATTTTACGGAGTGTTCATTCTTCACGTTAAAACTTTTTTATCGCACGTTCAGTTCAGTGTTATGATCGCGTCATAGCGCACGTCTCCAACAAGAAACCAGTCGATATTATGCGGCCCGAACGCGACAACTACTTAAGGATACAATTATGATGCCTATGGTGTATACAGTGTATGGTTTTGCCATATTTTTCATTATCGCGTGGGTGTGTCTGTTGATAATTCACATAATGGCTTACTCTTACTCAAAGTGGAAGCTCCATCGGACAGTGGACCGGTCGCCGCCTGAACAGCCGTACCCCGGTGTGTCAATCATGAAACCGCTCACCGGGGTGGATCCCAACCTGTTCTCCAACTTGGAAACGTTCTTCACACTGGACTATCCTTTGTACGAGTTATTATTTTGTGTAGAGAACGAAAACGACCCTGCAGTGATGTTAGTGAACAGTCTTATTCACAAGCATCCACACATAGACGCTCGTTTGTTTACGGGTGGTCTGCGAGTCGGCGTCAACCCGAAAATCAACAACATGCAGCCGGCCTACTTGGCGGCAAAGTACCCGCTAGTGCTGATCAGCGACGCGGGCATCCGGATGCGCGACGACTCCCTCCTGGACATGGTGCAGCACATGAGGGACGACGTCGCCATCGTGCATCAGATGCCCTTCGTGTGCGACGCGGAGGGTTTCGCTGCCGTCTACGAGAAGGTGTTCTTCGGCACGGCGCAGGCGCGCCTGTACCTGAGCGCCGACTTCATGGGCATCAACTGTCACGTCGGCATGTCCTCTCTGGTGCGGCGGTGCGCGCTCGAGGAGTCGGGCGGCCTGCGCGCCTTCGCCGACTACCTTGCGGAGGACTACTTCATAGCGAAGGACATCACGTCGCGCGGCTGGAAGATGCGCGTGAGCTCGCTGCCCGCGCTGCAGAATTCGGGCACGCGCTCGGTGGGCGCGATGCAGGCGCGGCTGCGGCGCTGGGCGCGGCTCCGCATCGCCATGATCCCCACGACGGCCATGCTAGAGCCCCTCAGCGAGTGCATACCCCTCGGCGCCGGCGCCGCGTGGGCCGCGGGACAGTTGTTCGGCGCGGAGCCGCTTCCGTTCTTCCTGGTGCATGTGTTAGTGTGGTTCCTCTCGGACTGGTTGATGCTCCGGTCAGTGCAGAACGGCTCGCCGCCGTTCACCAAAGTGCAGTTTTTGCTTGGTTGGGTGTGGAGCGAGTGCTGTGCGCCGTTCGTGCTGGCCGCGGCGCTCGTGAGCCCTGAGATCTCGTGGCGGACTCGCAGTTACCGGCTGGATTGGGGCGGGCGCGCCCACGAACTCAATCCTAAACTCAAGTTCTGAGCCCCATCCCTCCCTCATACTCGAAAGCTTTAATTTGGTGAATGTTTACGTTTTACCAGTGTATCATAGTCTGTTTGAAAGCGACTGAATTTCGGATGTGTGTAAAGTTAATATAGTATTAAGTTTTTATTTTAATTGCTATGATGTTAGTTTTGGAATGAACAGTGGTTGATTGTTGCTTTTGTTTTAGAAAGATTTGTTCATTTGTAAGTATATTTGTTAGTTTAAAGTTACACACACATTTATTTATTTTTGGTAATTTATTTTTACCGCAACGGGTTTGTCATTTCCTGCATTGAATTGTTTGTCATGACAAGATCATGGTTGCGTGGAGTACAAGTATAGTAAAGTGAGTCATTGCTTATCAGAAACGTATGGCCCTTCTGTTGTGATTCATAATGTTTTCACTTGAATCTTGTGTGACATATGATTAGATGTTTATTGAAATATTAATTAATCTCAATATGGAAGGTGTTTGTTATTGTAATTATAACAGATTGCCATTCTACGTACCTTGTGTAAAATGTAAAATAATTGAAATGTGATAAGGTCTAGTTATAGTTACCTAACTAAACCACATGATTCTGAAACTCAATACATACATATTTGTATCATACCATACCTATGTGTAATTCCCGCAAACAATTACTGTTGTATCGTAATACCTAATTCTAAATACAAGAAGTACAGGGTTATACAAAAAAAATACATTGTGATCAACTTATAATATGTTTTATTTGAAGTGTACCTTCGGAATTAGGCGAAGGCCGGCGATAACCGTAGGCGTGGCGAAGGCGATACCTAGCTATTATCTTTATGGGGTAATTGGCGATATCATTTAAAATATAATAATAATTTTGAAAATATGAATAGATTTATGACTGGTCGCATAAAAGGCCTTCAAGGTTTTTTATTCTGATATGTTGCAAATTAATATTACTGAAATAAGTGCAAAATAATTAAATAGGTTAAAACTTTCATTGTTTCATGGAATAGGCGCTCCCCTGGGACTTAAAACATAACTGGCGAAATGTAGGTAAACTACACCCCTACCTAACCCTATGTTTTTATATTTTATTGTTTCAATAAACCTACATATAAATTCCGACTGTGCGTAAATTAATATAATAATAATAACTCATTACATACGTTCCTTGGTTGCTATAGGGAAATGAATCTGTCCTCATTATAATCTGTTCATACACTTTTCCATTGTACCTATTACTTTACCTTATACTAGCTGATGCCAAGCGCGGTCCGAGGAGGGGGTCCTGGGGGCCAGACCCCCCCCAAAATCATTCAAGCTATCGAGAGACTGAATGATTTACATGCTTTAATAACTAAAAACTGTAGGTACCTACTTGAGCCACAGTGACCCCGATGAGCATATACAAAAAAAAGTTTTAAAAGTATTTACCAATAGGTAACCATTTACCTAAAAATATTCCTCGGCACTAATGGTGACCCCCCCCAAAATCTTGGGCTGCGACCGCGCCTGGCTGATGGCCGCGGCTCCGCCCGCGTGGATGTTATTATTAGTAAAACCTACCTCGAGAACCATTCTATCCATTGGTGAAAACAGTATGAACATCAGTGCAGTCGTTTTTGAGTTTATCGCGAACAGACAGACGCGGCGGAGGACTTTGTTTTACATTTGATAATGTAGGTAAACAAGGCCTCAGATTATTATGTAGGTAAGGTATAAGTAGGTATCTTAATACCTGTTAAATAGAATTACTGTCCATGTCCGTGGCTCGGAAAGCACGTTAAGCCATTGGTCCCGGCTGTCTTTCATGGATTTTTGACAGTCGTTACGGGTCGTTAGAAGCCTGAAAGTCTGAAGACCAGATACCTAGGGGTATCGAATCGTTATACCCAGTAACTGGGCTGTGAAGGTCAGAGGCAGTCGCTCCATTTAATGTAAAATACTCTTCTTCAGCTGCATCCGGTTAAGACTGAAAGCCGACCCAACATAGTTGGGAAAAGCTAGGTACCTAGATGATGATAGAATCTGAATCACTGCCCATAAATCCTTTTTTTTTTGTTATCAGTTAAGTGAACTCGATATTGTTCAAAAATACGAAACTAAATAAAATTACTAGAGGTGTGCTTTGGGACGAAAACGGTCAAAAACTTCTTTTATTTCTCCTTGGCTGTTTAAATATTTATTTAGAATTTGAACTGAAGTAAAGACAATCGTTTTACCTATTCTATTTTATTTTCATTAAAATATTTTGCTAAAAGTATGTACTTTAGCAATTTTAATCAATTTAATCATATTTTTAAAAAAAGCAGTAATACCACGGATATCGAGTAATACCTATTTGGAAATTATTTAAAGGGCAGTGAACCTATTTCTCCAGTGGCCGGATATTCATGCTTAGGCACCTGACCCATCGTCGGCGACGAGCGATAGCGAATAACGAGAAGCAAGTAGGTAGAGCTAGAAACTAAAAACCTGTTCTTCTTTGTCATGTGGTTAGTGACTAACCTGGTGTCAGAGTATTTATGCCGCCCAAGGGCCTCTGACTTGGCTTCACATGCCGTCGAGAAATACCTCTCAGGCATGCCGGTTTCCTCACGATGTTTTTCATCACCGTTTTTGAAGCAAGTGATAATGAATTATAAGCACATGAATCCGAAAAGTCAGAGGTGCGTGCCTTGGGTTCGAAACTTCGAACTCGAGACCTATGACTTGGCAGTCCGACGGTCACCACGGCGATTCCTCGCTTGTTTCTCAGCGAGTGTTCTGCCCGCCAAGCGAGAGTCGTTGAGCGAGTATCTACTACAATCTTTTGTAGGTTTCTTGGGCGAGAAAATCGTTGATAGCTAGCCGCTTCCTCGTAGGCCGTGGGAAAAGTGCCTTATTCCGTGCTCTGCAACAACATACGATATCATTAGATCACATTACCTACTCTAACGTGTTCATAATACAGAATAACAACAATATCGAAATCCAAATCGCACGATTCGGTAACGGTCGATAACCTATCTTGACACGACTCGAGAAGTTCTCAACGCAAAGTTGTAAACCAAGTGTTTTATTGAATTTTTAATGTTTAGGTATGTGATTCTGATTACTAGCTGCGCTCCGCAGTTTCACCCGCGTAATTCTCGACCCCGTCAGAATATCGAGATAAAAGGTATCCTATGTCCTTCTCCAGGTCATTTTCTACCCATGTGCCAAATTTCATCCAAATCCGTTATGCCGTTTTAGCGTGAAACCGTAACAAACAAACAAACTCGCTTTCGCATTTTAAATATTAGTAAGGAATATTGATCGAAGTTTATGTGTGACATTTACTCGATTCGCGAACATTTTATTATTCATACAATTGCAAATAAATTATTATTGAGTTTTATTTACCTATTTTATTTGGACGGTTTTATAAACGTCTCGACCTACCTAAAAGTTGGATTCGATTAGGTTACTGTCGTGCTTACTAGAGGGGGGCGTGGCATAAAATAACAGCCGCACGAGTCGATCGAAGGGTAAGCTACCCTTGCCGCGGTCGGTTCATGGATGGGTGGCCATCCACTACATATCGAGACCCCTCAGTGGCTGGTCCCGGCTGTCATTCGTAGATCTTTGACAGTCGTTGCGAGTCTCATCAAGTTACGGGTCCTACGAGTCTTACCCACCAAGGGGTATCGTGTTGCCCAATAACTGGGTTGCATAGGTCAGATAAGCAGTCGCTTTAAAATACTGGAATACAGGTGCATGACTCATCCGGTTATACTAGAAGCTGACGACAACAAAGTGGGGAAAAGGCTAGGCAGATCGACACAGGTAAAAACATGCCTAGCCTATTGTACTTTACTAGATCCCATGTCATGCTTATCATTAAAATTTATAGTTTTTAATAAAACTTTTCCTCATACTAAAAATAATTACAATTTAACACATAAAACACGAATTTCATGTAGGTTCATTCAGAAATGGTAGGCCGAAAGATATCTCAGCACAGGATCCAACCACAGAGTAACTGCGCCAAATGTCGACAAAATCCTAGAATAATTTAAACCTTCTTATGAAACCCAACTATTTCACGAACTAAGTCTGGTACGCTTCTATTCTCTCCGAAGGGGTATATATACATCCAGATGAACCTATTAATACACCCAAAATCTGCCTAGCCTGTTCCCAACTATGTTGGGGTCGGCTTCCAGTCTAACAGGATGCAGCTGAATACCAGTTTTTTACATGGGGCGACTGCCTAACTGCCCTCCACAACTCAGTAACTGGGTACCTAATACGATACCCCTTGGTAAGAATGGTTCTGACGACTTTCGGGCTTCTGACGACCCGTAACGACTGTCAAAGTTCCACAAATGACAGCCGGGACCAACGGATTAACGTGCTTTCCGAGGCACGGAGGAGTCTCGATAAGTAAAGATGGTCACCAATATACGAACCGACCCCGGCAAGCTGTTAGTTTTTACTTAGCCACGAGCTCCTCCTTCGATCTATGAATATTAGGAGGATCATCCGCTTACTAATGCTCGGTTCCTAAAAACAATAACGAATCGTTTTGCTTACCAATGGTAGCATTTTTTGTTGCTAAACTGGGCATATAAATAGCTTCGTAAGCTAATTTTACCTATGATAGCTACTTCCATATGGGAGGGTCTGCTATCCAAAACTATGAGGTTTTTGCGTGATTATTGGTCTTATTTTTTAACCAGTAACGGTCCGTAAATTATAGGAATCGGCCATAATTGTTGCGGGCTATTCACATTAAACACAAAACATACATAACAGCACGCCTGTAATTCCCAAAGGGTTAGGCAGAGGTGTACCTACACTCACATTTTTCCAGTTGAGTATGTTTAAGTCCCACCATGTAATAGGGGGCGAGCGGATATCTATGGGGGCGAGACTAATACTTATACCTTATATCAATGCCTTAGATTATAAAATGTACTTATACCTTACTTTCTGTAGAGCTGTGCAAATACTTATATATCTACGATACTTACAAACTTACATGTATTTGACTAACTAATCTTGAGGCAATTTGACCTTCGCAAACACTAGTTTCTAAGAAATAGCGATAACATTCGTTTCGGTCGTTTGATCTTCCGGCGTGGGCCAGTAGACGACTGGCATACCTAGTTTAAAATAATATAAAAAGCGGCCACCCATCTTCTAACTGACCGCAGCTAGCGTAGCTTAACCTGGCAGATCGATCGTTACGCGCTGCTGCCTTTCAACTATAAAGTAATATCGTATCTTTCGAACAGATATAATGTTCTGCAATGTTTGCAATCTGACCCACTTTCGACTTTAGGTAGAGGTAGGTAGGGGCTATCCATGAATTACGTCGCACAAGTGTAATAATTTTGGAGTCCCTCTCCGTCCTCGTCACAGGTGATCATATTTGTGTGACCCTGGTATGACGTCACATATAACATATTTTTTGTTATAGTCAATGATATTATAATGTAGGTATATTAGAGTTGAAGTTTTGAGTTTTATAAAATAGGTAGGTACCTACTTTAAATTTACACATGTCAATCTCCTAGTCTTTCCCAATATTGGGGTTGGCTTCCAGGCTTACCGGTTGCAGCTGAATAAGTACCAGTATTTTACATGGAGCGATCCTATCTGATCTCTAGAATCCAGTTACCGGGTATCAGGATACCCCTTGTCGGATTTTTGGGCTTCTGACGAACCGTACCGAAATGTCAAAGATCTACGAACGACAGCCATGACGAATGGCACAACGTGCTTTCCGAGGCACGGAGGAATCTCAATATGACTGTAATGGATGGTCACCCATCCACGAACCGACCGCAGCAAGCGTAGCGTTAAGCTTCGATGGGATGGACCCGTGCGGCAGTTACTATTTCCGAGTAATTCCCACATTCGTCACATTTATCATGAAACTTATGACCTTATGACCCCTTGTCACACGATCATACTTTATTGATTCCTCCCTCCCCCTAAAAGTGTGACGTAATTTATGTAAGACCCCTGGGTAGGTAGGTACCCTAGTTTTTATACCTAAGTAATTTGCTCTAACTTTTACAATAATAATGGCTGGTTCTTCGAATGACTCAGTGAACTGCATTCAAAAACACGCGACATTTATTACGGTTAGTGGCTCATTTTCTGTGTACACGATGGATGAATGGGCCAATTTGGCTTCCTTGACGTCTGTGACAGCACCTTGCGACACACAGACAGTCGATTTTCTATCATTTTCCTGTCGCACACACCTCCATATTTCATGAATGTTATACCATATATGTGAGGAGACTGCCGTTCGTTGCTGTGAACAGGCTAAAATTATAAAATCACCTATTATGGGTATACATTTAGGGACTACTCACACTTATTCAGCTTATGCCCATAATAGAGAACATCGATTTTGTATGGAGACACGGACGCATCACTAGAGGACCTAGTCGCCCGTAGATAAAACGAATTTTCCCAGAAATGGACCTACCTAGATCAATTTTTCGCTCCCGTAAACCCGTATAAGTATTGCAACTTTCATTAAAATCGTTAGAGCCGTTTTCGAGAACGTGATTACAAATTATACAAATATACCTAGCTCATTTAATAGTAGGTATAGACGGGAAACACACCAATAAACCTAGCCTTTTCCTAACTATGTTGGGGTTGGCAGTCTAACCGGATACAGCTGAATATCAGTATTTTACATGGAGCGACTGCCTATTCTACTGATTCCACAAACCAGTCACACGATAACACGATATCCCTTGGTAAGACTGGTTGTCAGACTTTTGGGCTTCTGGCTACCCGTAACGATTCTAAGGTCTACGATACGAATGACAGCCGGGACCACTGGCTTAACGTGCTTTCCGGGGCACGGAGATCTCTTAACGGGGACCACTTTATTATGTAGTTACACCATAAATCCGATCACCACCGCCACCACGGACGGGTCTTGAATGTCTTGATAGGTAATGGATTTTCGCCCATCCACGAACCGACTGCGGCAGCTTATCATTCGGTCGACCCCTGCGGCTGTTATCATCTAGCCACGAACACTAATTCCTTGAATAAAGTTTAAAAAAATTACGATACCTACCTACAATTTATGTAAAAGTGGTACTTCTAGTTTGTTGATAAAATGAGTTCGGCTTCAATAAAATTTAATTTTATAACTCATGTACGTCAACGTATACATACGTGAATTAATTTAAATACTTTTCCGATTATTAGGTACGTGGTAGTTATAAATATGTACTTACCTTCCTACTTTATTTTTCTTTTATGGGAGACCAAAATATTCAAATACATTACCTATACGATAAGATAAATACGGTTAATTTAACAAACAAAAAAAAAAATTGTTGTCTCCGTTTGTTCCGATTAATCTCCGAATCGGCTGGACTGATTTTGACGAGACTTTCACTGGCAGATAGCTGATATTATAAGGAGTAACTTACTTTTATTTTTCAAAAATTATTATTGTCCAAGCGGGCAAAGCCGCGGGCAGCAGCTAGTTATAACATAATTAAAAGCCTAAGCTGCCACCATCTTCAAACGCTCCCTTTATTCACTAATATAAATTGCGTATTTAATTCGTTACCTACTGCATTGTCCTAACAAACATTTAAAATAATTTAATAATGTTTTGTTGCAACAGACAAAAATACAAAGTCGGCCCGACACGTCTGTTTGTCTGAACGCGATAAACTCAAAAACTACCGAATGGATTTTTATACGGCTTTCACCAATGTAGGAGTGATTAATGAGGAAGGTTTAATGGGTTTTGTGTAAATCGGCTGAAATATTACGATGTAAAAAAAAAACTACTCCTAGTAGGATGAACATTAGTTAACATTTTAATCTAACCCACATGCTCGACGTAACAGGCTGATATGTCAGCAGGGCCGTAGGCAGGGCCCCCCCCTGCCTACGGCCCTGCTGACATATCAGCCTGTTTGGGTTCAAACCCCCCCGGTTTGGGGGATCAAACCCCCCCGAAATGCGAGAAACCAGAATCGCAATCCAGAGATGGGGTACCCCTAGGGTACCTCCATAAACAGATAATTTTAATCTATTTCGCAAAGGCGTACTTTATAATCTACAATACCAGTAAAAGTATGCTTAAAAATACTGTATTTTTATCGACTCTGACTTTGTATTGAATAAATTCCTGCAACTTCAGCATTCTCTGAGATATACTAACCTCCCCCAGCCTCTCCCAGGCGGGGTGCTAAAATTTCGACCTCGCTTCGCTCGCTCTTGAATCTTTTTTGCATCATCCTTCTCAAACTTTTCTGCATATTAAGTCGATATAGTTACTTCTATTTCTGTATGATCGGTCAAAGAGAAAGAAAACCTAACTTATTCGAAGCTGGATGCCAAAAATTTCGAGCTCGCTTCGCCCGCAATCATTTTTTTTAGATTTCCGATAAAGAGGAAATACTTACTCTTTTTTCTTTAAATCTGTATTTACTATTTTTTCTACCCTCTCTGAAATCAGAAATAGGCACTTAATTTCTTGAAAAAAAAAGTTTGCAATAACCCCCCCCGAAATGAATTCCTGGCTACGGCCCTGTATGTGAGGGTGATACGACAGAAAAAAATGTAGACTTCTTTGCTACCCGTGCGGAACCGGGGCGGGTGGCCAGTTAATATAGTAAAAGAAATTAAATTACCATTGTCAATGTCAATGCTACTTGGCCCATGGGAATTGCCGCCATTGTTTCTGGGAAACCGTAAAACAACAACAACATAAAATAACATCACGACTGTCATCCCCGAAGGGTTAGTCAGAGGTGTACCTATAGTACACCCACATTTTGCCAGTTATGTTTAAGTCTCATGTAATAGGAGGCGACTCTTTGCCATCAACCGGGCACACATCCAGACTCCGCGCTGCTACTGAGAAATTCCTAATGGAAAAACCCAATAACACTTTGCCCGACCTCGTTATCGAATATAGGACCTCATGCCCAGCAGTAGCGCTTGTGACCACTAGACCAACGAGTCAGTCATACAAAAACTAATATTATAAATGCGAAAGTAACTCTGTCTGTCTGTCGCGCTTTCACGCCATAACTACTGAACCGATTTAAATGAAATTTGGTACACAGATAGTCTAGAGCCTGAGAAAGAACATAGGCTACTTTTTATCGACATACCATGCGGGCGGAAGCTGCTAGTATAAAAATAAAAGTTATTAAATTACCACTTTCAATGTCAATGGCTGCTTGGCCTATGGGAACTGAAGCCATTGTTTTCTGGGTAACAGTACAGTCAACCGCACATCTGTGTTAAAAATTTGACATTGACAGAACCTTTAGGTCGTAACAGTTACGGGCGATTTTCGAAGTGCAAGTGTTGTCACTTATCATATGACTGTGAGGTTGACTGTACCTACATTAGCGAGCTTTGAACAATGTTTATACGTAAAACAAAAGTTTATTTAAACTCAATCGAAGGCTGTCGAACTACCTTGATAGCCTACTAATTGAATTATATCGTCACACGATCGTAAAACTTTATTGATGACTCCTCGATATCAGTTTCAGGCTTGCTTATTAGTTATTTACAAGACAAAGGCCCAATTTCGTTTGTATGAGAAGGTATTTATTTATATTGCAATACTGATACCTACGTATATAGGTACCTATACATTTAACCTGTGTAGCTAGGTACCTATATTTTATTCGTGATTATTACACGACTGCCCAAAAAGGAGTTTCAGGGTTCATGTAGGTATTACAATATTTTCCTTGACCGACGTATTAACTTTACCTATAAATTCTGATTTATTGATGGATTTTTGTTTCGTAGTTGTTAAAAGTAAACCAATTTGAATGTTTAAAATGTCAATAGACGGCGGGCCTTAATGATAACCCAAATACTTAGTCGAACTTATCATGAAATACCTACGTATGGTACTTTACAAATTACCTTTAAATAGTTTTGTCACGTTGGCGAGTTTTCCGATGTTCGGAAAATGACAGTTCGTGACATGGAAAATTTTGGAAAACCCGCGAATCACGCGCGAAAATCATAATTTAGGTAGACTCGCGACAATCTAAGAAGTCCGTTTTGACAGCTATAAAAATCCTTTGTGTAGCGATGAAAAATAAAATTAGTTTCTTCTAAACTGATTCTCGAGACATATCGATTAAACATACTTAGAGAGTTTGTAATCGACGACTTATCTACATTACTTAAAACTGATTCTCAAGGCTTAACGTTTTATTAAAAATACGAGAACGAAACGTCAAAACGGACTTCTTAGATTGTCGCGCGTGTAGGTACAGAATGATTATAATGCATGGAATTAGTATGTGCTAAAAACAGATAAGAATTCAAAATCACGATTTCCAAAATTGTTTTAATAAAATCATTGATAAAATAGTGTTAGTTCAAATAGTGATTTTGGCTGATATACATTGATTTTACTTAGTACTTTTACAAGTCACCTTCTGAGTCAAAAGTATTCAGATTAAGCTGAGAATTAGCACATAATGAACGGCAAAATTACATATAATAGTCCCCCAAAACGCCAACCCTTCACCACTTCCTAGTGCTGGGAAGAAAGTGGCCAGCAAACTTCCCCAGCAGCACAGCTGATAATGATGATAATCCTTTTATTAATTTCTGAGTGTAAAACGTGTTAACAATTTATAATTTCATAATCGTTTGTGTTAATTGCTGGACTAGTTGAACAACTTGACGACAGTAATGACCAATTGAACTGATCAATTGAAAAACGCCAACCCTTCACCACTTCCTAGTGCTGGGAAGAAAGTGGCCAGCAAACTTCCCCAGCAGCACAGCTGATAATGATGATAATCCTTTTATTAATTTCTGAGTGTAAAACGTGTTAACAATTTATAATTTCATAATCGTTTGTGTTAATTGCTGGACTAGTTGAACAACTTGACGACAGTAATGACCAATTGAACTGATCAATTGATGAGTTTGTTATCGCTTTGATAACGTTTGATGAATTAATGAAACGAATTCATCAGTTTATTCTTTTATTTAACACTTAACTCGCTCGTATTTCATCACTACTGCTTTGGAAACAGTGAAGGAAAACATCGTGAGGAAACCTAGTTTCCTCACGATGTTTTCCTAGTTCTAGGACATGCTCCTAGAACTAAAAACTCGAAGACTACCAACCCGCACTGGGCCCGCGTGGAATTACGGCCTAGTCCCTGTCACTGAGAGCAGGGATGTGATTCTGTAAGACCTCATTCTGAACTTAGAATCTGAATCCGCTGTGAGTTTCTTGATTGGCATTCTAAAAACTCGGTTGATACACTAGCGCTATCCTAGTGAGCGCGTCAGCAAATTGAACTAAATTGACCGTGAGATTTTGACAGTTATAGTATGAGATGACGTAAGATGTGGCACTCATTAAGGTAATTCCCCCGTCACTTCGACGCTCACTTCGCACTCGAACTCGATTCAAAATTCGAAGTGAGAGTGAATAGCGATTTGAGATGCGAGTTGTTCTTTGAATTTTACAGAATCGACGTACAGGGTCTGTGTCCCCTGCCAGTGTTGCGGGAAAGTCCGAAAGGGATACCAGGACTTTGGCAACAGGCAAATAAAGGAACACGGGTGGGTTTTAGTCAGTAAAAGCTGACACGCCCTTCTGCTCCGCCCAGAGCGGGAGAAGTCATTTGATGATTGGACCCACAAAAAAAAAAAAAAAGGGTCTGTGTCCCAGCAGTGGGAACATTATAGGCTGATTATGCTATGCTATTCTCTCGAAGCGAAGGTAGTACAGATTCCTACACTTCCTCTCCTTCACTCTGTACACTATACGGCCATACAGATACAGTACCTACACCTACATTTCTCCAGGAATGTAATAAAGAAGGGAGCCGGCTATTGCCACCAACCAAGAGTCCGGGCAACTACTGAGGATTTCTGCTTATTTTTCTTTTATCTATGTACTTATTTAAGCAGTTAGTTACAGGTTTACTTAAATATGCCTCGTGTCTGTTGCAAGCGTGAGTGCTGAACAGCTGACCGTGCCTGGGGTTCTGAAATATTTTGAAGGAAATTGCTAATCTGTTATGCAATTATCCCTAATGTACCTAATAATGTATGTGTTATGCAATTATCCCGCTGTTCGGAAACAGGATGTTATTAAACCAGGATGTTATTATACCTTTATCGCGCATAGGTAGCAGCTAGGTATATGTTGAGAGGAAAACCATAATCTAATGTCGATTACTTATAAAACTTACTTAATATGTTTTTGAACAGTTCAGTTTGTTAATCTTCAGATGAGATGTCATTCTTATCAATTGATTTGATTGATTATATACCCAGTATCTACTAGTATCATCATTTAAGCTGAAAGATGTCCACAGCTGGTCATAGGCGTCCCCAAGTGTGCCCACATCGACCGTGCTAGTATGTTCACAATTATTAGAAATATCATAATGTAATAAGAGTTCGTAACATAAATGGAAAACATATAGCCACGTATATAAGTATTGTAAGACCATGACGATTTGTTCATTCATCATTGTAGCCATCTGCTGAGGCTCATCTTTATCAGGCATTTTATAAGTATCCAGTGGAGTAGCTCTGATATAAATTCTCGTTCCAAATAGGTAGACCTTTTTCTATATTCTCAAAAAACCAGTAAAGCCGTGGCTCACCTCCAGTTCTTCTCAAAGATCTTCTTCTTCATCTGGTGTTCTTGGTCCTGGTACAGCTTGTTGTGGTGGTTGGTGTAGAGGCCGACTTCCAAAAAGGAGGAAGTTCTATGTTCATCGTTATGTTTTTTGCTAAGTTTGTTCATCGATCATCATCATCTGCTTAGCTGCCTAGCCTAGCTTGGTCCGCGGACCAACCTCGGCACGCGTAGCTTAACCTGATGCATCGACCCGTGCGGCTTTGTTAGAACGAATTACGATAAGACTCACCTATAGTACAGCCTATCCTATTTAGAAATCTAAGATGTAAAAAACTAGACACATTGCTGAAACTTTTATAGGCAATCCAGTGTAACACGGTCATCTGTTACGGTTAATTTCACTCCAGTGTAACCTTTGGGTGACCTGATTCGTATACCTTTATGAGGGTTGATTAAAGAAATATCGTATACCTCTTTTGTTTCGGTTTATGTGGAACAAAAAAGGTTATCCAGGGTCAAATAACATTAGCTAGGGAAACGGACAGCCGGGACCAACGGCTTAACGTGCTATCCGAGGCGCGGAGGAGTCTCGATATGTCAAAATGGTCACCCATCCACGGACGAACCCCTGCAAGCGTAGCTTAACCTGATGGATCGACCCGTGCGGCTGTTATTACTTAGCCACGAGCTCCCCCTTATAGGTACTTAAATACTTCAAGTAAAATTCAACAATCAGCGGTCGTTGGTCGAAACAAAATCATTAAATTTTTTTGTTTGTGTTTTAGTCGTGTAGACCCATCAAGTCTGCGGAGTTTTGCTAGCAAATTTGACCTTGTATAGTAGTTTTGTTAGTGGAAATAAAAACTGCTTATAACTTAAACTGCTAATAAAAGCAGGATTGTAACAAAACTAGTACTCCATTCTTTTGTTTTAAAAAGATAAGAATCTCATACATAGTCAGTTGTTTATCAAATTGAGACAAACGCCATTATCGGCCGTGCACATACAACTGTCAAAGAGTGACGGCTGTGTGTTAAATAGATAATTTAAGTTGATAGTCAATTTTAGGTCGGTCTTCTGAACGTTTTTTAATTTTCTGAGCGACTGAAATAGAGCCGTATGTTTAGCAGGATTTCAATCCAGAATTCCGGAATTATCATTTTATCAGTATTTCTCAGTAATAAATCTGGAATTCTTGATTAAAAACTGACTCAAAAATCTTATCAGAAACTTGTTAGTAAATAGAAAATTACAGAGATCAGATGAGGGGTTTTTCCACAAAAAAAGATAAGTACCTTCATACACAATGTGTACCTTGTACCGGTAAATAACTTAATAATTTTGCAATAATTCATGGTTGCTAAGAATTATATTGATAAAATAAATCTAAAGTAGGTACCTACTTACCAGTCGTGTTTTCCACGATTATTTATGCAATAAAAAAGTAGTTTGTTTAAATAAATGATTTCTGTAAGAAGGTTTTGTACAAACACTTTTACACATCAATCAAATTTTTTAAATAAAACTAGATGAGGTCGGCGTTTCCTATCTGACTACTCTGAGAAGAAAGGCCGAAACAAACTCAGAGGTCACAGTCTATTGTGAACTCCTTGATGGTGGACTAGGCTGAGAGAGGTTATCTATCTACAGAGTTCGTATAAAGTTTATAGGGTTACATGACACTGTAGGTATTAGGCATTCCCATTGGGTTAGGCAGAGGTGTACCTATCGTTCATCCACATTTCGCCAGTTCGAACCCTCCTCCGAGCCTATTGACATCAACCGGACAGAAATCCAGACTGCGGGCTGCTACTGAGAAATTCCTGATGGAAAAGCTCAATTTGCCCGACCTGGGAATTGGACCGACCTCTTGCTCAGAGTACCCAGCGGTTATAAGCGCTTGCTATTGCGACCACTAGAGCAACGAGGCAGTGTGTGAACTGAAATAGAGAAGTCTATAGTGAACTGAAATAGAAGTTTGAAATTGTTAACACGACAAAAAGTGTGGTGATCATCGCGTCCCTTCTCTTTATGATAAGAGGCCTCCTTTGTCTTGCAGTCGGCCAATATCAGGCTGCTAAGCATAAACACATGTAGGTAGTACAGATGGTTTATTGTTTTTAGAACAGGCGTGATTTTTCATGAATGAATGACGCCTCTTTATTCAGAACAATGCGAGTGTGTTTGATAATATTTATGCAGACTAAACAATATTAATTCTTAGTTGTGTAGACTGACTAGTAGACTATACAAGGTGGGTTTGACATGTAATTAATAAATCGTTCAAGTTCACGAGACGCGATTATGGTTCCGTAGCTGGAGAAATATTCGGTATGTAATGTAACCTAGGTACTGTAGACTCCGAGACAGTCTGCAGTACCAGATCGAATAAAAAACTTCTTGATGATAGTTTAATCTTGCCCGTAGGCCGGGCGGAGGGCCAACTCGCAATTTTTTCCTATTCTAAATACAAACTGCTAGAACATTCCGAATAAAGCCTTTCTTAACAGCCAGCACAATTGTAGGTTGCTTATTAATGCATAAAACCTTACATAGTACACTGCTACAAACCATAATTGCTATCTTTTGGCACTGACAGGGACGGGGGGCGCCATTGGTAAAATCAAGCGCGTGCTACCTGTTACACAGTTTCGTCCCTTTTCACGGAATCACTTCCACAGATTGCAGGAAAGCGAGAGGAAAGATGTTACACATCAAAAACAAAATGGCGGCAGTAGGGATTTTGGCCACGCGCCAAAATTTTCTTGTACAGCTATGCTAAGAGTACGTTTTAATAAAGTCCTCAAACGCCAATCATGATGATCGCCAAAATTAAGGTTTATTTTTAAATTACTTACATTAGTAATATGAACCTAACAATGACACGCCGGCAGCGACTTCAACAGAAGTACAACACATTGTTTTCGGGCGTAGTACCTACTTAGCGTATTGTATTGTACTACCACTAAAATATTTACCGCCATTGAAGGTCATTGGCTCGCTCGATAAAAAGTGACATCATAATCAAATTGAGTTTAGATTTGGAACGATCGAATTATTTCGAATTTGACATTCACTTTTAAACAGCGAATGAAAAATGGCGGCTTGTAGGCTTTTAAATAATTAAGTAGGTAGACTACCTACTTATTGCCAACAGTGGCCGATGGGGCCGAAAGGTTCTGGACTGGCCACCGTGTCCTGGAAGATGTAGCATTGGAAGCCCTCCCATAAGGTGGATCGATGACCTGGTGAAGGCTGTAGGAATCCGCTGGATGCAAGAAGCACAGAACCGGTCGAAGTGGCGGTTCATGGGGGAGGTTACAGAACTAGGTACGCGAATCCATTAGTAGAACTACGCGAATCCATTAGTTTACCCCTCACCAAAAATCACTCAACTTGCCTAAAGAAGTTTTCACTTCAAAAAGTGGAACAGAAAACAAAATAACAATAAAAGTAATGCAATTTTTATACACACATTCGATGCAGACCGCTTGTCCGAACAATAATTATTACCTTGAATGTTTTCCTGGGTGTCTGATTCCGAATGCAGATGTGTTTACCTTGATTCACTGCATTCTCGTCACTTACGGTTGCTACATACTTATTTAATTAGTTAGGTACCGGCTTTTTCCACTGAATAATAACCCCTATTTATTGTCTGTTGTGTTTGTTTTTGGTCATGGGTTCAATTCCCAGGTCGGGTAAATTGCTAATGGGTTGTCCATCAGGAGTTCGGGAATTTCTCAGTAGCAGGCCGGAGTCTGGATTTAAGCCCAGTTGATGGCAGTAGACTCCCCCATTACATGGGACTAAAAAACATAACTGGCGAAATGTGGGGTGTACTATAGGTATACACACCTCTGCCTACGTATATAATGTATTATCCACAAATGTTTGTAGTCTTTTAAAAAACCTTATTTTCGAATCGATACCTTGGCCAAATTTGTGACCTCGTTGCCGTTTATCGCATCTTCATTAGCGTTCTTTACATCCTCAAATGTGCAGGAGGAGAGGAGAGGGACACATGGACACTCCAACAAGTTGGCCGTGTAATGAAACATCTGTCAAAACAGACAAGGCTATAATATAATGTGACGTGACGTCAAGCATGACGAGAATTTAAGAATGCAGTAGAATGTATGTTAGCCTTCGCTGATCGCATGTAATAGGTGAGTTAAAAGTGCTGTTGTAATTTGACGGAAAGATTTCTGGTTTATGTTTATGTAGTTGATAGTAAGTATAGTTTACTTATGCGTTGGTCCCGGCTGTCATTTGTAGATCTTTGACAGTCGTTATAGGTACAGAAGCTCAAAAGTCCGACAACCAGTCTTACTAAAAAGGATTATCGTATTACCTAGTAACTGTGGGTGGTGAAAGTCAGATAACCAGTAGCTCCATGTCAAATATTGGTCAGCTGCATCCGGTTAGACTGGAAGCCGACCCCAAAATGGGTGGGAAAAAGTTGGGCCGGTTTCCTCACGATGTTTTCCTTCGCCGTTTTGAGAGCAGCGGTGATTAAATAATTTAGACAAAGTAAAGCGGGTGGGTGGCGGGTGGGTTCGAACCCACGACCTACAACTCGTAAATCGCGGCCGTTACCACTTGCCCACCAGTACTCCTTTAACTTTCAATTAAATCAAGGAAAAATTTCAGTGTGTTGTGTAAACGTTTCATTGACCGCTTTATCAGCTGTTAGATAAATAATAATGCGAATAAATGCGAATTCCGACGGCTTTTTTATATGAACCTACATATTATACAACCGTTGACCTGTCGGTGTTATAATGCCCTGCTGACCTTTGACACATCGTTGTGAATCATTTTTCATAATTAAATATTTATTATTATAACAACATAAACGGTACTGCAACTTTCAATCTAAGGAGTGCTAAGTGCTAGACAAATCATCACAGCTGTGGGTATCATATCTGTGGTACACAAGCTGATCGAAATGGTTCCTTATCTATGGTTAATTAAACAATGGAAGTTGCAGGTCTTTTATTTTTTACCTGACTGCCCCAGAAGGAGGGTAATGTTTTTGAAATCCGATTTTGAATTCAGATTTTGAAGCATATCGCCACTTTTCAAATCATTATAGGCCGTAGAAAGTAGAGATTATAATGATCATACTGCAACCGACCGAGCTACCGGAATACAATCGAGGTAATGGGGAGGACCAATTATGCCGCTTTTTTTGTTTTTTGTGTGTCCCTACTTGTGAGGGCACTGGGGAAGTTTGAAAGTAGCACCGGGGTGACTAACAAGTTGTGTGGAATGTGGGAAACAGTGTCATGTTGTGGGCATGTGATGCGAAGGAATAAGGAAAATGTATTGAAGAAAGTTTTGAGTATGAATGGTTGGCTATAAGAGTAGGGGTAGACATATGAAACGATGGATGGACTGTGTGAAAGATGATATTGCTAGAAAGGGGGTGACTAACGAGATGACTAGTGATAGAGAAGTATGGATGGAAGAAGTAGACATATATGCTGTGCGAGAATGAGAATTTTGTTGAACCATAGTCCTCGTGCCAAAATTCTGAATACAAATAGGTACGTCACTTCGTCACTTACCAAAGTTATTCAAGAGAGGTTTAATCAAACTGGGGGCCTAAAACGGCCACATTAGCAATTCGTCTAAAAGTAATTCATTTCCTGAATTCCCAGCAGTCATTAGCAATTCATCTAATTTGACACAAAAGCAATTCATAATTTACGAATCTGCATAGAAAATTGTAAAACAGATGATTAATTCATATTACGAAATAATTATTTCGTATAGGTATGAATTGCACGCAGATCATTTATGAATTGTCAGTTTGTGATATTTTACGATGATTCATAATGTTTTCGTAATATGATTCTGCCAAAGTGGCCGTTTTAAACCCCAGGTGTGGTTGTTCAGCATTTTTGTGTGTTATATTTAAGCTGTCAGGTAGGTTTATAACTTTATACATCACGTCAGTCGAACTTGGCGAAAAAACAGGAACCATAAAAAAAAACTGGTTTGAGAATTTATTTCTGCATCTAACAGATGAATGCTGAGATTTTTTACGTTGATCTCAGATTTAGAGGTGACAGACAGTACAGACTTCGACAAACGACGAATCTTCAACATTCGACATCTAAGAACAAATTGAATTAAGGACACCAATAATTTTAAAAGTATAATCAGTAATCTTTTTCATAAAAATCTTAGATTCACTGTAAGATACACACAGGCTAAACCGCTGGCTCTAGAAACAAGAGATTTTAAATAAGAGTTCTTTATGTATGTACACAAGAGTTATTTATATATACGAAGGGGAGCACTCAGGGTGGATTTTAGAAAGTTCATCCCCCCGATTATATCATTTTCGCCGATGAGAATCCCAACGGGCTCATGGCTGGTCATCACTAGCTAATTATAAAACAAAGTCTTCCGCTGCGTCTGTCTGTTCGCGATAAACTCAAGAACTACTGCACCGATTTTCATGCTGTTCTCACCAATGGGTAGAGTGGTTCTCGAGGAAGGTTTTAGTATGTAATTTGTCAAGCGGACATAAGCTAGTATTTCAATAAGTTTATAATTTAGGTACTACACTATAGCTGTTGTTTTGACAATAAAATCCAATATAATAATAATATATTATGGACGGGTAAAACAATTGAAAAAAAAAGAATAAACAAAGAATTTCAAAACAACGTCATTCAATTGTTTTCTGAATGATATTTGCTTGCACATACTTACATATACCTGCGTGTTCAGGCTCATTATAAAATATTTTGTAATTTGAGTCATCTTTGAAAATTACGTTGTGGTGCTAAACCACGAGCTCAATTCACATATATGTAGGTAACCTTTTTTTTTCCAGGGTGGAAAATCCTTATGGATGTCAGGGCGGGCGGAGGGGTCTGTCAGACTCTTTGCTGACTAAAAAGCACCCCGGTGTTCCCTTCCCACACTGGACATGTGATCTTGTGTGGCGTGATCATGGGATCTTGTGCGCCTTCCACGATCCCCTGGTGTCCGCCTTGCGGGTCACTTCAGCTCCTTGGGGGGAGTGAGGTGTAAGACCCCCGCGACATCCAATAGGGGCGCGCGTGGAACACTACGCGCCGCCGCGTGCCGCCGCCTCGGGTTAAAATGTAGGTAACCTTTTTTTGTTTTGTAATATCCGGGTGGAATCTCCACATGGTTATCGGAGGGGTCTGTCAGACTCTTACTGGCTAAAAACCACCCCGGTGTTCCAACTCACACCTACGCCGGGGGTCGCGGGGACGTAAGAATCTTCCGCAACCCCCGACTGGTCACTGCGGGCCTCCTCGGAAATTTAGGTCACCTACTAACCTAACCTATTCTATGAACAGGTACACACTGTCCCACTGGTGGGACTCAGGCCTCCTCTCTTCGAGATGGGCTATAATCCACCACGCGGGCCCAGCGCGGGTTGGTAAATGTCACACATGTCTTCGAATTTTTGGTTCTTGGACATGCCGGTTTCCTCACGATGTATTCCTTCCCCGTTTTGAGAGCAGTGGTGATGAAAATATTTACACAAACAAAGTAAAGCGCCTGTCTGGGTTCGAACTCACGACCTACAACTTGTCAAGTCCCCGTTACCACTAGGCCAACACTGCTCCCCTACGCCAGTGTTGCAGTGGGAGCAGTGGTGACTTTTTAACAAATAAACAAAACTCTTTGATGACTCTATCATAGGGTCCAAGTTTTACTTCAATATCATGAAGGCTCCCACAAACAGGCCCAACTTCGCGGCCCAATATCACGCCAGTTTACACGAGGCTTTACGCATTTTTGGTTGTTTACTATCATCAGTTCCTTAATATACAGTTTCCGATACGTCGACTATTTCTTCATTATTATTATTATATTCAGTTATTTACTTACCTGTCTGTAGTACTCTCGGGTTCAATGGAACATCCCACGGTACGAGGCACAGAGAGCGAATAAACAAATTCCGGTTTTATAAATATGTAGGTAACGAAGGATTTTATCCAGACATGAGGTAGCAGTATCGGTATTTTTATTGTAATCTGTTCAAAATGGTGGCACCGAGTGTTTGAGGAAGATAATTGTAGTTATATTCCGCTTAATTGACCTAATACAGACGTGATATTAGCCCCAATTGCCAATCCGTAGGATTTTGAAGGAAATTCCTAATACATTGATTTTATTAACCGACTTCTTCGAAAAGGAGGAGGTTCTCAATTCGCCTGTATGTTTTTTTTTTATTTGTTGTATGTTTGTTACGCGATTACTCCGCCAATTATGAATCGATTTTGATGATTCTTTTTTTGTTTGGTAGGTCATGCTTCCGAGGTGGTCCCATATAAATTTTATTAACTTTGTTTGCGTAATTTTTGAGTTAGCTTCAATATTACGTATTTTTCCCACTTAGTTTAACTAGACGATATCCTGTTTGACTCCTTCACTGTTATTTACATAGCAGGTAGTGGTATTCGGATTTGTGTGGGGTAGGCACCACAACTAAAAAGTGAAAAATAAAAACTTTTTACAAAAAAAAAACAACCGACTTCCAAAAAAATCACTAAAAAAGTAAAAAAAAACAACCTCCCTCCAAAAAAAACACAAAAAAAGTGAAAAATAACTTTAATTTCGGAAGTCGGTGTCTTTGCTTTTCAATTTCCGTATTTTGCCACCGACTTCCGAAATTAAAGTTATTTTTCACTTTTTTTTGTATTTTTTTTGGAAGTCGGTTGTTTTTTTTTTTGTGAAAAGTTTTTTCTTACGTGTGTTTCTCACCTAACTCCTCCTACAGTGGTACATGGTGTCGATATATTACCGGTGTGACCACGAGTCCGCGATCCGGTCCGAGACCCGTGGGAAAGATAACAAAAAATGGTATCAACATTCGCACATTTAAATTAATTGCGTCGGGTTCAAAGGTTTTTGTTACTTATATAATTTTATATTTATACAGGGTGTTAGGTTAGACACCGTTATCCTTGAAACTAGTGGTTTGGTGTTCCGCGATTTCGAGGTTGGTCCCATAGAAAAAGTATATTTATAGATGACACCATACCACTAGTTTCAAGGATAATGGTGGCTACCCTAACACCCTGTATACTTATAATATTAGGTCTTTACCTATGAAATTGCCGTTCTGCAGTACTGGCCATTTCAAATCAAAATAATTTTTGTTTGGCTAAGAATTCTAATTTCAAATTAATTTTATTTTAAAAACATGGTTTTTTTTTTTCAAAAGTAGTCATTTCTTTATTGATTAGTGTTACATTTTCATCGCATTTCAATCTTTTTCGTCATCATGGATACGTTAAAAATTCGAGTAATTATGGAATATGCGTACCGTCGTGGCAGCAACGCGGCACAAGCGGCACGCAACATCAACGACGTTTACGGAGCTAACACTACAAACCAACGCACCACCTGTTATTGGTTTGCTTGCTTCCGTTCTGGAAATTTCGACCTGAAAAATGAACCTCGCGGTCGTCCGAAGACTTTGGTCGACAATGACGAATTAAAGGCGATTGTGGAAGCTGATGATACACAATCTACGGCTGAATTAGCAGCAGCTTTCGACGTTAGCGTCAAAACAATATTGGTCCATTTGCGTCAAATTGGCAAGGTAAAAAAGCTTGGGTGCCCCACGAACTCAATGATCGCCAGCGCGAAGTACGCGTCGAGACGTGCCTTGCACTGCTCAACAGACACACAAATGAAGGAATTTTGAACCGCATTGTTACCTGCGATGAAAAATGGATTCTGTTTGATAACCGCAAGCGCTCAGCAAGTTGGTTGGATCCTGGTTCAGCACCTAAACAATGCCCTAAACGAAAACTTACCCCTAGAAAAGTGATGGTCACTGTTTGGTGGTCTAGCGCCGGTGTGATTCATCACAGCTTCTTACCAAACGGGGTGAGCATTACTGCAGATGTGTACTGTGAAGAACTGAACACAATGATGGAGAAGCTGGCGCATCTCCAACCAGCATTGGTCAATCGCTCGTCTCCGCTGCTCCTGCACGACAACGCGCGACTTCATACTGCACAGCAGACGGTCTCCAAGTTGCAAGAACTGGGGTTGGAAGCTCTCTGTCATCCGCCCTACTCACCAGACCTTGCGCCTACAGACTACTACTTTTTCCAGAATTTGGATAACTTCTTGGCGGGAAAAAAATTCAATACCCGAGAGGCAGTACAAAATGCCTTTGAAGAATTTGTTGCCTCCCGTCCAGCTGATTTCTTTAGGAAGGGCATCAATAAACTGCCACTGCGATGGCAAAGATGCATTGATTGCATGGGTGATTACTTCGATTAATACAAATAAAAAAATCATGAAAAAAATTCGTTTAAATTTTTTCATACAAAACGGCAATTTCATAGGTAAAGACCTATTATCTCTTCTGTACGTAGGTATGTATGTCACTGAACTAATCATAAACGGTGAAGCGTTATTGGGTTTTTCTATCAGAAATATCTCAGCAGCCCAGAGCCTGGATTTGTGCCCGGTTGATGGCAATAAGCTCGACCCCTATTACTTATGATTAAACATAACTGGCGAAATGTGGTTGTACTATGTCTATAGGTATGATATACCTCTGCCTATCCCTTCGAGGAGTTCAGGCGTTATGTTTGGTTTTAAAATTGACATGCATTTTCTACAGCTCTGTGGGCCTAAAACGGTCACATTAGCAATTCCTCTAAAAGCATTTAATTTCCTGAATTTTCAGCTATCATTAGCAATTCCTCTAATTTAACACAAACCAATTCGTATTAAGTGGATCATTTTACGAATCTCCATAGAAAACTGTCAGAAAACAGATGAATTATTTCGTAATATGAATCGCACGCAGATCATTATTATGAATTGTCAGTTTGTGGCATTTTACGATGATTCATAATATTTATCCTATTATGATTCTGCCAAAGTGTATGTTTTAAGCCCCTTGGTTCATTTAATTAACTAAACTATTTTGAAGGCGAAAGACATTTTGTCGAAAGTGTGAAATGCATTCGAAACCTTTCAGTCTAATCGGTATACACGTAGGTAATCCTAACTATCCATTCCTAACTATTTTAAATGCGAAATTCAGTTAGTTTGTTTATAACGCTTTCACGCTAAAACGGCTGTACATTTTATGAGTAGGTATAGTAAACATTGAAACTTATTAGAACACTGGAAAGTGTCAACAAAGCCCGTCCATGACCTGCCGATTATTACTTAAATAAACAAGTAGTAGGTTGAGTAAACCTTTGGAAAAACTACTGGAAATCAATTATCTGACGTTTCCGTAACCCCTTTGTAGGTACTATTTTGTATTATGTTGGTTCGAGGTAAACACTTAAAAAAGTAGTTAACAAGGAACCCTAGGTGTGTAATTGTGTATATAGATAAATCATCAAGAGACTTCTGTGTTACTCACTGTACTTTCATTGACAGGTAAGTTGGACGGAGGACGTTTATTGTTGAACGTTAACAACACAACGGTTGAACGGAATTTAAAAAGGCTTATCTATACGTCTAATCTTATTTCAAATGGAGTAGAGTAGTTAGGTAGCATACTGATTCCAAGAAAAAAAAAAATTAAAGTGGGCTTCTAAAGATTTTATTTTCAATTATAAGGTTATTTTTACAGGCAATTTTTTTTTTTTTTCTATCTAGGTGTTATTGTCTATCCAATGTTTCTAAACATAAACGTTTTTTTCTTTGTGTGAAAATATCATGTTGTGTATATAGATAAATCATCAAGAGACTTCTGTGTTACTCACTGTACTTTCATTAACAGGTAAGTTGGACGGAGGACGTTTATTGTTATAATGTCCGCCCTTCTGTCTTTCTGTCTGGGTATTAGCTCAGAGACTGTTAGTACCTACTAGAAAGTTATAATTTGGCATGCAACCATTACAGCCTGCGAAAGTCATAATCGAATTTTGACAAGGAATTGTGTCAATTATTGCAACCTTTCAGTTAACGGTTCCTTGTTAACGGCTATCAGAAACCGGCTTAGCGACTACACTTTCAATGTATGGAGTATACAAAAATGTGACAAAACTTTGTGGCGAATGTACAATAACCCAGATATTGACAATAGCGCCAGATCGAAGCAAAGATACTTAAATAAACAATTCCAAATCTAACACTCTTTATCTAATTAATCTTATGCTAATTGGCTTGCGAATGGACGCTCTATGTTAAATTACAGTAGTCATCGTTTGCGAAAATCGAAAATAAATAGATAAATAAACGTTATTGAAGTGTATTTTCCGAGTAATTTTCATCAATCATCAAGTGCATCGGGAAATTAAAATGTATTTAGCAACATTCAAGACTGAATAAATAAATATAAAATCGTCATGCTTGCGTGCTTGTGGCTGTTATCGTAGATCCGCAAAGGTAGCCATTGATGACTTTTTCATGAAATCATTTGAGATCAAATCTAACTTAGAGAAATGTATACTTAATGATTGTAATGATTATAATTCTGTAAATAATATCCTTATACATAAAATAAAACAAAGTCCTCCGTCGCGTCTGTCTGTCGTCCTGTTCGCGATAAACTCAAAATGTACTGCACTGATTTTCATGCTGTTTTCACCAATGGATAGAGTGATTCTCGAGAAATGTTTTAGTATATAATAACCGATATCCACGCGGGCGAAGCCGTGGCCATCAGCTAGTATAAAATCTATGTATAATATAGTGAAGCATGCCAAAACTACACCTCCGCTCTGTGTATACACGCTCACAGTAGTTGATTGCAACCATTTACAATCAAACTACACCTCTCTAAGTGCACACATGTTTACGAAACCGGCCTCATCACGTTGTAAGTGTTATAACATGATTAAATAACAGATAAATCCAAAAAAAAAAGACAATACCAAGTTTGAGGAAATAACATTGGGCGTACCTATAACCTTGAAATGATATTCTCTTTTACAATCACACGTTAATGACACTCTTAACTTCGCAATAATTTTAGAACCCATCGATACCGAGGTCTGAGATATTTCCTTAATAAGACCGGTAATAAACGAGATATTTTCAATCGAGCTAGTTTTTATCTATACTCCATGTGAAATCATATAATAGCCTTTTCCTATGTTGGAGTCGGCTTCCAGTCTAACCGGATGCAGCTGAATACCAGTGGAGCGACTGCCTATCTGACCTCCACAATCCAGTAACTGGGTAATATGATACCCCTTGGTAAGACTCGTTGTCAGACTTTCGGGTCTCTGACGACCCGTAACGACTGTCAAAGATCCACAAATGACAGCCGGGACCAACGGCTTAACGTGATTTCCGAGGAACGGAGGAGTCTCGGTATGTAAAGATGGTCACCCATCCATAGCCCAACCCAGGCAAGCGTAGCTCTGATGGATCGACCCGTGCGGCGGTTATACTCCATTTGAAATAAGATTAGAAAAAACAAAAAAAAAAAACTCTGTCTGCGGTGTCTTGTTTATACCTTTTTAGTCGTAGTTGGGTTTTAGTTTTTATTACTTTTTTTTTTTTTAAATTCTTTTGGGGTTATAATATATTTTTTTTTGAAATGTGCTCATTAAGCCCTTTCATTTGATACCCAACATGGTACGATTAATTTTTTTTTAATTTTTATTTCCTTACTTTATGCCTTTTAGAGGGCGCCATTTTTTAATTTAATGTGACGTCACGTAGCCTATAACCAGTGGACGATCAAAACGCTTCCAACGATACGTCATTGTCATTGTCAAATTGTGATGAGTGGTTTAGAAGATAGGAGGGAACAGATGAACATACATACATACATACCGGTCAAAATACCGGGTAAAAAATAAGCCTTTTTTACAGTCCGTTCAACCGATTTTGACTTCTATTTCGTTGGTGGCACGACAAATGGTAGCTGCAGTAGACAGTTGGTATTGTGTAACTTTTTGCTTTTAATGCCATTCTTATGCCTACGGTATTCTTAGAAGTCAAAATCGGTTGCACGGACTGTAAAAACGTTTGTTTAAACTAATCTTATTTCAAATGGAGTATAGTTATCGAAAACTCTAAAGGTGTCCCTCATGGGGACCACTCGCCTGTAATGTAACAATGAGGAGAACCGAGTATTACAGTGCGCAACCTGTAATGATACAATTCGAATATTACATCAGTGAAGCAGGAGAACCTAGCATTACAGAAATTAGAGCATTACATCAGTGAATCTGTAACATTACTTTATCATTACATACAAGCATACAGGCGAATGCTCGTCAGTCGGGGAGATAGTATCGTAACGTAAAGCTCTTGAATTTGTAACGTTACGTTACAGACGAAAGCTCCCGGTGGGGAACACCTTTACACTTTTTGAGTGAACAACATTCAGAGCTCAGTCGAGGCTGCGAATTACTATAAGCATCTTGAAAAAAAATAGTGAGAGTGACCCTCTGTCTTACAACTGTTACAAGTGTCCAGCAGGATGATTAAATCCTGCCAGGTAACAACACAACACAACACCTGTGCCTCGGAGACGTTGGTTCTGCGCCTGATCTCTCTCAGGTCGTGTCGGATTGCCACCCCATCGAACTATGAGAGTGAGGGATGAGAGAGTGCACCTGTGTCTGCGCACACACCTACATGTGCACTTTATAGATAACTAGCTGCGCCCCGCGGTTACACCCGCGTAAGTCTTGATCCCGTAGGCATATCGGGATAAAACGTATCCTATGTTCAGCCGTTTTAGCGTGAAAGCGTAACAAACAAACAAACTCACTTTCGCATTGATAATATTAGTTTGGATATCTCCCGCGCCGAATGCTGTCTCCGCAGATATAGGCTGCCATTGCCAAAATTCTGTCTAAAGGACTACTTATACCATAAAACACTGACTTACAACTCACTTATACAGGACACACTCACACACACTTAACACTTAGGTAATCAGGAATATAATTTTTGGCCTGAACGCTGAAAGGCACAAGATTGGTCAACCAATTATAACATTTGACTTGAAACTGGACTGCAGTTAACTAATTTAGAGACTTGATCATGCGCATCAGAAAACTGCTGTGCTGGTCTATCCCCCCTCGGAATCGCTAGTTCCTCATAATGTATTGAAGATATCGCAGATTCGCAGGTTCCTCATATAGCCATCAGCCGGACTCGAATACCTACTGATTCCGCGCTGCTTCTTAGAAACTAATACGAAAAACACGGTAACACTTTGTCCCGACTTGGGAACGCAGTCTCCGTGTACCTAAATAACAATATTTCCGAACAAGGTTAGGAAGCTGATAACGCAAATACCACTAATACTACCAGCATCAAATACTTTTACACCCGTATAGTATTCACGGACTTTCCAATTGACAATTGGTAACAAAAACAGCGTGATATTCGAATATTTTCCTTGAAATACAATGCAAATTGGGTGTTACCTAGGAGGCAAAGTAAAACCCTAACAAGTTCTTCCTTTTTAACCGACTTCTTTAAAAAGGAGGAGGTTCTCAATTCGTCTGTAGATTTTTTTTTTTGTTTTTGTGTGTATGTTACGCGGTTACTCCGTCAATTATGAATCGATTTTGATGATTCTTTTTTTGTTTGGTAGGTCATGCTTCCGAGGTGGTCCCATATAGATTTTATTAACTATGCTTGCGTAGTTTTTGAGTTAGCTTCAGTATTACGTATTTTTCTCACTTAGATATACGGTGTTTTAAGTGACTCCTTCACTGATATTTTACATAGCAGGTAGTGGTATTCAAATTTCGGTGGGGAAGGTACCACAACTAAAAAGTGAAAAATAAAAACTTGTTACAAAAAAAAACACTAAATTGTGAAAAATTACTTTAATTTCGGAAGTCGATGGCAAAAAACGAAAATTTTTTGGAAGTCGGTTTGTTTTTTTTGTAAAAAGTTTTTAACACAATACTGATGACGTGGGGAAGTATGAAAGTGGCGCCTGTGACGGAATAGTTGAAAGGAAATCGTATGGCTTGACATGGGCATGTGGTGAGGTGGTGGTATGGTGTGGATTACGAAAACAATTGTGACTAAGAGAGAGATGAATATAAATGTTGATGGCTGAAGTACTTTTTGTTACTGCCCAAAAATTATGCACAACGTGTCGTGCATAGAACACCGTTTTTTAAGCATGCGACCTACGACCGAGATAAAAAATATCCTATATCCTATCCCAGGTCATGGTCTACCCATGTGCCGCTGCTTAGCGTGAAAGCGTAACAAACAAATAAACAAACTGGCTTTCGCATTTATAATATTAGAGATTAGTTAGGATGATACACCGTACATAACTCTATTTCTAACAAACCATATCACATGACGCCATCAAATGACGTCACCCAATATTTAGCATACATTTTATTAAATGTAATACCTACTAAGTCAGACCTGTCTGCCGCGCGACCGTGACCTTCTGCCCACACAGAATTGTATTTCATAAGCGATAACTTAATTTAAAACTATTGTGGTTTTACATGACACGCTTCGCGATAATTGTAGGAAAACGTTACAGAATTGGTTTATTATCAGTACTTTACGCACCTGCCCCACGAGGAAGCGAACTTCAAACTGTCAACGATTATCTCGCTCAGGAAACGTACAAAAGGTTAAAGGTCCCATCGTCTTTGCGAAAATTCAAAGCATTTATTTCAAACTAACTGCGCCCCGCGGTTTCCCCCGCGTAATACTTGATCCCGTGGGAATATCGGGATAAATAGTATCCTATGTCCTATTCCAGGTCATGGTCTACCCATGTGCCAAATTTCATCAGAATCCGTTCAGCCGTTTTAGCGTGAAAGCGTAATAAACAAACAAACTCACTTTCGTATTTATAATATTACTGGCTGCGCCCCGCGGTTTCACCCGCGTAAGTCTCGATTCCGTGGGAATATCGGGATAAAAAGTATCCTATGTGCTAATCCAGGTTATAAACTATCTGTTTGCCAAATTTCATCCAAATCCATTCAGCCGTTTTTGCGTGATTGAGTAAAAAAACACAAAATTTCATTTATAATATTAGTAGGACTAGCTGCGCCCCGCGGTTTCATCCGCGTAAGTCTCGATTCCGTGGGAATATCGGGACAAATAGTATCCTATGTCCTATTCCAGGTCAGTCGGTTAAAAACCCGGTAACACTTTGTCCCGACTTGGGAACGGATAAATAGTATCCTATGTCCTATTCCAGGTCATGGTCTACCCATGTGCCAAATTTCATCAGAATCCGTTCAGCCGTTTTAGCGTGAAAGCGTAATAAACAAACAAACTCACTTTCGTATTTATAATATTACTGGCTGCGCCCCGCGGTTTCACCCGCGTAAGTCTCGATTCCGTGGGAATATCGGGATAAAAAGTATCCTATGTGCTAATCCAGGTTATAAACTATCTGTTTGCCAAATTTCATCCAAATCCATTCAGCCGTTTTTGCGTGATTGAGTAAAAAAACGCACAAAATTTCATTTATAATATTAGTAGGACTAGCTGCGCCCCGCGGTTTCATCCGCGTAAGTCTCGATTCCGTGGGAATATCGGGACAAATAGTATCCTATGTCCTATTCCAGGTCATGGTCTACCCATGTGCCAAATTTCTTCAAAATCCGTTCAGCCGTTTTGCGTAAAAGCGTAACAAACAAACTCACTTTCGCATTTATAATATTAGTTAGGATTATTCGTTATACATACTTATACTAATTATAATACTGGTATTCAGCTGCATCCTGTTAGACTGGAAGCCAACCCTAACATAGTTGGGAAAAGGCTAGGCAGATTGATTGATATTAGTTATACTTATAGGCTTTTGAATTGTCAAGGGTCGTCAGAAAGATGAAGCTCATTGCCCATTCTAAAGCGTAGTAGGTTCCTACGGAGAAGAAAGGGCAAGAAAATTCAGAGCTATCAAAGAGAATACTCGCTGGGTGCGCAGAACACTCGTTCAGAGACACAGTGCTACATATCAAGCTATACGCATTCAGTATGTTGACCTGTCATTGTACGGCTTATACATGCGTGATCAGCATACTGAAAATGTAAAGCTTGATATGTAGCCGTGTGTTACATACGCATCCCAGCAAGTAATCGCTCGTCGCCGTCGCGCACTCGCTGCTCGTTCCTCGCCAACTCGTTTTAAACCAACTTCTTCAAAAAGGAGGAGGTTCTCAATTCGTATGTATGTTTTTTTCTTTTTTTTGTATGTTTGTTACGTGATTTCTCCGCCAATTATGAATATATTGATGATTCTTTTTTTGGGTCATGCTTCCGAGGTGGTCCCATATAAATTTTATTTATTATTTTAGTTGCTTGCGTAATTTTTGAGTTAGCTTCAATATTACGTATTTTTCCCACTTAGTTTATCTAGACGATATCCTGTTTGACTCCTTCCCTGTTATTTACATAGCAGGTACTGGTATTCGGATTTGTGTGGGGTAGGTACCACAACTAAAAAGTGAAAAATAAAAAAAAAATACTAAAAAAAAACAACCGACTTCCAAAAAAAACACAAAAAAAGTGAAAAATAACTTTAATTTCGGAAGTCGGTGGCAAAAAACGGAAATTGAAAAGCAAAGACACCGACTTCCGAAATTAAAGTTATTTTTCACGTTTTTAGTGTTTTTTTTGGAAGTCGGTTGTTTTTTTTTTGTAAAAAGTTTTTTTAGTTCTCGTAAATCGCCGGCGTGGCCGTGGGCGGTGGAACAGGTGCCTAAGAAGTTTCATCGCGAGGCCCTAGCACGAAAGCGTGACGTAAAATTAACGTCGAACGATTTTTTATTTCAGAGTGGGTTATGTCATATCTCTTTGTATTTTACTGTGTGTACATAAATAATATTTAAATAAATAAATAAATAAATAAATAAATAAATAAATAAATAAATAAATAAATAAATAAATAAATAAATAAATAAATAAATAAATAAATAAATAAATAAATAAATAAATAAATAAATAACTTGACCAGTGCATTTTCCCTCCAACACAGCACCGATCCTTAGCGACGAATAGGTGGTGATTACTTCCCTGGACGATCTTTTTAGCAAGAGCAACTCGCTCTCTTCTACTCTTCTCCTTTATTATGTTAGGGTCAGCTTCCAGTCTTACCAGATTCACCAGTATTTTACATGAAGCGACTGTCTATCTGACATCCACCACCCGGTTACTGGGTTAATGTTAATACAATTTCAATTCAATTGGGACCACACGGGAAGCACCAGCTTTCAAAGAAAAAGAGAATCATCAAAATCGGTTCACCCTGTCGAAAGTTCTGAGTTAACAAACATTAAAAAAATACCGACGAATTGATAACCTCCTCCTTTTTTTGAAGTCGGTTAAAAATGAATACCTACACCTACAACAACAAACAACACATCACACACAACAATATTGTCTAACTTTTTTATTGTGTATTTTGTCTTTTTTTTTGTTTGTGCAGAATAAACAATTTTTCTTTCTACACATAATTTTTCTTTGATACCACTACTAACCAAACCTGGTTAATGCCTACCTTCCATCTTGCACCGCATGCCCCCTGTCACCTGGGCCCTTGAGGATCTTATGACAGCGAGTGTGCAGCGTCATGTACTGAACACAGTTCGCGTGGCATAATTTTGGACTAAAAATACCTACTATTTGAATTTTCGTAACTTATTTGCCATCGATACGCTAAGTAGAATCTTATACATATTTTTTACTCGTAAATTCTTAGTCAAACATTTTAAATTAATCTTGGTAAACAATAGATCCTAATTATAAACATGACACAGGCGATACTAAACAAACTGAAATTCAGCGAATTTGAACCGAATAACAAAATACTTGGAATATTTTTGCATAGCTGTTCAAAACGGCGCTCGCTCGCGTTGTTTGCGAACAAACAACATAAGTATTAATAATAATACAAAAGCTTTTTGTTTTACATTTTTATCGATATAGGACTATCGTGTAAAAATCGAAATACGAAACAATGGGCATTTTTCGATAAAATGCGCGTACCCTGCTGATAACCTATTCGAGCGCGAACATTTTAGTACCCCGGCCTCGCCTTGTACCCGGGACCCGAGAAGGCAGCGCGTAGTGTTCTACGCGCGCCTCTCTAAGACGTAATGGGAGAGTATCAATACTCCACCTACGGGAAGGGGACCGTCACCAGTCCGGGGCAGCGGAAGTCATAACTGCACCCGCAACCCCCCTACGCAAGTGTGCGATAACACCGGGGTGATTTGAGTCAATAAGAGTCTGACAGACCTCTCTGCCCAGTTCCCACCCACCCCAGGACATGAGGATTTCCAATCAGAAAAAAAAGGTTAATTAGATTGTAACTCTGTAATATGTAGATACACCATAAAAAATACAGGGTACCTATAAGTAGAAATTTTACATGGGGTGACAAAATGAAATGAAATTGTTTATTCTGTAAATAGGATATTGCAATCACTTTTACACGTCATATAAAAATAATATTAAAAATAAGCTAGATGAGGTTGGCAATAGACGGTCAACCCTACAACAAAACAATCCCTGGATATTTAGGAAGAAGGAGAGAGAGACATTGCTGGTGTACACACGGCTACACATCAAGCTATACATTTCCAGTTTATGCTGATCTCGCATTCTACAGGATATCCGTACAAAGCGAGGCCAGCTTATAGGTACTGAAAATGTATAGCTTGATGTGACACATCAAACTACCTATACATTTTGTACAACGAATACATAAATCATATTCATATACTTAAGTAATTAATTATTCTCTTTTGACCATTCATTGTATGATTATCTAGCTGCGCCCCGCGGTTTCACCCGCGTACGTTTCGATCCCGTGGGAAATCGGGATAAAAAAATTAGAGGAGGCGTGCCTTTCTGGGTTATGGTGCACTTTCATCTTAGTTTTAATGTCTAAAACCCTCTCACCAACTGAAGCCCTAGGACGGTTCCTCGTTCGCCGGATTTAAAGGTGTGGAGGCCCTGGCGCCCGAAAATCTTATGGAAAAGATGAAAAAAATACTTTCGGTATCAAAGTAATTCAACGTACCATTTTTAAGACCATCAACCCACGACATGAAAAGAAAATTAAAAAATGTTGCTTGTTAATTTATTCTTTTTTTTATTAAAAAAAAAACATATTTTGGAGACCCCTATTTTGTGGAGGCCAGGGGCCATGGCCTCTGTTGCCCCGCCTTAAATCCGGCCCTGCTTAGCAGACCCGGACACTGAGTGGGCCCCCAAGCACCGGAGGCCTTGGTGCGCAGAACTTTGCACATCAGTAGACGCCACTGACCCCTAGGATCACATAGTAAGTAAGATGCTTGTACCTTAAATCCATCCAAACGTTGCCTTCAAAGGGTACTTTTAGCGATAAACAGACTGGCGCGATATCGCGGTCGCTACTAGTGTCTTGCTGCCTGTTCCGCCAGTCTCCACAAGCCTACTTATGTAAAATTTCAACATTTATATCTTGAATCTGTGAGGAATATAGAAATGAAGTAATGAAGAATATGCTATTATATTCTATCTATTCTATTCTGGTAGGGATCTTGACCGGATCAGCGGTACTATACAAATAGCCGTGGAATACCTCTCCACTCTTCAAGCACCGCAGGTTATGAAGTTTTAAGTAATACAAACACTAATCGCGACAAGTGGCATGTATGCCTCTATCTTTACTAGCTACACGATACGTATGTTGCATTGCAAGCCAATTAACTATCAATCGATCGAATTCGACACTGTTATCTTATCATTTTGATACCATTTGGAAATGGTTTGGAATGTCGAATGCGTCAGATATACCTAATCTTGAAGGTTTATCAACATTAGGTATATCTGACGCATTGGACATTCCAAACCAATCTCACGTAGGGTACGTAGGGTAATACCCTGTGTAGTACCCTACGTACCCTACGTGAGATTGTCAGTAACACCAAGGCCTTCTTGGAGGTGCTGGGGTGGATCGAATGAGCGATTTCCCACCCGTGCGCAAAATACGCGCTCTGACGTGGAGTTGCGGATACCAGAGGCCCTAGACAAAGTGACATTCTATCAGCGATAACGATGATGGAAAAGGCAAAAATGTATAGGACTGAAATATAAGCTATCGAAAAGCTTATGTCAATACTGTTGAAATTAGTTGTAGAAATACGAAACGCTTTCGAAGCGATTGTCACTTGTCTAGGCCCTCCGCAAAAACTGATCATTGTGAGACCACTGACACGTTTGTAAATTAGTAGACTTGGCCCCCTGTTTGAACAAATCAATCTGCCGAGCCTTTTCCCAACTATGTTGGGGTCGGCTTCCAGTCTAACCGGATGAAGCTGAATACCAGTATTTTACATGGCGCGACTGCCTATCTGACCTCCACAACCCAGTAACTGGGTAATACGATACCCCGTTGTCAGACTTTCAGTCTTCTGAAGTTCTGACGACCCGGAACGACTGTCAAAGATCCATAAATGACAGCTGGGACCGACGCGCGACGGCTTAACGGCCTGTTTGAACAATAAATCGTTATAATAATACTTATTTATTACCTAAGTAGGTACACATTATGTACATATTTTAGTTTCAATGATTCACAACAAAACCAACAGGTCTAGTCTGAGCGTATCTATCTATTTTTTTCTATCAGATAATATGAGATTAGTCATTAAGGCACGGCGCGGCGGACGCGTCCGATAATATTATCAGACTGACGCAGAGTATGATCAAATGGAGTGCTAATGATTTATGGGCGTCCCCACCTCAAATTGCTTAGCATGATCCTCCGTTATACCGAAAATACTGCAGCTTTAATTTTGAAATAAATACCTATGTGTTAAAGTTGCGGATTGATGTTAGGTCCTATGTTTGGCGAAAACACGAGTCTCGATAGAAAAAAAATCCAAAGTTACCTCCAAACCGAAATATAAACCGCTGGTATTCAAAAACTACTTCTGCTTCTAATTCAAAATTAAAGCTGCAGTATTCTCGGCATAACGGAGGACCATTCTGAGCAATTTGATGTAGGGTAGGGCCTTAAATAGACTTCATTTCCATTTCATTTACTGAGGACCATTTACAAGTGACAATCGCTTCGAAAGCTTTTCGTATTTCTACAACGACTTTCAACAGGATTGACATAAGCATAAGCTTTTCGATAGCTTATGTCAGTCCTATACATAATTTTTGCCTTTTTCATCATCGTTATCGCTGAAAGAATGTCACTTTGTCTAGGAGCTCAGTATTGCCATGCTAAAACGCTACTGACTCGATACTTAATTTTTTTTTCCTTGTAACAATTACAGAAATACAGGGTATTTGGCAGAACGTTGAACATACGAAAATGGTGGATAGGTGGGGTCATCTGCTACTTACTCAGCCTCAATTTATATGGCCCTGGCCCCTGGATATTTTTTAAAACCATTTTTTTCGTTCCATCATCGTTATCGCTGATAGAATGTCACTTTGTCTAGGGCCTAGGATAGGCTGACTGTGACGAGGTTCTTCTACTAGTAATAGCGGCAGCTATACTTACAAGGCCACTAGACATATTATGACATAATAAAACATTCGTGTGAGTAACGTAATGCATCATGCAAGCGATGCGATGCATGGTTTATTCATCGCTGGCTTCGCTTTCGTCAAGTAACGAATTCGCGTTCAACTGGGTTATCAACCTTTTGACAGTTCTGAATGAATGAATTTCTTTTAGGTACATGTACACACGGCTACACATCAAGCTATACATTTCCAGTTTAAGCTGCACTCACATTGTATAGGATTTCCGTACAATCAGCCAGTCAGGTCAGCTTATACTGAAAATAAATAGGTAGCTTGATGTGTAGCCTTGACAACCAACCAGAAAAAGATAAAACTAATTCCTCCCCTTTTTTTCGGTTTCTTTACTAACAAGTTCTGTTTCTTAATTATGATTTTATTTGTATATCTACTTTCCGAGGTCGTCCTCATCTTGATATCCATAAAATTCTTCTTTTTACCCGACTACGGCGAAGAAAAAAGGAGGGTTATGATTTTGACCGGTATGTATGTATGTATGTATGTTCATCTGTTCCCTCATATCTTCTAAACGACTCATCACAATTTCACAAATGAGGTATCGTTGGAAGCGTCTTGATCGTCCGCTGGTTATAGGCTATGTGAAAATGGCGCCCTCTAGAGGATTTAAAGTCAGGAAAAAAAAAATTGTTTAATCCTACCATGTTGGGTATCAAATGAAAGGGCTTAATGAGCACATTTCAAAAATATATATATTATAACCTCAAAAGAATAAAAATAAAAAAAAGTAATAAAAACTAAAACCCAACTACGACTAAAAAGTTATAAACAAGACACCACAGACAGACAAATTAAAAATCCGGAGTCACACGTAATCTGTTTGATCTATGCCCTAACACGACTCCGGATTTTTAAATACCGATCTATACTTATATTACGTTATGACTTATGAGGCAAAATGTGATTTTGTATGTGTATAGGGGTAATCTTAGGAACTACTGACCCGATTCCGAAAATTCATTCATTAATGGGAAGCTAGAGTATTGCCGAGTGTCGTAGGATATTTTATGTCAAAATAAGAAATTTCTCGCGGACGTAGACGGGTTGTAGCTTGTATAATAATAAAAGTAAGTGCTCTATGAACCCGTGCCAAAGGTTGTCAAACCCAGACCGGAAAATACGTCAGCAAGTATTGTGTGACCAAAATTAACCTTGTCAGACCAAACGCGTGAATGAGGAAATGTAATCTATCTATTGACTCTATTTTTGGAGTAAGTAGTAGGTAGGTATGAGCAGTGGTGGCCCAGTGGTAACGGCCACGACTTACGAGTTGTAGGTCGTAGGTTCGAACCCCGGCAGGCGCTTTACTTTGTGTAAATTATTTCATCGCCACTGCTCTCAAAACGGTGAAGGAAAACATCTTGAGGAAACCGGCATGTCCTAGAACCAAAAAATCGAAGACATGTGACATCTACCAAGCACACTGGGCACAAGACTATATAAGGTAACTGGGCCCGCGTGGTAGATTACGGCCCGCTCCCTCTCACAGAGAGGAGGCCTGTGTCCCAGCAGTGGGAACATTATAGGCTGACTAGCACTTCGCCCGCGAATTCGTCCGCGTGGATTTAGTACTTTCCTCTGAAAACTTCAACAACCCCTCCACCCCCTTTGAAAGATAGTTTTCTAAAATTAATATTTACATTCTTTAGATTTATTTATGATCTTTACCCCTTAAACTTTATTACCCTTTTACACCCCGTTAGGAGCAGTTTTTTTTTAAACAGCGATACGCGTACTTTTTTTATTTTTTTAGTTTTAATTAATTTTATTAGTGCCGTACCAAGTTTCAAGTTTATTAACCAAATGAATGTAGGTAAGATTTTTCATATAAATTGTCTATCGAATTTCCAAAAACCCTTTCATAATAGACGGAAGCATCCATTCCGTCATAATGACTATCTGTGTGCCAAATTTCAGCCCAATCCGTTCAGTGGTTTGAGCTGTGTTAAAGCCTACCCATTTTCACCCCGTTACGGCGAAATTTTTGAAAATCCCTGTTTCACATTATTCTTTATTTTTGGTTTAACTTTAAATGCTGAGTTTCGAGTTAATCGGACCGCGCGTTAAAATTCTTCTATACAAACTTTGACACCACCCAATCCCCGTTTAGGGGGTAGTTTAGAAAAACTAAAGATGACAAACTTTATAATTTACTTAGATACATATTCGTGCTAAGTTTCCAGTATATTAACTCAAGGAATAAGATTTTTCATTCAAACAAAACCCCCCCTTTTCACCCCCTTAAGGCTGCGTCTCAACGCTAGCTGAGCTCACGCTATGACAGTCAAGCGATGTTATTGGTTAGTTTCACACACATCCCTCGCTACGCATCCTCGCTCATCACTGGTGGAAACGCATCCTAAAGGTCGAATTTCCAAAAACCCTTTCCTGGTTGATGCCTACGTCCTAATAACGATCTGTGTGCCAAATTTCAGCCCAATCCGTTCAGTGGTTTGAGCTGTGATATAAATTACCCTTTTTAACCCCGATAGGGGTACATTTTTGAAAAACCCTGATACACATTATTCTTTATTTTTGGTTTTAAGTATAGAAACCGAGTTTCGAGCTAATCGGACCGCGCGCTAAAATTCTTCTATACAAACTTTGACACCCCCCAATCCCCGTTTAGGGGGTAGTTTAAAAAAACTAATATTGGCAAACTTTATTATTTACATAGATAAATATTCGTTCCAATTTTCAAGTCTACTCAAGGAGTAAGACTTTACATACAAACGAAATCCCCCCTTTTCACCCCCTTAAAGGTCGAATTTCCAAAAACCCGTTCTTAGTGCGCGCCTACGTCATAATAACTATCTGTGTGCCAAATTTCAGCCTAATCCGTCCAGTGGTTTGAGCTGTGCGTTGATAGATCAGTCAGTCACCCTTGTGTTTTATATATATAGATTATGCTAGTAGGTAGGTATGTACGCTACCTACATGGGTAGGTTGTACAGCTATTCAAAAGCTTGGGCTCATCTGGGTAGGTATAGGTAGATTATCAACACACAAACAAACAATTTGTAAGTACAATTTTTATTAGAATTTATAAAGTAAGCCGTGCACTCGATGGGACTTCTCATCAGCAAAAAAGTCGAATTTCCATACAAACTTTCATCAACAGACAGCTGTGCTGCTGGGGAGTTTGTTGCGCCACTTCTTCTTCCCAGTTAAAGCACTAGGAAGCGGTGATTAGCGGGCGTTTTGGGCAACTGCCTCATGCAAGCGTGACGTTAAAAAATGGCCGATTCTCATTGATCTGCAAACTGAAGAGAAGTGTAGTGGCAGTGGGTGGACTGACCATGTTTACTTGTCGAAGGACCGATGGCCGATGGAGTACCTAGAAGAGTCCTATTTTAATTTTTTTGAGGGTGGGAATCATCAAATGACTTCTACCGCTCTGGGCGGAGCGGCAGGGCGTGTCAGACTTTTACTGACCCACCCGTGTTCCTTCAGTTCCCTGTTGCCAAGGTCCCGGTATCCCTTTCGGACTTTCCCGCAACCCTGGCAGGACCTAGACGAGTCCTGGAGTGGAGACCGCGTATCGGCAAGCGTCGCGTGAGACGCCCCCCAGCGTCAGACTGGATGCGGAAGGCAGAAGGACAGGGTGTTGTGGCGCAGCCTGGGAAAGGCCTGTGTCCAGAAGTGGACTGCGATGTCGACTTTTAATCACTAATTTTGTCGTAAAATGATAAATTATGTCACTTTGCCGTACCTATCTAACCATCAAACAAAACTTATCGAAATCCTACGCTTACGCATACATACCTACACTCCACAGTAACTAACTATACATCTGAGATAGTGATAGAAGTGACCTTGGAACATATTATGTATCTACATAACGATAAGATACCGTGTTTTTTGTGTCCTTTGTCAAACAAAATCGCTTAAGGCCCTACCCTACCTCAAATTGCTTAGCATAATCCTCCGTTATGCCGAAAAACCTGCAGCATTAATTTTGAAATAAATATTAAATACAACGTTATTTTTTCTTTATGCTAAACCCGAAAAGGGGTCATTGTACTATATTCATTTTGAACAACTTTTACTATGGGACCAACATTGAAAACGCGAAAAAAAAAAGCTGTCCCCTACATTTGTGTTCACTTAAATCGACAAAATGTATGGAACAGCTGTTATTTTTTTTCGCGATTTCAATGTACTCAGGCCGCGAGTAGTATTGTGCGAGCGAGATAACATTTGAGGTAGGGTAGGGCCTTAATAAAACGTTTCCTGATACGGTCAGTGACAAAGGTCTAAGTACGCCGGTCTATTTGGGCCGCCTCCCTTTGTTTACCATTCAACACAACAAAAAAAAACATGGCGCTATTATTTGTCGATGGCAACAAGATAAAAAAAAAAACAAAATAAAAATATTTTATTTCACATAAACCTACATGGGCACATAAGAAACGTCAGAAGCTAGGTGCACGGCACGGTTCCAATTGGTCGTTTCCTATGGAGAAGAGGCGGCAAGAAACTCCACGGTCTCTTTAAAAAATAATTGGCTGTTACAATATTTTCGAATTACAGAGTTATTAGGTATGGCAGGACAGTGTAGGCCCAGTGTAGATAACGATGACTGTACTATAGTAGGTAGGTACGTATTTAGTTAGATGTTCGTGTCAGTAGTACTAGTAGGTACAGACAACAAAGCACGTGGCGTTTGCTATGTGACTGATAATCATTAATTCATTCAATGTAGATTGGACATGCATGTGCGGTGATTTGTTTACACCTGTGTCAGGTTCTCATAATAGGCTAGACTCTTCTACAATCACAGACACGTACCAATCCTTACTTAACATTGTATAAGCCCAGGATCACCGTTGCCCTGCCGACATCGCCAATCAGCACTTTTTGAACGTCAAAATTACTAAAGACCTTCAAAAAGCCTGCCCTTCACACTTCCTAGTGCTTCAGCTGAGAAGTGGCGCAACAAACTCCGCAGCAACACAGCTGTCTATTAAGTTACATGAACTTGATTCTAATATAAACTAGTATGGAAAGTAGGTAATTAATTAATTAATATTACTTAACAAAGAAACGCAAAAAATTGCATTAAATACCTACTATTGGTTGTTTAATTTAGCGAGCCTTACCATATAATTATGATAACATTTGACATCTTGGCTGACAGTACCAACCTCTCGGAAAGTGAGTTGGTACCATCTGAGGACCAAAACTAGCACTGCGCGCTCATTGGTCAAATCAAATAGGGCATCTCCCCGGCTCCCTGTTACACACTTCCGTCCCTTTTCACGAAATCACTCCCACAGATTGCAGGAAAGCGAGAGGGAAGATGATACACATCAATAAAAAAAGTGCAAAAACAATAGACACAATGAACACTGTGAGTTGGTATAAGTTTATGCACTGTTGTTTGTTTAATTTTATATTTCCCATGACTGAGAAGGAAGGAAAACCGCACTCGTAACTCCTTCCTCATTTCGCATCCTTGTCTGAGGATGAGATTGAAGGATTTTTCAAATTCAGAAATTATGAATGAAACCAAGTTTTTCTTTTTACACCAACAACAAAAATAACCATTACGTGCCTACCTGACTTGTAATTTGTACATAGGTACAAGTATATAATTTGGTGTAACTAAATAATAATGAGTAGGTATTCTATTCTACTTGAACAGTGAACAGTGAAGTGAACAGTAAAAAAGTTTTGTTTGAATAAAGAAACTCACATACATGCTGGACTATTCTGTGAACACCTCACAGTGAAAACTTAGGTGAAGTGAGCTGTCAATCCCTAGCGTCAGTTGTGCTATTTTGTAAAAATCTCACCTTAAACACTTAGGTGAAGTGAGCTTGAAGTGAAGTGTCACTGCCAAAGAGAATTGTTTGTCACTACCTTAGTAGGTACCAGAAGGTACCTATTGATGACAATGATAGCTTATTTTTCACGGTGAGATGGTTAGAATAGTACCTAATGCAGGTGGAGTGACAGCTCACTTTAAGCTCACTTCACCTAAGTTTTCACGGTGAGATGGTTACAGAATACAACTACGGGCATCTTCTGGAACCACTTGTTCCGTTTTGCACACTTAGGTATTTACAATAGCAATGCTTTTTTTTCAATTTGAGCAGGCCAATTGTTCAAAAATATGAACCAATTGATTAATATCCTTCAAAATCCTTCGAATTGTGATGGCAATTAAAGTGCCATCTATCGCTTCCCACCAGGCAGACCAAAGTCAAAAGCAGCCAATAAAAAATCATAACCCTCCTATTTGCTTCGCCGTAGTCGGGTAAAAAAAAAAAGTCACGTTAACCCACTACAACCAAACAGCTGTGATCCTGACAATAGTGACTAAATGAGCAGGTAGGTACTGACATCACGCATGGCAGACCATGTGACTTTATATTACGTCTGTATCGACACGCGTCTACCTTTGTTGACACATGCGTCATTCGCGGGGTTTCCGAACAAACAATACGAACATCGTTAAATAATGTCGAGGCTGCGAAGATTGTTAACCACTTTGGAAGTTTAGTTTAGAATTAAATTGGTTGGGAGATAAGGTGAAGCATATAAATCCAGTTTAAAAATCTTTGTAAGTGCACTTTGTAAGTATACTCCATAAGTCCATACTATGACATCTATAATAATCCTTCCTACCTTACATATTATAAAACAAAGTACAACCGCCGCGTCTGTTAGTCGTCCTGTTTGCGATAAATTCAAAAACTACTGCACCGCATTTCAGGCTGTTTTCACCAATGGATAGAATGGTTCTCGAGGAAGGTTTGAGTATATAATAACCGACACCAACGCGGACGCGGCCGCGGGCATCAGCTAGTGTATAATGTAAAAATGTACATATTATAATATCTATAAGTATTTCCGTAATCTTCGGAACTACTGCACCCTAATTGCATATGAACGATTGGTCAGAATTGGATTCAGTTTGAAAGAAATGTCTAATCCATTGCTTCATAAGTTCTAAAAAAAATCTGCTCAACAACGTAACTTACTTATGAAGCAATGGATTAGACATTGGTTTCGAACCGATTCTAATTTATCGAGTATTACGTAATTAGGGTGGGTGCTGATCCGATTCCGAAAAATAATTCATTGGAAACTAATGGCTACGGTATTGCCGAGTGTCATTATTAGCTAGTACTAGATATTAGGTATTAGGTAATACGGGCTGATATCCGCAACTCCACGTCAAAGCGCGTATTTTGCGTACTAGCTAGTACTAATAGAGAAGCGAAAGCAACTCTTTGACAGATGATAGGTGCCTGGTCTTGGAGAAGGACATAAGCTTTTCATCCTGGATCGCAGATGAGTCGCGGGCAACAGCAAACAGCCAGATTGTTTAGCACCTTGAATACCTGCAAGTCCTGCAATATATAAGTACGTTTTTTTTTGCCGACTTCAAAAAACTAGCTTTATGTAGAAATATTGTGCAGAAAATTGCCATTTATAAACATCAACAGATTAAAACCTAAGTATTATGTATCTATCTATGTAGGCCGTGAGATTTCCAGTACCTAGGTAATCAGTTGACCTGGAAAATATCTAGATTAGGTATCACGGTATTTGTGCTACTGCTCATAGTGTGCCGTGCGTGCACGAAAATAATCCTAATCATCACGCCACTATTCCCCGATGGATAAGGTAATAGAGACTGGTAGAAATGTAGTACACCCACATTTTGTCATAGTTACAATGTAGATAGGTACTAAATATTGCTGGCGGCTTCGCTCGGATCGGAGATCGGAATTATCCTATGGGAACGAACTACAGGGATAAAGAGGATACATAAGAAAAATAAAAAAATATTCAAGTTAAAAATTAAAATTATGATTTACATTAATTACAAATGAGGAAACTTTAATTCTAGCTGTTATATAGACAATCAGTGCCGTAACTAGGGCGGTGCCAGCGGTGCCCAGGCACAGGGCGCAGGCCCTGGAGGGGCGCAGAAATGACCAGACCTGGTCCACTAACAATACTTATTATTTATTTTTATAGACAATCCATTTTATTGTCAGAACCGGTTATGATTAGAAAATATTTCAAGGGCGCGGATATAGCAGCTCGCACCGGGCGCATAAAAGGCTTATTACGGCACTATAGACAATGTATGGTACTAAATGCTGGCGGCTTCGCTCGGATCGGAGATCGGAATTATCCTACGGGAACGTACTACCGGTATAAAGTTAAAGAGTATCTTAAGTCCTAACCCAGGTCATGGTCTATCTGATGGATAAAAGGCAATAACACTTTGCACTACCTGGTAATCGAACCCAGGACTTATGCTCAGCAGTAGCCTTGCGACCACTAGACCAACGAGGCAGTCAATACATTCGGTAATACCTACATAGTACCTTAAACAACTTTAGTTTTTGTTTATGCTAAACCCGAAAAGGGGTCATTGTACTCATCATTTCGAACAACTTTTCCTATGGGACAAACTTTGAAATCGCAAAAAAAAAATCAGCTGTTCCATACATTTTGTCGGTTTTTACAAGAAACCACTGAACAACTCGGCATTCTTTCACCGGCATTTATCACGGTCAAAAGCGCACTAGTTAGCGGAGACGGCCATTTGCCTAGTGCATGAGCATTTCGTTCATGCAGCGCGGACACATACACGCCCCCATGCCACTTCTCCTGTTTTTTATATTTCTATGCTTAGTACATAGTAGTTCCATGGGTAAATACATTCCATACATAACATTATGTCATTATGTTAATTTCATTCCTTAGTAGACAAACAACACCGATGGGAAGTAACAGACATGGGGACCACACGTCATAAATAATTATGGAAGTACCCAAATGTCAATGATACCAACATAATCGGTGATTAGCATTCAAGTCGGGTTGGTTGGGTATGTCCTAGGTGAGCGATTGATGTGACCATACTATGCAAAGCGATGTTTTACGGTGCCAAAGGCGCGGGACATATGCAAGAGGGGTGGCGCGGGGGAGGCGACGCGACGGAGCGGCGCGGGGGAGGCGACGGGGCGGCGCGGGCGTTGCGCCATTACTTTCATATTTCGCCTGTGCCCCGCCCGCGCCCCGCCGACCGGCTTTGTATGATCGGCACCTCGTCACTCCTATACATTTTGTATCAAATATGAAAAGAACGGCGCAACGCCCGCGTCGCACCGTCGCCAAGCCCGCGCCCGCGCCCTCGCCTCTTGTGTAAGTCCCGCATCTTAGAAGTTAGGTATTGGTTCTTGTCAAAAAATACACCGAATGAGCTGCTTCTTAAGTAAGGGTTTCTTAAAACTGTGGTGGCCGTCACATTGCGTCCGCAATTTACCGTCGAATGACGTCACTGAATCGGTTTGAATGTAAGCTGGTGCGTTTTCCTAGAGAGCGTTTATTGACACGGTACAGTCAAACCCCGGTGCCGTATGTTTCATGATCGCCGTCACGTAGGGGGCTTAAAACAGTCACTTTGGCAGAATCATAATAGTAAAATATTATGAATCATCGTAAAATGTCACAAACTGACAATACATAAATGATCTGCGTGCGATTCCTATTACGAAATAAGTCATCTGTTTGACAGTTTTCTATGGAGATTCGTAAAATGGTCCACTATGAATTGCTTTTGTGTCAAATTAGAGGATTTGCTAATGACAGCTGGAAATTCAGGAAATGAAATGCTTTTAGAGGAATTGCTAATGTTTTAGGCCCACAGAGCGGTGGCAGCAACGTAGGTAACGTCTGCACCGTTACGTGGCGGCCACCGCTGTCGTACGAAACCATAGCTTTACCGTGTGGTTCAAAACATAAGGCCTATTAGAGAGTGATGAGCCACTTTTTGTCAGATAAGTATCTATTGCTAGTAAATCCAAAGATTTAATCTGACTAATGTTATGACTTATTTTGTTACTAGCTGCGCCCCGCGGTTTCACCCGCGTAAGTCTCGATCCCGTGGGAATATCGAGATAAAAAGTATCCTTTGTCTTATTCCAGGTCATGGTCTACCCCTGTGCCAAATTTCATCCAAATCCGTTCAGCCGTTTTAGCGTGAAAGCGTTTAGGGGCATGAGGAACAGGGTGTAAAGTTCACTCATACTCCATAGAAAAGGGAGGATCCTCCAACCAGACGGGTGTTGAGTCTGGCGGGCAACTGCCCAACGATTGATGTTGAGTTCTCGTATATATGTCCACTGCACGGTAAACTTTAATTGCGCGATGCAGGATTTATGTGACGTCTGTCTGACGTCAGGTCTTTGATGCGTAGTTCGCATGTGGCGATGTAGATACCGCCACAAGCGTAACAAACAAATAAACAAACAAACAAACTCACTTTCGCATTTATAATATTAGTTAGGATTTTATTAAGGACTGGATTATGGACCAAGTAATCCCACTGGTTTGGCTCCACGATTGAAAAACTATACCTAATCGGGCGGAAATTATTTTAATCAATTCCCTGCACATAGGTATCATGTCTGTTGAAGACCGCTAGAACAAACTATCCAAAAAAAATATGTCTTTATGACTCATACAATTATAGCGTGGCATCCGTCCTTCACGTAGAACAACGCACAGCTCAGTTACAGGTGTCGACTATTCAATTAGATGCATTACTGGCTAACTGCACGTCTCCGTCGCCAGCCCTTTGACACGCGCTATTAACAATTAACCTTGTTATTGAATTAATGACATACCTTACTGTTTTTATTTACTGCTGTCATGGGGTTATTGTTGTGTCTGCCCTAGCCCTAGCATCACTATATTTATTATAAAACCAAGTCCTCCGCCGCGTCTGTCTGTCTGTCTGTTCGCGATAAACTCAAAAACTACTGCACCGATTTTCATGCTATTTTCACCAATGGATAGAGTGGTTCTCGAGGAAGGTTTTAGTATACCAATAATAACCGACATCAAAAGCCGCGGGCATCATCTAGTGACTAATAAAATTGTAATGGTATGTACGAATTTTGGCAGAGCTTGCAGAGTAAGCAAACTGAAGCGGCAGTGGGCTGGACTTGTTTATCGAAGGACCGATAGCCGGTGGAGCAGAGGAGTCCTGGAGTGGAGACCGCGTATCTGCAAGCGTAGTGTGCGACGCCGACGCCCCCAAGACCCACCCCACGATGAACCGGATGCGGAAGGCGGAGAACAGGGTCTCACAGGGTGTTGTGGCGCATCCTGGGATAGGCCTATGACCAACAGTGGACTGCGATAGGCTGAGTTGATTGAATGAAGGAATTCAACGTAGAGCCCTTTACCCAGCTGTGCGATATCATCTGCCTATATAGTCTTTTCCCTACTATGTTGAGGTCGGGTTCCAGTCTAACCAGATGCAGCTGAATACCAGTATTTTACATAGAACAACTGCCTATCTGACCGGTTACACGATACCTCTTGGTAAGACATGGTTGTCAGACTTTCGGGCTTCTGACTACCCATAACGACTGTCAGAGATCTTCTGACTACCCGTAAAGACTGTCCGAGATCTACGAATGACAACTGGGACCACAGAAAATACGACTTCTTCAAAAAGGAGGAGGTTCTCAATTCGTCTGTATTTTTTTTTTTTTTTGTATGTTTGTTACGCCATTACTCCGCCAATTATGAATCGATTTTGATGATCCTTTTTTTGTTTGGTAGGTCATGCTTCCGAGGTGGTCCCATATAAATTTTATTAACTTTGCTTGCGTAATTTTTGAGTTAGCTTCAATATTACGTATTTTTCCCACTTAGTTTATCTAGATGATATCCTGTTTGACTCCTTCACTGTTATTTACATAGCAGGTAGTGGTATTCGGATTTCTGTGGGGTAGGTACCACAACTAAAAAGTGAAAAATAAAAACATTTTACAAAAAAAAACAACCGCCTTCCAAAAAAAACACTAAAAAAGTGAAAAATAACTTTAATTTCGGAAGTCGGTGGCAAAAAACGGAAATTGAAAAGCAAAGACACCGACTTCCGAAATTAAAGTTATTTTTCACTTTTTTTTGTATTAGGTACGTCTGAAAAGTATCGGCAACTATAATTTGACCTTGTTTATATGACAGGCTTGAACAGACTGTATTTAGCCTAAGAATAATAAATATCTACTTATTTTAATAAATTATTTGTTTAACCTTTGTTAGCTATGATGGGTTTCACCGAGTGATTTCATAGCGGATTGCTAAGCATGAGTTCATGACTTAAATTTCGGTAGGTATAGATGTAACTAAATTGCTACTTGTATTTTCCCTTTCTCAACAAAACGCCAGAGGTGTACCTACATAGTACATGACAGACATGACACTTTTGCTACGTTTAGGTCCATACATTGGGAATTCATAGTTAGTAAACATACGTTTTTACCCGACTACGGCGAAGAAAAAAGGAGGGTTATGATTTTGACCGGTATGTATGTATGTTCAACTGTTCCCTCATATCTTCTAAACGACTCTTCACAATTTGACAAATGAGGTAATTGGAAGCGTCTTGATCGTCCGCTGGTTATAGGCTATGTGACGTCACATTAAATTAAAATGGCGCCCTCTAGAGGACATAAAGTCAGGAACTAAAAAAAAAAATTGTTTAATCGTACCGTGTTGGATATCAAATGAAAGGGGTTAACGAACTAATTTCAAAAAAAAAAAAAAAAAAAAAAAGAACCGGTGTCACACGTAATCTGTTCGATTTATGCCCTAACACGTGTGACTCCGAATTTTTAATTTGTCTGTCTGTGGTGTCTTGGTTATACCTTTTTTAGTCGTAGTTGGGTTTTTATTACTTTAATTTTTAATAATATGAAGCTAAGAAGACGAGAGGATATTCAAAAGTCTCTGGTCATAGACGCACGCCGGTAGCGAGTACTACGCACCTGACTTTTCTGAAGATCGTCACCGTCAATAAGGTCACTATAATAAGTATGTCCTTCTAGGGCGTGGGTCCCGGCGTTTCCAATTACATCTGCCTTGGAAATACCAATTTTTAGTCGCCTTTCACTCATCCTCTTAACAAACTATGTAAACTAGGTATTACAAGTAATTAAATATATTAAATACATAATTACGTGTCGTTCTACATGACGTGGAACGAACGTTTCACAGGAAATAATGTACTCATTGTATACCTAGGTAGGTATTCGCTCAAATTATTCGTAAACGACGTGTTTATGTGATGTATACAACGTGCCGCTACAATGGCGTCATTAATTTCACACACGTATACGACTTCGCGTATTCGTTTTATGAAAATATTTGAATTTCATTAAACGTTATTATTTATTGATTTATTTTCAATTTTCTAAATTACCATCCTGGAGCAACCTCCTGTACTTAAAGAACTGTAGTGAAGAGGTCATTTGCCGGGGTCACGGATCATATGGTAGGCGAATAAAAGGAAAGCCGCGCAATTTCTTAGAAATTATGCCGACAAAAGAGCTTACCGATAGAACGTAAGCCAGCTGGTAGGTACCTTCATGAATGAATCTTTACACAGAGTGATCTCAATTTTGGTTATGTTTTTATTATTTAGTTTGTTTGAAAATTTAAATTTTTCAATTTACGAATTATTTCATTGTATTATAATTTTTATTTTTTTTATATTATAATTTTTTATATTATAATTTTACTTCTATCTCTGTGCGTGTGCAGTCACGATTAATAAATGATTATAACAAATCATTTATTAATCGCGACTGCCTCGTTGTCTTTATTAACTGCGTGCAATTAATATTACACAATTCATCTGTTTAACAGTTCTTAAGGAAATTCGTAAAATGGTCCATACATTATTATTTGCTTTATTGAAGTTTAATGTTAAATGAATTAATTTAAATTACGGTCATTTTATTAATTAAGTACGTAATTTTCATGCAGCAATATTTACACTAAATGTACTTATGATTCAAATATTGAATTGAGTCGGTACAGTCACGGACTTTAATTGATGACCCACCTAGCACTGTTCGTATTTTAGCCGTGTAATGCAAATCGGGTTTATTCGGGTCCCGACACGGAAAGTCATAATGTCTTTGTATTAGTAGAAGAAAATTATATTTAATAACTTTACCGGTTGGCTAACCTGAGAGCCAGAACTACAAACTTGACAGCAGAGTGACTACCCAAAGTAAACCAATTGCAGGTCTAGCAACAGTAACCTAGCAACGATTGTTTAAGCGTAGCGATAGTAACGTTAGCGTACGGAGAAATATTAATAGTCATTTCGGCAACTTCGAAATTAACGTCTCTGACATCGACATTTCAACTGGCACTGTCTTCAGTTATGTTTTCAGAATAACCGAGCTCTGATTCAAAGGAGGTCAGTATCAAATAGATTGGATAACCTTAATGCAACATTTTATTTATTTTTATCATTGAGAACTTATTAGTCAACCTCTATGGATAAGACTATTTCCGATTATAAGTAATTTATTTGTCATCTTGTTTACGAGCGTGCGGTTTGAGTTCGTGTTTAATCGTGTAATCTCGTGAAAGTATGAAACTGTAAAATTGAAAAGTTTGAAGGTGGCTTATCAATTAAAGTCCGCGACTGTACCTACCATTATGATTCAGCTAATGTGTCACCATTTTGTGTCAAATTATTAAATTGCTAATGATCTTCTGGGAATTTAGGAAATGAATTGCTTTTAGAGCAATTGCTTACGTAATGCGGCCGTTTTAGGCCCCAGGTTGAGTGTCTATAGGTTCAAAGTTCCTAAATTCATTCCAATAACGTTAAAATTTGCTTCTTGCAGTTGGCTGATGTCAGTGTTATTTTCAAAGACTACCGGAATCTAAGTTATGGAAAAATCCACTAATAGGTACTAGATCGGAGCTTCGATCGTAAAAATATGCACATGCAGAACAGAAGATTATTATAATGCAACATGCAACCCAAACCTATACTCGACACGTGTCTTTGGGGACTGCCGATAGAAGTGAAAACTAAGTAACAATCATTCATTTCTTCAAGCGTGACGATGACGCGAATTCCATGATTTTTGTTCACCCAAAAAGTGCTCAACGCGCCTAAAGAAGTTTTCACTTAACATTCATTCATTTGTTCAAGCGTGACGATGACGCGAGTTCCATGATTTTTGTTCACCCAAAAACATTAATTAATTTCTTCAAGCGTGACGATGACGCGAGTTCCATGATTTTTGTTCACCCAAAAAGTGCTCAACGCGCCTAAAGAAATTTTACTTCAAAAAAAACTCCAGGAATTTGAACACCACCCAAGTTAAAAGTCAGCCTTATTTTCAGTTAGGTCTTCCAATAAAAGGCGATAAACTCATGGTGCTAATGAAAAATTAACACGTTTACCTCTAAACAGCCAGTTGCTATTTAGGTCAAGGAATACAACTCACCATATTAGGGTCGAAAAGTTTCAGCAAACAACGCAGCCGCTATAACTTTTACGGGAATATGCTGAGGGACGGAATGTCCATAAAAAATGAAACGGTTCATTACAGTAACCCCGAAGTTAGCTATGCAGGATTTTTAATTAAGTATGGAAAGCAAAAGGAGACTAATATTAAATCATTAAAAAAAGAACGGTTACTAGAAGCATCTAGAAATAGGACATTATTGTACTTACTTATTATTGTTCCATTGCAGGGCAAACCAATTATATTATCAGTAAAAATACTTATAATATAATTGGGGCAAACGAAGAGTTTTTCAACACACTTGCTCGTAAAGTGGCTCATAATGCAACAGTTTTTGGAGTGACTCTTATTACAAACGTTTTTGGTTCACAATACAGTGCATAAAACACGCGTGTTTTTTACTTTGCATTCGATGAGTTTAATATACTTAATTCTGTAATTAATTATTATTTTTGTAAATTCATATTTCTGTAAATACATAATACCTACTTACACAAATTGTCTGGTGCTTCCCTTTTAAATCGTTTCTTTCGCCAAATGATTGCATATTTGCAGTGATAATAGCAATATTCCTTGCCACCATTGTTGCATGAGTACACATCGCGTTGGTCTCATTGCACGTTCCTAAAACTGCGGTGCTATTCTGTAAAAATCTCATCGTGAAAACGTGAAGTAAGCTGTCATTTCACCAATTTTTTGACACTATTGACAGCTCACTTCACATAAGCCTTCACAGTGAGATTTTTACACAATACATCGGCTGGTAAATTATCTAAAAATAAAACTCAAACTCGGTATGAAATCCTTTATTTAGATTTTTTGGTATTTTTTGAGACACATTCCTCTTTGTACCCATATGACTGGAATATAAAAAACGGGATTTTTACAATTTTGATGACGATCACATGATTTCTTTTAAATCGCTTACATTGTCAAACTATATAACAATTTAGCTAAAAACAAAAGCAGGTAATGAAACTGCTATAATGCGTATAAAGACAGATTTTAAATGTTCCTAAGTAATTTATTTCTACATGCATGTGGGCATTTATTTTCCTGGACATAAGCGAAACAACGCCATTAAATCGAGGCCTACGGAACATCATATTAAGAAATAAGCACTCATTCCACTAAAGCGGCGAGAAAATGTCTCGAACAACCACCAGGCTTGCGTTATTTTGACACCTTACTGCTTCACACCTATCGGTTAGTTGTGAGGGATATGTCCTTTCCGTTTTGGTGGAAACCACCCTAAGGGCCAATTTCACCAAACTCTGTTAAATCATCTGTTAAGTCATTTTACGTAGGTCCGTAAAAAATGGTTAACATAACATCCCCTTATTTATAAGCGTTGCTTAAAGTTAGGTAATGATTAACCTCAGCGCAACCATACATTTGTCTCTTAACTTCAAGCAACGTTTATAAATAAAGGTGTTAATGTATAACAGAGTTTGGTGAAATTGGGCCTATAGCTTCAAAAATAAATGCCCACATAATAGATATAAGTATTACAGATGCATTATTAAGCTCGATATCAAGCACAAGCAGTTTGTGCGTTATTCACATCAATTCTATCATAGGTTCACAGCTTCATGCGTAGGTAATGCCCAACTTTTAATCTATGCATTTTAAGGCGAGAAGACAATGTTGCTATAGTTGAAAATCGGTGTTGAGTGTTGCAAGGATAAAAAAATATTAAATGTGATTAAAAGGACCCAATTGTGACTTTGCCATTTAGATGCTAGGTGTGAGCTGTAATTTTAAAATTACAGTTCGCAGATGCAAATAATAGCACCTAGGGCATTAAATAATAAAAAGTTAACAGACGAAAATTGTCTATCATTATGTTTAAGAAACAAAAGCCCAATCTTTTCTTTTTTTTATCGAACATAAAACACGTGCATAAACAAAAACTGTAAAAATAAAAGGTAATAAAAATGTCACGATATTTCAATTTTTATGAATGCATAAAATTCAAATAGTGATAGAGAAATATCATACATTTTCGTGAAATTATTTCGTTTTATTACTACCAAACTTAAATTGATAAATACCTTCTTGATAGTAAAATTTAAATTCCTTTAAACCACATTAACACATGGTTATTGCGTAACACGAGCGCGCATCAATCATATCAATTTGACACATGACAGTCACAGTGACATAAATGTCAAAAAAATGCGCGCTCGTGATTTGCTACGACTATTTTTTCATGTAGTAATTTTCAACTACAGCAATATTATCATTTTTATTAAAATGTTATGTTAGGTATCTCACCTATTATGTTTTTCGTTTACACTTAATTTGACCGCAAATAGAAATTTTATTATTTTAATTACTTATCCTCAACTATAGAGGAAGGAAAATCATACTCAATTACTCATTCTCCTGATGTTATCCCGATTTATTTCGGGTGAGCGTATTAGAGGAAGTAAAGTATTAAACAATAAGTAATTACTTTTAATATTGATAACGATATTTTAAGTAGGTAAATACACTATACAGCGTGTAACAAAAACCGGCCAAGTGCGAGTCGGACTCGGGCACGAAGTGTTCCGTACCATTATCTATAAAACGGCAAAAAAATCATGTCTGTTGTATGGGAGCCCCCTCAAATATTTATTTTATTCTGTTTTTTAGTTTAACTGTCACGGTTCATGAGATACAGCCTGGTGACAGACGGACAGACAGACAGACAGCGGAGCCTTAGTAATAGGGTCCCGTTTTACCCTTTGGGTACGGAACCCTAAAAACCCTGTCTGATCCGTGAGGGTGTTGTTAAGAATCATACTGAGAGTCTATTAACGTGGACTATAATTGGAAAAAAAAAATCTGTAATTTTTTTTTTTCAATGGCGAATTTCACCTGGTTATTCATGGGGCACGAACGGCCGTCGTAGCGGGTGCCTACAAGTCATAACTTAGGTATGACCTCTGTAGAAAATTTGTTAATTTATAATGAAATTGGGGTAATTTTGGTACCTACTAAAAACGGGAATTAAAATAAAAACATATTACTTTTTGTTAATTTTCTTGTGGTACCTAGGCGCCCCCTCTCCGATCGCACAGGATTTTAGTTACAAGCAGCATGCTCGTTGCCTCAATAAAAAAAATACAATCATTTGTTTTTGTTTTCTCCTAATTAGATATCGATACTTATCATGTCAGCGGAGTTTTGCTAACTAAATCAATTTGACCCTGACTTCACCAGTCTATAGGACCAGCGATGTTCCGTCTCTTAAGAGAAATTCCAGATGGAAAAACCCAATAAAACTGCCGGACCTGGGAATCGAACCCATGACCTCAAGCTCAGCAGTGGCGCTTGCGACCACTAGACTAACGACGCAGTCACTTATTACCCGACTGCGGCGAAGCCAAAAAGGAGAGTTATGTGTTTTTAATGTTGTCGTTATATCAGTTGGTGACTGCAACTTATTGCCATTAAAAAGTAAATAAATAAATAGGCGCTTTTGCATCTATTGATTATTATTATTACATCGAGAACGACTTTCCATAGGAATTGGAACCGTGCACCTAGCTTCTGACGTTTCATATGTGCCCATGTAGGCTTATGTGATATAAAATATTTTGATTTTGATTTTGAGAGTAGAGTAGTTATCAATTCAAAAACTCATTATTAATAAAAATAATAACAACTTGCTAATTATAAATCCTCTGGTTGATTATATTTTTATCATACGTCACGCCATATAACGTGTGTAGATAGTCAAGTTTTAGTGACGTCACTTTTATGTATATCTTACTGATATAAAACCTGCATGATTTATATCATAATTATCTAATTCGCCTGATAGATACAGAATCCCCTTTGTCTTCCTCGAAAACTCAAACGCCCCTTTTAGAAATAGTCTTATCTAAGTACTTATACAAATAAATAAAATTGAGGTGTCTGTTTTTTATGATGGAAAAACCCAATAACACTGCCCGACCCGGAAATCGAACCCATGAATATCATGCTCAGCAGTAGCGCTTGTGAACACTAGACCAACTGGGCAGTCTTAAGGCATATAAAATAAAATATCTTTCGATTTATATGTTCGTTCAATTGATAATATTGTGGAGCATTTATTGGCACAATATCTAATGCGGTCAAATAAAGTATAAAGTAATTGATTGTATCTAAAGCAATAACATATAACAAAACGATTCCATCAACAATTTTACAACACCATAGGAAATAAAACATTGGCTATAGGAGACAAGTGCTTGCAACTCACATTAAATTGGTAATGCAATGACAAATATTGGTGCCAGCATTTGGCTAAAGGCATTTACGGCCAATATTGGCGGCAAATAGCATGCGGGACATTTTTGCCTCAATGAACAAAATTTCCACTCTCACTATCCCAGATGCTGACACCAATATTCAAATTATTTTTTACATAAAATGATTTATTATGCCTCTTTATAATTGTTACTACTTAAATTATAAACACTTAAATTATATAAAGTTTAATAGACCATAATACAGCCGATAACAGATCTGGTAGTACTTTCTTATAAAAAAACGCAAAAATATAATTACTGATTTATTTTTCTTTTACATATTAATAAGTAAAAAAATGTTTATATTTTGCTGAAATTCCGCCTTGATTTCAGACATGCTAAGCTATTAAAATATCGATAAGTCTAAGCTAGAAAAAATATTTATTAAAAGTCAAATTTTAATGTTAGAAACGGCGGGAAAATCAATAAATAGGATACAACTTTAAACTTATATTTAAATATAATTTTAATTATCAAATGACATGAAAATGGCTTACGAGAAAAAGAGTACAATTTCTTTTAAATGTTTAAAATAAGTTCTGATTTAAAATAAAATATTAAGCGATTAAAATTACTTTGCCGTCGCGTACCAAATGTTTTCGAGGTCTGCATTTTAAAACTATAAAACGAAATGTGTGGATTTTCATTTTATTCAATTATAAATAAAATAAAATCCTCACAGTTTTTATATTCGACATATTTATTTGTTTCGTTAGTCAGTGGGTCATTCCGCATGCGGATAAAAAATAAAAAACTGGTCCGTAAAAAATGACAGATAAAATAATAATTGAAATTACGATTAATAATAATTACGAGAGATCGAAATACGATACGAGATCATTTCTTTAGTTTTTTTATTAAAACGAGTAGACCATACAAAGTGTTTTATAATTATATTTTTTTCAGCACATATTTACATCAAAGTTGAATAATAAATCTGTCCGAAAAACGCGCGCGAAATTCCGCGTTAGCTTTGGCTTCCTATGAAAGCGTTTCCGTTATATTATCCCCGTCATGAAAATCTGTAATTTTTCCCAGTATTTGACATTAAGGTGTCAAAAAATGCTCAGTATTTGAACAGCCGTTATTGTTCACCGTTCTCTTAGGAGACCAAAGCTGTTTTGTCCCTAACCTGTTTTAACCATTTTTCCGCATGCGGATGGACATTTTCATTAAGTTTAAGTAACTTTTCTTTGTGGTCTATGTCCCTTTATATAATCTAAACGCAAGTGGGCCTTTTAACCACTTATCGGAAAGGCTGTTATGTATTTCTAAATGTATAATATAACGCTACTACACGTATAATACACAAGCTATAGTCATATTATACGAGTTTCTTATGTCAGCCTTTTTAGTACCTCTTTTGTTTCGATTTGATGTTATTATAAGTTATTTATTTTTACCCAACTGCAACGAAGGGTTATTTTTTTATCCATAATGAAGTATTACTTAGTAATTTTTTATCGAAAATACAATTAAAAATTTCAGAAAAAAAACCTTTAAAAAAAAAAAGAAATCGGATTCGTTCCTGACCAATTGGCCGGAGAAGACAAAACAAAAATAAAGTTGGAAAACTTTGGGGGATACCTTTGCCGAAAAGCGGGAAAAATAGGTAAATTAAAAAAAATGGCTATTCTTGGCTTTGTCATTGGACTCCCCTTCAAAGATAAAGCTTAATAAAAATCAAATAATTTGTAATGTAATAAAACTATTTCAATAATATAGATTACAAACCATAATTTATCAGCTGTGTGGTAATTATTATATACCCGAAATTGAGTAGATACCTTCCATATTTTAGAAAAATATAGATAATTTGAGATAACCAGACTATGAGTCACCTGTTTATTATTATCTTTATAATTTTAATATGTCACGTTTTGGATAATATATCTTGTGATTATGTGTGGGGTTATACAAGATGGAAAAAAAGTGGGCAGTGGAGGGAAAATAGTAAAAAGTATTTAAAAACATTAAGTAATTAAAATAAGACCTATTTTCTCGATTGCAAAGATTTATTCAGATCAGTAGGTCGGTTTATGGCCAGTGAGCTTGAAGCCCATGATTAAAGAAAGTCTATGCTTGAAGTGAGCTATCATTCCACGTAATGGATTGACACTATTGACAGCTTACGTCACCTAAGTTTTCGCGGTGAGATTTTTACAGATAAACTGGGATCTCCCTCCACTGCCCGCTTTTTGTTTTCCATCCTGTATGCATTATGCACAGATAATCAATAAATGTATCAAACACGTGTAAAAAAATATCTTAATGTGAAACAATATCATATTAAGATACTTATTGTTTCACACGATAATAATTATCACTCTATTCTGACAATGAATATAGCAGATATTCATTATCAGAATAGAGTGATAATTATTAGTCAGAATAGATTGCAGAGAAAGAGACATTTTCCTTATTCTGTAGAATCTGAGGTCAAACTAACTCATCTTTGCATAAGTGGTAGAATGTCGAGTGATTATGAATAACAAAAGATGCTTTCATGGTGGATGAATTTTGACATTTATCTCTTGTCTCAAAAGAGATAAATGTCAAAATTCGTCCGTCATGATGTCAAAATTCGTCCGACGGTCAGCGCTGACGTCAGTCGCGTACCGATTTGTGTGGACTCGCGCTCGCTAACCGTCAGTGCAACACTATTCACGTCTATTTATTGTCAGCGTTTTCAACATACGCGTGCCGACGGTACGCGATCGACGTCAGTGTTACACTATTTCCAGCCTTAATGCAGCGACTAACTTTCAGTCACTCACTAGGTAGGTACGGTATCTCTTTCTAAAGGTTATCTCAATGACACACACTGGATCTAAAGGCAATAGTCTACTATAGGTGTTAGATTGTACGATACTTTGGTGAATTAATGTTTCAGCGAATATGAACCTTATTTTTGATCAAATAAGGTTTATATAGGTGTTAAAATTTTCTTATACGAATATGAACATTATCCCCTTGTAATAAGGTTCATATTATTCGTTTATTGTCAAGTGCCCTGATTGGAAGATGATATTTTTGTCAACCAATCACAATAGTTCTAATCAATATAAGGTAAATAAAAAAAAAGTATATTTGACAGAGTTGATCAGCCTTTCAAAAAATGGTAGTGAGTTTGTCTTTGAAAAATAATAATTTAAAAAGATAAATAACTTCTAATAACATCGAAAAACTAATTCAGAGGCATTTATTGAAAATTAGATAAATCAAAGCGTTGTAAAATTATGCAGATGTATTTTTATTTTTATTCGTATTTGTTTTTATTGGTTGAAATAAACATTCTAAGATGTAATACTGACAGTCTTATTCATCAATCTGTCTAGCCTTTTCCTAACTACGTTGGGGTCGACTTCCAGTCTAACCGGATGCAGCTAAATACCAGTATTTTACATGGAGCGACTGCCTATCTGTCTTTCGCAACCCACTTACAGGGTAACACGATACCCCTTGGTAAACTGGTTGTCACTTTTGGGTTTCTGACTACCCGTAATGACGGTCAAAGATCTACGAATGACAGCCGGGACCATGATGAGACACTGCCAATGAAGGCATAGGATCGTAGCAGGTAGTCGTTCTGTAGTTTCTGCCTACCCCCATGAGACGGCATGAGTTTATTTAAGAACAAAAATTTTTACAGGGAAGTCTGTTGAAATTACTATTTATAATGTAGTCTCGCTAAAGAGCAAACAACAAAATATTAAAAACATGTGTTTTATGACAATGTAAGTATGTTTATGATTAAGTACTTTGTCTCGGTGTACTTATGACGAATAAGTAGCGTCACCTCTATTGTTTCACGTATATTGCGTACGCGATTTAGTTTACGAACATGTGGTTTTGGAAAAATAACTTGCTTTCTATTGACCGCTTGGGTGCAAATCAATTGCCGCTTTGCCCCCAGCTAATAAATCAACAAATAAAATATCTAAAACGAATAGGGGCGTCCAATGAAATAAAAACCACTATACAGGGTGTCTGGTAATTAGTGTCCGATACTTAAACACGTGACTTTAATCATCATTATGAACAACTTTTACATGGGAGCAAAACTGAAAGCGCGAAAAATCAATCTGCCGTTCCATTAATTTAGACGAGTTATGCGAACATATGTATTTTATTTTCGCGATTTCATGTACTACTCACACACAAAGTTCACATTCAGCTACAACTTCAAACATTTTTATAAATTTTTCAAAAGTACTAGTCATTCTGAAACCAACGTAATTTACACTAACATAAAGTTGATATTCGATTATGTGGAAATGTCAATTAGAAGCAGAACTTGGATAGACTTTAGAATATTTTATACTGTGCTTTAGATCTGTGATAAAACTGAGGATACTATAGAGTGATAACTGTTACCTAATCTGCATTATCGAGACAAAACATTACGCCTGTAATCCCCGAAGGTCGAAGGGTTAGTCAGAGGTGTACGTATAGTAGGTACACCCACATTTCGCCAGTTATGTTTGAGTTCCATGGGGGCGAGCCTATTGAGCTAATCTGCGTTATCAATAAGTAAAGTAAATGCTTTACTATTTACCTAAATTGATTGATTCAGGCGTGAATGCGGAAATCCATTATAAAATACAATAGACGTAGATATATTAGGAACCTATTAGAAGCAAGCTCACAAGTTTTTCTGCGTCCAGCGCAGTGCTGTGCCAGCGACGTGGCAACACGTCGTGTTCGGTTTGAGACTGGTCAATCGTCATCCTGAGGATGCCTCGCTGAGAGGTGAAACACGTGTCGATTTCTTACAGGGTTTTTTATGACTCTTGGAGAATTGTTAAGCGGGATAGGTTACTAAATACATCTACGTCTATTGTATTACATAGGATTTAGCTTACTATCGGTATTACATCCAAAATGTATTTATGTTTGAAAGTCATTGCAAGGATTTTTTTAAAGCGTACAAGTAAGACTGCGATTTTTTTTTTTTTGCCTTAAGTATATCTTCCGTAAGGGATAGGCAGGGGGCTCTTTGTTTTTTTTTTTATAAACTCATAATATGGCAACAATGGTCAAATATTTTTGCAAAAAACAAAAAGTCTGCTACGCTGTCTACCATCGTAGATATCGCAAAAAAAAAGATAAAATTTAAAATCATATTGAATTTAATTCGCGATAATACCGCGTAACCAACAAGGCTGACATAGTTATATATTCATTAAGTGACGTATGAATCGATACACGTCATCGAGTGACGAAATAAGCTAATCGTTATAAAAATAATTGTGTTGACGTTTGTGCGAATATTTTGACAGTTAAGTTCCCGCCATTTCCGGTTCATTTTTTATGTTATACGGATACAAATAAAGAAAGCTCGCATTCTTCTTAATCTTTGGTACCCAAAGATTTATTTTAGGGTTTTTTTTTCAAATAAACTTAAAACATCGTTGATAGATGCTTCTATAAAAAAACTTGATAACACAGAAAGATGTCAATAAATTAACATAATAACATCACGCCTGTAATCCTTGAAGGATTAGGCAGAGGTGTACCTAAAGTACACCAGCATTTCGCCAGTTATGTTTAGGTCCCATATAATAGGGGGTGAGCATAAGTTCAATGACAAATTACATTAGGAATAGCTACTTATCCTCGTCAAAATATTCGCACACACAGAACTAGAACGTAGCATAGAGCTACCTTAAATTTAATACTTTTTTTATTGTATTATGTCAATTTTTTAATTTTTTTTCTTGTTATATGGCACCACAGCCATTACTCGACAATCACACAAGTGACAAATTGTGCATGAACAAACACACTAATTTTACTTTTGAACCGCTTTTTTGCCCAATTATTGCTATGAAAATAACTTAAATAATTATTGTATGACTTTAATTGATTTTTGTTTAGCCATCTTTTTACTAACTACTAACGCCATCTATTGATGACAGTAGGAGTTAGGAAACAAAGTAGCGGATTCTACTGTACATTTTTATTCTTCAAAAAATCGGTTCAATTGCAAATCTAAGCAACATTTAAACCTTACCGAAGCTAAAGTGTCATATTGCCGTAACAGCAGTTAGTATAGTATAACATCACAACCGCCCCCGTCATTTTGTAGCCTACTAAGCTCATTATTACCGAAATGTCAATGAATTTTGAACGAAACGTCATTGGCACTAGAAATTGTAAGCATTTTGTCACCAAAGAGGTTTGTTGTCAATTTTTATTTATAGTCTATGTAGAATAGCGTGCGTCATCTGATAGCCAAGTTTTGTCTATGGCTGTATGATGTCTACTGCATTATGGCCCATGGTATGGACATACTTCAACGTCCATCAGTCCACTTGTGTACAAATGGTTCAGCAAGACATTGGTTAAAGCCGCTTTACTACTTATTTAAATGTTTTTGATATTCTTTAAACAAATATTGTTGTTGAAAAAATGTGAAGCTCATCTACGGGTAGTCGTTAAAATAATAATATCAAATACCTAGCTTTCATAAACATATTATTAAATGAACTGAACTTTGAAGTATGCCCAAGTGTGACCATTATGTACGGGAGCCATAATCCTAATTTAGAAAACCTAATCTTAAAAATTACAATTTCAAAAATAAAATCTACATATTTCTTGAACTTCAATTTCTTAAAAATCAACAAGACATTTCCAAAACTTTTTGTCAGTTAAAACGAAACGTCATTTGCTATAAAAAAAATACCGTAAACTATTTTTAATAAAAATAAATTTTGTACTTCATAAAATCAGTATTTGAGAGCCGTCAGAAGAAACATGCTTATTAAAAAGACCACATCTTAATTTTAAGAAGCCATTTTGTCGTAGGCTAACGTTGTGACTATTTTTATTTTCAAGTGTTTCTTTCGCGGCCACAATCGTACAGCAATCATTACTTATAGAAAATATATTCCCGGACACCTAAATCAAGCCATCGTGCGATTCCATGTGATGTTTATAGGCCTAAAACATTAAAATAATGATGAGTCAAAGAAAAAGTTTTTATGCTGTTTAGATGCCACATACTGGCCATTTATTTATTTAAACTTTTCGCACTCAAAAAATGGTACAAACGCGGACTTAATGCCTTAGGCATTCTCTACCAGTCAACCAAGGGTGGTGAAGAAGATGGCGGGTGGCCATCATTTTGGTGTCGTTCCGAATTTTAATTCACGACCATTTAAAAAGTTATAGACTTCTATAGAAATAGTGCAGGGTGGCTCGATTTAGGAGTCCAGGAGTGTATTTTATTTTTTTCCCAAGCATCTCTCAAAAGCCATTATCTCAATACAATTATTTCTAAGAAATTCAGAAAAGGCGCACCCTGTGCGATTTTCCTGTTGCAAAAAATAATTTATAACAAATATCTGTCAATATTTTAATACATAAATAATTTTAACATTTTTTTTTAAATTAAATTAAGGTATGTACGAACTAAAATGTCTGACAGTAATAAATTATACAGGATGTTGGACAACACAAGTTATACACACAAACTCATTAATCTGTGGTGCTGACAAAATACTTTTGCACATTTTTTTTTCACACCTACCTAACGTTTCAATCGAAAAATCATTTCTTTTTAGAAAAAATACATCAATTTCATATTATTAATTTTAATTTTTCATCAAATTCTCAAAAATATTTACAGCACAGTCTATTTCTATTTTTTTTCCATGTTTTTTTTTTCTAATTATTATTATAATCCCGAGGTCACCATGCAAGAATATTTTACCATAGACAATTAACTATTCTTGCACGATGAGAATAAAAAGTATAACTTACAAGAACACATTTGACTATTATTTAAGAATCAATGTTCATTTTTGAAATATACCAACTTATTTAAGCTTAAAAATAAAAACATTAACTATATAGTCCGTCTAAGGAATTAAATAAGACTTAACACACCGTCTGAGATCTGTCACTCACTTTTTTCGAGTTTTTTTTTCACAGTTTTTTTTATCACATTTTTAAAAATACTGCTTCCTCTTAGGTGCTTCGTGGTAAAGATATGTAGTCACTTCGGCTGAAGTAGTTTTTTTTAATGTAGAAAGTTGAACATTTTCGAGATTGTGTGGGGAACCACGCGGGTGTAGGTTTTGTGTGGTGACTGACAACCGAAATCGTTCAGGACGTGTATTTATTACCTTTGTTTGGAGATCCCTGCGCAGGGAAAAAACAATCAGTAAATAAAGTGACCAAAATTTATTCTAGCTGTCACTTAAATTCAATCTAAAATGAACCCTAAAACTAAAATATTAAAGTTGATTATTACCTGGCTATGTCACGCGATAGAGTTGACGGCATAACGCGGCCGCGTGCCCTCGGGCTGGTACAACGTGATCGACGCTATGTAGTTGTTGGACATCACCTGAAAGAAATAGAAAGGAAATAGAAAAATGCATTTATTGGCATTGTGACATACAAATACACCTTAAAACTATAAAAACAGAAACAATTAATAAAATGCCAAAAGGGCCTCAGCTCAGCATACTGTCAGATGGCAACACAAAGTGTACCACCTGACGCTGATTTTCAGCTGCAACCCACGAGTGTCATACGCTAGAAAAATAATATAGGTTATAATAAACAAATAAAATCTGATATATAAGATAGAAGAAAAACAATATATAAAAATGCCTAATAAATGTGAATGTTTATAAATAAAATATAATATTTAAAATGGCAACATTCCGTTTAGCCGGCATGGACTCGCACGCCGCCGGCTTAGAATAATCTGTGCGCAAAGCTGTCAAAAATAAATTATTAATTTGTCTGACGTTTTCAACGTTTTGACATCTGGTTACTTAATTATACGCAATACATTAAGATGGAATTCATTATGATGTAATAACAAAGAATGTGTTGAGTGATTGTGTAGGTATTATTCTTTTCCTAAACAGTGTATATTGAGATTTGTGGGGGATGGTGTAGATGACAGCTCGGTAATTTATCCTGTATAGGATGAAATAAAAGGAAAGGGTAAGGAAAGGGTATGCATAACATTAGAATATGGTCCTTAAAGTGCTAGCAATAAGGAGCATAATTGCATTAGCCACTCAAGCGCCCGAACGTAGCTTTCACAAATTTTGAGGCACTAGTAGTTTTCGAAGCCACGTAAGCGCTGTTACTGGAATATGTCGTCCTGGTAGCCGTAGCATAAGGTGTATTTTTAGGGATTGATGTAAAAAGTTCATATTTATATTCTTATTATGGACACTGGCAACACCAGAGAAATTGCCTGTAATTACACCAGGTATGCATACCTTTCAGACTTAGTCAGTCGGCCTGACCGACCCCTTCGCCCGCCCCAGAGCGGAGAACATCCATGAGGACTTTCCAGCCCGGAATTTAAAAAAAGGGGGCGTTTTACAATACTACAAGCCACTCTGTCTTATAGCTAAGTGATCTCTACCTCAAATATGATGTCCTGGTAGCCGTAGCAGAATGTGGAGCCGAACGGGTTGGTGGTGTTGGTCGAGGAGGCGCGGTTCAGTACGACGGGCCGCTCGGCCACGCGCAGGGCTCGCGACACTACCTCCCACTTGCTGTAAGCCGTGATGCAGACTGCGCCGCGACTTTCAACGAGCGAGTTGGCTTCGCATCTGAGGAAATGGAGATGTTTCATTTGTATTGGTACTAAATGAAGACAAGAAGTCATTTACTTTTACGCTATGGGTAAACAAAAAAAAATGGTATCATTTGTATCTTTAAATTTATTTATTATTTTTTATTCATGTACACACAAAACACTAAATAAAGAAAAATACAAAAAGGAATAGATCAAAAGTACAACTTATTTCAACAGAAATTACTTCCGACTTGTGACAGGAGAGTTGAAACTTATTATCTTAGTTTTTATTATTTATCATGACATTTCAGATGTCCTAAAAAGTTTCAGAAAATTTCTGGCTACCCACTACGGTTCAAAAGATGCAGCCCTGTGACAGACAGATTGTAGGCTTAAAGTTTGACCTCCCCGCAGTATCGCGTCCTCGGCACGCGCTTGCTCCCGGGCGACAGAGCGCCGCTCATTGGTCAACGCCGCCCGCCGCGAGCTGCGCGTTCCTAAGGCGCGGTACCTTGGTCAGGTCAAACTATAGTGATAGTTTCCCGTTTTCAACATTTAGTTACGACGTAAATAAGTTAATGTATATTCTTTGTCAATACATAGTTTGCTAAATCTAAAAGTTCCAAATATTTTATAAAAAGTTAAAAGCTCACTTGTCAGGCTGCACGGTGAGCTCAAACTCGCAGCGATGGTACATGTTAAAGTTGTAGTGTCCCGGGTAGTTGGTGTGCAACACGAACTTCTTCACCTGGTGCGTGCGAGCGTCGAATAGCACGTCCTGAAAATATACGGATAAGTAAGTGAAGGCATAGTTTCTCTGCGAACCACGAGCTCACTACGTATGGATGCGTGTTTGGCAAATAAATGTACCGTGCAGCTTACGTGCATACCTTCCTGTGCACATTTTACGCAGCCGTGGAATTTGAGCAGTAGAATTTGTTTTTCTTCATTCCTCGGATCAGGCAAAGGGTATTTTTTATTATTGGGCTCATTTGTGATTTCTATTTCGCCTAGTGCCAAGCGATAGACGAGGTCTACCATGGAAAAAAGATTGCAAAATGTAACCGGCGCCAAAAAGGCAGGGTAGGGTCGCCAGGCTGTGGGCGCCAGACTGGAGTCGTGGACGTAGAGTCGCCAGTGTGGGAGCGCTGGTATGGGGACACCAGTTTGGGATCGCCAGGGTGGGTTCACCAAGATAGGGTCGCCAGGGTTAGATCGCCAAGGGCGAAGACGATACTCACCAGTCCCAACGTAAAGTAGTTGAAGAAGTAGTCGGAAGCGGGAGGCGGGCGCCTGCGCGCGGTGGGGCGGTGTATGCGCATCTTGTCGTCGGCCTTGTAGTACGTGCGCGCGGGCGCGCCCAGCGCCGCGCACACGCGCTGCGCCGAGCTGCCGAAGCGCACCACGCGGCACACCGAGCGACCCGCGCCGCCCTCGGTGAGGGAGCGGTTGGGACCTGCGAATAAAAAAATACATGCATAAAATCACGCCATTTCCCAATGGAGGTAAGCAGAAACTATAGAACGCCAACTGCTGCGATCCTTACAGAGCTTGTAAGGATCGCAGCAGTTGCAGCAGCGCTTTTGCTTCGTTTATCCTACTATCCCACTAATATTATAAATGTGAAAGTTTGTGTTTGTGGATTTGGATGTTTGTTACTCGATCACGCAAAAACGGCTGAATGGATTTGAATGAAATTTGGCAAACAGATAGTTTATAACCTGGATTAACACATAGGATACTTTTTATCCCGATATTCCCACGGGATCGAGACTTACGCGGGTGAAACCGTGAGGTGCAGCTAGTCGTTAAAATTTTTAACCGACTTCCAAAAAGGAGGTTCTATGTTCGACTTCATGACTTCATACACATCGATATTTTCGTCAATTACGGACAGATATAAAAAAAACTTTTTTCATTTCTCAAGTGACGTATTAAGGCCCGTGCAAACAGGCGCGATATTGCAGGCGCGACAGGCAGCGGTACCTTTGTCGACAAAGGTACCGCTGCCTGTCGCGCCTGTGATATCGCGCCTGTTTGTACGAGCCTTTAGGTGCAGCTAGTGTCGAGGACTCTTGTGTTAGCAGTACATCACTCACCTTCCGTGAACATGTGCAGCCGCAGTCCCTGCGTGGCGGTAGCAGTACGCAGGACGTCGCAGCGACGCAGGTGCAGCTGGTGCCGGTAGCAGGAGAGAGGTAACTCCGGGAGAGGCGCCCCGCAGACGCTCCCGCTGCTTGTACTGCTAGCCTGTAATATTAACACTTAGCATTACATACTGACCTCATGAATCTCTAGGCTACATTTACAGTTTCATTTAAGCATATAAACTCATAGAGACACATGTTCAAATAAATCTCTATCTTACATGGTTTAACCATGTGATATTTTGTCGTTTTTTTTTTATTTTGACCTGTCGTTTTTAGAGTTCCGTACAAGTGTAAAACGGGACCCTGAAATTTTTACAGATGATGTATTTCTGTTGTCGCTATAACCCATACAACATGCGTGATTTTTTTGCCGTATATATAATGGTACCCTTCATGCGTGAGTTCGGCTCGCACTTGGCCGGTTTTTTTTCTTATTGCTAAAGAGAAAATTGTTTTGAATTTATTCTACTTTAAGACTGTTTTTTTTAAATCTTCAGATAACTTTTATCTGACGAATAAAAATTGTCTGTGCAACAAAATATGACGATTGATAAATCGGCCTTTATTGGAATAAAAGTAATATTACTGACCTGGTGTTGAGATCCATAGTAGATGGTGGTTCGCGAAACGACGGGCGAACCACCGTTAGGGAACTGTAGGGAGCCTAGCCCGTGAGCGTAACCAGGCTGGAACATAAACAGAACAAAATGAATAAGACATATTTATTTGTGGACCGGTCTGGTAGGTGTCCCTTCATATAGCTGAAACTAAATATAATTCATTGAAACTTCATTAATTACAAGAGCCTGAGGTGCGAGACATAAACAAGAGGTGAGCGGCGCGGGTGGGGCAACGGTGTGGCGCGGGCGTTGCGCCTCTCTTCTCATATTTCATATAAAATGTATAGGAGCGACGAGGCGCGGACAGGCGGCGGGGCGCAGGCGGGTTGCGGATCGTCGCTCCTATAAATTTTGTATGAAATATGAAAAAAGGGCCGCAACGCCCACGCCACACCATCGCCACGTGTGGTCACCCCTCGCCTCCTAGGCCTTAGTAAGTCGTCTGATACATTTCAGTAAAGATTTAATCCTATTTTTGTACGTAGGCTCAAATTACCAGTTTTGTTTCTAAGGACCTTTACTTGTTAAGAAATCTAGACTAATAATTTCATGGCGGAAGGATCTGATGGAGTCCAAATCGTAGCAATCATCTCCAAAATACCACAAATCTTACCTCAAATTTACTATCAACAGGGAAATAAAACGAGAGTCCTCTAAAGTTGAGTGCGAACAAATGTCGCTGCGAGTCGTAGAGGCCGGGGTGCGTCGCGCCGAAGCAGTGCTCCACCTGCTCGATCGACGGCGATATCTCCGGGGAGTTGAAACACATGCCACTGTAATATTAAAATCTAACACTGTAATGTAATAATCAAATCAATCTGCCGAGCCTTTTCCCAACTATGTTGGGGTCGCCTTGCAGTCTAATCGGATGCAGCCGTATACCAGTATTTTACAAGGAGCGACTGCCTATCTGACCTCCACAACCCAGTTACTGGGTAACTGAGGTCACCAATGATAATAAAAAGCAGTCTCGCAGGCCTATGTTCAGCGTTAAAAATTAACAAACAGAAGAATTTAACACTAATTGAAGGCCAAACTATTTTAAAAGCCAAATAGCTAGAGTTTATGAGAGCGAAGAGACAATTATAAAAAATACCACACGTAGTTTTAACTGCCGTGTTATGTTTATGTAAAATATACGTGATCAAAATTATAATTGGTTACACAAAACATATTTTAGAAGGTAAGTCAGAGACTAACCCTCTTATTCATAAACGTTTCTTAAAGTTAAAGAGCCGTATAAACGTCGAAAATGTATGGTTAAACAGTTGCTAATTCTTTATGCAGCGTTTATGAATAAGGCGAATATTTATGAATAGCGTTTATTTCTGTAAGTACCTAATCTTTTAAGACACTTTTACACGACAGTTTTTCGGTAATATTTTAAAACTAAATGGCGCCGACGTTTCCTAGCTAACTGGTCCGTTTCTTTTTTGAGGGTGGAAAGTCATCAAATGACTTCTCCCACTCTGGGCGGAGCGGGAGGGCGTGTCAGACTTTTACTGACTAAAACCCACCCGTGTTCCCTCAGTTGCCTATTGCCAAGGTCCCGATATCCCTTTCGGACATTCCCGCAACCCTGGCAGTTATGCCTACGGCAGCTGATCCGAGAGAAGAAATACCGAAACAAATTCAGAGCATCATGGTCTCTTTTAAAGTCCAAAATTGTATTAATAATCTTTTATGTGACTGTAACAATGCAGGGCCATGTACAGAAGGGTCTTTTGAAGAAAGAACCATTTGGCTGTGATTTGACCTGCCGTGATATAATTAAATACTTATCTCGAATTGTATCTACTGTGAAACGATATTAAACTACCGAGGAATTCGTTAAAAGAAAAACTCATTATCATAACATCTCACACCTGTCATAAATTCATATCACAAGGATTAGGCAGAAGACAGTACACCCACATTTCGCCAGTTATGTTTCAAAATTCAGTCCCATGTAATAGGGGGCGAGCCTAGTGCTATCAACCGGGCACAAATCTAGACTCCGGGGTGGTACTGAGAAATCCCAGATGAAAAAACCTGGTTACCTATCTGAGCGCTTAACTATCACCTAACTTATTAAAACTCTCGCCACGAAATACCCCCAAAGTACATTAGCATTCAAGACGAACTCAAATTAATGAGCTCAGTCACATTTACCTGACCTTGAGTGGGGACATGGAAACAGTCGCTCGCATTATAATGTCATTAGGTCGTACAGCGATACCGTAATGAAGATAGTAATATTTTATGATTGTTCAACTTACTAACTATAGCTGTGATTGATTTGTTTGATATAACATAACATTACGGCTGTATTCCCCGAAGTTTGAGGCAGAAGGGTACGTACAGGGCACCCTCATTTCGCTAGTTATGTTTGAAAGTCAGTTCAGACCGCAACGTGAAGCAATGCGACGCTGCGCGCATTTTTTAACAATTATCGAACTTATTTTCTTCACACAAAGGTATAATTTCAGTGCGAGGGTTGACACGTGTCAAAGTACGCCGATTTTGTTTATCAACAAATTATACAGGGTTATTGGTAAAACACCAACAACCGGAACAACAAACAATACATTTTGACGAGTTATGCGAAAATATATGTACTGAACAGCTGCTTTTTTTTTTCGCGATTTCATATTCGTTCCCATAGTAAAAGTTGTTCATAATGATGAGTACAATGACTCCTTAAGAGGTTGTTGGTGTTTTACCAATAACCCTGTATACTTATTTAAAATCACGATAAACAAAATCACGAATAAAAGTGTCAAAATATAAGTTTTAGTGGACTAAATAATGACATTTGGTAATACAAGTCTTGTAAGTGTTGATAAACAGGGCACTGATGATGTTTACAAGGCTAGTAGCCTGTTCAGTAACAAATTAATTTATATTCCATCCACGTTCGTAGCCCAATGAGAGCTTTGACTACAGTCTAGTCTAGACGTAAGGCTAACACATTTTTTCTAATGATTAAATGGGATAGAATACTAATGTTTTTCATTTAATTGGGTTTTGTGCTAAGGATATTTGCTGCCCTTTAGCAAATAATTCGAAGACATCGAAGACATCGAAGGAAAAAGAAGTTTTTTTTTTGTCACAGATGTTTTAAAATTCTGTTGAATTTTTGCCAGACTGCGGCGATACTGAACAGAGGGTCTTGTATTTAACGTGAATGTAGATCTTACCAACAGCCAAAACCTATAGCGACAGATTTCACGATATGAACAAGCAGAGTCAGAGTGAAGTACCTGCCCAGTACCTTCACGTCAGTAGTACACCGCCGCCGCGAAACCTCAGTAGTTCAATTGTACTTCGCTCCTATGATTTCGCGGCGGAGGTGTGCTACTGGTGTTAATCTATGTGATAATGGATAGATGGATAGAACAATAATGATAAGTATTAATGAATCCTACTTTTCTTATTTTGCTATGTGTGACAATGACATCATGTACTGCTTAAGTACAACATTACTGCATCATTATTCATCATTACTGCAACGGCCGGCAAAAGAGGCATTGATGTACATACATCTTGCTCACACACACATATACAACCACACAAACGATCATTGTACGTATTAATAATAATTAATTCTAAAAGAATAACAAACGTGCATCAGACTTACCTATACCTAAGTTTAACTAATTTCATATTGTAGATCTCAATTACTTTAAGTCGTTGCGCTACCGGGTCGAATATTAACCGGATCCCATCTTGAGGCATATTTATTACTAGGTCTACTGATAATGGGTTCTGGAAAGAAGAAAAACATGTATTAGATAGAATGTAATTTAAAAAAAAAGTGCATTTATTATAATGTCCTCACTGCTCGGACACAGCTAGGTCACACAGGTCTACTCCTTGTGGAAGGGAGTGGGCCGTAATCCACCACGCCAGCCGCAGCTCAGTGCGGGTGGTCCCATAAAATTATTATTTACTTTGCTTGCGTAGTTTTTAAGTTAGCTTCAATATTACGTATTTTTTTCCACTTATTTTATGTAGACCATGTTCTATGTGACTCCGTCACTGTTATTTACATAGCAGGTAGTGGTATTCTAATTTGTGTGAGGAAAGGTACCACAACAAAAAAGTGAAAAATAAAAACTTTTTACAAAACAAAACAAAAAAAAAACAGACTTCCAAAAAAAACAAAAATGTAAAAAATAACTTTAATTTCGGAAGTCGGTGTTTTTGCTTTTCAGTTTTATTTTTTTGCCACTGACTTCCAAAATTAAAGTTATTTTACACTATTTTGTGTTTTTTTGGAAGTCTGTTTTTTGTTTGTAAAAAGTTTTTTAAAATTTTTGTTTCTAGGACATGCCGGTTTCCTCACGATGTTTGCCTTCACCGTTTTGAGAGCAGTGGTTAAAATAATTTATACAAAGTAAAGCGCCCATCTAGGTTTGACTTCGAACCTACGAAGAGAGCTAACGGCAAGGTAGCAATGCGAACCAATCACGTGAATAAAACTGTTTGTTATTTAGTTATTGACTGACTTCAAAAAAGGAAGAGGTCCTTTACTATTCCCAATATTAATAATGAAATTAAAGACATCATTAATCAGGAATTTATTGTATTGTTACAACACCTCATTTTGCAAACTTTCCTAGTAACGGTTATCAAAACGTTTATCTAATAGATAAGTTTATCGGTAAGCATAGAAAGACAGATACACCAGCCGGAAAAATTCTATACGACCTTAAAAATAATAAAACTTGCCGGTAAGATTATGAAGAACCGCTAATGTTGCCAATATTATTGATTTTTTATCTACTAGCTATTGATTTCCCGCGACTTCGTCTTTGATCCAGGATGAAAAGTACCCTATGTCCTTCTCCAGGTCATGGCCTACCCATGTGTCAAATTTTATTCAAATCCGTTTACCCGTATTAGCATGACAGCGTAACAAACAAACAAACTCACTTTCGAATTTATAATATGTATTATAGTTAGGATGGTACGTTTAGCAGTATCAGCCTACCACGCGGACCCAGTGCGGAGATGTCACATGTCTTCGAATTTTTTGTTCCAGGGCGCACAGTGGGTCGAAACTATGATTTTAGTGACTTAGGGCTCAACTTTGCTTTTTCACTTTTTTTTTTATGCGGATGGGTAGAGCTCATTAACCTCAATAATAATTGTTCTGATGTATTTTTTCCTAAACTTTATACTTTGGGTAGAAAAATGTGTTTTGTTATTTTTTTGTATGGAGCGGCTCAAATAAACTTAAATTCCTGCTAAGTAGCGTGTGATCCCGCGTTGAAACTTTATTTTTCATATACCTTGTCTGGTCTATTATCATTTGATGCTATAAACAAATGCATAAAGTTGCAACTCTGCCAAATAAATGGATCGAAAAAAATGAAAAAATACATAGAATAAAAAGCTTCATTTTTTACTTTCGTAAGTTATTTTAAGTTAAATTTGATATGGAATAGTAAGTAAAAGCACGTAATAATACACATAATTACTTAGCAACTAACTATACAGCAAGCGTTTAAGAAAGAATGCGGTTTACTTATTGACGTAGTCAAGCAAGGAGTAGGCACAACCAATGATGGCAATACTGCCAGAAGATTTTTTAGGGATGCAGAAACAACAGCTCGCATAACAGGAATAGATAAAGATTTAATAGAAAGGTTTCATGTGATTCTTCAGACGGTTGCATCTGGAGAGAGCGTGGATCTTTCTAAGTTTTCCGAATTTTGTAGAGATACTGCACAATTGTACGTTCACTTATATCCCTGGTATTATATGCCTTCCAGTATACATAAATTGTTAGTACATGGGAGTGATATAATTAAGCACTTTGGTGCCATACCTATAGGTAAACTGTCGGAAGAGGCAGCGGAAGCTCGTAATAAAGATTTCCGGAAATATAGAGAGAGTCATTCTAGAAAGGTAAGTAGAACGGCGACAAATGAGGATATTATACACAATCTTCTTTTGTCTTCTGATCCAAAGATCACAAGTCTAAGACCTCGAATGGTGAAACAAAATATAATGGTTCTCTCTCCAAAAGTCAAAGAGCTTCTGCTGATTTTTCCCACAGAATCCGATATAGATTTTATTGATGTAGATAATTTACAAGATAGTCATAGCGATAGTGAATAAGATTTTTTGGTAGTTTGTAAGTTTCTTGTTTTTTTTATTAGTTTATAAATGTCAAACTCATAATTGAAAGGAAATAGTAATGTTTGATGTTGTTTATAGTTAGTTTTTAGTTTGCTTGTGTTAGTTGTAGTAATGTTAGTTTACCTTTACTAATTTGTATTATTATGTACCTATCTTTACTTACTATTCAGTATTAAATCTAACTTAAAATAACATTTCATAAACATGTTAAAGTCATTAAAACAAAGAAATTGAAATTCATAGATCCCTAATTAGCTTAAATTTACTACTACTACATATATTAGTAAATTTAAGCTAATTAGGGACCTTTTAAATGTATTATGATTAGTGTGATTAGCTTTAAATTTACTAATACTACATATATTAGTAAATTTGAGCTAATTAGGGACCTTTTAAATGTATTATGATTAGTGTGATTAGCTTAAATTTACAAATTTACTAATACTACATATATTAGTAAATTTAAGCTAATTAGGGACCTTTTAAATGTATTGTTGTTAGTTGTTAAGTAACTATGTGTATTATTACGTGCTTTTACTTACTATTCCATATCAAATTTAACTTAAAAGAACTTACGAAAGTAAAAAATGTAGCTTTTTATTCGATATATTTTTTCATTTTTTTCGATCCATTTATTTGGCAGAGTTGCAACTTTATGCACACGTTAATAGCATCAAATGATAATAGACTAGACAAGGTATATGAAAAATAAAGTTTCAACGCGGGATCACACGCTACTTAGCAGGAATTTAAGGTTATTTGATCCGCTCCATACAAAAAAATAACAAAACACATTTTTCTACCCAAAGTATAAAGTTTAGGAAAAAATACATCAGAACAATTATTGTTGAGGTTAATGAGCTCTATCCATCCACATGAAGAAAAAAGTAAAAAAGCAAAGTTGAGCCCTAAGTCACTAAAATCATAGTTTCGACCCACTGTGGGGCGTGCCGGTTTCCTCACGATGTTTTTCATCACCGTTTTGAGAGCAGTGGTGATGAAATAATTTATACAAAGTACAGCGCCTGTCAGGGTTCGAACTTACGACCTAGAACTTGGAAGTCGCGACCGTTACCACTGGGCCACCACAGCGCTCATGTAAGATTATGAAGAACCGTAAATTTTGTCAACATTATTTTTATTATGTATGGTACCTTTAGTTTGTCCTAAAAAAATTAATCGTCTTCGCAGTTCAGAGATAATTCAATGGTTCCTTTCAAATCTGTTGTTCTTTTTTATACCCACTGCTGTTATAAAGCCTTCTCCTTTTTATGTCATTGTTAACTAGCTTATGTACATCATTCACTGCGATCATTAGTCATCATTACTGCAGCGGCCGGTAAAAGAGGCATTGGTAGACGATCGAGAAAATGTAGGCCGAGGCGAAACCGAGGCACACATACGTGAGTCCACAAATCCGTTAAAATAATGCTTGAATTTCCAAGACCTTTTGAGAAAAATAAGTTAATATCTCACCTGATCACTATAAAGTACTTGTACTCCTCTTATTGTGCCAACTTGACTCTGAATGATGGCCACTGACTGAGAGAAATGCATTCCTGAAACGTAAACATTCAATATTTAGTTATAATATGTTAATGTTACTAATTTAATTTCATCGCTTGTCACGGTTATAGCCTTTTCTTTGTTGGGGTCGACTTCTCTAACCAGATGCAGCTGAATACCTGTATTTTACGGAGCGACTGCTTATCTGACCTCGACAACCCAGTTAATGGGTAAGGCGTAAGCCCCCTCGACAACCCAGTTAATGGGTAAGACGTAAGCCCTTGGTTAGACCGGTTGTCAGACTTACGGGCTTCTGACGACGACCCGTAACGACGATAGTGACCATTAATAACTTAAATCCAAACATCACGAGGTGGGTAGGGGGTCTCGAAATAGCGCCATGAAAGAGTTTGCAAAACACTGTTCTATTAAATGAGGACTGCCGCGACGTCTTCAAAAAAATTGAAGCAACAAATACAGTTCGATTCAAACTTAATGGCGGCTCGGAACATGAGGCGAGTCGCTGCGCAGTAACAATTTCATGTGTCAGCGGGGGTGAGGGGTGGGGTACTGCGCAGTGAGAAACTAACTTCCGAGCCGCCATTAAGTTTGAATCGAATTGTATGTACATGTATAACATTCCTTTTGCATTTGATGGCGTAATTCTCGAGGAAGGTTATAGGCTATTTAAGATCACACTAGGAGCTGAGAAACACGAAAAAAGTGAGAAATGCTAAGCAAAAACGAAGTAAAGGCAGTCTGTTTACAAACAGACGAGATATCGCGGGCGCGACAGGCAGCGGTACCTTTGTCGACAAAGTTTGATATCGCGTCTGTTTGCACGAGCCTTAATAGCACAAGACTGCGCGGGCGGGCGACGGGGTGGGACGGGGGGACGAAGATGCGGGCAGAGCCTAGTGTGGATATGAAAAGAAAAACATGTTGTGTATCAATATCAGGGTCCTTCACTTCCGCAAGTGTTTACTTGGATATAATATTGTTCAAGTATGTTCTTATTCTTTCTTGTGTTTTGTTGGCTTGTTGACTTTGCATTAAAGGCTAGTAGTAGTTGTACCTACGTTTGTTGGTAAGTGCAGTGTCCGATTGAACAATTGGTGTATTGATACCTAAGCTGTAAATGCACCTCGAAGGTGTGCATTTTTGGGGTACATATCCGCCTTAGTACCGATTTCACCAATGAAACAGCGAAGCGCCTTCAGCACATCTAAACCGTATTCAAGAGCTGTCAGTTAAACAGCTCTTAAACGCGGGCTTAATTGGAGAAATTCGACCATATTGCCAGTGCGCAAAGGCATTATGGGATTTTTTATTTATTTATTACCGGATTCCGCCAAAATAAGAAATATAGCAGAGCGTAGGTGTAGTTTTGGCATGCTTCACTGTATTGTTTGCAGTGCTATGTCTTGGTTTTTTATTTGGTTTGGTGGTTTTTTGTGTTGGAGGACGCAACAGGCTGAGCACACTACGACAGAAAAAAAATGTTGACATTATACAGGGTGTAAACACCGTTATCCTTGCAACCAGTGGTTTGGTTTCATTTATAGAACGAACGTAGAAAATTAATAGAAAATTACAACATTTCTTTCAACTTCAACTTTTATTTTTCAACTTTTTTATCTTCGTTTTACCAAAAGAGACGCAAGTTCGTTGCCCTATGCTCTAGGGCAACGAACTTTCGTCTCAACACGGGCGGGGGGCGCGGTACATGACCTGACCGGCCGCGAGCGCGACCCCTCCTACAGTTAGTCAGCTGTTTCGCTAGCAAGAACGGTGTCGGATAGAAACTTTTTTAAATCTTTTAAAGAAAATAACTTTTTTTTTTGTTGTTTTCGGTCATTTTTTTATATTTAAGTCAACTACCCATGGTTTGAGTGACAACGGTGGTTACCCTTACACCCTGTATATGCTCTGCTACCCGCGCGATTCCGGGGCGTGTTGCTAGTGTATTATAACTAGTGTATTATGTGATTATTTTTAGCTTGAAACCATTTCTTAGAGTAGACTATTCGCCGAATGCAAGTTCGTTGCAGGTTGCAAACTAATCAGCACTGAAATATACTTGCAACTGTACGAAACACTACATGTTTCCTAAACTACTATTCCTCCTAACTTCAGACTTCTCTGGCCTGACGTCATCAGTTTGTTATGGAAGCAGATAAAAAAGAAACACGTGATCCGCACGTGTGGCGATTGCGACAATAATGACAAATAGACAGTCGCCGTGGAAAGTTTATTATTATTGCTGTATTGATAAACTGTAAAACGTAATGGCTATTGATAATGAAAATTTATTTATTTTAAACTTGATTCTTTTTTCATAACATTTTCTCAGTCTGAATTTGTGGCCGGTTGATGGCAATAGGCTCACCCCATATTACATGGGGCTTAAACATAACTGGCGAAATGTGCGTTGTACTGAGTATGCACCTCTGCCTGACCCTTCGGGGAATACAGGCGTGATGTTATGTTATCTTAACTTTTTTTTTTAAACAAAATAAATTTTAATTTCAAAGAGAACCACCATCTTTATCTGCGGTCGAGAGTTCAAGACAAACCTGCTGTATTCAGCGGATACAATAATTCTCAAAAATTTCTTATTGGTCTGTTTGCTTGCTGATATTCGACTCGTGTTGCCAAAACTCATTCTTGCGATAGCGAAAAGTTTATTACAGGCGAAAAATATTCGGAACGTTCGACGGACCGACGCGCGGTATTTCTTTAAAGTTCACGCACAAGCCTTGTAAGTGCTGCGGGTTGCAGGACCACAACATTCTCATGGCAACAGTGAGCGTTACGGATGTCGATTTGGATGACCAAATTATTTTAGCGCTTAAAATTTCGCGAAAAAAATTCAGTTGTTCCCTACATTTTGACGAGCTAGGGAGTAGATTTTTTTTTTCGCGATTTCCGGTTGGTCCCATAGTGAAAGTTATTCATAATAATGAGTACAATGACCCCTTAAGAGGATGCCTATGAATTCAATGTCATTCTGTAAATATATTGTATAATAATAATATTTAGTTAGGATATTATTGTATTGGTTGTCTCCACGTTGTAGATTATGTTTACAAACAACACACAACAACAAAACACAACAAAGTTTTGTTATTGGTTTTGATACAGAAAAGGTAGTAGAATTAGCTGCTTATTATTCAGAGTCAAGTCGTAAACCGTTGACCGAAAAATATATGTTTTATTGTTACGGTGCTGGGTCAACAACCGTAAACTGTAAACTGTATAATATTATCAAGTGTTGGCCTAGAATACTATGCTAAAAAGTGATTTGGCACGAAAAATTGGTTCAGGAAAGCCTTATTAATTGAAATTGCATCCTCGTCTCACTTATTGATTGTTTGTTGGCAACTAACTGTAAGCCAAGCACGGATGTAAAAAATCGCGGCGGGGAAGAAAGTTCAGGTTTTTGGGCATAGGGAATACGGGTGGAGTTCATCTTAGAGAAAATAAGTAAACTTGTCAACGGGTTTAGTTGGAAAAAATACAATTTTCTCAAACATGCTTGGAAATTCGAGCAATAATTTGACAACCTTCTTCGAGATAAATCGAAATTGCTGTACTTAAAAACAAGTGATGATGCGGCCGGTAATGTTACTATGAAAATCCATACCGGGTCCAAATCCATACATCCATCGGGTTTACGGGCAAATAAATTACTATGAAAACTCATATCTGGTGAGTTATTTTTAAAAATGGAACGAACTTTTCACTTCAACACTTTGCAACCAAGGTAACATATCAAAGATTTATTTAAATTTCTATTTGGCTTGCAAATAGAGCTGTTTACAGTAATAAAATAGAAACAAATGAACATCGTCATTGATTCTGAAATTTATAATTAACATATTCCATCTGCGGCTTCGCCCGCGTGGTATGTCGATAAAAAGTGGCCTATGTCTTTTCTCAGGCTCTAGACTATCTGTATACCAAATTTCAGTTAAATCGGTTCAGTAGTTTTGGCGTGAAAGCGCGACAGACAGACAGACAGAGTTAGTCTGAATTTCCACGCATTATTTGAGAAAAGTACTAAACAAGCCTTGGCCGCAACCAGGCATTGATGGACTCACATATGTGTGCCTCGGCTTCGCCTCGGCCCACATTTTCGCGATCGTCCATAAATGGCCTAGTTGCAGGCCGGGACAATAATGTACCTACTAATAATAAACATGCTATTTTATTAAGTAATCATTTTTTTTAAATTATTTATGGCGTCAATTACTGGCCTTTTAAGAGGGTCGCAACAAAATATGTATTTGCTTCTCTTGTCGTCTCCTGCTCCTGGCCTCACAAAGGTGTCAGTTGATGATTTGATACTGGTTAAAACTCTGATCAATGAGGGGAAATTCTCGTATCTGTAAGAATGATCACATTCTAATCTCGAGTCTCAATCTGTCTCAAAAACTCAAATTTTTGGCAACATTGATTGTCGCTGGGAAGAGATTGCTACTTGAATTTTAATGTTTTTTTACGAGAATTTGTTGATATTTGATTTTTACACTAGGTAAAGGCAAAAGCTGGGCTATGTGAATAAAGCAGGCTATAATGTATGTTTGTTGAATGTCAACGCACCTTACAAAAGGTGACGCAACGAATGGATATAGATAAGATTATTAATTACGTGTTAAATTTTATCAAGGAGGTAAACAGGCTGAATTTTGAAAGTCAAAAACATGTTGTTTACTGTGATATCGATCAAGGTTATTGCTACAATAACAATCACGAATTCGCGATGTATTGTGTAGGGAGTCCAAATAGGTACCTACGCACTACGCACTTTGGCGCGTGAGAGAGCACGTGAATTTTTATTTATTGGTTTAACCTTGATGAAAATTTTAGTTGTTATTGGATATCATAATCAGCGGGATAATTACGTTAACACAATAACAATTGCAATGCCTTTTAATTTGGCAATTCAAATTCATTTTTTGCAAGGGAAAATCTCATCTGGCACAGGGCTTATTGTCAATTTTATGAAAATTCTCACCACCAGCTACTTCGAACAAAGTTCTTCAATTTCACCAATTATAGTCATCTATGAATTTCACCAATGATTAAAAAATATGTATATGATGACGTTCATTATTCGCTTCATTCATTCTTTAATCATTCAGTCACGACTAAAGAAAAATAGAGGCGCTTTGACACTTTTGACAGGTGCCCGGACCTGACGTCATAATGCCATTTGTCATGTTCATTATGTCATTTGAGAAAACCCCCCCGCTGGCGTTTCTTGAAAAGCTATTAAACTGACTGCTCTGGCAAAGAATACTCCGGTCACTCTAAAATCACTCTGATATCTAAGTTAAAGGACTCCGTATTGGATTCTTCTTTTTAGTGCGGTTACTGACTAATTATCTAACTGCATACCTAACTTATTTTCGTAACTGATTTGCTTCATTTTGACAGTTCAACAGCATTCATTGCGTTAATTACGTTGCTGAGCAGATTTTTTTTCCGAACTTATGAAGCAATGGATTAGGCATTTGTTTCAAACCCATTCCAATTCTGACCGACCGTGTATTAGGCAATTAGGGTGCTGATGTCAACTGATAAAATTTAAAATTTTTATGATGTTCTATTTGACACGGAAATGTATCGAACGATTGTGAGTAGCTATGCAGGTCTTTTTTTACATGAAATCGTACGTTCCATAGTATTATGGACCGTTACCGGAAATTCGAATACCTAGATAAAAAATATCTACAAAATCCTTTGTCTTCACGCCTCATAATTTCAATTCCATAGGACGAATAGGACACTGGACAGACGCCTAATTAATATCGTTTCGGTTCTTTTTTGCAAATGCCAGGTGAGCTGGTTCGTGGCTGTATCTATAATAATATGTGAATAATAGGAGCTTCGTCTACCATATCATTCCTTGCTGAATAATTAATCTCCCACAGACTGAGGGGACAAGAATCGGCCATTAAAATTAACGGGCGATTCTTAAAAAAGTTGCTGTGTGTGTGCTTTTAAACACTTTCTTTATGTTGGTTAGTGAATCACCCTAAAGGAGATGCTTTTAGGATGATTCACCAACGACTCTTGATATCGAATGGGACATTAACATAATCACCAAGACCGGCTGAGATTGAGTTCCTTCAGTTATGTTGAGCTACACGATTACTGACAAATGCATGCACTGACTGGACCTGCCACTCAAATCTGACGCCCTAGAACAAAGTGAGATTCTATCAGCGATAACGATGATGAAAAGGCAAAAATGTATAGGACTGACGTATGCTACCGAAAAGCTTATGTCAAAAGTTGTTGTAGAAATGCGAAACGCTTTCAAAGCGATTGTCACTTGTCTAGAGAAACCATACAGAGGGCGTATGGTATTTTTATTCAAACAACCATTTCAGACACCAATCTAAGTACATGGTCTTCATAATGGATCTGAGCAAGATTATGGACTTTAAAAGAGACTGTGACCTCTGAGTTTGTTCTTCTCAGAGTAGTCAGTCAAGAAACACCGAAATCATCTAGTTTTTAAAGCAGGATTGGCGTTTAATTCTTTTTGTACAAACCAACTTATACAGCAAAAAAACCATTTATCAAAGGACAATTAGGACACTGGATAGACGCCTAGCTAACTAATATCGGTTCGGTTCTTTTTTGCAAATGCCACGTGAACTGGATCGTGGCTGTATGACTGTATCTATAATTATGTTTATTATGGGGCTACGATACCATTCCTTGCTGAATAATTAATCTCCCACAGACTGAGGGGACAAGAATTGGCCGTTAAATTGAACAGGTGGTTTTATCACTTTAAATTGTGCTCCTAGACACTTCATTTCCGTTATGGTTAGTGAATCACCCTAAAAGCATCATTAGGGTGATTCACCAACAACTTTTGATGGCGAATGGGACATTAGCATAATCTTCAAGTCCGGCTGAGATTGAGCTCCTTAAGTTCTGTGTTGAGCTACACGATTACTGACTAATGCGTGCATTGACTGGGCAGGTCCACTTAGATCTGAATGGTTCTTTCCTCAAAAAACATCTCAGGCATTCATCTACACTACATTACAGGTGGTACTAGGCTACATTACATGGTCTTCATATCACATGACCTGACCACCATTATGTCTGGACTTTAAAAGATACTGTGCCCTCTGTGTTTGTTTCGGTGTTTCTTCTCAGAGTAGTCAGTCAGGTCAGGAAATAACGAATTCATCCAGTTATTTTTTGACATGTCGTAAAAGTGTTTTTTTAAGCATTTTACAGAAATAAATATCATTTATCAAGAAGCTGTCGAAGTCGTCTTCATCACATCCAGTAAGGCAGTAAGTATTAAGGCTCTTACATACTGGCGCGACTTGTAGCGCAACGCGACGCCGCCGCATTGTTCGCCGTGAAGTTTTCTCAGAAATTGTTTTGTTAAAGTCGCGTCGCGACTGTTTGCGGGAGCCATAGAAATATTATAAAAAAACTTCTTTCTTATATCTATGGCGGCGGGAGCCCTTATGGAGCAATACTGAGGTATTGCTCTGAGCGATTCCCTCCCGGATTCCCCAGGAATGTGTTTTCAGAACAGTATACTTTTAATTACCTAATCTATTCTGTATAATCAAGTAACAATACAGCATAAACAGGTGCAGCAAGTTTTAAGCACGTGAGCGACCACGCGATCCGTTTTAGTGTGATAACTCGTATATTTTTAGACATATTGTAATGTTGCTTTTCTAACACAGAACTAGTTTGTGATTGACAGAAAAACAACACGATTACGTAAAGAAAAAGTGGTTAGAACTTAAAATACGATTTTGGAAAAAAAAAGACTCGAAGGACGATATGAAATGAAATAAAATGAAATTGTTTATTCTGTAAATAGGATATTGGAATCACTTTTACACGTCATTTTAAAAAATATTAAAAATAAGCTAGATGAGGTCGGCGTTTCCTATCTGACTCCTCTGAGAAGAAAGGCCGAAACAAACTCAGAGGTATCATAATCTTGTTTCAGTGGGGTGTCAAATTACATAACATAATATCACGCCTATATTCCCCGCGGAGGTTAGGCAGAGCACACCCACATTTCGCCATTTTGTTTAAGTTCCATGTAATAGGGGGCGAGCCTATTGCCATCAACCGAGCACAAATCCTGACTCCGGGCTGCTACTGAGAAGTTCCAGATGGAAAAACCCATAAACCATAACGTCAGGCTCAGCAGTAGCGCTTGCGACCACAGTCACTAGACTAACGAGAAAAAAAGCTTCGTAAGACAAAAATCTTATTTCTGTGGGGTGTAAAATTTTTCCTGTAAAAATGCTCTGGGCATCCTACCCTACGTCAGGCCAGGTGGAGCGAGGATTCACACACACACAGGTAACAGGTCACAGGGTGCCTAGCAGCATCTGGAACTGGAAGAGGGAAACCGGGGATCGAGTAAAATGGTGTCTCCACTGTTATTGCTAGACCTTTGTTTTTTGAGGGTGGGAAATCATCAAATAATTTCTCCCGCTCTGGGTGGAGCGGAAGGGCATGTCAGACTTTTACTGACTAAAACCCACCCGAGTTCCTTCAGTTGCCTGTTGCCAAGGGCCCCGGTATCCCTTTCGGACATTCCCGCAACCCTGGCAGGCATCGGTCCTAGCGGACCCCGCCAATTGTACTGACATCTCTTTGAGGCGCGCGTGGAACACGACGCGCCAGTTATTGCTAGACCTGAGATGATGATCAAGTGCTTAGAGTACAGTGATCTAAAGACGGAAGAATCGGAAGGTCCTACCTTTCGGAGTGGGAATCGAAGCTCCGTAACATCTCTGGTATTTACAAACCAAAAAATTTGTTATTTTTACTAATTTACCCGTTAAGGGAGATGCGCTAAAGTAGCCCGAGAAATTCAAATTTTCTTACATTTTTTGCAATTTGCAGGTCAGTATCAGGTTCTATGTTGATCTAATTATATTATTTGCGACCGGTAGGATAGGTCTCATTCATGTTCCCACAGACATTTTTATGATTATAATTCTATAAATAAATATTTTATACGGCCGCGAATAATATTTTAATCAACATACAAACTAAAAAATACAATAGACGTAGACTGCTGCTGACTCTGGTGGACGCAGAGACTCTGCGTCTAGCGCTTGGGGTGGCAACACGTTGGGTTCTGGTTTGCGACTGGTCAATCGTCATCCTGAGGATGCCTCGTTGAGAGGTGAAACACGTGTCGATTTCTTACAGGATTTTTTATGACTCTTGAAGAATAGATAAGAGGTTACTAAATATATCTACGTTTTTTTTATTTTATTTATAATGGATTTCCGCAAAGTCACGCCTGAATCAATTAATTAACATCAACCTCACACTGACCTGCAAATTGCAAAAAAACGTAAAGGGGTATGCGCTAGGGTACCCCGCGAAATTCAAATTTTCTTACGATTTTTGCAATTTGCAGGTCAGTATCAGGTTGTATGTTGATCTAAATATTATTGGCGGCCGTAACAAATATGGATTTACAGAATTATAAACATTAGAATCAGCAATCCAACACTAAGGTAATGTAAAGCTGCATTGAATGACTATTTACTTTATTATACATTTGGCACTTACATGGACTTAAGGATAGATCGATAGCTATGATAGGGGAAGACCAAAGAAACGATGGATGGACTGTGTGAATGATGATATGGCTAGTAAGGGGGTGACTACCGAGATGACGACTAATAGAGAAGTATGGAAGAAGATAAATTTGGATAAGAGCAGGAGATGTAATCATGGTTGCGGGGCCAACATGGCCAGAAATTGCACAAAACAAAGAGATTTGTAGCAGTGGGACAAAATATAGGCAATAAAAAAAAGAACAGGAGAATGAATGAAAAAAAAATTGCGTCTAGAAATACCAGTAGGTGACTTAAACATTGTGATATTTATTTCAATTCGCAGTACATATCATGTGCAAACGCAACAACGCACAAAAAAATAAAATCCGCAATTTAATTGGGTTAAAATCTCTGCGACCGGAAATTCCATTTCCAACATGCTCAGCCTCCGACGCTTTGTCCAGCAAGCTTGATGGTGGCTAATGAGAAGCGACACTTGGCACTGTTGCCAACTACTATGTGTAATGGTTACTATGACTGAAACTTCCGATCTTATGATGAATTAGAAATATAATGGTTAAAAGGGCTCATTTTTGATGTTTTACATAACATGTATGATGGGCTAGTGGCTAAATAATAACCTCATGGCAGTCCATGGATGGGTGACCATCCATTAGATATCGAGACCCTTCCGTGCCTCGGTAATCACGATAAACCGTTGGTCCCGGCTGTAATTTTTAGATCTTTGACAGTCGTTACAGGTAGAGCCCGAAAATTGGACAACCAGGTTTACCAAAGGGTATCGTGTATTACCCAATAAATGGGATGTGGAGGTCAGATAGGCAGTCGCTCCATGGTATTCAGCTGCATCCGATTAGACTGGAAGCTGACCACCAACATAGGGTAAAGGCTAGGCCGGTTACGATGTCAGGAAAGCCTCAAGCTAAGGCTGTACTTTAGAAGCCTTTGCTGCACTTTCAAAAACATAATGGCGCTAGTGAATGATCAAATCTAAAGTATAGTACTCACTATACTGTACAGCAGTACAGTCTACCAGACATCTGCAGTAACAAATAGACATTGACATCGCTGTAAGTCGTAGCAGTAAGGGCGAATTTCGTTAGCACCAGAGTTATGACTGGTGTGCGGTTGACTGTACTAATACCATCGTGAATCCTTTTCATTTCCGCTCTTAATGTTAGACAGCTCTTTAACGAAATGTTTTTTTTTTAACTTGCCTTTTACAAACAAACTTGAAGTACTTACCAACTTGTTACTGAAATAAACTAGATTCCGAGGACAAAGGTCCAAATGCTCGTTCGCAACACGAGAGAGGCCAATGTCAAACATTATGATAAGATTTGATTAATGGATTTGCCAATTGAATAGTAACAAAGTATAACTTTCAATGTCGCGTTTTTATATTATTAATGTTCAGTTAACTACATGACAGCTAGTTAACAAACAATGTATGCCATCAATGAGACATGTAACTACATTTTTTTTCAGACCTGCATACTTAAAGGAAGACAATAGGTGTGTAATAAAAAGAAATCTTGTCAATGGTTTAACAAGAGCATTGTTTTTTTTTTATTTGCACATATGTCAAACCTACTCCTTACTTTTTTCCTTATTTTTTTTTTAGGGTGACTTTATAAATTCAGTATGTAAAAAAAAGAAAGCTAAAAATGAAAGATTGGAGAAAAGAAAGAGTAATAAAAAGACAACAATTATTTTATAAGTAGATAATTATCTATTAAGAACTTCAAAATTGATTCTTTTTACCCAACATTATGAAATATTAAGAAACAATCATTAGTATTACTTAATTAAATATTATCTTAAAGTTATTCTATAATAATAATCATAAATCAATTAACATTCAAAATTGTAACAACAATAAAAAGACATCATAATAATGACGCAATCACTTGAAATAGTCATCGCCTGATAACGCACACTACCGTAAACAAAGTTAATATTACCGTTCAAATACTTTTTATAACAACACATTTAAATATAAATCGTTATCAGTTTAACTGCAAATGCAAGTTTGTAAACCAGTGTGGGGATAATGACTTTGTTTCTTTGTTATGATTTTACTTTAACTGAATCAGTTTTTAACTAAATGAATAAAGCTTTTGTAAGTTTGTACGTTTATAGCTGTATTTCATTAATTTGTATTGACATGATTACTTTGTAAAGTATTTTATTATTGTGTATGTGAGGACTATGTGAATTTTTATTATTTTTCGTTCTCAGTTAATTTGGTTCTGGCAATTTGAGAATTTTATGTGGCCTACCCAAATGTCCTTTCTTTGGTATTGTTCGTCGAGTCGTTGAGCTCTTTAAGTTCTGAGTTGAGCTCCACCATTACTGACAAATGCTTGCACTGACTGGACAGGTCCACTCAAATCTGTGTGGTTCTTTCCTCAAAAGACCATTTCAGACTCGAATTTACATGGTCCTCATATGGCTTGACCAAGATTATGTCTGGACTTTAAAAGAGACTGTGACCTCTGAGTTTGTTTCGGCCTTTCTTCTCAGAGTAGTCAGATAGGAAACGCCGACCTCATCTAGCTTATCTTTAATATTTTTTAATATGACGTGTAAAAGTGATTCCAATATCCTATTTACAGAATAAACAATTTTATTTCATTTCATTTCATATTATTTATCGCTTTCTGCAACATTTTTGTCTTTAGGAGAAACGGAATTCTGGACTCAATTAATTTACCAAGCCTTTCCCTAACTATGTTGGGGTTGGGGTTGGCTTGCAGTCTAACTAGATGCAGCTGAATACCAGTATTTTACATGGAATGACTGCCTATGCCCCTCAGTAACTGGGTAGCAGAAAATAACCCTCGGTAAAACTGATATATTTTCTATAACTTGTTAGTTAGAACCAAGCATTAATTATTTTATCCACTACAACATAAAATATTATAAAGAGGAAAATTCTGCCATATTATTATAATTTTAATGTAGGAAAAATGTATTGCTCATTAATGGAGCACATTTAGCTGATCAAAAAGCCAATAAATTTGGCCATAAGTTCTTATTTGCTTTTATTGTTATAATTATGACAGAGGCAACCTTTCCATGTTCCAACATTAGTTCAATAAAAAGTTAATTAAGTAGGTGAATATTAAAACAAAATTTTAGTAAAATATATTATTTCGTTCTTTTCATTTTCTAATAAATTTAATGGTTTCTGTACTTAGCTGTTTCTTCCTCTATTATAAAAGATTGATTTGGCATGCAGATTTTATAAAAAAATAGGTCATTTTCAATTTAATTTTACATAAGTACAAAAATAAGATAAAGAATTTGATGAGGAATATATAAAAATATTTGAGATGTGACTTAGTTAGCAAGAAACCAGGTTAAGTTATCTAAATGTCTGTATAATTTAGAATATAAATTATTATATCTTCTGCTATTTTTTTAATATACTTACTACCTTACTTGTATTGTATTGCAGGGAAAAGTATAAGGAATTATACAACTTAGGAGATTTTTTTTTTTATCAAAAGGATATTTTAATCCTTTAAATCCTACTGTCAAGGATTAAGGTATCTTTTTACAAAAGGACACTTCCTAAGTCAAAGATAACTAACACAACAGTGTCGTATGATATGGAAATTCACCAAAATATTCACTTGTAAAAATTGCATCACCTTTTCTCAAGCAGGCAATAGTAATAATTGAAATGTGAGTAGAAGTGTTTTCTGAGTCAGTGAGATGTAAATAAACATAGTATCTGAACTGAAATCTAAATAGGTGTCATACGAATTCTCATAGTAAACACGAAAACAACGCAATCACTAATTTCACGGTCAAGATAAGCAATAAAAAAAAATAAACATAGCACAGACCAGCGAAACAAAGGCTGTTCATGACACTTCCACAGAAAAAAAATCAATGCTATACAAAGGTAAAAGAATTGCTGTGCCTATCCCACATTCAATCTAATTAATTAATTAGATGATAGATATTAGTTAAAAACACCATTGCGTAAGATTCGTCCCGCAGAAATAAAGCGCAAATTCTTGACGTAAGAAATAAACATACGCGGTCCTTACCTAGAACAAATTCCCAGGCATCACAGCCCAGAGAGCGTTCAGGGACGATTTCCAAATCCAACATCGTGCACAAAACACTAAACACAAACTAAACTAACTAACTTTCACTTAAAAAAAACTGTTTTTAACGCTAAAATTCGCTATTACGCTGCCTTTTCTTTGTTTGCCAACTTTAGTTTTCAACCATTTTGTATTTGTCAGAGGAACTGTCATTACAAACAGCTGATTGTATTTTGCCAGGTCCGAATTGCAAGGGTTTGTTTTTTCTTGCTCGAACTTCACATTAAAATACTGGTAATTCAATGTTTTACGGATTTTCGTTTGTAAAAAAAATGGGAATATTATTAAATACAAATATATTATGGCTGTAATTTAAAAAAACTTTTGGTTAGTTACGAAATAATAATGTAAAACCCAAGTTCTTGCGTTATATTAAAACAGTCCACTTAATTATACACTATACAAATACGAATATTTAGAAGACCTTGACTAGTCACTTAGAATACAGAATGTACTACACTTAATTCAATGTCTAGACTAATTATTACTAAATAATTATTTCAAATTCAGTCCTGGCAAAATCGAGTGACGCATGCGTACCAACCATGACAGAAGAAATAATGTTGTAGTCTCTGTTTTATGGACATCTCTTTCTAACACATGAATATTAAGCCCTATCGTCTCTTTCCTATCAACAGTTTACATGCCGTCTCTTTTTGCGTCATTGTAGACTTATAGCTTTGTCCCTATCTGTCGGACTTGTTATTGATAATTGGGTAGATATTGTGACCTATCCACAATTGTATTTTTTTTTGTATCCATGTCGCGTCCTCTAAAGTGTAGTTTTTGAACAGACGAAACAGAGCCAGCGATGTGTTATGTAAAGAAAAACGACATGAATAAAAGTGCTTTATTTATGTCGTGGTACGTGCGTCCCTGAATCACTGTTCCTAGGACGACCTAGACAGCACGTCTAGGTCTAAAATAACATTCTAGAACTAAATTGATTTGTTTATATCGATGGTACTGATATGTTTTGTAGGGCTGCAGCTTTCGCTTGGTTTCCCGCCATTCTCAAATAACCTTGGAGCGATCTCTGACGCCCACTGGCCTACGTAATATTATTACACAATAACATGTTTATTTACTTCGAAATAGAAATCACGTATTTTTGCATAAACATCGTCAGAGGACTTTGAACTAATGAAGAGATTCCCTTTATTTATTTCGGTTTTGTTTTGATGTGCTTATGCATGAGTGGCTGTGACCTATATTTTGAGTGAGGTAAATTACCTACGGCAAAATCCTCACGCTATGCGCGTCAGGGACAAGGTGACGAAGGAAAATCACTCGCATTGTTTAATTATTCTTAGTTACTTGACCATTTTACCTTCTATTAGAATACATGCAACTAAACACGGCTACTTAAAGTATTGTGTTAGATTGGTTCAGATAATAATATTTTTATCTTATATGTCAAACATATAATTCAAAGTCGAATAATAAGACAAATATTTACCCTCTTTTAGCTATTTGATCATGATAACTAAGCGTTAAAACTGCCCTTACTTAGCAAAGTCAAAGGCTCTGACCCAATATCTGTACGGATAGAACTTTATATTGCAGCCATACATACCTACGATCAATCGAGGGGCTCGCAGCCACACGGGTTGAACGTCAGCCGCGGTTCGTCTGTGGATGGGTAACCATATTTACAAACCGAGACCCCTCCGTGCCTCGGAAAGTACAAGGTCCCAGGCTGGGCGACTGTCATTCGTGGATCTTTGGCAGTCGTTACGTGTCGCCAGAAGCCAGAAAGTCTAACAACCAGAATTACCAATACCTACCAAGGGGTATGGTAATAAGAACCTACCCAGTAACTGGGTTTTGGAGGTCAGATAGTAGGTGCCTATCTGACCTCCAAAACCCAGTTACTGGGTCGCTCTATATAAAAGCTGGTAAGTATTCAGCTGCATCCGGTTAGACTGGAAGCCGACCTCAACCAAACCAACATAGTTGGGAAAAGGCAGATTGAAGTGGGATCAATTTGTACATTAGTAATCATGGTATTTTTATTTAAATAAAGAACAAAAGTGCTCTTCAGTATAGTTTAGCTGTAGGTATTCATTTGTTTTTGCCAACGATTTATTTGTTCGTTTTGTGTGTTTTTTGTTGGCACGTGTCGGTCGTCAGTGACGCAGACGGGCGACGCGTGGTTGGAACGCAACTGCACGCGCGGTGTTTTTACTTACCTACAGTTAATATCTGTGCCTACATCTTTAATTCATTCATGACGTGGTTCTGCTTATACATAAAGCATTACACTGCATATCCCTGTAGGGCTGTTGGCAGAGGTGTATAATATGTATTGTATAGACGATACATCCAATGATACTTTGTATGTAAGTAGTTCGGATGACAATACTATAATTTGGTGTCTTGGAGCTGATCTGATGATGGAGTCAGGAGGTGAATAGTGGAACTTTTCAGCGGCTACTAGTAAACCTCTCGAGTTTGAGTTCATTATGATTCGTTTTTTACAGAATAGAATGGATGATTGTTTCGGGTTTTTCATTGAAAAAGAAATTAACGTTTCTTATACTAAGTCCGGTATGTTTTCAGACAATGTTATCGCAAAAATCCAACTGGAACTTGTGGGTACGCTTCAGGGATAAATAAAACAGGTTTTGATGTAAATAATCATGTTTTATTCATAATGGTACTTACTTCATAAGGGATATGGTATGCCAATTTTATCATCCAAGGTTTCTTTTTAAGGGATAAAACATGTAATATGGTAAAATTGTTTATCTGATTGGAAATATTGATATTAATTTTGTTTTATTTTATTATCATTGCACTCAACAAGATTGTTCTGGTAAGGTGGGGTCCATTAATTACATGAGGGATTTTGGCGGTTTTTGGACCCCCCTCCCCCCTTGGTGAGATGTCGCGAGGTTTGGCTCGAACCGTCCCCTAATCTCACGAGTTATTTCAAAATGCATACGTATTTTTAGTGTAAATACGTTAATCTGTGCTTGATTGCGTTGGATTTATTTAAATAAAAATAATTACCCAGTTTTAGCTCAATTTAATACAGTTTCTTGCGAAAAAATGTACGTTATATTTGCAGAAACCCCACGTGAGATTAGGTGAGACTCGGCTCGAACCCCCCCTTAAACGCATTACGTAATTATTCCCCCCTAAGTGTAAGACATTGTAAGAATCTGTCTAATCGGGCTTAAAACATTTTTTTATTGTGATGTATATAACGTGCCGCTACAATGGCGACATTAATTTAATACACGGGTAGGGCTAGTGGCCAGTAATCATAAAATTTTTAATGTTCAAACAAAGTAAATAATAAAAACATAACCAAAATTGAGGTCACTCTGTGTAAAAGATTCATTCATGAAGCTACCTACCAGCTGGCTTACGTTCTATCGGCCGATTCTTTGTCGGCGGAATAATTTCTAAGAAATTTCTTAGAAATTATTCCGCGGCTTTCCTTCTATTTGCCTACATATGATCGGCGACCCCGGCAAATGACTTCTTCGAGTACAGGTTGCTCCAAGATGGTAATTTAGAAAATTGTAAATAAATCAGCAAATAATAACGTTTAATGAAATTAAAATATTTTCATTAAATGAATACGCGAAATCGTATACGTGTGTTAAATTAATGTCACCATTAAAGCGGCACGCCGTATGTATAAATATAGATGGCTATAAGAAATATAGTTATATACTTACATATACTGAAGAAATGATACGTTTGTTATGAATTGTGAAAGATGATGTGGCTAGAAAAGGGGTGAATACTCAGATAACGGCTGCGGCGAATACAGATGTATGGAAAAAGAAATGTTGCGCCGACGCCTAATAAAACTGGGATAAGAGCAGCCCGGCAAGTCTATGACCCCGCGTCCTATTTAAAAGCGATCATCGGGCGAATACACGATCGTTCGAATAATTTATTTGGTGAACTTGAACGTGGGGTCGCGTTTTTGCGGTTTTCCGATCCAAAAGTGACATATGCACGCGACTGATAGCGTATTCGCACGACGATCGCTGCTAAATAGGACGCGGCCCGATGCCTCGAAAAATTATTATCACTTTTCGAGGCTATATATAACTTATCTATCTTTCTTTTTACTTTTAGATTTTTTCTTATGCTTAGACTTATGTTTTTTAGATTTTTTCTTTTTATGCTTTTTACTCTTTACTTCATTCACATCGACCCAAGAGTCTTCGCTTGACGAAGAACCTACATCTATAGTTTCGTTCACATTATTAATAGCTTCAGATTGTAACCTTTTTTGTAAATTTTCAGGTATTTTCGGTCCATACATAGCTTCCTCTTCATTTTTTTTCTCATCAGCTTTGAGACTTTCGACGTTTTTGCTAGATTCTTCAGAATCTTTATTTGGAGGTTTAACATTATCAACCTTCTTGCTAGAATCAACAGGGTTTTTTGTTGGTTCGTCCGTTCTTCTCCAAGAGTTAAGTTCATCGAAATCTATGTTCGCAAATATTCCTCGTGGTGGAGAAGTATTTCTTTCAACATTTTTAGGCACATCTATAAAGTCTTTTCCATCATTATTTTCTTTACTTTGTTTATCTTTGTCTTCGTCTTCTTCACTGTCGCTGAGAAAAATGGACTTGTAGAGGTCCATTTTATCGAATTTGTTTATTGTATCTGTTACTTCCGCGCCTTGATTTTTTGTTTTCTCCGATTCTTTTAGGAAAAGTTGTGCTACTGTCATTCTTTTATTGAATCCTGTTGCTGGCTCATTCTCTTTAATAATTTCTGTAGCTTTCTGATGGATGTTCTGATCAACTTTATTCACCTGATCAGTTTTCTGAGCGCTCTGATCAGTTTTAGGTAATATGCTGGTTGTTAAAGACTTGGACCCACTGAATTTACTTTGTTCTTTGGCGAAGCTATCTTTGTCGTGAACTGAAGATTCCAAGTATGAGAAAATTGAGTAGGAGACTTTTGGCCGATCTTCCTTTTTCTGCTCGGTTCTGTGGACAAGTGGACAGTTTAGACAATACTATAAAATAATAATAAACATTCATTCAGTCTTCCAAAACCAACATATTATATTTTTAAAATGTGAAAATTAAAATAAATATTATAATTATATTTGTGTTTGTATGTTCTAAGCTCGTGGCTAAGTAATAACGGGCGCACGAGTCGATCCATCAGGTTAAGCTACGCTTGCCGGGGTTGGTCCGTGGATGGGAGACCATATTTACATACCGAGACTCCTCCGTGCCTCGAAAGCACGTTAAGCCATTGATCCCGGCTATAATTCGTATCGCCTAGCCTTTTCCCAAGTATGTTGGGGTCGGCTTCCAGTCTAACCAGATGCAGCTAAATACCAGTATTTTACATAAAGCGACTGATCTGACCTTCACAACCCAGTAACTGGGTAATACGATACCCCTTGGTAAGACTGATTATCAGACTTTCGGATTTCTGACGACCCGTAACGACTGTCAAAGATCCACGAATGACAGCCGTGACCAACGGCCTGTTGCCAAGGTCCCGGTATCAAAAGAAAGCTTACCTAGCGCCCCCTATCTCGGGCACGTTGAATCTCCTGCACAGCATCGCTTCAGGCCGCCACGACGTCTGCTTGCGCGTCATCACGCCGTACACTCCCTGCTGAGCCGCCTCCATCTGTTGTTTAGTTGCTAAGCCATGGTTTATGGAGCTTTTGGCTACGGCTGTAAGAGGGTTTGTGCCTTCGTCTGGCTCGGAGGCGTGGGTGAATCTGGGAATATTATAAAGGATATTAGGTTCAAGTATTGCTTACAGCTGTGAAAAAAAGAGTATGACGCGGTGGTACATGACACTAAATATTTTAGTTAGGGTGGATGCGCTAGGGTAGCCCGCGAAATTCAAATTTTCTTACGTTTTTTGCAATTTGCAGGTCAGTATCAGGTTGTAAGATCAAGTTCATGTTCAAGTGCATTGAATGAAAATTTCATGAAATCGTCATTCAATGCACTTACATGAACATAAGGAGTTGTATTGCTGATTCTAATGTTTATAATTCTGTAAATCCATATTTGATACGGCCGCAATAATATTTAGATCAACATACAACCTGATACTGACCTGCAAATTGCAAAAAACGTAGAAAATTTGAATTTGCAGTCAGTGTGAGGTTGATGTTAATTAATTGATTCAGACGTGACTTTGCGGAAATCCATTATAAATAAAATACAAAAGACGTAGACATATTTAGTAACCTCTTATCTATTCTTCAAGAGTCATAAAAAATCCTGTAAGAAATCGACACGTGTTTCACCCCTCAACGAGGCATCCTCAGGATGACGATTGACCAGTCGCAAACCAGAACCCGACGTGTTGCCACCCCAAGCGCTAGACGCAGAGTCTCTGCGTCCACCAGAGTCAGCAGCAGTCTACGTCTAATGTATTTTTTAGTTTGTATGTTGATTAAAATATTATTCGCGGCCGTATTAAATATTTATTTATAGAATTATGAATGTTTATTATGAATGAGACCTATGATGATGGCACTACTTTGCCGACAACTGGTAGTTTTTGAGTCACCTACAAGCAACGTTTTTTGTTGTATAGTTTAATTTAACAATTTGTTTAATACTTTCAAATTAAAGTGACCTAAGTGCGATAGTGGCGCCCTCATTTTGCCAAACTCTTTTTTGACAAGCTATAGTTTACTTGCTGAGCCCTCGGTTATAAATAAGCCGACATACGCCTTATTTAGGAAATTATTTTCTGTTCCTGGCTGATGTTTTTAAGCGAGAGCTTTTGAAATTACAATAAAGTTTTTCATGGAGTCTGGATTTGTGCCTGGTTAATGGCGGTAGGCTCGACTCCTAGTGGACTTTATAATATCGAGAAAGGTAAGTGTGGTACTCTTCATTTCTGCATAGCATTTCGGGAATCACAGCCGTGAAGTTATTTACTAAGGTACTGAACAGTTTGAAAAAAAAATTACAAAAAAAAATCTGAACTCACCGATCCCCCATAATCCCACTCAAAGGCCGATACAACTTCGCAGCTTGTTCAAACTCGACCATCTCCCTTTCTCTTTCCCACTCCTTCAACTTGTCTATATCGTCGTCTCTTTCTAACACCCCCTTATTTTCCACAAACCGTTCGTACCTCTTTTGTTTTTCGGGGTTGCTAACGAAAGGTTTGAATACCCTTGTAAGGTCTTTACCAGAATCTTTTATAGGGATGAAATCTAGTTCTGTCTTCTCTGTCAGTGTGACGAAATTTACGGTTTTTCCAAGGAGTTTTGTGATGGGATCTTCTGGGGGTGTGTTTGTCAGTGTGGGTGTGGGTGTAAGGGGGTCTGTGGGTGTTGGTAAGGGAACTTCGCCAAGCAACTCGCCGCGAGCTTTCGCTGATAATTCGTGGCGACCTAGTCCTGTGAAAGATATGAATGTTAGTATTTGTTGAGTTGGGTTTATTGTATTTTAAACGAAGTTATTTTTCCTGGGTTGAGATAAAGGTGAAAAAAAGTGCATGCGTCGGACCACGCACAGAGAAGCGTTTTGTAGTTGGGATAAATATTTATTTACGCATGTTGTTGATTTTACCGGCCTCAAAATCAAGTTTTTATACGAGGAGGCCTGTGTCCCAGCAGTGGGAAATAGGTAGATTATGACATACCTTGGTCCCTGGGTTGTTGCGTGGTAGGTTCGAACCGGGAGCGCCGGGCGCCTGCGACAGCGGGTACATAGTCGCGCGGTAGTGCTGGGGCGGGGTATGTCGGGACTGACGGTATCGGCTTGCAGGCTTTTATGAAACCTTGTATTACCTGAAGATGGAAACGTTATAGGTCAATATAATAGCACATGGAATGTGCTAAACAAAAGAGAAATGACAGTTCTGAACTTCGCGCAGAAGGCTGCGCAGTAACATTTTGTAGGAAACAAATGGTTACATGAGTGAGAGAACATGCGCGAATGCGCATATCGCCTATGTTCAGAGCTGCCAAGTTATATCGGACGTATTGTATTCGGGGTTTGCAATACTAAAGAGTCAAAGCCAGGGATGTTGCGGCTATCCGCATCCGCATCCACGCGCCTTCGGCATTGATTTGAACATTGCATCCGCATCCGCAATAATTAATGCGGATGTTCATGCGGACGCGGATGTAGCACAGGTCGCGACAAGAATGAAAAAAGGCGGCGCCGGCGACTGGCGCGTGCCGTACGCACGTGCTCATTGACCAATAACAGCGAAGATTTCGTTGGGAGACAAGATCCGACGCGTTTGTTATTGTTCATTTGTTTCTTGTAAATCTGCCTGAAATATTTATACAATAAGCGTAACTAAACATGTTATGACTAACGTGTTTAGTTGCGCTTATTGTATAAACATTTCATCTTATCAACATTTATTGTGAAATTGTGAATATACAGTGAGCATTGTATGCTATGCGAGAATTCAGCAGCTGATATATATTATTTAAAAAGTGAATTTACAATGCCCTGTACAGTGTAAAGTGACATTTGGAAAAAATATCCGCTGAAAAAATCTTCATTCGCAACATCCGTGTTACAAACTTATTTTTAAAACTTACATGGCCACTCTTCTGCACTTGTGTATTTTTCTTCTCGCTGACGGGCGCGGGGCCTCCGATAGAGAAGTCGTAGTGGGACATGTCTTCATTCGCGTAGATGTCCTCGTCATCCTTCTCAAAGGCGCCCACGCCGAACGCTTGGCCGCGGATTGATACCTGGGGAAACAGAAGAAATTAGTATTTATACTCCATTTAAAAGACTAGAAATTTAAATAAGCCTTTTTTACAGTCTGTTCAACCGATTTTGACCGAGTATAGAAGAAAAGGAGAAAAACTATCGTAGACAAAAAAGCATTGTTAGTAAAACGAAAATTTCATTTATAAAAAAACACTAACAAGTACAAGGTGTATAGCAATTATACTTTATAATGTATAACTGGCTTTTGTCCGCGGTTTCGCCCGCGTGGAGGACGGAAATTATCCCAAGGAAAAGTAGTTAGGTACTACAAACAACACTTTTTTAAATTAATGAATGTCATAAAACTTTTTATTTTTTTTAAATAATTCAGCCTCTTTTCAACTTTCTGGCCTTTTCTCACAGTTGGTCGCAGTAACTAAGCTAAGGTACTCCGACCAAATAGGTTAGGTTGGAACTGTGACCAAAAGCGCGCGAGCCGAGCCGCAGCAGCGACCGGCGAGCGCTACATCCAAGTTGCTTGCAGTTACTTGGCTAAAGTTGGGTATTTAGTATTTTTAGGTCCCCAAAATAGAAATGATTTGAGGATCATTAAAAGAGGTGCAATAATGATTATTATGATTAAAGGTTCGATTAAATACATGCCCTTTTTATTCACAAAGTGTTCTTACCCGTTTCCCTTTATCCTTCATAAACAGATGACTTCTCGAAGACCCAGCTTCACTCCCATACTCTCCCGTCAAGTTGCCCAACACGGAATGCCGGCTCAGACCCGAGTACCCGAGCCCGAACCGATCGTTCTTACGATGTAGGATATAAGGCTCATAATCATCTGGCGCGAACAGAGTATCAAAGTCAAATTCTGAATCTGAACTGTCAGATTCGTGTTCCTCTTGATTCTGGTCTTCTTGGTTCTGTAATGGTTTTAATTAATATGTTAAATGCAAGACGACATTGTGGTAGTAAGGAAAGCAAAGTGAAGTTTTAAACTTAGCAATAATAAGACAGTTAACTTAAAACCAATGATTTGTTATGATTATAACGTACAATACTAACTATTCGGTGTTACGATATTATTTATTGAATTTCATAATCAATATTTTAGACAGTTGTCTAGCCATATTTCATATTTCTATACAGCAATATTGCCAAATTAATCAAAACAGCGAAATATTTGACATCTATTTGCCACGTTGCCCACTTTCCGCGTAAACGCTGTTAAGCGGTAGGCCTATAGTAGGTTTCGATCGCACTTATGGAGCTGGCATCACGCGTAGCATGACGGTTTCTATCTCTACGAAGAATAGACATAGCTTTTTCTATACAAACTGACATTTCGTTTCTTCATTTTTGACATCGCACCGTAGAAATCTTTCTACAATCTGTCATTTTGTCTTTCATTTCTAACGATCTTTGTCTAGGTCTTTCTTTATGTAGACTATTTCGGAAGAAAGTTTTCTACTCAAACTGTCAAAATAACACTGACAACTGATATTTGTCTAAGGTAGTGAAGACAATTTAATTTTGGAATCGCCAGTAGAAAACTTTCTACTCGACGGCCACAAAGTATAAACGGTTATCTACAAAATCATGATTTTACAAAAGAGCGTTTTGAACGCAAAATTGTGATAATTAATAGAAGGACGAATCTATTTTCTCCTATTTTACATAATTTAGTTAATAATAAGTAGTTATAAGTACCAAGAAAATAGTTAAGGCCAATATTACTGTGAAATTGTTTGATCCAAAATACGGTACTTCGACACTTTGAGATTTTTTTTTGTAGTTGACTTAATCAGTAAAAATTGAGAATCAAACAGAAAAAAAATCCTATGACAAAACAAAGAACTCTGAGTCGAATTATGTAAAAGAGTAAATGTCGTAAAAAGTGCAGTTGACCCTTTCTACTTTGCTGCCGTCGTACTGTCTACACGAAACGTTATTTTTGTCAACTCTTCCGTCGACAAAACGGTGCTCATGCTACGCCTGCAGGTAGCAAACTATTGATAAGACGGAAGGCGTTGAACTTTCTTATCGCTACTGACATTTATGGCCCTACGATTCAGTTCATAACGCGAGTATACAGTGTGTAACAAAAACCCTTTCCGATCCGTGAGGGTCTTTTAATAAACACCTCTTTGTCATAGGAGTCACAGACAGTCCGCTGTGCAGGGCCTGCATGCAGTACGACGAGACAGCAGGACAGCAGGCAGTCCAAGGAAGCTATTCCATTTCTGGACAGCAGGCTTACCAGGCGTTTGTTACGCCTGGACAGGAATGGCCTGCGTCTGGTGGCGGGGACCATCACAGGCCACTGCTCGCTGAACAAACACTTCCACACAATAGGCATAACGGACAGTCCTCTGTGCAGAGCGTGCATGGAGGCTGTGGAAACCGTCGCGCACGTGCTCTTTGAATGCACGGGCGTCGCCCAGATTAGAACTGAAACTCTAGGGTCACCCAGATCTTACACGGAGGTTCTGTGCAAACCAGTAGAGTTGGTAAACTTCTGGAGGGAGGTGGGCTGGATGGAATAACCCCCAACGGCCGCCATGGCCCACGCACAATGGTCCATCTTAGGGACTAAGTGCGGAAACCAAACCCGTAACATAGAACATAGAACATAGACAGCAGCTGTGCTACTACACTGCCCGGTGGTTGCCACATACAGGGCAAAGTACTTCGGTAACACAGGTACCCTACGTGAGATTGTCAGTAACACCAAGGCGTTGCTGGCCTTCTTGGAAGAGCTGGTGTGGATCGAATAAGATTTCCCTCCCGTACGCAAAATACGCGCTTTGACGTGGAGTTGCGGATATGAGCCCGTATTACCTATTACCTGATGGTGTTGTTAAGAATCGTACTGAGAGTCTATTTATGAAATGTTTTTTTGAAGAAAAAAAAAACCACTTTTTTTTTAATGGGGAATTTTACCAGGTTATTACATCAGGCGCGGGCGTCTAGCGGGTGTCTACAAGTCATAACTTATGACGTCTGTAGAAAATTTGCTAATTGGGGTAATTTTGGTACAAATTACAATAACTTTTTTATTTTCAATAATAATTTTTATGTTTTTATTTTCTGGTAATGTTATTGCAGTACGTTTATGCCCCTTTCGGAAAAGACAGGGTGTTTTTTTAAATATTGTATAGTTGTTGTTGTACTTATTGTGTTGTTGTATTGTATACCTGTCTCAACTCCGGCGGCATATAACACCCGTAAACTTTATGTTGTTCTCTCGCTTTCTTCTTTCCCCTCCCGCTCAGTCTTTCCCCCATGCCCTGCCCCTCTTTCCAGCCCATAGCGCGGAGCATGCGCACTGCAGCGGTCTCATGAACCGCGCGGACTAGCTGCTGTAGTACGGGTTGGCCTAGGGAATAGATAAGATTTTTTTTTTTTGAGTAATACATAAAAAAAACTTGAGAACAGTAAAATAGTTTCTCTGTCTATACTTTGAGGTTTGCTTGTTCAAGTAAGTGTACACTTTTTTTTTAAAGTTGTTTCATACCGAGAGTAATAACCTATTAACGATTAAGAGGGCTAGCCCAGCTCCAAGCAAAAATACGTGCGACCGTTGAGAGGATAATAGCTCGTGGCTAAGTAATAACAGCCGCACGGGTTATTCCATCAGGTTAAGCAACGCTTACCGGGGTTGGTCCGTGGATGGGTGACCATCTTTACATACCGAGACTCCTCCGTGCCTCGGAAAGCACGTTAAGCCGTTGGTTCAGGCTGTCATTTGTGGATCTTTGACAGTCGTTACGGGTCGTCAGAAGCCCGAAACTCAACTCATGACAACCAGTCTTACCAAGGGGTATCGTATTACCATTACAGTTACTGGGTCGCTCTATGTAAAATACTGGTATTCAGCAGCATCCGGTTAGACTGGAAGCCGACTCCAACATGTTGGGAAAAGGCTAGGCAGACTGATTGATTGATTAAATTGTAGAAAGCTTACCAGGTATAGGACCGTCGTGGTACTGCGTCCGGTGTGGTCTCTTCTGCCCAGAGAACTCGTGGTGTGTCTGTACTTGTCGCGGCGCTATGCCAAACTCGCCTCGGTCCTCCTCATCCATGAAGTCTTCGGGACGCTGGTTCTGTACAAATTTTAACAAGATTCATGACATTATATGCCCTACTAGCTGCGCCCCGTGGTTTCAACCGCGTAAGTCTCGATCCCGTGGGAATATCGAGATAAAAAGTATCCTATGTGTTAATCCAGGTTATAAACTATCTGTTTGCTAAATTTCATCCAAATCCATTCAGTAGTTTTTACGTGAAAGAGTAACAAACATCCATCCATCCATCCATACTTACAAACTTTCGCGTTTATAATATTAGTTAGATTTATGAACGTTGCTTAAAGTCGGGTCGGGCAGCGTTTGTCTGGATTTGTGCCCGGTTGATAGCAAAAGGGGTCGCCCCTTTGTACATGGGACTTAAGAAAAAATAGAGAAAAGATATGAGCTTAGAAATAAGGGGTAAAAATACGAAGCTGAGTGACGCTTATTCTTCCCGTTATTGTGTTTTTTTTTTGTACTGGTCCATGCCTGGGAACCTTCTAGTTATGGAGACATGTAAGGTCAAAATTACAAAAAAATAAAGTATATATTTTCATACAAAAACAAGTTTTATGTGTTATAATAACTTAACTTTTAATACTACCACAATCCCTGTACAGTCACGAGCAAAAATAAGTATACACTCTGCAAAATTCAATAACGATTTTCTCGTGGAATAACTATTGTAACTTTGAGATGATACCTTTTTTATAATAATAGGGGTTCCAGAATTCTATGTTCATTATATCATAAAATTACAATCAATACAGTAGGAGAAAATCACTTTTTTAAAGTTGCTAAGTGTATACATATTAGTGCTCGTGACTGTACCTTTGCATGCATTTGTTTGCATTGCAACATAAGCACGTTAACTACTCAATACCATAAACAGCGGATTTTTACACCAAAAATAAAAGTCGTTTCCTAGCAATTATTTTTGCACGTTACTAAGTTTGGTGCACAGAATGCGTAGGTGACGGGTCTTGTTACATCCTGTATAACGGCATCCAATTTCATAAACAATATGGGAAATTGGGAACATCCTGTATAGCGGCATCCAATTTCATAAACAATGTGGGAAATTGGGAACAAAGAGTTTTATGCTGATTTATTTCAGTAGCTTCTTAATTAATTTAATTTTCATCAAAAACTAGATGTGCCCCGCGGTTTCACCCGCTTAGATCTCGATCCCGTGGGAATATAGCGATAAACCGTATCCTATGTCCTATTCCAGGTCATGGTATACCCGTGTGCCTATCCTCTCCTAGGAACGTCGCGGCGGCGGGCGCCGGCGTCTGAACGTTTCGCGTATTGCATTTTTAAACTCGTGATAACTTCGAAATTAAATGTCCGATTCGAATGAATTAAAAAATATTTTACTACCGACACAAAAATAATGTTTCAATTCCAACCAGTAGTTCCTGAGATTAGCGCGTTCAAACAAACAAACAAACTCTTCAGCTTTATAATATTAGTATAGATACATAATTTGGAAGCATTGGAGGCGCTGTGTGTACACAAAAAAAACACATCCAAACTTACCGAAAGCGAAGCCTTTTCTGCTCTCGAGCTTTTAAAAGTACTCGGGGTCCATCCTTCTTGGGAGCCCACGGTGTTTCCGAATCCCGCTGAGAAGCCGCCAGTGAAGGCTCCATGGAACCGGCGCCTACCATGCTCGTCCACCGCGAACTGGTCTGGCGCCTGTTGGTACTTGCGTTTTGATGGCACTTCATCTGATAGCGACAAAGGAAATTCAATGTTTTAGACGTTAAGCCGTTGGTTCCGACTGTCTTTCATAGATCTTTAAGTTGTTACGCGTGGTCAGAAGCTGGTCTTACCGGAGGGTATCGTGTTACCCAGTAACTGGGTTGTGGGGGTCAGATAGGCAGTCGCTCTATGTAAAATACTGGCATCAGCTGCATCCGGCTAGACTGGAAGCCAACCCCAATATAGTTGGGAAAAGGCTACGCTGATTGATTGAACAGGGAATAATGACCAATATCAAAATGAATGCCGAGGGTTTAAAATCCTACTCAATTATTATACAGGGTGTTAGGGTAGACACCGTTATCCTTGAAACTAGTGGTTTCGTGTCATCTATAATATACTTTTTCTATGGGACCAACCTTGAAATCGCGAAAAAAAAATCAGCGGTTCCATAAATTTGTGTTCACTTAAATCGACAAAATTTATGGAACAGCTGTTTTTTTTTTTTGCGATTTCAAAGTTAGTCCCATAGAAAAAGTTGTTCAAAATGATGAGTACAATGACCCCTTTTCGGGTTTAGCATAAACAAAAACTAATGTTGTATAATCCTATTGACTTACTGTTTCCATAGAAAAAGTATATTATAGATGACACCACTTGTTTCAAGGATAACGGTGTCTACCCTAACACCCAGTAGTTCAATTATTTATTTAAATTTATGGGTTATGGGCCCAGCACTCTTCCACTGCAGTCCACTTCCACTATAGGTCCCGTGTAAGTACCTATACATAATTTTTGTTGCAGCGACAAGAGCTTACTCAAAGAGTGTACTCGCTCAGCGACTATCGTGCACTCGCTGATCCTTGCTCGCCAAATCGTTTTTCGTCGCAAGCTCTACTACCTTCTCGTAAATCACCGGTGATGAGACAGGTGCCTGAAGAGTATGTGTCGATTGAGGTACCTAATTCTACTGGGCTGCAAGTGAAATTATAGCCTAAATACAGTGATATTGTATAGTTAAAAATATCATTTAATTACTTACTTTGGTGTCAACTGTCAATTACACCGAAGTGTTTTAATTGCTATAGGTTCTTGAATAGTGGCATAAAAAACAGTTTTAGGATCTAGATCTTTAATACTCAGATACTTAACAAGTACTTAACCATAAAGTGGAGGTAGAACAAGTTCAATACGGCCGATGAATCCTGGCCGGTCTGAACACAGGCTCTCCGAACTGTCGCGCATGTTCTCTCACTCACACTCGCCTCATGTCACCATTTGGTTCCAAAAAAATGTTATTGCGGACCCTTCTGCACGAAGTTCGGAGCGGCCAGGATTCAACAGCCGTATTGTAGATTTAAAATGAGTGTTTCCTTATCAAATAGGCGCAGTAGAACCAGCTGCATAATATGTATACAGAAAATAAAAACTTAAAATAAATAATATAAAATCGCTTAGATTCACACACTTCGCTTAGAGACACTTCAAGCATATAAATGTACAGGGGCGGTTATTTTCTAGCAGTCAACCTTTTGTTGATGCAGAGACAAACAGTGCAATTTTACACATTAATGATTTTTGGAGCCAATCTGTAAGATTAAAAAAAAATACCTCCAAGCAGTACCCCAAGTGGGGTTTCAAAATGAAGGGTTTTAAAAGGTGATTACAAAAATACGTATAAATTTAATTTGGAATGAGAAATGATAAAAACTAACAATCTGAAAATAAAAAAGCAATAATATATAAAAATTAAAAACTCGACTCAAAACACATAACTGAAAAGAAAACCAACCATTATAATGTTGTTAATGCAGGCCAAACAAAAAAGTAACACCATGTTTCAGGTTATTGGTTTGTCCCCGCCTATTATGCTTGTTTTTACCCGACTACGGCGAAGAAAAAAGGAGGGTTATGATTTTGACCGGTATGTATGTATGTTCATCTGTTTCCTCGTATCTTCTAAACGACTCATCACAATTTGACAAATGAGGTATCGTTGGAAGCGTCTTGATCGTCCGCTGGTCATAGGTAAAAAACAAATATTTTTTAATTATACCATGTTGGGTATCAAATGAAAGGGCTTTATTAGCACATTTCAAAAATATATATATTATAAGCCCATAAAAAAATAAAAAGTAATAAAAACTGAAACCCAACTACGATGGTATAACCAAGACACCACAGAAAGACAAATTAAAAATCCGGAGTCACACGTGTTAGGGCATCGAACAGATTACGTGTGACTCCGGATTTTTTATTTGTCTTTCTGTGGTGTCTTGTTTATACCATTTTAGTTAATTGACTTTCTTGTCGTAGTTGGGTTACAGTTTTTATTACTTTTTTTTTTTTCTTTTTAGTTATGTGTTTTTGCATTCGGTTTTTTTATTTTTTATTTTATTGACGTGTAGAAGTGTTTGTAAATGAAATCATTTATCACTTTTAGGCAGTCTTCTTAGTAACTACTTGACACTTTGTAATAAATATTGAGAACAATAAGATTTTTGCCTATTTTGACATTGTTATATCATTGCAACGTTATAGCATTGGAATTGACAATGTTGCATTGCCATGGCAGTCATATCACAGTTTTTTCACTTGAGGTCTATTTGCTATCTGTACTTGTGTCAAGCTTGGCCCACTTGGCAAAAGTACAGGAAGGCCAAGCAGGCTTGGCTTTTTGTCTATGGGCTGGCTATGAGCAATGCGACCCCGCATTCGTGCATTCCGCTTTCGACGCATATTTTTTGAAACCTTCTTAGTGGTATTTTCACCAACGCAGGAGATGGAGTTACTTTCTCTCTCTGTATTAGCAGACGTCGACGCCAACAGGACGTCCTCCGCTGATGGCACAAAACCAACCCGTTTACTAGGCCCCGACCTCACCCAAAAACGAACTTTATCCATTCCTAGGTTAGCTTTAAAATTGATAAGTCTTAGCGCTTCAAACGACGCCTCGTCGACAGACAGAAGCACAATTTGACCACTATATGTTTTCGTGACTTGTAACACTTTCCAATTATCCCTGTCGAGTCCTGGGTTCTGTACTCGGAGCAGTTCCAAAGCTGTTGCTACGGTAACGCCTTCTTTGTCCGGTATTAAAATTGATAACGTAATGTAATGTGGCTTTGGCAATTGGTTTTGCGGCGTTATAGACAGATTGGCTTCAGGCCACGGTTTAAGTGACGGAACCTTTTTCTCAAGCCATTTTCGACTCATGCGGTTTTCGCAGATCATGAGAATCCAGCCAGTTTTGTCAGTACTTCCTGAAAACTTCGGTCCAGCGCCTTGCACTCCTATCCGGACTATTGCTTGGTTTATAGACTGATGGACTAACGTCATTTGTTTTTTGGTCATGGGAGTAATGTTGCGGATACCAACACGAATGGGTTCCGCATCCTTGTTCACATTTGTGTCGTTATCGTCGAAAGATTCTTGATTCTCTGAAGGTTGGTGCCATTGGAAATGCGAGTCTCTTTCCGACGTAATAGTCTCCCTGCGATCAGGCTGACTAAAGTCGAAATGTCCTCTAGCCTCGTCGACGGGTGTGTGCGGCTTATAAGTTCGACTTCTATACTCTTCATCAGACTCATCATCAATACAGATGGTTGTCATTGCTTTTGTTTCATTCCGAAGCCCATCTCTCAACGGTCGGTCAGAATCCCTGTAGTCAAGGTTATCGCTACTCTGCCATGAGATTTTCTGGTACTTCGAAATACTCAAGTTTTTGTCCTCAGAATAGCTGTTAAGGCACGTTGAGTGAGCCACGTGAGCACGTTTTGGTGGATGCATCTCGTTTCGTAGCCCTGATCGTGACGGCCGATCAGGCTCAGGTAAATAGTTAAGTGATGCACCAGAAGATTTCTGGGCCTTATAAGGTTGGTCAGAAAATGCCCTCATTCCATCTTGAACTTTCACTTGAAAGGCGTCAGTATCGCTATATTTTAGCTCTGTACGCTCATATGAATTATTCGACCTGCAATCCATGGGACTCGCGTCGATTCGAGATCTCGGTGGTAAGCGATCTCTCTCCCAGTAGTTCGGCTCTCCACAATCCACTTGAGAGCCTTTCGTGACCTTGTAAGATGGTACCCAATGGGGTTCGCCCTCGCTAGGAGGCCGTTTCCGACTCCGTCGATTCGTCCCATGATCTCTCTCTTGCGATGGTCCAGCTTCGTCCCAGTAGTTTGAGTCTGAAGTGTGTAAAACCTCCTTAGTATAGGTTTGTGGGGGCCTATAAGGTTGATGTAAGAAGGATTCTCGATTAGTGTCATACTCATTATGAAGGCGGCTATGCTTGTTTTGTAGGGCTGCCTTCCAGTTGTTCGGGCTTGTGCCTCTATCCTGTGGGGTTCGTCTGACAACTCTGGCATCACAAGGGTTACACCAATATGGTATTTGATCAGGCTTAATATCTCCAGAAAGGCTTTCCATCGGCCATACTCTCACCTTTGAGTGTTTCTTCTTGCTGTTCTTGGGAGGGTTTAAACAAGTTTCCGGAGCGATATGTTCTATTCCAGGAATTATTTGACAAATCTCTGGCCATGACAAGTGACATACTTCACGTGCTTTATTAACATTGACATTAGCAGCCAGAAGTTTTCTCAATTTCTTTTTTTTTTGTTTTTCGCCATGGTGCAGGTGCAATCTGGGAGTAAAAGAAAATCCTAGAATTTATCAGCTGTTGTTTTATCCAAATAAGTCTTAGTTGGCGTACTAAACAAAAAGAAATCTGAAATAGCTAGTAATTACAGGCATTTCAAATGCATTCAGTTATGATTTATTTCACATTGTTGTGCTCTCAAAGCCTGTTTTGAATCAGTCTTTTATCAGTCAATGCCACTAGTTACGGTTACCATTAATACTGTTGTAGATATTTTAACATCTGCTATCACTTGAGAATAAAATATGCAGGCCCATTTTGCTTTAGCCTTTTATCATAATTATACTAGTTGGAAATGTTAGGCAGTGTTTTTTTTCCACAGACCACTATGTAGGCACAGGTTCATTTATACTTAATCCATATCTTGTCAATAGCAATAAATCTGGGGGAAGGGAAGCGGGATTATGGGACAAGTGTATGGGATGGATCAGGATGAATATTTCTCATGTTTGGTACATTTTGTAGTACCTACCTACCTACAATTATCGGTCCATAGCGCCCCTAAGCCTACACTTCAACCCCATTTCTTTTCTGTGAGTAGGCAGACAATGACACCTAAATTAATAAAAATGAAACACACCAATTTAAATTCATTTTTAGAATTTACAAACCTTATGAAACCCACACAAGCGAGGCATGGTTCTATAAAGCTGTTTGATTGGGAAAATCCCCCCCTGCCGTTTTTTGTAATTTATTCCGCAAAACACTCCATAGTACTTAACCTACATAAAATGAAGGCGTGAAAATCTTATTAAGTAATAGAGAAGTATTCGTTTGCTGATAAACTCAATCAATAAATGCAATCTTGCGAAAAACATAAAACCAAAGATATAATTGCCTAAAACAGAAAAACTAAACTCACCTTCTTCGTATGGTTCCAATTGTGTCCCGTAGCGTACTATATTGTCGTCATCTGAATCACTCATTCCTGCTAAGTAATGAATTTACACTTATTTTGATGGTATTCTAAAATAATTTTGCAATTTAATACAAAAATACCGTGCCATTAATGCCAATGTGATTTTTAAATCTAACACAACTGTCATCTGTCAGTGTCACTTTTGTTGCCAATGTTGTCATACCGTTTCAAAAATCTACTAAAAAAGTGTTGCCAAGTATTACGCATGATTATTATTTTGTATGTCTGCACTGCTTAGCAGTCTGCTAAGCAAGGCTAAATGGTTGATTTTGGTGAACTAAAAACGATCACAGATACGTAGTCTCTACAAGTTAACGAGTAATAAACGACCTACTTACATTTGCAGTTGCAGAAACAGACACACGCACACGAGTGTTTCTTGAAGGGTTCCGTTTTTTGATTTCCTTTGGAGATACAGAAAACTAAAAAACACTAAAAGTGAAAAAAAAAAACTAGTTGGTGGTAAAAACGAAAATACAGAACCAAAAACACCGACTTCCGAAATTGAAGTATTTTTTTCACGTTTTAGGTACTTAATAGAGGGTAGTTTATATGTAAAAAAAGGTTTTTGGTCTAGTTCATGTTGTGATCCTTAAAAATAACTATTTTTATGCTGTTCTCTCTGTTTCTTGTAAGTAAGGATAATTTTCATAGTTGGTATCGGATAAAAGAAAAGTGGAATTGGAAAACAAATGGCAAAAACGGAACCTTTATATTTCGTCATGTCCGTCTGTCTGGATAACATACACAGCTCGGAGACTATTGGGCAAACGTAAGAAAATTATAATTTCGCGGGCTACCCTGGCGATGCGCTAAGGTAGCCCGCGAAATTCAAATTTTCTTACGTTTGTTGCAATTTGCAAGTCAGTATCAGGTTGGCAGGTACGGGCAGTAGATTATTTTCGACCGACAGCAACTGAGATGTTTCAATAGACAAATTAAAATGCCGTATTGCTTTGTAAATTGAAATATATTTCACAACCAATATAAACATTACATAAAACCTTCGATCAAAAACCAAACTAATATGGAGGTATATCACAGTGTTCAGAACACAATATACCTAAAAATATTAAAAAAATTACAGAGATTGTTGGTACATTTGGAATATTGCTTTTAGCATGAGCAGTTTTATTACCTACTATTAAAAATGATGAAATAATAAGTAATTGTTAGTCAATGGCATAGGTATGGCATCAATTAAGTCAGTCACCCGCAAGAGAATAAAAGCAATTTTTTTCACAATGTGCGTCTAAATACCTAATCGATTTTATGAAATCAGTATGTTATTATGGTTTGGAATCTCCCTGTGCTGCAAATAATACTATTTCTACTAATAATTTTATTTTTTAAATTGATATTGGTTAACCAATAAAGGATCACACAACACAAGACTCGGCTACACGATTGCAGTGCGTTGTTGCAACCTTGTTACGTAGCGTGGCGCAGCAACACCGTTTAGGCGTTATGCCGCACCGCATCAGTGCGTTTCTCCACCGCAGCCGTCACCGGGACGTCATCGAGAAACGAGATTATAAGAAACAAATGTGACGACCCGGTGTCGGCGATCGATTATCCACTACGACCGAACTTGGCAATTCAGTATGTTATGATGATAGACAAAACAAAAGCGGAGTGACGCCAGTGTGGCGGTAGCGCGTGTGGTCAGGTTCAAACGCGTTTTCTATTCCCGGCCGGGACATAGGCCCATCACAATATCAGGCCGAGTTCAAGCGATCGCACCGAACTAATCGAGACTTCGGCCGGGCCGGGATGATGACACTCGGGTGACGGACGTCCGGTGGACATGCGGCCATAGCCAATAGCGCCAAAATAGCTATATATTCGCTACTTCGGCTCCGTCATACCGTTCTCGGTGACGTCCCGGTGACGGCTGCGGAGGAAAAACGCACTTATGCTTCTCTTTTACTAAACAATTGGAGCACACTAGCCCCACCAAACCAAACATTTTATCATCTAACAACTGTATTGTAGCCTAGAATATCTTTGTCCATCATCATGTCTCCAATAACTTGTTGCAATTTAGTTATAGTTTTAAATCTATCTTCACCGCTCACACATTCATTTAGTAACTTGTCTAAATGAGGTCTAGATGTCTTAACCTCCTTGGGTATAGGGTACAAGTATGGATCTTCATCTCCAGCTAAAATGTAACAGGCGGCCCAAATATTATGGTCGCTAAGGTGATGTTTACACATATTGTCTATGGAGAATGAAAAGCCTGGGCCCATTGCTTCTCTGCTGTATCGTTGATACCAGTTGGGTAGGTCCACCTTGGGTAATATGTGTTTGTCTAAGATGACTATGTCCTCAAGATCAACGAATGTGACATCATCTTTTTCATTGACCACCATGTTGTCTAGTGACCAGTCCATGAGGTAGAAACGGTATCTGAAATGGATATAAAGGAAACTTAAATATAGATATGTTATATTACTGTGCGTTTGCACTGGCAATACATTCACAAAATAAAATTTGTTGTAATATCTATGTAGTTCCTGTTGTTCCTTATGTTTCGACAAATAAATGATCTATTCTATTCTATTGCAACTAGCTTCATCTTTCTGACTGACCGACCCCTTGACAATTCAAAAGTGCCTGTACTTAAATGGTTTATTTGAAATAAATGCTTTGAGTTTGAGTTTATTCTTATTCTGTTCCCTATTTTGTTCTGAATGTTGCAAACGCACAGTTACAACCACTCTTACAAAAAGGTTTTTTTAAAACCAGACATAAAATTTGATTACAGTGTATGAGTTTTTACAAAATGCTAGCACTAACTAAGCTTTAACTACTACCTACTTCTATCACACCAACCTGTCATGTTTAAAAGTGAAATCCATAGCAGCATCAAGCATTTTCTTAGCAAACTTCAGTTTTCGATGCCAAGAAACTTGTGTCAGAGATGATAGGGGTTCACCCTCATGCGCAACCACCTCCAGGCGGCCACAAACACCTGCATATGCGGGCACTGGCCATCCACCGGTCTTTGGTAATATCTGAGAAAATAAATAATAAAACATGTTAAACAATCTTTTTAAAACACAGTAAGTAAACTTACAATTAAACATAAACTTATATTAACTAGCTGACGAATAATTCATATAAAAATAACATCGAAAAAACAAATTTAGGAAACTTTTCCAAATTTTTATTCAATAGAAATGTAATGGATAGTCCAAATTACATTGTTATTGAATAAAAACTTTCTGTCCCAGCCCGCAATACAATCATTTTAAAACAAAAATTGCCAAATCCATCCAGACATTCTCACAACCTTTTGGCTTACCAACAAACAGCATTTAATTTTTATTTATACAAATAGATTTTAAATTACACACTACTTAATAATGTTTGCAGTAAGTATTGTTTTGAGTTCAAGCAAACATGGTTCTAAATAATAGTAAACAAAATTTATTTACAGAACCAGTAACTTACCTGTAGAATGATAGGTTCTGGATTAAGACTCAACATCGTCCAAATATTTACGATATCAACTTGTTCCCTTTTGCTGTTCAGTACAGGCAGAATAAAGTCAAACAAGCTGTACGCATAAGGACACATAATCATCCCTTTTCTTGGATTCAGATCTGGCTTTTTTAAATCATACTCCACAAGTTTTATTAATTTATCATCAATACTAGATATATTCAGTATTTGTACTGGCTTACAATTGGGCTTAAGCTTGAAACTCTGGCACAGATTGTTATCAAAAGTCTTCAACTCTGAATCGTGAGCTAATTTCTTCAAAATAACTCGCCGATTGGACTTTGTGTAACCGTAATAAATGTTTTTGGCATTGAATATACTTGACCAAGTAGTTGAAGATTCCATGATAACTTGATTTGAATAAAGTTCTGGACATATAGAGATTCCGTAACAAGCCGGACAACGCTTCAAGTCAGTCAAAAACATTACTTTAGGAGACTTCCAGTCACCAAATATAAAGATCGAGATATAGAAGGAAAATAAAAACAGTGTCACCACCAAAAATACTCTTTTAACAAATCGGCGGCGCAGCATCATGGTGTCGTGAATTTTATCAATCATACTAATTAATTTTTAACAATTATTTCGAACATTTCAGAGGTTTCGTGTACGAAAAATTTTCCTTTACTGGCAATAACATTTTCACGATCACAATCATTCACAAATTCACAACAATGATTTTTGTTGTTTGACAAATTGACATTGACAATAAATAATGTCTTTTTTTATTTTACTTTGACGGAAGACAATGATGTTGCTGCGAATTAAGGAAGTACAAGACGTGATGTTGCAGATAGAATATTCGACGTGCTAATATCTTAGATTTATGTTTATGTTCACAAAATGATCATTGTGTGATCATCATGCATGATTAAAATATATATGTACCTAAATATTTTATACTTTACTTTTGTTTTGTTTGAGCATATTATTTTATTGAAGTTCAAGCGCGTCACAGATGCGCGCGTAGTAAGTTTTGGAACGGCAACGGCACTGAAGGTGTCAAGCAAGTGTCAACACTACCTGCTGTCATAACAAGCTGTCAAATTGTTTAGCAATTTTGCGAATCGCTGACGATTCATCGAAAAATTATAGCAAAACAAAGCGTAATTTGATAATTGATGGCGCGGAAAGTATTTCGTAACTAAACCAGTATTATTTTCATGTCAAGTTTAACTTCAGTGAACGTGATATTATTGTGTTTACCTAGTCTGTGATCAGCTGTTTTAAAAATGGGTTTTCTATCATATTTAATGGATAATTACATGGCCAGTTTATACGATATAATCGGTGAGTGGTATTTTTTAAATTGACCTTGTACTTTATCGATTATAATAAGTACCTATAGTTATATTACCATCCTGTTTTTGTGTGTTATTATCCTCCTATTAAAGTTCACACATAGGTCTGATTCTTCCATGGTCTGACTATAATTGAATGTAGAAACTTTACTTTTTACGTACAATTCTCTATATAGTAATAACTTGAAACTGGTTGAATCTAACATTATTTATTTTCATTCACAAATCATTGCATCATTAAATTATTAGTCACTTATTCTCTTGCAGTTAGTACAAATATAAGTTTTTTTACTGTTATGTTAACAAAGTCGATATATCTCTTTATTTTGAATCTAGGTAACTTTAAACTATGAACTTGAATGCTGTCTTGAGCATAGAGGTTGGTCAAGTCTGCTCATAAAGGCAGTACTGTACTTATAACAGAGTAGAGCAGTAGTTGATATCCTATATGAGATCGAATCATGGATAAACTGACTAAATAGTCTATGGACTTTAAGCCTGGCTCCACAACAAACCAATGTACATACTTAAGCAGTTAGTGACTTAATAATGTACTGCTTGCATGCCACCTGGTTGCTTACAGGTTATATTACAGTCCACTGTTGAATATCTTCTCTACGTCACCTTACTAAGTACCCTTATGTAAATTACCACCCACCTACATTATTTCTAAGATTTATACTGTATTTTACCAATTTTTATTTTGGATTAAATATTTATTTACATATATAAGTATTTTATTTTATGTGTAGGGTTGTCTTTTCCTCCTCTGTAGGTTTTAATTATTTATTTACACTTATATGTCCAATGGATACATCAGACTTGATGCCTTAGGGCACTACCTAAATTAACTATAAAATGTCCCTGGATTATCTGGCAACATTAATGAGTTTTAGTTATCCTGTCTCAGCCCTAGATTCCACCAGCAACTTCGCCTGTGTGATAACTTTATAAATTACTAGCTGCGCACCGCGGTTTCACCCGCAGAGTCTCGACCCCGTGGGAATATCGGGATAAAAAGCATCCTATGTCCTATTCCAGGTCATGGTCTACCCATGTGCCAAATTTCATTCAAATCCGTTCAGCCGTCTTAGCTTGAAAGCGTAACAAACAAACTCACTTTCGCATTTATAATATTAGTTAGGATTCGGATAGCCTATGTTACTCAGTGATAATATATTATTAAACTGGTGTAAGAATTTTTATAATCGGTCCTGTAGTTTTTGAATTTATTCATTAAAAAAAAATCTTTTTTCTTTATAATATGAAAGATGATGTTGTTGAAAGGAGCAGTGGGGAGACGTTGGCTGACTTTTTCTACTGCTGTAATCTACTTTGAAACATGTCAATAAAATAAAAAAAACACAGATTTTTAAATCCATAAAATGTTGGTACAGTAAAACCTATGAATCTAGTGTTAGTGGCTGAAGCAAACATTATACTTAAAGGTGATGCGCCAAGGTAGCCCGCGAAGTGTCAGGTTGAATGTTGATTAAAATATGATTCGCGACTGTAACAAATATGGCTTTACAGAATTATAATAATTAGTTAAATTCAGTAATACAACTCGTTATTATATAAGTTAGACTAATCCTCAAATGTCACGATTTCATGAAACGGATTATTATGTACTTCGAGAGATGTATTGATGATTTTTATGATTGTAATTTCAACAGAAAAACCTGATACTGACCTGCAAATAGCAAAAAACTTAAGAAAATTTGAATTTCGCGGGCTACCCTGAAGCTTTCGCCTTAATACAAAAATAAATAAACAACAAAATAGACACACAAAGGATACAATTATAAACCTATGAACACATAAGTTTATGAAGACTACAACAAACTTATCAGTGGTATCAGATTGCGTATCAAGCATTGTAACATATGTGTCAGATTGATAATGAATTTTGTAAGCCTTTAATGCATTGTTTATGTTTATACTAAACTATCTAAAAGTCAAGGCAATTATACCATAAAATATTTATAGCTGCGCTCCGCGATTTTATAAGTCTCTAGTCTATGGAACCAGGCACAAATCCAGACTCCGGGCTGCTACTGAGAAGTTCCAGTTGGCAAAACCTAATAACACGACCCAGGAATTGATCCCAGGACCTCATGCTCAGCAGTAGCGCTTGCGACCACTAGACCAACGAGGCAGATGATCATTTTATTTTATTTACTAATTCCAAATACGCATCAAACCCCACGGCCTTTCGAGGCCTGTCGCTTCCCGTGCGTGCCAAGTATTCCCACAAGCCCACCACAGGCCTCCGACGGTTCCCACGGTCTACCGGCCTGGCCTGCCGCGATCTGGCCTGTGGTGAGAAAGCGGGCTGTGGGTCCGCTGCATTATAAAAACGGGAACTATAGACTTTGACATCCTATTTGAACTAAAGGCCAAGATTACCATATTTAAACGTCCTACCATTGTTTACTTCGTTGTAATGAATGTTACAGTTAACTGAGAATATAAAATAATTACATTTATTAATCAGAACCTCTGTCCAGGGTTATCGGTACTGTGTTTAGAAGCACGCAAGTCAACAGAATTTAATGGTGAAAGTTTCTTCTTGGCGGAGGCAATATTCAGGATCGAAACTGCGATAGTTTGTCATCATCAGCCTCGTTTGTTGCAGAGACAAGAGCTATTAAAGAGAATACTCGCTTAGCGAGTCCTGCTTGGCGGGCAGAACACTCGCTGAGAGACTTATGTTTGGTACAATACGCATACCAGCTTACATCGCGCCGTCGCGTCGCGCACTCGCTGGTCGTCAACTCGTTTTTAGTTGATAGCTCTACTCGCGAGCTAAGTCTTTGCAGATCACATCATCATCTGCCTAGCCTTTTCCCAACTATGTTGAGGTCGGGTTCCAGTCTAACTGGATGCAGCTGAATACCAGTATTTTACATGGAGCGACTGCCTATCTGACCTCCACAACCTATTATCTGGGTAATACGATACCCCTTGGCAAGACTGGTTGTCAGACTTACGGGCTTCTGACGACTGTCAAAGATCCACAAATGGCAGCCGGGACCAACGGTTTAACGTGCCTTCCGAGGCACGGATGAGTCTCGGTATGTCAAGATGGTCACCCATCCACGGACCAACCCTGGAGAGCGTAAGTTAACCTGATGGATCGACCCGTGCGGCTGTTATTACTTAGCCAAGAGCTCCTCTTTGTAGATCAGACATTCCTTAATTATAAAATTACGTCGAGGCATACTTGTAAGAAAAACTCTAGGTAGGTTTAAACCTAAAAGCCCGAAATGGGAGATTGCTTACCTGGTTAAGTGCCCAAAATAATGAAAAAGCGTACGTAGTACAACTCAATCAAGTTTCGACCTTGACCTACGAACAGGTCAAGGATATTCTGTTACTCGGTACGGTATGTAGGACGTATCGTCCGATGCCGACATTGATTCCACTCTTGACCCGCTGACGATGACGGTGCCTAGTACAATAGTATTGCCTTATGTACGTTGTTTTTACCGGCTTAAGCTGAATGCACAGCACACAGTTATAACCTTGTGGAAGTAATACTCGTTAGAAATGGGTTAAAAACTCTAGCTTTGAACACAATATCAAGCCTGTAATCCCCGAAGGATTGGGTAGAGGCGTACATATAGTGCACGCAAACGCCAGTTATGTTTAAGTCCCAGGCGAGCCTATTGCCATCAACCTTGCACAAATCCAGACTGCTACTGAGAAATTCCAGATAGAAAAACCCCATAACTCTTGGCCCGACCTGGGAATTGAACCCAGGACCTGATTGGCAGGAGCGCTTGCGACCACTAGATCAAACATTCTAATTTAGCTTAGTAGTTTAGTCCATCAATCTCCGGGATTCAAATCTAGAATTAATGTCGCCTTAACAACCACGAAGGTTGTGGACTTCGTACTGAGGATCACCATGATCTTTGGCACTGGTCGACGCAACAGTTTTTGCATCAGATTACGAGAATAATCTTGGAGAATCTTGTCTACAGACGCACACAGGCGAAAAATACATAATTGTTGGCAGAAATGCAAAATATAAATTGTGTCCGAAACCGGTTTTCATTGTTTATATATCAATCTCAATGAATATGGCTACCTATATATACAAGTAAACTACGTGTAAATACCCACAATTACACAATATTTTTATCCAAAGTTTGACTTGATAAACGGCGGATGTGTTTCGTGTGTTTTAAGCTGCGACTTCAAATAACTTTTTTGTTAAAGTTTTTGGTGGTTATTTTAACTTGAATGATGGATTCTACTCCTGGAGGTAAGGAACTTTAATAATATGTTTTAATAAGCTGGATATTAACTGTATTTCTAATTAATTTTCCACTTCATTTCAAGTCAATCGCTATTTTGAAAATATTAAAAATAAGCACAGCGTAAAAGTATAAAGTCCTGCCGAGTCCTGTGCTGAAAATTACTTGAAAATAAGCGTCATACCTTCAATAATAGTATTAAGGTAGAAATAGGGGCGCGTTTTTGCGCAAATAAGAATAAATACGATTTCTCTATTGAAGTAAAATTTAAGCAATAATATTTTCTTTTTTACAAGGATCAAACTGTGAAGAGATTTGCATAAGCAAGAAGACTCTCATTGGGTACTACAGAGAACCTACTTCACGAAACAACTTTAAAAAAAAACAATTCCTCTAAAAAAGGTGCAAAATACTTAAAAAATGGCAGAAATATCGAATGATGTAAAAAGTGTACACAGGAAAACTTGAGTGATGAATATTTATGAATTACATTCAGAATGAATTTTTATTATAAATTGCATTTATTATTTTAATTAATTAATATTTAAATGAATATGTTTGTTTATTTTAATCATGTAGCGTTTTATTTATCACCCTGTATAATTAATAAACAAATAAGCAAAATTTTTTCAATATGCTAAGTATTACTGATAATAATTAATAATAAGCCAAATAAAAAAGATACAAATAAATTTCTGCCATGTTTTATCGATTTTTCGCCTGTGTGAGACGATACAAAGTCTATTTATTACATAATCATCGCTCGCATCCTCCAGTTGCAGAAAAACGTACAAACATAATTTCTTCATCTATACAGTATGTTTGGTAGACGAACCGACACAATTTTCTTAGGGATCAGCTCGATGGTACCATATTATTGAAATTATTGTATTATCATCGCATACATTGCAAAATATTCAAACGAGACCACTAGAAATTGTTAAATTCAAGTGTTGCGATATCTAGCGTCTAGATCCGTCCTGCGAAACATCGCCACAACTTTTTTCACACACCGATTTCAAATGAGCCACCATAGTAGTTGTTGCTCTATATTAAAATGCCTATCTAATGACATAGGTGGGGTTGTTATTTTATATATTTTATATATATATTGGTCGTGGAAACCATTTTGTCCGGTCCTCCATTATTATAAAAATAAATAATTAAACAATTTTGTGCTTGCAAATGACACTCCGTTTCCCTCAAAAAATTGTGTCGGTCCTTCTAGCAAACATCCTGTAACCATACATAGTATAAAACAAAGTTGCTTTTCGTGTCTGTCTGTGTGACCGCTTACATATTCTAACCTCCACAATGGATTTTGATGCGGATTTCACTATAATTTACAGCATTCCGGATGGTCTGTGTGTATAAAACGTTAATATTTATCTAGATAAAGTACCGGAATCTTGATGGTTAAAAGTGTCGCCACATCAGTAAGTCTCAAGTACATTGTACCTGTGCGAAGCAGACGCGGGTTCCTAGGCTTGTATAAATAGGTACCAGCCAAAGACTTGTTTATAGAAGTCAAGCAGGAAATAGAGCGGAGACGAAATTCAGCTTCAAGGACCTTGAAATTCTCACAGCGAGCAGATGCAGAAATGCATGTTCTTATAGAAGACTGTTGCCCGGTATAGAATCCGTATTTTTCAACTGAACTTTTCCTCTGTTTACTGAGTTGGCACCCTTCGGGTACGGATCCGTCGCCCCGCAATCTATAAAATCTAACTTGGATTCTTGGACCAAGACATAATTCGCGGTTTTTTGAAATCATAGCTACTTACGTCATCTTTGTTCAACCCAAATAGAAAAGGATATCCTAACGACTTGTCACCGTGCACGTAACATTCTGGACTTCGGACCCGCAAGTTGACCGAATCGGAGAGCGTGTAAGGATCCGGACTTTGGACCCGCTAACTTGACCGACATGTATAATGTAATCGAGGAAAATGTTCTCTCTGCCTGTACGCTTGTAGGTGGAATGCTTAGTAAATAATTATACGCCATGTATATATACATCTCTCGGCTGCATAAACGCAAGGTAGGTAATTAAAATTCGCAGTTTTTAAAACTTACCCAGATCAAATATTGGCTGGAAATTATAATGTGCAATAGAACGAAATTGTGTCACAGGGTGGCCCGCGAAATTCAAATTTTCTTACGTTTTTTGCAATTTGCAGGTCAGTATCAGGTTGTATGTTGATCTAAATATTATTAGCGGCCGTAACAAATATGGATTTACAGAATTATAAACATTAGAATCAGCAATACAACTCTCTAAGTTCATGTAAGTGTATTGACTGACGATTTCATGAAATTTTCCACATACAACCTGATACGACCTGCAAATTGCAAAAAACATAAGAAAATTTGAATTTCGCGGGCCACCCTAGCGCATCAACCTTAAGTTTGTACTGAAATTAAAATAAAATCACCCCATCACACAATGTGTTCAATACCGGTATTGTAAAATGACAAAAAAGGTTTTTTTGTTTTTGTGAAAAATTAATTGTACCTAAGCCCTACTCACGTTGGAAGTTTGACGCATTCTGTTGATCCTCACGCTGACCTATTGAACTGACCGTGTATGATCATCACAATCATGACGCACACTACAGACTACAAAGTTAAAATATCGTGTGATTTTAAACTCGGACCATTTTATGTAGATTGTAGTATATGTAGGTGGACTTCGACTAATAGAGAGCATGTAGCGCCAACAACCCTAAATAAATTGGGATAAGGGCCAGAGAGTATAACACATCATTCTGTGTTCCTCGAAAGGATAGGCGGAGGTACCTACCAAAGTACCTACATATCGCCAGTTTAATGTTGTAAGTCCCCTCTAAGAGGAGCTCGTGGCTAAGTAATAACAGCCGCTCGGGTCGATCCATCAGGTTAAGCTACGCTTGCCGGGGTTGGTCCGTGGATGGGTGACCATTTTCACATGAGACTCCTCCGTGCCTCGGAAAGCAGGTTAATCCGTTGGTCCCGGCTGTCATTTGTGGATCTTTGACTGTCGTTACGAGTCGTCAGAAGGCCGAAAGTTTGACCAGTCTAACCAAGGGGTATCGTATTACCCAGTTACTGGGTTGTGGAGGTCAGATAGGCAGTCGCTCCATGTAAAATACTGGTATTCAGCTGCATCCGGTTAGACTGGAAGCCGACCCCAAAATAGTTGGGAAAAGGCTAGGCAGAGAGAGAATGTTGTAAGTCCCCTGTACACTCGTCTAAACATCAAGTTATACATTTCCAGTATAAGCTGACCACGCATTGTACCACGAAAATTCTATACAATGCGAAATCAGCATAACCAGTTTATGCTGTAATGTATAGCTTGATGTAGAGATGGGTTGTAACAGGTTAAACACGATATCTGTTATCACTGTGACTGTGACAAAAAAATCACAGCTCCAAATATCTGTTATTAAATCACAGCCTGTTATTTTTGCACGGACGATAAATACGCAGCCCGTTATTTTTGTACGGACGATAAATACGTATTTAAATCTCAATCGAATATCTTCTTTATTTCTTTTGGTTTAAAGTCGAAAATCGTATCTATCTGTTTTTTTTGTACGGATGATAAATACGTATTTAAATCTCAATTGAATATCTTCTTTATTTCTTTTTGTTAAAGTTGAAAATCGTATCCGAAGTTTTAACAGTAACAGCCGCGGTAACAGTCTTGAGAAGCTGTGATTTTAAGTAAGAGATATTTTTTATCGTCAGGAGCAACTTTTATCTGCTATTTTTTAATATCTGTGATTTCTATCTGTGACGATAAATATGCCTCACTCCTAGCTTGATGTGTAGCCGTGTGTATCTAAGGGAGCAAACCCATTGCCATTACCCGTAATACTCAGACGTAATCTCGACTCCTCTCTGAGTGGTTGCGACTGAGAAATTCATAACATAACATCACGCCTGTAATCCCCGAATGGTTGGGCAGAAGTGTATTATAGCAACACCCACATTTCGCCACTATTCTTGTGATTAACTCGTTGGTCAAGTGGTCACAAGCGCTATTGCGCAGCGTGAGGTCTGGGTTCGTGCTTCTCGTGGAGTTTCGCTGTTTTGTTGCCAATTTTCTTGTCAACGTTTACGTGTTATCGCTGTGATGATCGCCGCACTACTGGTCTGACGTGGCGGCAGGGCGACACTGCCGCGCAGCACTGCTGCCGCAACATTGCTGCCGTGCTCGGAATGTAATCCTTACTAATATTATAAATGCGAAAGTAACTCTGTTTGTCGCGCTTTCACGCCAAAACTACTGAACCGATTTAAATGAAATTTGGTACACAGATAGTCTAGAGCCTGAGAATGGATATAGGCTACATTTTATCGACATACCACGCGGGCGGAAGCTAGTCTCATATAAATGTATACAAATAGAACTGCCGCGTGCAGCGGTACACCTGGGGGGGTGACACCTGGGGGTTCGGAATCATACCTTTAGGGATCTGCCCCACTGCTAAAAACGAGCGGACGAGCAACCAGCAGCGATTGCTCGCTGGTATGCGTATGTCATGTACCACGGTCCGAGCGTGTGTATCTCAGCTAGTATTCTGCCGATCAGCGAGTCTCGATCGATATGTACCTAATGGATGGTAACCCATCCACGAACAAACCGCGGCAAACGTAGCTTTCGATCAACCCGTGCGGCTGTTATTATTTCGCCACGAGACACGAGTGATCACGAGTCCCTCGCAGAGGCTCCGTGTATAATGTATTTTTATCACATCAAAACTTATAAGTACCTTGTTAAGTAAATGATTCATTCATAAAATAAGTGAATAAAATATCATGACGTTTCACACATAATATTATTAATAGGTACATTGATTGATATTCCATTCCATTATGTGTTAATCTGTCTGTCTGTAATTTATATGCGACTAATTAATTTACAGTGCATTGTTTCAATGTAAACATGTTGTTCCATTTAATGTATGTTGTTTTTTACTTGCAATTTTAATGTGTTCCGTTATGCGGCTGAATAAAAAGAGGTCTTATAATATTGTCTATAGTTAACCCTCAACGGCGCGGATGGTCCGTTAACGTGGCAAGAACTATTAGGTCCATGTGCATAGAGTCCAGTTAGTCCAGTTACCGATTAAGGCCGTTAATACACATGCTTGTAACTGGCACAAAAATAAGCAAGGAGCTTGCATGCCTTCGCGACATTCACCAATCAACAACTTACTCGCATACTTCTGTGCAAGTTACAGGCATGATTGTGTTGTACGGGCGACTTTGTCTGCGATCCAGGATGAAAAGTAGCCTATGTCCTATTCCAGGTCATGGTCTAACCGTGTGCCAAATGTCATCCAAATCCGTTCAGCCGTTATAGTGTGAAAGCACAACAAACAAACTCACTTTCGCAATTATAATATTAAGTTTGGATACCGCGCCTAACCGTGCGTTTGCTCTGGCGAAACATTCACGACAAAACATGTTGAAATCTCTAGCTTCTAATCTTCTATCAATGTTTCATACAATTTTTTACAGGAACTAGAGATGTAATGATGATTTGTTGTAAAGTTTAACTACCCGGGGCGGTAAAACTAAATCGAATGAACGTCATAATATTTAGCACGCTGCCGCTGCCTCGAAAAGGTTAGGTTTCTTTTTTAACCGACTTCTTCAAAAAGGAGAAGGTTCTCAATTCGTCCGTAAGTTTTTTTTTTGTTTTTTGTGTGTATGTTACGCGATTACCCCGCCAATTATGAATCGATTTTGATGATTCTTTTTTTGTTTGGTAGGTCATGCTTCAGAGGTGGTCCCATATAAATTTTATTTTATTTTATTAACTTTGCTTGCGTAGTTTTTGAGTTAGCTTCAATAATTATGTATTTTTCCCACTTAGTGTATGTAGACGATATATTGTTTGACCCCTTCACTGTTATTTACATACCAGGTAGTGGTATTCGATTTTTTGTGGAGTAGGTACCACAACTAAAAACTGAAAATTAAAAACTTTTTACAAAAAAAAAACAACCGACTTCCAAAAAAACACTAAAAACGTGAAAAATAACTTTAATTTCGGAAGTCAGTGGCAAAACACGAAAATTGAAAAGCAAAGACACCGATTCCTGAAATTTTTCACGTTTTTTGTGTTTTTTTGGAAGTAGGTTGTTTTTTTTTTTTTGTAAAAAGTTTTTATTACTATTGAATATCTGCTATCTCTGTAGATAGGCGATACTTTGTCTACAACAGAAAAGCTAGATCATCAGACGAATAGAGGACAGAGCGGATTGAGCTCGAATATTTTAGCACCCTATGTTTATATTTAGCATGCGTATGGGGCCCGCAACTACAAACTACCTTTTACTTACTGAACATAATTTCGTCTTGTTTGGGATTTGATTAAAAAGTGTTTCTCGAGTTTTGGGGGGCCCTCAGGACCGGGGGCCCGGGGCCGACCTGCCCCCTTAGTCCGTCAGTGCCGCTTCTGTTGATTGTTGATGATCATTATCTTGTTTAATGTGACTAAAACTACACTGATACGCATGCACAATATTTATCTCTCATTTTGACGCAGTGACCGATGAAGGTCGCCGGTTCAATTCCCGCGTCGAAATTTAAATCTCCCCACACCAACGCTGCGTGTTCACGGAAACAAAGACTTTCTTCGTTTCGTTTTGAAGATGTAATCACTTTTATGTGATGTTGACGACGATTGATGACGTTTCAAAAGATACAGCCCTGTGACAGACGTACGGACGGACAGCGAAGCGTTAGTGTTCGGAACACTCTTACTGTCTTTCCGGCGGGATGCAAAGCCCAACTTCCCATGACCCTCACAATTTTGGATACCTGTGAAAAGACACATTGCAACAATTTTTAACCGACTTCTTCAAAAAGGAGGAGGTTCTCAATTCGTTTGTATGTTTTTTTTTTGTCTGTATGTTACTCGATTACTCAATAATTAGGTACGTATTTGTACGATATATTATTTGACTCCGTCATTGTTATTTACATTACAGGTAATGGTATTCGAATTCGTGTGGGGTAGGTACCACATATAAAAAGAAAAAATAAAAACTTATTCCAAAAAAAAACAACGGACTTCACAAAAAAATTGAAAAATAACTTTAATTTCGGAAGTCGGTGTCTTTGCTTTTAGCAAAGACACCGACTTCCGAAATTATTTTTAGTTGTTTTTCACGTAAACCATTTATTTACTTTAAATCTCCAATTTTATAGTTTATGGCTCCATCGTACTCTTAGGGCCAGTTTTGCGATAAACGAAAATTATCGCAAAATTAATGTGACTAATTTTCAAGCATGCGTATAGGTTGAATGATTTATCAACACCCAATCGCAGCAGATTACGCGCTCTTACCTAATGTCAAGTCATGTGTCAAGTTTACAAAAACAGGTATTTCCATACTTTTAAACCGTCTCCTCATTTACGTCATCAAGCAATTGACAGATACGTCAGAAGTGGTCGTTAAGCCGAAAAAAAATGGTTCTTGAATTTAATCTCGATCATTGTATGCCTTAAATAGGAGTATTATTGGCTATTGTTCAGAAACTTATGGTTATCAACGACATTTGAACTGTCTTTGATTGTCCTTCGTAATTTCTAGTGTCAATGTATATTTAGCTGGAATGCAAGCTATTTTAAATTCATTTTTCTCATGTTTGCTGTCGGCAATCCTTTTCACCGTATCCGGCGGCAGCGACCCAGACAAATTTTCTTTCCTTTCGTGAGCTCTCTGTCTGATGACTAGCAAAACGAAATGTGGTCTTTGAAACCCGACCACAGCAATATATTGTACTGGGTGTAGGGTAGACACCGTTATCCAACCAACCAATAAATCGCGAAAAAAAAATCAGCTGTCCCATACATTATTTTGTGTTCACTTAAATCGTCAAAATGTATGGAACAGCTGATTTTTTTATTGCGATTTCAAAGTTGGTCCCATAGAAAAAGTATATTATAGAGGACACCAAACCACTAGTTTCAAGGATAACGGTGTCTACCCTATCACCCTGTATATAAAAGGTTAATGAATGAAATAAAAATCGGCCAAGTGCGAGTCCGACTCGCATACGAAGGGTTCCGTACTGTATTAAGATCGAACAACAATTGCCGAAAAAAATATACACGTGTCTTATATGGGGACTCTATTTAATTATTAACTTTATTTAATTTCTATTATAGCGGCAATAGAAATACGATCTGTGAAAATTTCGAACTGTCTACCTATTACGGTTTATGAGATACAGCTTGCTGACAGACAGACGTAGGACCCTAAAAAGCCAATGTTCTTGTTACCAAGCTAGTATTTTGATATTTTCCTTTAGTTCTGTCGATCCAAAGGTTACTTTCAGTCCGTCACCTGTACCAGAAACATCAATGAGTCATGGTAAATTAACATAGACAGTCAACAATTCCAACGAAATCGGTAAATAAAGTGCCACGATTTATTTATAGGTTAGACTGTTATAGAGACCTTTGTCTGTGGTGTGTGGACGGCCATAGGCCGAGTTCATTGATTATAGGGGCATATTTACGGCTCCAAATCCATTTACCGCCCCGGTGCTGCATACACGATTTTATTGCGTTTTAGCCTGAAGCGAGTGCCTAGAATTCTAGATTTTCCATTAAGTGCAATTTTTGCATAGCATCATTTTTTTGAGTTCCGAACCCAAAGGGTGCCAGCGCGGAACAAATTACTAAGCCTCCGCTGTCTATGTGTCTGTCACAGGACTGTATCTTTTGAACCGTAATAGGTAGACAATTGAAATTTTCACACAGTGTGTGTGTATTAATCCTACGGCCGATATGAAAAAAAAAAAAAAAACAGGAGACAGTTAATAATTAAAGGGTTTAAATAAAACAAGAAATGCTTTTTTTCGGCGTGTTTTTGCTCGATCTTACGGTACCTCTACCTAACCCTTCGTGTGCGAGTCTGACTTGCACTTGGCCGGTTTTTCCAAGAGTCCAATAATAACTACACAGCCTCGTCAATGAAAGTAATCAATGAACTGCGTAGTGTGTCGAACACCGGCCCTTGCGCAGAAGGGATAAAAATGTTGGCATTTGCAGCCAGTCTGCTTGGGAACGAGTCCGGGAGCAACGGGCTTTTACGAAAAAAAAAAATCAAAAAAATACGCTCTAAAAATACATTAATTAATTTACTTAAATGTAAACATATCCATATACCGCTTGTCTATCTTCGACTTATTAGATAGATAATAAATTATGCTAGGGTCAGCACAGCGAGTGTGCTTTCATACCATTGATCATTCTTAGTCCGGACATCGCGTCAATCATACGCGTCAATTTATTTTTTAATTATTTATTTTTAAACATGCGACCTCTGTATGCAAATTAAGTATCGATCGGTCGGCGGGTTATCAGTGCATTCGGTTTATTTTTTTAATAAAAAAAGATAAGGGATTTGGAAAGATGGTGAAGACTCAGTGTGATGCGCGTGCGCCAGTGAAAGCTTACATGATGAGTGACTTACTGAAGAAGTTCGACCATGACACGAGGAACGATATCGTCCAAATTGCTGTTGCGATCGCAGGATTCTATCTGGGGATGTTTTGTTGTATGTATTTTTTCTTCTTTTTTATTTGGTGATTTTTAGATTGTTTTTAGGGTTCCGTACCCAAAGGGTAAAACGGGACCCTATTACTAAGGCTATGTCCGTCTGTCCGTCTGTCCGTACGTCCGTCTATCCGCGGCTTAGCTCGGAGACTGTTGGTACTAGAAAGCTGTAATTTGGTATGGGTATACATATTATATAAATCACGGCGGTGGTAAAAAAATCGTATTTTTTTTTTTTAGATTACCTCCCCTACACTTGTATAAGTGGGGATGGTTTTATTTTTCTTGTGTGGGGTATCGTTGGAAAAGTCGTTTAAAAATAATGTGAGTTTGTGAAAACCATTTTCAATTTGGAGGTTGAAATTTGCACCTGTCGAATTAGTCAACGAGATTTAAAAAACAGACTTTTATTATGATTTCGCCTTTTTGCGATGAGATGATACCAGTCTAAGAGAACACGATAAACTGGTTATATTCTATAACATTAGTGCAACTATCTAATGATCCTTTTGACATTGTAATGTTCAAGGTAATTTAATCAATTTTTTTTTAAATAATATTAGTTTTGTTTGTTTTTTGTAATAATAATTTTGTCGGGGCCGGTTCTTGCCTTGAACTTGGCTTGACACGCTGCTGTTTGTTTTTGTTTGGATTACAAAAGAATGAGAATAGAAAAATAAGTTTAGAATAAAGATAGAATAGAGAAATAAGTTTTTTGGATAAATTCATCCCAACTACGGAACCCTTCATTGTGCGTGGTTCGACATGCACCTGGCCGGTTTTTTTTTTGTGATTAGACATTTAATTTAAAAATGTGTTGTTATTTTAATTTAAAACTTACGATAATGTTTGATAAATACTAGTTAAGTTTTATGACATTTTCGTGCAAAAAAAAAAAAACATGTTAGACGTGTTAAAATAATTTTAGTTAATAATCTTATAAAAATACTTTGCTTAGTTCCTATATCAAAACTATTTTAGATATGTAGAATTATGATTTCTGAGGTAAACTCATATTGTTATTTGAGAAAACCACAAACTAGTACAGTTAATTTCCTCATACTCGGGCTTCTTATGAAATTAGCAACGGCCGCAATACCTATATTATTTCACTCTAAACAACTTGCTTTTATTAAAACCTATACTAATATTATAAAGAGGAAAATTGAGTGTTTTTACGTAGGGGTAATGGGGTAATCTTCGGAACTACTGATTTTTTTTCACTTATGGGAAGCTGTAGTTGAATTGATGATTCTAATTCTGTAAATACATATTTGTTGATGTCGCGACCTGTGAATTGCAAAAAACTTAAGAAAATTTGAATTTCACGGGCTACCGTAACGCTTCCCCTTTAACTGTGTAGAAATACTAAGCTTTAGGTACTTACTATTGCATAATATTTGCAATAATTTATTTCGAAATAGCAATAGCATGCATGCAATGAATCATAAAAAAGTATAGCTCCTAGCACCCTTTCTTTTTCTTGCCAGTTGAAAACAAACGCGAACTTCATCACTTTTTCTGCAATGAATTTTAAATTGAACTAGGGAAAAACTGGTTGGTCAACATTATTTACAGTTTACATAGATTAATGTGAACTTGCACTGAGCTAACGTTAGCTGACTTATTATTAGGGTCTACAATTCTACATACAAGGATGTCGCTGGCAGGTGTAGCTAGGCCGGTTGTAATGACAGCCCGCTGGCTGGCCGCCATTTTTCTTTTTGCATTTTTCACATTATGTGCAATTTATCGTGGACCTGCATCATCGCTGGGTTGCACGAGCACGAACGGGTTAAGTGATACGGAGTTTGCGCGCCATTTTTTTGTCTATGACATTTAAGTTAACGGACTTGAGAATAATTGTATAGTAAATTTTACTTGGGGTAATTTTGTTCCCATGCATCGACTTATTAATTAGGAATTCAGGACTTTAGGACTTTATTAATTTCATTAACCTACTTTCAAAACTTAATCGGTTTTTTTTTTCGATGAAATGTCGTCAGTGAATTTTCGCGCCAAATTAGATTTTCCATAGAGACAAATTTTACTTCAGAACTTTATCCAATATTTTTCTTTGAATAAATCAGATAGAAACAAGAAGAAATTTACTGTTACAACTGTCGTTACATCATACATTATTTCATTAAAATTTATCATATACCTAAGATCATATGTCATTGTAATACTCAATCTAAACGAATAAAATTATAATAATATAAATTATAATCACAATAAAAAAGTATGTTTTGTCTGGCTATCCGTCCATATTTTTTCATAAGGTATAATGTTTCAGACTTGTATCAGCCTGTATAACGTTGAAATAAATATCGTATTATAAAAAGGCTTCAGGCACAATCTCCTAACCCATTTTTCGCCTTTTAAAACATCTATCAAAAAGAACTTGGGACCATTGCTCCTTACTCTAAGCATTTTGTAAACACGCCTCTAGGGGTAGGTACTACTTTTTTTTTTTTTTTTTTTCTACCCGTTTTCCTTCACTTGCCTGTTACCAGGGTCCCGGTATCCCTTTCGGACTATTCGGCAACCCTGGCAGGCATCGGTCCTAACGGACCCCGTCAGGTGTGCTGACATCTCTTTGAGGCGCGCGTGGAACACGCGCCATCGACCCGGGCCTGGTCCTTATCGGACGGCGAGCTACCCATTGCTCGCCGTCCGCAAGCCCGCGCCTATGGTTGCCGGGAATCCGCCTGGGATTCCCGACGCCCAGGGTGTCTCCAGCGGCGGCGGTAAGGGGCGTGAGGGCGCATGCTTTGCCTCTCCCTCACGCGTTCCGCTTCCTCCTTCGCGAGCATCACTGCTTCGCAGAAAGAGGTGACCGCCTCCCATGCCCTCTCGCTTTGTACCATGGCCTGGACCAGGGCCGGACGCGAGAGGTCAGTGCCGCCAATCGCCTCCACGAGGACACGGCGGTGCTCCGCCCAAGCAGGGCACACCTCCACCGTATGCTCCACCGTGTCCTCCGGACGATCCGCACAGTGGTGACGCCCGGGCGTTTCCTCCCGCCTAATCCTACACAGGTACCTCCCGAAGCTGCCATGTCCGGTGAGGACCTGCGTCAGGCGGAAGGTGAGGACGCCGTGGCGCCTCTCCAGCCACTCCTCAAAGAGGGGACTTATCGCCGCAATTGTGGCGTGCCCAGCACTGGGTTGCGACAATCGCACTCTCCATGCCGCCATGAGATCCTGCCGGAGCTCTGTCCGCTGTGCCGCGATTTCTCGCGGCAGCGGAGTTACGCCCCGGCGCTTCATCTCCTCGCGCCACTGCCAGATGTGCGCGAGGACCTTCGCCTCCAGATCCCGTGAGAGACCGTGCGGTATCCTCGGGCCAGCCGAATGGCCATGACCCTTTGGGACGCCTAGAGGCGTGTTTACAAATGCTTCTTCATGCTAACCCTGGTACGGGTTTGTTCTAAAGAAAAATTTGGATAGACAAATATTGTAAAACACATAAGATCTGTTTCATTTGACAGTTCAACAACATTCATTGCGTTACATTACTTTGTTGAGCACAATTTTTTTTCCGAACTTGTGACGCAATGTATTAGCTATCTCTTTCAAAATGATTCAGCCTGTGATGGATCTTGTATTACGCTGTTAGTCCTAAAAGGTAACTTATTTTTTTTACTTTAATTGCGGCTAACAAAACCTTAACGTTTTATAAACAAACGTGTTTAAACTAAAGTTATTTGTGTATTTAAATGTTACATAAATGTATAAATGAAAGAAACTGTGTCAATAGTTTACGCTGTCAGCGTTACATTTTAGCATACCACAAGGTTTAGAATGCGCACATAAACAATACAATATCGTACTGTAATTTGCGATCGGGCGTACAGAATGAAAATTGCTAAAAATACCGCTTTTAACCCGACTACGCCAAAGTCGAAAGAGGGTTATGATTTTAACAGGATAATAATATGTATGTGTTCATCAGTTTCCTCATAACCCCTATACTACTCATCATATTTTTATAAACGAGGTATCGTAGGAAGCATAGAAATATTACAAATAAAACGTGTGGGGTCGGGGACCCCCGTCAGGAACGAAGTTCCTTCTCAAGTAGGATTTCAAACAAAAATAAAATTTTCGCCGCCTCCATCTTGGATATACATGTATTGGCTTTAGCACCCTCAAAAACTATGAAAACGACACCATTAACGAAAAATTTGAAAAGTTTCACAGATTTTGGTTAAAAAAGTAATTGCGTAACACACTTTCAATCCTAATACATTGCTTCACCGGTTTTAAAAAGTCTGCTCAGCAACGAAAATAACGCAATGAACGTGGCAGAACTGTCAAAATGAAAGGAATTGTGATCAATTGTCATTTTATGTGTGTTACGTAATTACTCCACGGGTCTTACTTTGTGCTCAGCTTGAGTCTTTCCATGTCCAGCTAGAAGACTACCCATAATTTCGCAAAAGGAGACCTTATATTAAGGCGACGTTGACCGAAAAATCGTCGTTGTCTAATGTGTTTTATTCGTAGATAACACGAATTTAAATTTAAAAAATTACATATTATAAAATTCATACTTTTATCTTTAGATTCCGGCTAGGCGATACACGATTACTTGCACTTTACTGCATGCAATTAAATCGCAAAGACAAGTCTCAATTACGGTCACATTATTATTTTATTTGAATTCTATTAGGCTTTGAATAATAAAACTTATGCCATAATAAAGTTCGTAAAAAATTTCATTTATATTGGCCTATAATGTGAAATATAAAGATAGAAATATCAAAAAGTAAGCTTTGCCTACGGAGCTTGAAACAACCCGTACTAATGTGGATGTTTACTTCAGTGAGACAGCTTACTAATACTAATCTGACATGCATGATCAATTGCCCACTGCGAGAAAAGACAGATCTGCTACATCTGCTATACGGTATCCTGTCTTATAAAAGGTTAATTAAATCCTTAACATACCCTACAACTGCAACATGCAGTTTTACCTACTGGGTATGATAATATCTCCATTTATAAAAACAACTTTTAGCTCATTAAGAAGTCTGCATAAAATAATTAATTATCTTAATCCAAGGTTGGCGTAACTTCTTTGTTTTTTTTAAAGACCAAACTCTATTTCCTTAAGAACATAGTATTTAGGTACTGATTCAGGTTTAAATCTTTTAAATATTTTTTTAATGAAATAGATTGATTTTGAACTGAAGTTTATTTCGTTTTTTTTTTTAATTTTCTGAACTTGAATTCTAAGTAGCCGAAATCAAATGCAATTCTTTGCCTATTTTCTCTAATTTACGGAATTAAATATTTTTTTCTATGAAAGAGGTAAAATTTGATTAATTTATTATGTCATATAAATGACATTCACGACAATACATTGTAAATTTTCATACCGTGTAGACGTCAAAATGATTCGCAAAATTCACAAAACAGTCGCCGGTTTCAGGTCGATTAATCAATTATAAATAATAAAAATAAAAAAGTGCTTCATTTCATCATAATTGAAATGTTCTCTCATGTTGTGCAATAAATCTTATAGAAAATAAAGTATTTTAACTGTAAAATCACGTAAATCAGCGAATTCGGCAAAATTTCGTATACGGCCTCTTAAGTGATAGCGTAAGAATTTAACCTGAAAGGGGTTTACACTTTCATGATACACTTTTGGGACAGGCCATAGTCGAATCTAGAATTTGTCATTCGTGAACCCAGTGTCGTCAACACATCTTGCTGCAGTGATTCGCTATTTTCATCAACTCCTGCGCCGCATCTTGCTGCAGCGTATCCTTCATTACTTCTACCGTTGTTCGGCCTCCATTCTGTATTTTTCATTAACCTTGTGTGCGAAAAAATGTATGCTGTTCGTGTTCAGTAACCTCTTGTTTATTTTGATAACAAAGAGAATCACCGTTATAGGTCGTTTCGCACGATTTTAAGTCATTCGCATGAATTAAATTTAATTATGAGTTTATTTTTAGGTTTTTCGCGTGTTCGTATACAATAATTTGTCAATATTGTGTCAAGTTTTGAGGTTAATTAGTTTAGACTAAGTATTGTTTTTATTTCAGTTCTACATTAGGTTCACTGGAAATATTCTGCGTACAGTTTTGATTCATAAAAACTTTTTACAAAAACAAACAACCGACTTCCAAAAAAACACTACAAGTTGAAAAAAAAATTTTTTTTTTTCCTTTTTTAGTTGAGGTACCTACCCTGCACAAACTCGGATACCACCAAATACAAAAATCATCCAATTCCATAAAGAACAAATGGGGAAAATTACGTATTATTGAAGCTAACTCAAAAAGTACCTGAGCTAATTAAAAAAATGTTTATGGGACCACCGCGCAAGCTCCTCTACTAAATGAATAACTCATTTTCAAAATCGGTCCACTATAACACATTATTGACGAAAATATCGATGAACATAGAACCTTCTCCTTTTTAGAAGTCGGTTAAGAATAATGCTTTTTTTGTAGTGTAACATCTTTCCTCTCGCTTTCCTGCAATCTGTAGGACTGATTTCGTGAAAAGGGACGGAAGTGTGTAACTGGAAGCCGGGGAAGTGCGCGCTATTTGATTTGACCAATGAGCGCGGGTGGTGCTAAAGTTGGCCGTCAGATGGTACCAACCCATTTTCCGAGAGGTTGGTAGGTACTGTCAGCCAAGATGTCAGATGTTACACTTCCTAAGCGACTACTATAAGGCTCGCTCGTTTCTTACAAGCTTTCACGGATCTTCCATTCTCCAATAATAAAATTATTCAATAAGGTAATCTTTAGGGGATCATTCTCATCAATATTCAGCTGAAAGAGGTTCATTCCTGGGAATAGGCGGAGGCCTAGTCTGGAGCTGTGGCGATGCTTTGAGGAGCATAAGCATCGCAGTGAAGCCCCATTTCTAGCTATGTTTTTGTTTTTGGGCGTTTATCAAATAATTTTTATGTATGCGCAAGCGCAGCCGCGGGTTAAACACAAGCGTGACCACACACATTACCAGATTTACCCCGCTTTAATCCGAAACCTTGTAAAAAAAGTCACAAAAACAATCCAGAGGCTGAATGGCCGATAACCACTAGTAGGTACTGAGATAAAAGTAAATAAAACTTTATGATATCGTTTTAAAACAGATATCTGCGCATATTTAACTCTCTGTGTTCTTGAACTTGATCGTAAAAACAACGTGGATAGTTTCAATGACACGCGAGACGAATTAGTCTAATAATAGTTTTATCTTCAACTATTTCTCTGTAAAAATTGAACTCAATTTACATTTGGCGGGTCCGCTAGAACCGATGCCTGCCAGGGTTGCGGGAAAGTCCGAAAGGGATACCGGGACCCTTAGCAACAGGCAACTGAAGGAACAAAAATTCATCATTTGCAGATTTAACAACCACAAAAAAAAAACATAGTCTCAATTTACATTGCCGCGGAACGGATCAATCAATCTGCCTAGCCGTTTCTAACTATGTTGGGATCGGCTTCCAGTCTGACTGACTGGATGCAGCTGAATATTAGTGTTTTACATAGAGCGACTGCCTAACTGACCTCCACAACCCAGTTACTGGGTAACACGATACCCCTTGGTAAGACTGTTTGTCAGACTAACGGGCTTCTGACGATTCGTAACAACTGTCAAAGATCTACAAATGACAGCCGGACCCGACGGCTTAACGTGCTTTAGAAGGGACGAAGGGGTCTTAATATGTAAAGATAGTCACCCATCCACGGACCAACCGCGGCAAGCTCAGCTTAACCTGATTGATCGATCCTTACGGCTGTTTAAACTTAGCCACAAGCCCCTCACCAGTGAAAGGCGACCAACAAAGGTATAAAACGAGCGAGATGTTAGTGGAAATGCCGGGAGGGGGACGCCCTAGAAGAACATATAGTACCCCTTTGCTGCTGTTTTCAGAAAGGTCAGGTGCGCAGTACTCGCAACCGGCGGACCTATCAACGTAAACGAAGCAAAGGGAGTATGTAAGGATCGTAGCCGGTGGGTGAGAGCAGTGGTGGTCCAGTGGTAACGGCCACGACATACGAGTTGTAGGTTGTAGGTTCGAACCCTGACAGGCGCTTTACTTTGTGTAAATTATTTCATCGCCACTGCTCTCAAAACGGTGAAGGAAAACATCGTGAGGAAACCGGCATGTCCTAGAACAAAAATATCGAAGACATGTGACATCTACCAACCCGCACTGGGCCCGCGTGGTGGATTACGGGCCGCTCCCTCTCACAGAGAGGAGGCCTGTGTCCCAGCAGTGGGAACATTATAGGCTGATTGTGTATGTATTATGTAGCCTGTGGCGTTCTGTAGTTTCTGCCTCCCTGCATAGGAAGAAGGCGTTAGTTTATGTATGTATCTAAGTATGTGTTTTTTTATGCGCTTCGGAGATCTATCGGCGTAAAAAGACGTTTTGGCCTATGCCGAATTAATGTCTTTTTACGCCGATAGATCTGGCTGATTGATGAGTGATGACTATTCATCCCCACATTTGCATAATATGGAGTGTCTGTAAACTGACCTGGACCTGAAGGCCTGGTTCTCACGACAATAAAACAGACACATGAGAAAAGCATTTATGCACATTGTCTAGTTTTCAGAGTGTGCGTCAACCTGCGTATTAGTTAAGTCCTTGTGAACTGTTCTGGCTGATGAAGAATCCCACGTTCTTCCTCCAGCGGTGCCATGGGAACAAGTACTAATTATGTACTTAACACACTTGAGCTCAAAATAGCTTTCCTCTTTGACAGTTCAATGAAAATCAACGAATTTGTCTAAGCGACACCTATACGACTTTTTTTTTTTGAGTATGGGATATCATCAAATGACTTCTCCCGCTCTGGGCGGAGCGGAAGGGCGTGTCAGACTTTTACTGAGTAAAACTCACCCGTGTCCCTTCAGTTGCCTGTTGCCAAGGTCCCGGTATCCCTTTCGGACTTTCCCGCAACCCTGGCAGGGCATCTATCCGCCTCGATTCGCATTTTTATTAGTACAAAGTTTTTGCTTCACGTATTAGAGATTAAAATTGACAGAAGTCTTCGTAAATACTGTGCACTGCACTTTATTGAGATTCATTGAGTCCTGTTATCTCCACGAATAAATATTGCTGCTTTATTATTTTAATCAGCCTGTTTCCATACCGACAAATAATGGGCGATAATTCGTTCACCGCTGAACATAACTGCTATCCGGTAGCTATAGGTGCATACATTATTGGCTTCGATTGACGATATCTGACCAGTCGTTTGTCTCTGAACCCTGTTCACCAAATCATCATTCTCCTGCCCTTATCCCAATTTATTTGGGGTCGTCGCAACATGTATTTTTAACCGACTTCTTCAAAAAGGAAGAGGTTCTCAATTCGTCTGTATGTTTTTTTTTTTTTTTGTGTTTGTTACGCGATTACTCCGTCAATTATGAATCGATTTTGAAGATTCTTTTTTTGTTTGCTAGGTCATGCTTCAGAGGTGGTCCCATATAAATTTTATTAACTTTGCTTGCGTAGTTTTTGAGTTAGCTTCAGTATTACGTATTTTGTCGCACTTAGTGTATGTAGACGATAATATTGTTTGACTCCGTCACTGTTATTTACATAGCATGTAGTTGTATTCGAATTTGTGTGGGGTAGGTAGTATAGGTACCACAACTAAAAAGTGAAAAATAAAAACTTTTTACAAAAAAAAACAACCGACTTCCAATAAAAACACGAAAAAAGTGAAAAATTACTTTAATTTCGGAAGTCGGTGTCTTTGCTTTTCAATATCCGTTTTTTGTATAGTTTCACCGAGACTCTGTCCTGACCGAGAGTGCTGTACCGCGCCTTAGGAATGCGTGGCGAGTTGGCGAGTCAGGGAGCAGCGTTGACGAATGAGCGGCGGGATGTCGTGAGCGTTGAAGAATGAGCGGCCTGCACTGCCCCCCCGTCTCGCCGCGCACATACCTACCTTATTTTTTGTTTTTCGAGGGCGGAAAATCATCAAAATAACTTCTCCGTGTCAGACTTACTGACTAAAACCCACCCTTGTTCCTTCAGTTACCTGTTGTCAAGGGCCCCCGTATCCCTTTCGGACTTTGCCGCAACCCTGCCAGGCATCGGTCCTATCGGACCCAAAACCAAAGACAACGACTTCCGAAATTAAAGTTATTTTTCACTTAGTAGTGTTTTTTTTTTGAAGTCGGTTGTTTTTTTTTTTTGTAAAAAGTTTTATATGTGCAAGTCACCGTGGAAATACGTTGTTTATATTTGATTTATCACTTTTATAGCTTTCAAGATATTCCTATCGTTGTTTACATGCCTCTCAGCTGCTGATGTGTTTGCTTTCAACTGTAAACTGACTCAATGACTCAATATTTTGATTGCATAGAGATCAGAGGGGTATACTTTCGTCCTTATATATTTTTTACTGCTACCTACTGCTGAGTATGAGGTCCTGGGTTCGATTCCCAGGTTCTGGACAAAATCAAACTGGTTGCTAATTTATTTGTATATGTTACTCTGTGATTCTGATTACTTATACTCACGCACTGACTTATTAGTATTACTTGTCACAATGTTAGGAATATTGTAATATCGTATACTTTTATAATGTTTGTAAACATGTCAGCACCATGTATCTATCACATAATTATTTTACTTGTCATTGCTCCATTTATAATTCTTTTTACCTTTTGTGGTACAGTAATCTTATTGTAGGTGCATCGTCTTCACATTTTATTGTGTAATTTTTACTTTTTTGTTGTGGTAGCTACCCCACACAAATTCGAATACCACTAGCTGATGTAAATAACAGTGAAGGAGTAAATGACAACATCGTCTAGATATGCTAAGTGGGAAAAAAACGTAATATTGAAGCTAACTCAAAAACTACGCAAGCAAAGTTAATAAAATTTATATGGGACCACCTCGGAAGCATGACCTACCAAACAAAAAAAGAATCATCAAAATCGATTCATAATTGGCGGAGTAATCGCGTAACATACACACAAAAATAAAAAAAACACAGACGAATTGAGAACCTCCTCCTTTTTGAAGAAGTCGGTTAATAATTATATAATTCATGTATACAAAATATTGTAAAACATTTTTAAAAGAGTAACGGTGGAGTTTCTTGCCGATTCTTCTCTATACGAAAACTACCTTTTGGAAGGGGCAACGACAATCAGTTCTATTTCTTTGTTTTTGACGTTCAAAAGTGCCTTTTATGTGCCTATTTGAAATAAATTATTTGACTTTTGACTTTGAAGGTCAGGCAAAGTATTATTGGGAGACTTAACTGGCGAAATGTGGGTGTACTAATAGGTACACCTCTGCTCAACGCTTCGGGAGAACAATGCAAGATGTTATGTTATAAATAAATATAATTTTTAACCGACTTCTTCAAAAAGGAGGAGCTTCTCAATTCGTCTTTATGTTTTTTTTTTTTTTGTATGTTACTCTGCCAATTATGAATCGATTTTGATGATTCTTTTTTTGTTTGGTAGGTCATGCTTCAGAGGTGGGCCCATATAAATTTTATTAATTTTGCTTGCGTAGTTTTTGAGTTAGCTTCAATAATTACGTATTTTTCCCACTTATATAGTGTATGTAGACGATATATTGTTTGACTCCGTCACTGTTATTTACATAGCAGGTAGTGTATTCGAATTTGTGTAGATGGCAAAAAACGAAAATTGAAAAGCAAAGACACCGACTTCCGAAATTAAAGTTATTTTTCACGTTTTTAGTGTTTTTTTGGAAGTCGGTTGTTTTTTTTTTTTTGTAAAAAGTTTTTTACAATCTGAAGTCTCACCCACTGTCTCTTCATTTCATTAATGAACCGTAACTAAACAATTATAGTCGCTTATCATATCACACATAACGGGTACGTGCGTACGTAATCTGTCAATTTTATAAACATTTGAGTATGAAGGTCGAACTCTTATTTTCTGGCGGCTCCAGTGAAATTTGGAGTACCTACAAGAGGCTGAATCATTTATCACTTTGGCCTTCTAATGTCAGTAACACATCACCTTGGTTTTGACCTATGGATAATTGATTTTGTGGGGACAAAAAGATGTTGGTATAGAAAATGACTTATTGCTTTCTGGTAACGCTTTTTTTTAACTAAGGGCGAATTTTGCTGAACTTTTGTATTGAGAAGTCTTATCCTGCTATTTTACCATAACTTTCAAAACTGTCAGACGACAATTTTATTCCACGGATAAAAGATATCTGACTTTGATAAAATCAGCATAAGCATAATCAGCCTATAATGTTCCCACTGCTTGGACACAGGCCTCGTCTCTTCGAGAGGGAGCGGGCCCAGTGCGGGTTGGTAGATGTCACATGTCTTCGAATTTTTGGTTCTAGGACATGCCGGTTTCCTCACGATGTTTTCCTTCACCGTTTTGAGAGCAGTGGTGATGAAATTATTTACACAAAGTAAAGTGGCAGGGTTGGCAGGGTTCGAACCTACGACCCAAAACTCGTAAGTCGCGGCCGTTACCACTGGGCTACCATTGTTGATAAAATCAGCCCTTAGATAGACACAAATAATATGTAGAAGGTTGTAACTGGTAAATAATATTTATCATCATCAGTCTTACTTGTCTGAATTTGTTTGGAGTTTCTTGCCCGTTCTTCTCCATAAGAACCTACTACGCTTTGGAATGGGCAACTCGCTTCATCTTTCAAACTGATTCACCCCTTGACAATTCAAAAGTGCCTGTTTGATTTTGTTTTCTGGTCTAATCAGATAACTTGCATAGACTGTCCAAGAATACCGCTAGAAATTCTGGGTTTCTAACTCAAGCGCTGTCAATAGTGACGTGAGGCCGGTTTCGTAAACATTTGTTTGCACTTAGTGAGGTGTAGTTTGATTGAAAATAGTAGTAAATGTGTGCGTGAGCGTATTTGCACAGAGCGGAGGTGTAGTTTTGGCATGCTTCACTGGATTATCGCAAAGAACCGTCATCATAATATCAGCTGCTAGGGTTTGATTCGAGAAAGATTTATGTAGGTACAGTTCCTCCAATTTTCGACTTTGACTGGTCTCGTTGGTCTAGTGGTGACAAACGCTACTGCTGAGCATGAGGTCCTAAGTTCGATTCCCAGGTCGGGCAAAGTGTTGTTGGGTTTTACCATCTGAAATTTCTCTGTGGCAGCCCGGAGTCTGGATTTGTGCCTGGTTGAGGCAATAGGCTCGCCCCCTATTACATGGGAGTTAAACATAACTGGTGAAATGTATACTGTATCTGTAGGTGCACCTCTGCTAACCCTTCTGGGTATACAGGCGTGATGTTATGTTACGTTATCCTCCAATTCGTGGTGTTTAATACTTCATTGTTCAACCTTGTAGATGGATTGATTTGTTCAACACTCAATAGTGACAAACCTCTGAAATATTTATTATCAACAAACCGGGCCTTCCTCCATCGCTTACAGCAGTATTATTTTAATCTTACTTCGTGGGGGAAAGAGATGGAGCTATACGTCCTGTAGAGCTTCATCTCTTTCCTACATTGAAGTAAAATATTGTTAGTTTGTCATTGCATCGGACGATAGAAAAACAGTTTCCTCGAATTCTGTGTATTTTGGAATACCCACTTGCTATACTCCGTTTGAAATAAGATTAGACGTATAGATAAGCCTTTTTTACATTCCGTTCAACCGATTTTGAATTCTATTGCGTTGGTGGCATGACAAATGGCAGCCGCAGTAGATAGTTGGTATTGTGTAACTTTTTTTGCTTTTAATGCTATCCTTATGCCTACGGTATAGAAGTCAAAATCGGTTGAACGGACTGTAAAAGGGTTTGTTTTAATGTATAATCTTATTTCAAATGGGGTATAGATATCGATCTAGTGTTCGAGCTCGTGTTTTAACGCAATTAGTACGGGATAGCTAGATTTTGCACTAGGTAGATAGACGCAATATGCCTACATACAATACGGCCGATGAATCATGGCCGGTCAGAACTGCGCAAAAGGCTACGCATTACTGCGCAATAACATTTTTTTTAGGAACCAAATGGTGACATGAGACCAGTGTGAGTGAGAGAACATGCGCGACAGTTAGGAAAGTCTATGTTCTGACCGGCCATGATTCGTCGGCCGTATTGTACTATAGTTTGAGCGATACCGCGAAAAAAAAATCAGCTGTTCCATACATTTTGTCGATTTAAGTGAACACAAATGTATGGAACAGCTGATTTTTTTTTCCCGATTTCAATTTTGATCCCATAGAAAAAGTTGTTCAAAATGATGAGTACAATGACCCCTTCTCGGGTTTAGCATAAAGAAAAAATAATGTTGTATAAGTAGTAGGATAGTGTAGGAGTTCTAGCTCCTTGAACTATCCCGGTAGCTGATCATTTTGGCGGGATACAATTAAAAGTGGGGGTTGGTCCTAAGTAAGTGTAAGTCATTGTTTTACTTATCTAGATAGTTGAAAGTTTATCAGAAAGAGACAGTTCCACGTTTAAGATACACGTGATCTGAAGATGATGTAACCGCTTCCGAGTTGCTCAATCCAAAAGAGATAAAAACGTGTAAAGATAACATTTGTTCAGAAATAATCGGAAAAAAGTCTAGGAGTAAGACAAAAAAGAATGGGACAGAGAAATAATATCTGTAGGTAGGTACTTGGCCAGACATCCTTTGACTATGGTTAAACCTTATTACCATAACATACTTCTTAATTGATTCTGGGCACAAACTATAGTTTGACCGAAACCGTTGTACCGCGCCTTAGGTATGTGCAGCGAGTCGGAGGGGAAGTGCAGGTCGCTCATTCGTCAACGCTCACGGCGCATTCCCTAAGGCGCGGCGCGGTACAGCGCTTTCACTCAAACTTAAGTGCCTTTTTTTTTTTTGGATGGGAAATCATCAATTGACTGCTCCCGCACTGGGCGGAGCGGAAGGGCGTGTTAGACTCTTACTGACTAAAACCCACCCGTGTTCCTTCAGTTGCCTGTTGCCAGGGTCCCAGTATCCCTTTCGGACTATCCACAAATCCGCAACCCTGGCCGGCAAACTATAGTGCCTAAGGTTGTAACCATTCAAAATCAAAATCCATAAAAAATATCTATTATAATATTTTTATAAATTGGTTTTTAGCCCAAAAAGTCTGTCAACCCTCATGAGTTCTGATCTCCAACTAAAAACGGACTAAAACAGCCGCACATCCAGCCTAAAAACTGAACGCGATGACCACATCAAAACTTCGTTCAAGAGCAGGCTGTCGGTGTTAGGGTTAGGGAATTGACACTAACAGCTCTTGCACGTAGTTTAGATGTGCAGATTGCGTTCAGTTTTATTGACGAAAGCAGGAAGACTGATTTCTCGAAGGCCACGCCAAAATGCAGTCTAAAATCTAAAATGTAGTCCATAAACCATTCAGTTACAGCGCATTACATCGGTGCAGGGTCACTTTTCGACCAGACAGTGCCTAGACGATAATTTTAAGTTATCGCTATCATAACAAATAATGCTTGTGATTCTATTTAACCGTGACTTTGTACTCCGGATCCGGAGCTACCGGTATCTGTGCGACAAATACCTATACTGACCTATAGGTATCATCCACATCTCGGTATTATCAGGCAGCCATTCCTATTTCATTGATTGATTGCGACACCTGTCTGGGTGTTGAGTGTATGTTAAATGGGCATGTTTTTATTCGAATTTCAAATAATTGCCATTTTGCTTTCCTAAGAATATTATTGAACACTAATAAAATGAATGCGCCTCTTTTGGTGAACCTCAAATAATTCTTATTTAAAAAATACCACATGCCACCAAATTCTATCAAGCGTTCGCTCGGCTCGCGCGCCGTTAATCGCAGTTCTAACCTAACCTAACCGTTTATAGGGGTACCCTGTTCTTACTTAGGTATTGTGACTAACTGTAAGAAAAGGCCAGAAAGTTAAAAAAGGCTCATTTATTAATAAAAGTATGCAATGATGCCTAGGTACTGTATTTTTTTAGAATTACTGATATAAGTAAGTCTTGATCGAATTAATTTTGTAAAATCAATGCTGTTGGTTTTGTATACAACGTGTCGCTACAATGGCGACATTAATTTAACACACGGGTAGGGCTAGTGGCCAGTAATCATAAAAATTATAATAAAATAAAATAATTGGTCAATTGAAAAATTTAAATTTTCAGACAAACTAAATAATAAAAACATAACCAAAATTGAGATCACTCTGTGTAAAAGATTCATTAATGAACCTACCTACCAGCTGGTTTACGTTCTATAGGCCCGATTCTACATAATATGATCCGTGACCCCGGCGAATGACCCTTTTCGCTACAGTTCTTTGAGTACAGGTTGCTCCAAGATGGTAATTTAGAAAATTGTAAATAAATCAATAAATAATAACGTTTAATGAAATTCAAATCTTTTCATAAAATTAATACACGAAATCGTATATGTGTGTTAAATTAATGTCACCATTAAAGCGGCACGCTCTATAATGTAATTTTAGTCCTTTTGTGTGAATTCAGATACAAATTATCCTATTGATAATGTATTTTTTTTTTCCTTACATGCAAAATCATACTAATAATATAATTGTGAACGGTTTGGATAGTTGTTGTCACGCAAAAACGACTGAACGAATTTGGATGTGTAGGTACGTTTGTACGTCCCCGTGGGATGATTTCCGACGTCAACGCGGGGATAGCAGCGGACAAAAGCTAGTTACAAAATAATATCACCGATAACTCAGACTATTTTGTTAACATCGTTATCTTATTTGCTTAGTTATTTATTAGTTTATCAGTATAATGTGTCAGCGCATATTATGCAATACCTACTGCATCTTGTATGAACTTGTTAACTTCTGATCTGTTTTCGAGGCCAAGGTTTTATCGATTCCCGTTTACTTATATCAAAATCAGTGCTGGACGTTTTAAAAACCTCTTTTGTTGGCCGGAGTAATCCTAACTAATATTATAAATGCGAAAGTGAGTTTGTTTGTTACGCTTTCACGCTAAAACTGCTGAACAGATTTGGATGAAATTTGGCACAGGGTAGACCATGACCTGGAATAGGACAAAGGATACATGTAATTCCGATATTCCCACGGGATCGAGACTTACGCTGGTGAAACCCCGGGGCGACTGTCAAAGATTGACTGATTCATTTTCCGAGTCATAGTGGGATCTCGATATGAAATGAACTGACGATCTGACCTCTACAACCCTGTGGGAATATCACCAATATCAACAATATATATACCAGTTACTGGTTACATACCCCTTGGTAAGGCCGGTGGCCAGACTTTTGGACTTCTGACTAACCCGTAAGTTAACGGCTGTCAAAGATCAAAGACTGTCAGTCGGGACCAACGGCTTATCGTGTTTTCCCAGGCACGGAGGGAGTCGTCTCGAAATGTACCTAATGGATGGTCACCCATCCACGAACTGATCGTGACAAACGTAGCTTAACCTTCGATCGATCCGTGCGGCTGTTATTTAGCCACGAGCCCCTCCTTCGGAACAAAGAGTCTTTAAATCGGACAAAATCTACGCAGACATGCTAAATATGTAAAGCCTTTTTTTAGGGTTCTGTACCTAAAGGGTAAAACGGTACCTTATTACTAAGGCTCCGCTGTCCGTTCGTCCGTGCGTCCGTCTATCACCAGGCTGTATCTCATGAACCGTTATAGTTAGACAGTTGAAATTTTAACAGAATATGATGTTTAAAAAACAATAAAATAAATATTTAAGGGGGCTCCCATACAACAAACGTGATTTTTTTGCCGTTTTTATCCTTTATTAGGTCCTTTGTATTGTACACACACGTTTCTTGCCGTGGAAACCTACGGGTTATTCGCCATGTGTAGACTCGTTCGTCAGTGTTGTATAGATGACTATTGGGAAGCTTGTTGACATGCGCGTTTTTTCTACGTCGCAGTTTATACGCCGCCGTTCCGTAAAAACCGTGCCGTGTACAAAGGGCCTTCCTCGTGCCCAGTAGATGTAGAACTTACAGAAATTGTATCTTGTTTGTTTTGTTCTAGAAATCTAGACTAAACATGCATATTTGATAGCCCTCACCTGTGGTGCGTCAGAGTCTAGACTATCTAAAACATAATTATACTTATTTTCAAACAAATATGTGTCAAAGGAGTGTTTGAAATGTTAATGTCAAAAACTCCTTTTGTTAGGAATGTTTGACATCGACTTGACACTTGTTGACATTTCAAACTAACTAACTCACGCCCACGAATTTCTATGAATGCGTTATTTTTACTCGACTGCCCCAGAGAGTATTAGTAATTAATTCATTATTTAAAAAACAAAAAACCCGACTGCAAAAACCTATAACCGAAAGGAGAAAAACAAGCATTGAGCTTTGTTTTTTGTGTCTAATCTGTTACAATCGGGGAAGCACATACGTTTGCGTCGTGACTCCGGATTTTTAATTTGTCTGTCTGTGATGTAATGTAAGGTGCGAACGAATACTAACAACTTGAATTTGGTAATGACAGCTCAGTCCGTCCGTCCCACCATAGGACGATGGCAGTGGGACGAACGGGAATACACGCTCAGTCAAACCTAATCAAATTTAATTCCGTCGCTTAGGCGCATTGCACATGCTGCGTGCACGCATTCCACGCATGAAGCGCCAAAATAAATAAAATATTCTTTATTTGTCACCAGATTTTTTGGCAACAGAAAAATGCAATAAAATTCTGTTTGCTGCTTGCTTATTTTAAACGAGGAATTCTGTACCAAAATTAATTTTAAACCAAAATAAGGTTATTTGGATAAAACCGATGTAAACATTCATAAATACTAAGGTACCTATATAGTATTTTGCGATGTGACAAAGTGTTTAAGTTAATTCAGTTACTTAGTTATTTTTAGAAGTAATCTTTCAAGATACCGAGAGCATGCGAAAATCCTAGTTTTTAATAAGTAATTCAACTATTTGTTGTCTTGGTAGTTTCTCAGTCATTACAAAAGAATACTGTCTACTGTCAAGTTTAGAGTAGAAAACTTTTGTAGGTAGAAATCACACCATCCTACTAATATTATAAATGTGAAAGTTTGTGTTTGTGTCTTTGTTACTCAATCACGCAAAAACGGCTGAATGGATTTGGATGAAATTTGGCAAACAGATAGTTTATAACCTGGATTAACACATAGAATACTTTTTATCCCGATATTCCCACGGGACCGAGACTTACGCGGGTGAAACCGCGGGGCGCAGCTAGTCTGTTATAAAACTAAAAAATTACACGATAAATTATTTTAGCATACAACCTGTATAACTTGTTTCCTACACCATTTCAAGGTTATAATGTGCATTCTTACAAAGTAACAGAAGTTCAATCTTAATTGAACATGCTATCCGATGCCTTCAATTATTTTTATCGGCACAAAATTACGTGTGGTCAGTAATGGCCATATCTATCTGCATGGTTGATGGAGACCCGCAAAAAGTTGATTATAATTAAAAAACCGGCCAAGTGCGAGTCGGACACGCACACGAAGGGTTCCGTACTGAATAAAAATGGCAAAAAAATAAAGTCTGTTGTATGGGAGCCCCCTTAAATATTTGTTATATTTTAATTTAATTATTTATTTTTAAAGTGAATATACATATAACTAAATATTCTGTGAATATTTCAACCTTCTACCTGTTGCCGTTATCAATATCGAGCAAAAACGAGCAAAAAAATCACGTTTGTTGTATGGGAGCCCCCTCAAATATTTATTATATTCTGTTTTTTAGTATTTGTTGTTATAGCGGCAACAGAAATATATCATCTGTGAAAATTTCAACTGTCTAACTATCACGGTTCATGAGATACAGCCTGGTGACAGACGGACAGACAGACAGACAGACAGCGGAGCCTTAGTAATAGGGTCCCGTTTTACCCTTTGGGTACGGAACCCTAACTAGGCATCCATGTTGTTGTCTTGGTTACTTTCTTAATCCCCACGGCTATTCTTAGAGAACGTTAGTAAATGACTGTAGTGATCAATGTCATAGGCTATCTAGATTTATCTTAATTAACATTATATCCGTAATTTAATTACAGTTTTGTTGCTATCTTCGTGTTGTTTTAATTATTTTTATAAATAAGTGTTCGAATTATGTTTGCCTGCCAGCTTTTATTTTAAACTAGCTGCGCCCCGCGTTTTCACCCGCGTAAGTCTCGATGACGTGGGAATATCGGGATAAAAAGTATCCTATGTCCTATCACAGGTCATGGTCTACCCATGTGCCAAATTTTATCAAAATTCGTGCAGCCGTTTTAGCGTGAAAGCCTAAACTGTTAGTTACAAACAAAATTCCTTTCGCTTTTTATTATATTATACAGGATGTAAGGGTAAACACCGGTATCTTTGAAATCAGTGGTTTGGTTTCATTTATAGGACGGTAAATCAATGGAAAATTACAACTTTTTTAAAAAAAGATAATCTACCTTTTACCACAAGAGTATTTCACCCTTTCACCCTAGGGCGCTAGGGCAACGAACTTGCGTCTCAACACGGGTGGGTGGCGCGGGACCTGACCAGGGGCCCTATTATGAACTCTTATTTCCAGGCAGTTTAAGGCGTAAACAGAACTGCCTTGCAATTTCGTATTATGAACACGTCAAACAAGCTAGTCAGCGGTCACGTGACGCCCTGGCCGCCTTCTGCCTGAATATTGCCTGGCAATACCGTACTACGAACGTTCGTTTGACATTTCTTGACATATTAAAACTTTATTATGTAACCTCACAATCCATTCAATATAAGCTGCTTCAGAGGAGCTTTTATTGAATTGTTTTGGATTTGTTTGGCGAAATTATTCGAGCGTTATCCAGTAAACATAAAAACTTATCAGGTGTGACGAATATGTACCGTTTGAGTTTCTGAAAACTCTAGAAAGTGGCACTTCTGAGTGATATGATATAATAGTGATAAAATTGTAAAACTCCCACAACAGAACATAAGTTAGGCGCCGACGAGGGCGAGAACTCTCATCCACTGAACTATGTATAATAATTACAACTGCCTTTTAATATCTCGTTTATTTATTTTCATACTTAATTATACCTACATTTTTAAATATTTTGTAAAAGTCATTTAAAAAATCGTTTGAAAATATAAAAATAGGTCCGCCGGTAACGGGAGCAGGGTCCAAGGTACCAGTGGTTAGGGCTGCAGAGACAGGAACCTCCTAACGATGCGAGCCATAGGTACATCCGCCTTCTGTATCAGGCCCTTGATCTAACTGGCTCGAGAGCTGTTGGTCGAGGCTTTCGGCCATCAGCCAGGCCATTAGCCGTTCCGACAATCGGCACAATGCCGAGCTCACATTCCACATGTCAACAACTGCCTCTAATAATAATAGGTATTATCATGATGAAAACTGATTATTAAAAACACTTGAAAACACCACCATATCCATCCTAACCTAACCATATTTTCGTTTATACTTCGTTATATTATGTTTGGTAAACACTCAGACGAAGTACTGAGGGTAAACATAATTTCTTCATTTGTGCAACAATGACAACAATACGTCCATGAAGTTGTCAAATTCCCCGCTGAACTTCAAGTGGAGTACGTTCGGAAACTTAATTTCGCGTTACAATTTGCAACCACACAAAATTATTAAATTAATTAATTATATAGCACAATGTACATTGCGTTCATATTTTCACCTACTTTTAGTAACTAGAATTATACACAATTTATAATTTTTTCATAAAATACATTATTTAAATGAAATCGTAACTTACCGATAAATATTTAATTATGTTTCTGAATGTTACGGCAGAGAATTACAAGCCAGCCATAGACAAACTACCCAGCGTGAAGTCGGTCTGAATTACGAATGTCGTAATACGAAATTTAACCATGCAGGGAAATGAATTGCCTGGAACTTGCCAGGTTTTTTTAAAGTTCGTAATAGGCCCGCTGACCGGCCGCGAGCACGACCGCTCTCTCAGTCAGTCAGCTGTTTCGCTAGCGAGCACGGTGTCGGATATAAACTTTAAAAAATCTTTTAATGAAAATAACGTTTCTTTTTAATGTTACTTGGTCATTTATTTTTATATTTAAATCAACTACCCAAGGTTTGAGTGACAACGGTGTTTACCCTTACACCCTGTAGTTACGATAGGATTATAATTTTCTTAATATACCCTCCTTCTCTCTGTGAGAGGGAGTAGGCCATAATTCACGTCGTCATTCATGTCTCCGAATTTTTGATTCTAGGACAAGTCGGTTTCCCCACGATCGATGTTTTACTTCACCGATAGTATACAAAATATACAGTGTGTTTCTTAAATTACACTTTAAATTTTCAAGTTGTAAAAATATAAATAACTTAGAAAACACTGACTCCGGTTCTAGTGCCGTGTTTCCTTGAATTAGGATTTAGGTACCAATTCATGGATAAAGCTTATCCACGCGCTTGTCTTAATGCATTGCCCTTGCTCAAAGCAACCTTATAACTTGAACTAAGTAACCATACGTATTTACTGGGCTTCACTTACGCGTAAGAAAATCTGTGAAAACTATTTCTACTATGATCTTTTAGATCTTAAGTCTATAAGTAGGTACTACTATCAACTTAAAAAATAATATGCCTCTCCCTCTTATCTATCTTACCGGATGCAGCTGAATACCAGTATTTTACATGAAGTTACTGCCTATCTGGCCTCCACAACCCAGTTACTGGGTGGTTAAACATTAGAATCAGCAATACAACTCTCTAAGTTCATTTAAGTGGAATGAAAATTTCATGAAATCGTCAGTCAATACACTTACATGAACTTAGAGAGTTGTATTGCTGATGCATAAGTTTATAATTCTGTAAATCCATATTTGTTACGGCCGCTAATAATATTTAGATCAACATACAACCTGATACTGACCTGCAAATTGCAAAACAACGTAAGAAAATTTGAATTTCGCGGGCTACCCTAGCGCATCCACCTTAAACTCGTACTAGTTATAAAATTGTTTTTGTCATTTAAAAGTATTCTAATACAGATACATATTAAATGATGACACAGTGAAATAATACTTTAAATAGACTAGACATTTCAAAAATCTGAATTTAAATAAGTTAATACAACAAGTCAGAAAATGTCAAAATGTGACGAAAAACTTTGAGCGCCGATTACTCGAAAGTCGAAACTATGCAAAACGTACTTACTGCACTTATCGCAAGCGCGGCAGAACTTAGGTGAAGTGAACTGTCATTGCCTTATCGATTATATTTTTACAGAATAGACCGGCTATTAAGTAAGAAGTTCAATGGCTCTGCCTTTTGCAAAAATGCGTTACGAAAAGATTATCGACCCTGTATAACGTGCAACTGCAGTTCGATAAATCCTTTATCGCTAAAGCAATGATTACTAAGTTCGACGCCCTTGAAATAAACGATTAATCATTTACATAAACAAGTTGAATAATCATTTACTTAATTAGGAAATCAGTCTAATTGCCAACAACCACAGATAACAAATAAACAAGGCGGGAAACGGTGCGAGACGCATGCGCGTTGCGTGTTCATAGGTCACCGTGCCAATAGTGCAGCTACATCCTCGCCATATCGAATTTCAACTCTATCTACTTCGCAATAGAGTTGGTTTTAAAATAACTGACAGCTCACCGGCAGACTGTCCATAGACGCTGATAAAACACCCGGATGCCCGCCATGATTGTTAAAAAAAATAATTGTCGTTTATTTTGTGTTGCGTTCGGTATCGTTGTAACTTGTATCCTGTTGATATTGGTGCCATCGATTCTATTCGTGTAACGATATTGAGTTCATTGTCGCTGATAAATGAAAGGGACTTGATTTGGACATTTGACTCTGGACATTTTATCTGCGGTCTATCTGGGTCTAACCATACTTTTCGGGTAGACTTTGTTCGGCTTGTTCTAAGGCCTATAATAAAATGAGAGAAAATACCGGCGTGAGGATACCGGCTGTTCTAGAACCAAAAATTCAAAGACAAGTGACATCTACCACCGCACTGGGCCTGCGTGATTGATTACAGACTACTAGCTCTAGAAGAGAGGAGGCCTGTGTCCCAGCAGTGGGAACATTATAAGCTGATTATGCTTGTATGTATGACTAGTGAAAAGAACGCTCCGAAAAGGTTTTGAAAGGTTTTCCCGATCGGTTTTGAACTCAAAGAGTCTCTTGCAAACGGATCCTTCATTCATAACCTCAACATGCGATGAATTAGCAAGACAAACACTTTGGCCGACTTTCTAGGACTTTAACTCGCAAAATATTAAATAAAAAAACAATACTGGCAGTTTTTTACGAAAATAAGTCATATAATGACAGGCTTATTGTTAGAAAAAACAATAGGTAAAGATAATATGCAAACAAATTGCTTGAGAAAGAATTATTTGTGGAATTACTACGATTATCGAATTAGACAGGGTCTGTCTCATGATTTCATTGAATTTAACTGAGATATCTATGTAGTAGTTATTAAAACTATCTTGAGGATAAAAGTATTGAGCAAACTCAAACCATTTATTTCAATAAATTAAACCATAGACAAGCACTTTTGAATTTTCAAAAAGTCGGTCAGTTAGTCAGAAAGTTAAACCCTGTTGCCCATTCCAAAACGTAGATGTCTATGGAGAAGAAAGGGCAAGAAACTCCAAGGACACTCTTTTAAATATAGATATTACAAAATTCTGAGCTTTTTATGAGCTGCTTTAATAAATCTGCACCCTAATTGCGTAATACACGATCAAACATGATTGGAATCGGTTTAAAACAAATGTCTATATTCCATTGCTTCACAAGTTCGAAAAAAAATGTTGACTGTTCAACAACATTTTTGGCGTTATTTACGTTGTTGAGCACATCAGCACACACATTTTTCGAACATATGAAGCAATGGATTAGCAATATCCTTCAAAATTATTTAGATTGTGATTGATCGTGTGTTACGTAATTAGGGTGCAGGAACAGTTACGCGACAAATTAAAAAAAATATCAACCAAATTGACCTATTATTCTGTTTTGTTCCAGTGGAATACGTGGACACAGAGTACAGTTTGTGGCTGACATGGTTCCTGATGCCGGTCATCGTGACCTTCCTCCTGCCGGCCGTCATCATAGTACTCATATACATCAGCGCCATCATCTTCCATCTATATAGGCTTTACAGGTGAGCAATAGACATTATGACAATAACTTGAGCTGTTTGTGAGGGAACTCTAGAAGTACAGAGTGTTAGGGTGAACACCGTTATCCTTGAAACCAGTGGTTTATTGTCATTTATAGAACGTAAAATCAATAGAAAATTACGACTTTTTTTTTATTAATTACATTTTACCACTCGAGTATTTCACCCTTTCATCTATACGCAAGGGCAACGAACTTTCGTCTCCACACGGGTGGGGGTCGCAGGACGTGACCTGACCGGCCGCGAGCGCGACCCCTCCCTCGGTTAGTAAGCTGTTTCACTTGCGAGCACGGTGTCGGATAGAAACTTTTTTAAATCTTTTAATGAAAATAACGTTTTTTTTGTTGTTCGGTCATTTATTTTTATATTTAATTCGACGACCCATGGTTTGAGTGACAACGGTGTTCACTCTTACACCCTGTATAGATACCACTATGCCTATTTCTGTCGCCAAGCAGCGTTGTTGTAGCTCTTTGAATATTATGAGACCTTTAGGAGGTAGCACTGCTACCTTTCCAGTTATTTTCATCAGTACTTTCACACAATGAAATATTGTCAGTGACGTCAGGCCAATTCGTAATCCACATCTTGGACAAGTGGCGTTGGGGCCAATGTTGCGATTAGGGACAAAGGTTTGCAGCCAGTGTTAGATTAAATGACTTTCTTACAGTAAGGGGTTTGATTTAAAAGGTGACTACGCATAACACCTTTTTTTTTTAAAAAACGCTATAATACACGATTAATAACATAACCTAACTTTTTTTTTTGTTCCTTCTTTGAAAATCCTCACTCCCTGCCAGAGTCTCTTACTGTCTAAAAACCAACCCGGTGTTCCCTTCCCACACTTGGACCGGGGATCTGGGGATCATTAGATCTTGTGCGCCTTCCACGATCCCCGAACCTAACCTAATTTACACTCACACAGCCGTGTATTCGTTGAGATTGCCCATCGGCAAAAATGGAGAACTTTCATCCCCTATTTTCTTTAGGGGATTAATTTAAAAAAAATCTGTGTCTACCTTCGTTATACAAAGAAACTCTATAAAAGGCTATGCATTGTCTCTCAATGACAATGAATTTAAGATTTATTAAGTAGATTAAAGGCTCAGAAAACAGGCGCGACGCGACTTCAACAAAATAATTTTTGAGAAAACTTCACGGTACTACAATTAACGTTGTCGCGTCGCGTGACAAGTCACGTAAATCTGCACGAGCTTTAACACGAAACGGCCAAAGCCAATAACAAAAACAACTTTTGATTAGAGGTAGGTATCACCGAGTCACCTGTTGGTTAGTAACATGCACCACAAATTCCCTCAGTTTAGTCTTTAGAAAAAAACATTAAAACCATTAAAGTTATCACGGAGCAGAGGTCTCAAAGTAATAACGGATACATTGAAACAAAAAAAACAAATTGTGCTGATCACAACACTACCGCATGCAAGGAATGTGACAGAATGTAATTAAAAAAATAATGATAGTGAAAACCCACCTTATTAATATGAAATGCGTGTGGCAATTGCGCGGTTAAGAAGGAGTTTTGACAAAAATTTAAAAGTGTATGCTTAGATTATTTGGTCACGTCGTCGAGAAGATAATAATAAATAGGTAAATTATATTAAATTTAATAATAAATTTATGATAATAAAATTTTATAATAATAAATTTATTCAAAAATAATAGTTTGTAAAATACTGTGTAGGTAAAGCTTAGAAATAATGTAGGTATTATAAAGTATGATGCCTGTACTAGGATAAACCTGTATCACAGGCGGCATTAGTTCTTACGATTACTATTAGGACAACTGATTTCTGAGATGAGTGAAAGGCGACATACAAAAGGTATTTACGAGGTAGATGTGAGTGGAAACGTCTGGAGAGGACGCTCTAGAACAGTGTTACTTAAAGTGTGCTCCGCGGAGCCCCTGGGCTCCACAAATGGGGGCTCCACGAAATTACTGGTCACAATGAACCAGTATTTTCACGGAGCCCCCACAGAGGCTTTGAGGAGCCCATCAGTTTCCTCAAGAACTGATTTTAGATTTGGTGGCATTTGATTAAGGCTCGTGCAAACAGACGCGAAATCGCGGGCGCGACAGGCAGCGGTACCTTTGTCGACAAAGGTACCGCTGCCCGTCGCGCCCGCGATTTCGCGTCTGTTTGTACGAGCCTTTAATCTCGTGTCTATGCAGGATACAATGGAACTATACGAGTAGGCGCTTTACTTTTTACAAGCTATACTGCTCCTACGTCCCAAAAAAATGAAACTTGGACCCTGTGAAACAAGTTTTGCAACATCTGAAAAAACGACGTAAGCTATAAGGGGTGGTGGTCGGCCCCCAGAGGCCCTAGTGCGAGTTTCTTTTAACCATCTCGACTTTACGCATCGAACGCGTTCGACGCTCCGATTGGCCCTTCACCAGTGAAGGCCAGCGAAGGGCCAATCAGAGCGCCGAACGCGGTCGATGCGTTAAGTCGAGATAGTTAAAAGAAACTCGCACTAGGGCCTCTGATGTATGAACGTAAACGAAGCAAAAGAAGTATCTAGCTATACTCCATAGGTTTAGGTAGTTAAAAAAGGGTAAACAAAAAAACCACGTGACTCATAGATGCTAAACCTTTTATTTCAAATGTTAAAATCATATTATATAGAGTCACAAATTAATAGTTTCTATTCTGAATCTGATGAACTATCTGTTACATTAATAATAAAGCGTTCAGTGGTATCATCAAGTATTTTGTCTAATTTAAACATTTTCCGTTCTTCTTTTAGCGCTGTATCAATCAAACAAAGGCGTCTGATTAACCGACTATATGTATTACCTTTTTTTTTTTTTTTTGGGTGGGAAATCATTTTATGACTTCTCCCGCTCTGGGCGGAGCGGAAGGGCGTGTCAGACTCTTACTGACTAAAACCCACCCGTGTTCCTTCGGTTGCCTGTTGCCAGGGTCCCGGTATCCCTTTCGGACTATTCCGCAACCCTGGCAGGCATCGGTTCTAACGGCCCCGTCAGGTGTGCTGACATCTCTTTGAGGCGCGCGTGGAACACGACGCGCCATCGACCCGGGCCTGGTCCTTATCGGACGGCGAGCTACCCATTGCTCGCCGTCCGCAAGCCCGCGCCTATGGTGGCCGGGAATCCGCCTGGGATTCCCGACGCCCAGGGTGTCTCCAGCGGCGGCGGTTAGGGGCGTGAGGGCGCAGGCTTTGCCTCTCCCTCACGCGTTCCGCCTTCTCCTTTGCGAGCATCACTGCTTCGCAGAAGGAGGTGACCGCCTCGCATGCCCTCTCGCTCCGTACCATGGCCTGGACCAGGGCCGGACGCGAGAGGTCAGTGCCGCCAATCGCCTCCACGAGGACACGGCGGTGCTCCGCCCAAGCAGGGCACACCTCCACCGTATGCTCCACCGTGTCCTCCGGACGATCCGCACAGTGGTGACACCCGGGCGTTTCCTCCCGCCTAATCCTGCACAGGTACCTCCCGAAGCTGCCATGTCCGGTGAGGACCTGCGTCAGGCGGAAGGTGAGGACGCCGTGGCGCCTCTCCAGCCACTCCTCAAAGAGGGGACTTATCGCCGCAATTGTGGCGTGCCCATATATGTAATACCTGCCCTTTTAGTTGCCAACCTACGTCACAGTTGTACTCTTCAATTTAGCAACGTTATCTAATTCGTTGTATTTTCTAAAAGGTTTAGGGAACCTGTCTTTTTGGACTCTTTACAATAGACATATTACAAAATATTATATCATTATAATAAATCTAACTGAAAAATTATGCTCAAGCAGTTACATCTACGAAGAGTAGTTTATGAATAAATGATAACATCTAGCATACTATAATAAAAAAGGAAACTATCCTGTGATCGAAAATAAATTTAATTTTGTTATACCTAAAGTATTTTTAAACAAGAAAGTGTCAACTATAAAAAACCCATTTTACGATTTGTTTACCTTTTTTTAACTACCTAAACCGTTAGAGTATAGAGTATCTAAGGATCGGAACAGGTGGGGTTCTGTAATTTCTGTCTACCCCTATGGGAAGAAGGCCTGAGTTTATGAATGTATAATTTATAGTCGTAGAATAAAAAGATTAAGCACCTTGTTGTGTAACAGTGTAAGTAAGAGCTGCATTGAATTTATTTATTTAATTTTGTGGCAAATATCGGCCATATAGTATCCCTACCTACATAAAAATCACAAAGATTTTCTCTCAGAGGCCTGCGGGGCAGTTGCATACACATAAAATGGCAATCGATCGCAATGCCTTTCATTTTGACATCCATTGCGTCATAGGTTTGAAAAATTCGTGACTAAACTATTCATATGAAAGATAATCGATTGCCATTTCTGTGTGTTACGCGCAGTAACCTGTCTGCATTTTTCTTTTATTGAATATTTTGGCATCACAACAACGTGAAGTTCACCGATTTCAAGGCCAGAACTTATTTTGATCGCGTCATGCTAATTTTTAGTCATTTTTGTATAAAAACCAGTTCTTGAGCTTCAAATTCAGGCCCAACAAAAAGTCGACCAAGTTAATGATGAAGCAGCCAGTGTTTCATTTTATATTCAAGGGCAAAGTTATAATTGAGGGCTGCTCTGCTTATGCAGGGTCAAATTAAATAATTGAGGGAAACGCCGCGACGTGATGGTATCGATATTTAAAAACAAGGTAAAACAAAAAATATATATTTGAAACACGAACCAATCAGTTCAAAGGTCCCAAAAATGTAGTTCACACATTATATCACCAGTTGGCAACGTCCCCAACATGGATACAACACGAATTTCCTCATACAACAACATTTTAATAAGCTCTATCACCTTGCTAATTAAAAAATATTTCTCGATAACTTTGACAGCTCAAAGACCTCCTGACTTTGCTAGATAAATGTGAAATATCGTAGACAATGGCCAGACGGTTTAATTAGATGGTAATAATTATCTCCAATTATTTTTTATAGTTATCTGGAGGAAGACTTATGCTCGTAAACTTTGGCCCGACACTGTCTCGTCGCTGGGACGTCTGTCATGCGTTGTGGTTGTGATCGGAAGATTTGATTCTAAAGGAAACCTAGACACTCATTTGTTTGGCAGACTGAGTGTCCTAGTTTTGGCAATAAATGGTTCATAACACTCATTTGTTTGGTAGACTGAGTGTCCTAGTTTTGGCAATAAATGGTTCATGACACTCATTTGTTTGGTAGACTGAGTGTACTAGTTTTGGCAATAAATGGTTCATGACACTCATTTGTTTGGCAGACTGAGTGTACTAGTTTTGGCAATAAATGGTTCATGACACTCATATGTTTGGCAGACTGAGTGTACTAGTTTTGGCAATAAATGGTTCAGGTTATCTCGCTGCTCTCAATAATTATGGTCAAAGATTTTTTGAAATTCCTTTCGGATAGGGATTATAGGTTTAAAAGTTTTTGGGGCTGATGAATTTTTTGCATGATGCAGCAGAATAACCGTTTATTTAATAAAGTGTTTCTTCTAGCAATTTTGCTCAACAGATGGTATTGTAGCTATCAAGCTATGTATGTCTGTCTCTCTTAAACAATTGCGCAAATAATGCGCATGCGATCTTATGTGACTCCCTGTATTACGGGCACGCGATGTATTACATAAATTATTTGTAAAAAATTAAAAATCTGCCCCGTTGGTCCAGTGGTCGCAAGCGCTACTGCAGAGCATGGGGTCCTGGGTCCGATTCCCGGGAGGAGCAAAGTGTTATTGGGTTTTTCCATCAGCAATGTCTAAGCAGCCCGAAGTCTAGATAAGCGCCCGCTCTATTACACGGGCCTTAATCATAACTGGCGAAATGTGGGTGTACCTGCTATAGGTACACCTCTGCCCTTCGGGGAATACAGGCGTGATGTTATGTAATGTTATCAATAACACAATAAATTAGTAAGTAAACACAGTTTTGCTTAACACCAGATGAGATTTTTGAGGAATGAGGAACAGGTTGTAAAGATGTGTAAAGTTCCTCATCCTCCATTGAAATCCTCCGACCTTCGACCAGATGGGTCATGACTAGATGGGACCTCCGACCGGATGGCTCTTGTGTCCGATAGGCTACTGCCCGATGGCTCTTGTGTCTGGTAGGCTTCTGCCTGATGGCTCTTGTGTCCGGTAGGCTACTGCCCGATGGCTCTTCTGTCCGGTAGGCTCGATGGCTCTTGTGACCGGTAGGCTACTGCCCGATGGCTCTTGTGTCCAGTAGGCTACTGCCCGATGGCTCTTGTGTCCGGTAGGCTACTGCCCGATGGCTCTTGTGTCTGGTAGGCTACTGCCCGATGGCTCTTGTGTTCGGTACGCTACTGCCAGATGGCTCTTGTGTCCAGTAGGCTACTGCCCGATGGCTCTTGTGTCCGGTAGGCTACTGCCAGATGGCTCTTGTGTCCGGTAGGCTACTGCCAGATGACTCTTGTGTCCGGTAGGCTACTGCCAGTTGGCTCTTGTGTCCGGTAGGCTACTGCTCGATGGCTCTTGTGTCCGGCAGGCTAATGCCCGATGGCTCTTGTGTCTGGTAGGCTTCTGCCTGATGGATCTTGTGTCCGGTAGGCTACTCCCCGATGGCTCTTGTGTCCGGTAGGCTACTGCTCGATGGCTCTTGTGACCGGTAGGCTACTGCCCGATGGCTCTTGTGTCCGGCAGACTAATGCCCGATGGCTCTTGTCTCCGGTATGGTACTGCTCGATGGCTCTTGTGTCTGGTAGGCTACTGCCCTCTGGCTCTTGTGTCCGGTAGGCTATTGCCCGATGGCTCTTGTGTCCGGTAAGATCTGCATTGCCCGATGGCTCTTGTGTCCGGTAGGCTACTGCCCTCTGGCTCTTGTGGCCGGTAAGCTCTGCCCGATGGCTCTTGTCGGGTCATCAACATTCTCCTGCCTTTATCCCAATTTATTTGGGGTCAGTAGCGGCGTGCAACGCGTAGGTACTACGCACCTGGGCCTTTCTGAAGAACGTCACCAATAGGTCACGGCCTTTTCCTGTCCTGGCGTTTCATTATTCCTCTCAACATGACCAACCAAACCATCTAAGCCATTAAAATCCTTGTTACCAATTGATGCTATTTTCACTTAATTAAACCAATATCTACTTTAAACCAGCGTAAAATTAATTTTATTTCAGAATGACTACAACTATTAAAAAGTCTTTGTTTAAATTCATTTTGTGCCAGACTGAACTTAGTTATTTTTAACCTCCTCTTATTTTTTTTGGTTTGTTTGTTACGAAATTACTCCGCCAATTATGAATCGATTTCGATGATTCTTTTTTGTTTGATATAAAGAAGTTTAGAATTTTCGTTTTTTGCCACCGACTTCCGAAAATAAAGTTATTTTTCACTTTTTTTGTGTTTTTTTTGGAAGTCGGTTTTTTTTGTTGTGAAAAGTTTTTATTCTAACAACATATTTCTGTTTACATTTTATTAAAGTAAATAGCGAACACAGTTAAGCATACTCTTTTAAATTTTTGTCAACGGTTTGTAACTTCTGTTTTACTCATCAACTAGAAGCTTATTCGTAACTTAATGTAATGTTCCTGCTTGCAGGATGAAGGTGACGGATGGGGTGCAGCCAGATTGGAAGCAGGCGGCCCGACTCGCGGTTTGCGCGCTGTGGGACGCGCATGGGTGGCTGTGGCATGGTAAGTGCATTGTTCACGGTATACCGTATAACTCATTTCTTTTCTTCTTTCTTTCTTTCTTTTTTTTATTTTAAACGTTGCCCCACGCTAGGAATTTCTTCCTGTATCGTGGGTGCGTTTACAAACATAGAAACTCACATACACTAAACACCCAGACCCGGAACAACTACTTGCAGATCATACAAATATTTGTTCCGTGCGGGAATCGAACCCACGACACGTTGCGCAGCAGTCCATCGCTCAGCCACTGCGCCAACCGTGTCGTCGTCGTCATTTATAGCTGGTGCTTAACTATGTTATTCAAGGGCTTGTTAATCCTTACGTATATTATAAATGTGAAAGTAACTGTCTGTCTGTCTGTCTGTCGCGCTTTCACGCTAAAACTACTGAACCGATTTAAATGAAATTTGGTACACACATAGTCTAGAGCCTGAGAAAGGACATAGGCTACTTTTTATCGACGGGCGATGCCGCGGGCGGAAGCTAGTTGAAGCATAAAACTTTTCTTCAATTATTGTCGTAACTTAATTTTAAGCTGTATAGGTAAGGGTCTTAGTCATTTTCTTTTCAACAATTTCATCAGGTTTATTGAACTGTATCTATGTATTAGACATTTTGAAAAGTTTTCAAAGAGAAAAAAACGAACTCTTTGAAAACGGCGTTAAAATTTAATTCACGATAAAATAAAATAAACTCAGGGTTCATTCTAATTTATACTTTATTACAATGAGGTAAGAGTTACATTGTAATGACTTGTTAAATTTGAAAATATATTTGACATCTACCAACCCGCACTGGGCCCGCGTGGTGTATTACGGCCCACTCCCTCTCACAGAGAGGAGGCCTGTGTCCCAAAAGTGGGAACGTTATATTCTGATTATTTATTATGTTATGACTTTCTGAGCTAAGAGAAATTTAATCTGGGTAGGATTATCATCCATTTTAAATCATGTTCCAGTACATTATCAAGATTTGAAAAACCCATATTTCGGTTCTTAGGCTACGACATCCAAGGTCTGGAGAACATCCCAGACGGCCCGTTCCTAGTGATCTACTACCACGGCGCGCTGCCCATCGACATGTACTACTTCATCGCCAGGATGCTGCTCTTCAAGAGGCGGCATATACACACCGTCGCTGATCGGTTCATGTTTAAGATTCCTGGTCAGTAGCTATTTACACTTTTAGTTTTTTTATTAAAAGTTTATGCACAAGTAAAAAAAATAGGTACTGTATATAGGCGGACTTCGTGCCTGACTTTTCTGCTTATCAAAGTTATTTGCTGAATCTGGGCACGATCGACCGTTCTTTAGTTAATTGATTCAGGTGTGACTTTGCGGAAATTCATTATAAAATACAATAGACGTAAGAAATCGACACGATTTTCACCTCTCAACGTTTTTTTTTTATGTTTTCATGTTATTTTTTCAACCCACATTTTCCCCTTTCTGCATGGTACCCACAAGAGCTATAAAATAGCTTAGCCACCGTGATGGAAAGATTTTAATCATACGAATCTGTACGATTGGTAGCGAGTTTATAGAAAAAAACTTAATTAAAATCACATGAAATCCCTTACATTTGAAGCAGATCCATTCGAATTCTAGGAATAAACCTTTGTCTAATATTCTGTCCATTACTTTCCAGGCTGGGCGACCCTCCTAGAAGGCCTATGCGTGATCCCAGGCACAGTGCAGACGTGTGCGTCAGTGTTGCGGAGTGGCAACTCGCTTGCCATCTCACCGGGCGGCGTGTACGAGGCACAGTTCGGAGACCACTACTATAGGCTTAATTGGAGGAACAGGATCGGGTTCGCGAAGGTTGCGCAGGAGGCGAAAGTGGTAAGTGAATCTTTGACGGTATTTCCATGAAGGCGATCAGGGAACGATGATAAATCTAATCGTAACAATATGCAGTTAGGTGTATGGCAGTCGGGAAAGTCCGAAAGGGATACCGGGGCGCTTGGCAACAGGCAACTGAAGGAACACGGGTGGGTTTTAGTCAGTAAAAGTCTGACATGCCCTCCCGTTCCGCCCAGAGCGGGAGAAGTCATTTGATGGTTTCCCGTGGCAGCCTTAACACAATTTAAGTGCTTGCCTGCGTCATCCCATAGTCAGAAATTCAACTAGTAGTTTTTGTTTTATCGAAAAGCAATCATTCCCATTTTGCTAAAATACTCTACTATTATCGAAACTCGTTTTTAATAGAAGTAGGGTATTTTAGTTAACATATTTAGCCTTTTCCCAACTAAGTTGGGGTCGGCTTCCAGTCTAACTGAATGCAGCTGGTTTGCAATTGGTCAATCGTCATCCTGAGGATGCCTCGTTCTGAGGTGAAACACGTGTCGATTTCTTACAGGGTTTTTTATGATTCTTGAAGAATAGTCAAGCGGAATAGGTTACTAAATATATCTACGTCTATTGTATTTTATAATGGATTTCCGCAAAGTTACGCCTGAATCAATTAACTATCTTGAATGCAGCTGTATTCAGCTGCAGTATTTTACATGGCGCGACTGCCTATCTGACCTCCACAACCCAGTAACTACGATACCTCTTGGTAAGTCTGGTTTGTCAGACTTTCGGGCTTCTGACGACCCGTAACGACTGTCAAAGATCCACGAATGACAGCCGGGATCAATGTCTTAACGTGCTTTCCGAGGCACGGAGGAGTCTCGATATGTAAAGATGGTCACCCATCTACGGACCAACTCTGACAAGCGTAGCTTAACCGGATGGATCGGCCCGTGCGGCTGTTATCACTTAGCCACGAGCCATACCATACCATAAATAAAATATATTACCATAAGTACCATATTCCTCCACAGCCAATAGTCCCGATGTTCACACAAAACGTGCGCGAAGCGTTCCGCACAGTGGGTTGGCTGCGCGGAGTCTGGCTCAAGATATACGCGACCTTCCGCATGCCGCTGGCGCCCGTGTACGGAGGGTTCCCCGTCAAGCTCATCACTCACCTGGGCAAGCCGATACCGTACGACCCGGAGTTGTCGCCTGAGCAGTTACAGCAGAAGGTGAGAAGTATATTGGAGCTGAGGATATGTCTTGTCGGTGTACTAAGAGTTCTCCGTCAGGCTTCTTTTTTTCTTTAATATTTTGGAACATTTATTCTTACAAATCCCAGTAACTCATCCTTGGAAGAAGATTCTTACTTTCTGTTACAATATTACTATACTTTACCCTCCCTTTGCCCCTTGCCCCCGGCCCGCGCTATCTACCGGCCGCAGTGCGGCGCTCATTGGTCAACGCCGCCCGCTGCGAGCCGCGCGTTCCTAAGGCGCGATACAGAATTGGATCAGCAAGAACTTTATCACCGTTATCTTTGTTTTCATTGTCCAAAACTAATTTATCTGAAAACTCATGATGTATTTTTAAAAAAGGACTTTCTTTCCTCATAGGAGTCGATGGCAATTTAAATAGACTCTGCTCAGAATTCGGCCAAGTGTTTGGCGTCCATCAGTTCCTATAACGTGCAGCTGACAGGACAAGCAGGACACGACATTAAGTGTCCCATCGTTTGTGGCAGTCCTTACAGGCAAAGTTACTATAAAAAGTTATATTGATTTGACTATGCGTCAAGATAATCAATAGCACTAATAGTTAAACTCCGCATAAGAATACCCAGGAAATGGGCATTAAATTCTTCCTCCGCAAATAATATACCTAAATAAATCAATGTGCTTTTTCCAGGTCGCAAGTGCAATAGAAGAATTAGTTGAAGAACATCAAAGGATCCCAGGCAGTATCCTACAAGCTTTGCTGGAGAGAATCCATGAAATCCCCAAGAGGAGTAAAAACATACCTCCTCTCGCCAACGGAAAGTGCCAGAACGGCACTTTGATCGCCGCCTCCAGTGGAAATTGTGACAAAAGTGCAATAAGTGACAAATCGAAAGTTTCGTAAACACTAAAAAGTGATATAGTGACTGATTTTGTAATTTTAATAATTATTATTATTAAGTGGCGATCGGAAGTTGTTAATAGAGAGATTTGGCTGTTTAGAATTTTCTAATAATTTTTTTTTTTTAATTTTTCGGCCATTTTAGTGTTTTAGGTCTGATGGTAGGATAAATCCAGATGTATAAATATTTTTTGGATAAATCCAGATTTATAAATATTTTTTGGGACTTAGCTCATTTGTATAGCAGAATAAAAATAACTACCACTGAAAATAAGACAAAATATAGGAAAATAATTACTGAGTGAAATCCATCGTGACAATGTCCGCAAAAAAAACTGCGAAAAGGTGACGAAAAAAAAAATTTTTTTTTTCGAATATCTCGTATCTTATTGGTTTTGCTATAATTGATTATGTTATTTTTTTATAGTAACAGCATTATTGACCAACTGGGTAAAGGCTTCTTCTGAAAATCAGAAGGCACAAGCATTGATCACCACACTTGCTCAACACAGGTTTGCCAGTTCAGACTTATGTTAACTATAGGTCCCGGTTTCATCACGATGTTTTCCTTCACCGATGTTTGTAATATCTAAGATAAAATCAGAAAGTACAAATAAATTGAATAAGTTATAATGGTACTTGCCCGGGTTTGAACCCACAACCGTATGACAAACGCGGCCTTAACCACTGGGCCATCACGACTTAATACATTATACATTCATAAAGCATTTATTTTATAGTAATTATCTTCAAACCATAATTTTGCTTTCATACAAATGAGTTCAGCACCTTATGCAAATATGCATTTAAAATTACCCCTTCTTCGCAGTCGGGTAAAAACAAACTTCTTATGTCGCTCCAATAACTTTAGTTATAGTTAAGCCGCCATTTTTAAATGTACAGTGTTCGTTAGTCAAGCCCTGCATTAATATTAATAACAAAAAAAAACTATAGTGTATTCTTCCTTACTTGTCATATTTGGTAAACAAACATTGTATCAAAATCACGAGTATTCGCATCACATGTTAATATGAAAAAGATCTTTGTAAGAAACATATCTATATACATAATTATTACAGTTTCTTTTCGTGTCTGTCTATGTGATCGTGTTGTTCTTCTAAACTACGCAACGGATTTTGATGCGATTTTCACCATCATTTAGAGAATTTATTTAGGAATGTTTAGGTTTAAAATGTAAAATTAAACTTACATATAATAAGGAAATCTCGATGTTTTATCAAGTCGTACAAACCGTGCGAAGCAGGGGCGCGCTCTAGAGTGATATAAATCACATGAAAAACTTCTTCAAATTAACCATTTCTAAACACATTCTCAATATCGATACCTCAGTGCGCCATATTTGTTTATGAAATAAGACAAGTTTAGTCGAATGAACTTTACTTTATGAGTAGCAGGGTGCTAATACTCATATGTTAGTACGTACTTGCCTGTACACAGTGGCTTACGATGGACACACAACTTGTATGTTTTTACCTTACTTTCCGTGTGTAAGGGGTGCACACATGTTCTGTTCGGTATGATTGGGCACAGCCTGGCGGCAAAATCGAATATATGTAAATATATGTTCGGGAATAAGCCGGTTGGCTTAGCTCGAATTGTGCCGAGCCGACCCGATCATGAGTAAGCGAAGTAGATACCGAACGAAGTTTACCGATTGGCGCGAGTCGAATAAAAGCAGCGTAGTAATTGCTTCCGAAGCTATATGTAGTAGTATATTGCTTCGGATCGGCTTTGTTGTTCACTAAAACTGCCGCATCGAATGTACCCGAACATGAGTATAACCGATTTATCTAAAAAAAAAAACTGATAGGCTCGTCCATCACAAGTCACTGTCTTCAGGTATTTAGGATTAGAATTAAGTTACGCGAACTGCTTACAAAAAGGAGGTTATAAAAAATCTTTATTTTCTCGACATCTACAATTCTACATACATCTTAATTTAAAATAAAATAATGTTTTCTACGAAAAATTTATTTGTAAAAGTTTTATTTGTGTCCAATCAAAAGGAAATTATGAATGCATTCCGTTTATTTAGCTTTTATACGTTTTACCGAATTTAAATTGCGCGAATTTGTAATGCTTTCGACATATCATGCAATCATATAGTTACTTAAATGTGATAAATAAGAAAATGGGTTCCCAAATTCTTTGATAGTCTAAAATTATCATAACAATTATTTGCTCTGTCTCTTTTTGTCATTGTGGTGATAGAAAGAGAGGTAAATATGGTAATGTATTTTTAATAGAAATGATTAAAACAAAATTGTATGAAAATGTAAAATTGAGATACAAAATAAGCATTTTTAGCATACAGTAAACAAAATATATATAATGGAATGATGTATTTATTAGTTTATAGTCACAAAATGATCGGGAGAAAAATAGAGATGGCGGACTAGACGATCAGGCTAGGGCTAGTTCACACCGAGACGCGACGCGACGCGCACTTTTTATGATCCAATACAATATCGAATTTATTTACTACACAATAAGGTACACGCGCTGCGCACCCCGCATATCTCAGCGTACTTTGACACGTGTCAACCCTCGCCCTGAAATTATACCTTTTCGTGAAGAAAATAAGTTCCACAATTGTTTAAAAGTAAGCGTATCGTCATAATCGACCACAGACAAATTGACGAAATATGAATAATAAAGGTACAAAATTCCTCTGTGGTTGAGGATTCCGGGTGTAGCTCGCTTCCACCTTCGGCCAGCATTGCTATTCTGTAACCATCTGACCGCGAAAACTTAAGTGAGCTTGAAGTGAACTGTCACTGCCTTGGTATCAATAAGAAAGAAAGAAAGAAAAATGCGTTTATTGGCATTGTATCAGAAAAATACACCTTAAAAATTAAAAAAAAACAATCATTACAATGCCAAAAGGGCCTCAGCTCAGCATAATGTCAGATGGCAACACAAAGTGTACCACCTGACGCTGATTTTCAGCTGCAACACACGAGTGTTATACGCTAGAATAATAATATAACAAATTAAAAACTGATTTATAAGGTAAAAGAAAAACAATAAATAAAATACCTAATAAACGATACTTATCGATTTATTTATAAATCGATGACAACGACACCTCACTCCACGATCACTTCACCTAAGTTTTCAGGGTGGGATGGTTATAGAGTAGCAATGCTGATCATCACTTACGATCAGGTGAGATTAAAGCCAAGAGCTTTCCGTTGCGGTAAAAAAAAACTGCGTACTACGCTAGACTATCTCAAGGTCAAAGTGTTCCACTGTAGTGCGGTGTACTGTACTTTTTAATACTGATGACGATACTAATGTCTGATTGTCTAGTGCATTGTCCACCTTGGTGTAATTTAGTGTGAATGAAGTCTGAAAAAGTGTCATCGGTTAATTTGGCTAATACTACGAACAGTACTCAGCCGTAAATATAGCACATCGATGTGTTACACAGGGTCGAATTAAATTCCTTAACGAAACTTCACAGACATGATGGCTATCGATATTTATCAGAAAAACTCAACTCATACTTCAAGTAACACTACCAGCGGTCAAGGCTCGGAACCGGTTTAAAAAATACCGGTTAATTTCGGTTTTCCTCAGAACGTTTCTTAAGAACGTGAACGTTTCAAAAACTTTACTTTTAACCTAAATTAACCGGGTTATTCGACGAGCGGCATGTCGGCATTCTTACTACTGAATAAAAACTGAACAGCGCCAAACGTTACGTTTATCGTACGTCCGTATTAACCGGTCTTTATTGCTCTAAACCGGTTAAAGAAAACGGTTTATGCGAACGAAACCGAATGTAAAGGTTTTTGCGTCATAACGGCTTGAAAATTTAATCGGTATCCGAATCTTGAGAGCGGTCTTTGACCCCAAAAAAACATCAAATGTGTTTTAATCATGTTTGAATATCGATACCCATCACATCTGCGGAGTTTCGCTAGCTAGTTTAATTCGACCCTGTATTTACGCCCGGATACTAATATTATTATAAATTTGATATAAATGTGTATCTAAAGCAGTGGCTCGCTGTATTGTTACTCGAATAAGATTCAAATTTTCATCTATAGAAATATGTATATTCGAATAGTTGATAATATTTCGCATTTTAACTTTGAAAGTGATTTCTTCCTTATCCACCGTAGTAAGCATGGAGTGTTATACGCCGATACAGAGTAAACATATTGCTATCTTTGTCTAACAGGCAGAGCAAGAAAGAGACAATGACAGTTAAAGCTGTCAAACTAACTTACATTAAAATTCAATTGATTTCATGCAGCCTGTTGTAAGGTATTGCCTAATTCAATCTTTCATCTCTTTCTGGCTTGATGTATAAGTAAGAGATAGCAATATTTAAGCTTAGCTGAGTCAATGCCCCGAAAGAATTCAAAGTGCGGAAAATTATTTGCACAAGCTTTGGATCACTCGTCATTAGCCAATCAGAGTTAATCTGCATGACGCGACGCTTACGTTCGACCAATGACAGACGTTTCTATTACCGGCCAATATCACTCCATATTTCATATAGCGGAACGTAGAATAAATCAATAAGAATGTATAATTATTATAATTAAGTACCTATCTGCATTTAATGTGGATTTTTCAAATATTTCTCTATACACTGTGTGTATTTGAGTTGACAGACAAGTACAGTACAAATTTTTTCTTAAGGTTGATGCGCTAGGGTGGCCCGCGAAATTCAAATTTTCTTACGTTTTTTGCAATTTGCAGGTCAGTATCACATTGTATGTTAATATAAATATTATTAGCGGCCGTAACAAATATGTATTTACAGAATTATAAACATTAGAATCAGCAATACAACTCTCTAAGTTCATGGAAGTGCATTGAATTAAAATTTCGTCAGTCAATGCACTTCCATGAACTTAGAGAGTTGTATTGCTGATTGTAATGTATGCGCATCAACCTTAATGTCTCTCGGCAATCTTCGTGTTTCGTCAGTCGTCGGATTTCTATCAGTTGCCCTTTCTACTTGGTGCAGACCGGACGCTCTCAATCGACTTGGAAGTATATAGAGTTGTTAATACTCTTTTAACTTAATGTAATTTATTTTAAAAATGGGAGGAAATAGTTTTATAGCTCTTTATAGTTCACACCGAAATCAAAATAAAACAACAATAAAGTACCTACTTAGTTCTGAATTCAAATTATTATACACGATAAAAACTAATAATTGATGGACATGGAAATTTGCATTCGTTTGTATTCGAAAATGCGATGATTCCCGAGAGATATTAAGAAAATAGTTATACTGTAACTGGGTGGAATGCGCTCCTTCTATCTCCACAATATAAACCTGGCTTCACAAATTATTTTGATACAATAATTCATATGAGTATTTAAACAAAAATAAAACTTATATATTTACAATAAAGTTCAAATTAATTATGCGCTTTTTGTGTTTAAAATACGTAGATACTTGTATGCAGAGTTATATTTAATTATATCTTCAATTGTATCAGGCTTATTTTCGCGCTCTTAGTTTGGCGGCGTAAATATATCGCGGCTGTTTGATTCTCAACTCTCGGCGTTGAACCGAGGGTGGAAAATCCAACAGAGTGCACTTAGCGCGGCAAAAAAAACACTGTTGGATTTTCAACTCTCGGCGCTAAGCAGTGCGTTGAAATTTCAATGCGGGAAAAAATCGCCAGTGCGGTCCTGGGCTTACAAGCAATATCGTGAATCTGCTCCCACATTTACTATTTAAAATCATTGCATTTATTTTGTAAAAAAGCGGCTCAATCAAAATTATGTGTAAAATGTTGTGCTGCATTTGGCCTTATAAATCCAGTGTTAAATTAATTTTGGATAACTTTTTCTTAAACACTACATTCCAAATTATTTGTCACAAAAATTGGTTTGGGCCACTTTTGCTGTAATTCTCAAAAATCTAGGTACAGCAGTAACATCATAATCAGCCTATAACGTTCCCACTGCTGGGACACAGGCCTCCTCTCTGTGAGACGGAGTGGGCCCAGTGCGGGTTGTTAGATGTCACATGTCTTCGAATTTTTGGTTCTAGGACATGTCGGTTTCCTCACGATGTTTTCTTTCAATGTCTTGAGAGTAGAAGTGATGAAATAATTTACACAAAGTAAAGCGCCTGTCCGGGTTTTAACCTACGACCTACGATTACCACTGGGCCACCACTGCGCTCTCTCATGTATAGGCTACCTCGTAAATGCTTTACCACTTTTAGGTTCAATGTCACTTACTCGACATAAAACGACAATATAATATTTGTCTATGTGTCAGTAAGATAGTTTCAACTTGAGGATTTTCCTGAAAATTAACGGCTCATTGACCAATAGGAGCGAAGGTTTCGTTCGCTTACGGCACGCGCCAGTCGCCGGCCCCGCTCATCTTTCTTGTCGCGACCTGTGCTACATCCGCATCCGCATAAACATCCGCATTAATTATTGCGGATGCGGATGCGGATGTCCAAATCGATGCGGAAGCTCCGCGGTTGCGGATGCGGATGCAACATCCCTGATACTAAGTACGCTGTTTTTAACAAAATGTTGACCGCATATAATATAATGTTAGAATAATGTCATTTTAAATGGTACAAAAAATCCATTTTCTTGTAACTATGAATGAATAGCTCTTATCTATTAGTGCCAGAGTTTTATACCAAAAGTTAACCCTAACTAGACTGCTAACGTCTTTGTATTCTTTGTATACTTAATTCGAAAACAAATACTTAATATAAGAAGATATTTTACAAGACATGTCTTTTATTTACCTAAGAGGTTGTTTTATTTGCCTAAAAAGGCGTCTACGAAAGTTATTTTTGTTCCGTAGCGAAAAAGGGATGGCGCTACTGTTATACGTTTTTAGGGTGACGTACCCAAAGGTTCCCAACAGGACCCTATGCACGCGCTGCGCAGAACCGCGTACTCGATAGTAGGCTTGCAGAAAAAATATCGATACATCGATATTTTTTTTTCGATATATCGATATTTTTTATTTCGATATATCGATATAAAATATCAAGTATCGAAAATGTATCAAAAACGATATAGTTTTTCCAATAGCAACACCGTTGTCGCCACTGAGTAAAATCGCCGGAATACAGAGCCGTAAAAAGGATTTTTATTTTTTATTATCAATTAAAGTTCTTTATTTTTTAATTTATAAATTTCACCGATATATCGAAATATCGATTTTTTTTTTCGATATATCGAAATCGATATCGATTTTTTTTTAAATATTGATATTATATATAATAGGTCTTTACCTATGAAATTGCCGTTTTGTATGAAAAAATTTAAACGAATTTTTTTCATGAATTTTTTATTTGTATTAATCGAAGTAATCACCCATGCAATCAATGCATCTTTGCCATCGCAGTGGCAGTTTATTGATGCCCTTCTTAAAGAAATCAGCTGGACGGGAGGCAACAAATTCTTCAAAGGCATTTTGTACTGCCTCTCGGGTATTGAATTTTTTTCCCGCCAAGAAGTTATCCAAATTCTGGAAAAAGTAGTAGTCTGTAGGCGCAAGGTCTGGTGAGTAGGGCGGATGACGGAGAGCTTCCAACCCCAGTTCTTGCAACTTGGAGACCGTCTGCTGTGCAGTATGAGGTCGCGCGTTGTCGTGCAGGAGCAGCGGAGACGAGCGATTGACCAATGCTGGTTGGAGATGCGCCAGCTTCTCCATCATTGTTTTCAGTTCTTCACAGTACACATCTGCAGTAATGCTCACCCCGTTTGGTAAGAAGCTGTGATGAATCACACCGGCGCTAGACCACCAAACAGTGACCATCACTTTTCTAGGGGTAAGTTTTCGTTTAGGGCATTGTTTAGGTGCTGAACCAGGATCCAACCAACTTGCTGAGCGCTTGCGGTTATCAAACAGAATCCATTTTTCATCGCAGGTAACAATGCGGTTCAAAATTCCTTCATTTGTGTGTCTGTTGAGCAGTGCAAGGCACGTCTCGACGCGTACTTCGCGCTGGCGATCATTGAGTTCGTGGGGCACCCATTTGTCAAGCTTTTTTACCTTGCCAATTTGACGCAAATGGACCAATATTGTTTTGACGCTAACGTCGAAAGCTGCTGCTAATTCAGCCGTAGATTGTGTATCATCAGGTTCCACAATCGCCTTTAATTCGTCATTGTCGACCAAAGTCTTCGGACGACCGCGAGGTTCATTTTTCAGGTCGAAATTTCCAGAACGGAAGCGAGCAAACCAATAACAGGTGGTGCGTTGGTTTGTAGTGTTAGCTCCGTAAACGTCGTTGATGTTGCGTGCCGCTTGTGCCGCGTTGCTGCCACGACGGTACTCATATTCCATAATTACTCGAATTTTTAACGTATCCATGATGACGAAAAAGATTGAAATGCGATGAAAATGTAACACTAATCAATAAAGAAATGACTACTTTTGGAAAAAAAAATCCATGTTTTTAAAATAAAATTAATTTGAAATTAGAATTCTTAGCCAAACAAAAATTATTTTGATTTGAAATGGCCAGTACTGCAGAACGGCAATTTCATAGGTAAAGACCTAATATATCGATATTTTTTGGCACTTCTTGCATCCCTACTCGATAGTTGTTAAGAAGTGCGCGCAGCGTCGCGTCGCATCTCGGTCTGAACTGACCCTAAGGCTCCGCTGTCCGGCCGTCTGTCACAGGGTTGTATCTTTTGAATCATTTTAAGTAGACACTTGAAATTTTCAGTGTGTACTACTATTGTCGTTATACCATGTTACATATTGTACGGTGGTACGGAACCATTCGTGTGCGAGTCCGAATGGCCGTTTTTTGTATATATCCATCTCTTTTTCACACTGGAATAGCGACATAAGGCACTAGCACGCATTGGATAAACGTAATAACAGGGAACCGAAATTAAAAAACTCGTTTAAAAAAAAAACATCATTTATTACTTATTTATAAGGAGTCCTTCACATCAAAGTTGGGAAAAGGCTTGGCTTATGTTGATGTCAATCCCCCAGTTTTCTGAAACCCTACCATTACAGACTGTTATTAAATCTCTACTTTAAAAAAAATCAGCCTATGTAGTTCCCACAGCTGGGACTGGCCTGAATAGGCCCACTCCCTCTCACAGAGAGTTCTGTGGACTGAAATTCACGTAGCAGTGGGCCGCGTGCGAGTTGGTAACACATGCCTTGAACTGCGTCCCCACTTTTAACATGTTCGCTAACAAAACTCCCAACGTGAAATACGTGAAGCCAAATGTAACGTCACACAGCTATCCATTCCAAACTCTCATAGCTAATCACGACGTTTTCCCAAACCATACCTATTTACAACGTCAGACGTCATGCTGGACAAAATTCGTCACTTTATTGGGCGAGTTGTTGACGTGTTGGACATGTTTCCTCACGATGTTTTCCTTCACCATTTTTAGAACAGTCTTTAATTAAATAAATTACGCAAAAATGCACGTAGACTTTCAGACTGACACGAGACTTTCAGAAATCGGAGGGTGAATTATTACTATACTATAATATCATACAAAATTTGTCGAAACGCACACACCAACACTACTTTGTCTATAACGAATTATCACATCAGTCAACAATTTATGCTTGTATGGAAGGCTGGAGGGAAAAAAACATGATCATTTGGATTGGGGATAACAATTGGACACTTACAAACAATGACTTAACACAAAATAAGATTACATTGCGCATTGGTTATAAAGGGAAGAAGTTACAATAATAATCCATTCCAATTAAATGTTCCTAAATTTCTACATGTGTGGGTACCATCGTAATCTCTACTTCACCATGTAAAGGCCGGTTTACACGAGGAATTACCCGCCTCAAATGAGCGATTTTAAAAAGAGGATATAAAAGCTGACTCGTGTAAACAGTATGAAGCGAATCACAGTTTGAGAAAATCGTCTGAAGAGTCTCATTTAACTTAATCTATTTTAGGCTAGTTCGCCACCGCCGCCGTCGTAGCGCCAGGCGATTATGGCACTCAATGAATGAAATTCAAACGCACGAGTGCCATAATCGCCTGGCGAGACTCATAATACGGAGAATCGAGTAGTTCAATGTGTAAATGAGCCATTATCGGTCGAGTTGTATACTAGCATATACCTACCGCCTTTCAAATATCTTTTCCTACACTTAGCATGATCGCGTTATTTCGCTTTCAAAAATGAACTTTACTGTAATAAACATAGGGTATATCATATTTTGTATGCCTTTGCCCAGCAGTGAGACAGTTTAGGCTAAATAGATAGATAGATAGATTATTGTGTATGGGCTATACAAACTATACCCTATGTTTATTACATTAAAGTTAATTTTCTGTTGTTTGTAACGCGAAAATTGTGCTAGCCTAACACGATTTCAAGTCATCTCATCATTATCGTTCCACTGAGCCCACACATGTGGAGGTAAGGCCTAGATGAAGTCCGAGTAGTTGTTGACGTCATCAAACTGTTGCGGCTGCGACGCCGGCCGGGGAGCGCCGCCGCCGGGCCTGTACTGCGGCTGCTAGGGACAGACGTCGATTTTAATAAGATGATATGAGTGGGACGTAGAATAGATAAGTATACAGGCAACTTAAGACCTTATTACAAAACAACTATCGGTTAAACCATTTGAATTTCGAACTTTAATCCCACAATAATAAAGTTTTAAATACAAAAACTGATTTTAAACCCACGTACTTTACACACACAGACCAACCAAAGTATAGCTTGTCCAGACTGATTTGACGTAATGCGGTAGTGGGGCGCGTCATTTCAGACTGGACAAGCTTTACCTCAGTTGAAATAAGGTTCAAAATGCAAAAACCGGCTCGAAGATTTAGGCTTGGACTTAACTTAGAAGTCGTTTCGTAATGAGACGGCTAGGGTTTACACTAGTCTTTAAATAATTTCTGATTGCATGTTCGTCACATGATCTGACCAAGATAATCTCTGGACTTTGAAAGAGATTATGACCTCTGAGTTTGTTTCGGATTTTTCCTCAGAGTAGTCAGATAGGAAACACAGACCTCATCTAGTTTCAAAATATTATTATTTCCTATAGACATGTAAAAGTGCTTTTTAAAAACCAATTGCCAGAAACAAAATATGACTCAGCAAGTGGCCTTTAAAAAAAAAATAGCGTAGTTCTTGCCATTAAAACGTCTTGTTCATATTGAATAAAAGTATCCCCTTGCTTGGTCCCTAGATATTTGTTTTGTCTGTATACTTATCTATTTTATTTGCTTACGACATTTATAAAAATTAACTTAAAATTATGACGCACACAGACAACTTTCCAGCTTTTTTCTGTAATTGTAGACTTCCTATATTTTCTTCAAAATTTATATAGCCCTTAAAATTACATGATTAGTTAACAAAATATACAATTTGAAGAATGAGATTTAATGATGGAACTAATTTTAAAGCAGGTATTAATTAAATTAAATGAAAATATTAGTTCTATGAAAGTATTAATATTAATCAAGTAAGAAAACTTAGAAAAGCATGCAACATAAAAAAGTGAACTAATGACATGTCTTCAGCAATATCAGCCCAAAATATTTCAAAACAGGAACACAAAGAGATGCTCATTTATTTTTTTCACCTGGGCAGACTTTTCAGGCGAAAGCACCAAGGTAACCCGCGAAATTAACATTTTCTTACGTTTTTTGCAATTTGCAGGTCAGTGACATATATGTTGATCAAAATATGCGACCGTAACACACATGTAAAACCGTAAAACTCTATGAATCCAAACGAATTCAAGAGAAAATTAAAGTCATAGTTATTGAAGAAATGTTATTACAGGATTGAAGAGTTTCTCAAAGATAAATAGTAATTCGAACTAATATGTCATTATATTTTAATGACTAAGTAATATATCCAACATTCTATCATGCATGACATTACATCCTAATGAATTTTATTGACACACATTCCTTTGAATTTAATTTATATTGATTTTGAATTAAGTTAAATTATTATAATTAATATTATGACTAATAATTTTGTGAACAATGTGGAACAGTGTTTGTATATTCTTTTTTTGATTTTTCCTGGCTTTACGATGATTCTTTAATTTTTGTGTTACATTTATTATTAAAACGACTACGTGTATTATTATTCGTTTATTGTTAAAACCAGAGTTCGACACAAATGTAAATTTGTTGAAGAATAAATAAATATGTATTTACAGTATTAAAGTCATCAATACAACTCTAAGTTCAAATTACCCTATTGAATGACTATTTAATGATATTTTAAGTCAATTCTAACTTAGTATTAATGGTTTTAATGATGATAGTTCTGTAAATACACATTTGTTACGGTCGCGAATGATATTTTGATAAACATGTAACCTGACCTGCAAATTGCAATAAAACGTAAGAAAATTTAAATTCAGCGGGCCACCTTATTGCATCCACCTTAACGCTTAAATCTTATACTCCATAATTTATGGTACTCATGGAATGAAAACCCAGGAAAACACAGTAGCGAACCATAGACAATAAGTCTCGCGTTCACTAGGCACAACCCAATATTGCTTATGTTGCGGACTAACCACGTTTTCCATCGTTAGTACATGTCATAGCTCACACAAATTAGTAATAGAAGGTGTGAAGCATTACTTGTGCGTGCGTTAAGTGCGTGCGGGGGGTGAGGCGGAGTGAGCGGGCGAGGGGGGCCTCACATGTGCGGCCGAGCGCCGCGCGGCTGCTGCTGTTGCTAGAAACATTCGGTGCTCAGCTAGGTTGAGTCGAGTTGAGCGTCACGTGGCGGTTGAGCGTGACGTGGGTGTTGAGCAGAACATGGTGGTTATTTGTAGGAGTTGAGTAAGACATGTATTATTTCGAATTTCCTTTGAGTACGTTAAGTTTTGGTACTTTATTATTATTATTTATATCTTTTCAAGTATAAAAAAATAGATTTATAATCTACGCTGTTTTTTTTTGCATCCACGTAAACAAACAATATATTGCGTATTATAGAAGGGCTATGCGTAGCATTAGTAATATTTAATTTTAAAATATTAAATCACCATTTCGCACCCTTAGAATTATAGAGACTCAACAAGGAAACGCAAATTTTTGGTAAGCGTGGCATAAAGATTCACAAGTCTATCAATCTTGTAGAAAAGAAAAGATATTCGACTGAATGTTTGTCCTTTTCTACTCATAAATCGGTTACTGTTTTAATTAAAGTCGATGCAGATGACCATTTTAGGTCGTTCTGTGGCGGAAAGTCTAATAATCAAAATTTCGTATTGAGTCTGTATAATTCTAAAGGTGCGATTTATTAAAATGCAATTGAATAAATAAAAACGCATAATACAAAATCCCTATGTTTTGCTCAACAAAAATATTTCAATCTCAGTAGCCACTAGCCAACACAGAATGCTGAGCAATGTCACACTCAATCGCACTAAGAAGTTGAGCACGACATGTTAAAACAAGCTGTAATGATGAGAAAGCGTTAGTTACTTGTGCTCGTGGACATCTGAAAGAGCGCTATGAATGATTATAAATATTATGAAAGACATAGAGATGGGCTGAATTTAAAAATCTGTAATTGGGCAATAACCGACTGCAACGAAGCGAAAAGTTATGTGATCATCATCATCGTTTCTGTCGAAAGACGTCTACTGCTGAGCCCCTAGACAAAGTGACATTCTATCAACGATAACGATGATGGAAAAGGCAAAAATGTATAGGACTGACATAAGCTTATGTCAATCCTGTTGAAAGCCGTTGTAGAAATACGAAACGCTTTCGAAGCGATTGTCACTTGTCTAGGCCCTCAGGACATAAGCCTCTCCCAAGCACCACCACTTCGACCGTTTCTGTGCTTCTCGCATCGCTTTCGACGCCATCGGCCATTTGTTCTGCGAGCAATGTGCCCCGGCAAGTGACGACTGCCACTTAAGTTTGGCAATTCTTCATGTGAATGGGGAATACAACACTGCTGAAATTGCTAGTGAGTTATAAAAATATTAAAGTTCAAAATAAAATGTATTTCCATTCAGCCCATCTCTAAAAATAAAAGTCGAGTGCAGTACAAACATAAAAGGCATGAACCTCGAACTGTAAAAGTCATTTTCAATTGTTTTTTCGATAATTTTGTACAGCTCATCTGAATGTCTACGGTAATAAAAAAAAGGGTGTTTATGATCCGCGAGTGTGGTTATGATCACAACGACTGGAGCCGATTATACGCAATTCAGCGCCGAGTTTACGCGACTCTGCGTCACCGACCGACTGGAGCCGAGTATACCTGATTCAGCATCACCGACCCGAGTGTGACGTTTCAGCTTCGTTCACTATTCAAAAAGAGCGCCTTTTCACCTCAAAAACAATTGATTATAACTTGCAAGCTGAGGTCATGAAGTTAGTATACAAATTATTTACCACTAGTTTTAGTGAAGTTTCTCTAAAACTATTATTATTTTCTACAAGAAATAAAGGATCATGAGTGATGGTGAAATTGTGCTAATTTCTATTCACTTGACTTTTACATAATTATTATGCTGAAACCTCAAATATCCGCGTTATTTTGTTAACATTAAATGAACTTTATGATATACAAATAGGGTAATAACGAGAATGTTTGGGTAAATACGCCAAGAGAAGTGCCAGTATTAGAGGTTGTAGGTTTATAAAAATAGTGTTAATGTCAAGTAAATCTATGCTTACATACAAACCAATATATTGATATAAACAAACAATAAAGATGGTCAAAAATGTTTCATTTTGTGCCCGACTAACATACCGACATCACGAATCCGTTTTCTAACTGTGATTAAGGCATATATAGTACATGACAATGTCTAATTTGTAATGGTCTGTTAGAAGTGTCCTTATAAGGGCCGACACAGGCCTGGCAAAGCGCAGTGCGGTTTACTCAGCCAAACAAATAACAACATTGCCCTTCTTAAAATAAAGTCGAAATTAAATAACCTTACCGCGTATCTCAATCCGGTTTGTTGCTCTCTCGGACTAATGGAAGTTTATTTATTTTCAACTTTATTTTAAGTTGTGCAAGGTGGGTATTTGTATGCCAGTGATTTCTGCGCTTCTCCAGGACTGCGCCATAAAGGATGATACATACCTTGCTTTTAGTCATTCCAAAAATAAACATTGCAGAGGAAAAATCTACAGATCGCTTCTTGGTTCACGCGAATTTTCGGGTCTGTCTTTGAGAATTACGATATTCTGTGGTGATGCAAAAATGATTATTTGACTTCTACGAATAATATTAATATCCTTAACCGTTGTTCATATTGAGGAGCTCGTTGCTAAGTTATAAGAGCCGCGAGGGTCGATCCCATCAGGTTAAGCTACGCTTGCCGGGGTTGGTCCATGGATGGGTGACCATCTTTACATATCGAGTCTCCTCCGTACGTCGGAAAGAACGTTAAGCCGTTGGCAGACGTTACGGGTCGTCAAAACAGTCTTACCGAGGGGTAAAGTATTACCCAGTTACTGGGTTGTGGAGGTCAGATAGGCAGTCGCTCTATGTAAATTATTGGTATCTAGCTGGATTCGGTTAGACTGGAAGCCGACCCCGATATAGTTGGGAAAAGGCTAGGCAGATTGATCCGTTGTTCATATTCGATTGTCATCAAAGCATTTATAGATTTTCCCTATACGACCTATAACAAGCGTATTTCAATTTCACACGTTAATCTTGTAAGCATTTTTTTCTTTTTTGTTTGGTTTTTATCAGGTCAACCTAGGAGGTTATCGGCTGCTTAACCGGGCTATCCTGGGAATGCCTTAGTGGCGGCATCTACATCGCCACATGCGAACTACGCATCTAAGACATGACGTCACACAAAATCCTGCATCGCGCAATTAGAGTTTACCGCGCGATCAACATAATATACAAGATTCCAAGATCAATCGTTGGACAGTTGCCCGCCAGACACTGTCTTTTCTTTGGGTCTAAAAACTGAGCTTTATTTAGTCCTCTACGCCCGGTGCCACGTACCTGCTGCAGCAGATGGCGCAGGCCCGGGTTGGACGGCAGCAGCGGGCGCATGACGCGCGGCGCGTGCGCAACGCCGCCCGCATGCGCCACGCCGCCCGCGTGCGCCACGCCGCCCGCGCCGCGCAGCTGCTGCTGCAACTGTTGCTGCAGCTGGTGCTTTCGCTGCTGCTCCTGGGAACGTTTAAACGGCGCCTTTGAGCATTGTCAAAAAACCGATAGCGCTCGGATCGGTCACTCCACCGCGTGTGCTCGTACCGCGCTCCTGCCGCACCCGATCGATGCACACCGGATCGACCGTTGTGGACCCAGCTATTTATCAGTATGATAACTAAACTACACCTAAATGATGACCAGTTCAGGCCTTAATCTTACCTCCAGCTGTTTATAATGCTGCTCTTGCTGTTGTGCGGCATGCAAGTGCGACATAATATCCATCTGTGACTTGAACTGCGCCTCCTGCTGATGAGCAGCTTCCAGGGTCTGCTGCAGATGCTGGATCTTCTCCAGGTTGTGTTGCCGAGCTGCTTCTAAGCCATCGAGTTGAGTGACGGGGCGCGGTCCCTTGCCGCCCACTTGTTGGACTTGCTGGCCGATTGAGCCGCCTATCATCATGCCCTGGGGATTTAATAATAATAATCGTTCATTTCACACAATACTGGTATTCAGCTGCATCCGGTTAGACTGGAAGCCGACCTCAACATAGTTGGGATAAGGCTAGGCAGATAATGAATCATTCATTTCACACATTGGTGCCCATACAAGGGACAGCCCTCCGCAAATTAACAGTTAAATTCATCCCATTATCCGCGGAGGGCTGTCCCTTACTCCATGTATAATTACAAAGTCTTAGTTGATATTTCTAAAAGAAGCTAATAATAACATAATAACCGCTCCCCCATTTCACACTTGCAAGAGAACCAGATTTGTAGGTGGAATTAGCGAATTTGCGGTAATAAGGTTGGGGGGTAGATAAAAAAAAAAACTATCGACTGAACATGACCTACAAACATAGTTCAGTGTTATTATAAGTGAAAAAAGAGCAACAGACTTCAAAAAAATATTGACTTTACTTTACCGGCCTCAAACTTAAGCGCATGCGTAAAACCAATGACGAATGTGTGAGTCACGCAACAAATACAAACCCATGAACGGAGCTCTACTATACGCTGTCTTGTTGACACATCTTATACAACGTAATTTTTTCTTTATGCTAAACCCGAAAAGGGGTCATTATTCTCATCATTTTGAACAACTTTTTCTATGGGACCAACTTTGAAATCGCGAAAAAAAAATCAGCTGTTCCCTACATTGAAAAAATAATGTTGTATATAGAGAATTGGTCTTTTGCCGTTTTATATTAAATTAAGTTAAATCATTTTTATTTCAGAACCAGCACATGTGAAATTAAGATATTAGATAATTAATTAAAAGATTATATAAAATTAAAACATAATAAAAACATTATAAATAAAATAAAATTACAATTTTACATTATTAAAAAGATTAAAAGACGACGATTTTGACGATCCATGTTTGCTTCTGAAAATTGGAATTTGCGCAAGTAAGATGGGGCATCTAGTCGAGCCATTAGCTTAGTATTTGCCATAATATTGGGCAAAGGCCAAACTCCTTCCAAACCTGAGGCCCTAGACAAAGTGACATTCTATCAGCGATAACGATGATGGAAAAGGCAGAAATATATTAGACTGACATGAGCTATCGAAATCTTATGTCAATCCTGTTGAAAGTCGTTGTAGAAATACGAAACGGTCTAGAAATCTCACAAAAAGGAAGAATTCGCAAAACATTACCATCTAAATAAAATTCCCACCTGTGGGTGCTGCTGCATCTGCGACTGCACCATGCCCTGGGCGCCCGCGGGCCCGGGCATGTTACCCACGTTGCCCGGCACGTTGCCCGGGCCCGCCTGCATGCTGCCCGCCATGCCCGGGCCCATGCCGCCCGATGACATGCCCGCGTTACCGGGCATAGCTCCTGAACCTACAAGGCAAGAGAGTTACCAAATATAGTTTAAGTTTCTGTTAATCTAATGACAAATCTCACGTTACATATTTTAACTAAATGTCTTATTCTTAATCTTAATTGACAATAACTGCCAATCAAATTACTTGACACGGGATATGACAGCAAATCGCTTTGAACGATTTAATGAAACCGTTATTTCGTTAACAGAACATTTAAATCTAAAAATATCGGTATTACCCAATTGGCTTTATAGTAGTAGAGTTCCTGCTTTGTTTAGAATAAGAATAAGAATAAGAATAAAATTTATTTGCATAAAAACATGGTATAGAAGATGGTACAAAAATTAAATACAGAGCATACATGTCTTTGCTTAACATTATAAGCGTGCAAATTTGTCGTGCATACATTTCATTATATTATTAATTAATTAATTATTATATGACATTTGGTACATTTAATTATATAATACATTAAAATTTATAATTTATACATTTAAAATTTCAGTCATTTAAATTTTTTGTCAAAAAATTCTTTTACACTATAAAAACTATTTGTGGACAGCCAATCATACAATTTACTTTTAAATAATCTTGTATTTAGAATTTTTAAGTCGCTCGGTATTTTATTAAATATTTCTACACACATATACAAATAGCTTTTATTATATTTAGCTAGCCTTGGCATGACATCCAGTACGAGCCTGTGAGGATCGCGCCGGTTTCGAGGAACTACATCATCTGCTTTTTTAAATAATTCCTTATGCTTCCACACAAACATACATATCTCATATATATATAGAGACGGTAGCGGTAACAAACCAAGTTTCTGAAATACCGGCCGACAAGAATCGTCGGATTGAAGCCCGTAGATTGCTCGAATGCATTTTTTTTGAGCAACAAATGCTCTATTTTGATCGGTGCTATTTGTTGTTTGGGAGGTAATGGAAACAAGGTTTTTGGAGTTTACTTCTTAAGAATCGATATTGATTTAAGGAGCTGGTCATAGCTGACACACACATTTTTTTTAAATCCTTCTTTGCAAAAAGAGTTTCTTGCCCGTTCTTCTCCATAGGTACCTACTACGCTTTGGAATGGGCAACTAGCTTCATATTTCTGACTGACCGACTCTTTGACCATTCAAAAGTGCTCGTAAATGTTTTAATTGAAATAAATGCTTTAAGTTTGAGTTTGAGCTCTTTTCTGGTTTCAAGACAATTGAATCATTGCTCGGGTGTTGGTTGAGCTTCAACGTCTCACACTTTTTCAAATAATCACCACTGTTGATTCAGGCTTGCAGAAGTTGCCATGAGGCGGGCTTCCTCTGCCTAGCCTTTTCCCAACTATGTTGGGGTCGGCTTCCAGTCTAACCGAATGTAACTGAATACTAGTATTTTTCCAGCTCCAGTTTTTTTTCGCGTGTACCTTTACCATTTATTGTGTAGTAAATAAATTCGATATTTTATCGGATCATAAAAAAGTGCGCGTCGCCTCGGCGTGACTGACCCTTAGGCACTATTATAAGGCTGATGGTGTATTAGTCTTACCTGCCATGGTAGCGTTGGGCATATTCTGCTGCATGCCGCCCGCGTTGCTGACGGCGGCCGGTAACTGTTGCTTGCTGATGATCTGACTTATCTTCTGTTGTTGAATCACCTGCACATCGCAACACGTAGCTTAGTACAGATTATAAACTGTGCGCGTAAGGTGACTCTTATGTCATCGTAATAAGGTATAAATTGGAATGATTGCCGCGTGTTCATCTGTACAAAAGTACACGGATCTTTTGGCGCGTGGCCGAAATGGGAACTAATGCCGCCATCTTGTTTTTTCAATACAATTTCTTCCGCCGCCGAAAGCCGAAAGATCCTTGAAGCATTTACTGATAAAAGCTTTATAGCGCAAGTAAAGACAAGGGGTGTTGGAATATAATGCATAGATTAAAATACATTAACATTGGAACATGTCATGGTTGACACTATAGTTTGTCCTCACCGCTGTACCGCGCCTTAGGCATGCGCGGCTCGCGGCGGGCGGCGTTGACATAAATAAATGGGACATATAGCAGTCTATATTTTCATGGATATCGAATGATTAGCTATAGTTAGCCCTCACCTTGCCCCGCGCCCCCGACCCGCGCTAACTCACGCTCAATCTATACATAATATAAATTAAAGTCGCTTTTCGAGTTTGTCTGTATGTCCGCATAGTTCTTCTAAACCACGCAACAGATTTTGATGAGGTTTTCACCATCTTTTAGAGAATTTATTCCGAAAGGTTTATGTCTAACTAATATTATAAACGCGAAAGTTTGTAAGTATGGATAGATGGATGGATGTTTGTTACTCTTTCACGTAAAAACTACTGAATGGATTTTAATTAAATTTGGCAAACAGAGTTTATAACCTGGATTAACACATAGGATACTTTTTATCCCGATATTCCCACGGGATCGAGACTAACGCGGGTGAAACCGCGGGGCGCAGCTAGTGTATAATACGTTACTATTAAAGTTACATATAACTAAGAAATCTCGATGTTTTGTCAAATCGTAAAATCCGTGCGAATCAGGACCGGGTCGCGAGTTAGGAAATAAGATGATTACCACAAAACCGTGTTTTATCAGTTGTTTAACCTAGACACCTTTTAAACAGGACATTTCTGCACATAAAACTGACACAAGTGTCAAAGTTTGTGGTACGGTCCTTTTTTTTTTGAGGATGGTAACTCCTCAAATGACTTCTCCCACTCTGGGCGGAGCGGGAGGGCGTGTCAGACTTTTACTGACTAAAACCTACCCGTGTTCCTTCAGTTGCCTATTGCCAAGGTCCCGATTCGGACTTTCCCGCAACCCTGGCAGGCATCGGTCCTAGCGGACCCCGCCGATTGTGCTCACATAGATCTTTGATGGTCTTCAGCCAGAAATAATTAGGTTTTAAATTAATTGGTTTTAAGGTAATTCCCACTCACCTTTCTAAGTCGATCGACGAAAGTAGCCTGGTTGTTCGGAATGAACCCTAGATAAGCCTTCTTATCTGGAGTATACAGGAGTATGAGCACTTTGATGTCACATTGCGGCGGGGTCGGCATTGGAGAGAAGTGGACGCAACCTGCCTTTAGAAAATACATGTATATTATAAGTTGACTACCTCGTTAGTTCAGTGGTGGTAAGCGCTACTGCTAAGCATGAGGTGGGTTTCGATTCCCAGGTCGGGCAAAGTGTTTATTGAGTTTTTTCATCCGGAATTTCTTAGTAGCAGCCCGAAGCCTGGATTTGTGTCCGGTTGATGGCAATAGGCTCATCCCCTATTACATGAGACAAACATAACTGGTGAAATGTGGATGTACTAAAGATACCCCAACTAGCACACAAGCTGCTTATATCACTTCTTTACCACCTGAATGTGCTATAATAGCTGTTCAAGGGGTTTACTAGGTGGTTCAGTAGCGTATTTAATCGTAGGCCGGATAATCGGTGCCTCTTTCGAGGGTACAGCGGCGCTATAGCGGCTTGTACCTCTACTGTAGAGCTTACTTATGGAGGCTATGCCGTTATTAAGAACCTCTAAACGGCCGGTGTACGGCTTGTTATAGAGCTTGTGTGCTAGTTGGGACACCTCTGCCTAAGCCTTCGGGGATTACAGGCGTGATGTTGTGTTTGTATAAGTTATAAGACGATAGTAAAGAATAGATTTCATTAGACAGCAGTGCCGTCAAATAACGGATGTCCGTAACGTCTAACATCAGTGAAAAGGCGGATTTTCATGACCGACGTCATTTTGCGGCACTACTTTCTAAGGAGACCGAAGCTTTACGCATAGAAAAAACTCTTTAAATATAACAGAAAATAGGCGTAACAGTTCTATGTAATACCTACATTCCTGAAAGGATGCCAATTAGTTCAAGATCACAAAATACTTGAAGTTGTTTGTATCGATACTAGAGAATAAGAATAATCTTTATTATGAAACATACAAGATTCATGATACACAAGAGCAGTGCCCTGTTTATCAAAAGTTACAAGTCTACATATTCACAAGTTACCTAGAATGTATATTCATAATCAGCCATAATGTTCCCACTGCTGTGACACGGGCATCAGGTCATCTCTCTCTTTCGACCACATTTTAAAAAAGGAAATCGAATTTAAACATTTATTGCGGTACTAAACACGACACTTGTAAACTTGTAAGACGGAATAGAGAGTCGCCGGACACTCAGGATTTGATATGATTTTCTACAAGTTGTAACTTACAAACAACTTACAAATATTTTATTGATAAAAAAAATCACGAATAAAAGTGTCAAACTATAAGTACTTGTGAACTAAACTTGCGACAATCTAAGAAGCCCCTTTTGACGTTTCTCATCATACATGCCGCAATAACTTTGTATGAACGTCTACGTAAGAGATCGAAACATCAAATTCATAATCCTAATTATTTACTATGTTATCCATACACTATAACAATGAGTATCATTCGAAAGCACCAAGTTTCACTTTATATTAGAAAAATGCACTCAAAAACACGAATTAATCGTTGATTAATATTCTGACAGGATGTTATTACAATGTCATGTCTTGTTAATGCCATGTCTTTGGGTTCGTTGCTATGGCAACGGTAGTATTGTGAAGATTTTAGCTCGTTTTTTGAGCGAATAAAATCGATGTTCTGAAAAATCGATACTTTTACAAACATTACATTTAGAAAAGAGACTAACATAACAAATAAAGATCAATATTTTTAGCTTTCTTTTGATATTTAATTTGAAGGAAATGTTTTAGGTTATTGTTATATTTTCTGACTCGACTATTATGTAATTTTCGTGTAAATTCGTCAACATGTCTAAAAGAGGAGCGACGATCTTCGCAGGGTGTTTGATCGCAGCTAGATGAGTTACCGAGAATCGAGCTGAATGCCGTGCAATTGGAGAGGTCCAGTAGTAGACTGCTGTAGGCTGATGATGATGATAATGACGTAATAAAACGATATGACTCGAGAATCAGTTTGAAGTAATGTAGATAAATTGTCGATTACAAACTCTGAGTATGATAAATCGATTTGTCTTGAGAATCGGTTTTTAAAACAACCGATTTTTTTTCCCCATCACTACTAACAGTATTTTGATAGGTGTCAAAGCGGGCTTCTTAGATTGTTGCGAGATTAATTTGACATTTGGTAATACAAGGCTTGTAAGTTTTGATAAACAGGGCACTGATCTACAAAATAACATGGTATATCTACATAAATCTACATAGATCATGTAACCCTGTTTCTTATCCTAGGTAGTCCTGTATCTTAGGAGACATAGAAATCATCAAATTGTATCATAGGAAGACTATAATACTTACAAATCCATTAACCATGACCTTTGTCAGAGCATCAAGCGCTTCACTGGGTTGCAAATGAAACAGCACTGACTTGCTATCCTTAAGGTACTGTCCTCCGATGTTAGAGATCAGCTGTTTGGGCATCAGCTGCATTAATAGCTTGTTGGGCCATGTGTCCACCTTCAGTTCAGGCTCTATGTCTTTTGTACTGGCTGATACCTGGGAAAAAATAATAATATACCGTGTGTTACATGAAGGACAATCCTTGTCTCCTTGTCAATACATAAAAAAAAAACAAAACGTTTTTGTTTTTTTTTCGTTTTTTTTTTTTATATGCGCTTAAAGTGGATCCGCCGTGGAAGCCCACGAAATTCAAATTTTCTAATAGCAATAAATTAAATGAAATTGTTTATTCTGTAAATAGGATGTAGGAATCACTTTTACACGTCATATTAAAAAATATTAAAAATAAGCTAGATGAGGTCGGCGTTTCCTATCTGACTACTCTGAGAAGAAAGGCCGAAACAAACTCAGAGGTCACAGTCTCTTTTAAAGTCCAGACATAATCTTGGTCAAGCCATATGAGGACCATGTAAATTCGAGTCTGAAATGGTCTTTTGAGGAAAGAACCACACAGATTTGAGTGGACCTGTCCAGTCAGTGCAAGCATTTGTCAGTAATGGCGGAGCTCAACTCAGAACTTAAGGAGCTCAACGACTCGACGAACAATACCAAAGAAAGGACATTTGGGTAGGCCGCATAAAATTCTCAAATTGCCAGACCATCGATAAAATTAACTGAGAAGGAAAAAAAAAAAATCACTTTGTCTGTGAGGACTATATGTTTTTTTTTTTTTCACAATAATAAAATACTTTACAAAGTAATCATGTCATTTTGTATAGAATATTCAATAATGTAAATTTGTAAATAAAACTGGTAGATATACTTTGATGATTTTCCATATTATTCAAAATGTTACAATGCTTAGCAGAGCGAGCAGCTCAATCCCATGCTTTTTTGTCTTCTAAATAATCTGAAATGTTATAGTACCCTTTTCTGCAAAGTTTGGTTCACAATCACCTGGCAAGGTAGATGCTTGGTAGTTTTCTGTTGGTCCCCAGGTGCTTTGCCCTTCTCCATCCACTCGATGACGCCGCTCCAGATGTAGGAGCGCTGGAGCTGCGCCCCCGATGGGCCAGGCGTCACCATTGTGGGCATGCGTTGGTGACCACCCTGTTAACAAAAAAAAAGGATTTTTTTAACTCGGTGCATTTTGAACTTTATTTTCTAAAACGTACGCGAGCCCAACTTGCACCTTGGTAGTTTTTTTTAGGTGTGGAAATCCTCATGGATCTCCTCTTTCCTGAGGCAGGCAGAGAGGACAGTGACACTCATGTTAACTAAAACCTAGCGCAAGCTGTATAAGTAGTGCCGAGTTCTTGACGTACATCGGCTGTAGTACTATAAGTAACTGTTGTAGTGCAGTATCTAACCTAGGGCGTGAGTTTATGTATGTATGTAAGCTTTTTTCCTTCTTTTTTTAATAATTTAGTGTGACCTGTGCGGCATGCGCGGGCGGCGGCGGCGGCGGGTACGAGGGCTGCGCCAGCTGCGTGAGCAGCGCCGAGTTGTTGGCGTACAGCGGCGCGCGCGGCGGGGCCAGCCAGTTGCCCGCGCCGCGCCCGCACGACGCGTTTCCTGAAACAAACAGTTATATAAATACAAACTTGAAAATTATTCACCGAGGGGATAAAGCAGTTTCTTATTACTTGGGAACTAGGTATATTGAATTCCAAGCGTAACGAAGGATTCTAGCGCTCCCGAGCGCATCGTGGGAAGTTCAGAGTTAATCCTGAGTGTAGCGAGATTCAAGCTAGCTGCCCAAGGCGAAGACACGTTTATCCCCCGGAGGAGAATACTCTACTTTTCACCCTTTTTGCGAAATAATAAAAAGCCATACGATTTTCGAATAAGTTCTTTTTAACCAACTTCAAAAAGGAGGAGGTTCTGAATTGGTCAGTATGTTTTTTTAGTTAAGTTTCCAAATTCAAATCACATTATTGACCAGCGGGTTATAATGTAATTCTGTAAAATATTATTGCCCTAGGACTATAATGAGCAGGTGGTGTGAAAAAAATATGGCGTTACCATAGCAGTCAGTTTAATGGCATTTTTATCAATCAAGCAATGCGGCCAATTATTGTGATCACACTTACCTACGCCTGCTACCCCAGGAACCCCAGGCACGGTCCCCACAGGCCCCACTCCCGCAGTAGCCGCGACGCCCGGACGAGGGAAATTCTGGGCCCCTGGCCGTGCAGGGCCCGTAGTGCCGCGGCCTTGGCTGCGAGAAAAAGGAATTGAGATTTTGGAGTATACAAACTGTTTCGCATTTCAAATGATATTATTGATTTTATTCGTAAATCTCTAACCAAACACTTCGAGTAAATTGTCTATTGCACTTGAATGTGGAATAGACAATTGAATCTTTGTTTACAATAGAGTATCATCAATCAAGCACCAAGCACATTATGCTGTTGGTCCCAGCTGTCATTCGTGGATCTTTGACAGTCGTTACGGGTCGTCAAAAGCTCGAAACTCTGACTACCAACCTTGCCAAGGGGTATCGTATTACCCAGTTACTGGGTTGTGGAGGTCAGATAGGCAGTCGCTCCATGTAAAATACTGGTATTCAGCTGCATCAGGTTAGACTGGAAGCCGACTAGGCAGATGATGAGATCATCAATCAATGTTTGTGTGTAAAATGCGAACGCAGAAAGGTCAAGTGCGTAGTACTCACAAGCATGGGATGTATGAACGTAAACGAAGCATGAGGAGTGTGTTAGGATCGTACCAGGTCGCGTCTTATGTATGCACTAGCTGCGCCTCGCGGTTTCACCCGCGTAAGTCTCGATCCCGTGGGACTATCGCGATAAAAAGTATCCTATGTCCTATTCCAGGTCATGGTCTACCCCTGTGCCAAATTTCATCCCAATCCGTTAAGCCGTTTTACCGTGAAAGCGTAACAAACAAACTCAATTTCGCATTTATAATATTAGTTAAGAAGCTATTAAAGCTATAAAAAGTTAGAATATTAGTTTAGTTGGATGACTGACCCATAGACATCGGCTTGTATGTCGGGCACGGGCGGCGGCGCGGGGCTCGGCGGTCGCTCCTTTAAACTGTACCCGCGAAGTAATACTAGGTGACGAGGATCCTGGCAAAAAGCAGTTATTTTGTACGAAATGCCCGATTTACATGAAAGAGCCGTGACTCGGAACGGAAAGATGCAATGTATTTATTTATTTATTTAAGTTTTCTTGCACAACATTACAGAATAAGAATAATCCTAAGGCGTTGTACAGAACAAAATACAAATTAAAAAGTGACACACATACGTAGGTTGGGTAAAATACAAATCAAAAACATAAACTATAAACACAAGAAATAACAAAATTACGAAATAACATTTATATAATTAACAAACTGCAATCAAAAGAAAAAATAAAATAAAAAATAACCTTATAATCATCTTTCATCCATCTTCTCACAAAAAATTAAACATTCACGACACACATCTATCCATTTCCCAGCAAACAAGTCACATTCCGGTGTTGAAATCAGAAGAGCATTCAATGTATGATTTGTTCCAAAAGTATTAGATGAAAATGTAGTTAAAGAGAACTAAACCATTTGAGTTAGTGTAGTGTATAAATAGTGAATAAATAATAGTAAAACTGTTGCTATAGATGTAACACATGAACAAAGTGTTATCATCAATTATCAGACCCTAAGAAAGCTCTACGAAATTGTGTAAAAGTGCAAATTGACACTATTCTTAGTTATAACATAATCTATCTCGTAAAATAGTAAGTTAGAGTTAAATTGCTTATTAGCCTATTAGGCTAGATTGTAATCTATTACTAAGAACATTAGACAGAAAAAAAAAGGTGAAAATGTAAACAAATAGATCAGAAAACGTACCGTGCCACTTACAAATTGAGTGCTTTGAATTTGAATACCCGAAAGGAGGATGGGACGCGCACCCAGCGAAGAGCTTATTGGTCAGTGGAGAAATCTTGTCACATCATCCTATGAGAATTAAAGTAAGCTACACGACCGCCATTAGCACGCCGCGGTCAGCACGCAGGCGGGCTGTTCTACAGATAGTTGTTACCTTCGCATAGTTCCTCTGCTGCGCCTGGTGCAGCTCCCCGCCCGCGTGCTCGTACAGCGCGTGCAGTGCGGGCACGCGGCGTGCTGACGCGACCGACACTTGCACGCCGCGGTCAGCTAGCAGGCGGGCCGCTTGTTCTACGGTCGCTGGAGCACCTAGATCAATACAAGGTCAAACTAAATTAACTAGCAAAACTTCACATATCTGATAGGTATCAATAGAGATGTACCGACTAGTCAGGAAAGCCGACTATCCGGCCATATTTGTATAAGGCGACTAGTAAGTAAAAAGCACCAACAAATTGACTCTTTACTTCATTCATATTACATTTTTTTTAAATAGGATAACCACCATCATTGTAGGAATGTCTTCTATCTACGAATAGGAACTTCCTTTGGTAGTCAATAATTCAAGTTAAATCATGCCATGTAAAATACAGGTATTCAGCTGCATCCGGTTAGACTGGAAGCTGACCCCAATATAGTTGGGAAAAGGCTAGGCAGATGATGAATTGAAGTTAAATCAAGAAAAAGTAGTAGTATTCTATCTATATTTTATCCATCCAATTGTTCAAGTCATCTATTCTCCTCTGCTTTGGTGTAAACGAAGCAGCTTATAAAAAGCACATACCAGCTGGTACCAATCCTCCAGCATACGCAGAGTATGGCGGTGAACAGCATAGTAGAAGCACGTGTATTGGTATGTCAGTTCGGCCAAGCTCGTCGAAACAAGCGAGGGCCGCTGTGAGAGCTTCTGTGACACATGCTCGGCTTTCTGCGTGGCCGCCGATGTATCTGTAATGTTTGAAGAAGTTATTAATTGGTTGAAGACTGAACAAGACACAATTGAAGTTTTTTTGTTATCAAGTCAGGGGGCGATGTATCCCGGAACGTGTTATACGTATATGTATATCTGTGAACGTAGCATTTATTTCACTGCTATTTATCCTGCAATATTTTCTCTATAAAAGAAAGAACTCCTCTTACTGTATTTTATCAACAGTCTCCACAACTGTCTGAGGGCATGTGTAGGGGCCGAAGGTAGCAACAGGAATACCAGGGTGGCAGTCAGCAGATTTGTATGTAACAATGCTGTACACCGAGCCACTACCACCTCCCTCTTCTAATGGTCCTCCATGGAAGTATCTGGAAACACAAAAATTATCATGGATAGATAGAATACTCTTTATTATGTACTCCGTAAAAATTGCCGATTGTACAACAATGAGCGTTCCTATAACTACCAAATAGCCACACTCAGCTCAGCAGGTTGGTTATCTATCATTATACCTACCTACGCGACTGTACCAGGACCACAGAATAAAAGATTTGAGTATGTGCCTAGCCTATATATGTAATCCTTATCTATCCATAACTGAAAAAAGGTCCCAAATGTACCTATGTTCTTTATAATGCCAGAACTCAATAAAACGAGTATTTTGCGTATGTCTGGGCTTAGGTTTAGGATAGATGCTCCCATAATCATCTTGAACAGCTCAACTAGTCGTGATCTATGCAGTCAGGGCCTTCAGGGACAAAGAATTAGGGTAAATAGACGAATACTTACTCTAAAGTTGGGACTATGTAATTTGATTTCAATTCCCCTATATATGCGCCGTTAGCAGCCGTCGCCTCTATTACAAATATGACTTCAGCTTGTACAGGGGAGTCAGGAGCGTTTACCACCATATTTATTTTAATTTTAATAACACATCTAAAAGTAAACCACAACACTGCACAAGACACTACACAAACACAAGTAACATTAATGACGTTTTGCACAGACTAAAGACTGTTTTGCTGTTTTGACGTTTCGGATGGACAGGGATCGTTCCATTTACTCATTCATAAAAATGGAGCATTATTCAGTGTATCATCATTAAAATTATTTATACTCACAAACCTAAACTCCATTTGAAATAAGATTAGACGACGACGATAAGCCTTTTTTACATTCCGTCCAACCGATTTTGAATTCTATTGCGGTGGTGGATGGCAGCCGCAGTAGATAGTTGATATTGTGTAACTTTTTTTGCTTTTAATGCTATCCTTATGCCTACGGTATAGAAGTCAAAATCGGTTGAACGAACTGTAAAAGGGTTTGTTTTAATGTCTAATCTTATTTCAAATGGGGTATAGGTATAAGCCAGCCCTTGAGTTACAGGAGTAGGTTTAGGTTGTCTGTGATGCCTTTTTTACACTGTGATCGGATCGGATATAGGTACAGGGTACAGCAGTGACTGTGGGACTGTGGCTCAACCCATGATGATACAACCATAGAACCTGTGAAACTGACATTTCTATAATCTAATGTCATGTTTCATGTTTGTCATTGTCAGCTGTTTGTCATTACAAAAATAACCTTATCTTCGTCTCTTGATCTTATCTTATAGCGAAAAATCTTATAATTTAGCTCATAGCCTAATATTATTTCTATGGTGGACGCGTAAAAGACCCACTTGACATTTTCAAACAGAATAATCGATACTTATATCACCATGGAATTGGGTCTTCGCACCGTAAGAATTTTTAACCGGCTTATGAGAAAACCGTTTGGAATCACGTCTTATAGGAATGTTGCGGGCTGTGCAGTTAAAGAAGAAGTTAACACGGAACTGCTGAACGGATTTAACCAAGATATAAGAAATGGTAAGTCATTTCGACGTAATAAAGGCTAATTACATTAGACTTAAAAAACGGCTGTCAAAATAGTTATTTTCTTGAAAAAGGGCTACATCTCAGCTATTTAATTAACGTGTTCTGTGTTTGTAAACGGGTTTTCTATAGGGTATGGGTTTTCTGAAATCATTAAGACTTTGAGGTCTTTTTGTCAGTCAAGTAAAATCACCCCATATAAAATGTATATGTAAATGTATCTCAGATTTTTATTTTGCTAGACTAAAATGACATTAGTGTTGACATAAAAATAACCTAGTAACCAAGGCAGTCTCACCAAGGACCACTGAATAATTCTCTGCAGGAGGACCTACACGTTGTTGTTGTTTTGTCTTTATAATATTAATTACTAGCTGTGCCACGCGGTTTCACCCGCATAAGTCTCGATCCTATGGGAATATCAGGATAAAAAGTATCCTATGTCCTATTCAAGGTCATGGTCGACCCATGTGCCAAATTTCATCCAAATCCATAAAGAACACAAAAAAAATCATCCTAAAATGGCTGTTTTTTTTGCGTTCTTTACCCAAAGGGTGCCATGGGACCCTATAACTAAGGCTCCATTGTTTGTCCGTCCGCCTATCGCAGGGCTGTATCTTTTAAACCTTGTTGAATAGGTAGACACTTTTTGTTTTTCTATGTTGTGTATGTATTATGTAAATGTTAAAATTCTTATCGGTAAGTACTTAAAAATAAATGTTTTTGTAATAATATCTGATACATATGAATATATAATAAACATTGACGCAAAATGTGATTAAAAGTTTTCATAGATAATATTCACTAGTAAGTTATATAACAAGTCTATAGGATCATTGACCTTCATATCTTTTTAATATTGTCTGTCTTGTCTTTATAAGTTACCTATCTACACATAACATAACATCGCACCTGTACTTCCCGAATGGTTAGGCAGAGGTGAACATTATACAAGGTAAAATTAAGTTATTTTTGTAGCATCCTGCTTTGCTAGCGAAACTCTGCAGACGTGATGGGCATAGTTATCTAAACAGGATAAAACAAAAAAACAATTGAATTGATGATTTTTTTATGGTGATGGGTGGATGTGGTGTAAATAAATAAGTAGGTAAATAAATAAGTATGTTTTCAAAGGTAATTCTAATAAATGAAGTCTGTAATGTTTCCCCCTCAGGTGGAGTGGTACCAGTATTCCGCAGAGCCCTGCTATTCCCGACGCGGGTGGCTTTACAAGATGAGTTCGGTATCTACACTTACGCTGGGCTGTACCAAGCAGCCTCCATGCTCTCACAAGAGATATCGGCACAGTTGGGTATGGAAACTACAATTATACAGGGTGTAAGGGACAGCCCTCTACAAATTAACAGGGGGCATTAAGCTCCTTATTTTGAACCCTATTCCACCCGAAAATTGTCTCAGGAAAATGTTTTTTTTTTTTTTAATTTCTATGTAAAATTATATTCTCTGTAGGCAGCAGTTGAATTTACAATGATAAATAACGCGGCCTAAAAGCCCCCCCCCGGTGGGTTGTCCCACGGTAACGATACATTGCGTGTGAGGTAATAAAACAAATAAGGTTTATTGGATTCCCATAACTTTCCTGAAATAATTTCATGTACCGGCCATCTTAGTAGCAGTATGATATACTGAATTCATCCCATCAGTTTGAAGAGGGCTGTCCCTTACACCCAATATATTATATTATATTTTAAACATTTTTTTAATTATTTCAACACCTCTGGTATTTTAGAACCTCAACGTTATATCGGGGACTGCAACTCAACGTCTCAGGGGCGCATTTTGCGTATGGGTGGGAAATTAATCATTCGATCACCTCAACTCATCAAGAAAGGCCAGCAATGCCTTGGTGTTACTGGCAAACTCAATATTAAAATCATTTTAATAATAAATACTTGCTAAAGAAACAAGTTGTCTGTTAGTATATAAGTCTTAACCATAGTGCTTGACCTGATAACGCGCGTAATACGCTTCTATAAGCGCATAGTCGATAAACTAGGAGCAATGCCCGTATTTTAATAAAATCTCATTTTAATCTCGGTCTGTATCTGTCAATAATACCTTTAAATTACTTACTTAGATTGTGGCTGACATGATATTGCGGCTAGAGTTTGAACGTTTTTAACATTTTAATTTATAGTTAATTAGAAAGTTCTTGACTAATTAATTATGGAAATGAAATTAAATGAAATGAAATTGTTTATTCTGTAAATAGGATATTGGAATCACTTTTACACGTCATATTAAAAAATATTAAAAATAAGCTAGATGAGGTCGGCGTTTCCTATCTGACTACTCTGAGAAGAAAGGCCAAAACAAACTCAGAGGTCACAGTCTCTTTTAAAGTCCAGACATAATCTTGGTCAAGCCATATGAGGACCATGTAAATTCGAGTCTGAAATGGTCTTTTGAGGAAAGAACCACACAGATTTGAGTGGACCTGTCCAGTCAGTGCAAGCATTTGTCAGTAATGGTGGAGCTCAACTCAGAACTTAAGGAGCTCAACGACTCGACGAACAATACCAAAGAAAGGACATATGGGAAGGGTCTTTAGACATTTGACCCCTTGGCCACGACATCACCGCACACGTTACCTGCGTCTTGGCTCCGCGACCACGGCGTGAACAAATGAAAGTTATCTATAGCATACCATGAGTCGCCGCGGTGCGACTTGCGGAGAGAAGAGCAGCGCGGGAACATGGGAACTTTCGAGCGCCGCCCCGCGCCGCTAGACGCACCGCCCTTTGTCGTGGTCGTGACCCTGGCCTGAGACGGCTTCCTAATATCCATATCTAGTCAAGCTCTAGTAATACTAATCCTTTATTACTGTACATTTCAGTCGGCGAGTCAGAGAAAACGATAGCCTACATGTGCAGCAATGACGCGTCACATATTATAGTACAGTGGGCAATATGGATGACCGGCAATATCGGTAAGTCACAATACACGGCGGTTTTTAATTCACTGTTGACCTTGCAGAGCGTGAAACTACTCTTGATTATGAGCAAGTTTCACAATGAGACCAACTCTGAAATATCAAAAAAATATTAACTGTTTCATACAACAATGTAATATTTGAAACCCGATGAAAATGTATGAAACAGATGTATTTTTTTTGCTATTTCGTAGTTGATCCCATGGTGAAAGTTGTTTAGAATCATGAGAACTTCCACCACTTAAAAGGTTAACAGTGGATTTAAAATCACCAGGTATAGGGAAATTATTTATGCATATTTAAACCCTACCTGAATGTTTGTTAAAAAGTATTTAGCTTCAGCTACGTCACATTACCACTTCTTTGCATTCATTACAAAGGTCTGAATAGGTCTAATTAAAAAGTTTAAATACACTTGTTTATTTTTACAATACATTTGTCTGATTTGATTTATAACATAGTCATAGGTTTGGTGAATTCATGTCCAAATGTGATGGAAAATATCTTAACAAGGAAGTGTTAATAACCATTTTCGTGAACAACAAATTATCGACAATATGTTATTTTCACTGAGTTCATAATAGAAGTTTTCTATACATAGCATACATAATAATATTATGTATTCATGTAGGTATAGAATGCATTAATAAATAATGAATGGGCCTCAATGAATATTTTTTTATAATCACTACAAGCCAGATGGATTTGTGACCGCCTAGCGCCTACCCTATACCAAATGTCGATGATATGATAACTATTCGTTATTTTTTGGTCAATAATTAATGATAGCTACCACGAAATAAAGCTCACAGAGCCCATGGCCGACATACATATTATCACGCTTGTATTCCCCGAAGGTTTTAACAGAGGTGTAGTAGGTACACCGTTATTTCGCTAGTAATGTTTATGTCCCATGTAATAGAGCCCTGGGTGGTAATTTATTGTCAGTAAAATAATCACAGCTATTACGATACAAACCTTTTTTCAAAACTCACGGCTAACTAGTAATACATAGTTAAAAAAAAATACAATAGACGTAGATATATTTAGTAACCAAATCCGCTTGACTATTCTTCAAGAGTCCTAAAAAACCCTGTAAGAAATCGACACGTGTTTCACCTCTCAACGAGGCATCCTCAGGTAACGCAAAGTAAAAGACTTTGCGTCCAGCGCTCGGTGTGGTAACACGTCGCGTTCTGGTTTGCAATTGGTCAATCGTCATCCTGAGGATGCCTCGTTGAGAGGTGAAACACGTGTCGATTTCTTACAGGGTTTTTTAGGACTCTTGAAGAATAGTCAAGCGGAATTGGTTACTAAATATATCTACGTCTATTGTATTTTATAATGGATTTCCGCAAAGTCACGCCTGAATCAATTAACTATAATACATAGTTAAATAAACTCACGTCTTATTCCCATGGGGGTAGGCAGAAACGACAGACAGTTGCTACGATCCTTACATACTAAGTGTAGAGTATCCCATGTTCTCTATTAAATACATAAATCGTCCCCTTACAGGGAAAACCGATTATCTGACATGAACCTAACTTTATAATATGGCTGTTTAAAAGTTTGCAGCTTAAATAAGTATTACAGTTACAAATCCTTGTGATTGAAAACATAATTATGAAGGAAAGATAAATAATTATTGAATATAAATAAGAATAACTTAAGAAAATGTACAGGAAATTACTAAAAAATACAAAAAATGTTGGCAAGGGTAGACACTTAATCGGTTTTACCTGTATATCACAAATATACACGCAATAACAAGTAAATGCCAATATTTGCTTTTACCTGGAGCATTATTAGAGAGTTTGTATAAAATAAAACTGGTTGAAACATTTAAATGAGTATAATCAGTTTTAATTGTATTCAAGTTACAAATATTTGTCCTAATATTGTCTAGTAAAAACGACTTAAGTGGGATAACAAACTTTAGCTGGATAAATTCACAGAATTGTCTTAGAGTCTCAGTAGGTATGTAGAAACCAACTAAAACTGTTTATCAATCTTTTATTTTCTGTTCCAGCGGTCCCCTTAACCCCGCTGCATCCACCAGAGATGCTCACATACTTCCTCACAGACAGTTCTGCCAGCCTGGTAGTATGTACCCAAGACTACGAGAAAGTTATTCGACCAATAACGGTAGAAATGGCGAAACCACTTCTTATAACTGGCAAGGATAACGTGATAACTGCACAGCTGTACCAGCCCAATACTGCGTTCTTGAAGCCTAAAGCTGAGGATAATTTGGCTGATGTCGGGAGAAGCAATGCTTGGTACGGGCAGAATGAGGCGCTTATTATTTATACTAGTGGTGAGTTTTATTTAAAAATAATAATAAAAAATATAATATACAACCCGTCCGCATTAACATGGCACCATCAACGCTACCCGCGCGGCGCCCCGCCGTCGCCGTGCGGGGAGCGGGGGGAGGTACAAACGTCATTGAGCCAGGTGCCATGTTAATGCGCACGGGTTGTACTAGCTTCCGCCCGCGGCTTCGCCCGCGTGATATGTCGATAAAAGGTAGCATAATATGTCCTTCCCCAGGATGCCATCTATCTCCTTGCCAAAGTTTATCGAAATCCGGTCAGTGGTTTAGGCGTGAAAATGTAACATACAGACAGACAGAGTTACTTTCGAATTTATAATATTAGTATGGATTATATTATAATTTCTCAGGACCCTGAGGTCCCGGACCTTTGGAAGGCATACGAGGGGCCGAAGCCAACAAGCAGAGGCCCGGGTTTTTTTTATTAAATGAGGCACCAACTCGAACTCATACTCAAAGCATTTATTTCAATTAAACCATTTACAGGCACATTTGAATTGTCAAAGAGTCGGTCAGTTAGTCAGAGAGTTGAAGCTAGTTGCCCATTCCAAAACGTAGATCTCTATGGAGAACAACGGGTAAGAAACTCCAAGTAGTGCAAGTGCAACCAAGTACAAACCCCCGGTTGGTGTGACTGGGCGAGATATGGAAATGTTTTTTTTGTTTTTTTTTTGTTTGTTTGTTACGCGTTTACTCCGCCAATCGATTTTGATGATTCTTTTTTTGTTTGGTAGGTCATGCTTCCGAGGTGGTCCCATATAAATTTTATTAACTTTGCTTGCGTGATTTTTGAGTTAGCTTCAATATTACGTATTTTTCCCACTTAGTTTATCTAGACGATATCCTGTTTGACTCCTTCACTGTTATTTACATAGCAGGTAGTGGTATTCGGATTTGTGTGGGGTAGGTACCACAACTAAAAAGTGCAAAATAAAAACTTTTTACAAAAAAAAAAACAACCGTCTTCCAAAAAAAACACTAAAAAAGTGAAAAATAACTTTAATTTCGGAAGTCGGTGGCCAAAAACGGACATTGAAAAGCAAAGACACCGACTTCCGAAATAAAAGTTATTTTTCACTTTTTTAGTGTTTTTTTTGGAAGTCGGTTGTTTTTTTTTTTGTAAAAAGTTTTTATTTCAAAAAGATTCCTTTTGAATGATAACACTTTTTTAATTTAAAAAAAAGTCAAATTGTGGAGGCCCGGGGCCATGGCCCCTGTTGCCCCGCCTTAAATCCGGCTATGATACTACCCTCTTTTTTCTAGGTACAACTAGCAAACCTAAAGGCGTAATATGGACCCACAGTATGCTGCAGACTCAGATATCGTGCCTCCACTCTGCCTGGCAGTACTCAGCGCACGACGTAGTTCTGCACACGTTGCCGCTACATCACATACACGGGCAGCTTAACTCTATGCTGGCGTCCCTTGCTGCAGGAGCAAGGTACGGTGACTCAAATAAAAAAAACCGGCACACGCACAGTGAAAGGTTCCATGAATGAATATTTATTGATTTTATCGACCGCAGAAATAAGTTTGTATTTTATAGTAATTCTCAATGAAATACAAAGTTATTACTGTGGTTGTAACCGAAAACATCCCATAGGTGTCTCACAAACTAGGACTTCAATATATAAGTCACATACAGTCTGTTTTTTAATCTCGTAGACTAATTTGACTGGTGCAAATGTCAAACTCCAAATTGAAAAAATAAAGTAATAAAAACTAAAACCCAACTACGACTAAAAAGGTATAAACAAGACACCACAGACAGACAAATTAGAAAACCGGAGTCACACGTGTTAGGGCATAAATCGAACAGATTACGTGTGATTCCGGATTTTTAATTTGTCTGTCTGTGGTGTCTTGTTTATACCTTTTTAGTCGTAGTTGGGTTTTAGGTTTTATTACTTTTTTTTTTTTTTAATTCTTACAATTTTTTTTTTTTAAAGTTCCTGACTTTATGTCCTCTAGAGGGCGCCATTTTTAATTTAATGTGACGTCACATAGCCTATAACCAGCGGACGATCAAGAGGCTTCCAACGATACCTCACTTGTCAAATTGTGATGAGTGGTTTAGAAGATATGAGGGAACAGATGAACATACATACATATATACATACATACCGGTCAAAATCATAAACCTCCTTTTTTCTTCGCCGTAGTCGGGTAAAAAACAAACGACAATCACTTGAAATTAGTTTAAAAACAGACTTTAGAAACATCATCATCTTTGTAATGAAGGGAATTTTGCTGGTGGTAATTAATTAGTTTTTTCTAAACGATCTGATGCCGCAGCTAGGATCGCGTCTGCCCGAGGGATCACTTTAACTTTAACTGGTATAGTTTTAAAAGTATACAAATTACACATTAATAATTTATGTTTTACATATAAACATTGGATGAGCTCGTGGCTAAGTAATAACAGCCGCTCGGGTCGATCCATCAGGTTAAGCTACGCTTACCGGGGTGGTTCCGTGGGTGACCATTTTCACATATCGAGACCCTTCCGCGCCTCGGAAAGGACGTTAAGCCGTTGGTCCCGGCTGACATTTGTGGATCTTTGACAGTCGTTACGAGTCGTCAGAAACCCGAAAGTCTGACAACCAGTCTAACCAGGGGTATCGTATTACACAGTTACTGGGTTGATACTGGTATTCAGCTGCATCCGGTTAGACCAGAACGAAGAACCCAACATAGTTGGGAAAAGGCTAGGCAGATTGATATAACCATTGGATATCTCTCCACCAGACTCCGAATGCTACCCTCCTTCGTCTCCCACAACGTGTGGTCCCGCCTCCTTGGTATGGGCGAGCGAGACGAGACCAAAGTGACCGTCTTCCACGGAGTTCCTGCGATGTATGCGCGCCTGGTAGCCGACCACGAGCGAATGTTCTCCGACCCGAAAACCGCGGAGTACGTGAAAGCTACCCTGGGCAGCAGGATGAGGCTGATGGTGGCGGGGTCTGCGCCACTGCCGGCTCAGCTGTTCAAGAAATGGGAGGAGGTGAGTTTATAAATATGTATATTTTGACATACTAGCTGCACTCCGCATGAAGGTTTTCACAGGAATCGGATATTTTTACAGGATAAAAAGTATCCTATGTCATTCGGAAATAATGTTGCTTTTTTCTGTAAAATAAAGTTTAAATAAGTTTTGTGATCGGTTCATGATTTCTAGAGATAACCTTGTACATATATGCATACAAACTATATGAATTAGTATTTTTACATACTATTCTAGCCTTTTCCCGTAGCTAATCCATAGGAAGGCCTATGCCAGTCTCCAGCCCATAAACTCTATGCTTTTTTTTTTTTTGGTCGTTGTATGATGACATGCACGTTAAAAGGGACGCTTTTCCCACATATATAATTTCGACATGAATGATGTAACCAATATTTTTGTAACAATCTTTTTTTTATTTAAAAGAGTGTCCTTGCAGTCTCTTTGCCGTCATTCTCCATTGGAACCTATTAGGTACGCTTTGGAATGGGTAACTCCTTGGTAATAAATTCTAAATGCCATTGGCAATTTTAATTCAAATAAATGCTTGGGAGTTTTTGATACCCCTTACCCCATCATTCCCCATTGTTCTTCAGTAACTTCTTCATTCTTCCCCAGATATCCGGCATGCGACTTCTAGAACGTTTTGGCATGTCAGAAGTGGGGATGGCGTTGAGCAACCCATACCGTCCTGTAGAGGCTAGGAGTGTGGGCTGCGTGGGGTTGCCTCTGCCGGGAGTGGGGGCCAGGATCGTGTCCGTGAGGGAGGATACGGGGGAGCTAGAGCCCTTAGTCACTGTGGAGACGCCGGGTCCTGAAAAACAGGTAGGTTTTACTTTAAATTATGAAATTATTTGCTCGTGGCTACGTAATAACAGCCGCACGGGTCAGTCCATCAGGTTAAGCTACGCTTGCCGGGGCTGGTCCGTGTGTGGGTGACCATCTTTAGATACTGAGAGTCCTCCGTGCCCCGTAAAGCACGTTAAGCCGTTGGTCCCGGCTGTCATTTGTGGATATTTGACAGTCGTTACGGGTCGTCAGAAGCCCGCGAAAGCCAACCAGTTTTACCAAGGGGTATCGTATTACCCAGTTACTGGGTTGTGGAGGTCATATAGGCAGTCATCACTTCGGGGTCACCAATTTAGGCGCGTTATAGCGCCCTTTGAATTAAACTCGATCCAGTTGTAAAATACGTGTATTTAATAACACAAAGCACAGTATCCAAGCGACAGCGGAACAAACGTAATTGCACACACAGGATAATACAGGGTGTTAGGGTAAACACCGTTATCCTTGAAACCAGTGGTTTGGTTTCATTTATAGAACGTAAAATCAATGGAAAATTACATTTTTTTTTTTAAAGACAATCTAGATTTTTCCACAAGTGTATTTCACCCTTTCACTCTAGGGCGCTAGACCGCCGAACTTGCGTTTCAACACAGGTGGGTGGCGCGGGACGTGACCTGACCTGCCGCGAGCGCGACCCCTCACTCAGTCAGTTAGCTGTTTTGTTTCGAGCACGGTGTCGGATAGAAACTTTTTAAAATCTTTTAACGAAAAAAACGTTTTTTTTCTTTTACTCTCTCATTTATTATATATAAGTCAACTACCCATCGTTTGAGTGACAACAGTGTTTACCCTTACACCCTGTATTGTTAGTTACACGTTTACAGAGTTTACTAAGTAATAATATTAACTTAGCAGATTTAGTAGATTCCAAATCAAACACTGATTGAACCATACACAACCCTCTAGACCAACCAGTGTTGTCAGGTTATACTAACGGCGGGAACCACAGATAATGAGTTGGTTCGCCACAGTAGTTTAGAAGTTATGAGAAAACAGATGAACATACATACATACCCAATAATAATAATATTACATCCCCAACAGATATGCTTAGACCGTCTTGGTCTGGCTTCAAGTGACTACTTCGTGGACTCGGAGTGGTACGACTGGCTGCCCTCCGTGCAGACCAAACACAAGGAGATCGCTGACAACGCCGTCCAGGGAGAGTTACTTGTCATGGGACCTGCTGTGTTCACCAGGTAAGACCTGTGGATCCGAGTTTGGGGTCCCGGCTGTCATTCGTAGATCTTCGACAGTCGTTACGGGTAGTCAGAAGCACAAAAGTCTGGCAAACAGTCTTACCAAGGGGTATTGTGTTACTCAGTAACTGGATTGTCTAGGTTATATAGGCAGTCGCTCCATGTAAAAAACTGGTATTCAGCTTCATCCGGTTAGACTTAAAGCCGACCCCAAAACAATTGGAAATAAAACCTAGGATAGATTGATATTTGAGTTGCTTTAGAAAACGATTATTATATTTATTATTCTTTTAAAGAGTTATATTTTTGCCAGGATGAATTAAACACGTTCGCTGCATTTGATTTTCTCGTTTCTATGTTAATTTGAGACGACTGTGGCGCCGGCGCCGGCTGGCGACTATAACGTTATTATTATTTGAGTGTGACACTTATCTAATAGCAGATGAACCTTGATACTTATTTTACTTCTTTTGACGATTTATTCAATACTAGTTAACCTACCCGCGACTTTTTCTGCGATCCAAGATGAAAAGTAATGTTCTTCTCCAGATCATGGTCTACCCATGTGCCAAATGGTATCCGAATCCTTTTAGCCGTTTTAGTGTGAAAGAAATAAAATAAAAAGTTATAAAACTAAAACCCAACTATGACAAAAAAGGTATAAACAAAAATCAGACAGCCAAATTCAAAATCCAGAGTCACACGTGTTAGGGCATAAATCGAACAGATTACGTGTGACTCCGGATTTTATAAAAAAATTACAGAATTGTTATTATCAGAATCAGCACTACTACTCCTTAAGTTAGAATAGGCCTCAAATATGATTTCTTGAAATAATGAAATGAAATTGTTTATTCTGTAAATAGGATATCAGAATCACTTTTACACGTCATATTAAAAAAAAAAAAAATAAGCTAGATGAGGTCGGCGTTTCCTATCTGACTACTCTGAGAAGAAAGGCCGAAACAAACTCAGAGGTCGCAGTATCTTTTAAGGTCCAGACATAATCTTGGTCAGGCCATATGAGTACCATGTAGATTAGAGTCTGAAATGGTCTTTTGAGGAAAGAACCACACAGATTTGAGTGGACCTGTCCAGTCAGTGCAAGCATTTGTCAGTAACCGAGGAGCTCAACTCAGAGCTTAAGGAGCTCAACGTCAATAGTAATTCAAAAGGGGAATATGAAATTAGAAAGTTGAATTGATGATATTTATGATTATTATAATTTTATAAACTAAAATTGGGGCATCAAAAAATTCTTCCGCGTCGCTGTCAGTGGGAAAAGAGCCCAAAAAGCTGGCAGCATTGCCACGTTGGATGGTAATGCTGATTCTTTGACCTGATTTTTTGATGCCCTATGAGCTCTTTTTTATATAATTTTTTTCCCTTTGTACATAATGTTAGAGTTAGATTGTTTATTTTATTTTAAATTGTAAATTCAAGAACCTAATTAAAAAAAAAAATTAACTCCTAAAATAAAACAAATCACAACAAATCGTATTTAGATCAACATACAACCTGAAACAGGCTGATAGTGATCTGCAAAATCCAAAATACCTGCGTAATCAATTTGAATTTCGCTGGCAACCCTGGCGCTAAGTAGGTACTGACGTCACTGTATATTTTATTTATTTCTTGGTACGTCGGCACTATTAAGTACCACGGTTGCGGGAAAGTCCGAAAGGTATACCGGGGTCCTTGGCAACAGGCAACTGAAGGAACACGGATGGATCTTAGTCAGTAAAAGTCGGACACGCCCTCCCGCTCCGCCCAGAGCGGGAGAAGTCATTAGATGATTTTCCCAACCTCAAATTTTTTTTATTTATAATATTAGTAAGAATACCTACCTTTTGAAGAATGCATAGGTACTTATACCTATACATTCTTCAAAAGGTAGGTATTCTTAGTTTCTAGTAATGACATAAAAAGATGGAAAAATAATTATCCGTATCCATTAAAACGTCTAAGACAAGGACACTTAGAGATGCACAGAGCGTTACCTTGATTTAAGAGAAGATTAAGTTTGAGAGAAAGATTGACGCTCTGTAATTACGTCATAATAACATATTACGTCATGAGGTTTAATATATTAAATACCTGCAATAGGACGACCGGGACTTATTTATTATGTTTTGTGCACAAAATCAGTAAAAACCCAGCCCGCACGCGAAGGGTTCCGAACAACCGTACAATATTTAGCAAAGATAAAATCTGCCGAATAAAACACATTTCTTTTACAAAAAAATTAAAGGAACCCCCTTTAATTTTTTGCGTTCCGTACCCAAAGGGTAAAACGGGACTCTATTACTAAGACTCCGCTATCCGTCGGTCCGTCCGGCTGTCACCAGGCGGTATCTCATAAACCGTGATAGTTAGACAGTTAAAATTTTCACAGATATTTGTTGTTATAGCGGCAACCGAAATATCTGTTGCGAGACCTACGAAAAAAAAAATATCATAGGCTCTCATACCACAGACATGTTTTTACAGATAATGGTACGGAACCTTTCGTGCGCGAGTCCGACTCGCACTAGGCCGGTTTTTTTATGCAGACAAGGTGACATTCTATCAGCGATAACGATGATGGAAAAGGCAAAAATGTATAGGACTGACATAAGCTACCGAAAAGCTTATGTCAATCCTGTTGAAAGTCGTTGTAGAAATGCGAAACGCTTTCGAAGCGATTGTCACTTGTCTACGCCCTCTGTATTTTATTTAAAACTAAAAATTCTACTACGAATTAATCACTCGTTCGATACTAATCGTAAAAAATCTTACAGGTACTGGAACAGAGCCCCGAAACTAGATTCCACAGACTTTACCGACGACGGCTGGTTCCGTACTGGTGACACGGCTTCATACGAGGACGGCAAGTTCAGGATCCTCGGACGAACCTCAGTGGACATCATCAAGACCGGAGGGTACAAAGTAAGCGCTTTGCAAATTGAATCTGCCATCTTAGATCACCCAAGCATAGCCGACGCTGCCATTTTGGGTATAAAAGATGACAGTTACGGGGAAATTGTTGCAGCTGTCGTTGTTCTTAAAGATAATGCCAAGCTTACGCTAAAAGAGTTAAAAGAAGCAGCTGGGAAGAAATTAGCGCCGTACCAGCTTCCAAAAACGATGTTGGTTACTGATCAAATGCCTAGGAATGCAATGGGAAAGTTAGATAAGAAAGAAATTCGTAAGTTGTTCGGGAAGCAACTTGAGTTGCCTAAGATTAATTAGTTTTGTTATAGAGTGGCCAATGTATTGTAAAATGTCTTTTATTGAACTGACAGTTGTACTTGACTATGCGCCGAGTTTGAACCTTCGAGCCAGTTTTTGTATTTCGAACTTATTCCGACTATGGTAAAGTTCTTTATAAAACTGTCAACTTATGTAGTATAGTGCCGCCAGGGCCGCTGTTCCGCGTTTTAGGAATGCGCGGCGAGACAGGGGGCAGCGTTGATGAATGAGCGGCGAGACGCCGTGAGGGTTAAAACAGCGTTGACGAATTTGCGGCGGGACGCCGTGAGCGTTGACGAATGAGCGGCCTGCACTGCCCCCCGTCTCGCCGCGCACGTACTTAAGGCGCGGCGTCAAACTATACCGGACTAAGTTTTATTAAGTATTTTGTTCACTGTAATGTTCTTATTACATAAACTGTCTCGATAGTTTAAACCATGGCCAAAGAAAAACCTTGTTTTGTAATAAGGCCGATTATGTGTTTGTCTTTGTATAAAAACTAACTTCTGCCCGCGACTTTGTTTGCGTGTAATTTCTTTCTTTAACATAAAATACTCTAGCTTCCTATTAGTGAAAGATTACTCCCTACATATAAACTCACAAATTTTACCTCTTTATAATATTAGACTCGCGACAATCTAAGAAGTCCGTTTTGACAGCTATAAAAAAGATTTGTGTAGCGGTGAAAAAAAAAATGGTGTCTTATAAACTGATTCTCGAGACATATCGATTGAACATACTTAGAGAGTTTGTAATCGACGACTTATCTACATTGCTAAAACCTGATTCTCAAGGCTTAACGTTTTATAACATGTACGAGAACGAAACGTCAAAACGGACTTTTTAGATTGTCGCGAGTGTAGACTAACATTATTAACATAATTTATTTTTATTAGTATAAATGGCCATAATATTGTTTAATGTTAATTATTTCGTAGTGATGTTGTTGAGTTCCTATGCAAAGGGTGCCACTGAAATAATAAGAGGCACATTGCACGCCTGTTTGCATTGCCTTAGGCGCGGGACATAAACAAGAGGCAAGGCGCGGTGAGGCGACGGTGCGGCGCGGGCTTTCCGTCGCTCCTTTCATGTTTCGCCTGCGCCTCGCTGCCTGTGTATGTTCCGCACCTCGTCGCTCCTATACATTTTGTATGAAATATGAAAGGACCGACGCAACGCCCGCGCCGCATCGTTGCCAAGCCGCGCCACTCGGCACTTGTGCATATCTCACGTCTTAGAGACATGCTCATCGATCGGACGTTTCTCTTTTGTTTATTATTAGGTTGGATGCAAAGGTGAGTATACACTAGAGCATTTCCATACAACCAAAGGCTGGATTTAAAAAAGCATTTCAATGTAATGTCACGTTCCTGCAAATATTCGACACGTTGTTCGAAGTAATGCTCACAGCGAGTGTGCATTTACCTGTAACATTCCTTTTTTTATTTTGCATTTACTTTTCGTCGAAATGTCGGAGCTGCAGGTCGTGTGTGCTGCGGTTTATCTTGCTCGATGAAATGTTACACATGTCATGTTTCTTTGCAAAATCAAGTTGTAACAAAGCGTCGAGCGGCTCGATATTTTGTTACAAGTAAATGTTCTAGTCTATACTCACCTCTAGAATCGGTCAGTGTGGGAGCACCATTAGGTTGGCAATACAACCAGAGGGTAGTAAATTGTTGGCAGTGTTGCCAACAATTTTTTTCGAGAAGATGTAGATAAGAGCATAAAAATACTTGGAGTTATCGTACTGTTAAGTTCGTAGAACTGTAACGCCATAATAAAAAAATGTCACAAATTCACTAACTACTAACCTAACGTAATTTTTAAATCGCTAAAGTGTTTAAGATAGGTATGTAAGGCGCAGGCCACACTCGGAAAGAAGCTAAGTTCGTTTAGCTTTTGTTATGTAAACGTCGGGCGCCAATTTGTTATGTAATATTTGCTTTATATTCATTAGTTTATTATTTTACAATGAATGTCACCTAAATGTCTTCTTTCCTCTTAATCACCAATTCTCCAAGGAGTTCGTAGGTATTCTCAACAAGAAAGCGGAATATATAACAGCTTTCTTCCGCGTTTTTTCATAGTTCGACTACACCGCGTAGCGAAACGAAAACGGAAGTATGAAAAGTCGCGGAGGAAAACTAAACGAACTTAGCTTCGCTTCGCTTCTTCCCAGTGTGGCCAGAGGTTAAGATTCGATTGAAGAAAAGGTTATTTTTGTACTAGGCTTGGGTTGTAACCCGATGAATATAATATAAGAAAAAGGGAAAAAATTGACCCCCCCTTCTTAGAGTAGAGAAAATTTGAAATTAAGGTGGGGATGACAATACAACAATAAATTAAATTATACTCCGTTTGAAATAAGATTAGACATTTGAATAAACCTTTTTTACAGTCCGGTCAAACGATTTTGACTTCTATTGCGTTGGTAGAAAAATGGCAGCTGCAGTAAACAGTTGGTATTGTAACCATTTTTTTGCTTTTAATGCCATCCTTATGCCTACGGTATAGAAGTCAAAATCGGTTGAACGGATTATAAAAAAGGTTTATTTTGTGGCGGTATCTACATCGCCACATACGAAATACGCATCAAAGACCTGACGTCACACAAAAATCATTACGTCACATAAATCCTGCATCGCGCAATTAAAGTTTACCGAGCAATGAACATATATACAAGAACCCAACATCAATCGTTAGGCAGTTGCCCGCCAGATACCACCCCTCTGGTTGGAGGATCCTCCCTTTTCTATGGAGTATGAGTACACTTTACACCCTGTTCCTCATACCTAGTGATGGATTAATTAGCATTCGCATTCATTGTTAGCAAGTGAATTCTAATTTAGCCTTTAGCAAATGAAATGTAGTTGCGAAATTCTGTGAAATGCTAAGTGAATTTATTTGTAATTTTTCATACTATGATAAGTCAGAGCGTCGACGCACGCAGCGGTAGATATACTTAAATAGATAATACACGCCAATATGTACGCAATACAGCCAAGAGACATCCTAAGGCTTACGCATTTTTTTATTCGCATATTAACAAAATTCACATACTTCATTACTGTCAATAATCGCCATATTAGCTATTCGCAATTAGCAAATCAATATCAATTAACATGCTAAGACTCAAGAATTCACATGCTAATGGAATTAATGCAAAATCGCATTAATTGCCATTACTACTCATACCCCTAAAATTTCAATGTCTAATTTCAAATGGAGTATATGTAATATGTATATCCAATAACATACTGAAACGCATTCAAAAATTCAATCAAATATATCCAATGCCTCGTTGGTCGCAAGCGCTACTGCCGAGCATGAGGTCCTCGGTTCGATTCCCAGGTCGGGCAAAGTGTTGTTGGGTTTTCCATCTGGCATTTCTCAGTAGCAGTCCGGAGTCTGGATTTGTGCCCGGTTGATGGCTATGCTCGCCCCCTATTACATGGGACTTAAACATAACTGGCGAAATGTGGGTGTACCCGGTGTACTACTGGTCGTTAGGGTAGACACCGTTATCCTTGAAACTAGTGGTTTGGTGTGTTCTATAATATACTTTTTCTATGGGACCAACCTTGAAATCGCGAAAAAGAAAACAGCTGTTCCATACATACATATAAAAATCAGTGTTCACCTAAATCGACAAAATGTATGGAACAGCAGACTTTTTTTTTGCGATTTCAAAGTTGGTCCCATAGAAAAAGTATATTATAGATGACACCAAACCACTAGTGTCAAGGATAACGGTGTCTACCCTAACACCCTGTATAGGTACACCTCAGCCTTACCCTTTGGGGAAAGAAGGCGTGATGTTATGTATATCCCATAGTTTACATAGTTTATCGACAAAACCCATAGTCGGGCCGACTATGGCTATCTAAACTACTATTTAAGTTTATTTGAAAAACAAACTTAATAGTAAACAAACTTTTTTTTGTGGAGCTCGTGGCTAAGTAATAACAGCCGCACGGGTCGATCCGTCAGGTTAAGCTACGCTTGCCGGAGTTGGTCCGTGGATGGGTGACCATCTATACATATCGAGACTCCTCCGTGCCTCGGAAAGCACGTTAAGCCGTTGGTCCCGGCTGTCATTCGGTGATCTTTGACAGTCGTTACGGGCCGTCAGAAGCCCGAAAGTCTGACAACCAGTCTAACCAAGGTATATCGTATTACGCAGTTACTGGGTTGTGGAGGTCCGATAGCCTTTTCCCAACTATATTGGGGTCGGCTTCCAGTCTAACCGGATGCAGCTGAATACCAGTATTTTACATGGAGTCGCTAGGCAGATTGAAGTTTGTTTGAAAAAATATAATTTCGATGTTAGGCTTTATTTAAAAGTTTTAAAATACTCCTTTGCATTTAGTATTGCCCGTTATTTTATTAATTGACGTATTGTTGTCTCCCCGTTGTATTAAAAATGCTTGCAGATTTGTTTTTTTTTAACGATTAATAAATACTATCAATTTTAATTTTTAATCTATCTTTTAAAATTTTAATGTAAATTTCTAATCTATGACCTGTTTGACTATCTCAGTTTCTTGATAAGTACAAGTTAAGGCTCCCGTAGACAGGCGTGACAAAAACCCTGGTGGAACTATTTCTATGGAAACTTCACGGAAATTGTTCTACCGGTGTCGAGTCGCGCCTGTCTGCGGGAGCCGTTAACGTATCTGGCAGATAATTTCATACAGATTCCGTTAGTAATGCCGATCCGTATGTATAGTCAACCTCGTTATTCCTTTATCACTTTTGACGACAATTTTCTGTACTTAAATTAAGATTTCTCTAAAGTTGCAACTATCTAAATGTCATAACAAATAGAACTTGCTATCTATTCTGTAAAAGTCTCACCGTGGAAACTTACGTGAAGTGAGCTGTCAATAATGTGAAACCCTAGCATTGCTGGCATAGCAGGTGGAAAGACCGCTAACTTCACCTAAGTTTTCACGGTGAAATTTTCACAGAATAGGTCGACTGGTTCTTTCATGACGTGCAAGTGCCATTAAACTGTAGGGAGGTAAATAAATTCTGAGTTCGACTATACACGCGACTGTTTGTGAATTGTCGTTAAAATCAAGCAGATCTGTAAATATTTCAAGAAGGAAGTGAGAAATAAAGTTTTATTAATAATTTGTTGAATTCCTATAAAATGTATCGGGCTTGTTCGTGTGACTGACGTAATGTTACGTAATTATTATATATAATATAATATAAATGTAATGATTGTAACGTTAAATAAAAGACAATTTAATTATTATTGATAAGTGAATTTAATTAAATAGTTATTTTGGTTCTACTATAGCTTCCGCCCGCGGCTTTGCCAGGGTGGTATGTCGATAAAAAAGTACCCTATGTAGGGTGTCCAGGGTTCAAAGTAGGTATCCCCATACCAAATTTAATCCAAATCCGTTCAGCCGTTTTAGCGTGAAAGCGTAAAAAACAAACACAAACTCACTTTCGCATTTATAATTATTTAAGGATGAAGCATGATTGTCATTAAATACATCATCATTATTCTCTGCCCATATCCCAATGTATTTGAGGTCGGCGTAACATGACAGACAAACAGATTTTTTCTTCCATACTTCTCTATTAGTCGTCATCTTGGTAGCGACTCCCTTCCTAGCCATATCATGGCTAGAAATGTATTAAGAGTACATCATGTTAAATAAGCTGCCTCGGTGTTCTGATGGTCGCTAGCGCTACTGCTGAGCACGAGGCTTCGATTCCCATGTCGGGCAAAGTGTTACTGGGTTTTGCCATCAGGAATTTCTCAGTAGCAGCCCGGAATCTGGAATTGTACCCGGGATTTTGGTAATAGACTCGCCCCCTATTATAAGTATGGGACTTGAACATAACTGGCGAAATGTGTGTACCATATAATATCTGGTACACATCTGCCTAACCTTTCGGGGATTACAGGCGTGATGTTGTATGTGTGTGTGTAAAATTACTATAAAAATCTGACTCTAATACTGATTTAGGTTTTATGTAAAAATCTGTGCCTTACTTTCCAATTGCTAATACCAATCAACAATAATATATCATGGTGTGTCTCCACCATCAGCGAGCAGCAGCGAGCGAGCATCCGTTGGCGAGCATTCATGTTTGTGAAATAAGTGGTAAGTTTAAGTACCATTGCGATCCAAACATTCGTTTGTAAACATCTAACGCACATCTTCGACGGGTGCTCCTTGGAAAGTCTCCACCAAAGAAACTTCTTACTCGCCAAACGAACGCAAGAGGTAACGCGCATCACGTTGCTAACAAAAACTGGACGACTGGTCCGTCAAAAAAAAAGGTATTTTAATTAAATATCTATCTTTATTTCTAAATCGACATAGGTAGTTGAAGAAAACTTCTAGCCGCCTCAGTAGCGTTCATCAAACACGGCGGACTAAACGTCGCATACGCTATAGAATTCGACCAACTCGAGTAGGTCGCTACCACAGTTGCTACTACACCAATAGTCATTACAATCAATGCTAGCACAACATCGTACCATTTTATAGCGTATTCATCTTCTTCCCTCATGTCTATTGCATATTCACTAAAGTTAAACGTTTTATACTTAGTTTGTAAAGCCTCAGTTATTAGCGGGCTTTTTGACAGATCGCCATTTTGTATCCCGCCATTTTGTACACCGCCATTTTGCACCCCGCCATTTTGAACCCCGCCATTTTGAGAACTGCCATTTTGAGTTCCGTGTCGTTTCTCTGCCAGTTTAAACAAGGAATGTTTGGGACCCATTTTGGATTTCATAAAGCATAGTTTGAGGAAGAATACTGGTGGACATATGAACATTAAAGGTCCTGTGAGGGTGGAGCCTACCAAACCCATGACTAAGTCAAATCGAGGGACTGATTCCGCTAGAATTACTCCTAAGGCTACGATGCTTGATCTTATTAGGCAGCGTTTGAAGCAGAAATCTGGAAAAAAAAGTCACAAACAGTTAGGTAGGTACAAATTGTGTTGTTTTTCTCAGGTGATGAATGAGTTTCAAGATAGATATAAAATAAATCGAATTATTACCCCAGCTCTACACTACACAGTCCAGTTCAGTTCAGTTATTTTACCTCTGATTCTGAATCACTGTCAAAATATCTTCTCCCCGCGAATAACAGCCACTTATCCCGTCCGCGCTATTACTTCGTTTTCGTTTAGCTTCAATTTGCTCGGCTCCTAAGGTTCTTAGCTTGATGTTTAATACTGTATACCTTCCTCAAGGATTGGGCTAACTAATTCAAAAATAATTTTTCAAATCTGTCTTTTAGTTCCAGAGGTTAGCGCAATCAAACAAACTCTGCGGTTTTATTATAATAAAGTACCTATTTAAATTAGGTAAGATTACTGCCACTTTTAGGTGTCAAAATCACAAGGATCTTTATGCTCATTGCGATAAGGTTGCCTTTACGTTGCTACTGTCAGAGGTACAGGTAACAAACTGTGACTATTGAAAAAATAACTTTTGCTTTGGCTAAGGCGAAACTCGCTTGCTCACAGCCCTTAATTAGGTACTTAATTAGTTATATTGCTACCTAATTAGAAACCAGCAATGATCAGCATTTATTTATTGTGCAACACACTTGCAATCAGAATATACCTTGCTTAATACTTTAACAACATAAATACCTACCTACATTGAGCTGAACGAATGGAGGGTTTGTAAAAAAAAAATTGGAATCCAAAAATACCTACCAAACAAACAAGAATTCTTCATTATTATTTTCTTCTTGCATTCTTATCTTAAATTCTTGACGTTTTTGAATGTACAAACTAACGAACAAAAATAGTGTTTGAAACAGAATTTGGTAGAGAGAATGTGTATTCGCTCTCTTGGTCGTGTAGCCCAGAGAGCACGGAGACACCTCTTGCTAGAGACGGCTTTGTCAAAACTTTCCTTATAAACCAGGCGTGTCACTGTTTACTTGCACTACGATACAAATGACGTATATAAACTGACGGCGACTTAGGCCTCGTTTACGGAGACGCGGGGCGTTGGGCGGCGCGTGCTGCGTGGCGTTTCGCGGCGTGTCGGACGTTTTTTCTGTTTACGGAGAGGCGGCGCAAACTAAACGCAAAAAGCAAGCGAAAAAAAAACGGTCAAACATATGGCAATGTACGATGTTGTTCATAGAGATGCGTGGCGGGAAGAGTGGCGGTGCCCGCCGCGAAACGTCAAGCGTGTAGCGAAGAACGCGGCGGGCACCGCTGCGTGCGCCGCGCCGCGTAAAACGCCCCATTTCAACGCGCAAACGCGTGAAAAAACACTTCTCCGTAAACGCACTCATACAACGCCATTTATGTTTGAATTCAGTGCGGGCCGCGCCGCCCAACGCCACGCTCGACGCCCCGCGTCTCCCTAAACGAGGCCTTAGGCGGTCAGTATCCGTGATAGAAGCTGTGCGCTCAACGCAATTTCGGCGCCATGAATTTTATTAGTAGAACTGCCGACTCTAGACACACTGCCGTGCTCTGTGGTCTAAACAAACCTTTACTTGTACTTACTTCTAGGAATCTTGAGTATATCTTCAATGTGTTGGAACAGCGCCGAGTGACTGACGGCACTTGACAAGCACAGTTGAAGAGTCACCAGCAACGATATCAGGTATAGTGGTATGGAAGACGGTATACCTGGACAGAATAATAAAAAGGTTTAATTAGGAGTTCGTGGCTAAGTAATAACAGCCTAGCTACGCTTGCCGGGGATGGTCCGTGGATGGGTGATCATCTTAACATACCGAGACTCCTCCGTGCCTCGGAAAGCACGTTAAGCCGTTGGTCCCGGCTGTCCTTCGTGGATCTTTGACAGTCGTTACGGGTCGCCAGAAGCCCCAAAGTCTGACAACCAGTCTTACCAAGGGTTATCATATTACCCAGTTACTGGGTTGTGGAGGTCAGATAGGCAGTCGCTCCATGTAAAATGCTACCAATACACCAATCTGAGGAGTTTTACAAACTAATTTAAAAAACACCCTGTATAAGACTGACTCACTCTGCAGTATATTATTATCAATATCAGTGCCATATCTGACGGCAGCCAGCACGGTGGTGACCGCGAACATGAACCCCGTGATCCCGAACCCCCCGAGCACGGCCGCGTTGATCTTCTTACTGTCCTTCATATCCACTTGAAGGGTCAACAGCATCGGGTGAATGTCGAACTGGAAATAAGGTAAAGATTTGTTTTCCTAATGCTCGGGCCACGCTAACGGTCAACGCCAATGCTCTACATCGCGATAAACAACGCGATAAATTGAGTGGTCACACTTGCACGGTCAACGTCAATGCTCATTTGCTGCCACCCGAGTTATTGCCTAACGTCAAACGCCAATGTGAATGCCGTTGTCAAATTCTCTCGATAAGTTGTGGCTACACCTACGGTTAACATCCAACAACGCGATAATCAACGGCGTTTCCCGTTCGTGTGGTCCCAGCGTAAGAAAGCTGTGAACGGTCACATATTACGTCTGGCCATCTACAGAGCGTTTTGTCAAATAACGGTAATACTGACAGCATAATACGCCTTTATTGTTCCCACTGCTGGGACACAGGCCTCCTCTATCTGTGGGAGGGAGTGGGCCATAAACCACCACGCGGGCCCAGTGTGGGTTGATAGATGTTACCATGTCTTCGATTTTTTACACCCACTCCAAAACAGGTAAGTTGACAGAAAGAGGAGAAATACCAATATTGTATAATCAGATTAAGCAAACTTTTGTTTTTTGATAATTTTTGACTGCCGCTTTGGTCTAGTTGTCGCAAGCACTACTGCTGAGCATGAAGTCCTGGGTTCGATTACCTATTTCCATCAGGAATTTCTTAGTAGCTTCCTGGAGTCTGAATTTGTGCACGGTTGATGGCAATGGGCTCGCCCCCTATTACATGGGACTTACAACATAACTGGCGAAATGTATGTGTGGTAGGTACAACTCTGCCTAACTCTTCATGGATTATAAGCGTCATGTAATAATTACCTGAAAAGCCAGTATCCCGTAAGCAATAAGGAAGTCCTGCAGCTGCGGTTGCAGTGCCACCACGTTGCCGACAGGCACCGGCGATGTGTCGTCACGCAAGATGCATGTCCATGTGGTGATAGCCACTGTGGTCACTATTATCACTGACGTTATCGCTATGGGCCTGAAAGAGAAGGAAGAATAGGTTATCGCATTACTTAAGGTGATTCTTTCAACGTATCCCGCGAAATTATGAATTTCTTAAGTTTTGGTGAAGTAAGCTTGAAGTGAATTATCATTCCACCCGAATTAGGAATAGAACGAGATTTTCATGAGAGGAAGTGTAAAAAGCTCACTGTGAAAACTTTGGTGAAGTGAGCTGTCATTCCACCTGACGCTAGGGATTTACACTATTGACATAACACTTCACCTAGGGTTTACGGTGAGATTTTTCCAGAATAAATTGGCTGCTCTAAAACTAGACCATGCTGTTGACATTGAAATATTACCTTTCGTGGATGCTATTGTAACGCCCATTCCTGACCCTCCAGTTCGCACTTACTTCATTTCCTTAGGCGATCCAAGCCACATGATAGGACACAGAAGCAGCGCCAGTATCACCATCCACACACAGTACGTGATCCCAATCTCTCCGCCGGAAATCTTCCACCAGAATATTTGGAGCGTCTGCGAGGCTGGACATGGAAAAATAAGAAGCTGACTTGAGGAGTCAAGGGTAACTGTAGTTAGTTACTTTCGATTGGCAAGGATTAAGAAGGACATAAGTAATAATAGTGACTTTGTTGAAAGGTCAGGGTGTGTACCTAGTACTCGCAACCGACGTGCGTGTATGAATGTTAACGAAGCATAAGTATGTAAGGATCGTAGCAGGTGATGCTCTGTAGTTTTTGGCTACCTCCATGGAAAGAAGGCGTAAATTTTTAAATGTATCGTACGTACCTTGTTTCCGATATGCTCCGATAAAGTCTCAATTGTTTCTACTTTTCGTATTAACGGTACGTCTATGTATGTCCTGTTTGGATCCAGTTATAGATGGTCACGTTTATTATGTGCGTATGCATTGAGGAGCCATGTCTCATATTTAAACGCGGGTACTGCCAATATTTAGTAATAAATTATCCGATTTGGCTGAGACGTTCAGATCGTGAACGGACATTTGGGACACTACTGGGTATACAGGGTGTAAGGGTGAACACCGTTGTCACTCAAACCATGGGTAGTTGACTTAAATATAAAAATAAATGACAAAGTAACAACAAAAAAATTTGATTGGCTAGCTTCAGCCATCTACGCAAACGTCTTGGAAACTTATTTTAAAAAAACTCACCAATTATAAAATTTGGTACTCCTGAGCCGAAGACCGCTGCATCAATGAGGAATGTCACCAGCCTCTTTGCTGGTGGACCAAACGCTAGTTCAGCTACCGCCGCATAGGGAAACCTGATATTAAAAAAAACTGCTAAAAAACTTGTCCTTACAAGTTAATTAAATAGTAAATTAATTCGTTATATTTCTACTCGTAGGGGTAGCATCAAAAGTAACAGCCAAAGTAACGTCAGAAAGAAACAAATTTAACAATTTCTTTGACTTTTTGACGTTACTTTGGCTGTTAGTTTTGATGAAGAAACTGGCCGTAAGTCGGCAAAAAGATAATTTCAAACAACCACTCATAGGTACGTTTAAGTATGCGTTTCTACGGGGACAGAAACTTCTCCGGAAGGAGCTAATGACCCAGGGGTACACTGGACTCTTCCATTCTTCCTTCACATCTTCTATGTCAGCTACTTATTCTCCAACTATAGAATAGCTCATTTCGGGGGTAAATTATGACCCAGTCAGCAAGATTGGTCGGTGGTTTTGCTTTCTAATCAAACTCACCGGTTCTTCTCTTTGATGTCGGGAGTAATCTTCTGCGCTAGTAGCCAACTTTTTCCCAATAATACTGCTGTGTACAGCTGCAATCCGAATACTGCCAGGACTAGTGGTAGCCCGTATACACCTGACCGGAAAATGTATTTAAATATTTTGGTAAACAATGGTAATGGGGTACGCACAATGGACTAAGTGCGGCAACCAAACCCCAGAACATAGAACTTGGTAATGGGGAATGGAGACCAGCTGGGCTTAGTGGCTGATTGCCTCACTGCCACTGGTGGCTATTATAGCCCAAGGCACAGGAGGGCCACAAGATTTTTTTGTTGAGACGGAAGTTGGTGTGGCCCTTACTTCGCGGGCAATGTTAGACCTCAGTTCTTTAAAAAACTATGTCAATATACAAATTACAATTTCTTATTAAAATACGTTTTATTCGTTATATGCGTGGAAAAGTGGTTGTGCAATAATGTTTTGTGAAATGTATTGAAAAACCGGCCAAGTGCGAGTTGGAAACGCGCACGAAGGATTCCGTACCATCCACGTACCCATCCAACGTACCATCTATAAAAACTTGTTGTATGGGAGCCCCCTTAAATATTTATTTTATTCAGTTTTTATCCGGACTGCCAAGGAAGGGTTCTTTAGTATTTGTTTATATATATATATGCAACAGAAATACATCATCTGTTGAAATTTCGACTGTCTAACTATCACAGTTCATGAGATAGGTACAGCCTGGTGACAGACGGACAAACAGACAGACGGACGGACAGCGGAGTCTTAATACTAGGGTCTAGGGTTTTACCCTTTGGGTACGGAACCCTAAAAACAAGATGGCGGCGTTAGTTCCGATTTTTGTCACGCGCAAATCTATTAATAAGCGCTTACCACAAGAAATCACACTCTTTGGAAGAGTAATAACCGGGAATACTCCAAAAAGGTCGACGATGCACAGTATAGTGAACAGCACACTAAGGCCGCCAGTCGTCTGACCGACTGTGTAGTCTTCGTGTCGGGAGACCACCGTCGTTGGCTTGCTGTAACCGGCGACGTGCTCGAAGAAACGTGGGAGCTTCATAATGTAGAGTCCTGAGATTAGGAAACAAACTGGTAAGCTCACAGATTAGGAAACGTAGGGCATTTTTCTGTACCTATGGGTAAGTCCCATGGTCCCATTGGTCAAAACGCATGCATTGGGCGATCGAGTCGTGAGCCGTGCTACACGATTATCGCCTTAGAGGTGACCATGCGGAAGATTTGTCGACTGTACATCAGAGGGCCTAGACAAGTGACAATCGCTTTGAAAGCGTTTCGTATTTCTACGACGACTTTCAACAGAATTGACATACGCTTTTCGATACCTTATACACTTTTGCCTTATCAATTATCGTTATCGCTGATAGAATGTCAATTTGTCTAGGGCCTCTGAGGGCATATAGAGACAAGTGCCAATTTTTACCCTAGAGTTGTTTATGGAATTTAAAAAAAAACAAGTTGTATAAATTGGGTTTTTCTTGTCTAGAAGAAATTCTCAATAACTGTGGAGTGAATTTCATTCTAAAATAATTAGCTAAGTACATATGATACGGTTTTAATATGATAAGGTTATTTTTTTTCTTTAATGAGTGAAGTTCTGGGTCAATTAAACTCCAATTAACAACATCAAAGTAGTAAGGTAAACCTACAACTCGCAGAGTATTTTTAACCTTATCTTTCTACGTGACATGCCTTCTTCGGTAAAAATCAAGACCTTTTAAAATCCTGTAGAAACAAAAGCCAATAGCAATGCCATTCTATTCTCCTGCCGTTCTATTCTCAAAAAATCTGACCGTGAACTTTAGGTGAAGTGAGCTGTCTCTCCCTAATGTAAGGCCGATAGTGTCTGTAAAAATCTCACTGTGAAAACAATTAGGTGAAGTGAGCTGTCAACAGTGTCAATCCTTACTTGCCGTCAGATGAAATGACAGCTCATTTCAAGCTCAGTTCACTTATCCTAAGATTTCGCGCTGAGATTTTTTCAAATGGACCGGATGGCTTGCCAATAATGAGAGCTCATTTCACTTACAGTAACGGCCGTCGAGAGAATGCGTTGCTCACACCTGTCAGTTAAAAAAAAATCTAGTAACATAAGGATAAAATCCGCAAAACACGTATGCGTTAAAAAACTGACAGGTGTCAAAAACGCATTTTCTCGCATGTAAGTTTTCACGGTGAGATTTTTGCAGAATAGATCCGCTGATCTCCTGTTTTCATATTTTTAGGTACTTACAACTTAAAAATCTTTGTAGGTAGTAGGTACCTAATCAGTCACCACCGCAGCCGCACAGTTATTAGCAAATTCAGCCTTTTAATTAAATAATTAATCACTAAAATCTAAATAAACATATAAAACATCACCACTCGCTACACTTTTAAGGATTCTTTCCACACAGCTCACTAAATTGATTAGGTACTATTAATCTAATTTCACTAAATAAATACCATTTAACGCTAACTCCAAATGAGTTTTATTTTTATTATTTACTTTTTAATATCACAGACAAAAATTGTTTTCTAAATTCATATTTCGAACACTAGACAGTGTCCAACACTGCGGAAAGTCAATAAGACTGGCCGGTTCAATTGGGCAAGTACACAGGCTGAGGACTGTCGGGAACAAAACACTTTTCCAATTATTGTAAAAAAAAATTGTATTGAACTTTTTCGTACTTATTATTAATACGTAATTCGAATTATATCTAAGTACTCACCACAAAACGCTAGGCCAGAAACAACAAGAGTCCACAACACTTAGGTATTATCAAAACAAGGATGCACTGTATTTTATTTTCGCTTGTAGGTCGCTCTAATTTTGTTCAAGTTACAAATATGTTTCTAAACTATCTAAAAAACGATTAAATTCCTAATCGTTTCTTTATGGCACAAGTATTCAATAATGTGGGTTTCTGACAAATGAAACCTAGCTTCAAATTCTAGTCACTTTGCGCCAAAGTGACCTCCAGGAAGTCGCTGCGCTTGTTGTTGATAATAATTCATTTTATTTATTTTGTTTGTTTTTTTTTTGTGGGTCTTTGACAATGGTTAGGGGTAGTCAGAAGGTGAAAAGTCTGACAACCTTTAGGTACCCTGTAACTATACTCCATTTGAAATAAGATTAGACGTATAGATAAGCCTTTTTACATTCCGTTCAACCGATTTTGAATTGTATTGCGTTGGTGGCATGACAAATGGCAGCCGCAGTAGATAGTTGGTATTGTGTAACTTTTTCTGCTTTTAATGCTATCCTTATGCCTACGGTATAGAAGTCAAAATCGTTTGAACGGACTGTAAAAGGGTTTGTTTTAACCGCCGAGACACCAGCTGGCACACCCGTGTCTAATCTTATTTCAAATGGGGTATAGGTTGTGGAGGTCAGATAGACAGTCGCTCCATGTAAAATATTAGTATTCAGCTGCATCTGGTTAGACTAGAAGTTGACCGCAATATAGTTGGGAAAAGGCTAGGCAGATTGATTGAGACCATTTGGAAAACAAGTAGGATTTAAACCCATTTTTAACTCTAAATGAAACCATTTTTTTTATTTTAGTTTGTTCTGTTGATGGTTAGGGATGAAAAAACAACCCTCATCAAACATATTGTCGCGTCAAATCGAGCGTCATGAATTCAGTATGACGTCAAACGAATCAGAAAGCTGACAGGGACGTTAAAATCCATTGATATGAAAATAATGCAATTAAGAAAAAAACCTGTTAAGCAAGTATAAATTATTCGAATCAAACAAACCAGGTTTTATGATACGTAGGTAACTACTTTAAAAATGCAAGATAAAAAATAGTTTGTTCGTTATTAAAAATAATACTAAAACTACGACGATCAGTGGGCGCCTGATTGATTTAAATACTAGCTTTTGCCCGCGGTTTCTTCAGAAATTATTCCATATGAATGTACCTACTACCGGGATAAACCTAGGTCATTGTCTAGGTGTGCCAAATTTCAGCGAAACCCATTCAGCCGTGAAGGCGTGAAAAGGTGACAAACAGACAGACAGAGTAACTTTACCAATATAATATTAAGTAAGGAAATATGGATAGGGAAGTTTGGATAGGTATTCTAGATTTCTGGTTAAGTATTATAAAATTCGCGGACTTCACACATCCTTTTAACCTATTTATATACATACAGGTTGGCCGAAGCAAGGAAAACAGATTCAGGTGGAAATTCATGGATGACTCCGCCTTGAAGTGTAAATGTGGTGCTGTTCCACAAACGACGTGTCCTGTGTGTCCTGTCTTGTGCACGTTACAGGAACTGATGGCGTGAAACACCGTAGCCGATTACAGGGCCGTGTTCATTTAGATTGCCATCGACACGCTATGAAGAACATTACCATATAAATACCTACCCATGTTTCTTCTTCCGTTTTGCCACAAATATAAAGCAAGTCTGCGTGGTCACAATGATTCAAATTAATAAAATCTAACATGAATGGTGAACTCCGAGAAGATCAAGGTAACTGAATAAATCACGTCGGAAATAGATTCAGATATTTTGCAATATTCTCAAGTCAGTATAACTCGATGTATTTAGAAGTGAAATAAAATATTCAACAGATAATAATTCGTGGTTAGCTTTCGTGTTGAAAAGTCGGGGTTCAGAATTTCAGATGGTAGGTACCTAAACTGTTTTTACTTTTTTACATTAGATTTCTCCAGCTGCTAGCATGCCAAGTTGTCAGCAGCGATGTAGGTACCTACTCATTTCCAGCATCATGATATCTATATATATAACATAACATCACGCCTGTATTACTCGAAGGATTAGACAGAGGTTTACCTATAGTACACCCACATACACACCTACCAGTTATGTTTAATTAAGTCATATTGCCATCAACCGAGCACAAATTCAGACTCCGGGTTGCTCCTGATACATACACAAATTATCAATCAAAAACAAACAAAATACTTATTGAAAATTTCAAGACCATTTTGTCATTAATCGGGCACATATATTCCAAAGGAAATCAGCCTCAGTTTGTGGACAGTTACACGCTTCCAGTTGGTCAGTGAGACTCAAAGACAGCTGTTTATCCGTAATTCCGTAATAATTTACATAAAACAAAAATTATACTTTGATATTGCTTCTGTGCTCGTCCGTACCTCCTGTACGGGCACTGCCGTAATTCAATACGCGTAGCTAACGCGGTCTTGCGAACGTTGACATGCTAGCCACTAACACATTTTATAATTTTGCTTCACTTTCTATCAGTTCTCAATAAAAAACCTTACTATCCTCGAAAGTAATCAAGATCAACAAATATTCTATGTTCCTAGGCACTTACGTACCTAATCATTACAGCTAAGTATGTCCATTATCTAAATGAATTTAACCATTATTATTCTATCGTTTTATTTATCTCAATTACATGCATGAATGGGTCAAAAATCTAAATGCCAAGTTCATAACATAAAAAACATAACGTGTTACCATCCTGTAGAATTCTGGAAAAAGTAAACTCAAACTCAAATTCTTTATTGCATTCATGTGTACATCAGCTGTTACAAGTATTTAAAGTAAGATCCAACATGAAACCCGGTTAGGGCACGGCAACATAAAATATAAGTAAGTACATCGATCTTCAATGTCCACAACAGAACAAATTAACAAAATATATACCTATTTAAATTTAAAGGTAGGTGACATTAGGCACAACATAAAAAAAAAAAAAAATACAACTACAATGCATTACTGTAATGATACGACCGACAAGTAGTTTTTTTTAGAAATTCACCTATTGAATAAAAGTTATGTGGAATGAGCCATTTTTTTAGTACCTACCTACACAGATTTTTTTGTAAGGAAGATCAGTTATAAAATTTGGAATTTAATTATAAATAAGTGGCGCCATAATTATATACCTACGCAACTGCGTCGAAATAGTTCAATCCTAGGATCAAGCATTTTTAATAAATGTGTGGCTTTTCGTTTATTCGAATTATTATTAAGTTCAAAAAGTGAATAATTTGTTTTAACAAACTTAGCGATAATTAATTGATTCAAGCGTGACTTTGCGGAAATCCATTATAAAATACAATAGACGTAGATATATTTAGTAACCTATTCCGCTTGACTATTCTTCAAGAGTCATAAAAAACCCTGTAAGAAATCGACACGTGTTTCACCTCTCAACGAGGCATCCTTGCGTTGCGTCAAACCAGAACGCGATGATATTCTGGTTTGTCAATCGTCATCCTGAGGATGCCTCGTTGAGAGGTGAAACACGTGTCGATTTCTTACAGGGTTTTTTATGACTCTTGAAGAATAGTCAAGCGGAATAGGTTACTAAATATATCTACGTCTATTGTATTTTAAGCTTTGCGATTTCATAAATATAAACGCAAGGAACTGTGAGAAGGTTGTGTGATTTATATACACTGGCCTGCAGGAATCAGTCCAGTCCATATTGAAAATTGCGCGTACCTATGCATTTTTTTTGTGCTAACAGAACTCTAGAAATTTCAGAAGAGTTTCCCCAGACAATGATACCATACTGGATGATAGAGCAAACATAGGCGTGCGGCGTGATACACCATTAACGCAGTTTCTCTGGATGTCTCATTTTTAACTTTCTTAATGCAAAAACAAACCTATTGATTTTCATACATATTTCAGCGATATGCTGCTTCCAGGTGAAATGTTCGTCAAGTGTTATACCAAGAAATTTTGTTTTATGTACTTGTTCTACTATTTGATGTCTATGTGATATTTTAAAGTGGATATATTTACTTTTCTGCGTTTTGAAATTTATTATTTTAGTTTTTTCTAGGTTAACTTTTAAAGCGTTGTTATCTAACCAAGTAATAATTTTACTCAAAATGTTATTTATATCAGACTCATAAATGATTCCTCATATTTTTTACAATCAAGGATAACCGTTGTGTCATCAGCAAATAGAAAACAGTCCTTTTCTATCGCTTGAGGAAGATCGTTAACATATACAAGAAATAGTGGTGGTCCTAAAATGCTTCCCGGTGGTCCTAAAAGTAGTCATGCAGAGACATCTCAATCTCTGACTAATCCTGCCAGAATACAGGTGGAAGGAGAATACAAACTATTGCATTTAGCCGATCATCTTTACTAAGGAAGGACAGTTATCGGTATGAACAACATAGTACACACGGCTACACAACAAGCTATACATTTCCAGTTTATGCTGACCTCGCATTGTACGGAAATCCTATACAATGCGATATAAGCATAAACTGAAAATGTAAAGCTTGATGTGTAGCCGTGTGTACAATGTTGGAAAGTGCGGAAAATTCGAATTCTTAGGAAATCCTGGGAATTTATTTATTTTTATACCTTGCTATCTGGATTACAATGCCATCTAGTGAACACACTTGTAATCGGAATAATCTAAATCAAAAGGAATGATTGGAATGAAAGGGAATGACAACTATGATCTCAATTTTCGGACTCGCCATAGATGTCGCTAAATCCGCTTTTACGTTTACGTTCCGAAATACTAAATGTTGCGTCAACCAGCAGCAAGTGCATTTTCATATTCATAATAAATCGATTGTATACTCATAACAAAGTGATTTTCAAATTATGTTATAGCGTACGTACAGAATTGTAAGAAAATTATTATAGACAAGATAGCGCAACATCGCATCATGCACAATATTTTTATTTACATCAGCGCGCATGCTCCGTTTTACGTAGTCCAATCGATACGATACGAATGCAATGTGACAGCAGAAGTAGATGGCGTAGCAGCACGTTTCCTCTCCTGTCTCGCTCCTTCCGTGACATTTTTGCGAAACGTCGATCTCGTTTCCTATGAAAATTCATCAAAAAAATCACATTAGGGCATGCTCGGTAAAGTTTTTCACACGAAACACCGTGATATAAAATATATAACCGTGGTTAAGTTTTTTTGTGCCAAGTGCAATTAAACAATCAAGATTCCGCCGATAATTCAAAGCCTACCCAGTGGGTGGCTTATTTTGGTAAGTTTACAGCTTATTTCACCATATTTCATGAGATTATTGATTTGTTTCTATGTTTATTTATGATACCTTATCGTGGCGTAGCCATATGTTTGCTAAAATCGTTGTTACGTGTTCATCAAATGAGGAGTTCATAGGTCTCATAATGACCGTATTTGGTGTCTGAAAAAGCGTTATATCGCGTCGGTTTGCCTTGAAATATCGGTCAGATAGGTGCTGGTATCAGCCAATAGTATTTAGGAAAACGAAATATGTGATTCACCTCGGTATACCGTGACGAAATTTACGTCACACTGTATTATTCTAGTACTTGATAACTCAGGTTTTTGACTATTTATACTGTACATAATTACACAGCTATACAAATAAAATCATCAGCACAAAATTTTACAAACACTCATGCAAAATTAGGGCAATTGAAGATGGTTAGATCTACAAGCTTACATTAATTCTTTTCAATAGAATAACTTTTAATAAGTATCAAATGGAATTGGTATTATTACCCCAAAAATCAAAACAAACATTGGGACAGCGAGTCACCTAAAGCACAGTTGCTCAATATTGACAATAATATATAATAAGGTACATACGGGTAGGCAAAACTATAGAACGTGACCTGCTACGATCCTTACATACTCCTTTTGTTTCATTTAAATTATTTACTTACTAATTTAATTAATGTCATTATTTAATTGGTATGTAGGTTACTGAAAGATCACAGTTTACCTCCAGTTCCTGATGTCTCATAAATGCCTTCATGAGGATTGAATATATTGAATTTAAAAAATTCTACTAAGTCACAACACGTTAGAACACATCCACATTAGAACACACCCACATAACATAATGCCTGTATTCTCTGAAGGGTGAGACAGAGGTGTACGTATAATACACCCACAATTCGCCAGTTATGTTTGTAATAGCGGGCGAGCCTGAAGCCATCAACCGGGCACAACAACTTAGTCTCACTTTCCACATAAAGTATAATAATGGTGAGGACACAATCAAATGAAATTAAAATAATATAAATCCAATTTTGCTGGCTTTATTTTGTTTTTCCTATAAAAATATCAGCAAAGTTTGGTAGGTACATGTTGCAATTTAAGTGGTGACACATTTTTTCTAACAATTCTACAATGTTTCATCACTACAAATTGACAAGTCTTAGCAAACCAACTTCCTCTGTTGCAAAGACAGTGTTATCTGATACGAAAGTCTTTATCAACTAAATAGTAGACAATGTTTAGTGTTATTTATTTACACCTAATTATCATTATACAGCACACTTATTAAATCTCATAGAGAGATATAATATAATAGGAAGTAATTGCCTCAACATATTTTAATATAAAATGTATTATGTTATAGAAGATTGTATTCTTACTGAAAAATAGAATAGTACATTTTTCAATATTCAATATACCTATAGACAAACATAAAACTAATGCGTTCTTCCCATGGGGGTAGGCAGAAACTACATAACGCCACCTGCTATGATCCTTACATACCTCCTTTTGCTTCGTTTATGTTCATACTTCTGGTTATGGACTGCACGCCTAATGCAAGTACTACGCACCTAACCTTTCTGAAGAACATCACCATCATGGCCATTATATTCCACTTTAATGTGCAAGTGGTGCAAGAAGCAGTTAGTATATTTAACCAGTTCTATCTCCTGTGGGGCTAGCTTAGCTCCCTAGACTGGAAGAAGCTTCATTAAAAACATTACACTCCTTTTTGGGCAGTCGTATAAAAATAAGATTCAACCTACATAACTGAGACAAAGTCCTAATCCATTAATTTGTCTATTTTCATAGATACCTCTCCATGACAATTTTATAAGAATTGTTGTCTCATATCAATAGAATTTTAACAGCAAAGCTCATGCACAAATATTAGCCAATCAGCAATTTGCTTGCAAGGCTGTCGGTTAACATTTAATTTTAGTCACTGATGGGGCCATATTACTGATCAAGCCTGCCCCTTGCTGCCCTCCCGCAGCGACGCCCTAACCCTATAAATTAAGCGACTACACGCCTAGCGCCCCTACCTATGGGGTACGAACCCATAAGGGGAGCGCTAGGCGTGTAGTTGCTTAGTTTGTAAGTTTTTTGCCCTGCCTGGCCCTGACTGCACCAGATAGCCCGGTAAAGCAGCCGACAACCTCCTCTGTTGACTTGCGACATTCCGTTCAGAAAAAAAGGCTATATTAAGCATGCAATAATTTGTACTTTACATGACGAAAGCCTGTAATAAGTATACCATTTGTACAGCAACGTCATAGCTCGCTTAATAGGACAAGCCTATTGCAATTGAGCTCAATTTAAATTCCTCGAATCTATTATATAGACCATAGTGCGTTCAACATGCTTGGGTTGATGTACGGAGACATTCATTATTAATACCTAATTAGAAGTGCAGGCAAACAGATTAACTGATTACCAAAGTAATGGAAAAACCTGATAAACATAAGCAGTTTAGAAGACATGGTGATAGCTTTGATTATGTAAGACAAATTGCACAAGAAAATCATTACCCTTTAATAAGTACTTACCTGGCATTCCGTAATGTCTTGTTCGGGTAGTTGTAGGTTGCTTTAAACTCAAACTACACTGTGGGGTACCCTCACTTGTTATAATAATCAACTGAGTAATCAATAAATAACAACAGAAAAATTAAAAAACCAAATATTATAAATAATAAAAATATCCAATCTAATAAAACAGACATAATAATTCTTATTGAATTAAAATAAATAATTTCTCATTCTAATAAAATAATTATATTATTCATAATAATTTAGAAAATAAATTATTTAAAAAAATATATAACTATGTGTAGTATCTGTGAAACACCGTGCCCTTCTTTTGGGGCAGTTAGGTAAAATATAAAAATAAATATTAAAAGGTGCTGGTCAAAATTTTAATTTCTTATATTGTTAAATGGTGTAACTATGCCCTAATGGGTAGTTTTTTGAGTTTTCATAACCTAACTATAAGACCTACTGTATCACCAAAAAATACACACCAAATAATAAATACTTTGACTTTTTGAAAATTATTCGATGAATGCCTTTACACTTAAGGCTACTTTGTGAAATTAAATATTGCCTTCTGTATGCATGCATCGTAAAACTAAAAACTAAGTAGTAAAAAATCTGTATTTATTGATAGAATTTTAATACCTTACCTACTGCTTTAATTTATTGCAGACAATTAGCACTGCATAAGATCTTGAATGGTTAGGTGCAATTTATTTAAGGTTGATTCGCTAGGGTGGCCCGCGAAATTCAAATTTTCTTACGTTTTTTGCAATTTGCAGGTCAGTATCAGGTTGTATGTTGATCTAAATATTATTAGCGGCCGTAACAAATATGGATTTACAGAATTATAAACATTAGAATCAGCAATACAACTATCAAGTTCATGTAAGTGTATTGACGACGATTTCATGAAATTTTTATTCAATACACTTACATGAACTTAGAGAGCCCATATTTGTTACGGCCGCTAATAATATTTAGATCAACATACAACCTGATACTGGCCTGCAAATTGCAAAAAACGTAAGAAAATTTGAATTTCGCGGGTCACCCTAGCGCATCAACCTTAAGTAGTTATATTTTATTATCCACACTCACTACTAAATAATACTAAAGTGGAGTTCTCAAGATAGAATTTTATTTTTTATTGTATTATTTACGGCAATACATATAGTGTATTGATGTATCATCAAGTGTAATATAATTTAAAAAGTATACAATGCCACAATTTAATATTTCTATTATTTTTTCCATATAACAATAAAAGTTTCAATTGACTATTTAATAAGTACATGACTGTATAAAAAAAATCAAATTACTTATTTATTTATGTTTCATTTAGTTAGCAGAAATGAAAAGGCGTGTTTTTATATTTTATTTTACTGCATGACATTATTGCCTTATGACTGCCATATTTATATGTATATCTGTACTGCAATTTAATTATCCTTATTTTATTTATAAAATATTTCGTAGCTTTAAAAAAAAATGCGTTCTGGTAGCGGAATTTAAGCGGCTTTATGTGGTGCAAACAATTTCTCATAAGACATTTGTATGGAGATTATAATATATATAAATTAGAATTATTATAATATAATTGTTTTGGGTAGTCGGAAGCCCGAAAGTCCTGACAACCTTTCTTGTCCATAAGTATCATGTTACTCAGTAACTGGGTTATGGAGGTCAGATCGGCAGTCGCTCCAAGTAAAATACTGGTATCAAGCTGCATCCGGTTAGACTGGAAGCCGACCTCAACATAGTAAAGGGCTAGGCAGATTGATTGATTTAATTGTTTTAGATAAAATGTTCATTTGGATATTGATAATTAAATCGATTTGGGATAACACGCTACAACTATGAATTGATCTCTCATTGAATATCATTTTATGTTTAAAATCAGTCTTGTGTTTAAGTTTGCAATCCACATTATTTAGGCAGTCAGTATGGCAGTCTATTTTGTTTTATTTCCCTTTGACAAACACGCTCTTTCATTTCTTTATAGGTCTGAATAAATATGGAAAAGAAGCGAGAATCTTTTTTCATGAAAAGAAAAAGAGACAATGTCAAACCGTTCAAGAAGAATCATGAAGATGAAGGGGAACCCAAGAATAAAAGTCAAAAGGAATTCAATAAGAATCGCGAAGGTCTGGACTTAAACACACAAAACAAAGAGAAAATACCGTTCGACAAGAAAGCATATCGTCTAAAGAAATACAGTAAGAAGTACAAGCTAGAGCAATGGGAGGAGCAACGCAAAAAGAGGTTGTTACGTGAATACCACAAGGACATCAAAAACGATCCTACTATAGGCACATATAAAGCTAAGACTTTCGACGAAGACGCTACTGATGGGACTCAAGAAACTGGTAAATATGTCCGACATCCCGATTTATTAGAGAAAGAAAACCTTATTGAAAAAAAAGTCGCTGTATCTTCTACAACGGGTAAAAAAGACCCGTATCGTAAAGCGAAAGAGCACTTTAATAAAGTGAAACAGGAGAAATTGGAGAAGCAGCAAGAGATACAGAGAGTTAAAGAGCAGAAGCAGCAAAAGCTGGATGAATATAAGAAGAAGAAGAATGAACGGTTCAAGAAATTGAGTAAGAAGACCAAGAAGGGCCAGCCAGTGATGACCGGGAGATTGGAACTCCTTTTAGAAAAAATCCAGAGTAATAAATAGGGTATTTTTTTAAAGACTTGCTCTAGTCTTTCAGCCAGTGGATATTTTGTTAGCATTATACATTTCTAGTAAAATTTACTCTTTTACAATATCAACTTCTGTAACTTGACGGCATAATAATATTAAGTTGTAAATCAATATGAATTCATACAATGCTGCTTATTTTCATTAATTTTTTTCTATATGCGAGCAATTAGTAACTCATTTTATAACTTCTCAAATTCTATAATTGTCTCCACCTCTTACGTGGATCGTTATTTTAATATGACCATTCTCTTTGCAAATATTAACACGTGAACGTAACCGATTTACGAAGTAATGTAGGAGTTTACGATTTCAATGGTAATTTACTCTGGTAATATGTCCTTTTGTTCTTTTTTAATTAGCTCATCGGATATGAGTGATGTGCTTCGACGTGTTTCCGAAGCCGTGAACTCTTTAGTTTATATCGTGCGTTTTTCTAGTTTGTTGTGTCACAATCAAGGCCTGTTTGTTATAATTCGGAACTGCTGTTTTCTCTGGTTTATTTACTGTTTGATCGAAATAAAATTGTGATTTCTGTGAGTACTAGCTTTATTTATTTAGTATTTTTTACTTGTTTTGCTGAGGTTAAGTCCCAGATGACTCTTGAGCCAAAGGGCTTTTTAGTTTATCATTATCACCGTCGGCACTATGTAGGGCCTCTACAATAGCACGCCTTTTAACTCGATCTTCGGCTATCCAGCTGCTACCGTAATCTTGTCAAGATCGTTGCTCCACCCTTCACTCACAAACACTTTCATATTTTTTTTTAATGGCATTTTCTAGAGACAAAGTCCACCCAAACTCAAAGCATTTATTTCCATTAACCCATTTACTTTCAATTGTCAAGAACACACTTGAATTGTCATGGAGTCGACTGTTGCCATTCCAAAGCGTACTAAGTTCCTATAGCGAAGCGAAGTGAACGAGCAAGAAACTATAATACAGTCTTATATATTAAAATATTGGTTACATACCATGTAGAAAATATAGGTACATGTATGTGACAACGCCGCCGCCCAATTCGAAACCAATTAAAAGTTTCAAACCAAACTAAAAGGACTGCCCTTCCAGTGACGTATTCAGGGTTTCGTCCGTGACCTGTGCCTTATTTCCGTTCTGGTTGCTAGTAGGAAACTGAACAGTCAGCCTTGACCTCTATCTGAGCTATAGCCTAGATCCGCTACTATCCTTCACCCAAGGGTAAAGTAGAGGTCTTCGAAGAACAGAAGTAATGAGGGTCAACTTTGAAGCGGTTTTGCAATAACTTTTAGGATTTGCAAGGGATAATAATAGTCCTTCTGACTTCGGCCATGGCCGCCAATCTCAGCTGAGACTAGCCATCGATGTGGGAGGTTTTATAGTGAACAAGTGTGTCTGTAGTCACAGGTACACTCTCATAAGGAGATATTAAGCTGCTCTGCAGCAGCCCTGTGCCTGGTTGATGGCTCGTCCCTTCTTACTATGAACTTAAACAAAACTAACAAGAGTATTCACCTCTGCCTATCCTTGCGGGAAATAGTCGGTAGATAGTAGAACACTATTATACAAAACAATAACAACAAGCGAGTGCAGACGTGAATGTTAACCTACCTATACCGTCGCCGCGTCGCTTGAATTCCCAGATTGGCGTGGAATGTTTCACACTTTTTTCTTCGCAATAAACTTTACTTATCTGCAAACGTTGTATTTGATAAGTCGTTACTGTGTGCGAAGATTTAAAAGATATTAGTAAGAAAAGCGATGCTCAACTGGTGGCCTGAGTCCCATGCATACCACTATTCCATCTTCTCTATATTAAGGTCAAAATTCAAAAGAAAAAACTAAGTAAATAGGTCCTAAATCCTAAAAAAGTGTGCCGTTTCATCAATTAAAAAGTAGTCATTTTGCAGTATTGGCGCCCAACACAGTTATCTGTGTGTCTGTTTCATCATGCAATGCTGCTATTGTTATTTAGGGTTTGTGAGAGTTGCACTAATAAAATAATGTAGGTAGATGTCGCTATATGTCTCTGTGCAACGAAACTGCGGCCCGCAAATTACAAGGTTGAGGATCACTGTCTAGACATTGCGTCTTTAATAAACAATATGTAGACCTTCAAATAAGATAAACAAATACAAATAGGTAATCATCTAAATTGTAGGGATTTGTAGTTTCCTGCTGATAGTACGGATCGCTCGTGTCTAGAACTAATGGCCTTGTCCAGAATTCAGTTATGCAATTGGATATAACGCCACTTTACAACGCCATTAAAACAGTTTTTCTGATTGGTTGATGAAAATATCAATAGTTATTTATTTTATATGTACATAATATAATTGTTTATATTGGCCATTCAATTGACGCATGTACAAATTATTAAAACCCCTATTTGATAACAGGCCAAACACCTGACTCTAAAGACGACCCTATAATCACAAAAGATTAACTCGTGTCGAGACAAAAAAAAATGGCGCCATAATATGATAATTAGAATTAAATATTGGCGCCAATTAGCATTTTGACAGTTGACATTTAGACCACAGATAATTAAGATAATATTTGTACGGTACAAACATTGACCTTTTGATAATATTCGGGATAAAAATGATCACTACTGTCTTTCGTGATTTCAGTTTGAACTAAAGATACAATATTTCTTTTGATGCTTTTGATAAAATACATTATACCTGGTGGAACAGGTTAAGGTCAGGTGGTTTCTCCGGACTTTGAAATACCTAGGTAACCCGGTCTCTGGATGACGCCTGGGTTAGAGAAAGCGTTTGCGTAGCGCATCCAACATTTCGCCAGGCATATGTAAGGCCTCGGCATATTAAAGGGGTAAAAAACGTAGATCTTGGTAAAAAAAATGATTTTACACTTGGTAAATTGCGTGTAGGTGAGATTGCAATTCAATTTGCTGATTCATACATATATTTGAGAAAAATAATACGTGTATCAGTTATCAGAATTGTTTTATCACATATCTTTGAAGATCCTGAAAGAATATTCTATTAAATTTTGTAATTCTCGGAAACTTATGCAAGTAGGTTGATTACTAATCAAATGAAATATGATACTCCTTGGCAAGACTGTTTGTCAGACTTTCGGGCTTCGATATCACTAAACTAAAGGAGGATGTCTAGTCCGAGGCAAACATATTCAGTACTAGAAATAAAAGACGATAGAGCTGCACGAAGCTCACCCTTTTGAATTTATTAATAAATAGCCCTGCATTCAGTCATCATCTGCCTAGCCTTTTTCTGACTATGTTGGGGTCGGCTTCCAGTCTAACCGGATGCAGCTGAATATCAGACCAATATTTTACATGGAGGGACTGCCTATCTGACCCCCTGCATAGCTCTGAATTGAGTAAACTAGTAAAATGGGATTCACCTCTTAGATAAACCATATTATGTTTTATAAATAAACCTGGCATGTGTAAAACGGTCGCCCGAAGGTCACGCACGAGTCCCACGCCCCACGCGTGTCAAACTGCGACATACGATATTTTTGATGGCAATACACAAATTAGACCTCACAGAGACCTGAAAGTTCTACGAAGTGAGAGTCTCATCGAGGTCGCATCTTGTTAAATAGATGTTATATAGTCCGGCTTACGTTATGTGACTTATGTGTCTCATAAAGTGGCCATCATTGCAGGTCACCGTCTTCAAATAAAAGAAAGAAAGAAAATACATTTATTTAGCCAGACTAAAAGGCACATAATATATTCTGCAAATAAAATTACAGACAGACAGTACTTTTTCTCCAAACTACACTCACGACAGTACTTTTTCTCCAAACTACACTCACGACAGTACTTTTTCTCCAAGCTACCCTCGCGATAGTACTTTTTCTCCAAACAACCCTCGCGGTATGTAGATCTAGCTAGCTTTATCTAGAGGTCCTTTATCTCGGTAATGGCTTATTTAACTGAATAATGCACTCGCAAAATACTTGGTTTACACAGGCTGGCTTGCCGCCAATATTAATCCAAGTACCATAACGTTTTATACAACATAATGAGCAGGTATATAGCATTATGAAACTGCACTGCAGATGCCACAAAGTCTAAGAGAAGAGATAAGGGGCTTATATGAAACAAAGTTTAATTACTATTATTTCTGTATTTACTTAAGAAATCATTACATTATGTCATTGCACAGAAACTCAGTCTTATCAAACTAGGATTGTGCTTTATGATATACAACTGTACCTAAATATACATGAGCTTGGCACGTGTTCTAGTGAAATAAACATTGGTTTTAGATAGAGGGCTGGTAAACATGATTTTCTAATGAGTTTACGTGGAATCATGGAATTGTATAAATAAACAACTAGTCAGTATCTTATCTGCGAGTGCCACTATTGTTTTAGCAGAGGAATCGTGGAACGGTGAAAGGGGTCGTTCATAAATCACGTGAAGCTCGAAAGGTGGGAAGTTCGGAAAAAATCACGAAATATCATTAGTAGTAAGATTAGGTTAAAAAATCATTTTACCCATCCCGTCTGCGGAGTTTCACTTGACCCTGTATAGCTGCCTTGTTCGAGTTATTCAAGCCTAATTCTCAACTCGAAAAATCTGTCACTGTGATTGAGAACCACAAAATAAGCAGTTCCCCGTAAGCGCAATCATATATCAAACAAACCTCAACTCTAACTCTTTATCCATACTGTCCATCGTCTATCAAATATAAAAGTAATGCGTTCATCTATAAACTATCGAAGTGTCTAGTCTCCTCTGCTTACACTCGGTTTCCGTAAGTCAGCGGTTGTTGACGTTGACGTAAACGCGGCTTCCGTACAAACTGACAGTTTCGTTTCCGTTCTGTTGGAAACTAGCCTGCACTACAAAATCAGCATTAGGCAGTAGTTAGTAGAAGAATTTACCTTTGCCTTGTAACTTGGTCATAAGCTTGACTCGTAAGTGCTTGCATTACTATTTTTATTAGTATTTTCCCACTGCAGGCTAAAGGCCTCCCCACTCTCTTTCCATATCTCATCTCATCTGGGAGTACTAAGGTCCAGCCGTTATAAAGGAGTCCACCTTTCAGCTCATCCTGCCATCTTCGTCTGGGACTACCACGTTGCCGCTAACCATGTCCTTTTAAAAATGTGATTTATTATGAGGTTACTAACGGTTTCTTTTTCTACTTCACATGCAGTTTTGGGGTTTGATCTAAAAACAGTACGTAGAACAATCAGAATTCAGATAAAATACACCTATGTAGGAATTGTCGGATATATCTATATCTATACTAATATTATAAAGTGGAAAGATTTGATTGTTTGTTTGCATTGAATGGGCTCCGAAACTACCGAACCGATTTGAAAAATTATTTCACTGTTGGGAAGCTACACTATCCCCGGCTGACATAGGCTATATTATATATTTTTTTTAAATAGGGCTCCTTACTAAAACCCCAATAATGTAACCTAAGGTGTAAAAAAATTACCAAAAATAGCCGTAGATAAGTACTTAGTGCTACCCGTGCGAAGCCGGGGCGAGCAGCTAGTATTACATAATACACATGATAATGTATGGTCAAATTACAGCAGATAACGAACACACTTTGTATATAAAGATAAGAAGCAGTATAATCTTTTATTACATTACACACAATTTAATAATCAGCCACCCCTATCGCTATAAAAACGTGATTTGATATCTCCCAAGATGATACAGTGCAAGTTAAGACAAAGCATCAGTTATACGATATGTCTATAAAATGTTTAAATTACTATTTGCACGGTCTTGTTGTCCAACGTGACTTTTCAATTTTCTGGAACTTTTATCACTCAGTAAAACATTTTGGCGTTCACGCGTCCAAGGAACGAGCAAGACAATTTAAAAGTAAGATAAACTTTTGGGAACGATGAAAATGTACATATATTTTGGCGATGACTATAAGTAATGCGCAATATTTATTTTAAAAAAGTCACTAAATAGCATTTTATTTAATCAGTTTTATTTTGAACTATTTGCGAAATTAAGGGTTTGAGGACCGACTTCAATCGATTTATTCTGTAAAAATCTCACCGTGGATGAAGTGGGCTGTCAATGTAATTCCTTAGCATCAGGTGGAATGAGAGCTCACACGGTGTGTTCTTTACAGAATAAAACAGGTTGCTGTCATTAAATAACAGTTTTCATAATGTAGTCGCTTCTTATTGGTATAGCTGTCCCAAAGCACCATCTTTGTTTCCAAGACTGTCGTTTTAGCAATTTTTTCCTCTTTTGTACGAATTGCTACGGTATTATTTAACCAAATAAAGCACACAGTAGGTACTTACGCAATTTAATAATGTTTACAATATTGCCAATCTTCTGTTATTATCTTTCACGTGATTATTAACTGAATTTTTATTATAATAGTAATAATGTTGCTATGATGTGAAGAAGTAAAATATCCATTTACCAGTGACCTCTCCAACTTTTGATGAGATGATACGCATCATAAAAATTTATGTCAATCTAAACAATTTCTGCGCTCCTTACTATTTAGAGTTTTAGATTTCTACAACCACAAAATAAACTTTTATTGCCATATGAGCACAAACTTGACTTACAATTAATGGCTTTATTCGATTTCTTTTTAGATATACTATACTCCATTTGAAATAAGACTAGACATTTAAATAAACCTTTTTTACGGTCCGTTCAACCGATTTTGACTTCTATTGCGTTGGTGGCATGACAAATGGCAGCTGCAGTAGATTGTTGGTATTGTGTAACTTTTTTTTCTCTTAATGCCATCCTTATGCCTACGTTATAGAAGTCAAAATCGGTTGAACGGACTGTATAAAGGTTTGTTTAAATGTCTAATCTTATTTCAAATGGAGTGTATGTATATAAATTAACGTCGCTTTTCGTGTTTGTATGCGTGACCGCGTTGTTCTACCAAACTACACAACGGATTTTTGTTTTTACCATCATTTCTAGAATGTATTCCGGAAGGTTTATAAGTCTAAAACGTTAATATTACACTTACAAAAAGAAATATGTTTTGTCAAGTCGTAACAACCGTGCGAAGCATGGGCTGGTCGCTAGTTGCATATAATGTGGTGACTTTCTGGTAAACTGCATCAATACGTTCAAAAACTTCCTGGAAATCTTGGCATCGTTTCTCCAGACATAATGGTACTTTCATACCAGTGTTGGCATTAGAATGACTGCCTACCTATCTGGCAATATGTCAACATGATTACCGTATGAATCGGAAACTAATAAGAAACTGTAGGTGCACTGTTTAACGATGACTGTTGTGATTATTACGATTACGGTTTATTAAAATACCCTCAAGGCGTGGTGATTAATACATAAGAGAAAAGTCCTGAATCACTCACTGACTGACTCATCAACGCCCACCCAAAACTCTTGTTGGACCTAGTAAGCTGAAATTTTAGCCCAGTGGTCTCTTTTATGATGTGGACAAGAAATAAGGTCGGGTTTATGGAAATTCGCTGGCCAAGTGCTAGAAAGCATATTCTATTTGTTTATTTATTTACATTCAGTTTACTCAGAGCCACGACCATCTCGCTGCCTGACAAATAAGGCCTACAACGTTCTCACATTCACAAAATAGAAAATAGTTCGTGCGGATACGAGAGAAGAACTGATTCCGATGACTCTTTCAATACTGAATTAAAGTATACGATGGCAATAAAAGTACGGTTGATTTTGTTTGCAAACGAATTTATTACTACGCTCTTTGACAATAAATAGACCGCGAGAAAATCAAATGATCGGTTCGGGAATATCATTTGAAGTTTCTGAAAGTTAACACGGGGACTCCAGAAAATCGTTTAACCTAGATTGAGGGTGAGGGCCTGGGGGGCGCTCCACAAATGCGTCAGTCAGGTCGGGGAAGGTAAGCGTAACATGATTTTGCATGTGACATCTTATTGCCTTTTAGCACTGAGCTGCAGTTCAAGATAGTTCTCATAAAAATAAGATCCATATTAGCATGAATCGCTTATTCTACTTACCAAAGTAAAGTCAAAGTGCGGTCTACGACTCTTGCCCTACCTTAAAGGTCCATCAAATGTATTTTTGCTTGCTTTTCATGTGAGCCCGCTTGTTGGGCGCCAGTTAAAAAGATTCACAAAAGTGGCGCCCAACTGGCAATAAATAATAACGGTGACTGTATTATTTTGACGACGCAAAAAGTAAATAGATAGGTACCTAGTGTTTTTGTTGTGGTTATTGGCAGCTCGATAAACAAGTGCGTGTTTATTGAAAATCTTGTCAAAGTAAGAAGCAAAACAAAAAAAATCGCTGATAAAAACATCCGTAACAATTGTCACGTGCCACTTGATTGTCATAAAATTGAGTTCTAAGAAACTGCGTATTTACTAAAATTGTAATGTACATGCATTGATAGATTAGGTAGGTACTACAAAAAAATATAAAATAAGGATAATACAGAATGTTTTCGTTAGTTTCATTTGAAAGTGCAACATTAGGATTATGACTTTTCCAGTGGTCCTGAAACAACAAAAACCTAAGTTCCTCCATTTTTTATTACTCCTGGATTAACACACGTTACAGGCCCTTACAAAATGTAAGCCTTTAATTACCAAAATGCTTTCATGAAAGCCATTTTGCCGTACTGTAAAACAACACGTGTTAGGAATTAAATCCTAGATCTAACCTCCCAAAAATTGTTATGGCCTTTAACAAACGCGAAATCGGCGAAATCTCTACCGAAAATCTAAAGCAACAGCATCACAGTTGCCGCAAAATGTTTGTAAATACAGTCCTCTTGAAGTAAATAGATGTTGGAATAGCTGAGCTGTATAATTTTCTATTGGTCACGCGCGACCGCACCCCCTTCAGACAATCGTAGATTATAAGGCCAAAGGCTATCGAGCTAGGAATTGCAATTCTCAATATTTAGACTTTGTTTGCAGCGATCTTGTGGGAATTTCCATATGGACTAATGACGAGAACGTATTAGGGTACACTAGTTGTAGAAAGCTGAAATTCAAATGCTGTAGCGTAATTACGAAAGGAGAGGCATAGGTCCATGAGTTGACTGACATAAGCACAGCAGCCTGACGGCGTTATACACACAATTGCAATAGATTTCATTTCGACGAAATAACAATATTCGGGAAGACAGTTTATTAAAGCAACGACGCAGTTATTAACGCTTTTGGACTGTCAAAATATCAGATTGCATGTTGCAGTGTGAAAAAGTTGCTAGCAACAGGCATCCCACTAAATGATAAGAGCATAAATTCAGTCGGATGTTTATAAATCTCTCCATCCATATTGAAGGTCTTGTTGCTAGCGGGGACCGCGCAGATTGATGAGGTTAAGGTCATACTAACGTGGCATTGCTGCCCCCTCTTCACATCGACACATCGTTACTGTGCTGCTAGGATCTATTGGCTCCTGAATGACATGAACAGGAGCGGCATTTTTGGTAAACAATTGTGCGTTTTTTTTTGTGTTTATTGAAAAAACAATATGGCGGCGTTAGTTCCGATTTTGGACACGTGCAAAAAATCCTTGTATCGTTTTACTTCCTTCGGTTGTCTGTCATACAAGATAGGGTTGAGTCAGAAATATTACTTGTTTAGAATGAGAACAAACAACAGTTTTTCACCCATTAAAATATTACTCAGTTATACAAATTACGTTCATAAAAGGTATTTTATTTTTTCTATAAAATCGATAATTATTATTTATCGCTTTTTGCGTTGACAACAGTCGTAATCGACCGTCAATGACGCCATTTATCCATAATCCAGAGTTGATGCCCTAATTGAGGCAAACTAGCAACAGTAGGTACTCATACTTTAATTTGTCCAGGATGGACATTCATAATTAATTAATAATTATTGAGATTATTGTAATCATATTTGTTTACCAATGGCGCGAGAGATGTCATGATAGGTCAAACTACAGCTACGAACAAATTCTTGGTATGTTAGGTTCAAGGGCAATCGAAAACTGTCTGCTAGCGTTTAATGAACTCATAGGTTCTGCCCGCCACTTCGTCCGCATGTTTTAACATAAAACATAATAAGGTACTCGCCAATAGCGAGAGAGTGTAGATGTCTTTAGGTAGAATAGTTCTTTTGAAAAGTCCTTTACGAGTTTAAAGGGCATCACAGGATTTACAGGTACCTAAGATATTTGAAGTCCACGTCTCGCGCGCGACGCAATAAATTCTTGATAAAAAGCGTTGAACTCGTTTTATAACACTTTTTACAATTATCACGACATTAACATGTTTTCCATAACGTCTAATCAACTTAATGCGACGTGATTAGCCCAAAATAAACAGTTTACTAAGACGTACCGGTAGGAAGCGCACACGGCACAACTTGCGCTCGTGTAATCAACGTCACCAAAGCGGTTTACAGCAGTGTAGGCGAGGTTTTACAATTACATCAGGCTATAGTACTATCGCTAGTGATAACTGGGCCATCCCACGAATCCTGATAACGCATCGCATAAATACGGGAGCGTCGGCCATTTTTTATCAGTTTGCCGCCATCGCGCATCTGTGACAGTTCGCATTTTCGTTCGGAAATCAAAGTTACGTCAACGGTTGCTCTTGCAACGTGTTTGTTCTTTGCGTCTTGTTGTTTCGTTGTATTAGCAACAACCTCAGGTTGTTGCTTTAAAGTGGAAAAAAAGCTTTGAGAATTACGCTATTAAAGGTGACGTTATTTTTTATAATTATTTAAAAATATATAATTTAATTTAATTTTACCAATAAATCATATACTTATTTTCTGACTGATACGCTCAGTGATTTTCTACTTATTGAAAATTCTAATGTCTTTACTGAATTTGCTTGCAACCGAAATAGGTAATTATTTGCAATTATTCCTAATTAAATTTTTAGGAGAATGCGAATGTTTCTTTTAGACATTATTGCATTTTAGAGAAGCATTGTGTTTCAAGATTAGCTGTTTTGTTAATCATTTAATTAGGAATAATTGCAAATAATTACCTATTTCGGTTGCAAGCAAATTCAGTAATAAAAAAAGCACAAGTAGGAATTGTGAAATTCCTACTTGTGCTTTTTTTATACGACATTTTTATGTGTGTCCAATCGCAGGTGTAGTAACTCGCCTCACGATCTCTCGCCATCTGTTTCTGTTAGATGATTCTGGCGTACTACTTATCCTAATTTTACAGTCTAAACTTGCGTATTCTAGAAAAATATTTTCGCATTGATTTTTAAATAAGTAAAAAAATACTCCAAGTTACCCCAACAGCTAAAACGGACATCATATATATAACAACACGTAATCTATCAATATAATCACTATAATAAGTCATTTAATAGAGAAGTATGGAAAAGAACATCACAAATGTCCAAATATTCCTAAACCAAAATTGTCACCACAGAATCAAACATTTCGGGGAAAATTTATTCACCACACACATACAAGCGTAATGGAATTATCTTTAACCACATAACATTGACCTTGCGCACGCGCTGATTCAACATGGCGCCGCGTGACGTCACGACGCGACTGATGCGTCTGTCACGAAGCGATTCTCGTGAAAACTCCGTCCGATGACTATTTGATAACTGATTTATTAGTTGTAGGTATAATGATTGGTACCTATAAACTTCCTTTATGTAAAACAGTATTTTTATATAGTTCGGTACTCGTATCTCGTTGTATAACAAACACGTACATAAACTCACGCCTTCTTCCCACGGGGGTAGGCAGAAACTACAGAGCGTTACCTGCTACAATCCTTACATACTCCTTTTGTTTCATTTATGTTCATACATCTGGTCATACACACACGCCGGTTGCATGTACTACGCACCTGACCTCTATGAAGAACGTCCCTACCGGCGTTTCCACGAATCGCGAAAAGAATATCAATTGTTCTATACAAAACTTCAATACCAACTCTATTAATTCAATATGTGACAGCTAATTATTTTTTGGTGATTACGGTGTTGGTCCCATGGGGAATTTGTTCAGTTAATGGTATGTACTGTACCATACCCTTAAACATGCATGGCCACACCTTTCTGATAATTGCTGTATGTCTCCTTAGCTGGTAGTGTATAAGCGGAGGCTCATACAGAAGTTGATTGGTAGTTTATCGCGAAACAGATTCAATTGAAACCATTTATTATTGTTACCATGTATGATTTTAGATGTAAATTCAATTTAGGCACGAGTATGTGTATCGTTAGCAGTTAGCACTAGTGCAAAACAATCAAAAGTACTGTTAGTATAAAAGTGTTAACTGTAACTGTTTTTTTTTTATGTTAAAAACCCTTTTAACAAAATCTTTTCTGTAAGTAATAATGATAAGAGTAGACTAGTTATCAAAATTATCACTGAAAGTTAATTTTAATATATTGTAAAAGTTAAAATCAAAGTCATTCAATACAATAAGTCAGTGTGGTAAAAAAAAAATCTTGTGCGATGAAACATTTCGCCATAATTTGGCATGCAAATATTAATATCCAAGTAAGGTGCTAATTTAATACAACAATTATCTATACTTACCTAAAATTGTAGATAATTACTAAACACTAAATCATTTAAAAAGTAAATAAATCTTCAATTTACACAACATAAAATGTTGTTAAAAATACGCATTTGATACAGCATTAAAAAAAACCGGAACAAATGATATCTACAATCACAGATTTTAATATAATAAGTCTAGCCTACAATGCATTGATATGTATCGTTAATTAAAAATGTCTACATGCTAGTCATTACTAAACTTTAATTAAAAATATTTTTTACAATACCTAATTCATCTGGAGCATTGAAATACTGGTTTTGCTAACCTTACGATACGGAATCGGGAATAGGCACGCCACAAATACATGCAAGGGGTCCGGTAAATTAGAACGTAATTTATCAATGGACTTTGATGTTCAATCAATGTAAACGATAACAATGTGAAGAGGAATTTGGGCTAAATTGAATGCTTACTTACTTTTCAAAAGTATTTATCTATTTATTTATATATACTTTATTGTACACCATAAAAATATATTAAAAAAAAAACAAACACTACAAAATATACGATGGGCGGCCTTCTTATATTAATTATTATTTTGCAGTAGTTTTTTCTTTTTATTAAATACTTTTTCTTTGCTTCTTGTTCCCGCATTGATATTGGATTATTCATACAAACTTCAACATACCTAAGCATAAAATGAAATTGTTTATTCAGTAAATATTATACAGGAAAAACATTTTCGGGTCATATTAAAAAAACTTACCTAGATGGAGTCAACATTTCCTACCTGTCTAGCCCGGAGAAGAAATGGCGACACAAACGCAAGGGTCACTCTCTTAAAATCGGGACAAAAATCAATCTGCTTAGCCTTTTCCCAACTATGTTGGGGTCGGCTTCCAGTCTAACCGAATGCAGCTAAATACCAGTATTTTACGTGGAGCGACTGCCTATCTGACCTCCACAACCCAATAACTGGGTAATTCGATACCCCTTGGTAGGGCTGATTGTCAGACTTTCGGGCTTCTGACGACCCTTAACGACTGTCAAAGATCCACGAATGACAGCCGGGGCCAACGGCTTAACGTGCTTTTCAAGGCACGGAGGAGTCTCGGTATGTAAAGATGGTCACCCATTCACCGACCAACCCCGGCAAGCGTAGCTTAACCTGATGGATCCACCCGGTATGCGGCTGAAACTACTTAGCCACGAGCTCCTCTCTTAAAATCCAGATATTTTTTTTTTTAAATAGGTATGCAGTGTGGCATCCGGACAGGCCATTTGAGGGAAGTTAGTATTATTGCATATGTTCAAGCTATATTTCTATATCTACCAAGTTGCGTGAAAATCTGATCAGCGCACAAATTCGCATTTCCGGCTTAAAAAAGGTGCAATAATGTTACGTAATAATTACTATGACACGCCTGTCTATTTTAATAGGTACTTAATAATAATAATCAATTATTATCTATCATTGATATCTTTAAAAGATTAAAATATTTTACTTCATCATGCCGCTGTCTGGGTTTAACACAATCTAAAATGATTATGTCAAAAATTATGTAGGAAATAGAACTTAATCTTCTCATACACCTGTTGCTTAGTCGACGATAAGATTAATAATCGATTGATAATTTTACGATTATTCTACTACTAGCTGCGCCCCGGTTTCACCCGCGTAAGTCTCGATCCCGTGGGAATATCGGGATAAAAAGTATCCTATGTGTTAATCCAGGTTATAAACTATCTGTTTGCTAAATTTCATCCAAATCCATTCAGCCGTTTTTGCGTGATTGAGTAACAAACATCCAAACACACAAACTTTCACATTTATAATATTATATAGTAGTAGTAATTTGTCATACGCGTTAGATTTAGATCATGACTTGATTGGAAGGAGGTGTGCCCTAATTATGAATTAGCGTCACATACTTATCATAGCATCACGTGTGACCATGCGAATACATACTTGCATAGTCATTCTTATAATATACCTAGCCTAAAAGGATTAAGTGTTTCTTTCGGTTACTTGCCTACCTACTGACAGGCGCGGTCCGAGGGGGAGGGGTCCTGGGGTACGTCCCCAAAATCATTCAAGCTGTCGAGAGACCGAATGATTTACGTGCATTACTAACTTAAAACTGTAGACACATAAGTTTTAGAGTGCTTATCAATTAGGTACCTAACCATTCAAAATTAAAATCAAAAGTCATTTATTCAAACTAGGCTGAGAATCAGCACTTTTCGAACGTCAAAATTACATAAGACAGTCCCCCAAAACGCCCACCCTTCACCACTTCCTAGTACTTTAGCTGGGAAGAAGTGGCGCAACAAACTCCCCAGCAGCACAGCTGTCTGTTCAGTTAGAGAAAAATTTATTCTATACAAAAGTATACAAAATCATTTACATTACATACATAAAACTTAAATCTCGTCGTTTTTGCGTCCAGCGCTCGTTGTGGTAACACGTCGCGTTCTGGTTTGCAATTGGTCAATTAGCCATATGTCAGCTAGCACTTTTCCCTATAAATATTCCTCGGCACCAATGGTGACCCCTCCAAAATCTTGGGCTGCGTCCGCGCCTGACTACTGACTTCTATTTTGGGTTTTTTGTAAATAACCTATGTTCATTTTGAAGTACCTACTTCAAAAGGGAGGTTTTGTATTCGACTAGTGTATGATCTTGATTGATCAATTGATCACCGATTGCTCAGTGATATGTGAGCCGAGTTTCCGTGAACCGTGTTTTACACAATAGGAGTACTTAACAATTAAATAAGGAAACCGGTGCGGTGCTATTCAGAGTTGTTAACCAGACAAGCATATTCTGAGTCCCGAAAGTGTTTTAGTGGTTTCGATCTACGGGTATTGGCGAATCAAAACATAGTTTCCGCATGCAGTACATATCCCATCGCCAAAAAGTTGAAATTTAAACCCTTTTGCGGAGTTTTGGGTCTGCCTATTTTGATGACTCTAATTTTGTTGTTTAAATATCAATAGGAATATGTTCCTAATTATTTACTTCTGTTTCCGTAAACAATACATCCCATACAGCCTATACATAGATACCTAAAGTCTGTTCAAAAAATATGTGAAGAAAAAGTAAACAAATGGATCAGAAAACCCGCCTGTGGATGCCAATTGATAGGGCCACTTACAAATTCTAATTTTAATTTCTCGAACCTCTAATTTCATATCATCTTAAAGACATTTTTAATTTGACAGATTGAGATTAATTTTATAATCTCAATTTTCGTCGAATGATTTTTGAATTACAATGAATAATGTCATTCAAACAATAATTATTGGAAAAAGTGGTGATGTAAAGTTGCAGCGTTCTGAATACGATGAATCTGTTATTGTTACTAATTCCCTTTAGGGAGTGATTGCATATCAATTTATCCTGAACAGGATTTGTTTACGTTTCATCAGATACTTTTTGAACAGACCGTAAATATATTATCATAAATTAATTTGCGATTTATGTCCATTCTGATTATGTCATCACACGCAATTTACTCTGTCGATAACTGTCGTCAGCCGCCCGTTATCTCTTTATATCAGTACCTATTGAAAAAGTTATCAAGTAACTTAGTTCAAGGCTCATCTCCGATACAACAGTGTGTGATAAAAAGAAGTGTTTCTTAAAAAAAAGGTGTTAATTTTCATGTTTAGCGCTGATTGTAAATGTTTTATCGACTAGTTTACGTAAGCGGTGTTCAGAACGCTTTGTGAAAGGTACCTAATAAAATAGATTTTTGTGTGTTTATCGTCATATTGCCAAGATTATAGATGGTTGTAGAATAGCTATGATATGATGTTTTTTGTTATCGAATTGCGCCATCTGTAAAGTACCTACTATCAGTACAGGTTTTTTTAAATGCATTACAATACTTTTTAAATGTGGCACTAAAATAGATCTGGATCTAAGATCTATTTTAGTGCCACATTAAAAAAGTATTGTAATGCCAGAACTGTCCTAAACGTCAACTTAAAGTAACATGGATGCTGTTTATTTTAATTCTTCAATAGACTTACCAGGAATCTATTACTAGATCTGCCATCAGATTGATATCTGGCTACTGAAAGCCTAAAACCTGATCAAGTCTGATCTGTAAAAATCTGTTAAAAATCATGATAACTCAACTACAAGCATTTATTTCAATTAAACCATTAAAACGCACTTTTGAATTGTCTAGAGGTCGGTCAACCAGAAAGATGAAGCTTGTTCCCATTCCCACCAAAGCGTTGTAGATTCCTATGAAGAAGAAAGGGCAAGAAACTCCATGGAAACTTTTAAAATTATAATTGTCGCAAAATATTAGTGACATCATAAATGTTGAATTTATAATTTTAAGTGAGAACGATGTAAAAAGACGTGTACCTACGTTAAAAGCTTACCATTGGCCATTGGCCATAACGGCCGCAGTGAAGGTTGTTATGAAAATGATAGCTCTGGTTTTTGATTTCGTATTGATTACAACGCTTTCTATAAAAAAAAACCGCCGTCATGTGACGGACGGCAGAAAAGCGAAGTTCAAACGTTTTTACGCGAACCTCGCCGATTTTCTTTGGTGGGAAAGATCCAGATTATGTGTATGACTCTTACTAACTAAAATTTTACAGTTTTATTCTTTTTTCTGACGTTCTTTCTATTTGTTACAGGGAGCACCGGGCGAGTCCGGCGCGTCTACAAGTGCCGGGCGTGTGCGGTTGAGCAGGCCGCAGCAGGCCGCGCGCCCGCGCCTCGCGCCGCTCTGTTGGCGCCGAGCGCTCAACGTAGACCCGCCCTGGCTGCGAGCCCGGGCCCGCTGACGCCAGCGAGACATTCCGTGAGTCTCTTCATGTTTTATGAGCGCCTGGTACCTGTGTACTAGGATCTGTATCCCAGAGGACCTAGACATAGACAAGTGACAATCGCTTCGAAAGCGTTTCGTATTTCTACAACGACTTCCAACAGGATTGACAAAAGCATTTCGATAGGTTATGTCAGTCCTATACATTTTTGCCTTTTCCATCATTGTTATCGCTGATAGAATGTCACTTTGTCTAGGGCCTCTGTTCAGATAATTGGGGCAGGGTAAGCTTCCAAAAAGTTCCGACTCGCTGACGCCAGCGAGACATTCGGCGATTCTTGTTTGATGAACGCCTGGTACACAGACCCCAGTACTGTTGTTTGGTGACTTTTAAAAGTGACCCCCGGTAGGCCTTGCTACCCTTCCTCTCTGCCATATTTACGGCCGGTTACACAAGTATTTGTAGTCGCCCCGCCTAAGCTTACTTTAACATTCGCAAAAAAAGAATACAAAACTATTTTTGTTTTGTCTTCATCTAAATCTGAGTAATCCGAGTTGGAGCCCAAAACTAACAGACATCCAATTGTTCCAGCTGACACTTGTGGACTAGCGCTCGTGGGCCACCACAACCCGGCTCGAACACCTGACACCGACCCTCCCGGCCCGGACAGGCAAGCGCAGCATAGCCGACCCCACGCTCCGGCACTGCCGGGGCTAAGTCGGCTCCAAAGTCAACCTTAACGTAACCGCATAAGGCTCAACATTCCAGCCAAAATGAAGGTCGTAGAAGAAGAACAGCTTATAACTGTGATGGATGGGCCATGGTCGCCCACTGGCCTGATCCGCGAGATCGTGGAGTCGGGTACCCAAGAGGACCCGTTCTACGTGATGGATCTCGGCGAGGTGGTCGCCAGGTACCATCGCTGGAAGGAGCTCATGCCGCGTGTGGAGCCGTTCTATGGTGAGATATGCTTTTGTATTCTCTATTGGAAGTTTTTAGCTGAGCAAAAATAAATTAATAGGAAAAAAAACACAGTAGGTATTCGATACCCACTAATCAATTATTTTCCAACAAAACTGTAACTAAATACTATTTTATTTAGCTTTCTTGTACATTCTTTACGAGTAGTCAAAAGCCCAAAAAGCTGACAACTAGTTTTACCAAGGGTATCGTCTTAGTTACCCAGTTACTGGGTTGTGGAGGTCAGATAGGCAGTCGCTCCATGTAAATTACTGGTATACAGCAGCATCCGGTTAGACTGGAAGCTGACCCCAACATAGTTCGGAAAGGCTAGGCAGATGATGACCATTTTTAGCCTACCCATATTCTTATTCACTTCAAATTTGAATATGCTCCAAATTACTGTCAGTTCTAAAAGTATCTGATAAAAGTGTAAACAAACCCTGTTCAGATTAAATTCTTACGCAATCACTCTCAAAATGCAATTAGTGACACATTCATCTGTATTTAGAAGGTTTCTACTTTATATCTCACCTCTTTTCCCAAAAATTATTGTTTCAATAACATAACTAAATTGTAATTAAAAAATCATTGAAAATTGCAGCTATAAAATTGACTACAATTGCCAAATTCAAATTTCTTCTAGGTGATTTAAAATTAGAATTTCGGGTTAGTGTTCAAAAAATCAAATTAATTAGTAAGTGGCACTACAAATTGGCACCCACAAGTACACTTTCTGATCCATTTGTTTACACTTTAATCAGATACATTTTGAACAGTCTATACATATAACTTAATATTTGTTCATCAGCGGTGAAATGCAATGACGACAAGCTCCTGGTCAGCACGCTGGCGGCGCTGGGCACCGGCTTCGACTGCGCATCCAAGGTCGAGATCGAACTCGTCACCTCCATCGGAGTAGCTCCCGAGTAAGTACCCCTCATTTACTTATTCATTACCCCTTTATTTCTAAACGTTGCTTAAAGTTAAGTAATGATTCGCGACTGTTTAACCATTTCTGACGTTAAAACGTCTCGTTAACTTTAAGCAATGTTTTCAAACAAACCCCTTTGAATACTTTAAGCTCAAGAATGTACAGAGGTGGACTTTACGGCACCTTAAAATCGAAAGAAAAGGAATATAAAAAGTACTAAGGGGCGCTAAGGTAATCTGAACATACAGAGGGCATAAAACGGTCACATTAGCAATTCCTCTAAAAGCGATTCATTTCCTGTATTTCCAGCAGTCATTAGCAATTCCTCTAATTTGACACAAAAGCAATTCATAATGTGTGGACCATTTTACGAATCTCCATAGAAAACTGACAACAGATGAATTATTTCGTAATATGAATTGCACGCAGATCATATTATGAATTGTCAGTTTGTGACTTGTGAAATTTTACGATGATTCATAATATTTTCATATTATGATTCTGCCAAAGTGACTGTTTTAAGTCCATAGTATGTTAACTAACAAGAGCGTTCCCGTTACCCCGCAATAGTATAGAGTCCAGACAAATTAAAAAGAAATTTGTTTTTTTTTTTTATTAGTTCTGAAATATTAACAAAACTATTAAATTGATACGTAAAAGAAACACTCTGTAACACGCAGGAAGACAAGTATGACAAGTGTGCGTGTACAGAGTGTTTCTTTTACGTATAAATTTAATAGTTTTGTGAATATTTCACTACATATATTTAAAAAAAAACTGTGGTAATATTTTTTTTACCTGACACTGACCAGCAAATTGCAAACAACGGCAATCTAAGCGCATCCCCCTTAAGTGCAGCGACACGTGAAGGGTGCCTTCAAGCTAAAATACCCACCACAATTATACTAACTGATGATATTTGTTACAGGCGCATAATTTTCGCGAACCCAGCTAAGATGGCGTCGCACATCCGCTACGCGTCGGCCGTCGGCGTCGACGTCATGACGTTCGACTCTGAGACCGAGCTCATGAAGATCAAACAATACATGCCGCACGCACAGTGAGTACTATTACTTTAATATTATGGTGCGTCTATGGCCACAGGTATAAACGTAAACGAAGCAAAGGAGCGAAAGAAGAAAAGGAGTATCTAAGGAACGTAGCAGGTTGCGTTCTGCAGTTTATGCCTACCCCCATGAGAAAAGGGGGATGAATTTTCAAAAATCATTCCTTAATAAAAATAAAAAAACTTTTATTTACAGACTAAAATAAAATAATTTAGACATCCCGGGGAAGGACATAGGCTACTTTTTATCGACATACCACGCGGGCGAAGCCGCGGGTAGAAGCTATACCCCATTTGAAATAAGATTAGACATTAAAACAAACCCTTTTACAGTCCTTTCAACCGATTTTGACTTCTATACCGTAGGCATAAGGATAGCAATAAAAGCAAAAAAAGTTACACAATACCAACTTTCTACTGCGGCTGCCATTTGTCATGCCACCAACGCAATAGAATTCAAAATCGGTTGAACGGAATGTAAAAAAGGCTTATCTATACGTCTAATCTTATTTCAAATGGAGTATAGTGTTAAAATATATATGTGTCTTAGGCTGTGTATTGTCTATAAGTGCCTGAATTAATCTAAGAGCGTTTATCCTGAAAGTGGGCAACGTCGCAAATAGTTGTCAAATATTTCGCTGTTTTGAATAATTTGGTAATATTACTGTATGAAAATATGAAATATCGCTCTATAGTGAACTAAAATATTGGATATGAAATGCGATAACTCGTAACACCGAATTCGTACATCGTAACACCGAATATTTACACCTAAAATGGTTACAACATGAAATTCAGTTCAATTCATTTTTATATGTTGCAATTCAGTGTTACAATTGCAGTTCGTTATTATTATATCGCATTTAATATCCAATATTTTAGTTCACTATAGAGTGATATTTCATATTTCCATGCAGTCATATTGCCAAATTAATAAAAACAGGTAAATATTTGACAACTATTTGCGACGTTGACAACTTTTATAATCAACGCTCTTAAGATTTAATATTATACTAATTGAGCTTTACCCGTGTGCACAGGCTGGTGATCCGTATCCGCTGCGACGCGGCGTCGGCGCAGTGTCCGCTGGGCATCAAGTTCGGCTGCGACCCCGTCACCGAGGCGCCGCGACTGATCAAGCTGGCCGCCGTGCTCGGCCTGGACGTAAGTACTGCTTGTTACATACATTATTATAGGGCGTAACTTTTCATACACGAAATCTGTTAAGGGGTCATTACGAAAAACTTTCACTATAGGAACAAATCTGAAATCCCGAAAAAAAAATCTGCTGTTCCCTATATTTTGATGAGCTATGCGAACATAAATGTAGGGAACAGCTGATTATTTTTTCGTGATTTCAGGATTGGTCCCATAGTGAAAGTTGTTCATAATGATGAGTACAATGACTCCTTAAGAGATTTCGTGTATGTAAAGATACACCATAATATAGCTGGAATAAAATGACTATATTACAATAGGTACAAAGTAAGCAATGCAAGCAGTTACTGGGTTTTGGAGGTCAGATAGACAGTCGCTCCGTGTAAAATACTGGTATTCAGCTGCATCCGGTTAGACTGGAAGCCGACCCCAACATAGTTGGGAAAAAGGCTAGGCAGATTGATTTGTACAAAGTAAGCAATGACACCAAAGTAGTTACATACTCTGGGTACGTCAAATTTACCTGCAGATATTGTCCTGACTCTTGCGTTATATTTATGTATGGAATATTGTTCAGATGGTCGGCGTATCGTTCCACGTCGGTAGTGGCGCCTCTGAGACGGAAGTGTACGCGCGCGCCATCGCGCTGTCGCGCGCGCTGTTCCACGTGGCGCACAACGTGGGACACAAGAACATGCGCCTGTTGGACGTCGGGGGAGGCTTCCCGGGAGGGACGCACTCTTCTATCTGCGAGGTTAGACTATTTCTTTCGTATTTTATGTTCTTAAAAATAATAATGGAAAAGTTATGGAAACAGAGTTAATAAAAAATGAATTTGAAACTCTGATAATGGTAAATAAATTAGCCGGAGTCATTGCCCTAAACAAATGAATAAGAACAGGTAAGTATTTAATTGCTATTTGCGATGTTGCCAATCGAACTAATTTGCAACTTACCGAGCAACTTTCAATATTTAGTTAAATCAATGTGTTACTCCCCTCAGGTGGCCGATGTGATCAACTCGTCCCTGGAGGAGCACTTCCCGGAGCGCTCGGTGCGCGTCATCGCCGAGCCCGGCCGGTACTTCGCCGCCGCCGCCTACACGCTCGCCACCATGGTGCATGCCAAGCGAGAGGTATGTACACATAACCCAAGACAAGTACGCGCTTCGGGAATCGTCGTCTATCTTCGGAAATACGAACGCGCCATGATGAAATCTAATATAGAGCTGTTACAACCATAGAAGTCGGCACATTCGAAGTTCTATTCGGCAGTAGTTGTTGAACAACGAAAGCTGGCCCCAAGCAATTACTACACTCGACTTTCGTTCGGCTCGTCTCGATCAGAAATTTTTTTCGTCATCTTACATCATGTTCGGGTCGGCTCGGCACAATTCGAGATAAGCCGGACGGATTATTCTAGAACATATTTATATCTTCCTATGGGAAGAAAGCATGAGTTATTTTGCCTCAAGTTTCTTTGAGAAAGTTTGAATCACAGCATTCAATTTGTAATGCATTTTTGTTTCTCATCAGGTGGCGTCTAAGGAGTGCGACGAGAACGCCGAGACGCACACGATGTACTTCATGAACGACGGCGTGTACGGCTCCTTCAACTGCGTGCTGTACGACCACCAGCATGTGGTCGCCGAACCGCTCAACGTAAGTGCCTACTAATTATACTAGCTACCCGACCCTGCCTCGTACGGTTTTTAGAACTTGACAAAACCTCGAGATTTCTTTATAATAAATTCTCTAAATGATGGTCAAAACCGCATTGAAATCCGTAGCGTAGTTTAAAAGAACAACGCGGTTACATGAAAAGTGAATTTAAATTATAATATTACTAGCTGCTCGCCCCGGCTTCGCACGGGTAACACTAAGTACTTATCTACGGCTATTTTAGGAATTTTTTTTACACCTTGGGTTACATTATTGGAGTTTTAGTAAGGAGCCCTACTTTTTTTGAAAATATAATCTAGCCTATGTCAGCCGGGGATAGTGTAGCTTCCCAACAGTGAAATAATTTTTCAAATCGTTTCGGTAGTTTCGGAGCCTATTCAATGCAAACAAACAATCAAATCTTTCCTCTTTATAATATTAGTATAGTTATGGAATGGTAACAATGAGACTGAACTAGGTATTGTAATTAGGCGTGTGTAACTCTTTACGGAACCGACTCACTGATCCGGATCATTGAAGTGATTCAAAAAATTGGTTCAATAACAACGTTTCAAACGCATCATTTGGATCTGAAACATTAATTTGCTCTGGCTCATTCCGCGCGACGCGTCGCTCGCGAGGCGACTGAGCAGTGAGCGAGAGAGGGAGACTGAGATACACTGAGTTTTTTTACTCGTGAGTCGCGAGTGAGCGGGCGACCTATTTACAATCTATGCAAGTCAGAAAGAGATACCAAATGAGATGTATATAACTCATACAATCACAGATTTTCTTTCAAATGTACTCTGTGCATTCGTTGTCCTTATCCATGCACGTAAAAATGACCACTTAGGCGCTTACGTATCAAATACTATACGGTCGTTTATTGTAATGTATCCGTAACATTCTGTATTTTTTATCCTTTGAGCCGATGATCCAAATGAGCCAAATGAAACATATCAGAGTTTCGGATCATTTCAGGGATCCAGATGCGAAAGATCCAATCGCAAAAATGATACACTTTTCCCACCTCTAATTGTAATTGTAAAAATTAATCATAAGAGTTATTTGACAGCTATTTACAACATTGCCATCATTCAGAATGCACACTTGCACAGCCTTAATTTTGAAATATCCCGTAATCCTTAGGACAACGGCTCGGCGGCCGCGGACTGCTCGGTGTGGGGCCCCACGTGCGACGGGCTGGACTGCGTGCTGCCGCGCGCGCGCCTGCCCGCGCTGGCCGTGGGCGACTGGCTCGTGTTCCGCGACATGGGCGCCTACACGCTGCCCGTGGCCTCGCCTTTCAACGGCTTCCCGGTGCCCACGGTCCGGCCGGTCGTCGATGCTAGACTTGCGTGAGTAATAATACTAACATTATTAAAGTTTGTTACTGTTGTTAATGCAGCTGACAACTGCTCAACAAACCACACGAATACATCTATCTATATAAATAAAAAAAACATACAGACGAATTGAGAACCTCCTCCTTTTTGAAGAAGTCGGTTAAAAATGAAATGCTGTTCGACGTTAGCGCATCACATGACATCGCTCCTGATTCGCACGATTTTTGCAACTTGACAAAACATCGAGATTTCTTAGTTATATGTAACTTTAATATTGACGTATTATATACACATAAACCTTCCGGAATAAATTCTCTAAACGATGGTGAAAACCTCATCAAAATCTGTTGCGTGGTTTAGAAGAACAACACCAGACAAACACGAAAAGCTACTTTAATTTATAATATGTATTGATATAGAATAGACCTAACAAAAGATTAACTCTCTATTCCAGATGCGTACTGAAGGAGCTGCGCCCCCTGAGCGCGTCTCAGTTCGCGGCAGGCCGCACGTCGCCCGCGCCTGCGCCCGCGCCGCCCTCGCCGCCTGCCTCGCGAGCCGTGTTCGTGGAGTGCGCGCTCAAGTGACACGCACGAAGCACTCGCGCACGCACACACACTGTGAGCTCGCACACACACACATCCACTCGCGTCAGGTAGCAAATAATGTTGGGAAGTAGTGACACATCTACCGAAATTATTATTTATTTATTCAAGAATGTTGAAATACTTTTTGGCAATCTAATTACTAACTGTACCTATACCTAACTATCAGTATCCCTTGAGGGTTACTCTCTATAAACAACAGTTTGAGGTAATAAGAAGTATGTTATAAAGTACAAAAACCGGTAAAGCGACGGTGGCTCCGCAAAGCCGGATTCACTTTACTGTGTTGTGTCGTGTCGTGACGCCTTCTGCAAAGTGTTGTCCAATCAAAACTCGTTATGGTACAATGAACTCCTGAACAGATTCATTTGGTTTGCTGCATCACTATATTATCCTCTTGGTGTGAATCCGGCTTAACTCGCCTGGACGGTTTTCGGTTATTATGAAAATTACGCGTAAAACTTTCGTTTTAGAGGCGTTTTTACTGAATATTTACGTAATTTCCGTAGATGTGTCGCTAGATTTAAAGGTTTATTTCGATCTTTTTGACATTATTTGGTTATTTGTGTGGAGTACACATTTGGTCGGTCTCACAACTACACACCCGTTTGTCAGGTAGCAAATAATGTTAGGAAATGAAAGGATTTTTTTAAACATTATTTCTGTTAAAATGCTTGGTTTGTTACTACATAAGCTCAATAAACACGGCCTCACTACAATATTACAGTACAACTCGAGTCAGAGGCTCTATCGACTTGTCACGTCCGCGAACGTGACTGCGAATGTACTTATTAATAGTAATCAAATATCAATCCTATGCCTTTATGGTATGGTTTATAATTCTTTACCTACATACAGTATGGTATACCGCTCTGGTATCGATGGAACCTCTGGCTTGCATTTTACTGTATCTATATTTATTTAAATCTTCGCTCTAGGTGTGTGATAGCGTTTTATCTCTTGCAGGAGTTATAGTAAACGTAGAAAAACTTTGCATTTCAGTAACTATTTTAATATTTCATCAAATTCAAAATCATGGGTCATTTTTATTTAATTTTGTATAAATTATTACTGTATTAAAATTTAGACGTTTTGTGTAGCGATATGATCGTTAAAAAATAAATATTTATGTAATTTAAAATTAATCTTTCGCTCTTTACGCGAATTTGTTAATCCTCATTATGTGGATGGCTTAGAAGCCAAGTGATCCAACAACATTTTGGCCAAAATGTTAGTTCGACATCTTGGCTTCCAAGCTATCCATATAGTTTTTCGCTTACTAACATGATTTCATTTGCGCAAAAACTGCCTAAATGTATATAAAATTCACGGTGTTCTCGTTTGCATATTTTAGAAGTAATGTATTCACTATAAATGTATTTCGATGTGTCAGTTACAGACATGTGTAATGTGGTTTAATGAATTTTTCAAAGTTAATCTTCATCTCTTATAACGGTTTCGCAAAAATATTTGTAGCAATCTTGCTTTTTAATAAACAATTGTGGAATGTGATATGGTTTTTATTTCTCCCACAAGCATGCCGACCGGTTCTGTACTTCATCGAGCGATATCTGCGGCCACCACAATGTAAAGATCGTAATAAATGAACGCATGACATGACAAACAAAATAACACAGATTTTGACAAATTGCTGTCAAAATCTACACAACTAATAAAAATTTGACAGTTGCTAGTTGCGTCAGTTTGAAACTGATTCTGTCATAAAGTGCAGCAAAAGTTAATGATCATCGAAACTCGCTACCTACTTGAGTTGCTATGACTGCGCAGTTTCTACAGGATGTCCCTGGAAGTATGGATCAAATCGAACAGGGCCCTGGGCAAGCGCATTTCCTAACTTTGTAACCATGAGAATTTTTTTTCGCTGGTGACATTTTTTCCCATGAAAAACGCTCGAAAATTGAGTACAATTTTTCCCAGATTCGTTTTTTTCTTATTGAGCACACGTTTTCTAGCTGCGTAAAAGTATTACAGGAAAGGGCCTCCTCTACAACGTCCTGTTTTTTTTTTTTTATTGATAGCCCTTATAGAAAGTTGTTCATAACTTTTGACCCGTTATAAAATGCACCGAAATTCTTAGGGTTAAAAAGTTTGGAAATGACTTTGCCCACGCCCCCATCGATTTGATCCATACTTCTAGGGACAATCTGTATAATTTACGAACTCGTTTCGGTCGGTTACAATAAAAAAACAAATATTGACAAGAAGTGTTTATTATACAAACATTACAGAGTTACTTAACCAGTAAATAATTTACATTAAGGTTACCACTTGGGCCACAAATCATTAAGGATTTATTTATAAACAAGCAACTGTTAAACCATACATTTTAAACATTAACTTTATGCAACGTTTATAAATAAAGGAGTATAAAATCTATTTTCATTTCTGTCAACCGTCTGAAGTTGACAAGAGACAGAATTATGTTTTAAATACGTTTAGCGCTAAACGTATTTAGTGATTGGTGGTACAAGCGGGCCTAAGGTATCACTGTATTGAGAAACATTAAAAATGCCGACGCTTTGCGCCGGTTTCTACTAACATTAAGTTACAATCATACGTCTATACGTTCAGACTTAGTACAAATATGAGATACTGCATTTAACAATAACATTATTGCGATTAGTTAACAGACATATATTTTTATTATGGGCTGGTCAAAAGAAAATAATGCTTATATATACTCGCATCCTAATTGCGTAACACACAATCAATCATTATCAGGATTATTTTGAAGGATATTACTAAGCCATTGCTTGATATGTTCGAAAATGTTGTCTGTTCAACAACGTAAATAACGCAATGAATGTTGTTGAACTGTCAAAACAAAACATTGTGATTGATCGTGTGTTACGCAATTAGGGTGCCGAATTCTAAGGTCCCAGAACATTATATCTGCCATTTGTTTAATGATTATGAATGATTACATTTGGTTCATTTCATATAAGTATAAGTAAACGCTAAACATAGCTAAAAAGTTACATTGAAATGCATATGAAATACATTTATTTGCCATTGTATGGAGATGATATTTCGATGCCATTTTTTTGCAATATTATGTTAATGTAATTATAAATAAGAAACCAGCTCAATTACATTCATATTTATTTCATCATTTATTCATCACCATTTGCACAATTATTTGGTGATTCGGTCACCAATATTAATATCACTGTTGCACTCATGCCAGTATTCTTATTCAATATGAATACACCTCATAACACAGTCATTAGACAAGGTAATTAGACAACCGGGTGGAATGCAAAGAACTGGGTATGTGCAGTGAATTACGTGCCACTATCTCACAAAGAAGATGCCTGGGTCCCAGCAGTGGGAAACTTTAGAACTTTGCTGATTTTACTTATGCATCCGCTTTGGCCCACTTTCGTTTTAGTACAATATGGCCGGTTTGAACATAGGCTTTCAGAACTTTTGCGCATGTTCGTTCACTCATACTCGCCACATGTCTAAATAATATTCGGTTTGGCCATGATTAGTCAGCCATGTTCTATGTTATAGGTTTGGTTTCCGCACTTAGTCCCTAAGGTGGACCATTGTGCGTGTTCATTAATCAGCCATATTGTACCATTCAAATCGGTCAAATATTTCCAGTCTTCACTACTGACAGTTGTCCAATTATCTTGGTCAGACAATCATTCCTTACTTACATGCTTAATCTCCAGTCTTTAAGTTAACACAATTGTTCATATTCTTTCTTAATTTATTCACTTTCACATTTCAAAATAATCTATCCATATCGGAATTGAAGCCACTGCACTATTAGATGTAGTAACATAACATGATACCTGAATTCTCGAAGGCAGCAGTGTAGAGTGCACCCTAGTTTCGCCAGTTATGTTTAAGTACCATGTAATAGGTTATGAGCCTATTGACAATAACAGGGCTGGGGACTGATGGAGTATTAAATAATATGTTTTTTATTTCCATGTACATGACACTAGACTATGGCGGGTTGTGCCTCTTCCATCTTAACTGACAGCATAGAAGTTTTCATCACAGCACGTCCGTATCTTCCACACATCTCTATTAGCTCAGAATTTACTTCATCTTTTATTTTTATTTCATTCCCCCGTTCCAAAGTTCAGTGTATCATTGATTCCGGTACAGATGGGTATTCATCCTCATGTCCCTTCTCTTTCGCACGTGGGATCAGCAGAGTTGTACACTGTATGTGTTCAAGTAATGCTGCAGGGCTTGACGATGTGGCTCGTCGAGTGCGGCGAGGCGCGGCGGAAGAACGCCGGGCGAGCGAGATGAGAGGGTACCCAGTGATACGGCTAGGTAGCTGACTGGTGACTCGATACCTGGGAGGAAAACAGGGCGATTTTGTGAATTCATCGCTATGGTATCTATTCCAACGGGGTTGTTAAGGTAGCCGGCGAAATTCAATTTACTTACGTTTTTATTGCAATGTGCAAACTATATTTTAATAAACATACAACATGATGATCAAAATATGATCCGCGACTGTAACACATAGGTACTTGAATTGTATTGATAACTTCAATGATTATAATTCTGTAAGTACTGTACTAAGTTGCATCCGGTTAGACTGGAAGCCGACCCCTACGTGGTTGTGGAAAGGCTAAGCAGATGATGAATTCTGTTCAGTAATTTGTATATTGAGTATTTTACATGATTATTTTGAGATGTTACATAATAATGAATATTATGGTGTGTTACGTACCAGCGAGCGGGTCGCCAGCGGCTCCCTTAGCGCAGGTGAGCTGAGCGTACTGCGCTTGGTAGCCGGGCGTGTCATCTACCTCGATGAAGTGGTCGTCTGGCAGTGCGGTGTCGTCTGTAGGTAGCTCGAATAGAGAGATGAGCGCCTGTGAAAGAAAGAAAAATACTTTTTTTTAAACATGTGCACATAAAGAAGATACGTTAGGTAATTCGAATCAAAAGAGATCTATAATCACGGGCTGAGGGCTGTGTACACAGCCCTCCTCTCTCCGAAGGAGGGAGTGGGCTGTAATCTACCACGTGGGCCCAGTGCGGGTTGGTGTCACATGCCTACGAATTGTTAGTGTTACTGACGTCATGAAAAATCTTGCATCGCGCAAGCAGAGTTTACCTCGCCACGAGCATATAAACGTTGTACATATATATGTACGTCCCAACATCAATCGTCAGGCAGTTGCCCACCAGATACAACACCCGTCTGGTCGGTGGATCATCCTTTTTTTATGGAGGATGCGTGAAATTTGCACCTGTTCCTCATGCCTCTATAAGTACCTGTAGCAGTCGCGGCCACAGCGGCGCGAGCGAGCCGTGCAGGAAGTGCTGACTGTCGGTCAACAGCTTGACGCAGCCCACGGCCGCCGCCTTGCGTTCTAGCGTTCCCGATACTTTTTGCAGGTCTGCGATCAGGACGCGTTCTACGTACATGCCGAACATTCTGCGGATAAACGGTAAGATATATTATGTAACATTATTTACAATGCTTTATTTTAAAACTATCTAGGTTTTTATTTATCAACCGGGCACAATTCCAGACTACAGACTGCTACTGAGAAATTCCATATGGAAAAACCCAATAAGATATTGCTCGAATTGGCGAAATGTGGGTATACTATATGTAAACCTCTGCCTGACCCTTCAGGGAATACAGGCGTGATGTTATGTTATTTATTTACATATACTTTATTGTACACAAGAATACCAATTCTCGTACTTAAAAAACGTTCACATTCAAGTCGCAATCTGGCAAACTTGTTAAAAATGATAGTAAATTGATTGTATTTTTGACATATTGCGGATGAGACGCGAATGTTCTTAAAAATTACGGAAAATACACCGAACCACAAAAAAATATATAAAAAAAAAACAGTGCAAAACATATAATTGGCGGCCGTATCGTTTTCTGCAATCTCTTCGAGGTAACTCTGGGCAGTGCTCAGCACACTGCCCGTGTGTGTGCCTGAGAGATATTCCTCGACGGCATGTGAAGCCAAGAGGCACTTGGGCGGTTTTAAAACTGACACAAAGAAGAGGAGAAGAGTACAAATAAACACCATTTCCTTTCCCTCTAAAAAAAATAATAATAAAATGTATTTCCTCACCCAGCCTGCACGGAGTCCACGAGGTCGATCAGCGGGTCGGCGCCGAAGTGCGCGGCGTAGAAGCCGAGGAAGGCGATCAGGCCACGCACGTACTTAGTGGTCTTCGACGAGGAGAGCCGCTGGAACAGTAGCGTGATTATCTGCTTCGTGTACTGAGACATCACCTCCCTGAGAATATAAATGTCATTGTGTTACAAAAGCTCGTGGCTAAGTAATAACACCCGCACGGGTCGATCCATCAGCTTAAGCTATGCTTGCCGGGGTTGGTTCATGGATGGGTGACCATCTTTACATACCGAGACTCCTCCGTGCTTCGGAAAGCACGTTAAGCCGTTGGTCGCGGCTGTCATTCGTGGATCTTTGACAGTCGTTACCTGTCGTCAGAAGCCCGAAAGTCTGGCAACCAGTCTTGCCAAGGTATCGCATTACCCAGTTATTGGGTTGTGGAGGTCAGATAGGCAGTCGCTCCATGTAAAATACTGGCATTCAGCTGCATCCGGTTAGACTGGAAGCCGACCCCAACATAGTTGGGAAAAGGCTAGGCAGATTGATATTAAAGTGGCAGCATAAATAAGTGATATCAAAGGAACACCAAATCTATCTGACGGAGACGAGAGACGCTAAAATATCGGATGCTGCATCGGCGACAAAAATATGTGTCAACGCAATAGTAACGGGCATGTCATGCGTCATAAGATATACAACGTGTAACGTTAAATGCGCAAAACCTGAAAATATTTTGATATAAGATTGAGATATACTTTTTAATATAAGTCACATTTTACAAAAAATCTTCATTAAAAACGTTGCCATGTCTATTTATAAATAGGTCAAGCCATCACATGCATAAACCCGCCAAAATAGGTAAACAAATACAAATTGTTGTCGACCAATTTAAATTTCCTCATATGCGGGATAATAATAGCTTTTATTTCAATGCAAATACGAATCTTCCAAAACTTAAACAGCACATAAAACCTTTACAATTGTTTTTAATGATTTTTTTTCGCTCTCAAATACGTCAATTGAATTAAAAATCAGTTGGGGTGTCTGAGGTTTTGCGCATTTAACGTTACACGTTGTATTGTATTTTAAAACAAGAAATTCTACGTAGCCGAAGTCGCGGACAGAAGCTTTATACCTACAGTGTAAATAAAAATGCACATAATGACTTACCCTCCGAACTTGAATAGCATGGTCTGGATGAGGTAAAAACCTTCATGATCGTTAGTTTTCGACGCGATCAGTTTCTGAAATACTCCCAGCATTGCGTTCTGGGAACAAAAATATTTCATTTTTAGAACGATTTTTTGTATGAGTAATACAATGTTTTTAGCAGTAATTTTTTGTGGGTTTAATTAAAGGCATCTGTCCCATTGCCGACGAGTAAGCGACGGTTTTTTTCTTTTAAGAAACGTTTAAGTACATATACAACCGTGTAAGCAAAAAAGATGCATATACATATTAATATTTGATCGCTGACTGTTCACAACGCCAGTGAGTACTCGTTCCACTAGTTTGTTGCTGAGCGACTAGAGCTATTAAAGATAATATTCGCTCAGCGATACTTGCTTAGCGAAGTTCGCTTGGCGGTCAGAACTCACGCCGAGAGACCAACCAGCGGTCGAGCGAGTTTTCTCGCTGAACCCACGACCTTACAACTCGTAAGTTGGGGCCGTTACAGCTCGTACATGCGGACACTAGCGAGTAATTTCTCATTGCCGTCGCGCAGTCGCTGCTCGTTGCGTAGTACACGCAACGTCGTGCGTCTATGACCAGATGTATGAACATAAACGTTGCAAAAGGAGCATGTAAGGATCGTAGCAGGTGTCGTTCTGTAGTTTCTGCCTGCCCCCGTGGAAAGAAGGCGTGAGTTTATGTATGTGCACTGACCAGGCGGCCGGACTGCAGCACGAGCTGGTCGCGCTGCGCCACGAAGGCGCACAGCAGGCGCACGAGCGGGCGCACGTTGGCGGCGCGCTCCCACAGCGCCGGCGCCACCGCGCACGGCAGCAGCGGCGCGTAGGCGTCGCGCGCGCCCGCGCCCGGCCCGCGCAGCTCCAGCAGCAGGGACAGCATTTGGAACACGTACGGCATGAATTCTACGGCAAAAAACAAAAAAGATGACATATCAAATTCACATGAGCAGCAGTTTAGCCATGTGAAATGCCAAACAGTACCTTGTGTGTCACAGATTATACAGGAAAAAAAAAATAACGCGTGCGCAAACTAAAACACGTGACTTTACTCATCATTATGAACAACTTTTACTATGGGACTGTGGCGGTATCTACATCGCCACATGCGCACTTCGCATCAAAGACGTCACACAAAAATCCTGACGTCACATAAATCCTGCAACGCGCAGTTAAAGTTTACCGTGCAATGGACATATTATGTACAAGAATCCGACACCAATCGTTGGGCAGTTGCCCACCAGACACAACACCCGTCTAGTTGGAGGATCCTCCCTTTTCTATGGTGGATGAGTGAACTTTACACCCTGTTCCTTATACCCTGTAGGCAACTCACTCGCTTGATTAAATAAATGTTGGTTTTAAGATTTGAATTTCGAATTACGCGCGAAACGAAATGGTAGCTTCGCGCCAAAGAAGCATATTTTCGACCAAGCTTGCCTTGTACGCATGCGCGGGGCCGCCTTTTAGTTCGCGCGCTCGTCGGCCGATGCCAGGGAACGCCACGCGCTGCCGCGCAAGTCGATTGAGTGCCCTTGAAACACCGTTGCGCTCGGACGCGTATTGCGTCGCCTGTCCGTTCCCGCCAAATCGGTTTAGTTTTATAGTAACGCTAGTTTTCTATTGTTTTGTGAACTTATACAGTTCACAAAACAATAGAAAACTAGCGTGTGTGAACTTCAACCAATATACTCTATACCGTAACTTTGTGTTTCGTTTTGGTGAAAACCCGCCCTATCAAGAACATTTGGTCCTTCGGAAGCCGGATCAGAATGGATAGCAAAGTTACTGGCGTCGTCACACGGAGCAAAGCCCAAGCTGGAGCTGAGCAACGACATGCAGCGGATACGACGTGTGTCACTACGATCCCGCGTAGTGAAGTTGTTGCCACGTCGCCCGGGTCGCGATTAAGCCGCTTCAGCCGCGAAGCGCTACGCCTCCGTGCCGAGTACAAGGCTGACGAAGAACTCGTTAAGTTGAAAGAACAGCTTATCAAAAAGAAACTAGCGTTAGACATCGCGGAGATCGAGGACGAAGTATCAGAAAACCGCGCCCAGTGTTTGTGATAGTCGTAATAACGTGGATGAGTGGCTAAGCCCAAGTCAAGCCCCATGCGAGCACGCGGATATACCGCCAGCGCCCCGCGCGCCGGCCGGCGCGTGCCCGCCCGAAGGCCTAGCCCGAGAACCGGCGCGCGGCACCGCGTATGCGCCGTACGCCAAAACCAGCGTTCGCGCGCTTTTCCAGCCCGCGGCGGCGTCCTTCCCGTCAAATCCGAAATATGCACCTGGGGCTCCGCCCGAAGTCACCAACGCCGGCACCGTCGCAGCTTCCGACATCATGCACCTAGCTGACATTAATAAATCGAACATGACGAGACGGCCACGGCAAAATTATTATTTCCTGGTGTTTGATGGCAGCCCGGTAGACTGGTTGGCGTATCGACGTACCTACGAAGCTACCGCGTCAAGCTTGTTCGAGAACACCGTACGACTACAAGCATCGCTCCGTGGCGCGGCAAAGTGTGCCGTTGAAGGTCTGCTACGTACCGGGGCCGACCCAACAGACGTAATAGAAGCCCTAGAAGAGGAGTTCGGACACCCCAATTTGCTACTGGAAACTGCACTTCATAAAATACGAAGTCTACCTCGTGTATCCGACAGTGGCGTCGAGCTGAGAAATATGACGTGCGTCGTCGTCAACCGCCATCGGACGCCGAGTCAGTGACGAGTATGGGTGAGCGATGTCGGAACACTTATTGTAAATAATGTCGAACATTATTGTTATGCATTGCCTGATGATGGTGCCACTGTCTCGTTAATTGATTCTAGTGTTTGTAATTTTAGCGGACCATTATCCCCGTTGAAAATTGTTAGTGCACGCGGTCATGTTGTTACTGATAAGTATTTTTGTAGGGTGACTGCACTAATACGCGGACCCAACGGTTTGTGTCATGATATCGCATTACGTACTATTGATAACTTAGATTTGCCCACCCAAAGTGTGCCCGCCAGAGTTTTAAGAATAAACATCTACGAGACTTAGATTGTTGTGATATGTCGTGCTCAAAACCCATGTTAGTAATCGGGCAAGATAATTGGCAGTTAATAGTTAACCAGGAAATACGACAGGGTAGATCCGGACAACCCGTAGCGTCGCTTATGAAATTAGGGTGGGTTGTTCATGGGCCTGTAGGTATTTGTGACGAGTCTGTTCCTGAATCGGTTAATCTATTATTTGATAATATAGATAATTTAAACCAACCTGCGAAACCGTAATTTTTACTCGAGTCAATAGGTATCACAGAAGTGTCACGCAAAAATGTAGAGAATGTATGACTGAACGCGCCTGTAAGATCCTAGATAGCACTAGTCGCCGTGGCGACGGGGACTGGGAGGTAGCATTACTATGGTCACGTAACGCGGTACACTTACCCGATATTTATGATTATGCTGAATCGTATTCTCGTCAAATTGATATGTTAATTCCTGAGAAATGTGCTAGGCGGTTGGATACTCTGCTGAGTGATAACACGGTATGGCACCTGCCGCATTTTGGGGTCAGTAACCCGAATAAACCAAATAAGCTTAGATTGGTTTATGATGCCGCGGCATAGAAGGGTGCATGTATGAATGATTATTTGTTAACAGGGCCGGAATTGTTAAATTATTTATTAGGCGTATTGTTGTTTCGATCTGGTCCAATCTGGTCCAGCTATGTCCGCTGTATAAGTTTACAGCGGACATAGCTGATATGTTTCCGCGTATTAAAATTAGGAAAGAAGATCAGGGCGCGCAGCTATTTCATAGGAGAGGCCGGAACAGAGAGCGCGACCCTGATACATACGTCATGGACTGCATGCTTTTCGGTGTCAAGTCATCGCCTGCCTCAGCCATGCACGTCTTGAATAAAAATGATAGTTTTCATGCAATAGATAGTGCACGTCAGCTGATCAAAGATGTCTCTATACACTCCGCTGGTGGATTCTCTATCAGTAGGTGACTAATTCACCCGAACTTCGAAAAGAGTTACCAGCTGTCGTGCCCAGTACTGTAAATTGTGATAAGTCTCCACTTAATGGCGAACGAACATTAGGTATGTTACGGGTGCCGGAGTCAGACAAGTTAACATTCGACTTATCGTTTAAAAAAGTGACACCTGACGTAGTAGACGGTAGAGTTATTCATACTAAACGGCAGTTTGTAAGATTTGTAATGAGTATCTTTGACCCTCTAGGCTTACTTAATCCTTACAAGATATAGTCTAAAATCTTGTTACAGAAAATGTGGAAACCTGGTTTAAGATGGAACGTTATTTTTACTTGCCTTGTTACTCGCGGTGTACATATTGAGCTCGCGGCTTCGCTATCAGCTGACTCGGCTATAATGGCAATCTGACGCTTGATACCTCGCCGTGGACAACCCTCTATCATGTTCAATGACAGAAGCACGAACTTTGTAGGTGCTGACGCAGAGCCGAAAGCTGCCATTCAGGCAATGAAGAGCAACAAAACCCATGATTTCTTCATTCCCTCCTGCAGCCCCGCACATGGGTGGATGCTGGGAGCGGCATGGCCGCTCAGTAATAACCGAATTTAGAGTTACGTTGTCGGCGCGGGCGCCTAAAGAGGAGTTGTTAATGACATTGATGGCTGAGGTAGAGATGACCCTGGCCATTAACTTTTGTGGGTACGGACCCCGATGGGCCCATCGCCCTTACCCCCAATCATTTATTAATAGGTACACCTACCGGTGCATCCACGTTAGGTAGTTTTGATGCATCGGACTTAACCAGTAGAAAGGCTTGGGTAAAGGCTCAGACTCTGGCGGACATGTTTTGGCGACGGTGGCTGAAAGAATACGTCCCCACTCTTCAAAAGCGACAAAAGTGGCTGCACGAAGTGGCGCCCGTGAAGGTGGGAGACATGGTTCTTATTTTAGAAGAGAATCAGCCGCGTAATGTTTGGCCTAGAGGCGTAATTAGCGCAGTCCACCCAGGCCGCGATGGCCATATTAGAATAGTTACTGTTAGAACCTGTAGAAGCTTTATGAAACGGCCGGTTGTAAAGGTCATTGTGTTGCCTACTGACGAGTTTGTTCAAGAACACAAGGGGGTGGAATGTAGGCAACTCACTCGCTTGAATAAATAAATGTTAGTTTTAAGATTTGAATTTCGAATTACGCGCGAAACGAAATGGTAGCTTCGCGCCAAAGAAGCATATTTTCGACCAAGCTTGCCTTGTACGCATGCGCGGGGCCGCCTTTTAGTTCGCGCGCTCGTCGGCCGATGCGAGGGAACGCCACGCGCTGCCGCGCAAGTCGATTGAGTGCCCTTGAAACACCGTTGCGCTCGGACGCGTATCGCGTCGCCTGTCCGTTCCCGCCAAATCGGTTTATTTTTATAGTAAGGCTAGATTTCTATTGTTTTGTGAACTGTATAAGTGTGAACTTCAACCAATATACTCTATACCGTAACTTTGTGTTTCGTTTTGGTGAAAACCCGCCCTATCAAGAACATACCCCTAAAGGACAAACTCAGAAAACGCGAAAAAAAATCTGTTCCCTACATTTTGACGAGTAATGCGAACATAAATGTAGGGAACAGCAGTTTTTTTTAAATAATTTCTTCCAAATCGGTTTAGCCGTTTTAACGTGGAAGTATAACAAACAAACTCACTTTCGCATTTATAATATTAGTTAAGACTAAGTTTTGTCAAGACATAAAAATAGTGCGAAGCAGGGCCAAGTAGCTAGTAATTAAATAAAATCAAATTCTTACCTTGCACATCGTTCTGTAAAATCTCTTGAAATATCGGGAAAAGGGCGTCTTCGAAAGCTGATATGGCATTCGGATTGGATTTCGTCACCAACCTGCGAAAATTGCATACATAAATTATACAGAACCCTAAAAAAAAAGTTGTAGTAGTAGTTTCTACCTCCCCTATGAAAAGAAGGCGTGTTTATATTATGTATGTAAAAAAAAAAACATGAATTTCGCCGGAAAAAAAAATTGGTAAGTGACTTACGACACAGCCAACGAGAGCGTCTCGAACAGGTAGTGGTTGAAGTGCGGCTTGCAAGGATTCTTGGCGACCACGGCCAGCATGTGGGCCAGCTTCGGCAGCGCGTCGCCCAGGTAGGCCAGCGAGCCCTCTTGCAGACACGACAGCGTGCGGAGCACCGCTGTCACACGAATAATAATAATAAATAATTATTTCGCTTGCAAAGTACAGTTACGGACTTTAATTGCGGAGCCACCTGGCACTGTTCGTATTTTAGCCATGTAATGCAAATCGGGTTTATTCGGTTCCCGACACGGAAAGTCATAATGTCTTCGTATTAGTAGAAGAAAATTATATTTAATAACTTTACCGGTTGGCTAACCTGAGAGCCAGAACTACAAACTTGACAGCAAAGTGACTACCCAAAGTCAACCAATTGTAGGTCTAGCAACAGTAACCTAGCAACGATTGTTAATGAGCTCTGATTCAAAGGAGGTCAGTATCAAATAGATTGGATAACCTTAATGCAATATTTTATTTATTTTTATCATTGAGAACTTATAAGTCAACCTCTATGGGTAAGACTATTTCCGATTATACGTAATTTATTTCTCATCTTGTTTACGAGCGTGCGGTTTGAGTTCGTGTTTAATCGTGTAATCTCGTGAATGTATGAAACTGTAAAATTGAAAAGTTTGAAGGTGGCTTATCAATAAAAGTCCGTGACTGTACAACAAAAATTTTATCTATGAAGTAATAATTTTGTGATAAAATTTTGGAATAAAGGCTATTATTATTATTGTCAGGTTGTATGGTGTTAAACATATGATTCGCGATAGTAAAAAATCGGTATTTACAGAATTATAATCAGTAAAGTCATCAATACAATTCTCTCAAGTTCAAATGACTCTATTTCATGAAACCATGCGATTTGAGGCCAATTGTAAATTGGGGAGTTCTATTGATGATTCTAATTATTATTTCTGTGAATAGTTTTGTACACGTACCTTTCATGACATACTCGTTGTGGTCCAGCGGCGAGTTCTGCTCGCCGAGCGCGTTGAACAGCGCGCCGAGCAGCGCGGCCGCGTGCGGCTGCAGCGCCGCGCGCGGCAGCATGCCGCCCGCGATCAGCTTCTCGAGCGCGCACGCGCCGTACGTGCGCACCACGCCGCGCCCGCCGATGTGCGCTATCTGTTCGGGACAGACACGCTATCAGGTCTCGAAGGCCTATCGCGTGTTAGACACGCGTGTCCCACCGCCGCGCCGACGAGGAAGCGACTAGCTATAGTTTGACCTCCCCGCAGTACGCGCTAGCTCCCGGGCGGCATTGCGGCGGTGCTCATTGGTCAACGCCGCCCCCGTGAGCCGCGCGTTCCTAAGGCGCGGTACGCCGGTAAGGTCATACTATAACGATTTATTCGCTTCTCGTTAATAGTCATGACACAAATTCGAATACCACTACTTGCTATTTAAACAACAGTGACAAGTTTTATAACATCATCAACATACACCAAGTGAACGAAATACGTATTATTGAAGCTAACTCAAAAAACTACCCAAGCAAAGTTAATAAAATATATTATGGGACCAGTGCGCGAGCTTTCTATTCCAATTAAAAAAAAAAACCACAGTTGACGGAAATATCAATTTAAAAAAAAAACATACAGACGAAAATAAAACCTCCTCTCTTTTTGAAGTCGTTTAAAAATCACGTAAATCGGCTCGGTATCACGGAAAAATCGTAGTACATAATATATATGAAGAAAAACAAAACTTTAAAAAAAAAAGTTTTTTTTTTCCTTTTTTATTGAAGTTGGTTAATTAAAACAGCACTCACCAGCAGAGGCACGGCGGCGGTGATAAGATCCTTGGGCAGCAGCGACCGGAATGTCATCACGTACTTGATGGCGTCTGCCTTCAGTACAGGCAACTCGTTCACTGAAAACAATACGTGCCAGTAAATATTTTATACATAATAGCTTCCGCCCGCGGCTTCGCCCGCGTGGTATGTCGATAAAAAGTAGCCTATGTCCTTCCCCGGGATGCCATCTATCTCCTTGCCAAATTTTATCGAAATCCGTTCAGTGGTTTAGGCGTGAAAAGGTAACATACAGACAGATACGGTTGCCCAACGTGCAATACTAAAGGTCAGCACCTTTAAACCGATACTTTTCTCTACTGCCTTACTTTATCAATTCTGTGGAGTACTAACGGTGAGACAATTATTTATACTGAAAATAATCATTATGCAACACACTTGTACAAATTATGACCCTCAGATTTTGAACACACGTAGAAATTATATGGTTTGTACACAACATAGGTTTTACAGCACTAAATTTAGTACTAAATTCTTTAATTTCCTTGGTCCCTATATCTATAATAAACTTAATAAAATTCTTAATATTTATCCACTCACTACAGATTGTTGCAAGAAAAAGGTATCGGAATACCTACAAGGTCTTACATGTGATGAGACTGAGCAACTACTAATTGTACCAGGATAGACAGTAATAATGTTCAATGTTGGCAAAAATTCATTATCTCTAGACAAATATATATACATTTATATTATATACATTTTCACTATATCCGCGTATCTCACTAATTCATGTGTTCACTCATAAAAACCACTAGCACACTCACGAATATACACACCCTCTCACACTCACTCATTCACCATTCGCATCACACAAAGAGAGGTTCAGACCGTTAATTAAACCTTATAAACTATTAATATTCCTTTGTTTTGTAAAATGCTAGCATTTAAGAACTCTAGTCTAATGTAACTCGAGGGGATTGGCGCTGTTAGCCGAAATACAGGTTCCTCCTAGTTCGGCTCCAGATGCTAAAACTTTTGTGTACCTACTTTTGTTATAACATAGCACTGTAATGTAATCTAAGTACTGTTTTTATGAAATAAAGCTTATTATTATTAAAAAAAAAAAAAAAAAAGATTGACACAGAGTTACTTTCGAATTTATATTAGTATAAATGGATTATACAAGGCATTATAAAGGATTCTTCATATTAGAATTTTTGCATTGCATTTTGTAAGGAAGGACAGCATCTCAAAAACTGCAATTTGTCATTACCACTAAGGCCTTAGGGTGAGTTTCTTTTCAAAAAAATTCATCCAAATCCGTTCAGCCATTTTAGCGTGAAAGCGTACCAAACAATCTTAGTTGTTATCACTTTGGTTGGTCTTTCCGGCTCAAGGTCCGTAAGTAGTTACTAGTACGGTATGCTCCGCCTGCGTGATGTCACAGGTCATCAAAATCAAAAGTCAGTATTTAAATGAGGGTTTTCATTAAAATTCACGCCACCAGCTGGCGCAACTTTGATAAGAGGTCTTCCATTTCGACAATGAATATAAAATATATGATGACGTGCGTCATTTGTTGATCATTCAGTCACAACTAAAGAATACAGACGCTTTAGACACTTGAGAATCAGTACCTTTTTGAACGACAAAATTACATAAGACACTCCCCCTTCACCACTCCTTAGTGCTTTAGCTGGGAAGAAGAAGTGCCGCAACAAACTCCCCAGCAGATAATGAATGCTTACCGTCAGGTCTCTGCAGCTCGGGCAGCACATGCGCCATGGCGAACTGCGCGAGGTCCACGAGCGGAGACGCGCGCGTCACGCCGGCCGCCTGCGTGCTGCCGCGCGACGCCAGTGACGTCACCAGGTACATGGCCGCGTCCTTGCCGCGCCACGCCGAAGCGCCGATCTCGCCGTACTTAGCTAGCATCAGCTGCAAACATCATTCAGGAAAATTCTGAGCTAGTAACATAGTGAAAGCTGTTCATTTATTAAACTATGTGCATAAAGGCGGAAAATTTTAATCAATAAAAAAAAATTGCGCGTACGTCATTGTACCCGTGATAGAAGTGAAACTTCTTAAAAAATTAAGAATATGAGAGACTTAGTGTAGGAGGCATAGAGAAAGAGAGACAGTTATATTATTTGTCTTCTCTCTCATGTAACGAAATGTGCCTAAACGTGACACATTCCTGCAATTTCACTCTCAATTCTCGTGAATTATCCCTTTCCACAAAAACGCCAGTTGTTGAACAGATGTATAAGCACCTTTATATCGTGTCCTGTGTGTCCTCCAGACAGAATCCGGACGCTACTGATGGCGCTAAACTCGTGGCCAAATTGCGGGCCGAATCCATTTAGATTGCCATCGACATGCTAGGAAGAGGTTTGAGAGAGAGAGATAGACGAATCTCATACCTGCACGTACTGCCCGAAGATGTTCATCATCTTGTCCTCATAGTGCACCGCGAGGGTGCGCACCAGGTCGCAGGCGGCGCGGCGTCGTGTGTCCACGTCCGAACCTTCGATGTCACGACGCACATACTCCTCCGGGTTGTCCTCAAATAACTCCATGTCCGATTCTAAAATATTGGAACAGGGTTTTAAATTTTAGTGGTCATTTCGTATTTTTAGAGGTGTTTTCGACGCAATCTAAATGTAGTGTAGTACATGGGCCTTTAAACTAACACCCTGTCCCTCTTTTAACCTTACATCTCAGATTTCTAAAAAGGATGGTCGCATTCAAATCTGTCTCAATCCGTCAAAACTACATTGTACAGACGATTTCCTATAATTTGTCCCTTGCCGTTATGTTGGCATCATTGCTTGATAGGCTAAGTGGGGATCTAGTGGGAGTGGGTATACAAGGTGGACACGAAAATAGTACAAAAAATAAAACTCCGTATCATAATCTGATGACGTTCTCGGTCTACATACAAAAAAATAATCAAAGTTATCCAATAGTTTAGTTACGATAGCTCGGCAAAGATCGGCAAACCCCTTAGTCGGCCCATCACTACTATTTAGTTTGTTTGAAAAAATGACTTTTTTAATTTTCATGTTAGGATTTATTTGACAGTTCCAAAATACTCTTATGCATTAGTATCGCCAGTGTTTTCATTTATTGTTGTATTGTCGTCTCCACATTGTATATAGGATCATAGATCTATGATCATAGATATAACAAAATTGTAAAATAGACATATTATGGATAATTTGTGAGCTTCGTAGATAAGTAAGTAATATAACATGATACTGTAATATTCCCCAAATAGGTATATACTTACCCTTATTATGTCTAATTTACAATTAATTGTCTCTATGATCATTGGTCATAGATCTATCTAATATATAAAATTCTCGTGTCACAGTGTTACTTGCCATACTCCTCCAAAACGGCTTGACCGATTTTTATGAAATTTTATATGTATATTCGTTAGGTCTGAGATTCGATCGTAATCTATTTTTCGACCCGGGATCGAGACTTATGCGGGTGAAACCGCGGGGCACAGCTAGTGATCCTATATTATGATAGTGTAATACCCACTTTAGTTTCAATACTAATCCTACTAATATTATAAATGTGAAAGTTTGTGTGTTTGGATGTTTGTTACTCAATCACGCAAAAACGGCTGAATGGATTTGGATGAAATTTGGCAAACAGATAGTTTATGGATTAACACATAGGATACTTTTTATCCCGATATTCCCACGGGATCGAGACTTACGCGGGTGAAACCGCGGGGCGCAGCTAGTAGTCTAATCAGTTCTAAATGGCGACTGACAGAACAGTGCTACCACTCGCGTTATAATGAAATTAATTCCTACAAAAAAGCATGCAAAGCGTGGGCAGGTTGCCCGTAAATAATCAATTACCTCTAAACTCCATGTTGGGTATGACGACTTTCTCGCATATGCTGCTAAGTGTCGCGGGGTCCTCGAACAAACTCTTGTAGTTATTCTTCTCCGCTATTTTCGCTAAGAAAGTCAGCGCGTTCGATACTAACTGAAAAATATATGGGAACATTACATAACGTTTTACAGACTATTAAATCTGTGACGAGACACTGCTTCAAAACATTCTTCCCAACTGCTGAAAATCTCTTTTTTGAACTCCGTTTTTTTAGGGTCCCGTACCCAAAGGGTAAAACGGGACCCTATTACTAAGGCTCCGCTGTCTGTTTGTGTCACCAGGCTGTATCTCATGAACCGTGATAGTTAGACAGTTGAAATTTTCACAGATGATGTATTTCTGTTGCCGCTATAACAACAAATACTAAAAAACAAAATAAAATAAATATTTGAGGGGGCTCCCATACAACAAACGTGATTTTTTTGCCGTTTTTATAGATGGCGGTATCTACATCGCCACATGCGAACTACGCATCAAAGACCTGACGCCAGACAGACGTCACATAAATCCTGCATCGCGCAATTAAAGTTTACCGTGCAGTGGACATATATACTAAAACCCAACATCATTCGTTGGGCAGTTGCCCGCCAGACACAACACCCTGTCTGGTTGGAGGATCCTCCCTTTTCTATGGTGGATGAGTGAACTTTATACCCTGTTCCTCAGACCCCTAAATAGATAATGGTACGGAACCCTTCGTGCGCGAGTCCGACAGGCACTTGGCCGGTTATTTAGATTGTTCTCATTTATAGAAGAATTATGTTCCCAGGATTTAGTAATATCTTGATTTAAAAGAGTGTCATTGGTTTTTTTTTCCCTTTCTTTCTTTATTACTTTTTATTTTTTTCTATGTAAACAAGGTTCTACTGACCGCATCGTACTTCGGCTGCGGCCCGGTAGCCAGGAGCACGGTCCACACGCAAGTGACGAAGGCGGGCGCGTGCGGCCCAAACTCTTCCTCATACTTCAGAGCATACAACGCCGCACATTCGCACACTTCCGTTCGAAGTTGCTCCAAAACGCCCGGCTTTTCGTCGTCATCCTGAAAAGAGAATATACTTTTCACACCATTTTCTTGATTATGTCAATTTATGTCATGCAAACATAACCTAAAGTCATATTAGTCATAGGGTCTAGCCAGGCAATAATATTAATGCTGGTCAATAATTTGATTTGAATATACAACCCTAACTAAAAAATTCGTATGAAAATTTTAACATTGAAATGCTTTACGTTTTAGCATGAAAGCGTAACAAACAAACTCACTTTTGCATCCTAACCTAATATTATAAATGCGAAAATGAGATTGTTTGTTTGTTACGCTTTCAGGCTAAAACGGCTGAACAGATTTGGATGAAATTTTGCACATGGGTAGACCATGACCTGGATTAGGACATAGGAAACTTTTTATCCCGATATTTTCACGGGATCGAGACTTACGCTGGTGAAACCGCGGGGCGCAGCTGGTTTATAATATTAGTTAGGATTGTAAAGAGGTATTATGAGTTTGTATGCTGTAACTTTCGGACCAACTGATCCGATTTAAAAAAAATATTTCACTGATAGAAGGCTACACTATTGTTGAGTGCCATAACCGATGGCTTCCATGCAGTGGTTCGCAAAAAAATCGCATCACTGATGCGTAGAACGCGGGTCAGTGACAATAGCATCCTGAAAACAGTGGTGGAGAGCCCTTACTCCCCTTTTCTGAGGCACTATGTGGGGAGAATGGTTAGGTAGCATATTCCTTGGTTATCATTCTCTGCACATCTTGTCGCAGTCACCAGCTTTTGTTGTTCATGTTTTGTGTACTACTAACACTAGTGATAAGGTATTATTACTAACAAACTGGACCATATTGTTGTCCGAATTTTAATAAATAAATAAAAATAAATAAATAATATGTTCAAACACGCGGACGAATCGTGGGCAGAAGCTAGTAACATTATATATCATGAACTCACATCAGTCTCCAAGCAAGGTACTTTGACTTGTAATAGATTGAGTAGGTTTGGCATCCAGATAGGCATGTTATCCTCAAAGAATTCTGGCAAGTCTTGATAGTTGAGAGAGTAGAACACCTTGCATATGAGTACCAGGGATCCATAGATCACGCGCAACGCTTGCGGGTTGTCGGCGTGTTTTGATGTCAAATCTATTGTAGCCTGTAACATAAAAATACTTAACTTATTATATTACATCACGAATATAATCTCCGAAGGGTTGGGCAGAGCGGTGTACCTATAGTACATCAACATTACGCCATTACTCCCATGTAATAGGGGGCGAGCCTATTGCCATCAACCGCGCACAAATCCAGACTCCGGACTGCTACTGAGAAATTCTTGTTGGAAAAACCCTATTCCCGCGAACAATGTTTTTGGTTAAACAACGGTTTTCAAGGAGAGTGGTGGCCGTCACATGCTGTCCCCAATTTACCGGCGAATGACGTCACAGAAACGTTATATAAGAAAGTAAGTTGTTGTGTTTTCCTAGAGAGCGTTTTCTGATACCATAAAGGATAAATAAGGATCTGACATACTGGCGCGATTTTTAACAAAACAATTACTGAGAAATCTTCACGGCGAACAATGCAGCGGCGTCGCGTCGCGCGACTAGTCGCGCCTGTATGTAAGAGCCTTAAAGTCAAACCCCTTTTTATTTTATTTTTTTGGTGGTGGGAAGTCTTCGAATGACTCATCCCGCTCTGGGCGGAGCGGGAGGGTGTGTCAGGCATTTACTGACTAAAACCCATCCGTGTTCCTTCAGTTGCCTGTTGCCTAGGGTTTCGGTATCCCTTATGGACTTTCCCGCAAAAAGTCAAGGCCCCTGGGGCCATCATTTCCATGACAGCCGTCACTGGGGCCGTTATGTGGCGGCCATCACTCTTCAAGAAACTGTAGCACTCTTTATCATTACCAATTACGTAACAACTTTATGTCAAAAAAACAAATAAGTGTACTTACAACAAACAAATCCGTAAGTGGTTTAGCAAAGTTCTCAAGAACATGCTTAATTTCTTCCCAAAGCTTCTGTGATTTGAACTCGTAACGGTACCGTTTGAACAAAGAATGAGCCGTTCGTAACACTCCATTGATGATGTGGAAATCACCTGTAACAATAATATTTTATGAGCTGAGGTAGCCTGCGAATTTAAAAGGAGTTATATGACTCTTCACGTGACTAGAGGGCCAAGAGATCAGCATTTTCATACAACGTGGCAATGCTGCCAGCCTTTTGGGCACATTTCCTGTTTAAGGTATTGTGCTCAAGTGGCGATCTGTCCGTATAATAATATTAATTTAATTTTACTACTATCTAATTTTCCTCAATAATTACTACAAAAGTGTTACTTAATCGACTTTTGTTGCCGACTGTACATTTTTAAGGTTGGTACGTTGTGTTCTTTAATTGAAAAATAAGTCATTTGCATGGCTCAAGTAAAAAATGAACAAAGACGCCTATAACAAGCAAGAAAGGTAATTTTGTAACTTCACCAGCGTAAAGACCTGGCGTAGCGAAGTGCAGGGGAGTTTTTCTAGTCAAAAAAATATCAACATTGTGACTCTTAAAATAAAGTTGAAAATAAATAACCTTGTTCGCGTTGAAGCTCGGAGATAGAGTTTCAAATGGGACAAGTTCTGGTAAATAAAGTTTAAAATAAGTAAACTCATCTCATCATTTTTATATTGGTTTACTTTATTTTAACTTACACAAAGATGATATTTGCTTGCCAGTGAAAACCGCGCAGCGTACTTCGCCAGGTCTTTGCCCTTGTAAAAGATACTTACCAGTACCGAACTTCTCAACCATCTCTGGTATGAGGCTTGGCCACTTCTCAGGAAAGTCGCACTTGCCGATGATGGAGACAGCATCACTGAACTGCCTCTGAATGGCTTCAGGAGACTTCAGCATCAGTGACACAATTAGGGTTTTGATGGTGGCTCTGTCTGACGCATGGATGCGGTCCACTCCATCTTCTTCCTGTTAAGACCACACATTATTATTATTTTTCAATATGGTATCAATGATGTAGATTTTATCTTACATACACATTAATGTTTTCTTTAAAAATTGGCAGGGCACTGTCATAAAAGTAATCTTTTGAATAGAACTATGAATAGAGAGTTTTGCAGGAATGTAGATTATAAATAGCTCTGACAGCTCTCTTTTGCAAAATAAAACCCGGTCAAGTGCAAGCCGTACAGCGGAGGCTTAGTAGTAATAGGGTGTTGTTCGGCACCCTTCAGATACAGTAACCTTAAAAAGATTTCAATGTTAAAGTAGAGGATGATGTTCAGAGGCGAATTCCCTTAATTTTAAATGTTATAAACGTTTCAAATCAAATCGAAATAAATAATTTATTTCGACTTTGACTTTAAGAATCGCATTGTATTCTCTGTCTCAATCTGTCAAAAATACCTGTAATTTATCCACATTTTTGACAGTTTTTGACGTTTTCGCCAAGATGAGTTTGCGAAAAACTTTCAAAAACAGCGTAACAGCGAAGTCAATATATTGTGTATAATGTTTTTAAATAAGTACGGGATTTCGCCTTCAGTCAATGTCACAGTGGATTATACTTACAACAGGCCAGTTTCTTTTGATCAGGTTTTTGAAGGCAATTGCCGCAGCCACCCTGATGGTGAGGTCCACTGTCTCCTTGTCAATGAGGTGCAACAGCAAGATAGCATAGTTCTGATTTACTTCTACACTCTCCAAAAACTTTTCAGCTGCAAAGCAAATTGATACCATTGATTAGCAAAAATTGTCTTTATTATTGTATACTTCGTATATACACATGTGAGCTGAGGGGCAGTACCCATATTTTTAAGAATGGTTGCATTCTAGTCGATCTGTCAAAAGAAACCTAATTTTATCACAATTTTGAAAAGGTTTTGACATTGATTGTCGTTGACACGACTTTTTCAATTGGCCCGCTGGCCTTGGCGCTGGACATTGTACATAAACCCCAGAGACCAGCGTGTAACCAGAATGTCATACCAGTTTATACTGAAAATGTATAGCTGGATAAGGTTGCCATGTTATAAATTTGCACCTTTTCATAAATTACCAAACTCCACTTGCTACATACAACTCTTAAATAGTACCAATTTATTTCCCATTACTAAAGGAGGAGGATACATAGAAGCCATAATTTTATTAATTATATTAAGGACAACATTGTCACACACATTAAGCATTTTGACAAAATCAAAAGTCATGTTAGGCTGAGAATCAGCATTTGTGAATGTCAAAATTAAATTGACAGTCCCCCAAAACACCCGCCCCTCACCACTACCTAGTGCTTTAGCTGGGAAGAAGTGGCGCAAGAAACTCACCAGCAGCATAGCTGTCTGTTAAATAAAAAGAACTTGATTCTATACAATAGTATGCAAAGTAATTAACATTACAAACATATATTTGTACTATGCAACAGAATTTGGTGAAATTGGAGACCATGATCCTTTGTTATTGAACTTCATGACATCCACTTCAATGATTGGCTACAATCATTATGCCAAAGATAATGATTTTTGAGCTTAGTTTTTATTGTCTGTTGCAAGTAGAATATATCAAGTTAGTCTTAAACATAATATCTTTTAAAATAAGTTCAGCTTCATACTGGTACTTTAAGGCGAATGCTTCAAGATAGCCCGAGAACCTTTAAATTCCCAAAAACATCAGAAAATTTGTATTTCGCTGGCTACCTTGGCGCATCCCCATAAGGTGCCTCATTTTGATGCGACTAAGCAGTAAGTAAGTGTAGTTCCCACTTGCGAATGAATAATAAGTCCATAATACAAATTAAGGTTATTCATCTAAGAACCAACTCATATTGAGGTAGTTACTATCTACAATTACATGTAAGTAAAAAAATTTATTAAGTACCGATAATTCTTTGGATGACAATAATTACTATACTTTAAATATTATTATTATGAAATCGTTAGTAATATTTAGAGATAAGCTTTAAGGTTATCATGAGATTTAGTAACAAATTAACGGGAATATTGATTATTACTGTTGACAAGTTGACCAATAAATGTTATTATGTACAATCACGAGTAAATTAATTACGTGTAACGGTTACTGTTAGGATAAAAAACAAAGAAAATATGACATACCCGGTCGCCTTATGTTGGTGTCTGGGTTTAGCGTCTGTTGCAGGTAATTCGCTAGTGTAGCCAAGTTTTCATCCGTAACCTCCATAATTATAATGCACTTTTACAAAATGAAATCTTTATTACAATCCTAAAGGTGAGGTTTTTGAAAAGAATGTGACGAACAAGAACAATTTTCAACGGCCACCAAAAGCAATGATGAAAATGACAATCAATCAATGACAGAAAAGAAAAGACAATGACAGCAAAGAAAAGACAAAATATAGATAGTATAAAAAAATAGAATGAAGGAAAAACGATATTTGCCCGTTTCCTCTATGGTTGCCTGCCTCAGACTTTAGGGGGACCATAGACGACCATTTTGATTTCAATCACAATGACAAACTTCATGGATTCACCGGAATGCTATAAAAATGTATGTAAATGTACTCTGTAGTCCCCCCGATCCAGCCTGTCCCTACTTGCTGCCCTCCCCCCAGCGACGTCCAAAGCCGAGGTCCGTATCCCGCAGGGGGTGCCCTTAGCGATCAGTCGCTTAGTATAAGTTAGTTTTAGTTTTTTATGCCCCTGGCTGGAGGCTATAAGTTTAAGTTAGCTTAGAGCATCTCCGCAGGACAGTCCGGTTAAATAGTAAGTACCCCCCGTGGTAAACTTAAGAAATGCCATTCAAAAAAAAAAATATATATATCCTTGTTCCAGTCCATAGATTACTATAGTCCAGTCAGTCAGACAAAGACAAACAACTAACTGACTTTTTGTTTTTTTCAGTTTTTTTAACTAATCTTTATTTCTTGTGTAGCCTTGTAGCACTCAGAGATTCAGAATAGAAAATTACCTATATATAATAATAAAATCATGCAAGCCGCCGCTGTGAGGTTCAGGTTCAGTGGTTTCAACAGAGTACATTCTAATAATAGAAATATACTGATACTAGTGGTCTCTTGATCGATACCTTTTGTAAGTTTGGTGTTTTTGCAGTTCTTGGTTTTGTGATAGGAATACGTTGAGAAAGTTTTGGTTACAACTATGAAGTTTTTTTACAGTTCTTCTGTCGTATTTGAAATAGATATTCTAGTGTTTCTACCATTTCCTACTTTTGCTTCACAGGCGGTTTTTTTCAAATAATTGAAAGAGGTATAAACACTGTCATATTTTTATTGATACTGTGATATTTGTGTATGTAATTTTGCTTATGACCTGTAAGCTTGTTTTTGTTGTAATTTTGTTTATAAGCAATGTTGTAAGTCATATTTATGTACCTATGTGACTTATAACATTGCCTTGGATGAGCCTGTAATGATGTTGTACTAATTTTGTGATTTAAATAAATAAATATTGTAGGTAATTCTAAAAAAATGCTTCCTATAATAAATAAAATTCGTTTAATTCAGAGTATTAGGTCCTTAGTTTGTTAGTACTTATTACATTATCATAGTATGTTTATTATGTTAGTCATAGTTTATTAGGTCGCAAAACTCAAATGAGTAAATCTCAAGTAGTTGTTGGTGGCTTTTCAGAACCCAGACGGTTGGTAACCCTTAATAGGGGATGGGTAAAAAATATTGATGGGTCCAATTGTTTTGTATTATTTATACATTTACTTAGACCCTATAAAATAATCAGGAAACAATAATAATTATGAATCAAGCAAAATCAAGGTGGTAATTATGATTGCCTTTTTGCATTAGTGAGTATGATAAATTATTTATTTTCTGTAAGTGGGTTTGTACAAACACTTTTACATGTCAATCACATTTTTAAAACTTGATGAGGTTGGCGTTTCCTATCTGACTACTATGAAAAGAAAGGCCGAAACAAACTAAGAGGTCACAGTCTCTTTTAACCCTTAATCAGGCTTCGCAAATGGGATAGTTCTAAGAGTGAGCAGACTTTCGTATATTGTTTTTAGTAGTTCCAGAAGTTGTAACTTTTTTTTTGCATTTGGGTTTTTTTGGAAATTTATGTGGGAGCTATTCTACTATTGCCCAAGTAGAGCAAAGTTATTTTAATGGGATTGAAATTTTCAAATATTTACCTAGTGTCTTATTTTCTTCTATAAAGTCTGTAAAGATGTTATAAGTGGTGGCAAATTATTATAGAAATAAATAAATAATTTTATTGATAAATATAGGTATTTAATTATTTATTGTATGATACGAACTGATGATATGAACTCCCAACATGGCACAAAGCAGAGTGGTACTTGACATATCTTGCATTCGAAGTATGTTCTAACTTCTTTTTGTCTCATACTGCAAAAACGGCATCTTCTATATGAGCCCTTTTTACCGTGATGCTGACCAGGCCTTGAGAGCCGAATCTCGTCAGGTATTCCAAAAACTCCACCCTTTTTCTTTATGAAATTGCCCGGCTTATGTTTTCTTTGCGAATATCTGAAAAGGTAAAATATTTCAATATGTAAAATGTTGCAATGTGTAGGAAGTAAATGTAAACATTATTTCAGGTTGAAAATTCTACATACCCATTTATTAGTGCTCTTGCCAGACGTAGTCGAAAATCACTATGGATGTTGTCTCTCTGTCTAGTTTGGCAGTATAGAATGTATGCATTTATGATAGCACTTTCATACATAAACCAAAATAGACGTAACCATGTTTTTCTTGATTTTCTTCCAATAGGATAAGAGCTGCGAAAGTGATCAAATTTGTCAACTCCACCCATATGTTGAGTATATGTTCTTATTGCAGTAGGACAGTAATATAATAATAATAATAATACTTTATTGTACAAGGAAGAAACACATAAATTAAACAGTAGGGAAGATTGTACAAGTGGTTGTCAAAAACAGGTAGAACAGCTGGTTCCTGAACTAAGTAAAAAGATACTTGTATCTCAGGAGCCAAAGTTCCTCACAAACTATGACTATTGAACTAAATGCAATCAGGTTATGGTGACTCAGTAATTACAGGTATCAGTATAGAGAAAGGTATTCATGACAGTACATGTCTTTCAGTGTGCCATTTTTCTGCCTTCTCTTGATGACAGAAACTTCAGATGGATTTACTGCAGTTGACAAAACATGTACATCTTTTGTATCATGCCATTTTATACATCCAACTGGAGAATCATACCGAAAAGTAAACTCACCAGGAGCAAGCTTCATCAGTTCTTTTTTCTTCATTTTCATCTCTTCACTGTCCCCAGGTTTTTTTGTAGTGAATTCTTCTGGCATTCCTTTTCTTGTTAATCGCACTGTGCCAATACTGTAAATGTTTCTTTCATATAAAATCTCCATTAGGGGAATGCTGGTGAAGAAATTGTCAAACACAACTAACGACCCAGCAGGTACATTTTTAGTTAGTTTCAAAACAACTTTGTATCCCAGACCTTCTTCACTTGGAGCCCCTGATCTGTCCTTTCCTGTAAATAAATATCAAACAGAATATGAGTACTTTTCGTTTTTTTTGTACATAACGAAAATGTTATAACTAATTTGTTGTAAGTAATGAAATTGTAACCTTGTAACAAAAAAGTAATTATTAAGCTTTATACACACAGTTAAAAGTTCCTCTCGATCCGGCTATCCTTGTTAAGGTCTCACAATGAAAAAATTATTGTTCTAATCACTATATTTAATATTCTAACTTAATTACCGTAGAGTGGGGCTATTTGGTATGATTTTTTTAATAATCAGTCTTGTACACAAAAACTACTAAGGTTATGAGCTTAGACAATTTTTTTTACGACTAACCTCTTCAATACCTTCCAGAGAAATGCGGTAGTATTTATATATTAAACTTCGATGCAGAGATTTTTTTTTTCAAAAGTGCTATTCCAAATATCGCCGGTTTGGGGCTTTTTAAAAACGACATAATCTTAACTTCGTTTTTCACCTCTATTTGGAGCTGTATCAATTAAATCAGATCTGGCGATATTTGGACCAACAGAAGGGTATATGGCCTTTCATTTTATCGTATGATTTTAGTTTAATTTCAAATAGAAAGCCAAATATTTAGTATCATAAAATTTATTATGAAAATAGCGAAGCTTGGGGGCTATTTAGAATCTAAAATAATTGTATTCTAACAATCATATGAGATTTAAAGGCAATATTTGGAACAATTAAGGGTAAGGCTAAAAATAAACTTAAACAATGAGATCTTTAAAAAAATATTAAATAAGTAAAAACATGAAATCAACAAAGTAAAGTAAGTGAGGAGTAAACCACAATACAAATCTAGGTAACGTCACTTAAACTTATGAAAACTACTTTGACAAACATTCAGGTTTTACTTACGACATTATTAAAAGTCAATCAAAAATATAATAAATCTTCATCATTGAACAAGGTAAATTCGTTATTTTCATTAATTTGCAACAAATCCACTTGCTTTACAATTATATCATCAGGTATATAATCTACATCTGAACGTTTTGGTTTCTTAAATATGACATCACTTTTTTTGGAAATGGTTTTATAGTAGGATATTTTGTATTTTTGTTCAATTCGGTCATTAATGTCAGTAATTAAGCCGATGTAATAATGCCATTTTTTTTTCTGGTAATATCTAACTAGAACATTATCTCCTATGTTCCACTCTCTTTTTTCAATATTGTTTTTCAAGCAGTTAGCTTTATCTTTATTTTCAGTTTGTTCATCTTCAGTCTGTAATTGTTCTTCATTCTTATCCTCATCTATTTCTTCAATTCTTAGAAGAGTTTTATTTTCAGTCTGTTCTTCTTCAGTCTGTAATTGTTCTTCAGTCTTATCCTCATCTATTTCTTCAATTCTTAGAAGAGTTTTATTTTCATTCTGTTCTTCTTCAGTCTGTAATTGTTCTTCAGTCTTATCCTCATCTATTTCTTCAATTCTTAGAAGGGTTTCTAAATATCCATATTCATTCAAGCTCGTCTTAACTTCTGTTTTGTTATCTTGGGTTTTTGTATCTGTGTCATTCTCGGAACCATACGCATAATGTCATTAAATATTTCCGCTTCTCTCTCATCATTCTTTCTCTTTACTACATCATCATATTCGAGATCGATAATATCTAGATCTGTCTGTTCGAAGTCCATGTCGTTGGAATTTTCAATTTGTTCAAGGTCAACGTCGTATAAATCACTATCACTATGTATACTCATTGAAATTTCTTCAGTGGTTGTGGAATCAGCACTTATCAATTTTTTAAATCTTTTGGCAGGTTTATTTTTTGTTTTATTACTAAAAGTGTATGCACGTGACCTACGTTTCAGCTTTCGAATCATGTCTATGGTTTCATTATCTGATAAATTTTCAATATTTTCCTTAGAACCAGTGTTAATATCATTATAGTCAACTTCAATCTTTTCTCGTTCAAAATCGTTATGAGCTTTTGGTTTTAATTTTGAATTTTCAGTCAAGACAGGAGACTTCTGTTTTTCTATAACGGCGGTGGTAGTTATAAATGTTTGCATAAATCCTGTGTTTTCATTCAGTATATTTTTCTGAATCGTACATTCCAATGGTCGTATGTCGTCATCTCTGAATCGTTTTTGGGTTATATCTAATTTATTATAATTTTCTTCTGTGTACTCTGTAATTATGTCTAAATCTTTTTGTTCGAATACATTTTGATCACAAATTTCGTTTTCTTTAGCTATGTTTAATGGTACTATTTCTTGGTTTTCTAAAATTTCAGTTCCTGTTATCGAGTTCTTGCATATTCCTGAAGGTCCTGGCATGGGTTCCGATATATTCTTCCCCTTGGGTTTTTTTTTATTTGACTTTCTGGTTGTATGACGTTCACTTTGAACCAAATCTGCTGCGGTTATACTTTTCCCAGGCTGTACATTACACTTTTTTTTTCGTCTTATTTGTGCAAGGGCTGGAGGATTCCTTATTTCTTGTAAAATTTCCGTTACTACTAATAATGTGGTGTTATTTATTTGTTCATCCGTAACATTTGTCCTTTGTGGCAGCCGTGACTTAGGAGGTTCAGGGTTGATTGGGTATAGACCCGATTTACTAAAACCTGCTTTGAGGTTACGAGATACTGCACCTCTTTCAACCAATTTGTTTTTTAGTTGACCTAATAATTTTGGAAATGAACTTTGATCAATGTTTTATGTTTTCGCCCTTCCTTTAACTTCCAATGAGTTAAGACATCTCGCCAGTAGGTCTTTAACGGAGCGAAAAATGCGACATCTAACGGCTGAAGTAGATGTGTAGTTTTCGGTGGTAAGCACACAAATGCAATATTTAATTCTTCACAAGTCTTCAGTACGTTTTCCGAAAAATGAGACGAGAGATTATCTCCGATTAGAACTTTCCCCCCCCTCTTTCTTTCGTGCGTAAGGTACTATAATGGTATTAAACCAGTCTTCAAAACAGACTGCATCGAACCACCCACTCTTTGATCGATTGTACCTCGTCCCTTCAGGTCCACCCTCCAGCCACGTATCCCATAAATGGTCTGATTTATATACCACATATATTGGTAACAAGTCACCATCTGCCGTACCCGTAAACATGAGTGAAATTGCTGTTTTCGAATTGTTTACCACTCTTTCTGGGTACTTTGTGCCTCTTTTATAAATATAGTTTTTGCAACCTGGATCATCAGTGAGGTTGGTTTCATCATAGTTGATAATGCAGGCTGAAGTGACACCTTCGACAGACTTCACATAATTTTCGAAAAAACTATCAATTACATCATCTGTAATTTTGGCTCGATCAGTCGAAATATTAGACGCTTTGCGATTTGAAATTGCTGATTTATGTCTTAAAAGAAAATTGCGTGCCCAATCAGTCCCTGGTAGGTTATTTTTAAACCCATACAGATTTTTACCTATTTTGTTCAAATATTTTTGAGCTAATACTCGAAGATCCATACAGTCGAAGGGAAATCCCCATTCACTTAATATTAGTATGTTTTGTATAAATGAATTTTCCTCTTCGGGAGTAAACAACGTTGGATGTCCAGCTTTATCTTGCGTGCAATTTATGTTCCTATATTTTCTACATAGCGTGCTCTTTGGAATATCATAAAAATCGGCAGCATCGGTTAACTTAAGTTTTCCAGACTGTACAGCCTCTATCGCTTTCTCCAAATTTTCTTTCGAATATCTCTGATACGGTGCAAAAGATTTACCATTTCTGGAATTCGTGTACTTTCTTTGATAAGTACGCACCATATTTCCGGAACTATAATATAAAATGAAAAAAATAATGAAAAACTTCCCCTTAAATTTATACTCGATTTATACATAATGCATATTTGGGGCTATTTGAGACAGCGATCTTAAACTTAGTAAAACTGAAACACACAAAACTGGGGTTATTTGGAATCCTGTTCCAAATAGCCTCAAACTTGTGCCAAAAAGCCCCATTTTACAAAACATAATAAATATGGCGTCTAAAATCAAGCTACAAGACAATGGAAAACACGAATAGAATCCTAAGAAAACATATGTTTACATGAACGAACTCATTTTCAACTTACCTTTAAAATGTTGGTATATCAACTGGAAGTAAACTACGTACAAATTAACTCGATTTACCAAGCTTTTTACTAAAATTTATCTAACCATTTGTATACACTTTGAGAACCTCTAAATTTCGCCGGTGACTCTGACATTAGTTGTAGTATTGCCATTTTGTAAAAAAAAAATTGTACTGTTACTAGAAAAGAAAATATATTCGATCAAATCTTTTATTACAAAAGTTCTGAATAGCCCCTGGAGTCTCAAAAAGCCCCACTTTACGGTACACTTAAGCAATCTAAGTACTTAGTTCACACGTCTGCCGTTCCGATAGGGTCATGTCCGATGCTCCCGAATGTCCGATGCCCGATGCCCGCTGACCTCGTGCCAGCGGGATTTGTTTACATTAAGCATAGCTTACAGTTCGGCCTTTCCTGAAATCAGCAAGTCCCATTGCTGCTTTCATAATCAATTTTCAAATCTTACCTTTTTGCATAGACAATTATAAACACACAGCAATTATTGTGTCTATTTCACAATCAGAGTAGGTACAACTATTTCCTAAAATATAGTCATTACTAAACAAATAATCAAAACATGTAAAAATTTAAATACTTGTTCGGCCATCTTAATACAAAATTGTCCCACCAATTTAAGGTTTTGTATGGTTGTATTACAATCATTCACTTATCATTAAAATCTCATAATGTCTAACAATATTCTTAATCACTTCTAATAATTATCAGTTTACTTCCTGTCTGAACTGACATGACAATTTAAATTCACGATTAATCAATCATTCATCGGTCATTATTGAATTGTTACACTCCTTATATTGGCAATCCCGCCTCATGTGGTAACAACTCAATCTACTATAAACTCCTTCCCATTGAATCATTACACTCCATAATTGGCAATCCCGCCTCCTGTGGTAACAAGTCAACTATTAAACACTAATTTCCCATTGAATCGTTACACTCATAATTGGCAATCCCGCCTCCTGTGGTAACAACTCAAACTACAAAATACTCATTTCCCATTGAATCGTTACACTCATAATTGGCAATCCCGCCTCCTGTGGTAACAACTCAAACTACAAAATACTCATTTCCCATTGAATCGTTACACTCATAATTCGTTGGCTCACTATTATTACAAGGTTCTAAGTTAACTTTAATGAAGTTGAGTAATTTTACTTTTAAATTTTTGACTTTAGTAAAATGTATACATGTAGCCCTAATGCCTAAGTGACATTTTAATATCTTAATTTAGGACTACATAATGCTTTCTAGGAACAAAAAATTGGATATCGACTTTTATACTCTGAAATATTAACGAAATTAAAATAACATAGAACTTTGTGATTGAAAAAATATTTATTTATTTATTTTAAATTTAGACAATATTAAAAAGTTATGAGTCACATTTTATTTTCTGAATATTGCCTCATAGTACTCCTTGTCCAATGTAGGCATCCACCGATACATAGACCGTATATTATCCATTTTAGTCTTGCACAACACAGGTCTTTTTAACTGTTTTGGTTCGGTAAAAAAATTTGTGTTTACATTCCTTCGGGTATTCTGGGGTCTCAGATTAGCTACAGTGTATGATTCTGCACTGTGTGAACATTTAAAACTCACTTCTAGTTGTGACTTCGTAAATCGAAGCTCTGTCACTTTGGAAAAAGGAACTAGTGAATATTTTAGACTTGAACAGGCTTCTTGAAAATTAAAGAAATCTTTGCCACTCATTTGCATGATAGAATAGGGTTTAGCTGAATTTACCTTCAATAATAATCTCATGAGAGATACAGGTGAATAATATTCAGCTTTTAGGAGGACTCTATCAATACAGCTATGCACATTGTCAATTTCTTGAATGCAAGAATGTCCAGGTGTTGAAAATTTTAAGGTAATTTGTTCCAATTTAGAAAATTTATCAATAAGCTGTCTTAAAGCAAAGCTCATGATGCTGTTGCGGTTCTGTGGAACACAACTATCACTCCATAATATAATTGATGTGAAATGGGGGTTGTCGAGCAGAACCTGTGTCAAAATTTTGTATACTGCACTTGCTATATCATTTCCACTTCTTCCAGCAGTGTTCTCACTCCAAATGGCACAGTACACTTTTTTATTAGTAGAAAGATGGCCTGTCATGTTGTAAGTAGAAAATTTACTTTTGTAAAAAAAATTGCTTACTTCTGCCTTGGGACAAGATAAAACATTCTCTAGATCAAAGCACAATACTGGAATTGTACCTTTTCTGTCTTTATCACGGTTTGATCTAGCAGCCATCTTTTTTGTTTTGTGCCTGTTTATCTTCTCTTGTAAATCTAATGTTAATGTATGTCCTTCTTTGTAATTTATATCAACCTCCTCACATAAATCACATCTGTCTTTTTTAGGTTTTTGAAAGTAGATACCGTAAAATGCTGCAACTTGGCACGGATTTTGACGTTTTTCTTCGATAAATCTTTAATCGTTAAGAAAGTCGTATGTTTTTTCAATTACTGTCCAATATTGGACTTTAAGCTATAGGAATACATTTGCTAGTAGTAAAAAAAACACCTATAAAGCACCAAAAAATTGCTTTGAAAACGTAGGCAAAGTTGAGGTAAAAACTACAACATTGCCTGTCATAATATCTTTTTAAATGAATAGGTATTTTGGTAACGGATTTGACACCCATATTGCCATGAAGTTCTTTTCCACGTCAGACTTCACTGAATCTTGAATAGCACAAGAATTTTTTTTTTACAATGCTAGGCAAAGTTGTCCATGTTTCTCTAAAACTCCCATACAAAAGTGAGTTCGATGTAGGGCTGCCCCAAAGGAAATGCAACAATTTTTCTTAATATTCAAATATATTTTTAAGAAATCAAATTGTTGTACTTAAATTCTAATAACAGTTTTTCATAGGAAAACAAATATGTAGGTAGGTAATAACATTTAAAAAATAATAATGTTGGTACCTATTACGTATAATAAAAATTACAACTGCAGCCTGCAGAGAGATCAACAAATAGTTTTACATAAACATGTGAAAACATCTTAGTGCCTATCTAAGTTCTAAGAAAACAATTTTATGAAGAAACCTCTTCAAAACAATATTGTATGTAAACTGTAAAAAAATCTAATTATTTTGAAATAAAATTATCAGAAAAGTAGGAACTTGTATAAGTACTTAGCAAAAAAATCAACAAAATTAAATAGTTTTACTTACACACGTAGGTGATAAAAATATTAGGGACTAACTACACTTACCTACTCAGCTCAATTCAACTTATTCCATAAAAAAATAACAGTTTTGTATGGTGATGCAGCAACGTTAAGTTGAACGGCACATTCGTTCATTTTAACGCTGCTGTTGCATCTCCATACAAAACTGTTATATTTTTTTTCTATGTAAAAAGCTGAATTGAGCAAAGTAAGTGTAGTTAGTTCGAAAGCAATAGGTATAAGGAAAAAAATTACTTCAAAAAATAAACTTGATCATGATCTTCCATTAAAACGTAAGAATTAGGGTTTTCAGATATCTGCAACATTTCTATTGCTTTCACAATACTATCTTCTGGAACAATATCTTTATCTGTGTTACGTTTAGGCATAATAAATTTTAAAGTACCTGTTTTTATGCCAATAGTTTTATAAAATGAAATGGTATAAAATTTTGTATCTGGACTGATACTCTCTATCTCACCGATATAATACTTCCATGATTTTGTTTTGTAATATCTTATCAAAACTGTTTCTCCTATATTATATGAGTCTTTTACACAACTTTCATTGTTAACTTCAAAATCAGTCTTTTTCTTCAGTAAGTCTTTTTCTGTTACGTCAAACTTTGTATTACAAGCCTCATGATCATGCTGCACTTCTCTATCACGAGTCTTAAGTAAAATTTGATCGTTTATTTGGCCAGCCTCCGTCCATTTTGATTTTTGTACGTCGTTATTTTTTATCTTCTCAACCTCATTATCATTCTCATTCATTATTGTTTCGTCGTCATCAGCTATGGGAAATAACTGTGATTTTTCTATTGTTGCTTCAATCCTCTCGTCGTTTTCATCATCGCGTTCTAACATTGGTATTACGTTGATATCTATTAAATCGGAATCACTATGTATGCTCATTTCTATTTCACTGTCAGAAGTTGACAAAAGCATGTTCGACCATGAATTCCTTTTTTGCTTTACTTTCGAATGATGGCTTTCTTTCTTGGCAACCTTCTTTATTCTTTTAACTAATTTCTTCTTCTTTTGAGGCTTAACTATATTACTCGTATTTATATTATTTTCTTCATCAGTGCTACTTAAAGTACCATGAACATTTACAAGAGTAACAATTTTATTTGGTAAGTTACACTCACTATTCTCATCTATCAAAGATTTTGTGTCTGAAGGTTGATTTAGCGTTGAAGTATGAAACAAGTCAGTATTTTTATCGATTTCAGTAAGCTGTAAAGGTGCGTTTTTTAAGCACCTAAATGGGGTATTGAGAGTACTAAATTTGATATCTGACAAAAGAGTTACCTTTGACTTTTTCATTTTAGAGTTTTTTTCTGAAATTTGTGTAATAGAATCAGTTTCACTGAGTGGTGCTGCTAATATGTTATTGTGGTTAATTTCCGAATTTGCAACATTCTTTGCTTTTACTTTTGTAGGTTTCACCTTTTTGATGGATATTTTTTCGGCATCTTCTGTTGATAATGACTTTCCTGGAGTAATTTGATATTTTTGGTTTTTACCACTTTTTAACGGTTTGGATTGTCGACTGGTCTGTAAAAAGTATAAAAGAGCTGTATCAAATTTTTCTTCTTTCTTCTCCGTGGTATTTGGTATTTTGTCGGTAACTTTAGATGGATTAAGCGGATAAATGCCAGCTGCCAGAAATCCACTTTTCAAGTTTTCATTGTTATTCAGCTCTATTTTCTCCAATAATTCCTTTAAAAGTTGAGGAAAATGGCATTTGTTGATTGAAGAAACACTAGGGTTTGAAAGTTTATATTGTAGTAAAATTTTCCGCCATTCCCTCTTCAGTGGTCTAAAAAAAGCCAAATCCAGAGGCTGTGTTAGATGTGTAGCATTTTTCGGTAAAAACACAAATTTGATATCATTTTCCAGACATAATTTTATTGTACTAACACTGAGATGTGACGACAAATTATCACCAATTACAAGTTTTGTCCCATTTAAATCATTGGCCCAGGGTAAAACAATAGATTCAAACCAATCATCAAACACGTTCATGTCGAACCATCCAGACTTGGTTCTGTTGTATCGGGCGTTTGGGGGCCCATCTCGACACCAACGTGCCCATAAATGATCGGATTTATATACTACGTATGGAGGTAAACACTGACCAGTTGCTGTACCAGCAAACATTATTGACACTGAAGTTTTGGTTGAATTTACTACGCGCTCCGGATGCTTAGTTCCTCTTTTAAAGATGGCTTTCGTAGTACCTGGGTCGTCACTAAGATTTGTTTCATCAAAATTTAGTATGATCTGGGGAGGAATGTTTAGAAAAGAACTCTCTAGATTTTTGTAAAATTCGATCATTTCTGAAACAGATTTTTCAGCGCGACATCTTTTAATATTTTGTGTAGCACGCTGAGTAAAATTATGACGCGCCATAAAAGAACGTACCCATCGTTCGCCTGGCATTTTTCCATTAAAAACTTGCAATCGGTCATTTTTTTCTAAATAATCGTGCAGAACAATACGCAAGTCAATCATACTCAATGGACAACCGAACTCTGCTGATAAATTAACAACCTCAGCTATATGCTTTTCTTCTTCTGCAGATAATTTTGTAGGATGGCCCACAGATTTTACATGAAGATTCTTACATTTGTTAAGAATAGTACGCCTAGGAATACCGAATTGCTTCTCCGCCTCGTATGAAGATATTTTCTTACATGTGACTAAATCTACCGCCACATTCAGCATCTCCTGCGAATAATCGGAGTACTGTCTAGCCCCTGGTTTTCTTCTACTCTTGGGTGGGTTGCTCATGTTTAAAATCTGTCGAACAATATGATATGATAACATAGGTACTATAAATGACTTAAAGAAAATTACATTCGACATCCTTAATTTCTGATGATGATAAATAAAGAAAAAATAGTTCTAGCGTCTATAAAACGTTCTTAGATCAATTACAAAAAAACAATTACACAAGCAAAACCACGGTCGATTAAGAGTTTGTTGAAAAAATTAAAAGTGGCAGCCCTAACCCTAGATAATGTTGAGTAAAAAGTTGCGAAAATCTGACACAACTTTGCCGACCATGATTTAACGGTTTAAATTAAGATATAATACAGAAAAAACAGTTTAAATACATAAAAGAGCATATTTGCTATATAACATATTACGCTAGAAAATAAAGCATAAATACTCACAAAATGAAATTTTCCTGAGAGCCGGTAAAAAGCGAGTATCCACACTGACAGTTTGTTAACTAAAATTTGGAGTGACGTATGATCGAATGTTGCCATACAGATTGCCGACTTGCTTTTAGTAACATGCAATACCAGCTTTCCTCAGTCCTGTGTTGATTTGACATTTCCTGGTACCAATAGTTCAAATAAACAATGTAAACAAAGTGTACAAAATGATATAGTATTATTTTGTGATGAGATTGGAAAGGAATTAGGCCACTTGTTGACAGATGAATATCCGGGACACTCCATAATAAATTACTGCATGCCTGGTTGTTCCTTGTTTGATATTATGAAAGAAATTATTAAATGTAACTTTAACCAGGACACTACATTATTAATTTTTATGGGTAATAGGGGAAATGTGAACAAAGGAGAATTGCTCCAATATTATAGAACATTGTGTAATCTTAGTTTAAGAAAAATTGTGTTGTTTACATTCCCTTATAGTAACAGTTTGCCACAGGAAGAAAATAACATAAGATTTGAAATAAATATGACATTACATAATTGGACATTCAATAATAATCTGTTCCATCTAGTTGATACTAACAATTATGTTGGTAATTTATGTTTGACAAGAGATAGATATAATATTCTTATGTACTATCTTTCTACCTATTATAAAAGACAGATAGCTGTGTCGCTATCATATTTTTTTTCTATTTCAGCCAAAAACTTGGCTAAACAACTTGCTTCTTTTGAGCAATGCAATGTAATTTTGAATGATTCTGCCAATAATTTGGCAACAAAAAATGACATTGATTATAATTTAAATTAGAAATTAGGACAATAGAGGAAACCTCTTGCTTAATAAATGAAGAAAATATAAATACTGGTTTAAATCATCAAAATGTTACAAAAAGTTCTTTAATATCATCTCACCCTTCAAATTGTAGTAATCTAAATAAATATAATAATAATACTCTAAAAATTGTTCATCAAAATATACAGGGTGTAATAGGTAAGGAATTAGAATTGGAGCTGTTCATGAACTGTAGTTATATTGATATCTTATGTGTAACTGAACATTGGCTAAAAGTCCACCAGTTCATGTTCAGCTTTAACAACCACCAGGTTGCCAGCTCATTCAGCAGAGTTAATATGATACGTGGTGGCTCTCTAATAATTGTTCGTAACAACTTGAAATTTAAAGAACGTAAGGATATTGTTAGCCTCTCTGTTGAGCGAGTTATTGAAATAGCTTGCATTGAGCTTGAGCAGTTCATTGTATTAAGCGTGTACAGGCCCCCATGTGCTTCATATGATATTTTTGAGAAATCTTTGGAAGATGTATTATTAAAGACTTGTAGCAGTAATAAAACAGTTGTTGTCTGTGGAGACTTCAACATCAATATACTAGAAAAATCTGCTACAGTAAATAAATTTATAACTCTATTAAAGTCATATAACTTGTACAATACATTCTTTGAGCCGACTAGAATAACTGCCACTAGTGCTACCTGTATAGACAATATTTTTACAAACTCAAGACCTTCTAGCCATTTAATTATAAATGAGTTGGACTCTGATCACTGTGGCCAGTTAGTCACTTTCCCTCAGAAAATAGTCAGAGCTCAAAGAAAACTTGTGAGTTTTGTTCCTGTAAATAAAAGTCGCTTAGATCAATTTAAAAATAATTTAATAGAAAAACTACCGGGTTTGCCTTATCACAACGACCCGGATCAAGCTTATACTTTACTATTTAACCTCATCAATTGTGAGTTTAGGAAGGTTTTCACCTCAAAAACATTACCTGTTTGTGACCGCGTTTTATTTAGTGATTGGGCAACACCAGGTATTTACAAAAGTAGGCAGAGGTTATTTGAATTGTATCATGAAAAAACATATAACCAAGATCAAACTTTTCAAGGATTTGTTAAAAAATATTCTAAAACTTTTAAAAGAGCCTGTTCCTCAGCAAAAGCCATACATATTAAAAATAAAATAAAATCTTCTGGGAATAAAATTAAAACAACTTGGAATATTATTAATTCTGAAACAGGAAGAACGACAGTACGGAATCGTGACTTCCATCTAAAAATCAATGATGTAGATATTAAGGCAGACGGGGAGGTGGCAACTGAGTTTGAAAATTTCTTCACTAATATTCCAATTTTAACAACCAACACTTCTGCTTATTCAATACTAAAAGAATGTGTACCAGAATGTGACAAACTTTTTGAATTTAGAATTGCTACTGCTAAAGACATTATAGAATCTTTTAAAGAACTCGATGTGAAAAAAACTGCTGACCTTTGGGGATTATCAGTACATACTATGTCTTCAATAATTGATGTTATTTCACCCTTTTTGGCAATTGTTTTTAACTCTTGTATTGCATCTGGTGTATTTCCTGATCTGATGAAACTTAGCAAAGTGATTCCACTGTTCAAGTCTGGCAGCACAACTGATCCCACGAATTTTCGGCCTATATCGATATTACCTACTTTGAGCAAAATCTTTGAAAAATTAATTTTAAAACAGATGTTAAGTCATTTCAATACACATCATTTACTTCATCTGAAACAGTTCGGTTTTACAAAGGGTCGTTCAACTACAGACGCGGGCGTGGAATTACTGAAGAGCATATTCGAGGCTTGGGAGGAGTCGCAGGATGCTCTTGGCATTTTCTGCGACTTGTCCAAAGCTTTCGATTGCGTACATCATGATACTCTCATCAGGAAACTGTACCACTATGGTATGAGGGACAAGGCTCTCGACCTTCTGACTTCTTATCTGAACAACAGAATTCAGAGGGTCGATGTTAATGGCAAGAGATCTGCAGGATCTTCGGTCACCATGGGCGTTCCGCAGGGTTCAATTCTAGGTCCTTTCTTATTTCTCATTTATATTAATGATTTACCTTACCACATAAGGGATAATCACAAGATCGTGTTATTCGCAGATGATACTTCCCTCATTTTTAAAATAAAACGTCAGTTAGTCAACTTTGAACAAGTTAACGATGCACTCTCTAAAGTGGTGCATTGGTTTAATGTAAATAATCTTCTCCTGAATGAGAAAAATACTAAACTCATTAAATTTTCAACGCCAAATGTCAGGCAGCTATCTACCAATGTTAAAGTTAATGGAATAGAGTTGGACCCCGTTGAGTCGACAGTTTTTCTTGGAATAACCATTGACGGTAAATTACAATGGGGCCCACACATAGAAAAATTGTCAGGAAGGCTTAGTTCGGCCGCCTACGCCGTTAAAAAAATTAGACAGATAACTGACGTAGATACAGCCAGAATTGTTTATTTCAGTTATTTTCATAGTCTTTTGTCTTATGGGATTCTTCTCTGGGGAGCCTGTGCGGACATTAATGCTATCTTTGTTTTACAGAAAAGGGCTATTCGAGCCATTTACAACCTAGGTCCAAGGGATTCCCTTCGTGAAAAATTCAGAGAAATAGATATTCTGACTGTAGCCTCACAATATATATTTGAAAATCTATTGTATGTACACAAAAATATATCTAATTTTAAGAAAATGTCCGATATTCATAGTTTAAATACCAGGAATAAACACAATCTTGCTGTACATCGCACTCGTCTCCACAGAGTAGGCAACTCGTTCATGGGTCAATGTATACGCTTTTATAACAAACTTCCCATTGACATTCGAAACTTACCCATTAAACGATTTAAAAGCTGCATTAAAACCAAACTTTGTAGAAAAGGGTACTATAAAATTTCAGATTATTTAGAAGACAAAAAAGCATGGGATTGAGCTGCTCGCTCTGCTAAGCATTGTAACATTTTGAATAATATGGAAAATCATCAAAGTATATCAACCAGTTTTATTTACAAATTGACATTATTGAATATTCTATACAAAATGACATGATTACTTTGTAAAGTATTTTATTATTGTGAATGTGAGGACTATGTGAATTTTTTTTAATTTTTTTTTTTTTCTTTCTCAGTTAATTTTATCATTGGTCTGGCAATTTGAGAATTTTATGCGGCCTACCCAAATGTCCTTTCTTTGGTATTGTTCGTCAAGTCGCTGAGCTCCTTAAGTTCTGAGTTGAGCTCCGCCATTACTGACAAATGCTTGCACTGACTGGACAGGTCCACTCAAATCTGTGTGGTTCTTTCCTCAAAAGACCATTTCAGACTCGAATTTACATGGTCCTCATATGGCTTGACCAAGATTATGTCTGGACTTTAAAAGAGACTGTGACCTCTGAGTTTGTTTCGGCCTTTCTTCTCAGAGTAGTCAGATAGGAAACGCCGACCTCATCTAGCTTATTTTTAATATTTTTTAATATGACGTGTAAAAGTGATTCCAATATCCTATTTACAGAATAAACAATTTCATTTCATTTCATTTCATTTCAGTAATACCATAGACAATAAAAAACATTTCGCAGCGGGAATAATTTAACTTTTTTGAATTTAGGCAATGTTGAGCTATAAAGGCAATGTTACAGCATTTTACCCGTAAAATGCCCTAACTTTGCACGGATTTCGAGGTTTTTTTAAATTATTTTGACTTGAGTAGGAAATTTATTTACGACTTGTAAAGAGAAAATGGAAATCAGAACTTTGTGCTCCTAGTAAAACAACTCATTATAGCCTACTCCTCATATTTTTAAAGAAATAAGCTTTGTAAAAGCCAGGCAAAGTTAATGGCATTTCCTCTACTTTGCCTAGGCAACAATATCGAAATTAAATTAATATTTCCAAATAAACAGATTTCGTACCCATAGAGTATTGGATATGTATTCATACTCAACCATTTCATAAAGTCTAAAACGTTTTTCTTTTTTTTTTAGAAGGTAGGCAAAGTTAGGCAGACTTTTTGAGCATTATGTACCTATAAGACGAATCTTTCAGGGCTGTCACCATATAAAATAAAACAACTTATATTTAAAAATTCAAAAATCAGCAGTCTTGATTGTTTTTATTACGCACCTTGGTAACAATTTGCAGTTATGCAATACTTAATGCAATAACGCTTACAAAATAATATTAATTAAGAAAATAAATGTAATCTTCTATTGCAAATGGGTAGGTACCATCGTTGATACTGGAGGTGGACCACGACTTTATAAATCAACACGATAAGGCGGACAGGTAGGTAATCAATACCTACCCAAATTAACAATAAAAATAATCGCAAATAACGCTTACAAACTAAATATAACCAGACAAAAATAATCGAAAATGACGCTTACAAACTAAATCAAATCAGACAAAATAAATATAATCTTCATCTTGCATTAAAACATATTCGTCAGGATTTTCATTTATTTGCAGAAGTTGCACCACTTTCATAATGGAATCTTCAGGGACGATATCTTTATCAACAATGCGCTTAGGTTTTACAAATTTCTTGTCATTGTTTTTGCCAGTTGTTTTGTAATAGGCTATTGCGTAACGTCGTTTGTTAAAATCTTTATTTTCGATCTCTCCTATGTAGTATTTCCACGACTTTCTTACATAGTATATTGTTATGACTATGTCTCTTACATTAAACTGTTCCTTATAATCCTTTATTTCTTTTTCAGTGTTCTTGTCAGCCTTATTTTGTGAAATTTCCTCTAAATTATCAATGTTTTGTAAACAATCATTCATTTCATCTAAGCCTTTATTTAAGTTTTCCTTTTTGTTACTAGCTTCTTGCAGCTGCTCTTCTATTTTATCATACGTAGGTTGCAGAATATGAGGTTCAAAAATGTAGTTATCTAAATCGTCAACTGCTAGATCGCTGAGCACATCACATATGTCTGAATCGTCGTGTTCGCTAATAACTACATCAGTGTCTGTAGATGTAGAACTGTTTAAAACTCTCCTGCATTTTTTTATTATTTTGGGTTTTTCTTTCTCAACAGATTGCTTCGAACACAGGCGAGGCCTTTTGCATTTGATACTTTTATCAGAAAAGTACGTTTCCTCTTCTCCCTCGCTACTACTTAAAGTGCCATACACATTTATATTAGTAATTACTTTTTTTGGTGGTTCATTATGATCTCTCTCAGATTTATTAGATGATGATATGTCGCAATTTTTATCTATTTCGACCAAATTAATGGGAACATTCTTTAGACCATAAAATGCTGCGTTTTCTTTGGAAAATCTGCCATCTGATAGAATAGTTATCTTTGTACTTTTGTCTTGGTTTGGAATTTTCGACGGTGGTGATACATCTATGTTACTTTCGTAAATAATATTTTCTTTGTTGAATCTTGAATCTGATAAAAGAGTGACCTGTGAGGGTTTTTTGGAAAGCTTAACTTGGTTTTCTTTATTTCTCTTCACTGTTTTTTTTGGCTCTAATACTTCTTCCTCAGAAACAGATTTTCCTGCAGTTACTGGCAATTTATAGTTCCTTCCACCTTTCATTGGCTTGCTTTCTCGGGCGGCTTTAAGGTATTCCAGGAGAGTCAGGTCGAATGACTGCGTCATCTGATCGGTCGCTTCGGGAATTTTTTGAATGACTTTAGAGGCATTTAATGGGTAGATGCCTGCAGCCTCAAATCCACTTTTTAAGTTTTGATAGTTACTTATTCCTAATTTTTCCATCAGTTCTTTTAGAAGTTGTGGAAAATGGCATTTATTTATGGTTGTAGCATTGTGATTTGACAATTTATACTGCAGCATGATTTTTCGCCAGTGTCTTTTCATCGGACCAAAAAATGCTAAATCTAGCGGCTGAGTCAAATGAGTAGCATTTCGTGGTAGGAACACAAATCTTATATTGTTTTCGCGGCATAGTTTTATAATCTGAACGCTTAGATGTGACGATAAGTTATCGCCTATAACTACTTTTGGTCCATCTAAGTCAGTCGCCCAAGGCAGAACAATCTTCTCAAACCAGTCTTCAAAGCAGGTCATATCAAACCAACCTGATTTTGTTCTATTATATAGACAGCCCGGTGGACCATCTTTACACCAACGACTCCATAAGTGCTCAGATTTGTAGACTACGTAAGGCGGCAAACATTTTCCGTCAGCTGTACCGGCAAACATAATTGAGACGGAGCTTTTGCTGGAGTTAAGTACAACTTCAGGATGTTTTGTACCTTTTTTGAAAATTGCTTTGTTGCAACCGGGATCATCGCTCAGATTGGTTTCATCGTAGTTCAGCAAATGGGACGGTGGTGGACGTTGTGAAGTGAGCTTTCCAGATTTTTAAAATATTCATTTAACTCAGCAACGGTTTTCGACGCGCGACTTCTCTTTATATTTTGCGTGATACGCTTTGTCATATTATGACGTGTTATAAAATTGCGTGCCCAACGTTCACCGGGCATCTTCCCGTGAAAAATATGCAATTTATCATTAATTTCCAAATAGCGAAACACAACAATTCGTAAATCTAATAAAGTCGAGTCATTCCCGCTCGTCCACACCCCGTCGTCCACACTGCGGACGACTGGGAATGTTGCGTTCTGTTCGTCTACACTGTGGACGAACAGAACGCAACATTCCCAGTCGTCCGCACCTCGTTTCATGTCTAGTTTAAGAGTCAGTGTAAAGAAATTTTAATAATGGTTAAGTTATTACACACGCACACAGATTAACACCGCATGATTTCAAGAAAATGTCCAACCGATATGTCACCGTGACTTAATTCAATTTGAGCATCTTGAATGAATTCGTCTCTACGAATATATTTCTCACTTCTTTTAGCCATGGGTCTTTGATTACTTCTTTTTCGATTCTGTGTCAAGTAAAAAGAAGCATCTTCTTTTAGTAAGTGCAGTAAATTCATTATATTGGGCCCTTTTTCACCAACGGCACTGTTTAATTTGTGGTGCCAGCTTTCTAAGGCATTTGTGGTTCTATGCTTTTCTCCAAATGCACACCACACTTTGATAAATGAGTCCTCCAGCCATTGCTTCTCCATATAAGTTTTAAAATTTGCGATATCTGAATCTTCATTTTCATCACGTATAATATAATCCCAACCATTCCTTATTTCAGCTTGTGGTAACAATGGAAGGACTGCACTGAGTGAAACCATGCGTTTTTTCTTGATATCTTTTGATTTGACGAGACCCAGTTCTCGACCTTTTTTCCAAACTGCTTTGTTATAATGGAAATAGCAACCTTTAAGCATAGTAGAAGGAAAAATCTCCGTTATGGCTTTCATTGCTGCTTTCTCGAAATCCGTTTTAAATTTAATCGGATTCCATTCTGGTATACGAGATTGTATTAGACTGAACAAGATTTTATATGACTCTGCCGTTCGATTGCTCATTAGGGTGTATACCAACGGCACTACATTTGTGTCATTTAGAGTGCTTCCATCGTCTCCATGAATAGTGTAGAGCTGGCTGAATGGCGGTGAGCAACTTTTGAATGTGCCATCTCCGTAATAATCTTTAATCTGGCACATGAGTTCTCTTGCTTTTTTTGAACAAAACACAATAATTCTTGTGTTGCCATTCTTATAATCAGCCAATAGAAAATCTTCAAAATCAGGTGGAACTTGAACTTCTTTGACATTTTTACAATGTAATTTTGGCAGTTTAGCTGCAGAATTTCGGTGTCTGTATAGCGAACTTTTTACGGAACTAAAGTTTGTAATCATATTAGGTGATAATTCTGCACTTTCATTCTTTAAACTGGCAACAGTGGAATTAAAAAACTTCGGTACTTTAGGAAAACCTGGTGTAGTCAATTGTTGTTTCAACTTATAAATTGACTCATCGATTTTGTTTCTGTCGAAGTCTGGCGAACATATATGATGTTTTCCATCAATTATTTTATCGTCCTTAAACAAAATAAAAAAGATCGTCAATAATAGGAACATCAAAATTAAAACAAATACCTATGATTGAGCAAGAGATTATTAAACAAATTGGTAAATGGCAAGTAATATATATATATATATATATACTACCAGCTAAATTCTCATTAGATACCTCTTTGCCGTATAAAATTTATTTTGTTTGATAAAATTGTGTAAAAATACAAATAAACGTTTTGGTGTGCGTCAAATAACGAAATCTAGTTTCCTTTATTTTATGTAAACTATAAAATATACTTACTCTTATCCTTATAACTCCGCCGCACTTTAATTTTTTGCTGTTAATACAACACCAAACGTTTAATCCACTTTTATGTACTCTTCTAACGTAATATTGGTGACCTCCATGAAGTAAAACAGTCCCGTGCTTTCTTTTTATATACACGAGCACAGTTTGGTCACTTGAACCACCAGCCGGTGCACTTAACCCCGACATGATCCCAAATGCAAAAGCTCATCGTCACTTTATTGCCTATTTCAAGGCCATGTATCTATTGTTCATTCCCGGAAGCTTCGTCAAGACTGATAAGCAAAGACTATCTTTTGTTGGAGGATCGACACGGTGTGTTAGATATAAGCAAACAATATATTGAAATATTATAACATATTTATTTAGTGCATACCTACATGAGATGACACAATAGAAGAAGAAAAACAAAAGAAGATATAAAATATTTAAAATTAAGAAAAATTAACGCAAAGCTATAAAAAGAGGTTTTATAGGTACTATAAAACCTACTTCTTGTTGACTCTAAAAGGGTGCAGTTATAATAGTTGAGTATATCCAGGCGATTGTAACTTTAAAACTTTTTAATATTAATTGCATTTAAACTGATATTGATACAATACCCAATGTGTAAAATTAAAATGTGAAACATTCTTATGCTATACATTTAGTATAAAATACGCAAAAAAGCTTTAGATTTACTAGGTATGTACTTTTAAAGTATTTGCCTTACTAAAGTAATAAAGCTAAGTACATAATATTTTAAAAGTTTGTTTATTATATAAGGAAATACTATCATCATTTTTTCTTTATTAACTCTTAGACTAGACGTGAGATGACGGGGTGTGGACGACTGGGAATGTTGCGTTCTGTTCGCCCACAGTGTAGACGAACAGAACCCAACATTCCCAGTCGTCCGCAGTGTGGACGACGGGGTGTGGACGAGCGGGAATGACTCATAAAGTCAATGGAGAGCCAAACTCAGCAGCGATATTTATCGTGTCAGCAATTGTTTTTTCGTCGTCTTCACTTAATCTTGTAGGATGCCCAATAGATTTTTCATGACATTTGTTGACTTTATTTAAAATGGTACGCCTGGGAATCCCAAATTGTTTTTCTGCCTCATATGATGACAGGTTCTTAGATTTTACGAGATCAACGGCTATATCTAGCATTTCGGTAGAGTAAGTCACGTATTGCCGACGATTATTTTTGTTTCGAGAACTGGTGCTTTTCTTGTTTGGAGGCATCTTCTACCTCTGTAAAAATCAGAGGCACGTTTTAGACTTTTTAGTAGGTGGCTGGTATTATTTTTATACCTACATTAATTACCTACCAATGTAAAACGTAAAGGCTATTCTACGTTCTAATAGCGTTCGCGCTTGCGCATGCGAAATTTCGATCTAAGATTTGGGATTTCACTATTTTGGTTTCAAACTTAAAAGTGACAACCCTACCCCCAGGCAAAGTTTTGTCGAGATTTCATAAAAAGCGACACACGATTGTTCTTCTTGATTTTACCAACTTAAACTCGCTTTATAAGTGCCAACCATAGATAAAAAGACAGAGGACTATTTTTATTTTAATATGGTCCATAAAACCCGTAAAAATAGCTTAAAATACTCACACAATGTAATTTTGAAGAGCAGCCAAAAAGTCACCGTCCACCATTTGAAAAATTTTGATGTTCACTGACATTTCCCAACTTTCTAGCCATAACCAAAAAAAAGTGTTGCCACGCGTAAATAATTGTACCATTGACAACGTCTTCTAGCTAGAATAGTTTACTAATGAAATTCAAATAACCTGGTTAGGTAAAGTAAGGCTAGGTAGGCCAACATTTTACGGTACTAATTTTGTGATCTAAATACATAAATATTGTAGGTAATTCCAAAAAAATGCTTCCTATAATAAATAAAATTCTTTTAATTCAGAGTATTAGGTCCTTAGTTTGTTAGTATTTATTACATTATCATAGTATGTTTATTATGTTAGTCATAGTTTATTAGGTCGCAAAACTCAAATGAGTAAATCTCAAGTAGTTGTTGGTGGCTTTTCAGAAGCCAGACGGTTGGTAACCCTTAATAGGGGATGGGTAAAAAATATTGATGGGTCCAATTGTTTTGTATTATTTATACATTTACTTAGACCCTATAAAATAATCAGGAAACAATAATAATTATGAATCAAGCAAAATCAAGGTGGTAATTATGATTGCCTTTTTGCATTAGTGAGTATGATAAATTATTTATTTTCTGTAAGTGGGTTTGTACAAACACTTTTACATGTCAATCACATTTTTAAAACTTGATGAGGTTGGCGTTTCCTATCTGACTACTCTGAAAAGAAAGGCCGAAACAAACTAAGAGGTCACAGTCTCTTTTAACCCTTAATCAGGCATCGCAAATGGGATAGTTCTAAGAGTGAGCAGACTTTCGTATATTGTTTTTAGTAGTTCCAGAAGTTGTAACTTTTTTTTGCTTTTGGGTTTTTTTGGAAATTTATGTGGGAGCTATTCTACCATTGCCCAAGTAGAGCAAAGTTATTTTAAAGGTATTGAAATTTTCAAATATTTACCAAGTGTCTTATTTTCTTCTATAAAGTCTGTAAAGATGTTATAAGTGGTGGCAAATTATTATAGAAATAAATAAATTATTTTATTGACAAATATAGGTATTTAATTATTTATTGTATGGAACAACTCCCAACATGGCACAAAGCAGAGTGGTACTTGACATATCTTGCATTCGAAGTATGTTCTAACTTCTTTTTGTCTCGTACTGCAAAAACGGCATCTTCTATATGAGCCCTTTTTACCGTGATGCTGACCAGGCCTTGAGAGTCGAATCTCGTCAGGTATTCCAAAAACTCCACCCTTTTTCTTTATGAAATTGCCCGGCTTATGTTTTCTTTGTGAATATCTGAAAAGGTAAAAATAATATTTCAATATGTAAAATGTTGCAATGTGTAGAAAGTAAATGTAAACATTATTTCAGGTTGAAAATTCTACATACCCATTTATTAGTGCTCTTGCCAGACGTAGTCGAAAATCACTATGGATGTCGTCTCTCTGTCTAGTTTGGCAGTATAGAATGTATGCATTTATGATAGCACTTTCATACATAAACCAAAATAGACGTAACCATGTTTTTTCTTGATTTTCTTCCAATAGGATAAGAGCTGCGAAAGTGATCAAATTTGTCAACTCCACCCATATGTTGAGTATATGTTCTTATTGCAGTAGGACAGTACATGTCTTTCAGTGTGCCATTTTTCTGCCTTCTCTTGATGACAGAAACTTCAGATGGATTTACTGCAGTTGACAAAACATGTACATCTTTTGTATCGTGCCATTTTATACATCCAACTGGAGAATCATACCGAAAAGTAAACTCACCAGGAGCAAGCTTCATCAGTTCTTTTTTCTTCATTTTCATCTCTTCACTGTCCCCAGGTTTTTTTGTAGTGAATTCTTCTGGCATTCCTTTTCTTGTTAATCGCACTGTGCTAATACTGTAAATGTTTATTTCATATAAAATCTCCATTAGGGGAATGCTGGTGAAGAAATTGTCAAACACAACTAACGACCCAGCAGGTACATTTTTAGTTAGTTTCAAAACAACTTTGTATCCCAGACCTTCTTCACTTGGAGCCCCTTATCTGTCCTTTCCTGTAAATAAATATCAAACAGAATATGAGTACTTTTCGTTTTTTTTGTACATAACGAAAATGTTATAACTAATTTGTTGTAATGAAATTGTAACCTTGTAACAAAAAAGTAATTATTAAGCTTTATACACACAGTGTTCAATATTTTTGTTTTCCTCTTAATTATTTATGTATTATTATAACACAGGACGTGATGTGTTCAGTAGTGGATTACTCAATCAATTGAAATTACTTTAACAATAAAAAGAAAACGAAATATTAAAATGTTTTATTAGAATTACGTAACAAAATTAGGTTTACTTTGGTTGATTGCAGACATAAAATTATAGCTTATAAAAAAGTGAACTAAATAAAATTAAGGTTAATTTAAAAATACACCAGATCTTCATCATTCATCAAAACATAAACTTTGGGATTGTCGCGAATTTGAAGCATTTCAGTAACTTTAACTAGTGAAATGATAAGGCACTACGTCTTTGTCTTGGCGCTTTGGTACAGTAAATGTAGGAGTTTTGTCTGAGTAATCAGTTCTGTAAAAAATTATGGAATACATTCTTGACTCAATATCAATATGTTCTACTACACCAACATAATACTTCCAAGTTTTTTTAAGAAAATACCGTACCAAAACTGTATCGTCAATGTCAATGTTTTCGCATTGGTTGTCATCTGTCACTTCATAATTCTTTTCATTTTTATTCTCATCATGATCTGTCATAACAAAGTCTCCATCAGTACCTTTGATGTGGTCAATCTGACTTGGTTCCTCATATGTTGTTTTCGGTTTTCTGTCATTGATACAAATTTCTTTGGTTCGTAATTCTTTTTCTTTATTATGTTCAATATAGTTTGTTTTTGCTAACTCTAATTCAGTCTCCAGTTTTAATGCAGTCTTATTTAGTTTTTTATCAGTCGTATTCTTATTTGTAATAGTACTTTCATAGTTTTATTTTTCTTCATATATTCTCAATCTTTGATCATGTTTTTTGCTTTCAACTGTTTTTGTTAATTCCAACTTAATATTGCTTTCATTATTAACACTTTCTTCCATTTTATTCTCTTCGTATTCACGTATATTTCTGGTATCTGTGTTGTTATGTACTTGTGCCTCAGTGATAATTTGAGTTCTTTTCAAATCTTGATCGTAACCGGAATTATCACTGTATAAGTCCAGTGATAGTTCAGAATCATCATGAATACTGAAATTAGTTTCTGTAGACGTAGAATCGCTACTGTATGTATATTTTGTTGATGTCTTTACACGTTTGGATGTCTTGTTTTTTAGGCCACTGCTTTTTTGAAGTTTCTGATCTGATTTTTTAGGTATTTTATTAATTTTGTGACTGGTAAAAATATTAAAATTGGTGTCGATAGGCTTTAATGCGGAAGGTAACATTTTCGAACCCAGGAAGATGCGGTTTTCAGGCGTCAACTTTACTGAAGACAGTATAGTAACCTTTTCATAGCTGTCTGTCTGGTGATTAGTGATGTCTGTATATTGTATATTCCCTTGATCATTATTAATATTGTTTTTCCTTTCATCTATTATATTTGTTTGATGGATTGGACTTAACGATGGTAACAGTTCGTGATATCCAGTATCGCCTTCGCATCTGCAACTCCCTTTTTCTTCACATATGCAACTCAATGTCCTATAACAAATCTTTTGTTTGTCTTAAAGAGTGTAAATTATTTGGTGTAACTTCATTGTCCCCTTAACAGGTATCACATTTTGAGGAATCATTTCGCACATTTCTTGAACATCTTTTGCAGTTATCATGTACAGTTTAACTTTAATATTTTCTTGCAAATAAGTAAATGCATCTTCAGCACTGGTAATATCCTGGCCGTGAGCTACGTAGTAATCAAGTTTTCTTTTAATGGCTCCCCCGACACCATCAGCAGCACCTTTCCCATGTGACGCTTCAAAGTAATTCCTCGTCCCTACTTCAAACCCGTAGTCGGAAAGTCTTTTTGTAAATAAAAAAAAATTGTTTTTTTGGCGATACTGCGTTGTCGGCCCGTCACTAAACATATCATATGTTTAGTACATAAGGTGTATTGGCAATAATATCTCTAAGAATGGGGTCCAGGTGAGCCCATATAGCACCTGGCCCATGCTCATTAACTGATGACATAGAGCAGATAGGCTTCGTCCTTTTATTTTTTTGGTATAATAAGTACAGATGTATGTAAAGTTATTTGGTTTGTTTGAAAATGCACAGCTTGGATTTCTTCAGATAGTTTACAAGTATAATTTTCGGAAAAGTCACATACTATTGCAACTGCATCTTCGTCCAGATTTTCAATATATTTTCTGTAAGCCTTATACTGGTAAATCTTATTAAAGTAGTGAATTTTAAATGTTATCAAATCTTTATGAATATTTTAGTCAGTTCAGTGACAGTCCCAGTAACTATTTCTTTTATGTATCTTTTTACAGTTTTCACCTCTGCTTTCCCCTTGGTAATTTTGGTATATTGGTGATTCTGGTATATTGGTGATTCTTTAACCTCCACTCCAACCATTGTACTGAAATCTCTTTGTTAATACTTGAATTCACATCAACATGATCATAAACCAAATTGATGCAATTAGTACATTTAGAATACATGCAGTCATAACATTCTGCACATGTAATATTTTTCATAAAATCATCCATGTCTGAAGTTTTAATCACTCCTAGCTTTTTTAGAACTATTGCTTTAAAAGAAATGTTCGAGTGTTTGATACACCCACATGTGTTTCTATCTTGGAGTCTAGGTTGTACCACGTAAAATGACAACATTTTGCGAATTCAACATTTTTGCGAATTCAACATTTTGCAAATTCAACATTGTAGGCAAGAAGGGTTTTTTGTATAGAAACAAAATGTTGAGTGGTATTATTTTAAATATTTTTGTAAAAAATACATAGGATAATAAGTCATGAGACTATTTACGAATGAATTTAATATATTACTGTCAATTATAACGCGGAGATTAAAAAGTACAAGATGTACATTATGGACTGTTTTAGTGTCCAAATTAACGACATCATTTTTATTCACAAATGTACACTTTTTTTGAAAAATACTCATATCATGAACTAATGAAAACAGTTTATTATTGAACAAATCAGAACTTTTTTTAAGCAAAAATATTCTATTTACCTGTATAGATATCAAATTGATAGAGATATCCAGATTTGGAGTCACAACGACACCAAACTTTATATCCACGTTTTATGGGCTTCAATGGCATGTATTGTTTTTTGCTATCTCTACCCTTGAACTTGACCATACTTTCATCAACTGATTGATGATGAGAGTTGTCAGCACATTGTTGAAAGGTTCGGTTCAGAATAGATACAACAGGTCTTATTTTTTCTAGTTTATCATATTGTGGGTGAGTTTTTGGAAGCTCTTGGGATATATCACTGACATGAAAATTCTCCAAAATTTTCTTGAACCTTTTCAATGGCATGATAACGCTAATTTCCTGATTGTTATAAAATCTATCTGAAGACCAATATAGTTCAAAGTCTGATAATGGATGCAATCCCATCAGTATAAATATCCCCAAAAAAGCACTTATTTCTTCTTTAGTAGTGGTAGTCCAAAATTTTGATTGTTTATGTTGCGCATATTTGTTGGTATTCATTACAAGTAATTCAAGCAATTCCTCTGGAAACAACTTCAAGAAATAGTGAACAGGTGTGCACCTGCTATTTGATTCAAAGCTGCATTTTAGATCCTTTTCAAATGTATGTTCTGTAAAATTAGACACATTTGTGGACCATTGATGCGGTTTGTTTTGTAATATACTGTAGACATGTAACAGCTCACTGTAATATTCTTGATCATTATCCATGTTTTCAATAGGCATAGGCAGATCTACTGGAGGCTCATTATTTGTATCTGATTGGTTCAACACTGTCGATTCTGGGGAAGGATCTATTGGAGGTTCACTTGTGTCTGCCTGGTTCATAACAGTAACTGACATGGGTTCCTCTGGGGAATCATCATTATTGGAGGATTCCAAGGATTCCAACAGCTCAGAATATGTCATACCTTGAATGCTGTCTAAAACTGAATTCATGTCTTGGGGTAGATCAGTCTCATTGAACATATAATTATCAGGTTCCTCTTCATCTTCCGAAGAGTCACACAATCTATGTAACTCTTTGGCTATATCCTTTTCAGAAATACTTTTTCTTGACATTCTAACGCCTGGAAAAGTGACAAAAACAACATTTATTATGAATACCACTAACAAAAACGGAATCAATGACCGGACCATGGCCGTATGTCTTCCACATACTTCCAAGAGCCAAAGACACTCTTGATTGTAACATTATTCATTATAATTTGTATGCATTATAAAGTCACATTCCTAATTAATAATATATTAAAAAATACCACGACTCACCTGTCCTTATTTTCTAAATAAACAACTTTTTATTGCACAGCACTTCAAAAACTCACGACAAAGACCGTTACCGAAAAATGATTGTTTATGTGTCAGTTTGACATAAGACTTTTGACACTTTACTTTTTTTTCTTCGTTCAAAAATGTATCTAAGAGTATAATCTATGACAAATTGTGGAGAAATAGCAGCCATGGTTTGTTTAGGAAAAGTTAAAGTTATGTGGGAGCTATACTCCCACGGCTTTATTAAGGGTTAAAGTCCAGACATAATCTTGGTCTGTTCATGTGAAGACCATGTAGATTGGTGTCTGAAATGGTCTTTTCAGGAAATAACCACACATATTGAGTGGACCTGTCCAGTCAGTGCACGCATTTATTAGTAATTGTGCTGCTCAACTGAGAATTTGAGGATCTCAACGATTTGACAAACAATACCAAAGACAGGACATTTGGGTAGGCCGCATAAATTACTCAAACTGCCAGACCATGATTAATTATTAAAAACTAACTAAGGAAAAATAAATAATAAAAAACAAAAGAAAAAAATTATCCACCGAGTCTTCTCATTAACAATTATTTAAAAAAAAAACAATTTAATTCTTTACAAAGTCTTATGTCATTTTAAGTGGCAACTGTTTTGGCTTATCCTGTAAAGGATTTAACATAAAATAAAATAGCGCGTCCAGTTGCATCTTGTTTTTTGGCCAATGGGATATTTTTTTAAATCTGCTTTGCATTTACAAAATACTAAGATACCAAAAGAATGTATCTAAATACATACATATATATATAGAAATAAGATACAAAGTTAAAATTTGAAAAATTATTTCAGGTATAAGATAAAAATACGTAGGTATTTTGTATCTATATCTCAAATACTTGATGTGAGCTAACTTACATACAAGTAAGGTCACATCTCTGTATTTACTGGACACCCTTTCAAATTTTGTTTCTATTAATTTATTTAAATACTAACCTTTAACTTTAGCCCAAATTATCTTTATAGCATTGTATTGACAGTGGGAAGGCGGGGTCCTTATAATTTTGTGCCCATGTTCCTGTGCCAACTCATCCATGGCGTATCTTGGCCATGGCCAATTTTAACAGTTCTGCTTTCAATAAACTCATGTTAGAATCCACACCAGTGCCGGATTTATATTTTTTATGACGATCGATTTTCCCAACGAGTGACGTTCACTCTCTTGAGTGTCTTTCCTCTTCCTATCTCATTCGTTAATTTAGGTTCCCACCAAATTCAATGAATAAGCTGCACAAGGAACAAACATAGCAAATAGTGCTTGTCCTTGAATTTTGGCTTGTAAACCATTGTAAATTCCTGACATGTTAGAGGCATTATCATAAGACTGACCACGGTAATCTTTGAGATTAATGTTTAACTGTGGATTCCACACGATGATTTTGTAGCCATGCCACTAAATCCGTCTTTTTGTTACCTTGTGTGGGAGGTTTATATAGTTGGATAGAGTGATATCCCAGAGCATTGCCCATAATTATTGTATACTTCTGGAAGGTTTTGCACAAGAGTCGTAAACCACTCTTTTATTCGGAATTCATTTCTTCGTGGTACTGATATTTCGGGACCTGTTCTTGATTGCATTTTCTGGTCTGCGGAATGCTTGGAACGGTCCAAACAATCAATGTAATTCGCGTGAATGTAGTCTGATACAGCGGCAGAATACGAATTTGATTCGATCAACTTCACACGAGCATGATCCCAGCATCGGATATTTCGGGACCTGTTCTTGATTGCATTTTCTGGTCTGCGGAATGCTTGGAACGGTCCCGAGACAAATTTCAATAGAGAACGTTTACGCATCTTGCGCACTTCATTGTACTCCAATTCCACATCAAGCCTGGATGGTTTACGGGGTAAAGATATCGTTGGCTTTTGGGTGGCCTGAGTGAGTAATTCATAGGCACAAAAATCAATGGACTTGTCCATGTTCGTTATGGGAGGACGATAAGGAGAACCGTTAAATAAAGGGGCGAGGCCACACCAATATGGGTTAGGAGGAAATTGATTCGATTAACCATTTTAACAATAGTATTTTCCTGTTTTCGTTATGAAACCCATGACCTCATCGCTCAGTGGTCATTATCGCAAATGTGATTAAAAGCGTTCATAATAATAATGGACTAATAAGACTCTACTTGAAAAAGTATACCTACGTAACCCAATGTAGTGATTTAATACATTTATTTTTACGTACCCAGTTGCTATGGAATTCCGTTCTACCTGCGTGGTGACACGTCATAATATCCCACGGTGTAATATCTTGTTTGGGTTCATTGGATGTGTCTCGACTTCCATTTGAAATAAGATTAGACATTTAAATAAGCATTTTTTTAAGACAAATAGCAGCTGCAGTAGACAGTTGGTATTGTGTAACTTTTTGTGCTTTTAATACCATCCTTATGTCTACGGTATAGAAGTCAAAATCGGTTGAACGGACTGTAAAAAGGTTTGTGTAAATGTCTAATCTTATTTTAAATGGAGTATAGACGGGCATTCTCAGGGTCGGACTGGGCTGGGAGGGCCCGGGTGGCTCCCCGCAAGCCTGGGGCCCGGGATGGGATAATGGTAGATGCCATACTATCGGAAAATCATTTTTTTGCTTTTGCTGGGACGGCTTCTGCTCAGAGTCAACTGTTTCTGTGTTTCGCTAGTATGTATGAACTATCTACTTTTCCTTCCTACCTCCAGCACCTCGGGGGACCCGCGAAGGCTAGGGCCCGGCTGGCAAACGCCACCTCGACTATATGGCCAGTCCGATCCTGGGCATTCTTGTCATGTTATCGAGTGTTTTAGACTCGATCATTTCTATTTTAAACAAATACAAGCGTGGTTCATTGTAAGGAAACTAAGTGAGTAAAAAAAAAACGGAAGTGACTGCTTTAGATTTTGAAATTTTATTGACAGAAGACAAGTGCAATCATGCGTATAGTTGTAGGGTGACAAAGAGTGGATGGAATAAATAAAATACAAAATATTTTTAATTTCTTCTTTCATTATTTTATAAATACCAAACTGCGCATTAGAAATTCCTCAAGAACACACCATATTAATTAATATATATATATGGATTCGAGTTTATTTATTTTTAAACAGGAGTACAATTACATTTTATACATACGATCTTACTAATTAAACAAAATACTTATTATACTACTAGCAACATTATCCACTTATTACTAATTTGTTGATTGTTAATGCTACGTGAGATAAAAAAACAATACATGAGTGCATGATTATGGAACGTTTATGGAATAGAAAAATAGAGAGGAGAAAACATTATAAAAATAATAATACACTACTTAATAATTTATAGAGCTAAGATGGAATCGATCAATGTAGAAAGCTTGCAGCAACGATTCACACACAAACAGTCCAGTCTAGTCACAGTCAGTCAGCCAGTTATGCACAATACCATATAAAAACATTGTTCCGAGAAGCAGTCTTCTGGATTCTTGAAAGTATCGTGTGAACCCTGGCTGTGATAGCATGACTGAGAGGCTGAGTTAGTGACACTTGAGTGACGCATATTTCTAACATGTTTCACCACACTTTCTACGTCACAGTTGTTGTCCCTAATCCACCAACTCATACATATGTCAATCGCGCAAAAAGTACCCGTGCGACCAACACCTGCATTGCCATGCACGACACTTGGACCCACAGGAGTTCCTTCAATTAATTGTCCATTGTCTCTCGGTATACCGCGATTCGGCTATTCGGTAATTATACCGAATAAAAAAAAGTCGCAAGATAAAAAAAAAAAGTTGCAAGTAAGTAGGGAAAGATTAGCCTCTACCATTAGGTAGAGGCTAATCTTGCGACTTTTTCCCCGAACGAGAGTCTGCTTGAGTTCCAAGAGATATTTCACATAGTGACTATATTACTGTTATTATGTAAATTCTCCATGTTCAATCGGGAAGAACTACGAAGCGGGCACAATCTATTTTGCGGAATTAACAGTTAAACTACGACCAATCGAATGAACGTCACACGATCAACTAGAACACGATAAGGACCTGTTATCGACGTTTGGCTTAAAATATATTAAAATATTGTTTTTACGGTTTATATTGCGGTCAATTTTGGACGTATGATTATTTAATGATAATGATGTCACACGACTAACCGAAATACGATAAGGATGTACTTTACCTACCTCTTAACGTTTGTCTTGGTATTTAAAGTCAATTTGAAAAAGTATACCTATGAAAAGTTAAGAGCTTTAGCAGCCAAGTTCTATCCTAGATTTGCTATAGCTTTATTTTATTTCCTGTGGCTGTGGTGTTTTATATAGAACTCTTTATATAGTTTTTATTTTCTTAAAGAGGTATAAATAGCATATAGCGTTGTTTTAGTTGTTATAAGTTGTTTCACCGCTATTATAGCGCCATTTTGTATTTGATACTGTCCCACAGCTATCCTTACCTAAAACCTTAATTGCCCTAATTGCATTACACACGATCAATCACAATCGGAATCATTTTGAAGGATATTAGTAATCCATTGAATCATAATTCTAGCATTATACGTAAGAACGTATTTCTATAGACATAGCCAGTAAAAGTTATATTAGTATAAGGAATAAGCATAAGCTGAGGTGAGACCGGATGTAGCCGCCACCAATGTCGCTCAGGGCCTCCCGTGGAAATTTTGGGACGAGAGAAGTTTTGTTCCAATCGTCTCGACGAGACGGAATCTACGAGCACACTGCGTCAAGGGTCTCACCTAAAGGGGTCAATTTCTACAGCCCAAAATGTATCGACGGTTTTGCGCCCGCATCACTCCAGAACCAAATTCCCAGAGAATTGGGATACAGGCATGGTTCCTTAATAACCCTTGGGACATAATTGAAAAATTATTTCAAGGCCCTAGTGTTCGGGTTCGTGGGAATCGTTTCGACTCGAAGGGCTCTCTTATCATGTTCTTGAGCGGTTTTGACTCGTTTTTGTCCGTGATATTTTGTCGTGTGATATTTTGCCGTGAAATATTTTGTCGTGTAACCACCAGAAAAAATACAATAGACGTAGATATATTTAGTAACCTATTCCGCTTGACTATTATTCAAGAGTCCTAAAAAACTCTATAAGAAATCGACACGTGTTTCACCTCTCAACGAGGCATCCTCAGGATTACGATTGACCAATTGCAAACCAGAACGCAAGTCTCTTTGCGTCCAGCGAGGAGTATTTGACATAAATAACCGGACAAAATTATTTTATATTTTATTTTACTATTTTATGAAATAAAAGCCATAATTCATCATAATTAGGCATTTATTTAAAAAGAAAAACAATTAAAAAAAAAAAGTTACTAATCTAAGAGAGATTTACTCTTAAAACAGGATTTGTTTTCAAGAGGATAATCATGAGGGGACCGAATCAATCAGAATCACTGTCTCCGAGTTCACAGGTGATTTGATCCTCACCATCTTCGTCGTCGGAACTGTCACAATTCAGTGTTTTCGTGAGAAGCATACTAATAGCTAGCCTGGGAAAAGGACTTGCTTTTCTTCTTCCGTTTTATTCTGTTGCAGCTGATAAAGGGATCAGATGTCAGCAACAACCTATTTAAAATATCTGTGTTGCAGTCCACTCTTGAAAATTTTCTTGCAAAGTCTACGCGATATTTACGGAAATGTTTGTTCCGGGCTTCAGCAGCCTCCTCTGATAGCTGTCCGATAGGTACAATGTGACTTGATATAACTTGTGCGCCATGCATCAGAATCTTGTGAACTGTAGGTGACATGGGATGCCAACCATACAGTTCCACGTACAGTTTGGCAGTTGTGTGAGCAAAGTCATCGAATTTCGCAGGATCAATATCATATCCGCTTGATATCACTTCAAGAATGATTTGGAACCTTTTTATTAAATCTATATTTATTCCAGTAATCCGAGATGAGCATTCAGGATTGTCAAAAAATCCTCTTGACGTATTTCCGTCGTTACTATTGCCGTAACCGACTTTGGGTATGTCAACAAGAAGGCCCATCTCTTCTTTGAAGCTTTTTTGTATCTTTTGTTTTGTTTCCTTCAAAACATTTTTGTCTTCTGCCGTTCGGGCTTGCCACTTCTGTAAGGGCGCTTTATACGCCAGGTGCAACAATAGCTCGAAGAAACGAATTCTCGCGTGCAGAATGGAGAGTCCGAATTTCAGAGACTCTTCACAAACATTACTTCTTTCAAGCTTGTTGAAGTCCTTAGATGTCTGTCCACATATATAGCATCTCATCGTTGAAGCCGTATCAGTCGCGGCCTTACCATCACCTTTCCGTCGACCATTGTGAGCAAAAGGGTGTGATTTATTTTAACGGAACCTTCCATACCAGTTGTTTCTTTGAGATTCCTTGCTTGTTCTTCAATATAGGTGATTTCTTCCTTTGTGATATCCTTTGTTTCGTGAATGAACCGAGCCCGGATAGGATGACAGAATCTCACTGAAGAAGGCACTGGATTTTGCCATACAATTTTTCTTGTCTCTCCATTAATATAAACAATCATTCTCACAGGTACAAGAGAACTTAAAAATATATTGGCATCATCGTCGCCAGTGTTGGCAAATGTCTGCTTAAACTGTGTCTGACTAGATCCATCACAGCCCCATTTTGATATTAAGGTAAGATGTTGCTTCTCAAACTCTGATAATGTATCAATCCTTCTTTTAAATACTGAAGTAGTCGCAAAGCCGTATGGTCCAGCAAAGCTTGAAGTTCCACTTCAAAGCTAGTTTCAGTAACTTTTATGCTAGTTTCGGCGGGATAACATTCCTTTTTCACTTTTTGTAAAAGCGAATAGCAAGGATAAATTTCTTTTCGGCCACCTTGTATTAATTCCCACTGCCCTCTTGTAAAATTACCTTCTACAAATAACGCTAATGCTTCTTGTGGTGTGTATTTTCTCGCGATTGGTACTTTTTTAGCTGACGATATTACTTTTCGGAACTTTTTAGCTCTGGTAGGCGTTGACGTTATTTCTTTCATAATCTTAGACGCATCAACATTTCCCGAAGTACCTTGACTCATACCTTCTACAAATAACGCTAATGCTTCTTGTGGTGTGTATTTTCTCGCGATTGGTACTTTTTTAGCTGACGATATTACTTTTCGGAACTTTTTAGCTCTGGTAGGCGTTGACGTTATTTCTCTCATAATCTTAGACGCATCAACATTTCCCGAAGTACCTTGACTCACGCTTGCAGCGTACGTCAATTCCTCAACAGGTACGTGGTCCCGTAAATCTTTTGTTCTTCGACGCTTGCTTCGATCACACAATTCTCCGAATTCTTTTGTTGGTCGGCCTGCTTTGTGGGTCCAAGTAGGTAGTTCCAGTGATACATTATACAGTACATACAAGATACAGTGCACATATGTGAGCACTATGTACTTACCTACCTTAAAGCTACCATTTACTAGGTACGTCGTTCATTGACTTGAATGTGCCCTGGCGGCAGAGAGTATGTCATGCCCACTCAAATGTCTCGCTGGTGGTGGCGTGTGTGTTGGATCATTAAGTTCCCTTCAAAATGGTTGAGCTGAATGGTGCTGATCCATGCGTCATGTTCGTGAACGGGCGCCGCCAGTAGGGACTGGTCATCTCTAAGCTGCCACGGCTTATTTTTAATTTATTTTAATTTTTGAATTGTTTTTTATCTTTACGGACGCTTTTAACGTGCACGTCTCTTTTTTTTTTTCTTTTTTACTTTGTTCTCACATGTTTAATTTCAATTGAATGATGTAACCAATATATTGTAACAAAATTTTGATTTAAAAGAGTGTCCGTGGAGTTTCTTGCCCGTTCTTCTCCATAGGAACCTACTACGCTTTGGAATGGGCAACTAGCTTCATTTTTTTTGACTGACCGACCCCTTGACAATTCAAAAGTACCTGTAATTGGTTTATTTGAAATAAATGCTTTGAGTTTGAGTTTGAGTTTGACATTAAGCCATTCCATATTGTTTTCTACGAATCTCTTATCAGTATTACGGGCTGCCGACCATCTTTCTTTGAAACTGGTCTTGAAATATTTCAAAGAACGGGTAAGAACACTTGTTTCTGCGGGTGGACATGAAGTTAGTTGCGCAAGTCTTTCTTCTAACAACGAAAATTTTTCTTCAATCTTCTTCCCTTTGAACTCTTTTATAATAGTATAAAGCTCCATTCTGGTGATTTTTTTCACTCTTTCCGAAGGATCTATGACAAAAGAAAGCAAAAAAATTAGTTTTGTCACTATAATTATAATCTTCCCCATATAATTTGAACTACTATAAAAAAATATGGGGTACGTCGGGGGGACTTTTTATTCGTGTTTCTACTTCCTTAGAGTCTAGATTTTATGCCCACATACAAATTTTGAGGCGACAAGGCGCGACACATAAACAAAAACACTAATGTATTTCAAATTTCTTTTAAAAACAAGTCAAAAAAGTGCTGCTGTTTATTGATGGCTATACAAATAGAAAATTTGGAAGAAACGTAATAAAATATACTTCAGTATATAGTACTAACCTTCTATATCCATATCCGAATAGTTAATCTCCTGTTGTTTGCTACACGAAGAGACATGTATTTTGGGTGCGGTTGGATTAACATCAGTATTTTCAATTTTGACCGGTTTTTTAAGTGAAATACTCCTACGCAGCGCTCAGTGTGATAACACGTGTCGATTTCTTACAGGGTTTTTTAGGACTCTTGAAGAATAGTCAAGCGGAATAGGTTACTAAATATATCTACGTCTATTGTATTTTATAATGGATTTCCGCAAAGTCACGCCTGAATCAATTAACTGTGTAACCACCAGCGTTTACGGAAAACGAATGTATTTCCTCCTGAAACAGTTATTAATAATTAAGAGGTAGTGTCACAGCTCTCACACATTTAGAAACAGTAACTTGGTGCATCTTGTGGTGTGCACTACCTATAAATCTCTGGTATGATCCGGAGGCGTATAAAAATTAATAGAAGTTAAATGAATGTTAATAGAAGATTGTAGTAAGTTGGCATTTAGGTATATCAACGATAAAGGAGGATGGGCAAAAATGTGAAGCCACCCGCACTTTTTTATGATCCGATACAATATCGAATTTATTTATTACACACTAAGGTACACGCGTTGCGCAGCCCCACGCATCTCAGCGTACTTTAACACGTGTCAACACTCGCACTGAAAATTATACCTTTTCGTGAAGAAAATAAGTTCGATAATTGTTAAAACGTGCGCGCAGCGTCGCGTCGCTTCACGTCGCGGTCTGAGCTTACCTTAAGCCTGTTAAAACGAATATACTATTTTAGAATTTTTTGCAGATACTTGTCTGTTTTATATTACTTCCTATCGTTTTTGCACCAGGGTTTCAGTATCTTTTATTAACAGTTTATAATAATATAGTTATTTACAGGTACAAGTTTGACTGCTGCTATGAAAGCCTACTAACACCTAGCACACATACTATTCAACCTTATTTTCTATAAATGTCTCTTGTTATTTGTGTGACTGCCACAACCTAGCTTTTCTTTAGTTCTGGGCCTTAGAGCTGGCACAATAAGATTCTATTTCCAATGAAATTCCTCACGAACTCGATTTTCTTCAAATCTCCTGAACTGAGCTTTGCAGGTAGCTCCCGGCGGCGGCGGCGTTTAAAAATTATTTAATCTTTCTACGTCGTTCTGAAATCCCGTAAAAGAAGTCCATATTTACTTCCAGGCACAACTCGTTATAGGATCAAAATTACCTCGAAGCACACAATAATACTATGGGATCGATCAGCTGATTCAAATTAAATCCGCCATCTTGCCTCTAAGCATCCTCTTAGTAGTGCACCGGTGATGTTTAATTTTGACAGCTACTAATCAATTGCTTAGCGACCTCTTAGTGCTAAATAGTGTTTATGAATAAGAATTTGGCTAATTAATTAAACACCACTTATATTAAGAGATAACAAACGTTTAAAACATACTTACCAAAGTAGACCTTTTTATATTTGAGTAAAATGTATCTCGGACATAGGTGTAATCTTTTTTATATTTTCCAGAAGGTACCAGACCAAGTGAATGACATGTAATTATAATGTTCTTCCAATCTTCAATTTTTTTATTTCGTGACAACCTGACGCTAAATTTACCGAACAAAATGTCTTTTTTGTCACGAATGAGTTGGTACACCGTTATTTTATTATAATTTCTAGACATTTTTCAAGATTAATTGCAAAACCCTGCCGCGAATATTCTTCAAATTATAAATTCATTAAAAAGCTTCTTTTTTTAATGCCTCGTAACTCCTGATTAAGGAAAGTAGAGTTTCTTGGAGCATTCACTTGGAGCTTACATCTAACATAACTTACTACATACTAAACGCTTATCTATCTTATTTTTCTATTCAATTTTATTATCGTATAGACATAATTTCTTAACCTACTTTGTTATGTTTATTTCCTATCCTAACAATAAATGTTTGTCTTTGACTGCTATTCTGAATACAATTATGTCTTTTAATTTGCCAGGCTTTTCAGGTTTTTTCTTTCCGAGGTATTTCCAGCTTTCACCCTTTGCCTCCATTACCTCATGCACAGTTTACGACTGTGGCCGAAGTGCAGACAGCGAGTGCACTGCACTAGTGGGGACTGATCCTGCACTCACACTCGTTGTAGGTCAATGTGCACGCGACCCGCCATAGTCAGCGTCTGCCATACCGTAGGGGACACCTGCAGGGTGTACTACTACATTTGGGGTTTCCTCGTCTTACGACGGTACTGAAATGATATGAAATTGTTTATTCTGTAAAACTCCACCCCAATGTCAAATCCTCCGCAGGTATGTCCTCGATCAGGTGGGTGTTTTGACGCTGCAGGGCTTGGGTAACCTCTACATCTGTGTGTCAGGAGAAGACGTCCTTAAGGATACTAAGCGGATCTTTATTCTTCACCGCTTCCACCACCAGGTTAACGGCTTAACGTATCTGTTCGGTTACCTGTGTCACTCTGTCCTGGTCTTAAAACCGACTACCACCTTTTGGTATCCATCTTGCGCAGCCGTTCTACTTTAGTGCCCTCGTTTCTGGCATCAACCGCCGTCCTGAGCTTCTGAATAACCTCGTCACCGGTTTCCTGATAATTTATTTTATTGTCCGTGGAGTTTCTTGCCTGTTCTTCTCCATAGGAACGTACTACGCTTTGGAATGGGCAACTAGCTTCATCTTTCTGACTGACCGACCCCTTGACAATTCAAAAGTACCTGTAATTGGTTTATTGGAAATAAATGCTTTGTTTTATTGAGCAAGGCACACCAACGACATATTTACAAGGATAGTAACAATAGGTAATCACTAGGTAGGACTAGTGAACCAAAGTTCGTAAAATTTGGTCAGGGTGGAAGAATGATGCGAGACACACAGACTTTAGAACACGTTTATTAACGGTTTACAAAAAAATAATTGAGCGTGTGGTGACGCTGACGGTCTTTGGGCGAGTGGCGCGCGCAGCGGGGTCGCGCGCGGCGGTTAAGTCTACGTCGTGGGCGTGTGTGCGTGAGACATCTGTGTACACACACGCTAAGCGTTAACATGTTGCCGCCCCAGGAACGCAGTTCTGGTCCATGACAGGTAGCGGGCACAGTCGGTTGAAGGCTCTTCGAAGAGTCCCCGAAGTGGTGAGCACGTCGGCCACGCGGCTCACGCTGTCGGAGCCGGGGTACAGGCGAACTACGCGCCCTAGCAGCCACCGGGTTGGAGGCAGCCGGTCATCTTTCACCAGCACCATTTCTCCAAGCCGGAGTTGATCTCCCTGTTTGCGCCATTTCTGTCTCTTCTGGAGTTCCCTAATATATTCAATATAATAAAGTTTCCAGAAATGGGCTTTCAGTTGCTGGATTCTCATATATCGTGAGAGAGAAGGTATTGCCGCAGGGTCAGTGTCCGTGTCAGTGAGGAGAAGGCAAAGCTGTAAGCGGTCGTCCAATTAAGAAATGTGATGGGGTAAGCGCCGTGAGATCAGAAGGGTCTGATGATAACGGAGACAATGAGGTAATCATTGACATATGATACGACCACCGAGTGCAGAGGCTCTTGGATGTGGTGCTTTGGCCCGGCGGCCATTTCTGAGAAAGTCGGACCTTGGCCTGGGGCTTGGCTTTTCCGGCCTCCCATTCGCCAATGCTACGCCTCTCGCTGGTAAGCGAAGGTCCAGCCTTCTGGAGCTCTGAGGGTTCGCGTCTTTCATGATCGGAGTGCGAAACCTGGTGGTGGTTTAAGTAAAGGTCAAATTCATATATTAGACCAGTCAGAGGACACTGGTGTGTTGTGACACCATGTTTATCGCATTTGCGAGGGGTCAAGTAACAATATTTAATGTTGGGATATTTCGATTTTTGGTGTAAGCTACATGATAATAAAGTAATATTTTAATTTATTTGGCACAACAGGTCATAGAACTAATGTAGGCGCCAATTTCTTCTTCGGTAACCCTTTTATTCCATTCAACAACAAGCACGAAATTTGCCTGCAAGACATTCTGACTCGCTTCGTATATTTTTCTTTATCCTGCTAATAAAATAAATCCATTATCATAGCTTAACAAAATTGAAGAATATAAACCCTATAGAACCATTTATGGAAATAGATAAAATTGGGGACACGTTGCAAATTTAGTTTTGACAAATATAACTAAATTACGACCCTTGGATAAAAAATAACCTCTAAGGATAGAATGAAAGAGTGATTAGGCGTTGTTAAGCGCAAATACGTGCAAAAACATTTGATGATTGTTATGTTAACTTGAGCTAAGTCACCAAACGTCGAATCGTAGGCGGACCGTCACTCAGACAAAAGAGGAAAGATAAGGATTTACGGAAGGAAACAAGAAAGGAACGAACTCACATAAATAATCGGCAGATCTTGCGACAACCCAACAACCGATGCAGCGCCTCCGTCCCGTTGGCTTCTTCGGGCTTCGTCTTAGAAGTAGGTTGAGCAGCAAATAAGCCCGCGTGTTCGCGGTACTGTCCTGTCACGGTCGCCACTTTTTGTTTACGATGAAACAAAAGATTAAGTTTGGTAGTTTAGGTCTTCTTCAATGACGAACTTGAGTTTATACAAAAGATTTATTTACTTATTTCCATTAGGTACAAGTACAGCAGATTCGTAGATTTTTAGTAAGAACGTAGTTTTAGTAGTCATGAGTGTGTGCAGCGGCGGAAAAGAGGTGAAAGGCAATGATTCGCGCCGGCTAGTGACGTCCGCCGCGCTAGTATTTTAGGTACGCTCGTAGTTTTACTCGAATAAGTCCGACGCGAACACCAGTATAAAGGTCGCTGCACACAGCGGGTGCGGCGCGGCGTGACCGGACGGCGACTCGACGCTGAGCAGTTGTAATGTACAAGATATTATGGACGACGCCACACAGAGATATTATAACTAAATGTGAAGTAACTGTATAAGAACTCAGGATTATTGTTTTCCTGCAAATTTACAAAGCAAAACACAGTTTTTTGTTACCCACCGTGTCAGCAGTTGGTTCACTTTTTTTCTCGCGGGATTCCGAGAGTCGCTTTATGAGCTCCGCCATAAATTTTCCATATTTATCGGTCGCTGGTGGATTCACGCTGATATCTTCGACCTCTGTAGCGTACCTCGGGTCGAGATGACTGACAACGTAATAGAATTTGGTTGTGTCCGCCGTAATATTGGATCTATCTAATATTGGACATCACCCTGATTCTGAATAACAAAACATCCTGTCAATCAGTTGCGCTCATGAACTGTGTAAGATAGGACATGTTTGTGTTTTATGTAGCTACATGCAGCGTCGCTTTAATTGATGTAAGTACAAATTATTATCTAATTGTATAACGGATTTATGTCGTTTTAATGTTTTAAGAGTTATAGAAATGAACTACGACTCGGTAGGTAGAACACTGTTTTCGCGTGGATTGTTCGCACTCGCATCTTCCGTTTCGTAGAATTCGTAGGTACTTGCCGTACGGAGCACGTGCCACGACTTGGGCGCAATTATTATAACGGCATAAATCCGTTATAATTGTTGTTTGCCAATTCAGTATAATAAAAATCTAGGTTAGGTTAGGTAGCTATCAAAATTACTAATCAAAGTTTACGTACAATTTACATATTAACATTACAAAAAACAATTATTTTCTTTGCAGGGCTTCATCAAGAAAGAAAGCCACATACTCAATAGCAGGAGTATTACACTACCTCCATGATTCTGAAAGCTTCTACAGCTACGACACCTACAGTGCTTCAGATGACGATACATTTCTGAAACCCTTGTTAAAACGCCTCAAATATAAACAAAACCCTACTAGCAGTCTCAGCGTCACAGAAAGGGAGACTGAAGCAACGACACCATCAGCTACATCACCACTAGCTACAGCTAGTCTCGCTACGACGAGTGGATGGAATGACGACGACAACGACAACGACTGTATTTCGTCGAGCGAAGAAGACGAAGATGTTTCACCACGACCAGCCCGAAAAATCCTAATGAAGTTACTCAAGAGTGAAGTTCAGAAAGCCGTTAGTGAGCTGAATGCGGACACAATAACCACCAAGACAAAAGAACATCGTGGAGCGTCCCTTATACCTGAATTCGACCCGGACAATGAAGAATGCATTACTGTAATGGCGTGGCTAAAAAAAATTTACCAACTCGGCGAGATCCACGGTTGGAGTGAAGCGACGAAGGCATTTTACTTGCAAGACAAATTAAGTGGACAAGCGAGGAAATGGTATAACCGACTCGACGAATACAACTTTACATGGGGAGAATGGAAGCATCTACTGAAGCGCGTATTTCCCAGGAATCGCGATTACGGGTATATGTTGGAGGAAATGATGAATCGAAAGAAGTTACCTACAGAAACCATGACAAAATATTATCAAGATAAAATCGCGATGTGTTTTCAATACAAGCTATCAGACAACGCGACTATTTCTTGCATCATTCGTGGCCTGCCGATATCTCTCCAAGCAAATGCTAGAGCGTATCAATGCGAGCGCCCGGAGGAATTATATGAAGGATTTTTGTCCGCTTTCGAAGACTATCAACCGCCCGCGCCGTCTGTTGCCACACGTGCGCCACTTAAAGACAGCGCGCCGAGCACTCGACAGTTTGAAAAAATGAATGCGTCGGTCAACCCAGATGTGGATCCCTGTCCGCGCTGTAAAAAGATAGGTCACATTTTGCGCAATTGTTTACAGCCAGATACGCGGACATGCTTTAAATGTGGCAAGCAAGGTCATATTGCTACACGCTGTACCAACACCATGAAAGTCATGACCGATGAAAAAGTAAAAGAAATCAAACTTTTACAGAATTTCAACAAAATTTATGAGAAAGTGAGCAAAATCAATGGCACATACGTCATTCATACGTCATTTTACATTGCTACAGGCAGCCAAGTCAACGTACTCTCCGTATACATCGCTAAATTGCTGAACCTTGAGGTGACCCCTACTAATGTCATGCTCAAGGGATTTTCTGGCGACCACTTTAACAGTCGTGGAGAAGTCTCCTTCCATCTAGAAGTCGAAGGTGCAGCCGTTCACTGCAAAGCTCACTTGACCGACGTGGACATGGGGCCATCAATCTCATAATCGGCCAACCAATCATAAACAGTGAGGGCATGTCGCTAGTTGTCAACAATGGCACGGCTACTCTTATGCAAGACACAGATTTCACCAAGAAGATAGACATGATAGAGGAACGCACCCGATATAATGTAATCACTGCGTGCAAAGAAAGCCTACAGCCAGGAACTTCTATTAGCAAAGTATATATACAGGATAACGAGAAGGACAATGATGTAGTTACAACCCCGCAACACTTCGAGCTACAAGGCATCGTTTATTCGGTTCCTGCTACTCTCCTACGTGGCAGTACGGGATATATCAAGGTCATCAATACCGGCTGCCAGATTGTCACCTGCGACGAAGGACATGTGTTGACTAGAGCAGACAGCTGCGCTGACTCACCGCCGCACAGACAGCTATTTGACCCTAAAAGTCGGACAAAAATATTTTTTGCGTTTTATAGTATTATTAAAATATTTCGTTCTATTTTGAGGCATAATAGAGTTAAAAAAGGCATACATTATTCTTAACAAATTTTATTTCTAATTTTCATCATCTTCAGTCATTTTCAATACTAATATTGCAAATATCATTTTCCTCCAAAAGATTCATGGTATCTGCTGAAAGAGGACTCTTTCTTTTATGTTTAGCGTTCCTCATTCCCGTCAGCAAGGGGTCTGATGTCAAGAGCAACCTATTTAAAACGTCTGTGTTGCAGGCTACTCTCGAAAATTTTCGGGCGTAGTTTAGTCGAAACGCTCGGATGTGCTTTTTGCGGGCTTCTGCAGCTTCTTCAGACAGTTGCCCGATTGGCAGAATCGCCTCCTTTATCACGGCTGCCCCATGACTCAACACCTTATGTAATGTCGGCGACATTGGATGAAACTTGTACAAAGAAACGTACAATTCAGCAGTTTCTTTACAGTAAATTTCGAATTTTTGGATGTTAATTTTTATCCCGCAGCACATGGTGTCTAGGATGACTTTTACTCGGTAGATTAAATTCTGGTCAATCCCAGTTATTTCTGCAGCTTTCTCGTATTCATCGAAAAATCGCCTACTGGTATTCCCATCATTAGTGTTTCCAAAGTTAGCCTTTGTAATATCTACTAGTAATCCTAGTTGTTCACGAAACTTGGTTTGGATTTCTTTTTTTCGTGTCTCCACTAGTTTCTTCTCGTCGGCAGTCAGGCGAGCCCTCCACTTCATGACTGGTAATTTATAAGCTACATGCAGTATGCTCTCGAAAAATCTTATTCGAGCGTGCAGCAAAGATAGACCAAATCGCATGTTTTCCGTATTGCAGGGCCTTTCTTTTGTAAGGTCGTTGAAATCGGAGGATGTGGCGCCACATATGTAACATCTCATGGTTGACTTGGTATGGGTTGCTGCGTTACATACCTTGCCGTCCACCATGGTAAAAACTATTTTATGTTTGACGGATATGTCGTCGATCTTGGTCTTGCTCAGTTCTTTTATTTGATTTTCTACGTACTCGATTTCCTCATTAGTCACGTCAGTGTTTTCTTTCACAAATCGTATGCGTATTGCCGTTCTTTCCGTTCCATGGACTAGTTGGAGTGGAACGATAGAACTTTGAAAAAAGTTGGCGTCGGTATCAGTCTCATTTGCAAATTTCATTTTATATTGAATCTGCTGAGATCCGTCACAGCCCCATTTGCTGATGAGCTGAAAGGACTGCTTTTCAGATTCAGTCAGTTGCTCCAAGACCTCCTCACCAAGATGCAATAATAATCGCTTGATGGTGTGATCCATTAAGCTTTGTACCCTTACTTCGGCACAGGTCTCAGTTATGCTGTGGATTTTGGGGTAACATTCTTTCTTCAACTTCTTTAGAATCGAATAGCATGGGTAAAAGCCTGGATTCGTGTCTCGAACCACTTCGTATTGGGCCTGGGTAAGCCCAGCTTCAACAAACATAAACAGGGAACGAAGGTGTGCCAATTTCGTTGAAACTTCTTTTTCTTGTTCAGTTGCTTGTTCTTTTATCGCTGCTGCATATTTTTTTGCTTTCCGGGGGCTTCTGGTAAGGACCTTTACGATTTTTGATGCTTCAACTCCGCCAGTTTCTCGAAATTTCATTTGTGTTGCGTATGCCAGCACATCTAAGTCAGATGTTCGAAGATTTTCAGTTTTTCGCCTTTTATTCTTTTCACATAACTCTGAAAACGACTTTTGAGGTCTACCTGACCTTAATCCTATAACAAAAGATAAACCTTTAGTCACTGATAAAATTCTATGAAATATAATAATGTTCGAAACAAAAGAATTGTTAACCTAAATAGGTACCTGCTTTTGGTAGCGATATGGTGCCCTTGAGCCATTATTTGTTCGCTTCTAGGAATCTGGCTTTGGTGTTGCGGGCAGCTGACCATTTCTGCTTGAATTGGTGACGTATAATTGACAACTTGTGCTTTGCATCGGCAATGTTTGGGTCATCTTCAGAGTATTGACGGAGAAGTTCCAACTCCATAAATTCCAACTTTTCATTGAAATTTGAAGCATTGGAGCGTTCCATGATAGTTAGTAAATCGTTTCTAGTTAATACCCGCGTCCCAGAAGAGCCTGGAAACAAAATAAACTAATTTTCATTAAAAAAAACAACACGTGGTTTTATGAGTCCATTGAAAAATAAATTGCCAAAAATGGAGGGGTGCGTTAGGGTGGCTGTTTTACGTATTTTAGAATACTATAGAGTCTATTCTAAAACAAACCATATACATTTTTACTTAGAAATGCTCAGAAATAATTTAAAACGCTTAAAGATTTTTTGAAATGCGTATCTTATAGGACTTTTTAAGAATTAGTTAATGGAACTAAAGGTATGAAAACTCCTTCTTTTCCTAACAAAACTAAATAAAATAAAAAGTACATACCTGGTTGTGTAAGACACCATAAATTGAATATTTGAAAACAATGAAATTTGAGCGCATCGAATAATTACACGACCACGGCAAGCGAAGGGTAATTTCCGACTGAGCTCATGGAGCGGGGGAGTCTCTAGCGTGTCGGATTCACGCTATTGGTAGGAGGGGATACCATTGTATTTCGAGGAATAATAAAAAACGGCGTCTAACTAATACAAAAAAAATGGATTTCGCCCGACTTTTAGGGCCAAATACCTGTCTGTGCGCCGCCGGCTAATGTTCAGGTTAGTAAACAAGCCAATTTTGTGTTTCAACCTACTATTGAAGCCAAAGCCAATGCTCATCCCAGCCAGCCTAGATCATCGGTGCTACATACTAGTCTAGCCGAAATTAGCGCTATTGGGGGTGTAGAGGTAAATGGAATCAGTACAGGGCCGCTAAATAAGAAAGAGCGTGACAGTTTAATAAGTTTATTATTTAATTACAATTATTGTTTCGCGAGTACCACCAAAGAACTAGGATGTGCAAAATTATTAGAAATGAAAATAAAATTAACGAATGGACAACCAATATACCGTCTAGCACATAGTGAACAGGAGATAGTTAAGTCTAAAGTTTCGGAATTTATAGATGCAGGCATTATTCGAGAATCAGAGTCATGTTTCGCTTCTCCAATAATCCTTGTAAAGAAAAAGAACGGCGAGTATAGGCTCTGCGTCGATTACCGAGCTCTTAACGCTATCACTGTTAAGGACAGATACCCGTTGCCCAACATAGATGATCAAGTTTCAAAGTTTGCAGGCAAGAAATTTTTCGCGAGCCTCGATTTAGCACAAGGCTATCACCAGGTTAAGATTTGTCCAGAAGATATACATAAAACCGCGTTCATTACACCACAGGGGCACTTTGAATATACCCGCGTTCCCTTAGGTCTTGCCAATGCACCATCAGTTTTTATGCGGCTAATGAACAAAATAGTAGATTCCTTGAGAGATAATAATAGTCAAGCCAGTAATGATATTGACAGTGACAGACGTGACAGTTCAAAATCCGGAACCGAGTTTCCGAACGAGTGGGAAGTGTTGGCATTTTTGGATGATTTATTATTGCCTTCAACCGACGTACATACAGGCATAGAGATTTTAGAAAAGGTTCTCCGTAAATTCAGGTCTGAAAACCTAAAACTAATTATGAATAAATGTTCATTTTTACAAGACAAAATAACTTACCTAGGACACGAAATATCATCAAACGGTATTCAACCGGGTGAATCAAAGTTGACAGCAGTATCGAAGTTTACTAGAAATCGCGAAAAAAAAAAGTCTGCTGTTCCATACTTTTGTACTATATTTAATGAAAAAACCATATGAAAATTCTTAAAACAATTACGATCTTTGTTGAAACAAAAAAAAACATTTGCATTTACTACAGTAAACGTATGATAGGCGTGAACAATTTTTGCAACTCTGCCGTTTGTTGCACCATTTGGGCCAGTGTCCAATCGCGTCGTATACTACTTCTTGCGGAGGCAGTTCAATATGTCGTTTCTTTTTTCTTATATCGGCATGTTCTAGAGCAGGGCGCCCTCGGCCTCGGGCAGTTGGGGTAAAAACTCCTCCCGTTTTCCGCGTCCAAAAATCAGCTATGTACAATGAGGAGCATCTGTTCAAAAGGTCGTATTTCTATGATCAACAAACTTTACAAAAACAGAAAAAAACATCTAATTCCTATTATAAAAACTCTAAAATTAAATTAAATTTAGATCATTGTGAAGATTAAGACTACAATATTTCATGCATTTTTAAAAATAAAAAAAATACACCATAACTTTTTTTTAATTTAATTTTAGTTCAGAAATAAGACTTATTGATCGAAAAAATCAGAAACACGACCTTTTGATTTGTCACTTCTAGAAATATGCCCTTTTGATTTGACACTTTTAGAAATATATATGCTAGTGAAGTTTTTTGGCATTCTGTCAGAAGAAAAAATCCTATAAGCAATACTTTTATGTTTATTATCTACCTCTACTTTGAGTTGAAACATACAAAATTATTTTTCACATCATTTATTTTTTTATGATTAATCATTACAAAATATTATTCAATCCCTTAAACTCTAATGTCCCCAATGTCAGGTTCCATGCAAATGCATTCGCTGTCCTCGTTATGGTTATGATCATGATCCTCATTCTCATTGATTGTGTTATGCTCATTCAGAAGAATGTTTTTATACCATTGTAAATCTTCAATCGAGGCCCAATCTTCACCAAATTGTTTCACTAATAATAATGTGACATCTTTTTTTTTATTTCCTGTAAGACCTTTGCCTGTTGGTTGTTCTTGCAGTTGTTTAGGATGTCGTTTACCACGTTTCAATAATGATTCAAATTCTTCTTGACCAGATTCAATACGATAGTTTTCAAATGCTCAAATTTTGACATCTTTGAATCGACCTCCTGGACCTTTAACTTTTCTAATTTTATTTCTAATGTTTTTTGAAACACTTGTTTACACACTGTTGTCAGTTTTTTATTTATACAACGTGTCCCAGAAATCAACGTCAAGCCGAAAACGGTCAATAGGCCAAGTCGTGACAGTTCTTAGAAAAATATAAAAAAAAATCTTAGTCATGTACAGTCAGCGTCAAATAGTTAGTGACACTCAGGGTATCCAAATAAATAGACGCAACCAAAAAGTCAATAATATCGGTACAAACAAAGTTTTCATATTGTTGTCAACAATATAGTCGCTCAAAAGGTCGAGACGTTTAAAATGTCTTAAAGATCGGTTCAGTCAAACCGCCATAAATATGGTTACAGTCATCTCGCCAATGGTATCCAAGCATTACAAGTGTTCAAAAATATGGAACACAGTAGAAAAATAAACCTTACTGCTTTAAATTTTAAATATTATTTCTCACGTCAGCATTTCACAAAATTAAAGTGATATAAACTTCTGCTATCCTTTTCATTTTAAGCATGACGTCATAGACATGTCTTTTGTTTTGTAAATAATTTCGTGCATAGCCGTTTACGATACTTATATGTGCTTATATTTTAAGCAATAAATAGCTGACTGGAAATAGATGTAAACCTCATTGATAATGAGTATGTGTACCTATATATCTTATAGAGCAAGAGTGCTTATCTATGATTCAATATCATGTTCATGTCACTTATAATAATACGAAATTATTTCGTATTGAATTTAACTTTTGTACCTATTGATTAAAGTGAGCACTTTCGATCGTACAGAGCACTAAAAACTCTCATCGGATGTAAAAATAAACAAAAACATTTTTGCTCTAATTATCTTTATTTTTTTAACTAAAATTGTGTATTCGTTGTGTATTGTGTATTCGACGTCTTCGCATAGATTGTACCGCATTATAGCAAAAATTGTCTCCTCTCATGGACTCCCAAACTTCTTCGACGTGAGTCCTTAAATTTGCGGTGGTTCGTGCTCGAGTACTGTCCCATACCTGAACCATTTTGCCCCACAAATTTTCGATCGGATTTAGATCAGGACTATGAGGCGGCATCTTAATTAACTCCAGGTCGCCTATCCCCATTAACATTGTCGGATGTGAAAATCGGCAATATTACAAGAGAGCGCGTCAAAATTTGAATTGTTGATAATTTTTTTAATATACGAGCTAGGTTAACAAAAATTAACAGAATTTTAATACATGTTTATGAGTTTACTTACATGGTAATAAACTACTATTATTGTTTTTTTTAGCATGTTTGAAGTCAGAAATGACTTTTTTAAGCGTACCAAATCAATTGTATTTTGTCGGATCTACCACATACGACAATGTTACGTGTACAAACTAATTATCTATGTGTTGGAAGTGCCACATACGACAATGTTACGTGTACAAAGTAATTGATTATTTGTAGGAACTGCCATATACGTCTCTGTTTACAGTAAATCCTAGACCAATGTCTGTCGTATCTAAATCGAAATTATAAATAAAACATTATTTTTTTATATCTTTGTAACTAGTTATTGCAACATGGTCCGTACTGGCACAACCGCACGGACTGCCGCCGCGCGCGCCCCACAAACGATGTCGCGAGTTTACATCCGTCATTGTTAACTGGCGGTTGTGACAACATCCGACAATGTTAACGTGGCTATTTTAAAAATTACTCGTAAAACATTTTTTTTTGTGGCACCTACTAAAAAAAGGGACTTTTTAAGAGTGATTAATGAAATAAAAAGAAAATGGCAAAAATGCATATACGACAATGTTAATAGGGATAGACGGTCCATGTTACCATCCAAGTAATTTTGAACAACTCTGGAGTTGTGTACGGAACTGTTATCTTGGACAAACCTAATCCTTTCATGGGGATAAAAAATCCGGGCTGTTGGAAGCAAAACGTTTTCGAGGATGTCTTTGTATCGGGGGCCATTCATTCTTCCTCCCACTTCGACTAGCTCTCCTGGTCCGCTTTGGGTCATCCATCCCCAAAATCCTAAGGTGATTCGGCCGCTGCGGTTATTAGGGAGGACATTTCTTTCATCATACCTTGTTTTCGATGTTCGGTATAGAGATAAGCGTCCCTGGGCAGACGAACAAAAAACTTTTTCATCTACAAAGATCACATTATCAAAATTGAAATTTAAATAATATCGTGCGAATTGTAAACGCTGCGCTTTAAGCCTCGGTGTCAATATAGGCTTTTTAGCAGGAATAAGATGGTGTAATCCATGTTCTCGCAGGTGTCGTCTTATTGTGCTCTGTGAAGTACCAAATTCCACAGACATACTCCTGGAGTTTATAAAACGATTGCTAATAGCTCGCTGCACTATATCTGTCTTCATTTGTACTCGTTTGACGTGGACGACCAAATGAAACATGGTTTTGCAATGCACCATCACTGCGCCATCTCTCTAGCCAACGGTATACGGTGTTTCTCTAAATAAAAGAAAGAAGAAGAATCTTAAGAGATGCGAATTATTCGATAGTCAACTCATCTAAAGCGATACTTACAGATATTCCCAGTTCATTTGAAATATCTGTTACGGAGACACCTTCCTCCCTCAAATATATAATTCGATGTTTTGTGGTGTCACTAATGCGATAAGTAGCCATATTTAAGCATGAAACACTATTATTGCTTCAATATTATTTCTAGCTTGCTTTAGTAATGCACTTGACATTGATATGACTGATAGATAATATAATGACATGCAAACAACACAAGATTGCCTAAAGAGGTTTTCATCTTTGGGAAACCGTTTATTTTTAAAAGGGCGGCCGCACACGTCAGGTTTTTCCGTCGGGTTCCCGATGCGGTTATCGAATCAAGGCACCCAAAGGCGTCAATTCCATAGAAAATACTCGTGCACCACACACGCACGATTCTGCCCGAACGATTAAAAAAGCTAACGTTCGACCAGGATGTACGGGCAGTGCGTCGGGTCGACCCGACGACCGTTCAAGCAAGCGAATCGGGTACCTGAAGGCGCACTCGCAGTAGAATTTCTATGTAGCTGTGCACGCATTCGGTTCGCTCGTACGGTTTTGTCTCCAGAAGTCCGGGTCGCCTTGGCCATCGTGCGGTGCGGACGTACGTGGTGCTGATTAATTGTCGAAAAGTATCCCGTATGTTTATGGAACATACGTCATGACGACTTAAACGATAGAATTGACTTCGTACAATCTCTGCGTATACCCAATAGCATCGCTGTCTTTTCTTTCATTCTTTTGACAAAAGAATTGCTAATAGAAATTCGTCATCTCCATTCTTTTTAAATTATTTTTTTTTTCATGCGTTCAAGCGTTCTTCGATACAATCGCCACAAGCTCTGGCACACGAGAGCGTAGAAACCGAATACAATCAAACGCCTGTATGCTAAACTCGTCCGATCGGGTTTCTGAATTGGAGAATCGGAAAAGGTACCTGACGTGTGCGGCCGCCCTTACATGCTAGTTTATTTTTCTATGTGTTCCATATTTTTGAACACTTATAATGCTTGGATACCATTGGCGGGATGACTGTCACCATATTTATGGCGGTTTGACTGAACCAATCTTTAAGACATTTCAAACGTCTCGACCTTTTGAGCGAATATATTGTTGACAATAATAAGGAAACTTTGTTTGTACCGATATTATTGACTTTTTGGTTGCGTCTATTTATTTCGATACCCTGAGTGTCACTAACTATTTGACGCTGACTGTACTTTTCAAATTTTATGGTTTCAAAAATAAATCGCAAAAAGTGACACCCTGTGATGATCTTTCAAGTCCTGTGACTACAAATATTAACTTTTCGTCAGTTTTTTTTCTGTGACGTAACCATGAATAACCCTTCTGTAAATGACAGTTAAAAGTTAAAACATATCTACCTCAGTTTTAAATAAAATGTTAGATTTTTGCCCAACATTGAATTCAAAATTATTACAACACCCAACTTTATTAATCAGATCAAAAAAATCAGATTTTCCATGTTTATAAATGTTCGAACTGTTCGCCTTCAGTTGCAATGCAAGCTCTACATCTCTTTAAATTTAATGATCGCGTAATAAGACGGGCGTGTCTTCTCGAGTTGATGGATTCAGCGGCTTCTGTAATTCTTTGGCGCAGCTCGTCTAAATTTTGGATTGGTTTAGAGTACACGATATCCTTTATCGTACCCCAGTAAAAGAAATCTAAGGGGTTTAAATCGGGTGAACGGGCAGGCCACGAAATTGTACCACCGCGCCCAATCCACCCATCGGGGTATTCCCGATTGAGAAACTCACGTACTGTTAGAGCATAATGCGCTGGGCAGCCATCGTGTTGGTACCACATCCTGCCGTAAATGTTCAGTGGTACTTCTTCCAACAATTCTGGTAATTGGTTTTGTAGAAAGTCCAAATACCCCTGGGCATTTAAGTTCTCCGGCAGCTCGATTGGACCAATAACTTTACCATTCAAAATTCCCGTCCACATGTTCACTTTAAATTGGTACTGCGATCTGTCTTCCCGCACCAAATTTGGATTTTCCACGTGCCATTCGTGCAAATTGTGGAGGTTCATGTAACCGTTTAAATGTTGATTCATCTGACCATAGAATTTTTTCAAAGAATCGCGGATCCTCTCGGTGCTTCTGCAACATCGTTTGACAAAATCGCACTCTCTCTGGGTAGTCTCGGGGTAGCAGACTTTGTACTCGTCGTACATGGTATGGGTGAAACCGGTTTTTTTTTTAAATACGCTGTGCAGTACTTTTGGGGACTCCTATGCTCTGTTGAATTCCACGTACTGAGATACTTGGGTCTTCTTCAACTGCTTGCAGGACTTCGGCCTCGTAGGGCAATACGGGTCTACCCTCGCTAACCATTTGACTAGGGAATCGACCCTCTGATAGTGACCGATGCACATTGATAAATACTCGATGATCGGGATAACGCACAGCATTTGGGTATCTCTCACGATACATTCTTGCTGCAGCATTGGCGTTGTATAAGCATTCTCCATAAATGAGATGCATGTTGGCGTATTCCTGTGCGGTGTATCGAGATGGCATGATAACACACTTCACAAAACACGGGATTACGATAACAGTGCAGATAAATCCAAATCACAATGCAAATCAAGTCCAATAAACAAAACCACAGTTGTAAGTACGAAGTCAACACAAATTATACGGAAAGATGCGTAGTAAACGAAAGAGCGTAACGTACTGCAGTATTGCACAATTTACCCCCTAACGCATCCCTGTTTCGCCAGAGTGGCGTCTCTATCTGTTTCACTCACACAGACGAAATAATGTGTCAATCCGTCTCGCTCTTAGATAAAAGTAGCGTCACTATCTATCTCGCTCACACTCAACAAAGTAGCGTCACCATCTATCTCGCTCGCACTAGTCAAATAACGTCACTCTTTGTCTCAATCGAACTTGTATGAAATCCGACTTCATTAAAAAAAATGTTTTTCCTCAATTAAGAAGTAGCAATTAGTAAGTGGCATACCATTTTGGAATCCAGACTAAACACGCCATCTTTTAAAGTTACTTGCCAAAATAGTGTAGTACATTTTTTTACACTACACGCGGTTAAAGTTGGGTGATGTAATAATTTTGAATTCAATGTTGGGCAAAAATCTAACATTTTATTTAAAACTGAGGAAGTTATGTTTTAACTTTTAACTGTCATTTACAGAAGGGTTATTCATGGTTACGTCACAGAAAAAAAACTGACGAAAAGTTAATATTTGTAGTCACAGGACTTGAAAGATCATCACAGGGTGTCACTTTTTGAGATTTATTTTTGAAACCATAAAATTTGAAAAGTACATGACTAAAATTTTTTTTTATATTTTTCTAAGAACTGTCGCAACTTGGCCTATTGACCGTTTTCGGCTTGACGTTGATTTCTGGGACACGTTGTATATAGATGGTAGGTGCAACTAACCCTTCGATTTTTCGTTGTCGCTCTTGGACTTGACTTTCCTCGATTTAGTGGTTCATACGGTGCTAAGAGTCTAGAAAGATAAATATCTTGATCTACCTTCCCACGCCGTTTAAAAAACAACTTTCTGTTTTCTAGGATATCTTGTAATGTCAATTTTTTACATTTGAAAGTTTTTAGCGACTTGTGATCACATGGACATCTATAATTTATGCACAAGGGATCTTTATCTGTGTAAGTCCTGAAAAGATACATAGAAAAAGTAAATTAATTAGATAAAACCTTACTAAGAGAACAGGATATTGAACTAAGTACCTACATTAAAATGTCACTTGGACATCTATAATTTATGCACAAGGGATCTTTATCTGTGTAAGTCCAGAAAAGTTACATCGAAAAAGTAAATTAATTAGATAAAACCTTACTAAGAGAACAGGATATTGAACTAAGTACCTACATTAAAATGTCACTTACGTTTTACGATATTCCGAACGATCTTTACGCTTTTTTTTCCTTGAACCAGCATTCAAGGTCTCGACTAAACCTTGCTCATCCATTTTCAATATGATTTTTACTTTATAATAACTTCCAAAGTTCAAAATTTCACAAATTTCATCTACTCGCATCGAAAGACAGAACGTCAAGAATAACATCTGTCAGTGTCATCTGTCGACGTCGTTAGAGAGATATGCAGTCATAATTTTTTTAATTTTTTTATATAGGCTTGCTATTGATAATGATATTCAACGTACAGCCGTCATCTTTTGACTCGATACCGTTATTTACTCGAACGAAAAGATTTTTATTAAAGTTGTTATGTATGGAAAAAAATATGACCTTTTGAACAGAAAAATAAATAAAAGATGCTATTTGTAGAAGAAATATGCCTGTTTTGTTTAAAACAATCCAAGGGAACATTTTAATGCAGAAATACATCCGTTTTGATTGGAATCCAAGTTTTTTGGATTTTATTATATGGGAAATACGCTCCTTTTGAACAAGTTTTTACGCTCATTCGATGGAGTTTTCTGCTATGAGTTAAAAAAAAAAAAAAAAAAAGTTTGAAAAGTGAAATACGACCTTTTGAACAGACGCTCCTTTGTACAGTAAATTTATTACTTATTGCATGTAGTCTCATATCTGCCCAAGCACTGGCACAAACTCTAATGCATGATGTATCATATTTGACGCTCCTTTGTACAGTAAATTTATTACTTATTGCATGTAGTCTCATATCTGCCCAAGCACTGGCACAAACTCTAATGCATGATGTATCATATTTGAAAAACGTATGCCTATCATAACTGCATAAAGTATCATTTCAGATACAAAGTTCTAGTCCGTTTTACGTCAAGAAGTATTTGATATTACTTACATGCTTTTCCGTAAACCTTCTTGGGATCCATTTTACTCACTCGTAAAACACAAAAAATATTTTAGCTAGAAGAAAACATTGCAAAAATCGGTTTTTCTAATCCACAAACCGTACTCATAGTCAGAAATGGCGGTTTGAAATATTCGTGGACGGAAATAACAAACCACAGACAAGATAGAAATCTGCCAATATATTTTTCGTGTTCGGATACAATCATAGTCTAGTTATCAGCCATCAACATGTTGTCTATAAGGGCTCAAAAATTATTTATCTGTGAAAACTCGTAGTAATTTATGTTTGATACAGTATGCGATTCTCTTTTATGGATTTAATCCTATTTTGAAGCAATTGACGTTTTGATTTAATGTTTTATTTCCCTTGTTTGTTTCTTAATCGTCTGAATAGCTCAGATTGTTAACCGGTGTCTAAGTTATATGCAAATGATTCAACAGTTAACTTACGATGGTTTGATTATGTGAATGAGTCGCAGCAGGAAGGGTTTACAATTTCCTTTTTGAACTTTATCGTAACAGTGAATTTTATGTAGAACTCAAAGTTGTCCGATAAAACGGCTTCGTTTCACACAAAATCTATCAAATCGTCTGCTTACTGCGAAAACATGATAAATGCTGTTTTTGTCATTTCGAGTAAATGACTTTTGAAAGTTTAAGTTTTAATTTGATCTATTTCAAACTCATTAATAAAAATATAGTTGAAGCAAAATGTTGCACAACTACCCTTCTTTTAAGATTTACTCTTTGTGCAGGCAGGTTGTTTGTGGGATGCACAATAAAATGCGATGTAAATGTTGCACAACTACCCTTCTTTTAAGTTTTACTCTTTGTGCAGGCAGGTTGTTTGTGGAATGCGCAATAAAATGCGATGTATATTAAATAAGTGACGGCGCGTGCGGTGTCTGAGTTCGCACTAGAGGTCGCCGGGCGCCGCGCCGGCCACACACACTGTGACGTTCTCGCGAGTGGGGAGCGTTCCTTCATCAATTTCACGCCTCTCGATTGCTTACTGCGTTTTATTGTTAACACTCTTATTTATTATTTGGAAATAGTAAAAGCATGTTTTACCTGTACTACACAAAACTGATATATATTCTGAATTAAATGATTTCAAAAACTCATTTCAATTTTGTATAATGGCTTATTGTATTTTAAACCAATTAAATTCGCCAAAATAATGTTAATTTTGATACATTTAACCTGTTTTACCTGTAGAATTTTAGTGCAAGTACGTCACTAATTAGGTACTTTAAGCCTTTAAGCAATCTAAGCCCAAATTCTTGAGATATCGTGCTAATGTACAAATTGTCCATCACTACACAATGCTCCCGACGTTCAAGACCTTGCAAAAAGTCATGAACCACTTTCGTGCTTTTCCCCCCCCAAATTGACACCAAGGGAAGGGTCACCACCGGACCCATCAGACTTGCCCGTGTAGATTTGGAAGCCAGCCATATAACCTGTGTTGGACTCACACTGTTCATATGACTTGATTCCAACTCGGGCAGCCTTTGACCTTATCGTTTGGACACAAGACAAGTGGCCATTGTACAAGGTCAAAGACTTCTCGATGGAAATGTCAGGCCCGAGGTTGTAAAGGGATTCGAACTTCTTCCCGAGATGTTCAATGATAGGTGCCAGCTTACTTAACTTGGGCATCAGTCTTACTGTGGTTTCTGCAGTTTGCGGCAATTGCTGACTACCGTCTGGTACCGTCACTGCCGAAGTTGAAGGACGATCTTCAACTTCGGAGTTGGTGACGGTTACGTCAGAAGTGACGCTAGGGGTGGATGGTGCCCGAGACGACGGCTTCACGAAGAGTGCAGGTGACTCCGGAAGATCTTGTACCCACCGCCTGACATGCCAGTGGGCCTCCTCCATTAGCTCCTCGGCTTCTTATTCCGACATGTCCAGAACCTCCACCCGCTCGACTACATCGAAACTTCAAGCAAGTACAATATTGTAAAAATATAACCTAAATATGAACATGTACAGTGTACACGTATGATGCGACCACCAGGGGTCTGTTCAACGGTTCACAGTATTGCCCTGAACGTTCAAGGTACCAACCGGGGTCGCTTGAACCGGCATGGAGGCGGCTAAAAAGATAAGAAATACAAATTACTCCACTGAAATTATATAAATATAGTAATACGCTATAAGGCGGTGGGGATGGAGAAAGTTCCAGTTCCGGTCGTGGGGCTGCCTCCAGGAACCCCACTATGAGAGCGCGACGGGCGGCGCTCAATTGTGGCGGTCCCCGTTCCGACGGAGCTGGGGTCACGCTCCGTGACCTAGACGTCGAAGACAGCCTCGCCATCGCCATGCTAAAAAGGTCTACCATGATCCTAAAACAAACATTAATTCTGAATTAAATTCTTATAAGATTAATTACCGTTGTCTTGAAGAAAGACTGATACTTTTGATGATTAATTACCGACTTTTTTATATAGGTAATCTATGAAACGATAATAAATGAAACGATTTATTAATAATCAATCAACTTTAGTGTATACCACATAGTTATGGCAATCAAACTTCGATCACTAATGAAGAACAATCAGTCTATTTAACCCTTAAGGTCGCACGACATTTCATCGAAATAAAACATCAACATAATACCTGATTATTATTATTAGACCTAAAAATAAGGGTAGGAAAAATAGGGTAAAAAATCTAATTAGCTGATAATCGGAGATAATTAGTGTATACTATACATTGCTCCCGACGTTAGTAAATCGCATGTGTACCTAAGGGGCGTATAGAATAATATACAAAATGCACTTTTGACATAACTTAATACAACGACAAATAATAATTATGCTTTCAAAGTATAATAAAATAATGACATTATTGACATTCGTACTTATGATAAGCTACAAAACAATTTCTTTTAGCCACGTAACAAAGGTTGACCTTGCACTTGGTAGTTGGTACAACGAGTACTTGCGTGTCCCTTTTGCAATATTTGCACCTCTGATACTCGGTGTGTTCCGGTCAGTGATCTAAAGTGATTTATAGATGGAGCAGGGGATGAGTCGCGACTGTTCACTTCGTCTTCATTGCTTGTGGCATCACTGACGTCGGAAGTAGCGTTGAATTTAGGAACGAGTGCTAGTATGCGCCTCCACCGATCGCGCTGTCCAGGCTAGAAAACAGTTGTTAAAAGCAAGCAAGAAAGCAAAGCCCACACCATGCAAGAAAAATAATAATAATAGTATAGTATACAAATCAACCTTAGGGTTAAGACGAATAGGGATAAACGGCTTTTTTTGTTTCGTAGAATAAGATAATCCTTCAGATATTTTGTTCTGGTTTCATCCAACGTTTTCTTTTCCGAGCAACGAATACACCTTGCAATATGAGCCCCCAAAGAGATCTTACGACTTTATGTGCATCGGTTGTGGGCAACAACAGGGGGTCTACCATGCACTCTTATAGCAGGTCAATTTTCGACGGAAAGTGAACTATTTTGTACCATAAACCCGTCAAATAATAGGCGAGCCAGCGAACACGTGACTTAAGCCGGTCAGTGGTCACGTGACAACATTTCACTGGTCTGACCTGCGGTAAGCTGTACCATCAAGTCCTTTTTGACATGTAAACAATTGGAAACTGAACTGCCCTACAGTCATATTCAGTAGAACAGGCGTGTAAAACTAACTTTTATTGAACTGTTTTCGTAAGTACATGTTTATTTATGTTGTGGCGTTATTTAAAATTATAGACAACAAAAAACAATCTCTTTGCCGAGATGAAATTAAGAAAATGAATTTTTTGAGTTTCTTGGGGAAGATGGCGATAGAAACAAATCGCTAAAAAAAGGAGAGTTTTGAGAAGCACGATAAAACTTTTTGCCTTGCAGGATCGCATGTTTGTCAAACGGTATAGGCTTACTAAAGTGCTCGTACTTGAGCTTTGTAATGAGTTACGAGCTGTCATGCCACGCCCCAACAGATTTGTCGATAGAGGAGTGAGTCAGTCAGAGTCAGTTCTTTGTGATCGGTTTTGTAGTGATTAATTTTGCAATGTCACTTGGGACGTTTCGATGGCATACACGAAGGGTTCCTAAGAAATCTAAGCCCAAATTCTTGAGATATCGTGCTAATGTAAAAATTGTCCATCACTACACAATGCTCCCGACGTTCAAGACCTTGCAAAAAGTCATGAACCACTTTCGTGCTTTTCCTCCCCAAATTGACACCAAGGGAAGGGTCACCACCGGACCCATCAGACTTGCCCGTGTAGATTTGGAATCCAGCCATATAACCTGTGTTGGACTCACACAGGTCAGTTCATATGACTTGATTCCAAATCGGGCAGCCTTTGACCTTATCGTTTGGACACAAGACAAGTGGCCATTGAACAAGGTCAAAGACTCGTCGATGGAAATGTCAGGCCCGAGGTTGTAAAGGGATTCGAACTTCTTCCCGAGATCTTCAATGATAGGTGCCAGCTTACTTAACTTGGGCGACAGTCTTACTGAGGTTTCTGCAGTTTGCGGAAATTGCTGACTTGCGACAGCGGTATTATCTACAAAATGCAGAAACTTACTCAGCAAAACATACCGATTATAGGACATTAGACGCCTGAACCCCGGTAGCTGGAGAACCTCGTTTTTTGTCCAATATTTGGCTTAGGTCGATGTCCATATACATAAACATCGCGAAAAGAACCATTATCTCTTCATTCGTGTCAGTCCACGAATGAAAGCGAGATGATGTTTTCAAACTCCCTCTACTACGCTTGTTCTCGATCGTCTGCTGGGCATAGCGGTTGGTTTCGCGGACGATCAACCCTATTTATTTATTTAATTATCATGGGAGACTTACAGCTAAAAGATGATGATGCCTTTATCCCATATGTCGACAAAGGCATCATAGGGCGAATATTAATCTTTCAGTGGCCCAGGGGTAGGTCCTGAGAAATCCTAACACCCCTGAACGTCTCAAAGTCCGAAACCCACGCAAATGTATGCGACGTACACAGTAGGCGATCAGCTGCGTCATTCATCCCCGTGTCAATCTCGTTTACGTGCTCCTGCATGGGTTCTTCCAACTCCTCAGTGTCGGGAATGTCCTTTCTACACCCACCTGCTACCTCTACGTTAAACTCTTCGTGGAATTCGTCGTCCAGCTCATTCCCGTCCACCACCTCACGCCTGGGCGCCCGCCCTCCTTGACGGTGCCGTCACTCCCGAAGTTGAAGGACGATCTTCAACTTCGGAGTTGGTGACGGTTACGTCAGAAGTGACGCTAGGGGTGGATGGTGCCCGTGACGACGGCTTCACGAAGAGTGCAGGTGACTCCGGAAGATCTTGTACCCACCGCCTGTCATACCAGTGGGCCTCCTCCATTAGCTCCTTGGCTTCTTATTCCGACATGTCCAGAACCGCCACCCGCTCGACAACATCGAAACTGCAAGCAAGTACAATATTGTAAAAATATAACCTAAATATGAACATGTACACGTCTGATGCGACCACCAGGGGTCTGTTCAACGGGCACAGTATTGCCCTGAACGTTCAGGGTACCACCCGGGGTCGCTTGAACCGGAACTGTATGGAGGCGGCTAAAAAGATAAGAAATACAAATTACTCCACTGAAATTATATAAATATAGTAATACGCTATACAGAAAATACTTAACGCGGCGGTGGGGATGGAGAAAGTTCCGGTTCCGGTCGTGGGGCTGCCTCCAGGAACCCCATTATGAGAGCGCGACGGGCGGCGCTCAGTTGGGGCGGTCCCCGTTCCGACGGAGCTGGGGTCACGCTCCGAGACCTAGACGTCGAAGACAGCCTCGCCATCGCCATGCTAAAAAGGTCTACCATGATCCTAAAACAAACATTAATTCTGTATTAAATTCTTATAAGATTAATTACCGTTGTCTTCTTGAATTCATAGCGCCAAATATAAACAACACGCACACACATAGACGACTCTCGACAGTATGACGTCGTCGTGTCACACGACCACAGATAAATTTTGTTTTGTTAGGTTTCCATTCAGTCTAGTGGTGTTACATAAAATTGTTATTAAAATCGGTAAATTATTAATCGATTGTTCGAATTATACAGATCATCGACCAATGGCAACAATTGTCGCGTGATACCCCATAGGTGCCATCGACATTTGGGGCGTTTTCGCTGATGATACTTAAGGGGTATCATGTGACATTTGAAAAAGTTCTCTCCACTGTCGCGGCCGTTTGGCGCGCGTGCTCGTTAAAGTCGCGCGAAAATGCCGCGCGTGATTAAAACGACGATATCTCCTAAGATACGCATGGGATCTATTTAGAAGTTACGTCGTTGTAATCTTTATGAAACTAGCTAACTGATTATGTATAGATTGTGTCAGGTTTGCCTTATGGGGGTTTTTCCCAATTTCTTGTGTAAAGGTAATTGTAATTAAAAAATAATAAACCATTATTTCACATAATTTTTCATCCCACAAACAAAAGAATGACGTCATTTGCACGTGGCGCGTTCCGAACAAAACAATGGGTATGTTTACAACCCGTGCGCATTAACATGGTACCTGGCTCGGAACTCAATACTCCCCCCGCTACCCGCGCGGCGCACTATGGGAAAGCCGCCTCAAAACTGTTTCACATGAAAAACGTTGATATGGAATAAAAATAATAAATTAATTTAGTCTAATAGATAAGCTTTCTTTTCGCATATTTTTTTTTGTTTATCGTAATGTTTAGAAATAGGCATCAAAGCGAACTCATGTTCAATACCTAACGTAATTTTGACGCACTACTTTACTACAATTCAACGCCACATTACTCGAAAGTTTTTGGTATAAATGTACAAGTATTATACATTTTTGGAATGCTTATAATCTCTTCATTACGTTTGGTAATTAATATTATAGATATTGGTGTAATAAAATAAAATTAACCAACAGAGTTTAAGATGGTATGGTATTTAGGGTTGATTTCTTTTTAACGAGACGTTTACCCTTTACCGCTGCTTACCGCTGTCGAGATATTTGTTGTATTATGATCTTTATACATTAGATTAGGCAAGGAAAAAAAAAAAAACTTGCTTATACTTGCTCTTTTTCTGACACGATGCCAAAACATATCACGATATATATATTTTTTGTTTCAATTTCTTTTTACTTTTCTTAAAATCACTTTTAAGGTCAAATTGATAAGAAGTTCATTACAGTGATGAGTATTATTAATAGTTCTTTGTGGTTTTGATACAGTTTTGACCACCTTACTTGATAAAATATGGTCACTTATCTATTAGGGTCGAATTAAAAACAGGTTAGTTATGGGAAGAGTGCAATTATTAGTTTCTTATCTTTTTGCACATAGCACTATTTCCTTGTCCTATAAAAGGAAGGTGAACCCTGAAAAATTCACAGTTGTTGGTCAGACATTCAGATGCAGTTCATATCTATCTTCAAATATTCGCAGAAGTTGACTGATTTGAGAAATGGGTGAATTTGTGTGTAGCAGACGAGACTTGTGCAATTTGTTGATAAATGGACTTAATAAAATAGGCTACTTACAAGAAAATTTTAATTTATCACCATACACCGAAAATTTTGTACATTCAAAGAAACTTGGTATCTAAATGTAACGAACGCTGGAGAAATGCATCTCGGACCAAAATCGCTTTGAAAGTAAGAATGTCAACTGGTTAAATGGTCAATTTCGTGTTCCACTAGAGTGTCGAGTCAAGGTTAATGATCCTAATACGTCTGGAAGTAGTGGTGGCAGACCTACGAAACCATACGAAGATTCTTCAGAAAAAAACAAAGAAAAGTCACAGCCAATTTGCTTTGAATTTAATGGCCCGATTAAGTTGAAATTTGATACACATATGTATTTCTATGACCCAAAGACGAATGTTCAACGAATATAAACTCATTTTTGAAGATGGGGTCATTTTTCAGGTGCCATGAAGAAAAAAAAAATAGTTTTGTAATCGTGTGATATATCAAATAAAAAGGCTTGTTGCGAGGATTTCAAATACATTTTTTATAATTTTAAAATAAAAACATGTAAAGATATTTAAGAAAATTGATGAAAATTTACCATTCCTTACCCTTATCTCCGAAACTACTGAGCCTAAGCACACAACCGAATACACGCGAATTTCTAACCGCTATGCTATAATTTTGTGAAAAGTACATCAATCATTGTAAAACCGATATTACACATTATCAAAAGGAGCCTTGTGTCCGATTTCTATCCACGACGCTGACACAAAGACGACCTGACGCAGAAAACCCCAACATATTTGGACCTTCGAACCGAACGTTCATCCGAAGCAGCAAGCACCATCTTCAGCAACGGTCAGGTCAATCCACCCAATTTCCTTCCAAAGACCCGTGCTCAGTTTGTGCTAATATCGTTATTTTTCGCAAAAATCCAGTGTTCGACTACGGTGCAAAATTGTGCGTCTACCTACATCGCTCAGGCGCACGCCGGTCAACTGTAAGTACTTGATCTTTCTCTCTTGCAAACCACCAAAATGTCCAACAATAAGAGGCATTCAATAGTAGAAATAGAAACTAGTGAAGATATCATTCGCGATTTAGTTAAGAAAAGAGGTACCGTTAAGCGAAAACTAACTTTGTTTTCTAAATATGTGCAGTCATTAGATTTTTCACAAATAACGGACGCTCAGAAAGCAGAGTTAGAGGAGCGTTTTCAAGCCTTTAAATTACTTATCGATCAATTTTCTATTCTACATGATGAATTAGATTCCATTGTGTCAGATAGTGAGTTGGATGGGGAACTGCTAGAGAGAGAAGCGTTTCAAAATCAGTTTTATGCTATTGTGGGGAAGGCTAAATGTATTTTAAAAGATACTTCCACTCAAAATGTCAGCGGTCAAAGTCGCACTTTTAATTGCATGAAGTTACCCACAATTACCGAAATTCGACGGTTCATACGATCAATGGCTCGAGTTTCGCGATACTTACTTATCAATGATACACAATAGTGACAATCTAGATAATGTTCAGAAGTTCCACTACTTACGATCAGTTCTTACAGGTGATGCACTACAAGTAGTTAATTCACTAGAGTTTTCTTCCGACAACTACTTAGTTGCTTGGAGTCTCTTAGAGAATAGATATAACAACGACAATTTGCTAGTTAGTAATCACGTCAAAGCTTTATTCTATGCTCAATCAATGAATAAAGAATCAGCTTCTCAAATCCGTAAATTAATAGATACAGTTTTAAGAAACATTCGGGCGCTAAAAACGTTAGACGAACCTACAGATACGTGGGATACTTTAATTATCCACATAATAACTTCTAAGTTAGATTCCTCGAACGAACGCGAATGGGAAAGTTACAAAAGTACCCTACCGAAAATAGGAAAATTAATTTGTTGCCAAACCTACGCGCCACTACAATGCATTCAAATGCGCCTTCTCGCTCACACTCGTCGGCTTTCAATGGGGCTTGCCTTACCTTTCTTTGTCTAGCAGTTTTCAACTACAAATTGCTATAGAAACGTTTACATTTGTTGATATATTGGTAAGTACTTATACGCAGATTTGTATGAAATGAAAAGCCGGGCTTTTGGGAGCACAGAGTACTTTGAGCCGCGATGTTGACCCGCGTAAAGTGAGTTGCAAGTCCGCGACGCGACAGTCGACGCGACTCGATTTGTTATTGTTATGAAATTAATATTTTGAGATCAGTATTTTATTTCCAAGTGCTGAGGTAATGAATTAGTTTTATTATTTAAAATGATTTGATAGTTATTGCGGCTGTAATTCGTAAGTGTGTGTGTCTTAGTAAGTGAATACAGTGTTATTTTTATCATCAAAATGTGAATTCGGAAACTGTGTTCGAAAAGGTAAGTACATTGAGTTTTCTGGCAGTGTAACTCTTTACTTCACCGTAATCAACCCCAAATGACTGTACCTAGTAAAATTTGGAAAAAAAACAAGTATTTTTGTCAGTTGAAGAATATAATTGAAATTGGCATTCGATTGTTTATTATGTTGATGAGTATGACAAACTTAGGTAGCTGGTGGCATGAAAGACATCAAAATTTGTATAGTGTTGTTTGTATGGCAATTGTAGTTTCGGTAAACCACTGAAAAACAAACCATCTCATTATTATTACATCTCATCAAGATCATAAAACACAATAATTTTCTTATCGAAGATATTCTTCGTAACTAGGTGTTTTGAAATAAAGATTAGAGTTGGCTATTGTCATTATGATTAATTAAAAAATGTTATATAGGTACCTAATGTAATAGACTTTAAACTAATAATTAGACGGTGTAGCCTAACAAAAAGACAGTTGTTGTGGCGTCATAGATTAAATCCATCTAAGATAAATGTAATGAAACTTAAAAATTATTCAAACAGACTTAAGAAAATTATAAAATTGACACAATTAGCAAAGAATAATTATAAAATAGAGACAGCATATAATAAATCGAAAATGACGTGGAAAATAATAAATGAAAATAGAAGCAACTCGCCACCAGAGTTTATAAAAGAAATAAATTATGACGGGGTTACATTCACTACACCCGAAGACATAGCAAATACCTTTAAGAGTGAAGGGCGCTAGGTATGTAATATGGATATGGAGCACTGCCACGAATATGGTTTACAATTTTCACTACGTCATTCAACGTGCTTAGCAAATCTGGTGGAAGCGTCTTAACGGCCAAAGCGTAGCGGTGTATTAGACAATGATAAGGTAAAATTTGAGGAGCAGCTTGTTTCACAAGTGCTTGAAATCCAGAACGAACACCCATCATGGAAGGCGCCCCATCTGTACAAACGCCAACCAGCTTTGACCAGTCCAGTCCGTTTTCCTCAATAAATTGTTTTAGCGTTTGAAATACGTCTTCGCCACGCGTAGTGGTGGGCAAAGACTTGCAAAACAGGTATTCCTCTTTTACATGGTCAATTTTGATATAACGAGTAAATACAGTGCGACACAAAAGAGTAGAAAATAAATGAGTGCGCCACAATCGCTCAGGTAGCAACCCCGTTAGTACGACCCAGCTGATCTTGATACTTGATTAGTATTATTTATTTATTAGCTTTTAATGAGTAAATATATTAAATAAGTATGTTTATTAATCAATTGCTTTGAAAAAGTTCCGCGTAGATAGATAATAGATTTGGTATGTAGTAGTAATAAAACAACTTCACTCAAATATAAAAAAAAAATTAATCAAATATACTAATCTAATAAATTAAAATCTAAATATTCTACACCTTCCATGGGAACATCGTCTATTTTAAGCTCTGACATTGATTCGTCACTGCTATCGGAACCAATCTGATCGTCACTGCTGTCTGCACCAACCTGAATCACTAAACGATCTATGTCATGGTACAATGTTCTGCCACGATCATAATATTCCTTCTCAATTTTTTTAACATGTTCACAGCAATTCTTCCAATCCTGAGCTGTTATTAAATTGAATGCCTCTTCAGTTAGCTCCGATGTCGGAGCTTTATTCTTTATTATAGAGTGATAGGGTGCATTGTCCATCACGATGATTGAGGGCTCTGTGATGTTGGGTATAAGCTTTTCTGTAACCCATTTAGTGAAATTATGACTGTTCATTTCGGAATGATAATCTTCTTGTTTGTTCACACCACTAAAGAGTAGTAGAGCATTAGGCACAAAGCCTTTTTCATTTCCGGCATGAACTATAATCCATCGCTTTCCCTTTGAGATGTCTGTTGTGAATCCTTCAGTTTCAATCGACTGCCAGCATTTTTTAAGCTTGTAGCTGGAGTGGATGTAGCTTTCATCCAAATATATTATATCCCTTTGAAGCTCTTCAGGCAAGTTTCTGTTTTCCATAATTAATCTTAAATATTTTACTCTTTTATGTGCAATAATAGGTTTTTCCAACAAAGCTTGTCTGTTTGTTTTACATTTTTTATATAGAAATCCAATCTTTTTAAGAAGTTTTCGCAAATGCTCCCGACTTCCGTCATAGCCAATATCTTCCCTTAACTGAACTAATAATTTACCAATTGTTGGTACCTCTTTCTTACCAGTATAAAAAAAATGAATTTTCTGCCGAATTGCACATATGTCAAAGTCGTCCAACACCTTTGGGGGACGACCCTTTCTGTGTTTAGCTGGTGTCGAAAATTTTCCACCGGTTTCCATGCCGTGTTGCACGATTCTGCGCACTGTGCTTACAGAAACACCTAAAACAAACAAAGCTTGATATTAACATAAATTATAGATACAACTTTAAAACCAATGTCAGTTCGACGAAAGAAGTCCCGCGGAAAATAGGTTCATAACGTGAAAATGTTTTAAAATTGTTTCTTTCGGTTTCCTTCAACAAATATCTTATAGCATAAAATGTATTTCGTTATACGCAATAAATTACATTAATTGTTTTTGCCTTACTATCAACGTTGTTAAGTCGCGCTATAACTACAACGGTATTTGTTTACCTTAGCATAACCTCAAAAATGGGACACACAAATAATATGTAAATAATATTTAGTTCGAAAATGTTGCTTCCTGAATGTGTTAATCATTTGTAATTAACGGTTAGTGCAACTTTCAATAGTTACTTACCAGTAAAATCTGCTGTACGTTCGTAAACATTTTCTAAGTTGGATAGCAGCTTTCCAGCTTGAAATTCGGCCATACTCCGCATGAAAACTTTATAAATTATTTCACGGGCACCTCCACGAATGACTTTATTCATCATAAGTCCCTGTTTTCCTGTCCACACTCAGAAATTACACACAAAAACCAAAAATCTAACGAAAAACGAAACCGATCGAGAAGAATTGACAGCGCAACTACTCATTTTAGAAGTTGCCAGAAAATGAAAACACTTTAGTTCCCAAATATTTAATTTCTACTCTTTTATGTTGGACTGTAACAGCAATTGTGAACACGAAGCTACGTCCGTATACCAAAACATCGTTACTCATGTCTGAAATACGTTTTTGAACTGTTGTATTTGAGAGTGATATTTGTTTAATCTTAGCCACGTGTTGTTCGCCAATAACGAGCGATACTGCATCACACAAACAAGGTTTTTTAAGATCCTCTCCAATTGTATGCGGTTTTTTGTTCATAGCAATACAATAAGAAATTTGAAATGAAGCTTCAATACACAAATAATTATAAGTATCACATTTATTTACGCAATTTACCCGATTGCATTCAGCTTACCACAAGCGATCATCGATTGTCCTACGAGACGGGATTCTACAGCAGACATGGTAGAGCGCATATTATTATTCAAGGATTTCTTGAGTGGACGCATAGAACCGGTATTTCAGACATTTGCTGTAGAAGATACATGGCAGAAACTTAATGAAACTCTTGATGTTTTAAAACCATGCCGAGTTCTGTCGAAAACTATACAACATGAACAATTGACATTTGGAGACTTCTATCTTGCCTGGCTTAAATGTATCTTAGAAATAGAAAATATGAATACGGTATTTTCCATATTTTTAGTCATTTGTATGAGAGAGAGAGAGAAAGCTCTTCTTGAAAATGAATGTTTTCTGGGTGCAATTTATCTAGATCCGAGAGTAAATTCGATGTTGTCAAGTTTACAGCTGGAATCAGCTCGTGCCCATTTAGTCTAAGGTTGAAATCGAACGTTGATGTAAGAGAAACAGAAAATGAAACTCCAGGTGATCCCATGCCATCAACTTCATCCAACATGCTTGACGATTTTTTGCAAATGCAGTTCAGGCAACGGTACCAAGATTTACCTCATTTAAATAATCGTGATAATTTACAAATTAGTTTGGTTGCTTTTCTTGATGAACCTTTGCTTCCTTCTAATACCAACATTTTAAATTATTGGGAATCAAAGAAGGTTACTGATCCACAATTATACTTGATTTCTAAAATTGCTTTGGCTACACCAGCGACACAGGTTAGTGTGGAGAGGCTGTTCTCATCTTTGAAATTCATAATGAATAACTTAAGAATGACGACATTTTGATTGTTAGAAATAACAATTTGTATCACAAATAATTTTGTCAAATTAAAAACATATTATCGGACTTATCACGTTATTGAAGCTAAGAGGCGATATGTGGTAGATTGATAGATTTTTTGTATTTTTAGAGAACTTTTTCATAATTATAGGACTTCGAATAAGTCAACAAAATAATGTTATTTTCACGTTGTCCCAGACAATATTCTTTTTTTACTACTTAACAATTACTAAATAAGAATCATCAATTACATATAAGCTATCAACAGAAAGCAAAATTTTAAGAAATAACCAAAAGGGTGTTTAAGACTGATTTAGCCAAATATTTTACTTTGTTCATTAGATTCCCTAATTCCAAAATCAAAATCAAAATATTTTATTTCACATAAACCTCAGATTAAATAATAGGCAGATAGAGCGCGTAGAACTCGCGAGTGAAGCCACTTAATATTTATGTGTGCGTGACAGCTAGGAGCGGCATTGTAGGGACACGTGCATCTGTGTTGTTGATAACTTTGTATTTTATTATATACATATATAGTGACATGAATATTTACTTTGTGAAGTATAATATTATTATTATTTTAATTATTGTGAATTTGAGGACTATGTGGATTATATATTTTATTTATCTGGCAGTTTGAGTACTACAGGCGGCCTACCCAAATGTCCTTTCTTTGGTATTGTTCGGCGAGTCGTTGAGCTCCTTAAGTTCTGAGTTGAGCTACACGATGACTGACAAATGCGTGCACTGACTGGACAGGTCCACTCAAATCTGTATGGTTCTTTCCTCAAAAGACCATCTCAGACAAATCTACATGGTCCTCAAATGATCTGACCAAAATTATTTCTGGATTTTATATTCACATTGACATTTTATGTATACCTACATTGACATGAATTATTTACTTTGTAAAGTATTATATTATTTTAATTATTGTGAATGTGAAGACTATGTGGATCATTCTTTTCTTTTTATTATTTATTTTTCCTTAGTTTTAATTAATCATGGTCTGGCAGTTTGAGTAATTTATGCGGCCTACCCAAATGTCCTGTTTTTGGTATTGTTCGTCAAATCGTTGAGCTCCTTAAATTCTGAGTTGAGCTGCACGATCACTGACAAATGCGTGCACTGACTGGACAGGTCCACTCAATCTGTGTGGTTCTTTCCTCAAAAGACCATTTCAGACACCAATCTACATGGTCTTCACATGATCTGACCAAGATTATGTCTGGACTTTAAAAGAGACTGTGACATCTGAGTTTGTTTCGGCCTTTCTTCTCAGAGTAGTCAGATAGGAAACGCCGACCTCATCTAGTTTTAAAAATGTGTTTGACGTGTAAAAGTGTTTGTACAAACCTACTTACAGAAATAAATCATTTATCATTTATCATTTGTGCGTGTGTAAAGTTGCCAGGCATTGGTAAAAACTCCCACATTTTTTTCAATTTGCTGTTATCAATTAATTATTATACTAATGTTTAAAATTGGAAATGTACTTTTGCTATATAGGTACATAAATAGTATTTGAACAGAATAATAATAATTATTAAATAAATAAAGGTGGAATAAAAGTAAAATATGCATAATTAGTAATGACTAACATTTAATTGATTTCATTAATTAATATCAGACAAAAATACTTTATAACGCTTTATTTATGTATATTATAATTAAAAAACATAAACAATTTCAACATATTTATTAGAATAATTTTACACACATAAAATATTAGCAGCCTTTGTTCTGCACCAATTTCTTATAATATTGCCGTTTAGCGTCTGAACATCGAGCATTTGTTTCTAATTTTGCTATATTGCAATCTTACAATTAAATACTTTTCAATCAAAATTTTTATTAAATTATCTTTGTGATCAACTCCATAACATTGATGATCATCCTCCAGATTCATAAAAAATGTTAGGTTACCAATAAAACTCTTTAAAATCTGAGATGTTACGTGCCTATAATCACTTTTAGTTTTTATTAAAACATTTTCTTTAAAAAAATTTCGTATGACAATTTCAGCCGCTGCACAAACTTTATAAGTGTCTACGGAAGGAAAAATTAAACCTCCTCTATCTCTCAAGCCAATTAACTTGTGAAAATTTTGTTTTTCCGTCGACACCAAATGAGTCAAGCAATGTTCACATTTGATTTCTTTTCTGACATACCGTATGACACACCCAGCAATATATCCGACAAGCATTTTTTTCATATCATTGAAAACTGGCACATCTAAATACTGAGCTAAATTGTTGACATCCGTGGGCAAATCTTTTAAAAAACCAAATGAAACATTTTCAGAGTCGTCGGTGTCTTCTTGTCGGTACGATGAAGTAGTTAAATTGATAATTTGTGTAGCGGAAGTACACGTTAATATTGCAATATTCTCCAGAGGAATGCAATTTCCAGTTTCTATACTTCTCATTTCTAAATGCGTTAATAATTTTCGATATATGGCCTTAAATTGTTTTACGTTTGGATTATCATTATGACCCCCATGCATCCTGACGCAGCCGAAAAATATTTCAAGATGATCCTGGCTAAGTTTGTAGGTGGGTAAAAACACTAAAGACTTTTCTTTTTCTATCTGACGTTCATAAAGTGACTTTAAACTTGATATATTTATCAACGTTCCAATAAAACCAGGTTTGCATCTTGTTTCCACAACTCTTTTATAAAATCGCGTTATAACGTAAGTTGGTCGACGATCTTTAGTAACTTTTCTTTTGGTGACACTTTTTATTTGCAAATTTTGTATGTAATCCTGAATCCGGTCCAGCAGTGCAAAAATTTCAGTTTTATTTCCTTTATATATAGGTTTTCTGTAATCGAAATGGGTCATACTTCGTGAGTTAAAAATATCGAACATGTCGTTCATTAATTGAACAAACTCTTCAGTGGGTTGCGATTTTTCAAAATCTGGAAGATGTAGATCAGTTCTGCAAAACTGCAGTGCTTTAGCAATACTCCGGCTTAGCGTCTGCGTAGCAAGCTTTACCTTCATAATTTGATTTCTGAAGGAAATGTGTTTTCTTGAAAGCTTATTTGCCAAATGTAGACCCTCATCTTCCTACAACTGGTGTAGTTTAGCTAAAAAGTTCCAGTCCACAATTTCTTCATTTTTATTTAAAAATTCTTTTTTTGCTTCTAGCTGATTCCGAAGTAATTTTATAACATGACTGGGATCTAAAAAGCATGCAACTTCGCTAGCATCTGAGGGGTGCTTAAATGTAGTTTTTATATTTGCAGTGTCAGTTATATTACAACCAAGTAGCTCCATAGTAGTGAAATTTGTAGCATGCCCATCGAATGTTAGTGATATAACTTTGACTCCAGCTTCGTGACATGAGACAAAGTTTAACTAAATTAGATTTCTGTTCTCCGGTCAAATTGTTTGTCAAAAAGTATCCCAAAGGTATCTTGAATCGCTGGTTTATTCCTACTAACATAAATACAAATGCTAGAGATGCCAAAGCTGTAGACTCTGTTAGTTTATCGCCCATATCAACAACTCCTATATAACGTTTGCCATCCCACAGCTTCTGCTGGCGCAACGCCATTTCGTCGAACATAAGTGCGCAAATTAGTTTATGTGCAGAAACTTCTGCCATTTTTTGCAACGCTGTGAAAGCTTCTTGGGTAAATCCAGGTTCGCTTTTAATGTGGGTGTACCATTTTGCCAACGTTTTAGGATGAGGCAGGCAACTATTGAAGGCTTTTCTGACGTAGTCATAGCCCTTTGGAGAGTAAAAATTTAACGATAAGCAAAATTTTCTGATGGCCGGGGAATATTTATTTATTTTTTTACCAGAGCTTTGCATATGTAAGTTATGAAAAAGTTCAGTTGCTATAATATTCTCACTTAACAAGCTATGAGTGTCGCAATTTATATAATTTTTATCTTTTAAATCCTTTAAAATATTCTTTAGTGAATCATTTTTTTTTCTAGTCGTCGATGTTTTTGTTGTAATGATTTTAACTTATGTTTAGTAGCAACTCGTAACAACTTATGTTTTCTTAAATCTTTTCTTAATTTGCTTTTTCTGGGTGTATCGAATATGGAATCCAGGTCTGAATCTCTAACTTCAGGTACTACAGAATTATCTCTAATGGATTTTCCGGGTAGTTGACTAACTTCAAGTAACTTTGAAGGACCAGCTTGGTCCTGTAAAGTAATTGTGCTCAGTAAAGTCTCAGTAACACTTGATTTTTCCGGTGATGGTGGCAACGCCCATACATTTTTTGGCGGTCTTGATGTTTTTTTAATCAACCGACGACCTTTTTCGGTAAAGTATACATCATCCTCATTAAAATGCAATGAGCATACAACACAAAATTTTGATGGCATCCAATCATTATCCTGCCTGCTTTGACGAATAATAGTGACCCATTCATCGCGTAAAACTAGATCCGTCGGCAATCTGCAAATACATAATTCAAATAATTGTAGTTTAACAATATTTAGCGGCCGATAAAAACCTCAAAATTGAAAATTTTGCACCTTTTGGTTGGTTAAAATAAATAACAGGATTATCAAACAAAGATATATAATATACTAGCTGTTCCCCGCGGTGTCACCCGCTGCTCAGCCCCTAAGGGTTGTAGCGTGATGTTATATAGCCTTCCTCGATAAATGGACTATCCAACACAAAAAATATTTTTTCAATTCGAACCAGTAGTTCCTGAGATTAGCGCGTTCAACCAAACAAACAAACAAACTCTTCACCTTTATAATATTAGTATAGGTAGATTATACAAAATTATTTCTGCTTATCCATGTATAAATTCATCGATCTTTCTACACACAGTGCACATTACCCCTTATTCAAGGAGACCTATTTCGATGTAAACTGGCAACACAGACCAAGAACTGTCAATATTTTTCGTTCAGAGTGAGTCGAAAATATTATAGGGAAAATAAATAACAAAACAATAAAATAAACAATACTTACCTGTGGAATGATATTCCATCTTCTTTTCTTTGTTTTTGGGAACAACTTTTACAGTGTTTAAAGACACAAGACGGCATGATTTGACATAAAATAATAAACCACTTGTGACGTGTAAGCAGTACGACGCGTAGCTTAGTACTGACGCGAGATTGTATTCGCTTTTGAATTTGTATTTGCTTTGGTGGCTTCACTCTTTTACGTTCTACGCGCTCTATCTGCCTATTATTTAATCTGAGGTCCAGAACATATGTTTAAAAAACATAGCCGCCCATACCCGCCCCGTTTTTTTTTGAGATTTTTTTTCGTTAAGAACGTTTTGTTACAGGGACTTCAGGATTGAGGTTTATGACTCGGAATGAGTTGTATGCTATTATGCAAGGTTCCAATGAGTCAACATTTGACAGAAAATTGACGTTTTTGAAGCAGCAACTGCTAAGTTCCTACTCTGATGATGATATAAGAATTCATGATAATAGGTCTTTACCTATGAAATTGCCGTTTTGTATGAAAAAATTTAAACGATTTTTTTTCATGAATTTTTTATTTGTATTAATCGAAGTAATCACCCATGCAATCAATGCATCTTTGCCATCGCAGTGGCAGTTTATTGATGCCCTTCTTAAAGAAATCAGCTGGACGGGAGGCAACAAATTCTTCAAAGGCATTTTGTACTGCCTCTCGGGTATTGAATTTTTTTCCCGCCAAGAAGTTATCCAAATTCTGGAAAAAGTAGTAGTCTGTAGGCGCAAGGTCTGGTGAGTAGGGCGGATGACGGAGAGCTTCCAACCCCAGTTCTTGCAACTTGGAGACCGTCTGCTGTGCAGTATGAGGTCGCGCGTTGTCGTGCAGGAGCAGCGGAGACGAGCGATTGACCAATGCTGGTTGGAGATGCGCCAGCTTCTCCATCATTGTGTTCAGTTCTTCACAGTACACATCTGCAGTAATGCTCACCCCGTTTGGTAAGAAGCTGTGATGAATCACACCGGCGCTAGACCACCAAACAGTGACCATCACTTTTCTAGGGGTAAGTTTTCGTTTAGGGCATTGTTTAGGTACTGAACCAGGATCCAACCAACTTGCTGAGCGCTTGCGGTTATCAAACAGAATCCATTTTTCATCGCAGGTAACAATGCGGTTCAAAATTCCTTCATTTGTGTGTCTGTTGAGCAGTGCAAGGCACGTCTCGACGCGTACTTCGCGCTGGCGATCATTGAGTTCGTGGGGCACCCATTTGTCAAGCTTTTTTACCTTGCCAATTTGACGCAAATGGACCAATATTGTTTTGACGCTAACGTCGAAAGCTGCTGCTAATTCAGCCGTAGATTGTGTATCATCAGCTTCCACAATCGCCTTTAATTCGTCATTGTCGACCAAAGTCTTCGGACGACCGCGAGGTTCATTTTTCAGGTCGAAATTTCCAGAACGGAAGCGAGCAAACCAATAACAGATGGTGCGTTGGTTTGTAGTGTTAGCTCCGTAAACGTCGTTGATGTTGCGTGCCGCTTGTGCCGCGTTGCTGCCACGACGGTACTCATATTCCATAATTACTCGAATTTTTAACGTATCCATGATGACGAAAAAGATTGAAATGCGATGAAAATGTAACACTAATCAATAAAGAAATGACTACTTTTGGAAAAAAAAATCCATGTTTTTAAAATAAAATTAATTTGAAATTAGAATTCTTAGCCAAACAAAAATTATTTTGATTTGAAATGGCCAGTACTGCAGAACGGCAATTTCATAGGTAAAGACCTAATATAAAGCAAAAGATCGCTAACATACAACACAATTTCAAGCAAAAATGGTTAGCAGCTCGTAAAACCAAAGCAAGATTCGAAGAAAATAACGTAGATTGGCTATCCGGATCAATATCGTTACCAGCTACAGGTATGTGTCTGAACAGTTTTTTTTGTTAATTAGGGTTTCGGGTTTCCAAAAACTTGTTGACACTCAGGTAGCTAGCTCATTGTATTGTTTAATTGAAACTCGTTAATATCTACGGATAAACTTTTTTTTTCTATTGTTACAGGAATCAGCCCTGGTCGCCCTCAGAAATCTTTTGTGGATTCTAGTGAAAGGACTAAAAGACGGAAAACTACAGAACTTCGATCAAAAGACGTGGAGGAATTGACCTACGCTACTCAAATGAAGTTAAGAAAACTTGGTAAAGTTGATGCTTCGAAAGTCATAAGAGATCTTACGAAAAGTCCCCGGAGAGCTAAAAAATATGTGAAAGCAATGAGAAGAAATATTCAGACACAAGATCAACCTCGCCAATTGCCACCTTTAAATGCTTTGTCTATGTTCACCGAAGCAGGATTAACAAAATCACAATACGAACGAGTACGAGAAACCAATAAGTCCTTCTTTCCGTGTTATTCGGTGCTGCAAAAAGTCAAGAAAGAATGCTATCCTGAAATTCATCGCGTTACAGAAACGTGTGCTGGTTCAAGTACAAAAATTAATGGATCATACGGCGAATCGACTGATTTCACATCTTGGAGTTGTTGTAGAACAGAATAAGTAAATGGGGTTGTGATGGGTCACAACAGGTGCAGTATAAAATGAAATTTGAAAATGAACCTGATACAGATGCTAATATTTTTCAAAGTTCTGTTGTTCCACTTCAATTAGTATATGGACATGAAAATAAAATCTGTGGCAAAATCCGACACCTTCATCTCCTCGTTATTGCAGACCTATTAGAATCAGATTCGTCAAGGAGACTACAGATATAACAAAAGAAGAAATAGACTACTGAGATGCTACATTTGCGACGCAACCACTTCAGAGTTTAATGACTTATCAAAGAAAAGGCCCCCTAAAGAGGAAAATTTAAGATTCGGGCTGTCATTGCTACATGCTCGTATTCGATTTTTAGAATCAATCCTACTCATAGCATATAGGCTACCTGTAAAAAAATGGAATGTCCGACTTTCGATTGAGGAAAAACAAGCGGTGGAAGTCAGAAAACAAGAGATCCAAGATCAATTTAAGCAAAAACTTGGATTATTGGTGGATATCCCGAAAGCTAATTTTGGGAACACCAATGATGGTAATACCAGTCGCCGATTTTTCGAAAACTACGAAATATCAGCGGAAATAACCAAAATTGATAAAGAACTTATCTACCGACTGAAGGTTATATTAGACACAATGTGCTGCGGGTAAAATTAATGTGAAGCCTTCCAGAAATACTGCGATGAAACTGCCGAGATGTATGTGGTTTTATATGGGTTTTACCCCATGTCTCCAACACTGCATAAAGTACTTCGTCATGGAGCTGAAGTGATAAAACACGCAATTCTTCCAATAGGACAACTTTCTGAAGAAGCTGCGGAAGCTCGCAACAAAAACATAAGGCAATATAGACTTAACTATTCCAGAAAGTTTTCGCGCGTAGAGTGCAATATGGACGTTTTAAATAGGATTTTGTTAACTTCGGACCCCCTATTAACAAGCATGAGAACAAATCTATATTTTAAGAAAAATAGAAAGAAATTGTTTGGAGACGTATTAAATTTGCTTAGTGAGACTGACCTGACCAATGAAAATGTATGTAGTAGTGACGATTTTTTTTTTTTTTCTAACTATAATAAGTCTTTCATTACCTATTTTAACATTTAAACACTTAATAATCGTCGTTCGAGTCATAAAATATTATTGACCAAGTTTTTTTTAAGTGCTTCATGGTATTTATATATTACGTACAAAAACTTAATCTCGGGATTTGTTTGGCTTATGTCTTAGCCAAGTTATGATAGTATACTTAAATGAAGCTGTTGATTTTCTTAATTAATAAATCAGTTATAAAAAATACCTGCAAATAAGGAAATATAGATTATAAATGTACTTGAATAATAATGGGAATATAGTGTATAGCTGGCTGATATTTTCTCACATTGTCACCATAATAATAATATAGCTCTGCTGTAAGATATTTCTTTTACAAATAAGCAGTGCCTGTCGCGTCGTTTTTTTATGTAGGTATTGTCTCTTTGTTTGTTACTTGTGTAAAATAAATGGTTAAATAAATAACCAAGTAGGTACATGTACAATTGAAGCAATTCGCATGTTTCGCGATGTAGTAGTTCTGGATACAGCGACCCTTTATCGTGGTTCTACCTGTTCACTAGCCGCTCCGCTTGCCTCCCCGCATGCGACCTTGCGCCGTTTACCTAGAACTGGTTTTTTTATTAAGGATGGCTCTGGGGCCGTACTATGACGTGTTAAATCCATTATTGTTCCGCTGTGAAAATGAGATGGTGCTATTTATGCAGTATAGCTCCGTCTCTCTCTCACACTGGAACAATGATGGCTTTAACACGTCATAGTACAGCCCCTGGGCACATGTGACCCATTCCCGAGCGTCAAAACTGAAATCCGTTGTATTTAGTTAACAAGGAAAGCACATAACTTGGAAATTGTTTTCAGACGTACTGTTTTTTTACAGATTCCATTTGATGGAACGAGATCAATTTGTCACGCATGCTGGCATCGAATTGACTCGGAACTCAGGAATCAAGACCGCCCGCCTGCCCGCGTCGTTGCTCCCGTCCTTCCCGCTGTTGGAGCCTCATTGAATATTCCTGAGTTTACTCGAGCAGCTAACACGTCCCGTCGCTGCATGATGAACAATTGCAACAACTTACAGCTACGATGTGTTCCAAATTCTATAAAAACGTACCTTCTAAGTTATTATCATTTGTATATTCCTGATCTGGGTCGTATTTGTCAATCACATTTACAACAAACACCTTTAGAGGAATTTTCCGCAAGTATAGCCAATCAGCACACCGACTTTAATGCTCAAAATATCATTGATATTGTTAACATGTATACGTTGGCCCTTGAACGAAGAGGTCAACTAGATTTTGAAAATATAAGCGAAATAGCTGAAGACAACCTGCACTACTGGACTGGTTTAAATCACGAAAAATTCGAACGACTTTTACGACAAACCCCATCACTGCATCGGGAATCTCGTACTCCACGAACAGACTTAGGATTGTTCCTGTGCAAAATTAGAACAGGAGAGCCTAACAGAAGACTAGGCTCTATTTTGAGTATACCTAATACAACTGTGAGCAGAAAAATTAATCTAACGAGAAGATGCCTGTTAACAGAATTCGTGCCCCTGCATTTAGGGTTAGACCACATCACCCGGAATGATGTAATAAACCGTAATAGAGTTTTACCTGTACGTATATTTGGTAGTGAAGAATCCCCAAAAGCGATTATAATATGTGATGGCACATACTTATTTGTTGAAAAGAGCTCAAACTTTTTATTCCAAAGGCAATCATATAGCTTACACAAATATCGCAACTTAATAAAGCCATTTATGATTGTTTGTGGGGACGGACGGCTACATCTTAGATGTGACAGGACCGTACAACGCTGTAACAAGTGATGCTGATATAATGACTCAAATTCTATCAAATTACGGCGAGCCTACAGAATCGAACCCGTTTCACTATTTCTTTGAAGAAGGTGATATTGTGATTCTGGATAGGGGTTTTCGTGACTCTATACCATTATTAGAGGAGCATGGTTATGTGGCACACATGCCACCCTCTAAGAGGCGAGGTGAAACTCAACTTACAACCGAAGAGTCAAATAAATCACGGCTAGTAACCTTATGTCGATGGGTTGTCGAGACAGTCAACGGAAAATTCAAACGGGACTATAAGTTATTCCGGCACAGAATGTTCAACATTACCATGACTACCATTTTTAGCGATTATAACGGGTGATTCATTTAGAGGTACTTTTTTATCTATGGATTTGTTGACAGATAAAGCGTCAGTCGTGTTATTCTATCATGATATTTTTGTTCAGTATAGTTTGATATTTCATCATGGAAAGACTTAGGCCGACACAGCGTCTACAAATTGTTCAGCTGTATTACGAAAATCAGCTCTCTACGAGGAATGTGTTTCGTGGACTTAGAGCAACTTATGGTCCACATAATCGGCCTACCGAACGCACGATTCGCTATACGATCGAAAAGTTTGAAAGCCAATTTACATTATTAGATAATACACGACCAAATAGACCACATCCAGCACGTAGTGAAGAAAATATTGCGGCGGTAGCTGAGAGTGTACGCGATGACCGCGAAGAATCGATTCGGCGCCGTTCGCAACAGCTTGGCTTGTCATATGCGACAACTTGGCGTATTTTACGTAAGGATCTTCGTTTAAAAGCATACAAAATTCAACTTGTGCAAGAATTGAAGCCGACAGACTTACCGAATCGTCACCGATTTAGTCTTTGGGCTCTTGAAAAGCTTGAAGAAAATGCACTGTTTTCGACAAGAATTTTGTTTAGTGAGGCACATTTCTGGCTTGACGGATATGTCAACAAACAAAATTGCCGTATTTGGTCTGAAGAGCAACCTGAAGAGATTCAAGAGCTGCCATTACATCCAGACAAAACAACGGTTTGGTGTGGTTTATGGGCCGGTGGCATCATCGGTCCATATTTCTTCAAAAACGAAACCGGCCAGAACGTAACTGTCAATGGCGACCGTTATCGTGCCATGATAACTGAATATTTGTTGCCTGAAATTGAAGCCCGTAATCTCCAGGACATTTGGTACCAACAAGACGGCGCTACTTGCCGTACAGCCCGTGAAACCATGGCTTTATTGCGAGAACAATTTGGTGAACAGATAATTTCGCGTTTCGGACCGGTGAGTTGGCCGCCTAGATCCTGCGACATCACACCCCTAGACTTTTTCCTTTGGGGCTATATAAAGTCCAAAGTCTATATGGATAAGCCGCGTACGATTGAGCAACTGGAAGCCAATATTACTCGCGTCATTCGCCAAATACCACTTGAAACGCTCGGACGCGTCATTGAAAATTGGAACTGCAGGATTGACCATGTTAACCGCAGTTACGGACAACATTTGAAAGAAATAATCTTTAAAAAATAAATGTCAAGAATGATTGTTTTGTATGATAATAAAGATAACCCGATACATTAGTAAATTTTTTTTTTTTTTTAGTTTTAAAAAAAGTACCTCCAAATGAATCACCCGTTATTATTTTACCATGGGCTAAAACCAAAATTGGTACGAAGGTTTTAATTGGAGATAACCTGGCGTCCCACATAAATCACAAAATTGTGAAGAAAATGATATACGTTTCATATTTTTACCCCCAAATTCATCCCATTTGACTCAACCGTTAGACGTGTGCTATTTTGGCCCATTAAAAAAACTATGGAGAGAAATTCTATTACATTACAAGATAAAAAACCCAAGAGAAGCCACAATTAACAAGGGACAATTCCCAGATCTACTCAAAAAACTAATGGAGCAACTTAACGAAAAAAAACACAACATAATCAGTGCATTTAAAAGTACTGGCATTACACCATTAAACCCAGGTAAAGTAATTAGTAAACTACCAGGCTCAAATCCCAAGGTGATGCCGTATACTATCGACAATGCATTATTAGACTGGCTGCAGGAGACACGCAGTCCAGATCCAAATAAAAAAATACGAAACAAGAAACTAAATGTCCCACCGGGAAAATCGGTCTCTTCAAGCGATTTTAAAGAAGTATCAACTCAACCAAAGAAAGGAAAAACAATAAAAAATAATAAAAGGCTAGAGGAAAATGGTCCAGAAACTGTGCAGCAAAATTCTGGCTCATTACTGCAGTCAAAGTCATCGCCGATGCCAGAAGCTCCCGATAGCTTGAATAACTTGTGTATCATGAGTATCAATGCTGACATGCAAAATATTGAGGAATCCTCGTCACAAGTATCAACTGTTCATTGTTTGGGAAAAATTTCAAGAAACGACCAAGTTAATGTGCCATTTATTAACGAAATACCAGAATGCCTACAAACCAAAAAAACGAAAATAGTAATTACCTCTGATGTCACTATCAAAGCAGGACCGTCTCAAAAAAATCCGCAAAGTAAGCAAGGAAATACAAATCTTATAATGAAAGGGGTCAAAATATCGCGGTCTGCCTTACACATGGAATTACTCCCAATAAAAAAAGAAATGGTAGCTAATAAAAGAAAAATCCTCGAAGAAATTACACAAGAAATAAAAGAAGACGTGACAGATGCCGTTGAAAAGAAACCAAACTATGAAACTATGAAGAGAAAAATAATAAGTAAGGGAACTAGAAAAAAGAAGTCGCAGAAGACTCGAAAACCTAACAAACAAAAAAAGAAGAGATCCGATAGTGAATCCAGCATTGAAATGTATGAAGCTGAAACGGACGATTCAGAATATGAAACTATGGACGAATTCATCAGACACTACCAACAAGAAGAACAAGAAAACGTAGAACCACCAACAACTTACGGAATTTCGGACATTGAATATTTCACAGAGATTGATAATAAATTTAAATCAGATTCCTGGATTTTGGCTAAATTTGTTACAAAAAAGAGCGTAAAGCATTTCGTAGGAAAAGTAATATCAATGAAAGATAACGTGCCTGAGATCAAATTTGTGAGGAAAGTGAAGGAATCAAAGTTTAAAAGAGGATCAGTGTTTACTTACCCAACAATAGAGTTATCAGAGAGAGGGCGCTAGTGGCGCACAGTTAACATCGACTCCGTATTCGAAATAAGTAAATAAATAGTAATTGTGCATTAATTAACGAATTATTTCTGTGATTGTGTGCATAAAGTGACTATTGACGCTAATTAGTGTTATCTCCACAAAATTCATGTGTAAAGTGACAATATAAACAACTATATGTGCAGTGTTTAAAACTCAAATAAATCGATGACACGGGTGTAAAGAAAGCGTATAAGGCGACTTGATGATGTAATAATACCAATAACTACAGGTACAATAATTAATTTATATCAAAAACTCATTTATCTCATAAAGTGAAAATAATAGTCGTTAATTTTCAATGTTTTGAATTCATAAACCCATGAAAATTGAGTAGAGTGACATCTAGTGTCCCAAAAATCGATACGGTGCAATAGACATCTAGTGAGAAATAGCAGTACTGCATACACAAACTATGAGCGAAATCAATAACGTCACCGTAAGGCGCCCACGAGCGCTCTCAAACTCGGACTACAACTTAGACGAAAGCCTCGTCAACCGCACCCTAGATGGCACTGTGTGCAGTATGCCTGATATATCAGATGATGACGACATTGATTTAATAACTCAATTAAAGAAAAATATTGATGATCTCACCAATAAACTCAATAGTGCAAATGGAGAAATTGACTCACTAAACCTTGAAATTGAAAAGCTTAAGAAGGAAAATGTAAATCTGAGTCGTAAAAACTCATTCTACAAACAAATAGTGACTAGTCCGACACAATCACTTACCAATACCAATACACCTAAAAAAAGGGGGTCCAAATATCCAAAACAAGCAGAATGTATAAATAAACAAACACAGACTGATTCTGAAATAACAGTAAAAGAAAAAGTTACCAAAAACTATGACCAACAAAAAACGATTACTACACATTCCAGTCCACAGATGGCGCCACTACCTTCGAATGAGAAAGGGACAACACAAAAATATATTCAAGTGAACAAAAACAAATTGAAAAAGAAGCTATGTATATTAAGTACGAATAAAACTAATAATATATTAACTCTGGCGAAAGAATATTTTACAGATAATTATCAAATATGTCACTACCTAACACCAAGGGTGGATATTATGCACCTTCTACGGGATTTACAAACAAAACTTCTACACTACACAAAGAATGATTTTTGCATAATAATGATCGGCGAGGAAGACTTTAAAACTACTAAATGTTACTATGACATAATTACATACATGAGAAACGCTTTACAGAACATAAAGAACACAAATATAATTATTACTTTGCCAACATATAAATATAATAATGACTATAATATTTTATATAACTCAAGAGTGGAAATGTTCAACAACATGTTATGTATGGACAATATTACACATAATTATTCGTATGTTCTGGACTCAAATTTGAACTTGAGCTATCACCATTCTACGTACATAAGGTCAGGAACCGTAAAAGACTGCGCCATGAGAGTAATTTTTGAGGACCTTTTCAACCTTCGATTGGGAATCTTAGAGGAAAATGCTCTCGTCGAAGAAGGTGAATCAAAAGACCAGTTTTTTCTCCAGTAAATGCATTAACATTTTGCACCAAAATATTGCTGGTTTACTAAATAAATCAAATGCTCTTACGGTATGCTTGAATGAACTATCTGATACAAACTTAAATGTAGATATTATATGTATTACCGAACATTTCATCATGCAAGGTCACGAAAAGCATCTGTGCATACCAAATTTCACTTTAGCTGCATGTTACAGTAGACCGGAAAAGAAGAGAGGAGGAACATGCATAATTGTGAATACTTGCCACCAATGGAGGGAAATTCCTCAAATATCAAAGCTATCATCACCAGGGGTTTTTGAATGTTGTGCTGTCGAGCTTATTAATTATAAATTAATAGTTGTATGTATTTACAGAGTACCAAACGGCAGGAATTTAAACTACTTTTTTTTGATAAACTTGAAACTTTGCTTCAAGAGATATCTAACAAGCGTTGCAAGAATGTTGTAATTGCAGGCGATTTTAATATTGATGTCTTAAAACCGAGTAACAATTCAGTTGCACTTGAGTATATACTACTAGGTTACAATTTGAAACTTGCTCTTAAACAGCCAACTCGAATGGCTAGTGGGACATGTATAGATAATTTTGCGCATAATTTTAAGAAGAGTTGTAAGACGGATGTACTTGAGTTTGCTTTATCAGACCATACAGCACAGCTACTGCAATGTCCAGTTCCCAATGTATATAATATCAAATCCTGGTATATAACTAGAAGAGATTACAGTAACGATAATATAGAGAAATTTAAAAATAGCATAAGCAGTCTCAAATTCTCGGAGATATATCTTACTGACGATCCCAACGTAGCTTACAATGAATTTATCGACATATTCAAGTTATTTTACGAGTTATGTTTTCCATTTAAAGAAATAAAAATAAACCTAATAAATAAACCAAAATGGCTTTCACGTGGAGTTAAATTATGCAGTAGGAAAAAAAGAGAACTTTTGTGGCGATCCAGGTTGAAACCCAACCATGAAAACAAAAAGAAATTCACTACCTATTCTAGACTATATAATAAAATAATTAACTTGACACAAAAAGCTCAAAATAACCACAAAATACAGCAATCTAAAAATAAATCAAAGACTACATGGCAGGTAATTAATCAGACAAAGTACAATATCCCTAAACAACGAATTGAGAAACTTAAAGTTGGTAATCAAATTTTATACAAACCTTATGATATCGCTAGTGCTTTTAATGACTTTTTCGTTGACAAAATACGTCCGAAAATAGATATTGACTGTAAGCCGAAAACATGCATCTCGTCCATGAAACATAACTCAATGTTTATGGCACCCAGCACACCACACGATTTGAATAAAATAATAATGTCGCTTAAAAATACTAACAGTGTTGGTTTTGATGGAATCGCCACAAAGATACTGAAGTCTGTCTCAACCACGATATGCGAACATTTAAGCCACATACTGAACCTTATTATTTGTACGGGTAAATATCCAGATGCTTTAAAAACATCTATAATAAAACCCTTATTTAAAAAAGAAGATAAGGAGTTGATGGAATATTATAGACCTATTTCGCTCATACCGGTTATTTCGAAGATCTTTGAGAAATATATTTGCAGGGAATTATATAATTATATGGAAAAATATAATATACTTTGCGAAGAACAAAAAGGATTCAGACAGCACAGAACCATCAACATGGCAGTTTATGACTTTTTGAACCTTATTATGAGTAGCGTGGATAAACGATCCCCCATATGCGCTATATTTTGCGATATGACCCAGGCGTTCGATTATGTCCATTATAATATATTACTTCATAAATTAGAAGGCTATGGCATAAGGGTAACGTGCTCGAACTTATAAAATCTTATCTGGAAAACAGAACACAAATAACCGAAATAAGCAACATTAACATTGTTACTAAGCACGAAGACATTATAAGGTCTCGAGAACGTAAAATCTCATACGGTGTACCACAAGGCACCGTGATAGGCCCGTTTTTATTTATTACTTATGTAAATGATATGCCCATGTCCCTTGAATATCCTATAACTATGTTTGCAGACGATAGCACTATAACAATCCCATGTAAAAGTACAAATACATATGAAAAAAACATAAATAATTCTCTTGACGCACTAATTAAATGGCTAGACGAAAATAATTTAAAAATTAATTTAGGTAAGACAAAAATAATGCACTTTAGACAACGTACTCCCGGCGGAACTATTCTCAACATCCATTACAAAAATGACAAAATTGAGGAAGCAGAGGATACCAAATTTTTAGGGTTGCAAATAGATTGCAACTTAAATTGGAAAGCACATATAGACAGTTTGTGTAAAAAATTGAGTTCATCCGCATATGTGTTATATAAACTATCCTCCATTGTAGATGTCAAAACACTTCTTACGGCTTACTACGGAATAGTTGAATCGCACTTGCGCTACGGTATCATTTTCTGGGGGAACTCAACTGATCGAGATATAGCATTTAAGGCCCAGAAAAGATGTCTCCGATCATTGTTAAAACTTAAATCGACAGACAGTTGCGCGCCTTATTTTAGGTTACATAAAGTCTTGACACTTCCGTGTATCTATATTTTCGAAGTAGCTATGTTTGTCAAGCAAAATCCATCTCGTTTTGAGCGCCTGGCTGTTGTATTCCCAAGGAATAGGCGTGACAACAGCAAATTATGTCAAGTATCATGTCGAACCACTTTAATGCGTAAGAGCGTTTCTTGCATGGCCCCAATTATTTACAATAAATTACCGAGTTGTTGGAAATCTTTAAATACAGCACAATTTAAGAGTAGATTACGGAATTTTTTGATAGATAAAACATACTACAGTGTAACTGAGTTCCTATCGGAGAAAAATATTTGTTAATTAGTGATTCTTGACATTTTGATTTTTGTTGCATGACATTTTTTGATTTTTGACATTTTGATTTTTGACATTTTGATTTTTGTTGCATGACATTTTTTGATTTTTGACATTTTGATTTTTGACATTTTGATCTTTGACATTTTGATTTCTGACATCTTGATTTTGGTTAATAATAATAATAATAGTAATAGTAATGAATTGATCTAAATAAGTGTAATAAATGAATTGATCTAAATAAGTGTAATAATAGTGTTTATAAATAATTTCAAATGTTTGCATGCCGATTGGTAAAATATGGCTGAGCTAAATGTAATCTTAAGAACTATTATGTATTACCCATATTTGCAAAATAAAACTATTCTATTCTATTCTATTCTATAGAAGATATATGTACTATGAACCATTTAGATGATATTGTTAAGGTATTGCCTGAGCCAAACATTTCTCGAAGGGGTCATATCATATTTAATATTGATTTGAGTCATTACAACATCCAATAATATTTTAGCCTATTTTGAAGACAGTGTTTTTTGTTTTTGTTGTATTTTTGACTGACGTATTTTGAGACTGATTTAATGTCTAAATATTAGGGTTATTCCACTATTCCCCACTGAAAATTCCCACCAAGGGGGATTTGTGAACTTTTTTGTCCACAAATCCCCATCAGTAGGGATTTGCGGACAACAGTTCACAAATCCCCATTTTTATGGTGATTGTTACAATATCAACCTTCGCTTTGTCAAATTGCGATCATCGGCCCCTTTGTCATTTGTGGTGATTATTTAGTGAGTATACAGGCAGAAATTTAATACATTTGCATTATTTTAACCAAGTATTCTAATCATATCGTATTCTATATTTCTTCAATAAGGACAACAATATTGAAAAAGAAATGATAATTAAAGTTATATTGTGCCTCTAATTTTCATTTCCGTCATTTTGTATTTTTTTTATTTGGGCATGCCAAAGAAAAACATTTAATTTTAATCAAAAAGTAGGTTACAAAAGAGGTGGACGTAAAATCAATAAAGTACATACTAATTCCATGCGTAAAATCGAATGAATGAAACGGAACCTCATGCTGATTGCTATCATAAAATGATTTGTTTTTAATAATTTACTACATCGGTATCTCGTCGAGAGATAGAGATAATTGTCAAAGTGCCTTTTACTCGTGCGTAACGGACAAGAATGACGTCAAAATCGTAAACAAAGGATCATGAACAAGAATGTATGGGCGGCACACACACGTCCGCCACTGATGAAACCACTGTAATTTTGACATTACTTCTCCCTTTACTCAGTCCAACGCGCATCAAAATCTGTCTCGGGGTTATTCAGTTCCAACAATGTTAGGGTAGGTTAGGTATGTATTGGTGGCACACCCACATCCGCCACAGATGAAACCACTGCAGTTTTGAAGACATTACTTCTCCCTTTACTCAGTCCAACGCGCATCAAAATCTGTCTCGGGGTTATTCAGTTCCAACAATGTTAGGGTAGGTTAGGTATGTATTGGTGGCACACCCACATCCGCCACAGATGAAACCACTGCAGTTTTGAAGACATTACTTCTCCCTTTACTCAGTCCAACGCGCATCAGAATCTGTCTCGGGGTTATTCAGTTCCAACAATGTTAGGGTAGGTTAGGTATGTATTGGTGGCACACCCACATCCGCCACAGATGAAACCACTGCAGTTTTGAAGACATTATTTCTCCCTTTACTCAGTCCAACGCGCATCAAAATCTGTCCCGGGGTTATTCAGTTCCGACAGTGTAAGGTTAGGTTAACATAAGTAGCGCTCTTGGGTCAGAATGTTACTAACTGTGTTCCAAGCAATTGAAATAATAAGAGTATTAAGTGTGCATAAAAGTGATTTTATTGGACCGTCTTCAAAACTACAGTGGTTTCATCTGTGGTGGAGCTGGTGTGTTTTGCCCACGATCCTTTCGACAAAACATGCTTGTCATGTTAGCCCTGCAGGAATGCAGTTCCGTGTTGTCGAGCGACAAAGCGAGGAGTTTAGGAATTACATGCTCAAACAATGGCTACAAGAAGAGTTTATTAAAATTTGGTGTGCATGGGGTCAGAACCACCGAACTACTAATTTAGTTGAAGCATGGAACAAAAAAATCAAAAAACGCGTGGTAACAAAGAATCCCAATCTTATGAAGCTTCTCACTTCGTTGGCTGAAGATGCATCTTACTATGAAGTTCTTGCATTGCGGGTTTCTGAATGTAGAGCTGCAGGTATTACAGAACAATCAATCAAAAGTATTAATCGCGACAAATATATACATGAGGTCCAAATGGAACTTATTAATGGCGAAATTACAATTGGGCACTGCTTGGAAAAACTTAGGTGATTCAACAATTTTTATATTGACACATTACTGATTATGTAACAGTTGTAGGTCTGCCTTGCATTGTATCGTTGCGTGGGTATCTTATGTTTTTACTGTGACCTCTGAGTTTGTTTAGGCCTTTCTTCTCGGAGTAGTCAGATAGGAAACGCCCGTTTAGTCGTATAATGCCTAATTCGCAAAATGGCACCCGATTCTCTAAAGGGCCAATTCGCGAATGGACTAGTTCTCAAAAGGACTAATTCGCGAAATGGCTAATTATCAAAAGGACTAAGTAGTAAAATGCCTAATTCGTGAAAGGACTCATTCGTAAAAGGACTAATTCGTAAAGTGGCTAATTCTCCAAATGGCCAACTTTTACCAACTCATGCCTTGAGTTAAATTACATGAAAGAACATGCATACATACAGTTTAACATTATTAAAACTAGCTCCACCTAGTCAATGGATGAGTAAATAGATGTTGTTCTAACGTTAGATAAAGAATATAAAAATCACTTGGTATTTTCCTCATCTATATTTACTAGGATTATTTAATAATAAAGTACTACATATTGTCTACTGTCGTGATGTATAAACATTTAAAATATATTATAATTGTTTACACACCTCTTTTGTTTATAATACAAAACCTTTTCAATGTAGACAAGGCAAAAGAAGAGAACATCGTTTGACAGTGACAAAATATGTTAATTAAAATGTACTAAATGTTATAATAAAGTATTATTATATTAAAAATAGTTTTCACTCATCGTGGTGAGAACAATAATTTATGCAACTAAAGCATAAGACGGAACGCCGAGTAATATTTTTTATGAAAGTGCGGGTAGTTATGAGTGGATAATAATCTATTTGTTAAATTCACCGTCATTTATGTTTTCGTTCATAAGTTTCTGTTTATAGAAGAAGTAGGTTATTTCATGAGAAAGATGGAAAAAGACATTTTAATTACTAAAAATCAAAAAGGTAATGATACTTTATTGTACGATGGGCATAGGTTTAATAAAACTAACCGAATAAATAAAGACGGAAGTTCGTTTTGGCGATGTGTCAATAAAAACGAGTGTAGTGGGTCGGTTACTGTGGACATACATTTGAAGAAAATATTGAGGAAATCTCAGCATAAATGTTTACCTCATCAGGAAAAAAACGATATACTACTTAACATGAACAAATTTTTGCTAAGTTTTTTGTTTGCATTTCGTATAAAACATAACATAACCTAGAAAATTAACTTCGATTTTTCATGTCATTTAACTCATGGAATGAGTTGGTAAAAGTTGGCCATTTGGAGAATTAGCCACTTTACGAATTAGTCCTTTTACGAATGAGTCCTTTCACGAATTAGGCATTTTACTACTTAGTCCTTTTGAGAATTAGCCATTTCGCGAATTAGTCCTTTTGAGAACTAGTCCATTCGCGAATTGGCCTTTTTGCGACTGTGTGCCATTTTGCGAATTAGGCATTATACGACTAAACGGAAACGCCGACCTCTTCTAGTTTTAAAAATGTGATTGACGTGTAAAAGTGTTTGTACAAACCTACTTACAGAAATAAATCATTTATCATTATTGTTGCAATTTTGAATCAATCAAAATCAATTTTGTGATTTTATTAGGTAGTAAGAAGTTGTAGGGATCTTGTAGGGATCTGTGATTTTATTTAAACACTGTAAAACTCTGATTTTATTAGTAAAAATGTAATTTAGCCATTACTTTAATTTGTTTGATTATAAAAATAATCAATGAGTCCCCTCCGTAAGAAATAAAATCTTCGTGATTCTTGTTTGTATTTTATTTTTAAACCGATGGGGATTTGTGGACAAAAAGTTCACAAATCCCCACTGGTGGGGATTGTCAGTGGGGAATGGTGGAATAACCCAAATATTAATATAAGTTAAATGCTTTTGCTGTTCACTTTTTGATAAAAGTTTTTTCTCTTATTAAGCTAGAAACTGAAGCCTATGATTGGCCTAGTCTGATTTAATAGGTATCTAAGATTTAGTATTGATGTACCTATGTGAACTTAAAAATGATAAGCCAAATATTTTTATCTAGTTCCTATGTTTACCATAAATGTTTAATACAACTATTTAGTTAAAAGGTAAATATTACCTGATTTGTATTTATGTATGACTGGCATATTTAAGTCTGTATTGATCTCTAAAAAAAGTATTGAGGTACCTAAATAGATTTAAGAATACGATTAATTTAAGTAAATATTTTCTGATGCTGAGTTTTTATGATAAATATTTTTTGGCACTTTAATAAATAATTAACAAACTATTTTTTTCTTTTTTTGCAGAAACACTTTACCTCCCTTTATTTTGCAGTAAGTTAAACTAACAATAATTTTGGCAGCCCTATCAAAAATACATCAAATGTATGGAGTTAACTTCAAACTGTTGCCTAACTTCGCCTACAAAAGTTTTTTAAATAAAAAACTACACTATGGTGCTTTATTGAAAGTTTAAAGTCATCTGTCACATCCCAAAATGCTTACACTAGATGTAGTAAGTAGTATTTCAAATATAATTTAATATTTGACGCTATGACATGATGCAGGCGAAGTTAGGGAAAAGTACCAATACTTCGCCTATCACATTTGAGACCAATTTTTAGGCAAATAAGCAATGAATATGGAAGAGTAATTATATAATACCGATAGATGGAGATATGTAAAATCATTTTTTTGACATCATGATTTGAAATACTTTTAAATCTGGAAGAGATATTACAAAAAGTGTCAAAATCCAGGCGAAGTAACGGGTCACGACGGTAGGTATTTTCTTTGTGTTCTTTCATTCAAAATGAGTTTCCGATATTGCTGCGCGCTGTCCCGAGTAGGTAGAGTAACTGTGAAAGCTTAAATTCAGTGTTATAATTACAGAATAAAAACAGAATTCGATGAGCTATTGTTTTTGATTCCATTTAGTCATGAAACATTCTAAACAACGTTAATCCAGTAGGTAGTAATGATTGGATTTTAAAGTAAATACCAATTACGCACTTTCTTTTTGTCCATTGAAACATTGCTGGGCCCGCGTGCTCTCTTCCGAGAGCGGAAAGAGGCACGAGAACACGTGGGCCCAGTTTAGTTAGAATCGAGTTTCCACACTATCCCATTGGGTGTAACCCTGTAATGGTAGCGATGTTTGTGTGTAAATAAGTAATTTAATAATTATATATAAGTTAGCAAATATTATAGGGAATTATATAAGTATTAATACATCGTTGCCTATTGTAATTGAGTAATAATGTGCCAATAAACTATAGCTATTTGTTTCGTTCCAGGAAAAAACTTTTTCCTTCTGGCTTCGGCGGTGGCAAGAAAGCAGAACCCTGGAAGCCCACCACCGCCAACTGTACGCGAGAGCCACGACGGCGGCAGACGATGCGGCTATGGTCGCTTCACACTCTGCCGATCCTTTTTTGAGCACACGAGTGACCTTAACTTCGTACAGCGTGAGTCCATATGTAGCTTATTATCACACTTATCACCTTAACGTATTCATAATTTACATAAAATTTGGTTTTCATAAAAAGTTAATAACGAAATTGATTAAAATAATATCTACTACCTAATAGACATGTAATCTGCGTTGGCAATTCATTTGCCAAACATGTAAACAAACCCGAGTTTTTGGAAAAAATAACTGTAATACCTACACATCAGGTTCACTTTGCACTACGACTACAAATTTTTATGACTTTTTCAACAGTACTAGTCGGTCTCAAATCAACTTTATTTACACTAGTGTAAAGTTGATGTTTGTCTCTTGAAGTGAAAAACTCGTATTTGTTTACATGCTAGGCAAATAAATTGCGAACGTAGATTAGTTGGAACCGTTGGAAGGGCGCTCGGCGCTCACTCAAACCGGTATTTCGCGCGCCGCGCGGCCAGACTCGGTAAATGTTATTAGTATTGCTGTTAATGTTATTAGTTAGTAGTACTGTTAGATAAATCTTCAGTTCTTTACAACCCACCTCAACAAAAGTGGAAGTTCTCAATTCGACGGATTGTTTATTTATGTATGTTTATATTTTAAAGAATAATTTTTAACAGTCCCATACTCATTTAGTTAAGTTGGCCCGTCCAATTTGTCATAACAAGTAATTTAAATACTTACATAAGATTCTTATGTAAGTATTTAAATTACTTAACAAAATTTTCTTTGTTTTAGATATCAATGGATACCGTCAGAAGGCGCATGAGGGACGCCGGAAAAAAATGCTGCCGCCCTGCCAAAAAGATTTCTATGACCCAGGCGCATAAGGAGGCAAGAGTAAGTTTTTGCCTCGAGTATTATAATTTTGACTGGGCAAATAATATCGTCATTTTCGTAGATGAAAAAAGCTTCCGGTCGGATATGGACGGAAGAAAAATATTATGGCGCAATAGCAATGAGCGCTATGTGGAGATGAATACTTTGCCAAATCGGGCAAGTGGAAGAATATCTCTAAATTTTTGGGGATGGATGAGCTCCATGGGACCGGGTGAACTGGTGGAGGTTAGCGGGCGCATGACAGGGGATCAGTACGTCGAAATTTTACGCGACGTGATGATCCCCACCGTGCGCCTGCACTACCCAGAGGGCATTATTTACTTGTGCCAAGACAACTGCCGCGTGCACACCTGCAGAGTGGCGCAGGCGTGGTTCGCGGCACAGGATGACGTCATCTGCCTGCCATGGCCTGCAAAGAGCCCCGACTTAAACCCAATCGAGAATCTATGGGGTCTCATGGTTCTCGATTAGGATGCCTCAGAAATCCGTAACAACGAAAACTTGCGGCGAGAAGCCCATACTACATGGGAGCAATTTAGAGGCACGGACTGCTGCTGGAACATGGTGGCCGGCATGAAGGACAGGCTGGACGCTGTTTTAGACGCGCAAGTTGGTCCGACCAAATATTAAATATATTGTTTTGGCAACGCGTTAGGGACTAACTACACTCATTCAACGCAATTCAGCGTTTGTCCATAGAAAACACCGGTGATGCATATGGAGATGCATACGGATCCGTTCAGCTTTCCGAAGTTGAACGGATGCGTAGGTACGCATCTCCATAAACCGGTGTTTTTTGTACACCAAAGCTGAATTGAGCTGAATAAGTGTAGGTAGTCCCTTAGGGCGTTTGTGCACTACACGGAATTTTACCGCCCGGCAGTCCGATTTTTTATGGTCTTATACAAATATTTATACTAGTTTGGTCGAAATTTGTATTAGACCGTAAAAAATCGGGCGGTAAAATTCCGTGTAGTGCACAAACGCGCTTACGCTCCTATGTAGTTATTTCGTAACAACTTAAAGGCCGATCTTGTTGCGTATTTCTGAGGTCAAGTTTGGGCTCTTTTAGGTCATGGCATATTCTTTATCGCTAACGAGCGAACATAGTCTTAACTTTACTCTACAACCCTATAGGCATTATACTCAATGTCTGACAGCGTGTGCGAACACTTAGACACTCGGTGTCGCGTGTAGGTATTATGAGTTGAACACAAAACACTCTGTGCCGGGAACTGTGTGCACGGTGTATAGTGTCGTAGTCTTAGCTTTAGATGACGAACTCCGTTTCTACGGCACTAGTAAATAATGCACTTAATTCACCCGGGGTTCCGGGAACCTATCCTATGTGTCATGATCTATTTAAGTGCCAAGTTTCATTGAAATCCGTTCAAACGTTAAGGCTTGAAAAGTAATAAATATCCATCCATACATTCTCACAAATTTCACAACAAATAGTAGCACAGTTTTACAATCCTTAAGTAGTATTTTAATATTTTATTTATCAAAATAAAGGTTTTTAGGTATTTCCAACCATTGTTTCTCAAACGCTTATTCTTCCATTGCTCGATTTGGGAAAGACGCCAGACATGTCGTTCGTTGGTGTTGTGTCATAATAAACTAGCTCCCTCCATGTCCTTCCCCAGACTTGAAAGTATCTCCATATTTTTCTTTGTATCATCTACAAGTAGTTGTTCCGGGTCTGGCTGTTTGTGTATGTGAGTTTAAATGTTTGTAAACGCACCCACAATACAAGAGAAATTCCTAGTGTGGGGCAACGATTTTAATAAAGAAAGAAAGATAAGAAAAAGTTACTTTCGCATTCATAATATTAGTCATAAATATAATATAATAATTTAAACTATAACTTGTATACCTACTTCTTTTCGTACCGCACCGATGTTCCTTGCGAATTTTTCGTTACTATTGTTGGTGATAATTTAAGTTAGGGCCGTCACCCACTTGCGGCATGGCACAACAAGGGATTTTAGTAAGCGTAATTAATCTGAGATCTTATTTTATCATGGTTAGCGTTCGCAATTTGGGATCCCAGTGCATGCTAGAACGTGACGTGCCGCCAATGGGTGCCGGGCCTCATACAGCCCAGTCAAATTATACTAATCTAGGTAAAAGCTTACTTTTGTTTGGCGGCACCATTTGATTTTGCTTGGCAGCCATTGGTAGATGTAACTGTATTATTAATCTGTTCCACATATCAATAAAAGAAAAGCTTGTAAACAATAAATATTATCTACTTGTTTTATTGAATCTATTGTATAAGTAGTTTGATTTTATAAATTTTGTTGCTAGTATATTTTAATTTACAGTGGGTATTTGTTTTTTAAGTTTTCAAATATATTAAAAATAATAGGTAAGTAGATTGTTATTCCGCATTTTATTTTGATTTTTTTCCCGTGATTTCACACCCGTAAGAACCTATCCTATGTCCTTTTCTGATAGGTAGGTACCTATGCAAAATTCCATGTTGATGGTTGTGTAATTGTGGCGCCAAAGGCAGGGGTCTAGCTACCGCCGTATCTATTTATAATAGGTACCGACGACATATACCTATATTTACTTAATAAAACGTCACTGTCGTTTTTGCACAAGACCCCCCGCTAAGATATTTTTACATGGGGCCCCATAACAGCTAGCTACGCCACTGCGTGAAAAATGAAAGCGTAACAAATAAACAAACTTAGTTTCGCATTTTATGCGGATTCACCCGAGTTTCCATGTCCTATTCTGTACCGCTGACAACGTGTTACATGCAACATTTCATGATGATGCGTAACAAACAAAGAAACTCATATTCTCATTTATTTTATTTCTTGACGGCACGGTTGGCGCAGTGGTTAAGCGATTGACTGCTGCGCTACGGACGGAACAAATATTTTTATGGCCTACAAGTAGTTGTTCCGGGTCTAGTTGTTTGTGTATGCGAGTTTAAACGTTTGTAAACGCACCCACAATACAGGAGAAATTCCTAGTGTGGGGCAATGTTCAAAAAAAAAAAAACAAATTGGATGCAACGCCGTAACGATAACAATAGATTTGAATTTTGTTTGAAAATTCATAACCTTTGAAATCGTATCTTATTGCGCTAGTAATAAGATACGATTTCAAAGGTTACGAATTGCTAGGTAATCCGTTACTAAGTTCAACCAAAAATAATAGTATGATCGAGTCGCGGATGAAACACGGCAGACTGAAAAGAGGCTTTTTGTCGGTATAATTAATTGGCTAAACTTCACACACGTTCGTGATGGCGTATGTATCCATATTTAAGCCGATTGTGTTATGGGTTTTCAGCATTAAGTTTCGTAAAAATACTTAGAATAAAAGAACAAAGAACGCACGAAAACAGGTGACTGCCCAGTCCACCAGTAAGTAGGTAACAAAACCCGGAAATCCGGATTAAAGACTACTTGAAATTAAAATAAAATACGTTTTTCTTACATTGATTATTTATACCTATCTACTTAATAATACTCGTATTCATCGAGAGCGTGAAATTTCGCAAATTAATTGTGTAACGGTGTATACATACCGTACCCACTTACCTGTCCAAATGTAATATATTATGAGTAGGTAATACCGGTAATACCTACTTAATACTTACAGGTAATTTCCCAAAAAATATGTAAAAATGAAGGATAAAAGTAAAAGATCATTTAAATAAAATAAAAAATGATTATAAGCTTTCATATTAGTATTTTAGGCATTGCGCGGGCCGCCTGTTTTTTTTTAACATGCCATTATTTAGATTCGATTCAAGTATTCAACCTGCTACCAAAGCTGTTACGCTATTTCTTATCGCATAGTATCTTATTCTACACCACGATGTGCATACGCACACACCCTCACGTACGCACTGCAGCACGAAACATTACAAGTAAGAATGACAAAAGCTAGGTATCTATCTCTTTGTAGTCGCTGTAGTTGCTCATAACGCGTTCAAGGTCAAAGTGGGGTAGCTTGATGTGCTGGCGACTGTACGTACCTACTGTAATAATTGTTTAAAATGAGACAACCCTACAGATTTTTTTCTATTAACCCCATATATCGTATCTATTGACCCCGACTCCTGGGTAAATAGAGATGGCTAACATTTATGCGTTTTTTGGTCAAAATACATATTAAAAATAGCTTTGGAGCATTATTAAGTTTAAAACCAACCTTGACTCATAATATAATTGGGTATGGCCGCCAAAATTGACAATTGTTTTGTGTGACATTTTTGTCGCTTTTTTTTTGCAATATCTTATGGTAAAAATATCCAATACATTGTGAAGAATATCTGAATTATATATATACCGACGAAAATTTAGATGATAGTACCCTGCTATAATAATAATATTGTAGCGAAAATCCTTAAACTGGCTTGTTTTATCGATAGTTTAAAATAAAACATGGCTTGTTTTATCGATAGTTTAAAATAAAACAATGTCTTTTGCTTTTGTGTTACGATTTATTTGTGACGAATTTTTAACCCAAAACTACTATTTAAAGAGCCATAGTAGAAAACGTAGTTTTATTATGGCAACACTATCATCTACAAAATTAAAAAAAAAGACAGCCATTTTGTTTCGTCAGCAAAGGAGCTTAAATTGCGCCACGATTCTTTGTTTGTGTGATAAAAAATATATTTAATGTGATTTCTGAGGTAAGAAACTGATATACTAATGTTAAAGTATAATATTTTTTGGCGATGAGGCCCAAAGTATACTTAAGATCACCCATTAGTGTCCAATTGTTATAAATAGTCGAAATATAACCTAAAATGGTTGTAAAAATTTATCTTTTGTGTTGCATTTGTGTTACGCCTGTGTTACATTTGTGTCACTTTTGTGTTATATTTGTGTTATTGTAACACAAAAGTATATGTTACGTAACACAGTAGATCTATAAAGCCGCATGCATAACGGTATTTGAACTGATTTTTTAAAGTAACGTATCTGAGTTTGATTTTTTATGTATGATTTTTTATACTGTAAACCTGCTTGGTGCAAGTTAAGCTTACTTAACCTAATTTAGTACGTTTTACTTATTAATGTACTCAATGCAGCAGTAGTCCGGTCATTTTAGACATTTGAAATAAAAATTCCGACAGAGCCAAATTTTTGTGGAGAGTTTGGGTTCACAATCAGAAAGAAATATTTAAAAGTACCCGTCGATTCCATTAGTGCTAAAAAACTTATTCGGGATCAAAGTTATAATAGTATTTGTAAATTTTTTAGACAATGCCGTTAATTGCTGCAGAACGACAAAGAAGATATCGTGAAAAGTTAAAAAGCACGAATCCTGAAAAATATCAAGAACAAAAGAAAAAAAACAGTGAAAGAACGTTACGTGAGTATAAAATTAAAACAGCCAATTATACCGAAGAACAGAAAGAAGAATTAAGAAAAAAATGGAGACAGGACCGAAAAGAAAAAGAAAATGTGCCGTCAGTATCTCAACAACACTCTATAGACAACCCCAATCAAAATATTACTGATATTTCAATATTATATAAATTGCAACGCCGTAATGCACAAAAATTTCAAAAAGAAAATATACTTTTGAATAGAAAATTAACTTCCGTGATGAATGGGTTTAAAAATCTCCAAAGAAAAGTTCAAAGTCAACAAAAAATAATTGAAAGTTTGAATGAAAAATACGAAAATATTATGATGGAGTTAAAAGCTAATAAAACCAAAGTGACAGTTATGAGAGAAGAAGAGAGTATTAATTATTAAAGAAATACAAATGAAACGGAAAATACACCAAACAAAAGAGTAACTGACTATATAAATCATACGATACCTAATATCGAAACCCCAACAAAAGAAGGGATTAAAAAAAAATTACTTGAGCATGATTTATTGCAAGAATCTTTTAAAAATGAATACAAGACTTCTAAAAGGTCAGAAAAAGAAGTTTTAAAAAGAGTAATAAGCAGTGATATTATTTAAAAGTACAAAAAAACAACAAAGTTCAAGGAAAAGTTAGGCATGCAAACCTCTGCTTAAAGAAAACTAGAAGACGATCGCAAGAAAAAAATGGAGTTACAAAAACAAATCACAACGTTTTTTAAAAGAGATGACGTCAGTCGAGCGACAGCGGGGAAAAAACAATACAAAACGTTTAAAAAAACCAAAATGCAAAAGAGATATTTGTTAGATAAACTAAAAAACTTATATAGAAAATATGTTGAAGAAGTAGGAAGAGTAAGTTTCAGTACCTTCAAAAAATACCGCCCTTTCTACGTGTTACCTCCTAATATTAAAGACTGTGAGAGTTGTGCGTGCACAAAACACTCGAATATGCAATTCTTAATAGACAATTTACACTCGTTTGGTTTGCTTAAGAGCAATAATTTGAATGACGTAGTACAGGAATTAGTTTGTGATTTAAAATCAAAATGTTGCATGTACGATGACTGTTCTGATTATTTTGAAAGAGAAATAGATAATGGCGATTTAGATCCAAATACTGAAGTGAAATGGTTTAAGTGGCTTTAACAGATTATGAATATGGCATAGAAGGCAATATGAAAAAATCTAAAAAAATGATGAAGACTTTAAAGGAGGGCACACTCAAAGATTTATTAGAGACTTTTAACAAAGAAATCAAGCCATTTAAGAAACACGTTTTTAATTTCTATTACCAGTACAACCAATACAAACAATGTGCAGAAAATTTACAAGAGCATGAGGTATTGATACACATAGATTTCTCAGAAAATTATTTTTGTAAATATCACGAGGAAGTTCAAGCCAAACATTTTGTAAAAGACCAAATTCTTTGCATACAGGTGTATTGTACCTTAAAAACCAAAAGCCTATATCGTTTTGTTCCATATCTCCTGATAACACACACAACCCAGAGTCCATATGGGCACATCTAGATCCGATCCTTAATTATGTCAAAAATAATCACCCAAATATAACCACCATTCATTTTTTCTCTGACGGCCCCGCGATTAAATTCCATGATTTTTCTTCTCTAAATAAAATAATTGTTAAAAGCAATCGCAATAGAAAGCGATGTAATAATCCTGATATTGCACAAAAATCAAAAAAGAAAGTCAAACGACACTACAAGCAATCCAGCTCATCGTCAGAAGATGACACAAGTATGGAAATCGAATTTGCTGAAAGTGATTGTGATGACGATTTTATGTCTGATGGTTCTTTGGTTTCTGACCAGAATTCACATATCGATGAAAATATATCAAGCGAAAACCTTAACAGAATCTCTAGCATAACTCAAAAGAGCGTTAATCCTAATAAAAAAATCCATATTTTGTCCACTGTAATTATAAAGAAACCATTTCTCAAAAGTTTCAAACTTACAAGAAGGTCAAAATCAAAATAAATTGCAAAACAAGAAATATATTAAACGGGAGAAATATTGTCAAAAGCAACTGTCTCCAATCGATAAAGAAAACTACATAAAGGAACAAGACTTGACCGAAGTAAACAAGACATCCAACATTCAAACTGAATGTAATATGAATAAAGTAGACAAGGAAACTATTATAACAGAAGATAATTGTAGTAGCTGTGCACTAGAGAAAACTGTAGTGCAAAAAACTAAAAAGAGAGATGAAAATAATGAGACTGAAACGAAAAAAGATAGCAAGACTGAATCGAATGCAAACCTAGAATTAAAACAGCCAAACAAACGTCCGTTTTCTGCATGTAGTGTCTAAAACTGACGATGAAAATTTACCATTTGTGGCTGTACGTGAAAATGACTTACCAAAAAGTCTGCAAACGTCGAAATAACCTGATGAAAGTGGTAGTCTTATAAAGTTTTCAAAAAAGGCCCATATAAACGTTTTACCTACGAGTAATAGATTATTTAGGGCGGGACCATCTAACATGAGCGAGCATACTGACACTAGTGTAGTGGACATTGAAATGGAAAAAGATATAAGAAACGCTCCACTTTGTTGTTTTGAACAGGCAAGACACTAAATGTATATAATTATAATAATGTCCCAGATGACTTTGATGACAACATGATAAACGTTTTACCTACGAGTAATGTATTATTTAGGGCGGGACCATCTAACATGAGCGAGCATACTGACTGTAGTGTAATGGACATTGAAATGGATATCGACATAGGAAATGCTCCACTTTGGTGTTTTGAACAGGCAAGACCACTAAATGTATATAATTATAATAGTGTCCCAGATGACTTCGACGACAAGATATCATACGATATAACGAAATTGGACAACATAGACTTATGTGATTCTAAAATACAAAACTGTGATTTCTCCCAAGATCAAAGTAAGGTCTCGACACAAGACGAATGCCCGAAGTTCGACACATACAACATGTCAAGACCAGCTTCACTTCTCCCTGTAAGTGATCCCAGCGAACTTGTCAAAAAATCGAATTCACAGGTGTCACGTCCGTCAATGTTCGAACACTCAATGATCAAAATTACAAACGAGAATGATTCTGTGCTGTCAGATAAAACACCAAGTCCATCAAACAATGAAACTGAACAAACATCTTACGATTATTCTGTGAATGATAAAGTTTTAGTGCGTTATTATGCAAGGAATAAGACATGGAAGTACTATATTGGAGTAGTTACGGCTGTTAATGCTGACCAAACTTATGACGTCTCCTTTTATGCTATGACACGTAATAAAGGCGAGATAAAATTTAAAAAGCCTAAAAAAATTGACAGAGATACAGTCCCAGAAACATAGATGGTAAAGATAATTGAAATTGATAGAGTATCAGATAAACTAGAAGAGTATACATTACATGTCCCAGCAGATGCAATTAATTTCTGATGTGACGAGTCTACTTACCTACTTGTTTTTTTTTTGTGTTTATTATGTTAGTTTTTTTAAACATTTCCGATATTTTGAGCCTTTAATTTGTAACTCTTAATGAAAACAACTTGTTTTGATGTTTATTTTGCTAATCTTTTTAATAACATTTCCTAAGATGTTTTGAGGCTATTCTTTGTTAAGTACAAGACTTACGTTACGCCCGTTAACGGGTTTATATTATATGATTTTGATTTTGAATCTTCCATTTTGTAAAGTCATTACGATATTTTTAATTTATATGTTGCAACTTTTTTTTTAAATATTTGTCACATTTTGGATTGCCTTTAATTTGTAAGGATTATAAAACCACTCATTTTCACGTTTATTGAGTTGAGAAAACAAATGTTATGTTAAAGCAATTTGTAACCATGAGGCTTTAGTGCCGCGATTTAGGTTGTATTTAGTGTTTTTATTTTATTTTATTTTGTAATTGTAAGTAATAAGGAATAAAAAAATTAATATCATCATTCTATTATCATCATCTTCCCGCCATTGTCTCGTTTTATTTGGGGTTGGCGCAATACGTTATTTTCTTCCATTCTGTCATGTCACCCGTCACTCTATCACTAACTAGTTTTTCTTTCATATCACTTCTCACACAGTCCATCCATCTTTTCTTTGGTCTCCCTGTTCCTCTCCATCCATCCACATGTATACTCTACTCATAGATCTTTTAGTAACATGCGTTTCATCCCTCCTCTTTACTTGCCCGTACCCAGCTGTACTAAGACAAACGGTTCCCTTTAACTTTAAGTCACTTGCGCCACTTTCAAACAATCTTTAATATGCTCATTTCTCACTTTATCTATATTCTCGTCACGCCACACATCCATCTCAACATTGTCATCTCAGCTACCTACATGCAATCTTTTTTCATCTGTCGTTTTCATATCCCAACATTTATTAATTAAGGGGCAAAATTTGCAGGCAGCTCAAAATAAAATCAGTTCCTTTCATACAAACAGTCAATACTTACTCAACGGAAATATGTTATACCTGATTTTTTTTTGCGAGTTACAAAGTTGGCTCTTTAGTAAAAGTTGTTCTTACCTATCAAGAATTAATTCAAAATCATTCTTTAAAGAACTCAGGATTCTTTTATATTTCTTATTTTTTAACTCGTAATACCTGTGATTTTTGTTAAGTTTTTTTTTTTTTTTTTAAATGTCATTATTAAAGGTACACAAGTACATCGCTTAAAATATCGTATTTCATTACTCCTATAGCACTGCATGTCCAATTTTTTTTCTAAATCTTTTATTTATTTAGGTTACATACCGTAAAACGGGGTCAATAAAAACGCAGGGGTGAATAGACACTAAACCAAAAATGTTTATCTACAGAAAATAGCCAAACATTTTGGAAGAAAAAAGTTCTGAAATTTATATTTTTTTTAAACTGTAGTATTTTTTTTTTGAAATAGCAATACTGAATTGAAGTAAGGTTTGGCCAACATAATAAAAAAAGATCTTGAAGTTAGCTCCTTGAACGTAGGTTGAACGAGGTCCTATTTATTTTACTGTGAAAGAAAGTGTTTTGTGCTATCACAACTTGATCATATATTCGTTGGTTTCTTGTGACCTAGATTAATAAAAGGTAAGTGCAATATTGTGATGTAAATTTGGAAATATTTGTAAAATTGTAAACCAAGTCATTTTTTATTTTTATTGAGGTTAATAGACACGGGGAAAGGGCGAATAGATACGTAGTATGGGGTCAATAGATACGTATTATGGGTTCAATAGACATGTGAAAGGGTTCAATAGAAACGAGTAAGGGGTAATTAGAAAGATGTGTGTTAGGGTTGCTACCTATTGAAATAATTTTGTTTTTGTTAGAACATTTTAGAATTCTTTGGAGTTTTATGATTTGAAGACGATATTGATGATCTAAAAGCATTGTTTAAAGATTTAGGTTTAGGTCCCTGTCATATGTACCTAGGTCAATGTTCGAGATAGTAGGTATTATTAAATTTCAAACTTCAAAATCAGGATTATATTCCAATTTTACGTACCTACAGTGTTACTAATTATGTGGGTATAATATTAAATATTTTCATCGCCTACATTTTTTTTTTGTTATAGGTACCTAAAATTCATTATGCCGCGTATATACAAACCTGATCCTAGGGGGAAAACGTATAGAAAGTACGATGAAAACATTATAAATGAAGCTGTTGCCGCATATGCGAATGGCAAGTTCTCTTTAAAGGAGATAGCTGAGAAATATGATATCGATAAATCTGTACTTTATAGACACAGTGTCAAAACTATGAAAAAACAAGGAGGGCAAACTATTTTAACAAACGAAACTGAAGAGTGCATGATAAAGTATATTAATATATGTGCGGAATGGGGATACCCTTTAGATGCATTAGATTTGAGGTATATTGTTAAGGCTTATCTTGACCAAGTGGGCCGGACAGTGCTAAAATTTAAAAATAATTTACCAGGACCCGATTTCGTCGCGGGTTTCCTAAAACGTCATAAAAATCAAATTTCCCAAAGATATAGTCAAAACATTAAGAAAAAAAGGGCAGAAGTTTCACCAAATACGATCAAAGAGTATTTCAAGGAGTTAGGAGAGTCATTGGCAGGCATAAATCCGAGCAATATAATAAACTATGATGAAACGAATTTAACCGACGACCCAGGACGCAAAAAAATCATAACTAAACGAGGATCGAAGTATCCAGAGAGGGTAATGAACAGTTCAAAGTCTTCAACTTCATTGATGATAGCCGCTACAGCCGACGGCGTTTTACTGCCACCGTATGTGGTGTACAAGGCTCTGAATTTATATGACACATGGACTCAAAACGGACCACCAGGAGCAAGATATAATCGCACGCAATCCGGTTGGTTTGATGCAACTATATTTGAAGATTGGATTAAGACGATCATTATACCTCATTTCAAAGATAAAGTTGGAGAAAAAGTCCTAATAGGCGATAACCTATCATCGCATTTATCTATGGAGACAATAAAACTGTGCCACGAGCTAAATATATCGTTCGTTTTTTTACCGGCGAATAGCACACATTTGACGCAGCCTCTCGATGTGGCTTTCTTCAGACCTATGAAGATAGCATGGCGAAACGTAGTATTAAAATGGAAAAAAACCGACGGAAAAAACCAAGCGACGATTCCAAAGGGATGTTTCCCTAAACTTTTATGTAAATTAATGAAAGAGCTTAGTGACAACAGTAAGACTAATATAATGGCAGGATTCAAGAAAACAGGAATATATCCGATTAATGAAGAAGAGGTTTTAAGCAGACTACCTGAAGTGCAAAACAATGAAAATAATTCTATAATAGAAAAATCCGTTCTAGATCTGCTAAAGGAGATGAGATATGGAACCATGAACATAACCGAACCAAAAAGGAAAAAGAAATTGGAAATAATACCTGGACGAAGCTGGTACTGAGAGTGAAGACTACATAGAAACAGAAGAAGAGGAAAGCCAACAGAAAACAAAAAAGAGAAGACTACTGTCATCCAAAATAACACAAAACAACAAACAAAATACTACAACGAATACTTACGATGGCAAAGAAAATAATAAATATAAGGGAAAAGGTATAGGGAAAAAAACTAAAACACAAGATCAGAATATTGCTGAAAAGGAAAATACCCAGAAAAACGGACAAGACATTGAAAAAATATTACTTAACACAATAAATGACTTTGATTTTATAGCAAACAATTCCATAGAAAGAATGCCTATTATATTTGAAGACATGTTAGTATGTGAAAATGAAATTGTTATAAATAACATACAAACAAACGAGTTGCAGAATAATACCGGAATAGAAATGATTGCTTTAAATGACATACAAATAAACGAGATGCAGAATGATACCGAAGAAGAAATTATTACTATAAATGACGTACAACTAAACGAGATGCAGTATAATACCGAAGAAGAAATGATTACTATAAATGACATACAACTAAACGAGATGCAGAATGATACCGAAGAAGAAATGATTGCTATAAATGCCATACAACTAAACGAGATGCAGAATGATACCGGAGTAGAAATGACTTATAAACAAAATAATGCAACCGAAAAAAATAAAAGAAAACTGAAAATTATATCGAATGAAAAGGTATCAGATATTACTACGATGAAAAAAGTTTCTTTGAATAAGTGCAAAAAAATAAGTAAAAATTCGCGTCTTAAAATTTTTAAAGATAAAATTGATAACATAAGTCGTCCTGGTCCAAGCGGTTTACAAACTCGGCGAACATCGTATTACAAAAGCGATAATGATATTCTGAAAGATTTAATGGACAGCGATGATGAATAATATAACTTTTTATCTTATAAATTATATCAATTTATCTGACTGATAACCGACTTACTTTTACGGACAGTTTTAGATAGGTAGTGGCTAAGCGTCTGCCTATATCTGTGCTATTGTTAAAAAGTGTAACTGATTGAGTTCCTTATTACCTAGTCTTAAAAGTTGATTTTCAAAAAGTTTATTATTTTAAATGTTAACTACGTACCTACCTAATAATGAGACTGTTTCTTAGAATTATAAGTTGTTTTTTGTGTAATTAATAAACGATGCAACTGATTGATCTCGTATCTGATAAGAATAAATGATTAAAAAATTCTCATTTTTTACTTAAATGTTTCATTTTAAGTTGTTTTTTGTGTAATTAATTATAAGTTGTTTTTTGTGTAATTAATAAACGATGCAACTGATTGATCTCGTATCTGATAAGAATAATTGATTAAAAAATTCTCTTTTTTTACTTAAATGTTTCATTTGGTTAGGTACCTAACGTTTAATACTTAAATACCTTCTTTACATAGGTAGGTACCTACTTACGTTACCAACTTAGATAGGTGGGTGGAAGGTCTTAGGTCTTTGGAAACTGCCAACCCTAGCATTTTTTTCTATTCACCTCATATCTCGTGTCTATTGAACCCATGTGCGGGTGCAATAGAAACGACATATATTTTTGCATTTTGTGCTGTAATTAAAGAATAAATATCAATTTATATGACTGAAAACTGTTAAAAAAGCTAAGAGACATGGTGTAAGCACAATATAATATTCTCTTGACTATTCAAAAGATATAAAAATTAATTCAAAGTTCAAAACTGTGTCTATTCACCCCGTTTTACGGTATTTAACCATTATGAAACCACCTTTACCCAAAAGATGTGTTACTTTTGGGTTACATTTGTGTAACGGTAACACAAAATCTGTTGTGTTACTTTTGTGATATAATTGACAATTTTGACGGCCTTACCAAATTGCATTAAATACAAAGAAACGAATCGTAAACTTTATGAATGTCAATTGCAAAGTTCCAAACTGTGTCTATTCACCCCGTTTTACGGTAGTGAAGATGTGGATGAAGACATATTACGTGATCTCATGGACAGTACCTAAACTTAGATAGGTTCGTAAGAATAATATAAATAGAAATACTCTTTGTTTAAAACTTTGAAGATTAAGAAAGTGTTAATTTTTGAGATAATTATTTTTATAATACTGATTGTTCCTAATTTTTATTTTTATACGACTGATGGTTCCTAATTTTGTTATTTTTATATGTCTAGATAAAAAATATGTTAAATTGGTTATAGGGATAGGTTTTACTTAGGTACCCAAATTCTACAGGTATAATATAAGGTACTATAATAAAAATACGTGATTTATGTCATAAATACCTAGATAACAGACAAAATATTTTTTATATAGATACCTAAACCTAGTCTTTGCTTACAATGATGAGTAGATTTTAAAAGTATAATTTTTTTTGATGTTTATTTTATAAGGTGGTTCATAATTTGCTATTTTACTATACAGGTAGTACAGAGTATTACTAAAAGTTATCCATAAGAGATCAATCAAGTGTAATTCGAACCTTTGAGTGTAACAACCTGTTAAGTAAAATATTTATGTTCTTTTATTTCAATAAAAGATTTTGGATTTATTGTATTATTTTTATTTCCAAAAATTTTAAATTTAATGAAGATAATTAATCTTTTAGCAGAAGGTAATTAGTTAAAAAAAATAAATTTAATGAAGAAAATTAATCTTTTAGCAGAAGGTAATTAGTTCTTTTTTTAAAGAGGAAAGAGACAACCCTACTAGTTTTTCCCAAGTTACCCATGTCTCGTTCTAGGTCACCCCACTTTAAGCATGAATAGGAACAGCCTATATTTTTGTTAAAATATCTAAATTTTAACTAATTCTGGGGATATTTTTAACATTTACGAAAAGTATTAACTGCCGGAAACCCTTGGAAAGAGTTATCAATATTGCATTCGTCCTACAACATCGATTAATTTCAGTGACAAGTTCGATTTTGTCCCTATTCACCCCATTTTACGGTACCGGGAACGTTTATCGTTGCACTATAATTCTACCAAATGTAAAATGTCCCCTAATCCCTTCATAAGCTGTGACAGCCGGGTTTTGCCTAATTTCACCGGTTTATGTCGTCTGTGAAATTGACGTAAATGTTCTGTGACTGTCATGTCATTACTGTCATTCACTTGTGAATACTTGTGAATGCTACTCCTTGTATTTTGTTATTGCCGAATTTTCGTTAAGTTGTTATTTGTTACTGTTTTTCCTTTGCTATTGTTTTGTTATCGTTATTAGTGTTGTTATTTGGTTGTTTTATACAAAACGTTACGTTTTGTTGCGCTATGGATGATCCCGGTGCCGGTCCGAGTGGCTTGCAACATAGCAGTTCTGAGTCTGGCCAAAACCAACCATCTGAGCGAAAAAAACGTGGCCCAAACGTGGACCACGACGACATATTAATGTCTCCCAAGAAAAAGAGAATGAAGCCTCTTCGTGCTGTAGAAAAGCAATCAGTTATCAACATTTTTAAGCAATTTAAGGAGTCCCGGCCTGCAGGTACTCCTTGTTATAAGACTGAGATGATTAACAAAACCGCAGAAGTTGCTGGTAAGGATGATTAATAAAATGATTACTATAAAAATATTTGAAAGTAACATGCATTGTGATAAAACATATATTTTCTTATTTATAGGCGTATCTCGGGCTACTATGTACAATATACTCAAAGAGTACAACAAAGAAGGTCGCCTGCAATCTCCCCCTCGCCAGAAGCACATGAATCTTAATGATTTTGACGATATGACATTTAGTGGAATATGTATATGAGTTGCCCAGTTGGATAAAATATTGGAAGCAGTAAACAGTGATGAGTCTCTACCAGATTTCAAGAGAAGCAGTTTATATAAAATAATTAAAGAAATGTTAAAGTTCACATATATCAAACGGAGCAGAAAAAGTGCACTTATAGACAAACAGGAGATTGTCCTATGGAGACTAAAATATCTTCATGAAATAAAAAGGCTAAGGAATGAAGGAAGAAAAAAATATTACTTAGATGAGACTTGGCTAAATGAAGGTACAGCACTTTTAATATTTCTTAACAATTTTTTATACGCCAAGCAGTGTATGCCCGTCCCGCATTCAGTAGCATTATGATTTAGAACAGTTAAATACAAAAGTACAACATAATTTAATTAATTTGTTTTGTGAATATTGTATTTAAAATAACCTTTTATCATACAGGTCACACTAGAAGTTTAATATGGCAATACACCACTATTAAGTCCTCAAAAGAAGCACATCGGGCAGGTCTATCCACTGGTTTAAAGAACTCAACGGGAAAAGGAAGGCGGCTTATCATTGGTCATATTGGTATGTACTTGATTTAATTGCTTTTAATATATTTTATTGACTGTCCTCACCATTAACAAATGAACACCCCATTGATATGGACTATTAATTAAGTAATATTATTGTATTATGAATTAACACATGCAAAGCGAACTCAAAGTTATAAATGTTGTCGCTACTCTATTATGGTGTATCTATGAGCTATGTCTAACAGTGAAATTATATGGGTACGGAAAAATTTACTTGTATTAATTGTATTTCACAGGATCAACTGAAGGGTTTTTGATGCTGCATTAATATTTGATGCAAAGAAAGGTGATGGAGATTACCATTCCGAAATGGACGCTTTCAACTTTGAAAAGTGGTTCTAGTTAATTTTGACCAAAATTGAGAGTGGCGCTGTAATTGTTATGGACAATGCGCCATATCACTCAAGGAAACTGGAGAAGCTGCCGACTACAAGCACACGAAAGGCAGATATACAGGAGTGGTTAAAAAACAAAAATATTCCTTTTGAGGAAAAAGAGACCTTCGGGCAACTTTATAACAAAAAGTAAAAAATCAAAAACATTTATTCCAAAAGTTTGTTGTAGATGAGATGGCTAGAGAGAAGGGCATTTCAGTATTGCTCCTCCCACCCTACCACTGCGAGCTCAACCCAATAGAATTATTGTCGATTCACACATATCAGTGAACCCACAGTTCCGGCACAGTACCGCATCAGTGATAATTGAAGGGTTTTTTACAAAAACTGCGTAACTAACAATTTTAAGGTTTTTTTTTTAATGATGGCAATATGATCTATGGAAAAAGTTACACTAGACAGTTTAATTCGATTTTACAAAAACAGCATATTTAGCACAGAATCACACTGTAAAAAAACATATATTTTACAAAAACTACACAACTGCGTGCAAATTTTACAAAAACGACGTATGTGAACGCAGTTAAGTAGTTTTTGTGAAAAAATAAAACATCAGTCATAGTTGTCAAAAATGTCGGACTACGCGCAAAGCGAGGAATTTTCTAATTCAATTTTTAAAAGAAAACGCAAAGAAAAGAAGGAGACGATTATTAAAAACAAGAAAGTAAAGGGTGAGGAACATATTAACCACAAAAACAAACTGGTGGCAGCTCGGAAAATCGGTCCTGATTGCAGGTTTGTTTTGATAACATTGCATTTATTATTTTCGTTAGTATCTTGAAATAGTAGGCCTAACTCATTCTATTACATTGTTTCAGATGCAAGCATTACCAATGTTTTAATAAAGTGTCACTCAGAGATCGTGAAATGATACTTGCCAATTTCAATAACCTTGATAACAAGAATGAACAGGATGCGTATTTGATGGCTTTGATATCTACCTCTCCAGCTGCTAGACACACAGTTTCTAATCCGCGAAAATTCAGAATGAGTTCCTTCAAATATAAAGTGCGAATGGGACTGGAAGAAATAAATGTTTGCATGCGATCGTTTTGCAGTTTTCATGGTATATCTGTGGGTCGCGTGAGAAGATTACAAAGCTTAATATCTGCAAACATATTGACACCTAAGGATCAACGAGGCAAACATACAAGAAATAGAGTAAGGAAAACACCAGAAGTTATTTTAAATGTAGTACGTGATCATATTGCAATTTGCATCATTTAAATCCAGACAGTCACATTATTCACGTCGTGATAACCCCAACACATTTTACTTGCCAGAAGACTTAAGTGTAACAAAGATGCACAAGTTATTTTTGGAAATGTACCAAATAAACACAAGCTATGTGGTGTACTGGTCTGTATTTAATAATGAGTTCAATCTGAAATTTGGGCTACCTAGAACCGACACTTGTGCTGTCTGTGATAGTTATCGATTAAAAATAAAATGTGCTGTATTACCAGAAACAAAGAGAATATTGGAAGTTGAGCATAAACTTCATCTAACTAAAGCAGACAAATTTCACCAGATAAAAAAGAAATATAAACTTAAAGCACAGCAAGATAATGTGATGGCTATTAGTTTCGACTATATGCAGAACCTGCCGCTGCCACATATTCGCACAGGGGATGTTTTCTATGCCCGTCAATTATGGATGTATGTATTCGGTATACATGATATTGGTAAAAATAAAGTATGCATGAACTTATACCTCGAAACAGAAGGAAAAAAAGGGCAATGTGATGTCACATCTCTTTTATTAAAATATTTTAATGAACACAGTATTACCAATGAGCATCTTATAATCTTCAGTGATGGATGTCCTGGTCAAAATAAAAACTACCTCATGATTAATTTTTTATATGTATTAGTTCATGTATTTCGCTTGTTTAAATCTGTAAAATACGTATTTCCTATACGTGGCCACTCTTACCTGCCAAATGACCAGGATTTTGCCTTGATTGGCAATTTGAAAAATAAACACACAATAGAAACTCCAGAAGAATGGGAAGACCTAATCAAAACGGCACGCAAACACCCATCACCTTTTGAAGTGAAAAGTATCACTCATGATATGTTTTTTGATCTGAAAAAGGCACTAGAGCCTTATTTTTTAAAAACTTGTAAACCAGCAATGAAAATTAAAGCTGCAAGAATGATTAAAATAGATCAAGAATCACCACTTGTTTTGGTTAAGTATAACTTTACTGGAGAATGGACAAGAATCCATGTACGGACAAAGCGTCCACTGCCTTTGGAACTGAATTTTAGTCCATTGTACAAGGCTCAAATTCCATTAAATCCTAATAAAGCTAAGGATATTCAGAGATTGAAACATTTTTTGAGTGAACCCCACAAGATGATTATTTATGATAAAATATGTGAAATTGTAGCAGAGGAAGGAGAAGATATTGATATTGATAATGAAGATGTAAGTGGAGGAGAAGAATAAATAATAAGGGTGTTTTGTATGGCAATAAACCACTTAATTATGATTAATTAGATGTCTTTCATTGCAAAACTTTTACTTTTATTTTTACAAAAATAACATTAATGCATTTTTTTTACAAAAAGAACACTAGTACAAACTACATTTTATCATTTCATTCCATAACAGTAGGTATAAATAATAAAAAAATGTTATATATTCAATGCAATACAGTAACATGAATAAATGATTAAAATTTCTAAGTTATTAAACGAAAAATATGGATTGGAGAACATTTTTTTTATTTCATGTAAAATTGTTGCTAAAAAGTTGTGCTGTTTTTGTAAAAAACCCTTCAATTATTCTTTCAAACATTCTCTAGGATGTATTCACACTTGTCAGTGTCAGTGTCGTCTCAGTACCGTCAGTGTCAGTGCCGGCACCGGCCATCACGGACGTGATCGGCGACGACGATATTTTATCACGGATCACTGACGCCACTGCATCGAAAACAAAATGGAGGACGAGATGTTGATTGAATTAGTTCGTGAGAATACTGTTTTGTATGATTTATCTCATGCAAAGTATATGGATACAAAATACAAAAACAATTTGTGGAACAAAATAGGAACACAAATGAATGTAGACGGTAAGTCAAAATTTACTTATCTACAGTACTATTGTAAAGAAGAAAGATTAGATTTTTGTCTATGTGTTTGAACCTGAAAACTACTGGACCGATTTTAAAAGATAGTAGATTCTATAGTAATCCGACGCAAAAAGATTAAATTGTTGTTGCATTTACAACATGTGAGAAGTCGAGATGGGCCGCTAGTTTTAAAATAAAATAATACAGTGTAAGTAAGTTGCTTTATTTTAATAGACAAAGTACAAATCATATTTTATCTTCTTGCCAGGGTACTGATCCTGCCTCAGAAATAAAATAATTTTTGAATACTTCTCTAACGTGAAATGCGCCCGCTGTGGCGTTTCCGCCTTGAGGTTGCACAGTTTCCAGTAAACTGCTTGTATGAGGTTGATTAAACTCATAATCTGATGCATTATGAAATATTTTATGAAGTTATGTAAAATACAAGTAGCGAGTACTATATTATCTACATTTTCTGGGTTAGCTTGGATCCGTCTATTGTATATTCTAAACTTTTGTGTTAATATACCGAAAGTATTTTCAACAACTCTTCTTGCTCTTGATAAACGATAATTAAAAATGCGCTTGTCGTCATTCAAATTTTGCCCTGGATAAGGTCGCATTAAATATGTTTTGAGAGGAAATGCTTCATCTCCCACAATCACGTGTGGTGTTTCTATTGATGTTCCTGGCAACGGAGAATTTCCAGGTATACCTAAAGTTCCTTGCTGTAGTCTTTTTCCTAGGTTGGAATTTGCAAAAATGCCACCATCACTGTTTTTGCCATAAGACCCAACATCAACGGCAATAAAGTTATAGTTCGCGTCCACAAGGGCCATCAAAACAATTGAAAATGTTTTCTTGTAATTAAAATATAGAGATCCACTGTTCGAAGGAGCCTGAATTGTTATGTGCTTACCATCCAGTGCTCCGACACAGTTAGGGAAATTCCACAACAATTTAAAGTCATTGGCAATAATTTTCCATTTATCTTCTTTAGGCAAAGGTAGCATTTCACTCATCAAAGTTTCCTTTATTATCTTGCATGTTTCCATAACTATGGAATATGCTGTGCTGTGGCCCAAGCGGTAACTAAATGAAATTGTCTTCAGAGAATCCCCTGTTGTTAGATACCTGGAACAAATAAACCTATGTATAATATTATTTTCATTGCAGGTTCAACATGCAAATCACGGTGGAATAACATAAGAGACAACTATCGAAAATCGTTGAAGAAAACGGAAACTAAAAGTGGACAAAAGAAGACCAATGTTAAATTATACAAGTACTATGAACAATTACATTTTTTGAAAAAATATTTCAATGAACGACCGACAGTACAAAGTGTAGAACCAGAAAAAGAAAATTCTGACTCCGAAACCAACGAGCCTCGAAATACCGTATCCATTTCACCTGATATACCCATTGTCGCTAGTAACGAAGCATCCATTCCATCACCAAGCTACGTATCCACTCCATCACCACAGTGCGTCCGCACTCCCACACCATCACCAAGCCATGTGTCTACTGCATCACCACTGTACGTCCGCACACCCACACCATCACCAAGCCATGTATCCACTCCATCACCACCATCACTGTCGTCTCCATCTACTACATCTACTTTAAGAAAGAGAAAAGGTTCGACAAAATGCACACCAAAACCATCCTCAGCATCTTCATTAATGGAATATGTTCTTCAAAAAAATCAAGAAAAAGCTGAACGCGTCGAGCACCCAGTTGATGCTTTTTTAAATGGTATTGCACCCACACTAAAGAATTTGAATCAATATTACTTAAATTTGGCTAAGACGGAAATATTTACTACTGTGCAAAAATATGAGATGAAGATGATGACAGAGCAAAATGTACCATTATATCCAAGAGATATTGCAACTGAACCAACAAATACAAATCTCACATCGCAATCTATTCTTGACTCTACTGGATTGGCTAATACAGTAGATCCCACACAATCATACCTTCAACATAGTGATGTGCAGCAATTTGTTATGAACTATACAGTTAACGAATGATAATGCTCTAGAACTTAACAAAGTGTTAAAAGTATAATGTGTTTATGTGCCACATACGAAGTAATAAAACTGATTTAAATACATATTTTCAGAATTTTAATTAAAAAGTTATCCTTAACATACCTGTCCTGTCCTGTTTACCTACCTTAGACAAATTGCTAGCCGCTCTCTAGGAGATATAGCCTTCCTCCAACGAGTATCTTTCTTTACTAATTTATTTCCTAGTTTCTGAAGGAGAATATTAAAACAGCTTTCCGACATTTTAAAATATTCAAAATACTTTCTTTCGTCTTTAATTAATTCTTTGTATAATGTCACGAATTCTCCTTCAGATTCTCTTAACTTCCATGCTTCATGTACCCATTTTCTTTTTTTTCCTCGATTCTCTTCTTCTTCTTCGTCTAAAGCAATGGCTATCATAGATAATTCTGTGTTATTGAAGAGTGCCATCAAAACAATCGACGTCAACGCTAGTCTCGTCGTGCACGAAGACCCGCAGAGAACTGTACTGTGCCTGATATGTGTGAATTGAAGCACTGACGTACCACTGTAGCACGGATACGGAACTGTAACGGTACTGTGCCGGAACTGTGGGTTCACTGATATGTGTGAATCGACCTTTAATATGGGCTCAAATGAAGGGGTATGTGGCCCAACATAATAAAACTTTCAAATTAGATGAGGTGAAATGGTTACTCCCACAAGCTCTGGATAGTATTACGCCAGAACGATGGCAGTCTTGCGTTGCTCATGCAATTAAAGAAGAGGAAAAGTTTTGCCAACTTGATGGGATAATGAATGATGTGGTAGAAAGATTTATTATTAATGTCGGTGAAACTTCTTCATCTTCATCATCTGATGACAGTGACTAAATTTAGATGATGAAGACGAAGAAGTTTCACCAACGTATTGTGTGTTGTAGTTTTAAAATAAAGTATTGTTAAAAAATAAATGTCTTTTATTTCCTTTATTCTTAAAACTTAAATCATCATGTGATTGGTTGTTTCATTCATTCGTTTTTTTGTAAGTTTGTAATATGTGATGAAGATGTTATTATAATTAAAGCTTAATTTAACATAAAATGATGCTTTTATTTCGTTTATCTAAGTATTTAATATTTACTGTCTTACAATTTTGAAATAAAATGTTTTGCATTCCTGCTTCTACGAGCCTCTTTTTTCTAATGCTATAATAAATGGAGTATAGTAGCCAAACAACATGGCCGAAGCACAGTGAGCTGGGATTACAAGGTTGGGTCTTAAGAGATCAAATGTATTTTTTTGGTATCTAGGCATTTTAAAACGTTTTTATTCTTTGACTTTTTTTAATTATTTGTATGAAGAGTCATGTTATTTTAGTTAAGCAATTTATTCCAATTAAATTGAAATTGAAAATAATGTATACTAAACGGCCTGAAAACCTCAATACCTACTTAGTTCTTTAAAAAAAAAAACAATGTTCGACATTTTCCACCACCATAGGTAGGTATGACGTATTTTTGTTTTGAGACTTATTTCCGGGAATCAAGGGATAAGAGTGCGCGAGCGCAACAACAAGTTATGACGTGTCGTAACGTGATTGGTGCAACGATAGGGTATCTACGGAATGTTCGGTTGCATTCAAACGTACTTCAGTGTTCTATTACCCACCATAATAGACGCACTACCCCCACACATTCATTACTTACTTATTTGTTATTTTGTATTTGTGAAAATGTTTGAAAATTTAGTGACAAACCTTGATCTTTTCGTTATTTTAAAAAACAGTGGCAGTATTAAAAATAATGACAGTTTGTGTAGTGAGATAAGGTCTAAATTTTTAGTCGGATTAAGTGATGATCACGAAAAGACCTTAAAGTTGTTTTGTGCAAAATTTTGCTATAATTTAAATAGAAGATGGGAAAACGCTTATCGTAAAGAAAATATATTCAGAACTAAAAATAGTGAATGGTTACAAGAAAACATAACGCACCTTCGGTAGAACAAGGGCACAATTGTCAAAAATTTCAAAAATGAGTTAAGTATACAGAAATGCCTTAAAAATGCTATTTGAACTGGAGGAACAAAGACAGTCATTTAATTCCTTTAAAAATCCGCTAGGCGAAAATAGTGACTTTGTCTTATTGGTGCCTTTTTACTGCTCTCTTGGCTGGACATAGTCTCATTGGTCAGTTGCGCCGTCGGCGGGGAGAGAGGCAGTCGTCACTTGGACCGCTAACGTCGTAAAGGTAAATATGCCCTTTTAATTTTTTGGTTTCTGGAGCGACAATGCCACATCTATTACACTTATGCCTAATTTATAATTTTAAAATTGGAAGGACAAAGTCGTTCAGACAGTTATGCCCTTGTCCGTTCAAGATTTGTTTTATTCCTTGGTCTTAAAAGTAAATGTGTTTTTGTCATTCCAATTGCAATGCTATTTTGCTAGACTTAATGACAATTACGTTTTTGTCATTCCAAATTGACTTGATTTAATATTAATGTTTGTTATTTAAGTTAATGAAATAAATTTGTATTATTTTTTAATACAAATTTTGTGATAAATTTTCTGTTTATTTATTAGTATTGGTATTTTTATGTATTTACGACTAGTAGGTATGCATTATTTGTGAATTGTGATATGAATAGTTTCTTTGTATGATTTAAATTTTAATAAAATTTTCAGAATTTAAAATGGGATCTCGTAGTAAAAAAATTTTAATGATGCTTAATGACGAAAATAATTTGCAAATCAAAGAAACTGACACAAATTCTAATAGATCTTGTCGCGAAGGAGATGTGGGCTCTAACAGAGCAGCAAATTCAATCGAAAACTCGTCAATGTGTAAGTATATTGTTGCTATTTCTTAATTCATATTGGTATGTTACTTAAGTTTTTTATATAAATATATATTTTTTTACAGCTAATAACATGGTTGAAACATGGATAGATATGAATATAAAAAACCAGGGTCCTGTTAAATCAATGGAAGGCATCATTTCAGAAACAACGGATACACCTATTGAATCATTACCGTCACCTCTTCTAGATTTCGAGAATTCTGATGTTGAAAAAATGGAAAATAACAATTTTGGAACAGAAATTTCTCCTGCGGTAAATACTACAGGTAAGATAATAAAACTGCTATACAAATATCTGGATTATTTCATGTGTAAAGTAACTGAGATATTATTCTTTCATCACCTTTTTAGAGGTTGCAAGTGAGCTTAACTCCTCAAAGAGTGGAGATTTTTCACCATCTGAAGGATCAGATTATAAACCGCCACGAACTGTGAAACATAAGAGTATATTTAAAACTAGATCTCCCAAACGTAGCACCTCGTCCAGTTCTTCAAGTTCCAGCAGTAGCTCGTCTAGTTCCAACAGCAGCAGCTCATCTAGTTCGTCGAGTTCTTCTGACACTGATAATAGGGGTAATATTGATGAGGCTGATGGTAATACGGAAAGTGTTGAAGTTTATAACGACCCAGGACCCCTTGTGGATACGAGTGAAGATCACACTGAGCAAGTAATTAATAAAAAGCAGTCAAGAAAGCGACAAAAAAATACACAGCAATGGAAAAAAGCTGTTTCAAAACGTTTAAAAAATAGTGGCCAAGAATACACGACCAAAAGAGGCAAGATCGCACCAGCGAAATCCATGCGCCCTCCATGCAAAACCTCGTGTCGTCTGTCTTGTTCTACTAAAGTTTCTTTTGAAACGAGGAGTGTGATTTTTAAATCCTACTGGGAATTGGGAACACACCAAAGGCAAAGAGATTTTCTTGCATCATGTATTAAAAAACAAAATCCTACAACCCGAAGAATCAAGATCACAGCAAATAACACATTTAAACCACCGAGGAAACCGAACTCAACCTATCATTTTCTGATAAATGGTGAGGAAATCAGGATTTGTAAGACTTTTTTGCTGAATACTTTATGTATTGGTGAAAAAACATTGCGGAATGTAATTGACAAAATATCTGATCAAGCCTTGTTTATAATGAGTCCTGCCGATAATCGCGGAAAGCATAATAACCATTGTAATTTAAGCGATGAAGTCGTGAAATCGGTCCGAAATCATATAAATTCCATTCCTAGAACAGAAAGTCACTACTTAAGGGCTAATACAACCAGGGAATATATAGATGGAAGTTTAACTATAGCGGAGCTTCATCGTGATTACAAAAAGATTCAAGAAACCGCTGGAAAGGAATTTGCAAATTATGATGCCTACTATCGAATTTTTAATACTGATTTCAATCTTGGTTTGTTTATTCCCCGAAAAGATCAGTGCGATGAATGTGAGGCGTACAAAAACTCTAACGATAAGGAACCACTGATGGAAAAATACAAAAAACACCTAGAAGAGAAACGTTTAAGCAGATTAGAACTAAAACACGACACAGAACAATGCAAAAATAGTGATTCTAATAATATAGTTGCCATTTTCGATCTACAGGCAGTCTTACCTTGTCCAATTGGCCAGTCATCAGCTTTCTTTTATAAGTCCAAGTTAAATTGTTACAATTTTACGGTGAGGACTCATTTTCTAATTAGTTAATTATAGTGTTAAAATTAATCAATTTATGTTCGAATGTACCTAATGTATATTTTGTTTTAGGTATCCAATATAAAAGACGATACCACAATTTGCTTTTTCTGGCACGAGGGTCTTGGCAAACGCGGCGCCAATGAAATAGGAACATGCCTTTACAAGTTTTTGGAGGATCTTTCTAACAAACAACCAGATAAAGACATAATATTTTATTCGGATAATTGCTGCGGGCAGCAAAAAAATAAGTAAGTTTGTTGCCTTTTATAATACAATTAATTTACAGTAGATTTAGATAAATAGGAGTGATTGTTGTTATAATTCATACTGAACAATATAGGTAGGTAATGTACTTATAATGTAAATAATTATTTCTACTTGTTTCAGATTCGTTTTTGGAATGTATTATTATGCTGTCAACACATTGCCTATAAAGTCAATAACACACAAATTCCTTATTAGGGGTCATACCCAGAATAAAGCTGATGCCGTCCATTCTGTAATAGAAAAAAACGTTAAGCGAGCTAAAAAGGCTGGACCTATATACACTCCAGCAGAATACATCAGTCTTATTAAAAATGCTAAGAAAAAGGGTGTTCAATTTACCGTTAAAGAAATGAATTTTGATTCTTTCATTGATATGAAGCTGTTATCTGAAGATATTAATTTGAATGTAAACAAGGATGTTGAAGGAAATACTTTTAAAATATTGGATACGAAAGCGATCAAATTTATGAAAGATTCAGAGATATACCAATTTAAGTGCAGCTACAAAACCGACGATTGGACAGCAGCGAGAATTAGAACAGGTCGTATCGGTAATAAAAAAAGTGTGAAAGATGTCACACTAAACCAGCTCTATAAGGAAAAGTTACCAATCCCTCACAGAAAAAAAGAAGACATTCGTCAATTGATATCCTCAAATATAGTTCCTAAGTTCTATGAACAATATTTTAACAACCTTTTTTAAGAAAAGGAGAGAGAGCTAGAACTGATTCGTTAGTAAGAAAAAAATAATTGTTATAAAGATATTTTTATATTTTTTAATTAATATTTTTTGAAGTGTGATTCTAAAGAATTTCATTTGCATAACAGTGAATCTTGTTAAAAATAATGTCACTGTTATTTTTGTTATCTTCTATAATTCTATTTTCATTGTGATTCCAAAGAGACACAAACGTGAGATTATTGACGACTGATTAGTAAGACTATAATGATAGTTTAAGTATTATATTTCGTGAAAGTTACTACATTTTTTTTACTTTATAAGAAAATAAAAAGTTTATACGGAAAAACAAGGTATTTTTATTCGAAAATCATCCTAAATTAAAGCTCAAATTTAGTCCTAATTACAAAATAATATACATTTTGGTAGAACAAGGGCACAAATGTATCCCTTCCTTAAAATTAAAATTAATTGAAAAAAAACTAAAAGTTCTTAATTCTTGTTAACTATACGCCTAAAAAGGATATAGTATATAGTTTATATCATGCAAAGAAGAAAAACTTTCGAGCAATATTAACAGAGCAAGACCTCACTGAATGCAATAAATATCTTAAAATAGCTCTCCTGTAAAATAGCAAAAACTGCAATTATGCCCTTGTTCTACCGAAGGTGCGATAATATGGCCAGACTTTATTAAGTGTTTAATAGGCAGTAATGAAGATCAACCAGCACCGAGTACATCAACTCAGTATGTATCACCATCAAAAGTTTCTGTCGGTGTCTCCACCGAACAAAGCCCAAGAAAACCTTTTTGTGAATTAGCGCCTAAACAGAAAAAAGACGTGCAGAAAACTTTCATTTATCTTCGGACGAAATAAAATATGCATATTTTGAGCAGTTGAAAGCGGATGGGAATGAGGAGGTTACTAAAATACTAGAACATTTACTAAAGAATCCCCAAGATGTAAAAAAATGTTAAAAAGTGCATATCTGTTAAAGAAACAAAACCTGTGTTTTCTCCGGATGAGGCTTTAGGGTTATTTTTATCACTTAAGCTGACCAAGTGGCAATACAATACTTTAAGAAAAAGTGTTAACGAAAAAGACAGTAATATATTTCCATCTTATTATCAAGTGCAACATGCGAAACAGAAATGCTATCCACCAAAAGATGCTATTACAGTGACAGAAACCTCAGCTAAAATAAAGTTACAAGCTCTATTGGATATAACGACAACAAGAATAATGACGTCACTCGTCATAGATAGTGGTTGTAAAGAATTTACACTAATCAGTAAGTGGGGATTTGACGGTGCTTCTAATCAAGCCAATTACAAACAAAAAATGCAAACAGACGATGAACAAGAAAGTCAACTTGACGATTCAAGCATATTTATGGGTAGTTTAGTGCCAATAAAATTAGTGTGCGGCGAACAAGTTATCTGGCAAAACGATTCACCAAATTCATCTTACTGGTGTCGTCCAATCTTTTTCGAATTTGTGAAAGAAAATAAAATAACGATATTGCGGGAAAAAAGTGCTATTGAGGAAGAGATTGTAAATTTAATGAAAACAGAAGTTGGAGAAATAAAAATTTCATACTCTTTATTAATGACTATGATAGACGGAAAAGCAACATCAATTTTATGTGATACTTCATCTCAGAGATGCGACATTTGTAAAGCCACTCCAACAGAGATGAATAATTTGTCCTTAATTGCATCAAAACCGACTGATCCAGATCTCTGTAAATACGGATTGTCATCATTGCATACCTGGATACGAATGATGGAATGCATTCTGCATATAGCCTACAGATTAACGATACAGACATGGACAGTAAAGGGAGACAACAAGTGCATCATGGAAAGAAGAAAGAAAGACATACAAGACGCTTTTAAAAATAGAATGGGACTTCTGATTGATGTTGTTAAACAAGGGCACGGCTCCACGAATGACGGAAATACTGCTAGAAGATTTTTTGCAAATCCAAACATGACTGCTGAGATAACTGGTGTTAGTGAAGAATTAATAAGGCGATTTGCAATCATTTTAGAGGCAATTTCATCAGGTTACCACATTGACACAGCGAAATTTCACGAATATGCTCAAGTGACCATGCAACTGTATTTGGAATTATATAGCTGGTATTATATGCCTTCAAGTGTTCATAAAGTTCTTATGCATGGTGCAGCTATTATTGAAAGTTTTGGTCTAATACCAATTGGACAGCTATCTGAAGAAGCTGCTGAAGCTAGAAATAAAGACTTTCGTAGGTACCGCCAACACCATTCCAGGAAATGCAGTAGAAAAACTACAAATGAAGACATTTTAAATAATTTATTGACCAGCTCTGATCCACTCATCTCAGCGAAACGTCACAAACTTCGCAGAAAACATAAAACTTTGTCAGTAGAAGCACAAAGTTTATTAGTAATTGAACAAGCGGAAACACCCTTGACAGTGATTAAATTAAAACAGTGCAGTGGCCAGTAGTGATTGTGATTTTTAGTTATTTATTTATTTATTTTATTAGTCCTTAGTGGATTAGGCCTAAGGGGAGACCACTACATTAAAAAAACGCGCCTAGTTCTTAACCTCTATGGTGGTGTGGAATAGAGAACAAAATTTGAAATTGCGACCAAATCGCAGAAAATCGCAACCTGAGAAGAGTCAATTTTTTGAGAAAATTTGAGAATTTCGAGATTTTCACATTTTTTTCTTTTGCTTCATACAAAAATTACTTTGGATATTTATAACTCCGAAAATACTAAGTTATCTGAACGACCCTCATAGAAATAATTACTTATAATCGATAGATAAATCCAACACAATATTTAAAATTTCAGAAAAAGAAACTTTTTTTTTTTAATGCCTTACCGGCCCGTTTCAGCCCACTGTGCGACGGGTGCACGTAGTTTGTAATGTCCGTTTAAAAAATATTTCGAAATCTGGTTTTATTGGGGTGAAACAATTTGTGGTGAGTGTCAACGAAATTCATATAAATTGATACATTTAGATTTTTTGTTAAAATGATCCGCACTATCGTAAAATAGATAAAATTACCTTTTGCTTTTTATTTCGTCGAACGTAATAACCTTGAATTTTGTGCTTTGACCTAGGTGGGGCATATTGAAAATTGAATTTGACAATATGCCCCTCAGCCAGTTGTTTAAAACGCCCCAGTATTTGAACTGTGTTGAAGTACTTGATGCGTGTTATTATTACAGATAATGTCTCGGAAGTATCAAAAAACGACACTACGAGCATTATGGAGTGCAGGCGACAGATAAAGCCATGCATAGTATTGCATAGTGTACTAAGCAAAGTAATGGGGGTTAGGCGACCCATACACCTTCAATAATATTGCGCAATGTTGATGATTGCACAATATTATTGAACATATAGGGGTAGTATTGAAGATTGCGCAATGATTGAGCAAAAGATTGAGGACTTTTAAATTTTATTGCACAATATTTATTTATTGTGTCTTGTGTATGGTATATTGCCCAATATTTTTTAGTCTACAGTTCGGAGCGGTCGCGCACGCACGCGTGTATTTTTGCAGCGAAAATGGCACAAAAAAATTTCAGCGAAAGAAAAGGAACGAGAATTCATTATCGAGTGCATTCAATTATATCGTGATTTACCTGCTTTGTGGAATGTTAAAAGTAAATTGTACCATGACCGGGACAAAAAGAGTATGGCTTATGATTTGTTGCTTAGCAAGTACCAAGAGATGTTTCCTAAAGCAAATAAAGACGACTTGAAAAAAAAATTTAATGCTCTGAGAACAAACTATCGGAAAGAATTTAAAAAATACATGAAATCTGGGGCAAGTGCTGATTCTATATATGAACCAACGTTGTGGTACTACAGTGACATGAACTTTTTACATGATCAAGAAATGGCGTGTGACTCTGAATCTTCTATGGATATTACCCAAAATTCTGACACACAAAATTCTGTTGAAGATGATGTGGAACAAAACACGGTATGTTTATAACATTTTATTCTAAAACTTTGTAATTACATAGTAACAAATTTATCCTGCCAGTAAACTGCACCCTCGTTGTTAAAATATTCACAGTAGTCGTCCCTTGCTCGCTTAGCAATCTGTAGCGAATTTTTCTGGTTACAACTTTCCAAGGGAGTCAACACAGTTATTTTCTCGGCTGGTGGATGTACAGTCCCGGTATCTATTTTTATATTTTGACCTGAAAACAATACATGGAATTGCTGGTAAGGTGCCCCGGGGCTAAAGCAACTACCTACGGGGTTATTGTAACTAAATTAAATATATCCCATAATATTACATTATTCGGCATGTGACGATGCACAGCATCTGTGAGAGGGCGTTGTATACTTCCCGTTAGTTGTCAGCCAATCACAGCTCTCGTGACGTCACATCCTCGACCAATCAGCGCCGAGTTCCGGTAGTCACGTGGTCCCAGGTGGCGTGTTCGCTAATGGCGGACTTTTACCTCATAGCGTCGTTACTTCCCGACTAAGTAACATCTATTTTAGAGTTTGCAGCTACTTCATAATATTCTGAATCTTATTAAGTTCATAGTTATTTAAAATTAATAGTTAAAATGAGTGAAACAAATTGTCCAATCGTGAATAATTGTGATTCGGATCAAGAAGTGCAGCAGGTAGGCGACGAGTTGATGTCTACGTCAAGCCGTAAACGCCGGATTCCACGAAGCGATTCGAGCTCTTCGCAATCTGATTCTTCGGATACTGAGGTAAAACGGCGGAAATGCGGTGAGTCCTCAGATATTTCAAATCTTATAAACCACGTGGCTGTGCTAACTAACCTGTTAATGCAAAACGTGGGTGCATCCGGGTCGACTCCGAATAACTCTACAGCGGCTCATAGGTCTGAACCAGTTCCTGGACCTAGCTCCGCAATACCTTTAGACTTTAATTTGAACCTCCCGCCGGCGGCTACTAATAACATATCGAGTGTTGTTCCGCGTTTAAATTTAAGCGTCGTTAGCACGTCGCTTAAGGACCCCAAGGTGCCCCGTTCTAATCCGGATCACGTGAAGCGACTTGAAGCGTTACAAAAGTTTGGTGATTCGTCGTGGAAGGATGTGCGTTACGCGGATGCGTTGAAAATTCATAACGCTGCACCTGGCTTTGTCGAGCTAGATATTAACGACGAACTTCGACAGTTTGTTAAGGGTAAAGATTATGCAGCGAATTCTGAGAGATTGATAGCAGCCCTATGTAATGCCTTAATTTCACAACGCGAGTTGCTCAATCAAAGCTTACAGAATTTCATTGATTGGACAGCTTCTTCTGACGTTACACTTACTGCCTCCAGCATTTTTGTAAAAATTTCGGAATCGTTTCTACCCTCATCAAAATTTCACAAAAATAGTGAGGAAATCATGCAGCTAGTTTGCGGAAAACGAGCTGAATATATTGAAAATCGGCGGGAGCGCATCCTGAGCGAAATTACTAATAAGAACCTTCGTGACGGTTTGCGTAAGATCCCTCCGAGTTCTAATTACTTATTTGACGAAAATCAATTGCGTGCTTACATACAGAGCACAGGTGGCATAGATAAATGGGTACGACCTTGGTTCGGTTCCGAAAAAGATCAAAATAAGACCACCCCTAAGGTGGCAAATAAACCAAATAGACCAAATTTTCGCGAGTTACCACAAAATAATCAGCCCTTTCGTCAAAAGGATTACGATTGGAACTTCAGAAAAGGCAAAAACTCTTCCAAGCAAACAAATAACAGGAACAAAAAGTTCCACAAGAAAGATCCTCAGCCAAGTAAGAAGAAATATGATAAATGACTCGCAGCTACACCAGTTCTACGGAGGCTGTCTCCGAGCGTATCGGAGACAGTGGCAGACGCTGCGGGCTCCGGAGGCCCTTCTCGGAATAATCTCGGGAATGCGTCTGCCATTTACCTCCAAACCACCACTGATTTTTCCATCAGTAAGAACCCTGCGCCGATTCAAGACCGTACAATCGCCAGAGATGTCGATCCAGATAGAACAATTACTAGAGCAAGGCGTTCTAGAAGTTGTGAATCATCGCGATGCCGGTCCAAGCTTCTTCTCAACCATGTTTCTCACGAACAAGAGCGACGGGTCCAAAAGACCCATTTTCAACCTGAAGCGCCTGAATTGTCACATAGTTCCGAAAACATTCAAACTGATTTCTCACTTTCAGATACCCCATTTTTTACAGAAAGAGGACTGGATGGTGAAGCTGGATCTCTCCTCAGCATACTTTCACGTGAGCATCTTGAAAAACCACCGACGGTTCCTCAGACTAATTTATGGTCAAAAAATCCTGCAGATGACCTGCCTGCCGTTCGGTCTATCGTGCGCACCAAAAAATTTCGCAGCATTGACCAACTGGGTGGCCCAACAGCTACGATCCAAAGGTATGCGAGTCGTGGTTTACTTAGACGATTTTTTGATAGCATGCCAATCGAGAAGTCTTCTACGGTCTCAGGTGGATACGTCCTTAAACGTTCTAGAGACGTTAGGGTGGACAGTAAATTACAAGAAGTCTGTCATCGAACCCTCTCAAGAAATAGAATTCCTTGGGTTCATTTGGAACACCAAAGAAAACTTCAAGTGTTTACCTCCAAAAAAGACCCAGACAATCTTATCTCTCTCGAAGAGAGTTATTTGCAGGGGAAAAATATCTTTGAAAGAGGCGCAGATTATTTTAGGCACCCTCAACTTTGCAAATTTTGTCGTTCCAAGAGGTCGTCTTCACTGCCGCCAACTTCAAATTCTTACCCGAACTCTGAAGCGTCTACCTCCTCGCAAACCTGTTACAATAACACAAACGGCCACGGAGGATCTGAAATGGTGGGTCACAACTTTAGAAAAGCCTATAGTTCGGAGCAGCTTGCATCCGGAGTTGATTCACCATTTCATGACCACGGATGCTGCAGATTACGGGTGGGGAGCACAGTTGGACGATCTTTCGGTTACAGGAAAGTGGAAACCAGACCAGCGGCGCTGGCACTGCAATCGAAAGGAAATGTTTGCCATAATAGCAGCAGTCAAACATTTCAGATATCAGCTTCGCGGTCGCCATGTGAGTCTACAATCGGACAATCGCACAGTGGTTTCCTACGTTCGAAAAGAAGGAGGAACACGATCAGTGGCTTTACTTCACATGACTCACCAACTCTTGAGTCTTCTAGACAAAGAGCGTATTTCCATGACTGCGGAATATATTCCAGGGAGATTCAACGACATCGCAGACAGGTTGTCCCGCGGAAAACAGGCGGCGGAGTGGCACCTACTAAGACCAGCTCTAAGGAATGTCTTTCGCAGATTTGGAGTTCCACAGGTAGACCTCTTTGCCACAAGGGACACCAGGGTTGTGAGGAAATATGTTACCAAAGATTGTTCAGACTCATCAGCCCATTTTTGCAACGCCTTCAGTCGTCAGTGGCTATTTCAGCTGGCGTGGGTCTTCCCGCCTCCAAGCCTCATCCCTCGAGTTCTTCACCATCTGAATTCAGCTCAAGGCGTCTTCCTAATAGTGGCTCCAATGTGGAGGAGGGCCTATTGGTTACCAGATCTTCGACGTCGAGCACTCTGCAGACCCTTGAGAATCGCCAACCTAGCCCAAGTTCTAGTAGATCGGAGCACGGGCCTTCCACCTACTCGAGTTCAAGACATGGAGCTTTATGTTTGGAAGATAGCGGGTGGGGCGAAATAATTAATAAGTGGTCAGAAGCTGAAAGGTCCCTGCTCCGATCTAGTTGGAGGGAGTCAACACTAAGAACTTACAGACCGGCATGGTCTCGATGGGTCAAATGGTGTAAACATAACAATTTTGACTTCAATTGTCCCAATAATATTAGTTTGACAAGATTTTTAGCATTCCTGTTCATTGAAGAGAGATTCGCTTATTCTACCATACTGTTGCATAAATCTGTAGTTCTAACCTTTGGACGGCCGTCCTGTAACGAAAATTTGAATTCAGACTTCTTAGTACAACATATTCTTAAAGCTATCTCCCTTCAATCCCCTAGGGCAGAGAAGCCTCCTATTTGGGACCCAAGTGAACTGGTTGCCTGGATGCAGACGAATACTCCCAAAAACATTACTTTGTTCAAAGCATCGCGTCGATTGGCTTGTCTTTTGTTGCTAGCGTCAGGAAGACGGGTCCATGACCTTACTCTACTCAGGGTCTCACCAAATAACTACATCGATCGGGGTGATCACATCATTCTATACCCAGTGTTTGGGTCAAAGACGGATACGGCTGCACACAGGCAATCGGGCTGGAAACTATCTTGTCATGCTAATGAAAATATTTGTCCAATTAATTGGTTAAGGAAAGTTTTGGAATTAGGAATACCGAGACGTACACCGGAATGTAATCACTCATTATTCGTGTCAATTCGAGGTCCCACGCAAAGTGCATCAAGGACTGTTATAGGTAATTGGATAAAAAGTTTACTGAAAGATGCAGGTATCTCTGCATCTCCTGGAAGTATGCGCTCAGCCGTAGCTTCTTTGAATTGGTACGAAAATTTTCCGATTGAAGATATCCTCTCTCGCGGTAATTGGCGCAGTCCGAATACTTTTGCCAAATATTATTGTAAACAGATTATAGGTAAAGTTGTCACTTCACCGAGTACGAGTAATCTCTCGAATAATTTTGAACCAGTATAAGACAAATTCAATGTTCTCTTGATTGTTGTTAATTTTTGATTAATTCTTATTTATCAGATTATTACGTTATATTATCTTAAATAATGTAAAATATTTTTAGGTACCTAAATTGATTGGTTAGCTAGAATTACAGAAGTATCCTGATTTGTTTAATAAATACATATTGCTATGTATGGTTTTATTTTTTCAGTAAATATTATGATATTCTCACATAGCGTCGTCGTGGTCACCAGGAGTTATAAACACGTCTCTCACAGATGCTGTGCATCGTCACATGCCGAATAATAGTGCAAGTTTTACATAAAAATAAAACTTGTATTATTAAGCAGAGACGATGCACAGCATCATTCAAGGTCTCCTGGTGAGAGACTTCTATGAGGTAAAAGTCCGCCATTAGCGAACACGCCACCTGGGACCACGTGACTACCGGAACTCGGCGCTGATTGGTCGAGGATGTGACGTCACGAGAGCTGTGATTGGCTGACAACTAACGGGAAGTATACAACGCCCTCTCACAGATGCTGTGCATCGTCTCTGCTTAATAATACAAGTTTTATTTTTATGTAAAACTTGCACTATTTTTAAATATAACGCCATCTCTAGATTACTGAGCATACCATTGTCGTTACATAAAAATAACAGGTGGCAGCACTGCAGCTAATAATGAAGGTAAAACAGGTTGATTTGTCAAACCGCCATTTTGAAACAGTTTTGTTCGAATGCACGTGGTGATCAGTGTTGCCAACTGTACCGTAATTACGGTAAAAACACCGTAATCAGCAAAGATCTACCACCTACCGTAGGGTTATAATTACGGTAGCAAAATACACCGTAATACCCAGTGACGATCGTATTTTTTTTTTAATCTTGTAGATAAATATCATTATCTATTAACTAAAATAATTTTATTTAGTTTGAATGTTTATTTTCTTTACGTTAGGGTATTCTCCTTTTATTCTACCGACAACACTGTTTTATGCGTCGGGAAATCCCCCAATAGCGCGGTACTAGCTGGGAGATATTACGCAAATGAATTCGGTGGTGCTTTAAGGTGGATCCCTAGATGATCTCACTGCCATTTTGCCGCTAGATGGCGACACATCCACAATTTCGAACATTTTCAATTTTTACACCTAACATAGAAATTTTTAATAAACAACTTTATTCTATGCGAAACCTAGGGCATTAACTTGATTTTTTACGATCATCACTGTGCTTGTTAACTGGTATCATACAAAGATTAGAACGTAATAATGATTTAGCCGCATGAATTTACTCTTTACACACACATGCAAAGTAAATAGTAGTAACTTCCGACTCCACTAGATGTCGTTTTATTCAAACATGGTTGGAAATTAAAATGTCCAGATGGCGTTAATTTAAAGAAAGAGGACCAAATTATTTATAAGATGAATATCCTTACATTATAGCAAAAACTGAAAACAAATATTAATTTACTAATTAAGCATACTTTAAATTACTAGAGGATTGTTATGTTCCAATCTATTTCTTAATAATATAATTATTGGGATATGCTTACTTTTGTTTCTAGGCTCGATATCAGATACCTTTTCACCATAACAAATTATTCAGATAAATTATTTTGGGTAATAAAGGTATATTGTACCTATATAGGTTGTAGTAATGTGACTGAACCTAAATAGTACCTAACGTGTAAATGAATTGTGACCTGTACTAAATAAATAAAAGATTATGTATTCAATTGTAAAGCGTTTTATTGTATCTTACTATACATTAATAATATTTATCTATGGTTAATATTTTCATACAAATATCGTTTTATTTACTCTCACTGCATTTACCTAAATATTTTCTGGTTGGATTCGAACCATCGACTCGTACCACCACACAAAGATAACATACCTTTTTTCAATATTTTGATATTTACAATTATGATTCTGAATTTAGTATTAGAAAGAATTATGTACGTAGATTACAATTTATGTAACATCACACGTAAGTGTAAGTATCTTACACAACAACACACAAGTGGTTACTAGCTAACCATAACATTTATGTTTCAAGAATACCCACTTATTATACAACTTTGAACAATAAATATTCTTTTACAATTGAATTGTTTGGCTGGTACCTAAATACATGAGTGAAACATATGTACACTGAAAAATCTTATAAACTAACAAATAACATAAACTATACATCGCTACGTACAAAAATAGCATAATAATTAGTCTATAATGTTCCCACTGCTGAGACTCAGGCCTCCTCTGAACAGTGGTGATGAAATAATTTACACAAAGCAAAGTGTCGGCTTGGATTCGAACCATCGACTCGTACCACCATACAAAGATACATAAAAAATACTATAATAAAATATCTTCTCTTCTACACGCTACTTTTTGCTGCGCCGCCGTCGCCGCGCAGTTTCAATCTTCTGCTTGTCATTTTTTACCTCCATTTATATCATTTCCGTGCGATCTGAATCAATTGCTGGGAGACACAGTTTTCGCTGCAACAAATGAATTTACACAGTTTTGTTAGACTATTCTTACTGAACCCACACCTCAGAAACCTGAGGAATAAGTTAGGCAATGAGTAAGACTTATATTTTTCATACCTTTTAATTCCTTGATGTCTAGACATTTAGCATTTTTCTCAACTCGTCTCAAAATAATTTCCGGCAGTACACATGTTTTGAAAAACGTTACCAACTTCGGCATCATAGCGTTGATAAATTCCTCATCCCGGTTAACTTCTATGACAGTCAATGGTTGGGTGACAGATGTAAAGCAAATGAAGTAACATTTACTCATTTTGGTAATTCGCAATTGACCCTGGACCTAGAATCAAAATAATAATAGCTGAGAAACAATCCAAGAAATACATTATATTTATACATACATGAACCAAGAAATAATGATCTTTGTTACTTACTTGATAATAATAATTATGCTTTTTGTTCATAACTAAAACATCATTTTCCAAATGAATAGGAAAATTTCTATTTTCTGATGCTTCTCTAATATTTTGAGATTTCCTTTTCAAGGAGGGAAAACATTTTATTTCTACAATATTATTTTCTGCTTCTATAATACCTGTAAAAAAGAACAGTTTTTAGGCCCACTGAACCAAATTAAAAAATCCACGCGACACACAAAATCCAAGGGGGCGGAATCACAGGCAAAAGCTAGTTATTTGTATATTTTTATTATTGAATAATCTTACCATCAGGGCTAGCTGCTAAGAATCCAAAGTCTTCATCCATAAATAGACCTGATGGCCTGACAATTTTGCCATATTGTTGCATAAACATGCTCTTTGCAACATGTTCATTTTGTTGTCCATACATCATATCTTTAGTACAAATATTATTTTTGTAGAGAATGCATTTCACATGATTGTGACATGGTGTGGCATTACGACGTTTGCAAACCTAAAATGAACAAAGTGACAATCATAATTCTTGTACTGGCTTGAGCTGTGGCTTCTTAGAAAGTAAGAAACAATAAGAGGATGGCTGATATCTTACCATTCCAAACTGACTTGCTGTGAGACGGTCAGATCTGTATGAGAGATACTTTTCATTATCATGTTGACCCACAGTCTGGTTTTCAATTAGTACTATTTTTTGTGTATCTTCTTGGAATTTAAGCAATCTCAATTCACAGAGCCGTTTTAATTCTACCTCATTAATGTCGACAGGGACACTTGCTTCTGGGCCATAGTCCTTATCAGGTTGAGTTTTAGTCTTTTCAGTAAAAAGCCGTTTTCGAGTCATTTTCTGTTGGCGCAATCTACTTCTCTGTTTTTGATGGACATATTTTTTTAAATATTATCCAGGGCTCTGTGTTGTCTTCTTTTTCCATGCAGTTTGATGCCATTTATGTCCTACAGAATGAGACAATCCTGAAAAACCAAATCATAGTCACATACATGTCTGTTTGCAACCTAAGCTTTCATTGATGACCATTGAAAGTTCTATAAGTTGAGAAAAACCTCTTATATTATGAAGAGAAGAAGTCATAGATCATAGGGGTTGCTAGAGATTTCATATATTGTTTTAAAATATCTATAAAAAAACTTATTTACCTGCTACATGAACACGCCGCTGATAAGAGCCTCCTTTTCCAAGACTGAGTCGTTTTCCACAGTTAAATTTATTAATGACACTCATAAAATTCTCTGCAACGTTTGTTGTCTCGTTAGACAACCGTCCAGCTTTCAAAGCAATTTTTTCATTTGCAGCATAAATAAGAGCCCAGACCTCTGGTGCTGTATTTCTTAGGATTTCTACTTGGTTGTCTTGCTGTTTATTCTCGTCAGGTGGTAATTGCTTCACTGAACAGTAATATTCCTTACATTTTTCATGCTGTCCAAATACATGAAGTGGACTATTCCTTAAATCATCAGCCATTGAACCTGGCTGACTGCTATTGTGAACAATAATCTTTCGCGCTACTAGTGTCAATTTCATCAATTTAGGCCTCAAAATATTTCGTCCATACAGAGGGAGTTTCGTATTACCTAAAATCTTAAATAAAATATAAATATTAAAACATAGGAAGAGAAAAAATCTTTTTTGAAAAAAATACAACCGACTTCTAAAAACAACAAAAAACTTTGAAAATGCCAATAAAATTTGAGGTTTTCCCTCAATTTCCCTGGGATTCCATTATCAGGTCCTCATTTGTGACAAAAAACTTTGACAAAGAATTTTGAAAATCGGTCGACAATTGGCTGACAAATCGGTGGACAAACAGTCGAATTGATAACCTCCTACTTTTTGGAAATCGGTTGAAAAAGAGAGGAACATTTATTTTACAGTAGCTAAATTCTGCTTTATTGGCAAACCAACGGCAAACGAAGACATTAGGTACATCACGGGCCAACGAGTATCAAATACACTCATAGGTACATTCACGTAAATCTGATTCGAAATCTTATGGGAATCTGATTTACTCACTAAAAATCATTAGAAGAATTGCCATGATGTCTTTTCAATGTTGCTTGCACTTTTTTCCGTGATTTTCGCGGCCCTGAATACATAATAATATGTCGTATATAGGCAAGTTTATTAGTCGGATTCAACTTAGGCAGAGTTGCAATTCAATCTGTAATCAAAAAGTATAATTAAACACAACAGCAAAAGTATCGTAATTATGAAATGCTTCAAGAAATTTGTATTAGTCAGAAATAACACCACCATTTGTCACCATCAATCAAGCTGTCAAGCTGTGTGAAAATTTGCAAAACAACTGACAGAACATGAGAACAGACGAAATAGAGATGTCAATCTGAGATCGATTGAGCAAAGAATCGATTTTTTGGAACAAATAAAAACGTTTTTTCAAATCGATATCTAGTACTGAATCGATACAGGGAATCGATATTTCACCCTAGAACATCAGTTTTTTGTTTGTTTGAATTGTTAAGAATTGTGGTGGCGGGAAAATTACGAAGCATATCCAGTGCAAATCCTTTTGCGTAAAAATACGGATTTTTTACATTGCGAATTTCATCGAAAACGAATGATTGATTTTTGGAAAATCATTTCTTTATTTGTGAATCGATTTTTCATATTCCCTTTCGAATCAATTCAGTAACGGATCTTTTTCAGAGAGTTTTTTTTTTGTTCCTTTCGTCCCTCTGGGACAGGCAAAGTGAGTTTTTAGAGAGAATTGACGTCCCTATTAGGGGGAAATATTTGAAATTTAGAGTAGGTAGGTATGTGATGTGATGACAATCAACGAGTGTTACTAACGTTTGATTTTGTATTTCCTCTTCTAAATCTTACACTTTTTTAAGTTCTAAGGGTAATTACTATTATAATATAACTCTGTATCACCTTCAAGCAGAAAAGCATCCTTTGTACATAAAAATAACACTTACCGTCAATAAAACACAAAAACACTTCACTTTTAAATAAAAACTCTTTCACGGATGGCACTCGTATGAATGGTTCTCAGTAGTAGCCCCAGTCACCAATTCTAAACCTGAATGGTGCTTACTACTTACTTAGCTGTTCAGACGAGCGAAATTGGAACTACAGCTACCATTTTGAGAACGTCATTTCGCTGACAGTTAAAAACCCCGAAACCATAAATGAATGATGTACAGCAGTGGTGGCTCTCACTTGTAAGTCAGAGCCACCACTGCTGTACCTATATCATTAATCGTTTTAAATATCAGCACATCCTACAACTTACTACTAAAATACTGCCCTATGTTTTATTTCCCCTTTTTCTTGGTAAACTTCTTAGATGGCAAGACCAATTTATCTCGACGCACTTTGACTTGTGCTAATAATACTAAAATGTGCAATTGTTATGAAAAATCAATGTGGTTTGTCTGTGTATTCACTTATCTTGATGGTTTCACGTAAATTAAATATGATTCAATCAATAGATGTAAGTAGTACCTACGTGTCACCATTGCGTAGGTAGGTAGGATATTAGAAAAAAAAAAGGTAAATTTGCCTACACTGATCGCCTGATTTAGGTATACCCTAAGTTTACATGAACTTCTATTCTCTGATTTTATTCAACCCAAACCAATGAATTAGTACCTAACTGTGTCATAAAATGTATTATCAGTACCTACTTACATACAGTAGAAAGATTTTTAAATCTTTAGGTACTTTATATTTAAAGTAGATATTACAATAATTACATTAGTATTGTATCTGTGTGAACCAAATGCAGATCGCAGATATTTTTTTTCACTTTCTAGCATTCTTTCTCATTCCCTAATAAAAAACATTTTATCAATCATAAAATGTAAAACCCGCGGGCAAACCCGCGCGCCGGCGCTAACTTTCTAGAAACACAATTTTGGAAACGATTCGCAAGTTGTCAAGACTCACTGGAGCAATTTGGCAACAATGCGGGGTGCGTATGAATGGCATCGTCGCATCGCTGCGTTACCTACCTACTCGACGTGTAACCTTGGGGCTTGTTCGAATTTTCGAACGCCATCTATTATAAATATTTACCGAACTTAAACTCGTAAGACAACAGCAAATAACTCTTTCTCGGTGATTCTTTAAATTTCTGTTAGATGGCGCGATTCAGGTCACTCACACATGTAAAGATTTTTCGTTTTTTATTGGGTCTAATTCTCCTAGAAATACTGTTTTTTTTATAAAATTTTGGCGTTATGCGAACATAATACATTATAAAGTCTCATTATACTTGCTTTTATTCTGCAGAAACAGTTTATTTACGGAGATTACAACACCTCAAAAATGTATGGCGAGGCCTGTCTATGCATCCACCTTAAGTATTTGAATTTCGATGAATAGTTGGAACTTTTTAATTTACCTAGTTTATTTGTATCTAAATTGACTATTATTTCATTCATACTTAATATTACGTAAGAGTTTCTTGTTTTGTGTTGTGTGTGATGTGGGTTTTTATAAGATGGAGAGTGATAGCGACAGCTCTACTGATCGAGAAGATAGCCTAGCACGAGTACCGGCTAAGAGAAAGCGTTACAAGCAGAAGTTTCGGGAAGAATGGTTGGTGAATAAAGAATATAGTGACTGGCTAAGAAAAGATAATAGGGATTTATCGAAGGCGACCTGCAATGTTTGCAATCTTTCTGTGCCGACTTAAGTGTAATAAAACGCCACAAAGAAGGAAATAAACACGTGAATAGTTTAAAGAGGTGTAGTGCTTCAACGTCCAAAAAACAACAGTCTATACTAAGTCAACAGTAAGTGTTTTTAAATCCATGCCAACTACTGAAAAGCAATTGTTAAAGACTGCAGAAATAAAATTAGCTGCTTTTGTTGCTGAGCATAAGATATTTCATAATGTCATGAATCATTTAGCGGATTTGTTACCAAAGTTGTCTCCGGATTCTCAGATAGCCAAAGATATTAGATTAAAAAGAACTAAAGTTCAAGCTGTGATAAATAACTGTATTGGGGAAACTGAAAAAGAAAACTTGATCAGTGACTTGAAGTCACAAATGTTTTCAATTTTAATAGACGTAAGCACAGATATTGCTGTAGTAAAAACAGTAGCTGTAATGGTCAGGTATTTTGATCCAATGATTGGTAAAGTGATCTCTCGGTTTTGGGATCTGATTCAATTATTCGATGATAAAACAACCGATCATGTAGCAAATGCCGAAAAACTTTTTAATACTGTTACTGGTTCATTTCAAAAGTATGAGATTCCTACGGAAAACATCATAGGTTTCGGCTCTGATGGATGTAACACAATGATGGGATGTAACAACTCAGTATTAAGTCGATTTCGTCAACGTTGTCCAGGCATAATTGTGATCAAATGTATTTGCCATTCTCTGCATCTTTGCGCTAGTGACGCATGTAAAGAGCTTCCACTAAATTGTGAAAAATTGGCGCGAAATATTTACAATTATTTTAAATCCAGTAGTAAAAGACAGAGTGAGTTAAAAGAGTTCCAGTATTTTGCTGAGGCGGATGTGCACAAAATTCTCAGACCAGCCCAGACTAGATGGGTGTCTTTAAATGCAGTAGTGCAAAGGATTCTTGAACAATGGGATGTATTGCGTCTTTATTTCGATAGCAAATAAAAAAAGAATAATAAATAAACAAATAGTCATAGATTCTGAACCATCAACATCTAGCACACAATATTCATCTAATCTATACCCAAAAATAGGTGAATTTGTTTTGGCGAAATTCCAGTCTTCTAAGGGGAAAAAGACATACAAATATGTATGCTTAGTTGAGGATATCACTGATGACAAATTTGTTGTTCAAGGATTTAAGTCACAGAAAAGTAAGAGGGAATATAAATTTATTGATAACGACATTTCTATCATTGATAAAAGTGACGTAATAATTTGCCTCCCAAATCCTACCTTCATTCATGATAACTCGCAAGTAATTTTTCCTAATGATATTGATGTTGTTGAGTATAAGTAAGTTAACTAAATTGTTGTTTTTCATTGTTAAGCTTAGGTACGTTAATTTACGTTTCAAAATCGCCTACGTTATCGCATTGCGTTGAATAACTTTTTTGTATCATAATTTTAAGACCAACAGAAACACTATGATTGTCATTAGTTGCATTTGCCCCTTATCGGGGTAATTGCAACTTTTTCTACCTCTACGAGAAAATAGTTTAATTATATCAATTCCTAAGGGGCTTTCTTTTCAGAACTAGGTTAAATATAATATTAATGAAATTGATAATCGTGAAGATTAATCAAATAAAGTAAATTTATAATAAAAATGAAACTGCACAAAATCAAAGTTGAAACCTTATTTTTTCTAGTTGCATTTGCCTCGGGGCACCTTAAGTGAGTTTATTTAAATATTGCAAAATTGTTGTGAATATTCAAAATTAACCATGATATAACCTGCAATTTGTGTGATGATGGAGTTGGCCATTTGTCATTGTGAGAATTTGTTCTTGATTTGGGAGTTACCAGTTTTGGGTTTTTAGGTAAATTATTGTTAAAAAATGTTTAATGGGATTATTGTTACTTATAGACAAAGAAAATGTCGCGGGCGAAATAAATGGTTGAAGCTGCTTGCAACCGAAGCCATCAAAATGACATAATATTTTTCACAAAGGAATCGATTGACAATATGCCTGTTATACTGGCTGCTGGTTCGACAATATCTGATGCTGTTCCAGAAGTGATCATGGAAATTCAGCCACTTGCTGATGGGGCGTTAATATCTGATGCTCTTACAGAGGTGATCCCGGAAATGGAACCAATAGCCGACGGATCATCTCTGTATTCAGGCTTGTTAACATCGGTTACTGAGGCATACATGGAATTTTCCGGACCAGCTACAACTTCACAGGTTGCACCACGTCATGATAACAATGCTACCTTGATTGACAACTATATAAGCGATGATAGTGACGACAATAATAAACAACTTGTACCCTATTCTGAGCACTCCGATTCTAACAGTGAAGAAGAACCAAGGGGAGTTAAGAGAAGAAAAAGGTGTCAGGTTAACAAAGCAACATGGAATGAATGCAAAAACAAGCTTAATCGGGAAAAGGGGAGGCAGTACACTGGGCGAAAAAAAGTTGATGGGAAATGGGAAAAAACACAAAAGAATGAGCGAGTGCTTAAAACTCGATGCCAATGTAAGACAAATGAGAAAACTGCTTTAAAATGCTGTGAAATTACAGAAGATGATAGAAAAGTAATATACACGGTGACATTTAAATCACAGTTTTGCTAGAACAAACGTTGTTCAGACCATGGTCTATTATCATTCTACACCATCAAAAACGTTATAAAAAAAAAAAAAAATAGGCGTTCTCAAATAAGTGTAATGTTGCTCAAAAGTGTTCAAACATTAGCCGTAACATAAAAGTACTCAACGCGGTAGCGATACGGCATTCAGAAGAGTTTTGAGAAGTCCACGTGGACTATTAGGATTTCCGACCAATGCGGGCTGAAATGCAAATAAATTATTAACCAATGACATGCAATCGCGCGAAGTACCGTTCCGCCCATTTGTTTTGTTGAATGCCGCGGGCCGCCCGGTCGGTAGCCAGTCTACTGAAATCTCTTGAGCGGGTGACGCATACGATATACGCATCCGATATACCTACGCGTCGCGCGTTTTTTGTGAAAATGGGTGGATATTCAAATGTGGAGTGGCTGGATATGGTGCGTTTTTACGCAATTGCTGGGGACAATATGGCGGAAGCTAGGCGCCTGTACTGTCACCCAGATCATTTAGCGGCGCTGCGCAGGCGAGGGATCTTGAACCCGCAGATTCTCACACCTGCAACAATACTGGCAGCTACACAGCGGCTACTGGATCACGGCCAGTTCACAGTGACGTGTTAATTGGGCCAGCGTTCATCGAAGGAAATTTAAATGATGCCACCTACATGGACATGTTGAGAAGAGCAATACCATAGTTAATGTTAGGCGTTCCCGTATCATACCGTCGGGAATCGTACTACCAGCATGATGGCTGCCCCGCACACTATGCGACTCAAGTACGCACGTACCTGAATAATGAATTTGGTCAAAGGTGGATCGGGAGAGGTGGCCCAGTGGCATGGCCAGCCAGAAGCCCTGATTTAACTCCAATGGACTTTTATTTGTGGTCGGAGGTAAAAAGGATAGTCTACACTGAAGAAGCCACAAGTAGGGATCAGCTTAAACAAAAAATTTAAAGTGCGTTCGAAATAGTGAGGCGTGATACAAACATTTTGCGAAAACTAAAAGACAATTTGCAAAAACGTGCCCGTCTGTGTATTGAAGTCAATGGACAACATTTTGAGCAATTACTTCAATACACGTAGGAATTGTAAATACTGATATTTAATTGTGTAAATAGGTACCTAGTTAATTCTAATCGTTGTAAATAATCTGATTCCAATTTTTTAAAGACGCCTGAAATACTGGCTGTGAATTTTGTACCTACATTCTGGACAGATGGTATCTAAGTAGGTAAGTACCTACTATTATTCACCAAACTTAATAATTAACTTCAGTTAGAATTTCTGACGGTCCTAAGTATAGTTGCAAAACTTCTGAAAAATTCTGAATAATTCCGGAATACTTCTGGGAAAGTTTCTTTAAATCAGAATTATTCAAAATGAATATAATTAAGTTTTTTTTTTGCTGAAAAATCGTATTTTGCATCGATCGTCGATCGTCGCCGCCGCTGCCCCTCTATGCGCCGGCGCCAGCCGCTGCGCTCCTCGAGTCGTGCGTGCAGGCAATGGCGGTGCGGGGTGCGGTAAGACGGGAGATGCTCCCCGGAGAAGTTTTCCCTCGCCCCGCGAGAAAGATTCGTACCCCGCAATCGAATGTTTCCGCGGAATATTTCGCCTGAATAATTCAATGGGAATAAACGTGTTTGTTTGTGGTGTGGTGGGTGAGTTAATTATTGTTCAGTGGCACATACGTAAGTAAAATATAAATGTTTATTTTATTATAAATGGAATTGATTAAGTATGGCAACACTGCTCGAGTGACATGTCAAAATTTTGTTCCGTATTTTAAAAATTAGTTTTAATTATTTTTAAGTGTAATTTAGGTGAAATAATATTACTAAATGTGAAATAACTGCATAAATACTAAGGATTATTGTTTTCCTTAAAATATTCATATTAAAACACAGTGTTTGGTTGCCCACCGCTACCGGTAACCTAACTCGAACAGCTGATGTTCGACCTGCGGATCTAAACGGGGAGTATTGTTATTTATATTGTTTAATTATCACACAGTCGTATCTTAGACTCTGTAACACGCCTTCATTGATCCCTAGAATAACCATTCTTGATTGATTTGGCACTCTGCAGTGGGTCCAAGTCGCTTTGTTTAGTTAATTAAGATAACGAAACTTTAGTGAATTTTTCATAATAATTTTAATAGATTATTAGAATTACACAACAACAAGAACGTTGTTTAACGTCTTTTTTGCATTATCGTAATGTAAAACTATTTTTTTTATATTTTAATCTAGACATCCTACCCACATTAAGAAAAGTAAAATCATAAGAAAGAATCAGTGAAACTTTGTGATCTGATCTAATCTGGTTGCTTTAAATTAGATTAAACAGCCTACCTCATTTCTCTATAAAGCAACACTAACTTCTCCCATTTTTTCCTGTCATTTCTAGCATTCTTTCCTTTGTTTGTCTGTCTAAGTAGTTCTCACCGTTCCTTTAATTCTATTTTCAGTACTAATTCCTGAAACCATGCCTGTGATGACCCGTAAGGCTGCTGCTCAGGAGTTGGAGCTTAAATTGAGAACGGCCGTTCATGATCTGGCGGCTTCAAACAGTAAATGTCAACAGCTGTTACAGGAGATAGATGAAAGTGAGAAGGAAGTCGAGAACGTCGTTTTCAAAAACACAGGCTTAAAACAGGAGCTAGTGATCCTACATCAGCAATATCTAGATGTTGTTGATGAACGGGACAAACTGCGGGTGGTCACAGATGGTTTCAACAACTGCAGTACCATATATGAGGAGGCTTTATGTAAGGTTAGGGACCTAGAGGAAGAATTAGGTCATGCAAATACACAAATTTATAAGTTACAGAAACAAAAAGAATGTACTCAGGCTAGGGAAACAAATAATTTGTATAGTGAATTATTAAACACTAATTGCAACCAGCACTCATTAATAACAATAGACCTCACTGAAGATTCTTTAATGAAACATAATAATAGTAGTTATAAATTAAGTCAAAATAAAATTAAAAAATATGCAAAGCTAAATAGAATCATAAATAAATGCAATAAATATAGGAAACAACAAAAACACAGTTCCAATAATATTAAGTTAAGGAAAGAACGTGGTTTTCTTATAAATAAATTAAATAACTACCAAATAAAATTGGAAGACAGTAAGAACATTTATGAGTTTGACACTCAACACTTACAGTCTGAAATTCAGGTACTAGAAGCTTCACTTCATTCACTCTATACTAAGTATGTGAGGTCTGAAAAACAAATTCAGGAGCACATCCTTGCAGCTAATGAGTTAGTGGACATGTGCAACTCTAATGCAGACAAAGTGGACCCGCTGACTATCAGCACCCCTGAAATTTCACTGCATAGTGAGTCGAATCTTGGCACTCACCAACCGGAGGCAACAGAGGACCCATACCAGTCAGGAAGTGCTCAGATCTCGATTCCCGGTGGGGTTACACCAGGTGCTGAACAAGGTCCATTGCAAGTATTTCAGACAGAAGCTAGTTCTCTCACTTGTAGTAGTAAAGTTTGTTGCTGCTCCATTATGTTTTCTGATAGTTTTGGAAAAGGGTTAGGAAAATTACTTAGTAACAACCTGAGTCATTCTTCTCAAAACTATTGCATGCCTCAGACTTCCTATAATCAAATAATGTCTACAATAACTAGGAATGAATATGACCCTAATGCCATTATAACTGTTCTTATAGGTAATAGTTTAAATGTTAAAAAAGATGATATCACTGACAGTGTCACCGAGCTACTGAAGTTAAATTGTAAGAAAATAATATTGTGTGCTTTTCCATACTTTGAGCACTTGTCAAATAGGCAAAATAACTTCATTCATATATTAAATAATTACATGCATTTTTTAGTTAGTCACCATAGTGACAAGTTTATATTTTTTGACACCAACATTTTTCTTGATAAGCTTAGGTCGACTAGGGATACTGTGTATCTGCCCATTAGTTTTAGACGTCAAATAGCTAGGCTATTAGCTTTTAATATTAACCCAGACATAATTAGTATGTCGAAGTCATGTTTAATTAGCACCACAATTAGTAATAGTACTAATGATAAGGTGTTTCAAATTAGTAATTTAAACTAGTTTGTAAGACAACAGAAGGTACCAATAGCAGTATAGTTGCACTTAATAACAAAAAGGTATTTTCTAGCACTAACAAAGGTAACTGCACAAAAGGGGCTAAGCAGAAATCCTTGAAATTATTTCATCAAAATATTCAAGGTTTTTCTTCCAAACAATTGGAAATTGAATTGTTTTTAGAAAAAACAATGTTTGACATTATTTGTTTAACTGAGCATTGGTTAAAAGACTATGAAATGTTAATTAATTATGAAAATTATAGTGTGGCCAGTTGTTTTAACCGAAAATCAATGCGTGGTGGTTCACTAATCTTAATTAAAAGTTGTATTAAATCAAAAACCCGTAACGGTTACTGTACCGTACGGAACTATCGGTTGAACATAGCATTGAGCTGTCTTGTGTTGAGCTAGATAAGCATGTTATAGTGTGCGTTTACAGACCCCCAAATTATCAAAACTACTCTTTATTTGAGTCAGTAATGGAAGATGTTTTGTCAAAACTTGCAACTGGGAATAAATCGGTAATTATCTGCGGGGACTTTAATATTAACATTTTAGAAAATAATTCTAATACCAGTAGATTATTAAATTTGTTTAAATCCTTCAACTTGTCAAATGTGTTTGTAGAGCCAACCCGAATAACTACGACTACTGCTACATGTATTGATAATGTGTTTTGTTCCTGCAACTATTTAGATAAAGCCATCGTTAATTATCTCCCTTCTGATCACAGTGGGCAAACAGTAACTTTTGAATCCAACTTACCCATAAAAAAAGTGCAGATACAATTCAGACCAGTTACCGCTGTTAATTTAAATAAATTTAATAGCACTTTAGTTTGTAAATTAAGTAATCAGGACCTTTCAATAAACAATGTCAATATTCTGTATAAAGAATTCTTTTCGGTAGTCCAAACCGAGTTCAATAATACTTTTAAGTAAAGCACTAAAACTATCAGCCCAATCACTAAATAAAAACTTAGTTTTTATTTAGTGATTGGGCAACTAAAGGACTCAGGAAAAGTAGGGAAAGACTTTTCGAACTGTATGGCCTTAAGCCTTATATTAACACGGGAAATTTTATTAAGTATGTTGCTACTTATTCTAGAACTTTTAAGAGCACTTGTAAGGCAGCTAAAGCCTTATACATTAGCAACAAAGTTAAATCAGCGGACAATAAAATACAGACGGTTTGGAAAATTATCAATAATGAAACGAATAGGAGCAAAAAGCATAATTCCGATTACACACTGGAGACGTCAAGTGGTGGTCTCATTTGCGATAGCAAAGAAGTGGCTCAAGAATTTGTACATTTCTTTTCCAGTATCCCACTTAAAACTACTGAAACCTTAAACTCCTCGCCATCGCTCTCTTTTGATTTAGTAAGGGCGAACGTTCCAGCCTGCCTGATTGATTTTAACTTTAAGCATATTAACCCCGTTACAGTAATAAAAGCTTTTAAGCAAATCAAGATCAAATTGACCGAGGATCTTTGGGGAATGTCCATTAAAGTCTGTACCTCCATAATTGAGACCATAGCGCCTTACTTAGCCTTAATATTTAATTTGTGTGTGGATCAAGGAGTCTTCCCGGATTTAATGAAATACAGTAAGGTAATACCACTTTTCAAATCCGGGGACAGTAAAGACTCCAATAATTATAGGCCCGTATCCGTGCTGCCGGTTTTCAGCAAGGTGTTTGAAAAGGTAATGCTGAATCAAATGCTCAATCATTTTAACACAAATAAAATCCTTCACGACCAACAGTACGGTTTCACCAAAGGACGTTGTACGACTGACGCCGGTGTAACCTTATTAAGACACATTTTTAACGCGTGGGAAGAAGCCCAAGACGCCATAGGAATCTTTTGTGACCTCTCCAAGGCATTTGATTGCGTCGATCACGAAACCTTACTCTTGAAACTTGAGCATTACGGACTAGGTAAACTTGCGCTCAGTTTAGTAAAATCTTATTTAAATGATAGACAACAGCAAGTTCAAATAAACGGTATCAACTCACTAGGTTTAAAAGTAAAAATGGGTGTTCCACAAGGCTCGATTTTGGGTCCTTTCCTCTTTTTAGTGTACATTAATGATCTACTCCATTTATTAAAAAATCAGCCACACATGGTGTTATTTGCTGACGATACTTCCTTAATTTTTAAGGTAGATAGACGTGCTACAAATTTTGACGAAGTAAATAACGCCCTACTGCAGGTCCAAAATTGGTTCACTGCTAATAATTTAGTATTAAATGGAAAAAAGACTAAGTGCATAAAATTTTCTTTACCAAATGTCAAAAGTAGGGATTGTGAGATTATATTGAATCAAGAGAAACTAGAATTCGTCGATAAAACTGTTTTCCTGGGGATCACGCTCGACTCAAGGCTACAATGGGGTCCTCATTTAACATCTCTTGCAGGACGGCTGAGTTCAGCAGCATATGCTGTCAGAAAAATCCGTCAATTTACTGATGTAGATACCGCGAGGCTAGTCTATTTTAGTTACTTTCATAGCATAATGTCTTACGGTATTTTACTATGGGGACGGGCTGCAGACATCGAGTCTATCTTTATTCTGCAGAAAAGAGCGATCAGAGCCATTTATAATCTACGCAGGCGCGATTCTTTAAGGGAACTGTTTAAGGATATTAACATCATGACGGTACCTTGTCAATATATATATGAAAACATCTTGCACGTAAGAAAAAATTTACATCTTTTTAGTAAAAGAGGCGATAGACATAATTATAGTACTAGAAATAGGGACTTATTAGTTCAACCAGGTTTCAGACTGGCTAAAGTAGACTCATCTTTCATGGGGTACTGTTTAAAATGTTACAATAAAATCCCTCCCCACATACTTCAACTGAATGAGACGAAATTCAAAACTTGTATAAAACGCACACTATGTAGGCAGGCATATTATAAGTTGGAGGATTACATCTCTGATAAAAATGCTTGGCTTAATGCTGGTCCTGCTCCACAACCACAACTAACTAATTAACATTCGAAAATGCTGTTGGAGCTGCTGAAGATTGTAAGACTATCTTTGCATTGTATAAACTCAATCTCTCCTTTGTATTATATAATTGCACAGGTGTGAGTACTATGTACTATAGAGCTACCATTTACCGGGTATTTTGTCTTTCATTGACTTGAATGTGCCCTGGCGGCTGGGAATGTCATGCTCACTCAAATGTCTCGCTGGTGGTGGCGTATGTGTTGGATCATTTAGCTCCCTTCAAAATGGTTGAGCTGAATGGTGCTGATCCATGCGTCATGTTCGTGAACGGGCGCCGTCAGTTGTGACTGGTCATTTCTTAGCTGCCATGGCTTATTTTAATTTTTGAATTGTGCTTATTTTGTAATTGCGGACGCTTTTAACGTGCTTTCTACATTGTTCTCACATGTATAATTTCAACATGAATAATGTAACCATTATATTGTAACAATATTTTGATTTAAAAGAGTGTCCATGGAGTTTCTTGCCCGTTCTTCTCCATAGGTACCTACTACGCTTTGGAATGGGCAACTAGCTTCATATTTCTGACTGACTGACTCCTTGACAATTCAAAAGTGCCTGTAAATGGTTTAATTGAAATAAATGCTTTGAGTTTGAGTTGAGTTTGAGTATATGTTGATATTTTTATAGGTAGATAATTATGTTAGCCTGCGATTAACAGGATTTTAATTCATTTGTTTTTAGGTCGGTACCTACTTATTTCGAAATCGAATGCTATTTTGGAACGAAGTTCCTTATCGCGCGTTGTGAAAGGGGGCTAGACGGAAAAAATTCTTACGAAAAGTTGTCACGACACTTTTTACCCGACACTTTTTGCGCGACGCAAAGGAGGGTAATGTGTTTATTACCATGGAATGGAATGGAATGGACGACTGGACTGGAATGGAATGGAATGGAGTGGTGTGGAGTGGAGTGAGGTGGAGTGGGGTGGAGGGTCGAAAATCGCTTGAACCTTTTTTTTAACCTGCTATCGTTAAGCAAGTTAAAAAAAAAACAGGTGCAAGCGATTTTCGACCTTATTGACATTTAAAATTTAGTTTGTTTTTTCTGACATTCTCGTTAGCTAACATTGCTCCATTAAAATCCGGTGTTTGCATAAATGTCAATAAGGTCGAAAATCGCTTGAAGGTCGGAAAACATTTGCTTAATGATAGCAAGTTAACTTCGTTCCATCCGGGTGTCCCTTGACACCTCTCAAGTTTTTTTTATGTCAGTTGTGGAATAAAAAACCAGGCCTAGCATATTTGATTGGTTTTTTTAAAAAGGGTTAGGTAAGTAAGTACCTATGTTTTTGGTTAGTTTGTATGTAGCTCTGTACGCATCGCGAGGATTCGCGAGTCGCATAGGTAGGTATTAATCATTACCTATAGTGCGTTGCAAGTTGCAACTAAGAATGTGCCCGAGTCCGCGCCATCTTGTGACGGCTGTCAAAACTAACGATTTCGGTAGGGTCAGCAAAAAAAAAAAATTCATATACATTTTTTTTAAATCAATAAAACAAATAGAAACGATAGCTGTATATTTTTTTTAGCTAATTATGACCGAAATGAAATATATTTATAATATATTTATAATTCTCAAGTTGTGTTATTTGTGCAAATTTAATTATTATTTGTTTTTTTTTACCTCAAATTATAATTCGAATACATATAAATAAATTTTGTTTTATTTCCCTTTTCTTTTTCCCATGGTAAAAACTAAGCTTACAACATAATGCAGATTTAAGAGGACAACGACACGTGAAAAGTTTACTTCCCGTTGTCCCCGTTAGCAGAATATACACTATGGGGACAACGGGAAGTAAATTTAATCACGTCCCGCTGTCCCCGTGACGGGGATATGGCATACGGGGACAACGGGAATAAATATTTTCAAGTACCATTTGACAATTAGAGGTCATTGACGTGCACATTCTTAGTTGCAACGCATTATACCTACTTAACGCGTATAATAGCCTAGTCAATAAAAACAAATAAAGGCAAACCTCACCCTCTCAGCACCTCTTCAATAAGGTCTTAAAACATAGAACCGACTTCATTCAGTAAAGTCGGAACTTTATTGAAGTCGATTCAATTTTTTTTTACTGTTAAGTAAATCTGTATTTTAAAATCTATTTTAACTTTTCTTTAATTTCATTTTTTCAGATATAATTTGATGTGAAGGTAGATAACAAAGAAAAATGCCTCGACAAAAATCGAATGTATGGGAATATTTCGAAAGGAGCGGTGAGGTCGAAGGAACACAAAATGTCTTGTGCAATTATTGCCGCCACAAATTTAAAAGACCAAACGCTACCAAAATGAAAGAGCACTTGCTGAAATGCACTAGGGTACCATCAGATATCAGAACTTTATTTTCTACCAGTGGCAGTACTCATTCCTCATTGAATGCACGATCTGTCGCAACTCCTTCAACACAAATATCTAGTATAACTCCGGTAGAATTACACACTACAAACTCAAGCGCGGCAATATCATCACTTGACACCTTATCCTCTTCTTATGCTAATCCTTCCAATTCAAACCCTACATCATCCGAGATACGTGCGCTCTCTCAGAGATCTGATGAAAACTTAGATGCTGTTTTTGCACGTGCGATTTATGCATCCGGAATGCCTTTGTCCATATTTGAGTCAAAGTATTGGCAGGAGGCTTTTAGGATTGCTTGCCCAGATTACAGATTGCCTTCCCGAGCTTCTATATCAGGAAACTTACTTGAAGCTGAGTATATCCGGGTTAAAGAGACTATGAGCAAAAAAGTTGCCGGTGCGAAAGCCTTGGGCTTAGTACTTGATGGCTGGACCAATATCAAAGGAAAGTCTGTTGTGAACTTCTTACTGACTACACCAGATCCAGTTTTTATTAAAAGTATAACCCCTGGGACTCGAATGGAAACGGCACAATTCTTAGCTGAAGAAATCAAATCGGTTATTGAGGAATTTGGGAGCAGGCGCTTTATGTGTGTTAATACCGATAATGCTTCCAACATGCGAGCTGCCTGGCGGATAATAGAGGAAACATTTGATAATATATCTTGCGTTGGATGCGCTGCCCATACATTCAATCTCCTTTTTCAAGACATCGCCAAAAAGGATTCATGCATAAGAATAATAAGAGATTGTAAAAAGGTGATTAAATACATAAAGAAAAGGAGCCGCGTCTTAGCTTTCTTCACAGAGAAGCAAAAAATGTTATACGACAACAATGTAACATCATTGAAACTTTATTCTAAAACGAGGTGGGCTGGAGCTGTCTATTGCTTGAAAAGCTTTAAAGAAAATCGACAAGCTCTTGAACTTTTAGCTATTTCAGAAGATGTACCAATTGAAAGAAACTTAAAAAACATAATTCTTTCAGCTGCAACCTGGACAAAAGTCGATTGTTGTCTAGACATACTGTCACCGATTGAGAAAGCTATCTCAGTTGCAGAGTCTAATCATGCTTTACTATCAGATGTACCTCACCTTTTCGATGGAATCAAACAAACAATCGAAACTCAGTTACGGTCCGATACAACCAGAAGTTTAGTAACTTATGAAGAAGAAATAGATATCATAAATGATATTAATAAAAGGCGGGAATTTATTCTGCGACCTATTCATTTAGCTGCGAACTTGTTAGACCCCCGGTATATTGGAATGAATCTCCAGACCACAGAATTCGGAACTGCAACAGACTACCTTACAAAATTTGCTTCATTCTTAAACCAAGATTTAATTCAAGTTATGACTAATCTTGCTGAGTTCCGAACTAAATCTGGTTTTTGGAATAAACGTCAAATTTGGTTACCGGTCCAAAATTTAGAACCCAGGTTGTGGTGGCAAGGATTGTGTGACAACCAACCAATTGCATCTATTGCTATAAAGATATTAAGCGTACCACCTTCATCTGCATCGGCAGAGCGCAATTGGTCACTTTTTGCTCGAACACACACAAAATCGCGAAACCGATTAACTGATGATCGCATCAATAAACTCATAACTATAAGTGCTAATTTGCAATATGTAGACACAGTCTTTGATATTATTGAACCGGCAACTGATAGTGATGATGACTCCGTACAAAATGAGGAACTCTATGATCCATTAGGAAATTATGAGTGTGTAGACATAATGGAAGGTATTGTTTAAAAAAATATAAATTACTAAAACGATCTATTGTTACCTATTTTTATCTGTTGTTTAATAAAACGAACTCTGTTTATAGCAGATCAGTGTTTATTCGTAAAAACAAATAATTTTGTAATCACTTTTAGTTTCGTTATTAAAGTTAAGCCTACAATCATTAATTTGTTTTCATTAATCAGTTCAATTTAAGGCAGAATCTTACAACTAAATCTTAAAAAAAAAAAAATATATATTTCAAAACGTAACAAGAAAATAGCTCTCAAAATCAACAAAATTATTCAAAATTGCAATCACTTTTTTATAGGTTTAACGTGGACCACCTGTATATCTTCTTTACTGTGACTACCCTTTAGTCCATCTACAATTTTTAAAATATGACGATAAGCAACTGTTCTCATGCAAGGATGTAAAAATTGCAACTCTGTATTTAGTAATTTACAAAAATGATAATTTCGATTGTCAATTATTCCACATTGCACACAGTCTTGGCAAGCAGACTCTGGAACCTGTTCCTTCAGCTGTGTTGTTGACAAATTATTTTCACTGTCCTGTTTCGTAGGTGAACCAGTTACTGAGTCTTCAGAATTATGCGTCGCCGTAGGACTCGGAGGTGCAGAAGACCTAGATCCCTTTATTGAGGCCTCCTTTATGTCTTGCGATGACGGTGTGTCTTCTGGATCGTATACAGGAGAAGGGGCTCTATTCGTCCTTATTATCTTTGACGGCAAAATACTCTGAGACATTTCAATGTCTTCTGAGTCAAAAACGACGGGTGATAGTTCTCTTTTCTCTGCAAATAAAAGTATGGGAGATAAAGTAAATTTATTTAACGCTCTATACAAATCTTCTAATAAGTATAAGTATCTAAGTAGTTAATTTTATCTAACTACTTAGATACTTATTAAAAAATTATTTTTATACAGCATTACATAAATAAAATGATGTTCGTTGTTAAGCGATTTTGGCATCATTCTATCGATGGTTTATTCCCGTTGTCCCCGTATGCCATATCCCCGTCACGGGGACAGCGGGACGTGATTAAATTTACTTCCCGTTGTCCCCATAGTGTGTATTCTGCTAACGGGGACAACGGGAAGTAAACTTTTCACGTGTCGTTGTCCTCTTAAATCTGCATTCTGTTGTAAGCTTAGTTTTTACCATGGGAAAAAGAAAAGGGAAATAAAACAAAATTTATTTATATGTATTCGAATTATAATTTAAGGTAAAAAAACAAATAATAATTAAATTTGCACAAATAACACAACTTGAGAATTATAAATATAGTAGTAGAAGTATAAAATCAACAAAAATATCACAATCACTTGCACTATATTTATAATTCCATTTTTAAGGGAATACGACGAATTGCGCACACGTTCAACTTTCCAATGCCCTGCCTGCCCAATGACTGCCAGTGGTCACTCGCTCGGCTCGCACGCAACGCAAGTTTCGCGGGCGGCAGGGACACGCATGCGCAAACGGCACGGCGCCTGGCCCCCCGCGCCCCGCTCCCAGTCGCGCTCGCGCTGCCCATGACGCGACGTTGTGTGTGCTTGAATTGATGCGACGTGCACTCACAACCATAAACTTAATATACCTACCGCTCACAACATAACTAAAATAATCTATTTTACAACTTCCAAGCGCGAAATAGGTAGTAAGGTCGATTTTCCTGGTTTTTTTTTGACAGTTGAAATATTCCCAAAGCTTCGGAATATTTCCGAATACCGTAAAATGAGGCTACTTTGCCCCGTGAAGGTTAATACGCTCCAAATTTTAATAAAGATTATTTCGATCAAATCTCTAAATCTACAAGGAAATTGAAATATTTTTTAACGCATCCGATACATATTTTATATGATTAGCAGCACTGAATATGGACTTCCGGTTTCCGCCATTTCTTTTCTGTGCTACCAGCCATTGATTAGGAGTCAGTGTTTTGTTAAAAAAATAATAGTCTGCAAAATCCACCTCCATGGACGAATCTGCTTGGATATTTGAGGTAAGAAGGGTTTAATGTAGTTGGGTATGTAATTGGCTAACGGTAACAGATAGTCTTTAATTGTTAAGTAGATTTATTCGGGATTCTAACCTCTTTTACTTTCACGTTTCTACTTTGCGCCATGTTTGGGGGTAGTTTGCTCCTGGAGCAGTGTGACAAATAATTTTTTTGAATTCTTAATATTTAACTGCTACGTAACTCATAGTGAATTAAAATGATTTTTTTTATAGGAAATATGCCACGTAAATATATAAAGAAAGTGCCTTCAAGAAATTATAAAAACTACTCTGCAGAGACTTTCGAGATTGTTTAGCAGCAATAGAAAACAAAGAATTGACTCAAAGAAAGGCTAGTGAAATATATGAGATTCCAAGAAGGACTCTTATAAATCATCTGAGACTTTTACGATGCCATGAAAAAGCAAGGCCTCCAGGAGCACCTACTACCTTCACAGTTGAAGAAGAAAAGATTTAAGAAGAAAGAAGAGAAAAAGAAAAATATTCGTATCATGCATAGAAAAATTAAGCGAGGATGGTTTTCCTCTTACAAGTTTCGATTTGCGCATAGTCTTAAAATCTTATCTGGAGAGAACCTACAAACCTTAACTACGAATAAAAAGTTCTTTAGTTGTAACTATATCTAGTTTTATTTTGTTCAAACTATTTCATTTACTTAGACGAGAAACACAAAACTTGCTTCCATATTATTATTTTTGGAGCATATTAACAACTGAAGCTGATAAGTTTACCCCTGTCTCTAAAATGTGCCTGTTTTAGTACAAGTTAAATGTAGGAGCAATGTTTCCAAAAGGGTGGGTAACATTGCTCCATTTTTTTATTTAAAAAAAAGTAGAAATTGAAAGTAAATTACTATTTTTGTCATTGAAATATTAGAGCCAGAATGCTATAGAAGCTGTGGAAAAATTTACAAAAGCTATATCAGACGGATTTGTACGTCAGTCACACTTTTCTAATTTTGGAGCAAAAAACGGGGCAAAGTAGCCTCATTTTACGGTACTTCCGAAGTATTCAACGGGAATGATTCGGAATTTTTCCCGCCAGCATCTATAGTCCTAAGCCCGATAAGTATGAAGGGAAAATTGGAGTCAATGTTGTCTTAGTGCACACGGAGCTAATGCGGTTTTGTTTTTGTCATGTCCCTGTAAGTAATATCCCAATAAATTAATAATAATAATCTCACGTTAGATACAATAGGTACCTACAGGAAATAATTCAAACCATGTCTGATAGTACCTACCGTAAATTCCCACCTAGAACGAAATGATAAAATTAGAGTCAGTCACCTCGCCGCGCCGTCGGTACGGTCCGAGCGCGTCGCGCCGCACACCGCCGCCGTGCAAAAGTGCATAGACAGAAAATACCTACCAAAGTTTACGAAAGCTGTTTGGGTACTTTGAAACAGATTTTTATAGCTTATCACTAATAACCTGAGTGATAAGCCATAAAAATCTGTTTTAAAGTAGCCACTTATCAGTGATAGAATACCTAAGTTGTTAGAAAGTTGTTTCATCATAAAACATCGTCCGTACCGCAACTTTGGTATTTTCTAGTAAAGGCTCCCACAAACAGACGCGATATCGCGGGCGCGACAGGCAGCGGTACCTTTGTCGACAAAGGTACCGCTGCCTGTCGCGCCCGCGATATCGCTTCTGTTTGCACGAGCCTTAAGACGTACAAATGAATAAATTTCGTTTATTTAGCGATTAAACGTTTTCCCTGTAGGCACAATGCTGTGTCCTTTGAGAGAGCCGCGCCGACCGTAACTACTTTGCGAGCGCAGTGTCTGTGTTGTAGGGAGTAAGGCTAATCCCGACTTTCTTAACTTTGTCTTTTTTGTGTTTTTTCTAAAACCAATGACGTATTTTATTTTATTTGATGCTATAGAATGGTAGACCATGGTCTGAACAATGTTTGTTCTAGCAAAACTGTGATTCAAATTTCACCGTGTATAAAAAGTTTTGGGGGATGACTTGGGGAGAAAAAAAGGTTTTCGTGAAGTCTTGTACAAGAGATGCCTACAAAACGCCCAAGAGATAGAAAAGACCCATCTATTACAAAGAGAAAAAGCTCAATGATTTATAACTTGTATTTGAACGACGAACGTCGTGTGAGGGTCTGCAAAACGATGTTTCAAAACACTTTGTGTATCACCAAAATGACCATCTGGAACTGGAAAAAAGGTAAAAAAAATACCTCTCACAACGAAAACCAGAATGTGTCTTCCAGAAAAAATCCGCACGAAGCCGACGTAGAATCACTTAAAGAGTTTTTGAACAACATACCAAAAATGGAATCCCACTATTGCCGCAAAACTACATCGAAACTTTATTTGTTACCAGAATGGACATCAAAAAGAGCCCTGTACAAATTCTACGAAAAAGACTGGTGTGCATCGCGGAATACAAAACCTCTGTCTATAGCAACATTCAGCAACACTTTAGAAATTGAAAACATATCACTGTTTAAGCCGAAGAAAGATGAAAGAAAAATGTCTGTCCCATAAACTCGGAAATGTACCTGATACAGAACATAAGGAGCACATAGAAAGAAAAAATGAAGCCCGAATCGAAAAAGAAAACGATAAGAAGTCGGAAGAATTCGTATTTACGATGGATACACAAGCTGTGTTATTAGCACCTAAATCTAATGTTTCATCTCTATATTATAAAACCAAGCTATGCACACACAATTTCTGTTTATTCAACTTTAGAAACAAAGATGGATTTTGCTATCTTTGGAACGAGACTGAAGGTGCCCTATCGTCTGACAACTATGCAACCATCATTGTCAAGTTTATTACAGACAATATTCTGCCAAACATTCACAGAGAACCAGAAAAGGATACTTATTAAAATTATATTATACAGCGATGGATGTACAGCACAAAATAGGAACGTCGTATTGGCAAATGCTTTACTGAATGTGGCAACGTTAAACAATATTATAATTGAGCAAAAGTATTTAGAGGTTGGTCACACCCAGATGGAGGCTGACTCTATGCATGCCAGCATAGAGAGGAAGCTGGAAAATAAAGTTATTCATGTACCAGCTGAATATGTAGGAGTTTGTCTTGGAGCACGCATACATCCTAAGCCCTACAACGTATCTTACTTAACGCACATTTTTTTTAAATTCTTTGGAAGTCTACAATATTATAAATCTATAAGACCGGGAAAAGTGACAGGAGACGCTAAGGTATCTTTGATTTTATCTATATTGGATCTCATTATTTTATTCAATTTTATTAGTATGTTTCTTCAGGTTTGAGTCGAAGTGTAAAAACCACATTTTACTTTGTAATTCATTTAAGTATTACATTCTTTGTGTTCAGGTTACAGACATTCGTGCGTTGCAATATGTAAAGGGGAACATACACTATAAGCTGAGATTTAAAGATGAGTGGCAGTTACTCCCACAACGATGTGATAGAAACATCACACCCACGGTGATTGAAAGCTTACCGAATCTTCATGAAAATAGGCTTAAAATAAAAAATCGTAAGTTTAAAGACCTCCAAGAATTAAAATATACCCTACCGGTGGACTACAGGGATTTCTATGATAACATACCACATGAGTGAAGACTTATAAGAAAATAATAAAATAACACGTAATAAAACTGATTTTGTGACAAAAATATAGTTTTTTTTTCCTCTTATTACCTAATACTAATCTAAAACAGAGATAGAACAGCGGCGTCTACGACTCTGAGTTGTTCGATGATAGATATGTAGTTTATAGGCGCGATCGTGAGTCAAGTAGATATAAAACTCGTAAAGATGGCGGAGGGGTTTTGATCGCTGTTTTGAAAACGTTGAAATCGAGTAGATTGTCACACTTTGAAAGCAACATTGAAGATTTATGGATAACTGTTGATATCAGTTCATCTAAAAAAAAATACAATAAAATGTATGTCGGCGGAGTTTACCTGCCTCCACCCATTCATCGAGATACACTGGAGTTATTTACCCAAAACGTTAATCAGTTATTTATTGATAATGAGCAAATTTTGATTTTAGGAGACTTTAACCTCGCTAATATTAGATGGCTTGCTAATAATGACCCCATATACTTATACCCAGAACCCAGCAACTCTGATTTAAGTGCGATACTCTCCGAGTTCTTGACTTTGAATGGCCTAAATCAATACAATAATATCTTAAACAACAAGTCTAAAATATTGGATTTAATACTCTGTAACACCCCAATTACGAACATCACTCGTTCTAACCACAGTTTATCGAAAGAGGACCCTTTACATCCCCCATTTGAGTTTAGTCTACCAGTGCTCGCAGAGTGTTTTATTGAAGCTAAAAATGTGCAAAAACCAAACTTTTCTCGAGCAGATTATGAAAACGTCCAACGTCGTTTGTTGGCAATAGAATGGGAACGTGAGTTCAAAAACTGTTCATCTGTTAACGATATGGTGGGCGTTTTTTATAACTTATTAAGACATACTATTAAAGAATGTATCCCTATGAAAAAAACATCCAGCAATAAATATCCACCTTGGTACTCACGGGATCTTATACAACTTCTAAAAGAAAAGTACAAATACCACGTTCGTTTTAAAAAGTACAAGAATCCGTTAGACCGGGAGCACTTCGAGAGTTTACGGGATGAATGCAATGTTCTAAGTTCTACATGCTACAAGAAATATATCTCTAATATTGAAAACAACATAACAAAAAACCCGAAAACATTCTGGGCTTTTATAAAAAATAAAAGAAAAGGTAGCAGTACATATCCGGTACAAATGTCTCATAACAATAAAATTGCATCAGGTGGAAGCGATGTTTGCAACATGTTTAGTAAACATTTCGCAAGTACCTTTAGTACCCCTACAGATAGTCCAAATCTCACTAACATTGGTTTTTCTCTCATGTCTGCAGCACTGTGTAATTTAGAATTTGATAGCAAAGAATTGTACCGTGAATTAATTGGATTAGATGAAACTAAAGGCGCGGGTAGCGATGGTATTCCTCCTATATTTATCAAAAGATGTGCAAAAGTTTTAGTATTGCCCCTACAAATAATCTTTAATAAATCTTTGCACGATGGTATCTTTCCCGACATCTGGAAAGAAGCTCTTGTCATACCCATATTTAAGTCTGGAGTAAAGCATTTAGTGGATAATTATAGACCAATCTCATTACTAATAACATTTGGAAAAGTATTCGAAAAACTTGTTAGCAGACATCTGATGTGGTACCTTAAAGAACACATTACTGAATGTCAGCATGGTTTCATTAAATCTAGATCGACCAATACTAACCTACTATGTTTTACGTCGGCTTTGTCTAAATGCCTTGACAATCGCATACCAGTGGACGCAATCTATACTGATTTTAGCAAGGCATTTGATAAAGTAGACCACCGTCTTCTTATTGATAAATTGGCTCAACTGGGTGTGGGTGGAACGTTGATAGGGTGGTTTAAATCTTACCTGGAGAAGAGAAAATCAAAAGTGGTAGTGAACGGTCATTTCTCTGAAAGCTATCTAGCAACCTCTGGAATCCCGCAAGGATCGCATTTGGGGCCGATTCTTTTCAATGTTTTCATCAATGACATAACTAAGTGCTTCAAACACTCCCGTGTTTATTTGTTTGCGGACGATTTAAAGATAATGAAGCCAATCCAGAGTAACTTTGACTCCAAATTGCTACAGGACGACATCAACAGACTTGTAGAATGGTGCAAATTAAACAAAATGCTTTTAAATATAAGTAAATGTCATTACATCCAGTTTACTCGTAATAAAAAAGTGCTCGAGAACAAATACTACATAGACTCGATCGTGGTTAAGAAACTAAGCAACATTCGCGACCTGGGTGTTCAACTCGATCAAGCGCTAAAGTTCGATGTGCACATACTAAATATTGTCTCAAGATCTTTCAAGGTACTGGGATTTGTTTTGCGTAATAGTAAGGAATTTAAAAGGCCCGCTACAAAGATAAAGCTTTTCAACACTTTAGTCCGTCCAATCCTAGAATATAGTTCCGTGGTATGGAATCCGCATTACGAGGTTTATTCCAAGCGATTGGAGAGTGTCCAAAAGCGGTTCCTTTACCATTTGTGCTACGGAGATCACTTGGCTAAACAACTCACTAGCTACACTGACAGGTTGAGGCACTATCACATGAACACACTAGCCAGTCGTAGGAAGAAACTGGACTGCATCATCCTTCACAAGTTATTGAGTGGAACGATAGATTGCAGCGAACTTTTGAGCTCATTAGAGATTAAAGTTCCGTCTCGGATTCCCAGGCATAACACGTATAATTTATTTTACATTCCTGGCTCAAAAACGAACCTCGGTCATTTCGCCGCTGTGCCAAGACTTTGTAGGCAATATAACATGTTGGCTAAAACTACGAACTTAGACATCTGCGAGTCTCTGTCCAAATATAAACAGTGTTTATTAGATTTAATTTAATTTAAGTACCTCTAAATGTTAGATTTTCTTAATTTTTTAATGTCCTTCAAAAAATTATTTTATTTTCAAAATTTTACCTTTTTAACTTTGTTAGCTTAGTTAGATTTTTTACTTTATTGTGCACGCTGTGGTCTCCTATAAGTGAAGGAGTACACCTACTTATTACCCGATGTTGTCCTTTAATTGTGTCATGTATTGTGTACATCTTTTGTTGGAGATCCTAAATAAATAATAAATAATAAATAAAATAACTATATAAATCTAAATACAGGATTCACAGAAAAGTGGATAACTCCCATATATTTTATATTTTTAAATTTTCAAATAGGCCAACTCCAAAAATCTATTATATAGGTATGTGGTCAGTATATTTTTTCAATTTTTTCAGTTAATTTTGTGTGCAAAATAAAAAAGCACCAAATTGTATTTTGGAATATTGATATTGTAAATATTTAATTTTTTATTGAGTTTTTTTGTCTTCCCCTAAAATTGCATAAAACGGAGTTGGCCGATTTGCAGATTAAGCCATCGATATGGGAGATTTCGAGTACTATTGTTCACAACTGCAGGTCTTGGGATATTCAAATCATTGTTCCTTAATTTTTGTCCGAATTTGGTATTTTGTAACACACCTCCATCTGACACTCGACCATTCGTTCCAACATCGACCATAATAAATTCATAATTGGCATTTACAATAGCCATCAACACAATACTGAATTGTTTTTTATAATTGTAGTAGTATGATCCCGAGCCAGGAGGTTTGTTTATTTCCACGTGCTTGCCGTCTATAGCACCAAGGATGTGAGGAGCATTCCACCTGATTTCAAACCCTTTGGCCACTTCTTCCCATTCTTCGTTTGTTTGTGGTAGCTGGAAAGGAATATGTACACAGAATATATAAAATACTTATTTTTTTTATTTCTAGGTTAGTCAAACTTCTACATTGGATGATAAAGATGATTGCAAGAATGATAATGATAAAGCGGCTCCTCGGAAAATTTTAAAGAAGCATGCTTCTACAAAAGCCAAGAATGAAGAAAAACTTATGAATTTGGCATATGAGCATCTCAGTGAAAAAAAAGACGAATACACCTATTGGGGTCTGGCTTGCGCCGCAGATCTACGCAAAATGGATCGACCGCAACAAATTTATGCTAAAAAAGCGATTGCTGAAATCCTAATGGAAGGTCAATTGGGACAGCTACACCGTAATTCTGTAAAAATTAACGAATCTACGCACAATATTCAATACAGCCAATTTCCAGTTCATATTTCCGCAAACTCAACTGCATCAACATCGTACGTTAACCAATCTCCAGTTCATATTTCCGCAAACTCAACTCCATCAAGATCGTACGTTAACTAATCTCCAGTTCATATTAGCGCAATGCCTTTACCATCACCAACATATGATGACCCATCTTTAGTACAAATTACAGCAAGACCATCGCATGTACCAAGATATGTTAACCAGCCATCAGTGCGAATCGACAATCAGCTACCTGCTATGGAACATAGCTCAGAGAATTTTGATGAGACTACTACGTTTGTTGTAAATCATACAGAAGGAAATGAAAACTCTCTTTTATTGCAATACATATCTACATTTAAAGAATAGAGAAATAGGTCTTTTGTAGTAGCACATATAGACACGGCCTATAAATAAATAAATAAATAAATTACTAAATGTATCTATTTTCTTACCTTAATACACGCTGAAATTTAAATGGTTGTTTTCCCGCAGCGAAATGGTTTTGTCTATGTAATGGCGCATCCACACATGCCGCCGGCTTATGCCGCCGGCTTTCAGGCTGCCAAACTGCTGCTGCTTAAAAGATGCGCGTGCCGCCGGGTTGGCCGCCGGCCCGTGCCGCTCCGCATGTGTGGATGCGCCATAATACAATCGTTTCGTAGTTATATAAAATATTAGAAACAAAAACTGGCATATTTAACATTGTGAAAAACTAAACTCGAAAGCAATCACGAACCAATAGTCATACCTCCCGATATCTACGGCCGAACGACGGCGGGGCGTTGACCCGGGTCGACAGGATTAGGTTCGAAGGCGGCTCCGATTGATAATGTTGCGCGCGGGCTAGTTTATGCCGTATAACTACACGCGAGAGCTTATTTTATTTTAAACATTTAATAAATCGGTCTTTGCTTTGTCGGATTCTTGTATTTTTGCGTGCAAACTATTATGCCGTATAACAACGTGCGAGAGCTTATTTTGGTTTGACCATTTATGCATCGCTTTCCTTTGACGGCGGCGGCGCGTGGGACGCCAGTAGTACCTACAATACATGTTACGTACTTACTACGTACTTACTACCACGTGCTTTTCAATCAGCTGTTATCCAACATGTTATTCAAATTTTCCCTTCATACTTTTACGGGCTTAGGACCGTCATAAATACTTTTTTATCTGCAATTTATTGAACACGAAATTAAATTAAAAAAGTATTTGAGGCGTATTTACAAAATTTGAATCAACTTATTTACAATAATTTTAATCAGCTAAACTACTTTTAAATGTTTACTACATTTTACAAAAGTACGAGTAGGTACTTACACTTCCCGGTAACGGAGTAATTGTTCGAAGTGTAAGCCATTCCGTTGTACACACAATCGGGCACGTTTTATTTGGTTTTCTTTTAATTTAAATAAGGTGTCTGTGTCCCTACGTACGATATCAAAAGCGTCCACTATCGCAGCTACTAACGCGTCGCGATTTTCGTGTTCCTCACGATACACTAGGCGCTTGAGCTCAGACCACAAGTAAAAGTCTAACGGAGTTAGGTCCGGGCTTCTTGGTGGCCAAGGCACTGGCCCGCCGCGTCCGATCCAGCGCTGGGGAAACACCAAGTTCAAGTGCTCTCGCACGGCGCGGTGATAATTGAGCCGGGCACCCGTCTTGCTGATAGAAAAGATTGTCCATGGGCACTGTTAGCGGAAGGTCGTCCAATAAGTCCGGGATAACGTTGTGTAGCATTTCCAGGTAGGTTCCACCTGTTAAGTGTCCTGCCACGAAATGGGGTCCTATGAGATGGCCATTAATTATGCCGGCCCACACATTAACACTAAAACGCACTTGATGCGCACACTCGCGAATAACATGTGGGTTATTTAAAGCCCAAAAATTTTCGTTACGCTGGTTGAAGATTCCAACTCGCGTAAAAGTTGCTTCATCCGTCCACAAAATGTTCTTATCTTGGTTTTCGATCAACCACTGACAAAACGCAATTCTGTTCTGGGGGTCATTTTCGTGGAGAGCGTGAACTCCGCGAAAATGATAAGGATGCTGTCCTTCAGACTTTAGTAGTTTCCAGACGTAGTACTGGCTTACGCCAAACCTAGCCGCGGCCTGGCGCGTACTTCGACGAGGATCCCGTTCGAAGTACTCGATGATCTCCTCGTCGAGCGCTGGCAAAATAACGGCCGGTCGACCTCTGCCCTGTGCATGTGCCGGTGTATGGAACTGTCCATGATCTAGTAGCCGCTGTGTCGCCGCTACGATCGTCCGTGGTGATGGGACTTGGGGGTTCAGAACCCCGCGAAGACGGAGCGACTCCAAGTGTTGCCGCTCTGCGTAAAGTCGCCGGGCAGCATGGGAGTCATAATCAGCCCTAGCATACAGCTGCACCATAGCGACGTACTCCACATTGCTGTATTTGTAATGTCGATCCATTGCAGTTTACAGTGATGACGCGTGCTGCGCGTACGATATTCGCGGGAAAACTAAGTAGGTCAGGGTCACAGCCGCGCGCGCCCCACGGATAAAATAGGCGCTGGCGGCTTCGTTTGATATTGTAGCGCGCAGGCTAGTTTATGCCGTATCACTACACGCGAGAACTAATTTTACTTTGAACATTTATAAATCGGTCTTTCCTTTGTCGGCTTCGCGGTGATTTTTTGTATTGTTCCGTGGAAACTATTTTATGCCGTATCACTACGTGCGAGAGTTTATTTTGGTTTGAACATTTGTGCATCGCTTTTCTTTGTCGGTGGTGACGCGTGTAGTACCAAGTACCTACAAGTTACGTCTTGTGTTACTATTGTTACTCACTTTTTCGAGTTGATGAATATTTTTTTTATTATTTTTAAACAAAAACATCGTTATTTTTTTACTTTAACTCTATGCTTCGAAAGTACTCCTTAAGGCAAGTCGTTCTGCCGCGGGAAAACAACCAATTAAATTTCAGCGTGTATAGTCCTTTAGAACTTGTATTATTGCTTCACAGGTTTCTGTTACAATTTTGCCAAGTGATTGTGGTGAGATTGCAGTGCTGAATTTCAAATCTTCGAAAGTATTTCCAGTGGCCAGGTATCGCAATGTAATGGCCAATGTTGAAATGGTGAAATTGCTTCTCTCATTACAGTATTTTTTTTCTCTTTTAAAGGTTCTACCAACTGAATCAATTGCCTAAATTTGATAGGATCCATTCTCATATAATTCTTGAAATCTTTCAATTCAGTTAATTCTAAATCCTTTAACAGGCGTTCGTTATTGTAGATTGGCCTTTTCATCAACCAGCCCTTAGTCCAGATTCGGCGTTTTCGTTTTTGCCGTTTCGCTGCAATTAAACACACGATAGCTGCAGCCGAATCTTTATCAGACATGGTGCACTGAAGAAAGTTATGACGAGAATGCTTGTTCAATTTTATTGTCTCAATTTAATTGTACCGTGTGGGTTTCGGAGCTCATCAATCATATTGTGCAATCATCAACATTGTGCAATATTATTGTAGGTGTATGGGTCCTCTTATTGAAGTTGATTTAAAGTTTTATTCCAATGATCATTTAAAAAAATCAGATTTTATATAGAGACTGACTAAGTGCCTCATATTATTTTAAGTTAGATTTAAGAGAGTTTTTGCCAAAGTAGTTAGTAATATAGTTTCAAATATGCAAAAATGTATTATTAATACACAGGGGCATTTTATAATAAGAGTGAGTCGTATTAGCCAACGACCATATTACAAAATGCCCCACATACGAATAACAAAAAATATATATATTATTTCATCCTTAGTTCCTATTAAGATTACCGCTTGTGATATCATTGCCAAAAGACTAAATATTATTCAATAATAAAAAGTTTGATTATATCTTGTAAGTTTTCTTTTTTATAACAATTAAAAAAAAAGTAGGGTTTATTACCAAGTTTTACCCTATGGTGTAAATACATATTTATATAGTAATAAAAAAGTCTAAAACGGCTGATTGCCAAACGCGACTTGTCTTGGTTGAGCTGCAATAATTATAACAGTGATGTAATTAAATATTACGTAGCACTAATAATTCGCCAAAAATGCCACAATTGGTGCAATATAATAAATACCATTTTAAGGGGGAAAATAGAAGAAAACAATGTTTTGAAAATATGAAAATGTATGACAGCTTAAAGATTTCAGATGTAAAAACTACAAACGACACAACTGTCATTATAATTTACTCAACATTTGGAATGGCGCAGATTGTGCTAGTTATTATTGTGATTTGGAAACTGACTTAGGCGATTAACACACTGCCACGCACCACGCAGCGTAGCGCATGAATGCGTGTTCTAACGTTGCTTGTAAGTCGTTTGTATAGAAAACATGCACAGTCCAACACACAGAAAATGCATCCACGCGCGTGCGGTGCGGTACGTTGACACACAACATGCAGCGTGATGCGTGGCAGTGTTATAATCGCCTAAACTAACAAACGAAGGTAGTTGATGCCATGTTTACATAATGTTATGATGATAGCGATGTATCGTCGTCGAGTGGACTGTTCCATCATTAATAGATAGTACATTACTTTAATGTTTAGCAATAACCACAACGCTTGTGATTTAATACAAAAGGAAGGTTTTGACGCCTACAATGCATTGTGGTCAATTCAACAACTTTCACAAACCGAATTCAAAATATACTTAAATATATTTTATGTTCACTTATGGAGCCAGAACGCTTTGTAAAAGTTTTTTTTCGCCCAAAGAGTATGATCTGGAAATTGCAGAAATAGAGCAAAACCACTACGAGGAGATAATTCTCCGAGTTAGAATGTCGGTTTTAGAGCCTTTCATACATTAAAATAATAATTATGACTAATAATAAATCAGCCTTTCTACCTGAACATGCTATTCCGAAGAGTATGATCTGGAAATTGCAGAAATAGACCAACACCAATACGAGGAGATAATTCTCCGAGTTAGAATTTCGGTTTTAGAGCCTTTCATACATTAAAATAATAATTATGACTAATAATAAATCAGCCTTTCTACCTGAACATGCTATTCCGAAGAGTATGATCTGGAAATTGCAGAAATAGACCAACACCAATACGAGGAGATAATTCTCCGATGACTAGATGATAATGAGCCTCATGTCAAAAAACATTGATTTTATACAATTACTTCATTATATTTGTTTATGTACGTTGATTGCCTATAATACAATACCATACTCGTACATCTTTCAATTTATTTTGATTCTAATAAAAAGTGCCTTCAAACAAACACGGATTTGTGGCGCTTAATCAAGACGCATACTCCTTGCAAACCCGTGCGCGATTGGAGGACGCGTACCTTGAATTGAACACGAGTTTATAAAGGCAGTTAGCGCCTTAGTAGTTAAAAACCTTTCCTAAAAATTGACAGTGCCACTCAAATAGATCGAACATTTTTTGCCGTCAATTTCCAGTACATTGAAAATGCCTGGGTGGTGATTAGAACCTTAGGTATAGTAATGCGTAGGACATACAAGAGGCACTTCAAATGTCCCATACAAAATGATTGAATGTCCCAACACCTCAAAATAAAATTTTGAACCGCTTCAATGTGACATACAAATGAATTCATCTCGAACTGACAAGTGAGTGAGTGTGGTGAGGTGAGTGACGCCTCAACGCCTGACAACTCTGGGGGTCTACTCCGAAACGATAAATCCGACGTATCGGCCGAATATTCAGACGTTTTCTACTACGAACTTCATTCTATTTCGTTCGGTCGGTTCGGATTCGACCGAACTTCATTTTGACGTTTGTTGTATCGTAAACCCTACTCTGAACGAGAAAAGTCCGACCGATAATTTGAGTTTGACAAGAGTTACATTGTGAAATTAATGACAAAATTCACGACTCCAAAATAGCTACCTTTTGATTATCATAAGTATCGAATTTAATGAATTATTACAATTATCTTGAGTTTAATATTTGTTTAAAGTGTTAATATTTGTTTTAGTGTGTGTTAGTGAATGTGCCTTGTAGCGAAATGTAAAATTGTAGCGAAATGGCATTACGTATGTTTTTGGTGGAAGAGGCTCTCAGATAAGAGCGTTTGGAGCGCAGAAGGAATCGCAGACGACTTCAATACTAATTTAGTGCCCGACCTTGAGTTTGTAGCTAATTACAGACTCAGTCGATCACTATACGAAGAACTCTGCCAGGATATAGTGCCCCTGTTACCCCGGAAGCGTAATCGCCGTGCAATTGACCCTGCTACAAAGGTATTTTTGATACATAAAACGTAGATTTTTTTGGGTTAAAATCTAAACTATGATTAACAACATAATAAAAATTAATCATTCTTAAATTTTAGATACTTGTTGCCTTGAATTTTTACGCTGGGGACAGCTATCAAGGCTCTGTGGGGCAGAATGATGATACTCCAATGGCCCAGCAAACCGTCTCCCGATGTATACGAGGTCTCATTTTCTATAAATACACCAGAAAGTACATAAAACTTCCACAAAATGCAACTGAAAGGAATGTCATCAAGAGGAAGTGAGTTTAAAAGTTATTCTAATAGGGTATACCTACTTAAAATTACTTACAAAGTAGTGAGCTCAATTTTTAGAAGGAACATACTACGACACGGTTGGCGCAGTGGCTTAGCGATGGACTGCTGCGCAACGTGTCGTGGGTTCGATTCCCGCACGGAACAAATATTTGTATGATCTGCAAGTAGTTGTTCCGGGTCTGGGTGTTTAGTGTATGTGAGATTCTATGTTTGTAAACGCACCCACGATACAGGAAGAAATTCCTAGTGCGGGGCAAGGTTTAAAAAAAAAAAAAAAATACTTTAAGAAAAAAAATTGAATCTACAATGGGAGAACGTATAGCCGAGATAAATCTTCCAGCTGCCTTTAATGTAACTTTTGTTTCAAATTATGTTATTTCTTTTCAGATTTTATGGAAAATATAATTTACCGGGTGTGATTGGGTGTATTGATTGCACACACATAGCTATTGTGAGGCCCAGTGAGCATGAGGAACGGTTTTTCAATAGAAAACATTTCCACTCCATTAACACCCAAGTGGAAAGTCATTTCGTGAAAGAATTCCTAGATTTTGAAGAACATGATACATTCAAATAGTCCAAAGAGTATGTTTTCCAGATATGCGATTCTGATTGTGTTATCCTAAATGTGGATGCTACTTTTGGTGGAGCGTCGCATGATGCGTTTATTTGGTCTCAATGTGAGATCAAGGGGCATCTGGAGAGTCTCACGGAGACAACATATCTAATAGGCAAGTATAAATTAGATGATTGTACATTTTTCAAATGCTCTGTAGGAACTTACATGTACTATTAAATTAATAAAATTTAACCAATAATATTTTACTTTGACAGGTGATTCAGGATACCCTTTAAGAGAATATCTTATGACACCTGTGGGTAATGTAGTAGAAGACAGTCCCGCTCCACCATTGAACGCACATTTGGAATACTTAAGGGTCGATGGACCTTACTTTTTGCCACTGTTTCGTCGTTTTGATGCACCAACCCATAGCATTCAGCGTGGTGCAAATTTCTTCCCACAGACGATGACTAAGCGTACGACCGTCGATACTCCTCAAGTTGCCTTGAGCCATATCTCGGTGCTCTTCAAGGAAATTGAAGAGAGCATTAATTTGTGCCGCTGTGGGTCCGGACATGGCGACTTGTTATTGCAGAATGTTTGTTCATAACTTTCATTTCCAAACTTCCAAAACACGAATATTTTAAAACTATAAACCCAAGGGGCACTTAATCACGGGTAAAAATAAATTTAAGTCTAATCATTAGCTTGGTTTTTGTTGACGTCTCATAACACTTGAACACTAAACACTTCAGCAGCACTTGATGATCAAAGACCGAAATACGGTTATCGCTATACTTAACGATATCGACAGATGAGAATTGGGTTGAGTTTATTTTTTTTCCCTGCATTTTGCATTAAGAACTCCACCACCGCTTGTTTGTTTATTTTTCATCGTTTGACTTTTTTATTTGACAATCGGCAAAGAATCTGTATGTCGGCTACAAATTGTTTTTTTGAGAAATATTACGCTGTTCGTAGGTATAAATACTGAATTAAAGGCAACATACAATTTCCTTATTATAAAAAATAATTTTAGTCAGTAATTCAACAGTTAAATTATATGAAAATAAAAAATCGTTCACCTTTTTCGTTCGGTCCGACACTCTACCGAACATTCACTATGGTGCCTACCGAACTCAGCCAATCCGATCTTTATTCGTAGTAGGACAACAACGCAAAGTGCGGTCGTGTATCGGTCGGTCCCGAACATTCGTGTGTCATTTCAGAATAGACCTTCTGACTCGAGGAGAGCGAACGAGTGCAAGGATTGTCGAGCGAACGAATGTCGTCCTATCTTCTGTCGCAGTCGCACTTCTCGCTCGCGAACGAAGTCTTGACTCGTTTCGTTGGTTCACTTCAAGTGAGCGGGACAGCGCGGCCGGACGAACGAATGTGTGCAGGCGGGAGATTAGACCTTATTATGATGTATGCGTAGTTGAGTACCTACTAGTACTTTCGGATGACGAATGAATGAAGTGAGCTTTGAGTGAAAGTCTGATAGTATCGTGTCCGTTCGGCTCGGTCAATCGGTCGATCGAAGAGTGATTATTGTTGTCATTCAAATTGAAATTCTTCGAAGAATAACGTTTTTTGTGAAACGCCAAAATTAGACGTATAATATAATGCATGCTTATACTTATTCTATAGTAGGCATATACAGGGTGTCCCGTAAATAATGGATCAAACGTAACGGGTAGGTAGCTTGCCTCATTTCCAACAACTAATTTGAACAGTAAAAAAAAACCGATAAGGTAACCAAGATATTTTTTTTTCGATTTTTACTATTTTCTGTACCAGCATTCAGTGTTTTTAATGCTGTTGCTGCAAATGGTATCATATTTAGGTGTGATTTTTGTGAAACATTTCTGAATAGTTTACTAATGTTATAAGATACCATTTTTTTAAATAACATTTTATTTGCCTTAGAAAAAAAATCTTGAATTGAAAAGTTTTGTTTTTACGATGAAAAGACCAGAATTGGAAAAATTCTCCTGTAAAAAAAATGTATGACACCAAATTGTACCATTATTTTAAAAACTTGTAAAATTACTAAGGTTTGCAAATTGGTATAAAACTTACGTCTAGTCCTTGCGGTTACAAAGATATTGCTATGAATGTGATGAAGAAGACAGAACAGAAATTAAAATGGTACAATCTAACTTTTCTTTCTCGTAATGGCTTATGCTTGTAATCTAAGCATGTGGTTAAGCGTGTAGCGTAATTCCGAGCCGATGACGTCATCTGTTCCGAATTTGGGACCGCTACCTGCGGAGTTGCACCTCACTCAGTGTGAAAGGGATAGATAGCGCCGCTTTTGTATTTTTGGTAAATCGGTGTCTTTGTGCAGGTATTTTTTTCCTTCACCCTTCACTCATACAGGGCTTCATTGTTGCATGATTTTATTTGTTTAGTTGACAGGAATCTCTTCGAGTTAATACGTACGTCAGACTACTTTCGCTCCCGCTGTGCCTAACGGTTGTGTTCCTTAAAATTAAACTTGTGCTGACTAACGATTTGGAACTGTTTGTGTTTTGGACGAATGACTTGGCAATCCTACGGACTTCGAAAACAATCGTTTGTGTGAGGTTGTAAGTACTGCAGGTCAAGGTCCTGGCGGTTGGAATGCAACGTTAAATGCAAACTTCAACATGGAGGGTTTGTACGTCCCAGTCATCCATGCTGACTACCCCCATTTAAGGGAGAGTCATTTTAGTTCTCACGCTTCTGCTGGCGTCAGAACGAACGCTCTATCCAATTTCATTGAGCGTAACTACTATCTTAGAAAGTAGTAGTCAAAATACAACCGGTGCGCTAAAATCCGGTATATAAATACATTAAATGAGGTTGTAAGTACGTGTGTGCAGTAGTACGATGCGTCGTTACGAGTACATGCCACGGGAGTATGCCGAAATGCATTTTATCTAGAGAAGCAAGAGGTAATGCCAGGGCGGCCGCAAGATTGTATCGTGAAAGATACCCGAACCGGGATCGACATCCCGACTATCGCGTATTCATTAGAGTGCATAACGCGCTTCTTGAGGGAAGAATCAGCGTTGCCAACTCAGCACTTAAAGTGCCAGATTTGGCACTATTTTCATGTGTCTAGCACTGAAATTTAAGAAACAGCACCTATCGCAAAATCTAGCACTAATTTTGATATGTTTGCTTACTCACAAAATGCAATAACAAAACGCAAATTAGTGTAGTCCTCTGCACTTCGGTAGGGGATTCCCGTAAACATAAAAATAAAAGCGATTATGGCGGACGGCGCGGACTCTGCTATATTTGTCTCTTTCTCATAAGATAACTCCTTCTTTGTCTTACCTTGCTTGTTTTTCATTCGTTTGTGTTTTTGATTTATTATGTCATAGTCTCTTTTGCGCTGCAGAATAATTACCTTATTATTCCTTTACTTACATAGATTTGTGTTTTATACGGTGACAGTGAGACGAAAATGGATGTTCCTTTAAGTAAAAAAGGTAGTTATGTTCAAAGTTATAGGAAAGAATGGGAGGACGATCCAAAACTCAAAAAATGGCTTAGGCCTGTTCTTGGGAAAAGCTCAAAAGCAATGTGTTCCCTGTGTAAAATAGAATTTAATGCAAGAATATTTGAAATTAAACGGCATTCGGAATCAAAAAAACATATTGATAAAATGAAACCATTTTCTTCGGGGCAGACTACACTAATTGTTGAAAAGGTTGATACCGACGCAAACCCAGACATACATCACGCAGAGGGTCTATTATCAATGTTCGTTGCAGAACACACAGCTGTCATGCCGATCGACCACCTTAGCCAAGTGTGTGCAAAAGCTTTCGCAGACTCAAAAGCCGCCTGTAATATGAAGCTCCATCGTACAAAATGTGGTGAGATTTAAAAAAATGTTTTGGGGCCGCATTTTAAATCTGTCTTAAAACAGGACATTGGTGATAGTAAATATAGTCTCATAATTGACGAATCAACAGACATAACCGTACACAAGTACTTAGGCATCGTTATACGGTATTTCAGTTCTTCTATGAAGAAAATAACGTCGACGTTTTTAGCTTTGAGTCCACTAGAGACGTCCGATGCAAGAGGTATTGTAAATACTATTATTAAGACAGTGCAAGGTGAAATGGAGTTAAACCTTCAAAATTTAGTAGGATTGGGCACCGATAATGCCAGTGTCATGATTGGTATTAATAACGGCGTATATAAAATTATGAAAGAAGAATACGGTTTGCCACATTTAATTCTAGTTAAATGTGTTTGCCATTCACTCCAATTGGCCGTTTCTCACGCTTCAGAAGAAACTATCCCTCGTAACATCGAATTCCTCCTAAGGGAAACATTTAATTGGTTTTCCATGTCACCAAATCGACGTCAAGAATATGCAGACATATACGCAACTATAAATTGTGGACGACAACCACTGAAAATATTACAAAAATGTGCTACTAGATGGCTCTCAATCGAGCCAGCAGTGCAAAGAATTTTGGACCAGTGGTTGGAGCTGAAACTGTTTTTTGAGATTGCAAGAAGAAAAAAATAGCTGTTACACGGCTGAACTCTTATACGAAGCGTATTCTGATTTGCAAAATAAAGTTTATTTAATTTACATAAAATCAATACTTGGTCAGGTACAATCGGCGCTAAAAGCATTCGAAGGCGAAAATTCAGATCCAACAAGATTATTAGAAACTTTGATAAAATTGCTCGAGTCGTTTTGTGATAAAGTAGTGATCCCGGGAAGACGTCACTCTTTTAACATTTTTGAAGATAATGTTGCAGATTACCTGGATCCGTCTCCTTATCTTGGCTACAGTTTTGAGAACGCTATGCAATCCTTAGAAGATACCAAAAAGCAAGCATTAAGAAAACGTTGCGTAAATTTTACGGTAAAACTAATAAAACAAAAATCATGACATTCATATCCTGAAAGATATGAATGTCATGAGCGTCACTAACGCTTTAAAACCAAATAAAGGGCTCGTCGAAGTTGTGAAGTTAGCGGAACACTTTGTACAGAATCCAGAAACTATTGATAAAATTGTTGCCCAATGGAAAAGCCTAACTAGCAACACTTGGGAAAATGTGACTGATACAGTAAAATTTTGGGTTGAAGTGTCAGATTTTAAGGACGCAAGCAATGAAAATTCGTATAGCGAACTGGTTTCGTTGGCTTTTACAGTGCTCACATTGCCACATTCAAATGCGGACGTTGAGAGGGTTTTTAGCGTAATGAACATCGTAAAAAATAAATTGAGGAACAAAATTAACTTGGACTCCCTAAATTCAATTATTCGTATACGAACTGGACTCAAACATTTGAACAAAACTTGTTATACATATGATATACCTCAATATATCCTTAAAAAAATAGGCAAGAAAGATATGTACACATTTAAATTTAAAAAGTCTGCTATAAGTGTAAATGAGCCACAGCCCTCCACTTCAACAGCTGTACAAGGAACCGCAGCAGAGACAGACGGTACAAGTAGTGAGGATGATGATTGGATTTAACGATAATAAGATTTTTAATATTTCGATTTTTTTAAATTTTGATGGTCACATCCTCCAATTTAACTATATATTTTTTTTATTTTTGTTTAAATGTAACATAACATAACTTTGATATTAATGTCATGACAATTTGAAAATTAAAACTTTTTATTCTACACGTTATTTTTCTTATTTCATATATTTGGCACTATTGTTAAAATTTTATACCAATTTAGCACTTTTTGAGATGTTACTTAGCACCCAACCGTGGCATTGAGTTGGCAACCCTGGGAAGAATTCTTGGCACCGGAGTTGGGGGTGCCAGTGAAGGGCGACCGTCACAAGTCAATGACGAAATTATTATTCGAGATATCGAGGAAGATTCGTCGGTCTCAATTCGCGTCATAGCGCAACGCACAGGTATTCCAAGATCGACGGTACATCGAGTTCTAAAAAGGCACCGGTTGTACCCATATCACGTGCAACGTGTTCAAACGCTGACGTCACGTGATTACCCGCTAAGAGTAGCATTTTGCCAAAGGATGCTTAGAATGATACGGGCGGACCCACAGTTTTTTAATAAAATTTTATGGAGTGAGAGTCTTCATGCCGGCGAGATGGATATCTCAATTTGCATAATTTGCACAGTTGGCAGCTGGTAAACCCACATTTGATGCGAGAGGACAGGAGCCAACATCAATTTGAAATAAATTTATGGGCAGGAATAATAAATGGGCAAATAATAGGGCCCTTTGAACTACCAGCAACTCTAAACGCCAAATACTATCTGCATTTTTTAAGGAATGAGTTGCCAACGTTATTAGAAAATATTCCAGAAGACGTGCGGCAAGCAATGTGGTTACAAAATGATTGTTGCCCCGCTCACTATGCGACGGCAGTAAGGGCGCAACTCAATGAAACTTACCCTGACAGATGGATCGGCCGATTAGGACCAATTTTGTGGCCTCCGCGATCTCCGGATTTAAATCCCTTAGATTTTTTTTATTGGGGATGTTTAAAAGACGAAGTTTACAAACAACGAGTAACGTCGGAAGAAGAATTACGTCAGCGCATCCAATCTGCTGTATCAGAAATAAACAACAGCCATTTTGTCCGTCGGATAAGAGCTTCCTTTATTAGGAGGTGCAGACTTTGCATTCTCGTAGGGGGACGTCAGTTTGAACATTTACTGTAAAAACAAAATAAACGTTTTTTTTTTTTTTTAATTTAACCTCCTAATTTTTTTCATACGCTGAGATACCTAAACATTTTAAAGAAAATAGTTGAATTGTGCACACTTTTTCAAATTTTATTTTATTTCGTAATTTGGCACCTCTGTCAGATTCATAGCAATATATTTGTAACGACAAAGACTAGGCGTAAGTTTTATACCAATTTGCAAACCTTAGTAATTTTACAAGTTTTTAAAATAATGGTACACTTTGGTGTCATACATTTTTTTACAGGAGAATTTTTCCAATTCTGGTCTTTTCATCGTAAAAACAAAACTTTTCAATTCAAGATTTTTTTTCTAAGGCAAATAAAATGTTATTTAAAAAAATGGTATCTTATAACATTAGTAACCTATTCAGAAATGTTTGACAAAAATCACACCTAAATATGATACCATTTGCAGCAACAGCATTAAAAACACTGAATGCTGATACAGAAAATAGTAAAAATCGAAAAAAAAAAATATCTTTGTTACCTTATCGGTTTTTTTTTTACTGTTCAAATTTGTTGTTGGAAATGAGGTAAGCTACCTACCCGTTACGTTTGATCCATTATTTACGGGACAGCCTGTATGCTCAAGAAGCTCGTAATAAAGACTACTTATAAGAAATATAGGTTAAATCACGCTCGAAAGTGTTTCAGGTCAGCCACAATGATAAACGTTCTGCACATCCTGTTGTATACTTCTGATCCCTATATATCTAGCTTAAATAGATCAAGTATTGTGATACCAAAAGAACTACTTGACGAAGCTAAAGAGCTTTTAGTATTGACAAGTGATGAATAGAATATAATGTTTCTTTTTCATGAATGGTACGTTTACTTTTTAGTTTAAAATTATGTAATTACGTAGTTATTAACTTATTAATAATTTGAATTTAACGTAATGGAAGCAAATAATTAATTTTAATAAGTAATTTAATTTTTGTATTTCAACATTTTATTTCTGAATTTATTTTTATTAAATAAACGTAATTTTTAAAGTAGCAGTGTTTTAATAATCCAATAGCCTAAGTATTCAGAAATACGTATACAAAATTTCAATTCAAAATTACGAACTTTTACGTATCTCCGCACACATGACCACAGTATGATGCTAAACCATCATTTATTTTAGTACGCCTTCTTTCTTTTTCGTGTGGTTAGTGACTAACCTGTTGTCTGAGTTTTTATGCCACCTCTGACTTGACTTCACATCTCTCAGGCATGTCGGTTGCCTCACGATGTTTTCCTTCACCGTGTTAGAAGCAAGTTATAATTTAACAATACGCACGTGAACCAGGAAAGCCTCCAAAAAAGCTAAATATAGAAAGAAACAGAATTATTTTCACAAAAACGTGTGAAAGTAGAAACCTAACTACATACCTAAATCAAAAGTAACAGTTTTCAGATTTTGCAAGTCTCACGCGAAAGCTCAACCAAAACTCTAGGTCTCGTTTCCAGACCAAGTCCAAGTATCACTCTGCCGTTTTGACTGTCCTCTAACATTCTATTTTCCAAGCATTCAAATATATGTATAACAAGTTAGTTTTTAAATGAATGACGACCAGGAGAGTCCAGGACTAATTACAGTGGAAAGTCCTTCACCTGTCTTAATTATGGAAGGTAGAGTGTGTTTAACCAGCATTATAGCACGTTCATGACAGATCTGGCCATAGTAGGTCTATGGTATTACTTATGGCTCAGAAAAGTAAATTCGGACAGGTGACAGCTTAAGATGAAAATGTCAGAATATAAATATTATAAGATTTTTTACATAAGGAAAAATTAATAGTATAAAATAAAGTTGAAAGAAAGAATGCTAAAACAGACAGGTCTAATCAAAAGTATGATTTTCAGATGTAAAAGTGTACAGATCATATATAAAAAAAAGTAAGTATGGTTCACAACATACTATTTATATTTTTAACTTTTCAATTAAGGGCCGAAAGATGTCCCATCCCGGACTATTCCTCATACTGTCTGTTATGCTACAATGTATAATTATATCACTTCTCCTGGTCTGGTCCATTGATATTACTTTGAACCTAAATGAAACCTTATCTGATGAAGATGAATGTCATTTTAACTATGGAAACTCAAAAGCACCGCAAAGAGGAAGGCAATGTTGTTTTAAACATGGAAGATAATGCGACTGATAAAGAGTTATAACTAATGAGAAGATGTAAAAACTTTCTTTCAAGAGCAACTGTAACTTATAAAATAAGCATAGCTCTTATGTTAAATACGTATGTTAATACTAAGTATATAATAATACTAAATATGTTTTTTTATATTTTTTCAATTGTTAAATAAGTTTTTCGAGATAAATGACTCCACTCCAAACACTTTTGTCTTGTCAACTTGAGGTTTTATAAACGACACAAATTGCATACCATGTTGCTTGTATCGATTGTCAGAACTGCAATTCGCGAATGCACAATGTTTAGTAGGCATGATAATTTATTTTTAACCCAGATATGCCTACTGTCCTATATGTAGGACAGTCAAAATAAAAAAATATATCTGATTACCCACTTAACCTAAAATATTTACTCTACCTACCTATTTCCTCTTGTGATTTGTAGTCACAAGCGTATGCGCTTTTCTAGAAAAATAAAAAAGTCTAGTTATTTTAACAGTTTTATATAACAATTCAGCGAAAAGTGAGTGATAAAAGTGAGTTGCAGAGATGTCGAATTACAGGTATGTATAAATAGTTGACTTTTACAAGTTAGTTATTTTTTTTTTGTGTTGACACGTGGTTGATAACCTCAATTTTAGTACTAACAAAGTATTATAGCAATAACAAATTGATAATTCGATATAATGCGTTATCAATACTGGTGTACTACATATAGGACAGTAGGACAATACAAGTAACTTTTTCCTTACAGGTCGTTAGCTGCGCATGAAATTTTGGATGCTTTGGAAAACATTCCTGATGATGAAGAAGATAATAGAGAAAGAGTGATATGTATTCTTCCTCCCCCTGTTGTTCCCGACTGCCCCACCGATGAAGATTCGGGGGAAGAAGATAATGTGTAGCTGAACAACTTGCCACGAAACATACTACTTCAACCGGCAGAAGTATCACGAAACATACTACTTCAACCGGCAGAAGTATCGATACAAGGACAGGTTCCGGTGAGTGATACAGAAGAAGAACCTTCTGATTCTACAGGTCGACCAAAACGCAGGCGAGCTTACGCGTGGAGAAAACGGGACTTGGAAAAAAATCCAGTGAATTGGCCTGAGGTCCAAGGAGCTTTCCAAGACAAGCGCCCAATTGAGTGGTTTGAAAACTTCATAGATGATGATGTTATTTCCTTGTTTGTATCAGAGAGTAACAAATATGCCGTGAAAAAGAATTTGCCTGGAGACATAACCGCTGAGGATATGAAGTGTTTCATTGGCATATTGCTGGTTAGTGGTTATTCATGGCTCCCGCGAAGAAGAATGCATTGGGAAAACTCCCCTGATACAAAGAATGAGTTGATCAGCTCTGCTATGACTAGGGATAGATTTGATTTTATTTTTCGCCACCTTCATGTCAATGATAATTTGGACCTGCAAGACAAATATACAAAAATACGCCCACTCGTTACACTTCTAAATAAAAAGTTTTTGGACTTTTCTCCTCTCGAAGAGCATTACAGTGTAGATGAGGCCATGATCCCTTATTGTGGGAGGAATGGCTGTAAACAGCACATAAAAGGAAAACCTATTAGATACGGGTTCAAGTCTTGGGTTGGTGCTACTCGGTTGGGGTATGTATTGTGGATGGAACCATATCAAGGTGCTACAACTATGTGCAATCCTAGATATAAAGATTTGGGCCTGGGTGCTAGCGTAGTACTTACTTTTTGTGATGTGCTGATTTCACGTGGGTTCGACCTTCCTTACCACGTAGTTTTTGATAACTTTTTTACTGGGACGCCCTTGCTGGAAGATATAACAAAAAAAGGCCTTCGGTGCACTGGGACTGTCCGAGAAAACAGGACGTCTAGTTGTCCTCTAATTACATCGAAGTTACTGAAAAAAAAGGAACGTGGTGCTCTCGATTACAGAACGACACATGAGAACTCGTTCATTATTGCTAAATGGCATGATAATAATATATTCAGTATTGCTTCGAACGCTGTGGGAATAAATCCTAAGCAATCTGCCAAACGCTTCTCACAAAGCGAAAAGAGAAACATAGTCATAGAAGAACCACATATGGTTGCTATCTATAACAAATATATAGGAGGAGTTTTATGAGAATTGGTATGCGAGGTAAGAAATGGTACATGCCATTACTTACGCGACGTCCTGCGTGAGCGATCTAGACGCGAACGCGAAGCGGCGCGGCGCGGCGCGAAAACAACAAACATTCGAAACCTATTGAAGTGGCCTACGTGACCAAACGCACGTGGGGTGCGGTGCGGAGCGGCGCGAAATGAAGCGAACGCGATCAGTTGGCTTGATATTTTCGCGCGAAGTGGACGCGTCGGCCATGTTTTTTTTCAAGCAAAAATTGTAATGTCGGAGGTAGAACTTCTTATTAATGCTATCCAAGAACGTCCTACATTATGGGACAAAAGGACTAAAAGTTATCACAACCGGTTATTATCGCACCGCGAATGGGAGGCTGTGGCTAAAATAATTGGGACTACAAGTAAGTACAACATATTTGTTTATTATTATTACATTCTTGGCAAAGGATGTTGCTCAAAATACAGTTTAAAGTTTTCTCTTGCCTGTGCGGCTGCTCGTTTGTGTCATATTTTGATATGTTTTTCGGAAAGACATTAACTCATTCTCATTTATTGATTCAAGATCCCTTATAATATTGTGTAGTAAACATATGGCTTTGACGATATGAACTGCATTTGTAACATTAGTTTCGATAGATTTATGTAGAATTCTGAATTTAGAAGTTATTGAACCAAAAGAACATTCCACCACCATTCTGGCTCGAGATAAGCGATAATTATAATTATCTTTGGCGTCCCCTTTAACCGTTGACTTTTCTGGAAAAGGTCGCAACAGGTATTTCTTTAAAGGAAACGCCGCATCTCCAAGGAGCACATACGGAGCTATGATATTAGAGCCCGGTAATACTTGTTCTTTAGGTATTTTTAGTCTTCCTTGTTCTATTGCTCTTCGAAAGGGGCATTCCTCAAAAACACCGGCATCGTTGTCTTTTCCATAGGAACCCACATTTATCATTACAAACTTATAATTTGCGTCAGTGACTGCTAACAACCCAATCGAAAAAAAGGATTTGTAATTATAATACATGGAACCACTCTTTTTTGGTTTTATTATGCGAATGTGCTTTCCGTCAATACATCCAATGCAATTAGGAAACTGCCATCTGTCCCAAAAACATTGCGCTATGGTTTTAAAGCTATCTTCTGAAGGTTCGGGCATGTGTTTCCTAACTAATTGAGTCCATATAGCTTTGCAAACTTGTGGTACGATTGTAGAAATAGCAGATTTTGAAATTCTGAACGAGAAAGCGAGTTGCCGAAATTGTATACCTGTGGCCAAATACCTAAAATAATGCAAAATATTAAGTTTTTAATTCCTTTTCTTTTTTCAGGTGAAATGACTAAGAAAAAATGGAAAAATTTGAGAGACACGTTTAGTAAAGAATTTAAAAAAATTCCTAAGCCACGTTCTGGGACTGACGCCGATAATGAGCCGAAGTATACAGGCACATGGCCACATTTTGAGACCATGTCTTTTTTAAAAGTAGTTCTGAAACCCCGACAAACAGAAGGGAATATTACATCACAAGACTCCGAAAGCAATTCTGTAGATCTGTCAGTGTATTCAGACACGGCTAGTCCGGAAGAGATATTCAACATGAACGCATCCGACAATGACAACACCCAGCTCCCTGAATCTTCATCTATTTTAGAAGAAATACCACAGAACATGTCCATAGATTACAGCCTTCGACAAGATCGTCCACCATCGCCCTCGTTGCCAGGTCCTTCGCCTTCATCCTCGTTACCGGTGCCTTCTTCTTCTTCCTCGTTGCCAGCTATCACAAGACAAACACGCAAAAGAAAAGATATAAGTCTCGAAGCATTTCTCGATATTGAGAGACAAAAAATGAAAATTCTTCGCGAAGATCAACCAGATAATACTGACGACGACCTTCTTTGGTTCAAATCAATATTACCTTACATGAAACAGGTGCCATCACTCAACAAATTACATTTTAGAACGCAGATGCAGGAGCTTCTTCTAACGGAGCTGTCAAAGTTAAACCCACCACAATCCAGTGCTCAACAACATGGCTATTACACATCTTTGTGAAAGTCTTGCAATTATGTACATACTTAATAATTAAACTTAATTAATATTATATGTAATTTCTAACATTTATTTCATAGTTTATTATTTCATAGTTTTCTTACCTCAAAGTCACCATAAGTCGTTCTTCTACAGAAATAGGTTCCTGAAAATTTGTTGTAGTAAATTGCAGAACAGGTTTAATGGCTTGTACAATATAGTCAAACGTTGTAGGTAACATTCGACAGTATTCCTTGAACAACAGGGGTTGAGTACGTAAATCCTGGTACAAATTATGAAATTCCCCATGAGTATGCCTTTCTAAGTACACAGTATTAGTTCCACTTCTCTGCTTTATACACTTCTTCAATATTTCATATTTAAGATATGAATTTTCCAACAACATTAGCTTCCGTCCGTCCATGACAAATGTTTAATGCTAACTGAACTGAACGGCGGCGGAGGGCGCGGAGGGGACGGTTCGCGCGCACGTAGGACAGGGTAGCCGCATCGCTCCGCATCGCATTAAATTCGCATCGGATCGTTTCGCAATCGCGTTCGCGTTGAGTCGTCCACGTAGGACATGGCGTTACACACATGATTGATCTCGCCGAACATAATGCATGGCAGTTGTATAAAATAAATCATGGAAAACTTGATCACCTCGGTTTTCGCAGGAGGGTAGCAACTGCTTTGATTGAATCAAACAGAAAAAATGCAAAAAGAGGCCCAAGTCGACCCTCCCAACATGAACATGCTGATAGTCGAAAAGATCAAATCAATCACCTGGTTATTCCACAATCCAAGCAAACCCGCTGCCGCCAATGCCATGAAAAATGTTTGACACGCTGCAAAAAATGTGGTGTTGGAGTGTGTGTCAAATGTTTTGAGACATATCATTCCTAATTTATAGTTACTATTTTTTTACGATTACATTCTATTTTGTCATAATGTGGTCTTTTATTTCTCCTTATTATCCTACTGTCCTACATATAGGACGGCTGTTTCCCTGAAAGCCTTATAGTCAATATTTTTTTCAGCATTTTCTTTATATTACTTATTGTCTATAAAACCAAATGATATTAACTCTTTCAAAATTTTCAGAAAATAATAGTTTCAGGCTTAACTGGGTTAATATTTTATTCACTACAATAGCACTAGCCCTTACAAATGAACAAGTAAATAAATTCAATTTTGAGCAAGTAGTTCTTATATGTCCGATGAAGAATGCCATTATTGGACTGGCTTAACTAAAGAAAAATTCATGATAATAATAAATGAAGCTCCCCTGTTAAGAGAACAATTAAAAAAATATAAGACTGCTCTTGCAATATTTTTAGTTAAATTAAGAACCCCCTGTTCTTAATTTAACTTTCCAGCCACATTCAAGATTAAGACAACTGTTTGAAATGTCTAAATCATCTATTTCAAAGACATTAACTATTGTAAGGAATACATTAAATGAACAGTTTGTACCGTTCTTAATTTAACTTTCCAGCCACATTCAAGATTAAGACAACTGTTTGAAATGTCTAAATCATCTATTTCAAAGACATTAACTATTGTAAGGAATACATTAAATGAACAGTTAGTACCACTACATATGGGCATTGGCCATTTGCCAAGAGATGAAATATGTAGTAATCATAATTTAACTATACCACAAGGTCTATTTGGTGGTGAGGAAGGAGGCATTAGGAAGGCTATTGTTATTAATATGATGGGACATACATTTATTTACAAAAATCATCAAATTATTTATTTCAGAAGCAATCTTATAGTTTACATAAATACAGAAACTTGGTAAAGCCTTTTTTAATAACGGGTGATGTTTTTGCTGGTATCTTTTTGGCAACACTGTTTTTGACAGATCACGCGTGAATCGTGTCTTGTGTCATTGTCAAACTTGTTCAGTTTGGTCTATAATTTAACCATGAATCGACTTACGAACGAACAACGCTTGCAAATTATTGAATTTTACTATCAAAATGCATGCTCGGTTAAGAGAGTGCATCGCGCACTTCCAATTTATGGGCAGTTTGGTCGGCCTACTGAGGCAGCTATTCGGAAGCTTGTGACTAAATTTCGAACCCAGTTTACATTATTGGACATTAAACCACGAACACGCATACGTAGAGTGAGGACCGAAGAAAATATTGCGGCTTTATCCGCCAGTGTTAGTGATGACCGTGAAATGTCGATTCGCCGCCGTTCGCAGCAATTGGGCCTCTGTTACTCCACTACGTGGAAAATTTTGCGAAAGGATTTGGGTGTAAAACCTTAAGATACAGCTGGTGCAAAAATTGAAGCCACACGACCTCCCACAACGTCTAACATTTTGGTGAATGGGCATTGGCAAAGTTGGAGGAAGATCCACTTTTTTATCGAAAAATTGTGTTCAGCGACGAAGCTCATTTCTGGTTGAATGGATATGTCAATAAGCATAATTGCCGCATCTGGAGTGAAGACCAGCCAGAAGCATTGCAAGATCTACCACTGCATCCCGAAAAATGTACTGTTTGGTGTGGATTATGGGCCGGTGGCATCATCGGGCCGTACTTTTTCAAAGACGACAATGGCCGAAACGTTACTGTGAATGGCGAGCGCTACCGTGTGATGAGAGCCGCCTTCGGTGAACAGTTTATCTCACGTTTTGGGCCCGTCAATTGGCCGCCTAGATCGTGTGATCTAACGCCTTTGGACTATTTCTTGTGGGCCATGTAAAGGCTCATGTCTACAGGGATAAACCAGCAACGATTGACGCACTGGGAGCCAATATTGAAGCATTTATTCGTGATATACCGGCTGATATGTTGGAGAGAGTGTGCCAAAATTGGGCCTTGCGAATGGGCCATCTAAACCGGAGCCGCGGACAGCATTTGCATAAAATCATCTTCAAACATTAAATTATATTGATCGTTCTATCGATTCCAATAAAGATTTCATCAAATTTTTCAAATTTTTTGTGTTTTTTTTTTGAAAATCAAATCCTATACCTCTTAAAAAATCGCCGTTAGTAACAACGGATGGTCATATATTACATGAAAGTAATGATCTAAGGCAATATTTTAGAGGAGGAGACGTTTTTATTTTATGTACGTTTGCCCAGCACGGCCCCTCAGAATTTGCATTTATGGTGTACACCATTGCAATGTACTCGCCTCTAGCAGTATATGTACCGATTTCTTTTTCAATGTACCTCTATACTTTTGAAGAAATATGCAAAAAAAGGTGGCCGTGCCAGCCAAACGCTTTCAGCACGGCCCCCCATGTAACTTGAATAATACATACCGTATTAACAAATGTCTATAACTCAAGAAATGTACTCTATTAATACGTTATATGTGCCGCAACAGTTATTGTGAATTCATAATAACAAATAATATATAGATGTGGATAAGGGGCCGTGCTGGAAAAAATCATTTTAAGAAATATCAAAAAAAGACAAAACATACTTAGCCAAAAACTATTAAAAAATAATTGAAGTTTAGCAAGTAACATATGTACCGCATTGATTTCTCATACAACTTGTTATATTGTGAAAAATAAATCTATTTTAGTTCATTCAGCACGGCCCTCTATAGTTGCCTATATCTTTTTAAATAAGCCGTGTATGTTTACAAAATTCGACTTCCTGAATAATATATAGGAGTACATTCCTTTCAACTAAATTGCAATTCTGCTGTATCAATACTTTAGAAGATAAATTCAATCTAAAATATACATACATTAAAACTGATGGGGTGACCATGATTTCATATATTTGGTAGGTAGGTACATAAATGTTCTATATTTATGTACTTATATTAATTAAATTATGTGACTACATTGAAATAAACATTCTTTTTACCCGACTGTACCAGAAGGACGGTAAGGTTTTTCGAGTGAATGAATGTAGATATGTAGCAACCTTCATTTCTTTGGCACGCTTTGTAGTCTAAACGGCTTTATTAATTTCAACTTGAGAGATGTCGTTATATTCGTCTTAATTGTGAGAATGACACAGGGTAGGTATAGGTACCCATCAAAAACATTAAAAATAAAAATAACTGATTCTTGGCGTCAAGTAATTAATCGTTTTCTTTTCCTCAAAGCCTATCTAGTGGGATAATATATTAAATAAACGAATTTCTAAGTGGACTAGCTTTAACTTACGGTTCGGCTCGCGTGGTAGAAATAAAAAATATATAAAGCGTGCTTATAACCTTCCCCTAGAAAAAACACAACTTATAATATGTTTAAATAAATGTTATTCAGAATGAGAAATGCTAAAAAAAACAAAATATTCAATGTTTCTCAAAGTTTAAAATTTGTCCGCTATTGGGTAATTTATTTAAATAATTATGTGTTTATTCATTACATCTTAAAAAATAATCATTAAGTATAATAATATATTATCAGTTAATTTTGTCGTGTGCGATCGCTATTAGTTCACTGACGCTACCGTAATTTTTAATGTGGCGCTGGTGTCGCGGTTACTTCATGTTGCGCTTGAGTGTTTATTGACAGTCACATCTCTACGCGCATAACAGACAGTAGTAAATATAAATACTGCTCAAATAATATGAATATTCATGGGTCGTGTGTTTGTGCAGTGAATTCTATTTCAAGGACGAAAATGGATTGTTAAAATAAACGGGTAAGTAAGTTTTAAGTTATAATATAATTTATTTGTATTTAAAAAATAGATTTGATGTAAGTATATCTAGGTAAGTGCATGTAGGAATTGAACTTGACCCTAAAGAAGATTGCGTAAATATTAAAGTTACACGTTGTATGCACATAAGATAATGCAAAGCACATTAAATCAGTATGCTAGATTTATTTAATGTTATTTAAAAATACCAAAATGTATGAAGCACCTGCTTACGACACAAATCTTTGCAAATTTTCTTTTTTTACAAATCTTTGCATGAGTAGTAGACATGCGCATAACAGTGCATCGAAAGTCAATGCCATATGATATGCACCGGTTCCAAAGTACATCAACTTTTGATATGCACTTTAGTACATATCAACCGGCCATGAGGGCGGTCGATAAATACGATTTATACACTATGCACTGCGGTTGATAATAGGAACCGCAGTATATAATATATACTGCGATTAATAGTACATAGGGCATACCCATGTTACAGACATGTGTATACACTATGCAGAACATAACTTCTTGAGATATAAACTGTAACGCAATGGAATAGGGTTCATTTTAACTTGTTGTGGCTAAGCTATGCTTCGGTCTCATTCACTCTCATTATAATTTGTATTAGCTGTCGCGGGTAATGCGTTTCACGTCAGAGTTGGCGAGCCATACATATTACATGCACTCTTTCTCTCACTCATTGCCCGTGTGATACGAATGAATGCGATGCCATAGTCAATGCGGTGTATAGTACATATCTCAATATCTCGGGCAATGCGAGTGAATGTATACACTGCTCAGTGAATATGTACTTTGTGATATCAACCGCAGTGCATATCCATGTCTAATGAGTAGTTCTATTATTAATTATTTCTTACATTAAATTTATTTTGCTAACCATAATATATGATAGCAAACTGTGTAATGAGCCTACGATTATTATGTTACCTTACATAATTAATCATAGTTTTTGTTTAATTGTGTTCTGTTCATTTACAAGCAAAACCCAAGAGTGCTTCGTAGTTATATAAAAGAAAATACTTGTGTATCTAGTAGTATTAAGCCTTTACAATTATTAGGAGTTACATTTCTGTTGATTTTACGCCCAGAGTCCATAGAAATTTACCTACCATCTTTTAAAATTTTAAGGAACTCTTCAATATAGTGGAAATATACCTACTTTACCCACTATACATATATAGAGTAGGTAAATGTGACACGCAAAAGTTGAGATATACAATTTTCGGACGCTATTTTAAACTTAAAGCGGCCCGTTGGCAGCATCGTTCATTCATTCAGCATTTTTCACTTAAGAATTGGTGTAATCATACTGAGCAGTAATTATAAAAAATGTTGAATAATTAGGGTATCAAAAATAATTATCACTTTATATTAACCGTTATTTATTAATATATTTAGTAAATAAATAGGTAGCAAAATTATATATAAATCTAAAAAGAAGTTACGTAATTCACTATAAATATTTGTACAGATTTTTTTTTCTTCAGATTGATACAATTAATGGTGAGGATGGGCAAGAAAAGTGATGTAGCATTAGATGTACAGAAACAACTATTTATGAAAAATCGACATCAGCTCAAAGGACCGAAATATGATAGAAATGTGTACCAGAAACTAGCTGAAGAGCTTAATTATGCTATGTCTCCGAAAGCATTGTACCTAAGTTATAAAAGAAATTTTCTGGGCACTAATGACCTCACACCGGAGCCAACAAAAATTGATGACAAACTAGGAAACATTAGTGTTGGAACGACACCTTTGAATTCGTCTAAGAAATCGACACCTTTGCCTGAATCATCCGAACATAGTAAAAACGAAGATAGAAATAGAGTTATTTTTAAATTTCCTGTGGATATTCACGAGTGGAAAAAAATACAGCCAATACGCAGCACTTTTCGACGAAACGATAAAAAGAAGCCATACCTGAGATATGAAACATACAAAACCATTCCTAAGTATAAATGGTCCTGCCTTTTGAGGCAAAAGCTTTGGAAACATTTTAAATTGCCATGTACAATATCTTTTAAAAATTATAACATTAATAGCAATGGAATTACCTTCCACGGAAAATGTACTCAGTGCAACGCAAAAGTGCGTATTCATGACACCGAGAAGACAGACAAGGTCGTCGAATTTCTTTGTGAAATTATCAACTTAGATAATAACTTTAAGCATGACCCACGAAAGAAAGTTCGTTGTACTCCGTACTTGAGACGAAAATTATCAGATAATTTAAAAGAAAAGCCAGCAGCCGTTGTTCATAAAGATCTGGCACGTCGCACAATGACATTCGGAGATACAGAACCACCTACATTGCCATCTCTTGGAGCACTCAGGATAATCCGTTATGAATCTAATAGTCAACATTGGTATCACAAAAATGAATTAATGTCTTTGATAATTTTAGCTGAGAGCGTCGAGTTCTCTAATATAATTCAAGAAATACTTATAAAACCAACATTTCATGTACACTATTGGTTAGAAGAACAACTCAATTATTATAGACACTATTCTAAAGTAGTTGACAGAATAACTATTTCCCTAGATGCTACTGGTTCTATTTATAAAACTAACAACCTAACCAAGAAATTATTTTTATACGTAGTAATGTTAACTGCTAATAATAGCTTGAAATCTGTACCCGTCGCCCAAATGGTTAGCAATTCCCATACCAAAGAAACTATTGCGGATTGGTTATCTAAATGGGCAAAGAATATCACTTCGCCCGCAGAAGTTATAACTGACGACTCATCGGCTTTGATTGCGGCTGTAATTAATTGTTTTACAAAATTTAACTCAACCAAGGATTATTTAGAGGCTTCTTTTAAAGCATTAGAAGGCAACTTCATTGTACCTAATTTATATATGAGAATTGATACGAGCCATTTTATTAAATCTATTCGTAAAATTTCTTTAGAAAACGCACCAAAAAAAGTGAATTACTTATTTGTTCAGTGTATTCTTTACATTAAAAAAGCAGAAAATATTAATGTCATCAAAAACATCATCGATAAACTGCTAGCTATAATCCTGTCTAAATATCATTCCAAGCATTGTACTGAAGCCCAATATTACCTGAGAAGTGTACTTCAAAATGTAAATATTAAGGAAATACATGATAATATAACTGAAGATGACTCTTTATCAAGTGATGACCGTTACTGTTTACATGATGACGTTCATGTTGATACAACGTTTAATGAGCTGAATTTCGCGAAGTGGTTTGAGGAAACTGTTACACATCATAAAGAAGAAGTTTGTGTAACTGGCCCTCTAAATGATTTTTATTATCCGCCCTTATTAACGACAATAAAACGACTACTGCGAAAATTGCCCCTGTGGTCGAATGTCATGATGCCATTATATAAATCAGATAATAAAAATCCTTCGTCGAGTGCATCAGAGGATCATTTTAAAACTTTAAAACACTTGCTGCTGAAATCTAAAATAACAAAACATAGAATTGACGTTTTCCTGCAAAGACATATTAATTATTTAAAAGGAGAGTTAAATATTGCAGCGAGTAAATTTCATATAGAACCTAACACTGTAAAAAAAACAAATCGCAGGACGACAAAACCCATAAGTAAAAAACAACAAAAACCGAAACGACAATTTGTTCAAGACTCAATATTTAGCGATCAACCAACATTTGTAGAAAATTGGGGAGGTCAAGCAGACAAGGCCGTTAATGTAAAGCCACATACCGGTATAAAATTTATAAAAAATGGTAACATGATTAAAAATTCAACAGTCGTTAACACATGCGGTTTTGATGCAATAATGTTTTTGATTGCATTTGGCTTTCAGTCGTTTTCTAATTTCAAAATGGAAATTGAGTCAAAAGATAATAAACTTCGAGACTATATAAATCTCATCTTAAATGAAAATGTTGACAAAGGTACTGTGTATGAAATGAGAAATTACGTTTGTCATGAATATTTTGACCGGCCAGCGCATGTAAAGATAATAACAGATTGTGAATGCAATGTCGCTAATTTGTATGAGCAAATGTTTACCAATTTATTTTACAGTGCTCAGTTTATAAAAGTTTGCACAAAAGAAGAATGTCAATATTATGTAGAAATCATAAGACCTTTTATAGCTTTGAATATTAACATAATTAACACGTTTGGTATTTTGGCATTAGAAGAATCACTTGCTATCGAAACTACTTCTCAAATTTGTAAAAATAATTGCGGTGGAACTGTCATTTCAAGTTATAAATTACAAAGGATTATAACCTTTGATTTAAATGGAACAGATGCAATAGTTTTGTGTAATATCCCGGTCACTATTAATATTCAAAATCAAATTTATGGTGTCGTTGGTGCCATTGAATACGTAGGGAATTCAGAGGGAACTCTGGGCCATTATAAGTGCCATACGCTTAGCCATGATCTGTGGCTATGTTATGATGATTTGGCCTTGAAAATTAACAACAGTACAGTGGAGTCGATATTTTTACACACTCTTACTTACGTTTTAGTGAGTGATATGTGATATTTAATACAACTAAAAATAATAACTTTTACGAATATTCCGCTTTCACGTCGGAGCGGAGCTCAGGGTTTGCTGAATATGATCCTATGAGTACGGCTCTGGTAATTACAGTGAAACCAGAATATGTTTTTGAGCCATGGTTTTTAAATACATGTATTTTGTAATAATTTAAAGTTAATTTTACACTATTTAAGAATCTGGTAAAGACTAGTTGCTAAAAATATGCATATGAAACTGTGAACTGTTTAATAAGAAGTCAATACTGTTGTAATGTCATCTGTGATTACTTTTAATAAGTTAATTTATGTACTAGTTTTTCTATGATTATTCCATAGGTAACATAATATTAGTAACATAAACGAACAATATTCTAATTGTTATAGTCGTTGAAAAACATCTGTGATTACGTGGATTTAATTAATTGCCTGTGATTATACCAAATAATTAAAGCGATTCATGCAAATTAATATTAGTGTAATGTAAGGTTCAATCAATATGATTTATTGAACGTGTTAGATTACTCATACTTATAGTACAATAACTGTTGTTTGTTGACACTGTAAAACACTATTCACATTATAAACTTTAGTAAACAACAAAGACAATATCCAGCTGTCATTATGACAGATGGCATTGATTTATGGCTACGTTCGATTTCAACATTGTACTCATTAATTCCATCTTTACTGCTAATTAATAGTTTTTGAAACAAGAGATTTAATTTAAAATACCTATGTAATTATTACTCTCTGAATTAATATTCCACAGATATATAATTTATGTTAATAGTCAAGTCAAGTCTTTTATGTCGCAATAAAAAATATTGCGACATAGACTAGTTTCAGAACGAAAGTTATAGTTTGCAATTATGAATCATCAAAGCAAATGTTAATTAACTTTATCATCACAAATTGTTAATGTAATAATGAATAGTATAATACTTTAATACTTCTTAGATTTTACATCGCAATTTCTATGTACCAAGTCGTCTGTGAACGATTCTCGAAACTCAACAATGATGTTGATATTTATCAACATTACATAAAGATAACAATTATATGCTTACTAAATTTCTAAATCATCTTTATAAGTTTTAAAACAGTTATGCTATATAAGATTTGTTGATTATACCTCATGTAAGAAAATTATTAACCCAAACTGTATGAAGTCCTGTGATTGGTGGATACCAATATCTCATCAGAACTCTTTTCAAACATTATAAATAAACTGTAGCTATATTGCTAAACTGTCTAATTAAGTTTCAAAGTAATCTTACAACTTAAGTTTTGTTTAATAATAACTATGTTATTAGATATTCAGCTAAAACTGTATAACTCTCTTGATCGCTCTGTGATTGGTCAAAAAAGGCGGGAAAAGTTAACATTTGTGAGGTCTATAAAAGGGCATGTAACGAACTGCGCGGGGGACTCGTTATGCTAGCTGTTCACGGTATAGACCCTCTGGTGTCTGCTGTACTTATTTAAGCTGCTAAACGAGTCCCCTCCGCCGTGAAGAGATAGTACACTGTAAGTGGAAACTCTGGCTGGATTCTTAGGGAATTTCTAAAGCTAACTGTTTGACGGTATAAACCCAAACTCCAAACCGGGGTCCGCCATAATTAAGTTGCCAAATCTCCCGCCATTACCACGACTGTTCCTGACCTGTATTAGAAAACCACGCCGAGAAAATTAGGCGCTGGGTTCTTGTGAAGTGCGGAGAATCTCTGCTTAAAGATAAAGATGAGTATTTACTTTTACTTAAAACTATGTCTTAATCATTTCTATGTAACTTCTGTGTAAAATGTAACATAGGTATTATGCTCTTGCCACTAGATATTGATCTCATAATTATAGTTATACATGTTCTCTATTTGTGACAATAGAATAATGTCAAGATTCTGTCCTATTTAAAATGTGTAACTTGTATAATTTTGTTACTAATATATGAAAGGTAAAATGATATCAGTTTTGATTTATTATCAACAGAATACCCTATTAAAGTACTAGAATCCATTAAATGTTATTGAAAGTAGGTTCGATTCCTATTTTTATATTGATTGGTCGAGGATTTAAAAGATTCAATTCACCTTAGTTTTCATAATTCTTTTATCAGAAGTGGGATACCCCATGAAAAGTAATAAAATTAGTTAATTGATTATGTTTAATTACGTTACAGATACTAGACGTCAATATGGACCAAGCACTACTGGAGGGCCTGCTTGGCGCCATTCGTGAGGCCGTATCTACAAAATGGCGGCACGACGACGTCGCACTCCCGTTTTTTGATCCGGAGACGTCTCAAAATGGAGCAGAATCTTGGTGCAAAAGCATTGAGACTATCATCAAGGAATTCGACTGGAGCAGTATCCAGGCAGCGGCGAAAGCTGGTAAGGCCTTACGAGGCTCTGCATTAAAATGGTTCGAATCTTGGGAGCCGGAAAATGGTCGTACCTGGGATAACTTCAAGATCGATATCATTGCGTTGTATCCGGAAAGAAAAAACCTGTCTGAAAAATTAACTAAGGCTGTTCTTTATACATCTGACTCTGCAAATAGTTATTGCGAATACGCTAGAGAAAAATTAAGATTACTAAACAGTACTAAAATAGGTTTTACAGTACCACAATTAATCGAGCTTGTTTGCGGCGGTATTAGCGATTTTAACATTAGAACCGCATCTTTAAATAGTAACGTAACCTCAACCTCCGAACTAATCACTTCTCTATCATCTTGGACTAAAAATCTTAAAAGATCCGTTGATCACAGTAAATCATTAAGTAGCGATACTACATCGGGTTCATGTGAAGCTAAACGTATTAAATACGATAAAGCCATTGATAAAACAAATAATATTAATAAAGAGAAACGTTGTCATATTTGTAACAAGTTAGGGCATTTCAAAAATAATTGTTTTTTTAATAAATCTAGGACATCTGAATCTGTTAAAGACTCAGAGGTATGTTCTTTTTGTAAAAAAAAGGGTCATACAATAGATAAATGTTGGCACAAGCAATACAAAGAAAAACAAAATACTAACGTAAACACAGTAAATTATGTCGCTTGCTCAGACTCGTTTTTGACTGTAATTTCTGTTAATGATATTTCGATAAAAGCTTTAATAGATACTGGTGCTAACTGTAGTATTGTCAAAGAATCCATCGCTAGGCGTTTTGGGTGTCATTTACACCCGTGTTCAATAACTCTTGATGGTGTTGGAAACGGAAAGTTACACATATTTGCCGAAATTGTAGTCCCCGTTAAATTTGAAGACGTATGTTTAGAATTGAAAATACATGTAGCGAGGGATAACGATTTTCATTATGATTGTATTATCGGAAGAAATGCGGTACAATTCCCTGACATAAAAATAATTACCGATTTATCCGGAAGTAAAATAACTCGCATACCTTTCTCGCAGGAAAACAGGGTTTGTGTTATTAATAATCCTTCTCAAACATCCCATGAGCTTACAGCTCTATTTGAAAGAATAGGTCATTTAGACCAGAGCCTACAAACTAAAATTGCGGATATTTTCAAAAAACATTCATCTGTATTACCTTCCCTTGATTCAATTAGTACAGTACAGACCGGTGAGCTTAAAATTAGACTTAAAAGCGATCAAATTGTTTATTATCGTCCATACCGCCTCGCCCCGATAGAAAGAGAGAAGGTTAAAGAAATTGTTAAAGAACTTTTAGATTTTAAAATAATACGCGAAAGTGATTCTTCCTTCGCAAGCCCAGTAATATTGGTAAAGAAGAAAGATGGCACTGATAGAATGTGTATCGATTTCAGAGCTTTAAATAAAATAACTGAAAAAGATCGATACCCTCTCCCTCTCATTGAGGACCAAATTGATAGATTAGGCAAAGCTACTTACTTCATTTCTATCGATATGAAAAATGGATTTCATCAAATACCGGTATCAAAGGACTCCATTGGCCTCACGGCTTTCATAACTCCAGATGGGCACTATGAGTTTTTGAAAATGCCCTTTGGTATATGCAATGGCCCGGCAGTTTTTCAAAGAGCAATTAATAAAGCAGTTCAACATTTGAAATACCTATTAGTTTATGTGGACGATCTGTTAATCCCCTGTTCAAGTATCTCTGAAGGCCTAGAATACCTAGAGTCTACACTAAGTGCTCTAAGTAAAGCAGGTTTCACGGTAAATTTACAAAAAAGTAATTTTTTTGTTACAACTATTGAATACTTGGGAACTAATATTTCAAAAGAAGGTATTAGTCCAAGTGAAAGTAAAGTTTCTGCATTGATCAACTCACCTCTACCTACTAATGTAAAGCAAATACGTCAATTTATGGGTTTAGCTAGTTATTTTCGAAAATACATACCAGAGTTCGCGGCGCGAACTGCTTGTATTACAAAACTAACAAAGAATGATCAAAAATGGGAATGGGGATCTGAACAGAATACTTCACGGCAGTACGTTATAAACAATCTTGCTTCCAAACCCTTACTTACAATATTTGATCCTACTTTAGAAACGGAGCTGCATACCGATGCCAGTGCGATAGGTTACGGTGCTATTTTGATGCAAAAAGTTAATAATACTAATAGAGTTGTTGCTTATTTTAGCCGTAGAACTACACCAGCTGAATCGAACTATCATTCTTACGAACTAGAAACTCTAGCTATTTATAACGCCTTGAAACATTTTCGTGTTTATTTGTTAGGAATAAACTTCAAAATAATTACTGATTGTAATGCAATTAAGTCTACAGTAAACAAAAAGGACTTAACACCCAGGGTTGCTCGATTGTGGACCTATTTACAAGATTTCAGTTTTGAAGTTGTTTATAAAAAAGGAAAATATTGTAGTCATGTTGACTATTTAAGTCGAAATCCCGAATCACTCGATAATAATTCTATCATTACCAATCCTGACCCTCTTACAGTGAATGTCGCTAACTTAGGATCTCAAATATCATGGCTTGAATTGGCTCAACAGAAAGATTCTGAATCCCAGTCTTTGATTGAAAAAGTCCAGGCTGGTGAAATTGATTTGAATCAGTATATTCTTAAAAATAATTTGCTTTATTACAAAACTGAACCTTCTGCAGATCCCAAACTTTACGTACCCAAGGGTAGTCGACTTAGTCTTTTAAGACTCTATCATGATGAAAATTGTCATGTAGGTTATGAAAAAACAATACATAAAATCCGTGAGTCATTTTGGTTCCCTGGTATGTATAAATTTGTAAAAAAATATATTATTCATTGCTTAGTTTGCACAGAAAGCAAATCACATTCAGGTCCGAAACAGGGTCTTCTACATCCCATAATAAAAACGCCCATACCATTTCATACGGTTCATTTAGATTGCACAGGTCCGTTCTCAACATCACTCGAAGGCTATAAACACATTTTGATCATAGTTGACGGATTCACTAAGTATTGTATTCTAAAAGCATTAAAAACTTTGAATGGCACTGAAATGGCAGACATAGTTCGTGATACGTTAAGTATGTTCGGAACTCCATCCTTAGTTGTTACAGATAGAGGCACAAATTTTAATACTAACCAGATTAGATCTTTGTTTAATGAATGGCAAGTTAATCATCACATGATAGCTACAGGTACCCCTAGAAGTAATGGTCAGGTAGAGAGGTATGTCATGACTATAATAAATATGCTTACCACAGAATGTCATGATAAGTCAGACTGGCCGAGAGGTCTATGGAAAGTTCAACAATCTATTAATTCCACTATACAAAAGTCAACCGGTTTTGCCCCTTTGCGATTACTAATAGGTCGTGATGCGAATATACCATGTGTACAGGCTCGATTAAATGATGTAGTTAATCCAAATATTGTGGAACACACTATTGATGTTCATGCAGAACGAAACTTAGCTATGCAAAGACTTAACCAAGTTGCTGAAAATTTCAAGAAACGTTTTGATTCCCCTAGACGTGATACTATAGATTATAATATTGGAGACATAGTTTATGTTAACCAAGATCATAGACGCCATGATAAATTAAGTCCTAAATTTAAAGGGCCCTATGAGATTGTTAACATCTTGGAAAATGATAGATTTGCCTTAAAAGGAAAAGGAACTTTACGAGATATAACAATTGCAAAAGAAAAACTAAGAAAATGGGTAGGCGAGTGGGTTGATCAGAACGTTTCTATTGAAAGTGAGTTAGAAAAAAGTGATTAGAACACATCTTTGTAATTATTAAAACTTTATTGTACCTGTTTTGTTTTTGCCATTTGTGTATTTTTTTTTATGAATGATGTAACTAGCCATAACATTTTTCTTTTTTTGAAACCGTGTTAGATTACTTTAATAATTGTCTCAAGTATTACATTTTAATCATAAATTGTCAAAAAAAAATAAGAAATGTTTTGGCTAGCCATTTGATTTAAGTAATAATTTTCATTTGATCCACAAAATGCAAGTATTCACATAGATGAAACTTGGTAATGATGCTGATAGAGTCTAGTACTCACTAAGATGAGACTGAGAGGATACAATTAATGTGATAAATGAAACATTGTATAACTGATTTTAGATTCTGGTGCTCACATACGATGAGGCTTAGAATGGGGTGCAAGTTGTCACAAAGATGAAACTGGCATCAATTAAATAAGATTCTGGTGCTCACATACGATGAGGCTAAGAATGGGTTTCAAGTTATCGCAGAGATGAAACTTGTTACTACTGTTAGATTTAGTACAGAAAATAAGGCTAAGACTTAGGTAATTATATTGTAAGTACTTTGAGAGCAAAGTACCAGTCAGTCTGGCCGTGTTAGATTACTCATACTTATAGTACAATAACTGTTGTTTGTTGACACTGTAAAACACTATTCACATTATAAACTTTAGTAAACAACAAAGACAATATCCAGCTGTCATTATGACAGATGGCATTGATTTATGGCTACGTTCGATTTCAACATTGTACTCATTAATTCCATCTTTACTGCTAATTAATAGTTTTTGAAACAAGAGATTTAATTTAAAATACCTATGTAATTATTACTCTCTGAATTAATATTCCACAGATATATAATTTATGTTAATAGTCAAGTCAAGTCTTTTATGTCGCAATAAAAAATATTGCGACATAGACTAGTTTCAGAACGAAAGTTATAGTTTGCAATTATGAATCATCAAAGCAAATGTTAATTAACTTTATCATCACAAATTGTTAATGTAATAATGAATAGTATAATACTTTAATACTTCTTAGATTTTACATCGCAATTTCTATGTACCAAGTCGTCTGTGAACGATTCTCGAAACTCAACAATGATGTTGATATTTATCAACATTACATAAAGATAACAATTATATGCTTACTAAATTTCTAAATCATCTTTATAAGTTTTAAAACAGTTATGCTATATAAGATTTGTTGATTATACCTCATGTAAGAAAATTATTAACCCAAACTGTATGAAGTCCTGTGATTGGTGGATACCAATATCTCATCAGAACTCTTTTCAAACATTATAAATAAACTGTAGCTATATTGCTAAACTGTCTAATTAAGTTTCAAAGTAATCTTACAACTTAAGTTTTGTTTAATAATAACTATGTTATTAGATATTCAGCTAAAACTGTATAACTCTCTTGATCGCTCTGTGATTGGTCAAAAAAGGCGGGAAAAGTTAACATTTGTGAGGTCTATAAAAGGGCATGTAACGAACTGCGCGGGGGACTCGTTATGCTAGCTGTTCACGGTATAGACCCTCTGGTGTCTGCTGTACTTATTTAAGCTGCTAAACGAGTCCCCTCCGCCGTGAAGAGATAGTACACTGTAAGTGGAAACTCTGGCTGGATTCTTAGGGAATTTCTAAAGCTAACTGTTTGACGGTATAAACCCAAACTCCAAACCGGGGTCCGCCATAATTAAGTTGCCAAATCTCCCGCCATTACCACGACTGTTCCTGACCTGTATTAGAAAACCACGCCGAGAAAATTAGGCGCTGGGTTCTTGTGAAGTGCGGAGAATCTCTGCTTAAAGATAAAGATGAGTATTTACTTTTACTTAAAACTATGTCTTAATCATTTCTATGTAACTTCTGTGTAAAATGTAACATAGGTATTATGCTCTTGCCACTAGATATTGATCTCATAATTATAGTTATACATGTTCTCTATTTGTGACAATAGAATAATGTCAAGATTCTGTCCTATTTAAAATGTGTAACTTGTATAATTTTGTTACTAATATATGAAAGGTAAAATGATATCAGTTTTGATTTATTATCAACAGAATACCCTATTAAAGTACTAGAATCCATTAAATGTTATTGAAAGTAGGTTCGATTCCTATTTTTATATTGATTGGTCGAGGATTTAAAAGATTCAATTCACCTTAGTTTTCATAATTCTTTTATCAGAAGTGGGATACCCCATGAAAAGTAATAAAATTAGTTAATTGATTATGTTTAATTACGTTACAGATACTAGACGTCAATATGGACCAAGCACTACTGGAGGGCCTGCTTGGCGCCATTCGTGAGGCCGTATCTACAAAATGGCGGCACGACGACGTCGCACTCCCGTTTTTTGATCCGGAGACGTCTCAAAATGGAGCAGAATCTTGGTGCAAAAGCATTGAGACTATCATCAAGGAATTCGACTGGAGCAGTATCCAGGCAGCGGCGAAAGCTGGTAAGGCCTTACGAGGCTCTGCATTAAAATGGTTCGAATCTTGGGAGCCGGAAAATGGTCGTACCTGGGATAACTTCAAGATCGATATCATTGCGTTGTATCCGGAAAGAAAAAACCTGTCTGAAAAATTAACTAAGGCTGTTCTTTATACATCTGACTCTGCAAATAGTTATTGCGAATACGCTAGAGAAAAATTAAGATTACTAAACAGTACTAAAATAGGTTTTACAGTACCACAATTAATCGAGCTTGTTTGCGGCGGTATTAGCGATTTTAACATTAGAACCGCATCTTTAAATAGTAACGTAACCTCAACCTCCGAACTAATCACTTCTCTATCATCTTGGACTAAAAATCTTAAAAGATCCGTTGATCACAGTAAATCATTAAGTAGCGATACTACATCGGGTTCATGTGAAGCTAAACGTATTAAATACGATAAAGCCATTGATAAAACAAATAATATTAATAAAGAGAAACGTTGTCATATTTGTAACAAGTTAGGGCATTTCAAAAATAATTGTTTTTTTAATAAATCTAGGACATCTGAATCTGTTAAAGACTCAGAGGTATGTTCTTTTTGTAAAAAAAAGGGTCATACAATAGATAAATGTTGGCACAAGCAATACAAAGAAAAACAAAATACTAACGTAAACACAGTAAATTATGTCGCTTGCTCAGACTCGTTTTTGACTGTAATTTCTGTTAATGATATTTCGATAAAAGCTTTAATAGATACTGGTGCTAACTGTAGTATTGTCAAAGAATCCATCGCTAGGCGTTTTGGGTGTCATTTACACCCGTGTTCAATAACTCTTGATGGTGTTGGAAACGGAAAGTTACACATATTTGCCGAAATTGTAGTCCCCGTTAAATTTGAAGACGTATGTTTAGAATTGAAAATACATGTAGCGAGGGATAACGATTTTCATTATGATTGTATTATCGGAAGAAATGCGGTACAATTCCCTGACATAAAAATAATTACCGATTTATCCGGAAGTAAAATAACTCGCATACCTTTCTCGCAGGAAAACAGGGTTTGTGTTATTAATAATCCTTCTCAAACATCCCATGAGCTTACAGCTCTATTTGAAAGAATAGGTCATTTAGACCAGAGCCTACAAACTAAAATTGCGGATATTTTCAAAAAACATTCATCTGTATTACCTTCCCTTGATTCAATTAGTACAGTACAGACCGGTGAGCTTAAAATTAGACTTAAAAGCGATCAAATTGTTTATTATCGTCCATACCGCCTCGCCCCGATAGAAAGAGAGAAGGTTAAAGAAATTGTTAAAGAACTTTTAGATTTTAAAATAATACGCGAAAGTGATTCTTCCTTCGCAAGCCCAGTAATATTGGTAAAGAAGAAAGATGGCACTGATAGAATGTGTATCGATTTCAGAGCTTTAAATAAAATAACTGAAAAAGATCGATACCCTCTCCCTCTCATTGAGGACCAAATTGATAGATTAGGCAAAGCTACTTACTTCATTTCTATCGATATGAAAAATGGATTTCATCAAATACCGGTATCAAAGGACTCCATTGGCCTCACGGCTTTCATAACTCCAGATGGGCACTATGAGTTTTTGAAAATGCCCTTTGGTATATGCAATGGCCCGGCAGTTTTTCAAAGAGCAATTAATAAAGCAGTTCAACATTTGAAATACCTATTAGTTTATGTGGACGATCTGTTAATCCCCTGTTCAAGTATCTCTGAAGGCCTAGAATACCTAGAGTCTACACTAAGTGCTCTAAGTAAAGCAGGTTTCACGGTAAATTTACAAAAAAGTAATTTTTTTGTTACAACTATTGAATACTTGGGAACTAATATTTCAAAAGAAGGTATTAGTCCAAGTGAAAGTAAAGTTTCTGCATTGATCAACTCACCTCTACCTACTAATGTAAAGCAAATACGTCAATTTATGGGTTTAGCTAGTTATTTTCGAAAATACATACCAGAGTTCGCGGCGCGAACTGCTTGTATTACAAAACTAACAAAGAATGATCAAAAATGGGAATGGGGATCTGAACAGAATACTTCACGGCAGTACGTTATAAACAATCTTGCTTCCAAACCCTTACTTACAATATTTGATCCTACTTTAGAAACGGAGCTGCATACCGATGCCAGTGCGATAGGTTACGGTGCTATTTTGATGCAAAAAGTTAATAATACTAATAGAGTTGTTGCTTATTTTAGCCGTAGAACTACACCAGCTGAATCGAACTATCATTCTTACGAACTAGAAACTCTAGCTATTTATAACGCCTTGAAACATTTTCGTGTTTATTTGTTAGGAATAAACTTCAAAATAATTACTGATTGTAATGCAATTAAGTCTACAGTAAACAAAAAGGACTTAACACCCAGGGTTGCTCGATTGTGGACCTATTTACAAGATTTCAGTTTTGAAGTTGTTTATAAAAAAGGAAAATATTGTAGTCATGTTGACTATTTAAGTCGAAATCCCGAATCACTCGATAATAATTCTATCATTACCAATCCTGACCCTCTTACAGTGAATGTCGCTAACTTAGGATCTCAAATATCATGGCTTGAATTGGCTCAACAGAAAGATTCTGAATCCCAGTCTTTGATTGAAAAAGTCCAGGCTGGTGAAATTGATTTGAATCAGTATATTCTTAAAAATAATTTGCTTTATTACAAAACTGAACCTTCTGCAGATCCCAAACTTTACGTACCCAAGGGTAGTCGACTTAGTCTTTTAAGACTCTATCATGATGAAAATTGTCATGTAGGTTATGAAAAAACAATACATAAAATCCGTGAGTCATTTTGGTTCCCTGGTATGTATAAATTTGTAAAAAAATATATTATTCATTGCTTAGTTTGCACAGAAAGCAAATCACATTCAGGTCCGAAACAGGGTCTTCTACATCCCATAATAAAAACGCCCATACCATTTCATACGGTTCATTTAGATTGCACAGGTCCGTTCTCAACATCACTCGAAGGCTATAAACACATTTTGATCATAGTTGACGGATTCACTAAGTATTGTATTCTAAAAGCATTAAAAACTTTGAATGGCACTGAAATGGCAGACATAGTTCGTGATACGTTAAGTATGTTCGGAACTCCATCCTTAGTTGTTACAGATAGAGGCACAAATTTTAATACTAACCAGATTAGATCTTTGTTTAATGAATGGCAAGTTAATCATCACATGATAGCTACAGGTACCCCTAGAAGTAATGGTCAGGTAGAGAGGTATGTCATGACTATAATAAATATGCTTACCACAGAATGTCATGATAAGTCAGACTGGCCGAGAGGTCTATGGAAAGTTCAACAATCTATTAATTCCACTATACAAAAGTCAACCGGTTTTGCCCCTTTGCGATTACTAATAGGTCGTGATGCGAATATACCATGTGTACAGGCTCGATTAAATGATGTAGTTAATCCAAATATTGTGGAACACACTATTGATGTTCATGCAGAACGAAACTTAGCTATGCAAAGACTTAACCAAGTTGCTGAAAATTTCAAGAAACGTTTTGATTCCCCTAGACGTGATACTATAGATTATAATATTGGAGACATAGTTTATGTTAACCAAGATCATAGACGCCATGATAAATTAAGTCCTAAATTTAAAGGGCCCTATGAGATTGTTAACATCTTGGAAAATGATAGATTTGCCTTAAAAGGAAAAGGAACTTTACGAGATATAACAATTGCAAAAGAAAAACTAAGAAAATGGGTAGGCGAGTGGGTTGATCAGAACGTTTCTATTGAAAGTGAGTTAGAAAAAAGTGATTAGAACACATCTTTGTAATTATTAAAACTTTATTGTACCTGTTTTGTTTTTGCCATTTGTGTATTTTTTTTTATGAATGATGTAACTAGCCATAACATTTTTCTTTTTTTGAAACCGTGTTAGATTACTTTAATAATTGTCTCAAGTATTACATTTTAATCATAAATTGTCAAAAAAAAATAAGAAATGTTTTGGCTAGCCATTTGATTTAAGTAATAATTTTCATTTGATCCACAAAATGCAAGTATTCACATAGATGAAACTTGGTAATGATGCTGATAGAGTCTAGTACTCACTAAGATGAGACTGAGAGGATACAATTAATGTGATAAATGAAACATTGTATAACTGATTTTAGATTCTGGTGCTCACATACGATGAGGCTTAGAATGGGGTGCAAGTTGTCACAAAGATGAAACTGGCATCAATTAAATAAGATTCTGGTGCTCACATACGATGAGGCTAAGAATGGGTTTCAAGTTATCGCAGAGATGAAACTTGTTACTACTGTTAGATTTAGTACAGAAAATAAGGCTAAGACTTAGGTAATTATATTGTAAGTACTTTGAGAGCAAAGTACCAGTCAGTCTGGCCGTGTTAGATTACTCATACTTATAGTACAATAACTGTTGTTTGTTGACACTGTAAAACACTATTCACATTATAAACTTTAGTAAACAACAAAGACAATATCCAGCTGTCATTATGACAGATGGCATTGATTTATGGCTACGTTCGATTTCAACATTGTACTCATTAATTCCATCTTTACTGCTAATTAATAGTTTTTGAAACAAGAGATTTAATTTAAAATACCTATGTAATTATTACTCTCTGAATTAATATTCCACAGATATATAATTTATGTTAATAGTCAAGTCAAGTCTTTTATGTCGCAATAAAAAATATTGCGACATAGACTAGTTTCAGAACGAAAGTTATAGTTTGCAATTATGAATCATCAAAGCAAATGTTAATTAACTTTATCATCACAAATTGTTAATGTAATAATGAATAGTATAATACTTTAATACTTCTTAGATTTTACATCGCAATTTCTATGTACCAAGTCGTCTGTGAACGATTCTCGAAACTCAACAATGATGTTGATATTTATCAACATTACATAAAGATAACAATTATATGCTTACTAAATTTCTAAATCATCTTTATAAGTTTTAAAACAGTTATGCTATATAAGATTTGTTGATTATACCTCATGTAAGAAAATTATTAACCCAAACTGTATGAAGTCCTGTGATTGGTGGATACCAATATCTCATCAGAACTCTTTTCAAACATTATAAATAAACTGTAGCTATATTGCTAAACTGTCTAATTAAGTTTCAAAGTAATCTTACAACTTAAGTTTTGTTTAATAATAACTATGTTATTAGATATTCAGCTAAAACTGTATAACTCTCTTGATCGCTCTGTGATTGGTCAAAAAAGGCGGGAAAAGTTAACATTTGTGAGGTCTATAAAAGGGCATGTAACGAACTGCGCGGGGGACTCGTTATGCTAGCTGTTCACGGTATAGACCCTCTGGTGTCTGCTGTACTTATTTAAGCTGCTAAACGAGTCCCCTCCGCCGTGAAGAGATAGTACACTGTAAGTGGAAACTCTGGCTGGATTCTTAGGGAATTTCTAAAGCTAACTGTTTGACGGTATAAACCCAAACTCCAAACCGGGGTCCGCCATAATTAAGTTGCCAAATCTCCCGCCATTACCACGACTGTTCCTGACCTGTATTAGAAAACCACGCCGAGAAAATTAGGCGCTGGGTTCTTGTGAAGTGCGGAGAATCTCTGCTTAAAGATAAAGATGAGTATTTACTTTTACTTAAAACTATGTCTTAATCATTTCTATGTAACTTCTGTGTAAAATGTAACATAGGTATTATGCTCTTGCCACTAGATATTGATCTCATAATTATAGTTATACATGTTCTCTATTTGTGACAATAGAATAATGTCAAGATTCTGTCCTATTTAAAATGTGTAACTTGTATAATTTTGTTACTAATATATGAAAGGTAAAATGATATCAGTTTTGATTTATTATCAACAGAATACCCTATTAAAGTACTAGAATCCATTAAATGTTATTGAAAGTAGGTTCGATTCCTATTTTTATATTGATTGGTCGAGGATTTAAAAGATTCAATTCACCTTAGTTTTCATAATTCTTTTAAACGCGTATCTGTGATTTTTTAAGATTTTTAAGCTCTGTAGTGTTATTGAGACATAGGTTGTTATTCCATGTAAACGAACTAATTTGTGAAATGTAATGAATCTGTGATTTTATTGTAATGTATGATTTTTAAGACTTTGAGCTATGTAGTCTTAGCGACACCAACTTGACACTTGTACGATTATCGACCTATTATGTATAAGTACCTAGTTATCGTTTATATAGTTTACCATATTGTTGATTTGTTTATTTTAATAAAGATTTACTCAATTTAAGCAGTATTTTTTATCCTATTTTCATGTAGAATCATGGTCACCCCATCAGTTTTAATGTATGTATATTTTAGATTGAATTTATCTTCTAAAGTATTGATACAGCAGAATTGCAATTTAGTTGAAAGGAATGTACTCCTATATATTATTCAGGAAGTCGAATTTTGTAAACATACACGGCTTATTTAAAAAGATATAGGCAACTATAGAGGGCCGTGCTGAATGAACTAAAATAGATTTATTTTTCACAATATAACAAGTTGTATGAGAAATCAATGCGGTACATATGTTACTTGCTAAACTTCAATTATTTTTTAATAGTTTTTGGCTAAGTATGTTTTGTCTTTTTTTGATATTTCTTAAAATGATTTTTTCCAGCACGGCCCCTTATCCACATCTATATATTATTTGTTATTATGAATTCACAATAACTGTTGCGGCACATATAACGTATTAATAGAGTACATTTCTTGAGTTATAGACATTTGTTAATACGGTATGTATTATTCAAGTTACATGGGGGGCCGTGCTGAAAGCGTTTGGCTGGCACGGCCACCTTTTTTTGCATATTTCTTCAAAAGTATAGAGGTACATTGAAAAAGAAATCGGTACATATACTGCTAGAGGCGAGTACATTGCAATGGTGTACACCATAAATGCAAATTCTGAGGGGCCGTGCTGGGCAAACGTACATTTTATTTTGGATAGGGGATTAAGGGACTCGATTCAATTATTAATTTCCTTAAATTATAATGTTTGTAAACCTGAATCCCTGGAACCTGGTGAGACACAGTTGCCTACATTACGAGCAAATAAATCTAGACTTGTAACAATGTGGCGATGGGTAGTGGAAGTAGTAAATGGTAGGTTTAAGAGAGATTACAAACTACTTAGAAATGATTTCAGCAATAACGCCGCTATCCATCTAATGACTGATTTTAGAATAGCAGGGGCCATAATAAATGCTTTCCACGTACCCATTACAGATAGACCAGATGCCTCAATACTTTGGAGCTTGCCTTGCAAAAATTAAATCAACCAAACATTTTAGCTGATTTTATCATTTATAATAATATTAATAGAAGACGAGCATCTTTTAGAAGTATAAATGCAGACATTCTAGTAAATGAGTTCCCAGTGATGACAGAGTCTTATTTAATTTTATTTGCACTGGGAACTTATCAGATAAAGCAGGCACGCTCATATTACGGGGAACATATAAGGCAAAATGGAGTATTCGAAATTGAAGTTCGCAATGATGTTGAGCGTCTCCATATACCATATTTGGAGAATGAAATGTTTTTATTCAGAGGCAGAATACAGTCAAGACATCGAAGTGGAAGATGTTATTACACATATTTTTTTAGCTTTGAAGCGCGGCGAGAGGATGAATGGCTGGTGGGGGACCAGTCGCTAGCGCTTCCCCTGTAGATACCTGCCGCACTCTACAGTATATAGGCTTACCTGGTATCTAGGCTCTGCCAGGCGGACATTTTGTTCCTATATCTACTCGTGGGATTAAAAATGGAAATAAATAATAATAATAAAAATATACAACAAACAACAGAGAAGGTGCCGATCGTGTTGGTCGAGCAGATGGGTGTGGGTGTGGTGTCAGATTCTGACACCACATCTGATAGGATGAGTGTGGCGAGCGTGGCGAGCGTAAGCTCAAAGCGCTCGCGGACGAAAGGGGAGGGGGCTGAACGTGCGTCCAAGTTTTGGAAGAAGCACGTACGCAAGGAGGATGAGGAGCACGTGGGGTTCTCTTCCAGCGAAGAGAACGTACCGGCTAAGGTGCTGAAGGGCAGGAGAGGACGGGGTCGTGCAGCTGGTGGAGCGGGGTCGCGCGACTCTCTAGGGCGCTTTCTTAAGCGCCCCGAAACGCCAGTTCCCAGCGCAGGGAATGACTCGGGGTCCAGGCAAGTGACCCTCGAGCCCACGGTGGCGGACCTTGTGGGAGGCTCCATGCTGGAAGCCAACAGAGCAGAGGCCAATGCTGCCAAACGGTCGCAGCAAAGGACTGACGAAGTCAGCGAGTTGGCCCGACAGGCCCGAGAGCGGCGCTCTGCTCGCATGGCTGACGGCGGGAGCGTAACGGCGGTGGCGCTCAGTCGTCAACTGCTGGACGACGTGGATGTCGTCCTGAAGGTTGCCACCAAGTCGGGCAATCTGAAGGGCACATTCACGCGTGCTCTTAAAGAGGCGGCGGACGGGATTAAGGAGGCGGTTGAGGTCCTCCTTAGTCGCACTAGCACGGAGGAGACGGCGAAGCTATGGGAGGAGAATGGCCGTCTCCGATCCGAGTTGGAGGACCTCAAGCGGCAGTTTGCCGCCCAGAGGGCAGCTCCCGCGGCTGCCGGCTCCACTACTACAATGGCGCTGCCATCGCCGATCCCATCTTCGGCGCCTGCACCTGCGGATGCGGAGGTTGAAAAGATCGCGCGCATCTGCATGGTGCAGTGTGGGAAGATGGTGAGTGCCCGACTGGAGGCGATAGAGGCCAGGCTCCTTCCAGCTCAAAACCTCCGCCCACCGCTCGCTGCGGACAAGCGGAAGAAGGAGGGGCAGCCAACAACAAGCGCGGCGGCTGAGTCGAGCCAGTCCGTAAAAGGGGCCAAAAAGCCCGCGGATGGTACGTCCATGCCCGCCTCCCCGGCGGCTGCGCCACCGGCTGCACCGCCAGCGGCCGCGCCCGGGCCTACCGCTGACGCCTGGGCGACGGTCGTCAAGAGGGGCCGTCGGAAGAAAAAAAAGACGGCGCCGCCACCACCGGTACCCTCTGGAGCACCGGCACTGGCACTCAAGAAAGCTCAAGGGCTGCCTAAGGTCAGAACCCCACGCTCTGCGGCTGTAGTGATTACGCTGCAGCCCGGAGCCGTCGAAAGGGGCGTCTCCTATAAGGCGGTCCTCACGGAGGCAAAAGCCAAAGTCGCGTTCCCCGACCTTGGCATACCGACCGGCCTCAGAATTAGGCAGGCAATTACGGGGGCGCGACTGCTTGAGTTGTCGGGCGCCTCTAGCGGCGAAAGAGCGGACGTGCTGGCCGCCAAGTTGAGGGAGGAGGTCCTCAATCCGGAGGACGTTCGGGTGTCCAGGCCAAAAAAAACACCAACAACCAAAAAAAAAGAGAGGGGCTGCCAAGGCTGCCGGAGGCTCTTTACCCCCCCCCCCCCCCCGCAGCCTGGCTGCCTTTCGGCCGACTCCCGGCCTAGGAATGGTGCGGAGGGAATGGATTGCGCATAACGGCGCTCTACCATTTCCTCCAGGGCAATATCAACCACTCTGCTAGAGCTCAGGATCTCTTGCTCCAGAGCATGGCAGAGTGGTCGATTCACGTGGCTGTGGTCGCCGAACCGTATTTTGTCCCCCCCAGGGATAACTGGGTGGGAGACTTGGACGGTTTGGTGGCCATCATTGGCGGGGCTCTCGTCAACCCGTCCCGAGGTCATGGCTGGGTAGCCGCCCTCGCGGACGGCATTGGCACGGTTGGGGCGTATTTTTCGCCCAACAAGAGTCGCCGACTTCGAGAGGTTCCTTGTCGAGTTGGGTGCCGTCGTGGGCCGACTTCACCCTCGCCCAGTGCTATTGCTGGGGGATCTCAACGCCAAGTCTGCGGCGTGGGGATCCCCTGTGACCGATGCTAAGGGCGAGGCGCTGGAGGAGTGGGCGGTCACGACTGGCTTGACCGTCCTAAATCGGGGCTCGGTCCACACGTGCGTGCGGCAGCGGGGCGGTTCTATAGTGGACGTCTCGTTCGCTAGCCCCGCTGTCGCGAGCCGTGTCCGTGACTGGCGTGTCGCCGTGGAGGTGGAGACGTTGTCGGATCACAGATACATCCGCTTCGACGTCTCCGCCCAGACCGCCGCACATACGGGTATTCTAGCAATTTAGGCGGCCATAAATCGATTTCTTAAAACTTGTCTCAGGTAGAAAAAAAGTGTTACTTGACAATGTTGAATAGACATAGAACAATAGCCGACCCTTCCTGATACCCATTTGTATGCACCCGCGCCGGTGTCTCAGTCGGAATGCGATCGTTCTGCTAAGTACACGTATCCATTTTGGCAAATTGTGAAAAACAGTTATTTAAACAGTGAATATTTTTTGTTCTGGAGTTGCTTTAAATAAAACTGTGATGGATTCGAGTAGGGGAGAGTGGGGCAAGACGGGGCGCGGGGCAAGACGGGGTGACCGATCCAGAGCGCGAACGAATTGGCCAATCAGGATCGTTTTAGCACCTGACGTCGCGCCGCCATTACGGCAATCAGTCATCGAAGTGAGCGGACGAAGACACCACGCGTTTCATTTGTTTTCTGTAAAAAACTTTTTTTGCCAAATAGCTAGTGATTTTTCTATACTATATAGTGCGTGTAATTTCCGTAAATAATAACACCTCGGAATTGATTTAAATGGTATCAAATGTGACAATAACTACACTAACAGGTAAGAACTTGTTTTTCTCTGTGCTGCGTATTGGTTTTATTCAGTATTTTTTTAAATTTGATTCGGCATGCGGGGGCAAGATGGGGTACCCCATCTTGCCCCTTATCTTGGGGTACCCCATTTTGCCCCTTAGCTTTTGCAAGCGGCGTACAAATGTCTAATTTTACTGTTTATTTTGTTCTAGAATGGTGAGAAGTTATATAAAAAAAACAAGTAGAGGGGATTGGTCAGAAGAAAGTATGAAAGATGCTGTGAAAAATGTGCTTGAAGGAAAAATGGGCTACAAGCTTGCAGCTAAATCATTTTCTGTCCCACAGACAACTTTAGAAAGAAAAGTGAAGCTTGCTCGAGAAAGTTTAGATAATAATGATCCAATGACTGTTAAATTTAAGGTACCGTTAGGCCCAAAAGAACAAGTTTTTACTGATAATGAAGAGGATGAGCTATGTAAATACATAATAGATATGGAGAGCAGGCTTTATGGACTGACAATGAAAGACTTGAGAGGTTTAGTCTATAGACTAGCGGTAAAAAATAACAAACGTCATCCTTTTAATAATGAAAAAGAAGAAGCCGGGAAAGACTGGGCATTAGGATTTCTAAAGAGGCACCCAGAACTGTCTATTAGACAGCCTGAAAGTACCTCAGCTGCACGTGCTGCTGGTTTCAATAAACAGGTGGTAGACCAGTTTTTCAATTTTTTGGGCAATGTTTACGACGAACATCATCTAACACCTGATCGTATATACAACTGCGATGAAACTGGTATTTCAGTTGTGCCCAAAACCAAATCAAAAATTATCGCAAGAAAGGGCAGAAAGCAAGTAGGAGCCATAACATCTGCTGAACGAGGTACGACCATTACAGTAGAAATCTGTTTTAGTGCTAGTGGTCATTTTATGCCACCCATGATGGTATATCCTAGAAAAAGAATGGATCCGCAACTTATGATTAATGCTGCTCCCGGAGCTTGGGGAGTTTGCAGTGATTCGGGCTGGATGACTACAGAGCTTTTCCTAGAATGGTTTAAAAAGTTCGTCGAATTTAGCGGAGCAACACCTGAACGTCCTGTTTTGTTATTATTGGATGGACATAGTACTCATACGAAGAACATTGATCTCATAAATGAAGCACGCACTCACGGCGTTATCATTTTATGTTTCCCACCACATACTACTCACCGTCTTCAGGTTGCAGACGTTGCTTACATGAGACCGTTAAGCACCTACTACGATCATCAAATCACGGCGTGGCTTCGCAGCAACCCAGGAATGACTGTAACTGTCCGACAAGTAGCTGAAATTTTTGGAAAGGCGTTCATACAAGCGTCTTCAATGGCAACAGCTGTCAATGGTTTTAAGAAATGTGGGATTTGGCCATATGATCCAACAGTATTCTCTGAGAGCGACTTTGCTCCGTCATTGATGACAGATATTCAGCTTAATGTATCCAACGCACCTGCAAGCGATAATAGTTCGTTGATAATGGAATCGTCATCCACAGAACCAGCAACAAATAATCAGAATGCGCCAATTATATCTGAAGCCATTTCTGTTGTGGCCACTTTGACGGGTGCAACAGTGACGCCAGTAACAGTGGAAACAGAAACACTGTCGAGACTTGATGCTGCCGCTAGTATTTCTGCGAGTACGTTACTATCCACTAATCTGGTTACTGCACCTACTGTGCTACCTAATACAATGTCAACCCCTGAACCCGGATGTTCTCACTGGCTCGATAACCCCGATCCACTCGAAAGACCACGAACTCCGCTGCAATCAATATTTAGTGTTGTAAGTCCGCAGCAAATAATGCCCTTTCCAGCAACTACAAAAACATCTCGCGTAACTAGAAAACGAAGAAAAACCGCGGTGATCACATCTTCGCCGTATAAGAATGAGTTAGAAGAAACGATTAGGAAAAAGAAACAAGCGGAAGTGGATAAACAGCGAAAAAAAGAGTTGAGAGAATTAAAAAAATCTGAAAAAAACTCGGCAACTAAGAAGAAAAGAGTAACAAAGAAGAAACAAGGGGCTAAGAATAGATCATTAAGCGAGAATAGTGACAGCGATATTGAAAATACACCTTGTTTGTATTGTAAAGGCCTATATTTGGACTCAAATGAAGGCTGGGCTGCTTGTTCAGCATGCGGCATATGGGCTCACTGCAGCTGTGCAGGTTTGGACGACGAAGATGCAGATACCGTGTTCACTTGTGAACATTGTGAACAGTAAATGGTAGTTAGCTGCGTGCCCCATCTTGCCCCGTTATTGGTACCCCATCTTACCCACGGGGTACCCCATCTTACCCGAGGGGTGGGGCATGATGGGGATGAGGGTGTATTTCTAGTTTTTATTTTTTTTTAATTTTATTATGTTGATTAGACTGCCAAATACTCGTTAACAATGAAGACTGATTATCAAAGAAGATTATAAGAATAAAACAAATTAATAAAACTTATTACGGTCAATTTTATTAACCATAAAACCTTAAGGACCCCGTCTTGCCCTACCCTCCCCTACATCAGGTAAGAACACATTATAATATAAACTCATAATGTTTTTGAGGTTCGAAACAGTACTCAAAATTATTGTCAAATTACCCCTTTTTTTATTTTCAAAAAGGTTTTTGTTATACTTCAGGGTGCGTCCCAGCTGTTTAGTAGATTGCAAATGAAACAAGGGTGTTTGTACTCAGTTATCAAATCAACACTGACCGTGATCTCCCGTGAAGTTGACATTCTTGGGGTTTCAAAGGCGACATTAAAAAACCACGTGATTTAATTTTTTATTTTAATTTACTTTAAACGGTTTTTTGTTTCGTTTCAGGATCCGCGGGTAACTCAGGGGCTCGAGTAATAACGCGTAGATTTCTTTTTGACAAAATGCAAGAGCAAGAGTTGACAAATTTTGACGAAAAGTTGAGTTATATTGAGAGATATATTTTATCGCAAGATGAGTATTGTAAAGAGCAAATGAAGGAAGTTCAGCATAAGTTCTCTTATTTAAAGTCCCAGTTTAACCCTTTTCTTGACAATGTATCTCGTGAGATACAGTCAACTTTAAAAAATCATAGTTTTGAAAATATTGTGAGTGAAACGAAACGTCACTCGTTAATTTATTTTGTGCATATTTTTGAACGAACTTTTATTTAACATGATGATGTTGGCAGAACCGTTATATTTTAAAATCAAAAATTGTTAGCCAAGACAACACGATGCCACGCAAAGAGGTAAGAATATTGTTTTATTTTTTTATTTTTTTACGGTTTCTCTGGGAGTGTTGCTTGTTTTTATATACCTAACAAAGTACAAATTTGTATCAAGTGTGTTATTCAAACCAAATGTTTATTATTTAGTAAAAAACTAATCGTGTTTGTGCATGTATCTCAAGGTGCACACTGCCAAGTTATTACAGAATTAGGTGTTGCATGTTATGTATCTCAGGATGCACACTGCCACGTTATTACAGAATAATGTGTTGCATGTTATGTTTCTCAGGATGCACACTGCCACGTTATTAAAGAATTACTTGTTCCATATTATGTATCTCATGGTGCACATTGCCATATTCAGGGAATATCATGAACTAGTTTTTGCACATGCTCCGCTTGCGTGTATGTCAGATTTGTGTCAGATATTTCTGAAAAAAATTAACCTATGTGCTTGCTTATTGTTCTAATGGTTTCCCCATGTTAGAAATGAAACTATCGGTCCTTCAAGCTACAGGGGAGATTATAATTATCCTGTGCTTATGCTTGTTTTGGGTGGTGAATGTTTAATTTTTTTGCAGAATATCATGCGACCAATGACGACGAGTGGGTACCGAGCGAAAAAAATTCTAGCTTTAGTACCCAAATCCGGTCGAAAATCTGATTTAGATGAGACTTCAGATTCAGATACTGAAATAAATCCTGTCTCCGAAGCAAGGTTGGATAGTCTTTCATCGTCCAATCCACCTTCGTTGCCATCTTCGTTTGAGAATCTCAATTTATTATCCGATGAAGAAATAACTCCCATTCAAGCAGCAGTAACCGAGTCTCCACTTTTGCCGTCGCCGATTATTCAACAGCCATCACCAATTGTTACACAGCCACTGCCGTCAGTTTTGTTTACAAATGTAGCCTCTCCACGTACACCAGACTTATCATCACCAGTAGCGTCGTCTTCTCGATCTAAAAGACCAAGGCTTTTAATTACACGCCCGCGGCCTATTCGCCAGAAGCCCTTACAATTTAAGTGGGCTAACAAACGCTTTCAGCATTGTGCAGAAATAATTGACAAAGAGTTTCCAGAAGAAATGCCCAAGACCCCATTGGAATATTTCAAATGCTTTTTTACCGATGATATCTTAGATATGATAACCGATCAAACTAACTTATATTCTACACAAGTTACCGGAAAATCATTTAACATTAGTCGCAAAGATATTCAAGATTTCATAGCTATTAACTTGTTCATGGGTATCGTCAATATGTCAGCTTACACGGATTACTGGTCCCAAGATTTACGTTATGAACCAATAGCTAGTGTAATGTCATTAAAAAAAATTCAGCAAATACGGCGTTACATACATTTCAATAATAATTTAGAAGATGACGGTGATCGTTATTTCAAAATCCGACCACTGATAATAAAATCACGCGAAAACTTTTTAAAAGTTCCTCATGAAACAAGATTTAGCATTGATGAGATGATGGTGCCCTATAAGGGGAAAAAAGCCGGACATCGGAAGCAATACATAAAAAGTAAACCAAAGAAATGGGGCTTCAAAATATTTATTAGAGCAGGCGTGTCTGGATTCATCTATGATTTTATTGTGTATGGGGGTGACGACACATTTCGTTACGAAGAACTTTCAGTATTCGAATCTGGCTTCGGGTTAGGCGCTAAAGTGGTAGTAGCCTTATGTAAGAGTATTCCAGAACCTGCTTGTTCAGTGGTCTATTTCGACAACTTCTTCACTAGTCTAGAATTAATTCATTATCTAAGACAGGAGATGGGTATATTCTCACTTGGAACTATTCGTTCAAATAGGTTACGGGGAGCTGAGAAAAAAGTGACTACGGACAAAGCGTTAAAAAATAAACCCAGAGGGTCTTATTCCCAGATAGTTTGCAATAGCAACAAAATTTGCATAGTAAAGTGGCATGATAATAAATGCGTGACCACTGCAAGCAGCTATGTTGAGGCACATCCAGTCTCTACAATTCAACGCTACTGCAAACAAACAAAGAAGAAGTGTGCAGTCCCCTGTCCTGAAATAATCAAGCATTACAACTCGCATATGGGTGGCGTAGACCTTGCGGACATGCTCATCGCCTGCTTTAGAACCAACTTAAAAGGTCACCGTTGGTATTTGCCCCTAGTTTCACAAATGCTGGACATGTGTGTCAGTAATAGCTGGTTGCTTTATCGCAGGCACACAAGATCTGAAAAATACATGCCTCTAAAAAAATTTCGTTATCAGTTGGTACAAAGTTTACTAATGCACAAAAAGGAGACTGCATTAGATGAATTAGACGTGGCAGGGCCCACTCCAGCTAAAAAAATTAAAGCCCCTGTTATGCCAAGGCCCACACCTTGTGTGAGATATGACCAGATTGGACATTTCCCAATATTCAGTACCAAGGGGAGGTGCAAGTTATGCATTAAAGGACAAACCACTGCTATGTGTTCTAAATGCGGCTTAAGACTTTGTCTTCTACCAAATAGGAACTGCTTTTTAATTTTTCATACCGGAATTTTATTTGTTTCTGTAAAACAGATTATATATTTTTTAAATTTTATGTTGAGTTTTATTTTATTTGAGCATTGTATCCTCTCAGATACATTGATTAATGTGAAGAAAAGAACAGATACTTGGCAATGTATCTCATGAGATACATAGAATATCTCCAAAAGTAAACACCCTGTATTTTTTTTTTTGATTTTTCTAAGTCATCAATACTTGTCCTCAAAAGCAAAATTAAAAAAAAAACAAATAATTCCATTTTTTTTTTTTTGCCAAGAAAAGGGTTAAAAAAAGGTGGACAGGAGCGCACAAGAAAGAGAAACTTTTCCTTAAAAAAAACGAAAAATGGTTAGAAGGGACATTCAAAATAGTAATGATAAAACGGCGTTCTTCTGGTCGACCAACAAAATCATTTCAAGAATCCAGTGAAAGGAGCAAACGCAGAAAGACATTGGAAGTGCGCAGTGCTGTTGAAAAAGATGTGCTAATGTGTGCTGCTCAAACGTCCCTTCAAAGTTCTGGAAAGCGAATTGCGTCGAGTATTCTCAAAGACATAACAAACTCTCCGCAGACAGCCCAAGCATACCAGGCAGCATACAAAAAATCAAAGCTCGAAAAAGCGTCACAACTAGATCCAATGGCCGCCCTCTCAATGTTCGTGGAAGCCGACCTCTCAAGACGACAATATGAAATAATAAGAAGTATTACCCAAGTTACACCATATTACAGCAATGGAAAAAAGCTTGTTATCCGGGAAAAGAATCCTATCGGGTAACTGAAACATGTGCTGAAATTAACTTGCAACATTTATATGATCACACAGCTAAACGTTTGTCTACATATCTGCAGGATATACTAGTTGAATTAACTGAAGAAGAGCGGTAATCATTGACGCTGATTTCAAAGTGGGGATGTGATGGGTCTCAACAAGCGCAATTTAAACAAAAAAGGCAAGATGAAGACTCATTTGATAGCAGTATTTTTCAAAGTTGTTTTGTTCCACTACAATTGTTTTCTAGAATAAACAAAAAAGTTCTGTGGGAAAACCCAACTCCCTCTTCGCCACGATACTGTCGACCAATGAGGATTAGATTTTTGAAAGAAACAGTGGATATCACAAAGTCTGAAATCGCTTACATAGAAGACGCTATAAATAATTTGATAAATAGCGAATTTGTACTTGGAGAGACCTCTATTTCTATGAAACATGTATTATCGCTGACTATGGTCGATGCCAAAGTATGCAATGCTGCTACTTCAACTACCTCAACTATGAGATGCTACAATTGTGGTGCTACTTCAAAGCAGTTCAATGATCAAAGCAGTTCAATGTTCAATGACGAAAGCGATGTATAGTCGTCGTGTGGAAGGTCCCATCATTAATAGATAGTACATTACTTTGAATGTTTCGCAATAACCACAACACTTGTGATTTAATACAAAAAGAATAAGTAGGTATTAAAATACATTAGTTTTGACGCCTACAACGCATTGTGGTAAATTCAACAACTTTCACAATCCGTATTCAAAATATAATTAAATATATAATTTATGTTCACTTAAGGAGTCGGTAACGGTTTGTGAAAGTTTTTTTTTCGCCCATAGAGTATTTTGGATTTAAAGCCTTACATACATTAAAATAATAATTTATAACTAAAAAAAATCAGCCTTTCTGCCTGAACATGCTCTTCCGAAGAGTATGATCAGGAAATTGCAGAAATAGAGCAACACCACTACGAGGAGATAATTCTCCGAGTTACTGAAAGTAGCTAAATGTACAGTGACGCTATCACGATGAATATGTTGAGTATGGAATGCGCAGGAAAACAACTCTCAGGTTCCACACAAACAAACAAAAATTTGGTTCAGGTATTAAGGGAAAGTATCGCAGTAAGAGGAATTCAAAATATAATTAAATATATAATTTATTTTCACTTAAAGAGTCGGAACGATTTGTGAAAGTTTTTTTTGCCCAAAGAGTATTTCGGTTTTAAAGCCTTTCATACATTAAAATAATAATTATGACTAAAAACCAATCAGACTTTCTACCTGCACATGCTCTTCCGAAGAGTATGATCAGGAAATTGCAGAAATAGAGCAACACCACTACGAGGAGATAATTCTCCGAATTACTGAAAGTAGCTGAATGTACAGTGACGCTATCACGATTAATATGTTGAGTATGGAATGCGCAGGAACACAACTCACAGGTTCCACACAAACAAACGAAAATTCTGTTCAGGTATTAAGGGAAAGTATCGCAGTAAGAAGAATTCAAAATATAATTAAATATATAATTTATGTTCACTTAAAGAGTCAGAACGATTTGTGAAAGTTTTTTTTCGCCCAAAGAGTATTTCGGTTTTAACCCTTAAATTGACAGAGTGTAGCCGGCTGGACATTAATAAAAAATAAATTCGTAAGCGAATATACTGATTATACCATTTTTTTTTATTCTGGTAATTCCGCAATAGGGTAAGCATTTGGTAGAATAATAAATTATATGCCTGGCAACATCAAAATATGTCAAAAATCGAAATGACATCGAAGCAACGGTCGGTTAATGCGACACAGGTAAGTTTTTGAATATTTTTTAATATATGGAAAGATTGTTATGGGTTGGCTGTGCATTATACAGGGTGTTTGGTGCATCGTATGCCAAATTGAAATGGTCGACTGAAGGGGTCATCCGCTAGCCTTTCAGACCCCTTAACACCCCTCATGCTCTGTGGATTTTTTTTTATCGACTTTTTATTGTTTTCCAAAAAAAAGACCCAAATTTTACATTCAAATACAGATTTAAAAAAAATATAAGGCGTAGACTCTGAATTTTAATTTTATTTCGATGTGTATTGTTTAAGAATACTTTTAAATACAAAATTAGTGATATTAGTCACCTAGTTTTTTTTTTTAATTCACTCGCAAAGTTAAAACTTAAATTAAAGCTGTAGGGTAAGGGGATATAAGTTGGTGATACAAGTAATTTGGTGATAGTTTTTTAACAGAATATCACACAGTTCCCTATTCAAGCACATGTATGAGACAGCGCTAGCGAGTTGTCGCGAGTGCGAGAAGGATAAATATACATCACTTGCTAGCGGAGCGCGTTCGTGAGTTTAGTAAACAAACTTTTTTGACAGTCGCGCTCCAGAACCGCCATTGTTTGTTGATTTTGGTTGCGATCACGTATTGGCATAAAATTAAGTCGATTAATAGCGGTGTTTCGTGTTAAAACTATAATTATGCAACCAATAAATAAACTAACGAACTGATGAAAAAAGCTGTATTGAAGTCGTGATTCCGTGAAAGTAAGTAAGTGATTTCTTAGTGTTTTGCCAACATTTTACAATGCTTTTTTTAGAGGTTAACTTGAGATCTAATTTGCTCTTATATTTAAAATAAACTAGAGAAGTCAAAAATAGTGTGTAAAAGGTTATGTTTTGAGGTATTCGTGAATGTATTTTATTTTTCAAAATTTCGTTCTTTTTTTTTATCGCCAAATTACCTATACAAGTTTTTTGATATCACCAAATAACCTATTTTATTTTAAATTAGCAATGGAGAAAGAGAGTAAATATAGAAAATACAGTCATCAGCAACTTCAAAAAGCTGTCAGGTTAGTTAGAGATGAAGGAAAAACAATATATAAAGCTGCTAAAGAATCAGAAGTCCCTTGGAGCACTTTGAAACGTTACCTGAGGAATGAAGAGGATTCTGCAAGAAAAATGGGGAGGCCTTTTGCATTGCCTTGTGATATAGAGTTAAGGCTTTTTAATTATATAATAGAAATGCAAGAATTGGGTTTCGGGCTGACAGTTTATCAAATTAGAAAATATGCGTATGATCTTGCTGAAGTGGCTGGTCGCGAGAATTTTTTGCCATCAACTAATCGCATTGCAAGCAAATGGTGGTGGAATAGCTTTAAGGGCAGGTACCACTTATGCCTTCGCGTGCCGGAGAATCTTTCGGCCTACAGAGCTTCAATGGCTAATGAATCAATGATCAAAGATTCTTTTCAAAACTAGATTCGTCTAGCTACTCTTACGAAACTTAAGATTAAAAATAAACCAAATTTAATTTGGAATTGCGATGAAACTGGATTGTCATATGTGGTGAAACCGTCCAAAGTTGTAACTGGCATTGGTAAAAAGTATGTTTATAAAAGAGCGTATGCTGAACGAGGTCAAACTCAAACAATGCTGGCATGCATTTATGCAGATGGAACATGGATTCCTCCTATGATTATATTTAAAGGTGTCAGGTGGAACGACACACTCAAAAATGACGCTCTTCCCAACACCTTAATTAAATTGTCTCCCAAAGGATGGATCAATTCTGACTTATTTTTAGAATGGTTAAATTTTCTTATCAATGCCATACCGCCTGAACGTCCTGTGGTCCTGCTGATGGACTCTCATTCCGCACATATTGGAGCAGAAGTTCTAAAAGTAGCGAAAGACAGCCAAATTTATTTATTTACTTTCCCAGCTCATTGCACGCATTTATTACAGCCACTTGACGTGGGTCTTTTCAAGCTACTTAAGAGTTACTGGCGCGATAGCATGAATCGATATATGAACAACAACCCTAACGATGCTCCAAATCGCAGCCACTTCCACTCCATTTTGAATCCAGCATTTGTAAGCGCCTTTACTAAAAATAATATTGAGAATGCTTTTCGTAAAACAGGCATATGTCCTTTTAACGGAGATGCTATTTCAGAAGAAGCTTTACGGCCTTCAGCTTTAACTGACACTGCTCGTACTTCTTCAGCTTCAACTAATACCGCTCCTACTTCTTCAGGTTCAACTAACACAGCACCTGAAAATTCTACTACAAATCCAAAACACACAGTTGATAACGTTTTAGTTACACCCAAAGCTTTCAAACGCCCAGAGAGATCAAGAAAAAGAGATTCCAGCGCGAAATGTTTGACACTTATAAATAATAATAAAAAACAAGAAGACCTCCAGCCACAGCCTTCAACTTCGGGCACTCAAAAAACAAAAAAAAGTAAAATTGAAGATGATTGGGAGTGTGGCTTATGTGAAGTTTTGTACTCAAGAGATGTTATAAAAAGGAATGGAGCTAAATGGATCCAGTGTTCATACTGTTTGACGCCATACCACGAGATTTGCGTTTCTATCGATGATACTGACGTTGAGGAACAACTGTATTACAGATGTGATCGTTGTTTAGAATAAAATTTTGATTTACCTGATTATATTGGCAATTTCCATAATATCACCAAATTTTCTAACCACTATCACCAAAATACCGGACTCTGTCGCCAACTTACCTTTGATTACTTTGATTATTAATTTGATATTTATTGGCATTTATGTTAGTATTTTAACAACTTTGTGAATTCGCTAGAATTGTGAATCAAGTCACATAAAACTACATTCCAAATTCGAATGAAAAAATATTTATTGCGGAACTGTTACTTGAGAAAGAGGTAAAATTTGTTTTCTCACTCTTTCACAGTAAAATCTATCTTCTATCTCTTTCTTGCATACCTTAAATCGGTTTGAAGAAATCGCGCCGCCCGACCCGCCATTTTTTTAGTCGAGACATCACTGCCTCTGCTACCTAACGTGTGTGCTAGTTCACCATACTCCGCGATTCTTTTATTACTTTATCGTTAAGTTTTGTTGGTTCTTGTTACATTTGTTTAATTTTTGTTGTCATTGTTAAACTTTGAGTTTTTTGTTATTGCAATGGCGACATTCTCTAACGAAGAATATGCGGACATCATGATGGCTTACGGAGCCGCTAATGGCGTCGCTCGTGCAGCGCAACGACTTTACGAGGAACGCTTTCCTGGTAGACGATTACCTGGCCGCAGAGTCTTCCAAGACACATACCGACGCATACGCGAGACTGGCAGTGTTACCTTTAATGAACCAAGGGGCCATATTGTGCGACATAATGTTGAAGTAGACGAGAGAATACTGGCACTTTTTTAGGAAGACCCTACAAGAAGCATTAGAAATGTGGCATCACATCTTGATATTTCAATATGGAAAGTGTGGAAAGTACTTCGTCAAAACAAAAAGCATCCATTCCACTACACTCCGGTGCAAGGTACGTAATTTTAAACTAACTTTAAACCCGTGCAAGCTTTGTTTGACCTTGCCTTTGTTTAGCAGGTAATGGGTATGGTATGGCGTCACTTCCAGGTAGTGAATCTATTAGCACGAACAGCGGGTCCTTTCTTGTGCAATTACTTATTGCCCAAGAGAAATTTAAAAGAGTTTTTTGTTTGTTGCAGGTCTTGAGGGTGGCGACTTTGAGAGACGAGTGGCTTTTTGTCGGTTTCTTTTACACACGGATGTGGATGATCCTGATTTTTTTTAAAGAATACTGTGGACGGATGAATCCAAATTTACCAAGGATGGGATCCTCAATTTACACAATTTGCACCACTGGACAACGAAAACGCAAAACCCACGTGTTAAAAGACAGAAATCTTCTCAAAGAAGGTTTAGTGTAAACGTTTGGGAAGGAGTGATTGGGAATCAGGTAATTGGACCGCATTACCTGCCCGATAATCTCAATGGCGAAGACTACCTGGAATTCCTATACAAAATGACCTGCCCGAATTAGTGACCGATGTGCCCGTATTTAATGAACGTGTGCCCATTGTATTTCAAAATGACGGCTGTCCCGCGCATTGGCGATTGACTGTGAGGGAATATCTCGACAATGTGTTCCCCAATGCATGGATTGGACGCGATGGCCCTATTCCATGGCCGCCACGTTCCCCAGATCTAACTCCGTTAGACTTTTATGTCTGGGGACGTGCCAAAGAGTTGGTATATGCCACGGAGGTTCCAACTAGGGAGGTATTAGTCCAACGCATAGAAGCGGCATTCAATACTATTAAGGAGGAAATACGACTTCGTACAACAACTGTTGAAATACGAAACAGGTGTCGGGCCTGCATTCGCAACACAGGCCAACAATTTGAGCAAGATTTGTAACAATGATTAAATAAATGTTAAAAATGCAATTTTGTTTTTTTATTTCAAGTAAATCCCACGAAAGATACAGATATGAGACACGAATTTACCTAACCATAAGAATGAGATAGCAGATTTATAGGTTTGACAGGTATCATTTAAGAGATTTTTTTTTAAATCATAATTTTGAATATTAGCCTTAGGTGACTCGATTCACAATTCTAGCGAATTCACAAAGTTGTTAAAATACTTTTATGGCATGTGGCACATCATTAGAAAGAGGATAGACTGGAGAATTAATGAGGGAGTTGGAAGATCCGGGTCGGTCGGTTTTGTATGGGTTGCATGTATCAAATGAGCTTTTTACTTTTGTTTTAGCGATTGATACGCTCGCGCACGAATAGGCTAGTTGCTTTGATACCGCCTGAACATGCATGCTCCTATTCCAGTGACGCTTCGTCTACCGAAGAACTTGAAATTACCAATAAAACTTCAAACAACCACGATTCTTCGGATGAAAGCAGCTTGATATCAATAGATTCGGCCTTAGAGGCACTGAATATCTTAGAATCTTCCGAAGATGAAATTACAAATAACAATGCAATAAATCTACCACTCACACCTATATGACAAAATGTTTTTCCGTCTCAAAATGAAACAAATTACGATGCCGTCCCTTCCATAAGTTCCAAACCATCAATTGGTTCAGTGCAACCGGTGCAAACCAACCGACCATGGACACATGTTCCACTAGAAAACGTAAAAAAGCGCAGAAAAAGAAAGTAGTTTCAAAAAAAGTTAAAACATCAAAAACGTTTGTTCTGAGTTACAAGTGGAAGAAGGAGTTATTTTTTCATCGGGCTGAAGTTGATGATGAAAATACACCGCTGATGCCGAGTGAAGACGTACAACAACCTCTTTCGTTCTTTTATCGTTTTTTTTTCACCGAATATAATAAAAGATATAGTAGAACAATCAAATCTATACTCTGTTCAGGTAAAAGGAAGATCCATACAACTTACTCATGAAGAGTTTCTAACTTTTCTTGCCATACAAATTTTAATGGGAGTTGTACATATGCCTAGCTACACTGATTATTGGAACCATAGGCTTAGATTTACAAATATTGCCGATCTCATGCCACTAAAGCGTTACCAAACAATTAGACGTTACATACATTTTATCGATAATAATTTAGACGACGGTGATAGATACTTCAAAGTTCGGCCTGTAGTTGAAAAAATTAGGCAAAACTGCCTGAAGATGTATGAGGAACAAAATTTTAGTATAGATGAGATGATGATTCCCTATAAAGGGACCAAAGCGGGAAACAGAAGACAATACATCCAAAATAAACCAAATAAGTGGGTTTCAAAAATTTCGTTCGCGCGGGAGCTTCAGGCTTAATCTATGATTTTATTTTATATGGAGGGGAGGATAACTTTCGTAGTAGTTCTTGCTTTGTGTAAAACGATTCGCCAGAAACCTGCAAATGTATATTGTGATAACTTTTTTACTTCACCTGAGCTCGTATACATGTTACGTGAAAACTACGGAATATTTTGCACTGGTACTATAAGAGGAAACCGGCTAAGAGGCTGTGAGAGTGTACTTCCTTCTGATAAAGACCTTAAAAAGAAACCACGAGGCAGTTTCGCGCAAGGAGTTTGTAACCAAAATAAACTGGCAGTGGTAAAGTGGTTAGACAATAAATGCGTTACCCTTATCAGTTCCTGTGTCGATGCTCACCCCGTGGATAAAATAAAACGTTATAGCAAAGAAAATAAAGCAAGGGTTGATGTCTTCTGACTTCCCTAAAATAGTCAAAAACTATAATAAAAATATGGATGGGGTCGACTTGGCTGATACGCTAATATCCCTTTACAAGATTCCCCTAAAAACGCGAAGATGGTATCTTTCTATTTTTACCCAGTTTATTGATATAAGCATCAATAATGCATGGCTTTTGTATCGAAAAAATAAATATAAGGAAAAGCCATTGAAAGAGTTCAGGTTATATATATTTGAAAGTCTTGTGAAAAAAGGAAAACCAGTCAAAGAACCGAGTGATATTACAGCAGATAGAAAAATTAAGAAACCTGTGGTAGCAAGACCGATTGAAGATATACGCTATGATCAAGTAGGACATTTTCCCGATTCGTGTAGCTATGGGAGATGCCGTTACTGTAAGGACGGTAAAACAAACGTTATATGTATAAAATGTAACCAAAGACTATGTTTTGTCGCAGGAAAAAGAAACTGTTTTTTGAATTTTCATAAAAAATAAACGTAATTAATATTTTAAATCATTTTTTTATTTATCTTCCCGTTATTAAATTTATCTTAGTAAACTTGGCACTGTCCAGTATATTGCACATACATTCCAGCCAGTTGATCGCTATGTATTTGGTAATGTCCAGTATACTTCACATATAATTTTCAGGAAACTGAAAGACTCAGATTTTTATTTCTATTTTTTAACATGCCTATGAAGTGCTAGAAATTGACTCATGGTGTCAAATATTAAATTTTGTTATTTTGATTGTTCTGCCAATTAAAGGTTTAAAGCCTTTCATACATTAAAATAATAACTATGACTAAAAAAAATCAGCCTTTCTACCTGAACATACTCTTCCGAAGAGTATGATCAGGAAATTGCTGAATTAGAGCAAAACCACTATGAGGAGATAATTCTACGAGTTACTGAAGGTAGCTGAATGTCATACATTAAAATAATAATTATAACTAAAAAAAAAACAGCCTTTCTAAAGAGTATGTTCAGGTGAACATACTATTCCGAAGAGTATGATCAGGAAATTTCCGAAATAGAGCAACATCACTACGAGGAGATAATTCTCCGAGTTACTGAAAGTAGCTGAATGTACAGTGACGCTATCACGATGAATATGTTGAGTATGGAATGCGCAGGAACACAACTCTCAGGTTCCACACAAACAAACGAAAATTTGATTCAGGTATTAAGGGAAAGTATCGCAGTAAGAAGAATTTAAAATATAATTAAATATATAATTTATGTTCACTTAAAGAGTCAGAACGATTTGTGAAAGTTTTTTTTCGCCCAAAGAGTATTTCGGTTTTAAAGCCTTATATAAATTAAAATAATAACTATGACTAAAAAAAATCAGCCTTTCTACCTGAACATACTCTTCCGAAGAGTATGATCAGGAAATTGCAGAATTAGAGCAAAACCACTACGAGGAGATAATTCTACGAGTTACGAAGGTAGATACATGTCATACATTAAAATAATAATTATAACTTAAAAAAAACAGCCTTTCTACCTGAACATACTCTTCCGAAGAGTATGATCAGGAAATTGCCGAAATAGAGCAACATCACTACGAGGAGATAATTCTCCAAGTTACTTACTGAAGGTAGCTGAATGTACAGTGACTTAAAGAGTCAGAACGTTTTATGAAAGTTTTTTTCGCCCAAAGAGTATTTCGGTTTTAAAGCCTTTCATACATTAAAATAATAATTATGACTAAAAACCAATCAACCTTTCTACCTGAACATGCTCTTCCGAAGAGTATGATCAGGAAATTGAAGAAATAGACCAACACCACTACCAGAAGATAATTCTCCGAGTTAGTATTTCGGTTTTGAAGCCTTTCATACATTAAAATAATAATTATGACTAAAAACAAATCAGCCTTTCTACCTGAACATGCTCTTCTGAAGAGTATGATCAGGAAATTGAAGAAATAGACCAACACCACTACAAGAAGATAATTCTCCGAGTTAGTATTTCGGTTTTGAAGCCTTTCATACATTAAAATAATAATTATGACTAAAAACAAATCAGCCTTTCTACCTGAACATGCTCTTCCGAAGAGTATGATCAGGAAATTGTGGTAATAGACCAACACCACTACGAGGAGATAATTCTCCGAGGTACTGAAGGTTGAGTATGGAATGCGCGGGACCACAATTCTCCGGTTTCACACATCACAGCATCGCGGCGGTATTCTCTCTCCATTGTTATTCTCCATCATCATTAATTCTATAACCCACTGACTTCGTTGTTCGTATCATCTTTATGCTGATAATCTTCAATTTTACAAAGCTGAGCGGGTAGATTGTAGAAGGATTATTGGACGCTATAGCAGATGTACACCGAGACTCAGATGCTATCAAAAACTGATAGTTTTGGGGTGTCAAGTGGAGAAAATACATTTGAGTAGACTGCATAAAGTACTCCAACTGCCACATTATCATTAAAAATAACTGAAGAAAAAAAAATACCCATATAGTCCTCACATTCCCAATACTTAACATATTCTTATACTTACTGAACATATTCAAGACTAGGGCTTATGTTTATCTGTGTGCGAAAGAGATTTGGTCATCCCGTTGTGAAGAAAACTTCTTCGGCTATTAAGACAAAGTATTCCAGAAACGTCCTGTCCCCATATCAGGCGAAGACTGTCAAGAAGACAGGAAGGTGTAAAATTATTCAAATTAGGACAAAATTAAATCCCCATGAAGCCCGATTATTCATTGCCTGAATTTAATGTCAAGCGCGAGATGGCTGGCGTATCTCCAACTGACTGTGGGGGGGGGGGGGGGGAGTTCAAAGTTAGCCATCATTTCATATTGACTATGATACATACACTCGAGAACGAAAATGTATTATTCAAGAAACCTTCAGATGATAAACTACATTTAGCATCAAACCGGATGCTAGATATAGTTAAACAGAGGGAGTGGCTATACCAATTGTGGAAATTCAGCAAGGCGGATTTTTTTGGTTACACCAAAATTCAACGAGTACTGCTGCGAAACTACAGAACTTTTTGTGCAATTGTACATGAGATGGCACAATTGCACAAAAAAGTTTCATGGTCCGCAGAGAGTAGAGCATTTATCTAATAGTACTTCTATGAGTACTATAGATACATGCTCTACTCTCTGATATCGGAAAAAATCTCCGAAGTGAGAAACAGAGACTTCCGGAAGTATAGGGAAAGCCATACCCGAAAATGCGGTAAGTTTGGCAACTAATGACACTGCACATTCTTCTGCTATCTTCGAATCCTTTGCTGACAATTATTCGGCCAAAGACGACTCAAATATTATTTCTAATGCCGTTATAAATGGATACTCCATATCAAGTACTTTCATCATTCGAGGGAATATATTATAATATGTTACATTAAGTATTAAATAAAATTATATTATAATAATGACCACCCTTTTTACAACATAGAGCATGATCAACTTTGAAATCATCGCTGCCACAGATGTCACATGATTTTGGCATAGATTGGTAATCTGTGGTAACGTAATGCAAGTGCGTCTCTGAACTTTAATGGGAATAGGCCGAAAAGGTCTTTCTTAGTTGGTATGATAGATAGCCAGTTATATAATATAATAATTTTGCTTTTAAAATACGTTTCAATGTTCGGCACTTTCGGAATGGAGAAGAATTCAGAAACTTCTGGTTGGAGAATAGGTGAAGAATATTATTATTAGGTCTTTACCTATGAAATTGCCGTTCTGCAGTACTGGCCATTTCAAATCAAAATAATTTTTGTTTGGCTAAGAATTCTAATTTCAAATTAATTTTATTTTAAAAACATGGATTTTTTTTTCCAAAAGTAGTCATTTCTTTATTGATTAGTGTTACATTTTCATCGCATTTCAATCTTGTTCGTCATCATGGATACGTTAAAAATTCGAGTAATTATGGAATATGAGTACCGTCGTGGCAGCAACGCGGCACAAGCGGCACGCAACATCAACGACGTTTACGGAGCTAACACTACAAACCAACGCACCACCTGTTATTGGTTTGCTCGCTTCCGTTCTGGAAATTTCGACCTGAAAAATGAACCTCGCGGTCGTCCGAAGACTTTGGTCGACAATGACGAATTAAAGGCGATTGTGGAAGCTGATGATACACAATCTACGGCTGAATTAGCAGCAGCTTTCGACGTTAGCGTCAAAACAATATTGGTCCATTTGCGACAAATTGGCAAGGTAAAAAAGCTTGACAAATGGGTGCCCCACGAACTCAATGATCGCCAGCGCGAAGTACGCGTCGAGACGTGCCTTGCACTGCTCAACAGACACACAAATGAAGGAATTTTGAACCGCATTGTTACCTGCGATGAAAAATGGATTCTGTTTGATAACCGCAAGCGCTCAGCAAGTTGGTTGGATCCTTGAACCAGGATCCAACCTAAACAATGCCCTAAACGAAAACTTACCCCTAGAAAAGTGATGGTCACTGTTTGGTGGTCTAGCGCCGGTGTGATTCATCACAGCTTCCTACCAAACGGGGTGAGCATTACTGCAGATGTGTACTGTGAAGAACTGAACACAATGATGGAGAAGCTGGCGCATCTCCAACCAGCATTGGTCAATCGCTCGTCTCCGCTGCTCCTGCACGACAACGCGCGACCTCATACTGCACAGCAGACGGTCTCCAAGTTGCAAGAACTGGGGTTGCAAGCTCTCCGTCATCCGCCCTACTCACCAGACCTTGCGCCTACAGACTACTACTTTTTCCATAATTTGGATAACTTCTTGGCGGGAAAAAAATTCAATACCCGAGAGGCAGTACAAAATGCCTTTGAAGAATTTGTTGCCTCCCGTCCAGCTGATTTCTTTAAGAAGGGCATCAATAAACTGCCACTGCGATGGCAAAGATGCATTGATTGCATGGGTGATTACTTCGATTAATACAAATAAAAAATACATGAAAAAAATTCGTTTAAATTTTTTCATACAAAACGGCAATTTCATAGGTAAAGACCTATTATATTAGGGGATGTTTAAATTCCAAAGAAATAAAAATTTAACTAGACTTGTATACATCAAAGATCTTGTGTTCGTCACATTTAGTAGCTGAAGGGATGGCTGTCCCAAAAATAACAAAAATAACCAAAAATAATAAAGGGAATGTTACACTGTTACAACAATGAGAGTACCATACCCGTGACAGCCAATACATAAATATGACATTCTTAAAGGCCAGATGGAATTTAATCCCTTCAAATGCTTCGCATAAAATACGGTCGAATGCAACACCCAGTTAATCTTAACCCGTAACAACCCTAATAAATAAATAAAGACTAAATGTTTGACGAATAATGTCCTTACATCGTCACGATATAAAAACTTAAGACACCTTTTACGTTGAGATATGATTCAGGACGTCAATAATGGCTATATTTTACAAAAATATGGAATTACTGCGAACAGTTAGGTATACAACCTTGGCAATGTATGATGATACAGTATATAATAACATCGAAATAGTTTCAGATGCAGAACCGACATACTACTGTCATTATAATTTCCTTAACATTTGGAATTTCGTTGATCCTGATAATTATTACTGCGATTGGGAAACGTAGCTGGATCAAACGCAACCCATCAGGCAAACCCCAACTATTAAAAAACGAAGTAAGTTGAATGCATGTTTATATAATGTTACGAAAAAAGCGATGTTTCGGAATAACCATAACCCTTGTGATGTAATAGAAAAATAATTAATACTAACATACGTTAGTTTGGGGTTCATTTTTAGTAGATACCTATAAAAGCCTAACACGCATTTTCACAAACCGAATTCGTATTTATAATTAACTACGTAATTTATTTTCACATACGGAGTCAGAACGCTTTGTAATAGTTTTTTTTTCGCACAAAAAGTACTTCGGTTTTAAAGCCAATCTTTCGAGCCATTCTACCTTAACATGCTATTCCGAAGAGTGTGATCAGGAAATTGCAGAATTAGAGCAAAACCACTACTAGGAGATAATTTTTCGACTTACTGAAGGAGCTGTGACGCTATCACGATAAATAAGTTTAGTATGATATGCGCGGGAACACAACTCTCAGGATCCACATATCGCTTCAACCGAAACGAAACATAAACTTGGGGATATACCCTCCAGATTATAGAGAAGGAGGTAGCAAATCTTGGCAATGCGGACAGACCGCTTCAACAACAACAGGGCCCCAAAACCTTTGCCCAGGTCGCCAGCATAGCCCAACACAACCCAAAGACACCCTGATCGTCTCGTCTACGGACCCTCAGCATACTGCGGAACGTGATCGAGAGTATCAGGACTGCCCTGGACTTTAAAACGAGTGGAGCCCTCGTCGACACAGTCAGAAAAGCGCGGAACCAGAAAGTGGTCCTGAGGTGCGCGAGCAAGTCGGACAGGGCTCAAGGTCCAGGAGTCGAAACCGCAAAATCGTCGTCTGCATCAAGGGAGTGCTGTCTAGCTATGGCGACGAGGCGACTGTCGATCTTCTAAAGCCGTAGAACAAACACCTTCTGCAGAACGTCGCTGTCCATGTCAATGTATGATGATACAGTATAGAATAACACGGAAAACGTTTCAGATGCAGAACCTACAAACAATACTACTAGCATTATAATTTATTTGGAATGGCATTGATCCTGCTAATTATTACTGCGATTGGGAAACGTTGCTGGATCAAACGGAATCCATCAGGCACACCCAACTACTAACAAACGAAGTAAGTTGATTCCATGGTTATATGATGTTATGACCGATTTCATAAAACTACGTAATTTATTTTCACATAAGGAGTCGGAACGCTTTGTAATAGTTTTTTTTCGCCCAAAGAGTACTTCGGTTTTAAAGCCACTAAGACTGGTATATTTCCAGCCATTCTACCTGAACATGCTCTTCCGAAGAGTGATTAGGAAATTGCAGAAATAGACCAACACCAGTACGAGGAAATTATTTTCCTAGTTACTGAAAGTACAGTGACGCTATCACGATGAATATGTTTAGTATGATATGCGCGGGAACACAACTTTCAGGTTCCACATAACGCTTCAACCGAAACGAAACAAAAACTTGGGGATGTCGGTGACACTAGGCATTAAGCCTAAGGATAAGCATTAAGGCTGACATGATTAAATCGTTACAGTTTCTTCGGTCACTTAATATTATGTAAGCAGTATTTAGTCAGGGGAATACAAGGTGAGCTCGTTCAAAGGTTGTGTCATGCCGGCCATAATGTATTCCTTCGACATACTCAAGTGGACGCAGACGGAGCTTGCTGCACCCCTTTATAAACTGTATTTTTAACAAGTAAACATCGACGGAATTCCTACGGAGGATTAATGATTTGGTTTTGATGTTAACGATTTAGTTAATAGATCTGAAAACAAAGTAGCGAGAAATTAAGGCAGAAGGGAGATTCTTCACGCTGATGAAATGGATACTTAAAGAGTATTTGTTGAGACAGAGTATCTGTTAAAACTACATTTTGTCCCATTATTCAAAGGACTAACAATGGCTGATGGCTTACCAACTGTGATACAGAAGATGATGGATAATTCACATGGACAGGATTACACTAAGTGGAAGTCTGTAACAATCTCACCGTGAAAACTTACGTGAATTTCACTTGATGTCATTCCACCTGACGGGATTTACAGCTCAGTTTACTTAAGTTTCAGTGCGATTTTTACAGAATACGTCGGCTGGATTGAAAGTCATGGGTAAGTTTCTGGCTTACCCCAATATAATAAACATGACACATGATGCAACAAAACGAGTAGATACATAAATATTTTATAAATACATTACTTTGGCAGACCGGACATTTATGTTACTGAAGTGATTGGATAAAGAACAAAGGATCCCACCTAATGTGTTGGAATCGCCAGGAGGCCTTGAAAGAATCTTGGCTTGCGTTAAAAAGGTTTGAGTGTTGTAAACCTCCTGGCCATTAGAGGGGAATTCTGTTGGAAAACTACAAACACTGATGTCCGAATCCTAGCCCAGTACTTTTACACGCTATACATTACAAAAATGCCGAGACAATGATGAGGTCACAGAGACTCTTGAAAGAATCTTTGAAAACAATGGTAGATTCATGAAAAGTAAGAAAAGAGAACCATCAAGTTATGTCTGCGGATCAACCTTGATGAGACTACAATCAGCTGACTTCCTGATATATGGTAAGGTTCCTATCTATATATACATATACAGGGGGAATTTTAAGTGTCTTGAAAGGATTATCTACTCCCTTCCTTTATATGAAAGCAGCCACACCTTTTGGACAAAATTTACCAAATTATTCACAGAACAGTAACATCCATTTTAAACGTGGCCTTGGACGGCCGAGTGTTGTAGCAAGCTAGACGACTCATCCGTTTTGGTGGACTCAGCGTCCGCAAAATTATCTTCACATAAGGAGTCAGAACGCTTTGTAACAGTTTTTTTTTTGCTCAAAGAGTACTTCGGTTTTAAAGCCATTAATGACTGGTATCTTTCCAGCCATTCTACCTGAACATACTATTCTGAAGAGTGTGATCAGGAAATTGCAGAAATAGACCAACACTACTACGAGGAGATTATTTTCCGAGTTACTGAAGGTACAATGACGTGTTTAGAATAAGCTTATAATTATCAAAATTAGCTTATGCTTTCTTGACGAAAAATGGTTTTGGTGAGGAAAGAAAAATTCCGATTACTCCATTAGACTACTTCCAAGCTCGTGGAAGAAGTAGTGATAAAAGGTTCCAGAGAAATTATTATTTAATTTTATACTGTCGATCTACAGCTGGCGTCTCAGTTTCATGTAGAATGTGTCAGGGTCATGTAGATCTTACACCCCAAGGACTAATTAACAACATTCATATCACTATATGAAATGTGTGTGGGTCTACAGTGTACTGGAGACGATGCCGTTCGGAGTTGATTGTAAGATTGTCATTGGTTGCCATGGTAAGAAGTCTAGGGCTTCCTACCTGGTTGATGACCTTTTTGTGCATTCATCTAAAGTGACCAGATGTGACAAAAAAAAAAGATTTCCCCCCGCCAACTTAAGAGCGCCAACTCCAAGCACTGCTAACTAACAAACCATTAACCAACACGATAATCAACAAAACGAACGAACACATAAAATCCTGTGGCCAGAAAACTAGTTGGATTATCTAAGGAAAGGGAGTCAAACAAGGTAGCTCTTTGTTCCCTCGCCTTTTTACACTGGTCATGGAGGAGGTTCTTAGAACCGCCGAAAAGGAAACTCAATTAATCAAACCAGACCAACATCGTGAAATTTCACTCCCCCTGGTGCTATCATTTATGGACGATCTCATCTTCATTAGATACAACCTAGAAGGGTTAGAAGGAATCGTATATCATATTAAACTCCTACTAGGTAGTATCGGCCTCCAAATAAGCGAAACAAAAATACTAAGTACAATCAACATAGCTTCAAAGAAAGCGACCTACGTGTCAATGAACACGCATGTACACACCTTAACTGATTTTTTTACAGACGCAACCTTTAAAGCATGTCCGCCACCATTCAAGGAACTTGTGAGCATACACGGTGTACTTATGAAACTATGTGCAATATGAAGTCGCAGCTGCCACAATTCAGAACAAACTTATGTTAGGTTTTATTCATTTTAATAAAGCTTATTACGCTAAGTAGATTATGTTTTAGAAAGATAATTGTTAAAATAAGTGAATTTTGTTAGGATTTTTGTTTTATATAAATACTTATACCTAAAAAGATTTCGAACTTTTAAATCAGCATATATGGCGGCCATGGCTTGTGACACATTTTATACTGTCTAGATGTTATCATTGTGGTTATTACACAGACTTAAACTTACCACCCAACTTTATGATACATAAATTGAACTTACAATTGTTATTACATTTTGATTTTTTCTGGTGTCAAGGCTGTCTGCATATGGCAATTTACGATCACTACCTTGAAGACGAATGTACTTACTGTTTTTAACCTACTTATTTCATTCCACAAAAAACGGTAGGTGCATGTGCTTTACCTATGGACACTAACAATATTTCAATGAATAAAAGACCTATATTCATAGCTTGAACGCATCCGTAAACTATTTTTAACGAATGGCAACACTGACTAACTGTCATTGTGCTATCTGGTCTAAGTTCGTTGTGGTGTGCTGTTGAAGATTTTTACTACAAAAAGTAAGTTTTTATGTTAATTTTCAAGGTATTATTCAGTTAGATAACTCAATCTAGAAGTGAGAATGTAGGTGTATTACAGAACGTAGTGTTTTTTTATTGCTTTAAGTACCTTTTCGCAATACTACTGATATTCTTTGAAACGTTTCAAATACTTAACGGTCATATCTTAATATTTGTACCTGTGGACGGGGTATCGGATGTACCTATGGACTGTCCACAGGTACATATATTCGGTTGTACCTGTGGACATAATTTAGATACATAAAAGATGTTACAATAATTTTGTATTTTTTCAGTGCCACGTAGTAAAACCGGAGTGAAACGAGATAAAATTTGTCCAGACACTATCGGAGGCTCTTAAAGAAGTCAAAAGTGGATGCTCAGTTCGTAAGGTGGCTGAAAAATACAAAATACCTAAGTCTACAATTTTCAAATATTTTCAGCTTAATAAAAACAATGATCTTAGTGAAAAATCAACAGAACTATTGAAGAATGACGTAAAGAAGGTATTTGAAGAGCATGAAAAGATTCAGTTACGTGAATACTTCGAAAAAGCAGCGTACATGCATATGGGTTTAGATTCTAAACAAGTCCGAGAACTTGCTTACCAGTTTTCTGTAGCAAAAAATAAAAAAAATACTCCTGAAAACTGGCATCAAAACAAAATGGCTGGCATAGGATGGTTTCGATGTTATCGACAGCGTTTTCCAGAGCTTTCGCTACGAAAACCTGAGGCAACCAGTTTGGCGAGAGCTACGAGTTTTAACAGAACAAATGTTTCCAATTTCTATGATAATCTCGAAAAAGTTTTGGAGAAGTATAGCTTTCCACCTGATTCCATATACAGGGTTACTGGTAATTCGACGTATATCCGGCAGGGGCTGATAAGGGGGCCAAAATGCAACAAATTGAACCCCCCATATGTATGGCCGAAATTCAATAGTTTTCGAGATATTAGAATTTTAAGGGTTTTTCGATATTTACCCAAAATTTGACATTTAATTCCAAATAAAATAAAAACTACATATTTGAATGGGTACCATTAAAAATGATGTTGTAGCTGGCACTTCAATTAAGCTATGGACATAATTAAAACTACTTAATTTAACAAAATAATGAAAATAATGAGCGATATAAGAATAATATCTTACCAATATTTTCATTTTACGCTTCAAAAATGTTGTCTCGTCACAAAAATTTCTATGACATTAATCGTACAAATAACTAAAACAACTTGCTTATCCTGTAAGCTTTCCAGAAAGGTATAAAAGTAAATTTTAAAATACATAATTCGTGGCATGGCCTGTGTTTGAACCGGCGGCGCGGGGAGAGAAATTATCTGTGTGTTTTAGTTTATGATCCTCGCTAAAACAACCGATTTTCCTGGCGAAATTCTTCGCGATGGGGCGGGGGGTGCGGGCGGGGGAGTACACGGCGTCTGCTGCGTTCGCGTCACCTTCCTTAGTAAGTTTTGACTCTCCGCCGCGCAAGCACGTGTGTTGTTATCTTGCTACCAATCTCTCATCCCGTTAATTTGTTATCGATCATTATTGTTAATTCTTGTTTCTCTTGTTATTCTTTTTGTTATCATTGTTATTTCGGATAACATGGCTTCGTATCCTAATAACGAATACGCAGACATAATGTTTTGTTATGGTTTTGCCGATGGAAACGCAGCTGCGGCTCGGCGAGAATACCAACGCCGCTTTCCCGATCGTCGACTTCCCCACGTTACTGTTTTCGGGAGCACCTATCGACGATTGTCTGAAACTGGCAGTGTTCAAAGAGCACAATTCAACGCTGGCAGACCTCGACGGTACACGGCTGACGAAGAGGACACCATTCTTCAGTGTTTTATTGATGACCCAAACATCTCAACGAACATTGTTGCAAGACAGTTCGGTATGTCCCAGTGGAAAGTGTGGTCGGTAGTACATCTATCAGGTAGACACCCGTACCATTATCAACCTGTTCAAACATTGCACGAGGGAGATCCTGCCAGGCGACTCGAATTTTCTCGGTTTATGTTAAACGCTGACGCTGACCAGGAACATTTCCTAAGAAATATTTTGTGGACTGACGAGTCAAAGTTTGACCGGGATGGAATAACGAATTACCATAACTTACATTTTTGGGCACCTAAAGCAGGCAGGAATCTAAAAAAACTAAAAGAAACTGCGTCGCAAATGAGATTTTCCCTGAACGTATGGATGGGTGTCGTTGATAATTATTTGGTGGGCCCTCATTTCTTGCCCCAAAATTTGAACGGCGAAAATTACGAGGAGTTTTTGAGAAACAACCTAGACGATTTGTTGGCGGATGTTCCCGAAGAAATAAAAAACAACCTCATGTTTCAACATGATGGTTGCCCAGCACATTACCGGATTACTGTCCGACAGAGGCTAGACGAGAGATATCCAAACCGATGGATTGGGTGGGGAGGGCCAATTCCGTGGCCCAGCACGAAGCCCTGATATCACACCACTTGATTTTTACGTTTGGGGTCATATGAAGGCATTAGTTTATGTGACCCCAATAAATTCAGTCGAAGAACTTCGACAGCGAATAATAAACGCGGCGCAACAGATGAGAACAACGTTCACTTCAAGAGTGACGAAAACCGAAGTTAGGAAGAGAATTCGAACCTGCATTCGTAATCGAGGGCCTCATTTTGAACAAGATGTGTAAAATTTGTAATAAAATTTGATTTTTTTATGCATTTTATTTCATACAAATACAAATGACCCTTTCTCTCCCCACGCCGATTCAAACACATGCCTTGGCACGAATTATATATTTTAAAATTGACTTTTATATCTTTCTGGAAAGCTTACAGGATAAGCAAGTTGTTTTAGTTATTTGTACGATTAATGTCATAGAATTTTTTGTGACGAGACAACATTTTTGAAGCGTAAAATGAAAATATTGGTAAGATATTATTCTTATATCGCTCATTATTTTCATTATTTTGTTAAATTAAGTAGTTTTAAATATGTCCATAGCTTAATTGAAGTGCCAGCTACAACATCATTTTTAATGGTACCCATTCAAATATGTAGTTTTTTTTTATATTTGGAATGAAATGTCAAATTTTGAGTAAATATCGAAAAACCCTTAAAATTCTAATATCTCGAAAACTATTGAATTTCGGCCATACATATGGGGGGTTCAATTTGTTGCATTTTGGCCCCCTTATCAGCCCCTGACGGATACACGTCGAATTACCAGTAACCCTGTATAATGTTGATGAGACCGGAATATCAACAGTTCATAAGCCAAGAAAGGTGATAGCATCAAAAAAAATTAAGCAGTTAGGAAAATTAACTTCTAGAGAAAGAGGTGTCAATACGACCATGATTGCTTGCATTAATGCTGTAGGAAACTCTACCTCCGATGATAATTTTTCCTAGAGTTTTTTTTTAAGGATAACATGCTAAAGGGTGCCCCGCCGGGTTCTGTTGGAGAGGCAAATCAATCTGGATGGTCCACAGAACAGATTTTTAGACGATATTTAGACCATTTTATCGCATTTGCCAAACCTACAAAAGAACGTCCAGTTCTATTAACAATGGATAACATTGAAACGCATATCTCCATTGAAATAATTGACAAAGCCTCAGACAACGGTATTGTTCTTTTAACTTTACCTCCTCATACCTCTGACAATTTGCAAGCACTGGATAGATGTGTGTTTGGACCGTTTAAGACACAATATAACCCTTAAATTGATTTCGTCCGTTTTATAGGACGCAGTGTTTACACGCACACAGAGACTGTTTTAATACTCTTAAGCGCTGCGAGGGGGCGGAACAGCCTCGAACTAGCTATCTCTTTCGCGCGCGTGTATATTTCATTAACGAAATGATGAACGGTTGCAAGTAATCAAATAATAAAGAAATCATTTGAAAAAGTGCAACGGTCAGATTTGTTTACGCTCCTGATAAATTGGATAATAACTGTAAGTATTTGGGTTGTTTTGTTTATTATCTTACATTATTAGTTAGAATATGAATATAGGCATTGTATTGTGATATAATTTTTATAAATATTTGTGTAATTAGAGTAAAAACTTGGTTTATGTCTTAGTGTCCCATAAAACGGACCTTGCCAACTTGAACTATTAACTCATCTACAACTTTCCCATGTAACGGACATTGCCATTTAGGCCTTTTTGTAAGTGGTCCTTTTGACTGTCCTATGAAACGGACATCGCCAATAATTTGTGACTTGCAAAGTCGTCGTTACTAAATAGTATTTTTTACATTTCTATTTTATTTTACAGTAACATGGCTTGGCGATCGAAGCAAATCTTGGCACTTATACCTCCGGCGGAATCTGAAGAGTCAGACGTTGAGTCTGATGACGATTTAGAAGTCAACGTGGGGCGACGTGAGTATTTTCACAATGATAACAGTGATTCATCTTCGCCACGTACCATATCTCCGGTATTATACGACATATTAGATGATCTCAGTGACAGTGAAGACACAAATGGTCAGAATTATAACGATCACGAACATGTTATTGCTGCAGAACAGCTATTAGAGACTGCGCAAGATGAATCTCCACTCCCCGGTAGGTCTTCAGCTCCAGTATCATGTTACATACCAGAAACACCTTCACCAATAGTTGCTGCATCACCGTCTTCTAGTTTTTCTAGACCTACACCATTATCAAATATGGCAACACGTCGAACCAAACATACCGCAATCATAGACTCGTCACCTATGCCTCCCCCAGCGACAATGGCACCAGTGACTAAGAAGCGTAAAATGAAGCAATTAGATTTTGTATTTAAAAAAAGATTATATACCGGATCCGTACATACATTAGACTCCACCAACTTCAAGGAACGTCATGAGATCCTTAGCCCTATGCAGTATTTTCAAAAATTCTTTACCAATGAGTTACTCGATTTCATAGTTGAAATGACAAATTTATATTCGGTACAAAATACCGGGAAATCCATATGTGTGACTCGAAAAGATATGGAAATATTATTTGGAATAGAAATCATGATGGGTATTGTAGACTTACCGGCAGTCGAAGATAACTGGAGTGCTGAGCTGAAGTATGAGCAGATTTCATCTGCCATGTCCCTTAAACGATATAGATCTATCAAACGCTACTTGCACTTTTGTGATAATACGAATGTAGACAAAAATGATCGTTATAATAAAATTACCCCTGTCATGGATTATGTTCGTAAGCAGTGCTTGAAGATAGAAGAAGAACGTTCATTCGCAATCGATGAGATGATAATACCTTACAAAGGCAAAAAAGCTGGCAGCAGAAGGCAATACATGCCAAAAAACCAAACAAATGGGGATTCAAATTTCTGGTTCGTGCTGGAACTTCAGGCGTGGTGTATGATTTCTTTGCTTACGATGGCGCAAACACATTTCGAGGTGTCCAATTTAGTGAATGGGAAGAAGACTTTCTTGGGGTTGGAGGTAAAACAGTTCTCCGGCTATGTAGAACCATTTCTAATCCAATTCTAAGCACAGTATACTTTGATAACTGGTTTACGTCGCTTGAACTCATATATTATTTGCGTAATGAGATGGGCATTTTGTCTTTAGGGACGTTACGAAAAGACAGATTGCGAAATTGTAAGCTGATGACTGACAAAGCTATCATAAAAAAGGGACGAGGAACATTTGAGGTAGTATGTGATAATTCCAAAAGAATAGCCGTGACAAAGTGGATGGACAATAAGTGTATTCATATAGCAAGTTCGTTTTGTGCCCAAAACCCAGTGACTACTATAGAACGATACGACAAAAAGCAAAAGAAGAGAGTCTTGTACCCTGTCCAAATGTAATAAAAGTGTACAACACACACATGGGCGGCGTCGACATCGCTGACATGTTGACTGCTTTGTACAGAATTCGCATGAAAACAAGACGTTGGTACATGTCGATATTTGCCCAACTATTAGACATCGCACTTAACAACAGCTGGTTACTACATCGTAGAGACTGTGCTCAACTAGGTGAAAATAAATTGAGCCTAATAAAGTTTCGTGTGCAGTGTGCTCTTGCGCTTATGAATACCTGTACAAAATCTAGATTCCACGCAATTACTAATTCACCTAAACATGCCACGATAACAAAACCGGTCCAGCCGAGACCTGTGGATGATGCACGGCTAGACTGTTTCGATCATTTTCCAATGTTTACGTCACAGGGCCGGTGTCGTCTTTGCAAAAATGGTAAAACCATGATTATGTGTACAAAATGTCAACAAAGACTTTGTTTAACTGCCAAAAAATCTTGTTACCTAAGATTCCACAAGGAAAAGTAATTAATTATTTTATGTGTATGGTTACAATTTTATATTTTGTTATTTTTTTCGAGAAGTTGAATGTTTTGTGTTATTTTTTAATTTGACTGCAATTTTAAGAACAATGTTGTTTTAAATTTGAAGTTTTCGTAACCAAAATTATTTTGTTGATTTCTTTAAAGTTTTAACTAATATCTTAAGACGTACTCTTTTAAAAGACTGATTCTAGAATGTTCCTAATTATATTTTGTCGTTAATTGTTAATTATTATGTTGGCAATGCCAATTATGTTCACATACCATAACTGCACATATAAAGGGCAATGTCCGTTTTATGTGACATTAAAAAAACAATAAAAAAAATATCAGAATTTTCTTTTTTTTTTCTTTATCCTCTTTTCTATTCCAATTCCAACCCAAATCCGAAATTTGAACATAAAACACCCAAGGAATCTAGGGGTGACAATTTAAGGGATAATAAGGCCGCTGACAGATGGATGATGAACCACCCTGGAAAACCTATTACGATTTACGATGTTGCAGAGATCATAGGAGAAGCATACGCTCTCTCATTCACACCAAAAAATATAATTAAAAGTTTTGAAGTAACGGGCATATGTCCTTTTAACAGGGAAATATTCACAGAGGAAGATTTTTTGTGTTCGTATGTCACTGATCGTCCAGAGCCATCTGTCATTGATACTACAGTTAACAATTTGGAGCAAGAACCACTTGCAGATCTTGGTTTTTCTCAGGAACAAGTTTGCGCTAGTATTAGCGAAGAACAAAATCAGTCAGAAGTTGTGATTCCTGTTGAACGCTTAGAAAATCAAGCTTGTCGTGTTTTATTTTCGGACCAAAATTCAACCCCTGAAGATTCTGCTACTTGTCCATCATTGGAATCTTTACGTCCTTTTCCAAAAGCGCCATCGAGAAAGTTATCGCAACGTGGAAGAAAACCTGGCAAAACAAGAATTCTTACTGACACGCCGGAGAAAATAGCCATCCGAAACGAAGCTGTAATAAAGACTGAAAAGAAACGAAAATCTGAAGAAAGAAAAGAAAAGAAGAGAAACCGAAAAGACCAAAAAAGAAACCTGCGCCAGTCGATCTTCTTTCTAGGCCAGGCCCTAGTTCAAGAAAAATACCTTCAAACAAAAAGATCGACATCCTTGAAGATAGTCAAATATCACTGGTGATGTGTGTAGCGTGTAGAAAATATGAAGATAAGAAAAAGATGCTTACCTGTTCATTATGTGAAGGACGGTATCACCAAAAATGTGTACCAAAATCTCACAAGGATAATTTCGACTCTGATGATGAGTGTAACTTTGTTTGTCTGAGGTGTTACAAATTAGATGATGACTCTGATGATAGTACAGATTCTGCCAAAGATTTATATAGTGAATATTGCTATAATTCCAAAAATCTATATTAGACTGCTAGTTCCTATTTAGTTAAGAGTTCTTATATTTTTTTAAAAGTTTATTGATGTTAATTTTAAATATTCTTGTAATAATGTTTATTGATTGTCCAGAGGTACATTTCCGTCCACAAGTACATTTGTGCAGTCCATAGGTACGTTTGTATGTTGTATAGACAAAATAAGTTTATTTTTTAATCTTTAATTTTCACAGCGATTATGATAGACATCGCATTAGAAACTGATTTTTTTAAAGAGTTAATTAGTAATTCAACCGTTAAATAAATAAGTTTTTCATACAAATAAAGGGTTTATTTAAAAAAAAATACTTTTGTGTCACATTCTGGAAAACGTCCACAGGTAAAGCACAAGCCCCTACGTATAAATAATTAACTTCTACTTCATTTTCAAGTATTTTTTTATTCCTGTGCCTAAATGGTACCTATTCCCTCTTTGCTTTGTTTGGGTCGGCCGATACAAAAGGTTTTAGGGCGATACAAAATATTGCACATTATGACTGCCCAACGGTATCCACATTACATTGGAGAAATAAATCCTTTTTTTTTTCAGAAATCTGCTTGCAATCATGGTAAGAAAAACAAACAAAGGATCATACTCGAAACAATAGTTACAAGAAGCAGCAAAAGCTGTTATAAATGGCCATCTGAGTGGCTATAAAGCTGCGCAAAGGAGATGGGCATTTCTGGGCCCAAATGTTGCGGTATGGCTTAAAAAAAAGGGTATATATTTTATATCAAAGTTCAAAAAATGAGCCTTATCCGCAATCTGGGAGCAGAGAAATTACAAAAATAAGTTTGCTGTACAAGGAATGTGTAATCGATTAAACTGTAATCGATTTATGTGAATGATTTAACAAAAAATAAGTTTGCAGGTGCTGAATTGGTGTCTGATCTGATTTCATTAATTCACATCAATCAAAGTATTATATTAATAATGTATAAGTATTTATTAAACGGTTCGTATAATAAAGAAAAATATCTAATCGATTTACGTTTAGTAATCGATTTTTTACTTTGGAGTATTTTTTGACAGTGTCAACACTGAAACGTCAATGTCAATCGGTATCACTGTCACAGGTCACTCGCTCGCTTCCTTCGTATCGTTTCGTGCGTTACCTCCTGCGTTTTGAGTATTTTTCCATTGCTTTTCTTCTCGACCACTGCGTTTCTTCTACGTACTTCTGCTCTTCTTTTACTTGTACGTCTGCTATCCTACCGGACACTGAACCTGCCTTTACGATTGACTTGAACTCGTTATCTTGGACTATCGATTGGATATTGAAACATGGATCGCTGCGTGAATTGTGGAATAGCGACTAATCGCTGCAATACACTAGGCCGACGAGTATTAGATGATGAGATGATTCTGTCAGTGATTCAACAATGGCGTGCACCACAACCTGTAAGTACCTGCTTGCAAATATTAGATTGCCTGTATTTCAATATAAGCCTGCTTCATGTACGCAGCGCCACCCAAAACATACACATTCACAATGTAGTGTACCATTAATTATGTTTTATACAATAATTGTAAAATAACTATTGTTATGTCTGCGTCACAAGCAAAAGAGAAATCATCAGTATATGAATATTTTCTTTTATTACTAAGGAACAACTGGGAATGAACTTTATAGTACCTACCTACTTTTTATATTTTTATTTATAATCTTACTTATTCTTTAAGGTTAGCAGTAGTGACTATGTTTGTCAACTATGCTGGGATAATGCGCAAAGACCAAATAGTGAAGGAACAAGACAACCTGGTCACCGTAATGTTTGTCTTCGCTGTGGACGATCTCTTGCATCACAAGTCAGCCATCTTCTTCACACTGGCTCAACTCGGGAATTGAGAATTTATAATGTAATACAAGAATGGATTATGCCTCAAACTGTGAGTAACTGAATCAATTTCAATTAAGTATTTATAAAAAACTATATTGTGAGTCAAGAACATTTTATCATTCAAAACAAATAAACATAATTTGTTATCCCCTTATCGCATGCAAAGCCATGTATGGATGCCCTAGTTTATGATATTTTATAAGCAACTGTAGCAATATCTAATATTAAAAAAATATAACTTGTATCACAAGATGTACATTTTTTGTTGTATCTCGGTTTAAAATAGATTAATACTTAATAAAAACATTATTTTAGCAAACACCGGTGTTATCTATTCTTGCTAAGTTAAGATATATTTATTTTTGTTGTAGATAGGAGAGTCAAATCATATATGCCATAGATGTTGGGTGGCTGCAGATAGAGCTGCTCCCCGAATGATGAGTGGCCCATCAACATCCTCCCAAGGGAGCCATCTTGATGAAGTTCAAGTTCAAGGTCTTCCGGCAGAACCTCCACTGATTCAAGATCTTCCTGCTGAGCCTCCACTTGGAGGAATCAGCAGTAACCAGTCTGAACCTGATATAGTTCTACCTAACTACATGAGAGCTATTGAAACGGAAAGAAGGTGCTTTATTGAAGGCTGTCAAAGGACAGAGAGGTACCGAGTTCCACTTTCCACCAGAAAAATGTTACTCAATGTGCATAAATATTATATCCCTATAAATAATCGTCTTTGTGATCAACATTTAGTTATTGAATCCTGGGATTTTTTAACAAGTTTAAGAAATAATTATGTACAGTCATTTACTGCCAAACATATTGAAGACATGATGTCCTTAAAAGAAGTAATTGATTCCAGTTTACTTCAATTTGATAATATAGATAATATGGAAAACCATGTTGTACATACATGGACTGGATTCAACAAAGCGCAGTTCCATGAGCTTTTTAATGAAGTTCCTCAATTATTGGAAGTATCTAAGGCTTCTTTAGCCTTATCAGCTTACTTAATTAAGCTGCGAACTGGTGATTCGGACGAAAGGCTCTCAATTTTATTAAAAGTTTCTAGGCGAAGTCTAGAAAAGTGGTTACACCAAGTCAGAGATATTCTGACCGAATATTTTGTTCCCAGACATTTAGGTGTACATCATTTAAATAGGCAGCAATTAGTGAATAGAAATCTATCTATTCCAAATTCACTATTTGGTAACTTAGAAGGAGTTGATAGGCCCATTATAATATTCGATGGCACTTTTGTACCAAAAAAGGACATACAGTATGCATAAATATAGAAATCTTGTGAAACCATTTTTAATGGTATGTACCGATGGACATATAATTGATGTTCTGGGCCCCTATCCAGCAACCACTTCAGATGCTGATATTATGAAAAAAGAGTTTTCAAATAATAGTTCATTATGGGAATTTTTTCTGCAAGGTGATGCATTTATACTGGATAGGGGCTTTCGTGATTCATTACCCTTGTTGCAACAGTATGGATATAGGACTTACGTGCCTGCTTCATTAGAGGAGGGTGAGACACAGCTAAGTACTAGCGAACCCAATAAATCAAGAGCAGTCACCATATGTCGCTGGGTTGTAGAGGTGGTCAATAGGAGATTTAAAAGAGATTTTAAGTTACTCCGTCAAAATTATTTTAATGTGGCCAGTAAACATTTTATGAAGGATTTTGAGGTGGCTGCTGCTCTAATAAATAGATTTCACCCTCCAATAGTAGATCGCGTTGATGCTGGGGCAATAATAAACCAAATAAATATACATATGAATGAAAAAAATGAATTAGCTGAATTTATTATAACAAACAATTATAATCGGCGTAGGGCTAATTTTGAAGTTATTACTGTGCTGAATGATAATTTGAATGATTTTCCCCAGCTCACCGATAATGAATTAATACTAATTTCATTAGGTACATATCAGTTAAAGCAAGCACGTTCCTATTTCGGAGAGCACATAAGGGATAATGATGGGTATGTCATAGAAGTGTGCAGGGAGGTCAACAGCAGCCTACTTCGAGAGCTATCCGCTTCAAATACTTCATGGTTACTCAGAGGACGCATAAAATCAAGACATATAAGTAGAAAAACCTATTTTGTTTATATATTAGTTGATAGCTCTCGCAGAGGTAGGGAATCAATATTAAAATATTATTGTAACTGCATTGTAGGCAAACGAACTGTGGGCTGCTGTGCCCACGTTATGAGTATAATATCGACGGTTAAGAACCAATAGTGTCTATCTCAGTTTTTTACGTTTTTCACTTTTTAATGCAGGTTGATTTAAAGTTTAATTTGGCTTGGCCTACAGAGGCACTTATCTCAAAATTCACAAAATTGTTGTAGTTATTCGCTATAGAAATACCATCTAAGTTAAGAGCGCGTGTATTTTTCTGCCAATACTGTTTATCTCTTCTCTATTGCGGCTGTACCTCGCCGCATCTAGCGTGAGACTGACAAATTGGCAAGTGGCAGGGCAGTGCGTGCGGTTCGAGGATGCGACAGTGATAGATTAGAAAGAGACAGTTTATTGTATTCAAAAGTCGCAAGGGAGTAGTGTCAGTTGTTCGCTAGATGTTCTGTGGTCAGTTGTTTCTGTGCTAGTTTCGACAAGTTTGGTAGGTAAGTAATTTTGCAACTATAATATTAGTAAAAACCCATTTTAAATGATTCTATTGATACAATTTTTGATTGAGAAGAAAGTTTTGTGTTTGATTACATATTTAGCCGAAAATTATGCAAAATGTATCTATGTGTTATGTGCAATTGTTGATAAACAAACAACTAGTGTTGAGATAGATATTATTTCCAGAATTTATTTCGAAGAATCATATTTGTAATTGTGATTATATCATTTTTATTCCAGTAAAATGGCTAATCGGTTAAAGGGATTTAGATCAAACAAGATCTTGAGTCTATTGAAGGCTGAACATGAACCTAATAATGTTGGACCTGACGGTGAGTTACTTTTTATTATCACAAGCTTTTATTTTATTTGCAACGTTCGCATGCAAGTATGTATGTTCGTAGGAGATTTCATTTAATGAATTGATATACTTTAAACTGATGAACCTGTGTATTTTACAGATAATACAACAAAAAACATAAAACCTGGATCCTCTGCACTAACACATAATAAAAACTTTGATCCACCTATGAAACAAATTGTTATAGATAAGCATGAGCGCATTCTTCTGGAAAAACAAAATATTTTCAGAATCTGTTTAAAAAATCCGAAATCTTTATCATTAAGTGATTTAACTCAAGATGACCAGAAACAGTCTACCAAAAGACCACTGTCTGCGCCTCCAAAGGATATAATATTAGACTATTCCTGTGTAAGCCCTTCAATTGCATTTGGCTTTTATTTTAATGATTACCCACAAGTTAATGAAGAACCACAGGAGCAAAATATAAATGAAAGTACAACAGACTGTGAAACAAGTGAAGATGATTACGGAAATGTTAATGAAGGCCGAAAACGTCGAAATATAGCGAAAAAATATGAATGGAAAAAACTTGCAGCCCAAAGAAAAAGAATGCGCGGCGAAGAATATTTAGGGTATTCAAAGCCTCGAAACGAGAAAATGCGGCAAGACCAGATACGACCAGCTAAGCAAATGGGTGATGCATGCACTTCGGACTTTTGCAGAAGAAGCAAATTCAGAGGTTGTAATAATTTTGAAGAAGACACACGCAAATCCATTCATAGTTACTTCTGGAAACATCTTAATTGGGGCGAAAGAAAAATGTATGTCAGAGGACATGTAAACCGGACTAGGACTACTCAGAAAACGAAAGGTGAAGAACCTTCTCGCCGAGAGGGCACATTAAGTTATTTTTTGCCTAAACCAGGGAATGAAGGTAAAATTCAAGTTTGTAAGCAAATGTTCTTGAATACTCTGTCACTGAAGCCTACCACTGTTCAGCTGTGGGTAAAAGACGCTAGTTTCAATGTGGACACAGCAAATCAGGAGAATAGCCAGGTAAATAGACAAAATGCAAAGATGGTAGCCTTAAATGACTATTTTAAAAGTATCCCAAAAATGCCATCACATTATGCTCGTAAGGATACTAGAAAACTATACTTGGAGCCTGTATATCGTACTATATCTGATGTATTTAACGCCTATAAACAACATTGCAATGACATAAATATACCTGCTGTATCTAGACACATTTGATAAAAGTTTTAAACATAATAATTTAGCAATATATACTTTGAAAAAAGATATGTGTGATATTTGTGTTGGCCATAATGAAGGTAATATCGATGAGCATATTTATCAAGAGCATCTTATAAAAAAAAATAGAGCCAGGGAAGAGAAGGCAAAGGATAAAGAGGATGCAGCAATGGGACATTGCATTTTATTAACGATGGACCTAGAATCGGTTAAAGTTTGCCCTTACTCCACGGCTAGCGCTTTATACTTTAAAACGAAACTGACATGCCATAATTTTACACTCTTTGATTTGACTTCACGCCATTGCACATGTTACTGGTTCACAGAAACGGCAGCAGACCTTACTGCGAGTACTTTCGCGTCATTTGTGATAGACTACTTAGAGCGCCATTGTCTGCCGAAGAAAATGCCAATAATTATTTATTCCGATGGTTGCACGTACCAAAATCGGAACGTTATAATGGCAAATGCGCTTTTGAACTTAAGTATAAAGCACAAAATCACCATCACCCAAAAGTTCCTCGAACGTGGTCACACTCAAATGGAGTGTGATTCGGTTCACAGTGCGATTGAACGGAAGCTCTCAAATCGTGTAATTAATTTGCCATGTGATTATGATTCGGTAACTAAAGAAGCAAGGGCATCAAATCCCTACGAAGTAATTCAGATTGACCATGGTTTTGTGAAAAATTATGCCGATACATCTACTTGGCTTTACAAAACTATAAGGCCAGGACGCAAAGCTGGTGACCCTACTGTAACAGACTTAAGAGCTATTCTTTACAACCAAGAAGACACTATTCAAGTAAAACTACATTTCGACCAGGATTGGTTTGCCTTGCCACAAAGACCAAAAAGATATAACCCCGACGTGTCTTATTCGACCTTAAATGAAAATATGATTCCCATAACTGCCTCGAAGTACCAGCACCTCCAAGAGCTCAAACAAGTTCTACCAAGTGAATGTCATAATTTTTATGATACACTGCCCCATTTGTAGTATGAGTGTGTGTGTGTGTCAGTGTATTTGTTGTTTGTTTCTGTTTTTACTAAAAATAATTTTGAAGATTCGATTCAGTTATTTTGAAGATTTTTTTAGTTACTTTAAAGTATTTTTTAGTTATTTAGAAGTCTTTTTCAGTTATTTTAAAGTTTTTTTGCTTATTTCGAATATAATATTTCATCTTCCATTGTGATCATTATTAAAAAATGTGATTTTTTCATTGTGTTGTTTTATTTCAAAAACGGCTAACTACTACTTATTTAAAAAATATTTACACTAATAAAACCAATACCACCTAACTCACGTTAATTGTAAATTGGCCAATCTTAACCTAATGCTAGGATATATATCGCATTTCAGCCTATTTTTTCTATTTTTACATATATAAACATTTCAAGTATCTTTCTATTCAAAGCCGAGAAATGTTTTTTTTATCTCCTGTAAAGTTAACTTTATTGAGATAGACACTATTGATTCTTAACCGTCGATATGGTACCTTAGTTGGGCTAGGTACCAAGATAATATAGTACCACCTGCACAGTCTTAGATGATGATGATGATGAATAAAAAATATTAAAAATAAATCTGCTGTTTTATTTTTAACATCAATCCTGTGATATACCCCTGCTAGGCAAACGCCTCCCTCCTTGATTCAGATCGTGCTGTTTTAGCCATTCAGTCGCGATCAATTGATCCAAAAATGCTTAGTCTTGGTCACTGCGATGCCTTCACGCTGTTTTAGGACTCGGGAGGCATTCATCTATTATGGTTTAAATAAGTAACTGGGTACCTACTGTTAGAGCGTTAGGTCGCCTCTGCGTAGCCTTTTACCAAAAATATTTGGGGTCGGCTTTCAGTCTTACCGGACGCAGCGTAGGTATCAGTATTTTACGTGGAACGACTGCCTATCTGACCACTACAACCCAGTAACTGGGTAATACAATACCAATTCGTAAAACTGGTTAAGGAAGGCTTAACCTTGAAGATCGACCCGTGCGGCTGTGATCTGTTGGCTGTTTTCAACGGATTTAAACACAATTACTTATTTAAAACTAGCATTTTCTCGTGTAAAAGTTGACTTTCGTATGATATAGTTACATAACCTCACTTATAATAAACAGCTAATATCTCTGTTCTCAGATTGCCAATATCCGCAAGTTTTTGTGTGATAATATTATATTATACTACCTATTATTTGATACAATTTTCATCCTATTACAAATTAGGCCCAAGAATGTATGGAAGCGTATCGGTCTCCTTTACCAAATTATTCACAGAACAGTAACATCCATTTTAAACGTGGCCTTGGACGACCGAGTGTGGTAGCAAGCTAGACGACTCATCCGTTTTGGTGGACTCAGCGTCCGCAAAATTATCTTCACATAAGGAGTCAGAACACTTTGTAACAGTTTTTTTTTGCTCAAAGAGTACTTCGGTTTTAAAGCCATTAACCCACTTATAACGACCGATCGTTATAAAGATCAAAAAAAATACTGGGGAATACCCTGAATTTAAAAATAATAACGAGCGGATAACTTTTGCTTATTGTATACCAATCGCTGCAGTGATCGTTTGACAGTGTTTCGGTGCATAGAAAATTATCTTATGATCATAATTTTGAAGTGCGTTTGTATTTTAGTCCGTATTGGCGTAATTAACTTTCACTATGTCGTCAAAACGGTAAGTTTACAAATTAGCTTGTGATTGAAATTTATTTTATGCACGTTTTTTTATAAATTTATAACCTGTCTAACAAAACTGTGAATTAAAATTTGATCTTGTTATATCTTTTATAAAAAACAAATGATATTATATTTGATTATCGTTTTAACGATCGGTCGTAATTTGGGGATGTATTTTTGACTTTCAGACCCAGGAATACCGATAAACCATTGTCTCTCAATGAAATCGTTGACGAATTGGAACAATTAGATGATGATGCCCCATTTCCAAGAAATATAACTATTTTACCACCAGATAACGCGAATGCTGATGTTACAGATGAAGATTCTGGTGATGAGGAGTTTGTAACTCTGAATAATCTTCCAGGTTTGATATAGATGTCATATAAATCCTTACGTTATTTTCTCATGACAGTTGTTATATATATTTTTTTCTATCTAGGTTCTCAGCTAAGAGCTCCTGCTGAGATAGAATACATTTGTTCCGAAAGTGACGAGGACAGTGAACCCTTGTCTTCTTTAGCAAAAAGAAGTCGAACCACCGAAGAACCCCTAATTGTGGAAGGTCAGCAACTTGAGCCATCTACATCTAATTCAGCTCCAGTTATTAGCAGCACGTCAGCCATTTCTTTTGTTGATCCAACCGTACCAAAAAATCAAACATATACTTGGAGAAATCGCCATAATCCTCGCGACCGACCACAATGGCAAGAAAACCATGGGCCAAGATACCTTCAAACACCCATGTATTACTTTGACTGTATGTTTGATGACTCTGTTATCGAATTATTGATCAAATATACAAATATTTACGCGATTCAAAAGAACAAAGTGGGCAATGTGACAACGAGTGAAATGAAGTGTTTCCTTGCTATACTTCTTTACAGTGGATATATCGAAGTTCCCCGAAGATACATGTACTGGGAGAAATCATCAGACACTGATTTTAGTATTATATATAACGCCATGTCGAGGGATAGATTCACATTTATCATGACTCACCTCCACTGTTGTGACAACGCTCAGATAACTACTGGAAATGACAAATTTGCAAAGTTGAGACCGCTTTTCAATGTCCTGAACGAAATATTCCTGAATATGGCTCCTTTAGAAGAAATGTACAGCATAGACGAGGCTATGGTACCATATTATGGAGGACACAGCTGTAAACAATTTATACGTGGAAAACCGATTAGATGGGGATATAAGTTCTGGGTTGGAGCGACTAGATTGGGATACGTACTATGGTTTGATCCGTACCAAGGCCATGCAGCAATTATTCCACCGGCTTATAGGCAGTTAGGTATGGGAGCTGGTGTGATTTTGCGTTTTGCTGATCATTTACAATTTCGTCACCCAGGTGTGTCTTGTCACTTATTCTTTGACAATTTCTTTTCTTCTATTCCACTCTTCCACGAATTGAGTAACAGAGGGCTCAAAGCCACTGGAACAATTCGCGAGGACCGTACAAAAAAGTGTCCTTTGCCGTCCAATAAAGAATTCAAGAAGACAGAAAGAGGCACATTCAAGTACAAGTCTAGCCAACCAGAGCATATTTTGGTTTGCAAATGGAATGATAATAGTGTGGTTTCGGTTGCATCCAATTCAGAAAACATCGAGCCCTTACATAAAGCTAAACGGTTCTCGCATCAGCAGAAAAAATATGTATACATCGATCAGCCTGCAATTATAAAAAGCTACAATGAAAATATGGGGGGAGTCGATAGGTCCGACCAAAACATTGGTCTTTATCGTACATCTATCCGTGGCAAGAAATGGTATTTCTCATTGTTTTGTCACTGCTTGGACATGGCGACTCACAATGCGTGGCAAGTTTACAAAACGAATGGAGGAGAGTACGATCATCTCACATTCCGGAGAACTATCGCCAGAGGTATCTTGGAAACATATAAAAAAAATGAGAAACGCGGTCCTTGTCCCACTCCTAGAACATACAGGGAAACTTCACGCTATGATAGAGTTGATCATCTAGTAGAGTACAATGACTCTCAGCTTCGATGTTCGCTTTGCAAAAAAAATACAAACTTCACCTGTCAAAAATGTAAAATCCATTTGCACCCTAAAACATGTTTTGTTACTTACCATACTCCTACATAGACTTGTTTGTTAATTAACGTTTTATATTTAGATAATAAAGCCTTTTTCATAATTATAACTGTTTCTTTAATTTAAAATAGGATACAATCGATAAAGTGGTAGTTATATGAGCGTTAACCTACCTGCCTATTACTACTGATCGTTAAAACGATCCGCATTTTCCGAGCTTTCCTGAAAACTCAGATTTTTTTTGGTATTTTTCCATGTTTACTATATGCATCAAGGTAACAATACTAAAAAATTACTGAGATTCGAGATAAGAAAAAGTTTCAGTAACAACTGGGTTAATGACTGGTATCTTTCCAGCCATTCTACCTGAACATACTATTCTGAAGAGTGTGATCAGGAAATTGCAGAAATAGACCAACACCACTACGAGGAGATTATTTTCCGAGTTACTGAAGGTACAATGACGTGTTTAGAATAAGCTTATAATTATCAGTATTAGCTTATGCTTTCATGACGAAAAATGGTTTTGGTGAAGAAAGAAAAAATCCGATTACTCCATTAGACTACTTCCAAGCTCGTGTAAGAAGTAGTGATAAAAGGTTCCAGAGAAATTATTATTTAATTTTATACTGTCGATCTACAGCTGGCGTCTCAGTTTCATGTAGAATGTGTCAGGGTCATGTAGATCTTACACCCCAAGGACTAATTAACAACATTCATATCACTATATGAAATGTGTGTGGGTCTACAGTGTACTGGAGACGATGCCGTTCGGAGTTGATGACCTTTTTGTGCATTCATCTAAAGTGACCAGATATGACCAAAAAAAAGATGTCCCCCCGCCAACTTAAGAGCGCCAACTCCAAGCACTGCTAACTAACAAACCATTAACCAACACGATAATCAACAAAACGAACGAACACATAAAATCCTGTGGCCAGAAAACTAGTTGGATTATCTAAGGAAAGGGAGTCAAACAAGGTAGCTCTTTGTTCCCTCGCCTTTTTACACTGGTCATGGAGGAGGTTCTTAGAACCGTCGAAAAGGAAAGTCAATTAATCAAACCAGACCAAGATCGTGAAATTTCACTCCCCCTGGTGCTATCATTTATGGACGATCTCATCTTCATTAGATACGACCTAAAAGGGTTAGAAGGAATCGTATATCATATTAAACTCCTACTAGGTAGTATCGGCCTCCAAATAAACGAAACAAAAATACTAAGTACAGACAACATAGCTTCAAAGAAAGCGACCTACGTGTCAATGAACACGCATGTACACACCTTAACTGATTTTTTTACAGACGCAACCTTTAAAGCATGTCCGCCACCATTCAAGGAACTTGTGAGCATACACGGTGTATTTATGAAACTATGTGCAATATGAAGTCGCAGCTGCCACAATTCAGACCAAACTTATGTTAGGTTTTATTCATTTTAATAAAGCTTATTACGCTAAGTAGATTATGTTTTAGATAGATAATTGTTAAAATAAGTGAATTCTGTTAGGATTTTTGTTTTATATAAATACTTATACCTAATATATGGCCATGGCTTGTGACACATTTTATACTGTCTAGATGTTATCATTGTGGTTATTACACAGACTTAAACTTACCACCCAACTTTATGATACATACATTGAACTTACAATTGTTATTACATTTTGTTTTTTTCTGGTGTCAAGGCTGTCTGCATATGGCAATTTACGATCACTACCTTGAAAACGAATGTACTTACTGTTTTTAACCTACTTATTTCATTCCACAAAAAACGGTACGTATAAATAATTAACTTCTACTTCATTTTCAAGTATTTTTTTATTCCTGTGCCTAAATGGTACCTATTCCCTCTTTGCTTTGTTTGGGTCGGCCGATACAAAAGGTTTTAGGGCGATACAAAATATTGCACATTATGACTGCCCGACGGTATCCACATTACATTGGGGAAATAAATCCTTTTTTTTTTCAGAAATCTGCTTGCAATCATGGTAAGAAAAACAAACAAAGGATCATACTCGAAACAATAGTTACAAGAAGCAGTAGAAGCTGTTATAAATGGCCATCTGAGTGGCTATAAAGCTGCGCAAATTTATAATATCCCTCGCATGACTATTATGGACCATGTGAAAAACAGGAGATTTAAATCCAATTCTCTTGGCAGAAGCACTGCGCTGACTTTGGAAGTCGAAACAAAATTAGCTTCGTTACCGTAGAGGCGGGTTACTTTGACCCTAGGGCATAACTTTGGCCCAAATTGAGAAAATGTTTGAACTGCCCACCGTGTCGCGACCACACAACTAAACGTCGTAGTTCCTTCGGTAACTAATAGATGGCGATAGGAGACGCATTCTTGTGGAACTGTTTTACCGACTCAAGTGCACGTCGCTACATGTTCGCGCCATTTGAAGTTTTGACACTAACACCGGCGTTTTTTTTCTGCTGCAAACTTTGATGTGTAATGCTGTATTTTGGTAAGTTTTCCAATAGGATTGTTATTTATTTTCTTAGGCATGTATGTAGGAGTATGGCAATTGTTTTTTAAATACCATTTAGTTATGTTTTGAGACTTAAATTACAGATCTAGAAAATCGGTAAACATTGACCGCCTTTTCGCGTAACTTTGGACCTGCGGGTCAAAGTAGCCCTGCGAAGTTTATTAGCGAAGAACTTTACATTTTTGATAAATTTGTTACAGAACTAAATTAAAGAGCTACATTCCTGATGCCATCCGTGTACAGACGAAAGCCTGGCAGTCGTCGATATGTCGACTACACCCAGGCAGATTTAAAAAAATGTCTGGATGCAATCCAATCAAAAGTGCTCACACAAAGAGCGGCTGCAGAGTTGTTTAACATTCCTCGCAGCACTTTGAAAAACAAATTAACCCGGAAGCACCCTTACAAACCAGGTAAACCTACTATATTTACTGAAGAGGAAGAAAAGGCGTTTGAAGCTCACATAACAGCGCTTTCGGAATATGGATTTCCTCTGACAGCATTCAACCTAAAAATTATAATAAAAAATTACCTTGCATCCAGAGTTGTGAAATTTTTTAAGGACAACATTCCTGGTAAAGACTGGTTGGCTTCTTTTCTTTCACGACATCAATCTCTTTCACGGCGACTTGCTAACAATATTAAAAGAGTTCGAGCTCAAGTGTCGGAAGAAGTTATTTCCAATTTTATAGAAAACATCGACAAAGAACTAGAAAGCGTTCCACCCGAAAACATATTCAACTACGATGAAAGCAACCTTTGTGATGACCCAGGAAAAAATACTATATTATGCAGAAGAGGAACAAAATATCCTGAAACAATAATAAAACGCTACAAAAGTTAATTTTACTGTCATGTTCTGTAACTCGTCGGGGAAAACGCCGCTGGGGAAGTAGTTCCACCGTTCGTCGTTTATAAGTCGGATCATCTCGGTCAACTTGGACTGAAAATGGTCCCGAAGGCGCTCGATAAAATAGAACAAAGAGCGGATGGATGGACAGCGCAACATTTGAAGACTGGTTTCTCAATCATCTTATGCCAGTTCTTAAGAAGAAAAATGGAAAAAAAGTGGTGATTGGAGACAACCTTGCTTCACATATTAACAAAACAGTTTTGAAGGAGTGTGAGAAGCACAATGTTAGTTTTATTTGCTTGCCAACCAACGCAACACATATACTTCAGCCCCTAGACGTGGCATATTTTCGACCTTTGAAGTGTTACGGCAGTAGTTAGTGGCGGCAAGTATTACTTCAATGGAAGAACAGTCAACTGGGTAGGAAACTGTCGACTACACCTAAGGATCAGTTTCCACGACTATTAAAAACCGCTTTGGATTCTTTGACCGAGACCAAGGCGAATTTGATTGCTGGTTTCAGAAAGACAGGCATACACCCCGTAGATAAAGAGGAACCATTAGCTAGATTGCCCAAACAAGATCGAATTATAAACGCAGCTCTTATCGGAAACTCTTTTATGCAAACATTAGTACAGAGCCGAGCTGAGGCGAGCCCAGAACAGAAAACAATTAGGAAAAAGAAACTTAATGTACCACCTGGAAAATCAATCTGTGCTGCTGACCTTGCAGAAGCAAGGTCCATCGGGTTTACAGCAGGCAAAAACTATAAAAGAAAAGAAAAGGGCAACAAAACGAAGACAACGCAACGTTTCTTTATCTTCAAGCTGCAGTGACAGGACCATCAGTCTAGCTTCTTCCACTGAAGACCACATAATGCCTTATGACTCTGAGGATGATGTTCTTCTGGCCAACTATGTGAGTCAGATAAGTGATGCTGATGCACCTGCATTTCGAGACGGATTTTTACTCCATTCACCTGTTTTTCAGCGAGATGTCATAATAGCCCAGATCGAGAATGAGAGTTAAGTAGTAGAGGACTGTGACTCTCCTGTTCTTCAATTAAGAGATGTAGAGCAACAGCTACTTGATGGTTTTAAAGACTTCACTCCCCTTCAATCCATAGAGGATGTACAGATCGGTGAAGAAAAATGTAGTGAAAGAGAGAAAATTCTAGATTTACCGGTCTTTGAACCTAAATCGAAACTGCAAGTTGAAGATGCCGTTGGAAAGAATAATAGAGACCATTCTGCTCTTCATCTGGGAGAGACAATGCAGGTGGATGTAGAAGGTTGTCGAGACAAAGACTTGCGGGTCTCGCCCGTACGTCAAATCGAAAAGTTAAAGCAGGATACGTTAGAGCCACCAGCTTTTCGTGGAGCTTCGCGTCCTCAACTTGATCTAGACCTTGTTGTAGGCGACCATGTTCTAGTAACTTGGAATTCACGCAAATACCCAGGTCAAGTCTTATCAGTATCCGAGGAAGGAGCCTTTATAACATGTATGAAAAGAGGTAACACATACTGGCGGTGGCCCGCGATTAAAGATTTAAGAACAGCTTTATAGTTGGAACCTTATAGTGTGTAAGATTGGACCTCCTAAATTTGAAAAAAAGGGTTCTTTCTCTGTTCCAGAAATGAATGAGTGAGTGAAGTATTAGATTAGATTATGCTACTTGGTACCTGTTGTAAACGTTGATTCTCATACCTACTTAAGACTGAAATTATAATTTTATTAGACTGAAAAGTAAAATATGTTTACGAAGATTACATAATTATTAAATCTAAGATCGTTACGTTAAACCCGTATATGATAATATTATTGTAATTTTTGAAAGTTTGTTGCCTTCCTAACATTTTTTGAGATATTTTCTTACTGTAAATCTTTTTGAAATATAAAATGTTGATTTTACATCATATTTTAATTTATTTCGAAGTTTTTTCTTACATTAAACCTCTCCTGGATATTCAATCTTACCGCCCTTGATGGTTTCTTTGGCCACCGATAGCTGCAAGTGCGATTTTTCACCGATAAAGTTCATGGGGTTAAAGTAACCCTTTCCTAAGAACAACTTTGGCCCAAACTTTAATAAAAAAAATAAAAAAAACACTTTTCATATTTTTTTTTAAATTCGCTTCGCATCTTGTTGATTACATCCTTGAGCTTCTTTATAACGTATAAGAACACTAAAAAGATAATATCAATACAAACTACAGAACAAATTCGAAAATTATTTGAAAAAAATAGCCAAAGTAACCCGCCTTTACGGTACTAGGTACATTCAATGGAAAAATATGGTTTTGGCTTGACCAAAAAAGAGGTCCTAGAATTGTTGGATTTTGGACAGATTCAACTGCTTTTTGACTTATCAATGGGCAAAAAACAATTGAATCTGTACTAAATAAAATCTCGATTTCTCATCATGTCGGATACATTTGTGAACAGATAATTAATTATTAGCAATTAGTAATTACTGCTAAACTCCAGCCAAATATTGTTTTATAAGTAATTTTATGTTTAAAACAAATAAGTATCAGTAATTACTGCAAAACTGCAGTATAGTATTGTTTCAAATAAATTTATAAGTGTTGATACCCATAAGACTGTTAATTTAATTATGGTGATTTGTTACCTTTTTGTATGAAAATAATAACCAAGTAACCTAACGAAATTGTTGTTAAACTGCTGCCAAATATTGTGTTTAAAGTAATTTTATGTTAAAACGAATAAGACTCTTCGACTCCTCGACTTTTGTAACAAAATAAATCATGGTTCAGAATGTATATTTTTATTTTATTTTAAGTATCGAAAATGTTTACAACCCCAACACACAAATATATCATGTTGTGCCTCAAGTATGAGAAATATAGCTATTTAAATTAATTGCTGCCTTATATGTACGACTGTAAGGCACATATTTCAATGCCATTCATTACTTTATCGAAATAAAATGTTTCCATCATGTAATCTATCAAATCTGGTGTAAAATGACTACTAGACGGACTTACCTTAAGAGTTACCCTAGAATGTATAGTTCCATTAGTTAGTTCCAATCAAAGTTAACTGTTAAAAAGTAAGCCCCACATTGACCTTATGTCTGACTAAAAATGAACCCTATAAAATTATTAAAAAAATACCAATAAGTACAGCGCTTCATCAAAAAATAAGCACAACCTCATAATAAGATCATGAAAAGAGTATTTTTGTAAACTATGCATTTCCTAAACTTTCCCCATATGGTGTCTCCTATCCCAAACCAAGCCAAAACCAAGAAAAGACAGATGAAGAGACATTCCCAACGGACAATAATACCTATTATATACAAAACCAAGTACAGCAAGGATTTGAAAACACTTAAAAGGATAAATCACTGGAACTCAGCCACCAATATCCTGCGAAGGCACTGAGGGTCAAAAGGCTGTATGAGTTCTAATTACATCACAATTACATCTCTGGCTTAGCATGTATAAATTTCAAGTAATTTAATCAATCCAAGAAATGTCCGGACTAACACCGAGATCATTCTCAGTTTGATTTTATACTTTATTGGAATGTCTACAACAATATTTTACTAATACCTAGACCACCTTCAGTATATTCAGTATATTAAACAAATGACTTTTCAAGACCAAAAACAACCACAATTTATCAAATAATTGCAACAGTAGTTTCTTTTTCTTTTCACAATTGTAACAACAACAAAATCTACCCTTTTAACATTTCTTTTAGAACTAGCATTTAAATTTAGTTCTAGCGATTTCTGCTTTTGTTTGGCAGCAGCAAGTTAGCCAAGTTAACTATTGTGTGCTTGCTGTTCACACATGCGGAAGTCCTGACGTTTACGATCAGCAATGAACGAGGCACAAGAATGCATTTCGGGATTAATACCTTTGAATAAAAACACTGGACGAACGTCTTATCAAGACACTTATTCGCTGCCCGGTCTTTTCGACAAAAGAACGCGTTGATTATGGCCAATCAACAAGATATATCAAATTGAAATTTAGAAAAGACGATGAACGGTGAATCTTTTTCTGTACAGTACAGCAAAGAAAACACAAAACTCAAAAGAAAATCACTAAAACATACCCTATCAACAAAATCAAACAAAATACCACTCCCAATCCCAATCACAGACTTTACGTCAAAAAACTTAGAGTGCGTTTCATCAAATAGTTACTTTGCCGTAATGTTGGCTCCACTGTTATATTTAAAAAACGGACCTATTCTAAAGCGTCATAGCGGCGTAGTGTATTTGTATTGGTCGGTTGGTCCTGCAATAATGGAGCCAACATTACGGCTTATTATACTATTGTAATGTCTATGACGGTCTATGAGCTATGACGGCTTTCTACCACAGACTACATTAAACTATACTAGACTTTGATCAAGGAACTAAAATATAATATTGTACATACTAATTCCACGACTTTGAATGATAGATTTACACATATAGGCGCCCGAGGCGCGCGTTCTGTGTCGCTGGGTTTTGGGCACCGAGTGCATTGAATGACTCTTTGAAATCGTCATTCAATGCACTTACATGAACTTAGAGAGTTGTAGAGCTGATTCTAATGTTTATAATTCTGTAAATCCATATTTGTTACGGCCGCAAATACTAAAAAAAAGCAAAAAACGTAAGAAAATTTGAATTTTGCGGGCCACCCTAGCGCATCAACCTTAAGGGGATGCGCTAAGGTAGCCCGCGAAATTCAAATTTTCTCACGTTTTTTTTGCAATTTGCAGGTCAGTATCAGGTAGTATATTGATCTAAATATTATTAGCGGCCGTAATAAAATACGGATTTACAGAATTATAAACATTAGAATCAGCAATACAACTCTCTAAGTTCATGTAAGTGTATTGAATGAAAATTTCATGAAATCGTCAGTCAATACACTTACATGAACTTAGACAGTTGTATTGCTGATTCTAATGTTTATAATTCTGTAAATCAATATTTGTTACGGCCGCTAATAATATTTAGATCAACATACAACCTGATACTGACCTGCAAATTGCAAAAAACGTAAGAAAATTTGAATTTCGCGGGCCACTCTGGCGCATCAACCTTAAGTATGCTAATGATAATCTTAACGCAATGATGGACGTGTTGACGGCAACAGCAAATAATTATTTCCTCTGTGTTAATTACCAATGTATAAAATCGCATTCTACTGAGCAAGCTATGTGTGGAAGATAAGCGAAATTATTCGGTATATTCGCAATCCTTTGATATGTGGCCAAAAACCGATAACCCGGATACGAGTGGTCGTGTATTTGCTTATTCGTCTTATTCGTGAAAAATAGGCAAATAAAGTAACTTCACAAGGTCGTATTTGGACAAATAAGACGAAATCGCGAACACGAATAACGATGTGGAGTGCCACCATAACAATAAAATTGCATGTCACGCCGCATGATCGTCTAGGGTCCACTTTAGAATATTCACAGAGAAGCTACTTGGCACGTTATTCTCATCAAAAAATCCTCAAGAATTGGTTTAGTTTGTTCCCAGCGTTTAGATCTTTGGCAAAGTGAATTTTTTGTCCTTTTTTGATTTCCCAGAATTAATTTGTAGATCACAGACAGAACAGAATGTCAAAATCACAAGCCCCCCCATCCACAGATTATCAACCCCAGATGGGTTGATAATCTGTGGATGGGGGGGCTGTGGATGGGGATCAACAGTGTCAAACTATCAACCACAGGAAAGGTGCACAGTGTTACCAACTTAGTGGATTTTCCACTAAAACTGGTGGTTACGACCACCTTTTTAGTGGCGAAATATTGCTTTTAGTGGCTGGTGGTTTTTTCTAGTGGTTTATTAGAATACAGTTTATATTACTGAAAATGCTACTACTCAACCACTAAGCCACTAAAACTTAAACGAAATATATCATTTTTACTTAATTTATTTTTTAGGAGTAGGTATTTACTTTTACTGTATGAATGTAATAAAAAACAAGCAGAGGAACAGAATGAAGTTGAATTTTTTAACTGCTTTATTTTCAGAATACGCTGTGATTTAAGATTGGAAGGAAAATGCTGCGATTATGAAATTCCAATAAAAGTTATAAAACAAATTGGTGCCAGAGAATCTTTTGAATGTGAAACCAACGATGATGGTGCAGACAAAAATTCACCTGAAGAAGTCGAATTTTAGAATTCCAGTTTTTTTTATTAATTTGTAGTTATTGAATATTTTTTACGTTCCTGACCTTGACTTGTTGATTTAATAATAATATTGTATGTTGAATTACATATTTTACTATTATTAAAAAAAAATGCTGATACTTACTGTTTTCTTTCGTAAAACCTAAAAATTTGTTTAGTGAACTTTAGGGGACATTTAAGCGATTTTTAGAGTAGGGCCGATTTTTGTTAGTGGTTTTCTGGTGGTTTTAGAAGTTGAATCTGGTGGAGAGCAAGTTTACCTGTTGGCAACACCCACCAGGTGGCAGGTGCCAACACTGCCAACAAGTGTTGCCAACATAGTGGATTTTCCACTAAAACTGGTGGTTTCGACTCCCCTTTTATTGGCAATGCTTTTAGTGGCTGGTGGTTTTTTCTAATGGTTTAGTAATTCAGTTTCAATTACTGAAAATGCTATCACTCAACCACTAAGCCACTAAAACGTTACGAAATATATTATTTTTACTTCATTTAATTTTCAGGAGTATTTACTGTAACTTTTTTTTTCAGGAGTATTTTTTATGTAAATTACAAAACAACTGAGTGAACAGATTTACTCTGTCTAGTCGTGGTTATTGAATAATTTTGATGTTTCTGAGCTTGACTTGTTGATTTATTAATAATATTGTATGTTGATTTACTGGCTGATTTTAAATAAGTAGATATTTTATTAAGCAATATTCTCAATATTAGAACATTTTAGTACTGTTTTCTCTCGTAAAAATAAATAAATTGTGTAAAAATTGTGTAGTGGACATTTTTGCGATTTTTAGAATAGGGCCGATTTTTGTTAGTGGTTTTCTGGTGGTTTTAGAAGTTGAATCTGGTGGAGAGCTTGTTTAACTGTTGGCAACACTGCTGCCAACCAACATCCATTACAGTCAACTATTGTGAAATATTTAGAATTTTAGATTACAACCTAACTATCTTAGATTAGATTCTACCTTGAGCTTCAAGTATTTCGGAATAATGATATTGTATGCAAAAGTTAACAATCGAACGAAATTGTGGCTGCAACATCCTTAATTTATACACTATTGGATCGCCAGCAAACTTTCTTGCATTCCAATCCACACAAGCCAAGCCAAACGCCGTGGCCCTTTCCATCCACACGTTTGAAATTTGAATTTTTGTTGGTGTCGTTGGTTCGTGGAGGTTTGATATGCGTGTGTTCACAGTAATCCTGTGTGTGCCAACCAGGAAAATCCCAATGGTTGAAGGAATTTGTTTGTAAAATGTTTTTTTTGTTGAAACTCATACACATGTTGTTCAGAGGATTATCTTAGAGGCGGGTTGTATTTGGTTGCTGTTGCGGTTGTAGTTTTATCTTTGTTAATGCATCATGGTAGGTACATCTGTCAGTCATTAATATTTCTATTGTCATGTAGTTGTGTAGTAGTGGTAAAAAAAATAACTAACATGTTGCATTAATGTGACTTGTGGTGCTGAGGGCTATTTTCAATTTGAAACTGGTAAGGTCAGTGAGTGTCTTGTTAGTGCTGTCTTAGGCCTTGTGTCCACGGCAAGAAAAATCCCCGGGTTTATGCAAGAATTCGTGTCGTTTCTACACACGACAAGTGTACACTGCAATTTTCTTGCCGTGGGGATTGAAGATATCCGATAATGTGCCATGTCAGTCTTGGGGCAAACTGTCATAAAATTCTTGCTCTAACTAGGAATTCTCTAGTATTAATCCACCTAATTTTCCCACAAACCAATCAACCTTATCCAATATGAGTAAAAAGTATTACTTCTGGTGTTTTAAAAGATTGTTTCGGAAAATTAGCACATGTAAAATGACATGTGTGATCTCGTCATTACGGCTTCAGCAAATATACTAGGAGAGGTCTGTCTTAGTTACTGCCTTTTTTAATTTCTGCGGTAGGGTGTTCTGAGTAAAATTTTTTTTCTACCACCTCCACCGTCATAATTTCATAAATGTAACAATATTGTTGAGATCACTTTTGGTTTGAGAGAAATGATATTGCACAGTGTTTCTGCATTTGTTTCTATATCAAAAACCATGCCAGTAAATGCATTTAGCTCAGCATCAGATAAATGAATATTTTGTTCTGGTCAGATGTTTGCTTTAGGATTCTTGATGAAGTGATGAAAACTTATACCCAAACGGGTATAAGGGCTCCTGAAGAATAAAATAATTTTTGCTTAACTACTAAATAAAGTCTTTTTCATAAACTTAGTAATATATTTTTATTAGGACACCTCGTAAAGTGGGGATGTTTTTTTGTTCTTGTCTGTCTCATAGTGTGGGGTGTTGTTGGAAAGGTTGTTCAAAAATGTTTGGAATCTGTGAAAATCATTTTTTATTCAGGGGTTAGTTTGCTAAATATTAAGCTTTAAAGTACTAATTGTTGTTAAGGTCAAGTGTCCCTATCCGCTACATGGTTGATTTTGGATACTTATGTGAAAAATTCACAGCAATAGTATAGAATAAATAACGAAATTAAAAGAAAATCTATCACAGCTCAGTAGGTTAAACTAAGGTTCAGCTAAGTTAACAAGTAATAATAAACCTACTTACATATGCTGTTGCAAAAACATGATCTACCATACATTCCTTATGCTGTAACATGTTTTTCAAAAACAATGTTAAGTTTCTTGGGATAAAATCGACCCAACTACTGAACCCTTCTCTGTGGGTGGTCCGACAAGCACTAGTTGCTCACTTGAATCCTCTTCACAATGTTATTGTAACCATTGGAGTGAAATTTGATGAATATTGTGATTAGAAGTGATTTAAAGGTGTTTTTGATGGTGCGACAATTCAGATGATTATTTCTAAAATTGTAGGCTCTTACTTGCCCAAAAAAGTTTTCCAATGGGATCTGAGTTAAAATATCTCACGTCACATGATCTTTAACTTTTCTTCTTGAAAAATTGCCACAACCTTTGGAAGCTTTTTAGTGTAACTATCCAGTTTTTTAATGAGGGAACTGATGTATCTCTGTTGTTTTTATTCTCTACAAAGGTCATTGGGCACCTTAGTATGGAAACCATACCCATGGCGGACACAAATGAAATTAGTAGAGTGTAATGATATAAGGCTCTGATTTACTATGGCATTAGTCACATTAATGTGAGCCACGGGAATCTTGAAAAATTCAAGTGTTATAAACTGATATGAGGAATATGAATAAAATGCTAGTTCATTAAAATATTTTTATTCAATTTGATCCAAATCAAGCATAAGATCATTTAAGAAGGCAGCAGGTGCGTCTGTTGCTTCCTGATGTCTGGACCAAGACTGATAATAAACTATGCTAGCGATATGGGCGCAGCTCCCGACAGTTCGGCGGCCCTGTATACATGAGCAGTAGTACTCTTCTATACTTTGTCGTCCGTGTTGTGTTGGGTTTAACAAAATATATGTAAAGTACTGTTTCGATCGGATATGACGTGACTGGATTCGCCCTCTGATCAAAATCTTATTATCAATTAAATGTTGATGTCGATACATTTCTATTAAATAATCCCCGTTTGGTCTTATGTGCTCGTGACAATAATACCTTGCGATTCTCAAATGGTATGAGCCCAACGTGAATAAGATCAAATCTTCATAGGTCAGCTGTGGAAAATCTTCAAAGTCTGGACTGTTTCCATCTAGAGGCACGAATGCTACTCTTTGTCTGTTCAAGTTATTTGTTGATACGTATTCTGCTAACTCATTTTCTGTATTTATATTTTGATTTATAATATCGACAAACTGATCGGCGTAGGTATATATTATCTTCATATGGCCGTCGAGAAGCGTTGATAACTGCCGCGGTTATTTTGAAATCGGTCATCATACAGGGTGGTCCATAAGTCCTTACACATGTAAATAATTAATAAATAAAAAACTAATTACAATAAGAAATACCTTTTTATTTCGTATTAACCTTTATTAAATGGGAATTATTTTTTGAAAATAACATCATCCAAATGTAACCCGTTACGATCACGGCACTCCTGTAAGCGACGTCTAAAACTATCGACGACTGCGCGGCAAGTCAGTTCTGTGATGTTAGCCATTTCTCTTTGAATATTTTCTTTTAGAGCTTCAATTGACCGCGGGTTTGTGTCATACACTTTAGATTTCAGATAACCCCATAAGAAAAAGTCCATCGGGGTTAGATCCGGACTACGTGATGGCCAGGAAATGTCTCCTCTTCGAGAGATCACTTTGTTAGGGAAAAGTTCACGAATGACGGGCATAGCGGTGTTAGAGGTATGGGCCGTCGCGGCATCCTGTTGAAACCAGGTCCGCGTATTGTAGCCTGGAAAATTCTGCAACGCTGGTGTAAAAAACTCCTCGATCATTGCTACATATCGCTCTGAATTAACTGTAATCGCGCGACCTCTGCCGTCTTCAAAAAAATAAGGGCCTATGATGCCACGAGCTGACATAGAGGCCCATACCGTCACTTTAGGGCTGTGTAATGGCTTCTGATGTTTACGTTTTGGATTTTCGGGGCTCCAGTAGCGGCAATTTTGTTTACTTACATGCCCATTATTGTGGAAGTGAGCTTCATCAGAGAATCACACGTTATTGAACGAAGAAAAGCGGCTAAACATTTCATTCGCGTAATTTAGTCTCTGGATGGCGTCAGTGTCTTTTAATTCCTATACCAACTGAATTTTGTAGGGGTGCAGACGTAAATCTTTCATTAAAATCCGCTGTAACGATGTTCTGGATACGTTTAATATTCTGGAACGCTTACGAGTAGACTGGGTAGGATTTTCACGAACAGACTGTAACACTATGTCGATGTTTTCTTCTGTCCTTGATGTCCTTGGTCGACCCGACCGCTTTTTATCTAACGTCGAACCAGTCTCTTCAAACATTGCAACCCAGTTCTTGATCGTTTGAACAGTTGGAGTGTCATCAAAGTTGTGTAGATTGTGATGTTCTCGAAATTTACGCCGAGCAATGGTTGCCGAAAAATTGTTCCGATAAAACTCGCGCACACAAAAAGCACGGTCCGCACCGGTGAAACGCGACATGGCGACTGACTTCCCAGAAACCGAACGTACTGTTTTTGCCCCACCCGCGCCCCTCCCGCGCGTCTTATGCATTTTATTCGAAATTTACATTTTAAAGGACTTATGGGCCACCCTGTATTTCGCATCGCAACATTAAAATATGTATGTCGAAATATTTTAAAATCTTTCTTAAATCGTCCATTAATTGTTTGGATTACCCAACGGCACATTGTAATTAATCGAGATGTGTTAGCGTCAATTGTTGATAACTGTTCTCCTCTTCCTCTAGTTGGCGGCATGTGGGGATTATATCCACGTTCTTCAATTGCAGGGATCGAATCCCGAAAGCCACGGTCCAATAGAAACACGTCGTTAGGTCTAAGATACCAATGCCAAGCTGAATCTTCTTGCATCAGGCTGCGCATAATAGTTGCATCCGAAGTAGTCGCTGAATATGGTCCTACGACTTCTATTATATAACCGTCTGTACATACGATCAGAAAAGGCTTTACCAGGTTGCGGAATTTGTGTAGGCTGTAGGTTTTTCTTTGGAAAAGGAAATTCGCACTCTTCTGAAGGTAAATATATGTTCCGTCGAACACAAGAATAGCTGCCGGTTCAGTTTGGCTACCACCAAAAATATGAGTTGGGATACGAAAATTTCGTGCCACCACTTCTTCTCTAGTTATATGATTTAAACCCAGGTAACGTGGAACAAAATCTTCAGTTAAGCATTCTCTCGCTGTTTTTAACTTCCTCTCTAATGTTCTTCTAGATATTTGGAATTTCGTAGCTAAGCGCTCATCAGATTGACCAGTTCTTATTTTAGTCAAATACATTCCTAAAGTGGTAGCAGGACGATCAGACCTGTTACGAAGAGACGGTGTTTGGTCTAAAATAGTCATGAACTGATTTTTAGTCAAAGCCGTCCAAAAATGGAAGTGGTTGTCATCAATTGTTTCAATATTTTCAAAATTCATTTCAGACCTGCTTTCTAATCCCCATTTATACAAATTGATTATGTCAAGTACATGAGCATTATTAAAGCTTTCATGTATTTTCGGGGCATTCACAAGTTCTTCCCAATCATTTTGAACTAAATGCGGGTGGCAAACTCGTGCAAGTTCCGGTATGTATAAATTGTGATTGTGCAACAGATAGAACTTGGCGTAGGTTGGCACGCGATGTGTAGTCATACCTCTGCAGTTTAGAAATATACAGCGTCTCGCTGTATTTGATACACGTCTATATCCAGTAACAGTAATAAAACCAGGACCTTGTTGATCCCCGACTTCTATTTGTTGGACCGCCTCTCCAACTTCTCCTTGATTTGCGCCTTCTTGTATTGGCTCGGGTGGCACATAATCTAATTGCTGGTTTTGCGATGCTCGATCATATCTCTGCCAGCAAGGGTGGCATATAGATCTTGTACCGTCAAACGAAATCTGAAACAAGATAAAACATTCTGCACTATACAAACTAAACACCCAACAACGATATTATTAGAAAGTAGTTTCGAAAAGTCATTTTTATTGCACTGAATTCCTTAATTGCTGTTCTTTATGCATAAACTATAAGTTCTCAGAACTTTTGTAAGGTTAACTGGTATAGGTAAAATAATTAGCATTACGTTTGCTTCTGTACAATAATAAGATTGTGTAAAACAAAGCATAAATAAATAAACAATAAATCGGTCGATAAAGACTCGCTTCCTACCGCTCTGCTCCTGCCTGTTTTCTTAGTAAATAGATAGATAGACGGTGTACTGACAGAGTACTTACCTCACGTGGTATGATTTCTTGTAATAACAACACTACAAGATCCCGGTACCTTTCGAGAAACACTCCATTAAGACAGTGTTTTCTTCGACGTAACACAGATCGATTGCACGACACACAACTGTTTTGTCTTTCCATATAAACGAAAATCTAATCCAAAAGCAAGTAACCAGAGTCCATAAAACACGCTAACGTAGTCGATAAAACAATAAACAAAACAAAACAGATAAACGTACAGGTCGCAACGATAGCTAACGAAGGACTGCGCAGAGGGCGGTGAGTCAGTGCGCGAGCGCAACAAAACTAGTTTGGCCCAACTAATGTGCGAAAGAGACAGCGTATACATGCCTCTAAATATCGGCTCATCAGTGCACCATGCTGTATGCTATCGAAATTCTTTTATGCCTTTAATGATGGAATAAAATCCGCTGAAACCGTTTATTTTTTATTTTTTTTAAACGATCCTGTACATTTTTCTCCATCGATTTTTAAATAAATAACTATATACAATGAAAGGTCATATTATTCCCCTTAGTTTAAAACTTATTTAGTAAAAGACGTTTATTAATAAGTTGTATTCCCTCTGTTTTAATTACATAACAGCTCTTAATCGGTTTTTCATGGACCGTATTAATTTTACCATGAAATCTTGTGGTATAGCGTTCCACTGCTCTTCAATGGCAAGTTGAACCTCTTGAAGGCGCGTAGGAGCAGGGCTTCTAGCTCGAACTATTATTTTTAGCTCATCCCAGATATCTCAATCGGAGTGAGATCAGGACTACGAGCAAGGCCACTCCATCGCGGTGATTCCAACGTCTGCCATGTAGTTGCAAACTGTTCTAGCGACATGCGGTCTGGCGTTGTTGTGCATTAAGAGAAAATCTTCTCCCATAAGCCACGCAACCGGCCTCACATGTTCTTCGAGCACTTCTCCGACGTATCGTGCAGCCGTCAACCCTCTCGATCTCGGGCCGGTATTCGCCCCAGTGATGAATACATGTCAGTTTTAGTGTCCAACATTATGCCACCCCACCCCAAAATATACATGATCCACCTCCAAAAGCCCTTACGTTCGCTTATGCAGCTTTGTGAAAATCGTTCTGACGACCTTCTGTAGATCCTAGAGCGTTCATCATGACCATGCAAAGTCATTCTGCACGTATCAGAGAACATAACAGCCCGCCATTGGTCATACGTTCAATTTAAGTGTTCCCTGAAAAATTGTAGCCGGGCTTGTCGGCGAGCTGTGATCAATTTGAGACAATTTGTTGGGCCATGTGAAGCCAGTCCTGCTTCACCCAGTCTTCTAACTGTCCACCGACTTAAACATTACTGACAACTTCTGGTAGCTTTTGTCCCAGTTGAACCGCGTTCAGTTGCCGATTTCTCAAAGTCCTTGTCACAAGAAAACGGTCATCATGCTCTGATGTTCTGGGTCGCCCGCCAGATCTAGGCCGCAGAATATAGCCACCGGTCTCTTGGAACCTCTGGATACACGATGAACAGAGTAGCGGCTCAAACGAGCAAAATCACTTTGGTTGTGGTGGTTGTAACAATGTTATATTCGCTTAAATTGATATTCAATCTTCAGAGTCTCGTTCGTTATTTTCGGAACAGACCACTCTTCAACTACAAGGTGTGACGAACACAACATTTTTGATATGTATAATTCTAGCGTAATTTTAATTTAATTGAAGTTTAAACATCGGTGAGATTAACTTCTACATTTTGAAAGTGCCGAACTCTGGAAAGTATTTTAAAAGCAAAATTACACATTACATCCTGAAATAATTGTATATAACCTTCTGGTGTCCCATAACTCTTAAGGTTAAAAATAATACAAGAAGTTCTAGAACAAGTGTTACAAAAATACATAGTTTCGAAGATAACATAACACTAAACTCTCGATGTATGTATCCTAAGTTTCATTTGATTGATAAGTACGAGTAAGTCAGTTTCATTCAAACCAATCTGTTATATTTAAAGCTAAGAAAATGCGATGTTGTCATACTTTTTTATGGACAAAAATTGTCTGATTTATTTGTTTTATTTTTAATATACACACAAAACACTTAGAGTGTTTTACATAAATAATCGTGACATTGTCAAAATGCCGAATGAAAAACGAAAACGAAAAAAAAAGTGTAATCAATGAATTAATGTGTAATTAATTAATTAATACTTAATAAAAATCTAAATATTTTATTTCACATAATTTCATTTCTGAAGATGTCTGCAAAAGTGGGTTTGTGGCCAAACCGGACTTAACGGATGCCATACAAATGATTCCGAGCATCATCCAGAAGGAAAATAGGGCAAAAAGTTCATTAATGTTCGTGTCATACCAATCACGGGCGAACGAAGCGGACGAATCAGCAAGTCCTGTGGCTACCGCCGCGCGCCGGTTCGTCTCAGTCATGAGTTATGAGGCCGTCATCCCAGTACTGCCTAAACACCCCATACGCGTTTTCGGATGCCACACTCATTCGAAACAAAAATAATAGGTCGATGAAATGTAATCATCATATCACTTTCACACTTTACTGGATACGCATACTTTCTACCGTTCAACAATCGTTTCAACATATTCGGAACAGAATTTATATGAAAATTCTTCAAACAATATCACTTTATGATATCCATTCCGAAACCCTTGCATAAAAAACATCCCAACCTCTGGATAAAATAGATACTACGAGGGTCATTCAATAAATACTTAGCCTACAAAAAGTAAACGAAAATTTTGGAAAAGTGGCAATTTATTTTTCAACATAGTCTCCTTTTAGTTCGATACACTTAGCCCAGCGATGCTCCAACTTTTTTAACCCGTCCGAAAAATTGTTTTTGTCAAACTCTGCAAAATAGGCCTCCGTGGCGGCGATGACCTTTTCATTCGATCCATATCTATTCCCGGCGAGTGATTTTTTCAGATTAGGAAACAGAAAGAAGTCACAAGGGGCCAAATCTGGAGAATACGGTGGATGGGGCAGCAATTCGTAGCGTAATTCGACCAATTTGGCCATGGCAACGGCAGACGTGTGAACCGGTGCGTTGTCGTGGTGAAACAGCACTTTTTTCTTTGCCAGATGGGGTCGTTTTTTCTTTAATTCGGCGTCGAATCGGCCCAATAAATCGGCATAGTAAAGCCCTGTAATTGTTTTACCCTTCTCGAGGTAATCGATGTAGATCACACCTTGTGAATCCCAGAAAACGGTGGCCATAACTTTTCCGGCCGATTTTACAGTTTTCGCCTTCTTTGGAGCACGTTCCCCGGTCTGGATCCATTGTATTGATTGCTCCTTGGTCTCTGGTGTGTACCAGTGGATCCAGGTTTCATCGACGGTCACAAAACGACGCAAAAACTCCGCTAGATTCCGCTTAAACAGCGCCAAACACGTCCCCGATGTGGTCTCACGGTTGCGCTTGTTTTCTGGTGTGAGTAAAAGCGGCACCCATCGCGCCGACAGCTTTCTCATGCCGAGTTCCTCGTGAAGAATATGATGCACTGTTCCTTCTGAAATGCCTACAGTCTCAGCTAGCTCCCGAACCTTCAATCGGCGATCTGCCAATACGAGATCATGGATTTTTTTAATGTTTTCCTCCGTAGCAGCTGTTTTCGGTGCACCTGAACGTGGTTCATCAAAAACCGACGTACGGCCACGTGCAAACTCGTTGAACCAATTCTTGACGGTGGCCATCGATGGAGAAGAGTCACCGTACACAGCATCCAAGCGCCCTTTGATTTCGATGCGCGTTTTCCCTTCCAAAAATAGGAATCGAATCACCGAACGATATTGCTCTTTTTCCATTTTTGTAAAATCGATCGACACGTTCGCTTCTATAAGTTGTCAAATTAAAACAAATGAAGGGATTGGAATGAAAATTTGAAAAAATAAATAAAAAAGAATGTGCTACACTGTGGTAAAACTCTTTTGAAACTACAGCGCCCTCTGGCGATGAGGCTAGGTACTTATTGAATGCACCTCGTACATATTGACACGCCCAATCAAACTCTCAATATATGATGACTTTCCTACATTAGACGGACCATACAAATACAACTGTTTACGCTTCAAACCAACTGTCCTCAAATAATCATTCCACCACATACACACTTGCATACTCCAATTTCCATAACGGATACCATACAAGATATAGGCGCGACGCGTGTCGCATTCAGCCGCAGAAGCCCGGATTTCGTCTTGACATCGACCACTCGACCGCAGCCATCTTTGCCAGCTATTACGACCTGTATTCAATTTTTCGGCCATACATTTCTCGGAAAGTTAGGGTTCAAGATCAGAACCAGATCTCCCACTTGCAAGGATTTTTTCATCGTGCCACTTGTTTGTTGGGCGCATATCAGGTAGGACTTCGCGTAGCCAGCGCTTCCAAAACATATCGGCTAGGTTTTGTGACAACCGCTATCAAAGGTCTAAACCTGACATATTGGGCTTTCATTAAACAATTTACTGAAAGGCGTTGCAAGAACAGTTAAAACCTGTCATGGTTGTAACAATGTTATATTCGATTACATTGATATTCAATCTTCAGTGTCTCGTTCGTTATTTTCGGAACAAACCACTCTTCAACTACAAGGTGTAACGAACACAACATTTTTGATGTGTATAATTCTAGGGTAATTTTTATTTAATTGAAGTTTAATCATCGGTGAGATAATAATATTCTTCACCTATTCTCCAACCAACCAGAAGTTTTTGTATTCTTCTACATTTTGAAAGTACCGAACTCTGGAAAGTATTTCAAAAGCAAAATTACACATTACATCCTGAAATAATTGTATATAACCTTTTGGGATAAAAATAATACAAGAAGTTCTAGAACAAGTGTTACAAAAATACATAGTTTCATTTGATTGATAAGTACCAATCTGATATTTAAAGCTAAGAAAATGCGATGTTGTTATACTTTTTTATGGACAAAAATTGTCTGATTTATATGTTTTATTTTTAATATACACACAAAACACTTCAGAGTGTTTTAAATAAATAATCGTGACATTGTCAAAATGCCGAATGAAAAACGAAAACGAAAAAAAAAAGTGTAATCAATGAATTAATGTGTAATTAATTAATTAATACTTAATAAAAATCGAAATATTTTATTTCACATAATTTCATTTCTGAAGATGTCTGCAAAAGTGGGTTTGTGGCCAAACCGGACTACGGATGCCATCCAAATGATTCCGAGCATCATCCAGAAGGAAAATAGAGCAAAAAGTTCATTAATGTTCGTGTCATACCAATCACGGGCGAACGAAGCGGACGAATCAGCAAGTCCTGTGGCTACCGCCGGTTCGTCTCAGTCACGAGTTATGAGGCCGTCATCCCAGTACTGCCTAAACACCCCATACGCGTTTTCGGATGCCACACTCATTCGACACAAAAATAATAGGTCGATTAAATGTAATCATCATATCACTTTCACACTTTACTGGATACGCATACTTTCTACCTTTCAACAATCGTTTCAACATATTCGGAACACAGAATTTATATGAAAATTCGTCAAACAATATCACTTTATGATATCCATTCCGAAACCCTTGCATAAAAAACGTCCCAACCTCTGGATAAAATAGATACTGCATATTGACACGCCCAATCAAACTCTCAATATACAGGGTGTCCCATGGGAAATTTCAAACTTAAAAAATTAATGAAAAAAAAATCTATGATTATAGAAAACTTTGAATGATAGAAATGAATAAAGAAATCATGCGGATTTTAAGTTTTAAAAATGATGCTGTCGAGATGACGCCCATCTGCTCGTACAGTCTCCTCCAACGCACGCTTCATCGCGAGAAAAACTTTCTTGCACGTTTCTGACGTGATTTGGTTTATTTGAGTATGGATATTCCTTTTGAGTTGACTCAAATTCCTTGGCGGCGGGTCGTATACTTTAGATTTCAAGAAGCCCCACAAAAAGAAATCCAAGGGCGTGAGGTCAGGCGACCTTGGTAGGTACGGGATGGTTCCAAACTTTGAGATAATTTTTGTTCCGAAAATTTGCCTCGCAGTCTCTAAAGACGCCCTTGCCGTGTGAGCTGTCGCGCCATCTTGCTGAAACCAGGTCCTTCTATTGTATCCTGGATGGTTCTGCAATGCTGGGTTCAAAAATATTTCAATCATGTTGCAGTAACGTTGAGATGTCACAGTTACTGAGCGACCATTATTTTCAAAAAAATAGACTTTCCGCACCACACTGTCACCTTTGGGCTGTGAAGTTGTTGTTCATGTTTCTCATGTGGGTTTCCTGGAGCCCAATATCTAAAATTTTGCTTATTCACATAGCCTTGCAGATGAAAATGAGCCTCATCACTAAAAATTATGTTACCAGTGTCCGAATAGTGCGAAATCGCTGTAGCATTGTTTCGGCATATGTTTTTCGCAAACTGTAATCGTTAGGCTTAAAATATTGAACCAACTGCATCTTATAAGGATGGAACTTAAGTTTTTTTTTCATAATCCGATGTATGGATGACTTACTAAGGCCCAAAGCAGCAGCATGTTTACGAATCGATCGCCGTGGATTTCGGATGACTGCGTTCCGCACTAAATTTACATTTTCTTCGTTTGATATCGCATTGGACGGGCCAGGTAATGGATTATTTACTGTAGATCCGGTTTGCCGAAACTTCTCAACCCATGTTCGAATAAGCTGTACGCTTGGAGCTTCACTCACACGACGAATATTAAATCGAGCACAAAATCTTCGCCTTGCCACAGTCGGCGATTCGTTGCTTTGAATATACGCTTCCACAGCGTAAGCGCGGTGCGAACCGGACCAACGATCCATTGCTACTAAATAATCCGCACGACCCCCGCTCCTGTTACCGCTCGCTCTGCCCCTCTCCTGCCAACCGTAATCTTTTAATTCATATTTAAAGTTTGAAATTTCCCATGGGACACCCTGTATAATGACTTTCCTACATAATGGTACGTTTACACGCTTGCCAAGCCTTGGCAAACTGCAAACAGTCCCAAGCCTCCACAAATCTCGTTTGGCGTTTGAAAGGCGTTTATACGCTTGTGAATGCGTCAGTCTGCAATATACATCCAAGCATGGCGGACACGGAACTTGTGACGGCTATTGCATTTGGTTTAACGTACTTTTATTTGAAATGTAAGCAAAGTGAAATAAAAAAAAGGAGAGTTCGACGACAACGAAGATGGTGGATGAAAAAGATTCATCATAATCGTACCAGGTAACTACTATTTTGATTTAACCATTATCTGTTGCAGTTGAGTTATGCTACAATACCTACGATATATTTTATTTGTTACAGACAATTTATAGAAGAGAAAGGACAATGGGCAAAACACTATGGGAGTTGGGCCTGCTGATCAATACACATGAGATATTAGCGCCCTGCACACGTACAGTTCGGACCACGCATCTTGGACTGCGTTCCAAACAGCAGTTAGATCTGTACATTTACCGAATACATTTACCGATGTTAAGGGAATTACGACAGTGTCATCCGGAAGATTTTAAAAATTACCTAAGAATGGACAGTGACGATTTTGATTGTTTATTAGCACTGATACGTCCCAAATTAACTAAGCAAGATACCGTTATGAGAAAATGTATAACAGCAGAAGAACGATTGGTTGCCACGTTAAGGTTTTTAGCGACCGGACGGTCCTATGAAGATCTTAAATTTAGTACAGGCGTGTCTACATCGGCGTTAAGTAAATTAATACCGGAAACGTGTAGAGTAATTTATGAAACGCTTCGGGAAGATTATATTAGGGTAAGTAAAACATTTTGTAAATCAGTTATATACTTATATAATTTTTATCAGTCACAACAATCACAGTACAATCAGTTAAAATGAATAATTAGTTATTATAATTAGTTAAAATTCTTATAGTTATCTCTTAATAAACACTGAGATTCATTTGAAAGGCCAACGCATAGTGGAACAGAGTATTTCAATTATAAGAAAACTTTTAGCATTGTCCTTTTGGCTTTAGTGGATAGCAAATACAAATTTGTATTCGCAGACATCTGGAGTCAAGGAAGAATAAGTGACGGCGGCGTCTTTAATAATTGTTTACTATGGAAAAGAATAATTAGAAACGAGATAGATTTTCCACCACCATGTCCACTTCCAGGATCGAATATTAATATTCCATACGTGTTTTTAGCTGACGGTGCTTTTGCATTGAGTCAACACGTAATGAAACCCTACCCTGGAAACCATGAAGTAGGCTCACCAAAAAGGTTATTTAACCAAAATTTATCTAGATCCCGAGTTGTAGTTGAAAATACGTTTGGAATTTTAACCTCAGTTTTCAGAATATTCAGACGCCCTATCAATTTAGAACCACAAACTGCAACGGAATTTACAATGACTTTTGTATTACTACATAACTTTTTGAGAACAAGTAAAAGTTCTTCAAATCGATATACTCCTCAGAGTTCGTTTGACGTATATGACAGTAGTGGAAATATGGTTACCCCTGGTTCATGGCGTAGAGATAACGACGAATATAATGCATTGCAAAATTTACCACAAATACCACGAAGATCTCCGGTGAACGCCAGAGAAGTCAGAGAAGAATTTACTTCATATTTTAATAGGATTGGATAAGTTGATAAAAATGTATAAATAAATTTAGGTATAATAACCAACGGTGTTTTTTTTTTATTTAGAATAAATAAATTTATTTACTTACTGTTTCGGTGTTTATCCCTTCATTGCAAGTATATACTGGTAGTAAAAATGACTCCATGGTTTCGTAAGCATACCAAGTTGGATTGTATATTTCTTCGGCACCTAAAATAAAATAAAAACATCGAAAATTAGAGCGAGATAGTTGCGAAATAATCGAGAAACTAACCAACGCTTTTAAACATAAGTTACACCTTGCTAAGCAGACTATCAAAATAATTATAAATGTATCGTAGGAACATACCTGCGCCAGAACGCATAGATTCACGTTTTTTTTTCAAGTGCTTGCGAAAAGTAGTCATCAATATCTCTTTTTTATTTTTTGTTTCCTATACTGGCCTTCCAGTAACTTCAGCAAGACGAATCCATGCATCTGCTTGTTTCTTCTTATCTTTATGATTTGCATCTTTCGGATTCCAGATGCATGGTTCCAATTGGTAATGTTCCAGAAACGAAAGACTCTCCTCATTCGACCAGCAACTCATTTTTTATTTATTTTTTGTAAAATCAAGCAAGCGTGTACTCGCCGCGAGATCACAATGGCTACTAAACGCGGACCAACATGTAAATGCATCGCAAGCGCTTGCCGCAAACGCCCTTTGATCTGCGTAAAAAAACCGACACTCGACTGGATCGGAAGCAAGCAGGCACAAGCCCACGCAAGCCAAGCCAAACGCCCTTTTTACATGCTTGCGAATGTCGATCCTTGCCAAGGCTTGGCAAGCGTGTAAACGTACCATAAGACGGACCATACAAATACAACTGTTTACGCTTCAAACCAACTGTCCTCAAATAATCATTCCACCAAATACACACTTCCATACTCCAATTTCCATAACAGTCATTCATTGGTCGCAACTTCACATTTACAACTGGTTCTTTTATGACATAAAATGCCTTCTGCAAAAATCGATAGCAAAAACAATGCTCCTGCTGGTAATCCTCAAAAAAATAAGGACCGATAATTCCTTGACTTGATATGGCAGACAACAACTTTTGGCGAGTGCAAGGGGTTCTGATGCTGTTCCAGCGGATTCTCGGAAGCCTTGCAGAAATATCTGCAATTTTGTTTATTCACGTGACCGTTGATGTGAAAATTCGATTCGTCGAAGAACCATATGTTATTGAAACTCCTAAAACGGTTTTTCATTGTCCTGCAGAATTCGACTCGTTTATTAGGATCATCAGGCTTCATTTCTTGAACAATAACAATTTTATAAGGATGAAAATATAAGTTTTTCGAAATAATGCGATGAACCGTAGATTTGTTCAAATTAAGAGAAGCTGCGCGCAATCTCAACAACTGTCGTGGGTCGTCCATAACAGACTGGCGAACGCGGTCGACTTACATGCTCATTCTTGATGTCCTTTTGCGCCCAGACGATTTGTCCGGCATTGTATGCAAACACATGAAATTTATAATAACTTGCCTTATTAGGTAATAAGGCAAGTTGTTATAAATTTCATGTGTTATAAAGTTCACTACATAAATGCCTACATCAATCTGAAATGACTTTATCAAAATGGTCACATGAGTATCCTTTCTTATATCTATGGGTATCACTCTCTCAAAGGATCTACTACAATTAAACATTAGTTAGTATAACTTGCAGTTGGTAACTCTCACTCAGTTGACGGAATCAAGTCCCTTGGCATATAACACAGAAAACTCTGAGTTCCCACGAACGATAACGGTAATCGTTACCTGGAGCGGCGACACCTTCTGGCTCAAGGGACCGAAATGGTAAGGCCCTCCATTACAAAGGGATGGCCATACTGCCAGCACTCGTTGGGTCAAACCTCAAAACTGCCAAAGCCCGGGTCAACCAACACACTGCCCGCCTTTTCGCGTTCGCATTAGTTCAGGCTAGCATAAACAGCTAGACAAGTTACGCTATAACTGAAACAACATCACTGATAGATATATTTCCAATAAGATAATTGGTCGAACACAGTCTGATCATCACAGAACTGGTACCTCTAAAATAGCATATCTGTTAAATCTCCATGATCGCGTAGCGTCACCAGGATCGGGAAGAAACACCCTTCTTATCACACACGCAGGACCAAAGACACAGAGTACATTATATATAGGGGTATAGAGTATTCAGCTGACCTCTACCGCATTCGCCATCTGGTGGCTAACGACAAAACAACTTGCAATGTATATATACCTACGCGAGCGTACCCAGCTTCCTATAGCTATACTCATGGCTTAGTTCCTTTTTGTTTTTTCACGTTTATTATTTATTTCGTTAAAATGAAACACACAATCGAATATTAAAAAAAATTATTTCGTTTTAAGAAACAATACTTAAATACTTTGAATTACTTAGAGCAAAATAAATGTGTATAATTACAGAAACTAGCCAATGAAATAATAATATAATTGGCTCACAATAAGACTAATATATTGAATGATTTGTTTATTGTTCAAAATATTAGTTTAATTTTGAGTACCACAGAACAGTTCCAAAAAAAAATTATTATTTATATAATGTTTTTACAATATTGTTTGGAGAAAAATATTGCAGGAAAGAAGGCAACAATGTCTTCTAAACTAACGTGAACATGAAAACAAACTGTTTTTGAGTACAAAAATCACACAAAAAAGAAAGAAAAGAATATTATTTATTTATATTACTTATTTTTCCGTCTCTTGCTGTAATATATTAAAGCCTGATTCTGAATTTCATCAGTGGAATCAATATCTTTGGTTGTGCTAGTACCATTTAATAATTTATTGGTCCACTTACACCAATTGTGGGCAAAGAACCTACTTGAGAAATCGAATATAAATTCTATTAAGTCTCTTCTGTGGCGACTGCACTGAACAAATTGTGTGTCTACACATTTATGTACAATATGGTTTTCATATAGTTTTTTAAATTTTTAATATGACTTTTATTTCTTAGAATATGGTGCAGAATATCCTGGATCTCAGAAAAACTTTTTGTTAAATTTTCGCTTGGGTAGCATAGGTATTTTTTATCTTTTCTATATTCCCTGTGTTGTAGGTACCTGTTTTTAGATAGGTCATCTGTATATAAAGATCCTTTGCAGTCTTTGCAATTTCTGTAAATCTTTTTTGCTTTACGCAATATGTAACCTGTTACATATTCGAGTTGAGCAACTATTCTGGGGTCCTTCTTTTTTGTATCGAAATTAATAATTATAGTGTAATTTAAATCATTTAAATCAATTTCGCAGCATTGCGCTTCTTCTTTCTTTTTTAGTGAAAAGAATAACTCGTCAAAAGATTCAAATACGGCACAAAAATCTTCTTCACAATTGGACCCTGGAGAATAATTGCTGCTCATATTATTAACAAGCAAAGAAGCAAATGCAGCTTCAAACCCAGCACAGGTGGGCGAGTTATTTCTCACACCATGACTACGTATGCTCCCAAAAAAGTTTTCAAGAGGATCTTGGTTAAAATGTCTGCACCAAAATGATTTAATTTGATACTCATTAAATAGTTTGTCTCTTAAAATGCCCATATTTTCAATCGTTTTTATCCAATTAATTATTGATGGTACAGTAGCACTCCCTTTTGACGTTATATATGTCATCGACTTTAAAATAACTTTGGCTTGCACCCAAATATGTTTGTGTTTTGAAGTAGGTGTTACATTTCTTAATAAATCTTTCCCAGACCGGACACCTGAGTTTTTCATACTTCCATTTAGGGAGTCAAATAGGTTATCAATAAAGATAATAAAATCAGCAGTATCCTTTGTTTCCTCTGGTAGAATGCAATTCTCTGAAAAGTGAAAACAATAATATTAGTTATGCACTTTGTAGGGTAAGAAAGTGAAAAAAACTTTATTAACTTTATTTCATCACAGTTTCACAACACAAATGAAATTAAATGCATCATGGAATTTATTGGGTCTTAGTACTCAGGAAGATTTGCCTCCAGCACTATACCACCATCTAAGACAACAAACTGGACGTGATGTTTGGAATAAAAAGGCAAATAAGTAAGAAATTATATAATTGACTTACCAGCTAAATATCCCATGGTTTTCCCAACAGTTTGGCTAAACAGTTGTGAAGCATATTTAACCTTCATTTTTGGGATTTTATCCCTGTTACAGTGATTTTCTGTAAGGTTTTTTATTATTTTTAATCCTTTATATGTTGGATTATTTTCATACAATTGCATAATATGCTCCCATTTTGCCCCCTTTTACATCACCATCTATTGTAAATTTAAGGTTTTTCGTTAATAAATTATTTCTCATCCCTTTCAGGAGATGTGGGACATCATACAGAGGAATAACTTGCTTTCCTTCAATTTCAAATACAGAATGATTATAATCAATACTTCTTCTTGCATAATTTCTTCTCGTTTCCTCGATCAGGTAATTTATGGCACTTGTATTTGATGTGCCTTGATCACACACTGTAGCCAAAACAATAAATCCAATGGAGTGGAGCTTCTTTATAACTCCTTTTATCTGTACTGCCAAAGTATCTTTTCTCCCTGAGCAAAATGAGTAATAGATAGGCTGTTTATAATTTTTTGTTACACCCCTAATCATAAAAACCAGCACATGATCTGCTATTTTTCTACTAGATTCACCAGTATAGTTTACAAAACCTGATGCTCTATCTTTCTTTCTATTGTAATCGAAATGTGGCGCGAGTGCCATCTCATCGAAAACTAAGGTACACAACTTATCATCATACTTCATTTTCTCGACTTTTCTTTTTAATTGATCGAAAATATTTTCGTTTATCCCTGGTTTCAGAGAAGCTCTTGAAATCATTCTACTTAGTGTGACAGGAGATGGCAAAACAAATATTTTGCTTAACCATCTGTAAGCTTTTGGTCCTATTTTATACATGCTGAGAGCCATTATTTTCTCCTCTTTTGAAAATCGTCGTGCCATTTTAGGTTTACTGATTTCCCGAAACTGCATAACTGTAAAAATTGCAGCCAATGTCTTGAATTTCTTTAATGCCGTTTGAAATGCAGTATTTGTGGCAAGTTTTCGAGCTTTCTTCAATCTCATCTGGTAAGAGTTGTTCCTAGTTTTCAGCTTTTTTATTTGTTTTGCCAAGTATTGTTCATTGCTAACCACTTTCTTGGTTGTGTCTGAAAGCAAATGAATGAAATATTAACACAAACCTTCAGAGTAAAAATAGCCATTCTTGATTTCCACCAAGAGTCTGTATTCTAGCCAATTTGTATAGCAGTGAAAATCCCATTAAAATAAAAAACTTTTATTAAATCCAAATGCAACTGTCAGATTGGTACTCAAACCCATTTATTATTTTACATAATAACATAAGTATATATTTTGATATAACTTATGAAATTTATAAATGAACTAGCTGTGCCCCACGGTTTCACCCACATAAGTTTCGATACCATGGGAATAACGGGATAAAAAGTATCCTATGTTATGGTGTATGTTTATGGTTTTCCGTTCATTTAATTTATCATGTTTGTTAGAGAGGTTTTGATCCATATGATTGACCCTATCGATTGATGCTATAAAAGTACAGGTTGTTATTTTTTCGGATTTTAGCCGGTACGATTCAGCATTTTAAAAACATTTTTTAGCTAATTTAAAAAAATCTGCTAGCTGTTTCTTTTAAAAAAAATAAAGGAATGTTTCCTTAGAGTAAAATTTGCTATCTCCAGTATTTAGGTTACTTTCCCTTCAGGTGAGGCTCAAAAATTCCACCCTGTATAGTTAGTATAAATATCTACTTACTTCTTTTGCTAGTAGCAGCAAATTGTTCAGGTGGCAGTTCCTGAGATAGAACAATTTCAGCAGGAGTACTGCTGGTTCCCTGGTTTGTTACATCCATAAGAGGTGGAAGAAAAATTTCAGCAGGACTGCTGGTCCCTTGATTTGTTACATCCATTAGAGGTGGTCTTCTAATGAGAGTAAATCCTGTAAATCAAAAGTTTTTTTTTAAAATATACCTAATATTAGATAAAAATTACAAAATTATCTAGTCGTAGTAGCTGTAGTCATTGTGTTCACAGGATTTTGGTTTCAAACTGGTTAGATATGAACTTCTTGGATGGTACACACAGTAAAATACATATAGATACAACATAGTTATTTCTTAAGAAATTTCTTCTTAAGAAATATAATAATTGAATTTATTATTGATTAATTATAGTTTTTTTTTTTTTTTAACTTAGCCTTATTAATTTAGAATGCAAAAGCTTATTACCTGGTAAACAGAGTCGAGGTATGGCATCAGCACTTAAGAATTTGCTTCTTGTGTGGTACCGAGCTTCGAAATGCAAATGACATACACGGCGGCATTTAAAAATGATGTCATTATCCAATGCCAAAACGGATCCTCCAATATTGTAAATCCAGGTTCTGAAGCGTTCAGGTTCCTTGTTAGGGTTAGGAAATTTGTGGAGGATTTCCTTTTCCGAACCTAAAAGAAGATATTTATTACTAATAAATTAAGATATACATATTTTCAAAACTAAGTTTCATATGATCATTGACATATTTGTACTTTCAAGCAATACCAATTCGTATAGTCACGAAGTAGATTGATGAAGTCAGTATCCGCATTTGTCAGTATGCTTAACTAAACAACTTGACTTCCATAACAACTTGACAACCTTACTATCCATTACAGAATGTCTTGAGGAAGGATAGGAGTAGCTTATAACGCAAAGCTGAGCGGGTAGCTTGTTTTGAATTATAAGATTTTAAAGTATTCAGTATTATTATCTTTAATTTTACGGGATAAAAAGGTTTTGCCTGTTTCTCTTAGGGCTTTCGAGTAGTTTTGACGTGAAGAACAAAAGGCACAGTTTTATTTAAAGAAAAGCAAAATCAAAATCTCTTACCATTACCACAATTCGGTACACAGCATATTTTTTCTGACGACATTATAGAAAATCGGAGTCCAATAAAGGTTGCCGGGGTCCACGGAAAAATAGTATGTTCGTCGGAGTCCGGGAGAGAGCATGGGTAAACAGAAAAGAATGAAGTCACAATAATCCAAAAAACATAGCCAGGTCGTAAATAAAATCCACAGTAAATCTTTCCGCGAAATAGAAACAAAAATAATTCCAATAAACAATGTGACTTTTCTTTGGCGTTATTTTAAATAGCGTGAAATGAAACATATCATTTTTTTGGTGTTGCGTAGTGTTGCTACAAAAATATAATAGGTCTTTACCTATGAAATTGCCGTTTTGTATGAAAAAATTTAAACGAATTTTTTTCATGAATTTTTTATTTGTATTAATCGAAGTAATCACCCATGCAATCAATGCATCTTTGCCATCGCAGTGGCAGTTTATTGATGCCCTTCTTAAAGAAATCAGCTGGACGGGAGGCAACAAATTCTTCAAAGGCATTTTATACTGCCTCTCGGGTATTGAATTTTTTACCCGCCAAGAAGTTATCCAAATTCTGGAAAAAGTAGTAGTCTGTAAGCGCAAGGTCTGGTGAGTAGGGCGGATGACGGAGAGCTTCCAACCCCAGTTCTTGCAACTTGGAGACCGTCTGCTGTGCAGTATGAGGTCGCGCGTTGTCGTGCAGGAGCAGCGGAGACGAGCGATTGACCAATGCTGGTTGGAGATGCGCCAGCTTCTCCATCATTGTGTTCAGTTCTTCAAAGTACACATCTGCAGTAATGCTCACCCCGTTTGGTAAGAAGCTGTGATGAATCACACCGGCGCTAGACCACCAAACAGTGACCATCACTTTTCTAGGGGTAAATTTTCGTTTAGGGCATTGTTTAGGTGCTGAACCAGGATCCAACCAACTTGCTGAGCGCTTGCGGTTATCAAACAGAATCCATTTTTCATCGCAGGTAACAATGCGGTTCAAAATTCCTTCATTTGTGTGTCTGTTGAGCAGTGCAAGGCTCGTCTCGACGCGTACTTCGCGCTGGCGATCATTGAGTTCGTGGGGCACCCATTTGTCAAGCTTTTTTACTTTGCCAATTTGACGCAAATGGACCAATATTGTTTTGACGCTAACGTCGAAAGCTGCTGCTAATTCAGCCGTAGATTGTGTATCATCAGCTTCCACAATCGCCTTTAATTCGTCATTGTCGACCAAAGTCTTCGGACGACCGCGAGGTTCATTTTTCAGGTCGAAATTTCCAGAACGGAAGCGAGCAAACCAATAACAGGTGGTGCGTTGGTTTGTAGTGTTAGCTCCGTAAACGTCGTTGATGTTGCGTGCCGCTTGTGCCGCGTTGCTGCCACGACGGTACTCATATTCCATAATTACTCGAATTTTTAACGTATCCATGATGACGAAAAAGATTGAAATGCGATGAAAATGTAACACTAATCAATAAAGAAATGACTATTTTTGGAAAAAAAATCCATGTTTTTAAAATAAAATTAATTTGAAATTAGAATTGTTAGCCAAACAAAAATTATTTTGATTTGAAATGGCCAGTACTGCAGAACGGCAATTTCATAGGTAAATACCGATGCTTCCAACCCCGGCAAGCGTAGCTTAAACTGATGGATCGACCCGTGCGGCTGTAATTACTTAGCAATTATATAATTGTGTATTAATTTTATTTAATTTTATTTAGTTCAAATTATATACATCTTCAGACAATATTTTATGATTTTTTTAATTTTCCTTGTGTACGATAAGGGGTACAGATGCGCCATCTGTTGAGTAAAGATCAAACTATACCCCGAGCCTTTTTTCCCATACAAAATAAAAATGTACGTAAGTGCAAAGACCCTGACCAAAGACATTCAGTGTTTTTAATGCTGTTGCTGCAAATGATAACATTTTTAGGTGTGATTTTTCTCAAACATTTCTTTACTAATGTTATAAGATACCTACTATTTTTTTAAATTACATTTTGTTTACCTTAGAAAAAAAAAACTTGAATTGAAAAGTTTTTTTTTTACGATGAAAATTATCCTGTAAAATTTTATTATGACACCGAAGTGTAACATTATTTTAAAAATTTATACAATTACTAACGTTTGTAAATTGGTATAAAACTTACGTCTAGTCTTTATCGTTACAAAGATATTGCTATGAATACGAAATAAAATATAATAGAAAAAGTGTGCGAAATTCGGTCAGTCAGAAATATGAAGCTAGAGTTGCCTATTCCAAAGCGTAGTAGGTACCTATGGAGAAGAACGGGCAAGAAATTCCACGGACACTCTTTAAATAAAATAAAAATTGATACAAAAAAAATGGTTAAATCATTCATGTATAACTACTGATGTTCCCGAAATAATTTTCGACAGGCTTGGTTGAAGTTCTGTGTCAACATTGCATCTAAACCATATTTACTAGACAAAACTTTCTTAAGACTCTCCATGCCCTCTATAGTTTTAATTAGATTTGTCACAGATGGTATAGTTGTCTGAGTGAGATTGGATTTTGTCTCCAGTTTAAATTTTTTTAATATAATAATTTTAAAAAAAATTTTGCTTTTTGCCACAGTTCATGATGAGGCGAATTGCGTTTGACAGGCCCTTTATACATTTTACCATTTGATGTGAACATACTGCTCACATATAAAGATATCAAATAGATTATCTATTAAAAGATTCATCTCGATTATTTGATAAAATTAAATTAATTACATTGGAGTACGATGTTCATTATGAATTTGGAAAATTATCCATTATACGTCAGCTTCTCATATAGTTCATGTAAGTTCTTGTTGACCACTTAAAAACATGCAAACATTCCACTAAACATAATTATTTTAATTATACTCATCAAATCTGCTGCAACCTGCTCATATTTGTTCCCTCCCTGTTTCCTCTTGAAAGCTTCTAGCGTCTGCTCGACAACGTAAATAACGAAATAAATGTAGTTGCATAGTCACAATGAAAGAGACTGGGCATTGGCATTGTTTGCAACTTTGTTGGGAATGAGCTGGCCGATCTCCAGCCAGCCCTTACACATCAGGGTGTACAGGGCCTGAAATTTACAGTTTAGATGGGACAATATTGGCTCTATCTTAAACAGACGTGCCTCGGAGCTGTCCACATTAATTTAACAATATGAAACGAGTATGCGACATGTGTGCGCTAAAACCTGGAGTATAGAATGTGTCAGGTTCGTGACTTGACCGCAGACTCCATCGCCAGAATGATGGTAAAATATATATACAACTCATCAGCCGTGGTATCTATCCATTGGCTGATGCAGCTTCTGGGATGGAGCCTGTGGGAGTCCATCATCTGGGATACCACCTGCTGAGCATACCTATTCGTCTACGAGGCAATGTACTCCATAATTTGCCGATCCCATATGTCAACGAAAATGTCATATGGGTCGACATGAGTTGTCGAACCAACATTAATTTGGGAGAACGGTTCCCTCCTTAATTCAGGTCGAATCGAAGTCGGAAACTCTCCAGTTAAATTCAGTCCACCCCCACGGCTGGTCCGTCACCGCTGGTAGCGTCAGCGGCGAGCGCAGCGTCACCGCAAGCAGCACCAGCGGCGGGCCCAACGTCATCGCCGGCAGCGGGCGCATTAACGTCGTCCTCATTCAACGGTGTCGGCAGCATGCTCCGGTACACCCTTGGAATCGGTGGATATGCCAGCAGCAGGCCCTCGTCGCCAATGAAAGATTGGTTTCAAATCTGGTGGACACCAGAAGTTTGGCCATGGCCGCAAACCAAACAAAAATCAGAACGTACTTACCATAATTGTTAAGGAGATCCTCCAGTTCTTCGTCCTTAAGGCTCTGACCATGGCGACGAGCAGCTGGTGGCGGACGAAACAGATGCGCCCTCTCTAAATCCACGAATCTGTAACAAAAGGAGTGTTGTAGTACCTAGCTTTACCTTAACCTACTCGATCTTTAGAAATAAATAGAAAAGTTCTAATATAATTGTTAGTATCAACTAAATGGAACAGATTATTATTGAATGTCCAAATATGTAATGCCATATTTATATCAAATCTTATGTTATTTTCTCCCTGTGGCAAGCTGTTACTATAGGGGAATGTAAACAACACAATTTTTCTTAAACTAAGATTACACAGTGTTCTATAATATTGGAGCAATTCTCCTTTGTTCACATTTCCCCTATTACCCATAAAAATTAATAATGAGTGTTCTGGTTAAAGTTACATTTAATATTTTCTTTCATAATATCAAATAAAGAACAACCAGGCATACAGTAATTTATTATGGAGTGTCCTGGATATTCATCTGTCAACAAGTGGCCTAAGTCCTTTCCAATCTCATCGCAAAATAATACAATATCATTTTTTTCAATTAGTTACATTGTTTTTTAAATATTCAGAGCAGGAAATGTCGAATCAACACAGGGCTGCGGTAAGGTGGTATTGCATGTTGTCAATGAATGGTCCGGTGTATGTTCATTGGATGGTGTTTGACACTGCTTACAGTTGCTCGCTTGTGATTTCACCGGCTCCTTCATTGCCAACACATATTCCTAAAGTGTTACGGGCTAGACTCAATAAAAAGAACTTTATAGTTGGACAACTTGTATTACTGCCTACCTCGGCACTTCCTTATTACTTACGATACAAAACAAAGTACAGACAAAGGACATGTAGCGGTTAGCACTCCTAGTTTATTATATAGAATCTTATTTAATAACTAGTTGTAAACACTAAACACGCACATTTCATAACCTATTACATCACATTTCTCGTTTGACACTTACAATCTGTCACATTCATATTCCGCTCACCATAGACAACAAACGAGAAATATATCATTATCTATTGCACAACATGACTAACAATAAATTACAACTATTACTTATTTAGTATATTTACAACACACATAATATCTACGCACATATTATAACAAAACTAACAATTATATTTACACTCCACATCTAATAAGGTAAATGTACATAACATATGAGAGAAAAAGAACGTGCGTTAGACAGTGTAATGAAACGCACACATGATCGGCAAAATTTGTCATATGTCAATTTGATATATGTCCACTGCACGATAAACTTTAATTGCGCGATGCAGGATTTATATGACGTCTGTCTGACGACAGTTCTTTCAGGCGTAGTTCGCATGTGGCGAGTTAGATACCGCCACATTCCCATTAGATGTTCAGAGGTATTATATTTGTTAGTCATTGAACTACGTTTTTCCTGTAAATGGTCAAGTTCAGATTGCAAGTACCTATTCTGTGTCAATGTTGATTTTCCTAGTATTTTGTTTAAAATTAAAAGAATACATATCTAATTGTTTAAGTAAATTTAGCCTTTCTCTATTCAGTTTAACATTTTTAATAAAGAACTTTTGTCTTTTAAACATCTTTTGTGTTTTGACAATGTATTTATTGATTTTAAAGTATTTTTTAAGTTTGTTTTTACTGGTGACTACCCTCACTGAGTTACATGACTTAGAATCATCACTTGTCAAATCTATAGTGTAAAATGGGTTTGTGGCAGAAATCATTGAAGGGGCAACAGGCATCAACTCATTGAACAGACTTTGATTCAGCGAGGCGGTGATGTTATGATTTATAGTCTGAAGTTCTGTTATTTGACTTTGAGCCTCATGTAGCTGCTGTTGTAATAAATGTTTGTGACTAAGAGCTTGTTCATAATCTATGCTATACTTGCTGAACCCGTCAACAACAAGTTCAAGTCTGTCCCGTTCATCTATGGCATGAGTGTATTGAGTATATATCTGAGCCATTTAAATTTTTAACTTCCTATTCTTTTCATGGGCATCAATGAGCAGCCTTTCATTGTTATCTATTTCCTTGTACAGTTGGCATAGGACTCCTTTGAAGCCTTTAATTCGCTCAAAGCCTGATTGAGTTTGGACTTTTCGAGGCGAGCACGGGCGCTGCGAGTCATAATCATAATTATAACTTTAATAGACAAGGTTTGAGTAGACAAGAAATCGGAAGAGAGAAGGTAGGTAGTTGTGGCAGTAGGAAATGATTCGTTTGAAAGGAAAAAAATGGGTCAGTGGGTCGTCTTAGGTTGAAATTTAGATGTAAGTAAATAAAAAAGGAGTTCTGTCACCAAACCAAACTAAGGTTATGTTATGTTTAAAAGTTATTGGCATCAATAAGTAGCCTTATTAAAAGTGAACTAAGTAATTGCTGGTGAAATTTTAGTACGTAAACAAACGACTAGCAAGTAAAATAAAAAGTATTGTACCTGATATCAAGATGACAATGCAAAAGTCACTCGGGTAAATGTCACCGATTCACATTGAAAGAATTACACTTATTTTGCACTTCATAGGTGAATCTAATACAAAATACACATTATTATCCTATTTACTTGATGAGTAATTGGATATAGGCCTTTTAAAACAAAGAAATGTAATATTTAACATTAAAATTACAAGAGCAAAGTTAAATCAGCTGTTAGCTGTTGTGTTGCCACAGGAAGTCCTTACGCTGACGGCGATGGAGGCCCCGCCGATGTTGATGGCGATGCCTCATAATCCAAAAACCTAGACCAAAAGCAATGTTGTAGTACCTATATCTTTAGAGATCTATATCTTAAGAGATACGTGAAACGCGACTTTCGCTGCCGGCGAAGGCACGTCGTATGATGATGGTGACGGTGGGGCTGGCGACGGTGGTGCTGGTGGTGGAGATGGTGGAAGTGGTGGAGATCGTGCTGGAGCAGCGGGAGGTACCAGTCTGGTCTAGGTGGACATTTTGAAACAAATGTTAAAACTTGCTAGAATAATATCTACAACTGACACAGATAAGTAGAACTACTTACGGCGGCCACTTGCGCATTTTCCTAATATGGAGTGTATGGAGTATCTTTCATCTAAGGGCGTGGACACATGTCTGCGGTGCGGCGCCGGCCACCGTGTAACGGCACGGCACCTCTACCGCGAGGCGGCACGGCGTCGTGTCGCGACACGGCGCCTTGTGCGGTGCAACGCGGGCACAAACAGTAACCATTGTTCAGTTTTTATCTTGATATGGACCGCGAAAGACGTATCATTTTGCTCCTGTTACTAAGACGACGAATGAAGAAGAAACAGAATCAAAGAAAATATTGGGTGCATCCATATCTTTCTATAATGAACCATGATGGAGGTCATTTTGAGAGGAAATATGAAGCGCTGAAAAAATGTGGTGATGAGAAATTTTACGAATATTTTAGAATGTCTATATCAAGTTTTGAAGAACTGCTGACCAAAATTGCACCTCGTATACAAAAGCAGTACGTGTTCAGAAAACCTGTGGAGCCTAAGGAAATGATAGGTTTAACTATACGGTAAGAAATAAAAGATTTTTACATTGATATATTTTTTTATTCAAATCAAAAGAGTAATAATTCGAATGATTGAGTATATTATTATTTAAGAAAAGTCGTATTCTGATTCTTGTGTATCCGTGGTATTGGATAGAATTTCTTCCAAAGGCGAGATTGGTGATGTTTGGTGACGATTTATGCTTTGAATGGATGAATTATAAGCTGTTTGATAAGTCTCATAAGACGTTGTAGCTTGTGGTGATCGTGTAGCTTGGTGATAATTAGTGTCGTAAGAAGTTGCTGTCTGGTATCCACTATATGACTGACACGGTGGTCGATGGAAATCCGTTAAAATCTTTAAAACTCCACTTTGAAACATCAAAGTCTGGTGGTCATCTAACTTGTTTAAAGATGGCAAAATAGCTTTAAAAAATGACAGATGTCGATTTTCTGAAGTACCTAAAGTTTCAATAATTTGCCTCTCAAATTCATCACTACTTGGTTTTCGCTGTCGCGTAGTTGTACTGTATGGCTGATATCGTGATCTCGTTTTTGGATTTTGAAATCCTTCTTCTATGCTGTCGTCGGTTACATTTGGAGCATTTTTTTGCAAAAACATGAGCTGTTTGTACAAATGGTATTCTTTTATATGTTTTGCACCAGCTCCAGATTTTTTTGAAAGTTCTATCTTCTTCATATATTTCATAAAATTATATTTAATGTTGGTCCACTTTCTAATTACGTCATTACCTGTAACAATCATAAAAAAAAATGTTTAGAAATATGTAATTAAATAGTTGTTTTTTAATATCTCTGTAAAAGTTAATTAAATATCCTATTTACAGGTTTTTGGCGACAGGAAATTCATTCAGAGATATGGAATTCACAGATTATCGTGGAAAAAGCACAATCGGGAAAATTATACGAGAAGTTTGTCGGGCTATATGGGACATCCTTTTAAGAGAAAGCATTCCGAATAACTAAAGAGCTAATAGAACAAATAGCTGAAGATTTTGACATAAAAACTAATTTCCCAAATTGCATGGGGGCATTGGACGGGAAGCACATCAGAATTTGCAGTCCTGCCCACAGTGGATCTCTTTTTTTCAACTATAAAAGCTATAATTCTATAGTTTTGCTGGCATTGGTAGACTCTAGATATAGATTTGTATATGTCGATATAGGATCGTATGGGAAGGAATGCGATTCCACGATTTTTCATAATACAAAATTATACGAATTATTATTACAGAATCGACTTCCAATACCAGCGCCAAAACCTTTACCGGGGCTTCAAAATTCAATTCCCTATGTTTTTATCGCAGATGAAGGTCTACCATTAATGAACAATCTAATGCGTCCATACCCAGGGAAGCATCTAAGTGTAGAACAAAGGGTTTATAACTATCGTTTAAGTCGAGCAAGAAGATATGTCGAGTGTGCTTTTGGTATCTTCGCAAATAAATGGCGAGTATTTCACCGGCCTTTAAATGTTCAATATAATTTTGCGACAGACATTATTAAAGCATGCTGTGTCTTACACAATTTTGTTGTTACTCGAGATGGAGTTAGAAAGTCTGAAGAGCTATGTATTGATAACACTCTTTTAAACATTCAACAAACAACAGATGCAGATTCTTTATCAAATCCAGTCGATATAAGAGGCGAATTTTGTAAATACTTTAATAGTGATGTCGGTGCGCTTAGTTGGCAATTAAGCAAAATATAACTAAAGCTCGGTCCCGGAACAAACAATTTTCTACCTGTTTTTTGAGCCGACTAACAAAGCCAAAGTGTTGAGTATGTGTAAAGGATGGCAATATATAATATTGTGCAAGTTAGACAGAGTGATACAATGGTTATCACTGTACGAAATTCGCTTTGTTCTGCGTTTGCGACTGAGTTTTAGTTAAAAAAAAAACTCGACAAGTTGGCCTATTAAACATTAACGCATTTTATTCACATTTAAATGTTAATTGTATTTTAAACTTTTTACATTTAAATTTTCACCTATTATTATGTCAAAAAGATAAATGAATAAAATATGTACTCACCGAGACTTGTTTTTTCTTTATTGTCCTTCTCGTCGAAAGATGGAAAAATATTTCGGCATACATCTTTCCACCCTTCAGTTTTCAAATTTTTATCCTTATAATTCTCCTTTGTCTTGTCCCAGAGAACGGGACGTGCTTCCACGAGTGAAATTAAAAAGTCGACATCTAAATCGGCAGCCATTATTATGCATTAAATAACACGTGCAGACTAAACACCAACAAAACATTAACTAGCGAGCGGTGCGCTCCCCACCGCACAAGGCGCCGCACGTAGGTCCTTTTTGGTAATCTATGCGTGCAAAAGTACGTCACCTTCTAATTGTGTAGTTAAAGTGTTTTAAAGCATTAGGCATGACAGACATGACATGTTACAATATTTTGGATCATGACTCGTACACTAGTACGAGGTCTAATGGTACTTGAACAACATTGGTGATTTGTTTTTCTAGAAAAATAATATTCGAATACCTACAATGTGAAAATAAAATACTAACCTTGCAATTTCTACGGAAATATTTGTGTGTGCATGGTGAAATATATTGTTTGTGTATTTTTAAATATCGTAATTAATTAATAAAACAAAGACCATATTTACATAATACCTTTAATATAAAAACAAAGATAAAATAATTAATTGTTTAAACTTCTTGTGGAGCATTTAATAATAATAACACAGATTGAGGTAGGCTGCCACTAAATTTTGGCTTTACTCTCCGCATGGATGATATGAGAGGGTCAGAAGATACCAGCAGTAGATGGAGCATGTCCTCCATATTTTCTTTTCTAGAAAATTTTCGAGAATGAAACTCTCTGAAATTTCTTATGTCTTTATTCCGATGTTCCTGAGCTTCTTCCGAAAGGTCGCCTATTGGTATGATGGCCTCACTTATAATAAGGCTCCCATGTATCAGAATTTTATGGACACTTTGCGGCATGTAATACCAAGCATACTCTTGAACATACAAATTCGCCGTTTCTGCCGCAAAATGTTCGAATGCTGATGGCGAAACCCGAACAAATTGTACGAAGGATTGTAGCAAGTCTTTCAATCAGGTCTTTGTTTATTCCGGTAGCTTCCGAAGACAGCTCAGGATTTTGGAAGAAGGTTCGAGCCACATTTCCAGTGTTACTGCTGCCATAGCCTTGCTTGGGCAAGTCAACTAGGATGTTTAACTTCCTTCGCAAGTTTTCTTGAACTTCTTTTTTTCTTAAATCAGTTATTGTCTTCTGCTCTTTCCCAATTCTCCAACGCTTTATATCAAGCCGGTATGCTATATTTAAAATACATTCCATGCATTTTATCCACGCATGTAGGCTTGACAACCCGAGTTGGAGCGAATTTTCATTTACTGGCCTGGCTCGTACTGCTTCAAGATCATTCATTATTTTAGGTGATGCACCGCAAACGTGGCAATTTTGTGAAGCTGTATTAGAAAGGGTGCTACAAGTTTTACCATCAATCATTGTTAATGAAAAAACCGTGTCAAAGATGTATTTTATTTCTTCAATTTCAATTTCAGTGGGGACCAGTCCTTGTATCTGTTCTTTAATGTCATTTACTTGCTGCGTTGCGAAGTCTGACGTTTCTTTGTGAAACATCATTTTAATGGGACGGCAATATTTCGTTGATGATGGTACAGGGTTTTTCCACAGGATCAGTTCTCGATTGTCTGTTTTTGATACAACTGTCATTTTAAGGGGAACCATAGATATCAAATAAACACTCGCATCATCGCTATCACTGTTCTCAAACGCTTGCATATATCGGCTGTGACCTGATGCTCCATCACACCCCCACTTGAAGGCAATTTTTATTGTAGACGGGTCATACTCTTCGAGGCATTCTTTTAGCACTTCTTCTTGTGCAGCGACAAGTCTCTGTATCGTATGTTTTACTAGCGACTGTAGTGTTACTTCTCCAGAAGCTTCTGTTATTGAAATATCATCAGGGTAGCACATTTTCTTCGCATCTAGCAGCCGGTTATATGTTGGATATATATTTGCATTGTGCGCTTTTGTAGTCTGCTGAATGTCAATGTATTGCTCTTTGGTAAATTTATTATCTACAAAGAGAGCCAATGCTCTTTCAGGCGTTATTTTTGTGGGAACCTTTATGGGGGTAGAAATACATTTTTTCACCTTGTTTGCCCTTTTTGGTGAAACAGTTGGGGAAGACACCATCTTAATTACTTTCGCAATATCCCTCTTACCTTCGCGTCTTAGCTTCAACTGAGTAGCCAAAGCAAGTTCTTCAGAAGTACTTTCTTGAACGAGCCCTTGTACCCTCCTTTTTTTTGCTGAGCGACTGCAATCTTCAAAGCACTCGCTTGGACGTCCCGTTTTTGCAGTAACCTGTTCTCTTAATTGACCTGGCACACATTTAAATTTCAAATAACAATCCAACCACTCTTTGTTACGTAGCAAAAAAATATTTAATGTACGGTTACTTTTTTTCCATTTAAAAGCAAACTGCCCACATAAATTTTTTATCATCTTGCAAAATTTTACTTTCGATGCCTCGTCAAACTCGTCATAATTCGTCGTGTCTTTAAAATAATTCAGTATAGTATTGATTTTGCGACCAGCGATTATTTTATCACACGTTTTACACCACCCACCATATCTAAAAAAATAAAATAAATACTTATGGCGGATATTGGCACACAAAAATTTCAATTTTGAATGCTTAATAAACTAAAGTAACGGGGAAAAGACATTTTAAGACCAATCCGCTTCAATCACAGTAGTTCTACTCTGGTTTAATTTAATTTAATTCTCTATTTCATTACTATTTAGTTATATTTTCATCATATAAGTATATCGACAATAAAAATTGTTATTGAAATAAATGTTAGGCTGGTTTTACAGTCACGCCGCTAGACGCGCCGTTGGACAGCGCGCTGTTGGACAGCGCGCGTTTGAACAGCGGTGCACCATAAAACGACATTAGTACGGCGCGTTTCGCTGCTGTGAGACAGTCGTGTACAAACAGATACAAAATGAACGGCAATGCGGTTAGAGTACTGGCTATTTACTTTTTATGGAAAAAAAGGCAACAAAAACGTCGAAGAACAGTAGGTGTTGATCCTTATAACGCTACAAGGTTACTGAGAGGCGAACACGTAACATCTTTCTCTGATTTACGAGAAAATAGTTATAAATTTTATAAATATTTTCGCCTATCAACCAGCAGTTTCGACGAATTACTGTGCAAGTTAGAGTTTTCTTTACGAAGATCCAGCATACGTCGCATCCCCATAGCTCCAGTGGAAAAATTGGCGATTACTCTAAGGTAAGTGAAATAAAAGAGTAGGTTTTGTAATAAATGATAATATTTGTTTGGCTTATTTTAATCACAGTCGTATTTTAATTACAACCTAACACACTTATTCATAAATGCTGATTAAACCTATTTTAGTTAAAATGGTCTTAAAATCGGAATCTTCTCTTTCATTTTGCAAATGTAGAAAAGAAACAAAACACTTGTAAAACCTATATTAATCTCACTCGTTTTTAATGAATAAGGGCATTATTTTAAATCACAGTGTTATTATAATCATTGACTTATTTTAAATCACAGTCTTATTTTAATCATAATCTTATTTTAAATCACAGTCTTATTTTAATCATAATCTTATTTTAAATCACAGTCTAATTTTAATCATAATCTTATTTTAAATCACAGTCTTATTTTAATCATAATCTTATTTTAAATCACAGTCTTATTTTAATCACAGTCTCATTTGAATCATAGTCTCATTTTAATCAGTCTTACTTTGTAGCTAAAAATTGACAAGTACTTGTGAGGTTCACTGGTGTGTGTAGTTAGAAGGAACACCGAATGATTTGTTGGTGTGTCTATGTCAAAGTATTGTGACAAGTTAGTGTGCCTGCTATCTTGACGTCAAGCTAGCAGGCACACGAAGCCTGGCAACCTGACAACTTTGCCCTTTCGGAGCGGCATTGCCTCCCAGGCAGTAGCATTTTGATTTTTGCGAAGTAGTAATAAACTTTTTAAAATAAATCTGTAAAAACTAACTAATATCCTTATTGATCCTCATTATCAGGATAATTTGAGTTATTATCGCCAGTCGGCGATACGACATTTGATAATTCTACTGCAGATTCATAAAGCTGCTGTTGAGGTGTAGAGGTGGTAGCATAGGCATAGGTATAATTATGAAGTGGCAATGTTTGAGTTGTGTAATTATAAGTAGAATTTGCGTTCACACTAGAATTAACATTATTTTCTGGTGATGAAAAGCTAGGTGTCGTAGTCGTTGGAGCTGAAATCCCAATAAGTAATTCTAGAACCTTTGCGCGAAACTGCAGCTTTTGATAAGCACTTAAATTACTTAGAATCGGACCAAGAGACTCAAAAAATGACAAATCATCAGGATTGAGGTTGGAAGGGGAAGTATTTTGGTTAAGCAACGTTATTAATTCGTTTTCAAAATTTGATTGTTCTGATTTACGTTTATTCATTCCACTACGTTTATTCCATTTGTTTTGACTATTTTCTGTGTTTTCCTGTGGTCTATGGAGCTGAGATGGAGTACTCAAGTTATTCGCTGATGTGGCTGTTTCAGTCAAATCTTCAGATACGATAGACTGATTATCGCTTAATGATTCTGTAACTTCATTTTCTGAAATACGATCAAGGAATGTCATTTGGTCGAAAAATAGATACTTCTTGTGTTTTGCAGCGCTTCCAGATGGCGTATTTCGCATATTCCCTTTTGTTCTGAAATAATTATCTCTGGCTGATTTCCATCGATGGCGTATTTGTTTATCTGCAATAAAAACGTATTTTTTTAGGTACTTACCTATATACTAAAATCAAATGAAAATACTTTTTGTTTTCAGGTTTTTGGCAACGGGCAGTACTTTCTCCGATTTATCTATCACATACAGAATGGGAATCACTACTGTAGCTAAGATAGTAGATGAAGTTTGTTCGACTATATGGGAAAAACTGCGTCATGAATGTCTACCTGAACCAACTACAGAAATGTGGCAGCGCATAAGTGAAGAATTTCAGTTATATGCAAATTTTCCAAATTGTTGCGGGGCGATAGATGGTAAACACATACGTATAGTAAATCCTGCAGGTGGAGGCTCAATGTTTTATAATTATAAACATTTCTATTCTATCGTCCTTTTGGCAATGTGCGATGCGAACTATTGTTTCACATATATTAACATAGGTTCTTGCGGGAAAAACTCAGACTCTACAATATTTCAAGAGAGTTCACTATTTCAAAAGTTACAGAACAATAGTTTGAGGTTGCCAGGTGTAAAGCATCTGCCGGGCACTAATATAACAGTACCACACATAATAGTTGGTGATGGTGCATTTGGTATATCCAACCATGTGATGAGACCTTATGTGCGATCCAACATGACTCATAAAAAGAAAATATTTAATTACCGCTTAAGTCGTGCTAGACGGTACATAGAGTCGACGTTTGGAATAATGTCCAACAAATTCAGAGTATTCCATACTCCTATGAGTGTCAGTTTTCCTATTGCAAAAAAGATAGTTCAAGCCTGTTGCATATTGCATAATTTTATTAGAGTACGGGATGGCTACAACATTAATCACACATTAACTATAACGGGATTGACTGATCTAATTAACGACCCAGATCATAGATCAGGAAACACATTACGCGATATATTCGCTAATTACTTCGTATCACCCACTGGTAGCGTGTCATGGCAAGATAGATCTGTGTTCTGATTTTATAGTTGACACCTACCGCGAAATTCAAAAATGGAACGAAACGAAACGCAGTAATATCGTCGTGGCTTATTTGATTTACCTACCCAATTAATATTTTTCACTGGGTGACCCGGCAGACGTTGTACTGCCTCAATCGATAAAATTTTCATATTTATTCACCTTTTAAACCTCCTCTGGACTTCCACAAATAAATCATAACCAAAATTAGCCAAATCGGTCCAGCCGTTCTCGATTTTAGCGAGACTAACAGCAATTGATTTATATATTTAAATAGATTAGAATTTCTGAAATTCGCGGGCGGACAAAACGATTTCACTTAATTTTACACTAGGTAATAAGTAGCTAATGTGACTTAATTAAGGTACCAGACTCGTCGGTTACACTTGACAAACGATCTTTAAAGTTAATTTATATCTCTTATTGTGAACTGAACACTAAAAGTGATAGAATGTTTTAATGGAGGATGGAGGATTTCGTTTGTGCAACTAGCGGTAAACATGTATGTAACAAAAAAGATTTTATTAATAAATGTTTCTTACCTAAGTCTGTATTGAAATGTTCACCACACAATTCCTTTCCAATTTCTTCCCAGGCTTTATTTTTTGCGTCCTTATTCTTATAAAGATCATCGGCCGGGTCCCATAAACATCTTCTAATTCGCACTTCGTCAATTACTCGACCCGTATCGATGTGATTCATTTTGTACACAACAGTACCTAACGGGACGTCTCAACGGCGTGAGACTAAAACGCACAATGGCCGTAGAAGCGCACGAGCGGCGCGCGCTTCGACCGCGCCGCGCGAATAGGACGCGTTCAACGAACGGCGCTGCTCAAGCGCGCGAATTTGAAACGCTACTAATACCCCAATACATATCCGAGCGCGCGCGCTCCGACGGCGCTGCCGAAACGCGTGACTGTAAAACCAGCCTTACGGAATAATAAAGCCATACCTGTCCTCTCAAGTTCCATAGTAAACAATTAAACAATTATCTCATATAAACAAACGTATAAGTGCCTTGAAACTTTGTCGTTAACTGGCCGAAACACGATGTGCGCTCGGACGTGTCAACGAGTTGTAACTTGTACACTTATTTGTTCGTTCCAAATCGCACGATCAGCTTAGATATTGAGTGTTTTGATTTGCCTGGTTATCTAAGTTTTTATTAAAATAGTTAATAATCCATTTGAATCGCCTAAAATTTATTACTTTTGCACGCATAGATTACCAAAAAGGACCTACGTGCGCCGCACAGTGGGTCGAAACTATGATTTTAGTGACTTAGGGCTCAACTTTGCTTTTTCACTTTTTTTTTTATGCGGATGGGTAGAGCTCATTAACCTCAATAATAATTGTTCTGATGTATTTTTTCCTAAACTTTATACTTTGGGTAGAAAAATGTGTTTTGTTATTTTTTTGTATGGAGCGGCTCAAATAAACTTAAATTCCTGCTAAGTAGCGTGTGATCCCGCGTTGAAACTTTATTTTTCATATACCTTGTCTGGTCTTTTATCATTTGATGCTATAAACAAATGCATAAAGTTGCAACTCTGCCAAATAAATGGATCGAAAAAAATGAAAAAATACATAGAATAAAAAGCTTCATTTTTTACTTTCGTAAGTTATTTTAAGTTAAATTTGATATGGAATAGTAAGTAAAAGCACGTAATAATACACATAATTACTTAGCAACTAACAACAATACATTTAAAAGGTCCCTAATTAGCTTAAATTTACTAATACTACATATATTAGTAAATTTAAGCTAATTAGGGACCTTTATTTAAAAATGTGGATATGAAATCAATTAATTTCTATTTGTGTGTTTAATTACTGTAATTAGCTTAACCTTTTACCTTATAAAAAAACAATGTTTTTCACTTTTAGTCATTACTGTAATATTAATTAGGATAATTAGTTAATGAGGGTAGTAGAAAAATTTGTAAACATTGTCACTGGATTCTGGAAGTATAAAATGACCATAATTTATTATATACTAACTAGTGTTCGTTTATTCGTACTACTACTAACATCTCGTGATTCTGATCGTCCCTTTTTCGTTATAATGGATAATTTAGTTAACAATTTAGATTTATTTATGATTTTAAGAGAGCAGGTCAAGTCACTGTCGGATAGTCAAAAATTCTTTCAATTCCTACAACATAAAATAAACGTGACCGAAGAGAACAGTGTTGAGCTCCAAAAATTCTGTACGCGCTTTTGTTCAAATATAAGTGCAAGATGGGAACGAAGTAGTCGCACGTTAGCACAGTTTGTAAGAAAAAATGGTGATTGGTTGGAACGTGCAATAAACTGGCCCGAAGGAATGATACCTGAAGCTGTGAACACTGAACAGGAAAGGCTCGAGATTTGTAATACTGAAGATGTCGAAAATCTACCACCATCTACTACAGAAGCTTCGACATCTACATTTACACCTCGAAAACCTTTCGAGGAATTGGGCTCCAGGCAAAAACGAAGACGCGTTGATCAAATTAACCAATCGCTTTCGTTATCCCCGGATGAACTTAAAGCTACTACAATTGCTAGTTTAAGAAACACCGGAAATGAGGATGTAGGAAAAATTATGAACCATTTACTAAATCACCCCGAAGATCTAGAAAAAGTTAAAGAGTGTTTAAGTACAAGTAAACCGAAAAGTAGTACATATTCACCCGATAAGGCACTGTCTTTATTAGTTTCACTTAAATTAAGTAAGTGGCAGTATATAAGCCTAAGAGAAGCAGCAAGTGAAAATAGGTCTGATTTATACCCTTCTTATTATAAAATAAAACAAGCGAAGGCAAAATGTTATCCAGGGAAAGAAGACATAATTATAACTGAAGAAGGAGCTGCTATTAAACTGCAAGCTTTACTCAACTTGACGGTATCTAGGCTTTTAGAAGTGATTGATTACTTTAGATTTGGATTCGCCAACTGAGTTACTGCTAATAAGCAAATGGGGTTTTGATGGAGCCTCAGGTCAAAGTAATTATAAACAAAAGACTGAAGCAGAGTTTGATGACTCAACTATCTTCATGGCCAGTCTAGTTCCTATAAGGCTTCAACAATGTGATGGAACAATTGTTTGGGAAAACGATCGACCCTCATCAACTTTCTATTGCCGTCCGATAATGTTCAAATTTACCAAAGAAACGCAGTCAACAGTGGTAACTATAAAAGCTAGCATAACCGAAGAAATAGAAAGACTTCAGCCAATCAAGTTCAATCAAGTTGAAGTTAAGCATCAATTGCACTTGACGATGATAGACGGCAAAATATCGTCATATTTGTCAGACACATCTTCAGCTGTCTGTGATATCTGCAAAGCAAAACCGTCAGAGATGAACAATTTAGAGTCACTTGCTCAAAAAGAGAACAACGAAGAAGTGTTCCAGTATGGAATGTCATCTTTACATGCCTGGATAAGAAGCATGGAGTGCTTACTTCATATCGGTAAATATAATTTTATTAGTTCATAATTTTTTTCACGTTATATAGTTACTTGTGAGATTTTTATTTAAGTGATATTTCTTTTTGTTTGCAGCTTATCGTTTGGACTTCAAAAAATGGAGTTGCAGGGGCGATGACAAAGAAAAAATGTCACTCAGAAAGAGCGCTATACAGCAAGCGTTTAAGAAAGAATGCGGTTTACTTATTGACGTAGTCAAGCAAGGAGTAGGCACAACCAATGATGGCAATACTGCCAGAAGATTTTTTAGGGATGCAGAAACAACAGCTCGCATAACAGGAATAGATAAAGATTTAATAGAAAGGTTTCATGTGATTCTTCAGACGGTTGCATCTGGAGAGAGCGTGGATCTTTCTAAGTTTTCCGAATTTTGTAGAGATACTGCACAATTGTACGTTCACTTATATCCCTGGTATTATATGCCTTCCAGTATACATAAATTGTTAGTACATGGGAGTGATATAATTAAGCACTTTGGTGCCATACCTATAGGTAAACTGTCGGAAGAGGCAGCGGAAGCTCGTAATAAAGATTTCCGGAAATATAGAGAGAGTCATTCTAGAAAGGTAAGTAGAACGGCGACAAATGAGGATATTATACACAATCTTCTTTTGTCTTCTGATCCAAAGATCACAAGTCTAAGACCTCGAATGGTGAAACAAAATATAATGGTTCTCTCTCCAAAAGTCAAAGAGCTTCTGCTGATTTTTCCCACAGAATCCGATATAGATTTTATTGATGTAGATAATTTACAAGATAGTCATAGCGATAGTGAATAAGATTTTTTGGTAGTTTGTAAGTTTCTTGTTTTTTTTATTAGTTTATAAATGTCAAACTCATAATTGAAAGGAAATAGTAATGTTTGATGTTGTTTATAGTTAGTTTTTAGTTTGCTTGTGTTAGTTGTAGTAATGTTAGTTTACCTTTACTAATTTGTATTATTATGTACCTATCTTTACTTACTATTCAGTATTAAATCTAACTTAAAATAACATTTCATAAACATGTTAAAGTCATTAAAACAAAGAAATTGAAATTCATAGATCCCTAATTAGCTTAAATTTACTACTACTACATATATTAGTAAATTTAAGCTAATTAGGGACCTTTTAAATGTATTATGATTAGTGTGATTAGCTTTAAATTTACTAATACTACATATATTAGTAAATTTGAGCTAATTAGGGACCTTTTAAATGTATTATGATTAGTGTGATTAGCTTAAATTTACAAATTTACTAATACTACATATATTAGTAAATTTAAGCTAATTAGGGACCTTTTAAATGTATTGTTGTTAGTTGTTAAGTAACTATGTGTATTATTACGTGCTTTTACTTACTATTCCATATCAAATTTAACTTAAAAGAACTTACGAAAGTAAAAAATGTAGCTTTTTATTCGATATATTTTTTCATTTTTTTCGATCCATTTATTTGGCAGAGTTGCAACTTTATGCACACGTTAATAGCATCAAATGATAATAGACTAGACAAGGTATATGAAAAATAAAGTTTCAACGCGGGATCACACGCTACTTAGCAGGAATTTAAGGTTATTTGATCCGCTCCATACAAAAAAATAACAAAACACATTTTTCTACCCAAAGTATAAAGTTTAGGAAAAAATACATCAGAACAATTATTGTTGAGGTTAATGAGCTCTATCCATCCACATGAAGAAAAAAGTAAAAAAGCAAAGTTGAGCCCTAAGTCACTAAAATCATAGTTTCGACCCACTGTGCGCCGTGTCGCGACACGACGCCGTGCCGCCTCCCGGTAGCGGTGCCGTGCCGTTACACGGTGGCCGGCGCCGCACCGCAGACATGTGTCCACGCCCTGAGAATTCGCCCCCGCTCGCGCACGCGTTACGGCGGCGGCGCCGCAACGTCACACGGCGGCCGGCGCCGCGCCGTGGACATGGGGCCGCGGCCTAAGTCTCCGGTACGTAGTTTCGTCACATATATCGTCGTTGATAGTCCAATACCGCGTAGCTAACTTTGTTTAATACCGCGGATGTACACTTTCGCTAATTTTAAAGGAGAGTCAAAAAACAGAAGTTCATAAAAACTATTCGGCCGAATTTCGAACGAACTTGAGTCTAGGACCCCTTCGTTCCCCTTAATCATATGTTCTATTTTTAGACTCAATATTCCTAATATTTTATTTACAAAATCACTTACGCTATATAGTTTCAAACGATTCTGGATCATAGCCAGCACTTGCGCGAAATTATAAATGAAAAAAAAAAGTACCACAAACTCAATCAATTATTTATTTAATGATTTATGTATTTAAATGACTAAAGGAGACGGATACGCTTTCATACAATCTTGGGCCTGGATGTAAAGAGATGAAATTGGTGTCAATTAATAGCTACTATATTATCAAACCATCACTGAAAATTTTGCGGATTTTAGCAATCTGAGAGCCGAGTTAAAAGAGATTTTGTTAAAGTGAGGTTACGTAACAAAACAGCTGATTTTTGAAGTGCGATGTATAACCTCATTGTGCGATAGGTAGTTGTTTTTTTTAAAGATAGGATGCTGTTATAATTATAGAAGGTAGGCCGCTAGCGGCACTGTATACACGGTTAGTTCGCTGTAAAACACCAAATTCCGAAAACATTACATTCTCTTGTGCCTAAACGGACCCTGGCACTTAATCCGATAGGTAGATAGTCCGATAGAGAGCCACTAGCGGCACTTTGACTTGCCTTAATTATATTTGTAGAGTGGATGGAAATAAGGAAACACAAATACCTATTAAAAATCATGGGTAAGGAGATGATAATTAAAAATAAAAATCGTTTTTAATTAGTATATTTTATTCATCTTCAATTATAATTAGAATGTCATCTAGAAATTGTGCAGGTGGTACAATATTATCTTGGTACCTAGCCCAACTAAGGTACCATATTATTGACATTACATGGGCGCAGCAGCCTACAGTCCGTTTGCCTACGATGCAGTTACAATAATATTTTATTATTGCTTCCCTGCCTCTGCGAGAGCTGTCGACTAAAATGTAAACAAAATACGGTTTTCGACTTATATGCCTCGAATGAATGCGGCCCCTAAGTAGCTATGAGGTATTTGTAACTGACAGCTCTCGAAGTAGGCTGCTGCTGACCTCCCTGCACACTTCTATCACATAGCCATCATTGCCCCTTACATGTTCACCAAAATAGGAACGTGCCTGCTTTATTTGATATGTGCCTTGTGATATTAGTATTAGCTCAGTATCGGTAAGCTGGGGAAAATCATATAGGTTATCATTTTGTACAGTTATTGTTTGAAAATCAGCCCTACGCCTATTATAATGGTTTCTTACAATAAATTCTGCTAATACATTTTCTGTATTCATATTCATATTTATTTGTACTAATATTTCCCCAGCATCTACACGATCAATAATAGGAGGGTGAAAATTGTTTAAAAGAGCAGCAGCCACCTCAAAATCTTTCATGAAACTTTTACTAGCTACGTTAAAATAATTTTGCCGTAATAATTTAAAATCTCTTTTGAATCTGCCGTTTACTACCTCCACTACCCAACGACATATGGTGACTGCTCTCGATTTATTTGCTTCACTAGTGGAAAGCTGTGTCTCACCCTCTTCTAATGATGCAGGCACATATGTCCTATATCCACATTGGTGCAACAAGGGCAATGAATCACGAAAGCCCCTATCCAGTATAAAAGCATCACCTTGAAGGAAGTATTCCCGTAATGGTCTTTCATTTGAAAATTCCTTTTTCATTATATCAGCGTCTGAAGTGGTGGCTGGATAGGGGCCCAGCACATCAATTATATGCCCATCGGTACATACCATTAAAAACGGTTTCATAAGATTGCGATATTTGTGCATGCTATATGTTCTTTTTTGATATAAATAATTTGAACTCTTTTCAATGTAACAATATGTTCCATCAAATATTACAATGGGCCTATCTACTCCCTCAAAGTTACCAAACAATGTGTTAGGTATTAACAGATTTCTTTGCACTATGTTTTGTCTATTTATATGATTTAAACCTAGGTGTCTAGGTACAAAATACTCATACAGCAGATCTCTCACTTGGTGTAACCACTTTTCTAGAGTTCGCCTAGACACTTTTAATAAAGTTGACAAGCTCTCATCAAAATCCCCAGTTCTAAGCTTAATTAAATATGCTGCTAAAGCTAGGGACCCCCTAGGAATTTCTAATAACTGAGGAACCTCATTAAACATTTGATGGAACTGCACTTTGTTTAACCCTATCCACGTATGCACAACATGGTCTTCCATATCATCTATACTCTCAAAATGAAGTAATCCTGATTCTACAACTTCTTTTAAGGACATCATGTCCTGGATATGTTTTGCTGTAAAAGTCTGTACATAATTATTTCTCAAACTGGTAAGAAAATCCCATGCTTCTATAACTAAATGTCTATCACATAGACAATTATTCTCAGGTACATAATATTTATACCGACTGAGCAACATCTTTCTAGTAGAAAGTGGAACTCTGTACCTCTCTGTTCTCAGGTATCCTTCAATAAAGCACCTACTTTCTGTTTCAACAGCCCTCATGTAATCTGGTAATACAATAGTAGGTTCAGGCTGAATACTTCTAACTTCTTCAACTGGAGGTTCAGCAGGAAGAACTTGTACCTGTGGCTGTATTTCTTCAATTGGGCTTGCTTGGGAAGAAGTTGATGGGCCAGAGACCATATGGACAGCAGCTCTGTCTGCAGCAACCCAACAAGTATGGCATATGCGACTAGGTACTTCTATCTGCAACAAACAATACATAATCATTGAAGTAACAGTAGTCAACTTCCCTGTCCAATGAGTCATATATGACTCATAGGAACGTACTAGAATAAGTTCATGAGTCACAGGTGACTCATTTCTCTATACAATTTGAGGCACATTTTTCGGTATGAACGTGACATGATATTTATTTAATTCGTACGTGGACGTATAGCAAAAAGCCTAATGTTTACAATGATAAAAGAAAATTTCGCGATTTTTTTATATTTATCATTTAATCACTATAGAAATTTGCCATAAATAAAACTCTAATAGGTCCTGCAACGTAAGGATTTTATTACAAGAAAATATTATAAATATAAAATCAAGCATGTTTCTCATTATAACATTCTAAACAGAATGCTTTTTCACACCTTTTGCACTCAGTGTGTACTTGCTTAGCTTTTCTTGCCAATAATCCTTCGTTTTTCAATTTGACATAGCACCCAGTGCATCTTTTTCGGACGAGTTTATTGTTTGCATTTCGAGGTATTTCTTGTAGAGAATGTCCAGAATGACTTGAAGAGGCTATTGAAGGTCTTGGAGAGTTACAGGAGATTGAAGATCTTTTAGGTTGGTTACTTTCTGTGGTTAATGCTGCAGGTCCAAGGAAATGTCGGACTAGATGTTCTTGGACTTGTAAAACTGACAACTTAGGGCCGTCTGCCAACTCGTTGTAGATGCATCTGGCATTGATAATGGCGACTTGAAATAGCAAATCTATTGCTATCTTTTTGTACCACGATAAACTTTTACGTAACGGCGAATGAAAGGAAGCAAGTTGGTCTGAAATATCGATGCCTTTTTTGGCATCACTGTAATCGATGATTGCATCAGGTTTCATAATGTCGCCGCGGTAAGTAGTGACGTTAGACATACCGTCTCCATGGCAGGTTGAGATCATAAGGACGTCGCGTTTATCATGCCATTTTAGTACAGTATAGAGGTTGTCCTTTTGTCTAGCTATTTGTTCTCCTTTTCTTAACTTCGCCTTTACTACTTCTTTTGGCAAATTTCTTTTATTTTTACGTAAAGTGCCGCATAAATCAGTATTGTGACCTTTTAGATACTCGGCCAAAGGCAAACTGGTATAATAGTTGTCAGCGACGATAATACGACCTGCATCTAAAAGCGGCTCTGTGAGCTGGTTCAACAGTGGTACTGTTGAACCAGGTTTATCAAGACCCTCTAATTGATGCGAAATCCCGTTATAAAGTTGGTAGGACCATGTGTAGCTATTTATTGTGCAGGCCTTAAATATTTTCATACCGTAGCGATCTGTTTTGGCTGGGTTATAAGTTCTTATTAGCAACCTTCCATGAAATTTGACCATTGACTCATCAACGACAACAATATCGGAAGGTAGATAAAGACTACGAAAATTGTTTACCATTTTATGTATGAGTGGGTCTATTTTATGAGTTCTTTGCTCTCCAACGACACCTATTTGGATTTCTGTAAAGTGCCAGCATCTTAGAATGGAGCTGAACCTGTTATACGACATATTTATTCTGAGCATAAGAGAATTATAGTAAAGCACGTCTAATTTCCAGTAGTGTTCGATTTACGGCTTAGGATTGAGACCCATGTAGATTATTACTCCAAAAAATGTTTTCAATTCCTCTCTAGTGACGTCTTTCCATCTTGTCATTCGACTAAATCGTGCAGTTCGTAATTCTTTCAACAACTGAGCGTAATTATTGGTATGAATTACCATTTCATCAATTAAATCCCATCTTCAGTAATTGCGTCGATATTTTGTACACCGTGATTGCCTATAAACGTTTCTCTCCCTAAAGGCAAAACATCTCTTTTCCATTGGGCATCAGATGGATCGGATGACGATGAACTTGCTGGAGTGGGTGACGGAATCTCAGTACCTCTGCCTGCACTATTTCCTATAAAATCTGCAATTACCTCGGTATCCTCGCTTTCTTCATCTTCATTGTTGGGCTGATATTCTTCGTCACTTCCGCTACTAAATGGTTCTTCATCTGAATTTTCTAAATACCGCAACAATTCTTCATTTGTATATCTTCTATAAGCCATTTTCTAGATAAATATCAATTTATAACCACAAAACAGACCTTTTTCCAATAAAATATCAATTATAACCTCAAATGAACATTCAACTTTCTAACCTAATTGTAGTTATGACAGTTGATTGACATTTGACGGATGATGTATTGTTAGTGTCACTCAATAAATGCATTTGTGTGTGTGTGTTCACATATGACTCATTGAACGTGGTAAAGACAAATTAACGCCCTACGTTCGTGAGTCACATGTGACTCAAAAAAGCTAATGACCGTAACAATAAGAAAAACCTGTGGACGTAGGGCATTATCAAAATGAGTTGGGGACAGGGAAGTTGTTAATATGCCGCGGTGCCTGAGTCAACCATTTAGCGCACATACCAATCATAATGCTGTTTTTGTTCTGGGCGCCGCATCCATCCGCCACCAGTCGAACAGTTTTGACATTTTAATTTTGCACTGTATTTTGAAGCGTGTTATAGACTGCCGACGCTATTTCATTTGCTCCTTTACGGTGTTCATCTTCAGTCCAGGTATACAGCGTTACGTTGTCCCTGTTCAAGGTATTTTCTGGCACCGACTTTACGACTCCAAAATTATATATATATAATTGGCGACTGTAATATGCCGCCTGATCAGATATTTTAGGCAATACCTGATTTTTTTGGCAATCAAAAGAAAACACAACTAAATCGTCCCTTTTTTCTTTTAGCAGTCGATAAAATGCTCTGGCCTTCAACATATGTACCCTTTTCTCCGTCATTAAATTTACTTTTTCAGTTGGATCTGTTGATTTTTTTATACGTTCAAGTAGCTCATTGCACTTGGAACAAGTGTCTGTACGAGGTCTTCCAAATCCTAGATTGTAGCATGTGTTGAAAATTGATCTAAAGTAACATTCACGTACTTGGACTTCATTGCTTTGATTAAACATTCTCCACATTTTCCGAATGTTTAGAGTAGATGGCAAATATTTTCTCATAACGGTCGATCTGCAATAATGTGACTATAAGCACTGAAATGACTCTATAAATCTTTTGACTTCTCTCAATTTATAGATATTTTTGGCCGATGTATGATCTCCACCCCTTCTTTCTTGAACTATGGATCCTGTGCTGGCAAATGTTCGAGATACTTTTCTTATTCTGTGCTCAGTAATCCCCAAAATATTTATGAAAGTTTTTTGGCAAACTCGTATTAATTTCACTGAATTTCTCTTTCGAACAAATAATTTTGTTGTATTTTGTCTTGGCCGGCGTCTTTTCACGTCTCTGGTGCTCTTTTCTTTTTGCGAGCGCGTTCTGGAGTCACTTCCACTACATTTTCTTCCATTTTTTACTGGTTTTATAACGAAATGTAATTTTAAAACGCAAAATAGTCAACCACAGTTTCACAAGGAAATCACAGCCACGACACCATCTGCGGTCATCTTGAACATCTTAATATAGCGGCCTGTGATTGGCTGAAATGGACAATGGCGTGTTTGCACGTGATTGGTTTAGGACAGTGGCGTTTTTGCTTCTCACCTTAACTTTTAAACACCATTTACTATGGGACAGTAGGAACTTTGCGTCTAAATTGTTAAATGTACTAAATTAGTTTTAACAAGCTCTACTAGATGGCATTCATACTTTAGTTTTCGTTCAAGATGGACAGTGGCGGATTTGCTTTTAGACCCCTCATATTCGGATCACCAATTCCGTAAATCTCTATACCTCTACAATTTTCCTTTAAACACGTCATAAGACAATCATAATTGGACACGTCTTTTCCCATTGCAACTGAATTATCACACAGTCTCTTTACACAGCCACCTACGCCGTCAGGGGCTCCTTTTCCATGACCTTTTTCACTGTAGTGCCATATAATATTGTCAACATTATTCGATTCTTTGCCCAAATAATTTGCAATCAAGTAAAACATTGATTTATTTCTGTATTGCGTGGTTGGGCCGTCACTGAGTATATGTAAATCGGTTAAGTTGGGACTTATTTCTCTGATTCTATAAAGAACTGGTCTAAGATGAGCACATATCATTACTGGATCATGTCGCAAATTTTGTGAGATAGTGCACATTGATGTCGTCTTAAAACCACTGTCTAAGTTTTTGCTGTAGTATACGCATGTGTGAAGGGACAACTGGGGCTTAGATCCACCAAAATGAGCAGACTGTACTTCAGCACTGTATTTGCAATTATAGTTTTCTGAAAAATCTATGTGTAACAAGCCTTCTGAAGGAGATAATTGTTGTTTAAGGTTTTGAATTGACCAGATCTGGTGAATTAAATTAGCTATGTGCTGCATATACACCGGTAAGTTTGAGTTAAACAATCCTACAAGAGATTTCTTTGTGGTCTTTACTGTCTCTTTAATAAATTTCTTACATTGTTTCTCCTTCCCTTTAATAATTACGCCCACATTTTTAATAACCCATCTATCGTACGTAATAAAGTCGTTTTCGTCAAAATCGTTAAATGTAATTTTCTTATTTCGGCAATCCTTACATATTCGCTCCAAGCAATCTCGATTAAGTGTATTATTGCAGCAAATTGACACATCAGAAGCAGACCCATAGGATATAATTTGTGTGATCGAACTATATTATCACTATTTTCATGTCGCCTGTTTGCTACTACAACGTGTTAGGGCAAAAAACCAGATTTTTCAGAATTCGCATTTTAAAGTTTGAAATGTCTGTAATTTGTTTCCTTTTAAGATTAGAAGTTTGATATGTGTTGTGAAATTAATTGTCTAATATTGGAGATAATGTAACATAATGACTTGTAAGTATATTTAATAGAAGAAACTAGAAAAATAGATTTGAATTAGAACAGGGAACAAATATCACACTGTTCTTGAAAATTTAAAAAAATACTAAGTAACATTACTTTGTAACACGTTTTATATGAAATTTCAATTTTCGTTTATATGTTTTAAATGATTATAACACGTCGTTTAAAAAAAATCTTTATTTAAGTTTTTTATTTTAACATAGAAATAGTATTAACTTAACTCTAAAATGGCGAACATGAGATCAACTGTCAGTCTATCAATTAGATACTAAAACTTATAGATGATGATGTATATTGTACTTACTCCTATAATCACAATCATTAGTAGGTACATTAAATTGCTCCAAACTAAGGGTACAACTATTATCAAGCTTAGCTTCAAAAATGATCAAAAACAAACATGAAATAAAAATTACTTAAAACTTTGTAGAAAATATCAAATCAACCCTTATCATGAGTAAGGCCTAAAAATAATAGTGGGGTTTTTCGCAGTTTTACAAAATGTATCCACCACAAGAAGACACGCACAGCGTAATAATTGTAACAAAACAAAAACGTACAATGACAAAGTAAAAAATTGAAAAGGTCTATAAAAATAGGAACTTCCGCATAATATTAATTACAAAGCTTCAAAAAATGGTCTATAGTATCTGGGAATTACATTTTTGTTTACCAATTCCATGAGATCGGCTTTTTTGCGCTCAGATAAACCAACTTTAGTCTCGTAAGCTTTTGATACCACTACGTCTATCTCCTTTTTTCTCTTAATTACTACCGCTTTTTTAAAGTCTTCTTCAGAATATGACGTTTTGAAATATATAACCCTTGGCTCATCTTTCAATACCTTAATTATTTTCATGTCACCAATCTTTGCAGGATTATTTTCTTAATCTTTCTGAAGTGCTACCCCCATTTGAGTGCACACTCTCTTCCAATCGTAGAAGTCAGCAAAACACAATTCTGTTACTTTAAATGGTTCGCTCTTCTTTCTCGCTGCTTTAATGGCTCCGATAAAAGCATCGGGAGTGTACATTGGTCCACTTTTTAACTGTCTAGTTACTTGCCTTTCGATTTGGGAATGCGCAAAGTCCCCTTCATTCTGCGTATGACCTTTGATCAAATATTTATGGGTAATAGATCTTATATTTATTAAATTCAGAACAGCAAACAAGTATATAGCGATCATAAATTTGTTTTTCTGCTGCCCAGCGCAGTTGTCAGAATAAAATACGACATCAATGTTCTCGCCTGTATTGTTAATTTCCTGTAAATATTTGTAGATACAAGTCCCTATTTCGTTAACGCCTCTGTGAGCATGAGATTCATCCCATACGTAACTTGAGACACCGTTTGTATGAAGATCATAAACAGTAAGATTTAAAACGTTCAACTTCGACTTATAATAAAAAACTGAAACTTCTCCTTTTGGACACTGATGTACAGCTTGAAGATCATAAACTGCCACTCGAATACTCTTATCAGCTTTATCTTTTGCTTTTTCTTCACGTGACAGCTCTTTTTCTCTTATATGGACTTCATACTTTTCTTTCATTGCTTCTTTATCTTCATTTTGACTATTTTTATATATTTCACAGAGTTCACACAAATCTTTTTTTGGTGTGAAGAAAGAGATATTGAAGTCTTGCGAGAATATGCGATAAAACATTGTGTAATTGCCAAAGGAGATGTGGTTATTCTTGCACTGTTCTACATAATCTCTATGAAGGTCAGCCACTGTCTTGCTTCCATCTATATAGTGCCTTTTTGAGTTTGCTCTGGTGTAATGAGATTCTATTTTAGGTATGGCTTCTATAAACTGTTTAATATTGGATTTAATTCCTTCGTCAACTTTTGGTTGGTTTCCGTGGAAGCCTCTATTATCTTTCATAGCAGAAATATTAGTTAAATTATTTTTCTTTTGTAATGCAGTATCTATGGGTCGGTAATTTATTCCTAAAGTATTAGCAAAAAACAGTTTACATACTCTTATTTTGGTGCCGGCAATAGTAAATAAAAACGCATTGTTTTTGGTACGCTTGGGTTCGCTAGGGTTTCCATCAGCATCCATTTTAACGTAACGATATTTAGGTAAAACTATCTCAACAGAGTTTGCTATAAAACTCCATTGTTTTTCGATATTTCCTAATTTCCAATAATCTTCATTTAATGCCTTCCTTTGAATTTCAGATATTTTAGTTCCACACTTATATTTGCAGGTTTCTTTACAGGGTTCTTTCATTTGACGTTCCGATATTATTTTTCTAGTTTTGCTAGACTCGTAAGGTTTTCCTAGGTTACGCATCCGTTTGGCGATATTTTTCTTCCAATTAATTTCATTTTTCAGCCTTTTTCTACCTTTTTTAGTTGGAGTTGACAAGTCATTGTTCCCTGATGTCATTGGTAATGGTTCGAGAACTGCGGGAGACGTTATATTTTCCGGAGTTGTATTTAGTGCATCCGTGTGGCCTGTGATGCTAATATGATTTACCGGTGTAATTATGGAACGAGATACTTGATTTTCAATTAATTGGTTTAAATCCGTTAGTTGAGGTGAGCAATTGGTTGGTTCTGGTTGGGTAATTTCTTCGTCCTCGTCGCTGCTATCGATGTATTTTTGTACAATCAGCTCATAATTGGGATCTCTTACCGAATCGTCGCTATCTAAAAGAAAAAATACCAATTACTTAATAATTTAGAGAACATAATAAAATAAGTTCGAAAATTATCATCTAAAAAATTACACACAACTGCTTATCCACCCAAGTAGATTTATAGAAATTTACTTCTCTTTAGGGTAATCTGAAATTAAAAAAATCAAATATTGACCTTCGTAGAATGATGGACTGCTGCTTGAAGAACTGCTACTACTACTGCTACTTGTTGATAAAGATCTGACCGCACTCTGACAACTACTGCTGGGGCCATATTCTGTATCTAAAAATACATTTAAATTATTATTTATCTTACAAACATCGATAGGTTTACATAATAATTTATAAGAAAACATACCATCTTGGTTGTTATGGTCAATATTTTCTTTTTCGGCGTCAGCCTCAGCGTCATTTAACAATTCCATAATTTTCTTTGATCGTGACCCCATCTGCAAATTATGTAATAATAAGAAAAATACTGATAGTAAATTTGTCATAACAACGTGGTTACTGAAATATTTAATGATCTACTTAATTTTTTTTTCAAATAGAACGCTATTAACAGTATTTAACACAATTAAGAAAAGCTGTAAAGATATTCATTCAACTACTACAATGATTCACGTCGTTATAAAACAGTGCACAGTTGTAAATTTTACAAGAACAACGTAATAATTAAGATGAATCACAGTACTTATATGTATAGCATTTTCAGCAAGAACGTTTTAACTGAAAATATTACACCGTAGATTTAAAGTATATATGAAAAATACTACTTACCTTTGCAACAAGAACGCGCTAAAGTCGTATTAACACGTTTTTGACGAAATCAGGGAGCACTTCCCCCTTCAAGCGGTCGACGTAAACTAAGATGACGCGTTGTTGTAATGAACCAACGAGGGAGTTGAGACTAGAGCACTACAACGAGTTATTTCGTCTCTTTCTTTCTTTTATTACGTAAAAAATATCGCGTTTTTGCAGCAAATAAATCTATACCGAGGCGAATTCTTCTATATTATAAAAAAAAAAACGATTTTTAGGTTTTAACACGTTTTTGTCGCAAACAGGCGATGTAATGCACACAGACATGTATTCCTAGTAGATGCTTTCGGAAACAGAACCCAAAAAGGACGATATCTTCGAAAGGTCTGATACGAAATTTTAATACCTGTTTGATTTTGAAAAACACCATGCAAATTTAAGAGAGTGTCATTCAGTAAGCGTATTTGGCGTTTGCTTTTCTTTCTGGTAATAGTTTCGTTTTTGCCAGCGGTCAGTCTACTGTACTCATCTTGTACTAAGAAGTCATGCACAGCTTTTCTTACATCTCTCTTTAAGATTTTATTATTAGAACCAGGCTTATTTACCTCTTTTTGCTTTTTTGATTCCAGCCTTCTTATACGCATTCTGTATTTTTTCAGTCTTTTTCGCATTTCTAAAACTTTTATCTTCAAAGTTTCATTTTCCGCCTTTATTTTTTTCTTGTTGCGAGCAGCTATTGCCTTTCCAACTTCAACGCGCGAAAATGACGAAGAAGGACTCATCGGCGGAGTATTATCTTTCAGAAGAGTAGTGGTGGCTTTTCGCATTTTTAATAACTCACGGCGTTTTTGAGATTTTTCTCGCCACATTTTTCTTATTTGGCGCTGTCGTCTAGGAGTATACTGGTCAATCGTTTTTATTTCACCTCTTTCTTTCTTTCTATGGTATCTTTCTCTATCCGTCTTACGTATTTCCTCCTTAGCAGTTTCGCTCAGTTTTTTGCGTGCTTGTCGCATACTCATTTTTTTTTGTTCACGTCTTCTATTCTTTTTTTCTTCATCACTTAGCTGGAGTTTTGAGCTGTATGCTCGGGGCATTTTTACCTGAAATACGGCAAAACCCATATATACACACCGCTTCAACCATTATATTTAATAAAACAAGCAGGGCACAACGTGATTTCTCCTGTTAAACATGCACATCCTATACAAGACCGCAGTAAAATAACACGAGATGTGTTTAACAACAAAATTAAGCATTCACACAGTTAATAAAGCGCCAAGCAACACGTGCTTTTTAAGTGTTCATTTATTATAAAATTTGTATCATACAAGTTAACAAACTTAATAAAAGTCACTTTCGTGGACGCTTACCCTTCAGTGGACATGACAAGTTTGTCCACGGAAGTGTAAACAAGTTCTAAAAAGCTATGCAAAATACAAAAATTTGAGGTTAGCAAACAACTCATAGAATTTTTATCAATGGCCGCCGATATCTCACTAGAAAAATTGCAACAAGTATGTTTCATGATAATACTTACCGAAATATCAACGTAACAGAAAAGTTATAACGATCTTTGACATAAATTTTAATCAATCACTTATTTAAACAAAAGTTTATTTTATTTTATTCATAGAGCAAACGCACCACTTTAAACTATAAGTTTGAACTGACAGCTAAACAGTGTTGCCAACAAAAATCAATAAGTCATGTCGCGTTTCGATTCATACAGTATCGAATGCATATTTTAGTTAGAGCACGGAAGGGGTCGCAGCAACTGATAACAACATGTTTATGTTTAATAATTCGTATAAATAAGATGATTATTTTTCACAATATTGTGCATTTATAACTATAGGATATTAGTAACAAAAGTAATGATAAATAAATTTTAACTTTTCGTTTAGAGTATTTTTAATGTTCATATAAACTTATGAACATCGACTGGAAACGGTCCACGGAAGGGGAGAAACTATTGATATTTTTATTAGTCAACAACAATAAATGGTAAACTATTGTATGATTAAAATTAAAGCAAATTAATAAAAAAAATATTAACTTAACCTAACCTAACATAAACAATAAAAGTTAACTTATTTTATACTTCGTCACCATCAGAATCCACTTCAGAATCAGAAATTCAAAAAACCGCCTTGCTGTTTTCCCGTCGTTAGTTGTGCCTGATCCTTGCTTAACGATGTCAATCAAAAGGTTGAGATCATCTTTGAATCGATCTTGAATGAGTTTTTTTCGTGAATGCAATAACTCTTGATGACCTTCTCCTCTTGCAGACCACTTTTTGAAGTCGAGACGATACGCTATGTGTAGAAGACATTCCATCACATTAATGCGGGCATGAAGTGATGATAATCCGAACTCATACACACCAGAAGAAATGGTTTTTGACGCAATGACATCTAACTTATTCATTTCTGTAGGCTTAGCCAAACACAGGTAGCAGGCCGCATTTGACTTAGCTTCAGACAGATATGTACAAATTTTGCCGTCAATCATCGTCATCATTAATTTGTGACTAATTTCATGTCCTTGACATTTTGAGGGAACGAGAGCTTCAATTTCGTTATCCATTGCAGTTTTTTCATTTATGACAACGTCTTTGGTTTCTTTCACAAAACTAAACTGGACTGGACGGCAATACCTAGGTGAGCAGGGTTTTGGATTCACTCATACGGTATCACCGTCAGCTGTCAACTTTAATGGAACCAAAGAGGTCATAAATATGCTAGAATCATCTTGACCACTCTCTATGTTTTGCTAAAATCTACTTTGGTTAGATGCACCGTCAAATCCCCACTTTGATATTAATATCAATTGTTTATCTTGTATCGCATCAGGACTACTAATAGTTTCAAAAATTCTGTTCACTGTTAAATCTAGTAACGCTTGTAGTGCAATCTTAGCAGATGAATCCGTTACAGTCACAAATGTCTTCGAAGGGTAGCACTGTAGCTTAGCTTTTTGCACTTTATAGTAAGACGGATATATCTCCTTTGAACCTTCTCGAATAGTCGTTTCCCTTAATGTGATATATTGCCATTTCGATAGTTTTAATGAAAGTAGCAAACCTAGTGGTTTTTCTGGTGAAAATATTGTTGAAGGAGCTGGTTTGTTCAACATTTCCTTGATTTTTGCTGCTGCTTCTGGATTTTGGAGCATATGTTCAATAACAGATGCAATATCCTCACGACCATCTCCTTTCAAAAGTGCTGCAGCTGAATAAGCTACTTCATTAGGGTCATCGCCTATATGTTCATCAGATCGTCTCTTCTTCTGCTTATTACTTAGATCTTCAAACGGCTTTCGAGATCTTTTTGTCATCGTTGAAGTTGATTTAATTGTTGAAGTTGATGGTACAGGTTCAGGTACAGGTTCAGTAGAAATATTTTCACTTGTTGATTCTTGAATGAGCGAATTGGTTTGCACGCAGTTTGGCCAGTCAATATTTGCCTCAAGCCAATTACTGTAATCGCGTCTAAAAACTTCACTTTTCCTGTGGGATCGTAACCATCTCTTTTGAACTGCCCGTGTAAATCTTCGACAAAATTCTTTCACGGTTACACTGTCTTCATCTGAAAGGCTAGAGCCCAGTCGAATAACAAGTGTGTTGAACAATATTTCATGATCGAAAGACGAAGCATCCTGATTGCTCAGAATAACAAACAAATCCAAATTTGTAATAATGCTTTCCATTATTCACGATCACTGAGCAAAAAGACACGGTAGGATAGATGTTAGTATTAGAAATGCTCTAAATGAACTGAAGTTGTGAATCCAATGTTTGACTATTTATTGTTATTGACTAATGATGGTATCACATTTATCTAATTACTTTCATTAAGTTAATCCTGCACTAATTGCTAAATTAGCGAGTACCCCAAATTATTTTGGTACGTATCCTTTTAACTAGGTATATAGGTATTAAGTTTTATTAATCATTAGCTAAAGTGGACTTGAGGTATTAGACAAGATTACGTATTACGTAATTCATAATTACCATGTCATTTCAAATGAAAATCACAAAGTAGGTAATACGACTTTGTGATTTCTTAGAATGTTTTGGTGTAAGCATAAAAAATATTGTAAATTACACTTGGTATAGCCATATTTAAGCATTAAAATGTATCATATACTTTTTTTTTTTTAATTTTGATGATTTAAAAAAAAAAATCGCAAGTGTTGCCGCGATATTAAGTATGTCAAAAATTCACAAATAAATAGTACTATAACAGTGTACAAGGATATAACGGCCAACCTTGCGATTCCAGAGATATCCTCATTTTTCATGTCAGCTCCATACATTTTTTTCTTATAAAAATTATAACTCTTCCATTTGTGCACACAATTACTTCATATGACATTTTATAGAACAGTAATGATCAGCAGAAGTCATTTCCAGCAAAAAAAATAACATTTAAGAAATCGAGATCCTATGTCTTCTACAGCCGATTTTCGATCCACCGTGCGCCGCGCTACGCCGCCACTGCTCCGCAAACAACGACGACCGTACGACTACTCTATGAAAAACTCTCGTAAAACAATAAAGTGCAGTGCAACGATAAAGAAATACTATAAAAGTTTATACAATATAACAAAGTTATTACCTATAAGACTTGTTTGTTTAATTCTAAACACTTAGCAACATTGATTCAATTCAAAGAAGGAATTATGCAAGAATAGACATCCACGATATCACTCCATTTGGATATTTTATTCTCATATTTTATATTTTTTGTTATGAGTTTATTTCTTAACCCCTTTATTAGGTGGGGTGAATCATGTATCATGCTTAGTGAGTGGCCATTGATGGCTATTATATCATCTGAAAATATTGACAGGAATGTTATAATGATAGTAATAACCTTTAACATACACCTTCAATATTCTTTCTTCTATAGGTTGTTGCCATTTCTAAAGGGCTCCTCTCAACATAAAGATTAGTGCATGGTCAGCAAAGTCAGTCGATTTTTCCGGAAGTGCAACAAATCCAGTGATGGAGTCTTTTTTTGTCGTAGGTAAAGGCTGCTTCTAATGCAACGCAACCTCATCAAACAGAATTGAACAATATTTTTTCTTTTCTTCCCACGTATTTACCTGAAATCATTAGTTAAATATTACTACTATTGCAACTTGCCAAGTCTTACAGGAGAGTAGAGGGATGTGTGGAGTGTGTATAAAGGTAACTTTGTACTTAGAAGTATGTCCTGCTACTTTTACTTTGAGAATAATGTCTATTTCTCCATCAATGATTTAAAAAAACCTTTCTTGAATTTCTCGTTTTCGATTGGCTTCTATATTTTTTTCATCTTGTGTCTTCCTATCGCGATATTTTTTAATCGGTAATTTATAAGCCAAATGAAGGATACTTTCAAATATCCTGATTCGTGCATGTAGTACGGAAATACACGCCCTACCGCTCCGCCCAGAGTCCTTTGATGAGAATGCAAAAAATAAAACCACCAGACATCTTTATACCCAGCCACCAGATATTCTTTTACGAATCTAATTCTTATCGGGCGACAATATCGCGGAGAAGACGGTGTAGGATTTTGCCAAACAACTTTTTTCTTTTCTTCTCCACACACAATTTTTTTTTAAAGGCACAAAGGAACTTATAAATATATTTGCGTCTGATTCCTCATCATTGCTAACTATCTTATTCGATACAGAACACCAACATTGTTGTGTCTTGATAATAATATTCCGCCAAAACTAGATTTCGGTATTGCAATGGAACCTGTACTTCATGAAATGTTTTAAAATTTAGTTAACTCCAGCATATTCATTCCGCGCGGTATAAAGACGATACTTGACAAACAAAGAAAATGTTAAATTGTACGGTATTACGACAACCAGCATAAAAAATTGAGAAAAAAACCAATACCCCCTTTATTAATAGTTATAGATCTCGACTCCACTTATAAACAGTATGCTTGTAGTACCTATTGACGATTTTTGAACAGCAAAACACTACCTTTCTTTCTTTTAATTATTTTTACCTTATTTTCCATTTTAGCAAAAATACAATAGACGTAGATATATTTAGTATCCTATTCCGCTTGACTATTCTTCAAGAGTCATAAAAAACCCTATAAGAAATCGACACGTGTTTCACCTCAAAACGAGGCATCCTCAGGATGACGATTGACCAATTGCAAACCAGAACGAGACGTGTTACCACACCGAGCGCTGGACGCAAAGCTGTTACTAAATATATATCTACGTCTATTGTATTTTATAATGGATGTCCGCAAAGTCACGCCTAAATCAATTAACTACCCATGTTAGCAAATTATTTTACTAAAGTTTCCGCAAAAAAATATTTAATTTCATTGCGTAGGTACTTGCTTCTAAATAATTATGTCGAAATGACAATGAATAAAGATGAGATTTATTTACACAGTAAAATACACAAAGATAAGACAATTATACTTAATATGAGTACAAAGGGAGGTACTGCTAATTGAGTCCTATAGAATCAAAAGCGGATATCTGCATTTTGACTAAATAGTGGCAATGAAAGATAAACGTTTGTACTTAATTATTTGATATTTAATAAATAATTATTATTTGTTTAGGTATCTTTAATTATTGATGCTATTAGAAAACACACAAAAAACGAGGTGAAGTTAATATCAAAGAAATAGGTGACGAATCTTTATTTCAGATTGCCGGTTTTGATTCTAAACATTGAAGATAGCCGTATTTGATGTTAAGCCTATTGCAGATATCCATATTTGATCCCAACTAAATGTCAGATTGCCAAATTTGATTCTAACAAAACTGAGGTAAACCAAGTGTTGTCAATAACATACAAATGTAAATTATTATACTTTAATTCAAAATATTACGTAAATCAGTTTCGCACATAAAATTAAAGTTTTTTAATAAAGTCCACGCGCGTATAATTTAAATTTTCATGTTACCGAAATATTGTTTATTTTTCATGTCAATTGATATAAAATGACATTATGATAAAAAATAATAATAAGAAAATGAAACATGTCAAAAGATAATATTCAACATACCTGAAGCAATAGTTAAAAAAAGCGATACAATTTTAAGTTAAACGAAAATAATTAAACGACGCGTGTACAAAAGTAAAAAGAAAGTAACTTAAAGTATTATAATAACCAAAATTAATCACATCAGTTTATAATTGAACATTAAAAAAATCTTTCTTTTTCGTTTTTCTAAATCCGTAAGTCGTGACCATCTTCCAATGGTTCCTCACAAAAATCTTGTACTACAGGTGAAACTGTAAGTGTTTCTTGTGAGCTGAGTAACTCTTTATAAAATGTTAAAATTTGCAGCTCTATCCACCCGGCCCCAAAATGCTTGCACAGCAACTTATTAACGTCTGCAAGTTTATTTTTGTTTATCGCCACAACTGAGGGCAAAACTTGGGCGCCTCAATCATATCAATATTTTTTTGCCGTTTGCAAATTTTTACTGGTTTTGCCACGTCACTTTTGTAAAATAGTTCACCTCTAACAAGTACATTGCCAATTTTTTTAGATCGTTTCAAGATAAACCGTTTACATTCCTTGAACTGTATTGACCAAGATGTTGTCGGCTTTATTACGTTTTTAACTGAATCCCTCCAATCTAAAATCGGACAATCTTTTCCAAGTTCCACCAAAGTCGCCGTTTCTGCTATAATTTCTTTTATCTCCTTTGGGTGTAATATGACTTCAAGTCTCTTCAATTTTTTTCAATTACTCCAAAAACCCTGTCCGCGGGCATAAAAGAATGCCCAGTAACTGGGAACACTATTTCAATTGTTTTGATACTGGGATTTCTCAGTAACCATTTAGAGCAGGCACCAACAACAATGCAGTTTTTGTTTTGGCCGCCACAACCGTCGGCGACCAATCGAATCGTTGTGATATTAGTTTTATCCGTTTCAGTTAAACGGTGATACACCGCGGACGCAACAAGATTTGAGTCTTTGCTGAACTCATTTTCAGTGCACACATAAGAGAAGACATTTTCTTTCGATAATGGTTGTGTGGATGATCCCTCCACCATGGTCAAATTATAAAAATATAATTGTCGGCTGTAATATGCTATTAGATCCGGTACCTTAGGGAGGGGAAGATTTTTCTGACAGTCAAAAGAGATAATTTTAAGCCCATCTGTTTCTTCGCGCAGCTTATCAAAAAAAGATTTTGCTCTTAGCGAATGAACCCTTTTCTCAGTTATAAGAACATTTTTTTTGCTGGCATCAGTTTCATGTTTAATTCTGCCTGAAATCTCCAAACACTTAGAGCAAACATCGGTCTGCGGTGACCCAAACCCAATATTGTATTTGTTGTTGAAAATATTTCGAAAATAAGATTTTTTCACATTTGGATGCGAATATTCACTTCTTTTGTAAACGTCATAGAGTTTTGATAAGTTCAGATCGCAAGACAGATATTTTCTTTCTGTGTGCTTTGTTTTGCGACAATAATGTGATTCTACACGTTGAAGATTTCTAATAAAATTGTGGATTGATTGTTTCTGTTCCTTGTATTTATTTTCTTTGTGGTTTCCACCACGCCGTTCATCAGCAAATTCACCAACAAAAAAAAACCTTCGCATAACGTACGCCACCCGGTGCTTAGTTATGTCAAATATTTTAAGAAAGAACTTTTGGCATATGGGCACTTTTCGTTTGAAAGTATTTAAAATTTTGAATGTTGCCTTATTCACAGTTTGTTTTTACCAAAAACATCAGTTAGCCGGATTTGATTCTCTAGGACTCAATTATGACAAAAGAAAAAGATTACTCTCTAAGTAAAAAGAGATCTCTTTTGACGTAGTTACCTAATATGCTGTTATTATAGATTTGTAAATTAATCATAAGTAGGTTCCATGGTTGTAATTAATTTTCTGTCGATATAGTAAGAAGTTCAGGGAACAATCCCATGGAACCACGGGTAATGAAAATTTACCCATGGACCCGGTAATGGGTCGACTCGGGTAAACTCTCAAATTCAATGCTTATTGTAAGCTTTTATATAACATATAACATTAAGTTTGACAAAAAAAAAAAAAAAAAAAGTTTATTCCGATCTTGTAATATATCTATAAACGTAGCAATTAAATTCATTATTATGAAGCATAAGGTCGGAATTAATAAAATGGAATGAAAAACATAATGACAAACTTATATTTTTTACAAAGTGAAATAGAATAGCACAATAGGTACGTCTTATCAAGTAAAAAAATATGTAAAATAATTATTATAAAATTTAATCAACTTCAGGAAAATCTGCCTGACTCTCAGAATGTTCAATTCAAAAGACTCATCAAATCACTGTATTTTGCAGTTGATCTGGGCTTTTCAGTTTGTCTTACACTAGGTAAATGTCCAGGGACCTGAATTCGCTTAGAAGCAATTCGGAATGAATGAATGAATGAATGAATGAAATGCACCGACTCCAGCGTGGCTTAACCAGACTCGATAAATCGAATGAACCCCAGGATTTGCACTAGCCCCTGGAGCCTCATGGTTCATGTGGTTTCAGAGGCCATTGCATATCAAGAAGTAGACCGGAGGGCGCGAGTAATGGTAGGGAAGACTGTGCCCGTCGGGATAGGGGGGGATTTGCGAGCCTACCGGATATGCATCCTTGAGTAAGCAATGGACTAGTGGAGAGACGGGTAATATTTATATAAGGATGGGCAACTTTTACGACGTCGCCGCCAGTTGGCTCCGTTCAATCTTCATCGTTGGCGGAGATAATTATGGTGTGTTCTCGGCTCTTTTCTATCTCCTTGCTGTGCTATGCTACAATTTGCTGTTTTCTGTGTCTTCATCCGAGGACTCGCTGCTGTCCGTTTCAGGTTTCTTGTATATCTCGCTGGCTGCGTTCTTAATCTTGTTTCGATCTTCTGCCGCGTCCATTCAGAAGTTGATGTCCTTTTCGAAGCGCGCCATGTCCTGTTTTAGGTTGTCGTTGCATGTGTAAATAGGTCGGCCTACTTTCTTGGATCTGGCCTTGTACTGTATTGCTGCATATAATAGGTGTGGTTTGCCGCGTCTGTGAACATGTGCGAGATAGCACATCCTGTAATTCTTGATGCGTTTAGTTACTGTCTTTCCGTCTAAGATTTCGTGCATTTTCTTTGATCTTGGTTTGTTCCTCGCGTGACTAATCAAGTCCCTCATGATAACTCTCTCATTTTTCCTCAGTCTTGACCTGTTAGCTTTGGTGATTGTCGATACTTTCAAACCGTATATCATACACGGTACAATCACCATTCTATACATGAGCCTGGCTAGTTGCCAGTCCATCTTTGAGTTTTCTGAATGGTAATAGTGACTTTGCGTTTCTAGTGGCCTGCTCGCATCGGTTTCTGATTGTGCTTCTCCTGTCTAATGTAGATGTTATGTATGTGCCTAGGTATCTAATTTCATCGACTGTAGGTAGACTTAATCCATTCATTGACACGTGGGTCACTTTCCGTGTAGTTAAGGGGTCTCTAATAAGTATTTGTTTTTGTTTCGTTTATTTGTAGGCCGACGCTAGCTAGTAGGGGTTTAATGTTGTATACGATTCTTTCTAACCCAACTAGGTCATCTGTAATGAAGATGAGATCATCCGCGAATGATAGCACCAGAGGGAGTGAGATTTCCTGATCTTGGTCTAGTTTAATTAGTTGGGTTTCTTCTTCGAGGGTTCTAAGGACCTCATCCATGACTAGTGTAAAAAGGCAAGGGGATACCGGGCACTGTTACGGGGCAAGGTTAAAGTCCCTTTTAAAAAAAAAAACTATTTTTAACCTTGAAGTAAATTTAATGATTTTAGGTTTTACAATTATTATTATTATGTGTCCGCCACGAAGTTCAAAGTATGACTACTAGCAAAACTAATATGTCAATACCACAACAACTGTGGAAAATGGTGGGAAACGTTACATGACGCCTTTGAGGCGTCAGCGTTTATATTTTTAAATGATTAGGGCTGTCTTACAATTTATAACAACCCCCCCGATAAGATTGATCATTACGATTAAGAGTGATGAGAAATCTAAGATGAAACATTGAACTTCGTTTTGGTTACAAATTAGATCTTATATTATAACTATGAGAAACAGTGTAAATATAAACTTTGAACTAATCTAGAATTAGACATAGGAAATAGTATTAATACAATTATAGTAATTTCCATAAACGAGACATTAAATATTTACTAAGTCATAACATTACGTCTTAGCGGAGTAGGCAAGGATTTGCACGATCCTTGGACATCTTCATCAGAGGATTCCGTAAATTGATTATTTACAGATTGAACAGATTTAATTGTTTGCTTCTTTTTAGTGTAGCATTGATTGAAAACTTGGATACAATATCTAGGTTTAGTTGAACAGAATAACTTCCTAGATCTATACAAGAGATAAATGAGAACAATGGTAGAGATAACATATGTTAACGAGAGATAGTGAGTACTATATTTATGTAAATGAGATGGTTGTTCGATTTTATTTAATTCTTTTTCGAATTCTTTCAAATGCACACTTGCCTGTAATAGAGAATTGAAATCGTTAACATTAGATAATTTTACGAAAGGGAGATGTCGTACTGTTTTATTTATCCTCTGATTGTCGCAGCAATCATCTTCTATAATATTAAAATTAGATATACGATTAGTAACATTAGACATAACATTGTCACTAGGTGTAAACTTTAAAGTTTTAAAGAAAGCTATACAATATTTTGGCAAGGCCAACATGCCTGTACCGAAAAAGATCTCATCGTAATTGTTAGGATCGTTTTCACATGTAATATGAGCCTTCCCGGGCTGTACAAACAACCATTTGTTATTGTTTAACTTGAAAAATACATCGATTGAGCCATGTAACAGCTTAGTATTACATGAATCTGGCAATGAACTTATAGCTTCGGTTAAGATTATGGTTTCACACGTTGGATTTGCAATTGTGGAGTACACATTTCCTAAAGAACACACATAACACTCATTATGAATCACTTGACACTTATCCACTGACTCTAATAGTGAATAGAACATACGATCTATTGTTACAGCCACATAAGGTTTATTAGGGGCGATAAGTATATACGTGTCAGGTTTGGTAATGTCGTAAGGAGCTGGAAGAGGAACATTGTGATAGAGGTTGTATGTCTGTGGAAGTACGAGCGGAATTTTAGTAATAATAATAATCTTATTAAGATGGTAATAACAAACTAAATCAGAGATGTCTATAATAACATGTATATTTTCTAAAGATAAACTTGTAGGAAGTTCGCAGTGTTTAGGGAGCTTATCTTTATGTAGGTCTAGTTCTTGGAATAATTGATAGGGACTAAGTACAGTTGGATGAAGAATGTTGAGCTTGCTAAATAGGATAGCGTTGTTGACGTCATCAATGTCAAAGGACAAGGCTATAGTAATGCTTTCTAAGGAGTTCAATAACATTATTAAATGGTTTTTGATTTCTAATTTATCAGTTGAATTAGATAATTGTTCAAATGCTGTTCGAATGGTATCTAAATTTTGATTTAATTGGTTTTGATTTTTATTTACCCTTGACATTGTGTTGTTAAAGTTTGAAATAGTAGATTGGATAACGTGAATATTATCTTTCATTAAATGAGCTAGCTGTTTTTCGTCTGACTGTACTTCAGTGATAGCGTCCGAGAACTTTAAGGCATCTTCAGAGTCTAAAGTTCCAAAAATTGTTTTAAGAACTGAGCCGCCAGCATCAATGAGCCCGCGTTTAAAACGGTTTGGTTTTTGATCTTGAACAAGGTACGATATCGACAAGAACTTACGAACATTGTTAAGATGTTGATTTTGTAAAGGCGATAGTAGATTAGTACATTCTAGTTGAATTTTACTAGAAGAGCTAGTAACACAGAAATTGGAAACTTCTTTGATTAGAGCTTCGACTTTATCTAGATGAGGCTTTATATGGCTAATGTCTAAGTACGTTACAACATTCCAGTAATCGTTTGCGAACTTAACATTCAATAATTGATCGAAGTATAGGCCTGGACTACCTATGATTGGAGTAACGAATTTGTGGCTCGAGGACGGCTGAAGTAATAACCTGAAATAGAAAAGATTGAGCTAGTCATCAGATGCGATCTTAATTTCGTCGTAGTGATGACGAACATATTTTCTATTAATTAAAAGGGTGACGGTATGGTTACCATTGATCTTGACAATTTTATAAGGGCCCCCATATAGGAGACATTGCTTTATTTTGTTTATGATGACACCGTAAATACACCATGTCGCCTATTTTATACGTCACAGGTTTAGCATGGGCATCGAATCGTTGTTTAGATTTTTCTTTAGATGATTGTATATTTTGTAGGGCTTTTTGTCTACTATAATATAACCTATGATTAAGAGCACGAATATAGTCTGTATAGGTATTTAATTCTAAGGTGTCGGCACTTTGGGGCATGTAAGGTTTAAATCCGAACAATAACTCCATCGGTTGAAAGCCGGTAGTGGAATGTACATTAGTATTGTACGCTATCATGGCAGTTTGTAAATATAAACTCCAGGTGTGTTGATTATCTTCGACATATGATCGTAAGTACTCTTTTAGAGTCGCGTGACTTCTTTCAAGAGCACCACATGTTTGTGGATGATAAGGAGAAGCGAAGATGTGCTTAATGCCGAATAACCTCTCTAACTGTTTTAAAACATCTGATGTAAAATTGGTCCCTTGATCGGTTACGATCATTCTAGGGATACCAAGATGAGAAATGAAAAGCACGAATTTTTGTGCCGTTTCTTCAGCGGAACATGTTGTCATTGCATATGCTTGCGAATATTTAGTTAAATCGTCTTGCAATGTTAGGATAAACTTATAGCGATAATCGTGAGTTTCGGGTAATGGTCCTACAACGTCTAGGAATACCTTTTCCATAGGCTTCGTAGCTGTGGATGTGATTATCATAGGAGCACGGTTTGTTTGCCGTAGTGGTTTGTTTATTTGGCAGGATTTACAATTCTTGACATAGTTTTCTATGTCTTGACGCATATTTTTCCACCAATAAAGAGTCTTTAACCTATCATACATTCGAGAAATACCTGGATGTCCCGCTGATGGTGAGTCATGGTTATCTTTAAATATACGGGGGATTTCCGCGGGAGTAGGAAATAGAATATTATTGTGATATATATGAACTTTGATATTTGTGTTATGAAATAGAAATCCTATAATATTGTATATTTTGGTAAACGATAACTTCGTGAATGGGTCTTGGAAATCGGAAATAGCAAATTCTTTTTCTTCTGAATACCATGCGGTAATCATTTCTCGATATTCTCTTAACATATTAAAAATATCTTTATAAGTCATTTCGTCATAATGATGGACACGTAAGAACAAATGTGTGAAAACATGTTTTTCGTTGGATGTGCTTTGGTAAGTATATAGTTCTCTTTCTAAAGTTCGTATGTCAGGTAAGTTTTCATTGAACTTGGATAAATGTAGAATTTCGGAGCAGTATGGGATCGAGTCGTCTAGGTCGATGGCGGTAGGATAAGTGATCATTTTCCATTTTGTTTTGAGTAGCGAATCATTATGCTCTTCTATGACAGTGTCATAGGAATTGTTATGATGTTGACTGATTTGTAAGTATTTTTCATATGTTTCAGAAGTAGAAGGGACATTAGGATCTGTGGTAAGTATTGGATTTCGAGACAAGTAGTCGGCGTTACAATTCATCTTACCTTTTTTTGTGAACTATTTCATAATCGAATTCCTCTAACTTTAACCGCCAGCGAACTAATTTTGAACTAGGATCTTTACAATTGAATAACCACTGCAGTGGTTTGTGATCAGTGACTACAGTGAACTTGTTACCGTATAAATAAGGTCTAAAGACTTTTGTACCGAAAATGATAGCTAAGCATTCTTTTTCGGTAGTGGAATAATTTCCTTCCGCTTTGTTTAGGGTTCTAGATGCGTATGCAACTGGTAAATCGTGTCCAATTTTCCCTTGAGATAAGATTGCGGAAACAGCGAAATTAGAAGCGTCGGTAGTTAGCACGAAAGATTTAGAGAAATCGGATATTGAAGAATAGGAGCGGTTGTTATTTTATGTTTTAACTCATCGAAGGATTTTTGTTGTGCAGGGGACCAAGAGAAATTAACATTTTTCTTTAGAAGGCTTGTGAAGGGTTTCGTGATATGGGAAAAGTTTTCTATGAACCGTCGGTAATACCCCACTAACCCGAGGAATTATTTAATGTCACGAGGTGATTTAGGAATTGGTAAATTTTGAACACAGTGAACCTTTTTTGGGTCGGGTATCACGCCTTGATCTGATATAATATGTCCTAGGTATTGTACTTCTTTTCGTAAAAACTCACATTTGGCAGGCTGTATTTTTAATCTATGTTCACGTAACTTTCCGAAAACTGATTCCAAATTTCGGCAATGTGAATCGAGGTCATGCCCGAAAAGTACAATATCATCCATATACGTGAAACAGTGAGTCCCTTGAAGGCCACTTAGGACAATATTCATAAGCCTTTGGAACGTAGATGGCGCATTACGGAGTCCGAAGGGCATTCTAGTAAATTCATAATGACCGGATGGGACACTGAATGCAGTTTTTTCTGTGTCTTTGACCTTAACTTGATGGAATGAAGATACAAGGTCGAGTGTAGTGAAATACTTACTGTGGCCTAACTGGTCTAGGATATCGGAGATATTTGGAATTGGGTATGCGTCGCCAATTGTGATTTCGTTTAGTTTGCGATAATCAATAACGATTCGCCATTTGGGTTTATCAGATGCGTCTTGTTTTTTTGGGACAACCCAAATTGGTGCTGACCACGGAGATACTGATGGTCGAATTATGTTTTGATTTAGCATATCTTTAATTTGTTTGTTGACCTCTTCCTTATGACATTCAGGGAACCTATAACTTTTAACTGCGATCGGGGTTTCGGAACTAACACGGATTTCATGTTCTATAGTATCAGTATGTGTAAGTTTATCTCCTTCTAAATAGAATACGTCTTGGAACTTAGAACATATGTTACGTAAGCGATCTTCCTCTTCTGAAATCTAATCATATTTTGAACCTTAGAATCCCGGTCGGATGTGTACGGGTACGTTGAATTAGAATTAGACGTAGTTGTATTGAGAGAAACAGTGTTTTCATTAGGCTCCATTATCTGCGAGATTGGTTCTAGCGTTACTTCGAGATCTTTTAAGATTATTTCTTGGTCTGATGTGTTAAGCACTGAAATAGTAGTTTGATTATTAGAATCAACACGAACTAGACACCTAGAAATATATAAACGGGGATACTCTTGTATCTTGAGATCTAGCAAAAGTCCTTCTTGAATTTCGGGATTTGTGACATTGCAACGAATAAACATTTCGCTTCTAGGAGGTACAATCTTTACAATAGGACTTGTTTTTAAATTGAAATAGTATAAGGGGTTTCCTTGAATTATTAATTTGGAGTCACCGTAACTAACGACGGCTTTATACCACTCTAGAAAGTTTGAGCCTAGAATGCCATCATACTCTAAATTAATTTTGCCTACGATATGGAAATAGTACGGAACTCTAATTTCATTTTCTAGTCCCAAAGATAATATAAACTTGCCTTTAGTTTCAGAGAATGAGTCGATATCATTAATGCCTTTGAACTTTAAAATATCTTTCTCAACTATTGGTAGTTCAGGTAGGCATTGCTCTTTAATGATGCATATGGAACTGCCAGAATCAACTAAGAGACGAATAGGTTCTTTCGTATGTGAGGTTTTCACTACAATAAACGGTAAGGATGAACTTGAATTAGGGAAAACGTCGTAAATAGTGGAATAGCCACCAGGGCTTTGAATAAAATGATCTAGTATACCGTTATGCGAAGTATTATTTTCCATAGAATTTATCATTGATTTTATAGAACTAGTAACGATAGAATCATTATTTATTCTGGAATTAGTAGTTGATTTAGTAGAACTAGTAGGGATAGAGTCATTATTTTTTAAAGATTTAGTAATTGATTTAGTAGAACTAGTAAGGATAGAGTCATTATTTTTTAAAGATTTAGTAATTGATTTAGTAGAACTAGTAAGGATAGAGTCATTATTTTTTAAAGATTTAGTAATTGATTTAGTAGAACTAGTAAGGATAGAGTCATTATTTTTTAAAGATTTAGTAATTGATTTAGTAATTGGGGAATTGGGATTATTAGCGACTTCGGAATTAGTAGTACATACGTACTTAGAAATAGAATTAGATTTAGAAATTGAAGTCCCTAAGAAAACTTTCCCACAGTAGGTGCCTATAGTAACAGAATTACGTCGGCACCGGCTCGTAATCTGATCATTTAGTTTAAATCACTATCGTCATCGGCAGGAGTTGAAACATGATTAGATTCTACGTGCTTATATTCATTCGTTGTGTTCCCAGGATTTCCGCGATCGAAGCGGGAATTGTTGAATTGCCTTTTGCGGCATTGCGAAATATCATGCCCGATATTTTTACAGTAGGCATGTTAAAGCTTGGGAACCGGAAGTTGATGGTTTTTGCGTGTCATTTGACTGCCTTGATTTGTATGGAAATTGGGCCTTATTTTGATTATTTTTTAATCTACATTCGAACTCGGAGTGACCTACTTTCCGACATGTTTTGCAAGATGACCTAATTGAGAAGTTGTAGATCTTTTCTTCCTCTGTAGCGACACTTATAGCGGCATTAAGATTACGGGGGTCTCGACAGCGAACAATAGTACTTAGTCTAGGGTGAAGTCCCAGACTAAACGTGTACAGGGCTAGATCTTCCGTCATAGCAATTCGACCTGGAAGTTCCTTTTTTAAGGAATCTGAATTGTGAATTTCGGATTGTAGATCTGTCAGGCAGGTCTCAATCCTGAGGGCATATTGCGCGACGGTTTCGTTTGGTAGTTGCTTACATGATTGCAGCTCCAATAAAAGATGGTTATAATGTTTTCTTTCCCCAAAATTCTGTCTTAAGAATGTTCGTAGCTCGTCGAAACTGTCGAATATTTTGTTTGAACACGCTACCTGTGCCTTTCCTTGTAATTTTGATATAATGTACTTAAGTAACAAGAACTTTTGGCCCTCTGACGCTAGATCAAGAGCGTTTTGACAATTTGTTAAAAATGCTGATAAAGTTTCGCGTTACCCATTAAAACATACCATATAAACCCATACCAGGGGGGTATGGGTTTATAAAGTTACATAAGACTTGGATAGAGTATGGCTCAGAGATAGTAGGAGTTAACTGTTTTCTGTCACTTGAGTTAGCCATGGTAACGAGTGTTTGAGTAGCTACCCAAAGCTCAAGAAATTTTCAAGGATGATCAAGGATTTAGGAAAGCAAGGAGATTTATGCGGTAACAACAAAAATAGTATATTCTACTCACAGCAAGGCAATGGTTTGGAAGACGGGAAGCATCACGTAGACCTCGGTGAGTAGCGCGCTCAACAGCAGCGCAGACGCTCAGCAACAGCAGTTGGTAGATACGGAAGTATTTGGACGATTCGTTGATGACGTTGGAAGGGGTTAGCCTAACTTTAAGCTCCCCCAGGTACACGACGAAAGGCTTGGTAGATTCGGTGGTTATCTTTGCCAACTCGGAGGAATTCGGTGTAATCGCGATCGGATATCGCGGTAATAACGTAGTTTTAACGACGCAATGACACACACGCACTGGATAGAGTCACACTGGATGGAGACAAGATAGAGTCACACTGGATAGAGACAGGATAGAGTCACAATTGATAGAGTCAGACTGGATATGGTTTTACGGTTGATATTGAAACGGTTGGTATTGGGCGGACACGGAACCTTCGGCGAATCTGGTTTTATATAGTTTTTTGGATAGTCAGTAACGACTTATACTGACTATCCCACTTCTGACACCACTGTTACGGGGCAAGGTTAAAGTCCCTTTTTAAAAAAAAACTATTTTTAACCTTGAAGTAAATTTAATGATGTTAGGTTTTACAATTATTATTATTATGTGTCCGCCACGAAGTTCAAAGTATGACTACTGGCAAAACTAATATGTCAATACCACAACAACTGTGGAAAATGGTGGGAAACGTTACATGACGCCTTTGAGGCGTCAGCGTTTATATTTTTAAATGGTTAGGGCTGTCTTACAATTTATAACAGCACCCTTGTTTGACTCCCTTTCCTTTGATGATCTGCCTACTTTGCTGGCCACACCATTTGATGTGTGTTCGTTCATTCATACATACCTTGATTAACAGATATTATTTTCGATTTTTGAAAACTTTACGCAACCTCAAGTCCTGTAAATTGTCATCAACTAAAGTTTGGACGAATTTGCAAACTACTAACGCCATCTGTGTTTCACGATGTGTAGTAGAATTACATAGAACGGTTTGAAACAGTTGATACATTGATGTAAAACTAAATAAAAATAAGATTTTAGATTTTGTTATGGTGATATAATAAAGGGCAGCAAGTTTTCCATTTCTTTACTGCAAAATTCCTTTGCATTATCACATGTATTTCACTATGTGGCCGGGGTTTGCTTTAATTTCCTTTAAACACTGTTTCTAATATTCTATAGACTGACCTTTATTTTTCAGAAAATATACCTTTCTTAATTTGGAATAATCATCCTTGATGAGGAAAAATACGTCCCTCCTAGTGAGGTTTCTTCTACTGGACCTCCAATAGCAATATGGATAACCTCTCCTGGTTTTGATGCTCTATGAGTACTCGATGGGAAGGAAAAGGAGACTGAAACGATTACATACAATCTTGGGCCTAGGTGTAAGAAGATGAAAGTGGTGTCAATTAATAACTTATATATTATCAAGCTTTCACTGAAAATTCTGCGGATTTTGTCAATCTGAGAACAGAGATATAAGAGATAAAGAGATTAAGTAAAAGTGAGGTTATGTTACAATCTATAACTAACAGCTGATTCCTGAAGTGCAAAATGTGTTCTTTTGCACTAATAGTTATTATATTTACTAGAAAATGTTTGAAATATCATATGAATGAACGTCAACGACTTCAAGCGATAGGTAGGTAACAGGTAAGGAGATAGGGAAAGGATGTCTAAAATAAAATAAAAAATCATTTAATATTGTGTTTTATTCGTCCTCTATTATAATTAAAATGTCGTCTAGAAATTGTGCAGGTGGTACTATATGATCTTGGTACCTAGCCCAGCTGAGGTACCATATAATGCACATTATATGAGCGCAACAGCCTACAGTTCGTTTCCCTACTATACAATTACAGTAATGCATTACTATAGATAAATATAAATAAAATATGTTTTTCGACTTATATGTCGGGATTGTATGCGACCCCTAAGTAACCAGGAGGTATTGGCAGCAGACAGCTCTCGAAGAAGGCTACTGCTGACCTCCCTGCACACTTCTATATTAAAACCATCATTTCCTCTTACATGTTCACCGTAGTAGGAACGTGCCTGCTTGATTTGGTATGTTCCTAACGAAATCAATATTAGTTCACTATCGGAGAGCTGTGGAAAATCGTTAAGGTTTTCATCATGTACGGTGATAGCTTCAAAATTAGCTCGACGCCTATTATAATTATTCCTAATAATAAAATCAGCTAATTCGTTTTCTACATTCATATACCTATCTATTTCTTGTATTATTCCCACAGCATCTACACGATCAACTATAGGAGGATGAAACTTATTTAAAAGGGCAGCAGCCACCTCAAAATCTTTCATAAAACTTTTACTGGCTACGTTGAAATAATTTTGCCGTAATAATTTAAAATCGCGTTTAAATCTGCCGTTGACAATTTCAACCACCCAACGGCATATGGTGACTGCTCTTGATTTATTTATAGCTGTGTTTCACCCTCCTCCAACGAAGCAGGCACGTATGTCCTATATCCACATTGGTGCAACAAAGGTAATGAGTCACGAAAGCCCCTATCTAATATAAATGCATCACCCTGACGGAAATATTCTCGTAAAGGTCTTCCATTTTCAAATTCTTTTTTCATGATGTCAGCATCGGAAGTTGTGGCTGGGTATGGGCCCAAAACATCAAGAATATGCCCATCCGTACAAACAATTAAAAATGGTTTTACCAGATTTCTGTATTTGTGCATGCTATATGTTTTTTTTTGATACAGATAATTGGAACTTTTTTCCACATAACAATATGTTCCATCAAAAATAGCAATTGGTCTGTCAACTCCCTCAAAGTTTCCAAACAATGTATTAGGTATTGTAAGATTTCTGTCTACCATTTGTTGCCTGTTTATGTGGTTTAAACCTAGATTCATAGGTACAAAATACTCTGTGAGCAATTCTCTTACTTGATGTAACCACTTTTCAAGTGTTGGCCTAGACACGTTTAATAAAGTCGCTAACCTTTCATTGGAGTCCCCAGTTCTGAGTTTCATAAAGTAAGCGGCCAGAGCCAAAGTTGCATTTGGCATTGTCAGCAACTGAGGAACTTCAGCAAACATTTGATGGAACTGTGCTTTATTTAATCCAGTCCATGTATGCACAACATGGTCTTCCATGTTATTTATATTTTCAAAATGAAGTAGTCCAGTTTCTACAACTTCTTTTAAGGACATCATGTCCTGAATATGTTTAGCTGAAAAAGACTGAACATAATTGGATCTCAAGCTGTCTAGAAAATCCCATGCTTCTATAACCAAATGTCGATCACAAAGACGGTTATTTTCGGGGATGTAATATTTATATTGATGAAGCAACATTTTCCTAGTTGAAAGTGGAACTCTGTACCTTTCTGTTCTTTGACATCCTTCTATGAAGCACCTACGTTCAGTTTCTATAGCTCTCATGTAATCTGGCAAAACAATAGTAGGTTCCGGTTGGTTGCTTCCAATGCTTTCATTAGGAGACATAGTTGGAAGATCTTGTCCCGGTGTTTGTATATCTTGAGGGGGGTCTTGTTGGGATGAAGTTGATGGGCGTGAAACCATATGGACAGCAGCTCTGTCGGCAGCCACCCAACAAGTATGACATATTTCACTTGCTGCTTGTATCTGCAACAAACATATATAATCAAGATTGGAATTTATTGAGATAATAATGAAATTGTTGTTAATTACCTAACATGAATGAATTATGTAAGCTGTTTGTGTTTAGATTTTGGCTAAGAATGCTAAGATACTGTTTTTATTCTTCTGCATTTCCATTCCACAAAACTATTAATAAATAAATAACCGATATAAACCAAGAAAACAAAAGGTATGGCTTGTGAAAAAATGTTTTCACTTGACGTGAAATAGATTTACTTTGATTGGGTTGCAGTATACAAAGTAACAGACACATACAATGTTATGGGATTTAACTTACAGTTCGAGGTATAATCCACTCTTGTATAACATTATAAATTCTTGATTCACGGGTTGTGTTGGTATGAAGTAGGTGATGGGTTCGCGATGCAAGAGAGCGTCCGCAGCGGAGACAAACATTACGGTGGCCTAGTGGTCTTCTTTGGTCATCGACATGTGGGCTTTGAGCCAAGTCCCAGCACGCTTGACAAACACAGTCACTACTGCTTACCTAAAAATGGAACATTTTTATTCATCTTCAGCTACATAAACAATACCTAATTAACTATTGTGTATTAGGGTATTATAACATTGTTTATAAATAAATAATTCTTTGCCATAACTGTAAACAATCTCCATAGGCCTTCTAATTATATGTATTTTAAACCTGCCAGGATGGTAGCTGGTTAGATGAGGTTATATTTACTTACAGACTGAGGTGCAAGCCATTGCCGAATTACTGACAGAATTGTTTCATCGTGTAAGGGTCGTCGGCCCAGTGTATTGCAGTGACCAGTAAATATCCCACAATTCACACAGCGATCCATAGGTATAATATCCAATCCACAAGCCGGCGGTAAAATCCAAAATAACAATTCCAAGTCAAACGTGTGAGCGATCTTCGGTGTCCAAGGTGAAAGCAAGGGTCTTACAAGGTACGCAGGGTCAGAATCCGTAAAATACAAAGCAGTGGTCGTGAAAAATGGCGAATAATCGGGAAAGCACTCAAAACGCATCGGAAAACACTAAACGAGTGAGCAAACAAGAACAGTCGGCAACTGTCTAGTGTCAATGTCAGTCAGCTGTCATGTCAGTGACATAGACTAAAAATATAAGAGAGATTTGAATCGATATGAAATCGATAATCATTAATATTGGTTTTTCAGTAATTAATTGATATTTGATTTATTAATATGACTGTAATTATATGCACTATATTGCATATAAATATATATAGTGCATTTAATTACTTCGAGTTAATTGTTTAGTGCAAAAGTTTTATTTTCGTAACTGTGTAATCGATTATTGAATCGATAATCTCACGAAAACTATCTTTCTCATATTTCTCCGCTTCCAGATTGAGAATTGAAGTGATTTTTCATATTCTTAGATAAAAAAATATGTCTAATTTTTTAGATCATATCTCAACTTATTACATTTGGGCCCACCGTTTTCCATCTCCTTTGTGTTGTTTATCTTTCAAACACGGCACACAGGTTTCTTAATATCATGCTTCATCAAGATGTTTTTCACTTGATTTGTGTCTTGGTAACCAAGTTTGGCATGCCATTCCCTTAGAATAGCGGCAGCATCTGGTTTGAATAACATTATGTACATTTTACTTTGTCTCTTTGCTACAGCATGCTCACTGTTGTTGTTTTTGATTAACTGTCACTCAGCAGCATTTGACGCAAGTTTGTAGCCTTTATCCAGGGCAGCACTCATGCAAATAAGTTAGTCTTGAGGTTCGGTACATGTGTAGCGGTTAACACCCCTAGCTTATTATATAAAATCATATTTAATAACTAGTTGTAAACACTACACACGCACATTTCATAACCTATTACATCACATTTCTCGTTTGACATTTCATTCTGTCACATTCATATTCCGTTCACCATAGACATCAAACGAGAAGTATATCATTATCTACTACTTACGAATACTTTTATTGAGTTCTACCCCGTAACACTTCACATGCAACACATTTTTTATTGATGTTTTAATTCCTTGTTCATTGTTATTTGCTTCTGCTGTCATAGGTCAATGTGACCATACCCTAATGCTTTTATTATTAACCCATCGCCAATAACCTCATCTTTCTGTACTAACAACTTTTAATAGTTACTAAAACTGTCCATTGTGAAGCATATATGCTCAGAAGCACCACTATCTAAAAACCAATGATGGCTGGTTTGTTTATCATTGTTTACACTTTTGGAGGTCCATACACTGACATAACAAACGCGTTTTGTTTATCATCTTGGTCTTTATTAACCCAACACTGTTTTTTTTGTATGTCCCCGTTTTTTACACTGTTCACAATGTGAAATATTTTCAGTTCATCACCCTTTTTACTTTTGTCCTTTTTCACCTTGCAGTCCCGTTTATAATTTCCTATTTTACCGCAGTTAAAACACTTTCTCGAGTCATTCTTGTATCAGTTTTGAACGCCGTAGAACTAGTTTACTCGCCTTCTTCGTAAATTTTATTTCTCCGCTCTTCTATTATTAGGCTGGCTTTCAGCTAAGGGTTCGTTTTTCAACAGGCACAGAGTCCCATCCCATGCAGTAACAAAATGACGAAATTTTTGCTCCCAGCTAACTGATGATTTTTGTTATAAACATATTTTCAGCTATCTCACCTTTAGCTTGACGTATGTGTGACACGTTTGCTTCTATTTTAATTAGCAATAAATGTTCATAAGGATTCAGAACTTCTTGAAGATTTCTTTTTCTTCGAAGAAGCGTTGGTTGTTGTAAGATGTGCAATGACACATCAGATTTCTGCTCGTAAATCGTATTTAGTTTGTCCCAAGAAGTCAAATATTTTGGCCATATTTTCTCAAAAGAAGGTATGTGTAAGCGACGGTGGGCTGATGAATAAATGAAATCAATGGTCTCATAAACACATGGAAATTTATTACACGCTTCACGCGTCTCGCCCTTGCAGGCTCTTAGTATACCGCGATTAGAACTACAAGCGTGCCTAATTGGAGCAAGATTAGCGGACCAGGTAAAACGAGAACATCGCTTCCAGGACGTAACCTGCTGGAGTGATTCTTAAGTCAAATGAATGAAGTCAACTCAATAATAATTTAGCCAAAGTTTAAAGAAATCTATTGCTTGCTACGATAGAAGTTAAAAGGCTGACTATTGTTTGCTTTTTCAGAATGATTTTGGTTGTTGCCCTGTGTGGCACGATTAACAACATATATGAATGGATAGACTCATGGTAGACTAGCTAGGTTGAGTTTGAAGCCCCCCATGTTGTGTCCTACAGGCACATACGTAAGCTTAGCCACTGTTTTCGGCCTGCCACTGTTGTTTTTTTTGGTCAGTCTTTTTTTTACAGGTTCTTGAGTGGGCTTGTTGATGAACTCTTCTTTCACGGAGCTAGTAAGTGAGACTTCGGAATCCGATTTTTTCGCTGGTGTCTTGGTGAACAATGATGGAGAGAAACTTGCCTTATGGAAAGGTTGTTAAGACTATAGAGGGAAAAATTATTGATATTTGGTACTCTATAAATGCAAACACATACGATTTTGTGGATCATTAGTTCAATGGCGCAACATTCAAAGACACCACTTTTAGATATTTTTGGCAGCTCTCTACACTGATGACCGGCCCTTACTAATATGCATGCCCCACCTCTTTTGGTTTCTTTCCGACTAAAACAGGCCGCTAAGCAGTAATTGTTTAAATTCAGGTGTTTTTCATAAGTTTTCACCATAAAGTGCTCCGTAATGCATAAGACATCCACGCCTATGTTTCTATCAATTAATTCATTGATACAGACGGCAAGAGTATAACATTTAGCTAGCAGGCCTGCAATGTTTTGGTGCACAATGTATAGGTTTTTAGTCAAGAAAAAAATGGTCTTCCGTTTTATCAGTGTCATTCACATTGTGATGTATGTCCACGTATTGCATAATGTCTGTAACTAAGTCCAGTAAATCCTTAAATATAGTACGTAGTCCAAGTTTATTTATTATGCCAGAATATTTATTAAACATGCTGCAGTCATATTCCAGATTCATATTACTGTCCAAAAGGAATGCGTGTCCATGTGTCATCGGTTTGTCCGGTTCAGTCAGCTCCTGCGCACGATGAAGGTGGTAAGGATATTTTCCTTCATCGTGAATGACACTCCACGCGACTTACATGGAACCGGCTGCGTCGTTGGTACTTGCTGCTGGATTTGCTTCCAAGAATTCGACGATACCTTCTTCTTCTCGTACTGTGTGCCTCGGTGAACGACCACTATCCCTGATGGGATTCCGAAATTGCCCGTGATCTCGTAACCGCTGTGTGGCGGCTAGCATTGTTTCTCAGGAAGGTATACGTACGTTCGGGAATCGTATGGCGTATTCGCGACAGGCTTCCGAAACATTGTCATCACACCTAGCAAGCATTCGCACTATATCCGTGTACTCGACATTGGAATATTGATACGCTCATGTAAAAATAATTACGTCCGCACTGCCGAATTGCACTACAAGGACACGTAATGACGCGACGTAAGCGCATCAAGGCGAACGACTGACTCATAGACTACTATTATATATAGGATAGACTGGCAACTCGACGTCTGACAGATTAGAAATACAAGCAGCGCTACGTCAAGCTATGGAACTAAAATGTATACTATATAGACGTAGTTATAGAATTATCTATCTATTGAATGACAGGTAGGGTAGATGCATAGATATGCTTAGCTACGTATGAATTGCCGCTGATTCAATTTTGTTTATTTATTAGATACTTTCAATGTGTTTTTGAAAGTTACAATATACAAAATTGAAATGGTACAGCAATTCAGACACAGTACATGCATAACTAAACAAAATTCGTAGATTAAAATCTGGAAATGAAAGAAAGAAATAAAATACGAGATATGTACATTATACTTAACAAATTTATTAATTAAACATTAACTTCTACACCAGTTTGCCTCGTTCGTTTCTTGCATTTTGCTTTATTTCAGTTTCATTCGGTCAGTTTCATCAGTCAAATTTATAAAATTGTAAAAGCTCTTGCCTGCAAGTACATTCCTGACTTCTTTACACCAATTCATTATGAAGAACACAACGCTTTTTTGGAGCAATTAATTTAGAAGTACTTCTTTATGTTTTTGACATTCTATAAAATTCAAATGAATGTGGACCGTTACAATTAATTTACTATATATTCTGTAATTTTCTCTTTTTGTCCATATTCATTTAAAACCTCCATTGAAATGTGTTCTACATGAGCAAAAAAAGTCAAACAGTGCCCGGGTAGGATAGCATAACCATCCTCGCATATTCTTTTTTTGTAATGAATTTGTGGAAATCCTCATTTTCATTACTTATTAAAATTGTTACTACATCATTTACATTTTTCGAAAACAAACTTTTTGGCTTTGGTTGCTATCCACCCACTGCAATAAGCTATGGCCGCGAATTTCTCTACATGTACTCGAGAACGACTTTCTATAATAACTTGCGTATTTAACAATTCAATGTTCACGTGTTCACCAATAATTTCTATTGGTATTGTACTCCTCCTATCCTCTGCAGCATCCGTATTTTCATTTTGTAAATATAGAAATTATTTTAGTGACGACAAACAAACGCTGTCGTCCTTCTCACAATTTCCCTGTATCGATTTTGGGGATGTAATATTATTTATGAGCAACGTTTTAAACGCAGTTTCGAATGCTGCAGAGTTGGGCATTATATTTTGGTGACCATGTGACCTAATTGCCTAATTACGCAGAAGGAGTGTATTTATCCTCTATTTCTGAAGTTCCTTTATGATAAATTTAAAACCTTCTATAGATTTGACCCAGCTGGTAAGAGAAGGCACAATGGTTTCTCTACCATTATTACAAATGTATTTCATTGTTTTTAAAATAGGTATGGTCTGGTTCCAAAATTCCAAATGTTTTGATTTTGGTGTGACCGCTGATTTGTAAATTTTTGCTTCTTCTCGATACTGGCTTCCGTTGACGGTGTCGAAAAGATCGTCGAACAGCAATAACAAATCTTTAGTGTCCGCGCATTCTCCTGGCAAGGTCCCGTTTTCTATAAGTGAAATAATACTGTGTTAGATGATACCTTAACTTTTTACCTTTACTTAAGGGACAGTGGGCTAATGAATAAATGAAATCAATGGTCTCATAAACACATGGAAATTTATTACGCGCTTCACGCGTCTCGCCCTTGCAGGCTCTTAGTATGCCGCACACGGGCCACACGCGACAACCACAAACGCCACGGCGTTTACTACAGGAAATATGCCAGTGGCGGCGTTTTGTGGTTGTGGCCGGTGGCAGGAGACCCTTAAGGGCTCCCGCACACGGGCCACCGGCCACAACCACAAAACGCCGCCACTGGCATATTTCCTGTAATTTTCATACATTTTATATGGACTCGCCGCACACGGTTGGCGCCGGTGGCGGCCACACGCTACAAATCGTCACAGCTTGCTTCTTGTGGCCCGCACCGGCCACTAAACGCCGACACAAAAAGCCACCACACGCCACTCGCGCTATTCCGCGCCCCTCTCTCCCTTACCTCAGTTAACCTGTTACAGCCGACGGTAACGCACGCACGTAGTCTGTGGTTCATATAGGTAGATAAATATGGATATAGAAATATTTATATCAGAGATACAATCCCGTCCTGCGATTTGGGATTCAAAAAGTGATAGTTATAGTAATAGAGGAGAAAAAGTGAAGGCCTGGGAAGAAATCTGCGAATTGTTTGTAGGAAATTTTTCGAATAGAACTGCCAAAGAAAAGAACATTGAAGGTAAGTTTAATAAAATAATATAAAACCATATATTTATATTCTATTTTCTTGCCACGGTATTGCTCCTTCATTCATAAAATAATCTTTTAACGTATCTCTTCCAGTAGACGCTCGTGTTACTGGCCAGCCTGTATTTTGTATATTTTCGAGTCCCACTATTTTCAAAGTGTCACGAAAATTTAAACCATCCCTTTTGCGAATAAAGTTGTGCAAAATGCAACAAGCTTTCACAATGTCTTCTGAGAAATGAACAGAAGTGTTTAATCGGCGATGTAATATTCTCCATTTGTTTGCTAGTACGCCGAAAGTACACTCAATGCAACGTCTGGCACGGCTTAACCTATAATTGAAAACTTTTTTGTCTAAGTCCAAATATTTCCCAGCATATGGCCTCATCATATTTTCACTGAGGCCAAATGCTTCATCACCAACAAATGTATAGTTCAATGGTTGTCGATTACCGACCTGTCGTGGTGAGGGGATATTTAATGTCTTTCTGTAAATAAATGATAAATGATAAATGATTTATTTCTGTAAGTAGGTTTGTACAAACACTTGTACACGTCAAACACATTTTTAAAACTAGATGAGGTCGGCGTTTCCTATCTGACTACTCTGAGAAGAAAGGCCGAAACAAACTCAGAGGTCACAGTCTCTTTTAAAGTCCAGACATAATCTTGGTCAGATCATGTGAAGACCATGTAGATTGGTGTCTGAAATGGTCTTTTGAGGAAAGAACCACACAGATTGAGTGGACCTGTCCAGTCAGTGCACGCATTTGTCAGTGATCGTGCAGCTCAACTCAGAATTTAAGGAGCTCAACGATTTGACGAACAATACCAAAAACAGGACATTTGGGTAGGCCGCATAAATTACTCAAACTGCCAGACCATGATTAATTAAAACTAAGGAATAATAATTAATTTAAAAAAAGAATGATCCACATAGTCTTCACATTCACAATAATTAAAATAATATAATACTTTACAAATTAAATAATTCATGTCAATGTAGGTATACATAAAATGTCAATGTGAATATAAAATCCAGAAATAATCTTGGTCAGATCATTTGAGGACCATGTAGATTTGTCTGAGATGGTCTTTTGAGGAAAGAACCATACAGATTTGACTGGACCTGTCCAGTCAGTGCACGCATTTGTCAGTCATCGTGTAGCTCAACTCAGAACTTAAGGAGCTCAACGACTCGACGAACAATACCAAAGAAAGGACATTTGGGTAGGCCGCCTGTAGTACTCAAACTGCCAGATAAATAAAATATATAATCCACATAGTCCTCAAATTCACAATAATTAAATTATAATAATATTATACTTCACAAAATAAATATTCATGTCACTATATATGTATATAATAAAATAAAAAGTTATCAAAAATAACAAAATTCAATAAGTAAATTTAAAAAAAATATTGGAGCAGCTCAATCCCAAGCCTTTTTGTCCTCAATGTAATCTTTAGTGGTATAAAACGCTTTTTGGCACAACTTACTTTTAATAAATGTTTTGAATTTATTAAGGCTAAGATCTTACGTGGCTTGTACGTGGCTTGGAAGCTTATTTTATCAGCGTATACATTGACATCTGAACGAGCCACCTATTTTCTTGAGCCTAGTTGTAGGTACAACAAATTTGTCTTTGTTCCTAGTATTAATATTATGGATATCACTGTATTTTTTAAACAATTTTATATTTTTATGGGCATATAAAAGATTTTCAAAAATATACTGAGAAGGCACTGTCATTATATTTATCTCCTTAAATTTCTCTCTGAGAGAGTGTCTCGGACTTAATTTATAAATTGATCGAACAGCTCTTTTTTGCAAAACAAAGATAGTCTGAATGTCGGCGGCATTTCCCCACAATAGAATACGGTACGACATTACACTATGAAAATAGCTAAAGTACACTAAACGGGCTGTCTCTATGTCAGTTAAATTACGAATTTTTCTAACAGCATATGCCGCGGAGCTTAGTTTTTTTGACAATTTATCTATATGTGGGCCCCACTGAAGCTTAGCATCTAAAGTTAAGCCTAAGAATATTGTGCTATCTTCAGGATTCAATTCTTCGCCCTTTATCAACACATTAGTTTTCACCTGCCTAACGTGAGGTAGCGTAAACTTAATGCATTTGGTTTTTTTTTCATTAAGGAGTAAATTGTTAACATTAAACCAGTGAACTACTTTTGAGATCGCGCTATTTACATCGTCAGTAACCAGCTGCTGACGTTTAAGTTTAAACAAAAGTGAAGTGTCATCCGCAAACAACACTATTTCATGATTAAGAGGTAAGGCAAGTCATTAATATAAATAAGAAACAAGAAAGGACCAAGAATCGAGCCCTGTGGGACCCCCATTGTTACTATAGATCCGGGAGATCCTTTCCCATTAACGTCAACGCTCTGAATCCTATTACTCAAGTATGAAGTAAGAAGATCCAGAGCGGTGTTCCGGATTCCGTAGTGGCGGAGTTTCCTGATTAACGTTTCATGAACAACGCAATCGAATGCCTTAGACAAGTCACAAAAGATGCCCAAGGCATCGCATTTATCTTCCCATGCATTATAAATATGTCCTAAAAGTTCAACACCGGCATCAGTAGTTGAACGACCCCTTGTGAATCCGAACTGTTTGCTATGTAACAATTTATGTCTATTAAAAAATCTTTGCAATTGCTCTAAAATTAACTTCTCAAAAATTACTTCTTACTCAAAAATTATTCTTACTAAAGGTAGGTAGTACTGAAATAGGTCTATAATTTGTGGGGTCTGATGTACTACCTGATTTAAACAAAGGTATTATTTTACTATTTTTCATAAGGTCAGGAAACTCCCCACAGTCGATACAATTATTAAATATAAGAGCTAAAGTAGGTGCTACGATGTCAATAATAGACTTAGCTACTTCTACAGAATTAGCCCACAGATCTGTAGTCTTTTTTACATTTAAAGTGTGAAAGGTTTTAGTTATGTCTCTACAGGTAATAATAGGTCTTTACCTATGAAATTGCCGTTTTGTATGAAAAAATTTAAACGATTTTTTTTCATGAATTTTTTATTTGTATTAATCGAAGTAATCACCCATGCAATCAATGCATCTTTGCCATCGCAGTGGCAGTTTATTGATGCCCTTCTTAAAGAAATCAGCTGGACGGGAGGCAACAAATTTTTCAAAGGCATTTTGTACTGCCTCTCGGGTATTGAATTTTTTTCCCGCCAAGAAGTTATCCAAATTCTGGAAAAAGTAGTAGTCTGTAGGCGCAAGGTCTGGTGAGTAGGGCGGATGACGGAGAGCTTCCAAACCCAGTTCTTGCAACTTGGAGACCGTCTGCTGTGCAGTATGAGGTCGCGCGTTGTCGTGCAGGAGCAGCGGAGACGAGCGATTGACCAATGCTGGTTGGAGATGCGCCAGCTTCTCCATCATTGTGTTCAGTTCTTCACAGTACACATCTGCAGTAATGCTCACCCCGTTTGGTAAGAAGCTGTGATGAATCACACCGGCGCTAGACCACCAAACAGTGACCATCACTTTTCTAGGGGTAAGTTTTCGTTTAGGGCATTGTTTAGGTGCTGAACCAGGATCCAACCAACTTGCTGAGCGCTTGCGGTTATCAAACAGAATCCATTTTTCATCGCAGGTAACAATGCGGTTCAAAATTCCTTCATTTGTGTGTCTGTTGAGCAGTGCAAGGCACGTCTCGACGCGTACTTCGCGCTGGCGATCATTGAGTTCGTGGGGCACCCATTTGTCAAGCTTTTTTACCTTGCCAATTTGACGCAAATGGACCAATATTGTTTTGACGCTAACGTCGAAAGCTGCTGCTAATTCAGCCGTAGATTGTGTATCATCAGCTTCCACAATCGCCTTTAATTCGTCATTGTCGACCAAAGTCTTCGGACGACCGCGAGGTTCATTTTTCAGGTCGAAATTTCCAGAACGGAAGCGAGCAAACCAATAACAGGTGGTGCGTTGGTTTGTAGTGTTAGCTCCGTAAACGTTGATGTTGCGTGCCGCTTGTGCCGCGTTGCTGCCACGACGGTACTCATATTCCATAATTACTCGAATTTTTAACGTATCCATGATGACGAAAAAGATTGAAATGCGATGAAAATGTCAATAAAGAAATGACTACTTTTGGAAAAAAAAATCCATGTTTTTAAAATAAAATTAATTTGAAATTAGAATTCTTAGCCAAACAAAAATTATTTTGATTTGAAATGGCCAGTACTGCAGAACGGCAATTTCATAGGTAAAGACCTAATATGTTCAAAAAGAAATTCCGAATCGCAAAAATTAACATTTTCCTTAAGCAAAGAGTCAGCAACAGAAGGTGATGAGTTTAGGGATTTAGTAGTTGAAACGGGAATATCTGAAAAGAAATTCTCAAAGGCCTCGGCGACTTGTGAGTCTGATTTTATTATTTTGTCATTAATAGACAGGCTGTAGTCAGTATTTCGGTTACTAGACCTTCCCGTTTCACTATTAATAATATTCCAAGTCGTTTTAATTACATTACTACTGTTTTTAATCTTCGAACTCAAATAACGCGACTTGGCCATACAACAAACTTTTTTAAATAATTTGGAATAATTTTAGCAGTGTTTACCTATGTTTTTTCATTATACAGCTCATACAGCCGTGTTCTACTTTTATGAATACCAATCGTAGCCCAATCACTGAAAGATACATTTCTATTAACCGAGATAGTCTTGGGAATAAAGGTGGAATTAAATTTTTTACAGTATATATTAAAAAAATCATCATAAAGAGGATTAGGGTCAGCTTGAATTGACAAAATCGGTAATTTATTAATTAGTTTTTCTTTAAAAACTTCCAAGCGACTTGCAGTTTTGGGGTTAAATGTGATATCCTTTTTAGCCACTTTGTTGTTTTGGATTGGGATAGTAGCCCTTTGCCCGCAATGATCAGAATCGAATAAATTTATAATTTCTTTGTGGCTTGGTATAACATCCGTATAAATATTATCTAGGCATGTGGCACTAGTAGGGGTTATTCTTGTGGGCTCCAAAAATAGGTTTACAAAATTGTAGGACTGAAACAAACTTATTATTATACTACAAGAACCTGAATTTTCTAATAAATTAACATTAAAATCACCGCAAGTGATAATTGACTTATTTGAGTCACAAATCTTGTGTAACACTTCATCCATTACCTTTTCAAAACAGTCATATAATCCTGAAGGGGTCTGTACACACTTAATACAATAAACTGCTCCAATTCTATACAGGCTATTTCAACTGTCCGCTCAACAGATAAGCTCACAATATCCTTACGGTCTTTAAATTTCAGCTGGTTACTTACTAAGATTAATGAGCCACCATGTATTGCATTTACTCTGTTGAACGAACTACCAACGTGGTAATTATCAAAATTGAACAAGAACTGGTGGCTTTTAAGCCAATGTTCTGTCATACAAAGAATATCAATACTGTTAAAATTCATAAATAATTCTACTTCTAAATCTTTGTTCATAAATCTTTGAATGTTTTGATGCACTAGGTTGATACTATTTATTGATTTTAAACTTTTATTTGATTTTATTTTGAAAGTCTGTACATTATTGCTAGAGGTTGCCTCTGTTGTCTGAATTTCTAATTTAAATTATTATCAATGTCAATGTTGGATACCAAATTATTGGCTGAATTATTAAACATGTCACAGCATTGCTCAATAGAAGCAATTTGTTTAGCCAAATTCTTGGCTGTAATAGAAAAGTAATATGATAGCGACACAGCTATCTGTCTTTTACAATACTTTGTAAGATGATAGTATTTATCCACAAAAAATCTATCTTTTGTCAAACAAAAATGATTACCAACATAATTATTAGTGTCAATTAAATGGAATAAATTATTATTAAAAGTCAAATTGTGTAATGTCATATTAATTACAGATCTAAAGTTCTTTTCTTCCTGTGGCAAACTTTGTCTGTAAGGAAACGTGAACATCACAATTTTTCTTAAAATAAGGTTGCACAAAGATCTATAAAAAAAAAAAAAAAAAAAAAAATATTCAAGTGTAAAGTATAACTATGATTTACATTAATTACAATCGAAGAAAAATTAATTCTAACTGTAATGTAGACTTGCCTGAGCTAGGTTTATGAAAACCTGTGTTTCAGGCCGTCAATTTACATCAAACATTTTAAAAAGAAGGCAACAATTAATTTACTAGAAGCTAAATCAAAAGAAGACATAACATTTTCAATGAATTGAAGAGTAACTATTTGAGTACCTATATTACTTATTTTAAAACTACTGAATAATATTAAAGCAGATAAAGTGGAGACTAAAGTAGGTAAAGGAAAGAAGTTTTATTTTAAAATTTCTAGTAGTTTTTCCGTGTCTGCGTAATTCAGTTTTGCCAAATATTCCTGTACTAGTGACTTACACCTATTATGACTTAAACTATAAATATTTAGCACTCTGTTAAACTGGTTATACAAGTAGGGTCCTAAAAATAAATAAAATCGATTAGCAAAAGCATGTTTAGTCTGAGAGTTAGCACAAACCAAATCTTTTCTTCTCCTATCTGAAGGTACTGGGTTATAATAAAGTTCAGTGTGTTGGAATAAAACTACATTCAAAACAAATAATTGACGTACTGTAAGCACCTTACATGCCATAAAAAGCTGGTGTGTGGGAAATCTAAATGGACGAAAAGTAGCAACCTTTCAAATTGCTCTTTGGGCGCGTTCTAGGTGCAGTAAAATTGATTTAGCGGCTTCACCCCAGGACGTTATGCAGTAGGTAATAATAGATTGACACAACGCCAAATAAACTTGTCTAATTAATTTAAAGTCGGCAATGTTACGTAAATTTTTAAAAATGTATATTAGTTTACGCACTCTGGTGCATAATAAATCGATGTGTTTGCGGAAATTCAGATTTGTGTCAATCGTGACGCCTAGATATTTAATGTGGTCGGTTTTAGTTAAAGTGGGACAAGTGCATGCAATGTCAGCATAATGTAACTTACAATTGTTATGCGCTTGAATGTTCAGATTAGTAAGCGTTGGATTAGTGTTTCTCATTGTAAACAATAGGTACTTGGTTTTATCTGTATTTAATGTTAAGAGATTTTCATGAAGCCAATTAGACACCGCATTAAAGCCATTCTGTGCTACCTCATAGACCTCGGCTTTTGATTTGGCTGCAAATAGTAGGGCTGTGTCATCCGCATATGACATAATTACAGCATTTTGGAGTGTCAAATTGCACAGGTCATTAATATAGATTAAAAATAACGTAGGACCCAAAATACTACCTTGTGGGATTCCATAACAGCTATTCTTAACTTCAGAACTCATGCACCGACCTATTTTTACACACTGATGGCGGTCGCTAAGGTAATCAGATAATAGTTGCAATTGTACTCCCCGTATTCCCATCATTTCCAGCTTGTACACAAGCAAACTACAAGAAATTGTGTCAAAAGCCTTGGCTAGGTCTAAAAATATCCCTAGGGTGTGCATGCCGTTATCCAGGTTTGTGCTTATAAAATATGTCAGATGGTGAACTGCTTGGCTTGTTGATCTTTTAGGCCTAAAACCAAATTGATGATCAGAGAGTAATTTATTACTTTCAAGATATTGTACTAATCTACTGTTTATAATTTTTTCCAAAATCTTTGAGAGGCCTGTTAAAACTGAAATTGGCCTGTAGTTATTTACACAATTTTTGTCTCCAGCTTTAAACACAGTGGTGACTACGGCTTTTTTAAGCATTTTAGGAAAAATTCCTTTTGTTAAGCATAACTGAAAAATGTGAGTCAAGGGAGGAGCAATGACGTATTTAAATCTTTTGAGTATGCTATTAGGTATGTCGTCACATCCTATGGCACACATTTCCTTTAATCCGTCTATTATCCTTACTACCTCATTAACATCAGTATCTAATAAGACAAAAGAGTTTCATGTCGCAAATGTCTTAGCTTGGCTTTGGGTGGGAAAACATCTATCAGACGATAAGGATTTTTCTGCTAAGTTTTTTCCTACGTTAATGAAGAAGTTATTAGCTTTATTTGCTGCTTCGGTAGGGCTTAGCTCAGAAGATAAAAGATCAAGCGCAGGTTCGGAATTTTTTGACATAATAGTGTTAGTTTTTATGAATTTGCTTTGCTATTATGCTTTCTGTAGTTTACTTTGATCATATTGTTGTTTTAGCTTTTTCAACAGATTATTACAGAAATTCCTATATCGTTTGTAAGTAATTAATAGTAGTTTATTATCCGGTGCATTTTTCGATTTTAGGTGAAGTTTATCTCTATGTCTGATACAGCGCACGAGGCCGGGCGTAATCCATGGTTTGATATTACTATACTTTCTCGGTGTTACTTTAGTAAATGTATTTTTCCTTATCGTGAATTGTAACAAATCGACAAAATATTGTAGAGAAACATTTGGTTCATGTGAATTGTAAACGGGGTCAAAATTAATGCCGCGAAAGTCATTTTCCAGACTCGTCATATTGAGTTTAGTATAGGTGCGCATGCAGTTATTTCTAGGTGAAGATATTTGCAATGTTAGTAAAACAGCTTGATGATCGGTAAGTGACGAATTAGTAACCAATGTTTTGGATGGACTTTTAGATTTTATAAGAATATGGTCTAGACAAGACCCGCTCTGGTGGGTTGGATGATAATTTGCAGGTAATAGTCCATGGAATGAGCAAATATTGAGGTAATTATGTGAATGAGTATCGAATTTTTCGGCAGCAATGTTTATGTTGATATCACCTACCAGTACGATATTTTTCAACGAAGATAATTTTTCTAAGTTACTGTTAATTACTAAGCAGTTGCAGTCTAGAAAATGGGGTTCATCTACTAGTGTTGTTAAATTATTTTTAATATAAACCACTATGCCATCATTCTGGTTGAATGTTCTATCGCTTTTGTGAAGATTAAAGCCATTCAGAGATGGTATATTGGCCGTTTGTTTGGATAACCAACATTCTGTCAGAACTATAACGTCGCAGCATATATCAAGATTTTGTAACAAAACTTGGAATCCGTAAAAATTTCGGGTTATACTGCGTATATTTTGTGTAAGTAAAGTCAATGTTTTATCCCCAGTATAGACTATGTTTTTGCACTCCTCAACATTACAGATGTTAGCTTCAGACACGGAAAACTCATCTAGATCAGAGATTAGCTGATTGGCCATAATAACAATTTAAATATAAACTACTATCTATGTGCTTAATTAACTAGGTAGTCGGCGGCGCTCCTAGGCGCCTTCATAGTCAATGGAATTAATGTAATTGTCTTCTGCATATTTACGTGCTGGGCAATTTACATCACCAGTTGGATGATCATGTTTCCGCTTGAAGCGTTTGCAGGTCGCACATTGAGGCGGAGAACCTTTATTATTGCATTCCTTGAAAGAATGTCCTGTTTCGCCACAGAGGTTGCAAGTAGGGCTCGATTCTCTGCAAAATTTGGCTGCGTGTCCGAACTGCTGGCAGTTAAAACACCTGGTCACAATAGTGAAATCTTTCACTGGACATGATGTCCAATTTATAAAAAGTCGGCTTTGGTCCATCATAATTTTCCTGATATTACCCGGGACTTCCAATATATAATTGCAAGTAGGACGATCTTTCTGTCCTGACTTATGGCTCAATTTTATACTTTCTAAAAAGGACTCACGAGTAATGTTCGGCAATTTATCTGTCAAGTTTTGGCCGTAAATGCAATCAAATACCTCTTTTTCAGTCAGGGCTACGGGGACACCAATGACTGCAATCCTCGGACGGCGTTTGGATGGTTCTTCCACTGTAAGGCCTGAGGAAACTAGCTTCTGTGAGCTTTTTAATTTATGTATGTCGTCTTTGTTATCCGTCCTAATGATGACGCCTCCGTTTCTAATTTTCCTTAGCCCGCGGACATGGAGTTTTAATTCTTCAGGCGAGATAATTTTTTGGACCAACGACTTGGTGTCGTCACTGCTTTTGGTTTTATTGCAGGGATATATAGCGACCAAACTATGGTTTGCTGGGCGAATAAATTGGTCAGAGCCTTTCTTTACTATGTTAGCGAAGGAGGTACTTTCTGGTTCGATTCGGCTCATCTTCGTTTCCACGTCTTCTTTAAAATGGCAAAGGGATTCTGCAATATTCTGCTGTACTTGAAGGTGCTGGATGGTTGTGTGCGCCAGGATGGACTTCTGCTTCAGGGATTGGTACAACACGGCCATCTGAGACGACCCATGGTTCACTTTACGACAGAGATTGGTGACACGGAGTTTTTGGTCGGAATTCATTTTTCCCTCCGCCACAACCGAGCAAATTTCGCTCAAGATTGTGTCGATGGACCCAAGCCATTTCTGAATCTCCGACGTAGAGACAACTTCAGTCGGTAATTCGTTCTCCGTGGCTGCTGGCGGCGCTGGTTCTCTTGTCTGGTTTTGACCGGCAGGCGATGGCGTCGGTAGGGGACTTCGTCGTACCAAGTGGCTACGGCCGAAGGGGCTATCTCCTGGGTTAGACATACTACTAACACCGAAAACTCTGATTGTCTATAAAACTATTGAGTTCATCTTTCACAACGAAACCAATAATTGTTAGTCACACTCGTCACTTACACAATAAACTGACTCTGCAAATTATTGCAGTAACATTATTCGTAATTACTTAAATCAATAATCAACACAAAAAACACGTCCGCTTAGTTTCACGTCCGAATCAATTTCCCCTATAATATTGGAGTAATTCTCCTTTGTTCACATTACCCCTACTACCAACAAATATTATTAATATAGTATCCTGGTTAAAATTGCATTTTATAACTTTTTTCATTATGTCAAATAGAGTACAACCAGGCATACAGTAGTTAATTATTGAGTGTCCCGGATATTTATTTAACAACAAGTGACCTAGATCTTTTCCAATTTCATCACAAAATAATACTATTTCTTTATTTACACTCTGTCTAGGCAAACAGTTCGTAATTGATAATGGTAAACTGGCACTAGACTGCGGTATGGTGGTATCACATATTGTCAATGAATGGGCAGGTGTGGGTTCAATAGATGGTGGTTGACAATGTTCACATCTGTTAGTTTGTGAGCTTACGAGCTCATTCATTGCCAATACATATTCCCTCATTTGGTTTTCAGAGGCTGTATATTTAATAGTCATAGAAGTAAGTTTTTCCTGTAGTTGGTCAAGTTCATACTGCAAGTCTTCTGTGTCAATTTGGTATTTCCTAGTTCTTTTTTGTAAGTTTAATGAATACATATCTAATTGTTTCAGTAAATGCAACCTTTCTCTATTAAGTTTTACATTTTTAATAAAGAATTTTTGTTTTTTGACCATTTTCTTGGTTTTAACTATGTATTTGTTGATTTTTATGTATTTTTTAAGCTTATTTTTACTAGTAACTACCCTCACTGACTTACTTAATTTTGAATCTAATTTTGAATCATCAAGACCTGTTAAATCTATTGTGTAAGAAGAGGGGTTTATTGCAGAAACCATTGATGGGGCAAGAGGCACCAATTCATTGAAAAGACTTTGGTTCAACGAGGCAGTGATGTTAAGATTAGTAGTCTCAAGTTGTTCAATCTGACTTTGAGCCTCATGTAGCTGTTGTTGCAGTAAATATTTGTGACTAAGAGCTTGTTCATACTCATTGCTACACTGGCTGAACCCGTCCACAACAACTTGGAGCCTGTCCCGGGCTGCTATGGCATCAGTGTGTTGAATATATAACTGAGCCATTTCTGTTTTCAACTTGCTATTCCTTTCAAGGACACCAAGGAACTCCGTTTCATTTTCATCCTTTTCCTTAATCAGTTTGTCACAGAGCTCCTGACACCTTTAATTCGCTCAAAGCCTGAGTGAGTTTGGACTCTTCAAGGCGAGCACGCGCGCTGCGAGTCATAATCATGATTAAAGAGAAAGAGAAAAGGTTGGAAAAGAGTAGTGGATTGAGTAACAGATGATTAGTTGAACGGAAAATGAAATTTAGATCGTAAGAAGAAGTTCTGTCACCAAACTAATTAAGGTTATGTTTACGTTTTTAATGTCTTTAGCATCAACTTGTAGCCGTAGTAAAAATGATCCAAACAATTGTAGGCAAAAAATTAGAACGTATCGTGAATTGTAACAAATCGACAAAATATTGTAGAGAAACATTTGGTTCATGTGAATTGTAAACGGGGTCAAAATTAATGCCGCGAAAGTCATTTTCCAGACTCGTCATATTGAGTTTAGTATAGGTGCGCATGCAGTTATTTCTAGGTGAAGATATTTGCAATGTTAGTAAAACAGCTTGATGATCGGTAAGTGACGAATTAGTAACCAATGTTTTGGATGGACTTTTAGATTTTATAAGAATATGGTCTAGACAAGACCCGCTCTGGTGGGTTGGATGATAATTTGCAGGTAATAGTCCATGGAATGAGCAAATATTGAGGTAATTATGTGAATGAGTATCGAATTTTTCGGCAGCAATGTTTATGTTGATATCACCTACCAGTACGATATTTTTCAACGAAGATAATTTTTCTAAGTTACTGTTAATTACTAAGCAGTTGCAGTCTAGAAAATGGGGTTCATCTACTAGTGTTGTTAAATTATTTTTAATATAAACCACTATGCCATCATTCTGGTTGAATGTTCTATCGCTTTTGTGAAGATTAAAGCCATTCAGAGATGGTATATTGGCCGTTTGTTTGGATAACCAACATTCTGTCAGAACTATAACGTCGCAGCATATATCAAGATTTTGTAACAAAACTTGGAATCCGTAAAAATTTCGGGTTATACTGCGTATATTTTGTGTAAGTAAAGTCAATGTTTTATCCCCAGTATAGACTATGTTTTTGCACTCCTCAACATTACAGATGTTAGCTTCAGACACGGAAAACTCATCTAGATCAGAGATTAGCTGATTGGCCATAATAACAATTTAAATATAAACTACTATCTATGTGCTTAATTAACTAGGTAGTCGGCGGCGCTCCTAGGCGCCTTCATAGTCAATGGAATTAATGTAATTGTCTTCTGCATATTTACGTGCTGGGCAATTTACATCACCAGTTGGATGATCATGTTTCCGCTTGAAGCGTTTGCAGGTCGCACATTGAGGCGGAGAACCTTTATTATTGCATTCCTTGAAAGAATGTCCTGTTTCGCCACAGAGGTTGCAAGTAGGGCTCGATTCTCTGCAAAATTTGGCTGCGTGTCCGAACTGCTGGCAGTTAAAACACCTGGTCACAATAGTGAAATCTTTCACTGGACATGATGTCCAATTTATAAAAAGTCGGCTTTGGTCCATCATAATTTTCCTGATATTACCCGGGACTTCCAATATATAATTGCAAGTAGGACGATCTTTCTGTCCTGACTTATGGCTCAATTTTATACTTTCTAAAAAGGACTCACGAGTAATGTTCGGCAATTTATCTGTCAAGTTTTGGCCGTAAATGCAATCAAATACCTCTTTTTCAGTCAGGGCTACGGGGACACCAATGACTGCAATCCTCGGACGGCGTTTGGATGGTTCTTCCACTGTAAGGCCTGAGGAAACTAGCTTCTGTGAGCTTTTTAATTTATGTATGTCGTCTTTGTTATCCGTCCTAATGATGACGCCTCCGTTTCTAATTTTCCTTAGCCCGCGGACATGGAGTTTTAATTCTTCAGGCGAGATAATTTTTTGGACCAACGACTTGGTGTCGTCACTGCTTTTGGTTTTATTGCAGGGATATATAGCGACCAAACTATGGTTTGCTGGGCGAATAAATTGGTCAGAGCCTTTCTTTACTATGTTAGCGAAGGAGGTACTTTCTGGTTCGATTCGGCTCATCTTCGTTTCCACGTCTTCTTTAAAATGGCAAAGGGATTCTGCAATATTCTGCTGTACTTGAAGGTGCTGGATGGTTGTGTGCGCCAGGATGGACTTCTGCTTCAGGGATTGGTACAACACGGCCATCTGAGACGACCCATGGTTCACTTTACGACAGAGATTGGTGACACGGAGTTTTTGGTCGGAATTCATTTTTCCCTCCGCCACAACCGAGCAAATTTCGCTCAAGATTGTGTCGATGGACCCAAGCCATTTCTGAATCTCCGACGTAGAGACAACTTCAGTCGGTAATTCGTTCTCCGTGGCTGCTGGCGGCGCTGGTTCTCTTGTCTGGTTTTGACCGGCAGGCGATGGCGTCGGTAGGGGACTTCGTCGTACCAAGTGGCTACGGCCGAAGGGGCTATCTCCTGGGTTAGACATACTACTAACACCGAAAACTCTGATTGTCTATAAAACTATTGAGTTCATCTTTCACAACGAAACCAATAATTGTTAGTCACACTCGTCACTTACACAATAAACTGACTCTGCAAATTATTGCAGTAACATTATTCGTAATTACTTAAATCAATAATCAACACAAAAAACACGTCCGCTTAGTTTCACGTCCGAATCAATTTCCCCTATAATATTGGAGTAATTCTCCTTTGTTCACATTACCCCTACTACCAACAAATATTATTAATATAGTATCCTGGTTAAAATTGCATTTTATAACTTTTTTCATTATGTCAAATAGAGTACAACCAGGCATACAGTAGTTAATTATTGAGTGTCCCGGATATTTATTTAACAACAAGTGACCTAGATCTTTTCCAATTTCATCACAAAATAATACTATTTCTTTATTTACACTCTGTCTAGGCAAACAGTTCGTAATTGATAATGGTAAACTGGCACTAGACTGCGGTATGGTGGTATCACATATTGTCAATGAATGGGCAGGTGTGGGTTCAATAGATGGTGGTTGACAATGTTCACATCTGTTAGTTTGTGAGCTTACGAGCTCATTCATTGCCAATACATATTCCCTCATTTGGTTTTCAGAGGCTGTATATTTAATAGTCATAGAAGTAAGTTTTTCCTGTAGTTGGTCAAGTTCATACTGCAAGTCTTCTGTGTCAATTTGGTATTTCCTAGTTCTTTTTTGTAAGTTTAATGAATACATATCTAATTGTTTCAGTAAATGCAACCTTTCTCTATTAAGTTTTACATTTTTAATAAAGAATTTTTGTTTTTTGACCATTTTCTTGGTTTTAACTATGTATTTGTTGATTTTTATGTATTTTTTAAGCTTATTTTTACTAGTAACTACCCTCACTGACTTACTTAATTTTGAATCTAATTTTGAATCATCAAGACCTGTTAAATCTATTGTGTAAGAAGAGGGGTTTATTGCAGAAACCATTGATGGGGCAAGAGGCACCAATTCATTGAAAAGACTTTGGTTCAACGAGGCAGTGATGTTAAGATTAGTAGTCTCAAGTTGTTCAATCTGACTTTGAGCCTCATGTAGCTGTTGTTGCAGTAAATATTTGTGACTAAGAGCTTGTTCATACTCATTGCTACACTGGCTGAACCCGTCCACAACAACTTGGAGCCTGTCCCGGGCTGCTATGGCATCAGTGTGTTGAATATATAACTGAGCCATTTCTGTTTTCAACTTGCTATTCCTTTCAAGGACACCAAGGAACTCCGTTTCATTTTCATCCTTTTCCTTAATCAGTTTGTCACAGAGCTCCTGACACCTTTAATTCGCTCAAAGCCTGAGTGAGTTTGGACTCTTCAAGGCGAGCACGCGCGCTGCGAGTCATAATCATGATTAAAGAGAAAGAGAAAAGGTTGGAAAAGAGTAGTGGATTGAGTAACAGATGATTAGTTGAACGGAAAATGAAATTTAGATCGTAAGAAGAAGTTCTGTCACCAAACTAATTAAGGTTATGTTTACGTTTTTAATGTCTTTAGCATCAACTTGTAGCCGTAGTAAAAATGATCCAAACAATTGTAGGCAAAAAATTAGAACGTAAACAATCTACTACCAAGTAAAATATATAGTATTGTACCTGATAACGAGATGAAAATGCAACAATCACTTGAGCCGGTAACTGTCAACGAATCACAATGTAGGTTTTACACATTATTTGTACAAAATGCCTAAATTTAACACAGAAAACACTTAATTATGCTATAAACTAGTTAATAAATTGGAAATAGGCCTTAAAAAGAAGGAAATGTATTATTTAAAATTAAAATTAAAGGGACAAATTCAAATCAGCTGTTAGCTGTAGTGTTGCCACAGGAGGAAAAAAGTTGCTGTGTATTTTATTACACAGTTCACTTTCTCTAAATATTGTAGAATCGGATGCTTTACCGTATGCCCCAACATCCACGAACGTAAAAAGTAAATTCGAGTCGCAAGTTGCTAGAAGTACTTTTGAAAAAAAAAAATATAGTTGAAGTACAAGGAGCCGGTATCGAATGGATGAATAATTCTTATATGTTTCCCATCTATGGCGCCTAAACAATTAGGAAAATTAGTATTTTGAAGAAATCCGCTGGCAATTTCGGAATTTGGTCGGTTCTGGAATACAAACGGCTTTTAAATAGTTCCAAATTAGTTGACATGTTTCTTGTACTATTTTCCTTGCTGTAGAGGCCCCACGGTGGTAAGAGAGTTCAAAATCCTCAAACGAGCATCCAGTTCCTAGATACCTGAAACAATGAAGTATATTATATTTTGTTGTTGTTACAGTAACTAAATTACAGAGGAAGTGGAAGAGTCTTCGTGACAGTTTTAATAGAGAAAATGCAAAAAACAAGAACGTTGCGAGTGGTTCGGCAGCAACAAGCAGCAAACAGTACATTTATTTCAATAATCTATCTTTCTTGAATTCCTTAAAAGAAGTGAGACCGACTAATGATGTGGAAACCTCGCCCGAAAATAAACAGAAACATTAATATAAAAAGGGCCGAAAAATCAGAAAATGAAATTCTCAGAACACTTTCGGAAAATTTAAAACGTAAACATGATCAAATAAGCGACCAAAATGACCCCGATAAGCAATTTCTGATGTCGCTGCTTCCACATATAAAAAAAATTGACGAAAATTGTAAACTTGATTTTCAATCAGAAATATTACAGTTAATTAAAAAGTACACGCATAATCAAAATTATGAAACGTATTCGGCACAATATTATGGTTATTCTTCAGGAAATGCCAACATACACTCTACAGTCTACACAAAAAGCTTCTACATCTGCCCAGCCTTCTCCACTTCATTCACATTATTCCGACAAGTCTATGCTTGACATGTCATACTCTACACAAAACGCTTCTACATCTATCCCGTCTTCACCTATAATTCAGCCTTCTCCAACTCATTCATATTATTCTGACCAGTCTATGGACAACAGTTCTGTTATCGAAGACATGTTCCGTGATGATGACGAGTGATACCAAATTATAATAAACACACAATAAATAAATACAAATACCTACGTGTTTTATTTGTAAACTAGCTATTCTCTAGTAGAATAAACAATGCAATTGTGCCCCATGGGTGAACTATCAGAAATCCTACTAATATTATAAATTCGAAAGTTTGTGAGAATGGATGTATGGATGTTTGTTCCACTTTCACGCAAAAACTACTGAATGGATTTTGATGAAACTTTACAATATTGTGGCTTACACATCAGAATAACATATAGGCTATAATTTATAAAGATATTGTATATATTATCCCAAATATAAAGACAAGTGTCAAATAAATAGGAAAAAATCTACCATCTGCACGCTATTTTGGCGTGTGCCGCCGCTAAAAATACGGCCTAGATTTTAATACGCAGTTATAATAATTATAAGTAGTGATTATAAATAAAGTATAAGTAGATTATTTTATTATAGCGTTCTGTGGAGTTTTATGCTAGTGATTATTTCCACTTACCTTAATGTGATAGCTAGTCTTTCCGCAGGTGCGATGCTTTTCCGCATGTTGGTGTCGTGGTGTAAAGCATCAGCATCCAGCATATAATAGAGCATGTAGTTCCCAAAACGTATCTATACTTAAACGAAAATGTTTGAAAAACTTTTTTGGATGGTTTAGAAGATTATCGAAATGTTCGTTGCATTTGTGTACATTCGTTAAAATTGGATGTATCTAATAACTACGGTTTCGTCTTCTACGACGACGTCTTTTTATTAAAAGTAGCGCAATTAAACCTTCTTCGTCCGAGTCCATTATGATACTGCATGCCTGGGTTAAAAAAAGTAGCAACCACCGAGTGCAAGTGTCGACCATCGGCCACAAGTGGCTGTCGCGCGCTTCAGCTACTTTTGTGGCCGTTTCTTGCCTCTTGTGGCAGCGTTTGTGGCTGTCGCGTGTGGCCCGTGTGCGGCCACCCTAAAAAGTGTGTTAAGTCGCCGTCGCTGGCCACCGGTGGCTGTGGTCGGTGGCCCATTTGCGCCCAACCACAAAACGCCGCTACCGGCATATTTCCTGTAGTTTTCATACGTTTTATATGGACTCGCCGCACACGGGCCACACGCGACAGCCACAAACTCCACAGCGTTTACTACAGGAAATATGCCGGTGGCGGCGTTTTGAGGTTGTGGCCGGTGGCCCGTGTGCGGCGACCCTAATATGGACTCGCTGCACACGGGCCACACGCGACAGCCACAAACGCCACAGCGTTTACTACAGGAAATATGCCGGTGGCGGCGTTTTGTGGTTGTGGCCGGTGGCCCGTTTGCGGCGACCCTTAATCTTTTACCACCACGTTTTTATTTCGCGATATCACTTGATTTCGTTTTAAATGAACCTTAAAATTTAAAATTTTCAAAATGTCCATCACGTTCATGAATGCTCAAGGTACAGTGGGTTGCCATATTATTAGGGACAGTCACGATTTTTTGTCAGTCAGATTTTCTAGAGTCTGTCAAGCGAGTCTAGACTCGCTTGACAGACTCTAGAAAATCTTATTAATGTTTGGCATCACAACCTTAATATAAAGGAAAGTGCCAAACAGTGCATAGAAAGCATGTCCAGGCGTATAGAAGCATTAATCATCTATCTATCTAGCTATTCTTTGATCTGTCGAAAGCATTCGATCTTGTCTCACATAAAATATTAATTTTAAAGTTAGAGGGCCTCGGTATTAGAGGTCTGCCTCTTGAATGGATATCATCGTACTTGACTAACAGACAAACAACATGTCACGATCACCAGACTTGATGAAAATAGGGACATGACAAACTACACGTCAGAATACATAAATATAACACGCGGCGTCCCCCAGGGTAGCATATTGGGTCCCATTTTATTTCTACTCTATATAAACGACATAATTAATGTAACCAACCATAAATGCTTCCTTTTTGCCGATGACATTTCCATAATTGTTACTACCGATAAGAAATATAAAACGATTACTGATCATGAAGCGGACATAAATAATACAATTAACGATCTAACGAAATGGTTAAATAATAATAATTTATCTATTAATCTTAATAAATCAGTATACATACAATTTAATCAATCTTATAATAACAAATTTAATTTTAAAATGGACATACCGAAAATTACACTTGTAACACAAACTAAATTTTTAGGAGTCATAATTGACGAACATTTAGACTGGAAAGCGCAGGTTGCACTAAAATAAATAAATTTGTCTACGCGCTGAGACAAATTAAAAAAGTAACTAATATTAAAACGGCTGTGATGTCATACCGCGCATATGTTGAGTCTTCACTACGGTATGGACTAATTATGTGGGGAAATAGTACTGATCACAATAGAGCATTTGTCGCCCAAAAGAAATGTATACGAGCTATATACGAGATTCCATCCGACGAATCATGTAAACCGATTTTTAAAGAGCTTGGTTTGTTGCCGTTACCTTCATTATATATTTATGAAGCATGTATGTTTGTCAGAAAACACAAGGAACTTTTTAAAACAGCAGACGAAATAAACTCGAGAAGTCGACGTGACCAATATAGACTTGTGCTGGATGAGCTGCCTAGATCAGCAAAATATAATAAAAATTATTTGGCCATGTGTGTACGGATTTATAATAAAATACCAAATGACCTTAAAACATTGAATTGTAAACTATTTAAAATACAATTATATAAATGGCTCAATAATAATATTTTTTATAATGTTAATGATCTTTTAAAATGAATTCAATGTGTATATAATATGTAAATGTAATTTAATTTAATTCAATATCACAGTGTATTTTTAGTAAGTAAGTTTGCATGCTTTAATCGTAAGCAAAACATGTAGATCTAAAAAAAAAAAAAAAACTGAACACCTTTGTATACCATGTTTTAAGCAAATAAAATATCTTATCTTATCTTAAAAAAATTGAGTCGAAAGGAAATGTCACTAAGTACTGATCACTACTAAGTAACATTTCTTTTCGCCTATTTATTAACTTTTTTTTTAAATTATCTTTATTCTTATTTTACTTCGTTAATAACTGTTTTGTGTAATTAAAGCTTTTATCATAAAAAAAAAGTGTTTTTCTAATTAATTAAGACTCATACTTCACAAATAACAAAAAATCGTGACTGTCCCTAATAATATGGCAACCCACTGTACCTTGAGCATTCATGAACGTGATGGACATTTTGAAAATTTTAAATTTTAAGGTTCATTTAAAACGAAATCAAGTGATATCGCGAAATAAAAACGTGGTGGTAAAAGATTAAGGGTCGCCGCAAACGGGCCACCGGCCACAACCACAAAACGCCGCCACCGGCATATTTCCTGTAGTAAACGCTGTGGCGTTTGTGGCTGTCGCGTGTGGCCCGTGTGCAGCGAGTCCATATTAGGGTCGCCGCACACGGGCCACCGGCCACAACCTCAAAACGCCGCCACCGGCATATTTCCTGTAGTAAACGCTGTGGAGTTTGTGGCTGTCGCGTGTGGCCCGTGTGCGGCGAGTCCATATAAAACGTATGAAAACTACAGGAAATATGCCGGTAGCGGCGTTTTGTGGTTGTGGCCGGTGGCCCGTGTGCGGAGACCCTAAGGCTCGGCGCAAATGGGCCACCGACCACAGCCACCGGTGGCCAGCGACGGCGACTTAACACACTTTTTAGGGTGGCCGCACACGGGCCACACGCGACAGCCACAAAGGCTGCCACAAGAGGCAAGAAACGGCCACAAAAGTAGCTGAAGCGCGCGACAGCCACTTGTGGCCGATGGTCGACACTTGCACTCGGTGGTTGCTACTTTTTTTAACCCAGGCATGCAGTATCATAATGGACTCGGACGAAGAAGGTTTAATTGCGCTACTTTTAATAAAAAGACGTCGTCGTAGAAGACGAAACCGTAGTTATTAGATACATCCAATTTTAACGAATGTACACAAATGCAACGAACATTTCGATAATCTTCTAAACCATCCAAAAAAGTTTTTCAAACATTTTCGTTTAAGTATAGATACGTTTTGGGAACTACATGCTCTATTATATGCTGGATGCTGATGCTTTACACCACGACACCAACATGCGGAAAAGCATCGCACCTGCGGAAAGACTAGCTATCACATTAAGGTAAGTGGAAATAATCACTAGCATAAAACTCCACAGAACGCTATAATAAAATAATCTACTTATACTTTATTTATAATCACTACTTATAATTATTATAACTGCGTATTAAAATCTAGGCCGTATTTTTAGCGGCGGCACACGCCAAAATAGCGTGCAGATGGTAGATTTTTTCCTATTTATTTGACACTTGTCTTTATGCGATTCAACCATATTACAAAATTCTAAACTGTACGAGCTAATGATTAACAACAACTTACCACTACCTCAACCCCAGCCACTCTCTGGTAGCAATATACCAACCCCGTATGTATTTGTGGGTGATGAAGCTTTTGGACTGAGCAAACATATTATGCGTCCATATGGCGGTCAAAATCTCGACTTACAACAAAAGGTTTTCAATTACCGTCTAAGCAGAGCCAGAAGATATGTCGAATGCGCTTTTGGGATTATGGCTAACAAATGGCGCATTTTTCACAGACCGATAGACGTGTCTTATGACTTCGCTACTGACATTATAAAAGCATGTTGTGTATTACACAATTTTGTCGCTGATCGAGATGGTTTTAGACAAAGAGATAAATTTGCTATAAGTGTTGATGAATTTCTCCCAATACAACCCGCACATGAAGAACAGACAGCACCGAATGCCATAAGACAGCAATATGCGACCTATTTTATGACTAGAGGAACTCTGCCTTGGCAGCTAAATAAGGTATAATTGTATTAAGAGGGTTTTCAAGATTTTCTTGCACCGCCAATTCCGCGATCAGTAAAAAATTAATATTTTATACCTACTCAGCGTAGTCTAGGTTAGTTTTGAGCTAAGTAATAAAATAGTACTCACGCTAATCTAGATTCCCTTAGTTTTAAAATTTTAGAGTGTCGAGATATTAATTTTGTACTGATCGCGGAATTGGCGGTGCAAGAAAATCTTGAAAGCCCTCTTAACACGTTCAACGCCACGGAATAAAATGATAAATTTCCATTCAAGCCATGTCGGACAATGTTGGGCGACACCAGTATGTTCCGTTCAGGCCGTGGGGGACAATGTTGCCCGACAGTCAGAGCTATGTTTAAAGGTCTCTTCTGAGCTGTCGGTCAACAATACAAGGCAATATTGTACGTATCATGACCCGCGCGGCCTCCTAGAATAGTGTAATCATATCAGCACTCAAAAAATATTTATTTGTTAAAAAGTTATGTTTGTTTTTCTGATAATAGTCTTGCATTAACTTACAATTTTTTTTGTGTAATGCATTATTGATTTATTTTTACGATTTTATGGAAAAAAATTGTGTACGATTTAAAGATGAAATAAAAGATCATGATAGTATTAATCAAACTCGGTTTTATTGTGTTAAACTTATGAAATTGGTACATTATAATCACAATGAAACTTAAAAAATAATTTGAGATCACTGATCAGATTGAAAGTGTTACATTTTTATCATTATTTACTACGTAAATTAATATAAATTAAACGGTATTTTAGTTTTAGAAATAACTAAAAGTAACAAAATAACAATCATATTAAAGAAATATTTTAAAAAGAACGATGTACTTTATTAAAGCAATCTAAACAAAGAAACGGTTTATTTGGGCAGTCGTCACAGAATGTGTTTACTTTTTTTACTTTATTTTTCGCTTGGTTTCTACCTAGTATCTTTACTTTTTCCCTGTAACATTCAGAGCACCCTCTTCTAATAGTACTACTTTTTCCTTCTTTCTTTACTAGTTTGTGCTTCCCTCTTTTTGATCTTTTTTCACGAATCTCATCCGTCTCAGTCATAGGATTCGAGCAAAACTCTTGTAATATTTCTTTCCTGAAGTCTACTACAGAAATGTGTTTATTTGTAACTTTTTTATATAGAATCATAGCATTTACTAACGTAGTATTAAGCAATAAATTAATTGCGAGTTTTTTATACCACTTTATTGTTTTTCGCAGTGGTGTAGAGTAAGCAGCTAATTGATCAGCCAAATCAACAGCTCCTTTGACTCTATTGTAGTCTACAACAATCTTTGGCTTTGATACCACATTTCCTCGTTTATTTACATGATGAAACCGTACCGAATGCTTCGTGGACAGAACGTACACATCGCGCTTGTCCTTCCATTTCATCATGGTTATTCCGTCGGTGCTTTCGGCTGCAGCAAACTGGCCTTTTTTGAGCTTAGCAGTAACAACATGTTTGGGAAGCTGTCTTCTATTTTTTCGAATGGTGCCTACTAAATGAGTTTCTTTGTCTAATAGTTGCCGTGCCAAATCTACACTTGTGTACCAATTATCGGTATACAAAGTGTGTCCTTTGTTGAACAAATCTTGGCATAAAGACATGACTACGTTTGTAGGCGTTGTATTTGTATCGTCGTTTTTTCCTGCGTAAATGCTAATCTTATAAGTATACCCAGGAATCGTGCATAATTTGAACTCTTTGATTCCATACTTGTGTCTTTTTTGTTTATTATACTGCCTAAATATTATTCTGCCACGGAATGGAACCATGCTCTCGTCAATACAAATATCTTCACCAGGGGTATAGTTGTTTTTGAAGTTCTCATTTAAATTATCCACCAGTTGACGTACTCGATGTAGTCGGTCTTCTTTGTTTTCATCATCTTTATCAGAAAAATGTAGCATTTTCAAAAGTAATTCAAATCGGTTTCGGGACATCACTGTTCTCGGAAAGGGATGCCCGATAATTTTATCTTTAGACCAATAGTGTGCCAATCTGGGTAATTTCACTAAACCCATGAATAGAATTAGGCCAAACATTTTTTTTATTTCTTCTATATTAGTCGGACTCCACTGATTAATACGTGCACCTCTTGTAGCTTCAGGCATATTGGTAATGTTATGAATAGCATATCGATTTGTGTTATGCACTATTTGTTGAAACACGTCATCAGTCACAAAGAGTGAATAAAAATCGACGGGCGATTTGTTATTCATAGATAATCTGACATGCAGCGGAGCACCAGAAACCTCGGTAAAAGGAATTATTTGGCGTTGATTACCTGTTGGTTCACTCCAAGAACTCGTGGTAGGTGTAACGCTTGAAGTTTCTTGCGTACTGACCCCATATCCTGAATTGCTGTCTTCACTATCCGATCTGATGATACGTACTCGTCGTGTATGCCTTGTAGGCGCTATTTGCTCTTCTTCTTCGTCTGAACTAATACGAAAACTACTGTTCAGCAGTGATATTTCAATGTTTTGAAGCTGTGTCAGATCTTCCTCCGTTATTTCAAAGGCATCATCAAAGTCACACATTTGTAATAAAAATATATAAATCTATTGGATGAAATCACAAGCAGAAGCTAGTCTAGTTTTTTAGTAGTCGTAGCGTGTTTATGATTTGGCGGGAAAAAAAATGCGCAGTGAGCGTTCTCCCTAGCGTCCTGCGGGGCACTGAGAATTGCGCGCGCACAAAGATAGCTAGCGGCGCGCGGCGTTAGAGTGGGGGCGCGCGGACGGGATGCTCGGCGGGAGTGGGCGACACTGTGACCCGCGCGGCTTCAATGGAAGAAAGTTCAAATAATCATACGCAGCAGGCCATGGGGGACAATGTTGGGCGACATGAGTTATCTTCACATTTATAAAGATTTTCGCGGTTATGTCAATGTTTTGCAAGTTAAAAATGCATATTTATTAATATAATTAAATAAAACGAAAAGTCGTTTTTTTGTCAATTTCAAATTTTTGTGTGGCTTATAGAGAAAGTTAAGTGTCGCCCAGCATTGTCCGACATGGCGTTGAACGTGTTAAATAAAAAAAAACATAAATATCTGTACTGTGAACTCACCAACTTTGTTTTTTCGTTCAGCTGTGAAATTCTCGTAATCAGGAAATAAAACTTTTGATATGTCTTCCCAGGCTTTTGTTTTTAAATTTTTATTTTTAAAATCTACGTTTGACTTGTCCCATATAATTTCCCTTTCCTGTATCAATGTAATCAAGTAATCTATGTCAAGTTCTTCAATGGTATTCATTTTACCCTGCAAATAAAACTAAATACAAAAACGTAAACGTAAAACGAAATGAGCTTCCGTGTATCCTCTCTGTCAACGCACAAGCAACTGAGCGCTGCCGCTCCGACGTCGCACGAGTACACCCCCTCTCGCTTCGTCTCGGGGGCTGCTGTCCGTCATGTGTGCGTTGCGACGACGCAACGCGCCGTGTGAACACCTTGGTTATTTGTATGTAAAACAACGCAAGGACAGCGCTGCGACGACGCAACGCAACGCAACGCGCCGTGTGGACTGGCTCTAAGTCTGTGAGTCGTATCACTCGTCGTATTGGTGTCAAATCGCAACCCCGATACTGAAAGAAAAAAAAATAATAAAAAAATAAAAAAAAGAATTTTATAATAACATAATAACAATACTTACATTTTATCAAAATTTGGTAGCACAAAATATAAAAATAACTTTGTTCAAATATTCAAATTCGTCTTTCACTGATTAGCGTCTAAAGTGCACTGCGGCTCTCCCGTAACTTAAAAAATTGTAGAAAATAAATATATCCTTTAAATCTCAACATCCACTTAAAATATGAGTTACAGAGATATGGCGAACATAAATTATACATTTCTGGAACGCTTGTACCACTTAAAACTGCAGTCAAGTGCGCCCAAGTCCGAAATTGGTAAAAATGTGATTGTCCCTAATAATTTGGCAACCCACTGTATATCGCCGCACAATGTCCCGAAGCCTGCTCAACAAATTTCGTTCGGGATCCAGAGCCATGGCTTTTAATTTGTTAAAGGCGGCGACTATTTGATTGCGCAGTTCATCTTCGGTTTCGGAGACCCGCGAGTAAACTTCATTTTTAATAAAGCCCCATAAAAAGAAGTCGAGAGGAGTGAGGTCGAGCGATCGAGCTGGCCACCTATGGGGGCCATAGCACTCAATCCATTGTTCGCCGAACATGGTGTTAAGCCGCACTCTCGCGACGAGTACCGAGAGTGGAGGAGCTCCGTCTAACTAGAACCATACCCGCCTCGATGGTGCCACGGGCAATTTTTCTAAATATCGTGTGATCGGGCCGTTAAGAAGATCTAAAAACTTCTAGGCATTCAGATTTTTTGCCAGGTTCTTTTGTTCTCCAGCTTAGCTTGTTAGTTGCATTTTCTATCTGGAATCCTTGCGACGTTAAATCATCTTTAATCCGATCCGGTAGGCAGGAAGAATGCAGTTTTTTCGCCACTACTCTTATTGGCCTGGTCTGCTTATCCTCGTATGAGTGCCATAAACAGTTATTTTCTGTTAAGCGTCGAGCAATCTCTTTGTAGGATTCTTCAGTTTTGGCGTTTATTTTGACACTATTACCGCTTAACATTTTGGCGGTAAATGTTTCTACTGACTGAGATTTTGTCAAAAAGTCGTAGAATGATTGGTAATTCTTAACACCGTCCACTACGATTGGAAGCGATGCTAGAATTTTTTTTATGGTTGACTTTTCTTTGTTTTCAAATTGCTGCTGCTGAGCGCTAGTGCTAGCTTGTTGTAGTGATGGTGGAGTAAGGGAGGTGTTCAACTTCCTTTTCTTCCTGTTTTTTGCCCTAATCCACCCAGTTTCTTTGGCGAGTTCATCCTCATCCGTGCAGTACTCTACATCACTTTTAGTAGGCTGAGCAGGTGTTATGGTCTCACTGACCTGTTTAACTGAGGAATCTTCTTTTTCTTGTGCCTTTAGGCATTTTAATTGTCCTTGAAGATTTTGAACCTGTTCCTGCAAGCTTTGTATGTGGCCGTACAGTTGACGTACCATTTGCTGCAGGTTTTCTCTGTCCGTTTTCTCCTGGATATAACAGTCATACAACTGCTTTTCCAGATCAGTTTTTATTTTGATAGACTGTTTTGCAGCCATTATTTAGTTTTATAGTGAGCGTACACCAAAACAATTATAATAGACACTTCATGACGATTTCCGCACTTTGTAACTGGGTCATCGCGGTGGCCTCGATAGGTCGACGTACACCGCGACGACGGTGTTGTGATGCGTCTGCAAAATACTCCTAACTAGAGCACGCGCGCGCGATCGGTACGTCCGTTCACAATACTAGTTAGACAGGCAATAATTTGATAAACTATTATTTTTTGTGCCGAAGAAATCAAGGGAACATTCAGGAAAGAATAGGTATAAGGGTATAAGTTTTCCGCAAATCGTGGATTTTTTTCATTACCGTACACTTTATGGCCGAAAATGAAACAACTCCTTTAGTCAATTATTTTGAATTTGATACTAACTATTTTAAACCTAATTTAATCAGGTTTAAGGTTAGTTAGTAACCTAATTAAATTAAGTTTAAAATCATATAGTTATCAAATTCAAAATAATTACAACAAACGACATGCACAGGAATTTCACCCGCTCGGGTGAGTTAGAAAAAAGACAAAATTAAAAATTAAATTTGTTGTCTTCCATCTGTCTCAAAAGCTGCATACATCGCAGTTGCTACAATTTCATTAGTTCTCACAGAATTTGGCGTAGCGTTGACATCATGTACTGGAGAAGATGTTGCAGCTAAGATTGCGATATTTGCAATTCAGATTCCGCATAAGTTTAGTCTAATTGATAAAAGTAGTTGTGAAAACTAGCATTAGTGGTGTCTGAATATACAGAAGACGGCCTTTGGTAGCTGTGATTAGACGCAGAAGAATGGTATGCAGTTCTTTGTCTAAGTTCTTTAATCCCATATTCGGTCAGAATATTCTGTTTTGTGCTAATAAAGCATTCTATGCCGATAAATTCTTAAGTTGCAATGCTACACTGCTTCCAAACACATCAAATACAGTTTCGTTCTCAGAACGAACATCTTCATTTAATTTTTTCAAATCAGAAACAGCTTGAAATATGTCTCTAGCCCTCTTTTTACCTTTCACAGTATTTCAAGTGTTGGTAGTAGTCACAGGACCTGGTACTTGCTGGTTGTTGGATGTATTAGCTGGTATTTCTTCCTGGTTGCTGTTTGAGTGTGAGGAGGTAGCAGAGCTATTGTCCTGAGAACCAGTGTTTTCATTAGCGGGATGACGAATCTGTGAAATAAATTATTGTTTCAGGTACCGCAGAACAATGAAGAATGGAAAGAAATAGAAATAGGCTTCAGAACTAGGTGGAATTTCCCTGGTTGCCACGGTGGGACGGGGCATTTGATAATTCAAGCACCGCCGAATTGTTTAAGTTAATATTTTAATTACAAGGGTTCCGACATTGTGATTTTGATGGCTGTGGTTGATCATGCATGACTATTGTTTTCGCTATGTAAATATTGGGGCAAATGGAAGAAATTCAGATGGAGGGATTTTTTAAAACAGCAAATTATTTAGTGATCTTGAGAATAATTTGATACCGAAAGGAGGATTTTTGGTTGGAGATGATGCGTTTCCACTAAAAATATATTTATTAAGACGCTGGTATAGTTTTTTGTAAGCCTCTCTTTGAGTTTGAATTTTTTTTACCTGCGTCAACAAATTTCTGCATTTTCTGAGTAATTGTTTAAATTTTTACCTGATTTTTGTTTCATTTGTATATTTCGTATTTATACAAGGTTCATTATCTACATTTCTTAGTTCTGATTGCTTTTTTTTCCTGCGTTGCGTTGCTTTTCTGCTTTTTCTTCCGTCATTTCTGATATTTTCTATTTTTTGCTTTTCATTCTTTTAATATTTTTTTTACATAGAGCTTTATATTCTTCCGGGCGATCTCGTTTTAGTTTTTCCCTATAACGTCTAGTTTTTCAGCCCCGGTAATGGTGGATCCACACAGCCCGGCGGCACTGCCGGCGGCTTGACGACAAGCAAAGCCGCCAAAAAGCCGCTGGTAAGCGCCGCCGGCAAGCGCGGCTTTGAATCGATATTCTCAGTTGTCTTGTGACTTTCGGTGAAGTAAGAAGTGTACGCAGATACTTGGAGACAAAAATGGGCGATAACATCGCAATTGCTGCCGCAATTTTGGTGTATATTCTCTATCGAAAGAAAAAAAGAAGCAAAAGAAGATTTTGGATGAGACCAAGTCTACGAAATAGGCGTGATGTTCCCAGAATGCTTCAAGAGTTTAGAATGGATGACATAAACCGAAGAACTGTTCGTTCGAAATTTGAATTGTTTCTGAGGGTTTCCAGTGAAGATTTTGAAACACTATTATGCTTAACTGGACCCATAATATCGAAAGCGAATACTAATTAGAGAAGTGCTATACCAGCTCAAGTTCGGTTAACAATAGCTTTGAGATACCTGGCAACAGGAGAGTCATATTTTTCTTTAGATACTCTGTTCACAGTTTCTCCACAAATAGTTGTTTCAATTATTTCTGACGTGTGTCAAGCATTGGTGTCAACCTTGTCGGGCTATGTAAGATTACCAAACACAGAGGAAGAGTGGCTTTCAGTATCGCGAACTTTTATGGTAAAATGGAATGTACCTAATTGTTTAGGTGCCATTGATGGAAAACACATTCATGTAATATGTCCAAGTAATAGTGGATCAGAATTTTACAATTACAAGTCATATTTTAGTATTGTTTTGCTTGCCGTGGTTGATGCAAATTGTAACTTTTTATGCGTAGATATCGGTTGCCAAGGGCGCATATCTGACGGTGGACTTCTACGTAACACTAGTTTGTTTCAAATGATACAAGGTGAATCTGCACACTTACCACAACCAAAAACATTAGAAGGAAGAAATACGCCAGTGCCTTTTTATTTCATCGGTGATGACGCATTCCCCATCTCGCCCAACATCATGAAACCATTTTCAGGAAATCATGCGAAGGGGTCACCGGAGAGAATTTTCAATTACAGGATACGTCGAGGACGCATGGTTGTAGAAGATGCATTTGGCATTTTAGCACAAACATTCAGAATTCTTCATACACGTATGAATTTACAACCTCAGAAATCAAAACTTGTGGTGATGGCTTGTGTGTGTCTGCATAATTTTATAAGGCGAGGTAACAGGAATTTCACAGTGGAAGTACCTATATAATCAAATAACATGCAGAATACGGCTAATTTTGAGCCAGCGTTTATTAGAAATGAGCTACAGAATTACTTTCTATCTGAACAGGGTCAACTTCCTTGGCACTACCGAATATAATGTGAGAAGTGTGTTTATATTTTGAATGTATTACATGTAGATGCCTAGTTTGTAATAAAACCAATACAACTGTGTATTCATGGCTTTTATTAAAAAAATAAGAAAATAAGTAAGAAATTCGCAAGAAACCTCAAAAAAAAAAGTTACGTGAGTGTGAAGTTGTCGCTTTAATTCAGTTCCATTAGGGTCTGAAGACTTTCATCATTACTATTGTTATCCGAGCTATCTTGCACAATGTACTCGTGTACTCGGGTTGAATGAGATTGCGACTTTGACGGCGTTGATGTTACTGGTTGCTGAGTGAAATAACCTGAACGAATATTTGAAGAAACTGTATTAAATTCACGACGAGTATCCGAAAACATATTCATTTCAGCTTCAAAAATTAGGTTTTGGATTTGATTTTGAACTGAGGACTTGGTATAGTCATCCATTTTCTTCAATTTGCAAGCTATGAACTCAGCAAACACATCAACGTCATCGCGTTTCTTAGATGAAATATCTCGCAACAATTGTAAAGCTTCTGTTATTTCTGGATCTGGTTCAGCATTCCTCTTTCGGGTAGTTTTGTTTCCATTTTGCCGTGAGTTCGCGCTGTCATCAAGAACAATCTGAAATAAAAAAAAACGATATCAAGTTATTTGATGCATGCACTACTTGTGACATTTTAAAATCACTCGGTTACATCACTAGCGGGTACGTATTCGAATACCTAAAATTAAAAGACCTAACGTCAAATAACCTACGTTCAAAATACCTAAAATCTAAATACCTAACGATTAATTCACCTAAATTCAAAATACCGAAAGTTTAAAATGTCAAATGGATATGTTACCTAAGTTCATAAAGCTAAAGCTTAAAATTCCTACGTACAAAATACCTAAAATTGGTTTACCTAACCGTTAAATGACCGAAATGAAAAATACCGATCAGTATCCAAATAAAAACACATTTTTTAAAATTAATCGCGAGCTATCAAGCTGGCTCGACGGACACGTACATCATTAGGTAGGTGCTTTGACCATTTAGATATTTTAAATGTTGGTGTATCAAACGTAGGGGGGGGTAATAACTGTTGATATTTTAAACATTAGGTATTTAGACCAATCGGTTTTTTAAACTTCGGTAATTCTTACATGGGTGTTATTTACTTAGGTATTTAAAATCATTAGGTATTTAGATTTTAGGTATTTTGAACGTACGTTATTTGACGTTAGGTCTTTTAATTTTAGGTATTCGAATACGTACCCATCACTAGCACCAAACAAAACTATACCGTAAGTATATCTACCGTAACCCTTCCCGGAATTATTAATATAGCTGTTTAAACATGTTAGTTTTTTATATTTATTTGTATAAATGTATTTGAAGCTCTTGGGCGATAGGTTGACCACTTGTGACCAATTCAATAAACACTAATGTATCTTTAGGTACTTACCGAAGTATCTTCACTATTTACAGTGGACACAGGTTTATTCTTGTCTTTGAGGAATGACAATGCTCTGTAAGCAAACCACTTTGGTGGTTGAATATCATCCCTTCCTGATCCACTTTTTTTTTATTCTTCATATTTCCGGTGTTCCCGAAAGAAATGGCTACTTATATTTTTTAATTTTCTTTCAATTTCTGAAGATTCAATACTGAATAAAGACGCAATATTTTTCAACGCATCATTTCTCTTCATACGATTTTTAAAATCTTTATTTCTCGGGTTCCACAATATTTCATTTTCGTGAAATTGTTCTATTAATAATAATACTGCACTGTCGTCCCAATGGAAATCAGTCATTTTATACACTATTACCTACACAACGCATATGAAATTAATGACACCACTCTCATCGAAAGCCGTGATCAAACTGTTCCCCCGCTGCAGGACGCGCAAAATGGCCGCCGGCTTTGTTGCAAATGCCGCACACAAAGCCGGCGGCTACGCCGGCGGCGCGTGCCGCCGGGCTGTGTGGATCCACCTTAAGAGGCATTTTGATGTAAGTTGATATTCCTAAAACAAAATTTGGTACTACTAAAATGGAACCTAGAAATATACACCCATACAAGTAACATTAAAATTGATCATATAAACCTATACAACATAGAACATCAAATAGTTCAAGTTGTTTTTCAATAATGATTCTTTTTAAACCTACTATTTGCCGTGGTTTGCTACTCAGAAAAAATATTTTTATAGGTCAAGAAAATTGCCATGTAAACTGTGCTTTATGTTCAGGCATGCTGTGATTTTTCGTTCAGCATGTACGTGACCATTCAAATGGTTTTTATTACTAGTAATAAAAACCATTTAAAAATAGCCACAATACTTAAATTCATCAAAACGTTTGTTCAACTTAGTTAACATAATATTTTAAAACGAATCACTAAAAACTACAAGATAAATACATAGAAATAAGACAAAATATGGTCACATACTTGAGACAAGACTTCGTTCCCTGCGGCTTGCAAACACGCGTGCACTCCTTCTAAGCACTTTTTTGACGCTAACGGCTTCTACCTTCGGACCTGACTAGTTGCATAGCGGCAGCTAAGGTGTTGCCAGTGATGCAAAACAATATGAACTACAGTAAACATTTTGTTAGAAAAATGGGTGACAAAACTGAAACCGGGAAGGATTTTTTTAAATATTTACTTTCTTCATTTTTTTTTGTCAAAGGACATTGCCTAATTTTGTATGGAAGTTGGACCAAGTGCTGCCTAGAATACTCACATAGTGCATTTTCTTCCTCAGATCACCACTAATCTGTATTTCAAAGCGCATAAAAATCTAGCCCAGGAGTCCAAAGAAAAACAACAATCTCTTGTTTTGAATTTTTTTTTTCATTGAACTGTGTGACTTCGTTACTCTGTGGACTTTCTGCCATTACATATAGCCAGCCATCTTCCAACAAGTCCGGCAGTAAATGTGACAATGCCATGCACAATTTCACATGGTTAGCGCCCAGTTTTGATTTCACTACTCCCAATTGCTTAGCTTTCCGCCATAAACTGCGAATGTAGTGAAAATTGCATCCGACTATTTTGATTTCTGGAAATATCTCTTTGATTGCTGATATCGCAGTCATTTCAAAGTCCATTGAAATATGTGTAGGCGCCCATTCTTTTACCTGACTTTTTATCATTTGAAATAAAATGTCATATGTGGCTCTTTTATTGTCGGGAAGCAATGCATACAGCACAGGAACGACATTTACGTATTCATCATTGCTGCCTACATCAGCGTGAATAGTGTATACTTGATAGAAACACTTCGGGCAAATTTTGAATGTGCCGTCGATAAGAAATCGTGTACATTTTTTTAAATATTTAATAATTTCTTTGTTAGCGAAAATAAGAATGCACTTGTTTTTGTGTTTGAATTCGGCAAACAATAAATTTTCTAATTTTTTCGATACTTCGAGGTCACGGGCTTTTCGGAAGTTCAGTTTTTAGCACCCAGAGATGAATTTCTTTGTCTGTACAGTTTGTTCTTGATATTTTTAAATTTTGGTAATGGATTTACCAAAGGAGATTGGCAGAAACCCATGTATTTTCAGTACCACATAAAGGCTTACCGTTTCATAGAATGAATATATGGATTTAAATGCTACAACAGAGTTTAACAAAATATGTAATGGTAAGACATACATTAGAGTTGGGGTTAGTAAATTGATTTATACATAACCTCAAAATGGACCACAAAAAATAATAGTAATATAGGTACCTACCTACCTACTTACGTAACTCAAGACAGACCCATAGAAATCACACATTTCACTCAGATATAGTGGATAGATGAGAGAGATGCACTTTTTAATAACTATAGAAGGGTTTTTGTGTTACTACCTAGTAAGATTTTAAGGTAGGTAGTAAGTAAGTTGAGATACGAAAACGGCAAATATAGATAAGATTTTGAATTATTTTAGGCCGTCCGATTACTATAACGTCACTTATAATAGTAGGGTACATAATAACGTACACCTACTTTTTGCGGGATTCGAATCCGCATTCAAGATGGTCCATGGTCCATCCACAAGATGTTCGTTAACAGGATAAAAGATAATGAATAATTTAAAATAGACTAGGTAAAAAATAAAACCATCGTATAAATAAGTACTAACTTTTTATTCTAATGTTAACAATACACTGTCAAGAAATACCGCAGGGGGATTGTTCCTTCGTGTCGAGCGTAAGCTAAATACCACACTACACTCATGACATGTGAACAACAACCCACGGTTCTGAGTCCTACTATACAATTACAGCAGTAGCCGATGATGGCGCTCCGACCTTGCTGTTCTCTTTCAATGGCAATGAAAACAAAATATGTTTTCCGTCCCACATGACGGGATTTTATTTTTGTTCTTAACAAAAAAGGATTTTCTCCTCCTAAACTGGTCAAATCCAGCTGGTCGCGACCTATTTCCAGTGTGTAAATTCCGTGAAAGCGGAAATGTTCTCAAACGTATGATCTAGCTTGACGGATCTGGTATGTGCCACACGCAAACAACACCAATTCTTCTATGGAAAGCCGTGGGAATGATATATTTGAGGCATCCATATCCGTAAACATAATACTGCGACGATTCAGGCGCTCCATGGCTATAATCGCGGCTAATTCGTTCTCTAAAAATAAACGTTCATTTATAATATTTAATATTATTTGAGCGTTTTCTGGGTTAGTAAATCGCGTTCCAAATGCATTTAATAGAGCACAAGCGATTTTTAAATCCTTCATAAGATGAGGACTCGCACGATTGAAATATTCTTGTCTGAAGATTTTGAAATCTGGCCATTTACAGCTTCCACAACCCATCTATTAATAGTCGCGCAACGCGATCTATTTCCTTCTAAGGTTGTAAGCTGTGAATGACCAGGCGACATTGTTTCGGGCATATGACCCAGTAAATTTTTATTATGCAATTTATCCATGGAGTCCCTGAAGCCACGGTCTAATATGAATACATCATTGTCATTAAAGAAATGTAGAAAAGTTTCTTCATCTAATAAGTTGTTTAGTATCGTGGCATCGATTGTGGTGGTAGCATACGGACCAAACACATCTAAAATATATCCATCACAACATACAACTAGAAATGGTTTTACCAAGTTTCGGTATTTGTGGAGTGAATATGTTTTTTTTTTAAAATAGATAATTGGAACTCTTTTGAGTATATACAACATGTAACGTAATTAACGCACACCCTCAAACACCCCAATTAGAATATTATGTTATAATCATAATACATACACTGAATTTTTAATTTAACATGTATATGCATTGTTATTTACTAAATTAGTTATACCAATTCTTGGAGCACTTTTTAGTCATACTATTACGCACGCAACGCACACAGTCGCACAAGCAGTTATCGCGCCGCTCGACTCGACACAACATAACGAAACTACGGAAAAAGCCGACAATACACGATTGTTTACGTTGACGAAATATAATAATATATTATGTAACCAATGATATTTTATTAAAATATCATTGTATGAAACATTAACCGACGACGTCCGAGAAAAGAATTGTTTATTTACGATCTATGTCTAGTAAACATTATGATTGCATCTTTCCATCACACTTTTCAGGCTTTGGACTGTCGAGTCTGAATAATTTCGTTTATTGAATATGATACAATGCCAATCAGTAATGAACTGCTGAAAATAAGAGGCGATACGACAACATTATTCTGAGACGGTGTGTTTAAAAGATTGAATCAAAATATTTACAGTAATTTAACAAAAATCAAATAACTTACATATTACTGATTGCCTAAACACTCATACGACGTTGTCTTTTTAACACACTTTCAAAATGTCCACCACCTTGTTCAATACATTTTAATGCCCGTTTTCTTAATTGATGTTTTAATTTAGAAAGCACTTCAGTGTCATTTCTCACTATTTCAAAAGCGTTCACTATCCTATTTTTTAGGTCCTCGGCACTTGTTGTATCATTAAAATAAACTAACGATTTAATTCGTCCCCACAAAAAAAAGTCAAGAGGCGTCAAATCAGCTGATCTGGGGGGCCACTGGACAGGGCCGCCGCGACCGATCCAGCGCTCTCCAAACTCTTCATCAAGGTGCTGCCGAACACTTCTAGTGAAATGGGCAGGGGCACCATCGTGTTGGTAGAATACCTCTTGTAAATTATGAGGAATGTCTTCTAGCAGCGTAGGTAGAGTTTCTCGTAAAAACAGTAAATATGCGTCTCCTGTTAATCTTTGTAAGAAGACTGGCCCCAGTATGTGTGTACCAACTACCAATGATACCGGCCCAGACGTTAACTGAGAAACGGTGTTGGAAGGATTCCACTCTGCATGCGTGAGGATTTTCGTGCATCCACAAATGTGTGTTATGTTGATTGTACATCCCCACGCGTGTGAATGTACTTTCGTCTGTCCAAATTATGTTCCGCTGCCAATTTTCTAATAACCAGCGGCTGAACTGCAAACGTGGTACGTAATCGTTTGGAGTCAACTCCTGGCATGTTCTGAGGTGGAATGGGTGTTCTTTATCACCACGAAGTGTTCTCCACACATGCATATGACTACATTCAAAGTGTGGCGCTGCTTCTCGGGTACTGGCATGGGGATTCTCATCGAAATAGTCCAGGATTTCATTTTGAAGACGAGTACGTGTACGCACGTTGGCTCCCCTGTCGATGGCTGTGTTTGGACGGAACGTGCCGTGGTCGCGAAGTCGCTGAGTAGCAGCTAACATTGTCCTGCGGGCCACTCTTGTACCATACCATTGGTTAAACGTTCTGCAAGCTAGAGCCACATTATCACCACACATTGCCAAAGTCCTCGCCCATTTCGGTATACTGAACATTAGTGTATTGGAAAGACATTGCACGCGAAAGAATATTTGATAACACTATGTAACTTCTTTCCACTAATATTGCCCGCGCGTGACTAATGTTTACATTTATGTTAGCTTTCATCGTAGCCGCGCAAGCGGTGGTACATTGTGGCTATCTCGCTCTATCCTGGGCTTTTAGTTTGCAGGAGAAAGGGAACGAAAGTAAGTAGGTGGTTTATCGGTGTCCTTTGTCCAGTTCCTGTTAGTGTGTGCGTGCGGTCAAATCGCTAAGTTTACAATGCATTTGTAAAGACCTTAACGTTTTTGGAATAAGGTTTATTTTTCTTTATTTTGTATTGAATGATGGAATTTGTATGGATACAAATAAAACTGCGATTTTAAAAGTCTTTTTGTTTTGACTGTACAGCGTTAATATGACAATAATTTCCGTAGTTTTAATTATTTTTGGGATAAAAAATTACCTATATTAAAAATTATATAAATCGATTCAGTAAACGATTCTGACCAACTATTTTCAGGATGTGCGTTAATTAAGTTACAATATGTATATAAGGTAAGGTCACCAAATAAGGCCTACCTTAATTTTTTTATTATCTAACTAGCAGGTTTATAATAAAAATGCACTGGTAATTTGAAATACTTATATTTATTTATTAAACTTTGTAATAAATGAAACAAAATTGCTTTAGAAACAAAAATCACACTTTTGTGAACACAAATAACTAAAATGTCACTTTGGCCTTATTGAGAACCCTGTGTCTTAATAAAGCCTTAATAAAAACAAGTAAGCGTTCAACTTCTTAATTAATACAAAACGTTGTCAATACTTATAGTAAATCTAATGAGATCCTATTAATTACTTTTGGTCATTTTAGATCAGACTTAACGAGTTTCTCATCATGTAAAAGTACTAAATTAATCAACCTTTTTTTTTTTTTTTTTTTGACATCATCTCCTGAACAGTAAAATATTTTGTCAGCGGGTGTGAGTCCCCTCACGACGGGGGATGCTGTGGCCCGGGGTGGGGTCGTCTTGGCGGTGTCTCCAGACATCGCCAATGCCTTCAATACCCTGCCCTGGAGTTGCATAAGGGAGGCACTCCGGTACCACCGGATGCCGACCTACCTCTGTCGTGTGGTCGAGGCCTATTTGACGGACAGGGCCGTCATCTACCCCGGTCACCAGGGAGTGTGGAACCGGCGAGAGATGTCGTGCGGTGTACCACAGGGATCGGTCCTAGGGCCGCATCTGTGGGACATCGGATACGACTGGGTGCTGCGCGCCGACCTCCCTAGCGGCGTCAGCGTAGTTTGCTACGCTGACGACACGCTGGTCCTGGCGCAAGGGAGGTCGCACCAGGCGGCGGCCGAACTCGCGACACGCGGGGTTGCGACAATCGTCAATAGAATCCGGCAATTGGGACTCGAGGTGGCCTTGCACAAGTCCGAGGTCATGTGTTTTCATGGCCCTCGGAACGCGCCACTGTCGGGTTCCCAAATCACGGTAGGAGGGGTTCACATCGGCGTCGAGTCGACGATGAAGTATCTAGGACTCGTCCTCGACAGCCGGTGGAACTTCGTGGAGCACTTCCGTCGTTTGGCTCCCAGGCTGGACCGGGCCGGGGCCGCCTTGGGGCGGCTCCTGCCTAATCTTGGGGGGCCAAACGCCTCCTGCCGGAGGCTCTACGCGGGGGTCGTGCGGTCCATGGCCCTTTACGGGGCACCGGTGTGGGCGCGTTCCATTAGGCTGCGGCCAGCCCGCCGGTTGAACGCGTCCCAAAGGGTCATGGCCATTCGGCTGGCCCGGGGATACCGCACGGTCTCTCGTGAGGCGGCGAGCCTCCTTGCCGGATTACCGCCATGGGATCTGGAGGCGAAGGTCCTCGCGCACATTTGGGAGTGGCGCGAGGAGATGAAGCGCCGGGGCGTAACTCCGCTGCCGCGAGAAATCGCGGCACAGCGGACTGAGCTCCGGCAGGATCTCATGGCGGCATGGAGAGTGCGATTGTCGCAACCCAGTGCTGGGCACGCCACAATTGCGGCGATAAGTCCCCTCTTTGAGGAGTGGCTGGAGAGGCGCCACGGCGTCCTCACCTTCCGCCTGACACAGGTCCTCACCGGACATGGCAGCTTCGGGAGGTACCTGTGCAGGATTAGGCGGGAGGAAACGCCTGGGTGTCACCACTGTGCGGATCGTCCGGAGGACACGGTGGAGCATACGGTGGAGGTGTGCCCTGCTTGGGCGGAGCACCGCCGTGTCCTCGTGGAGGCGATTGGCGGCACTGACCTCTCGCGTCCGGCCCTGGTCCAGGCCATGGTACGGAGCGAGAGGGCATGGGAGGCGGTCACCTCCTTCTGCGAAGCAGTGATGCTCGCGAAGGAGGAGGCGGAACGCGTGAGGGAGAGGCAAAGCCTGCGCCCTCACGCCCCTAACCGCCGCCGCTGGAGACACCCTGGGCGTCGGGAATCCCAGGCGGATTCCCGGCCACCATAGGCGTGGGCTTGCGGACGGCGAGCAATGGGCAGCTCGCCGTCCGATAAGGACCAGGCCCAGGTCGATGGCGCGTCGTTTCCACGCGCGCCTCAAAGAGATGTCAGCACACCTAACGGGGTCCGTTAGGACCGATGCCTGCCAGGGTTGCGGAATAGTCCGAAAGGGATACCGGGACCCTGGCAACAGGCAACCGAAGGAACACGGGTGGGTTTAAAAAAAAAAAAAAAAAAAAAGCGGCTCATGATACCAAACGCCACAAGAAGGACATTGTCGCATATCATCAACTCGATCTTCTTTACAAGCTGGACAGTACCGTAAACTGCTGCAACTTTGCCGTAGTTTTATAGAAACATTGACATATTTCGAAAAATTACAATAAATTTTCACCCTTGTCAGGTTGGGGATAAAGCTTATATTAATAGTCATTGGCAGTGTACTTAGAACTATGATTACTCTGTTTCATTTTCGAAATATAACAGTCTTAATCACTAGGCAAAGTTGGGCCACAAAACTGTAACATTGCCTGCTTCAATTTTGACACTCTAAACAACTTAAGTACATCATTCCTGCACTTGAAGTTAACCCTTATTAATGGGACATAGGGATAAGAATTGCAAAACAGTCACTTTTTGCTTATACCACTAGAGACAATGCTAGGCAATGTTGTGTTCGACTTTGCTGTTAGTTTCATACTTTATTTGATATTGCTTAGGGTTGTCGCATACACTATGGAGTAAAACGACCTAAAATGTGTTTAATACTGTTTATTATATAAAACTGTATTTTAAAATGAAATTGTATTCTCATCAATTATAAAGAAAGAAATTAAATTGTATAACATCCAGTATTTGTTTTGGTTAGTATTAGTAAGTACTTATAAAAATAATCCACATTATAAATTTTTAACAAAAATCTATTATAAAAAGTTAGAGCTTAAAACTATTCTCATTGACATCACCTATTTAATGTTTGAGGTTTGGTTTGTTTGTACCTATAGTCTTTTTATCTCATTAAGGTTGGTAAATTATTCCACTTTCAACCATATAATCAGTCTTAAAAATCACATGACCCGCCTTCATAAGATAAAAAATAGGTAGGTACTTAGAACCTACTACACATAGTACAAAATAATCAAATCAGGTATAAATCTTTATCAAAAATCTTAAAACAAACTTAAACATTGTCATTGGTGTTCTTTCGTGCCTATTTGTTTAGGTCTTACCTAGTTACAAAATAATCAAAATTGTAAATATAGAACAGTCGACCGTAAGTCAGTGACAATGTCTTACTATAAGCTGAGCTGTTCTGTGAGTATTGACACATGACATACCTATACTAGAGAGAGAGCTTATGTTGATTCTGTTAGCACAGTCAAGCGATAAAAGGGAAAGAAGCTAACTAGCGCCACTATCAATTACTTACTTCTTTTCTAAACATAATATCACACTTTTTGGTTTCTTTAGTCTTTTGATTATTGTTACATTCAATGTAAAATGTTTTATAACGGATTAATAAATATTTGACATTGGAATTTTGCAGTCTATAATAAATTTTAATTCACCACGACGACCAACTAGGGGCTTAGGTAATTTTTTCTCAATATCGAGCAGTGTAATTACAGATATGTCATCGACTAGGGGCCATGAAAAAGATCCTTTTGATTTTTTTCTCGAATATTTCGTTGTGAATTCGTTATCTCTACAATCAATTATTTTACCCACATAATATTTGGCATTTTTGCTGTTCAAAAATTTAACCAGAACGTACTCTCCAGTTTCTAGTTTATCATTAGAAGACTTATCTTCTTCCATTGAAAACAAATCGCTGTCATGAACGCTCTCTGTGTCGCTATTAGAGGGTATAAATAGATCATCATCGGAATCATCGTGTAAAGAATATGATGACGATACTGACGAACTGCTAGAATCGTGATCGTTTTGCTTATTTGATGAATTTAAAACTATATTGGAAAGTATTTTTATTTGTTTTCTTTTTTCAGAAATGGTATTTATTTTATCAACAGGTGATTTACGGAACAAAAAGCGGTCTTTTGAAATGTGTAAGTTTTTGTCTACACTGGTGCTAGTACCAGGGAAAATAACAGAATTAACATTTGCCTCTAAGTCTTCATTGATTTCCGATAGTCTATTATTGGAATTCAATCTGAAATCATCTGTAGAAACAGATTCTCCTGGTCGTGTACATATTTTTTTGTTACGTCCTTTTGTAGTGTTGCTGGTAGACGGTGACCTGGAGTCCTTCAAAAAGTTTAAGAAAGTTGCGTCGATGGTCGTTTGTAGTTCCCTGTTTTCTTTATATTCTGGAAGTTTTCTTAATACTGCTTCTGGTCGTAGGGGGTATATACCTGTTGCCTTGAACCCATTCTTGATTATTGCATCTGAATTCATTTTTATTGTATCAATTAATGTACGGAGTAATTCTGGGAATATTTGTTTGTTCAAGGAATTTGCCGATGGATGTCTGACTTTCCAATCTAGTAAAATATTTTTCCATGCTCTTTTTAACGGTCTAAAAAAAGAAACGTCCAGGGGTTGAGTATCGTGCGTTGAGTTCGGGGGTAAAAAAACAAATCTTATATTGTTTTCCTGGCATTTAGCTATAATTTGTATACTCAAATGTGATGATAAATTATCTCCAATCAAAACTTTTGGTTCTCGATCTTTTTGTGCCCAGGGTAAAATCATATTATTAAACCAGTCTTCGAAACAGTCGGTATCAAACCATCCGGACTTTGTTTTATTAAATCTTGAACCTGGCGGCCCACCTTCGCACCAATTGGTCCATAAATGCACAGATTTATATACTATATACGGCGGAATAAGTTCTCCTGAAGCTGTGGCAGCAAACATAATTGATATAGCAGTTTTAGAATTATTCAAAATTTTGTTTGGGTATTTGGTTCCTCTTTTAAAGATGCATTTTTGCGATCCTGGGTCATCTGATAAATTAGTCTCGTCATAGTTTACTATGTTATGTGGTTCAACATTCGCAAGACTTTTTTTAAGGTTTTCAAAATATTCCTCATATTCACTTACTGTTTTAGCAGCGCGTGAAGTTTTTATATTTTGTGTAGATCGCTATGTCAATCTCTCTTTGTGGCGACTAAGAAAATCTCGAACCCACCTTTCACCTGGTAATTTGTCGTTAAAAATCCAAGATTTATTATTATTACCTAAATAGTTGTGTACTATCATACGCAACTCAAGACGAGTCAGTGGACACCCATATTCTCCACAAAGTATTAGGGCATTTGCTATTTTTCTCTCGTCTTCTTCACTTATTCTAACCGGAGAACCAATTTTTTTCAAATGAACTAATTTAACTTTATTAGCAATAGTTCGCCGGGGGATCCCAAATTGCTTTTCAGCCTGGTAACTTGACAATTTTTTATTTTTTACGAGCTCTACAGCAACATTAAGAAGACTATCTTCATAATCTTTATACCGCCTGGACCCTGGCTTCCTTCTGTTTCTCATTTTTAATCTAAAAGAAAGAAACCACGACTGAAATATTAGGAATCATGCAGTTTATAGTAGCTGTTAGTGTAGCTGCTAAATGTGTCTCAACAGAGTGGTTACAACACATATGAAGTTCATTTTTAATGTAGGTACAAATGATAAGCTTTGTTTTATAATGTTATGCAACATGCATTTCATACCAACAGCAAAACCATTACCAAAATTAAGATTTTAACTAACCCGACTACCTACCGGAAAAATCTACCCTATCTCACTCGAGATGATGTTTAACGATATCACAAAATCTAAATCAATTCAGCCGTTTAGAAGTTATGGTAATTAAAAAAGCCACAAACATACATATAACCACATCCACATATGAACGCTGAAAGCATTACTCTCCTTTTTTGAGCAGTTGTGTAATCAACGGTGCTAGCGACAGCCCTAGCTCAGGCAAAGTTGGGTATACAAGATCGAAATGATTGTGACAACTTTGCCGAAATATTTATAACTTTTTTATTTGTCACAATAAACGTTCAAAATTAATTCAGAATTATAGGATAACTTACAAGTAACATATACATATCGAAACTTTGTCGAAATTGTAAATATTTATGGACTTACCGAAAAAGTTTGTCGCGTAGCTTCGAAGCCGGCTATCACTCGTTGCGTTTGACAACTCGCTGTCATGTGCAGGGTTGCCAACTCAATGCCACGGTTGGGTGCTAAGTAACATCTCAAAAAGTGCTAAATTGGTATAAAATTTTAACAATAGTGCCAAATATATGAAATAAGAAAAATAACGTGTAGAATAAAAAGTTTTAATTTTCAAATTGTCATGACATTAATATCAAAGTTATGTTATGTTACATTTAAACAAAAATAAAAAAAATATATAGTTAAATTGGAGGATGTGACCATCAAAATTTAAAAAAATCGAAATATTAAAAATCTTATTATCGTTAAATCCAATCATCATCCTCACTACTTGTACCGTCTGTCTCTGCTGCGGTTCCTTGTACAGCTGTTGAAGTGGAGGGCTGTGGCTCATTTACACTTATAGCAGACTTTTTAAATTTAAATGTGTACATATCTTTCTTGCCTATTTTTTTAAGGATATCTTGAGGTATATCATATGTATAACAAGTTTTGTTCAAATGTTTGAGTCCAGTTCGTATACGAATAATTGAATTTAGGGAGTCCAAGTTAATTTTGTTCCTCAATTTATTTTTTACGATGTTCATTACGCTAAAAACCCTCTCAACGTCCGCATTTGAATGTGGCAATGTGAGCACTGTAAAAGCCAACGAAACCAGTTCGCTATACGAATTTTCATTGCTTGCGTCCTTAAAATCTGACACTTCAACCCAAAATTTTACTGTATCAGTCACATTTTCCCAAGTGTTGCTAGTTAGGCTTTTCCATTGGGCAACAATTTTATCAATAGTTTCTGGATTCTGTACAAAGTGTTCCGCTAACTTCACAACTTCGACGAGCCCTTTATTTGGTTTTAAAGCGTTAGTGACGCTCATGACATTCATATCTTTCAGGAGGGTTACATTTTCAGGAAGCCGCTGTTGCAATTGTTTTATTAGTTTTACCGTAAAATTTACGCAACGTTTTCTTAATGCTTGCTTTTTGGTATCTTCTAAGGATTGCATAGCGTTCTCAAAACTGTAGCCAAGATAAGGAGACGGATCCAGGTAATCTGCAACATTATCTTCAAAAATGTTAAAAGAGTGACGTCTTCCCGGGATCACTACTTTATCACAAAACGACTCGAGCAATTTTATCAAAGTTTCTAATAATCTTGTTGGATCTGAATTTTCGCCTTCGAATGCTTTTAGCGCCGATTGTACCTGACCAAGTATTGATTTTATGTAAATTAAATAAACTTTATTTTGCAAATCAGAATACGCTTCGTATAAGAGTTCAGCCGTGTAACAGTTATTTTTTCTTCTGGCAATCTCAAAAAACAGTTTCAGCTCCAACCACTGGTCCAAAATTCTTTGCACTGCTGGCTCGATTGAGAGCCATCTAGTAGCACATTTTTGTAATATTTTTAGTGGTTGTCGTCCACAATTTATAGTTGCGTATATGTCTGCATATTCTTGACGTCGATTTGGTGACATGGAAAACCAATTAAATGTTTCCCTAAGGAGGAATTCGATGTTACGAGGGATAGTTTCTTCTGAAGCGTGAGAAACGGCCAATGGAGTGAATGGCAAACACATTTAACTAGAATTAAATGTGGCAAACCGTATTCTTCTTTCATAATTTTATATACGCCGTTATTAATACCAATCATGACACTGGCATTATCGGTGCCCAATCCTACTAAATTTTGAAGGTTTAACTCCATTTCACCTTGCACTGTCTTAATAATAGTATTTACAATACCTCTTGCATCGGACGTCTCTAGTGGACTCAAAGCTAAAAACGTCGACGTTATTTTCTTCATAGAAGAACTGAAATACCGTATAACGATGCCTAAGTACTTGTGTACGGTTATGTCTGTTGATTCGTCAATTATGAGACTATATTTACTATCACCAATGTCCTGTTTTAAGACAGATTTAAAATGCGGCCCCAAAACATTTTTTAAAATCTCACCACATTTTGTACGATGGAGCTTCATATTACAGGCGGCTTTTGAGTCTGCGAAAGCTTTTGCACACACTTGGCTAAGGTGGTCGATCGGCATGACAGCTGTGTGTTCTGCAACGAACATTGATAATAGACCCTCTGCGTGATGTATGTCTGGGTTTGCGTCGGTATCAACTTTTTCAACAATTAGTGTAGTCTGCCCCGAAGAAAATGGTTTCATTTTATCAATATGTTTTTTTGATTCCGAATGCCGTTTAATTTCAAATATTCTTGCATTAAATTCTATTTTACACAAGGAACACATTGCTTTTGAGCTTTTCCCAAGAACAGGTGTTTGCAGAGGATTGAGGCCGGTGAAATAATTGAGACTTTTGATCCAAAATAACTGGTGTAATTGATAAATTACAGGTTTTTATTATAATTACTAGAAATAACACATTCTTCTCGGCGTTGGTTGAATTAGAAAGAAAGCTTGGTGTAATGGCTTCCAAAAAACACCACAAATAAAATTAAATTCTTGTAAATTATCTGATTGGTAGACTAGCCGACGTGTCATCGATGTCAGCCAACCACAGCGATCGGCTAGTGATTGCCGTTTAGTTTCTCATTACGGTGTAGTGATATGAAGTTACTAATGTAGTGCGGCAACATGCTCCCGGCTTTGGAAGCGCCAGGTTCCAACTGGAAGTAGTAACGTCCGGCGGCTACTGCTTGTTTAATTAATCAGTGAGAGGCAGCTAGCAAATTTTTGAAAACGCCCGTCTTGTTATACCGTCTGCCTTCCTTATATCAGCTACGCGCGATACGCCATCCCTTCCAGGGTAAGTTTTCAGGATTCTTCCTAAACTCCACTTTAAAGGTGGCATATTATCATCTTTGATAAGAACAAGCGTGTTTTCCTTAAGATCGTCTGTATGCCTTTGCCACTTGCTCCTGGTCTGCAGTTCTGACACGTACTCTTTAGCCCAGCGTCTCCAGAAGTGCTGACGTATCTGCTCAACCCTCTGGTATCGTGTGAGTCGGTGCTCAGGAACATCGTGAATGTCAGCAGATACAGGTGCAGTTAGTGGACGACCAACCAAAAAATGAGCTGGAGTAAGGGGAAGGAAGTCAAAGGGATCAGTGGACATAGGAGTCAAGGGTCGGGAGTTGAGAACCGCCTCGACTTGCACTAAAACCGTAGTGTACTCTTCGAAAGTGAGATGAGCATTGCCAACTACACGCTTGAGGTGATGCTTACAGCTTTTTACCCCAGCTTCCCACAAACCCCCAAAATGGCTAGCATAAAATGGAATCATCTTAAATTTAATGTTTTGTGACGTTGCATATTCTTTAATGGCATCAGAGCAATCTTTCAAAAAATTTGAGAATTCATTCATCAAAGCTACAAAGTTTTTTCCATTATCCGAAAATATCTCAATTGGTTTTCCCCGTCGCGAAATAAAACGTTTGAGAGCTAACAAATAAGCCAGGAAGTAAATGCCACAGATTTTGCTCCACGTGTTCATTACAGACACGCGCGCTTTCTGGCACGAAATAGCTGTAGCGGCATACCATGCGAAAAATTATGTTCTCTGGAACACGACGGCGACGGCGAGATTCATTCGTACAATGTTGGAAAATGCAACTATTTGCGGTGTTTGGAGCACGAAGAAGACCTGGCAAAATCAGCGAAATTGGTCTTGGATTTGGTACTTCCGATGGATCACGGTCTTGATCAGCTTGCTGTCCAGCCTCCCGAATAAGCTGGTGCGTTCGTTCCGTTCTTTGCCAACAGGGTCGACAAATGAACGCAGTAGGCTCCAACCGTCGAGCTACTATATCTTCTATCACTATTTGGGCGATATCAAGATGTTGCATTTCTCTGGAAACCCAATCATATCTTCGCCGATTCTCTGTCGATGCACGGCACGAGATACACAACTCTGCCATGACTCGCAGCAATGTTCAAAACAACGGAGATAACAAAAACAAAACAAATCAAAGCACAAGAACTAGTGGGCATCACACGGACATACACGGCAGCGTTGCTTTCGGTACTAAACAATACACGCGAATGCGAGCAAACGAATGAGCATGGTGCGATGGCGGTGGGGCGCGGGAAAGAGAGGGGCATCTGCTCGCTGCACCGTATTCCATTGTTCGCGTGAGTGTTTACCTGCGCGGCCCTTGTTATTGCCATTTTTTTGGAAAAAGTCCCGGCATCCCAGCCAATTATGCCACTAATGTTACTCATTAGTGGTTTAAATGAGATATATGTTATCTTGTCAGAAATAGGTCAAGAACCACTGCATCTTACTAAAAATGTTCAATGTCAACAAGGTATGGTAGACAAATCATTTGTTTTTGTTAGTTAAATTCACTGAAAATGTATGAAGATGTTGAATTTTTGAACTCCAATAAAACCAAGGACAATGACCCTACAGCTTTGGTGTCATAATAATAAATACTCAGGGGGACAAGTTCTGACGGAATACAGCATATTTTTTTATTGGCTTTCATATTTGGACCAAAAATGTATGAAATCCCGATGATGTCCTTTGGATTCCGGGGTGGTTGGCTGCGTTGATGGTACTCATGTCTGCATCATAAAACCATCAAATCACGAGGAGGCATACTACTGCCGTAAAGGATACCACTCCCTGAACGTGATGATAGTAAGTGTGGATGATAGTTGTGATTGATGATGTAGGTACTTTACTTATACTAACCCAGCTCAGCGACCACAATGGCGGGGTGCGGCGCATATTTCGTCAGGGCCTGACGGCCTACTGGGCCAGCCCGGCTGGCCCATTACCCCGACAAGGCGGACCCAGTAGCTCGCCAAGTCAAAAATATTGAATTAAGTAAGTAGTACCTTCCTATTTATCTAACAAAATAAATATTAATGTTCAGATTTGTGATGCAGACATGAATATACTCTGTGTCGATCCATCTAGCCCCGGGAGTTTACACGTCGCAATTATTTGGAGGGATCACCCACTAAATACCCCACATAGATGGCGTAATTGAGGCTGGCGAAGCAGTTTTCCTCTTACGGCCTGGCCACAGTTTCTGGCGGTGCGGGGTGCGGTGAGGCGAGAGGCGCGGCGGGCGGTGTGATTTGCGGTGGTATGCCACAGCTAGACTAGTAGCGACCACGGCGGCGTCAGCGGTGGACGTATTTAGGGAACGGCTAAACTATTAAAATGCCCCTGTCAAAAGTGGCACGGTATTGCCTCGAAATAAGTGCGTTCTTAGCTCAAGATATCATTCAGTCAAGAATAGGAGCGCACCCAGTTAACCAGAAAAGGAGAGAACTTGGCGAATTTCATACTCTTTATTATGAATATAGGAACTATCCTGATAATTTTTTTGAATATACGAGGGCAAGCATAGAAACTTTTGATTATATACTCGGCCATATACACGAAGACTTGAAAGCTAAAGTTAATTTCAAGAAAAATGTTTCACCTCTAGAACAGCTGTTTCTAACTTTAAGGTAAATATGTAGATAAATAAAAATATTAATTTGTTCATCACTAAGTATTTATTTATGTACCATAGACAAATTATTAATCACAAATTTAGTTTTTAATTATAATTATATTTTTGGCATGTCATTTGGTCAATTATTAAGTTTTTAACTTTTTGGTAAAATGTAAATTTTTAATTATTTGTGCCGTAGTCAGAAGGCGGAGGTTGAGTGTAATAGCCTTGATAGCCTGGATATTGATTGAGACTAATTTCGTCCATCAAAGCTTGAGTGAATTTGTTTCTCAGTCTCATTTTCTGTAAAACGTTAAGCTTCTCCATTTCTGGTAATAGACTCATCAAAAAGTGATAGTCGTCTGACCTGGGAATGGCTTTTTCTTTACCAACTGCTAAGTCAGCTTCCAATAACTTCAATTTTTTTCTCTCTATTTCTAAATACTCAGCACGGATTTCAGTGGTTTTCAATCGCTTTCGGGAGGAATTTTGTGTTTAATTTTCTCTTGAGGTGGTAGCATTAGTCTGTACCTGAAGTCCTGATGAATGTGGAGTTGGCGTTGGCTGTGGCGGGGAGGGTGGGGGTTGATGGCACTGGTGAAGCCGACGGCGGAGGCGGCGGTGATTCGAAGAGTGACGACGACAATTCTTCTGTTAGATCTTGAGTTAATGTATCTTCATCTATTAAGTTAGTCTCTCCCACGGTGGGCAAATATTCGTCTTTCAAAAATGATAATTGTTCAAAATACTTCCACTGAGACTGATAATCTGAACCCATATAGCACTTTTTGGTCGCAGATATGTTAAAGATGTAACAAGTCGCAACAGTTTCGTAACTGTTACGAAACATGGTGACTGTGTGGGGTTTGGTCTCTATGTGTGGTAATAGTTCGTACAAAATTTGACCGGAAAACATTTCAGTAACTTTAAGTAGTCTTTGTGTTCACACGTAACGTAAACATTTGTGTAGACTTATTTTTAAACACTTGGTGTTTAGTTTGTAACATGTGTACAATCGAGTAAAAATGTGTGGTAGCGGTGTGGTCACCATGTTACTAGAATAATAACTTAAAATTTATATTTACACGAGGTGTCGTAATGTTACGTCATTATTACTGAACAATATATTACTGAAATGTGAATAAAAAAGTCACAATAAGACACTGTTTCTCAAACTGTTTCGAGAAGTGATCAAATGATTGCAGTTGAAAATGAGTAAAGAACCGAAAAGATTCCGTCTCACATCGACTTTCTACAGAAAAGTTAACAAATTATTGGTTCCACAAAATCTATCTCCAAGTAAGTACATAATTTTTCAGACAGTATATTTATTCGGTATACATTGTGTTTCTTATACGAAATCTTATATTGTTTACTTGAAATTTTATCAAAATTAACTATTTATTTCCATATTTTTTTAATGTAAGAAAGTGTTACTGAGTGGTTATCCACCTGAAATATTTTTTTAATCGCAGCCTGTAAGATTAAATAGGTCTTTGTTGTTTGCCTAATGATCATAATACAAAAATAATAGAAGCCAATTAATACAGCGCACGTGCACAAGCATTTTATTATTTGTTTTAAAATTAAATTGTTTGAAATAAAATTTTGGTGGGTATTTTAATTAATAACTTAAGTTTAGGTCAGCATTAAAATTCAGAATTAATATTTTCCAGACCACATACCAAATGCATCGTCTTCATCATTTAAAATTCAAGAAAATAGTTCTGTAATCCCTGATGTCGTACAGTTTAGTTCCAAACAGCCTAGTGCCGGTAGACCAACTTCCGAAGTGTCAAACGTGCAATTAGATGCAGTTGTGACCTCTCATAATATATGTGATGTGAATGAGGGGCTGGATACCAGCAGTTCCGCAGCAGAAGCTGAAGAATCGTCTGATTCTGACAGTGAAATACATTCAATAAATATAAAATACCAAATTCAGCAATGGGCATTAGAGTACCAGATTCCTCAAAATGCCTTAAAGGAATTACTTACTAATAGGTCTTTACCTATGAAATTGCCGTTTTGTATGAAAAAATTTAAACGAATTTTTTTCATGAATTTTTTATTTGTATTAATCGAAGTAATCACCCATGCAATCAATGCATCTTTGCCATCGCAGTGGCAGTTTATTGATGCCCTTCTTAAAGAAATCAGCTGGACGAGAGGCAACAAATTCTTCAAAGGCATTTTGTACTGCCTCTCGGGTATTGAATTTTTTTCCCGCCAAGAAGTTATCCAAATTCTGGAAAAAGTAGTAGTCTGTAGGCGCAAGGTCTGGTGTGTAGGGCGGATGACGGAGAGCTTCCAACCCCAGTTCTTGCAACTTGGAGACCGTCTGCTGTGCAGTATGAGGTCGCGCGTTGTCGTGCAGGTGCAGCGGAGACGAGCGATTGACCAATGCTGGTTGGAGATGCGCCAGCTTCTCCATCATTGTGTTCAGTTCTTCACAGTACACATCTGCAGTAATGCTCACCCCGTTTGGTAAGAAGCTGTGATGAATCACACCGGCGCTAGACCACCAAACAGTGACCATCACTTTTCTAGGGGTAAGTTTTCGTTTAGGGCATTGTTTAGGTGCTGAACCAGGATCCAACCAACTTGCTGAGCGCTTGCGGTTATCAAACAGAATCCATTTTTCATCGCAGGTAACAATGCGGTTCAAAATTCCTTCATTTGTGTGTCTGTTGACTAGTGCAAGGCACGTCTCGACGCGTACTTCGCGCTGGCGATCATTGAGTTCGTGGGGCACCCATTTGTCAAGCTTTTTTACCTTGCCAATTTGACGCAAATGGACCAATATTGTTTTGACGCTAACGTCGAAAGCTGCTGCTAATTCAGCCGTAGATTGTGTATCATCAGCTTCCACAATCGCCTTTAATTCGTCATTGTCGACCAAAGTCTTCGGACGACCGCGAGGTTCATTTTTCAGGTCGAAATTTCCAGAACGGAAGCGAGCAAACCAATAACAGGTGGTGCGTTGGTTTGTAGTGTTAGCTCCGTAAACGTCGTTGATGTTGCGTGCCGCTTGTGCCGCGTTGCTGCCACGACGGTACTCATATTCCATAATTACTCGAATTTTTAACGTATCCATGATGACGAAAAAGATTGAAATGCGATGAAAATGTAACACTAATCAATAAAGAAATGACTACTTTTGGAAAAAAAATCCATGTTTTTAAAATAAAATTAATTTGAAATTAGAATTCTTAGCCAAACAAAAATTATTTTGATTTGAAATGGCCAGTACTGCAGAACGGCAATTTCATAGGTAAAGACCTAATATATTCAGACAGTTGTGAGAGACAATTCAAACACGGATTTCAATAAATTTTTACCAAAAGACAGTAGAAGTCTATTAAAAACGCCAAAATTTAATAACATAAGTAGGATATTATTGGGCATTCTACCCCACCTTCCGTTCCATCGGCTCACTCCGTTCGCCTCCGTCTCTCTCGGTGTGGTATTATGCCCAATAATATAAATGAAATCCATGTAGGATACAAAGGAGTGCAGTAAAATACTAGTTCAGCCGATGGAACTAGTTATAAATGTCAATGTAATACATTAATCGACTCATTATTAATATAGCCGTTTCAAGCAGTCGTCATGAAATTTGTAAAACAACCACAATCGTTACATGTAAACAAACTTTGTGTTAATTCTCAAGAGACTGGTTTTCGTCATGGAGAATTATTACCTAAATCGGTACGATGCATTATTTGCGGGCCGTCAAATTGTGGAAAAACTAATTTATTAATTGGTCTTCTTATACACGAGAATGGTTTAAGATTTCAAAATGTTTATGTTTATTCGAAAACCTTGCAACAACCCAAGTACGTTTTTTTAGAAAAAGTCTTGCAACGAGTACCAAGCGTTTCATTTCAGAAATATCATGAAAATGAGCAAGCACTGAGTGTTCAAACTGCAAAACCGAATTCTGTAATTGTATTTGATGATGTTGCTTGTGAAAATCAAAGTAGTATACGTGATTATTTTGCTATGGGGAGACACAAGTCCATCGATTGTTTTTATCTAAATCAGACGTATAGTAAAATCCCTAAGCAGTTAGTAAGAGACAACGCAAACCTAATCGTACTTTTTAAACAAGATGAAAGAAATATGAGACATGTTTATGAAGAACACGTCAACACTGACATGACATGGAGTGAATTTCGTGAAATGTGTTCAAAAATATGGAGTATACCGTTCAATTATGTTGTAATTAATAAAGATTGTTCCAAAAACAAAGGATGTTATAGAAATAAATTTGACACGTTTGTAGTCTTTGACTAAGAACACGAATACATATAAAAGGCTTATTACCTGCCAAACATTATTATTCACCTTACGACGCTAAATCAATTACGACCTATTTTATATTTCTGAACTATGTCTTATTGTGTTTGTTTTGGAAACAGCATAAACAAAACGATTTTTTGCATTGCAAACACTCAGTATGCACTCGTTTTACTCGTTTTGCAGCAATTTGCCACTTTGTACCTTCTTTTCGCAAGTCTTCGTAGCATCCATGGCATCGTTTTCGGACAATTTTATTGTCCTCATTCCGCGGAATTTTAGTTAGAAAGTGCTGACGTGCGATCGAGCTAGTAGACGGTCTTGGACTATTAGTCAATGTATTTGCACTCGCATCGGATGCATTGTTCAATTGCAAGAACTCTCTAATAATTTCTTGCTGCGTCTGTAGTACGGTTTTACGTAATTTTCTGTTAGTAGTTGAATGTAGTTTCTGATACAAAAGCGTAGCGTTTGTTACTGATGCACAAATCAAAACATCTAAAGCGATCTTTTTGTACCATGCCAGAGACTTTCTTTTAGGGTCATAATAACTTGAAAGCTGATCAGATACATCTATGCCCTTCTTTCGCTCGTTGTAATAGAGCACGGCTTTCGGCTTCAATTTTGGTTGATATCCCGAAGACATTTGCATACTAGCGTCATGGCATGTTGAAATCATTGCAACGTCGCGTTTGTCTCTCCATTTCATCACTGTTATATTGTCCTTCTGACGAGCAACTACTTCACCTTTTTTAGGGCCCATTTTTTTCGATCTTATTGCCCATGGAAGTTCTTTTCTATTTACCCGTAGAGTGCCGCATAAGTCTGTCTTACGCTGCTGTAAATATTTTGCTAATCCTACGGTATTGTAATAGTTGTCACACACAATTATCCGTCCAGCTTCTAGAAGACCATCACATAACTGAACTACGACACTCCCTGGCTTATCCAAATCAGCAATCTCGGGGTCGCGACCTACGTAAATATCATAGTTCCAGACAAAACCCTCTTCTGTGCAGAGTTTATAATTTTCAAGCCGTATTTTGAGCTTTTGATGGGTTGTATTGACGGAAAGATATCCTCCCTCTAAACGGCATCATCGACTCGTCAATGACGATACATTCATCAGGTGTTAGTAAGCTCTTCCAGTTGTTGATAACAAGGTCCAAAAGTGGTTTTATTTTGTACAGACGTTCGTTTCGATCCCTCGGAGCTTCATTATCAGTAAAGTGCCAGCAACGTAATATTGATGAGAAGCGATTATACGACATGTTTACGTTGTGAAATATTGGATGGTAGTAAATCGCGTCTAGTTTCCAATATGATTCAAACGTCGGAAATTTCACAATACCCATCAACATGTACAAGGCAATAAATTGTGTGCGTTCGCGCAGCGGAATGTTGTTGAATTTAAAGATATTAATTATGCAGATATTTAGTGTATGACGTCGTATAATTGTGTATGGTAAAAAAAAATTGTGTACGCAGCCATTGTGGAGAAATTCACCAAAAACTGATTCCGCTGGGCGAACGTTGTCCTGGCGGAACTTATTTTAATCCATAGACTTTAGAAGAAAAGAGGTGTGTCCAAAAATTAGTGTGTATTTGTGTGTAATTGTGTATGTATGAATAAAATGAGTGCATGCATAAACTTCGGAGAAATTCAAGTTTCCGCTACGCGAACGTTTGGCCATTAGCTAGTTTTCATATAAAGCGCTTACATAGAGAGCTGTAGATTTTTACATACGTTGTTTTGAATTTGTTTATATTTGTTTAAAAAACAGATTTAGAATAAATCGTAGGGCTTAAAAGATAAAAATATAAACGTAAAATACACTTAATAGGTCTTAGTTCTTAAAGTATGCACTTTGGGGTCTAGATTTTCACGTTTATACAAACCTTGTAAGTATCTGAAACATGTTGCCAAGTATCAATGATGTTCCGTTAGTAGTTAAAGAGTTAAAGGACAATTTTACCATGAATAGATCACTGTTTACAAAACAGTCAAATATCACGACGTTCTAAAGGAATTGCATGGTAAAATGTATGCCAAAAATTAGTTTATTCATTCAACTATTCACATGCAAAATTTCATGTCATTAAATTTAGTAATTAAAGAAATCAATTAAAATACTGACGAAGCATCGAAAACCTACATAACCCGACCAAGTTCGGATAGCTACAAAAAAGCGTCCATGCAATATATTTAGGTAACATCCCAAAATTTACCGTATAATACCGGTATTGAATTGGTATAGGTGATAACACAATTGTTGTTTCGATATAATTTAAAGGTCATTTATTTTTGTACACCAAATTTTTGTTCAATTGTTCTGATTTTTCAGCTCCAGAATTGACTGGAATAATTCCGGAGTTCCGATAGGTATTCACATTTTTTTAAAGTTAATATTTTGATTTAATTATATTCTTGTGAACGCACGTAATTTAACGTCTGTGGAATATTCCACAAACTGCTAGTCGAACAGGACGCGCGCGGCTTCCCGCTTGAAACGGTACTTCCATCCTTGAAGAAAAGAGAGGGCAATAATATGTTTTCATTGGCCGCAGCCCGCGCGTATTCGTTTTTGCTGTTGAACTTGAACCTGATTTTGTTTTTTATCCCCAGTCACAAACAAATGTGCAGTCAAGGACAATGTGCGTATGCGCTGTTGTTTTGCTATGCATCGCCAATTCTCGATAATAATAATATTGACAAAGTGTGTTATTAATGTTATAGTGTAACAGTGAAGCTTAACATAATTATGTAGTAGGAATATTGAGTCAGTGATAGTGAGAAGCTGATCACAGATATAAGGTAAGATTTTATAATAAATTAATAACTATACACTTATTCATTTACGTAGTTTATGAGGCATATAAATTATAATAATTGTGTTACGTTAACATTGGACAGACACCATAAACCCAAGTTAATATCTACAGATTGATCTAATTCTATTTAGAATTTAAATTCATAATAATAAATTATACTAGACATATTATAATGGCTTTTTCACTGTTCGTGCTGTGCGTCTGTGGAACTCACTCATTCGTTACGCGATAGCCCTTCGTTGGTAGTTTTGGAACATTTTTTGTCAATATAAACTGTAGTTTAAGTATATATTTATAAGTATGTATCATTTGAGTATATATTATGTTTATGTATTTGTTATTTGTTTAGTTTCTATCTGTAGTTTATTTTATGTAGGTACCTATAATATTATAATTAGAGTAGTTTATCTTTTTTTTTCCCCCCTTTCTTACTATGTACACTTGTTTTCTGTCCTGTTAAGAACTATCTCTCTTTCGCTCTAGGTTTGCTGTCAGAGAACTCATTAATGAGTTAAGCTCGCCTTTGTACATTATATTTTTTTATTGTAAAATTTATGTATTATTTTGGTGTGTACCTTAAAGTATAATAGTAATAGTAGTAATATATTATAATAAAATCGTAACCAAGTAGATGTTTTTCCTGGTTAAAGACAAACTACTGAATAGAAAATTACAGAATAACTACTGAATTAACTAAACGACCGACTAGATTGTAACGAAATGTTGAAAATAAATATTGTTATTGAATAATCACCTTATATTTATTACCAATATGCAAAATACATATACGTATAAGGCAGATGTTTATTATTGACTTTCTTTTTGTGGGGTTATGTGTAGAGATGGCAATAACGGCTGTTTTTCAATAATTAATTATGCATAAGATTCTATATCACTAAGACTCCCCTTAAAAGGAAAGCAACTAATAAAGTATCACAATTTGTCATTATCTTTATGTAGTAATCCATGTACCTATGTAAATGTATACTTTTTATTAATGTTTCAGATTATAATGGCGTCTTAATCTCACTAGAAGCGAACACCTCAACGACCTAATTCTACAAACCAAACCAATTGATCCAACGCATCGCGCGGCGCTACCGACGCCGACGGGAGGAAAAATTTAAAATGGCCGGCAGAAAAAGTACTATACCGTTAAATAATATGAAAGTAGTAGTACGAATACATAAAGACACGTTTGTTAAATCTGTTCCTCCTGTTAGCCATGAAGTGTATGACAGTATACAAAAGCAGTTAGCTGAATTATTTAATTACCACATGAAGAAACCTGCCATACAATTGTCAATTAAACGCCATTATAATTATTTTTTTGACCACTGTGAAAACATACCCACCAGTAAACATTATTTTGATGATTCTGATGAAAACAATGTTGATATTACAGACGAATCTGATGAAGTTCAAGTAAAATTTCTAATGGATTATTATGAGTACAGAAATATAGAACCAACAAATCACAAGTTGTTAAAAAATAATTGGACGAATGAGCTACAAGACCACATATGGGCAAAAACGGATATTCAATGCACTTTTTCATTTAAAAGCAATTACGTTCCTTCAAATTTAAAGCTAAATAATATCAAATGTGATGGCAAATGTACCCAATGTGGAGCAAATATTTTAGTCACTATTGATCCAATAACTAGTAATTTCATAGATGTTACTTGTTTGCTAAGCCGATATAAAAAAGATTTTGTCCATGATTCGACTATAAAGAATAAACTTAATTCTGTAAGAAAACAAAAATTAGCAGTAATGTTAAAACATAATAAGGCATTAGCAGTTAGAGCCAAGATGGCAGACAAAATTATAGGCATAAATGATCCATGTGAACCTCCAACATTTCCGAAATTAAGTACTTTGAGGCGTATACGACACGAAGTTAAAAGGGCACTCCAATTCGATAAGAATACAATTCTCTCCATTTATGCTATGTCACAAAGTCCACCTTTTGATTCTTTTGTTCAAAAATTTAGTTTAGTCCCGTTTTTTTTATATTTTTGGACCCAAGAACAAGGTAAATATTATGATGAAGTATTAAAAAATACACACATCGTTTTATCCATCGATGCAACCGGTTCGATTTTTCAAGTAATTGCACCGCCAAATGTTAACGATAATTTAAGAACTAAAGAACCCAAACATACCTTTTTGTATGCCGTTGTGGCATACACTGCAAACACAAGTATACCTTTATGTTATATGGCGTCCCAGTCCCATACTACTGAAACCATAGCCACGTGGTTAAGCACATGGGCGCGTAACCGTAATACGCCGAATGAAATTATCAGTGATGATTCGTCTGCCCTATTAGGAGCAATATGTCGCAGTTTTTTAAACACCGACACAAACAAATATTTAGCGCAGTGCTTTTCGATATTAGAAGGTGAACATAATTCTATACCAGCATGTTATATTAGATTGGATAAGTCTCATTTTTTCAAAAAATTATACAAACAAAGCTGTTTCGATAAAGCGACAGAAAAATGTAAATACTTCTATATAAATTGTATAAAAAAAATTCACTTGCTTAAGTCCTATGACGAAGTCAAATCAGTAATCAAAGATATCGTTACTGTATCTTTACATGAATATGTAACCCTAGATTTAGATGGGCATTCATGCAAGAAATATGATCAAGCTGTAGCGTGTTTAGCGAATATAAGCGAGTATAAGGTTGACATCCAAGATTTAGATAACTGTAACGATGATGAGGCATTATGTTCTGTATTAGCCGATGAAAAGAATGACACCAACAATGCAGGTACAAACCCACTCATTCAATATTACGACAATATTCTAGAAACCGAAAAATTGTATTTAATGTTAATTGACCCGAACGAACATAAAAACGAATATTATCTACCAGAAATAAATGATACATTAAAAAGACTATTGAGAAAGTTGCCAATGTGGAGTGGCGTTATGGATAAGTATTTTCGTAATGTTAGAAATGTTGGGAGTAGCTCAAATGTTGAAAATCATTTCAAAGATATAAAGACCATATATTTCAATACAAAGCAGGAGCGAATACGTTTAGACGAATTTTTAATACAACATTACACTTACATTAATGGAATGATCAAATTAAATAAAGCTAAATATTCTGAAACTGCTACTAAGATAATTAAGAATAAGAATGAACATATGATTTTAAATCAAGTTAAACAGACGAAAATTATAGGTGATTTCGAGGAGCAATCTATTTTTCAAGACAATCCTGTTGAAATAGAAAACTGGAGAGGTCTAGTTATTCCCAACACAAAAACTATCTCGTCGAAGCCTCTTTACATCTTACAAAATGGTAACGTATCAATATCGAAAGACATCAAAAATGTAGTGACTAATACCTGTGCATTTGACGCAGTGGCTCAAGCTTTCGCAGTCGCATATACTGACCGTATCTCTTTCCGTAATTTTATAGATTCCTTGATTAGCAAAGATTCATTCACTCGTTTTTTTATCCTATTATCTAATACGAAAAAGAATTGCAAAACGTTATACGCAAAACGAGAAATTTTACTAAATCCATTGTTTAATGTTAATGACAATACACTTGATGCAAGACAGTGCCAAATTATAGATTGTGCATGCAATGTCACAAAAATAATTGAAGACATCTGTTTGCCATACTTTTCTGGAAACAGAAAGAAATGTTGTTCAAATAAAGAATGCCTTGTTTCCATAAATGACAGCAATTTTAAATGTAAATACCTACCTTTAAACATTGATATCATTAAGTGTAAAGGCATTGCCAAATTGCAAGAGTCTGTAGAATCTGGTATGAGGAGTGACAATCCTCCTATTTGTAATTTTTGTGGAATAGGCACTGTCGATTTTAAATATGATTTAAATGATTTAATTATCTTTGAACTACATAATTTGTACATAAATCTAGAGGACATACCTCGTAATATTGAAATAAATAATAAGCTATTTTTAATATTGGCTATTATTGAATATGTTCCACCTTTACAAATGCCAGGTATTGGTCATTACAAGGCGCATTGTTCGAGACCCCCGTACACTAATAAATCATTTCAGTGTTACGACGATTTATGTAGCAAAATTCAAAATAGTTCCAAAAACATAATGCCTCATGCAATAATTTATACAACTGAATAGTCTAGTTATGTGATCTGTGATTTTATTATTGAAACTAGAAAATATGAGGTACACTTAGAAATGTTGAGGTTATTTACTGTATTTGCTACTCATTTAAGAATATTTTCTTGAAAATACCTTTTTTATACCAATGTTTTAGTTTATAAGCACTTTCTTAATGTTGATCAAATCTAAACAACTGAATAGTCTAGTTATGTGATCTGTGATTGTTAATCTGTGATTTTTTTTTAAGCTAGTGTACATTATACTTAGAAATGTTGAGGTTATTTACTGTATTTGCTACTCATTTAAGAATATTTTCTTGAAAATACCTTTTTTATACCAATGTTTTAGTTTATAAGCACTTTCTTAATGTTGATCAAATCTAAACAACTGAATAGTCTAGTTATGTGATCTGTGATTGTTAATCTGTGATTTTTTTTTAAGCTAGTGTACATTATACTTAGAAATGTTGAGGTCTTTTTCTGTATTTGCTACTCATTTAATAATTGGTATTGAGTTGTAAATACCTTTTTTATTTTATAAGTACTTTTTAAATGTTGATTTATTTTTATATTAGGCAGACTCTCAAACCTAAACAACTGAATAGTCTAGTTATGTGATCTGAGATTGTTAATCTGTGATTTTATTATTGAAGCTCTAAATATTTTACTTACCCTTATATTCATAATCGTTTATTAAACCTATGTTAGTTAAAACACATTTAAGTTTATTGCTGTCGTTGCAAGCGTTTGTTAACGTTATTATAATTACTTATTTAAGTGTGTAATGAAACATAATTAAGTATGTACTTAATAAAAAAAAATTTTGTACACGGATATTTAAATAGAAAAGTACTTGTTAATTGAAGATTTGTTTTTATCGTAGATAGTTGGGTTATTATTAAAAAAATATTTTTAATTCAAGAAATGCAATTGTTTTATTTTTTCCTAACGCTTGTGTACGGAACTGTACCATATTAGTAAATACTATATTGGAAGGTTAAGAACGTCTCTTAGATATATGGCTGGGCCGCTTTTTTGTAGCTATCCGAACTTGGTCGGGTTATGTAGGTTTTCGATGCTTCGTCAGTATTTTAATTGATTTCTTTAATTACTAAATTTAATGACATGAAATTTTGCATGTGAATAGTTGAATGAATAAACTAATTTTTGGCATACATTTTACCATGCAATTCCTTTAGAACGTCGTGATATTTGACTGTTTTGTAAACAGTGATCTATTCATGGTAAAATTGTCCTTTAACTCTTTAATTACTAACGGAACATCATTGATACTTGGCAACATGTTTCAGATACTTACAAGGTTTGTATAAACGTGAAAATCTAGACCCCAAAGTGCATACTTTAAGAACTAAGACCTATTAAGTGTATTTTACGTTTATATTTTTATCTTTTAAGCCCTACGATTTTTTCTAAATCTGTTTTTTAAACAAATATAAACAAATTCAAAACAACGTATGTAAAAATCTACAGCTCTCTATGTAAGCGCTTTATATGAAAACTAGCTAATGGCCAAACGTTCGCGTAGCGGAAACTTGAATTTCTCCGAAGTTTATGCATGCACTCATTTTATTCATACATACACAATTACACACAAATACACACTAATTTTTGGACACACCTCTTTTCTTCTAAAGTCTATGGATTAAAATAAGTTCCGCCAGGACAACGTTCGCCCAGCGGAATCAGTTTTTGGTGAATTTCTCCACAATGGCTGCGTACACAATTTTTTTTTTACCATACACAATTATACGACGTCATACACTAAATATCTGCATAATTAATATCTTTAAATTCAACAACATTCCGCTGCGCGAACGCACACCAATAAATTTCATAATTTCTTCGCGTGTAACGTCTGTCCACCGAGTCATGCGGCTATGAACTGAGATGTTGACGTTCTGTTTCAGTTGAGAAGCGTACAGATTTGTTTCAGTGACCATAAGATCTAACACTTCATTGGTCAATATACGTCGATAAATGGATACAACAGATTGTTCGCCTTGAATATGAAGTGTTGGGCTGCTGTTATAAGGTTGACGTGATAGTGGTAGTATTTCCTGACTCCAGCCATTTTCTCTATCTATATTATTTATTTCTTGCGGAGCAAGCCGCATAATCTCACCAGCAGTCCGCCTTCTGCTAGTTTCTGGCCGAGGTGAATTTATGACGATATCGGATGAATTATCAGCTGGCGAGTCTCTACCAAAGTTCTCGGTTACAATGTTTGAACGGGAAATCTCACCTGGATCAAAATCAGGATCATTGACATCGTCATCAGCAAAAATACTCGATCCGAAATATCAGAATCTGGCTCGTTATGTACATCGCTATTACCGCCGTTCGAATCCGTGTCATCATCACTCAATTCAAAGTCACTTTCTTCCAGTACACGTCGCAATTCCTCAGTTGATAATCTGCGTGGCATTTTCAACAAAAATATCTCATACGATATTATAACCTTCAAACAATTTTTGCATTTGAAACGATTTCATGAACAGAATTCAAAATTATGTCAGTGACGTAAAATAATTGACACTGACAGGTCTATGGAAGTAGATTATCTATGGAATATTATGTTCAAAGTTCGTAAATGTCGTGAAAATACATAAATAATAATAATAAAGTATTTACACATACAAATACTTTTGAAAATCTAAAAAAAGTTCCCTGAACCACATGTGTTTCATGAACGTGCAGAAGCAAAAATGTCTCCCTACGCTCATGAACCGTATGTGTTTCAGGTAAGTAAAGCCTACATCAGTTAAAAAAAAAAAATATATATATTACTAGGGCTACCCTATGACTATAAAAAAACAAATAATTAAGAAAATCCTATTGGACTTGTCGGTCAATTTTGCATTTTGGTACTGGGACAGGGAACGTGTTAATAAAACTACCTAACCTATACCTACCTACATGATTTTCTTCTGCTGTACACAATAATGCCAAATAACTGCTGTAGCTACACCCACGGGTATTCTCAGCAGGTCGTTTCATATACTCATACCCAGCAGTCCACCAGCGGCTATTGTTTCGTTTCGTGGTAAAATGTAGAGTATTTCCTTCTTCAGAATGCAATGTATCTTCTTGCCAAATTTTATCGAAATTTGTTCAACAGTTTAGGCGTGAAAAGGTAACTGAGAAAGACAGACAGAGCTAGTTTCGCATTTATACTATTACTATGAATTTTGGTAATGTAAGTAGTTTAACGTACCCCCGTGCATTTCAAATATAATGTATCTTATTTCGTGATATTTTTCATTTTAGGTACTGTGGGGTTTAATAGTTACCACGGGTGCATGAAATGTACAGTAATCGGAGAATACGATAGAAAAGGTCGGCATATGAGTTTTCCTAGAACGGACATGGCTTTGCGTACTGACCATTCATTTAGAAATCGATTAGATCCTGATCACCATAAAGAAAAAAGTCCAATCGAAGATTTACCCATAGATCTTGTTAACGATTTTACGATTGCAGATGCTCTTCATTTGTTAGATTTGGGTGTAATGAAGAGATGTTTACTGGGATGGACTAATGGTTGGCAAGGGAAATTCAGGATGTTTCAAGAAAACTAATGGAAATAAAATCAACTACTCCATCTGAAATACATCAAGGAAGACTGAGAGAATTAGATACCCTTCACTTTTGGAAAGGTGCTGAATTTAAAAACTTTTTGTTATACTTTGGTCCAGTAGTGCTAAAAGAACACAAAAAATGTTGCCACCACTATTTGTTATTCTGACGTTTTTGTATCTTACCGGTACATAGCTGAAAAACTTTTTGTTGATTACATCGAAAAATTTGCAGAAAGAACATCGGTAACGGCCCATACATGCTGTGACCTTACTTTAAAATATCGCGACCATGAATAGTGTAAAGCTTAATTCGTTCCCCTAAGCACAACCATCAACCCTGAATTGAGAATATATTATTTAAAAGCCGAGGATCATAGAACTTTACACATTTAAGTATTTTAAGGTTATGATGTAATAAGTCTGCAGCCATGATTACAATCTCAGCTAAAAACACAAAAATCTAATTTTTTCACTGTTATGTAGGTATCTAAGACACAGGTGAAGCGCAATGTGCATGAATCAGGGTATGATTTTAAGATGAAATCAGTTTTCATTGTGTATCAATAATTGTCATGCAACTGACAGCAAAAAATAAGTACTTAAGTACATAAATGTATAATACGATCTAATCTTTGTCGTAAGCTACGATGATCTCTAGTAAATATCCAGGAATAAACTTATTTTGAAATACTTACAACTTAATATCCGTCTTATCTCGAAGATCGGTAGAATAAAGATAATAAAACGCACCTTAAATAAAACACCAATATGGTTTTATTAATTTATTCAATGTCTTCCCTGACAACAACTGAATCTAAATACTCAGCAGGAGCAGAAATGTTTGACTGGAATCGAGCCCATCCAAGGTACCACACAATCGTCATAACATGAGCACAACATCCAACTGTGCGTCGCCCTACCAAACAGTTGCAACAATACTCTGCTATACCCTCTCTCCCTGATATATCATTTTCTGTTAAAATATAAACATAGTATTGCTTTCTTGATATATGTCTGGACTTTATTTTCCCCCGTATCAGAGTATTGTTGCCACTTCCTCTCAAATTGTACTCTGAAGTATCAATGCTATCACTTGTTATTTCTATTGTATGCCCGCCATGAAATCTTACGTGCTCCCCATAATATGACCGTGCTTGTCGTATTTGATACGTTCCTAACGCAAAAAGAATTAATTCACTCATTTCCATTCTAGGAAATGTTATTAGGTTATCCCTATCAGCCGTTATACTAATAAAGTTAGATGACCGTCTGTTCATATTTGTTCTTTCAACCAATTGGGACAAATTATTTCCTAAAGAAATCCTTTCCCTGATAATGTTTAACATTTCCCCTGCATCATCTCTATTTCTCAGGCGAACACCAAACCTGTTCAGAAGACGAGCCGCTATTGAAAAATGTTGCATCATATGCGGCACAGTCTTATTAAAATAGTCTTGTCGTAATAATTTAAAATCTCTTTTAAAATATCCATTTGTCACTTCTACCACCCAACGACAAATTGTAACGCATCTACTTCTATTGGCTTGCTCTGTGGTCAGTTGATGTTCGCCTTCTAAAAGAGATTCTGGCATGTAGGCTTTATAATTGCAGTCTTCTAACAGGCTAATAGAGTCTCTGAAACCCCTATCTAAAATAAAGATATCATTAGCTTGGAGATACAATCTGAGAGGAGAATTCTCATTTCTAAATAGAGATGTCATAATCTCAGCATCAGATGTGGTAGCCTTGTATGGCCCAAAACAGTCAACAATATAACCATCACATGATACCATTAAAAATGGTTACCTCCTGGATGCCAGCGTCATACCTATATTACATAAAGAATTAAAAATTCGTTCTAAAGTCATCTGTGATTTGTGTTCGGAACTAATCGATTTATGGTAGTTGTGTAACCTTAGTAAACTAGCAACACTGCACCAAACGTCATTTTGTGTTTGACAGACACGTCAAAATACTCTCTCTTTGAAACGGCTCGAGGAAGATGGCACGTCGCTCAGATGCACGCGGTGAGTTATCCGAAAATTATTGTTGAATCACTTTATTTGTCAGAAAAACTATACTTGTTTTGTACTAATAACATACCCACGTAACTAATAAACAGAATATTTCTTCAAATGGTCAAGTATTCTGGGCATTGTGATCCGAAACTTTTTAATGTCATACTGGTATTACAATGGTTCTCAGTATGAAAATTGAGTTATTGTTTATGTCATAAATATATTACATTGGTTCTCTAAGAGTTTTTTTTTACAGTCTTACGCGATGACGAACTTTTATCACGACTCGAAGAATCAGACATAGATCTCTCTGATGCTGATGAAAATGAGGATACGGCTTTTACACCAAGACCTGAAGAAGACGAAGCATCCAGTACTTCATCTTCCAGCTCTTCAGATGAGGAAGTAGATTCGCAATCAGAAGTATCTCTGCAATCTTCTGTAGTAGAGAGAAGAAGGAGCCGAGGCCGAAATCGCACCCGCCCAACTGGTCGAAGGGGGGAACTAGAGGTACCCGTGGACATTCACGTCAAGCAGCTACGGTTATATCCGACGCATGGAATGGCCAGTTTGAACCCTTAGAAATCCCATTTTACCAACCCAGTTACAAAAAAGTTGAGACTGAGTCATGGACACCTGAAGATTATTTCAAACAGTATGTCAATGATGATATATTGGAAAAAATGACAACTGCTACAAATAGAACCAATATACTGAGAAAAGGCTGTACCTTGGGTCTAACAGTCAAAGAACTGAAAATCTTTTTTGGTATCCAGATGGTTATGAGTGCTATTAATTTACCAAAAATAGCATTATTTTGGTCTCAGAAATACGGGATTCAGGTTATAAAAAAGGCTATGACACGAAACAGATATTTTAATATAAGAAATAGTCTAAAAGTAGTTTTTGATACTGAAGTATCAGACGAGGAAAAACTAAAAACTAAGATATGGAAGGTAAATCCACTTTTTCAGTCTGTCTTGCGAGGGTGTCACGCACAGGAAAAACCTATTGAGTTGAGCATTGATGAGATGATAGTTCCGTTCAGCGGTCAGTGTGGGATACGGCAATATTGTCCAGGAAAACCCAACCCTGTTGGCCTGAAAATTTTTGTATTGTCAACTCCACAAGGCATTGTCTTAGACATGCTTCCATACCAAGGAGACAGACACTACTTGTCCCGAGTTGGTTGCAGAAGGATATACTCTTGGTGAGGCTTCTATTCTCAGTGTGTGTAAAACGCTTGTGAGACGTCACCACATCTACTTTGATAGGTACTTCACTACGGTGAAATTGGCTGAAATATTATTACAAAAAGGTTTTCACGCAACAGGCACCATACAAAAAATAGGATTCCCAAAAATTGCCAACTCTCTGACGAAAAAGCTTTTGCAAAGAAGCCCAGAGGTTATTGTGAAACAAAATGCAGAAGTGACAAAGTACTGAACATAGTTCGTTGGCTAGATAATAAACCAGTTATTCTCCTATCTACAATTCATTCGAGTGAAAATCAAGATCAGTGTCGTAGATGGTCTAAGAAAAATCAAATCTACGAATTTGTGTCAAGGCCAGAAGTAGTCAAATCATACAATCAATACATGGGCGGAGTTGACATGGCTGATCGCATGCTGTCTGTATGTCCCTCCAGATCACGCACCAGAAAATGGACAGTAAGATTTATATCTCACATGGTCGATTTGGCAGTCAGTAACGCGTGGTTTTTGTACAAAGAAAGAGAAGCTGAAAAAGGAGTCAACAAATATAAAATACCACAGTTACGCACTTTCAAACTGGATCTAGGTACCAGTCTCATAGAGAAAAAATCTTTATTATCTGATTCAGAAAGTCTTGACGAGAATGAAGAATTGCAACCTAAGCACAAAAAAAGGAAAGTGCCAATAACTCCTATACCATCGGAAGTCGTAAGACATCACAAGGCTGAAAATCTGGTTGATTACAGTGACACTCAAAAAAGATGCCGCAATCCAAAATGCTCTAAGACTACAACGGCGTTTTGCACTAAATGCAATATATTTTTATGTAGCACACCGAAAAGAAATTGCCATCTTAGATTTCATAAAAAATAGATGAGTATTGTCTTGGTTTGTAAGGAGTTGATTATATTTGAGAAGTATCTCATTATATTTTGTGATAATTATGATGAGAAGATGATATTTTCAAAGTTATTATTCCTTGTGAGCATGGTTAGTAATGATTTCAGTTCCTTTTTAATTACGTTTTGTCAAGTTGATGAAAAGTATGTCCAAAAGTTATTTTATAAACCAAAATTATAATTATGTTAGTTAATAAAAATGATTATAAAGACTGACTAGAGGTGATAATAATAATAAATGCATATTGATTTAATAATATACTTTGACTTTTATTTGGAGTTGAATTCCAGTGTCATATACATATGACATAAGTATCAGTACTAGTTTCATATACAGAACCATTGTCATATATATATGACATAAGTAAAATCAATATATAAACAACAATTTTTTTTTTCATTTTTTTGGACGTGTACAGACCCCTGGTTAGACCAAAAAACCTAAACTTCAAATAATATCCAAAAATTTTTTTTCTGGAATCCAGGAGGTTAAGTAGATTTCTATACTTATGTAGAGAGTAAGTATCCTTTTGAAACATGTAATTTGAGCTTTTGTTAATATAAATGTAAGTGCCATCACAAATCAAAATGGCTTGGTTATTATTTTCATTATCATATATTCCATTAGGCAACAGCATATTGTGCTGTAGCAAATTCTCCCTAGAAATATGATTGATTCCAAGATTATTGGGAACAAAGTCTTGCACTAACAATTCTCTTATACTGTGCATTAACCTTTCAAGGGTGCGACGAGGCACTCCTAAAAGTTTTGATATTCTGTCATCAGATTCTCCAGTTCTCAATTTCATTAACAAAGCGGACAAGCCTAAAATGCCTCTATGAGCTTCTTGGATCCTAGGAACCTCATTTAACAATGAAATAAATTCCTCTTTTGATCTTCCAATCCAATAGAAAAATAAATTGTCATCAATATCTTGAATTGCTTCAATACTGCTTAGGTTGAAATAAGATTTGGATGAATTCACAAATGAGAATACATGCTCTATTTGTTGCACATTAAAAGTACTGATGCTGTTTGGCAAATTGTACAAACTATCCCAGTTATTGCTAAATAAATGTTCCACACAAACTCGTGCCAGTGCTGGTAAGTAAAAAATATTATTACTTAAGACAGTTGCTCTCAAAGAATCAGTAATTATCCGCAAATCTACATTAGTACAGCCAAAGAATAAACAATGAGAAGCAGTGTTTGCAGCCCGTTTGTAGTTTGGTAATACAATTTCTGCTACTGGTAGAACAGGAATTATTGGGATTTCAGCTCTATCTTCCTCAACCTCTATTTGTTGTTCTACACCTTGATCGGTGAGATTCGGTTCTTGTAAAACATTATCATCAGGATTAACAGATCGTGCATCATCAATTTGCTGTGTCCGAAGTGCAGATCGTCTGTATCTCAGCCAACATGGATGACAAACACGATCTGTTGATGTAATCTATAAAAGAAACATCTTGGTATAAAGCACAATATGACACATGGGCTGAATGCATTGATAAATCTGAATGACAGAGCCACTCATGGTATTACAACTAGTACTGACCTGACGTGGTGCAATGCTGGTTTCAATGAGATTGGCAATGTTTCTATCCAAATCAGAGGCATTTTCTTTCAAAATAAGGTCACTCCGTCTTCTTAATATGGAAAGACCACAGAGAACACACACTTATCTATGGCCTTGGTGAGAGGATCCAGCTGCTTGTTGTGCACCGCTGTTGTCGAGGGCTAATGCTTTATTAACTGAATGCATTGCAATATCCCAACAAGCCTCACAAATGTAATCATTTTCAGTGATCTGAAAAAGAGGAAGTAAATATTACTATAGGAAACCAAAAGAATATCTGCCTAGCTTTTTCCTAACTATGTTGGTTGGGGTTTATTTCTATTATTATATTATGGGGTTTAATTATATGAGTAAAGTACTTACGAGTATTGGGGCGATCCAATTGCTGATTAACGATATGACTCTGGTGTCAAGTTCCAAGACAACAAAGCGCCGGAGTGTATCAACAACGATATTGCAATTAATACACTGTAGACGTTGACGAGTTGCTCGGTCTTTCGGGTTCATCGTGGCACTCCGAGACGTTACTCAGCACTCTGAACCAATTCTTAAAGCGCAATCGGTGTCCAGGGATCGATAGCAGAAGGTCGTCAGGTGTAAGCGTTATCGGTGTCCAGTGATCAATATCAGAGGGTCGTCAAGAGTTGAAAGATCAATCGGAGTCCGTAATAGTAGCCAAGTCACAAATAACACACTAAAACCACAAGAAATCGCACAGTACGCAACGACGCAAGAACAACGAACGAAGGACTGCGCGGTAAACAGCTAAACGCTTTGACAGCTGTCATTTCATGTTACGTTCCGTTCTAAGTATTAGTGCATTCTATGTTTACTGTCAACCTATCATTTGCTACTAATTTCGGAATACAATAATCCATATCCCCAACTAAAAATGAAGATAATGTCATTACACTATAAAATAAATAAATAAATCTACAGTAAACTATAGTAATAAAAAAAAAGTAAATGCTGATTGGTAGTATTGTGATGAAACGTATACCATAGATAAAATCGGGACGGGTTTAGATGCGTTCAAAACCTATAATGTAAGAAGGAAATGAGGTTTTTTATTAAAATGCTAAATTATTTTACCGGCTCCAATAAAATAAGCTAGACCCCGTAATTTTATATACACTTATATCACTATTTTTTGACGTATCAATCATTGCTGGTCGTTCATTTTTCGGTCAGGTCGTTTTTGACCAATGTTCTTTACGGTCATGATTCTGTGAGCAGTAATATTCATAATCTTTGTCATATTGTAAATGATGTCTCCAGGTTTGGCTCTCTACCTTCTTTAAGTGCATATCCATTTGAAAGTATGTTGATTCGAATTAAAAACCTTTTACGAAAAGGCGACCAACCCTTAGCGCAAGTAGCAAATCGCATACAGGAATTGTCATTTGATGTATCCTCTTGTCAAATATGAAAGTTTGTTGGATACGGGTGAAAAAGTATTTACTACTGTAAAAATGAGTGAGAATTACCAGCTTTCAAAATACATTAAAGATAAATGGTTTTTAACTATCGATAATAATATCGTAGTAATGAAATTCGCAACTTTTGATCAAGGAAACATACAAATCGTTGGAAGGAATATAAAAAACAAATGTAATTTTTTTGAGCGACCATTTAATTCTTCCCATATAAATATTTATGCAACATTACTTCCTTACGAACTTGAAGAATTAAAGAAATACAATCTAAATGATGTCAAATGTAAACTTACATCTATGGTTTCCAACTCTCAAATGGTGTTTATTCCAGTATTGACAACATTAGGAAAGAAAATAAACAAATAAAAACAATAAAACCAATCATAATAATTTGACTCTCAAACAATCAGATAAATCTTTAAAAAAAATTAACACAAATTATCAAAAATATTTAAAAAAACATACAAACGTAACTCGTCAGTTAAAACTTTTCAAAACAATTACAAACTGTCAGTTACATAGGTATAATTCTATCGCGTGCAGAAGACAGTCACCTGCTGGAGACGCTGACGTCATCACAAATTTCACCGATTTTTTTTGTTGTTTTTTTCCCTTTGCTAGATGAAAGTACCTATGAATATAAACAACTTTTCGTAAAAAACCCACTATCCTACTTGAAAAAAATCTGCTGTTCCATACATAATTCCAATACCTAGGTGCTACACCAAAATGTATGGGACAGCTGATTTTTTTCGTGTTGGAAGTTGGTCCGATACAAAAAGTTTTTTATATTCATAGGTACTTTCATCTGGCAAAGAGAACAAAATAACTAAAAATTTTCGGCAAAATTTGTGATGGCTTCAGCGTTTGTTGCAGCTGACTGTCTTCTGCATGCGATGGAATTATACGTTTCACCATTTTTAACTTTAACTAACTTTAAATTATATCAATAAAATTTTAAATAAATGATTAGTCTAATCACTGTTTGTAATTTTGTTGCACTCCACATTTTGTTCGAAAACTTGACATAGAAATAGATCGTCAGAACTTACATTCATCATTTTAGTCTCATGTTTTGAATCGGTCGTCTTGTTGTTTATTTTTACATCAGAGAGTACTGTCACTGTTTTCGATGCTTTAATGGAACGATTTTTTGTGTCTGGCGTATCATCTGTTAAAATGTACAATGACTAGAGTTAATTTGTTTTCATTAAAGATAATTAGATAAAATGAATGGCGTTATTCTCTAAGTAACATACCGATTTTGTTTTCCTTGTCATCTAACCCATGAAACCCATCCCGCAATCCTTCATTTGTCTCTTCTTCATGAATTTCTTTATCTGAAGTATATATTATTATAGTTTCTAAATTGTTTAAAGAAGGATCCTCATTCTCAAGAGTAGTCTTCTTTTCAGTTTCAATTTTCTTTTTTTTGTGTTGATTATTTTCACTGCAGAGCTAAAAGCAAAACAGGACGTTTTAAAACATTATTTTATGCCGCGCACTGTAGTTAAAGGCAGATAATTTATAAAGCTATCAATATACAGTGTGTAAAACGTAAAACAGAACTTAAATTTTGTATAAATAGCCGTAAAATGAATAAATACAGTGTAAACTCTTAGTAACGTTGTTCTTCATAACGATAAAAACTCTCTATGTTAAAATGAGAACAATTTTGTTGGTTTACCTTAAAAACCACACATTGATAAATCTTTATAGTGCACCAGCCATTCTATATTACGAAGAAATGTGTTCGTATTTAGACTCAGAATAGTACATTTTGAAGAAATAAAATAAAATAACGAAAAAAAAACGAATCACCGCCGACTATAGGTATTGAACCAATTTGGACTAAGTATAGGTACAGTTTTATCTGTGGCAATTTTCCAACACCCGCGTGCTGTGGCGCGTACGGGAATGGCTCATTCCTGCACGCGGCACAGCACGCGGTGTTGGAAAATGAAAAAGATCCACGTGTGTGAAATACATGGCATGTTGAACCTAATCGTAGTGCGATAAGAACTCGTTTTCGAGGAAGTGTATTGAAAAATATTTATTATTTGTATTATTGTGTATGTTATCTTCTCCGGCATGCTTTTCATGTTAGTAATTCTATTATAAACTTATAAAACTTACCGATAGAAAGTCACAACACACGTTAATACACTTTTTTGGCAACACAATACACAACTGCTCTGTATCAATACAAATGTGACACTGTTCTTGCCGGTCAACTGTGCAATACGTCTTAGTGATAAAGAGAACTAGGCGCCATCTCTCGGTAACTAAGTACAACATAATAATGACGATTTTACAGCAGGTAAATGACATATTTGCTATTTCAAATGGTACAAAGATGTCAAAACGTAATTTTTCTGTATTATGACGTTTTTTTTGCCGGGTAGCGACGCTGCCCGGCAAAAAGTGTCATAACATAAAAATGACTAATTCGAGATAACGACACTTTTAAGATTTTTTACTATTTACTAGATTGATAATGTAAAAATTATAGGAGTTACATTACTGAAAATTTATTTCTTCAAATTCACTTCACATAGCATAACATTTTCAGAAGAATTATAAATTTTTTTTAAGTAACTTTCAAGAAATATTTAATGCCGGATATGTTATGACTCTTTTTTTGTGGAAAGTGAACATACTTTGGGAAATGATACTCTTTTTATAGTATGAAGAAATAAGCTTTATTTAAAAAAAATGTTTAAATTTACTTTTAATATTACAAAGTAACAAAATAATAAACTTCTTATCAAAATGATTTTATGACTAAACTCACATGCAGCAAATTACAGCTAAAAGGAACTAAAATAGGAACTTCTTTATTGAAAATTTTAATATTTTAATTTTAAGTCTTATGGGCGCTCTACACTTAGTCCGCGGATCACGGCGCGATTTCGCGGCGCGAACTTGCCGCGAATTTAACAATGACTCTACACTCGTAATGGTTCGCGGAATTTTCACAGTTACGTTCGCAACGTTGAATGAAATGGACGTTGAAGTAGCTGTTGCTGCGTCCCTAACAATGTGCGCGTCAGCGTACTATAATTTTGTACACATTAAAAATTAAACGCAAATTAAGAATCGGTGGAGAAAACGAAGGTGGTGGATGACAAGTATCCATCGTAACCGATCAAGGTTAGTTTACATTCATCAGTTTCCTAGGTAAATTAATAATTATCTTCAATCTAATCTCTTTATTTATTTGTCACAGGTTAGCTATGGAAAAACAGCTGAATGAGTTAGTGGCTGAACCTTCCGGAGAATTCCATAAGTTCACTCGGCTGTCTTTAACTGATTTTGAATATTTACTAAGCCAGATTTTAAGCAAGATTTCAAAACAAGATACCCAATTACGAGAAGCTATTCCAGCTCGGATACGTCTAGCACTAAACACTGAGATATTTGGCTACAGGCGACGACTTCCAAAGTCTACATTTCCTATTTAAAATATCTCCTCAACTGATTTCAAATATCATACCAACGAACATACAAATTAAAACGTTTATTCACACGCAAGCAAAAGTATTATCCCCCGTTGGACTCCGCCGCAGTCGGTTAAAGACAATGTGAACCAAGCTTAATGTTATCCAGTGTGTTACGTAACACACTACGTAACACAACATAACACACCAGAGCGAACACACGAGAACATTCTAGTGTTTACTTGATTATAGCAGCCGCAAATTCAAAGAAATATTGGAATGAAAGCCATAATATACGACAAAAAAAGGTATTTATTTAGTATCTATACTTCATTATAACGAAAGACAAACACTTACCTTGAAAAGTCTGTATTTAAAAACCAACTTTTTTGAGGGAAAAAACACCACACCAAATCACTTCACATTTGTTACAAGACTGAAATGGTTGACATTAAATTGACACTTGACGGCTGTTGGTATACGGTGTTGCCACCCTACAAGTTCTAGTGTGGTTATCACTAAACTACGAAAACTACCGTGTAACACATTACTTGTAACACACTAGAAGATTCTATGGGACTTTTTTTTAAATTTGTTGTTTTGTAAGCATAGTTTTTTGCGAGATTTACAGGCAAAGTTCTTTGAATTAACTCCCACGAATGAACTTAATTATATTGTGTAAATTTAAGATTTTGTGTATTTTCTTTACAAACATCAATTTGTGATGTATTCATTTTAATGCAACAAATATAATTCTTTGATAGCAATTACCTAAATATGCTAAAATCTTTTTCGAGTATTTTCTTCAGAATAGAATAACATTTTATTTGCATAGACTTTATGACATTAGATTAAATAAAAAATTAGATACTTTTTCACCGGTTTTACAGTTAATCGTACGTCAGAGGTAACAGTTGAAAATAAGACTCAAATTACGGAGATGCATGTGATAATCCAGATATCTGTGAAATACTGTAAGACAAAACATAAAGGCCCATAAAGCTGATTCTGAGTCAATGCGACGGTCCAACGTTGAACTCCAGTATAATGATATTCCTTTGGCACATTTGCATGTTTTTAATGAACACAGCAAGTATAAACCATAGTATAAACAAATAAATATTCATTCATTAATTAATCATTCATTCATTCATTCGTTCATTCATTCATTCATTCAAACCGCATTTCTGTGATGTCGGTGCAGACAGACCTCAGAAAGAAACCACAGAAAGAGAATTCTACACAAGTACGCTTTGGTCTAGAATTTGTAGTCTAATGTCAAATTTGGCATCGCAAGCCCCCAGTTTGATTCACGACATTGACAGCAATACTGTTGAAAGCTACAACAGTATAATAGCAAAGCTAGTCGGGGGAAAACGAATAAATTTTAGCAAACGGGGAATCGTACCAAACAAGATGCCATGCTTCAGTGGTGTCATTCAACACGCACACAGTGATGACAGCGCTATATAAATCTATAGCAGGTCGCAGTCCTCGAGGAAGTCTAGTAAAATTAGAAAATAGATGAATGAAACAGAAAATAATGATGCGGAATATCAAAAGAAAGAAAAACAGAAAGCTATTTTCTAAAGGGCAAGACTCAAATTACGGAGATGCATGTGAAAAACCAGATATGCCTCCTCAAATCTTTGAAAAACAAAAGCAAACCTTTCTTCAGAATTTGGAAAAAACAAAAGAAGAAAAGGAAATAATCCAACGAGAAACTATCCTACAAAGCTCGTGCAGTGAATGGCTCGAACTAAGGCGTAATATATTGACGGCGTCAAATTTTGGCAAAGTAATAAAGAGGCGCAACGATATAAGTTGCCAAAATCTGGTAAGAGACATACTATACAAAGAATCTATAGTGCACGTCACAGCCATAAAACATGGTAAAGAAAACGAAAATAAGGCACTAAGACAATTAGAAATACAGGAAGGCGTAAAAATCAGCCCCAGTGGTCTCTTCATAGATGACAAATATAACTACTTAGGAGCTACGCCTGATGGTATAATTGATGATGAAACCATCGTGGAAGTAAAGTGTCCATTATCGGTTTTCGAAAAGGATTTTGGAGAAGCTGTAAAAAATTAGAAATTTCAGAAGCTGTAAAATATTAGAAATTTCAGAAGCTGTAAAGAATTAGAAACTTCAGGAGCTGTAAAAAATTTGAAACTTCCTATTTACAAAAAATAAGACACACATTTGGTACTATCAAATACAGGGACAATTACATATGGCAAATAAAAGAAAATGTTTATTTGCCATATGGTGCGGAGAAACTAAAAAAATAAAAACCGAATTGGTAATGTAATGAGAGATGACGATGTTTGGAAGCGGGAAATGGAACCAAAACTGTATATCCGTAGGCAACAGTCTCAACTGTGTTGTCCTGATATACACTGAGATTTTGAAGCGCGTCGTTTCGGCTGTTTTCGATGGAGCCATAATACTGTTACTACTTATATACGCTGCCCTAGTTCAACAGTAAGATATGTTGAACAAAGTATGTTTTGTGTTATTCATACTTTTATGATTTTAGTGTCATTAATTCACTCGTTGTTAATTGAAATGTGGTTGATTTTTTAAAACTATAGTTTGGTTTAATGTGTTACGGAGTTATTTATATTTCAATATGAATAAAATAATTTGTATATTAGTTTTAAGGCTTTTAATAGTAAGATAACCTTATATTGAACTCAGACTAAATAAAACATGTTTTGTATTTTTAATGTTGTCTCTAAAATGGTTTATTAAAAATTAAGTTTATATTGCAACTCATAGAGTTATTTTTTTTTGTTTTGTTTAAGAAATACTAAAGATTTATCCAACCAAGCTTCCAAATTTATGGAAAATCAACAGAGATCGACATAATTTTAAGATATCTTAGTATTACAGCACATCGATATTTGAGAATGTAAGTTGTCCGACTAAATCCGCGGAAATGTTTGGTAACGGGATAGGAAAATTAATTAAAAACTGAGAAATTAGTTTGCTTGTAATGTATTATTTATTACCTAGTATCATAATTGCACAAATCAGTCTCATATTATCAGTTAAAATCTTATTATTATTTTTGCACAAGTCAGTTTAACTATTATAATAATCAGTCAGTGCTATAATGTTATTTATGTGAATCTTAATGGCACAAATAGGTAAGTCTTATAAAGGAGCTAAAATTTAGTATTATAATAAAATTAAAATAATATATCATTAATTAATAACAATAGTGAATTAATAGTTAACCTACTCGTTACAGGCTTTCATCATCACAATTGCCGCTTTCATTTTCCTGGTTATTAAAATTTGTAGTTTTAAGACTTTCGTAAAAGCTGTGATGACATTGAGGTATCAAATTGGCAGTACACAATGATATCAGATCTCTCTTTTTGTGATTTGGTATTGCTGGTGCTTCATTATAAGCATGTTCCAGAGTTATATTTTCTGAGATGCGGCCCCTTTGTTTCCTTCTCGTATCCACAATTTTAAAATCAAGATCTGAAAATGAAGATTTGTAGCCAAATTTGTATGGATCTTCTCTTTTTACTTGGATACATTTGATGTCACCCCATAAATTTTTTTGACCATTTTCGTCTATGTTGAAATTTTTCACCATTTGAGACAGTTTTTTCCAGTCATAAATCTGTTGGTAACCTATTTCATTGACTGTATAAGGTTTACCAGTTTTTTTGGCTGATTTCAGTACCATTGCCATTTGAGCAGGTGTAAATATTGGGCCACTTCTCAGCAATCTTCTCTTTTCTCTTTCTATTAAGGAATGAATGTTATCAGCATCATTCTGAGTGTGTCCTGCTATTAGAAAGTTGTGGGTAATTATATTTATGGGTAAAGCTTGCACTGCGTACATATACATTGACAGAATAAATTTATTTTTATTCTGCCCACCACAATTGTCGCTGTAAAAGATAATTTCTGTTTTTGGCCCCACATTATCTAATAACGAAAAAACACACGACCCTATTTCATTGGCCCCTCTTTTGGCAATACCTTCGTGCCAAGCATAACAAATACCATCTTTATTAATTATATCACATACAGTGAAATTAATGAAGTTTAACTTTGATTTGTAGTAGAATGTAAAAACTTCTCCTTGTGGCAATGGAACGACGGCTTGCAAATCATAATCGAAAATATATTGCTATTAGAATTTTTCGCTCTGTCAACATCTCTTTTTTTCATAACTCTGGATAGTTTTTTCTCAGTAAAATGCATTTCATAACCATCTTGAAGATCAAGTTTTGCCTCGGGTGAAGCATTTTTGAACGCTTGACATTTAGAACACTGATCTTTTTTAGGTTTGAAAAAAGCAATGTTAAATTCCGTATTAAAAATGTGTGCATACATTGAATTTTTGACTGCTTCTTAACCATTTTCTTCACAATACTGTACATACAGTCTGTACATTGTAGAAATTGTAAGATCTCCTTCCAAATACTCTCGTCTAGTGTCGGCTCTGCAATAATGGGATTTGATACGAGGGAATCTGTTTATATGATCTCGGACAGACTGTTTGGCAGTATCTGGAAGAGAATGATGTTGAGAATGCGTACCTCTGCGCTCTTTTGCAGTGAACCCTTCAGTATTTGTTACATTTGAACAGTAGTTATTGCGCTGTTAGTGATGTCAAGTGTATTTTTAAAGAAAACTTTGCAAACACGCCTTTTAGTATTATCGAGATATAAATAGTACGCGTAATTTAATTTTCTGGAAGCCTCTTCGCGTCTGTATTTTCGCGGTGTTGTTACTTCCATACATTTGCTTATAAAATCACGCTGACGAGAACGATTACCCATATTATAAAAATTATCAAATATAGTTTGCCTCTGATCTTCATTAAATTTTAAGCTACACTTCAATCTACACTTTTGACCGCAGCTCATTCCCATTTTCTTGGCTCTCTTTTCACGTCCAGATGATGTCACATAAGCTTGACCAGTATTTACTAAAAGCTTCTTTTTGTTTTTGGTCCAATTTTTCTCATTTCGGATTCTTTTCTTGGGTAGCCGCTCACTATCAATGTTATCCAGTACAGGGATTTGACGAAGCACCGATGTTGAAATAATATCTGAATCAGTCGAAGAATCGATGTGTGCAGGGTCCGGGTGATAATCGTCATCTGTGTCTGAAGCACTAAAATCACCAATCGCGCCCTGCAACAAAGTAATAGTTGAGTAAAATGGAAATCGATTGCAAGTAGGTACATTCCACTCGTAATAATAACAATTTCTACAATGTACAAACTTTAAACTACCTACAAAATTGAACACAGCTTACGTCATTTGGTTGCTCCTCATTTACTGTATTATCAATTGATCGAAGACTTTCAACACAATATTCACTATTTTGCAATAGAGATGGTGACAATGATTTTTCTCTTCCTTCTGTTTCTAAAATTTCTACATTCTGAAAATAAACACGAATAAAATTATACGGGTACAGAAAACAAGCAAGTTGGTCTGGTATAACTTTTAAAATAAGTTTGTATAATTTTTAGATAGTTTTCATAATCATCATACTATAATTATAAATATTATTTACCTGTAAGTCATCAATCGTAACCTTATCACTTGTTGGTTCTTCCATGCATACTTCGTATGCAACTTGTACCAATTCATTTTGTTTTTCCGGTAAAATTGGCGGGACCCCGACCGGTGGTGATAGCCGTTCTTGAATAATCTATTAAAATAAAACAATTAAATAGGTAGGTACAAAATGAAAACAATACAATGTTATTTGCGAATACCGTTTTTAAAGAATCACAAAAACAATCACATTAGTTTCGTTAAGTAGGTAGGTACTTTGTTTGAAACGAAATCTTATGGAACTTACCTCACGAGTTTGGTTGTTTGCTAGTTGAACTAATAATCTCCCACGTTTCATTCCGACTGATACTCGTACGAAAATTGTAACAAAAATACTTAAAAAGATCAATTAATTATGACGTAGGTGACACAAATATTATACCAATAACAACAACAGCATGGCACAGACTGTTCGCGAAACTAGCATGCATTGTATTGGAAGCGCGGGGTACCGGCCCGCGGGGGTGTTGCGCGACATTCGACGAACGGAACGAAAAATCAGTGCGCCTCACGCAGCCGCGTGATGCGGACATCTAGTTGGATGAGTAGGTAGGTTATTTTAAAATGTCCTAGAAAGAAAATATAATTTAACGATTTTTTAGTTAAACACTGGGACAATTTAAGATGTCTCAACGTAGAAATGTTTTTATAATTCCATATAAGGACATTTGAAGAAGTCTCTGTGTAGAAATAAAAGAAAAGTAAAAATCTTCATGACTTTATAAATATCTTAAGATGTCAGAATCTTGAACTAAAGGTCGTTAAAAATATGCTTAAATGTCTCAGTGAGCCATTGAAATTTAGGCACTTTGGTTGCGTTTTACAAATATCTGATTTTTGAACCAGACAGAAGAGCAAATTTTTCACATGAAACAAAACTTATCTCAATTTTGTTTTTTATTAAGATATCTTACTGTTGAACAGGACAGCGAATACTGTACCACTGACGTCCGATTGACTGTATTCGGTCGTAATAAGGTTTATAATAAAACACAGGTAGACATGACATTTGACATTACAGTCAAGTAATGTTATTACTGACTGTTGCTGACAGTGTGGTGGTTGGAATGATGATGTGATCTACATATTTCTTTACTATATTTCATATTTCATCTACACATTTTGTAGACGCAATTCTGCTCCTTATTTATTTTAATTTACGAATCAATGTTCTATGCAAGTATTCTTTCTTCCAACAAGGCTTGGGGACTTTATCAAAGTATTTTCAATGGGACTCACGTTACTCTTTCGCAAATGCGATCATGATACTTATCGATAAGATTGCACGGAACAATTTCCTATGAAAGTATTTTTTTTACTTTTAGATTTAGAAGATTTTTAGTAAACGCGATTGTAATCTTTATTTCTATAACGTTACGGATCAATGTTCTATGCAAGTAGTTTTCTTCCAACAAGTCTTGGTTGGAAGTTGGTCGTATCCTTTTTTGCATACGCGATTATACTCCTTATTTGTATGACCTTACGGATCTATTTTCAATGCAGGAAGAAAACACTTGAAAGTATTTCGAGCCCTGGTTTTTGGCGCTGGTGTCTAAAGGTGGACGCCCTGGTACATTATAGGTTTTAAATAATAAAATACCTAAATAAATAAACTGATAGTCTTTTATTGCAGGCCAATTAAAAGTTCTGTGAAAAGTTTCAGTGTAAATAAATTTTGCAAATACGACTCATGTTAATCTTCTTTAGGTAGGTATTCCAATTAGAAATTTAAATAAAATCTTTGATAAGTTACCTCCTTGATTGACATGTGTTGAAGTAGGTAAAAAGTTCGTTCCATTTTTACCCGACTACGGCGAAGCAAAAAGGAGGGTTATGATTTTGACCTGTATGTATGTATGTATGTATGTTCATCTGTTCCCTCATATCTTTTAAACGACTCATTACAATTTGACAAATGAGATATCGTTGGAAGCGTCTTGATTGTCCGCTGGTTAAAGGCTATGTGACGTCACATTAAATTAAAAATGGCGCCGTCTAGAGGACATAAAGTCAGGAACTAAAAAAAAAAATTGTTTAATCGGACCATGTTGGGTATCAAATGAAAGGGCTTAATGAGCACATTTCAAATATATATATATTATAAACCCAAAAGAAATTTAAAAAAATTAAAGTAATAAAAACTAAAACCCAACTACGACTAAAAAGGTATAAACAAGACACCACAGATAGACAAATTAAAAATCCGGAGTCACACGTAATCTGTTCGATTTATGCCCTAACACGTGTGACTCCGGATTTTTAATTTGTCTGTCTGTGGTGTCTTGTTTATACCTTTTTATACTCCATTTGAAATAAGATTAGACATTAAAACAAACCCTTTTACAGTCCATTCAACCGATTTTGACTTCTATACCGTAGGCATAAGGATAGCATTAAAAGCAAAAAAAGTTACACAATACCAACTATCTACTGCGGCTGCCATTTGTCATGCCACCGACGCAATAGAATTCAAAATCGGTTGAACGGAATGTAAAAAAGGCTTATCTATATCGCACGCTTAATCATATACTGACCGATTAGTGTTTCGGTCAAAGTTTAATTAAGTATACCAAGAAGTTTATTTTAACGCCCTCTTTCGGCCGATCTCGGAATTTTTTTGATATCTTGTTTGTAGAAGGAGTTAAACCTATATCTGTCTCTTTCATACGCAAGCGTTTCGGCAAACGCTTTTACGAGACAGAGACAGATATCAGTATGCGTCAAGGACTAGGATCGTGAACATCTCGTGTTTTTATTTAAAAGTGTCATATTAGTAGTTAAGTCGCTTTAGTGTAAAAATCAAAGGTAAGTTTTATTGAAATTATTTATAAAAATGTGACCAATTGTTAAATATGCCTATTTAGTACAAAATAGGATCGAACTATTCATGAATTATTTAGTGTTAGTTCTGTTTTATACAAAGACATGTTAACAATTCTTTGACTGATTGTGTATTATGCCTATATTTTATAAAACTGTTCCGTTTTGCCGGTAGTGTTTTGGCGGCTTTAGAAGTTAGGTCAGTTTTTTACAAAAGTGTTCTTGAAATCTAAAGTCGTACTTTGTTATGATTCTTTATTTTATAAAACACAATTGTCTGGTATAAAATTGTTGAATGCATATTCGATCTTGTGTCACTTATAGATTAAAATAATTGGTTTAAACGAAATAAGAAAGTAACTTAACTTTTTTCAGAATGTCTTCAAGGTCGAAAAAGATAATGGAATTGATTAATTCTACAAGTGACCCTTCTCGTGATGATAAGGGAGCTCAAATTCAAGATCCCATTCTGAACCCAGACCCTAGTCAATCTCCGATTCAAAATAATACGTCCGATAGCAACAAAGTGGCGTTTGACATAGATGAAGATAGTTCAGTTCAGAATGTTGCAGTTGATGTCGAGGTAAGTACCTACTCGTAATTATTATTTTATTCTTTCGAATTATTTCTTATTTTATCCCTTTTTATTGTGGTATTTTAATTTTAAACTAGATTTGCGCACGCGACCGCGTCGCGTCATTAAGTTTTGCTGTCATCCTCTATTTTAGGTAACCCTTAGGGGGTGCAATTGTCAATACTAGATGAATCATGAGTTTTTAAACCTTGTATTTCGTCATTTATTTTGTCAATGGCCATCGGTTCGAATTGCGTGAATCTTTAAATAACTATTCTTTTTTTACAGATGTTATGTGATATTACTAATAAACCTGAAAACAAGCGTTATTACAATGCTAAAGACTTTTTTGAAAGCGAGCTCAATCATGATCATAAATATTCTAGCCGTAAAAGAGACCAAGTTGACTACAATGTTTCACCCGTACATTCTGGTGAAATCAGTGCAGATATCAGCGACAATGACGATCCAACCTATGATAGTCAAATAAAAAGAAAGAAAATAGAACCAGTTCATCCTTCATCACGTCGATCATCATCTAGCTCCAGTAGCTCCTCATCCTCCAGTTCAAGCAGCTCCAGCAGTTCCAGCAGTTCCTCATCTTCTTCTTCTGATGATGATACAGTGGTAAAACCTTCTACTTCCGATCACGTGGATGATAATACTATCAATAATACAGATACTACAGCTAATGGACAGTCAACAAACGAACAACAAACAAGTGAAATTGAAAACTCTGAAATGAACGAACTCAACATAGAAGAAGAAATAGAGATTATTAAGAAGAAAGGTAGAAAGCGCACAAGCAATCCTCAAAAATGGAAACAAAACTTAAATAAAATTCTAAGAAATTCTGGACGATCTTATGAGACTTCGAAAAAGAAAACTGTTGCAGCTCGTGAAGTGAAACCACCTTGCACAGACAAGTGCAGGCTTAAATGTTATGAAAAGTTTACATCTCTTCAAAGACAGGCTATTTTTGATGCTTATTGGAATATTGGTGAACTCAATCAGCAGCGATCGTTTATTCAGTCTTGTATGTCCGATGTCACTCCTAGGTATAAATATACCAACGCCATGCGCCCGAGGCAAGCTAATAAAGCTTTTCATTTTATAGTCAATGGTGGACCAATCCGGGTCTGTAAACCATTTTTTGTTGGTACGCTGAATATATCCGATCGGGTTATTCGTACAGTAATCCAAAAGTGTCAAAACCATGGAGTTTTGGAAAATGATCGAAGAGGTAAACACGACAACCACACCACTACTGATGAAACACTGATTTCAGAAATTAAAACTTTTATAGACTCAATACCAAGGGTTCCGTCACACTACACAAGGCAAACATCTACTCGCGAATACATAGACGGGGGCAAAACCATTACAGATCTCTTCAATGACTTCAAGGTAGCGCAAGAGAAGAACAGTAAGCCCTATGGTAAGTATTGCATGTTTTACCGTACATTTTCTAAGGAATATAATATTTCATTTTTTTGTCCGCGAAAAGACCAATGCGATCTATGTCTACAGTACACAAATTCAAACGCAGAGCAAAAAAGTATGATTCATGATAAGTATATAGCTCATATAAAAGAAAAAAAGCTAAGTCGTAATGAAAAACATGATGACCGTTGCAAAATAGACGACAAAAATAAAGTCTTAGTGTTCGACTTGCAGGTGGTGTTACAATCGCCACGAGGCGATACATCAGCTTTTTACTATAAATCGAAATTAAATAGTTATAACTTTACCATCACACTCTTAAACAAAAAAGTTGAAGCCCAGATGAAAGATTCCTATACTGATGTAGACTGCTATTTTTGGAATGAAACTGATGCCAAACGCGGTGCTAATGAGATAGGCTCCTGTTTATTGGATTGCTTTGAGAGACTATGTTGTGAAGCAGGGGTAACTGCTAGTAATAGTGATGGCCTGAACTTGATTCTGTATTCAGACAACTGCTGCGGTCAAAATAAGAATAAATATATAGTAGCGCTTTATCTCTATGCTGTAACCCACCTGAATATAGAATCAATCACACACAAATTTTTAATTAAAGGTCACACTCACAATGAGGGTGACAATATTCATAGCCTGATCGAAAAAGAAATTAAAAAGAATTTAAAATCAGGACCAATTTATTGCCCCCACCAATATGTAGCCATTATCAAAAATGCCAAAAAGACTGGTCAAATGTTCCGCGTACACGAACTTACATACGACTCATTTTTAGACCTAAAAAAACTGCAGGAAAATTGGGGATACAATTTTAATGAAACTGAAGATAAAAATGTTTTATCATGGAATGATATCAAAGTTATAAAAGTGATAAAAAGGGAACCTTTTTCATTCTATGTGAAAACATCATACAACAAAGATGCAGAATTTGCAAAGATAAACGTAAGAAACAAGAGAAAAAAATTGAATCCCCTATCAGAGCTGACAACAGTAAAAGCATACACGGGCAAGCAAAAGCTCGGTGAAAATAAAAAGAAGGATTTAAAAGAGTTACTTGATAAAAATTTGATACCCAATTTTTATAAAGATTTTTATGATACGATTCTGTAATCAGGGTGAATACTTGCAAGGTGCAAACAAATTGTATGTTAAGTTTAGTATTGTAATGAATGACTGATTAAGTGCCTAATATTGAGAAAATTGATCTCTTAATTAATAATAAATAAGTACAATTAGGTATTATCATGTTGTTAAAGAGATGATAAGTGTGACTGTTGCTATTTCCTTGAGAATTTTTATTCAGATTTACGGTTTTTATTAGATTATAAATAAAAAGTGCCTCCTAATATTGTAAATTTAATATTGATCTCTTCGTTAAGTTTAATTCGTTAATATTATAATCTAGGATAAGTTTTTACTGCTTTATTTTTATAAAGTTTATAAATTACATTATTAGGAGTCAAAGTTTATTTCAGAGTTGATTTTAAAGTACCTATATACAAATTGTGTACTGTGATTAGGTATCACAGTACACAATTTGTTTTTCACAGTACACAATTTGAATATTGTAAGAGTATTAAGTTCAATTCAAATAATATATCTTAAGTATTAAGATTCATTCGTGTATAAGTCAAATACTACATAAAAGTAGACATACAGTTAATTATTACTTGACTGTTGTTGTATACAAGATTTATTGTTAATTAAAGTTTGCATTGCAATAAGGTACAATACAATTCACAATTGTTTGTACAAAACAATTGTGAATTGTATTGTACCTAAAGTTCAAATAAAATGCTGACCTGTGTCAGTCCCTACCACCAATGAGGCGTTAGCCGCAAATCAAAAGTTCTCGAAAGTTCAAAGAAAATGCTGAAAAGGCTACTGTTAAGTAGCCTTTTCAGTATTTTCTTTGAACTTTACTATGTTTTTGATTCTTTTATTAATGAAAATAATAAATAAAACGAAATATTTTTATACTTATCTTTTATTTTATATACCTTAACGACTCATTATAATAACAATAAGAACTTACATTGAATAAAATACGGACTCATTTCAAAATATGTCACCAATATTAAAATTTTACTTCATAGTAAAAGGACCCATACCTTAATAATGAGTATTCTTTAGTTATATATTAAATAAAACACGGACTCATTTCAAAATGTGTCACCAGTATTAAATCAATGTAACTTTATCTTTTATATTACACTGACGCATCTTGAGGAATATTTTTTTTTACCGATTAATTTATAGTAAAAAATCTAAATTTCTTAAAAATTATATTCAAATACAATACTCACTTTATCAACTATCCCTACAATACATTATTTCATTATATAAAGCTATTTTCTTCGAGTAATAAGCCATTTTGTAAGGTAAGTCAGGTTTGCTAAATCGTTTTTTGCGATTTCTCGAAAAACGTCTTTTTTCAGTTGTGTCAGTATATGATTAAGCGTGCGATATGTCTGATCTTATTTCAAATGGAGTATAGTCGTAGTTGGGTTTTAGTTTTTATTACTTTAATTAAATAACACGATCACATGGGTTTTCATAGTTTATTTACAATATTTATTTGGCCGCTAAACACGACAGATATGGATTTTCATAGTAACATTACCCGTCCCATCGTCACTAACTTGTTTTTGACCAGTACAGCAATTTTGATTTATCTCGAAGGTTGTCAAAATAATGCTCGAATTTTCAAGCATGTTTGAGAAAAGCTAATAATGATCATAAAATTAAATACAGTATTAAATAGGTAGGTACTTACTTATTCAGACGCGCATTATTCACAATGTTTTGAACTCTTGTTTTTCTTAAATTGCTTTGCCTTGGCATTTTTATTTATTTACATTTACTTATACCTATTTAAAATTAAATTATCTTATATTTACACAATATACATAAACAATATAAACAAAAACAGTATGTAGAAACGGCACCACTAATAAAGCGTCCACGCGCACAAGGCTCTCTGCAGCGAGCTAGTCTATACACGCACACTATTCTAAAACGTTCGTAATTATTTGCACTACATACACAAATGCACGTAGTCGGTCAATAGCCGGGGCGGAGCAGCGAGCGACACAGCCATCCCGTCTCAATGCTAACGCGCGACTGCCGCCCGCGCCCCGCGCAGAGCACCTCTGAACCTCTATCTCTAAGTGGGGTAATATTCTTAAAAATATTGATTAATTTACATTTATGCAACGAACAATCTGTAGTACCTCTAACCATCAATTTTTCAGTATATAAATATTTCCAAACATCAAAGCCGTTTAGTTGTTATTAGCCAACAATTGCGTCTTGGTAGATATTTTTTTAAGGCAAAAGTACTAGGCTTACGAAAAAAACTGCTCGATTAAAATGTTGCACATGAATCTATGGCAAACATGTATTTTTTTCAGATCTTTTATCCAAGTCGTTAATGAGGAGTAGGCTTTTTAAATTGACCATGTTACGGTACTGAACGGGACCAAGCGCCTTAAATCAGGGTCTGAATATTATAACTATAAACGAACATTCAGTATAGTTTTGCTAGCGGCAGTAGACAGCCAATACAAATTTATTTTTGCTGATATTGGATGTCAAGGCAGAATTAGCGACGGTGCAGCGGTGGAGTGTTTGCAAATAGTATTTTGTGGAAAAGAATGTGCACAAACCGATTAAATTTACCAGTACCGCATCCTCTACCTGATTCAAATGTTGACGTACCCTACATCTTCTTGGCAGATGGGGCTTTTGCCCTTTCAGAACATATCATGAAACCATTTCCTGGTAATCACAACGTAGGCACTAAATAACGCATCTTTAACCAGAAATTGTCTAGAGCACGGGTTGTTGTGGAAAATACGTTTGGTATAATGGTGACAAAGTTCCGTATCTTCAAAAAACCTATTCAACTACAGCCAGAGAAAGCTAGTGTCGTTACAATGACATGTATCTTATTACACAATTATTTGAGGCGAAGCAGAAGTTCTTCACATATTTATACACCACCCGGTACTATCGACCGATATGACAACAACGATGTACTTGTACGGATAATGGCGGAGTGAAATTGAAAGAACATGTGCAGTTCGTAATGTACGACATATACCACGCCGTTCACCTGCTACTGCCACGGAGATAAGGAACGAATTTTGTAACTGTTTTAATCGCTAAAATGTGTTGTAGGTATAATAAAGTGTTACTTACCGTATTTATAGTTTTATTACATTTTGTGGTGTCACTCAGGAAGACATCCAACAATTCATAGGCGAACCAAACGGGCTTGTACACGTCGTCCACACCGGCACCAGAACTTAGCGATCTCCTTACTTTATTTTTATAGCTTCTGTAGCTTGAAAGTAACGAATCCCTCTTCTTTTTTAAATCAGGAACTGATATCTCCATAATTATGCTGATGCGCATCCATGCGTCGTGATTTTTTAATTTGTTTTTATGATCCTTTTGCTTAGGATCCCACAAAATAGGTTCCGCTTGGTAATACTCTAAAAATTGCAACTCCATCTCGTTCGTCCACGTTACGTTAATTTTTTGGATAAATTACGGTGCAGGTCTAGCTCAGACAACGGCTCGAACAATACTGACCGTCGCGGACTGCGAGTGTGGAGTCATGCACGTTCGCGCTTCGCGCTCCCTTTGACGCGGAACAAAAAACCGACAAAAAATGGGGAACAAAGCGCGAAACCGCGAAGAATATGCGAAACGGCTCCACACTTAGCGTTCGCGCCCTTTCGCGGCCATCGCGCGCGATCCGCGGGCTAAAGGCTCGTACAAACAGACGCGATATCGCGGGCGCGACAGGCAGCGGTACCTTTGTCGACAAAGGTACCGCTGCCTGTCGCGCCCGCGATATCGCGTCTGTTTGCACGAGCCTTAAGTGTAGAGCGGGCTTCAGGGTCACAGCCGCGCGCGCCCCACGGATAAAATAGGCGCTGGCGGCTTCGTTTGATATTGTAGCGCGCAGGCTGGTTTATGCCGTATCACTACACGCGAGAACTAATTTTACTTTGAACATTTATAAATCGGTCTTTCCTTTGTCGGCTTCGCGGTGATTTTTTGTATTGTTCCGTGGAAACTATTTTATGCCGTATCACTACGTGCGAGAGTTTATTTTGGTTTGAACATTTGTGCATCGCTTTTCTTTGTCGGTGGTGACGCGTGTAGTACCTAGTACCTACAAGTTACGTCTAGTGTTACTATTGTTACTCACTTTTTCGAGTTGATGAATATTTTTTTTATTTTTTTAAAACAAAAACATCGTTATTTTTTTACTTTAACACTATGCTTCGAAAGTACTCCTTAAGGCAAGTCGTTCTGCCGCGGGAAAACAACCTATTAAATTTCAGCGTGTATATGTTACGGCTAATACCCGAAGTGCGGCTACACCTAGTTTTAGCCGGTTAGAATTAGGTGTAGCCACTTACTCTTGGTTAAACCTAGTACGAGCCGATTGTTTTCGGGTAAAACTAGGTCTAGCCTTCATCATGCCGGCTACAACTAGGTCCAGCCATTCCCTGTTGGATAAAACTAGGTCTATCCGATATCATTCCGGCTAGAACTAGGTCCAGACAATCCCTGTTGGATAAAACTTAGATGCGTGTCCCGCCAAGCCTTCCGCCCCGCGTCACACTCATGACTCACAGCATCTGCAGCAGCGGCGCGGGGTGGAGGGCATAGCGAGGCACGCGCCTCTGCAGGTTGTGAGCGCCAGGTGCTGCTGATCTACTGCAGGTCTACTTGCGAGTGTGACTCACAGCGCCTGCAGCAGCAGCGCGTGTCTTAGTTTTATCTAACAGGGATTGGCTGTACATAGTTGTAGCCGGCATGCTATCAGCAGAGCTTTTTTAGATATTAAAAAAACATCCAATAAAAAGAAACGTAGACAGTTTTTTTATTCTTATAAATCACATTGTAATAATTAACACAAATTATTAGGAGTACAATTTTTAATATAATAGGAACAATCAGGAACATTTTTTTAACAACAGATAATAAGTAGTTGCATATTATAATTTAAAGAATGTTATTATAATTATAAATCACACTTTTATAAAGTAACATAAACTATTTATTAGAACAACTTAAACTTGAGTGACATTTTGAGTTGCACAAAATACCAGCAGCTTTGCAGAGACACTTTTTGTTGCCACATTTGGTTTTGCAGTGGCATCTTTTATAGCATTGCCCACCAGAGGTTGATTGTGCATTGGCTATTTGGCGTAGTGATTTCTTTTCGGGTGAAACCATGTCAATATCTAAAAATTTTGAGTCACACACAGTGAACTGATTTCTTGAAAATAGTTCTGTTATAGTGCCGTATTTGTTTCCTAATTTGTATAACCCCTTGTCGTTACATTCAAGTACAACCATTAACACATTGGGAAAGTCGCCTCTACCTCTGTCCACGTCAGGAATTTTTACTCGAACTGTATCACCGACTTTACATGGGGGAAACTTTTCATTTGATGAAGCCGTCATTTTTATAGCTTGTTTTACCAAACCTTCCCGTGCGCCTTTCCTGTTAGTGTCAATTTTTAGTTTTTTTTCACACAGCTTACATTTTTTCTCCTCATTCTGGTCACAGAGCCCGCAATATGACATTTCGATTTCTTTCTGGCAACTTCCTGATGTTGATGGCTCATTCTCTTTTGATGGTTCATTCTCTTTAGTAGCTTCGTCACTCTCATCATCAACTAACTCTCTAAGAATTTTCTCAAGATCTTCCTCCCATTTTTCAAGTTCACCTAAGTAAATTGCAGCTCTTCCGAACTTCTCGCGCCTTCTGTCATATAAGTAGTTGTTAAGTTGCCGTTTCGAAGGCACCTTTATCCCTGTCATGTTTTTCAGACCCTCTAATATAGCTTTTGGCTTTAGGCGTAAATCAAACATCTTATTTATTTCTCTTTTAACGTTTTCCGGAATTCCGTAATCACTACGCGTACCAATCTGGTCATGGTTGTGCTCTGAAGTGGTCTTAAAAATAAGAATATCATTGCAGTCATTCACAAACAATAAATACAACGCACAATCACACTGTGGCCCCTTGGATTTTATTTTGTTACAACGATAGAAACATTTTTGGCCTTCATCACTGTCCCGCGTATAGTTTCTTGACCAAGTCTTTTCAATACTGACAAACTCCTCTGCTTCTTGCACATTATAGCACCGTTTGATCAACACCCAACTTTTATTACGACGATTCTTCTTCACCGATGAACCAGCTCCCTCCTCTTCCTCCTCCGACTCAGAACGGTACACGGGTACCTCATCCATATTTCGTAACAATACCAAGTTTCCTTAATAGATAATAAGTTAATAGTTTTCTTAGTAGATTTATTAGTTCGTTGAAATGATAATATTAAACCAATAGCAACAAAAACTATTTAATTTTGTAACATAAACAGACAAAACACGCAAGGATCGGTCGTTGCAAGCGCACTGCGCTCGGATCTTTCGAACTCGCACGCGAAAACAGCCGAACGCGACCCGAACCCTATAGCACGGGCCGAACAGTTGAGGTATTTTCATCATTATTGCGAGTTAAAAAATAAATTTGATAACCAACAATAGAAATTAAAACAGTTCATGCAAGTTGTAAAAATATGATTATTTTGACAAAACCTCTGTTGTCGGTAACTTAGTAATTTTGTCGGAGGTTCAGTATTCTATTTGGAAGTTTAGTTTTGTTATTCGAAGATCCATTTTCTTTTAGGAGAAAATGTAATTTGAACATGCTCTTAATTGTTGTTAAATTGGATATTTTTATTCGTTTATGTTTTGGGTTTTTCGTCGGTAATTCATTATAAAGCTGGTTAATTAGAATAATAGTTGGCCACAGATCGCTGGAGATTAATTTGTTTTTCGGAACCATTATTATTTCCCCAATAAAATTAGAAGTACGCTATCTGACAAAATTTTAGATGCACTTCTATTCTTAAGAACTCATTACCAAGAACAGCGATCTCTTGGAAAAAAATGATTTTTGTTTATTGAAATAAATTAGTATGGGGTACACAGTACACACTTACACACTGTACACAGTTTAATTGATCTCGTTTTTGACAACATTATTAAAAGGATTCATATTTGACTATAGTCAAATATGAATCCTTTTAATAATGTTGTTAACTTGTTAAATTGTTAGTAGTTCGTAATTAAAAAGCTCAAGTTTCAAGAAATTGAGACATAGGTATTGTAATTGTGGTTGTGTTTAGTGTCATATGATGATGATGGTGTGTTTTGTATGTTTAAAATATATTATTCATGATAACAGAATTGTTAGGTACCTAGTGTACCTACTAAATGTACCACAAACTGATTTGTTGTTGATTTGATCTCAGTTAGTTAATCTTCATATTATTTAAGTTCATGTTATCAAAACTATTAAGGTGGTCTATTTGGTATTGGTTGGCATAAATGGTTGATTATAAAGAGATTTGTCGTACAAATCGTTTTATTTTTAGTATTTCTGAATATATAAACATTAGAAAATTGTTGCCAAAACCGGGGCTAACACCGGTTTCCGGTTTTGGGCACTAAAAACTGGATTTCAAAACCGGTTTTGAAGACTTTCCGGTTTTGATCGCCCTACTTATACCAGACTTTGTCGAATGCTTGTTGGATGTCTATGAATACAGCAGAACAGTACTCTTTTTTCTCGAGTGACTGTCTTATCTTGTGAACTACTCTGTGCACTTGCTCGACTGTAGCATGTTTCTCCCGAAATCCAAATTGGTGGTCTGGGATTATCTTGTTCTCGTCCAAAACTGGTTTAAGTCTGGACAAGAAAATATTTTTCAAACACCTTTCTTTGATAGGACTGGAAGTAAGCTTATAGGTCTATATGAGCTGGGTTCAGTTGGTGGTTTTCCCGGTTTAGCGATCATGCATATTGTTGGAAATTTTCCATAAGTTTGGAAAAATACTATCGGTTTTTTGGGCAGTTGCTTAAGAATTTCTCCCGTTATCAGATCAAATCCAGGTGCTTTTTTGTTTTCTAGTTTACAGATCGTTCTCCTGAGTTCCCTGAGAGTTACGAGTGTCAAAGGTTGCGAGCAAACAATTGAAATAAAAATTAATTGTTACTCTGATATTGTAATGTAGGCAATTTGAAATGTTCATAATTTATAGCCCTCAGCTAAGACCACTATCACTACAATAGACATTTTAAGGGATAATATCTGTCGAAGGTAGTGATGATAGTCTCAACTGTGGTAAAATTTCTATCAAATTGTCTACAGTACCAGCCAAACGACTTAAAATTAGATTTTGGTTTTCTCCCATTTCAATTCTTCTCAATTCCAATCGCAATCTTTCCATCTCCCTCTCGTGATATTTTTTTTCCCGGTCTGCCTCTAGTTGTAGCCGGCGATTCTCGACAGCTACGAACTCACTCGTGGCTCGTTCGAAGGGCGTTTGTACCCGGCGTGTGCGCGCTCGAAGCAGCCCGCGGCGCCGCGGCGTGGATGTGGTGGGTGATGCCGCGGGCGACGGGCTTGGCCGCTGCCGTCGCCTTTGCGGAGCACCCCATGACGTAGACGTGGTAGGCGACGTCGCTGACGGCATCGGCGCGGACGCAGTACCGGGCGGCGGCGTTAGCACTGGTGGTGGAAGATGGCGTGGAAGTTCTCCAATGAGAGGTGGCAATGAAGGACGGGCAGTAGATGCTGTTGTAGCTGAGAATAAATAATTATTTATATATTAAAATTTGCCCAAATTAATTATTTAGCCAAAATATATTATCTTTAAAAAAAAATGGTACCTTGTATAGAATCAGAAGGAATAATAAAATCCAACATAATCTATTCTGTGTCAGAAATTTGGGACGGACAGACAGTATGCACAGAATCTCTGGTTGGTAGTGGTAGAGTTTCTCTCTGATAGTGGGGCCTAAAAAATGTCAAACCCATCCATATGTCAACGACAGTCAAACCCATTATGCCCAACACTCTCTCTTCTGAAGCAGTGAGTTTGTCTGCTGCTTGGACCACCATCAGTACCAGAAGCCTCACAACGTATTGCCAAAGCTTTTTTCTTGGTTTTTGTTTTCCAGTCTGCCCACACCTGAACATATTAGTCTGTTAATTTTTGTCATGCATGTTTTCATCAATCATTTTCTAGTCTATGAAGTAAGCTGATTGTTGTATGTACTTCATCTTGTAGAATACTAAATGTTAATAATAGGAAACCATAAAATATTTTTTTTACAGTGGTTTTTGTAAGAACCTTACTTTTTTCCATTTGTCCAATGGCTTTATTACTCCTCCACCAATGGAGTTAAGTAACTCTTCCAGTTTCTACTACAGTCGGCTACTTTTATTCGGCCTTTAGGATCTTGCTGGGGCCTCGTTATATCGCCATGGCTAGAGGATAAGTTAAAATTATTTCGGAGAACCAGAGGGTCTAGAGGGAGTTGATTAAGTAAAGGGTCAAACACAATTGTTTTGTTTGTTTCGTAAGTAGCAATATTAGTTCACGTCGCGTATCACGTCATTGTTTATGTTTCAAACTTTCAAGTGCCCGAGTGTGATAGATTTAATAAAGGATGATATTTACGAAATAACTAATAATTTACGCACCTTTCCATGAATTCCAATAGAGCTGCGAATTGTTCTGGTCTTGCTCGAGATCTAGATTCTTCGAAGAATAACTTCGTTATCTTCCTGATTTTTTATTGCTTCTTTATATTGTTTATATTGGTGGTAAATGTTATAATGATGAGCTTTAAAACTTACGAGGTCTCGTTGTATCAACTCGGTAAAATTATGAAGTAAACCGGTTTGTTTCAATTTAACCATTCTTTTGGTAATTTTTTTTTCACCACCTTTTTCAAATTCGTGAGTTTTATTAATAAATTCATACCAAGATAGTCCCATATCTTGGTTTTGGTCAGCGGATACCATAATATTAAGTTGTTTATCGCGGCACAATTCACATTCCGAATGCATGCAACTTTTTGACTTAACGTCGCACACTATCTCAGATACTAAATCAGTTAGATCTGTTGTTTTTACTATGCCTAATTTCTTTAAAGCTTCAGCTTTGAAAATCAAATTAGAATGCTTAATGCAAGCACATATATTACGGTTGCTTAGATTTGGTGGAACTACATAAAATGGACGGTAACGTTTGAATGTTGTGAATGACACAGTTCCACCTTCATTTTTGTACTTTTTATATAATTTCAGTAGAGTATCGAGCAAAAATCGTTTTTGTTTCTGTATTTTATTTTTAGTTACATACTCTTTCTTTCCGGCAGTCAAACGACTGACGTCATCCCTTTCGAAGATTTTTTTCAGATCACATGCCGTTTTTATTCTCTTTTGTTTAATAGTGTAGTATCTTCTCACACCACTCTTAATACCCAAGCATTTTGCCAGATTTGTTTTCATGTTATATTTCTTGCCCGTTTCACTTTCTGTAAGCTTCTTCAAAATTCTTCTTTCTTGGAATGTATTACTAAGTTTATACGTTTCTTTTAAGCTCTCTTCAAGAACATGCTGTTGTAAATTTTTTTGCTTTACCCTCTCCTTAGCTTCCTCTGAAATATCAGGAAATCCTCCTCAATGAAAATATTTGATTTTGCCTTAGGTGTAAGTTCATTAAAACAGTATAAATGCTCGACCTTAACTGATTCTGACTGGTTAATAAGGTATAATGCTTTTTCTTGATTCTTGTTGTGATTTTAGCTTGTCCAAATCAACAGTCAGTGTTAGTATTTTTTTTTGGAGCGTGTTAACATTTTTCTAAAATTTTCATTTTTTCGACGCAAAATTTCTAGTTTGTCTTTTAGTTTTTTGTTTTCTCGTCCTACTTGGCTCCGATAGCGGCGACGTGCCCTTTCAGTTTCGACTCCCACTGGTTTATTTTCTTTTTCAAGTTTTTTACGTTTAGCATCCCTCCATTTTTTTCGAACATCTCGTTTTTCATTTTCGCTCATATCGCTTATTTTTCGTTTTTTAGCTTTCGTTCTTTCCACGTTTTTCCTTTTCATTTCCTCAATTTTTTCTGGATTTTCTTTTTTTAGTTTTTCGCGGTACTTGCGACCTCTTTCTGCAGATGATAAAGGCATCTGAAAAGCAACAATGATGAATAACATTAAGTACTATTTATTAACTTAAATAAATTATAGTAGTATAATAAACTACTGTAAAAAGCCGACATAAAAGATCAAAATAAGAAGTTCCAGTTAGTGGCAGTTATTTCAGTTCAATCTATGATCGTATGCCACTATACACAGTATTTCACTATATACAGTTATTTCAGTTCAATCTATGATCGTATGTAATAATACTGAATGTTTTGTAATAATAGAAATATTAAAAGAATAATTCAAATCGTATAAACATACCTTTAGAAATTTCCCTTGTGACACGTCGCACAATTTCAGGTAACTAATCGCACAATGGAACAAAAATTCTTAACGACGTAACCTAAATTCACAAAGTTAACCACGAATCGAACAGTTCTACATCTCTTTCAACAGTACATTTAAAAGTGATGTGTATTGATAATACTATTTTAGATAATCGAGCTTTATGATCTTAACAAACTCACCTAGTCACAAAATTTTAACGACACGCGCCGGCTACACACACAAAATGCTCAAATGACAGTAAAGACAACATGGCGGCCTGTCCGAAATTTTATTGCCAGTACAAAACCAATGTTGCCTTACTAGATACTCATGATAATTCTATTAAAGGTTTGTAGTTTCCGAAATAATGGTGTCTCACAACAGGAGTATTACAATGGAAAGAATTTTGGGATGTATCTAATATTTCCTGTAAAAACTATAATACCGTTGATAATTGTACTAATATTTATAAAATATATTACTAGTCTTTATGAGGCTTTATTGATATTACAATAAAAGTGCTAGCTAAAGTTAAAGAAATACAGTGGCAAAAAAAGTCTAAGGGTGTCGGTTAACAACATGTGTATTTTAAATAGCGTAAAAAAGATACAAAATTCATTATCATGTTTTTTTGGAAGAAATTAATCAGCTAAATCAGTTATTTGATAAATAAATACTTTAAATCGTATGTTATGAGAATATTAGCAATTTCTATCCCAAATTATTTGAGGTTTACTAATGATGCAATGTCACTAATGAGTCGGACACCTCACTATGCCTGTATTCGTCAAAAATTTGGTCCTGACCCTAATACCAATCTTTCTTCCACACTAATGGGTTTTTTAAAGTTGGTCACTCAATGATTACAATCGCTACGTATTCCATTGCAGATGTAGTCAAATGTTTCTTTTGACATCGTAAAAGTTTTCTTCGTTATTCGTACATCAAAATAAAGGTTGAAAAATTCACCGCGCAGATTCCTGTATCTATAAAGTATTTTATGTTGTCTACGTTTCCTTTTTTCAATGTCATTTGCAGTTTTTAAAGCAATATTGCCCGACAGCAAAAACTGTGCATCTCTGTAAAGAGCCATCGTTAAAGTGGCGTGAGCGCGACGCCAACCATCGCGCGACGGCATCACACGATGGACATTGCGCGATCCATTAGGACACCTGTTAGGTCATCGCAAGACCACTTTGATCGTGAGATGAAAAACGCATCGCGCCATCGTACGATCGCTCCCAATTAGGACGCCGCCTAAGCCAGGGTCAAGGTATCTGTGTCCTTTGTGAACAATTTGTCCCTCTCGGAACCCGCCAACATGCCCATCACGAAACGGTCTCGCAATGCCTCCTCTACGTTAGCGAACTTGCAATATTTTGGGAGGTCACAAGGTCTTGCCGCCTACTGCGCATGCGTTTCACCCGTTTGCTGCGTTGCCGCGTAAAATGCGTACCACTCACCGAATCCACACTTTGTCGGGGAAAAGTGAGTGTCAAGGAGCTCATAGATGTCTTCTACTGGCACCTCCTCCAGCTGTTTTGCCAAAGCCAAGTCGAGCTGGTAGGTACCATCCGCGAGTGCGCTCAGTAGGATTGCTCGCCGTCTTGAACCCGTTGCGTCGTTTTTTTCGGAAATATCGTTTGCCACAAACCATTGCCGCAGGCGATTTTTGTATGCGTGCCATTGATGCGCTGTATGGTCGAAATTACTTAATAAACCGAAGGAAAACTGAGCCATCGTGTTAAAGCGTTGGTCGATCTCGTCGCCATTGTTAGATACGGGAAGGACACAAGTAAAACTCGGGCGAGCTGTGAACGCACTCACGCTTTATTTTAAGGAAACGCGTGCGGGGCGCTGCGCGGCGTCGTCTGCGCAGACAGGCCTTGTATTGTAGCCGCGCATCGCTACACACTCACATAGTTACATAATATTCAACACTCTCTTTATCAATTCAACCAGGATGGTGTCTTGAATAGCGCACAGTTATCAAGATAATATGTCTTACTCATAGATAGCTTTTTTTATCAATAAAAGAACTTTCAGAATTGCTTCAATTTTTGCTTGGACGCTGACGATGATGATGCCGTCCAGCCTGCAGCAGACTCAGCTCCTGCCCCGCCGCTGCTCCCGTTGCTGCGCCCGCGGCCGCCATCACCGATGTTCCTCCAACGGCGACGGACCAGCCTAGGAGTCTTTATGATTTTGATTGGAAATAATTTCCGAACGTCCCGATTCCACCTGAATCGAGGCGGGTTTTTTTTTCGGAGATTATGAAGGTCCGACAGCTCCTTGTGTCGACCCGTATCTCATTTTTATTGGCAATATAGGATCTGCAATTTATGGAGTACATTGCCTCGGAGAAGAATAGATACGCTCAGCAGGTGGCAGCCTCGATGATCGAAAGCCTCAACCTCCATCCCAATAGCCGCATCAACAGATGGTGGGACACGATCGTTGATGAATTATACGTGTACTTTGGCATAGTTATTGCGTTGGGGGTTGTAGTCAAGTCGCGCATCGAGGAATACTGGAGTGCCACCCCTGACGTATTCTATACGCCCGGCTATAGTGCACACATTTCTGCAAATCGTTTTATGATTTTGAATAAGTGCCTACATTTTGTAAATAATGAAGAAATGTGTACACTAACGCTGAACAGCTCGATTTATTCCAGAAATCCCCACCGGCAAATCCCCACCAGAGGGGATTGTTACTTTTTTTTCCAGAAATCCCCACTAGTTTAATTAACTCAGCCTAGTGTGGATTTTTGGAAAAATAAGTAACAATCCCCACCAAGTGTTGCTGTTTCTAAATTATTAAACAAAAATGCGTAAATCAATTAATTAATCTAGTTAATCAATTAGTTAATTATTTCAGAATTATTCTTTATAAAATGATTTGCACGGTAAATATTGCAAAACTTCAGTCACCGGAAATCTGGTTTATCATACATGCAATATCAACCGCATAAAAACTATAAAACATTTTTTTGAGAATGGGACGTTCAAAAGCTGTTGTTTTCCATTTTATCAACTTTATACAGTACATGGTGTTCATGTTAGCACCAATGAGAAGACACATATCGTGCCACTGTTGTACGTTTTGATGAGTGACAAAACACAGAAATCTTATAACATTTTTTTTTTTCATAATAAAATCCAGTATACCCATTTGGAATCCACAAACGTTAAGATGCGATTCGAAAAGGCCACGATTAATGCTATTAAAGAGTTCTTCCCAGATGTAACTGTTAGATATTGCTTTTATCACTAGGTATAAAAAAGCCATTTGGAAAAAAGGCCGAGAATTGGATCTGACGAAATCCAACATTTTGAAGAGATAAGTTGAACTTGCTGCAGTAGGTACTACCACTTTTACCGGAACATTTAATTATGGAAGGCTGGTTCTATGCTGCCAGCCAAAGCCCAGACAATCAAAACAGTAACAGTTTTCGCCGGTATATGTTAAGCCAACGGGTAAAAGAAAATTGTATAAAAGTATTATGTGTTTACGGAGAGAGCACAGAACCACAAACTTTTTGGAAGGGTGGCATAATAAGCTTAATGCAGCTATATAAAAGAAAAATCCAAGTTTACTGAAACTCCTAAATTTTTTGCATGAAGACGCTTTGTTTTCTGACAATAGTGCTAACAAAAGGCACCGTCGGTTCCCTTCAAAGTTCCCTTCAAATGTGCTGAATGGTGCTGATCCATGGTTCTTTGAGATCGCAGGTTCCGACGGTGACTTTCGTTAGAAAAAACTTGGATTTTTCTTTGATATAGCTGCATTAATCGTATTATGCCACCCTTCCAAAAAGTTTGTGGTTCTGTGCCTCTCTCCGTAAACACATAATACTTTTTATAAAATCTTCTTTTACCCATTGGCTTAACATAGAAAAAACTATGTTCGTGAACGGGCGCCATCTGTAGGGACTGGTCATCTCTTAGCTGTCACGGCTTATTTTAATTTTTTAATTGTATTGTTTTTTTTACTTCTAATTACGGACGCTTTTAACGTGCACCTTTTTCTACATTGTACTCACGTGTATAATTTCCACATGAATGATGTAACAATAACATATTATATTGTTTAAATTGTAACAATATACTGATTTAAAAGAATGTCCGTAGAGTTTCTTGCCCGTTCTTTTCCATAGGAACTTCTACGCTTTTTTCAATACTCAATACTCAATATCTTTATTGCTTTACCATAATGTGTACTTAGGTGGTAACTATATATTTAGATCATTATGGACCCTGTAGGGCACAGCAAAAGGGTAGGAGAGAGGAAGCCCTGTTTAAGGAGATCATGCAAGTTTTAACTTACATTTATTCAAAGTCAGGAGATCGCAAATAGGATCTATCATTTCGTTTATCTATTGTTTATGTATTGTTTTATCTGTAAAAGTGTACTTAAATATTTTAGATTATTTCGATATGTACGTACATATCTATTATAATTCTGTTTATTAATTTATATAAATTGTTTATCTTCGAATAATTATTATTGCTATATTGTTTAATTTATTATAATTGCTAATTTATTTAATTATTATTTTTCCGTATCATTAATATATAATTATTATTATTTTTTCATATTTTGTGTATCATTTAAATATTCATCTAAGGAGTAATAGCATTTGTTTATCAGTAATTTTTTAAGTTTATTAATAAATATATTCAACTTTTCTTCTTTTTTTAATATGTCAGGTAGTTTGTTATATATTTTTATAGACATTACGTAGGGACTTGTAGAATGCATTTTTAATTTGGATGTTGGTATGTTTAGTCTAGATCGGTGCCTAAGTGTATACTGTGATTGGATGTCTTCGCGTTTTGTGTAGAAATCTTGATGCTTACGGACAAATTTACATATTTCTAGAATGTAGATACAGGGGAGGGTTAGAATATTATATTTTAGAAAATAGGGTTTGCAGCTGTCAGTTTGATCAATGTTTACCAAGATTCTAAGTAATTTCTTTTGTAGGGTAAATAGTGTCGGTGCATCTGTACTATTTCCCCAGAGTTATGCCATAGCTAAGCCATGCATTGGCATACGCATAATAGGTGGTGAGGGCCGTTTGTAGACTGGTTGTCTTTTTAATTTCGCGGAGAGCGTACGAAAATTTTGAAATTTTTGAACGGGTTTTTTGTATTTGTGTTTTCCAGTTAATATGTTTATCTAATGTAAGTCCAAGTAGTGTAAATTCATCAACAGTTTCCAATTTTGAGCCGTTGAAGTTAAAATTTAAGTGAAGAGGAGCTTTTTGATATGGGTGGAAAGTCATTAATTTAGTTTTAGTATAATTAATTTCTAAATTATGTGAGGTCATCCAGTTACATGTTTTTGTAAGTGTGGAACTGAGTTTTTCTTCTATGTTTGTGTTGTTTTTACATGAGACTAATAAAGATATGTCATCCGCGAATAAAACACATGGTCCGTCTATAGTTTTCGGTAAGTCGTTAATGTAAACGAGGAATAATAGGCAACCTATAACACTTCCTTGGGGGATGGAAGCGTTAGTTATTTTGCTTTTAGATCGGATTTTTTCTATTTCTCTACTATTGTGGTTAAAGTATTCAATTTCAACTATTTGTTCTCTATTTTTTAAATATGACGTAAGCCATTCATGGGCTTTCCCGCGGATTCCCATTCCATACAGTTTATTAAGCAGTATTTTAAATTGTACCTTATCGTATGCTTTGGTCATGTCCAGTAATATCCCTACGGCGTATTCCTTGTTATTTATAATATTAAGAGCTTCCTGAATATATTTATAGACAGCTAATGTGGTGGAACGATTTTTTCGGAAACCGTTTTGACAATCGCTCAAAATGTTAAATTTTTCGCAAAAGGTATAGATTCGATCACACATAGCTTTTTCGAAAATCTTGGAGGCTGAGGGCAAGAGAGCTATTGGGCGGTAATTATTAGGATCATTTTTATTGTTCTTTTTATGGATTGGTTTAATTAATGACTTCTTTAGCAATTCGGGGAAAGTGCCTTCTGTAAAAGACTGATTTAGTAAAAGATAAAACGGTAAGGTGAGTTCATTCGCGCATTCTTTCAATAACGTAGGTGGAATTTCGTCTAAACCGAAACTTTGTTTATTTTTTAGGTTTTTAATTAATTTGTTTACTTCCCAAGCTTCTACTGGGCTAAGGAACATGGTGTTCTCCGTGGTATTTTGTGTTGGTATGTCACCCAGTGCACTGCCAGATGGATTGTTGCTGTTTTCTCCAATAGATGCAAAGAAGTCATTAAAAATATTTGCAATTAGTTTGGGTTCGGATATAAAAGTATTATTGTGTTGTAATTGTATGCTGCATTTTTCCTTTTTTGGTTTTTTATTTGTTCTCTCATTTATAATGCTCCACATCGCTTTTACTTTGTTGTCTGATTTCTTTATTTTGTTTATAAATTGTAATTTTTTTGCAGCGGTAACTAATCTTTTTAATATTTTTTCATATTTTTTGTAATGTTGTGTAATTATTTGGTTTTTGGTTTTTATGGAAAATAATTTTAACAATCTTTTGTTTTTGCAGGAAATTCTAATGCCTGTAGTTAGCCAGTATTTTTTATAATTAGTTTTAAGTTTCATTTTACGTTTAGGAATACATTGATTTAAAGTTTTTATTAAGACGGTGTTGAAAGAATTATAATTTTCATTTATATTATTGTTTGTTTGTATAATTTCATGCCAGTTTTGTGTACTTAATACAGATTTAAACTTTTTTATGTTCGCTATGTTAAATAATCTTTTATTTGTGTACCAGGTAATGTTTTTCGCTGGTTGAGGTATGCTTAGATTTATAATTGTTCCACTGTGGTCCGAAAGTCCGAAATTTTCGACGGTTGTAAACATATTTTTGTCGCTGAAATTAGTAAATATTAGATCAAGACATGTCGAGGAAGTTTCTGTAATACGCGTAGGTCTTTTTATTTGTTGAGTGAATTTGTATTCTAGCATGAGATCCAGAAACTGGTGAGTTTTTAAGTTTTTGACTAAAATATTAATGTTAAAATCTCCACCTATAATAATTTTAAATTTATTATACTTTGTATTTAAATAGTTTAGAATTTGTTTTAATGTATCAATAAATATATCTTCCTCTCTTCTATTCCAGTACATAGTAATTAATAAAAGGTTTTGTGTAGGTAACTCAGTAGCGCACACTTCCAGTACATATTCTATAGACATGTTTGAGATATCATTTTTCTCTGTATACACAATTTGTTCTTGTAAGAGAATGCATACGCCGCCTCCTCCTCGAGTTTTCCGGCAGTATGACGATGCAATATTATAGCCACTAATTTGTATAAGGGAAATTTTGTCTTCGGATAGCCAGGACTCAGATATGCATATAGCTTGATAGATAGGGTTTTCTGTTAAAAATGCTTCTATAATGTGCTGCTTGTTGTATAGGCTTTGCATGTTTTGGAAGAGAATTTTACAAGGTAGGTCTATGCTTTCGAAAGGAGTGATTCTTAATGTGTTCTTTGGTAGTAGGTAGGTCGCATATTCGGTCTACATTGTAATTGTATGCGGTTCCCTTCGAGTCATTGTTTTGTGCCGTTTTGTATGTTTCGTTTTTTTGGTTAACTTTCTGTCCTTCAATAAACAATTGATTGTTTTTGATGATTGCAAATAATCCGTTTCTTCGAGCCTGAAGCATTTCTTCTCGCATTAATTGCCTTTCCCTTCGCGCGTTGGTATCTAGGAACTCTGAGATAAATAACCTGGTACCCTGAAGGTATTGGGCATTACTTATTACGTATTTAGCCATTCTTTTGCTAATTAATTCGATGACAAGTGGTCTATTGTTGTTGTTATTGTATCTACCCAGTCTATATGTCTCTTCTATATATCCCGTCAGGTCTACGTTCATCGTGCTGTAGAATAGTTCAATGATTCTATCGTGTAGGTCGAATTCCGGTTCTTTGTAATTTTCAGTAAATCCGTAGAGAACTATTTTCTTCGTATTTGTTTCAGTGCAAATAGCGGGTGGGGTATCTTTTCTGTTTTTTATATCTAAAATTTCGTGTTTTAGTTTCTCATTTTCTTTTGAAAGGTTTTCAATTTTTAAGTTTACTTTTTCTATTTCTTCCTTTCTTAATTCGTTCTGTTTATTTAAGGCGTCTGTTTTATGTTGGATATCTACCTTTAACTTAGTGATGGCTTTATTTATCTCGGTCTGAATTGTATTTTTAATTTCAGCTATAATGGATTTATTATTTTCCTTAAGTCGCAGTACTATAATTTCGCTTAGATTTTGTAGCGTTAGTTCGGTTTGAATGTCTTTTTCCTTTTCCTCCGTGTTCAGTGTGTCGCCTAGTATAGTTAGGTCTTCAGAGTTATAAGTGTAGTTGTTTGTGTTTGTTTTCCCTCTTCTAATGGTGACATTACTTTCTACAGAAGACGATTTTGTCTGTTGTGGTAGCTCACGGTCTTGTAGGCGTATAGGGGTATTTGTATTATCGACTTTAGGGGTTTTGCAGTAGCAAGCTTGACATTGCCAATTTATTTTTTGCTCAAAAGTCATCAATTTTGTAAAACGATGAATTGAAACATTAGCACATTTTAAGTCATATGTGTCTTTGCAATGCGCACAGGTAAGGTTTTCTGCTTCTAGTATTTGTTGACAACAACCCGCGCATTCAGAAGCCATTTGTGTTAATTTTTTCGACCAGTAGCGCCCTCTAGTAGTGGATTGTGATAGTACTTGAGGTATTGACGTTTGGTGTATGTTTCTCTTGATGGCAACAGATGGTGTAGTTTGCCGGAAAGTGAGTTCACAGTTTGAAGTTTGTGCCTCTATTCCGCGGTAGATGGCATTGTTTTCAAAATGAAATGTCCGTGCAGTCCAGTTATTTGTAATTATTTTTATAGTAAAATGAGATAGATTATTCGCTATTCATAATTCTTTCCTACCTTTCTTCAAGTTTGTATCTCTGGTAGCTGTTTGCTTTTTACTGCTGGAACTTCACTGTTTGTATGGGTGTTTGTGGAAAGAATTGAATTTGAACAAAAATGTCGTTAGGAGGTATTTAACACTGTTACTCTTTAGGTTTTAGAAAATTCACTGGTACTTCAACTTTTATCACTATATGTCCTTGTTAGCTTGAACCTTAATCACTTTTTGTTATGATATAACCACAATAACTATTTTATAAGATTTTTATTTACGGAGCTAATGTTTGCTTACGCACAGTAGCGACATCTCTTCCTCATTCTTTGGAATGGGCAACTAGCTTCATCTTTCTGACTGACCGACCCCTTGACAATTTAAAAGTGCCTGTAGGTCATTTTATTTGAAATATGCTTTGAGTTTGAGTTGCTTTGAGTTTGAGTTGCTTTGAGTTTGAGTTTAAATAATTTTTGTTCTAATCCAGTCAATTGTTGTAAATATTTTTGATTTACGTTTCAAACAATTTATAATGAAGGTTGATTACTTAGGTAGGCACTTAACTAATTAAACGTATTGATTAACGCATTTTCTTTTAATAATTTAGAAACAACAACACCGGGTGGGGATTATTGATTTCCAAAAATCCCCACTAGGCTGAGTTAATTAAACTAGTGGGGATTTCTGAAAAAAAGAGTAACAATCTCCACTGGTGGGCATTTGTCGGTGGGGATTTCTGGAATAAACCAACAGCTCCGAGGCAAAACTTTTTAAGGTGAACAACAAATTCCAGTCACTTGAGTTGACTTGACTTTCCACTGCAGAACACAAAGTCTTCTGCAGTGGAAAGGTTGGTTGGACATCAGCCAATTGATTCCTAATAAAGCTGCTTCGGTGGGGATCAAGACTTACGAAATTTGTGAATCTCAAACCGGCTACATATGGCGGTTTGAGATTGACTCTCAAGGTAAGTCAAAGGTCTCCACCGCAGCAGTTCAAAGACCCAATGAAACAATCAACGCCGGTAATTGTTTTAAAGCTTACACATGGGCTTGAGGGCAAGGGTCACACCCTATGGATGGATAATTTCTATAATTCGCCATGCCTCGCTCGATGTCTAAAGACTTTAGGGTTTGACTGTGTAGGAACCCTGCGGACCAACCGTAAGTTTGTTCCTCAGGCCGTGCACAGTCTTACCAAGACCAGTATGCGCAAAGGCCAGATAACTGGTCTTACCTCGGGGGACGTCGATGTCATGGTATGGCGGGATAACAACAGGGTTGCTACGATCTCGACGTACGATGGCAACGCCGTCTCCCAAATCCGAGGGTCCACCAAACCCGTCCTGGGTGTTAGACATAAGCAAACAAAACTCTTAAAATATTATAAAATATTTATTGTTCCTTGCATACATGAGATGACAGATAAGAAGATAAAACAAAAGAAGTTATAAAATATTTAAAATTAAAAAGAATAAAAATGAAATATATAAAGAGATTTTATACCTTGTTGGCTCTAACAATATTGCCAGGCCAGAAAAATTTAATAAAATCTATCAATTTGTGGCAAAAGTAAATAAATTAACTTATTGTGCTAAAATTATATATCTATAGGTAATATAATTAATTTAGAAACAGCCCGCAAATGCATTTTACCGTCAGCTGTTCTAATTTGAACAACTCGAACCTTGTTATCGGAAGCTGGAAATATTTTAGTTATTCTGCCCAACGGCCAGTGAAGAGGTGGAGTGTTTGGGTGTTTAAGCAAGACTACCATATTTTCCTTAAGATTTGACAGCTCTTTTTGACACTTATTTCTGTTATTTAACAATGATAAATAGTCATTTGACGATGCCTTCCAAAAATGCTGTCGTGCTTGTTCACAAGATCTCCAAAAACGAAGTCGATTGGAAGGAACCTCTGTGATATCTGGGTGTGGATAGGATGTTAGAGAACTACCAATTAAGAAATGACCAGGAGTTAGAAATGAAAAATCATTATGATCTTCCGAAAGAGGGGTAAGGGGGCGAGAATTCAATATACTTTCTATCTCTGCCATAATTGTATTGAATTGCTCATAAGTAAATGTTTTTGAGCCAGCTATTCTTTTAAGATGGTACTTGGCAGATTTGACTGCCGCTTCCCATAGACCACCATGATGTGGACTATAAGCGGGTATAAAATGAAATTTTGTACCTTTTACGGAAGTATAACTATGAATCGCATCTTGAAAGGTTTTACTATTGTGTAGTTTATAAAGCTCGTTCAATGTATTTTTAGCTCCTTTAAAATTTGTGGCATTATCACAGTATATATCTGATGGGAGTCCACGACGAGCTATGAACCGCATTAAAGCAGCCAGAAAGGTTTCAGTGGTCATGTCAATGACTACTTTGATTTGTACGGCCTTGGTGGAAAAGCAAACAAACACGGCCACATACCCTTTGGATATAATACTTCGGCGTATAGTTGATTGTTTGACATCAAATGGTCCACAGTAGTCAACTCCGACCTTTTCAAAAGCCCTAGCAGGCGAGATTCTGTCCTTAGGCAAGGATCCCATCAGCTGAGAAGCTGTTTTAGCCTTATATCTGTGATATACTAAACATTTATGTACAGGGTGGGCCATATCAGTGTTGGCGATTTAATTCTTCAATTTCTCGGTAACGCGCGGCGCGGGGTGGCGGGGGGATATGTTGTTCGCTGCGCCGCTTCCTGGAAATTTAGTCGCCATGGAGCCGTACACGGGAGTGCAGCGTGCATTTTGTGTCCGAGCGTATTACGAAAACAATAAATCAGTGATTACTGCACGACGTTTGTATCGGCATGAACACGGTTTACGCGATTTAAGTGAAGTTCCAAGCGCCAATGTGTTACGAAAATGGATCAGAATGTTTGAAACAACCGGCTCAACAGTACCAATTACGGCTCGTGGTCGCCCAGTTTCTGCAAGATCAGCCGACATTGTGGAGCGTGTTCGTGTTTCAGTTCAGCGAAATCCGCAACAGTCAACACGTAAGAGAAGTCAGTCTTTGGACGTCAAAAGAACAACTTTGCGACGAATTTTGAAACGTGATCTGAATTTGAAGGCTTATAAGATTCAGATAGTCCAAGAATTAAAACCCAATGATGCCAATAACCGACTTAACTTTGTCAATTTGATGCTCGAGCGGTTCAACAATTTCAACAACGTGATTTTTAGTGATGAGGCTAATTTTCACCTTAATGGCCATGTGAACAAGCAAAATTGTCGGTTCTGGTCCGAGACTAATCCCCGACGCTTGCATGAACGTCCACTTCACAGCCCTAAGCTTGTCGTGTGGGCTGGGATAACGTCAACCGGGCCATACTTTTTTGAGGACGAAAGAGGGCAAGCGATGACGGTTAGAGCTAACAATTATTGCAACATGATAACAGACTTTTTGGTGCCAGCTTTGCAAGAACTTCAAGGCAATACCTCGAGGATGTGGTTTCAACAGGATGGGGCCACATGTCATACGGCTAGGGTATCCATAGAGCTGCTGAAAAATGTTTTTCCCGGAAAACTCATCTCGAAAAGAGAGAGTGGGTGTGGGAGTGGGGGCCATTCAATATCCCCCATATTGAATGGCCCCCACGTAGCCCCGATCTCTCTCCATGCGATTATTTTTTCTATGGGGCTACCTCAAATCGGTAGTTTACGAGAATAATCCGACCAATTTAGAGCAGCTGAAGAGGAATATTATTCAGGAAAGTAACAAAATACCGAGAACAACTTTTCAACGAGTTTTCCAAAATTTGCGACTTCGGTTCCAAGAGTGCCAAGCAGCCGAGGGAAGCCATTTGGACAACATTATTTTTAAGTCTTAAAAATTCCTATGCTTCTACTTTTTAACAATACAAATATATTTGTGTTATGTTTCGTAGTTTTTTTTAAATCGAATATTTAAACCGCCAACACCCTTATGGCCCACCCTGTATAACACTTTTTATTTCTAGAACCGAGTTAATAATGTAATATTTTTGAGACAAACTACTCATAACAAGTTTTAAGCCTCCATGTAACAAATTCAAATGTTCATTTCTAATTATTAATTGAGTAAGATAGCATTTCTTTGGAAGAATGGCTGGAAACTTCTTTGCGAAGGGCAGATCTGCATTTGTTAAGCGTCCACCTACTCTTAGTATATTATTTTTATCAATGAAAGGATTTTAAAGTTGATTTAATTTCCTTATTATTCTCAATGCATTTTAACTCGTCTGAAAAGTATTGAAGTTGAATACCTCTTATTAAAATTAGAATGGCATCTCTGATTTCTTGAGCAGAGAGGCTTCCAGTATTTATCGGTAACTTTTTACATTTATTTATAAACCTTAGAATATAAGACATAACAAATACACATTTATTGAAACTCGAGAATTTCGTGAATATTGGTAACAAATTACTATGCTTATCTGAGAGAATTGAATGTTGAGTAACATTTATATACATATCAGAGGTCTCTAGTTTTTCAGTATTAATTAAAGGAGACTCTATTTCGGATAAGTAAAAGTTATAATTCTTACAATTTAGTGAATAATCTGGTCCGTGCCACCACATTTTATTATCTGCTGGATTATATGATCCAGGTGAGTAAAGCCATAACATATTATTTGTAAACTTAGAGATTTCATTTACTCGATTACCCATATAAGCAGGTAACTTAATGCTATTAGAAGAACTTAACCAACCTAAAACTATTTTAGAATCACAAAATAAATGAATAGTTTTTACATTAGGAAGTAAATTGGAAATTTTATGTACAAGTTTTGCTAGCAATAATGCGCCATTTAATTCTAGCTTTGGCATAGTTAATTTTGAATGTAAAGGAGCGATACGTGATTTCGAACATAATAAGTATACGTGATATTTGCCGTCTACTTTTACCTTTACATATATACAACAGCCATAAGCAGTCATCGATGCATCACAATATCCAATTACCTCAGTTTCATCAGATTCAAACATTTGTAAATAACGCTTTACCTTAATATCAGACATAGTAGAAATCTCTACTTGAAATTGTTGCCATGTTTTTGCTAATTTCACAGGAAGTGGCTGATCCCATTCTAGGTTACATTGCCAGATTTGTTACAGTAATAACTTGGCTCTAATTATCAGAGGGCCAGCGAAACCCAGAGGATCAAACAGCCTACTGACTGCGCTCAATACTGATCGTTTTGTAGGGACAACGGGATCTTTTGGTGAAGATACTGCGTTACCACTGAGGTTTAATATGTCCTCCATGGGCTCGTACAAAAGACCAAGTGCCTTTGTTATGAGACAATCCCGGTCCAAGTCTCTCTGTTCGAATACTAACTTATCTACAGGTAAATCTGACAATAAACTCTTATCATTTGAACACCATTTATGAAAATTAAAACTTCCTAATTGCAAAAGATCAGTCAGTTCTTTTCTTAACTGCAAGGCGTCTTGTAAGCTGTTTGCACCGGTAATGATATCATCACAATAGGAATTTTGTAGTATAGCTCTGAAAGCTAATTGACATTGAGCCTCATAAGTGTTGGCCAGTTCAATCAGACATTGTATTGCTAAATAGGCAGAACTTGTTAAACCATAAGTAATAGTTTTTAGTTGTAGACATTGTAATTCTTTATCTGGACTTTCACGCCATAGTATATTTTGGAAAGCCCTATGATCGGGGTACACATTAATTTGTCTGTACATATGACGAATATACTTATAAATGCGAAATAAAATTAATATTTCAAACAATTGCTTTTGATTAACAAGCCCGTTGCATAATACGGGGTGTAAGGGACAGCCCTCCGTAAATTAACAGGGGGCATTCAGCTCCTTATTTTGAATCATATTCCACTGGAAATTTTCTCAGGAAAATTTTCATTTTTTTTATCGGTTTTTCAGTTACTATTCCTTTATTTTAATGTAAAATTACATTCTCTGTACGTAGTACTCCATTTATGTAAAAAAAACAGCTAAAATACAAAAAACAGCAATGGATATTGAAATTATCTAACGAACGACGCATGAAATCAGCTGTTCACTTTCTGCCTAACTACAGTGTTCATCGGACTAAGCGCTTACCTACCATTCCTTAACTACTCCCAACAGACGATCCGATTTGTGTATAGCTGCGTCCCTTTCGGTCGGATGGTCGGCGTCTGCACAATCGCAACAGTATTGCCAACTTATTATTAGACCTCAATTTGTGTGCGAAAATGTTAGAACTAACAATGACTAACAGGATTCACCTTAAACCTTAAACTCTGTTATTGATAATAGCAAATCTTTTCGTGCAATTAATTTCTAAAGGAAAAAAGGCGCATAAGTATTCGTGACACGTACCTAATTTATTAATTCTTTGAACAAAATGTCGTGGAAAATGTTTATTTTAGTTGGCAACAGCAGTTGGTTTGCGGCGGAGTGCGGCAGTGTCGGTGTTGTTGAGCCGCGAGCGCATGTCGGTAAGGTTCGCTCGCGCAGTCGCGTTGTGAAGTTACAGTTACGTCTCGTCTTCGGTCGTGTACGTTTTTGGATTCGTGTTTTGTGGTATTCTTGTGTTAGAAATGGCTTCATTTAGTGCTCTTGAGTATGGACAGATGATAATGTGCTACGGGGAAGCTCGGGGAAATGCTAGGGAAGCGCTCAGACTGTACATTGATAGGTATCCTGACCGTCGGCATCCATCGGACCCCCGGATAATTACCAATGCCTATCAACGTGTACTAGAAAATCGGCCCATATTTCCCAATCAGGAAGGCCATTTCGCGGTGAAACTCAAGAAAGAATTTTAGACTTAGTCCGTCTAAATCCACGCCTAGGCACACGCACCGCAGCTCGATTATTGCGGCGGAATCATGGAGCCCGCGTTTCACACTGGTCCGTGCACAAAACGTTGCGTAAGGATAGGCATTGGCCTTATGTAATTCACAAGGTCCAAGCCCTACTGCCTCGTGATCGTGGTCACCGAGTAGAGTACTGCCGGTGGTTGCGAGCTAGACAGGATCAAAATCCTAATTTTATCTCACATGTGATATGGACCGACGAGTCGACTTTTACGCGGAATGGTATGTGGAATCGTCGAAATGCTCATTACTGGTCGCGTACTAACCCCTACGAGATGCAAGAGTCTGGACATCAAACGCGTTGGTCAGTAAACGTCTGGGCAGGAATTTATGGTAATAAAATCCTAGGGCCTGTATTTCTTCCCGCGCGCATGAACGGACCGAGTTATCTCGATTTCTTCCGTAATGACCTGGAAAGAGAGCTAGAGAGTAGAGACCCTCCGTGACGAGCTGGAAGTTTAACGGCGCACCTCCGCACATAACGCTCTCAGTACGTTCCCATTTAAACGCCACCTTTCCGCGTCACTGGCTTGGCAGATTTGGACCGCAACCGGGCCAGCGCGATCGCCAGACCTAACAACGCCTTTGGACTTCTTTTTGTGGGGCTACGGAAAGGAAAAAGTGTTTGTCAGTGCATGTGCGAGTGAGGAGGAAATGCGAGACCGCATCACGAACACGTTCCAGCAGCTGCGAGACAGCTGCAATGAATATCCTAACTTGATGATCCGCTTACACGCAGAGACCCTGCGTCGTGCTAATATCTGCGAAAGCTTCGGTGGAGGCCACTTCGAGCCGTACCTCATACGTCCGGAGCGATTCTAAGGTAGGAACTTTCTTTAACTTATTTTTTTATCTGTGAACGTCGTGACATGTTCTTTACTGCACACTCGGATATTGCGACGCCCCCATTAGGGGGCGTGACGAGCGGGGTCGGGGCTTCGCCCCTCGCCCGCGGACTCGACACAGTGACCCGCCACTGCGGGCCCCTGACTCTGTTACCTTGTTCGGCTTGTGTTCTTTACTTGTACGTCACGCGGCTATCTGCTGAATTGGTCGCTATCGTTCGTCGCGCCACGTGATTTTAAATCGACGAACGATAGCGACCCGCCCCGCCGCCCGAGTGCGCCCGCCCCGCCGCACAGTGGGTCGAAACTATGATTTTAGTGACTTAGGGCTCAACTTTGCTTTTTTACTTTTTTCTTCATGTGGATGGATAGAGCTCATTAACCTCAACAATAATTGTTCTGATGTATTTTTTCCTAAACTTTATACTTTGGGTAGAAAAATGTGTTTTGTTATTTTTTTGTATGGAGCGGATCAAATAACCTTAAATTCCTGCTAAGTAGCGTGTGATCCCGCGTTGAAACTTTATTTTTCATATACCTTGTCTAGTCTATTATCATTTGATGCTATTAACGTGTGCATAAAGTTGCAACTCTGCCAAATAAATGGATCGAAAAAAATGAAAAAATACATAGAATAAAAAGCTACATTTTTTACTTTCGTAAGTTCTTTTAAGTTAAATTTGATATGGAATAGTAAGTAAAAGCACGTAATAATACACATAGTTACTTAACAACTAACAACAATACATTTAAAAGGTCCCTAATTAGCTTAAATTTACTAATATATGTAGTATTAGTACATTTGTAAATTTAAGCTAATCACACTAATCATAATACATTTAAAAGGTCCCTAATTAGCTCAAATTTACTAATATATGTAGTATTAGTAAATTTAAAGCTAATCACACTAATCATAATACATTTAAAAGGTCCCTAATTAGCTTAAATTTACTAATATATGTAGTAGTAGTAAATTTAAGCTAATTAGGGATCTATGAATTTCAATTTCTTTGTTTTAATGACTTTAACATGTTTATGAAATGTTATTTTAAGTTAGATTTAATACTGAATAGTAAGTAAAGATAGGTACATAATAATACAAATTAGTAAAGGTAAACTAACATTACTACAACTAACACAAGCAAACTAAAAACTAACTATAAACAACATCAAACATTACTATTTCCTTTCAATTATGAGTTTGACATTTATAAACTAATAAAAAAAACAAGAAACTTACAAACTACCAAAAAATCTTATTCACTATCGCTATGACTATCTTGTAAATTATCTACATCAATAAAATCTATATCGGATTCTGTGGGAAAAATCAGCAGAAGCTCTTTGACTTTTGGAGAGAGAACCATTATATTTTGTTTCACCATTCGAGGTCTTAGACTTGTGATCTTTGGATCAGAAGACAAAAGAAGATTGTGTATAATATCCTCATTTGTCGCCGTTCTACTTACCTTTCTAGAATGACTCTCTCTATATTTCCGGAAATCTTTATTACGAGCTTCCGCTGCCTCTTCCGACAGTTTTCCGAATTTTGTAGAGATACTGCACAATTGTACGTTCACTTATATCCCTGGTATTATATGCCTTCCAGTATACATAAATTGTTAGTACATGGGAGTGATATAATTAAGCACTTTGGTGCCATACCTATAGGTATTATCTAATAAATATATCTAATAAATATTAGATCAAGACATGTCGAGGAAGTTTCTGTAATACGCGTAGGTCTTTTTATTTGTTGAGTGAATTTGTATTCTAGCATGAGATCCAGAAACTGGTGAGTTTTTAAGTTTTTGACTAAAATATTAATGTTAAAATCTCCACCTATAATAATTTTAAATTTATTATACTTTGTATTTAAATAGTTTAGAATTTGTTTTAATGTATCAATAAATATATCTTCCTCTCTTCTATTCCAGTACATAGTAATTAATAAAAGGTTTTGTGTAGGTAACTCAGTAGCGCACACTTCCAGTACATATTCTATAGACATGTTTGAGATATCATTTTTCTCTGTATACACAATTTGTTCTTGTAAGAGAATGCATACGCCGCCTCCTCCTCGAGTTTTCCGGCAGTATGACGATGCAATATTATAGCCACTAATTTGTATAAGGGAAATTTTGTCTTCGGATAGCCAGGACTCAGATATGCATATAGCTTGATAGATAGGGTTTTCTGTTAAAAATGCTTCTATAATGTGCTGCTTGTTGTATAGGCTTTGCATGTTTTGGAAGAGAATTTTACAAGGTAGGTCTATGCTTTCGAAAGGAGTGATTCTTAATGTGTTCTTTGGTAGTAGGTAGGTCGCATATTCGGTCTACATTGTAATTGTATGCGGTTCCCTTCGAGTCATTGTTTTGTGCCGTTTTGTATGTTTCGTTTTTTTGGTTAACTTTCTGTCCTTCAATAAACAATTGATTGTTTTTGATGATTGCAAATAATCCGTTTCTTCGAGCCTGAAGCATTTCTTCTCGCATTAATTGCCTTTCCCTTCGCGCGTTGGTATCTAGGAACTCTGAGATAAATAACCTGGTACCCTGAAGGTATTGGGCATTACTTATTACGTATTTAGCCATTCTTTTGCTAATTAATTCGATGACAAGTGGTCTATTGTTGTTGTTATTGTATCTACCCAGTCTATATGTCTCTTCTATATATCCCGTCAGGTCTACGTTCATCGTGCTGTAGAATAGTTCAATGATTCTATCGTGTAGGTCGAATTCCGGTTCTTTGTAATTTTCAGTAAATCCGTAGAGAACTATTTTCTTCGTATTTGTTTCAGTGCAAATAGCGGGTGGGGTATCTTTTCTGTTTTTTATATCTAAAATTTCGTGTTTTAGTTTCTCATTTTCTTTTGAAAGGTTTTCAATTTTTAAGTTTACTTTTTCTATTTCTTCCTTTCTTAATTCGTTCTGTTTATTTAAGGCGTCTGTTTTATGTTGGATATCTACCTTTAACTTAGTGATGGCTTTATTTATCTCGGTCTGAATTGTATTTTTAATTTCAGCTATAATGGATTTATTATTTTCCTTAAGTCGCAGTACTATAATTTCGCTTAGATTTTGTAGCGTTAGTTCGGTTTGAATGTCTTTTTCCTTTTCCTCCGTGTTCAGTGTGTCGCCTAGTATAGTTAGGTCTTCAGAGTTATAAGTGTAGTTGTTTGTGTTTGTTTTCCCTCTTCTAATGGTGACATTACTTTCTACAGAAGACGATTTTGTCTGTTGTGGTAGCTCACGGTCTTGTAGGCGTATAGGGGTATTTGTATTATCGACTTTAGGGGTTTTGCAGTAGCAAGCTTGACATTGCCAATTTATTTTTTGCTCAAAAGTCATCAATTTTGTAAAACGATGAATTGAAACATTAGCACATTTTAAGTCATATGTGTCTTTGCAATGCGCACAGGTAAGGTTTTCTGCTTCTAGTATTTGTTGACAACAACCCGCGCATTCAGAAGCCATTTGTGTTAATTTTTTCGACCAGTAGCGCCCTCTAGTAGTGGATTGTGATAGTACTTGAGGTATTGACGTTTGGTGTATGTTTCTCTTGATGGCAACAGATGGTGTAGTTTGCCGGAAAGTGAGTTCACAGTTTGAAGTTTGTGCCTCTATTCCGCGGTAGATGGCATTGTTTTCAAAATGAAATGTCCGTGCAGTCCAGTTATTTGTAATTATTTTTATAGTAAAATGAGATAGATTATTCGCTATTCATAATTCTTTCCTACCTTTCTTCAAGTTTGTATCTCTGGTAGCTGTTTGCTTTTTACTGCTGGAACTTCACTGTTTGTATGGGTGTTTGTGGAAAGAATTGAATTTGAACAAAAATGTCGTTAGGAGGTATTTAACACTGTTACTCTTTAGGTTTTAGAAAATTCACTGGTACTTCAACTTTTATCACTATATGTCCTTGTTAGCTTGAACCTTAATCACTTTTTGTTATGATATAACCACAATAACTATTTTATAAGATTTTTATTTACGGAGCTAATGTTTGCTTACGCACAGTAGCGACATCTCTTCCTCATTCTTTGGAATGGGCAACTAGCTTCATCTTTCTGACTGACCGACCCCTTGACAATTTAAAAGTGCCTGTAGGTCATTTTATTTGAAATATGCTTTGAGTTTGAGTTGCTTTGAGTTTGAGTTGCTTTGAGTTTGAGTTTAAATAATTTTTGTTCTAATCCAGTCAATTGTTGTAAATATTTTTGATTTACGTTTCAAACAATTTATAATGAAGGTTGATTACTTAGGTAGGCACTTAACTAATTAAACGTATTGATTAACGCATTTTCTTTTAATAATTTAGAAACAACAACACCGGGTGGGGATTATTGATTTCCAAAAATCCCCACTAGGCTGAGTTAATTAAACTAGTGGGGATTTCTGAAAAAAAGAGTAACAATCTCCACTGGTGGGCATTTGTCGGTGGGGATTTCTGGAATAAACCAACAGCTCCGAGGCAAAACTTTTTAAGGTGAACAACAAATTCCAGTCACTTGAGTTGACTTGACTTTCCACTGCAGAACACAAAGTCTTCTGCAGTGGAAAGGTTGGTTGGACATCAGCCAATTGATTCCTAATAAAGCTGCTTCGGTGGGGATCAAGACTTACGAAATTTGTGAATCTCAAACCGGCTACATATGGCGGTTTGAGATTGACTCTCAAGGTAAGTCAAAGGTCTCCACCGCAGCAGTTCAAAGACCCAATGAAACAATCAACGCCGGTAATTGTTTTAAAGCTTACACATGGGCTTGAGGGCAAGGGTCACACCCTATGGATGGATAATTTCTATAATTCGCCATGCCTCGCTCGATGTCTAAAGACTTTAGGGTTTGACTGTGTAGGAACCCTGCGGACCAACCGTAAGTTTGTTCCTCAGGCCGTGCACAGTCTTACCAAGACCAGTATGCGCAAAGGCCAGATAACTGGTCTTACCTCGGGGGACGTCGATGTCATGGTATGGCGGGATAACAACAGGGTTGCTACGATCTCGACGTACGATGGCAACGCCGTCTCCCAAATCCGAGGGTCCACCAAACCCGTCCTGGGTGTTAGACATAAGCAAACAAAACTCTTAAAATATTATAAAATATTTATTGTTCCTTGCATACATGAGATGACAGATAAGAAGATAAAACAAAAGAAGTTATAAAATATTTAAAATTAAAAAGAATAAAAATGAAATATATAAAGAGATTTTATACCTTGTTGGCTCTAACAATATTGCCAGGCCAGAAAAATTTAATAAAATCTATCAATTTGTGGCAAAAGTAAATAAATTAACTTATTGTGCTAAAATTATATATCTATAGGTAATATAATTAATTTAGAAACAGCCCGCAAATGCATTTTACCGTCAGCTGTTCTAATTTGAACAACTCGAACCTTGTTATCGGAAGCTGGAAATATTTTAGTTATTCTGCCCAACGGCCAGTGAAGAGGTGGAGTGTTTGGGTGTTTAAGCAAGACTACCATATTTTCCTTAAGATTTGACAGCTCTTTTTGACACTTATTTCTGTTATTTAACAATGATAAATAGTCATTTGACGATGCCTTCCAAAAATGCTGTCGTGCTTGTTCACAAGATCTCCAAAAACGAAGTCGATTGGAAGGAACCTCTGTGATATCTGGGTGTGGATAGGATGTTAGAGAACTACCAATTAAGAAATGACCAGGAGTTAGAAATGAAAAATCATTATGATCTTCCGAAAGAGGGGTAAGGGGGCGAGAATTCAATATACTTTCTATCTCTGCCATAATTGTATTGAATTGCTCATAAGTAAATGTTTTTGAGCCAGCTATTCTTTTAAGATGGTACTTGGCAGATTTGACTGCCGCTTCCCATAGACCACCATGATGTGGACTATAAGCGGGTATAAAATGAAATTTTGTACCTTTTACGGAAGTATAACTATGAATCGCATCTTGAAAGGTTTTACTATTGTGTAGTTTATAAAGCTCGTTCAATGTATTTTTAGCTCCTTTAAAATTTGTGGCATTATCACAGTATATATCTGATGGGAGTCCACGACGAGCTATGAACCGCATTAAAGCAGCCAGAAAGGTTTCAGTGGTCATGTCAATGACTACTTTGATTTGTACGGCCTTGGTGGAAAAGCAAACAAACACGGCCACATACCCTTTGGATATAATACTTCGGCGTATAGTTGATTGTTTGACATCAAATGGTCCACAGTAGTCAACTCCGACCTTTTCAAAAGCCCTAGCAGGCGAGATTCTGTCCTTAGGCAAGGATCCCATCAGCTGAGAAGCTGTTTTAGCCTTATATCTGTGATATACTAAACATTTATGTACAGGGTGGGCCATATCAGTGTTGGCGATTTAATTCTTCAATTTCTCGGTAACGCGCGGCGCGGGGTGGCGGGGGGATATGTTGTTCGCTGCGCCGCTTCCTGGAAATTTAGTCGCCATGGAGCCGTACACGGGAGTGCAGCGTGCATTTTGTGTCCGAGCGTATTACGAAAACAATAAATCAGTGATTACTGCACGACGTTTGTATCGGCATGAACACGGTTTACGCGATTTAAGTGAAGTTCCAAGCGCCAATGTGTTACGAAAATGGATCAGAATGTTTGAAACAACCGGCTCAACAGTACCAATTACGGCTCGTGGTCGCCCAGTTTCTGCAAGATCAGCCGACATTGTGGAGCGTGTTCGTGTTTCAGTTCAGCGAAATCCGCAACAGTCAACACGTAAGAGAAGTCAGTCTTTGGACGTCAAAAGAACAACTTTGCGACGAATTTTGAAACGTGATCTGAATTTGAAGGCTTATAAGATTCAGATAGTCCAAGAATTAAAACCCAATGATGCCAATAACCGACTTAACTTTGTCAATTTGATGCTCGAGCGGTTCAACAATTTCAACAACGTGATTTTTAGTGATGAGGCTAATTTTCACCTTAATGGCCATGTGAACAAGCAAAATTGTCGGTTCTGGTCCGAGACTAATCCCCGACGCTTGCATGAACGTCCACTTCACAGCCCTAAGCTTGTCGTGTGGGCTGGGATAACGTCAACCGGGCCATACTTTTTTGAGGACGAAAGAGGGCAAGCGATGACGGTTAGAGCTAACAATTATTGCAACATGATAACAGACTTTTTGGTGCCAGCTTTGCAAGAACTTCAAGGCAATACCTCGAGGATGTGGTTTCAACAGGATGGGGCCACATGTCATACGGCTAGGGTATCCATAGAGCTGCTGAAAAATGTTTTTCCCGGAAAACTCATCTCGAAAAGAGAGAGTGGGTGTGGGAGTGGGGGCCATTCAATATCCCCCATATTGAATGGCCCCCACGTAGCCCCGATCTCTCTCCATGCGATTATTTTTTCTATGGGGCTACCTCAAATCGGTAGTTTACGAGAATAATCCGACCAATTTAGAGCAGCTGAAGAGGAATATTATTCAGGAAAGTAACAAAATACCGAGAACAACTTTTCAACGAGTTTTCCAAAATTTGCGACTTCGGTTCCAAGAGTGCCAAGCAGCCGAGGGAAGCCATTTGGACAACATTATTTTTAAGTCTTAAAAATTCCTATGCTTCTACTTTTTAACAATACAAATATATTTGTGTTATGTTTCGTAGTTTTTTTTAAATCGAATATTTAAACCGCCAACACCCTTATGGCCCACCCTGTATAACACTTTTTATTTCTAGAACCGAGTTAATAATGTAATATTTTTGAGACAAACTACTCATAACAAGTTTTAAGCCTCCATGTAACAAATTCAAATGTTCATTTCTAATTATTAATTGAGTAAGATAGCATTTCTTTGGAAGAATGGCTGGAAACTTCTTTGCGAAGGGCAGATCTGCATTTGTTAAGCGTCCACCTACTCTTAGTATATTATTTTTATCAATGAAAGGATTTTAAAGTTGATTTAATTTCCTTATTATTCTCAATGCATTTTAACTCGTCTGAAAAGTATTGAAGTTGAATACCTCTTATTAAAATTAGAATGGCATCTCTGATTTCTTGAGCAGAGAGGCTTCCAGTATTTATCGGTAACTTTTTACATTTATTTATAAACCTTAGAATATAAGACATAACAAATACACATTTATTGAAACTCGAGAATTTCGTGAATATTGGTAACAAATTACTATGCTTATCTGAGAGAATTGAATGTTGAGTAACATTTATATACATATCAGAGGTCTCTAGTTTTTCAGTATTAATTAAAGGAGACTCTATTTCGGATAAGTAAAAGTTATAATTCTTACAATTTAGTGAATAATCTGGTCCGTGCCACCACATTTTATTATCTGCTGGATTATATGATCCAGGTGAGTAAAGCCATAACATATTATTTGTAAACTTAGAGATTTCATTTACTCGATTACCCATATAAGCAGGTAACTTAATGCTATTAGAAGAACTTAACCAACCTAAAACTATTTTAGAATCACAAAATAAATGAATAGTTTTTACATTAGGAAGTAAATTGGAAATTTTATGTACAAGTTTTGCTAGCAATAATGCGCCATTTAATTCTAGCTTTGGCATAGTTAATTTTGAATGTAAAGGAGCGATACGTGATTTCGAACATAATAAGTATACGTGATATTTGCCGTCTACTTTTACCTTTACATATATACAACAGCCATAAGCAGTCATCGATGCATCACAATATCCAATTACCTCAGTTTCATCAGATTCAAACATTTGTAAATAACGCTTTACCTTAATATCAGACATAGTAGAAATCTCTACTTGAAATTGTTGCCATGTTTTTGCTAATTTCACAGGAAGTGGCTGATCCCATTCTAGGTTACATTGCCAGATTTGTTACAGTAATAACTTGGCTCTAATTATCAGAGGGCCAGCGAAACCCAGAGGATCAAACAGCCTACTGACTGCGCTCAATACTGATCGTTTTGTAGGGACAACGGGATCTTTTGGTGAAGATACTGCGTTACCACTGAGGTTTAATATGTCCTCCATGGGCTCGTACAAAAGACCAAGTGCCTTTGTTATGAGACAATCCCGGTCCAAGTCTCTCTGTTCGAATACTAACTTATCTACAGGTAAATCTGACAATAAACTCTTATCATTTGAACACCATTTATGAAAATTAAAACTTCCTAATTGCAAAAGATCAGTCAGTTCTTTTCTTAACTGCAAGGCGTCTTGTAAGCTGTTTGCACCGGTAATGATATCATCACAATAGGAATTTTGTAGTATAGCTCTGAAAGCTAATTGACATTGAGCCTCATAAGTGTTGGCCAGTTCAATCAGACATTGTATTGCTAAATAGGCAGAACTTGTTAAACCATAAGTAATAGTTTTTAGTTGTAGACATTGTAATTCTTTATCTGGACTTTCACGCCATAGTATATTTTGGAAAGCCCTATGATCGGGGTACACATTAATTTGTCTGTACATATGACGAATATACTTATAAATGCGAAATAAAATTAATATTTCAAACAATTGCTTTTGATTAACAAGCCCGTTGCATAATACGGGGTGTAAGGGACAGCCCTCCGTAAATTAACAGGGGGCATTCAGCTCCTTATTTTGAATCATATTCCACTGGAAATTTTCTCAGGAAAATTTTCATTTTTTTTATCGGTTTTTCAGTTACTATTCCTTTATTTTAATGTAAAATTACATTCTCTGTACGTAGTACTCCATTTATGTAAAAAAAACAGCTAAAATACAAAAAACAGCAATGGATATTGAAATTATCTAACGAACGACGCATGAAATCAGCTGTTCACTTTCTGCCTAACTACAGTGTTCATCGGACTAAGCGCTTACCTACCATTCCTTAACTACTCCCAACAGACGATCCGATTTGTGTATAGCTGCGTCCCTTTCGGTCGGATGGTCGGCGTCTGCACAATCGCAACAGTATTGCCAACTTATTATTAGACCTCAATTTGTGTGCGAAAATGTTAGAACTAACAATGACTAACAGGATTCACCTTAAACCTTAAACTCTGTTATTGATAATAGCAAATCTTTTCGTGCAATTAATTTCTAAAGGAAAAAAGGCGCATAAGTATTCGTGACACGTACCTAATTTATTAATTCTTTGAACAAAATGTCGTGGAAAATGTTTATTTTAGTTGGCAACAGCAGTTGGTTTGCGGCGGAGTGCGGCAGTGTCGGTGTTGTTGAGCCGCGAGCGCATGTCGGTAAGGTTCGCTCGCGCAGTCGCGTTGTGAAGTTACAGTTACGTCTCGTCTTCGGTCGTGTACGTTTTTGGATTCGTGTTTTGTGGTATTCTTGTGTTAGAAATGGCTTCATTTAGTGCTCTTGAGTATGGACAGATGATAATGTGCTACGGGGAAGCTCGGGGAAATGCTAGGGAAGCGCTCAGACTGTACATTGATAGGTATCCTGACCGTCGGCATCCATCGGACCCCCGGATAATTACCAATGCCTATCAACGTGTACTAGAAAATCGGCCCATATTTCCCAATCAGGAAGGCCATTTCGCGGTGAAACTCAAGAAAGAATTTTAGACTTAGTCCGTCTAAATCCACGCCTAGGCACACGCACCGCAGCTCGATTATTGCGGCGGAATCATGGAGCCCGCGTTTCACACTGGTCCGTGCACAAAACGTTGCGTAAGGATAGGCATTGGCCTTATGTAATTCACAAGGTCCAAGCCCTACTGCCTCGTGATCGTGGTCACCGAGTAGAGTACTGCCGGTGGTTGCGAGCTAGACAGGATCAAAATCCTAATTTTATCTCACATGTGATATGGACCGACGAGTCGACTTTTACGCGGAATGGTATGTGGAATCGTCGAAATGCTCATTACTGGTCGCGTACTAACCCCTACGAGATGCAAGAGTCTGGACATCAAACGCGTTGGTCAGTAAACGTCTGGGCAGGAATTTATGGTAATAAAATCCTAGGGCCTGTATTTCTTCCCGCGCGCATGAACGGACCGAGTTATCTCGATTTCTTCCGTAATGACCTGGAAAGAGAGCTAGAGAGTAGAGACCCTCCGTGACGAGCTGGAAGTTTAACGGCGCACCTCCGCACATAACGCTCTCAGTACGTTCCCATTTAAACGCCACCTTTCCGCGTCACTGGCTTGGCAGATTTGGACCGCAACCGGGCCAGCGCGATCGCCAGACCTAACAACGCCTTTGGACTTCTTTTTGTGGGGCTACGGAAAGGAAAAAGTGTTTGTCAGTGCATGTGCGAGTGAGGAGGAAATGCGAGACCGCATCACGAACACGTTCCAGCAGCTGCGAGACAGCTGCAATGAATATCCTAACTTGATGATCCGCTTACACGCAGAGACCCTGCGTCGTGCTAATATCTGCGAAAGCTTCGGTGGAGGCCACTTCGAGCCGTACCTCATACGTCCGGAGCGATTCTAAGGTAGGAACTTTCTTTAACTTATTTTTTTATCTGTGAACGTCGTGACATGTTCTTTACTGCACACTCGGATATTGCGACGCCCCCATTAGGGGGCGTGACGAGCGGGGTCGGGGCTTCGCCCCTCGCCCGCGGACTCGACACAGTGACCCGCCACTGCGGGCCCCTGACTCTGTTACCTTGTTCGGCTTGTGTTCTTTACTTGTACGTCACGCGGCTATCTGCTGAATTGGTCGCTATCGTTCGTCGCGCCACGTGATTTTAAATCGACGAACGATAGCGACCCGCCCCGCCGCCCGAGTGCGCCCGCCCCGCCGCACAGTGGGTCGAAACTATGATTTTAGTGACTTAGGGCTCAACTTTGCTTTTTTACTTTTTTCTTCATGTGGATGGATAGAGCTCATTAACCTCAACAATAATTGTTCTGATGTATTTTTTCCTAAACTTTATACTTTGGGTAGAAAAATGTGTTTTGTTATTTTTTTGTATGGAGCGGATCAAATAACCTTAAATTCCTGCTAAGTAGCGTGTGATCCCGCGTTGAAACTTTATTTTTCATATACCTTGTCTAGTCTATTATCATTTGATGCTATTAACGTGTGCATAAAGTTGCAACTCTGCCAAATAAATGGATCGAAAAAAATGAAAAAATATATCGAATAAAAAGCTACATTTTTTACTTTCGTAAGTTCTTTTAAGTTAAATTTGATATGGAATAGTAAGTAAAAGCACGTAATAATACACATAGTTACTTAACAACTAACAACAATACATTTAAAAGGTCCCTAATTAGCTTAAATTTACTAATATATGTAGTATTAGTACATTTGTAAATTTAAGCTAATCACACTAATCATAATACATTTAAAAGGTCCCTAATTAGCTCAAATTTACTAATATATGTAGTATTAGTAAATTTAAAGCTAATCACACTAATCATAATACATTTAAAAGGTCCCTAATTAGCTTAAATTTACTAATATATGTAGTAGTAGTAAATTTAAGCTAATTAGGGATCTATGAATTTCAATTTCTTTGTTTTAATGACTTTAACATGTTTATGAAATGTTATTTTAAGTTAGATTTAATACTGAATAGTAAGTAAAGATAGGTACATAATAATACAAATTAGTAAAGGTAAACTAACATTACTACAACTAACACAAGCAAACTAAAAACTAACTATAAACAACATCAAACATTACTATTTCCTTTCAATTATGAGTTTGACATTTATAAACTAATAAAAAAAACAAGAAACTTACAAACTACCAAAAAATCTTATTCACTATCGCTATGACTATCTTGTAAATTATCTACATCAATAAAATCTATATCGGATTCTGTGGGAAAAATCAGCAGAAGCTCTTTGACTTTTGGAGAGAGAACCATTATATTTTGTTTCACCATTCGAGGTCTTAGACTTGTGATCTTTGGATCAGAAGACAAAAGAAGATTGTGTATAATATCCTCATTTGTCGCCGTTCTACTTACCTTTCTAGAATGACTCTCTCTATATTTCCGGAAATCTTTATTACGAGCTTCCGCTGCCTCTTCCGACAGTTTTCCGAATTTTGTAGAGATACTGCACAATTGTACGTTCACTTATATCCCTGGTATTATATGCCTTCCAGTATACATAAATTGTTAGTACATGGGAGTGATATAATTAAGCACTTTGGTGCCATACCTATAGGTAAACTGTCGGAAGAGGCAGCGGAAGCTCGTAATAAAGATTTCCGGAAATATAGAGAGAGTCATTCTAGAAAGGTAAGTAGAACGGCGACAAATGAGGATATTATACACAATCTTCTTTTGTCTTCTGATCCAAAGATCACAAGTCTAAGACCTCGAATGGTGAAACAAAATATAATGGTTCTCTCTCCAAAAGTCAAAGAGCTTCTGCTGATTTTTCCCACAGAATCCGATATAGATTTTATTGATGTAGATAATTTACAAGATAGTCATAGCGATAGTGAATAAGATTTTTTGGTAGTTTGTAAGTTTCTTGTTTTTTTTATTAGTTTATAAATGTCAAACTCATAATTGAAAGGAAATAGTAATGTTTGATGTTGTTTATAGTTAGTTTTTAGTTTGCTTGTGTTAGTTGTAGTAATGTTAGTTTACCTTTACTAATTTGTATTATTATGTACCTATCTTTACTTACTATTCAGTATTAAATCTAACTTAAAATAACATTTCATAAACATGTTAAAGTCATTAAAACAAAGAAATTGAAATTCATAGATCCCTAATTAGCTTAAATTTACTACTACTACATATATTAGTAAATTTAAGCTAATTAGGGACCTTTTAAATGTATTATGATTAGTGTGATTAGCTTTAAATTTACTAATACTACATATATTAGTAAATTTGAGCTAATTAGGGACCTTTTAAATGTATTATGATTAGTGTGATTAGCTTAAATTTACAAATTTACTAATACTACATATATTAGTAAATTAAGCTAATTAGGGACCTTTTAAATGTATTGTTGTTAGTTGTTAAGTAACTATGTGTATTATTACGTGCTTTTACTTACTATTCCATATCAAATTTAACTTAAAAGAACTTACGAAAGTAAAAAATGTAGCTTTTTATTCTATGTATTTTTTCATTTTTTTCGATCCATTTATTTGGCAGAGTTGCAACTTTATGCATTTGTTTATAGCATCAAATGATAATAGACCAGACAAGGTATATGAAAAATAAAGTTTCAACGCGGGATCACACGCTACTTAGCAGGAATTTAAGTTTATTTGAGCCGCTCCATACAAAAAAATAACAAAACACATTTTTCTACCAAAAGTATAAAGTTTAGGAAAAAATACATCAGAACAATTATTATTGAGGTTAATGAGCTCTACCCATCCGCATAAAAAAAAAAGTGAAAAAGCAAAGTTGAGCCCTAAGTCACTAAAATCATAGTTTCGACCCACTGTGCGCCGCCGCCGCCCCGTGGCGGGGAGTGCGGTGCGGCCGAAGGCTCGCTGCGCTGCCGATCGCTTCGTGCGTTTTGCCACCGTAATGTACATTGCGTGTGAGGTAATAAAACAAATTAGGTTTATTGGATTCCTATAACATTCCTGAAATAATTTCATGTACCGGTCGTCTTAGTATAATATGCTGAATTCATCCCTTCAGTTTGTGGAGGGCTGTCCCTAACACCCTGTATATCATTTAAACTAATGCTACCTTTAATCTTTGCACTGCCATAAAAAACAACACGTAATTTATTTGTTTTCCTGTCAGTCCGTAAAACTGCGTGATGCGGGAGAAAATACAAAGGTTGATCATTAGGTGAACATGTGTTGACATCAATTACCTTTGCATGTCCCAGCTCAAGATATTCATTAATGAAGTCAATGTATAAGGAGCGATATAAATCTTCCTTAGCAAAACGTTTCTCTAAATTATAAAAACGTTGCAATGCAATACTAAATGACTCAAAAGTATTAATCTGTTTTACATTTATTTTTAGAGGTAATTTAACCTCAAAACGATTATTATTTAAAGTAACTGATTCGTGAAATATTTTTTCACAATATTCTAGCTCCGGTAGTTTTTCAGAGTAAACCTCGGGGACCTTTTCAGTCTCCCAGAACTTATTAACCAGAGACTCAAGACCAGGAGAGTGCTCTACAACTACATGCATAGCCATGGACTTATGAGTAAAGATGGAAAGAAGTCACCTGAAATGACGTATCCAAACCGGATATTGAGCAGTATCGGATCCTCTGGACTTCCCTCAATGTTGCCCTCCTTTATCACTTGAAAGAAAATGTCAGCAGCAAATAGTAGTGTTATTTCACCTGAAATATAGAATTCACTATCAGCAAGTGTCACATGTTTAGGTATATTGAACCTTGATAACTTTATTGACCTTTGTGGCACAAGTGACAGAAATATGATAGTTTTCTGTCATAGAATGTAATGTTAAATTGACAGCTTTATCAATTTTATGTATTGGCTGACCCCCCAATGCCACAACATTATGTAGCTGCGTGAATGTTGGGATACCCAGCTTATGAACTAAACTGTTTGTACAAAAAGATGTTTGACTACCACAGTCTAACAATGCGCACACTATGTATTTATTTTTCTGTGAGTCTGAAACTAGAACCTTTACAGTAGGTAAGAGCACATTAGTGCTTGATTGCTTGGAGGAATGCAAGCTCACCTCAAGTTGTGATGTCTGCTCTTGTTGTTGATGTGCCTGAGCATCACTCGGAACAGACTTGAGCTCATCACGGTGTATTAAACTGTTATGAAATTTTGAGGCAGACACTGTATATTTGAAATGAAAACGGCACTTGCCAGCATGGGAACATAAACATATTTTACAGAAGTTATTCGCTTTTACGTATTCTAAACGCTCATTAATGGACATTAAAATTAATTTAGGGCATTTAAATAATTTGTGAGATTGACCACAAAGTTTACACTTTGACGCTTCTGAAATCTTAGAGAAATTAACCGCCTTGCTCTTACTATTTACAAAAGATGGGCTTACCTCCAGGGACATTGCCCTCTTATCTAAAAATATCAATAATTCATTTACTGTAGGCATACTTCCCATGTCTCTGTCCGAGTGAAATAGCCTAACGGTCAATGGATCAAGCTTGCGGGATATTATGCAAACTAAGATTGAATCCCAGTAGTCGACTGGCTCCTTCATATTCTTAAGAGCAGAGATCTGCTGCCGGACCTGCGCCACCAAGTCTGGTAGCTGTTGTGCCGTACCTCGGTGAATTGCCGGCAAATCGAGTATCGACGATATATGGTTATGTGTGTTGATGAGCAGCATCGGATTGTTGTAGCGTGTCTCTAAGATCTTGATAGGAGACTCGTAGGATTCGTTGATCAGCGGTAAATTGTCTATTAGTGTAAGTGGTTGTCCCTTAATATATTTCTTCAAATAAAAAAGCCTTTGAACATCAGATAGCCTTGTATCTTTGTGTATTATCGCCGTGAAGAGGTCCATGAATGGCTTGTAACAAGCAATATCTTTTCCATCAAACGTTTGAATATCAATGCTAGGTAAATGTGTCGTTCTGTAGTTATCAGATGAGCTCTGCGAGTGCGACTCCTGCGAAGTTTTGAGTAATTGCTTCTTGAGTCTTTCAATCTGGATTGACAGCTGTGTGACTCGGTCGTCAACCTCGTCAGAGTCAGGCTTGTCATCTTGAACTAGAAGCTCCATTTCTACGGCCTGATATTACTCGTAAGGTTTTTGTAATTGTTCCTGACGAAAGACGACGTCTTCATAGTCAAGCTCCTCAATGGTATGAGCTTGGAAATACTTTTCAAGGCGCGTTATTGCCGCCTTTCGTAGCCCGCGTTCTACACGGAGCTTTTTAATATAAAATATGAACGCGACAATCGGGCGCACAATGTTTTAACACTAATATTAATTAGTCACTGGAAAATAACTTGCACACATTTTACTACGTATCACTTTATTATATTTAATTCGTTGTGGCACCAATTTTGTAGACATGAGCTAAACAGAATTGGTGTTTTATGGTATTTTCCCTGGTTTCGGCACCAAATTTGTTAGACATAAGCAAACAAAACTCTTAAAATATTATAAAATATTTATTATCAGAAGAAGAACTACAGGAAGCATTAAATGTTATTATTTTAAAATGTCAAATTGATTCGTTTCCAGAGCACAAATTACTTGCAAACAAACAAAGTTTACCTTCAAAAAGCGGCCTTCTCAAATTTAATGTATATTTAGACAGCAATAATATAATGCGTGTCGGAGAACGCTTAGAGAATTCTGACTTCTCATATAATAAAAAACACCCTATTATTTTACAGTCCACACATATATTTACAAAGCTATTGTTTAATTTCGAGCACAAGAGATTGATGCACGCAGGCCCACAGTTATTATTAGCGTCGATAAGGGAATCATATTGGCCTATAGGCGGCCGAAATTTATCTAAAGCTTGCTATCATAACGTTGTGCGCTGTTGTCGTATGAAGGGTAATGTAGTTACACCCTTAATGGGGAATTTGCCGCAACAGCGTCTCCATCAGGGAGGCTATCCCTTCGAAAGTGTTGGTGTTGATTATGTGTGCCAGTCGGCAAGGCCGCGGTTGCAGGCTAGTAAAGGTGTACGTTGCGATATTTATTTGCTTCACCACCAAGGCTATTCACTTGAAGCTAATAGTAATAAATATTTATTGGCTTTGTATAGGTTTATTTCGCGAAGGGGAAAACCCGTTAATATTTATTCTGACAACGGTACCTCATTCGTTGGAGCGTACAATGAATTTATCGAAATTTTTAATGTCAAATTGCGATTTTTTGGGTGAAAGTTTGGCTAATGATGGAGTTAAGATGCACTTTATTCCCGCTTATACTCCTCACTTTGGCGGACTCTGGGAAGCCGGTGTTAAGTCGACGAAATATCATTTAAAGCGAGTGTTGGGAAATTGTAATCTCACGTTCGAAGAACTTAGCACCACGCTGATCCCACCACCTTTGACTCCAGGACACTTCCTTGTCGGTCGACCGCTTACTTCACTGCCACAGCGAGATATTCAGGAACACTCCATTCACCATCTAACTCGCTTTCAAAGGATCGAGCAACTCCGCCAGCACTTCTGGGTTCGGTGGAGTAAGGAGTTTGTTTCCGAGTTGCAGCAGAGAACCAAATGGCATTCCTGCAAAGATGCATTGGAGCTGGATTCCTTGGTAGTGATCAAAGAGGATAACCTACCCGCCCTCAAGTGGAAGCTGAGTAGAATTGTCGCCGTCCATCCAGGATCAGACGGCATCGTTCGTGTGGCTGACATCCGGACTACTACTGGAGTAATAAGACGAGCCTTCAACAGAATTTGCCCATTACCCGTTTCTTCTGATGCTTGTTGAAACATAATCTTTCAACGTCCGGGGGCATGTTGGAGCGCCTGATGGATTCGTCAAAGCAGCGAGCGACGATGCGTCCTCTTTTAGTTTTAAGTTTTTTTTTAAATATATATAATTGCGCAGTCATTACTGCTTGTGTCTTTACCTAGTTAGTACACATTTTTTAATTAATACCAAATTCTCCTCGTTTTATTTTACCCGAGTCCTAGTTGCTTCTATACTATGACAATCCAAATTCCAAAGCTCTAGCGGATACAGTCTTTGTTGATACACAATCCAGACATTTCTGAAGGTTTAGATAAACACAGGTAGCAGGTTGCGTTTACGTGCAGATTTTAGCGTCATTGTCATCTTCAGTGCATGAGTTAACTTATTACTGCTGCACTCAGTGGGGATAAGGGACTTAATTTCGTCATCCGTGACTGACCTGACTGAAATTGCACAGGACGCCAATATAACACAGCATGGTTTTGGATTCGTCCATATACTTTCATCTCCAGCATCAGCAGTCAGAAGTACAGGCAGCAAGGACGTCATAAATATACTGGAATCGTCTTGTTGCCCCTCCATTTTCTGTTTGTATCGGCTTTGGTTTGAAGAGCCATCAAATCCCCACTTAGGTCCGTATTACAGAAGGTAACTCAAGTATTGATCTCTGTTTAAAACAAGTTTTAAGTCCGCTTTTAATTTTAGAACGTTGCTCAAGCATAGATTAATTGATCTTAGTTCAACTGAGTTTGGCTTTATTTTAGATCGCTACTCAGTTACTCAATCGTACCCAAGCAGTGATCAAATCTGTAATCACCCAAGTGTGGTCGAGACCGCGCTTGAGCATAGATATTCATGTCAAATTGTCAATATTTCTTCTGTTCAGATAGTGCATTGTCGAGTTCTGTTGATATTTTTAAATATTAGGTACCTACTGTCAAAATCATAATCAAAATGGATATATTTGAAGAGGTAGATCATTATAATAACTTATTTAATTAATTATAATTCTAATAGAAATTAATATTAGTAGGTTTTTTTTTCCAAAGTACAAAAAATTTTCTTCCGTCCTGCCATTTTAAAAGTGTTAAGTATTATGAATAAAACCAGCTAAACAAATAATTAAAGTTGACAAACAACAAACTTAAAACAAACTAATGTTTTTCACGCTGATGCTTGGACATACTGACATTTTAAATAGCATACTTATTTAAGGCCACAAATACAAGTCTTTTAAGCTTGACAATTTTGCTTACAAAAATACTATACTTCAATTCAAAGAGCTTTACTTCAATAAATGGGGCATTTTACTATTCAGGAATGAAAAAATAACGCCGATTTCCTAAATAACTGGGCTTCTATGGCGTATTTTAATATTTCTAATCCAGTGAAGATCAGATCAAAGTCGGTTATTATAATAAATCGTAAACGAAAACAGGCTGATGCATAGACAATACACATCTCTGCATGAGGCTCGATTTGAGTCTCGATTCAGCTGAGTATAGATTGATTACCGTTCTGGAATAAGACCGATGCTCAAGTACTGATTCTATACTTAAACAGTGATCAACTGATAGCAGATTAAACTGGACTTGAGTAACGTTCTGTAATACGGACCTTAGAGTATGAGCTTCAAATCTCTGTTTTGAACACGTTCTGGATGAGTTTCAAGGATCCTCTTTACTGTAATGTCGAGTAATGCTTGAAGCGTAATTCTTGCTGATGAATCCGTTACAGTCACTGATTGCTCCGAAGGATAACATTGTTGTTTTGCTTGTTGCACTTTGTAATAAGACGGGTAAACATCTTTTGCACCTTCCCGGATGGTCACCTCGCGCAGCGTGATGTATTGCCACTTAGGTCCGTATTACAGAACGTTTCTCAAGTCCAGTTTGATCTGCAATCAGTTGATCACTGTTTGAGTATAGAATCAGTACTTGAGCATCGGTCTTATTCCAGAACGGTAATCAATCTATACTCAGCTGAATCGAGACTCAAATCGAGCCTCAAGCAGAGATGTGTATTGTCTATGCATCAGCCTGTTTTCGTTTACCATTTATTATAATAACCGACTTTGATCAGATCTTCACTAGATTAGAAATATTAAAATACACCATAGAAGCCCAGTTATTTAGGAAATCAGCGTTATTATTTCATTCCTGAATAGTAAAATGCCCCATTTATTGAAGTAAACCTCTTTGAAGTGAAGTATAGTAATTTTGTAAGCAAAATTGTCAAGCTTAAAAGACTTGTATTTGTGGCCTTAAATAAGTATGCTATTTAAAATGTCAGTATGTCAAAACATCAGTGTGAAAAACATTTTAGTTAGTTGTTTGTATATTTTAAACAGACAGGCAGACGGACATGGCGAAACTATAAGGGTTCCTTGTTGACTACGGAACCCTAAACTATTATTGTTTAGCTGATTTTATTCCTAATACCTACTTAACACTTTTAAAATGGCAGGACGGAAGAAAAATTTTAGTACTTTGGAAAAAAAACTACTCATAGAAATTTATAAATAATGACAATGATAATGACAGCACAGTAACCAAAAAGGCTGCTTAGATCCGTATTGCGGAGAAATTTAATAGTTCGCCTAGTTGAACAGAAGAAATATTGACAATTTGTTAGACAATCTATGCTCAAGCGCGGTCTCGACCACACTTGGGTGATTACAGATTTGATCACTGCTTGGGTTCGATTGAGTAACTGAGTAGCGATCTAAAATAAAGCCAAACTCAGTTGAACTAAGATCAATGAATCTATGCTTGAGCAACGTTCTAAAATTAAAAGCGGACTTAAAACTAGTTTTAAACAGAGATCAATACTTGAGTTTCCTTCTGTAATACGGACCTTAGAAAGCTTTAATGAAAGGAGCAAACCTAGCGCCTTTTCTGGTGTAAAAGTAGTAATCTGAACTGGCTTCTTAAGATTTTCCTTAATTTTAGTAGCTGCTTCTGGATTTTTCCAGAAATCCAAAATACAAATTGTGTCCGAAACCGGTTTTCATTGTTTAAATATCATCTCAATGAATATGGCTAGCTATATATATGCAAGCAAACTATGTGCAAATACCCACAATTACACAATATTTTTGTCCAAAGTATGACTTGTTAAACGACGGATGTGTTTTGCGTGTGTTTAGCTGCGACTTAAACCATTTTTTTGTTAAAGTTTTTGGTGGTTATTTTAACTTTAATGATGGATTCTACTCCTGGAGATAAAGAAATTTAATAATATGTATTAATAAGCTGGATTTTAATTGTATTTCTAATTACTTTTCCACTTCATTTCAAGTCAATCGCTATTTTGAAAATATTCAAAATAAGAACAGCGTAAAAGTATAAAGTCCTGCCGAGTCCTGCGCTGAAAATTTATAGGAAATAAGCGTCATACCTTCAATAATTTTATTATGGTGGAAATAGGTGCGCGTTTTTGCGCAAAAAACAATAAATACGATTTCTATACTGAAGTAAAATTTAAGAAATAATATTTTCTTTTTTACAAGGATCAAACTGTGAAGAGATTTACATAAGCAAGAATACTCTCATTGGGTACTACAGAGAACCTACTTTACAAAAGAACTCGGAAAAAATCAATTTCTTTATAAAAAAGTGGAAAATGCTCTAAAAATGGCATAAATATCGAATGAAGTAAAAAGTGTTTTAAACGTGTACACAGGAAAACTTGAGTAATGAATATTATTATTAATTGCATTTAGAATGCATTTTTATTTATTTTAATTGATTAATATTTAAATACATATTTTAATCATGTAGCAGTTTATTTATCACCCTGTATAATTAATAAACAAGATAGTAAAATTTTTATTATGATAATAATTAATATTATGCTGAATAAAAAAATATAAAAATAGATTTCTGCCATCTTTTATCGATTTTTCGCCTGTGTGCAACGCCATGAATAATGCTCAACAAAAACAAAATTTTAGAAAAAATTGTTAAGTATGTACGTAGTACGGGATTAAAGGTCATATTATGTACAGTGTGATAAATGACTTGGTAGAAGATACGAGAAAACATATTTGAGAGAGGTGAAGGAATGGAAGAAAGAAATCATTGAAAAAGGGAAAACAAAATTAATCCCTCTATTTGATGTTCCACATTTATTAAAAGGAGTACGAAACAATGTACTCACTAAAGATTTAAAATATTATGATTTTGAAGAGAAGTGCGAAAAATCTGTTAAATGGGAATACTATAAACAAACATATGAAGCTGATAAATCATATGGAGAGGTGAAATGCCTGCTGAGTCACAGATGAGCACGTATATGTCGACAAAATAAGAAACATGAGAGTGAAATCAGCAGCCCTAATTTATAGTCACACCGTAGCTGCGACTGCAGGACATCTTGTGGCAAGAGGATGTCTCTTCTTGCCACGAGATGTCCTGCAGTCGCAGTCCAGGAGAATGTCAAAGTTTGGACAATCTTTTTGACTCGTTAAATTCTAATACATTTCATGTGCCTGAAGGCAAAATATATAAAGGATGTGCACGAAGATTTAGTCCAAACCATGATTTGTGTAAGAATTCCATTATTCAAAACCATTAAGGACAAAAATAACAAAATCCCAGTGATTGAAACGAAAGCTATATATACCATCTATAAAAAACTTCATACGTACAATTAAGGGAATGCAACAATTATGGATATTGCCGTCCTAAACATATTAATTTGATGCTATGCTAACACGTAATTTCAACCAGGAACCAATAGAGAATTTCTTTGGGAATATCAAAAGTTATGGGGCGAGAAATACGGCACCAGACATGGTTGCGTTTGAAGGGGCCTTTAAGTCCCTCTTAATAATTTTTACTCTCCCCATTAATGAAAACTGCGAAAAAGATGACGATAGCTGCTTGCAGAATCTAGGATTTTTACTTTAAGCATTTACTTAGTTAAGCTGAGAACTGGTGATAGTAATGAAAGGTTGCCAACTCTCTTTAATAAATCTCGTGTCGTGTGTGTGTGTATAACGCTTAATGAATAAAGCCAGAGAAAATTTGGTTGAAGCATGCGGAAACAAAAATGATTTTCCTGACGACTTCCAATGTAGATCAGACTCAAATTCAACTGAACAAGTTGCAGAATCAAGTGCTGAAGGATATTACAAAAATACTACTTGATTGCAAGACACGTTGGAGCAGCCTTGCTGACATGTTGTCCCGGTTTCTAACACTGAAAGTTGTAGTCCAGAAAACGTTGATTGATTATGACAACCATATCACATTTTCAGAAGAAGAGATGAGGCGACTCGAAGAACTCTCCAACACAATGAATGTGATCAAAGCTACTGTTGAAGTTCTGTGTGAAGAAAATGCCAACCTGATAATGACAGAAACAGCGTTGAAGTTTATGATTGAGAAACTGGGTGAAATTCATAATGACGTGAGCCGTGATCTCTTAGTATCACTGAAACAAAGAATTGGAGAACGACGACTACCAGAGCTAAGCGGCACTCTCAAATACCTGGATAATTCCGCAAAATTTTACAATGAAGGGAAGTCTTCATATCCATTTGAAAATCCCCATAATATGGTGGTTAAAAACACAATCGTGAAATTGAACAGCTACTTCGAGTCATCAACAGACTCTGAAGACCGTAGCCGCAGCAGCCCACAAGTACAAACAGAGACAGAAAGCAATGATGAGAACAGTATGTCTATGAAAGATCAACTGCGCCGTAAGCTACAAAATGACGCAGCCGAATCTTTACAGCTACGACAGTCCGAAGATGAGGTCTTGGATCTTGGCACTAAAATCCAAGTGGAGATGGGTCTCTTTGACGGCGGTGGACAACGTGGTACACATTTAACCCGAGCATATAATTTACTGCTCTCCATTCCACCCTCCAGTGTCGAAGCTGAGCTAGCTACTTTCTAGTAAAGATAAGTATGATATATATTTGTACTTGTACTAATTGTTGACTGTTAAGTTTTTTTTATTTTTTATCCTAAGCGTCATCACTCATCAGTGTCATGTCATCATATCCCTAAGCTACGACTTACCTATGTTTACTCTGTGAAACGATAATTAATGTGGTTTTTTTTATTAAAAAACAATAAAACTAATTATAATACTTGATTTAATTTGAATAGAATTATGCGGCAATCAAACTAAACCCCCGTATTGCTGCTCACACATGTTTGTGTTGAATTGATATTGTATTATTTTCAATAAATGTTAAAAAAATATTCGAATACCCGAATATTCGAATATTTAGCTCTAGAAGTATTCATTTTATTCGAACGGTAAAATTAAACGAATAGTGCAAACCCTAGTTAAGTATTGTGACAGTTCGTGCGGTTCCTATTTTTGTGATACAACACGTAATTACAACAGTAAAATTAGTTGTAGGTAACTTTTTGAAAGTGGTGTAACAGTTTATGCGAATTCAGACGCTTTTATTGTTCCTTTTTGTGTTGTGTTCTCAAGATGCCTCGTTTCAATTTCACGTCATCGGAGTACACCGATATGATATTGATTTATGGAGAATGTTATCAAAACGAAGCGCTGGCGTTACGAACATACCGAGAGAGGTATAATACCACACGTGTATGTCCTTCAGATTTACGGATTTTTACACGGGCAGTCCAAAGATTACGTGATAACCAATCTTTGGTTCCACATCAGGTTGAAATTCCTCTGCGAGTAACCGTGGGTCGGGAAGAGCAAATCCTTAATTATTTCGCTCGTAATCCAACTGCAAGTCTTCGTAGAGCAGCTCGCCTATTTCGAGTATACCACAGGACTGTACACAACATTTTAAAAAGAGATAAGCAACAGCCATTCGAATACCAAAAGGTGCAGGCTTTATTAGGAAGAGATAAGCCAGTCCGGGAAGCCTACTGCCAGTGGCTACTGAGCAAAATAGAAAGTGACTCTAACTTTTTGTACAACATAATGTGGACAGACAAGAGTACATTCACGCGCAACGGGATATAGAATCGACAGAACCTACGATACTGGAGTCGAGAAAATCCGCACCTGATCCGAGAGTCCGCACACCAATACCGATTTGCCGTGAATGTTTGGGCTGCAATACACGGAGACCACATAAACGGTCCGGTGTTTATCAATGGCAACCTCAATGGGCCTAAGTTTGTGAAACTACTTGACGGCACAGTGTCGGAGTACATTGATGAACTACCGTTGGGTGGCAATGGCCAGGTATGGTACCAGCTTGACGGAGCACCTGCTCATTCAGTAGTGGCTGCCAGGCAGCGCTTCACAGAAATGTTCGGAGAGCAGTGGAATGGCCGATACGGACCTACTCGGTGGCCAGCACGGTCACCGGACCTAACACCACTGGATTTTTTTTTATGGGGACATGTAAAAAATGAAGTGTACGCTACTGAAGTGACGACAGTGGAAGATTTAAAAATAAGAATAATTCAGGCTTTCCACAACTTAAATAATTTAGCCGCGAATGGTGATCTATTAAGAAATGTCCGTAATAATACCATACGACGGTGTCGATTATGCATTCGGGTGCGCGGCGGACATATCGAACATTTTAAAATTTAAATTGCATAAAGTGAACTAAGTGGAGATTTTAAAACTTAATTTGTGATTACTTGGTAACAATACCATAAAGTTTGTGTTGCATTGTTGATATCAACTATTCCCAACGCCCCGCGCGTGAGCGCAAGTACCTACCCTCCGCTAGTCTCACTGTCGTTTGGCGTGTGCGCCGCCCGCCGCCAAGCCGCCCGCGCCGCGCGCCGCGGCGTTGCCGCTTTTACAGGTCAGTAAACTAATAGTATCAAGGGTGGATTATTTATTGCCAATTTTTACGCTATTTAGTTTGTTAGAAAAATTCAGTTTTCTATTTTTAGGTCTATTTTTGTATTTATTATTTTAACAGACTGATAACAACTAATAATAACCGCTGTACTATTTAATGTGATAACCTAATCGCCACGCTGTATAATATTCATTTTTCCATAATGTATAAGACCTCGACCACTAGAGAAAAGAAATGTACAAATAAAAATTTAATTAATTTAATTTAATTTTCCCCATCATCGACCATGGTGACGTGTGCTACTTTGACTTGAATGCAGTTTTGTTGGATAAGCTTGACAGACTACTCAACAACTGTATTCGATTCATTTTCAACCTGAGGAAATATGACCATGTGTCGAGCTATAGGTCTGAGCTCAAATGGATGTCCATTCGCCAAAGAAGAAATTTGCGTGCTCTGACCACGCTTTTCTCCGTTCTCAACTCTCCCACTCCTTCTTATCTTGTGTGTCACTTCCAATATCTATGTTCTTCACACACTAAGAATCTGCGTTCTTTTAACAATCTTCTCCTACTCTGCCCTTCTCATACTTCTGACTTTGTTCATTCTTCTTTTCATATTCAGTCCATTCTTCTTTGGAATGCGCTTCCTCTTGAAATCAGGACGGCCACCAGTCGGTATGCATTTAAGCGGAAACTGTAGAGATTTTTTCAAAATAAATAGAGTAGAGTCATATACACCTCTCTGCCTTGAATTTGTATATTATGTATACATATATATATATATATATATATATTATAGGTATATATTATAGTAAATATGTATGTAAGTATTTATGTATCACAAGTTGATTGCGTATTTATGTGCTGTAAAAACTGTTTTATCTATAATGCATTATGATATATATATTTTTCCTTATTTTTTTTTATTTTTTTCTCTTTGTTCCTCTCTATCAGAGCACCCGCCATCTAATCTCTTCACCACCCTTGGTTGACTGGTAGAGAATGCCTAAGGCATTAAGTCCGCCTTTGTACCTTTTTTGTGTGCGAAAAGTTTAAATAAATAAAACAATAGGTACGACATTTGGGTGGCACTCGGAAACGCCTTGCAACATGTAGCATGGACTGTCCACATCCAAAGTACATATCACTGCACATTGTGACCGAATGTTGGTTCAGGTATCAGTTCGGAATCAAAGGGAGTTTTTCTTGTATCAATGTGAAGCATTCGTAACATTATGAATAGGTACTAGGTACCAGGATTGATCTGAAAGCATAAAAACTGGTATTTAATTCTTAAATTGAACGAATAGTCCCGGGTAGGTACTTTAGAAGCTAACTATAATATAAATGCTTCTACTAGGTGAGGTAATACTTACAGGCCGGCTTACCGGTAAAACACGATCATAGCCGCGGATATTATTTTCTAATTTGTAATTTATTCTAAATTGTTCTTACAATACAAGCGAACAGTTTATATATCGGCGACGCTGACTTGCTGCCGATATCTTACTCAAGATGGAGGCATCGCTGACGATTATCACACAAAGACTACGTTATGAAAAAGCACCTGAACCCCGTTTTTGCTAATATATTAAAGCGCAGGCCACACCGCCAGCTAGCGGGCGGGCGGGCTAGGCGGGTGGGCGAAGCGAACGAAGGAAACTATACAAACTACGCGAAATATTGGCGAGCTAAACTATGGGGTTCACACCGAAAACTACGGACAGACGAGCGACGGGCGGAGCGGGCTAAGCGGGCGAAGCGGGGGGCGCGGATGGGAGAGCGAGAGGTTAGCGTTCTATCTGTCCATTGTCATTTGCGCGCAGTCGCATTGTGCACGTCATTGTTGCAAGCGTCATTTTAGTTTTTTGCAGAATTTATCGAGAGTGTCCGACAGTTTCCTTGTTTATATGATGTAAAATGCAGGGAATACCATGATTTAGTGAAAAAAGAAGCAGGATGGAGAAGAATCGTGCAAGAATTAAACGACCAAGATATTTCTGACAGTAAGTACTTTTAATTATTATTATTTAAAAAATCACAAAATAAATCTCTTACACGAAAAGCTACCCTAGAAACCCGAAAGTTATTGTTGTTTAGTCTTATAGATGATGTTACTTGTTGTTGTGTTATTAAAATATTAGTGTCCCTGGGTAACGTTCCTTTACATAATAAATAATTATGTAGAACACACGTAGCCTTTACTATATCATCTGTTGTATCCAATCTGCATGCAATAGGGCGGCGATATATTCGCCATGTTGTAGCTAAAATTCCGAAAGCATCCTCCACAACATTTCTTGCTCTGCTGTGGCGATAATTAAAGGTTCTTTTTTCTCTGCTATCTCGGCACGCAGTTTTCGAATACGGTCTTAGAAAATTTCTCATTAAGGGAAACGCCTGATCTCCAATAAACACATACGGAAATTCATAACCGCCAGGTTGTAGAGCCTCGTTAGCAGGCAAATCCAACTCTCCATTAGATATTTTTTTCCCAAAGGTACTATTCGAAAAAATTCCTCCATCACTGAAACGTCCCATGGAACCAACATCAACGATGGAAAACTTTTTTTTTGCATCGACAACTGCTAGCAGAACTATAGAATAATAATTTTTGTAGTTATAAAATTGTGAACCTGATTTAGGAGGGCATTGCACTTTAATATGTTTGCCATCAACGGCTCCAACGCAGTGTGGAAATTGCCACAAATTGTAAAAATCGATGGCAATAGCCTTCCAATCTGCTTCATTCAAAACTCCCATATATATTGGCAGTAAAGCCTCCCAAATGGCTTTACAAACATTTCTTATGATTTCTGAAACTGTTGACTTGCCCAATCTGTAATTATAGCTGATTGTTTTAAACGAGTCACCCGTTGCCAAAAACCTGAAAAATAAAAATAAGAAGTTTTCAAATACGGTAGAAGCGGTTAATATAACGCATAGCGCCATATTCCGCGCTGTTTGTACATCGTATTTATTATACACTAGGTGTGCCCCGCGGTTTCACCCGCGTTTTTCTCGTTTCCGTGGAAATACCGAGATAAAATATTGCCTATAATTGCCTCCCTCAATAAATGGACTATTGAATATTTAAACAGTTTTCATATCAGATCAGTATTTCCCAAGATTACCGCGTTCATAAATGTATTTATTATACTCTTCAAAGATCTTATACTTACAATCATCAACAAATATATTTCGAAAAAGATTATTACAGGATTTTATGTTGATAAAAAACTCTATGGCCCATAACTCATTAATAGGTACCAACTCTTAACATCTTACACACGTGATAACTTTTAAACGAAATATCCGATTGAGATGAAACAAAAAGTATTTTACTTCTACATAAATACTTTTGATAACATAATGCTTAATTTCGATAAAGATTAATATTACGATACATATTTAACGTAGTTTTTTTTTCTTCAGACGATTTAATAATTATTTTGAACACAAATTCGGTTATTGTGATTAAACCATGATAGCTAGATATATGTTCTCGCGGACTTTTTTGTAGGTGTTAATGGGATCTACAAACCCGTAGCACATCATTTTGTTCTATTGTCAATAGTTTTTGAAGCGCACGCAAAAATAGGTTTTCGATTTTACACCTTGTGTTACAAAATAGCAATTTTATTACGGATCCCTAATTTTGAAAAAAATACTGAAAGAATCATTCAAATCGGACCAGTAGCTCCAGAGATTAGCGCGTTCAAACAAACAAACAAACAAACACTGCAGCTTTATAATATTATAATATAGTATAGATTTCAAATGATCTATTTGATATATATTTTTTTATTTTTTTTCATTTTTTTTTTACAGTTCCAACTTCTAAAAAACTATGGAAAAATCTGAGAGACAGCCACAGACACTCACTAAATAAAGCTAAGTCTTCCCGCAGCGGTCAAGCAGCTAGTACCGAAAATACATGGAAGTATGCTCAATTAATGGAATTTCTTCTACCGCACATGAAAAACCGTCCAACTAGTGGAAATTACAATCAATCGACTGGTCTACCGAATACCGAGAGTAGTTCGAATAGACAAACAAGTGAAAATCGATCCATTATTGATTTAAATGCGGATGACTCAACGCAATCAAGTAATGAAAATATTAACTATTTGGGATCAGATTCAAATCAGAATATAAATGTTGAACAAGATGCTAATGTCAGCAGGACTAAGAGAAAATCACAAGTAGATGATTACGATATACAATTATTAATAGACGATATTGACAAAAGCTACAAGCAACGCACTGAAGAAAGGAATAAAAGAAGACAGGCTGAGCTTGAAAAAGAAAAGGATAAACACCCTTTAAATTTATTTTTTGAGAGCATGTGTGAAACCACGAAACGATTACCAGAATGGCTACAAAGAAGCATCAAGAAACAAATATTCAATATAGTTTTACAAGCTGAAGATACCTATGAAAATTGCCAATTACGAGATGAACACTATCCACACTATTCATCCCATTCCCATTCAGAACACATACCACAAAACATACAAGGATACTTCTCAAAACGCACCACATGCGTTTTGTGAAGTATGAGGTTTTTGTGGTATGTATTCTTGTGGTGCGTTTTGAGAAGTATGAGGTTGTATGTTTTGTGGTATGTACAAGAATACATACCACAAAAACCTCATACTTCACAAAACGCACCACAAGAATGCATACCACAAAACATACAACCTCATACTTCACAAAACGCACCACAAGAATACATTCCACAGAACATACAACCTCATACTTCACAAAACGCACCACAAGAATACATACCTGTTAATGATGATAGCAACTAAACGCGAGTGACAGCATCACGAAGTTCGGAACGCTCCCCCACGCGCGAGTTAAGGAACCCCAATCCCCCAATATTAGCTTCATCAGCCAATAATTATATTATATTAGAATAACAGCTATATGTCAGCATATAATATCTAGGACATGCGTCATTAGCAGAGATGATTGGTTAGCAATAAGATTAGTATATAAGATCAACATTTTGTAGAATTAAAGAATGACTGTCTTGCTGTAACTGGGATCAAATAAAGTTTATTTTTAAACTCTTCCGTTGTCGCTTACTTAATTGGCGCAGCCGGTAGGATCTCTGTAGTCAGTCTGTCACGTATCCACATCTACGGGAAGCAGCCGACGTCCGTTTCAACGGTTCAGCAGAGATCACCGAACAAACAAATACATTAAGAAGCCACATCAAGCCAGGAGAGGACCAGGAGCCAAGCAGTAATTCAGGGATCATGAAGATAGCTGCGGAATTGTGAGTAAATCTTTTCACCTTCCTCTCAGCTCTTCCATTTGCATCCCAACCTTGTATTAATCTATGTTGTGTGTATTATTAGGGATTGGACAACGCCGTAATAATATTTTATAGATTGTTAGTTGTAGTAAATAGTTAGGGATAATTTATTAATTTTTGTGCTTACTTTTTGTGATGCTTCGTTATTTCACTGCATAATGGAAGGTATAAACCGTGTTCCGCAAGAGATGGTAAACATAATTCCAGTATTTAATGGCGATGTTAGAGCGTTACCCTTATTTATTAAAAAATGTGAATACATTTTAACAACATTCCAAGGGAGCGTTGTACAAAACAATTATTTATTTCATGTAGTAACAAGTAGATTAACAGGCGAAGCAGCTAGTTTGGTAGGCGAAAGGGACTCTATAAATACGTGGGATGAGCTAAAAATGCTGTTAAATCAACACTTTGGCGACCCACGTACTGAAGATTGTCTAGCAATGGAGTTAGAATCCTGTAAAATTAACAAAGGTGAAAGTTACTTAGATTTGTGTCATAGGATACAGCATATGAGAAGCATTTTATTTTCCAAAATATCAGAGACTATTGCTGATGACTCTTTACGGAAGGCTAAGCAGATAATCTACAGTAATAGGGCGATGAATGTTTTTCTATTCAATTTACCGCCATTCCTAGTTAGGTTAGTTCGTTTACGCGACGTTTCGACATTGGAAGACGCGTTGAAAATTGTTTTAGAAGAACAGAACTTTCAATCAGTCTATAATTCTAAAACAAACGATCACCGCAATTATAATAGATCTAATAAAAATATTTTTTCCGATTTCAATAGTGCGAAGTATAATTCGCAGAGCCTATCCAGTGCAGTTGCACCGAATAACGCCACGAGTAGTTCAATTACGATGAACAATTCGCAGCAGTTTAGGAATTATAGGCAACATTATAATCAAAATAATTTCAATCGGACAAATAATAATGATCATAACAATAGGACAAGTAGGTCACAGTTTCCGATGGCGCAACAAAGCCAACAGTCCACGGCATATGCACCGCGAACGTCACCTGTTGCAGCGCAAGCATCTCCGCCGGGTTCAAAGTCGAACACTGACGTTACTATGCGCACTGCAAGTTCACGCCGTGTTAATTACACTAATAATCATAGCTATAACGAACCAAGTTTTGACAACTCAAATAATGAGTTCCAGGAAATTCCTGAAGATCCCAGACAGGGAAATTTTTGTATAACCGCCTCTACCCTAGAGAGCGAATAAAAATTAATTGCAATAAACGTCTTAACTTACCACACATAGTTGTACCAGAATTAAATGCAGTGTTTATGACAGATACAGGCAGTGTTAGGTCTTTCATAAGCCCACACATTGCAAACAAGTACTTTAGGGATCGGTTGCAATATGAACCCTTCGAAGTTGTTAGTACTCACGCATCGAGTGTTCATAGCGAAACGGCATTTATTCCTTTACCAGCTACGTTTTGCAGTAAGGAATTTCATAAATTTTATGTTTACAGTGTTGATGATAGGTATGATGGGTTAATAGGTAGTAACCTACTTAAACAGTTACAGGCAAAAATAAACATGGAAAGTCAAGTTTTGCATTTAAAAAATGCGAATATTCCAATAATATACGCACCACCTATGAGAGAGGTATATCAATTGCCATCTCGTAGTGAATTAAGAGTTAGATTGCCAGTCAACTTACTAGACGGGGAAGCTATACTACAATTTAAACAATTTTCGGAAGGGATTCGAATGCCCACCGCATTAGTTAAGTGTATTAAAGGTTACGCATCAACCGTTATTCAGAATTATACGGATGAAACCAGAACCTTAGTGGTAACAGGACCTTTTACGGTCGAACCTTACAGGCAGAACCCATCTGTTCACATTAATTTTACAGAAAATAACATAGAAATAGATAGGATGCTAACAGATAATTTAAAAAAATTACAGTTAGACCACATGAATTCTGAGGAACGTAAAACCATCGAAGGGCTATGTAATGAGTATAAGGACATATTTTATTGTGAGAATATTCCATTAACGTTTACAAATCAAGTAAAACATAGAATTAGAACAAGGAATGAAGATCCTATAAATATTAAAGCACATAGGTTACCTCCCATTCAATCGAAAGAAATTAGGAATCAGGTAGATAAAATGTTAAGGGACAATATCATCCAGGAATCACACTCCCCCTGGAGTGCTCCCGTACATTTAGTGCCAAAAAAATTAGATTCATCAGGACAGCAAAAATGGAGGATGGTAGTTGATTATAGACGTCTCAATGAAATTACTACCGATGACAAATACCCTTTGCCCAACATAAATGATTTATTTGATATGCTAGGCAATAGTACCTATTTTACTACCTTAGATTTAGCTAGTGGATACCATCAAATCGAGGTCCAGAAAGAAGATAGGGCGAAAACAGCTTTCAGTACACCTTCAGGACTTCAGGACATTATGAATTTAACAGGATGCCGTTTGGGTTAAAAACAGCACCTGCAACATTTCAGAGGGCTATGGATAACGTTCTAAGAGGTCTCCAGGGCTTACATTGCCTGGTATACCTTGATGACGTCATAATTTTTTCTAAATCGCTGACTCAGCATGTAGAAAAACTTAGAGCAGTTTTTGATCGTTTTCGGGCGACAAATTTAAAAATACAACTCGACAAATCACATTTTCTTAGAAAGGAAGTTCTTTACTTAGGGCACACTATTACAAGTGAAGGATTGAAGCCAAATAATGATAAAATTGATGCAATCTTAAGATATCCTATTCCAGAAACAGTTACACAAATAAAAAGCTTTTTAGGACTCATTGGTTATTATAGGAAATTCATCAAAGATTTTGCAAAAATAACTAGACCTTTAACAGCTTGTTTAAAGAAAGTTCGTAAAATAATTATTAATGATGAGTATAGGGAATGTTTTGAAACATGTAAAAAACTTTTAACAAACGCACCTTTATTACAGTATCCCGATTTTAGTAAAAGTTTTATTTTAACTACCGACGCATCGAATTTTGCAATTGGGGCTGTATTGTCACAAGGATCAATAGGCTCAGACAAGCCAGTAGCATATGCTAGCAGGACTCTGAGTGACACAGAAGTAAAATACAGTACTATCGAGAAGGAGCTTTTAGCCATAATATGGGCAGTTAAGCATTTTAGGCCTTATCTATATGGCAATAAATTTATTATCTTTACAGACCATAGACCATTAGCATGGCTGTATTCATTAAAAGAACCCAACAGTAAGCTCACGCGTTGGCGTTTACGCTTAGAGGAATGTGACTACGAGGTTAAGTACAAGAAAGGGCCTCAAAATACAAATGCAGACGCCTTATCTAGGATTAAAATTAATGCAATTAACGACGATTTAGATTCGATATTTGTTAACGTAGGTGATAGGAAAGAGCGAATACAAAAAATTATAGATGAAGAGCTGCAAATTGACGAAACGCCCATAGAAACGATAGAACTTTCGGATTCTGATGATGGCGTCACAGCTAATTCAGTTTCAAATAGGGAACATGAAGGTATTCCTATTTTAAATGAAGCTGTAGATACTAAAGCTAGACAAATTTTAGTTCACTCATGGTTTAAAGATAAATTGACAGTAAAGGATATTTCTAATAATAAACAGAAAATTTTTGAAGTTCACTTACCAACAAATAATGACAAATTAGTTAAAGACTTTCTAAAAGAATATATAGATCCTAAACATAAATATCATATTTATTTTGAACATCCATCGTTTAGAAAATCTTTTTCAAACATGGTTATTAACTTGTTTAAAAAGGGTTCAGTTAAGTTAACAGAATGTACAGAAAGAGTGACCAATTTGACAGAGTCAGAAGAGGATCAGAAAGAAGTTATTATGAAATACCACGACGGGAAAACCTGTCATAGAGGCATTAGGGAAACTTTAGCTAAACTTAAGAGATATTATTGGTGGCCAAACATGAAAGAAATAGTTACAACAGTTATTAACAGCTGCGAAATGTGTAGAAAAATGAAGTACGATAGAAAGCCCATTAAACCTCAAATTCAGTTAACCCAAACTCAGAATAGTCCATTCCAAGAAGCTTTTATGGATCTATTATACATTGAAGGAAAATATTATTTAACTATTGTAGATGCTTTTAGTAAATTAGCACAGGCAATAGAGGTACCTAATAGGAGTACACCAGAGATAGTTAGAGCATTAATTAAATATTTTAGTATTTATGGATTGCCCAGTAGAATAAGTTGTGATTCAGGGACAGAATTTAATAACATGTTAATTAAGGAAATGTTAAGTCTATACAAAATAGAATTGCACATAGGGACTCCAAACAATCCCAGTTCTATGGCAATAGTCGAGAGATTCCATTCTACTATCATCGAAATTTACCGATTAGCAAAATATGAAAAAAACGATTTAGATGCAGCTTCCGTTATGACGTATGCTATTATGGCATATAATAACACCATACACTCAGCGACAGATTTTACGCCTTTTGAACTAGTCTTTGGGCATACCGATGCCGGAAATGTATTTAATGTCGATAGGGAGAAAAATTTAACTCAGAAATTATTATTAGATCATAGGAAACGTCTCAAAGTACTATACGAATTTGTAACAGATAAATTAAACACAGATAAACTTAAGGTAAGAGATAGGAAAGGAGGTGAAGAAACACCAGTCCTTAAGACAGGAGATACTATTTACATGAAGAATACTAGGACTAGGAAAGCTAAGGAAAAACCTCGCTATGAAAAAGCCGAAATCACTGGTGAAACCGAACGTAATATAGTGCCTGTAGAATTAAATAAAAGACCAACTAGAGTGGCGATAAAAAATGTAAAACGTCCTCCACAGGTCATGCCTAGTACTTCTGGTACTAGTGATGTCAGGATTCACGCTGGAACTCCAGAACTTCACTCGGAATCCGGGGATAGCGTCGTTGAAGATGGGAGTAGCGGTGAAGAAGAATAATGATTGGACTATATTTAAGATTTTAGATTTAGAATCCTTAAGCTTACAAATAGATAATAATATTCGCGATTTTAGCAATATGAAATCGAAAATTATAGAAAGCAAATTAAGTAATGAAACTTTAGGTATAGAAAACCAAATCGAGTATTTAATAAGACTTACTAAAGATAAATTATATCAAATTTTACCCCTTAATCATAGAAACAAACGAGCTTTGTTCAACCCTCTGGGCTCATTTGTAAAAGCTATATCTGGTAATTTAGATGAAGACGATGCAATTAAATATGATAAGGAAATCGTTTTACTCCAGAATAGAGAACATGCAGTCGAACGTAAAGTGTCATCAATGCAAAAAGCTTTCGATAAATTAGTTAATGACTCAGAAATCATAAATTCAAATATTAAAAGATTAGGCTCACACACTAATGGCATAGAAAAACTAGCTGAAAATGAATTCAAATTTAACAAGTTACTACGAATAATAGATACTATGTACCAAATTTTAAGCAACTTTCGAACTTGTTATGAGAACATACAAGAAATAGAGTCCGCAATCGCCTTTAGCAAACTAAATGTTTTGCACCAGTCTATTATAAATAGCACAGAACTGTACAGCAGTTTAGAAACAATTAGTAAACATGCTAGGACAATATATCCAGTTAGTAAAAGTAATTTAATAAAACTAGAACGTAATATCATAGTCAAATCATATTTAAATAACAATAGATTAGTATTTGTGTTAGAAGTCCCTCTAATAGACAACGAAACATATAATTATTATAAGGTTATTCCTATTCCTATTTTCCAGTCTCCAGACACTTTTACCATTATTCCCAAATACCCTTACCTAATGGTGAATCGATTGAAATACATGCCCGTGGTAAACTCATGTACTGAAATTGAAAATGACAGATTTCTTTGTGATGAAAGTAATTTAGCTCAGAATCCAGTCGAGACCTGTATAGAACAAATTATGTTGATGAAGAATAACTACAATAGCTGCGTAAAGAATCGTATCAAGATAGAAAAGCCTAAGGTGCAGAAGATAACGGATAGCCAATGGTTGGTCTACACAGAGGACAACCTGATCATTACCGAAAACTGCAATGAGGAAATCCGCAAATACAACATCTTTGGGACCTATATCGTGACACTGAGTCAACAATGCGAGGCGCAAATAGGAGGAGTAATTGTTGGTGCCGCCACAAACACTACAATTTCCAGTTTCAAGCTCCCATTGGTCGAGATGCCAGAGCTTCAACAAGACATACAGACAAGGACGGAGAAGGTCGACCTAAGAAACGTGGACTTTAGTGACGTGAAAGAATTGTTACAAAGTGCCAAATTTAGTGAAAGTGACGATACAACCCAAATAGTGACAATAGAAATTAGCGTATGGACCATTTTAGAGTATATCATTATCATAATAATTATTGTCGTCATCTCATACAAATTAAATGTTTTTCGTTTTTGCCGAAATTCTCCGAAGTCATCTGCGACGCCTTCGGATAATTTCTCTCTTAGGGAGGGAGGAGTTAAGGAACCCCAATCCCCCAATATTAGCTTCATCAGCCAATAATTATATTATATTAGAATAACAGCTATATGTCAGCATATAATATCTAGGACATGCGTCATTAGCAGAGATGATTGGTTAGCAATAAGATTAGTATATAAGATCAACATTTTGTAGAATTAAAGAATGACTGTCTTGCTGTAACTGGGATCAAATAAAGTTTATTTTTAAACTCTTCCGTTGTCGCTTACTTAATTCGCGCGAACGTCAGAGCGAACAGAGACACCGCACACGCCGTCACTAGACTAATGTCGTTACTACAAATTGTAAAAACTTTAAAACTGATTACAAAGTCAATAATTAACATACATCGCATTTCATTTGTGCATTGCACATACATACTTTGCCTGCACATAATTTGGTGATCCCGACGTGATCAATAAGGCGAGAAGCGTATTAAATACTCAAAATCGACTCTAAATCGGTATCTAAACTGTGATAGGTCTATACACAGTTATTCATTTGTTTTCGCCGACTATTCCAGATTCCGAGATTCCACCGAAACGTGCAAGTCTGCGCTGCGCGTGATTGCTACGGTGCATGAGCGACAGCGGTTGATAAGCAGAGTAAGCTGAACTGAAGGTGACGCTGCAGCTGACACCATCAGCCTGCTAACGCTGCGCTCCGGGCTCGTCTGGTTGGATTGTCGGTACCATTTTATTGTACCTATATTGCTCATTGGTTATATTTGTTTAACCGTTATTTGCCTCTTCGTATTTTACTGAGGTACCTACCTCACTGAATAATAATGCCGGAAGATATTAAAAAGCTTAAGCAATCGCGTAGTAATATAAAGGGTAGAATTACTATATTCAAAAAACATATTGAGTTGTTAAAATCAATTGATCCAAGTCAAATTACAAAATTACAGCTTACTGAACTAAATTTAAAATTAGAACGATTTCAAATAATGTTTTCCCAATTCGACGAAATACAATCCAAGATTGAAGTGCTAGATCTTGAATCTGAAGGTGAGATTGAAGAAAAGGAATCATTCGAGGAAACATTTTGTAATTTAATTTCATATGCACAACTAATAATTGAAAATGTATCTCAGGCTCAAAGCGTTTCTGTTCATGGTAACAATAATGTTGATGTGAAGTCCGAGTGCAGCGGTTCATCCTGTAAAAATAATAATAATTTTAATGTTAAATTACCAACTATAAATCTTCCAAAATTTGATGGCAACTACTTGAAGTGGCTCGAATTCCGTGACACTTTTGACTCATTGGTTAATAAAAATACATCCATTCCAGAAATTAATAAATTTCACTACCTTCGGTCTTCACTGGAGAGTGGAGCTGCAGTTGTTATAAAATCGGTTGAATTCACTGCTGAAAACTATATGCTGGCATGGAAACTCCTATGTGATAGGTATGATAACAAGAGACTTTTGATAAATAACCATTTAAAATCACTTTTTCATTTTGAGCCTATCACAAAGGAATCACATAAATCTCTGCGTTATATGATCAAAACATACAACCTCATACTTCACAAAACGCACCACAAGAGTACATACCACAAAAACCTCATACTTCACAAAACGCACCACAAGAATGCATACCACAAAACATACAACCTCATACTTCACAAAACGCATCACAAGAATACATACCACAAAACACATTATAACCAATTGATGAAACACCCACAGATATTAGTTAAGGTAGAAAAAACATCTAAAACTGTTGTTGATTGATAATTTTAATTATAATAATTTACCTTTTATAATTTTAACTATTATAATTTTATTTAGTATTGAAAGTAAGAATTGTTGATTTTATTTGTTTGAAGATAAAAGAACCCTAAAAATGTTATCGGTCTTTAATTAAAGCAAATGCAAAATTATACTTAGGTATTTGGTTTTACTAGTTGGTAAGTACCTATCGCTAAAAATTGTTGTTGATTTATTTTATTCTAAAAAAGTTAAAAATGTTGTTCGTTAATATTAAGAATGATTGTGATGAAGCAGGGCAGATGATGATAATGTTTATTGTTCAAATTGTGATATGAAAAATAATGAAAGTATATTTTCTAAACTGTTTTTGGAATTATGTAAATCCCAGCAGATAAAAATGATTTCTTATTATAAGCAGGTAGGATGATCATTCAATCGAATCATAATCACTGCTGGACGAACTCCTCCAAGAATTTCTACTATGGACGATCTCCTCGCGGATTTCAATTAAAAAAAAAACTACTAGAGGCACCTGCCAGCTTCGTTCCGATGGGCAATATTTTCGTAATATGCAGTATCTAAGCAATAACAAAGTATAAGTAGATAGATTCTTATCTTACCTTAAGCACACTGCCAGTTTCTCCGATGGGGTAATAGCTTTCCGGTAATTAGTATCAGTTTTGGTAAGTTTGTCAGATATCATACTTAATATTTCTTGAAATTGTACTCTTGTGAGTCTATAAAAATCTGGAAAATCTTCGTCATTCAACTCCCGAAACAAAGTATAAAATTCTCCAGATTGTTGCCTGAATTGAATATGTCTACGCAACCAAAATCTACGCTTTCTCTTCTTCTTCTTAATTCGAAGAGAATTTAACAGTAATATCTTTTTTTTAACATTTGTAGTTAAATCATCATCAGAACTTTCGTCGATATATGACATATTCATCGTTCACAAACTAAACACTACACTGCTATTCGAAAGACGAGCGTCGACTAGTCTACTCGAAACGGGGAGGACGGGCGAACGAACCGGGCTTGCGGGCTGGTGGGCGAGCTAAGCTAGCGAAGCGCGGGCGCGCCAACAAGGTGACCGAGTAGCTTCGCTGGAATCGTCGGATATTTCGTTAGCTTAGCTCGTTAGGTTCGTCGGTAGCTCGCGGTGTGAACCGAAGTATGTAAAGAGGTGAAACGATGTTCGCCCGCCTAGCCCGCCCGCCCGCTAGCTGGCGGTGTGGCCTTCCCTTTATGTATTATAACTAAAATCAAATAGTTCAGATGAAACCAATATTAAAAGTAACGCCATCCGTGACAATCCGTGACGGCGCCACAGAACAATAATTAATGCAATACGTCACAGTAAAAATAGCATTTTATTTTTTGAATCGGTCCTGTTTTCTTTAAATGCAAGTGTATTCCAAAATAACAATTTAAATTATTACGACGCGACGCGTGACCTAAAGATTTGTTTGACACACTAACAATATATTATACCCTAATATTAAATTATTAAATAGCAAATCAGTACCTACATAATTATCTTCTTTATTTAAAGTTCGTTGGCAGGTACCTATATTTTTTTAAGTAGTAGCAACATTCAGAAATGACATTAATGTCTACGACTGAAAGACTTCTTGGATCTATGGTCATGAATAAAACATAATTTAAAAAATAAAAAAAGTGCAATGACAGTGTCATCACATATCGTCAGTGTAGTTCTAACAGTGCGTAAGTCATTTTGTGAGTGTTTTGAGATTTGAATGTCATTGGATAAAGCATTGTGGCGTGCATCGTGTCGACCAATCAAAACACAATTCTTGACCAATACCAACGCGTTATTTGAAAAATAGTTACATTGCGTATCTCAGTTGGTGGTGCCAACATTGCGTATGTCAGCTATTCACGTACAAACTCGTCGTGCATCAAGTGCTCCGATGTTGTGATTTCGATTTAAGGTATTATTTGCAATTTATCTTGACGTTTTATTCCTAATAATATCGATTTAATGTTATGTGGTCACGGTTTAACTGTTAAAACAAGTGTGTTTATTTATTATTACGATTATTAGTCGCCTAAACTTTAATCGAAAAGTAACCGTGACTCACGCAGTGTTTACTGTGATATTTTTTATGACTTACGTTGTGTTTCCATTATATTTACGTACTTTCTTTCTCTTTTTTCAAGGTGATTGCATAGAAATATAAGATGGATTTTCTATTAAGTGATAGCGAAGAACTTGATGATGACATGTTGATTCTTTGCAGCGACTTAAAGATACAAGTACCAACAAAAAAACAGAAGATATTACCGGTAACATTGACTGACTTAGAAAATATCGATATTAATAACTTACCAATAGAAATAGTTTCCGAGCCTCCATCTCCGCCTTTGCTGGATCTATTGAGCCCTCAAAATCAGGATACCATACCTCTTTCGTCATCTGAACAAGTTACCATAGTAAATTTGCCAAGAGAAGAATTGCAGCCTTTGTCCTCGTCTGTTGATATTTCACCGCCATTAAAAGCGACACAACCACCTGAAAATGACATTGAAGAAACATTCTTACCTTCAGCTCCATCAATCTGTTTAAATGAAGAAGTACAGCCCCTTTCCATAACTGCTGGAAATTCACCGTCGCTATTGGAGCAGCTACCGTCTGACAGTGAGATCGAAGATATAAATTCTAATAGAAAAAGGAAATCTAAGGGATTCGCACATACTTAAAAATGGAATAAAAACACAACAAAACTGAAGCGTATGCAAGGTGAAGAATATGTGGGGTACCGTAGGGACAGGAAAGTTTCAGGGCAAGAGAAATTTAAAGTACTCCATGATGTGCCACGTCCAGCACGTTCAATTGGTTCACGTTGCACTTCCACGTTTTGCTCGAAGTCTAAGTTACGTGGCTGTTTTAGCTTGTCTGACATCGAAAGAGAGAACATTTTTGGCAAGTTCTGGAAAAGCATGACTTGGGAGCAACGGAAACAGTACGTTGTATCTCACGTCTCCGTTTGTGAAAAAAAGCAAGTAAAAGCAAAATCTAATTCTCGTAGAAGTGAGAGTAAACAGTACTTTCTCAGTACATCATAGGGACGTACCCAAGTTTGTCCGAAGACTTTTTTGAACACTCTGGGTTTGAAAGAGTCGACTATAAGATGCTGGATCGATAGATCTGAACATGGCATTGCTAAAACAACACCACGACCAAACGACGACAATGATGAACGCGTTATTAAGAAAGAAGACATGACATTCCTCAAACAGTTCTTCGCTTCGTTACCAAAAATGCCCTCACACTATTGCAGGGCATCTACATCGAAACAGTATTTAGAGTTGAAAATAAGAACTGTCTTTTTAGGTTGTACATCCAAGAGTGCGAAAAAGAGTCGAAAAGTCCACTTAGTCGCTGGACTATGTGCAGAGTTTTTGATGAGTTGAATCTAAGCCTGTTCTCGCCTAAAAAAGATCAGTGCGATACTTGCTGTTCGTACAAGGTAGGCAACATAGCAGAGGAAGAATATAGATCACATATTAAGAAAAAAGACATGGCAAGAAGCGAGAAAGTGAAAGATAAAGAGAGGGCTCGTCAATTGGATGACGAACATGTTTTTACACAAGATTTACAGGCCGTAAAGTTATGTCCACAACTTCTAGCCAGTGCTTTATACTTTAAAACTAAACTATGTATGCATAATTTTACGATGTATAATCTTTCCAACAAAGAAGTTACCTGCTATTGGTTTGACGAGAGTAACGCTGGTTTGACTGCTTCTGTGTTAATATCATGCATCATAGAATATTTTAAAAAAACACTACAGAAGAAATGCATGCCAATCATTTTATATTCTGATGGTTGTACGGCGCAGAATCGGAATGTTTATCTATCGAATGCTCTGCTACAACTATCGATGGAAAAAAATATGGTTATAGAACAAAAATTTTTGGAGAAAGGTCACACACAGATGGAGTGTGATGCGGTTCACAGTTCAATCGAGCAAAAATTTAAAAACCAGGAGATCTTTCTACCAAGTCAATTTGCGACGTTATCAAAACAAGCTCGACCGCAAAAACCTTATTTGGTTGAATACTTAGACTATAGTTTTTTCGACGACTTCTCAGACAAGAATTCGTTCATGTATGACTCCATACGGCCTGGTCGCTCCGTCAATGATCCTACAGTAACGGACATACGAGCATTGCAGTATAATCCAAGTGGAGCCATCAAATATAAATTGAACTTTGAGGAGGATTATCAAGATTTGCCACGCAGAATTCGACGAAGAGTAGTAATGCCCGAAACTTTACCCCCTAGACCAAAACTCTACCAAAGTCGCATCAAAATATCAGTAACTAAATGGAAACATTTACAGGAGTTAAAGACTGTTATTCCTTCTGACTGTCACGGGTACTATGATTCCCTATTGATCTCTTAAAAGTCTGATTATAGATAAGAAGTTAATTCGTTTTAAGCAAAACATTTTTTATAATACAAATTATTATTTTTTCTTTTTATAAAATAAACTTTTAACACCATTTTGTTAAACAATTGATTTCCCTTCTCCATATTATCTCCTTTACCTGTATTAATTAGATGAAACATGACGTAAGTCAGTGACAACTACTGGCAACACTGCGGAATTCACCAAATTACTTCAATGGAAAAGATTCTTGCGATTTTCACGAGTTCAAATCATCACAGAGTTCATTTGTATTAATAATCAAACACAATACGGCCTTATGCGTAAGTTACATTCATTTCATACAGTTTTTTCACTCTCCTGTAAAGTAGCCATTTTTGACTTCCGTACTGTTAGACTGACGATATGCGGAAAATACGTACGTATACAAGTAAAAAAATACTTTTATTTTGCGTGTCCGAAAGCCGGGAATCATTTTCATAACAAAAACATAAATCGGATTTAAAAAATAGGAGTATTTTTATGAGCTACATTTGGTTGTGACAGACTAGCTCCCAAGTTGGTACGACACTGTGGCATTCTCCTTTAATCTAAATCTTAAAATCATACATTTACGAGACAGCAGTATTTGTTAGATCAAACTTGCATTTGTTTCCAACAAATCAAAACGACACAACAGAGAGATATGTGTGATTCCACACAAGACTGCGCTTTACTTAAAAAACTTTTTAGGAATGGCACCCAAAATATACAACAAGATACCCCAATCCAATAAAAGATCTTGACATGCACCATTTTAAAAAGGCTGTTCTTAATTTATTAAATATAAGAGCATTTTACACAATAAATGAATACCTAGATGACAAATTATAATCATTGACTTTTTTTTTTCAATTAGGGATCAACTCTTATTAAATTTAATTGAATTTTAATGTTTTTATGTGATATAATATAATATTGATATGATAATTTATTGAAATAATGAATGTTTTTTTATGTATTAATTTTGAATTGAATTGTTATGTTAAATTGTTAATTAAAATGTTTTGTTGTATTTATTAATAATTAATTTGAAACTATTAGAATATTTGTGCGCCGTTGACGTCAAGACATAGTGTTCACTTTTATTAATATTGACATCTGTATTTACCTATGTTCTACGAATAAAAATATTTGAATTTGAATTTAAGAATAGTATTTACGACAAGAAAGATAACGATGCAGTCGATGCCGAGGAAACCTTTATTGTGATGTGCGAATAATAAATAAAGGAGACCTTTCGCAAAAGATATCTGCTAGCAAAGAAAATAAGGAAAACAAATGCTTTCGAAATTGTGACCAAAAAGATGTCATCAGCAGCTAAATCTTTATTTTAGCAAGTAAAAGGAATTGGAACGAAACCTAGCCCTACACTGCATTCAGTGCCATATGAGTGACAACCAATAAAACTCGTATTATATCTAATTTGAACCAAGTAGCGACATCTATGATTATGAAAGGAAAGTGACAATAGTCAATGGCAACCAATAGTGCATTAATTGGAGTTAGATGGCAGCACTACCGCGCTCAGCTAGTCATTCAATCGAAAATTTTGATAATTTGCCGCGTGCCGTGCAAATGAAATTTGAAAATATAGCAAATAATAGTTATTGACGTATTTTACCAGTGGAAAAATTGTTTTTATATCGAAAAATCTGTGTACAAATGTAAGCATATTTTTTTAGATTTGACGGTGTTTTGATACTAAAATTTTACAATTACTGTACGTGCCGGATGTGTCACTTCATGCAGTGATGGTCCCATTTTAGGTATTTTTACTAATAATGGTATGTTGTTTTTATTTTAGATAATGCCGAAAAAAAGTTTATCCAGCGCTCAAATAGAAAATTATTTGACAATACCATCAGGCAGTGAAGACGAACAAGACTCCTCAGGCGCTGAAAGTGATGATGATATTGCCGCAATTCGAACTACCGTCAACCAACTTTGTGAAACGCTTAGCGATGCGGATGGTGAAGAGCAATGTGTTTCACCGAACAGGTATGAACCCGCTGCACCATTATCAGGGTCCTATGATGATGTGACTGGAAATTCTAGCGTACTTGGTGCTGATATGCAGCAGCATATATCAAACCATAGTGGTTTAATTCCTGCAGTTCCAAGTACATCTAGATCAACTGCTTTACGAACACGTCAGGTTGTATCTTCCGCCTCTACTGCACCACGGGAAGCTACCCCTAGACCTACTGCATCCGCCGTCAGAAGAAAGCGAAATATAATTTGGAAAAAAACAGCTTTCCAACCAACCATCCGTGAGTTTTGTGGGCAAACCGATCTAGAGCCACCGATTACAGAACTTGAAACTCCATTGCAATATTTCTTGTACTTCTTTGATGATGATCTTCTTAGCCATATCGTAGAAGAAATGCATAAGTTTAGTGTATAAAAAAACCCATCGAAGCCTTTTTCTATAAGCGTTACAGAGCTGAAAAAGTACATAGGCATTTGTCTGCTTATGGGTATTGCTCCATTGCCCCATACTCGAATGTACTGGGAATCTGAATTAGGTTTGCCATTGATAAGAAATACCATGTCAGTAAACCAATTTGAAAAAATTCGGCAATATTTACACTTCAATGACAATACCACTCAGTCACCAGCAGGTACTGCAGGACACGATCGTCTTCATAAAATAAGACCTGTATTAGAAACGCTAAAAAAAATTAGATTTCACATCTTGCCAAAGAAGGTATATATTCTATGGGGACCGTGAACAAAGGACGACTGGGCAAATCTGTACAAATGCCTTCATTGAAAGATCTGAAAAGTAGAAAGGAGGAAAGAGGATATTCAGAGGAATGGGTAGGTAATGTGGATGGTACAGACATCGTCACAGTTATGTGGTATGACAATAAACCAGTGGTGTTGTCTTCATCTTTTGTTGGAAAGGAGCCTACTCAAAAAGTAAGGAGGTTTTGTAAAAAACAAAAGAAATATTTAGACGTCGACTGCCCTCAAATTGTACGCAACTACAATCAGCACATGGGTGGAGTCGACTTGCTCGACTCATTCCTGGGAAAGTACAAGATAAAGATGAGGACAAAGAAATGGTACTTGAGGTTATTTTACCATTTCCTCGACGTTGCTAAATAAAAGAGTTGGAGAGATGCTACAAAGAGCAACGCCGGTGAAGTTGAAAGACTTCAAGTTAGAAGTGGCAAAGAGCCTCTGCATGTGTGGTCCATCAATGAATAAGAAAAAAGGCCGGTCGTCTTCTGTAAGTGATGACTTTGATTAGGCATTGGATAAACAACTTTGAAGAGACCGGTTCGCCGATGCCCCGCGTGGCCGGCCAGGTCGTGCACGAACTGTTCGGATCGAAGAAAGAATACAGAAAGTTAATGATTCTGTACGTGCTGATCCGAGCTCTCAATTCGCAAACGTGCAAAGCATTAGCGATGTTCCGTACAACCTTGCAGAGAATTTTATTTTTGGATTTAAAGCTTCATCCGTATAAAATACAGCTCGTCCAAGAATTAAATGAAAATGATATCGTTACAAGGTTGGATTTTACGACTATTTTTGTTCGAGCAGTTCCACAGCTTCAATAACATACTCTTTTCAGACGAGGCACATTTTCGTAAATATGAATGGCGCTGTAATTAAACAGAACTGCCGCTATTGGAGTAGAGAACAGACAAGACTAAAACCCCAGAAACCCCTCCATTGCACACGAGTCACGGTTTGTGCAGCCATTTCTGCGGCCGGAATAATAGGCCCTTATTTCTTTGAGGATGCGCGAGGCAGAGCATTGAACGTCAACTCTGAACGGTATACTCTAATGTTGAGGCAGTACTTGAGTGCAAAATTGGAAGAATTTCATGGCAACAATTCCAGGACATGGTTCCAACAGGACGGGGTAGCTATGTGCGAGTCGAGTTATTTGACTCGAGTAACTCGAGTCAAATCGTAAACGAGTCAACTCGGGTTCAGTTTTTACCAACTCGAGTCAACTCGGTCGATCGAACGGTCGCGATCTAACTAACTACATCTACTACTGACTGCTTGCTTGGTGCTCCGAGTTCGAACTCGGCGACTCGGCGGCGTCGCGACTCGGTCACTCGGGTCGGCTCGGCTTAGCTCGCTGACTCGTTCACGTCGCGTCGCAACCTACGAACGACTCACGACCCGAGCCGACGGACGATACATACCATACCCCGGCTCGCCGCGTTATGAATGATGCATTGCATGATACACATCTCACTCTATTCGAAGCGAGTTGATTGAAATAGCAATAGCATGCACATAGCGTCGTAAGTTGCATTACTCGTACGGGCTCGGTTAGGATCGGAATTTCGAGTAAAAAACCGATTTAACCGATGTTTATTTTTGTTTTATTAGTTGGCGACCTGACCTTGCCTTATTACTTAGTGACCTGTTCGAGTTGTGTTTTGTTTGATTATAATGGCACCTAAAAGAAGTGTGGCGTGGGAGTTCTTTGTTAAAAACAATGAAAATAATAAAGTGACATGCAAATTGTGTTCGACGGAATATAAATTCATAGGAAATACTACAACATTAATAAACCATGTTAAGAAAAAACATTTAGTTCAGTTTAGTGAAGCCATTGGACAAAATTTACCTCGCGAGAGTGTACCTGAACAAAGGAGTGTACCGCAAAGACGTACTACCACTACCACCGCGTCATCAGAGTCTAATGAACCCGTTCCGAAGCGCCCAAAACAAATGCGTTTAATTGCCCCTACCAAAATCAACCAAAAAGTTGGAGATGACGCATTATTAGATATGATTGTTTTAGATATGCAGCCACTAGAAATAGTTGAAAATGAAGGTTTTAAAAAGTTTTCGCAAAGATTAAATCCCGATTATGTGTTGCCATCACGAAAAAAGTTGACGCAAATGCTAGAAGAAAAATACCTAATATGCAGTTCGGAAGTTAAAGCAAAATTACAAGGTGTAGAACATATAGCCATGACCACAGATATATGGAGTTCAGATAGTCAAAAGAGATTCATAAGTGTAACTGTACATTTTATAAAAGACTCAAAATTGCACTCTATGGTAGTTTCAACGACTGAACTTTCCGAACACCATACTTCATTAAATATTGCAAATGTATTGCGAGCTATATTAATAGAGTGGGAAATTTTTGATAAAGTAGTAACGATTGTAACTGATAATGCTTCGAGTATGTAAGAAGCAGTCAAGGATTTTCTTATGAAAAGAAATCATTTCTGTGTTGCCCATACTGCATCAGCAAAGATAATGAAAATGACCAATCTAGTCATTTGAAAAATGCCGCCGTGCTGGATGTCATAGCAAAAAGTCGTGCAATAGTGACCCACTTCAAACAGAGCATAAAATCTTCGAATACACTAAGAGACATGCAGAGCCAAATGAACTTAGATATAATTAAACTCAAACAAGGTGGAACTCTACTTTCTTTATGTTTGAAAGATTGCTGAGAGTTAAAGTTCCTCTATCGGCGACATTATCACTGCTTGACTCACCTCCGTCAAGTTTAAATTCAGCTGAATGGCAGATTCTAGAAGACTCTGTGGCTCTTTTACAGCCCGTAGAAAAGATCAGCACCGTGCTATCTGGGGAATCGTATCCGACGCTGTCATGCGTTATTCCACTAGTAAGAGGACTACAAAGCTCTTTAATGAAGAAGTCGCCAAGCACTCAACCTGGAAAACACTTACAACGATCATTACTGGAAATTGTAGACAAAAGACTAGGTGTTTATGAATCTAACCGGACTGCAGCAAAGGCAACCAAACTAGACCCTCGTTTAAAAAAAAAGCATTTGGCACCGACAGTGCTGCAGAAAATGCGGTCAAATATGTACTAGAGGAACTGGCTAATTGGCAAGCTCTTGGCCAAACATCTGAACAAGCCATTCCTTCGACATCAGAAGCTTCAACTTCAATTAGGGCCGATGATAACGATATATGGGAAGATTTTGACAGAAAAATCAGTGATACTGTCATGCATCAGACTCCAATCTCTTCTGCTTCTATTATTCTAAAACAATATCTTGATCTGCCATATCTAGATAGAAAGCAAAATCCTATACATTTTTGGAAGCAAAGGGAAAATATATTTCCGAACCTATGCCGAATGGCATATAAATATTTATGCATTCCCGCTACCTCTGTACCAGTCAGAAAGACTCTTTTCAAAGGCTGGTTTACTTACGAACCAAAGAAGGAACAGACTCATGCCAAAAAAAGTTGACCAAATATTATTTTTAAATTCTTACTGTACCGAAAAGAGGACATATTGAAGTAGGTAATATGTTTTTTTTTAATCATTTTTTGTCTACCTACCTAATTGTGTTCTTTCAATGTTATTAATGAAAAACATTTATTTTCTATGTTAGGTAAGTAAGGTATTTTAATTTTTATAAATTAAGGTAAAGGAGAGTTATTTTGTTCAAAGGAGAAACTTCCTTAAGTTTAGTTTCGTTTTTATGTTGTGTTTGAAAATGTTTTATACTACCTTGCTAGTCTGTATACTATAAGTATCAAAGTTACCTCTATCATAACATTGTTTGTAGTTAGTCTAATACCTGTGTTTTCTGACTGTAATATAGGTTTTCTAAAACTGAAATGTGATGTCGTTAATAGTTTAATACTTCTAAGTGTAGGAACTTCAATAATTAAATATTTTTATTGCAAATACCTGCTATATTTCTTTCATAACATTACAATACCTTATTACTTTACCTTACCCCTTACCCCCGAGGCCCGAGCTGAGTGGATAACTCGAGTCGACTCGCACATCTCTATCTGCGTGCGTGCTTGCCGGGTTACGCCTACGATACGCTCGCTACAGGCACCAAGTCGAGTCAACTCGAGTTGCGACTCGAGTCAGCACCGAGTTCAACTCGAGTTACTCGAGTCCAAAAAAATCCGACTCGTCACATCACTGGGACGGGGCAACTTGTCACACATCAAACATGAGTTTAGAGTAGAGATGTGACCGATATCATGTCACATGTAAAAATCATTTATATTTAAAAATCATTTCATCATGCAATGACAACGACAAAATCATGCTTTTACATCATTTGTTACTCGATATGACTCGAATGATTGAATGAACGCGAACTTCTGTCATGTCACTGAGATTCGGACCGGGCGGCTTGCTTGAGCGGCCGGCGCGGCGCTGCGTTGCGACCTTGCAACATTGCCAGGCCGCGCGATCATTTCGTGTCACAGAAATCACAGTCATGAGTTTCGTTAAAATGCTCGGTGCACGGAACGGCAACAATGCTTTCACTTGCGTTGTTAACGTTAGCGCGCGAACTACGATGTTTTCTAGTATTTATTTAATATTTCGTGAATGTAATGTTAATGAAAATTATGTGTTTTGATTAGACGGGGAAGACCAGTTTACTTAGTTTAATTTTACGCGTGAGAAACTATGAAATACGTAGTTTAAAGTATTGACTTTTTGATATGTTATAGTGAATACAGTGAAGTGTATTCAAGATATAAAAACAAAAAAAAAGTTTAGCTCACAGTTGGAATAGTTTAGTCATTTAGTGTGTGTCAATAAGTGCAGTTTATATAAGATAGAGATACAATAAAAATTATCGAATAATTACAGTGAGTGTACTTACAAATACAAATGTTTGTAAATAAGTACCTAGTTATAGGCTAGAAAGTCTAGAAACGTTAAGTGTTAGGTTCGCACTAGTTCGCAGTTTGTACCTATTCAAAATTATTTTCAACTATAAGAAAAACATCCAACGTATGGGTGTATTTTGACATTGAATCTGTTAGTGAAAAAACAGCAGTATGTAAATTATGCAAAGTAATTATCCTACACAACTTCCTCAACAAATTTAAAAAATATATTTTAACCGTATAGTTCGGAAGCGCCCCCGATTGGACCCGAACACACAAACCTCCGCTGGCTCGGTAGCGCGTCCAATTGGACCCCAGAATGACGACATACGACACCATAACTTGATTACGTAAATATTGAATATGCTACCCATCAACGCTTATGAATGTGCGTTAATTAAGAGAGTTGGATAAAAAGTCATTATGTTAACGCCATTCAATCTTTCTTAATTAGCGCGCAAGTTAACTAATTTACCTCTACATAATTCAAGACTGTAAATACGATAATCGCCATTTTGATGGCAGTGGTGGTCGAGGCTAAAAAACATAAAAATTGGAGATTTCTAACATCCAGACTCCACTACAGGGGCAGTCAATAATACATCATTTAATTATTTGACGAATTCATCCATTGTTCAAGTTAAATAAATAGTGGTAATGAAGTTTTGTGTTATCTAAGTCGAAGTTTCGCGCCAATCGTGCGTGTTATCATTTTTACTTTTCACAAATATCACTCATACACATGTAGATACGATTTAAAATGTGCCAAATATTATTCAAAATATTATAAGTAACTAGACAATGTCCAGATCATAACATAATACACGAACACAGGTCCAATAACACGTATTATTCATTACCACTACTCAATTTGTGTTCAAAATCGCCGACCATTATTGTTTTTTTTATTGTAATGATGTCCGAAAGCGATTATGCCAAACGATTTTTTTTTAAATTTCTTTCTTCTCGATTAATTAATATATCGAATGTCGGAAATCGATACTTGAAAATTGAAATAAAATTGTTTTAAGCATTGCACTGTTTAGAATAATTATTTATACTTTTCTAATGTAATTTTAATAGTTTTTAAGACATTAAATTGAAATATTTTTAATTATATTGGCTCAACAGACAGGACAATCATAAAGAACCGGGATAGGTACCTATTATTGAATTTCGCGCCGAAATGTTTCTATATTTGAATTTATTGGACAATTATTTAATGTTGATTTTATTTTTGATACTTTCTGATAGTTTGCTACAGAATGCCCAGTATACATTTTTAGGAAGGCTTTGGGAATGTTGATAATTTAATTATTTTAATTGGAAGGTGTTAAGCAAACATTTTTAGGGTTCCGTAGTCAACAAGGAACCCTTATAGTTTCGCCATGTCCGTCTGTCCTTCTGTCCACGGCTTAGCTCAGAGACCGTTGGTACTAGAAAGCTATAATTTGGTATGGATATACATATAAACGACGCCGACAAAGTGGTAAAAAATATTTATTTTTAGGTTAGCTCCCCAACACGTAAAGTCGGGATGGTTTTTTTTTTTCTCTCCAATCCCATGGTGTGGGGTATCGTTGGATAGGTCGTTAAAAAATAATGTGAGTTTGTAAAAGCCATTTTTGGAGTCAGGGATCCGTTTGCGGAATATTAAGCTTTAAAGTGCTAATTTTTGTTAGAGCCAAGTGTCCCCCCCCCCCCTGCCAGCTAAATGGTTGGGTTTGGATATGTGAAAAAATTCACGGCAGTAGTATATAATAATATAACGAAATTAAAAGGAAAACTATCACCGCTGTGTAGGCTCCACAAGTTACCGAGTAATAATCGACCAACTTAAATTTGCAGCTGTAAAAACATGTTCTCCCATACATTCTGTATCGGAGAACAAGTTTTTCAACTACAATGTTAAGTTTGTTTTATAAATTCATCCCAACTACGGAACCCTTCATTGTGCATGGTACGACATGCACGTGGCCGGTTTTATTAATAATGTCAATATTTTTTGTTAGTTGTATGAGTTTGGTAGTTTTTATTTTTATTAGGTTAAGTAATAGTTTTTTTTTTTTTGTGGTAGTTTCACGAGATTTAAAAAACTGACCAAGTGTATGTCGGCCCACGCACAGTGAAGGGTTCCGTAGTTGGTAGTAATTTTATCGACTGCAAAAATAAGTTTGTATTTATCGAAAAATTTTGAAAAACAAAGTTAATTCTGCGGTTTTAACCGAAAATAACACGTACCTTCTTCCAATTTTTCATCAATTGTAGTGTAAATAGTGTCCGAGTAAAATAGCAGTATGACATCCAGACGCATGCTCACACGGACGAGAGATTTTAACGGATTTTGTCTTTCCAGTTTACAATTGGCATGAGACTGATGTCTATGAGAATTGATTAACAATATTATTATTTATCTTATTTGGTATCAGCACTATCACCCGAAAGCCATGAAACCGAGAAAAATGACAAAAAAAACATTTTGACCTCACCGATCGGCTTTAGTACTTTTGAAAACTATGTAAATGACACCCATGATAAAATATGTGAAAATTTTCGCAGCCACAATCTTGGACCAAATTCACAATTTCTTTCTCTCAAATAAGAAGACATTCACAAGTATGAACGCGCGGTGGGGCTTGTGGCTAAGAAATAACAGCCGCACGGGTCGATCAATCAGGTTAAGCTACGCTTGTCGCGGTTGGTCCGCGGGTGGGTGACCATCTTTACATACCAAGACCTCTCCGTGCCTCGGAAAGCACGTTAAGCCGTTGGTCCCGGCTGTCATTTGTAGATCTTTGACAGTTGTTACGGGTCGTCAGAAGCCCAAAAGTCTGACAACCAGTCTTACCAAGGGGTATTGTGTTAGGGGTGTTGTGTTGTGTTATAGGGGTGTCGCTGTGGAGGTCAAATAGGCAATCGCTCCATGTAAAATACTGGTATTCATCTGCATCCGGTTAGACTGGAAGCCGACCCCAACATAGTTGGGAAAAGACTAGTCAGATGATGGTGAGTCGTAAGTATGAACGCTTTTTCGCGTGACGAGTTCTACCAGTTTACTTCTACAGCAAGCCGCGTTTAAAGAATTTCGTTCAAAAATATTATAGAACAATTAAAAATAAATTTGAGACCGTCTCAACAAACCCTTTCATTTGATACGTCACACGGTATAGTTTGAAAAACTATTATTTTTCAATATTCTAATTTTGCCCCCCAAAAGTGATCCCATATTCAAAATGTCATTTATTTACGTCACACTTCGAAGCAAATTGGATGTGACAGACTCGAGTGATCCTATTAAGGTTCCGTTTTTTCATTCGGACGTACGGAACCCTAAAACCCACACACCTCTATCCACATTGTAGGTGTATGGAAGTATTCATAAAATTAATTTCAAAAATAAAATAATTTGTGAAAAATATACCAAAGAGTTCTAATACAGTTTCTACTATTTTTTTTTTAAGATTGATTTTATTGCGAGTATCGATTAGATTGAATGCAACTTTTGTATCGAAATAAAAAAATTGGGTGAACGGTCAGCACTAAGAAGTGTCACGTAGCACCACAATTTTTAGTAATTTTTGTTTATATTTGATCGTGTTTATAAATAGTTTATGTATGAAAAATGCTAAAAGTAAGAATGCAGAGAGAATGATAATATCTTTATTTGGTCCTTATGCATATTTTCAGCAAGAGAGAAGATTGTTTATGTACATATTTTCAGGGAATCTAAGTTGCCTACCTTTTGGATAGGTGTACCTATTATATACAACTTTCGCAGTAGACTGACGCGGTTTGGCCGACCTCAACTTAAAATTAATGATATTTGCCACAAACTTATTGTATAAAATAGCTGCGGTAACATATATTTTTTAATAAATTCGTATATTGAAAGTTCATGAAAATTCCTGATTTTCATGAAGGAATTCGCCACACCCCGTCGAGTTAGCTGATGTGTCACGTGTCAAAATCTTGTCGAGCAGAGAGGTTAAGGAAACACCCTACGGTTGAAATTCAAGATGTACGGAGGAACACGCATATGCACCAAAACAGTTCAGAACAACCTTTGGAACACGAAGCGGACCCTTCTATTCCAGTAGGATCTCGAAATGCCTAGCGGGCCCCATCGCAAAATGCGGCCGATCCCACGACCGCACGTCCTCCTATAAAGGCACGCATGATGAGCGGCGTGCCACCTCTTTGGACCTGACTGCTCGGGCAACGACACAGCCCCCAAAGTCGCTTCTCCTGCAGTGTGAAGTCCTCCATGGACATCATACCGCCATAAACAGCAGCTGAATTAAGAACATGTGCATCGACTTGGAACATTACAAACAAAATAACCATTATTTTGTTTGTTATGTTCCAAGTGTTGTGTCTGACAACGCAAGTAATATAGTTTACTTGTAGGGAAGGTGTATAACTGTGTAATACTACCAAGTAATACTAAATAATCAGTCATATCTAATGATAATTTCACATCACGATGCGCGAACATTTCGTCATTCATTATATTGAAATGACGTGACGTGACGCGGCAGCGGCCGGCGAATACCAAAATCGACTAGAATATGCAGAAAAACATATTTTAGTTAGGGTTAGTTAGTTGGGGTTCTGAATACTGGAAGGGTTTCTATAAACGCCGCGCCGCCGCGCCGGTATCCATTATGGGAGCCGGCGATGCCGGCAGCCGATGTTTTTAATATCGGCTGCTGGCAGTAATGTCATTGCCGGTTCCCAATGGCCTTATTTTTGGGAGCCGGCGCCGGCAGCGGAGGCACTCCCTATCTTTTATCAATTTTTTGAGTGCGAGATTTGCCATGCGAGTGCAGTGATTATACGGTATTAATACGGTACTGTTCTCAAAATGACACAAAAATCATTCAAATTTGGTAAGTACTGTCGATAATGTTAAGTTCAAGAAATTACGAGTGTTTGTGGAACATGGAGAATTTGCATTATAAAAATCGTGATGAAATGCAGCTCTTAATGCATATGCAAGAGAATTGGGAGTTGAGGCATTCTGCACTCATGGTAGCGACTGGCACAAAAACTCGAAATACTATTCTCGCTTTGTAGCTCTGTTTACACGAAGACAGATATATTCAGGGCTAACATGACAAGCGCGAGAACGCTCTTTTTCTCGTTTTGTCGAAATTTGTCGTCGATTTTGACGGCATTCTAATCCCTAACATGACCGTTACGCACGAGTAAGCTCGAAAAAGGCACTTTGACTAGCGATGGGCGTTGAATCAACGAACTAGTTGAATCAACCGTTGATCTCCTGTCAACGCATTAACGTTAACTGTTTATTAATCAACTAGTTGAATTCGTCAACGACGTTGACTCGTTAAATTCAACAAAATTCGTCAACTACGTTGACTCGTTTAATTCAACTGAATTCGTCAACGACGTTGACTCGTTTAATTCAACTAAATCCTTCAACGACGTTGACTCGTTTAATTCAACTAAATTCGAGACCGCAAACGCAAGTTAACGCAACGAACCGAGCAAATTAAAAAACTTCCGTTGAAAATGACATCATACATTGCGAGCGACGGTCATGTCATAGAATTTGAACTCTCAAGTCAGAAGCTAGTTCAACTCGTTGACGTCGCGGCGTTGAATAAAAACCGTTGAATGAATTAACTATTTAAGTTGATATTAACGATTAACTTTGTAAGTTGATATTAACGATTAACTTTGTAAGTTGACATTAACGATTAACTTTGTAAGTTGACATACTGCACGTTAACTCGTTGACGAATTTAACTAGTTGATCAACTAGTTGACGAACGTAAATCAACGTTGACATTTCGTTAACGGAAAAACCGTCGGTATCTCATGACGAGATACCGATGTAGCAAATTATTAAAAACAAATCATTTTCATGATAGCAACATCAGCTTGAGGTTCGGTTTCATTCATTCGATTTTACGCACGCAATTAGTATGTACAGTAAGATTCACGAAAGATGACCACGGCGCAGAAGGCATATTTTAGGTCCCTTTGGAGGTGCGAGGTGAGGCGCGGGCGGAATGCGTCAAGACCGGAGCGACGCCATTGGTGCGCGCGCGTCTCGTGATAGGCTGCTCAGTCGCTATTCGTCTATCGCGGCGTCGACGCGCTCACACTGCTCTTGAGTACAGTCGAAAAGAAGTGTTTCTTTGTTTTAAATTGTTTTTTATTTGTTAAGTTTTCGTTGTTTGTTAAGTTTTTTGTTGAGATTTGTTATTGTGTTGAACTTATTTGCTATTTTAAGCCATCACAATGCCGCGAGGAAAAGGCAATACTTTGAATAGACAGTCGAGAAGTTTGGTGTACAACGTGTTTCAATATTTTTCACAAGATTTTAAAATACTCGAAGCTTACAAAAAAACTGCCGCGGCAACAAAGACGTCTATATCGACAGTACAAAGAATTATAAAAGAAAGTAAATCTTCACCGTTTTTAGTGGTTTTTAGAACCCCTGGTAAAAAGAGACCGCGCCGTAACCCTGCCTCCGACGTTGACGACTTTGACAAAGGGGTAATTAAGAGATGTATCCATAACTTTGATTTAACTGAAAAAGAATTGCCAACTTTAGAGAAGTTACGAGCAAAATTACATCAAGATATTAACTTTAAAGGATCCAAAACAAGTTTGGGTCGATTAATGAAAAGAATTGGATTCAAGTGGAAAAAAACAGAAAATAACCGAAATATTTTAATAGAAACATCAGCTATTCGGTTGTTACGAATCAATTACCTAAAAAAACTCCAAGAATATCGAAGACAAAATAGACCAATCATTTATACTGACGATTCGTACGTCCATGCTACACATGCAAAACCCATGGGCTGGGCTGACGGTTCTACATCAGGTCTGAAAAAGCCTATCTCAAAAGGCCAACGAGTCGTAATCGTTCATCGGTCAGAGGCTGGATTTGTGCCCAATGCATTATTAAATTTCAAGTCGGGCACAAAATCAGGAGATTATCATGACGACATGAATTTTGAAAATTACCAGAAATGGATTCGAACTCAATTGGTACCCAATCTCCTACCGAACTCCGTTGTTGTGGTAGACAACGCCCCATACCACAATAAAGAATATGATATGGCTCCCACATCTATTTCCCGAAAATCCGACATGCAAGAGTGGCTTACCAAAAATGGAATCAGCTTTGATTCCAATATCGTCTGCTTACTGCGGAAACATGATAAATGCACTTTTTTTACGAAATTGAGTTAAAAATGCAGTTATATGTAATTTTTTACGCGCTATCTACTGGTAAAACCGAATAAATGCTAGGTCCAATAGCTGCCGAGATAATGAGTTTGTAAAAGTGATATCTACGCACGTTTGGGAAAAAATATACCAGTATAACATAATAAATAATCCTTTGGCTTAAATCCGTTTCGGTTTATACAGTTAAAAAATAATAAATACGGTTAAAGCTTTTTATATTTTATCATATTGGTAAGAATTATTCTGAGAAAACGTCATAAACGCATTTATTATTATGAACCATAAAATTGAAACACCATAACTATAATAAAGTTATTTATTCCGTTTTACCAGTAAGACACTTCTACTTGGCTTGCTAATTTCCCTACAGCAAAAACAAAATAAATGTCATTTATGCTTTTTTACCAGTAAGAAAGAGAGCGATCGATCGCAGTTGTCACATTGCGTGCGCGCGTGTAGCACGTGCTCCGCGTAGAAATAATTAATTTTAATAGTGCAATAGCTTAGTACGAAGTTGTGTTTTATGATAACTATGGAATCCAGAGGAAAAAGATTAGTGTCCATGATAAATAAACCTAAAATACTTGAAGGTGAGTGATTTTAACTCAATGGAGTTTGTACATTTTAAGGTTATGTTGGTAGCTTTTGTTTTGTTCAACGATTTACTTAAAGAATGTTTGCTTGTATTATGATTTCAGTATGTACATAGCTTTTTCACAATGTATGTAGGTACGTACAGAGTTTATATGATACTTAACTCCATTTTTAAGGTGTACGACGTTACAAAATTTTGGTTTATTTCAAAAATTTATGTAAGGAATTGTTTTATAATTGTTTAGTAATTACTTGGGTGGCGCTGTAACACTTATGTTGGTACCTACGTACAATGTTTCTATGTTATACTTTCTCTCGATTGTTAACACTGAGGCTGGTTTTACAGTCACGCGTTTCGGCAGCGCCGTCGGAGCGCGCGCGCTCGGATATGTATTGGGGTATTAGTAGCGTTTCAAATTCGCGCGCTTGAGCAGCGCCGTTCGTTGAACGCGTCCTATTCGCGCGGCGCGGTCGAAGCGCGCGCCGCTCGTGCGCTTCTACGGCCATTGTGCGTTTTAGTCTCACGCCGTTGAGACGTCCCGTTAGGTACTGTTGTGTACAAAATGAATCACATCGATACGGGTCGAGTAATTGACGAAGTGCGAATTAGAAGATGTTTATGGGACCCGGCCGATGATCTTTATAAGAATAAGGACGTGAAAAATATTAATTGGGTAGGTAAATCAAATAAGCCACGACGATATTACTGCGTTTCGTTTCGTTCCATTTTTGAATTTCGCGGTAGGTGTCAACTATAAAATCAGAACACAGATCTATCTTGCCATGACACGCTACCAGTGGGTGATACGAAGTAATTAGCGAATATATCGCGTAATGTGTTTCCTGATCTATGATCTGGGTCGTTAATTAGATCAGTCAATCCCGTTATAGTTAATGTGTGATTAATGTTGTAGCCATCCCGTACTCTAATAAAATTATGCAATATGCAACAGGCTTGAACTATCTTTTTTGCAATAGGAAAACTGACACTCATAGGAGTATGGAATACTCTGAATTTGTTGGACATTATTCCAAACGTCGACTCTATGTACCGTCTAGCACGACTTAAGCGGTAATTAAATATTTTCTTTTTATGAGTCATGTTGGATCGCACATAAGGTCTCATCACATGGTTGGATATACCAAATGCACCATCACCAACTATTATGTGTGGTACTGTTATATTAGTGCCCGGCAGATGCTTTACACCTGGCAACCTCAAACTATTGTTCTGTAACTTTTGAAATAGTGAACTCTCTTGAAATATTGTAGAGTCTGAGTTTTTCCCGCAAGAACCTATGTTAATATATGTGAAACAATAGTTCGCATCGCACATTGCCAAAAGGACGATAGAATAGAAATGTTTATAATTATAAAACATTGAGCCTCCACCTGCAGGATTTACTATACGTATGTGTTTACCATCTATCGCCCCGCAACAATTTGGAAAATTTGCATATAACTGAAATTCTTCACTTATGCGCTGCCACATTTCTGTAGTTGGTTCAGGTAGACATTCATGACGCAGTTTTTCCCATATAGTCGAACAAACTTCATCTACTATCTTAGCTACAGTAGTGATTCCCATTCTGTATGTGATAGATAAATCGGAGAAAGTACTGCCCGTTGCCAAAAACCTGAAAACAAAAAGTATTTTCATTTGATTTTAGTATATAGGTAAGTACCTAAAAAAATACGTTTTTATTGCAGATAAACAAATACGCCATCGATGGAAATCAGCCAGAGATAATTATTTCAGAACAAAAGGGAATATGCGAAATACGCCATCTGGAAGCGCTGCAAAACACAAGAAGTATCTATTTTTCGACCAAATGACATTCCTTGATCGTATTTCAGAAAATGAAGTTACAGAATCATTAAGCGATAATCAGTCTATCGTATCTGAAGATTTGACTGAAACAGCCACATCAGCGAATAACTTGAGTACTCCATCTCAGCTCCATAGACCACAGGAAAACACAGAAAATAGTCAAAACAAATGGAATAAACGTAGTGGAATGAATAAACGTAAATCAGAACAATCAAATTTTGAAAACGAATTAATAACGTTGCTTAACCAAAATACTTCCCCTTCCAACCTCAATCCTGATGATTTGTCATTTTTTGAGTCTCTTGGTCCGATTCTAAGTAATTTAAGTGCTTATCAAAAGCTGCAGTTTCGCGCAAAGGTTCTAGAATTACTTATTGGGATTTCAGCTCCAACGACTACGACACCTAGCTTTTCATCACCAGAAAATAATGTTAATTCTAGTGTGAACGCAAATTCTACTTATAATTACACAACTCAAACATTGCCACTTCATAATTATACCTATGCCTATGCTACCACCTCTACACCTCAACAGCAGCTTTATGAATCTGCAGTAGAATTATCAAATGTCGTATCGCCGACTGGCGATAATAACTCAAATTATCCTGATAATGAGGATCAATAAGGATATTAGTTAGTTTTTACAGATTTATTTTAAAAAGTTTATTACTACTTCGCAAAAATCAAAATGCTACTGCCTGGGAGGCAATGCCGCTCCGAAAGGGCAAAGTTGTCAGGTTGCCAGGCTTCGTGTGCCTGCTAGCTTGACGTCAAGATAGCAGGCACACTAACTTGTCACAATACTTTGACATAGACACACCAACAAATCATTCGGTGTTCCTTCTAACTACACACACCAGTGAACCTCACAAGTACTTGTCAATTTTTAGCTACAAAGTAAGACTGATTAAAATGAGACTATGATTCAAATGAGACTGTGATTAAAATAAGACTGTGATTTAAAATAAGATTATGATTAAAATAAGACTGTGATTTAAAATAAGATTATGATTAAAATTAGACTGTGATTTAAAATAAGATTATGATTAAAATAAGACTGTGATTTAAAATAAGATTATGATTAAAATAAGACTGTGATTTAAAATAAGTCAATGATTATAATAACACTGTGATTTAAAATAATGCCCTTATTCATTAAAAACGAGTGAGATTAATATAGGTTTTACAAGTGTTTTGTTTCTTTTCTACATTTGCAAAATGAAAGAGAAGATTCCGATTTTAAGACCATTTTAACTAAAATAGGTTTAATCAGCATTTATGAATAAGTGTGTTAGGTTGTAATTAAAATACGACTGTGATTAAAATAAGCCAAACAAATATTATCATTTATTACAAAACCTACTCTTTTATTTCACTTACCTTAGAGTAATCGCCAATTTTTCCACTGGAGCTATGGGGATGCGACGTATGCTGGATCTTCGTAAAGAAAACTCTAACTTGCACAGTAATTCGTCGAAACTGCTGGTTGATAGGCGAAAATATTTATAAAATTTATAACTATTTTCTCGTAAATCAGAGAAAGATGTTACGTGTTCGCCTCTCAGTAACCTTGTAGCGTTATAAGGATCAACACCTACTGTTCTTCGACGTTTTTGTTGCCTTTTTTTCCATAAAAAGTAAATAGCCAGTACTCTAACCGCATTGCCGTTCATTTTGTATCTGTTTGTACACGACTGTCTCACAGCAGCGAAACGCGCCGTACTAATGTCGTTTTATGGTGCACCGCTGTTCAAACGCGCGCTGTCCAACAGCGCGCTGTCCAACGGCGCGTCTAGCGGCGTGACTGTAAAACCAGCCTGAATGATGAGTTATTGTCAAGGTCAAGCGCGCGATTCATTGTTTGTTTACATTATAATTATCTACTAACTATTCTTTGTATTTTTATTTTTTTACAGATGATTTGGATGAAGAGCCTGGTCCTTCACATCAAGGGTTTTGGAGCCCGGCTTCGAACTGCACTTCAGCATTAAGTGAGTCTAGGGAGAAAATAGTTGCGGAAATGGCGCGCATGTTCGACAGCGATGACTCTGATAAAGATCCCACTTACAACCCAGATCCAGGCTCTTTAATACATCCAGAGGATTTATTTGGAGAACAATGGGCGAACAACACGGATGAGAACTTAGAAAATATTGTGCGATTCTATGAAGACGACCATTATATTGACGAAGCAGTTCAACCTAACGACGACGGCGACGTTATGATCGAACAGGTGTTGCCCACAACTGATGCACATCAAGTCGTGAGACCTCTTTGGGGGCTCATATTGCAAGGTGTATTCGATGCTACTCGGGAAAGAAAACGTTGGATGAAACCAGATCATGCAAATTGGAAAGTAAATATCGCAAAGAAAAGACGATCTGAAGGTTTACCTTATTCTACGAAACAAAAAGAAAGGAGTGCTAAAATACCAAAAGAGATTGACTGTGAGAAATGTTTCTATAAATGTAGTGTTATCTCACCAGAGGAAAGAAATTATTTATGTCGTCACTACTGGAGTTTGAAGTATACCGAGCAAAAGAATTTCATTCTCGGTAATGTGGAAGTAGATACTCCGAAGAGAGTTCTTGCTATTCGTGGACCAAAGAAAAAGCGTCAATTCACAAAAAGATGTTTCTTTTTCCACAACGGAGAGAAGAAACAGGTATGTCAGAAGTTTTTTTGTTACACGCTAGCTATTTCTCCGACTGTTGTGAATGATGCTATTCGTAAGCGCAATGATACGGGGCTGTACAAGGATAGTGACAAGAGAGGTAAACATCAACCCCCCAATAAAACTAATGACGCTGATGTGAACTTTGTGAAAAAACACATAGAGTCCTTCCCTGTCATGGAACCACACTACATAAGGAAAACTTCAAAGCGTCTATATCTTGATGCTTCGTTATCCATCATGAAAATGCATCAACTTTATAAAGAAAAGTGCACTGAAAATAATATGATTCCGGTATCTGAAATAACCTACAGAAGAATATTTTGTAACCAGTACAATTTTAGTTTTTTTGTTCAAAAAAGGATCAATGTTTAACATGCTCTAATTTCAACAAAGCTACTAATGATGAAAAAGTAGTATTGAAAGGGGAATACGAGGATCATTTAGCAAGGAAAGAATCCTGTAACTCGGAAAAAGCGAAGGACAAAGAAAAAGCAGAGAAAGATAAAGAGTTTCGCTGTGTAACATTCGACTTACAAGCATGGTTACAAATACCTTCTGGACTGGTGGGACAGCTTTATTATTGTCGAAAACTATGTGTTTACAATCTCTGTATTTATGAAGCAGCGCTGCAAAACGACGCATATTGCTTTGCTTGGTCCGAAATTAATGGCAAAAGAGGCAGTTCCGAAATAGGAAGTATCCTGCATCATTACCTTTCCACGTGCGTTCCTTCTCATGTAACCGAAGTTTGCCTGTATTCTGATACGTGCGGAGGACAAAACCGCAACCAATTTGTTGCTGCATTACTTTTATTTGCTGTCCAAAACATTTCCCACTTACGAAAAATTGAACACAAGTTTCTTGAATCAGGCCACAGCTACATGGAGGTGGACAGCATGCACAGCAGTATTGGGTCAGCAAAGAAAAATTCTGAGGTTTATTGCATGCCTGATTATGTAACAATTTTTAAACGAGCAAGATCGAAAAGAACAATAACTGTTGGAGGTCATTCTTACATGAAAATGCCCTACAAAACCAAAGAATTTAAATTCAACAAATTTTATGATTTAAAAAAATTTGCCGATGAAACAGTTTTCAATCGCTCAAAAGATAATGATGGAAATCAAGTGAAGTGGCTGAAAATAAAGAGAATGCGATATCTCAAGGAAGAAAGTTCAAAAATTTATTTCAATTATGACATGTCTGAAACGTTCTTATACATCGATGTCTCAAAAAAATCGGAACCTTCTCAACGTCTGGGTACTAGAGCTAAAAAACGTATAGATAACACTACGCCTCAGACTAATTCTATTGTCTTAAAACACCTTTACATGAACCCTTTACCCATAAGTGTAGCTAAAAAGAGAGATCTTCTCGGTTTATGCACTAAAAAAATAATTCCTGAGGAATACCATGGTTGGTACTCTTCTTTACCAACTGTAACCAATCAAGTAGATCGTTTACCTGAACCTTCGGTTGACGAAGATTCATCGGAAGATTAAGATGATTGAATTAAAAGCCGTTTACCCAATAGGGTTCGTCTTAAATAGACTTTGATTGTTCTCAATGGCAATCAACTTCGATCACTAAAGTTTGATTGCCATAATTATGAGATTGAAATAAAGTTGATTGATTATTCATATTTCGTTTTATTTATTATCGTTTCATTGATTACCTATGTAAAAAAAGTCGGTAATTATCATCAAAGTACCTTCTTTTCTTCATACAAAAGTACCCAATAAGTAACTTACTTACACTAAAATTCTACAGGTAAAACAGATTAAATGTATCAAAATTGAAGAAAAAGATTGTTTTTGACAAAAATCGCTAAAATAATGATATTTAGCGATTTTTGTCAAAAACAATCTTTCCAGTCAAGTAATTAGTTTAAAATACAACAAGCCATTATTCAAAACTGAAATGAGCTTTTGAAATCATTTCATTCAGAAGATATATCACTTTTGTGTAGTACAGGTAAAACATGATAAATGCGGTCCCCTTTCAATCTAAATTAAAATTTATACAGTTTTTACTATTAGCAAATAATAAATAAGAGAAAATCTTAAAAGAAGGGTAGTTAGTGCAGCATTTTGCTTTAACAGTTTTTTAATTAATCAGTTTGAAATAGATCAAATTAAAACTAAAATTTTCAAAAGTAATTTACTCGAAATGACAAAAACTGCATTTATCATGTTTTCGCAGTAAGCAGACGGTATGTTGAAACCTCAATTGTACGATATAATAAAAAAATAACAAACCTCGTTTAAAGAAATACTCCGTTGACAAAATTTTTATGGAAAATGGTCACGATGTTCTCCGTCTCCCACCGTACCATCCGGATTTAAATCCCATAGAAATGGCTTGGGCCTCTATAAAGGGTTACGTGAGTAGTAAAAACGTAAAGTGGAATATTGGCTGCGTTATAGATTTAATTAAAGAAAAAGTGAATCTGATGGGACCAGAGGAATGGAAAAAACTATGTGACAAAGTAAAATCTATAGAAGAAAGCTATATAAAAAGTGACCACATCGTGGATGTGCGATCGGATCGAGGAATTAATTATACGTGTGGGAGAATCTGACGAGAGCGAAGATTCGACAGATGTGGATTTTCCTGAGTCATCGGAAGATGAAGACTTTAATATGGAACCCGGCCCCAGTTCCACGATTCCCTCAAGTTCCATGATAGAGGGAATCATGGAACTTGAGAATAGCGATAGCGACTAAATGTGTTTCACATATTTATAATATTTTTGGTTCAATTAATTTAATAAACATTTAAAATTACTTACGTTTGATTTATTTGCATAACCAGCGTTTACAACATTACACAAATTATTTAACCAACATTAAAATATTATTTTGTCTTAAGTCTTTTCTTCATGAGTGTACGTCCGCAGACGGCCGCCATTAATTAATTTGTGGTCATCTTTCGTGAATCGTACTGTACTTTATTAATTTTACGTCTACCTCTTTTGTAACCGACTCTTTTGAATAAAACCAAATATGTTTCTTTGGCATACCGAAATTAAAATAAAAAAATGACGGAAATGAAAATTAGTAGCACATTATAAGTCTAAATATAATTTCTTTTTCGATAATTATTGAGGTCCTAAATGAAGAAATATAGAATAAGATACGATTAGAATACGTGGATAATAATGCCAATGATTTTAATTTCAGCCTGTATACTCACTAAATAATCACCACTGTAGCGTTGTGAGGGTTCTCAGAGGAAATAGTCGAGTGGTGCTAAATATATCACAATTAGTAAGTTCCTAACCACATCACTAAAAACGTGGCACAACACTAATTTCCGAAGGACGCTCTGCCATTTCGATATCCGCTCGCCTAGCTGATAGAAGCTATTCCCTGATCCTCAAATTTCTACGTACCGCGACCTAGGGTGAGTTCTACATTAATTTGGTAATCATACCAGACCCTCTGCACTGGATAACCTATATTGATTTCATCTCATATGTCGCACCTTCGGTAGAACAAGGGCACAATAGTCAAAAATTGCAAAAATGAGTTAAGTATACAGAAATGCCTTAAAAATGCTATTTGAACTGGAGGAACAAAGACAGTCATTTAATTCCTTTAAAAATCCGCTAGGCGAAAATAGTGACTTTGTCTTATTGGTGCCTTTTTACTGCTCTCTTGGCTGGACATAGTCTCATTGGTCAGTTGCGCCGTCGGCGGGGAGAGAGGCAGTCGTCACTTGGACCGCTAACGTCGTAAAGGTAAATATGCCCTTTTAATTTTTTGGTTTCTGGAGCGACAATGCCACATCTATTACACTTATGCCTAATTTATAATTTTAAAATTGGAAGGACAAAGTCGTTCAGACAGTTATGCCCTTGTCCGTTCAAGATTTGTTTTATTCCTTGGTCTTAAAAGTAAATGTGTTTTTGTCATTCCAATTGCAATGCTATTTTGCTAGACTTAATGACAATTACGTTTTTGTCATTCCAAATTGACTTGATTTAATATCAATGTTTGTTATTTAAGTTAATGAAATAAATTTGTATTATTTTTTAATACAAATTTTGTGATAAATTTTCTGTTTATTTATTAGTATTGGTATTTTTATGTATTTACGACTAGTAGGTATGCATTATTTGTGAATTGTGATATGAATAGTTTCTTTGTATGATTTAAATTTTAATAAAATTTTCAGAATTTAAAATGGGATCTCGTAGTAAAAAAAATTTAATGATGCTTAATGACGAAAATAATTTGCAAATCAAAGAAACTGACACAAATTCTAATAGATCTTGTCGCGAAGGAGATGTGGGCTCTAACAGAGCAGCAAATTCAATCGAAAACTCGTCAATGTGTAAGTATATTGTTGCTATTTCTTAATTCATATTGGTATGTTACTTAAGTTTTTTATATAAATATATATTTTTTTACAGCTAATAACATGGTTGAAACATGGATAGATATGAATATAAAAAACCAGGGTCCTGTTAAATCAATGGAAGGCATCATTTCAGAAACAACGGATACACCTATTGAATCATTACCGTCACCTCTTCTAGATTTCGAGAATTCTGATGTTGAAAAAATGGAAAATAACAATTTTGGAACAGAAATTTCTCCTGCGGTAAATACTACAGGTAAGATAATAAAACTGCTATACAAATATCTGGATTATTTCATGTGTAAAGTAACTGAGATATTATTCTTTCATCACCTTTTTAGAGGTTGCAAGTGAGCTTAACTCCTCAAAGAGTGGAGATTTTTCACCATCTGAAGGATCAGATTATAAACCGCCACGAACTGTGAAACATAAGAGTATATTTAAAACTAGATCTCCCAAACGTAGCACCTCGTCCAGTTCTTCAAGTTCCAGCAGTAGCTCGTCTAGTTCCAACAGCAGCAGCTCATCTAGTTCGTCGAGTTCTTCTGACACTGATAATAGGGGTAATATTGATGAGGCTGATGGTAATACGGAAAGTGTTGAAGTTTATAACGACCCAGGACCCCTTGTGGATACGAGTGAAGATCACACTGAGCAAGTAATTAATAAAAAGCAGTCAAGAAAGCGACAAAAAAATACACAGCAATGGAAACAAGCTGTTTCAAAACGTTTAAAAAATAGTGGCCAAGAATACACGACCAAAAGAGGCAAGATCGCACCAGCGAAATCCATGCGCCCTCCATGCAAAACCTCGTGTCGTCTGTCTTGTTCTACTAAAGTTTCTTTTGAAACGAGGAGTGTGATTTTTAAATCCTACTGGGAATTGGGAACACACCAAAGGCAGAGATTTTCTTGCATCATGTATTAAAAAACAAAATCCTACAACCCGAAGAATCAAGATCACAGCAAATAACACATTTAAACCACCGAGGAAACCGAACTCAACCTATCATTTTCTGATAAATGGTGAGGAAATCAGGATTTGTAAGACTTTTTTGCTGAATACTTTATGTATTGGTGAAAAAACATTGCGGAATGTAATTGACAAAATATCTGATCAAGCCTTGTTTATAATGAGTCCTGCCGATAATCGCGGAAAGCATAATAACCATTGTAATTTAAGCGATGAAGTCGTGAAATCGGTCCGAAATCATTTAAATTCCATTCCTAGAACAGAAAGTCACTACTTAAGGGCTAATACAACCAGGGAATATATAGATGGAAGTTTAACTATAGCGGAGCTTCATCGTGATTACAAAAAGATTCAAGAAACCGCTGGAAAGGAATTTGCAAATTATGATGCCTACTATCGAATTTTTAATACTGATTTCAATCTTGGTTTGTTTATTCCCCGAAAAGATCAGTGCGATGAATGTGAGGCGTACAAAAACTCTAACGATAAGGAACCACTGATGGAAAAATACAAAAAACACCTAGAAGAGAAAAGTTTAAGCAGATTAGAACTAAAACACGACACAGAACAATGCAAAAATAGTGATTCTAATAATATAGTTGCCATTTTCGATCTACAGGCAGTCTTACCTTGTCCAATTGGCCAGTCATCAGCTTTCTTTTATAAGTCCAAGTTAAATTGTTACAATTTTACGGTGAGGACTCATTTTCTAATTAGTTAATTATAGTGTTAAAATTAATCAATTTATGTTCGAATGTACCTAATGTATATTTTGTTTTAGGTATCCAATATAAAAGACGATACCACAATTTGCTTTTTCTGGCACGAGGGTCTTGGCAAACGCGGCGCCAATGAAATAGGAACATGCCTTTACAAGTTTTTGGAGGATCTTTCTAACAAACAACCAGATAAAGACATAATATTTTATTCGGATAATTGCTGCGGGCAGCAAAAAAATAAGTAAGTTTGTTGCCTTTTATAATACAATTAATTTACAGTAGATTTAGATAAATAGGAGTGATTGTTGTTATAATTCATACTGAACAATATAGGTAGGTAATGTACTTATAATGTAAATAATTATTTCTACTTGTTTCAGATTCGTTTTTGGAATGTATTATTATGCTGTCAACACATTGCCTATAAAGTCAATAACACACAAATTCCTTATTAGGGGTCATACCCAGAATAAAGCTGATGCCGTCCATTCTGTAATAGAAAAAAACGTTAAGCGAGCTAAAAAGGCTGGACCTATACACACTCCAGCAGAATACATCAGTCTTATTAAAAATGCTAAGAAAAAGGGTGTTCAATTTACCGTTAAAGAAATGAATTTTGATTCTTTCATTGATATGAAGCTGTTATCTGAAGATATTAATTTGAATGTAAACAAGGATGTTGAAGGAAATACTTTTAAAATATTGGATACGAAAGCGATCAAATTTATGAAAGATTCAGAGATATACCAATTTAAGTGCAGCTACAAAACCGAAGATTGGACAGCAGCGAGAATTCGAACAGGTCGTATCGGTAATAAAAAAAGTGTGAAAGATGTCACACTAAACCAGCTCTATAAGGAAAAGTTACCAATCCCTCACAGAAAAAAAGAAGACATTCGTCAATTGATATCCTCAAATATAGTTCCTAAGTTCTATGAACAATATTTTAACAACCTTTTTTAAGAAAAGGAGAGAGAGCTAGAACTGATTCGTTAGTAAGAAAAAAATAATTGTTATAAAGATATTTTTATATTTTTTAATTAATATTTTTTGAAGTGTGATTCTAAAGAATTTCATTTGCATAACAGTGAATCTTGTTAAAAATAATGTCACTGTTATTTTTGTTATCTTCTATAATTCTATTTTCATTGTGATTCCAAAGAGACACAAACGTGAGATTATTGACGACTGATTAGTAAGACTATAATGATAGTTTAAGTATTATATTTCGTGAAAGTTACTACATTTTTTTTACTTTATAAGAAAATAAAAAGTTTATACGGAAAAACAAGGTATTTTTATTCGAAAATCATCCTAAATTAAAGCTCAAATTTAGTCCTAATTACAAAATAATATACATTTTGGTAGAACAAGGGCACAAATGTATCCCTTCCTTAAAATTAAAATTAATTGAAAAAAAACTAAAAGTTCTTAATTCTTGTTAACTATACGCCTAAAAAGGATATAGTATATAGTTTATATCATGCAAAGAAGAAAAACTTTCGAGCAATATTAACAGAGCAAGACCTCACTGAATGCAATAAATATCTTAAAATAGCTCTCCTGTAAAATAGCAAAAACTGCAATTATGCCCTTGTTCTACCGAAGGTGCGATGTATTATCTGATTTCGCGAGTGTTAATGGCGGACCGCGCGTCAGAGGGATATTCAGTGCACGGAAGACTGTATTATGTATGTATTGTTTCTGCATCAAGGTGGTGTAACGCCTAGCTATGTATTATAAGCGATTAAGTGAGCAATCTGCTATGATCATTGTTACTTTGTGTTTTATGCTCGCGTGTTCGCATACTTAACCTCTTAACTCCATCTGTCATTGTGCCACGCTGTGCTGGCAAACACTCTGCCTGTAAACCGCTGCGATGTGTTGAGCTTTTAATTACTGTGCTTCCCGCGCTGTTTCCTTGGTGGCTAGAAGAAGGGAAGAAGCTGGTTCATCGCATGCGCTGCCGTGCCTATCCAAAAGAATGTAAGTCGACTTACAGTGTTTTCGCTTAACAAAGCCCAATCAGTTTCTTGAAGTCTGTTTAGTACCTATGATCGATCACACTTTCATTTCAACGGTTTTTTTGCAATATAAAGCAACCAAAAAACACTGTATTACGTAAAAAATAAGATATAAACACAGAAAAATACTGTAACAAAGTATACAGTGTTTTGGCGAAATAGACTACACGCATTTTGCTCATGCGTAGGTAAATACAGTGTTTTGCACTGCCCGCATGCAGTTCGCGCGTTTACTGTCCAACCAGCGAAAGCAGAATCGACAACAGTATTGCTATCTCGTACTTTCCTGTGCCGTTATTATTCCTCTTCCTTGTTCATCACGTTCGAGTAGTTTTGTTTACATTAGTCGTATTCCGCGTGCTGAGTGATTTGTTTGTTTTGATTTGATAATGCGTTATTAGTTTTTGATTCGAGTTATTTAGTGATAATTGTGAGTGACAATGAGTACGAATCGGAGTGAAATGTTAGTCAGATTGTCGAAAGAAAATATGAAATATTATAATAACACAGACTCAGTTACTGTTGCGTCCAGTGTGATAAGTGATTGTCAAGAAAAAGAAAATATAGACTGTAACAACCACAATTTGAACGAAAGTAATTACTTGCAAGATGATTTAGAATCAAGAAACTTTATAAGTCCTATCGTTCCACTCAGTGAGACTCAGCTTGATGAATGCCTTTCTGAAGAATTGGGAGAAGGAGTTTATACTCAACTAATACCTGCATTGATTTCTGATAATAGTTTAACCGATACTAACAACCCATATTCAGCTCCAACACCTTCAACTTCTACTGCAAGTCTTATTCCACTTGGCAAAAAAAGACCTATCACCCCCACAGCCGCCCATGAACCTACCGTTGAAGATAATATTTCTCAAACAATAAAGAAACCTAAGCGAAATAGAGATCCAGGAGCTGTATTAGAGAAACAAAGACAAACATCCACTATTGCCACCTTGTTCATGTAAAAAACAGTGCTTACAAAATATTCCTGAGATTGAAAGACAGTCTATACATACACAATTTTGGAACTTAGACAGGCAACGGCGCCGCGACTTTTTGTCGAGGAGTGTCAATAAGTTACCTACCACATGCACAAAAACAAAAGGCGAATCTCGAAGGCACAACACCTTAGTATGGTCACTCAGTGACATCAAAGTATGTAAAGTTTTTTTTCTAAGGACCTTGGGCTTTACAAACGATGAAGCTGTACAGTCAGTCTTGAAAAATAATTATTTGCAGTGCAATAAGAATCCCAAAGTGAGTGCCACACCTGATCTTCGAGGACGGCAATTTGAACCAGCTAACAAGTTTCCACAAGAGTATGAGGACCGTTTAAAGGAATTTATATTAAAATACAACCCAATTTCATCACATTACAATAGTAAACATGCACCTAACAGAAAATACTTGCCAGTAGGCATTAATTTCTCCACAATATTTAAGCATTATAAGCAGTTTTGCCAAGAAAATAATTTATCTGCTTGTGGTTGGACTCATTTTCATAATATGATCAAGAAATTAAATCTGTCAACTGCTGAATTATCGCAAGATATTTGCACTAAGTGTAAAAATCATAAAATATTTTAATAGATATATAGAATACTCTCTTTTTTTTGTTGTTGGTGGCGGGCGCGCCACAGGCCTTTCCGCCCGCCCTGTGCCCTGCGGGCTTCCCTGCAGCTGTACAGAGGCTGCAGTTTGGCGCCGCGGAGCACTGGGCCGCCTTGTGGCCGGACTGGCCGCAGCGATAGCACTGCTCGCTGCGGTCAATTTCGGCGGTGCACCGTGCCCTGACATGCCCAATGTCCAGGCACCGGTAGCACCGTAAGGCCCTGGGCTGCAGCAGCTTGACCCTCGCTGCAACCCACCCCACCAGCAATCGCCCACCGTCGGCGACTTTGTTTGCCGCCGCCACCGGGCACCGCACCCAAATCGTGCCGAGCCCAGAAGCGTCGGCGCGTACCTCGCCCGTCTGGACGTCTTCAGACGGACACCCACTGGAGCGGGCGACGGCCGCCACGACCTCAGCTGGAGTCGTCGAGTCGTCCAACCCGTCGACGCGCAATTCAGCGGTCTTCTTTGGCCTGGACACCCGAACGTCCTCCGGATTGAGGACCTCCCTCAACTTGGCGGCCAGCACGTCCGCTCTATCGCCGCTAGAGATGCCCGACAACTCAAGCAGTCGCGCCCCCGTAATCGCCTGCCTAATTCTGAGGCCGGTCGGTATGCCAAGGTCGGGGAACGCGACTTTGGCTTTTGCCTCTGTGAGGACCGCCTTATAGGAGACGCCCCTTTCGACGGCTCCGGGCTGCAGCGTAATCACTACAGCCGCAGAGCGTGGGGTTCTGACCTTAGGCGGCCCTTGAGCTTTCTTGAGTGCCAGTGCCGGTGCTCCAGAGGAGGACCTCAACCGCCTCCTTAATCCCGTCCGCCGCCTCTTTAAGAGCACGCGTGAATGTGCCCTTCAGATTGCCCGACTTGGTGGCAACCTTCAGGACGACATCCACGCCGTCCAGCACTAGACGACTGAGCGCCACCGCCGTTACGCTCCCGCCGTCAGCCATGCGAGCAGAGCGCCGCTCTCGGGCCTGTCGGGCCAACTCGCTGACTTCGTCAGCCGCGACAGTCCTTTGCTGCGACCGTTTGGCAGCATTGGCCTCTGCTCTGTTGGCTTCCAGCATGGAGCCTCCCACAAGGTCCGCCACCGTGGGCTCGAGGGCCACTTGCCTGGACCCCGAGTCATTCCCTGCGCTGGGAACTGGCGTTTCGGGGCGCTTAAGAAAGCGCCCTAGAGAGTCGCGCGACCCCGCTCCACCAGCTGCACGACCCCGTCCTCTCCTGCCCTTCAGCACCTTAGCCGGTACGTTCTCTTCGCTGGAAGAGAACCCCACGTGCTCCTCATCCTCCTTGCGTGCGTGCTTCTTCCAAAACTTGGACGCACGCTCAGCCCCCTCCCCTTTCGTCCGCGAGCGCTTTGAGCTTACGCTTGCCACGCTCGCCACACTCATCCTATCAGATGTGGTGTCAGAATCTGACACCACACCCACGCCCATCTGCTCGACCAACACGATCGGCACCTTCTCTATTGGTTGTTGTATATTTTTATTATTATTTAACTCCATTTTTAATCCCACGAGTAGATATAGGAACAAAGTGTCCGCCTGGCAGAGCCTAGATACCAGGTAAGCCTATATACTGTAGAGTGCGGCAGGTATCTACAGGGGAAGCGCTAGCGACTGGTCCCCCACCAGCCACTCATCCTCTCGCCGCGCTTCAAAGCTTAGGATTAGGTGGTTTTTTATCTTAGAGGTAGCCTTCTTCTGAGCCAGGCAATTAAGCCAAGCCCCCGACGTTGGCATTAGACATGCCTCCGTTCGCTGTCCGGCCAACCCGACTCAGCGAACCCGCCGAAGGTTCTCTCGTTGAAGACAACTCCTCAACGAGAGAAACGCGCCGCTTTGGTGCGCCTGCACCGCAGCGGCATGGTCACATCAAATGTCGATCGACTGTCGTCGATCGATCAGGAGCGATCCCTTCCCGGTGTCTCTCTTAGTCTGGTCTCTCACTTGGGCCTTTCTATGAGTAACTCTACCGGCAGAGCCCCAAGATCATTGAGACGCGCAAGCCCCACCACGACGACAACGTCAACCTAACCGAACCCATCCAACTAACACATTAACGCCCTAAACCTAGCATCACTAACTAAACTTAACCCTGCTAACACACTAACCCCCAAACCTACCATCACTAACCAAACCTACCATCACTAACCAAATCTAGCCCACTAACACACTAACACCCTAGTCTACCACCACTAATCTAATCAACCCCGCTAACACACTAACCCACACCACTAACTTACACTTGACAATTAGCAGCAGGCAAAGCAATCACCTACATACATACACTAACCCTAGGGACAAACACACCAAGTGAGGTACACTACCACTCCTTATTGTGTACTTCAACAGGAAGAGTCACCAGAGTTATCATGTAACACCATCACATCGGGTAGGAATCCAGCCAAAGGTGTAACTGGCTGGCTTCTGAACTGATGAAAGGATGGAACAGTAGTAAGGTAAATTAAGTTCTAGCGGATTTTAATTATGTAAAATCCTCTCTCTGCAGCCGGGGTACTGTAGCGTTGTGAGGGTTCTCAGAGGAAATAGTCGAGTGGTGCTAAATATATCACAATTAGTAAGTTCCTAACCACATCACTAAAAACGTGGCACAACACTAATTTCCGAAGGACGCTCTGCCATTTCGATATCCGCTCGCCTAGCTGATAGAAGCTATTCCCTGATCCTCAAGATTCTACGTACCCCGACCTAGGGTGAGTTCTACATTAATTTGGTAATCATACCAGACCCTCTGCTCTGGATAACCTATATTGATTTCATCTCATATGTATTATCTGATTTCGCGAGTGTTAATGGCGGACCGCGCGTCAGAGGGATATTCAGTGCACGGAAGACTGTATTATGTATGTATTGTTTCTGCATCAAGGTGGTGTAACGCCTAGCTATGTATTATAAGCGATTAAGTGAGCAATCTGCTATGATCATTGTTACTTTGTGTTTTATGCTCGCGTGTTCGCATACTTAACCTCTTAACTCCATCTGTCATTGTGCCACGCTGTGCTGGCAAACACTCTGCCTGTAAACCGCTGCGATGTGTTGAGCTTTTAATTACTGTGCTTCCCGCGCTGTTTCCTTGGTCTGTTGGCTGCTGCTAGTTGCACTGCTTCTGACATGCGCTCCCTAACGCGCTTCTAGGGTTCGACGTTCCGGCTGGGGACAGGACGCGTAGGCAACAGCCAGCGCACGCTACCGAGACCTTGCGAGGTCTACCCTGAAACCTGGTCTACCTGCAAGCTACCTGCGGGCCTCTGCAGGCCTGTTGACCACGTGTCGCCGACTACCTGCGGCCTACCCCGCAAGCTACCTGCGGGCCTCTGCAGGCCTGTTGACCACGTGTCGCCGACACGTACTGCCGGTCTCTAACGAAGGCCTTACCGGCCGCTAACGAAGGCCCTACCGGCCTCTATCGAAGGCCTACCGGCCTCTAACAAAGGCCCTGCCGGCCTCTCGCTGAAACTAAGTGCAAGGAAGTACAATTTAATTACTTTAAGTGTTAGTGATTTAGACAGAACAGTGCGACCTTACCCGCGACCTAGCTGAGGTCTAGTACCAATAATCAATACATGTATTAACTTACAATTTGGTTTCAATTACCTCCATACACTACCTACCTAATCGATAACGGCCTGCGCAGTCTCCCTGCAAAGCCCTAGCCGTTACACCACAAATAACAAAGGGGCCGATGATCGCAATTTGATAAAGCGAAGGTTGATATTGTAACAATCACCATAAAACCCGTGTTATTTAAAATTTTGTTAATCACCACCCTTGCCAAAAGGACGGATGTTCAGTTAAATATGCAGTTGGAGTTGATTTCGCTATTATAACCACAAAACACTAGACGTAGTTAATCACCATCCCATAAAAAATGAACTGGCGATTTTAGTAATTATGTTGCGAAGGTATGATACTGCCATACAGCCATAAACCCTAGAATTCATTAATCACCATAATTGGCAAAGTGACTGGTTATTACTGAAAGTGATGCTCATCTACTTAATAGTGCTCCCCTCCGCCACAGTTTCTCTCGCGGCTGCCGAAAGGAACTTTCGTTCCAATATAAATAGTAGTTTATAACTAAGTTTTTTCATTATTATACATTACATATTATTACTTGGGTTATTATTATATTGCAAAATAAAATTATGACTAAAATAAGTACAATTTAAGCAACTGCCATGATATTATGGAGTTTTTTTTTTGTTTAATAATTTTGTCTACTCATCTCGTCGTAAAAATCAACGACGAGTAAATGACAGAAAAATCAGAGATATCTCGTGTTGAATTGTCAAAAGTCGAGATATCTTAGGTGCCACGTTCGGGTTTGTAGACAAAAAATCAAGTTTGACAGAACGAGTCGAGTATTTTGTATGGCAGCGCTGTCACAAAACGAGAAAAGTGACGAAATAGACAAAAATTACTCACTCTCGCGTGAGTAATTGTCGCGTGTGTCATGTTAGGCCTGAAGTAACGCATTCATATTTTCAGAAAAGTTTTTAATCGTAATTTCAACATTGGATTCGGAATACCACGAAAAGATGTAATGTAAATGTGAATATGTGATGTGATGTGTGTTCAACCCCTGCAAAGTTAAAAAACAAAAACCAAGTGCCAGTCGGACTCGCGCACGAAGGGTTCCGTACCATTATCTACAAAAACGGCAAAAAAAGTCAGGCTTGTTGTATGGGAGCCCCCTTAAATATTTATTTTATTCTGTTTTTTAGTATTTGTTGGTTTAGCGGCAACAGAAATACATCATCTGTGAAAATTCAACTGTCTAACTATCACGGTTCATGAGATACAGCCTGGTGACAGACAGACAGACAGACAGCGGAGAGAAATAGGGTCCCGTTTTACCCTTTGGATACGGAACCCTAAAAATGAATGATCCAGCTACCAATCCATAACCCGACATCAGCATAGGAGGAATTCAAGCCTTAGACAAGAACCATCAGCTTTGACTGCCAGAACAATTTACAACTGCCAAATGTGGTGGATCAATCTACTTATTATTCTAGGCTAGGCAACTTTATAAAGTTGTTCAGAAAAAGTTGCCTAGAATAATAAGTAGATTGATACGCCACATTTACTTACAAAGCTCTATGAGTTCTATTTACATCTCAATTCCATCTCTGGTTTAGCATCAGTGGTGTTCCTTCCATAGAAGACCAAAAGCCCGGCTTGCCTTCAAAATTAAGCCCATCAAAAAAATTAAAAAAATAACACTATATAATAATGGTGTTACTATGAACAACATAGAAAATCCGTAAATCGCTCACTTGGCTATTTTTTTAATCGTGAAAAACCTGTCTGTTTGCCCTGATTTTGACCCCTAGGCACGCCACTGTTTAGCATATTATATAGATTTCAAGTAATTTCATAATTCCAAAAATTTCTGAACTTCAAAAGACCAAGTTCATTCTCTAAGTTTGATTTTGTACTTCTTCTTAGTAGTATTCGAAACATTTAAAATAATATTTTACTCTCTAGTTTAGCATATATAGATTTCAAGTAATTCCAAAAATTTCTGAACTTCATAAGACCAAGTTCATTCTCTAAGTTTGATTTTGTACTTCTTCTTAGTAGTATTCGAAACATTTAAAATAATTTTTACTAGTACATAGACCGAGGAAACCGGCATGTCCTAGAACCAAAAAAATTGAAGACATGTGACATCTACCAACTCACACTGGGCACGCATGGTGGATTATGGCCCACACCCTCACACAGAGAGGAGGCCTGTGTTCCAGCAGTGGGAACGTAATAGGCTGATTATGACATAGACCACCTTCAGTTTATATTATACAAATGACTTTTCAAGACTGAAAAGAACCAAACCCCAAAGACGACCCATTGACCACAATGACTTGCAACAGTAGTTTATTTTCCCATTTTTAACAACAACAAAATCTACCCTTTTACCATTTATTTTTTGTACTAGCATTCAAAAATAAATCAACAACCTTAAGACAACCTACTGACCCAAGTTTTACGAGCCTACAGAATACAAGATGCTACTTAACTCAACCGATACCTAACCAGTCTTGTGTTCTTCTAAAACTTCACACATGCATGCCAAAGTCTTGAAGTGGAACTTATGAACACACGAGGCTCAAGAATGCGTTTTGGCAGTAATATTAGACCTTTGAATAAAATCACTTCGTATATACAAGATGAATGGAATTCGCTGCCGGCTCTTCGCGACAAAAGAACACGTGATTGTTATAATATTAAGACTTGTGAGACATGGGTGATTGGCTGGTTATTATTTAAATTCAAAATACACAAACACAACAAAAGACACACTACAAACTAAATGTCATGACAATTGACAAACTGCCAGTAGTCAGTCAGTACTTCCACTCAGTGTTGCCACCTTGCAGAAAACTTTTTCACTAGTTTTGGTCTGAAATTTCACCAGATTTAGCGAAATTTGTAACTTAAAAAAATCCCCAGAATTCACTAAAAAATTTAAAATTAAATCACAAGGTAAATAAAAAAAAAAAAAATTTAATTGCGAATTTATTGAATAAAAATAAACATGACAAAACTAAAAATCAACTTCAAATACTTCTGATGGTAATTCTACTTTTTCTTGATCGATTATTATCTAGATGAAGACGGCTGAGATGGATCATCAGTTTTGCGAGACTTTTTTATTTAAATGAGTATTGAGAATTGCTTCCAATAGCAGTAATTACATCAGCCGTAATGCGAAATAAATACTACACAAAATCCCACACAAAAACTTTAGATCTTGACTTGAATGATTTCGATAAGTATATCTCCTACTTTCGCGAACGAAAACTAGCAAATACTAGCAACTAACTAAATACAAGCAATAGTATGCAGCACTCACACATACAAACTTTTCATACGTGTTAGGTTTGATTTATTAGTTGGGGAATCCTCAAGCATAACCAAACAAAGACGTCTAAAGTTTCGAAACAGGTAATTTTTACTCGGCAAAGTGTATCCTGGATCCAAAACACAACATTTGAGAAATATCACTAAAAGTCATCAAATAATTTTTTAGTGTTTTTTTTTTCAGAAAATCACTGTCTTTCTCCTAAAATTCGCTAAATCTAGTGACAAAATCACTAAAGTGGCAACACAGCTGCCACTCACGTGCAGGGTTGCCAATGCTTATTTTCCAAATTCCCCAAAATCTTTGGTAAAAATCCCCGAATTTGGGGAGAGCAAAATCTTGATTCCCCACAAAATTATTTCATAAAATAAACTCATTTTTATACAAAAAAAACTATATACAAACAAAAATAACAATATTTATTATTAAGGAACTACAAAAATTCACAATTGAAAATAATTTAACCTTATAATAGGATTTAAAAAAATATTATTTCAATGTCTCTCACTTGCACTTATCCCTTTTTGGTGAGCATAATAAGGGAAGAATTAAATTTTAGGCTACCCCAGTACCCCCTGTTTTTTATATCCCTTCTCTGGTAACCATTAAGCCACTACAGTAGGTATCTGTAAGTAAGTAAGTAAGTAAGTCTTTATTTGCCTTAAACATGGTATAAAAGGTGTTACAGTTTGGTAATATAATATAGTCCACATGTTTAGCTATACAACATCGTGTATCAATTGCATGCAAAATACTGAGAATTAATTAGTAAGTAGAAATAAAATGTCAAGGCTATAAAACATTCTCCACAATACAATCATCATAACATAATATTATTTAATGTCAGAAATTAATCTTCACGAACAAAATCAAAAAGTGACAATAAAAGAAAACATTATAAAAGTATACATTATTCGCAACAGTTCCATAACATTACATAACTTAACTTAAAGTAAAAAAGGAAATCAATAAAATCAATAATTATAAAATTAAAAATGTCAATATTATAAACATTATCGACGATCCAGTAGTATGTCATTATTTGTGAATTATAATTTAATGTCAAAAAAATCCTTAATGTCATAAAAATTATGTTCATTCAGCCATTTAAAGAGTCTGCTTTTAAAAGAATTAATATTAAATAACAATTTCATTTCTTTTGGAATTTTATTATAAATGCGTACACACATCACCAGAAAACTTTTAGAGTACTTGGCTGATTTAGGAGTATCCTGCAATACAAGTCTACATGGATCCCTATTACGAGAGTATATTTGATCGACTTTCTTGAATAATTCCTTATTATTATATGCAAAATTACATATCTCGTAGATGTACAGTGAAGGAAGTGGTAATAAACCAAGCCTTTTAAAATGCGGTTTACAGGACTCGTCAGTACGGATCCCACAAATGGCTCTGATGCATTTCTTTTGCGCGATAAACACTCTGTTTTTATCTGTACTGTTACCCCACAAAATAAGTCCATATCGCAAAATCGATTCTATGTAAGCATGGTAGGTTATAATGGCGGTTTTTTTATTCGTCACATTCTTGACTTGCCTGAGAGCATAAACGAACTTATTAGACTTGTTGCACAAATTATCTACATATATTTTCCAATTTAAATCTTGGTCTATGAGTATACCCAGAAATTTTGTATGTGAAACTTCTTTTAATCGATCAATATTAAGTTTGAAATTGTATTTGGCATGTTTAGATTTATTAAATTGTACGTACATAGATTTATCTAGATTGATTTTTAATTTATTTACCTGTAGCCATTCTAAAATGTTGTCAATAGTATTATTTATGTCAATTTCGTGATCAAATTTTGATTTATACTTTTTATCAGATGTCACTATGATTGAAATGTCATCTGTAAATAATATACATTTATGATTGACCTGCTGTGGTAAATCATTTACGTATAATAGAAATAATAAAGGGCCTAATACACTCCCTTGTGGTACACCGCAATTTTTTACTTTGAGCTTAGAGGAGTATGGGGTTAGTAAATCTTCATTTACTTTACTAATAGCAACGTATTGATTGCGGTTACTTAAATAAGATGCAATCCACTGCAGTGCTACACCTCTTATTCCATATCTTTCTAATTTTCCCAATAATATATTATGTGCCACAAAGTCAAATGCTTGAGATAGGTCAAAAAAAAGTCCTGTCGTGAAGTGATTGTTATTTAAAGACTTCAGGGTACGGCTCAAAAGATTATATATGGCTAATGTTGTTGACTTGTGCCTATGAAATCCTAACTGTTCCTTTGCTATAATATTGTATTTGCTACAAAAGTCGATAAGCCTTTTGTGCATACATTTCTCAAACAGTTTGGACAAGATAGGTATAAGGGTAATTGGACGATAATTTTTAACGTCTTTTTTGTCGCTTTTCTTGTACAAGGGTTTTTGATAACTTTAAAGCATCAGGAAAAGTTCCGGTCGAAAATGAAAGATTAATTAGATAAAAATAATATAATAATAAATTTATTCAAAAAATAAAAATTGGTAAAATACATTGTAAAGCTTAGAAATAATGTAGGTATTACAAAGTATGATGCCTGTACTAGGATAAACCTGTATCACAGGCGGCATTAGTTCTTACGATTACTATTAGGACAACTGATTTCTTAACAATATTTAACATAAGTTTTAAAAATAGTGAGATAGCTAGTTAATTTACTATGTTATAATTTACTTAAACACTAATAATTAAGCTGTTTGCACTTAGTTGCACGATTACGATTGCGTCTGCAGTATCATTAACTGGGTTAAAACAAATATTGCATAAATCAATCAAGGCTACATTAGATTTTTGAAGCGGTCGACAAATGGCAAGGTAAGTAGGACAGCGCAGTGGCCAGGGATATATGTTGAGTCAGCTACATGAGTTACGGAAGTCAGGCCTTGAGTTATGACGCACTAGGTGCCCTCATAATCGATTGAGTTAGTATATCTGAATTCTGCTATTTTCCTAGCAGGGCATTCAGGGTCTCCTGTTTTGTTACCACTAGGCTTTTTAAAGCGTGAGCAAGTTGCACATTTCGGAATGTCTGCTTTCTTCGCGCATTCGGACAACGAATGGCCTGCGTCACCGCAGTGACCACACGTAGACACGATCTCTCGGCAAGATTTTGCTGCATGGCCATATTGTTGGCATTTATAACACCTTGTTACCAATGTAAAGTCCCTGACAGGACAGGACGTCCAATTTATAAAAAGCCTTGATTGAGGGATTAGGGCTTTCCGTATATCGGCTGAAACTTCAACAACGTAGTTACAGGTCGTAGCATCTCTCTTCCCCGATTTGTGGCTTAATTTTATGAAGGTCAAGAAGGATTCCAAGGACATCTCTGGTAACTTGTCGGCTACGTTTTGTTCGAAAATGCATCTGAACACCTCATTTTCAGCCAAGGAAGTCGGCACTCCTACAACCACGATCCTAGGTTTGCGCTTGTTGGGCTCGGCGGTGGTAAGTCCAGATAGAGAGAGGTGAACTGCTTGCTTCAGTTTATCAGTGTCATCTTTCGTCTCGGTACTGATAATTACGCCTCCATTTTTTGTATTCCGGACACCTCGAACGTGGAGCTTCATTTGCTCGGGCCGTATGATTGTTTGCACGAGTTCTTTTGTTTGGACACTTGTTTTTAATTTATCATTGGGATAAATGGCAATAGAGCTTAGATTATTGGGTCGAACGAAATCATTTGCTCCCTTCTTCACCATATCGGCAAACGAACCATTTCTCGTAGATCCAGAATCCTTAATTGTCTGCCTGAGTTCCGAAATCTGTTCCATTAGGTCGCGTTTTTCTTGAAGGTCATCAACCACATTATACGCCTGAATGGCTTTTTGTTTGAGAGACTGGTATAGGACTGCCATTTGTGAGGTGCCAGATCCTACTTTACGGCATAGGGTAGAAATTTTCATTTTCTGCTCCGAGTTGAGTTTGCTTTCCGCGGCAATAGCGCAAACTTCATTTAAGTTCTGTTCGATTGCTGACATCCATTTCTGAATCTCAGGCGTTGAAATAACTTCAACCGTCTCCGACTCAAGGGCTGGGTTTTGCGTCGTCATCCTCGACGGCGAGGCGGTGGGGTGCATTGGCCCCCTTGGATTAAAGGGGCTGTTATCCATTTTGTATTTTTACGATTACACTATTTCGCGTCCATTATTCGCCAAAACTACACACTTTGCAAAATTACAGTTGCATTACGTTAGTAATGCACTAAAGGAGGTCACTATTTTTAAAGTAGGTAATTATTAAATATTGCTATCGAGCACGTCTGTACACTGTGAATGCAGAACGACTGATCAACGACTGATATGTCAATATAGGAGTTAATTCTTCTCTGCACGCTTTAATTATTCTTGTACTAAGTCCATCATAACCTTCCGAGTTAGTATTATTTAAAGCCATTATCTCTTTTCTATGCGATCTGTATCTATGCGATTTCTATTTTTTGTTTTCAGGGATTTTTAGAATACTAAATTTTCTTTCCACTGATGCATTTGTAAAAGGCAATACCAGTAATAATGTCATAACCATTTTTAAATTTGGGAACATATATTGCCCTCCTCTGTTTTGAAGGTGTAACACTTTGCCCAAGTACCTAACTTTCAGCACCATCATTTCCATCCAGCCCATGTAGAAAAAAATCTAGCATAGCATGTGCTCGCCACTCGTCATCCAGTTTTTGTGCTGTTACAAATTTTTCAAGCACTGGAAATCGCTTGAGAATATTGACTATTGATTTTATTTTGTGTTATTGTGCTTCTTGTGGATTAACTACCTATAATTGAAAATAAAGAGTCACTAAAGTCAAATCTCTTTGTGATATCCGATGTCAATTCAATGTACAAAACTTGACATGTTTTATAAAAGTCGGCAATTGCAAAATGCGGTAAATTTTCATCTTTTTTCATGCTTTATACTTTCTGTGGCCTTAATTCCAATATATATCTCATCTAAAACGACAAAATGTGCTGCATTGCCGAATTCAGCGTTTATCCGCTATAGCGTCACGCGCCTGGCGCCACTGTCGCAAATTTTATGACACTACCCACAAAAACGACGCCGACTTACGACAAAAATTATAGCGCCATTTCGCCATTTCGTCAGAACGTCGAAAAGCCACATGTGGCTTTGGGAAGTCTGAAAGGTTAAAATGTCTCCGCAGGATTTGACGTAGCTCATTTTCAAAAACTGTCTGAATTTACTGGATCCATATCCGAGTATGGAGTAGAATGATGTTTGTTTGTATTATTATATTGGTTTGAATTGGTAAAATTTTAAAATCCCCAATTCCCCACATATTCCTCACATAGAACCCCTCTCGCCACAAAATCCCCAATCGTCTTGAGATTCGTCGATTCGTAGTCACATCACATCACTAGACAGTAGACAGAGCCGACTCCGACTTTATAAAGTTATCTGTGGACAGAGCAGCCAGACGAGCCAGACCAGTGTTACCAGATGATTTTTTAAACTACCGTGTTGATGGATTAAAAATACCGTGTTTCAGACTCAAAATACCGTAGGCATATTTAAAAAATACCTTGTAAATTATCGTGTAAAAAGCAAAAGAAAGGACCATGAATATTCAATATTTGTATTCAAAATTATAATTAACCATTTTCATAATCGTCTAAAACAAGAACATCTTGATCGTATATAGCTGCAGTCATTTTTGGCAACATATTCTTATTAGGTACAAATCAACACAGTTGTTTCCATGTCGGTAAATAGACTGTTGCGCAAGATTGCCCGTGTATGCCGCGAATGCCTGTGGCCCTTTATGATTTTGGTTATTCATTTATTTCTCTTCTTCGTTTTAATATCGTTGACTTGGCCAAATATCCTTTCACAGGCACCATTTGAGTGGGGTAACGATAAAATATTTAGTTTTTATTTAATTCACTGGCGCAACCGTTCTAAGATTTATGGATTCACTATTAAACAACCAATTTTGATTATGGTTAGATAAGTGAACAACCTACTAACAGAAACAATTTTGTATTTAGTCGTATTTACCCGTGTACAATATTTTTGGGAATACACCACGGGGCCGGCGCGGCGGCGTTGTATGCAAACTCAAAGCGACAAAAACTCAAAATGCGTTTCGTTTTAAGTATTGGCTTTCATTTTACTAAACTACAGTTACATACATTACACGGTAATTAATATTAAAAATTATCGTAGAAAATTACACGGTAGGGAATCATTACCGTAGACCGTGTATTGGTAAAAAATAACGTGCTTCTACGGTAATTACTGTGTACATGGTAACACTGAGCCAGACAGACGGAATGGCGCAGTTCTGTCAATCTGATCTGCCAACAGTGTCGAATTATCGATGTTGATAAAAATGTCGATGTTGAGTCGATTCGATTCATGTCAGTCAGGAATCTCAGGAATAGTCAGAGGGCCTAGACAAGTGACCATCGCTTCCAAAGCGTTTCGAACGACTTTCAACAGGATTGACGTATGCTTTTCGATAGCTTATGTCAGTCCTATACCTACATTTTTGCCTTTTCCATCATCGTTAACGCTGATAGAATGTCACTTTGTCTAAGGCCTCAGGTATCTATCTGTCAATGTGTTACACAAACATATCGCTAGCAGAATTGCTTGCCTTGTTTGGATTGCAATCCAATCTCATTGTGAATCCCAAACGCAACGAATTTTGTTGGAGTGTTGCTGATTTGTCGAGGAATTGCAAACGTGTGGAGCCCGCAGTAATCCTGTGTGTGTCTCACAGGAAAATCCCAATGGTTGAAGGAATTTGTTCGTAAAATGCATTGAGATTCAACCTTAATACACACGGCAACACATCAAGCTATAGATTTCCATTATAAGCTGACCTCGCATTGTACGGAAATCCTATACAATGCGAGATCAGCATAAACTGGAAATGTATAGCTTGATGTGTAGCCGTGTGTACATAGTACGTCAATGGTAAAATGTTGGTCAGAGGATTATCTTAGGGGCGGATTGTGTTATTTGGCTGTTGTTGTTGCAGTAGTTGTTCTTATCCTTCATGATGCATCATAGTGGGTAGATCTGTCTGTCATGTCATGTCATGTCTGTTGTTAAGTAGTAGATCAACAATATGGACTAAGTACTTTCATTAAAAAAAAATCTTAAATAGAACATTATGTTTTAATTTGACTTGTGATGCTAAAGGCTATTTTCAGGTAAGGTTAGTGAGTGTCTTGTTAGTTCTATCTTATGAGATTAAAATATCCTGAATGTAGTTTAAAACCATGTCTTGAGGCCAAACTGCCATAATTCTTGCTGTAACTAGATGTTCCTTAGTGGGTTACCACCTAATTTGCCCACTAACCTATTAACCTTATTTAATTAAGTTAAAAGTATTACTTAGCTGTTTTAAAAGTTTGTTGACTTTAACCCTTTCGCAAGCAATACTATTTACACCTCCGATTTTGTTTTAATTTATTCTAAACATTGTGAAATAATATTTGTAAAACAATACTAATAGATTCCGCTCCCCCTTGCTTACCCCCCTCCTTTTTTGGGCTACGGCAATATCTTTGCCAATGCTCGTTTGTGACCTTTTGTTTGGCAAAGTAATTGCCAATGCCCAGTTTGGATTTGTCAATTTTTCGTTGCCAATGCCCTGTTTTGACCTAATTACCTAAGTATATTATTTATTTTCATTATTATAAAAATAAAAACCCTCTTTTTAGCTTAAAAAAGTTTAATTTAAAATGGTTAGGAACAACATCAATCACATTGGTATTATTATAGGCTCAAAACCTTTTGAGATCACAAATCTTTAGGCAAAATATTGTGGGATGACAAGTAAAACTCAGTATTTGCATTTGTAATCAATTAGAGTTAATGAGGTTTTAAACTTATTTTGTTATTAAAAATCAGTTTATAATTAAAGATCTTTGAATTTGTGGTGACTATTATAATAATGGATATCTTATAAAACCTAGAATAAATTTTATTAAAAAAAGTTATATTTTATTAGTTAGGTATGTATAAAAATGTACTTAAGGAGTTTTACCGGCCTTTGCGTATAACCATGTATAGGTATTTAATGAAATAATAAAAGCTATTGTATTAAAAAAAGACATTTATTATTTAATTTTCATCACTTTCATCACTATCATCAAATGAGGGTTCTGGCACGCAATCTGAGCCACCACTTAATGATGGCAAACTTTTGTACCATGGAATCAGTTCTTCTGGTATTTGACCAGCATTGCACAGTTTTACAAGGTCTCCTTTTTTTGCTGCAGACAAGGGGAGCAAATTTTGATAAGCTGGATTCAGCACCACAGTCTGTGTACGTCGGCGTCCCCTTCCTGCACTGACATTGATCTCATTATAATCACTTGTATGATCATACCTATAAAATAAAGTACCAGGAAACTCTTTCTCAACTTTAATGCATTTAATTTTTAGCCAAGATACCTTATTACCCTCTTTATCTTTATTTCGATTTTTAATTGTAGATGCAGCCAATTCCTGTAGGTTATAAAAATCTTTGTAAGTTAGAACATGTACTTTATAGTTATCATTGCTCTTTTTTTTACCTCTTTTATTCCTAGCAGATTTAAAAATCTCAACCCAATCGTTCATGCAGAAGGCACTTTTGTGTTTCTTGGCTGCTTCTATAGCTGAGTACATAGAGTCACACTCCATGTACGTATGACCAGACTCCAGAAATTTGAGTTCTATCTTCATCAGATGTTCAATATTTTGAACAGCATAAAGCATCATGGCAGCTACTTGCTGATTTCTATTCTGCCCTCCACAGGTATCACAAAATAATGACATTCAGATACTGTAGTGGGCAAGTTTTTTAGAAAATTGTACAGTAGGTATTGATCCTGTAGTGTATCTATTTAATAGATATGTAAACACTATCTCATGCACGCCAGCAGTGAGGTCACTGTCACTAATGTCAACTGTCAGTTCACTACGAATGGCGGGAGACTAGAAGGTGAGGTACCGTCACGCTATGGGCTAGTTCGTTGTGATGAGCCAGTGTAGTGATATAACCAGCATAACACGGAATCTAAAGGATTCTACAAGTGGCGACGAGGATAAAGGTCAGACAAAATAAAAATATTAAGGAAAATGGTATGTTGTAATTGATCAAGTAAAATTGTAAAAAACATGATACCTACCTGCAAAATTTAATGTGAATTGTTATAAGTATTCCGGAACTTACTGGCGTCAAGTATTTCATGCAGGAGGGATTCTGTTTGTGTTGACAAGTTTACATTTAACCGCCGAAGCTGATGAGACGGATCACCTAAGAAATCCACAATATTGTATTAAGTAAGTACCTACATGGATTAGAATATGAACTACAGTCAATAAGTCATGTGGAATTGCTAATTACTAACTTATTTGAAACAGTTAACATATTACCTGCAGAATAAACTGGTGCCTCTATCTACCTAACCACTGGACAGTGTTTTAGAAGCATGATAATCTTTGCATTTCATACATCTAATGACCTATGTATAATATTTACTAAAACTTTACATGTTTGTTTCATTTTACTGTCAGCAGCGGGTTGGGACATGGCAACAATATTCAAAATAATTATATTAGTCCTTTATGATTTTAAGCAATCTAAGGTACCTGAACTTAGTAATGACTCCATTAACTCTGACAGTGGGATGTACTGACAACCTGCCTACACAAAAAGTACTTTTATTTATTAATCTGTAAATGTATGGATATCTGTGGGTTTAAAAATTATACAAATGTTAGCTGAAATACAAGCAGTATATTTTGATTGTGCCAAGAAGAAGTGACAAAGTTAAAAAAAAAAAATAAAAAAAAAAAAAAGGGGGAAGTATAAGCACTAGAAAATGGTATAAAATGTTATTGAAATGATCAATAAGTTAAAATAACACAGTGACGATGACGAGGTATGTTGTTGGTAAATTAATTAATTAATATGTTTGAGTAGGTATCTCACTTCAAGGGACCAGGGAATAAATAGCCTTCTTGAGTTTGAGTAAAGTCCTTTAACGTGGCAATGCCTACAAAGGTCACCAAGTCACAGGTGCCATTATATAATTTAGAAGTAATGCCTATTCAAACAAGACAATCATAAAATAACACAGTGACGATGACGAGGTATGTTGTTGGTAAATTAATTAATTAATATGTTTGAGTAGGTATCTCACTTCAAGGGACCAGGGAATAAATAGCCTTCTTGAGTTTGAGTAAAGTCCTTTAACGTGGCAATGCCTACAAAGGTCACCAAGTCACAGGTGCCATTATATAATTTAGAAGTAATGCCTATTCAAACAAGACAATCATAATTTAAAAAAAATACTTAATTATATGATATGCTGCTGCGAGTGTCTTAATGTTAAGATTAATATATAATCTTATTAGTAACTGATACATGTTGGAGTAGTGGTCGCAAGCGCTACTGAATACTGCTGACCTGGGTTTGTGTTTCGGTTGGGGCTAGGTGTTGTAGGGTTTTGGCATCAGGAATTTCTCTGTGGTGGCCCGGATTTTGGGTGTGTGCCTGGTAGATGACTGTGACTCAATTACTGCGCATGAGACTTGGACGAGACCAGTGGAATGTAAGTTTACTATACTGATGCTATATCACATGTTTGCCTAACTGTGTGATTTTAATTCTTATTTGATATTATGAGATCTGGGTAACACTACCCTCTGCGAGTTCTTGTACAAATATTACAACGGGTCTGTGTGAAAGTATTGATTCCTTTATTATGAGACCAGCACCATCTTTTGGATTGTTTGTCACATTAGGAGTCGTCATGTATTGCTGGAAGATTAGTTATTAAACTAATTTTGATGTCTTAGTTAATAACAATCTATTGGTAAAATTTTAAGGAAGTGATTATGAACTTTGGGTTTTGGACTTAAAAAACAACTGCACAGTTGTCATTGTAGCTATGTTGGTTGGGATGCCGTGTTACCCAGTATTCAGGAAAATACCTAATGCAATTAAGTATAGGTAATTATGATTATTGATGATTTGATGTTTCGATTTAAAATTAGAATTAAATTAGTTTCTAACGTAAATCACAAACTTATTTAATTAGATTATTTTACATGAGAATTTATAAACATAAAACCATGGTTGTCGGTTTTTTGGAACTAGATACTGGGAGTGTTGTCAAGCCTAATAGGTATTGAAATTGTTAAAGTAATGAAGTTATAGTATCTAGAAGTTCTAACGTGCCTTAGCATTGCTGAATATTAGAATTTTTCGCATTGACTCCTACAATATCTTCTTCTAATCCAGTTATGGTTTAGTATGGAAATAAACTGAAAGAAGGGAAGAAGTAGAGTACCTATAGTTACAGTAAAAATAATGAAGTTATAGTTGTTCGCATTTACTCTTACAATATATTCTTCTACACCAAATTATTGTTTTAGTATGGAAATAAACTGAAAGAAGGGAAGACCAAATTGTTAATAGTTAAAGTGGTAGGTACTCAGCTATATCAAAATATGGAAAGCTCTTTAATATTGTTTGGAATTTTTCTTAAACTGAGTAATTTAGAGGTTTTTGTATATTTGAATTCTGAGCCTCGGATAATTGAAAAGTTTTGGGAACACAAAGTTAATGTCATATCTTAGTACAAGTAGTTACAGGCGGTCAATCAAAAGTTAACTGAGACTGGTATAATGTGTAATATTGAGTGAATCTAATATTGAGTATTCAAGGTACTTGAATATGGAAAGAAAAAAAGAGAGACTTATTTTGGTAATAAGTGTAACACAACAACAATGACAAAAGTAAAAGAATAGAATAGAATGAAAACGTTCGCATGCATTCAGCGCGGTGACATTGGCGACGCGTGGACTGGAACTAAATTTTAATACCCACATAATGTTTATTTTTTTTTATAGCACGACAGTGGTGGTGGTTTAGCCCGACTTAGGTCGTGGGTTCGAAACCAGGCTGGCATTGGTGTGTTTTCACTCATCACCACTGTCCATCAATGGTGAAGGAAAACTCCGTGAGGAAACCGGCATGTCTGAGAACCAATACTTCAAAGGCATGTGACATCTACCAGTACGCACTGTTTCCGCGTGGTAGATTGGGCTTCCATTAAATTGGATGCATTGGGCTTCCATTAAATTGGATGCATGGGCTTCCATTAAATTGGATGCATGGGCTTCCATTAAATTGGATGCATGGGCTTCCATTAAATTGGATGCATGGGCTTCCATTAAATTGGATGCAATTCAACGGTGAAGGAAAACATCGTGAGGAAACCGGCATGTTTGCGAACCAATACTTCGAAGACGTGTGACATCTGCCAGTACGCACTGTTTTCGCGTGGTCGATGGGCTTCCATTACTAGGGAGCCGGTACTTCGCTGACGTGGACATCCGCTAGCCTGCGCTGGGCCCGCGTGGTGGCTAGCGGCCCATCATTTAATTTTACTTTAACATGATTTCATGTCCTTCCAGAAAGGAGGTTAGTATCTAATACATGTTGTAAATTGGAGTCGTTTTTCGTGTTTGTCTGTGTGTCCGCGTTGTTCTGTTGGGCCGCGGGACGGATTTTGGTGGGGTTTTCACCACCGTTTGGAGGGTTTGTGTGTGTAGAAGTACATAATAGAGTTGTTTAAAACTGGGAAGTCTCGCTGTTTTGTCGGGTCGTGGAAGCCGTGCGGGGCGAGAGCGGATCACTAGTGGGGTGTATAAGATAAGTACTGGGTATTTATCAAGGGCATGTTATAGAATGCCTGGCTGATTTTATTCAACCGCTCAACTGTCGTTTGGCCTTTGAGGGGCGGTGGCAGTTTGAGTTCTGTTGTGTCTCGTTGGCGGCCATTGGAGGTTAATGATGACTTTGTTACCTGATAGAATTATTATTAATGTTTACGTTCTTATTTTTCTTCTCTTTTGAGAGAGTTAACCTATGATCTTACGCACGGGGAGGAACTAAGTGTGTAAGGAAATTTAAATTGAAAAGGTGAATGATAATAATGTAGACGAAGCCTTTGACTTTCAGGTGATGCGACAGGGGTTAGGAATGGTGACTTTTTGGAGCATGTAAAGTGTGTAAGAAGGCATGTTAAGAGTGTTAAGACTTTGTGTAAGAGCCTTGGCACTACACGGCTACACCGGTAGATGAGAGTACTATAGGGACGATATGGACGATTTGTGTTTTCCATTGCATTTTCATTTACATGGCGAGGCCTTGGTACTTACTAAATTTTTCGGATATTGTAGTTTGAATGTTGTGAGTAAGGTATAGCTATATCTATCTATCTTTGTCGTGAACAGTGATATCAGGTCTATTGTAATGTATAGTTTTGTCTGTAATTATTCTTGGTCATGTCGGTGTTTTACAGGCCCCTGTTATATGTTGAAAAAACAAACAAATTGATAGTCAGGTGACCATGATAATAGACCAATTAATAGTAAATATAATATCTTCCGAGTTCCGAAATAAATTTTATTATGGGCGTGAGTTTGAAAAAAAAAAAAAAAAACTTTTTAAAATTTTGAATGAGAGGGAAGAGGTTGTAGGAGCAAGGAACTGGACAAGGGATGAGATGAAATAAAAATACCGTGTCCAACATTTTATTAAGGTCATATCTAAAGATGAACAGACTTCGTTCGTTAGTTTTAACTTCCTTTAATTATTGCTTTAAATTAATTGGTACTTATATAGTTGAAATAAACATGTTTATGATTTTGATTTTACACGTTTATTTGATAACGTGTTTTGAGTCGATCAAATAAAAATATAATAAGAAAGGGATGTAGTGTATCTATTTAATAGATATGTAAACACTATCTCATGCACGCCAGCAGTGAGGTCACTGTCACTAATGTCAACTGTCAGTTCACTACGAATGGCGGGAGACTGTAGAAGGTGAGGTACCGTCACGCTATGGGCTGGGTCGTTGTGATGAGCCAGTGTAGTGATATAACCAGCTTAACACGGAATCTAAAGGATTCTACAGATCCTATCTCACTACTTCCACGTTTTCCATGAAGTTCATTCCATGTATAGCAGTGAGCTTCTTTCCCATCTCCAACGTAAATTGTTAAATTATAGACACAGATTTTTCGTGAGTAATAGAATAATGAAACGTTCGAGCAGGGTATTGCAGCACACTCTGTAAGTCAAATGTGCAAGTAATAAATGAAGTAAGTAAGTAAGAAATGATCCTCTTGACATCTTAATTTGTCTTGGGCCTTAGCTTCATTACATTGACCTTTTCTTATTAAATGTAAACAATATTCCGCTTCAAGTTTTTTTTTTTCATCAGAAGATGCATTTTCATATTTGGATGCCTTAGTTCTAAAAGTCACTAAATCCATTTTCTTTGTTTTGAGATGAGATCATTTAAAGTACAAAAAAAAATGTTTTAAGAAAATGGCCGCATAAATAAATTTGGAAAAAAATTAAACAATCGTTTATGGGGTAGGCTTTAATATGGTGTTCTTAAAAAAAAAAATATTATTATTATAATTATCAGTATTAAATACTTAAAAAACAGGACTTATCGCAAAATTAGTGGAGTTAGGGACTTCTTATGAAAATTCTTTGGAATCAGTGACATATTATCTTAACCTTAATAAAGAACAAAGAATCAATCAATAACAAAACTATAAACTTCTTCTTATTATTAGCATTAACTGTTAATTTTAACACAATATAACCTTCCTTCTTATCTTCTCATTAAATTTAAAATCACGTTTAATCATATTGAACACAGTTTTATTATTATATTATTGACTTTATTCATAAATTTCTTCTTGTGTATCGTTATTTTCAAAATCCTGCTCTCTTCCTGAAGAAGTAGCTTCTAACAGTATGTCATCATAAAAGAGTAGTTTTTTTAGAAAGTAGTATAAACGCATCCACCATTTATTGGAACGACGTCCCCATTTATAATGAGATCGAAACTGATCAAATTGATCTACACCGCCCATTCTCTTGGTGTATTGCGCAATGGCAAGAGGGCATTTTATAAGGGCCCTATTGCCGTCTTTTTGTGTTCGTTTTACGTCAACAATGACTTTTGGGTCAAATCCTGTTGTAAGAACACTTACAGGCTTCGTATCTTTCCATTGCACATAGCCTATGTTGCCTGAAGTAGTTTCGACTCGCCATTTGAACTCATGTTTCTGCATAGAGTTTTTTTTCTTTATTATCTTGGGCAGGCCTACCCGATCAGTCCTTACTGTTCCAGTGCTAAAAATACCTTGATTGTAAAGGTCGCGCATCAATGCTACTAACGTAAAAAAATTATCGAAGGTTACATGGCAACCGTTTTGTTTTATGGCTTCTGAGAGACGAAGGACTACATTAGGACCCAAGCCGATCTCCACGGTTCCTTCAGTTTTGCCTGAGTATACTTCGAATTGGTATAAATAACCTGTCGAAGCGTCGGCCCTAGCCCAAATCTTGTAGCCTCTTTTCACTGGTTTCATGGTCATGTATTGCTTTAGTGATGATCGACCTTTGAATTTGACCATACATTCGTCAATTGATTGCGATTTTGATAGCGAGCATTCTTTTGAAAAACGATCATTCAAAAGGTCTATCATAGGTCGTAACTTGAATAGTTTATCATACCGTGGTTCTTCTCGGCTTGGCGCTTTGGTATTATCATTGACGTGAAGACACTCCATCAGTTTTTTGTATCTTTTCAATGGCATGACATCCGCTATAAGCTGAACATGATACAGGGGGTTGGTAGACCAATATTGCGTCTCTTCATGTAGCGGATGTAACGACATCAGCATGAGTATGCCTAAAAGAGCTTTTATTTCAGTTGCATTGGTATCTGTCCAATTTTTGGACTGTTTTTGTCGTGCATATAAGTTTGTTTGCTCTGTTATTAGGTCTATTAACTCCATGTCAAAAAACCTTTCAAAAAACTCTTTAGGTGGCGAAACAATCGAAAAAAAGTAATTCGGATAAATGTCTTTATCAAATCCATCTTCTTCAATTTTTTTTGTTATTTCAGGTAGTTGTTCTAAATCCCTTTTTTTCCATTCTGTTTCTTCACAATCTGAATCATTCTCTTGCTCTTCAGAATCGTCGTCGCTAACGCACAGTTCAGCATCATCGTGTACATAATGTTGTGTGGTTCTGATACGCCTATACGTCTCTAAAGGTTCTTCGTCACTTGATGACCAATCATCTTCATTGTCAAAAATACTGTCTATATCTATAAATACGCGGCTACCAATATTCTCATTCAAATTAGTAGTTGACGGATTCTGGGTTTCTGAGACCGACGACGAAGTTGATGCAGCTGATAAGTTGCTAACTGAAGATTGAACACCTTCTTCTTCCGACTCATAGTTATCTAGATCATCTTCTGATTCATCTCCATCAGGGAGATACACTAATTCAACAATTTCCGTACTTCTTAGGGGTATTTGACGTTGGATTTTTCGAGGCGGCATCTAAAAGAAAAATGAAATCGGGCATTGGCAACTATTTATCCATAACAAATAATTTATCATAGCATAGGCAACTATTTTGCCGTTTATTTAGGGCAGAGGCAATGTCAAGTTTCCTTTATCGTAAAAGGTATTATAAGTGCATATTATAACGAAATATTACATTTATTCAATAAATCAGAAAAAGAGCTAAAAAAAACATGTCGTTACTTACATTTTACACAGTATTTTTCTTGATTATGATGGATTTAGGTTAGAACACTGAAAAACAACCTCACATTTTGCACGTTGTCACCAATATGTCAAATATTTCTTTCGATTTGATTGACGGAATTCAAATCGTTGTAACAATATTCTAAGAGATGGCGTTAGCTGTCTATAGTTGCACAATATCAATATACTTCATACATTTTGGCGCAACTTTTAAAAAGTGGTTTGGCAATTATTTTGCCAATGCTCGCGAAAAGGGTTAATAGGTAATTTTGCTTTGGCGGTGATGATGCATACAGTTTTTACAAATAAAATGTGGCATTTGCACTATATCAAACCATTTGCACAGTATATTTACAAGCTTTTTATTAGCTTGCTTCATTCATATGCAATTCCAGTTACTAATAAATGAGACATTTTCTGTAAGTGAGTTTTTATAAACACTTTTACACGTCAATCACATTTTTAAAACTAGATGAGGTCGGCGTTTCCTATCTGACTACTCTTAGAAGAAAGGCCGAAACAAACTCAGCGGTCACAGTCTCTTTTGAAGTCCAGACATAATCTTGGTCAGATCATGTGAAGACCGTGTAGATTGGTGTCTGTGCTAGTTTCGCAGATGCGGATATTTGAAGGCTCACATCCGCTGATGCGGATGTTAAGATATTTTATAAGTTTTTTTTTGATATGGTTGGTGAAATAAAAAAAAAGATAGTATTTTTAATTTTTTTATTACATATCGCTTGCCCGCAAGAATACTGTATTAACTCTAAAAACGTACTTTTTAAGGAGAAGCGATTAAAGTTTTTAACTAAAAATATTGTGGTATATCCATAAGATAAACAGATTTTTTTAAATTATTAATATGTATTAGTATATACTCTATAATTATCCCTAAAGACATTACACTATTTACCAGTATTTTTTAAATTATTTACACTTTTTACCACTTGTGACTGTATTCTTTTGAATGTTACATTTGTTAAAGATGTTTAGTTTAAAAAGAAAACAGTAATTATATATTTTTAAATGCGAATAAAGTGATTAAAAAAACAAAAAAATTAAATCAATTCTCACTTATTAATTAGAAAAAGACCTTAACATCAATCTTGACTTATAAAAATCGAATGAATAACAATCTTAAGGTATTATTCTAGTCTATATCTAAATTCTAGTCTTTGTACCAAAACAAAAATCACAAGGTACTTATTGAACTAGTCAGTCATTATTTAACAAAGTAAAAACAAAAATAAAAATCTCAAAAATGTTAAAAGTTAGTATTACATTAACGTAATAGGAACTTTACGCTTTGCAAGCAAAGTGTAACCTGGTAAATAACAGAATATTGAACAAAATATTTGAAGAACAACAACTTTCTTAAAAAACATACATAATAATGAAATTATTCGTTGAAAAAAAAAACACAATTAATTACTGTAACGCGAGAACTCTAACAAACTAAATAAATTAAATAAAGTAGTTCCGCGAGCCTTACCACGGCTTAGAAAGAGCACGACTGCGCAGCGGCTCTCTATCTCGCTCGCTCCTATTGTTTCACCTACTTATGGGGATCGCTCGCTAGATAAGAAAATCGCCTATTGGTCCGTAGGTCGGGTGGGAGAAGTTGGACATCGCGTCGTCAGGCTACAACACCGAAAGTAATGAATCGCTTGAAGTACCTACTTTCTGAGTATTATAAAAAGTCCGTCGCTGTTGCTAGCAAAGAGTTTTAGTTCTGATCACCGACGGGAAAAGACGTAAAGACGTGCCTACGTACTATATACTTACGCATCCTCCGCGACTCTCGCGATGTTATAAGTTTGTTGTGTATTTTAGTACCTAAGTTCATTGTAATAAACGATATTTAATGTACCCGCATTAAATTATTAATTAAACAAAAAAAAATCTCAATGAAATCAGAAAAAAATCCTCATAGTACTTACTTAAGAATATTATTAAAAATAAATAAGTGATACCATTTTTTATATTTTTAAATGAGTATGTACTATGAGGATTTGTATTAATACTTAAAAGTTACTTATAAATTTTGATAAAAATCTTCATAGTATTTAGGAATTATGTTTTTTTCAACTAATTTCAACAGCCCCTGTTTCTTTTTACTTGTAATTTTAATCCTCTCAGAATAAGCTGCAGGTAAATTCGGTGACATCAAGTCGTTTTGAGTGCTGCGAGTGGACCCTGCTACTTTTATTTGCTTATAGGAGGTGTCAGAGTAAGATGTTTTGTAAAAAAAAGATCCAGGGTCTGAGTTAGATACATAAATAATACTGAAATCATTCATTTTTACAGATTCATTCAGAATATTTTTGGAAAAGTTTTTTCCAATCTTTGATGACACTTCTTTAAAATCGTAAAAACTGTCATAGGTTAATTCATTAACTGCAAATGGTTTACCGTTAGATTTAGCAGTTCTAATTAAAGTAAAATACTGATCAGGTGTATATATCGCTGTGGAACGAAGGGACTTTTTAATTTTTCTTTCAATCAAAGAATGGCAATTGTCACCCTCATTTTGGGTGTGTCCCTTAATTAGGAATTTGTGAGTTATAGAACGAATATTATTAAATCTATTTACTGCTAAGATGTACATTGAAATCATGAAACGGTTTTTCTGCTGCCCCCAGCAATTATCACTGTAGAATATTACGTCAACTAATTGCTCAGCCTTTGTGTCAATTTGGTTAAGATAATTCCAAACGCAAGTTGCAATCTAATTCACACCACGATTGCCATGCCCTTCGTGCCATACATTACAATAAACATCTTTTATTTTCAAATCAGTTATTGTAAAATTTAAAACATTTACTTCGGAGATGTAATAAAAGTTACTTACGTCCCCCCTTGGACAAGGCATTGTTGCTTGTAAGTCATAGACAGCAACAACCACACTGGTCTCTTTCAATTTGTCTTGTTCCTTCTCGGCTCTCGATAGATCTTTTTCAACTAAATGTGTTACATACTCAACTTTAAGAGGATGTTTTTCTTCCCCGGTAGCATTCATGAAAGCCTCACAAGTATCACACCTGTCTTTTTTAGGTGAATAAAAGGCAATATTAAACTCATTATTAAATATATGACTATACAAAACATAGTTACCATATGGCTTATATTCAGTCTGACATAACTTAACGTAATCTCTGTGGAGATCAATCAATGTTTTACTGCCATCAATATAAAGCTTATTAGTATTACTGCGACAGTAATGGCTGTCCATAGTCGGAATAGATTGTATGCTCCCTTATTTCGGATTTAATTATATTCGGTATTTTGGCATGATTTCCATGCTTTCCTCTACCATCTACAGCTACAACGTTACTCATTGTAGGTATACGCTTTTCAAAGACAGTCCTTATTACGCGATCATTTAAGGCAAGTGTGGATTTAAAGAACGTTTTACAAACACGTACTTTATTATTTTGAACCGAAAAATAAAATACATTGTTGCTCTGCCTAGGATTTGCCGCATTTGTGTATTTATATTTCGGATTAATTATAGTAGTACTGTTAATAATGAATTGTCTCTGCATCGTTATGTTGCCCAAATTGTAATATTCATGAAAGATGTTCTGTCTTTCTTCTTCTGACACATTTGCAGAACATTTTAGACGACACTTCTCACCACATGGTGGCCCTACCTTTCTGGCTGGAATGACTTTTTTTTGTTTTTTTGATGTGTAGCTTTGACCTGTGTTTCTTAAACGTTTCGCGACTTCCGATTTCCAGTCGTTAACATTTCGTTGTCGTTTACGTGTGAGTTTTTTGTTCAAATCCAAGTTTTCAATCTGAGAGTCTGCAAGTGGAATGTTTTCGATGCAAGATACGTGTAATGCAGGTGGAATGTTTTCGCGGTGGGCGGAATGTGAGCGTGTACTAGAAGCTGATAATGATGAGCTGGAATTGGAGGAACTGGAGCTGGAAGATGAACTTGAATCCGTTGATGATATTGACGCTGATCTATGTCTAAAGTTCGGATCTTTAACGCTGTCATCTGAATCGAAATCGGGTACATCACTTTTATCGGCTTCACTTAGATCTTCAGTGTTAGATATGCCTAAAATAAAAATAAATGAAGGAATAGTACCTAACCTCCCTCCAGATTAAAAAATCATTCAAATATATTCTCACCATTAATATCAGTAATATTTGCATCGTTGTTCAAACAATTTTCAATAGCACTGGATCCTGGAATATTATGATCTGGAGCATTTATATACTCAATCAAATTGGTTTGTACATTATCTGTAATAAGAAAAATAAATAAAAAAATGAACTTGATAAATGAATCGGCATAAAAGCGGCATAGCGTAACAACTAGAAAAACGTGTCATTGCAATACTTAAATTACTACTTAATATTTTGGTTTCCTCATGTTACTCGTACTTTGATCAAAAGAAAAATAATGATTATTTTAATAATATTATAAATGTGAAAGTTAGGATGTTTAGGTATTAGTCAATGACGTCAGAATGGCTGAATAGATCCGGATAAACAATAAATACATAGCCTTCTTGTGTTCGATATTGACCCGGGCAAAACCACGAGTAAAAGTTATTAATACCTATTATAAATAAATGACTATTCTTACCATTTGGATCAGATTCGCATGCGAAATCAACATTTTCTAAACATTCGATGTAGCCAGGGCCTTGTTCATCTAAGCTAGTATTAAGATTTTCGGATGAGTTCAAATTATATTGACGGTTATTCGATGTCTCACCCTGTGCTACTATACATTTTCGAATATAATCTAGTCTTTTCTGTGGTATCATTCTGAAATAAAGAATATGAAACTGAAGATCATAGACAGAATTAGACAAACTGCTATCTAAATTAACTAGTTGTAAACAGAACATCGTAGTTTTTACGTTTGATACATTAACATCCACTAAAATTCAAATGAACACAGACACATTTTGTAATAATACTTGAATAAGATACAACTTATGGTGAATAAAGTAGCAAACAAAAAAATACACAAAACTTTTAATAGATCATAGGCATAACTCAAAATAATACTTTGTTCATTTAAACGCGGGGTACACTAACCGATGCGTTATAGTGAAGAATACAGGTTAATTTTCGTGTTAAAACTCTGTTCTAAATAGGATTTCGAAAATAAAATACTTAACGAAAAATACAGCAAGAAATCACAATAATACACTTTACTTCTTATAGTAAAACCGAATTTATGTATCATTAATAGATAATACTCTGTTTCAAATAACAGCACGGGTCAAACTGGTTCAAGGACAGGAGCAACACTGAACGTGTCGTTCTTCCTTTTTCTAGCGAAACAGAAAGAGCGAGAAGGATATAGATATAGAAGCAATTTTCGACTTAATTTAAAAGGTAGAACGTACTATTTTTAGTCGAACTGTATTATTAAGACAGTTAGTGCCAAATTTTGACATAATACTGTATTCTTCCGGACAAGCGATATATTATTTAGTAACTGAAGTTAAAAATTGGAGTATTATATTTGATAAAAAGTAATATTGCCGCCTTTTCGGGGTCAAGTTTGTTACGCAGAGGTTCATATATTAAACCCGCACTACTGAACAATTGTTCGCTAGGAACACTGGCTGGTGGTGGCGATAAAAATCTGCGTGGTATTGGTGATAACAGTTTCAATTCTTCTTTATTATTAATGTCAAAATGTCAATGACTAATGTACCTACGTGCCTATAACATCGTAATAAATTTTTGTAAAAACTCACGGTCACCACTCACTTGCACGGGAACTGCACACAAATAAAATATGACATTTATGACTAAGAATATAATAAGTATTTCACAGATTCACAGATTATCAGTATTTTTTGTTGTACTTCCGCGTTAACTTCGATAAGTAATTCCGTCGATGTCTGGGCCCTTGGATTAGACGAAACTTCCTGCACAGAGAGGCCCGTAGCCTTGCATTGCTGTTTTGCCTCTTGATAAGCCTCACCAGGAGCAAAAAGAGTGTTATGAAGACTATAAGTAAAACTCCATATGAGAGCCCGGTACCCAAGCCTCGCATTGCTGTTTTGCCTCTTGATAAGCCTCACCAGGAGCAAAAAGAGTGTTATGAAGACTATAAGTAAAACTCCATATGAGAGCCCGGTACCCAAGCCTCGCATTGCTGTTTTGCCTCTTGATAAGCCTCACCAGGAGCATAAAGAGTGTTATGAAGACCATAAGTAAAACTCCATAGTCCCTGTCGTCGACGACACTTTGGCCGATCCAAGTAACTTGATCCTTCATAGTGGCTCCACGAAGTTAAATAATTATTCCAACACCAACCAACGGCTGTTGTTAGGCGAATGATTAATTATAGGTATCACTCTCCATTTTATTCCTTTTCCCAAATATGGCTCCATGATAACTATGTCAGAAGTCGTATGATTCGCGCACATCTGGGAGTGGCGCGAGGAGATGAAGCGCCGGGGCGTAACTCCGCTGCCGCGAGAAATCGCGGCACAGCGGACAGAGCTCCGGCAGGATCTCATGGCGGCATGGAGAGTGCGATTGTCGCAACCCAGTGCTGGGCACGCCACAATTGCGGCGATAAGTCCCCTCTTTGAGGAGTGGCTGGAGAGGCGCCACGGCGTCCTCACCTTCCGCCTGACGCAGGTCCTCACCGGACATGGCAGCTTCGGGAGGTACCTGTGCAGGATTAGGCGGGAGGAAACGCCCGGGTGTCACCACTGTGCGGATCGTCCGGAGGACACGGTGGAGCATACGGTGGAGGTGTGCCCTGCTTGGGCGGAGCACCGCCGTGTCCTCGTGGAGGCGATTGGCGGCCATGGTACGGAGCGAGAGGGCATGGGAGGCGGTCACCTCCTTCTGCGAAGCAGTGATGCTCGCGAAGGAGGAGGCGGAACGCGTGAGGGAGAGGCAAAGCCTGCGCCCTCACGCCCCTAACCGCCGCCGCTGAAGACACCCTGGGCGTCGGGAATCCCAGGCGGATTCCCGGCCACCATAGGCGCGGGCTTGCGGACGGCGAGCAATGGGTAGTTCGCCGTCCGATAAGGACCAGGCCCGGGTCGATGGCGCGTCGTGTTCCACGCGCGCCTCAAAGAGGTGTCAGCACACCTGACGGGGTCCGTTAGGACCGATGCCTGCCAGGGTTGCGGAATAGTCCGAAAGGGATACCGGGACCCTGGCAACAGGCAACCGAAGGAACACGGGTGGGTTTTAGTCAGTAAGAGTCTGACACGCCCTTCCGCTCCGCCCAGAGCGGGAGAAGTCATATGAGGATTTCAAAAAAAAAGGTCGTATGATAAGCATTGTGAATTGAGTCTGATAATGATTGTACGAAACTAATAAATGTGTCGGATGAGTATCTCTAATAATTATCCTCATCCTAACTAATATTATAAATGCGAAAGTTTGTATGATTGCTAGTAGGTACAGTAGCGGTCTTATGTCGCTAGGCCATTTTTTTGAGTAATCGACTGACGGTTCGGTTTGACTTACGACCTTCTTCTATAAGTTGTTCCACACGCACACACACTCACTTGGTTTATAACTTATAGTAGTTCATAATTTCAACCAGCAAAATGTAAGACATGATAGCTCAATGGTTACGTCCTTTGATACTTGTGTGTTTTCAGCGAGCCGACAGTTCGAATCTCTCCTGCGGATATATTTTTTTAAAATAATTACTATTTATAGTTCACTTTTTCTTTTTAATATTTAGTTTAGTTTTTAATAATAGGTCTTTACCTATGAAATTGCCGTTTTGTATGAAAAAATTTAAACGAATTTTTTTCATGATTTTTTTATTTGTATTAATCGAAGTAATCACCCATGCAATCAATGCATCTTTGCCATCGCAGTGGCAGTTTATTGATGCCCTTCTTAAAGAAATCAGCTGGACGGGAGGCAACAAATTCTTCAAAGGCATTTTGTACTGCCTCTCGGGTATTGAATTTTTTTCCCGCCAAGAAGTTATCCAAATTCTGGAAAAAGTAGTAGTCTGTAGGCGCAAGGTCTGGTGAGTAGGGCGGATGACGGAGAGCTTCCAACCCCAGTTCTTGCAACTTGGAGACCGTCTGCTGTGCAGTATGAGGCCGCGCGTTGTCGTGCAGGAGCAGCGGAGACGAGCGATTGACCAATGCTGGTTGGAGATGCGCCAGCTTCTCCATCATTGTGTTCAGTTCTTCACAGTACACATCTGCAGTAATGCTCACCCCGTTTGGTAAGAAGCTGTGATGAATCACACCGGCGCTAGACCACCAAACAGTGACCATCACTTTTCTAGGGGTAAGTTTTCGTTTAGGGCATTGTTAAGGTGCTGAACCAGGATCCAACCAACTTGCTGAGCGCTTGCGGTTATCAAACAGAATCCATTTTTCATCGCAGGTAACAATGCGGTTCAAAATTCCTTCATTTGTGTGTCTGTTGAGCAGTGCAAGGCACGTCTCGACGCGTACTTTGCGCTGGCGATCATTGAGTTCGTGGGGCACCCATTTGTCAAGCTTTTTTACCTTGCCAATTTGACGCAAATGGACCAATATTGTTTTGACGCTAACGTCGAAAGCTGCTGCTAATTCAGCCGTAGATTGTGTATCATCAGCTTCCACAATCGCCTTTAATTCGTCATTGTCGACCAAAGTCTTCGGACGACCGCGAGGTTCATTTTTCAGGTCGAAATTTCCAGAACGGAAGCGAGCAAACCAATAACAGGTGGTGCGTTGGTTTGTAGTGTTAGCTCCGTAAACGTCGTTGATGTTGCGTGCCGCTTGTGCCGCGTTGCTGCCACGACGGTACTCATATTCCATAATTACTCGAATTTTTAACGTATCCATGATGACGAAAAAGATTGAAATGCGATGAAAATGTAACACTAATCAATAAAGAAATGACTACTTTTGGAAAAAAAATCCATGTTTTTAAAATAAAATTAATTTGAAATTAGAATTCTTAGCCAAACAAAAATTATTTTGATTTGAAATGGCCAGTACTGCAGAACGGCAATTTCATAGGTAAAGACCTAATATTTAATATTTAGTAGTAGATCGATAATAATCATTCGTTTTTTGTTTCTTTTATTCGTCTTGTTCACATAAATAATAAAGTTTAGTAGGTAGCCCATAAAAAAACTTTACTTCGATTTTTGTGGTCTACCTACTAATCATTTTGATTTCTGTGAGTACAGATCCTGTTCGTTACGAGTATTCACATCTTATTTCATATAATCTCATAATATATTCTCATCAGTAACACACACCGTCGCACTAACGCGAAACAACATTATATTTCTGTTGCATTTAGAATAAGCGTCATAGAGGTGACCTTTCTTACCATTGCATTGATAAAATTCACTTATAGTTGACATGTGCCCGTAGCTGTTTGAGTAAAGCAATGGATACGCGATCAATGAGGCTTGATTTCGAATCCCACATAAAACGTGTGAATGTTAGACCATATTTGTATTTATAACAAAAACTTTTAGATATTTGTATTTATTTAAAGTGTATTTATGCATAATATTTATAAGAAACTAAATATTAGTTTTTGTATTATTATTTAACTATTTATGTGATTAAAAATCACTTATATAGTTAAATAATATTTATCTTTTCGGTGTTGAAAGGTGGAAATAAAAAAATTGTGCTATGATAACAAAAATGTTTATTCGTTTTATTCATTTATAAAATTAACAAACTTTTATGAGAATTGTGACGTCACATTCCTACCTAGATAAAAGAAGTTCTGTTGTTAACCGTTCTTAAGATTTTTTGTTAGTGGGTACCACTACCCACTTAGTCAATTCATAATAATATAACAAGGAATGGATATTCTAATACTTAATAACACAAATATAATATTGTTGATACCCACTTATTATAGGTATCGGCAGAGTTTATGGAAAACTATTACCTATATGATATTTTAGACTTTATGCATGTTTTTATATAACGTCACAATGAATGTTATATTGAGGTTATATAGCTTAAGTGTTCATTTTCTTGACGAAAAGAAGATTGAAACTAAACCTCAATTTAAGATCATTAAATAATTACGGTTATGTTAATATAAATATTTAGTGACACCGTCTAATAATTATAACCAAACATCTAGGTATTAATATTTTGTATAACTCCCATTATTTTCGATGCAGTCAAGTAGACGTTTGCGCATCGACCCTACAATATTACCACATATTTTGGTTCCTCTTAAATTTTCCCACACCTCCTTGCAATGGGTTTTTAATTGTTCTATACATCTCTCATCCCGTGACTCCCACCTTTGCACCATCAAACCCCATATATTTTCTATGGGGTTGAGGTCGGGTGATCGCGCTGGCCATGGAACAACAATTATTTCCGGGTGATTGTGAAACCACTCACGCACAGTGCTCGCCCGGTGAATAGGACAATTGTCCTGGACAAATGCTACTTGAGTCAACTCATCAGCTGGGTAAATGTTGCGCACAGCAGGTAGCATGACATCATCTAATACTTCTACATAAGTAGAACTGTTGGCGCGTGGAGGAATAAAAGCCAGTTCTCCTGGACCTGCTGCACTCATCCATCCCCACATATTAATCGTAATTCTACCTGACTCTGTATTTGGGATTATGTTTTTATCACACCAGCGTGTGTTATTTTTGCGCCATAAATGAAGTCTACCCTTTTGACTAGACTTAAAGGTTTTTTCATCTGAAAATATGGTACTATTCCAGTCAAAATCTAAATAATCCCGTGCGAAACGCAATCGTTCTTGTTTATGTCTTTCTGTCAAGAAAGGCTTTTTAGCCGGTCTTCTGTTATGCAAGCCTTCAGCGTGAAGGGCACGGCGAACAGTTCGCACTGAAGTGTCGAATAAGTTTGCAAAGTATCTAGTTTGTGTGAAACCATTTGTTTCATACTCGCCCACCATATATCGTCGCTGTGCCTCGCTAATAAGCGTTGGCCTTCCACTTCGCTGTCGACTAGCAAGGCTACCCTCTTCCTCATATCTTTTAATCCAGAGACTAACAGTATTCCTCTAAAACAAAAAAACAAAAAATATTAGTTATAATAAAGTAGCTATAACAAAATGCTACTACTAACAAGACTTCATTTTTATAAAATATAATAATATTTATTTAATGTAACAATAAAATATAAAAACTCTGCAATAAATCCAATAACAAACACTTGTTATTTTTAATAATATTTATAATATAACAATATCCCTCTCACAGAGAGAAGGCCTGTGTCCCAGCAGTGGGAACATTAATAGGCTGATTATGTTATGTGATAACAATATAACATTAAAATATTAAAACTCTGCATTTATAAATCCAATAATAAACACTAATTATTTATCGGCCTCATGATGGATTTAAAAAATAATTAAAACAATTAATCCATATGCCACCAAATAATCTTAGGTATTTTCAAATAAAAGTTAAGTTACAATTCATAAATAAAATCACTCACATTTAGTCCGGTTTCATCAGATATTTGTCTTCTATTAAGACCACTTTTATGCAGCGCAATAATAGTCGCCCTCGTCTCAATATTAATATTTGCAGACATTTTGCAAATTTTGAGTAGTAGTTTAATTTCTCTTTGCTATTAAACCACACATCACTAACCAACAACTACAACCAAACGACAACATTCATTCCGATCAAGTTAAATATTCCTAAAACTCATGTCTACCTCACAGAAATCTAAATTCTTCATTACCTTCCTAACTTTACGAAATGTGTGAACAAGGCGAACAAGATAAAGAATAATATCATTATATTTCTGTCCCATTACTTCCAATCAAGTAAAAACTTACAAAAAGTCTAATGCTACGCGGGATTTGAACTCACGGCTCATCGATTCTATCTGAACGCGCTTAACCGCTAGGTCAACTTGACTCAGATTGTAAGGTTGAAATTATGAACTACAATCACTTGAAGATGATGCATGTCTCTTGAAAATAGAAGGTCGTAAGTCAAACTAAACGTCAAGCGATTCCTTTATACTAAAGCTTAGCGACTTTTGCCCGGCACTGTACATAAGCTTGTGAGTATTTTTCGACTTGGAAGATGGGCATCACTGAGAGACTCAAAATGGACCCACCTAGTCTGAGCTTCTTAAATGCATAATTCCGGCCTCTTCAGGCCTGTTCCACAAAATGTTCCAAGGTAGAGATTTAAAAAATATTATTTTCGAAATGAAATTACTGGAATTTCGAAAATGTAATTCTTGATCTGGGTCGCCAATGAGACGCGCTTTGCGGGGGTATATTTTATTTTTTATTGGGACAGGCTAAGTGGGCCAAAAGGGTCATGTTCCACATGTTCCGGGGTGTTCCAGGGTTTTGGGGCCTCAGAGCCCTCTCCTGAGATGTCTCAGTGATATCCAGAGTACCACCATTAACTACTCTTATATATATAGTATTATTATTTTCGAGAGTGTTCTTTATCTCAGTTCTTAGGCTGGTTTTAGCTACGTTTACGGGCCAAAGCCAAGTAAATGCAGCGTGTGGTGTGTATATAAGATGAATGTGTGTTTTCTTCCTCCAACTGCATGAATTTCCTAACTATTCTGCAGGTATTTCAGATGGCAGCTTTCTGTAGGTCGATATAAACAGATTCTTCTAATATATTAATTTTAGGCTACGGAGAAGATTTTTGGGGATAACGCCGGTCGTGGAGAGACCTATAGGGATAACGTATACTTTTTCCTGTTTCCAGATTCTTGTCACTTCTTCTTTAAGGTCAGCATATTTACTTATTTTTTCAGTTATGGTTTTTTGTAGGTTATGGGTGTTAGGAACTGCAATTTCTATAAGATACGTGATTTTACTTATTTTATCCTGTAGGGTTATGTCTGGTCTGTTGTAGTGGATAGTCCTATCTGTAAGTATGGCGCGATCGTAGTACATTAGCAGTGTTATTTATAAAAATCTCGCTAATCACTGATTAGCGACTGCTTAGCTAAGCAAATGGTTAGCTCTTAATCAATGATTAACTTTCTTTATTTATAAACGCTAGTTAGCAATTGATTAGTTGCGAAACGAAATAGAGGTAACATTATGCGTTCGGCACAGATTATAATCAAAATAGTCGACTATAAAACAAAGTTTTAAGACAAAAGTTGTCAAAACCACCCTTTTTGTATCTGTCGTGACTTTGACGGACAAAAGTCAACAATTTCATTGGAAAAATTAAATTTGAATAAAATCCTATAATAAGTATAATTAATTGTGTTTGCGATGGTATATCAATATTAAAAATAATAAGCGTTAATAAATTGGAGTTATCTGGAAAAAGTATTTATCTCTGAATTTATATCTACTTATGTAAAACAATGTAATCTGACCAAAGGAATGTGAAAGCAGTAGCTATGTATTTTCATGCTACAAACTAAGCCTGTTAAAACAAATATACTATTTTATAAATGTATGCAGATACTTGTGTGTGTTTTATATTACTTCCTATTGCTTTTGCACCAGGGTTTCCGTATCTTTTGTTAACAGTTCATGTACTTATTTACAGGTACAAGTTTCACTGCTGCTATGAAAGCCACTAGCTTTTTACTATTTAACCTCATTAATTGCGAGTTTAGAAAAGTTTTCACCTCAAAAACATTGCCTGTTTGTGACCGCGTTTTATTTAGTGATTGGGCTACACCGGGAATTTACAAGAGTAGGCAAAGGTTATTTGAATTGTATAATGAAAAAACATATAACCATGATGAAACTTTTAAAGAATTTGTTAAAAAATATTCCAATACTTTTAAACGAGCCTGTTCCTCAGCAAAGGCCATACACATTAAAAATAAAATAAAATCTTCTGGAAATAAAATTAAAACCACTTGGAATATTATTAATTCAGAAACGGGAAGAACGACAGTACGGAATCGTGACTTCCATCTAAAAATCAATGATGTAGATATTGAGGCAGACGTGGAGGTAGCGACTGAGTTTGAAAATTTCTTCACTAATATTCCCATTTTAACAACCAAAACTCTGTCATCATCGTCCTCCGCTTCTGCTTACTCAATAATAAAAGAATGTGTACCAGAATGTGACAAACTTTTTGCATTTACAATTATTACTGCAAAAGACATTATAGAATCTTTTAAAAATCTTGATGTAAAAAAAACTACTGACCTTTGGGGGTTGTCAGTACATACCATGTCTTCAATAATTGATGTTATTTCACCCTTTTTAGCAATCGTTTTTAATTCTTGTATTGCATCTGGTGTATTTCCTGATCTGATGAAACTTAGCAAAGTGATTCCACTGTTCAAATCTGGCAGTACAACTGATCCTACGAATTTTCGGCCTATTTCGATATTACCTACATTGAGCAAAATCTTTGAAAAATTAATTTTAAAACAAATGTTAGGACATTTCAATGCACATAATTTACTACATCTAAAACAGTTTGGTTTTACAAAAGGTCGTTCTACTACAGACGCGGGCGTGGAATTACTGAAGAGCATATTCGAGGCCTGGGAGGAGTCGCAAGATGCTCTTGACATTTTCTGCGACTTGTCCAAGGCCTTCGATTGCGTTCATCATGATACACTCATCAGGAAACTATACCACTATGGTATGAGGGACAAAGCTCTCGAACTTCTGACTTCTTATCTGAATAACAGAATTCAGAGGGTCGATGTTAATGGCAAGAGATCTGCAGGATCTGCGGTCACTATGGGCGTTCCACAGGGTTCAATTCTAGGTCCTTTCTTATTTCTAATTTATATAAATGACTTACCTTATCATATAAGGGATAATAACAAAATCGTATTATTCGCAGATGACACTTCGCTCATTTTTAAAATCAAACGTCAATTAGTCAAATTTGAACAAGTTAACTATGCACTCTCTAAAGTTGTGCATTGGTTTAATGTAAATAATCTTCTCCTTAACGAAAAAAAGACAAAACTGATTAAATTTTCAACGCCAAATGTCAGACAGCTAACTACCAATGTTCAAGTCAATGGAATAGAGTTGGACCCTGTTGATTCAACGGTTTTTCTTGGAATAACTATTGACGGCAAATTACAATGGGGCCCACACATAGAAAAACTGTCAGGAAGGCTTAGTTCGGCCGCCTATGCTGTTAAAAAAATTAGACAGATAACTGACGTAGATACAGCCAGAATTGTTTATTTTAGTTATTTTCATAGTCTTATGTCTAAGGGAATTCTTCTCTGGGGAACCTGTGCGGACATTAATACTATCTTTGTTTTACAGAAAAGGGCTGTTCGAGCCATTTACAACCTAGGTCCAAGTGATTCCCTTAGAGAAAAATTCAAAGAAGTAGATATTCTGACTGTAGCCTCACAATATATATTTGAAAACCTGTTGTATGTACACAAAGATATATCAAATTTTAAGAAAATGTCCGATATTCATAGTATAAATACCAGGAACAAACACAATCTTGCTGTACATCGCACTCGTCTCCACAGAGTAGGCAACTCGTTCATGGGTCAATGTATACGCTTTTACAACAAACTTCCCATTGATATTAGAAATTTACCCATTAAACGATTTAAAGGCTGTATTAAAACCAAACTTTGTAAAAAAGGGTACTATAAAATTGCGGATTATTTAGAAGACAAAAAAGCATGGGATTGAGCTGCTCGCTCTGCTAAAACCTTAGAACTTGACATTTTAATTATTATCTAAAATCATTACAATATACCAGTTTTATAAACCTACAAATTGACATTGTTGAATATTTTATACAAAATGACATTATTACTTTGTAAAGTATTATTTTATTTTAATTATTGTGAATGTGAGGACTATGTGGATCATTTTTATTATCTCTTTTCTCTCTTTCTTTAGTTTTAATCTGGCAGTTTGAGTACTTTTAGCGGCCTACCCAAATGTCCTTTCTTTGGTATTGTTCGTCGAGTCGTTGAGCTCCTTAAGCTCTGAGTTGAGCTCCTCGGTTACTGACAAATGCTTGCACTGACTGGACAGGTCCACTCAAATCTGTGTGGTTCTTTCCTCAAAAGACCATTTCAGACTCTAATCTACATGGTCCTCATATGGCCTGACCAAGATTATGTCTGGACCTTAAAAGAGACTGCGACCTCTGAGTTTGTTTCGGCCTTTCTTCTCAGAGTAGTCAGATAGGAAACGCCGACCTCATCGAGCTTATTTTATTTTTTTAAATATGACGTGTAAAAGTGATTCTGATATCCTATTTACAGAATAAACAATTTCATTTCATTTCATAGCACCTAGCACAAATACTATTCATCCTCGTAAAGATAAGTGAGGACACCATGCTACGTGAAAAAGATGAGGAATACGAGTGGCATAAGAAAAGAATGGCACCCATGTCTTAGGAGGAAGAATTATGGAAATCAATAATAATTAATTTATAACACAAAATTAGCTTTAATATATCAAAATAAATTATTTTCTATAAAATGTATCTTGTTATTTGTGTGACTGCCACAACGTAACTTTTCTTTAGTTCTGGGCCTTAGAGCTAGCTCAATAAGATGAGGGGCACATGGGATAACACATTGGATAATAACATTCTGATGAGCTTCCTCACGAAGTCGATTCTCTTCAAATCTAAACACCTACTGAACTTCCTCCTAATTGAGGTTTCCAGAAAGCCTTTCATCATGACTGTGTAATTCGAATGAGAATATTATATAATAGGCAATCACCCTCGTAGTGGATTTAAATGAGCTTTGCAGGTGCAGTTCCTGCCAGGCGGCGCACAGTGTGTAATTTCCATAATCTAGAGGGACAAAAGTCTTGAACCTAAACTATACAAATTTACTACGGGATAAAATGTATTGATTGAAATTTAAAGACGTTTTCGAGGTTTTAGACATATATTGCAACCATATTATATAACATATAACACGAATTAGTAATTATTTGAAAGTACAAAAAAAAAACAAAAAAAAACGCAGATTTTATAAAGAGAGAGAGATTAATTTTAAGAATCATGAAGACCTTGAACATGAAGAAATTTCAGAATAGTGAGATTCTTCAAAGTCGCTCTGGGTATCAGAATCTGAATTATCTGACTGAACTCCTTCGTGTTCAATGTCAGAAGACCTTATTTCTAAAAGTTCACAGACTTCAGGATTCATTTGGCTACGTCTAGTTTTGGGAGCAGCACGTAAGCTTGCGATGTAGGGGTCTGATGTTATTAATAATCGATTTATTAAGTCTGTGTCCGTGTCCACTCTTGAAGTTTTTCGCGTAAAAAGTTCCCTAAATTTTCTGTTGTCCTTATTTCTAGCCTCTTGTGCTTCTTCCGAAAGTTGGCCGATTGGAAGGACACAAGAAGTAATTATGTCTTTTCCGTGAAAGAGTATTTTGTGCACGCTAACGGGCATCGGGTACCATGAGTACTCTTTTATGTATAAGTCTCACGTTTGCTTAGCAAATTCCTGAAACTTATTGATATTAATGTGAAATCCGCTATTTATGCATTCTAAGATGACATGGAAGCGCTTAATAAGCTCAACATTAACACCTGTTATTACAGCTGACTTTTCAGAATTTCTGAAGAACTTACGGGCTGTGTTACCATCATTGGTATTTCCAGTTTGTTGTTTAGGCATATCTACTAATAAGCCTAACTCACTCCTGAACTTTTCTTGTATTTGTTTCTTTTTCTCGGCAACTTTTTTTTTATTCTCAGCTCCTCGAGCCTGCCACGATTTTATTTCAAGTCGATACGAAATGTGCAATATGCATTCAAAAAATCTGATCCATGAATGTAGAGGTGATAGGCCCAAAGAAAGAAGATTGCTATTTACCGGCTTTTCTAAGATGCGGCTTACATTATTCATGTCCTTTGGCTTTGCACCACATAAATAGCAAGTCTGTGTGGAAGCACATGATGCTACGGCATTACATATTTTGCCATCAATCATGCAAAATATCAATGTTGGCTTAACCAAGACCTCAATGTCATTTACAATCATTTTAGTAGGTGAGAGTGAAGTTACTTGTTCCTTAATTTTATTCACCTCCGTCGTTATAACATTCACGGTTTCCTTGGCAAACACGAACTTGATGGGACGACAATATCTGGTCGAAGCAGGTGAAAGGTTTTGCCACACAATCTTTTTGACGCTCTGTTCATTTATTGCATTGATTTGAATAGGCACCATCGATATACTGAACAAACTTTCATCACTGCAATGTTCTTCAGAGAATTTTTGTTTGTATTTATTTTGCTCCGCTCCATCACATCCCCATTTTACAATAATATCTAAACTTTTCAAGTCACTCATAGTCTTCAGTACTTCCTCTTGCACTTTACACAATCGTATAATTGTGTGGTCCATTAGAGATTGCAAGTTAATTTCGGCGGACGTTTCTGTGACATTAATGCCATTAGGGTATCACAATTGTTTTGCCGCTTGAACCCTGTAGTAAGGTGGATAATTTTTTTTGTTAATTCTTTTAACTTGCTCTCTTATAATATAATATTGGTGTGTAGAGAGATTCGCATCGACCATTAACGCGAGAGCTTGATCTGCCGAAAGTCCGATCGGTTTTGAGGTCTCTAAACTCTTTCGCGTTTTTTTTATAACAGTACCTCTTCTAGGCGAAAACTGACAAAGTTCTTTTACAATTGCTGCCGAATCTTTTTTTCCATCTTTGCGAAGTTTTACTTCAGTTGCCATTGCTATCTCTTGCAGACTCGATGTTTCAAGAAGATGTTGTATGCGTCGTCTTTTTGTTTTAGTGCTCGAACTTTCAAAGTCTTTTTGCGGTCTTCCAAGCGAACCCGAACTCGTTTCAGGTCGTGACACACCTCCGAGCGCTTCAGAGGCAATATCAGGTAACGGTAAGTTTCCTTCTAACCACACAGAATTTGTTTTTAGGAATCGATCTCGATGTCTTCCCGACTTCAACCATTTTTGTTCGATTTTTTGGGAAAAACTTCTGATAGTCACTTTTAAACTACTTATAACATCATCCAAAAAGGACGGGTTACCAAGTTCTTGCAATATGTGGTGTAGCAGAGCATCCGTTCTTATTTCTTTTGCGTTAAGGCACAACTCGATATTACTATCAAAATTACCCCGAAGCACATATTAAACCTATGGGATCGAACAGGTGGTTCAATAAAATCCGCCATCTTGCCTCTTAGCATCCTCTTATCAGTGGACCGGTGGTGTTTAATTTTCACTAATCTACTAAAGCTACTAATCAATTGCTTGGCGACCTCTTAGCGCTAAATAGCGTTTATGAATAGAAATTTTGCTAATCAATTGATTAAAATTCAACTAGCATTTATAAATAACACTGTTTATGTGTATCATTTTCTAGGATAGTTTGTGGTGTGTACTTGTAGTAAGGAGTGTTAGAGTTTTGTATGAGATTGTGTTTGAGTGCTAGTTTTTGATGAATAATGTTTGCTACCTGGTTTTGTCTGTGAGTGTTATCTGTCTGTGTGAGGGTTGTGCACGCTCCAGTTATGTGTTGTATGGTTTCTGGTTGAATGTGGCATCTGCGGCATTTATGGTTTGTGGTGTTAGGGTCTTTAATGATATATTTCCTGTAATTTTTGGTGTTGATAATTTGATCTTGTATAGCTATGATGAAGCCTTCTATTTCAGGGAACAGATTACCTATTTTAAGCCACCTATTAGACGCAACTGTGTTAATAAGGGATTGTTCTAAATCATGAGGGTGTCTACCGTGCAGGACTTTCTTTTTCCAGTTTTCAATTTTATGGTTCGGTGGGTCTGGGTTATTTGTGTCTTGTATATTTTGTTCATTTAAGTGGGGTGTAGTTAAAATCATTTAGAGAAATAGCTTAGTGTATAACACTAGTGCGAGATTTTGAATAGAAGAATGTTTTTAGCCTAGTGATTTGTTTCTGCCAAAGGTGAGGGATGACTATTATTATTATTATTTTTAAAAACGTCTTTCAACTTGCTCGGGACCCAGGGGTCCCGAACCTTTGGAAGGCGTACGAGGAGCCGAAGCCAACTCGTAGAGGCCCGTTGGACAATTTCAAAAGGAATCTGGCACCAACCGACGATTATCCCTGTATGCACTATGCAAGTGCACCCAAGGACAACCCCCGGTTGGTGGCATGGCATGGGGTGACTTGCACACTCAATAATGGGCCCCCGAAAACAGTCGCTAGCACATAGTGGCGTAGGGACAAGGGGGCAACACTTCCTGAGGTGCTTGAGGAGTGGAGAGGTATTCCACGGCTTTCAGAACAATCCCAGAGCCCGGAAGATGGTCAAGATCCCTACGAGCACTTACTGGAATACTTCCTTCCTCCGAGCACGTTTGCTCTTGCGAGTTTCCACTCAAGCCGGCTAATAAAGGTAAGAATGAGGTGGGAGCTCTGTTCCTCGTCAGTGTTCACTCCAGCCGGCCAATAATGGAAAGCCAGAGGTGAGGAACAAGACTTCTCCCGGAAGATAGGGTCCGTGGGGTCGCAACTGCCCAACAGCTCGCCACATGCTGCCCTGCGGGTTTTTGTATATCTCTTGGTCTGGCTCCTCACTCTAGACCCGTCCCGGCAAAGTAAACTCTACCGGCACAGACCCAGAGTTCGGAGCGCGCAAGCCCCACCACGACGTCAACGTAGAGATACGGCGGTGGGGATATTATTATTATTATTATTAGAGAGTAGTAGTATAGTGGTCACCTGGCTGGAGGACTTGCCTGACATACCCTGGAACACCTTGGAACATGTAAAACATGACCTCTTTTGACCCAATTAGAAAGTTCTAAATGTTATCAAAAAATACCTACTTGCAGCCTGATCCATTTACAGACTAGTTTAGCAACCACATTTAGACATTCTAGCCATTTCGATACAGGAAAAAAAAATTTGATCACCTTAGCCCCGAACACATACACATACATAAAGAACCACGCCACACTTCCCCTCGAAACATAAGCTAGATAGTCGCCATCACTTGCCTCTTTATCAGACTGAATGAGCCCTGAATTTTCATCATCGTATGCGCATAATAGAATGTTTAAATCAAGCGCTGCCCGTGACTTGGTGGTGCTATTTACCATTAGGCCTTGACTCTGACCTACAGTTTCGAGAACATGGGCGCTCAAGATCTTCTTCCCAGCCGGAGAACTGTTTATAGCTTGCAGTGCCAGGCGAACATACTCTTCGCGTTTCGCAGGCGTCAAAGCGAGCGACTTGCTTCTAGTCGATGCACGTTCAATAGCGGGCGTTGCTTTGACGGTCTCAACAATTGCAACTGGCTTCGGCGCATGCTCATCATCGTCGGAATCGAAACCATTGGACAGTATATTATGTTTCTCCACCTCCTTTAACGCCGAACTGACTGAATGGGCAGGGCTTAAAGCCTGCGCCCTCACGCCCCTAACCGCCGCCGCTGAAGACACCCTGGGCGTCGGGAATCCCAGGCGGATTGCCGGCCACCATAGGCGCGGGCTTGCGGACGGCGAGCAATGGGTAGCTCGCCGTCCGATAAGGACCAGGCCCGGGTCGATGGCGCGTCGTGTTCCACGCGCGCCTCAAAGAGATGTCAGCACACCTGACGGGGTCCGTTAGGACCGATGCCTGCCAGGGTTGCGGAATAGTCCGAAAGGGATACCGGGACCCTGGCAACAGGCAACCGAAGGAACACGGGTGGGTTTTAGTCAGTAAGAGTCTGACACGCCCTTCCGCTCCGCCCAGAGCGGGAGAAGTCATATGATGATTTCCCACCCAAAAAAAAAAAAAAGGGCTTAAAGTGTTGACTGAATTAGATGATATACCAAGAAGTGTCATAACATCCAATTCATTATGTATGTGCGATTCTTCACGTACTACATCAATACGCTGATATGGAGTAATAATCTCATTAGGGGTGGCAATTTGATATGAATATCTGATCTTTCCATCTTCAGTAGTTTTTGGAGCATGTCTAGCAACAGAAGCAGTCGACATTCGAAAACGGGTTGTATCTCGCATACCACCGAATCTAAATTCATCTTCGCCGATCATTATCGTTAATTGCCATTCGATTACGGAAAATCGTGTATTCCCGTTCGTCCCCTAGACTTCGTCCCCCGAGGGGGACGAACGGGAATTCGTTATTTATTTTCCCGATGGTCCCTCAAAATTTTTTGGGGGGACGAATGGGAATAATTTATTAATTCTTTTTTGGGTCTATTGCTCCCACTAAATAATATAAGACTGGTGGTTTTAATAGGTAAAAAAACAAAATTGAAATAAAAATCAGTCATTTATTAAGGAATAAAAATCACAGAATCAACTTTGCGATAACTCGCAATATTTTTATATATAATATTTTTTTAATTATGAATAAAATTCTCCTTATAACTAAAAATTATGATTTAAAAATCTGTGTATACAGATTACAATAAAAAAAGTCTGTATTATATTACAATTAAACACTACAAACAGACTTTTTACCATTCAGGTTGTTTCCTTTTGAAATATAAGTCACTATTTTTCGTAGAGTTGCTTATATGTATGGTGGCAAGATTTTACGTTTTACGTTATGTAAGTGATTAGAAAAGTTTACTCATTATTTTAACACATAAATAGGGTCAGTAAATTATCACACTTTCAAAAGCAAAATTAAATAAAATACATAAAATATCACGAAATCAAGATAAAAATAACAAAAAAAAACTTATCGTACTAATTTTTAAAAAGTCACATTTGCTTATATGTATAGGTATACGGTGTCACATTTTTGTGTTACATATTGTATATGGAATCAGAACAGGTTACACATTAATTTTACATATAAATAGCGTCAATAAATTAGCACAATTTCAAAATCAAAATAAAAAACATATACAAAATCAAAGAGAAAAAACATGAACACAAAACATCATAGAGGGTAACAACAATAAAAAATTCACAAGTATTGAAGAAAGTAGTCGAGGTCATAACAGTAGGCAGTAATAATTATTGCACACAAAGCAGAGATTACATCAACGTACACAACCATCGAGCACTTTACTTATTATGATTAATACCTACGTAAGTTTTTCTAAAAAATGTCCTACAGTTATTTCTGAATTAAGAAGTTGCATTTGGCAATCCATAATATATTGGTCTGTCAAGATTGAATGTAGCTTACGCCGTTTTGGATTTTGTTTTGCTTTCACGCTGTATAAGTTAGAGTCTTGATGTAACACCGTAAGCAATTTTAAAATATTAGGTTTTTTTTTGCCTATGGCACTATTTAATTTAAAATGCCACCCTTCGGCAAAGTTATTAGTACGGTGTCGTTTTCCAAAACTGCACCACACTTTTACGAAATTCGATTGAAGCCACTGCCACTGCATGTATTGCCGAAATTTTTCACTTTGGCTATCACCGGGGCTTTCGCTAGCGATATAAAACCAGCCTTCAAAAATACGTTCCTCTGGTAATAATGGAAGCACCGCACTTAGGGCTACTTGACGTCTTAAAGTTTTATTTTTTGTTAGATTTAATTCACGGCCTTTCCTCCAAATAGCAATATTAAAATGGTAATAACAGCCGTGGATACTTATCTCTGGAAAAATTGTACGCATAGCAGACATAGCTGCTTCTTCAAAATCACTGGTAAATGATGTAGGATTCCAATCGTTGATTTGAGATTTAACAAGTCTGAAAAGTATCTCGTATGTTTCTTTTTTACGGTTTGACATTAAAGCGTAAAATAAGGGCGTCATAGCTGTGCTTTGATTATTACTTCCTAAATCACCATGAACGGTGTAGAGCTGTTGGAATGGAGGTGGACAACTCTTAAATGTACCGTCACCAAATATATTTTTTAAAACTATCAATTTTTCTTTAGCTTCTTGGGAACAAAAAATGAGTAAGCGTGTGTTACCGTAACAGTAATCTGCTAACAAAAATGATTGAAATTTTTGAGGAACCTCAACCGTTTTAACGTCATTGAAAGTGATTTTACTCATATTATAAGTGCTATTTCGATGGCGATACAAAGTGCTTTTGATGTTTGCAAACTTAGGAATATCTTTGGGTAAAGTTACTTTATCAAGTCCTTCGTCCAAAATTTTCGAAATTGTTGAATTAAAGGCGGCTGGTACGCAAGGTACATCATCAGAAGTTATATTTTTCTTGCATTCATCAATATGAATGTCTATTATGTTTTTATTGAAGTCCGGTGTACAGGATGTGTGTGTGGTTTCTTTCAAAATTTGATCATTCTGCAATAAACGTGCATAATTTATTTACCCATTGTCTGGTTTTGCATGAAAAAAGAAGTCAAAAAAGTAGGTACTTACTTTTATGGTTAAGGTCCCACTGCACTTATTCTTTCTTCTAAGATGACATTCCCATACAACAGCTCCACTTTTGTTTTGCCTTTTCCTTAAAAATTGGTATCCAGCACGCAGAAGCACGATTCCACCTTTCCTTTGTATATACTGCAAACAGCTTCCTGTACTACCAGAGGGACCAGGATGCGCTTCTTGTGACATTGTTAAGCTCTAAAAAACAGGAGACAACAATTACACACTTATTAATATAATTTAGAATGATATTTAATATATAAAATTAAATACTAAAATTGAATACAAATATTGATACCGTACATTATTAGCATAAATTAATAAGACATGAGACAATATAGTATTGACTATAAACAATCTAATAATATTTGTAACTTACAAAAATGTAGGTACTTACATCAGTAGTTTTCCGCAGAACTCGTGTCGAATATATATTATAACATTAACACCCGTGCACTTTCATTGTTTTGTCAACACTAACCCGACCGGTCTAATTTAAGGATAGGAAAGGGAGAGAATGTCAGGTAAACCAATAGGATTTACGCAAATAACACAATGTTATCGGCACTCTTTTGTTAACTACCAGAATCGCCGGCGCTTCCCGTCAGAGTTGCTATATTTAGTGTAGGTAAACATAATGAAACAATGATAAACTTAGGATACGTTTTATAATTCATAAAAAAATAGAGAAGAATTTTGTAAAATAATGATTAAATCTAACGAAGAAACTAATTTAAAAGTAAACTACGAAACATCGAATAAACATATTTTCTGCACAAATCTTTTTAGTGGGACGAATGGCACTAATCGAAGAACATATTCCCATTCGTCCTCTCTTGAATTAGGATTGGGACGATCGGGAACAAATTAAATATTATTTTTGTAAATTCCCGTTCGTCCCCCTCGGGGGACGAAGTCGAGGGGACGAACGGGAATACACGCGGAAAATGAGCAAGGTTGGTTAACTCGAACAATTCGCCCGTTCTTGGAAAGTTCGGTAGTACGAGCCATTCCCTCAATTTTGTTGTCATACATCCTAACTAGATACAGTCCTCTCCTCATTATCAAATAATCCGTTTCGACATTCAAGACAAAAGTACACCCGGAAGGCGCATTCCTCTGCGTATTGCCAAAATTCTTCTGAACCTAAGACATGATAAATCGATGAGAGCGAGCGATTTTAAAAACCAAAACATTTTGTGGAACAGGCATTATGTTTACAGATGGGATATTTTGACGTGATATCATTATTACTATGTAGAAAGAATGTTTACTAGTCATAATCACAATAAGTAACATATTTATTCCACAACTTTAGTTATTGCACCACCACTGTATGTCTCTGCATCACCCAAAGGTTGACTGGTAGAAAATGCCTATGGCATTAAGTGCGCCTCTGAACGTTTGTGTGCTTAAAGTATTAAATAAATAAATAACCTATTTATTGCACTAATGGTTAGGAAACCAACATGATGAATTTTTGAGTAGCAAATAATATATTTTTTGAACTGTTTCCTAACCAAAGGTGCATTAAGTTTCTTACTTTATTGCGGTTTTCATTAGTAAGAGACAAGTATAGAACGCCAAAGTTTTAACTTGTTACTATTAGAAAAACAGAGATGGGACATTTTTATGTCAAATATGAATAAATAGAAGTTTGCGAAACTTTCTTTTTCCTCCTCTCACCGATTTAGTATGAAACTGTTTTCGGTAAAGCTAAGTCTACTCATCATATCTGCGTTCAGGTGTGTTTTAAAAATAATGTGAAATCGGTTATAGGTTTATGAATAAAGAAAATAATTTATACACACATAATTATCAAAAATGTATTCTTTTGTTAAAATATCTTTATAGTTAAGTAGTTAAAGTACACAAGTACAAGTAAAAATAAACCTTAAAAAATGTAATCTTTTTTATTTTAAGGCACAATTTGAGATCAATGTTTAATCAGTCAATTTAATCGGTCCGTTACAATTACAGCACTTAAATTTAATTTAAAAAATATTCTTAGTCTAGTTTCGAAACTCGGGACGTTTCAGGTAAGTTTAACCAAACGCCTCTCCTGGTTTCAGGCATCAAAGGTATTATTCTGTCTGCTATTATTCTATCTTTTCGTTCTTTTGTTATTCCTCTCGATGAATTCTTGTTTGCAAAATCAGGAAAGCATTTGTTTTTAATTATTTTTACTTAAAATCTATTTCTTTCCAATCAGACACGTGGGTAACTCTGTGCTCTATTGTAAATGCCCCTCTTTCGGCTCTGACTACCATGATGTCTTTTAGATAGACTCTGGGTTCCATGTTTCATGTTAAAAAGTGTCTAAAAAGAATATATAGATCTCGTTCTGCAGATTCCGAATATGTACTTAACTCAATTCGGCGCAAAACTCGAGTTATAGCACTTTTCGTAAGGACGGCAGTAATGTCCTCGTCAGTAGACGCAGTTTGTCTGATAATGCACAAAGACACTGTGAGATAGTTGTTTTTGTTTGGGTATAAGACTCAGAGCGATAAATAATGAAAACGCCAACATACACTAGGAATAATGAATATATGCTATTGTAGAAAGGATAGTTGCTGTCAATTTCTTATTTTCATGAGCCGTCCCCCGACGCGACGACGCTTGGATCAAAATATTACCTACAACTTTTATATTAAACTTAAAGGGCCAATACATATTATTTGTTTACTTTTTAAATGCTTTGTTTTTGTCGGGGGTTTTTTAAATTTTAAATTTAATTATTTTTTTCACCCACTTCACCAACAAACTTTTATCACTTATACACTATAAACACATTCACTAACCATAATAGACCGTTTTATCAGTAGCACAACATAAAGGCCTAATCATAAACACAATAACACCGACTCATACCACTTGAAATACGATCTGTGCTATAAAAAACTTTTTGTTTACATAACGAATTAATTAAATTATGAATGTTCTTTTATTCTGTTTAGTATGTTACTTTATTTTAGATACCATTATTACTCTTTATTGTCGCACTATTTGTTATCTAATAAAATAGTAACGAGTTGTTCAATAAAAATATTGGAGCAAAATTTTTGATTTGAGATATCCCAACTATTATTATTTCGATTTCTTTGAAAATATTGATTCATCATTATTTGTACCTACACTTATTCACTAACGGCTGTGTAATAATTAGATGGACAAAACATTGCATAAATGATTATTCTATCTATCTTTCCTCATAAGTAGATAGATACCTAAATCTGTCTACCAACCACTATACTCTCTCACAGATAGGAGGCCTGTGTCCCAACAGTGGGAACATTATAGTATGATTATGCCAAAGCAACAAAAACCGGCCAAGTACGTGTCAGACCACGCACAGGGTTCATAGTTGGGATGAAATTAACCCAAAAACAAACTTAACTTTGTAGGTGAAAAATATATTCTCCCATAGGTACATTGATATACGTCACGGTCAATTCTCCAACTGTAAATGTAAGTTTGTAATTGCTAAAAACATATTTTTATGCGGTAACGAAGTATGTGGAGGAAATTATTGTGTTTATTCATTATGATAAAGTTTGAATTTTTACTTCTCCATATATCAATAGTAGTTGGTTTTTAGAATGTCGAATGCACCGCATAGGTGCACAACTACTGTCACGGTCGAGAAAGGGTCTTGACAGACTGGCAGACAGGCAAGACGGACAACGAAGTATGTGGAGGAAATTATTGTGTTTATTCATGATGATAAAATTTGCCTGTTTGAATTTTTACTTCTCCATACATCAATAGTAGTCGGTTATTAGAATTTCGAATGCACCGCATACCTATGCGGTGCATTGCCAAGACCCTTTCTCGACCGTGACAGAACTCCAAGGACACTATTTTAAATTTTATTGTTACAAAAATATTAGTGACATCATTTGAATTTATAATTATAAGTATGCGAGAATAACCAGTCCCCTAAGAGATGACCAGTCCCAACCGACGGCTCTCGTTCACGAAAATGACGCATGGATCAATTCAGCTCAACCATTTTGAAGGGAGCTAAATGATCCAACACACCTGCCACCATCAGCGAGACATGAGGAGGAGGAGTTAGTAGAACCCATGACTACCCAGGTTCTAATAAACAGCAGGAGTCCCATACCGTCGAAACGCGGCCCTCATGCGAGGGTCCGGATCCCGTTCATAGTCCACATTGACCATCACATTCAAACGCATTCACTCATGTTCATTCACACCGCAAAAAGATTCATTCATCACGCGTCCTCTTTCGCCCACGTGTATTTTCGCTTGGGAGATCTGCTGCAGAATGCCAAATTCTCCAGCAATACCCAAAGCTACACGTCACACTGAGTGCACTTAGTGTAAATCACCTTGTTTATATTCTTTCGATAACAAATCACACATCTTCTAAGCCGTTGCCCTTTCAAATGTTCTGGCTCGTGCAGGATATCTAGCCTCAGCCTTATGAGATCCCCTACTGGCCGGCTGATCTCTGGTTGACAGGAGCGATGCCGTCTAACCAGAGTTTAAGCAAGCTCATAACGAAACTCACGATGCGTCACAGGCAGTTTATCGCGGCGTTTGAGCGAACTCACATACATCACCAGAGCATTGTGTATACTCACATTCAGCAACCTTTTATACATTTTTATGAACCAATTTACGCCTCTCTTTCGCTCCAACAGATACATGGAGAGTTTTTGATCTTTGAGATCAACTCCCCAATGGATGTGTTATAATCTTTCACACACACAGGTTTCACAATAGTTTTACCGGCCTTAGTTCCAATGTAAGTGTCGGGTTCGTGGTAGGTAGATATCATCCATGCAATGATGGAAACGTCTCCACAATGGCGAGATATTATGGTCCCCTTACTCACTTTCCTCGGCACTTTTGCAATGTCACTGGGGACGTTTCGACGGCATACACGAAGGGTTCCTAAGCAATCAAAGCCCAAACTCTTGAGGTATCGTGCTAATGATGGACAATTGTAAAAATTGTCCATCACTACACATTGCCCCCGACGTTCAAGACCTTGCAAAAGGTCAAGAACCACTTTCGTGCTTTTCCCCCCCAAATTGACACCAAGGGAATGGTCACCACCGGACCCGTCCGACTTGCCCGTATAGATTTGGAATCCAGCCATATAACCTGTGTTGGACTCTCACAGTTCATATGACTTGATTCCAAATCGGGCAGCCTTTGTCCTTATCGTTTGGACCCACGACAAGCGGCCCTTGAACAAGGTCAAAGACTCGTCGATGGAAATGTCAGGCCCGAGGTTGTAAAGGGATTTGAATTTCTTCCCGAGATGATCAATGATAGGTGCCAGCTTACTCAACTTGGGCGACAGTCGTGCTGAGGTTTCTGCAGTTTGCGGCAATTGCTGACTTGCGACAGCGGGATTATCCACAAAATGCAGAAACTTACTCAGCAAAACGTACCGAGTATAGGACATTAGACGCCTGAACCCCGGTAGCTGGAGAACCTCGTTTTTTGAGTTATCCATAAAAAGTTGATGGTTCTGGACACCGCCGTGCCGTGCGTACACGCTGGGTAACTAACTACGCGGGCTGGCCGCTCCGCGCGCCGCCGCAATTCATTGTTAACACAATAATAAACAAAGTTGCAAATTTTCCCTTCATACTTTCATGGGCTTAGGACCATCAATTAGCAAAAAGTTTGTGCTATGTTCACTATGATTAGAATGTAATCCTTAATTAATCAATTACAAATAAAGTAAAAAAAAAATTGGATACATAAGAACTTTAGAACTTATTAAAACCGTGCCGTGTAACTTTTTGCTATTAGGCGTATTTAAAAAATTTGAATCAACTTATGTACAAATAATTAAAAATCGAAGTAATCAAAATAATCATAAAACAGTCACATTAACAGTACTTTAATAAATTTTCAAAATGCATACCGTTTCTCTCTAAACAGATTCTTGCACGTTTTTGCACATTATTTTTAATTTTGTTGAGCACTACAGTGTCACTTTTCACTTGGTCGAATGCACGTACAATTTGTCCTTTTAATTGGTCTAGGCTTTGGGCTTCCTCCACATACACTCGTCGTTTTATTTCGCCCCACAAAAAAATGTCACATGGAGTAAGATCTGGGGACCGGGGTGGCCAGGGGACGGGCCCCCCGCGACCAATCCAACGATCACCGTGTTCTGTGTTTAAATAATCACGAACGGCGGCCGAGTAATGAGGCGGTGCACCGTCTTGTTGATAATAAAAATCACGATAGGCGCTTGCCGGCACGTCATCCATGAAATCAGCAATTACTGTGCGTAACATATCTAGGTATGTGCCCCCGTTCAGCCGTCCCTCAATGAAATATGGCCCCAGTATTCTGTTGCCGACAATTCCAGCCCACACATTTGCGCTAAACCGCACTTGGTGATACGTTTCTCGTATCATGTGTGGGTTTCGAAATGACCACCAATGTTCATTATGCTGATTATACAGCCCCACTCGAGTAAACAAGGCCTCGTCAGTCCACAAAATGTTAGCTTCGGGGTGTGCGATCAGCCACTCGCAGAAGGCTCGACGGGGAACGGCGTCTGCGTCGTTCAAGGCCTGTACCTTTTGAAAATGGTACGGGTGCAACCCAGCAATATGGAGAAGTTTCCACACGGCATATTGGCTTACACCGAAGCGCCGCGCTGCATCTCGCGTACTCGCTCTAGGGCTCCGTTCGAAGAAATCGAAGATATCTTCTTCGATCTCTACTGCGAGTCTCGGCCTGCCACGTCCTTGAGCGTGTGTAGGAGATGTAAATTGGCCATGGTCTAATAGCCTCTGATTTGCGGCTAAAATTGTTTGGCGATTAGGGATGGAAGGATTTATTATCCCTTGATTGCGAAGGCGAGGAATACTCTCTGCTTCGTACAGTCTCTGGGCACCGTTCAAGCTTTCACCACTAAGTATGTAAGATCGCACCATTTCGTAATACTCGCGGTGGGAATACATTTTATGCAAATTCACGATAGCGCGAGGCGCCGGCGGGATGCGCGGGAACACGGAAGTAAACGCTTGCGCCGCGAAAGGGTGCGCGGGGCCGACTGGGGATAACGATAGATGTTTTGCGCAGGTGTAGCGGGGCGGGGGGCAAGCGGGGTGCGCGCTGCACTTTCATTGAATGTTTGCGCGGCAAGTGTAGTATTTTTAACATTTAACTTAGTGACCAGGCAGAGCGGATAATTTTTTCGAGAAAATTATTTAATATGAAAATTATACGTATCGATTTTTTTTCAAAAATGGAGTTTGTGAATGATACATAATGCCTAGAGAAAATTTGGACGGTGACTAAAAAATCTTCCTGTATAAATACAAGGTGCAGTTTTACCTACTACCTAGTTGTAAAGATAACGGACCAATACTCCAATGTAGAGTTGGTGGAGATGGTCCGCTTGTATGCCATCAGTGGAGACAATGTATCTCGAGCCATCGAAATGTTCGCGGAGTTATTCCCCAATCGGCAACGTCCCTCACACAGGGTAATGCTGTCTGCTACGCAGAGACTGCGCGATCATCGGCAGTTCGACGTTCCCCAGCATGCTGAAGGTCGCGGCAACGAAAGCCTGCCTGTGGCCTTGCAGGAAGATATCCTGGAATTCTTCCGGAGAGAGCCACGTGCAAGCACGCGGGAGGCTGGTCGACGGTTTGGAGTGCACCACTCCATAGTGTGGCGGCTACTGCACAAAGAAATGCAGCATCCTTTTCATTACCGCAAGGTACAGGATCTCCACCAAAGTGATAACGCCGCGCGAGTTACATTTTGTCGCTGGTTGCTGGAACACCAAGACGCCAACATCCTGTGGACGGACGAGTGTTTATTTACTCGAGTTGGCGTCTACAATGTTCATAACGAACACTGGTGGGCTCACCGCGAACACAACCTGCACGTGACTAAAAGGCATTCTTTTCAAGTGAGGTTCAGTTTAAATGTGTGGACTGGCATAATAGGAGACCAATAGCTTGGACCCCATTTTATCGATGGTCACCTCACTAGTGCCACATATCTGGAGATGTTGCGAAACATCGAGGAAATGTTGGAAGAAGTTCCCCTGGGAGTGGAACGCAACATGTACTACCAGCAGGACGGTGCACCTCCTCACTACGGTAGGCAAGTACGTGAGTACTTGAGTGACTGGTTTGGCACCCACTGGATTGGTCGCGGTGGTCCAGTGGCTTGGCCTCCGCGTTCTCCGGACCTCACGCCCCTGGACTTTTATCTGTGGGGAGACGTTAAAAGATTGGTGTACACAGACGAAATCACCAGTGTTACCCAACTACATGCAAAAGTGATCAGTGCTTTCGACAAAATAAAAAGGAATGTGTTTGTGTTACGTAAGTTGAAGGAAAATCAGCAACGTCGTGCTAGACTGTGCCTGGAGTGTGACGGTGGAAACTTTGAACAATATCTCCAGGTAACATAAGTAGGTAATATATTTATTTATTTGTACATAAACAATAATTTGTAAATACGATGTTAGCTAAATCAACTTGATTAGTGTAAATAAGTTGATTTAAAATTTTTAACTACGCCAAAAATACCTATCAGACAAAATGAATCACCTAAAATCCCTAACACATGGGTACCTACCTACTTAACTAGCACAAATTATCTTGATGTATTTCTGTCGGTCCTCAGCCCATTAAAAAGTAGGAAGGAAAATCTTAAATCAACTAATTTAATCTACAAATAAAAACCGTCCTTGGGGCTGAATTTACCTACAGAGCGCGCCGACTGCGCCGAGTACCTACATGCCTTATTATTATTATTAGGTGCCTACCTAAATCCCGCGCACGCGCTCGCGATCGTAGTTTCACAATTGTGCAACAGGAACTGCTTACGTGCTTTGTAAGGTTTATTTATCTCCGCCTATCATTTTATTCATCAGCTGATAGGTAACTAACGACGCCAACGTGATCTTTTTTTGGCGCAGTTGTATCTACTTCCTACTATTATTATTTATCGTAATAGCCCAGTGGTTAAGGCTTTCTCCTCCTCGTATGCATGAGATTGCGGGTTCGCAACTGAGCAAGTACCATTGTGTTATTTTTTTAATTCATAATGATGTAAGTACTTTTTAAATTTATCTAGGACATCATTGAAATCCCGTGTTTCGGTAAGCACTTAATTAAAGCCTTTCGTTCGAATTGATTTGTAGCTCTTGGACGGTCGTTAGGTACCACACGGGTCGGTACGGGTCAACCTTACAGCCCTGCCGTATGGTCGTTGGTACGGGTAGTCAAAAGCCAGAAAGTCAGACAATTAGTCTAACAAATGGGTATCGTGTTATCAAGTAACTGGTTTGTTGAGGTCTGATACGCAGTCGCCCTACGTGATTCACTGGCACTCCATGTAGTGAGCTGCATACAGTTAAACTGAAAGCCGACCCTAACATAGTTGGGAACAGGCTCGGCAGATTGGCCACGGCATTGTAATGATGCTTAAAAATGAGTTATTATTTAGCGAAATTTAAAACAATACATTGTGATTTTCAAATTCGAATTACATCTAAGGTAAAATTATTTTCTATAAGTTGCTGTAGCTACAACAACTTGTACAGATCGCGGCACGTTGGTTGAACCTTCGATGCGCAGTAACAGATTTTCGAGTCTTAACGAAATGCGGTATGACGAGCATCGCGGGGGCCGTACGTGCCGCGTTCGTTTCATAGAAATGTGGGCGGAGACTCGTACAGGCTGACGTCACTGGTCATCGCATTCACGCACACAGTGACATGACGCGCGATACATCGCAATGGGTGATTCTGTTTTTTTGAAGAGGTGATTCTGTTTTTATTAATCTCTTAATAAAAACAGAATATTCTGAAAAACAATAAAATTGAAAAATCGAAAAGAAAAAGTATTATTGATTATTGACTTGGTATCGTATTGTTATATGATTATTTACGAGTCTCATAACAACCTCCTGAAATGTTTTTGCAGGTTCAAAACTGCACCTTGTTATACGCTATACAGAAAATACTTACCGCGGCGGTGGGGATGGTGAAAGCTCCGGTTCCGGTCGTGGTGCTGACTCCAGGAACCCGATTATTAGAGCGCGACGGGCGGCGCTCAGTTGGGGCGGTCCGCGTTCCGACGGAGCTGGGATAACGCTCCGCGACCTGGACGTGGAAGACAGCCTCGCCATGCTAAAACACCATAATACAATCATTTTCTTAAGTAAAGGTCTACCATGATCCTAAAAAAAACATTTATTCTATTTGAGTACATCCAACTTCTAAGAAGTCGATAAAAAAAAAAAATGGACTTTAATTTTCTTAGACATGACAGATAAGAAAACTACATACAATAATATAATTCCAATTGGATTCCAATTAGAATAATTTATAATCACAAAAATAATAATCAGAAAAATTTGCAGTCCGTACTTATGTTATGTTATGTTACGGGTTTGGTTTCCGCACTTAGTCCCTAAGATGGACTATTGTGCGTGGGCCATGGCGGCCGTTGGGGGTTATTCCATCCAGCCCACCTCCCTCCAGAAGTTTACCAACTCTACTGGTTTGCACAGAACCTCCGTGTAAGATCTGGGTGTCCCTAGGGTTTCAGTTCTAATCTGGGCGACGCCCGTGCATTCAAAGAGCACGTGCGCGACGGTTTCCTCAGCCTCCATGTACGCTCTGCACAGAGGACTGTCCGTTATGCCTATTGTGTGGAAGTGTTTGTTCAGCGAGCAGTGGCCTGTGATGGTCCCCGCCACCAGACGCAGGCCATTCCTGTCCAGGCGTAACAAACGCCTGGTAAGCCTGCTGTCCAGAAATGGAATAGCTTCCTTGGACTGCCTGCAGCCCGGTGCCGAGGACCACCAGTTCGCCGCTTGGGTATGGGTGAATTCCTGGAGCCACCTGCGTATTTGGTTGAAGGGGATGGGAACGATGGGCTCGGGCCCACAAACTGAAGTGCTAGATGCTCTTCTAGCAAGCTCGTCTGCTGCGTCGTTGCCCAGCGATCCACTGTGTCCTTTAATCCATTGTAGTGTCACCTTGTTGCAACCGGATACCGTTACACGTTCTAGTGCGTTGTGACATTCTAGTGTAAGCTTCGAAGTGATGTATTTTTTCTGTAAGGATTGGAGAACTGAGGCACTGTCGGAGAGTATGCGTATGTTGGTAGCCGTAACTCTCCTGGCTTCTATGGCATAGGCCGCCTGTATGATGCCCACACACTCCGCCTGATAGACGGTGTTGAACATTCCTAGCGGGCTGGATATATTAATGTTGAGGTCGCGTGAGAAGACTCCGACTCCTGTGCCGGAGTGGGTCTTCGATCCGTCAGTGTATACTCTCATCTCTTTCGGTCCTGAGTAGTCATTCTGTTCCTCTGTGAGTGCTATGCTGTAGTGTCTGTGAAAGTGGTGTGTCTTCGGGGCTTTGTCGCAGGGTGCTGACATCATTGGCTATCGTTTGACCGCATCATCCTTCATGCGTGTGTGCTTAACTCTGGAGTCATTTGTCAGGGTTCCTGATAGGTGGAGCCTAAAGGCGGCCAGGGCCGCTTCCTCTCGTACAATGAGGTGCAGAGGCGGCAGTCCGAGCATCGCCTGTAAGGCGGCAGTAGGTGTGGTTCTCATACTGCTGGTGATTCCAACGCATGCAGATCGCTGCAGTTTTTCGAGGTCTTTTTGGGCTGTGCTCAGGTCTGTCCTGGGCCACCAGACCAGTGAGCCATATGTGATAATCGGTCGAATGACCGTGGTGTATACCCAGTAGGTGACCCTGGGGCTAATTCCCCAGTTCCTTCCAAGCAGTCGTTTGCACTGCCAGAGGGATACAGTGGCTTTTGTTACGGTATAGTTAATATGTTTCGCCCAGTTCAGCTGTTTGTCCAAGAAGATGCCCAGGTACTTGGTTTCAGTCGATAGGCTTAGGGTTGTCCCGAAGAAGCGGGGTAGTTGTAGCATTGGTAGTTTTCTCTTTTTTGTGAATAGAATGAGCTCAGTTTTTGTAGGGTTCACCGTTAGTTGGTGTTTATTACACCAGTCCTCTACTATTTTCAGGGCTTGGTGCATGAGGTTGCATATAGTGTTTTCATGTGTGCCGTTGATTATTATGGTTATATCATCCGCATAGCCTACGGTGAAGTAACCTTTGTCGTTTAGTGCCCTGATGAGGCTGTCTACTACCAGGTTCCATAGGAGCGGCGAGAGGACTCCCCCTTGGGGGCAGCCCTTCGCCACGATGGCCCTAGTGGTGTCATTCACGGTCACCTGTACAGCTCTCAGTCTGAGCATGTTGGTGATCCAACCGCTCAGGGTCGAGTCTATGCTGTGTCTGTTGAGGGCCGTGGTGATGCTTTTGAAGCTAGTTTTATCCAAGGCACCCTCAATGTCAATGAAGACGGCCAGTGCTGAGCATTTGTGGTCCACTGCACATTCAATCTTGGAGATCACGCTGTGCAGCGCGGATTCTGTTGATCGGCCAGTGGAGTACGCATGCTGTTGTTTGTGAAGTGGTTTTGCCAGGAGGGGTCCGTCCCGGATGTGTCTGTCGCAGAGTCTCTCGAGGGTTTTGAGTAGGAAGGATGTGAGGCTTATGGGTCTGTAAGCCTTGGGTAGTGTATAATCTGTTTTACCAGGTATGGGTATGAAGATGACTTTCACTTCTCGCCATGCAAGAGGAATGTATCTTAGTGCTATACAGGCTCGATATATCTCCACCAGGCATGGTGTCAGATGGTCTACCCCCCACTGCAGTAGGGCTGGAAAGATGCCATCTAAACCTGCAGATTTATATGGCTGGAAGGAGTTGATAGCCCACTTTATTCGGTCTTCTGTTACTATGTTGAGGGCTCTAGACCAGTCTTGATCCGTTGGGGCCCATTCTGGATCCACGTCCCACGTCCTATCCTCTAGGAGTTTACATCCCGGGAAGTGGGTCTCAAGAAGGACCCTACTAGTTTCCTGATCGTTAAGCGTGTAGGAGTTGTCGGTTTTTTTCAGCGCACCAAGAGTTCGGTCCTGATCCGTTGATAGGATTTTCCTCACCCTTGCGGCTTCGTTGTTTGTTTCGATGGATTCACAGAATTTCCGCCGGTTGTTTGTCCGCGCTGTTTTCCTGGCGGTTCTGATTTGTTTCTTGTATGTATATTGGGTTTCTTTGTATACCTCCCAGTCGTCCGGGAGTCTGGTGTTTTTGGCTCTGTGAAGTTCTTCCGTAGTAGGTCTCTTAGCTTACTAAGTTCTGCGTTCCACCAGGGGTTTTTCTCCCCCTTGGCTCTTGGCGCTCTTAGTTTACAGCATGCATGGTATGCTTCGGTAAGGTACTCTGATAGTTTTGTTACTGTGTACTCCAATTGTGCTTGGTCTCTTATGGTTACGCTTGATAGGTGCCTCGCTAACAGGGAGGCCAGCAAACGTTTATACCCTGGGACGTCAGTGCGCTTTGGGTTCCGTTTCGGTGCTGGTTTCCTTGTGTTGGAGGTTAGTGTAAAACGTATTCTTCTGTGATCTGAGCAAGAAGGTTCGTCCGATACGTGCCAGTTAGTTATGTAATTTGTCACATTTTCAGTAGCAAGTGTTAGGTCAATAATCGTTTGTCCTCGGACTGTAACCCAAGTGGGTTCAGAGCCGCGGTTTATGATGTTAAGGTTAGTGGAGAATAAATAGGTGGATAGTACCTCTCCTCTGGAGTTTGGTGCATCGCTGCCCCAGAGCGGGTGGTGGGCGTTCGAATCGGTGCCGATGATCAAGTCTAGCTTGGCGCGCTCACAGTGTTGTACCAGGTCGGCCATTTCTTTTGGCGGGCAGTCCACGCTCTCGCGTGGCATGTATACCGAAGCCAGTACAACATCTGGATCACTGCCTTCGGTTTGGAGCCTGACAGCTGTCAGGTCTCTGGAACAGAATTGGGTGAGTGGTGTGATGGGAATGTCTTTGGGTATGTAGACACAGGTTCGTGGCTTGTCTGAGCCGTGTGTGTCGAGGACAAGCTTACCTCCGATATTACTGAGTCCGCATATTCTATTATTTCTGATCCACGGCTCTTGGATCAGTGCTATGGTTCGGGGTTTTACCTCCAGTGCCCTGCGCAAGCTGGCCGTGGCAGTCTGGCTGTGCTGGAGGTTGGTCTGTATGATGTTTAGGGGCGACGGTGGTGGAGGGGTGTTAGTCGGAGATGGATCTATCGGACAGCCCCTCCGCTACCTCCTCTCGATACGTCCCCTCTTGTCTCCCACCCGGTGATGAGGCTAGTAAGCGCTCGCTCCAGGCAGGTGATTGGGGCGGTGCTGTCTCGATATCGACATCGGCCATTGCCGCTCGGGCCATGTCCTCCTCGAGTTAGTCGATGTCGGTGTCAGTCGTCTGTGCCGTGGTCGGTAAAGTCGTCTTACCGTCAGTGTCGTCAGTCTGGGTGTCAGAGGGTCGGGTCGTGGGCCAGAAGCGCACGTATATCGACCCTAAAAGGTACGATATACGTCGCTCCCGTCCCAGGACCCTTTCAGCTTCCTCCGGTGGCAACCCTAGCGTGAGGTAAGTCCCGCTATTGTCGCCACCGAAGGTAGTCGCCCTGTATAGTGACCACCTGCTAATGTCATACCAAGTATTCTGACGAGTCAGAATACTATGGAGCCTGGCCACGTCACCTCTGTAACGAGGGACGAAAAGCGAGGCTCGGACACGGGTGGGCACGTCAGTCTGCTTCATCACTGTGAGTCTCAGGTCAGTGTCTGGAAGTTGGATTTTGGGCACATTCTGGGTCAGCCAAGTCAGGGCAGAGTCATCCTCACACCACATCTGCACGGTGCCTTCCGCTACCCGAGGGTATCCGCGGAAGGCCGGGAGTGGTGTGGACGGGTTAGTGTCCATCAGTGCGTTCTCTAGCTCGGTCTTTATGTGCTCGGCCTCGGCCTTAGTCAGGTCCCTACTTGGGTGGGGAAAACAGACTGCTACGGCAAGCCGCACAGGAATATCCTTCGTGGCCCGCGCGTAGGTCCTCTGTTCCCCCTGAGCAGGGTCAACCCTCACTCGCTTGGCGTCCCCCTGCTACGTGCTCGGCGAGGCCGTGTCGTCAGGGCGCTCCTTCTTCGCCGGCCCTGTACCGCTTGGTCCAGGCTGCGACTCGGAGGTGCCTGGCTGGGTGTTTTTTGCCGGCAACGCTTTGCGTGAGGTTTTGGCGCGCTTGCCCCTAGAGTGTCTGGGTCGAGGCCGGTCTGTGGTCATGTCGGTGTCAGTGTGTCGGGGTCGACTGGCGGCCCCGGCAGCCCCTGTCACGGGCGGGGGCGCTTCGCGTTGGGTTGCCCCTTCGCGTATCTGCCCCTGCCCGCTTGGGTCCGCGTCCGGCTGTTTTTCGCGCTGGGTTTCCCCTGCGCGGACTGGCGGTCGGTCACGTGGATCCGCGTCCGGCTGCTTTGCGCGCTGGGTTGCCCCTGCGCGTACTCGCAGCTGGTCGCGTACCATCTCTTCAGCGTCCGATCGCGCTTCGCGCTGGCTAGTGCCTTCACGGGTATCGCGCTTTCGGTCGCCTAATTTCCTCTCCCGGACCAAGACTTTTCCGCGCTTCTTCAGCGGGCGTACTTTGTCAACTACAACCGGGAGAGTGGTAGAGCTACCAGGTCTGTCAACCTTCCCCGTCTCTGTCGGTCTGTGCTCGTCCTGGTCACTGTCTGGGTAGTTGATGCTACTCCGCACGATGCTCTGTTGCCAGAGGCTCGTGGGAGGCATGCTCTGTGTGGTCGGTACTGGCGCGTGGATCGCAGCCGATGTCGTGTTTGAGGGCGCGTTATTCGCAGCCGAGGTAGTGGGTGTGGGCGCGTTAGTCGCAGCCTTTGTGTTGGGCGCTTGGTCAGCTGCCGGCCGCGCTAAAAAGCGCGGCATTAGGTTGTCGATGTCGCAGGTAGGGCCCCCTCCCATAATACGATGGGGGCTAACCGCCGTAGCGGTGTGGGATTCCCCGGCTTGGCCGGGACCCACCTGGGTAGTTTTTACACTAGTCTGCTTCATTTCATTTTGTTGGGGGGTGGGCTTTTTTGGAATCGAGGTTACCCATCCTCTGGGACCGACGGGATAAGGGGATAGGAGGAAAGGCTTTTGGTGGATAAAAGGTTTGGTTGTGGGGGACACCCTAGGTCTGGGAGTTGGCCTGTCTTACGACAGGATGAGTATGGAAATAGGGGGATGGTAGAGTTTGGGATTTGGTACACACGACTTCCCACCGGACCGCGTGCCCCCAGCACATAGCCGACCTCGCCTTCCACAGGGATTCCGTGCAAGGCGAGGCCAGCCCAACCAGGAGCCCGCAGCCCGATGCGCAAGCCGCGTGTGGGGGAGTATGGAAAAGGGGTTACCCTAGGCCTGGGATTTGACTTTTGGGAACTTCTCTTGTCCGGGATCTTTAGAAGATGCTCCTGACGCGGGGTCGCCCACCAGCGGCCATTGTAACCGCTGGTGGTCGGTCCCGCAGTCAGGAGTTGGCTATCCGCAACCTGCCCACCCGCTCGGTTGCATGAGAAGAAGTGCCTGACAGACCGGGTCGCCCCACCACGAATCTACGCATAGATTTGCGTTGGGGCGATCCGGAGTCAGCCAGGCAGTCCATACTTTGTACTGGTATTCCCGCCTGCTACGAGTGTCGCGTCATAGTACGGGGGAATGGCGGGAAATTTTGATTCTTGAAAATACGATTACGACAACAATACGCAATTATATCAGTAGCTATTAGCCAAATTATCTATGTAGATTAATAAGCTAACTACTTATGTGTATTTCAAACAGTTTCTATGAATATTTATCATAAAAACATTACGAAACACGGCGTCCACAGGATCAAAATTAGTGCATTAAAAACTTTCCGTTACTTTTTTACTGACATATTTATCACTTTTCGATAAACTAACACCCAATACGAAATCTACACTTATTTCTCAGTAATTCTGTATAAAATTCATATAAGATTACTTACCGTTGTCTTCTCGAATTCATCGCGCCAAATGTAAATTACACGCACACACGTAGACGACTCTTGACAGTATGGCGTCGTCGCGTCACACGGCCAAAAATTTTTGTCTTGTTAGGTTTTCGTTCATTATTGTGGTGTTACCAAGAAATTGCTACTAAAATCGGTAAATTATTAATCGATTTTTCGAATGTTATAGCCAGATCGTGTTGCAAGTGCAAATAAACGACAAAAATCATCGACCAATGGCAACAATTGTCGCGTGATACCCCATAGGTGCCATCGACATTTGGGGCGTTTTCGTTCATGATACCTATGGGGTATCACGTGACAGTTGAGAAGTAATACGCACGCGTACTCTTCCACAATATAGACTTGCGTACTTTACCGACAAACCTCAAGTAGTACCATCTGTTGAAATTATAAGGTACTGCGTGGATATTCTAGTTACAACTGGTTGCCGGCAATTGAATGGAAACTTTTTTCACTCAAACTACGTACATTTTTGACAGGACATCACTTTAAAAACCTGTAATATAATTAAGCTTTAGCGTTAAGTACTCGTATACAGGGTGTTAGGGTAGACACCGTTATCCTTGAAACTAGTGGTTTGGTATCATCTATAATATACTTTTTCAATGGGACTGGGATAATCAAACAGCGTTTACTAACTACTGATAATCAAAATAATAATTGTGAGCTGGTAAGTATTTATCTACATAGTCAATAAAATTTAATTGAGTCACTTAAGAACATTGAACAACATAATATCGGTAAACAATTATTTTGTTACAGGAAATAGTTCAGCCTATGCAACTAGTCCCTTATGAACATAGTGATGAAGACTTTAGTGCAGATTCTGACATCACTTATTTGCCATATCAGATTTTTCAGATTATGAGATTGCCCAAGATATTGAAAAAAAAACTAACTAGATGTAGAAAAAGCGATCCACATTCATGGAAAGAAAATGTCACAAAGTTTCAGAGATCTCAGTGCTTGCCTTATAAAAATAAGAAAAAACAGTGTTCGGCTATAGCCCCCAAAGCTGTAGATTGTACAAATTGTACATATAAATGCAATAGTAACTTTTCAGAACAAGAGAGGAATGAACTTTGTAAAACTTATTGGGGTCTTGCTAATTATCAGCGACAGAAGGATTTCATTCTGAAATGTGTAAAGAGAAATGAGCCAAAGCGTCGTAAAGTAGCTGCTGATAGTGATAAAGCACGTTCTGTATATAAATCTTACTATTTAGAAAATTCTAAGGATAGACACAGTTTGTGCAATTTTTTTTGAAAAGACTGTGCATTTCGAATGTGCCTATCAATACAGCTATTAAAGGTTGTAATACTTTTGGTGTCTATGATCGTACAGATAGGAGAGGATGCAAACCTCCTGGCAATAAAACTAGCGAAGATAGTATGGCTATGGTAACAAGACTCATTGAGAGCTTCCCTGTCATGGAATCCCACTATTCAAGAAAGTCTACAAAAAAATTATATCTGGATTCTACATTGTCTATTTCTAAAATGTTTGATTTGTATAAAAATGATTTCTGTACTAACAACAATATTGCTAATGCTGTCAGTGAAAAAACATACAGAAGGATATTTTGTAATAATTATAATTTTTCTTTCTTCAAGCCAAAAAAAGACCTTTGTGCCTTATGCTCTAAATATGAAAATGCATCTTCTGATGAAAAAAAAAACCTTCAAGCGGAATATTGTTCACATTTAATAAGAAAAGGTCAATGTAATGAAGCTAAGGCCCAAGACAAATTAAGATGTCAAGAGGATCCTTCATTTATTACTTGCACATTTGACTTACAGAGTGTGCTGCAAATACCCTGCTCGAACGTTTCATTATTCTATTACTCACGAAAAATCTGTGTCTATAATTTAACAATTTACGTTGGGGATGGGAAAGAAGCTCACTGCTATACATGGAATGAACTTCATGGAAAACGTGGAAGTAGTGAGATAGGATCAAAACTGTACAATTTTCTAAAAAACATGCCCACTACAGTATCTGAAATGTCATTATTTTGTGATACCTGTGGAGGGCAGAATAGAAATCAGCAAGTAGCTGCCATGATGCTTTATGCTGTTCAAAATATTGAACATCTGATGAAGATAGAACTCAAATTTCTGGAGTCTGGTCATACGTACATGGAGTGTGACTCTATGCACTCAGCTATAGAAGCAGCCAAGAAACACAAAAGTGCCTTCTGCATGAACGATTGGGTTGAGATTTTTAAATCTGCTAGGAATAAAAGAGGTAAAAAAAAGAGCAATGATAAGTATAAAGTACATGTTCTAACTTACAAAGATTTTTATAACCTACAGGAATTGGCTACATCTACAATTAAAAATCGAAATAAAGATAAAGAGGGTAATAAGGTATCTTGGCTAAAAATTAAATGCATTAAAGTTGAGAAAGAGTTTCCTGGTACTTTATTTTATAGGTATGATCATACAAGTGATTATAATGAGATCAATGTCAGTGCAGGAAGGGGACGCCGACGTACACAGAATGTGGTGCTGAATCCAGCTTATCAAAATTTGCTCCCCTTGTCTGCAGCAAAAAAAGGAGACCTTGTAAAACTGTGCAATGCTGGTCAAATACCAGAAGAACTGATTCCATGGTACAAAAGTTTGCCATCATTAAATGGTGGCTCAGATTGCGTGCCAGAACCCTCATTTGATGATAGTGATGAAAGTGATGAAAATACATATTTATTATTTATAATACATTTTTATACATAACTAATAAAATATAACTTTTTTTAATAAAATTTATTCTAGGTTTTATAAGATATCCGTTATTATAATAGTCACCACAAATTCAAAGATCTTTAATTATAAACTGATTTTTAATAACAAAATAAGTTTAAAACCTCATTAACTCTAATTGATTACAAATGCAAATACTGAGTTTTACTTGTCATCCCACGAAATGTTGATGTTGACACGAAATTTGTTGATTTTATTTAATAACGGCTTAAATATTTTTCTGTACACTTTATGACTAAATAAATCGAAATCACAAGCATCCGAGCGTATGAGACAGTGAAAATGTTTTTCGAAACAGCGTCTTTCGCGACTACTTCATTCGAGTCCATGAGCTTTCGAACCTGTGAGGCAGTGGAAAAATAATTCGCAACAGCGTGTGTCGCAACACCGGCGTTCGAAACAACATTGGGGACCCGTTGTAGACATCCTAACAAAGGCATTAGGGGGAATATTATTTAAAAAGTTTAGAGAGAAACTGTTTAAAGATTAAAACTTTTTTGTTTATCCATTAAGGGGAAGTTTATGTTAAGGGGAGGTTCTTATGAGAAATAATAATAGATATGTTTATTATTTGTTTGAATATTTAATTGAGAGGAGGTGTGAATGTAGCAATAAAATATTCGGGCAACACTAATTGTTACTCTATGTTTAGTGTCTATGATATGAGTCAATGGAAAACTGTGTGTGTGTAATGGCGGACGCTCTTTGTGACAATTTTGCAGTTGTTCTTAAATAAACTTAAATAACTAAAATATCTGTGTTCTCATTTGAAGATCAAATAACAATCACCTCTAATAGTTCATTCAATTCGTACCACGACGTGACTTTTGACAACTAGCAATTGTTTTATTACGTCATTAATCCAAAAAAAATAACAATATATATTAAAAAAACAACAAAAATTAAAATTTCGTGTCATAAAAAGTAAGTAAAATGTATTTATTTAGGTAAACTAGCCGAATGAATTACTGTGTATCTGGAGATTTTAGTACATGTGTAATTAATTTCTTTTCTGATGCTATTTGGCGAATGCATAAGAAATATTTGAATTTTTGGAAGCTGATAACGCAGAAGCCTACAGTACAAAAAAGGGGCGTCATATGCAGCTACGTAAGGAATGCAACAATTTAGACGAAACGGAGTTTGTAATGCGGTACAGACACACAAAGAATCTACCATTACCTGTACGATGAGTTGAGGCCACTGATGAAGAAACATAAAAAATCGTCAGAATAGAATACATGTTTATTTCATTGGTTAGTCACATGTCACTTATAAAATATAATTTTACAAGAGCATTAGGTGTATTTTATATTGACGCAGTTTGTCCGGGAAGGGATCTTTTGCAACCTATTATTGAATTATTTTCATTCACGATTTTGAATTATATAGAACAAGTGTGAGAAATTTTGGATTTAGGATCCCATCAGGTGTAGGCCTGAAATTTCTAACTCGCTAGGAGTGACTTTACGAGTCAAACAAAATCGACAGAATTGTCTATAAAGACGAAGTTTTCCCTTTTTTTTACCGCGAATTACACATAACACGTGTATAGATGAAGTGTCGTGGTAAATGAAAGACATTTGCACTCGGTAACGTCTCGATTTATTGTCTCCTTACATAGACAGAGCGTACACGGTCTTAACATAATGCTTACTTCGCTAATCCTAAATAAGGTGTGGTTACACACATACATGATATTCTTACACACACTACACCTCCGGGGGTATAATAAAATGCCATTTAAAACTTGTATGTACCGCAATCTCTTTCCACTTTCTTCGGGAGTACTCCTTGGCTTGTAGAGAACGATTGTGGGCAACCTCCACCGCAAAATCATAGCAGCGAAACCGCAGTAGATCAATTGTACTGACTCGCGTCATGTCCCGCTATTCGAATATTACACATCACACGTGTATATGTGCCATTTAAAACTTTTATGTACCGCAATCTCTTTCAACTTACTTCGGGAGTACTCATTGGCTTGTAGAGAGCGATTGTGGCAGTAGTGAACTGTTTGAAATTAAAAAAATCCAGAGTATTTAGCTGCCGCCCGGAAACCCAATTAACTTTTCGACTGCAATATTAATAATAAAACACTAATTTTATATTGTTCGTGTGCTTACTATTCGGGGAGCAACCCATCCACGTACAATAGATAGGCGGGTTGATCATTTAAACCTCGATCGTCGTCCCGTTATATTGCAGCGAGAAGTTGCATTACCGCAATTAATGCAGTCCATCACGATAGGTGGTATCGAAGTCCGAAACAAGCCGTCAATCAAAGTAGCAGATTCTGTGAAGCAGCTTATGTCGTTAGATACATTTGTTTAAAGGCTTGACTTATTGCCATTTTCGCCATTTCACGACGGAATGCATGTTCTCAAGAAAAAACACAAACAAAAACTTTATTTAGCGACTATAAATTAAAATTCTTTTTTATGATTTCGGTCTATCATAAAATAACGTTTTTTTCCGTAACACGCTGGGCCCAAGTGTGGGTGATCTCCTTTTCTTAAAATGTTAAACTAAAACTTACGTACCATTGCACTGACTGAAAGCAAGTTTGTTGCTAGCTTTGTACATAAATATAACACTTCTATTACTGTTCTCAAATTGTTCTATATAGGAATTTTCACATTTCCTCTGCCGGATGACATCAGTTTTTCGCAATTCTCAAAACTCACTGCGGCTGGAGTGTCACACACAAAATTATATAAGGTGTTCTTGTTATTGCACATATAACTGGTAGCACCCGAGTCCACATACCAAACATTACTGGATAGTACAATTGATAACGCAAATAACAAGGCGCTATCTGAGCCCCGGCCCTTTGAATGATCTTCTTCCTTGGCTCTGCGAGGACAATCGTTGATACTGTGCCCGGTTGCTTACATCTGAAGCAACAGAACGCTTTCGATTGCTTCCTCACAATCAGTGCTGCCTGTCTCCCCGCTGATTTTACTGAGTTAACATTGATCTCACGAACTCTGTGGTAAGTCTCAACCACAGAGTACATTATTATATAAGGTTTATCTTTTCATACACGAAATCTCAAGGTCCCATCGTGAAAGGTTATAGTACCATAATGATGAGTACAATGGTCACCAACCCCGGTATCGCGAAAAACAGCTTTTCCCTACATTTATGGTCGCATAGCTCGTCAAATACGCTCGTCATACTTACGACTAGTTTTTGTTGTAGAGTCTTGAAGAGGTCTTCGCAATCTACGCTTTTGTCTTTCATACAAAGTATTGTACTTTGAACTGAGACCAGGCTAAGACATAGGTATAAGTTCAGATTTGATAATATATTCGGGCTCTGTAATCAACACAGGTTCGGTAATAGGCTCAGATATTGAAATAAGGTCCGGTTCGCAAATAGGCTCAAATTCGGGAATAGGCTCATATTCGGAAATAAGGTTAGGCTCAGGAATAGTCAGGTTCAAAATAAGGCCCAGTTTCGGGATAAGCCTCATATTTAGAAACAAGGTCAGGTTTGAGAACACTTTCAGGTTTAGAAATAGGCTATAAACTCAGATTCAAAAACAAGGTCTGGTTCGCGAATAGACTTCGGGTAGGAAGCTTTTGTTCCACAATAGATTCGGGTGCACGAATAACCTCTGAAATGGAGATTGTAGTCTAATCTTGAGAAGTTTCAATACTGGATTCAGAATCGGAAGGTAAACTACGTTCAGCAAAAAGCCCAGGTACATTTTGAGGAGTACCTGGATCGATCGCTTTTAAAGTTTTCATTGAGCCATTTATAGTGTTGTTTTGGTGAAAAATTTCATGGAATATTTAAATTTTTTGTACAGTTTTTCACATTTGGCAGTAAAATTGGAAAATCACAATTTTGACTTGTTTGTTATCTTTATATAAAAGTGTCATATTCAGCGCTCTTAAAATAGCAACAGTTCTTTTGTTAAAATCTACGTCAATAATAGGGCGGAATTTACTACCTTCATCCTCGGCTAGTTTCGTCAGTAAATTAAATGCTTCTAATCTGGTGAATTCTCCATGTGTATTTGCGGATACTCCCGGAACCTGAAGAGCACCGGCTGTGGCGTTATCCACAGCTTCATAAACTGCCACTCTTAGACCAACCTGAGGGTTGGCACCCTCACGCCCTCCTCGCAATAAGTCAGCCGGTCGGACCCCGGATAGATATCCCTCAACAGGTTGGGTCAAGTCCTGATGAGGCAAAGTGGCGCCATGGGTCTTTTGCGGCTCCAGATGCCTCACCTCCGTTCCTCCAGGCAATATGTATGTATGGTACAGGGTTTTGAATTAAGCCTAACGAGGGCGGAGCCCTAACCCTTTACCACAAATTGCCCTTCATTGGATAAACGAAATTGAATTCGTTTATTGTACGACCTTATTTAACGTCGTATGATATTAGTAAGCTTACAATAGTTTCTTGTAGTGTAGAGAAAGTTTGTGGCCTCATAGGTTGGCTAACTACATCCGATCACCCGAACTCTCCTCCACTTCATTGTCATTTACTGATGGCAATTAAATAAATGGGCCTGGATTTAATTTTGCCTCTTATTAGTTTATTATCTCCACTCCCTCTCAAACCATACTATGTTACATTAATGTTTTCTCTGCATTTTTCAATTCTATAACCTCCATGAAACCTGACATATTCGCCATAATATGACCTTGCTGTCGGATCTGGTACGTTCCTAGGGCAAATAATATTACTTCACCATATCCTAGACGGAGGAATGTAATATTAGTACTGGGATGAGTTGTTACATTAGTAAAACTAGATGATTGTCTATTCATATTCACTGCGTTTATAAAATCAGACAAATTATTATTCAATGGAAATCGTTCCCTAATCACAATTATAATTTGTACAGCATCATCCCAATTTTTTAGTCTACCACCGATTTTATTCAAAAACCTTACAGCTATTGAGAACATTTGGATCATATGAGGCACATTTATATTACATAAAATGAACTTGCCGGAATATTTTAGTCTCGTTTAAAATACCCGTTGACAACTTCCACAACCCAACGGCATGTAGTTACACAACGACTCCTGTTAGCTTGCTCGGTGGTGAGCTGATGTTCACCCTCAAGCAGGGATTCCGGCATGCATGTTTTATAACTGCAAGCCTCTAGCGGACTAACTGAATCTCTAAACCCCCTGTCTAGAATGAAAATATCATTATTTTGAAAGTATTTTCTGAGAGGGGAGTTTTCATCTCTGAAAAGGGAAAGCATTATATCTGTATCAGATGTGGTAGCCTTGTACGGGCCAAAGCAATCTACAATGTAGCCATCAGGTGTCACCAGCAAAAATGGTTTTAACAAGTTTCTATATTTATGTAAGGAATATGTGTCCTTTTGGAACATTAAATTTAGTCAGTACTTATAGTTTGCACTTTGCACAACTCGCTGTATCACAATTTTTAAAGATGAACACATTCATCAAAAAAAGTTTGGTAGTTGATTGAGCTAAGTAAATGTTTATTTATTTATATATTCTTTATTGTACACCACAAAAATTTATTACAAAAAACAATAACAAACACTACAAAATATACAATGGGCGGCCTTATAGCTATCCGCGATCTCTTCCAGGCAACCTTGGAATGGACAGTGATTTGCCTGGACATAAAATGGGGCTGTCGTAGGTGCAAATAATAAGATTACAATATATTAAAATAGATGCACATATACATACATATCCTAAATAATAATAGATACATACATACATACATACGAAATAAGTATATAAGCAACGAAAAATTAATGATGACTATAGATAACTACACAGTTACGAACACAAGATCACAACGACAATTAATGGTCCTTAACGAGTCTTTAAAACACTACTATCGACTGCGCGCGTTTTATTTCCATTGGCAATGCATTCCACAAACGAGCGGCCTCGACGGCAAAGGATTTGTCGAGGAAAGTTGTGGAATGCATAGGCATTTTAAGTTTTAAGTTTTATCTGATGACCTTAAAAATTTCGTGTGGGAGTCACAAAGAAACTGGAAACGATTCTTGAGATACAGAGGGGTGAGAGGGGAAAAAAGCACATTAAACAAAAGGGAATGAATATGAGCATTCCGGCGAAGGCGGATTGGTAACCACTTGATTTTCACACGAAATTCGGAAACATGGTCATATTTGCGCAAACCGAATATGAACCTTATACAAACATTTTTTTTTTTGTTTGCAGCTAACTTCCTGCAGCTGGGCAGTCCAAGAGAAGTTCTTATCGATGAATATCCCCATGTTTTTAACTTTATCACTAAAGGGAACAACGGAATTATCAAAACAAACTTGGGGAAGAGTCGTCCAGTCGATCCTTGAGACCATCCTAGAACTGCCCACTACCACAACCTGCGTCTTTATGGGGTTGACCATAAGCCCATATTTCTTGCTCCAGTCGCATATGCGGGCCAGATCACGATTAATCGTTAAGATGGCCTCAAACAGATTTCCAAGAGGAGCTCGCGAATAAATTTGTAAATCATCTGCATAAAGATGGTAGGAAGAAATTAGTTGTCGGAGATTGAGTTAATAAAAACTGCGAAAAGTAAAGGGGATAGAACGCCACCATGAGGTACACCGGCAGAAGTATTACTCCAGGAAGAGAAGGTCTCTCCAATGCAAATGCGTTGCCGGCGACCGAACAGGTAAGTACGAAACCAGTCAATTACCGATGGAGATATGTTAAGAGAGCATAGAATGCCAAGCAAAACATCAAAATCAACAGTATTAAAAGCCTTACTGAAATCTAACAAAGCTAAGACCGTTACATTACCGTTTTCCATGGCTGACCTTATATCATCCGTAATTTTACCAGCCAACCAGGACGGAAGCCAGACTGGAAGGGGTTGAGGAGATTATTTTTAGAGAGGAAAGTGCTTAGTTGACTATGAATTAACCGTTCAAGGACTTTTGTGGTAGGACGGATATTGGACGGTATTCAGAAAAGGATGTGGGATTAGACTTTTTAGGTAACGGAATTATTTGAGCATCTTTCCATGAGCATGGAAAGACACCACTAGACGCAGAAAAATTGAGGATGTGACAAATGACGGGAAGGAGGACATCCAGCACAGGGACCAACGGTTATTACGGCTATTACGGCTGATACAGTCACTTCCAACTGCATTGGAAGTGATCGAGAGAATGCTCTTCTTAACATCACAAGCGGAGAACTGACTAAAAACAAATGGAGAATAACTGGGAGTCGGAAGTGAAGAAAGATAATTCATTGTATCCAATTTGAATGTCCTATCAAAATTGGACGAAGCAGTAAAATGATTATTCATTGCATCAATGTCTATGTCTTTAGGGATTGTCTCTTGTCGAGTTTTACCGACCCCCAACGATCTAAGAAATTTCCAAACTTTGGATGCGTGAAATCACTTCTTCGAAGCAGCAACACGCTTTAACCTTGCGGTCTTCGCAGCAGCAACGACCGGGACAGAGGGACAGCCGATACTGGATCACGCTGGTCGGGCTCACTGGGATTCGGCGCAATCTTGTCCAATTCAGCAAGGGACTCAACCCGGTGCCGCGAATCATTGGGACTAAGAACATACACGCAGCCTGCCTTAGTCCAGCTCTTGGTGACACCGCATCTTTCTCTCGCAGCCAAGAACACATCATGCCGCCCCTTTGTTAGGAACTCGGACATGGTGACGCCTGTACCCTTTAATTTGGCTTTGGAAAACCAAATCTTATCCCGAATCGCAAGACAGCCGAGCTTGAAAAGAATAGGCCTGGTTTTATTAGGGACGGCCCGTACCATCCTGTGGCATCGGCTGATATCCGCAACAGTGAAGTCACTCAGCTGTAACTTGTTACAAATCACCTCAGTGATCACCTTGGCAGTGTCTCCCTTCTGCTCCTCATTAACACCGTGCAACAGCAAGATTTTCCTTCGTCCTCTCATCTCAATTTGGTCGACACTACGAGCTAGTAGCTCCACCTGTTGCTGAATGCTGTTGAGAGCCTGCGTGATAAATGTCCGGAACATTGTAAACTCTGCAGCCAGGCTAGAAGTTGTGACAGGTGATGAAGGGGCCTTCTATAGTTCATCTTCAAAGGCGGACATCTTTGTGTGAAACAACTCCTTTAATTCGGTCAGAGTGCTTGCTAGTGAATCCATTGTGATGAAGTGAAGTGATAGTAGATTGTAAGAGAAGAATAATTGTGAAGAGATAACGCTACACCAGCAAGTACTAACTATGAACTTTTAAAATATAGCATAAATAATTGTAAAAAATGTTTCTATTAAATTATATTGAATTTAAAAAGAAGAGTAAGTTTTTCTTTGTGTAAACGTTACAACTACCCACCCACAAGCGAAAAAAAAGTTTACGTGATTCTGGAAAAATGGTTAAACAGGAGGAGTCGCCACACCGACACCGATAAGTCTTTTCATGATACACATATCTACTCTTCGCAAATTCCTAGAAAACGAGTGTTCAAATAATGGTTTTTAGAATCCTTGTGAGGTATAAACCTAATACTTTTACAAATAAGACGATACCACTATTGAGCTTCCACGTAAGGTTAGCCGTGGCAGTACGTCTAAGTATAACAGACACGCTTATTAGGTACCTCCATATAGCCGTCATAGCATTTCACCAAGTGATGACACTCAAACGAAAGAAAGGCGGGGTCAGATTTGGAAGAGGTACCTCACCCCCCAATCGTTATCCCTGAGGTAGTACTGGGCTTCTGGGTCAAGAGGGCGCCCCACCGGCCAATAACTCGATTGAGCTTCATGAAAGTTTAACAAAACGCCTTGAACCTGAAACTAAGGCTAGCACATTATTAAGACATATTTCTCCAAAGAACTGTACCCTATTAGTTCCACCACTACTAAACGACGAGGTAGCAGCTGCAATTAATGAGAATGGTATTAAAAGAGACAAGAGGATTACCAGAAACCAAATTCTGCTATCGGCAGCAATCATTACAATTGGCAACTTACTAAACAGTATGATTGCCACGCATGGAAATTAACAGTATATTGAGAATTTAAGTGATGGAGCTCGTCTTCTATGTGACTTGTACTATGAAAATTCTACCACACGAAGGTCTCTAATATTACCAGGGCTAAACAAAACTGTATCGTACTCATGTTTGAGTTATTTTATTTTATTTAATAGGGACAAAAAAAAAATATCTTATCCATCTTATCATAGTGTAGATAATAAATTATAAACTTTACTTAATTTCGTAATCAACAGTGGCACTTTCTCATCGTCCGTTAGTCATTCACTAGTAATAAACATTCGAATTGTTGTTAGTAACTATTCCAATTTTCTCCTGTGAACACTTCCATGTTAGTGATAGACGCCATGACTTTCTTCTTTATTTCACTTTTTTCAATGAAATCACGTAAATATTTTCAAACCTCACTTATACTATTTTCACTCGTAAATAATGTTTTTTTTTTCTAAGTTGTTCGCAGTTTCTATAAGTTCAACTTTTGTTTGTATCCAAGAGCTTTTTCCTTCTGCGATCAATTTCTTCATAGTATCCATTAACAGCGTGCACACGCACTTCGAATTTGGTTTTTTATTGTTTTCACCGTAAACGTGTTTTGATTGGTTTTACTCTCGTCGCCAAAATGTTATATCTCTAACAAGGTAATTAATTAATACCACTATTAGACTGTAGCTATTATTTATTGAAAACCAAAACGTGCATACAAGAATTTCTTTTATCGAATCAACATGGCGGCGCTAGTGCTGCCCCTATCCGATACTATAATTTTCCATATAAATTGCATTTGGGATCATTGTTGCAACAATTGTTCACGGGATATGTGTTGAATTCCCAGATTTCTAAGAGCTCCTAAACCTAAAATGCCCGATTATTCCCGATTGCCCCACTTTTAAGCCACCACTGGGGGACAGCGAAACAACTTTTTAATTTTTTCTCGTTGGCCACTCTGGGGGGCCAGCAAAACAACTTTTAAAATTTATTCTCGCTGGTGATAATTGATCAAGTCATGATCGATTATGACCAATGAAATTAGTGAAAATGATTATATGTCATGTCACGATTATAGCAACTGAAGCGTTTTTCTAATGAAATTATGGTATATAAAATTATGGCATTTTAAATTATGGTAAACCTCGTAAAGTAGGAATTCACCCCCTTTCTTTTAATTATTTCAATTTCAAACATATTGATCAGTGTCGTGACGATTAACAACATAAAGCAATGTCTATAGTAGAATAGTGCATCTGCATTATAAAGTCATAAGTAGCCAGATATAAAGTTTAGCAAAGTTTTTATTTGTATGAAGCGAACTCTGGTAAAGCTGAAGATTTATGTGAGGCCATGCTACTCCGTACGGCTAAAGAATAACTCAATTCCTTTATAAAACGTCGTTGGATTCGACTAATAGCATGATTGGGGCAGCATCCCTCAATTTTCAGCCACTTAAAAGAGAGCATACCGGATATTAATTGCGTAAAGTGCAGCTGCCATATGATCTATTTAGTGGCATCAAAAGCGTGCTCTAAACTTCCAAGCTTGATCGAAGACCTTTTAAGAAACATCGGAGCACACTTCAGCCGATGCTCTAAAAGAGTATGCCGTCTTCAAGAGTGCCAGGAGTTTTACGGTGTGGAAATGCATAAAATATTGAGCTCAGCTTACACCGGATGGCTTTCTCTTAAAGCCTGTGTTGATCGCACGCTAGAGCAGTACGTGCTCCTAACCGAGTATTTTCGCCTGAAGATGTTCGGAGATGGCAGCGCTATCGTTCGTATTTACGAAGGCTTGGAAAATAAACTGGCAAAAGTGTACCTCGAATTTCTATCATATTCAAAACTGACAAACCACTTCTACACTGCCTACAGCCCGAAATAGAAAAGTTAATCCGATCCATTGCATCTAATTAGGGTACATGCAATTGCAACATGTAACCACGTCAAAATTATTAAACCGTTACTCATTAATCACGCCAACCCGGGTCACTTTATGCTTCTCCAATAGATATATCTTGGAGTATTGGCACAAGATGGACAACCTACAGGCATTACCTGATGTGACTAACTTCAGAAGACGCTGCCTTATATTCTACATAGAATTGATCAAACAAATCAAGGATAGATTTGATTTTAATGATCCTGTGTTTAACACTATATTTATACTGGACCCAAAAGTGCCACAATTGTTCGAACGAAAAGATTTATTTAGAAGAAAGACAAACCAAACCAGACAAGTATCTGTTTGGAAGTAACCTTTTTGAAATAATCAAGACGGTAAAATCTGATGGGAGGACAGGTCCGTACGGTTATAATGCAAACTGTGAAGATTAAAGTTTTAATATTTGTTAAATAAAATTCACTGCTGGAATACAATCGTATCTTTTATTTTCTCAAAGAACTGTTTTTTTCATGTTACTATGGTAACCTGTCATAGACTATATAAAGAGTATGGTACCTACAATCTCTACACAAACCAACTCCTAAGAACACATTCAAGGGTACACACAGCCTTTAAACTGAAGGTTCCCACCTCGGCAAACACTGAAGCAGCTGTCCACGAAGCGTCGTGCCGACAAGAACCACAGCATTTCGGGTTGTCTGGCCACGCAAAACCACAGGTCAACCCAAAGTAGAGGTGCAGCCGCACCACGGGGAGGCTACCGAAGATCCAATTACAACAGTCAACGTCATCACAGGAACTGACACAAACTGGCAGGTTAAACTTTTTTATAATAACTGGCAGAGTATCTCCTAGATCCTATAGTAATCAACTGGGTTAAGGGATATTACATTCCGTTCTGTTAACAACCCATTCCGTTACACTTACCATATAATGACTCCTTTTCAAAAAGTAGGAAATGGTCATAACGGTGCTATTTATAAATATGCACCAATAAAAGATCAGTTCCTTTAAAAAAAAAAACCGTTGTTAGCAAACCAAATGGTTTAAACAGATTTATCTTGAACTTGAAGGAATTAAAGCAGTTTATAATAATACAACATTTTAAACTAGAAGACTACGGCTTTGTTGACGACCACAGCGCCATCTACTGGCGTCAAATAACACCGACCGATGGGACGGAGGCGGTACGCGGGGAAGGAGTAAGACAACGGCGCGATACTAGCGACGCGCTGCGGATTTTCACTGTCTTGGTGACACACCACCGAATACACGCGAATTTCTAACCGCTAAACTATAATTTTGTGAAAAGTACATCAATCATTGTAAAACCGATATTACACATTTTCAAAAGGAGCCTTGTGTCTGATTTCTATCCACGACGCTGACACAAAGACGACCTGACGCAGAAAACCCCAACAGGCTTCAAATATTATAAATAGGAACTGTTACTTAAGATTTCAATTCAAAAACAAACTTTATCAGTTCAATGTTTTACCATTTGGCTTATGCACGGCACCCTTTGTTTTTACAAAAATTCTTAACGCAGTGGTTTTCACTTAAAGATCCTAGGCGATTTCTTATGTATTGAAAAAGATTATAATGTCAGGTTAACATAGAAAAATCATTCAAGTTATTGGAAAACCTAGGTTTCATAATTAACAAGGAAAAAAAGCAATATTACACCAACTATGGAATGTAGCTTTTTAGGGTTTATATTTTATTCCAAACACATGACACTAAAAATATCTGAACAAAAAAGAAAACACAAATTAGAATTAATCAATAGTCTACTTAAAAATAAACAGTACACAATCAGACACCTATCTGCCGTGCCATTTCTTATGGAAAGAAATTAGAAAGACATAGATTATGAATATACATGCATACAAGATTTAAAATGGTGGAAATCCAACATACACAAAGCAGTGGCACTTTTTAAACAGCATACTTATAAAATGGAGTTCATATAGATTTTACAATAATTGTAAAAATTTACGAAAATAAAACAGATAATAATTCTCAATAAATTAAGGGTGGTTTTTACTTTTAATTTTTATCAAATGATGATGCCCTGTTATTTCCAATCATTACTAAGTTTGTTTCATCGTCATAAATTGTTTACTCTAAAAGTTATACAGTTTTGTTTACACGGGGGTCACAGAAGCGAACAAGAACACTTTTTTAAATATCCCGTAGATGAAAGAAAGAAAGAAAAGAAAGAAAAATGCATTTATTGGCATTGTAACAGAAAAATACACCTTAAAACTATAAAAACAGAAACAATCAATAAAATGCCAAAAGGGCCTCAGCTCAGCATACTGTCAGATGGCAACACAAAGTGTACCACCTGACGCTGATTTTCAGCTGCAACCCACGAGTGTCATCACGAGTGTCAAGATGCTGTCTTCGAGTGAATCAATGGATTCGTTGGAGCCCTGACGCTTGTAAATTAGTCTGTGGCATTCCATTGTCACATTGATTTGCGGCAGGAAATGTGAGTCGAATTTCTCTGTCAGTGTTGAAAGACTTATGGTATCGATATCCAAGTTAAATAAATAAAACGTAGTAAGTGCGTCTGGCCCGATGAAATGCAAGAGAATGGCTACTTTTCTTGCGTCACTTTCACTTTCTAGGTTATTTGCCCGCAGATAAATTATAAATTGTGTTAGCCAGTTTTTCCATGCTAATGGCATGTTTGTATTGATTAAATCGAGCGGCGGAAGATGAGTGCTGATCACTTTGGATGTCGACGGTGGTGGCTTTATATCGTACCCGGCCATTTTGTTAGTAGCGGCGAAGTAGTTTCTTCTGTCACCATGTAAGGTTGGGACTTTGCCAGTCAGTTTAATAGCGGAGCAGCTACTGAATGGAATGAAAGTTGGAGCTCACCAGGGTAAGTAGTCTTCTTTATTCTAAGTATTCTTAATATTACAATATCATAAAATAGGAACTGCATGCTTGACAGAGGAGAGCGGAAGAGGAAGTGCGGTCACTAGTGCTGCGCCACATTACATTATTGAATAGTGATGTATCACTTAACAGACATCACTTGATAAATTTATGGAAGTAGCTTGCACACTGGAAGCCGCCCGGATGCACTATAATAATTCAAGTGAGATAATGCAAAATAGAAAGTAAAGTGTAGAGACGGAAATTTAAAGACAGAAAAAGACAAAACCTGTATACAAACAAAATAAAACTAATAGAGAACAAAATTCTGTGATATGTTATTGTTGTGGAAAAAACAATCACAAAAAATCAGAATGCAGTTTGAACAAGAAATATGTGGACATATTTTTAAAATGTGTTCAAAGAAACAACGACTGCGACAAACTCATATATTGGAAGTTGATTCATCAGAAAAAGAAAATAAGGGGGATGTAGAAGAGGACATTAAGAAGTTGTTTAATGAACAGGACACGTATACTGTAAATAGTGTGTAAATAGGGTACCGCCTCATTATTTAACAGTTAATTTTAATGGACAGGACATATCTTTTCTACGGGACACTGGTTCAGATGTTATTGTTATTTCAATGACAAATAAAGATAAATATTTAAATTCATTTAAATTAGGGAACTGTAGTGTATTATTTAAAAAATTTGATCAGACTGTAACACAACCCTTGGATTATACAAAATGTTACCGTAACATATAGTGGACTTCATAAAAAAATATGTTGTAAAAACCAAAGTTCCAAGGATAATCTGGAGAGATTGACTGAATGAATAAAAATTATGGGCTCCTATATTGCAGTGTAATTTAGACATTGGAACTCATATCGTCGTTCATATTCTTTGTTCCCTCTATACCAGATTCCCAAAATACCAGATGACCAGCATACCAGATATCCAATTTATCTGTCAATTTGTACAGTCAAATATTAAATGCGTCGTTAGCAGGCGTCGCTCGTGTTTTATTAATATTTTATAAACTTGCGAGCAAACCTGCGTGTCGAAGAACAGCTAATGATTATGTACCAAAGTAAAGCAATCTACGAAGACACGTGACTGATAAAAGATTATCTATTATTTCCTAGTTGCACTTATCTAAAGAGGTAAGCTACATACTGGCCACTATCTTGATATTTATATTGTTTATTCTAAAAACAAAAATTTAAATAGATTTTTCATGTGCACATTGTCACTTGTTTAAAATAACTTTTTGTTCAGTATTCATTTTGTAGTGTTTATTGCTTAAAAGTAAAAATGGAAATGATATTCATTGAAAGTTATAAATGTAAACCCGTTCTGCTCTACCGAGGCCACAGGTACAATTTTTGCCTAAAAAATAAATCGGGATCAACAAACTGGCGTTGTTATAAGCAAAAAGAATGCAATACGTCTATAACATTAGATGAAAATAAGGCGGTACTCCACATCATATTTGTCGTCCTGATAACGTACAAAATGCGATTAGTGTAACAATGGAGGAATGTAAAAAAGACGTCTGTACAAATTTTGGTGCTATTCCAAAGATATTTGAAGAACATTTTAATAGTCAAAATACTAAACTTTCAATATCAGAACATGAAATACCAACTTTCACCAGCAAAAAAAGTTCCTTGTATAGAATGAGTAACAAATTTTTGAACACCAGTCGTACTTCTTTCAAAAAATTCAGTGATATCAAGTTGCCAGATAAAGTTGTTTCGGATTAAATTTCCTCAAAATGAGTCGTACCAGAAATTTAATGAATATTTTGACAATCAAAAGATTAATAATATTACACGTGACGTATTCAGTTGCTTTGGCCAAAAAAATAGGAAAACTAATGCCATAGTAGGTTGGCATAGGCGATTAAATACAAAAGTACCTGCGAAACCTACATTGCTGCAATTTATTGTATTGCTTAAAAAGGAAGCATATTTCCAAAAACCAAAAATCGTAAAAAGTCATCATCATTGTCTGGAAAATAAAAGACAAAAAAATAAATGGTATCATTTCTGATTGCCAGCAAAATTTCTGTTGAGGTGTGCTTAGATAGATTATCAAAACTAAATTATTAAAATTTAAAATCCTTTTTTCATTTCTTTTCTTTATACACATCTTTCATTTCTCATCAGAAAAATCGAAACACTTCCGTTTTTATGGTTTCGAGTTTCTAAATATACACATTTTTCTAATAATCGTTACAAAACATAAACTTGCAAGGTGTTTCGATTTTTCTGATGAGAAGTATATGTAACGGGTGTTTTTTTTAGAGGTATAGAACTTTAAGTTGGCAACACTGTTTTAATTGGCGGCTATTTTATCAGCTGTCAAGTGATTTGTGTATAGTTTGGTTTGGCATTTCAACATGAATAGACTGACGCCTGAACAACGCTTCCAAATTGTGCAAATTTATTTTGAAAATAATGGTTCTGAATGAATGGTTCGAAATACGTATCGCGCGCTACGCCCATTTTACGATCAACATAATCGTCCATCAGAGCAATTAATTCGACTAACTATGGACCGTTTTCGCACTACGTTTACTCTAAATGATAATACGCATCCACAGAGACGTCGTACAGTGCGTATAGAAGAAGCCATTGCTGCTGTAGAGCGTAGCGTAGAGGAAGACCCGAATCAGTCTATCCGCCATCGTGCACAGGAATTGGATATGTGTCCATCCACTTTATGGAAGATTTTGCGGAAAGATCTTGGTTTGCGTGCTTACAAAATCCAACTCGTGCAAGAGTTGAAGCCACACGATCACCTAACAAGGCGTAGATTCAGTGAATGGGCCCAAAACAAGATTGCCGTTGATCCCGATTTTCATAAGAGAATTTTGTTTAGCGATGAAGCTCACTTTTGGATGAATGGCTACGTCAACAAACAAAACTGCCGTATTTGGAGTGAAGATAATCCTCAAGTGTATGTTGAGACACCGTTACATCCAGAAAAACTGACTGTTTGGTGTGCTTTATGGGCTGGTGGAATCATTGGTCCGTACTTCTTTAAAAATGATGCTGGCCAGAACGTTACAGTCAATGGTGACCGCTATAGAGCCCTGATTACTGACTTTTTCGTTCCTCAATTGAACAACCATGATGTGCAGGAGCTGTGGTTTCAACAAGACGGCGCAACATGTCACACAGCTCGGGCCACAATTGATTTACTGAAGGAAACGTTTGGTAACCGCATTGTTTCACGTTCCGGACCCGTGAATTGGCCCCCAAGATCGTGCGATTTAACGCCGCTTGACTATTTTCTGTGGGGATATGTGAAGTCGCTAGTCTACGCCGATAAGCCCGAAACGATCGGCCACTTGGAGGACAACATTCGCCGCGTTATTGCCGATATACGGCCACAAATGTTGGAAAAAGTGATTGAAAATTGGATCTCCAGATTAGATTACGTCCGATCCAGCCGTGGCGGTCATATGCCAGAAATCATATTTAAATTATAATGCCATAAGATTATCTTTTGAATAAAGTAAATTTCATGTAAATTTTACAAATTTTTCCTTGTTTTATTCCATTTCAAAGTTCTATACCTCTAAAAAAAACACCCCTTACTTATTCTTTCTTATTATATGTACTTATGGTATTATGGGAATCTGGTATAGGGTTCAAACTATTAGGGAACAAAGGGTTCATATGGCAATTTGTTCAATGTCAAAAAAAATAATTGTTTGTAACTTGCAATACGTCACGTGATCGAATCGGCAGTAAATCATATAGGTACAGCAAATTGTTCTATGTCAAAGTTTGAGCGGCAACGGATTTTTAGGGTTCCGTAACCAAAGGGTAAAACAGGACCCTATCACTAAGGCTCCGCTGTCTGTCCGTCTGTCACCAGGCTGTATCTCATGAACCGTGATAGCTAGACAGTTGAAATTTTGACAGATGATGTATTTCTGTTGCCGCTTTAACAACAAATACTAAAAAACAGAATATAATAAATATTTGAGGGGCTCCCATACAACAAACCCTTCGCGCGCGAGTCTGACTCGCACTTGGCCGGTTTTTTCTCTGACAAAAAACAAGTGACATTTTTTAGTAAGTTATAAATTGTGCTTTGTGTCTAAGGTAAGTTGATAATTTATCAAAAATTACGTATCATTGTGTGTTGGTTTTAGTAGATTTAGACCTTTTTTGTAAATAATGCAAATAAAACAATAAGAACTATGTTGCAATACGTAGTTACAAACGCGACATAGATCCTTTTGAATTTTGCTTTGGTTTTGTAGTTGGTGGTTGATTGTTGCAAAAGAATAACACAAGAAAAAGCTGCTTAATACAGTTAGCTACAAGTTCCTCTAGACATCCTCGCCAGCAGCGACTGAACGAACCCACTGGCCAGTTGTATGAAGATGAAACTCTGCAGCAGTGTGACACGTCTAGTGACGTCTTGTTCGAAGAAGGGTCGTCTTCTGACTCAGACTACGTGCCAGAAGAAAGCAGTGTTGGCTTTCTTTCTAATGCATAAGAAGAAAGTAGTAGTCCAACGAAGAGGTCCTTGATGAGGAGACAGGAGTACTTACTGGTAAGGATACTCTCAAAAGGAAACGCATACAAGCTTCCATTGTTCACGTGCTGCCGTCATCTACACAGGGCGGCCCCTTTTCATAGAGCTGACACGGTGAGATCGTTTCATTATTATTGTTTGACATTCTTGACTCTAGTATAGTGAAAGGGTTTTGAATAGTGTGTTCATAAAGTACTTTTTCTAGTTAGTAAAAGAAATAGGTCTCACAGTTTTTCTTCCTCAAGCTCGCGTGAGGCGGAAAGACATTCTAAAAGTACGAAATATCAGAAGGTTCATCAGAAGGTTGCGTGTTCAGATCACGTCAGGGTCACCAATGAAGTGTTACGGGGTAGACTCAATAAAAGGATCTTATAGTTGGCTAACTTGTATTACTGCCTACCTCGGCACTTTCTTATAAGACAAAACAAAGTACAGACAAAAGACAGGTTGAATAAGAACGATATAGATATAACACGAAAGATTTGGAGCTAGTTATGAGAGATCTAGGGATTAGAGGAAGTCCAGATTTCTAAACAGAGAGGAGCGTGCGTTCGACTCGAGACTCGATCGTGCACTGAGGTCATTGACCTCTGGAAATCAAAATCTGCTCATCATGTGTACGTCTCATTTCACGGTCCAACGCACGTTCCGTTTCTCTTAATTATGCTAGGTACATGTGGAGTGTAAATGTATTTGTTAGATTTGTTAGATTAATTTATAGATATTGTGTGTGTTGTAAATAAGTAATATTTGTAAATAATTGTTAGTCGTGTTAAGCAATAGATAATGGTAAACTTCTCGTTTGACGTCTATGGTGAATGGAATGTGAATGTGACAGATTGAAATGTCAAACGAGAAATGTGATGTACTAGGTTATGACATGTGTTTGTGCAGTGTTTACAACTAGATATTTAATTATGATTCTATACAATATTAGGAGTGCTAACCGCTACAAACTAATCTAAATATAAAAGATTGAAGCTTTAAAACAATTAAGGTTCTGATAAAACAATTAAGAAAGAAACATGACTATCACAGTCGAACAGCATCGGAGACATCGACATCTAGGCCATTAATAGGTCTCTTATCTGCAATTGCACTTCCAAGCTTAGCGGGTATACTACGGGCTGGTATGAGCGTCAAGCTTCCTACGAGATCAGCTGGGATGAGTGGAAGGAGAAATTGATCAGAGCACAGAGTGACAATTTATAAATGGGTTCCCATTTACAAAAAATAAATTGTCACAGATAAGAGAACTTGTGATTCGTGTTAAGACAAAGGATGAAGACCCAATTAAATTTTATTGATTTTATTGACCAACTGGGCATTGTCATGTCATGTGATATGAGTGATGAAGTGATCGCTCAATCAATCATAGGGACTCTTGGGGACAAATTGCTTGAAGTTAAAGCGTTATCTGCTGGCTGTCATGATCAACTGATTGTACCGAATCAAACCAACCAGGAACGTCACATGCTAATGGCAACTCAACCAAATCATGAGCCTTTGGGGCTGTATCATGTCATTGCCTGTTGTAAGTGGGTCTCTGACATTGTCTACGGGGCTATAATATGTCATTGCCTGCGGGGCCATATTCCGACATTGCCTAAGGGGCTACATTATGTCGTTGCCTGCGGGGCCATATTATGACATTGCGTGCGGGGCTTTAACATGACATTGCCTGTGGGGCCATATTATGACATTGCCTACGGGGCTATATTATCAAGACCTTACAATACCTACTGCAAAGTAACGTTTGGTTGGTCAGAGTACGAATTAAATCGCGACCGGTCCGATCACGCATTTATTATAGTTATATCTTTATAGACCGGGATTAGGCTGACAAACATGCTATTGCATATTGGTATTGTACACACGGCTACACATCAAGCTACGCGGCTATTTCCAGTACAAACTGATCTCGCATCGGAAATTCTATACAATGCGAGATCAGCCTTACCTGGAAATGTATAGCTTAATGTGTAGCCGTGTGTACGTACATGCCTTATTACTAAAATTCTCAAACGGCAAATTCATATAATGGCATATGGGCAAATCTAATACAGCAAACACAAGTTTTTGTTACACTATGTTTTCTTACCAAAAATCCGTTAGTTCCCGTATGACTCAAAACAAAACTGAAAAGAACTGAACCTGAGAACTGTAAAAAAGAAACCTTCAAATCTAAAGAGGTTTGACTACACTGGCCCAAGGGGGGGTTGACTTTGGTCACCAATCATGCGGCAAGGGGCCGGGAACATAATGCTACCATCACAATAAATTTATTTATATACATATATACGAATCTATGATAGCAATATTGTTTTAAATATCAACTTTGTGACAGAATATCATCAGAAAAAAAAAATATGTGGAGGTTAGTCCTTGTGGAGCTGGAGCAGCGCTAAGCCAAGCATTTTTGTCAGCGATGTAATCCCCCAATTTATAATATGCTTGGCGGCATAGTGTGCGTTTTATCCAAGATTTAAATTTCGTTTCATTCAGTTGAAGTATGTGGGGAGGTATTTTATTTTAACATTTTAAACAGTACCCCATGAAGGATGAGTCTACTTTAGCCAGTCTGAAACCCGGTTGAACTAATTGGTCCCTATTTCTAGTCCTATAAGTGTGTCTTTCACCTCTTTTACTGAAGAGCCTTAGATTTTTCCTTACGTACATGATGTTTTCATAGATATGTTGACAAGGTACCGTCATGATGTTAATATCTTTAAACAGTTCTCTTAGCCCTTTAACTGGTAGAGGGAATGAGCCTAGATAATGAAATAAAACTTCACTACTTTGAATCATATTTTTTTTTTACTTTTTTTAAACATTTTATTTTATTTTTTATTTATTTATTAGATAGAAAAAAACATGATGGCAACATATAAACCACCATCAGTCTAGCCTTACCAATTTATGTATCTGTTTGATGGTAATTTTTGAAGCAAGGCACTGCACACAATGGCACTTGACACCTATCACATTGTATCCTGGATCGTTGATTATTGTGTGCACTACTACACAAGTGACACCTTCTATAGGTGGGTAATTCTACAGGCCAATGAGCTCCAAGCTCAGAAAAACGAATTTCTCGAGGCACTCCAAATAGTTTCTTTTGCCTTGATTCACTTTCTTCCGATTGTACAGACTTACTTTTTTTGGACGCGAACTTTGGCATGGTGGCAAAGGGTCTCTTTCGGAATGTTGCGTTTGCTACTAATTCTCGAGACAATGTCAGCCTAAATTCCTTTTGAGACAACGGTGTGGTTACGTCTGTTAGAAGCATACAATATATACGCGTTTGTTATAGCAGCATCAATAAGGAAATAGAAGATGCGTTTCCACCACTTCGAGCTTTTTCTTCCGACTGCGTACGGGGTTCTTAACGTACGCTTTGTGTATTCTGTAATTGTCAGCGGACAGGGGAATGATTTTTTAGATCCATCATTTTGAGTTCTTTCACAAGATGTTTTCTGCTTTGGATGAAATGCAGTGCTCAAAACGCTTACTAATTTGTTATCTTTCCAGATAATAAAGCCAACATTATTTTTTACCCTCCATTTCCATTCTCCTCTTTTCAGCTTTTTTGTTTTTTGGTTTGCATTTTTTACAGCCTTTGCTATCTTTTCATCAATTTCTTTATTACCAGTCGCTTTCGGCTTTTTTACAATTAGTGGCATATCTTGGCGGTCATTTCTGACTGTAGCAGTTGCATATATACCATTATTGTATAATGTTTGTAGTAAAGCTGGACTAGAAAAAAAGTTATCAAATGCTATATGACCCATATAGGTGTCATTTATGAGTGACTGGCATAATGTCATGACAACATTACTGCCTAATCCTGTTTCGACGTTTTCGGTCTTTCCAACATACACTTGAAACTGATACAAGTATCCTGTGTGGCTGTCAGCTCTAGCCCAAACCTTGAAGCCCCGTTTTATGGGCTTCATGGGCATGTATTGCTTTAGAGTAGATCGCCCCTTGAAATTCATCATACACTCGTCAATTGACTGAGAATATGTGTTTTTGGCATTTGTCTGACATTTTACGTTGATGTAATCTAGCAGCGGCCTTATTTTATACAGTTTGTCGTAGTTATCATCGTTCCTGTTCGGCATATTGGCATTGTCATTGAGATGTAAATATTTCATAAGTTTTTGAAACCGCTTCAATGTCATTGTCTCAGCAATTTCAACAACATGCAGTAATGGGTCACTGGACCAATAATCTTCTATACAGGGTAATTTGTGAATGCCCATTTGAATCACCATGCCCAGTAAAGCTTTGATCTCTGTTACTGACGTCTGTTCCCAATTTTGGTCATTGCATTGTGATGCATATAGGTTAGATTGGGTTACAATCATATCGATAGCTTCAGAGTCAAAAAACATTTCAAAAAATACGAGTGGCCTAGTCCTATTGGCTATGTTCCGAACTGGTTGTAATTGAATAGAATCAAAAAGAGAAACTACGGGATTCTGTGACCAGGCCACTTTTTTCCATTCGTCTTCATCTGCATCAGATCCGTCTGAGTCCTCAATTTCTGATGGATCAAAATCTTCTTGAAGTTGAAGTTCTATATGTGAAGGACTGTGTCGTGAACTTCTTGGTGGGGGTGGCTGCATAACATTTTCATTTGAGGGCCCTGGTTGAGGTGATGATGTTGGTCGAGGGCTTAGTTCTGGGAAGATCGTAGTGTTGATTGGGTCATAGTTATTTGACGACAACATACCAGATAAATCTTCCACATCGGAATCCTCCGCTTCATCTTCAGATCTCGCTCCATCACTGAAACCAAATAATTCTTCTAACGCACTTTCTACTTCATCAGGTCTCAGATTCACCCCACGACGATCCATATTCCTATAAAATACACAAAAAATATATAAATATGGTATAATAAGGTAAGTACTAAACTGGTATTGGCAAACATGTTGCCGTCGTACCCTTACGGTATACAGACAGTGGCATATATATTGCCGAATTAATTCATGCTAATAGTCATATTATCCAGTTAGAGAAAGAAAAAGCTTGTACTCAGGTTGAACAAACTAACCACTTATATAATGAATTAATAAGTACTAATTGTAACCCTCATTCCATAATAACTATTGACCTTACTAAAGATTCCTTGCTTAAACAGAATTATAGTTATATCTAGTCATAAGAAAATGAAAAAATATGCAAAACTAAATAGAATAATTAAAAAAATGTAATCAAATTAGGAAACAACAAAAACACTTTTCTAAAAATATTCCAAGGAGAAAAGAACGTGTTGATCTAATAAATAAATTAAACAATTATCAAATTAAATTAGAGGACAACAAAAAAATCTACGAAATTGATACACAGCGCCTACAGTCTGACATACAGGTTCAATAAAATAAAGGTGGAAATTAAAGGGAAAATGGGAGAAGTTAGCGTTGTTCAGTGGTGAAATAAGGTAGGCTGGTACTTAATTGGCTTGAAGAGATATAATCAAAGCTATATTATCAAATTTAATGTAAAAGTTTCATGCTTTTATTGCTTTGGGATTTTACTTTTCCTTATGTGGGTAGATTGACCTAGATTTTCCTAGTTTTTTAAGTATTATTTGATCTTAAAATATAACGACAATGCAAAAATAATGATCATAAACGTTGTTATTGTCTTATTTATAATAAAGATTAGATTGAGATTAACACAATCTTCGCTAAGTTCGTTCGTTTCGTTTTCTACGATTCGATTTAGACCCAATGCAGAGTACTGATCCTGCCGGACTATTTATGTTACACTTAAAGAAGACGTATAATAGCGGTAAAGTGACGATAGTGTGCTATTAAAATGTAAAAGTAAAGCAATATTCCCCGTTTAAATCCGTAGCTCGAACGTCAGCTGTTGATTTTAGGTTACCGGTGTGTAACCAAACACTGTGTTTTACGTTATATATTTACAGGAAAACAATAGTCCTGAGTATTTATGAAGTTATATTACGTTTACACATAAAATTACACCTTAATATAATATTACTTAATTACTAATTAAAATTAATTTTAAAATACGGAACAAAAATTTGACATGTCACTCGGGCAGTGTTCTGAATTTGAATTGAATCTTTATATTCGTTTAATCTTGTAATACACGGTTTGCGGTCTGGATTACGTAATTTAAATGGAATGCTATAGTATTATAAAGTGCTCTGTGAATGCTATACTAATAAATCATTGTTTCAATTTCATTCTGAAATTCATGTAAGTTCTAAAGTATGGAAGATGACCAGATTCATGAATGTCATTCTTTTTAATAATTTATTCCTAAATTAATTAAATTATTTGTAGGCTAATCGATTTCTAGAGTTTCCTTTGTGCGAATTGCCTCAAAATATATATATTTTTTTAAGTTTCGATTCGCCCGTTTCTGGCGATTAAATTCGTGCGAATCACCAATAAGCCTTCTGAACGACCCATAAAAATGTACAGTGTTTCTTTTGCAGTTATTTCTTATTATTATTTCGTATAACTAAAATATTTTCGACTGGGCACTGTGTTTTTATGTGAACTGTGCGAGTCATCGCCGGCTACCTTTGATCTTTCTTCGTGGACATCGGAGGTCGCAAAACCTTTAATCCCACTTACCCGTCGACGCTGCTGAAAAGCACGTCGACAGTCCTTTCCCTCGTCCATTTCCTCCTAGACAAAGGGTACACTCTTTTCATGGACAATTAGTTTAACAGCCCTCTTCTGGCCAGATTTCTGAAGGCACGTAAAACCGATTGTGTTCGGACATTGCGGGCTAACCGTAGCCAAGTGCCTCCACTCATATCGCTGTGCCAGCTGAAAGAAGGTCAGTTCGTAGCCCGTCATTTCGTGCGATATCCTTGTCATGGCTTATCAGGACAAGAAACGAAAGATCAGCACCATCTCTACCTACCACGGCATTCAACAAGATCTGATGGCGCCGGAAGCATATCGCGAGGCTCAATACCAGCCTCAATTAATTTTGGACTACAATATGGGTATGGGAGGTGTTGATCGTAAAGATCAAATGCTGGAACTATACCTGATAGAAAGGAAAAAATGCTCTAAATGGAATATGAAGGTCTTCAAACGCTTTGTCAATTTTAAATGCACGTATTCACTACGAGGCTTCGACCCGTACCTCCAAAGATCATTAAGTTTTCTGGTTACAGTTGAAAAGATCATGCAGAAGCACCACAACCACATACCAAGACCCTCACGCCGTAGTATCAGCCTACAAGTGAACATGAGCACTCTGGCTCAGTCAGCATCCACTTCCTTTCACTTCAAGTCATTTACCTGGCCATAACGACCTGTTACCATGATATTATTACAAAAATTTTGTGTAAATTGATCCATTACTTTTGCCAGAAATCAACATAATACAGCAACAAGTCGGCTATGGGCCAGTTCTCTGTTTTCATTAAGATGTTTATAATACTTAGGTACTATAATGAGTGTTGTTGATATTATCATGTGTGGCTCCATTGTTGAAGAACTCGAATCAATTGACAGAATGTAAATTTAAGCAATATAGTCGGAGCTACAGCGTTTTTTGTATGCGGGGTCAGCCCGGGTCAAATTACGCCGTGCTGCGCGAGACGCCAGGGATTTTGGCGCGCATTTTACGCGTGATTTTAAAGGATCACACTTTCAAAGGAAGAAGACTTTGGTTTTCTTAAATTTTATCGATGTAATATTTGGAAAACTCTTGTTTCAGTAAAGACTAATGTAAACAAATAATTAATTATTGTTTTACTTTACCTGATAGTGAGTTCAATCATTTCCAGAGGCATAAACAGGAATTCTCCCCTTGTACGTTTCTGAAGATAAGGTGATAATAAACTTAAAAGCTTTTCGTATGAAGATATGCTAATTCGAAAAATTCCTCAAGCGTTGGCTGCTGAAGCCTCTCAAACAACACTTTACAATAGAGCAGGATGTACAGCAGCAAGAGCTTGAACATAATAAAATTGACATTATATCTGCCATGGGTGCTGTGTAGGAGTACCCTTTAAACGGCCTTTAAAAGGTAACGACTTAGCTACGTCCTTACCCATTTTGGCCAACCTATTACCTTTGCTAAGTCCGCAATCCCAACTCGAAATGAAGAGTACGGAAAAGAAGGTTTGCTTGTTAAGTAGAAAGTTGCAAAATCATTTCCCAAACACATGTAACATAATAGTGGCATGTGCACATGCCACTATTATGTTATGTATAACATTAGTATAAAATAGATCTAGTGGAAGGATTTCTGTGGGTCTTAGGGGGTGGATGAATAAAAGTGGACCAGGGGAACTGATAGAAATTGGTGGTCGGCTAAATGCCGAAGGCTACAAAGACATATTGCAAGATGTTTCACTGCCCACAGCACAAATAATGTTACCTGATATGGCCCCATTACATTTCATACATGACGACTGTTCAATCCACATGGCCCGAGTGTGCAGAGCTTGGTTCCGGGATAACGCTGATCACATTGTCGAAATTCCATTCCCACCAAAGAGCCCAGACCTTAACCCCATAGAAAAATTATGGGGGCTTATGGTCCAGGCTTGGGATGAAAGCACTCGTCGAACAAAGGAAAATCTACTAAATCACGCCATAGAAATCTGGGAAGATTTTAGGGGACGAGATACTTGTGCAAATATGATAAACTCCATGCGAGAAGTCTCCAAAATGTCATCGATGCCAATATGGGACATCATAGAAATATAAAAAATCTTATATCTATGGGGGGGGGGGACACAAGGTTTTAATTGTAGGGACTGTACCAGTGGCAGTAAAATGCCTTATCTACAGAGAATCAAACCTGCCAATCCATATGCCATTGAAATGGATCATGATTATATGGACAAAACTGCAAAAGACATAGAGGCTGAAAAACTTATTTAAAAAAATGTCAGCCAGCAGCAAGTGGATGAAATGCAGAAATGAACTGTAGCTCAAAATGATTGCAAGGATTGGCACTTGTTAAGATCTGTTAGACTTACAACTAGCAATTTTCATGCTGTTTGCCACAGCAAAGAAAGCTCAAAAAAAGTATTAGCCAATAATATATTATACCCAAAGAAATTTAATACACGAGCCACTACACATGGAAAAGTACATGAACCTGCAGCCCTACAGCAATATGAATCTTTCCTTAATGCAAAAGTAGACAGAAGTGGTTTGTGCATCTCAGTCACACATCCATTTCTTGCAGCGTCATCAGATGGATTACTAGAAAATGAGACGGTGATTGAAATAAAGTGTCCATTTGTGAGTAGATTCTGTACTATCACACCATGCACTGTACCATTTCTATATAAGAGCAGTGGTACATTGCATTTAAAAAATAAAAACCAGTACTAAGCCCAAATTCAGGGGCAGTTATTTTGAACTACTCGTTAGTATTGCAACTTGGTAATTTACACTTTCAATGACATGAAAGTGGTATATTTTGTAAGGGATGAGGAATGTATAAATGAGATGGTTATAAAATTAACATCATTTTATACTATACCAGTCTATGCATTGTTTTTCGAGAAGATGTTTTAAAATCTCGATTTTCTCTTCATCCTGTATAATCTCGAATCTTTCACATTCTTCCTCGAATTCTAATAAAACATCTAATGCTGACCAATGGATTACCCATTGGTCAGCATTAGATGTTTTATTAGAATTTTTTTCCATCAAAAACCTTTACGCAGTTTTTCCTATGTTTTTTTTCTCTGGTGTTTTGCCACAAGTGTTATCTTGTGCAGGCCTTTTCTGTTATATCCTCTAAATACTGACCACCAAACTGTGCATTTTCTCCTTTGTCTAAATGTATTTCCATCATCTCTGGGTTTAGCGGGATCCAGACTGAACGTGTTTGGTGTTTTTTTTTAACGAATTTTTGATTTTCGTATACAGGGTTATTTGTAAAACACCGACAACCTCTCAGGAGTATGTTTCTCTGGAGAGGCGCCACGGCGTCCTCACCTTCCGCCTGACACAGGTCCTCACCGGACATGGCAGCTTCGGGAGGTACCTGTGCAGGATTAGGCGGGAGGAAACGCCCGGGTGTCACCACTGTGCGGATCGTCCGGAGGACACGGTGGAGCATACGGTGGAGGAGTGCCCTGCTTGGGCGGAGCACCGCCGTGTCCTCGTGGAGGCGATTGGCGGCACTGACCTCTCGCGTCCGGCCCTGGTCCAGGCCATGGTACGGAGCGAGAGGGCATGGGAGGCGGTCACCTCCTTCTGCGAAGCAGTGATGCTCGCGAAGGAGGAGGCGGAACGCGTGAGGGAGAGGCAAAGCCTGCGCCCTCACGCCCCTAACCGCCGCCGCTGGAGACACCCTGGGCGTCGGGAATCCCAGGCGGATTCCCGGCCACCATAGGCGTGGGCTTGCGGACGGCGAGCAATGGGCAGCTCGCCGTCCGATAAGGACCAGGCCCAGGTCGTTGGCGCGTCGTGTTCCACGCTCGCCTCAAAGAGATGTCAGATGTCAGCACTCCTGACGGGGTCCGTTAGGACCGATGCCTGCCAGGGTTGCGGAATAGTCCGAGAGGGATACCGGGACCCTGGCAACAGGCTACCGAAGGAACACGGGTGGGTTTTAGTCAGTAAGAGTCTGACACGCCCTTCCGCTCCGCCCAGAGCGGGAGAAGTCATATGATGATTACCCACCCAAAAAAAAAAAAAAAAAAAAAAGGAGTATGTTTCTAACATCATAATCAACAACTTTTGATCTATGACTTTAAAAAAATCATCAGATTTTCATACAAAAATAAAAATATTTAAATTGAACGCTCTAAGGCTCGGCGCAAATGGGCCACCGACCACAGCCACCGGTGGCCAGCGACGGCGACTTAACACACTTTTTAATATATTTTGTATAGACGCGCCGCACACGTGTATCCGGTGGCGGCCACTCGCTACAGTAGTGTCCGCGACTCGCCACTAGTGGTCACTACGTGCCACACAAAACGCCGACACCCGCCACCGTCGCACTGCTCCACCTCCCGCGCAGTTAACCGTCCGACGTTCTACGTATCGCACGCGTACCATCATGGAGCACGACGTCTCAATGGATGTTAATACATTCATATCGGAAATCCATTCACGTCCCGCTCTTTGGGATTTGAATTCTGATCTGTACAGCAATAGAAATGAGAAAGTAAAAGCCTAGGAAGAGATTTGTGAATTATTTATTAACAATTTCAAAGACAAAAGTAGCAAGGAAAAAAACACCGCAGGTAAGTTAACATTTTAAATACTTTGTGTCGTGTTTATTCATATTCTGTTTTCTTGCCATGGTATTGATCCTTCATTCATAAAGTAATCTTTTAATATGTCTCGTGTAGTACATGATCGTAAAGTTGGTATACCTGTATCTTCTTCATTTTCTAATCCGACTACATTCAGCATGTATTTGAAATTGTAACCATCTCTATTACGAACAAAGTTGTGCAAAATGCAACACGTTTTTACGATATCTTCTGAGAATTTATAAGATGTATTTAATGGGCGATGAAGTATTCTCCATTTGTTGGAAAGTATACCAAAAGCACATTCTATGCAGCGCCTAGCACGACTCAGTCTATAATTAAATATTTTTTTATCTAAAGACAAATGTCTTCCAGCATAAGGTCTCAACATGTGTTCGGATAAACCAAATGCTTCATCACCAACAAATGAATAATTTAGTGCTTGACGGTTACCAACTGGTCTTTCTGGAGGTATATTAATAGATTTGTCTTCAATCCTTTTAAATAATTCACTCTCTTTAAATACAGTTGAATCCGATGCTTTGCCATAGGAACCAACATCCACGAATGTGAAAAGGTAATTAGAGTCACAAACCGCCAAAAGTACCATCGAAAAGTAATTCTTATAGTTGTAGTATAAGGATCCGCTGTCAAATGGGTGAATAATTCTTATATGTTTCCCATCGATAGCACCTAGGCAATTAGGGAAATTAGTGTTTTGTAGAAATCCACTAGCTATTTCGTTCCACATATGTATCGTTGGTTCTGGTATACATATAGCTTTCAACCTATTCCAAATTAGTTGACATGTTTCTTTGACTATCATTCTCGCTGTAGATGCACCACGATTGTAAGTCGTTTCAAAATCTCTAAATGAACATCCGGTGCCAAGGTACCTGAAACAAATAGCAAGTTCTATGTTAAGGTTCCGCTCTGGCGGAAAATTCAATTTTTTTTGGGTATTTTTATTAATTGCGGCTAAACTGTTATATATAATTATATATTACTAGTTTAAGCTATTTTGCGAACCTAAATAACTATTTTTTGTGTAAAGCTGTATTCATTTTTAAGTTTAAACTAGTAAAAGATATAACAGTTTAGCCGCAATAAAAAAGAAAACCCCAAAAAATTTGAATTTCCCGTTAAGAGCGTGAGGTATCACCTTAAATACATTATTGTTGAATAATAATAACATTTGTTACAGGTGCCACTTTACAACGAAAGTGGAAGAGTCTCCGCGATAGTTTTAACAGAGAAATTGGGAAGCAAAAGAAGAGCGGATCTGGAGCATCAGGCAGGAAAGAATATATATTATAAAATATATATTTTAAACAATTGTCTTTTTTGAAACGTCTTCAAAACGTGAGACCTACAATAGATAAAGAGATTAATAAAAATGATGACGAAGAGATTAATAAAAATGATTCAGGACAACAACAAGAACAAAATGAAGAAGGAACTTGTTCTTTAAGCAGTTCCCGGAGAAGGGCAACGAAAAGGATTATTGATAAAGCAGAAAACTAAATATTTAAACAACTATCAGGCAATTTAAAAAATAAATATGAAAGACCTGAACAAGTAGATCCTGACAAAGATTTCTTGATGTCAGTCTTGCCGGATATTAGAAAAATTCATGATGACTTTAAAATTGATTTCAAGGGTGAAATATTACAGTTGATTAAGAAGTACAAAATGTACGAACCTATTCATAATTACAGATCTTTCTCATCACACTCTTATGGATATTCTTCACAAAACACAAATGCTTATACAACAAACCAGGCTGCTCCATCAACTTCAATGTCTTCTCCATCGGCATTGTCAAATTATTCAAACAATTCTACGGATGATAGTTCTATAATAGAAGATATGTTTGGTACCGAATCATAGTTAATTATAAATTCATGATGATTTAAAAATTGATTGCAAGGTCAAATTGTCACAGTTATGTAATAAAGAACTACAATGTTGAAGCTGTCCATCATAATAAATGCTAAAATATTATGTGATTGCGAGTCTTTCTGCAGGGGTGATGCTTTGCCGCATATTGGTATTTTGCCGTATTAATTCATCTTGTAACACCAACAGCAGTTCTTGAAATGTAGTCAAACTCATTCGAAAATATTTAAAAAACTTTTTTGGATATCTTTGTAGATTATCGAAATGCAAGTTATGTTTCACTGTAGGACCAGTTAAAATTGGATGCACCCAATACAGGCGGCGACGGCGTCGTCTACGTCTTCTGCGTATTAACTAAAGCGCGAGCAAACTTTCCGTGTCAGAATCCATCTTCAGACTGCGCAGCAACGAGCGGGTTATAAAATGTGGCAGCTTCCAGACACCGGTGGCTGTCGCTCGCTTCTGACACTCTTAGAAATGTGGCGGTAGCGCGCGACAGCCACCGGTGGCTGTGGTCGGTGGCCCATTTGCGCCAAGCCTAAATGGCACGAAGTCTATGCGAAGCAAAAGAAAGCGGCGATAGTACAATAGCGAGGGGAGCGGGGTTAGGGAGGCGGGGGCGCTTGAACTTGACCTATTTACGGGCGGCCCTTATTCAGTCGTTCGCCTACGCGCTTACGTCGCGTCATTACGTGTCCTTGTAGTGCAATTCGGCAGTGCGGACGTAATTATTTTTACATGATGGCGTATCAATATTCCAATGTCGAGTACACGGTAATGGTGCGAATGCTAGCTAGGTGTGATGACAATGTTTCGGAAGCCTGTCGCGAATACGTCATACGATTCCCGAACGTACGTATACCTACCCGAGAAACAATGCTAGCCGCCACACAGCGGTTACGAGATCACGGGCAATTCCGGAATCCCATCAGGGACAGTGGTCGTTCACCGAGGCACACAGTACGAGAAGAAGGTATCGTCGAATTCGTCGAAGCAAATCCAGCAGCAAGTACCAACGACGCAGCCCGGCGGTTCCATGTCAGTCAATACTTCACGTGGAGTGTCATTCACGCCGAAGGAAAATATCCTTACCACCTTCATCGTGCGCAGGAGCTGACTGAACCGGACAAACCGATGACACATGAACACGCATTCCTTTTGGACAGTATTTTTGAATCTGGAATATGACTGCAGCATGTTTAATAAATATCGGCAAAATAAATAAACTTGGACTACGTACTATATTTAAGGATTTACTGTACTTAGTTACTGACATTATGCAATACGTGGACATACGTCACAATGTGAATGACATTGATAAAACGGAAGACCATTTTTTTCTTGACTAAACACCTATACATTATGCACCAAAATATTGCAGGACTGCTAGCTAAATGTGATACTCTTGCTGTCTGTATCAATGAATTAATTGATAGAAACATAGGCGTGGATGTCTCATGCATTACGGAGCACTTTATGATGAAAACTTATGAAAAACACCTGAATTTAAACAATTACTGCTTAGCGGTCTGTTTTAGTCGGAAAAAAACCAAAGGAGGTGGGGCATGCATATATTATAGTAAGGGCCGGTCATCAGTGGAGAGAGCTGCCAAAAATATCTAAAAGTGGTGTCTTTGAATGTTGCGCCATTGAACTAATGACCCACAAAATCGTATGTGTTTGTATTTATAGAGTACCAAACATCAATAATTTTTCCCTCTATAGTCGTAACAACCTTTCCATAAGGCAAGTTTCTCTCCATCATTGTTCACCAAGACACCAGCGAAAAAATCGGATGCCGAAGTCTCACTAAGTAGCTCCGTGAAAGAAGAGTTCATCAACAAGCCATACACTCAAGAACCTGTACAAAACCTGTACAAGTGGTCTCCGACCACAAAAAAAAAACAGTGGCAGACCGAAAACAGTGGCTAAGCTGGCTAACTCAAGTTCATGTTCAGCTAGCACTCCAAAGAACAGCAGGCCTAGTCATAATGAGTCAACGGCTAGTGCCACGTATGTGCCTGTAGGACACAACATGGGGGGCTTCAAACTCAACCTAGCTAGTCTACCATGAGTCTATCCATTCATATATGTTGTTAATCGTGCCACACAGGGCAACAACCAAAATCATTCTGAAAAAGCAAACAATAGTCAGCCTTTTAACTTCTATCCTACGATAGAAGTTAAAAGGCTGACTATTGTTTAGAGCAATAGATTTCTTTAAACTTTAAACGTTGACAAAATTATTATTGAGTTGACTTCATTCACTTGACTTAAGAATCACTCCAGCAGGTAACGACCTGGAAGCGATGTTCTCGTTTTACTCGCTTCACGCGTCTCGCCCTTGCAACATGTTCTCGTTGTTGCAAGAGCGAGACGCGTGAAGCGTGTAATAAATTTCCATGTGTTTATGAGACCATTGATTTCATTTATTCAGCCCACTGTCCCTTAAGTCAAGGTAAAAAGTTAAGGTATCATCTAACACAGTATTATTTCACTTATAGAAAACGGGACCTTGCCAGGAGAATGCGCGGACACTAAAGATTTGTTATTGCTGTTCGACGATCTTTTCGACACCGTCAACGGAAGCCAGTATCGAGAAGAAGCAAAAATTTACAAATCAGCGGTCACACCAAAATCAAAACATTTGGAATTTTGGAACTAGACCATACCTATTTTAAAAACAATGAAATACATTTGTAATAATGGTAGAGAAACCATTGTGCCTTCTCTAAACAGCTGGGCCAAAACTATAGAAGGTTTTAAATTTATCATAAAGGAACTTCAGAAATAGGGGATAAATACACTCCTTCTGCGTAATTTTAACCAAGACCCTATTGAACTTTTTCGGGGAATTAGGTGTTTAAGCTCACCAATTTATACCCAACCATAACAAACTTGACAAGTGACAGTGCAACAATTTTTAGTCTGTGTCATGTGTAGTCTGTGTCATATATTGTCTGTGGATTGAATCGGCAAGCGACAACCGCAATGGAGCGGTTGGGAAAAAGTTTTGTAAGAAGCTTCATAATATTAAAACAGTAATTTCCAAAATTGCATTCTTTACTAAAATTCATCCTTATGTCGTAATAGACATAAATATGGCGACCGTGACAGGACTTAATCTAAATTAACAAAATCTAAAATTGAACAAAATTGGTTTGTTGAATCGACTTTTGGCGGGACCGCGGGATCATCGAGACCAACAAAAGGCCGAGTTCCTATTGAGAAGCCAAAACCAACGACCATCCGGAAACCCAAGCATCGATGCAGCTAAAGCATCGACACAGGTGCAGAAAATTCATGTGAACCGGATCAGACCAGAGCATCAAAAGTTAAGTGCCCTTCCTTCCTCATTCTTACCTATATACCCACCTATTTTCTAAATCCTAAATCTTCAGCTATCCCATGGTAAGCTGTGAAAAACGTGCATTCCACTTGTGCAACAATTCAAGGCAAAAGTGTTACTTGATTGTAATCCACTATATTAATTGTAATTAAAGACCATCTTAACATTCCATATCAGCCAATTGGTATGAAAGTTGTCCAAATAATCATTCCAAATTAGGTAATATTCTAAAAAAATATATTTTTTGTTCTCGTCTACCGACATCTTGAATTTCTCATGCTATTCCTGGAAAAGATTACCTAAAGTTCCTAATCAGTTTCTAATTCTAATATTGTCGCCGAACGTTCCAGATACCTCGGAACATCACGCTAGCACTGTTGTTGGTACGAGCAGAGATTGCATTCCGTGTTTGGCAGCGTGGATCCGGTTTCCTGTTCGGTGGGTGACGTCGAATTGAGGGGCGTGAGATTATTTTAATTAACTTACAAAATTATTATTTTAAGCTGAAACGCAGTTGAGTTACTCCGCTTGATAGTCTAATAAACTTAGCATATATTTTGCTTTGACTAAATTATAGTTTTAAAAATGTCGCAAGAAGCTGATTTAAAGAAATTACGTGAATTGACTGTCCGGCGTAGCTCAATTAAAGGTCAAATTACCAAGTTTAAAAACTTTGTGGATAAATTAATGTCTTCGGACTCATTAACAAATGTGGAAATATCGGAATTAAAGATTAAACTTGGTAGGTTTGAACAATTGTCGGTTAGGTTTGATGAGTTGCAAAGTCAGATTGAGGTCTTAAATAGTGAGAATTTGTCATCAGAGCTTGAGGAGCGGGACAAAATTGAAGTTGATATGGTGAGTGGGCTTGCCATTGCAAAGGATTTATTGGACAGTAGTATGCCATCATGTAGTAATGACCGTCATGAATCCCGATCTGAACCTCCTGACTCTGGTATCAGGTTACCACGTATACAAATTGCAAAATTTGATGGTGCATATTTTAAGTGGCTTGAGTTCAGAGACTCTTTTTTGAGCTTAGTCGATCGTAATAAGCAAATCTCACCGGTACATAAATTTCATTATCTAATATCTTACCTTGAAGGGGATGCGGCACTCATAATTTCCAATCTTGAAGTATCATCTGAAAATTACAAGGAAGCTTGGAAGTTGTTGTGTGATCGGTACGACAATAAAAGACTTCTGATTGATCATCACATGAACTCATTGTTTAACATACGTTCATTTAACAAGGAAACTGTAAAGTCATTACGATTTCTAGTTGACCATGTAACCAAAAACTTAAGAGCATTATCTAGTTTAGGCATGCCCACAGATAAATGGGATATGTGTGTCATATTTAACTTAACCTCAAAATTAGACAATAATACACTTCTAAAATGGGAGGAATTTAGGAATCAGCTTGGTAATGATATTCCAACCTTAGAAAACTTTAAACAAGTTTTAATAGATCGCGCTGATGTGCTTGAAGCTTTAGATAGGAATAAAACAGATAACAGCCACCAAAAGGTTTCACAGTTTCAAAATAATCAATTTCGTTCGAATAATAATACACAAAATAATTACAATAACAAACAGGATAAATATCAAAAATGTTTTATTAAGGCAGCAACAGCTACTAATAAAGATGCTTCAAGTTCATTTGTTTGTATAATCTGTAGTCAAAATCATAAAATATATGAGTGCCCTAGTTTTAAAAATAAAACTATACAAGAAAAATGGTCTGATGTAACTAAATATAAACTTTGTTCTAATTGCCTTAAACAAGGTCATCCAGCAAAGGCTTGTGGATTTGGACCATGTCCTGATTGTAAACAAAGGCATAATCGTCTCCTTCATAACCCTAACCAGGCAATTAATAATAATCATGCACATCCAGAATCTGAATCTATAAATGTTAATTCAGCGGAATATAAATTTAATCATGTTGTTTTATCTACTGCTTTAATTGAAGTGCATAATCCTAATAATAATCAATATGAAACAGTTAGAGCATTGCTTGATTGTGGTAGCCAAGGCAGTTTTATTACAAAATCTTTAAGAGATAAACTGTCACTTGATTCCCTTCCAATCACTAGTATTAATATTATAGGTATTGGAAACCACTTGTCGGATAGGGTGGAGGAAAGTTGTATTGTTAAATTGCAATCTATTTATAAACAGTTTGATGTTACTTATAATATGCTTGTCATGAATGATTTAACTGGTTATCTACCGAAAAGCCACGTTAATATTAAATTCAAAATACCTAAACACATAAAATTAGCTGATCCTAATTTTAATGAACCCTCTCAAGTTGATATCTTGATTGGATGTGATCTTTTCTGGGATATCCTAGGAAATGAACAAATTTCCATAGGCCCAGATAACCTAAAGTTACGAAATTCTAAATTGGGCTGGTTGATAGCCGGTCCAATAAATAAAAATAATTTGAATAGCATATATTGCAACAATATCATAATTACAAAAAATAACAAGACTGAAGAGTCTTGCCTTGAGAAATTACTTACTAAATTTTGGGAGATTGAAGAACTTCCAAACAAACCTATTCTCAGCGAAAGGGAAAGGGCTTGTGAAAGGCATTTTTTGCAAAATGCTGTCCGTTTGAGTGACGGAAGATTTAATGTTAAATTACCTCTGAATAGTTCTCCAACTAACTTGGGTGAATCTTATAATACTGCAAAAAGAAGATTGTTTAATTTAGAATCACGTTTTAGAAAAAATCCTACTATAAAAATGCAATACGTTGATTTTATGAAAGAATATGAAGAGCTAGGACACATGTCTGTAGCACCTAAAAGTAAACCATTTCCCTCATACTTCTTATGCCACCATGCTGTATTCAAGGATAATAGCGAATCAACTAAGGTCCGTGTCGTTTTTGATGGATCCGTCCCCACCTCCTCGGGTATATCTGTCAACGACATTCTTATGGTGGGCCCAAACATACAGGATTCTCTTTTCTCCATACTCATAAGAGCACGTCAATATAAATACTTAATTACTGGCGACATTGAAAAAATGTACCGACAAGTGAGAGTAGATGAATCTTGTAGAAACTTGCAATTAATTCTATGGAGAGAAGATGAGTCCTTGCCCATCAGGACAATGCAAATGAATACTCTTACTTATGGCACCACAAGTGCGAGCTATTTAAGCATTCGCTGTCTGTGGCAGGTGGGCGAGGAGTGTGGGGACGAAACTATAAAAAACATAATACAACACGACTTTTATGTCGACGACTTAATCACTGGTTGTGATGATGAAAAACAATTAACTTACATTCAAAATTCCGTATCCTCCGTTCTAAAGTCAGCCTGTCTTAATTTACGCAAATATAAAACTAATTCCAAAAATCTATTCAAAAACTCATCACTAAATACTCAAGATAAATTAACTATAAGTGAATCATCAAGCACGCTGGGTTTAGGGTGGGAGCCAAAAACTGATAATTTAAACTTTCCTGTACAACCATGTCACAATCATGATAACATAACAAAAAGACACATTTTATCAAATGCATTTAAGATATTCGATCCTTTAGGACTATTAAGTCCATGTATAATTACAGCAAAAATGATATTACAAAATTTATGGCAACAAAAAATTGATTGGGACCAAGTTATCCCTCAAGAACTAGAACAAAAATGGTTAGAATTTGCGAGTAATTTAAACTGTTTATTGAATTTACAAATACCTAGAAGAGTGTTATGCGATTCACCGAAATTAATAGAACTTCATTCTTTCAGTGACGCTTCACAGAAGGCATACGGAGCATGCGTGTACATGAGAAGCACGGAAAATAGCCGTGACTTCACGGTGCGCCTATTAGCTGCTAAATCTAAGGTGGCTCGCATAAATCCTATGACAATACCGCGATTGGAACTTTGCGCTGCGTTATTGGCTGCTAAACTATGTAAAAGTGTTCTTGAGTCTATTCGTTACAAACCGTCAAGAATCGTTCATTGGTGTGATTCAAGCGTAGTGCTAGCATGGCTCAAGGGTGATCCGACCAAACTCAAAACATTTGTCGCGAATAGGGTGGTTGAAATAAGCGAGCTCACTGACGTATCCTCATGGCGTTATGTCCCCACGGACATGAACCCTGCAGATCTCATTTCTAGGGGTATAAATGCCAATCAAATAATAAAAAATAGTCTGTGGTGGTCAGGGCCAAATTATTTAATGAACAGTGAAAACGATTGGCCTGTTCTAAATACCATTGATATCAATGATGTACCTGAAATTAAAAATCTATCTAAATCTAAAACTACATCTAAAATTGCAAATAAAACCAAGTACTCACCCGAGACGGTCACACCTTCTCAGCTTGGTTCATCCTTGATATCGACGAGGCAAGCAGATCAATCAGCATCTGAAACAAAAACTCAAAATTCATTAGTTACACCTAATAAAACCATAAATGATCAAAATGAAATAAATACTTACCTCCTTAATACTGACACACTGCCACCTATAATACACGTTGAAAAATATAGCAAACTAAGTAAGCTTTTAAGAATAGTCGCATGGGTAAAAAGATTCTGTTTCAACATTCGCAATATTCATAACAAACAGGTTTTATCTCTCAGTGTTAATGAGTTAGATGACTCATTTCATTATTTGTGTCGTGTTGCTCAGTTTAAATGTTTTCCTAATGAATACAAGGCGTTATCTAAAAACTTACCTTTAAGTGCCAAATCTAAATTACTATCTTTGTCACCTTTTTTGGACGACAACAATTTAATTAGAGTTGGAGGACGAATAAGTTCTTCACCTTACAGTTTTGATAAAAAACATCCAATACTACTTGATTCATCCCATCATCTGACAAAACTGTTATTTGAAAGAGAACATTTACGGCACTTGCATGCTGGCCCGCAGCTGTTGTTGTCAATGATTAGGGAATCAGTATGGCCACTAAATGGCAGAAGGTTAGCTCGACGCACAGTTCACAATTGTGTGCGGTGTTGTCGTGTTCGAGGCAAAACTATTTGTCCTAAAATGGGTGATTTGCCATCACAACGTGTGAGCGCAGATTTCCCATTCAATTCAGTGGGGATAGATTTTGCTGGACCTTTTTACATAATTAATCGTAAAGGTAGAGGTGCAAAGGTGAATAAATGCTACCTTTGCATATTTGTGTGTTTGCGTTATAAGTGCGTTCATTTGGAAGCGGTCTGTGATCTTACTAAGGATGCATTTGTAATGACATTACGCAGGTTTATTGCCCGTCGTGGCAAACCCAATGAAATATTTTCTGATAACGGGGGTAACTTTGTGGCTGCTGCTAAAGATATAGGGGCTTTTCTTAAATTACATCATAGGGACTTAGCTGAATTTGCAACTCATGAAAATATAAAATTTGTTTTCTCACCTTCTCACGCTCCTCACTTTGGCGGCATCTGGGAAGCCGGAGTCAAATCCGCAAAATTTCACATAAAAAGAGTTATGGGAAATACCCATCTTACCTTTGAGGAAATATCTACACTTTTCGCACAAGTGGAGGGCGTTCTGAACAGTCGCCCATTGTGTCCTTTATCCTCATCTCCTGATGACTACCTCCCCTTATCCCCAGGGCACTTTCTTATTGGAAGACCACTGCAAGCATTGCCTGAACCTAACTTGGAAAACCTAAAGGAAAGTCACCTGCAACGATACACTCGACTGCAACAAATTCACCAGCATTTCTGGTCACGCTGGCAGCGTGAATATATACACGAGCTACAACAACGACTGAAATGGAAGACGAACGCAAAATCCCTAAATATTGGAGACCTCGTGCTCATCCATGAAGATCATGTCCCTCCACTGTGTTGGCGCCTTGGACGGGTCACTAGATTGTTCCCTGGCCCAGATGGAATTTCGAGAGTGGCCGATTTAAAAACCACTAGAGGCGTTCTACGTCGGCCTATTGTCAAGCTGTGTCCGCTGCCCACTGCTGAAGATCTACTGTTGAAAGACAAGCCTTTCAACGGGTGGGAGGATGTTTAAGCTCACCAATTTATACCCAACCATAACAAACTTGACAAGTGACAGTGCAACAATTTTTAGTCTGTGTCATGTGTAGTCTGTGTCATATATTGTCTGTGGATTGAATCGGCAAGCGACAACCGCAATGGAGCGGTTGGGAAAAAGTTTTGTAAGAAGCTTCATAATATTAAAACAGTAATTTCCAAAATTGCATTCTTTACTAAAATTCATCCTTATGTCGTAATAGACATTAGGTCACATGGTCACCAAAATATAATGCCCAACTCTGCAGCATTCGAAACTGCGTTTAAAACGTTGCTCATAAATAATATTATATCCCCAAAATCGATACAGGGAAATTGTGAGAAGGACGACAGCGTTTGTTTGTCGTCACTAAAATAATTTTTATATTTACAAAATGAAAATACGGATGCTGCAGAGGATAGGAGGAGTACAATACCAATAGAAATTATTGGTGAACACGTGAACATTGAATTGTTAAATACGCAAGTTATTATAGAAAGTCGTTCTCGAGTACATGTAGAGAAATTCGCGGCCATAGCTTAATGTAGTGGGTGGATAGCAACCAAAGCCAAAAAGTTTGTGTTCAAAAAATGTAAATGATGTAGTAAAAATTTAATAAGTAATGAAAATGAGGATTTCCACAAATTCATTACAAAAAAAGAATATGCGAGGATGGTTATGCTATCCTACCCGGGCACTGTTTGACTTTTTTTGCTCATGTAGAACACATTTCAATTGAGGTTTTAAATGAATATGGACAAAAAGAAAAATATTACAGAATATATAGTAAATTAATTGTAACGGTCCACATTCATTTAAATTTTATAGAATGTCAAAAACATAAAGAAGTACTTCTAAATTATTAGCTCCAAAAAAGCGTTGTGTTCTTCATAATGAATTGGTGCAAAGAAGTCAGGAATGTACTAGCTGGCAAGAGCTTTTACAATTTTATAAATTTGACTGATGAAACTGAGCGCATCTTCATACAGGCTCGAGAACATAACAATAAAGCAAAATGCAAGAAACGAACGAGGCAAACTGGTGTAGAAGTTAATGTTTAATTAATAAATTTGTTAAGCATAATGTACATATCTCGTATTTTATTTCTTTCTTTCATTTCCAGATTTTAATCTACGAATTTTGTTTAGTTATGCATGTACTGTGTATGAATTGCTGTACCGTTTCAATTTTGTGTATTGTAACTTACAAAAACACATTGAAAGTATCTAATAAATAAACAAAATTGAAACAGCGGCAATTCATACATAGCTAAGCATATCTATGCATCTACCCTACCTGTCATTCAATAGATAGATAATTCTATAACTACGTCTATATAGTATATATTTTAGTTCCATAGCTTGACGTAGCGCTGCGTGTATTTCTAATCTGTCAGACGTCGAGTTGCCAGTCTATCTCATATATAATAGTAGTCTATGAGTCAGTCGTTCGCCTTGATGCGCTTACGTCGCGTCATTACGTGTCCTTGTAGTGCAATTCGGCAGTGCGGACGTAATTATTTTTACATGAGCGTATCAATATTCCAATGTCGAGTACACGGAAATGGTGCGAATGCTTGCTAGGTGTGATGACAATGTTTCGGAAGCCTGTCGCGAATACGCCATACGATTCCCGAACGTACGTATACATACCTGAGAAACAATGCTAGCCGCCACACAGCGGTTACGAGATCACGGGCAATTCCAGAATCCCATCAGGGATAGTGGTCGTTCACCGAGGCACACAGTACGAGAAGAAGAAGGTATCGTCGAATTCTTCGAAGCAAATCTAGCAGCAAGTACCAACGACGCAGCCCGGCGGTTCCATGTAAGTCGCGTGCGTTCCTTCAAATATCCTTACTACCTTCATCGTGCGCAGGAGCTGACTGAACCGGACCGACCAATGACACATGGACACGCATTCTTTTTGGACAGTAATATGAATCTGGAATATGACTGCAGCATGTTTAATAAATATTCTGGCATAATAAATAAACTTGAACTACTATATTTAAGGATTTACTTGACTTAGTTACACCAGCGAAAAAATTCGGATCCCGAAGTCTCACTTACTAGCTCCGTGAAAGAAGAGTTCATCAACAAGCCATACACTCAAGAACCTGTAAAAAAAAGACTCCGACCAAAAAAACAACAGTGGCGGGCCGAAAACAGTGGCTAAGCTTACGTATGTGCCTGTAGGACACAACATGGGGGCTTCAAACTCAACCTAGCTAGTCTACCATGAGTCTATCCATTCATATATGTTGTTAATCGTGCCACACAGGGCAACAACCAAAATCATTCTGAAAAAGCAAACAATAGTCGAGTCATTTTCAAAAAAATTGTACTTAAATGTCCACTTTTGTAGTACTTTGTGTAACACCTCTGTGTAACGTCGAAATCATGCTACATTTGATTTACTTTGAACGCATCTCTAGTTCATTTAGCAGTGGCAACACAATACGCAACTGCCAACCTAACAAAATAACAACGCAGCCATCTTGTTTTTCTGTCATTTAGATTTGACTGTGATCCTCGATTTTTGTCGCAAAATATTTTCCTCTGACTAACGTGGATTTAAAAGGTAAGTACTCAAAAATAACTCAAAATCTTATATATACATGTGACTTCGTATACTGATGAGATAATCCAACTGAAATTAAATCATTTAAGTGAGATATTTGCCTGCAATTTTTTTGACATAATTTTGACGCCGCGTAATGTTGTTCTTTTGTGTAACATTGTGTAACGTTACACAAAGTAAACGGTATTAAGCTGTGTGCATATTGCAAGAGTCCAGTGTTTTTAACCGACTTTTAAAATAGTACCCTAAATAAATGCCACTGTTTTTTTAAAGTACCAAGTATTATGATGCAATATCTCCATAAATTATGAATCTATTTTGATGGTTATTTTTTCTTAAGTTAAAAGTCCGTAACGAAAAATTTTAATTTTCATCAACACTGAAATCGCGAAAAAATATCAGCTGATCCATGCTTTTTGTAGATTTATGTGAGCACAAATGTATGGAACCACTGCTTTTTTTTCGCGATTTCATGATTGGTCCCATAGTAAGAGTTGTTATTAATGATAAGTACAATGACCCCTTTTCAGGTAATGCGTATACAAAAAATAACTTAGCGTTTACTGCAGAGTGCGCTTTGTTTGAAGTCAGTTCGTACAGTTTTACTGCGTTTAAATTATACAGGGGGTGTATCAGTAAGGTGTGTTAAAATTTAAGGATGTGGTACAAACCATCAACCTGAACAGCTTTTAACATGGGACCAGCATCAAAATCTAGAAACAAAATATCAGCCGTCCCATACATTTGGGTTGAGTAGGTATTGAAGCTTTGTACGGGACAGTTAATAATTTTTCTCGATTACGATGATGGCCGCATGGAGAAAGTTGTTCAGTTTGATGGCCTGTAATACACCCTTAAAGTTGACCATACCTTTTTGATACACCCTGTATTAATGCTCTTATTGTATTTTTGTCTGTAGATAATGAAAAATGGCACCATTGACTTTAGCAGAACGTCAACGAAAATATCGGGCGAAATTAAAACAAGAAGATCCTGCAAAAATGGAAAAGCTTAAAAAAGAAAATGCTGAAAGAACCAGGAAAAAATATATAAAAATTAAAAAAATACCAGATACTATGCAAAACGAACAGCGCAAAAAATGGCGACAGCAAAAAGAAAAACCAAAAACTAACCAAACAGAGAAACCAAAAATCGACAAAAATGATAAAGAAAAACGCAGGGCTCGATACCTTCAGTCAAGAGAAAATTTAAAACTAAAGGTTACTATTGGTCGAATGACAAAAATTATAAGAGCTCAAAGAAAAACTATATATCGATACAAAAAACAAATAGAAAACTTAAAACAATTATTAAATAAGACTGAAAATGATGCATTAAATGATAATGAAATGGAAGGATTTGTAACCAAAGAAGCGACAACACCGTTCTCAAAAACAGAGAGGTTCTTAGAAGAAGTGCCAAATATTCCAAGTCCGGAAAAAGAAAAAGTGAAAAAGGCGATATTCGAAAATAATGTTTTGAAAGAATCATTATCAAGCCAATTCTCAAAAGCCAAATCTAAATCTGAAAGAGATGTTTTAAAGAACATAATAAACAATGACATTGTGGATAAATATACATTAAAGACTAATCTTGGCTACTCTTGCTTGGGACTAAAAGGAAGAGTAAGAAAAAAAAAAAGAGCACTTGAAATTCAAACGATGAAAAGGATGAAAGAGATACAGGATTTTCTTGGAAGAGATGATAACAGCAGGATAACAGCAGGAAAAAGAGAAACCAAAACGTTCAACAAAGATAAAAGGCAAATCAGATATTTACAAGGCTCTCTACAAAAACTGCATAAGAAGTATATGGATGAAGGTGGTTCGGCTTCTTACACAACATTTACTAGATACAAGCCATTTTATATTTTAGATCCTAAAGTTACAGAGAGAAATACATGTGCATGTGTTAAGCACGCGAATTTGACATTCTTAGCTCAAAAGTTAAAAATACTTGGAGTTTTAGATACTGATGATCTCGAGAAACTGGTTTCGGCTATTGTATGTGATAAGTTAAATCAAAAATGTATGTATGGTGAATGTAAAAGTTGTGAAAATAAAACAGTCTCATTTGATTTGACGCATAAAAATAAAGACGTGGTTGTGTTTTGGAATGCATGGGTAACAAAGAACCACGAATACATGAAAAAGAACGATAAAAAATCACAAAGAGAACCACTAAGGATGTCATAAAAGGGACATTAGCAGATCTGATTGAGTCTTTTGCCGATCAACTTAAACAATTTAAAAAACACTATTTCAACATTTATCATGCATATCAAATGTACAAAAAATGTAAAGAGACATTATCTGACACTGAGTGTATCATTCATTGCGATTTCTCGGAAAATTATCTTGCGAAATTAAGTGAGGAAGTACAAGCAACACATTTCGGCGCGTCTAAACAACAATTTACGTTACACACTGGAGTCACTTATTATAAAAACGAACAAGGTCTTCAAGAAAAATCATTCTGCACTATTTCACCGAATAACAGTCACAATCCAATAGCCATATGGGCACATTTGACACCCGTCTTGGAACATATCAAAAGAACATCACAAAATGTCACTACATTACACTTCTTTTCTGACGGCCCTACTACCCAGTACAGGCAAAAAGGAAATTTTTATCTCATGACGGAAATGATAAAAAAACTGGGTTTTGAAAAATCAACTTGGTAATTTTTTTAATCCGCTCACGGCAAAGGGGCTGCAGACGGAATAGGCGGTGCGGTAAAAAGAACGTTAGACAAAAAAGTTGCTTACGGAGAAGACATCGTCAATGCTCCAACTGCATATGATCTCTTAATACAAGGTCAGTCCAAAATCATGTACTTTTATATATCAGATGAAAATATAAAAACTGTAGAGCAAGAACTGAACTTAACGGGGTTGATTCCTGTACCACATACTATGGACATCCATCAAGTTATTACTACGAACCAAGCGAATGTCATAAAATTTAGAAAATTAGCTTGTTTCTGTAGAAAACCCTCATGTGTTTGTTATGATTTAGAAGAGCATAACCTATAGTTAAAAAAACAGAAGCGAAAATGTAATAAAGATTAACGAGAAATGAACAGGAAGACTAACAAGAGAACACGTTTTGAAAATTCTAGGAAGAGAGTAATAAGAGATGACAGTGATACTAGCGTAGAATCGAAGGTGACATACGCCGATTCAGATGACAGTATTTGGGAGGCTGATGATGAATATGACATAAATAACGAGAATGAAGGTGTAAATGAAAATAACAAAGGTATCAGATCTAGAGAAAATAATTTTGTCATGAAAAAACCAGAAAAATCAGTTAAATACGATAATAAGAAAATAACAATTTTATCTGATATAAAAAATACCCCAGAAGATTACAGACATTCCGATTTAAATAACTACGGTCTATTTAAGCTTCATGAAGTAAATAAAATTCAGATAGAAGAACATAATATGAGAAATATTTATGAAAACCCAACTCCAACATCCAACATCAAGTATAAAACAAGAAAATATTATTAAGAGTGCTATGATTAAAGAAAAAGCGATTGCGATCGAAGAAGAGAATACGCAAAAGGAGATTGATAGATACAGTTTACAACTAAACACAAAAAAATGATAGCGAACCTGAAACAGAAAATAAAGACTTTTCTAAAAGAGAGAATGAGACTGAAGAACCAATCACAGCACATAAAGAAATGTATAATATAAATCATAGTGTGTTAGTTAGATACTATGAGAGAAAGTCATGGGTTTATTATACAGGAAAAGTTTTTATCCACTGCGCAAATTTTGACAAATTAAACTTAAACGAGTTTTATTAAACATATATTTTTTATTTTAATAGTACAAAAAAAAAAAATCGTTAACGAAAGATGTTTACTTTAAAAGTGGTTGGATGGCTACCCGGCGGCGGCGGCGCGCGGCAAAGCGGAACGCGCGAAAGTACCTATCTATCAGCTGTGCGCTCGCTCGATTCGCCGGCGTAGGTATTTACCTACGTAGGTTACAAAGTACTGATCGCTAATTTTATCAGGTTCGAACTAGACTTTTTTTATGTTTAAGCCGTGACCTGAAGTTATTTGAAGAGTTATTCCAATTTTTCCTTCATACTTTAATGGGCTTAGGACCATCAAAATACAGAAAATAAAGCATTATTATCAATTAAATTTACGTTACTTAATACATTGTGCATAGGTAACTACTTCTGCATTAAGGCGTTTTAAAAAATTGGAATCAACTAAGTATTTACAATAATGTTCAATCAAAAATAACCTATTCGCTAAAATTGTCAATGTCAATAAATTGCTTACCCCTAAATTTCACTAATCACTGTATTTTAATAATTGTTCAAAATGAAGTCCTCCTCTTTCTAGGCATAAACGTGCACGTTTCATTAAATTGTCATTTAGTTTGTTGAGAACACTAATATCACTTTTCACTTCATCAAAAGCGTTAATTATTTTGAACTTTAAGTCATCTAGGTTTTGGGCCTCCTCTACATAAACTCGGCGTTTGACTTCTCCCCAAAGAAAAAAATCGCAGGGAGTAAGATCCGGGGACCTCGCCGGCCACGGTACGGGGCCACCACGACCGATCCAATTTTCCCCATATTTTTCATTAAGGTAGTTCCGTACATGAATGGCGTAATGAGGTGGAGCGCCATCGTGCTGATAGTAAAGTGTACTGGCTCTTGGATCTCGCTCAAAGAAATCAAAAATGCTTTCTTCGATTTCGATCGCCAGTCGGGGTCTGCCAGACCCTCGTGCATGATTCGGGGTTCTGAACTGTCCGTGATCAAGCAGCCTTTGAGTGGCCGCTAAAATGGTCCTTTCATTAGGGACCGCGGGGTTTAGGATTCCATGGGCTCGCATTCGAGGTATGCTCTCCGTCGCATACATTCTGCGAGCTGCTCGCAAACTTTCACCACTCAGTAAATACACTCGCACCATCTCGTAAAACTCGCGGTTACTGAAGTCCGACATCGTGACCGGTAGGTACAAGTACGACACGTGCGGCGCGGCGCTTGCGCGGGAAAGCGATTCGCGACGTCACACGACAGCGCGTGCGATGAGCGAACTGTCGGCCACAACGCCCGGCGCCGCCCTGCCGCCCGGGAGGGGGTTTCACCCCCGTGCAACACGCGGCGGCCGCCGCGCGCGCCCTTTGATATTATTACGAATAGATTGTGTCCATATTTTGCTGATTTAAAGTAGGAATTTTATTTTTTTAAGTATTGAATAAATAATGGAATTGTGTTCTATTACTGATATAGAACCACCAAAAAATATTTGCGCACTGGTTAAAAACTTTTCCTGTATTGGGTTTATAGAAGATATCGAAATTAAAACAGGTTTCACTTATTACATTGTTAGATTTTTAAAATCTGTTAAAAAGCCCTTGTTGAAATTTATAACTCAAAAAAAATTGGTAGAGACACGGTTCCCACTGACTGTGTGGTAAAAAATATAAATTTAAAACTTGTTTCAAATGAGTTTATGTTAAAAGATGATTGTGATTACACTTATTTTGAGTGATTGTTTCAGTACGATTGTATTGTCAATAAGCTTGGCGAATGCGCTAGAGTGGGCCAGCTTGGGCGAAAGAAAAATATAATTTAGAGAAATACCTATTTTGATGAATAGTTATGATTATTAATCAGTAAGATAAAGATTTGCAAAGTTTTAAGCAGTGCGCAAATTTTGACAGGATGTTCTACCCATGAATATGAACAAGTTTCACTATGGGACAAAGTCTGAATTCACGAAAAAAGAATCACCTGTTTCTTTTTTGGTCGAGTAGGTAGCTAGGTATTGAACTTATATGAAACAGCTGACTTTTTGTTCATGATATCAGATTTGGTCTAAGTTGTACATATTACTACATTTATGGATAGAACAACCTGTGAAAATTTGCGCATTGCATAAATATTTTTTTATTTTATTATTTTTAAGTTTTGAAACTCAGCTGATTTTGTTTTTACTCGACTGCGGGAGAGTAATTAAGTATATAATGTGTTTTGTGCACATTTTTACTAACGACTTCTTTTGGAATTGTTTATTTTCATCAATTTTTTTTGTTTTGGTTCACATTAAAACCCGAAACGGGGTCATTGTGCTCATCATTTTAAACAACGTTTCTATAAAGGACCAACACTTAAATCGGGAAAAAACAACTGCTGATCAATACATTCTGTCAATTGTGAACCCAAATGTATGCAAAAGCTGAATTTTTTTCGTGATTTCAGGGTTGGTCCCCCGATAATTACTTTCCTCCATGGTTGGTTCCTTAATAAAAGTTGTTCAAAATGATGACTACAATGACACCTTTTCGGGTTTAGGATTAAAACTCAATAAAGATATGTTACAACCTAGACCTAGTTTTTTTAGTTTCCCCTCAATAACACCCATTACAAGACGGGTGGAAAACGACAGTATGAACTATTCTTTATAATGTCTTTTGTGTAACATTATGATCCTTTATGTAACAAAAAATATTAATTCACTTGTGTTTCTTTTGTGTAATGTACAATTTTTTTGAAAATGACTACTAGCATTATAACATTCCTGTCAATATTTTCAGATGATATAATAGCCATCAATGGCCACTCACTAAGCATGATACCTGATTCACCCCACCTAATAAAGGGGTTAAGAAATAAACTCATAACAAAAAATATAAAATATGAGAATAAAATATCCAAATGGAGTGATATCGTGAATGTCTATTCTTGCATAATTCCTTCTTTGACAATAATCAATGTTGCTAAGTGTTTAGAATTAAACAAACAAGTCTTATAGGTAATAACTTTGTTATATTGTATAAACTTTTACAGTATTTCTTTATCGTTGCACTGCACTTTATTGGTGGTCCTTGTTTGCGGAGCAGTGGCGGCGTGGCGCGGCGGTCGGCTGCGCTGGCGTTACCGCCTCTCGTCCCTCTCTTCCCCTCGCTTGCCTGTTTGGCGCGTGGCGTGTGTGTGTATTAGTACGCGCGTATGTGTAGTAGTGAGGGGCGCGTACATCCTCCCGGGCCTTGAAAGTGTGGCTTTCAATGATTATGCTTTATTGGCATGCTGGCTGTATTACCGCTGAGATGAGCTTGAAATATTAGCTCCATCATTTTAGGCGACATCCTTCGCATTATTGGTGGCCGGTAGTATACACATTTTGTTGATAGCTCTCCTTAGCGTGCCTTTTGAAGTAAAAACGTCGGCAACTCTGCTGATTCCATCTTTCCCAGGATATAGATGGGTGATGCGGTCAAGTTTCCATTGTAGTGGGGGAAGATTTTCTTCTTTGAGGATCACTAGATCGCCCACACGAAGCTCGTATTGCCTAGTTTTCCACTTGGTGCGTTCTTGAAGTTCAGCAACAAACTCCCGGCGCCATCTCTGCCAGAATTGTTGTCTCAGCTGCTCAATGTACTGATATCGATTGGGATACTTGCAGGTGATAGGCAACGATGGAACCGAGGTTAGGGGTCGCCCTATAAGAAAGTGCCCTGGGGTTAATGGAGTGGGATCGGTTGGATTGGATGAGACGGGAGTAAGGGGGCGAGAATTTAAAATAGCTTCGATTTGTGTGAATAGCGTAGCGAGCTCCTCGAATGTCAGGGACGCATTACCTGCTACACGCTTAAAATGTTTTGCGGATTTAACGCCCGCCTCCCATATACCTCCAAAGTGAGGTGAGTATGCGGGACTAAACACGAACTTAATGCCTTCATTATTGGCATAATTAATAGCTGACTCACGACTGGACCTGAGTATTCTACTTATATCATTGCTTGCACCCCTGAAACTGTCCTGTCTCCTCTGGTGGCCCTTTCCCACCAGAGGAGACAGGACTGCAAATGCTTAGGAGTCACACCTCTAGACGCAATGTCTGCAGGGTTTTGATCTGTGGGAACATGACAGAAGGTGAACCCAATTGCAAGTTGATTCATTTCATTCACTCGGTTACACACAAATATTTTAAGATCCCGGGTTGGGGTATTCAGCCACCCTAGCACAATCTTCAAATAATTGAGGGCAATTTGTACGAAATTTTCTTAGAGGAAGGCATGCAGAATTAAGTATTTTTACAACTTCATGATAGATGTGTTTTAGCCCTTCTATACTTTCTTCTATAGTTTATTTAGGTCATCTGCATAAAAATCATTTCGGATTACACAAGCAATAGACTCATTCCTACACTCATTTGCCAGTCTTAAGAGGCATCGAGTACTTAGAAATGGTGCAGAGGCAGTCCCATATGTAACTGTATTGAGTTGTAAAACATCTAACGATTGCGACTTATCATCACGCCACAGAATAAGCTGCAGATGACGCTGCTGTTGCCCGACTTCAATTTGCCGGTACATTTTCTCAATGTCGCCTGTGAGAATGAATTTATGCCTGCGAAATCGCAATAAAATTGAAATTAAATCACTCTGCACTACTGGACCAATCATTTGAATTTGATTAAGTTATTTGCCAGAGCTAGTTTTAGAAGAAGCATTGAATACTACGCTTACTGAGCTACGGAGCTTTGTGGTTTCGCTCTTTTCACGAATTACTGCGTGATGAGGCATGTAGTATCCAAATTTTGGTTTATTAATTTTAGTTAGATGACCTAAATTTGCATATTCACCTATAAATGCCTTTAAGTCAGGATATTTTATAAACTTTCTTTCCAAACTCTCAAAACATTTTTTTGCGACATAGTAAGAGTCCCCAAGAGCCTTTTCAGGCGACTCATTCATTGGCATTAACACGGAAAATCTGCCATTTGTTAAGCGAGATACGTTTTCTACAAAATGATCCTCACAGAGTTGCTCTTCGATGGAATATGTCTTTGTGGCAGGTAAGTCATCAATTTTCCAAAAAAAATCTAAGGAGTCCTTAATCTCCTGAGTAAAATTACAATAAACCTTTGAAGAGGACTGCCTACCTTGTATAGGGCCACTTATGAGCCATCCGAACATAGACTCCTGCAGAACCGGTTTATTACTGCCCAACTTAATTAAATTAGAGCCAACTATGTCCCAATACACATCTGCTCCTAAGAGGATGTCAACCTCAGACGGGGAAAAATAGTTAGGATCAGCTAAAGTGATATAGGTAATTTTAAATATTCAGTATTAATTGCAGAGTTTGGTAAGATTCCTGTTATTAGAGGTACTACTAGACACTTAACATTTAATTCGAATGGAATACATCTAGATTTAATTTTAATGTAACAAGTTTCAGTGATATTGCATGAAGTATTATTAATCCCACAAACATTTACTGAATCACCGGGGTTTATAGTTAGCCCTATCTTCCTCCTTAATCTATCAGTGATGAACGACGATTGGCTGCCTGTGTCAAGTAATGTACGGGCTGTATGTGTTTTATTATTAATATGAATTTGCACTAGCGCTGTACATAATAGAACTTGGTCACTTGATGCCACAGACAGTGATACAGGTAAAGAGGAAGATGTAGAGGGTTGTTCAGTAGATGTAGGGTTGCTGTTTGTAATGTGTATTAAAGTGTTGTGTTTCTTTTTACATTCGCGACATACAGCTCTCAGCTGACATTTAAAAGCATTGTGACCACTATGCAAGCAATTTTTACATAATTTTAACTTATTAACTTCACTTAATTGCTCATCCACATTCATACTTTTAAATTTTAAACATTCATGCAAATGATGTTTTTCATTGCATAAAACACAACAATTCTTGTTTTCTTTTTTATCAACAGATACAGTTAGGCTTTTAGATTGGGTGGTTACCTTAGTTTTATAATCCAACTGCTTGTCAGAACGACTATTATTAAAATAGCCAAACTCGAGTATGTCAGCTCGACTGCACAGGAAATAATTAAACTCACTAAGTGAAGGTAAACCTGAAAGATTGCACTTGTATTCTTCCCACTTTCTACTTGTGTGAATATCTAATTTTGCTGAGACCATAAATATTATAAGAACATCCCACATGTTAGTAGGCTGGCCAAGAGTGTCAAGAGCCCTTAAATGTTTTGACACATGGTCAACGATAAGCCGCAATGATTTATAGGATTCTCTTTGAATTGACTCTATATTAAAAAATGCCTTTAAGTGGTTATTTATTAATAGGTTTTTGTTATCAAACCTCTGACATAAAAGGTCCAATGCAAACTTGTAATTTTTTTTAACTAAATTCTATTGTTTTAATAACAACGGCTGCATTTCCTTCAAGTGCAGACCGTAGATAGTGGAATTTATTAATTGGTGCAATACTGTCATTGCCATTAATTACTGATTGAAATGTGTCTTTAAATTCTAACCAGTTTAGGTAATTCCCATCACATGTAGGAAGTTTGATTGTGGGCAATTTTATGCCATTAAAGGAACGGCAGATAGCATTAGATACATGGTCACTATTTTCTTTATCACTATTTTCTTTCTCAGCCTTATTCTGGAGACAATTATATAAGATATCTTGGCTAGTTGCTATTAAGCTAATAAACTGGTTTTCTAAAGTATCTCTTTCTTTAACTTGCTCTGTAATATCAGAATGCAATAAATTTATGTTGTTTTGAATGGCCTCAAACTCTTCCATAAGCGATTGAATTTTATTCAATTTTAATTCTAATTCTTTATATTGAATAGAAGAAATTTCTTTTATGCCGCTTAAATTATTTAAGAGTCCATATGATGCTGTTTTGGTGATATTGGGCGATCTGAACCTCGGTATCTATAAGACCTAGGAGTTTGCTATTTTGACACATTAAACTTAGACTTACAATCTTTAAATCTGTTGAAGCGAAAACACGATTCGGTAAAAAATTCTCGATAAAAAAAAAAAAACAAAACACCTCGTTTTACACTAAGTTTGAGTTAAAAACCATCATTAAATTCCTTAAGGTTTCAGAGATCTACTCTGAAACCTTAAGGAATTTAATGATGGTTTTTAATCGAATAGATAGGTAATAATATTATCTCAAATCGTGACGATTTTTTTTTTAATTTTTCTACACGGTTTTCTCTTTATTAGCAATTATGTGATTTGGCGCTTACCTTATTTCATTCTAAGCGAGCACACTCTCTTGCTATCTCACATTTTGCACGCGGCAGTAATAGCGCTATCCTTTTCAATTGGTTCAATCAGTCTGCTACGGCATGTGTTGCGGGACGAACCTATGTTTGGCAAACTCGTTACAGCAGCGAGAGGACTATTTAATTTTCGGTATAATTATTTTGAAGTATTTTGTTTTGTGTTTTACTGTAAAAAGGAGTTGAAAAAGTTTTGTGTATTTAAAGTGTAATAAAGATGGATAAAAAGAAAATTCTCGGAAAAAGAAAACAATTAAAACGTCTGAGGGAACAACTTCGTATTCTGAACGATGGAAAAAGAAAGTAAGTACATAACTACCGATATTAATAACGGTATCAATTATTTTATTTACGTAGCCACTTATATATTTAGAATTATTATAGGGATGAACACAAAGGTTCGTTTTGCAAACTATGTTTCGATTTTCGACCTTACTGCTACGAGATAAAGCTCATGTCTAGTGTCACGTCACCCTGCTGCAGGCTGTTGATAAAGTTTCAATTCATTTGATCAGTCGCAAAATACGCTTTGTTTATATTGTTATTTTTGTAAATAAGTATACCTACTACATTTACAATAAGATTAGAAATAAACAAAACTTTTTAGAGTCCGTTCAACCGATTTTGACTTCTATTCCGTATGCTTATGGATGACACCAAAAGCAAAAACGTGATTATTAACACAAACTGTATGGTGATCTCGCATTCTATAGGATTTCCGTACAATGAGAGGTCAGCTTATACTGGAAATATATAGCTTGATGTGTAGCCGTGTGTAGTGTACCACTCGTAGGTTCTGATACCCACAATACAGGGAATGTAGATACTAATAATAATAATAGGTAATACTATGGGGTCAGGAACAGGTAATAATTATGTGAATGTTGTGTGTTTATTAGTTTATTAGCGAAGTATGTTATTTTACGTTATTTTATTATGACTATACATTTGCAGAAAACCAAACATTTCGTTCATTGAGCTTGAGAATGTGACGAATGAAACCGGAACGGCGGCGCCGCCGGCGCGAGCGGCGGCTGCGGCGGCACCCACCTCGCGTGGCCGGCCGTGACGGCAGCGGCGGCGGCGCACGGACATTTGGAACAGGGAAATGGTGACTCGCCGCTATCGATTGGCGGTACGGACAAGTAAATACATGAATAAGTAAGTACCTACATAGGTATACCGGATGACTTTATTTTACCGACTTGAAAAAAAGTGTGTATAATAGGTGAAAAAGTAGAAACTTATGGCATACCTATTTTTTTTTCCATTTTTCTATAGCTTAGATAGACTTTGATCTATCAAAAAATGCTACAAATTTCAAGTAAACTTTTCATATTAGAACAAAATAAATAGATAATCTTTATTTTGTCATAAGAAACAACCTTACAACAAGTTCTACACTAGTACTTATTTTCTATGAATCTAAAAGGTTAGATACGCAATTATTAGTAAGACACAATGCAGAATAAAACAATCGGGGTGTTACAAATCCGTTTCTCCCTGACCCCCGTACTAGTTATAAACTGTATTACGGTGGGACAGTTTTCCACGTTCTCTGTTTACAATATTATAATAAGCCGAATTGAGATCGAACAATTAGTTAATCTCACCTTGCAAATACCTACCACAAAGCAAAACTGTGGGTAAAATGTATCACACATTCGAATTGCCGTTTACTTGAGTTTTTTACTTTGTAGGTAGTAGCGAAGTTCACATAGTATATGTAAAATTGTAAGATGTTATCTTTGTTTACAATTGTTTGTATTGAGAAAAAAAAAAAGAGAATTTATTGGATTTTGTTTCCTTTTCTTGGTTTTTTCTTTGCTTATGGTCGGAGGGCTTATTCATCTCAATGGCATATTGCGTGTTTTTCGCGGATCCAACAATTCCGGCAGTAAAGACTCCAAGTAAAATGTCTTTAGTTGGAAACCATATGATCGTTCCACAGTTTTTGGTCGCATTGTATTATTTCTGTTTTTATCTGTTCATTTGAACCAGTCCACATGGCAAATAGACACTCTCTTCTTCCTGTAATATTTAACTGTCCTTGCACTTGGAAATACCAGTGGTGTTTTTTATTTATCAACAGTTGGCCATTATCATACTTCCAGAAAGTAATTTTCCTGTTTTTCACAGCATCTTCCAAATTCGTTCTGAAGCCTGATACTGGACATTTTATTTCTACAATCCTATTTTCATCTATCACTCCATCAGGAGTTGCTCCTAAAAATTAATGATTTTTATTGATGAATAGGCCACAGGGTATAATTTTAATATTTTCTTGTTGCTCCAATTGACTCGAGGCAATTTTTTAATTAATTTTACCATGTTTGATGGAATTAACACAAGAGAGGTCTTTCTGATAAAGTAAACTTTTAATTATGCTACCTGACGTTGTGCTCCTCTTGTTTATAATTTTGCCGAATTTCGATGCTGTTAACAGATTCCTTCGCATTTCCATCTATTTACTACAATCACTCTGGAGGACTGTTTCCCTTTCAATGTTGGTTCTTACTTCATCAGATTTCTCCAAATGTGTTAATTTTTTTTTCATTCTCTCTAAATCTTCTACAGGCAAATCAGGCTTTACACAATTCTGACCGTAGTTTTCATCTTCAGTCGTTTTCTCTTTCTGTTGAAAAACAAAGACAAAAGTTTGCTTTCGGTTGTCATACAGATTGCCAGGATTGTTTTTGTGAAAGCAAAAAAACTGAACAGAAAAGGACTGAAGATGAAAATTACGGTCAGAATTGTGTGAAGCCTGATTTGCCTGTGGAAGATTTAGAAAGAATGAAAAATACATTTTTAACAAATTTGGAGAAATCTGACGAAGAAATAACCAACATTGAAAGGGAAACAGTCCTCCAGAGTGATTGTAGTAAATGGATGGAAATGCGAAGGAATCTGCTAACAGCATCGAATTTCGGCAAAATTATAAACAAGAGGAGCACAACGTCAGGTAGCATAGTTAAAAGTATACTTTATCAGAAAGACCTCTCTTGTGTTAACTCCATCAAACATGGTAAAATTAATGAAAAAATTGCCTTGAGTTAACTGGAGCAGCAAGAAAATATTAAAATTATACCCTGTGGCCTATTCATCAATAAAAATCATTAATTTTTAGGAGCAACTCCTGATGGAGTGATAGATGAAAATAGGATTGTAGAAATAAAATGTCCAGTATCAGGCTTCAGAACGAATTTGGAAGATGCTGTGAAAAACGGGAAAATTACTTTCTGGAAGTATGATAATGGTCAACTGTTGATAAATAAAAAACACCACTGGTATTTCCAAGTGCAAGGACAGTTAAATATTACAGGAAGAAGAGAGTGTCTATTTGCCATGTGGACTGGTTCAAATGAACAGATAAAAACAGAAATAATACAATGCGACCAAAAACTGTGGAACGATCATATGGTTCCCAACTAAAGACATTTTACTTGGAGTCTTTACTGCCGGAATTGTTGGATCCGCGAAAATAACGCAATATGCCAATGAGAAAAATAAGCCGTCCGACCATAAGCAAAGAAAAAACCAAGAAAAGAAAACAAAATCCAATAAATTCTCATTTTTCCAAGGTTCCAAAAACGCAAGAAACAACTGATAGTAACGACACCACAGATATACAACAATGTAAGCAATCCATTATTGATTTCAATAATATGTAAAATTGACGCAATGGTCGTAGCGGTGTTTGCACATTGTATTCTTGATAACTTACCTATACAATACATGCCACTAAAGATTAGACTTGACACACCTCGTGTTTTGACTTGCGCAGTAAACGATTTTAGGTCTCTTTAGTGGAAGGAGCGCGGGAGGCGCGGTCAAGTCTCATCTTTCGCGTATTGTGCATTTGTACCTGATTTGATTAGATACTATGACGCGCTCTAATGTTATGTGATTTTTAGGTTTCCGATATAATCAATAATATAATTATGATATCTAAATTTTTTAATAATAAAATAAATTGCCTTACAATGTTCCTCCCCCCTTGCCATTTCTAAACTATACAACCTAGAAACTTCTACGTTACTTAGTCAAAACTATTTATATAAATATATATATCTGTAGGAGGGCATGCCCTTTGTGCCTGGAGGCTTTTATTTAGTTAATTTATGTTTACATTTACTTTTTATTTCTATTTCTGCTTGAGTACATATAGTTCTCGTTTTTTTGGTTGGTATATTGGCGTGTGCTAGCTGACATATGGCTAATAATTAGATTTATGTTTTGTGTTGCATAATGTAACATAAACACATAAATGTACACGCATACACCAATACACAACCATACACACACCCACACGCCCATACACACCCACACATACTAGTGTTTTTATTTAATTTTTTGTTCTTTTTATTTTTATACTTTATTTTAACATTAAGTACTTTGTTCGCATACAGCACGTACCAAAAAAAATTTTTGTAACCTTAATAAGACTCACTGTGAATGGATACTCTTTCCTAAGATACAGACAGATTTTCTGCCTAGTTTAGGAAAGGGAGTCCTATGACCACTTTTATATGTGTTGTACTGGTTCTATTTATTTATAACATCTAATTATATAAGACAACTTTGTATACCATGTACAAATTACTTTTTGAAATAAATAAATACGAAATTTGAAAAATTGAAATGATTTTGCATACTTTTGTATAGAATAATTTTTTTCTAACTGAACAGACAGCTGTGCTGCTGGGGAGTTTGTTGCGCCACTTCTTCTTCCCAGCTAAAGCACTAGGAAGTGATGAAGGGTGGGCGTTTTTGGGGGACTGTCTTACGTAATTTTAACGTTCGAAAAGTGCTGATTCTCAGCCTAGTTTGAATAAATGACTTTTGATTTTTTAAAATCATTTCGAGCATAATGTGATTATGTATATCTTTTCGTGTAATAAAGAAAATACTGCAAAATACTTACGAAGTCCCAGGTCCTTAGAAAATATCTTAGCAAACAATACTACCTTCCTAAGTCTTCTATTTGATTACATCATAAAAAGTATGTTATAGGCGTTTGTAATTACAGCTACGGAACCATATACTAAGCATGGCTCGACATGCTCTTGGCTGATTTTTTTACTTATAAGGTAATATATAATAAACACGTAAGGAAACATTTGTTTTACATATACTACATTTAGACATTAACCTTTTTTTACAGTCCATTCAACCCATTTTGACTTCTATTGCGTTGGTGGCATGACAAATGGCGGCCATCCTTATGCCTACGGAATAGAAGTCAAAATCGTTTGAACGGACTGTAAAAAGTTTTGATCAAATTTCTAATCATAATGTAAATAGAGTTTAGTTATAGTTATGTTATGAGAGTTTATTCTTGGTAGGTAGGTATACATACGATTGTTACGCGTCGCGTCATTTGTTGAAACCTAACGTGATATTAGTGACATGTTTATCTCTTACTTTTTTATGGGATTTTTATTGTTATTGTACTGGTATACTCTGAATGAATGTACGTAATAAACTGTTAAATAAATAAACGTTGATGAATATTTACTTGGAACATTTTATTTATTTATATAAATACCTACTTCCGTGAATTTGAACCTTATTTGAACGACATATTTTTTTACGAATACATTTTTATTGCCATAAATGAATATCAAGTTCAAATTCACGAAAGCCGATGTTCACGGCCCGTCTCCGGCACAGATCGCTGAACTTGATCAGCTGGGCGGCCGGGGGCAACACCACCGCACCGCGCCGCCCGTTCAAACTCGAACTCGACTCACGCACTCGATCGGATCGCGGCCACCGCGCGCCGCGCCACCGGTCGGTCGCCGCGTATTATTGTAGAGGGGGGGCGGGGCGCCCGGGCGGGGCGAGAGGTACGAAATCGCTCGCGTTGGCCTGTAGATGCACACTCTTAAATAATCTGAAAATCTTGTTACCTTTCCCTTTATGAATCCACGCTGTTTGACTAACTTAGTTATTTCTACCTTGAGCTATGCTTCATTCATTTTTATAGATTAATAGTCACCAATACACAGGCGAACAAACAATGAAACAATAAAATGTGCACTCAAACTTGTTTGAAGAGCAGAGAAGCTCAGGTCCAGTCGCTCGCGCTGGTGCTAGCACGACACGATGCTCAGGGCCGCTCGCGCCGAGCAGACAGCTTAGGCCAGCAGCGCGCACGTAACTGCGCACACGACGGAACCGGGCGGCCGAGACCGATGCACTCCACTTCACGGAGGTATGCTGGAATAGTCGGCGTGTGGTATTGAAAAAACGGTTTAAAATATAGAACGAGTTAGGTAGGCTAGCCTCTTGTTATAACTGTCTTATGACTATAACAGAATTCTTTAGCAGAATATTATGTGAAATGCGTGCATAAAGCGTGGGCACGTGCTCGTATTTTATAGCTTGATTAGATAATTAAATCTAACGCTAAGATGCACGTGCTTGTATATTATGCTTAAACACAGTAAACACCACTGAAAGCTAACTTAGAAAATAAACCCAACACTCGAGTAGCAAGTCGGCCATTACACACAATGCGAGAACAAAGGATTGAGAGAATTTGTTAGGTAGGAACAGGGCTTACTCTCCTTGGGCTAGACCTCCGGTTCACGATGTCTCCAAAGGCTCCCGAAGTAGCAACAGCCAGTCCTTTTCTTTACTCGACCGGTGGCTCGCTGGATAGGTGTAGGCAAATGGCGGCTTCCACGTGTGACGCCCGCAAACTCGACGCTTTCTTGCTTGATGCGATAATGTATGTTCGTCTCTGGTCGCCACTTTTGTTTAGAATTAAACAAACAAGTCTTATAGGTAATAACTTTTATTATATTGTATAAACTTTTACAGTTTTTCTTTATCGTTGCACTGCACTTTATTGTTTTACGAGAGTTTTTCATAGAGTAGTCGTACGGTGGTCGTTGTTTGCAGAGCAGTGGCGGCGTGGCGCTGGCGCGGCGGTCGGCTGCGCTCTGCGCTGGCGACTGGCGTTACCGCCTCTCGTCCCTCTCTTCCCCTCGCTCGCATGTTTGGCGCGTGGCGTGTGTGTGTATTGGTACGCGCGTATGTGTAGAAGTGAGGGGCGCGTACACTAAGTATTCTTCATTTTATAATTTTAATATTTACATTTGTCTTACCCAATACAGCGATATTGTTACCACCATATCTGGATAGCTTTAAGTTACATGGAAATAATTTTAAATTAGGAAAGGATGCTATGAACATAGATTCAGGCATTAACGTGACATCTGATCCACAATCAATTTCAAATGATATATTTACATTTTTTTTTTTAAGATATGTACCAAGGACTTGGACGCTTCTCATCTATTGATACCACTTTGTTAATATTTAATTTACTCTCTGTTTCCTGAAATAAACTGGACAAATCATAACTATCACACACATATTCACTATTCAATTGTACTTCTTTAAATTTGCATTGGGGTTTTACATACCCCATCTTCCCGCAGCAATGACATTTAATGCTCACATGTTTTTCACTTATTTTGTGTATGTCTGAGCTTTCTTGCCAGCAGTTATTAATTTTGCTGCCTTCTCCGCCAGCAGCCTGCGCTAGTTCTTGTTGCTTAGACCATATGACCAGCGGCATTCTTTACATAGGAGACGGGGATTTCTGGGCCTGATTGTAATAAGTTGACGTATGGTTAAAAAAAAAGGTTATATTTTTCTATTATAAAATGTGAAATATCAGCCCATTTTACTATCTGGAAATTGAGAAATCCAAAAATTAAGTTATGGCTACTTAGAGCATTTAACCTATGGAGATGGCATAGCTTAGCGAACCCCTCTGCCAAAGTCAATTGGCCATATGACCATGCACGTTATATAAAACTAGTTCATTCGCCGACCGCGGCCATTGTGTATCGTTTTGTGTCGCAAGTAAAGGCTCGTGCAAACAGGCGCGATATCGCGTCCGTTTGTACGAGCCTTAAGTGTTCCCAAAAAATGGTTAATTGTGCAGTTTCCTCTTGCAAAAAGCGATCTGCCACTTCAAATTTGCGAAACCATGGTGTTTCCTACCACATGTAAGTACAAATTATACATCAACATAGTTTTATTTCAGTACAATGTCGAAATAATGGTTATGCGCCGTTACGATAGAAAAATACAGTGGTACGTTGCTAGCGCAAATGCAGTACAGGGGCTAAGGGACAGGGACTTACATATGGGACAACGTGAGTGAATGATTGATAAAATAAATGTTTTTTCAGTCAGTAGGACGTTCAGTAACAATTTTTTTTGTGTGTTTATCTGTACAAGTAAGGTACTAGTGGTACTTACCAGTACGTGTTTTCAAGACTGTTACAAAAACACAGTACGTACACACGGCTACATATCAAGCTATACATTAGCAGTACAAATTGACCCACATTGTTCGGAAATCCTATACAATGCGAGATCGGCTTATACTGGAAATGTATAGCCTGATATGTACCTGTGTGTACACAATAAAATTTATGGATATCATTTTAGTTTGATTCTGCTGACCCTTATTTAAACTGATTACTTTCATTCTATATATTTTTTCTACAGATTTCCAAAAGACACTGTAATAAGAGAAAAATGGAGGATATTTTGCGGTAACACAGAAACATGGAAACCTACGCGTACTAGTGCAATCTGTTCAGAACATTTTACGTCGTCTAGTTTTAAAGAACTTTCAACTAATAGAAGGAAATTAGTTGAGGCAGCGGTACCCACTTTAAAAAACATTCTTGGCACGGAAGAACGGTCAGCAAAATTACTGAAGAGTAGAATCTCGAGGACTGGAAAGACCACACCTGCCATAGCAACGGAAGTAGTTTCTTTTCCTTCATCCAGTCAATCCATCCCTCAGCCAATACAGTCACATAGCCAATCCATTCCGCAATCATTACAGTCTCACAGCCCATTCAGCCCTCAACCATCCACTACACACAGCCAATGCGTCCCAACAACGACAACATCTGTCAGTGAACTAGTTGAGACTCCAAGAAAAAGAAAACTGCGTAAGCAGTTGCAGTTTAAAAATAAGAAAATTCGTAGACTGCAAGCAAAAACGCGATATTTAAAGAAAAAGATCAATACTCTACAAGAACTTCTTAACAATTTAGAAGAAAGATCACTGATAGACAAAGAAGATAAATTAGTCTTGAGCAAAATTGGTGTTACGGAGAAAGAACTTCTTAAACGACAAATGAAAAAAAGTGATAAGCTCCCTAGGACGAAATATTCATTCGAGTTGAGATCTTTTGCACTCACTCTGCATTACTACTCGGCAAAGGCGTATAAGTACGTACGCAAGGTATTTCAGACATGCCTTCCTCATCCAAGGACTTTATCTAAGTGGTATAGGAACATCGATGGACAGCCGGGTTTTACGAAAGAGAGCTTGTTTGCTTTAAAACTTAGAGCTGAACAGGAAACTAACAAAATTTATTGCGCTCTTGTTTTTGACGAGATGAAAATCAAGCTATATCCAGAGTGGGATCCTCGAACAAAAAGATACTATGGCTATGTTAACCACGGATTCGAGTCGATTTCTGAGAGCTCCGACAAAGCAACCGACGCTCTTGTTCTTTTACTTGTGGGCATAAATAAAATATTTAGAATGCCCATTGGATATTTTTTGGTAAAAGGCACAACAGCCGCACAAAAGTCACGTCTAGTCTCAGAAGCTTTATCTCTTGTCCACGAAACTGGGGTTGAAATCAAATCACTGACATGTGACGGTGTAAAAGCTAATCTCGCAATGGCAGAAGAGTTGGGATGTTGTTTCAAAGACCCGAATAATTTGCAGACCTATTTTTTGGACCCTTCCTCAGGTCAAAAGGTTTCATTTTTCGCCGATCCCTGTCACATGCTGAAACTCATAAAAAACACATTTTCAGATTATGAATATTTCATAAACCAATCGAAGGACCAAATCAAATTTGAATATATTAAAAGATTGCATAATCTGCAAGAAAAAGAATTATTCTATTTAGCAAACAAACACCGAGCAAATATATATATTATAAAACTAAAATAATGAACGTTAAGTTGGCGACTCAATTATTCAGCGCAAGCGTTGCGGATTCGCTATTATTTTGCAAAAACATTTTGAAAATTTCGGAATTTGCCGATGTTGATGCTACAGCGAACTTCATAAAGTTAATGAATGACGTATTCGATATCTTGGATTCACGAACAAAAAGTTATGGGTATAAAAGAGCACTTAGCAAAGACAACTACCAAGCAGCTTTCGACCGACTTCAAGAAGCTCGTCAAGTGCTTTTACAATTAGATGTTGACCTTGAAGAAAAAGGCAAACCATTAATGATCCGAAAGAACTTATTGAAATCGCCACGATTTACTGGCTTTCTAGGTATATTGATATGTATAGAAAGTACTCAGGTTTTATTTCAGGACTTGGTACTAAATGATAAATTAAAATATGTCCCTATGCATAAAATTTGCCAGGACCACATCGAAATATTGTTTTCTGTCATTCGTAGCCACGGTGGTTACAATGATAACCGCACTGCACGTCAATTCGAAGCAATATACAAAAAATTATTAATACATACAGAACTCCAAACAACAACACAAATTGCATTCCACTAGAAAAAATTACTATTCTGAACTGTACCTCAGCTATTGAAAAAATTAACAAGACTGTCATAATACGCGGCGATGAAGATAAGTTGCAACCGCAGATAAACATAACCTTGAGCAATGAAGACATTTTAGACGATATTGAAAGTCAAATATTTATTTCACCCTTCGGAGAGAAAGTAATAGAATATATTAATAAAATAATAATAAAATAAAAATATTTTATTGACATAAAAATGCTGCACATACATTTGAAAGCCCTGACTCCTGAGCTAGGTGAGACCTGTGTTACAGGAGTCTGTGTCTTCACCCGCTTTTAGAACTAACAATTTTAATACAATAGGAAAATAAGAGAAAATTTTAAAATACTTTACTTAAAATTAAACATACTTGCTCTTGTTTTTTCGTGCGTGTGAGTTTGTGTGTGATGTGTGTGTGCGTGTGAGTTTATGTGTGATGTGTGTGTGCGTGTGTGTGTGAATGAGTGTATGAGTGAATGATCGTGATTATTGGCTGGACTTAGGGTTTTAAATAGGAGTTGATTTGCGTACATATCTATTTAATCATCCCGAGTGCTGTTCCTTAATTAAGTTTTCTGTTTGTAGATAATCCAGTGTTTGGAGCCAGGAGTTCAGCATTGTCTTTGCTTTACTTTTTGTTAGTGGGTTAAAGTTGAGAATGGTGTTTATTTTATTATATATGTGTGTAGATAGATATAGTCGTTGTCGCCGAGCGGATGCGGTCTTACATTTAATTGTGCTACATACATTACCGACAGTTCTTTTTTGTTTAATTGTGTGATTTACAGGTGTAATTTCATGTTGTTTTAATATTAGATAAAAGAGGTATAGTTGTCTCACTGAGAGTACTTGACAAGTTTCATATAGGGTTTTTGTAGGGAACCGGTATGGCTTGAAAGTCATGACTTTTAACAATGATCGTTGGGCTCTCTCGAGGCGTATCATATGGGTTTTACAAGCACCTCCCCAGACCGTAATACAGTAACCCAAGATTGACTGTGCCAGTGCCAAATATACAGTACGGAGAAGCTTAAAGTCGGCCACTTGTCTTAGTTTTTTAAAAGCCCATATAAGTTTTCTAACTCGGGAAGAGGTTAGATCAATGTGGGGACGCCAACTGAGTTCATCATCCAGTACCACTCCCAGGTACTTCATTGTCTTTTGTTGTGTGATTGGAGGACAAGAGCATGGCATACCAATATTGCCAACGTCACAGGTGTGTGCTTTGAGACTTATCACCGTAGGTCTGGTTTTGGCGAAAGAAAATTGCAGAAATGAGGTTTTCGAGACATTAAGGGTTAGTAGATTAGCTTCCAGCCAGTGAGTTATTTTACTTAAGCCCCTCTCTGCAGCCTCTAGTGCTGCATCCCAACGCTCTCCATGAAATATCAGTACATATATTGCAGGGTTCTCGGCATTTACTGCATTAAAAACTTTGAAATGTGCCACTTGCATAAGAGGACTGTTAGGACCTGTCAATAAAAAAAGCCTCATATACCAAAAAAGCCGTGGGTATCTGTTAGATGCTTCAAAACCGGTAATCGATTTGTGTCGAATATGCGAAAAAGAGATTCGTAACAATTTGAACGATAAAAATCAACTCAGTTCAAAAATAACCACTCAGTTTATCGTTTCAAATTCACTGAAATGTCTTGTAGGAAAAGAACTTTTTCCTAATATTGCACATCATGCGTATGATAACGGGTTAGTTAACCATACTTTAGAATTAGCGAATGTGATTATGGAAAAGTACACAAATGTTCGTATATCCTTTTTAACTAAAAAAGTAGATCCGCAGAAATGTGTTCGACACGTAAATAATAAACTGGTACATTTCAAAAACCAATGATTTCCCCTAGTCAGCATTATTCAGACTTATGACTATGAACAAGACTATGGCTACGAAGCCATGCATGCCCGCATGTTTTCTTATCTAAGAAATCGAACACATTATTTAGTTTGTTTCACATCATTTAGCTAGGAAACACCGAACTCAATTAGTAAAAAAAACTGACGTGTAAAAGTGTTTTTTTTTTCCCGTTTACTGATCCGATGTCGACTATTCTGCCAATGATTTTGTGATTTATAAAAAAATAAAGTCTGTCTGATTGTATTGTCTTATTATTTATATTCTACCCTCTCCTACTTTTTGGCACGTATACAGTTCGCGTCAAATAACTTTGCCGCTCTGAAGTAGACTACAAATGACGGCGCAGTAGTCAATGTGGCAGGCATGCGCAACCTAACTTTAGACTAGAGCGGCAAAGTTATTTGACGCGAACTATACATTAAGCCCATAATAAAGAACGGTACATTAGGCCCATAATAAATCCCCAGTTTTTCTACCATGCGTGGGGTTTTAAGCCATTTGTAGCGGCGTTCTTATAGGAAACGCACAGGTTCAGCAATAGGGTATTTAATAATTATATAATATGAAAAATATTAAAATAAATACAATAGTTCTTTTTCCATACTGTCATATAAATTGTTTTGTTATTATTGGCTACCTACGTAGTTTCGCAGGCCAATAATCGTATTGCGTTTTTTTATTTGTGTAATTAGCTAAGTATACAAGAAAATAAAACGAATGAACATTTTGTTCATTCATTTGTGCAAATACCACTCATTGTTTGTGTCACATCACTAGCACTTTGTGTTTGTAATCGCAGAACAATTGCATAGGTACGCACAAATTTGACAATGTTGTGTGGTTTTTTCATAGTGTAGTTCATATTTTTTTGTGTGCGTTTGTAGCAATAGGAAGCATCTAACTGTGTGTGGTTGTCAAATTTTCATAGTGTGTTGTGTGTGTTTTCCTCGCCTCCCGCAGAAAGTGGCAGAAAATGTTGTTCGGTTATTCGCTGCTTGCCATCTCCATAGGGTGAATGCTCTAAGTATGGCTACGAACAAAATGGAATATCGATTAAATTATAATCGACTATCGTGACAGAGTTCATACTATTTAAAAGATGCTTTTACCAGATGATTAATTCAAATACATTAATTATTAGAATTAACGTATTAAACAGTTTAAACAAATTAAATATCTATAAAGATAAATGTTAAAAGCGATTCACGTTTGCTAATCGATTATTGTATTTTTAGTCTATGGTGACATGTCAGTCAGTCACTCGTTTCGTATCGTTTAGGCCCGAATTCCTCTGTCGCTGATGTCGGTCGCGCGTACGAATATACGTTGTGTTCTATGAAGCACCACACTGTAAAGCTGACATCAGCGGCGCGCGAGTTGCTACGCGCCGCTGATGACGCGCGTCGGTCTCGCTCGTCAGCGCCGCGTTCGTCGGTCGACTGACGCGCTATAGAACGCTATGAGCGTCCTCACTCTGTTCCCGACCGCCGGCACGCGCGCGTACAGTCGCCCGCCACCATGAACATTGATACCGAACGTGTGATTGCCGAGGTGCGCCAAAGTCCTGCATTGTGGGATTTATCGAATGAACTTTACAAAGATCGCGATGCCAGAGCAAAATTTTGGTTACAAGTTTATGAAGCACTTTTTCCCGAATTCAATAATGAGGGCGATGATAAAAAAAAAGGAGATCGGTAAGTAAAAGATAATTGTGTTTATAATAATTTTAAAATAATCTATCTGTTATTATAATCTATGTGTTTAAAATAATCTAGTCTAATGGAATAACATGCTGTCAATTTCAGAACAAAGCATGGCATATTATAAACCTAACTGCATCGGATTTCCGGGAAATTGGTCCCGCTGTTTTGATATCAAAATGACGGGACCACTATTCAGTTACCATAAAGTATATTCTATTCTATTCTAAGATTAAGAACTGTATTACCTATGATGCACTTCAACTCGAATGTACTTTTGTGGAGCAACGCGGGGATCTTGCGGGGGGTTGGGCGACGCGATAGATAATTACGAGAGCAACTTGAAAATGTGATTTTTTGTTTGTTGAGATATCTTAACGATTTTGGTGTCAAATGAAAGGTCTAGGTCTAAAACCATTTTATCCGTTTGAATCATGTAAATTGGTTCACGCGTTTAGGAGATAATAATATTAGTACCTACCTAGGTATTAGTAAAAATATAAACAACCAGAATGTTTGATGATTTACGAGTAGTTCTACGAAGTTTTTAATTAATGCTAAATAACATTAAACAAAGAGGTAGATTGTTGTTCTCATTATATGGTCAGGATGATGATGAGATGATGAGTGTTGCACATAGTTTATGTTTATTAATTATTGGATGGTGATTAAAAATACACACAAACACTAATTGTACCTACACGTTTAATAATGTCCATACACAAAAGTTTTATGTAGAAACGACATTTTAAAACAAGAGACCACACGAATTACAATAAAATCAGTCGTTGTCCGTTTCACGTCGTTGGCGGGAATGCGCAATTAGCGTGGGATGTGTAGATGCTATTTTTTAGTAAATATACTCGTTTTGCCATGGCAAAGAACCTTCCGGTGAAATAAAGCAGTTAGCGAATAAGTCTCTTAAAGTATCGCCTGTCCGATTCATAATGTTATAGCTGTTTAGGAACATTTTCTAAACCAACAATTGACATAGTATCAATAACATCATATCCATCACGAACTCTTATAAAGTTATGTAATACACAACATGCTTTGACTATTTTGATGCTGTTAATCAATGAAGTCCTCATAGGCCTGTGAAATACTTCAAATTTATTAGACATAATACCAAAAGTAGATTCTATGTAGCTTCTTGCCCTACTAAGACGGTAGTTGAATATTTTTTTCTTGTGAGTCATATTACTACGAGCGTATGGTCTTAAAATATGACGTGATATTCCAAACGCTGCATCCCCTACAATCATGTAAGGAAACGGTGTCCGGCTGTTATCTACTTGTCTTGGTTCTGGTAGGTTTATTTCGCCGCTTTGTAATTTTGCATACAAGTTACTGCCCTAAATATTATTGAGTCAGAATCTGTTCCACAAGCACCCACATTAATATACTTAAAACAGTAATTAGCGTCACACATAGCCAACAGAACGATTGAATAATATTTTTTATATTTACTGAATAAACTTCCACTGACTGCAGGGCAAATAATACGGACGTGCTTGCCATCTATCGCTCCAACACAATTCGGAAAATTTGCTCGTGATTCGAAACCCTCAGCGATTCTCAGCCAATCTTCATGTGACGAAGGCAGTCTTAAAGTTTCGTCGTGCAGAACATCCCAAATTTTTGTACACACTTCTGTAACGATTTTGCCAATAGTTGATTCTCCAAGCCGATAGTGGTAATGTAGATCTATGTAGGTATTGCCGGTCGCAAGGAATCTGTAAAGTGTAATAATATGTATTAAATTTACTCTTTTTTCTTATTTTTTATTGTTTCAGAAAAAAATGTGCAGCAACGATGGAAGACTGCAAGAGATGCATATATGCGTTGCAAAAATGTCTTAAAAAATACTCCCTCCGGATCAGGAGGAAGTAAAAAAAAGGTGTACATATATTTTGAAGATATGAAATTTCTTGATAAAAAACACCAAGCTGAAGTTGAGGACTCCATCGAAAGTAATCAGGCTACACCGAGCGCAATTAATCAGGATATCCCAAGCATATCTAATCAAGACGTGCCAAGTACGTCCAGTCAGGACATACCAAGGAGCACAGGACTTGAAGTAAATACAAAATTACAGAAAAGTGTTGCTCAAGAAAATTCTACAGACTCTAATTTTCGTAATAAACATTCTAATAAAAATCAGCGAAAAAGAAAACAGACACTGATGAATTCGATAAAGAGATGCTAAAGATGTTCAAAGATAAAACAAAACTTTAAAAAAATGATGACATGAATGTTTTCATGTCTCTCCTGCCAATAACAGAAAAGTTTACAACGCATCAAAAACTGATTTTCCGTACAGAAATGCTCAAAAAAGCAATGGAAATTAGTAATATGCACAATCCATATGACATAACCAGTAGACCGAATTCTTCAGATTCTTATTTTTCTCAACAGTCTGAATCGATTTTACGCAGTCAAGATCCGATCAACGTACATGAATATGAAACTTTCCCTGATATGTCAAATACCGTTTCACAAGAATGTGTGATGTACGAAGTACGTCCCACTACTTCTTATACATTAAACTCCGGATCCCAAATTATTTCTCAAGGATACCAAACCATCCATGGCATTACTAGGAAAGCCAACGAGGACAAGTAAAATTTGTCCTTCAACTAAATAAATAACAATTTTATTCTTTTTTGCAAAAAATAATAAAAAACTAATACAAAAATGTATTGTTTTCTTTCTTATTATTATGTTCCAATAATAGATTGATATTATGTAACTCACCTCAATGTAACAGCAAGTCGTTCCACTGGAGGTATAATTTCTCGATACATGGAGCAGTGTTTCAGGTGATTTTCTAACTTTGATAACAGTTCATCAAAAGTTTTTACTTTCATTCTAAAATAATTAAAAAACTTTTCCTCGTCCTGACGTAGCTTTTCAAATAAAGTATAAAATTCACCATTCGTCACCCTATCAGCAACAATTGGGTGAATGTGATATCTTTTTTTTCTATATTGACGCCGTCTCCGCTTGCGTAAGTATGCTGCAGCAACTAAACAATTTATAAACGGGTTCATAATAATATCCCAAATTCAAACTCCGCTTCACAAATCCACAACAAATCCACTTGGAGACGCCTGTACCGTGGAGCGGTCAGTATCGCACTACGGATGTTTTCATTGGCGCTGATGGTCAGCGCGCTACGCGACTGACGGTACGCGACCGACGTCAGTGACACAGGAATCCGGGCCTTAGTGTTAGTGCGTGTGCGTTTTGAGTGTGTTTCCTCCCATAGTTTTATTGATATTTTCTTTGACCCCTGCCTTCTTTCTACGGACTTCTGATCTTGCTTCTTGTACGACCCTTGCTGCCATACCGGACACGGAGAGCCTCGCTTTTACGTTGGACTTGGACTTGTTTTTTTGGATTCTACGACCAGCCTACCGATTGGATATTATCACAATGGATCGTTGTGTAAATTGTGGCATAGCGACTAGTCGCTGTAATACACTGGGTCATCGAGCTTTAGATGACGAAATGATATTAGCAGTGATTCGTCAATGGCGTGCACCACAATCTGTAAGTACTTACTCACCACCTGTTTATTAGCTCACCAGGGTCTACCACGCTGGCTTGCAATCTTCACGATTACCTTTACAAAATAATAAAGTATGAATAGGTAAACATTTAAAAATCATATGAAGATTTACATTACATTGAACTAAGATATTTTTTTTTTTATTGTAATAGATATTTGCACACCTATTCAGGTAGGATATGGTTTAAAGATCTTCTGTTCTATGTATCACCTCATGTACCCATATTCAACCAAATAAATGATTTGAATTTGAATTAAATAACTATCGGACAGAGTCGGTTGGTTTAAAAAAAAGTAATCATGTTAACTGATATTAAAAACTTTTTCCATTTTTCAGGTAAACAGCAGTGACCATGTTTGCCAAGCTTGCTGGGACTTGGCTCAAAGACCACCTCATGGTGAACCTAGACATCTTGGCCACCGTAGTGTTTGTCTCCGATGTGGACGTTCACTTGCTAGAGTCAGCCATTTACTTCACACCACCTCACCTCGCGAATTGAGAATTTATAATGTTATTCAAGAGTGGATTATACCTAGAGCTGTAAGTTGAATCAGTTTACATTTGTTTTATGTGCTTTTGTTGTAAGTAAATTGAGTTTTTTAATACTTCAATGATTATGTATTGTTTGTTGCAGATAGAAGTACCTAGTCGCATATGCCATACTTGTTGGGTTGCTGCAGACAGAGCTGCTGTCCATATGGTTTCTGGCCCATCAACTTCTTCCCTAGCAAGCCCAATTGAAGAAATACAGCCACAGGTACAAGTTCTTCCTGCTGAACCTCCAGTTGAAGAAGTTAGAAGTATTCAGCCTGAACCTACTATTGTATTACCAGATTACATGAGGGCTGTTGAAACAGAAAGTAGGTGCTTTATTGAAGGATACCTGAGAACAGAGAGATACAGAGTTCCACTTTCTACTAGAAAGATGTTGCTCAGTCGGTATAAATATTATGTACCTGAGAATAATCGTCTATGTGATAGACATTTAGTTATAGAAGCATGGGATTTTCTTACCAGTTTGAGAAATAATTATGTACAGACTTTTACAGCAAAACATATCCAGGACATGATGTCCTTAAAAAAAAATGTAGAATCAGGATTACTTCATTTTGAGAGTATAGATGATATGGAAGACCATGTTGTGCATACGTGGATAGGGTTAAACAAAGCGCAGTTCCATCAAATGTTTAATGAGGTTCCTCAGTTATTAGAAATTCCTAGGGGGTCCCTAGCTTTAGCAGCATATTTAATTAAGCTTAGAACTGGGGATTCTGATGAGAGCTTGTCAACTTTATTAAAAGTGTCTAGGCGAACTCTAGAAAAGTGGTAACACCAAGTGAGAGATCTGCTGTATGAGTATTTTGTACCTAGACACCTAGGTTTAAATCATATAAATAGGCAAAACATAGTGCAAAGAAATCTGTTAATACCTAACACATTGTTTGGTATTTTTGAGGGAGTAGATAGGCCCATTGTAATATTTGATGGAACAATCATCATACGACGTGCCTTCGCCGGCAGCGTAAGTCGCGTTTCACGTATCTCTTAAGATATAGATCTCTAAAGATATAGGTACTACAACATTGCTTTTGGTCCAGGTTTGTGGATTATGAGGCATCGCCATCAACATCGGCGGGGCCTCCATCGCCGTCAGCGTAAGGACTTCCTGTGGCAACACTACAGCTAACAGCTGATTTAACTTTGCTCTTGTAATTTTAATGTTAAATATTACATTTCTTTGTTTTAAAAGGCCTATATCCAATTACTCATCAAGTAAATAGGATAATAATGTGTATTTTGTATTAGATTCACATATGAAGTGCAAAATAAGTGTAATTCTTTCAATGTGAATCGGTGACATTTACCTGAGTGACTTTTGCATTGTCATCTTGATATCAGGTACAATACTTTTTATTTTACTTGCTAGTCGTTTGTTTACGTACTATAATTTCACCAGCAATTACTTAGTTCACTTTTAATAAGGCTACTTATTGATGCCAATAACTTTTAAACATAACATAACCTTAGTTTGGTTTGGTGACAGAACTCCTTTTTTATTTACTTTCATCTAAATTTCAACCTAAGACGACCCACTGACCCATTTTTTTCCTTTCAAACGAATCATTTCCTACTGCCACAACTACCTACCTTCTCTCTTCCGGTCCCTAGCTTTAGCAGCATATTTAATTAAGCTTAGAACTGGGGATTCTGATGAGAGCTTGTCAACTTTATTAAAAGTGTCTAGGCGAACTCTAGAAAAGTGGTTACACCAAGTGAGAGATCTGCTGTATGAGTATTTTGTACCTAGACACCTAGGTTTAAATCATATAAATAGGCAAAACATAGTGCAAAGAAATCTGTTAATACCTAACACATTGTTTGGTAACTTTGAGGGAGTAGATAGGCCCATTGTAATATTTGATGGAACATATTGTTACATTGCAAAGAGTTCAAATTATTTATATCAAAAAAGAACATATAGCATGCACAAATATCGCAATCTTATGAAACCGTTTTTAATGGTATGTACCGATGGGCATATAATTGATGTGCTGGGCCCCTATCCAGCCACCACTTCAGACGCTGATATAATGAAAAAGGAATTTTCAAATGAAAGACCATTACGGGAATACTTCCTTCAAGGTGATGCTTTTATACCGGATAGGGGCTTTCGTGATTCATTGCCCTTGTTGCACCAATGTGGATATAGGACATATGTGCCTGCATCATTAGAAGAGGGTGAGACACAGCTTTCCACTAGTGAAGCAAATCAATCGAGAGCAGTCACCATATGTCGTTGGATAGTGGACGTAGTAAACGGCAGATTCACAAGAGATTTTAAATTATTACGGCAAAATTATTTTAACGTAGCTAGTAAAAGTTTCATGAAAGATTTTGAGGTGGCTGCTGCTCTTTTAAACAATTTTCACCCTCCTATTATTGATCGTGTAGATGCTGGGGAAATATTAGTACAAATAAATATGAATATGAATACAGAAAATGAATTAGCAGAATTTATTGTAAGAAACCATTATAATAGGCGTAGGGCTGATTTTCAAACAATAACTGTACAAAATGATAACCTATATGATTTTCCCCAGCTTACCGATACTGAGCTAATACTAATATCACTAGGCACATATCAAATAAAGCAGGCACGTTCCTATTTTGGTGAACATGTAAGGGGCAATGATGGCTATGTGATAGAAGTGTGCAGGGAGGTCAGCAGCAGCCTACTTCGAGAGCTGTCAGCTACAAATACCTCATGGCTACTTAGGGGCCGCATTCATTCGAGACAAATAAGTCGAAAAACGTACCTATTTTGTTTACATTTTAGTCGACAGCTCTCGCAAAGGTAGGGAAGCAATAATAAAATATTATTGTAACTGCATCGTAGGCAAACGGACTGTAGGCTGCTGCGCCTATGGAATGTCAATAATATGGTACCTTAGTTGGGCTAGGTACAGTCAGCGTCAAATAGTTAGTGACACTCAGGGTATCGAAATAAATAGACGCAACCAAAAAGTCAATAATATCGGTACAAACAAAGTTTCCTTATTATTGTCAACAATATATTCGCTCAAAAGGTCGAGACGTTTGAAATGTCTTAAAGATCGGTTCAGTCAAACCGCCATAAATATGGTGACAGTCATCCCGCCAATGGTATCCAAGCATTATAAGTGTTCAAAAATATGGAACACATAGAAAAATAAACTAGCATGTAAGGGCGGCCGCACACGTCAGGTACCTTTTCCGATTCTCCAATTCAGAAACCCGATCGGACGAGTTTCGCATACAGGCGTTTGATTGTATTCGGTTTCTACGCTCTCGTGTGCCAGAGCTTGTGGCGATTGTATCGAAGAACGCTTGAACGCATGAAATAAAAAATAATTTAAAAAGAAATGGAGATGACGAATTTCTATTAGCAATTCTTTTGTCAAAAGAATGAAAGAAAAGACAGCGATGCTATTGGGTATACGCAGAGATTGTACGAAGTCAATTCTATCGTTTAAGTCGTCATGACGTATGTTCCATAAACATACGGGATACTTTTCGACAATTAATCAGCACCACGTACGTCCGCACCGCACGATGGCCAAGGCGACCCGGACTTCTGGAGACAAAACCGTACGAGCGAACCGAATGCGTGCACAGCTACATAGAAATTCTACTGCGAGTGCGCCTTCAGGTACCCGATTCGCTTGCTTGAACGGTCGTCGGGTCGACCCGACGCACTGCCCGTACATCCTGGTCGAACGTTAGCTTTTTTAATCGTTCGGGCAGAATCGTGCGTGTGTGGTGCACGAGTATTTTCTATGGAATTGACGCCTTTGGGTGCCTTGATTCGATAGCCGCATCGGGAACCCGACGCAAAAACCTGACGTGTGCGGCCGCCCTTTTAAAAATAAACGGTTTCCCAAAGATGAAAACCTCTTTAGGCAATCTTGTGTTGTTTGCATGTCATTATATTATCTATCAGTCATATCAATGTCAAGTGCATTACTAAAGCAAGCTAGAAATAATATTGAAGCAATAATAGTGTTTCATGCTTAAATATGGCTACTTATCGCATTAGTGACACCACAAAACATCGAATTATATATTTGAGGGAGGAAGGTGTCTCCGTAACAGATATTTCAAATGAACTGGGAATATCTGTAAGTATCGCTTTAGATGAGTTAACTATCGAATAATTCGCATCTCTTAAGATTCTTCTTCTTTCGTTTATTTAGAGAAACACCATATACCGTTGGCTAGAGAGATGGCGCAGTGATGGTGCATTGCAAAACCATGTTTCATTTGGTCGTCCACGTCAAACGAGTACAAATGAAGACAGAGATATAGTGCAGCGAGCTATTAGCAATCGTTTTATAAACTCCAGGAGTATGTCTGTGGAATTTGGTACTTCACAGAGCACAATAAGACGACGCCTGCGAGAACATGGATTACACCATCGTATTCCTGCTAAAAAGCCTATATTGACACCGAGGCTTAAAGCGCAGCGTTTACAATTCGCACGATATTATTTAAATTTTGATAATGTGATCTTTGTAGATGAAAAAGTTTTTTGTTCGTCTGCCCAGGGACGCTTATCTCTATACCGAACATCGAAAACAAGGTATGATGAAAGAAATGTCCTCCCTAATAACCGCAGCGGCCGAATCACCTTAGGCTTTTGGGGATGGATGACCCAAAGCGGACCAGGAGAGCTAGTCGAAGTGGGAGGAAGAATGAATGGCCCCCGATGCAAAGACATCCTCGAAAACGTTTTGCTTCCAACAGCCCGGATTTTTTATCCCCATGAAAGGATTAGGTTTGTCCAAGATAACAGTTCCGTACACAACTCCAGAGTTGTTCAAAATTACTTGGATGGTAACATGGACCTGGAGTTAATTAAGATGCCGCCTCATAGTCCCGATCTAAATCCGATCGAAAATTTGTGGGGCAAAATGGTTCAGGTATGGGACAGTACTTGAGCACGAACCACCGCAAATTTAAGGACTCACGTCGAAGAAGTTTGGGAGTCCATGAGAGGAGACAATTTTTGCTATAATGCGGTACAATCTATGCGAAGACGTCTTTCTGACGTAATTCTAGCAGACGGTGGATATACACGATATTAGTTAAAAAAATAAAGATAATTAGAGCAAAAATGTTTTTGTTTATTTTTACATCCGATGAGAGTTTTTAGTGCTCTGTACGATCGAAAGTGCTCATTTTAATCAATAGGTACAAAAGTTAAATTCAATACGAAATAATTTCGTATTATTATAAGTGACATGAACATGATATTGAATCATAGATAAGCACTCTTACTCTATAAGACATATAGGTACACATACTCATTATCAATGAGGTTTACATCTATTTCCAGTCAGCTATTTATTGCTTAAAATATAAGCACATATAAGTATCGTAAACGGCTATGCACGAAATTATTTACAAAACAAAAGACATGTCTATGACGTCATGCTTAAAATGAAAAGGACAGCAGAAGTTTCTATCACTTTCATTTTGTGAAATGCTGACGTGAGAAATAATATTTAAAATTTAAAGCAGTAAGGTTTATTTTTCTAATGTGTTCCATATTTTTGAACACTTGTAATGCTGGGATACCATTGGCGAGATGACTGTAATCATATTTATGGCGGTTTGACTGAACCGATCTTTAAGACATTTTAAACGTCTCGACCTTTTGAGCGACTTTTGAGTTGACAACAATATGAAAACTTTGTTTGTACCGATATTATTGACTTTTTGGTTGCGTCTATTTATTTGGATACCCTGAGTGTCACTAACTATTTGACGCTGACTGTACCAAGATAATATTGTACCACCTGCACAATTTCTAGATGACATTCTAATTATAATTGAAGATGAATAAAATATACTAATTAAAAGAGATTTTTATTTTTAATTATCATCTCCTTACCCATGATTTTTAATAGGTATAATTTGTGTTTCCTAATTTCCATCCACTCTACAAATATAATTAAGGCAAGTCAAAGTGCCGCTAGTGGCACTCTATCCCTATCGGATTAAGTGCCAGGGTCCGTTTAGGCACAAGAGAATGTAATGTTTTCGGAATTTGGTGTTTTACAGCGAACTAACCGTATACACCTTCTATAATTGTAACAGCATCCTATCTTTAAAAAAAACAACTACCTATCGCACAATGAGGTTATACATCGCACTTCAAAAATCAGCTGTTTTGTTACGTAACCTCACTTTAACAAAATATCTTTTAACTCGGCTCTCAGATTGCTAAAATCCGCAAAATTTTCAGTGATGGTTTGATAATATAGTAGCTATTAATTGACACCAATTTCATCTCTTTAGATCCAGACCCAAGATTGTATGAAAGCGTATCCGTCTCCTTTATGATAATAATTAATAGTGCCAAGGAAACTACGTAATTCTTTAATAGTATTAGGTTGTGGTGCTTCCAATATGACCTTGATGTGCCCTGGTGTCTTGTGAATGCCTTCCTTATCACTCACATGCCCGCAATATTCTAATTGTGGGGACATCAACACAGATTTCTTTTTATTTATTATAATATTAAAATTTTTGAAATATACACTCTAAAGTTTTTAAATGGCAATTCACATCACGACTGCAACTAAAATATCTTCAATGAAACAATGTACAGTCACGGACTTTAATTGATGAGCTACTTGGTACTGTTCGCATTTTAACCGTGTAATGCAAATCGGGCTTAGTCGGTTATACTCGTACATCCATATACGGAAAGTCATGTCTTCGTATTATAGAAGAAGAAAATTATATTTAATATTTTTACCGGTTGGCTAACCTGAGAATGCAATGCCAATTTCAAGTCTAGCAACCGTAACCTAGTGACGATTGTTTTAGCGTAGCCATAGTAACGTTAGCGTACGGAGAAATTTTAATTGGTAATTTCGACAAATTTGAAAATCACGTCTCTGACATCGACATATCAACTGTAGCTGTCTTCGGATAAGTTTTCAGAATTATTGAGCTAATGAGCTCTGATTCAAAGGAAAGGAGGAAAGGTCAGTATCAAATAGATTCAATAAACATTGTATTTATTTTTTATTAAGAACTTATTAGTCAACCTCTATGGATAATACTATTTCCGATTACTAGTAATTTGTCATCTTGTTTACGAGCATGCGATTTGAGTTCGTGTTTAATCGTGTAATCTCGTGAATGTATGAAACGGCAAAATAGAAAAATTTTAAAGTGGCTCATCAATTAAAGTCCATGACTGTACATTTGGCATATTAAAGTGTCCATCCATAAAATCTTGCCTTTCCTGTGGAGCAGGTGACATACCGGACATCATGAATGTTGGTCTATACAACCCCCATATGTTTTTTTTTGTGGGTTAATTGTCATAAGCTTTTGCCTCATTCATTCGCCTGTTCAGAGACTTGATTTGTAGTAATTTAAAAATTTAATAAAAATTTGAAGAGAAATTTTTACGGACGCAGAAGCGGCTGAGTTAGTCAAATACTTAGAAAAAGCTAGCAAACTGCACCATGGATTATCCTCGCAGTGCGTACGAAAACTGGCATATGAATACGCTGTTCAAAATAATAAACCTGCTTATAAAACACGAAAATGGACTAATAATATCGCCACATACGACTGGTTCTACGGTTTCATGCGCCGAAATAGGAATTTATCATTACGGGTACCTGAAGCAACTAGCCTCAGCAGGTCTACGAGTTTCAACCGTCACAACATTTCCAATTTTTTTGAAAATTTGCGTTCACTCTTGACCAAACATAATTTTGGCCCAGAGGCCATTTGGAATGTTGATGAGACGGGGCTGACTACAGTCCATAAACCAAAAAAGGTAGTAGCTACTAAGGGGGTCAAACAAATCGGAAAAGTGACGTCAGGGGAGCGTGGTGAGTTGGTAACTGTCTGCTGTGCTATAAATGCAATGGGGAACTATATCCCCCCATATATGATTTTCCCACGCAAAAATTGGCAGGATCAAATGCTAAAAGGTGCCCCTACAGGCACAGGTGGTAGCACATTCTCTTCGGGATGGATGACGGCTGAAAATTTTCAATTTTTTTTGAAACATTTTAGTAAATTCAGCAGATGTCCATTAGACTCTCCAATGTTGATAATAATGGATAACCATGATAGTCATATCAGCATAGAATCCCTAAATTATGCTAAAGGAAATGGGATTCATCTTTTAACGATACCACCCCATACGTCGCATAAGACACAACCACTGGATAGAACTGTGTTCGGGCCACTCAAAGCCTATTACAACAGTGCTTGCGACAATTGGATGATCCAGAATCCTGCGAAAACAATAACGATTTACGACATATCAGAATTACTTGGGCATGCATTCCCCAGAGCATTTACACCTCAAAATATCCAAAGTGGGTTCCGAGTATCAGGGATTTTCCCATTCAATAATGAGATTTTCACTGACGATGAGTTTCTCTCGTCGTATGTGACGGATAGACCTGTCGGTGCAGAATCCAATCTAGAGAGTACAGCTGAGAGTAATCGAGGACAAGACGATGAAGGAGTTTTGGAAATGATTTCAACACAGCCATCGACCTCAAACTCTTTCTTGTCTGGCACATTAGTGTCTCAGCATAATACAAACCCGAAAGAGCCCGAAGAGTCCCTAGAAGCCGTTGGAGGAAACAATCAGGAGTCCCTGGAAAATTCAATGAGACCTGGACCGTCGACATCTATCTCTTCCAACCCAAAGGAGACCCCGAAAACTGTGACTGAAAGAACTCCTACAAAGACCATAGGAGTTACTTCACAGAATCCAGAGCCAGATTTTGAGGAAGACGAGCCGTCGACATCTACAAGAACCTTCAAGACACCTGAACAAATAAAACCATTCCCAAAAGCTGGTTGCCGAAAGGTATCACAAAAAGGGCGCAAAAAGGGATCCACCAAAATTTTGACTGATACACCAGAGAAAAATAAATTACTTGAGGAACTATTGCTGAGAAGAGAGAAAAAGAACAAAAAAGCACAGAAAGCGACCATCAGAGACATAAATAAAGCAAAACGAAATTTAAAAGCATTTGCGCAGTCGTCATCAGAGGATGAAGATGAATTACCACCATCGCCAGAATCGACTTATGATGTGTCTGATGACGAAAATCGTGATGATGGTGATTCATCTAGTTGTGAATCTGAGACAGACACTGAACATGATACGTCACTAAACACTAACGATTGGGTAGTTGTTAATTTAATTTCTATGAGAAATCTCACTTATCGTTATGCTAGTCAGATTCAGTCTGCGACTGATCAGGGCTATATTATTAAATTTGCAAAAAAACTCGATGATTATAAATTTAGATGGCCTGTTAAAGATGACATTGCTGACCCAAGCAGCAAAATGTGGTCTAGTAATTGTCCTGGAACCATCATTTCATTACGACTATAACGGACTAGTAAGCAATTATAACCACGGAAAAGGGCCCAATTTATAGGCGTATTTTACCTAATTAAATATCTATATTAGACTTGGTGAACACCACCTTGACCAATAACGACCATAAAGTTGGACTACGTAGAATTATTTGCTCCCGCGAAGCTAACTATCAGCGCTTAATGGAACCAAATACGACAATAACGTACACAGTGAATCTCTTACAAGCTCATACAAAGTGTTGTGAATTGGTGAATGTTGCTGCGCACATTTGTAAAGATTAATATTGATAAAGGTAAGTTATTCATACATTTCTTATAAATATTATTTAGAATATCAATTATGAGTAGAGTGTTAGTTAACAATAAGTCAAGATGTAATGTGTTTGAATGTCCATGGCGCACGTATATTTTCGGTGATGTATAATAAGTTTTTTATCAAAAATTTTACACGCCCCTTGAAATTTGCGTTTTCATTAAGTTTAATTTTAAAATAATGTTGGTTTCAGTAAGACATAGAACGAAAAGTCGCCATTTTGACAAAGTTGGTTTTCCCAAATACATTAACAAACCGTTATAGGCGTACTTTGTTTAGTAATGGTAAATATCAGAACCATTGCTTGGCTATATTGTTTGGAATTAGAGTTCCACAAATATTTCTGTAACCGGACGGTTATTTTATATTGCTATTAGGTACCTATGTCTTATTTAAATGTTTTTGTTTAGGTGTCAGCATTGAAAATGGTAATGTTTCTGGACGTCGATCGCTTTTTCACTAAAAGGGATTTCCGAGCTTTAAAAACCTTAAGGTGGCCTTGGAACGAAACACACTTCTTGTTGTCTCACAAATGTCGTGGTTGTAACCATAAAGTTTCAAAATATCTTGCAAGACGGCCACGACACTTCGTTCTGAATAAAGAACACATAAGATCATTGTTAAAAGAAGATAATTTCTGGTGTGAAAAATGCTGCTTCTACTCAGTTTATGACCACTTCACCAGTGATGAATGTGAACTTGGTAACTTACTCAATAGTACCTAATTTCTGTCAGTTTAGGTTTACTTTCTCTGATTTCTCTGTACCTATACCTATATGTCATTGATTTATAAGGTATACAGGGTGTCAGGGACATCGACGCGAAGCCGGTTACCATGGGGTCAGTCAGTACATGATTCTTAACCCCGCTGCGTTGAAATTTTTGGTAGGTTATTAAAAAAAAAAAACAGCTGCTCCATACATTTTGACCGCGTAGGTATTGCACTTTTCTATGAAACAGTTGATTTTTTGTTTAATAACCGACGAAAAATTTAATTTAATTTTGTTAAGAATTATTTTAAAACACGTTTGTGTTTAAGGCTTAAATAAAAACCATAATTTATATTAATAAATTGCTATGAATTAATTCTGTAGGTATGGTGATGCGACTCTATGTGGCGGCTTTTTATCAAACGTTTTACGGGGCGGCTGGTGGGTCCCGCCCCGCACCGCTCCCCCTGACCGCACGCTTTATAGCTTAGTACGTTTTTACCAGTGTAAACGTGAAGACGTTCAGTCGGGACTCGAGACGGTACCTGATTGATGTTCGTTAATCTAGTGTAGGTAGGTATATAAGGCGTTTTTCTTGGAACGACTTAGTGTAAGAATAATTATCAGATATCTGCGCATCAATTTTTATCCAATCCTACTAAGTACCTACTTAATATTAAAAATGCGAAAGTTTATGTCTGTGTGTGTTTGTTATATTTTCATGCTAAAACGACTGGATAGATTTGGAATGAAGCTATAGTTAATAAGTACTCTGGATACGTATAGTATGCTACAACTCTACGACTAACATCTAGGTCCACGCGAACGAACTCGCGGGCGGAAGCTACTTCGTTCATAACAGTGGAGTCTTTCGCTTTTTTATAATATTAGTAGGTATGGATAGTTTGTTTACAAGGACGGGTTTGACATTTTTACTAGTAGGTACCTATGTTTACTGTTCTAGGTATGGTTTTAGTGTGATCTATGTTTATTCTTTTGCAGAGTCTTGCCATGCCTTTTCACGTGGTGCAAACTAAGGAAAAAAGTCAGTTAAAGTTAGCAGCTGTACCAGATCTATGGGTACACAATAACGTTCTTTTTTGGCCGAAAAAATCAGCAGAAAAATTAAGAAGACAAGAAAATTGCCAGCCCGACGCTTCTTGGGAGACTATGGCATGTCTTGTAAAAAGAAAAAGTTTGAGAACGTTCCAAGAGGCAAACGATGAAATTGATGCAATGAGTGACAGATCAGAAACCGAGGCAGATGATAGTTATGTCCAGTCGAACAGATCGAGTCGCAAAAAAAAGAGCGTGTTGCCAGAGAAATCGTTCAACGATATGGCAGAAGCCTTGATGGAGGTAAGAACGTAATTCTGACTAAACGAAGTTTCGTGTATGTTTCGTTTTTCCTATTAGTGATTTGATTGTTTCAAATATTCTACTTCACTTCTTGTGATTGACCTTGCTAACAATGTTTATTTTTTCACAGAATCGTGATCAAGACCAAATTAGTGCTATGATGCGAACAGTCTCTCAAGAAGCCAAAAATACTCGTTCAAATACTACAAGTTCACTTGAAATACAACAAAACTCGGCTACCATTCAATCAGATTCAGCAGTTTTCCCTGTATCTTCTTTTGTCGCGCAAAACCCTCAACTTGTAATAACAGAAACAGAAGAAACATTGCCAGACGTCAGTTTCAATGCTCAACAATTCGTTCTTTACAACACGGATAACCAAATACAGCCTGTCGAGGATGGTCAGATTCAACAACTTCAAAATGAAGTAAAATCAATCAAAGAGGACATTATAACAATCATATCGAACCAAAATTCACTTTATGAAATACAAGCTAACATGTGTTCTAAGTTATCGGAGATTCAGAATGAATTACGCTCGTACATCCAAATGACCGTTTCTAAAAAGCAGAAAGACGTAGAGGTAGCACATGTTATAAGAAATCTAAGAGAACTTGAAGAATTTGAAAGAAATTTAACAGATAGTACATTTACAGAAAAAATCATGAAGAAATTTGCCGTAGTATGTACTAAAGGTTTAGGTAAAGGAGGTGCAAATGCCTATTATTTGATTGATTCTCTATTTGATTGGAATTTTTTAAAAGAATGCACGTGGACAGGTTCTTCTAAAGATGAAACAGTTAAAATATGCTTCAAAGCATTTAAGAGGACAATTAACCTTTTTTTTGATATTGTACATGAGACAGACGCATCGTTCACAAAGACAGACTGTGATAATTTTTTTAAAGTAATATTGAAAAATGCTCGTAAACGCAGTGAAAGCAGTCAAAGGATGTCGGCTCCGAAAGTTAGAATATTAAAAAAGAAAACAACAAAAAAAGCTGTTGCCACTGTACAAGGTGTTAACGAAGAGGCGGACAATAATATCCCAGCGGTGCAAAGAGATATAGTTATTGAAGAGATACACGATTAAAAATACTCAGAGATTTTGTTTTTAAATTTAGGTCGTAAGATTTGTTTTGTTGTGTATTTTTTACTATTATTGCCACTTAGATGTTAAAATCTTTAGACATGGTTAATTTTATATAACAAATTCTAGATTGTTTTTTTATTTTTTTTATTATGATTAGGTATCTAGTGCCTTGAGATAGGTACATTATTAAGTTTCAATTTGTTACAATAATGGATGATTACTGAAATAAAAATGTTACATATTTGGAATACCTCTCGTAAGTAGTTTAGTTTAGTTTTACTGAAATTTACAGGATATTGAAAGACTTATAATTGTGATAAATAATATCTAAGTTAGGTAGCTATTAAAAATAAGTGACTAAAATAACGCTATGATTATAAATTAAAGACTGATGATTATCTCAATAATATTAAGTATAACATTACGTAAAAAACAACTATTGTGTAAAACTAATAGGTAGCGAATCTATTTTAAGAGATAACTAAATAACCTCAAATAAAAATACATTAGTATGAATAATTTGCTTTTATTTATACCTTATTAGTTATTACCTCTCAGTTTAGTTCGTTTGGTTATTTTTGTCAATTAATTTATTACTAACCCATTTACAGGATCAGTAAGTACTTTAGCAGTAAATAGGAACTAATAAGATAATCAAATGACCAGTCAAATAATAAAAGGACAAAACTGTTGTTCAAAAACTTATATTAAGTATTCTGTTAACTCACAATGTGTGCAACAGCGGTATGAAATATATATTTGTACCATACAAAACACTCACAAGTTTACACTTTATGTTTGAAATTTTGAAGACATTTTCCTTTCTATTGTTGTTGATTTCATTAAAATTGCATTGATATATATTTAAAAAAGATGATTTTAGTGGTTGATCGAATGCATCTTTAGTTTGTTCAACAACATTACCACGTATTTCTATATCTTGCTCTTGTGTCTGACTATTTTTCACATAAACAGATAATAACTCAACTACATAATTTTCTGTGGTGAGAAACGATTTGTCTTGGGGTTTTCTTGACAATATGAACGTGTCTAAATGTAATATGTTGTAACCGCGTTTTTGTTTTTTTAATACTGGGTATTTCTTGTTCTTTTCTGTAAGACTTTCTATCTCCACTAAATCTTTTTCAGTTATTCTTCTAGCGACTTGGCAAAGTGCTTTATTTCCGTGTCTCACCATACGTTTTAAATATTGAAGTTTCTTTTCAAATTCATAGGCATTAAAAGTTTGTAAAACTCCGAATTTATTTACCTCATCAACTAAGTGAGAGAGATTGTGAATATTGCTAGTGATGTAGTCTTTGCCATATATATTTTGAAACTGTTGTACAAAATATGCTAACATTTCTTTTGCGATTCCAAGAAACTTTAAATGTTTTTCACTGGAACATATTGAAATAGCACAATACAAATGCATAAAATGTAAATAAGGCTCATCTCTTAAAACCTCTTTAAGAATTATGAAGCTAAGGTAATAAAGAAAAGTTCGGTACTCTGAACCTTTCCAGAATTTTAAAACCTCCAATGATCTAACTGAGCGATGTATTTCTGTAGGCATTTTAACATTAATCAAAAAATTATCAACTTTCTCCGAGTGCTGTGCACTCCATTTAGTAAGATACAAGCCAAAATTGCCATCACGCCAACCCGTAATTAGTCTTTTCATAACTCCCAGGTCAATGAGATGCAATGAATCCGACACAGGAAAGTCTTCAATCATATCTATGTTGAGCTTTAGCAACGGTGAGTCTGATTTGTGATGTTGCCCATATTTTTTGGCACGAAAGTCATCGTTATTTCTTTTGGTACAATCGATTCGATGAAATGAGACAGTATTTGATCTGTAAGAGTATTCCCCGACCACAGTACATTTTAAACATCCATTTTTGCTGTTAAAGTTTGATACACCTGTAACAAAATAATTATGTAATTCTTTTTCTGATATTCTTATCATTGTTCCTAAAGATTTGCATAAAAAATACCTAATACAAAAAAAAATAAACTACCTAAAATAAAATTCAAACCATATCTATAAAATGATGTAAAAACCTTTAATCATTGCTCTGGCAGGTGAATCGCAAATAAATGCTCGAATTTTTACATGCACTTTAATCTCTCTTTGTGACTTAGTTACTGTAAATCCATCTTGAAGTTGAATCATTTCTGCCACAAAAGGTCCCAAAAACGCGTCCAAATCTGAAGGCTTGCCATCGCCAGCATAGATACCTATTTAAAAGAAACAAAATTACATAGGCATATCACTTAAAATTGAAACACTGCACTAGAAGCTGACTTCACAGGACTTTCACTTACCGACAACAAAAGGTGATAAAAAAGGAACTTCAAATATAGAGCACAGAATTGGCCAAAACTGATATTTAGAGCTTTTGAATACAGGCAATCCATCAATATTTATATTTAAAGAAATCTCTTCGGGTGGAATGGGAAGTTGCAGAAAAATATTTTTTAAACATTTGATAACGCCATTATGCCAATATTCTCCTGGTGCTGAATTAGTAATATGCAGATTTTCTTTATTAGTGTCAAGAAGTGTACGGGCATCCTTAGGCAGGAAATCTTCAATCTTCTTATTCAAAATTTCTAATAAAGAATTTAATGCCGCATGTCGTATATTGTATTCTACAGCGCATTTTCTTAGATCACTGTAGTTGAAAATTGGAATAGTCTTCAATATCGCTTTCATCTTCTTGCACTGGTTCCTCACTAATACAATCTTCTATGTCTAAATTTAAATCGCTTTTTATCGATAATACGTCGTTTTGTGCAGAATTATTAATAAGAACATTTTGTCTAAAATTTTCACAGTAACTATTTTGTACGGAACCTTCTCCTATTTTTACAATTCGTTCTTTGCCAGATACAAAGCTAGAACCCGACACCTGAATTATTTGTTTATAGGTTTTCTGAACTTTTCGTTTGTAATAACCACTTCTTTTTAGCCGTTTCCATTTATATAAATCCATTTTTGAAGGAAAAGTAAATAGAACAGCACATCGGCAACGAATACTACAAAATCAAAATGTCTCTACTGAGACTATAACAGCATTTGCACGACCATTTTATGCCAATGTATTCTTGTACAGGACACCACGGATATAGTTTTGGATACTAAGTATATTATATTAAACCTTTATAATCGTGTTAAGATTATAACAATATTGGTTTATACCACTATAAAACCGCTCCATTTAACTTATAATTGTTCTGTAAAGTGAATTTATAAACCCTTATAACACCAAGTAATAAATGCAAATAGTTTCCAGTATGTTTAGTTCTGTTTATCACTCATATTGGCGTACTTTACTTGTAGTAGTTCTATAATGCTTCTTGTTAGCAGTTATAAGTATAGCTTACCAGTTTATCTACTCTAGAGTGCATTTACACCCTCGCGATTCTTTTATAGGTCACCCAAGCTTATATTGCACCCTTAATTTCTACCTATAAGTAATTATAAGTTAATGTATAAGATCAGATATACTATAAGGCCCAACTAACTCCATGCTTGCTATTACAAGCGTGGCAGCAAATTCTAGAACCGTTAAGAGAATATTATAAGTGCTGGAGGCCTATATCATCTGCACTATAGGATAATTTTGCTGCTTGGGGAGGTGGCCCGGTATCAGGTTGTGAAAAAAATAACTCCACCAGATTTTAAAGTCAATAGCAAACGTGTAATCTCATTTACATTTAAAAAATCATTAAAAAAAGGATAGGTAAGCCTGTTCCTTTGATCTCTTCTCTCTCTCTCTCTTTGATATTCTAAATAATTACACCTATTACAAAGACTGTAGGTAAGTTCCTATTTCTAGATGTAAGTTGATTTGATGCCAAAAAAAATGTGATATTAATTAATAATAGAATAAGAAGTTTTTTATTTTATTTATACCCAATTATTTGGGTCCCAAAGACTTGTGTTACAGACTAAAGTATTTTCTACATTTAATAAAGTAAAATAAAGTACTTATTTTGTCATAAATAGACTTTTTATTCAATTGTATTATTCAATAAGGTACACTTGTTCCGCCATGATCATGTCTACCCGATACTATGATCAAGTGTCCCAGAACAAGGGACACTTGATCATTTTATAGTGTTCTGGTAAAACGATAAAAAAACAGGGTAACACAGATATATTTCATAATTAAATGATGCAAAAAGGTAGAAGGATAAATTTCCTAGGTAGTAATGAAAATATATCCTGCAATACACAAATATTTTATGAGATATGACCGAAAAACCAAAATGGGGATCAAGTGTCCCCAGTCTCCCTGAATTGAGAATGTATCTGAAGATGGTTGTATATGGATACCTAGTCTGTTGGTTTAATCACAATAATCATGCATCTCATACACTGCGCAGTTTTGCAATATAGTTTTCTCACCGACTTCAAGTTGTGCCACATAAAAATAAATATACTAAAGCGTGTTACTTTTTTGTTGCAGCTCAATATGTTGATGGCAAACCAGTCAGCCCTACTTTAAGGAATACGGCAGAAATGGTTTCATTTTTTGATGATTTATTTGATTCGGTATAAATGGAGGATCCCTTTAAAGTAAGAAGAATAAAGGTAAACCTTTGAGGAATGCAGTGACAGCATCGTCTCAGCATCACAGATTTTGGGGCGAGGCTATAAAAAAACTACAAGGTATAAAATTTGGAGAAAATAGAACTGATAGAAAGACATCAGCAGGCTTAGCCAAGTTGACAATCTACAAACGATAACGCTAGTAGAAAACTAATCAAATGTATAGGAATGACATCATCTCAACGTTAAGTCACGTGGTCAGAACAAACGAATAGAAACTCGTAGCCAAGTTTATATCGTTCAAAATGTTAGAATGAAATGCGATCGTTTCTACAATGTTGATCGCTACATCCCATAGAGATGGTAGCCAAGTCACAGTTTTGACAAGCGCTAACGAAACGATGTCGACATTTTTGAACGATAGCTCCCTCTTTGCCCTAGCGGTTGAATGGTTAACATTACGTATGTTTTTGCTCTTTGCTAAAATACAAAAAAATATTATAATCTGGACTCAATTTGCAAATAAAACTGCCCCAAGTTGTTAATACTCATCTAACTGGTGTATTTTTGTAAAACAGTTCGTGGAAAGTGTGTAATTGGAGCGATAACTGGTGTGAACCGTTTAAAATTTCAAATCGTGACTCGTCAAACGGTGAGTGAGTGATAAGTCATTCTACGGACAGTGCATGCTAGTTTGGCGGTTACGCGGCGCGCACAAGTGTCATATCTGCGCGCGGCTACGCTCTGTGACGTATGCGAGCGCATGCACCAAAGACTAAGTTACGCAGACGGCGCATTGATTTCTACCTAATTTACACTGCCTCTTAGAGGACAACATTGTATTATTTTTTTTTGTTGTTGTTTTCCTGTTCTGGTTTTGTTGCTATGCATCGGGAAGATGACTCCACGCCCACTCGTAATGTGTCTAAAAATAGAGGCAATAAAAGACTCGCTACTGGATCTCCATCTCCGCCCTCACCTTTGTGTAGTAAAGAAGATGTTCGCTGTGTTATCCAAGAAACAGTGAAGGCGGAATTTAGCGATATGTTAGCGGTATTGAATAAAAAATTAATCAGCTCGATGAACGAAAAATTTGAAAAGGTCAATGAAGAGATGAGGGAGATCGTCAAATCTATGCAATTCATCAACAAGCAATTTGAAGATTTTGAGCGTAATCAGAAATCGTCAATCGAGACCATACACAGATTGGAACTGGAAAATACTGAACTTAAGACAGATGTAGCGAATCTAAATGTGCGAATCAATAACTTGGAGCAACAATCCCGATCAAGCAATCTTGAGGTGCAATGTGTGCCTGAAACAAAAAACGAAAATGTGTACACCATCGTCAAGCAGCTCGGGAAAGTGGTAAACTGTGACGTTCAAGAAAAAGACATTCTGAAATGTACAAGGATTGCCAAAACAAATCCTTCCAACGCCCGTCCTAAATCCATAGTCGTTCAGTTAGCATCACCCAGGCAACGAGACCAACTCCTGGCGTCGGTTATCAAATATAATCGTAATAACCGAGATAATAAACTTAACAGTGGACATTTTGGATTTGCCGGTCAGAATTCTCCAGTCTATGTTGCTGAGCATCTTTCTCCCACCAACAAAGCACTCCATGCAGCGGCTAGGATCAAGGCTAAGGAAAAGAATTACAAATACGTCTGGGTGAGAAACGGCAAAATATTTGTAAGAAAGGAAGACGGCGCAGAATACCTGCTCATTAAAAACATGAACAGTCTCAATAAAATAATTTAACTGTAAAAAAAAAAAACTTAAAGGTACGCATGCCTTAGTACCTATTTCTATTTAAAATTCCACAGTTTATCAATTTACTACCAGAATTGTAGAGGTCTAAGAACCAAAACCAAAGCTTTCTACTGTAATCTAAGTTGTATGGATTATGATGTATTTATTTTAACCGAAACCTGGCTAAATAGTAGTGTGCTGAGTAGCGAGTTGTTTGATGATAGGTATGTTGTATATAGAAGGGATAGGCAAACAACAGGCTTTCATCCAAATAAAGACGGTGGCGGAGTTTTAATTGCAGTTTCTACTAGATTCAACTCAAGACGAAATGATTCATGGCAGAGTAAATGTGAGGATCTTTGGGTCATAATTGATATTACGACTACACAGAAATCACGAAAATTAGCTCTCTGTGCGGTATATCTTCCACCACCTGTGTGTCTTTCGAAAATCGAACATTATATCGAGCACTGCAACAACGTGTTGGATACAACTAATATCCCCATTTGCATTTTAGGTGATTTCAATTTAGGCAAAATAGCCTGGGATCCAGGCGCCCGTAATGATTCACTACCCAGCACTTGTTTAAAATTATTAGAGTTTGTGAATGTGAGTGGGCTTGCGCAGCGTAACTTGGTCAAAAACAGTTCGGGGCGCATACTGGATCTAGTACTATCTACAATACCATCATGCACAGTGAGTGAATCTGGCTCCTCTTTAACAGTCGTAGATAAACTACATCCTCCGCTTGATTTTAATCTATCATTTTCGAAAGAATCTTATCTCCCATATAACAATCTGATCCGGAGAAAAAACTTTTACAAAGCGAACTACGAACAAATAAGATCCTTTATCAATGAACACTGGAGTCAAAGATCTTCAGATAGTGACCATGTTAACGGCATGGTAAAGGATTTCTACGAAGTATTAAACAATGCACTCAACAAATTTGTCCCGAATTGTAAATCAATGACTCGTCGTTATCCTCCATGGTTTAGCAAAGCAATTATAAGGTCGTTAAAAGAAAAAAATAAAATAAGACTGCGTTTAAAAAAATACAATAACCCGTTGGATGAATTGGATCTAAATTTAATTACAAAGCGCTGTCAAAACCTAGCCAAAACTTTATATAATACCTATATGGAAAAGCTGGAATCGGAAATTAAGGAGAACCCCAAGCTATTCTGGACTCATATTAAGGCCAAACGCGGGGGTTCTAGTACCTATCCACCGATAATGACTGATGGACTGACTATAACATCAAATGGCCCAACTATCTGCGATCTCTTTGGCAACCATTTCGCATCGGCATACACCCCGGAACATGACACAGAATTTAAGAGCGACTCGAATTTTCTTGACTCAATAGATATGAACAGCCAATGCCTAACAATTCCTGACCTAGACAGTGATGCTCTGCTCAAAAAGCTCCAATCCGTTGACATCAAAAAAGGCGCAGGACCAGATGGAATTCCACCTTTATTCATTTCTGCCTGTGCCACGGCCCTCGTTGCTCCACTCCTTAAGATATATAGTGTGTCTTTAGCCAGTGGAACCTTCCCTACGGAATGGAAGAAGGCTAAAGTTGTGCCTGTGTACAAGTCGGACAAAAAAGACATAATATCCAACTATCGGCCTATTGCTATTCTTTCCACCTTTCCCAAGATATTTGAGTCGATAGTCTGTCCTCACATCCAGCGACATTTCAGACTTTACCTAAGTGATCACCAGCACGGCTTTGTTGCATCTAGGTCGACTTCCACAAATCTGTTGTCCTTCTCTGAGTCCCTAATTAAACATGTTGATGCAAACAAACAATTTGATGTTTTATACACCGATTTTAGTAAGGCCTTCGATAAGATTTCCCACTCCATACTAATTCGGAAATTGGCAATGTACGGTATTACTGGACCCTTACTTAATTGGTTGAAATCTTATCTTTTGGGGCGTGAATTTTATGTGGTCGTGACCGGTTTTCGGTCTACTCGCAGTTATTATATGACTTCCGGAGCTCCTCAAGGCTCACATCTGGCTCCCATATTATTTGTTATATTCATTAATGACCTTCCCACCTGCTTTCACTTCTCTGAATATTTTTTGTTCGCTGATGATCTAAAGTTTGCAAGAAAAATTGAATCATCTAGTGATAAAACACTCTTGCAAGACGATCTAAATAGACTTGTCGATTGGTGTACCAAAATGGAATAAAATTAAATCATAAAAAGTGTTACCACCTGTCATTTTCGAGAAAGGCCCATTTCATACAATCGGAGTACTTAATAAGCAACGAAAAAATACAAGAAGCCGATACAATTAAAGATCTAGGCGTACTTTTTGATAAAAAGGTTACTTTTATACCCCACCACGAGAACATTATTAAAAAGGCCTCTAAGATGTTGGGGTTCGTACTTAGAAATACAAAGGGTTTCAAACTGATCGGCACCAAAATAATGTTATACAACAGTCTTGTACGAAGCGTCTTGGAGTATTGTAGTGTCGTATGGAGACCACATTACGCTACGCACAAATTACTTTTAGAAAGAGTCCAGAAACGGTTCCTATGGCACCTTGCGTTTTCAATAGGAAAATGCAAGCAGTTGCACTGAACTTCTAGATGGTGCTCCACCAGGGACAGTTTCGGTTTGCCATCCAAGTGGCTGGATACAAAGTGATATTTTTGTTGAGTGGTTGAATCACTTCATATCATCAGTAAAGCCCAAAAAAGAAGATCCTGTCCTTCTTTTACTCGATGGACACTCTACCCACACAAAAAATCTCCCACTGATCGAAAAAGCTAAAAAAAAAGATAATGGAGTTATAATTTTAAGTTTCCCCCCTCATTGCACCCACAGACTTCAACCGCTAGACGTGAGTATCATGGGTCCATTGAGCACATATTACACCCAAGAAGTAAACGCGTGGCTACGGAATAATCCGGGTAGAGTAGTGACACAATTCCAGCTGGCAAGACTTTTTAGAGTAGCATCCTGTAAAGCGGCTACTATACAGAACGCCGTGTCTGGCTTTACTAAAACAGGCATATTCCCAACGAACAGGACAGTATTCGGTGAAGCAGATTTTGCCGCTGCTGAAACAACGGAAATACCTTCTACGACACCATCAACTTCCGCTGATGCATATGTCAACCCGACACCGTCAACTTCTTCTGCGCCACTCGTTCACTCAATATCATCAATTTCTCAGCTACCGCCGCCAGTTCCTACTACGTTGAATCTGACAGTGTCTCCGGCGGATATAATGCCAATTCCTAAAATAAGTGTGGACCGAAAAAGAGCAAGCGATCACCGAAGAGGAAAAACTGCTGTTATCACTTCCTCCCCCTATAAAAATGAGTTGATAACCATCTCACAAAATAAAACTCCTAAGCTTAATTTGAATCAACCGCCTAAAACCAAAAAACCAAAACAAAAAATAATAAATGATAACATTTGCTTGTACTGCCTCGAAGAATACGGTTCAAGCCGCGTGGATGAAGGTTGGGTGCAATGTACGGAGTGTAAAGGTTGGGCTCATGAAGGCTGTACAGGTTATGACTCAGAGGATTTAGATAATTTTGTATGTATGGGATGCGTTGCTTCTAGATAATTTCTGGGGCAGTATCGTATATAATATACGGTTTTGCCCATGTGTCGGGGCAAAATCGTAATTAGAAGAAGTTTAATAATTTTTGGTTTTTATTGTTTAATATTTTAATTATTCCAAATATGTGCAAGTGATTATGTTCCTTAAGAGACTGACTAATTATAATTGTTTAGTAAATAAATTTCTGTTTTGAGATTAAAGACCTACAACCCTAAACCATTAGCTATACGATTTTGACCCGGTCTCCCCTACGAACGTTGGCGGCTTCAAGAGAGGCGGAAGTAATAATGTGTTTTCGAGACTAAACGCTGAACTGGGAAAAGATATTGAAGTCGTAGGATGTCCTGCGCATGTTCTACATAACACTCTGTCGACAGCTGCTGATGTTTTGACTGTCGACGTTGAATCGATAGTGGTAAAGGTGTTCAAGTACTTCCACATTTACACTGTAAGGACGGAAAAACTGAAGGCGTTTTGTGAATATGCTGATGTTGCCTACAAAAACTTATTGTCCTATGTAGGGACCAGATGGTTTTCATTATTACCAGCAGTTGAGCGAATGTTAAAGTTGTGGCAGCCATTAAAAGATTTTTTTAATACTGAAGAAAGGCCACCAAAAGCTATTAAAGATTTTTTTGATGATCCCATTAGTGAAGCGTATTTTTGCTTCCTACATTCGCAGCTTAATACGTTTGAATCACAAATAAGAAAAGTTGAAAAATCTAATATCACGGTGCTTGAAGTGAAGTCCATATTACAAGAGACAAAGCAAATTATGATGGAGAGAAAAACATCTAATTATATTGGAATTGCGACGAAGCAAATTTTGAATCGCTTAAAGCTTGATTCTGAAAATAATGACAAGGTAGAAGCTTTTGAAAAACAAGCAATAGATTTATTTAATACAGCTGTCGAATATATACAGAAATAGTCACAACCGCTTCAAAACTTCAATGCTTTTGACTGGATGACGCTAAATAGTGTTCCTGAATGGGAAGAAATAGAACGAACTGTAACATATTTACAAACTAAACAAATAGATATTGGACAGACTGAGACCCTATTTAACCAGTTTCTTTACTTAAAAGATTATTTGAATAAAAATAATGTCACAATGAAAACACTGAGCATGGAAGAAAAATGGCTGAAATTTTTTGGAGATGGGGAAGGTTCGTTAAAGTGGCCCAGGCGGGTAAAGTGGACACCTGATTTTTAAGGAGCAACCTACAAGCGCCATCTGTCAACGGCGTGTGGAAATAATTCAATGCCCGACGCCATATTGCTCCAGTATACACGGACACGCTTAGTTGACGCGGAAAGATTTTATTACAAAAAAAGTGATTTTTGTGGTCTCTGATCTAAGGTGAGTGGTTTAAACATCGTAATTCATTACTGTGTTCAACATAAGTTATAAACATTGTGATATTTTACCGGTTTAGTCACTGTATTGAAGTGTTTATTTCATGACAAAGGAGAATAATATAACCTCATTTGACATCGGAGTCGTTTTTTTTTTCGTCGCGTTCCGTTTCGGGTAAAGTGACCTATCCAGTGGGTATGTAAAGTGACCTAGTAGGTCACTTTACCCGTCTTAGTGCAAATTTTTCCAGTAAATATAAATAATGTTTAGTATTGTTTTAGGTACTAATATGCCGAGTACATACAAACGGACGTCGCAGCAACAGACATGGGACCCGGATGCGATGGAAAAAGCTATAAGAGCTGTGCGAAACGAAGAAATGGGCTTCCTCAAGGCTAGCAAAGAATTCAAAGTTCCTCGATCGACGCTCAAAAGACGTGTAAAAGGAATAAACAAAGAAGCTATTGAAAATAAAAAAATATTGGGGTCTCGCCGCCCAACTTTTAGTATGGAGCAAGAAGAAGAATTGGTGCATCACATTTTAGAAATGGAAAAGCGATTTTACGGATTAACTTTACAGGATGTACGGAGACTGGCCTATCAGTTGGCTGAACGCAATAATATATAACACAAGTTTAATAAACATACTCAAATGGCTGGAAAAGCATGGATTTCTGCTTTTAGAAAACGTCATCTGGAACTGACATTAAGAAGCCCAGAAGCAACCTCTCTTGCTCGAGCACAGGGCTTTAATAAAGTAAGTGTCATGAAATTTTTTGACCTACTGGAAGAGGTGAGGTCTAAAATAAACTACCCACCTCATCGTATTTTTAATGTGGATGAGTCTGGTTTTACGACAGTGCAGAGCAAAAGCTCTAAAATATTAGCGCAAAAGGGAAAGAAGCAGGTGGGCGCTATCACCTCAGCAGAGCGGGGTGTATTAAGCACCGTTGTAATTTGTATGGCGGCTGGTGGAAACTTTATTCCCCCTTTTATTATTTTCCCCCGAAAAAGAATGAAGGTGGAACTTCAAGATGGGGCACCACCAGGCACAGGATTTGCTTGTCATTCGTCAGGGTGGATGCAGTTGGACATTTTTACAGATTGGTTTAAACATTTCCTCAAATTCTCTAAGCCGACTGAAGATGATCCAGCTCTCCTGATTCTTGATGGACATAATACACACACCAAAAATTTGGATTTTATTGAATTGGCAAGAAAAAATCACACTACCGTCTTATGTTTGCCGCCGCACTGCAGTCACAGGCTTCAACCACTGGATGTATCTTTCATGGGGCCTGTGAACAAGTATTACATCCGTGCAGTTGAGAAGTATCTGCGCAATAATCCAGGAAGAGCAATAACTGTATTCCAATTCAGCAAACTCTTTGGCGAAGCCTACAGTGAGGCAGCCCAACAGTCTATTGCAGTCAACGGTTTTCGTAAATGTGGAATAGAGCCAATAGACCGCCACGTCTTCAAAGACCATGACTTTTTGGCTGCAGATACAACAGATGTGGCACTTGCTGAACCAGAAATACAACAAAATGAGGCCAACAAAGAGAATGAGACACCTGAAAGAGAAGAGTCTCCATCAGTTCTACAGGATGCCCTGGAGGAAATACTAGCAATGACACCACCATTGTTGGATTCGCAAGCAGACACATTAATGTCGCCAATGGTTGATCTACAACCAAGCACAATAACGTCGCCAATGTTAGATCCACCACCAAGCACATCATTCGCAGTAACGCCTAAAGACTTGTTTCCGATTCCCAAGGCATTACCTAAAACAAAAAAAATAAACAGAAAGAGGGGTCGTACAGCAATTTTAACTAGCAGTCCATATAAACAAGAATTACAAGAAGAAAAAACACAACAAGAACAAAAGAAGGCACCAAAGAGAGTTTCTAAACTTACTATTGTTCCAAAGAAAAGTGCCAAAAAATCTAAAACTAAAATTAAAAAATGCACTAAAACTGATGATGATATGGATGACGACCCTGATTGTTTTTACTGCGGGGAAGTTTGGTCTAAGTCAAAACATGATGATGGCTGGATACAGTGTTCTATTTGTAAACGATGGGCCCATGAAGCATGCTCGGGCTGTGATGATGAAGATAATGACTTTCTTTGCGAATTTTGTGCTTAAGATTAATTTGTGTGGATGATTAATTACCAATAAAAAATTATTAATAATTAAGAAACTTTGAGTTCCTTTATCATATTTAATTATTTCATGTGTTCAGTTTAAATAAAACTTGAATTAATTTAACAAAATATATATTTTATTGAGACTATGCCACTTTACCCGCTTCGTGGATTTATGTAGGCCACATTACCCATTTAGGTAGATAAAGTGGTCAATTTCCCATTTTGATTTAAAGTTAAAAATACTGTTGAATATCTGCTTATAAGTGAAAATAACAATTTGATGTCAAAACTACATTAGTTTAAGAGAAAAAACTGATAAAGTAACATAAAACATGTTAATATTATATCTAATTGGTAGTCATTCAAAGCTTAAGGTGGCCACTTTGCCCGACCTTCCCCTACAGAGATTTTTGAGCAGAAGTCATACCTATTAAAGCTGTGTGAATATGTATTTGCAATTCCTGCCCACAACGCAAATGTAGAAAGAATATTTTCGTTGATGACGGCTCAATGGACGGACGAACGAAACAGGATGTCGGTAGAGACCATTGAATCCATATTGATTTGTCATTATAATTTTAAAATGACATGCGCCCAATTCTATGATTATATAAAAAATGTAAAAGAAGTTATTGCAAAAGTAAAATCAACTTCAAAATATGACTGGGCGAAAAAATAAATAAGTAATTTGATGGTAATTTAGTTTAAAAATTGTCAACATGGAACATTTCAAATAAAAAGTTTGATTCAATCATTTTGATTTTTTATTTAATTTATTTCATATTTTTTATTTAATTTATCGTCAGTGCATGGAAATAATACGCGAAATGCCGGAAACTTTATTTGTGCAGCAATTTCGGCTAAACAAAATGACTTTCCAAGCCCTTTGTCAAGAAATCCGAGAAAAAACTTCATTAAAAGGAACCAACGAGATTCCGAGAGAAAAGTTAAGGTAAGGCGACCCATACACCTTCAATAATATTGCGCAATGTTGATGATTGCACAATATTATTGAACATATAGGGGTAGTATTGAAGATTGCACTACAATACACTACAATATTTATCTATTGTGTCTTGTGTATGGTATATTGCCCAATATTTTTTAGTCTACAGTTCGGAGCGGTCGCGCACGTACGCGTTTATTTTTGCAGCGAAAATGGCACAAAAAATTTCAGCGAAAGAAAAGGAACGAGATTTCATTATCGAGTGCATTCAATTATATCGTGATTTACCTGCTTCGTGGAATGTTAAAAGTAAATTGTACCGTGACCGGGACAAAAAGAGTATGGCTTATGATTTGTTGCTTAGCAAGTACCAAGAGATGTTTCCTAAAGCAAATAAAGACGACTTGAAAAAAAAATTTAATGCTCTGAGAACAAACTATCGGAAAGAATTTAAAAAAATACATGGATTCTATGAAATCTGGGGCAAGTGCTGATTCTATATATGAACCAACGCACAGACGGGTATTTGACCCTAAAACGCGGCCAAAATTCAATTTCAAAAAGGTCCCGTTTCCTAGAAATTAGCCTTACCTGCCTATACCCAAGGGATTAAGGAACAATGGGCGGCCATCTTTTTTACCTGATTCTTGTCAGAACACATCTAGTCAGACGAGTTTCGACTGCGCTGTTGGTTGCACGTTTATTTTTGTAGTGAGTGTTTGAAAAGTTTCTAGTTTTCATTAATTGATAAAATTGATAAATTCTGTTTCCACCGAAGATTTTCTACATGGATATTCCAGCACCAGGTATGTATTATTCAAATATATTGTTATTTCTAAAATAATTTGTTTTTATACAGAGTTATAGTGTTTTTGGATAACTGCATTATTTTTTACTAATCATTCTCGCAATGAAATTTAGAAAAGGCTAAAAGTAAGATAATCGGGCATTATCGGATTATATTTAGTATAAGGTTTGGTAGGACATATATTTGTGATATATTATATAGAAAGAAATATTGCCACTTTTTGCCTCTTCTAAGGATTTCCCTTATTTTTATGTTTTAAGATCTCCATAAAACAAACTTTGTTTTGCGGTTGTGATTATATTTTTGGGTTTTAATTGTTCTAGGAACGTCAGGGGCTCGAGTGTTGACGCGAATGGATATTTACAACATGATCCATAACCATTCTGATGGATTTACGATTAAAAAACTTGATGAAGTTGAAGGAGAGTTAATTAATGACTCTTCTTTTGATGACGAAAAAAAAGAAGTTTTTCGTCGTAAATTTGCGACATTCAAGCATGATTTTAAGTCAAGATGGCAAGCAGCAAACAGGACTAAACATAAATTTTTAAATAACAACGAACACTGGCTTCAAGGCACTCTTGAAATACCTCGGAAAAGACTTTCTAGCGGTAATGCAGGGCGCCCAGAAAAAAGCTTTGACGATTTGTCTGAACGAAGCAAACGCAGAAAAACTGAGAATCTTTGTGAAAGCCACGAAGCTCGAGAGCTATTATATGCCGGTCAAATGGCACTTCGAGAGCGTGGAGATACTGATGGAGCAAATGTTGTGAAGGAAATTACAGAATCACCGACTCGTGGCCGTGGACATGAGTACCGCATCGCCTTGCGCAAAAGTGACACGTCATCATCACCAGCAACACAAATAACACCAACTGCAGCGTTAGCCATGTTTGTTGAAGCTAATTTAACAAGGAGACAGTACGATATAGTGCGTGAGACAAATAAAAAGTTCTATCCTTGCTACACCATCCTCCAAAAAGAAAAACAGCAATGCTATCCAGATCCTGAAAGCATTACCATATCTGAGACCTGTGCTGAAATAAAACTGCAAGCATTGCTGGACCACACAGCTAAGCGATTGTTACTATATTTAGAAGACGTTATTTCTACTTTATCCGTAGAGGAGTCGTCATCACTTGAATTTATATATAAGTGGGGATGTGATGGATCACAACAAGCTGAATATAAGCAAAAGTTTGAAAACTCAAGCAATACAGATGCTAATATATTTCAGTCAAGTTTGGTTCCTGTTCAATTAGTTTGCAAGCGCAAGAATGACCCTAGTTCTGATGTGACAAGTGCAAATGTCATTTGGCGCAACAACTCTCCATCTTCACACAGATTTTGCAGGCCTATGAGGATAAGATTTATCAAAGAAACTCCCGAAACAACGAAAGAAGAAATTAAGCATTTTGAAGACCAAATTAAAGATTTGAATACTACCAAATTAACAAGTGCTGCACTCGAAGTTTCTGTCAAACACACCTTATTATTCACAATGATTGATGGTAAGGTATGTAATGCTGCCACAGATACTAAATCTACGATGAGCTGTTATCTCTGCAAATTATCTTCAACAGATTTTAACAATCTCGATAAAGTGAGGAGCTCAGAGGTAATCAAGGAAAATTTTAAATTTGGGCTTTCAATTCTTCATGCTAGAATCAGATTCTTCGAAAGCCTTCTTCATGTCGCATATAAGATTCCTGTAGGGAAGTGGCAAATTAGGTCGCAAGCAGAAAAAGACATCGTAAAAACTAAAAAGCAAGAAATCCAAGAAAGGTTTCGAGAAGAACTTGGTCTTTTGGTTGATATTCCAAAAGCTGGTTTTGGCAATACCAATGACGGAAATACGAGTAGGAGATTTTTTGAATGTTCTACGGAGGCTTCCGCTATAACTGGTATCAATGAGGAATTAATAAAAAGGTTCGCAACAATTTTGAAAGTTATTTCGAGTGGATATGACATAAATATTGAAAAGTTTTCTTCATATTGTGACAGTACAGCAGAACTTTATGTTAGCTTATACAGCTGGCATCCGATGACACCCACTGTACACAAAGTGCTGATGCACGGGCCACTCATCGTGAAAAACGCTCTGATCCCAATCGGAACTTTGTCTGAAGAAGCAGCAGAAGTTAGGAACAAGCATTTTCGAGATTATAGGGAAAATTATTCGCGAAAGTTTTCCCGTGAAGATTGCAATAGGGATATTCTGTATAGGCTGCTGCTCACATCAGACCCGTATCTTAGCTCAATTAGGCCTAGACCTAAGAAAAGTTCTAAACCTTTTACCTCTTCCGCAAAAGAAATGTTTCTGCCATTTCACGATAGTGGTGACTCGGACAAGGAAAATAAAGATTAGGAGTACTTACCATACCGTTTTATAGTTGGTTTTTAATGTTTAATAAAATAAAAATGTAAGAATGTGACATATTTTTTCTTTACCTTTTCTCACACACCTAGATTCCTTTCCAATTGATGTTTTGCCATCAAATAGGTTTTGAATCATGATTTTTCAATAAATTAGGCTATATAAGCACTGAAATATTCAAAAAATATTGTTAAATAGTTTTGGCCACGTTTTAGGGTCAAATACCCGTCTGTGCAACGTTGTGGTACTACAGTGACATGAACTTTTTACATGATCAAAAAATGGCGTGTGACTCTGAATCTTCTATGGATATTACCCAAAATTCTGACACACAAAATTCTGTTGAAGATCATGTGGAACAAAACACGGTATGTTTATAACTGTATGTTTATATGTAAATAAATAAATAAATTACTAAATGTATTTATTTTCTTACCTTAATATAGTCCTTTAGAACTTGTATTATTGCTTCACAGGTTTCTATTACAATTTTGCCAAGTGATTGTGGTGAGATCGCAGTGCTGAATTTCAAATCTTCGAAAGTATTTCCAGTGGCCAGGTATCGCAATGTAATGGCCAAACGTTGAAATGGTGAAATTGCTTCTCTCATTACAGTATTTTTTTTCTCTATTAAAGGTTCTACCAACTGAATCAATTGCCTAAATTTGATAGGATCCATTCTCATATAATTCTTGAAATCTTTCAATTCAGTTAATTCTAAATCCTTTAACAGGCGTTCGTTATTGTAGATTGGCCTTTTCATCAACCAGCCCTTAGTCCAGATTCGGCGTTTTCGTTTTTGCCGTTTCGCTACAATTAAACACACGATAGCTGCAGCCGAATCTTTATCAGACATGGTGCACTGAAGAAAGTTATGACGAGAATGCTTGTTCAATTTTATTGTCTCAATTTAATTGTACCGTGTGGGTTTCGGAGCTCATCAATCATATTGTGCAATCATCAACATTGTGCAATATTATTGTAGGTGTATGGGTCCTCTAAGAGTGCCTTATAATTTGAGTGACATAAAGTACCTACCTATTAGCAATTTTTTTAATAAGTACTTACTTTGCTATCATTTCATTTCATCAGTGTTTTTTTTTGTAGGTGTTGTGCGCTCTTGGTTTCCTAGCCACAGGATCCTATGCGCGGATTGTTGGGGTCACTCAGCATCTTGCCCAACGCACAGCTAGTCGGTGCATCAGACAAGTTGTTGCTGCTTTGAACCACCCTGCTGTCATGGCAAAATAGATAGTTTTTCCGAAATCACGACATGACAGATCAGATTTTTGTAACGATTGGCAGTATTTGTATACCATTAGATTGGTATATAAATGCAGGTAATGGACACAGAAACGGATAGATAAAGCAGCGCAAAGCGGTTTTTACTTATTTAGATAGATCTGAATAGGTAAAATCTGTTTTGTAACAGAATTTTCTTTCAGCAATGTTTAATGCATGCCGTGGCAGCCTTTAATTAAGGCTTCACTATATAATGTTAAATTCAACATGAGTTCTTATACATGTATTTTTGGTGTATGCTTTGTTGGTTGCCCTCAAATAAACAAATAAACAAATGACAGAGCATCTATAAGCAAGAGTGAGTACTTAACAAACGGTTTACTTAACAATACTTAAATTATTAAGTGCATGTAATGTAATTTAAATTAACAATTATTGTTTCAGATTCCAAAGAAGATTTGGCCTGGCTGGTGTAATTGGGTTCATAGATTGTACCCACGTAGCTTTAGTAAAGCCCAACGATGAAGAGCATCTTTTTTTATAATAGAAAAGGGTATCATTCATTAAATGTGCAAATGGTAGATATTATATCTATACAGGTTGTCCCGTAAATAATGGATCAAACGTAACGGGTAGGTAGCTTACCTCATTTCCAACAACTAATTTAAACAGTAAAAAAAAAACCGATAAGGTAACCAAGATATTTTTTTTTTTCGATTTTTACTATTTTCTGTACCAGCATTCAGTGTTTTTAATGCTGTTGCTGCAAATGGTATCATATTTAGGTGTGATTTTTGTCAAACATTTCTGAATAGTCTACTAATGTTATAAGATACCATTTTTTTAAATAACATTTTATTTGCCTTAGAAAAAAAATCTTGAATTGAAAAGTTTTGTTTTTACGATGAAAAGACCAGAATTGGAAAAATTCTCCTGTAAAAAAAATGTATGACACCAAAGTGTACCATTATTTTAAAAACTTGTAAAATTACTAAGGTTTGCAAATTGGTATAAAACTTACGTCTAGTCCTTGCGGTTACAAAGATATTGCTATGAATGCGATGAAGAAGACAGAACAGCAATTAAAATGGTACAGTCTAACTTTTCTTTCTCGTAATGGCTTATGCTTGTAATCTAAGCATGTGGTTAAGCGTGTAGCGTAATTCCGAGCCGATGACGTCATCTGTTCGGAATTTGGGACCGCTACCTGCGGAGTTGCACCTCACTCAGTGTGAAAGGGATAGATAGCGCCGCTTTTGTATTTTTGGTAAATCGGTGTCTTTGTGCAGGTATTTTTTTTCCTTCACCCTTCACTCATATAGGGCTTCGTTGTTGCATGATTTTATTTGTTTAGTTGACACGAATCTCTCTTGGGTATTTGGACTTTGCTTTGCCTAACGATTTGGAACTGTTTGTATTTTGGACAAATGACTTGGCAATCCTACGGACTTCGAAAACAATCGTTTGTGTGAGGTTGTACGTGTGTGCAGTAGTACGATGCCTCGTTACGAGTACACGCCACGGGAGTATGCCGAAATGCATTTTATCTACGGAGAAGCAAGAGGTAATGCCAGGGCGGCCGCAAGATTGTATCGTGAAAGATACCCGAACCGGGATCGACATCCCGACTATCGCGTATTCATTAGAGTGCATAACGCGCTTCTTGAGGGAAGAATTCTTGGCACCGGAGTTGGGGGTGCCAGTGAAGGGCGACCGTCACAAGTCAATGACGAAATTATTATTCGAGAAATCGAGGAAGATTCGTCGGTCTCAATTCGCGTCATAGCGCAACGCACAGGTATTCCAAGATCGACGGTACATTGAGTTCTAAAAAGGCACCGGTTGCACCCATATCACGTGCAACGTGTTCAAACGCTGACGTCACGTGATTACCCGCAAAGAGTAGCATTTTGCCAAAGGATGCTTAGAATGATACGGGCGGACCCACAGTTTTTTAATAAAATTTTATGGAGTGACGAGTCTTCATGCCGGCGAGATGGATATCTCAATTTGCATAATTTGCACAGTTGGCAGCTGGTAAACCCACATTTGATGCGAGAGGACAGGAGCCAACATCAATTTAAAATAAATTTATGGGCAGGAATAATAAATGGGCAAATAATAGGGCCCTTTGAACTACCAGCAACTCTAAACGCCGAATACTATCTGCATTTTTTAAGGAATGAGTTGCCAACGTTATTAGAAAATATTCCAGAAGACGTGCGGCAAGCAATGTGGTTACAAAATGATGGTTGCCCCGCTCACTATGCGACGGCAGTAAGGGCGCAACTCAATGAAACATACCCTGACAGATGGATCGGCCGATTAGGACCAATTTTGTGGCCTCCGCGATCTCCGGATTTAAATCCCTTAGATTTTTTTTATTGGGGATGTTTAAAAGACAAAGTTTACAAACAACGAATAACGTCGGAAGAAGATTTACTGTAAAAACAAAATAAACGATTTGTATTTTTTTTTTAATTTAACCTCCTAATTTTTTTCATACGCTGAGATACCTAAACATTTTTAAGAAAATAGTTGAATTGTGCACACTTTTTCAAATTTTATTTTATTTCGTAATTTGGCACCTCTGTCAGATTCATAGCAATATCTTTGTAACGACAAAGACTAGGCGTAAGTTTTATACCAATTTGCAAACCTTAGTAATTTTACAAGTTTTTTAAATAATGGCACACTTTGGTGTCATACATTTTTTTTTTCAGGAGAATTTTTCCAAGTCTGGTCTTTTCATCGTAAAAACAAAACTTTTCAATTCAAGATTTTTTTTCTAAGGCAAATAAAATGTTATTTAAAAAAATGGTATCATATAACATTAGTAAACTATTCAGAAATGTTTGACAAAAATCACACCTAAATATGATACCATTTGCAGCAACAGCATTAAAAACACTGAATGCTGGTACAGAAAATAGTAAAAATCGAAAAAAAAAATTTCTTGGTTACCTTATCGGTTTTTTTTTTACTGTTCAAATCAGTTGTTGGAAATGAGGTAAGCTACCTACCCGTTACGTTTGATCCATTATTTACGGGACACCCTGTATATTATAATGTATGGTATGTTAAGGCTAGATAAATCACTTCTTAATAATTGTTTTATTTTCAGATTTGTGATACTAACCTCCTAATTTTAAATGTGAATGCAAAGTTTGGTGGAGCTACACATGATTCACATATATGGTCTTCTAGTAGAGTTGAATCATATATGCGTGAACTTCATCAAAATAATGAACAAGTATGGCTATTAGGTAGGTATATAGTTAAAAGATCTAAGCTTTAGGAGATTTCCTGTGTTTTGTCTACAGCAACTTATTTTTCAGGTGACTCTGGATATCCACAACGCCCTTGGCTTATGATACCTATCATCAATGCAGTTCAAGGTTCTATTGAAGAATGTTACGGCCCAGCCGCCGCCAGGTGGCGCACGGCGGCGGTACTTACTGAGACCATGCCCCGTCGTTCCCTTCGCGCCGCCAGGGGCGCTCGGGGAGTGACAACACTGCTGGCAGAGAGCGTCGTGTGACACACAACTACTACAGCGGCCAAGCAGCGGCCATCATTACAATACAATAATTACATCAGAAACAGAAACCATCAGAACAAACATTGTAATCTATCAGAAAATACACAATTCATCGAACCAGCAGTTCATTATTTCGAAGTCCAATACACAGCGGCAACAGCCGAAACAGTGGTCCTTCTACCGTCAGAAAATCAAGCAAGAATCAAGCCACGCCATCGCGCATTCGCGCCATCTTGTCCTGTACAACTACTATGAGCCCGCAGCATTACGAGTTACGAAGCCACGCAGAGCAGAGAAAATAGGATTTGAGGGCTGAGACTGAGTTCCGATTTCCCTTATATCCATAAATCACCCTACCATATTCCTGCCTCGTTTTATGCTTGTCGGGTCGGGGCATCTTTCGCGTATTGGTGTGCTTGGCAGATTTCATTGCGCATCTTATATTTTATTACGTACCACAGGCAGCACGCTAAATTAAAGTTCATTAAAAATGTCTGAAATTCGCTTTAAGCAATTAATAGCAGCACGTGGCAGCTTGAAAGCCAAGCTAACTCATTTTGCCAACCACTTAAATTCATTTAAATCAGAATCCCCAACTCAAATATCAGAAATTAAGCTAACCGAGCTTGAATGCCGCTTAAACAAACTAGATACAGTCTCCGATCAATTTGATACCATACAGACGGAGATCGAGGCGCTGGCCGACGAAGGCGAAGATGAGTACGAGCAGCGAGAGCAATTTGACAACCGGCTCTTCGCGTTGCAAGCAGAAGCCACCGCGCTGGTTAAAACAGCACGGAAACGGGTGGCCCGTGACGAGCGGGAGGCGAGCGAGCACGACGCCGGGTCTGACAACGACGCTCATCAGGGTTTCGTGAGGTTACCAAAGATCAACCTGCCTCACTTCGACGGCAACTTTCAACACTGGCTCGAGTTCAAAGATACGTATATCTCACTAATACACAATAACAAAAGCATAAATCAGATCAACAAATTTCATTACCTTCGCACTGCCCTCAAAGGCAATGCAGCTTTAGTCATTCAAAGTGTAGAATTCAGATCAGATAACTATAAAATAGCGGGGGATTTGTTAACAAACAGGTTTGACAATGAACGTCTCTTAATAAATAATCACATGAATGCACTTTTTGATTTTGAACAAGCTCAGAAAGAATCAAGTGCCTTTCTAAGGACAGTCATTAGCAGCCCATCCACTAACGTTCATTCCTGCCGGAATCTACAATCCTTACGGAATGAACGCCAGTGGATTTGCAAGAGCGAGAAAGAATGACGGTATTAAAACCCCGCCACCCCTCCCGTCCCGAAGGACGCGATGCGCTCTGTGATCAAGTTAGTGCCTGTTTATTTGTCCGGCGTGATTGAGCGCTCGTTTGTTATCATTTTGTGTTCGTCTTCGTCCCGGAAGGTTAAAATGGATTCCCAAGAAATAGACGATAAAGGTGATATTAGAAATGTGCCCAAGCACATAATAAAAGAATTAATATGTACCTACAAATCTCACCCTGCCTTATGGCAAATAAAAAATAAAGATTTGTATGGCAACAGGACTTTAAAGTACAAAGGGCATCAAGCTTTGGTCAATGTATGGAAAAAATATGATGAAGACGCCGACATTAAAATGATAAAATATAAAATTCAATCATTGCGTGGGTCCTTTCGAAAGGAATTAAAAAAGGTAAGTGTACTGTGTAACCTTACTGACTTTTTTATTATTTCGAAGGTTTGCGTTTGACCACTATCTCACCTGATGATACGTACGTAGACGGCTTATGTTCACCTGATGATTTCGGCGCACGGTCACTCACGACTCGGGGCGGCGGCGGCGCAGCCGCTCCGGCGCCGCCGGCGGCGCGGCGCCAGAGTGGCTAAGCCGCCGCCCGGCCTAAGTTTGGCGCTAGGGGTACTACGGCCCATGTTTATCCACATTTAATAAACCGATTAAATTACTTCAACACTGTTATTTGTTAAATAATGTATTCGGTCGATTAAATGTCGATGAATACCTTAGTACCTATAAATTACGTATCTATTATTATAGCTTTACAGATAAAAAGGGATCTTGTATCAATAAAAAACGAACTTAATTCTAGTAATATTAGTTTATTGTTATTAAAGGTATGTAGGTAAATTAGGTTGATAGCATAGGTACATACTTATTATAGATTAGGTAGGTACATAAATTGTGTTACAATAATAGGTCCTTTTGACAGATTGTCAGCCTCCCCGCCAACTATGTTCAATACAATATGAACATAATATAATTTAGAATATTCAATTTAATTATTTCTGGTAGTTTTTATAAATTTTATGTGTGCAACAAAAATATTTTTGAGGTGTGGCAACACACGTCTTTTCAATAGCGCTTGTGTAAAATACCGAGCAACGGCCATACGGTTTTTCTCCATTTTTATTAAAATAAAAGTGTTAACTTTACTCTTTGTTTCTATTCCAAACACCCATTTAAATATGTTTTGTTCTGTATGACTTTCAAGCTTAATACTTTTTGTAAATACTATTTCAACGTGTTTTTACTTATCTTTACACTTGGAGTAACAAACTGGAAGATCCTCCAAAGTATGATTTTTGATATTTCTTTTAATTTTCTTGGTTCCTTCTCACTGTTCTTGTCTAGAAATTAGTTTTTTACCAACTTGAGCTACACTCGTAGGTTCAGTTTCGGTCTCCACAGCTTCAAATAAACCTGACTGAGGGTTTAATAGCAATTCCTGTTCATTATCAAATTGTGAATTTGATTTAGAGTCGAACCCAAAAACACTCTCCATTAAGCTTCATGCATTTTGACAAAATGCCAGAAAATGAGGGTAGATGTGATGAATATAACGTTTCTAGTTTTCTAGTTGATAGTCTTTGACTATAGGCGTTCTTATGGCGCTTGAGAACGCTAATGGCCCATTCGACACCTGGTAGGTTATTTGTAAACCGTTCTACTGTCTTGTCCTGTTTATCCAAATAAGCCTTTGCAAAAATTCCAAGTCTAACAAAGTAAGAGGAGAACCCCAATTACCGCATGTAGCCACAACTCGTAATATTGCGATTTCTTCATTGTGCATGAAAACTGGTTGGTTACCAGGCGTCCTTCCGTGTAATCCTTTATTATTGTATTTTATTGTGCTTCTTCCATTGTCTCCTCTGTGTAATTTTTATAATTGCGGGTACTCGCGGTCTTTTTGAAGGTGCGAACCATGAGGCAACTAAATCAAAAGCAACAAATGAGGTGAAATCGATAACTTTTTCATTTTTATATAAATGGGTTGATGTTCTATATTCATACGATTAGGTCTGTACCTTTATGCAAAAAGTTTTGGATCTGAAATCTTTAAAAACATTTTCCGATGCGCTCATAGCTTTCTTATCCTTCTTTTTGGGACATTTGGGACTTTTCTGTCCTGGTTTTCTACACTCAAAGAAAGATTATAGGCTTCTTTAAAATCTTTTTGCTTGTAGAAACTGTTGAACGTAGCGCAGCCACCTCATTGTAGTGAGGGTCCTTAGAAAGCTCGTTAATAGCTTTGCCTTAACCAACTCACTGGTTATATCAATATTCGAAAAAAAAAAGCCATGATCATCGACTCGTACCGTGATGTCAATCCTCCGAGAATAATCTCAGCCAAGATCCATCGTCGATGGTTTCCTTCCAATTTTGTCCTTTTTTGAACAAAACTTTGCAATGTGCAAGATGTTGCTTCAGAGTCCATGTCTTTATCGGAATCTGTTATTTCTCGACCAAAGACAACAGTTCTTTTTTGAATATGTGTGTTTTTGAACAGAAGCGGCACTTTCATCTTTTTGTTTCTTTTTTTGTTTTTAATTTCTTGATTTCAGCATTTGTGTACTCGAAATACTTTTTATTTGGGTATTTGTGGCTTCTGAAGTTCTGCACATATTTATTGCCTCTTGAAGTGTAAGATTTTCTTTCTTTAATAGTTCTTATTTAGGGCCATATTTTTTAGGCCAAGGATAATTTTATCCTTCAGCATTTCGTCTTGTAGTCAGGCTTCTATTAGTTGGGATAAGTTGCTATAAAAAACTGCCTATTACTAATCCGAACCACGAAGCATCCAAACTGCGCGGATCTTCTGCGCAAGCAGAAATATTTAGAAGGGCAGCAGTAACAATAAGAGTATCTGTTTATTCTAGAGAACAGATATCAGACGCATTGACAAAAGACGTTGAGTCGCACAAGAATAGAGTTAGAATCTACTTTAGGTCGAATTCTGAAAGTAGAAATAAAAAGCGTAAGCGACCCAGACTTCAAGCCTCACCAGTTTTCCACTGTCTTCGGATAAATGCAACAATGTACCAACACTCCCACTCCAATCAGCTAAAGGATCTGCTGGGTAAATGAGACTCCGCGTTTGGTACCATAAACTATGGACTTTTGATACAACGGCTAAAACTTCAAGACGCCCTGAAAGAAGTAGCGGAACAACACCCAGAGGCCACAGAAGACCTAAAGAAGATTCTAGCGTCAGAAAAGTGAATTCTGCTCAATATCGGACGACTTGCTTCAATACACTTGTGGCAAACGTGCCGACTACCGAAGTAATTGAGTCTAGACGAAAACTGTATGAGCCGAAGAATATTTTTTACCGACCGGTTCTCAATGACATCCCGCTATCGGGAACTCATTTATGGGACGAAGAAAAATTACAAAAGACGATCAAAACACATGGTGTCTCTAAAATTGCTCCGGGTCTTGCCCCTCGTCGAATATTGTCGAACCATCTATTGGAAATTACGCACGCAAAAAAAGGAATTTCATTTCATAATTCTAAATAACACAAAGCTTCCTTTGTTGACGTCATCGGTCTCGTCGACACAGTGTGAGCAAGCTTCAAGTGTGTCATCGCGAACTTAAAAACCGCTTACACGACACAAATGATATGTAGCATCGACAAAAGCCGTACAACAGATCATTTCCGATTTACACAACCAATAGAAATAGCAGACTATCGCGCCATTCAATGCTATTCGCGCCTCAGTTCAACCCGAGACAGCGGTGTGAATGCACGTGGGTGAATCATTCCGTACACTTCGTGACAATTTAATGTGAACGTGAACGTGAAACTTGGTAAGCCGTATACTAGCCAAAGTTGTGATATTATTTTTGATGTTTATCAATTTATGAGTCAAGAGGCCATGGTGTCTAAAAATGGGTTAGGGGTCGTTCGGCCCACTACTGGGATCACGGACCAGTTACCCCTTTTAAAAATTGAGAATGTTTAACTGGGCCCACGTCTGTTTTGCTTTCAATCAAGCGAAGGGTGGCTTAAAATGGTTTATACACTATATATATTATTAAGTATACAGAGTGAGCGCCAGGACAATGTTAAGTGCAACTTAGTGTCTGAGGGACTCCGGTACCTTTCGTCCTAACACTGCAATAGATAGAGGGGCGAATGTGCGCACTACTCGCTTACAAGTAAACCTTCTCAATTATTTTGATGAACACCCAGAGAGCAGCACGAGAGCACCAGCGCCATTGTTTGACTGCAGCAACGTTACGCGCTGATGGTGAACACCCGTTTCACCTAAGACGTTGTCAGGAGCTGACGCCGAACGACTACTTTCCACGTCTAGAATTTAGTAGATGGTTGTTGGAGAACTGGCAAGGAAACATCATCTGGACGGACGAGAGCACCTTCACGCGAGTTGGTATTTACAGCCAGCATAACCAGCATTTGTGGAGACATGAGAATCCACATGCATGCCGTGTTGATATCTTTCTGTCTTTCTACCGAGGTTGACTGGAGATACCTATCTACACGACGGTGCTCCCGCGCATTTCACATGGAACGTTCGGCGGCATCTTGATGCGGAATATGGCTCCCGTTGGATTGGTCGTGGAGGACCAGTGCAGTGGCCTCCCAGATGGGCTGATCTAACGCCATTAGACTTTTATTTGTGGGGTCGAATAAAATCGCTAGTATACGTAAACGAATCAACAAGTGTCGAAGACCTCAGACAAAAAAATTATCATGCATTTAGTGATGTGCAAAGTGACACCGCAGTGCTAAATAAGCTAAAATTTAACTTAAGAAAGCGTGCAATAAAGTGCATCGAGCAAGGCGGTGGACATTTCGAAAGTGTATTAAAAAGAAGACGAAGAAATAGTGACATAGTGTAGTGTAAATACATAGTTCAGTTCTGTAAGTACTACATCTTTACCGATTTTAATTACTGTAAATATTATGATTCAAATCTTTTAAACATGCAGACTTTGAATATGATATCGCGACAGTTAGGTAGGTACGCATTAGAGATAATAAGTGAGTGGGACGGCCGCCGAAAAGACCACCCTACCTACGTTTACTGATAGATCGCAGACGGGCGAAAAGTTGCTTGACTTAAAAATGCTTCCGCTTAACTAAACCTTAGAATCATAGAATTAAGTAAACAAAATTATTCAAAGCCTGCAGTCCAACGCCTGTGAATGTGAGATGGAAAGATGGAATCATAATTTTACTAGTAATGTTCGGTCATTGAACTAACGTACTATACCTAATGCGTACGCTTGCAGTACCTACCTACCTAGCCAGCAGTGTGACCATTTGTGGCAGCTTTCGCTCCAAAAATTTGTCTGTGGCAGATCATGCTGACGATTTACAAAAGTGGCAGATTTAAAAGATTTCAAGAAAATTCACATAAGTTCATTAGAATTTTCAAAAAATTCATCTTTTTTATAAGTAATTACATCAGGTTTTATAAATAATTAGATTACAAAAGATTTTATCGATCTGGCAACTTCTGTTTCATGGCCAAATTATACGGGGCTTATTCTGTTTTTAAACAAGTGCGTCATATGATTATGACCCGTAACCAAATTGGAATAGTGTTCATATTCTTATCTTCTTTATTGATTATTTAAGATAGATTTAAGAGAATCTTCTCAGGTGAATCTAAATAAAACAAGAATAAGGAATAGGTTCTAAAATCAACATGTGTCAGCTTTAATTACAACAAAAGAGGGGATTAAGGAACACGGAGACTGTGTATTCTTTAATCTAACTAAAAATATGAAAATTTGGAGGCAAATGCGGATACGTAGAGTAAGTAGTGTATAGATAAAATAATGCTTAAGAAAATTGTTAAATGTTTTTGTTGTTGATATATAAATAATGCTGAAGAAATTTCATTGAATTCGTTGTTGCTGTTTCCATGAAGGCATATTTTTGGCAATTTTGGCGTCAAGTGTGGCAGATTTTGGCAGATTCGCCATTTATAAGATGGTCACACTGCTAGTCAGCTGGTAGACACACGCACGTGTGCGGCGCGCTATATGTGTGCGTGGAGATCGAGTAGTTTGCTCAAACGTGTCATATGTTTAGTCAGGACGTCTATTTTATAAAAAAAAATACAAAGTGTGGTTTAATTAAAGTAAATTACAGATATTATTTTAGTCTTATAATTAAATATTCTAATTGGGGTGTATGAGCTCTTGCGTTTATTCCGTTAATTGTTCAAAATTAACAGAAGAAGTTCGATCAGAATTTTTTAAAGCCTATTGGAAAATGAGTTGGCAAGAAAAGAAAATGTATGTGTCTTCAATGGTGGATAAGAAACCTACGATAAGGAAAACTGAGAGCACTAATTCAAGACGAAGTGATACCATAATTTACTATCTGAAAGTTAATGATAAAAAAGAGCGTGTTTAAAAGCCTTCGTAGAAACATTGGGAATAAAAGAGTGTACTGTACGTTATTGGGTAGGAGAGAAGACTTATAATATTATTAGTAGCAAATCTGAAGCAAGAGAAGACGTCCAAGTTAAAGAATCCAAAAAAGAGATGGTTAAGAAATATTTAACTGTGCTGCCAAAACTACCGTCTCATTACTGCAGACAATCTACCTCTAATTTATATGTATTTAGTGCCCATAATACAATCAAAATCTCAATTGTACCGCCTATAAGCAGACTATTTAGTATTAAGAAATGATTCTGTGACTTCGAGAAGATTGTTTGAAAGCGTTTTATTTGAGGAGAATATTGGACTGTTCCAACCAAAAAAAGATGCATGCGACATGTGTTGCGCTCACAAAGCAGGAAATATTATCTGATGAACAGTATACTAAACATATTGAACTAAAAGACATGGCTAGAGCCGAAAAAAACTCAGACAAAGACGCAGCACAGAAAGGAATTATACATGCATTGACAGCAGATCTTCAGGCTGTAAAACTGTGTCCGTTTCTCAATGCCAGTACACTTTATTTCAAAACAAAACTAGCTGTGCACAATTTTTCAGTCTACAATCTGGGAAATAATAGAGTTGCATGTTACTGGTTCGACGAGACAGTATGACTTAAAAGCCACAACATACGCTTTTTTTTCCACAGATTACTTAACCAAATTATTAAATGATGATTCCAAGGATGTTGTCATATTCACAGATAGCTGTTCAGCCAAAAACCGAAACAATGTTGTATCGAATGCGTTGTTGCAATTGGCTATGACGAAGAACATAATAATAACACAGAAATATTTGGAATAAGGCCATACACACACGGAGAACTAAAAATCACTAAAATTTAGTTTAGTCCTGTAAAACGACCAAACTCATTCTGAAATTAAAGTGACACAACTTAACGCAATTATAGTTTGACAGCACTTTAGTGCTGACATTTATGTCATTTTAGTTATTCAATTTAGTGAAAATGGCAATTTCGCTATTCTGAACTTGACGATTTTCACCTAAAATTTTGATTATCAAACTAAACCAAACTATTTTTAATCGCGACTAAAAAGGTGTGTAATAGAATCAGTTGTATTAAACTAAATTGCCAAAGCACATTTACTATTGAAATTCTTAAAATTTGGATGCTTGTGAGTTAGAAATGGAAGCTTATGTTATTGCAGCTGTTGTCGATTCGACAGAAAGGTAACTAAACAACATTTATTGAATCCAAATGAATTTCTGAAAACCTATAGTGATTTTTGTACTGAACATCTAAGTACTATAAATATTATGATTTTGTAAAGAAGTGCATTTATCCACCTCCACATTCTGTGTAATAAGAAATAACTATTTTTTAGAAACTATCAAGAGAGGTTTCAGTTCGAAAGATTGCGAGATCGCTCCAACCCATTCCAAATGCCGGAAGAAAAATTTAAAAAAATGTTTAGACTCCCTAGATCGGGAGCACTTTATTTGGTGGAGACATTAAGGAGTCCCCGGTTGGATGAAGGATGTCTCCCCAAACATATTAAGGTTAGAACAGTTTTGTGTCCTTTATGTTACCTTAGCGTACCTTTCTTTTGACTTTATTTAGGATTACTTAGACCCTACATGTATGATAATAGAACTCATATTCATAATCAGATTCTAGCTGCTCTCAATCTGTTTGCCCAAGGCAGTTATCAAACACCTGTTGGTCAAGATAACCTACTTGGGCTCAGCCAGCCATCAGTGAGCAGGTACTTATCTATAACAGTAGACGACATTTTGACAAGATTATCCCCTCAATACTTGAAATTTCCCATGACCCGTGAAGAAAAGGAAGCGGCCAAGACAGAGTAAGTTCAATTTAATATTTCTTAGTTTTAAAAGGTACTAGGATTCTTAATGTATTTTTTTTTAAACCCTGGGTTTTCTGTCGAACTTCAGAAAACTAAAGAGATCATAATTAAAACATCCCTTTTTACACCTAACAAAACTGAGAACTGCACCACTCTTCCTCATTCATGTAACACTGAGCTTGTTTCAGTTTTCAAGACCTATATAATATGCCCAACACATTAGGTGCAGTAGACGGGACCCATATTGCAATAGCAAAACCTCCACTGAATCAACAACCTGCACCTGGCAACCTTTTCTACAATCGAAAGGGCTATTATAGCATCAACTGCCAGATTGTGTGTTAAACTACATTTTTAACACTCTTAAATAACTAAATATCTAGATTTATAAAAACAAACACTTTCAGGTATGCAGTGCAAGGGGCAAGATTATTGGCCTAAACCCAAATTTTCCGGGCTCCACCCATGATGCTGCAATTTGGAGGGCATCGAATATTCATCGAATCCTGAGAAATGAGTTTTTGCGTGGGGAAAGATCTCAGTGGCTTCTAGGTAGGTCACTTGTAAACTTTTATATCTTCTAGATGTATCTATTAGCTAAGTACAATATGAACTAATATAAAGTTTTATTTATTGTAGGAGATAAGGGATACCCACTACAGCCATGGCTCATGACTCCCATTATGGTGACAACAAATGAAGCGGAGGCGGCGTACAATGAGTGCCACAAAGGGCAAGGAACGTTGAAGAAATGTGAAAAAGGGGGGTTAAAAAAAAAAAAATTGATGTCTACACAGGCATCGCTGCCTACACTACCAGCCAAAAAAGGCAGCTAAAATAATTTTAGCATGTTGTGCTTTGTACAATATGTTTTTGGAAACATTGGATGGTAAGCGTACCTAGTTTGTAGTTATTTATGTAATTCTTCTTCTGTTTTATTTACGTTTTCAATCTTAATAAGTGTACATTTTGCAGATGAAGAAGAATTAATTAATGGTAATGAAGACAGCGAGCAGAGAGCGATTGAAGAGGATACTAGCACCGATTTCCTTGCAGAAGCGAGGTAAATTCGGCAGTCATTTTAATTAAATTAAACAATTTATTTCTTTACTATTTTAATTTCAATTTTCTCTCCATTCCACCACATCCTTCATCATCATTATCCGTAACGTTAAACAAAATAATTAGCAAGATATAATATAGCAATAAAATAGCAAAATACAATGTCGCCCATGCGCATGTGACCGCCCGTAATATTCTGAATATTCATGAAAAAATGTCGAAAATAAACTTCAAAAGGGGGGGTCTATCTATAACATTTTGCATGTTATTCAATTTTTATTTTTTTAAGTAGAGTTTGTAGATTTGCTTTCTATTTTGTGACACATCTCCGAAGTTTATGGGTCGATTTGGATTCTGTTTATTATTTCCAAAAGCTTATGAGTTATTTTAACAGGTTAATTAACATTTTTACTAAAAATTATCAACTACGAAAAAAAAGACGGAATCGAAATCATTTTTTCGGTAAAAAATTGTGTATTTATTTTTTAAAAACTAGTGTAAGTCCAAACTCAAACTCAAACTCAAAGCATTTATTTCAATTAAACCATTTACTGGCACTTTTGAATTGTCAAAGAGTCGGTCAGTTAGTCAGAGAGTTGAAGCTAGTTGCCCATTCCAAAACGTAGATCTCTATGGAGAAGAACGGGCAAGAAACTCCAAGGACACTCTTTTAAAAAATGGATATAGATATTACAAAACCCTGGGTACAGTATTCATGTTGCTTCTATATGTGAGAACAATGTAAAACAAAAAAATAATCAAAAGCAATTCAAAATTAAAGATTAAATATAAGCTCTGGCAAATAAGAGGTGACCAGTCTCAACTGACGGCGCCCGTTCACGAACATGACATGTGGATCAGCACCATCCAGCTCAACCATTTTGTAGGGAACCGAATGATCCAACACACGTGCCACCATCAGCGAGACATTTAAGTGAGCATGACATACTCTCATCTGCCATGCTATTTCAAGTCAACATACATCATACCATACTAAACGGCTCCATGGTACTAATAATTGAAAAAATGGTTCTAAATTATACAAAACTAGTTTGCAAAGAAATTGAGCAATTAATTCAATATTATTTTCAGATAAGTTAAATAAGAATAAACAATAAGTTCGTAATGTCAGGAAAAAAAAAAAAAAAATAGTAAAAAGGGGGAAGCAACACTTCCAATTATGAAATTTTAACTAGTGAGCCCAAGTGCCTGTGGAGTAGGACCAGCGTTAAGCCAAGCATTTTTATCTACGATATAATCATCCAACTTATAATATGCTTGTCCACATAGTGTGCGTTTAATGCATGTTTTAAATTTCTTCTCATTTAGTTGAAGAATATCGAGTGGAATTTTATTATAACATTTGACACAATACCCCATAAAACTAAGTCGCCCTGCAAGTGATGTTAAGTGAGGACCCCACTGTAATTTTGAATCAAGCGTAATCCCCAGGAAAACCTTCTTATCGACGAATTGTAGTATCTCCTTATTCAGTACAACTTGACAATCACTACTTCTAAAGCCGGGTCCAGACGAGTGTAACGTGTAATGTAATCCACCGTGTAATGTAACACGAATTCTACGTGTGGACGGCACTACGAGCATTACATGTAACGCTCGCGCGGCACTCGGGGTTGATCCATCGGCTGTCGGTTTTTCGCGCGAACACAAAGACGCTCGCAGTGCTCGTTTGGACGGCGTTCGTGACGGTTGTGTCGTATGTACGTTCATGATGTGGAGTGACGAACAATCGCTTGAACTTATTAGTTTGTATCAAGAAAAACCTGTTATTTGGGATCCAAAAAACCCGCAATACTATAAAAAAAATCTGAAACACGATGCTTGGAGTGATATTGCTCATTCATTGGAAAGAGATGTAGAAGAATGCAAAAACAAAATGATTAGTTTGCTTGCTTCACATCGAAGAGAAAAAGGAAAAGTAAAGAAGAGCCATAGTTCCGGAAAAGGTATGTTTTATTATAAATTTCTGTTGCTTTACATATTACACACTTTTATTTATTAATTTAGTTTTTACTTAGGTATTATCACTTACTTGCTATTAGTACAATTATTACTTCTATTGTATACCCACTATATTACTATATTCTACTATATTTTACTATACATATATGTACTATATTCTATTGTATTGTTTATTTATTGTAATTTATTTTACAGGTGGGGATGAAACGTACAAAAGTACATGGTTTGCTTACGAGGCGCTGGCATTTTTAGGAGATCGAAATAATCCAAGGAAACGACGCAACACAGAGGTAACTGCATTGAACTAGTTTCCTTCGACTTGATAAAAAAAACTTAACAATATGTATTCTGCCAAGAAACTGTACCCTCGTTCATAAAATAGTCATTAAACTCATCCCTAATTTGTTTTGCCGTTGAGGCAGCTCTTCTAGGTACATTATTCAATGGAAGTAAACACGGATTCATCTAAAAACTTGTATGCACCCCGCATACAAGTTTTTAGATGAATCCGTGTTTCTCAAAAAATTATGCAAGTGTGCAATAGCCATGACTATAGTCTCCACGGTTTTGGGCTGAAGGAGCATAGGTTTTCGTAGAACTCTGAACACAGATGCTGTGATACCAAATATATTTTCTACAATCCTGCGAGCTCTGCTTAACCGGTAATTAAAAATTCTTCGCGGCGATCCCTTGGGGTATTCTCCTGGATAGGGTTTCATTATATTGTTTTGTAAAGGGAAGGCAGAGTCTCCTACAAAAACATATGGTACTACTTTGTTTCTACCTTGCAGTGCTTCAGATAATCGTAACGAATTATTTTCTAGTTTTTTATATAATTCAGTTTCTTTAAAAATTCCACCATCTGAAATGCGGCCTTGACATCCGACATCCAGAAATTTATAATTATATTCCGCGTCTACTAAAGCAAACATCACTATACTGAAATTCGATTTGTAGTTACGATATTCTGTGCCACTATGTACCGGAGCCTCGAGAATGACATGTTTACCGTCCATGGCTCCGGCACAATGGGGAAAATTCCACAATTCATCAAATCTGTTTGAGATCTGGATCCATTCTGACTCTGTTTTTGGCAGCTGAAACAATGGATTTCTTTTTAATTACAGATTACAAATGAACCGGAACAGAGTGCATCTACAAGTGTAGAAAATGATAACAGTTCAGAATTTATATCACCAACTAGTCAGGCCCCCAAAAAAAAGAAATCAGACGAAAATAAAAAAATGGGTATGCTTTCGGAGGCTCTTGGCCTGCTTAAGAGTGCTGCTTCTAGTCCTACTCCTGAACCCCGAAACAATAATCCAAACAATTTTGACAGTGAAACCCTTTTCTTTTCAAATTTTATATGCAGCAAGATGCAACAATATAACAGAAGTACAAAAAATGCCGTGCAGCGAGCAATAATGGACGTAATATTCAAAGCCGATGAAGGATGCACTAACTTTTCTCAACATTATTATCCATCGGCATTCAATTACAGTGGGTATACAACAGGCTCGGTTCCTTCATCAAGATACTGCAATGAACCACCTTCTTTGTCTAATCGCTCAGAACTTACTTCAGGGTATTCAACAGGTCAGAATCAGACAAGTTGCCCTACTGCTCCATATGCTTCACCTGTTCCCTCAGAATTATCTCAAACTTCATATGAAGATGTAGATTTTGTGAATGACCTGATTTGAAAAGAATAAATTTTGTACTACATGATTTGAAGATACAATTTGATTTAACTTTCTAACTTTAATTTTGGAATAATTTTAATTTTGCTTACCCTACTTAATACAATAGCTTAATTTGTTATTTTAATAAATAAATAAAAATATGTAAAACTCACCTTAATGTTTTCTTTCAATGATTTTATAATCGCTTCACAAACTTCTGGTACAATGCAAGACATTGACTGTTTTGAAATTCTGAAGGTGTATTGAAGGCTTGTAAATGAATCTCCTGTTGCCAAAAATCTTAGTGTTAGAGCCAGTCTATCTTGCGGCGAAATTGCAGATCTCATTATAGTGTCTTGTCTTGATATTTTAGGCGCAATGATTGTTAACAAATATTCGAAGTCAGTAGGCGACATCCGGGTAAAGTTTTTATATTGACCACTTATATGTTGAGATTTTAGTTCCACAAGTAAAGAAGATCTTCTTTTATACAAATTAGTTTTCCACCATCGACGCTTCCGACTTTTGCGGTCTTCAGTTAGTAAATACATGAAAATAAAAGCCGCACCAGCTATCACGACCTTCCTATTCGGCATGTTCGTAGCAACTGAGTGGAAACAGCTTTTGAAATATTTTCGCGTTCACAATTCGCTTTGAGTTCGTGTGCCGTCCACACTGTTGATGCTAAATTACACGTAATCTTACATTACACATTACACTCGTCTGGACCCGGCTTAACATTCGGTAACGCGAATCTAATGCATTTTGTTTTCTTCTCATTTAATACCAAATTATTTACAGTAAACCAATTATGGACCTTAAGCATAGCGTTATTTACGTCGTCAAACTCCTGTGCATGTCTATTTACTTTAAAAATCAGTGATGTGTCATCAGCAAATAACACCATTTGTGGTCGGTTTTTCAGTAGATGAGGTTAATCATTTATATATACTAAAAAAAGGAATGGACCCAATATCGAGCCCTGTGGTACACCCATTTTGACTTTTAAACCTAATGAATTCACACCGTTTATTTCAACTTGCTGCAGTCTGTCATTCAAATAGGATTTTACTAACCTAAGCGCAAGTTTACCCAGTCCGTAATGCTCAAGTTTCAAGAGCAGTGTTTCGTGATTCACGCAATCAAATGCCTTAGATAGGTCGCAAAAGATGCCTATTGCATCTTGAGTCTCTTCCCATGCGTTATAGATGAGTTTTAATAAGGTGACATCGGCGTCGGTTGTGCAACGTCCTTTGGTGAAACCATACTGTTGATCGTGTAGGATGTTATTACGATTAAAATGATTGAGCATTTGATTTAACATTACTTTTTCAAACACCTTACTGAAAACCGGCAAAACCGAAACGGGTCTATAATTATTAGTGTATTTGCTGTCCCCGGATTTGAAAAGTGGAATAACTTTACTGTACTTCATTAAATCTGGGAATACCCCTTGATCAACACATAAATTAAATATTAAAGCTAAATAGGGTGCAATTGTCTCAATAATGGATTGACAAACTTTAGTAGACATGCCCCACAGATCTTCGGTAATTTTGATCTTGAGTTGCTTAAAAGGTTTTACAACGACCCCAGGGTTTATATGTTTAAATTTAAATTCTATAGGACAAGTTGAAACTTTCGCTTTTAGTAAATCAATAGCAAGTGAGGGCGAGGAATTTAAAGTTTCCGTAGTCTTAATTGCAATATTGGTAAAGAAAGTTGCAAATTCCTGAGCAACATCGATGTTAGCGCTAATGAGACCGCGGGAAGTATCCAGTGTGTAATCAGTATTACGGTCCATAAATTATCCCCATAGGACGACTTTTTAAATTATTATTTGTAATCTACTACATATCAGCTAAAAATTCACAGAACATTACTAATACCTATCTCTAAAAAAAAACCAGCAAACAACTTGTTGAACATTTGCAACTATTCAAATAAAAAGGGTCGCTCAGGTAGAAACCGGTTCCTAGAAACAGCTTTTTAACAATTGCGTCCCTACCACGTGCACACCCTTGTCGGCTAGCGTTACTTCATTCAGTCGCTTGATTACTGACCCCGTGACGCTACGTGTTTTGTGATTTGTGCACTACTTAATTCTAAGCCGGCGGCGTGCGAGTACATGCCGGCTAAACGGAATGTTGCCATTTTAAATATTATATTTTATTTATAAACATTCACATTTATTAGGTATTTTTATATATTGTTTTTCTTCTATCTTATATATCAGATTTTAATTGTTTATTATAACCTATATTATTATTCTAGCGTTTGACACTCGTGGGTTGCAGCTGAAAATCAGCGTCAGGTGGTACACTTTGTGTTGCCATCTGACAGTATGCTGAGCTGAGGCCCTTTTGGCATTTTATTGATTGTTTCTGTTTTTATAGTTTTAAGGTGTATTTTTCTGTTACAATGCCAATAAATGCATTTTTCTTTCTTTCTTAATCTTGTGAGGAAAGTTTGTTTAAGCAAACTTAACTACTCGTATCATTGCAATGGTACGATTGCGTGATCTACCGCCGTCTCATGTGGCTGACATGCATTTCATTTACGGTGTTTGTAATGGAAATGCACGCGCTGCTGTCGAAGAGTACAGACGTCGATATCCAAGTAGACCAGTACTTGGGTACCGATCCTTCATTGCCGTACATCGTCTTTTTTGCGAAAGAGGATTATTTCCGCAACGAAATGAGCCCGGCGTGATTGTTGATGTAGACGTGGAAGAGGATGTGTTACGATTAGTGCGCGCTAACCCTATGCTAAGTATTCGTCTCCTATCGATAAGAGTAGGTATACCAAGAATAAGAGTTTGGAGAATTCTCAAAAAAGAAGGCCTGCATCCTTATCATTTCCGACGTGCACAACATTTGGGAAATGTCGATTACGGTGCGAGATCTGTTTTTTTGTAATTGGATAATTGCACAGCAAAGAGCTAATCTCAATTTTATGAGGAAGATTTTGTGGACAGATGAAGCCACGTTTACAAGGGCGGGTATAACAAATCATCGCAATCTTCATGTGTGGGCCACTGAAAATCCACACGTCATTAGAGAAACAACTTTCCAGACTCAATTTTCCATAAATGTATGGGCTGGAATGATTGACGATGAACTTATTGGCCCTTTCGTGTTACCAAACAGACTAGATCAACACGCATTTTTAGATTTTATAGTCAATACGTTGCCGTTGCTTTTGGAGGAAGTACCGCTCGAAACAAGAAGGCGGATGTATCTGCAATTAGATGGAGCTCCAGCACACTTCGCACGACTAGTTCGTGATTATTTAAATCAAAACTATCCGCGATGGATTGGCAAAGGAGGTCCCATTGCTTGGCCGCCGCGATCTCCCGACCTTACACCCTTAGATTTTTATCTTTGGGGCTACATGAAACAAAAAGTGTATGCCGTGCCCATTGAAAGCCGCGAGCAATTAACGGCTAGGATTTTTGCTGCTGCTGCAGAAATGAAAGAAAACCGTGAAGAATTACGTCGTACAATAAAAAGTGTTGAAAAAATGACTTCGATTCCGTCTTTTTTTTCGTAGTCGATAATTTTTAGTAAAAATGTTAATTAACCTGTTAAAATAACTCATAAGCTTTTGGAAATAATAAACAGAATCCAAATCGACCCATAAAATTCGGAGATGTGTCAAAAAATAGAAAGCAAATCTACAAACTCTACTTAAAAAATTGAATAATATGAAAAATGTTATAGATAGACCCCCCTTTTGAAGTTTATTTTCGACATTTTTTCATGAATATTCAGAATATTACGGGCGGTCACATGCGCATGGGCGACATTGTATAAGAAAACAAAATAATTAACAATCGGCTAAATAATTAAAAACTACAGAAAAATTGGTTTAGTGCCAATGCCAGTAGGGAGCTGACTTATGGCTTTGGAACAAGCACTTAATGTGAATAGCAGGTTATATGCAGTTGTAAGCTCCAAGACGAAGTAATGGAGAAGAAACCAATCAGGTTTCATTCCCATTATCATGTGCCCCTAGATAGTATACACCGGAAGAGCGAATGGCAGCAGCCAAAATTTCTGCCGCCTGGACGATGCTCTCAGAATTTGTTAAAAATTATTCTAAAACTTTTAAAAGAGCCCTGTTCCTCAGCAAAAGCCATACATATTAAAAATAAAATAAAATCTTCTGGGAATAAAATTAAAACAACATGGAATATTATTAATTCCGAAACGGGAAGAACGACAGTACGGAATCGTGACTTCCATCTAAAAATCAATGATGTGGATATTAAGGCAGACGGGGAGTTGGCAACTGAGTTTGAAAATTTCTTCACAAAACTCTGTGTGTACCAGAATGTGACAAACTTTTTGAATTCACAATTGCTACTGCTAAAGACATTAAAGAATCTTTTAAAGAACTCGATGTAAAAACGACTGCTGACCTTTGGGGATTATCAGTATATACCATGTTTTCAATAATTGATGTTATTTCACCCTTTTTGGCAATTGTTTTTAACTCTTGTATTGCATCTGGTGTATTTCCTGATCTGATGAAACTTAGCAAAGTGATTCCACTATTCAAGTCTGGCGGCACAACTGATCCCACGAATTTTCGGCCTATTTCAATATTACCTACGTTAAGCAAAATCTTTGAAAAATTAATTTTAAAACAGATGTTAGGACATTTCAATGCACATAATTTACTTCATTTGAAACAGTTTGGTTTTACAAAGGGTCGTTCAACTACAGATGCGGGCGTGGAATTACTGAAGAGCATATTCGAGGCCTGGGAACAGTCGCAGGATGCTCTTGGCATTTTCTGCGACTTGTCCAAGGCTTTCGATTGCGTACATCATGATACCCTCATCAGGAAACTGTACCACTATGGTTTGAGGGACAAGGCTCTCGACCTTCTGACTTCTTATCTGAACAACAGAATTCAGAGGGTCGATGTTAATGGCAAGAGATCTGCAGGATCTTCGGTCACCATGGGCGTTCCGCAGGGTTCAATTCTAGGTCCTTTCTTATTTCTCATTTATATTAATGACTTGCCTTACCAGATAAAGCCCGATTTACACTTCAATAAGTACAGTAGCGAGTTAACTTGCGTCATCGGCGAGTTAAGTTGTTAATGTTGGTTGAACGGCAAAAGCGAGTTAAGTAGTAAGTTGTCGATTAAGTTGAGTTGAATAGATCGCGATCCTATTTTTTGGCGAGTCCAGTGCGAAGTAGCCCCCTCTCTCGCGTCTTCCGCGCCCCGCCAACTTAACTGGCCCGGCATACAGGCGGGCGAGTTTAGTACAGTCCATAATTTGTAAAAGTGCGACCGCGTTCGTTGTTAATGTAAAAATGAAGTGTTCTGATATTGCTACCTTTGCATTTGTACAAGAATACTTGAAACATGAGTGTTTATATAACTCAAAATACAACAATTACCGCATAAAACAAGCTAGAGATGCAGCCATTATTAAAATTTGTGAGGCTATGAACATAAGTGATTTCGGACCGAAGAAGGCTGTCTCAAAAATAAAAAAGTATCAGGTCTACATATAGCCAAGAGTTAAAAAAATAAATGAATCTACAAAAAGTGGAGCGGGAACCGACGATGTTTACATACCGACACTGAAATGGTTCACATTATACCATGATGTAATGAAGGATAAATATTTGACACCAAAACAAAGTCAAAGTAATTTGGTAAGTACTGTTTTATTATTTATTTAATAAAAACATGGTAGGTAATGAGATATTTAATGTATTATTCCAAGTTGCCAACTCACAGAACCGTTTCCGACAAAATAGGTAGCGTAATTATCACGCACGATACGAGCTCTCTCTGCAGAGTGATTGTTACTGCTTCTAGGTAATGATATGAGACCATCGCTTGGCACCTCTCTCCAATTACCAAGTATTGTTTGGCCAGCGTTGATATCTTCCTCGTCGAATGTCACAGAGTCATCAACGTTTTTTAAATATCTGAGCCAGTTATGTAAAGCATAGCAAGCCTTTACAATTTTTATAACTTTGTCTGGATGAAATGGTAAAGGTTTTTCGAATATTCTAAAACGGCTAACTAGAATACCGAAGGCATTTTCAACTATACGACGGGCTCGAGAAAGTCGGTAGTTGAATACTTTCTGAGCAGTGGTCATATTGCCGCTTTCGCCATACGGCTTCATTAAATAAGTTTTCAACGGAAAAGCATTGTCCCCTACAATACAGTGATTTTTTGGTAGCATACTTTCCAATCGATTGCTGAGACTACATCTTTGAAACACGCCTCCATCGGATACTCTGCCGTTGCAACCAACATCGATATATGAAAAGCTGTAGTCATCGTCAACCACAACCCATTAGCACTATGCTATTTTGATGTTTGTAATTATAGTAATAGCTTCCTGCTTCAAAGGCGCCTTTATTACAATATGCTTCCCATCGATAGCACCACAACATCTGGGAAAGTTCCATTTATTTTTAAAACCCTCTTCAATTTTCTTCCACTGGTTTTCATCGCTTGAAACCTGAAACAGAAATTTAATAGTAAAATACCTTACAGAACTCGGCGAACACTGCGATGGAAGAAATCCCTTCACCTGTCGACGAGTCTACCTGCCAGGAAGTTCCAGGTTGTAGCAAAGATTCTCAAGATAATCCCATTATACAAGAAACAGAAGCTGCTAAGAAACCTGTGTATAGCCGCAAAAGAAACATCAAATGTTTAGAAAATTTGGTGAACAAAGTCAAACCTGTCGGAGAGATGATACAAACCCCAATGGCAAACAACGAATTGAATGACAATGAGTTCGGTATGTTTGGGAGGGGTGTCGCTGCACAATTGAATGCTATGCCTCTAATGCTGGCATTACAAGCGCAATCACATATTCAAAATTATTTAACATCTCTTCGGATGCATGCATTAGCGAACCCGTTAAACCTAGAAAGTTACTCCCCTTCTCCTCTATTTCACACGACATATATTTCTTCACCTTCGCCAACGATAAATAGCTCCGTTTCCGCAGTTTCTGTGAACAATAATTCTACAGAGAACTTAGAAGTATACTCTCCTCAAGCAGCGGCACACACAGGCGAAAAATGCATAATTGTTGGCAGAAATCCAAAATACAAATTGTGTCCGAAACCGGTTTTCATTGTTTAGATATCATCTCAATGAATATGGCTAGCTATATATGTAAGAAAACTACGAGCAAATACTCACAATTACACAATATTTTTATCCAAAGTATGATTTGTTAAACGGCGGATGTGTTTTGCGTGTTTTAAGCTGCGACTTCAAACCATTTTTTTGTTAAAGTTTTTGGTGGTTATTTTAACTTGAATGATGGATTCTACTCCTGGAGGTAAGGAACTTTAATAATATGTATTAATAAGCTGGATTTTAATTGTATTTCTAATTACTTTTCCACTTTATTTCAAGTCAATCGCTATTTTGAAAATATTAAAAATAAGAACAGCGTAAAAGTATAGAGTCCTGCCGAGTCCTGTGCTGAAAATTAATAGAAAATAAGCGTCATACCTTCAATAATTGTATTAAGATAGAAATAGGTGCGCGTTTTTGCGCAAAAATAAATAAAAACGATTTCTATACTGAAGCAAAATTTAAGCAATAATATTTTCTTTTCTACAAGGATCAAACTGTGAAGAGATTTGCATAAGCAAGAAGGGTCTCATTGGGTACTACTTCAAGAAAAAACGCAGAAAAAAAAACAATTCCTTTATAAAAAGGTGGAAAATGCTCTAAAAATGGCAGAAATATCGAGTGAAGTAAAAAGTGTTTTAAACGTGTACACAGGAAAACTTGAGTAATGAATATTAATTATGAATTGCATTTTTATTATTCATTGCATTATTTATTTAAATTAATTAATATTTAAATTAATATTTTTGTTTATTTTAATCATGTAGCGTTTTATTTATCACACTGTATAATTAATAAACAAAATAGCAACATTTTTTCAATATACTATGCATTATTGATAATAATCAATACTAAGCGAAATAAAAAAAAATACAAATTGATTTCTGCCATCTTTTATCGATTTTTCGCCTGTGTGCGGCACCAGCAATACCTTCAACAGTGGTCATAAATAGCTCGGTTTCAGGACCATTCTTGGATAGTAATAATGTTGAATCCACAGTATATCAATCTAATGACCTACATGGCGATATATTGGAATTGGCTGTGAACTCATTAACAAATGACTAGAACTGGTTCTATACGTTTATTACGACTGACGTGTTTTTTAATACTATTATGCTTAATAAATACATAAATCCCATATTAGGTTTTTTATTTCTTACCTGTATTAAATCCTTGAGTGCTTCGTAAATGGCATCACATACTTCAGGAATCATTGTTGATATGCTAGCTTTTGATGTTCTGAACATATGCGCTAAAGTACGCAAACTGGTTCCATTAGCAAGCATATACAATACAATTTGTAATTTAAATTTTGCTGGTAAGGCACAAACTCAAACTCAAAGCATTTATTTCAATTAAACCATTTACAGGCACTTTTGAACTGTCAAGGAGTCAGTCAGTCAGAAATATGAAGCTAGTTGCCCATTCCAAAGTGTAGTAGGTACCTATGGAGAAGAACGGGCAAGGATACGTTCATGAGATGTGAGATCTGAACCGTCGGCGTAATTTTATCTAATAAAAATAGAAATGAGGGCTCACTCATTCGTAAAGCATATCTATATTCAACTGTGTCTTCTACAGACAATTCCATAAGAAGGTTACTGCTAGTACCTCGTTCTTTTCTTCTAGCAATCCACTTTTTTCCCATATGCGTTTCGGTCTATTAATTTCTATTAATATTTCACTTTCAATGTGTTGTGCAAGTATTGATACTATTTCTCTTATTATAGCACGTAAATTGGTGTTAAGTAATTCAACATCCATTTTCTGGATTAAAACAACGCGAAACGCGACTATTCTTCTTCTCGGCAACTTATGACTACTCACTCCGCCCGTTTGGACGCTACTTACAACTTACTACTTATTACTTAACTGTCTGAGTTCTTAACTCGCTACTGTACTTATTGAAGTATAAATCGGGCTTAAGAGATAATCACAAGATCGTATTATTCGCAGATGACACTTCCCTCATTTTAAAAATTAAACGTCAGTTAGTCTTTGAAAAAGTTAACGATGCACTCTCTAAAGTTGTGCATTGGTTTAATGTAAATAATCTTCTCCTGAATGAAAAAAAGACTTAACTCATTAAATTTTCAACGCCAAATGTCAGGCAGCTATCTACCAATGTTAAAGTTAATGGAATAGAGTTGGACCCCGTTGCGTCGACAGTTTTTCTTGGAATAACCATTGACGGTAACATAACAATGGGGCCCACTCATAGAAAAATTGTCAGGAAGGCTTAGTTGGGCCGCCTATGCCGTTAAAAAAATTAGACAGATAACTGACGTAGATACAGCCAGAATTGTTTATTTTAGTTATTTTCATAGTCTTCTGTCATATGCGATTTTTCTATGGGGAGCCTGTGCGGACATTAATGCTATCTTTGTTTTACAGAAAAGGGCTATTCGAGCCATTTACAACCTAGGCCCAAGAGATTCCCTTCGAGAAAAAATCAAAGAAATAGATATTCTGACTGTAACCTCACAATATATATTTAAAACCTATTGTATGTACACAAAAATATATCAAATTTTAAGAAAATGTCCGATATTCATAGTTTAAATACCAGGAATAAACACAATCTTGCTGTACATCGCACTCGTCTATACAGAGTAGGCAACTCGTTCATGGGTCAATGTATACGCTTTTATAACAAACTTCCCATTGAAATACGAAACTTACCCATTAAACGATTTAAAAGCTGTATTAAAACCAAACTTTGTAGAAAAGGGTACTATAAAATTTCAGATTATTTAGAAGACAAAAAAGCATGGGATTGAGCTGCTCGCTCTGCTAAGCATTGTGATATTTTGAATATTGTGGTAAATCATCAAAACATACCTACCAGTTTTATATACAAATTGACATTATTGAATATTATATACAAAATGACATGATTACTTTGTAAAGTATTGTATTATTTTGATTATTGTGAATGTGAGGACTATGTGGATTTTTATTTTGTTTTTATATTTTTTCGTTCTCATTTTTATCGATAGTCTGGCAATTTAAGAATTTTATGCGGCCTACCCAAATGTCCTTTCTTTGGTATTGTTCGTCGAGTCGTTGAGCTCCTTAAGCTCTGAGTTGAGCTCCTCGGTTACTGACAAATGCTTGCACTGACTGGACAGGTCCACTCAAATCTGTGTGGTTCTTTCCTCAAAAGACCATTTCAGACTCTAATCTACATGGTCCTCATATGGCTTGACCAAAATTATGTCTGGACTTTAAAAGAGACTGTGAGTTTGTTTCGGCCTTTCTTCTCAGAGTAGTCAGATAGGAAACGCCGACCTCATCTATACTCCATTTAAAATAAGATTAGACGTATAGATAAGCCTTTTTTACATTCCGTTCAACAGATTTTGAATTCTATTGCGTTGGTGGCATGACAAATGGCAGCCGCAGTAGATAGTTGGTATTGTGTAACTTTTTTTGCTTTTAATGCTATCCTTATGCCTACGGTATAGAAGTCAAAATCGGTTGAACGGACTGTAAAAGGGTTTGTTTTAATGTCTAATCTTATTTCAAATGGGGTATAGCTTATTTTTAATATTTTTTTAATATGACGTGTATAAGTGATTCCAATATCCTATTTACAGAATAAACAATTTCATTTAATTTCTCTCCTGGAGTAACGGAGTAATACTGCATGACTTATCAAATTATTATAAAATAAGCTGTATTCCAAGATTCCAAAGCGGAAAAAAATTCAAATGTACCACAACCTCAGACCAAATATAAAACCAAGACAGAGCGCTGCGAACAATACAGTGAAGCATGCCAAAATTACACCACCGCTCTGTGCATACACGCTCAAACGCACACATTTACAACCATTTACAATCAAACTACACCAAAATATGTGCGCACACATGTTTACAAAACCGGCCTCACGTCACTGTTGACAGCGCTCTGTCTTGGTTTTTTTTTTCGGTCTGAGACCAGAACAAACAGACGTATGACGTATCGACAAATTCAAGATGTTCTTGATAGGACTTTCCTACAGCGACGAGAATACCGGAGATTTTCAACTTACTTAAGAGGGCTATCACAATTTTTCTAATTAATTTGAGCGTTTTACTCGAGTTTTGATGTGAGATTATGGTTTAGTCATAGCCTCAAAATAAAAAAAAATATATGCCTGAGAAAGATTGATTATTTATCTTGGGAGTGTTTTAAATAAATATTTCAATTTGTCTACAGAAATCAGTAAAACCCTTGTCTTTGCAAAGGATGTTTAATAAAATTTAACTTCGCGGGGGCGTCTTTTGATGCTTCGTTACATCGAATATATAGTAATGCCATGGTATCTGAATTCTGGCGACGTTTATATTTTAGACAGAAGTTTCCGTGATGTGGTTAGTGAATTAGAAACCTATGGTTTTATAGGTGTAATGCCTGAGTCAAATAGTGGACGAGCATCGTAATTAACAACGGTACAGGCTCAAGGTTGTGTACAATATGCCGTTGGCTCGTTGAGGTCGTAAACGGGAGATTTAAGCGAGATTATAGATTGTTTCGACCAACTGATTTTAATAAATCTATGTTACAAAAATGTTCGAGGATTGCTGCAGCACTAATTAACGCCTTTCACATCCCTCTCGTGGATAATTGTCATGCTGAAGAATTTCTAGAAATAATAAGAAACCGAGTTCATGTTCCAAATAGATTGGCAGATTATGTGGACGAAAATAACTGAAATAGGCAGAGAACGGTCTTTTTTAATTTTCGGGGGATTTGCCTAATCTTTCTCAGTTTCCTGTATTGTCCGAAGACAAATTGATGTTGTACTCGGTAGGCACTTATCAACTGAAACTTGCTGCGAGCTATAATAGCGAGCATGTCCGCGGAGGGGATTATATTATTGAAATATCTGTAGATACGCGAGGTTTAGATGAGTTTGAATTGCCATTTGAGTATGTTTGGTTACTGAGAGCGCGAATTAAAAGCCGACACAGCAATTGTAGAAGATATTTTTGCTATATATTAATAAATGGTAACTCACAGCGAAGAAATAGTATGAGCATCTATTGTTGTAGTTGTCTGACGGGCAGGAGAACGTGTTTGCGCTCATACAATGACCATAGTATGGGTTCTTGCGTGGGCCAGACACCAAGACACCATTCACTGCCCTGCCCTTTATTGAATAGCGTTATAGTTGATAATGATTAATAATAATAAATGCTATCTGTGTCTATTGAACTATGTTGTATTATTTTTGATTCTGAATATCCTATCCTACATCCTATTTAGGTGTTCTATTGTCCATATGTTTACAATTGGCGATATTTTAAATGTTTAAAATAAACAAAACCTATAAGTAAGTGATATAAACATCCGACACTTTTTCAAAACGTATATTTTTTTTACTGGGATAGATTTATTTGGCCCCATAGTAAAAGTTGTCATGGATGATTAGAAGTACTAATCACGTTTGGCATAGGTTTCAGTTATGCACAACAGGTTTCATTTTTTTGGGCCAGCGGTCAAAGGAAAAGTTGCATTGTCCTCTAGAGATAGTTTTGTTTAGTTCGTTGTACAAGAGAATCGGCGCCATTGTAGCCTTTGGTCGACTGAAGAATATAAAAATTTCTTCTCTTCATCCCCATGCTTAAAACGGTAGAAATCATTCAACAATCTGTCATTTTGTCTATTCTTCCGTCGACTTACCCCGTTTCTATGGTGGTCTGGCTACGAGTGCAGGCGACACGTTTTTTCGGGTATATGACCTAGTAAATGTTTATCATGCAATTTATCCATGGAGTGAAGCCACGGTCTAATATGAATAGGTACATCGTCGTCATTAAAAAAATTATACAAGTTTCTTCATCTAATAAGTTGTTTAGTATCGTGGTATTGTTTGCAGTGGCAGCATACGGACCAAACACATCTAAAATAGGGTCGTTGCGCCGGTTTGCCGGCCGGGTCTAGTATTCGGCCTTTAGCACTAGGTGATGCAGTAAATTTGATTAAATAAGGATTATAATAAATATTATCGCACGAAATGAAGTTAGATACATTTCCAGAAAGTTGCATTATATCAGGCAACATTACTTGGTCGGGTAAACACAACACGCGACTTTAAATAAATTGTTTAGTACGACGCCAGTACAGGAGCTGTCAAGGCGTGTGGGAACGAGCAAAAAATATAGTGGCGCGTGTCCTACTCAAAAGTAAGTTTTGTGCTATTTTGACTATGATTATTTAACAATGTGCATATATTCCACTGTATAAAACACTTAGTATTGTATTTTCACATTCATTAGTGCAATATTTTATTGAAATAGTTGTTAAATTAGGTGGCCGGAAAGTGACATAATAAATTCTCCAAATGTTCGGTTGTCGGCCATGCGGCCGAAAAGTAGCTCGCGTTCAGCCTAAATATTTTTGACTCTTTTATTTAATTGTTTATACGAAAGTAGACTTCTGTTCGTCTATAATGAACTGTATTCTTGTGAATACACTAGTTTTCAGTTTTCGGCCATCAAAATACTGCAATTTTAACGGTTATTGATGAAACTAAAATACGCATTTTGGTAGTGGCCGAAAACTAGAGTAAGTCTATAATTATTATTCAGTTTTCGGCCAACTTAAAATTGTATGAAAAATGGGGTGGCCGAAAACCGAATGGCGCTCTGATTTTCAGCCATTTGATGAAATATAAAGTATTTCACAATGCAGTTTTAGGAAGATCTTTCAATACTTAAGATTTTTTTTTGCTTCAGATGGCTCCTCCAAAGAGTAAGAGAAAAAGACATGCACCGTATACTCAAGATACCTTTAACCAGGCACTTAGAGATATTCGCGAAAAAAAGCTTTCCATTAGAGAAGTTTGTCGAAATAATGGAGTTCCTAGGGCAACTATACAAGATTGAATATCTGGAAGAAGTAGTGATTCGATTAAAACTCGAGGTCCTGATCCTATACTTACCCATGAAATCGAAACAAAAGTAGTGGAATGGCTAATTGCCATCGCTAAGTGTGGTTTTCCTGTAAAAAAATCGGAACTGCTACACTGTTCAGAAAATCATAAAAGACTTAGGCATGAAGACCCCTTTCAAAGACGACCGTCCTGGACAAACCTGGTTTTTGAAATTCTTGAAAAGGCATCCGGAAATTTCACAAAGGTCCGCTGAAGGAATAAACAATGCGAGAGCTAGGGTAACGAAGGAGTCAATCAAGCTCTGGTTTCGAGAACTTGAAGCGTTTCTGGTAGAATCAAATTATCGTGATATATTGGAATCTCCGGAACGCATATTCAATGGAGATGAGAGTGGGTTCTCCCTTTGCCCTAAAACAGGAAAGGTACTTGGTCCTCGAGGGTACCGCAATCTTTACCAGATTAAAAATGGCAGTGAAAAAGATAATTTAACTGTTTTGGTGACATTTAATGCTAACGGACAAGTATGTCCGCCACTAATAGTTTTTCCATATATTCGCCCACCAAAACAAATAGCAGATAGCATGCCACCACATTGGGTCCTCGGGAGGTCTGAGAGTGGTTGGATGCGAACTGATGTATTTTTTGAATACATTACGAATGATTTTAATAATTGGATAGTGAGTAACGAAATTCGAAAACCCATTCTCTTACTGGTAGATGGACACAAATCCCATATGTCAATTGAGTTAAGCGCGATGTGCGAGCGATTGGAAATAATTCTTTACGCTCTGCCTCCTAACACCACGCACATACTCCAACCGGCAGATGTCAATGTTTTTGGGCCTTTGAAATCAGAATGGAAAAAAATTGTGAGGAAGTTTTTGACGAAGCCAGAAAACATAAACTCTTCTGTCACCAAGACTAATTTTTGCGCTCTTTTCAAAGACTGCCTGGAAAATACAAATATGCTGCGAAATATAATTAATGGTTTCAGAAAATGCGGACTTTATCCATTTAACCCTGATGCTGTGGATTACACGAAATGTGTCCAGAATACCCTGGAAAGATTAAACAATTCAAAGACACCCGAACGAAACTCTAAAGAAATAACCAACGCAGACCTAGTTTCCACAAGAAAGGTTTTGAAACATTTAAAATCGACTCTGGCCGAAAGAAACATAAACGTGTCTGTTATATTAAAGGAGATGAAGAAACTGAAAAGAAAGTCTTCTCAGATACAATTTGGTGACGTTTTATACGAAACATGCTCTGAAGACCCGACGAACTCAAAAGTTAATATTACAACATCTCAAATAGTCGAAGAAGATAATAATATGACCAGCCAATTAGATGATATCAACATGACTGAAATGGTGTCCTTTGAAACCATTCCACAAAGCCACGCTGACGAAGACTTTTTTCTCCAATTGAGCAATATAAGACCGCTTAGTCCATTCAAAACTCCAGAAAGTCTGTGCAACATAGGCCAAGATAAAAGTGTTCCAGTAAGTCATGGTGTTATAGTAACTCACTCAGATAAGGATTCATCTATCGAAGCATCAGAATCGTTGATTGATAACGGCATTTCCACATTGCATTTGTCAGGAAGTTATTTGGATGTTGGTTCTTTAGTATCATTGGATGATATTCTTATAATACCAACTCAAATAAGTCTGCCAACAACAACAGCACTGCCAATGTCTGAAAGCTTAAAAGATTGCCACGATGCAATAATAACCACTCAATGTAGTATAATAACCACCAATTCCACAGTATTACTGCCACAAACACCCATGATATCAAACAACACCTCTGAATCATTGGAAAATACAATAACTCGACGCAATGTGCTGTTTGATATTCCAATAAAACAGACTAGTACACCTAAACAAACTAGTAAAACAAAGGAAACAGAAATTATAGAAAAACATGTATTTAAACCGCAACCTGCAAAAAAAATCTGACACTAACATTACACGTACACCATTATCTGCGGCAATTTAATCGGCGGAGTATCGAAAATTTTATGAAGATAAAGAAAAAGTTAAAATAGAGAAGTTAGAATTGAGAAAAAAACGACAAGAACTTTTGATAAAGAAAAGAATAGAAAAAGAACAGTTAAAGAATGCAAAAGTTACAAAACGAAAAATCGCGAAGTTCAAGAAACCCATGAAGGAAAACGAAAGAGTTAAAGTAGATTGCGCCCTGTGTCAAGATATTTTAATAAGTGATACATAAGAAGATCCTGAAAGAAATATTGGATGTGATTTTTGCACCAAATGGTATCATTTAAGATGCAACGACTTCGCTGGACTAAAGTATGAAGAAGTACAAGACAAGCCCTTCAAATGCAATGCTTGCATTTGTAATCAGTTTAATTACAATTATAATTAAGTAAATCGAATGCAGATTATTTTGCCAAAAGCTGCCATATTTAAGATTTTGTTATTAGATTTTTATTGACAGAAAAAAAGTAAAGAAAGGAAAGGCTAGGCAGATTGATTTTTATTGATAGAAAAATGTTGATTATGATTAGGTATAGTTATTATTTTGTATGAAAACGAAGCATTTGTTGATATTATCTAACTTAAAAAGATCGTTACCAAATATTTTATTAATCAAAGATTATTATACGTATTAGTTTCAATGATTAGAATAACTTTATGATGACTCTTTATTGAGCAATTTTTTTTCGACTGGTTGTTACTTAAATTATAATTATTATGATTCAATAAGAGAAGACTGTTATTATAATACTTGCATTGTTGTCAATTATGATGGTACCTGATTAATAATAATATTTTAATTCATGTTACTGTAAGTAAAAAATACAGGAAGAATTACATTTAATTGTTATTTTATTTAGTTTCTATTACCTTTCTATTCTATCTAATCCAGTGGCCGAAAACCAAATTCTTGGAGGCCGAAATCTAAAATATGTGACCGAAAACCGGCGTTTTACCCATTTTTCACATTAAAAAATAATATAAAAAAGAGGTTTATTTGTAGGAACCAATGAGTTATAAAAACGAAAACTACATTATATAAGCTATAAATTAACCGCAATAGCACTCGGTTAAAATAATAGCAGTATTTTTTCTAGTGCCTTAAAGTTGACAACTCCGCTAAAACGCCGAAAACCGGCGCAACGACCCTACGCGCGCAGCACGCGTCATCACTGTAAACTGCAATGGATCGACATTACAAATACAGCAATGTGGAGTACGTCGCTATAGTGCAGCTGTATGCTAGGGCTGATTATGACTCCCATGCTGCCCGGCGACTTTACGCAGAGCGGCAACACTTGGAGTCGCTCCGTCTTCGCGGGGTTCTGAACCCCCAAGTCCCATCACCACGGAAGATCGTAGCGGCGACACAGCGGCTACTAGATCATGGACAGTTCCATACACCGGCACATGCACAGGGCAGAGGTCGACCGGCCGTTATTTTGCCAGCGCTCGACGAGGAGATCATCGAGTACTTCGAACGGGATCCTCGTCGAAGTACGCGCCAGGCTGCGGCTAGGTTTGGCGTAAGCCAGTACTACGTCTGGAAACTACTAAAGTCTGAAGGACAGCATCCTTATCATTTTCGCGGAGTTCACGCTCTCCACGAAAATGACCCTCAGAACAGAATTGCGTTTTGTCAGTGGTTGATCGAAAACCAAGATAAGAACATTTTGTGGACGGATGAAGCAACTTTTACTCGAGTTGGAATCTTCAACCAGCGTAACGAACATTTTTGGGCTTTAAATAACCCACATGTTATACGCGAGTGTGCGCATCAAGTGCGTTTTAGTGTTAATGTGTGGGCCGACATAATTAATGGCCATCTCATAGGACCGCCTTTCGTGGCAGGACACTTAACAGGTGGAACCTACCTGGAAATGCTACACAACGTTATCCCGGACTTATTGGACGACCTTCCGCTAACAGTGCCCATGGACAATCTTTTCTATCAGCAAGACGGGTGCCCGGCTCATTAACACCGCGCCGTGCGAGAGCACTTGAACTTGGTGTTTCCCCAGCGCTGGATCGGACGCGGCAGGCCAGTGCCTTGGCCACCAAGAAGCCCGGACCTAACTCCGTTAGACTTTTACTTGTGGTCTGACCTCAAGCGCCTAGTGTATCGTGAGGAACACGAAAATCGCGACGCGTTAGTAGCTGCGATAGTGGACGCTTTTGATATCGTACGTAGGGACACAGACACCTTATTTAAATTAAAAGAAAACCAAATAAAACGTGCGCGATTGTGTGTACAACGGAATGGCTTACACTTCGAACAATTACTCCGTTACCGGGAAGTGTAAGTACCTACTCGTACTTTTGTAAAATGTAGTAAACATTTAAAAGTAGTATAGCTGATTAAAATTATTGTAAATAAGTTGATTCAAATTTTGTAAATACGCCTCAAATACTTTTTTAAGTATCTAATTCAGAAAATTCATTTTCTTAGTAAAGAACAATGCTCGAAAAAAACCCAGGCTCGGCGCAAACGGAATGTATCTCATTTTTTTTGTATAAATGTGAAATGAAATACCACATAGGTGGCATCATTAAAATCGATGGCTAAATGTAAAAAAATGCTATTTGTTTAGTGGCAGGGATTATTTTTACTTAATTGTTTTTCTGTGTGAAACTACGTAAAACCACATGACTTTCTTTTATAATTGGTACGTATTCATCGTACGCATCACGACAGCGCTCCATAAGACGTCTAAGTATGAGCGAGAGAGAGATAACACACTATTCACTGTGCGTGTGCACAACGGCAACAGGAGGTTCGGCTCGGCACTATACACAACAATGGAAACATCTGCTATCTCCTTCATTCTTCAAAATACTGAGTATTCTCTTTCTGTTTCATACCTGCGCAAGTCAATAAAATGAATGTAAATGTGCGTGCAGTCCCTCGATAACCTTTGTTGCGATCTGTGCTTTCCTTGTTTAACCGATTTTTGACACTTATAATTATTACGACTTGAGCATTACTTTGGACTACGGATTTTGCATTGTGAATGGTACCTATCTGTTTAAAATGAACAATTGTGTTACGTGTCATCGTTCATTACGGCGGGTTCGGAGACATGTTCTGTCTCAGAGTTTTTTTTTAATCTCGCCGAGATTTTGTAGAGTACATTCTACTGAACGTAACACCAAAGCAAGAGGTACGTACTTTTTTTTTTTTAATGTAGATACAAACAATATTGACGTACCTTTATAGATAACAATATGTTTTTACCCGACTGCAGAAAGGAGGGTGATATTTTTCGGTTTATGGGTGTGGTTATTTCTATTTCTTTAGCACGCCCTGCAGCCGTAACGGCTTGATAGATTTTGACATCCGAGGTGTAAGATTTTTATGTAATAGCAGGACTAGTTTAGCAGGATTTGCACTCGTTCATGCTACAAAAACATAAAACACTATCTTTGAATGTAATTGTTACAGATAGCCTTTAATGGATCGAGATCAATATGCCACGTCTGTTGGCACAGGGTCGACCAGGCATTACGTCGTGGTGAACATCGAGCCCCACGCGACCCTCAAGGTCTCGTCGCATTTCCTGTTCCAGGATTCACTCGGGTAGCCAATACATCACGGCGTTGTATGATGGACGATTGCAATAACGCACAGCTCCGCCAAATTCCTAATAGCATTAAGGTATATCTTCTGAGCTACCACCGATTACACATACCCCAGCTTGCAAGGATTTGTCAACAACATTTAATGAACACCACCTTGGAAGATATGCCTCACAGCGTGACACGCCGTCAATCAGACTTTAATCCTGACAGCATTCCAGATATTGTGAATATGTATACCTTGGCGCTAGAGCATAGATGTTTAATGGATTTTAACAATATTAATGAAATAACAGCGGAAGACCTACATTTCTGGATCGGTTTGAGTCACGAGCAGTTCAACAATCTATATGAACAAGTACCGAGCTTGCATCGCAGATCTAGTTCTCCGCGAGAAGATCTGGGTATTTACCTGAGCAAAATAAGAACTGGAGAACCTAGTGTACGATTAGGTACCGTTTTCAATAAGTCTAGGCAATCTATAGACAGAAAAATTCACTTGGCCAGACGTTGTCTTTTTGACGAGTTTGTTCCTCTGCATTTGGGGTTTGATCACCTCACCAGAGAAGAAGTTATACAGAGAAATAGGATTCTACCAAACTATATATTTGGAAGTAATGAATCGCCAAGAGCAATTTTAATATGCGACGGTAGCTACATTTTTATCCAAAAAAGCTCGAATTTCTTTTTTCAAAGACTAAGCTACAGTCTTCACAAGTTTTCCAATTTAATTAAACCATTTCTGCTTAACTGCGCGGATGGACATATTTTGGACGTGACAGGCCCATACGCAGCAATAACCTCTGACGCTGTTATTATGAAACAAATTCTACAAAACCATGATGGTCCGATGGAAGAAGCTGTCATTAATTATTTCCTAGTACAGGACGATGTATTTATAGTCGACAGAGGATTCGGAGATGCCGTTCCTACTCTTGAAACTTACGGCTATGTGGTCCATATGCCACCATCTAGAAGACGTGGTCAAACTCAGTTAACCTGTGAAGAGGCCAATGAATCAAGATTGGTAACATTATGTAGATGGGTCGTTGAAACAATCAACGGAAGATTTAAAAGAGATTTTAAAATATTCCGTTATAGGGTTTTTAATCGTACATTGCTGAGTACAATGACGGACTACAAAATAGCCGCAGCAATTATAAACTGTTTCCAAGAGCCGTATGAAGACAGCAGATACACAGAACAGTTATTGAAACAATAAACACAAAGATGCATAAGCCAAATCTTTTAGCAGATTACGTGCTTCAGCATAACTTAAACCGACTAAGGACGGCATTTGTGCGGTTGGAAGGAAACGATCCAGAATTGACGGACTTCCCGAGATTTACGCAAGAAGAACTGATTTTGTTTGCAGTGGGTACATATCACTTCAAAATAGCTCGCTCGTATTGCAGCGAGCACATCAAGAGGACGGGCGTGTATGAAATCGAAGTTTTTAGAGACCCAGTGCCCGTCGATTTAAATGGTGAAAACTGCGATTTAATTAGATGTCGCATACAATCAAGACACGTAAGGAGCAAGACGTATTATACGTACATTTTATATAAAAGAGAAAGTGGCAGGAATGGCATATCGGAGCATTATTGCTCTTGCATTCATGGAAAGAGAACGTTGGGCAGTTGCGCCCATGTGATGTCAGTGATTTATTACCTAGGATGGGCTAGATACCAAAACAATTTCGAATACCCTGCGCTATCATTAGAAAACGTTGTAATAGACATAGAAAACCAATAAATGATCTTTCGATTCTGTTTACATTGTTTTTTACTCTAAGTGGGAACTTTATCGTTCCCGGTACATTATTTTTGATGGTGCCCATGAAGTCGACGAGTACTAAAAACTAGCCCAGTAAGTATGCCGGTTGTAACTATTTTTAGGTACCTTAAAGTTACCCCTGCCATAAAATAAATAGCATTGTTTTGCATTCAGTCATCAGTTTAAATGTAAAGAGTTTCTTTTTGTTATCTAGTATATGCTAATTGTAAATATTTCAATTACATTTTGAAATACTTGAACGTTAACCCTGCCACTAAACAAATAGCAATTTACATTTAGCCACCTATTTCGATGATGGCAACTATGTGGCATTTTATTACACAGTTATACTAAAAATCTGAGATAAGTTTCATTTGCGCCAAGCCTGGGTTTATTTTTCATACTTCGTGAGCATTCTCCTTTTTCTTTTTTAATTTAATTTCGTGTTCAATAAATTGCAGATAAAAAAGTATTTATGACGGTCCTAAGCCCGTAAAAGTATGAAGGGAAAATTTGAATAACATGTTGGATAACAGCTGATTGAAAAGCACGTGGTAGTAAGTACGTAGTAAGTACGTAACATGTATTGTAGGTACTACTGGCGTCCCACGCGCCGCCGCCGTCAAAGGAAAGCGATGCATAAATGGTCAAACCAAAATAAGCTCTCGCACGTTGTGATACGGCATAATTGTTTGCACGCAAAAATACAAGAATCCGACAAAGCAAAGACCGATTTATTAAATGTTTAAAGCGGTCTACACACCAAAGCCGCTGACCCGGCGGCACGGATCGCCGGCCCAACCCCGGCCTTATTTTGTACAATCATGCCGCCGGCTTGCGCCCGCGCGGGCAAGCCGGCGGGGCAGCATGCCGATGCTGACGGCATCCCTCTCCACTCACTCAGTCAGTTGCCCGCCGGCTTTCATAGAGTAGTGACGTATCACTTATTCATTCTCTGTTGTTGTGAAGTGTCGGCACTTTTATTTTTTATCAACTAACCAATATGGAGTGGGACGATGCAACAGTTATAAAACTAATAGACCTCTATCATTTAAAAGAAATATAATGGAACCCAAAACACCGTGACTACAAAAGCCGGCCAAAGCGTTACGACGCATTTAATGAAATTGCCAGTGAATTTGCTACTGATGTTCCGGAAATCGAGAGAAAGATAAAAAATTTAACTAGTAATTATTACCGAGAGAAAAAAAAAGAAGATAATTCAAATAAGTCTGGTGCGGGTACTGATGATATTTATATTATAGTAAATGGTTTGCCTACAAATCACTTAATTTTCTGCAGAACAAAAATGTGCCTACTGGAACCACCGATACTGTAAGTAAAGATTTAATTTTTTTTTATTTATAATCAGGCAACTAGGGCCCCATAGACATATAATTATATTGGTTTATTTATTAGTGTATCTTTGTATTTACATTTTAACCCTTTCCCGGGCATTGGCAAAATAGTTGCCACTCAGGTAAAAAAAAATGTGTTTGAAAAAAAAAAATTTAAATGTTGAAGACTTATTCAGTGCCTTTAATAAAATCCATAATAAAAAAATACACAATAAATGTTGATTTTGACTAGATATACTTATTTATTTTTTATTAAATAAAAGTAAAACGGCTAAACGGGCAGTCTTTTTCGTCTTTTTTCGCAGGACACACCGTCGACGAGCCACGATTCACAACGAGATTCACAATCAAATCAAAATGATTTACCACAGATGTCGCCAGAAAATACAACTTGGGAACGAAATAAACGTCCTAAAATCAACCCTAATAAAGAGTTGACATCCGAAGCATTGAATATTATGAAGAATGTCTCCCAACGACCAAATGTGACAAAAGATTAGGATGGTTTATTTGGAGATTATATTGCGGGTCAGTTAAGACAAATGGATCGACAAATGAAAGCTATTGTGAGACATCGGATCAACAATATAATATTTGAAGCCGACACTGGATATAGATCCGATACATTTACGAATTTTGCAAGACCAAGTAGTGTTTCTAGTTCACACAGTCATCCAGGATACTATACAGCATCTTCACTTCAACAGACGATTGTAAGCCCTTCTACAAATAACTTAACTTCTTCTGAATACTCTGCCCAAACAAACCCAGATCCACAAACAATTCAACCTTCGTCACTAGAAACATTTGCTGAAGAATACCTAGCTCTAAATCCTTCTGATAGTGTTATAAAACTTATAAAGTAATCTTCAAAATATGTTATAAATATTTAATTTTCTTTTTGGTATAATAAAGGTAGCTATAGGTAGCTCCATTAAAGTTAAATTTAAAATTAGTGTTGACAATTCCCTTCACACGAGTAGAGCTTGACATATGTGCGAAAGGAATAGCAAGGTTTTAATTTTAGTTTAGTGACACTTCTACTGTTACCAATAGTTAATATCATGTTATTGGTTTACAAAAACACATTTCTTATTTTGTTTAAAACTTTATTATACGAATCACAATAAAAGTGTATCTCACTATGTGTAATTTACGATTTTAGATTTAATGGATAATACATGGAACTACTTAATGATTAAAAATAATATCTATTATATGAGTTTTAATTTTATTCGACTAATGGGCGTTTATTGGTTATATTGCCATTCTAATCCTCCGACACTAGAAAGAAAATAATGAGTCAACTCTACTCTTGTATCCTCAGCGGTCACTGTAGTATCCGAGGTTTGATTGTCTTCTCCTGACATATTATCTAAGCAACTGTCGTTTTCAAGATGTCTACGCCATTCACCGGGAAAGACTTCTCCTTGATTATTTTCAGTATCGTATTCGTTTTGCTGAGTTGCAGCGGTTCGTTTGATATAATTAAATAAATGTATACACGCCAAAGTTACAGTAGTAGCTTTTTCTGGGATTAGCTGAATAGGTCTATGAAAAATCTTAAATTTGTGTGTTAACTGCCCAAACACGTTTTCAACTACTCTTCGCCCTCGACATACGCGATAGTTAAAAACCCTCTTAGATGATCCCATTGTGTGATTACCATCATAAGCCTTTATAATATGGGGTTGCAGAGGAAACGCGTCATCACCCAAAAAAAAATACGGTACTGGTAGATTCCTTCCGGGTAAAGGGGTTTTATGTGGTATATTCAATTCATTATCATTTAACAATCGACATAATGCTGAATTATTAAAAACCCCACCATCTGAAATCCGACCCTGACATCCCACATTAGCATACAAAAAGTTGTAATCAGCATCTACTAAAGCAAAGAGCACAATACTGAAATATTTTTTATAGTTTATGTAATCACATCCACTTTTTGGGGGACATTGAAGTTTTATGTGTTTCCCATCCATTGACCCAAGACAATTGGGTATTTGCCGTCTTTTTAAATATTCATCTGCAATTTCTCTCCATCCTTCCTGACTCCTTGGAATTTTCACATAATCTGAAAGTCCTTCAACTAAAGCATCACATACTTCAGGAATAATGCTTGAAATTAGTTGAGGAGATACTTTAAAGACGTTGCACAGGCTACTAAAAGAATTTCCTGAGCTTAGGTATTTTAACGTTATTGACAATCTTTCCACTGGTGAAACTGCTTTTCTGTAATTTGTGTCTTGTTTAGCTATTTTGTGTCCAACAATATTCAGTAAATATTCAAAGTCGGTACGGGTTAATGACAGGAAAGTCTTAAAAGAAATGGGTTAAAATTGTATAGAACCAAGTCGTCTTCCTTTAAATCACTTAATCTTTGACAAGTACTGTATTTATTGCGACTCATTAAACTTGGCCTAACCCAACACTTTCGTGTGTTGAGGGATCCACCGATAATAACTCCACAAACTGCTATTATTAAATCACTGTTATCGTCCTCCTCCATGTCAATTAGGTACTGAAAATACTACTTCTGAATTATTCGAAACACACACGTCCAATCTCTACGACTATTTGGCAATTACTAGAACACCACATGCCGCGGCTGTCGTGCCGCCGGCATTGCCGCCGGCAAAGTCGTTCGGCTTGGACATTCTGAAGCCGCCGGGTTAACCCGCCGGCACTAAGCCGCCGGGCTGTGCCGCCGGGTCAGCGGCTTTGGTGTGTAGACCGCTTTAAAATAAAATAAGCTCTCGCGTGTAGTTATACGGCATAAACTAGCCCGCGCTCAACATTATCAATCGGAGCCGCCTTCGAACCTAATCCTGTCGACCCGGGTCAACGCCCCGCCGTCGTTCGGCCGTAGATATCGGGAGGTATGACTATTGGTTCGTGATTGCTTTCGAGTTTAGTTTTTCACAATGTTAAATATGACAGTTTTTGTTTCTAATATTTTATATAACTACGAAACGATTGTATTACATAGACAAAACCATTTCGCTGCGGGAAAACAACCATTTAAATTTCAGCGTGTATATTTTTTTTATTACAGGGCGCTCGCTACAAATAAAGTGGAAAAACCTTCGAGACGCCTTCATGAAGGAGTGCCGAAGGCAAAAAAACATTAAGAGCGGAGCGGGAGCTAAGAAAAATAATCAATATCGATTTTATAATCAATTGTTATTTTTAAAACCTTACGCTGGAATAAATAAAACTGAGAATAGTTTGTCTGCTGCAGACGATAAATCAGTTGGGGAAGGTAAGGAATCGGTTGGAGGACCATATAAAGACAGTCCAAAAAGAAAGAAATCTGATCATTCTGAAGAGATGACTCGAGAATTAATCGATACTCTGAAATCTTCAATGAGCAAAAAAGTAAACGAAGAAGATCCTGACCGACAGTTAATGCTCTCTTTGGTGCCTGATTTCAAGAAAGTCCCCGATCGATTGAAGTCAATCGTGAAAATAAATATGATTAAATGCATATCACAAGCTCAAGATGAAATGTACAATTATAAAGAACCAAGCGACGCTGAAATGTCCTATGCTAATAATCAAAATCAGGGTTATTTTACGAATTCTTCATCATATACACTCAATTCCAGTCGCTATGAAGTAATGCAGTATAACCATCAAAATGACCAAGGGACCTCTGCTGCCGGAATTACAGATAATATTACAGAAGCAATACCGGCAACACCTGCCACAGTTCATTCAAACATTACTGATGAATCAGAGATTTTATCACTGTTTTAAAACCATAGTATAGTGTATACCATATTGTACGGAAGATAGAAAACTGTGATTATGTAAATTAGTTTTAGGTAGATATAAATACGTGATTAAGAAAAACATACTGTGATTTGATTAGTAAGATATTAAAATTACTAATTATATTATATTAGATGTAAGTACCTACAAAAAAAATAAAAATGTTCCTTTTTAGGCTATGAGGGAACAAAACAAAAGTACTTAGTAAATAATCATTCAAAAGACTGAGGTAGATTCAATCATCAGAATGATTGACTGACTGATTTTATTTAAAATAATAAAAATATAAATTGGAAAAATGTGCTTTTTCTTTTCACTTACCTCAAGGTCACAAGAAGCTTTTCTTTCGGTGAAATACAAGGACGCATGTTCGTATTTACTCCAGAAATTGCTTGTCTTATCCTTGCTAGCAAATAATCAAATGAAGAAGTAGACATTCGCGTATAATTGAAAAATTTATCTTCGTGTTTTCTCAAACTTTTATAGAATAACATGAATGTCCTATTTAGTGTTCTGCTTCGTAAAAATGGATGAACCCAATATCTTCTTTTTAATTTCTTTTTACGCCATCAAAGCCAGATTATTTAGACTTTTTCGCGGGTAGGTGTAAAAAAAGTTAACACGCAACTGCGTAGATATATTTTAATTAAATTATTATTAAGTATTTTTACTTGCTTTCAAGCTCAATATTTGTTGCATACACTATTAAATAAGCAGCATTTACATTGGTGAAACATTCAATGTAACGCAAGCACTTAATACTACACCACCTGCCAGCTACTCACTAGTATTCAAAGTCACTACAAGTTTCACTGCACACTTCATCATGTCATCTCAACTGGATGATATCCAATCGGCCCAGAAGAACCTCGAGGAGTGCTTCCTTAAGAAGATGGGTGAGCTTGAAGCACAGATCCAGTGTGCTGGACCAGCAAAGGACACCGTAGCAAAGATTGCAGAAGAGTTCCGGTCATTTCGTGAGCTTATGTTCAGCGTGCTGGGACTTCTTAGGAAGCAGATCATGGAGTGCTCTAAAGCGGTTGATGGATTGGAGACAAGATCTCGTCGGAAAGCTCTCATTTTCACTGGGTTTGCTGAAGCGGACAAAGAAGATTGCAAGGATCTTGTTTTGGACGTTCTGAAGAACAAACTGGCTCTCCCTGACATCACTGCTTCTTCCATCAAAGTGTGTCACAGACTTGGAACATCACACAAGGGACAAACAACTAGCAGACCTATATTGGTAAGGTTCTCTAATGTTGACCTCAAATCCACTGTCTGGAAGGCAAAATCTGCACTGAAGGGCTCCAAAGTCACAGTCAAGGAGTTCTTGACCCGGTCCAGGCAAACTGTTTTCAGCAGGGCGCGCCTGCACTGTGGGATGCCGGCATGCTGGACTCAGGACGGGGTTATTATCATCAGATCCCCAGACGGAGCACGGCATAAGATTTGTTCTTTGGAGGAACTCAATCCCTTGTTGGCCAAGTACCCTAAAAAGACCGGGGAATCATCGGTTGGTGCTGGAGGCAAGGCTGACAGTGGAGTGCGAAAAGTCTAAGTGTTTGCAACCAAATGGTACGTACCAATTGGTTCTATTTCTAAACACTTTTTTGTACTTGGGACGTCAGTTCACGTAAATATGTTGTTATTGTACACGTCTACCTGCCTACTAATTTTCTTATTTTCACCTCAAATTTACTATATCACTTTTTGTTGGTAATTTGCCTATAATTGTTTGTGTTAGTAAAATAATTATTTGTTTCGTTGCTAGTTGTCTTGTCACTGTCATTGTCACGGGTCACCTGTCAATTTTGAATTGCTATGACGTTCCATTTTCCTTGCCGCTTTGTGTTGTGTTTCATAAATTGCGTTCCGTTTTTCCTCATGTAACTTTGTCATGTATCGTTTTGTTCTTTGCTTTTTCATAATATTTTGTGTATAATATGTTTGTGATGCTGTGTCCTCTTCCAAATTTGTTTTTAATTTTTTATTACTACTTCTGTGAAGTGGTACACGGGTCTTTTGGCGCTCGATTATCTTATATTGAAGAATTGTAAACATACCCCTTAGTTACGATTTTGGCCACGCGCCAAAGGATCCATGTACAACTATACTGGTGCTGCTGGTGGGTGGTGCACAGATAGTGGTGTTGCACCTAAGGTGAAAGCAATGCTAGCCGTAGTTTATTTGCATATTTATGAGTTATTTATTTTATTTTATGTTATCTGATGACGATTCTTTTTACTCTGCTATTGATTCCTCTAGCTCATCCGCTAATGCAAGCTTTGGCTCCTTAACTGACACCCTTGGTGACTTTGTGCGTCGAAGCTTCAATCAACAGAAAGGTCATTTGTTTAATGTCTGCCATATAAATGCTCAAAGTGTCCCAAGTCACTACAGTGATCTGTTAGACACCTTTACCGACGCCAATGTCCATGCCGTCCTGGTTTCAGAGAGTTGGCTCAAACCTCAACTTCTCTCCAACACCTACTCTCTCCCAGGTTTCACTCTTATCCGCAATGATAGAATTGGAAAGGGAGGGGGTGGTGTAGCTATCTATCTTCGAAGCGATTTCCCATTTAAAGTCATTGCCACATTTCCCTCACAATACCATGCTTCCGCTGAGTACCTCTTTTTAGAGGTCTGCGTCAAAGGCGTCAAGACCCTTCTTGGTGTTGTTTATTGTCCACCCGCCGTTGACTATTTCTCCACACTTGAATTGGCGCTGGAATCCGTAGGGTCAGAGTATGCACATTGCGTCATCATGGGCGATTTCAACACTGACCTTGCTGTTCACCACAACCCCCGATCCCGTAAACTCCTTCACATCATTGAGTCCGTTAGTCTCCATGTACTCTCCCTGCAACCTACCCATTTCAATATCTCAGGCGATGACACTTGGCTCGACTTAATCCTCACATCCACTCCCTCCCTTGTTTCCTCTCATGGTCAGTGTCCCGCTCCTGGCTTTTCCCATCACGACCTCATTTTCCTCTCGTATATCCTAAAACCGCCTAAACCTGACCCAAAAGTTCTGCACATGCGTTGTTTTGCACGCATGGAAGTTGAGAAGCTTCGTCAAGATGCGTCAGACCTCAGTTGGGAACACCTGGCAGCGGCGACAACTGTAGACGAAAAACTGCACATTTTTGATCGGACGGTCCTTGCTCTCTACGACAAACACGCTCCTGTCAAGATGATCAAACTACGTCGTCCACCTGCTCCTTGGATGACGACAGGGGTTCGAATGGCGATGAGGCGCAGAGATCGGGCCTTCCGTAAATTTAGAAGGGATCGCAGTGATGAAAATCGGACCTTTTACAAAGCTGCTAGAAATCGGTGTAATCAGATGATACGCAACGCTAAACGCCGCCATATTCTCGACAACATTTCTTCTTCTTCACCTGCTAATATCTGGAAGTTCCTTGGTACTCTTGGTATCGGTAGACCACGTCATGTGGATTTTCCTAATACAATTGACCTGGATGATATCAACCGTCACTTCACTAGCACCTGTCATTTGGATACCCAAATGTTGTCCCAGACGGTCGATTACATTACTGGCTAGCCAGTCCAATCATAGAACCATTTCACCTCTCTCCGGTCATCTTGGACGAAATTAAAAAGATCATCCTGTCCATAAAATCCAAGGCTGTGGGCTGTGACGGCATCAGTCGTAGTATGGTCGTTTGGATCCTTGATACCCTTCTCCCTTCGATTACCCACATCATCAACTTTTCTCTTAATTCCGGGCATTTCCCATCCTTGTGGCGTATGGCGTATGTACGCCCACTCCCTAAAATTTCAAATCCCTCCTTACCCAGTCATTTCCGCCCCATTTCCATTCTCCCGTTCCTGTCTAAAGTGCTTGAGGCCTGCGTACACAAGCAGTTTGCGGGGTTTGTTCACCGGAACAACCTTGTTAGCTCCTTTCAGTCTGGATTCAGGCCTGGGCACAGTACAGCCTCCGCTCTCCTTAAAGTGACTGGCGATGTTAGAGAAGCGATGGAGGATACCAAGGTTACCGTTCTGGTATTAATTGATTTCTCCAATGCCTTTAACGCCGTCAGCCACGATATTCTCCTTTCTATCCTCTCTCATCTTATGGTTTCACCCGAGGCCCTGGAATGGTTCTCTTCTTATCTCCGGGGACGTCAGCAGTCGGTTCGCGTTGATGAGAGCTCTTCGGGTTGGCGCGATCTGGATGCTGGTGTTCCGCAAGGCGGTATTCTTACTCCATTGTTATTTTCCATCTTCATTAATTTTATAACTCACTGTCTTCGGTGTTCGTATCATCTTTATGCCGATGATCTTCAATTATATACAGCTGGGCGGGTTGAAGGTTTATCAGACGCTATAGCGGATGTAAACCGAGATTTAGATGCCATCAAAAAGTGATCTGATAGTTTTGGGGTGTCAGTAAACCCCTCAAAGTGTCAGGCCATTCTAATTGGGAGCTCACGCATGATGGGTAGGGTGACGCTCAGCTCTCTTCCTCCACTCATTTTCAATGGCACCGTCATCCCCATTACTTCTACTGTGAAGGATCTCGGTTTGCATCTGGACTCGACACTTAGCTGGCAACGCCAGGTCTCTAGTGTTAGTCAAAGGGTCAGCGGTACTCTGCGATCCCTGTATTGTCTGAGGAACTTTTTGCCCGCTAAGACGAAAACTATGCTTGTGCAGACTTTAATTTTCCCCATCATCGACTATGGTGACGTGTGCTACTTTGACTTGAATGCAGTTTTGTTGGATAAGCTTGACAGACTACTCCACAACTGTATTCGGTTCATTTTCAACCTGAGGAAATATGACCATGTTTCGAGCTATAGGTCTGAGCTCAAATGGATGTCCATTCGCCAAAGAAGAAGTTTGCGTACTCTGACCACGCTTTTCTCCGTTCTCAACTCTCCCACTCCTCCTTCTTATCTTGTGTCTCACTTCCAATATCTATGTTCTTCACACACTAAGAATCTGCGTTCTTCTAACAATCTTCTCCTACTCTGCCCTTCTCATACTTCTGACTTTGTTCATTCTTCTTTTCATATTCAGTCCATTCTTCTTTGGAATACGCTTCCTCTTGATATCAGGACGGCCACGAGTCGGTATGCATTTAAGCGGAAACTGCAGAGATTTTTTCAAAATAAATAGAGTAGAGTCATATACACCTCTCTGCCTTGAATTTGTATATTATGTATACATATATATATATATATATATATTATAGGTATATATTATAGTAAATATGCATGTAAGTATTTATGTATCACAAGTTGATTGCGTATTTGTGTGCTGTAAAAACTGTTTTATTTATAATGCATTATGATATATATATTTTTCCTTATGTTTTTTCTCTTTGTTCCTCTCAATCAGAGCACCCGCCATCTAATCTCTTCACCACCCTTGGTTGACTGGTAGAGAATGCCTAAGGCATTAAGTTCGCCTTTGTACCTTTTTTGTGTGCGAAGTTTAAATAAATAAATAAAGCCAGATTATTGTCACCACTTCAGCGTCCATTCTCGCCAGTGTCTGTGATCAAACTGGTCAAATCCGCGTTAAATCCAACCGCGCGGACAGGCGCGTAAACCGCCTTACCGCGCGGGGTACCGCTACGAAATCCGCTTTACCGCCACCGCCCTCCGCGGCGACGCGCGGTGCCGTGTGATAATCGCCTTAGTGGTATACGATTTTATGAATGATCTAGTAGAGCAATATCAGACCCATACTTATTTTAAGATAGTTTTTTTTTGGTAGTAGGTAAGTAGTACAATAAAACGAATTAATATTTTCAGTCAAAACATTTATTACAGAAATAAAAATACATAAATTACACTACACATAAATTACACATAGACATAAGTACTTCGAGTAAGTAGTAAGGTACATAGCAGGGTTTGTTGTTCGACGGATTTATAGATTAGTATTATTTTTAGATTAGTAGTAGCTGTATTCAGGCAATTAAATCAAACGAAATATTAAAATTTCATAAATTTGTATATGCTTCCGAAGATGCATTCAAAATTTGTAAGGCCTCGGAAGCCTTACAAATTTTGTATGCCTCTTCGGAAGCATATACAAAGGAGATGTCCGCTTTTTGTATGGACGTTGGTTTTTTATTCCGAGAAAATTCTAACCCGCACCAAACTACACCTATATAAAAGCGATAAAAATATGGAACTAGCAACCACTGAAATAATATTTTAGAGCACCTCCGTTAAAGAGAAAAATTATAAACTAATTATGTTAGTACATATATTTAATTCGTACATGGCAACCCAAAAAAAAAGGCTACCATAGAATCAACTGTCAGAAATGACATTTTTTGTCGTTATTGTCAGTGTTCACACTACTTTCGCGCCTTGTGATTGCGTTTTCGTATGTTATTTGATTTTCCTGAAACGACTTGATCTTAACACAACGGATTCTTCGATTTCGCACACGTGAAGTTACAACCCTTACAACCCTCTGACGACTTGGCTTTTTCATAACGATTAATAGATATTGCACGCAATTCGGTTAATAGATATTGCTCGGACTTCGCCTTCGTATTTGAAACCCCAATGTAAGTACATAATTAGCTCCGTGTATTTTGTTCTTTGCTTCATTTATGTCATCTGATTGTCTGCAATCTTATACTTCCATTTTTTTTTTCAGATTATTACAACAATTTATGGCTCTCTGCATGAATTGCAACATAGCAATACAAATGCTAATCAGCAGTATGAATAGAATGTTTTAAGCATGGGCCCTGAGATAGTCTCAATAGTTGAAGAATGGACTGATCAGGAGGTAGTGTATTACACAACTTATAATATATCACTAGGTTTCTACAATAAATAATTTGCTTAAGGCCAAAAAATCAAATACCACTACTTTACTCATAGGACATGCAGATAAATGTTATTTTGTTCTTAAAATTTTATTTGGTTTTTAGGTGACAGATGGAGATTGCATTTGCCAAGAATGCATCAACCTAATAATAATAGAATTGGATAATGGAAACGAGCACAACATTGGTGAACGACAACTGGGTCATCAATCAGTATGTGTCTGTTGTGGCATTTCTATCTCAAGAAGAACGGGCAGGCGCTCTCGTCCTTTACCTGATAATCATCCTGAACGGGTTCATATAGCTAACATCATCTACCCCCGTCAGGTAATTATGTAAATTAAATATTTACACTTCTTATTCATTTGATTACTGGAACACACAATAAATGAAAACATAATTTCAGATGCCTCTTAATGCTCGAGCATGTAATGCCTGCTGGCAAAGGGCTCACAATGTTCGAGAAGTAATAGATCCACCAAGAGATGCCCAAGTAACTCCATCAGTTGAAAGTAGGTCTAGCTCTGTGGCTGAACCTGTAAGTGCACCCAGTTCAGAAATTGACATTAACAATGTTATTCAAAATGAAAACAGGTATGTTGAATTAGATGGTTACACTCGAACCCCAGATTCATCAAACCATTGTTTTGTTCCTGAGTGTACAAATCCAGAACGTTTAAGAGTACCTATATATGTTAAAAAACAAATACTTATGGACTATAAATTGTATGTCACTCCTAATGCCCGAGTATGTGAAGAACATGCTAGTGTTTACAATTGGGTACTGTTGAATGAATTTCAGTTCACAACGCAATTTAATCTCTCACATATTGTAGAAATGTTAGATTTATTAAGAAAAAAAACAATTAACATTATTGATTTTGAAAATGTGGAAAATATGAATAACCACATACTTCGTTACTGGACAGGCTTGACAGTATTGAATTTTTTAACGATATTGAGCTGTATTAATAATCAATTGTCAGTTGTTTGCCGAAAACCAAAAACAGCTTTAGGTTTATACCTTATGAAAATAAGAACTGGGGAACCAATTAGACGAATTGCTTCATTAATGTGTATGAATAAATCAATAGCATGCATTTATATGAAAAAGGTACGCAACTGCATGAAAGAATTTTATGTACCAATGCATTTAGGCGTTAGTCATATATCAAGGGCAAACCTGTCCAGCAGAAATCTTTTAATCCCACAGGGACTTTTTGGAACAGCAGAAAATAACCTCATAGCCATTTGCGATGGAACCTATATTTATCTACAAAAATCGTCAAACTATTTGTTTAAAAAAAAATCATACAGCTTACACAAGTTTGCAAATCTAGTGAAACCTTTTTTGCTGGTGGCCACCGATGGCCACATTATAGATATATTTGGTCCATAGGCAGCCACAACATCCGATGCTACAATTATGCAACTACTGTTTCAAAATGAAAATTCTGATTTAAGACAGTATTTCAGGTCGAATGATGTATTTATTCTTGACCGCGGTTTTAGAGATGCTATTCCATTGCTCATATCTTTGGGCTATACTGTGTATAAGCCAGAAACACTTAGTGAAGGGGAAACTCAATTATCTACTGATAAAGCCAATAAGTCACGACTGGTTACACTGTGCAGGTGGGTTGTAGAAGTTGTAAACGGTCGGTTTAGACGGGATTTTAAAATCTTTAGAAATAAATATTTCAATATAAGTTCTAGAAATCTTATGGATGATTTTAGAATTGCAGGAGCTATTTTAAACCATTTCCATCCCGTTTTGACTGACCGTCCTGATGCCCAATCTATACTGGAAAGAGCTAATCAAAGAATGAACATGCCAAATTACTTAGCTGACTATGTGATTGGGCATCAGCTTAATAGACGCCGAGCCAGTTTCGTTCAAATAAATGGTCAAATACCACAGCTGAATATGTTCCCCACCATGGAAATGTCCGATTTAATTTTGTTTAGCTTAGGAGTTTATCAAATAAAGCAGGCTCGCTCTTATTATGGGGAACATATTCGGGCAAACGGTACTTTTACTGTGGAAGTAACTGAAGATGTAGGATTGGTAAACATTCCAGACATTTCGTCATCACATGAGACAGCTTTGATCAGAGGACGAATAAAGTCACGCCACTACAGCAATAGGGTGTATTACACATATATTTTACTGAAAGTGGCAGAGACTAGTTGGCAGGATTGTATTTGTGGCTATTATTGCAGTTGCATAATTGGGAAAAGAACTGTTGGAAGCTGTGCTCATGTTATGACAATTGTCTGGTATCTGGGATGGGCTCGGCATCAACATGATATATCTCCTCCTGCTCAGTTTCTTGACAATATTTTAATTAGAGAAGACATTGAAAATGAATAAAATCAATAAATCACCATTTAAACCTAAAACTGAGTTTTATTTCAATAACAAAACTGTAACACATCCAATTAAAGCATATTAATTCAGTTTTTAAAAACCATTTGTCCAAAGACTTCATCCACATTTGACTAAGTTAAGAAAAAGTAATTCTGTTAGGTAATTGCAATCCAAACATTGACATAATCAGAGTTAAGTCTGCCCACACACAATCAAGGGGACACATCCCCTAAATAAATGGTATCGTTTAGTACACTATTATCATTTACTCCCGCTAAGCAACCTCTGCGGAATATGTATGGTGCACTTGATAACTCAGTTTTCGGTAAAGTATTGCAACTTGCAGGTGAACATTCGAAGTAGCTATAATCAGAATATATAGCGCATCCAGTCGTAAAAGGAATATGCTACCTACTTTTCTCTGACAATATCGCATTTCATCTTATTTCTTATTATTTATGTAATTATTCAGATTTTGTTTTGTTTACATTGTCATAATCTTACATCAAATATCGATTGACAGTGACATTGACATGTCAAGTTAACTTTTTTTTTTGCGGTGTGTTCGCTATAATACCCTTGATGTTTGGAAAGGTTTGTTCGTTGTAAGTGTAAATACACACATAAATAAAAAACGTTTTTTCTCAAAAATAGAGGCCTTTAAAAATGTATGTTATAATTAAAACAGTTCGTTTTGGGGATGTCTATCCACATATATTTAAATTATCCTGGTTAGAATTTTTGATAAATAAAAAACCAGTTTTGGACATGTCCTTTACGTAATTAGAGATTTTATAAAACAGGGCTATATAGTAACATCGTCCTCTAATTATGAACAGATATTTTTTTAAATAATTAGTCAGTTTGTCGGTCATAGGACTTATTTCAACGATATTGGTGATTCTTGTCAACATCACCAAACAAGCCTGTTAAGACTTATAATAGAAAAATATTTGCAAATAAGATGTCACCATATTTGTTAATCAGATAACGTAGCCCAGGCAAAAAAATCAAAGAGAAAACTGTTCCGAAAACAAACACAAAGAGAGGGTATTGAAAACTTGTAACAAAGTAAGTCCGTTTAATTCATCGCCCGCACAATTCTTTCACCACATGTGGATTCCCTGATAAAATATTTTGATCTGATTGCCTGACTGCAAATACATGATCTACCAAGAACATTTAAGAATATTTGATTCATTATGGAAGTTTTCTTTTTTAAATCAGCGTGTGGCTCACATGGCTCCAAGAGCGCGTTGATTATGGGGAGCCCTGGTGATGTTCAATCGACTCATCAGGGCTCCCCACAATAAACTATAAATTTTCCTCGAGATTTTTTATTTTCCCTTTGTATCTAATTTCCATCACACATACTAACATGAAGTGAAGACTTTCAACAAGTAAAGCTGATTATAGGTGCGTATGAACTAGATAGTTACTAGACCTCATTGTACTACTACAAAGAAGGATCCAAATTATGTTGGTTGAGGTGTGTACCTAGGAGGTAGGAATGTATTTTTATATATTCTTGGCATGGCTACAGAAGTCTGTGCCAATTTTTTCATACATTTCTTATACAGATTAGGTTCGATCCATACTACAGAATTGTTGGTTCGACGTTTTACGTCTACAGTACGGCCGACGTATCTTGGCGATCCTGAAGCTGTTCGGCTGTGCAATGGATCTTTTAGGAACGAAATTGTCTACTGCGCAGCTAATCGGCTTACTTCAGGACCGCCAAGATACGTCGGCCGTTCTGTATTATTTTATAAAATATTAAATTACGTCGATGATATTCATAGGATATTAATATTATTTTCAAATAAAACAATTCACGCAAAACTAGGCAGTACGGTCCGATTCAATATCAGGCTATAGTAGCCTGATATTGAATGGCCATAAACTAAAAAGATAGTATGTTGTCGTTTTCAATTTAGCCGGTAGCGCGTTTGGGATAAACACACAATGGAAATTGAAGGATTTCTGTAAGTATTAATAATTTTTATAACAACAAATACAAAGGTTTAGATGTAATATGTTTAGTTTTAGAAGTTATTAGTGTCATAGATAATTATCGAACCAATAGGTCCGATTAGGTACATATTTTTGACTTTTTGTTAGGCAAGACGAGGATACAAATCACAGTGACTGGGTCCCGTCGGAGTCACTGCCTCAGACTGCTGCTGACTGCGGTGACGGGAGCGGCGGGCCCGGGGGCAGCGGCGCCGGGAGCAGCGACGGTGCCGTGGACGAGAACGGCCGGTTGAAATTGACGGCTTTGCTGCGGGCGGCGAAGAGAGCCGTCCTTATTGAAGACAGGACCGCCAAACGGCCATGCCTCCGACCGGAGTTACCCACGCTGAAAGGGAAAGGCGTGGGTAAAAAAAAACAAAAACAAAAAAATATATAAGTAATTAAAGTTTAATTTTTGATTGCACGCTCACAAATCAATGTCAATAATTAGCTACGTATACAGACACGACTCGGTAAGCGAGTTGTGGTAGGTACACCAAGAACGAATATTATTCCACCTTGACACTCGTAACATATTACATATGTAACAACCGAATATCGTATACATAACATACATAATCAGCCTATAATGTTCCCACTGCTGGGACACAGGCCTCCTCTCTGTGAGAGGGAGCGGGCCGTAATCTACCACGCGGGCCCAGTGCGGGTTGGTAGATGTCACATGTCTTCGAATTTTTGGTTCTAGGACATGCCGGTTTCCTCTCGATGTTTTCCTTCACCGTTTTGAGAGCAGTGGCGATGAAATAATGTACACAAAGTAAAGCGCCTGTCAGGGTTCGAACCTACGACCTACAACTCGTAAGTCGTGGCCATTACCACTGGACCACCACTGCTCTTCTCTGAATATCGTATGTACCAATCAAAATAACTTGTGCGTAGAGACCCTTACCGACCCTTATTTTACGATGTTTTCGAAACAATAGAAATGAACACAATGAACGCACAGGTGCGGCGCGACACATGGTAAAAGTTCGAAAAACCGGCATGCGCGTTGGCCGCGCTAAATGCTAGAGACGATGTTAGAAGAAAAGGCAAACTTGGATAATGTCACCGAAAGTTCTAAAACGAAAACCTAAAACCACTCATTAAGACCGAAGGAGAATATGTAGCTTTCAAGTACGAAGGGGTTTTCCCAAGTTTTATAACGAAAATAAATGATAAAGGATCAATATGTATTGATCCGTCGTATCATTTACTTTCGATATTTTAATTCTTTTCATTGAGGTAAATCATTAATCGTTAATAATTTTCTTCAATGAAAAGAAGAACTTTTTAGAAGGTATTTTTACTTTATACGTGTGATTTTTCATGGCTGTAATTGCTAGTGTTAGTTGTTGAAAGTTTTTAATTTGCTTGAAGGTTTTTTTAATGTTCTAGTACAAAAGTAGTGCAAATTGTATTCGCCGTGAGTACCTAAATCTTTCGTCATCTAAACAATGATTTCATTTTCGTCCAAATAAACCATCATTAGTAACACGCACGCTTCCTAACCGAAAAACTTTTGTCGTACAATCTATACAGTTTTAATACAAACCTTTAGCTGAACACGCTTTTTGTTTACCAACGCGAACGCGTTATGTTGCGGGTGTGGATCACCCGCAACATAACCTTTCCGAGAATGTGTCGGAAGAAACTACTGAAGTGACTCCTGTGTCTGAAGAACACATATCTGTACTTCAGCCATCAACGCTGCGACGACATCCTCGTGCTGTACAGAATTTGCCGGATAGCTCTCATGCGAATACGGACCGAGTTTTGGAGTATTTAGATTCTAAAAATAATCAATATCAGGCAACAGATGCCGATTGATCACGGCCAGTTTCCCAGTCTTAAAAACATTTAAAATTCGAATTTTAAATGAAGTTATAATTCCAGCTCCGGTACCTAAACAAAACTTGTGCCCAAGTTAGAGCAGAATCAAAATAAAAAAAAGAGTAGGACCGTCCCTCATGCACGATGTTTAACTCCTATGGCTGACAAGGACCTATACGACGCTGCTGTTCTTAGCACGTCAAAATCGGAATCAAAAGTGAAACGAAGTAAGAGAGCAAATAAAAATAATACTGCACCCGCGAAGAAGAAAAATAGAACTGAAGACGACGATTGGCTATGTGAAATATGTAAGAGATGGTACTCAGAAGATGCAGCTTCTAAAAATGGAGCAGACTGGATTTCTTGTTCCTTCTGCTCTAAAACGTACCACGTACATAGCCTAAGTCAAGAATTTGAGGCTATTGAGACGATTTTTAAGTGTGATATGTGTTGCGCCGAAGAATAATTCTAGAAGATGTTACTAAAATGTTTATCTTGTTTTTTTTTATGTTTATGTTAATTTTATTATAATATTAATATTGTACTACTTAAATAAAGTTAACTTGCCTAATTCCGTTATATCAGAATTTCTTTATTCGCTGTGAGTACCTAAATCTTTCGTCATCTAAACAATGATTTCATTTTCGTCCAAATAAACCATCATTAGTAACACGCACGCTTCCTAACCTTTATTTATATTTTTGATTTTAGCTTCGTTCTTAAGATGAAGCTTGTGTGCCATGTTGGCTAAGAGCTAGAAGAACTAGGATTGGTCCACCAGTAGAACACATTCAACCCCCTTCACCTGATCATGTGGATGGTGATCATTCTGCTTTAATGTGTGCTGTATGTGGTCAGAGTCTGTCCATCACAACATCAAATGAAGAGTGGAGTCGTGAAAACATTGCCCGTTTGCTGGAACACCAGCAGGTATATTATGAGATAATATATTTATAGTAACTAGCTTATAGGCACTTGCCATGAAAAGGGCATTACTCGTATATGTTGCTAACTCTGGGACACTCATGAGGTTGGCTCTACTAACAACAAATGGATACTGGTCCCTCCATTGTCAAATGAGCCCTTCTCCTCCACTCCAATGAGCAATAAACTTATTCACTCATAGTAACACAACATAGTTATTTGGTAAAGGATTTTTGGAAGGTGAAGAAAACCAATCATTGTATCTCAAGAACCATTCTCCAGCTTGGGTTGCTTAAATTCTATGGGGAAACTCGCTGTGTCCTACCTCTTTTTTGTTTTGTTTCTTTTATGCTCAAACATATTTGGCACAACTTATTTCTATGCTATTTTTATATATATGGCCATCTCATGAAAAAAATAATTATTTACAGATGTCATCCATGAATGAAGTTTGCTGGAACCAAGCTTGAGATTTGAGCTTATATGACCCAGAAGGACCACAAGAAAGACCCCAGCGTATTGTCTTGCCCAATATAAGACGAGCGGCTGAAACACCAAGGCATTGCATTTTCCAAGAATGCATGGAACCAGAGCGAAATGTTTTGCCCGAAGAAACTAGGCAAGAAGTATTGATTAGGTATTAATGTTTTATACCAAGAGGTGCTCGTATTTGTTATCTGCATAGACATGCGGAAAATAACGGAAATCTCTATACTGCTGAATATAGCCTTAATAACTTTACTTCCATACACATAAAAGAGATTATTTTATGTTAATGGAAGGACTTCAACATCTCTTATGAGAATATTCAAAACTAACCAAGTGCACTACTTTATAGGCATAAGTAAACAAGAACATCAACAAATATTAGAAGCAACGCCCAGGCTTTGGAATATGCATCGACATAGTTTGCATTAACAGTCTTATTGTGCAAGTTAAGGACTGGAGATTCGGGAGACAGATTGTCGTGCTTATTTCAGGTACCAAGAAGGACCATAGAAACATTAATGCCTGTAGCAAGAAATATCTTGCTAACAGACTATGTTCCACAATTTCTTGGTTTTTCTCATTTAAGAAGGGAGCAGGTGGCAGCAAGAATTCCTACATTGCCGATTACATTTTTGGTGAACCTGATGCACCAGCTGAACAAAAACCCGGAAATCGATAACTGATGCAACATATTGTATATACGCAAAAAGTAGTAATTACTTGTTCCAAAAGGATACATATTCCCTACATTAATAAAACCATTTATCTTCTGAACGAAAAGTAATCGAAAAGGGCCACTATGTGAAATATCTCTTGGAACTCAAACAGACTCTCGTTCGTAGGAAAAGTCGCAAGATAAGCCTCTACCATTATACCGAATGGCCGAATCGCTGTGTACCGAGAGACAATGGACAGTCAATTGAATTCATCAAGACGGTAAATAACGAGAAGATAGTCAAATCGGAGTCCAACAAAGCAGGTGTTGGTCGCACGGGTACAGTAAGATTCACGAAAGATGACCACGGCGCAGAAGGCATATTTTAGGTCCCTTTGGAGGTGCGAGGTGAGGCGCGGGCTGAATGCGTCAAGACCGGAGCGACGCCATTGGTGCGCGCGCGTCTCGTGATAGGCTGCTCAGTCGCTATTCGTCTATCGCGGCGTCGACGCGCTCACACTGCTCTTGAGTACAGTCGAAAAGAAGTGTTTCTTTGTTTTAAATTGTTTTTTATTTGTTAAGTTTTCTTTGTTTGTTAAGTTTTTTGTTGAGATTTGTTATTGTGTTGAACTTATTTGCTATTTTAAGCCATCACAATGCCGCGAGGAAAAGGCAATACTTTGAATAGACAGTCGAGAAGTTTGGTGTACAACGTGTTTCAATATTTTTCACAAGATTTTAAAATACTCGAAGCTTACAAAAAAACGGCCGCGGCAACAAAGACGTCTATATCGACAGTACAAAGAATTATAAAAGAAAGTAAATCTTCACCGTTTTTAGTGGTTTTTAGAACCCCTGGTAAAAAGAGACCGCGCCGTAACCCTGCCTCCGACGTTGACGACTTTGACAAAGGGGTAATTAAGAGATGTATACATAACTTTCATTTAACTGAAAAAGAATTGCCAACTTTAGAGAAGTTACGAGCAAAATTACATCAAGATATTAACCTTAAAGGATCCAAAAAAAGTTTGGGTCGATTAATAAAAAGAATTGGATTTAAGTGGAAAAAAACAGAAAATAACCGAAATATTTTAATAGAAACATCAGCTATTCGGTTGTTACGAATCAATTACCTAAAAAAACTCCAAGAATATCGAAGACAAAATAGACCAATCATTTATACTGACGAATCGTACATCCATGCTACACATGCAAAACCCATGGCTGGGCTTACGGTTCTACATCAGGTCTGAAAAAGCCTATCTCAAAAGGCCAACGAGTCGTAATCGTTCATGCCGGGTCAGAGGCTGGATTTGTGCCCAATGCATTATTAACTTTCAAGTCGGGCACAAAATCAGGAGATTATCATGACGACATGAATTTTGAAAATTACCAGAAATGGATTGTAACTCAATTGGTACCCAATCTCCCACCGAACTCCGTTGTTGTGGTAGACAACGCCCCATACCACAATAAAGAATATGATATGGCTCCCACATCTAATTCCCGAAAATCCGACATGCAAGAGTGGCTTACCAAAAATGGAATCAGCTTTGATTCCAATATGTTGAAACCTCAATTGTACGATATAATAAAAAATAACAAACCTCGTTTAAAGAAATACTCCGTTGACAAAATGTTGATGGAAAATGGTCACGATGTTCTCCGTCTCCCACCGTACCATCCGGATTTAAATCCCATAGAAATGGCTTGGGCCTCTATAAAGGGTTACGTGAGTAGTAAAAACGTTAAGTGGAATATTGGCTGCGTTAAAGAAAAAGTGAATCTGATGGGACCAGAGGAATTAAAAAAACTATGTGACAAAGTAAAATCTATAGAAGAAAGCTATATAAAAAGTGACCACATCGTGGATGTGCTTACGGAGGAATTAATTATACGTGTGGGAGAATCTGACGAGAGCGAAGATTCGACAGATGTGGATTTTCCTGAATCATCGGAAGATGAAGACTTTAATATGGAACCCGGCCCCAGTTCCTCAAGTTCCACGATTCCCTCAAGTTCCATGATAGAGGGAATCATGGAACTTGAGAATAGCGATAGCGACTAAATGTGTTTCACATATTTATAATATTTTTGGTTCAATTTATTTTAATAAACATTTTTATTGAACAATCAAACAAACATGTTTATAACCAGCGTTTACAACATTACACAAATTATTTAACCAACATTAAAATATTATTTTGTCTTTTCTTCATGAGTGTACGTGCGCAGACGGCCGCCATTTGTGGTCATCTTTCGTGAATCGTACTGTACCTTTTGCGTAATTGACGTATGTATGAGTTGGTGGATTAAGGACAACCACTATAACGTGGAAAGTGTGGTGAAACATGTTCGAATGATGCGTCCCTGAAGTGTCACTAACTCGAGACAATAATATTAATATGGTGTTTTCTTGAGAAATTCATAATGCGCAGTTTGGCATTTATAAATTAAAGAAGAAATTAAAAATAATTTCAAATTATTTATAATAAATTCCGGCGCCCCCAAGCGGAAGAAATTGCGAGAATCGTTGCCATTCAAATGGATATATTCGATAGTATTGACGACATGGCAATTGAGGAAGAAGCCATAATAAATGAATATATTAATCCAAGTGAAAGAAAGGAAAGAATTGTAAGACCGAGAGTCGAATCACTTTAACGTGTCGGATTCAACCGAATTCCTTCGTCGATTCAGACTTACCAAAGAATCACTGCATTATTTTCTGCTCTTGTGTAAAGATAAAATCGAGAGCAAGTCACAAGTGTGACTTATTATAAGCGTATACACACATATTTATATTGATTTGGACCAATGTAAGTAATTAAATACTAAAAAATACATTTTATTCCACATATGTTACAACTGCTGATTACATTAAGATTCTTTGCCACTGGGAGTTTTTACATCACTGTTGGTGATTTTTGAGGTATTCATAATTCAACTACATGCCGTATCATGAAAAAATTTGCTGATGCAATCGCATCTGAAGCAAACATTTATTAAGTTACCATGCCTTACAATTGAATGACATTGAAGAGAAGAGACACACAGCCATGTTTGCTGCATTGGCCCATATAAAGAAACAGGACATTGAAGACGCTTGGTTGCACATCATGGAAGATGCTCCACAGAACGAAGCATACGAAAAATTCAACGACTATTTTGTAGCCCAGTGCTTCGAAACCACTAGTGTAGAGTTTATTTGGAATGTACATGGGGCTCGTCATAGGACAATAAATCTAGCAGGAGCATGGCTTAAACGTTTGAACAACAAGATGGGTAAAAGAAAACCTTAAATGCTTCAGTTTCTTGATACACTTAAGAATAAGACTGAACATATAGATTAGAAATTGAAGAATTTCAGATTTAATATACCACTAAAGTTGAGAACACGTCGTCTATTGCATACGACAAAGAATTGAAAACTATTTTGGACAATTACGATAACATGCCCCTGGCTAAAGTTCTTAAAAAACTTTCTGTTATGCAGCATTTTTAGTCTGTGCTGTCTTTCATTTCAAAGACTTGTAACGTGGTCTTACTCTATGAATAAATTTAAGTCAGTGGTAAGTATGTTGAATTGTTTAACCTATTAATCTTTTTGTTTTTATTTTTCATTTTTGTTTTGCTGTGAAGTACTTAAAATATAATATTAAACTTATTTATCTTTCGTTATGGAGACGTAAGGTTAACTTAAATAAATAAATAACGTTTTTTATTCCCCTCCGTATCAAAACGTCCTAAAAGCAAATGGTCCTATTAGCAAAACGACCCATAATCAAAACGACACTTTAGCAAAATGACCTATTCGCAAATGGTCCTATAAAAAAAGACGGTACGGGCACTCTCGGTCCTCACCGAGAGTGCGCGTATCGGTATAGGAAGTTCGACTTTCCTTTATATAAACTTGTAATAAGTAAATAAGTCCGTCCATTTCAATTCATGTCCCAACATTTGACGACCGTGTGCAACAAGAAACTGCTAGTTGCAGCGAAGAAAAACTGCGGCTTGGTGGCGTGTTCTGGAATGTTCGAACGGCCACGGGAAAAAACGCCGCTGCTCGCCGCTCATCGCGGCCACGTGCAACTAGCACTTTCTGGAACACAAGGAGGCTACTGCTACCTATTTTGAAGATCTACCTGGATATAGCGGGCATCGCATCAGGTGGTCTATCCGAGGGAAGTAAGCTCGTTCCTATCATATTTTCCGTTCCCGATTTCCGTCTTTATTTTTGTATTTAGGGTTTACTGCTCCGTCTGATTTAAAGGGCAGCTAACATAACATAAGCGCATTGTGGTCATTTACAACGTAATAATAACACATAAAAATGGTGAGTATATTAGGCAACTATTAATATTAACAGAGGGAATTGGAAAAACTTGTGCTTATAAATTACAAGATATTTTATTTACTAGGCCCTAGTGCAAAGGAAATCCCTAGTGACTAGGGATTTCCTTTGCATGTCTTCGTGGGCAGGTGGAAATAGAGCAGAAATGTCGAAAATTGCCCTTAAAGATTACAAGAACGTTTAAAAATTCTTTCATGGCATGATTCAAGCTTGGGTGGGATCCAAAATATACTATACAAGACAATCAAACATTTTTCAAGATTATTAAGAAAAACTCAAAGCAACAAAAATACATGAAAAACCTTAGGATGTCTTCTAAGAGACGTCGCAAGAATAAGGATAATTTAAATAAACAGCAAGAGTGGAAAAAAAAGACAACAAATTGATGAAAAAAAGAAACGGCAAATTCAAAAATATGCACCAAACGATAAGTCCAAAGAAATAACTGAAGGAGAAAGCATGCAAATTCAAGAACAAGAAAGGAAGAAAGAAAATATTCCTTTAAATAATACGAGTGATGATGATTTTGTTTATTTTTGTTTTTTTCTTAAAATACTATTTTTTAAGAGTACTATGTATATTTTTTATTTATAGCTTATTTTGAAAAATGCTATATTTCACTGAAAAAATGTTGGCAACCCTAGATGTATACAAGCAAATATATGTATTTGTTTAGCGATGCGCGTCGACAAGGGCCTGCGCAGATGGCGCCGCAGTTCCTCAGTGTATCGGCCAAGTCGCAATGACACGGAAAGCTGCTGTGACAGACGATGAAGCAGTTAAAAGCTTAAAAAAAAAAAAAATCCTCGCCCAAACTGCCGGCGTATTCCGGCGGCGCAACATATGCAAAGGGTTAGAAAATAATTGGACCGTTCACCACGTTTATAACAGCGTAGAACGGGATCGCCACGGAATCCCCATACTTGCACGATTAGAAAAGGGTATCGTCATTCATTTATAGACGAACCAAGTGCCTCTTGAGTCCGCCAGTCACGTCGAACACAACGTCCGAAGATTCCGACGAGTCTCACGGGTATAATAGCTGCAGATATTTTACTTAGATAACCAAGAATGCAGGAGCGAGCGAAGCGAGCTTGGAAATTTTATTTTGATCATTCAAACACTAATAGGAGCAACGCCAAGCGGGCCGTCGTCGACCTAATCAATAAAGCTAATATAAAATGTATGTAGTAGTAATCAATAAAGCGTTAGCTTTATACATTATACATTTTATATTAATAAAATGTATACTGAGTTTGTTTTATGTTATTCGAGTTTAAATACTTTAAATAGGCAGACATGTTGTTGCATCAAGATGCATCAGTTAATGTAGTTCGTGCCAACAAACTGTCGAAAAATGTTCACGAGAAGGAAAAAAAAAACGAAAGGAAGTATCGAAACAAATGACTTTATTCACGAGACACAAATGGAATTAATTAGCGGGAGCATAACAATTGGACATTTCCTAGAACAATAAAAATAAATTCCTTTTTTTTTTTTTTCATAAATAACAAAACTTCAAAATAATTCAATCTGTGGGCTAACTTCACAGAGGCAAGCCAGTTTGCAGAGGTTTGCAGAGGTTTACAGCTCTTGATTTTTTAAAATTTGCTTTATACTTGGACTGCTTTCGTTGGCCAAACTCTAACCAATGTAGCTGTCTACTTTAAACAACTCAACGTTCAAGACATACAAAAGGTGCGTGTTCTCGTGCGATAACGATGAGTTCCCTAAAACGCAAGATATCGTGGGCCAAGACATACAAAAGGTGCGTGTTCTCGTGCGATAACGATGAGTTCCCTAAAACGCAAGATATCGTGGGCCCCCACCACGACAAACAAATTGTTTTACCGGAAGATACAATTATTCTCTACATAGCCAAGTTTCTGACTTTTGCAGACAATCGCTGTTTCATTCAATCGCGTTGGCCGAATAACGACATTATTCAAGCAAAATTGTGGCAAATGTCTATTTACAATACCACAACTACTTTAATTACGGAAAAGAAATAAGCATACCGCGTCCTCATGAATTTTGACTGTTTGTTACCTGTATTTGGTGGGATCGTCCTTCCAGCGATGGACAAGTTCACAAGGGTATGGAAAATTAATAATTTTGTCGAATGCACGTTTATTTGAATGTGTTCGGATCGTCACCATGCCACCTGCTAGTGTCACCTGAAGAACAATGAACCCCAGAGATCTATGAAGCCTTTAGTGGGTGCGTGCAAATATGGACACTTTCATCATTAACACTGTAATGTTCGGGTGGTGGGAATCGAGATGGTACTCGTTCAAGTAATCGAACAGAGTCCTATTGTTGTAAAACACGTTAGAACATTAAAATAGTTGTCGTAATCGCTGCTTTATTATTGACAAAGACGAAAGAAAGAAGTGGGATAGATACATAGTGTAATCCGGACAATAATAAACGGGTAAAAGTACCTGCGTGAAATCCGTAGTACAAGTTATAGTAAGCGTTAAAAACTTAAGAATATAATTTGCGGTATTTCGACTTCAGTTTGCATTCTGTATCGTGTTCAAAGCGGTATCCACTGAGTGCTGATCTAGCATAGCATCAAGGTGTAAGACGGTTCAACGGTAAAGTCAGCAGCAGCAATAGCAAGGTCTAGTCAATAGTCGAGGCTTGGTCACTCGAAACGTGACCAAGCTACTTCGGGCGTGTTCAACGGCTATCAGCGGTTCCTCAGTAACTTCGAGTTGCTACCACTGCACAGCCTTATCTTTTTCGATAAATCAACCGGCGGTCTCCAAGTAGAACATCGACGCTCGCCACGGTACACAGAAAACGAAGTGAGTAATATTACCGTGTATATTGTATCTAATTAATATGGCCAACTCAGAAGATGTAAAAAATTGTGGCGGTTTTATTGGTATATCTTTAGCAGAAAGAAAGATTTAAAAAAAATTGTACATGTTTATAGATCATTACTATCACCATGACATGAATGCCGAAAAGTTCAATAAATGGTTAAAAGAAAAATTGATACCTAATTTGAATGAACCCAGTGTCATTGTGATGGATAATGCAAGCTACCACACTGTACAACAGAATAAAGTTCCTACGACACAAACGAGACAAGCTGAAATACAAGAGTGGCTCGATTCCAACAGAATAAATTACGAAGATTGCCTAACAAAAGCAGAATTGTTATGTTTAGTTAACAAACATAAACCCGAGCCTCTGTACGTAGCTGACAAACTTTTGGAAAAATACGGCCCTGAGGTACTGAGACTGCCACCTCACCACTGCAATCTCAACCTGATCGAGCTTATATGGAGCTCAGCTAAGCGTATGGTGGCAAAAAAAAACATTAATCTGCCCGCAAAAGAAACAGTAACACTGACAAAAACCTCATTTGGCCGAATAACTGCAGAAGATTGGAAAAAAATGACAAATCATGTAATAAATGTGGATAATAAATAAATCACTATAGTGCAATAGGTTATAGAGGTCATCAACAGTTGGTCCAAAAGAGTCTTCAAAGAGAGAGAGACTTCAAAATATTTAAGAACACACTTCTTAATAAACAGTCCCGTACATATTAAGACTTAATTATAGAGACTATATCTCAAAAAACAAACAAACTGTACTTATGGCTTTTTACCCGACTGCCAAGGAAGGGTAGAATGCGAAAGTAGAAAGAGATTTTTCTATCATAGGTGAGATATAATCCACTAGAGAACTCCAAGAGTTAGAACAGTTTATCCCCAAGACTGACATGGTTTTATTAAGACAACTACATTTTGGACTTTTTGGTTTTTATTTTCAATATAAGACAGCACTAACGAGACACAGTTACAGTTGGATACTTTTTTTATTAAAGTACAACATTTTGTTGATACAATATGCTAAGATATATTAACAAGGATAAAAACAACCACCGCAACAACAACAACCACCGCAACAACAACAACCAAATACATCAACCCACCCAACCAATATCGTCGTCTAAACAACACATGTTTGAGTTTCAAGAATACACAATTTTAACAAAGAATTTCCATCAACCATTGGGAATTTTCCAGTGTAACACAAACCATATAACCAAACCTCGACAAACCAACATAAATTCAAACGTGTGGATAAAGCACATACGAACAGAGCAAGCTATAAAAAAGCTTGTAAAAAGGGCCAGCATTTGGCTTGGCTTGTGTGGTCGGGATTGCAAGCGCTTGCTGGCGCTCCAATAGTGTATAAATCAATTATTGTTGTGCATCCAAAAGTTTGTGAGTTAGTTAACGTTTGCACATAGTATCAATATTCCGAAATAATAAAGTAGAAGATAACTATTATAAACAGAAATTCGATAATCGAGAACGAGGGACACATCGGATACACCTAATTACATTGACAGAAACCCGAGAAACCGACACATTGACAATTGACATGCTTGCATTAACACTGACACAGTGACGTGACACTTCACACCAGGGTTGCCAGGCGTTGGATGTTTTTCCTCGTACCAGGGTTGCCAAGTATCTCGTAATTTCAGAACATAATCTCGTAAAAGTAAAAAAAAAACTCTTTGTATTTTAGTGTGTGTACATAAATAATAAATAAATTAAAAAAAAAGTCGTAAATTCCATAGTTTACACAATGTATAAATGAGTAGGCACAAATGATTAATTAATAGAATAAATTCTATTAAAGTACTAAGTACGTGGCTAATTAGAATTACATTAAAATGTCAGGGAGATTACTTAAATCATCTTTGTTATTGTTGTACAGTGTTTCAGTTGTCATTCTAGAATATATTTCCTTAGAGGGTTCAAATGTTATACAATTTCCTTGACGATTTGGGCCCTTAGCACAATCGGCAGCTAAAAGTGTACCATTTACTGCGTCTGTAATAAGACGATTTCTAAGGTCTGTTTTAATTAAATTTGTCTTACTGAAAACACGCTCACAGTCTGCATTTGCATGAGGTAAAGACAGAACTGCGAGAGTGAAACTGGCCAATTGGGAGAAATCTTCTGTTTTAAGTAACATTGCCCAGAACTCATCAGGACCTTTAATATCTTGAAGCCGTTCTGGGTACCGAGCTTTTGCAATAGGCAGTCGTCTATCTGTTGCTTTTGGTTATCACTGAAAGATGCAGTTATGCGTGGTAAGACTTCCATGAGGGGCATCAATGTTGGGACGTGATCCCTGAAATCATTAGAGAGAGCTGATTCTGGTCCTAAGGCTTGAAGTTTTGACAGCACAGGGTCTTCCATATCGTACCGTTTTCTTATCTCTAAAGCACCAGTCCTAAGGAAATTTCTGCAGCTTGTGAAGAACTGTGCCTTTTTTGCGGGCTGCCTGACCACATCAGGATGTTTTAGTAGTTCGTATACTTTAATTCCAAGATACATTGCGGCGTCATGTAATTGGAATTGCTCATTTTTAGGGTCCACTTCACTTACATTTGGACGCATAACATATTCTCGTTTTAAATAACGTAGGAGAAGTTCTTGATATAAATCTCGAATTTTATCATGCAGCTTGTGAATAACCACTTTTTAATTTTGAAATTCTAGATTGAATTTTGTGAACAAAGGCAGGGACCAGTCGAGAAAACAAAAATATAACTTGTGAAAAGGATCACACAGCTTTTCCAAGATGGATATTGCTCGATTTTTTACCTCAGCGTTTCCTTTGTGTATTGGGTTTGTAGTGAAATCAATAAAAAATAAACGCAGTGCTTCCCATTGCTCTAATATTCTTGCGACTACTGCTGTTAGGGACAGCCATCTGGTTTGAGATGGTTTCAAGATTTTATGTGGCTCAACTTCAAGAAAAGATTGAAACTTGCGGAAATCAAACTGCCTTTTGTCACTGTTTAAAAAAAAGTTATATATGTCACGAGCTAGTTGTTCTGCTGATTCCGGAATTTCCTTACAAGCCTGACTTGCACATAAGTGTGCTGAATGGCAAACACATTTCGAAATAAAAATCCCTGGTAAGTCTCGCAGTAAACGTGTTTTGACTGAATCATTTTCGCCCATCATGACGTTACATCCATCCGATCCAAAGCCAATCATGTTTGAAAGTGGCACATTACGACTGGTAAAAGAATTTACTAACGCTCTGTATATATTTTCAGCGCTTGCCGTAGGAACTTCATCGGTGCCCGTTTCTGTCTCTTTAAAAATCTTATATAATTCCCAGAATACGCTGCAGATTTTCTGAGCATCTTTGTCAAAATAACGTACCACAACACAAGCCGTTTTAATCGTAGATACGTCTGTGGTCTTATCAGTCAGTGCAGAAAAAAAAGTTGATTTCAACTTACTCGCCAAATCAATTTTGTGCCCTTCCCCAATAGCATTTTTTACAACTGCAGTGAGTTTAGTACGCTTAAGTTGAATTTCCTGTACTAATTTTGAATCAGTAATAATATCTTTTAACAGATCAGTCAAATGGTCGGCCACAGAAAAAGCAATATTATGTTCTGCATAAAATGCAGCTAGTTTAATCTCAGCTCGATCCTTTTGTTTATTTTTTGCAGGCGTACACGCCTTAAAACCAAACGAAGATAATTTTTGGGATTGTAGACCCGAGGAACCAGGTTTGGTTCTTAAATGTTTTTTTGATTGTGCGTGACTTTTGAGATTTATGATTTCGGCTACTAAGGAACTTGATGGACAGAATGCGCACTTCGCCCTTTGAGGATTTTTAGGATCTGGCTGCAGCCAGTCTCCAAATATCGGATCCTGTAACCATTCATCCCGAAAAGTTTGAGAATGATGTTTAAAAACGTTGTCACCTTTTTTTTTTGCTGTCCATCCTCCCTTTTTAGTTATTTTTCTAGGTGGAGTGGGTGGAGATTCACTGTCACTACTCATTATTTTAAATTAATCACTGAATAATTCGGAAGACACATCAAAATGCACTGGAACTCAAAAAACTTCAACTACTACTGAGTTAAATTATATTTCTCTACGTGTTTCGGTTAGAGCAAGGGAGATAAGAATCCGATGAGTGCAACAAGGATAACTACAAAGAAATACATTGAGCGGGAATTCCCCGGCCAAAGACTACAGAGGTAATGAATCTAGTGATGTGCTGAGTGAGTCGATCGTTTATTACGATGTTTATTGTAAAATTTATTATAATATTTTGATTTGGATACATGGTGCAGTCAGAGGAAAGTTAGAACGAGGTTATAATCTCGTAAAAAAATATACGAGTTTTTTTTTTCTCGTATCTCGTACAGACACCATTAATCTCGTAACGTTACGAGATTTCTCGTACATCTGGCAACACTGCTTCACACCACACTTGCTTTGCTTGACAGGATGAGAGTTGACATCAGAGCAATTTAAAACCACTGTCTGTTGACACCAGCACAGTTAGGTTGCGTTTCAAGTTATGCTGTAATCGATTTGACCGTACTCAATTCTCTAACATGTATAACGTTCACATTCAAGTCGCAATCTGTCAAACTTGTCAAAAATATTGGTAAATAGTTTTTTTTTTTGACAGATTGCCAATGAGATGCGAATGTGAACGTTCTTAAAAATAAGGGAATTGCAAGTAGCATGACCGCGATAACGATGTCCCGTGACTCATCATAGATGACGTCATGACATGCGCCATCTTGCGTTATTACCGACCATAATCACCGTGAGCACTGTCAAAAATGACAGTTGGACGGCACACCCACATCTGTCACAGTTAAAACCACTATAGTTTTCTTACTTCTCCCTTTACTCAGGCCAAGGCACATCAAAATCTATCCCAGGGTCATTTAGTTCCGATAATGTTAGGTTCGCTCGTGAACGCCATAGAGTACTATTACCATATGGGTGAACGCGCTCACCGTGAGCGCGTTATGTTGAAAGAGCTCTCGACAATTCAACACTCCTAACGCGCTCACACTCACAGTGCTCGCTCAATGGACTACATTATAGTATTTCTTTGTGTATATACACCAGAAAATTCTTCTTCTTTGGTTAGGTGGCGACCGTAGCTAGAAGCACAATTTGCCACGAAAATGCCACGTTAGAAGTGCGACTCAAAACAAAATAGAATTACTGTGACAGCGCTTACGGTATTATTAATTTAGGGCATGGTCGGCGTTATCGCAAGATGGCACATGTCATGACGTCATCTATGATGAGTATTGTCGATGTCGGTTATTGACGATGGACGATTTATTCACAGGAACAGGACATCGTTATCGCGCTCAGGTTGATTCGGAATGGTTAAAAATACGCTCATATCGATTACAGCCTAATTCGGATTCGGAATCGGAATGCACCCTGAGTGTCATGCCTGTGCCTGTCATGTCATGTGTCGTCCCCCTCGTGACAGTGCGTTTGCACTGGCGAAACATTAAAAAACGACAAAACATGTTTAAAGGCTCTTACATAATGGCAACAAAACAATTTCTAATTTAAATTAATTAATTTTTAATTAATTAAAAAATTGAATTCATTTTCTGAGAAAACTTCACGGCGAAAAATGCGGCGGCGTCGCGTTGCGCGAGAAGTCGCGCCATATAGGAGAGTATGTAAGAGCCTTTAGTCTCTACTTCCTGTCAAAAATTGTATGGAACATTGACCGAAACTAGAGATTTCATTCAACATGTTTTGTCGTGAATATTTCGCCAGTGCAAACGTACGGTATGATTTATTGCAATTTTCTTTGTTATAATCATGTACAGTGTTGCCAACTTAGCTACTTTATAGCTAGATCTAACTGTTTTTCAGAGTCAGGCAGCTACAATTTAATCAAACTTTTAGCTACTTTTTCTTGCAACTTTTCATTTCATCATGAGACGTGAGGCTATCGAGATTTGTAAAGCAGGGGGGTACAGAGCACAGTCTCGAAAAAAAAAACTTTTCGCGAATTTATGGACTATGGTAGGTTAGGCTGGCTACTAGCAGTTGGCAACACTGATCATGTAATGTCATCTTTTCTAAATTGCGTGATTTATTGATTTGTCTGGAGACGAAACTTACTAATATAGATCTAGCCAATCACAGTTGTCTCGTCATATCATATCAATCAAGTGTTCTCTTGTCGAGAAGAGCAGCGAGATTTATTCATCTTGCTAAATCGTTCGTCAAGATAGAGTAAATGTTAGTAATCAAAGGTGCCATTCTTGTCTGGTTTGTTTATAATTTTAACTTCAGGACTTCGGCATGTGTGAAGTTTTACAAACACACATGACTTGGGTACCGAACGGTTGAGTTAAGCGGCATATTGTACTCTGTAGACTCGTAAAAAAACTTGCTGATCTCAGAAATCGCTAGGACTTATTGTTAATTGCTAGTTCTAAAAAGAAATGTTAAAAGGGTAGATATTGTTGTTGTTAAAAATGTGAAAAGGAAATACTGTTGCAATATTGTTGTTGTTGTATTACTTGATACATTATGGTGGTTTACAGTCTTGTGAAAGTTCCTCTCAATCCGGCTATCCTCGTGTAAGGACTTGCAATGAAAGCTTTATTGTTCTTATCACTATATTTAATACTTCCAACTTAATTACACTTAACCAATCTACTTAGTTCACATGTCTGCCCATCTGATAGGGTCACACCCAAATTCTCGAATCCCCGATGCCCGCTGGCTAGCAGGATTTGTTAACATTAAGCATAGCTTACACTTGAACAGTCCAACTACAACTAAGAAGAAGTATCAGAGACTTAGAGAATGATCTTTGTCTTTTGAAATCAAGACATTTCTTGGAATTATCAAATTATGTGAAATATCTAGACACTATGCCAGAGATGAAATGAGATGTAGCCAGGATGAATACAACCCTCAGACAGTCAGACCCTAAGTTCCTTAACATGATATTGGCGGCTGAGTTCCAGTGTATTTATTCATTCTTTTAAGTGTTTTCAAAAGCTACTACTTGGTTTTGTAAATGAGTTCTGCTGAAAGTGTTTCTTTCTGAACTTTGCACAGATTTCTGTTGGGAATGTCTGTTCATCTGTCTTATCTTGGTTTAGGTAGTTTCTAAAAGTAGGAAACTATTGTTTTTTTGAATGCCTAAAAAGTGAACCATCAAAACTAATAACTGTTGATTAGGTTTGAACACACAATGAGACTTTTTGTATTTAATTTGGAGACTACACAAGAATATATCACTACTGTGGCAGCCACCAACCGGTGACATGTGTTTTTATACTTATAGTATTTTTTTTAATAAAACAATATTTATACCTATAATATTTAGTAACTATAGAGGAGAGTGCGTCAAAGGTTTTAAAAATAATCTCAGGTTTCAGTGGTCTTCAACAAGGAAATAGCTACACTTTCATTATATTATTTTGTACTTATGTATATTTTAAAACTTTGTGAGTTACAAAGACATTCCACAACATATACCATATAAAATGACATTGTAACTCAGACATATAATCGCATAAATTGCGATAGTAAGTACAGTAATCTAATATTGTTTTAGAAATCTTTTAATAGTTTGATTCGATTGGGGTTCTTAGCGTTTTAATGAATTTATTTTATAGCTGAGGAAAGAAGGTATTAATTAATTATAGTATTATTTTCCCTAAAATATGCAATTTTTTTTTTAGCCTATTAAGAAGGTTATTTTGATCTGCAGATTTTGTCTACCCAAAAACCATATTTTTAACAGCATTGAGTCTGTAACATCAAATTTACCACTACACAGGTAATAAGAATTATTAAAACTCATCATATAATTAATTATGTGTAAATACAAAATGTTTTACATAAACATGTAGCATCTCTCAAAAGGGCAGTATGTAACGAAAATTATAAGACAGGATTGTAATACTTTGATTATTACACTTAGGATACATTACCATGCTGCCTCTAATGCGTTTAAAAGTAGGTGGATAAGGCAAGTATTGAATGACAGTGGCTTACATACTGCTTAGTACACAGCTCACAGCAAAGACATGCCTCCACTTTAAAGGCTTCTGAAAGAGGTATAAATATTGAGGTAATAAGGAGAGCTGCAGGCTGGGCACAAAGATCTACATTTGCTTGTTTCTATAACGGACCATTAATTGTCAGTGATCGAAACCATTTTGCTCAAGCAGTGGGTTTAACAGATATTTCTTTGTAAGATACTTTTAAAAGTGAAGTGCTATGGTTAAGTGCCTACGTGTCAACTAGTCACCAATGATAGGTTTTTCAGATCCTGTTCGGAAGTTGTGTAAAAAAAATGTATGGCTATGTACTACTTTGAACTGCTACTCTTGCAGCCCAGCAAGGATTGACCTTAAAAACTCTTGAATCATGTCCACATAACGTTCTGTATTAATTGTTACTGGGTGGAGTTAAGAACTTTCGAAGAAATAAGGCCCAATGAGCCCTTTCGCTGAAATGGCCTTTCGCTCTAACATCAAGGTGGAAAATGACGCCCTTTTTGTATGGTCGTCATGGGAAAGTTCTTACACCAACTGGATCTTATAAGGATGAAGCTTCAAATCATATTTCAAAATTCGCCTTAAACTGCTTCGCAAAATCCCCAAAGTCACTGAATATAGGACCGACCTTGACGTCTCATTGGTCGAACCAGTTTTTTGGAACCTCTTCAGCCATTGTTTAAGTAACTGAATGCTAGGACACTGCCGGATACTCCGTAAATTGAATTGAACTCTGAACATACGCCGCACAGTAAGTAAGAATGACCATTGTCGTAAAACGCTTGAACAGCGAACGCGCGATGCTCTCCCGTGAACTGACTCATGGCGACTAAAATTGCGAGAGACGCGTGACCCGATCACACCCCGCTACCCCCTGAGGTCAACAATATATTTGCCAAGAAAAAAGTGAACTTTATTCTGACCCATCCTTTTCCCAAAGTAGTAGTCCCTAACGCTTTTTGCAATGCGAGGTTGAGCGTACGGGCGTAGCAGCCAAAGTGCTTCCATTGTAACATCGTTATTGCATTTTTAATATTGGCACCATTATCTCATACTACAAGCAGGACTTTGTCAAGCACGTTCCATTCCTTGACGGCGTTCTGCAGCTCTTCCGCTAAATGCATTCCTGTGGCTCTTTTTCAGTACCTTGCAATACAAAGTAGTACTGATTGCAGATCGAAGTCTGTCAATATAATGACCCGTAATCGACAAGTATGAGTCATTATTTCTAGATGTCCACAGGTCTGTCGTTAAACAAATTGTTGTGGCATCTTCGTTTACTGATGCTTTGGTAGTTTTGACAGCTTCATATTGTGCCGGAAGTAGTGCCGGCGTGCAAACCCGGTTTTCCGGTTTTGCTAAAAACCGGAAGCAGGACAAAATTTACCGATTTTTTAAAACCGGTGTTAAGAGACAAAACCGGAGTTACTTCCGTATTTCCCGTTATTGAATTAAATTTTGATTGAAATCAACTCTTTTCGAACGCACTGAAAAAATATTCAACTTAGAGTCGTCAAATATATCCTAACGCAACCTATACCCACATAAACGACTCCCTCCTCCGCGAAACGCGCACCCGCGACGCGGCTCGATTTGTTATCTGGCTATTTCCTTCTGTTGCCTCGTATCTTGCTCTTGTGCTGTGCTGTGTCTTCATAAGTGCTGACTATGGATGCATATTCTAATCCTAAATATGCTGATAATGTATTGTTACGGACTTTCTGACGGTAACGCTGCTGAGGCGCGGAGAGAATATCAACTTCGCTTTCCCAACCGCCGACTCCCACATGTAATCGCAATGTCTTCAGATCGACTTGACAAACTTTTAGGGGTATGAGGAACAGGGTGTAAAGTTCACTTATCCACCATAGAAAAGGGAGGATCCTCCAACCAGACGGGTGTTGTGTCTGGCGGGCAACTGCCCAACGATTGATGTTGGGTTTTTCGTATATATGTCCAGTGCACGGTAAACTTTAATTGCGCGATGCAGGATTTATGTGACGTCTGTCTGACGTCAGGTCTTTGATGCGTAGTTCGCATCAATGTGGCGATGTAGATACCGCCACAAACTTGACAAAAGCAGACAAATTGACATTGGTCGTTCCCGGAGATACACGGCTGAGGACGAGGAACTGATTCTTCAACGTTTTATTGACGACTATTGATAAACATCGTAGCGAGTGAGCTTGGTATGTCGCAGTGGAAACCCTGGTCTGTAGTTCACTGGTCAGGCCGAAATCCATACCACTACCAACCAGTCCAGTCATTAGAAGAGGGAGTTCCGCCGAGACGGCTTGAATTTTGTCGTTTTCAAACAATTTATTTCAAAGAGGCACATTATGCTAAGTGCCGACCCCGAGGGCGAAAACTAAAAAATATACTTTATGTTGACCAGTCATGTTTTGACCGTGATGGCATCACAAATTACCACAACTTACATTACTGGGCACCGAAAGCAGAAGCAAACCCTAAAAATCTGAAACCAACCGCGTCCCAGCGTAGGTTCTCGCTTAATGTTTGGATGGGTATTCAACGACAATTAATTGGCCCACATTTTTTACCCCGAACACTAAATGGGGAACTTTATGAAGACTTCCTACACTACATGGTTGATTAAAAAAGGTATATGCAAAAAAAAAAAAAATTGTAGATTTTATGGGTATCTAAGAATATTGTTTTCTTGTTAAAATTCTACTATACAAAAACTATAAAAATTTAGCTGAAACCGGGGCTAACACCGGTTTCCGGTGATGGGCCTTCAAAACCGAAATTCAAAACCGGTTTTGCACGCCCTAGCCGGAAGTAAATTGTTTGCAAAATACTTCTGCGTTTGTGTTATGAAATTTGGGAATGCGAACTTTACGAGTTCACGAAACCCATTATCTTCGACGATGGTAAAGGCCTGCATAACCCATATAAAAAAAAAAAACATTATTCAGTCGTCGATGTCCTTTTTTATTTTGCTGCAATCACGACGAAAAAATGCTAAAACAGCCGGATTCATCCTTAAATTAGCTCTCGTTGCTCATCGCGAAGTTGACGGCTGTGGCGGTGGCACATGTTGAGACCTGATCTCTTCTTGACTAACATAATTTGGTGCAGTTTGCGGTTGTTGGAGTTCTGCTGCTTGTCGTGCCACTAAATTAACGGCAAGGTGCTTTCGCTGAAAATCTTTTGTCAGATTTGAAACACCTGATTTACAAGAAATTTTGGCTTGCACATTTGACGCCCGCCCATATACTGTGCTTTATCTACAAAATGGTCCATGCTACACTTCTTTTCGGCGGCATATAGTTGTAGGTACTTATACACTAAAACTAAACACACAAAACTCTCTCGACTTGTGACTGAACGAATCTTCGGCTTTGTCAATGATGACCGTTTCGGTTCAGTGCTCACTGCTGGCTCAGTTCGACGTGTTGACTATTGCTTTTCGCGTTTAGTTTGCTTTTTCTCCAGCTCTTCGCCCTCTTCATCCAAGATCGGCATGCTGCTAGATGAACGAGACTCTTGTCTACCCCGTTTCGTTTTCTTTTGAGGACGAAATTCTTCCACCTTTTCTTCAGAGGATGTTTTGTTTAATTTATATGAAGATTTTGAAAGATAGTATATAGAAGTAACTGATGAAGTGGGGTTGTGGATCTGAAAACAAAATAGAATAAACTGCTTATTGAATTATCGAAATCATATTTAATTATTTCAAGTTTTCGTATTAGTTACGGTATGCTACACCTATAAATGTCACTATTAAGGGTCGTTTTCAAATTTAGGGCCAAAAAGATAGGAATTTCACGAATTTAAAATTTATGATATTTTCGTATTTTTTAGTATTTAGGTGCGTTCAGTAATTAAAAAACCACATGATAATCAATGATACCACTCATAATTTCTATAATAATGCATATTATTGAAATTAATGATCAAAATATCAAGTTTTTGAGTGACACAAATGAGACACATAATTTCTCTAATTCAAACTCAAACTCAAAAACTCAAAGCATTTATTTCAATTAAACCATTTACAGGCACTTTTGAATTGTCAAAGAGTCGGTCAGTTTGTCAGAGAGTTGAAGCTAGTTGCCCATTCCAAAGCGTAGATCTCTATGGAGAAGAACGGGCAAGAAACTCCAAGGACACTCTTTTAAAAATGGATATAGATATTACAAAATCCTGGGTACAGTATTCATGTTGCTTCTATATGTGAGAACAATGTAAAACAAAAAAAGAATCAAAAGCAATTCAAAGTTTAAGATTAAAAATAAGCTCTGGCAAATAAGAGGTGACCAGACTCAACTGAGCACCATCCAGCTCAACCATTTTGTAGGGAACCGGATGATCCAACACACGTGCCACCATCAGCGAGACATTTAAATGAGCATGACATACTCTCATCTGCCATGCTATTTCAAGTCAACATACATCATACCATACTAAACGGCTCCATGGTACTCACATTTACAATAATTGAAAAAATGCTTCTAAATTATACAAAACTAGTTTGCAAAGAAATTGAGCAATTAATATAATATTATTTTATTATTATATTTTATTATTTATTATATTAATTATATTTTGTAATTTACTGATTAGAACTCTTGTTCACTAATGATAATTATATATTTTTTTAATTATTCATGATTAATATTTGTAACAAAATTATTAAAATAACATAAAATTTGTAGACTCATAAATTAATCATCATTAAAATTATTAGCTAAAAAAAAAAAACAAAAAAAAAACCATTGGTTGTAAAAATAATCATTTATCATAATTAACTACTAATCATTGGTACAAATATTTTGATTTCAGTCTGTCTTTCCAATAAATTTGAGAAATTCTTTTTATGCCCGGAGTCGGCTTTTGTATGATCTCGCACCACAAAAGATCTGTTTTCCCAGGCAGGGAGCGTCTAACGCTGCGAAGACTCGTTACTACAGTTGGTGGTGCGTGTGACGTTGAAGCACTTGAAGCTATATTGCCATCTATCAACTAATTGTTATGTCGCTTAGTATCCGTACTTTTTTGTTTTCCGGTACTATATTTATATTATCTAATTCAGTTCCAATAGGAGATTTATATATTTTAAAATATCTTATATGCTTGTTATGTGTGCAAGCCATATTTAAGCATTCGAAACAGCTCTGCTTCCTAAATTCCAAATACGTAGAGTTTGAAGCCCACACCACCTGAAAGAAAAATATTAAATACACGTATTGTAACGGCTAGGGCTTTGCAGGGAGACTGCGCAGGCCGTTATCGATCAGGTAGGTAGTGTATAGAGGTAATTGAAACTAAATGGTAAGTTAAAACATATATTCTTCTTATAACACAAGACCTCAGCTAGGTCGCGGGTAAGGTCGCACTGTTCTGTCCAATCACTAACACTCTTAAAGTAAATAAATTGTACTTCCTTGCACTTAGTTTGCAGACGGAGATGCCTGTTCAACAGGCTCAGCGAGAGGCCGGCAGGGCCTTCGTTAGAGGCCGGTAGGCCTTCGATAGAGGCCGGTAGGGCCTTCGTTAGCGGCCGGTAAGGTCTTCGTTAGAGGCCGGTAGGGCCTTCGTGAGACACCGGCAGTACGTGTCGGCGACACGTGGTCAACAAGGCCTGCAGAGGCCCGCAGGTAGCTTGCGGGGTAGGCCGCAGGTAGGGTAGACCTCGCAAGGTCTCGGTAGCGTGCGCTGGCTGTTGCCTACGCGTCCTGTCCTCAGCCGGAACGTCGAACCCTGGAGCGCATGTCATTGCCTACGCGTCCTGTCCTCAGCCGGAACGTCGAACCCTGGAGCGCATGTCAGAAGCAGTGCAACTAGCAGCAGCCCGCATGCGATGTGCCAGCTTCTTCCCTTCTTCTAGCCACCAAGGAAACAGCGCGGGAAGCACAGTAATTAAAAGCTCAACACATCGCAGCGGTTTACAAGCAGAGTGTTTGCCAGCACAGCGTGGCACAATGACAGATGGAGTTAAGAGGTTAAGTATGCGAACACGCGAGCATAACACACAAAGTAACAATGATCATAGCAGATTGCTCATTTAATCGCTTATAATACATAGCTAGGCGCTACACCACCTTGATGCAGAAACAATACATACATAATACAGTCTTCCGTGCACTGAATATCCCTCTGACGCGCGGTCCGCCATTGACACTCGCGAAATCAGATAATACATATGAGATGAAATCAATATAGGTTATCCAGTGCAGAGGGTCTGGTATGATTACCAAATTAATGTAGAACTCACCCTAGGTCGGGGTACGTAGAATCTTGAGGATCAGGGAATAGCTTCTATAAGCTAGGCGAGCGGATATCGAAATGGCAGAGCGTCCTTCGGAAATTAGTGTTGTGCCACGTTTTTAGTGATGTGGTTAGGAACTTCTGAGAACCCTCACAACGCTACAGTATCATATATTTTTTTTAATATTAATTATATTGCATCAATAGTGATTGTTACGATATTTACCTGATGAACTTCCATAGTGCCCTTGAAAGTAGCGATATCTTTGGGCAGCATTAATTCCTTTGTTTTAATTTCATGCTCCTCAATAATTTCAATTTCTACGTTTTTTACGTTCTTTCGAATGACGTCTATAAATGCAGCAAAGGTTCCAACATCCTGCTGACACTTTACTTGATAATCAGCAGTCCTTTTTATTACTGCACCAATGCCATCAGGGGCCCCCTTGCCATGCCCAGCTTCTTGATGATTCCAAGTAACAAGGCTTAATTGTGGGAAGTCATTCTTCAATTGCGTTAAAATATAGAAAATATATTTATTTCTATACTGGCTAGAGGGGCCATCTGTCAAAATGTGGATACGATCCTTTGTGGTGATTTATTATAAACATATTTAATCAAATGATTTAGATGAGCCCACATCCCTGCTGCATCGTGACGGGTGCATTCACTGGCTGTACAAAGGGAGTAAGTTTCAGTCGCACGCAACTCGTTTTTTAGATAAACCACCGCTGTGTGAAGGCATACTTGACCACGGCTGCCACCAAAGTGCATGCTCTGAACTTCCTCCGCATATTTGTAAACATAATTTTCAAAATCCATGTGAATCAACGATTCGTTACTATTCAGTGATTCTTTCAAACGTTTAGTCGTAACATACTGGTTGACAATGTTACTTGTCAGATTTCTTTGGTTTCTTCTTGATTATTTTTATTTCCTTGGTATCTATTTTCTTTGTATCTCTTTCCCGTTCGAAGTATTGTATTTCTTGATCATTTCGGAATTATTTATATGGTACCGTCTTGTCTTTGCAAATAACGCAATTGCGACTAAGGCAATCAATATTATATTTATCACAACAGATCTCCATAAGCAAATTCTGGCTATCCTTTACATGAAGTATATTATTCTTATTAAGTGCTGATATCAATAAGTTAAAATTTGTATGCAATGTACAGGCACACGTATCACGATCATCGACTGGAAGTGGTCTGAGTCTTGTAAAGGTGGTGTAACTGATTTTAATGTAATTATTTTCGGCCAAAATTTTTTTATGCAAGTTTTTCATTGAATCTAAAAGATATCGTATTTGTTTGACGGTTCCATGTTTCTTCTTATATTGTTTTTTACCGGGAGTACAAAGCTATGACGCCAACAAACATAGTAAATGCATTCAAACAGTACGATGACGTAGTAGTAAAAATAGATATCGAAAGAGAGCGAAAGATTTGACCATGCTTATATGAATCAACTAGAAGATAAAGTTGAGAACCTGGAGCCTATACTATGCCTAACAAAAATAGAGATGAGGAATATTCCAAAGAAAGAAGGGGAAAGTAAAGTGGATCTGTATCAGATTATAATATCAGAATCAGCTAAAGTTCTAGATATCCCACTTGAGAAACGTGACATTAGAGACATTATCCGTACAAATAAGAAAGGTGGAGTGCCATCCATTATAGTCGACTTTGTCTCAGTAACAACAAGGGACAATATTTTGCAGAAAATGCGTAACTTCAATCGCAATAACGCCCAGGCTAAATTAAACACATCCCATATGAATATATCAGGTGAAAGAAAACCTATTTATATTTCAGAGTGTTTGACTATAAAGGCACAACGCTTATTCTATCTTGCGAGGAAGTTTGCTAATGAGAACGGGATCAAATTTTGTTGGACCTCATTTGGAAAGGTCTTCCTTCGGCAAAAGGAGGGGGATCAACAAGTTCATATCAAAACCATTCTACAACAGGTGGTAATTTTGAACCAAAAACACTTCTTGCGTGCATAATGCCTTACATAAATATTTACTCTTAAGTGAACATATCTACCTTATATTTTGCAGATCTTACTTATATCAAAACTATCATTAACATACGCACACTAACATGATACAAAAATATATATACGGTTTTTCAATGGCTAATCCGGATAAAGACATCTCAACTCAGATAGACAGCTTTCAAATGGCATCTTCCCATTACTGTGATACCGACGCTTGTAAAAATATTATCAAAACTTCTAAAACATCACTAAAATTATAACTCAAAACATCCGAAGTATTTATAAAAATTTAGATGGTTTCTAGGCTCAGTTGGCTAGGCTATCGTGTGAAGTCGACATCATTATCCTGACAGAATGTTGGTTAAATGAAGATAAACCAATACCAGCTATGGGACATTATGTGACATATTACAGCATAAAATGTTTAAATCAAAATGACGGCATTACAATATATGTTAAAAACAATCTTCAATGTACCCGTAGAAGAACCCGACCATATAGGGGCTAATTTTTTACTTTTAAAAATTGCTTCCGACACTTGTATTCTAGCCTCCTATAGATCCCCATCTATATATTGTATAGATAGCTTCCTTAGCTCCCTGGAAAATATCTTAAGTAATTTAAAAACGAAAAATATCATTCTGCTGAGAGATGTCAACATCGCCATAAAGCCTAATAGTACAGATAGAAATAGATCTTCGTACCTAAATCTTACAGCTGAAATGGGCCTTTTACCGGGACATACCCATCCTACTAGGCTACATAATTTCCTCGACCACGTAATGATAAGCACCACTGCTACAGTTATGGTTATGGATTCCACTGTCAGCGATGACGCCTCTGTAATGCTATGCCTAAGTAACACCTCCTCTAAAAACAACTATAATAAGAAAAGAACTACTACTAAAGTAGATTATGAGGGCGTTCTTGATAATTAAAAACCACCGATTTTACTTTTATTACGCCTGATTGCGATGCAAATATGGCCGCTACACGGTTTGTCCAGTGCCTTATGTCCACGATATCTCAGCACTCAAAAGAATCGTACGTTCCAAACCGTAAAGTTGTAGTTAAACCCTGGATCACGCCTGGCCTCTTGCGGTGTATTCGGCATAGGGATAGCCTTCATCGTAAATTCCTGGCAGACCCAAAGAACAAAATTGTTGAGGTGTCGACAAAAGGTATAGGAATCATTTTAATTTATTACTAAGGAAATTAAAAATAAATCACCAAAGTTCGGCTTTAAAAACTTCCAGAGACAGTAGGGAAACATGGGATATAATAAAATCCATTACCAACAAATCCAGGAATCAAACATCAGCTGATAAACTTCTAGCCACCACTGTTGATGCACAAGTACCAAATGCGATTGAGCAAATTAATTATTATTTTTCGAACATCGGAAAGCAATTGGCAGACAAAATAAGATCCCAAAATTCTTCATCTGCCCCATACAAAATGGAAACACTCCCTGCACGGGAATCAATGGTCCTACTTACCCCAGACGAGGCTGAAGTAGAGATTGTTATTGACAGTTTAAAAACCGACAGTGCCACAGGTTGGGACTTCATACCTGCTAAACTCCTGAAACTGGGTAAACAAATACTAGTTGCACCTCTTGCAAAACTCATTGAAGTCTGTTTTGAGCAAGGAGTTTTCCCCCAAAGTCTTTAAGAAAGCTTTGATCACACCTTTTCACAAGGGTGGGAACCAGGTTGACATTAAAAATTATAGACCTATCTCAGTTTTGCCAGTACTGTCCAAAATATTAGAGAAATTGTTAAATCGAAGACTCATGAAGTATCTAGAGCAGAACAAGATAATATCGGATGCGCAATTTGGTTTTAGGTCTGGGAAAACCACCATAGACGCGGTTAACCAACTTGCAGATTACGTCACTGGAAAAGTTGACACAAAGCAAAAATGTCTGGGTGTTTTCTTGGACCTGGCCAAGGCGTACGACACTGTGAGTACCCTTGTGAGCAAGCTGGAGCATGCTGGGATCCGGGGACGGGCTCTAAATATATTCACAGACTTTCTTAATGACCGGACACAAAAGGTTAAGATCGGCAAAGTAATTAGTAGCGAAGCAGGAGTGGACTACGGTGTGCCCCAGGGTAGCTGCCTATCCCCAAGCCTCTTCGTGCTTTATGTAATGACCTATGCCAGCAGTCTCTTACTAACGGAAAAATATTCAGTTACGCAGATGACACCGTTCTAGTATTTTATGGAGAGACTTGGGACGCGGCGCGTCAAGCTGCAGAGTTGGGGTTACGTAAAATAATTCACTGGTTGGAACTAAATCTACTAACGCTTAATACTTCGAAAACCGCATTTCTACAATTTACTTTCGCAAAAACTAAACCCGCGGGAATAAGTCTTAAGGCCCACTCCTGCCATGACCCCAATAACAGTCTTCAGTGCTAATGCGCTCCAATTACTCAACGACAGACTATTAAATACCTGGGTGTTATTCTAGATGAGGGACTCAGTTGGCGCCCTCATATTGAACTAACTTCTACCCGGGTGAGGAAGCTTATATGGGCTTTTAAAAATCTTCGACACGTATGCGATCTGGAACTACTCCGGACAGTGTATCTTTCTCTAGTAGAGTCAATCGTTGGCTATTGTATCACGGCCTGGGGTGGGGCCTGTAAAACATACATGATACACCTCGAGAGAGCACAAAGATCCGTATTAAAAGTCATGACCTTCAAACCCTACCGGTACCCTACAAAAAGCCTATATGAAAGCTGTCAAGTACTTACAGTAAGACAATTATTTCTACAAAATCTCACTTTGAAAAAACATGAAATTACACCGGTAAATCATTCGAACAAACAAAAAAGAACCATCGGTAATGTATGTCGCTCCGTAAAATGTAATACCGCATCCGCTCGACGGCAACACCTTTACCTAGCTATTCATATATATAACAAACTAAATAAAATGCTCGAATTCAACCCACTAACTAAAAAGAAAGCGAAGATGAAATTAAAATAAGATAATAATAAAATCGGTTGAACGGACTGTAAAAGGGTTTGTTTTAGTGTCTAATCTTATTTCAAATGGGGTATAGGCCTACCTACAATGGCAATTAATTGTTTAAATAAAAGTTCAGAAATTACAAAAAGGAAAATCGAACGCGGCTGCCAATTGTGATATCTAACCTTTGTGTGTTGTCTTACCTGCTGTGTAACTTTTGAGAAGGCCTGACCCTGCGCCGTCTGGGGAAGCGAGCCGACCACGCTTCGAAAATTCGAGTGTTCTAGCAGACGTGTGCGGCGCCGCATTATCTCGGTGCCAGAGAAGGTGCCGGATTCCTAACTGCTGTCGCTTATTGTCACACCTAGCTGATATGACTGTTGGAGCACAAACTGTCACATACCATACGGAGTTCACCGTTCTTTGATCCTTTGGTACTATAGTAGCAATATGACCCGTTTTGCAGAAAAACGAGGCGACCATTTGTTTCTGTGTGCTTCGTGCACGGCGACATTTTGTTGGAGTTGGCTCATCTTCAAAGGACCATACAGTCGACTGTCCAGTATCATAGTTATATAGCCATGTTTCGTCACCAGTCAGTATATCATACATGTTTTTTACCCGACTCGCGCCCGCGATATCGCGCTTGTTTGTGGCCTTTATGATAGCCACGCCACCGCGCCGGTCGAGTGGACTTGCCCCAGCATTTAGGGTTATTTTAATGTGAAAGTTTATTTGGAATGAATTTAAGTACTTACCTACTTACCCGATTCTTTCCATAATTGAACTTAGTCTACCTAATATCAAATAGATTTATATTTCGGTTATTTATTTCGCCGGGTTAAAGGCAAAACCATTAGTCCAAAAAAAAACAATATAAAAGAGGATTTGCTAATGATCTGTTATTGGTTAGTACTTACGCGAACGACATTTCACCCACGAAATTCTTATTTTGGAAGCGTGGTCGGCTCGCTTCCCCAGACGGTGCAGGGTCAGGCCTTCTGAAAAGTTTTAATGCTATCCTTATGCCTATGGTATAGAAGTCAAAATCGGTTGAACGGACTGTAAAAGGGTTTGTTTTAGTGTCTAATCTTATTTCAAATGGGGTATAAGCCTACCTACAATGGCAATTAATTGTTTAAATAAAAGTTCAGAAATTACAAAAAGGAAAATCGAACGCGGCTGCCAATTGTGATATCTAACCTTTGAGTGTTGTCTTACCTGCTGTGTAACTTTTCAGAAGGCCTGACCCTGCGCCGTCTGGGGAAGCGAGCCGACCACGCTTCGAAAAGTCGAGTGTTCTAGCAGACGTGTGCGGCGCCGCATTATCTCGGTGCCAGAGAAGGTGCCGGATTCCTGACTGCTGTCGCTTATTGTCACACCTAGCTGATATGACTGATGGAGCACAAACTGTCACATACCATATGGAGTTCACCGTTCTTTGATCCTTTGGTACTATAGTAGCAATATGAACCGTTTTGCAGAAAAACGAGGCGACCATTTGTTTCTGTGTGCTTCGTGCACGGCGACATTTTGTTGGAGTTGGCTCATCTTGAAAGGACCATACAGTCGACTGTCCAGGATCATAGTTATATAGCCATGTTTCGTCACCAGTCAGTATATCATACGTGTTTTTTACCCTACTCGCGCCCTCGATATCGCGCCTGTTTGTGGCCTTTATGATAGCCACGCCGCCGCGCCGGTCGAGTGGACTTGCCCCAGCATTTAGGGTTATTTTTATGTGAAAGTTTATTTGGAATGAATTTAAGTACTTACCTACTTACCCGATTCTTTCCATAATTGAACTTAGTCTACTTTTTTCGCCGGGTTAAAGGCAAAACCATTAGTCCAAAAAAAACAATATAAAAGAGGATTTGCTAATGATCTGTTATTGGTTAGTACTTACGCGAACGACATTTCACCCACGAAATTCTTATTTTGGAACCGTGGTCGGCTCGCTTCCCCAGACGGCGCAGGGTCAGGCCTTCTGAAAAGTTTTAATGCTATCCTTATGCCTATGGTATAGAAGTCAAAATCGGTTGAACGGACTGTAAAAGGGTTTGTTTTAGTGTCTAATCTTATTTCAAATGGGGTATAGGCCTACCTACAATGGCAATTAATTGTTAAATAAAAGTTCAGAAATTACAAAAAGGAAAATCGAACGCGGCTGCCAATTGTGATATCTAACCTTTGAGTGTTGTCTTACCTGCTGTGTAACTTTTCAGAAGGCCTGACCCTGCGCCGTCTGGGGAAGCGAGCCGACCACGCTTCGAAAAGTCGAGTGTTCTAGCAGACGTGTGCGGCGCCGCATTATCTCGGTGCCAGAGAAGGTGCCGGATTCCTGACTGCTGTCGCTTATTGTCACACCTAGCTGATATGACTGATGGAGCACAAACTGTCACATACCATACGGAGTTCACCGTTCTTTGATCCTTTGGTACTATAGTAGCAATATGACCCGTTTTGCAGAAAAACGAGGCGACCATTTGTTTCTGTGTGCTTCGTGCACGGCGACATTTCGTTGGAGTTGGCTCATCTTGAAAGGACCATACAGTCGACTGTCCAGGATCATAGTTATATAGCCATGTTTCGTCACCAGTCAGTATATCATACGTGTTTTTTACCCTACTCGCGCCCGCGATATCGCGCCTGTTTGTGGCCTTTATGATAGCCACGCCGCCGCGCCGGTCGAGTGGACTTGCCCCAGCATTTAGGGTTATTTTTATGTGAAAGTAATTTTGAATGAATTTAAGTACTTACCTACTTACCCGATTCTTTCCATAATTGAACTTAGTCTACCTAATATCAAATAGATTTATATTTCGGTTATTTATTTCGCCGGGTTAAAGGCAAAACCATTAGTCCAAAAAAAACAATATAAAAGAGGATTTGCTAATGATCTGTTATTGGTTAGTACTTACGCGAACGACATTTCACCCACGAAATTCTTATTTTGGAACCGTGGTCGGCTCGCTTCCCCAGACGGCGCAGGGTCAGGCCTTCTGAAAAGTTTTAATGCTATCCTTATGCCTATGGTATAGAAGTCAAAATCGGTTGAACGGACTGTAAAAGGGTTTGTTTTAGTGTCTAATCTTATTTCAAATGGGGTATAAGCCTACCTACAATGGCAATTAATTGTTTAAATAAAAGTTCAGAAATTACAAAAAGGAAAATCGAACGCGGCTGCCAATTGTGATATCTAACCTTTGAGTGTTGTCTTACCTGCTGTGTAACTTTTCAGAAGGCCTGACCCTGCGCCGTCTGGGGAAGCGAGCCGACCACGCTTCGAAAAGTCGAGTGTTCTAGCAGACGTGTGCGGCGCCGCATTATCTCGGTGCCAGAGAAGGTGCCGGATTCCTGACTGCTGTCGCTTATTGTCACACCTAGCTGATATGACTGATGGAGCACAAACTGTCACATACCATACGGAGTTCACCGTTCTTTGATCCTTTGGTACTATAGTAGCAATATGACCCGTTTTGCAGAAAAACGAGGCGACCATTTGTTTCTGTGTGCTTCGTGCACGGCGACATTTCGTTGGAGTTGGCTCATCTTGAAAGGACCATACAGTCGACTGTCCAGGATCATAGTTATATAGCCATGTTTCGTCACCAGTCAGTATATCATACGTGTTTTTTACCCTACTCGCGCCCGCGATATCGCGCCTGTTTGTGGCCTTTATGATAGCCACGCCGCCGCGCCGGTCGAGTGGACTTGCCCCAGCATTTAGGGTTATTTTTATGTGAAAGTAATTTTGAATGAATTTAAGTACTTACCTACTTACCCGATTCTTTCCATAATTGAACTTAGTCTACCTAATATCAAATAGATTTATATTTCGGTTATTTATTTCGCCGGGTTAAAGGCAAAACCATTAGTCCAAAAAAAACAATATAAAAGAGGATTTGCTAATGATCTGTTATTGGTTAGTACTTACGCGAACGACATTTCACCCACGAAATTCTTATTTTGGAACCGTGGTCGGCTCGCTTCCCCAGACGGCGCAGGGTCAGGCCTTCTGAAAAGTTTTAATGCTATCCTTATGCCTATGGTATAGAAGTCAAAATCGGTTGAACGGACTGTAAAAGGGTTTGTTTTAGTGTCTAATCTTATTTCAAATGGGGTATAAGCCTACCTACAATGGCAATTAATTGTTTAAATAAAAGTTCAGAAATTACAAAAAGGAAAATCGAACGCGGCTGCCAATTGTGATATCTAACCTTTGAGTGTTGTCTTACCTGCTGTGTAACTTTTCAGAAGGCCTGACCCTGCGCCGTCTGGGGAAGCGAGCCGACCACGCTTCGAAAAGTCGAGTGTTCTAGCAGACGTGTGCGGCGCCGCATTATCTCGGTGCCAGAGAAGGTGCCGGATTCCTGACTGCTGTCGCTTATTGTCACACCTAGCTGATATGACTGATGGAGCACAAACTGTCACATACCATACGGAGTTCACCGTTCTTTGATCCTTTGGTACTATAGTAGCAATATGACCCGTTTTGCAGAAAAACGAGGCGACCATTTGTTTCTGTGTGCTTCGTGCACGGCGACATTTTGTTGGAGTTGGCTCATCTTGAAAGGACCATACAGTCGACTGTCCAGGATCATAGTTATATAGCCATGTTTCGTCACCAGTCAGTATATCATACGTGTTTTTTACCCTACTCGCGCCCGCGATATCGCGCCTGTTTGTGGCCTTTATGATAGCCACGCCGCCGCGCCGGACGAGTGGACTTGCCCCAGCATTTAGGGTTATTTTTATGTGAAAGTTTATTTGGAATGAATTTAAGTACTTACCTACTTACCAGATTCTTTCCATAATTGAACTTAGTCTACCTAATATCAAATAGATTTATATTTCGGTTATTTATTTCGCCGGGTTAAAGGCAAAACCATTAGTCCAAAAAAAACAATATAAAAGAGGATTTGCTAATGATCTGTTATTGGTTAGTACTTACGCGAACGACATTTCACCCACGAAATTCTTATTTTGGTACCGTGGTCGGCTCGCTTCCCCAGACGGCGCAGGGTCAGGCGTTCTGAAAAGTTTTAATGCTATCCTTATGCCTATGGTATAGAAGTCAAAATCGGTTGAACGGACTGTAAAAGGGTTTGTTTTAGTGTCTAATCTTATTTCAAATGGGGTATAGGCCTACCTACAATGGCAATTAATTGTTTAAATAAAAGTTCAGAAATTACAAAAAGGAAAATCGAACGCGGCTGCCAATTGTGATATCTAACCTTTGAGTGTTGTCTTACCTGCTGTGTAACTTTTCAGAAGGCCTGACCCTGCGCCGTCTGGGGAAGCGAGCCGACCACGCTTCGAAAAGTCGAGTGTTCTAGCAGACGTGTGCGGCGCCGCATTATCTCGGTGCCAGAGAAGGTGCCGGATTCCTGACTGCTGTCGCTTATTGTCACACCTAGCTGATATGACTGATGGAGCACAAACTGGATACCATATGGAGTTCACCGTTCTTTGATCCTTTGGTACTATAGTAGCAATATGACCCGTTTTGCAGAAAAACGAGGCGACCATTTGTTTCTGTGTGCTTCGTGCACGGCGACATTTTGTTGGAGTTGGCTCATCTTGAAAGGACCATACAGTCGACTGTCCAGGATCATAGTTATATAGCCATGTTTCGTCACCAGTCAGTATATCATACGTGTTTTTTACCCTACTCGCGCTCGCGATATCGCGCCTGTTTGTGGCCTTTATGATAGCCACGCCGCCGCGCCGGTCGAGTGGACTTGCCCCAGCATTTAGGGTTATTTTTATGTGAAAGTTTATTTTGAATGAATTTAAGTACTTACCTACTTACCCGATTCTTTCCATAATTGAACTTAGTCTACCTAATATCAAATAGATTTATATTTCGGTTATTTATTTCGCCGGGTTAAAGGCAAAACCATTAGTCCAAAAAAAACAATATAAAAGAGGATTTGCTAATGATCTGTTATTGGTTAGTACTTACGCGAACGACATTTCACCCACGAAATTCTTATTTTGGTACCGTGGTCGGCTCGCTTCCCCAGACGGCGCAGGGTCAGGCGTTCTGAAAAGTTTTAATGCTATCCTTATGCCTATGGTATAGAAGTCAAAATCGGTTGAACGGACTGTAAAAGGGTTTGTTTTAGTGTCTAATCTTATTTCAAATGGGGTATAGGCCTACCTACAATGGCAATTAATTGTTTAAATAAAAGTTCAGAAATTACAAAAAGGAAAATCGAACGCGGCTGCCAATTGTGATATCTAACCTTTGAGTGTTGTCTTACCTGCTGTGTAACTTTTCAGAAGGCCTGACCCTGCGCCGTCTGGGGAAGCGAGCCGACCACGCTTCGAAAAGTCGAGTGTTCTAGCAGACGTGTGCGGCGCCGCATTATCTCGGTGCCAGAGAAGGTGCCGGATTCCTGACTGCTGTCGCTTATTGTCACACCTAGCTGATATGACTGATGGAGCACAAACTGTCACATACCATACGGAGTTCACCGTTCTTTGATCCTTTGGTACTATAGTAGCAATATGACCCGTTTTGCAGAAAAACGAGGCGACCATTTGTTTCTGTGTGCTTCGTGCACGGCGACATTTTGTTGGAGTTGGCTCATCTTGAAAGGACCATACAGTCGACTGTCCAGGATCATAGTTATATAGCCATGTTTCGTCACCAGTCAGTATATCATACGTGTTTTTTACCCTACTCGCGCCCGCGATATCGCGCCTGTTTGTGGCCTTTATGATAGCCACGCCGCCGCGCCGGTCGAGTGGACTTGCCCCAGCATTTAGGGTTATTTTTATGTGAAAGTTTATTTGGAATGAATTTAAGTACTTACCTACGTACCCGATTCTTTCCATAATTGAACTTAGTCTACCTAATATCAAATAGATTTATATTTCGGTTATTTATTTCGCCGGGTTAAAGGCAAACCATTAGTCCAAAAAAAACAATATAAAAGAGGATTTGCTAATGATCTGTTATTGGTTAGTACTTACGCGAACGACATTTCACCCACGAAATTCTTATTTTGGAACCGTGGTCGGCTCGCTTCCCCAGACGGCGCAGGGTCAGGCCTTCTGAAAAGTTTTAATGCTATCCTTATGCCTATGGTATAGAAGTCAAAATCGGTTGAACGGACTGTAAAAGGGTTTGTTTTAGTGTCTAATCTTATTTCAAATGGGGTATAAGCCTACCTACAATGGCAATTAATTGTTTAAATAAAAGTTCAGAAATTACAAAAAGGAAAATCGAACGCGGCTGCCAATTGTGATATCTAACCTTTGAGTGTTGTCTTACCTGCTGTGTAACTTTTCAGAAGGCCTGACCCTGCGCCGTCTGGGGAAGCGAGCCGACCACGCTTCGAAAAGTCGAGTGTTCTAGCAGACGTGTGCGGCGCCGCATTATCTCGGTGCCAGAGAAGGTGCCGGATTCCTGACTGCTGTCGCTTATTGTCACACCTAGCTGATATGACTGATGGAGCACAAACTGTCACATACCATATGGAGTTCACCGTTCTTTGATCCTTTGGTACTATAGTAGCAATATGAACCGTTTTGCAGAAAAACGAGGCGACCATTTGTTTCTGTGTGCTTCGTGCACGGCGACATTTTGTTGGAGTTGGCTCATCTTGAAAGGACCATACAGTCGACTGTCCAGGATCATAGTTATATAGCCATGTTTCGTCACCAGTCAGTATATCATACGTGTTTTTTACCCTACTCGCGCCCTCGATATCGCGCCTGTTTGTGGCCTTTATGATAGCCACGCCGCCGCGCCGGTCGAGTGGACTTGCCCCAGCATTTAGGGTTATTTTTATGTGAAAGTTTATTTGGAATGAATTTAAGTACTTACCTACTTACCCGATTCTTTCCATAATTGAACTTAGTCTACTTTTTTCGCCGGGTTAAAGGCAAAACCATTAGTCCAAAAAAAACAATATAAAAGAGGATTTGCTAATGATCTGTTATTGGTTAGTACTTACGCGAACGACATTTCACCCACGAAATTCTTATTTTGGAACCGTGGTCGGCTCGCTTCCCCAGACGGCGCAGGGTCAGGCCTTCTGAAAAGTTTTAATGCTATCCTTATGCCTATGGTATAGAAGTCAAAATCGGTTGAACGGACTGTAAAAGGGTTTGTTTTAGTGTCTAATCTTATTTCAAATGGGGTATAGGCCTACCTACAATGGCAATTAATTGTTAAATAAAAGTTCAGAAATTACAAAAAGGAAAATCGAACGCGGCTGCCAATTGTGATATCTAACCTTTGAGTGTTGTCTTACCTGCTGTGTAACTTTTCAGAAGGCCTGACCCTGCGCCGTCTGGGGAAGCGAGCCGACCACGCTTCGAAAAGTCGAGTGTTCTAGCAGACGTGTGCGGCGCCGCATTATCTCGGTGCCAGAGAAGGTGCCGGATTCCTGACTGCTGTCGCTTATTGTCACACCTAGCTGATATGACTGATGGAGCACAAACTGTCACATACCATACGGAGTTCACCGTTCTTTGATCCTTTGGTACTATAGTAGCAATATGACCCGTTTTGCAGAAAAACGAGGCGACCATTTGTTTCTGTGTGCTTCGTGCACGGCGACATTTCGTTGGAGTTGGCTCATCTTGAAAGGACCATACAGTCGACTGTCCAGGATCATAGTTATATAGCCATGTTTCGTCACCAGTCAGTATATCATACGTGTTTTTTACCCTACTCGCGCCCGCGATATCGCGCCTGTTTGTGGCCTTTATGATAGCCACGCCGCCGCGCCGGTCGAGTGGACTTGCCCCAGCATTTAGGGTTATTTTTATGTGAAAGTAATTTTGAATGAATTTAAGTACTTACCTACTTACCCGATTCTTTCCATAATTGAACTTAGTCTACCTAATATCAAATAGATTTATATTTCGGTTATTTATTTCGCCGGGTTAAAGGCAAAACCATTAGACCAAAAAAAACAATATAAAAGAGGATTTGCTAATGATCTGTTATTGGTTAGTACTTACGCGAACGACATTTCACCCACGAAATTCTTATTTTGGAACCGTGGTCGGCTCGCTTCCCCAGACGGCGCAGGGTCAGGCCTTCTGAAAAGTTTTAATGCTATCCTTATGCCTATGGTATAGAAGTCAAAATCGGTTGAACGGACTGTAAAAGGGTTTGTTTTAGTGTCTAATCTTATTTCAAATGGGGTATAAGCCTACCTACAATGGCAATTAATTGTTTAAATAAAAGTTCAGAAATTACAAAAAGGAAAATCGAACGCGGCTGCCAATTGTGATATCTAACCTTTGAGTGTTGTCTTACCTGCTGTGTAACTTTTCAGAAGGCCTGACCCTGCGCCGTCTGGGGAAGCGAGCCGACCACGCTTCGAAAAGTCGAGTGTTCTAGCAGACGTGTGCGGCGCCGCATTATCTCGGTGCCAGAGAAGGTGCCGGATTCCTGACTGCTGTCGCTTATTGTCACACCTAGCTGATATGACTGATGGAGCACAAACTGTCACATACCATACGGAGTTCACCGTTCTTTGATCCTTTGGTACTATAGTAGCAATATGACCCGTTTTGCAGAAAAACGAGGCGACCATTTGTTTCTGTGTGCTTCGTGCACGGCGACATTTCGTTGGAGTTGGCTCATCTTGAAAGGACCATACAGTCGACTGTCCAGGATCATAGTTATATAGCCATGTTTCGTCACCAGTCAGTATATCATACGTGTTTTTTACCCTACTCGCGCCCGCGATATCGCGCCTGTTTGTGGCCTTTATGATAGCCACGCCGCCGCGCCGGTCGAGTGGACTTGCCCCAGCATTTAGGGTTATTTTTATGTGAAAGTAATTTTGAATGAATTTAAGTACTTACCTACTTACCCGATTCTTTCCATAATTGAACTTAGTCTACCTAATATCAAATAGATTTATATTTCGGTTATTTATTTCGCCGGGTTAAAGGCAAAACCATTAGTCCAAAAAAAACAATATAAAAGAGGATTTGCTAATGATCTGTTATTGGTTAGTACTTACGCGAACGACATTTCACCCACGAAATTCTTATTTTGGAACCGTGGTCGGCTCGCTTCCCCAGACGGCGCAGGGTCAGGCCTTCTGAAAAGTTTTAATGCTATCCTTATGCCTATGGTATAGAAGTCAAAATCGGTTGAACGGACTGTAAAAGGGTTTGTTTTAGTGTCTAATCTTATTTCAAATGGGGTATAAGCCTACCTACAATGGCAATTAATTGTTTAAATAAAAGTTCAGAAATTACAAAAAGGAAAATCGAACGCGGCTGCCAATTGTGATATCTAACCTTTGAGTGTTGTCTTACCTGCTGTGTAACTTTTCAGAAGGCCTGACCCTGCGCCGTCTGGGGAAGCGAGCCGACCACGCTTCGAAAAGTCGAGTGTTCTAGCAGACGTGTGCGGCGCCGCATTATCTCGGTGCCAGAGAAGGTGCCGGATTCCTGACTGCTGTCGCTTATTGTCACACCTAGCTGATATGACTGATGGAGCACAAACTGTCACATACCATACGGAGTTCACCGTTCTTTGATCCTTTGGTACTATAGTAGCAATATGACCCGTTTTGCAGAAAAACGAGGCGACCATTTGTTTCTGTGTGCTTCGTGCACGGCGACATTTTGTTGGAGTTGGCTCATCTTGAAAGGACCATACAGTCGACTGTCCAGGATCATAGTTATATAGCCATGTTTCGTCACCAGTCAGTATATCATACGTGTTTTTTACCCTACTCGCGCCCGCGATATCGCGCCTGTTTGTGGCCTTTATGATAGCCACGCCGCCGCGCCGGACGAGTGGACTTGCCCCAGCATTTAGGGTTATTTTTATGTGAAAGTTTATTTGGAATGAATTTAAGTACTTACCTACTTACCAGATTCTTTCCATAATTGAACTTAGTCTACCTAATATCAAATAGATTTATATTTCGGTTATTTATTTCGCCGGGTTAAAGGCAAAACCATTAGTCCAAAAAAAACAATATAAAAGAGGATTTGCTAATGATCTGTTATTGGTTAGTACTTACGCGAACGACATTTCACCCACGAAATTCTTATTTTGGTACCGTGGTCGGCTCGCTTCCCCAGACGGCGCAGGGTCAGGCGTTCTGAAAAGTTTTAATGCTATCCTTATGCCTATGGTATAGAAGTCAAAATCGGTTGAACGGACTGTAAAAGGGTTTGTTTTAGTGTCTAATCTTATTTCAAATGGGGTATAGGCCTACCTACAATGGCAATTAATTGTTTAAATAAAAGTTCAGAAATTACAAAAAGGAAAATCGAACGCGGCTGCCAATTGTGATATCTAACCTTTGAGTGTTGTCTTACCTGCTGTGTAACTTTTCAGAAGGCCTGACCCTGCGCCGTCTGGGGAAGCGAGCCGACCACGCTTCGAAAAGTCGAGTGTTCTAGCAGACGTGTGCGGCGCCGCATTATCTCGGTGCCAGAGAAGGTGCCGGATTCCTGACTGCTGTCGCTTATTGTCACACCTAGCTGATATGACTGATGGAGCACAAACTGGATACCATATGGAGTTCACCGTTCTTTGATCCTTTGGTACTATAGTAGCAATATGACCCGTTTTGCAGAAAAACGAGGCGACCATTTGTTTCTGTGTGCTTCGTGCACGGCGACATTTTGTTGGAGTTGGCTCATCTTGAAAGGACCATACAGTCGACTGTCCAGGATCATAGTTATATAGCCATGTTTCGTCACCAGTCAGTATATCATACGTGTTTTTTACCCTACTCGCGCTCGCGATATCGCGCCTGTTTGTGGCCTTTATGATAGCCACGCCGCCGCGCCGGTCGAGTGGACTTGCCCCAGCATTTAGGGTTATTTTTATGTGAAAGTTTATTTTGAATGAATTTAAGTACTTACCTACTTACCCGATTCTTTCCATAATTGAACTTAGTCTACCTAATATCAAATAGATTTATATTTCGGTTATTTATTTCGCCGGGTTAAAGGCAAAACCATTAGTCCAAAAAAAACAATATAAAAGAGGATTTGCTAATGATCTGTTATTGGTTAGTACTTACGCGAACGACATTTCATCCACGAAATTCTTATTTTGGAACCGTGGTCGGCTCGCTTCCCCAGACGGCGCAGGGTCAGGCGTTCTGAAAAGTTTTAATGCTATCCTTATGCCTATGGTATAGAAGTCAAAATCGGTTGAACGGACTGTAAAAGGGTTTGTTTTAGTGTCTAATCTTATTTCAAATGGGGTATAGGCCTACCTACAATGGCAATTAATTGTTTAAATAAAAGTTCAGAAATTACAAAAAGGAAAATCGAACGCGGCTGCCAATTGTGATATCTAACCTTTGAGTGTTGTCTTACCTGCTGTGTAACTTTTCAGAAGGCCTGACCCTGCGCCGTCTGGGGAAGCGAGCCGACCACGCTTCGAAAAGTCGAGTGTTCTAGCAGACGTGTGCGGCGCCGCATTATCTCGGTGCCAGAGAAGGTGCCGGATTCCTGACTGCTGTCGCTTATTGTCACACCTAGCTGATATGACTGTTGGAGCACAAACTGTCACATACCATACGGAGTTCACCGTTCTTTGATCCTTTGGTACTATAGTAGCAATATGACCCGTTTTGCAGAAAAACGAGGCGACCATTTGTTTCTGTGTGCTTCGTGCACGGCGACATTTCGTTGGAGTTGGCTCATCTTGAAAGGACCATACAGTCGACTGTCCAGGATCATAGTTATATAGCCATGTTTCGTCACCAGTCAGTATATCATACGTGTTTTTTACCCTACTCGCGCCCGCGATATCGCGCCTGTTTGTGGCCTTTATGATAGCCACGCCGCCGCGCCGGACGAGTGGACTTGCCCCAGCATTTAGGGTTATTTTTATGTGAAAGTTTATTTGGAATGAATTTAAGTACTTACCTACTTACCCGATTCTTTCCATAATTGAACTTAGTCTACCTAATATCAAATAGATTTATATTTCGGTTATTTATTTCGCCGGGTTAAAGGCAAAACCATTAGTCCAAAAAAAACAATATAAAAGAGGATTTGCTAATGATCTGTTATTGGTTAGTACTTACGCGAACGACATTTCACCCACGAAATTCTTATTTTGGTACCGTGGTCGGCTCGCTTCCCCAGACGGCGCAGGGTCAGGCGTTCTGAAAAGTTTTAATGCTATCCTTATGCCTATGGTATAGAAGTCAAAATCGGTTGAACGGACTGTAAAAGGGTTTGTTTTAGTGTCTAATCTTATTTCAAATGGGGTATAGGCCTACCTACAATGGCAATTAATTGTTTAAATAAAAGTTCAGAAATTACAAAAAGGAAAATCGAACGCGGCTGCCAATTGTGATATCTAACCTTTGAGTGTTGTCTTACCTGCTGTGTAACTTTTCAGAAGGCCTGACCCTGCGCCGTCTGGGGAAGCGAGCCGACCACGCTTCGAAAAGTCGAGTGTTCTAGCAGACGTGTGCGGCGCCGCATTATCTCGGTGCCAGAGAAGGTGCCGGATTCCTGACTGCTGTCGCTTATTGTCACACCTAGCTGATATGACTGATGGAGCACAAACTGTCACATACCATACGGAGTTCACCGTTCTTTGATCCTTTGGTACTATAGTAGCAATATGACCCGTTTTGCAGAAAAACGAGGCGACCATTTGTTTCTGTGTGCTTCGTGCACGGCGACATTTTGTTGGAGTTGGCTCATCTTGAAAGGACCATACAGTCGACTGTCCAGGATCATAGTTATATAGCCATGTTTCGTCACCAGTCAGTATATCATACGTGTTTTTTACCCTACTCGCGCCCGCGATATCGCGCCTGTTTGTGGCCTTTATGATAGCCACGCCGCCGCGCCGGTCGAGTGGACTTGCCCCAGCATTTAGGGTTATTTTTATGTGAAAGTTTATTTGGAATGAATTTAAGTACTTACCTACGTACCCGATTCTTTCCATAATTGAACTTAGTCTACCTAATATCAAATAGATTTATATTTCGGTTATTTATTTCGCCGGGTTAAAGGCAAACCATTAGTCCAAAAAAAACAATATAAAAGAGGATTTGCTAATGATCTGTTATTGGTTAGTACTTACGCGAACGACATTTCACCCACGAAATTCTTATTTTGGAACCGTGGTCGGCTCGCTTCCCCAGACGGCGCAGGGTCAGGCCTTCTGAAAAGTTTTAATGCTATCCTTATGCCTATGGTATAGAAGTCAAAATCGGTTGAACGGACTGTAAAAGGGTTTGTTTTAGTGTCTAATCTTATTTCAAATGGGGTATAAGCCTACCTACAATGGCAATTAATTGTTTAAATAAAAGTTCAGAAATTACAAAAAGGAAAATCGAACGCGGCTGCCAATTGTGATATCTAACCTTTGAGTGTTGTCTTACCTGCTGTGTAACTTTTCAGAAGGCCTGACCCTGCGCCGTCTGGGGAAGCGAGCCGACCACGCTTCGAAAAGTCGAGTGTTCTAGCAGACGTGTGCGGCGCCGCATTATCTCGGTGCCAGAGAAGGTGCCGGATTCCTGACTGCTGTCGCTTATTGTCACACCTAGCTGATATGACTGATGGAGCACAAACTGTCACATACCATATGGAGTTCACCGTTCTTTGATCCTTTGGTACTATAGTAGCAATATGAACCGTTTTGCAGAAAAACGAGGCGACCATTTGTTTCTGTGTGCTTCGTGCACGGCGACATTTTGTTGGAGTTGGCTCATCTTGAAAGGACCATACAGTCGACTGTCCAGGATCATAGTTATATAGCCATGTTTCGTCACCAGTCAGTATATCATACGTGTTTTTTACCCTACTCGCGCCCTCGATATCGCGCCTGTTTGTGGCCTTTATGATAGCCACGCCGCCGCGCCGGTCGAGTGGACTTGCCCCAGCATTTAGGGTTATTTTTATGTGAAAGTTTATTTGGAATGAATTTAAGTACTTACCTACTTACCCGATTCTTTCCATAATTGAACTTAGTCTACTTTTTTCGCCGGGTTAAAGGCAAAACCATTAGTCCAAAAAAAACAATATAAAAGAGGATTTGCTAATGATCTGTTATTGGTTAGTACTTACGCGAACGACATTTCACCCACGAAATTCTTATTTTGGAACCGTGGTCGGCTCGCTTCCCCAGACGGCGCAGGGTCAGGCCTTCTGAAAAGTTTTAATGCTATCCTTATGCCTATGGTATAGAAGTCAAAATCGGTTGAACGGACTGTAAAAGGGTTTGTTTTAGTGTCTAATCTTATTTCAAATGGGGTATAGGCCTACCTACAATGGCAATTAATTGTTAAATAAAAGTTCAGAAATTACAAAAAGGAAAATCGAACGCGGCTGCCAATTGTGATATCTAACCTTTGAGTGTTGTCTTACCTGCTGTGTAACTTTTCAGAAGGCCTGACCCTGCGCCGTCTGGGGAAGCGAGCCGACCACGCTTCGAAAAGTCGAGTGTTCTAGCAGACGTGTGCGGCGCCGCATTATCTCGGTGCCAGAGAAGGTGCCGGATTCCTGACTGCTGTCGCTTATTGTCACACCTAGCTGATATGACTGATGGAGCACAAACTGTCACATACCATACGGAGTTCACCGTTCTTTGATCCTTTGGTACTATAGTAGCAATATGACCCGTTTTGCAGAAAAACGAGGCGACCATTTGTTTCTGTGTGCTTCGTGCACGGCGACATTTCGTTGGAGTTGGCTCATCTTGAAAGGACCATACAGTCGACTGTCCAGGATCATAGTTATATAGCCATGTTTCGTCACCAGTCAGTATATCATACGTGTTTTTTACCCTACTCGCGCCCGCGATATCGCGCCTGTTTGTGGCCTTTATGATAGCCACGCCGCCGCGCCGGTCGAGTGGACTTGCCCCAGCATTTAGGGTTATTTTTATGTGAAAGTAATTTTGAATGAATTTAAGTACTTACCTACTTACCCGATTCTTTCCATAATTGAACTTAGTCTACCTAATATCAAATAGATTTATATTTCGGTTATTTATTTCGCCGGGTTAAAGGCAAAACCATTAGACCAAAAAAAACAATATAAAAGAGGATTTGCTAATGATCTGTTATTGGTTAGTACTTACGCGAACGACATTTCACCCACGAAATTCTTATTTTGGAACCGTGGTCGGCTCGCTTCCCCAGACGGCGCAGGGTCAGGCCTTCTGAAAAGTTTTAATGCTATCCTTATGCCTATGGTATAGAAGTCAAAATCGGTTGAACGGACTGTAAAAGGGTTTGTTTTAGTGTCTAATCTTATTTCAAATGGGGTATAAGCCTACCTACAATGGCAATTAATTGTTTAAATAAAAGTTCAGAAATTACAAAAAGGAAAATCGAACGCGGCTGCCAATTGTGATATCTAACCTTTGAGTGTTGTCTTACCTGCTGTGTAACTTTTCAGAAGGCCTGACCCTGCGCCGTCTGGGGAAGCGAGCCGACCACGCTTCGAAAAGTCGAGTGTTCTAGCAGACGTGTGCGGCGCCGCATTATCTCGGTGCCAGAGAAGGTGCCGGATTCCTGACTGCTGTCGCTTATTGTCACACCTAGCTGATATGACTGATGGAGCACAAACTGTCACATACCATACGGAGTTCACCGTTCTTTGATCCTTTGGTACTATAGTAGCAATATGACCCGTTTTGCAGAAAAACGAGGCGACCATTTGTTTCTGTGTGCTTCGTGCACGGCGACATTTCGTTGGAGTTGGCTCATCTTGAAAGGACCATACAGTCGACTGTCCAGGATCATAGTTATATAGCCATGTTTCGTCACCAGTCAGTATATCATACGTGTTTTTTACCCTACTCGCGCCCGCGATATCGCGCCTGTTTGTGGCCTTTATGATAGCCACGCCGCCGCGCCGGTCGAGTGGACTTGCCCCAGCATTTAGGGTTATTTTTATGTGAAAGTAATTTTGAATGAATTTAAGTACTTACCTACTTACCCGATTCTTTCCATAATTGAACTTAGTCTACCTAATATCAAATAGATTTATATTTCGGTTATTTATTTCGCCGGGTTAAAGGCAAAACCATTAGTCCAAAAAAAACAATATAAAAGAGGATTTGCTAATGATCTGTTATTGGTTAGTACTTACGCGAACGACATTTCACCCACGAAATTCTTATTTTGGAACCGTGGTCGGCTCGCTTCCCCAGACGGCGCAGGGTCAGGCCTTCTGAAAAGTTTTAATGCTATCCTTATGCCTATGGTATAGAAGTCAAAATCGGTTGAACGGACTGTAAAAGGGTTTGTTTTAGTGTCTAATCTTATTTCAAATGGGGTATAAGCCTACCTACAATGGCAATTAATTGTTTAAATAAAAGTTCAGAAATTACAAAAAGGAAAATCGAACGCGGCTGCCAATTGTGATATCTAACCTTTGAGTGTTGTCTTACCTGCTGTGTAACTTTTCAGAAGGCCTGACCCTGCGCCGTCTGGGGAAGCGAGCCGACCACGCTTCGAAAAGTCGAGTGTTCTAGCAGACGTGTGCGGCGCCGCATTATCTCGGTGCCAGAGAAGGTGCCGGATTCCTGACTGCTGTCGCTTATTGTCACACCTAGCTGATATGACTGATGGAGCACAAACTGTCACATACCATACGGAGTTCACCGTTCTTTGATCCTTTGGTACTATAGTAGCAATATGACCCGTTTTGCAGAAAAACGAGGCGACCATTTGTTTCTGTGTGCTTCGTGCACGGCGACATTTTGTTGGAGTTGGCTCATCTTGAAAGGACCATACAGTCGACTGTCCAGGATCATAGTTATATAGCCATGTTTCGTCACCAGTCAGTATATCATACGTGTTTTTTACCCTACTCGCGCCCGCGATATCGCGCCTGTTTGTGGCCTTTATGATAGCCACGCCGCCGCGCCGGACGAGTGGACTTGCCCCAGCATTTAGGGTTATTTTTATGTGAAAGTTTATTTGGAATGAATTTAAGTACTTACCTACTTACCAGATTCTTTCCATAATTGAACTTAGTCTACCTAATATCAAATAGATTTATATTTCGGTTATTTATTTCGCCGGGTTAAAGGCAAAACCATTAGTCCAAAAAAAACAATATAAAAGAGGATTTGCTAATGATCTGTTATTGGTTAGTACTTACGCGAACGACATTTCACCCACGAAATTCTTATTTTGGTACCGTGGTCGGCTCGCTTCCCCAGACGGCGCAGGGTCAGGCGTTCTGAAAAGTTTTAATGCTATCCTTATGCCTATGGTATAGAAGTCAAAATCGGTTGAACGGACTGTAAAAGGGTTTGTTTTAGTGTCTAATCTTATTTCAAATGGGGTATAGGCCTACCTACAATGGCAATTAATTGTTTAAATAAAAGTTCAGAAATTACAAAAAGGAAAATCGAACGCGGCTGCCAATTGTGATATCTAACCTTTGAGTGTTGTCTTACCTGCTGTGTAACTTTTCAGAAGGCCTGACCCTGCGCCGTCTGGGGAAGCGAGCCGACCACGCTTCGAAAAGTCGAGTGTTCTAGCAGACGTGTGCGGCGCCGCATTATCTCGGTGCCAGAGAAGGTGCCGGATTCCTGACTGCTGTCGCTTATTGTCACACCTAGCTGATATGACTGATGGAGCACAAACTGGATACCATATGGAGTTCACCGTTCTTTGATCCTTTGGTACTATAGTAGCAATATGACCCGTTTTGCAGAAAAACGAGGCGACCATTTGTTTCTGTGTGCTTCGTGCACGGCGACATTTTGTTGGAGTTGGCTCATCTTGAAAGGACCATACAGTCGACTGTCCAGGATCATAGTTATATAGCCATGTTTCGTCACCAGTCAGTATATCATACGTGTTTTTTACCCTACTCGCGCTCGCGATATCGCGCCTGTTTGTGGCCTTTATGATAGCCACGCCGCCGCGCCGGTCGAGTGGACTTGCCCCAGCATTTAGGGTTATTTTTATGTGAAAGTTTATTTTGAATGAATTTAAGTACTTACCTACTTACCCGATTCTTTCCATAATTGAACTTAGTCTACCTAATATCAAATAGATTTATATTTCGGTTATTTATTTCGCCGGGTTAAAGGCAAAACCATTAGTCCAAAAAAAACAATATAAAAGAGGATTTGCTAATGATCTGTTATTGGTTAGTACTTACGCGAACGACATTTCATCCACGAAATTCTTATTTTGGAACCGTGGTCGGCTCGCTTCCCCAGACGGCGCAGGGTCAGGCGTTCTGAAAAGTTTTAATGCTATCCTTATGCCTATGGTATAGAAGTCAAAATCGGTTGAACGGACTGTAAAAGGGTTTGTTTTAGTGTCTAATCTTATTTCAAATGGGGTATAGGCCTACCTACAATGGCAATTAATTGTTTAAATAAAAGTTCAGAAATTACAAAAAGGAAAATCGAACGCGGCTGCCAATTGTGATATCTAACCTTTGAGTGTTGTCTTACCTGCTGTGTAACTTTTCAGAAGGCCTGACCCTGCGCCGTCTGGGGAAGCGAGCCGACCACGCTTCGAAAAGTCGAGTGTTCTAGCAGACGTGTGCGGCGCCGCATTATCTCGGTGCCAGAGAAGGTGCCGGATTCCTGACTGCTGTCGCTTATTGTCACACCTAGCTGATATGACTGTTGGAGCACAAACTGTCACATACCATACGGAGTTCACCGTTCTTTGATCCTTTGGTACTATAGTAGCAATATGACCCGTTTTGCAGAAAAACGAGGCGACCATTTGTTTCTGTGTGCTTCGTGCACGGCGACATTTCGTTGGAGTTGGCTCATCTTGAAAGGACCATACAGTCGACTGTCCAGGATCATAGTTATATAGCCATGTTTCGTCACCAGTCAGTATATCATACGTGTTTTTTACCCTACTCGCGCCCGCGATATCGCGCCTGTTTGTGGCCTTTATGATAGCCACGCCGCCGCGCCGGACGAGTGGACTTGCCCCAGCATTTAGGGTTATTTTTATGTGAAAGTTTATTTGGAATGAATTTAAGTACTTACCTACTTACCCGATTCTTTCCATAATTGAACTTAGTCTACCTAATATCAAATAGATTTATATTTCGGTTATTTATTTCGCCGGGTTAAAGGCAAAACCATTAGTCCAAAAAAAACAATATAAAAGAGGATTTGCTAATGATCTGTTATTGGTTAGTACTTACGCGAACGACATTTCACCCACGAAATTCTTATTTTGGTACCGTGGTCGGCTCGCTTCCCCAGACGGCGCAGGGTCAGGCGTTCTGAAAAGTTTTAATGCTATCCTTATGCCTATGGTATAGAAGTCAAAATCGGTTGAACGGACTGTAAAAGGGTTTGTTTTAGTGTCTAATCTTATTTCAAATGGGGTATAGGCCTACCTACAATGGCAATTAATTGTTTAAATAAAAGTTCAGAAATTACAAAAAGGAAAATCGAACGCGGCTGCCAATTGTGATATCTAACCTTTGAGTGTTGTCTTACCTGCTGTGTAACTTTTCAGAAGGCCTGACCCTGCGCCGTCTGGGGAAGCGAGCCGACCACGCTTCGAAAAGTCGAGTGTTCTAGCAGACGTGTGCGGCGCCGCATTATCTCGGTGCCAGAGAAGGTGCCGGATTCCTGACTGCTGTCGCTTATTGTCACACCTAGCTGATATGACTGATGGAGCACAAACTGTCACATACCATACGGAGTTCACCGTTCTTTGATCCTTTGGTACTATAGTAGCAATATGACCCGTTTTGCAGAAAAACGAGGCGACCATTTGTTTCTGTGTGCTTCGTGCACGGCGACATTTTGTTGGAGTTGGCTCATCTTGAAAGGACCATACAGTCGACTGTCCAGGATCATAGTTATATAGCCATGTTTCGTCACCAGTCAGTATATCATACGTGTTTTTTACCCTACTCGCGCCCGCGATATCGCGCCTGTTTGTGGCCTTTATGATAGCCACGCCGCCGCGCCGGTCGAGTGGACTTGCCCCAGCATTTAGGGTTATTTTTATGTGAAAGTTTATTTGGAATGAATTTAAGTACTTACCTACGTACCCGATTCTTTCCATAATTGAACTTAGTCTACCTAATATCAAATAGATTTATATTTCGGTTATTTATTTCGCCGGGTTAAAGGCAAACCATTAGTCCAAAAAAAACAATATAAAAGAGGATTTGCTAATGATCTGTTATTGGTTAGTACTTACGCGAACGACATTTCACCCACGAAATTCTTATTTTGGAACCGTGGTCGGCTCGCTTCCCCAGACGGCGCAGGGTCAGGCCTTCTGAAAAGTTTTAATGCTATCCTTATGCCTATGGTATAGAAGTCAAAATCGGTTGAACGGACTGTAAAAGGGTTTGTTTTAGTGTCTAATCTTATTTCAAATGGGGTATAGGCCTACCTACAATGGCAATTAATTGTTTAAATAAAAGTTCAGAAATTACAAAAAGGAAAATCGAACGCGGCTGCCAATTGTGATATCTAACCTTTGAGTGTTGTCTTACCTGCTGTGTAACTTTTCAGAAGGCCTGACCCTGCGCCGTCTGGGGAAGCGAGCCGACCACGCTTCGAAAAGTCGAGTGTTCTAGCAGACGTGTGCGGCGCCGCATTATCTCGGTGCCAGAGAAGGTGCCGGATTCCTGACTGCTGTCGCTTATTGTCACACCTAGCTGATATGACTGTTGGAGCACAAACTGTCACATACCATACGGAGTTCACCGTTCTTTGATCCTTTGGTACTATAGTAGCAATATGACCCGTTTTGCAGAAAAACGAGGCGACCATTTGTTTCTGTGTGCTTCGTGCACGGCGACATTTCGTTGGAGTTGGCTCATCTTCAAAGGACCATACAGTCGACTGTCCAGGATCATAGTTATATAGCCATGTTTCGTCACCAGTCAGTATATCGTACATGTTTTTTACCCTACTCGCGCCCGCGATATCGCGCCTTTTTGTGGCCTTTATGATAGCCACGCCGCCGCGTCGGTCGAGTGGACTTGCCCCAGCATTTAGGGTTATTTTTATGTGAAAGTTTATTTGGAATGAATTTAAGTACTTACCTACTTACCCGATTCTTTCCATAATTGAACTTAGTCTACCTAATATCAAATAGATTTATATTTCGGTTATTTATTTCGCCGGGTTAAAGGCAAAACCATTAGTCCAAAAAAAACAATATAAAAGAGGATTTGCTAATGATCTGTTATTGGTTAGTACTTACGCGAACGACATTTCACCCACGAAATTCTTATTTTGGTACCGTGGTCGGCTCGCTTCCCCAGACGGCGCAGGGTCAGGCGTTCTGAAAAGTTTTAATGCTATCCTTATGCCTATGGTATAGAAGTCAAAATCGGTTGAACGGACTGTAAAAGGGTTTGTTTTAGTGTCTAATCTTATTTCAAATGGGGTATAGGCCTACCTACAATGGCAATTAATTGTTTAAATAAAAGTTCAGAAATTACAAAAAGGAAAATCGAACGCGGCTGCCAATTGTGATATCTAACCTTTGAGTGTTGTCTTACCTGCTGTGTAACTTTTCAGAAGGCCTGACCCTGCGCCGTCTGGGGAAGCGAGCCGACCACGCTTCGAAAAGTCGAGTGTTCTAGCAGACGTGTGCGGCGCCGCATTATCTCGGTGCCAGAGAAGGTGCCGGATTCCTGACTGCTGTCGCTTATTGTCACACCTAGCTGATATGACTGATGGAGCACAAACTGTCACATACCATACGGAGTTCACCGTTCTTTGATCCTTTGGTACTATAGTAGCAATATGACCCGTTTTGCAGAAAAACGAGGCGACCATTTGTTTCTGTGTGCTTCGTGCACGGCGACATTTTGTTGGAGTTGGCTCATCTTGAAAGGACCATACAGTCGACTGTCCAGGATCATAGTTATATAGCCATGTTTCGTCTCCAGTCAGTATATCATACGTGTTTTTTACCCTACTCGCGCCCGCGATATCGCGCCTGTTTGTGGCCTTTATGATAGCCACGCCGCCGCGCCGGTCGAGTGGACTTGCCCCAGCATTTAGGGTTATTTTTATGTGAAAGTTTATTTGGAATGAATTTAAGTACTTACCTACGTACCCGATTCTTTCCATAATTGAACTTAGTCTACCTAATATCAAATAGATTTATATTTCGGTTATTTATTTCGCCGGGTTAAAGGCAAACCATTAGTCCAAAAAAAACAATATAAAAGAGGATTTGCTAATGATCTGTTATTGGTTAGTACTTACGCGAACGACATTTCACCCACGAAATTCTTATTTTGGAACCGTGGTCGGCTCGCTTCCCCAGACGGCGCAGGGTCAGGCCTTCTGAAAAGTTTTAATGCTATCCTTATGCCTATGGTATAGAAGTCAAAATCGGTTGAACGGACTGTAAAAGGGTTTGTTTTAGTGTCTAATCTTATTTCAAATGGGGTATAGGCCTACCTACAATGGCAATTAATTGTTTAAATAAAAGTTCAGAAATTACAAAAAGGAAAATCGAACGCGGCTGCCAATTGTGATATCTAACCTTTGAGTGTTGTCTTACCTGCTGTGTAACTTTTCAGAAGGCCTGACCCTGCGCCGTCTGGGGAAGCGAGCCGACCACGGTTCCAAAATAAGAATTTCGTGGGTGAAATGTCGTTCGCGTAAGTACTAACCAATAACAGATCATTAGCAAATCCTCTTTTATATTGTTTTTTTTGGACTAATGGTTTTGCCTTTAACCCGGCGAAATAAATAACCGAAATATAAATCTATTTGATATTAGGTAGACTAAGTTCAATTATGGAAAGAATCGGGTACGTAGGTAAGTACTTAAATTCATTCCAAATAAACTTTCACATAAAAATAACCCTAAATGCTGGGGCAAGTCCACTCGACCGGCGCGGCGGCGTGGCTATCATAAAGGCCACAAACAGGCGCGATATCGCGGGCGCGAGTAGGGTAAAAAACATGTATGATATACTGACTGGTGACGAAACATGGCTATATAACTATGATCCTGGACAGTCGACTGTATGGTCCTTTGAAGATGAGCCAACTCCAACGAAATGTCGCCGTGCACGAAGCACACAGAAACAAATGGTCGCCTCGTTTTTCTGCAAAACGGGTCATATTGCTACTATAGTACCAAAGGATCAAAGAACGGTGAACTCCGTATGGTATGTGACAGTTTGTGCTCCAACAGTCATATCAGCTAGGTGTGACAATAAGCGACAGCAGTCAGGAATCCGGCACCTTCTCTGGCACCGAGATAATGCGGCGCCGCACACGTCTGCTAGAACACTCGACTTTTCGAAGCGTGGTCGGCTCGCTTCCCCAGACGGCGCAGGGTCAGGCCTTCTGAAAAGTTACACAGCAGGTAAGACAACACTCAAAGGTTAGATATCACAATTGGCAGCCGCGTTCGATTTTCCTTTTTGTAATTTCTGAACTTTTATTTAAACCATTAATTGCCATTGTAGGTAGGCCTATACCCCATTTGAAATAAGATTAGACACTAAAACAAACCCTTTTACAGTCCGTTCAACCGATTTTGACTTCTATACCATAGGCATAAGGATAGAATTAAAACTTTTCAGAAGGCCTGACCCTGCGCCGTCTGGGGAAGCGAGCCGACCACGGTTCCAAAATCAGAATTTCATGGGTGAAATGTCGTTCGCGTAAGTACTTACCAATAACAGATCATTAGCAAATCCTCTTTTATATTGTTTTTTTTGGACTAATGGTTTTGCCTTTAACCCTGCGAAATAAATAACCGAAATAAAAATCTATTTGATATTAGGTAGACTAAGTTCAATTATGGAAAGAATCGGGTAAGTAGGTAAGTACTTAAATTCATTCCAAATAAACTTTCACATAAAAATAACCCTAAATGCTGGGGCAAGTCCACTCGACCGGCGCGGCGGCGTGGCTATCATAAAGGCCACAAACAGGCGCGATATCGCGGGCGCGAGTAGGGTAAAAAACATGTATGATATACTGACTGGTGACGAAACATGGCTATATAACTATGATCCTGGACAGTCGACTGTATGGTCCTTTGAAGATGAGCCAACTCCAACGAAATGTCGCCGTGCACGAAGCACACAGAAACAAATGGTCGCCTCGTTTTTCTGCAAAACGGGTCATATTGCTACTATAGTACCAAAGGATCAAAGAACGGTGAACTCCGTATGGTATGTGACAGTTTGTGCTCCAACAGTCATATCAGCTAGGTGTGACAATAAGCGACAGCAGTCAGGAATCCGGCACCTTCTCTGGCACCGAGATAATGCGGCGCCGCACACGTCTGCTAGAACACTCGACTTTTCGAAGCGTGGTCGGCTCGCTTCCCCAGACGGCGCAGGGTCAGGCCTTCTGAAAAGTTACACAGCAGGTAAGACAACACTCAAAGGTTAGATATCACAATTGGCAGCCGCGTTCGATTTTCCTTTTTATAATTTCTGAACTTTTATTTAAACAATTAGTTGCCATTGTAGGTAGGCCTATACCCCATTTGAAATAAGATTAGACACTAAAACAAACCCTTTTACAGTCCGTTCAACCGATTTTGACTTCTATACCATAGGCTTAAGGATAGCATTAAAACTTTTCAGAAGGCCTGACCCTGCGCCGTCTGGGGAAGCGAGCCGACCACGCTTCCAAAATCAGAATTTCATGGGTGAAATGTCGTTCGCGTAAGTACTTACCAATAACAGATCATTAGCAAATCCTCTTTTATATTGTTTTTTTTGGACTAATGGTTTTGCCTTTAACCCGGCGAAAAAAATTACCGAAATATAAATCTATTTGATATTAGGTAGACTAAGTTCAATTATGGAAAGAATCGGGTAAGTAGGTAAGTACTTAAATTCATTCCAAATAAACTTTCACATAAAAATAACCCTAAATGCTGGGGCAAGTCCACTCGACCGGCGCGGCGGCGTGGCTATCATAAAGGCCACAAACAGGCGCGATATCGCGGGCGCGAGTAGGGTAAAAAACACGTATGATATACTGACTGGTGACGAAACATGGCTATATAACTATGATCCTGGACAGTCGACTGTATGGTCCTTTGAAGATGAGCCAACTCCAACGAAATGTCGCCGTGCACGAAGCACACAGAAACAAATGGTCGCCTCGTTTTTCTGCAAAACGGGTCATATTGCTACTATAGTACCAAAGGATCAAAGAACGGTGAACTCCGTATGGTATGTGACAGTTTGTGCTCCATCAGTCATATCAGCTAGGTGTGACAATAAGCGACAGCAGTCAGGAATCCGGCACCTTCTCTGGCACCGAGATAATGCGGCGCCGCACACGTCTGCTAGAACACTCGACTTTTCGAAGCGTGGTCGGCTCGCTTCCCCAGACGGCGCAGGGTCAGGCCTTCTGAAAAGTTACACAGCAGGTAAGACAACACTCAAAGGTTAGATATCACAATTGGCAGCCGCGTTCGATTTTCCTTTTTGTAATTTCTGAACTTTTATTTAAACAATTACTTGCCATTGTAGGTAGGCCTATACCCCATTTGAAATAAGATTAGACACTAAAACAAACCCTTTTACAGTCCGTTCAACCGATTTTCACTTCTATACCATAGGCATAAGGATAGCATTAAAACTTTTCAGAAGGCCTGACCCTGCGCCGTCTGGGGAAGCGAGCCGACCACGGTTCCAAAATAAGAATTTCGTGGGTGAAATGTCGTTCGCGTAAGTACTAACCAATAACAGATCATTAGCAAATCCTCTTTTATATTGTTTTTTTTTGGACTAATGGTTTTGCCTTTAACCCTGCGAAATAAATAACCGAAATAAAAATCTATTTGATATTAGGTAGACTAAGTTCAATTATGGAAAGAATCGGGTAAGTAGGTAAGTACTTAAATTCATTCCAAATAAACTTTCACATAAAAATAACCCTAAATGCTGGGGCAAGTCCACTCGACCGGCGCGGCGGCGTGGCTATCATAAAGGCCACAAACAGGCGCGATATCGCGGGCGCGAGTAGGGTAAAAAACATGTATGATATACTGACTGGTGACGAAACATGGCTATATAACTATGATCCTGGACAGTCGACTGTATGGTCCTTTGAAGATGAGCCAACTCCAACGAAATGTCGCCGTGCACGAAGCACACAGAAACAAATGGTCGCCTCGTTTTTCTGCAAAACGGGTCATATTGCTACTATAGTACCAAAGGATCAAAGAACGGTGAACTCCGTATGGTATGTGACAGTTTGTGCTCCAACAGTCATATCAGCTAGGTGTGACAATAAGCGACAGCAGTCAGGAATCCGGCACCTTCTCTGGCACCGAGATAATGCGGCGCCGCACACGTCTGCTAGAACACTCGACTTTTCGAAGCGTGGTCGGCTCGCTTCCCCAGACGGCGCAGGGTCAGGCCTTCTGAAAAGTTACACAGCAGGTAAGACAACACTCAAAGGTTAGATATCACAATTGGCAGCCGCGTTCGATTTTCCTTTTTGTAATTTCTGAACTTTTATTTAAACCATTAATTGCCATTGTAGGTAGGCCTATACCCCATTTGAAATAAGATTAGACACTAAAACAAACCCTTTTACAGTCCGTTCAACCGATTTTGACTTCTATACCATAGGCATAAGGATAGAATTAAAACTTTTCAGAAGGCCTGACCCTGCGCCGTCTGGGGAAGCGAGCCGACCACGGTTCCAAAATAAGAATTTCGTGGGTGAAATGTCGTTCGCGTAAGTACTAACCAATAACAGATCATTAGCAAATCCTCTTTTATATTGTTTTTTTTGGACTAATGGTTTTGCCTTTAACCCGGCGAAATAAATAACCGAAATATAAATCTATTTGATATTAGGTAGACTAAGTTCAATTATGGAAAGAATCGGGTACGTAAGTAAGTACTTAAATTCATTCCGTGGTCGGCTCGCTTCCCCAGACGGCGCAGGGTCAGGCCTTCTGAAAAGTTACGCAGCAGGTAAGACAACACTCAAAGGTTAGATATCACAATTGGCAGCCGCGTTCGATTTTCCTTTTTATAATTTCTGAACTTTTATTTAAACAATTAATTGCCATTGTAGGTAGGCCTATACCCCATTTGAAATAAGATTAGACACTAAAACAAACCCTTTTACAGTCCGTTCAACCGATTTTGACTTCTATACCATAGGCATAAGGATAGCATTAAAACTTTTCAGAAGGCCTGACCCTGCGCCGTCTGGGGAAGCGAGCCGACCACGCTTCCAAAATCAGAATTTCATGGGTGAAATGTCGTTCGCGTAAGTACTTACCAATAACAGATCATTAGCAAATCCTCTTTTATATTGTTTTTTTTGGACTAATGGTTTTGCCTTTAACCCGGCGAAAAAAATTACCGAAATATAAATCTATTTGATATTAGGTAGACTAAGTTCAATTATGGAAAGAATCGGGTAAGTAGGTAAGTACTTAAATTCATTCCAAATAAACTTTCACATAAAAATAACCCTAAATGCTGGGGCAAGTCCACTCGACCGGCGCGGCGGCGTGGCTATCATAAAGGCCACAAACAGGCGCGATATCGCGGGCGCGAGTAGGGTAAAAAACACGTATGATATACTGACTGGTGACGAAACATGGCTATATAACTATGATCCTGGACAGTCGACTGTATGGTCCTTTGAAGATGAGCCAACTCCAACGAAATGTCGCCGTGCACGAAGCACACAGAAACAAATGGTCGCCTCGTTTTTCTGCAAAACGGGTCATATTGCTACTATAGTACCAAAGGATCAAAGAACGGTGAACTCCGTATGGTATGTGACAGTTTGTGCTCCATCAGTCATATCAGCTAGGTGTGACAATAAGCGACAGCAGTCAGGAATCCGGCACCTTCTCTGGCACCGAGATAATGCGGCGCCGCACACGTCTGCTAGAACACTCGACTTTTCGAAGCGTGGTCGGCTCGCTTCCCCAGACGGCGCAGGGTCAGGCCTTCTGAAAAGTTACACAGCAGGTAAGACAACACTCAAAGGTTAGATATCACAATTGGCAGCCGCGTTCGATTTTCCTTTTTGTAATTTCTGAACTTTTATTTAAACAATTACTTGCCATTGTAGGTAGGCCTATACCCCATTTGAAATAAGATTAGACACTAAAACAAACCCTTTTACAGTCCGTTCAACCGATTTTGACTTCTATACCATAGGCATAAGGATAGCATTAAAACTTTTCAGAAGGCCTGACCCTGCGCCGTCTGGGGAAGCGAGCCGACCACGCTTCCAAAATCAGAATTTCATGGGTGAAATGTCGTTCGCGTAAGTACTTACCAATAACAGATCATTAGCAAATCCTCTTTTATATTGTTTTTTTTGGACTAATGGTTTTGCCTTTAACCCGGCGAAAAAAATTACCGAAATATAAATCTATTTGATATTAGGTAGACTAAGTTCAATTATGGAAAGAATCGGGTAAGTAGGTAAGTACTTAAATTCATTCCAAATAAACTTTCACATAAAAATTACCCTAAATGCTGGGGCAAGTCCACTCGACCGGCGCGGCGGCGTGGCTATCATAAAGGCCACAAACAGGCGCGATATCGCGGGCGCGAGTAGGGTAAAAAACACGTATGATATACTGACTGGTGACGAAACATGGCTATATAACTATGATCCTGGACAGTCGACTGTATGGTCCTTTGAAGATGAGCCAACTCCAACGAAATGTCGCCGTGCACGAAGCACACAGAAACAAATGGTCGCCTCGTTTTTCTGCAAAACGGGTCATATTGCTACTATAGTACCAAAGGATCAAAGAACGGTGAACTCCGTATGGTATGTGACAGTTTGTGCTCCATCAGTCATATCAGCTAGGTGTGACAATAAGCGACAGCAGTCAGGAATCCGGCACCTTCTCTGGCACCGAGATAATGCGGCGCCGCACACGTCTGCTAGAACACTCGACTTTTCGAAGCGTGGTCGGCTCGCTTCCCCAGACGGCGCAGGGTCAGGCCTTCTGAAAAGTTACACAGCAGGTAAGACAACACTCAAAGGTTAGATATCACAATTGGCAGCCGCGTTCGATTTTCCTTTTTGTAATTTCTGAACTTTTATTTAAACAATTACTTGCCATTGTAGGTAGGCCTATACCCCATTTGAAATAAGATTAGACACTAAAACAAACCCTTTTACAGTCCGTTCAACCGATTTTCACTTCTATACCATAGGCATAAGGATAGCATTAAAACTTTTCAGAAGGCCTGACCCTGCGCCGTCTGGGGAAGCGAGCCGACCACGGTTCCAAAATAAGAATTTCGTGGGTGAAATGTCGTTCGCGTAAGTACTAACCAATAACAGATCATTAGCAAATCCTCTTTTATATTGTTTTTTTTTGGACTAATGGTTTTGCCTTTAACCCTGCGAAATAAATAACCGAAATAAAAATCTATTTGATATTAGGTAGACTAAGTTCAATTATGGAAAGAATCGGGTAAGTAGGTAAGTACTTAAATTCATTCCAAATAAACTTTCACATAAAAATAACCCTAAATGCTGGGGCAAGTCCACTCGACCGGCGCGGCGGCGTGGCTATCATAAAGGCCACAAACAGGCGCGATATCGCGGGCGCGAGTAGGGTAAAAAACATGTATGATATACTGACTGCTGACGAAACATGGCTATATAACTATGATCCTGGACAGTCGACTGTATGGTCCTTTGAAGATGAGCCAACTCCAACGAAATGTCGCCGTGCACGAAGCACACAGAAACAAATGGTCGCCTCGTTTTTCTGCAAAACGGGTCATATTGCTACTATAGTACCAAAGGATCAAAGAACGGTGAACTCCGTATGGTATGTGACAGTTTGTGCTCCATTAGTCATATCAGCTAGGTGTGACAATAAGCGACAGCAGTCAGGAATCCGGCACCTTCTCTGGCACCGAGATAATGCGGCGCCGCACACGTCTGCTAGAACACTCGACTTTTCGAAGCGTGGTCGGCTCGCTTCCCCAGACGGCGCAGGGTCAGGCCTTCTGAAAAGTTACACAGCAGGTAAGACAACACTCAAAGGTTAGATATCACAATTGGCAGCCGCGTTCGATTTTCCTTTTTGTAATTTCTGAACTTTTATTTAAACAATTACTTGCCATTGTAGGTAGGCCTATACCCCATTTGAAATAAGATTAGACACTAAAACAAACCCTTTTACAGTCCGTTCAACCGATTTTCACTTCTATACCATAGGCATAAGGATAGCATTAAAACTTTTCAGAAGGCCTGACCCTGCGCCGTCTGGGGAAGCGAGCCGACCACGGTTCCAAAATAAGAATTTCGTGGGTGAAATGTCGTTCGCGTAAGTACTAACCAATAACAGATCATTAGCAAATCCTCTTTTATATTGTTTTTTTTTGGACTAATGGTTTTGCCTTTAACCCTGCGAAATAAATAACCGAAATAAAAATCTATTTGATATTAGGTAGACTAAGTTCAATTATGGAAAGAATCGGGTAAGTAGGTAAGTACTTAAATTCATTCCAAATAAACTTTCACATAAAAATTACCCTAAATGCTGGGGCAAGTCCACTCGACCGGCGCGGCGGCGTGGCTATCATAAAGGCCACAAACAGGCGCGATATCGCGGGCGCGAGTTGGGTAAAAAAACATGTATGATATACCGACTGGTGACGAAACATGGCTATATAACTATGATCCTGGACAATCGACAGTATGCTGCTTTGAAGATGAGCCAACTCCAACGAAATGTCGCCGTGCACGAGGCACACAGAAACAAATGGTCGCCTCGTTTTTCTGCAAAACGGGTCATATTGCTACTATAGTACCAAAGGATCAAAGAACGGTGAACTCCGTATGGTATGTGACAGTTTGTGCTCCATCAGTCATATCAGCTAGGTGTGACAATAAGCGACAGCAGTCAGGAATCCGGCACCTTCTCTGGCACCGAGATAATGCGGCGCCGCACACGTCTGCTAGAACACTCGACTTTTCTAACTCAAAAAACGTGTCTATCCTTCTTCACCTGCCATATTCCCCTAACCTAGTGCCTTCTGATTTTTACCTGTTTCCAAAAATCAAACAAAAACTAAAGGGGTTTGAAAGCAAAGAAGATGCACTGGCTGCCTATAATTTTGAGATTTCTGAGGTGTCTAAAGAACAGTGGTCAGAGGTATTTTCTAACTGGTTCAGACGTATGGAAAAGTGTATACGTGCTCAGGGTGAATACTTCGAAAAGCATGCATATATTAGGTACATACTATCTACAGCTCGGCAATAATATCTGATTTCATTCATTAACCTATTCTTAAAAATACATTGCAATACCGCAATCATTGCTGCTCCTAGGTACTTATTACAAAAATATGTGACATACAAAGTCCATAGTGTCCAAAGTATATCAAAATGTTTTTGGTGACGTCCCACTGGAAGTAGGTACCTATACATTATGTATTATTTAGGTACCTAAAGTTATTTAAAGATCTTACTTATTTACCTATAAAATAATCATAGAGGAATCTTGAATTTTTGTGATAAGTATACCTATACTCCATTTAAAATAAGATTGACGTATAGATAAGCCTTTTTTACATTCCGTTCAACCGATTGTGAATTCTATTGCGTTGGTGGCATGACAAATGGCAGCCGCAGTAGATAGTTGGTATTGTAAAACTATTTTTGCTTTTAATGCTATCCTTATGCCTATGGTATAGAAGTCAAAATCGGTTGAACGGACTGTTAAAGGGCTTGTTTTAGTGTCTAATCTTATTTCAAATGGGGTATAGGCCTACATACAATGGCAATTAATTGTTTAACTAAAAGTTCAGAAATTACAAAAAGGAAAATCGAACGCGGCTGCCAATTGTGATATCTTACCTTTGAGTGTTGTCTTACCTGCTGTGTAACTTTTCAGAAGGCCTGACCCTGCGCCGTCTGGGGAAGCGAGCCGACCACGCTTCCAAAATCAGAATTTCGTGGGTGAAATGTCGTTCGCGTAAGTACTAACCAATAAGAGATCATTAGCAAATCCTCTTTTCGTAAAATGGTGCCACATATCAGCTGAATCATACTCAATTCATTTCATAACAGAATCATATTTGGTGTAAATATTAGCATGAGTCGCATCTGTCGCTTATTATGACGTGTAACATCTGACATTTTTAATGACAATACCTACTGACCTCTTAGGAAATGGATTAGTACCATCTGACAGCCAACTGTAGAACCGCGCGCGCTCTTTGGTCAAATCAAATAGCGCGCTCTTCTCCGGCTTCCTGTTTATATTACAAACTTCCGTCGCTTTTCACTTGTGTTTTCGGAAAATGAACATATTTCCTCTGGAAATGCTTATCATTAAGAGCTAGTAATAGTAGGGGAGGCCACGATGCTAAATGTGGATTTACTCGAGCGTCGTGGGGACCTATTGGATTGTGAAGGTGAGATGCTAAAAAGAAAAAAAAATTATGTGAAGTATACCCTTTCACGTAATTTTCAAAAAAAATTGGAATCTCGGAGACCGTCAAAAGCAATGGCAATTCGTTATTATGTATACGCAAAAAGTACCAAAACGCCGTCAAACAACCGAAGTAACTAAACATGACCGTAAAAATACTTTTAACTATTTTCTTCCTATCGAGGATAAACAAAAAACAAAGGTATGTAAGACCATGTTCTTGAATACAATTTCTACGGGAGAGCGAATTGTGTCTACGTCGTGGAAAAAATATGATGGCGAAATAACGGTATCGGAGGATAAACGAGGAAAATATATACATAGAAATAGTGTAATAGATGAAGAGATGATCAGAAGCGTATGTGATCACGTCAAATCATTTTCTTTGGTGGAATCCCATTACATCAGGAAAATTTCAAAGAAATTATACTTGGAGGATGTGAAAAGTGCATCTCGTATGTTTAATTTGTATTGTGAATGGTTTGACAGTGACAAATATAGCAGCAAAGCATCAACAAAACGGCAATATCGTGATATTCTTAATACAAATTTCAACATAGGCTTTCATAAGCCTAAGAAAGATCTGTGTGATATCTGTCACGTCTATTTGAATAAAGAAATTCCTACAGAGGAAGAAAAATCTGCATTTTTAAAACATCAATCTGCCAAAAAAACCGCGCGTCGCTTAAAACAGCAAGACAAAAATGAAGCGATATTAAATGAAGAGGTTGTTGCAGCAACTTTCGACTTTGAAAAAGTATTAATTACACCACACGGAGACGTAAGTGTTTTTTACTATAAAAGAAAATTATCTACACTTAACTTCACCTTATACGAGTTAGCTACAAAAGAAGCTACTTGCTTTATGTGGCACGAGGCAATAGCAAAACGTGGCGCAAACGAAGTCTCTAGTTGTCTCTATCAGTTTATGAAACAAAAAGTTTTACAAAATGGAGTAAAAACATTCCGTTTCTGGTCAGATAATTGTGCGGGGCAAAACAGGAACCGCATTGTTTTTGCCCTTTACCTAATTGCTGCGAAAGAATTTGGAGTCAAAATCACCCATCGTTTTATGGAGAAGGGTCACACTCAAAACGAGGGTGATAGTGTCCATTCTACTATTGAGCGCGCTAGTGATCGCAGGCTGATCTATGTTCCAGAAGAATGGTACTGTCTTGTTCGCTGGGCTAAAGCTGAGGGTAACCCTTATGTAGTAAAAGAGATGACAACCTCTGACATTTTTGACTTTAAATCTCTGTTAGCAAATAAAAATTGGTCGAAAAACAGTGACAATGAGAAAATCCAGTGGACTCGCTTAAGAGAGGTGAAGGTACATGCACAGCATTATGATAGGATTGAATATAAGTATAATTTTCAAGATGAACCGAAAACTATAATAGTATTGAGATCTGGTAACCGAAACACTGGAAGGCTGGCTCGTGAATTTCAAATCAAGCAGGCTTATAATGGGGATATTTCTATCAGTCGTGATAAATATAAAGATTTAATTAACATGTGTCAAAGTGGAGTAATTCCGGAAAAATATCACAACTTTTACCAAAATTTAAAATCTGATCAAAATGCCCAAGAGCCACGTGAAGACAGTGACAGTGATGATTGAAGATTAATTTAAAATGTTATTCTTTTACTACTGATTATTTTGTTCCTATATTATAATAAGAAAACCTAAAATGTGATGATTAAGTGCCATTGTTAAAATTGTTATTTTAATTGATACTTATTGAGACTGATTAGTTAATTATAGAATTTATAACAGAGTAATTTTATAAACTTTTTTACTGAATGTAAGATTGTTATTGTAAGTGAGGCCGATTTTGTAATTTATCCTCATACAGTCACTTCATATTAATGTAGGGGTTTTGTTTGGTGTAAGACTATGCGGGTGCTCCATTTCAAAACCTAGATTTTGAAATGGGGCAGTCGTAGGTAATGTGGATAATGTATGGTAATGTAGCTCAAGCTGTTTCTATCTTATTTTCCTGGAGTCTGCAATTTTATAAGTTTTTTTTTAAGTCTGTGTAAGTCACACGGTTTTTATTTTTTATCTTTTTGAAGGTTTTCTATTAATTAATAATAAAGCATTTTGTTTCATTTTAAGGCTGTGTATTGTGTTGTAAGCCGGGTTGTTTTACTGATTAGATTTTTTATTTTTATAAGGTCGTTTAAATGAAGCAGTTTATTTTTTTATGCTCCTTAAGTTTTCTTTTCTTTGGTGTTGATTTTTTAAATAAATATCTAGTAACAAAGACATAAAAAAATTGTTTTATTTATAATTTTGATTTAGATACGACAGATATTGGTCTAGGATTTACTATTAACAGTGACGTAAATGGCACTTCCAACAAATAATCAATTACTTTGTACACGTAACATTGTCTTATGTGGCACTTCCAACAAATAGCCAATTAGTTTGTACACGTAACATCGTCGTATGTGGTAGATCCGACAAAATACAGTTGATTTGGGTCGCTTAAAAAAGTCATTTCTGACTTTTAACATGCTAAAAAAAACAATAATAGTAGTTTATTACCATGGCGGTAAACTCATAAACATATATTAAAATTCTGTTGATTTTTGTTAACCTAACTCGTATATTTAAAAAAATATCAACAATTCAAACTTTGACGCGCTCTCTTGTAATGTTGCCGATTTTCACATCCGACAATGTTAATAGGGATAGGCGATATGTTACATTATACAAATGTGCATAAAAGAGATTTTAACCCTAAAGGTCAAATAAGAGGCGATAAAGGGATAAAATATCGTGAGATAATCAAACCATTATTTTCTGAAACTTTAAATGATAAAAGTGAGATCAAACTTGGAGGTAACTTACTAAAACTAAAAAAATATAAAAACAACACTGATTTAGTATATTGGGATGATCCCAATGAATTGGTTGAGAGATTAAAGTTATTAATAGCTTCGAGAGATGCTGGCAATACAAATCATGATAATGAAATTTTATCCATAATTGAAGAATTAAAAGAAGCTGACGTAATTAAATAATAAATAGTGGCAGTGACAAGATTTTGATTCTGGGGGCCTACCACCAACTCTTAGAGCAGTATTATTATAATCTTACTTTGAATTTTCGTACCATGACGTCCTTAAAATAAGCTTATTGTAATGTTGAAACAATGTTATTTTCTTAGCGGTTTTGGTGACGTCACCTCTAATAGTTCATTCTATTCGTACCATGACGTGACTTTTGACAACTAGCAATATTGTTTTTACGTCAAATTTAGCAATGCGTCAAACTCGCTGGATACATTTTATAAAAACACTTTCGTGTCCTTTAAAGTAAGTAAAATGTATTTATTTACGTAAACTTGCCGAAGGTATTGTGTATCTAGATATTTTAGTAGGTACATGGGTAATTAATTTCTTGTTTGATTGTAGATGACGAATGTTTACGATCTATTTGAATTTTTGGAGGCTGATGCCGCAGAAACCAATAATACCAGAAAGCTGCGTCGTATGCAGTTACGTACGCAGTGCAACCCCTTCAATTTAGACGAAGCGGAGTTTGTTAAGCGGTACAGGCTAACAAAAAATCTAGCGAATCTCCTCTGCGATGACTTGAGGCCGCTGTTGAAGAACCCTACGAAATCTACAGACTTGTGTGTAGAGACGAAGGTAATCCCCATATTTCTACAGATAAAGACGAAGTCTTACCAAATATTTTTAACCAAATTTTTAAGTTTTTTTTTCGGAAAACGGGTGGTAAATCAATTTGCAGAAATTGCAAATAATTTTCGCCATTCAATGGATCAGGCAAAAAGTGGGGCCCAATCAATATTCTGCGAATTATTCCAGCCCATACATTCAAGGGAAGGTATTACAAACTTTCACAACATCCATGAATGGGCCGACGCAGACAACAATCCACATTTTAAGAAGCAGGTGTCATTTCAGATGAAATTCTCTGTGAATGTATGGGCTGGAATAATTGGCAGAACATTGATTGGGCCCCACTTTTTGCCTCGGCCCCAAGGTTTGAACAAAAAAAGCACACTCCGTTTTTTTTTTAATAAGGTTTAAAAGACGTATTGTACAATTTTTTTATTTTTTCTGTGCTTTAAATGTCTGTAAAAAAAATGTCTAATGACACAGAAGCCTAAAACATGTTTTGCTTGATTGCTTACACATTACTTTAATTAAATAAATAAAAAATGAATTCATTTATCATTCAATTTGGCCATAATTATGCAGTTTAAATTACATTTTGAGAATTTCCGAAAAAAAACTTAAAAATTTGGTAAGACTTCGTCTAAGACAACCATGGCTTAAATGGTTCTAAATTGTCTGTACTATCTTCGCCTTAAAGCTTTGCACCCATCTTCCAATCACCCTGTATTACTTTTTTCTAGGTGTTAATTGCATTATCATTTTATGCAACTGGTTCATACCAACGTCCAGTAGGCAATAATGAGGGTCATTTTGTAGCTCAGCAGACTGTTTCGTCTGTCATCGCACAGGTTACTGCGTGTCTTAATTCACTGCAGATGAGACGGAAATACATAAAATTTCCAGTAAATGATCAAGAACGTAACAGCATTAAAATGAAGTAATTATACCTTTTTATTTCAATTATGTTTGGTCCTTATGGTCAAATAGGCAGTCGCTTCATGTAAAATACCCCAATATAGTTGGGAAAAGGCTAGGCAGATTGATTATGTTTGGTCCTTGTTAAGCTGCAGTATGCCTACTTTGCTAAATAATATAATTATCATGCAAACAAAAACAAATAGTATTATGAAATAAGCAAAATTAGATAATACAATTGTAAATTAATTGTGGCATAATTTTAAAGTGACTTATATCCAGCAGTGGACTATGATAGCCTGATGTATTAAATAGTGACTGGAGTGCACCGTGCACAGTAATTCTATCTAAGCACTAAAACAAACAGGTTTTGCTGGGACCGTTCTTTTTGTTTTGTTTTTGTAATTATATGTATATATATATATATATATATTTTTTTTATTAGATACTAGTTTATTTATATTATGACTTATTATTTATTAGGTATGTTGAAACTGTATGTACTTCCCGTCATTTGTCCATAAGGGTTCATTAGAAAACCAGCGTCAGACAGTATATTCTGTCTGGCATTAATGCTGAAATGAGCCTTTTTGGCGCAGCCGTGAGGCACACATTATCGTTTAAAAAAAATTATTTATTCTTTATTTTGATATTTGTGTTATGTGTTTCATGAACTGTGTCCAAATAAACTTTATTCTTTCTTTCTTTCTTTCTTTTAGTTCAATATTATCATCATCAATGGTGATTTCTTTATTTTGTTCATTAGATTCTAAGGTACAAATATTGCAATTTTAAATTCACTTTTCTATTGTATATTTTACAACAAATTTCGGATTCCCTAACATAAATCCTGCATCGCGCAATTAAAGTTTACCGTGCAGTGGACATATATACGAGAACCCAACATCAATCGTTGGGCAGTTGCCCGCCAGACACAACACCCGTCTGGTTGGAGGATCCTCCCTTTTCTATGGTGGATGAGTGAACTTTACACACTGTTCCTCATACCCCTAAAACCCTGTATATTTTTTATTCTGGGATAGATTTATTTGGCCCCATAGTAAAAGTTGTCATGGATGATTAGTACTAACGTTTGGCATAGGTTTCAATTATGCACATTGGGTTTAATATTTTTGGGCCAATCGGTTGCATTATCCTTTATTCTAATTTATATCAATCCCATAAAATTAATTAATTTATACCACTGTACCGATACGGTACCAATTAGATCGCGCGCCCGGTACATTCTTTAACAACGGCGAGGCAGTGGTTAAATGATGCGTTTGGTGCACAGTGGATAGGGAGATTTGGACTTCGTAGGTGGCCACTGTGGCCAGCAAGATCTCACACCACTCGAGTACGAACACCACTTTTCTGGGAGTTAGGTCCGTATTACAGAACGTTCCTTAAGTCAAGTCAAGTAAAATGTCAGTATGTCAAAACATCAGTGTGAAAAACATTAGTTTATTGTTTGTCTATTGTAATTATTTGTTTAGCTGATTTTATTCATTTTCTTAACAAATTTAAAATGGCAGGTTGGAAGAAAAAATTTAGTAAATACTTTGGAAAAAAAAACCGACTAATAAAAATTCAAGACTTCAAACATATAATAGAAAATAAAAAAACTGATAATGTCACCACAGGAACCAAAACTGCTGCTTGTATTGCGGAGAAATTTATTAGTTCGCCTATGATAATTGACTCAGTAAGTACTCATCTATTTTCTTATTCTTATTTTTATATTTACTTATAGATAGATTAAATGGGGTTATATTAGTAGTTTTCTACTGTTCAATAAATTGATCATTAAAATACATGGAACAGCTCAGACGCCTTTGGCAAAATCTCAAAACTCGCCAAAGAGATGCTCTCACGAGAGAGCCCCGGCATAGGATGCCCACGGGAGGTGGTGGTCCCTGCCTTGATGCTGAAATAAACCCAAACATAGCGGACATTTCTCCAGCTCTCTTTGTAGACGTTCGTGACAGCATAGGGCTGCTAGGCTGACAGCTCTGACTGCAATAGTAGGTAGCCATTTTAATTTTTAATTCTATTCCCTCCTTATGAGTTGCTAGCTGATACCAGTACAGTTGCAGCTACTGCTTAATATGTTATTATGTTAAGCTTCAGATTTGGTGACTCCAATCCAAGCTGATCAAAATATGATAATAGAGGAAGAATGCAGCCCGAAACATTTTATGCCGTTGATATAGAACATACTCCAACAATAATTGATGCCAGCCAACATACCACAACAACAGATGCAGTTAAACCCACTGAACCCATCGCTCCAATAGAAACCGAACCTCATAGCTCAACCCAACACAATAACAGATTTCAGATTTACCATCAAACGAAAAAAAAACTCAGAGTGCAAATTAAAAAAAACTAATGCATTAATAGAGAAAAAAGAGCAAATGAGCTTCATTCAATAGAGGTCAAATATAAAAAAACAAAAATATGAATTAGAAATAATAGGTCTTTACCTATGAAATTGCCGTTTTGTATGAAAAAATTTAAACGAATTTTTTTCATGAATTTTTTATTTGTATTAATCGAAGTAATCACCCATGCAATCAATGCATCTTTGCCATCGCAGTGGCAGTTTATTGATGCCCTTCTTAAAGAAATCAGCTGGACGGGAGGCAACAAATTCTTCAAAGGCATTTTGTACTGCCTCTCGGGTATTGAATTTTTTTCCCGTCAAGAAGTTATCCAAATTCTGGAAAAAGTAGTAGTCTGTAGGCGCAAGGTCTGGTGAGTAGGGCGGATGACGGAGAGCTTCCAACCCCAGTTCTTGCAACTTGGAGACCGTCTGCTGTGCAGTATGAGGTCGCGCGTTGTCGTGCAGGAGCAGCGGAGACGAGCGATTGACCAATGCTGGTTGGAGATGCGCCAGCTTCTCCATCATAGTGTTCAGTTCTTCACAGTACACATCTGCAGTAATGCTCACCCCGTTTGGTAAGAAGCTGTGATGAATCACACCGGCGCTAGACCACCAAACAGTGACCATCACTTTTCTAGGGGTAAGTTTTCGTTTAGGGCATTGTTTAGGTGCTGAACCAGGATCCAACCAACTTGCTGAGCGCTTGCGGTTATCAAACAGAATCCATTTTTCATCGCAGGTAACAATGCGGTTCAAAATTCCTTCATTTGTGTGTCTGTTGAGCAGTGCAAGGCACGTCTCGACGCGTACTTCGCGCTGGCGATCATTGAGTTCGTGGGGCACCCATTAGTCAAGCTTTTTTACCTTGCCAATTTGACGCAAATGGACCAATATTGTTTTGACGCTAACGTCGAAAGCTGCTGCTAATTCAGCCGTAGATTGTGTATCATCAGCTTCCACAATCGCCTTTAATTCGTCATTGTCGACCAAAGTCTTCGGACGACCGCGAGGTTCATTTTTCAGGTCGAAATTTCCAGAACGGAAGCGAGCAAACCAATAACAGGTGGTGCGTTGGTTTGTAGTGTTACCTCCGTAAACGTCGTTGATGTTGCGTGCCGCTTGTGCCGCGTTGCTGCCACGACGGTACTCATATTCCATAATTACTCGAATTTTTAACGTATCCATGATGACGAAAAAGATTGAAATGCGATGAAAATGTAACACTAATCAATAAAGAAATGACTACTTTTGGAAAAAAAAAACCATGTTTTTAAAATAAAATTAATTTGAAATTAGAATTCTTAGCCAAACAAAAATTATTTTGATTTGAAATGGCCAGTACTGCAGAACGGCAATTTCATAGGTAAAGACCTAATATAAATATTAAAAAAACAATTACAAGGAGAATCTGCAAAAGCCGAGTCAGCACAAAACAATCAGTGATAATTAAAAAATATTTTTATAAAGAGATATCTGCGACCCAAGCACTATAAAAGTTTCTGAACATATTTGTTTTGAGTTTTTGTTCATTTTGGCTGTGTGCTGAATTATATTTAGAGGTATGAGGAAAAGGACATTAGTATTAGGTAATTTGTTTTATGTTTTGATTACTCAAATAAGACTGATTAGTGATAATAAAAAAAATTAAAGTAATAAAAACTAAAACCCAACTACGACTAAAAAGGTATAAACAAGACACCACAGACAGACAAAATAAAAATCCGGAGTCACACGTAATCTGTTCGATTTATGCCCTAACACGTGTGACTCCGGATTTTTTGTTGTTTGTTCTTGTTTGTACCTTTTAATTTGACGTCACATAGCCTATAACCAACGGACGATCAAGACACTTCCAACGATACCTCATTTGTCAAATTGTGACGAGTAGTTTAGAAGATATGAGGGAACAGATGAACATACATACATACCGGTCAAAATCATAACCCTCCTTTTTTCTTCGCCGTAGTCGGGTAAAAATAGTTGATTATTTAACATATTGCTTTATTAATCAAAATGAATATGTATACTTGCTGTAAATTAAACGTAATTGTTTACTATGGTACTTCTAAAAGCAAACCCATCAACTGTTCCTTGATTGACAGAATCATTCAGGTCAATTTCATTCTCATTGCTATCATTCTCTTCATCATTTATTGCCATTGTATCGTTAGATGTTATTGAAATGTTAAAAAGTACTGCGCAAGAAAGAATTATGTTACAAACTGTAACCAGTTTATTGCCCAGCCCTCGACTTAGGCATGGAAATCTCCGTTTCCATCTACCAAATGTACTTTCTCTTTAACTCTATTGAATTGAACCCCAATAAGTACACTTATGTGTTAAAAGAAAGCTTAGGCATGGATAGTGTTTGGGCTTGATCCTTACGGAATTAAAGAGTGGACTGTATGATACTGGTATACTTGTTATAATGAAATTACACCGTATCCCGACATTAATTATCGAAGAACACGTTGATCTTGTTGATACGGGTACGCGTCCGTCTTTCTCGGGCGCGCTCGGACGACTGCCGGGCCGCGGAATGACGACGACGGCGGGCGGCGTGCGGTGCGCGGGAGGCGCGGTGTGTGCGCCTGGGTCCCGCGGGCAGAGCGCCTGGATTCCGTGAGCTGCGCGTAGACATGCTCGCCGGGTTGCAGAGACGATCTTCAAGGTTTGTTATCCTCTTCCAATGGCAGGGGCCAGAGGTTGTTCCATCCTCTTCTGATAGTTCCCCTTTCAGTTCGGATCTCTGCGACCCTATTGACACCATCAGTGCCTGGGTATACCTGCACTACTCTTCCAAGGTTCCACCTTAAAGGTGGACAGGTCTTGTCTTTAATAAGAATAAGGGAATTCAGTTTGATGCTGTCTCTGTCGCTACTTGTCTTCCACTTTGTTTTCTGCTGTAGCATACAAACATATTCATTAGAAAATCTTAGCCAAAAATGTGATTTTATAGCTTCTACTCGATTATGGCGTTGCAGTAAGTCGACGCCCTCAATTTCGGCCACCTGTGGATTAGGCACAGTAGTTAGGGTTCGTCCAATTAGGAAATGAGATGGGGTTAGGACAGATAGATCGGAAGGGTCACTAGATAGAGGGGTCAAAGGTCGAGAATTCAAAATAGCTTCTATTTGAGTGAGACAAGTAGACATTTCTTCATAAGTTAGATGAGTTGAATTTAAAATTCTACGTAAATGATGCTTTGTAGAACGAACGGCGGCTTCGGCCATCCCGTTGAAATTTCCTCTGCTAGTTTATCAGCTATATCTAGTTTAGATAGAAAGGATTGTAATAATTTACATGCGCCGACAAAATTGGTTCCATTGTCAGACGTGATGCTGCGAGGTTTGCCTCGACGGCTTATAAAGCGATATAGTGCAGACATATAGGCTTCTGTGCTCAGTTCCGTCACAAGCGCCAGGTGTACTGCCTTTACTGTCAAACAAACAAAAATGCAAAGGTAGGATTTTAATAACTTGCAACCACGACCTTTTTTATCAGCTATCAAAATTGGCCCGCAATAATCGACTGCACTATGATATTATTAATGGCGTATGAACCGTGCCGTTATTACTTACCGACCGGGCATAGATGCAAGCTCCATAAGCACGTTCAGAAGCGTCAGAAAATACATGTAATTCAACTGTGACAATATCGTTTTGTAAAATCCAACGTGGTATCTATCTTTACATTGTTTATGTATGGCAATTTATTTACGAATGTGGTCCATGATTCTTTTATGTCGCTAGGAACTTCATCGTCCCAGCCTATTTTTAAAGTCCAAAGCCTTTGAAGTATAATCTTTGCCTCCACAATAACTGGACCTACTATTCCTAGCGGATCAAAGATTTGACTTATGACTGATAGTATGTTACGTTTTGTGAATTTTTCTTGTTTTTCAATATTTATAATAAAGGACAATGTATCTGAATTCGAGACCCAATTAAGACCTAAAGTTTTATTTATTGTGCTACAATTCTTATCTGATAATTCTAAAACATGATCTGATTCTGATTGGTGTCCGATAATATTTTCCAATATCTCAGGAGAATCGTAATCGTCCATATAAAAGTCTCTAGAAATTGAGAATTTGACAGATGGGTCATCCACTGTCTCTGCTAAACTAGAAAGACATTTTGTAGCCAAGTAAGGAGCTGATGCAGAACCATAAGTGACTGTGTTTAAAGTGGCATTGAAGGTTCTGGCCTGAATATAATTTGTTGAAGTGATCGCTGTATAGGATTGAGCTCAATAGCTCTATACATCTTTTCAATATCTCCACATATCACATATTTATGTTGGCGAAACCTAATAAGAATCGACAATAGATAATCTTGAATTGTAGGTCCTATCATCTGAATATCATTGAGGGATATTCCTGATGTAGTGACAGCAGACGCGTCAAAGACTGTGCGCAGTTTAGTAGTGGTGCTAGATTCACGGATAACACCATGATGTGGTAAGTAATAGTAGACAGAACTACTGTGATTGGGACTTGTATTTTCAGTCATGTGACCTAGTTGTTCATACTCCTGCATGAATGCTAAGTATTGTTTTTTTTTTAAATTAGAGTATTTTAGAAATCTACGCTCAAGAGAGAGAAATCTAACCTTTGCCCTAGTATATGAATCACCTAATGTATGAGGATCTTGTTTAAAGGGCATACTGACTACGAAGCGGCCTTCTTTATCACGGTAAGTATATTTTTTAAATGATTTTTCACAGGCACGTTCTTCACTAGTTAAAGAATATTTAGAGGGAAAACTAGATTCATCTTCATGGTTGATAAAATTACATTGGTGTAGTGACTTATTTTTTGTATTAGTTACAGGACCAGACACTAACCAACCAAGCTTAGTCTCATATAATTTTGGTTGTTTTTTCCCTAGATTAATGGAATTATTACATATGACATCCCAAAATAGTTCTGCACCCACTAGAATATCTACTGTACCCGGAACATTAAATGACGGGTCTGCCAGCTGTATACCTGAAGGTATAGCAATATCTTGCATCCTAACTAATTTGGACGGCAATGTTTTAGTAATTTGAGGTAATATTAAGCAATCTATCTCTGCTTTATAATCACTATAAAGAGATTCTATCATAACCTTACAAGATTGTGTACTCTTACAAAACTGATTGTAAATACCTGATACCGTGGACATTGTATTGTGTCTCGACAACCCCAGCTTACCGCACAGCCCGGCTGTGATAAAGTTTGCAGTGCTGCCATTGTCCAACAGGAGCCGTGCTGCGAGTGTGCTGCCTTTGTTGTCATGTACCTGAAGCTATCGCTGTGGACAGAAGTACATGTGGCGAAGTAGTAGGCTGTATGGCATCGGTGGACAGGGTGACATTTTCTATAGAGTTATCAGAATCTGTAGTAGCTTCATTTATGTTGGTGGCTAACACAACATTCTCTTGATTTGACACAGAGGACTCAGGCTTATCATCATTTTTATGTAGTAATATATTATGTTTGTATCTACAATACCTACAGTGTGGGAATTTACATTTCATGTGAGAGTGACCAGGGCGTAGACAGTTAAGGCATACCTTAAGGACATTGGCTTTTTCTAGACGTTTCTCAATGGTCAAATCTCTAAATTTGTCACAGTGATACATTGTGTGGTTTTCTTTACACATGGGGCACTTGAAGTTATTTTTGTTTTGTGAGTTGTATTCATTTGAAATTGCTAGAAAAGATTTTGACTTTCGAGTTTCTGGTTTTAACTTTGTTGTACTATTATCCTCTATGGATTCTAACAGGTCTGCTCTGTTACGCAGAAATGTAGAAAATTGCTCAAGTGTTGGTGGATCACACAGTGTGTTTCTATACTCTTCCCACTTCCTTTTAGTTGTAGGATCTAGTTTGCTAAACATGATGTATATTATTAAAGTATCCCAGTGCTCTATAGGTTGCTTAAGAATAGTTAACGCTCTAATGTTTTTGTTTGTGGTATCAACTAATTGTCTAATTGATTTACTTGACTCTTCTAAAATGGTGTCTACTTTGAATAATGCTTGAACATGATTGTCCGCTAGTAACCTAGAGTTATTATAACGTTCACATAATAATTTCCACGCTGTTGAATAATTATCTTTTGTCAAATCTATATTTTTAACAATTACTGCAGCACTCCCATGGAGAGAAGCTCGCAAGTAATGAAATTTACTGATGTTATCTAATTAATCATTTTCATGAATCATTGACATAAATGTATCCCTAAACTCGAGCCAATTTTGATAAGTACCGTCAAACTTTGGAATGTTAATTTTTGGTAAATGGAAACGATTGGTATGGTTACAAGTCCCACCTGATTTGGCATCACTGACGCTTGATTCGGAGCCTGAGCCTAAACGCCTTCGCTGGCTTCCAGTATTTTTTTCAGCGCAGGCAGGGAGAAGAATTTGGGCCTGAGCGACGAGCTTATAGTACTTGCTTTCAGTTTTCTCTCTGTCAGCATATTGTTCGTCTGGAGGGTCGCAGAGGTACTCAAGCTCTGTCTGTAAAGTATCAAATTCAGAAATTAAATTTTGCACTCGTGAAAACCGAGATTGTAGTTCGTTAGCGTGCAGCTCGCTAAGCACTTCATGTGAACTTGCAGTATTCAAATACGTTTCGAAGTGGGTAAGCTTTGCTTTTATGCTAGCTTTAGCCTTTTTTAGCTTAAAAATGCGTTCCTCCTTGTCCGTCATTTTGCTGATGCAATAAGACGCGGTCTTGCTTAAATGGCGTGCGGTACCTATCCAATAGCAAATGTGCCCACACCAAGCGGTTTTTTTTTTTTTTTTTCAATATGATTGCCCCCACAGACTGCGTGCAAGATGCAATGAATATGGATAGGTATAGGTAATTCACGTGTGAATGTGAAATATAGCTTTAGAAAATAGGTCTCACTCAAATATTCACTGAATAGGAATTTACGGGAAGTTTCAGATGAATAGGTAAGGATAATTGGAACGAACTCACAATACCAGCCGATGTATCAGGTGCACGTGGTGCGTAGTCTCCACGTGGCCCGTTGGTATGCTTTGTTGCGTTTTGTGACTTGCACGGCGGAAATGCAGATGGAGATCACGAGGCCGGCGATGCGGTGTGCAGTATCTATACTGTAGACCCGCTGTATCGTAGATTCCACTGAAGCTATCTTCCAACCGCCGGCACTGCTTGCATCGCGCTCTGCCCGTCACTTTGACGGGAATATGTTCAGATGTCAGCAACCTACCCGGCATGGATGGTGGTGGGCAGTACTTTTTTAAAATCTGGTCTGTGATCATCCTAAATTCGCGATGAGATTTTTTTTTTTTGTGGCTGTTTATGAAAGATGCATTTATTTAACAAAGATGAGTGCCTAAAAATGATTCTGAGCCAGCTTCAGGAATAACTTATTGGAGAATATTCTCTGTTGTATATGTATCCAAACATAACTAATATGTCAATATTATAGTGTGTATCCTTATAAACAAGGACTATTATAGAACATCTTGAACTAGGGCTTCATGGTGGACAATGTTGACAATTATACATGTTAACTTAAAACAATCTATTGCGTAAAAAGAATAATTGATAGAAAAGGTACAGATTAAGAAATTAGTACAGAAAGAAGATCCACATTGACGATTGCAAGGGATTTCGTTCGGCAAGAATGGTTTCGTCTTCAGAAAACACGTCATCGGTTCATAAAGGTATATCGGGCTTAAAACCCCCAGAGAAATTACATGCACTCACAGTAGAAGAGTATAAGAAATCGAAGCAGAGATTCGAAATGTATACGGGCTCAACGGAGCATGGTGCCGAGGTACGGGTTGCGTTGCTATTGCATTGGAGAGGAAGCACTAGAGATTTATAATACTGCAGACCTTACAAACGAAAAAAGGAAAGATTATACAAAGGTGATAACAAAGTTTGACCAATACTTCATACCAATAAAGAGTGAAAGTGTTGCATCACACATTTTTTTTACAAGGCAACATAAATCGGTAGCAAGTTTTGATGTATATTTAAAAGAATTAAGTAAATTAAGTATAGATTGTAATTTTGGGAATTTATAAGAACTTATTAAGACGTCATGTAAAGTTTAAGCTACCTGAAGTAAGTTACTTTTAATAAGATGTTTCTTAACTTAGAAGAAAGGAAGGATGTTGTATATGTATCCAAGCATAACTAACATGTCAATATTATAGTGTGTATCCGAATGTCTATGACCAAGGACTATTAAACGGGTGATAAACGTACGAGCAAGTCCGCGTACATAAGTACGCTCGGCGAGCTTACTCGCCCGTGTGTCATGCTAAGTACGCGGACTTTAAAACCGCCGATTAAGTTCGTCGGCGATCCAACAGGTTTGAAATTTTGCTCGTAGCCCGCTTTGGCTCGTCGTCTGTCATCGCCGCGAGCCGCGACCGGCGTTGACGGTGAAATTTTGAGAAAGCTTCACGTGTGTCACCGACGGCGAGCCGAGTAAGGTCGCGAACTTAAAGACCGCGTACTTTAAGAACGAACGTCTATCACCCACTTTAGAGAACATCTTTTCATGTTGACTGTTTATTCAAAGAAGATATAACATTCTTTAAAATGCAATAAAAGCCAAGACTTGTAATGAAATGAAATGAAATGAAATTGTTTATTCTGTAAATAGGATATTGGAATCACTTTTACACGTCATATTAAAAAATATTAAAAATAAACTAGATGAGGTCGGCGTTTCCTATCTGACTACTCTGAGAAGAAAGGCCGAAACAAACTCAGAGGTCACAGTCTCTTTTAAAGTCCAGACATAATCTTGGTCAAGCCATATGAGGACCATGTAAATTCGAGTCTGAAATGGTCTTTTGAGGAAAGAACCACACGGATTTGAGTGGACCTGTCCAGTCAGTGCAAGCATTTGTCAGTAATGGCGGAGCTCAACTCAGAATTTAAGGAGCTCAACGACTCGACGAACAATACCAAAGAAAGGACATTTGGGTAGGCCGCATAAAATTCTCAAATTGCCAAACCATTGATAAAGTTAACTGAGAACGAAAAAAAAAATTAAAAAAATTCACATAGTCCTCACATTCACAATAATAAAATACTTTACAAAGTAATCATGTCATTTTGTATAGAATATTCAATAATGTCAATTTGTAAATAAAACTGGTTGATATACTTTGATGATTTTCCATATTATTCAAAATGTTACAATGCTTAGCAGAGCGAGCAGCTCAATCCCATGCTTTTTTGTCTTCTAAATAATCTGAAATTTTATAGTACCCTTTTCTACAAAGTTTGGTTTTAATGCAGCTTTTAAATCGTTTAAGGGGTAAGTTTCGAATGTCAATGGGAAGTTTGTTATAAAAGCGTATACATTGACCCATGAACGAGTTGCCTACTCTGTGGAGACGAGTGCGATGTACAGCAAGATTGTGTTTATTCCTGGTATTTAAACTATGAATATCGGATATTTTCTTAAAATTAGATATATTTTTGTGTACATACAATAGGTTTTCAAATATATATTGTGAGGCTACAGTCAGAATATCTATTTCTCTGAATTTTTCTCGAAGGGAATCCCTTGGACCTAGGTTGTAAATGGCTCGAATAGCCCTTTTCTGTAAAACAAAGATAGCATTAATGTCCGCACAGGCTCCCCAGAGAAGAATCCCATAAGACAGAAGACTATGAAAATAACTAAAATAAATAATTCTGGCTGTATCTACGTCAGTTATCTGTCTAATTTTTTTAACGGCGTAGGCGGCCGAACTAAGCCTTCCTGACAATTTTTCTATGTGTGGGCCCCATTGTAATTTACCGTCAATGGTTATTCCAAGAAAAACTGTCGACTCAACGGGGTCCAACTCTATTCCATTAACTTTAACATTGGTAGATAGCTGCCTGACATTTGGCGTTGAAAATTTAATGAGTTTAGTCTTTTTCTCATTCAGGAGAAGATTATTTACATTAAACCAATGCACCACTTTAGAGAGTGCATCGTTAACTTGTTCAAAGTTGACTAACTGACGTTTTATTTTAAAAATGAGGGAAGTATCATCTGCGAATAACACGATCTTGTGATTATCCCTTATGTGGTAAGGCAAGTCATTAATATAAATGAGAAATAAGAAAGGACCTAGAATTGAACCCTGCGGAACGCCCATGGTGACCGAAGATCCTGCAGATCTCTTGCCATTAACATCGACCCTCTGAATTCTGTTGTTCAGATAAGAAGTCAGAAGGTCGAGAGCCTTGTCCCTCATACCATAGTGGTACAGTTTCCTGATGAGAGTATCATGATGTACGCAATCGAAAGCTTTGGACAAGTCGCAGAAAATGCCAAGAGCATCCTGCGACTCCTCCCAAGCCTCGAATATGCTCTTCAGTAATTCCATGCCCGCGTCTGTAGTTGAACGACCCTTTGTAAAACCGAACTGTTTCAGATGAAGTAAATGATGTGTATTGAAATGACTTAACATCTGTTTTAAAATTAATTTTTCAAAGATTTTGCTCAACGTAGGTAATATCGAGATAGGCCGAAAATTCGTGGGATCAGTTGTGCTGCCAGACTTGAACAGTGGAATCACTTTGCTAAGTTTCATCAGATCAGGAAATACACCAGATGCAATACAAGAGTTAAAAACAATTGCCAAAAAGGGTGAAATAACATCAATTATTGAAGACATAGTATGTACTGATAATCCCCAAAGGTCAGCAGTTTTTTTCACATCGAGTTCTTTAAAAGATTCTATAATGTCTTTAGCAGTAGCCATTGCAAATTCAAAAAGTTTATCACATTCTGGTACACATTGTTTTAGTATTGAATAAGCAGAAGTGGATGACGACAATGACAGAGTTTTGGTTGTTAAAATTGGAATATTAGTGAAGAAATTTTCAAACTCAGTTGCCACCTCCCCGTCTGCCTTAATATCTACATCATTGATTTTTAGGTGGAAGTCACGATTCCGTACTGTCGTTCTTCCTGTTTCAGAATTAATAATATTCCAAGTTGTTTTAATTTTATTCCCAGAAGATTTTATTTTATTTTTAATATGTATGGCTTTTGCTGAGGAACAGGCTCTTTTAAAAGTTTTAGAATATTCTGTAATTGGCTTTCTGTCGACTATTCGACTATTGTTTCCTTTCTTTTCTTTTTTAGCTGTAAGTCTTCCATGCTGTATTAAGTAAATTAAATTAAACCATGCTCAAGCTGAAATAGAGAAAGGGAACTTGAAGTTGCCTACAATGCTCACCAAGAAAGAAAGAAAATATGCAATAGAGAAAAAGAGTAGGATGAAGTCAGATCAAACACAGTTGAGTATTTTAGTTCTGTAACATTTGACTTGCAAGCAGTACTCGCAACACCTTCCTGAGACGTAGGCCTGCTCTATTATTCTAGAAAATTGTGTGTGTATGTTAGTACAACCCACTATACTTATTGATTATCTGTATTCGGTCTGGGACATCTCTATCTAGACAACTTGTCATGACTGTTTCTGGTTCCTGTCCCTTTCCAAGATGTCTCGCTCTCGCTATATTACTTATTTTCGCAGTAGTTCTGTTAACTACTTCGAATTCTGGCGCATTAACTATGAAGCCGCCTCCGATAAACGAAAAATCGCAATTTTATTACATTCTATTGGGGAGAAAGGCATAGAAATCTACAATTCTTTTAAAATGGACAAAATCACTTTAGATCATGTAAAAACAAAGTTTCAAAATTACTTTGAACCGCTGAAAAGCTTAACCATGATTCGACATTCATTCTTCACACATACACAAAAGGCTGATGAAAATATAGATACTTTCCTGACAGATCTTACTAACTTAAGCAACAAGCGCGAGTTTGAAACGTTAAAAGGGGTGATAGACGAGTGAGCAAGTACGCGAACTTATGACTCGGCGAGCTTACATCTGTCATCGCCGCGAGCCGCGAGCCAATTTGACAATCAAATTTTGACCAAGCTTCAGGTGTCACCGACAGCGAGCCGAGTAAGGTCGCGAACGTAAAGACCGCGTACTTTAAGTACGCACGTCTATCACCCCCTAAGGGAAGGGAAAAGAAGATGGGTGAAAGACAGATGGTAGCAGACAATACATCCAATATTAATTATACAGGATTCCAATTGGAAGTATTGTATGTTGCACTCTTTCAAACGGTGTCTCTGAAAATGTCAAAAAAATAAGCTTATTTTCAGACACTTGTGGCGATCAAAACCGCAATCAATGCGGCTACTTTACTCCTTTGGGCAGTGCAGTCCAGTGTGGATTGGATATATATTTTCAAGCGTGCTAGACTCAGGCCAAAACTTAGTATTAAAGCGACGGATTAAAAAACTGCCGTTGGTTGTTGCTATAGTCATTATACCAATGAGGCTGTTTAATTGTACCTCCATTACGAAGAAACAGAAATATCATCATATGGAGAATATGAAGCTAGAATTCAAGAATTTGATGTATGAATTACTTAATTGATGTAATCCATTAAAATATTCATCAAGCAGAACTGAGTCACAAGAATCACAAGTACAGATGTATTATCTCACGAAAGCGGGTGACCCATACTTGTGTGTAAGTGTACAGGCACACTGTCTTTTCGTTGTGCGCAAGCTCGGGAGCGCCCAGCAGTGTTAGAAGAAAGAAGAAAGAAAGACATTTTTTAACTGCTATATTTTAAGAATACGCTATGGTTTAAGATTGGAAGGATAATGCTGCTATGATTATGAAATTCCAATAAAAGTTATAAAACTAATTGGTACCAAAGAATCTTATACAGGGTTATTGGTAAAACACTAACAACCTCTTAAGGAGTAATTGTACTCATCATTATGAACAACTTTTACTATGGGCAAAAAAAAACAGCTGTTCTGAACACTTTGACGAATTATGCGAACATAAATGTACTGAACAGCTATTTTTTTTTTCGCGATTTCTGTTTGTCTGTCACCGAATTTTGGAATCTACTTAACAAAGAAATGGCAAAACAAAGGTCAGGCCTAGTGCCTGAAACAGCATACATAAAGCAGCCAATTTCCCTACAAGTTTCTTCAAACTTTTTATCACATTTTTATCCATAGGGTCATCATTGGCTTACAATTTTCCATATTAAATCTTTTTAATATATTTTCCAGATAATTTATTTGTGATAATACAGTTGTACCATTTTGAAAATTTTGTTTGAGATTTATTCCTAAGAAATCTGAAATGAACCCCAGATCCTTCATCTTAAATTCCTTATTTAATACAGTTTTTAGTTTTATAATCTCCCGTTCATTTGTGCCAGAAATTAACACGGCATCTACATAAACCTTCTTTTGTTGTGACTATATTAAATTTTAGATTCCAACACTTAGGAGAACATTTCAAACCATATAATGATTCCTTTAATTTAACTGTATTCACGCGGTATGTCCGCCCACGCGGGGAGAAGGGACACACACCACAATGGCGATATAGCGTGTGGGGGTACTTGGTCTATGCGTGGGGAGTCGAAATGAAATTGTAATTGTCGAACAAGTAAACTCTGTAACAGAATGTATTGAATTAAAAAGAGTGTCCACGGAGTTTCTTGCCCGTTCTTCTCCATCAGGAACCTACTTCGTTTTGGAATGGGCGACTAGCTTCACCAACTAACTCAAACTGAAGGACTCCTTGATAAGTGATAATTCAAAAGTGCCTGTAAATGTTCTAGTTGAAATAAACGCTTTGAGTTTGAGTTAAGTGTTGTGTGTCATTTAAAACCAACTACCTCTAACTACCGTCAACGAAGAATTACACCGGAGACTGATCACACACGAGAGAGGATGGATTCCCCTCCGTGTTATACGTAGCATAATATGTAGTATAATATGTAGCAGTAATAAGTTTTCGCCATTACGTGTCTAGACTTAATTCGACACCGTATTAGTGTGTTATCTTCTTCCTCGTCGTTATTTAATCTTATCAATTCAGGGTGTCTATACACTTCAACTGAGTATATGCCGGTTTCTCTTATATGTTCAAAGTAATAAGATTTCGCCATTTTAACATGATACGTCAATCCAATCGCAAAAATCAGCAGTTGGTCAGGAGTCATCCGTGGGAAATCGGCTATGTAGCGTATAGTCGCCTCCATTCTTAAAAATGAAATTTCTTTGCGCGTTTAAACGGTGCTCATCAAGATCAGCCAGTAAGTTGGGTCGATTTATATGTCTGTCGATCATTGCGATGTAGTCATCGTTAAGGCGGCTGTCACTGTACCTCTCATGGGTTACGTTTATAAGCGCTGCAGCTGTATGGAAATCCGTCATTGCGTTTGGTAACGTATTGTTAAAATATCGATGTATAAATATTTTAAAATACAGCTTCTTTTGTTTTTTGTTTGCGATTGTTGTGCCTCTTCCGTATTACAGAAGGAAACTCAAGTATTGATCTCTATTTAAAACTAGTTTTAAGTCCGCTTTTAATTTTGCTCAAGCATAGATTCATTGATCTTAGTTCAACTGAGTTTAGCCTAATTTTAGATCGCTACTCAGTTAATCAATCGAAACCAAGCAGTGATCTAATCTGTAATCACCCAAGTGTGGTCGAGACCGCGCTTGGGCATGGATTGTCATGTGAAATTGTCAATATTTCTTCTGGTCAAATAGTGCATTGTCGAGTTCTTTTGATATTTTTAAATATTAGGTACCTACTATCAAAATCTTAATCAAAATGGATATATTTGAAGAGGTAGATCATTATAATAACTTATTTAGCAATAATTCTAATAGAAGGTTGAATTTTAGCGTTATTCTCAGATACATAAGAGATACACAGGTACATATACACCCTTGTAGTTGCGAAAAGTTCAAAAAAAGGTACAGATTTTCACAATATGTAGTGAACATTTTTATTCTACCTATGATCGATCACGATTTAAGTAAACCACACAACCGCGGGCATCCTATAGCCCCAGAACTGCAAATCCTTGTGTGTTTACGTTTTTATGCGACGGCTTCATTTCAGGTGAGCGTTTTATATTCACCCTTACATTAAAATGCTGTTAATGGATTGTACAAAGAAATAAATCAATCATTTAATTACTTTTATTATCTTTTGCAGATAGTGTGTGGTGATCTCTTAAATGTTTCCCAACCAGCTGCTTCAAACATAGTTGCAACTATCTCTCGCCTTATAGCTCTTCAACACAGACAATACATTAATATCCACAATATATGGTCTCACAGAGAGCGTAGCAGCTGGGCCAGTATGAAGGATATCCTGGCTTCAGAAGTGTAGATGGTGCAATTGACTGCACACACATTAAAATAGTTAATACTCCCGGTGTGGAATACCACGAAAATCTTATTTTTCTATAAATGTCCAGGTTAGCTAAATATTGATTAATCAAATATGTAAGTACTTAAATATCTACACAAAGAACATTAATTTATTTTCATTTATTTATTGCAGGCATTTGTTGGTCCATCTGGCCATTTTATGGACATTGTTGCACGTTGGGCAGGCAGTACACATGATAGCAGAATTTTCCAAATGTGTTCCTTAATGAATCAGTATATTCAGCAACAACATAATGGCTACCTTGTGGTGACAGTGGCTATCTGTCTACGCGCAGCTCACGGAACCCAGGCGCTCTGCCCGCGGGACCCAGGCGCACACAACGCGCCTCCCGCCACTTTGTGGCTAGATCTAGCGGATTTTCAACGGTATTAGCCAAAAAATAATCCAGTTTAGCCACCAAAATGAATCTAGCTACTTCTGGCTACTTTTTAGATTATTACTACCTACTTTTATTAGTGTTAGAAGTTTACCGACTAGCGACGATTATTACTCCCACCTAACTAAAATAGTTAATTGCAGGCAACACCATCGAGGTCCGCGCTGCATCAGGGGATTCCCCAATAAATGTTTATCTTTAACGTAATTCATATTTGATCGAATGAAAATGAACGTTATTACTATTGCTATTGAGCATAGTTTGTTTTGTATAAAGTCAATACTACTCATGTCAAAATGTCAAACGAAACGAAATATTGTTAGTTAGCCGAAGACTCACGCGAGCAGTTCTTTATTTTTCGTATACTATTTAAGTGAATACTTGAACGTGAATTAAGGACGTTCCGTTGAAGAAAAAGTGTTACACTCAAAGATATCGGGTTGAATGGGAGAATAATGAAGAATTCAAACATTGGATAAAGCCAATCGCGTACAGCCCAACGAAAGCCTTTTGTACGTATTGTCACGTAGAAGTTGCTGCTAAAATTTATGATTTGCGTAAACATAGCGAATCCAAAAAACACAAAGCGAAATGTGAATTAATTACAAAAAATAAACAAATTCAGTTTACTTCTACACCTGGTGGGACAAAGAACAGTCAAAAAGCCGAAGGTCAGCTTGCCTTGTTTATTGCTGAACATACTTCAATATCGAACATTGACCACCTTACAGACCTTTGTAAAGAAGTTTTTTGTGATTCAAAGTGGGCCAAAGACATAAAAATGCATAGAACTAAATGTACACAAGTAATAAATCAAGTACTGGCTCCACATTTTAGGGAGACGCTTCTTCAAGAAATTGGCTCACAGAAATATGGCATTATTTTAGATGAGTCCACGGATGTCAGTGTATCCAAATACCTGGGAATAGTTGTACGATATTTTAGCCTGAATATGAATAACATTGTGTCCTCATTTCTGTCTCTGGAGTCTATTGAAAGAGCTGATGCGAGAGGTATAGTCACGTCTTTAATAAAATGTTTGGAGTCACATAGTCTTCCAATACAAAACATGATTGGTATCGGCACCGACAATGCGTCAGTAATGACGGGGCGAAATAACAGTGTAATTGAAATTTTGGTACCAAATTTGATCCGCCAGTTGCAAGGAGTGGCAGATGCATCTGGCATCTGCCACTCCTTGCAACTGGCGGTCAGCCATGCCTCTGAAAGTAATCTACCGCGTAACATAGATTTTTTGATAAGAGAGACGTACAACTGGTTCTCCAATTCTCCAAAACGCCGGGATGCATATATCCATTAAAAATATTAAAGGTTTGTGACACCCGTTGGTTGTCCATAGAGCCTGCTATAGTCAGAATATTGACACATTGGGAAGAGCTAAAACTACATTTTGCTTTGGCAAGAGAGAAGTGTTACACAGCGGGACTGCTTTGGGAAATGTACAGTGACGAGGGTAATCGGCTATATCTATGCTATTTGAAAAGTATTCTTCACGACGTCCAAATAGGAATAAAGGTATTCGAAGGCGAAAATATGGATCCCGTCAAATTGTTCGAAACTCTGATGACCTTGTTACGATCTGTCTGCGTTAGAATAATAATGCCGGGCGCTGCGACAACAGACAAAGATTTCCTTACAATCCAAGTAGAAGAACATCTAGATCCAGTTGCACACTTGGGACATCTTTTCGAATCTCATGCTAGTAAAAGCCAGTTATCTCCACAATCAATAGCTAATATTAGGAAACGGTGCATCGACTTCAACGTCAAGTTGGTAGAAGAAATACAACATAGAATACCTGCTAATTACGAGATCCTTAAGAAAGTTACACTCTTAAGTCCAGAAAACACTTTAAAACAAATCAAAGATCCTCATGCACTGGTTGGATTGGCAAAAGAATTCGGATTTGATGACCACAGAATAGATAAAATTATTCAACAGTGGAAAACTATTCATTTCACAGAATGGGATACTTCAGGAGACAGTGTTAAGTTCTGGGCTCAAGTTTTAAAATACAAGAATGCAGCAGGAGTTAATACATTCCAAGAAATAGCTGACTTGGCTATTGCTGTATTGTCCCTTCCTCACTCTAACGCAGAAGTTGAAAGGCGCTTTAGCGTGATGAACACAGTAAAAAATAAATTGAGAAACAGAATGTGTGCATTAACACTTAATTCTATAATTATGATTAGAAACCAACGAAAAATATTAAAAAAGCTTGCCACAATTATGTTTTGCCACCTGAAGTTTTAACCAAAGTCACAAAAACGGTTAAACTAATAAAAGAAGCTGAAATACCATCTACATCATCATCCATTGGCGAAGAGGTTCCAGAATTTCCAGATGACATTGTAGACTTTCAAATTGATTTTTAATTTTTTACTTCTATTTCCTATTTTCTTTTTTCTTTACCATTATTTATCCTCTATCAGTAATTTTAATGTTTTACTAGTGAAAACTTTACTGTAACCAGTTTTTAATTAATACATTTTTAACACTATTAAATATTGTTTTATTAAACCCACTTATCCCTATCCCTAAATAATATTAAAATTGTAATATCAATAGTAAGCCCAAAAATACTTTAGCCACTTCTAGCGGAATTTCGAAAGTGATTTATTTTCAAAACTAGCAACTTTTTTCTTAAATGTAGCCACAAACTAGATTGTCCTAACGGCAACAATGCATTCCGCGGCCCGGCAGTCATCCGAGCGCGACCGAGAAACGTCCGTGTTTCTCGGGCGCGCTCGGACGACTGCCCCGTATCAACAAGATCAACGTGTTCTTCGATAATTAATGTCGAAATACGGTGTAATTTCATTATAACAAGTATACCAGTATCATACAGTCCACTCTTTAATTCCGTAAGGATCAAGCCCAAACACTGGTCCTTCAAGGAAACAATAAAATTACATTAACGTATTCTCGTCGCCGTCGACACGTTGTTGCCGGTTGCCGCGCGTTCGGAAAAATCTCGGAACGGCCGTTGGAAGATAGCTTCAGTGGAATCTACGATACAGCGGGTCTACAGCATAGATACTGCACACCGCATCGTTGGCCTCGTGATCTCCATCTGCATTTCCGTCGTGCAAGACGCGTTCGGAAAAAACTCGGAGCGGCGCACGGTGGTTCCGGTAGAGGTCAATACTCAAAAAATCGCATATAGTATTTTCAAATCTTTAACACTGTCATGTCGTTGGCCGATACATAATATACTATAATCAAGTATAAATAGATCCCCGATTACTAATCAGTTTCATTCTTTAGTGAAACCCGAAAGTGAACACAACTCCCGTTGCACGTGCATCACTGACCCATTACGTGACCGGTAATTAGTGGCTGTTTTCTCAGAATTCTGTTAATTTAGTGAAATTTTTCACAATGGAGTTCCAAGAATCAGGTATGTTGTTTTGATATGTATACTTGTTTTGACATTTTTCTGAATAATATTGAAATAACGATGGGTCTACGTGACGACCAAATTTTGTTTAAAAAATCTGTAGAATCATTCTTTACTTAGAATTTTAACTATGTTCTGAATCATACTGAACGCTAACTTTTTCTTGATTAAGAAGCCACATGTGTCTAAAATAACGGCCTTAAGTTATTGTCTGCGGAAATTTGCGGATTGGATAGTTATAAGCGTGTTACGCCTGCGTAGGCGAATGCTACGAAAATATTGCAAAAGTTAATTTTACTTTATTTTTATTTTTTTCAGATATTAACCTTTTCAAGAGGTTTTATATTTGAACTGTGGCTATCCACGAGTGGTTCCGACATAGAAAGACAAGTGATGCGGCAAGTAATGGACATGATGCCGGATGCAGAGAACATCGATGTTAGCAATTTGGAGAACGTTCTGAAGTATATCTGCAAAACGACTTGTGGTTTTATGGAAATCATGTTGTCGGAAGAAATGCACAGTCCACAATAAATATTCTACGTGGCTTAGTGAGAAAGAAAGTGTCAATCTACCGAGAACATCAACTTTCATAGAAAACACTTCGCAAGATGTTCTCGACCAATCATCATCACCGGGGACCTCAGCTGCTGGTGGGCGACCAAAAAAAGATTTTGGAACTTGCAGTAAGCGGACATAACGAAGAAGACTTGCAACGCTATCTCAGTTGGATGAGTCAGCCATCAGTAAGCTAATGGAAACATCTGACCCCGATATAAATGAAATAAACCCTGACTATGTGTGCTATCTCTCATAACAGAAGCTAAACTTACGAAGAATCAATACCTGTTACTCCGCAACTTCATAAATTCTCAGAGCAATCCAATTTTACCTTCGTACAACAAAGTATTAGTAGCAAAGAAAAAATGCTATCCCGAAATTGTCAGTTACCGAATCGAAGCGGAGGTGGAGTTGCAAAGTTTGCTGGATCATACTTCGGCTCGTATAATCGAATCTCAAAAAGAAGTGTTGTTTGCCATCCCTCAATGATGGCTTGATCTTTGATGGCAGTACTGGCCATAGCGAGTACAAACAAAACTTTGCTAACTCCGACGTTACTGAAGATGGAAGCTTATTCGTGACTTCGTATGTGCCGCTTAGATTGGTTTCGACGAACACTTTTTCAGAAGAGACTGTGAACCCTCGCCCATTATCTACAAGATATTGCCGACCAATCCGCTTTCAGTTCATTAAGGAGACCAAGGATTCAACTGTCAATGAACTGAATTACTTCCAAGAAAAAATTGACAAGCTCGTTCCTACAAAAGTATTTTACGACGATAATAAGGAAATCAATGTGGTTCACAGTCTGCAGTTAACCATGGTTGATGGAAAGATATGCAGCGCGATTAGCGATGCTTCTAATACAAAGTGCTACATATGTGGAGCTTTGCCAAAAGACATGAACGATATCGATTCTTGCATCAAAAGAGATATTGATATGAAAAAATTAGAATTTGGTCTGTCACCATTACATTCATGGATTCCTTGAAATTCTGATCCCGATTCTTTGAATATTTTATTCATTTATCGTATAAATTACAAACGCAAAGATGGCAAGCTAGATCAGAAGAAGATAAATACCTTGTTAAACTGACGAAGAAAAGGATCCAGGACGAGTTTCGGCAGAAATTAGGTTTAATTGTGGATAAACCACGGAGCGTAGGTAGTGGTACATCAAATGATGGAAATACTGCACGGATTTTTTTTAAGAATCCGGCTATATCAGCTGAAATTACCGGAACTAAGCAATGCCTTGTTGAAAGGTGTGGGACCATCTTGGAGTGCATTTCATCTGGCTACAAAATAAATACAGCAAAGTTTGAAGAATATGCCTTAGATACGGCCAGGCGACTCGTGACAGAATACCCGTGGTATAACTTACCTTCATCCGTGCATAAAGTGCTCGTTCACGGAGCCATAGTAATTGATAACGCATTAGTTTCTATTGGTGAACTTTCTGAAGAAGCCGCAGAGTCAACTAATAAAAATATCAAGTTGTTTAGGCTCAACCACACGAGAAAAATGTCACACGAGTCTCCGCTAACACAGACCTTATAAATAGACTTCTGCTGAACTCAGATCCTTTGATCACATCCAACAGGAAATTGCCTCGTAAAAAGAAATCTCTTTTAACTAGTAGCGTTATATGTTTATTAAATAGTACCTACTAAGTAGCTTTTATTGGAAGTTTTTTTTTTTTCATAAATTTTTCATGATATTAACTAAAATTGTGTTTTCATTAAAATAACCCATAACTATATATACTTTAATTGCATTTTCAATTGAAAAAAACAAACTTTCTAATACATAAATAGTTATGACCGCTGTACGAAGGCGCGCGAACCACCGTGCAGTGCTCCAAAAGTGGCATTGAGTCACGCACTGTCTGGGCTTGTGACACTTGCGGAGCAAGGTTGTGCATTGCGTGTTTTAGAAATTATCACGGGCTTTCTTTTTAGAGACGACTCCGTCCAGCTTATAAAAAAAAAAAAAAAAAAATTACTTGCTTAAGAGAATCCCTAATTACCCGACTACGGCAAAGAAAAAAGGAGGGTTATGATTTTGACCGGTATGTATGTGTGTATGTATGTTCATCTGTTCCCTCATATCTTCTAAACGACTCATTACAAATGAGGTATCGTTGGAAGCATCTTGATCGTCCGCTGGTTATAGGCTATGTGACGTCACATTAAATTAAAAATGGCGCCCTCTAGAGTACTTAAAGTCAGGAACTAAAAAAAAATTTAATTAATCCTACCATGTTGGGTATCAAATGAAAGGGCTTAATGAGCACATTTCAAAAATATATATATATTATAACCGCAAAAGAATAAAAAAATAATTAAAGTAATAAAAACTAACATAAATGCGAAAGTGAGTAACTCGTGTGCGGGGTGTGCTATGGTAATAAGCTTGGTAGGCAAAACAGAGCTGGTAATTCTGGATGAGGGTACTGTAACCGCCGCCAGTGTAATCTTTGCATACATTTTCACATCTGAGATCCATCACCAGCAGTGTGGTATAAGGTAGAACCGGTAGCGAGCACGCACTAGAATTCTTCCTTCTGAAAAAAAATATAGGTAATTACATGTCGATTGCTTATTTTAATTGCGTTTAGGGGAAAGTGGGGCAGATTCATACACGGGGCACCGTCATACACTAGCGACATCTTTTATTAGGCGCGCGTTAACTGAACGATTTAAGCATGTACACGTGACTTACCTACGTGTGCGTTGGCTCACGAATTTTGACAGCAGTCAGTGTGAAACTCGCGACGAGGTGACGCGGAACGTGATTCGGCAACGCGTAAGTAATTTTATAACCTCACTTTAAACATCTTTATTTTGATGAAAGTTTTTATCTAGATTATTCAATACTATTTTATTTCAAAGATAATAGGATGTATTTTGTGAATTGATACGTAAATAATAATATATATGTTTGGTTTTTTTATAAGAATATTTGTTTTTCAAAATCATTGAATGGGGCAGGTTCATACAGTAATAAGAGGGGCACATTCATACTGTATGAATGTGCCCCATATTTTATATTAGAGTTGAAATGATATTATATTTTGTTTTACAGAAAAAATATGGTCAGGAATTACAAGAAAAAGGGTACTAGGAGTGGAGAGGTAGACGAAGTGGCAATATCAAAAGCTATCGATGAAGTCATACTAAGCAAAGTCTCTTTAAGAAAATCTGCAGCCAAGTACGGAGTAAATCCACAAACTTTACAAAGCCGTCTCAAAAAGTTACGAACACGAGATCTACTTAGCGAAAATCGTGTTTTCGATTCTAAATTTGCATCGCAGCAAGTTTTAACAAAAATAGAAGAAGAACACTTAAATAAATACATCTTAGAGTGTTCCAAAATGCACTATGGACTAACATGTGTCCAAGTTAAAAAACTGGCATATGAATTTGCTAAGGCCAATGAACTCAAATATCCAGAAAGTTGGGATAGTAACAAGATGGCGGGAGCAGATTGGTTAGCAAGTTTCCGAAAACGCCATAAGAATTTAAGTTTGCGTAAACCGAAAAATACCAGCGCTGCAAGATCATTCGGGTTTCATAAAACGGCAGTGAATGATTTCTTCCAGAACCTGGAGAATTTATACTGCAAGCACAATTTTACTCCCGATCGGATTTTTAATTACGACGAATCTGGTATAACTACTGTGCTGAGCACACCGAAAATTTTAGCTGACAAATCCCAAAAACAAGTTGGTCAAATAGTGTCTGCGGAAACAGGAGAACTGGTGACATTTGGCGGTATTATTTCGGCCAGTGGAAACACCATACCACCTTTATTCATCTTCCCTCGGGTACATTTTAAGGACCACTTCATAGAAGGTGCTCCAGAAGGCTCTTTAGGTGTAGCTACGAGAAGTGGATGGATAAATTCGAGCATTTTTGTTGATGTTCTAAAGCACATTCAGAAACACACCTTATCTTCCAAAGAAAATCCGATATTGCTCTTATTAGACAACCATGAAAGCCACACTTCTATTGATGCCATCAACTACTGCCGGAACAATGGCATAGTGTGCCTTTCCTTCCCACCTCACACGACTCACCGCCTTCAACCATTAGACGTTGGAGTATTTGGGCCACTTAAATCTAAATTAAAAACATCATTCAATGACTGGCACGTTTCTAACCCGGGTAAAACACTTAACATCTACAATATCCCAAAACTCACAAAGATACCTTATTTGGAATCATTTAATGCAAGGAATATCACTAGAGCATTTGAAAAAACCGGAATATGGCCTTTCAATAAATTGATTTTTAATGATGAAGATTTTGCGCCAGTTCAAGTGTATCATTCTAATCCTGTAACGAATGACAATGAAAATACAGCTGGTGAGGAGCAGCGTGGAATACCCGATAATGAGCTTGTTACAGTTAGTTATGAACTCGCAGAAGTCAGTGGTGATGTTCCTGCTCGAACACGGACGACTTTGTCTAGAGATGTTTCGCCTTCACTGCTTTCACAACCTCTTCTATTTATGGATTTCGATAAACCTACACCATCTACTTCCAAACTATTGAAGACTCCAGAAATGATAAGGCCTTTCCCGAAAGTCCAAAGACGCAAACAAACAAGAAATGGTCGATCACTTGGAAAATCAAGGATTTATACCGACACGCCTGAGTAGACTAGAATTAAAGATTTGGGAAAAATCAAAGAGATGAAGAGATTAGAAAAAGAACGAAAAAGTAGAGCAAGAGAAATGAAAAAAGCATTGAGTTTATTAAATGAAGATTATGACAGATCAAGTAAACCAAAAAGGAATAAAACCAAAGAGATTGAAACAAGTAGTAGCGACAGTGAAACAATCAGCCTGAGAGAAAGTTCTGCTTCACCTTTCGATGAACTTGAAGAAAACGAAGAAGAAGATGTTCGTGTAGAGCTTGTTGATCCTGAAAATGTCAAGGATGGGGCCTATGTCCTTGTTAAATTTGAGAAAAAGAAGTCTGTTATTTACTATGTCGGTCAAATAATCAAACACTACAGTTTGACAGAAGTAATGGTTTCATTTTTGAGGAAGAAACCAGGATCTTCTATGAAATTTGTATTTCCAGACGTCAAAGACGAAGGATCAGTAGATCTATCCGATATAGTTTTGATATTACCGGATCCTAAATCAGCTAAGACAGCTAGAACTGCTAGTATTTTAAGTTTTAACAAAGATCTCTCTTTTTATAACGTCCATTAATATTATTATTATAAAGATATAAGATATTTTCAAAGTCATTAAGTATTTAACATTTAAGATTCCTTATATTGTGATATATTTTTTAATTGTTGATTATTAATATTACCTACCTACTAATAGATACATAACAAAGATATGTTACTTAATTCTAGGACATAGATATACTTATTTGACTGATCAGAAAGACTGTTAGGTTAACTAAGTTTCTTTCAGTGCCATAAAAGGAAAAACGACCTACATTTTAAGTTATTTTCTGTTTACTTAGTTATATTTTTTTACTTTTTCTTTATTACTTGATTATTTTCTAGGTATTAGTTACTCACAGAGTCTAATTGCTTTTGGTTTCGAATACATTGTGTTTTGATACTTTTATTTTGATAATTAATTAAACATTTATTCCTTAATTTGTGTATTTTTTCACATGTACGAATCTGCCTCGTAGCCTGTATGAAAGTACCCCGCATGCGGGGCACATTCATACATTCCTGATTTTTTGTTTAAACTTTTATAAAAAGTCACAGATGATATTTAAACAAATTATATGTTTTTGATAGAAAGTCAGATAGATATAGTACTAGTTCTTATTCAATCTATTCAGATATTGATACCAGAGAATAATCTATGAGACAAAATAGAAAAACTGTATGAAGCTGCCCCACCTTCCCTACTGAATTTTCATTGTCCTTTTCTCTGGTCTTATTGTTTGGTTTTTGTCCAGACGCTCTCAGTCTCTTTACTTCATTCCTTCTTTTTTGCATTTCGTAATACGTTTTGAAGAAAACTTTTGCATTTCAGCTGTGTAAACATTTTGTCAGACATGTGTACTATTTGAAAAAATATGTCAATGATTCTTTCGTCAGCCCTAAATTCTTTGCCTAAATCTGCGTCAAGGAGTAAGCACCTAGCTTTTTCTACTACTGTGCGGTTACACCTTTCACTTAACCCATTCTGCTCAGGAGTGTAGGGATTTGACTTTTGATGGTTAACACCTTCCTTCTGCAAGTACAAATTAAACTCCTTGTTTGGAATAGAAACAAAGAGTAAAGTTAACACTTTTATTTTAATAAAAATGGAGAAAAAACGTATGGCCGTTGCTCGGTTTTTTACACAAGCGCGATTGAAAAGACGTGTGTTGCCACACCTCAAAAATATTTTTGTTGCACGCATAAAAGTTATAAAAACTACCAGAAATAATTAAATTGAATATTCTAAATTATTTTATGTTCATATTGTATTGAACATAGTTGGGGGGGAGGCTGACAATCTGTCAAAAGGACAAAGAGACACAATTATTTAAAAATGTTTTTAAATTATAACATTATTCCACTGGCAGAGGACATAGCTTGGCAATGGATCTTAAATAAACTTTGTTTTTGAATTTTATTTCCGCTACTCAAACATTGTTGTCCGACCCAGGAAACACCTTAACAACTATTGCCATAGGCCATTGTAAAGGGGAGGCATTTATATCTTTAAAAAGTACCAGATCACCTACCTTTAGGTTGTCAGAGCTATGCTTCCACTTGGGACGGCTCTGAAGTTGCGTGAGATAGTCTGCTGACCACACCTTCCAGTGTACAACAGTGACAAAGCCGTACCAATTAGAAAGTGACCTGGAGTTAAATATCCACCTTCATTGGGGTTGAAAAGCAGAGGTCTAGAGTTCAAAACACCCTCTATCTGAACTATCACCGTGTTAAATTCTTCATAAGTCAAGCACAAAGTGCCGACGACACGTTTGAGATGATGCTTTACGCTCTTTACCCCGGCTTCCCAAAGACCACCAAATTCAGGGGAGTGACTAGGAATGAACATAAAGGAGAATGACAAAAAGTGGTACCAAATTTTCTCACGCCTCAAGATAAACTTAATATAGTAAATATTCTTAAATTTTTTTACGACCTTCTGCGTCGGGGATTCGATTTTCGAACAGGGAATTTAATTTTAAGTTAAAAAGTTATTGTATTCCAATGCACGTTACCGTAAACACTTCCTTCTTCATTCTAATGACGTTCCGTTTTACATGATTAACGTTTTCCGTGATCCTGATCATGATCTTTTGCACAAAATCATATAAAAATAAAAATACTAACCGACTTTACATGCAACTGTATGTTATAACTAAATGATTAATTGTAATATTACAATTATAATTAATCCTTTGTGCTCAGTCTTTCTCTGGTGTTATTATTTATTTTTTATCTATGGTTATTTGCCCGATCGCACCGGTCATAGAGATGTCAATCGCAATTGAATCGATTTTCGATAACATCGGGCTCAGAGATATCTATTTTCGATGAATCTACTCGCTAGTCGATTTTTACTATTTTCGATGAATCTACTCGCTAGTCGATTTTTATTTATAGAATAGACAAATAAGTTTAAATGGATAAACATTTTACATATTGTAGCTATTTGGCTTTGTGTTCTGCAACCACAATATTGCCGTCAAACGCAAGATTTTTAATTATAATCGATTAATAACATAATTATTATGTCTGGTTTGTTGTAGAATTCATTGAAATGTTAATCTCTGTTAATACCTAGAACCCTGCGTACGCATTCATTAGAACAACCGTCTACTTCAATGATTAACTTATTACATTCTTGGTTATCTCCGATTTTATGAAATTATTTCGGAACCCGGATTTTGTTTACAAAAAGAACATTTGTAGGAGTTAATATGTTATATGTAGACTATAAAAAACAACGTTTTATTTTGATGCAACTTGGTACGGAATTCCATACATCAATCGGCATTGTCCTTACTTTACAATAATTATATACAGTCTCTATGAACTCTGGAAGCTTGTACTTTGTATAATTATTTCAATTGGTTGTCAGCCCCCTTAAAGGTTTTTGCATTATCACAATACACTTTAGAGACGGTATACCACGCTTAGAAATAAAGCGATCAAAGCATGCCAAGAAAGTTGAGGTTGTAAGGTCCGACTTCTGCATGTATAGCTTTGGTAGAAAAACAAACAAATAGAGCTACATACCCTTTTGTTACGAGATGTTTCCTGATTCTTGAAACCTTTAAATTAAAACCACAAAAGTCGATGCCGACATGCTGAAAGGGCCTATTTGCCGTGACTCGTTCCTTTGGAAGTGAACCCATGAGCTGCTTAGCAGTGTCGGCTTTCAAACGAAAACATTTCAAGCATTTATGCACTACCTTTTTTACCTCTTGTATGCCATTGATTATCCAGAATTTCTGTGATAATGAACTGAGCACCAACCTAGGACCTGCATGCAATAATCGAAAAAGCTCTCTTTCTATAATTAAGGAAGTTACATTAGAATGTTTTGGCAAAATGATAGGGTGCATTTTATCTTGGGGAATGCCTGCATTTTGCAGCATGCCACCCACACGGAGCAAACCGTGTGCATCAATAAATGGATGAAGATTGGCCAACCCAGACTTGATTTTTTTATTATTAATTATTGAATTAATTTCTTCCGAAAATGATATTTTTTGCATGGAATGAATTAAAAATTCCAGAGCAAGTTGTATCTCTTTAGGGGGCAAATTTTTATCTTTTATAATGTTTTATCGCAGAGAATTGCTCATAAACCTATACATATATGCGACAACGCTTTGTAGCGTATTTATATTTGATTTTATTTCTAATAAATAGGTTGGTAGAGAAGACTCTACATTAATTATAAGACAAGATTTGTCTGGTACTGTTTCTGGTTCAGTAAAACTTTCTTGCTTATAAGCTAGATCTGGGTTTAATAAGTATTCTGGACCACGCCACCACAATTTATCGATTATTCCCGATGTCCACCACTTGTCTGGCCACCACTGGGGGACAGCGAGACAACTTTAAAACATTATTCTCGTTGTCCACCACTGGGGGACAGCGTCACAACTTTGTAAATTATTTCCATTCGCCACCACTGGTGGACAGCGACACGGATTTTTTAACATTCCCTATGGCCGCCGTTGGGGGACAATGGCACAACTCTTTTGATCCGATTCCCACTGGCCATCAATTTAAATTGTTTAATCTAGAGACCGGTAAAGGATAGCTTAATATACTTACGCGTACTTATACTTTGCGTCTGTGCATAACGTTAAAAAGAGACAAAAAATATATCTATTCTACTCTGCTCCTTCTACTTGCGCAAACGCAGCATGTCATTATAACTACGTCATTAGTGCACTCGTCGCTCCCATAACCAGCCATGTCCGATTTAAATACTAGTGGTTCCAGTTCATCAGGAAAAGTGCATTTAACATATATAAATAGAAAAGGCGGGACAATTTTATTACACGGAGGATATGAATATATAATAAAACGTGAACATAAAAGTGGTTTAATAATCTGGGAGTGTACTAACAGGAAGAAGAAAAGTAAAGGACTTATCAAAATCAAGGTAAGTCCATAATAATAATACAATAGTAGGTATATCACACCTTATTTAGTACTCATTTTGGAATTGTTTATTGTTTTACAAGTAGGCATGTTCGAAATATTAAATTCGATGACATCGTTATTAAGGCCGCCATTTTGTTTACTCGTAGGGCACCCATTTTGTTTACCAATCCCAGTATGACGGTAATGTGAATAAAAAACAACTTTTTGTCTATGGTGATGATTTGATAAGTCTTTTTTTTGTAAAAAAAAAAATATTAATTAATATTTTTTGTTGACCTAGGATACCAATATAATTGAAGAAAAGCCACATCTATGCCAACTTGATTTTGCAAGAAATTTTGTAGAATAAAAAATACAGCAATGTAAAGATAAATTGGTTTCTCCTCAATTTCCACCAGTGCCAGAAACCTTCAACGCTATGGTGAGTGAATTCAAAGTCATGCCAAGTTTGATTCAAAACATACCGTCATTTCAAAGAATCAAGTCAAGTTTATACAGACATAGAAATACAATCGCTGGAATAAAAAGGCTTAAATGCAAAAATGTGGAAGAATTCCAAGTTCCAGAAGATTATAAGGACTTTCTTTTAGCAGACTATTCATATAACTGCAACCGAATTGAAGTGTTTTGTATTGAACAAGCCAAAAATGTAATCTGTGAGATTGATCATTTCTTATGTGATGGTACCTTTAAAAGCTGCACAAAGCCATTCACTCAACTTTACTCGATACATGGAGACTTCAGAAGTACTGAAAATAGTACTAACATAATTCCGCTAATTTATGCATACATGAGTCGCCGTGATGAGGAATCCTATACAATTCTTTTCAATTTAATCAAAAGTCAAGTTCCTGGATGACAACCTTCAAAGTTTTCAATTGATTTTGAGAAAGCTGCTTAGAAGGCCATAAAAGCGACATTTCCGTTAGCTACACTTAAAGGATGTCACACACACTTTAAAAAAGCAATATGGAACAAGGGCCGTGATTTGAAACTTACAACATCTGCTGACATATTCAAATTTCGAGAGGTAGCATTGACTACAGTACTTCCATTACTGCCCGAGACAGAAATAAGAAACGGTTGGCTCTATATAACGCACAGGGATACTACGGATCCTGATATTTTAAAGTTCAGGAAATACGTTGAAGTACAATGGCTAAAAGATGATTTTATACCAGTTTGGTGCGTTTTTGGGGAAAGGCATCGAACGACAAACGCTGTCGAAGGGTGGCACCACAAACTAAATTCAGCGATGAGCAAGAAAAACCCAAACATAATGCACGCTTTAAGCGTTCTTCGAGAAGATGCATGTTTTTTCTTTGTGAAAAAAATGCAAATAAGTCAAAAAAAAAGAACCGTCCAACAAACGAAAAAAAAAGTATGTTTACAGCGATCAGTTTATTCAAGAAACCCAAATGGAACTTGTAAACGGCCAAATATCTGTAGGCCAATTTTTTGAAATTATGTGAAACTAATAAGTACTTATTGTATTTTGTTTAACTATGTGGTGTTTAAGACTTTTGAGTAGTACCTACATTATGTTTAATTCAAGAAACCCAAATGGGTCTTGTAAAGGCCAATTTGATATTGTGAGAAATTATTATTGCCTTTTTGTTTAACTACATATGTGATTTTTAAAACTGTTGATTAGTACATATCTGTAGGCCAATTTCTAGATATTGTGATAAATTATTATTGTCTTTTTGTTTAACTACATATGTGATTTTTTTAACTGTTGATTAGTACATATCTGTAGGCCAATTTCTAGATATTGTGATAAATTATTATTGTCTTTTTGTTTAACTACATATGTGATTTTTAAAACTGTTGATTAGTACATATCTGTAGGCCAATTTCTAGATATTGTGATAAATTATTATTGTCTTTTTGTTTAACTACATATGTGATTTTTAAAACTGTTGATTAATTTATAATATTTAATTTTTATTCCTCCGTCGAGGAATAGGATAATAAAACTGTGATTATGATTGTAATGTTCTAGTCGATTTTAAAAATTGTAGCCTGTCAACCAGCTGTGGAAATGTCGGTTAATTACCCACTTCAATAAAAAATAAGCAATCAAAGCTATATTATATAATACTAAGTAGTAGGATCATTTTTTAATACTTGAGTGAAACATTTAATAAAAGTTGATTCAAGAATATGACTATTATTTACCTACCATATAATTTATAAATATTTAAATTAGTCTTACCCTTAGCCCTGCTAAAAATCGAATCCGTAAGTATATTAAGCTATCCTTTACCGGTCTCTAGATTAAACAATTTAAATTGATGGCCAGTGGGAATCGGATCAAAAGAGTTGTGCCATTGTCCCCCAACGGCGGCCATAGGGAATGTTAAAAAATCCGTGTCGCTGTCCACCAGTGGTGGCGAATGGAAATAATTTACAAAGTTGTGACGCTGTCCCCCAGTGGTGGACAACGAGAATAATGTTTTAAAGTTGTCTCGCTGTCCCCCAGTGGTGGCCAGACAAGTGGTGGACATCGGGAATAATCGCAATTTATTTTCTTTTAACTTTTGTGGCTCTATCCCGCGAGACATAATATCTGCAGGGTTTTGAGCAGAGCGGACGTAATACCAAGATGAGCTATCGGTATAAGAAACAATTTGTTGAACTCTATTATTCATTATATCTCTATTATCATATTATTCACTCTACCTGATTGTATCCACGGTAGTACTATTTGAGAATCGCTGTACAAGCGTGTGTAATGCGGAAATCTTGAGCCAATTACATCACTGACTCTTTTTATGAGTTGGGCAAGCAATAACGCACCATGCAACTCTAACTGAGGTATAGTAAGTACCTTAGCTAGAGGTGCCACACGTGACTTTGAACAGAGAAGATTCACTTCAACACTGCCATTAGATTTTAAAATCCTTATGTAAAGGCAGGCACCATAAGCAAACCCCACTCAATCGATAAAAAATTGTTACATTGCACGTACCGAGGAACAATAATCCTATTCATCAAAGGATGATGGGCTAATTGGTACAACCCTCCAATAGCGATGACATGTATATCATTGGATAGGTATTAATAATTGAAACAATATTTGTTATGGCAGCGTTCTTGAAATGTTTGTCCGTTCGGAGTTATAGATGTCGCCGCAAGAGCGTTTGTTAAGTTCATAACATAATCTTATGCGTAACTATTTGGGTAACTGGTGTACTGTTACACCCATTTGCATGCATCTGTGAACGATATTGAATCCTATGATATCAAACGCCATCTATTGCCCAAATTGTGAAATCGAACTCGCGAAGCCAGAGTTAATTGATTAAAGTAATTTTGATGTTTTAGTTAAAGCTATAGTTAAAATTAAAAAGGAATATTTATTTTAGTCAATATGATTCCAATTGTTATGTTAAAGCGCTACCTAATTTAACTAAGATGGCGCGGGTTGTGAATAATAAGATCAATAGGGTGTTTCTTCAAATGAGCGAAAAACTATGTTCAAGTCTAATAAAAAAATTTAGGCTGTAATTTTTTTAGAAAAAAGGCACAACTAAGCTTCATATTATAATTTAAAAAAGAGGCAAATCCTCTTTGTGAACATATGTAGTTTAATTCTGATTCTATTTTATAAAATATTTAGCAAACGCCATCGCCCACAACGTTCAAATCACGCACATTCTTAGTTTATCAAAAATAATTTAATAATGGTGCCTGAATAACCAATTTAATGTACGTAAGTGTTATAATAGTAATATATGTTCTTATTTTATGCATAAATAAGTGCCGATTTAAAAAACGGAATATATTATTTTAGTCTAAAAACGTTTGGCATTTGTTTTCTGTAATTACACGCAACAGGACAAAAGAAGTTTAAAAAGTGACACTTTGCTATATATCCCGCAATCCTGCGCGGCGTCCACCCACACCCCCTTTCGGTAGTTAGTCGACCTTGAAGACTTGTCCGGCGTGCGCGTGTATTTTGTGAATAAAATTGGAAAAAAGTGGTTCTACGCAGCCTTCGTCAAGAAAAACATCATTACCGGAATTTAAGATTACTCGGTGAGTTATTTATGTATGCAATTTCATTATTTCAGTGTTTTACACATAATATTAAACCTAAAAAACTTCCACTGAATATATTATTCCTCATGAACATTTTAAACAAGTTCAGACATGTTTTAATTGAAATCGTCATTACCAGTAACGTCATTGCCGGGATATTTCATGTTGTGGGAAGTGACGAATTGTTGCGAGTAATGACAAATGAGTTGAATTTATGTTTTAACCGACTTCAAAAAAGAAGAAATTTGGTTGATTCTATGTTCGACTGTATTTTTTACGTACTCGGTTATCATAATTCGCCTTGAAGTCATTAAACTAGAAAGTGGGTCATTTTATTCACAGATTTATGGCGAAAACGAAGCAAGGAAAAGAAGAGCGACTTGCTCAGCAGAGGCTGTGCAAAAGACGTCGCTACGCCGAAATAACAAAATAAGAGAATAAAAACAAGAATGATTCATGAAAACAACAATCAAGGGTGTATCGGGCATCGGCGAAATAAGATAACTTGAAAATGAAGAGAAGTAGAGTGATTAAATCAAAGATATAGTAAATCAGACAAATATAAAAATACAGAGTTTAGTTAAGACATTTTAAGAAATACTGAAAAGTAAAAAATTAGCGTAGAAAGAAGAGAATAAAAGAGACTGAAATAATGAATAAATAGTGATGTTAACAAAATGTTTGTGTTGATTTTATTGATGGTAAAAAAAAAAAAGTAATTTTTGCCTATTTTACTTTTGGTGGTTACTGGAAGCTGATTAGGTAATACTATGTTGATTTAATACTTTAATATATTTTGGTTCTACAATAAAAACAAAGATTTGTTCAATGCTTTTCTTTTTTATCGTCATTCCCAGGAACATAAAATCATTACCAGCAACACAAATTTCCACAAGATTTCGTCGATGCTATTTTTCTCAATTTGTACTGCGGAAACTTCAATGCCCTAGACACATATCCTCACTGCCTCCAATGTAGATTTATATCCGACTACTCTTACTTTTAAATTAGAAAAAAATATAAAATTACAGAAAAACGTGCAAAATAAATGTAAACTCGAAGAAACACCCAATAACTGAATGTTATAATTTAATACAAGAACTAAATAAGTGTAAATAATAGGAAACATACTATAAAGTAATAAGACTATTTTACACAGCAATTTACTAATGAATACCTGTAGTTTCATTAAAATTCCTTGAACTATTTGATAACCCGGAAGTGTTAGTGTTGTTAATAATGATGTCTTAGAAATTAATGAAGCTTCTGATTTAAGTTTAATTTTGAATAACCTTTGTATTTCGTGAATATTAGCATTGTTTAATTTTAAAAGAATTAACTGATAAGCATTTTACCATTATTTGTAAGTTTCATTGAACTAACTAAGTAATAAGATTTTGTATTGTTACATGTCCCCCGACGCGGGGAGAAGGGTCGCAGACACAATGGCGGTATAGCGTGTGTGGGTACTTGATCTATGCGTGGGTAGTCGAAATGAAATTGTAATTGTCGAACAAGTGAACAAGTAAACTCTGTAACAGAATGTATTGATTTAAAAGAGTGTCCTCGGAGTTTCTTGCCCGTTCTTCTCCGTAAAGAACCTACATCGTTTTGGAATGGGCGACTAGCGTCACCAACTAACTCAAACTGAAGGACTCCTTGATAAGTGATAATTCAAAAGTGCCTGTAAATGTTATAATTGAAATAAACGCTTTGAGTTTGAGTTATGTGTTGTGTGTCATTGAAAACCAACTACCTCTAATTACCATCAACGAAGAATTACACCGGAGACTGATCACACACGAGAGAGGATGGATTCCCTTCCGTGTTATAGACAACCGTGTTAGAGTTCAAATAAATTATTATTTCAATTATAATATTACTATTTTGGGGGAATATAACAACAATAATATTAATCATAATGATCGCAGTTAATTGCTTTTATTTTGAATGTAACAAGAACAAATACATCGTTTTGTGACAGACGACCGCGGGAAGCCTTTCTTCCTCCTTGAATCGGTTGAAGCGGTGCGGGTGCGCAGCATACGCACAGGTATCAGTCGATTATTAGTTTTGTTTGAGACTGTATGCGACTTCCCTCCATTTCTTAATTTCGTTTCGGATGAGAATCTTTCTTTTAGTGTTCATTTGTTCATTAGGTTGTGTTAAAGGAGCCTGAAAATAGAAATTATCAGCTATAACATAGATAGATAGATAAAACGTTTATTTGGTGCATACAAAAGACAACACAACATACAAAAGCACGGTTAAATAATAATAGCTACAAAGTGCCAAAATACAACAAAAAAAATAAAAAATAAAAGAAAACTAGACACAGCGAGACAATATACTCATACATCATACTTTAACCCTAGAGTTTTAATAATATTATCCTTATTCATGTCAATTTCCTCAAAAACTACACTAGGGATATCATCTAAAACTAAAGGATGATTAGAACACCATTTATGTAATTTAAAATTACCAAATTTTAGTTATTCAATTAGCTGAATCTTTAATAAATTAAGTTGCTCTATATCTTCGCAACCTGCAAGTACGTCATCGACGGACGTGTTTGAAAGCATAGCTTGTGCAGCAAGAGGTAAGTCATTCTTATGTTTATTTGCAAGTTCTACTAAGCATCGAGTGGCCAAAAAGGTAGAGGCTTTCAACCCGTATGTAACAGTCTACAACTGCAAACAACTTATGGCAACTAACTTATATAAATTATTATTTGATAAATATGGCGTGGACTACTATTACCCAAGAAATATAAACCAAGACCAACTAGAATTTTTTTTTGGACGTTAAGGGCTCTGAATTCTAGAAATGTTAACCCTGATGCAAACACATTTATTTATTCTTTTAAGTCGTTATTAATATCGAATGTCCTAAGCCCACATTCTGAATTTTATAACTGTGAAGAGGCTGATGGAGAAACTTTATTAAATTTTAAACGTCTATTCATTAATAAAAATGCTAATAAAGAAAATACCACAACAAGGGGAGACTGTATAGAAATCCCATCGCCTTCACAGGAAAGAAAACTCCCATACTCTTCGCAGCAATCCCTACAAGAAAAATTTTCTGTGGATCAAGTGATATTTGAAAAAATAAAAGTTCACTGCTCAGCATACACAGCTGGTTTTATATGTCGAAAAATTTCAAAAACTATAAAATGCGTCTGGCAAAGCCTGCTTACATACATATACAAGCAGGCCAGACGAAAATGTCCATAGGTATATCCAATTTAGAGAACACAAATCTCTAAAAAAAAAAAATTTAGTATATTCCAATGAAAGAATTTTAATTTTGTTCAGGGACGTGGCTTCAATAATACACAATTATTTAAATGCTCATTGCTATAAATATAATTTTAAAAAATGAATACTGAGCACGATGAGGTACTCCTGGCTGGGGTGTGCGAAGCACCACAAACTAGTCGTGGACATATTTATCAATGTCATACTAAGGTTACAAATATATAATTGGTGTAACATTATAAATCAGTGATCGTTCTGCAGTCACAGTGTACAGACGTGCTCGATAGCAATATTTAATAATTACCTACTTCAAAAATAGTGACCTCCTTTAGTGCATTAATAACGTAATGCAACTGTAATTTTGCAAAGTGTGTAGTTTTAGCGAATAATGAACGCGAAATAGTGAAATCGTAAAAATACAAAATGGATAACAGCCCCTTTAATCCAAGGGGGCCAATGCACCCCACCGCCTCGCCGTCGAGGATGACGACGCAAAACCCAGCCCTTGAGTCGGAGACGGTTGAAGTTATTTCAACGCCTGAGATTCAGAAATGGATGTTAGCAATCGAACAGAACTTAAATGAAGTTTGCGCTATTGCCGCGGAAAGCAAACTCAACTCGGAGCAGAAAATGAAAATTTCTACCCTATAAAAAAAGTAGGATCTGGCACCTCACAAATGGCAGTCCTATACCAGTCTCTCAAACAAAAAGCCATTCAGGCGTATAATGTGGTTGATGACCTTCAAGAAAAACCAACATAAATCCCTGGCCACTGCGCTGTCATACTTACATTGCCATTTGTCGACCGCTTCAAAAATCGAATGTAGCCTTGATTGATTTATGCAATATTTGTTTTAACCCAGTTAATGATACTGCAGACGCAATCGTAATCGTGCAACTAAGTGCAAACAGCTTAATTGTTAGTGTTTAAGTAAATTATAACATAGTAAATTAACTAGCTATCTCACTATTTTTAAAACTTATGTTAAATATTGTTAAGAAATCAGTTGTCCTAATAGTATTCGTAAGAACTAATGCCGCCTGTGATACAGGTTTATCCTAGTACAGGCATCATACTTTGTAATACCTACACTATTTCTAAGCTTTACAATGTATTTTACCAATTTTTATTTTTTGAATATTTTTTTTATTATTATATTATTATTATAAATAAAATTTTGATGGACGCCTTCGAAGAAACATATCTTAAAAATGGGAGAGCCTCAAAAACGGGCATTAAAAAAGTATAAAAGTTTTAGGCTAAGAAAAAAATGTCTAAATAAATTAAAAATTGTAAAATATAACATTTGTTTTATTAGTAAAACATGGGTGAAACTAGTTGTAAAATCCCCCCCATGCAAAATCCCTAAAATCGACAACATAGAACATCATTAGTTATCGATATCAGTTTTTCTTGCAGTCACTTCACTAAATATGTACTGTATATGTTATGGACCAAGTGATTATTAGGACATTATGAAAAATGCCCGGGCAGTTTGAAAAATGCCCAATATGAGAGGGCAATGTGATAACAACTATTGAAATAATCAAATTGACCGGGCATTTTTTATAATGCTAGTTACCTATGGGGCAGTATAAATAAAACCAGATTTTAATACTATTATTTTAATTTCAAACGTAGAATCAATCATCATTTCAGCCGAAAGGTCCACTGCTGGACATAGGCCTGGTATCCTGCCTTTTTGCCAAAAATTGTTTGGCGGATTATCACTTGCCAACCAACGTTTCGCCGATGTTTCACTTTGACAACTAACGATTAGCAAATTTTTGTATGACAACGTTTCATTTGGTAGAATTATTGTAATGCTGATTATTATAATAACACAAAACGTTTGGGCCATTTATCATTTGTCAAACATTTCAATCTTAGGTTAGGTTAGAGTATGACAACATTTATCATTTGTCAATCATTTCAATCTTAGGTTACGATTGGTTAGGTTAGGTTAGAGTATGACTAACAACGCACGAGCCGAGTGAGCGAAGCGAGCGTGCCGCGGCAGCAAATGGCGATGTGCCAGAAGCGAATCGCTTTTGTAAAAGGAAACAGTTAAGTTAGGTTACATTACATTAAACATAAAGTAAAAAAAACACTCACTCACTGAGCACTCTTCAATACACTCACTCATTTTAATTGAACTCTACTTGAAAGTTGGCATTCTGCTACTTAAGTTTGGCAATACTTCGGGCTATGTCGGACATGTCGGTTACCTTGGTTCTCCTACGGATCTCTTCATTTCAGAATCAATATTTAAAATCAAATAAAATATTTCCATTCATAGACACTCTGTTGACCTATGATGACTTTACCATAGTTAAATGTTAAACTGTTGTTAAAACTGACTGGTCGGACTGGAGCGGGCGCGGCTCCGAAATGCGAGCCCCCACCCCGCGCGATACCCGCACCCCGTGCAAAATACCTGTGTATTATCAGATTGCCCAAAGACCACAGGGCAATATTTATAATGACGAGGCAATGTGATAAATAAGGAAGTTCAAATTATAATTTATTATTTTGCCCTAAGTAGCTTGTCATTATTCATAATGCGCGGGCATTATGAAAAATGCCCGTATTTATCACTTGGTCCATAACATATACACTATAACTTTATATAGACGCTTTACGATTGTGCCGTCATGTCAAACTCGGCGACTGCAGCGCCAAAACGGATCACTGGGAAACTAAGCGAAAAGTCACTGTCGCATCTTTAACTATTTAATCTGTGGCGTCCATTGCTAAAGCTAGCATGTTGTTTTTATTAAATCCTAATAGATGATATGGCTAGAATGGGGGTGACTACTGAGATGATGGCTAATAGAGAAAGGGACATGTAGCCCGGACCCCAAATAAATTGGTATAAGGGCAGGAGAATGATAATGAATAACAGACAGAAGGCTATTTAAGTATTCAAGAGTCGGCTCCAGATATATATTTGCAAAATTTAACAATTATTTCACTATGCAATGGCTAAACGTTATCACAACTGAAGTATTCAACTGTTACGGAGAAGATCACAGGACCACAAACGCCGTTGAAGGGTGGCATAAAAGATTGAATACTAAAACACCACCGAAACCCCCTTTATTTCAGGCTATAACCTTATTAAAAAAGAGGCATATATACAAGAAACCAAAATCATACAAAATAGTATTCATTGTAGCGACAAGAAACGCAAGTCGACGGAAATAATTAAAACCTAAATACTAAAATTACTATCGACCAAATTAACAATTTAAAAACAGTTAACGAATGCTTAAAACAAAGTTTGTTATTAGTTTTAGTGCAAGCGTCAAATTGCAGAATGCTTATAACTAATTTTTAATTAATTCAAAACGAATTTTCATTCTATACTCCTGCCCATATGCGAAATTGCCATATACAAATTTGCCCATACGAGAATTTGCCCTTTAGCGAACTAAGGTTCACAACTGTCATTGGAAAAGTCTTTTTGTAAAGGTTGTTTTAATTTTGATACAGCTCATGAGTATCTACTGATTATTCTATTACATAAATAAATATCTTAAACTAACTCACTTTTTAAATCTACCCGTTTGCTATTATATTTCAATAATACTTTGTTACAAGTATTATATAAAAAATTATTGAAACAAACAATCGAGTGATTCCGAAGCAAATATATGTATTTCAGTCTTCAATGGTGCCACTTCATGATTTCAATCAATTTGTAAGACCAACAATAAAGTTATATGGCAAAACTCAACACCGTCCTCGCTACGATTGTATAGACCAATAAGGATAAGGTTCATTCGTGAGACCACGGATGTGAAAACCGAAGGAATAAGTTACTATAACCAGAAGATGACATGACAATCAAACCTACTTAGAATCTGACCTTCATCGCCAAAATTATTTATTTAGCCCTAGCTATTATGTACATCTTGGCGTCTAGAGATGTTCCAAACCCAGTTATTAAACATCTGAACGTATTTTTAAACAAACCAAAGCACCTTTCAATAGTATTTCGAGTCCTTATGTGAGTAAAGTTATAAGATTCTTCTTTGCGTGTTGTTAGGTTTAATAAAGGCGTAAACAAATATGGTGTACAAGCATAACCAGAATCACCCAGTAATCTGCCGTAACCGTTTTCAAACAATACAAGAACGGCGAAACACTCCGTCACCAAAATGTTCCTCCCACTCGTGATAGATGCCTTCAAGGTAAGTAGATTTTTCAACTTTGGAAGACAGCTGAAGGAATGGTCGTAAAGATTCGGCGCCATAGTAAAATGATGATTAGAGTACTTCCCCGACATTAACACATTTTTTTTAGTCAAAACACTATGGTGCTGTCTTGTTTGGTTGAGGAGTTCTTATGGATACCTTCCGGCTCCATCATCAGACCCTGAACATCACCCAGTGTAATAGAACGTTTCAATACGTATCCAATGAAACCACATACGACGGGGCCATCTGGTTTACTTGAGTAGTGCCTGTGACCACCTCAAGCTCCATCATCAGATCCTGGACACCATGTGAGGCACTTATAAAACCAACGAGTCCAAAGTCCAAAATCAACGATGCTTAAAATTTCCAATAATTAAATAAAACTAGGTAGGTACCTGAAAAACATTAAAGGCAAAACTTTTTCTGATCGATTTTTATTTTTTTAATGTATAAATTGATGCAAGGAACCATTTAGAAGCACTCATACGTCTGGGCAGCATTTAGTCCAAATCGGTCAATATCCTTTCTCGAAAGTAGGGTATGGAAGACACATACCGAAGACTAATGAATGGTGTCATCTAACCTTTATACAGGGTATAAGGGTAAACACCGTCATCCTTAAAACTAGTGGCTTAGTTTCATTTATAGAACTTAATATTAGGTCTTTACCTATGAAATTGCCGTTCTGCAGTACTGGCCATTTCAAATCAAAATAATTTTTGTTTGGCTAAGAATTCTAATTTCAAATTAATTTTATTTTAAAAACATGGATTTTTTTTCCCAAAAGTAGTCATTTCTTTATTGATTAGTGTTACATTTTCATCGCATTTCAATCTTTTTCGTCATCATGGATACGTTAAAAATTCGAGTAATTATGGAATATGAGTACCGTCGTGGCAGCAACGCGGCACAAGCGGCACGCAACATCAACGACGTTTACGGAGCTAACACTACAAACCAACGCACCACCTGTTATTGGTTTGCTCGCTTCCGTTCTGGAAATTTCGACCCGAAAAATTAACCTCGCGGTCGTCCGAAGACTTTGGTCGACAATGACGAATTAAAGGCGATTGTGGAAGCTGATGATACACAATCTACGGCTGAATTAGCAGCAGCTTTCGACGTTAGCGTCAAAACAATATTGGTCCATTTGCGTCAAATTGGCAAGGTAAAAAAGCTTGACAAATGGGTGCCCCACGAACTTGTGGGACTTATGTAAACTCAGCGGTCTCGCTGACCGCCATCCTGCAAGCATCAAACGACCGCGCGTGACGAGCGCGCGGAACACACTGAGTTTGGTACGGCGCGACACCTCTGGCATTGGAATGCGGCCGGACAGCAAGCGCGCGCGCCACACGACTCGCTCGCATCAAAGCTGATCAGAAACTGTGAACCGCACGGTGGCGCCTCACGAATTTATAGTCGGCGCACTCTGAACTCCAGAAGACCAGGAACCTCACATCTGATTGGCTGATAAATTTTGAGTATGACTCGCAACCACAGCTCCATCGATAATCCATTTGTATATATAGCAGCGAGGATTTTGACAATAAAGATTCTCATTTTTGAATCTCCAGTGCTCGTTTTATTTTACTTAAAATACCGAGACAAAGACGTGTGGAAGTACCCCACAATTGGTGACCCCGAGAAAAAGGAAAAAAATGTCGAAAGAAAACACCGGCGAAGGAAGCGACCCCGTGAAGATGGACTCGGACGTATCTGCCATATCGGTTCAGTCCAGATTACTACCATTCTGGCGGGAGATTCCACGAGCCTGGTTTATCCAGTTTGAAGCAGTCGTGGACCCCTTGAAGACTTCGGACGACCAGAAATTCCGCTACGTGTTACAACAACTGCAAAACACCGATCTTCAACAGATAACCGACATTTTATACAATCCACCCGCCACGGATAAATATAATGCTGTGAAGAACCGTTTGCTCACCGTGTACGACAAGTCTGACGTCAAGAACTTCCAGAAGCTAATCACCGGCCTCGAGTTGGGCAATGATCGCCAGCGCGAAGTACGCGTCGAGACGTGCCTTGCACTGCTCAACAGACAAATGAAGGAATTTTGAACCGCATTGTTACCTGCGATGAAAAATGGATTCTGTTTGATAACCGCAAGCGCTCAGCAAGTTGGTTGGATCCTGGTTCAGCACCTAAACAATGCCCTAAACGAAAACTTACCCCTAGAAAAGTGATGGTCACTGTTTGGTGGTCTAGCGCCGGTGGTTTACTGCAGATGTGTACTGTGAAGAACTGAACACAATGATGGAGAAGCTGGCGCATCTCCAACCAGCATTGGTCAATCGCTCGTCTCCGCTGCTCCTGCACGACAACGCGCGACCTCATACTGCACAGCAGACGGTCTCCAAGTTGCAAGAACTGGGCCCTATCCAATAAAGCTGACAATCCGACATATATGTCAAAAAATGACAAAATTGTAGAATTGTCGCGCTTAACCTCCTGGATTCCAGAAAAAAAATTTTTGGATATTATTTGAAGCTTAGGTTTTTTGGTCTAACAGGGGTCTGTACACGTCCAAAAAAATGAAAAAAAAAATATTGTTGTTTATATATTGATTTTACTTATGTCATATATATATGACAATGGTTCTGTATATGAAACTAGTACTGATACTTATGTCATATGTATATGACACTGGAATTCAACTCCAAATAAAAGTCAAAGTATATTATTAAATCAATATGCATTTATTATTATTATCACCTCTAGTCAGTCTTTATAATCATTTTTATTAACTAACATAATTATAATTTTGGTTTATAAAATAACTTTTGGACATAATACTTTTCATCAACTTGACAAAACGTAATTAAAAAGGAACTGAAATCATTACTTATTTTTTTTGTAACTGGGTTGGTAAAATGGGATTTCTAAGGGTTCAAACTGGCCATTCCATGCGTCGGATATAACCGTAGCTGCTGCTTGACGTGAATGTCCACGGGTACCTCTAGTTCCCCCCCTTTCGACCAGTTGGGCGGGTGCGGTTTCGGCCTCGGCTCCTTCTTCTCTCTACTACAGAAGATTGCAGAGATACTTCTGATTGCGAATCTACTTCCTCATCTGAAGAGCTGGAAGATGAAGTACTGGATGCTTCGTCTTCTTCAGGTCTTGGTGTAAAAGCCGTATCCTCATTTTCATCAGCATCAGAGAGATCTATGTCTGATTCTTCGAGTCGTGATAAAAGTTCGTCATCGCGTAAGACTGTAAAAAAAAACTCTTTGAGAACCAATGTAATATATTTATGACATAAACAATAACTCAATTTTCATACTGAGAACCATTGTAATACCAGTATGACATTAAAAAGTTTCGGATCACAATGCCCAGAATACTTGACCATTTGAAGAAATATTCTGTTTATTAGTTTTGTGGGTATGTTATTAGTACAAAACAAGTATAGTTTTTCTGACAAATAAAGTGATTCAACAATAATTTTCGGATAACTTACCGCGTGCATCTGAGCGACGTGCCATCTTCCTCGAGCCGTTTCAAAGAGAGAGTATTTTGACGTGTCTGTCAAACTCAAAATGACGTTTGGTGCAGTGTTGCTAGTTTACTAAGGTTACACAACTACCATAAATCGATTAGTTCCGAACACAAATCACAGATGACTTTAGAACGAATTTTTAATTCTTTATGTAATATAGGTATGACGCTGGCATCCAGGAGGTTAAGCTGTTTAATAAACGTGACAAATATGTCAAAAATCGACAGGTGAAATCTTGACATATTTTTAATGTAAAAACACGTTTAATAAAACTCGACATATCAAAAAACCACAGTCACAATATTTCTGACAATTGTCGGTGACAATATTGTCGGATTGTCGTGACAATTATGTCGACTTTTGACATAATATATTTGCAAAGAATTTTGTTTTATGAAGCTGGATGAGGGTAAAATTGAAAAAGATATTATCAAAGTACAAGAATAAAACAATCACTAGTGTAACTTCGATTGTGTTATGATCGCGTGTAAGATGGAAATGCACAGAAAACTTACCATTTTGGGCCTTATTTACGAAAGTAAAAATATACTTTTTGGGAAGTTTTGTGACCAATTGACCCACGATGTAAAAATAAATAAATGGAAGGAAATAGCCGAAAACTTAAGAACATTAGGTATTTTCAATAAAGACTGGAAATACCTTCGTGACACTACATGGCAAAATTGGCGCAAAAGGACCATGGTAAGGTTTAGTTTATTTTAACTAGTTTATCCTTCATCAATCCGTAATTTTTTTTTATTTATTTAGACCGTTAGCCAATAAAGAAGTTATCAATTAGATATGATGTATTATATTGTGTAGGTATGTATGAAATATTCGCATTGTGTATGTGGAAACGATTTTTAGGGTTCCGTACCCAAAGGGTAAAACGGGACCCTATTACTAAGACTCCGCTGTCCGTCTGTCTGTCTGTCTGTCTGTCCGTCTGTCACCAAGCGTTATCTCATGAACCGTGATAGTTAAACAGTTGAAATTTTCACAGATGATGTATTTCTGTTGCCGCTATAACAACAAATACTAAAAAACAGAATATAATAAATATTTAAGGGGGCTCCCATACAACAGACATGATTTTTTTGTCGTTTTTATATATACTGGTACGATAAATCTTTCAGGAAAAGAGAGATAATCGTCTGCAGACTGGTTCTGGGGGAGGAAAAAAATGCAAATATGACGATTCTGATGAAATGATACTAAAAATCATAGGAAAGGATTCTCCAGCAATAGATGGACTTCAAATACCAGAATCTTCAGGATCAAATGAAACACAGGTATCCGTGCCTGTTTTTACAGCAGAAACACCACCTCAACCTCAAAATCCAATACGAAGAAAATCACATCCCCCAGTTGATTTATCAAATGACTTATTTGATTTTAAGAAACAAAAAATGGAAATAGAAGTAGATATTGCTAAAGAAAAACTTCAAATTGCAAAAAGAGAAAAATACAAGCTAGATTTGGAGCTACTCAAACTTGAAAAAGAATTAAACATACAGCCATCAGAATTTACACTACCTTTGTATTTACAAAACGCTCGGGTTATTGATGTTTGTACTGAACAAATTGAACAAATTGTTCGAACAACAGAGTCGGGTGCTGATAATGAACAAGTCAACGATATTATAATAAGTGCTATGAATGAAAATCTTTAAGTATAATCGATCATGCATTTATTAAAAGGATTAAATAAATTATTCATTCAAATAGTTGTATTAATGACTGTAAAACTGCAATCGCTTCCTCATCAAATACTTCGTCCACATTGTTATTATCTACAACTGTATCATTGTCATTTCCGCTAATATCTTGTTCTAAATAGGGTGCATTTGAGCCTAAGCGGTTTTCAATGTTATGCATAACAATGCAAGATAATATTACATTGCTTGCAATTATTGGCTGAACTCTAAGGTGATTTAGACACGGGAATTTTTCTTTTATGATTCCCAAAGAATTTTCTACCAATCTTCTCGTTGACTTAAAAGCACGCAAGAATCTTTCCAGTGATGCTGTCCTTGGTATTTGTATTGGTATATTAGGCGTCATAAGCCACTTTTTTAAACCATATCCACTGTCTCCCAGGATTATTGCGTTTGGGAATGGTCTCCATCCACTTTCCCATGTCCGTGCTAAAGAAGAGCATCTCATCACTCTGGCATCGTGAACAGAGCCAGGCCATCTTGCAGATGCGTAGAAAATTTCTAAGTTTGGCCCGCACACCACCATAATATTAATTGAATGGTTTCCGTTCCTGTCTACAAACGCAGATTCATTTTGATAAGGCGCATCTAGAGGAATTAACGAACCATCCACAATACCAGATATTCTAGGTATCCCATTATGCCTCATGAAAAGTGTTGGTATTCGGTTACAATTATCAGGCCAGCGAACCTCTTCTCCGAGTAATTCAGTAATCACGGCTCCACATACCCTTCTTATGCAATTATGTACGGTTGTTTTACTAAGCCCATGTGCATCACCAATAACGTGGTACTGTGAACCACAACCCATCCAATGCAAAGCGCATAAAATTTGTTTATCGGGTGTAAGTGCTTGGTTTCTGCTTGTACCGTGTTGAAGTCGATGAGCAATTTTATCAATTAAATATTCTACGGTAGATTTACATACCCGAAATTTTTCTTTAAAGCAGAAATCTGTAATTGAGAAGGAGAAATTGATTCTGCTTTTAAATGATCGTCGTTGCCTCCTCGTTTGTATTTGTTCCAAGTATTCATCATCACTATATAGCCGCCCTCCACCTCAACAAGAGTGGCGTGAACCGGCCGATGAAGCCGAACCCGTACCCACTCAACGCAAACCATTTCGACCAAAACCCCCATCCGCAAGAAAGCGTGATCAAGGGAGACAAGACAAATTCCGTCAAACGCACCCGAAGTTTAAGCAAGCAGAACAAGAAATTCGTGACCTCATTGATAAAAAGTTGTTCTTTGGCTTTGGTGATGCAATTGCAGCTGCAGAAGCAGCAAAGTTTTCTGTTCAGACAGCAGCAGCAGTAGTTCCGGTAACGACTAGAGCAGTTGGGTTTTTAACTCAATGGACATTTGTCAAAATCTACGAACTTTACGGACGCCGTGAAGACCGCATTCCTGAATGTACACCATATGCTTTTTACCGAGTAGCGTTAGCGCAGTTTGAGTATAGACTGCTTTGTGGTAAACCATCTAATTTGAATACTACTCTCACTGCTCGATGTAAGTACCATTTTTTTGTAATAAACTTTTTCAATACACTTTTTTACACCTTCAAAATTCAAAATATGATTTCGCGACAGAGGGTAACGCGCCTGTCAGAATTGTCGGACAATTCTACAAATATGTCAACATGTCACGACAATTTTCTGTTTAATAAAGCAGATTTGACAAGTTTTTCACGACAAATTGTCACCTGTCAGCTGTCGCATATAAAGTTTTATAAAACAGAAAAATGTTAAGAAAAAAAAAGAGTCTGACATATTTGTGAATTTTCCACCATGACAATTTTTTCGCCTGTAAGTTTTATTAAACAGAAAAATTGTCGAGTTGTCACTTTTTGACATATGTCGGACTTGTCGGATTGTCAGCTTTATTGGATAGGGCCCTGGGGTTGGAAGCTCTCCGTCATCCGCCCTACTCACCAGACCTTGCGCCTACAGACTACTACTTTTTCCAGAATTTGGATAACTTCTTGGCGGGAAAAAAATTCAATACCCGAGAGGCAGTACAAAATGCCTTTGAAGAATTTGTTGCCTCCCGTCCAGCTGATTTCTTTAAGAAGGGCATCAATAAACTGCCACTGCGATGGCAAAGATGCATTGATTGCATGGGTGATTACTTCGATTAATACAAATAAAAAATTCATGAAAAAAATTCGTTTAAATTTTTTCATACAAAACGGCAATTTCATAGGTAAAGACCTATTATCAATGGATAATTACAATTTTTTTTTAAAGAAAATCTTTCTTTTACCACAAGATTATTTCACCCTATGCGCTGGGGCAACGCACTTGCGTCTCAACGCGGGAGCGAGGCGCAGGGAATACGCCACGTGACCTGAACGGTCGCGAGCGCGAACCCTCCCTCACCCCAGTCAGTCAGCTGTTTCGCTAGCGAGCGTATATTGTGAACGTGATGTAAACGCCGCGTCACGGAGTCGTAGCGCAGCTCATTTCTCGTGCGTAAATAATAATTGTAGTCATGTAATTATGTCTTACACTAATGAACAGTGCACCGAAATGGTACGGCTTTACGTTATCGCGGGTGATAACCTGAACGAGGCTCGTAGGATTTGCGCAGAATTGTTCCCTGAACAACCTGTGCTAGACCACCTTCACTTTATATTAATAAATGACTCAAGACCGAAAACAACCTTATTGTATCAAATAATACTTGCAACAGTAGTTTTTAACAATTTTAACAACAACAAAATCTACCCTTTTGCCATTTCTCTTTAGAACTAGCATTTAACAATAAGCCCTAGCGATTATTTCTACCTTTGGCAACAGCAAGTTTTTTCACGAGTCTACAGAGAACAATCTGCTACATAACTCAACCGTTAGGTATCCAAGATAAGTCTTGTGCTTGCAAAACTTCACAAATGGCGAAGCCCTGAAGTTGAACTTATAAACTATCGAGGCACAAAAATGCGTTTCGGCAGCAATACCATTGATTAACATTTCCTTTCACTGGACGAACGCTTTAGCAAATGAATGGAACTCGCTGCGCTGCTCTTCTCGACAAAATAATACTTTCATTGATAAGATTATTACTACGAGACAACGGTGACTGGCTAGATATTTAGACGAGTTTCGTCTCCAGATAGGAAAATCAATAATAGCAGGAAATTTTGAAAAGACGATGTACCGTGGTGGCACAGCACAATAAAACAAAACAAAAATCACATTACTCAATAAAATACCATAAAAATAATGATAGTGTGTGATAAAATATAATAGAATGCCACCACAGAGTGACTGAGTGAGTGGCAAAAAAAAAATCAGTCAGACAATTGAACTGCAGCTTGGTGGCCCGGGCGGCTATTGGGAGCGACTGACGGTGTGACCATATGTGGCAGTTTACTGCTTTTTTTGGCAGGATTGGTCTCATATTTTAACCTCTGGAATGTTCGGTTAAGGCGCCTCCTCCACGAGCGAGAGAATGGCTCTTTTTTTTTTTTTTTTGTATGTGTCCGAATAAATGTTATTCTTTCTTTCTTTTCTTTCTTCTAATCGCGACGGATACGCGCTTCTACGTTGGGTAATCTCCACGAACGAGCGATTATTCCGCCAGCGTTTCGCGCGACTCGTAACGGAATCGCCGCGTGTCCGCGACGACTCATAACGGAATCACCGCGTAAAAACTTGTGAATACGTAACGTCCTTGCTTGGCAGCCAGGCAACTTTACAACTCACAAGTTTTTACGCGGCGTTGCCGTTACGAATCGCGACGATACGCTGGCGTAATAATCGCTCGTTCGTGGAGATTAACCAACGTAGAGGCGCGGATCCTTCGCGATTCTCTCGCTAGTGGAGGCGGCTCCTAAATTTATTCATATGACCATTCACAATTAGATCAAGATACAACCTGACAATGACCTGCTAATAGCCAAAAACGTAAGAAAAATTGAATTTCGCGGGCTTTCTTAAATTTACTACTGGTACTGAGAATTCACCTTAACTTTGTATACGAAGATCAGCAACTTGAACTTTCTAATGATCACCAGGAGATAACTCAATGTCAAGTAGGTTTAGTTGTACATTGAGCATTCTATTTTGAAACTCTACTCTGCCAGGTCCATTAAAATAATCTCTGAACACATTCTTCACAATAGAATCATCTCTAGTCTTATTCTCATCACATTTCTGCAGATTTAATAAAGCAATTTCTTCCCGCCACAGACCTTCCTGAAATGTTCCATTTGCAGTATCTTCACGATCAACACAAGCACTGGTGATATAATTAGGAGATTTTTTAATTAAATAATTATGGAGATAACAACTGGCTATGATAATCTTATCAACATTTTGTATGTCCACACGTATATTTTGTTGAAATACTCGGAACCGTGATGCTAGTATTCCAAATACATTTTCCATAACTCTAGTGGCTCTCGAATGGCGATAGTTGAATACTCTCATCTTTTGTGTAATATTTTCTTGTGGGTAGGGTTCTAAAATATATTTATCCAAACCTAAGCCGGTATCACCTAAGAAAACATATGGAGCAGACGATTTTGATTTTGGCAGCACTGAAGCTTGTGGCAAATCTAATTCCTCTTCAATCAATTTTTTGTAGAACCTAGGTTCTAAAATAGGTCTTTCTCCTGGTACCTGTGTGCATCCCTCGGTACCTGCGTGAACATAGAGTAGCTCTAGGTCAGCGTTAACAACTGCAAACAGTAGAACGCTAAATGTTCCATTGTAATTGTAATATTGTGATGCCCTTTGTTTTGGTTTAATCACAAGAATATGTTTGGTACCCACAGAACCAACACAATGATTAAATTGCCACTTTTTCTGATATTGTTCTGCTATTTTCAACCATTCACCTTCAGATTCAGGTAACTGAAAAAAAGAGACAGGAAAGAGTTAAACAACAACGCATATATGACAAAAAAACGGTACAGTGAATTGCCCAATTCTCAGAATTACAGAAATAACAAGCAACAAATTACCTACCTCAACTCTGTTTTCAAAGTAAATAAAATAGAACGCGATTTCGTTCGATATCCAAAGTTTACATATGGGCCCGTAAGGGCATACCGGCCCTAACTGCCCCGTGCCCAATCTAAAAATCGGCCCTGTAGATATATTAAAATTATTTACAACTAGCTGCCCGCCCCGGCTTCGAACGGGTAGCACTTAGTACTTATCTACGGCGCACCTACCTACCCTACCTACCTACATACCTTCCAACCTACCCTACCCTACCTACCTACATACCTTCCAATCTACCCTACCCTACCTACCTACCTACCAATTTTCTGCGCAATTTTCTTAATTTTTTATTCCGTAATATTCTTCTCTAAAATATTAGAAAACTTACCTACCTACATACCCTACCTACCTACTTACATACCTACCTACCCTACCTACCTACCTATTTACATACCTACTTACATACCTACCTACATCCGTACCTATCAATTTTCTTTAAAAAAAAATCCGCAAGAACCTTCTACAAAATATAAGAAAACTTTAAAAAAATTGATCAAACATGCTGGTTTCGAACAGTTTAATCAAATAGAAATACGAAAATTCATAGTTTTTCATCCCATTTGACAACTCAATTTGATCAAATTTTCCCACACACATTCATGCCAAATTGATAAAACTGTTTGAACCAGCCTGTTTGATCAAATCAGAACATCTATGGCCCGCATTAGTTTCATTGATAAGTATTGCCGATTCTAATGATTATAATTCTGTAAAGCCATACTTGTTACGGTCGCGAATCATATTTTAATCAACATACAACCTGACACGGACCTGCTAATTGCTAAAACGTAAGAAAATTTGAATTTCGCGCAACCGCATATAATTAGAATAAGTGGCTATAGTTATAAAGTACATGTAAATTATCTATAGGAATTGGTAAAGTATAAGGCAAAAGCAGTTGTGTGTTCTTATCTAATAAATCCCTGTCATTTGCATGCTGAACAAGCCAAAGCCAGATGAATAAAATAAAAGTAAGTAAAGAAGTTTGAATGGCAAAGATAAAAAAATGTATATGTGACAGGCACATACACAAACAATATTTGTACTTTTTGGCTCTTGTGATATAGGAACTGTTAGTAAAAAAGCCAGGGCTACACTGATTTTGTGTCTTGAAGTGAAAAAATAATAAAAATTTATTAATAGATTTACACTGGCCAGCACCCTAATTGCATGATACATGACCAATCAGAATTGGAATCGGTTCAAAACCAATGCCTCATAAGTTCGTAAGTTACATTGTTGAGCACAATTTTTGTCGAACTTATGAATCAATGGATTAGACATTTGTTTCAAACAGATTCCAATCAATTCTGAGCAATGAATTACGCAATTAGGGCGCTGGCCTATGTGGAGGTCAGAAATTATCCTATATGAACAATAATCAACATACTACCATGTTAAAAACTATCCTAAGTCATAATCAGGGCATGTCTATCCATATGCCAAATCCATTCAGCCGTTAAGGGATGATAAGGTGACAGACTGACAGACAGACGAGTTACTTTTTGATTATAATAATTACAAGCTGCATCCCGCAGTTTCACTGCAATTATCCTATCTCCTAATACAGGTCATGGTCTACTTATGAAGACAAATCCGTTCAGCCGTTTTAGTGTGAAAATGTAACACACAAACAAACCAACGAACAAAATCACTTTCACATTTATAATATTAGTTGTATTTGATACTTACTTTCAAATAATTGTTCAGGACTTTACAAATAGCTTCACAAGTTTCGGGAACTATTTTGCTAATTAATTGTACAGATATCCCAGAACTATATGCAAGATCAGTATAGTCTTTGCCCAATGCTAGATATTTTAGTGTAACAAGAAGACGATCTTCTGCAGGCACGGCTTGCCTCATTAAAGTATCTTGTTTTGTGATTAGTGGCCTCACTAAGTTCAGCAACATGTCAAAACTGTTGCTGTCCATTCTCAAACATCTTCGGAAGTCCTGGTTGTCCAGCTCTCGTATTACACTCATTTGATAAAGCTGTTCTTTATTCAAATGCTGGTGTTTCAACCACAGTCTTTTCTTTTTCTTACGCTTAGTCCATGGTTCCATGTTCAAAGTTAATGCGAGAACAAGGCCAATTTTTTGTTTCTTTGATAAATAAGGAGGCATATTCAGTAGGTGAGGTGTTCTTCAGAAACTGCAGGCGTTAGACGTGTCTGAAACAACAGCAAATAAAAACTTTGTAGAGTAATCATGATACGTTTTGATACATAAGAATACAATGAGAGTAAATTTATTAAAAGAAAAGTTATCTGCTTCGTTTACAAAATAATGTCTCTAATTTCGGATCTGGAATCATTAGAAAGATTTCTGACCCACCTTTGTTTCGGTCCGTGGGTTTATTGGCGGTTTTCTTCTTCTTAAATCTACTTGATGTGCTTGTGTTCTGAAAATCACGATAAACAGCATACCTCTTTAGTATTACTGTACCTACTCTGTCCAAAACACTTCAGCAACCGTTGTTCAGCAGCCGTTTGCCGTAGGTGAGTATGGTATTTGCACAGACCTCTATTACCCTAGGCGTAAGTAATGTGAGTATAATATGGTCCTTGCGTTGTGTTTGTTTGTTGGCCGCGGAAACCACAAATTACGGGACCATAGCCAGGCCTAATATCTGGGTAGGACCCACGATAAGAAGCAGAAGACTACGTTTTTATTTTTACGGCGAAAAGAATTCTAGTTGTCAACTTGTCAAATGTCAAAATTGTCATTGTAAAACTGTCAACTATAACAGATAGAACCAGACTATCAACTAACAAAAAAACCATGGAGTTAGTATGTACTATATAGTGCAACTGGAATGCGATGCTGCTATTAAAGCACTAAATGACGGTCTTGAAAGAGAACCGAAAAGTACCTAGTGTAAGGGTAAGCGGGAGTCGGGTCTGTGGCTTCGTGCACTACCGTCATTGAACCTAGGCACGTTGTTCGACGACACTACTTTCCGATCTCTGCTTCTCTGCGACTAGGAGCTCCATGTTGTTCTCCTCATCGCTGTAACTGTGGCGAAGTTATCAACGGACTCGGACACCATGGCCTGTCTTGCAGCCGAAGTGCGGGTCGCTTATTATTTGTATTTTGAGATGCTATTTAAGAAGGGACCGCAAACATCGGTGCGAATCAGCTCGCCTACAGCTGTTTCTCGGAGTGGTTTTCTGTGTGAGTGAGACTTCCCATAAATGCACCTTTCACATTTAAGTTGTCAGGAATCAACTGTACTCCAAGCTCTATTTACGAGGCGGATCACACGTTTCTTGTTCTGATGTGCAAACCGCTCATGATATAGCTGTAGCATATATGAGCCAGTCACATTATGACCTCTATGGTCCTAGGTTTAATTAGTATGACCTTGTCCTTCTTCATGTTCAACCTGTAATGTCCTCATTAATGGACTCTCTTTCCAACAACACTAGTTATGCCTCCAATAACTGGCTTGCACTCTCTAGTCGTGGAACTAGATGTAGTTCTGCATCGTACCTATCTTGTGCTGCATGCGGTGAGAAGAGGTTCTTTGTTGGTGATGGTACTAATGTTCACTTGCTGCTACGCAACCATTAACAGACGAGAATTTTATCAATAATGACTATTGGGGCAGAGACTTCACGCCTCGCAATCGGTACCTATGCGGTGGGAAGGACCATAAGATACGCTACACTTCATACGTATTCGTACAGGTATTTCGACTTCATTTTTTGGTACTCGCACTAGGTGACCTCTGTTTTTTTAGTCCCGTAGAGCGTAGACTAGTAATTTGACATTTCAAGTGATTGTTGTTTGTTCTTTTTATTTGGTAATTGTAAAATCTGACTAAATATACTAATACTATATAGTACATACTAATTCCATGCATATCACAGACCACAGTTCCCCATCTGCGAACGCTGACCAGTGCCTACACTACTTAGTCTGTGGTGTCAACAGCAATAAAAAAGAATACTCTGTGGGCACAGATTACAATACAATTCTAGGGCCAATGTCTGTCTGTGGGTCAGGTGGGTCTGTGGCGTTGGCGTGGCCTGTCCTGTCTGTGAGTCTGTGGTTAGGTTGAATAATTAAATAGTGATTACCAATACCAGTACAGTGACTAGTGTCAATTCATGAAAACTTACATGCTCTGTGAATTCATGAAGAGAGCTGAGTCAGTCGAACTTAATTTAGATCCAGGCACAGAGTTTGGGGATTTAGTACCGAACATAGATTACTATAATATATAGGTACCGAAGTCTTCTACTTAGTTCGGAATAAATAATGATATACTGTGTGCAAACATTATCAAACGCACAACTTGTGGATGCAAAACCCTTTGAACTATTCGATCGCCAGCTAACTTGCTTGGATTCTCATCTACACAATCCAAGCCTGGCCTGGCCCTTTATTTCTTTCACACGTTTGAATTTATGTTGGTTTCATTGATTTGTCTAGGTTTGGCAAACGTGTGGAGCCCGCAGTAATCCTGTGTGTTGCACCGGAAAATCCTAATTGTTGAAAGGAAATTGTAAAATGTTGTTTTCTTGAAACTCAAACATGTTGGTCACAGGGTCATCTTACGCGGGTTGTAGTATTTGGTTGTTGTTTTTTTTAATACTTATTGCATCTTTTAAGGTGTGTGGGTGCGTACAATTATCTTTGGTACATAAGTTAAATAGAAATGTCAAAATTTGATATTTTATTGACTAATACCGTCATGTAGTGGATCAGCAATTTTTTACTGTAACATGTTGTATTCATTTGACTTGTGGTGCTGAAGCCCATTTTCATATTGAAACTCAGTCAGGTTAGGTCAGTGAGCGTGTTGTTAGTGCTGTCTTAGGGGATTGAAAAGAGAAATATAAAAATATTCAAAATATAATTGTGATAAAAACTATGGCAGTCTTGGGGCTAAACTGTCCTAACTCTTGCTATAACTAGGAGTTCTAGTCTTGTGGGTTACCGCCTGATTTGCTCACAAACTGCTATTCAATCTATCTAGCCTTTTACCAGCTATGTTGTGGCTGGCTTCCAGTCTAACCTGATGCAGCTGAATGCCAATATTTTACATGGAGCATGGACTATCTGACCTCTACAATCTAGTAACTAGGTAATACTTTACCATACATGCATTTAATAAATTAAATTTTTCCTTGTCGTGGAATGCTTGGTTTCTAATGTGGCATGCCACATGCAATCCTACTGTCTACGATTTCTGGCAGTAAGCATTTGAGGTAAAATGTACCAGCTTTGGCTCCATACTTGCTAACCAGAAATTGTCATCTCTCTCTATGCGTTTTGTGTACAAAGGCTCATTCTCACCTGCCCAGATTCCAAGAAGTCATACATGCCGTCCTGTGACATGTAGTTGACCCTGAATTTTTTAGTACCAATTGCTGTTTTTATTTATGGAACAGGTATTCGTATTTTTGTTATATTTTAATATTTTATTTTCTTCAATTGCATTCCTTTTTTGGAAGCTGTGATAGGACACTTTATTTCAAATATCATGTCATCATCTATCAACCCATCAGAAGTGGCCCCAATAAATGGGTGTATGGAGTCGATAAGTTAGTAGGTCTGTCCCTGCAATTGCTAATTTTAGCACAATATAATCATAAAAATGATAAAAAAAAAGAAATATTCATTATAAAATTGAAAAGAATAATTTTACACTTTTTTGGATTAATTTTAAACACGCTCTAATTTTTGAGTCCTAAGTGTTATGAACACGATTATTGCAGTTTAATATTGCGTATTCCCCCCTCTTGCTCGGATGACGGCCTGCATTCGCCGTTTTAGTGACCTAATCAAGGTTTTGATGGTCTCTTGAGGGATTCGGTTCCATTCTTCCCTAATGGCAGTTGCCAGGTCTCCTAAGGATGTAGGGGCTGGATTACGGGCTCTAACCTTTTGTTGAAGGGTGTCCCACATGTGCTCTATAGGGTTAAGATCGGGGCTTCTTGCTGGCCACGACATAACCCGAATGCCGACCTCGTCAAGGTAATCGGTGACAATGCGCGCCACGTGTGGCCGTGCATTATCATGCATTAATTCAAAATTTGGCACCACATGATCTTCCAAGATCTCTGTGATTTAGCGTACCGCAGTTAAAGCACCATTTCTTATAAAAACCAGCTCCGTGAGTCCAGTTAAAGATATCCCACCCCAAAACATTACAGAGCCTCCACCCTAAGAGCGCTTGTAGACGTCGTTTTTTTCACCGGATAACGGACCGTCAATAAACGGATATCCTTGTATGCATATATTTTTTTTTACCGGATGGATGTTAGCTTGGTCTGCCGTCTATATGCGCTAGTTTTTCTAGGCTTTCTCGGACAACGTTTCAAAACCTTCATTTAACGCAAGACAAATTTCTCTCCAAGCGGCAAAACTCGACTGTCTATTTTTGTAGCACTCTTGGGTTTTGTCACACAGTACAGGCCTATTTTCAACCAAACTTATTAATAATTCCATGCCAATATCATTTTTTTTTTTTAAGAACTCATGTAGGCGGCACTCAATTTACAGAAAACCGTCAATACGTCCGGCAGCGTCAACACGCACCAATACACTGGCGTGGATGACCGCTCTTTCTTACGCCGCACAGTGTACGATTTGACTAATCTAGGGGGACAAAACTCGGGAACCCTAAATATTATATTATATATTACATTTATAGTATACATAAGAACGTTGTAGTAAATAAAAGGCAAAACTAAATGTGTCACATATTTTTTTAAATCTTTTAATAAAATTCTTTTATCTATGTCTCGCTTAGATATTTGTTTTCGAGGAAGTTTTCTTAATAATGATATATAAGGGTCTGAAGATGTTAACAAGTGTTTAATTAAATCATAATTAGTTCTGTGTCTTGATGTCTTCAATGTATGCCCCAGCCTGGCTTTTCTGATAGAATAGAATAGTATAGAATAGATTTATTTATTTGCGCTGAATGTAGGTACATATTATTTATTAGGTGTTACAAAGTTTTATGGTTCCTTGTACATTCTACCTTAATTGGCATGCAAATTTACATTTTAAAAGAATTTAATAAAACTTATCATCTAAGAATTCTTGTACTGAATAATAACACTTGTGCAAAAGTAATTCCGTAACATGCTTTTTAAATTTAGTTAGTGGTTGTTCCTTGACATTATTTGGTAACTTATTATAAACAAGTGGTGCCATACAAATAACACTTTTTCTCAAAAGTGCAGTCTTATAGACACCCGTGCTTAAAAGATTTTTATATTGGGATCTAATACTTATTGTTCTATTTCGAGTTTCTTTCAAGGTGGTAAACTGGTGAGAATTCGTTTTAACATATATATATAATTATACATAATTCCAATATATAAAGACATGGGAAGGTTAACAGTTTATGAGACTGAAATATAGGTAGACAGCTGTCAGTTACTTTTAGGGCAAACATAGCTCTGATGCAGCGTTTTTGAGCTTTAACACATTAAACGCCGATTCAAATTTGGTGATGTTCCGTTTGGGCCATGGGGCTCACCGGTGAGCGACAGCAATACTACCCGTTCAGGCCGTGGGGCTCACCGGTGGCCGCGCGACGGGCTCGTGTTTGAACTCATTTTTCTCGCTGGAGGACACAGTGCCGGTACAAAACTATATTGAGCGTGCCCGGCGCGGCCCTGGAGACCAGTTTACGCATGCTAGCTCGTTTCGACACTAGGTATAAAAAAAGCCTTTGTTGATTTTTTGGCTAAGTACACAAGATGTGGTTTTAAAATAAAAGAAGGTTTAAAAAATATATGTTTTATTAGAAAATATTTAAAAACGTTTTATTATACGTTAGGCAATCACTTATTTTTGAACTTAGTAAAAAATAAACTAAATAAACTTCGAAAAAAACTTAAAAAACTTCTCAAAAAATTACTACGTATTTAACAACTTTGTCATGAATATTTGGCACATAAATGAAATCAGTGTTAACAAAAATAATTCTCTTCTTTGAGGCTAAAAAATTGGTCAATGATGAAGCACATTGAAGCAAGATATGCAGAGAAAAGGTTTCTCCGGGCATTGTGGACAAAACGTTCTCACCTTTTTAGTCTTGTTTTTGGCCAACTTTCTGCCGTAAGTAGCTACATTAATTTTGTAGCAATTCACACATGTTCGCCTGCTTGTTCTGGCTTTTCCTTCTTTTTGTTGCAGTTTGTGTGCCATTCTTCTAGGTCTTGCAACTGGAACATCTTGTTGGCTGCAAAACGACTTCAGTAATTCTAGCCGAAAGTCTGCCATTTGTATTTTCTTGCCAGTGACGCTTTGATACAAGACCAGTGCATTGACCACTGCTGTGTTCAGGAGAAGGTTGATTGCATACTTCTTGTACCATTTTATCGATTTCCTCAGTGGAGTTGAGTAAGCAGCCATCTGATCTGACATATCTACAGCCCCTTTAGCGCCGTTATAGTCAATGACTATTTTTGGTTTGGAAACAGTTCTGTTGCGTTTTCGGACATTCTGGAATCGCACTGAGTGTTTTGTGGACAGCAAAAAGACGTCTCTTTTATCCTTCCACTTCATTACAGTTATGCCCTCACTGCTTTCCTTTGCCACGAATTGGCCTCGCTTCAGTTTAGCATTTACTACATCCTTTGGCAGATGCTTCCGGTTCTTCCGAATGGTGCCTACGAGATGAGTCTCTGCATCCAGAAGTTTTTTGGCAAGATCTATACTGGTGTACCAGTTGTCGGTCACTAGTGTATGTCCCTTGTATAAAAGATCGCTGCATAGAGACATAACTACGTTCAACGGTGTAGTATTGACTTCGTCGTTGTTCTTTCCTGCGTATACATTTATTTTGTATGTATATCCAGGAATGGTACATAGCTTGAACTCCTTTATACCATATTTATGCCTTTTTTGTTTATTGTACTGCCGAAAAATGATTCGTCCGCGAAAAGGCACCACGCTTTCATCTATGCAGATCTCTTCGGAAGGGGTGTAGTTTTTTTGGAAGTTCCTGTTCACAACTTCGAGCAATTTCTCAACCCTGTGTAATCTATTAGATTTATTGTCTTCGTCTTGCTGAGAAAAGTGCAGCATTTGCAACAGCAGCTCAAATCGGTTTCGACTCATTATTGTTCGAGGAAAATTCTGTTCAAGTACAGGATCTTTTGACCAATAGTCGGATATTTTGGGTAATTTTACGATCCCCATGAAAATAATCAATCCGAAAAATCGTTTCATCTCTGCTGCGGATGTTGGTTTCCACTGGCGAATTCGCGCAGATTTAGATGCTGCGCCAGACCCTGTGACTTTATTGATAGCAAAGCTATTCGTATAATCCGCCACCATTTCGAATATTTCGTCAGGTACTAAAAGATGATAGAAATCTGCTGGGGTCTTACCGACCATTTCTCTTACAAGTCGTGGATCTAATCCTGGGAATTCAGTGTACGGGATAATCCGACGCTGATTACCTTTTGGTTGGTGCCATATGGTAGATGATGCAGGAAGCGACGCGGTGTGACCAGAAGTACTTGGCACGGCATTTTCAAGTTCAATGTCGCTCGTGTCAGTAATGGACAGAACTCGTCGACGTCGCTTTCGTAAAGGTGGTTGTAAGTCATACTCTTCCTCAGACTCCGAACTTAGCTGAAAGCTACTATTGAGCAAGGAAATTTCAATATTATCAATCTGCGTCAAATCGTCATTTGTTATTTCAAAGTCTTCAAAATCATCCATGATTCACACCACACTTTTCCTTAGAGTCAGGCAGGATACAGTTTATTCACTTTAGAGATAACCAGGGTAAAACTTTCACTAAAACAATCCAAAATAATTATGTAATAAGAAATATTAACAATGCGCGTGACCTTGCATGCGATTACTCTCTAATGGCGCGTGTCTAGCGCACGCAGTGCTTCCGGGAATCCCGGAGGGCGCGGGGTGTGGCCGGCGCCCCGACCCCCGCGGCCCCGCGCGAACGAAATGCAGATTTTCTACGGCGTGCGCCGTGGTGGTCACCAGTGTACGGCAGCAATTATTTCGTTAATTCTTTGGATAGTAATAAGAAATAATTATTTAGAGTAGGGTTTTTGACTATTTTAAACCGTATGAGCCAATAAAATATAATGTGTAAAATTTGTCGAAATCGCGAATCGGCGTCAGCCCATATGGAAAGTATAGTGTCGCTCACCGGTGGCCACCACGGCGTTCAATGTGTTAAGGTTGTTGATAAATCGAAGACGAATATTACTCGTAGTTATTGTGCGTTGTCAGTTGTGTTAGTTTAATTACTATTCTATACTAATCCAAATAAAACATGACGCAATATGATAACACGCCGTGTCGAGCGACGCCGCTGACATGGGGGTTTCGGCTTGATTATAAGTTAAGATGAAACTACATACTATATTATATCGACTGCCCCTGCGTATAATAACGAAACTGAAAACTGATACTTTACAGGAGAGCGCTTTGAAGTTTATTTTGCGTACAAAATTGACATTTAAAGAGCTAACTGTAATTAATTTGAGATATATTACATATTTGTAATGATAAACAAATATACTATACCCTTGCATCAAATTTATTCATAGTTTCTGAGAAATGCTAGATTCAATACTTTATTACGTTCATCAAAAAGTAAGAATAATCGAAACTGCCTAATTCGATACTATACTTTGTTTTTTTTTAACAAATTGTATCGAAAGTGACTCTTTCGGTGTTTTTTTACATCGGAGTTTATAATCGAAAAACATTGAAAGTGTCATTTTCGATACAATACGTGGAAGTATTTTTTATGTTTCAATACTGTACTTATAGATTATGACCTAATAGCATGATTATAAATAATCATATTACTGAAAACTAAAAAAATAATTAGAAATAAAAACAAAGATGAAAATTGTAATAAGGTTTAATCATGATAGAATATCAATTAAGAGTACAATCACAGACAAAGTTACATTGGGCATAATGAGATCAAATTAAACTTGTATTAATTCTTAATTCTACAATGTCAATGAAATTAATTATTTTACCTTAATATAAACATAAAATCACGTGGATAGATCAAAAATAAACTTATCATTGTTCCATGAAAAAAAAAAACTGCCGAACATTTTGACAATAATTCAAAATAACAACATAAAATCTTCTTTGAAGTAATTATAGTAACAAAAAACAACATAAACTTCTTATGCATTTATAAAACAAACATAAGAAAATAAAGTATTATCATCATATTATTATCTCACTAGTATTCTTATTTTTTTTTATCTTTTTCCGTTAACCTAACGAAATATAAATCACATTTTAAACGATATAAATACAGGCTGCAATTAAATTCATGGGCATCGTTTTAAGAGGTCATTGTACTTATCATTATGAACAACTTTTACTATGGGACCAAAAGCTGAAATCGGGAAAAAAATATTTGCTGTTCCATACATTTTGACGAATTATGCGAACATAAATGTAGGGAACATCTGATTTTTTTCTCCATTTCAGATTTTGTCCCATAGTAAAAGTTGTTCTTAATGATGACTAGGTACAATGACCCCTTAAAAGGATGCCCATGAATTTAATTGCATCCTGTATATATTTAACAATTAATCTGAATCATCGGAGTTTTCTCCAGATGGGATAGTACTGTATTTTAAAATTTTAAAATATCTATGGTATTCTTTAGGTATGGCTGAAGTGTTACATAAATGAATTAAATCCTTATATTTGGCTTCAAGTATTGGCAGTAGTTGAGTATACAATTTTTTTAGTTCAACATTTTCCCTCCTTCTTCCACGACTTCTTGTTTCTATTTTGGTGTTTAAACATGAAGCATTATCTTTAAGGTTGTATTTAAAATATAAACAGTTTGGATCTTCCTTACTCACACAGATTTCTTTAATACTATTCCACTTAACATTTTCATTTTTCATATCTTTTTTCCATCTTCGATCATCCAATAAGCCTTTAAAATCAAAAAAGTCGTCTTGAGCCATTTCCACTACATTGTATGGGGTTCCGTTAGTTTTACACCAACGTACTAAGGCAAACCACTGATCAGGGGTGTATATCATTTTACCTTTAGAATCTCGTTCGATAAGAGCGTGGACGCTGTCGCCCTCGTTCTGTGTATGCTTCCAAAAAGCGATGAGTAATATCTATCTTATATTCTTTGGCCAGGTCATGTACCTGGCCAAAGAATATAGAGAATATACTATCCGATTGCGGTTTTGGCCCGCGCAATTATCAGACCAAAACAGATTTTTTGGCACCTTGCTCCAACTTCCTTTTAACAAATTGAAGTAAGCAACTGCTTACTTCATTCGCTCCTCTCTTGCCTGTACACTCGGTCCACATAAAGAAAGTTCCTTCTTTTTTTCCAATGTCAAATACAGTAAAGTTGTACAGAGATAGCTTCCTTTTATAATAAAATAACCCTACGTCACCATGAGGACAATTCAAAATTTTTTGGAAATCAAATGTAGCACATACTATTTCCGACGAATTTTGTGCAAGAACTTTATCGCTACTTTTAAATTCTCTAGCAATCGACTTATTCTCTATATGTATATTATAAGCCTTAATTTGTTCTTCAGTTGGAGCGTTTTCATTAGAAAAACTGTGACATTTATCGCACAAATCCTTTTTTGGTACGAAGAATGCTATATTCATGTTTTCATTAATTATGTCGGTATACTGGCGTAAAGTTTGCGCTGTATTATTATAAAGATGAAGGTTTTCCCATTCATTATACAAGGAAAACATTTTTTTCATTGATAAATTGTTATCTAAATAAAGCTTGCTAGTATTTTTCCGTGTGTAATGGGAATCAACTGGTTGAAAAGAAGCAACATGGTCACAGACACTTTTTATCATATTGGAATCTATCTTGATTACATGGTTCGGATGTTTTCCTCTATTATCTGGCAAAGTGATACCTTCTTGATTTAATTTTTGGTGAGCTGTGCGTACAAATTGATCCGTAACAGACAAAGTATTCAAAAAAGCTTTAAGACAAACACGTTTATGTTCGCAAGGTTGGTTTTGAGTTGCGGCAGGAGTAGGTAAGAAATATTGAGTAGTAAACTGCCTTCTAGATGTAATTCAGTAGTAAAACGGCGCTTGTTTAGCTTTTTCGTGAATTTATTAATAAATTCCCATTGTTTGGAATGGTCAGCCAATTGCCAAAAGCTTGAATGAATTTTTTGACGGGTCATTTCATTAAAATGCTCATAGCATTTTAACTTACAAGTGGCTGTACAGACCGGTCCCATCACTTTCTTATGACGTACTTTTCCATTCCTGCTAACATATTGTTGACCGGTGTTTACTGCAGCTTTTCTTTTAACGTCTATCCAGTTTTCCTTGCATCTTTTTCTTTTTTTTCCAGGATTAACTTTAAATGTAGATTTCCTTTTTCTTTTTGTAACAGCTGATGGAGACTCACATTCTGCTACCGTCATAAGTGGAGAATCACATTCCGATATGGTGATAAGTGACGCAATACTCGGTACGGCCGCACTAGGAGAAACAATGTTAGTATCTAAATCTTCTTCATTTGGAACAGGCATTTGCTGATCAGGTGTAGAAGCAGGCAATGATGTATTGTTCGGTGAATCAAAATCTACACACGGAGATGGAACTGGAGTAGTTTCCGAACTATCGAGTATAAACGAGATATCATCATGGTCATCATGATTCGAAATTTGAATTAATTTGTTTGGTGATTCCAGCAAATTATCCACATTGCAACATAAATCTTCTGGCTTCAAATTTCTATCTGAGGATAGCTCATCGTCAATCATCCCTTCTAATGCTTTCCAATCTGAATCATTAAAAGTGCATTCTTTAGGCAGTGGTGATCCTGAAATGAAAAAAATAACATTAATTTAACATATTGAAATAAGTAAGTTTTTTTAAATAACATGTATCGAAATAAAACAACAAAATAAAATGTATTCCCAATGAAACTATCGTAAATGGTATTTTCGATAGGGTTATTGACTCATATACCCGCGTATAATAACGAATGTGCCAGATTTGATTATGCAAATAAATATAATACCAGCGAATAATATCGAAACAGTCACTTTCGATACCCCAACAAAAAATGTTATCGATGTACAAAATCGAATCTGGGACTTTCGATAGTATACTGCGCGTGCGTGATTATTTACTTCTATAAAGCATTTTTTTTAATGTAAGCTCAACAAATCACCTATTTTACAGGGGCAGATAATGAAATAAATAAAAATGCGTAGCATGCGCTTAAATAACTATAACAATTAAGATACAAACTTACCATTTCGTTCGTGTTGCTCAGCAACATCGTTTGTATTGAGTAGTCTTAATATTCGTGAAGGTCGTGTATTTTCTTTAATTAACCTACTCATGATGATAATATCTAACTAATAAAACAACATTATACGTGGCACACACGGCGACAGCCCCACAACGATTCAAAACGATGAGTGCGGCGAGGCGCTCTGGCGCGGGGCACGGGGAGCGGTGTATAGCAACGGAAGCGGTAATTTCGTCCCGCTCGCACGCTTCGTGCCCCCGCGTATAGTCCCGGAATTCAACATTCGATCGTTTACGCGGGATCGTTTCTTAAGTATCGATATTGTACTAGTTAAAAAATATGAAAATAGGCATTTAATTGCATAGTCCCTTTTCAGTGTGAAAATATACTGAAAATGGAATGTTTACAGCAATAAAAAAAAAACCTTAATTTTCAATTTCGATAGTGTACATAGGGACAGTCGATATGTAATTGAGTAACCATAGTACTTACTTCTTGTGGCGCTTGTAAAGTGCTGAACATATGCTCCACGAAGTCCCGGTGTGACTCCAGAAACTCGAGGGACAAAACATGATGCCGCCTTTGTAGAACAGAACGGGGACAAGTCACACAACAGTTACGTTCATCCATTTTAAACAATATCCAGTCGCAAAGAAAATCGAAGTCCGGTTTAACGCGCCACAGTTTCGAATCAACAAGAAAAATCAGTGTCCAGTATACAAAAGCAGAGGTCAAGTTAAAATCCACGAAGTAAAACAAAGCACACAGATCACAACGAAAACAAACGAAGGACTGCGGCGGGATATGGTCGTTAGTCGTTACCTGCCTGCCACACCGCCCCACCCCCCACGTCACCCCGTCCGCCGCGCCGCGCCCGCGCATAATAGCCAGTAGCAACTGTGTATTTTTTTATTTGCAATCCTTAGCTATAGAATTACCAATAATACACACAGTACTATAACGATTGTAGTATCTATGGGCCAAAAAAAATTAAAAATAAAAAAACATAAAAAAAAGAATTTTTTACTTATTTTATTTTGCTCTTAGCTCCTATACTACAACGATTTCAGGGTTGCCGCTTTGGCAACATTATATTATATTTAAATGCCAATCCATTGGTACACAGTTCATTTCTGTCGATTCTGGGTCATTTTTTGGACATCATCTTTGCCAGCTGGTAGGTTAACTCCAGGCTATCCTTTTGAAATCACTGGCACAGATTTTGCAGGACCATTCCTGATAAATGATAGAAAAGGACGCGGATCTAGATTAATTAAATGTTACCTATGTATAATCGTATGTTTTAAAGTTAAGGCTGTACATCTAGAGCTGGTTGGTGACCTCAGTACAGAGGCTTTTATTCTAGAATTTCGTAGATTTATTAGTAGGAAAGGTAAACCCCGAGAAATTTGGTGTGACAATGGCTCCAACTTTGTCGGGGCTCACCGTCAATTAGGAAATTTTGTGGAATCTAGCTGGAACTCTGTGTCAGAGCCTTTTGCAGAGGAAGGCTTAAATTTAAATTCTCACCTGCATATTCTCCTAATTTCGGCGGACTCCATGAAGCAAAAATCTGCAAAATATCATATGAAAAGGGCCTTGGGTAGTTCCCATATGACTTATGAAGAACTTGCAACTCTATTCACTCAGATTGAGGCAATACTCAACTCACGGCCCCTTTCCCCTATATCTTCCAATCCTCACGACCTGTCTCCTCTTACCCCAGGGCACTTCCTGATTGGAAGAACGATGACGTCACTGCCAGCACCAGACCTGATGGAAGTCAACTCAAGCCGCCTGCATCGCTATGCGAGGATTGAGCAAGCCCGAGAACATTTCTGGGCCAGGTGGACCCGGGAGTACGTCTGCGAGCTTCAGCAGCGCACCAAGTGGCAGAAGCGCCAAGCAGATATAAAACCTGGCCAGCTAGTCCTGATCAAAGAAGAGACGTCTCCACCATTGAAGTGGCCCTTGGGACGCATAGAAACTGTATATCCAGGGTCGGATGGAGCATGCAGAGTTGCTGACATCAAAACTACAAGAGGCACACTACGTAGAGCTGTAAATCGTATATGTCCACTCATGGAAGCTTGAAATGAAGTTTCAAGGCGCCGGAGGATGTTCAAGCTAACTCTCTGTGCACACGCACACATATACAAACGCAGCGCCGCCGGCAGCGCACACACACTACGTTGCGCCCGCGAACGAAGAGAGCGCCCTCATCACTCTTCGTGTAGCAACAGACCGCGGTACAGCGCTCAACATCTCTCTAATATTCCGCGTTGCTCTGTAGATCTCTTCGAAAATTACCTATTGTAAAGTGTACAACATTATAACTTTAGCTGCAAAAAAACAAGTTTTATTTAAAATCTACACTACCTGAAACAGTAGGTGCCTTTTACATAGTGATATAAATGAAACTGTATACTTAAAATTACCAAGCGGTGAAATTTGTAAATTAAATAAGTCATACGGTCTAAAAAAAATCTCCAAAATATCGGAATCAAAAGTGGCTAAAGATTATTTCAATAAATCCAAAAATTATCATTCTTTATATTTCAAGAAGGTAAATAGATATACACTGTATGTTTTAATATTCGTGGATGATATACTTCTATTTTGTTCTGAAAATAAGTGTTTGTAGATTAAAAGAGCTAAGCAAAAACGTTAAAGTGAAAAACTTAGGTTTTGCGAAAAGATACACATTGATATTGAGCAAAAGAAAGGTATAATAGTCCAAGATCCCAGGGCCACCAGACGACACGTATTTTCTGACGAAGAAAATGTGTACGATTGAGTAGTGTTAGTATGTACTAAGAACGCATGCCTACCTGCTAGCTTGCTTAGACGGCCAATTTTCTGGTATCAGGTAATCAAGGTACATAAAAACATTACTTACCTCACGTAAATTCTCCAAGCTGATTTTTACGTATATTTTAGGAAATATCCTTAAAAAAGTCGCCAATACCCCCTCACACTTTCCGTCGGCCGTATTGCTTTGCAGACGCTTTAAAGCTCCCAAAATAATGACCAGACAACTATTTTAAAACCTTTTACAAGACGATAGACCGATCCAAGGGGCCAATCATCCCCTAAATTCAATTTTAATGCCTCTGTGGGTAGGAGCGCGAGGGCATTATCCACGCGCATGAGACTGTGTGAGACACTGATTGTTCTTCCAGCGACTCACTGACAAAACCCGGTAATTGATCTCCATCGACCAATGAAAATCATATGTAGGTACCATCTTTTAATGTCCATCCATTATTTTTGTATTTCTTAGAGACTCAACTTGATACTTTTCGACTATGGGTAAAATTCGATTCTTTATTCTTAAATCCTCCGGTGATATCAGAATCGGTGTTACTCATGTCTTTGTCAGATAAATCGGAATTGGATATAGTCAAAGATTTTTTATTCTTCTTTTTGCCCGACACTCGCTTTTGTGCATTTTACCTTTTTTGTTGCTGGAGGGGTTTGGTTATTCCGGGTGGTACATTGGATTTCCTTTTTCGTATTGTTTGTCCGGTGGCACTTCATCTCATTTCTTGCAAAATTTCTATTACAGCCGAAGATGCTGCGTTCTCTATCTCTTCTTCTGGAATAATCTGTCTTTGTAGCAACCGTGACTTGGGTCGGTCCGAATTTATAGGGTTACACCACAGTTGTTAAATCCGGCTATCAGGTTAATAGATTCCGTGCCACTCTCTACCAACTTATTCTTCAATTTCTTTAACAACTTTGGAAATGAACTTTTAACTAGAGTCTTATGTTTTAATCCTTCTGTCTTCTTCCACTTTGTTAATACGTCACGCCAATACCTTTTCAAAGGAGCGTAAAATGCCACATCCAATGGGTGGAGAAGATGTGTAGTTTTTGGAGGTAAGCAAATAAACGTTATGTTCAGTTCACTGCAAGTCTGTAGAACAGATTGTGAGAAATGAGAAGACAAGTTACCTCCTATTACAACTTTTCGTCCTGGTTTTTTTTTTTGCGTACGGAACTATTATCGTATGAAACCAGTTTTCGAAGCATACCGAATCAAACCAGCCACTTTTTGACCTATTGTATTTGGTGCCTTCAGGTCCTCCCTCCAGCCATTGATCCCACAGATGATTCGCTTTGTAAACCACATATATCGGCAAGGATTGTCCATCTGCAGTGCCAGCAAACATTAAAGAAATTGATGACTTAGAACTATTTATTACCCTTTAAGGGTATTTACATCCTCTCTTAAAAATGTATTATTTGTTACCCGGATCATCAGTTAGGTTTGTGTCATCATAATTGATGAGACAGTCTGGGGAGACTCCTTCGATAGATTTTTCGTAACGATCAAAAAACTCATCTATTTCCTGTTCTGTAGTATTGGCGCGATCGCTAGATATGTTTGACGCTGTCCGATTGGAAATCTCATGTTTGTGTCTGTTTAGGAAATTGCGCGCCCAGTCTACACCAGGGATGTTGTCAAAAGTAAACCCCCAGTGGCTCAGTAATTGAATATATTCTACAAACGATTTCTCTTCTTTCGAAAATAGGGTTGGGTGCCCCGCTTTTTCTTGCGTGCAATTTTTATATCTATATTTTCTGCTGATAATCGGAATATTGTAATGTTCGGCAGCGTCTTTCACTTTCAAATTACTATTCTAGATTGATAGATAAAACGTTTATTTGGTGCATACAAAAGACAACACAACATACTCGTACAAAAGCACGGTTAAATAATAATAGCTACAAAGTGCCAAAATACAAAAAAAATTAAAACAATAAAAGAAAACTAGACACAGCGAGACAATATTGTCGATGACATACTTTAAAAAATAACGAAATATACAAAGCGCAGGCCATAGTGCAGGTCTTCAAAATCTTCAAAATAGAAGGTGTAATGCCTTCATGTTGATAGACGGCGTCTGTGAAACGTGGAATCATTGTGATGTGGGATTTTAGTGACAGAATCTTCGCTTCAAGCAGTCCCAGGTATACACGATACTGTGCATTAATATTTGGTACTCTGACGTCCGTACTGTACTGCCGTGCTGTGTAAGCTAACTGGACAGTAGACATTCCGACACCGCGGCTAGTGACAGGCAGCATAATTGGCTGCAGCGTTTGCGGTTCGGCTAAGCGCATCATTGCGTCATCATCTAACCCTACGAACAATTCTTTCTTTATCTCCTCTTGACGGAGAGCACGATTTTCGTTGCCTTTCTTTTCACGAAAGTTGTTCATCTTTGCTGTGTTATGTTGTTTGTGGCAAGGGTTGTTACGTCTTGATCTATGAGCCCTCTCTGGTGGAGCATCATTACGATCATTGTAATTATCATAATTGTTACGGTCATCGTAACGTTGATGTTGTGCTTTTTCTTGATGTATTTCACAATCAATAAAACGAAAATCGGTGAATAGTTGTTCGTTGATGTTCTTTTTTTGGCAATCATTATTTAAAAATGCATCATTAATTGTTTCTTGTATTTCCTGAAAACAAGCTACAAGGTAGTCGGAGGGATAACAAAGCCATTTCTTATTTTCGCTATACTCTCTGGCACGTATGTATTTTTATATTTCATTGTTCGAATTGCCTAGTAGCTTGCTTTTACAATTTTTACATCGACTACTTTTTGTAGACACTTCGTCAAAGCCTAAGTTCTTTGATCAGCCCCTGAATCAGAAATATTTCGTGTGTTTTTCATAACATTCAGCGGCTGATATATTACAATACTTTGTGATTGCAAGGGAGCATTATCGTTTTCTTTATTTTTAAGGAAAAAGGAGAGGGATTGTAAACATTCGTTGGAATCCTCTTCACAATTGGCGCTTACGGAATGATTCGTGCTGAAATTATTTAACAATAAAGTTTTAAATGCTCCCTTAAATCCCACACAGTTGGGCATAAATTTCGAGCACCCAAACTTCGAACACTTCCAAAGAAATTTTCGAGTGGGTCTTGATTAAATTGCGTGTCAGCATTGCGTCAAAAGAATATTGTTTTGATAATAATTGCCAAATTGATTTAAAACCTTCGATTGTTCTGTATTAAATTATTTAAAGTTGGTTCAGACTTCTCAATTTTCTGCTCATCACTTTTTTCACCATAAATTTGGCGGTTTTTAACATTTTTAAGGCATCTTGCCATAATATGTGATGAGGAGAATTTCGCTGTACAGCAGCTATATAGGGCACACAGAAAGTTTTACGATACTAGAAAAAAAAAAAACATTTTTTAAATTATATTCTTTCAAAGAACTCTCCATTAGCGTCTATACAGTTTCATACTTCTAAACCAATTTTCATATCAAATTTTCCAGTCCTCATCATACACCTCTTCAATCCCCTTCTCAAATGCAGCAAGTGCATCTGCCAGTGGTGAAAACTGTTTTCCCTTGAGTTATTTTATTTTGGGGAATAAAAATGTTAAATCCATGATTCATCACCCGTAATGATATCGTAAACGCGCCGAGACGAGCCTGCTTCAATTTTTTCTATCATGTCTCGGCACAATTCTACCCGAACCTCCTTCTGAGCCAGCGTTAGACTGTGCGGTCCTAGCGTGAAACTATCTTTCTTACCCGAAGATGCCAGTGTAGAATTTCATGAAAACTTCCCGATCTAATCTGCAGTATATGCTGAATCTCTTAATGTGTAATTCGCCTATTTTTTTAATAAAATTTTTCATAGCCACCACGATATTATAAGTAACAGCCGTCATAAGGCGGCCACTTCTTTCTTCAACCGCCAAAGTTACTCGACCAACCTTAAATTCGTTGAACCAGCGGAAAACAGTCGGTTCAGAAGGGCTTTTGTCTATGAACACCATTCGAAGTCTTTCAAACGATTCTTCTGGTTTTAGTCGACATTTGAAATCGCACAAAATGATCGCGTCAAAATGTTCTCGTTGCAAATCTTTTTTTCATTGAGACAGAGTATTTTGATTTTTCTCGTAAAAAAGGGTATTTCGAATTTGGAGTGTTGTGTATTTTTGTAATAAATAATCATAGTTTTAAGTGACATCAAAACCAGTCCGTGTCCCATAGACAAAAACTGTTAGTCGCAAAACTTTCTGGAGTGACCTGGTATATTTTACCATTTGGCGGCGTAAAAGAGCCGCATTTTTAACACGCATTTTTTTATTTTTTGCCGGTTTCTATGTGTTCATTAGTCAAGTTGTGCATACTCAATTCTCCACGCGACTTATCGGCTGCAAAAACCCGCTGAAAGTATTCCCGCTTTACTATTTTCAACACATTTTCGTGCATGTAATGCATTTCTTTATTTATTAATTTATTTCTAATTCCTGATTATTAACAAGTAGGGAACATCAAACAGCGGGATTATATAATGATTGTTTAAATGAATTATGTCCTTTCGCTATTTTTTTCCTGCATGGAAAGATGCAGTTTTGGCTTCGGCTTCGGAGCTTAAGCTATTTATAGTGCTTACATTTGAAGAGCTTTGGTCACATATACAGGTTGTTAGGGTAAACACCGTTATCCTTGCCAGTACCAGGGGTTTGGTTTCATTTATAGAACGTAAAATCAATAGAAAATTCCTTTTTTTTAATCTACTTTTTACCACAAGAGACGCAAGTTCGTTGAAATTGCGTCTCAACACGAGCGCGGGGTGTGGGACGTGACCTGATCGGCCGCGAGCGCGACCCCTCTCTCAGTCAGTCAGCTGTTTCGCTAGCGAGCTCGGTGTCTGATAGAAACTTTTATAAAATCTTTTAATGAAAATAACGTTTTTTTTTGTTGGTTTCGGTCATTTATTATTATATTTAAGTCAACTTGTTTGTTGTCACTCAAACCCATGGTTTGAGTGACAACAAACCCATGGTTTGAGTGTCACTCAAACCCATGGTTTGAGTGACAACGGTGTTTACCCTTACACCCTGTATTAACTATAACATCTACTAAAGGGGTTTGAGTCACTTTGTATGGAGTGGTGGCGTCATTTTTTTTTCAGCAGCCACAAATAATTTTTATAACACATTATTGAGCTGTGTTAACTACGCATTATAGCCAATTATTTTTGTCCTAAGTAATATCGGAGCTGAGATATTTGTATTTGAATATTTTTTAAATGTCATCAGTTTAAGTACTTTAATTATTGTTCTGTGTAAGATATCTTATATGTGATTTTAGAAGGTTGATATTAGAGATTATTTTTACTCTTTTACGATCGTTCGTCAGTGTGCCTTCAGTATTATACTTTATTACATTTTATTTCATTATAACTAAAAACATTTTTTAACTCTCTTCAACGATTTTCGTTCTCAACGTCATGTCGAATTATCAAATCTAGGAATTGCGCCGGCGCACAGTGTGTAATTTCCATAATCTAGAGGGACAAAAGTCTTGAACCTAAACTATACAAATTTACTACGGGATAAAATGTATTGAATGAAATTTAAAGACGTTTTCGAGGTTTTAGACATATATTGCAACCATATTATATAACATATAACACGAATTAGTAATTATTTGAATGTAAAAAAAAAAACAAAAAAAAAACGCAGATTTTATAAAGAGAGAGAGATTAATTTTAAGAATCATGAAGACCTTGAACATGAAGAAATTTAGTCAGAATAGTGAGATTCTTCAAAGTCGCTCTGGGTATCAGAATCTGAATTATCTGACTGAACTCCTTCGTGTTCAATGTCAGAAGACCTTATTTCTAAAAGTTCACAGACTTCAGGATTCATTTGGCTACGTCTAGTTTTGGGAGCAGCACGTAAGCTTGCAATGTAGGGGTCTGATGTTATTAATAATCGATTTATTAAGTCTGTGTTCGTGTCCACTCTTGAAGTTTTTCCCGTAAAAAGTTCCCAAAATTTTCTGTTGTCCTTATTTCTAGCCTCTTGTGCTTCTTTCGAAAGTTGGCCGATTGGAAGGACACAAGAAGTAATTATGTCTTTTCCGTGAAAGAGTATTTCGTGCACGCTAACGGGCATCGGGTACCATGAGTACTCTTTTATGTATAAGTCTCTCGTTTGCTTAGCAAATTCCTGAAACTTATTGATATTAATGTGAAATCCGCTATTTATGCATTCTAAGATGACATGGAAGCGCTTAATAAGCTCAACATTAACACCTGTTATTACAGCTGACTTTTCAGAATTTCTGAAGAACTTACGGGCTGTGTTACCGTCATTGGTATTTCCAGTTTGTTGTTTAGGCATATCTACTAATAAGCCAAACTCACTCCTGAACTTTTCTTGTATTTGTTTCTTTTTCTCGGCAACTTTTTTTTTATTCTCAGCTCCTCGAGCCTGCCACGATTTTATTTCAAGTCGATACGAAATGTGCAATATGCATTCAAAAAATCTGATCCATGAATGTAGAGGTGATAGGCCCAAAGAAAGAAGATTGCTATTTACCGGCTTTTCTAAGATGCGGCTTACATTATTCATGTCCTTTGGCTTTGCACCACATAAATAGCAAGTCTGTGTGGAAGCACATGATGCTACGGCATTACATATTTTGCCATCAATCATGCAAAATATCAATGTTGGCTTAACCAAGACCTCAATGTCATTTACAATCATTTTAGTAGGTGAGAGTGAAGTTACTTGTTCCTTAATTTTATTCACCTCCGTCGTTATAACATTCACGGTTTCCTTGGCAAACACGAACTTGATGGGACGACAATATCTGGTCGAAGCAGGTGAAAGGTTTTGCCACACAATCTTTTTGACGCTCTGTTCATTTATTGCATTGATTTGAATAGGCACCATCGATATACTGAACAAACTTTCATCACTGCAATGTTCTTCAGAGAATTTTTGTTTGTATTTATTTTGCTCCGCTCCATCACATCCCCATTTTACAATAATATCTAAACTTTTCAAGTCACTCATAGTCTTCAGTACTTCCTCTTGCACTTTACACAATCGTATAATTGTGTGGTCCATTAGAGATTGCAAGTTAATTTCGGCTGTAACGGCTAGGGCTTTGCAGGTAGGCTGCGCAGACCGTTAACGGATAGGTAGGTAGTTTATGGAGGTAATTCAAACCAGATGGTAAGTTAATACATGTATTTAGAATGCATCTAACACTAGACCTCAGCTAGGTCGCGGGTAAGGTCGCACTGTTCAGTCTTAGCACCAACACACTTAAAACTAAATGTATTGTACTTCCTTGCACTTAGTTCCAGCGGGAGGCCGGCAGGGCCTTCGTTAGAGGCCGGTAGGCCTTCGATAGAGACCGGCAGTACGTGTCGGCGACACGTGGTCAACAGGCCTGCAGAGGCCCGCAGGTAGCTTGCGGGGTAGGCCGCAGGTAGTCGGTGACACGTGGTCAACAGGCCTGCAGAGGCCCGCAGGTAGCTTGCGGGGTAGGCCGCAAGTAGTCGGTGACACGTGGTCAACAGGGCCGCAAAGGCCCGCAGGTAGCTTGCGGGGTAGGCCGCAGGTAGTCGGCGTTTCAGGGTAGACCTCGCAAGGTCTCGGTAGCGTGCGCTGGCTGTTGCCCACGCGTCCTGTCCCCAGCCGGAACGTAGAACCCTGGAAGCGCGTTAGGGTGCGCATGTCAGAAGCAGTGCAACTAGCAGCAGCCCGCATGCGATGTGCCAGCTTCTTCCCTTCTTCTAGCCACCAAGGAAACAGCGCGGGAAGCACAGTAATTAAAAGCTCAACACATCGCAGCGGTTTACAGGCAGAGTGTTTGCCAGCACAGCGTGGCACAATGACAGATGGAGTTAAGAGGTTAAGTATGCGAACACGCGAGCATAAAACACAAAGTAACAATGATCATGGCAGATTGCTCACTTAATCGCTTATAATACATAGCTAGGCGCTACACCACCTTGATGCAGAAACAATACATACATAATACAGTCTTCCGTGCACTGAATATCCCCCTGACGCGCGGTCCGCCATTGACACTCGCGAAATCAGATAATACATATGAGATGAAATCAATATAGGTTATCCAGTGCAGAGGGTCTGGTATGATTACCAAATTAATGTAGAACTCACCCTAGGTCGGGGTACGTAGAATCTTGAGGATCAGGGAATAGCTTCTATCAGCTAGGCGAGCGGAAATCGAAATCGAAATGGCAGAGCGTCCTTCGGAAATTAGTGTTGTGCCACGTTTTTAGTGATGTGGTTAGGAACTTACTAATTGTGATATATTTAGCACCACTCGACTATTTCCTCTGAGAACCCTCACAACGCTACAGTACCCCGGCTGCAGAGAGAGGATTTTACATAATTAAAATCCGCTAGAACTTAATTTACCTTACTACTGTTCCATCTTTTCATCGGTTCAGAAGCCAGCCAGTTACACCTTTGGCTGGATTCCTACCCGATGTGATGCTGTTACATGATAACTCTGATGACTCATCCTGTTGAAGTACACAATAAGGAGTGGTAGTGTACCTCACATGGTGTGTTTGTCCCTAGGGTTAGTGTATGTATGTAGGTGATTGCTTTGTACGTACCTGCTGCTAATTGTAAAGTGTAAGTTAGTAGTGTGGGTTAGTGTGTTAGCGGGGTTGATTAGATTAGTGGTGGTAGACTAGGGTGTTAGTGTGTTAGTGGGCTAGATTTGGTTAGTGATGGTTTGTTTGGTTAGTGATGGTAGGTTTGGTTAGTGATGGTAGGTTTGGTTAGTGATGGTAGGTTTGGTTAGTGATGGTAGGTTTGGTTAGTGATGGTAGGTTTGGTTAGTGATGGTAGGTTTGGGGGTTAGTGTGTTAGGAGGGTTAAGTTTAGTTAGTGATGCTGGTTTTAGGGCGTTAGTGTGTTAGTTGGATGGGTTCGGTTAGGTTGATAGTGATAGATTAGTGGTGGTAGGTTGAGTGTAGTTGCTGTAACATAGTTCCTGGCGGTGTCTGGTGTAATTTTTTTTTAGTTATATTTTATTTGTTGCTGGCACTATTTAGTTATTGTTTTGTATGTTTTAGTTATGGACCATTTAAATTTTATGGTTGATTTATTTTGTTATTGGTTTTGTAATTATTTTGGTAGACCCAGTATTTATTTAGTGTTTAATTGACTGTCTTTCACAGTCCAGGTGCGGTCACCTCACTTGTAGGTGCCGTCTTTAAGATGTTTCTGTAACATAACATTAACAACACAAACGCTAAGGGTAGTTACCATAGAGACATACTCTGCCATCAAAAATAAACACCCCTTAGGGTCCTCAGTATTCTCTATGGCAACGCCATTTTAATGTAACATATTATTAGATAAAAATAAAACACCTGCGCAGACTTGGTGCGGTCACCTTATTAGTTGGAGCCGACTTGAAGATGTTCCAGTTGGAACATGACATAAACAACACAATGGTTAAGGGTAGTTACCATGGAGACATACTCTGCCATCAAAAAAAATTTAACACCCCTTGGGGTCCTCAGCATTCTCCATGGCAACGCCGTTTCAACGTACTAGATGAATATTTAATTAGACCACTTTCATTATAGAACCCTCACACGCGACAAAACACCTTAGTTTCTCTAAGTAATAATATTGTTAATGGAAAAACACCAGCTGACCAGTAGTTAGGGACTGGTATTAACAGGAGTTCAGGGCCCCTGCAGCCAAGGCAACTAAATAGACAAACCCTTGTAGGTGGGTTGACCTCCCACGAGATGTGGCGGTCGTAGTCCCTTGGCATCGTTTGACCTGGTGTGGGTCAAACACTAGCTAGCTAGGCCTACGGGACTACTGTAGATTCTTCCACTTTAAATCCTTGATATGCCAGGTGCCTAGTGGTTTTCCATGTGTATCTACCAAGTCATACACCAGAGGAGATAGTTTCTTGGATACCTTACATTTCACGAATTTGGGTGCTAGTTTTTTGCTGAAATATTTGTCCTTATCGCTTTGGTAATACGTACGTTTCCAGACCACATCCCCCACATTGAATTCTACCTTTTTCCTACGTAGGTTGTAGCTGCAAGTGTTCCTAGAATAAGCTTTCAGCAAAGCTGATTGTACCTTGTCAAATATACTTGACAAGACACCCAAGTTCTCTGCGTAATGGTCCCTTGGTTGGTAAACTATTTCCTTAATATCAGCGTCCTGATAGTGAGTACCGTCAGCAATTAACTCCCTACCATAGACCAGAAACGCTGGCGTGTAGCCTGTAACCTCACTGGTTGAGCTGTTTAGTGCGAACTGAACCTTTGGTATGTGTAAGTCCCAGGAACGCTGGTCGTCATTGATGAATGTGGATAACGCTGTGATTATTGTTTTATTGTAGCGTTCCACTGAATTTACCTGTGGTGTATATCTTGGTGTGTAGTGTATGTTTGGTATATTGTATTTTTTAAATAAGTTTTTCATTTCATTAGATGTAAATTGTGTTCCATTATCCAAAATTACGCACTGTGGTATACCATGGACCAAAAATATACTGTCCTCTAGTAGCCGTACTATAGTAGTAGCATTAGCATTTCTTATGGGAAATAATAGACAGTACTTAGAGAAACAACAAGTAGCTACGAATAGATATGAGTTTTGTCGTCTAGAAAAAGGTAGTGGTCCCACCAGGTCTATACTTAGCATTTGGAAAGGGCGTGAACACTCCTTAGGCTTTCCCATTAGTCCAAGGGGAGCATGATTCGCGTGTTTGTGAGCAATACAAGTTTCACATGCCGTTACAAACCGTACCACGTCACCATGCATCCCTGGCCAGTAGTAGCGTAGCGTTAGTCGCTTGTATGTCTTATGGATACCTAAATGTGCTGCGGTAGGTTCGGCATGGTTGTTGTTTATTATTTGGTGCCTATTTTCTTTAGGTATGACTTCCTTCCAGTCGAACTCGCACAGTATTGCGAATTTACTTTTTTCATAGCGGTATAATTTGTTATTTTTTACTAGATAGTTGGGGTATGCCGTAGGGTTCTGTTGGCAACCAGTGTAGATATTTTGGTACCAAGTGTCGTCTGTTAGTTTAGGTGGCCCTGACTGTGTGGTGTTTTCTTGTGTGAGTGCTGCGATCGGACACGCTCGAGATAACGCGTCCGGCAATGTGTTATCAGTACCACGTCGGTGTTGTATGTCAAAATTAAAGGCCGACAAACGTATTCCCCAGCGCGCCAATCGTCCTGAAGGGTTTTGTAGTTTTAGGAACCACTTTAGTGCGGAATGATCTGTGAACACTGTGAACTTGATGCCATTCTCTAGGTAACAGCGCCAATGTTCCAGAGCCAAAAGTACAGCCAGTGCTTCTCTTTCTGTGATGCTGTAGTTTTGTTCTTGTTTAGACAATGATTTACTCATGTACGCTATGGGGTGTTCAACCCCATCTCTAATCTGTGTTAGCAAGCCGCCAATGCCGTAGTTACTGGCATCTGTGTGAACCTCAAATGGGAGGCTGTAGTCTGGACACGATAGTACTGGGGCCGATATGAGTATTTCCTTTAGTTTAGTAAAGGACTCCTGACATTCCTGAGACCAGTCAAAAGGGGGTGCCTTCTTGCTTGAGCTTGTTAGTCTATTTAGAGGGGCTGCTAGCGCGCTGAAGTTTGGTACGAAACGTCTGTACCATGATGCCGTTCCTAGGAATCTTTTAACTTCCTTTGGATTCGTGGGAATTGGAAAGTTCTGTATAGCTTCTACTTTTTCTGGGTCTGGATGTAATCCCCTTTGATTTACTATGTAGCCGAGATATTTCAATTCGTCACGGAAAAATTGGCACTTATCCATGTTTATTGTTAAGTTAGCGTTAGATAGTTTATTGTATACTTTAGTTAACAAGGCTATATGGTTTTCGAAATCTGACGAAACTAGTACTATATCGTCCAAGAATGCAAACACCCTATTCTCAAACTCCGGTCCGTAAAACAATTTATCCACCATTCGTTGTTGCGTAGCAGGCGCATTAGTTAGGCCGAACGGTGTAGTTTTAAATCTGTATGTTCCACGGCCGGGTATGTAAAATGCTGTTTTATTTTTGTCAGTTTCCCTTAGTGGTAGCTGCCAGAAACTTTTATATAGGTCAATACTAGTAAGGTATTTTGCGTCCCTCAGGTTGTCTAATATTTCCGAGATATATGGCAAATTGTACGCATCTTTTTTAGTAACCGCATTTAGTTTCCTACTATCTAAGCAAAACCGTAATTTGCCATCCTTTTTTGGTGTTAGTAATACTGGAGAGGACCACGGACTTTCACATGGTTCTACTACATCTAGGTCAAGCATCTCGTCCAGTTCCTTGCTGAGAATACTTTGTTTCTCGGGTGACATCCTGTAATAACGTTGTCGTATAGGGAGCGCATCGCCAGTGTCGATGCTGTGAGTTATTAGGTTAGTCCGGCCTAAGCCTTTTTTTTCTGAAGATATATTCTCAAATTGTGTTCTAATAGTCTCAGCAGTTATTTTTTGTTCGTCGGATAGCTGTGCAAATGTATGCAAGTGTATATTTTGTTCTGTGTTTGCACTTGTCCTAGATGTGTTAACAAGGAATACTGATTTTATGTTTTTTGGAAATATATGAAAAGTGTTCCAGAAATCCATTCCCAGCAAGATAGGAGTATCTATAGATGGCACCACATGTGCCTTGATTATGTGTAACTTTCCTTCAAATGTTATAGGTAAGTTTAGAGTACCTATGGGATGAAGCACTTGTCCCCCAGCGGCGACAAATGACTCTAAGTGGTCCCTAGGCTGCAGGGTTAGCCCTTGGTCCTTAATGAGTAGTTTATGATAATCTTTCCCAACGATGGTAACTGCTGAACCGGAATCCAGCAACCCACAAACGGGCAAGTTGTTTATTTGTATAGAAGCGTAAGGCCTAATGTCGTTGTGAGGTTTGTTCCGTTTTGTTGTTACAGAGTAGCAAGTTCTGAATTTTGTGACTACTGCTAGCCAATCTTCCCACTCCGTTTTACTTAGCCTAGCGTTAAATTTACTATTACAACAAACCTCACTAGCTAGTTTTTTGGCGGTTGACACTTTGGGCAATCGGGGTATTTCACTCCTTTTTCTCCGCATTTAAAACAGACGATGATTCGTTCCGCCTTACACCGTCGTAATGAATGTGTGTTTACTTTACATCTTGGGCAATAAGGTTGATCTCTAATTGGTGTACCCGTGCTTTCATTATCAACTAATGCGACCGGTTGTGCAGAGTGTGAGTCATTCCCGGATGTGTCTGTTTTTTTGTAATAGTCACCGCGACCGTATCTATAACGGCTGTAGTATGGTTTCGAGTTAGAATTGGTAGTTTTAACAGTTGGTTTGACGTAAGCAAATTCTGGTGCAAGAGTGGCAAGATTAGTTTTAGTTGGCTCTTGATAGTGTGCTGCTCGCATCTTATACTTTTCGTAGTTTTTACAGACAGCCTCTAGTTGCTCCAGATTTTGCACGTTACTGATAGCTAGTACCTCCGCATACATTGGTTTTACATTGTGAGTGATGATGTCAAACATTTCTGCTTCTGTTGGTTTAGTATTTAATCTATTGAATAACCCGCTCATTATTGATATGTAAATGGTTATGTTTTCGGTGTCACCTTGTGAGCGCGTTCTGATCTCAGTTAGCAATCTATAATCATAGTCATCACAGTCAAAAGCAACCTTCAAGCGTTGTAATAGTTCATCCCATGAAGTTACGTTTGGTTTGACATGCCTATACCAATGGAGCGCGTTATCCGTAAAGATATCAAAAGCGAAGTTAAACATATCATCTCCTTTTATTTGCTTACTTTGTCTAAACTCCTCGATTTTTTGTATGAAAGAACGCACACAAGTTTTTCCGTCATACTTAGGTTTATTTGGTACGTGACTAGTGCATGTTACGGTTATATTAGAGTTTGTAGTGGGTGTTGTATCAGTACGTTGTGAGCTACCTGAACTAAATTTAGTCTCTAATTTGGCTAATTGTGAAGCAAGTGTGTTGTATTTCTCTTCTAGTTTTTGCTTTTGTAATAAATTCTCTGGGTTGGTTGGTTTAATACGGGCTAGTCGGTATTTAATATGATTATTGTATGATATACCCTTTGCTAGTCCCGCTTCGTTGTTAATTTCACCTAGAATCAGTTGAAATTCACCTATGGTTGCCTTTACTGCACATAAATCTTCGCTTTCATCAATGCCTGATTCATGGATATCCTCACTGGTATTTTTTTTACTCAAGAGGTTAATTTGTTTTCTTAAGTTAAGGCAAGTACCAATTTCACCACCCCGTATCAGGACTTCATATTCTAGTTCAGCCTTCCTTAAGTGTATGAAGTTAATTGGGTGAGTTCCCATTATTACAAAATTGTAAACTATTAGTTGAGCTAGGTACGGCACACACACACACAATATGACAGTATCAACACAAACTTATAACTAAACCGCAATGATGGTATATGAGCAGCGTGCTAGGGCTCAGTCCAGAACAGTGTGACATAGATATATAAAGCCTGGGCGCCACTGTAACGGCTAGGGCTTTGCAGGTAGGCTGCGCAGACCGTTAACGGATAGGTAGGTAGTTTATGGAGGTAATTCAAACCAGATGGTAAGTTAATACATGTATTTAGAATGTATCTAACACTAGACCTCAGCTAGGTCGCGGGTAAGGTCGCACTGTTCAGTCTTAGCACCAACACACTTAAAACTAAATGAATTGTACTTCCTTGCACTTAGTTCCAGCGGGAGGCCGGCAGGGCCTTCGTTAGAGGCCGGTAGGCCTTCGATAGAGACCGGCAGTACGTGTCGGCGACACGTGGTCAACAGGCCTGCAGAGGCCCGCAGGTAGCTTGCGGGGTAGGCCGCAGGTAGTCGGTGACACGTGGTCAACAGGCCTGCAGAGGCCCGCAGGTAGCTTGCGGGGTAGGCCGCAAGTAGTCGGTGACACGTGGTCAACAGGGCCGCAAAGGCCCGCAGGTAGCTTGCGGGGTAGGCCGCAGGTAGTCGGCGTTTCAGGGTAGACCTCGCAAGGTCTCGGTAGCGTGCGCTGGCTGTTGCCTACGCGTCCTGTCCCCAGCCGGAACGTAGAACCCTGGAAGCGCGTTAGGGTGCGCATGTCAGAAGCAGTGCAACTAGCAGCAGCCCGCATGCGATGTGCCAGCTTCTTCCCTTCTTCTAGCCACCAAGGAAACAGCGCGGGAAGCACAGTAATTAAAAGCTCAACACATCGCAGCGGTTTACAGGCAGAGTGTTTGCCAGCACAGCGTGGCACAATGACAGATGGAGTTAAGAGGTTAAGTATGCGAACACGCGAGCATAAAACACAAAGTAACAATGATCATGGCAGATTGCTCACTTAATCGCTTATAATACATAGCTAGGCGCTACACCACCTTGATGTAGAAACAATACATACATAATACAGTCTTCCGTGCACTGAATATCCCCCTGACGCGCGGTCCGCCATTGACACTCGCGAAATCAGATAATACATATGAGATGAAATCAATATAGGTTATCCAGTGCAGAGGGTCTGGTATGATTACCAAATTAATGTAGAACTCACCCTAGGTCGGGGTACGTAGAATCTTGAGGATCAGGGAATAGCTTCTATCAGCTAGGCGAGCGGAAATCGAAATGGCAGAGCGTTTAGTGATGTGGTTAGGAACTTACTAATTGTGATATATTTAGCACCACTCGACTATTTCCTCTGAGAACCCTCACAACGCTACACGGCGGACGTTTCTGTGACATTAATGCCATTAGGGTAGCACAATTGTTTTGCCGCTTGAACCCTGTAGTAAAGTGGATAATTTTTTTTTGTTAATTCTTTTAACTTGCTCTCTTATAATATAATATTGGTGTGTAGAGAGATTCGCATCGACCATTAACGCGAGAGCTTGATCTGCCGAAAGTCCGACCGGTTTTGAGGTCTCTAAACTCTTTCGCGTTTTTTTTATAACAGTACCTCTTCTAGGCGAAAACTGACAAAGTTCTTTTACAATTGCTGCCGAATCTTTTTTTCCATCTTTGCGAAGTTTTACTTCAGTTGCCATTGCTATCTCTTGCAGACTCGATGTTTCAAGAAGATGTTGTATGCGTCGTATTTTTGTTTTAGTGCTCGAACTTTCAAAGTCTTTTTGCGGTCTTCCAAGCGAACCCGAACTCGTTTCAGGTAGTGACACACCTCCGAGCGCTTCAGAGGCAATATCAGGTAACGGTAAGTTTCCTTCTAACCACACAGAATTTGTTTTTAGGAATCGATCTCGATGTCTTCCCGACTTCAACCATTTTTGTTCGATTTTTTGGGAAAAACTTCTGATAGTCACTTTTAAACTACTTATAACATCATCCAAAAAGGACGGGTTACCAAGTTCTTGCAATATGTGGTGTAGCAAAGCATCCGTTCTTATTTCTTTTGCGTTAGCAAACCAAACGTCGAAAAATTTTCTACGAGATATTTGTGAAGGCATTCTGAAAATTAAAAAAAGTGAGTGAGTGTCGCAAATATTCGCAAACAACAGAACCTTTTTCCTGTAGCTATCAAATAGTACTTTCAAAAAAATATAATACGGTATCTGTATACTTCGATATAATAAACTAAAACTCAACAACAAATTCACTTATTAATATTTTGACTAAAAAATAATCTCTCTTTAGTAAAATGGCGCTCGTGACTAAATTTTAAGAGACAAATCAAAACAAATACATATGAAAACTTACCTCAATACTTCGAAGAAAACAATAAAAACTCACAATAGCTAGTAGCGCACATAAACTGAGTGTATTCAACGAGCGAACTCAGCCGAATGACGCGTCTCTTTGAGCGCTCGGTCGACACAACTCAGGTAGCCGGCCGTTCTGACCCTTTTTTAATTGTGTGTTAAGAGTTATTGGAAAATAACCTTTAGGGACACGTAATATGGTTTGTCTTCTTTACATAGGAATGATTATTTTACCAGCATAAACTAGTGTAGAATTTGACTTTTGTCCCTCTAGATTATGGAAATTACACATTGTGCGGCGTACTCAAATTATTTTGATATCTTCCCCATCCCATGTACCATATAATGGACATAATATGCGAACAACAGCCTAAGGTCCGTTTACCCACAATACACGTACAATATTGCCCCAGGATCGCATCCAGCCCTTGTGAAGCTCTTTCAACGAGAATTTGTACGTAATATATCCGTCTCGATGAATGTCGCCATTGGATCCTGCCTCTGAGAAGCCACGAATCAATCCAGTTTAAGTTTTCCCTCGAAAAATCATTATTGGGTTCTCTGTATACTTCAATCATATATGAACCACTACTTTTTACATGTTCTCCGTAGTAGCTGCGAGCTTGTTGTACTTGGTATGGTCCAAGTGCGTAAAGGATTAAATCATCAGCACTTAAAATAGGAAATTCATCCAGCCCAGGAACTTCAGCATGCATACACTCGGCGTCACAAAAATCGCACCTCTTTAAGAATTCCCTTTAAAGTCATTTCAACCCTATTAATCAATGGTAGACATATGACTATAAGGTATCATTGGAAAGGCAATTTATTTTGAATTTCAGAATAAATCAATTGATTTGGTTTTTTGTTTGTCAGGGAATAAAAAAAGCACGCTAATGCAAATGCTTAAAAAGTTAAATTTTATTTTATCAGTGAGAATTACAAAAAATGTCCTTAAAAACAACTTAAAACCTAGTTACCCCCCCTAGCCCTGATGACAGCTTCCATGCGTTCTCTCATGGACCTAATTAATGTGACAACAGTCTCTTGAGGAATGTTGTCCCATTCTGCAACGACGGCTTCTTGGAGGTCTTGGAGAGTAGTAGGGTCAGGATCACGTGCCCGTACTCGCCGTTTCAGTTCATCCCAAAGGTGCTCAATAGGTTTAGGTCTGGATTTAGCGCCGGCCAGCGCATAACAGGGATCCCAACTTCTTGCAGGTAGTCTCTTACAATTAATGCGGTGTGACAGCGGGCGTTATCGTGCATTAACGTGAACACACTGCCAACAAAACCCGCATAAGGGACAACCTGCGCCTCTAAGATCTCTGTTTTGTACCGAGGAGCAGTCAGTGTCACACACAAGGTTCGTTTTGCCGTCGATTGACATGCACGAGCCACCCCCGTATTCCACTGTCTCTTGAACACAGGCTTGTGCTAATCGTTCCCCTTGCCTCCTGTACACTCTACGCCTGTCTTTGCAGAAAAGGCACACCCTCGTCTCATCCGAGAAGAGCACAGCACTCCATTGGTCTATTGTCCAATCCACATGGTCATGGGCAAATTGCAACCGGCCTCTCCTATGCTGTGCAGTCAATTTTGGCCCAGTAGCAGCCCGGTGAGTTGCAATTTTCTTCTCCCGCATTATTCTTCTAATCGTGGAGCCGAATCGTACAGCCTTTAAATGACTCTACAAGGAGTCTTCATTCAAGTAAAAGATCTACGTACGCGTTAGGTTGTTGGGGAATTCCCTGAAACTCATGCTTGCCAGTTAAGCACGTTAGTTTCATTATGAAATGTTGCCAGGTATATAAAAATCGTACATTTTCCGTACGATCTCGGTCTAGCGATCGTACATGAGTAAAAATGCCAAAAAATCGTAGGAGTACGATTAAAATCGTACATCTGGCAGCCCTGGCGCAAACAATCGCTGAGCGTAGGTAAACGAATTCTGTATTGTGATTGGTCGCTGAGCTTGGCGAGTACCAGGCGGACTGCGCGCAAGCCGCCGTTCCGTTTATGGACTACAAGTCATTGTATTTGGTTTATTTCATTTGAATTTCTTAAAAAAATACGGCAGAAACATAACAGAGTGCAAAATACTACAATAACTACTTCGATTTTAATGAGCTGTACAAACCCAAATATCTCCGTTCCGATATGGTTTAGATAAATGTGCCCATAATAACTTTTGATCGCTTTATTCTGTTCTATAGGAATGTATAAATTTCATTACTGGCCGCTCAACTTCAAAACGACGCCAACTTTACCCAAACCCGTTTCTTTAAGTTTTGATGTCATTAAAGTTTGCGTAAACTAGTTAGCTGGTTATTTATATATTTTCCTTACACCTTTGACCATGAACACCAAAACATGATTGGCAATATTTTGCGTCTTACAGTTCCCATAGTTCTCAAAACCTACAAGATCATCTGTGTAACACATTGTAATGGATGTGGGGAGAAATGGACATTTCATCAAAAACTAATGTACACGGACGATCTTGTTGTAACATTTTCGACACTGTGGACTTTAACTCTTTAAAAACATGGAGTCAATTTTACTTGAGCAAGCAATGACTTCAGAACTTTTTTTGACGGTAGCGTAAAATATCATTATAAATTACTTAGAACTTTTAGCAAGTTATTTTGCATTGAAGTGTTTTGCTAAAAATGAGTACAACTGTAACATATTGATTCGATCAGACATCACAGCAATATCATATGTTAACAGAATGGGTGGCATACAATTTCCACATCAAAATTTACTACTATCAAGGAAAATATGGCAGTTTTGTGAGAAAAGAAAAATCGATATCTTTGCTTCATAATATATCCCATCTACAGAAAACATAGAAGCAGATAGACAATCTAGGATATGCAACATAGAAATAGAATGGGAACTAGCCCCATATGCTTTTTTATTTTTATTTATTTGTTTGTCAGATAACATGATCCATCATGCTTAGTAACAGCAAGAGCTTATAATCTATGTTAGTAGGTAAAGAATTTAGATTTAGGTAACAATTGAACATTTTATTTTACTGTCCCAACCACAATGCTTATCCAGAGCGAGCTTTTGAAAAAATAGTAAATAGACTAGGTTTAGCTAAAATAGATCTCTTTGCCTCACATGCAAATAAAAATGTGAAACATTTGTTTCATGGAAAAATAAACCAGATTGTTTTTCAGTAAATGCTTTTACCATAACATGGACAGGTCTAAAATTCTATGCATTTCCCCCTTTCTCTATGATATTGCGTTGTTTAAAAAAGATACAAGATGACAATGCTGAGGGTACAATGGCTGTGCCTAACTGGCCTGGACAGGCATGGTATCCCCTCTTCATGACTTTACTGCGCTCAAATCTTGTTTATTTAAAACCCAGTCCAAATTTATTTTCATCCTCTTTCAGAACTTGTCACCCTCTTTACAAGAATCTTACACTGATTGCAGGGATGTTGTCAGCAAAGTCTACATGAAAAAGGATACCTACTCTTTGGAATGTGTAAATGTTATATTTTAAGCTCATTAACTAAAAATACGTTACAAAAATATAGTTCATGTTACAAACAATGGTGGAAATTTTGTAAAACTAATAAAGCTGATCCTACAACTGAATCAGTTCACGTCATCTTACAATTTCCACTTATGGCACATTAAATAGCATAAGATCAGCTTTATCGCTACTTTTGGAATGTGAATTAAGCACAAACCGAGTTATAAACAGATATTTTAGAGGTGTTAGTGTCACAGTAGTCTTTTTATTACAATTAAAAAACCTAATTCCCCCATACTCTTAGCAGATGGATAAAAGATATTTTGTTTGAGGCTGGAATAGATACCTCAGTGTTCTCTGCATATAGTACACGACCATAGATTTGTTTAAATCAACGGCGGGATGGTCTCAGAGGTCTAAAAATGTTGCCATATTGTATAATCTACCCCTTGAAACAAATCGACAATTTTGGAGAATATATTCTTAGTAGAAATCGATATCCGTGGTAGAAATAATAATCAATGTTCTTTATACTTATAATAATATACTGTAAGCTATGCTTAATGTAAACAAATCCCGCTGGCACGCGGTCAGCGGGCATCGGGCATTCGGGTGTGACCTAGAGATGAGATATACCTGCCATTCTCCATACCCATTGCCTTTAAGGTATGGGTATCACTAAATACCTGGTACAAATACCAGGTATCAAAATACTTCTAAGTATTTGGGTGTGGTAGGATTTCGATAAGTAAACGTATGCGATAAGTATGGTATGCCTCCAATATAATGTAGGTACGACGTTTCAAGTACCTATACGTAATTATGCATTATGAGATATGAAATCTTTCCTTCCTACTTTACCAGGCTTAGGACTGTCGGCTAAGAGTATGACGATGGTTATTAACCCTTTTCTTGGCAAAAAAAATAAATTGAATTTTTTTTTTTTTTTTAATTTTGCTTTTGAGGACAAGTATTGATGACTTAGAAAAATCAAAAAAAAAATACAGGGTGTTTACTTTTGGAGATATTCTATGTATCTCATGAGATACATTGCCAAGTATCTGTTCTTTTCTTCACATTAATCAATGTATTTGAGAGGATACAATGCTCAAATAAAATAAAACTCAACATAAAATAAAATAAATATATAATCTGTTTTACAGAAACAAATTAAATTCCGGTATGAAAAATTAAAAAGCAGATCCTATTTGGTAGAAGACAAAGTCTTAAGCCGCATTTAGAACACATAGCAGTGGTTTGTCCTTTAATGCATAACTTGCACCTCCCCTTGGTACTGAATATTGGGAAATGTCCAATCTGGTCATATCTCACACAAGGTGTGGGTCTTGGCATAACAGGGGCTTTAATTTTTTTTAGCTGGAGTGGGCCCTGCCACGTCTAATTCATCTAATGCAGTCTCCTTTTTGTGCATTAGTTAACTTGGTACCAACTGATAACGAAATTTTTTTAGAGGCATGTATTTTTCAGATCTTGTGTGCCTGCGATAAAGCAACCAGCTATTACTGACACACATGTCCAGCATTTGTGAAACTAGGGGCAAATACCAACGGTGACCTTTTAAGTTGGTTCTAAAGCAGGCGATGAGCATGTCCGCAAGGTCTACGCCACCCATATGCGAGTTGTAATGCTTGATTATTTCAGGACAGGGGACTGCACACTTCTTCTTTGTTTGTTTGCAGTAGCGTTGAATTGTAGAGACTGGATGTGCCTCAACATAGCTGCTTGCAGTGGTCACGCATTTATTATCATGCCACTTTACTATGCAAATTTTGTTGCTATTGCAAACTATCTGGGAATAAGACCCTCTGGGTTTATTTTTTAACGCTTTGTCCGTAGTCACTTTTTTCTCAGCTCCCCGTAACCTATTTGAACGAATAGTTCCAAGTGAGGATATGCCCATCTCCTGTCTTAGATAATGAATTAATTCTAGACTAGTGAAGAAGTTGTCGAAATAGACCACTGAACAAGCAGGTTCTGGAATACTCTTACATAAGGCTACTACCACTTTAGCGCCTAACCCGAAGCCAGATTCTAATGCTGAAAGTTCTTCGTAACGAAATGTGTCGTCACCCCCATACACAATAAAATCATAGATGAATCCAGACACGCCTGCTCTAATAAATATTTTGAAGCCCCATTTCTTTGGTTTACTTTTTATGTATTGCTTCCGATGTCCGGCTTTTTTTCCCTTATAGGGCACCATCATCTCATCAATGCTAAATCTTGTTTCATGAGGAACTTTTAAAAAGTTTTCGCGTAATTTTATTATCAGTGGTCGGATTTTGAAATAACGATCACCGTCATCTTCTAAATTATTATTGAAATGTATGTAACGCCGTATTTGCTGAATTTTTTTTAATGACATTACACTAGCTATTGGTTCATAACGTAAATCTTGGGACCAGTAATCCGTGTAAGCTGACATATTGACGATACCCATGAACAAGTTAATAGCTATGAAATCTTGAATATCTTTGCGACTAATGTTAAATGATTTTCCGGTAACTTGTGTAGAATATAAGTTAGTTTGATCGGTTATCATATCTAAGATATCATCGGTAAAAAAGCATTTGAAATATTCCAATGGGGTCTTGGGCATTTCTTCTGGAAACTCTTTGTCAATTATTTCTGCACAATGCTGAAAGCGTTTGTTAGCCCACTTAAATTGTAAGGGCTTCTGGCGAATAGGCCGCGGGCGTGTAATTAAAAGCCTTGGTCTTTTAGATCGAGAAGACGACGCTACTGGTGATGATAAGTCTGGTGTACGTGGAGAGGCTACATTTGTAAACAAAACTGACGGCCGTGGCTGTGTAACAATTGGTGATGGCTGTTGAATAATCGGCGACGGCAAAAGTGGAGACTCGGTTACTGCTGCTTGAATGGGAGTTATTTCTTCATCGGATAATAAATTGAGATTCTCAAACGAAGTGGCAACGAAGGTGGATTGGACGATGAAAGACTGTCCAACCTTGCTTTGGAGACAGGATGTATTTCAGTATCTGAATCTGAAGTCTCATCTAAATCTGATTTTCGACCGGATTTGGGTACTAAAGCTAGAATTTTTTTCGCTCGGTACCCACTCGTCGTCATTGGTCGCATGATATTTTGCAAAAAAATTAAACATTCACCACCCAAAACAAGCATAAGCACAGGATAATTATAATCTCCCCTGTAGCTTGAAGGACCGATAGTTTCATTTCTAACATGGGGAAACCATTAGAACAATAAGCAAGCACATAGGTTAATTTTTTTCAGAAATATCTGACACAAATCTGACATACATGCAAGCGGAGCATGTGCAAAAACTAGTTCATGATAGTCCCTGAATATGGCAATGTGCACCATGAGATACATAATATGGAACAAGTTATTCTTTAATAACGTGGCAGTGTGCACCCTGAGAAACATAACATGCAACACATAATTCTGTAATAACGTGGCAGTGTGCATCCTGAGATACATAACATGCAACACCTAATTCTGTAATAACTTGGCAGTGTGCACCTTGAGATACATGCACAAACACGATTAGTTTTTTACTAAATAATAAACATTTGGTTTGAATAACACACTTGATACAAATTTGTACTTTGTTCCTATCTAAAAACAAGCAACACTCCCAGAGAAACCGTAAAAAAATAAAAAATAAAACAATATTCTTACCTCCTTACGTGGCATCGTGTTGTCTTGGCTAACAATTTTTGATTTTAAAATATAACGGTTCTGCCAACATCATCATGTTAAATAAAAGTTCGTTCAAAAATATGCACAAAATAAATTAACGAGTGACGTTTCGTTTCACTCACAATATTTTCAAAACTATGATTTTTTAAAGTTGACTGTATCTCACGAGATACATTGTCAAGAAAAGGGTTAATGAATTCTAGTTATTTCTATATAAATTAATGCAAAATAACATTAATTATATTTAAACTGACTAACTAGCCGGCGTAGTTAAAAGATTTCAAATCAATTTATTTACAATCGTAATTTTAATTTGCAATATTTTTTTTAGTTTTGTCAGGTTTTTTGTTTTTTTTTGTACGGTTTTACCTTTTTGGCTTGCTCTTGGTAAGTCTTCAATTTGTTCCAAGCCACATTACTACGCTTAAAATATGACACTATTGATTTTACTTTACTTAAAGTGTCTTTAATGTAGGAGTTTCCTAATATCTTTTGTACCGCTAGATTTAATGTGTGCGCATAACAGCTAAAATGTTTCCACCCTAATATTTGCTTTACAGCATTCGTTATGTTCGCACCATTATCGGAAACTATAAGAAGCACTTTTTCAGATGGAATAGACCAATCCTGAGTTACATGTTTTATCTCCTCGGCCAAATGTACACCAGTGTGACTTTTTTCTAAAACTTTACATTCGAGAAGTACAGATTGTAGAATAAAATTCCTGTCAATGTAATGACCCGTGATCGCCAGATAGGAGTAATTATTTCTCGACGTCCAAATATCGGTGGTTAAGCATATACTGCTTGCATCTTCACTTACATAAATTTTAGTGGCAGTTTTTACTTCTTCATACAGCTTCTTAGACATGTTCAAAGTCGTTATGTTCTGCCCGAGAATAATTGCATTTAACGAGAGCTTTGTTCCTTTGGGCTCCAGTAAGGAAAAACCTTTTGCAGCGGTATGGCATGAAGCAGTATCTGGCAGAAAACAAGAGGACATAATTAGTACATACAGAGCTTTTTTTGAAAGTAAACGTGATTGCAATGAAATTGTTGTTTGGACCGACAATTGCACCAGTCAAAATAAAAAAAGGGCATTTTTTACATTTCTGGTACAAATTATTAATAGCCATTTAATCAGCGCAACAAAAATTATTATTAAATATTTCGAACCGGGACACACGTTTATGTCTGCAGACAGTTTTCATCATCAGGTTGAAAATCAGCTTCAAAAAGCAAAAAAAGTGTATGATTTTTCCGATTTTGTTGATTGCGTACAGTTAGCAAATTCATGTAAAGTTAATGTAAAGCCCATGGAAGTGTCCGATTTTTTTCAATACAAAGATCACTCATCTCAGTATAAATTAAAAAAGCGTGAAGAAAGAACCTATTTAAAAGATATTGTTTGTGTCGAAGTACAAAGAAATCGTATGACACTACTTGCTAAGACAAGTCATGATGGAAATACGTTGGAAATAGATTTTCTGAAAAGTCAATTAATAAAACAATCTGCTGTACCTGAGCCAGTAAGAAATCAAAAGCCGCGAGGAATAACATTGGAGAGAAAGGCTGGTATACTTAAAAAACTAGCTAACATAATACCTGAAAACAGACTGCTGTTTTGGCAAAATCTGCCTGTAAACGATGCCTCTGTAGATCTCATTTCAAATAGAGAGTCTGCAGAATGAATTTTTTTTTTTATATTTTTTTTTTTTATAGGATTTTTTCTTTGGATGTTTTTTAAGTTTATAATGTTAGATTTTTTTTGATAGCTAGTACTCAAATAATTTTTTCAGCGTTTTAAAAATGTTGTCTAAGGTTTTTATATTAAGAACATGCCTGCCTTATTTGAATGTGATAAGTAAATAGTTAACTAGTTGTTGCTACTAAGTCATGCCAATGAAAACAAAGACTGAATATTAGAATTACATTGAAAGAGTCTGATTTAATTTAGAAATTAAGAAAGCGCTAAATGGTTCGCAGATGATGCCAATATTGTACCTACTTAATTAATGTAAATCAACAGTCTGGCTGAATTTTGTTATTTTTAGTTATATAATGTCGTGATAATTATTTTCTTATTAAAACTGAATTTGAAAAAACCTGTTTTTTAACATCTATATAGTTTACTCATTAGTTTACTTGCATTCCAAGATGTAAAAACTTAGGTCGTAGCTAAGAGACTAAAAAAACCTTAACCTTATAATGCACCTATATAAGTCACACACACACTCATTAGTTTACTTGCATTCCAAGATGTAAAAACTACTGTTGTGACTTCATTCGATTTTCCCAGCACCATGTCTAACATGCTTCGACCGCGGTAGTTTTTGGTACTCATTGTCAAAACAATGATCTGAAATATAAGACATCTATTAGATACTAATTAAGCAAGAACTAGCATAAAACTATTAAAGATAACTACACTACTCACTGTCGAAATCGATACTAAGTTAGTGTATTGCTTAGGAAGTTTCGTTTATTGATCGAAAAATAACAAAATTAAAACATCCGCACATCGAAACACTGATTTACAGATACAGATTGATTTATTGAATACTGCATAAGGATTAAGTAAGATATTGATGGGAATAATTTAAAGGAAGAATTATGAAGAAGGTATTCAAAACAGAAATAGATAGGTACCAAAGTCAAATTTATTTATGTAGGTACTTCACTTTTCATACCCTAACCTACGCACGGCACCAAGCGCTCGCGCTAGTGTTGTTGATTCCGCAAATACACCTACCCACCCGCATTGCAAAAATCTTATTCTCCAATATTAAAACCAATTACTTAACTTATAATTAACTTATTCTCCAATATTTACAAACTATTACAAAACAAAAAGTTTACAGAATAAAAACATAAATCAAATTGTAGGTACATTTGACAATTTGTTCTTTAAATGCAAGACCCTTAATAACTTTAAAACAGATTGCTCTATTTACATAACATCTTTTGCCCTATCGTTTTTATATCAAAACCAATAAAATAACACTAAAACCAACACAATGTATACGTAAACAAAAAATCATGTTTTCAACTTACGTAATATTTGGCGGCCCAAAAGAACTAATAGTGTCGTTGAAAACGATAATTCACAACCGTCCACTAAATACCTAGTTAGAATTTAGTTTTTGTGGCTCAATTTTTGCATTACAAAGTTCAAATAAATAAATATCTTGGGACATGAATTTAGATAGTACCTACGAGTATTAGATTGACTTCTTTATCTACCTATAACTTTACTGGTATTAATATCAAACTAATATGAATGTCATTAAATTGCTGTAAACTACTCGATCGAAGTTAGAGTAGACTATCATAATTAGGTAATACTCACCCAAACTTCGTTGCGTCAAAAAAACAACAAGAGGCGCACCAGAGTCCCGCTCGTGGCACACGTATTACTCCACCGAATGACGTCGCCGAACTGTGTTTTAATTTAGCAATTTGTCTATTGAATTTGAAACAAAATAATAAAGTATTGCATATTACTGCATTCTGTTTTAGGGTATTCTTGCAAGTACTGCATTCTTTCTTAGGCCATGTTTAATACTGCGTTTTTTCTTATCATTGAAGCAGTTTTTATGCAAGTACGGCGAAAATCATTACATAAAAAACATACTTCGAATGATTGTTTTTATGAAAATATATTTTTATCATTTACATGAACCTCTTGGGATGCCATTTCTGGAAAAAAGTGAAAATCTCAAAAATGACGATTACTGCATTCTTTGTTATCAGGGCAGACTTGTTGACAAGATCACTTTGTATTGGATCAAAGGATACTAAACGTTCAAAGAATTATAGAAAGCGAAGATGAGAAAGAAACGTCTTTTAAACAAATGAATATTAGTGAAGAAGTAGGAGATACAGATAAATTGAACTCGGAGTCGCTATTCAATAAGTACAAAGATTGTTTCTCATTTAGTTTGACAGATTTAGGCCTTACAAACTTGACTGAAATGACTATTGAATTAAAAGACAAAACACCCGTGGTATACAGACCATACAGGTTAGCACATACAGAAAGGGAAAATGTAAGATGTATGATTGACGAAATGTTACGTTGTGGCATCTGAAAAGAATCCTCATCATCTTATGCTAGTCCAATATTATTAGTGAAAACTGCGGACTAGCGGTTGTGCGTGGATTATAGGACATTAAACGCTAAAACGTTACGAGAACATTATCTATTACCTAGGATTGAAGATCAAAGGAGAATGCTCACGAAGTATGAAAAAAAAAACCCAGGCTTGGCGCAAATGAAACGTATCTCAGATTTTTAGTATAACTGTGTAATAAAATGCCACATAGTTTGTAATGATCCAATAAACAATTTAGTTCTTGAGTCCAATACTAGATGGCGTTACTAGTCTCGACACAGTTGATATTATCGCATATTAGACGATTGACAAGTGACGGTGGAAGAAAAATTATTGAGACCGGAGAAATGTCAATTGGTCCGAGAAAAAGTTGAACTAACGGTTGCTCCGCAATTAATTTCTGGAAATCACTTGAAAACTCTTTGTAATTTAGTTAATTGATTCAGGCGTGACTTTGCGGAAATCCATTATAAAATACAATAGACGTAGATATATTTAGTAACCAATTCCGCTTTAGTCAAGCGGAATTGGTTACTAAATATATCTACGTCTATTGTATTTTTTTCTCTTTGTAATTGTTCGGAACTGATACAGATTAATTATATATACGTCCAAGATTGTGAATTACGTCCAAGATTGTGAATTTGTGTGTGAATAGCGGCAGTAACGGGGTGAGTGTTGCGTCTACTTTACGAAATGTAGGATATATGATTGGAGATGTTTGCAAGGCTGACGGTTATCATTTTGTCCTCAGCTTGCGGAAACGCCCTTAACGTGCAGACATAAAGGTCCGGCCTCTATTGAAAGGGCATCGTAGTGATTCGCTACTGAACGAAATATTCGCCACTGTACACAAGGAACCGGGCACAGCACCGGGTCAGGATTATCGGGTCGTGGGTTCGATTAAGCCAGAGGAATTTACTTCTTTTTCTTGTTTTGCATTGATCATTCTGCTCAATGGACACGGGATATTAATATTTATTTAATTTTGTTTTCCGTGTTATTATTAAGTTTTGGTATTTAAGTTGCAAATTTAAATAAGAATGTGTAATCATTAAAACTGTGTAAGCTGCCTATGTTTTTCCTTCATTATCAGTTAAATTGGAACCCCGGTCATTACAAGTTGCTATCATCGAAATAAGTGGCTAAATGTAAGAAATTGCTATTTGTTTAGTGGCAGGGTTAACGTTCAGGTATTTCAAAATGTAATTGAAATATTTACAATTAGCATACACTAGATAACAAAAAGAAACTCTTTACATTTAAACTGATGACTGAATGCAAAACAATGCTATTTATTTTATGGCAGGGGTAACTTTAAGGTACCTAAAAATAGTTACAACCGGCATACTTACTGGGCTAGTTTTTAGTACTCGTCGACTTCATGGGCACCATCAAAAATAATGTACCGGGAACGATAAAGTTCCCACTTAGAGTAAAAAACAATGTAAACAGAATCGAAAGATCATTTATTGGTTTTCTATGTCTATTACAACGTTTTCTAATGATAGCGCAGGGTATTCGAAATTGTTTTGGTATCTAGCCCAACCTAGGTAATAAATCACTGACATCACATGGGCGCAACTGCCCAACGTTCTCTTTCCATGAATGCAAGAGCAATAATGCTCCGATATGCCATTCCTGCCACATTAAATGTACGTATAATACGTCTTGCTCCTTACGTGTCTTGATTGTATGCGACATCTAATTAAATCGCAGTTTTCACCATTTAAATCGACGGGCACTGGGTCTCTAAAAACTTCGATTTCATACACGCCCGTCCTCTTGATGTGCTCGCTGCAATACGAGCGAGCTATTTTGAAGTGATATGTACCCACTGCAAACAAAATCAGTTCTTCTTGCGTAAATCTCGGGAAGTCCGTCAATTCTGGATCGTTTCCTTCCAACCGCACAAATGCCGTCCTTAGTCGGTTTAAGTTATGCTGAAGCACGTAATCTGCTAAAAGATTTGGCGTATGCATCTTTGTTTTTATTGTTTCAATAAACTGTTCTGTGTATCTGCTGTCTTCATACGGCTCTTGGAAACAGTTTATAATTGCTGCGGCTATTTTGTAGTCCGTCATTGTACTCAGCAATGTACGTTTAAAAACCCTATAACGGAATATTTTAAAATCTCTTTTAAATCTTCCGTTGATTGTTTCAACGACCCATCTACATAATGTTACCAATCTTGATTTATTGGCCTCTTCACAGGTTAACTGAGTTTGACCACGTCTTCTAGATGGTTGCATATGGACCACATAGCCGTAAGTTTCAAGAGTAGGAACGGCATCTCGGAATCCTCTGTCGACTATAAATACATCGTCCTGTACTAGGAAATAATTAATGACAGCTTCTTCCATCGGACCATCATGGTTTTGTAGAATTTGTTCCATAATAACAGCGTCAGAGGTTATTGCTGCGTATGGGCCTGTCACGTCCAAAATATGTCCATCCGCGCAGATAAGCAGAAATGGTTTAATTAAATTGGAAAACTTGTGAAGACTGTAGCTTAGTCTTTGAAAAAAGAAATTTGAGCTTTTTTGGATAAAAATGTAGCTACCGTCGCATATTAAAATTGCTCTTGGCGATTCATTACTTCCAAATATATAGTTTGGTAGAATCCTATTTCTTTGTATAACTTCTTCTCTGGTGAGGTGATCAAACCCCAAATGCAGAGGAACAAACTCGTCAAAAAGACAACGTCTGGCCAAGTGATTTTTTCTGTCTATAGATTGCCTAGACTTATTGAAAACGGTACCTAATCGTACACTAGGTTCTCCAGTTCTTATTTTGCTCAGGTAAATACCCAGATCTTCTCGCGGAGAACTAGATCTGCGATGCAAGCTCGGTACTTGTTCATATAGATTGTTGAACTGCTCGTGACTCAAACCGATCCAGAAATGTAGAGCAATGGGACTTGCTGATTTCAGGAAAGGCCGAACTGTAAGCTATGCTTTATGTAAACAAATCCTGCTGGCACGAGGTCAGCGGGCATCGGGCATTCGGGTGTGACCCTATCGGAAGGGCAGACGTGTGAACTAACTACTTAGATTGCTTAAGTGTAATTAAGTTAGAATATTAAATATAGTGATTAGAACAATAATTCTTTCATTGTGAGACCTTAACAAGGATAGCCGGATCGAGAGGAACTTTCAATACGTATTATTAAACTATATGGTTTATTCTCTTTCATTATTTCGCCAAATCTTTCAACATCTACATAATCATCTCAGACGAGGCGACCGCTCAAGCACCGCTAAGGGACCGGGCACATTCCGACAGCGCGATAAGATTGGAGATTAAACGAACTTACCTGAAGTGAAGTTCTATCCAAATTATACGAGTTGCTTCGTCCGAAGAGATTAGATAACATTGTAGTAATACGTCCAAGGTATCGCCTTTCACCCACTAAGTTTGAGTTTTTTTTTTTTTTTTTTGTCTGTCTTGCTTCTTGTTATATCTGTGGTATCATTCATTTAGTTGAAAGTCTGGAACCTTTTAATATTTCATTTAAGATATTGGGAGTTACAGGGTTGGGAGGGAACTAATCTCTTCGGACGAAGCAACTCGTATAATTTGGATAGAACTTCACTTCAGGTAAGTTCGTTTAATCTCCAATTATACTTCGTTGCTTCGTCCTTCGAGATTAGATAACATTGTAGATTTTGAAAGTTGGTGAAATATTAAAACACTCATAATTTATTATTAAATGTATAATGAACAAACAATAATGATTATTGTTTTTCTAAAACTAAAATGTAGTTTCTCATTAATTAAGGGTAACATAAGTAGTTAAATTATAATAACATTCTAACATAATGTATCAATCAGAGGTAAGGATTGATAAAGCGAATTGATCAGATTGTTCATACTGAATATCTCTTTGATAATATCTAGCGAAGACATTGGAGGTGCCACTCCATCCAGCGGTCTTTCGTATCGTGTCAATATTAACACCAGCTCTATGAGCGGCTGAGGTGGCTGCGTGTCTGGTGGAGTGAGCAGAAAATATTGAGGTGTCAATTCCGCAAATTGATAGCATATCTTTTATCCACCGGCTGATAGTATTTGTGGATACCGGTTTATGTGGTTTTTTAATACTTAGGAATAGGCTATTCGAATTGTTTCTTAAAGACTTTGTCCTATCTATTTAAGCTACCAACGCTTCAGCCGGACATACTTCCGGACGGTCTTTATAAAATGGAATATTAAGACAAGGTTGAGCTGAACCAGGGCGAGATGTTTTTATAAAATCGCTTATCTTGATTAATATAACCTGACCACGTACAGTTATATTTTTGAGTGTTATTTTTCTAATTGTTTGCACTCTGTGTGCAGTTATTAGCATGAGCAAAGTTACGGTTTTTTTGGTGAGTTGTTCTAAACTTAAATTACAATTTGGGTACCATTTCGATAAAGAATCTAAAACTATTGAAGGGTCCCAAGTGATATTATATTTGGGGGCTGGAGGACGAAGTCTGTAAAAACCTTTAAATAGCCTAGTAACACGGTCGTCAGACCCTACTCTCGATCCTAAGATCAAAGACAGAGCGGAGCGATGACTGTTTAAAGATCCGTATTGTAAACCAGAATTAAATAATTGAGTGAGAAAATAAATTACCATCGGAATTGACGCTTCATGTATTTCAATATTCTGACTTTGACAAAAGCTAACCCAACGTCGAATTGCAACGTCATATTGTTTTATTGAATTTTCGGACAGGGAAGCTATCATAATATCTAAAGCTGACGGTGGTACTCTTCTGTTCCGTAGTGCCGTCCTGATAACTTCCCTGCAATCAACGTGAGCTTCGGGAGACTGTTGGAAATAGACAATAACATATTATCAGAGGGTGTAAACTGAATCAATTCGGAACAGAGAAGTTTTTGAAACAGTGGAAACCAGGGTTGCGTGGGCCAAAAGGGGACCACAACAATACATTCGGCTTGATCAGTTATTATTTTTCTTAGAACTTTTAGTATAACCGCAAACGGAGGGAATGCGTAGAAAGAAAGATTTTTCCAGCTTAAAGTAAAAGTATTCACCGCGAATGCTCCAGGGTAAAACCCACCCGTGTTGTCCAGACAACACGGTCTCTATTGCATGAGATGTACTTATCACATTTATTATTTAACCTTGATGCGAAAAGATAAATTTTTGGTTGCCCAAGGGCCTGTACAATTTTTTCAAAAGCGTGCTCTTTGATCTCCCATTCGTTATCGGGATGAGATTTTCTAGACTCCGCATCTGCTATTTTATTATCTTCTGAACTTATGTATGAAGCGAACACAAATATACCACGAGCTTCACACCACTGCCACAAAGATTTTGTGATTTCAGTTAGATGTGGAAATCTTACTCCACCCATACGGTTGATATACGAAATAGCAGTTGTGTTGTCAATACGCAGTAAAACTTGAATTTTTTTTAATCCCTTAGCGAATATTTGTAAACCCAAGAACGCTGCCAGAAGTTCAGTACTACTACTTTGCTACTGCATTGGGTCTAAATCGAATCGTAGAAAACGAAACGAACGAACTTAGCGAAGATTGTGTTAATCTCAATCTAATCTTTATTATAAATAAGACAATAACAACGTTTATGTTCATTATTTTTGCATTGTCGCTATATTTTAAGATCAAATAATACTTAAAAAACTAGGAAAATCTAGGTCAACCTACCCACATAAGGAAAAGTAAAATCCTAAAGTAATAAAAGCATGAAACTTTTACATTAAATTTGATAATATAGCTTTGATTATATCTCTTTAAGCCAATTAAGTACCAGCCTACCTTATTTCACCACTGAACAACGCTAACTTCTCCCATTTTCCCTTTAATTTCCACCTTTATTTTATTTTATTTGTCTATCCTACTTGTTCTCACCGTTTCTTTATTCTAATTTCAGTAACAAATCCTGAAACCATGCCTGTGATGACCCGTAAGGCTACTGCTCAGGATATGGAGCTTAAATTGAGAACGGCCCTCCAAGAACTTGAAGCTTCTAAACTGCAATGTAAACAATTGTTACAAGAGAATGATGAAAGTGAGGAGGAAGTCAAGAACATAGTTAACAAAAACTCAAGCCTTAAACGGGAGTTAGTAGACCTACATCAGCAATACCTGGATGTTGTTGATGAACGCGATCAACTGAAGGTGGTCACGGATGGTTTCAGCAACTGTAGTAACTTGTATGAGGAGGCTTTAAGCAAAGTTAGGGACCTTGAAGACGAATTAATTCATGCTAATAGTCATATTATCCAGTTAGAGAAAGAAAAAGCTTGTACTCAGGTTGAACAAACTAACCACTTATATAATGAATTAATAAGTACTAATTGTAACCCTCATTCCATAATAACTATTGACCTTACTGAAGATTCCTTGCTTAAACAGAATTATAGTTATAAATCTAGTCATAAGAAAATGAAAAAATATGCAAAACTAAATAGAATAATTAAAAAATGTAATCAAATTAGGAAACAACAAAAACACTTTTCTAAAAATATTCCAAGGAGAAAAGAACGTGTTGATCTAATCAATAAATTAAACAATTATCAAATTAAATTAGAGGACAGCAAAAAAATCTACGAAATTGATACACAGCGCCTACAGTCTGACATACAGGTTCTTGAAAACAGACTTAGTTCCCTGTACATTAAATATGTGGGTTCGCAGAACCAAATTAAAGAACATATTCTTGCTGCGAATGAGTTAGTTATGTGTCAGTGTACTTGTCAGAAGGTTTCAAACCCTGATGCTGTCCAGTTTGAGGCAACGGAGGACCCGTCCCAGACTGAGAGTTTGTCTCAAGACTTTACACTTAACCAAGATTTACCTAGTTTAGTACGAGATCCATCTCAAGTGGTACAGCATGAGATTAGTAGTTGTCCATCTTTCAGTAGTCATGATTGTTATCATTCAGTTATGTTCTCAGATAGTATAGGAAGAGGTTTAGGTAAATTAATTAGTAACAACCTGAGTTATTCTACTCAAAATAATTGTGTGCCAGGGTCAACCTACAAACAAATAATGGCATCAGTAACAGGAAATGTCTATAATCCTAAAACCAACATTACTGTGTTTGTAGGTAATAGTTCTAAGGTAAAAAAAGAAGAAATCACTGACTGTGTAACTGAGTTGTTAAAGTTAAATTGCAATAAAATAATATTGTGTGCTTTCCCATATTTTGAAAGATTGACTCATAGACAAAACAATTATATTCATATGCTTAATAAGCATATGCACTTCTTAGTTAGTCATTATAGTGATAAGCTTATATTTCTTGACACAAACATTTTTGTGGAAACTTTAAAATCGACTAGGGATACTGTGTATCTGCCTGTTAGTTTTAGACATATAATAGCAAGGCTATTAGCTTTTTATATAAACTCAGACATATGTAGTATGTCGAAGTCATGTATTATTGGCACCACAATGGTTAGTAATAGTACTAATAATGAGGTGGTGAGCCTGGATAAATGTAGCTCAACTGCTACAAATATTTATACAGATTGTACGAAGGAGGTTCCATGTCCCTCACTCACTATGAGTTCACAGCCTGGTGATGACATTGAAGTCATGGGGTCAACTCCGGATAGTCATTTAAACTAGATTGTAAGACAACAGAAGGTACATGTAAGAATATTCTTGTAACTAACAACAAGAAGGTGTCTTCTGGCTCTAAAATAAGTAATTACAAAAAAGGAGATCAGCAGAATGTCTTGAAATTATTTCATCAAAATATTCAAGGTATTTCTTCCAAATTATTAGAAATTGAAATGTTTTTAGAAAAAACAAAATATGATATTGTTTGTTTTACTGAACATTGGCTAAAGGATTACCAAATGCTAATTAATTATGAGAACTATAGTGTGGGCAGTTGTTTTAACCGTAAATCTATGCTGCGTGGCGGTTCTCTAATCTTGATAAAAAATTGTTTAAAATCTAAACAACGTAATGACATAGTTGGTTTATCAGTGGAACATTGCGTCGAACTGTCCTGTGTTGAGCTGGATAAGCATGTTGTAGTGTGCGTGTACAGACCCCCTAAATATCAGAACTTTTCTTTATTTGAGTCAATAATGGAAGATGTCCTAGCGAAACTTGCATCCAGTAATAAAGCTGCAATTATTTGTGGTGATTTTAATATTAATACTCTGGAAAATAATTCAGATAGCAGTAGATTATTAAGCCTTTTTAAATCGTTCAATTTATCTAATATTTTTACAGAACCAACTAGAGTAACTCCAACTTCTGCTACTTGTATCGATAATGTCTTCTGCGATTGTGATTATTTAGTTAAAGCCATCGTTAATTACTTGCCGTCCGATCATAGTGGGCAAACGGTAACTTTTAAGTTTAAAATACCTTTGCAAAAAGTACAAATACAATTTAGACCCATAACAACGGGCAAATTAAGTAGATTCAATAGTACCATAAACAATAAGTTAAATGTTCTGGGCTATAATATGAACGATGCAAACAAATTGTATGAGGATTTCTTTTCAGTAGTGCACACTGAATTCAATAAAACTTTTGAAAAGAAAACAAAAAATATTTTCCCTAATTTTATATTTAGTGACTGGGCAACTAGAGGTATTAGGATAAGTAGGGAAAGACTGTTCGAGCTGTATGGCCTTAAGCCTCACATAAATACTGAAACTTTCAACAAGTATGTTGCTACATATTCCAAAATTTTTAGAAATACCTGCCAAATAGCTAAAGCTCTGTATATCAGCAACAAGATCAAATCAGCAGAAGATAAAATAAAAACGGTTTGGAAAGTTATAAATAATGAAACTAATGGGAAAAAAATACGAAACACTGATTTCACACTGGAGACTTCACGTGGTGCCATAAGTTCTAACTTAGAAGTAGCTCAGGAATTTGTACATTTCTTTACTAATATACCCTCTAAAACGACGGAAGCTTTAAATTCCTCACCCAGTGTTTCAATTGATTTATTAAGAGCGAACGTTCCAGGCTGCCCGGTTGAATTTCAATTTAAACATATAAACCCAATGATAGTCATAAAAGCATTTCGGCAAATAAAAATCAAATTGACCGAAGATCTATGGGGATTATCTATCAAAGTTTGTGCATCCATAATTGAGACTATAGCACCATATTTAGCTTTAATATTTAACTTGTGTGTGGATCAAGGAGTCTTCCCAGATTTAATGAAATATAGTAAAGTTGTACCTCTTTTTAAATCTGGGAACAGTAAAGACACCAACAATTATAGACCAGTATCCGTGTTGCCGGTATTCAGCAAGGTGTTCGAAAAGGTAATGCTAAATCAGATGCTTAATCATTTTAATACCAACCAGATCTTACACGATCAGCAATATGGTTTCACCAAAGGACGTTGTACGACTGACGCCGGTGTCACCTTATTAAAACACATATTTACAGCGTGGGAGGAGGCGCAAGATGCCATAGGAATCTTTTGTGACCTCTCCAAGGCATTTGATTGCGTAAATCACGAAACCTTACTTTTGAAACTTGCGCATTACGGACTAGGTAAACTTGCGCTCAGTTTAGTAAAATCTTATTTAGACGATAGACAACAGCAAGTTCAAATAAATGATGTCCATTCAATCGGTTTAAAAGTAAAAATGGGTGTTCCACAAGGCTCGATATTGGGTCCTTTCCTCTTTCTAGTATATATTAATGATCTACCCCATTTATTAAAAAACCAACCACAAATGGTGTTATTTGCTGACGATACTTCATTAATTTTTAAGATAAATAGACGTGCATCAAATTTGGACGACGTAAATAACGCCTTACTGCAGGTACATAGTTGGTTCACTGCTAATAATTTAGTATTAAATGGGAAAAAAACTAAATGCATAAGATTTGCTTTACCGAATGTTAAAAGTAGTGATTGTGACATAGTATTGGATAAGGAGAAATTAGAATTCGTCGATAAAACTGTTTTCTTGGGGATCACCCTCGACTCAAGGCTGCAATGGGGTCCTCATTTAACATCTCTTGCAGGACGGCTAAGTTCAGCAGCATATGCTGTGAGAAAAATCCGTCAGTTTACTAATGTAGATACCGCGAGGCTAGTTTATTTCAGCTACTTTCATAGTATCATGTCTTACGGTATTTTATTGTGGGGACGGGCTGCAGATATCGAGTCTATATTTATTCTGCAGAAAAGAGCCATCAGAGCAATATATGGGCTCCGCAGGCGCGATTCTCTAAGAGAACTGTTTAAAGATATTAACATCATGACGGTACCTTGTCAATATATCTATGAAAACATCATGTACGTAAGGAAAAATTTAAGTCTTTTCAGTAAAAGAGGTGAAAGACACACTTATAGGACTAGAAATAGGGACCAATTAGTTCAACCGGGTTTCAGACTGGCTAAAGTAGACTCATCCTTCATGGGGTACTGTTTAAAATGTTACAATAAAATACCTCCCCACATACTTCAACTGAATGAAACGAAATTTAAATCTTGGGTAAAACGCACACTATGCCGCCAAGCATATTATAAATTGGGGGATTACATCGCTGACAAAAATGCTTGGCTTAGCGCTGCTCCAGCTCCACAAGGACGCATAAACTAATTGATTGGCATTCGAAAATATTGTTGGAGCTGCTGAATATTGTAAAGACTATCTTGACATTGTATAAATTCAATCTCCTAGTATTGTATAATTTCATAGCACATATGTGAGCACTATGTACTTACCTACCTTAAAGCTACCATTTACTAGGTACGTCGTTCATTGACTTGAATGTGCCCTGGCGGCAGAGAGTATGTCATGCTCACTCAAATGTCTCGCTGGTGGTGGCGTGTGTGTTGGATCATTAAGTTCCCTTCAAAATGGTTGAGCTGAATGGTGCTGATCCATGCGTCATGTTCGTGAACGGGCGCCGCCAGTAGGGACTGGTCATCTCTAAGCTGCCACGGCTTATTTTTAATTTATTTTAATTTTTGAATTGTTTTTTATCTTTACGGACGCTTTTAACGTGCACGTCTCTTTTTTTTTCTTTTTTACATTGTTCTCACATGTTTAATTTCAATTGAATGATGTAACCAATATATTGTAACAAAATTTTGATTTAAAAGAGTGTCCGTGGAGTTTCTTGCCCGTTCTTCTCCATAGGAACCTACTACGCTTTGGAATGGGCAACTAGCTTCATTTTTTTGACTGACCGACCCCTTGACAATTCAAAAGTACCTGTAATTGGTTTATTTGAAATAAATGCTTTGAGTTGAGTTTGAGTTTGAGTTCTAGATAATTTATATGTTTGATACATTCTGAATCACTCCACTGGCCACTGGCGGTCTCCTCACTGCATGCTGCCCCCCACCCTTTTTTGCTAGCATCTGAAAATATTTCTAGCGAGTAGCTGTTTTGTCTAATGGGATTGACTGCGTCATCAATTGATCTTAACCACCAGGAGAAATCGTCCTGCAGGTGCTGTGGTAAAGACATGTGGCTATCGTAACTACTCGTTTGACACAATGCAAGGTATTTGCATCTTTCCATTTGCTTAGTATAAAGCCAACCGGGTTCACCCTTGTTTGATAGAACAACGTTTGATATAATTATTATTACTAAATCGAACAACGTTTAAGAAAATCATCACTTTGTATAATATCGTTTGACAGAATTTTCAGTTCATCGAATATTTATTTGCTATAACAACATTTGCGCTAATGATCAAAAGGTATAATGTTCATTTGATGTAATGTTCAGACGGTATAACCATGTATTTGATCGAATATTCAATTGGTGTAATGTAATGCAGAAAAAAAAACATTGTAAATATTTGCATGTTCCAGTAATAAAGTCATAAAGTACTACTACCCGAAACAGAACTATTAATATTAGGTTTAATATTTTTATTCGCAGAAATAGGTTAGGTTAGGTTAGAACTGCGATCCCCTACGCACGAGCCGAGCGAGCGTAGCGAGCGGTGCCGCGGCAGCGGCCGGCGAGTGCTAAAAACGACTAGAATATGCAGAAAAACATATTTTAGTTAGGGTTAGTTAGTTTGGGTTCTGAATTTTTAAATAATTATTAATGAATTCAGTAGGTGAAGGAACAATGTTAGTTTATAGACAACGAAAGGAAACGAATTATTAATAAACTGAATATTCGATACGATCTTTCGACTAAATCATTATTAGTGTAGTGAAACATTAGTTTAAATAAAATTAGTGCATTTGAAAATTCGGCGAAATGAAATTAGTTCAAATAAATAATTACGCTAAATAAAAATTTACCAATGAATTATTCGGTCAAATGAATAATTCTTCGAAATGACTTTATTGCAACTAAAATTCGATTTAGTAATATTATATCAAACGTTGTTCTATCAAACAAGGGTGAACCAAGCCAACCGTACAATCGCGGGGCAAGATGAAGTGAGGAGGCCTACCAAGCGTGCAAAATGTCTTATTTTACAACGAGGTTTGAATTGGAACAATTGTAATTCTTGTTTGATTAAATTTCGTTTATCTTTAGGTAGGCTAACATGAAATGTCTTCGTATCTATCACGAAACCAAGGTATTTACAAACATTACTCGGAATCATACAGCTCTTTTCTGTATTAATAATAAATCCTAAGGACTCTAAAATAATTCTTGTTTTTAATATATTGTCTAGGCAATCTTGATAATTGTTAGAAATAATACAAATGTCATCTAAATAAATAGATGATAAATAGCCTAGTGATCTCAGTAAACAAATTACCGGTTTTAATAGTTTAGTAAAAACAAATGGGGCCGTGTTTAGGCCAAACGGTAAAACATTGAATTGGTAAATTTTACCCTCATACTTAAATCGTAAGTACTTTCTGCAGTTCTGATGTATAGATACGAGAAAGTACGCATCCTTTAAATCAAGGGTGGCCATGAAACAGTTTTAAAGTTGTTCTCAGATCTTCAATTTTAAAATGCTCTGTTATTATGTGCTTGTGTAGAGACTTTAAATTTAATATAAATCTGTTTTTACCACTAGGTTTTTTAATTAGGAAATAACTAGAAAGAAACTGTCCTTCACATGGTTCACAATGTGAAATAGCTCCACTGTCTATAAGATCAGTGATGGCCACCCTGTATTGAAGGGATTCTGATGAAGATAATGCAGGTAAACTAGGTTCGTATGACTGATAAACCGGTTTCGTAAACGGTATCTCGTAACCTCTTATCCACGATAATATAACAGGATCATTGGTTATCAATTTCCATTGATCATAAAAATATAATAATTAAGAGCTTCACTTATACAAGATATACTTGCTGCAACCTGTACCTGTTTATTCTCCAATGCTTTGTCTTTTTTGATGAGTACTGATAAAGTTTCTGATAAAACTTTGTGCAATTTTTTGGAACAAGATGCTTTTCTAGCAGTTCTTTTCTGGCATCCTTTGTCAATCCTGTTGTTGCAATGTGTTCCCAGCGAACCGATAATTCACCTCTAATATCCGGTCCATATTTTTTTTCCTTTGAAGGTGTTTCACCCAAGAGATTCAGAATCTCATCATCCAGGTCAGGGGGATCGAGCGCTGTTTCAACGGGCGGTTCCAACTGCACTGTCTGTACCACATCTGTAGTTGAGGTGGACGTACCCGGTTGGCGTTCTTCCATATCCAAAATTGGAATTGACTCGACTTCGGGTTGAACTTCTATTGCATCTGGAATATAATAAGTGCCAGATGTAGGTATTGGAGAAAATGGCGCGGAGATAGTCCTTAAAAACTATCCACAACATCGATTTCGTCATCCATACCAATATGCAGATTATAAAATCAATATAATGAAAATGAATCATATTTTGGTAGGTATGTGATTATCATCACTACCCCTGCGTAGGTATAGGGTGGTATATTTATCAAATAACTTGTAGAGCGGCGATAGTCCTTAAAAACTATCCACAACACTATAATATTTAATCTATACTTACGTACCTACATAAGATTTAAGTAGGTCATAACTACATAATGTGAAGGTAACATTCCTTTCAAATGTACGCAATCACTAATATGAAGGTAGGTATAATTTTACCCAATGAATTGTGTATCCAAAATTATGTGAAGGTAACATCCCCCTAAGATGTACACAACACTATTTGGAATAAGACACCATGTCAGATTATGATACGGATATAGTCCTAAAAACTATTCACAATATCTTTCTTTTGTTATAACATTAATATGAAAACACTTTAGCTTACCTTCATGGTCCGATAGCTCAGGCGGTAGAATATTGTTCGCCGATGAGCTACAGTTACTGCTCTCAGAGCAAATTCGAACTCGCAACCGTTTGGCACTTTTGTAGATTTTCTTTTCAAGTTTTCGAATCTTTCTTCTCAAATAATCACTATCGTCGTTTTTGTGACAACGTTTCGACATCTTATTTTCAATTTTCAAATACAAGGAGAAAGTAAGTGGTGATCGGCGACGCACTAAAACGCGAATGAATGATACCACAGATATAACAAGAAGCAAGACAGACAAAAAAAAAAAAAAAAAAAACTCAAACTTTGTGGGTGAAAGGCGATACCTTGGACGTATTACTACAATGTTATCTAATCTCGAAGGACGAAGCAACGAAGTATAATTATGCCGGCGCGTACAAAAAATGCTCTCCTGCTGTTTCTATTGGCTCTAGGCACACAAAGTAACTGTGTTGTATTCTTGAATAAACAGAGCATCATATTATGTATAAACAATGCCCGTAGTACGAGAACCGTATTTATAAACAAAAAACGTGTTTGTTCCTGTTTCATGGCTATTTCTGATAAAACTATTGAATCAATTTACAGGAAACTTTGCAAGTTACATAATGAATAGATAAGTAATCTAACAAAAGCGTTTTTTTGAGAGTCCTACGTAAAATTTTCATATTATTGAAACTCAAACTTCACAAAGCGCGGAGCCATTTTTGTGAGTTTGCATATTATGACGCGTGACTTTGAAAATTCACATCCAAGTTATAGTGAGTAGTTTCTTATAAAAAATGTTACTAGGATACTATGTAAACCTTTATTGATTGATAGCTACCCATATCTCGTAAAAATATGCCACTATAATTGTAAAATGATAAGATTTCCTTGAAGAGGGAACTAATATCATTTGGCATGGTATTTTAGGTATTAGAACTAAAACAATAGTCAAACCTGCACAAGAACTAACTATTTTTCCCTATTACTATAAATACTTACTCATTTGCAAGGAAAAAAACAAAGATATCAACCTCTACCTAAAAAAATGTATGGAATGCGAGTGATTACTTAGTGATGGGACACACTACTACTACAAAAATATTGATAAGTGTGGTGTAGGGAAAGTAGTTCAGTAAGGAAAATAATAAAACATTTTTATTGCATATAAAGGCAATACGTCGTCTTTATCAGAAGAGTTCTTATTGTCTCATGCGTGGGTTTGCGGTCTAGGAGATGTAATTAAATGAAACACCATAATATTCTGATTAATCATAAATGTTCACGACGTTCCACCGAGTACGTGAGGCGCGAGCGCACATCAATCAACTCACTGCACTACCAGGGTAGTCACCATGATCACCAATACCAGTCACCATTAATCCTTGCCGGTTTTCCGGTTTCGATCCATCTCCGCGATCTTCCATATTTTTGGCGGGGGCCACCTCCTCAGTACTCGGGGTTACGTCAAGTTGACAGCTGTCATTTTCGTTCATAAATCAACTCCGTAAGTTTAGCGTCGTAAAATTTTTAGACGCGCCATCACGGCCACCCTGACTATCACACGTCCTCGTGTGCTTAGTCATCCTGATATGGCCCATCTCAAATGCCAGAAGAAACAACATTCCATTAGCATCAGCTCGTCCATTCCTGACATACTACATAAGGATCTCTCACTTAGTAGCAGCACAGGGTCGACGCACCGACACATTGCATGAGCTGTGCGTACTAGGCCCCACATCCAACCATCAATTTACCATGCGGTGTGGACCGGGCAGGCCCTTTCGACCAACCACTATTATACCATGCGGTGTGGACCGGGCGCACATGGTCCTTTCGACCAACCACTATCATACCATGCGGTGTGGACCGGGCGCACAAGGCCCTGTCGACCAACCACTATTATACCATGCGGTGTGGATCGGGCGCACAAGGCCCTTTCGACCAACCACTATTATACCATGCGGTGTGGACCGGGCGCACAAGGCCCTTTCGACCAACCACTATTATACCATGCGGTGTGGACCGGGCGCACAAGGCCCTTTCGACCAACCACTATTATACCATGCGGTGTGGACCGGGCGCACAAGGCCCTTTCGACCAACCACTATTATACCATGCGGTGTGGACCGGGCGCACAAGGCCCTTTCGACCAACCACTATCATACCATGCGGTGTGGACCGGGCGCACAAGGCCCTTTCGACCAACCACTATTATACCATGCGGTGTGGACCGGGCGCACAAGGCCCTTTCGACCAACCACTATTATACCATGCGGTGTGGACCGGGCGCACAAGGCCCTTTCGACCAACCACTATTATACCATGCGGTGTGGACCGGGCGCACAAGGCCCTTTCGACCAACCACTATTATACCATGCGGTGTGGACCGGGCGCACAAGGCCCTTTCGACCAACCACTATCATACCATGCGATGTGGACCGGGCGCACAAGGCCCTTTCGACCAACCACTATCATACCATGCGGTGTGGACCGGGCGCACAAGGCCCTTTCGACCAACCGCTATTATACCATGCGGTGTGGACTAGGCGCACAAGGCCCTTTCGACCAACCACTATTATACCATGCGGTGTGGACCGGGCGCACAAGGCCCTTTCGACCAACCACTATTATACCATGCGGTGTGGACCGGGCGCACAAGGCCCTTTCGACCAACCACTATTATACCATGCGGTGTGGACCGGGCGCACAAGGCCCTTTCGACCAACCACTATTATACCATGCGGTGTGGACCGGGCGCACAAGGCCCTTTCGATCAACCACTATTATACCATGCGGTGTGGACCGGGCGCACAAGGCCCTTTCGACCAACCACCTACACTGCATGCGGCGTGGACCGGGCATTCTGGGCCCCTTCGACCAGCCACCTACACAACATGCGGCGTGTACCGGGCATTCTGGGCCCCTTCGAACAGCCACCTACACAACATGCGCGTGGACCGGGCGTTCTGGGCCCCTTCGTCCAGTCACCTATAAAACATGCGGCGTGGACCGGGCGTACTAGGCCCTTTCGACCAACCACTATCATACCATGCGATGTGGACCGGGCGCACAAGGCCCTTTCGACCAACCACTATCATACCATGCGTTGTGGACCGGGCGCACAAGGCCCTTTCGACCAACCGCTATTATACCATGCGGTGTGGACTAGGCGCACAAGGCCCTTTCGACCAACCACTATCATACCATGCGGTGTGGACCGGGCGCACAAGGCCCTTTCGACCAACCACTATTATACCATGCGGTGTGGACCGGGCGCACAAGGCCCTTTCGACCAACCACTAACTATCATACCATGCGATGTGGACCGGGCGCACAAGGCCCTTTCGACCAACCACTATCATACCATGCGGTGTCGACCGGGCGCACAAGGCCCTTTCGACCAACCACCTACACTGCATGCGGCGTGGACCGGGCATTCTGGGCCCCTTCGACCAGCCACCTACACAACATGCGGCGTGTACCGGGCATTCTGGGCCCCTTCGAACAGCCACCTACACAACATGCGGCGTGGACCGGGCGTTCTGGGCCCCTTCGTCCAGTCACCTATAAAACATGCGGCGTGGACCGGGCGTACTAGGCCCCGCGACCAGCCAACAACAGCTACACAACACAATTTGGCCCGGGCGTACTAAGCCATTTCAACCACGCTTAGCAAATCCTTCACAACACAAAACACATGTAGCTACAAGCCACTGTAATTTTCATGAACATCTGCTTCATCATGGCTTCATGCCATGAATGATCGAATGTGATTCAGTATTCGTAGCAGTAATGTAAGCTGAGATTGAGTAAGCATAGCTATCGCTATTAATAGAGGTGCGATTTCATCAATTTGTTCTAAATCACGCGTCGTTTCGGCCTGCTCAAACAGATTCCATGCTATTTTTTTTTTTTTACCCGTCAAACAAGTTATATATGAAAGTAGCAGAACCTTAGGTAATAGGTAATACGGGCTGGTATCCGCAACTCCACGAAAAAGCGCGTATTTTGCGGAAGAAGAAGGCCAGCAACACCTTGGTGTTACTGACAATCTCACGTAGGGTACCTGGATTAACGAAGTACTTTGCCCTGTAATGGCAACCACCGGGCAGTGTAGTAGCATATGAGCTGCTGTCTCGTCGTCCTCCATGCAGGCCCTGCACAGCGGACTGTCTGTGACTCCTATGACAAAGAGGTGTTTATTAAAAGACCCAGGGCCAGTTATAGCTGCTTTAACATTTCGCAGCTGTTGTTTTGTTAGTCGGAGCATCCGTTTCGTGAGGTGGCAATCGATGGCAGGGAGTGCCTCCTTAGCCTGCCTGCAGTCCTGCCAGGGTTGCGGAATAGTCCGAAAGGGATACCGGGACCCTGGCAACAGGCAACCGAAGGAACACGGGTGGGTTTTAGTCAGTAAGAGTCTGACACGCCCTTCCGCTCCGCCCAGAGCGGGAGAAGTCATATGATGATTTCCCACCCAAAAAAAAAAAAAACCTGCCTGCAGTCACCTTGGTCCAACCTTAGTTTGTTGTGTTGGTCCCTAGTACGTTTCCTTACCAGAGAGCGTAGGTACCCGAAGGGGAGTGGCGCAATGGGTTCAGGCCCCACTGGTGCCATGCTCGACCCCCTTCGGGCAAGTTCGTCGGCTGCATAATTGCCCAGCGAGCCGCTGTGTCCTTTGATCCATTGAATGATTATATTATTGAGGGTACCCACCTGGTTAAGGCGCTGGAGACACTCGTATATTAGCCCAGAGTCAACAGCGTGGCTGTTTAGCACTTGCAGAACAACCATACTGTCCGAGAGTATTCGTATAGAGTAATCCTTAACTTCCCTGGCCATGATAGCTGAAGCGGCAAGACAAATACCCATGCATTCGGCCTGGAATACTGTGTCATGGACACCCAAAGGTGTGGCTATGTGTAGTGTATGTTGAACTCCTCCGAGAAGATTCCAGCACCTATGCCACCAGTTTTAGAACCATCCGTGAAGATGCGTAGGTCTACAGGACGCAAGCCCTCGAATTGGCGATCCTCGTGCAGTTGGATTCTTGGATGGTTGGATGTTTTTTTTTTATCAAAGATAAATTGTTTGGGTACCCGGTCATTTATGGCTTTCGCAATGGAGAACTCGTTATTGAGAACCTCGAGCAGCGCGGTGTATTGTGTTACTCTCTTACCCCAGAGCATTGTTGCATTAAGACGCACCGCTGCCATTGTCGCTTCCTGCTGTATGAACAGGTGGAGCGGGGGTAAGTCCAGCATGGCTTCAATCGCTGCAGTCGGAGTAGTCTTCATGCAGCCCCTGATCGCCACGCAAGCTAGTCTTTGCATGCGTTGTAGTCTGTTGGATGCTGTCACCAGCTGGGTGCGGGGCTACCAGACCACAGCCCCACAATATTAAAATTGTATTTAAAGCGTATTCATTATTAAGTAGACTGTGTTAGTACACCCCAATTACTAAACATTGATTATCTGTATTCGGTCTGGGACATCCCTATTCAGACAACTTATCATCTCTACTTCTGGTTCTGGTGCTTTTCCAATATGTCTCGCTCTGATGTAAAGAGGTCCCGTCTGGTTAATGTTATATCCAAATAAATATAAACAAGTCTCAAGTCAAAATGTCTATTATTCCACACACAACATCATAACATGGTGTCAGAAGTCAAAACTAAGGAAGATTTTATAAGAAGATTGCAAAAATGCCGAACGATGAAGAAGCTAAGGTACGTGACGCGTGTTCTCAAAATTATGTCAAATTGCAAATGTGATAAACCAAAATAATGGTTTGGAATGGAAAAAATGGTGGCAAGGATTCGAAGTATTTTTGTTAGCTACCAACTACGAAGCCGCCTCCGAAAAACGAAAGATCGCCATTTCATTACATTCTATTGGGGAGAAAGGCGTAGAAATCTACAATTCATTCTACATGGACAAAGTCACTTTAGGGCAAGTAAAAACTAAGTTTCAAAATTATTTCGAACCGCTGAAAAACTTAACCATGATTCGACATTCATTCTTCACACGTACTCAAAAGGCCGATGAAAATATAGATACCTTCCTGACAGATCTTACTAATATAAGCAACAAGTGCGAGTTTGGAACGTTGAGGGAGTCGCTGATTCGTGATGTTTTCGTAGCCAATTTAAGCTCGAAACTAATTCATGTACGTCAAAGATTATTACAAGAAATAGACCCAACGTTAGAAAGAACAATTTCATTAGCAAAAACCGTCGTCATGGCACAAGAAAATGCACAGAAAATTGATATGCAGAACAATGAAAATATACTTCAGATTCAAAAGTCGAACTTAAAGTCACAGTCAACGGGCACAAGGAGGAGTACTTCAAGTCATAATAAGCAAGCGTTCGCCAGGCAGCGCATTCAAAGTCCACAGAGTCAACGTAAGGAGAGCAACAAATCCTGCGGTCGGTGTGGTCAACACCATAGATTCAAGTGTCCAGCGTACGGAGTCAAGTGCAACATATGTAAGCGTATTGGTCATTTTGCTAAATATTGTTTCAGTTCTAAAAATAATGTTAGAAACTTAGAGTCTACACAGAATTCTAATGAAAAGGCAACCGTCAGTACTTAAAACTTTTTTATAGGTATGGCAAATGGTAACAATAATACAGCTCATTCCGATAAGGCATGGTATCGGGAGCTGATACAAATATTATGTCATTAACAACATTCAACAGATTATTATTGCCAGAATCAATAATTGTCAAGTCAGAAGCCAATGTCAAAGGGTTTGACGGCTCAGTAGTACCTATATTGGGTCAATGTCACTTAAATTGTTATTTTAATAATAGCAAACAAGTCATGACATTTTTAATAGATTAAATATTAATTGTGTAACAGTCTTCGGTTTACCTACATGTATACAAATAGGTGTGTTAAAAAGAGTATTTGCTCTTAATAGTGAAAACTACACTGATGACCAAATATTTACCAAATATAGTGAAGTTTTTCATGGTCTTGTCTGTCTACCACCTATCTGTCACCTAAAACTACAGAGGGATGCAATTCCATGCATTGATCCTCCAAAAAAAGTTCCATTTGGATTATACAACAAACTAAGAGAAGAGTTAGATCGTATGTCAAAAATGGAAGTCATAGAAAAAGTCACAAAACCAACCCAGTGGGTAAATTCTGTTGTCATAACAATAAAAAAGTCAGGACAGTTAAGAATATGTTTAGATCCACGAAATCTTAACAAGTATATAATTAGGGAACACTATCCACTTAAAACTATTGATGAAATAAGGTCAATTTTAAAAGGAGCTTCTTATTTTTCCCATTTAGATGCATATTCTGGGTTTTGGATGATAAAACTCGATAATGGAAGTTCAGATTTATGTACTTTCAAACACCATTTGGTCGTTATCGTTACTTAAGGTTACCTTATGGTATAAATGCATCGTCAGAGATATTTCAAATACTGACTGATATGTTTGCAGATTTAGAAGGTGTCTATTAGGATATTTTAGTCTATGGAGAAACTAAAGAAATTCATAATCAACGTTTAGAGAAGGTCCTGCAAAGAGCCAGAGATTCAAATTTAAAACTAAATAAGTCTAAATGCATATTTACTGTTGAGGAAGTATGTTTCCTAGGTTATGTATTTAACAAATATGGTGCAAAGGTAAACCAGGAAAAAGTTAAAGCCATATTCAGCATGCCAACTCCAAGTAATGTTAAAGACTTGCAGAGAATCTTAGGCATGATTAACTATTTATCTCCATTTATTGAAAACTTGTCTGAGAAAACTAAACCATTAAGAAACCTGTTAAAGAAAAGCTCAACTTGGGTATGGGATGAAAATTGTCATAAAAGTCTTGATAGTCTAAAAGCAGAGATAACAAAAGCACCAGTCTTAGCTCATTATAACCCCAAAGTGCAAAGTGTTTTATCGGTAGACTCGTCTAAGTCTGCACTGGGTGCAGTACTTATGCAAAACAAGCAACCTATAGCATACAGTTCCAAAACTTTAACTTCTACACAAGAGAGGTATACACAAATAGAGAAAGAATTACTAGCTATTCAATTTGGCTGTGAAAGATTTCACCAATATGTCTATAACTAACAGAGTCACAGTGCATACTGATCACAAACCATTAGTCTACCTATTCAAAAAACCTCTTCATGATGTACGTGCACGTTTGCAGAGAATGATGCTTGCACTACAAGCATATGATTTAAATGTAATTCATGTACTTTGTACGCCACTTTAAAATTCAGAAGCTTATCAAGTAATTAAACTAAACTATAATTTGTGCCTTGGCAGCAGTGAGAGTGAAAGGATTGAAATAAAATGTTGGGTACTAGTGAAATATATATTTTTAGTTTGTGTTCATTTAACATTATGCAGGATTAAAGATTTATTTAGGTTGATATTTAAATCTTATCTGTATAAAAAAAAGATGTATAGTAAGTTCTTTTTGTTTGAAACTGTCGGCTGTAATCTCAGTGTGAAAAAATAAACAGTTAGTTAAAATTTACTTGAGAACAATTTTAAGGATTTGCTGTTGTAGAAAAAAAAACAATATAAGTAATTTAATTTATTTTTAATAGACATTTTCAAAACATTAAAGATTCATCCAGAAATTAACATATTATAACAAAAAATTACACAGAAATTATCATCAAAATGCAAAATATTATAAGTGAAAAGATTCTTACTCATAATATAATTTTATAACTGTATTTATATACACTTATATCGTAAAGTTCAAAATATCAAATCAACACAACAATGACAAACAGACAACACAACAACAACAGGCAAAAAGCCTGTCAGTAAATAAGATTAGGAGAATATTGCTCGTGCAGTTCTAATGAAATTGAAAAGTTTTAAGATTAGTACAATTTAAGAACCTTAATAATTTTTATAATTTGCAATAATTACATTACACTACAGACTAGGTTTATCTAGCAAATGAGATCAATTATTTATGAGGTGGACGGATATGATGACACTGCTGAATATGTAAAATAACAAACTAACGAGATCGGGGCTTATGGCAACATTGACTGTAAATAAAACAACAAATCCACCAATAAAGGCAACATGACACTAAATTGACACCAATAATTATACAAGAAGACTTCAAAATCGTTGGCAATATTTTAAACTATGACTACGGTCTACAGTCTACCCTGTGACATTAATCAACGAAATAATATAATACAAATTGGAATAATAAAAGTAAACTTAATAAAAATAGCTGTACAGGGTTATTTGTAAGCCGCCGGAGTCGCGGGTTGTTCGAAAGAGATACCATGGCCCTGGCACAGGCAACTGAAGGAACACGGGTGGGTTTTAGTCAGTAAAAGTCTGACACGACCTTCCGCTCCGCCCAGAGCGGGAGAAGTCATTTGATGATAAAACACTAATAAGCTCGTAGGACTATAATACTAACATCATAAATAACAACTTTTGTTGTATGACTTTTAATAATTCATAAAAAAATAATTTCATAATACAATTAAAAATATTTATTTTCATCGCTCTAAATTTGAACAACTCTACGCGGTACCAAAATATGTAAGTAGTTAAATAAACAAACAGTGCGTTGCGAATGCAGGGTCGTAGCGGTACTTACTAAAAAATACAGATCTAAAAAGTGTTATTACAAATATTACAACAAAAACTTGAAAGTTTACTTTTGGTATTCTAAAAAGTCATAGATCAAAAGTGGTTGTTTATGATGTTACTAATATAGTCCTACCAGGTGTTAGAAAAATAACCCTGTATAATGTAATTATACAGTATGTTAATTAACGAAAGGCGTTCCCGTTAACCCGCAATAGTCCATACATGCTAAAATTAATATTACCATAAAAATTCGCGAAAAAAAATCTGCTGTTCCCTACATTTATGTTCGCATACCTAGCTTGTCAAAATGTAGGGAGCAGCTGATTTTATTTTCGCGAATTTTTATGGTAATATTAATTTTAGCATGTATAGACTATTGCGGGTTAACGGGAACGCCTTTCGTTAATTAACATAGTGCATGTTAAAAATTATATTAAATTAATATTTCGTCGCTGCTCCTCCCGCATCTATCACAGCATCGCAACGGCTACGCATGGACCTAGCCAGGACTTCGCACAAATTCGAACCTCTGAATGTGTCCCAAACTTGTTCGCAATGTGTGACAAGTGCTTCCTTCGTTCTTTCTGCTCTACTATCCCATCTCTGGACCATTAAACCCCACAAATTTTCAATGGGGTTTAAGTCTGGCGATCGGGAGGGCCATGGCACTGTTTTAATTTGTGGTTGCCCTCGCAACCACTCTTGAACAACCCGCGCACGGTGTATCGGGCAATTGTCCTGGAAAAAATAAAATTCTGGCACGTCCAGTTGTGGATACACCGTGCGCACTGTGGGTACCATGATGGTTTGTAGCACCTCTAAATACGTTTGGCCGTTTGCCCTCCCTGGTATAAAAGCGAGCTCGCCTGGTCCAGCAGCACTCATCCAGCCCCGCATGTTCACTACAATTCTTCCCGATTCTGCATTTGGGTTCACATTTCGAGGTTCGTATCTTGTGTTATCTACACGCCATAAATTCCGACGACCTTGTTGGCTAGACCTAAAGCACTTTTCATCAGAAAATATGGTGTAAGAGAAATCGAAGTCCCTGTAGTCACGAGCGAATCGCACGCGAGCAGCTTTTTGTTCCTGCGTCAAAATAATTTTTTTTGCGGGACGTCTGTGATGGACTCCAGCTCGATGCAACTCGTTTCTAATAGTTTGCATCGAAACTTCGTATTCTTGTGCGAAACTGCGAGTGGGTGTGAACGGGTTCTCTTCATACGTGGCTATCATATTATTTAACTCGTTTTCGTTTATAGCCCGGGGTCGAGGTGCACGAACGCGTTCTGTTGTTTCTCCTTCTTCATATCTTCGCACCCAGCGGCGCACCGTTGTTCTCTAACGAAAAAAAAAAAAACAATCAGCATCGATTTTTAACATAATATAGGAACTAAGTATAATAATACACTACAAAAGTCTTATTCAAAAGGCACAACTAGTACACTATAAATAAAAATTATAAGTATTGAAATACTTAAGGTGTGCATTTTGGTTGACTTCATTATAAATAAACTCTAACTTTTCTATAACTAATTTAAGTAGTTATAACATTCATAACTATATTTTAAAATACAAGTTGTAAATGCAATAACTGAAAACCTCTTAAGGGTCCATACATTTTGACGAGTTATGCGAACATAAATGTAGGGAACAGCTGTTTTTTTTTCGCGATTTCAGGTTTGGTCCCGTAGTAAAAGTTGTTCATAATGATTAGTACAATGACCCCTTAAGAGGTTTTCAGATATTGCAATTTACACCTCGTATACCTATGAGTAAGAAAAATGGCATAGCGTAAATTCCAACATTGTATGAAACTGTCCCAAGCAAATTTGTGCTTTATCTCTACTATTTAAAAGTGTTTATCCCGCGCGGGCTGGCAACGTGGCATTTCTAAAGGTTTTTCGTGGTTAAATACCAACGATCTAGTGCTTTGCCGAAAAAATAGTAAGTACTTGCTATTTTATCGGCCAGCAAAGCACTAGATCGTTAGTATTTAAAAGTATGTGTGCTATTTTTTTAAAGTTATTTTGGTAAGTATTTACGAGCACTACTAACAAAAATGTACATATTGTCAATTACTTTCCATCTGCAGTATTATGATAAAATAAATGTTAAAAATAATTATAAAATACAATTATCTTGTGCTTGGGCGAAAAAAAATTGTAGTTTGAAATATAATGATCAAGCCTCTAGAAATGCGACGAATGCGCTCTGGTTTTTCTAATTAAAATGCGGCAACGACGCTGTGAGATAAGGCACCATTGTTTAGGTTGTTTTGGTTTAGGATTTATTATCGGGTCATAAAAGGCTCCAACAACGTCTTTGAAAGCAAAAATAAATAAAAAGAACAAACTTATTTGAATGCATTACTATAAGTAGGTAATAGTATCTTATGAGACTTTAAAAAAGAATCCATCTGAAAGTTATAATAATTTTATTATTTTTATATATAAATCTGCCTAGCCTTTTCCCAACTATATTGGGGTCGGCTTCCAGTCTAACCGGATGCAGCTGTATACCAATATTTTTCATGGAACGACTGCCTATCTGGCCTCTACAACCCAGTAACTGGGCAATACTATACCCCTTGGTAAGACTGGTTGTCAGACTTACGGGCTTCTGACGACCCGTAACGACTGTCAAAGATTCACGAATGACAGCTGGGACCAACCGTTTAACGTGCTTTCCGAGGCACGGAGGAGTCTCGGTATGTAAATATGGTCACCCATCCACTGACCAACCCCGGCAAGCGTAACTTAACCTGATGGATCGACCCGTGCGGCTGTAATTACTTAGCCACGAGCTCCTCCTTTTTATATATATACAGTATGTTGTTGTTATTTATCATTTATTTGGTATAAAAAGTTTATATTATATTTTTGCATTTTTTTGACACAGAAATCCAACAATTTATCACACGATGCCATTATAATTAAACTCACAACATCAATAGCAACAAAGAAATATAGAAATCTAGGCAATTAAAAGGCAGTGATTTTATGTATTAAATCCTAACTATTTAGACTACGAATAAAATAAATGCAAAAGTGAGTGGTTTGCTACGCTTTCACGCTTCAACGGCCCAACCACAGAAATCTAATTAATGCGCCTTATTATTTAGATTTCTGTAGGCCCAACGGATTTGGATGATATTTGACACATGGGTAGACCATGACCTGGCATAGAACATAGGATACTTTTTAGCCCGGTAATACGTTCCCGTGGGATAATTTCTGACCTCTACGCAAGCGCAGCCGCGGGCAAAAACTAGTAAGTAATAAGTAATCATTATTAAAATATAATATTTATAAATTTAATTACTAGATATATTAGCAATATTTTGTTACGAATTTCAGGTTTAGCACTATACGTATTTTCTGGACGAAAAATAATAATTAATTATTAAAAACTCACTTGCTCGCGGCTTTTCCCGCGTGGATGTTGGAAATTATCCCACGGAAACGGTACCGGGACAAAAGTATTCTATGTCCTAATCCAGGTCGTGGTCTGTGTGTGTGTGTGTGTGTGTCCATGTGTCAATTTCATCCAAATCCATTCAGCCGTTTTAGCGTTAAAGCGTAACACACAAACCCACTTTCGCATTATAATATTAGTTAGTCCATTTACAATAAGATTAGACATTTAAACAAACGTGTTTTACAGGATTTTTACTTCTATTCCGTAGGACAAGGGATGGCATTAAAGGCAAAGAAGTGATTATAATACCAACTGTTTACTGCAGCTGCCTTTTGTTATGCCGCAATAGACTTCAAAATCGGTTGAACGGACTGTAAAAATGTTTTTTTTAAATGTCTTAGCTTATTGTAAATGGATTATAGGAAGTTAGAATTTGTTTTTAAATTGCAATATAAGGAAAAATGCAAACTATGAAATAATAATATTACTATCACTTTATTTATTTCTATATCTCTCCCTCTATCTGAATACAAAAACATAACTTACTTGCATGTTCAACTCCACTGCTATTTGGGATATATTTAACCCTTGTCTATGCAAAACAATAATTTGATTCCTTTCTTCCTGAATCAGGTTTCGGGTCGTCATGGTTGCACCACGTTAGTCACAGCCCACACAGTCCAGGATATAAGCTAGGGTCAAGATGAGGCTTTCGATCACAGTCCGGTATACAAGCAGAGGTCACAGTTAGGCAGGCAATCAGTCCGATAGAAATAAACGGGTCGGAAAATGAAATGGCGATAGGAATTTAAGGGAAGCGTCAACAATTAGCGAGAGCAAATTGGCACTGCCGCGCTCTAGCTAATGTTTGTTATTTTATGTTACTCGCTCATTACTCACACAAATGCATATTGTCTCTAATTGGGGGAAACTAGGAAGGGGTGTGGTTTGTCACTAGCTGCGCTCTCGCAGGAATATTTTCTTAAGTGAGCATGCTTATCTTTGTCCGATAGTACCTGGTAAAGAAATGTACATTGCTGATACGCTGTCAAGGGCTGCTTTAAAAGAAAACTACATTCCAAAGTATGAGTCAGAACTTGTATGTCATGTCAATTCTTTATATTCTAATTTAGCTATTACCCAAGAATACAAATACAAAATTAGTCAAGCAACTGACAAAGACAGTCAGTTACAATTATTAAAAGAATATTGTTTGGAAGGATGGCCTACTCATAAAGATAGGGTTAATCAATGGCTAAAACCATATTGGAATATCCAAGGTGAAATTCATGTCATCAATGACTTGCTATTTAAAGGCGACAAGTTGATGATTCCCAAGTCCATGCAAAGTGAAATGTTACACAAAGTCCATGAAGGGCATCAAGGTATAAATAAATGTCTAAGTCTGGCTAGGAATATTATCTTTTGGCCTAATATGAGTGCAGATATTAAAAATATTGTTGACCAATGTCTTATTTGCACTAAATTTAAAACTAACAATCAACAAGAACCTCTTCAAAGTTACAGTATTACTAAATATCCATGGCAAGAAGTTGGGATAGACTTAATGCATTTTAATAACAAAAATTTCTTAGTAGTTACAGGTTATTATTCCAAATACATAGAGCTTGCAATAAGTAACAGTCAACATACAAGCAAGTAACATAATTATTTTATTAAAGTCTAGTCTAAAAACTTTTTGCTCGTCATGGTATACCCATGTCATTAGTGTCAGATGGAGGTCCCCCATTTAATTCAGTAGAATTTAAGTCATTCTTATACAATTGGGATATTGAACATACAGGAAAAGTTTTTATCCACTGCGCAAATTTTGACAAATTAAACTTAAACGAGTTTTATTAAACATATATTTAGTACAAAAAAACAAAATATCGTTAACGAAAGATGTTTACGCGCGGCAAAGCGGAACGCGCGAAAGTACCTATCTATCAGCTGTGCGCTCGCTCGATTCGCCGGCGTAGGTATTTACCTACGTAGGTTACAAAGTACTGATCGCTAATTTTATCAGGTTCGAACTAGACTTTTTTTATGTTTAAGCCGTGACCTGAAGTTATTTGAAGAGTTATTTCAATTTTTCCTTCATACTTTAATGGGCTTAGGACCATCAAAATACAGAAAATGAAGCATTATTATCAATTAAATTTACGTTACTTAATACAATGTGCATAGGTAACTACTTCTGCATTAAGGCGTATTTAAAAAATTGGAATCAACTAAGTATTTACAATAATGTTCAATCAAAAATAACCTATTCGCTAAAATTGTCAATGTCAATAAATTGCTTACCCCTAAATTTCACTAATCACTGTATTTTAATAATTGTTCAAAATGAAGTCCTCCTCTTTCTAGGCATAAACGTGCACGTTTAATTAAATTGTCATTTAGTTTGTTGAGAACACTAATATCACTTTTCACTTCATCAAAAGCGTTAATTATTTTGAACTTTAAGTCATCTAGGTTTTGGGCCTCCTCTACATAAACTCGGCGTTTGACTTCTCCCCAAAGAAAAAAATCGCAGGTAGTAAGATCCGGGGACCTCGCCGGCCACGGTACGGGGCCACCACGACCGATCCAATTTTCCCCATATTTTTCATTAAGGTAGTTCCGTACATGAATGGCGTAATGAGGTGGAGCGCCATCGTGCTGATAATAAAAGTTATTAAGGTAGGGCACTGGAACTTCTTCAATTAAAGTTTCGATGGTCGTTTGCAGCATTTCTAAATACCTTGGACCGCTCAATGTGCCGTCAATAAAAACGGGCCCTATTATTTTATTTTTAATAACCCCAGCCCATACATTGGCGCTAAAACGCACTTGGTGATGCGTCTCTCGCACCAAATGGGGATTGTTGAATGACCACCAATGTTCATTATGTACATTGTACAGTCCTACACGTGTGAACAATGCCTCATCCGTCCACAAGATGTTGACTTCGCGGTGATTTAAAAGCCACTCGCACAAGGCTCGACGTGGTGTTGGGTCTGGGTCATGGAGCTGCTGTACGGGCTGAAAGTGGTATGGATGGAGTCCGGCTGTATTTAGCAACTTCCATATCGCGTGCTGGCTCACACCGAAACGACGTGCCGCATCGTAGGTACTGGCTCTTGGATCTCGCTCAAAGAAATCAAAAATGCTTTCTTCGATTTCGATCGCCAGTAGGGGTCTGCCAGACCCTCGTGCATGATTCGGGGTTCTGAACTGTCCGTGATCAAGCAGCCTTTGAGTGGCCGCTAAAATGGTCCTTTCATTAGGGACCGCGGGGTTTAGGTTAGGTTAGGATTCCATGGGCTCGCATTTGAGGTATGCTCTATCCATAACGATATCCATGATCCTCATTGGCGTACGGATTACCGAACGGTGTAGTCGCGTTTAAAAGTAACTTGTTACTTTTAAAAAGGGTGTCCTACTTTTTAGTGTCATATAAAATAAAAATATATAAGAATAACTTGTGTTAAAATTAACTCTTTGGATGAAAATATTAATAATTATAGTAAGGACAATGCCCCACGTGCTCGGTCGCAATATAGTGGTTCGACCAGTAGCAGCGATTCTTCTACCACGGCGCGTAAAAGGAGACATCGTAGGCGAAAGGAGCGGCGCCGCCGTACAAAGCTAAGTAAATTAGAGGACGCCTTTGAAAAACTTACTGAAAAAGTATCCTCTTTGCAAGATCTTATTGTTAAGATTAATACTCAGTCGTGCATGTCTGACAGTGAGTCTATTCTTTATATTCCGAGCACTACTGAACTGGATAAGGAATTAAACAAAGAAAAAGGGATTGATTTTAAAATACAAACTACCCTCAAGTCACAGACATTACAGACAAATAATACGCATCTCGAATTGCTTAACAAATTGCAACATTTTAACTCGCCTGACTGGGCTCAAGTACGTTATTCTGAAGTACAAAAACTTTATAATTCTACCCCAGGTTTTGTAGAGTTAGAATGTAATGATGTTTTGAAAAATTTTGAACGTAATCGTTCGTTTGCGGTCGTTGAAAATTCTTTAGCTGCTATGTCACATGCTGTTATTTTGCAAAACGAAGCGTTTCAAAAAGGCTTATGCCAATTCATTTCATGGGTATCCGAATTAAAAAACCCAACGACCACTGAAGAGATTACTTCAAAAATAAATGAACTGTTTGCCGACGGGGAATACCAAAAAATACAATCGGATTTATTACAAATGATATGTGGCAAACGGGCTGATATAGTGCAACAACGTCGTGATAATATTATTTGACGATTCAAAGTTTACAGATTTTATAGGAAAACAAATCGCGTCTTAAAAATTTTTCAAGCCGCCCCCATTAAATTATCCTCGCAGGGTAGATCGTATAAACGTTCTGTTCAAAGAAGGGACACACAAGGAGGTAGGAAATATATAGTGCCTGTGCGCAACAGTGCAAACTATCGCCCCTCCACTAGTAGTGGCTTTAATCCTGCGCAAGGACGTAAGAGACGGGCAGAAGAGTTTTTTCGTCACACCGAAGATACACGAGGCGGTAAGAAACGTAGTACCCTGGGACGGCGTGATAAACGAGTCGATTGACTATCATCAACGTTTTCAAGCCGGGGGAATCAAACATCGGGTAAGTGTCTGGAGGAAGTTGGGGGCACCTTTATATATACTAAAAATAATATCAGGCTATCGGATCCCCTTTTTAAGCATATTACCGCTTGTTCATCCCTTGAGGATTCCCAAAAGATTTCACACAATAAATTCAAAAGAAATTTTAATCCAATTAAAGAAGCTAGTAGATCAAGAGGTGTTAGAAAAAGCTTCAATGACTCCGAGCTTTGTCTCAACAATTTTTCTTGTACCAAAAAAGGAAGCGAGGCATTCGTTTCGCCCGGTCTTCAATTTTAAATTACTAAACAACTATGTCAAAATAGACAAATTTCGATTGGTGAACATGTACAAAGTCCCCGACTTCCTCCAACCACAGGATTGGTTAGTGAAAATAGACCTCAAAAATGCATATCTTCACCTGCCAATCGCGCCAGGGCACAGACGTTTCCTCAGATTATTAGTGTTGGACCAACTTTGGCAAATGACCTGCCTCTCCTTTGGTTTGGCAACTGCTCCGAAGGTCTTTGCCAGCCTGACGAATTGGATCGCGCAGATCTTAAGAGACCAAGGAGTGCGATTGCTGATATATCTCGACGATTTTCTCCTGGCAAATCAGAATCGAGAAACTCTGCAAAGTCACACGAACTTAACGGTAAGACTTCTGCAGTCCCTTGGTTTTGTAATAAACTTTCAGAAGTCTATATTGACTCCAAAGCAGTCAATCGAGTATCTGGGGATATTATGGGATCCTTGGCAAAATGTCAAATTACTACCACCAACAAAGGTTCGCTTATTGCAATCGAGAACATCGAAAATGGCAAAATCCACCAAGGTAATTTTAAAAGAAGTCCAGATTATACTAGGACTTTGGAATTTTGCCAGTTTCGTAGTCCCGCGAGGGCGCTTAAATTCTCGTGCAATGCGGTCAGCATTGCACGAGAATTCAGCAATTCCCTATTGCGAAAGAATGTAAAAGGTCGTACACAGATGCCCGTCAAGGTAATTCCGAACCTGCAGTGGTGGATACAAAATCACAATATGGCTTCTCAACTGCACGGTACACCTCCAACTTATTTCCTTACGACGGACTCGGCCAAGACAGGTTGGGGTGCGCAGCTCAACAACGAGACCGTGTGGATGGATGTGGCAGTTGGTTAGTACAGGAAAGAGACGCTCACACCAATATCTTGGAGATGTTGGCAATTTTGCGAGTAATTCAGGTAAGAGGTCGTCTAATGACCGATACAAGCTTATTGATACAGAGTGACAACCGAACTGTAGTTTCTTACCTGCGCAACGAAGGCGGCACATAATCACAGTCTCTTCTAAACCTAACATACGAAGTCTTGGACGAAATAGATTTTATCGGATACATATATTATGTCGGTATATCACCTTCCCGGTCGATACAACTACGTAGCAGATCGGCTTTCAAGGAAATCTGCCCCGAGAGAATGGCATTTGCTTCCCTGTGCTACCGGGAAAATTTTTCAGCGCTACGGAGTTCCCGAGATAGATCTTTTCGCGTCACGAACTGCTCATGTAGTACCCACGTATGTAAGTCTAGAATTAGATCAGGCGGCTGCTTTCCACAATGCCTTCGGTCACCCTTGGCACTACAGGTTAGCATGGGTATTCCCACCACCGTGTCTGATACCCAGAGTATTAGCACACCTGAACCAGTCAACCGGCATGTACCTGGTGATAACACCCGATTGGGAGAAGGTCTTTTGGAGAGCAGATCTGGTGGCTCGCTCCATTCGCCCTCCTTACCAGGTGAGGGATTTGGACCAAGTCTTGATAGATACAACAACCAATCGACCGCCTCCACAAGTTCATCGATTGAATTTAAAGGTGTGGCTAATACAGGGTGGTCATCACTATTAGATTCTTGGCAGAAAGATCAGGTAGAAATTTTAGAAGGTAGCTGGAGGAAATCGACCTTGAATACTTATAAGCCGGCATGGTTACGATGGTGTAAATGGTCACGTGACAATATTGTGAGCTCTATGAACCCATCCCCGGAAGATGTGGCTCGATTTCTAACTGATTTGCATCTTAAATTTAAATTTGCCTATAATACAATTGCAGTACATAAGTCGGTGGTATGTACTTTTTGTCGTCCATCTAGTGGCTTCTCATTAGGTTCTCACATTATTATAAAGCAAATATTAAAGGGTATAGCCTTAAAACAGCCACCCAAAGCTAAAAGTCCTATTTGAGACATTAATGTTTTAATTAGATTCTTAGTTGACAATATTCCCTCCAAAATGTCATTGTTCGAAATTTCTAAAAGAACTGCAATTCTCCTTTTATTGTGTTCCGGGCGCAGAGTTCATGACCTTACATTATTGAATATAAATAAAGAAAACTTTGTAAAGAGTGAGGATTCTATAGTGTTTTGGCCCATTTTTGGGTCCAAAACTGATAATTTAACTTATAAGCAATCCGGCTGGCGCTTACTTAAAGGCGAGTCGAACTCTAACATTGACCCAATTTATTGGATTGACAAATTGCTAGAGTAATGACCGAAGGGGTAATATTGAGAGCTTATTTATTAGCACACGTGGTGAACCCAAACCAGCTACCCGCACCATAATAGGGGGCTGGATTAAATCGTTGTTAAAACAAGCTGGAATAAACACTAGTCCAGGTAGTGTGCGATCGGCGGTAGCCTCGGCAAGTTGGTCAGATAATATTCCCGTTGATCAAATTTTGGAACGAGGAAATTGGCGCTCTGCTCAGACATTTCACAAATGAATCGAGTCATTCAAATCAGATAGTAATCTGTTTCAAACTATAAGATGATTTACTTAATCGTAATATCGATGTAGTACTATAATTAAACTCATAGGAACTAATTCTGTTGATTTATATAAGTTATTAACTATCAAAAGTTTAAAATAGAATAACATTTTTGATCACATTGGCGTTCTAATTTAGTCCCAATCCAGCAGTCGATAACAAACACTTCTCAATTTATGGCTTAGAGAAAGGTACAGTCAAGCTTAATAGAAAAATTTTACCTAAATATAAAATTTATATTAAGCATACTTACCTTTCTCTAAGCCAATTTATATTTCTGTCTGCTGATTCTTATTATAAATGTATGTGATTGATATCCTTATCAATTACTGTAAATTGAGCCGCAATGAGGATCATGGATATCGTTATGCGCTGCGCAAACGTATCCCCACTACCTGCCGGATTGGGGCGGATGTGACGCTGCGGGGCTTTAGCGCTTCACCGTACCGGAACCGGATACGCCTATCTCAATTTATGGCTTAGAGAAAGGTAAGTATGTTTAATATAAATTTTATTTTTAGGTAAAATTTTTCTATTATTACGAATAGATTGTGTCCATATTTTGCTGATTTAAAGCAGGAAAAATTTTTTTTTTTAAGTATTGAATAATAATGGAAATGTGTTCTATTACTGATATAGAACCACCAAAAAAAAATTGCGCTCTGGTTAAAAACTTTTCCTGTATAATGACAAGTCCTTATCACCCAAAGTCGAATGGTCAGCCTGAAAGTTCAGTTAAAATTATGAAGAATTTATTTAAAAAATGTCAAGAGTCAAATTCAGATCCATACATGGCACTATTGCAATATAGAAACACAGCAAAGGCTAACTTCCCGTCACCAGCTCAATTGTTAATGTCCAGAAATTTAAGAATACACATACCGGTTAGTAGTGAGAAACTTAAACCAGACAGTTTTATAGTTATTGAAAGAGACTACCTTGTCACTTTCAATAACTATAAAACTGGCTTTGATAAAGACCGTGCTCAAACTAAATATTATTATGATAGGAACAAAAAACCCTTATCAATTTTACAACCAGGAGATCATGTAAACTTTAAGAAAAAACCTGATTCAGATTGGCTTGCAGCTATTGTAATAGAAAGATTGAAATGTCAAAGATCATACATAATTCAAGACAGCAAAGGTAATAAGTATAGAAGAAATAGAATAAAAATTAGGTATAGATGCAATGAAAGTTGCCACAAGTTTGACAACAATGACATACAATCTAATGATGTTTTAACAGAAAACATTAAGGAAAGGGAAAAGAAGATGTGTGAAAGCCAGTTGGTAGCAGACAAATCATCCAATATTAATTATAAGACTAGGTCAGGAACAGAAGTAAGAAAACCCAAGAAGTTTTGTCAAAATTAGTTTGAAGTTTTTAATTAAGTTTATTGATTAAGGCACTTAATAAATAAGGTAATTAATAAGAGGAAAAGTTATATTCAAATAAGATATTAAGATGATTGTTTACTTGTGTGACACACTCAATAATATCATGTTAACTTTAAGTTAAGTTCAAATTTGTTTATTTTTGATCAATTTACTAAACATTGATTACTGTATTTGGTCTGGGACATCCCTATTCAGACAACTTATCATCTCTACTTCCGGTTCTGGTCCTTTTCCAATATGTCTCGCTCTGATGTAAAGAGGTCCCGTCTGGTTAATGTTATATCCAAATAAATATAAACAAGTCTCAAGTCAAAATGTCTATTATTCCACACACAACATCATAACAGACTGTAATGAACATGATATTTAATACTTGATTAATGTATAAATTTAATTTTCAGTCAAAAAAAGTCTTAAAATTATGTAATGGCAGCACCTTCTTTATCTTTCATAATCATTGTCACTATCCGTCATTGTCATGCATTTGTTAGTTATGTCATTTAAGCTTTGCACAGACCTATAACTAACATAGAGGGACGCATTAAAAAACAAACAATGCAACGCAATGTTATATTTTTCTGCCCATTGTACTTTCAAGAACAGGAAATAACTCTTTAGGCACACTGGCATCGCGTAACGTCTTCCACACGACATCATAACAAACCATGTCAAAAGCCCTGCTCAGGTCTAAGAAACAAGCATAGACCAGTCTTTCTATCCACATAATCACCAACAACTGTTTACACTGGTTTTATGCTGAAAGAAAGATGCAATAGTGTGATTCAACAGTGCAACAATCACTTACAGTCATAAAGTACTAAAAACTTTTTTCACGACGTTACATATTGTGTTTTATAGTACATCTGCCTAGCCTTTTCCCAACTATGTTGGGGTCGGCTTCTAGTCTAACCGGATGCAGCTGAATACGTGTTTTACGCTTCTCCACAACACGATACCCCTTGGTTAAAGTGGTCGTCAGACTTTCGGACTTCTGACGACCCGTAACGGCTGTCAAAATTCTACAAATGACAGCCGACGGCTTTACGTGCTTTTCAAGGTACGGAGGGGTCTTGGTATGTAAAGATGGTCACCCATCCACGGACCAACCGCGGCAAGTATAACTTAACCTGATTGATCGACCCGTTCGCGTCTTATTCATTGGCCACAAGCCCCTAACACCTACAAATCAAACGACATGTAAATCATTAAAATGCATCCACACGTCGGGATGCTACGAGAGAATAAAGAATCTTACATACATAAGGCATAACTACATACTTATGTGCCATACAAAAACATAACCCTTCTTGTCGGTTTGACTTTTTTGACGATTCCTATTTTATTTATAACTCTGTGGTGCTGCGTTGACAAAATCATGAATGTTTTGTTGTGATTTTTTGTGATTAGTTCCAAAATATTATTGGCTGTGTTTCTGGTTATATTTTTTGCATTTCTGAGTGACTTCGCCTTTCTTGAACTATGGATCTTCGCATTACAGTTTACCTGGGCTACAATAACAATACCTATAACTTCTCGGACCACTTTGATTTTGCCTGGTTTCTAACGAAGATCAAACGTTCTATAAACTGGGGCATAACAAATTAATCATTTGGAATAGCCGTTAGATCTTAGTGAAATTAAATCTGCTGGAAGACAGTGGATAAGTTTGCAATCAACAGGTTTGAAAAAAATGACATTTGAGAAGGATCTTTATGTCCCTTCACCAAGTTTTATGGCGAACAAAAATATACAGGGCTATTAAACACCATTGAAGCTTCTTATTACATTTTGTTTCGTTTGTGTCCCTTTCTCCTCCTTCCAGAGCCAAGCTTGTATGAGAGCGTTATCCATCTCCTTTCGGAATTTAAGTAATTAATAACAATAATTAATGAATTCTATTATCATTCTGAACCTACTCGTTACAGTCATCACAATCACTATTTCCGCATTCATTTTCCTGGTTATTTGTAGGTTTAAGACTTTCGTAGAAGCTGTGATGGCATTGTGGTATCAAATTGGCAGTACATAAGACATCAAATCTCTCTTTTTATGATTTGATATTTCTGGTGCCTAATCATAAGCATGTTCCAATGTTATATTTTCTGAGATGAGGCCCCTTTGTTTCCTTTTCCTCAAATCCATACATCGTTGTACCAGTGGTATCATGGGTACTATTTACTCATTCCCATGAATCCACCAATCGAATAGTGAAATTTTTTAAAATTTATAGGGTTAGTTAATTGATTCAGGCGTGACTTTGCGGAAACCCTCTCTAATACTGACATTTTAATACTTGTGATAAAGGATTTAAAATGTCAGTATTAGAGAGTTTAGAAATTATTAAAAATAATACAGCGAACGTTACACTGTTGAATGAATTAAATACCAGTATGCCAAGGTCGCCTTTGTTGCGACTGTTCGCCCCTTATCGCGCTTATCGCACTGATAACGATTCTAGCCAATCAGCACCGAGCAGTAATCCTATATAAGTGGGGGTGACGGGCAATTTGATTCACAAATTGAATCCTCGAGTGAGTCACACTCAGGTTACACGTGACTCACTCGATCAAAATACGACTCCACAGTGTACACACACACTGTTGTGTAACGTTTACTAAGTTAATATAGGCATGTTGCGCAACTAAAACAGACAGCCACCACTCCACATATGCATCTCACAACGAGTGCGATGACGCGGCGCGGGCGTGCCTACGTCTCGCACAGACACTAGGCGGTGTTACAAAACAATACAAGCCGCCTACACACACACGACAGCCCTTCCCCCGAACTGTAAACGGCTAGCTCTGTGAGCAGGGAGGGGGGGGACTACACCCCGCCCCGTGGGCGCGCCGAGTCGACATCTTCCGATGCTGGTTAATCTCCTGCTGGGCCTCAGTTTAGCAATAAACTGTCTCACCTAGTAGGGACGGACCGCCGAGATGTCGTGAAGATAGCGACGCTACTATTAGCGTCGCGACGCGCCTACGGAATAACACATTGCAATCTAACACACGAGCGCGACCTAAACGCGCTCATTACCATCGCCGCTTAGGCACCCATAAGGAGGGGCCCATAGTTATGGGCCACAGTATAGCCTCCGCGGGCAAGGGGCGAAGCCCCGACCCCGCCAGCCACACCCCCCTGACGGGGGTGTAGCGACTTCTACACATCGGTTTGATTCACTTTGCGTCCAGCGCTCGGTGTGGTAACTCGTCGCGTTCTGGTTTGCAATTGGTCAATCGTCATCCTGAGGATGGCTCGTGAGAGGTGAAACACGTGTCCATTTCTTACAGGGTTTTTTAGGACTCTTGAAGAATAGTCAAGCGGATAGGTTACTAAATATATCTACGTCTATTGTATTTTTATAGGGTTATGTTTTAGCTGAATTAAACCACGATTAGTTTGATGATTGTAATCCGAGAGAATACAGAGGTGTTGAACAATATTAAATACTAAATTAACACTAACCGAGACTAAGGTGACGACCGGGTGCGTAGGTGCGTACGTGCTCATAGTTTGCTCTCGCGCGCTGTACTAACGTTGAGTAGAGGGGGCGCGCGGGGATCGCGCGGCACCGACTCGAGCGCTGAGGCGGGCAAAGCGACGACTCGGTTGGGGGGGATGAGTAGTAACATTAATAACTGGCTTCGCGCTATAAATTTATTTAACGCAGTTTCCCCAATTCGTGGCCTAATGTTATTTATCTGTGCACTATTCAATAGTCGCTATTGATGTCTGCTGGTTTCCGTTTTTAGGCACTGCATTCAAATTGCTGTTAGGGCCACAATTCCTTTTTCACTTTGCTTTTCGCCATAGATTTCGCGTCCAATGATAGCAGCATCCTGTCGACTGTCACTTTTGAAAATGTAGAATTTTAAAGCTACGACTTCGATAATTTAGATCACATTAGCTTAACATTAGAGATAAAGATGAAATCATTTATTAGTAGGTAGATAAACTTATTTTTAATACCATTTATGTAGCACTGCACTAATTAATCTGGGGGTACCACGGGGTCGAATTCAAGTTCCCCTGACAGAACCAGGGGTGCCTTGGGTCCGGAATGGAAATTTTGCACTATTTGAGACAGTTTCTTCCAGTCATAAATCTGTTGGTAGCATATTTCATTGTGACTGATAAATACCACTAGGTATTCGAAAACTATAACAACAAAATAAAAAATATTTTTTATTTTTTGCTTTTCAGTTTTTGGTTTCGTTGGTTAATTTTTTTGTATAAAAGAGATTTTTTTAAAGCTCAAACACGATGTAATTGCTGTAAACTGCTGAGGAGCTCTCGCGACTGACTTCCATTTCCATCATCAGATCAACTCCAGGTTAAAGACCTGGAGTTGATGAGTTGGTTGTGTCATCAGAACTACATATATACGCACACATACTGTGCGAAATTTCAACAGAATAAAAAGTTATTTACGCGTCGACTTGAGAATCTCCTCCTTTTTTTTCGTCGGTTAAAAACTCAAAATTATCTTCTACCTAAAAGATCACGCAGGTGACACATTCTTACACCATGTACAACAACAACAGCACAGCACAGACTGATTGCTACTGGCACTCATCGTATTGAAAGCGCGGGGTGAGGGGGCACGCGGGGATATCGCGCTACACAAACGACGAAACGAAAAATCAGTGCGCCTCACAGCCGCGTGCCCGCGTGATGCGGACATCAAAATAGAAGAGTAGGTTGGTTATTATAAAATGTCCTTAAAAGGAATTAGAATTTAACGAAATTTCAGTGAAACACTGGGTCCATTTAAGATGTCTCAACACAGTTTTTTTTTTCGTACATTTCATGTAGTCTGTGTAGAAATACAAGAAAAGTAAAAAGATTCCTGACTCTAGATATCGTAAGATGTCAGAATCTTGAACTAGTTTTCGGTAAAAATATGCATATTAATGTCTCAGTGAGACATTGAAACCTAGGCACTTAGGTTGCGTTTTACATATATCCGATTTTTGAATCAGAAACAAGAGCAAGTTTTTTACATGAAATAAAACTTATCTCAATTTGGACTTTTTTAGGGTTCCGTAGTCAACATGGAACCCTTATAGTTTCGCCATGTCCGTCTTTCCGCGGCTTAGCTCAGCGACCGTTGGTACTAGAAAGCTGTAATTTGGTATGGATATGTCACCGGAAAATAACAAGAACCGCCAATTTATAAATTTTCTAGCAAATTTATAAACTTTCGTAGGATTCTAAACGAGAGAAAAATTGTATTATTTTACGGCCACATTTTCGCAAATTGATAAACTTACCGAAGTCACGCGTAAAATAATAAGTAAGCAATAACCAAACGCCATGTGCGCTCTGATTGGTTGAAAAAGTCACGTGTTCCTTCTCCTTCCTCTCCACCGTCATTGTTCGCCACGGAACGTAAACAAACTTGTTGTTCGTGTGTTTTTGTAAAGTTTTTAATGTTGTTACTGTGTTGGAACTGTGAAAATAGTTTTATTTTGCTAAGGTTACTAATATAAACCCATAATGAGCGACCTAGAAGCTGCGTCTTCGGTCTGTTTGTACCCAAGTCTATGGACACAAGCATTGCCACTGACAACATCGACCAATCAGAGACCAGTGTGTTATTTGCCGTATTTTAAAGAAGCGTAAAATTAAAAGCTCTTCTGTGATTGGTCGAACCGTTTAGAATCTAACGAATGGATATCCGTTAGTTTATAAATTTACCACGAGACGTCGCAAATTGATAAATTTGCGAAAATGTGGCCGTCAAATAATACAATTTATCTCTCGTTTAGAATCCTACGAAAGTTTATAAATTTGCTAGAAAATTTATAAATTGGCGGTTCTTGTTATTTTCCGGTGACAGATATAAATACAAATGAGGCCGACAAAGTGGTAAAAAAAATCGTATTAAATATTGTTTTTTAATCAAATCAAATCAAATCAAATCATTTATTCCTTTGCAAACATGGGTTATGTACATAGGTGTTGTCATAGAGTAAGTTCTCCATGTTTTGCCGTCAAGTGGGCATGCAAATCTTATTCAATTAAATATTATTTTAAATTAACATTAGAAATATTAATAAATTCATTTTAAAAAAAATTACAAATTAAAATCAAATCATTTAAATTACAATAGAATAGAAAATGTCATAATAAATTTTATATCAAATGTCATTGGCTACAATAATACGAGTAACTATGTCAATGTATACAATATAAGCATGTCAATTTAAAGTAAATATATTTATACTAATCTATTCTATCCTCTAAAAACTCATTGATAGAGTAGTAAGCCTTTCCAATCAATATTTTTTTGAGTTGCGATTTAAAATGGTTTATGTTGGTCATGCTTTTTAAAGTTTTTGGTAGTTTATTGTAAATCTTTGGACCCATGCCGAGACAACTCTTTGAGAAAAGTGCAGTATTGTGTTGTTTTGATTTTAGTGTGCTTTGGTGACGTCTAGTATTATGTTTTCCAAATTTTGACAGATTCTCCTTAACAAATAATGAAATTTCATAAATATAGAGGGATGGAAGCGTAAGTATTTTTAAACTAACGAAAAATGGTTTGCAACTTTCGGTGGTTTTTAACAAACATATGGCTCGAAGACATTGTTTTTGGGCCTTAAATGCCACTTCTCTATTGGTAGAGTTGCCCCAAAATATTATGCCGTAACGAAGAGTTGTGGAGACAAATGCATGATATGCAGTAAGGACAGTATTACGATTTGCAACCTTATTCAAATTGTATAAAGCATAGCAAAATTGATGAATTTTTTTTATCATAGTCTCCATGTGTGTTTTCCATGTCATGTTTTCGTCTAGCCAAATACCTAGAAATTTGGTTCGTTCCGTTTTAATAATCTTATTTTGGTCATAATTAATGTCAAGAATTTTAGGATTAGTTCTTTGTTTAAATGTCATTATTTGAGTTTTATTAAAATTAATGCGTAAGTTGTTATTATTTAGCCATTGAATTATAAGACTTAAGCTACTGTTTATGTCATTTTCATATGAGTCACTATTTTTACCAGAAAATACTATAGTGCAGTCATCAGCAAATAGGGTCATAGGATGTGGTATGGTTTTCGGAAGGTCATTTATATAGCATAAAAATAATAAAGGGCCAAGCACACTTCCCTGAGGCACACCATAGTAAATTTGTCTCTCTCTCGATTGGTAATTAATTTCAGTTTTAGTTTGAACATCTACTGCTGAAATACTACTTACCTGTTTTCTGCCAGTAAGGTATGACTTTATTAATTTTAAAACTTTGCCCCTGATGCCATATTTATATAGCTTATTTAGAAGGATTCCATGGTCAACATAATCGAAAGCCTTAGTCATATCCATAAATAAGGCTGTTACAGGTATTTTTTGATCCATATTTGTAACTATTTCATTGATCAATTCATAAATGGCCATGTTTATGTTTTTACACTTTCTAAAACCATACTGCTCTTTAGTTAAAATGCCATTTTTTTTCAAGAAACATGTATATCACATTAAACGCCGATTCAAATTTGGTGATGTTCCGTTTGGGCCATGGGGCTCACCGGTGAGCGACAGCAATACTACCCGTTCAGGCCGTGGGGCTCACCGGTGGCCGCGCGACGGGCTCGTGTTTGAACTCATTTTTCTCGCTGGAGGACACAGTGCCGGTACAAAACTATATTGAGCGTGCCCGGCGCGGCCCTGGAGACCAGTTTACGCATGCTAGCTCGTTTCGACACTAGGTATAAAAAAAGCCTTTGTTGATTTTTTGGCTAAGTACACAAGATGTGGTTTTAAAATAAAAGAAGGTTTAAAAAATATATGTTTTATTAGAAAATATTTAAAAACGTTTTATTATACGTTAGGCAATCACTTATTTTTGAACTTAGTAAAAAATAAACTAAATAAACTTCGAAAAAAACTTAAAAAACTTCTCAAAAAATTACTACGTATTTAACAACTTTGTCATGAATATTTGGCACATAAATGAAATCAGTGTTAACAAAAATAATTCTCTTCTTTGAGGCTAAAAAATTGGTCAATGATGAAGCACATTGAAGCAAGATATGCAGAGAAAAGGTTTCTCCGGGCATTGTGGACAAAACGTTTTCACCTTTTTAGTCTTGTTTTTGGCCAACTTTCTGCCGTAAGTAGCTACATTAATTTTATAGCAATTCACACATGTTCGCCTGCTTGTTCTGGCTTGTCCTTCTTTTTGTTGCAGTTTGTGTGCCATTCTTCTAGGTCTTGCAACTGGAACATCTTGTTGGCTGCAAAACGACTTCAGTAATTCTAGCCGAAAGTCTGCCATTTGTATTTTCTTGCCAGTGACGCTTTGATACAAGACCAGTGCATTGACCACTGCTGTGTTCAGGAGAAGGTTGATTGCATACTTCTTGTACCATTTTATCGATTTCCTCAGTGGAGTTGAGTAAGCAGCCATCTGATCTGACATATCTACAGCCCCTTTAGCGCCGTTATAGTCAATGACTATTTTTGGTTTGGAAACAGTTCTGTTGCGTTTTCGGACATTCTGGAATCGCACTGAGTGTTTTGTGGACAGCAAAAAGACGTCTCTTTTATCCTTCCACTTCATTACAGTTATGCCCTCACTGCTTTCCTTTGCCACGAATTGGCCTCGCTTCAGTTTAGCATTTACTACATCCTTTGGCAGATGCTTCCGGTTCTTCCGAATGGTGCCTACGAGATGAGTCTCTGCATCCAGAAGTTTTTTGGCAAGATCTATACTGGTGTACCAGTTGTCGGTCACTAGTGTATGTCCCTTGTATAAAAGATCGCTGCATAGAGACATAACTACGTTCAACGGTGTAGTATTGACTTCGTCGTTGTTCTTTCCTGCGTATACATTTATTTTGTATGTATATCCAGGAATGGTACATAGCTTGAACTCCTTTATACCATATTTATGCCTTTTTTGTTTATTGTACTGCCGAAAAATGATTCGTCCGCGAAAAGGCACCACGCTTTCATCTATGCAGATCTCTTCGGAAGGGGTGTAGTTTTTTTGGAAGTTCCTGTTCACAACTTCGAGCAATTTCTCAATCCTGTGTAATCTATTAGATTTATTGTCTTCGTCTTGCTGAGAAAAGTGCAGCATTTGCAACAGCAGCTCAAATCGGTTTCGACTCATTATTGTTCGAGGAAAATTCTGTTCAAGTACAGGATCTTTTGACCAATAGTCGGATATTTTGGGTAATTTTACGATCCCCATGAAAATAATCAATCCGAAAAATCGTTTCATCTCTGCTGCGGATGTTGGTTTCCACTGGCGAATTCGCGCAGATTTAGATGCTGCGCCAGACCCTGTGACTTTATTGATAGCAAAGCTATTCGTATAATCCGCCACCATTTCGAATATTTCGTCAGGTACTAAAAGATGATAGAAATCTGCTGGGGTCTTACCGACCATTTCTCTTACAAGTCGTGGATCTAATCCTGGGAATTCAGTGTACGGGATAATCCGACGCTGATTACCTTTTGGTTGGTGCCATATGGTAGATGATGCAGGAAGCGACGCGGTGTGACCAGAAGTACTTGGCACGGCATTTTCAAGTTCAATGTCGCTCGTGTCAGTAATGGACAGAACTCGTCGACGTCGCTTTCGTAAAGGTGGTTGTAAGTCATACTCTTCCTCAGACTCCGAACTTAGCTGAAAGCTACTATTGAGCAAGGAAATTTCAATATTATCAATCTGCGTCAAATCGTCATTTGTTATTTCAAAGTCTTCAAAATCATCCATGATTCACACCACACTTTTCCTTAGAGTCAGGCAGGATACAGTTTATTCACTTTAGAGATAACCAGGGTAAAACTTTCACTAAAACAATCCAAAATAATTATGTAATAAGAAATATTAACAATGCGCGTGACCTTGCATGCGATTACTCTCTAATGGCGCGTGTCTAGCGCACGCAGTGCTTCCGGGAATCCCGGAGGGCGCGGGGTGTGGCCGGCGCCCCGACCCCCGCGGCCCCGCGCGAACGAAATGCAGATTTTCTACGGCGTGCGCCGTGGTGGTCACCAGTGTACGGCAGCAATTATTTCGTTAATTCTTTGGATAGTAATAAGAAATAATTATTTAGAGTAGGGTTTTTGACTATTTTAAACCGTATGAGCCAATAAAATATAATGTGTAAAATTTGTCGAAATCGCGAATCGGCGTCAGCCCATATGGAAAGTATAGTGTCGCTCACCGGTGGCCACCACGGCGTTCAATGTGATATACTGTTATAAATAACCTTTTCAATTATTTTGGAAAATATTGAAAGAAGAGCAATGGGTCTGTAGTTTTGTATATTTTGAGGATCATCCTTTTTATGTAGTGGTTTTATTACGGACAGTTTTAAGTCTTCGGGAAAAACACCATTTTCTATACATAGGTTAGTAATAAAGCTAAAAACCGGTGAAATTTCAACAGCTACGCTTTTTATTATCTTAGTCTCAATGTCGTCAAAGCCAGAGCTATTCGTATTTTTCAGAGTCGTAATTATTTTATAAATGTCAATTGGTGCTGTGGGTGATAAGAATAATGAATTAATGTTTGAATTTGTTACTGTTATTTTATGGTCAGAATTGTTAGTTGGCTGTATTTGGTCAATAAAATTATTATTAAATAGTTCCACAATGTCAGTTGGATTTGTTACGTATTTATTGTCAATAAGGAGTTTATAAGGACTGTTCCTTGGAATGTTATTTTTTGATGAATTTATAACCCTCCAGGTTGCTTTAGTTTTATTTGCAGCGTTATTGATAAAATGGCTATTTTGCGATTTTTGGGTCAATTTCATAATTGTTTTTAAACGTTTGGAATAGGAATTAAATCTTTGTTTATTGACTACATTTGGATGCCGCCTGAAGGTCCATAGCATCTCACGTTTACGTTTAGAGCACAGTTTAATTCCTTTTGTGATCCATTTCTGTGGTTTAGTAGTCACATTTTTTATTTTCTTTAAAGGGAAACACAGATCGTAAAATAATTTGAATAAGTTATGAAATTCTTTAAATGCATTGTTTGGATCTTTGCAGCTATAAACACTATTAAAACTAAGACTTTGGAGAGCCTCTTTAAATTTTTTGATATTTTCCTGGCAAAAATCACGTTTATAAGAGAACCAGTGTGTGATCGTGCAGGTCTTTTTGACGGGACATTTTATAATTTGAGCTGTATGGTCAGAGACGGCTAGCTCCATTACTTCACATACACTTCCTCTTACATTGTGTATAATATTATCGATGCATGTACCGCTATCTAGCCGGGTTGGTTCACGCACACCTAATTTTATATTAAAGTTATGTAAGAGATTTTGAAATTGCATTGACATTTTCGTGTTTTTTAAAATATCGATGTTAAAGTCTCCGCAGATCAGCACCTTTTTTTTAGAATTGGAACATATTTTCCTTAAGATTCCATCAAAGTTATAGAAAAATGAAGTTAAAGAGTCGATATTATTCTTAGGAGATCTATAAATACAAACTATAATTATTTGATGCCCGATTAATTCAATTGCACAAGATTCTAAGATACAAGAACTGCAATATTCTATTAAGTCGAGAATTTTATACGGATGTTTATTATTTACTAAGATGCATGAGCCACCTCTCCGAGACTTTCTTGCATAGAAGGTAGCAAGAGTATAATTTGGAATACAAAGATTGCAATGGTCTTCTTCTGTCATATTGTGTTCTGTAACACAAAGTACATCCACATGTTTACCAAGGCTAGCAAGATCATTTATATGTAAGCTTAATAAGTCCGATTTACTTATTAAACCGTTTGTGTTTTGATGAATAACATGAATATGGTTATACAAGAAAAAAATTTTGATTGTTCCCAGCTTCAGGAGCACCTATTTTATGAGAGACATTGTCAATATTATTGGAATTGGAAAAACAATTATGAAAGGTCATGTCAATATCATATTTTACATTGCAAAAAATATTTTTCATACCCGTATTATTAATCACACCATTTAACTTAGAGAACATTGTATAATCAAAAGGTATATCATAATTAGAGTCATATAGAAATGCATAGTTGTGTAACTGAATGTCATTGTATAACAGGTTATTGAACAATTCTACTCTTAAATTGTACATATTAGAGAAATAGCTGTATTTATACGTAGGTAAACATATTATAATATTTGTGTTATTCACGGCTACAAGTGTTTCACGCAAGTTAAGAATTAGATCATGATAGTTGTTTGTTGTGCTGAAGTCCTCTTCGCCGATGAGAATTATGCAGTAATCATCAGTCGTAAAAGTAGTTAATTTTTTATCGATGTCGCTGACAAGGTGCCTTATCCCACAATATGGTTTGAGGTAGTGACATATATTATAGTTCGGGAATGTTGTTTCTGCTATTGATGAGATCGTGTTTGTCTTATTAGAACTCAGAATACACAATTTATGTTTTTGTTTATTGTTAACTACCTCTATATTTGGTTTTAGGGTTACCCCTACACAAAGTGGGGACGGTTGTTTTGTTTCTCGTCAATCCCATGGTGTGGGGTATCGTTGGAAAGGTCGTTTAAAAATAATGCGAGTTTGTCGAAACCATTTTTGGATTCAGGGATCCGTTTGCGGAATATTAAGCTTTAAAGTGCTAATTTTTGTTAGAGCCAAGTGTCCCCCTGCCAGCTAAATGGCTGGGTTTGTATATGTGAAAAAATTCACGGCCGTAGTATATATAACTAAATTAAAAGGAAAACTATCACCGATACGTAGGCTCCACAAGTTACCGAGTAATAATAGACCAACTTAAGTTTGCAGTTGTAAAAACATGTTCTCCCATACAGAATGTATGGGAGAACAAGTTTCTCAACTACAATGTTAAGTTTGTTTTATAAATTCATCCCAACTACGGAACCCTTCATTGTGCATGGTTTGACATGCACTTGGCCGGTTTTTTTAAGATATCTTACTATTGGACTAGGGCAGCGATATATCCCCCCAGGCTTCTAATTTTTTTTAAATGACGGTACGTTTTTATGCCAGTATGATGACCTTCAAACTCGGCACATTGGATCAAAACCGATTTCAGATCTATGGGGTCTTCTGTCGTAAAATGCGGCCGTCATTCCCATATTACGAGAACTCTGACTAGGCATTAAGCTGGACAAATGTTTTCAATTCATCAAGCCTTTTTTTTCATAAATTTTTGGCAGAAGATTTACCGACAAAGTTATGTGGTCTGGAATTTCATAATTGGGATTAAGAGAATGCGTGTACGCACGAAACCCTACGTCGTTAACAATTGAAAAGGTTGAAAATCATACACGATCATTTTTAATAGGCTTAGATCTATATTAGCCTTTTCCTCTGGTTTGAGTTTTTTTTCGTAAATATGCCTGCATTACCTGCTGTAATTTTTTGGCGGTTCATTAATAGGTACCAGTACCTTAAATGCATTGTGATGGTTCATCAACCAACAACCGCTACAAGTTACGTACCTGTAATTTAAAAAAAAAATTACCACACCGTGTTTTGTAATAACCTAAAACGTAAATAGTCACTGTACTTACGCTGCAGGAGACGGAACTGCATCCGCTGGAGCCGGGGTTACAAAATTTGTAGGTCTTGGCATTCGCAGGTAGGAACGAAATTGTTTTGGATTTTTATATAAAATCACAAACATTGAAAATCCTAAAAAATGTTTAATTCGTCACTGTCATCTGATTTTTCATAATGATTGCTGTCTAACTCTTGTTCTTCTGGTACGTTTGATTGACTGAAAGTCTCGAATTCTCGTTGGTGTTTAGGAATAAATACTTCTTTTAGTTTTTTAGGGGCAAGTTTTTTCTTTGGCATCATATAAAATTTGCCGTTTTCCCAACTTATACGAACATCCGATAAATAAATAAATAAATTAATTTTAGGTGATCTTGTTACAGTTGAAGATGTAGCTATGTTAAGTATAGGTGAGAGCTGTAAATCAATAGGACCCTCTATAGATTTTAAATTTTTGAAAACATCTGATTCATCTAAATTATTTAAAATTGTAGATGTATCTATGCTACATAGGGATTGGTTGTCTGTGACTTCGTTTTCACTACACTGTTCAAGAGATTGACTACTTTTTGTTTCACCGTAGAAATCTGAACTAAAGCAGAGTTTACACGAAGCCAGTAATGCTGGCGCCAGTCTGCAGACAAGCCAGCGTTGGCCTGGCCCTTGTTGTTTAGACGCGGCCAATCATTCACGGATTTTTCTTCTGGTGTGCACACGTTTGGAAAAAATAATGAATACGCGGCAAAGGCTGTTGAAAAAGAAATGTTTAAGGAATATCTCTGCACTATTAAGAGAAGAGCTGATTGATATATTACAAAAAAAGGGAGCGAAACGACTTTGGATAAGGAAATGGTTAAGCGATAGACCTGTAACTGGAGCTTCTGCCTTGTTGCTGAAACAACTAAGATTAGAAGATCCTTCTCAGTACAGGTTGGCGTTGCGGGTTACTGCTGAAAACTTTGATGAGTTGCTTTCGCTTATACAGAGCTCGATTCAGCGCCAAGACACTCTGATGAGAGATGCATTACCAGCAAAAATTAAATTAGAAGTAACGTTATCGTTCTTAGCATCTGGAATGAGTTATCGAAGCTTGAGTCATTTTTACCGTGTTTCTAAACCATCTATATCACAATTCATACCAGAAGTTTGTCGAACAATTTATGAAGTATTAAAACAGTTTATTAAGGTAAGTGTTTATTTATTTACTTAAAATTGAAATAATAAGGCACACATTATTACAAAATACAACAAACATATATATTAATATTAAGTGTTATTGAAGGCTTGTTGAATGGCATCACTGTTGTCTACGCTTTCGCCGTAACTGTCATAATTATATGGGGTTTCTGGGGATATGACATTAGTAGTAAACTGGGAACACGAAGAAGAACATGTCGATGGACTGGACTCTGGAGGAGGGCAGATTGTAGGTGTTGTCAGAGAGTATTGGGGTACTATGTAGGACGGAAGAACTTGTGTAGAATTCCAATTAGTAGGTAGCGTATTTTGCGATTGCTGAACCGATTGTTGCACTTGATACGCATTCTTGGCTCGTATATCTGTGAGCATGCATTGAGTCAATATACTCTGTATTTTTTCCTTAGCAATGACTGCCTGTTCCTCTGTCAATTTTTTTAATAGTGCCGAGACGCTTTTTCCAAATAGGTCAAGATCTGTTTCTTCGCAGCGTGTGTTGTCGTTAATTTCCCTTAAGTCATTTATCATGTTAGATATCTGTGATACCTTGCTCCGCTTAGGTTTTGTGGGTGGGGTAAATCGAGGTGTCTCTTCTGCAGACTCATTTTCTAACCCATTTTCAGAGCGAACCAACGATGGTCCTGGTTCATTGCTATTCGATAATCCTGATTCATTGCTATTTGGGGTATCCATGTTATCCTGTAATTAAACAAAATAAATTAATGTAATTGTAATGTTATAGATTTTTTTGTTGTGACTAAAAATGGTATTAAATAGGCCGCTTTAATTACTACCCTTTTTTTTACTGGTACCAAACGCAGAAGAATGGAAAAACATCGAAAGGGGATTTAAAACACGATGGAATTTCCCCTTATGTTATGGTTCTATAGACGGAAAACATGTGACAATTAAAGCTCCTCCTAAAAGTGGAAGTTTATACTTCAATTATAAAAAAACAAGCAGCGTCGTATTGTTAGCTATTGCCGATCACGACTACTGTTATTCGTACATAGATGTCGGCGCGTGTGGTAGCGCATCTGATGGAGGAGTTTTTAAGAATTGTTCTATATACCAAGACCTGGAAAATAACTTATTACCTGACAACGGAGTCATCGTAGGAGATGCGCGGCATTTCCACTAAAGACTTATTTAATGAAGCCGTATCCAGGTGTAAACCTCAGTACAGAAGAAAAAGTTTTTAACTACAGGTTATCTCGGGCAAGACGGATAATCGAAAATGTATTTGGAATCTTAGTTAGTAGATTCCGGGTATTAGAAAAGCCAATACTAACTAACTTGGAAACAGTAGATGCAATCGTTTGTGCTTGTTGTGCCCTTCATAATTGGCTACGAAAGAAATCAAATTCATACATCACCGCTACTTGTGTTGATAGGGAAGATGAACAGGGAAATATTCAGCCCGGTTCATGGAGGAGCCAAATACATGCCCTACAGAGTATTGGCAATCAAGGTAGCAATCATTCAGCAGAAATAGCAAGAGAGAAAAGAGAAGTTTCAATAAATATGTTTAATAACGAAGGAAGAGTTCCTTGGCAATTAAATAGCATACATTAACAATCGACTTCGAAAATCAACATTGAAACGGACAAATACACGCTTCTTTTGTTGTAGTATGCGTGTGTCTTTAAGTGGCTTTATAATTTTGCTTAAATGTAATTTTCGTTTAAAATAAATAATAATGTGATTTTACTTACTATGGTTTTTCTCCTCATAGAAACCGGCTTTACAAACGAATCATATTCATCAAACCATTTTGGCTTATAAACGCTCCCCCCAGCCCCAGATCTTGTAGATTTTTCGATTTTGTCGAGTTCCAAGTAGTACGTATTTCGAATACTTTTGATTTTTGATTTAACTTCATCGAGAGTCAGTTCTTCTATATTCATTCCTACACGAAGTTGTTCTAGTGCCGAAGCGCGCATTTCTTTATTTTGGTATGCATCGCAACGCTTATCCCACAAGCATTCGTGCTCTCTATAAAGTTGTACGAATTTCAAAGTATCCTCTTCGTTGAATTTTCTCGGCCTTTTGTCGCAGAAATTCCAAATAAAACAACAAAGAACACACACCGTACGGACGTTCGCCAGTGACTGGCGAGACTCGTCTACACGTGCCCGCAACGCTGGCGCGGGGGTCGAAGGGTATGCGGGCGGAGGTCACTGGCTAGAAAAATAGACGGTCGCTCTATTCTCGCCAGCGTTGGCAGCCAGCGCTGGCTTGGCTTGAAAAACTGTTTACACAAGGCCAATACCAAGCCAGCACTGGCTGCCAGTCTTATTGGCAGCCAGTGTTGGCTCCGTGTAAACTATGCTAAGAAAGCTTAAATGCTTATTATGTTGGCAAGGGATAAAGCAATCTTGACATTCAAAACAACTAAGACTGCGCAAAGTTACAGTTTTTTTGTTATCAGCAGTCCAAATTACTTGATGAACTTGCATTGTGCCTTTAAAACCTGAGATATTTGGCGGAATTATTTTATCTTCAATATCGCGCTCAGTTATCATATCAAAGTATACGTTTGGTATATTTTTGGTAATCAAAGCCCAGAAGTCTTCATAAGTACCAACATCTCCACCATATTTGACAAAATTATCAGCAGTGCGTTTAACAACCGCTCCTATACCATCTGGGGCCCCTTTTCCGTGACCGGACTCTTGATAATTCCATGTCACTCGACGTATATTGGGGTTAATATCTTGTAATTTAGTTATCATATAAAATATTGTTTTATTCCTATATTGGCTGGAAGGCGAATCAGATAAAAAAATTACTATATCATAAGGCACTGCAGTTTGTGCCATCTTTAAAATGGGACATAAGTGTAGGCTCTAGCGTCATGTTTTAAGCAATCGCTAATTGTGCAAAACGATTTGGTCCGAAATACACCTGCGTCATTATCCTTGTAGTAAAGAAACTTGTTCTCTACTTCCTCCAAAGTGGAAAGATTGTATCTCCTCATAATATTTTAAACAATAATTCTCACTAAAATATACGTGCACTAGTATCTCATGGTCTTTCAAATTTTGTTTTAGTTGCTTGATAACTTCATACTGTACTGTTATATGCAAAATGTGCTTAAGAAATGTATCTTACGATGACTCTAATTTGTAAATCACGTTTCGCGGATAATTTTCAATCTCCTTTGTTTCATAGACACTATTTTAATCTTTTGTTTTCCATCTTTTCCCATAAACGGCTTTTTCTCTACAACCCACTGATGGAATATTTTTTTTTTATCATTTTTAAATTCATGATAGTTCAAAACATTATTTGCGCAGAATTCACATGAACGTTCGAGACATTTTTGCTTTACATCACAACAGAGACTATTTATGACATGAGTTCCCGAACTTTCAGAGATAATTTGGGCATTTTTAAGAGCTCTTATTAAAAGATTAACATTAGAATGTAATTTGCATTGACAAGTGTCTCGGTCTACTTTAGGAAAGACTACCCAATAAGGTCTATACTTACAGGAGGACGAAAAGCTTACACTACATTGCCCCTTTAAAATTTTTTCATGCAAGTTCTTTAAAATATCATTCAGGTAACGCTTCTGTTTCTTCACTCCTTTCTTTTTTATGAATTCCTTTTTCCCCGCTCTGCAACTCTGCTGTTTGTATCTTCTTCAAAAAAGGAGTGGATTTTATTTAACAATATTTGTTTATTTTCCGCAGCTGTTTTCATCTTTCTTCGGGAAAATGGCAATTTGTGAAGTAACTTATATTTTCTTAATTTTGTATCATCTTTGATAACCGTGTCTACAAAATTTGTTTGTCTTTTTTAGTCATTGTTTTATAGGTGTTTTGCAGATTTTGGGATATAGTTTCACTGAAAAGCAGTTGTTTTTTTACTGCTTCCTTCTTATCTGGTCGAATTTCTGTCAATACTTCATCTACCTTTTTTTCTATTGTATTACAGACTTTTTGAGTTATATTACTACTTTTACGTAATACATCCTTTTCTCTTTCTAGTTTTTTAATCCTACCGTTCAATATCTTTACTGTCTTCATATGATTATAACGTATACGTCTTAAAATATTATTAAACTTAGATAATTGTGTAGACTTACTATGCTTGATGGTACTTGGTCCCGGTTCAGCTACCGTCAAAGGATCTGGTATTTGGGTTTCCGCATTAAAACAAAAAATTTATTCACTCTGGGGCGGTGAGTTTTCCACCAATATTCTCTCTAATTTTTGCCTTTTCCATCTTTTTTAGATAGTTTTGAGATTTTTTCCGCCAACGCCTTCGTTGTTCTCTTTGTGCTCTAGGAGTCATGTCTTTAATGCTAACGATCTTATTCTTCTCTTTTCTCACTATATACCTATTTCTTTCTTTTACTTTCTGTAGGGAATACAGTTCGGGATCATTTTTTATTTGAACATATTTTTCTCGTTTACGTAACCGATCTTTAGCCAATTTTTCTTCTCTTGTCAACTTTTTAAGAGTTTTACCCATATTTAAGCTGAAATTTAAAAAATAAATACATATTAAATTATATGAAAAGACATGCCTCATGTAGATAATACACTATACTTACTGGAACACAATTATTTTTAAATAAAAACAAGAATTCTTCATTTCCTTCCAAAATTGTTCATTACCTTCCCGCAAAAAAATGTATGGAACGGATGGTAATGCAGAGGAGATGAATGAAAAATTTCACCATTATTATTGATAACTTCGTTGTAGAACACATTTAAAATTTTATTTTAAAACAGGACCAATATGGCTTTAAGAGATATACATATTACGTATTTATAATAATTTACTCATTACGGTACCTTGTGAAATCGAAGGAAGGTGATGAGCTGATTTATGGACGAAACACTGGTTACAATTCGAAGATCGTAAATAATTTTATCCACAATACCCGCTCGTCCACTCGTCTCTGTTACCAGGGCCGACTGACCAGTATAAACACGTTTTGACGTGAATAGTATCGGAGACCGTCTCGTATTCTCTTAAATTAAGAAGTTTCTCTGTACGGTTGGTAATGAAGATTTTTTTGTGACAATTCGAAAAAGGAGCTTTTTACGTAATATAGATTGCAATAAATTGAAAATTAAAATACATAAATTGTAGTTCAGGCCTTTAGCTTTAATATTGCGTATTAGTTAAAGTCATAATTTCGAATGTAGACAAATAAACATCGAAAGATTTGCCGAAGTCCCTAGTTGGAAACGGAGAGGAATGATTTTACAGACATTTAAAATGTTCTTAAAAAATATGTAATATTAGCGATACTACTTTTAAAGTTATTATGTCTTTATGCTCTAAGCAAAAATTAGTTCACTCTTTCTAATAAATTCATGGGTAAATTCGTCTGGAATTGCTTTTTGCACGAAACACACATTGTCTTTTTCTGTATGTCTTGCACTAGCTTGTAGTCTTTGGTGTTGTACTCGGAAACTGCTGCGTAGTACCTTTTTTCATAAGTTCCTCGAAGAGAAAAGTTTACTCGCTTCCCAGCAAGGCACTTTGCTATGATTGAATTAAAATGTTCTGCAGGGTTATTCGTTTCTTTTAGTAAGAAACTTTCTGCATTCTGTATCAACCATCCCAGATTCTCATACATCTGTCTATCTGTCCATATGCCACACGCTTTCAGTTGAGGGACCAAATTCATATCCACTTTAGTTTCATTTTTGCAAAAATAATTCTTGCACGAATTATGAAAACCAAAAACGCGACATAGACCGTTCAGTAGGTCTTCCTTCAAGCTCTTTATTTTTCCTTCTAATGGTAAGTCCAGTTTTGCAGAATGTTCTATAGCTCCAGTGACTGCTTTATGTAGGCGTCAAATACTTGTGCTAAACAGGTAACGTATCATATTTGGCAAATAGTTCTTTAAAATTCTTCCTGCTTTTAACATATGAGGCTATCAGCGCAAAAGCGGTGTAACCCTCGACAGTGCACATAGGAGAAATTGAAGGATTTAAAATTTGCTAAAATATTGTTTTTTTTTTTAATGTTTTATTTTTTATCTATAAAAAGAACTTCCAAATCGACAATACTTTGTATAATTTAAACATAAAATAAAGAAAAACACGTGGGTTACTCCACTTCTGCATTTATGTTATTTTGATCAAAATCAAAATAATAAACTGGTTACACCATTTCAGAGCAAGCTTATTAAAGAAAACAATAATAATGGGTTAATCTTTATCTGTTTCATCATAATAAGCTTTATCCTGGACACTATTGGAACTTTTTAGAGTTTTATAAAAAAAGTGTTATGAACTGCAAAAGTTCAAGGTTTTTTTTCTTTATTTCAGCAATAATTGGTTTTTCCAATGCATCTAGTTAGGTTTCATCAGGTTTATCCAGCCTGCAACGGCATTGTCCAACGCCTACACCGCCAGCTGAAGGCGGCCATCCGATGCCACACGGACACCAACTGGTCTGAGGCTCTTCCTCTGGTGCTGCTGGGCATCCGCAGCGCCTGGAAAGAAGACATCAAGGGGTCAGCAGCCGAGTTAGTCTACGGGGAGCCCCTAAGACTCCCAGCGGAGTTCATAAGCCCATCACTCACCGGCACCGTAGAGTACACCGACTTCGCAGCGAGACTCCGTCATCAAATGGCGAAGTTGTCACCAGAACCGGCGAGTCTGGACGGCGACAAACCTGTCTACGAGCCCAGCAGTACGACTTTGGTAACACGTCTTCCTGCTCCATGACGCCCTGCGCCGACCACTCGACCCACCTTACCAGTGTTGCCACATTAGTGATTTGTCACTAGATTTGGTGAATTTTAGGAGTTACACAGTGACAATCTAAAAAACAAAATCACTGAAAAATTATTTGATGACTTTTAGTGATATTGATAGAATGTTGTGTTTTGGATCCAGGATACACTTTGCCGAGTAAAAATTTTCTGTTTCGGAACGTAGCTTTAGACGACTTTGTTTGGTTATGCTTGGGGACTTAAGGTGAACGCAGACTTGGCCCCACCGCAGTCTCGCTTTTTGTTAATGGCCTCGCACATCTATCCGCACCGCAGTCACTGCAGTCGTTCCCGTCGCCACACGCATCGCACTTGATTTCTCTCATTCAGTTTGTAATATAAATTCGAGTGGGCGTGTATTACAGTATGGCTCTTGACGAACAATTTTTTGTCAGTTGTTTATTATTAGAGGAAGAAGAAAATGAAATACCAACAAGAGTTAAAAAAAAATGTGGATTAACTTAAAACGGCCGCTATTTGGGGAATTTCATACATTATTTCCCGATTTATTGAATGATGATAAGCGGTTTTTCAAATATTTTCATATGTCTAGAACTAAGTTTATGCAGCTATTAAATACACTCGGCGTCACAAAAATCGCACCTCTCCGAAAATAAGTTTCAATCATGTCCCGCCATCAACGAATACATTAAACTATATTAATATTGGTATCAATTGATACCAATATTAGTATAGTTCGAAAGTATGTTTAACAACCTTTAAATTAACAACAGTTAGAATTCCTAAAAACAAGAGAACTCATTATTTTTTTTGTCAAATTACGCATTACAACGGCCACTAATTGCACCTCCCTACAAGGGTATAAAATGGGCGACCCGGGTCAAATGTGGGTCAGGCAGATCGCACCGCTGCATGCGCGCCCCCCCGACGCGAGGCCCCTGCCCCGCGACCTGGTTGCGGACATTGCCTCCCCTACCTCGGATTGACGCCCCGAGTGAACCGCACCCAGGTAACACGCGGATCACTCGAGACAATAAGACTCCACATATGCACTCATACATATGTTACGTAGTGTGTGCTAAGCTAATATAGGCATACTACGTAACTAACCACAGACTTCCATTACTACACAGACGCTTAAACTCAACGCGTGTGGGCACGACGAGGGCCGCGACGCACGCAAACACTGAGCGGCGGTACACTACAATACAAGCCGCTCATACATACATAACAGTTTCTCCCTCAAACCGCGAACGGCTAGACCTGTGACCGGGGAGAGGGTTAACTACACCCTTATACTGTAGGAGCGTCGAGTCGGCATCTCTGTCGCAGGTCGTCACCCGCTAGGCCTCTCCTCGGAGTCTCACCTGGGTTAAGCTATGCTATTCTGTAACCATCTCACCGTGAAAACTTAGGTGAAGTGAGCGTGGAGTGAGCTGTCAGTGTCATCCCACCTGATGCCCAAGCTAATACATTTACAATCATAGTCGAAATTTTATTATTCTAATTCTATTCATAATTTTGTATTATTTTAAAGCTAGTATTTAAGTGTCTAAACATTAGTAATATTTAGGGATGCTTTATATAAAATAGAAAAATAGATATTCAGTCAGAAACTCAATTTTGTTTTACCTACTTAATTTTTTTCCTAGACTAGTCCTTAAAGCCTGAGCCGCGAGCGCGTTACGTACCTACGTACCTACTTACAATAAATAAAATAAATCATACCTACACGTTTAAATAGCAACCCATTGTTAGACTGTTTATTTATATAAACGCAGACCCAATCGCGATGCGATGTGTTTGAAGAAGCTTAGTGGATTGAAGCGTAGTCGCTAACCCAAATCTATTCATTATGAAAAGAGATTCAGTGCTTGGCCAGACTGTAGCGCGGGCTGCATGGCGCGAACTGCTTGGAGCGGAGAGCGCTCGGGCAACTCAAAGTCACGCACGCAATAGCTCGCGTCCATTTAGCAAGTGGTCGTAGTGTGAGCGCGGATGGCAAGCGACAAAACGCGCGGGTGCTGGGAAACTAGTTCGAGCTGACCGCGCACGTTTTGCCATTTAACCGCTCGATCCCCGCGCGGCGATGACGCAACATCGCTTGGGGCCCGGGCGCATTCCAACGGCGCGATAAGATTATGCCGGCGCGCACAAAAAATGCTCTCCTGCTGTTTCTATTGGCTCTAGGCACACAATGTAAACTGTGTTGTGTTCTTGAATAAACAGAGCATCACATTATGTATAAACAATGCTCGTAGGATGAGAATCGTGTTTATAAACAAAATGTTATTATCAGATAAGGGGGGAAAAACGTGTTTCATGTCTATTTCTAATAAAAGTACTGTTTCAATTTACACGAAATTTTGCAAATTACATTATGAATAGATACGCAATCTAACAAAAGCGTTTGTTTGATAGTCCTACGTAACAATTTCATATGATTGAAACTCAAACTTCATAGCGCGCGGAGCCGTTTTTGTGAGTTTGCGTATTATTACGCGTGACTTTGAAAATTCACATCCGAGGTATAGCGAGTAGTTTCTGATAAAAAATGTTACTAGGACACTATATAAACCTTTATTGACTGATAGCTACCTATACCTGTAAAAATATAGCACTATAATTGTTTATTGATAAGATTTCCTTGAAGAGGGAACTAATGTAATTTGACATGTTATTTTAGGTATTAGAACTAAAATATTAGTCAAACCTACACAAGAACTAACTATATTTTCCTATTACTATAAATACTTACTCATTTGCATGGAAAAAAACAAAGATATCAACCTCTAAACATACCTAAAAAAATGTATGGAATGAGAGTGATTTCGTAGTGATGGGACACACTACTGATGCTAAACTATCGATAAGGGTGGTGTAGGGAGAGTAGTTCAGTAAGGAAAATAATAAAACATTTCTGTTACATTATTTTATATAATATATAATAAAAATGTATTTTACTATGTTTACGGAAGAAAAATAATAAACAATATTCTTGAAAAACGTTTTTCATTTTATTTACCCAAAATAATACAAATAATATAGAAGGCGGAGGAAGAAAGGAGTGATGGTTCGAGACCATCACGTAACACATAACATGACGCCTGTATTGTGTATAGGGGTAGGTAGAGGTGTATATTACACCAACATTTATTTATTTCTACATTTTTATTGTCTAAATGAATACAGAAATACATGAAAACACAACATCACACCTGTATTCCCGGAAGGGGTAGGCAGAGGTGTATATTACAGATACATTTATTTCTGCATTTATGGTCTCAATGAATACAGAAATACATGAAAACATAACATCAGGCCTGTATTCCCGGAAGGGGTAGGCAGAGGTGTATACTACACCTACATTTATGGGTCTCAATGAATACAGAAATACATGAAAACATAACATCAGGCCTGTATTCCCGGAAGGGGTAGGCAGAGGTGTATACTACACCTACATTTATGATCTCAATGAATACAGAAATACATGAAAAAGTACAAAATAGAAAGGTAAGTATGAAAGGTACAATATAACTAGAAAGGTAAAGTACAAAGACTGCTCATTTATTGCACAAAATAATAACTGGCAGCAGAACTGCAAGAGGCAAAGTACAAAGGGTACAATATAATGTGAAGTAAAATTTATTACACATTCACAAAATGTAAAGGTAAAGTAAAAAGGGTAAAATACAAAGGTTTATTACACATTCTAATCTTGATAATAATGTGGTAACATGATACAGTGTGAAACAAAAAAAAAAAGCCTCTGAACGCAGTTAGCTGCAGTTATTATGTATGGGTTTTGTGGCCCACAGCCTAGCAAACGTCACACACACATACACGGCGCTTAGACAGAAAAGAATGTATGACCGAGAAAAGGATGACTCTACTAATTGTGCGTCTCTGTCTGTCAGTTGGGACTTTGTGGTAAAGGTTATATCATCTACGGACACTGATAATACAAAAGTCAGTCAGTGTGTATGTCCACCAAGCTATACTACATAAAACTATATAAATAAATAAAAACTAAATAAGCTTCTAATGTCGTCACTGTATGTCTGTCACGCTGGAAACGAAAGAGGCTCAAAAATGGAACAGGACTACCTCCTAGCGGCATGGTATTCCTCGAAACAGGGTTCCAGGCAAAGGGGGACTTCGCAAACCGTATACACAAACATAGTAGAGCGTCGGTGCCTTAATTCCTTGGTCTGAGTGCACCAAGTACAGCGCCGACGCTTCCGTTGTGTTCCAGCAGTTTTCATTTCTAACGTTTGTCGAGGGAAATGTTGCAAGTCAGCAAATGAACGGCTCAAATTGCTTGACGAGGGACGGTTGTTGACAAGTTGTTTACGAGGGACATGTTGTTGATGGTGGCGCAGAATTAGTTCGACTAACTCTAATCGAAATACTATGTGCCGTTTAGAGTCAGCCGCCGAATTCTGCAGAAGAATACGGGAATTCAAGATAGAGCAGTTGAGCATGTGTTTGAAAAATTTGACGTACCATTTTTGGCCTCGTTTTCGTTCCAGGAGGTATGGTTCCAGCATTTGATCTTTACGATCAACGCCTCCCATACCTTTATTATAATCTAAAACTATATCAGGTTTGTACAAGGGCGGGCGACGTGGTTTCGCGTCCGTCTGGCTTTGCGAATCGCCGTGGTAGGTACTGACGGTGGCTATCTTACGTTTCTTGTCCTGAAAGGCCAAGACCACCACCGGAATGACGGAATGCCGGAATGACGGGCGACATATTCGCCATCTTTTAATTTACATAGAGACAGGAGTGGAGGTACATTGGTGCGGGTAGCACGCAATGTACCCACGCAGTCCGTCTTGCGCCTTTTCAAAAATCTCGCTAACAGGGGGCTATTGAACCAGTTGTCCATAAACAAAGTATAACCTTTGTCAAGGAGAGGACGGATGAGTTGAAGTACGGTGGTCGTACTTTTCAACACATTGGGAGGTAGACTGGGATCGTGGTTTGTGCCAGCACCGAGGTAAACAAAGAACGACCAAAGGTAGCCCGTGGACGACTCACAGAGCTCGTAGGTTTTCACACCATACTGGGCTGCTTTGGTCTTAATGTACTGGCGAAAGGATAGGTTTCCTTTCCACAAAGTCAAGGACTCGTCTATACAAATCTGTTGGGATGGGATGTATGCTGATTGAAATTTAACGTTAAGGTGTGTCAAAACAGGGCCAAGTGTATATAGAAGGTCGGTCTGGTCAGTCTGTTGCCTGCTACCACGGTCATACAAATGAAAAGCGCGGCAAAGATTTAGGTAGCGGTTGCGTGAGAACAATTTCCTGAAGACGTTGGTCTGCAGCAAAGGGTCCGTAGAAAAACAAGATTTTATAGAGGGCATCCGGATGATTCCGAGCATCATCCAGAAGGAAAAGAGTATGAAAATTTCGTGAATGTTCGTGTCATACCATTCACGGGCAAACGAAGCAGACGAAGCTGCTAGCCCTGCGGCATAGCAGTTCGTCTCTGTGACGATGTGCGTCATGATGCTGTCGTCCCAGTACTGCCTAAACGCCTCATACGCGTTTTCGGATGCGACGACCGCCCCAGTTTGCTGAGGAAGAAATTCCTCCTTCGCACCTTGAAAGTCACCCACAGGTGACCAATCAAAATGGTTGGAAGTCCCTTCGGCAGCGAAAAAGGACACGACCTCGCCGTCATCCGCATCTACCCATTCTTCCTCACCATTCCCTGCTCTTGCTCTCCTTTCTCTATTAAGCTCACGCACTCTCGCTGCCTCTCTCGCATTCACCACTCTCATTATGTCATCTCGCAACCTCTGAGGCACATCATCATCATCCACATGGACTTGCACCAGTCTCTCTCCTCTCACCCACTGTGAGCCACCTGGCGCCCGGCCTGCCGCTGCTCCAGCTGCCCCACGCCCGCCACGACCCCTACCTCGTCCTCTCTGCGCCGCTGCACCGCGCCGTGCTCCGCCGCCGCGCCGCGCTCCACCGCCACGCCGCGGACGACCCTGCTGCTGTGGCTCGTCTGCCGCCACGTCCTCCGCCACGTCTTCCACTTGCTGGAACAACCCATGTTCATCGGCAAGGTGGAAGACGTGGCCCTCATCGGCCTCCATGGGCTCCGATGAGTCCTGCACTACGATGATAGTGACCCTAAGATAAAAAATAATAAATATTATTACGAGGCTATCTAGACACGTACCGCTAGGGCTGGCTCGAGGTGGCCCTGGAAAAGGATGTTTGGAAAAATTTGGGGGCGCCTTTGCTCCGCAGCGGGGCAGTGTAGGCTAACATAAAAAAAAGTGTAATTCACGAAGAAGAGGTACAAGACTAATGAATACAAGTTTTTAACACTTACAATTCTTGAACGGGCGACGAGCCTGAGGCAGCAGCAGCGGTCGAAGCCCGCGGCGAAGACAGCGGGGAATACGACGGCGACGGCGACAGTGATCTTGACCTATCAAATAAAAGGATTTAATTTATTATCATTTATCATATAGAAAATATTTTTTATAAAAAAAACTAATTATATATTTATAATAACTAATTATATATTTATAATAACTAATTATATAATTAAATATAACTCACATGGGCAGCGGGTTGCGGTTCGCTTCGATGGACGAGACGGAGCCGAGCTGTACGGGGGCAGCTGCAGCAGCTGGCTCATCATCCTGAAAAATATGAGCTTGGATAAAATAACTATTATTGAAAACATTCGTTTCTTGGCCAGCAACACCCCTTCATGATTCATGCATATTACCAAAAAATCAAAGCACACCAAACTGAACAGTAAAGAGACCATCAAACATCATGCCGTTCAAGTCAACAAGACGTTCAAACAAACAAGACAGGCATAAAATACAATTATCTCACAGAGATGAGGCCAAGACATCATGCCGTTGTTGTACAACACAATTACACCAAAACTGAACAGTAAACAGACCATCAACCATCATGCAGTTCAAATAAAATACTATTATCTCACAGAGATGAGGCCAAGTGTCCCAGTAGAGGAGTAGTACCGGACCTATGCAACAAGTAGGCTGAAAAGAAGAATAATTGTTATTGTTGATTGTTACTTTCATAATTATAAAATATTTTACCGTGTCAGATTCCTCGTCGCTGTCTTCAGAAAGCTCAAAGAGGTCCTCCCCCGACTCCGTCCCAACATCCTCATCATCGTTGAGGGTGTCTAGGAAGTCGGTGGGAGGCTCTTGTTCATTTACACGCCAGTTTGACATCTATAGATAAAAAAAATACACTATACTATAAAAAGTGGGTGTATTACACACCTCTGCCTCCCCTGCGGGAAATACAGGCAGAATTGTGTTTACAACAAGTGTAAAATAATTTCATCAGTTTACACGAACAAACAAACCCAAATACATACATACTGGTCGCAATACATTCGAACCTTCTTTTTCTATGAAGTCGGTCAAATATCGATAGCATCTATCGATACAACTGGACAGCTTATTTGGGCACTATACGCGCCAATTCAAATTTCAACTGTCACTGTCAACGAACTTATTTTCACATATTATCTAAATGATTGAATTTTATAAAATATAGTATGAAATACATCTCCAATGACCAAAACATACAATTGCTATTAGTTTTAGAGCTTGACAAATCTTACAGACACACTCAATTCATTGTAAAACAAGTCAAAAATGACGACTTTTGACGAAACATTTTTCGAAACATTTCACAAGTATATTCTATGCAAATTACTGCAAATATTATCTACTACTATATCTACAACGATGTATTATCAAAATTTAGATGAATATTCATACATTTATCGTCGATTACATGCAAAAAAATAACATAATTTGCAAATTTTACAATCTTGAACAACGGATTTTACGTAATTTGATTTTGTCCAAAAATGTGATTATATGATGATATTTCGTGAAAATATTATGTGCAACGGTCTAATTAGTACATAGAAATGAATATTCACCTAATTACTGATGACTAATACACAAAAACAATCGAAATTCATCATAAAATAATTCCGACATCTTGATGGAATTTCTCGAAACATTTCTTTGTTCAAAAATAACATTATATGATGTTATTTGATGAAATTATTATTGAAAACGATGTAATAACTAATAATAAATGAAAATCAATCCACTCACTTTTAAAATTCACCAAGGTTTCAAGGATTTTTATTGATTCCTTCCGTCGGACACTCACGATCACAAATAAAATGAAATTACGGAAATGTCATCTTCAACTTTTTTTTTTAGTGTTGCCCATAGCTGATTTTCGGCTGTTAGTCGATTTATTTGACGTCTCAATTATCCGACTCTAGTGTCGTACTGCCTTTATACCATAACAGCCCGTATTTCAGTAGTAATAAAGCTCAAACTTGCATGAAGTCACACCGACGATTTAAAATTACGTTGGCGATGTGAAATAATTTTCAGTCGATGATCTTAAATTACGTTGGGAGGCGAGCGGACACAACATCACTCGGAACGAACTCGCGCTCACGGCTCGACTGCAGACATCGGACAGGACTTGCAAGCCAAGATTGCGCGCGTCCCCGTACCAGCGCAGCTTCCCGCACCGCGCTACCACTAGTGCGGCCAAGCATTCAGTGATCGAGTGCTAAAAGTGTGTCTGGCTGACGGGTCATACAAATTTAACCTCACACAAAACATGTGGGGAACCTACAATAAGTAAATGTCAACGTGCGTTATATGTACCTACCTACTTACCTTATTTTATTGTAGGTAGACCTACGCGTTGTCAATAGTTAATAACATAATATTCACAGGGCCGTAGGCAGAGTGGGGGGGTTTGGGGTTCAAACCCCCCCCGAAATGCGAGAAACCAGAATCTCAATCCAGAGATCGACCCCCTAGGGTACCTCCTTATACAGATAATTGTAATCTATTTCGCATAGGCGTACTTTATAATCTGCAATACCAGTAAAAGTATGCTTAAATACTGTATTTTTATCGACTCTGACTTTGTATTGAATAATTTCCTGGAACTTCAGTATTCTCTGAGATATACTAACCTCCCCAAGCCTCTCCAATGCTAAAATTTTCGAGCTTGCTTCGCTCGCTCTTGCATCTTTTTTGCATCATCCTTCTCTAACTTTTCTGCATATTAAGTTGATAAAGTTACTTCTCTTTCTGTATGATCGGTCAAAGAGAAAGAAAACCTAACTTATACGAAGCTGAATACTAAAAATTTTGAGCTCGCTGCGCACGCAATTTTTTTTTTTTCCGAAAAATATGAAAATTGCTTTTATTGTTAAATACTGTAGGTATTTGTATCGACTCTGACTTTTTGTTGAATAAATTCATGCAACTTATGCATTCTCTAAGATATTCTAACCTCCCCCAGCCTCTCGCAGACAGGATGCGAAAATTTTCGAGCTCGCTTCGCTCGCTCTTGCATCCTTTTCTGCATCATCCTTCTCAAACTTAAATCGATAAAGTTACTTCTATTTCTGTATGATCGGTCAAAGATAAAGAAAACCTTACTTCTAAAAATTTCGATCTCGCTTCGCTCGATATAAATATTTTTTTTTGATTTCTGAAAAAGAGGAAAATACTCTTTTTTTTATCTGTATCGATTTTGCTACCTATAATTTTTCTATCTATTTCTTTAAAAAACGTTTGCAATAACCCCCCCCCGAAATTAATTCCTGGCTACGGCCCTGAATATTCATCAAATCATCATCGTACCTACTATTACTAACCTCAAGCTCAACTGACATTTGCAACGCGCGCACAGGCTCATTCCGCCTATCGTCGACAATAATTAGTATTTAGCTATTTATTTCAATGCTTTTAGATATTTCAATGTCTTAATCCAAGCGTTTATGGAAAGTCATTGTCTACATTTTGTTTTCATTATTTAACTATGAATTTACGAAAAGTTCAAATGACACTAGCAAATAGCAGACTGCGCGAGCATCTTCACTTCGCTCAGACACGAGAATACGGTAGAGTGACCGTGAGTGACGTAGTTATAGGTACTACTTCACCGTGTTGTTGCTATGACAACGAGATTCGCGTGCATGAGTTTTTTTTTTAATTTCCCGTCATTGGCGGCCATGTCCATAGGTATAGGTCCTATTCGTATTTAGAGACAATAACTATTACTTACCTATTTATTTAAATGCTTTTATATATTTCACTGTCTAAATCATACCTACTATTTTTGTCATATAAAAAGTCAGTTTATTGCCTACATTTTTTCTATGAACTTATGAAAAGTTCCAGTGTTACCAGGTACACGGTAATTACCGTAGAAGCACGGTATTTTTTACCAATACACGGTCTACGGTAATGATTCCCTACCGTCTAATTTTCTACGATAATTTTTAATATTAATTACCGTGTTATGTATGTAACTGTAGTTTAGTAAAATGAAAGCCAATACGTAAAACGAAACGCATTTTTAGTTTTTGTCGCTTTGAGTTTGCATACTACGCCGCCGCGCCGCACAGTGGGCTGGGATTACAAGGTTGGGTCTTAAGAGATCAAATGTATTTTTTTGGTATCTAGGCATAAATTTAAAACGTTTTTATTCTTTGACTTTTTTAATTTAACAAGTACTTTCGGAGATATAGCCATATCAAATTTGTATGAAGAGTCATGTTATTTTAGTTAAGCAATTTATTCCAATTAAATTGAAATTGAAAATAATGTATACTAAACGGCCTGAAAACTTCAATACCTACTTAGTTCTTTAAAAAAAAAACAATGTTCGACATTTTCCACCACCATTGGTAGGTATGACGTATTTTTGTTTTGAGACTTATTTCCGGGAATCAAGGGATAAGAGTGCGCGAGCGCAACAACAAGTTATGACGTGTCGTAACGTGATTGGTGCAACGATAGGGTATCTACGGAATGTTCGGTTGCATTCAAACGTACTTCAGTGTTCTATTACCCACCATAATAGACGCACTACCCCCACACATTCATTACTTACTTATTTGTTATTTTGTATTTGTGAAAATGTTTGAAAATTTAGTGACAAACCTTGATCTTTTCGTTATTTTAAAAAACAGTGGCAGTATTAAAAATAATGACAGTTTGTGTAGTGAGATAAGGTCTAAATTTTTAGTCGAATTAAGTGATGATCACGAAAAGACCTTAAAGTTGTTTTGTGCAAAATTTTGTTATAATTTAAATAGAAGATGGGAAAACGCTTATCGTAAAGAAAATATATTCAGAACAAAAAAATATTGAATGGTTACAAGAAAACATAATATGGCCAGACTTTATTAAGTGTTTAATAGGCAGTAATGAAGATCAACCAGCACCGAGTACATCAACTCAGTATGTATCACCATCAAAAGTTTCTGTCGGTGTCTCCACCGAACAAAGCCCAAGAAAACCTTTTTGTGAATTAGCGCCTAAACAGAAAAAAAGACGTGCAGAAAACTTTCATTTATCTTCGGACGAAATAAAATATGCATATTTTGAGCAGTTGAAAGCGGATGGGAATGAGGAGGTTGCTAAAATACTAGAACATTTACTAAAGAATCCCCAAGATGTAAAAAAAGTTAAAAAGTGCGTATCTGTTAAAGAAACAAAACCTGTGTTTTCTCCGGATGAGGCTTTAGGGTTATTTTTATCACTTAAGCTAACCAAGTGGCAATACAATACTTTAAGAAAAAGTGTTAACGAAAAAGACAGTAATATATTTCCATCTTATTATCAAGTGCAACATGCGAAACAGAAATGCTATCCACCAAAAGATGCTATTACAGTGACAGAAACCTCAGCTAAAATAAAGTTACAAGCTCTATTGGATATAACGACAACAAGAATAATGACGTCACTCGTCATAGATAGTGGTTGTAAAGAATTTACACTAATCAGTAAGTGGGGATTTGACGGTGCTTCTAATCAAACCAATTACAAACAAAAAATGCAAACAGACGATGAACAAGAAAGTCAACTTGACGATTCAAGCATATTTATGGGTAGTTTAGTGCCAATAAAATTACTGTGCGGCGAACAAGTTATCTGGCAAAACGATTCACCAAATTCATCTTACTGGTGTTGTCCAATCTTTTTCGAATTTGTGAAAGAAAATAAAATAACGATATTGCGGGAAAAAGTGCTATTGAGGAAGAGATTGTAAATTTAGTGAAAACAGAAGTTGGAGAAATAAAAATTTCACACTCTTTATTAATGACTATGATAGACGGAAAAGCAACATCAATTTTATGTGATACTTCATCTCAGAGATGCGACATTTGTAAAGCCACTCCAACAGAGATGAATAATTTGCCCTTAATTGCATCAAAACCGACTGATCCAGATCTCTGTAAATACGGATTGTCATCATTGCATACCCGGATACGAATGATGGAATGCATTCTGCATATAGCCTACAGATTAACAATACAGACATGGACAGTAAAGGGAGACAACAAGTGCATCATGGAAAGAAGAAAGAAAGACATACAAGAATGGGACTTCTGATTGATGTTGTTAAACAAGGGCACGGCTCCACGAATGACGGAAATACTGCTAGAAGATTTTTTGCAAATCCAAACATGACTGCTGAGATAACTGGTGTTAGTGAAGAATTAATAAGGCGATTTGCAATCATTTTAGAGGCAATTTCATCAGGTTACCACATTGACACAGCGAAATTTCACGAATATGCTCAAGTGACCATGCAACTGTATTTGGAATTATATAGCTGGTATTATATCCCTTAAATGCATAGAGTATCGAAAACGATACAATGCGTTCAGAAACCGTATCCTGTGTTTTTTTTTAAATTGTACAGCCCGGCTGAATGATCAATGGTACCGTTACTTATTTTTGTACCGAAAAAGTGAGGGTTGACACATGACAGTTCTGACATTGTGGATTTTTGACACTTTCACTGTCTATTGTCGCAAGAGTGTGCCAGTGCTGTAAATTTGAATTTTAGATCCGTTTGAATGCCGGGAAAACACGTATAGGGTAGACTGGGTACGGTTGTGACACGTTACGGTTGTGACAATCGCAATATTAGCGAAACTTTAAGGAATACCAGGGAGGTTGTAGGGAGAGAGGAGCGCCACCCGGGTCTGAACGTGTTTTACAATATTACGTCAGACATTGCGCAACATTGACGTTAGCAGAGGCCCTCATTACTTTTTAGCAGTCAAAGTAAGAATTTTTATTTGATTTCTTTTAATGATTGTTGTTATATGTATGCAGATACAATAATGAGTGTTATTTTTCATTATTAGTTAATCATTAGTGGTTAAATAGCAGTGCTTACTTTGTACGTACATTATTTTATGTTGCCATAGTGAATGTTTTTCGGCGAAGAAGTGCTTTGGGTACGTTTGTGACAATTTTTTTGGGTACGGTTGTGACATCATTTTTGGGTTGTTGTGATAACATTTTTGGTTTTTGTGACAAAAGGTGATTATTTTATAGCATTTATTAGTGATTGAGTTTTTACTTGGACATTGTACCCGTATTGTTTAATTAGAACTCTTTAGTTAGCTTTTTGGATTGATTTTAATCTAATACTGATTAAATTACTAGTTATAAGTAATCCGACCTTATTACTTATAAACATTAAATGTTCTTCAGTTACGTTTTTTTCGAGACGAATGGATATTTCGTGCAATAAAAGTAATTGATGATCATTTTGGTGTATTTTTGAACCTTTCACTACTGACCCCATGTACTGTCACAACCGCCCCTAGGATGTGGTCGGTTGTGACATTTTTTATTTTTTTTCTAACTTGCTCGTGTTAGTAAACCATAATACTTAGAAATACAATTTTAGTATTTATACGTAGGCAAATGGACTCTTCACAATAAACAACTTCGTTCTTACAGCTAACTGCCAAACTAACAAAATTATTGGCCGTCAAATGAAAATTGTCACAACAGTACCCAGTTTACCCTAATTTGTTTTGAAAAAAATACAAGATGCAAGGTAAGTCTAAAAACTTGTCGCAAACGTTTGTATTTTTGGCTTTTATTACTTGAGTTGCTTCAAAACTAAACTTTTCTCCATGTATTAATTTCGATACATCATGCACTAACGTCCCTTTTGCTATCATGCTACTGCCTTTTTATCTGCTTAGTTTTGGGCTGGTTTGACAATGTTTTGAGCTTGGTGAAGGTATAGTTTACATGCTGTGTGGTGCTTTATAGATGGGCATATAGAAGATCTGCTTCGCCGCTTGGAAAATGGAGAGCTTTCTGATGACGGCATGGATTCTGATGGGGATGAATTACCATACTACACATCTCGTGAAGATTTAGTGAGAGAGCTTGAAAATCAGCATGAAGAGGACTTTATTGATGAAATCCCAACTGCGGACGACGGAGAGGATCCTCCACTAATACAGGATGCTGCAGAATCCAACATACAACCACCATTACCAGATACAAATTCACAACTTCCGGCTTTTAGCATGAACACAAGGAATTTAGTATGGAAGAAGCAATCACTTGTATACGATGAGAATAATATCAAATTTCGAGGAAGCGAGGAGCTTTCTCCAGCTGTAATGGAATTGCAAAGTTCATATCAGTTTTTTAGCAACTTTTTCACAAATGATCTTTTGGAAAAAATTGTAACAGAAACCACTCGATATGCTGTACAGACAAAACCAGATAGACCGGAAACTGTAACTATATCAGACTTGCGTAAATATATAGGTATCCTAATATTTATGTCTGTGTACCACTACCCCAGCACACGATCCTTCTGGTCCACGAAGTTTGGCTTCGGCCCTATCAAAGACACAATGCCGGTCAACAAATTTGAAAAAATTCGAAAGATTCTTCATTTCAATAATAATGAAAATGACTTACCTGTGAGTCACCCCCAGCACGACAAATTGCACAAACTGAGACCAATAATAGACCACCTCAACCTTCAATTTTCAAGCGTAACAATAGAACAGAGATTATCGATAGATGAACAAATGTGCTCGACCAAAATAGGTCACTTTCTCAAACAATACTTACCCAACAAACCCCACAAATATGGGTTCAAACTATTTATGCTCTGCAACTTGATGGGATATGCATACAGATTTCAAATTTATGCTGGAAAAGAGACTGATGATAGATTACCACATGAACCTGATGTTGGAGTGGTGGGACAAACTGTACTGAAGCTTCTGAGAGTAGTTCCAAGGCAACAGAACCACATCGTGTATTTCGATAACTTTTATACATCCTTGCCTTTGATGTGCGTATTGGCTAAGGAAGGAATTCATACCTTAGGAACTATACAAAGAAACCGCTTGTGCAAGTCATGCAAGCTTCCCACAAAACAGGACGTTATGAAGACCTCAGTATCCCGCGGTTCATATGACGAATACGTCACAAATTTTGAAGGCGTCGATATTACCACCGTCAGCTGGAAGGACAACAAGCAAGTTGTGCTTGCGTCAACATATGTCGGTGCACAGCCTGTAGAAAATATTGACAGGTTCGATAAAAAAGAGAAAAGGCGGATATCCATTTTATGTCCCAAATTGGTCAAAGAGTACAATGCTCACATGGGTGGTGTTGATTTGATGGACTCCTTTTTAGGAAGATATAAAATTCGAATGAAGAGCAGAAAATGGTATATGCGAATTTTCTATCATCTGCTTGATTTATCTGTAATCAATTCCTGGATACTATACAAAAAAGTTTCAGCTAAAAATGGTGTTCCACCGAAAAACATTCTGAACCTTGCCGATTTTAGGTCTGAACTGGCTGATACACTCTGCAAGTATGCTCCAGCTGCTACCAGAGGCCGCCCAAGTACTAGAAGCCCGTCCTGCACATCAGAAGGACCACCATCTAAAATTCGGAAGGGTAAACCATGCCAAACATTGCCTCCAATTGAGGTCAGACTGGACAAAACAGATCACGGCCAAATAAGGACAGAATCTCGGGGCAGATGTATGATGCCTTCTTGCAAATTACTGAGCATTATAAAATGTGCTAAATGTAATGTATATCTGTGCTCAAAAAATTCCAAAGACTGCTTCACAGTATTCCACAACACAGTCAATATTTAGTAATAAATTAGACGTAGGTATATATATAATTTGTATCACTAATGCATATTGTATCGAAAACGACACTTGTAGTTTTTTTTGTTGAAAATATAACATTTCTGAGGTCTTTATTTTTTTTACCAATTTTCCCATTAATTATACCATTTTTCCTAGCACATATATTTTTCCGAGAGAAAAAAATTCTTCATGCATTTAAGGGATATGCCTTCAAGTGTTCATAAAATTCTTATGCATGGTGCAGCTATTATTGAAAGTTTTGGTCTAATACCAATTGGACAGCTATCTGAAGAAGCTGCTGAAGCTAGAAATAAAGACTTTCGTAGGTACCGCCAACACCATTCCAGGAAATGCAGTAGAAAAACTACAAATGAAGACATTTTAAATAATTTATTGACCAGCTCTGATCCACTCATCTCAGCGAAACGTCACAAACTTCGCAGAAAACATAAAACTTTGTCAGTAGAAGCACAAAGTTTATTAGTAATTGAACAAGCGAAAATTTTGCATTCGTTAATGTTGATACTAGAGATGGGTTGTAACAGGTTAAACACGATATCTGTTATCACTGTGACTGTGACAAAAAAATCACAGCTCCAAAAATCTGTTATTAAATCACAGCCTGTTATTTTTGCACGGACGATAAATACGCAGCCCGTTATTTTTGTACGGACGATAAATACGTATTTAAATCTCAATCGAATAGGTATCTTCTTTATTTCTTTTGGTTTAAAGTTGAAAATCGTATTTTTGTACGGATGATATATACGTATTTAAATCTCAATTGAATATCTTCTTTATTTCTTTTCGTTAAAGTCGAAAATCTTATCCGAAGTTTTAACAGTAACAGCCGCGGGTAACAGACTTGAGGAGCTGTGATTTTAAGTAACAGATATTTTTTATCGTTAGGAGCAACTGTTATCTGCTATTTTTTAATATCTGTGATTTCTATCTGTGACGATAAATATGCCTCACTCCTAGTGGATACCCTTGACAATGATTAAATTAAAACAGTGCAGTGGCTAGTAGTGATTGTGATTTTTACTTATTTATTTATTTATTTTATTAGTCCTTAGTGGATTAGGCCTAAAGGGGAGACCACTACATAAAAAAAACGCGCCTAGTTCTTAACCTCTATGGTGGTGTGGAATAGAGAACAAAATTTGAAATTGCGACCAAATCGCAGAAAATCGCAACCCGAGAATAGGCGCTAAAATAGGACAAATATACGTACTATGCATACGTAGAGTCAATTCTTTGAGAAAATTTGAGAATTTCGAGATTTTCACATTTTTTTCTTTTGCTTCATACAAAAATTACTTTGGATATTTATAACTCCGAAAATACTAAGTTATCTGAACGACCCTCATAGAAATAATTACTTATAATCGATAGATAAATCCAACACAATATTTAAAATTTCAGAAAAAGACACTTTTTTTTTTTAAATGCTAAGTCCTTTACCGGCCCCTTTCAGCCCACTGTGCGCCGGCCCCGTGGTGTATTCCCAAAAATATTGTACACGGGTTAATACGACTAAATACAAAATTGTTTCTATAAGTAGGTTTTCACTTATCTAACCATAATCAAAATTGGTTGTTTAATAGTGAATCCATAAATCGCAGAACGGTTGCGGCAGTGAATTAAAAAAAAAAGTAAATATTTTATCGTTACCCCACTCAAATGGTGCCTGTGAAAGGATAATTAGCCAAATCAAAGATATTAAAACGAAGAAGAGAAATAAATTAATAACCAAAACCATAAAGGGAGTACAGGCATTCGCGGCATACACGGGCATTCTTGCGCAACAGTCTATTTACCGACATAGAAACAACTGTGTTGATTTGTACCTAATAAGAATATGTTGCCAAAAATGACTGCAGCTATATACGATCAAGAAGTTCTTGTTTTAGACGATTATGAAAGTGGTTAATTATAATTTTGAATACAAATATTGAATATTCATGGTCCTTTCTTTTGCTTTTTACACGATAATTTACAAGGTATTTTTCAAATATGCCTACGATATTTTGAGTCTGAACACGGTATTTTTAATCGATCAACACGGTAGGTAGTTTAAAAAATCATCTAGTAACACTGACTGACACTAGCAAGTAGCAGACTGCGCGCGCATCTTCACTTCACTCGGCCATATGATACGGTGTAGTGACGTAGGTACCTACTTACTTCATCACCGTGATGTTGCTATGCGTGAGCAACATCACGGTGAGGCAACGAGATTAGCGTGATGATTTTTTTTTAATTTCCCGTCATTGGTGGCCATGTCCATAGGTATAGGTCCTATTCGTATTTAGAGACAATAATTATTACTTACCTATTTATTTAAATGCTTTTATATATTTCAATGTCTAAATCATACCTACCATTTTTGTCATATAAAAAGTCAGTTTATTGCCTACATTTTGTTTACAATAAATGTACTATGAACATAAGAATGTAACGCGACACGTAGGCGCACTCAGAATAATAAGAAAATGCAATAGGTAGGTACCAATGTCCAAGTGCAGCTACTATACTACAAAGCGTCTCCTCGTAGTCTGAGCATAGGTAGGTACTTACATTGTTTTATAGAAGTTTGAACAAGGTTTGAACTTTGAACCTATTGTCAGCTGACGACTTGAATGCAATGCAACACCTAGCGTGAGTGATTAAAGCGCTACCTACTATACGATTTGTGTAGGTACCTATAAATCAAATCATACACAAATTTACAAAAAGTAGGTATTCATAAAAATCTTATTATTTATCATCATCATCCTAGTGCTAGGTAGGTACTAAGTTAACTGACAATAGCAGCGCGATTCATCAAATCTTATTATTTATCAGCATCATCCTAGTGCTATAACTTTTCGCCAGATAAGAGAAAAATAAAAGTCACTGATCCGACTTGTACCAAAAAGTCCACAAAACTTCATTAGATATTGCTCGTCATTCAAAACTCGCTAATACTGTGTCGGTCGAGTTTCATAATACCAAACACTTATCCCAACGGAATAAGTAAGAAATACGTAAATTCGAAGAATAATTGTGGTTTTTTTTTAACTTTCAAAAATACATATTTAAACAATAAATTTGTATTGCTATTGTTTATGCATTTCAAAAATAATTGTCGAGGTGTATTTTTCTTTTTCGAGATTACTTATGTTTTCAACTTATATTTCAATAAAAGAACATGCCATAATTGGATTTATTTATTTCTTATTTCTATACAGTATTATTTCCAAATTAATCAAAACAGGTAAATATTTGACAGCTATTTACGACGTTGCCAACTTTCAGAATGTACACTCTTAAACGGCCACAGGGAAAACCATATTTTATGCAGTGAGAATTATACTTATTATAGATACCTACTTTTTGCGTATATCGTATTTTTGATCGATACAGTATTGTCAAGAAAAAATTAAAACTCAGACAGCATTATTATACTTAATAGTTAATTGTAAAATACTCCATTTTTTGCCACTCGATTTAAAAACATTTATTTGTTTGTCGTAATTATCATGCACGTGTTTTCAAACTTAAACGATCTCCCTTGTGTCGCTAGAGTTAACACTGTATTTTTTTTAATTGTTGATTATAGGTCCATCGTCGTCGCAACCATTACATTCTCCAATCAAAAAGAGAAAAAGTACGATTTTGTCTGTTGGCGAGAAAACCATAGTATTAAATGTATTTAAACATACTAAAAATACATGGCCTGAGAATGAATACCGCTCCAATATGGCTATGGTTAATAAGACTGCAGAGATCACTGGAATAAGTAAAAGCGCTATTTACGGAATTTTGAGGGAATATAAAGATACCCATGAACTGAAACCCAAAGGCTACAAAGAACAAATTAGGCATAATCCAAAAATTGGATAGTTTTGACAAGACAGCTATAAGGCAAAAAGTGCATAGATTTTTCATGGAAGGTGATCTGCCTACAATAGATAAAATACAACAGAAAATAAATGAAGATGACACTTTGCCCAACTTTAGCAAAACAACTTTAAGACGTGTTCTCAAACATTTGAAATTCAAGTTCCAAAAAAGGAACAGGAAAAGTGCCTTAAAGGTTAAACGTCCAGAAATAATTCTGTGGCGAACAAAATATTTAAAAGAAATGGAAGGGTACCGTAATGAAACCGTAATATCTATTATCCGCAAACTATTTGCATCCGCTGCTTCTTTGAAGAGATTACGTAATTTTCTACCGACTGCCACCAAGGTTGCTCTTGAACAATCGCTTCTTTTACCCATCTTTGACTATGCTGATGCCAGCTATCTTGACCTTACCCAAAACCAACTCGATAAACTTGAGCGGCTTCAAAATGTTTGTATAAGGTTCATATTCGGTTTGCGTAAATATGACCATGTTTCCGAATTTCGTGTGAAACTCAAGTGGTTACCAATCCGCCTTCGCCGGAATGCTCATATTCTTTCCCTTTTGTTTAATGTGCTTTTTTCCCCTCTCACCCCTCTGTATCTCAAGAATCGTTTCCAGTTTCTTTGTGACTCCCACACGAAATTCTTAAGGTCATCAGATAACTTAAAGCTTAAAATGCCTATGTATTCCACAACTTTCCTCGACAAATCCTTTACCGTCCAGGCCGCTCGTTTGTGGAATGCATTGCCAGTAGAAATAAAACGCGCGCAGTCGATACTAGTGTTTAAAAGACTCGTTAAGGAACATTACTTGTCGTTGTGATCTTGTTTTCGTAACTGTGTAGTTATCTATAGTCATCATTAATTTTTCGTTGCTTATATACTTATTTCGTATGTATGTATGTATGTATCTATTATTATTTAGGATATGTATGTATATGTGTATCTATTTTAGTATATTGTAGACTTATTATTTGCACCTACGACAGCCCCATTTTATGTCCACGCAAATCACTGTACATTCCAAGGTTGCCTGGAAGAGATCGCGGATAGCGATAAGGCCGCCCATTGTATATTTTGTAGTGTTTGTTATTGTTTTTTTGTTATATATTTTTGTGGTGTACAATAAAGAATATATAAATAAATAAATACCTGGATGAAACTTGGGTCAATGCAGGTAAAAACTAATTGTCATACTCGAGTCACTAATTTAAACAATGTGCACCCTCAATTTTTTTTTCTCTGTATTTTGGTGCATTTATTTATCGTTAATTGTTTTAGGTCATACTGTTGCGAAAGCTTGGACCGATACCACTGTGACTTCATCACGCCAAGCATTTCTGGAAGGTTTGTCAACTGGCGCTAAAAATCCAACAGGAAAGGGCAGCAGACTCATTGTAGTTCATATTGGCAATGAAAATGGCTTTTTGGGCGATTGCCAATGGGTCTTCGTTTGTAAGAAGACTGGTGATTATCACGAAGCTATGGATGCCGTTCATTTTGAAGAATGGTTCGCGAAAGTCTTGGATAAGCTGCAACCTAATGACGTCGTTGTTATGGATAACGCAAGCTATCATTCCAGGTACTTCAACTTACTTAAAGGGCCAAAACTTTTTTTTTTTTCTTTGTAATTATTATAAATTTTATACATTGACTTTCAGACGATTGAAAAGTTTTTATCAAAAATACGCAGTTGATGAAATGGCGAAAGAGAAAGATGTATTAGTGTTACGGTTACCGCCTTATCATTGCGAGCTCAATCCAATAGAGCTCGTATGGGCAGACACGAAAAGTTACGTTGCTCGACACAATACAACATTTAAATTAACAGACGTTAAAAAATTATTTAATGATGCCTTAAATCAGGTAACACCTGAAACATGGAAACATTGTGTCGAGCACGTCAAAAAAGAAGAAGTCAAGATGAAGGGACTCGATCATCAGATAGAAAAAACAGCCGATCGCTTTATTATAAATGTAACAGACACTTCAGAAAGTGAAAGTTCTGTGAGTGAAAATACGGACACACATTCCCCTTCTGAATTCTCTATTTAGGGAGAGTTTCATACAAAGTTGGGCCTATAATGGAAAGTGCTAGAGTGATTGTCGTGATTACGAAACTAGGTACCTATGTCTGTGTGCCTATTTAAAATAAATGATTTAACTTCGAATTTGGTTTAAGAGTTTCATTGAGTAGTACCTGAGTAACTTACAAAATAAATATGACTGAATATGGTTTTGGCCAAAAGGTTTGTAACTCATGTCCAGTGAACGCGTCAAGGACGCCCCTTACCGCGATAAGTTTGTTTTGATCATGTTAGCGACACTTCCTTTACATATTTTTCGTATCGTTTTGAAATATTGGAATACATTGGTAGACGGGTGTTAACGGCTTTTATTTTTTTCTTATCTGGCGAAAACTATAGGTAGGTACTAAGTTAACTGACAATAGCAGCGCGCGCATGACTCCACGTCGTGAAGTGTAAGTGTTGTTACCTTGACTACCAGAATCGGGTGAAGTGAGATGGTCACTTCACGCCGCGCCTGCGCGCTAGGCACTCAATTTTTTATAATTTTCCCTCATTGACGACCCTGTCCATAGGCCTATTCGTTTTCGAGTTCAGACACAATAATTAGCACCTATTTATTTCAATGTCTAAATCCAACCGTTTTTATATAATTAAAACAACTTAATGGGTTTAACTTGAAAGGTGAGATTGAGCAACTTCGTAAAATTTGTGCTAAACATAGGTACCTACTTGCTTAACACTAATTTTATGAAGTTGCACAATCTCGGTCATCAATAAAAAATTTCAGTGATTGGTTTATGGTTCGTTTGCCTAAATACATAATAAGTAAAAAGCACAAAGGTAGTAATATCCCATCATCTAGATTGTTAGACCAACCACAGTTCAAGATACAAACCTTTTATCATACCTAAATGCACATCAAGGGGTGCTACCTAATAATGATCGATACTTAGATACATAAACACACAAATTGCCAATCACTCTTGCAAACTCGAAAAATTATAATTATATTATTCATGTATTTATTTTAACCCTTAATTCGACGCCGTGCAGTATAATTCCCGTTGAATTAAAAAAAATCTACACACAAAATAGACCGTATATCTAGAGTTTTAGGCGCTATAATTACACCCTTAACTATCCAACTACGTTGTCAAAAACCAACAACGCGTGCACATCGACGAGACGCGAGCAGTCGCCGGCGAGATGGCGGGGAGGAAGGACTCGCTGCGCGGGCTTTCGGTAAGTTGCATTTTATTCACTGTTTTACGGTTTATTTCCTTGTAATTTTATTGAAAACTAAAGATAACATACCCGATAGGCTACTTATAATATTTTGATTGTCTTACTGAGTTATATTTAGTTTTTACGACGCCCACAACTTGTATGTCCAGTATACTTCCCGTCGTCGAATTACTAGTAAAGTAACTGCCAAATACTATGTCCAGTATGCTTCCCCTTGTCAAAGTAGTAGAAAACTAAATACAAAATCGTATGTCTAGTATTGTTCCCGTTGCCATATTATTAGAAAATTAACTTTTGTTGTTTCTCGTAATAAAATTTTTAGGGATCCGCAGATAAAATGTTTTCACCTTACTACTTTTCGTTTTTCAGAGCTTCAAGTCTAGAGGACATCGCTTAGTAGCATTGGTGCCGCCTGAAAATGCTCATTCAGATGTAGATAGTGGTTCTGAACCTGAGAATGCAGAAGAAATTGCTGTTCATTGGACTGAAGAGTTGTCCTCCTCACCCTGCCGTTCCATCGATTCATACATAGAGCGCATGAATATATTAGACAGCTCCGAAAATGATACACAAGGCAATACTTCAATCGACAGTGACGAGACTAACGTTGATGCTGATACTGCTGCCTCTTTCATGGAGACAGTAAACGAAATTTTTCAAACAGAGGACCGTCCTAGCGTCAGTGGCAGTGAGAACAACCCTGTGTTAGAAGTCGAAGACAATTTGAACCATCAGCGACCTCCGCTGACTCCTATTTTTGACAAAGTGCTACCACCGACTGGCGAAGTAAATTATAATGCTTTACCAAGTTTGGCTTCATTATTGTCGATTCCGTCATCAAATGCTTCGTCTATTGCTAGTCCATCAACATCAAGAACAACCAGGCGTAAGAGGAAACTACCAGTACGAGCTGTGCCAAATATCCGGGCAAAAAAGACCAAAGAAACACTCATTGTGAGCTACAAATGGAAGAAAGGACAATTCAGACACAAGGCTGACATTACATCAAACGACTTCGTGTTTGATTTACCGGATACTGACTCTCCTTTGGACTATTTTCATCGGTTCTTCTCCCCAGATATCCTCGTTGATATCGTCAACAACACGAACTTGTACTCAACCCAAAGAACTGGAAAATGTATCCAATTGACCATCGAGGGGTTAAAAGACTTTTTTATGATTCTTCTTATCATGGGCATAGTGAAAATGCCTTCCTATCTAGACTATTGGTCTACAGAATTCAGATATGCCCAAGTGGCTGACGTCATGCCATTGAAACGATTCGAGCAGATTCGACGCAACATTCACTTTGTGGACAACGCCAATTCGGATGAGGACAGATATAACAAGATACGACTATTCATTGAAAAAATAAGGAGGAACTGCCTTGCAACGGAAGAAGAAACGAAGTATAGCATAGATGAGATGACTATACCGTATAAGGGTACTAAAGCAGGAAACCGGAGACAGTATAACCCCATGAAACCCAATAAATGGGGATTCAAGAACATAGTACGCGCTGGTGCGTCTGGAATCGTCTATGATTTTATATTATATGGCGGTGATGACACCTTCCGGTATATAGATTTTAGCGAGGAGGAAGAGCAGATGACACTGGGTGCTAAACTGGTATTAGCCCTTTGCAAGACAATTCAGACTCCAGGATGTGCTGTTTATTTCGATAACTATTTCACAACGCTCGACTTGATCTGGTATCTACGTGAACATTGGGGGATTTTCAGTCTCGGAACCATACGGCAAAACAGACTGAAAGGTTGCAGCAAGGGACTGTTAAGTGACAAAGAACTGAAGAAAAGGGGCCGAGGTTCATTTAGCCAAGTCGTAGACAACGACAAAAAGATCGCCATTGTCAAATGGTACGACAATAAAGTTGTGACTTTGGCCTGTTCTTATGCAGATGCTTACCCGGTTCAAGAAATCAAGAGATGGAGCAAGGACAGAAAAAGAAAATTGGTGTCATGTGCCCGCAGTTAGTCCGACACTATAATCAACATATGGGAGGCGTTGACCTGTGCGACATGTTGATAGCTCTCTACAGAACATCTTTCAAGAGCCGTCGTTGGTACATGAACATCTTTGGCCAAATGTTAGATATAGCTGTTAACAATGCTTGGTTACTCTACAGGAGAAAATGCAACACGAAGAGCCTGAAAAACGTAAGCCTGAAAAAGTTCAGACAGAAGTTGGCAATCGAATTGAGGCAAAAGGGAAGATCAATTGAGATAGAACCACCAAGCCCTGTACCGAAAAAAGCCCTGATCCAAAACCCAAGTGCACCGAGGCCTCCAGTTTCTGTGCGTTATGATGGCTACAACCACTGGCCTGAATATACGACATATGGACGTTGCAAGTTTTTCAAGAACAATAAAACGAACACTCATTGTTCCAAATGCAAGCAGAGGTTGTGCTTAGTGGCCAAAAGAAATTGCTTTTATAACTTCCACAATAAGTAAGTAGGTAGGCAGGCGACCAAAAAGCAAGTTGATATAGATTAATCTACATTGATATTTTTGATATTTTTAAGAACTAGAACGCTGATTGTTTTTTAATAAGATAAATGTTGATTTTTATGAAAATTTTATAAATACTTAATTATTATATTCAAAACATAAGTGAGTTCTTTGTACTTATAAGTTTTCGGGAGTTCCTATTAGTGTTTTAAGCGTAAACAAATGTAACCATGAGACTAATTTTCTAAAATATATGAGTATTTTCCTACGGAATCACTTGTTTCTTTTATTCATTCTCTTTGACAACGGGAAGTATACTGCACATGGTTGTAGTGCATCAGTTTCTTATGAACTTGATAATGTCCAGTATAATGGACGTATGTTTTTCAGGAAACTGAAATAGGTAGATTTTTTCAGGTATTTTTTCTAGGGTCCCCTACAACCTAAGAACCAAAATCTGTAACGAGTTTACAAATTTAATTTAAAAAAAAAACTGTCGAATTAAGGGTTAAGCTAATGAAATTATGTGTGTTTAGGTTGCTGTAGTCTAATTTAAGTTTTCCTGTATTTTTAGGCACTATTTTAACACTATGTCCATGTCTCATAGATGTAAATCGATGCTATGTCTGTCATTCAACTCTCCTGTCACAGGTCTGCTGGGAAAAATATCGAATGATAAATCTTTATGTATTTTACTTTAAAGTGTTAAGTGTGTACATTAGTAAATACATAGATAAATATAATTTATTCAATTGTGTCACATAAAAAAATTTTGCTAATACATTTTTGCTACTGAGCCAGCGGCCTCCAGAGGTTAAATTTCTTGATGAGCATCGGATGTGTGTGGACTGCATGCCACCAGCGCTGGAAATAATGGTAAGCATTTATTTATATTTCTTTTATATCATTCCTACACTCATCCAAGTACCTATATTTTTTAAATCAATTGAACCACTTAAAATAATGTTGTCACTATCATTAGTATAGTAATTTAGTACTTTCAATAAGAATTCAAAGCGGTATGATTAATTTATAATAAGTACTCATTTCAATCAATCATTTTGAGTACAATGAGTTGAAACATTTCTTAATTCCAAGCTCAATTAAAATAGTGTGTGAAATAATTAATACTTACCAGGATTGTGTGATCAAATCAAGTAGAGGCGGTGTTCCTTTATTGTCTTCAATTCTTTTGAGGCCTTAGCAATGGCAGGGCAGGATCAATTGGACCCAGTTAAGCAGAAAAAATCCAACCCACAATTTTGTAAAATCGAGTTATCTACGTATCCATAATGTACTCATCAAGTTTCATATATGCACAAAAGATCCAGGCAGTTTGATCACATTAACCTAACAAAAGTTATACTGTGTCAAAGATACCATCCCCTAATCACCAATTTTGAAAAATGCAAAAAGTACCATGTTGCTTGGACACAGATATTAATAAGATTACATTTTTTTGAAAGATTCATGTTGCATGGATCTATTTAAAACTTTTAAAAGTCTCAATAATTGTTGTATACTTTTCATACCACGCAGTTTGGATCTTTTTGCATAATAGATACCTCACTTTATTTCAAAAACTTAAGGAGCCAAATGCTTTGGATCTAATTTGCATAATGTCAAATGTAACGTTTGCCTTTGTTTGACACATCCATGATGTTTGGATGTATTCTGCTAATAATATTTTTTTTATTGTAATTTTAAATAAAAGATTCAAAGTAAACTTTTGATGAATCTTAAATATTTAAAAAATCGATATTATTATGTTATTGTGTTTTGTTCAGTATAAAACAAATACAACTTTATTTTATCCGTTTACATGATAATGATAATCTTTTTTTACTTGGTAACACACATAGAATTCCCTGCTCTACGGCCATTAACTACGTGACGTCTGTGTAGTGTAGTGTTCGTTTGGCGCTCATAATAGCTCAACCGAAGTAAATGAAAATTGATATAAAACCTTTAATATTCGAATATGGAACGTGCGAACAATGTTTTAAGAGGTGCCTACTTGGGATATAGTTCCGATGACGACGAACAAAACGAAAACAAAGACAGTAAGTAACTTCCTACGTTTTATAACCTCAATAATACTTTCAAACTTTTTCAAATGCTGAATGCTCAAAATATGATTGCATTGATGATAATAACCCTTAAATGCATATTGTGCCGAAAACGGCACAACAACTTTAAGTTCAAATAGCCCGCCAAATAGTAAACTGTCATACTATTAGCTGTTGTATTTTTAATCTATTATCTATGAAAAAAAATACGAGAATATCAGCCTCTACTTGGTATTACCTGTCAAATTTTATCTGTCAAAGTATGACAGAAGTCAGAGTACTTAGCGCCAACCGAAGTTACGAAAGTTTTTTCGAAAAAAATAAACTGTCCGTTTATTATATTCTTTCAAGTAAAAATAATATTTTATCAGGTAAGTTCATCAAATATATGTGCTTATTATTATTTTACTTCAAATTTCAATAATGCGCTCGTAAAAACGCAAAAATATCTTTGTGCCGAAAACGACCCTTCATGCATATTTAGTACATTTTTTTCCCGCTAAGTGCCTACCTGTTCTAACACGTTTCAAATGTTTTATTTGTTACTTTGCTTTGCTGGGTGGTTGGTTATTGCATTTTGTTGTGTCGCTTTTCAGCTATGGATGACAAAAATATAGAAGAGATGCTTCGCATGCTAGAAAGTGGCGAAATTTCTGACGATCAGCTGGAATCCGACGGGGAAGACCTAGATTATTATCCGTCTCGTCAAGTTCTTTTAGATGAGTTGGAAGAATCTCCTTTAGAAACATTCAATGGTAATGGTAAAGATATCGATCCAGCTATTGATCCTATTGATGCTATTGATCCTCCCGCAGTAACTGACAATAGTACGTAATATTTCAACTCCTGAAAGCGCTAATTATATGCCAAGTGGAGGTAGAAGTCTACTATGGAGAACACGAAACCTGGTCTATTCTGAAGATAAAATAGCATTTTCAGGTTCTGAAGAATTATCTTCTAATATTTTGGAATTAGATACACCATATCAATTTTTTACGTACTTTTTCACTAATGAGTTCTTAGAGTCTATTGTTCAGGAATCAAACTTATATGCAACTCAGCAACAACCTAATAGATTAGAAACATACACAGTAGAAGACTTGCGAAAATATTTAGGGATTATCACTTTCATGTCTGTTTACCACTACCCCAATATTCGGTCATACTGGGGCAAATTTGAGTTCGGCCCAATACGAGATACCATGCCCGTGAACAAATTTGAAAAAAATTAGAAGGGTATTGCATTTCAACGATAACTCAAAACATCTCCCAGTCGACCATCCAGACCACGACAAGTTACACAAATTGCGGCCTGTGATAACACATTTGAACGAAAAATTTTCTAGTGTTACGATTGACCAACGCTTGTCAATCGATGAACAGATGTGCGCAACAAAAATCGGACACTTTTTGAAGCAATATATGCCGAATATTAAAATAAAAGATCATGCATTTAAGGGATAAAAAGTACATCTATTATGTTAGTCTCAAAATGTCTCTAAATGTGAGGCATGTTCAAAGCTAAGTGTGTATTTTTCACTAGATTGACCAGAGCGATGTTGCGAGAGCGAAGTAAAACTACCTAACCTATTCACATTTTTCTGAAAATTCAAGATACATATTTCCTATCTCTTTAGAAAGGATGTATTGTATTGTAATCTGGGCTTGTGTTCGCAACTCCACGACTCGGCACGTATTTTGCGTACGGTATATACGATGCCGTATTTAGTTTTAACTTTTTTACAAAATTAAATCAACTTTTATATTACACAGATAGCGTCTTGTCAGCAGATTTTATAGAAAACTCACCTCAAAGCAGCCCGATTAGATTCCTAAAGTCAGGTACGTCTACCAAACTTTATTAAGTTTGGTAGTTATATTGAAATTCTGTTGTATTACTGTTACTATCCTACTCATATTAGGTATAGATGCGAAAGTCTGTCGGTGTGTAAGTATGTTTGTTACTCCTACACGGTTAAATGGAATCATCCAAATCCGAAAAATTATCGTCATACCACACAGGCGAAGTTGCAGCTTGAAGCTAGTCTAATAAAAAATAATGTTAGTTAAGTGCAGGGCACGAGTTTTACGCATGGCTAAATAACAACTCTATTTTACTAATTCTTGTCACTGCTTCGCTACGTTTGTATTTCTAACCCCGTTATGATATTTTTTACTACTGACGAGCCGCGTTTTGGTTAATAATTTGCTTACAAGCTTGTTTGTTTGCCTAGGTACACACTTGGCTAAACAACAAAATGCAACACCAAAAATATCATCAAATCTGCTTTTTCGAGGTCAGCAAAACAAAGAATACTCTTCATTGATGCCTGTTGCTTGCAAACCGCTTTCGGCTACGGAGATGTCTAGTGTGGGCAGCTATGGAGTTGGTGACCAGAGCATAGAAGCTCCGCCGTATTCCCCTTTAACACCGCGCATGAACATAGTTAACTGTGATGATGGTTATAATGATGTGGTGGAGGTTTCTTCAACAACTACTACAACACCGCTTATGGCAGGGGAAATGAGCATTGAAGACCCCGCTTTTTCCTCGTTAACTCCAATTATTATTCCAGCTCTTCCGTCACCAATGCCTCAAATGTCTCCAAAAACTAGAGAACTATTAAGTGTTTTAGAAGGATGTGAAGATTTTGACAGTGACGATTCCGTGCAAGACCCTAACTATGTAATTGATGGTTTTGCTGAAGCATGTTCTAGTGACGACAGTTCGAACATATCAGCGTCTATAATTACGACACAAGCAATAATTATCCACAATGAATCTCGTAATGCCGAAATGGGACATGCAATATCAACCGGTTTTGATGCCAGTGTACAGCCGGAAATGAGTAGTAGAGTAGATTTGGAACAGGCTACTGCTATTGGCGAAGAACCCAGGCGACTGGAAGAAGAAATGCCTATGGATGAAGAAACACATGGGAGGCCTTCAAAAGGAAGAAAAAGAAAATTTGGCCAAATGACTAGAGAAGAAAGGAAACAAAGAAAGTATAAAAACTTATCTTACGTTAATTATAAGAAAAAAGAAGTAAGCCCTAAGATTTTTATTGATTTTAACTGTAATTGTGTAAAAAAATGTAGTGAAAAGATTTCACTTCAAGACCGGCAAGCTGAATTTGAGAAATTCTATGAATTAGGGTCGTATCATGCTCAAAATATGTTCATAGTAGCTGCTGTTAAAGAAGTTCCAGTCAAACGACGCTACGTATCGCAATCACAAAATATCTCCAAGAACAGGTCATTTTCACGACAGTATTTCCTGAAAGGTATTCCAATATGTAGGGAAATGTTTGTAAAAACAATTCACACAACTCCAAAAAGGATTGATACAGCACTTAAAAAGATGAGGTCGGATTCTATTTCGGACAAACGTGGAATTAATGGAGGTCGCAATAAAATTAATGAGGAAAGCGAAAAATTTTTCATAAGTATTGTTAAAAAACTCCCTACGTACATTTCGCATTACTGTCGTGAGAAAGTAGGAGCTGCGAAATTTTTAAGATCAGATATGACATTTCCTAAAATTTACCAGATCTACACTAATTTAATGTCTTGTCATATCCAAAAGTAAAACAGATTTTCTTAACCAAATTTAATCTTAATACAATACTTGTAACAAATGCGACTTTTACAAAAATAAAAAGAATTTGATTACGGATGAAGAAGCTAAGAGAAAGATTATAGAGGAACATAATGCCCATCTTAAAACCGCAGAAGATCTTAAAAAACGACTGAAAAGTGACATGGCTCTCGCAAAAACTGATCCTTACACAGAAACGATTACATATGATTTAGAGAAAACGTTGCCACTTCCACGCATTCCCACGAATATTGTATTTTATAAAAGGCAGGTATGGGTGTACAATATGGGGATACATACGGGATCAGATGATCAAGGGCACTGTAACATCTGGGTAGAAGGTGAAGCTGGGAGAGGCTCCCAGGCAGTAGGTTCTTGTCTTATTAAGCACCTATCTGAAAGATTGAAAGAAGGAGTGACCAATCTTATTTTGTGGAGCGATTCCTGCGGCGGCCAAAATAGGAACATTAAGCTCACCCTTATGCTTAAAGCTTTTTTAAATGATCACCCAACATTACAACAAATTTGTATTAGATTTTTAGAGTCTGGACACAGCTTCTTGCCTAACGACACCGATTTCGGAAAAATAGAATGTGCTTTGAAACACCAACAAAGAGTTTACCTACCTGAAGATTATATGAACACAATGAGAACCTGCAAAAAAAATAAACCTCTTCAAGTGCACAGAATGGAAGCCAAAGATTTTCTTGGATCAGCAAATCTTGAGAATACAATCACTAATAGAAAAAAATCTATTACTGGTGAGAAAATATCCTGGCTTAAAACTAAAGAAATTTTATTGAAAAAGGAAGCAATGTTTTCCTTGTTTATGCGACAAAGTTTAGAGGATGATTATGAAGAGGTGGATCTGAAAAAACGTCAACGTGGAAGACAACGCTTAATTTCCAGAGATATGATGAATATGCTTTGGCCAAATGGTAAACCTATAGCAGCTGCGAAATTGAGCGATATCAAAAGCCTTATGCATTTAATTCCACGAGATGCTCACACCTTCTACAAAAATCTAACGGGCGACAATAATGTAGAAGACGACATTGATGGATTTGGTGTCGAACCTGATTTTGAGGTAGAGTTTGAAGCTGAGGAAAGCGATATTGCTTAAATAAATTGGAAAACCAACCAGTGATTGCCGATTCATTTTTTTATATATTTTTTTTCATCTCAAAGCAACAATTTGAATTAGTTTTTCTCATTAAACTGTTTTTATATAAGTACAGATTTTAATTTCCTTCCTTCTAAAATGAACCACACATTAAACCAATGTTTATTATTGTAATATTGTATTTTGCATAAAAGATCCACGCATAGTTTTTCAGGAATTACAGATATTCTTCATATGAAAATGTACAATATACTACTTTCAAAATAATGTATATGTAATGGCCTACTACACTACTAACTTTCAAATATTTTTTTTATTCTCTGCCTGACTTTAAACTGCATTTACTCAAAAGTAATGAAACGTTGGCTGGATCTTTTCTGCTTAACTGGGTCCAATTTGGGCTCATCTGCTGAGAGTTAGAATATCTATCAGATTAATAATATTCACTTGTTTTAAATGTGTGCCTATGCTTTTTTTTTAGTTAAACTTATTTTGTCCTACTGCTGGGCAAAGGCCTCCCCCCGCATACTTTCCCAGTTTTCCATAAGTCGTTGCTTCACCGGCCAATCGGTCAGAAACGAGTCTAAATCGTCACGCCAGCGTTTCTTAGGCGTGCCTCGGTGACGACTCCCGTCTTCGGGCACCCACTGTGTGACGTTCCCGGCATACACTTTTACCTTAAAATTATTATTATGATCAAATTAATTACATATATACCTACCTACGGACTATTTTACCTGACAGACAACCACTCCGTCTTGCAAAGCTAACCATCCGACTGATGATCTAGTTCACAAAATATTAAGAACAGTAACACAGGAATTTTGGAGTTGAAGAATCCATCGCATCATCATCGTTTCAGTCGAAAGACGACCACTGCTGGACATGGGACTCCCCAAGCACCGCCTTGGCGCCACAATCCATTGAGATTTGAATAATTTTAGAACAACTTTTACCATTACCTGCCAATGTCATATTACTACTTCAAACATTCACAAGTAGGTACTAAATAAAAACTTTCATTTGTTTAGTTATTTTTTTGTAGTAGCGACCAGCGGTTTACCCACCCACCAAACACCACAGGTTAAGTAAGTATAGACTCACACACATTTCCATAACAGATAGTGATGTATTTCTACATTGTTGATGAAATTTATTGCTTACTCCGCACGGGCTTACGCGGCTTAACCGGTAAGTGTACAAAAATTGGCGTAGGTACTGATAAAATAAATTTATTAAAATAATAAAATTTACAAGAACGATAAGTATGTGTATCAGTGCGAACATGGATTTATGTAGTAGAAATGTAAAAAAGCATCGCGCGAACTTCAAATTTTCAAAAAAAGAGAGAGGCGAGAGACGCGCGAATTCTTGCTCTTTTGTAAAAAAAACCCCTCAGAGTGCAGACAGTGGATCATCAGGCAATTGAATTTTTTTTCACATAGTACTGCAAAAATGAGGTGAGTAGGTACGGGCACATTTTAAAATATTGAATAAATATGATGTCTTAAACATTTAAATTGGTACGTAAATACTAAAACGTACATAAATTATTATAGAAGGAATTGCAGTGGCGTTAATCTATATTTTTTTTATTTGTAGCTCATCCCGCTCGCGCCAATGTTCCGAGGCTCAACTAGCAGCGCTAGTTGAGCCTCGAAAGAGAGCCAGAAGTGACACGTGGCTACTTAAGAACCGCAAGTGCCAAGACAAAAATGCAGCAATTCTGGGGCAGACTTAACAGTTTAGGGGGAGCCACCAAAACCAAAAACCAATGGATGAAAGTAAGTTACCTCTAAATAGCATAATTATTGCTTGCTGGTTACTATCAACTTAGGATTCTGTCGATGGGCTCTTAGCGACGCTGAGCCGCTGAGCGCGACGTTGCTTACCGTCGGCAGAGGCCAGTTTTAATTTTTATTAGGAAAGTACCTAGGTGCTGCAACAATAATGTATGTTCATGTTATTTTTCATTCATTAAATACTAAATATCATGGCAAACACAGACTATTCCTAGTTTGTCATGCAAATTGGACGGACAAAAAACTAAACACCAAACGTAAAGCTGCGGAACGCGCCGCTGCCCGGCGAAAGACTGGTGGAGGCGTGGAATACTTTCGAGACCTGACGGAGACAGAAGAGCGCGTGCTTCAACTCTTAGGAGGCGAAGGCTACGCTGTTGGTGACCGTCACCTGCGGTACGAAGTTATCCAAGTAAGTTTTGTAATGCAGTTTTGGACCTAGTAATAAGTAAGTACCTATGTAGCTAGGTAGAAATTACCTACATACCTTCCACTACCAACCTTCGTGGTCATAATTTGTAAAAGATATTTGGAACATGCTTTTATTTTTACAGCAGCGCTCGCGCTCTTCTGATCTCACGGCCACGGTCACGTCTCCCACCAGTCCTTCGATCTTGCCTCGTATTGCTAATGTAGATTCAGTTTTTATTTTTTCAATAGGTCCTATTACTTTTCCTTCACATAAACTTTAATTATAAGGTTTTAATAATTTAATTACAGATTCAAGAAACAGCCCAAAATCCCGACTTCATGCCACACACGACCGCATCTTACGGTTTTGTATGTACATATTCTTAATTTATCAAAGCAAAGTCGCTATTATAATAATTTTATATATCTACTTTAATAGTTTCAGATGCAACCTAACCAACCTCATTTTTTTTTTTAAAGCTTTAATTTTATTGTATCTGAAAAATGGATGTCGAGAAAACTTACTAAATTACTTATTTTAATTTTTAAGGAACCTGTTAGTCCCCCCCTGCAGCCTCCTCTCCCGGTCACGGAAGAAGAGGAAGCTAGCAGTTATACAGCAATACGAGTATGTATTGTATTAAATTAACAATCTACTTCCTTTATTTATAATTAAATGTTGTATGTAATTAATAAGAAACATATTAAAATATCGTTTTTATTCTTTAGAACTCACAGTCTCCCCACCAACCCGGACCGGAATTTGTTCCGTCTCCCAGATGTGAATCTCGTCGCCATGTCTCTGCCAGTATGTACATAAATAATTATTTCCTGTTAATTTATTATTGTTTATAAAATGAGGTCTTAATTTTATTATGGGTAAGTAAGTATAGTGTAATTTGATATAAGTACCTACCTACTTTAATTTATTTTCAGATATAATAAGCGAAGGACCTAGTCGTCAGCCGCCATCTCAAAGGAGGTCACAAATGATGGTAATCTCGGAGAAATTTTTGATCATCAAGGAGAGGCGGTTGGCGCTAGAAGAAAAGCTAGCCGAGACCAACCGCATCGCTGCTCAGGCGCAGAGAGACATGGCGGCCGCTATCCAGTGCTTGGGGGACGGTAACCGCGCCATAGCGGACGCCATCCGGGACGGGTTCCGCACCATTAAAATCATAGCCGACAGTTATTTTTCCAAATAGTTTACATTTTATTTTTTTGTTATATTTTTTACTCTTTATTTTTTACCTAAACTTTTTTACATTTTTTTTATTAAATAGAATTTTACTAACTTAATAAGCATATTATTTTTTTATACAAATCCCTTAAACAAAATCCGAAAAAAAGTATCTTCGATGCAGTCGAGTAATTATAGGCTACCGAAGAAACTTTTTTTGAAATCAAAAGAATGGGTAACAGATACGACACGGGTACTTTATACGATCGCTTGACAACCGAGGGGCATTGGCGTCCATCTAGTTTTCATAGAGCTAATATGCCATGCCGCCATAGCTACTGTCACTTGCATTACGTTTGCGCTAAAGAGAACCCCTCCAGAAGGGTTCTTGGCATTAAGTTTGAAACCGTAATGTGTGACGGAGTAAAATAGTGCTTTCAGAGGGCTTTCTTGTAATACTTAGTATCTCGGGGGGTATTTTCATGTAGGTACTACGGTTATGCTCACATATCAACTCGAAAAGGGGTCGTCACCGTATTGCATTTCGCCTCGCCGTCCAACAGGCGTCAACCTAACGTAAGCACGTAACCAAAGCAGACCAGCAGCTCCGATACGTCGAATCGGCTACAGCTAGGCGACGCGACGCCGCGCTTACGTCTCGCCGACCGCGGGAGGGGTGAGAGGGGCAAGCGTGAACGAAGAGACGCAAGCTCGGCGACGGAGAGGCGTAAGCGCGGGGACGACGAGCCGTAAGCGCGAGGACCGCTGGTTGACCACGCGCCACACCGCGGTTCGTGAGCTTTCCAAGGCGAATCGTTTACGGCACGATTCCGATTCGTGTGCTTTTCAGTAGGGAGTTTCATACAAAGAATACTAAACGGCTCGAGTTGATACGGTTACGATCCGTTTCCGTAGTTGGGATATTTTTTTTTCCAAGAACAAACTTAACAGAATTGAATTGTAAGACGATTGTTTTGGTCAAGTATTAAAGTACCTAATCACGTCCTCTTGAAATAAAATAGATACCGTCGTGACCCCTAATTTCGCCTGTGAACACTAACTTCGCCTTATTTAAAGAAAATTAAAATTTACCTAAAATTTATATGACTACCTATGCGTAAAACTACCAAGTTCAAACCATATTTTATTCCTAGCAACATTTTAACGATCAAAACGAAGCTAACTTCACTTCACTGATGACAGAACGCTTTTTTTCGGTGAATGGAATGCAACCTAAATTACAACACAGAAGAAACTTTGATTTGTGTGGATTATAGACAAAAGGTAAGGCTGAACTTATTAGTGTATCATGATCAATTTTTATCCCTTTTTCAGACAAAGTAATTGTTTTTATGATAAGTTATGTACTTAAAGAGTAATCGAAAGAAATAGCGCTTAGAGAACCGTGGCGGCCATGTTGTTACCAATCTTCGCCTACCCCTAGGGTTATCACTTTGTTCGAACGCGAGTTATGTGCCTATTGTTTGTTTTATATGAAGCCGAGTAATTTAAATTAGTAATTGCAACATTTTCAATTTGCCTTAGTTAGCGCATTTTCTGAAGAATACACTATATAATATTTTTGACACATAATTTACACTATTGTAGGTAGGTAGGTATTGTAGATAGTAGCAAAAAGTGTGTGATTGTACTAATTATACACAACATTATGTTCGTAGGTATATCGAAAATTTATAATGTAGGCACCTGTTACATTATTCTATTCAGTACTTGATATTTTACAGGTCATCATAATGGCGAAACCGAAAAACGTGCAAATAAAAATTAAAAAAAGAAATTATACATTGAAGCACAGTCAAGAAATGATAGATATCGCTGTAGGATTATTGCAAGAGAATAAAATGTCTTCTTATGAAGCAGAAAAAACATTTGGCATTCCACGACGAACGCTTTTAGATAAACTGCGTGGTAAACATCAAAGAACTCCGGGTTGCCCAACACGGCTTACAATTGACGAGGAACAAAAAATAATAAAAGTGCTTACTACTGCTGGCGATTTCGGCAGTCCTCACACTCTGTTAGATTTAAGACTTGTCGTGCAGATGTATTTAGAAGCTAATGGTAGAACAGCTGTTTTTGATAACTAACTACCAGGAAAAAAAATGCGCGTATTCATTTGTAAAAACGCTACAAAAGTGAACTTACTCACCGGGCTACACAAAACATTAAAAGGAGCAGAGCTGAGAAAAACTCTGGAGAGATGTCTAACTATTTCGATAATCTGCAGCAATCTTTAGATGGCATACCCAAGGAAAACATCTTAAATTATGACGAAACCAATTTAACAGACAATCCCGGTGCGCAAAAATGCTTGTTCCGCAGAGGCGTTAAATACCCTGAAAGAGTTTTGAATTACACAAAAGGTGCAATTTCTATCATGTTTGCTAAAACGGCGGGCGGTGAATGCCTACCGCCGTATGTGGTATACAAAGCCGAACACCTATACCAGCAATGGAGAATAAATGGACCGAAAGGAGCTAGGTATAATCGCTCAAGATCAGGTTGGTTCGACAGCACAACCTTTGAAGATTGGTTCGAGATTATTGTTTTGCCTTGGGCTAAGGACAAAATCGGAACAAAAATATTGATAGGAGATAATTTAGCGTCGCATATCAACCACCGGATTGTTACAATGTGTGAAGCAAATGACATAAGATTTGTATTTTTACCGCCCAACTCGTCGCACTTGACACAGCCTCTTGATGTTTGCTATTTTGGCCCCCTAAAGAAACTATGGAGAGCAAACCTCCTGGACTATAAAATAAAAAACCCGCGAGAAACAACTATAAATAAATCTCATTTTGCCGAATTGCTCAAACGGTTGTTAATCCACGAACTTAACGAAAAAACATCTAATATTCTAAGCGCCTTTAAAAGTACTGGTATTCATCCTTTTAACCCTGACAAAGTTATCAACAAACTGCCCGACTCCAGACCACAAGCAGAATACAGCATTGACAATGCCCTTTTACAGTTCCTGAAAGAAAATCGTGCCCCAGATCCCATGAAGAAAGTTCGAAACAAGAAACTTAGTGTTCCTCCTGGCAAGTCTGTAACAAGTGTTGACTTCCAAGATGCATTGACAAAATATTCAACAAAAGAAACCTCTTAAAGCAACACCCTCCGTTGATCAAGCTGAAACCTCAGGTGTCTTGAAAATTCAAACCAATAAGACAAAAAAAGCAAAGAAAAGTCGCTGTGTCCGTAAAAATTCTTCATCTTCGACAGAGTGCAGTGACGATAAAATGAGCCTCGCTTCCTCAACTGAAGACCTTATTCTAGCATGTGAACAAGTTGAAATATCTGAAAATGAAAATTCAGAAGATGACTTGCCATTGGCAAATATCTATATGTCCGATCGCCAAAGCTGCTTCAATGAAAACCAACCTGTGGATGACCGACTAATAGACCGTATAAAAGTTTGACAACTTTTGTCTACTGCATGATGAGATGAGAGGCCAATGACAATTTAGTTGCGTAATATGTTGTGACATTACGAAATGAAAACAAACAAAACAATCACAAATTAAAAAAAACGAAATGCCGATTACAGAGTGGAATATTATCAATTTTTGAAACAACAATAACACAAACAATTAAGCTGTGCGTCGCATCTGTGCAAGAATGGGTCTTTGCTCAGCTAAATGCCGTGACTTCAGACGAACTTATCGTCAACAGCGCTGATTTTCAGCAAAAACCTCGCGAATGACGTAATGACGTCCCCCCTGTGGTCCCTCCATGTGAAAATACTTTAACTGGTAAGCAGAATTTCCTTCGAAAATGAGTGTGCTGAATAAATTGAAAGTAAGTACATAGAAATAAAACAAAAAAATATATATAATATATTTATATAAAAGTCTTAATAGAAGTGTATAGTCTGCATTTATGCGTAGGTAACATATAAAAATAAAATAAAAGATACATAAACTGAGAGGTATAATAATTACAGTAAAAATAACAATATTCCTAAATCTTTTAATGTTAGGTAAATGGTAAATATAATATCTATGGTTTATGCACCATGGAAATTGTTATGGCATGGCGGCCATTTGCAAAGCCATGGCGTGGCGTTGGCAAACGACAACCTTGCCTTAACAATAGTGCTTAAATTAGAATTAAATTGGTACAGCCTGAGAATGTTAGTATAGATTATTTTCTTACATTTTTTTTTTTTTGTGGGCCAAATGGGTGTCGATCTTTCGATGTAAGGAGCTTGATGTAAATCGATGGAAGGAGTAAGATCCACCGACATACTTATGAAATGCAAAACGAATCCGCTCCCATTGGTAAGTATTACACTCGTTAAGTATTTGAAACGTTTACCAAATAAATTCAAACAGTAACCAAGCCTTACATTTAATAAAATTGGTAAATCTTCCAACACTACCGACTACTACCGGTAGGCATACTACCTGTTGTCCCACCCAGATAATGTTGCTTCAGAAAGACACCAAACACGCCCCAGATGACTGAGGAATACCATTCCTGTGACAGTGACACAACACCGGGCCTAAACTGGGAGGAATCAGACAGGCCACTCACACTGCTGGAAAGCCATCTCCATTGCCCGTAGGCCATGACCCTCAAGGTAAGACCGATAAGAGCAGCTATTGTCACTAGTTCCAGTTCTCAAATCATGTGGTTTTCTGTATCTGCATGAAATATTTCTTTAAAATATTCAAAAAATGCCTTTTTGTTCTCAGGACTCTTACTGGTGGAGGAAGGTTATTCCAACAGTGTGTGGCAGCATATCTGAAACTTCCCCTGAATGCTGCGGTCCTATGTGTTGCTGTACAAAGAGGTTCGGTAGAAAAACGTGGTTCGTATTTGCTCTGCCTCCAACTCAACTTCTCAAACAGATAGTGTGGCCTTCGTGTTGTCACCACTCCAAAAAGTAAACTAGCCATATGCAACTTTCATCTAGCAGCCATTTTCAAAATATAATTTTCGTTTATATAAGGAGTGACATGACTTCTACGAGGTATCTTTACACAGAACCGTGTACAAGCGTTTTGTATGCGTTGAATCAGCTTCTCTGTTCTTGCTAACAGGCATGGGCCATACACGGTATCGCAGTAGTTAAGCCTAGATAAAATTAGGCTATCCACTAATTGTTTAATACTTAGTGGATAGCAATAGATCAACACTCAGGTAGTCTCTTATTGAATATAGAAGTTTCAGTCTATAAAAACAATTCCTCATGGAGTTTAGTTGTTTTTCGAAACGTAGTTCCGGGCCCATGGTTAACCCAAGGTTGCAAGCTATCTCTACCCTATCTATTTTTTCCCCCCTGATAACAACTTCTGGCTTGGCTGACAGTATTGCGCTGATCATTTTCCTACTACCTAAAACCATAAATTTTGATTTTAGTGGGTTTAATACCAGTGAGTTATCATCTGACCACACCATCACTCTTTCCAGATCATCATTAATCTTTTCCACTGCTTCTATTGTATCTGTTGGTTTAAAAGATATATATAATTGGATATCATCTGCGTACATGTGATACTTGCAATGTTGAAATGACCTAATTATGTCTGCACTGTACAGGATATACAAAAGGGGCCCTAAATGGATTTCAACGAACTGTGACCTATTTTGTAAATAACTAGCGAACCATTGTATTGTTTCAGTTGAAAAACCATAAAAAGCCAACTTGGAAAGTAAAAAGTGGTGTTTATTGCATCGAAGGCCCGTGAAAAATCCAGAAGTGCAAGTATTGTTCCCTGCCCCCTGTCCCGTGCCTCCAGGATATTCCCTACTACATCGGAAAGGGCTGTGGCCGTCCCACGGCCCTTCCTAAAACCAGACTGAAGGTCGGGTAGCATATTGTTTGCCTCTAGATATTCCAGCATTTGGTTATAAACCACCCTCTCTAAAACTTTCGATAAACAAGGCAAAATGCTAACAGGTCGTAGATCTTTAAAAGTATTAGGGTTGCTGATTTTAGGTAAAGGCCGCACAATAGCGCACTTCCACAAGTCAGGAAAAGTGTGGGTATCTATAGACTTATTCACGATTGCAGTAATAGCCTTGTGGGTGGTTTGAAATTGAATTGAAATGTGAAATTTCCTCCTCATTAACATTTCGCAGATCAAATTGATTTTCTCCAAACCTGTTCGTATCAAAATATGATAGCTGCTCTGTGGGAAGTATGCACTGTCCTGGTACATTTAGAAATGCCCTGTTTATCTCGTCTGGGTCATTAAACTGTCCTGGAAGCGTACCTTCACTATGTTCTGTGAAAACATCTGATTTCAAATTTTTCCAAAGCTTTTTGGGGTTTTTCATCTGACTATTAATGTGCCTGTCAAAGTATACTTTTCTTTCCTGCATTAGTGCTGTAACAGATTGTTTTTTTAAATCCAAATAATAATTCTTTGTGGTGTCTGACTTATCCTTATTATAATTAATTTTTGCCTCATCTCGCAGCTTAAACATCAATTTAATATTATCCGTTATCCACGACGTGGGTCGGTCCCTAAATATCTTACTTTTTATGGGGGCATGTAAGTCGTATAATTGGGTAATAAGGGCATTAAAATGTTCAATCATGCTATTTACATCAGGCAGTGAACCGATTTCAAACCATGACATTAATTTCAGATCCACTGCAAAATAATCTACCAATATATCCCTAAGAGGCCGATACACAACTAGCCTAGGCTTACTTTTTACCTTCTTTATGACAGTATCACATACAATGAACGAATGATGACCAAGTTCACTGACATGACTGACCAGTACATTACGAACCCCCACATCGGTACAGATAACATCTATGAGAGTACTACTATCCCCTACAAAATGAGTTGGTGACTGCACTACCAGATTTAGATTGGTATAATTTAGGAATTCCATCATATCTTTAGTCTTTGTATTGTTTGTATCGAATAAAATTTATTCGATACAAACAATACAAAGACTACATTGAAATCCCCCAGTAATACCAAATGATCGTAAGGTGCCAATGCGCTAATACTGTCAGTTATACCATCCAGAAATTTTGACGATTCAAGCCAGGGTGGCCTGTATGCAGTGCCGATCAACAACTTCCTACCATTGACAGTTAGGTTTAGCCACATCTGTTCTACATCAGACTGCTCTGAATGTGGCTGTACACGCGCCCGTACTCCCGTTTTAATGTAAAACGCTACTCCTCCGCCCCGTCCCCCGCGTATAGTCGCAGGGCGCGGCACGTGCTTCAACCTATACCCCGGAACCTTAGGCGCGCGTCCCTCCTCCCCAGGTCGCAGCCACGTTTCGTTGATTGCCATTATATCCACTGAGTGTTGAGACATTGCAATTAGAAACTCATCCTGGTTAGTTGCCAGAGACCCCGCATAAAATAAACCAAACTTTAATAATTTTGACTTAGTCATGACATGTAAATAATAATGGTTGTATAAGTGTATGTGTGTAAGTATTAATTTTTTGATTTAGTAAGGATTTTTCATGAATATAATATTTATTAAAGTACTTTTGTTTATTTGTTTTATGTAAATAATTACTGTACATAAGTTTTAGTTCTGGTAGTAAATTAAGAATTGTAAGTAATAAAATATATGTATTGTTTGTAAATAATGTTGTTGTTTGTGTGTAAATAATAATATGTGTAGATAATATAACTATGTTCCTCGTTTGACTCCAGTACTCACTTCGATATTCGCAGCTCCCCAGATCACGACAGATACGACACACAGACACCATGTATACTAAACTATAACAATTAGAAAAACTATTTACTAACACAAGAAAATGTGCAGCAACAAACAAAGATTTATTAGTTAGTGTCCGTGAGAGGTCCAATAAGCCGATTAATGTCTTCCTCAGATGCAATCCTGTGAGTGGTCTCTCCAGGCTTCTGTCGGACCAGGATGCGACCGCGCTTCGTCCATACGAACCGCCATCCATGAATCCCCGCAGCTGCCCTTGTCTGACGAAACAACTGCTGATTTGATCTGGTCAGCCTCTCATTTACAAAGAAGCGTACGGGTTTCCCGGAGAGTCCGAGATTGTCGTTGTGTCGTCACGTACGGCACGCGGGCGCCGTTCAACACGGCGTCACGCTGGTCACGTCGAGCGAGTCGCACCATGATAGCGCGAGGGCGGGGCTCTGTTGAGACTCGCGGGCTTGTCGCCTTAATGTGCCTGCAGCCGGCCCGCTCTGCGCTCACGATGTCGCGGTCCTCCAAAGCAACTCCCAGCTTTGTGGCAATTAGCTGGAACAGGTGTGCTGGGTTTTCAGCTTGCGACTCAGGTACGTTCCCTATCACCAAATCGTTTGCCATCAGCTCCTGATCTCTGTCATTGAGTTCCTTCTTCAACTGTAGAACTACACTCTCCACCGCATTTAAATTTGCTGTCGGATCGCATCCGGCATCGTGACGCTTTTCAAGGACTTCCAGTCTGGACTCAATCCCATCCATACGCGTGTAACACGAGTCGGTAGACGCCTTCAGCTCCGCTACCTCTTTCCGAAGCTCTGAGACTTCAAAGCGTAAGGTGCGAATCTCCTCCACTACCAATGTCAGAGCGGAGCCTACATCCGACGGGAACTCGGCGATTACAGGCGACGACGGTGCAGCGATTGACTGGGGCGTCAACGGTACAACAGTTGACAGAAGCGTCGGCGATGCGGCAGCTGACAGTTGCGTCATCGTAGGCGTCGACTCCTCACTCTGTACGTCCGCCACACAACCTCGTACCGACGTTTCGGCCTTATTGTCCCTACGGACATTTTTCCTGCACTCAGGGCAATGCCAGGCAGAGACTATGGGGCCTTTCGTAAGGAGGGCGACACACACTCGGTGCTAAGAGACGCTGCACTTTGAACACCTAGCAGTGTCAACCGCTGACACGAATTTACCGCATCCACCGCACTTCACCGCCATTCCTATTGCTAGAATGAATTCAAAGAACTTCTAGTGTGACACACAAAGTTTGTTTACGTTGAACCTCCTCAGTCGCTTCGGTATTGAGCTGAAACAATTATATTCCGTACCCTCTGATAATGGAGCTAATATGATTCGAATGTCAAAGCAGTTGGAGGAAGAGATGCAAGAGAATACATCTGAGGAACATGACTACTTTGAGGACGAAGATTCTGAGCATGAGACTGGATATGAGATGTGGCTCGCCGAAGCACGTAACTTAAATCTCAATATTGATCATCAAAGTCAAAACAAATTGACTACAGTGCGCTGTGCAGTGCATACGTTGCAGCTCGCTATAAGAGATGCTTGTAACGAGCTTCGTGATCTGTTAGAACAATGTCGCCAGATAGCTCGTGTACTCCGCTCACCAAATAATGCTCTTCAGTTAAGAGTTCAGGACTTACCACAAGCGATCATCGATTGTCCTACGAGATGGGATTCTGCAGCAGACATGGTAGAGCGCATATTATTATTCAAGGATTTCTTGAGTGGACGCATAGAACCGGTATTTCAGACATTTGCTGTAGAAGATACATGGCAGAAACTTAATGAAACTCTTGATGTTTTAAAACCATGCCGCATTCTGTCGAAAACTATACAACATGAACAATTGACATTTGGAGACTTCTATCTTGCCTGGCTTAAATGTATCTTAGAAATAGAAAATATGAATACGGTACTTGCCATATTTTTAGTAATTTGTATGAGAGAGAGAGAGAGAAAGCTCTTCTTGAAAATGAATGTTTTCTGGGTGCAATTTATCTAGATCCGAGAGTAAATTCGATGTTGTCAAGTCTACAGCTGGAATCAGCTCGTGCCCATTTAGTCCAAACTTATCAAAGATATCTAAGGTTGAATTCGAACGTTGATGTAAGAGAAACAGAATATGAAACTCCAGGTGATCCAATGCCATCAACTTCATCCAACATACTTGACGATTTTTTGCAAATGCAGTTCAGGCAACGGTACCAAGATTTACCTCATTTAAATGATAGTGATAATTTACAAATTAGTTTGGTTGCTTTTCTTAATGAACCGTTGCTTCCTTCTAATACCAACATTTTAAATTATTGGGAATCAAAGAAGGTTACTGATCCACAATTATACTTGATTTCTAAAATTGCTTTGGCTACACCAGCGACACAGGTTAGTGTGGAGAGCTGTTCTCATCTTTGAAATTCATAATGAATAACTTAAGAATGTCGTTAAAGGATACAACCATTGACGACATTTTGATTGTTAGAAATATCAATTTGTATCACAAATAATTTTGTCAAATTAAAAACATATTATCGGACTTATCACGTTATTGAAGCTAAGAGGCGATATGTGGTAGATTGATTGATTTTTTTTATTTTTAGAGAACTTTTTCATAATTATAGGACTTCGAATAAGTCAACAAAATAATGTTATTTTCATGTTTTCCCAGACAATATTCTTTTTTTACTACTTAACAATTACTTGATAAGAATCATTAAAAAAATTACATATAAGCTATCAACAGAAAGCAAAATTTAAAGAAATAACCAAAAGGGTGTTTAAGACTGATTTAGCCAAATATTTTACTTTGTTCATTAGATTCCCTAATTCCCACTAAGTAGATCTTATACGTACTTCTCTACTTTGTGATATTAAAAGGTGAGCTCTACTTTTTTGTCTCAGTAGTTCAACCGTCAAAAGGTATTGGACCAAGTTGACCAACTGGGAAAAAATGTCTCACTTGTTCAACCATTTAACTAACGAACTAGCATATAGTTTTACTATTTTTTAATTTAGCCACCGAATTGTACTTATATATGTAAACGAAGAGACTGATTAAATGACTGATATATTGAAAAAGCATTGCATTTTTATTTTTCCAAATATTTGTAAAAATTTCAAAATAACCGTGAGAAAAAATTTATACATCTGCTGAACAATATCATCCATCTAAGTAGGTACTACAGCATGCAAAATGGTGTCCACACATTACGCAAATTAATTGATTCTTGAATTTAAAATAAAACTTCGCTCTTTTTTTCCTTTTTTTTTTTATGAGTAACATTTCAGTACGAATGATCACATTGATATTTCGCATGTCCGTCCATGCACATTATACAAATTAAATATTTATTTGTTTGATTTCTCACGGTGTTGATGTTTTAATGCATCTATATACTTTAAAATATTGATATATGCTTCTGAGCGCATACATGGCGGCAATAATTGTAATTCACCTATTAGCAAATTTCCAAAATAATAGTTTCGTTTATCGAGGTCCTTATCAAATATACATAAAACACATTGTTTGACATTCGAAGTAGTTTCTTCTCCTGGTTTAGCACTGATATCTTTGCCTGATTTGTTTTCGTTCTATCAGAACTATTTTCTGCATCCTCTTTCTTAGATGCGTTGATGATACGGTTTTTAGGTGCTAGCAATGATTGGGATTGATCTTCGTCATCAGAATATACCTTTCTTCTTTTTCGTGATTCACCTGTTACAAAGTAATATCACATTCATTTAAATAAACCCTGAAATAGTTTTTCTTTACCACATATACACACAAAAGTACGACCAGTTTCACTGGTCGTTAATACCACCAGTGAAACTGGGCCTTAAATCATCTACCTATGTGTGGCCAGATCTTAGATGGATCATTTCATGAAATGGTTGTGTTCCATGACAGGCAGGCGATGTGATGCGATGCGACGGGGGGGACAAGAAATTTCAAGCGGACGAAGTCAGAAGCTAGTTATCTATAATTACAAGTGATATACACGTTTTGTGGCCTATTTATACTTAAATTTTGTGAGTTTTAATGTCAGATAAAGAATGAAAGTGATTACTTACCTAGATATTGAGAGTTTTCTTCTTCAGTAAAAAATGGCTGACTATCTAACTGGTCCATAGGATCTGTAAAAAGTAATATTATGTTTACCGATTATTTATAGTCATTATATCTACTTAATTTCGCCAAAAAAATATTAGATACTTACCCATTTTTTATGTTTTTGCAGCAGAGCTTATTGATGCAATGACATACATAAACGTCCGACCCGAAACAAAGCAATTCTTACTATTGAATAAAAACTGAACAGCGCGCGACGTTTGTTTATCGTGCGCCCATATTAACCGGTTTTTATTACTCTAAACCGTTTAATCCGAAAAAACCTTTATGTAAATACTCTTCCAAAACCGGTTTAATAAAACCAGTTTATGCGAGCGTAACCGAATGTAAAGGTTTTTGAGTCAAGTACATAATAACGGTTTGGAAATTTAACTGGTATCCGAGCCTTGGTTTGAATATCTAAATTACGAAGCAAAATTTAAATGACATTACATCTTATTTAATATGCGTTTCAACTAAGAATAGGATGACCTTGACGCCATATTGTGATTTAATGCACGCTTTTCTAATACTTACACGCTTTTAAAAATATGAAAGTAACATTAACAAGATAATAACGATAATAAATACTATTGAAAATTAATTTGCAGTCTTTTTTAATGTAATTGTCGTCACAATAATTATAAAGGTCATCCTATTCTTAGTTGAAACACATTGTACGCCTTAGTAGAACTACTACTGCACCAAAATGATCGGGTATGCTACCTAAACTAACTACGAATTAGCATCATTAATTAAGGTTTGTAACCTTTGGCTAAAGTTTAAATTAAGTACTGGGTGAAGGTTATTATTCATTTGAGCCACCTTCGTAATATTCGCACTTTTGCTTGACTAGAAAATTCGTAATCTTCATTGAATAATTATGTGCGTTAAATCAAAGTGTTTAATGACATTGAAGACTAAGTACGGGTTTAATCGATATCGATTTCATTAAAAAGGCAGCACTACATATCCTAGCGCGCGGCGCGCAAGAGTTGCCTAGATACTTACAATGATAACTCGGTGAAGTGCACCTGCTACGACTCGGGTTTTTCACTCTCTCATTGGCACTTGTCGCTTTGTGTAAGTAAGATAGAGCTATTGAGTCCAAAGAAGAAGCCAAATTCGACGGCACGGTTGGCGCAGTGGCTGAGCAATCGACTGCTGCGCTGCGTGTCGCGGGTTCGATTCCCGCACGAAACAAATATTTGTATGACCTACAAGTTGTTGTTCCGGGTCGGGTCTGGGTGTTTGTGTACGTGAGTTTAAATGTTTGTAAATGCACCCACGACACAGGAGATATTCCTAGTGTGGGGCAACGTTTTTTTATAAAAAATATAGGCAATAAAGTCCCCGGTTGCCTTTGTTCCCACTCTTACCTACGTCACATTTTAAGCGCACCTTTACTTGTTACAGATACATAGACGATTTCGGGAAAATGGTTTAAGATCATCTTCACACGTTCACAGGTTCAAGAAATGAGGATTATGAACCTAGTAATTGAAGATCCAACATTATCTATGAGACGTGTGGGTGTAATAGTTGGAGTGTCTCACAACTTAGTGTGGAAATTATGGTAAAGATATGGGCTCCACCCTTACCATTATCGCAAAGCTCAAGGCCTATTACCTGCGGATAATTTTTCTAGAATAGCCTTTTGTCAGCGCATGAATGAACTTTTAATTCAGGACCCAAATATGATAGGTAAAATTTTATGGATGGACGAAGCCCAATTTACGCGCGCTGGGGTTTTTAATTCAAAAAACCAGCATCAATGGAAAACAGAGAATCCGCAAGCTGTGTGGGAAACTTCTTACCAACATGAGTTTTCTGTCAACATGTGGGCGGGAATTTTAAATAATAAATTAATAGGTCCCATAGAAATCCCACACCGCCTTAACTCAGAAAATTATTTAACGTTTTTACGGAATCTAATATTCTTAGATTTTTTTGAGGATGTGGATCTGGAGACAATTCGCACAATGTGGATCCAACACGATGGCGCGCCTGCCCATTATGGGACACAGGTACGGGAATACCTAAACGAACAATACCCAGAACGTTGGATCGGGCGTGGAAGCCCGACTATAGCGTGGCCGGCGCGATCACCAGACCTTACCCCACTAGATTTTTACGTGTGGGGTACATTAAAAAGTAAGGTGTATGAAAAATTTTTTTTATCAAGGGACCATTTACTTAGGCGCATTGAAGAAGCAGCTAATGAAATGCGCCAAAACAATGTTTATTTAAATAGGCAGATTCGCACCAGGCTAAATGTGTGCTTGGAATACCATGGCGGACACTTTGAAAATCATTTGAATTAAATGGATTACTTTAACAAAACTTGTTTTATTTATCATACCCTAAACCCATAAAACACACACACACAACACATCAACTTACCCAAATCTGTCAAATCCCCGCAATCAATTTTCAACTCAATATCTAACGATGGCATATTTTGACATATCGCTGCTTTTCATGAATAACCGCACAATCCAAAATTTTGAAAATACTGGTTTATAACACAGCAAGATCCAAAATAGTCTTGATTTCATGCTCAGTAAGACTCACATTCATATCGGCAAAGCCGGCGCAGTAGCGCGCCAATATGTCATTATGTGATTGGTTCATTTACGACGCCATTTTTGTGCAACAACCGACGTTCGCTAGTTGCTATTATTCTTTACACGGAGTCACACTAAATTTCTCGTGAATAATGTCATAATTCTAAATAATTGAGAGAAAGTTTAGTAATATTTTCTGCAATACTGTTCCATTTTGAGTTGTGTGATTATTCAGGATAAAACTATACTAATTTTTGAACATTGTTTTGATGAAAAGTGCAGCATTTAGTTCTACTACGTTCTTCACGAAAAAGTAAGTGATACATTAATACTTATTTCGTTTTATTTGTTTATTTAAGATAAAAATAACAAAATGTCATAACATGATTACGAAATATGTTAATATTGTTTAGAAATAAAGCTCGTAAATTTATAACTGAAAGCAAGATAAGTTATATAGCCGGATTGTTTTTGTTAACGATGATAGCAACTAAACGCGAGTGACAGCATCACGAAGTTCGCAACGCTCCCTAACGCGCGCAAACGTCAGAGCGAACAGAGACACCGCACACGCCGTCACTAATGTCGTTACTACAAATTGTAAAAACTTTAAAACTGATTATCAATAATTAACATACATCGCATTTCATTTGTGCATTGCACATACTTTGCCTGCACATAATTTGCTCGCCTTATTGATCACGTCGGGGTCATCAAATTATCGCCACAAATTATGTGCAGGCAAAGTATGTGCAATGCACAAATGAAATGCGATGTATGTTAATTATTGACTTTGTAATCAGTTTTAAAGTTTTTACAATTTGTAGTAACGACATTAGTGACGGCGTGTGCGGTGTCTCTGTTCGCTCTGACGTTTGCGCGCGTGGGGGAGCGTTCCGAACTTCGTGATGCTGTCACTCGCGTTTAGTTGCTATCATCGTTAACATCCTCCGCCCCCTTGGAAGCCGTGCTTTCAAGGACTTCTGGATCTTCGACTGGCAGGATGCAGACCTTGTTTAGGGCTCGTCGGAAGACACCCTTTGCTGTGGCTATATCTGCCACTCTACATAAACCATCTGGTCCGACAAAAAGCTTCTCCACTCTTCCCAAAATCCTCTTCATCGGCGGCAGATGATCATCCTTGATTACGACTACATCTTGAACTTTGATAGGCTGGCCACTGGATCGACGCCATTTGACTCGCTGTTGTAGCTCGGAGAGAAATTCTTGCGACCATCTCTTCCAAAAATGCTGCCTCAGTCTTTCTAAATGCTGATATCGGTTGACCGACATTTTTTCTACGATGGGAGATGCCAGTGACGTCAGCGGACGTCCGATAAGAAAATGACCGGGTGTTAACGGGTTAAAATCAGACGGATCCGATGACAAAGGTGTCAACGGACGCGAATTCTATATTGCCTCAATTTGCGTAAATAGAGTGGAAAGCTCTTCAAATGTAAGGTTAGAATTACCTGCTATGCGTTTTAAATGGAACTTAGCCGCCTTAACACCAGCTTCCCAGATTCCACCGAAATTGGGTGCATAAGCTGGACTGAATTTAAATTCAATACCCTCGCTCGCTCCGAACTCAGTCACGGACTCATTGGCGGCCTTAAGCATTCTGCGTAACTCGTTATTTGCCCCTACGTAGTTTCTACCATTGTCGCAATAAATTGTGCGAGGCTTTCCTCGCCTGGAAATAAACCTACGTAAACATGAAATAAATGCATTAGTACTTAGCTCACTAACAACTTCAAGGTGCAAAGCCTTGGAAGAGAAACAGACAAAAAGACACAAATAGCATTTACTAATTCTAGCGCCACGTCCTTAACGATTAGAAATATGGAACGGACCTGCGAAATCGGTGCCACAGATCGCAAACGGAGATGAGGGATTTACTCTAGGATGAGGTAGGTTACCCATCACAGTTTGAACGGATTTACCCTTTAACCGTACGCATTTGACACATTTGTTTACAGTTTGTGTAGCAAGAACTCTGCCACCAACGCGCCAGAAGTTCTCACGTATCAGACTAAGTAATTGCTGAGGACCGCAATTTAGTAGGCACAGATGCTCCTCTGCAAATAAAAGTTTGGTAAATGTATGCTTGGAATCAATTAAAATGGGATGTATTTTATTGTAGGGTTGCAACGCACCTTGAATGCGTCCACCTACTCTCAGGATGTTTTCATTATCCAAAAATGGATTCAAAGATAGAATATTAGATTTACAATTTAAAACTCCTGTAGTTTTTAAAGAATGAATATCCTTTTCAAAGGAATAAGTTTGTGATATTTTAACTAACATTTTTAATGAAGTTTGTAATTCGTGTAGTGTCAGTTTACCTTTTAATTTATTATTTTTATTTTTACAGTTATATCTAAAACGTTGTACATAGCTTAGAACTCTCTGTAGTTTAGATAGTTTAGAAAATTTGTCAAATGAAATAAAATTCTGTTTACATTGAGTAGTTAAACTAACCTTCATTTCAGGCAATGTGTTGCTTAGTAATTTTCGATTCAATTTTGAATTCTGTAGAAAATTTTAAAGTATCTGTTTGTGGATACTACTTTAGATCTAAAACAGTAGACTCCTTGCTAAAATATTGACAGATGTTTGTTATATGAAGATCTTTTAAGATATCTGGAGCATTTGTCCGGAATTTACGTAATGGCAAACAGGCTTCTGAAAGTTTATAAATGACTTCATGAACAACATTTTTCAAATCTTGTTTTGAGTTAGAACCCGTATTCAAGTCGTCGACGTAAAAATCATGCTCAATAACATGCTGTACGTCGGGTTTATCAGCGCATTCACGCGACATTATCCAAAAATGGATTCAAAGATAGAATATTAGATTTACAATTTAAAACTCCTGTAGTTTTTAAAGAATGAATATCCTTTTCAAAGGAATAAGTTTGTGATATTTTAACAACATTTTTAATGAAGTTTGTAATTCGTGTAGTGTCAGTTTACCTTTTAATTTATTATTTTTATTTTTACAGTTATATCTAAAACGTTGTACATAGCTTAGAACTCTCTGTAGTTTAGATAGTTTAGAAAATTTGTCAAATGAAATAAAATTCTGTTTACATTGAGTAGTTAAACTAACCTTCATTTCAGGCAATGTGTTACTTGGTAAGTTAATATTATGCTGAGGCCACTCATCCTCAGGTGTAGTTAAAAAGGAAGCACCGTGCCACCAAAGATGGTTACTTTTGAGGTCCTGCGGCTTGACTCCGCGTGAAGCAAGATCCTCCGGATTATCTTGAGTTGGCACATGGCGCCATTCATGTTGAGCGGTAAGTTCACGAATTTCTTGTATACGATTACATACAAAAGTTTTTAAGGTTTTTGGTTGGGTATTAATCCATCCCAAAACTATAGTTGAATCTGTCCACAAAATAGCACGTGACATTTCAAATTGTTTATTACTTGATGAATCTAGAACCTTTTTAAGCAATCTAGCACCTAATAGAGCACCCATTAATTCAAGACGCGGTATAGTTAACTCCGGTTTTAAAGGGGCTACCTTTGCTTTGGCACAAAAAAGGTGAGCATGTATACCACCTAGTGTATCCTTTGACCTTACGTACAAACAAGCACCGTACGCAGTCTGCGATGCATCAGTGAAACAATGAAATTCTACATTAATTGGTGCTGAGCAGACTATGTGCCTGGGCACCTCAAGAATGGAAATATAGTTTAAATTTTTAATGAATTCTTCCCACTGAAGTTTGATGTCATTTGGGACTTCTTCATCCCAATCGTTTTTTAATAACCACAGTTTCTGTAATATTATCTTTGGGAGAATTGTAGTTGCTGATAATAAACCCAGTGGGTCAAAAATTTTAGAGGACATAGACAAAATATTGCGCTTAGTAATTTTCGATTCAATTTTAAATTCTGTAGAAAATTTTAAAGTATCTGTTTGTGGATACCACTTTAGACCTAAAACAGTAGACTCCTTGCTAAAATCTTGACAGATGTTTGTTATAGGAAGATCTTTTAAGATATCTGGAGCATTTGTCCGGAATTTACGTAATGGCAAACAGGCTTCTGAAAGTTTATTAATGACTTCATGAACAAAATTTTTCAAATCTTGTTTTGAGTTAGAACCCGTATTCAAGTCGTCGACGTAAAAATCATGCTCAATAACATGCTGTACGTCGGGTTTATCAGCGCATTCACGCGACAACTCTAACAAACATCTTGTGCTCAAGAATGGAGCCGAGGCCGTGCCGTAAGTTACAGTGTTAAGCTGTAGTACTTGTAACGGCTTCGTTTCTTGGTCTCTCCACAACACCAATTGTAGGTTTCGCTGAGACTCGTCAACTAATATTTGCCGGTACATTTTTTCTATATCGGCAGTAACAACAAAGGCATTTCGACGAAACCTAAATAAAATTGACATAAGATCGTCTTGTACAACTGGCCCCACCAGTTGGATATCGTTAAAGGACTTTCCGGAAGTAGATTTGCACGAAGCATCGAACACCACTCGTAATTGAGTAGTTTCACTATTGGGCCGTAATACAGCGTGGTGGGGTAAAAAATAACCAAAAGAAGGACGTTCAATTTTTGAAAGATGACCCAAGCGTTCATACTCACGAATGAATGATGTATACTCCTCCTTTAGAATAGGTGACTTGTTTAGTTTTCGCTCTAAATTAATAAATCTACGACGCGCTACATTGTATGAGTCACCGAGAGCTAGTTCAGGAGGATCAGTTAGTGGAATTTTAACTAAAAAACGACCGTCTTTTAATCGTTTAGTATATAAAGATATATTGATATATTGATTATAAGATATATTGTTTATAAAGATACTCTCACACAACTCCTCTGATTTAGAAAAAAAATGTTTTTTAACAGGAGGTAATTCCTCTATCTCCCAAAATTTTGTTAATGTTTGTTGAATACTTTGAGAGAAGTTGCATGTAATATTATTGTTATGTTTGTTACTGATACCAACATCAGTAGGTCCGGATATTAACCAGCCTAATTTAGAATGTTGTAAAGTAGGTTTGTTTCGACCAAGATTAATTAACCTTGGGTTTACAATATCCCATAAGATAACCTAACACCTAACAAAATGTCAATGTCAGAAGGACTGAAAAAATCAGGATCAGCCAGCTGAAGATTGTGAGGTAAGTTAAGTTGCGATGGATCAATGCGCACGCTTGGAAGTTTGCTTGTAATTTGTGGTATGACAAGACATGGCACATTGACACAAAATTCGTTTAATCGATGTAAATCACAATATTGAGCCGTATTTACAACAGCATTATTGATGCCAGTAACAGTTACTGCATTTCTATTAGTGAAATCTAATTTTAATTTATTTTTCAGGTTTTTTGTAATGAAGGAAGACTGACTGCCGTTATCAAGCAGCGCTTTCGCAAGGTAAGTATTATTTTGTTGATCGACTATCTCGACCAGGGCCGTGCATAACAACACCTGGCTCGCCATCACGACGGATAACGACACTGCAGGAGCGACGCTGGAATTCGACCCAGAAGTTGAAGGTAAGTTAGAATTTTCAATATTATTAATTTGTTTTGATTCTTAACCTTCATGTAAAAGCGTACTATGTTTTTTCTGACAGAATTTGCAAGGACCTCGGCAACAACGGTTGACATTATGACCACCGCGAAGACAATTGGGACAAAGTTTATGCTTAGCAACCTCTTTCAGGCGCAAGTCTACACTTAAAGTTTTAAATTTTTCACACTCATGAACAAAATGCCCTTCCTTGCAGATGGCACACTGTTTACTGGTCGACTTTTCTGTACCACTAGAAGATACAAACGATTTAGTCTGTGGACGCTGAGGTTTAACATCCGATCTAAACTGCACCGTTTCTAAAACATCCGCTCGGTTCCGCAAAAATAGGTAAAAGTCATCAAGAGTTGGACAAACCGATAAATTGTTTCGATGTTCTTCCCATTTGCGACCTGTGGCGCCATCTAGTTTAGAGGCCATCATGTGAATAATAATTGTGTCCCAGTAGTCGGTAGGTTCCTTTAATAAATTTAAAGCACGTAGATTTTATGTGAAATAATCAATCATATAACGCAGAGATTTATGTGATTCCTTTGTGATAGGCTCAAAATTAAAAAGTGATTTTAAATGGTTATTTATCAAAAGTCTCTTGTTATCATACCTATCACATAGGAGTTTCCATGCCAGCATATAGTTTTCAGCAGTGAATTCAACCGATTTTATAACAACTGCAGCTCCACTCTCCAGTGAAGACCGAAGGTAGTGAAATTTATTAATTTCTGGAATGGATGTACTCGTATTTTTATTAACCAATGAGTCAAAAGTGTCACGGAAATCGAGCCACTTCAAGTAGTTGCCATCAAATTTTGGAAGATTTATAGTTGGTAATTTAACATTAAAATTATTATTATTTTTACAGGATGAACCGCTGCACTCGGACTTCACATCAACATTATTGTTACCATGAACAGAAACGCTTTGAGCCTGAGATACATTTTCAATTATTAGTTGTGCATATGAAATTAAATTACAAAATGTTTCCTCGAATGATTCCCTTTCTTCAATCTCACCTTCAGATTCAAGATCTAGCACTTCAATCTTGGATTGTATTTCGTCGAATTGGGAAAACATTATTTGAAATCGTTCTAATTTTAAATTTAGTTCAGTAAGCTGTAATTTTGTAATTTGACTTGGATCAATTGATTTTAATAACTCAATATGTGTTTTGAATATAGTAATTCTACCCTTTATATTACTACGCGATTGCTTAAGCTTTTTAATATCTTCCGGCATTATTATTCAGTGAGGTAGGTACCTCAGTAAAATACGAAGAGGCAAATAACGGTTAAATAAATATAACCAATGAGCAATATAGTTACAATAAAATGGTACCAACAATCCAACCAGACGAGCCCGGAGCGCAGCGTTAGCAGGCTCAGGTGTCAGCTGCAGCGTCACCTTCAGTTCAGCTTACTCTGCTTATCACCCGCTGTCGCTCATGCACCGTAGCAATCACGCGCAGCGCAGACTTGCACGTTTCGGTGGAATCTCGGAATCTGGAATAGTCGGCGAAAACAAATGAATAACTGTGTATAGACCTATCACAGTTTAGATACCTGGAAGTTGACTTATTTATATTTCAATAAGTTGCAGGTAGAAGATAGTTTAGAAACACTCTAAGTAGGATGTGTATTAATTAAATTAAAGTTAAACCAACAGTTTGAACTTCCTTACTTTATGCAGTAACGGAGCAAGATCGTCTTTGTTATAAATTAGTTAACAAAGGAATTAGATTACATGACGTAATAAGAAGTACATAGGTATGTACTTAATTAGTATATCAAGACGCTAGACAGAAAATAAGCAATCATAGCAGAGATAGTTAGTTAGTTAGATTAATGAAAAGGTAAGTAGGTTTTCATTTACTCAATAAATAAAGTAGGTAGCAATGTCATGCCCAATATCTCGTGCTCGAGCGTGCACCCACACAAACAAAAGCGCAAATTTGCAGCGTGCAGGTTTAAAAGCAATATCTTGCAATAACTGCTTATTTTCCGCAAGATAGCTATACCTAAGCTAGGCACGAAAACAGCACAGTATTGTGTGAGAAAAAGTCTGAATTTGATGGTCAGTATTTCGACCAGATAATAAAGCAATATCAGTGCCTATGTTTCAAATAGGTACGTAATTCGTCGTTATATTTTACAATACTAACGGAAAAGAATGCAAACGAAGACAAAACACCGTCACACAAGAGGCAAATTGAAGTTCGCAGCGATAAAACTGAATAATTATGTTACCTCAAAATGGCTACTTCCTTAACGAACGACAATAGGACGATCACTTCACCACAGCATTAATCAGCACTTTTCTGAATTTTGGCAATTTAGATCCGCGATCCCAAGGTTGTTGTCGTAGAAATTCGTGCAGGTCCAGCAGGTACAGCTTGTCGCGACTCGTCGTTCAACAGGTCACGTTGTTCTTAGCAGGCGGCGCGTGGATTTCCGAGAATTCGTCGACCATGATGCGTCGGAGTCTCGTCGATTTTGATTATTTAATACGCTTCTCGCCTTATTGATCACGTCGGGGTCACCAAATTATGTGCAGGCAAAGTATGTGCAATGCACAAATGAAATGCGATGTATGTTAATTATTGACTTTGTAATCAGTTTTAAAGTTTTTACAATTTGTAGTAACGACATTAGTCTAGTGACGGCGTGTGCGGTGTCTCTATTCGCTCTGACGTTCGCGCGCGCGTTAGGGAGCGTTCCGAACTTCGTGATGCTGTCACTCGCGTTTAGTTGCTATCATCGTTAACAGTAGGCTTAGCCTAACCTACCTGAAACTTTTTGAAAGGCCTACACTGTCCTCCCATAACTATTAACACTGTAAATCAAAAATATTGTAAAAGCCAATTATTTTCTTTTAAAAGAGTAACCGTGGAGTTTCTTGCCGGCTCTTCTCCATAGGAAACAACCAATTGGAACCGTGCACCTAGCTTCTGACGTTTCATAAGTGCCCATCTAGGCTTATGTGAAATAAAAATATTTTGATTTTGATTTTAATTAAACAATCATTGATTTAAAAAATGTTTTTTATTTGTAAAAGTATAATAATTAATTTAAACAAGTATCGATGAGACGCCTTTGGATTGCTTCTGCTACTCCTCTCTCAGTGCCAGTTACTAGGAACCTAAAAAATAATAAGATAAGAATACTTTGGATTTTAAGAATATATATATTACCTGAACAACCATAGTTTGTAATAAGTGATGTATTGTGTTTTTTTTTTTTTTAATAAGAACACCAACAGCATGTAACAACATTGGCACATAGACAATAAATTGTAGGTATTTAGGTAAAGTATTATTGCTAATGCATACAGAAATTAAATAGGTGTACATAACATTCAAAGATAAAAGAAATTAGAGAAATCATGAAATCCTTTCATGATGCAAACTTAGTATATTGTATAAGTGTAGTTTACACCATATTATGTTACTATGCAAAGGTTATATTACTACAACAGAAATGAGGAAACTGGGTGGTTTCACCGACAGCGTTTTTAGAGTTTCTTCGCGTGAAATCACTATGTAAAATGTTTATCTATGACCATTCTATATTTTTTCGTGTAATAAGAAAACTAGATCATATGAAGGCACTAGTGTAAATATATTTCTCTTAAATATAAATAAATTAAAAAAAGAAATACGTCTGTTTTTCAATAACGGTGGTATGTCCCTGATTGACTTTTAAGCATATTTACCTCATTAAATACGTTGCGATGGCAAATTTAGTACTTAAATTAAACATTATTATGTTGGTCAATACATAAAGCAACCATATTTAATAGTTCCGTTACTTCTGTTATCATGCAGACATCAGGACCATAGTGATAAGGAACGTCCGTGCCAAAAGTGCAATATCGGTGCGTTTTATTAAAATCGATCTATAACGTAAACAAGTCTATTTTAACGAACTATCTCCTTACGCACACGGAGGCCCAGTCGTGCTCTTGCGTTCTCGCAGTAGTGACGTGTCCGATCCTGCTGAGTTTTCGCGCCAATACGTAAGTACTTTTTGAATCTAAGAAGGAATACGAAATTATGCAATCTCGGTGGGTTACTGTACGAATGAATGTTGTTTTTTTACGTTACGTTTGGCGGGTATGTTATATGTTATTAGGTACCCTTAGCAATCATACATTTTAAGTGTCGAAAATATAAATGGTTTCTTTTTAAATTTAATTTTTGTTCATGTTTCTAATTTCGGTGGTGCAATATCGGTGGTTTCGGTGGTAAATTTATTGCCACCGATATTGCATTAATACTAAAGTGGCTTTTGGTTCATGTGACTTTGTTAAAGTATTTACTCTAAGGGTTAACAAAATTAATCCGAAAAGCTTTGGAGGGTAGTATTATAAGTTGGTACCTAGTACATATTTTACAAAAACTTTTTTAACCGGCTTCTTAAAAGGAAGTAATTAATTCGTCCCGTATGAATGTAATATTGATGATAATTTAATATTCTTGTATATTGTTGGTCTATGTAGGCTTCTTAACGAATGTGCCAAATTTCATAAGTGTGTATGTATGTTTGTTTGTATGTATGTATGTATGTATATTTGTCTTGTCAATTTCTCGGTTTTTTTTATTTTTTTTCCTCGAGTCATAATTCAATACAATCTTCACTGCCATCACTCTGTCGGTAAAGTTATCCGTGTCAAGTGGCATGTAAAATATTATGTTTTTTTGTTAACCGGGCCTGCATTAGAGCTGTGCAAAATATGTATAAACTCTTTATACTATACCTACTCAATTTTGTCTTATTTTAGAATGGGAAGGCGAAAGGAAAAACAATCAAGAGAAGAGACTTTAGAAAAAAAAAACAGGCTGAAAGACTAAGAAAAAAAAGAATAAAAGATGATACAGTACTAGGCGAAGAACTAAGAAGAAAAGATAGAGAACGATATAAAAAGAAAAAAGCGGAAGGAAAAATTTGATCGATGGCTGAAATGACTCCACGTGCCCGAAGATTGAAGCAAAAAATAAACAGAGCTAACTTTAAAGCATTTTATGAAAGAAGAAAAAAAAACACAAAATTATTACGTGAAGAAAGTTTACCATCCAAAAATGTTCCACCTAAAAAAACCAATGATCCTCCTGAAACACAGGGTGACGATATGACAGGCGCGTCATCTCCCACAAGTCCTTCCATTCTAAATCGTTCTCGCTCGCTTAGTCCACAACCAGGACCTTCTTCAGGACCTCTTCATGATGGAAACTTCAATTCAAACTTTCAACGTTCTCGCAGCATTAGTCCTCATTCAAGCATTTCTCGTTGTCTACGTTCTAAAAACAAAATATTCACTAGTAGTCCCATTCATTCTTATTTGCCTTCTGGGCGAATAACTGCAGCTGTCAGCAGAATTCAAACCCCTGAATCTACTTTGTGTCCATGTAGCCCTGTATCTACTTTATGTCCAAGTAGTCCTGTATCTACTTTATGTCCAAGTAGCCCTGTATCTACTTTATGTCCAAGTAGCCCTGTACCTTCTTTATCCGATGTGTCTTCCTCTTTGATGAATTTGGATGCCAGATTCAGAAAATACCAAAGGATAAAAAAAGCAAAGGAGATAATGTCACTTAGAAAAAAAGTAATACAACTAAAGAGAGAAAAATACTTATAGAAAAAGAGCGGAAAGACTGAATAAGATTCTCAGAAGTCCACGTTTAGAAAATAAGATAGTTAAACAGAAAAGAAAGTCAGATGAACCAAAGAATAAAAATAAAATTAATGCCCAAGTACGAAACACTGTACAAAAGTTTTATGAAGAAAATGAGAATTCACGTATGTGCCCCGGAAAAAAAGATTGCATAACTAAAAGTCAAGTAAAAAAGCAAAAGAGATATTTAACAGACTCGATAAAAAAATTACACCAAAAATATTTAAAATTAGACCATCCACCAATAGGCTATACAACATTTTCCAAATTGAGACCATTCTGGATTTTGAAGCCAAACATAAATAACCGCAACACATGTCTTTGTCAAATACACGCCAACATGGAACTATTAATAACATCTCTTAAAAGGAATAACATAATAAAAGAGAATACTACCGGCGATCTTCTAAAAAATTTGTGTTGTGATAAGGACAATGTAAAGTGCCTCGAAAGAAAATGTGTATCATGCAGAGACAAAGTTGTAAACTACCAGGAATTTAGTAATCAGAATAATATAACTTACTGGGCATGGCAACAACAAGCTAGAGTGTATACTAAAGATAATGTGGAAAAAACTACTAAAACCGTTACAAAGATTAGTTATTCAGATAAGCCACTGGCAGTGATAAAAAAAATTGAAAATGCCCTAAAGTCGTTTCTCAAACACTGTGCTAACTTAAAAAATCAATATCAGGCTGTCAAAGAAATAAAGGACAATATGACTGAAAGTCAGTGTTTTAATACATATCGATTTCAGCGAAAATTATGGGACGAAATATAATGAAGAGGTACAGTCTGCACATTGGAGTAAGAACCAGATCACACTACATACTGTCGTGATTTATTATTATGGCAGTCAGACTTATAAAACACAAGCTTTTTGCACAATCAGTGCTTCTTTACGCCACGACGCTGCTGCAGTATGGGCTCATTTAGTCCCAATATTAAGAGAAATAGAAACAAACGCTCCTATGGTACGCACACTTCACCTTGTGTCAGACTCACCTTCCGCACAATATCGGAACAAGAAAATATTGTACATTATTTCTCAGTTGAGTTCATACTGTCCACAATTAAACGAAATTATATGGCATTACACTGAATGCGGCCATGGCAAAGGAGCTCCGGACGGTGTCGGTGGAGTTTTAAAAAGAACTGCTGACCAGCTGGTTGCGTATGGAAAAGACATCGCCGACCTCGACACTTTAGTTCAGAACCTCAAAACTTCAGTTAAAGGCGTGAAAATAGAAGTAGTCGAAGATTACAAAGTAACCGAAAAAGACTGGCTTCTTCCTGACCAATTAAAAACGTTTCCAGGTACTTTGAAGGTTCACCAGATAGTTTGGATGAAAGAAGAGCCACGACGATTTGCTTTGCGATCATTGTCTTGTATACATCCTGACTGTTTGATTAAAGCAACAATTTGTCCTCATGGAAAACATTTAGGCTTCTATAATCTTGCCTGCAATGATAACTCGCAATCACGAGACGAAAAAGATTGTTCTATGACACAACTTGACCTTCAACGATATTCCACAAGGAACACTGAGTCTAAAGTTCAGATTTTAAGCGTGCAACGATTTAAAGCTTCTGAGAGATTTGTGTCATGCTCTGCCGCAGAGCCACCATTTTAGAAACCGATACCATAGAAAGCGCCTGGTTATTTTGTGTCAGCTAAATGTTCTGTAGTCATTGCTATATTTGTGATTAGGCCGCACAACTATAAATATTATGAGCGCGGAAAATTAGCATATTATTTATTACATAATATTACTAGATTTATTCACTTTTCGCATGTGCATATAAATTATATTCCACGAAATTCCAATTCAATGGTTTTGTTTTTTTTTTTTTGACATATCAATTAAACTACAGAAAAGGTAGTACTAAAAAACATGTGAAGTGTGCGATACGTCCATGCAGTTTCAATACCATTAGTGACGTTAGTTTCCAGTGGGAATTTTGTGTTGTATTCCATTATTATTTACATATTTTCATGTCTAATCTTCAACCAAAATACAGAGAAAGAAAATAACTCATTTAGAAGATCAGAACCCAATTACTTATCAAATTACAATTATGAAGCGCGCCAAATGTTTGTCAGTGTGCTTAGAAGAACAAAAAGCAGCATTTAAGGACTTCAAACACTTATTTACTAATGTGAAAAAGATGCCATCGAGTGAGGGTAGTGTTTTTAAGGACATAAGTAAGAGTTTGTCGTTTCGTATGACACCAAAAGCCCTATATCTATCGGCCAAGAGACACTTCAATGATTTTTTTGGTGATGAAAACTTGCAAGATAATGAAGGTTCCAACAGCGCTGAATCTGTAAAACTTGAGGACGATGTAAGTTCTAGTAGCGATAGCATTACTAATAACGTCAACGTAGAATCTTTTAATGTAGACCGTGATTCGTGGCACAACGTGAAGCCTATACTGGTACCTGGCAAAATAAATGATTTCAATAAACCTGAAATTAAACATAAAAGAAGGAGGAGGATGCCTAAATCAAAGTGGAGTGGTATTTTTTGTGAATGGATTTGGCGTTACACAACTAATCGTTGTGTATGGACTTTTAAAAATAGCTCTGTGACTGATGATTACCATATGAAGTGTACAGGCACATGTAAAGAGTGCAATGGTAAAATTAATATCACAACCAAAGGAAATAGTGATAGCGTTATGTTAACATGTTCGTTTCAAAATGTCGATAGAAATATTATACATACGTCAAAAAATAAGTTGTCTTCTCATAAAACGACACAACTATCTTCACAAATGCAAAACCAGTATCCTATTGTCATGCGAAACAAAATGATTAATTCTTCTATGCAAGATGACGAAACACGTGAACCACCTTTTATACCAAACTTAAAATCATTGCAAAATGTAAGAAACAGACACGATGCTGTAAAACGTTTTCATAAAATAGTTGTATTGGCCTTATGGATTATGTCGTTTACAGAACCGTGGGTAAACGTCATCAGAACTGTTTCTCTGCAACCCTTTTTCATACATTACTGGACCGAACTTCAGTTAAACTTCTATAAAAAGGTTTCTAGGAAATATACTATTCTAAGTATTGACGCAACGGGTTCAATCTTCAAGAAAATTAGTCCACCAAATCCTACAAATGTTTACGAAAGTAAACACTTGTTTTTGTACGTCGTGATGTTAAAGATCGAAGATAATTCTGTGCCAGTTTCTCAAATGATTTCAGCTCTACAAACTATGGACAATATATTTCAATGGTTAAAGAAATGGATCGGTGAAATGAAAGCGCCTGACGAAGTCATTTGTGATGATTCGGCTGCAATTATAGGAGCTGTTGTGAACGCGTTCACAAGATTTACCACAACCCGGGAATATTTATCACACTGCTTTAATGTTTTGTGCCACGGAGAACGTTGTCAAATAACTTGCCTTTTGAGATTGGATACGTCACACTTCTTGAAGTCTTTGTATCGTCTACAATGTTTCAAGTTCGTTGATATACGTGTCAAGTCTTTCTATATTAGATATCTGTTGGGACTGAAAAGCTGTACGAATTTTGAGGTGGCAAAAACTATAATTGAAAATTTAATTGTCCTTGCGCTGCAGAAATATGATAGATATTTAAGGGACGGTAGCAAAAGCAAATGCGATAAAGCTCGAGAGTTACTAAAATCTCTTGGACTGTCAAGTGAAGGTTCCATTGATATTGAACAGAGTGATGAAGATGTGACTGGTACTCACGAAGATGATGAAAGTGTTAACAATTCTTTTATTACTTGGTATAATGCAATTGTTGATGCTGAAACCGTTCACTCTGATTTAAGTGAAAAAACGGACTATGAAAACATATATTATTTGCCAAATTTTGTAACATGTTTTCGCAAACTTGTGCTTAAGTTACCTCTCTGGTCCAATGTTATGTTTCCCTACATACAAAACTCCTCTGACTCATCAGATGTTGCTAGTAGCAGTAACGTAGAAAGCTACTTAAAAAAAATTAAAACTTTATTATTGCATAGTAGAAGTGGACTGATGAGAGTTGACGATTTTGTAATGAAACATACACCGTTTATAACGGGAGATTTGAAAGCAGCTAATTGTGCCAATTTTCTTAAAAGTAAATGTAAAAATGTTGACGAAAATTGCAAACATAGTGTGAATGAAGAAATTAATTTAAATAATGGTGACTTCAGTCGAGAATCGGTGTTTAAAAGCAACCCTAAACTTGAAGAAAATTGGCGCAATAAAACAGAAAATCGAAAAACCTCAAGGTTAATAGAAAAAGTAAAACCCAGAACAAAAGAAATAGAAATTCTGCCTAATGGAAATATTTGCACATCAGGTATTAAAAATGTAGTTGTCACGAATACATGTGCTTTTGATGCCGTACTTAATGCTTTGTTAGTTATTTGTACTGATCACATAAATATTTCCATATTTATTACTTCTATGAATTATTATTCGGATTTTTCGAGACTGATTTCTGCTTTGGTACATAAAGATGTTGATGTAAATTGTTTAAAAAGTAGAACAGAAATCTTACAAAAACATTATCAATCTACGGTACAAGGACATGTCGAACTAATTGATTGCAATTGTAACGTTACTTTTGTGCTAGAAAAAATTTTAATCGATGATATTTATAGTGCAACTCTTTCCAAAGTTTGTTCTGACTGTGAAATGCGTGTAACAAGAAAAGTTTCGATCATTCCTTTAAATATATTAATGATATCAGATGGTAGTGTAGCCTCATTAAATGAATCTGCATCATCTATGTTGGTAAGTGAAGTCTCTGATTGCAAAAACAATAATTGTACTGGAAAGGTATGCACAGAATATTTAATTTCGGAGCATTTAATTTTTTTTGAATTAGATTTGACTATTCGTCTATGCGACATTCCAAATGAATTGCTGCTCTGCGACAAAATATTTGAATTGGCAGCTGTAGTTGAATTTATTCCAAATTCCGGAGGTATTGGTCATTATAAAACTAACTGTCTACGGCGTAATTCTGAATGGGAGTGTTACGATGATATGGCGCGTAAAGCTGTTTCAGTTAAGTACGACATTGTAGTTAATTCTCATCTGCTGATATATAGACGCTGGAAAGCATAGTTTGGATAGTGTTCTTAACAAACATAGATTATGTGTTTCGTCAGTTATGGTAAACAATAAATATATTTCATTCTGACAACGATGTTTTCTTATTCTTATTTGAGATTTGTGTACAGTCACGAGCGCTTATATGTATCCACTTACCAGAATTCAAAAGCGATTTTCTCGTGGAATCAAGGTCATTATTTTACATGGCAAATTCTGGGGATCGATGCACAACGAAACTGAATGAATAATTTATTACATGAAAAATCACAACACAAAATGCTTCCTTTAAGTCTTGTTTTTATTTATATTTTGTATGTAAAACTATCAATTTAATGTAGACTTTATGCAAAATTAATGCACTGTTTTCTTCCGGCAAATAAACATTACCGACTACGATAAATGCATTATGATTAGTATTAGAACTTCGTGGTTTGGTTAAATTGTAAACGACACCCGTGGTGTCGTTGACAATACACAAAATAACCAGGCGCTTTCTGTGAAAATTTTGGTTAAGTTAAAATAAATAAAACCACTTTATAATAATGATATTTTTCAACACGTTCGCAATAAACAGTTTTCATCCAAAAACAATAGCGTTTATCTTTCCTGAGTACATGTTCTGTATGGCTCTGCTAGAGAGTATGCCTTGCCGTAGAGTGTATTAATCTAGTAATAAATAACATGCTAATTTTTCTCGCTATATTTGTAGTTGTTAGCAATGGCTATAGAACATTTTACTGACACTTTAGGGGTATGAGGAACAGGGTGTAAAGTTCAATCATCCACCATAGAAAAGGGAGGATCCTCCAACCAGACGGGTGTTATGTCTGGCGGGCAACTGCCCGTAAGTTGATTTCGGATAGTCTTATCTATGGGGATTGTGTGACGTCATGTCTTTTTGCTGCGTAGTTCGTATGTGGCGGTGTAACCGCTACAACACAAAATAACCAGGCGCTTTCTATAAAAATTTAGTTAAGTTAAAATAAATAAAAACACTGTATAATAATGATATTTTTCAACACGTACGCAATAAACACTATTCGTACAACAGCTTTCATCAAAAAACACTAGCATTTATCTTTCCTGAGTACATGTTCTGTGTGGCTCTGCTAGAGAGTATACTCTGCAGCAGAGCCACAATAAATGTCTATTTTATCATTACCTATTGCACGTACAGCGATAACGGTTTACGTACATTATGTTCATTTAACGTACAATATTTTAAGATAGAATTTATCGGTTTCTAAAATGGTGGCTCTGCGGCAGAGCATGACACAGAGATTTGACTTAGTCAAGCCATCAATCAAAACCCAACACTCCAGAAATCCATTCGACAAGAAACTTTCTATAGCAACCATTCCATCAAAATCATTGGCGATATTAGATGACTCACTGAGTATTGAAAATGTTGATTTGGATATCATCCCCTCCACGTCATTTTTTGAAAATGTTGACAGCGCAATGTGTTTGGAATTTGAAAATTCAATACCTGAAACTAATAGGAAGAAAGATGACAAAACTGAAAAGAAAAAGGAAACAAGATTAGCTGAATCTTCTACAGAAGAAATTAAAACCGATATTGAAAATGACTCTGACAGTGATTTGAATATTTTTTGTTTTTTTTTGTTCATTTTAATTATTTGAAAGTTTACTATTTTATGTTTGTTTAAGATTTTTTATAAATAACCATAATTATTTGCTGAAGTGTTAATTAAACGAAGATCTCATCATAACTTCTTTTTTTTTAATATTACCCTCAACATGGATCACATTAAGCAGAACTAATGTTAATTTAGTAAATCTGCTAAATGTGGTCATGATCCATGTCAAAATACACTGTCAAATATAGATAATAAACGTATTTTACACCTGCTATACCCGCCTCTGCAGCCGCTACATAATGTTGCTAACGGTAAAGATGTTCTTTGTTTAATAACTGTCATGGTGGATTACAAAACATATCCATTTTGAGGTGATGTTGCAATTTCGGTGTAAGATTTGCAATTTCGGTGTAAGATTGGCAATTTCGGTGTAAAATTTTCAATTTCGGTTGGTTGGTAATTTCGGTGGCCGTCATATTTTCAAAACAACTACGGTTATTTATTTCCTACTAAAATAATTAGAATACTAATGTGTTCTAGAATAAAACAAGTTTATTTTTTTATCCGAAAACCTACAAAAAAAATATACCACCGAAATTAGCAAAAAATTGTGCCTGCGTGAAATGACCCAACTGAATGTTATAAACTGTCAAGAATATTAAATGTATGTTAAACTGCATTATTACCTGTATCTTCTAGGCTGACATCATTAAATCCATCACATTACTTGGAGAAAGGAGAACCGTACTCTGTTGGGTGTTGGCTTTCTGCGGGACGCGGGTATGGTCATTAACGTGTCGCATTACACATGGAATTTTATCGACGAACCAGGAGAACAATACGAACTATACTCTGAGAAATTTGCCATCTTTGAGACAACTGTCATCAGTGAAATGATGAATTTGCCAAGCCCAATAACTTCGCTAACAATAACAGACAGCGAAGATAGTACAAGTATTGCATCCACTCCACCACCAACACCTCCACCGATGGAAATACCTGAACCTCCGTCAACAGCAAAGAATCAGCCAGTCGATAGCGTGGTATATAAGCTGGCACCGATAGATCTTACAAGTACGCCTCCAGCAAAGAAGAAACCACAACTGTACGATGGCCATACTCCCAGTTTCACTCCCAAAAAAATTATGAAGATGCTTGCTACTACAGTGGAAGTAGAAGGGCATAAGCTTAGTAAAAGTGCCACTAAAGATTTTGACTACGACTAAGTCAACTGAAGTAGCAAGCAAAATAAGAATCGATCGAGGGTCATGGGGGTTTGATGGAAGCTCTGGTCAATCATTGTATAAACAAATTTTCTCGAAGGCGAATAACAAGGTGACGAAAGTACTCTCTTTGCCACTACATTCATTCCCCTTCAAATTAAAAAGGAGTTTGGTCAAGTCTTGTGGATAAATCCAACTCCACAATCCTACAGATATTGCCGCCCCATTCATATCCAATACAGAATCCCTTCTAAAGTGTGGTCTTAGCCATAAGAATCCAATAATGAAAAACAGATCAAATTACAGGATGGCAGCAAAGGCAATCGGAATTTGCTGACTACACCCAGGCCTTCATAGTGTGTGGTCTCATGAAAACTTCAAACAAGACATTTTTTACGCTTTTTCTGAAAGTGCCATAAAAGGGCCAGAGTTGGCTAAACGGATAAAAATGTCATTACTGAGGTGTAACAAGCAGGGTTTATAGTGGTAGCATCAGTCTGTGACCAAGTGACAAACAATCGTCAGGCGATACGTTTGTTAATAAATGAGACCAGGGGGTCTAATTACGAATCTCTAAAAGAAAATATTATACAGGAAGATTTTTTAGTCACCGTCCAAATTTTCTCTAGGCATTATGTATCATTCAATAACTCCATTTTTGAAAAAAAATCGATACGTATAATTTCCATATTAAATAATTTTCTCGAAAAAATTATCCGCTCTGCCTGGTCACTAAGTTAAACGTTAAAAATACTACACTTGCCGCGCAAACATTCAATGAAAAGTGCAGCGCGCACCCCGCTACACCTGCGCAAAACATCTATCGTTATCCCCAGTCGGCCCCGCGCACCCTTTCGCGGCGCAAGCGCTTACTTCCGTGTTCCCACGCATCCCGCCGGCGCCCCGCGATATCGTGAATTTGCATAAAATGTATTCCCACCGCGAGTATTACGAAATGGTGCGATCTTACATACTTAGTGGTGAAAGCTTGAACGGTGCCCAGAGACTGTACGAAGCAGAGAGTATTCCTCGCCTTCGCAATCAAGGGATAAAAAATCCTCCCATCCCTAATCGCCAAACAATTTTGGCCGCAAATCAGAGGCTATTAGACCATGGCCAATTTACATCTCCTACACACGCTCAAGGACGTGCCAGGCCGAGACTCGCAATAGAGATCGAAGAAGATATCTTCGATTTCTTCGAACGGAGCCCTAGAGCGAGTACGCGAGATGCAGCGCGGCGCTTCGGTGTAAGCCAATATGCCGTGTGGAAACTTCTCCATATTGCTGGGTTGCACCCGTACCATTTTCAAAAGGTACAGGCCTTGAACGACGCAGACGCCGTTCCCCGTCGAGCCTTCTGCGAGTGGCTGATCGCACACCCCGAAGCTAACATTTTGTGGACTGACGAGGCCTTGTTTACTCGAGTGGGGCTGTATAATCAGCATAATGAACATTGGTGGTCATTTCGAAACCCACACATGATACGAGAAACGTATCACCAAGTGCGGTTTAGCGCAAATGTGTGGGCTGGAATTGTCGGCAACAGAATACTGGGGCCATATTTCATTGAGGGACGGCTGAACGGGGGCACGTACCTAGATATGTTACGCACAGTAATTGCTGATTTCATGGATGATGTGCCGGCAATCGCCTATCGTGATTTTTATTATCAACAAGACGGTGCACCGCCTCATTACTCCGCCGCCGTTCGTGATTATTTAAACACAGAACACGGTGATCGTTGGATTGGTCGCGGGGGGCCCGTCCCCTGGCCACCCCGGTCCCCAGATCTTACTCCATGTGGCTTTTTTTTGTGGGGCGAAATAAAACGACGAGTGTATGTGGAGGAAGCCCAAAGCCTAGACCAATTAAAAGGACAAATTGTACGTGCATTCGACCAAGTGAAAAGTGACACTGTAGTGCTCAACAAAATTAAAAAGAATGTGCAAAAACGTGCAAGAATCTGTTTAGAGAGAAACGGTATGCATTTTGAAAATTTATTAAAGTACTGTTAATTTGACTGTTTTATGATTATTTTGATTACTTCGATTTTTAATTATTTGTACATAAGTTGATTCAAATTTTTTAAATACGCCTAATAGCAAAAAGTTTTGGCACGGTTTTAATAAGTTCTAAAGTTCTTATGTATCCAATTTTTTTTTTACTTTATTTGTAATTGATTAATTAAGGATTACATTCTAATCATAGTGAACATAGCACAAACCTTTTGCTAATTGATGGTCCTAAGCCCGTGAAAGTATGAAGGGAAAATTTGCAACTTTGTTTATTATTGTGTTAACAATGAATTGCGGCGGCGCGCGGGGCGGCCAGCCCGCGTAGTTACCCAGCGTGTACGCACGGCACGGCGGTGTCCAGAACCATCAACTTTTTATAGACAACTTTGTGATGTGATATCTCAATATTTTTGTATTTGGTGATACTAAAAGAAAAAACACGTATTCAATGGTTTTCGCCAAAGATTAATATATCAAAATTTGGACGGTGACTAAAAAATCTTCCTGTATATTAATAAATGATAAAGAAATCATTCTCTTTTATGACCCTCACACCTTCTAAAGGATTTAGTCGCAAAGGAGAATTTAGTCGCAAAAAAAAACTTTTAAACAAGATCGCGTGATGAACACTGCCATATGGGCTCTTTTCTTCTTCTTGAAATTGTCTTTTTTTTTGTTTTTTGAAAAAGTTTTTACTTGATGGAGTTCGTCAATTCTGCCAGCAGGGTAGAAACTGTTCCTACATAAAAAAATTGGGTGTGGCCAATTGAGGGAATTCAAGTTTTACTTAAAAAATTACGTGATGAATACGGAGTAACATCAGTTTGGTAGCGGCACCTTAATCAAAATCCCCTAGAGAACTTCTTTGGGGCGGTTAGAATTCACGGGTGCCGCAAGGATAACCAAACATACGACCAATTTGAGTCTACTTTTGCCCCTCTGATAATCAACCATTTAAACAGTGTCCCACACCCAAGGAAAAGATTGAAAAAAAGACTTTTGTTATGCTTTATGCTCTTTCGTACTGAACGAAAATACTGAAGCCACGTTGACCCGTACAGTAGATCTTGAAAATATTTTAGAATTTTGAAAATATAGAAAATATATAATAATACCCTAGAATACTGGCACATCTACAGTACGTTTTCGGATATACAAAAAAAAAACAATAATTGCTTTTTTCCCAAAAATGATTTCACAAGCGAAGATGAAATTGAATAAGATACAGGGAGTATGCCGGGCATCGATGGCTTTGTACTCAAAATGTAAAACTTATATCCAATTTCGAAGATATCATTAATCATATTCTCAAAGAAAACTTAGAAGCTCAATTTTTAAAGGATATACTTAATTAAAATATTTGTGCAGGACAGCCGATCGCATAGTTTAAGCTGTAGAATTAAATGATATACGCATGTGTTATTTTTAGGAAAAATACCATTTTAGTTGTTAACCATTTTAGAAAGTAGCCACATGTTCGAAACCCTCTGGCGGCGCTCGGGAATTTTGGGTTATATTGTATCTGCTTATTGCCGAGCGTCGTAGTAAAATGCATTGTTTTATTAGTGTCTAAATGTTTTGTTAATGGTAGCGCATAACGTGGATTATTGTCTGCTTCATAAAATGTGCATTTATTTTTATAGTTAGTAGTAACAGTTTGTGCCGACATTGTTATCCGCACCAAATGTGTTTCCTATAGTTTTTAATAAACAATAGCGTAGCGAGTGCTGGTCGGACCCAAAGCGTGGGAAATGGTAGGGATAAACTGACGCCACTGGGGCACATAAAAGGGCCTGTCTTGTCCAAATAAAGTTAGTCCCGATAGAGTTCTGATTTAGTTCATAGTTAGTTCCGACCAGAGTTCCGACTGAGTTTCGATTCAGATCTGGTATAAGACAGTAGGCTGAGTAGATCATCAGTACTCGCTACCTTTGACAGTGGAATATAGTATTTTCATTTAAGTACTTCCACCATGGTCCACCGTACGTCTTCACAGTGACAAGTGTCCTGTTGATTTCCACCCTCCAATCCAGCACACTTGTGCGACCCATCGCGCAAATTGGTCCTTCGAGCCGGATTCGAGGAGTAGAAGCAGGATGCCTGTCACGCGTTCCACCGGAAGAAGAGGCGGCCCAACGTCAACAACAGCAGCCGAAACTGATTCTGCGACTTACGCTACGGCGACAGCCATGACGGCTACAGAAGAAACCGCGACTACGTCGGGAGCACTGACCATTGCTGATCCTGCTCCGACTAGTCAACAGCAAGCCGTCATAGCTACCGACAAATCGGTTAGCGACCGTCGAAGCAAGCCTACATCGTCTAGATCCAGCAAGAGGGACTCGAAAGCGCGTCGCATAACCAAGGCCAAAGCAGAGCTAGCACAAAGGTTAGTGGAGTTAGCAACCGCGCGACTCGCCGAGGTCGAAGCTGAATCTGACGATGAAGATAAACTCACCTCAGTAACTACCGAAGCTACGAAAGCGGATCGAGTACAGACTAGACTGCAGTCTAGTAAATTGCTCGCCATAGACGATCAGCCACACACACAAGAGGTGCGACCAGATACGCAGTCCCGGATCGAATTTGCAGTTCCAGTGACCACTGCCGTGTCCTGGGATATCCCGGTGACTGCACCTGCGGGAGTTAGCTCAGCGCACCCGCACCTTTTGACTGAAAGTGGGATCAGTATGTACGCCGCCCCCAATCAGGGAGTAACATCGGAACTCAAGCAGCCAGTGATCACAGCCGCATCCTGGCAGCCGAACTACGCGCCTGCGCAGCCGCGACCAACGCCAGCGCCGGCAGAAGCCGTCGCACCCTGGCAACAGAATTACGCGCGCTCGCAGCCACACCCGAACCTGCAGCCAGTGATCACAGCCGCATCCTGGCAGCCGAACTACGTGGCTGCGCAGCCGCGACCAACGCCAGGGCTGGCAGAACCCGCCACATCCAGGCAACAGAACTACTCGCCTGCGCAGCCGCGACCATCGCCAGCGCTGGCAGAAGCCGTCGCACCCTGGCAACAGAACCACGCGCGCTCGCAGCCACACCCGAACCTGCAGCCAGTGATCACAGCCGCATCCTGGCAGCCGAACTACGTGTCTGCGCAGCCGCGACCTACGCCAGGGCCGGCAGAACCCGCCGCATCCTGGCTACCGAACTACGTGCCTGCGCAGCCGCGACCAACGCCAGCGCTGGCAGAAGCCGTCGCACCCTGGCAACAGAACTCCGCGCGCTCGCAGCCACACCCGAACCTACAGCCAGTGATCACAGCCGCATCCTGGCAACAGAACTACGTGCCAGTGCAGCCACATCCGAACCTGCAGCCAGTGATCACAGCCGCATCCTGGCAATCGAACTACGTGTCTGCGCAGCCGCGACCAACGCCAGTGCCCGCAGAACCCAACACTTCCAGGCAACAGAACTACGTGCCTGCGCAGCCACACCCGGACCTGCAGCCAGTGATCACAGCCATATCCTGGCTAACTGCTAGTGCGCAACGACCACAGTTAATAGAGCCAGCGATCGCCGCCGTATCCTGGCTATCTGCTACTGCGCAGCATCCTCCGAAAAATGTTCCTGTGCAGCGTACTTGGTGTGATTTATCGCACAAGTCAATCGTCTCTGCGCAGCCTGCACCAAACCGCGAGCCTGTGCCGAACATTAGGCGTACACGGCCAGCTCTGAGCCTCGAGCCTGCGCCGAACCTAGTGCCAGCGCAGCCAGTTCCGAACGTCGAACCCGCACCGAATCTTGAGCCTGCGCCGTACCTTGAAAACGCGCAGCCAGCTTCGGACCTCGAGCCTGCACCGACCCTGATGGCTGTACAGCCCACAGCGAACCTTGAGTTTACGCAACCAGTGCCGAACGTCGAGCCTGTACAGACTGCTCCGAATCTCGAGCCTGCGCCGAACTTTGAGCCAGCTCCGCACCTCGAGCCTACGCCGAATCTGATGGCTGTGCAGCCCACAGCGAACCTTGAGTCTGCGCAGCCAGCTCCGAACGTCGAGCCTGTGCAGACAGCACTGAGCTTCATGCCTGCGCAGCCTGCATCGAATTTCGCACCTGCACAGCTTGCTCCGAACCTCGAACCTGCACCGAACCTCGTGCCAGCGCAACCAATTCCGAAATTCGAACCCGCACCGAACCTTGACCCAGTGCCGATTATTGAGACTGCGCGGCCATCTCCGAACCTTGAGCCTGCGCCGAACCTTGAGACTTCGCAGCCTGCATTGAACCTCATGCTTGCACAGCATGCCCCCGAACCTAGAACCTGTGCCGATCATTGAGCCTGCGTGGTCATCTCTGAGCCTCGAGCCTGCGCCGACCTTGATGCCAGTGCAGCCCACAGCGAACCTCGTGCCTGTGCAGTCAGCTCCGAACCTCGTGCCTGTGCAGTCAGCTCCGAACATCGTGCCTGCGCAACCTGCTCCGAATCTTAAGTCTGTGCAGACAGCTCCGAACCTCGAGCCTGCACCGAACCTCGAGCCTGCGCCGAACCTTGACATTGCGCCGAACCTTGAGCCTGCACAATCAGCACCGAACATCGTCCCTGCGCAGCCTGCTCCAAACCTCGAGCCCGTGCAGACAGTTCCGAACCTTGGGCCCGCACTGAACCTCGTGTCTGAGCAGCCTACTCCGAACCTCGAGCCTGCGCCGAACCTCGAGCCTGCGCCGAACCTTGAGCCTGCGCCGAACCTTGAGCCCGCACAACTAGCTCGGAACCTCGAGCCTGTGCAGACCACTGCTCCGAGCCTCATGCCTGCGCAACCAGCTTCGAACATCGTGCCTACGTGTTGGCCAGAGGACGCATCTGCAACACTATTCCTGGTCCGAAATACATCGTGCGCACAACTGACATCAGCACAAAAGCCGACATTCTTCAGCAACCAGTGGAAAACGTCGTGTTACCGGTCGAGAGCGGCTATCCTACACCGTTTTTAATAGGTGCGACGCCCAGAACTTCAAAACTGGACGTCACACGGCGGGAGGAATGTGCAGGACAGCCGATCGCATAGTTTAAGCTGTAGAATTAAATGATATACGCATGTGTTATTTTTAGGAAAAATACCATTTTAGTTGTTAACCATTTTAGAAAGTAGCCACATGTTCGAAACCCTCTGGCGGCGCTCGGGAATTTTGGGTTATATTGTATCTGCTTATTGCCGAGCGTCGTAGTAAAATGCATTGTTTTATTAGTGTCTAAATGTTTTGTTAATGGTAGCGCATAACGTGGATTATTGTCTGCTTCATAAAATGTGCATTTATTTTTATAGTTAGTAGTAACAGTTTGTGCCGACATTGTTATCCGCACCAAATGTGTTTCCTATAGTTTTTAATAAACAATAGCGTAGCGAGTGCTGGTCGGACCCAAAGCGTGGGAAATGGTAGGTATAAACTGACGCCACTGGGGCACATAAAAGGGCCTGTCTTGTCCAAATAAAGTTAGTCCCGATAGAGTTCTGATTTAGTTCATAGTTAGTTCCGACCAGAGTTCCGACTGAGTTTCGATTCAGATCTGGTATAAGACAGTAGGCTGAGTAGATCATCAGTACTCGCTACCTTTGACAGTGGAATATAGTATTTTCATTTAAGTACTTCCACCATGGTCCACCGTCCGTCTTCACAGTGACAAGTGTCCTGTTGATTTCCACCCTCCAATCCAGCACACTTGTGCGACCCATCGCGCAAAATATTTATATTGACCTCAGTAAATTTCGATTTTATAAAATGATAGATGTGTGTCTACATTAAAAAAAATGATAGATTATTTAATTAATACTGTGATTAGATTTATGGAGTTTAATAATTATTGCAAAGTAATAAATACAATTTTATTTGGGAGAAGACAAGTTGATGATGAAGATAAAGTACAAATGATAGGTAGCTAATAAAAAATATCACAGTAAATTGAAACGAAAATGTTAATGTTACCTTAACATATACCATGAATTCAGTAGTATTCTTTTTTTTTCGTCCGAGCAGTCGCCCTGAGCAGACGTGTTACCAGTTTTAATCAATTTTTAAACCAAATATTATCGCACAATTAGTCCCAAGTTATCCTAAACTATAACTTATAATAATAGCAATAAAATTATAATTTGCAACCAGTGCGTAAAAGTGAAAGGCGGTTCGCGCTACGCGGAGTGCCTGTGCGAGGAGCGCAATCGCCATAATTGTCGTCTCTGTCTCCCTACGCTCGGTAACTACCGCTACGACGACGACGCCTAACGTAACCGCTGTGCTACGAGGGTGAAGTAACTGGCTGCCAGCTACGAGGATACAGCTACGAACAACCGCGGTCGCTACTAGTGCTACGCGCCGGCTGCATTATCTCAATAGTCTTCAAGGAACAGTGAGTCTTAAACCTTCTCAGTATGAGTCTAAGTCGTACTCCACCGCAAGGACTGTCTGCTTCAGACTCTAACCTAAATAGATCTGGTATTAGTAGCTTGTCGACCCCTGCGACCAACGTTACAATGAGAGTTAATTCCAAACGTATTCGACTGGATGAAGACGATTGCAATATATTCGATATGTTTAAAGATGAAATTAAGGGTATGCTCTCAAACTGGATGAAACAGCAAGATGAAAAACTGGAAAAACTTGATAAGGGTCTTTCGAAACTAGAAAATCTTGAAAAAGGGTTGACTGAAATAAAGACTGGATTACAAGTATCAAATAATGAAATCGAAAAATCGTTAGGAGAACTGTCAGCACAAATAAAGCACCTAGATAAAAAGATCGATATCCTAGACCATGAACGGATTAATACACGGGCAAAAATTGAGGAGCTGGAAGAAAAAAGTGAGGGGTTAGAAAGAATCATTAGAAAGACATGCATTGAAATAAGAGGCGTTCCGAAGAAGAAAAAGGAGAAAAAGGAAGACTTACTTAGCATGGTTACCAGCCTGATGAAAAATATTGGGAGTGATTGCTCTACTAAGGAAATTAAGGATATATACAGATTGCCATCTAAGGCGAACGCGACAACATCAGCCGTGGTCACTGAATTTACCAACACCTTTGCCAAAGACAAGTTTCTAAGAGTAGCAAAGCAATATAATATCTCGCAACCTGGTAGACCAATTAACACAAAACACCTTGGGCTAGAAGGGCCTGAAATGTCGCTGTTCGTGTCGGACCATTTGACTCCAAAAGCGAAAAGACTCCTTTTTCTTGCTCGTGACTTCGCCAGATCGGAAAACTTTCAATACTGCTGGATTGCGAATGGCCGAATTCTCCTGCGTAAAAAGGAAGGCGATAAATATACTGTTGTCAAAAGCGAAAACACCTTTCAGCAACTGCGGGAAACCTTCAAAGTTAGCAATTAATGTCAAGTATAGTATAGCTGTTCTTATAATTATAATACTCTGTAAAATGTTATTACACGGGCTTGCCCTTGCGACTCGCTTAATAACACATAATCTCTTAATAGCCTACTCGCTTAATAGCTGTTCTTGCCGTCTATCGCTCTCCATCGCTTAACTCAAAAGAAAATTTTGATAAATTCACACAAAGCCTTTGTAAAACATATGATAAAATATCCTCCAGTACTAGTGTTGTTCTCGTAGGCGATCTAAATATCGATATAAGCCCAAGTAATAGAAACGACCGGAGCTTAGAATATCTTATGATCAATGCCTCTTATGGGCTCACGCCAACACACCTTTTTCCTACCCGACTGGAGCACTGCATCGATCACTTACTTCTTAAGTCAAACCTACGTGCCACCACACTAGTGCTGGAATCACATATTACAGACCACAAACCTGTCCTCTTGTCTATAGCTAACGTAGCTCCACCACGGAAAATTTGCCAAGTCACCACCCGTTTTGATTATGATGCCATTATACTTGAGCTAGAAGATGCGGACTTCACAGTTATATACCAAACTGAAGATGTAAACGAATGTATGACCAAATTTATTAGTATGATTAAATCAGTTATCTCAAAACATACAAAATTAGTTAAAATACCTAGACAAAAAAGAACAATAAAACCATGGATGACTCCCGGGCCCTTGAGATGTATTAAAAATAGAGACAAAATGCATATGAAAACAAGGAAGGCTCCAAATAATCAAATTCTAAAGACCACATATACACGCTATAGGAAATTTTGTAATAACTTGCTTAGACAATTAAAAATAGCTTACGCTTGCATAGTCCACTAATTTTCAGTATGGTGGGCCCATACTGAAAATTAGTGGACATAGGCAACAAAGTTCCAATATCGATGCGATTTTTGTTTTATATGACGCCTGTGCGGCGCTACAGTCGAGGGCAAGCTTTAGTAAGGTTTTTTAACATGGCTCGCAGTAGGATATTATGGAGGCATATTTTGAAGTCCGTCATATTTCGCATAGTTACATTGAAATATGTATGTCGAAATATTTTGTATTTTTTTATATATGTGAACTTTAATGTTTCCTTAATTATTTTATATAAACTGCTTCTGGTGGGCCCATACTGAAAATTAGTGGACATAGGCAACAAAGTTCCAATATCGATGCGATTTTTGTTTTATATGACGCCATATTATATTCCTGACAAGTTTTACTCTTGTGAAATTTCTCCTAAAGTTGACATTTTGGCTGAAAATCACGTTTATTTTTTTTTCTTCTATTGTACTAATATGTTCGGTGGTGTATGGCGTGAGTATATGATAGCTAGGGTCATTCTTTATCCACAAAAAAAAATCGGCGCCGGCCATCCGCGGCCACGCGAGTTATCATTCGGTAAAAAAAAAAAAAAAACTATGAAATTATTTACCATTTAAAATAAATTCAAAGGATATTTTTTGTCTCATTTGGCTAACTATATGACTAAATACCGTAAAATGGGGTTACTTTGATACTACGGGTTTACTTTGATAACAACTTTCGACTTATGAAAAACTATTTTTTATTCGGTTTGTGAACGCATCCAAAAGGATTTTATGTTTTGGTTGGCAGCACTGATAGTTTCTTTTTAATATGGCGTTGTAGATATTCCGTGTGTGCTCGTGTTTTTTATAATATAAAAAGGTTTTGTTGGTGTATCGGTTACTGGGCATTTTTAAGGTAAGAAATACATTTGATACTTCCAAAAATCTATAGTTTTCTTCATGGTTTCGTCTTATTTGCGTAAAAAGTTGTAGTTTTGTAAATACGAAACTGGTTTTGACGGGTTCGTTGATGATTGGCAGATTATTTGAAAACTTCAAATGTAACCGGGGGTGTCTTTGATCAGAGGTAGGGGTTTACTTTGATCACTTGATCAATGTCACCCCGTAGATCAAAGTTACCCCATTTATACTTTAGTACAATATTTTGATAGTTTTTGATAGTTTAGGTTGTGTTTTTGTCTATTTCAGAACAATGCCTCGAACATATAAAAAACCCCTTGGAAGCAGAAATTATAAAAACTACGCAGAGTCCAAACTAGAAGACGCAGTGCAGGCAATTGCTAATGGAAGTGTATCTATTCGGGGAGCCGCAGAACAGTTTGATATTCCGTATGGAACACTATACAACAGGTATCATGGAAAACATATTAAAAAACCAGGTGCTCAGCCTGTTTTCTCTGAAGCACAAGAGAAAGCAATACTTCAGGCTGCAGCTAAATGTGCAGATTTTGGTTTTCCGTTGAGTCTTTTAGATTTAAGAATGTTCGCCAAATCTTTTTTAGACAGAATGGGCCGTACAGTGGCAAAATTCCCAAATAATGTACCAGGCGTAGATTGGGCATACTCTGTGCTAAAAAAGCGCCACAAAGAAAATTATAGCCAACGTGTTGCAGCTAACATAAAGCGGGCACGAGCGCAGGTTTCTAGAGAAACTATAAAAGAATACTTTCAAAATTTAGAGCCTACTATAAAAGACGTGCCGAGTAGCAACATTTTTAATTATGATGAGTCCAATTTAAGTGACGACCCTGGTAAAAAGCGATACATTTATCGAAGAGGGATAAAGTACCCTGAAAAAATAACGAACTTTTCTAAAAGTTCCACAAGTGTCATGATGTGTGGGTCTGCAGATGGAGTACTTTTACCGCCTTACGTCATTTATAAAAGCACCCATCTATACAACACTTGGAAAGAAAATGGACCTCGTGGGCCGCCTTGTTGTGATGAACCATGTTGCTCCCGCGGTACCAGATATAACAGAACTGCAAGCGGCTGGTTCGATTCTGTTACATTTCGCGATTGGTTTATGACATGTTTTTTGCCACGTGCAAAAAGACTGAATGGACGCAAAGTTATGATTGGCGATAATTTGTCATCGCATTTGGATGATGACGTTTTACGCATATGTGAAGAAAATAACATCTCCTTCGTCTGCCTGGTGCCAAATTCAACGCATCTACTTCAGCCGCTAGATGTTGCTTTCTTTCGGCCCATGAAGGAAGCCTGGCGTTTTGTACTAACTAAATGGAAATTCGAGAATACGAGACTGACCACCATTCCAAAGGATGCTTTTCCAAATCTTCTTAATAAGGCACTAATAAGAATGAATGAAGCTAAACCGAAACAGCCTCAACACTCTTCAACGCCATCACTAAATATAACATCTGCAATTAAACGAAATCTAACCAAGTCTTTTGATGTCACTGGCATATTTCCATTTAATCCGGATCAAGTTTTTAAGCGCTTGCCACCTGATGACAATAACGTTGTCGAACAATCTGAAAGTGTTCTCACAGAATTATTAAAAGAACAGAGATTTGGAGGACCATCACATAGCATTAGAAAGAAAAAGAGACTCGATGTGGATCCTGGTAAAAGTATTTCGGCAGACAAAGATGAATGCAGTACATCTCAGGAAAATTTAGGAATTGAAAGACGAAGGAAACCAACCAATAAAAAATATAGGGATATACTGTCCAGTGAGGAAGAGGACAGTGACACCATCATAAACTCGTCTCCTTTGCCAAGAGAAGAGGAAGATAATGAATTGGCTGAGGAGCGATATTTACTAGCCAAGTTTTATTCTGGTCGTGGTAAAAAAACATATCGTTATGTTTGTCGCATCATCCAAATTACACCCTTAGTTGTGGTTGGGTTAAAATCTGTCCAAAATAAAAAAAACATTTAAGCTGATTCCAGATGACATATCTGATATAGAAATTTCAGACGTTGTGGCATATTTGCCTAAACCTATTATAAAGACTGATGCAAAAGGGGACGAACTGTTTGTGTTTCCTTACGAAGTTAATATCTGTGAACTCAATTAGAGGGGCTCACAAATAATAATTTCTAAAATTTTGTTGATTTCGTTGCCTAATTAATGATGAAACGCCTTTATGTTAATTTAAATGTTATGTTGATTTTTTAAGATTATAAATAAGAGTAATAAGACTGTTAATTTCAATAAATAAATAAGTATTGAACTATATATTCAGTATTTGCATTTATCAAAGAAACCCCATCACCTTAAAACAACTGCAGCACAAAAATTTGTTGACCGATTTTTTTTAAGTTTTTGTTCGTTTTGGGGTTACTATCAAAATACGTACCAAAAACTAGTGTGATCAAAGTAGCCCCGATGTCAGTATGAAGGAGTGTCCAAATAAATATTGCTTTAATGTAATTAAATACAACCCTTAAAACCGATATTAAATTTATTTTTTGTTTATTTTTCAGCCTTCTTAGTACAGAAATATTTAATTCAGAATTTTAAAATTGATCAATGTAACCCCATTTTACGGTATATAGTTTTAATAGCACATAGGTACTTACAACTAGTAATTCTGGTAGAGATTTAGTTATTATTGTATGTTATCGGTAGCACCTGCATTGTGATTGATGACTCATTTGTTTGTGCGCTCGGCTAAGCGCATGACAAACGAGTCACCGAAAAATGCTTGTCTCTGATTGGCTGTTATTTTTTAACTACCTGCACCTTATCTATTGTTATCGGTAGCACCTGCATTGTGATTGATGATCATTAAGTCATTAGTTTTGCTCTTGATGATCATTAGTTTCGCTCTTGTCGCTTATTTGTCAACAAAGCGAAATACTTTTATTTTTATATTTACATTAGAACTATGTCTGGATTTTGTACCAACCTAGATCTTTTGTGAAATTAAGAAGTGGCGGTGATCTGAAAAATTATATTTCTATATGAAAGTATAATTTCTGTTTTGAATACCGAAGTTTCTGAAGACAAGAACCTAATCAAGGAGTTCTGTCGACTTTTTTGTGTAAATCTAAATAAAAAGTGGATAGAGTCAAGTAGAAATCAAAAAACTTTTATGAATCGTGTAAGTAATCGCAAGTGGTTGGAAAAAAACATCAACTGGCCTGTTTGTGACAGTGTTGACCTGAGAAGTGAGATGGACTTTTCGGACGCAGCCTTATCTGAGCCAGTGGATATGGATTCCCATGTTCCTAATCTTGCAGTATGTATTGCGGAAGCGGGAACATCTACAGAAAAGGAGCACAGAAAACCGTTTGAAGACTTACGTAATAAGCAAAAGAAAAAGACGTTCTACTTCCATAGTAGAAGAAAATTCCGAGGAAGAGTTGCAGCACTGGTACTTAACAAAATTGGAAGACACCGGCAAAACGAATCTGGCAAAAGTGGTCGAATACCTTTCCAGTAATCCAGAATCGCTATCCGAAGTACACGAGCGACTATTCAAAAAGCAGAGCTTAAGTATTGTCTCTGAAGATAAGTGTTTAGCTCTTTATACATCACTTGCGCTCTCGAAATGGAAGTACTTAGCTCTTCGACAATTTTTGAAAGAAGAAAACTGTGCTGCCATTCAATCTTATCCAAAGCTCGTAAATGCCAAGAAAATATGTTATCCACCACAAGAGAGTATGGAGATTACCGAAAAAGGAGCTCAAATTATATTGCAAGCGCTATTGGACCACACTGTGGAGAGGATTTTACTAGATCAAAAATAGAAGTCGTTATTCCAATTCAAACAGCCCGTAACCGTTTGCTCCCGAAAAATAATTCTGAAAATATGGTTTAAAGTGTTGTTTTGACTCAGATTTTGAGCAAAAACTAAATAATTAACGTTTATTAACTCAGTGTCAAATTAACAAGCCATTACACCCAGTGTTTATAAGTGATATTTGGATTTTAACAAAAAGTTTGCAACATAAACAAAGTGTTGAGTGACCGTTGTCCCGCAACGACCGAAACGCGTAAGCGACGCGCATTCCACGGCGCTTACGACCTTCTTGCCAAGAACATCATTCGCAGTTTGTATGAAGCTTAATACTCTAAACAGCGCTACTATTTTTATTCACTATTAGACGCATCCTGTTTTAATCGCTGTAAGCGCTTTATATTGCCAAATTCGAAAATTATTTCAACGTACCCACGCACGCATTAAGAATGTCAACAATAAATTGCGCTGGATGTATAAAAGACTTTAAGGCTGGGAAAGGTTTGCGATGCTTTCTTTGCAATCACTGGTATGATTTACTGTGCGCTAATATATCAGAGAAGAGCTTTAAATTAATGCATGCCGATACTAAAAATGCTTGGAAATGTCCTGGGTGTCTAAATAAACAGCCCAAATCCAGCGGGTCTAAAAACCAGCGGGTCTAACAGGAGTGTTGATAACACCAACACTCCTGTTAGACCCGCCCGGCAATCTCGTCCAGTGACTCAACCATCCCCTGTTGACGGTACGAATGTTACTCTACGCAACAAACCACCTATATGCCACTCACCTGACCGTGTTAATGACACGCTACTGGCAGATATTACAACAGGTTCTCTTAGAGAGATGATAAGGCATGAAATTAACCAAGCATTACATGATACAATCGCAGGATTAATCCATGAACAATTTAGCGTAATTAACAACATGATCTCGGAATTCAAGCGGTCCTTGTCGTTTTTTAATGAGAAATACGAAGAAATTAAGGTAACATTAGAAGATAAGACCGTTAAAATACACATGCTCGAGAAAGAAAATTGTGTTCTTCAAAATTCTCTCAGGGACGTAACAAAACGAATGAACCTATTGGAACAACACGCTCGATCGAGTAACATCGAACTGCAATGTGTACCGGAATACAGATCAGAGAATTTGACTAGCACTATTTCTCAGTTAGGCAAAGTAATTAAATGCGATATTAAGGATACAGATATTCAACTATGTACAAGGGTCGCCAAAAAAGACACGCGCAGCGCAAGACCGAGGTCTATTCTTGTCAAGTTAAATAGCCCGCGACTAAGAGATTCGTTCCTTGCAGCATCAATTCAATTCAACAAAGCAAATTCGAAAAATAAACTAAATTCAAGTCACCTTGGCATAGCTAACGAAAAGCCGGTGCCGATATTCGTCGTTGAACACCTATCTCCCGAGAACAAGGCTCTTCATGCGGCGACAAGAGTTTGTGCCAAGGAGCTAGGATACAGATTCGTATGGGTTCGCAATGGGAGAGTTCTATTGAAGAAGGATGAAACTGCGCAAAGTGTGGTTGTGGAAGACTTTGAAAAGCTAAAGTCATTAACATAGATCTTATAGTACTGTATTATTGTTTTTTTTTTTTTGTGTCATTATTATTTACTTTTTAATTTTGTTTCTAAGAATGTTCAATAGCCTAAACTTTATAAAATTCAATTCCCTAAAATGTTTCTATCAAAATACCAGAGGTCTTCGTAGCAATTTATCTGAGGTTCGTCAACACATACATGACAGTGATTATGATGTATTCGTCTTAACCGAGACTTGGCTCTGCGAAAGTATTTATGATTCTGAACTTTTTAATGATTCTTATCCTGTATATAGAAGAGACCGAGAATCGTCAAGCTTGAATAATCACAAAAAAACAGGCGGTGGAGTTCTCGTAGCCGTAACTAATAAATTAATTTCATGTCGCATGACAGACTGGGAAAGTAACTGTGAAGATTTATGGATTATGATTAAAACCAACTCCAATACATCCCAATCCTTAAAGATGTGTGCTGTGTACTTGCCACCACCTGTAAATCTTGAAGTTTTTGAATACTTTATTGATAATTGCAATTCGGTCATTACAACTAATAGCGACTCCTCAACATCAATTGTCGGCGATTTTAATTTGAGTTGTATTGATTGGATACATGAGGCTACTACTGAATCTGGCATACCATCAACTTCTAGCACGGGAAGCCTTAAAAATTTACTGCTCGACTTCTTAGCGCTTAATGATTTAAAACAGCTAAACTGGATTAAAAAATTTCAAAATAAGACGTTAGACTTAGTTCTCTCAGATGTTGAACAAACTGAAATAAGTGGCTGCCTTGACCCTATAAGGGAACTAGATAAGTACCACCCGGCTTTTGATTTAACAATAACTTTTCAAACGTTTACTAAAACTTACTTAAAACCTGCGAGTAAACCCAACTTTCAAAAAGCAGACTACGGAGCTATAAATAAATCTCTGAAACATGTCGATTGGACCAAGGAATTCAGTGAATGTGATGGCGTCAATGATAAATTGGAGAAATTTTATGATATAATCAACGAAACCATAAATATACATGTGCCAGTAACACAATTTACACGAGGCAATTATCCACCATGGTATTCCCATCAATTAAAAAAGCTACTTATACTGAAACTTCATATCAAGATAAAAAAATACAACAATCCAATGGACATATTAGAATTTAATTACATAAGAAAAGACTGCCAAATTCTTACCCAAAAATGTTATGACAACTACATAAATGAAATTGAAAATAAAATTAAGTATCACCCTAAAATCTTCTGGTCACATATTAAAAACCTCCGAAAAAGCAATTCTTCTTACGCTCCAGAAATGACTCTCGGCAATGTCAAACCTACGGTAGTAAAGCCGTTTCAAATTTATTTGCAGAACAGGTCTCCTCCGTATATGATCCACCTTACGATAATCGCAATAATTTCCTTAATAACCTATCTTCCGTCTCGGTTCCGGTTTTACCCATCGACGACCTTTCAATCCTTCCTGAAGCTGTATTTAATAAACTCTCTGGGCTCAACATATCTAAAGGTGCTGGACCTGACAATGTGCCCCCAATATTCTGGTTAAGATGTGCAGAGTATTTGTCTTCTCCACTGGTAAATATTTATAATACCTTGCTAAAAACTGGGGTTTTTCCAAATAAATGGAAAAAAGCTAGAATAGTACCTATTCACAAAAATGGGAAACGGGAGGTGATATCTAATTATCGACCCATCTCCATTCTATGTACTTTGTCTAAGGTCTTTGAATCACTGGTGTACCCAGTATTGCACGACCACGTTAAACAATTAATATCCACTAATCAGCATGGTTTCATGGTAAAAAAAATCTACAAACACAAATCTTGTTAATTATGTCACTGAACTAACATCCGCAGTAGATAAAGGTCTTCAAATTGATGCAGTGTACACAGACTTTTCGAATGCCTTCGACAAAGTAAATCATGAATTGCTGCTAAATAAGCTCCAGTCGTTGGGTATAACCGGTATCACACTGAGCTGGTGTAGAACTTACCTCGAAAATAGGACTTCTTCAGTGGTTGTAGATTGTAATGAGTCAGATCCCTACATTGCAACATCCGGTGTACCCCAGGGGTCCAATCTAGGGCCGTTGTTTTTTAATGTGTTTATTAACGACATATCAGACATATTTAAATACTCCACACCATATCTTTTTGCTGATGACTTAAAACTGACCCGTGTAATTTTGAATAATGTCGATACACAGCTATTACAAATTTATTTGGATAGTCTGAGTCAATGGTGTACCAACAATAAAATGTACTTGAATTGTACTAAATGTTTTCATATAAAATTTACTAGAAAACACAATAAAGTCGAATCTGTTTACAATGTTCAGGGAAACACACTAACATAAGTAACAGTTATTCGTGACTTAGGAGTATACTTGGATAGTAAACTTAATTTTATAAATCATATAGACCAAATGCTTAATTCAGCTTACCGAGCTCTTGGCTTTATTTTGAGATCTTCAAAAGAATTTAAAAAACCATCCACTACATTACTTTTATTCAACAGTTACGTACGAAGCCAACTTGAATATTGCAGCACGGTGTGGAATCCTTCGTACCAAGTCCACATAAGTCGCATTGAAAGGGTCGTATTCCTCGCTATCCCGGCCCTTTACTGAAAGCCCCTCAACACAGAACAAATCTAGTTAAACACTCGCCGATTGTTAGGATGACCAATCAATACAACTCACAGTCATGTTCTTCCGACGATATAGACATTTTCTCCAGCAGCCTAAGTAAATTTAAGTTGCTGTTACACGCAAAACTTAATATTGAGTAAGTATTCACCTTCCTCCCTACTGTTCAACTCCCTACTGTTCAACTCAATATATATAGTTATTTTTTATTTTTTTAATAATTTTAATTCTTGTTATTTTTACTTTTTTACTTTAGATGTGAATTCTGTTGATAGGTCTCAAAATGAAGAATTCAAGTTGACCTGGAAATGGGGGCTTGATGGTTCTTCGTCGCAGAGTAACTATAAACAGAAAACGTCAAACACAGCTACAGAGTTCGATGATTCATCAGTAGTCATGATAAGCATCGTCCCTCTTCGGCTAGTATCTACTAGCCCATCATCTGGGAATGAAAATATAGTTTGGGAGAACCCCACACCTTGCTCAACTCTGTACTGTCGACCTGTGAAGTTCACTTTCACTTCGGAGACAGCTGATTTTATAAAGTCTGAAGAGTCTGAGATAAAAAACAAATTGATGAACGAATCTAACTCTATATAGTGTGGAAATATTATTGTATCACATGAATTGCATATGACCATGATTGATGGAAAAGTGGCCAATATTATTGCTGAAGTACCATCATATGCAACGTGCCCCATTTGCTTGGCAAAACCGAGCGAGATGAATAATTTAGACGCTTTGACTTCCAGACCACGTGAAGAAATTTACAAACAAGGATTTTCTTCACTGCATATGAAGATTAGGTGTATGGAATGTCTTCTCCATATATCTTATCTGGATTTTCAACGATGGACTGCTCGAGGCGAACGCGGCTTTGAAACAAGCTAAAAAAAAATACCACGCAACAACGTTTCGTGAGCAAACTGGAATGCTGTCCACTAATTTTCAGTATGAGCCCACTGAGCGGCGCCGCGAGCTGCTTCGAGCGCGCACACGCCGGGTACAAACGCCCTTCGAACGAGCCACGAGTGAGTTCGTGGCTGTCGAGAATTGTCGGCTACAACTAGAGGCAGACCGGGAAAAAAAATATCACGAGAGGGAGATGGAAAGATTGCGATTGGAATTGAGAAGAATTGAAATGGAAGAAAACCAAAATCTAATTTTAAGTCTTTTGGCTGGTACTGTAGACAATTTGATAGAAATTTTACCAGTTGAGACTATCATCACTACCTTCGACAGATATTATCCCTTAAAATGTCTATTGTAGTGATAGTGGTCTCAGCTGAGGGCTATTAATTATGAACATTTCAAATTACCTACATTACAATATCAGAGTAACAATCCATTTTTATTTCAATTGTAGCAAACAATTGAAATAAAAATGGATTGTTACTCTGTTACTGTTTACTTTTCCCTTCTCTAAATTTTATATGAACAAATTGTATGTATCATTTTTATTTCTTTTAATAGGTAGTATAATTACTTTGATCTTTTTATAGTATTAAACAAACAAATTTAATTTAGAATTTAAATGTAAGAATGAAACCAAATGTATGTACAGTAACTGAAGTAATTGATGTTTTTGTAAAGTATTTGAAAACAATAATACCTACAATGCAGGTATTGTGAGAATTGTAAATACAAAGTAATGGATAACTGAAAAATCCTTCCTTCTTAGCTGACGTGCACGCCACCACCAAATTAGTATGAATGTCAGTGTTTTAATAAAAACAATTAGTAAAAAACTTATTTGTAACAATAAAGCTGTTTTATTTATAATTTAAAATCGAAGTACTTTACATTGAAAATAAAATTAACAGTACATTTTCAAAATAGATAGTATTTTGTCTAGTTAACTTATTGTTCATTATTGATCAAAGTCAAATCATTTATATCAATTAGGCACACAAAAGGCACTTTCAGAAGTCAAAAAAAAAAAAAACGAATTGATTCTAGTCGCCCCTTCAGAAAGGTAGTTTTTGTATAGAGAAGAATGGGCAAGAAACTCCACCCACTCTCATCCACTCTTTTAAAATGTTTTGCATAGATCAATTATATAATAACATGTGAAGACGATGCATCTAGAATAAGATTACTATACCACAATAGGTAAAAATAAATAAAAATGAAGCAATGATAAATAAATTAAATATGTGCTCACAGTTTAATTAATCAGTAATCACTAATTACTGATTAATTAAACTCACGCACTGATATTAGTTACTTTTACAATGTTTGTAAATATGTGAGCACATATTTAATTTATTTATATATAAATGAAATATCGAAAGTATGACTTGTTAAACGGCGGATGTGTTTTTCGTGTTTTAAGCTGCGACTTCAAACCATTTGTTTGTTAAAGTTTTTGGTGGTTATTTTAACTTTAATGATGGATTCTACTCCTGGAGGTAAGGAACTTTAATAATATGTATTAATGGGATATTATAAATTGCATATCAAATAAATAATCGCCTATCAATACATACTCCTCATTTATATTCTTATTTACATCTAATAACTTACTTCACTACAAATAAACTAAATGTTTAACAAAACTCAAACTGCAGATAATTCGAAATTATACGTCAATATAACATTACTTTTTTCCTCATAATGCAATACAGTTAAATTTATTTTTGTACAAAAATACTACATAGCATAAATACTGATTGCACAGCAAATTTTCCATATTTCACATTAACCAGTAAGTACAACAAAACCTGTTCATCATATTTGTCTTAATTTTCAAGAAGCCATGCTCGGCAAATTTAAGAGCGATAGTTTCCTCACTGACCTTGAGCATGTGGGCGGAGCTAAACTCCCTACTCCCCGAATACGTAAAACGCGTGTGGTGGCGCGCTAAACTAAAACGGCGATCAAAGAAAATACAAGGGCGCAGAGTTGCGCGCATAGGACGCCTATTTTGCCTACGATTCCAGAAAGGAATGGCGGAGATGCAAGGCTGACATTTGTATAGATAGATACATAAGTTACATATATTTTAAGTTTTTACTGGATATTATTTTTTAGCATGTCTTTGGATGAAAATAAAAGGTGTATCTTTTTATACACGTGATACTTTATGTTCGCATAGCTTGTCAAAATGTCGAACAGCTGATTATTGTTTTGCGATTTCAGGGTTGGTCCCATATACACACGGCTACACATCAAGCTACACATTTCCAGTTTATGCAGATCTCGCATTGTATAGAATTTCCGTACAACGCGAGTAGCCGTGTGTACAATGACCCCTTAAAATATTTCCTACCTACATACCTACCTACCTACCTAGGTACTTACATACATACATACCTAGAATACCTATCTACATATCTACCTACATTATACCTACATACTTTTATATCTACATGTTGTACTTAGTAAACGCTCAAAACTCCAGCACAGACCTACATAACATAGGTTTTTCTGTTGCATTTAGAATACGCGTCATAGTGGCAACCTATTCTTACCATTGCATTGCTAAAATTCGCGTAATTTTAACATGTATTTGTAGCCGTAAGGATAAGCAATGGATCCGCAATGGAAGAGGTTCGGGATCGAATCCGAATCGGTTTTTGTTTTTTGAAACCATCACAATTATTTATAAGTATTCTAAGCAACAATGTTAGTTATTATTTTAACTATTTATGTTTATTTATAATCTATTCATTCTTATTTTTTATTTTTTGTGAAGTTTAATATTTGTTATTGTATTATTATTTAACTATTTATAGATATCAGTATTCAGCAGACTTTATTGAAAACTAATAATATGATTTAGACTTTATGCATGTTTTTTTTTAAAGATAAAGTTGACTTAAATGTATAAATAAATGACCGAGTAACGTGCTCGACTTTATTGTGTTCATACGATACGTTACATTAACAAAAAAACATGCATAAAGTCTAAATCATATTATTAGTTTTCAGTAAAGTCTGCTGAATACTGATATCTATAAATAGTTAAATAATAATACAATAACAAATATTAAACTTCATAAAAAAACAAAAATAAGAATGAATAGATTATAAATAAACATAAATAGTTAAAATAATAACTAACATTGTTGCTTAGAATACTTATAAATAATTATGATGGTTTCAAAAAATAAATATCGCTTCGGATTCGATCCCGGACGTCTTCGATTGCGGATCCATTGCTTACCCCTTACGGCTACAAGTACATGTTAAATTAACGCGAATTTTAGCAATGCAATGGTAAGAATAGGTTGCCACTATAACGCGTATTCTAAATGCAACAGAAAAACCTATGTTATGTAGGTCTGTGCTGGAGTTTTAAACGTTTACTAATGTAGATATAAAAGTATGTAGGTAGGTATATAGTTAGGTATGTAGGTAAGAAATATTTTAATGGGTTTTTTATACACACGGCTACACTTCAAGCTATAGGTACATTGCCAGTATAAGCTGACCTCGCGTTGTACGGAAATTCTATACTGCGAGATCAGTATAAACTGGAAATGTATAGCTTGATGTGTAGCCGTGTGCATATGGGACCAACGCTGAAATCGCGAAAAAAGTGTCAGCTGTTCTACATTTTGACGAGCTATGCGAACATAAAGTAAAGTGATTTCAGGCTTGGTCCCATAGTGAAAGCTGTTCATGATGATGAGTACAATGACCCCTTAAAATATTTCGTGTATAAAAGATACACCTTTTATTTTCGTCCAATTTTGGATATGTGAAAAAATTCACAGCAGTAGTATATAATGTATGACGAAATTAAAAGAAAAACTATCACAGCTATAGGCTATACCAGGTTCTACAAGTTAACGAGTAGGTAATAATCTACCAACTTAAATTTACAGTTACAAAAACATGTTCTCCCGTACATTTCGTATGGGAGAACATGATTTCAACTACAATGTTAAGTTTGTTCTTGGCATAAATTCATTCCAACTACGGAAACCTTCATTGGTGCCGATTCTCTTGTACACCGAACTAAACTAACTAAACTATCACTAAAATTCCTTACTTTTGACTATGGGAATCTTGGAGCTATTCTGCCAAATAAATTCTCTAAATTTAAAACTTATTTTGACACAACTAAAATCGAATTTGACAACCGCGCGCCTCCACTTGGTACTTGTTTTCCCTACCCCGTGTTTTTTTTTAGAGCCAGAGGCGCGCATGCACGGCAGCCTCGACGTGTTTTTAATGGAATTTTTCATTTTTTGTATGGAAAATAACGAAATAAAATTAAAAATAATTAACAACATGTTGAGAATTAGGGGTTTAAGGGATTTCTAAAGGGGGTCGAAATTTTCATTAATTTTGCGATAGGACACACCGTTTTCGAGATATAAGCAAAAGAAAATAAAAAAATACAGTACTGTTTTTTGTAACTGAAGTTGAGGTGTTGGTTTGAATTTAAGTTCATGACATCTCATTTTATTCCACACATTTTTAATCGCGATATATATATATATATATATATATAGTCAGATTTAGTTAGAGGATTTTAGATATAGGACAAATTTTTAGTTTAAATCGTCAAATTCAGAATAGCATTTTCACTAAACTAATCTCAGTGCCATCTTAGTGCTGTCAAACTAAATTATAGTTAAGTTATGTCATTTAAAGTCTATTTCAGAATGAGTTTGATCGTTTGACAGGACTAAACAAAATTTTAGTGATTTTTAGTTTAGTTTAGAGAATTTTGTGACAAGAGAATCGGCACCATTATGTGTGGTCCGCCACGCACTTGGTCGGTTTTTCTATCTGGGATTGCTCAGTAGCAGCCCGGAGTCTCGATTTGTGCCTGGTTGATGGCAATAGGCTCGCCCCTATTACATGCGACATAACTGGCAAAATGTGAGTGTACTAACTAAAGGTACACCTTTGCCTAACCCTTCGGGGAATACAGGCGTGATGTTATGTTACATTAACATATTTTTTTGGTCTACTTATATTATAAATTTGTATGTAAATTATGTGAATGTAAATAAAAAAAGTATTAATAAGTAATTGCATGTTAAAAAAAAACTCAACAACAAAGCGCCTACGCGCACAATTGACTTGGGCTCTCTGCAGCGAGCTAGTCTATAAACGCACATTGATACAATTCGTTCGTAAATATTTGCACTAACACACGCAAACGTGCATAGTCGGTCGATAGCCGGGGCGGAGCAGCGAGCGACACAGCCGTCCCGTAGCAATGCTAACTCGGGACTGCCGCCCGCGCCCCGCGCAGAGCACCTCTGAACCTCTATCTCTAAGTGGGGTAATATTCTTAAAAATATTGATTAATTTACATTTATGCAACGAACAATCTGTAGTACCTCTAACCATCAATTTTTCAGTATATAAATATTTCCAAACATCAAAGCCATTTAGTAGTTATTAGCCAACAATTGCGTCTTGGTAGATATTTTTTTAAAGCAAAAGTACTAGTCTTACGAAAAAAACTGCTCGATTAAAATGTTGTACATGAATCTATGGAAAACATGTATTTTTTTCAGATCTTTTATCCAAGTCGTTAATGAGGAGTAGGCTTTTTAAATTGACCATGTTACGGTACTGAACGGGACCAAGCGCCTTAATGATTATTATAACAAAAAAATCCTTTTACATTGCATTATTTCTAAAAGCAGAACAAATTAACTGAATAAAAGGTTGGCGGCTTCGCGCGCTTTTTCGTCACTGGAGTGCAGAGTGGCGCGAGCGAGTAAGATAGAGATAGCGCTAGGTCGTGTCGTCGGGAGTTAGCCGTATATCTCGCGAGTAAGAGCGAAATAGAAATATTTAGTTAGTGTAGGTGTCGTTTTACACAATCCACGTGTATTTGTTTGTTTATATTCATTCGGTGTTACGTTGCGCCGGCGGGCGGCCCGGAAAGATAATCATATAAAAACAATAATTGCAATATTTGTGTGTAATTAGTGTGCATTTGACTTTTGAGTTTATCTAATGTTAATTTAAACTGATGATATACCATGGAATTTCCGACATCAAGTAATGTACAACAACAAAGTGATGTTCCTGTGTATTGTTCGGACAGTGAAACCGAGTCACAAGTGGAGCCATGTACCAAACGAACGAGAAAAGGTGGCCTAGACTGGATATGTGTCAAAAAGTTCGTAAATTTTGACGAAACACAACAATTTCTACGAGATGAAAAGATTTGGACTGCTAAATTTACTCACACGACAGAAGAAGGTAAAAAACAGTATTACCGTTGCAACAAAGTTAAATACCGAGGCCCTCAGTGTGCAGCACGAATTTATTTGCTTTTTGAATCAAACTCCGATGCTGTCTTACTGTACCGCACAAGCAGCGATCATGATCATGAGATTATTGGGACCAAAAATGATTATGGCATAACCCAAGAGACAAAGGACGAAATTAATAAGCTATACGCATTGCATTTAAAGCCAAAAGCTATTTTAGCACGTCTGAGTGAAATAAATGGTATTAAAGTTCCCTCAAAAAAGCAACTAAATAATTATCTTTCTGACCGTCGCACGTACGGCAAAACCGTCAATTTACGACGACAAAAGTATTAAAAACAAAATCATCTAAATACGCTTATTAAATACGTTAGGTGTTCTCTACCCTTCAATGGTCAAAAATCAACAAAAGATTTTTTATTTGCGAGCGAGACCCGTTTACAAAACCCGCTATTGTTCGACCCTTCGCTTATTGTTAGGCGTGCTGCCAGTATTCTACCAAACTCGGTGCGAATTCGTTGTGTCTATGTGCAGTTGTTTTAAAGTGAAATCTTGTTTTTTAGTATGGAAGCATTACCATGTTGTAAGTACTTCATTTTAAACCTATTATTGAGTTCTTTCAACACTTTAAAGATAGAGAATAATCTAAATATAACGATAGACTTATAATAATCTTGTTTTGTTGTAAAAAAATAATTCGTGAAGGCTTTACTAAAAAGTTCCAACGAGTACCAGTTTAAATTTGTTTCTTATCAATAGCTCTGATTGTTGTTATTACGAGGAAACTGGTTTTAGCTCCACATATATACACATCTCTGAGTATTTGTTATTTTTGTTTCAGGTAGTCGAAGTGATTACGTGGAAATGCGAACTATTAAAAGACTTGAACTATATTATGTTTTAAAAAGTGAAAGATTTTTTAAATTTTCTTCGCCTAAATGTATTGAACGATTGCTTAAGTATATTTTGGACAAATTAAATATTGAAAAATGTGGTGCAGACTTCGAAAAATCGGTCAAATTGAAAATTAAAATATTTCTGGCAAAGTTATTTGCAAAATTGAAACAATGCCATCACATCCATGACCGACTGATTAAAAATCATCACGATTGGTTAAATGAGGAGTTCAAAGTTCCGACCAACAGACACCTACTAAGAAACCGGTTTCAGGACGACCAAAAAAGGATTTTGTGGTCTCGTCGCTGCGTTCTAAACAAAGATCTGTGCAAACTCTTGTGAAGGGTCTTTCTCCGGAACAACTTTCGTTTGCAACTGAATCCAGCTTAGTTGTATCAGGAAAACGCAAAGCTGCTAAAGTGATGAAATTAGCCCTTGAGTCATCACCAAGAAGTTTGAAACGAATGCAACAGTCGAAACACAACAAGCCCTCTTGTACACCATAGACACCTGTGGAAGCGCTAGCTCTTAGTACTTGTTCACGTTGACTCGCGGGCGCGGTCACGAAATATCAAACATATGGCGTAATATCCAAGTGTTCACGTACGAAACGCACGTGCGGTGTAAGTAGCGGGCAAGCTAGCGACTGGCGCGCGCGCGCCGCTCGCGTCAATATCAAACGCGTGAGATGTTTGTGTGTGTTCACGTCGAACTAGCGGCGGAGCGCGCGATTCAAGGTAAGGACATACTGAGCCCACGTATGCAACGTATGCGACGCATTATGACATCTAAACTCTTAAAATTGTATGAAAACAGATGACTTAGAAACACACTTGTTAAGCTGGGTATCCATTTGAGGCAGCCTCGGGCCGAGCGGTTGCCTCGACCCGAGGCAGATCTAGTGGAGACCGTGCCGCGAGTCGAGGCTTGCCGCGACTTGAACCAAACGAGGCGGCCGCGCAGCGAGCCAAATCGTGTCGGTAAATGGCCATGCTCAAAGACGCCTCAGTGTGAGGCGTGCGTTCAGTGGAGACGGACGTACGTGTGCTCGGCACGCAGCAAAATGGATAATGAGAAATGTATCGAATTAATTAAGTTATATGAAAACCACCGACATTTGTGGGATCCAACTTCACCGCATCATTATAATAAACAATTGAAAGAAGATTCTTGGAAAATAATAAGCAAGGAAATGAAACTACCCATTTCCGAAGTAAAAAAAAAAATTACTTCGCTTTGTGGATCTTTTCGGAGGGAAAAATCTCGGCATAAAAAAAGTCTCGTCACGAGTTATATAAATGTAACAAGGCTATTGCACAATAGCCTTCATTATAATTAGGTAATTAAGATTACTTATGTATAGCTTCCTGGTACTACGATAACAGGAAGCATTATAATATAATATTCCCTTGTTCCTTGTACTTAGCTTGTAAGGTTGATTATGAAAATAAAGTTAGTCTTAAACTGCTCTTCAAGCGAAACGGACCTGTAGTTCCTTTTTAAAAAGCCTTTCGCCTCAGCCCACAACCTAACTGGCGCAGTCGGTACGTCGCGTTCTATCGGTTCCAGTGGTAAATTCCGTAAAACTAGATTCCGTGGCGTGATCAAAGAACCTACCGTGGGCTACTAGCAGAAGCGTCAGGCAGCAGAACAGCAGCAGCAGCGCGAAGGCAGTGAAGATTCATCTAAACATCGAAATAGCCTCTCATCGGCTATGCTCGTGGGGTAAGCATCAAATTTGATTATTCCCGAGATTCCTCTCTATCCATTCCTAGCACAGATTATAAGCAACTTTTTGTGTGTTTTTAGTGTTGAGGTATTAGTATTTTAATTAATACACTTTTTCTTTTCGCTGTTTATTCATTCTGAGTGGTTATCTGATTCATTTAGATAAAAATGGCTAATGATAGGAAAGCACTTGATGAAAAACCAATCACTGAAGAGAAGTCGATTCCCACCGACTACTCAACGTTCTCAAAACTGTTACCCTGCTACGATGGGAACAGGAGAACATTGGCATTCTATATCGAAGGTGTAGAAAATGCCCTAGGGTTAATAACTAATAAGGACGACGAATGCATAGCATGTCTAATTAGAAATAAACTAACGGGTAAAGCAGTTGAAGCGCTATCCGAGAACCCAGGCACTAAGTCCTGGGAAGACATCAAAAATGTTCTTCAGAAAAAAATCGGAGAATTCAGAACAGAAATTCAACTAGTTCAAGAATTAATGTTAATCAAAAGAGATAATAATAGCATAGACGCATTCGGTGACAAAATTAGATCACTGATGTGTACACTGATTTCAGCTAACCCTGAAAAACGCGATTACTACGAGCAAATGGCTCTAGAAACATTTTTAGATAAACTTAATCCCATTACAGCTATTTTAATTAAGCTCAAATATGTACAGAATCTAGACCAGGCAATTACAGTAGCTAAACAAGAAGAAGTTAAACTACGAGCCAGGCGTAACGATCAAAATAAACCAAACACTTATAAAGCAACCAACAATAAATCAAACAAACCTTGTTCATTCCAAAAGAAGTTCCAAAATAAAACCCCTAACAGTACGGAACAATCAAAGAAAATTCATTTTCAAAACGAAGGTGACGAAAGTGAGGAAGGCAATGAAATCACGGAACAGGAAACGGAGGAAGTCTCCGAGGTAGTAGAAGACGAAAATTTTCTAAAGGACCTAGAAAATCAACTTGTAATATAGTTTTTATGAATAATATACAAAATTATAACCGTCTTCCTTATATTTACATTAGTGAATTAGGTGGCAGATTTTTATTAGATACAGGCGCTTCACAATCTCTAATCAACCCGCGAATTTTAAAAGATTCAAAAAATATGGACATATCGATAAAAAATTAAACACACTTCATTAAAACAGCTCATGCAACCTCCAAACATAAACAGGTGGCATACATTAAACTCCCGGAAAAATTATTTAAAGAAGACATAACACATAAGTTTTTAATCTTTAACTTTGACTCAGATTTTGTAGGACTACTAGGTCTAGATTTACTAGTCCCACTTAAATGCAAAATAGATATTAAAAATATGGTACTTCGCACAGATACAGCCGTAATACCAATTAGAGACGACATAAAATCACATAGTAAAATAGAACCCAAATGCGAACAAGTAGTAAACCTATTATGTAACTATAGGGAAGGAGAATACTTTTCAAAAGAAAAAACAACGAAAAGTGGATTAATCTTCCCATCAGCATTAGTCACAGTAAAAAATGGAAATGCAGTAATGACGGTAATAAACACATCTAATAAAACCATAAACCTGAAAAACAGCTGTCTCTTAAACTTTCAAAGGTTAAACATAAAAAATAAAAATTCACAACAGAAACCAGTAAATAACACCAAAGAGCTAGAAAGTTCAATAGACAAATTGCAAAAACAGAACTTAGAGAGATTACGAACCAGTCACATGAATCCGGAAGAAAATCGTGAAATTAAAAAATTATGTTACAATTATAGAGACATTTTCCACTGCGAGGAAATTCCATTAACATTTACGCACGAAATTAAACACCAACTAAGATTAACAGACAGTAAACCTATTTTTGTACGTAACTATAGACAGGCACCGAAACAAAAAGAGGAAATTAAAAAACAGATTAATCAACTATTGGAGAATAATATCATAAAAGAAAGTAATTCCCCTTGGTCATGCCCAGTACACATAGTGCCAAAGAAAGTAGACGCTTCAGGAGAACAAAAATGTCGGTTATTTATAGATTATAGGAAGTTAAACGATAAAACAATAGAAGATAAGTATCCTTTACCTAACATAGACGATATTCTAGATAAGCTAGGAAGGGCCCAATACTTTACCACACTAGATTTAGCATCAGGTTACCATCAAGTGGAAATGCACCCGGACGACGTAGAGAAAACTGCATTTTCTATAGATCGTGGACATTATGAATTTCTCAGAATGCCATTCGGTCTAAAAAACGCACCAAGCACATTTCAGAGATTAATGGATTCAGTACTACGAGGTCTAGATAATGTTCTAACGTATTTAGACGACGTAATTATATATTCTACATCCTTACAGGAACACTTGGAGAAATGTAAACAGGTATTCGACAGATTCAGATCACACAATCTTAAGATTCAATTGAATAAATCTGAATTTTTACAAAAACAGGTCAAGTTTTTAGGACACACGTTGACAGATAAAGGCCTGCAGCCAAACGAAGACAAAATTTTAGCAGTAAAAAAGTTCCCTTTACCCAAAACACAAAAAGAAATTAAGTCCTTCTTAGGATTAGTAGGTTATTATAGGAAATTCATCCAAGACTTCGCAAAGTTAACAAAACCCTTAACAAAATGTCTAAAAAAAGGTAGTAAAATAGAATTAACACCGGAATACACACAAGCAGTTGAAAAATGCAAAGAAGTACTTATCAATGCACCCATACTTCAATATCCAGATTTTGAAAAACCTTTTATTCTCACTACAGACGCATCAGACGTAGCAATAGGCGCAGTATTATCTCAAGGACAAATAGGCTCAGATAAACCAGTAGCGTACGCCTCACGAACACTATCGGACACAGAGCAAAGATATTCCACTATAGAAAAGGAATTACTAAGTATCGTTTGGGCTATAAAATACTTCCGCCCTTACCTATATGGTAAACGATTTACTATTTACACAGATCATCGTCCACTCACTTGGATTATGTCTATATAAGACCCAAATTCTAAACTCACACGATGGCGCCTAAGATTAGCAGAGTACAATTATGATGTACAATATAAAAAAGGAAAAGCCAATACAAATGCAGACGCACTCTCAAGAGTTCAAATAATACACCATAACGAAATTAGTGAAAACCCTCAACCTAGTACATCAAATGACAACGTAGACCTGACAAACATAGATATTCGAACACTATTAGGCATACCTATTACTCCAGACACCGTAAACCAACCACAGGATAATCAGGAACAGGCAACACAAGTACCACCGGTTTTGGACAATACGCAAACGAGAACAAAGACAGACACAATCACAGACAGTAACCAAATAGAAACAGGAACGGATAAAATACCAGAAATAGATGATGCTATAGATAGACAGTTAAAACAATTGCACATTAGGAAAACACCTGGAGACACTTACAGAATAGATGATAGGTCCAAAGGTAAAATAATAATAAAAGACGTTTGGATTCCAATCAACAACACAAAAGAACAAATAATTCAATTTTTAAAAGAGCACACAATTCCAGACAGAATTTTTCATTGTTTTTTCCATCACAACGAATACTATCCACTATTTTGCGAAGTATTTAAATCAATATTCAGCAATCGTGGACCAAAACTAATTCGGTGTATGAATAGAGTTACACTCATAGAAAATATTTCCGAACAAACAGACATAATAAGGAAATATCATGAAGGCAAAACAATACACAGAGGCATACAAGAAACTTACAAACACATACATAGAAATTACCACTGGCCTAATATGTTAGCATCAATACAAAAATTCATTAATAAATGTGACAGCTGCCTCAAAAGTAAATATGAACGCAATCCTTTAAAATTACCTCTAGCATTAACTGACACACCAAATAGACCAATGGAATATATATGTTCATGGATCTTTACAGTAGCGGAGGTATAACTTTCTTAACCATTATCGATAACTTTACAAAGTACGCGCAAGCAATACCACTCAACGCTTCAACTAGCATACATATTGCAGAAGCTCTACTGAGCTTATTTTCAATAGTAGGAGTACCTAAGAAAATCACAACAGACTCCGATACGAAATTCGATAACGAAGTAATCACAGAAATATGTGCAATGCACAACATACACATACATTTTACAACACCATATAATCCTAATTCAAACTCTCCAATAGAAAGATTGCACTCAACTTTAGCAGAAATCATTAGAGTACAGAGAATAACTGATAAAGACGACCCTACAAATCTAATGAAATACGCCATGATAGCTTACAACAATACAATTCACTCCTCGACGGGATTCACACCCTTTGAACTACTCTATGGACACACTGATAGTAGAAACCCTTTAGAACTACACTGTCCTAAAGAATTCTACCAGGAATACGTAGTTAAACATAAACAAATAATGGAAAGTACACAAAAACTAATCAATAATAAGCTAGCAAATGAAAAACAGCAAGTAATAGAAAGATTCAATAAAAACAAAGAAACGGCACTATTTAAAGTAGGGGATAGCGTGTACAAACAGGTAGCAAAGACGGCTAGGAATAACAAGCTGGAACCTAAATACATAGGCCCATACACAATAGTTCGCTTACATCCAGAACAAATAGCCGAAATAGTAGGCAAACACGTGAACGCCAAAACAATCAGAGTTCACTTCCGCTTACTAAGGCGTCCTGAAAATGTTTCAGGAACGCCATCGCCTGCCTCGCAGTGCTCCAGCTCGCCGCTACCACAGCAGTCATACAGCCAATAGATACCCATAATGGAATTTTGGTATTAACAGAAGCCAAAGCCCAATATCAAGTAGACACATACCACTTAGCAGTGATTTACAACACAACTAAATTAAAAGAGGTATTCTTAGAAATTTGTAGTAACTATTACACCATCAAACTAAAACAAAATAGTTCCGAAGACATCACAGATATTACTAAGGAAATAGACTATCGTATAGACACGATAGAAAGTAAGTTACTCTATTTAGGATTAGAAACCATAGGTTTTAGATTAAAATATAGATATAGACGTGGCCTTATAGATGGCTTAGGCACTGTAATAAAAACTGTAAAAGCCATCACAGGTAATTTAGACCAGAACGATGCTAATAAGTTCGAAAACGAAATTAGATCAATGCAATCAGCACTCAGTAACAATAGAGCCAATCAAAAGAAAACAATAAATATTATGCAGGAATTTATGAAGGAATACGAAAACAACTTAAGAAACATCAAAAATAACCAACAGGAAATATACAAGGCAATAGATAGATATTCTAGTAAAGAAACAGAACTTGAAGCTAACTATCTCACAACTAGAATCTTTAATAGTATTGGAAACTGGCTTCAACAACTTTACGACAGATTAGACACGCTAGAGAATGCATTAACATTCGCACATCTTGAAAGAATGCACCCTAGTATAATTGACCCTTCTTATCTAATTGAAGAATTGAATATCATCCAGAACGAAATCAGCGGAAACTTAGCTTTTGCCCCTAACCTAAATAACATTCAATTATGGGAAAAAGCTATCATAGTAAAAGCATATAGTACTAACGAAACAATTAACTTTATACTGGACATACCAATAGTTGCAGAACAACCTTATAACCTATTACACCTATACTCCATCCCTAATAACAATAATACGATCCTTATACCCAAACATCCTTTCCTAATCTTGGGAAATAACGAATTCGCCTATCCCCACGAGCCATGCACCAGCATAGTAGAAAATGAAGTCATCTGCAAGCACCTAGAATGGAACACATTACTGCACTCAGATGATTGCATAGCCCAGCTCATCCAACATCAAGAACCACACAATTGCACTTATGCAACCGCAACGTTTGAAAACAACATCATCCAGCAAATCAAGGACAACAGCTGGATAGTCATCATGAAGCAAGAAGAGGTCATCAAAACCATCTGTGGCAATGACGTTCAATACCAACGTAACAAAGGCGTTTTTCTAATTTCAACAGACAATAATTGCAAAGTCCAAGTTATGGATAGAACATTAACAACACATCAACGATTCATCAACATAAAAGAAACCATACCATTACCACGTGCGCACCAAACGCCTAAAGTACTACCTATCAAGATAAAACTAGAAAACATTGAACTAGACAATCTGAAGAAAGCTATACAGCAGTCGGAAGAGGTCGAGTCAGCAATATTAGATCCTGTAATCATCTCAAGCACACCTAGTTGGTCATCAATACTCCTGTACATCATAGTACTGGCAACAGGAACGGGAGTGGCAGTCTACAAACTCTGGTGGATACCCAGGTCGGCGCACACCTCAGCCTTGCAGGAACCTGAAGCTGAAGAACTTCAACTTCAGTCGCAGCCTTCGGCGCGCCTCCATCTTAAGGGGGGAGGAGTTATATAAATGTAACAAGGCTATTGCACAATAGCCTTCATTATAATTGGGTAATTAAGATTACTTATGTATAGCTTCCTGGTACTACGATAACAGGAAGCATTATAATATAATATTCCCTTGTTCCTTGTACTTAGCTTGTAAGGTTGATTATGAAAATAAAGTTAGTCTTAAACTGCTCTTCAAGCGAAACGGACCTGTAGTTCCTTTTTAAAAAGCCTTTCGCCTCAGCCCACAACCTAACTCACGGGATCAGGTAAAAATTCATTGGTTTTTGAAAATTAGTTGTACCTATATTGCTTGTCATTTATTTTATACTCATTTTACTCACGTGTGTAGTGTACCTCTAAAAAATATTTTTATTCTAGGTCGTAATGAGGTGTATATATCGAAATGGTTCGCTTATGAGCACTTTTACTTTTTGGCTGACAAGTTCTCTCCCCGTGAGACTCAAAACTCAATGTCTATCGACACATCGTCGCCTTCTGCAACAAGAGACACAACAAATTCAGAACCGTCGCCTTCTGTAAGTATCTGGGGTCAGTAAGCTTTGGGCTAAAGGCGGAAACATATTTACGGAATTATATTTAATATCTATGTTGCCATGTTATTTGTCCATTTGTAACGAAGTGTGTAGCCAAGTGTGACCGAATTGCTTTTGCGTCATTTGCAGACCTTCGAGGAATTGCACGTAAAGGCACAAAAGAAGTCGAATCTGGTTCATTCCTCCACGACCCTTGTACGAAATAACCATCGATTTCAGAGTCCAAACTTCCTGGTGGTGTATAAATATTTGCCCTTGTTTTTCGTAAAAAGTTATGCAAATGAACAGTAGCCAGTACCACTTTCGTAGCAATTTCTGGTTCCAATAACATTGGTTTTCTTAACACTCTAAATACAGAACTCATGATGCCAAAAGCATTTTCTACTACCCTTCGTGCTCTAGATAGACGGTAATTGAATATTCTTTCCGGAGAACCATTGTCTGGGGTTCCTTCAAACGGTTTCATAGTATAATTGTTTAAAGCAAATGCCTTGTCAGCTAATATAACATAGGGCACTTTAATCAAATATGGTGTCTGTAATATACAGGGTGCTGGTAACTTTAATTCATTATTTTCCAATGATTTATACAATGCACTGTTTTTAAAGACTCCACCATCGGATATGCGTCCTTGACATCCAACGTCTACATACATAAAATTATAATTAGCATCCACCAAGCCAAGCAATACGATGCTGGGATTTTTTTTTATAATTTATGTATTCTCCGTGACTATTAATTGGTGATTGAAGAATAATATGTTTGCCATCGAGGGCCCCCACACAATGAGGAAAATGCCACTGGTTTTCAAAATCTTGTGCTACTTTTAACCATTCTTCTTCTGATGATGGTATCTGAAAATTATGTCACATATTTTACTATTAGGCTATCGTACTGCTAAAACATTATTTGATGATTTTATCTACTTTAATTTACAGAATGAAGAATTATTCGAAGAAAATGAATCGATGCGTGAAACTGCTTCTTCCGAGCGATCATCTTTGCCCCGCGATGATCAACAACAGACGCAGCCCGAAACTTCAAGATCAAATAAAAGAAAAATAAATGCCTGATGCTTGTGAAGATAATATAGATCTAGATAAAGCTATGGAAGTGTTAAATTATACAGATGATAGTTCGTCTATCCCTATTAACATTGTCGTATATGCATTTTTGCCATTTTCTTTTTATTTCATTAATCACTCTTAAAAAGTCCCTTTTTTTAGTAGGTGCCACAAAAAAAATATGTTTTACGAGTAATTTTTAAAATAGCCACGTTAACATTGTCGGATGTTGTCACAACCGCCAGTTAACAATGACGGATGTAAACTCGCGACATCGTTTGTGGGGCGCGCGCGGCGGCAGTCCGTGCGGTTGTGCCAGTACGGACCATGTTGCAATAACAAGTTACAAAGATATAAAAAAATAATGTTTTATTTATAATTTCGATTTAGATACGACAGACATTGGTCTAGGATTTACTGTAAACAGTGACGTATATGGCAGTTCCTACAAATAATCAATTACTTTGTACACGTAACATTGTCGTATGTGGTAGATCCGACAAAATACAATTGATTTGGTACGCTTAAAAAAGTCATTTCTGACTTCAAACATGCTAAAAAAAACAATAATAGTAGTTTATTACCATGTAAGTAAACTCATAAATATGTATTAAAATTCTGTTAATTTTTGTTAACCTAGCTCGTATATTAAAAAAATTATCAACAATTCAAATTTTGACGCGCTCTCTTGTAATATCGCCTATCCCTATTAACATTGTCGGATGTGAAAATCGGCAACATTACAAGAGAGCGCGTCAAAGTTTGAATTGTTGATATTTTTTTAAATATACGAGTTAGGTTAACAAAAATCAACAGAATTTTAATATATGTTTATGAGTTTACCGCCATGGTAATAAACTACTATTATTGTTTTTTTTAGCATGTTAAAAGTCAGAAATGACTTTTTTAAGCGTACCAAATCAACTGTATTTTGTCGGATCTACCACATACGACGATGTTACGTGTACAAACTAATTGGCTATTTGTTGGAAGTGCCACATAAGACAATGTTACGTGTACAAAGTAATTGATTATTTGTTGGAAGTGCCATATACGTCACTGTTAATAGTAAATCCTAGACCAATATCTGTCGTATCTAAATCAAAATTATAAATAAAACAATTTTTTTATGTCTTTGTTACTAGATATTTATTTAAAAAATCAACACCAAAGAAAAGAAAACTTAAGGAGCATAAAAAAATAAACTGCTTCATTTAAACGACCTTATAAAAATAAAAAATCTAATCAGTAAAACAACCCGGCTTACAACACAATACACAGCCTTAAAATGAAACAAAATGCTTTATTATTAATTAATAGAAAACCTTCAAAAAGATAAAAAATAAAAACCGTGTGACTTACACAGAATTAAAAAAAAACTTATAAAATTGCAGACTCCAGGAAAATAAGATAGAAACAGCTTGAGCTACATTACCATACATTATCCACATTACCTACGACTGCCCCATTTCAAAATCTCGGTTTTGAAATGGAGCACCCGCATAGTCTTACACCAAACAAAACCCCTACATTAATATGAAGTGACTGTATGAGGATAAATTACAAAATCGGCCTCACTTACAATAACAATCTTACATTCAGTAAAAAAGTATATAAAATTACTCTGTTATAAATTCTATAATTAACTAATCAGTCTCAATAAGTATCAATTAAAATAACAATTTTAACAATGGCACTTAATCATCACATTTTAGGTTTTCTTATTATAATATAGGAACAAAATAATCAGTAGTAAAAGAATAACATTTTTAATTAATCTTCAATCATCACTGTCACTGTCTTCACGTGGCTCTTGGGCATTTTGATCAGATTTTAAATTTTGGTAAAAGTTGTGATATTTTTCCGGAATTACTCCACTTTGACACATGTTAATTAAATCTTTATATTTATCACGACTGATAGAAATATCCCCATTATAAGCCTGCTTGATTTGAAATTCACGAGCCAGCCTTCCAGTGTTTCGGTTACCAGATCTCAATACTATTATAGTTTTCGGTTCATCTTGAAAATTATACTTATATTCAATCCTATCATAATGCTGTGCATGTACCTTCACCTCTCTTAAGCGAGTCCACTGGATTTTCTCATTGTCACTGTTTTTCGACCAATTTTTATTTGCTAACAGAGATTTAAAGTCAAAAATGTCAGAGGTTGTCATCTCTTTTACTACATAAGGGTTACCCTCAGCTTTAGCCCAGCGAACAAGACAGTACCATTCTTCTGGAACATAGATCAGCCTGCGATCACTAGCGCGCTCAATAGTAGAATGGACACTATCACCCTCGTTTTGAGTGTGACCCTTCTCCATAAAACGATGGGTGATTGTGACTCCAAATTCTTTCGCAGCAATTAGGTAAAGGGCAAAAACAATGCGGTTCCTGTTTTGCCCCGCACAATTATCTGACCAGAAACGGAATGTTTTTACTCCATTTTGTAAAACTTTTTGTTTCATAAACTGATAGAGACAACTAGAGACTTCGTTTGCGCCACGTTTTGCTATTGCCTCGTGCCACATAAAGCAAGTAGCTTCTTTTGTAGCTAACTCGTATAAGGTGAAGTTAAGTGTAGATAATTTTCTTTTATAGTAAAAAACACTTACGTCTCCGTGTGGTGTAATTAATACTTTTTCAAAGTCGAAAGTTGCTGCAACAACCTCTTCATTTAATATCGCTTCATTTTTGTCTTGCTGTTTTAAGCGACGCGCGGTTTTTTTGGCAGATTGATGTTTTAAAAATGCAGATTTTTCTTCCTCTGTAGGAATTTCTTTATTCAAATAGACGTGACAGATATCACACAGATCTTTCTTAGGCTTATGAAAGCCTATGTTGAAATTTGTATTAAGAATATCACGATATTGCCGTTTTGTTGATGCTTTGCTGCTATATTTGTCACTGTCAAACCATTCACAATACAAATTAAACATACGAGATGCACTTTTCACATCCTCCAAGTATAATTTCTTTGAATTTTTCCTGATGTAATGGGATTCCACCAAAGAAAATGATTTGACGTGATCACATACGCTTCTGATCATCTCTTCATCTATTACACTATTTCTATGTATATATTTTCCTCGTTTATCCTCCGATACCGTTATTTCGCCATCATATTTTTTCCACGACGTAGACACAATTCGCTCTCCCGTAGAAATTGTATTCAAGAACATGGTCTTACATACCTTTGTTTTTTGTTTATCCTCGGTAGGAAGAAAATAGTTAAAAGTATTTTTACGGTCATGTTTAGTTACTTCGGTTGTTTGACGGCGTTTTGGTACTTTTTGCGTATACATAATAAAGAATTGCCATTGCTTTTGACGGTCTCCGAAATTCCAAAATTTTTTGAAAATTATCTTTCGCTGACTCTCACTGAATTTCGTGGAACATTTCATTCGACACTTTTCATTACATGGATCTTTTAACTGCTTTTCTTGTACTTGTTTTCCTCTGTGATTTGTAAAACTCTTTCCCTGATTTTTTAAAGTCTTTCTCTTATTTACCACCCAATTTTCTTTATGTATGAGTCTTTTCTTGCCTTTATCAGTTTTAAAAGTAGACTGGCGACTTTGTTTAGTAGACGTGGGAGTATAAACACTTGTAAAGGAAGTCACAGAAGGTGTGGGTAAGTTTCCATATAAGTCGTCGTTGGTCAAGATTGGTGGCGGTGGTGCCATGTCTTCTGAAACTGCGAACTCACTTTGAGAATAAGTGGCACTGAAGGCGTCATTGTTAATTTCATGAGAAGATGGGGACGGCATTGGGGTTTTTGAAATTTCTTCATGGTCAACAGCAACATTACATTCAGTCGGAATTTCAAAATAACTAGATGTCGAAACAGTGGGTTCATTGTTTTCTGTTTCCGGAGATTCATCGTCATTGAAAACGTCACCAAGCATTTCATTCAACTTATTAAACTGATCTTGAAAACCACTTGGTAGTGGAGATTCTCTATTAACTGAAAAAAAAAGTTAGATAAGCAATTAAAAGAAAAGATACATTTTTGTGTATCTTGTAGTGCGAAAATTTTATTTGACAAAAACCAAACCAGAGTAGATGAAATAAAAGCGTCAAAATGCATTTTTATAACAACAATAATAAAAAACAAAAATTAAAATGCCACAACCAACACACAAAGTATATAATTAATCGGTGAACAAAGCAATATGTACCTCTTCCAACAAAAAGTTTTAAAATAAGTACGGTTAACAAAGTTGGAAGTAACACATCAGACAAATTGAACATAAATTAAAACAACCAAAAAAGTCGGATCTGGTACTACCGACATTCTTTACCTCACAAAAAACGATTAAAAATGTTGGATGTGGTACTACCGACATATTTTACTGCTTATAAGACAGTTAACAATGTCGGTTATGTCACTTCCTACAATTTTAACTGAACTAATTAGTATCATGTTTGAAAAGCTATTTTAGTAATAAAATAATAATGAATATTTACCTGTTTCTTCATCTTCGTCTGCAGTCGAAATATTTATATCAACACTCTCGTGTTGCATGAAATTTTGTTCAGGTTTTTCTTTGACTAGTTTTATTAAGCGGGCGGACCTTAAGCGGGCGGACATTGTAAACATTATTCTTAATAATTAATACTTAAGAGCAACAAATCATAAATAATTATCTTTAGCATCACACAACGTGCGATCGCCCGTGTAACATGGTCCGTACTGGCACAACCGCACGGACTGCCGCCCCTCGCGCCCCGCAAACGATGTCGCGAGTTGACATCCGTCATTGTTAACTGGCGGTTGTGACAACATCCGACAATATTAACGTGGCTATTTTAAAAATTACACGGAAAACATTTTTTTTTGTGGCAGCTACCAAAAGAAGGGACTTTTTAAGAGTGATTAAGGAAATAAAAAGAAAATGGCAAAAATGCATATACGACAATGTTAATAGGTATAGGCGATATTGCCGATTTTCACATCCGACAATGTTAATAGGTATAGGCGATATTGCCGATTTTCACATCCGACAATGTTAATAGGGATAGGCGAGTTATGATACGTTTGGTAAACATATTACTGCAGAACTTAGAAAATATGATCCAATTACTGTAGCACACGTTAAAAGAGCTATGATGGATATCTTATTTCAAGCTGATACCGGGATGTTACCAGGTACACGACAACAAGGATACTACACGCAACAATACGGCCAAACTTCTGCGAACGCACAAAATTCCCAACAATATGGGCAAACTTCTGTTAACTCACAAGATTCTACTGGAAATACTGAACAATTTACTACTCTGTCATTATTGTAACTTTGTACTTTACTAAATTTTTTATTAATAAAGCATTTTTAACATACCTGAACATATTCTTTGAGCACTTTTACCAAGGCATCACATGTTTCGCGAACAATTTTTGAAATAGATTGCTTTGACACTCTAAAAAGGTATTGCAAACTAACAAACGAATCACCACTTGCTAAAAACCTCAGGGTAATGGCCAGTCGTTCTTTTGTTGTGATGTGACGTAGCGGGTTGTACGCTTAAAATGGGAGACGAACAACTTATTGATTTGGTTAGGCGATATGAAGCCATTTATAATATTAAATGTATAGAATATCGCGATTCTACATTACGCAATGCAGCATGGGAAGAGATAGCAAAACTGCATGGCAAGCCTGGTAAGTACTTACCTGTTTATTAATTATATTTTTTGTATGCCGTGGTCTCTGCCTACTCCCCTGAGAAAAAGGCGTGACGTTATTGTATGTATGAGTATGTATGTTTTTTGTATGTAGGTATGTATTTGTATTAAGTAAATGGACAGCGTTGTAGTTTTTTAGTTATTTATAAGTACTATTTTAGGGTATAAAAGTCAGACAAATAAAAGACAACTTTCATTTAGTAAATGCAATTTATAATTTTCTAGTAGGTATTACTAGCAACTAATCATTTTCGTTTTGTGCACTTTGCATTCCTCTTCTCACCATATTTAATTGCCATGGCACCGAACCCTCGCGTGAAACAAAATATTGTTTGAATTTTTCTCTAATGCTGTAAGCATATTGCGTGTGGTTCCTTCTAAGGCCATCCAATGTAAATAATGATCGCTGTGTTGTAGATTCTGTAGATATTTCACCTTGTAACTCAAAAGTTGTGCCCAAATAGTTATGAAGGCAGCAAGCTGCTAGAACTATTTTATCCACCATTTCTGGTTGTACCTGAATAGGCCCTTGAAATACCCGACATCTTGCTCTTAATATCCCGAATGCGTTTTCAACAATTCTTCGGGCGCGAGACAGTCGATAATTGAAAATTTTATTGGATTCATTATTAAGCAAAGCATTTTTGCTGTAAGGTCTTAGTAAATAATGTTTAAGCGGAAATGCTTCATCACCGACTATAAAATACGGTAATGGTTCTGATCCTGGCATAAGAGGTTGATCTTCTGGTATGTTTAATTTCTTCTGATCGAATAGTTTACCTAGTGTCGATTTTTCAAAAATACCTCCGTCACTATTTCTTCCATAGGAGCCGACGTCTACCACTATGAATTTGTAATGGGCATCAACCAAAGCCAAGAGAACAATGGAATTTTGACCTTTGTAGTTCCAATAATCTGAGCCGCCATTAATTGGACACTTTATGTTTACGTGTTTTCCATCCAGAGCGCCAATGCAATTTGGAAAATTCCAAAAGCGTTTGAAATCATTTGCTACTTGTTTCCACATAACTTCTGTTGGTTGCGGCAACACAATAGGACCAAGATGTTTCCAAATCGCTTCACAAACCTCCTTCACTATTTTACGTATAGTAGAAAATCCCATGCGATAACTAAATCCGATACGCCGAAATGAATTACCCGAAGCCAGGAATCTGTAACATATAATACAAGTTCTTGAAAAATAGGACTACAGGATTTTATCTTTATTGTTGCAGTTGACGAGTGTAAAGAAAATTGGTATAAGTTGCGTAATTGCTATAATAATGCTATGAAACGGCGTCAAAAGAAAAGTGGCCAAGCGGGAAAAATGATTGCGCCTTGGCGGTTTGAAGAACAAATGTCATTTTTGAAGCCATATTTGGAGGGCCGTCATACGACAGGAAACTTAGATACTAGTGTGTCTAATGAAAATTCTCCTCTTCCATCCCCGGAAAGTCCATACGCTGGAAGCCAACCATCCCCTGAAAGCATTCCATCCCGCACCAGTACTCCTACATCGAATACATAAAAGAAAGGCAAGTTGTAGTACTGATAATTACTTAGCTGATATGATGGAAATGATGAAAAGCTCTCAAGAAAATAGAAATAAAAAACAGGAATTGGATGATCTAGATACATTCTTTTTAAGTATGAGCAAAACTATGAAAAAACTCCCAAGACTGGATCAAATTCGAATTAAAATGGATTTGCTTAAAGCTATAAGTGAAGCAGAGATCAAACAACTGGAGTCACAACAAAATATTTTGAAAACACCAATTACTATTAGGAGTGACAAAAGAAGCCTAAACCACCGTAATGTAAATTCTACTTCTGATAGTTTGGTACAACCCCGCACATCATATTCTTCCCCAGCTTATATAGTTGAACTGCCCAATACCCAATTTTCATCAGAAGCGGCTAATGATGTGGAATATTCTTCCCCACCTTATTCACTTGAACAGCCCCATACACAAATTTCATCAGAAGCGGCTAATGATAATGAAGAATCGAATGAGGTCGACAATATTCGCTATTATTACGAAAATATCAATATGTAATAAAAACATCCTTAACCATTATTATTTGTATTTTTTTTATAGTACCTATCATAGTTATCTCTGCAATGAAAAACAGATAATACATACCGTAGACAAACTGCTAGTCGTTCTCTGGTACTATTTGGCTTCCGAAGACGTGTATGTTCTTTTTTTATGTCACATTCAATAATACTGTGTATCTCCTCAAACTGTGCTTTAGACATGCGGAAGTACATAATGAATCGGTCTTCATCACATAGCAATTTCTTTAATAATGTATGGTATTCACCAGCATTTTCTCTTTCTTTATTTATTTCATGAACCCAATATCTCCTCTTCTTAACTCTTTTTTTTTTGTTTTTCCGGCGCGGAAATATACATTTAAAAATAACAAACGTAATAAATCGTCCTCATATTCACTCTCAGAATCAGAAAACATTGTACACCTGAAGAAATTACAACAGCGTCTGATGTCAATATGCGTTGCATACACGGGACAAGTGTGCACACCAACTCTCCGACGTTGCGTCGCATACGTTGCATGTGTGGACTCAGTTTGTCCTTACCTTCACTCGCGACGTCAGGTAAGTTCAACCAGTATGAACTTGTCGCTAGAAACGTTAGCGCGTCTTCATCATGTCTTTCAATACAGAAGAGTTTATTAGTGCTGATCAGGCTAGAACTCCGATTTGGCAAAGCAAACAGTCATCATATCGCTGACTGAATACATTAGTGGCACAAGTCGAATTTCTGGCAATTTGAGTTAGTAATGAATTCTTGTTCTAAATTAGGCACTTTATTTTATGCATTAAAGACCCAACTCGATAGTTCATAAACTACCCGGTTGGAGGTGTAAGTGTCATTAGTGAATAAACGATATCGTTGTGTCTCTTTCATGCAACACCGGCTCATCGTTAGTCGGCCGCATGTGCTCGCGGCTATCGCACGCTTAATGTTGTGCAATAGTGACACTTAAGAGTTGTGCCAGTTTTGCACAAACATCGTGAAGTTTTTTTAGTTGTGCCGCCGGTGTAATTTTGATAACAATGATGCCAAACAAAAATATGTGTGCTGTACCACGGTAAGTAGTTATTTATTTTGTTTTAAATAAAAATAATCACCATTACTAATACAACATAATGTAATTTAATGTGAAAATCACTTGTTTGCGTAAAACAAATTTTTAATTACGTAGGTTCAGGTCGAAAACAATCCAACTAGAAATATTATACGTAGGTGATTGTTATTATTTTACATGTATCATTAGTAAATACTTAATCATACACTGGATTTGCTTTAAAGTGTAAAATATTCCTTTAAAGATGTAATTGAAAAATAAAAATCTTTAATCAAGGTCGCTCCCAAAAACGAATAATGCTAATTGACATCGTGTAATATAACGCAAATTCCATTATACCGCATAGAATCGAGTGTGAATTAATACACAATAACTGTTTTTTTTTCAGATCTAAAGAAGCCCCTTGTGAACACGATACGACAGCTTCATCAGTAAGTGACCCTGGTGTAAAAAAATTGTGTGATGCTAGAAACACAATTGAAAACAAATGTTTCTCCGGACTTGATTATGATTTAATGAAGGATCTCTTTGGCAGAAATTGTGTCTCGAATGTAGCTCAGATTTTATGTGACTCACCATTGACTGCATCAGATTTCGAGTTTTCGCAAAGTCAACCTGAAAGCTTGGACAAACAATCAAATAGTATAATTTCTTTGGAAAACGATAGACCAACGTTCTCAAGCGTACCAGAGGGCGAAATATTGTGCGAAGGTTCGGCATCTTTATATACAGATAAAATTGTAAATTACCATACGATGGATGAGGAAGACACGCCAAACGATCCAAATAACATTTTCTGTAGTCCTGGTAGTCCTTCGACGATTTGACCGATTATGAAAGTCCTAATAAACAGCAAATGCCCCTGAATCTATCTCCATTAAATAGCCCTTCGCGATATGATATTACGCTTGATTTACCCACCAATGTGTCTTCAAAGCACCATAACACCGATGCCAATATAATACCAACTTCTGCGATTCTAACAGATGTGTCTTTAAGTTCAGAGTCAGAGATTGACGACTCTGATGCCGATCCTGATTATGGAAATCTTGATAGGATCGAATCCAGAATCTCAGAGTCTGATGAAAATTTATCAAGTCTATCTGAAAGTGTGCAGGAAGAAAACATTAAGCCTAAAACTCGCAAAAGAAAAGCAAATCCTGCACTGTGGAAAAGAAATAGAGCTAAAGAATTACGTAATTCTGGACAAGAGTACAAAGCTTTAAAAAAAGGTAATCTGGTGCCTTCAAGGACAATAGGGCTTCCCTGCACTGACTCTTGTAGACGTAAATGCACACTAAAAATAAGCGAAGATGAACGGAAGGAATATTTCCAATCGTTTTGGTCTTTGAAAAACCTTAACAGACAAAGACAATTCATTGCAAATTCTATGGAACTGATTCAACCTAAATACAGATATCCTATTCTACGTGAAAATCGGACAGCTCGGAAATTAAACCATACTTTTTTTATGTACAAGGCCCAAGAGAAAGTAAGTGTTTGCAAAACATTTTTTACTTCTACTCTAGGTATAACAAACCGATGCATAAGAACTGTACTTGAAAAGACAGAGAAAGGCTTCACTACAGAAGATCGAAGAGGCAAACATGAAAATCACGCTACGATACCTGAAGAAGTAAAAGACGGTGCTCGTAAGCATATTTCCAGTATTCCGACAGTTGAAAGTCACTACACGCGTGCAGACAGTTCTAAAAAATACATAGAAGGAGGACGAACACTGATGGACCTATACAGAGATTACAAGCAAGATTGTCAAAAAGAAAATCGTGATTTCGTTACTTTCTCAATCTATAGACAAATATTTAATTATGAATTTAATATAGAATTTTTTAAGCCAAAAAAAGATTTATGCCAATTTTGTGAATCATACAAAAATAAAGATTATGGTGAAAGATTAGACATAGAAATCGAGTATATGAGACACCACGAAGAGAAAAATATAGCTAGAACTGAGAAAGAAGAAGATAAAACAAAAATTTCTAAGAATTACAGAGTTGGATGCTTCGATCTTCAGGCCGCTTTACCAACCCCGAAAGGTGAGTGTTGGGGAAACACGATAATAACAGATAGATTTGAACCCAATAGTTTATATAATGGTTCGTACATATGTTTAAAAAGGTAAATTAGTACAAAATTATGAAAAAGTACATAAAAACCCTTATATATATATAAAAATGTAAATAACTCTGTGCCTGATGAAAGTACATAACTATAAATATTGTAAATCTCTTAGTTTGATTAAAGTACAAGAAAATGCACATTTTATATAAGGAAAATATAACGCTATGTACAGTTTAGAAACAATTCCTTTGTATTGCTATGTAGCATAAATGTAAACAGTGTTAGGTAGAGATAAGGAATCCCTTGGCCGACACACCCCTTACCCCGCCTTCACCTCTTGGCCGACAAAATTGAGCCGTACCCCGCAGACACCCGATCCCCTTCAACACCCCCTGCCTGATAAGGTGTCTAGGTCAATTGGACAATATATTAATAATAGTGCGTGACTCACACGCAACTTGTGCATATGTGACAAAGTTATAAATATAACTACCCTGTCCAATTTAGTTTAATCAACACTCGACGCGCGCCAGCGGCAGCGGTCGGACGTGCGCAGTGCAAGTGCGAGTGCTCCCGATTCCGGAATCAAGTGTTCCTGAACTTCTATAGTCGTAGAGACTATCTTCTGCTACTAGTTGTTTGCCTTTTTCAAGGCACAGCTAGTAAAGTAATCTTAACAGATTACTTGTCACAAAACGTATCGTCGCGTGTTTGGCCCCTTCTGGGTACCCCTTCAGGGTAAAACCACAGTTTCGTGGTTCTCGGTGGAAACCTATACGGTGCCAACGAAGCCGAGAGGGTGCTGCCCCAATTGCACCCGCCGATTCCCCTTCAGGGTTGAGGCAGTCACGTTGGACGGGTCCCAGTGTCCGGCCTTGGGGGATCTCCTAGTCGGCATTGGTGACAGTTTTGCCTCAACAGCTACACACCCGGTGTGGTTGGGTGTGTCTACCCCTTCGCACCGGACCCCGTTAGGACCCCGTTGCACAAATAAGATAGGCAACGGGCCAAAGCAAGCTTAGGGCTCACCTTAAGTACTCAACCTCCCTGTCTATACCCGACAGGGAGGGTTTACACATCCCCGGGCTTTCCTCCCGGGGAGTTAGGAATAGGATTTTCTTTTTAGTAGATTTATAAATAGATTTTATGTTAGGGTACTAGGTACTTTTAGAATAATTAGACATGGCGATGGACCCTCTCACAAGGAGGCTCCTCTCCATAATTATTAGGCTATTAGCCGAGCCCACCCCAGAGCAAAAGATAGCTATTCGCAAAGAGGTAGACGCGCTGTTGCCTCTATTAGATGAGCCCAGTCCCTCTGACTCTAACATCGCTGACTTCAGCGATGCCCTAGCTAGCCAGTCTCTTCCAGCTATAGAGCTGGAAGACCCTTTTGTTAGGTCTCCTAGTCCGGCCTTCAGCCCGGCCTTCAGCCCAGCAGTAGAGTCAATGGACACTACTGAGCCCGCTACCTCTAAGAGAGCTTCGACCCCATTTGTTTACCCGACTAACGTCGCCTCTGACACGGAGATTGCTTCTCCCTCTTCCTCACCTTCCCAATCAGACGACGACGGCTTCACCCCAGTCTCTGGTAAAGGAAGTAAGAGGAAGAAGAAGAAGCAAACTTCGGGCCAAGCCAACAAAGTCGTCGCCGTCGATGACGATTCCCCCCACCCTACCCCCGTAGCGCAAGTAGCCGGTACCGCGCCTAGTAGCGCTACCGTAGCGCCCGTAGCTTCCCCCTCCACCCCGCCCGCCGCGACCGTCACACAAGTTGCGCCCTCCGTCCCATCCACTTCGGGCATTAAAAAGCCCCTTCCCCCTCCCCCCGTGTTCATTCAGGACAAGGGGAAGTGGACAGATGTGTCCAAATGGTGTCTAGACGGTAAAATAGTCTACACCAATGCTAGATCTACCCTACAGGGTATTAAAGTAATAGTCCCTACTTCCCGCGATTACCGGGAATTAACTAAGCTCCTAAGAGCTAGAGGCGTCTCGTTTCATACCTTCTCGCTTCCCGAGGAGAAACAAATTAGGGTCGTAATCAAACGTATCCCTAAAGAGATATCCCCCGCCGACGTAAAAGCCGACCTTCAGTCGCAAAACGTCCCTGTAGACGAAGTCCACCGCATGCACCGCTCGCGTGGCGGTGAAGCATACGACATGCTTCTAGTTGTATGTTCCCCAGTAGAAGGGCATCACCCTATTTTCAACATTCGATCGCTATGTAACCTCGTAGGTTTCATTATAGAAAAGCCGCGTAAAAACGGCACAGTAGGGCAATGCCATCGTTGCCAACTATATGGGCACTCGCAGAAGCACTGCCACGCAAAACCCAGGTGCGTAAAGTGCCTGGGCGAGCACGGCACTGCCGATTGCGATCGGCCTAAAGATCGTTCCCTCTGCCTCAGCCCTCCCAGCTGTGTGCTATGTGGCCAAGAAGGGCACCCAGCCAACTATCGTGGCTGCTCGAAAGCACCTAAAACCAGTTCTCCCAAGCTTAATAAGCGTGCTGACAATCGTCAGCATAGGGAATTCCCTCCCATTCCCTCTTCTCATATGCCCGAAAGGCTTAGCCCTCAAAGACCTAGTCCCTGGAATATGCTCCAGCACCAACAGGCATTCCCTAACTTGGCCACCGCGAAGCCCCCCCCCCCCCAAACTCCCCTATATTCCCTTTTGGACCCCCGCAATCGCATCAATCGCCCTCCCGCCCTCCCAGCGCAACATGCGCCCCCCGCGCACTATGCGCCCCCCTCCCCCCCCGCGCCCTCCGCGCCCTCTGCGAAACCCGCACCCGCTCCTAAAGCATCGCGCCCCGCGGCCTCCCATAACTCAGGCTCAGATCCGTTCAACGTGATCTCATCCACTTACTTGACTTTCCTGTCCCCCCGCGCAATACAAATGGCCGCCGAACTCGAGGCAGCCAAACGTAGGCGCGACATCGCTCAGATCACAGTGATCTATAACGCGTATCCCGAGATAACGCAAGCCCTCTATTCCCTAGCAAATCCAACCCATAATGGATAAAGCCATCGTAGCTAGGTTCAAACCCCGATCCCTCAGAATAGGTTATTTCAATGCCAATGGCATCAACGGTCAACGAGACGAGATAGCTCTCTTTCTCCGCGACCATCAGTTAGATATCCTCCTAGTACAGGAAACGTTCTTAAAACCGCATAACCGCGATCCCTCCATAGCCAACTATCGTATAGTCCGTAACGATAGAACGCGTTGCCACAAGGGCGGTACTCTCATTTATTATAAAAAGGAGCTCTATTGCATCCCTATGGACCCTCCCACCCTCTCACGCTTAGAAGTATCAATATGCCGATTAGGCATGTCAGGTCACGAACCGATCACTCTCGTGCCGGCTTACCTCCCCCCCCAGAGTGCCGCTGAGGATTTTCAACTCCTCTCAGACGACCTCTCTGTCCTCCTTAGACTCAGTAACTCCGCTATTATAGCAGGCGATTTAAATGCCAAGCATCCCGCGTGGAATAGTTCCACCACCACCACTAGAGGGCGACACTTGTTCGACCTACAATCCTCTCAAAACTTTGACGTCATCGCTCCGATGACCCCAACTCATTTCCCTCACGACCCCAATCATACCCCCGACGTACTCGACTTGGCGCTCCTTAAGAACGTCAACTTACGTCTAGACTCGATCGAAACGGTGGACGAGCTTAACTCCGACCACCGTCCGGTAGTTATCAGACTAGCCCCCCGCATAGGTCTCTCTGACCCCTCTCACCCTCCCGCCGCCACCAAAAGGGTCACGGACTGGAAGAAAGTAGGCGAAAAGCTGAAATCCAACACGTCCCCCCAGTTAGACTCTATCCCAGACAAGTTTGACTCTACCGCGGACACGACGGCCGCGATCGACTCGCTTACGGATCACGTACAAACTGTGGTGAACGAATGTTCAAAGGAGGCTCCGGCGACGGACGACCGTCGCTGGAGGCTCCCGCAGGAGGTACGCGAACTGATAACCGAGAAGAACGCGTCTGTCCGTGCATACAGTAGCTTTCCCTGCGCCGCTAACAAAGCCCATATGCGCTATTTACAGAGATCTGTAAAGAAACGTGTACAGGCGCTGCGTAACACGGGCTGGGACAAGATGCTCAGCGACCTAGAGCCAACCCACCTTGCCTTTTGGGAATTACAGAGGAAACTCAGATCCCCGCAGTTAGCTGCCATGCCCCCCCTAGTACGTCCCAATAAATCCATCGCATTCGAAGACCTGGAAAAGGCTGAATGCTTAGCAGACAGTCTCGAGGCTCAATGCACTCCCAGCTCTCTACCAGTAGACCAAGCTCACCTCCATGAGGTCGACGCGGAAGTCGAACGTAGATCCTCCCTCCCCCCAGTAGAAGACCCAGATGACCCCCTGCCCCCCGTCACTCCAGACGAGGTGCACGAGATCATTAAAGGTCTTAAAAATCGAAAAGCCCCCGGCTCAGATGGTATCACCAATAGGGTGATCCAACTATTCCCAGCCCACCTGATAATGCTACTGACCACCATCTTCAATGGTGCTCTGAGCAATAATATCTTCCCCCAAGCGTGGAAAGAAGCCACAGTCATTGGTATCCCGAAGCCCGGCAAGCCCAAGTCGGAGCCTTCGAGTTACCGTCCAATCAGTCTGCTCAAGGTGCTCGGCAAAATCTATGAGAGGCTTATTTATAAGCGTCTCAGAGACTACGCAGAGACCAAGGGCCTCATCCCCAACGAACAGTTCGGCTTTCGAACTCAGCACTCTAGCGTGCATCAGGTCCACCGGATCATCGAACACATAAGCTTTGGTTTCCAACGCAGTGAGTTGACCGGTGCGGTATTCTTCGACATAGCGAAAGCGTTCGACAAAGTCTGGCACAACGGCTTATTATACAAGCTGTACAAACTTGGCGTGCCGGACCGTCTCGTGCTCATCATACGAGACTTTCTGTCGAATCGCACATTCCGCTATCGCATCGAGGGTGCCCTATCCTCCCCCCGTCCCATCCGCGCAGGCGTCCCTCAGGGCTCTGTGCTGTCTCCCCTCATTTTTACTCTGTTCACCGGCGACATTCCCAAAGGTAAAAAGGCACAGTTGGCTCTGTTCGCAGACGATACGGCCATTTACACTAGGGGACGTCGCCCCGACCAGATTCGCCTCGCTCTCCAGTCAGCGGTCGACAAGCTCGGCGACTGGTTTAGAAAATGGCGAATCGAAGTCAACCCCGACAAGAGTCAAGCGGTCCTCTTCCAGAGATCGCGTAATCGCTTCAGAATCCCCGTCCCCGGGCCGATCACCATGTTTGGCAAGCCGATCCCTTGGGAGAAGCAAGCTAAATATCTAGGTGTGACGCTAGACAATAATCTCACGTTTCGAGAGCACATAAAGCAGGTTCGTTCGCGAGCCGCTTTCGCTCTAGGTAGACTCCACTCCGTACTGAATGCACGAAGCAAATTGTCACTAAAGTGCAAATTGCGTACCTACACGGCGTGCATTCGTCCCATCATGACCTATGCGGGTTCAGTCTTTGCCCAGGCTAGACCCAGCTATATCCATAGGATGCAAACCCTACAGAACCGTTTCCTCCGTAAAATCACATCAGCCCCCTGGTACGTTCGTAACGAGATCCTCCATCTCGACTTAAAGATTCCCACCATCAGTCAGTTTCTCAAACGCCTTTCAAAGCGTTATTTCGATTCCGCCGCCAAACATCGCAACCCTCTGGTTGTCGAGGCCGCCAACTATGTCCCCTCTAGGATTAGTAAAGTCCGCCGTCCGAGGCACGTTCTCGTAGAACCCGATGACCCCACGACCCTCCTCCAGGAAAGCAGTAGGGCCACCAGTACAGTTTACAAACACAGACGCTTCCCGTCATTCCGACCTCGCCGCCGAGGTCCAGCACGACCGCGACCCCGATTAAATTCGTCCCCCCGTCCCTTGTCCGATGAAGTGCCAGCCCGCGCCGAAGCTGAGCACGTAGCTTTAAATTCCCCTATTAATAATAATAATGATCCTATGTTGATCCAGCCCGTCCCGCCTTGCCGCCCTCCCGTCAGTGACGCCCTAAGCCGAGGTCCGTACCCCACAGGGGGTGCCCTTAGCGAGCGCTCACTTAGTATTAATTTAGAATAGTTTTATGCCCCTGGCTGGAGGCTTTGAGTGTAGTAGCTTAAGGCAGCCACAGGAAAGTCCGGTTAAATAGTTACGATTTTCTTACAAAATCAACTATGAGATGCCCTAGATCAAAAAAAAAAAAAAAAAAAAACAATTTAGTTTAATCGTCACTCAATCGTCAGTTGAATCGCTACTTAAATTGTCTCAGTCGTCTCTAAATCTCCAACGAAGTAGCATCACTGTCGCGTTCCGTAACTCTGCTGCTTCGTATCGCGCTCAGCTTATAGGAAATCTAGTTTCCCTAGATTTAGTTCCTAGTAAATAGTTTTGCTTCTTATTATTTCGTTATTTCATTGTCGTGTTAAATCGTAGTTTGTTTCTCGTGTATTTATAATAATAGTGTTAAGTGCTAATGTACACTGATGTGACATATTTGTGTTTTATTTGTGATGCAATACAATCTATTAAGCTGACAAGAACTGGTTTTATTGGTGAATTAAGCCTTCCGACACCCCCGCCTAACAGACTGAGCTCTCGTCTGCTACATTTTGGTCCTTCAGTCGCCGGATAAGGTCGTAGTAACCATGAGTCAGAAGAGCAGCATCACGACTAGAAGCAAACTACGGAGGTTGGCAGAGGAACAAAGTGCTCGTCGCCGTGAAGAAATAGTGTCGGACTCCGGTATGCAGTCTGAACGAGTGCCGGGTTCGCCATCCGTCGCGCCGACAATGGCGTCGACGTCTGCCCTCAATATCCCTCTGACGGGTGGTCGAGTGATCGACTACAGTGCTAGAAGTACGTCAGAGGGACCCTTGGGAGGACAGGCGCCTGGAAGAGGTCGCCATACGTCGCCGCGGAGCAGAGCGTCTTCAAAGAATAGCCGCAGGAGCGTCGAGCACATTAAGAAGCGCATCGAGTATGAAGCTGAGCGTGAGCTAGTACAGCTCAAAGAAAACCTCCTAAAGAAGAGGATGGAAGCTGACATCGCTGAGATAGAAGCAGCCGCTGAGAGTGACGACTCAGCCTCGGACGGCGGTACAGCACAACGAGTGGAGCAATGGATCGACACGACGCCTCAAGCAGGCAATAAGGAAACAGTGCGTGTACCTAGCCCAGTGTTGTGTGACAAGGATGCAGTGCCTAGTGACAAGGATGCAGTGTTGTGTACCCCGTCTGTGGGGCGCGGGCCTACTGGAATGGCCGCGCCTCGCAACATAGCGGGGAATCGCCATAATGTGAGTACGCTTACCGATTACCGTAATAATATTGTGTCGCATGTGTTAGGGACGCCTGTGTCGGGACCGTTTTCGAATGTAACGGTACCCATAGCACAGGCGCGCACGCCAGTCGGTGAAAGGGTTTCATTCCGTCTGCCCGTGACGTACCCAGTGACTAACACTCCGGCCGCAGGTGTACCTCCCGGTTCGACCCGGGAGTCGGATGCACGGCGGACTACATACGGAGCGGGTGAAAGAGAGTCACGAAGGGAGGCGTCGGGCGACAGAGACAGTAAGATAGACCGACTGGCGGATGCAATTACAAGCATGGCTCGACCACGGCCGGTACCTAGACAGGCATATGAATTGCCTAATTTCAATGGCGACCCAGCTGACTGGATATCTTATAAAAATATGTACTGGGACACAACCGAGATGTATAATTTCAGAACGTTCGAAAACTTAGCTCGACTTAAAACCTCATTGCATGGAGAGGCTAAGTTGTCTGTTGAAGACTTATTGCGGTCGGGTACGGATCCCAACGATATAATGCGTGCTTTAGATGAAGAATACGGGCACCCTACTTTGATACTAACAAATGTTTTGAAGAAAATAAGGGACCTACCGCGTATTTCAGAGAGCGGCCGCGAGCTTCGTAAATTTACATCTACGGTTAGAAATGTTGTGTCCCTACTTAGGAACATTAGAGCCGACGGCTACTTAAATAACCCGCAAATGGTTGGTGAAATACTACAAAAATTGACACCAATACAGCGGGCACAGTACGGTGACTTTGCCATGGGGTTAGAAAGCGTGCAGGGGGTGGACCTAAGGGTATCTCCGGACTTAAACATAATATCACAATTCTTAAATCATTTGACACGTACTACGTCATATTATTCGCAAGCTAATATGTTTGAACCCGGTCCATCTAAGCCGCCCGTGAGGCAACAAAAGGCAATCGCGCGCCCCTTCAATAATAGAGTACCGTTAGCGTCGGCTCAAAGAATAAACACGCAAAGTGACGAATCTACGGTACCGGTAGAATGTATTATTTGTAACAAAGAGCATGCCATAGAAAACTGCGACACTTTCGGTAGGTTAAACGTGCAGGATAGGTGGGCTACTATAAAAGCCAAGAACACGTGTTTTAAATGTCTTATTAGAAAACATCCGAAAAGGTTTTGTCGCGCAAAACGTTGTGATAAGTGTGGATACAGCCACCACTCACTATTGCATGCAGATAAAGCTTCTAATTCTAATAATAGCAGCAAACAAGTCAAAGATAAGACGGAGAGCGTCACGAACATAGGCGAATGGAGGGCTACGGCTCTGTTAAAAATCGTGCCAGTAACAATAACCGATGATAGTAACACGGAATATAATTGTTACGCATTATTAGATGACGGCGCGACAGTATCGCTTATAGACAGCTCTATAGCTGCAAACTTAGAAGGCCCGCGCATTCCACTTACACTGAAGACCGCGGGAGGCTACGGGGTCAGCGACCTGACCTCAAGGGCCGTAGAGGTCAAGATAAGAGGGCCAAACGGATTACAACATCAAATCAAATGCAGAACGATGTACAATATGAACTTGCCTACACAAACGGTGTCCGCTGCCATGCTGAGCGACAATGCCCACCTGCGCGACTTGGGTTGCGCAGAGATGAGGGGCGCTAAGCCACTGCTGCTACTGGGGCAGGACAACTGGCAGCTGTTGGTCAGTCAGGACATCCGCCAGGGGCGATCTGGTAAGCCTCCTTGACCAAATTAGGTTGGGTAGTTCATGGGCCATTTGATAATAATTGTAATGATGTTGAACAATCCATCAATTGTGTGACAGTTTCCTTCCCTGACCTACATGATCTAGTCAAAGCTCAATTTGAGCTAGAAGCGATTGGTATATCGCAAAACGCTCGTAAACATAAAGACAACGAAAGAGCGTTAAAAGTCTTAGAAGACACAAGTAAGCGTGTTCCCAATAGCAACCAATGGGAAGTAGGGCTATTATGGAAACACGATAGGGTAGAGTTACCCGACAATTATAATCAGGCCCGGCAACGATTATACGGCATTGAGAGACGTATGCGGAAGGATACCGGCTACGCTGAGGCGTATTCAAAACAAATAGACCGGCTACTGGGGGAAGGCTATGCGAGGAAGCTGGAGGGGGAAGTTGACAGTTCACCTGTGTGGTACTTGCCACACTTTGGCGTAGTGAACCCAAATAAACCCGGCAAACTTCGCCTAGTCTTCGACGCGGCCGCTGCGTCTCACGGTACGTGCCTCAACGATAACTTGTTGACCGGACCTGACCTTTTGAACTCGTTGCCCGGTATATTAATGAAGTTTCGTATAGGTCCTGTAGCTTTCACCGGAGATATTGCGGACATGTTCATGAGAATTAAGATTAGGGTCCAAGATCAAGGCGCACAATTATTTTTATGGAGAGGCGCGGATCAGACCCAAGAGCCGAGCGTGTTCGCAATGGACTCCATGATTTTCGGGGCAACCTCATCTCCGACAACGGCAATTTACATACTAAATAAGAATGCCGGCGAGTTTGAAAACAAGCACCCAGAGGCTGTGCAGGCTATTAGGGATAAACACTATATGGATGACTATTTAGATAGTGTTTTCACAGAGGAACAAGCAAATAAACTTATTGAAGAGGTGACCCATATCCATGCTTCCGGTGGATTTAATATACGGGGGTGGGTCACCAATTCATCAGAGCTCAGAGATAGGCTCAATTCAGATATGCCAGAAAAAGTGGCCCTCGAGAAAGGTCTAGGCATGATAGAGAGGACCCTAGGTCTAATATGGGCACCTAAGGAAGACGAATTAGGATTTGACCTATCATTTAAACGACTACCCGAAGAGATAAAGAATGGTAGCATAGTGCCTACTAAGAGGCAATTTTTAAGCTTTATTATGTCAATTTATGACCCTTTAGGCTTTCTTTATCCTTGTATAATACAATCAAGGATCCTAATGCAGGCGATCTGGAAGTCAGGAATTCAATGGGATGAACCGTTGAAAGACAAGGACGCCAAGGCATGGTTCGCATGGCTAAATAACCTAGAAAGGTTGAAAGAAGTTAAGATACCACGTTGGTATGGGCTTGACCTTCATGACCTTGAACTTCATGTGTTCGGCGATGCTAGCGAGCTAGCTTACGCTGCCGTAGCGTATTTGGTTGGGCATGACGCAGCCGGGAATAGGGAGGCTGTCATGCTAATCGGAAAAGCCCGGGTTGCACCACAAAAAGTGGTTTCAATCCCTCGACTCGAATTGCAAGCGGCCTTGTTAGCCTGCCGACTTGCAAACACGGTGGAGAACGAGCTAGGGCTACCAATTAAACGTAAAACATACTGGACCGACAGTAAAACGGTACTTAAATGGATCAATTCGGACGCCCAAGAATTCCAACGGTTTGTGTCCCATAGATTAGCGGAGATCGATAAACTATCGGACCGAGGCAATTGGCGCTGGGTACCTTCGGAGGAGAACCCCGCTGACAAAGCGACCCGATTGTCTTGGCCCGATAATCACGCAGCTTGGCTGCGTGGCCCCTTGTTTCTTCGTGATCCACAGGAGCGGTGGCCGGTGTGTCGCGAGGCTGAGGCGGTGGAAGCGGACCTCGAGCGCATTCAGCGGGTCCACGCTACAGCAGCACCAGCAGCGCCACTGCTACAGTACGAGCGCTACTCGTCGTGGGTGCGCATACAGCACGTCATGGCGCAAATCCTGATCTTCATCGGCCGATGCCGTAAACGTCGGCAATCGGCAGAGATGCGGCGAAGCGACATGGAGGAGGTCCTCTATACCCTTCTCACAGAGGCCGAGCTTATAATCAACAGCCGGCCTCTAAGTTACGTGCACGACGATCACGACCAGCCCATGGTCCTGACACCAAATCATCTGCTCCTGGGCACTGCGTCCGGGAGTACTCCGTTCGCGCCGGCTGACCGAGATGACATCGACTCCCGACGGCAGTGGCGGCGCGTGAGCGCCCTCGCCGACATGTTCTGGCAGCGCTGGCTGCGGGAATATCTCCCAACTCTACAGCGAAGAGAAAAGTGGGCCAATAATGTGCCAAATGTGCGGGTTGGTGATGTCGTAGTGATCGTGGACAATAATAAAGAACGCAGTGCGTGGACAAAAGGTATAATTAAGGCAGTGTACGACGGCAACGACGGCATCATTCGTGTCGTCGATGTAAAGACAATAAGTGGGGTCCTGCGTCGGCCCGTTGTTAAGATTGTCGTGCTTCCCACAGACCCAGATGTAATGCGGTGGAACCCTGTTACAGGGGGTGGAATGTTGGGGAAACACGATAATAACAGATAGATTTGAACCCAATAGTTTATATAATGGTTCGTACATATGTTTAAAAAGGTAAATTAGTACAAAATTATGAAAAAGTACATAAAAACCCTTATATATATATAAAAATGTAAATAACTCTGTGCCTGATGAAAGTACATAACTATAAATATTGTAAATCTCTTAGTTTGATTAAAGTACAAGAAAATGCACATTTTATATAAGGAAAATATAACGCTATGTACAGTTTAGAAACAATTCCTTTGTATTGCTATGTAGCATAAATGTAAACAGTGTTAGGTAGAGATAAGGAATCCCTTGGCCGACACACCCCTTACCCCGCCTTCACCTCTTGGCCGACAAAATTGAGCCGTACCCCGCAGACACCCGATCCCCTTCAACACCCCCTGCCTGATAAGGTGTCTAGGTCAATTGGACAATATATTAATAATAGTGCGTGACTCACACGCAACTTGTGCATATGTGACAAAGTTATAAATATAACTACCCTGTCCAATTTAGTTTAATCGTCACTCAATCGTCAGTTGAATCGCTACTTAAATTGTCTCAGTCGTCTCTAAATCTCCAACGAAGTAGCATCATTGTCGCGTTCCGTAACTCTGCTGCTTCGTATCGCGCTCAGCTTATAGGAAATCTAGTTTCCCTAGATTTAGTTCCTAGTAAATAGTTTTGCTTCTTATTATTTCGTTATTTCATTGTCGTGTTAAATCGTAGTTTGTTTCTCGTGTATTTATAATAATAGTGTTAAGTGCTAATGTACACTGATGTGACATATTTGTGTTTTATTTGTGATGCAATACAATCTATTAAGCTGACAAGAACTGGTTTTATTGGTGAATTAAGCCTTCCGACACCCCCGCCTAACAGACTGAGCTCTCGTCTGCTACAGTGAGGTTTCGACTTTTTATTATAAAAGCAAATTGTCCACATACAATTTTACTATTTGTGACTTGAATAAGAAAGGATTGGGCACAGTTAATTGCTACGTTTGGCATGAAGGTGAAGGGCACAAAGGATCTAATGAGATTGGGTCTTGTTTACTGCATTACTTGGAAATGTGTGCTTCAAGACAGGATATTGCAGGTTGCTCTAATGATAACGACGAAGTGGAAGTGGTACTGTATTCCGATAACTGTGGTGGTCAAGGAAAGAACAAATTTATAATTGCTGCTTATCTTTATGCTGTGTCAAATTTTAACATAAAAGGAATTACACAGAAATTTTTGGTTGTTGGCCATACACAAAACGAAGGCGATGTGAGCCATTCATTAATCGAAAAAAATATCAAGAAAGCGTTGAAATCTAACCCAATATATCTCCCATCGCAATATACAACTTTAATTTCAACAGCACGGAAATCTGGAGAATCATTTAAGGTGCATGAATTAGATCATAGCTTCTTTTTTGACCTGAAAGATCTCATAGATACCACTGCAACCAATTTTAATGTTAATACTTGTGGGGAGAAGTTTAATTTTAACGACATTTGTGTCTTACGAGTGGAAAAAGAGAATCTTGTTGTTTTCTCTTATAAGACTTCATACAAAGATGACAAATACAAAACGGTCAACATCAGATCCAGCAGAACTAGAAAACAACTAAGACTTATACAAGATGCGCAACTGAAGAAAGCTTACCCTGATAAGATAAGATTTGATGTCATTAGTTAATTCTAATACTATTCCACGTTGTTATGCAGATATTTTTTTCAGAACTTGAAACATGATTGATTTGGTTAAACCTTTTTAGGTAGGTATTTTGTGTACTTGCACAAAATTCCTACATGTTTTACTCTTTTAAAGAACTTTTTTTCTTGTGTACTCTTTGATTTGAGAGTTGACCTATTTTTGAGATTGTTAATTAATATGTGAAAACTGACCTCTAATTCCCTACTGGATCATAAGGCTGATTTTTTGTGATTTGAGAGATTATTGAACTGAAACCTAAGAAGTTTTTGATAAGTTTATGTTGGTTAATTTTTGTTTTAATTATTGCTAAAGTGGATTTTATATTTTGTTTTTCTTTGTTTTTCAACACGTCAGACTGAAAACTATGATAATAAATAAAGCTACTAAACATTTATGGTACTTTTATTTATGATTTAAAAATTCCATTGATGAGCACTTCTAGTTTTATATTCTACATAGCTAGTTTTTCGTGAAAATGTATTCTTATTTTCTTTACTTTTATAACATAATTTCTGGCATTCATCAAAAAAGAGAAAACAAAACAATGCAATACTGGCACAACTCGGAGTCGCCATCTTCTGAACCTCATATTAATCAAAATAACAAAAAATATTTCAAAATTATTACTGCCGGCAACTGAAGCTATAACGTAGATGTTTATAAACCAAACATGAACTGTATATTCCATAAAGTACAGTCAGTAAGAGCTAATTTGTGCGCGCGCACTAGTCTTTGAATATTAAAATTTGCGTTTTCTCAAATTGTTGAATTTTGTCTTGTGCCACTATCGAATTCAGTCAGCGATATGAACAGAAATATTCTCAATAAGTTATGGAAGGAAATTGCGGAATTGTTTCCTGATTTAGAGTGCTTGGCCAGACTGGCAGCGCGGGCGCGGGGCGGGCGCGGTGCGACGTACTTAAACATAAGAACTTCATTTGAATGTCCATAGTGGGCACGCGGGCGCGGGGCGGGCGCGGGGAGCGGCGCGAGCTACTTGGCGCGGGGAGCGCGCGGGCAACTCAAGCAATAGGACATTCATACAAGTGGCCGCAGTGAGTGCGCGGGCGTCAAGCGGTAAACAACGCGGAGCGCGGGGATCTCAAACTATTCCGAGCTAACCGCGCGCGTTGGCAACATGGCATCTTCTGATTTGAATATTGAAGAATTTATAAGCGCAATTCAAGCACGACCTGCACTTTGGATGTCAAAACAAAAGCAATATAAAAACAAAAAGGTTATTTCATGAATGTAGAATGAAATAAAATCACAATTTCCTGGGCATGAAGGTACCTATATATTTTTATATTTAAAGAAACGTAGGGGCTTTTACAATGTATGATTAAACTATATTTAACTATATATATTATTTTCAACTTCTATTTTCCCATAAATACGAACAAAATTTATCCCGTATTATTTTTGCTCTATTGCTATATGTAGCATTGGAGCGACTTCCAGTTCGTCTTGTGTTTTGGTGATTTGCTGATGTAGTTATTATATTAATATAATCATCATCCTCGTTACCATCTAAATCTCTAATAATGTTATGAAGCAGACAACAAGCTTTAATAATACGACAGGCATTTTTTGTGTTCGTTTCTATTGGCTTCTGGAATATACGCCATTTTGCTGACAAAATACCGAATGCACATTCAACTGTCATTCTTGCTGAAGATAGCTTTTTATTAAAGTAATGTCTTTCAGGTGTTAACGTACGTTGTGGATATGGCCGCAGTAAAAAATGTTTTAATGGATAGGCTTCGTCACCTAGTAATACATGAGGCAAAATAATATTGGAACTGGGGAGACATGAATCGACGGGTACATTAAACAGTCGATTTTGTAATAACTGATTGAGCTTAGAAAAGTGATAGGTTCCTCCATCACTCTGCTTCCCTTTGCCTCCAACTTCAATAACAATAAATCGTTTTTTAGCATCAGCTACAGCTTGTAAAACCACAGAGTAAAATTTTTTGTAATTGTAATATGCAGATCCAGATTGGGGCATTTTATTCTAAAATGTTTTCTCCATCAATACAGCCAAAACAATTAGGAAATTTCCACATGTTTTCATAATCGTGTACGTTACATTTAAACTGTTGCTCAGTTGGTTTTGGCATATGTTGGCTCAAAAGGCATTTCCATATAGCATCGCAGGAATCATAGACAATTACAGCTATTGTAGTTTTTCCCATCCTAAAAGAAAAGGCAAGCGATCTAAATCCCAAGCCCGTTGATAGAAATCTGAAACAAATAAGTAGGTTATATTATTAAAAGGAGAATGCCTATTTTCTTGCACATTTTATAATTATGTACTTATGTAACAAACTGTAATTTTCAGAGAGTAAATTGAAAAAAAAATGGAAAAATCTAAAAGATCATTTTAAAAAAGAAGTAAAAAAGTTTCCGATTATTAGATCTGGAATGGGAGGAGAGTCTGTATCATCTACTTGGCAGTACTACGAATTAATGACGTTCCTGAATGATGATGTGATACCAGAACCAACAGTTGGGAATTTAGACAGCGATCATGATGATGATAACGAAGGTGATAACGCTGACGTGTCCGACGACTTGGATCGCATGACAGATATCTCTACCACGACAACGTCAACTTCATCCACGCGTTTAAGAAAAACAGCGGCAGAAGTTAGAGACTGCACTGGAAAATAAAAAAATTAAGTTGCTGGAAACTAAATATAATAATAAACAAACCAGTGAAGACATGGATAAGGATGATGATTACCACTTTTTCATGAGTCTTATTCCTCAAATGAAAAACTTCACTAATATTCAAAAGTTAAGAATACGCAATAAAATTACTAAAATAATTATAGATGAAGCAGAAATGTATACCTACACTCCGACTCATTCGCGCGATCTCGCTTCTAATAATTATTCGAGGGACTTGAATATTACTCATTCACACGATCTCACCCCTAGCACCCCCCATTCGAGGGACTTGACACCTACATATGGTTACCATAGTAGGGGAGAGTGGGGCAAGACGGGGCGCGGGGCAAGACGGGGTGACCGATCCAGAGCGCGAACGAATTGGCCAATCAGGATCGTTTTAGCACCTGACGTCGCGCCGCCATTACGGCAATCAGTCATCGAAGTGAGCGGACGAAGACACCACGCGTTTCATTTGTTTTCTGTAAAAAACTTTTTTTGCCAAATAGCTAGTGATTTTTCTATACTATATAGTGCGTGTAATTTCCGTAAATAATAACACCTCGGAATTGATTTAAATGGTATCAAATGTGACAATAACTACACTAACAGGTAAGAACTTGTTTTTCTCTGTGCTGCGTATTGGTTTTATTCAGTATTTTTTTAAATTTGATTCGGCATGCGGGGGCAAGATGGGGTACCACATCTTGCCCCTTATCTTGGGGTACCCCATCTTGCCCCTTAGCTTTTGCAAGCGACTCGTACAAATGTCTAATTTTACTGTTTATTTTGTTCTAGAATGGTGAGAAGTTATATAAAAAAAACAAGTAGAGGGGATTGGTCAGAAGAAAGTATGAAAGATGCTGTGAAAAATGTGGTTGAAGGAAAAATGGGCTACAAGCTTGCAGCTAAATCATTTTCTGTCCCACAGACAACTTTAGAAAGAAAAGTGAAGCTTGCTCGAGAAAGTTTAGATAATAATGATCCAATGACTGTTAAATTTAAGGTACCGTTAGGCCCAAAAGAACAAGTTTTTACTGATAATGAAGAGGATGAGCTATGTAAATACATAATAGATATGGAGAGCAGGCTTTATGGACTGACAATGAAAGACTTGAGAGGTTTAGTCTATAGACTAGCGGTAAAAAATAACAAACGTCATCCTTTTAATAATGAAAAAGAAGAAGCCGGGAAAGACTGGGCATTAGGATTTCTAAAGAGGCACCCAGAACTGTCTATTAGACAGCCTGAAAGTACCTCAGCTGCACGTGCTGCTGGTTTCAATAAACAGGTGGTAGACCAGTTTTTCAATTTTTTGGGCAATGTTTACGACGAACATCATCTAACACCTGATCGTATATACAACTGCGATGAAACTGGTATTTCAGTTGTGCCCAAAACCAAATCAAAAATTATCGCAAGAAAGGGCAGAAAGCAAGTAGGAGCCATAACATCTGCTGAACGAGGTACGACCATTACAGTAGAAATCTGTTTTAGTGCTAGTGGTCATTTTATGCCACCCATGATGGTATATCCTAGAAAAAGAATGGATCCGCAACTTATGATTAATGCTGCTCCCGGAGCTTGGGGAGTTTGCAGTGATTCGGGCTGCATGACTACAGAGCTTTTCCTAGAATGGTTTAAAAAGTTCGTCGAATTTAGCGGAGCAACACCTGAGCGTCCTGTTTTGTTATTATTGGATGGACATAGTACTCATACGAAGAACATTGATCTCATAAATGAAGCACGCACTCACGGCGTTATCATTTTATGTTTCCCACCACATACTACTCACCGTCTTCAGGTTGCAGACGTTGCTTACATGAGACCGTTAAGCACCTACTACGATCATCAAATCACGGCGTGGCTTCGCAGCAACCCAGGAATGACTGTAACTGTCCGACAAGTAGCTGAAATTTTTGGAAAGGCGTTCATACAAGCGTCTTCAATGGCAACAGCTGTCAATGGTTTTAAGAAATGTGGGATTTGGCCATATGATCCAACAGTATTCTCTGAGAGCGACTTTGCTCCGTCATTGATGACAGATATTCAGCTTAATGTATCCAACGCACCTGCAAGCGATAATAGTTCGTTGATAATGGAATCGTCATCCACAGAACCAGCAACAAATAATCAGAATGCGCCAATTATATCTGAAGCCATTTCTGTTGTGGCCACTTTGACGGGTGCAACAGTGACGCCAGTAACAGTGGAAACAGAAACACTGTCGAGACTTGATGCTGCCGCTAGTATTTCTGCGAGTACGTTACTATCCACTAATCTGGTTACTGCACCTACTGTGCTACCTAATACAATGTCAACCCCTGAACCCGGATGTTCTCACTGGCTCGATAACCCCGATCCACTCGAAAGACCACGAACTCCGCTGCAATCAATATTTAGTGTTGTAAGTCCGCAGCAAATAATGCCCTTTCCAGCAACTACAAAAACATCTCGCGTAACTAGAAAACGAGGAAAAACCGCGGTGATCACATCTTCGCCGTATAAGAATGAGTTAGAAGAAACGATTAGGAAAAAGAAACAAGCGGAAGTGGATAAACAGCGAAAAAAAGAGTTGAGAGAATTAAAAAAATCTGAAAAAAACTCGGCAACTAAGAAGAAAAGAGTAACAAAGAAGAAACAAGGGGCTAAGAATAGATCATTAAGCGAGAATAGTGACAGCGATATTGAAAATACACCTTGTTTGTATTGTAAAGGCCTATATTTGGACTCAAATGAAGGCTGGGCTGCTTGTTCAGCATGCGGCATATGGGCTCACTGCAGCTGTGCAGGTTTGGACGACGAAGATGCAGACACCGTGTTCACTTGTGAACATTGTGAACAGTAAATGGTAGTTAGCTGCGTGCCCCATCTTGCCCCGTTATTGGTACCCCATCTTACCCACGGGGTACCCCATCTTACCCGAGGGGTGGGGCATGATGGGGATGAGGGTGTATTTCTAGTTTTAATTTTTTTTAAATTTTATTATGTTGATTAGACTGCCAAATACTCGTTAACAATGAAGACTGATTATCAAAGAAGATTATAAGAATAAAACAAATTAATAAAACTTATTACGGTCAATTTTATTAACCATAAAACCTTAAGGACCCCGTCTTGCCCTACTCTCCCCTACTGAGTTTTGATTCTAATAATTACTGATCTTTTTATTAATTATGATAAGACTTGCAATAAATTACAATAAATAAATACTTATACTTAATACTTTTCTTTATGTGTTTATACCTACCTCAGCGTTGTTTTATTAATTATACAGGGTTACTGGTAATTCGACGTATATCCGGCAGGGGCTGATAAGGGGGCCAAAATGCAACAAATTGAACCCCCCATATGTATGGCCGAAATTCAATAGTTTTCGAGATATTAGAATTTTAAGGGTTTTTCGATATTTACCCAAAATTTGACATTTAATTCCAAATAAAATAAAAACTACATATTTGAATGGGTACCATTAAAAATGATGTTGTAGCTGGCACTTCAATTAAGCTATGGACATAATTAAAACTACTTAATTTAACAAAATAATGAAAATAATGAGCGATATAAGAATAATATCTTACCAATATTTTCATTTTACGCTTCAAAAATGTTGTCTCGTCACAAAAATTTCTATGACATTAATCGTACAAATAACTAAAACAACTTGCTTATCCTGTAAGCTTTCCAGAAAGGTATAAAAGTAAATTTTAAAATACATAATTCGTGGCATGGCCTGTGTTTGAACCGGCGCGGGGAGAGAAATTATCTGTGTTTTTAGTTTATGATCCTCGCTAAAACAACCGATTTTCCTGGCGAAATTCTTCGCGATGGGGCGGGGTGTGAGGGCGGGGTGTGCGGGCGGGGGAGTACACGGCGTCTGCTGCGCTCGCGTCACCTTCCTTAGTAAGTTTTGACTCTCCGCCGCGCAAGCACGTGTGTTGTTATCTTGCTACCAATCTCTCATCCCGTTAATTTGTTATCGATCATTATTGTTAATTCTTGTTTCTCTTGTTATTCTTTTTGTTATCATTGTTATTTCGGATAACATGGCTTCGTATCCTAATAACGAATACGCAGACATAATGTTTTGTTATGGTTTTGCCGATGGAAACGCAGCTGCGGCTCGGCGAGAATACCAACGCCGCTTTCCCGATCGTCGACTTCCCCACGTTACTGTTTTCGGGAGCACCTATCGACGATTGTCTGAAACTGGCAGTGTTCAAAGAACACAATTCAACGCTGGCAGACCTCGACGGTACACGGCTGACGAAGAGGACACCATTCTTCAGTGTTTTATTGATGACCCAAACATCTCAACGAACATTGTTGCAAGACAGCTCGGTATGTCCCAGTGGAAAGTGTGGTCGGTAGTACATCTATCAGGTAGACACCCGTACCATTATCAACCTGTTCAAACATTGCACGAGGGAGATCCTGCCAGGCGACTCGAATTTTCTCGGTTTATGTTAAACGCTGACGCTGACCAGGAACATTTCCTAAGAAATATTTTGTGGACTGACGAGTCAAAGTTTGACCGGGATGGAATAACGAATTACCATAACTTACATTTTTGGGCACCTAAAGCAGGCAGGAATCCAAAAAAACTAAAAGAAACTGCGTCGCAAATGAGATTTTCCCTGAACGTATGGATGGGTGTCGTTGATAATTATTTGGCCCTCATTTCTTGCCCCAAAATTTGAACGGCGAAAATTTCGAGGAGTTTTTGAGAAACAACCTAGACGATTTGTTGGCGGATGTTCCCGAAGAAATAAAAAACAACCTCATGTTTCAACATGATGGTTGCCCAGCACATTACCGGATTACTGTCCGACAGTGGCTAGAAGAGAGATATCCAAACCGATGGATTGGGAGGGGAGGGCCAATTCCGTGGCCAGCACGAAGCCCTGATATCACACCACTTGATTTTTACGTTTGGGGTCATATGAAGGCATTAGTTTATGTGACCCCAATAAATTCAGTCGAAGAACTTCGACAGCGAATAATAAACGCGGCGCAACAGATGAGAACAACGTTCACATCAAGAGTGACGAAAACCGAAGTTAGGAAGAGAATTCGAACCTGCATTCGTAATCGAGGGGCTCATTTTGAACAAGATGTGTAAAATTTGTAATAAAATTTGATGTACATTTTTTGCATTTTATTTCATACAAATACAAATGACCCTTTCTCTCCCCGCGCCGAATCAAACACATGCCTTGGCACGAATTATGTATTTTAAAATTGATTTTTATAGCTTTCTGGAAAGCTTACAGAATAAGCAAGTTGTTTTAGTTATTTGTACGATTAATGTCATAGAATTTTTTGTGACGAGACAACATTTTTGAAGCGTAAAATGAAAATATTGGTAAGATATTATTCTTATATCGCTCATTATTTTCATTATTTTGTTAAATTAAGTAGTTTTAAATATGTCCATAGCTTAATTGAAGTGCCAGCTACAACATCATTTTTAATGGTACCCATTCAAATATGTAGTTTTTTTTTTTATTTGGAATGAAATGTCAAAGAACAATGGCAGAATTTGGTCTGGACTTTTTTTTGGCGTCCATGGATTTCCTATATATAAATTAAATTTAATTAATTTTCTACGATTTTTCAATTATTCACTCCTTCTCGTAAAGGCCGGAGTTATTTTATGTTTTTAAAAGCTTATCAAATGATTTTCGAATTAGGTACATTCGAAATGTTACCATTAAAATAGTGGTGCGAGTACAAATAGTACGAATGCAATTTATCTGTATCGATTGTTGAACGAATGATCGATATAATCGACCGATCGATCGACCCATGTAGAGTTGGTTTTGTTTTTAACATAATTATTGAAATGCTCTATTCTTTCGTCTCTAATCAACTGATATCTTTGAAGAAATGCTTCTACTTTTAAATCCAATTAATAATTAATCAAAATATCACAGGATCGTTTCAGTGTTGTATCGATTCTAAAGGAAACCGCATCGAAACGTGCAGCACTACTTTTGTCTTTGACAGTGACATGTTGTCTGTGATTGCCTGTCAAGACGCTACAGAATCCATCCGCGTTTTTAATCTCGGTTGTGTTTTGTGTTTATATTTGGCTTTCTATTTAATTCTACCCGACCTGAACTGTTTATGGACTGATTGATACTGCCCTGTGTGACTAGTGCGTGCCCTTAGGACTCCGATATTGCTTTTGCATGACCTTAAGCTAATCTTGCTGTGCTCCGATTGTGCCCAGTGAATTGGATTTTTGTTGTAAACCCGGAACAATCATAATGGGAGATTACGATAGAGGTCATCTTCGCACGCGCATTTTATGTGTAAACTGCAATATATGCGTGAACACTCTGCGCCGATATCAAGTCTTAGCACTTGACCCGAGAGTTGCTGGCTTACTTTGCAGCTGGGTATGCCCACGAGTTGTAAGTACCTATATTTTCTATATTGGAAGTTACCTAAGAAGATCTGAATAGGCAGAGGCAAAAATACAAATCTAAAATACAATTCATGTTTTTGACAGGTTTTACAAGAAGACGTTGTTTGTGAAGCATGTAGAGATCTAGCAATGTTTGCAGTAAATGAGAATTTGCAGCAAGATGTTTCTGGCAGTACTGACCAACAAGCTGGATCAAGTCACCAAGGCCACACTAATGTGTGTCTTGTATGTGGATTATCGACTTTAAGAAGACGGAGTGATAAAATATTAAGAAGCAATCCATCTCAACTGCAACAATCCATGATTGCTATTATAGAGAGCAGAGTAGCACCACGAGAGGTATGAATGATTATAAAACTATTTTATAGAAGTAGGCCAACTTAATTTGTTTAGAATAATATAATTGTATAATATAACTCGTCAATTTCTATAATTTCTTTTTTTAATATATAAAACAATACATTTCAAGGATATTGATTATTAAAAAGAATTGTTTATTTTTTTCAGATTTCACAGCATGATGTTGTATGCCATACTTGCTGGCTTCGGGTACAAAGGGAAGCTCGTCGCATGTCTACTGTTGATGCTACAAGATCCCAGTTGAGTGCATCACCACCGCAGGAGGAACCTCAAGTGTTGGAGGAGCTCCAGGTGTCTCAGTCAGAACAAGCAACACACTCAATTGGTGAAGTAACATTACCCGATTACAGAAGAGCAGCCAACACTAATCATCACTGTGTATTTCCAAACTGCGAAAGCACTACATTGCACAGTATTTCAGATAAACTAAGAGCAATAATCCTAAGTGACTACAAATATTATCTGCCTAAGGAAGCCCGTATTTGTAATGACTATTTGATGGCTAATATGTGGGATACATTATTTAAGTCCCAAAACAGTTACACAACATTTACCGTTCAGCAGATACAGCATGTTTTTTCTTTTGTAAATGCTTTCAATCCATCAATTGATTTTGAAAACATAGAAGAAATGGATGACAGAATATTTGAGTACTGGATAGGACGTTCAAAACATAACTTTAATTTATTACTTAATGAAGTACCTCGAATAAAAGATATTCATAGAGGCACATTAGGTCTTTTAGTATTTTTATTAAAACTCCGAACAGGGGATTCTGATGAAACAATCGCGACTTTGGTAAATGTTCCCCGTAGAACGTTAGAAGTTTTAATGAACAAAATAAGGGAGATACTTCTCCAAGATTTTGTCCCAAGGAATCTTGGGATTAATCATTTACCCAGGGAGGAATTACTCCAACATAATTTGATCATACCAAATGGACTTTATGGAAATGGAACAAATAGTATTGTCATATGTGATGGAACCTATATTTATGCAAAAAAGCTCGAATTACTCATTCCAGAAACAAACATACTCGCTACATAAATATAGAAATCTTTTAAAACCTTTTATGATTGTCGCTTGTGATGGATATATTCTTGATTGTTATGGCCCTTACAAAGCAACAACTTCGGATGCTGATATCATGAATAATTTGTTTTGTGATGGTTCTGCTTTAAGGGAGTATTTTCAACGTGATGATGTGTTTATCTTAGATAGAGGTTTTAGGGATAGTATAAGTCAGTTAGAAGCATGTGGCTATAGAACATGTATGCCAGAATCATTATTAGAAAGCGAGCATCAATTAACAACTGCTCAAGCTAATAGAAGCCGCTGTGTAACAATTTGCAGGTGGGTGGTGGTAGAGGCCGTAAATGGTCATTTTAAAAGAGATTTTAAACTGTTAAGACATGAATATTTTCATCGGTCTCTACCACATATGATGCAGAATTTTCAAATAGCTGCAGCATTGTTGAAAAGATTTGGTGTTCGTTTTGTTAACAATATTTATTCCTCACAAATATTGGAAAAAATTCGAGAAAGAATGGAGTTAGGAAATAATCTGGCAAACATGGTAGAGGCTCTTAATATGAATAGACGATCAGCCCAGTTTGAACATATATGTGCTGACCAAAATAATATTTCATGTTTTCCAACATTGGAATATAGCGATTTAATTCTGTTCGCCTTGGGGACGTACCAAATAAGACAAGCTCGGTCTTATTACGGTGAACATGTACGTTTCCAAGGCGGATACAGAATAGAGGTGAATAGGGGCGAAATTATCAATGAAAATGATTATAATCTTAGAGGAGGTAGTAGACAAAAGACCCTTATAAGAGGGAAAATAAAGTCCCGACACATATCACGGAAACAATATTATGTGTATATATTAATTGAAAATAATTTTCCTGGCAGAACCGGCATAGTTGAATATTGCTGTAGTTGTTTAGTTGGCCGGCGCACTGTAGGCTGCTGCGCACACACTATGACCTTAGTGTGGTATCTAGGATGGGCCAGACATCAAGAACATATCTCAGAACCAGCAGGTTTTCTTGATGAGATAATAATACGAGATGAGGATGAGGAATAAAATAAATATGTTTAACATAATGTGTTTTTTTTTGCCCTAACATTAGGTATTATAACCCTCAGTTTTAGTGTTTACGGGCCAAATGCATTTTTTTTTAAATACACGCCTATCTTTCGTAAACATACAATTGAGTCCTACTCTACACTGAAGGTTAGAATTTATTTGGGTTTTTTCTCATTTCGTTTATCCATAAATACCTACTCTTATCCTCACTTAGACCACACCACATTATCCATTTCTTTATCATTTAATTTCAATCTGCGATGTTTTATAGATAAATGTTGTTTTACGTTCATTCATAACCTAAAAATTCAAACACCGAAATCTTTTTTTTCCGGCTTTCCCAAATGAAAATAGTCTCATTTATAGATTCTGGAGGCAACGCCAAATTTTTTAACATATTTTTCATTACGGGACGCTTCAATTTGATCGCAGACAATTCTTAGTATGGAGTCCTGCCATTCTTCTTTGCCTTGGTTGCACCGTGTGTAATTCTTAACCAATCCTCCTTTTTCAGTTCAGGTAAACAAATTTCTCGTAGGGTTTTGTAAATCTGTTGACACGTATCTTTTACAATTCCAGAAATAGTTGAAATTCCATGTTGATAAGAATGGTGCAATTCAGTCATACTGCAACCAGCGGCTTAGTATCTGTAACAATAATATTTATTTTTATTTCAGCAATGGTACTTCAAAAAAAATGGAGACACATAAGAGATTCATTTTGAAGAGAGTTGAAAAAACAGCGACAGTCAAAAAGTGGATCTGCAGCAAAAAGACATCGACAATATGTTTATTTTGATCGACTGCAATTTTTGTCGGAACTATATGAAACAAAACCAGATTCAAATGAAAAAAATAAACAGGCTGGTGATGGTGCTACTGCGACCCGTATCTAATTTAAGTGGAGATTCTGATGCTTCCATATATAGTGATCTTTTTACAGATGATATTTCTAAATTGTAGGTAATAATTTTTGTTTTGATTTTTCTTGCCGCGGTTTCCCAGGGATGTTTATTTGAAAGTTGTTTGTATTTAATTATTGATTATCTTACTGTACTAATTATATGTTGATCACACTGATTCTTCTTAATATTATTTTTTCATAAAATCATTTAGTAATAAAAGATTTTATGAAAAAAAGATCATAAGTTGTAGTAATAAATAATAAATCAAATACAAATTGTTTACTTTACTTACCTCAATGTTATTACTAGTCTTTCTTCAGCTGATATAGTATGCTTGAAAACAGATTCTTGCCGCTGAATTTTACTTTTAACTAATTCAAGGGGTTCGTAGAAACACTCTCTAGACATTCTTAGAGAATTAAAAAAATTGCTTGGATCTTGTTTTAACCTAGGGTAAAGATTATGGAAATAACCAGAACTAAATGTTAACGAAAACATCGGTGCTGCTCTTTTACGGGGGCGTCGTTTTTGTTTCTCTTTGATGATTTTTAACAAGAGCACTAACAGTAATGTTTCTTCGTCAGAGTCCATGGCTTGACTGATATCACATCACTGAGATAAAAACGCACGGGCGTCAAATACGCTTTTAATTTAGACGTTTGGTGCCGGACTGCTACCGTACTGCAGCGGTCCGACAGCGAGATATAACCTGCGGCACGGTAAGCGTGCGGCAGCGGTCCGACAAGAAACGCATAAATTGAAAGCGCCCAAAGAGTACAACAAAGAAGGTCGCCTGCAATCTCCCTCTCGCCAACGGAAGCACATGAAACATAATGATTTTGACGATATGACATTTAGTGGAATACGTAGGAAAAATCATTCCTTTTTCTTTAATAATGAGTTGCCCACATTGGATTAAATATTGGAAGCAGTAAACAGTGATGAGTCTCTACCAGATTTCAAGAGAAGCAGTTTATATAAAATAATTAAGGAAACATTAAAGTTCACATATCGACGATGAAGTGACATGAACTCCTAACTGACATTTTGGCGATTTTAGTTTTTTTACGTAGATAGACTTTAAATAATCGTTTACGTGAGCTGGCAATAACAGATAACTGATTATCTTATTTTTTAACGAACTATTGATAATTGACAATAACTATTAAGCAAATGTGCGTTACATTTGCTGGCAGTATCACCTAATGAACTAATAACAATAACACCTAAATAACGTTAGCGTAATTATTTCTGTCAAGACCTCCTATCTTCACTCCTGCTAGATTACGTCTTTACTCTCGCGCTGCTCCCGGCCGACTGGCTGGTCTTGCTGACATCTAGGAAGGATAATTTCATAGGCTAATAATGCGTGAGCTAGACGGTGATTTGTGGGAGTACGAGACGGAGATAGAATCACCATGCGATATTCGTTTTACCTATTTTCTTCTGTCATTTCGTTTAAATTTGGTGCAAGTTGCAACGTGAAAGTTTGCGGAAGGAGTGTTTTTGTTGTTTTTAGTGTAAAAAGTGGGATTTTTATTATACCAGGTAATTATTTTATGTCTAACAGTACGCTAATACAGTTAAAACGTATACAGAAGTATTGTTTTTTTTAAATTTATTATTTACGACGATTATTGAAATCGTTAATAATGTTCAAATAACAGTGTTTTTTATCACTGATGTTTTATTGTTTTTTTTTTCGTCCTGTATTAATAAAATAGTTGCTTTTGTTGTTTATTTACTTATATAAAGTTGTATACTTAAATAATATCATAATATTTTTGTGTAATCTTAATTTTTATTTGTATGTTTCAAGAAGATAGAAGTTATTGTTTGAGCGTACAATTTTTATTTGTATATTTTAAGTAGATAAGCAATTGTTCTCGTTTAATCAGTATGGAACCATAACTTCTATTTCGCACTGACAAAAAATTACTGATGTTTAATCATCAATAATAATAATAATTATTATAATTTTTATAGAGAAACAAAATTACCGCTATGGCTCGATTTCTTCAAGGAGTGAGAGGTAAAAGGATTCTGAACGAACTTCAAAAAGATAGTTTGGTAACAAACCTAAGACATTCTACTGCTGAGGAATATGAAGAGATATTTGGAAATCAACACGAAATGGTAATGGTAATATTAAAAGTCACGTGCAAATATTGCTTGTAAAGTTCTCCCGCTTTGCAGGACGTTTGTAAGAACTCCTTTACTGTACATTTTATAAAGATTAAAATTTTTCTTTTTAGCCTGAAGAAGATTTCAACACGCCTTTTTCTGGCAATTGCTGTAGTCCTAATCAAAGCGATCTCACCCCTAATGCTAATCCAAAGGAAGCTATCATCACCAACGTTGATGTTTTAAGTCCACCAAATGTCTGTAACTTTGAGCCCACAGAAATCCTTGACAATACTTACTATGAATCTACTTCCTTACGTTCATGCGGCCGTCGTCGTCTCGAAGTAAGGTCTTGGTCATTATCTGATTTAACACAGGATACCAACAATACGATTAATTCCTTAAAAAAATCGCCGTCGGTCCCGGCGATGTTGGACATGACCATTAGTCTTGATTTCATTGCGTTTGCCAGACCGGATCGGATCGAATTTATATCGGATGATGTTTGTCAAATTCCTGATGACAGGAGTTCTGCTGAAGAATTGGTGACTGAGAACCTACAAGATTATGGAGATATGGAAGAAGGTCGAAAACGTCGTCACATTGCGGATCCTAAATCTTGGAAAAAGAATAAAGCCCTATTGAAGCGAATGCGAGGTGAAGAGTATCTAGGCTACTCTAAACCAAAAGATAGGAAGTTCCAGCAAGATACTATAAGACAGGCAAGACAAATGGGACCAACATGCGTTTCCGATTTTTGTAAGAAGAGTAAGGTAAGAGGCTGTGATAGGTTTACCGAGGATTGTCGAAAGGACTTACATAGCAGTTTTTGGAAGAAAATGACCTGGGACCAAAGAAGAGTTTATGTTACGGGATTGGTGACACGATCCATTACATCTCGGAAGACAAAGCTAGTGAAAGATCTAGGCGGGAAGGAACTCTATCATATTTTTTGCCAATTGAGAAAGACTGTTCGAATAAAGTACAGGTATGTAAACAAATGTTTTTAAACACTTTTTCACTGGGATCGTTCACTGTTCAAGCATGGGTCAAAAAGAGTGAGTTTGGTATGACTTCAAACCATGAGGCAATTTATGATTAAAAAACCAAGACTCCAAGAGCAGAAGTAGAAAGAAAACTTTCAATTTTAGATATTTATTTTACAAGTTTGCCGAAATTGCCATCTCATTACGCTAGAAAAGACACATCTAAACTCTTCATAGAACCAAACTATCGTTCACTTACCGATTATACAAAGCTTATCAGAAATATTGCACTGAAACTAGTCAACCATATGATAGTAGATTTACATTTGAAAAGAATTTTCGTGAAAAAAAATTGTCACTATTCACGCTTAAAAAGGACATGTGTGACACCTGTTCTAGTTACAATTCAGGTAATTTAAATGAAACAGATTACCAAATACATATAATTAAGAAAGAAAGGGCTAGAAAAGAAAAAGAAGAGGACAAGAAAAAAGCAGCTGCCGGAGAATTTATTCTTTTGACTATGGATTTAGAAGCTGTGAAGGTTTGCCCTTACCTTACTGCTAGTGCTTTGTATTTCAAGACAAAGTTAACGTGCCATAATTTTACCGTTTTTAATTTGGTAACCAAGCACTGCAGTTGCTATTGGTTCGACGAAACTGCTGCTGATTTAACATCTAGCACTTTTGCAACATTTCTAATTGATTATTTAGAAAGACATTGCATTCCACATCAGTTACCAATTGTTATTTACTCTGATGGGTGCACGTACCAGAATCGTAATTCTGTGCTTGCAAATGCGCTGCTCCTTTTGAGCAAAAATATAACGTAATCATTACGCAAAAATTTTTAGAACCAGGTCACACTCAGATGGAGTGTGACTCTGTTCACAGTGCTATTGAGCGAAAGCTCAAAAATCGGGAAATACATTTGCCCAGTGATTATGTCACTATTACTAAAGAGGCACGAAGCCCTAACCCCTATGAAGCAGTTCATGTTGATCATGACTTTGTTAAGGATTATGCCCGACTTCAAAATTTGCTTTATAAAAGCATTCGACCAGGCCGCAAAGCTGGCGATCCACAAGTTGTAGATATCAGAGTAATAAAGTACAATACGATGACAATCGAAGTTAAACTGGATTTTGACGGAGAGTGGATTCCTCTACCGAACAGACCTAGGTTACTAGCTACGGAAGCGACCTATCCTCAACTGCATCCCAACAAAATTCCAATTAAAGCAACGAAGTACAACCACCTGCAACAACTTAAAGCAGTATTACCTAAAGACTGCCATAATTTTTATGACACTTTGCCATTTGTTTGAAATATTTCTTCTTTTTCATTATAAAACTTAATTTGTTATAGACTGATTATTCTCTTGTCTTTTAATTACGTGTCGAAAGCAATGTAGCCATTTTTATGTTCTATCACCTATTGTAATAGTACGACAATACGCCACTATTATTTTGTAAACATTTGAAATAATGTTAAAGTTCATTAAATGTTAAAAAACTCAAAATTTCTATAAAAATCACGCCTTTTATTTAAAATATCTTAGCATTTCCTTACTAGAAAGATCTTCTATCTTGGCTATTAATATGTATATTTTTAAAGCCTAGGTTGCCAATATCACCTATCTACGCCTAAATCAAAAAGTTGATTGGATATCTACAAGTCTCACACATCCCTCGATACACGCTTCTTATACAGCGTGGCGATTAGGTTATCACATTAATTCAAACCACGTATTCTACATTACGTATTTTAAGCATACATAAATAAAATAATTAATAAAAGTTAACATTCTACCCGTGAGACCTTTTTTTCCCTTTTAGTATTTAACAACATCATGTATTGCATAAAGAAAATCACCTGACCAATACTAGTAGGTCAAAGACCGCCGTGGCCGGCGTAGATAGTTCAATCAAACGATGTAAGACGATGCCATTCCGAATTACTTGGAATTACTAACAATTACAAAAGACGTAAACAAATCAAGCGAAAAATGTCCTTACGGCTAATAGTTTAAGGCGTTCGCTATGCGCAAAATTAAAAAATAAAGGACCTCAGCGGGGAATAAAAAGCATCTGCGAAAAATGTTCTTACTGCTAACGGTCTACGGCATAAATCTCTACGCGCGAAATGGACGGGGAAGGGGGTGTGTGTCGTCAAATTTCGTATTTTTTCGGGGGGCGGCGTGTGCGATTGTTTGTGTTTTGTGTGTGTGTGACTCACTCCAGTGCCCGCGCCGTTGTCCTTGAGGATAGTTCGTTCACGACAGCAGTTGCCTATTTGCATTTTTTTGGTGTTTGTATTGAGGACGTTTTGTTAAGATTCTTGTTTTATTTGTAATAGAAATAGGATAGGTACGTTATTATTAGTTGTAGATTAGTTAAGTGTTGTGACAGTTCGTGCGGTTCCTATTTTTGTGATAGGACACGTAATTACAACAGTAAAATTAGTTTTAGGTAACTTTTTGAAAGTGGTGTGACAGTTTATGCGAATTCAGACGCTTTTATTGTTCCTTTTTGTGTTGTGTTCTCAAGATGCCTCGTGTCAATTTCACGTCATCGGAGTACACCGATATGATATTGATTTATGGAGAATGTTATCAAAACGCAGCGCTGGCGTTACGAACATACCGAGAGAGGTATAATACCACACGTGTATGTCCTTCAGATTTACGGATTTTTACACGGGCAGTCCAAAGATTACGTGATAACCAATCTTTGGTTCCACATCAGGTTGAAATTCCTCTGCGAGTTACCGTGGGTCGGGAAGAGCAAATCCTTAATTATATCGCTCGTAATCCAACTGCAAGTCTTCGTAGAGCAGCTCGCCTATTTCGAGTACACCACAGGACTGTACACAACATTTTAAAAAGAGATAAGCAACAGCCATTCAAATACCAAAAGGTGCAGGCTTTATTAGGAAGAGATAAGCCAGTCCGGGAAGCCTACTGCCAGTGGCTACTAAGCAAAATAGAAAATGACTCTAACTTTTTGTACAACATAATGTGGACAGACGAGAGTACGTTCACGCGCAACGGGATATGGAATCGACAGAACCTACGATACTGGAGTCGAGAAAATCCGCACCTGATCCGAGAGTCCGCACACCAATACCGATTTGCCGTGAATGTTTGGGCTGCAATACACGGAGACCACATAATCGGTCCGGTGTTTATCAATGGCAACCTCAATGGGCCTAAGTTTGTGGAACTACTTGACGGCACAGTGTCGGAGTACATTAATGAACTACCGTTGGGTGGCAATGGCCAGGTATGGTACCAGCTTGACGGAGCACCTGCTCATTCAGTAGTGGCTGCCAGGCAGCGCCTCACTGAAATGTTCGGAGAGCAGTGGATTGGCCGATACGGACCTACTCGGTGGCCAGCACGGTCACCGGACCTAACACCACTGGATTTTTTTTTATGGGGACATGTAAAAAATGAAGTGTACGCTACTGAAGTGACGACAGTGGAAGATTTAAAAATAAGAATAATTCAGGCTTTCCACAACTTAAATAATTTAGCCGCGAATGGTGATCTATTAAGAAATGTCCGTAATAATATCATACGACGGTGTCGATTATGCATTCGGGTGCGCGGCGGACATTTCGAAAATTTTAAAATTTAAATTGCATAATGTGAACTAAGTGGAGGTTTTAAAACTTAATTTGTGATTACTTGGTAACAATACCATAAAGTTTGTGTTGCATTGTTGATATCAACTATTCCCAACGCCCCGCGCGTGAGCGCAAGTACCTACCCTCCGCTAGTCACACTGTCGTTTGGCGTGTGCGCCGCCCGCCGCCTAGACGCCCGCGCCGCGCGCCGCGGCGTTGCCGCTTTTACAGGTCAGTAAACTAATAGTATCAAGGGTGGATTATTTATTGCCAATTTTTACGCTATTTAGTTTGTTAGAAAAATTCAGTTTTCTATTTTTAGGTCTATTTTTATTTTTATTATTTTAACAGACTGATAACAACTTGTAATAACCGCTGTACTATTTAATGTGATAACCTAATCGCCACGCTGTATAATATACAACCAATATTAGTTTTAATCATACCTTGTGTTTAAAAAAAATGAAACGTTTTTTTCGTTTCCTGTAAAATTATGTTTTGGTAGATAGAGGTTCATGTCACTTCATCGTCGATATATAAAAAAATACAAAATATTTCGACATACATATTTCAAAGTAACTATGCGAAATATGACGGACTTCAAAATATGCCTCCATAATATCCTACTGCGAGCCATGTTAAAAAACCTTACTAAAGCTCTCTCTTTCCTCTTTTGCAAGCGCGGACAAAGTTATCTTGCTTGGTGACTTCAACATTAATATGTTAAACCAGCTGGAAAATAAAACAAAACTTCTTAACAACTTTTTAATATGCTCCAAGCTGCAGCAAATTGTTACTGAACCTACCCATTTTACAGACCATAGTCAGACACTTATTGATGTTGTGTGCACTGATGCTCGTGTGTGTGGAGTATCTGTATCACATATACCTGAGCTTGGCCAACATGCAGTTATATCCGTTGAACTTAATTTTAAATTAGAAAAACCTTCCCCACACTGGATCACCTATAGGCCACTCAAGGATATACTGCTGGATAAATTTAATGATGATTTGAATAAGATGGACTGGGAATATATTGTAGGTCTGGAGGATGTGAACTCTATGGTAGCAACATTTAATGAGTATATTTTGAATCTTTTTGACTTACATGCACCCCTTAAGAAAGTTTTAATCAAAGAAAAGTCTTACCCTTGGATAACATATACCGTCAGGGAAATGATGAAGTTACGTGACAAGTGCCATGTTAAGTCTAAAGCTACTAAATCTGAACATCACATAAACTCATACAAGGAGCTTAAATGCTTAGTTAGGGCCGCTTTTGATAGTGAAAAGTGTGCATATTTTAAAACTTATATTAACAAAAACATTAAACAGCCTAAGAGGTTATGGAACCATATCAAATCATCCATAGCTATTTCAAAAAAATCAGAGCACAGTCTACCACACTTTTGTAACAACCCTGAGAAAATAAATGACCACTTTCTGGATGTGCCTGGCAGTGGTACGGTCAGTAATGCTGATTTGACTTACTTGAACGCCACAGATTCAGTAATACTCATTTTCAGCTTAAGGTAGTTCAGGAGGAAACGGTGCTGAGGCTTTTGCATGGTCTAAAGTCTAATGCACAGGGTTCTGACCATATCTCTCTTGAGATGCTAATTATGACTCTTCCTCGTACCCTTGCAGCTATAACGGCCATCATAAACAGATCCATAGCCTCGTCCTCTTTTCCGGATTTATGGAAATTGGCTATAGTTAGGCCCATCCCCAAGGTATCAAATCCCACTAGCATAAAAGACCTCCGCCCAATTAGCCTTTTACCGTGTCTCTCCAAGATTCTGGAGAAAGTGGTGTCTAACCAGCTTCGTACATATCTTGAGCAGCACGGTATTTTGCCACTGGCCCAATCAGGATTTCGTAAGGGGCACAGCACAGCCACAGCTCTTCTTGACGTAGTTGGCAATATCCTGGAAGCCCGAGAACAGGGCATGGGTACCATGCTTGTGCTGCTAGATTTTTCACGTGCCTTTGATTCAATTAATACCTCCCTTCTCCTCTCCAAGCTGTCTTACTACGGATGTCAGCCAGAAACGGTCCAATGGTTTCAGAGTTACCTGAGTCACCGTTTTCAGTTTGTCCAGGTAACAAGTGACAGTTCTGGAGATGTTATGTCTTCTAATCCCAAGCAAGTGAACCGCGGCGTACCACAGGGATCGATCCTGGGCCCTCTTCTTTTCATTCTGTACAGTGCCGACATCATCAATTGTCTGACCAACACCAAGTTCCACCTATATGCTGACGATTTGCAGATGTATCTCGCGTTCCGCCCTCAGCAGTCTGGTGAAGCTGTAAAAAAAATGAACGAGGATTTAGATAAGATTTCAGCATGGTCGATGAGAAACTCTCTGGTTCTAAACCCAGTCAAGTCCAAGTACATTCTCATGGGATCAAGAAATTTTCTCAATAAGATGGTAGGGTATAATCTGGACTTGAAGATTGACGGGTGCTCTATTGATAGGGTGCAAGAAGCCCGCAATCTTGGGGTGGTGTTTGATGAGCACCTTCATTTTGAGACACATATCTTGGAGGCTGTGCGCAACTGTTTTTACCGGTTAAAGCTTTTGTACCGTGTACGGCCCTACATAAGTGTGGATATGCGTGTCATGCTGTGTGACTCACTTGTTTTATCTAAGCTGAACTACGCTGACACTGTGTATGGTTCGTGCATTCTCAGTAGAAGTGAAAAGTTGATACAGCGGGTACAGAATGCTTGTGCGAGATTTTGTTTCAATGTTCCTCCCCGATCTCACATAACTCCATTTTTAAATAAGGGTAATTTGATGAGAATGTCAGATCGCAGAAAGCTTCATCTGGCTACCCTACTCTTTGGCACAATTCTCACAAAAAAACCAGAATATCTATATAGGAAATTGACTTGGTCACGTGACATAAATAAAATTAAAACAAGAGCATCCTCCTACCTTCTGTTGGCTTCAACGCACAAAACTGCTGCATTCCGTGGTAGCTTTAAATTCGCTGCCTCTCGCTGCTGGAACGACTTACCACCTCCTTTTCGTGCTATAAATACAATTAAGACTTTTAGTACTAAATATAAGCAACATTTGATACGATTGCAAAAGGAATCCAGTTTTTAAACTCACCCGGGGTCTGCACGCAGTTGGTATTGGAGACCTTAGCGGAGTCTTAAGTTCCTAGCAGCACGATTTTGCTTCAATCAATTTGTTTTACTTCACTGTATCTCCTTCTTCCGATTTACAACAAAATACAGACAATCACAACACTCACAACACCTAGATAATATTTGTTGTACCTCTTTCTTGCCATAGTACCTGGTTGTTTTATTCGTATTAATGCGTAGTGTAGCTTAGACAGAACATTATTGGATGAGGTAGGTAGGTAGTGTACGTATTTCACGTATTGTTGTTCCATAATAATTATTTACTTCTTTGTACGACATGACACTTTGACAGCTAAATGCATCACAGATTCGGAATGTGTGAATGCGCCCGCGCGCCGCGGCGTCCCTTCGCTTGTCACCATGGATAAGTGATTTCGGAAGGTCTGGCGTGAGTCGATGCACGAATGTTTATAGTTACGGTTTTTATTTAAGTACCTATTATATTTTTATTGTTTTATTTATTTATGTTGTTATCCCATAATGGGATTTATATTATTATGTGTCTGTGGGCGTGTCCGTGGCATCACAGCGGGCCCTATCAGAATACCAGCGCTGCGGTATTTATTTCTTTTTTTAAATATCGCAGCGTTATGCTGAGATAGGGGCCTTTTTGGCCTCGCACAGGTCGTCTAAGTAGGTAGTTTTTTAGTTTTGATTGTTCTTTTATTATTATTATTTTTAGTTTTAGTTCTTACTTTATGTTACTGCTTGTTTTTCCTGTGCGTGTCCCAAATAAAATATTTTTCTTTCTTTCTTTCAAAGCTTGCCCTCGACAGGCGCTTAGTGGACATAGGCAACAAAGTTCCAATATCGATGCGATTTTTTTTTTATATGACGGCATATGATATTCCTGACAAGTTTTACCATTGTGAAATTTCTCCTAAAGTTGAGTTAGAGTTAGTCTGAAAAAAACATAATTAGATTTTTTAGTATGGAGCGAATCACGTTTTTTTCTTCTTCAATTGTACTAATATGTTGGGTGGTGTATGGCGTGAGTATATGATAGCTAGGGTCATTCTCTATCCACGAAAAAAAATCAGCGCCGGCCATCCGCGGCTGCGCGAGTAATCATTCGGTAAAAAAAAACATATTTTGTATGAAATTATTTGCCATTTAAAATAAATTCAAAGTATATTTTTTGTCTCATTTGGCTGCTTTGACCTTTCTTTTTAGTTAAATATATAGTTTTAATAGCACATAGGTACTTACAACTAGTAATTCTGGTAGAGATTTAGTTATTATTGTATGTTATATCGGTAGCACCTGCATTGTGATTGATGACTCATTTGTTTGTGCGCTCGGCTAAGCGCATGACAAACGAGTAACCGAAAAATGCTTGTCTCTGATTGGCTGTTATTTTTTAACTACCTGCACCTTATCTATTGATATCGGTAGCACCTGCATTGTGATTGATGATCATTGAGTCCATCTAGTTTCGCTCTTGTCGCTTATTTGTCAACAAAGCGAAATACTTTTATTTTTATATTTACATTAGAACTATGGCTGGATTTTGTACCAACCTAGATCTTTTGTGAAATTAAGAAGTGGCGGTGATCTGAAAAATTATATTTCTATATGAAAGTATAATTTCTGTTTTGAATACCGAAGTTTCTGAAGACAAGAACCTAATCAAGGAGTTCTGTCGACTTTTTTGTGTAAATCTAAATAAAAAGTGGATAGAGTCAAGTAGAAATCAAAAAACTTTTATGAATCGTGTAAGTAATCGCAAGTGGTTGGAAAAAAAATATCAACTGGCCTGTTTGTGACAGTGTTGACCTGGACTTTTCGGACGCAGCCTTATCTGAGCCAGTGGATATGGATTCCCATGTTCCTAATCTTGCAGTATGTACTGCGGAAGCGGGAACATCTACAGAAAAGGAGCACAGAAAACCGTTTGAAGACTTACGTAATAAACAAAAGAAAAAGACGTTCTACTTCCATAGTAGAAGAAAATTCCGAGGAAGAGTTGCAGCACTGGTACTTAACAAAATTGGAAGACACCGGCAAAACGAATCTGGCAAAAGTGGTCGTATACCTTTCCAGTAATCCAGAATCGCTATCCGAAGTACACGAGCGACTATTCAAAAAGCAGAGCTTAAGTATTGTCTCTGAAGATAAGTGTTTAGCTCTTTATACATCACTTGCGCTCTCGAAATGGAAGTACTTAGCTCTTCGACAATTTTTGAAAGAAGAAAACTGTGCTGCCATTCAATCTTATCCAAAGCTCGTAAATGCCAAGAAAAGATGTTATCCACCACAAGAGAGTATGGAGATTACCGAAAAAGGAGCTCAAATTATATTGCAAGCGCTATTGGACCACACTGTGGAGAGGATTTTACTAGATCAAAAATAGAAGTCGTTATTCCAATTCAAACAGTCCGTAACCGTTTGCTCCCGAAAAATAATTCTGAAAATATGGTTTAAAGTGTTGTTTTGATTCAGATTTTGAGCAAAAACTAAATAATTAACGTTTATTAACTCAGTGTCAAATTAACAAGCCATTACACCCAGTGTTTATCAGTGATATTTGGATTTTAACAAAAAGTTTGCAACATAAACAAAGTGTTGAGTGACCGTTGTACCGCAACGACCGAAACGCGTAAGCGACGCGCATTCCACGGCGCTTACGACCTTCTTGCCAAGAACATCATTCGCAGTTTGTATGAAGCTTAAGGGTCCGTTCACACAGACCGGCTCGGAGAGGAGAGCAGATTCTTATCACGTTGAAAACAGAGTTTTTAGTATTTGTATTAAGGTTTATTTTTGCATGTGCACTGCTTTTGTGATTAAGAATGCTTGAAGGCGCTTGGTGTAAAATAATAAGAGGAGCTTACCGGCTCCGATCGCGTAATTTTTCTCGATCGTGCAGCCGTTTGGCTCCGATTGCATGCTCTTTAACGCTCGCACAGCCGATCAAAAACTACCACCAGCATCGACATCATCTAAACGTTCTGACCATTCTGAAGTTGAATCGCTTGCAAGTACTTCCGACTCGAAAAAGAGACCACGCATAAACAAAGATGTTGCTACGGTTTTCGAAGAATATCTTGAAGAAAAAAAAAAAACTAAACCCTATGACAAGGCATTACGCAATTTTTTTTTGTCTATGTCAGATACAGTGGAAACATTTCCAAAAGAAGTCCAAGCACGAATTAAAAAGCGCGTGTTTGACATTGTTAATGAAGCTGAATTAAGTCTGTATGAAAATAGTGCAGATTTGAATTATTCTTTGCCAATAAATTCTCCGTCATCCTCTAATCAATCTACTTACCAACAGTTGTCAAACGAAACCTATATTTCTCAAAACTATCAGACTACTTACGGGTACAATACTAACACACAAAATACAAAATAATTAATAAACACAAACAATAAAAATAATGAAACACAAATCTAAAATGATTGTTTTTATTTACATTAAAGTTACCGTTAATCTTTCTTCGACTGAAATGGCGCAACGATAATTTGTAGTCTTTTTTGTTATATGTACTCTTAACAAATCTGTCAATTTTAAAAATTGCCAATATTCCATACGATAATACTCATAAAATTTAAGGCTATCATTCTTCAATTCCTCGAAAATGGTGTGAAACTCCCCATGGATTAATCGATTCTTCCAAATATTTTTTGCCCATATTTGTCTCCGCTTGCGCTTTCGTTTGTTTTGTTCTGCTTCAAACAATCTTGCTAACAAATATATTTCTTCATCGGAGCTATCTAAATCCATGTTCCGAAAAGCACACGTTAACACCGAAAACAAAACTTGGCCTGCGTGGAAGACTGGTACTGCCTTTGTAGTGTACCCATCCGGCTCCGAGCACATCCGAACGGCTCCGAGCGCATCCGACCGGCTTCAAGTGCATCCGACCGGCTCCGAGCGCATTCGACCGGCTGCGAGCGCATCCGACGGGCTGCGAGCGTATCCGACCGGCTGCGAGCGATTCCGACTGGCTGCGAGCGCATCCAACCGGCTCCGAGCGCATCCGCTTTCAGGTCGCTTCCAGCCGGTCTATGTGAAATAGTTGGCGGCTCCGCTCCGACCAACTCCAAGCGCATACGATCCGGTCTGTGTGAAAAGAAAAATGCGCGCCGATGCTCTCCGAGCCGGTCTGTGTGAATGGACCCTAATACTCTAAACAGCGCTACTATTTTTATTCACTATTAGACGCATCCTGTTTTAATCGCTGTAAGCGCTTTATATTGCCAAATTTGAAAATTATTTCAACGTAGTACGCACGCATTAAGAATGTCAACAATAAATTGCGCTGGATGTATAAAAGACTTTAAAGGCTGGGAAAGGTTTGCGATGCTTTCTTTGCAATCACTGGTATGATTTACTGTGCGCTAATATATCAGAGAAGAGGTTTAAATCAATGCATGCCGATACTAAAAATGCTTGGAAATGTCCTGGGTGTCTAAATAAACAGCCCAAATCCAGCGGGTCTAAAAACCAGCGGGTCTAACAGGAGTGTTGATAACACCAACACTCCTGTTAGACCCGCCCGGCAATCTAGTCCAGTGACTCAACCATCCCCTGTTGACGGTACGAATGTTACTCTACGCAACAAACCACCTATATGCCACTCACCTGACCGTGTTAATGACACGCTACTGGCAGATATTACAACAGGTTCTCTTAGAGAGATGATAAGGCATGAAATTAACCAAGCATTACATGATACAATCGCAGGATTAATCCATGAACAATTTAGCGTAATTAACAACATGATCTCGGAATTCAAGCGGTCCTTGTCGTTTTTTAATGAGAAATACGAAGAAATTAAGGTAACATTAGAAGATAAGACCGCTAAAATACACATGCTCGAGAAAGAAAATTGTGTTCTTCAAAATTCTCTCAGGGACGTAACAAAACGAATGAACCTATTGGAACAACACGCTCGATCGAGTAACATCGAACTGCAATGTGTACCGGAATACAGATCAGAGAATTTGACTAGCACTATTTCTCAGTTAGGCAAAGTAATTAAATGCGATATTAAGGATAGCCCGTGACTAAGAGATTCGTTCCTTGCAGCATCAATTCAATTCAACAAAGCAAATTCGAAAAATAAACTAAATTCAAGTCACCTTGGCATAGCTAACGAAAAGCCGGTGCCGATATTCGTCGTTGAACACCTATCTCCTGAGAACAAGGCTCTTCATGCGGCGACAAGAGTTCGTGCCAAGGAGCTAGGATACAGATTCGTATGGGTTCGCAATGGGAGAGTTCTATTGAAGAAGGATGAAACTGCGCAAAGTGTGGTTGTGGAAGACTTTGAAAAGCTAAAGTCATTAACATAGATCTTATAGTACTGTATTATTGTTTTTTTTTTTTGTGTCATTATTATTTACTTTTTAATTTTGTTTCTAAGAATGTTCAATAGCCTAAACTTTATAAAATTAAATTCCCTAAAATGTTTCTATCAAAATACCAGAGGTCTTCGTAGCAATTTATCTGAGGTTCGTCAACACATACATGACAGTGATTATGATGTATTCGTCTTAACCGAGACTTGGCTCTGCGAAAGTATTTTTGATTCTGAACTTTTTAATGATTCTTATTCTGTATATAGAAGAGACCGAGAATCGTCAAGCTTGAATAATCACAAAAAAACAGGCGGTGGAGTTCTCGTAGCCGTAACTAATAAATTAATTTCATGTCGCATGACAGACTGGGAAAGTAACTGTGAAGATTTATGGATTATGATTAAAACCAACTCCAATACATCCCAATCCTTAAAGATGTGTGCTGTGTACTTGCCACCACCTGTAAATCTTGAAGTTTTTGAATACTTTATTGATAATTGCAATTCGGTCATTACAACTAATAGCGACTCCTCAACATCAATTGTCGGCGATTTTAATTTGAGTTGTATTGATTGGATACATGAGGCTACTGCTGAATCTGGCATACCATCAACTTCTAGCACGGGAAGCCTTAAAAATTTACTGCTCGACTTCTTAGCGCTTAATGATTTAAAACAGCTAAACTGGATTAAAATTTTTCAAAATAAGACGTTAGACTTAGTGCTCTCAGATGTTGAACAAACTGAAATAAGTGGCTGCCTTGACCCTATAAGGGAACTAGATAAGTACCACCCGGCTTTTGATTTAACAATAACTTTTCAAACGTTTACTAAAACTTACTTAAAACCTGCGAGTAAACCCAACTTTCAAAAAGCAGACTACGGAGCTATAAATAAATCTCTGAAACATGTCGATTGGACCAAGGAATTCAGTGAATGTGATGGCGTCAATGATAAATTGGAGAAATTTTATGATATAATCAACGAAACCATAAATATACATGTGCCAGTAACACAATTTACACGAGGTAATTATCCACCATGGTATTCCCATCAATTAAAAAAGCTACTTAAACTGAAACTTCATATCAAGATAAAAAAATACAACAATCCAATGGACATATTAGAATTTAATTACATAAGAAAAGACTGCCAAATTCTTACCCAAAAATGTTATGACAACTACATAAATGAAATTGAAAATAAAATTAAGTATCACCCTAAAATCTTCTGGTCACATATTAAAAACCTCCGAAAAAGCAATTCTTCTTACCCTCCAGAAATGACTCTCGGCAATGTCAAACCTACGGTAGTAAAGCCGTTTCAAATTTATTTGCAGAACAGGTCTCCTCCGTATATGATCCACCTTACGATAATCGCAATAATTTCCTTAATAACCTATCTTCCGTCTCGGTTCCGGTTTTACCCATCTACGACCTTTCAATCCTTCCTGAAGCTGTATTTAATAAACTCTCTGGGCTCAACATATCTAGAGGTGCTGGACCTGACAATGTGCCCCCAATATTCTGGTTAAGATGTGCAGAGTATTTGTCTTCTCCACTGGTAAATATTTATAATACCTTGCTAAAAACTGGGGTTTTTCCAAATAAATGGAAAAAAGCTAGAATAGTACCTATTCACAAAAATGGGAAACGGGAGGTGATATCTAATTATCGACCCATCTCCATTCTATGTACTTTGTCTAAGGTCTTTGAATCACTGGTGTACCCAGTATTGCACGACCACGTTAAACAATTAATATCCACTAATCAGCATGGTTTCATGGTAAAAAAAATCTACAAACACAAATCTTGTTAATTATGTCACTGAACTAACATCCGCAGTAGATAAAGGTCTTCAAATTGATGCAGTGTACACAGACTTTTCGAAGGCCTTCCACAAAGTAAATCATGAATTGCTGCTAAATAAGCTCCAGTCGTTGGGTATAACCGGTATCACACTGAGCTGGTGTAGAACTTACCTCGAAAATAGGACTTCTTCAGTGGTTGTAGATTGTAATGAGTCAGATCCCTACATTGCAACATCCGGTGTACCCCAGGGGTCCAATCTAGGGCCGTTGTTTTTTAATGTGTTTATTAACGACATATCAGACATATTTAAATACTCCACACCATACCTTTTTGCTGATGACTTAAAACTGACCCGTGTAATTTTGAATAATGTCGATACACAGCTATTACAAATTTATTTGGATAGTCTGAGTCAATGGTGTACCAACAATAAAATGTACTTGAATTGTACTAAATGTTTTCATATAAAATTTACTAGAAAACACAATAAAGTCGAATCTGTTTACAATGTTCAGGGAAACACACTAACATAAGTAACAGTTATTCGTGACTTAGGAGTATACTTGGATAGTAAACTTAATTTTATAAATCATATAGACCAAATGCTTAATTCAGCTTACCGAGCTCTTGGCTTTATTTTGAGATCTTCAAAAGAATTTAAAAAACCATCCACTACATTACTTTTATTCAACAGTTACGTACGAAGCCAACTTGAATATTGCAGCACGGTGTGGAATCCTACGTACCAAGTCCACATAAGTCGCATTGAAAGGGTCGTATTCCTCGCTATCCCGGCCCTTTACTGAAAGCCCCTCAACACAGAACAAATCAAGGTAAACACTCGCCGATTATTAGGATGACCAATCAATACAAGTCACTGTCATGTTCTTCCGACGATATAGACATTTTCTCCAGCAGCCTAAGTAAATTTAAGTTGCTGTTACACGCAAAACTTAATATTGAGTAAGTGTTGACCTTCCTCCCTACTGTTCAACTCCCTACTGTTCAACTCAATATATATAGTTTTTTTTTTTTTGTAATAATTTTAATTCTTGTTGTTTTTACTTTTTTACTTTAGATGTGAATTCTGTTGATAGGTCTCAAAATGAAGAACTCAAGTTGACCTGGAAATGGGGGCTTGATGGTTCTTCGTCGCAGAGTAACTATAAACAGAAAACGTCAAACACAGCTACAGAGTTCGATGATTCATCAGTAGTCATGATAAGCATCGTCCCTCTTCGGCTAGTATCTACTAGCCCATCATCTGGGAATGAAAATATAGTTTGGGAGAACCCCACACCTTACTCAACTCTGTACTGTCGACCTGTGAAGTTCACTTTCACTTCGGAGACAGCTGATTTTATAAAGTCTGAAGAGTCTGAGATAAAAAACAAATTGATGAACGAATATCTACACAGTGTGGAAATATTATTGTATCACATGAATTGCATATGACCATGATTGATGGAAAAGTGGCCAATATTATTGCTGAAGTACCATCATATGCAACGTCCCCCTTTTGCTTGGCAAAACCGAGCGAGATGAATAATTTAGACGCTTTGACTTCCAGACCACGTGAAGAAATTTACAAACAAGGAATTTCTTCACTGCATATGAAGATTAGGTGTATGGAATGTCTTCTCCATATATCTTATCTGGATTTTCAACGATGGACTGCTCGAGGCGAACGCGGCTTTGAAACAAGCTAAAAAAAAATACCACGCAACAACGTTTCGTGAGCAAACTGGAATGCTGTCCACTAATTTTAGGTATGGGCCCGCTGAGCGGCGCCGCGAGCTGCTTCGAGCGCGCACACGCCGGGTACAAACGCCCTTCGAACGAGCCACGAGTGAGTTCGTGGCTGTCGAGAATTGCCGGCTACAACTAGAGGCAGACCGGGAAAAAAAATATGACGAGAGGGAGTTGGAAAGATTGCGATTGGAATTGAGAAGAATTGAAATGGAAGAAAACCAAAATCTAATTTTAAGTCGTTTGGCTGGTACTGTAGACAATTTGATAGAAATTTTACCAGTTGAGACTATCATCACTACCTTCGACAGATATTGGTGCCGATTCTCTTGTACAACGAACTAAACTAAACTATCTCTAAAATTTCTTATTTTTAGTTAAGAGAATCTTATAAGCTATTCTGCAAACAAAATTCTCTAAACTTAAAAACGATTTTGACACGACTAAAATCGAGTTTGACAATCGCTAAGTTGAATAAACCATAGACCAAGATTTGTCGAAAAGAGTGAATGAAAGCGAACGAAACGATCGGAAGTACAAAAAAAATCTGGGGCCAATCAAATAATGAACTTTAATTGTTTATCATTAATTATTTAAATGATTTATGGGGAGTATTATGGCGGCGTAAAACGAAATTGTTATTAATTTTTTTAATAAATGATGCAGTAGCTTGTATTTGTTTTTATTATCTGTGACCAGTGTAAGCCCTGCTAGGGTTGTACACCGAAAACGATGTAACACTTCGGCGATATTTTTTCGGTTTTCAACAAGAAAAAACACCTTTAATTTGATTAAAATCGACAAACTACAGCATTTCAAAAATTGATTCAGATAGCATGATTATCTTGCTATTTATTTCAGCGTAATAAAGCTAATTGGATAATAAAAATGTGATCTCGACAAAAGAAAATCCGGATTTTCGATAAATTAGTTGAAATCTCCGGTAGTCTCGTCGCCGTAGGAAAGCCCTATCAAGGACATCTTGAAATTGTCGTGGTACATTTGAAACTTTTTTCCGCTTTGTTTGGATTGGAATTGGAATCTCTTGGAATACAGTCTATTATTTTATAAGTCATGCAGTCGTCGTTAACTAGAAAACGAGCAAACAAAAGGCAGCAGGAGTTGCTCGTGGAGCGGCTCCATAATAATCGCCAAATGGCCAGAGGTAAGAAAATACAACTGAACTTTATTTTATTGTATAATTAAAGTAGTAGCGATGACTTTCATATGTACATTAAAAACGAAAGAAAATTTTAATTTCGCTACCTGCAGTGTTTCATCATTCTCCTGCCCTTATCCCATACTGCTGCGGTGTTGATAGCTAATAATAAAATGATTTCTTCTTTATCTTCATCGGTCTAGTTTAAGGCCCGAACAGAACCTCACTCAAAACTCAAGCATTACTTAAAACTCGTTTAAGGCCTTTTGATTGTTTGAAACCAGTTTTAAGTAATGCTTGAGTCTTGAGTGAGGTTCTGTAATACGGGCCTAGTGTCATATTAGTAGTAGTATAATTTTTATTTTTTTAGAAAATCAAGCTGATCCGGAGGTATTGGAATTTTAGGACAATGTCAGTAGGGAGCTGAACCAACTGGGCTGCAGCAGGACTGTCGAGCAGTGGCAACATGTAAGTTGTCTAAGTCAGATAAAATGTTAAACTGGATTGGTTAGGTACATGCATAATTTTCGTGTGTTCTAAACTAATTTGATTTCAACAGATTTGGAATGTGTGGGTGGCCAAAGTAAAGACAAAGGCAAGGAAAGTGAGGGACTCCATCAGGGCCACAGGTGGAGGACCAGCAGAGGCCGATCTTAATGATGTTGAGAAGAAAATTCTTGACGTCGTTGGGTCTGCTTCTGTCGATGGTTTCGCAACTTTGGAAGTGGTAATTTATTTTATTATTCATGGTATTTTTATGGTTTAACCGTTGGCATGCCGGAACGTAGATCTCATAGAGAAACAATTGATTTTTAACTGTGTCTGTAATTACGGCATACGACGGGTTAAGGGCGGTTTTTATAAATATATTACTAACACTGGCTTCCAGAAAATTATTATTAACTTTTCGAGCACTGATAAATGTGACAAATTAATTATGTAATGTTATCCAAGTGCTGGGCGTTTGCGTGAAGCTCAAATGAATTAACTGTTTTTTTATTTCAGGGAATACCTGTATCGTCCCCACAACCAATGTCGCCTGCCCCGGGGCAAAATGTGTCGCCCTCTCGACAGTTCATACAAGAGCTGCATGTGGAAACTGCGGCAGTTAAGCGGGCGAATTACCCGCCGTCGGAGACTGCCGAGGCCTCCCCGCCCGCCAGTGCACCACAATTTGGTACAAGCACTGAATGAAAATAGCAGGTTACTCCGGGAGAGCATCGTCCAGGCGGCAGAAATTTTGGCTGCTGCCATTCGCTCTTCCGGTGTACCCTACCTAGTGGCAGATGCCCAAGACGAAGATAATGGGAATGAAACCTGCTTTTGGTTTCTTCTCCATTACTTTGTCTTGGAGCTTACAACTGCATCTAACCTGCTATTCTCATTAAGTGCTTGTTCCGAAGCCATAAAGCTCTCTACTGGCATTGGCACCAAACCAATTTTTCTGTCGTTTTTAATTATTTAGCTGATTGTTAATTTGATGATTGTTTTCTTATATTTTGTCGATTTTTATATTTTGTTAATTGTTATATCTTGTTAATTATTTTGTTTCGGGCGGATGATGATGATAATGAAGGATGTGGTGGAATGGAGAGAAAATTTAAATATAATTAAAAGTAAATAAATAAATTGTTTAATTTAAGTAAAATGATGTATAACTGATTGCCGAATTTCCCTTGCTTCTGCAAGGAAATCGGTGCTGGTATCCTCTATGATGGCACTCTGCTCGCTGTCTTCATTACTATTAATTAATTCTTCTTCATCTGCAAAATGTACACTTATTTAGATTGAAAACTTAAATAAAACAGAAGAAGAATTACATAAATAACTAGCAAACTAGGTACACTTACCATCCAATGTTTCCAAAAACATATTGTATAAAGTACAACAGGCTAAAATGATTTTAGCTGCCTTTTTTGGCTGGTAGTGTAGGCAGCGATGCCTGTGTAGGCATCTAAATTTATTTTTTAAGCGTCCGTTGCACATTTCTACTACGTTCCTTGCCCTTGTGTGGCACTCATTGTAGGCCACCTCCGCTTCATTTGTTGGCACCATAATGGGAGTCATGAGCCATGGCTGTAGTGGGTATCCCTTATCTCCTACAATAAATAAAACTTTATATTAGTTCATATTGTACTTAGCTAATAGATACATCTAGTAGGTATAAAAGTTTACTAGTGACCTACCTAGAAGCCACTGAGATCTTTCCCCACGCACAAACTCATTTCTCAGGACTCCATGAATTTTTGATGCCCTCCAAATTGCAGCATCATGGGTGGAGCCCGGAAAATTTGGGTTTAGGCCAATAATTTTGCCCCTTGCACTGCATACCTGAAAGTTTTTGTTTTCATAAATCTGGATATTTAAGAGTTTTTGTTTTTATAAATCTAGATATTTAGTTATATAACAGTGTTAAAAATGTAGTTTATACTCACGATCTGGCAGTTGATGCTATAATAGCCCTTTCGATTGAAGAAAAGGTTGCCAGGTGCAGTAGGATGATTCAGTGGAGGTTTTGCTATTGCAATATGGGTCCCATCTACTGCACCTAATGTGTTGGGCATATTATATAGGTCTCGAAAACTGAAACAAGCTCAGTGTTACATAAATGAGGACGAGTGGTGCAGTTCTCAGTTTTGTTAGGTGTAAAAAAGGGTTGTTTTAATTATGATCTCTTTAGTTTTCTTAAGTTCGACAGAAAAGCCAGGGTTTAAAAAAAAAACCATTAAGAATCCTAGTAGGTACCTTTTCAAATGAAGAAATATTAAATTGAACTTACTCTGTCTTGGCCGCTTCCTTTTCTTCACGGGTCATGAGAAATTTCAAGTATTGAGGGGTCAATCTTGTTAAAATTTCGTCTACTGTTATTGATAAGCACCTGCTCACTGATGGCTGGCTGAGCCCAAGTACGTTATCTTGCCCAACAGGTGTTTGATAACTGCCTTGGGCAAACAGATTGAGAGCAGCTAGAATCTGAATATGAATATGAGTTCTATTATCATACATGTAGGGGCTAAGTAATCCTACATAAATTCAAAAGAAAGGTATGGTAAAGTAACATAAAGGACACAAAACTGTTCTAACCTTAATATGTTTGGGGAGATATCCTTCATCCAACCGGGGACTCCTTAATGTCTCCACCAAATAAAGTGCTCCTGATCTAGGGAGTCTGAACATTTTTTTAAATTTTTCTTCTGGCATTTGAAATGGGTTGGAGCGATCTCGCAATCTTTCCAACTGAACTCTTTCTTGATAGTTTCTAAAAAATAGTTCTTTCTTATTACACAGAATCAGGAGGTGGATTTATCCACTTCTTTTCAAAATCATAATAATTATAGTACTATCTAAGTTTTCACAAATGCATTTTGGAAAATAAGTAACAATAAATGTTGTATAATTACCTTTCTGCCGAATCGACAACAGCTGCAATAACATAGGCTTCCATTTCAAACTCACAAGCATCCAAATTTCAAAAATTTCAATAGAAAATGTGCTTTGGAAATTTAGTTTAATACAATTAATTTTATTCCACACCTTTTTAGTCGCGATTAAAAATAGTTAGGTTTAGTTTGACAATCAAAATTTTAGGTGATAAATGTCAAGTTCAGAATAGCGAAATTGCCATTTTCACTAAATTGAGTAACTAAAATGACATTTAGTGCTGTCAAACTATAATTTCGTTAAGTTGTGTCACTTTAGTCAATTTCAGAATGAGTTTGGTCGTTTGACAGGACTAAACTAAATTTTAGTGATTTTTAGTTTAGTTTAGAGAATTTTGTGACAAGAGAATCGGCACCATTATCCCTTAAAATGTCTATTGTAGTGATAGTGGTCTCAGCTGAGGGCTATTAATTATGAACATTTCAAATTACCTACATTACAATATCTGAGTAACAATTCATTTTTATTTCAATTGTTTGCTATTGTTTACTTTTCCCTTCTCTAAATTTTATATGAACAAATTGTATGTATCATTTTTATTTCTTTTAATAGGTAGTATAATTACTTTGATCTTTTTATAGTATTAAACAAACAAATTTAATTTAGAATTTAAATGTAAGAATGAAACCAAATGTGTGTACAGTAACTGAAGTAATTGATGTTTTTGTAAAGTATTTGAAAACAATAATACCTACAATGCAGGTATTGTGAGAATTGTAAATACAAAGTACTTCTTAGCTGACGTGCACGCCACCACCAAATTAGTATGAATGTCAGTGTTTTAATAAAAACAATTAGTAAAAAACTTATTTGTAACAATAAAGCTGTTTTATTTATAATTTAAAATCTAAGTACTTTACATTGAAAATAAAATTAACAGTACATTTTCAAAATAGATAGTATTTTGTCTAGTTAACTTATTGTTCATTATTGATCAAAGTCAAATCATTTATATCAATTAGGCACACAAAAGGCACTTTCAGAAGTCAAAAAAAAAAAAAAACCAATTGATTCTAGTCGCCCCTTCATAAAGGTAGTTTTTGTATAGAGAAGAATGGGCAAGAAACTCCACCCACTCTCATCCACTCTTTTAAAATGTTTTGTATAGATCAATTATATAATAACATGTGAAGACGATGCATCTAGAATAAGATTACTATACCACAATAGGTAAAAATAAATAAAAATGAAGCAATGATAAATAAATTGTGAGTGAGTTTAATTAATCAGTAATTAGTGATTACTGATTAATTAAACTCACGCACTGATATTAGTTACTTTTACAATGTTTGTAAATATGTGAGCACATATTTAATTTATTTATATATAAATGAAATATCGAAAGTATGACTTGTTAAACGGCGGATGTGTTTTTCGTGTTTTAAGCTGCGACTTCAAACCATTTGTTTGTTAAAGTTTTTGGTGGTTATTTTAACTTTAATGATGGATTCTACTCCTGGAGGTAAGGAACTTTAATAATATGTATTAAAGGGATATTATAAGTTGCATATCAAATAAATAATCGCCTATCAATACATACTCATCATTTATATTCTTATTTACATCTAATAACTTACTTCACTACAAATAAACTAAATGTTTAACAAAACTCAAACTGCAGATAATTCGAAATTATACATCAATATAACATTACTTTTTTCCTCATAATGCAATACAGTTAAATTTATTTTTGTACAAAAATACTACATACATAGCATAAATACTGATTGCACAGCAAATTTTCCATATTTCATAGCAAAATAACTATCCCAGTCGCATTAACATTAACCAGTAAGTACAACAAAACCTGTTCATCATATTTGTCTTAATTTTCAAGAAGCCATGCTCGGCAAATTTAATGATTATTATAACAAAAAAATCCTTTTACATTGCATTATTTCTAAAAGCAGAACAAATTAACTGAATAAAAGGTTGGCGGCTTCGCGCGCTTTTTCGTCACTGGAGTGCAGACTGGCGCGAGCGAGTAAGATAGAGATAGCGCTAGGTCGTGTCGTCGGGAGTTAGCCGTATATCTCGCGAGTAAGAGCGAAATAGAAATATTTCGTTAGTGTAGGTGTCGTTTTACACAATCCACGTGTATTTGTTTGTTTATATTCATTCGGTGTTACGTTGCGCCGGCGGCCCGGAAAGATAATCATATAAAAACAATAATTGCAATATTTGTGTGTAATTAGTGTGCATTTGACTTTTGAGTTTATCTAATGTTAATTTAAACTGATGATATACCATGGAATTTCCGACATCAAGTAATGTACAACAACAAAGTGATGTTCCTGTGTATTGTTCGGACAGTGAAACCGAGTCACAAGTGGAGCCATGTACCAAACGAACGAGAAAAGGTGGCCTAGACTGGATATGTGTCAAAAAGTTCGTAAATTTTGACGAAGCACAACAATTTCTACGAGATGAAAAGATTTGGACTGCTAAATTTACTCACACGACAGAAGAAGGTAAAAAACAGTATTACCGTTGCAACAAAGTTAAATACCGAGGCCCTCAGTGTGCAGCACGAATTTATTTGCTTTTTGAATCAAACTCCGATGCTGTCTTACTGTACCGCACAAGCAGCGATCATGATCATGAGATTATTGGGACCAAAAATGATTATGGCATAACCCAAGAGACAAAGGACGAAATTAATAAGCTATACGCATTGCATTTAAAGCCAAAAGCTATTTTAGCACGTCTGAGTGAAATAAATGGTATTAAAGTTCCCTCAAAAAAGCAACTAAATAATTATCTTTCTGACACGCACGTACGGCAAAACCGTCAATTTACGACGACAAAAGTATTAAAAACAAAATCATCGAGCGAGACCCGTTTACAAAACCCGCTATTGTTCGACCCTTCGCTTATTGTTAGGCGTGCTGCCAGTATTCTACCAAACTCGGTGCGAATTCGTTGTGTCTATGTGCAGTTGTTTTAACCCTTAAAGTGACTTTGTATAGAATACTATACGTCTAACTTTAAAAAAATATTGTCCAATTTTATTTTATTTTATCTGTAATATTTTATCATAAATTACATTTCTGAACGTTTTTTTCTAAGTCAATATGACAAAACTTTTTTAAACTGTGGTAAATTCAAATCAGTTGTGAAAAATAACGAACGAGTCGCAGTCAGAAATTATTATCAAGGTGAGTTTTGGTAATTTTAGTGTTTTTATTACTAATTACAGGTTTCCAATGCATAAAATGTAAAGGTGAATAGTTATTCTACTAATTTTGCTAGATGACTAACTTGGAAAATGTTGTGTTTGTATTATTTTGACTAGTTTATATACATGTATAGTATACTATACAATGCTACAGTTGCTTACATTTACCACTATTTTTATTTGTATAGTATACTATACAACGCCACAATTGCTACTATGTGATGAAACTAACAATTTTTTGATAATTTGATATGAAACGAGTTCTATAGAGTGCATAAATAACGTCTTGGCTTTTATTTGGGTGGTGGTTGACTTGCATGTTTGCTTTATGTTGTTTTAGACCACAATGAACGGAAGAGCTAGACGAATATTAGCTTTGGTTCCTGCACTAAATGCTAATTCTGATGCTAGTGATGAATCGAGCAGTGGTGATGAAGCGAGAACAGCTGAGAGTTCACCAGCACCGTCACTAGAATCATCATTTGAAAGGCTCGACATTCTAGGCTGCCCAGTTTCGCCAGCCAACCCTTCAGAGGGCGATGTAGAATCAAACGCAGAAGCCCTTTCTGATGTTGAACAAGAAAATGCTCAAGTTCCCCTCACACCAATTCTGAATGCTGTATTTCCGAGCCCTACGCAATGCAACAATGATGCAATTCCTTCAATTTCTTCAATTGGTTATGTGACGTCTGTTCAACCATCTCCTGCCATGGCAGCTAACACACCTTTGAGGACACGTGGACAAAGAAAGCGTACTGGGCCTTCTATTGCCACTAACAGAGTCAAAAGACGCTGTATCAAAAAACTAAACTTACGTTTTCGTTGGAAGAAAGTGTCATTTCAACACAGGGCTGACATATCTAATCCTACTTTTGAAGATGCAGTACCTACTGATTGGTCACCCTTAGACTATTTTTATCGATTTTTTCCCAGAGTAATGATGAGTGATATAATGACAAATACCAATTTGTACAGCGTTCAAGAAACTGGCAAATCAATCAAAGTTACAGAAGAGGCAATATTAGATTTTTTGGCCATCAACATTCTTATGGGTATAGTAGTTTTACCTTCGTACAAAGACTATTGGAAATCGTCGTTTAGATATCCGAAAATTGCAGATGTCATGTCCTTGAAGCGTTTTCAGCAAGTAATACATTTAGCATCTTACTGACAACACCCAAGCTGATGTTTCTGACAGGTATTATAAACTGCGACCTCTAATTGAATGTATTCGGTTTCAATGTTTATCCCTCGAAGAAGAAAATACTTTCAGTATAGATGAGATGGTTATACCATATAAGGGTAAAAAAGCAGGCAGTCGTCGTCAATATAACCCAAACAAGCCAAGTAAGTGGGGCTTTAAAAATTTTGTTCGAGCTGGTGTTTCTGGAATCATCTACGATTTTATACTCTACGGTGGCGATGATACGTTTAGAGGTGTGGAATTTACCGATGAAGAAGAATCCTTGGGTGTTGGAGGAAAAATAGTTTTAGCGTTATGCAAAACTATAAGAAATCAAGCATGTAGTGTCGTTTACTTTAACAACTATTTTACGTCTTTAGAGCTAATATATATATTACGAGAAAACTATGGTATATTTAGTTTAGGGGCTGTTAGGGAAAATAGATTGAAGGATGCAGAGAGCAAAATGATTGACGATAAATCGCTACAGAAGAAAGGAAGAGGAGCTTTTACTCAGGTGGTTTGCAATGAAAACAAACTGAGTGTAGTCAAGTGGTTTGATAATAAGCATGTGAGGTTAGTAAGCTCTTATGTTGACGCTTTTCCCCTTGAGAATATCAAACGTTTCAGCAAAGAGTCAAAAAGTCGCGTCGATATACAATGTCCACAAATTGTGAAGCATTATAATCGCCACATGGGAGGTGTAGATTTGGCGGATATGCTAATAGCATTATACCGCACAGGTATAAAATCTCACAGATGGTACATGAATATTTTTTCCCAGCTTTTGGACATATGTGTTAATAATGCTTGGCTGTTACGTCGTAGACATGACAGACAAATAAATAAGAAGAGGAAGCAAGATCGTTTGAAAGACTTTCGATACGAAATCTACGCTGGACTTCTGAAGCGTGATAGAACCGTGCCTGTAAAGGAAGTTGAATCTGTACCTGAGAGGCAAAAGATAAAGAAACCATTGGCCGAGAGGCCTTTTGATGATGTGAGGTATGATAAATACGATCATTGGCCTCAGTTAACCGGGTATCAGAGATGTAAATATTGTAAAGGAGGTCAAGCAAGTACAATGTGCACTAAATGCAAAATACATTTATGTTATGTCAAAGGTAGAAACTGTTTTTTGGCTTACCACACGAAGCACTAAAATAGCGCAACGTATAGTATGCTATACATTGCCGATTTATTATTGTTTCGAGCATTTTTTTGTCTTTTTTGTAATTTTTTTATATGCCTAATAAACCATTAAAATGAATTTTACTTATTTTCATTAACAAAAATCATCATGCGACTTTAAGGGTTGAGCACATAACGCTTTTATAGAAAGAAAATTAGTGACTCTACTCGATCTGGATCATCAACAGACGATATTTTTAAACCAAATTGGTTCGCTTATCAGCTCATGGATAGCTTTCTTGCTCCGATTTATGATAAATCAGATACAGTTACCATTAACACAGAGGTAAGATAAACATTGATGAATTTTTACGTGGCTTTTTTTTTTTCTCAGTAACTAATATAAATGTGCACTCAGTACTGTAAAAGCGCTCAGAGCAGTTTCAATTTCTGTATCGGACATCTTCACATTGGCTCTGACGGGACAGAACTAGTTTATTCGCCAACGTGTGTACGCCTCACCGAATTTGCGCTCCAACGTTGGTGCGAGCGTTGGGGCCAACGTGTGGAGCCGGCGTTAGTCAAACTACTGCCCTTGTGAGTGGACGTTGTCGTGTTGATTCACAATTTACCGTGTTCAGTTGTAGCCCTTTGCGTTCCTGCACGTGTTGTTTGCGTTAGTTTTGAACTTTTTTGTTTCACCGTGTCCAGTCGTAGCCTCGCGCTCCTGCACGTGTTGATTTTTGACTTAATTGTGTTGAGTTGACATTTAGTGCGCTCCTACGCCGTTTTTCTTTATTGTTAAGTGACTATGGGTACTTTTTCCAATCAAGAATATGCGGATATCGTATTTATGTACGGTAGAGCAGACGGCAATGGATCTTTGGCGCGACGGATGTATCAAGAGCGCTATCCGAATCGCAGGATACCGAATGTCCGAGTGTTTTACAACATGTTTCGTCGGCTTGCCCAAGATGGGTTTCACCGCGTGGAACCTGGAGTCAACCCGGGCAGACACGAATCCTACTACCAGTACTAGAGCAGTAGCTCGAAATTTAAACATTTCTCAATGGAAGGTGTGGCATACAATGCACCAAAATGATAAGTATCCGTTCCATGGCAGGAGTGTGCAAGGTCTAGTAGAGCAAGATCCTCAAAGAAGAATTCAGTTCTGCCGTTTCCTCCTCAACAGAGACATCGAAGATGCGTGGTTTCTGAAATCAATCTTGTGGACGGATGAAAGTAAATTTTCAAGGGAAGGTATTACAAACTTTCACAACATCCATGAATGGGCCGACGCAGACAACAATCCACATTTTAAGAAGCAGGTGTCATTTCAGATGAAATTCTCTGTGAATGTATGGGCTGGAATAATTGGCAGAACATTGATTGGGCCCCACTTTTTGCCTGATCCATTGAATGGCGAAAATTATTTGCAATTTCTGCAAATTGATTTACCACTGCTGGTAGAGGAATCAGGTGTCCCGATCTTCGAAAGAGACCGAACAGTCATCTTTCAGCAAGACGGCTGTCCAGCGCAATTGACTTTAAATGTAAGGGAACACCTCAACAATTGCTTTCCTGATAGCTGGATCGCCAGGGATGGACCCATCCCTTGGCCCGGTCGCTCCCCAGATCTGACCCCGTTGGACTTTTTCGTGTGGGGCCGGGCCAAGGAACTGGTGTATAACAACATAGAAATAAACACTAGAGAAGAATTGATACAAAGAATAAATTCAGCGTTTGAGTCAATGAAGCAGGAGATGATGTTGAAAATAACGACTACAGAAGTTAGAAGACGGGGCCGTGCTTGTATTAGGAATCACGGCCGTCATTTTGAACATGAAAAATAAATAATTTTAATTCATATGTTGTTTTAATTAGTCTGCCTAAAATAAAAAATTTCTCCCTCAAATTGGTTTGTAGGCCCTAATTTCAATAATTTGTAAGATATCCGCATAAATGATACCTCAAAAGAAAGAGCGATTATCAAGCATGTCTTCAAAAAGGTTTGAACAAAAAAGCACCCTCCGGTTTTTTTTTTAATAAGGTTTAAAAGACGTATTGTACAGGGTGGCCCATAAGTCCTTTAAAATGTAAATTTCGAATAAAATGTATAAGACGCGCGGGAGGGGCGCGGGCGGGGCAAAAACAGTACGTTCGGTTTCTGGGAAGTCAGTCGCCATGTCGCGTTTCACCGGTGCGGACCGTGCTTTTTGTGTGCGCGAGTTTTATCGGAACAATTTTTCGGCAACCATTGCTCGGCGTAAATTTCGAAAACATCACAATCTACACAACTTTGATGACACTCCAACTGTTCAAACGATCAAGAACTGGGTTGCAAAGTTTGAAGAGACTGGTTCGACGTTAGATAAAAAGCGGTCGGGTCGACCAAGGACATCAAGGACAGAAGAAAACATCGACATAGTGTTACAGTCTGTTCGTGAAAATCCTACCCAGTCTACTCGTAAGCGTTCCAGAATATTAAACGTATCCAGAACATCGTTACAGCGGATTTTAAAGAAAGATTTACGTCTGCACACCCCTACAAAATTCAGTTGGTACAGGAATTAAAAGACACTGACGCCATCCAGAGACTAAATTACGCGAATGAAATGTTTAGCCGCTTTTCTTCGTTCAATAACGTGTTATTCTCTGATGAAGCTGACTTCCACATTAATGGGCATGTAAGTAAACAAAATTGCCGCTATTGGAGCCCCGAAATCCAAAACGAAAACATCAGAAGCCATTACACAGCCCTAAAGTGACGGTATGGGCCTCTATGTCAGCTCGTGGCATCATATGCCCTTATTTTTTTGAAGACGGCAGAGTTCGCGCGATTACAGTTAATTCAGAGCGATATGTAGCAATGATCGAGGAGTTTTGTACACCAGCGTTGCAGAATTTTCCAGGCTACAATACGCGGACCTGGTTTCAACAGGATGGCGCGACGGCCCATACCTCTAACACCGCTATGCCCGTCAGTCGTGAACTTTTCCCTAACAAAGTGATCTCTCGAAGAGGAGACATTTCCTGGTCACCACGTAGTCCGGATCTAACCCCGATGGACTTTTTCTTATGGGGTTATCTGAAATCTAAAGTGTATGACACAAACCCGCGGTCAATTGAAGCTCTAAAAGAAAATATTCAAAGAGAAATGGCTAACATCACAGAACTGACTTGCCGCGCAGTCGTCGATAGTTTTAGACGTCGCTTACAGGAGTGCCGTGATCGTAACGGGTTACATTTGGATGATGTTATTTTCAAAAAATAATTCCCATTTTATAAAGGTTAATACGAAATAAAAAGGTGTTTCTTATTGTAATTAGTTTTTTATTTATTAATTATTTACATGTGTAAGGACTTATGGGCCACCCTGTACAATTTTTTTATTTTTTCTGAGCTTTAAATGTCTGTAAAAAAATGTCTAATGACACAGAAGCCTAAAACATGTTTTGCTTGATTGCTTACATATTACTTGAATTAAATAAATAAAAAAAATGAATTCATTTATCATTCAATTTCGCCATAATTATGCAGTTTACATTAAATTTTGAGAATTTCCGAAAAAAAACTTAAAATTTGGTTAAAAATATTTGGTAAGACTTCGTCTAAGACAACCATGGCTTAAATGGTTCTAAATTGTCTGTACTATCTTCGCCTTAAAGCTTTTGTTACAAAATATAATAGTATTGTGTACATTTAACTAGCAACACTGTTAAGAGTTGGCAACACCATACCCCTCCCACTAACCGTACTGCTTACGGGACAGCTAAGGCTTGACCATTCGATCGCCGATTGCCGACCCGAGAAGTTCTTATAACTAAACCTCTGCTTTATCGACCATTGGTCGTTGGGAGTTTAAATTATTATATACCTTATGCGAAATTGTGATCGTGATGAACTGATTTAATTGAATGAATTTGTAGAAGTTGTGCAGTGATTAATAATTAATAAAAGTATATAATCCTGAAGCTGTCGTTTTTCTGAGTTTTCTAACAACTCAGAAGTGGGATAACGATAACAAGATATTTATAAAAAGGAATGGAACCTGAGCGGGTTCGAACACCGTCGCGTTGCCGGGATGGCAGCTGCGAGGCTGATGACCAACGCAGTAGGCGCAACCGGAGCAAGCACCGGCGCAGCATTACTTCGAAACGTCGCACCAAGCGACGTGACCATAGCGACTGCAGTGATGAGGACCTCGGTGAGCATCGAAGCAGGCGCAGCAGGGAGTGCCGCAGCGTACTGACGAGTAAGTCACGCAGTCGCAGCAAAAGCCGACCACGAGGCCGGCGCGACAGCCGACTGAGCAGCAAGTGTCGGGGCGACCGGCATCAGAAACGAGGAAGGGCGAAGCATAGTCCTGATCGTGACGGCGAGACTAATGAAGCGAAACGAAGCAGATGTGATGTAAGCAATCAAAATACTACTTTATTGATTGAGTCATTCTTAGATATTATGAAGTCTTCGAAATTCGGTTCGAGTGAGAGCTTTTCGTCTCTAAACCAGGTTATACCTGAATTTGACCCCATGATCAAAGAGCAAACTATTAATGCATGGATTTCTAAAGTCGAAGAATGTAAACAAATTTATGAGTGGTCAGAAAAACAGGTCATACATTACGCCTTACCTAAACTCACGGGCATCGCCAAGACGTGGTATCAAAGTTTGCCTACTCTCTTGTATTCTTGGGAAGAGTGGAAAACTAAATTAATAGAGACATTTCCGTCTAGTCAAAACTATGGAGAATTACTAACGGAGATGTTAAATAAGAAACTACGTTTTGGCGAATCCTCCGAGTTATACTATTACGCGAAGATTAACCTTCTTAATCGCTGCAATATTCATGGTAAAGATGCTGTAGATTGTATAGTCTATGGCATCGAGGACCGAGGTATAAGATTAGGAGCCCAAGCGGCGCAGTTTTCAGAGCCAGAGCAGTTATTGAAATTTCTTAAAAATGTAAAACCGGGAACTCCTAGGGAGCCAGATAGGTCGGGTAAAGATAAAGAAAAACGTTCCACTATCCACGCGAATACAAAGGTAACTAACAAGGCCAACAGATCTGACGATAGAGTCATGGTTTGCTTTAATTGTCATCAGCCTGGTCACCCCAGTTACAAATGTAATAAGCCCACGATAAAATGTACTCACTGTAAATTCTTAGGACATTTGGCAAACGCGTGCCCAAAAGCGGATATACCCCAAAAAAACGATAAGGAAAAATCTATCCTTAATATTGCTAGTCAGATCGCATCCAGTATATACACCTTTCCCATTATCCTAAATGGAATAAAGGTGCAGTGCCACTTAGATTTGGGTAGTGAATGCACATTAATACGATTTTCTGATGCCATGAGGTTAGGAATCAGTTTCGCAACTAATAGAAACTTGCCACTATTGAAGGGACTTGGCAACATACCGTATCAGCCTGCGGGTAGTTCTAAAGTAACTATTGAGGTGCAGGATATCGTTGAAAACGATGTCGAGGTATTAATAGTTGACGATAATCTCATTAACTATCCTGTTCTATTGGGTCATACGTTTTCAGAACGCCCTGGTATAAAAATAATTAAAACTGCAAACAATTTAGACATTAGTAAAACTGCCGATGATGTCAAGATACACTTGATTTGCAGCAGTGACAGTTATGTCAAGCCTAATGAAATAAAACCTATCCAAGTTATATCAGCTCCAATTTTTTCTGGTGCTTTATTTGTAGCCGGAGAAATTCGTGGTCCCATTGGGTCCGAATATTTCTTGTTTCCAGGGGAATATGAAATGAATAAAGGCCAAGGTCGAGTTTTAATTTTGAATTTGAGCACTAAAGATTTACAGTTAAAAGATAAACAATTACTTACCCGTAGCAAAATACCTCAAGGCTGCAAATACGTGTATGATGTTAAGTTGAATAGCGAAGGCGATGAATTTGAGCCCAATGTCGGAGATTGTATCACAAACGAGCAAAAGCTGGCAGTTAAGAGCCTACTTCTTACTTATAAGGAATGTTTTTCTTCCTGTCTCAGGGACTTGGGTTTCACTACGGTCGTTGAAATGGATATACACCTAAATGATGAACAACCTGTGGTTTACAGGCCGTATAGACTTTCTCACCCTGAGAGGGAAGATGTACGAAAAATGGTAGCGGAGATGTTAGATTGCGGTATAGTAAAAGAATCTTCTTCTCCCTATGCGAGCCCTATCGTGATAGTCAGGAAAAAGAGCGGTGAAAAACGCTTGTGTGTGGACTACAGAACGCTTAATTCTAAAACTAAGCGCGATCATTATCCTCTCCCTAGAGTGGAAGATCTCCTTGACGAGCTAGCAGGCCATAATATCTTCATATCCCTTGACCTAGCGTCGGGATATTATCAAATACCTATCTCGGAAAAGTCCCAAGAGAAAACTGCATTCGTCACACCAGACGGCCAATTCGAGTATACGAGAATGCCGTTTGGTTTGGCAAATGCACCTTCAATATTTCAGAGGGCAATGCATAAAATCCTCCCCAAATCAAAGGTAGGATACGTAATAATATATATGGATGACGTACTAATCCCGGCGCAATCGTTTGAGCAAGCAATGCGACGGTTGGACGAGGTCCTAAGACTGATAAAAGAGGGTGGTCTTACTCTTAAATTAAATAAATGTAAATTCATGTTTGATAAATTAGATTTCCTAGGATTTGAAATTAGTGGTCAGGGGATTAAGCCGGGATCCTTAAAAACAGAAGCGATCTCCAAGTTTCCCATTCCTACCAACGTTCACGATGTTAGGCGATTCATAGGATTGGCTAGTTTTTTCAGACGATTCGTCAAAGGATTCGCTCTAATAGTCAGGCCCTTGACATCCCTTTTAAAAAAGGATACTCCGTGGAGGTGGAGTAATGTAGAAAACGAGGCATTTATAGGAATTAAGGAACAGTTAATTAATAGACCTATCCTCGCTCTATATGACAAAAATTTAGAAACCCAGCTGCACACCGATGCAAGTAAGGTTGGTATAGCAGGAATTCTTCTTCAAAGGGATAGAGAGGGATTATGGAGAGCAGTAGCTTACTTTAGCCGCCAAACATCGTTGTATGAGCAAAAACTCCACTCGTTTGAACTAGAAACATTAGCAGTGATAGCTTCTTTGAGTAAATTTAGGATATATCTACTGGGTATAAGGTTCAAGATCGTGACTGACTGTAATTCTCTGCGCACCACCTTGACAAAAAGGGATTTGATCCCCAAAATAGCGAGGTGGTGGGTGCAGTTGCAGGAATTTGATTGCGAATTTGAGTATCGCCCCGGAAATAAAATGGCTCACGTCGATGCCTTAAGCCGGGCACCCATAGACGCCGGACCTGAAAATATGCACGTCGTTGATGTTCTTGCCGTTACAACAGAGGACTGGATCGCTACAGTTCAATCCTCTGATGACGAGATACAACGGATCAAACGAATTTTGTCCGATCCCGAGACCGCAACCATTATTGATATCCAACAAAATTATAAATTAAAAAACGGTCGCGTCTATAAAATTGTAGCGGAAGGCGTGTTAAGGTGGGTAGTGCCAAAGGGCTCTCGATGGCAAATAGTTAGAGCTAACCATGACGATGTCGGGCACTTCGGATTCGATAAGACATTAGACCGGGTTCGTGCTTTGTACTGGTTTCCTAAAATGAGATCATTTATTAAGAAATATGTGTCTGCGTGTTTGGAGTGTGCGCATCACAAATTACCGAGTGGTGCGCAACAGGGATATCTACATCCTATACAAAAGGTAGAAGTTCCCTTTCACACTATACACGCTGACCATTTAGGCCCCTTCAATAAAAGCAAAAAGAAAAACTCTTACATTTTAGTCATAATCGATGCGTTCACAAAATTCATTACATTGGCACCAGTCAGGAGCACAAAATCATCAGAAACTATGAAGGTAATTAAGAGTTTAATTGGATATTTTGGAACCCCCACTCGTCTAATCACGGATAGAGGGACTTGCTTCACGAGTAAAAAGTTCAAAGCATTTACTCAATCTCTTGGCATTAAGCACATACTTAATGCCGTGTCAACACCTCGAGCTAATGGACAGGTTGAACGGTCGAACAGGACTATCCTGGCTTCTTTAGGTGCGATGACTCACGGGAAGGATCCTCGAACATGGGATCAGTACCTTCCCGATGTACAGTTAGGTATAAATACTACAGTACATGATGTCACTAAGAAATCGCCTAGTGAACTATTATTTGGGCGTAGGGTAACCAATCCATCACAGGGTATTCTGAATGAAGTTATTTCTGATACCGGTGATGGATTGGTACAAGGTAGTATAGAAGACGTTAGAGCAGATGCAGGCTGCTTGATGCAAAAGCAAAATTAATGAAAAACGATACAATAGTCATAAGAAAGCTGCTAAACAATACAAAGAAGGAGACTTGGTTCGAATCGTACGGGCAATTGCATCAGGCAGCGGGCAGTCCAAGAAGTTAGAGCCAAAACTACAGGGACCATACAGAGTGATAAAGGTATTGCCAAACGACCGCTATGTCGTTGAAGATACCCCACTATCACGGAAGGGGCGACGCTATGAAGCTATTATTGCTGTAGATAAGATGCATCCCTGGTTGTCATTTAATTCCATCTCAGAAAGTGATAATGATGATAGCCCTAGTTCAAATAGCGAATGTGGTAATGACAGTTTTACTGACCATGATAGGAACCCACTCGAAACCTCCTCACTCGACACCAATGCTTAGACTATAAGTTATGTTAAAATATAAGTGAAAAGTCCATGGGTATACCGTGACCAGGAAAAGATTCCTGTTCAAGGTATCGCATGGTATGATTGACAGGCTGTCTATTGTGGGCATGATTGGCGCAATGATGTGCCGCCTAAGGATAAATCAATGGACAGCCTGAAGTGACGTTCGGGACTACTTATTGTGGGCATGACGTGTACAATGATGTGCCACCCAACGAGAAGCAATAAGTAGTCCTAGTGATGTTGATTTGGACCGCTTATTGTGGGCATGACGTGTACAATGATGTGCCGCCCAAGGAGAAGCAATAAGCGGTTCTAGTGATTTTGGCTTAGGTTGCTTATTTAATTGGGGCATGATGTGCACAATGATGTGCCGCCCAAGAAACTAATAAACACTATTTTATGATGTAAGCAGTAGTGAAATCTTGAATAAATTATAATTACAAAATGATTCGATATGTCTCGTAGTGAAATACTGAATTTGCCCTATTATTTTTATTTATTAATTAAAAACTGAATACAGGATAAGTCTTTGCTTTCTAGACTGTTTTTCAGGCGCAATGATGTGCCGATTTTGGATGTAACGTAGGTACTAAAACTAACTTAAATTATGAATTCGATAATGTTTGATTGTGAGATAATGATACTTTGCCTCTTAAGATGTATGTTAAACAAATGTAAAGTTAGAGTTATTTTTGTATTGCTACAAAATTAAATAATAACGTGATTGATTGATTACTACAAATATAGGGATGTAAATAAATACATAAATAAACCTAACAGAGGCCAAATAAAATATTTTATAGATGTCTGAAGTAGTTAAGTTTTTACTTTCTGGTTAAAATGTATTTTCTTAATTGTACTCGCAAAAATTACCACAACGAAGGCACTCGTTGGCGAGCGGATGGCCGAGCTGTTACAAAATATAATAGTATTGTGTACATTTAACTAGCAACACTGTTAAGAGTTGGCAACACCATACCCCTCCCACCAACCGTACTGCTTACGGGACAGCTAAGGCTTGACCATTCGATCGCCGATGGCCGACCCGAGAAGTTCTTATAACTAAACCTCTGCTTTATCGACCATTGGTCGTTGGGAGTTTAAATTATTATATACCTTATGCGAAATTGTGATCGTGATGAACTGATTTAATTGAATGAATTTGTAGAAGTTGTGCAGTGATTAATAATTAATAAAAGTATATAATCCTGAAGCTGTCGTTTTTCTGAGTTTTCTAACAACACACTTTGCACCCATCTTCCAATCACCCTGTATATCTAATAAGGTATTTTAATTTTGTTTACAGGACGATGAGGGGGAGCCAGAACCGGTGAGAGCAACTGCACTAAGATCGTCTCTGAGCCGAAGAACAGTGTCTGGGAACTCATTCCAACAGGACTTGACGCGGAACGAAGACTATTATTTAGAGAACAAAAATGGCGTCCCAATCGACAACGGTGTCACAACAAAGTAAAAATAATATTGAATTTAGTAAGTGCAAACGTTTGTGGCGACACCAACAACAAAGATGCACACTTATTGGTCGAATGAAGGTTGCACTCTAAGGGTTCATACGCACTATGCGGGTAGCCGCATTGCGGCTAGCCGTCCGGCTGACCGCAAGCACAATTATGTACGTAATATTCATTTCTATGCGCACTGCGATGCGGCTACCCGCAGACCGCTCCGGTCGCTCGGAGGGCTGCGGCCCGAGTGACGGCCAGCCGGACGGTTGCTATACGCCCTGTGCGGTTCAGTCTGCGGCTGCCCGCCATTGAGTGAGTGTGTGCACGTGGTACGTCTGGTAAAATGGAATTCGATACCGAAAAATTTATCATCGAAATCCAGAGTCGGCCAGCAATTTGGAACACCAAATTACCAGAGTATTCTGATAGAATATTAAAACAAAGAGCATGGGAAGAGTTAGTGCATATTTATCACGGTACGGAATTGACAAAGGAGGAAAAACAAAAACTAGGTAATTATCAAAATCATTTTATTTTTTAAATGTAATTATCCTGCCATTCTACCCTCCCTTCATGCATAAAATATTCTGCAAATAATTCTCGATATCCGAAAGCAGTTCTATTGTTTCTTCGCACGTTATCTCGAGTAATAGTTTCAGTTAGTGGATTACTTAATGAGTCTCTAAAAGAATATCCGTCTCTGTCTCTTACAAAGTTGTGTAAAATGCAAGCAGACTTAATAATATCACTAACTAAATCGATCTGAACATTAATTGGTCTGTGAAAAATGCGCCACTTATTCGCAAGTACGCCAAAAGTACATTCAATGTAACGTCTAGCCACACAAAGTCTATAATTGAATATTCTTTTTGTAATATTTAAATTATTTCTCGGATAAGGGCGCATCATACTCGTACTTTAAGCAAATGCCTCGTCTCCTACAAAAACGAAGGGGAAACAAGTTGCATTGTTTCCTGAAATAGGTGCTGGTTCAGGAATGTTCAAGCGGTTCTCTTGAATTTTTTTATAAAAGTTTGAGTTTTGAAATATTGCTGAGTCACCGAATCTTCCATATGCTCCAACATCAATCATCACAAATTTGTAGCTGCTGTCGCAAATTGCTAGCAATACCAAAGAAAAATATCCTTTATAATTGAAGCACATTGATCCACTATTGTTAGGTGCTATAATTCTAATATGTTTTCCGTCACAAGCACCTATACAGTTCGGAAAATGTGCTCTAGTAGAGAAACCATTTGCAATTTGAAGCCAGATATCTTTGGTTGGTTGTGGTAGGCATATATTTTTTAAGCAAAACCATATAGCTGCACATACTTCTCGAACTATTTCGGCGATAGTACTAATTCCAATCTTAAACATATAATGCAATTCTGCGAATGAACAGCCTGACGCCAAATATCAGAAACAATGTTTTTTTTTTAGGTTTGAGTATTCAAAAAAAATGGAGAAATATTCGCGACTGTTTTGTGAAGGCCCATAAAGCGAAAGAGACTAAGAGCGGATCAGCGGCAAAAAGAAGACTTCATATGTTTTCTACGATAGTTTGTTATTTTTAAAATATACTGTAACTGTCAATAGCACAACGGGGAATGTAACTACAGAAAATGAAGATGGTAACACAGCTATGCAAAATGAAGAAACACTTCCATCAAATACTTCATGGGCACCAAAGAGAAACAAGAAAAATAATAGTGATGATCTTATCGGACTTCCATCAAATACTTCATGGGCACCAAAGAGAAACAAGAAAAATAATAGTGATGATCTTATCGGTAGAGAGTTAGTCGGGGCCTTGAATAGAAATTTAGAAAGAAAGAGTGTTGAAGATGACGCCTCTTTTTCTTGTCTCTAGTAAAAGAATTTAAAACAATTCCAGAACATATGCAATTGCAAAGTAAATTAGATATTTTAAAGGTAGTTAAAGATGCGCAGATTTTCAATTATTCGAACATTGATTATCCAAGGCCTAATTCTTACCGGGGATATCAAACGTCACATTATTCTGGTAATAGTCCCTATTCTCACCGTACAAACTTCTCGGAGGTTGGACGAGGGAATACCCATCATGGATATCAAACGGCACAGTATTCAGGAAGTAATGTCTACACGCAGCCTGTGCAGTATTTGGAGTTTGGACGAGACACGTCTCAAGAAATTGTGAGGAATCCGACGAATGCACAATCGCCAATTTCCGAAAAATCTCAGGAGAGTGATTATCGGAATCCGACGAATGCACAATCGCCAATTTCCGAAAATTCTCAGGAGAGTGAAATTATTAAAGTAATTACAAAATCAGTTCCATATAGGAACTGATTTTGTAATTACTTTAATAATTTAACTCTTACTTAACTATGTGTGAATTGTATGTGTAATGTAGGTCCTTGCGCTTGTTTAAGACTATTTTTTGTAATTACTTTTCAACGGTTATTGTGTAAAACATAACCTAACATTTCCTAAGGGGAGATGGGTACGCAGTGAGCCATTTATCCTGGGTAAGCAATGAACCATGGTTCATAGTGTACCACATCTAATTGCTTTGTTTTATGCTATCTATACAGGTATTATTCAGTCAACCTCTAAATGTTAAATGTGAGTATAATTACTATTTGTTTATTTCAGCATGGGACGAAACACGGTAGGAAGGGAAGCCCGTAAAAAAGGGTATCACACCGGAGAAGATATCCAAAGAGGAATAGATAAACACTTGTCGGGACTGAGTATCAGAAAAGCAGCCAAAGATTGCAACCTTCCCTATCCAACACGGCGAAGGTACATAGCAAAATACAGGAACAATCCGTCTTGTAGACTAGAGCCCCATTATGATGCAAGTGAAATTTTTACTGACCAGCAAGAAGACAGCATAAAGAAATATTTATTAGATTGTGCTAATAAATTCTATGGCCTAACTTCTAAAGACTGCCGTAGAATTGCCTACCAAATGGCAGTGATTAACAAAATCGAAATGCCGCCATCGTGGAAAGTCCATGAAATGGCAGGCCGAGTTTGGATGAGGGGGTTTAGGGCAAGACATCCTGAATTGTCTGTGAAAAAACCCGAGCCTTGTAGTATAGCAAGAGGTACAGCATTTAATAAAATAAACGTCCAAAAATTTTTCGACAACCTTAAGGAAGTTTTAAGTCGCACTCCATCTTTTGCTAATGGAAGCCGAATATATAATCTCGACGAAACCTCCACGACAACAGTGCAACGTCCACATAAAGTGCTGACAGCTAAAGGACGCAGTGTCTGTAAAGTCACAAGTGGCGAACGTGGAATCTTAAGCCGGGTCCAGACGAGTGTAACGTGTAATGTAATCCACCGTGTAATGTAACACGAATTCTACGTGTGGACGGCACTACGAGCATTACATGTAACGCTCGCGCGGCGCTCGGGGTTGATCCATCGGCTGTCGGTTTTTCGCGCGAACACAAAGACGCTCGCAGTGCTCGTTTTGGCGCATCCACACATGCCCGGCGGCACGGCCGGCGGCACGGCCGCCATCTCAGCCGCGGCACGCGCGGCTTTTGGTTGCCGGCGGCAGTTTGCTTGCGGCTTCGATACGGAGTGGTAGTGTTGTCGTATAATTTCATAGAAGTAAATAACGAAATGACAGAATTTAACTGGGATGATAGTGCAGTACTTTTATTAATAGAAAAGTATCAAGAAAATGAACCATTGTGGAACCCAAGGCATATGGATTTCAAGAATCGCAACAAAAGAAATGATGCTATTAGGGATATTGCTTCTGTGTTCAACATAGCATCATCAGAAATTGAGAGAAAACTGAAGAATTTATCCAGCCATTATTTTCGAGAAAAACGCAAATATGAAGAATCTGAAAGGAGTGGATCTGGACGGGAAGATGTTCAATTGCCGAAATGGTTTGCTTATAAGGCGTTATCATTTCTTAGTGACAAGAATGCACCGGTACCGACTCTGAACAGCCACGCACCTATTGTAAGTACCCATCAAATTCTTATAATCAAGTAGACTAGTTGGTCGCCCATTGATCGAAATTCGACCATAATTAATTTAAAATACATATTTCATTAAGTAATATTTTCGTAAATAGGGGTACAAAGATTTTTTCTCGCGTATTAATATTAGATACCTACTACCTACAACCCGGTAACAATATATAATACCACGGAGAGCGGACGAGCATACTCTCGTATTTGAAAGGTTCAAATACGAGAGTATGCTCGGTGCAGTCGGCAAAACGCTCACCGAAAGCGAAGTATTCGGGAATAAGCGCTCATCAATAGTGTAGGTATAGGCGTCATCAATGGTGACTGTATACATGTAATGTTTATAAGCTTGGTTTTTAGGGTTCCGTACCCAAAGGGTAAAACGGGACCCTATTACTAAGCCTCCACTGTCTGTCTGTCTGTCTGTCTGTCTGTCTGTCCGTCCGTCTGTCTGTCTCCAGGCTGTATCTCATAAACCGTGATAGCTAGAAAGCTGAAATTTTCACAAATGATGTATTTCCGTTGCCGCTATAACAACAAATACTCAAAATAAAAATAAAAAAATATTAAGGGGGTCCCCATACAATAAACGTGTGAAATCGCAAATTATAACTTTGTTATTCATATATTTGTATGAAAAACAAAGTTATTTTTTGTTGCCGAAAAATGTTTGTATTTTGGCTAGTTGTAGGTAATAGATACGTTCATTTTTCATAGATAATGGTACGGAACCCTTCGTGGGCGAGTCCAACTCGCACTTGGCCGGTTTTTATTAAATATTTACATACTGATTGGATATTTCAAAACATAATGTTAAAGCTTGTTTGCAATTATTTATAAGATTTCCTTTTTATTTTCAGTCTTCTCAAGTTAATATCACTCCCCAGACTACGCTACCTTCGACAAGGAGGTCACGAAAGCGAAACATAGAGGGAGATCCTGAAGTTGATGAAGCTTTGCAATTACTGAGGGAGATTACATCTAATGCAAGGCAACGCGATGATGCTGCTATATTTGCAGACTATATAAGTAGCAAGTTGGGGAAGATGGATCATTACACGATGTGTACAGTACAACATCAAATCCAGAATATTGTCTATGAAGCAGAAATGAGAATGGGTCCGATGAATTTTGATACCAATAATACTACTCAGCCTCTTCGTTATCAAAATGTTCGTCCAGGATACTTCACAGGCCAACCTACGAGTACAACGTCAGCAATGTCACCATCGCCCTCAACTTCGCGCTCTTACTCTGTTCAAGCAGACTATGAAATGCAAAATAGCCCAGATGTCAACACAAGTGACAGTCTGTTACAAGTCTTGGAAAATAATTTAACCGAAAATAGTGTTATAGGTTAAAATCAATGTTTAAATATTTTCAGTTGAATTATTTTATTTTAATAAAAGCTTAAAATTATTGATAAATGTTTCTGATTCCTAAATAAAACAATTATTTGAATAATCATATTTTATTTCTTTAAAACATTATATTTGATATTGCCAAGGAAGCTGACCTTGTTCCGATAGAAAATTACATTTTAGCTCATTTCTAATTACACTTGGTTCTACATTTAGAGCGATCTGCGGAATATTTTGTTGCTCTTCGTTCAAAACTCCATCAGTAGTTCTTTCATTTCTCTTCATAAAATTATGCAGATGCACACAAGCCATCACGACAAGTTTTGCTTTCTCATTTTGTAAGCCAATGCGTGAATGTAAAATTCTGAATTTATTAGATAAAATGCCAAACGCGTCTTCTACAACCATGCGCCCGCGACTAATTCTATAATTAAAAACCCTCTCAGGTGATCCTTTTGCATGATATCCAGAAAATGGTTTTATTATATTCTGTGAGATGGGGAAAGCATCATCACCGATGAAATAAAAAGGTACAGGTGTATTTCTCCCTTGTAATGGAATCGCTTGTGGCAGACTTAATCAAATAAAGTTGAATTGCGTAGAACTCCACCATCAGATATTCTGCCCTGACATCCAATGTCCACGTATAAAAAGTTATAATTGGCATCGATTAAAGCTAGCAAAACAATACTGAAATATGACTTATAATTAAAAAACTCAGAACCGCTATTAATTGGACATGAAATACGTATATGTTTCCCATCGAGGGCACCTACGCAATTAGGTACATTCCATTTCTGCATGAAACTCCGAGCCACTGATAGCCATTCTTCCTGTGTATTCGGCATCTGTAAAATAAAATTGTTTGTGATATTTGTGTGTGTAGTTCTAGTTATATGTATGTAAAATGTGTGTGAAGTTCCAGGTACAGTATAAAATCATAGATATTATAATTCGACTAGGAATAGATATGTTACTTAGGAAGGTTCAGTTTCTAACTACCTAATGTGTTACGGATATTTGTACTTAGCCTTAAATAATTGGATAATGTAGATACCAACGCTTGACAAACATCTGGAATTATTAAAGAAATAACTTGTGGAGACACTTTAAACAGCGTACCGAGTGAAAAATAAGAGTCTCCTGTAGCCAGGTATCTCAAAGTAATTGCTAGTCGATCGGAAGCTGACACAGCATTTCTCCAGCGAGTGTCAGTTTTTGATATCATGGGTCCAGTTAAATTCAGTAATATTTCAAATTCTTCACTAGAGATCCTTAGAAAAGTGTTAAATTTCGAACGAATATTTCTTCGGTTTATGTCATCCTTTCTAAAATCTTCAAGTATCAGGGACACATTAGGCCTATTTCGTAGACTTGGTCTGACCCAATATCTTCGTTTGATTTTGCGGTTCTTTTTACGAATAATAACATACAACACTACACTTGCGATACACGCAACTATATCATAGTCCAACATCTTTCAATCCTACGTACACGACTAACTTCGACGAAAGTCACAACACTACTGCGAAAATTGCAACCGCATCTGCAGGCCGCCGGCAACCGCCGGTAAAGCCGGCGGCCTGCATTCAGCGGCAAGGCGGTCTGAAACCCGGCGGCATAAGCCGGCGGCATGTGTGGATGCGCCATTTGGACGGCGTTCGTGACGGTTGTGTCGTATGTACGTTCATGATGTGGAGTGACGAACAATCGCTTGAACTTATTAGTTTGTATCAAGAAAAACCTGTTATTTGGGATCCAAAAAACCCGCAATACTATAAAAAAAAAACTGAAACACGATGCTTGGAGTGATATTGCTCATTCATTGGAAAGAGATGTAGAAGAATGCAAAAACAAAATGATTAGTTTGCTTGCTTCACATCGAAGAGAAAAAGGAAAAGTAAAGAAGAGCCATAGTTCCGGAAAAGGTATGTTTTATTATAAATTTCTGTTGCTTTACATATTACACACTTTTATTTATTAATTTAGTTTTTACTTAGGTATTATCACTTACTTGCTATTAGTACAATTATTACTTCTATTATATACCCACTATATTACTATATTCTACTATATTTTACTATACATATATGTACTATATTCTATTGTATTGTTTATTTATTGTAATTTATTTTACAGGTGGGGATGAAACGTACAAAAGTACATGGTTTGCTTACGAGGCGCTGGCATTTTTAGGAGATCGAAATAATCCAAGGAAACGACGCAACACAGAGGTAACTGCATTGAACTAGTTTCCTTCGACTTGATAAAAAAAACTTAACAATATGTATTCTGCCAAGAAACTGTACCCTCGTTCATAAAATAGTCATTAAACTCATCCCTAATTTGTTTTGCCGTTGAGGCAGCTCTTCTAGGTACATTATTCAATGGAAGTAAAGATGACATTTCACAATCTCTCCGCCAACTACCTTCACATAATCTTCCGTTTTGGTCGCTGTCAAGTGAGCCAGGGGGTGCATACAAGTTTTTAGATGAATCCGTGTTTCTCAAAAAATTATGCAAGTGTGCAATAGCCATGACTATAGTCTCCACGGTTTTGGGCTGAAGGAGCATAGGTTTTCGTAGAACTCTGAACACAGATGCTGTGATACCAAATACATTTTCTACAATCCTGCGAGCTCTGCTTAACCGGTAATTAAAAATTCTTCGCGGCGATCCCTTGGGGTATTCTCCTGGATAGGGTTTCATTATATTGTTTTGTAAAGGGAAGGCAGAGTCTCCTACAAAAACATATGGTACTACTTTGTTTCTACCTTGCAGTGCTTCAGGTGCAGGCAATCGTAACGAATTATTTTCTAGTTTTTTATATAATTCAGTTTCTTTAAAAAGTCCACCATCTGAAATGCGGCCTTGACATCCGACATCCAGAAATTTATAATTATATTCCGCGTCTACTAAAGCAAACATCACTATACTGAAATTCGATTTGTAGTTACGATATTCTGTGCCACTATGTACCGGAGCCTCGAGAATGACATGTTTACCGTCCATGGCTCCGGCACAATGGGGAAAATTCCACAATTCATCAAATCTGTTTGAGATCTGGATCCATTCTGACTCTGTTTTTGGCAGCTGAAACAATGAATTTCTTTTTAATTACAGATTACAAATGAACCGGAACAGAGTGCATCTACAAGTGTAGAAAATGATAACAGTTCAGAATTTATATCACCAACTGGTCAGGCCCCCAAAAAAAAGAAATCAGACGAAAATAAAAAAATGGGTATGCTTTCGGAGGCTCTTGGCCTGCTTAAGAGTGCTGCTTCTAGTCCTACTCCTGAACCCCGAAACAATAATCCAAACAATTTAGACAGTGAAACCCTTTTCTTTTCAAATTTTATATGCAGCAAGATGCAACAATATAACAGAAGTACTAAAAATGCCGTGCAGCGAGCAATAATGGACGTAATATTCAAAGCCGATGAAGGATGCACTAACTTTTCTCAACATTATTATCCATCGGCATTCAATTACAGTGGGTATACAACAGGCTCGGTTCCTTCATCAAGATACTGCAATGAACCACCTTCTTTGTCTAATCGCTCAGAACTTACTTCAGGGTATTCAACAGGTCAGAATCAGACAAGTTGCCCTACTGCTCCATATGCTTCACCTGTTCCCTCAGAATTATCTCAAACTTCATATGAAGATGTAGATTTTGTGAATGACCTGATTTGAAAAGAATAAATTTTGTACTACATGATTTGAAGATACAATTTGATTTAACTTTCTAATTTTAATTTTGGAATAATTTTAATTTTGCTTACCCTACTTAATACAATAGCTTAATTTGTTATTTTAATAAATAAATAAAAATATGTAAAACTCACCTTAATGTTTTCTTTCAATGATTTTATAATCGCTTCACAAACTTCTGGTACAATGCAAGACATTGACTGTTTTGAAATTCTGAAGGTGTATTGAAGGCTTGTAAATGAATCTCCTGTTGCCAAAAATCTTAGTGTTAGAGCCAGTCTATCTTGCGGCGAAATTGCAGATCTCATTATAGTGTCTTGTCTTGATATTTTAGGCGCAATGATTGTTAACAAATATTCGAAGTCAGTAGGCGACATCCGGGTAAAGTTTTTATATTGACCACTTATATGTTGAGATTTTAGTTCCACAAGTAAAGAAGATCTTCTTTTATACAAATTAGTTTTCCACCATCGACGCTTCCGACTTTTGCGGTCTTCAGTTAGTAAATACATGAAAATAAAAGCCGCACCAGCTATCACGACCTTCCTATTCGGCATGTTCGTAGCAAATGAGTGGAAACAGCTTTTGAAATATTTTCGCGTTCACAATTCGCTTTGAGTTCGTGTGCCGTCCACACTGTTGATGCTAAATTACACGTAATCTTACATTACACTCGTCTGGACCCGGCTTTAGTTACAAATTGCTGTATTGTAAATGCGATTGGCCAGGCCTTACCTCCAGCAATGGTATTTCCAAGAAAAAACTTCAAGGCACACATGCTGTATGGGGCACCTCCAGGGACACTTGGGTTAGCCGCACCTAGCGGTTGGATGAATGCGAAATTATTTGTAGAAGTAATGAAGCATTTTATCCAGGTAATTTGCATATTTGTTTGGTATTGATATCTGTAGGTGTGGAATAGACAACTTATTTTGATTTAACTATGCCTATTTGTTTCAGTTCACTTCAGCATCGAGGGATAACCCAGCTTTGCTTATTCTTGATAATCATGAGAGTCATCTGTCTATAGAAGCTCTAGATCTAGCTAAAGCCGGAGGTGTGACTATACTTACACTTCATCCTCATACCACGGCTAGGATGCAACCTTTGGATGTCGGACTAAATGGCCCTTTCAAGTCGTTTTATAATGGGGCAATAGACTCATGGTTATTACGTAATCCGGGGAAACCTTTAAGCATTTACAATGTTGCCGAATGTGTCGGTATAGCATATTTGAGAGCTATGACTCCAACAAACATAACTCAAGCGTTCAAAAAATGTGGTATATTCCCCTTTGACGATCAAATATTCACAGATATTGACTTTTTACCAAGTGAGGTAACTAATAGACCAGCACCAAATGTAATAGATGTAGAGGACAATTCTGGTAGTAATGGACGTTGTGGGTCACCGTCTATATTGACACCAGCTATTTACAGTGACGATGATGAAACTGACGCAGAAATTGAGAACATTATGGAAGAATGTCACGATAACAAACCGTTACCATCCGCTTCATATCGCACACCATCGACACTAACACTGGTTGGAATTAAGCCGCAAGAAGAAGTATCCCGTGCTATACTGGTTGCTTCCGAATCAAACAATATTTTTCAGTCGCAAGTGATGTCTAGTCCCAAGATTCCAACTCAAGAGACTGCATCTTGCCAGCCAACTGCATCCACGTCCAAAGTTCAGACTTCATCTAAAATAGAGACTAGCTCTCCAAAAATGTTAGGAGTTCCCAGTAATTTTATTAAACCAAAGAATTTCAGGCCACCATTGAAGGCAGGACCCCGTAAGATTACCAAGAGAAAACTAGGAAAGAGCATGATAGCTACAGACACACCAGAGAAAAACGCTTTAGCTGAAAATAAAAAGAATAAAAACCAGAAACGTGTAGCCATAAGAGAGAACAATCAGATACTACATCAGACGAGGAAGAGTTTATTTGCAGTGGCTCATCTTCTGGAGGAGATTTTTTTATTGAATCTGCAGAGGAAGAAGTTGTTTTAAACGATAACTTCTCTCCATTGTCACGGAAACCTCGACCTGAAGATCACGTAATTGTTGCATTCACTATAAAAAAACGGAGGTTTATTACGTAGCACAAATATTAGAAGAGTTGGAGGAAGAAGACGGCGATTATTATGTGTCTTTTTTCAAATTAAAAAGCAAATTTACTCAAACATTTTCGCTGCCACTGGAACCTGATACAGCAGCTGTGAATATAAAAGACATAAAATACATTTTACCTCCTCCCAATATAAACGGCACGGTACGTCGACAAGCCACTTACAAATTCCCTATCGATATATCCCTACTGAATTTAAGATATTAATAACGTCATATCTGTAAGATTTTTGATTTTGATATTTCTATTAGGTTAATTAGTATTTTCGAAGATATTTGATTTTTTTTTTATTGCTACGTTGAAATTTTTTATACTTACTTATCTCTCGTGAACATACTATGACTGAGAACGAGCGAACTGATTATTCCTATTTTTTACCTATTGTTAAGTACAATTTGTGATTTAGGCATACAAAAATAATTAAGACTGATTGTGATAAATACATAGGTGATGTTATAAATCCTCAAAGTAATGTTAATTAGTTAGTACAAACTGTTTTTTCTTTTTTAATTTGCAGTAAGTATAGTTTGTCTTCTCAAAACTTTTTAAAAGTTTATAATTACAGTTAAAAATTAAGTTTTAAGACTGATTGCGTAGTTTTTATATAAGCCAAAACCTATTAAATAATGAAACTTACAAATGTTTTATTTATTTTCCACTTAAAACAAACAATCTTCGGTTTTTATATTACTGTGATTCATTGTGTACCACCTGGATCATTTAGTACCACCCCCCCGGTTCATCGTGTACCCTTAGGTGTACACTATGAACCATTTCACTTGTTTTTAAAAAACCTGTATTAATTAGGCTATAGCAAATATTTTCCATTTTTTTTAGCGCAGTTTGGTATCTTATTAAATTACCTATCTTCTGAGATAAAAATATTTTCTTAGACTGTAATAACGACCGTGCTAGAGCTCTTCAAACTTTTGGTGGTTCAATGGCTACCACCCCACCCTATACATATTTATTTTACTTACCGTAGCACTATTATTAACTTTGCTTCCGGTTTAATACTATTGCGTAATTGTGTGTCTTGCTTTGTTATAAATTTTTCTAAAATGTTCAATAATTCTTCAAACGTTTTTATGCTCATTCTAGTAAATCCGAAAAACTTATCTTCATATTTTTTTAGTTCTTCGAAAAATATTGCAAAATGCTTGCTCTCATCTCGTGTTTGCAAATAAGGATGCACCCAGTACTTCTTTCTTTGTTTTTTTTTCTTTACGTAACTTGTGTAAATGTAGTAAATAGCTGCAACTTCTTCCACGTCCATCTTTCAAATGGATCGACATGACCGCAAATCGCAACGGTTCTTCAACCGCACGTTGCGGTTGCGAATGCGGCTGCCCGCGATCCGGCTGGCCGCATTCGCAACCGCATCCTGCGGTCAGCCGCGCGGCTAGCCGTAATGCGGCTACCCGCATAGTGCGTATCATGCTATGGCAACTTGGAGTAAAACGAAAATTCAGTTTTTTTATTTAAAACAGCTCCATCTATCAAATCATTAAGGTAAAAAAATTAGATTTGTTCTTCGTTAGTCCCACTGAATTTTGTCCTACATAAAAAATTCCTGGGTCGTCCCATACAATATGCTTTCTTCGTCCCAAAATATAATTTTAATTATTTTATTCCCGCTTCGTCCTATTTTATATTCCTTCTACGGCCCATATTTTTTTTGTATAAGCCAAACTTACTTTTTTGTACAATCGGCAAAAAGGGTTACGTATTATTAAATATTTAATATCAATCAACTATTTAAAACAACCGCTCCTCTCTGTCTTCTCCGCGAGAGAAAATTTACTCGTATTATTTTATAATAACACTCTTTAACCACTCTCAGTTAAGTTATACGTAAACAGCTGACGTCTCTGGAATCTGTTTAGAAGAGCAGGTAAAAAATGTCCACCCTTTTTTTATTGCGTCCTTTGTTTGTTTGCTTGTATTGACTAATTTGGCCAATAGCATTACTTTCCGTTATCAGCAAAACGGGCTTCACGGTAGCTCCTGTGATGCACAGTGCATTTAACTCACTCGTCACTTAGTTACAGTGTGCGTAAAGTGAGGAATTGATCAAGTTAGTCATAGGTAAGTTAATATTTTTATCTGAAGTAGGTATTATTGCTAAATTAGAAGTTAAATACCAAATAATTGTTCTTATATTTAAATAATACTAATTAAGGAATCAATTATGTTAAGCTAATAATCCTATTTAACTTACAAATCATAAATAACTATATGGGCAACTAAATCATTTATGCTTTAATTTCAGTTGTTCTACAATGGAACCAAATCTTAGTTTACCATCTACCTCACGGGAGCCAATCTCATTTATAGAATCCAAAAGAGGTGAACCTATTCTGCTATATGGTGGTTATGAACACACACAAAAACGAAAGAACAAAAATGGCTCAATAATTTGGAGATGTGTGAACAGAAAGTGCCGTGGTGGTATGGTTACGGTAAATAATAGTGTTCAAAAGATTTTAAATCATAACGTTTGCACACCTAGTGAATCAAAAAATAACATCAAAGAGGAATTATATCGCTGCAAGAAAGAAGCAAGAGCTGCGGATGGGAAATCGATCCCATCTATTTTTAATGCCGGTTTAAGAAGATTAAAGGACAGAGGAACTGACATTGTAGAAGGAAAATTACCAAACCTCTGTAACGTTAAGGGCAGTCTCTACAGTGCACGTAACAAAGCGCAACAAATCCAGAAATCTTCATTTCGTAATCCGTCTGAAGTTCAAATTCCAGTAAGCTACAAATCTTTTTTATTTTTTGATTATTATTATAAGAAAACAAGAATAATAGCATTTGCTGAAGAAGAAAGCAGAAGACTTCTCAACGACGTCCAACATTATCTAGCGGATGGTACATTTAAATGTGTGGTGAAGCCATTTAAACAATTGTATATTATTTACGGTGATCTCGGGAGTACCAGTGAAAAAATTAATGTGGTGCCATAAATATGTACTATTAATGAACAAAAAGGAATCCACATATGAAACTCTGTTCTCTCTTATTAAATCGCAAATTCCTGAATGGAATCCCATTTCATTCAGAACTGATTATGAGAAAGCAGCCATGAATGGTATCCGTAGAATATTTCCAAACGTCACATGCAAAGGTTGTTACTTCCATTTCTCTCAAGCTCTTTGGAAAAGAGCAAAGGCATTGAAATTAAATAAAAAGAGAATGTTTAAGAAGCATATTGCTCTGTGTTCATCATTAGCTTTGCTTCCATCAAAACTCAAATGTGATGGCTGGCTATACATTATGGAGGATTGTCCCAGAACAGACAATATCGATAAATTTAATGATTATTTTGTGTCAGCTTGGCTTAATAATGAATATTTCAATGGCTGACTGTTCTGTAAATTTAAACTGTAGTAATTATAAGATGATTATTATACCATTTCTGTGATTTTGATTGTGATACTTGATAATAAAGATGATTTATACCTAAATGTTTACAATTGTTTTATTATTGAATTATATTTCAAAAATGTTTTTTTTTTTTGTTGACTATACTTTTAAAGTACTTGTAGTTTGGGACGAAACACAACTTCAATAGTGATGTGGGACAAACTAAGAATTTTTTGGAATGTGGGACAAAACTTCAGGACGAACGAAGAATAAATCAAAAATAAATTTTATGCCAAACTGATACCCAAGTAGCCAACAAACCGCCCCTAAGACGACCCGACCAACAAATGTCTTAAAAATTTATTGTAGATATCTTAGTAAGTAGGCCAGTAGACAAATAAATTCTCCAGCTGTTGTTATGGCTAAAATGTATGTAATGTATGTCCCTCAAAACATCTTCTAGATACAAGGGTCAGTTAAGTAAATGTGGGCACAGCATTTCAGAACATGTTATGAAAGAGTTAATAATACTGTTTACATAAACTTCAACCCTATTTGTTGAATGTGGTTTTGCAGAACTCTAAACACTGATTTCAAGATATCTTGTAGGTTGACTTCAGATCAAGAATTAGACTTAAAGATATCTACAATACCTTATTGAAACTACAGACATTCAATCTTATCTTAGTGAAGTATAATTAAAAACTTATTTTGCTATAAAGTGCGTAGAACTTTATTTTAGAAATAATGGTGAACTTTTAAAAGATAACAAAAACTGTTTTAAGATTTATGAATGGCGATTTAACTGTAGGCATACTTAATACAAATTAGTTTTGAGAATACTTACCTGGTTTTTGGTATTCCAAACTTAGTTTAAAACGATTTAATATTAAAGAAAGAAAAGACTTAACAAAATCCTTTTTGATTTAGCAAAATCCGGTCGCTGGGTAGCCTTAGGGGCGGATTTAAGATAAAGATTACTTACAACTTAAGATCCAATTTCCAACTTAAGATAAAGTACAGATATGTAAGAATTAATCAATATTCTTGTTTGCTACTTGGTTATCATCAATATGTTTCACATATGGAATCTCTATTGTAATAGCTCCAGAGTAGAGTACATTAAATATAGTGTAGAAGGAGATCAAAGACAATAGGTTTGGTACGATTTGCCTTGATTGTCGTTCTTATATTCTAAACTGTCCATAGCCACTCCGTCAATTATTGTACTCTGTGCACCCTGTGAAACCAACCTATATCCAATCACCGAGTACATTGTAACCAATGGCCCAATACCATACTAGAACCTTTCATTTGATCTGATTGAGTGATTGATTTAAGTTCCACACCTAATATATTATTTCATGTTTTCAGGTGTGCCTCTACACCTGTTTCCGAATCCAGAGACAAGTGCAGAGAAATTTAAAACTTGGACTTTACATATTGGTGGTGAAATAGCTACATTGGATCATCATATTATCTATGGCAACAAACGTGTCTGTCACAGACATTTTGAAGAAATTCATAAGTATCCAACTGGTAGACTGTCTAAATTGGCAATTCCAACACTACATATCCCAGGTAATACTATTCGTTGTTAACTATCATATTCATCAATTCATTTATTTTGTTGAAACAAATAGAAATATAGAAGTAGAAATATATTTTATTGACATAAAAGTATGAACGTACATGTGAATGAATATCATGGTATATATGTTATAGTCAAAGTCCGATACACAGTCTCTTCGCGGAAGGACTGGTTTATCCTAGGTTTGGCCAAAGCCATCAGGCAATCCCCGAAATACATTTCAATTTCGCCCTTTGCCTGAAGTATTTTTAGTCAAACCCAGGAGCTCCTAACTTTTCAGTCAAACGTCGAAAGTAAATTATTCTGTTTCGGTTTTGGCCTAGTCAATCCTAGAAGCGACTGCAAAACTCGGTCAAACGTTGATCTGAACATGTTTAAACAGGTTCATAATGTCTCTCGCGGTGTTCCGACCGATTGTTTTGTCATTTCATGTTCGTTCATTGAGCGTGCGGGCGTGTAATTGTGTAAAATTGAAGATGAGTGAATCAAACGGTGTTGTTGTTACTAAAAACGTGGATAAAGAAGCTTTAAAAGTAAAGTTTAAAGAGAAAATTTCTAATTTGAATAAAAATAAGTGTTCATTTCACATAAAAAACAAACAGTTGTATGAGCAGATTATCAGTGAGGTAGAATCCGCTAAAGTAGCTGAAAAGAAAACGTCTTTGCAGTATCGCCGTCTCAAACGCTACGACGTTGTTTGTTTTGGGGACGAAAAAAAAATGATTAAGCCAATGTCAGATACAAAAAATATACAATACTACGTTACGGATGACGAGTTATTCGATGTGATTGAATGTGCTCATCAGGAATGTGGTCATGGTGGTAGAGATCTCACATTGAAAGCTTTAAATAAAAAGTATGCAAATTTCACAAAAGAGTGCGTAAACTATTACTTGGATTTATGTGAAACGTGTCACAAGAAAAAGAGAGAGTGACCAAATTAGTCTCTCCCAGGTTTGACGAAAATTGTTTAGTCAAAGGCCGAAAATTTACATTTGTTTGGGCTTTGACTAAGTCATTCAGTCTGACCTGAGGATTGACCAGTCCAACCTAGGAGCGCCGGAGCTTCGGAGTTTGCCTATAACATATATATATTTATCGTGCATGTTTATAATGTGACCTGGCAATTGCAAGGTTTATTATGGTATTAATTTTCTGTCTGTATGTAGTCCAATGTTTGTAGCCAGGTGTTTATTATCGTTATGTCATTTTTATAGAATGGGTTAATTAGTAGTACCTTGTCGATAATAAATATACACAGTATTTTAAATATTATTCTAGGTCTGCAACCGCAATCACTCGGTGAAGCAATGGATATGTCAACCTCTGATCAGAATCCTCCTCTGAGAAATCAATTACAAGAATCTGATTTTAATACATCAGGTATGTATATTTTATTACTAAAAATTTGTAATTCTATCAATCAAATATATTTTTATTCATGTAAACCATTATCAGGTACTTATGAATAGTCAGAATTTAGTTGTCTTGTTACAAAGAGTTGATTTCCTATGGAGATAACCAAGCAAGAAACTCCATGCTACTGTTTGAAACTCAAAATGTTGTGTAACAAGTAAAATTATCTCAAACAATAATTATGTCAGGAAAATGTAGGACAAAAGAGTTGCAACCTACCAAAGGTCTGTTGGTTCAGGTTTCTTATCTTTCCAAACCTTTGCGTGATTGTTTTATTGGGCGTCAACTTAATATAGATATTTAAGAGGATGCATCCTAAAAGTTGGCAACGTTGTATATAGCACAAATAGCTGTCAAATATACCTGATTTGATTAATTTGGAAATAATACTATATGGAAATAAGAAAAGTGGCTAAATAACTAACTAGTGTATTAATAATGAATTGCAATTATAACATTGAATTGATGTTGTACCTGTTTTACGTTTAAAAAAGGCATTAGGAAAGTCTCCAAATACTTTTTTTACATCTAAAACGATTAGTACGAACTATTCGATGTTTTATTAATTGTTGCATTTCATAATCAATATTCTAGTTCGCTAGTTAGCCAAATTTTTTATTTCCATACTGAAATATTATCAAATTAATCAAAACAGCGAAATATTTGACAGCTATTTACGACTTTGCCAACTTTCAGAATAAACCCTCTTAATTATATTTCAGGAAAAGAACTCATTGAAGCTATAATAAGCACGACGGCCTTAGTTTCAACATCAAACATTGAAGCTAAAATCAGCAAGCCAGCCCTAGCTTTAAAGTATATTCAGGCTATGCCGGCTCTAGCTTCCACATCAAATGTTTTAAGGACACAGCCAAATTATGTGACATCAGGTTTGTAATATATCTATACTAATATTATAAAGAGGTAAAATTGTTTGTAAGCATGTTTGTAGGAGGTAATCTCTGAAACTACACTATAATAATCCTATGTTCAAATCTTTATTGCGTAGATAACATATTTAGATCATGTTTAAATTCTATGCAATTTGACAATAACTATGAATATTTAATTTTCAGGACATCAAAATGTTATAAAACCTGACCAAACTCAATGCAGAGAGTGGAAAAGTCAAAAGACAACTATTCCAAAAAGTATGTATCTAATTGAACATAGTAAAACGCAGAATTACTGAATTGCATAATTAAACTTAAATGGAGATCCAGGCCTGTAGGTCATAAACCAAAAAGATACTTATTTAGAATAACATCATTTTAAAATCTTTAATATCTAAATCTCTTTTTTAAAGTTTGATTATTATTTGCTTAAAGAAAAATTACGTGTTTTTCAGGTCCTCGTGTCACTTTGGCGCAACATAAGGAATTTAAATTTGTTTTAAATAAATTAAGAAAATGTGAACGTGATAAGAAGTGTTTTAAAGCAAAATACATGATTGCAAAAAAAATGAAAACAACAACTGCATTCAATATGGTTTGTAAGAATATGTCATACACTACAAAGTTATTTTGCCAAATGCAAGCCTCTCAAAGTGGCAAGAAAAAGAAAGGAAGGCGATTCACACTTGAAGAAAAGATTTTGGCGTTGTCTCTATTAAAGCCATCTCCTAAAGCATATCGGTTACTTAGCAACGTATGTGTTTTGCCAAGCAGAAGAACACTGCAAAATTTACTGCATAAGATAAACCTCAAAGCTGGAATCAATGATATAATATTTGAGAATTTGAAGAATAGAGTTGCTAAAATGCCGAACAATTATAAATATTGTTCTTTAACATTTGATGAGATGGCAGTTGGAGCCGGCATTTCATATGACAAAACAAATGACAAAATATCAGGATTTGTTGACAATGGCAGTATAGTTGAAAAAGAATATTGTGACCATGTATTAGTATTCATGATAAGAGGCATTGTAAAAAAATACAAGCAGCCTTTGGCCTTCTATTATTGTAGTGGAAGCACTAAAACATTAGAATTAAAAAAACAGATAAAGCACATTATAAAAAAAGTGCAAGAAACGGGGTTGAGAGTCGTGGCAACAGTATGTGACCAAGGCACCTCCAATGTGGCTGCTATAAACGCATTACTTAAAGAAACGCGAGAAACATTTTTACGCAATGGACGAGAATACAAAGGGGGTGTTTTCTTAGTAAATATGAATAAGATTTTTCCAATCTATGATCCACCTCGCCTAATAAAAGGGATTAGAAATAATCTGATTACAAAAGACCTTAAATATACAATTAAAGGCCAAGAAAAGGGATTAGAAATAATCTGATTACAAAAGACCTTAAATATACAATTAAAGGCCAAGAAGGCATTGCGAAATGGGACCACATTGTGAAGCTGTATACAAGGTGCCCAGGTTATAAAGGAGTAAAACTAGTACTTCGTCCACCCATCAAAAGAAGATCCAGTATTACTAATTATGGATAACCACTCTTCACATATCAGTTTGGAAGGAACTAACTTTGCACGGGAAAATCACATCGTATTGCTGACTCTTCCACCACATGGTAGTCACAAGTTACAACCGCTGGATGTGGCTCTTCATAGCCCACTGAAAACTAAGTATGCTATTGAATGTGAGAAGTGGATGAATCAACACCCTGGCAGAGGCATAACTCAGTTTCAGGTGGCTAGCCTCTTTAATTCTGCCTTCAAACATGTTGCCACAATAGGAAATGCTGAGTCTGGTTTCAGAGCAACGGGAATATTTCCTTTTGCAGACGATCTGTTTGATGAGACCGAATTTGCCCCCTCGTCGGTAACAGACCAATATTTGAATGCGCTCTCTACATCGCATAATAACGATGTATCTTCAAGAGACCAAGTTGTAATCAGAGACGTTTCATCACCTATAAGTCCAACAATATTTACCATCTGTGATGAATTCACCGATCGAGCGGCTGACTCGGATGCTACTACCTTAGGAAGTGACATTGAAGATAACTCTGGATTCAACAAGGAAAACATATGTGTTGCTCATGACTTTAATGAAAAATTAACATCAGCCAAACAGATTATAACTTCAAAAGATGATTCTAATGCTGCAATTTCTCAAAATAAACCCTCAGATGACTTTGTGCCTAACAAGGAAAACTTACTTATTACTCAAGGTTCTGAAAAGACACAGATTGAAGAAAAACGAGTGGATTCTTTAAATATCACGGCCATTGCCTCAACATCTCAAACCGTAACACTAGCTCAGATAAGCCCACTTCCAAAAATGACTGATAAAAAAAATAGAACTAGAGTTTGCTTGAGATCCGAAATTTTCACAGTTGGAAGAAAAGCAGAAATTAGAAGAAGATAAGCGATTGAAAAAGAGCATGAGAGTTAGTAAGAGGGTGACTTTCGAACCTCAAGCCGGACCATCAGGAACAAACAATAAACCTTAAAAGAAATCAACACAGATGTTAAAAAGAAAGCGTAAAGAAGAATCTGTTTATTGCCCGATTTGTGGCGAGAAATACGAAGTACCACCTACAGAAGATTGGATCCAATGCATTGTTTGTAATGACTGGTTTCATGAGAACTGTACTGCTTATGAAAACGGTATATTTCGATGCGACTTTTGTAATGAGTAAAATTAATTATGTGATGATAAACTTATACGTAATTTTGATCTCTCTCTCTAGTCTAGATTTAAGACTAAACTTAACGTTGTAATAAAATTAATGACCAAAGTTCCTGATTATTTTAAGTTACAGATAAGTACAAAAGTTACCATTATATTCTTCTAAAAGTTTAATAAATGTTGATTATCACCAATCTTTATTTTATTTCACTATCTATTTAGATTTCTTTAAATGCGTACGTTTACCCCGCACGCGTAATTTTACCCTGATGCTTGCGTAATTTTACCCGCGTCACGGGGCAAGAGTACGCATTCGGAACATGTTACTTTAAACATACGTAGAAAAAAATCTAATTGGTATAGAACGTAAATTTACTTAAATAATGAAAATATATTAAATTCTCGACCAATTCTATAACCGATCAACACAGATATCTCGTTTTTTATAGTTCTTTAAGACCATAGAAAATAAAGTGCGTGCTCTTGACCCGAATGACTCTACACCTACAGGCACACACACATTCTATTTCTATGACCCCAGATTGGGCACCAAGGACATCTGAACTTTAGGATACCGTAAACATTAAACTAAAATTTGGGTCAGATTGACTCTTGTCTCTTCACAGAGCCAGAAATAGCATGCACCTACAGGCACAAGCTCATTCTATTTCCATGACCCCAGATTGGGCACCAAGGACAACCAAATGTTAATTTAATTTATTCATACAGCTAACACTACCTTACACGCTAACAATCAACTACTGGTTGCTCGGCTGTTACTCCGCGTTGCGCTTGATTAATTAAGATGCTTTCACACTCATACGTTCGCCTTCGAAACGGTTCATGCGCCGTCCCGTGGCTATTTATTGTGCTATACTCTTTGTAAACCGCCTGACGACGGCGTCGGAAACGATCGTACAAATTTTTCACAGTATAGGTGTGAGTGAGTCTTTAAAACCTCGGACTGCAAAATTGCATTATGTAAATTTGCTGAATTCGAACTTTATCGTTGTTATGTGAGGTGTATGGGTGAGTGAGTAATTTCCATGTATTCAACAATTACTTTGTAAGATGATCGCCGCGCATGTTGCAGTTTTTTATTAAAATTTGATTTTTATAGGATTTCCTATTTCTCTCTCGTTTGTTTATTATTTTATATGTTTTATAATAATGTGTTAGTTCTATTAATCTAGGATTGTTTGAAAGATGATTCTTAATATCAGTACTGAAAATTTGCATGAAATGATTATAAAAATTCGTTCTAGCCGTTGGATGATTTTATAACAATTTTAAGTTTATTGCAACATACCTGTGAACTTACTTTATGACAGGGGTTCGTTTACATATAATGGTCTGCATAAAAAAAAAAAAAAAAAAAAAAATGTATTCCGGATATTTTACTTTCGGCTCATCTTAACTTGCAGATTTATTTTTTAATTTCAGATTGATTTATGTTGTCATGCAGAGTTTAATAATACGGTTTATCAAACAAACACACATACATTATTATAATACCTATTATAAGTAACAGCTTGGTATCGGCTTCACCTTTGTCGGTGAGCGTTAAAGCTGGTTTTCTATTTCGTTTCTCACGATAAAATTGCAATTTGACAGAAGGGTTTTCAATCAATACGGTTTAATAAGTCGTAAGTATCATCAATTAGTTATACACCTGCAGTGTGATTCTGTAAGACCTCATTCTAAACTTCGAATCTGAATCCGCTGTGAGTTTCTTGATTGGCATTCTAAAAACTCGGTTGATACACTAGTGCTACCCTTGCGAGCGTGTCAGCGAGTTGAACTAAATTTACTGTGAGATTTTGACAGATAAAGTATGAGATGACGTAAAAAGTGGCATTCAGTAAGGTAATTCCCCCGTCACTTCGACGCTCACTTCGCACTCGAACCCGATTCAAAGTGTCAAATAAAAAGCATCTATTTTACGAGTGAAAACAGAAGAAATCCTATAGGAAGAGCGTTTAATAATATTTTGTATGTCACAGTGTTAAAAATTAGTACAATAACTATAAATTTGTGGTTAAAAACTACTTTTTGGGTGTTTGTGTAAAGTGAAGCGATAACGATGGCAAGAATGTTTGTGTTTAAATCTTTATTAGAAGAGGCTCATGCTTTGGATAAAATAGAAAAGCGTCGACAATCTAACCAAATTCGAAGTTTAACTTTATTAACCCGAGATGACGACTATGTGAGCGTATATAGGTTGTCAAAAGAACTTATTGACCAACTAGAGTCTGAGTTACTGCCTCTGATAAAGCCCACACAACGTCGAGGCAAAGGACTTTCAACTCGTATAAAAGTAAGTGCTTTATTTTAATAAGTATAAAGTTTGTAGTAGATTTGTAACCAAGCACACCAACATAATTTATCGCATAAAACTCATGAAAACACTTAATAATAAGGAGTAGTCCCTTTAGGTGGTTTCCCTGCTAGCAATGTTTTCATGTTAGTCTAAGGACCCTGTATTTATAGTTATAATATAGGTACTTGGTATTATTATTAGGCATGTAAATAACAAAATTGGTCCCTATTTTGTTTTGACTAGATCTAGATTACCTACTTAATTTTTTTTACTGATTTATTGTTTCACAGATATTATGCACCTTGTCATTCTTGGCTAATGGCAGTTATCAAAAAATTATAAAAGAAAATATAAGAACATATTTATCGCAACCATCAGCATCTCGTTGCATAAATCAAATAGTGGAAGCTCTTAATAATCCGGCAATAGTCAAAAAATAAATAAGGTTTCCTCAAAATATACAAGAAAGACAAATGTTAAAAGAAAGGTTAGTACTTAGGTATAATATTATAATTAAAGTGACCCTTCTTTGATTTTTTTATTTTTGTGATAGTTAATCATTACTTTAAATTACAGGTTCTACAAAAAGTTTGGCTTTCCAGCAGCTCTTGGGTGTATCGATGGCACTCTGGTGGCATTGAAAAAACCAGTAGAGAATGAAGAACGTTTCTACTGCCGCAAAGGTTACCATGCAAGAAATGTGCAATTGGTAAAATGGATTTCAATGTTGTAATCTATTACTCCTAATAGTAATAGATTACAACATTGAAATCCATTATTCAATTAGTTTTCTTAATATTTTATTTTTTTCAGATAACGGATGCAGATCTGAATATTTTAAATGTGAATCCAACATATGGTGGAGCTACTCATGATAGCTTCATCTTTAACTATGGTGTCATAAGAGCCCACTTAGAGGCATTAACAAATGATGGTGAAGAAGTTGTTTTGCTCGGTTAGTTAAACACTACTTAGGCACTCTTTTAACTATCATTGTTTCTGTTTTTATGTTTCCTAACTTGTGTGTGTCAATAAATTGATTTATTTATTTACTTATTAATTTTTTCAGGTGATTCAGGATATGCTCAGCGCGCCTACCTTATGACGCCAATTAGTGGTGCTGAAGATAATTCCCCAGAAGCTTTCTACAATGACCGTCACTTAACTGCTCGCAATTCAGTAGAGAGAACAATTGGTCTCCTAAAAGGACGATTTAGGTGCTTGTTAGTACACAGAGTGCTCAATTATCATCCAGACGTAGTTGCAAATATAGTTATTGCATGTTGTGTTTTGCACAACATGTGCAATCGCGCAGGAATTCCGGCATTCACAATTTCAGAAGAAGAGAGACTAGAAGAGCTCCAAACAATTGCTGAAGCTCAAAGGAGGCAAACTAGGGATTTGCCATCTAACGCCGATTTAGCTCTAGGGCAATTACGTAGGCGAAACTTAGTAGATAGGCTATGGCGTTCACGTCATAATTAATCGGTGGTTTCGTTTAGTAGGTACTATCATTGTATTCTGTGGTGCGTGAGGCAGGTCGTTACGTTCCCCAGTGGAGCGATGGTTGGTTCATGCGTCGTGCTTGTGAACGGGTGCTGCCAGTGGGATGGATAGTACCTATATTGAATCTATAAATATAAAAATCCCTATTTCCTTGGTCACGGCGGCACCACGCGTGAACGGCTGGACCAATTTCGCTAATTATTTTTTTGTTGTGTTTGTTATAGTAAGAAGGTTCTTAGAATAGGTAGGTGAAGGTAGGGTCGGTAGGTAGGTATGTACGTAGGATAGGTAGGTAGATAGGTATGTTTGTATGTAAGTAGGTGCGCCGTAGATGTGTTTAGTGCTACCTGTGAGAAGCTGGGGCGGGCAGCTAGTTAAATTATAATAATTGACTATGTCTGGATGATACTCGAGTACCTATGTCATGCTCATTCTAAATGTAATGATCACGGTAAAGAACATGTAGCTAATATGAACATAATAAAAGTTTAGTTTAAAAAGTTTAAAAGTTTATGTAGGTGGTAATAAGTCTGCAATGTCAAATTAAACCAAATCCAAACCAATCACCAATGGACTTTCAAGAAAATTGCGCTAGTATTCGATAAAATCACAAGTAAAAGCCCCACCCTAAAACACACACTACAGGATTTAACTCTAATGATAGTTACTTAGTTGTTTTTGTAAATAGAAAATAAATATAAAAGACAGAGGTGAACAACCCTTTCTAAGTTTTCTTTCGCCATTTCTTTCTTGGAGAGGACTCTCATTTTGTGAAATGGTGGTAGATTCAATAGATTTCTATTTTTAGCACATCGGGAAATATATAAAATCAAACCAAATCCAAACTAATCACCAATGGATTCAATAAAACCGCTCTAGTAAGGTGGATGACCCAAATAAAGCCTATGTCCTAATAAGGCCTATTTTTTAAATTTCCCGCTTCGCCATTTCAAATGGCCGCCAATGTTTGTAGAAGTGTGCGTGTACATTAACCAACGCACACAAGCACAACAAGCGGCTCGTGCCGCGAGCGTGTTGGAACCTGCAGTCGAAAACAACCACGACGCGGAGCACACGCTTGTTTTTATAAAATTCTGGCAGAGTAAACAGTAAGTATTTTTTTTTTATTCGTACACGGTGTGCTGTGTTTTGTCTATAGGATAATTATACGTTTAGCCATCTCCTCACATAAGTGAAAAGGCTGTAATATCGGTGTATTCCATATTTTGTTTACCCATGTGCCATGCCCTAATAAAGCCTACAATAAAAATGTATAGGCCTTATAACGGCACAGGTACAGGCCTTATTAGGACAAAGTTTTATGTCAGTTAGAAAAATATCACAGTAAAATAGTAAACCTTTGTTTTTAGTAACATCATGGAAAACGGATCGCCAGCTTCTACCACAAAGAAAAAAAGGGCTCAATGGACTTCGCAACAGATGGAAAACGCTGTTAAAATGGTAGAAAGGGGTATGTTATCGACATATGCTGCTGCAGCCAGATACAACATCCCAAGAAGAACCCTACGCAACCATCTAGAGACTGGTTCGACTACACGAAAGCTAGGTCGGTCGTCTATATTGACTACAGAACAAGAAGCTGGACTTGTCAGAAGAATCATACGTTTGGCTGATGTTGGAGTGCCGATGACTTCAAAGATGTTGCGCGTACAGGCTTTTTCATTCTGTAAAATTAAGAAAATTCCAAACACTTTCAATGATGCCAAAAATGCCGCGGGGAAGAAATGGTTGAGGTTATTTCTCAAACGACACCCTGAATTAGCACGTCGTAAAGCACAGATGATGAATCCAGCTCGTGCTCAAAAATTAAATAAAGATATTGTTGGTGATCACTTTTCCAAATACAAAAGGGTGCTGGATAGACTTGGAATTGAACATAAACCTGAAAGCATTTACAACATTGCTGAAAAAAATTGTCGCATATCTTTGCACCATCAGCAGGAAGTTCTGACAGCCAAAGGGAGAAAGAGAGTTCATCAAATAGCGAATGAGAATGCTGAAAGTGTGACTGTGGTAGGCTGCGGAAATGCTATAGGATCAGCTATTCCGCCAATGATATTGTTCAAAGGCGAAAAGGTTCAAAAGAGACTAAAGCCAGAATTCCAAGATAATTTACCTCCAGGATCTCTGGTGAAGATGACGCCAAAAGGAAGTATGATGACAGAAACTTTTATAGAGTTTATTAATCATTTGCATAAATACAGAACATCAGGGCCATGTCTCCTCATATTTGATGGTGCAAAATGCCACCTGGACTTTACTATTGTCGAGAAAGCTGAGAAATGTGGCATTACTTTATATTGTCTTCCGTCAAACACCACGCATGAATTACAGCCCATGGATAAATCTGTTTATCGTTCTTTTGAGCACCATTGGGACCAAGAGTTGATTAAATACGTCAGTCAGCATCCCGAACGAACCCTTAACAAGACAAGCTTCAATGTCATTCTCTCACAAGTATGGCCGAAATGTATGACTATTACCAATATCTCGAATGGGTTTCGCGCTACAGGGTTGTATCCATATAACCCAGATGTTATTCCTGAAGAGGCGTTTGCGCCCTCTGCGTTGTCAGAACTTCCAAATCCTACAAACAGTGAGAATATTGCCTTATCTGATGAATCAGGGGAACAAGAGATTTCAACTGCAAATGTGGAAGATTCAGATGGGTCAGACACAGATACTGAGAATTTTCCACTGTCCTTGCTCTCAAAAAACAATCTGGATGCTGGAACTCCACATAAGATAGACAATCAATCAACCACGTGTGAGATTCATGGATTTTTACCAACTCCTAAGTTAAAAGTTAAAGCGACTGCTCCACGCAAGAAGTCTCTGAATTACAGGGCTCAAGAGGTAACAAAAGATTTGTTTGGTGACAGTGCTACGAATTCCACATCACAGATTACTATACCATCATCAAGAGTAGAAGATGTTCCTGGTACTTCTTCCATGATAAAGATTAACACAAAGACATCAAAATCAGCGTCAGTTACTGGCTGTAAATCTGCACAACCTGCAGTTGCTGCAACGCGAAAGCGAACCTCAGTAAAGACTGCTTCTTTGACAGAAGATAAGCTTACGGGATCTAAACCAACACGTCACGATAATAAACCTTCTTGGTACTGTCCAGCTTGTAAAGAAGATCGAGTTGATGATATGCGACAATGTCCTTCTTGTGGCGTTTGGTATCATGAGCTGTGTGTTAGACTCACACCCGCTGATAAAATATTTTACTGTTCAGGAGATTGTCAAAAAAAAAAGGCTGATTAATTTAGTACTTTTACATGATGAGAAACTCGTTAAGTCTGATCTAAAATGACCAAAAGTAATTAATAGGATCTCATTAGATTTACTATAAGTATTGACAACGTTTTGTATTAATTAAGAACTTGAACGCTTACTTGTTTTTATTAAGGCTTTATTAAGACACAGGGTTCTCAATAAGGCCAAAGTGACATTTTAGTTATTTGTGTTCACAAAAGTGTGATTTTTGTTTCTAAAGCAATTTTGTTTCATTTATTACAAAGTTTAATAAATAAATATAAGTATTTCAAATTACCAGTGCATTTTTATTATAAACCTGCTAGTTAGATAATAAAAAAATTAAGGTAGGCCTTATTTGGTGACCTTACCTTATGCTAAAATGTTACATTATACGTGCTAAAATAAAGTAACTTTTACGAATTTGTTTTTCAGATGGCGTCACGATCTAGGATGTTGGTTCAATTAGCTACAGGCGTTAAAAATAATTTAAGTGTACAACCAAATGATTCAAACTCTCAGATAGATATTTTAACACAAGACGAGAATGAAAATGCCAAAAGCTCGACCAATAACTTACAGACATCAACAAAAGGTATTTTTTTACTTGTACTGATTTTTTTTTTTTTCTAGTTGTGTTCCTATAATTTCATTATTTCAATCCTCTTTGTAGACGAAGACATCGCAGTAGGTTCCATCCGACCTCGTAGTGATTCGACTAGTAGCAGCGGTTCCTCTAGTTCTAGCAGTTCTTCGAGTTCTAGCAGTTCGTCATGGATTTGGTAAATAAAAACCTCATTCCTAGATACCACAAGCCATTTTACGAATCGTTGTAATAAGACTGATTAAGTACAAAGATTTTTTGAATTGTATATTTTAGAAATATTTAATTGCTATTATTTAAAATGATAGTGTTTTCATTAATATTATGAGAATTTGTGATTCTATGTTTATGAAGGGTGATAGCAATGTTCCTATTTTGAATTTCTAAGTACTATAAAACTGGGTGCCATAATTGTGTTAGAAAACGTTAATTACTATTAGATAACTTTAAGTACAGTTAACTTTTTTATTTTTTTATTTGTATGAAAGTAATTTTTTAGTTACCTTATAATTTTAATTAAAGCAAGTACTAAGTACTATGTGAAATGTGATTGATTGATCTCTTGTTGATTATTGTGCCTTAAACTAATTTCATAGTGTAAGTAAGCCATTGTTTTCGTAAAAGAGATTGGGCAAAATTAACCCAAAACCAACAGAAATAATTTATATGTCGGTTTTTTAAGCTTAAAAAATACAACAATTGTATGCAATTTTTTTCCCGCTATGTGCTGTCAATCAGCTAAAATAAAATGAAATAACTAAACTTATTTGAAAGTAAGAAAACTATTCGTAATACTAATAAAACCATAATTATAGAAATACATATTGAAACATGATCACAAGATCGACCAATACGTACACTATTCTATAGTCTTTCTTGTCGAAAAAATAAGGCGCGCCGCCTGCCGCCGCGCGCGCATATCCCTAACCATCAAAATCATACCCGTTATTTTATTATATTACTGTTTCACTCACACACATGTATTAGACAGAGACAGACTATCGACACCATGCCGCGCCTACTGTAACCTATTGGCAATAGGCGAAGCTATAGCCAGCGATGGACTGCAATAGGCTATTGCAGTCCATCGCTGGCTATAGCTTCGTTGTGATCTGTGCGCTTAAGTTATTCATGATTTATTTACGTCGACCTTTGCTTTGTTACTCGGACTCTGATATATTACTCTGGTGATTTGTTTGTGAACCGCTGTCGTAGCTACTAAAAATGTCAGGTGTTAGTGTTAATCGGTGTGTGGTATGTAACCGCTCTGTGTTACGTCGACGACGACACGTCTTAACTGGACTAATATTACAAACGAATCGAGAATTCGTCGAACATCTTTTTAGAACTATTACACCACCACAAGAGGTAAGCATTATTTTTTATTGTAATCAGATTGATTTATTTTGTTTAGATAGATAGTTTTATAACTGTCATATTATACAACCCGTGCGCGATAAGTTGAGACCTGAGCGCGATGACGTCACAGTCACGCATCTGTATTGAGTGCAATAAAACGTGGGTGCTCGAGGGAAGTGAATGGGGAAGCAGGCGGGTGAGTCGCATTCCACGCGAGTCTCAACTTATCGCGCACGGGTTGTACATACTTTAAAGACACCTTAAGAAAAGTACGCGACAGGATGCTCTTGTTCCCCGCTACCTCATCCGCCATCAGCCCTAGCACGTGCCCCCGCACGAGTCTAATCTAGTGGGGCCGGGGGTGCGCACTCGCCTTGCCAGCTCATACTTCGGCTAAGCTGCATTCCAGACCTTTCGCGTACTGTACATTGTTCGTTCACGATCATTTTCTTAGGTGCCTCCCTTTTCTTTTGCAGGTGACCTTTGATGGTTCAAGATCTGTATGCCATGCATGCTGGCAAAGGATTGAGTCCGCTGTCAACCGAGCTCATCAGCCTCAAAATGTACCTACTCTCAATCTGAACACTACAATCGAAGTTACAGGTTTTTACCGAGCTGCTAACACATCTAGAAGATGTTTGTTTGATAACTGTAATGATTTAAATCTGCGAGTAGTACCAAACTCTATCAAGACATATCTTTTAAGTTACTACAGTTTGTACATACCTGAACTTGCACGTGTATGCCAAAATCATTTGATAAATACAACATGGGAAGACTTTGCAGCTAATGTAACTCGTCGTCAGACTGACTTTGGTTCTAATAGTTTTAGAGATATAGTCAAAATCTATACCACTGCACTAGAAAAAAAAAGTCACATCGATTTTGAAAACTATTTGGAAATCGATCAAGCTATCCTACATTTCTGGACTGGTTTGACACACGAGCAGTTTAATAGAAGTCTTGAAGAAACTCCTTCCCTTCGTCAAATGACTAAGCTATTTAAAACAACATTAGGTGTTTACTTGTGCAAAATAAGAACAGGTGAACCCAATGAAAGGATTGCAGGATCTTTTAGCTTATCGAGAAGAACATTGGAAAGAATGTTTCAAATAGCAAGGGATTGCCTGACTAATGATTTCGTGCCACAACACCTTGGCCTAAACCATATCAGTCGTGATGACGTTATACGGCAAAATAGATTATTGCCAAATCATATTTTTGGTACCGCTGATTGGACTAAAGCAATCGCTATTTGTGATGGTAGTTACTTATCTATTCAAAAAAGCACAAACTTCTTATTTCAAAGAAGAAGTTATAGCCTCCATAAGTTCCGAAACCTAGTAAAACCTTTCATGTTGGTTTGTGGTAACGGATATAATTATCATCGACGTGACTGGACCATATTCTGCACAAACATCGGACGCTGTGATAATTAAATCAATATTGGAAAATGAAAATGGTCCTTTGGAAGATGGAGCCTTTCACTGGTTTTTTGAAGAAGGAGACTGTTTCATTTTAGATCGAGGGTTCCGAGATGCACTAGGAGATTTAGAATCTTTTGGATATGTGCCGCACATGCCGCCATCGAGAAGATTAGGAGAACAACAGTTAACTACTGAAGACGCTAACAAGTCTAGATTGGTGACGATATGCAGATGGGTCGTGGAAACCGTAAACGGAAAACTCAAAAGAGATTTTAAAATATTCCGGCAGACATATTTTAACAGAGCATCAAAAAATATAATGGTGGATTTTAAAATAGCAACTGCTTTTATCAACGCCTTTCAACAGCCTTATGATGACAGCGAGCACACAGAATCTTTTATACAGAGTATTGACGAAAATGTTAATAGAAATAATTATTTAGGAGAATATGTCGTACAAAATAACTTGAACCGACAAAGGGCGACTTTTCAAGTGATGGAAGCTACTGATCCGACTTTTAATGATTTTCCGCAGATAACCAGAGAACAGATTATTTTATTTGCCGTCGGGACTTACCATCTCAAGATAGCTAGGTCATATTGCTGGGAGCACGTGCAAAGAAGTGGAGTATACCAAATAGAATTGTACAGGCATCCAGAACGTATAACTTTAAATAACATCTCTGGTATTTTGTTACGGGCAAGAATAGAATCAAGGCATGTTCGAACAAAAATATATTATACATATATTATGTATAACCCAGCTGAAAGCGGGCATAACGCGATAAGTAATTATTATTGTTCTTGCATTCATGGTATGCGTACGTTGGGGAGCTGTTCTCACGTAATAAGCGTGATATTAGGTCTTTACCTATGAAATTGCCGTTCTGCAGTACTGGCCATTTCAAATCAAAATAATTTTTGTTTGGCTAAGAATTCTAATTTCAAATTAATTTTATTTTAAAAACATGGATTTTTTTTTCCAAAAGTAGTCATTTCTTTATTGATTAGTGTTACATTTTCATCGCATTTCAATCTTTTTCGTCATCATGGATACGTTAAAAATTCGAGTAATTATGGAATATGAGTACCGTCGTGGCAGCAACGCGGCACAAGCGGCACGCAACATCAACGACGTTTACGGAGCTAACACTACAAACCAACGCACCACCTGTTATTGGTTTGCTCGCTTCCGTTCTGGAAATTTCGACCTGAAAAATGAACCTCGCGGGCGTCCGAAGACTTTGGTCGACAATGACGAATTAAAGGCGATTGTGGAAGCTGATTATACACAATCTACGGCTGAATTAGCAGCAGCTTTCGACGTTAGCGTCAAAACAATATTGGTCCATTTGCGTCAAATTGGCAAGGTAAAAAAGCTTGACAAATGGGTGCCCCACGAACTCAATGATCGCCAGCGCGAAGTACGCGTCGAGACGTGCCTTGCACTGCTCAACAGACACACAAATGAAGGAATTTTGAACCGCATTGTTACCTGCGATGAAAAATGGATTCTGTTTGATAACCGCAAGCGCTCAGCAAGTTGGTTGGATCCTGGTTCAGCACCTAAACAATGCCCTAAACGAAAACTTACCCCTAGAAAACTGATGGTCACTGTTTGGTGGTCTAGCGCCGGTGTGATTCATCACAGCTTCTTACCAAACGGGGTGAGCATTACTGCAGATGTGTACTGTGAAGAACTGAACACAATGATGGAGAAGCTGGCGCATCTCCAACCAGCATTGGTCAATCGCTCGTCTCCGCTGCTCCTGCACGACAACGCGCGACTTCATACTGCACAGCAGACGGTCTCCAAGTTGCAAGAACTGGGGTTGGAAGCTCTCTGTCATCCGCCCTACTCACCAGACCTTGCGCCTACAGACTACTACTTTTTCCAGAATTTGGATAACTTCTTGGCGGGAAAAAAATTCAATACCCGAGAGGCAGTACAAAATGCCTTTGAAGAATTTGTTGCCTCCCGTCCAGCTGATTTCTTTAAGAAGGGCATCAATAAACTGCCACTGCGATGGCAAAGATGCATTGATTGCATGGGTGATTACTTCGATAAATACAAATAAAAAATTCATGAAAAAAATTCGTTTAAATTTTTTCATACAAAACGGCAATTTCATAGGTAAAGACCTATTATATTATTTAGGTTACGCTAGACATGTAGGCATAGAACAGCCTGCAGCACTTATGGACTCTGTCATTATAGATTTAGACGGTTAATGACTATTAAATAAACCTTAAAACATTTAATGTTGTTTTCTTAACTACTGTTATACAGCAAATAAAACTGTCTTATATCTGTCACCCTACAGAACTAACCAACAAACAATTAATTAAAAATAAATAAGGTTAATATACATGATAATAAGGGGTAGGTTTTGTTACTGTTGATGCTGGGTTTTTTTATATGAAATTTGCCCATTGTCCTTTCTATTTTTTTAATACAAGATCTTTATTTTGATAGTAAGTAAGTAAGTATAAGTTAAATAAAACACTTATTTAACTTATCACACAGCCTTACACCTAAATTTAACATCTTCAACGTGATATATCAATATGTTACAAGCATTTTGTGACATATTTTCATTAAAAACGTGACATGTGTGTCTGTGTTTTTTTAAATCTGTTTTTTTATCTTATTCCATATTGAACTGAGTTTTTTTTTGCTTATTTTCAGAAAATAAATTCATTACGGCAACAATTTAATTGTTTTCCTACAATAAAATTATCAATACTTTAGAATTTATCAACGTTTAAATGTTTAAAATTGCTCTCCTGTAAAGTTGTGATTTAAAAAATATCACGTTGTTCTTGTAAAGAGGCGATATATTGAAAAAAGAAGAAGCTAGAAAGGAAAAGCAAGCTGACAAAGAAAATAATAAGTTTGTATTTACAGTAGATCTCCAAGCAGTTTTGATGGCACCTCAGTCCAATGTCAGCACATTGTACTACAAAACCAAGCTGCAAGTACATAATCTGTGCTTTTACGATAACATCACTAAAGATGGCTATTGTTTTGTGTGGAACGAATCGGAAGGAGGGCTAAATGCAGATGAATTTGCCTCTATTTGGACATATTTTATTGAAAAAAAGATTCTCTCCAAAGTTGAAAACATAACGGATGTATGTGTTATTATTTATTCTGATGGCTGTGGTTACCAAAACCGCAATGTAACTTTATCAAACGCCCTTCAAAATTTGACAGTTAAAAACCAAATAACCATCGAACAAAAGTATTTAGAAGTCGGACATACACAAATGGAGGTGGATGCTATGCATTCCTCAATAGAACGAAGGATGCGTAACAGTATTGTAAATATACCCGCAGACTACGTTCAAATTATTAAGTCCGCCCGTAACAACCAATTCTATGTTAAATATTTGGAACATAGTTTTTTTAAAGCTTTCAATAGTTTAACAAGCTATAAAAGTATTCGGCCAGGCCGTACGGCAGGAGACCCTAAGGTCACCGATATACGTGTGCTGATGTATTCTGCATCAGGAGATATCTCGTACAAACTACGGTTCAGTGAGCCATGGACACTGCTGTCCCAGAGAAAGGGATTTTTTTCAGCAATCAGTTTTGACGAAATGCTAAATTTACACCAAGGTAGACTCAAAATTAAAGCTAAAAAATACAACGACCTACAACAAATTAAACAAGTCCTGCCAGCAGATTTTCGAGAATTTTATGATAATTTACCGCATCACTAAATATTGCATTTTTTTATAAACTTTTCATTTATGTTTAATTATCTCTTTTAATAATAAACGAAACTTATTAAGTAAATTCGTTTTTTTTCAATAGAATTACTTAGATATTAAAATTTGATAACTCCTAAACCTATTGCGGTAAAAAAAAAATTGCAAGTGTAAAAAATGCTAACTCCGATTTTAGGCCCTAAAGTGTATTTAATATTAATATAATTTTTAAAAAATGGTGTAATAATAGGTAATGGTAAAATATCTACCAACTGGAATTTAGATATTGCAGTCGGTTAGTAATTATAATTTTAAACTCTTTTTTTCTTATTTCTGACAAGTAGTATGAGAGGGAGTTAGCAATTTAGCTTATTTAGCCAACGATTTTATGTTTTGTTGAATATTTTTAATAAAAAACACTTAGATATTAAGATTTAAAAACAAATAAACAGGTATTTTGAATGTATTGTCTACTTTCTTTTGTCATAATTATTGTATACCCATGTAGACCACGCGACCAAACAAGTCACTTTTGGGTACGCGACCACTGTAGGGTTAATTACACTTTTAAAATTTTTTCAAAACACACACGAACAACATTTTGTTTGTGTGTTTTTTTACCTTTACTTCCAGAACAATAGAACAGACGTAAAATTTATGAGGTAAGTATAAATGCGATCAAGTTTCAGAAACGCACAATACAATTCGACACAGCGAAACCAAGACACTTTCGAGACAACGACAAGTCGACAAGACAATGCAGGAATTTTACTTACCCTGCGATGTAAAACAACTGACAGACAATTTATTAAATGATGATCAAATTCAGAACACAGAAAATTAACAAACCAGAAACTTTGATTTCAACACATTCGAGGTTTTAAACCATATACTTGAAGCAACCTCAGACCAAATAAAAAACCAACGAAGTAATGCACAATTAACTAAAGAAAATTAAAACAACAATAATATCAGATTAACGGGAGGGCGCGACCACTTGTACTTCGCTTCCCTCGCTCGCTTGCAGTTGCAACCTTGCAATAAATTATTGACATGATTCACTATTACATTAATTAAAGGAACTGATGAAGGGAAGTGATGCACAGACCAATTATAAGTACAAGGTGATAGATGACTGCCAATGCTAAATTGAATACTGAGTACGATGCGCGAGGGCCGCCATTATAGATTACAACAAATTGCCGGCAGAGTGAAAAGAACACAGTAATACACAGCAGCTTAGTGTCAGCATTGTCAGCCACTGTCAGCACAGCCGTCACTAAATTCAATTCATTCTGTCAGTTGAATTTGACAGAATACCAGCGTTGCCATTGACTATTTTCCAGATTCCCTAAAATCATTGGTGAAAATCCCAGAATTTGGAGAGAGCAAAATCCACAAAATCCCCTCAAAATTATTTCATAAAATAAAATCATTTTATACAAAAAATCAACAAAATTCATTGTAAAGAACATAAACCATAATAATAGGGTAAAAAAATATTCTTTGTCACGAAGCTCCATTACAGCAGGGGTTTTGCCCGAAGTTTTATTGACATTTATGTAATGTTGCCATAAAAAATATAAATGTAGACTGGAATTTACAAGATGACTGAACCATATCCGAGTATGTAGGTAGTAAAATTATGTTTCTAATATAATATTGGTTTGACTTGGTAAAATTTCCCCACATAATCCCCGCATGGGTCCTCTCCCAACAAAATCCCTAATAGTTTTGAGATTCCCCGCAGTTTGGGGAAATCCCCACAAATTGGCAACACTGCAGAATACAAAAGTTGACAGCATCCCAGTAGCGTTGCCAACTCCAAATTAGTCCAAATAACGGTAGATAAAAAAGAAATACCTACGGTAGATTTTAAACAATGGTGTAAATTACATAGGTAGGTAGTTATTTGAAATAAAAAACGGTAAATATGACAAAACTGAAGGGGTAAAAATGAAGCTGCGATCAGGCTAACTGACAATCCGGAGTACCAAAAACGTACCAAGCATATCCGGATTAGATACATTTATGTCAGGGAGATGATAACTAATGGAGATCTAAATGTAAGCAAGATCACAACTGAAAATCAGCTTGCAGATACTTTTACAAAAGTATTAGCCAGACCAAGGCTGGCTGAAGCTTTCGAAATTGATACGTCTTCATTGAGAGAAAATACTAGGGTTGCATACGCTTGCAATGTGCGACCTCCAATATCCAAATAGCATGTGGATAAAAAAGGTGTTGTATCAAGGAGCGTCAGTGAAAAAAACAGATAACTAATGTTATCAGTAAAATAGTCAATTCATAACAGAGAAGAGTGCCCAAAAGGCTGGCAGCGTTGCCACATTGGATGGCAATGCTGATTGACGACTTTTCCCTAAAAAAAATCCATCACTATTTATGGTGGACTTGTCGCATATGTGGGATGCGATAAAGTCTTGAATAATATAATAACTGGTTATCCTCTCGCAGAGAGGAGGCCTGTGTCCCAGCAGTGGGAACATTATAGGCTGATTATGCTTTTATGCTATATTCTCTAGGGCTAAGGTAGCCCGCGAGGATTTCTTTAGTGTTTTTGCAATTGGTAGGTTGTATGTTGATAAAAATATGATTCACGACCGTATCAATTTATGTTTTTATAAAATTCACTAACTAATAAAGAGTATCATGCCATTTGAGACCAATTTTAACTACCTTTTACTGATGGTTTCATAAAATAGTTTGAGAACTTACTTCAGTTGAAATTTTTCTCGAAGCACCTGATTCTTTGAAAACGACTAGGACTCCGACTGGAAAAACATGATTCCATAACAGTTTTTTTAAACGTCATATAGTACTCACTAACTCCATGGGTAACTGTATAATGTGAATGTTTCGCCAGTGCAAACGCACGTTACGGGGGATGCGCTAGGGTAGCCCGCGAAATTAAAATACAGAATTATAAACATTATAATCAGCAATACAACTCTCTGAGTTCATGTAAGTGCATTGAACGAGTATTTCATGAAATCGTCATTTAATGCACTTACATGAACTTAGAGAATTTCGCGGGCCACCTTGGCGCATCCACTAAAGATTCGAAGCGTCTCCAGACTTCCACAGATCACTCCAGGATCTGATCACAGATTACTATTTAAGGATTTGATTTCATACTGCGAATTTGAAAATTTTAAACATATTTGTTAGGTTCAATTGTATTGATTTTTATTCCTAAACTAGGAAAAAAAAAGGTTACTTTTTACGGCTCTGAATTCCAGCAGTTTTAGACAACGGTGTTGCTATTTGAAATATATCGTATTTGATATAGGTATTTTCGATACCTGATAATTTATAACAATATAGGTTCCTACCGAAATAAAAAATATCGATACATCGAAAAAAAAACAATTTATCGTTTTTTTTTTCTCAAACCTATAATGTCATGTGTCAACTCATGTCATCACATCATATCTGTCAATAAAGTTATTTTCTTGTCACATTTTCTGCCAATTTAAACCAGTGTCCAGTTTGCTTCCACGATGAATTAGGTTTCAAAAAACTACATTGCAATTTATTACTTCAAAATTTACCCATACGTCGTTTATCTTTGAACACAGAAGCACGCAAACAGTTCATTCAAAGTCGTCCAGTTATATTGTTCTCGTAGTATTCGTTTCGTGATATATTTGTTTAATTTTTATCAAAATGTCTCAAGCTCGTTTTTCATCTTGTATTCCGCTGCCGATAGACCATAAAAATTTGGTGAACGTGATAGAGAAGGCTAGAGACTGGGCCTTAATGCATGGAGTCGCCATGAGAGACAAGAAACACTTCAACAAAGATGTTATTCAGGTTATTTTTTTATTTATTTAATAATTTTTTCATGGACGTAGTTCATTGGAGTAGACCTGACCGAAACAACCTGACTGCATATTCAAAACCCAGTAATTTTAATCTTCTCATCCATTATTACAAACTATAGGAGAGGAGCTAATTCAATAGTGGTAAATGTAAATACAGAGTGGCGATTTAGATACGATAATCCCACGGGATTTAGGTTTACGCGGGTGAAATCGCGGGGCGTAGCTAGTATTAAATAACTTTCAGTATGAAACTCATATCTGATTCGTGTAAAAAAAACAAATTCCTATACAACAGTTGACAGACTATTTTTATTCATGTATGAAAATTACAAACACAACAATATTGTGCATAAAAATTTACATTTGCAGTTGTAATCTATGGAAGAACATGTATTTCAATTACAATGTCAAGTTTGTTTGTGGGATAAATTAATCCCAAGCGGAATCCTTCATTTTGCGAGATCTGACACCCACTTGGCTGTTTTTTTTTATGTATTGTATTTTATGTTTTCCATTGCGAAAGTTGTATAGTAATGAAATTTTTTTCATTTTTTAACCAATGTTGAATGTATATGCTGTTGGTGTTCTTGAATAAAGAAATAAATAAATAGTATGATAGGTCAAATCACCCCTTTGATGGATCCAGGCAGGTCACTAAATCGCCAACTTGTGTAAGCCAGTGTGCAAGGTCATACAGGTGCTGTTCTTTATTGAGTTAAAGAATTATGTTTATGCAAAATTGTATGCTACATGCTATTGTTTATAATTTAACCTTTAGTGTTAAAATCTAGATTAAACCTAGCTATATTTGCATACAATAGGGACAGGTAATTTTAAATGAGTTCAATATAATGAGATTTTACCTTTTTATGTCATTTCTGTTTTTAAATCATCTGTACTAGCTACCCTATATGTAGTACTTGCTTTTGACCGTGGCTTCGACCGCGTTGATGTCGCATATCGTCTCACGGGAATGTACTACCGGGATACTTAAGAAATTCTTGGTTTACCTATACAAACTTTCATCCCCTATATCACCCCCTTAAAGATTATTTTTTAAGTAGCCTATGTCTTTCCCCAGGAAGACATCTGTCTCCTTGCCAAATATAGTCGCAATCCGTTCAGTGGTTTGGCGTGTAAAGGTAACATACAAACAGACAGACAGAGTTACTTTCGAATTTATAATATTAGTATGGATGTTTGGGATTTACCAGACTACATCTTAGTAAATTCTCTGTTTATATATTTTAACCTACCTTATAGCTTGTTTATTTTATAAAACAGTTGTGACCGACTGACATAAAATTATTTGCTTGACAGACAATTAATGTACTAGTATAATCTAAAAAAATAGGTGTATGTTGATATGTATGTATGTTTGTCCACGCAGTTCTCCGAAACTATTAGTCGGATTGCGACCATTTTTTTTCTTGGTTTACATTTACTTCAACTTAGGAAACAGTGCAAGTTTCATCAAAATCGGTTCAGTAGTTTTCGAGATATGGAAGTGGTCGTGTAAGTGAGACGGCCTCGCGTATTGATACGACCGGCGGGTGTGTCAATGGAAAAATCTCAAAACCTTGGCTACCACAACTAAAAAGAAAAAACTTAAAAAAATAAACGACAAAAAAAAACACTAAAAAGTGAAAATAACTTTAATTTCGGAAGTTGGTAGCAAAAAACGAAAAGCAAAGACACCTACTAGAAAAGTTTCTCGGAAAATTGGAAAAATGGGAAAAGCGAAAGTCGTTTTTCTATGGGATTTTTGTGTTAACAATTGTCTTCAACTAAAAAGGTATAAACAAGTCATCACATACAGACAAAAAAAAAACCGGAGTCACACGTAATCTGATCGATTTATGACCTAACACGTGTGACTCCGGATTTTTAATTTGTCTGTCTGTGGTGTCTTGTTTATACCTTTTTAGTCGTAGTTGGGTTTTAGTTTTTATTACTTTTTTTTATACTTAAAGTAATGACTTTATGTCCTCTAGAGGGCGCCAAATTCCATTTAATGTGACGCCACATGGCCTATATCCAGTAGACGATCAAGACGCTTTCAACGATACCTCATTTGTCCAATTATGATGAGTAGTTTAAGTTATGAGGGAACAAATTAACATACATACATATCGGTCAAAATGATAACCCTCCTTTTTGCTTCGCCGTAGTCGGATAATAATAATTAAACAACCGTTTTTTTTTCAGGTTGCACCTTTTGTGTTATTGCCGTCACCATTTCCAAGAACCGAATTTGAGAAAGCTGTGGAGCTACAACCAATATTAAATGAACTGATGCATAAGGTTAGTCTCGTTTTAATGATTACCCGGTTAGCCTTACCAACTATAGTCTGTTCCAAAAGTATTTGACCTCGTTCAAGAGCTGTCATTATCTATATTCCATAACAATTTTGACTCAATTTTTGTTTCGTTGGTGAAATTCGCCTTTAAAAAGAAAATAAAGAAATATAGGTTTATTTGTCACAGAAACTCGTGCATACAAAAGGATAATGAAATGGAGTAAGAAGAAAAATAAAACAAAATAGACCTACATACATTTAAATGTAAAATCACGAGCATAAAATAGAAATAGTCGGCAGCTGCACGTCGTGACTGGCGTTTTTCATTATAGTTTTCTGCAGAAAACAATAATGAAAAAATGTGCTGTGCACGTTGCGTCGTCGTAACGTGTTTATGTGTTTGAGCCCTGACAAGAAGGCTTTCAGTCGGCATGATGCTGTGCTATGGGAACTCTTGAATAGCTACTAGTAAACCCATCGAGTTTGGTTTTTTTGTATGCACTATGCCGGGACTACGATTCCCGTATCGGTCATCGTGAAGTGTGAAGTCCCGTTCATATGCTTTGAAAGAATGATTTGACAGATGTCATGCGGACGCGCCAGTGATCGAACCACAGATAACATTGAACCAACCCATTAGATGTCTCAATGAGTCCTGTTCCTTTTACCTGATGACTGCTATAGGGCACAGCACAGCAGTGATTTTCAGTAGTCACCCGACTTGCTGTTTTTCGTCTATCCTCAAGTTTAGTTTTCTTTAAAATTGATATTCGGTTCTTTATGCAGGTGGCGCATAACGATGAATTTTTGGAGCTTACGCTGCAGAATGCATTGCAAGTTGACGAGTTTACAAAGAGCCTATACGACATATGGGTGAAAGTTCGAAACGAAGGCGTCACTCAGGTACTCGTCAATACCAATATTTATATGAACAGAATGCGAGTGTGATTAACACAGTTTATTATTCCTATTAAGAAAAAAATCCAAGTTCCCTCAAATTGATTTGAAAGAGAAATTGTTGATAAATTGTTGTGTTTCACTTTAGAACATATATTATTTGCAATTAGTAAAGTAACAAAATCAGTTATGAAGTGAAACTTCTTAGACGGCCATTGGGTAATTGGACAAGAATCAAGGACGCGTCACGTTTAGCCACATTTTGTTACATAAGAGAGAAGAAAGATATTACTCTCTTTGTCTCTCACACGAAATCGCTCATATTCCTTCTTTATTTTTTAAGAAGTTTCACTTTTATCACGTGTACTGTGCTGCACGCGCAATTTTTTGACGTGTAACATCTTTGCTCTCGCTTTCCTACAACCTGTGGGAGTGATTTCGTGAAAAGGGACGGAAGAGTATAACAGGAAGCCGGGAAAGAGCACGCTATTTGATTTGACCAATGAGCGGGCGCGGTGCTAGAGTTAGCCGTCAGATGAGATGTCAGATGTTACACATCATACGCGACTACTGTAAGGCTTGCTCATTTTTTTTAATACAGATATGAAATTAGATTCTTCGTATCTATTTAAAAATAATTTGCTACTTCAATAGCATTCTGTCCAGAAGAGTTACTCCGCGTCGTCCTTTTAAAAGCGATCCCCGCCTTCATTACGTCACTTTTTGTTCGAAAAACTGGAAAGCGCCATAATGTCAGTGCGACCACGCGGTCAGGTTCACCGAAAAAAAAGTGACACACGAACGCGACGATCGCTTTTAAATAGGACGCGGCCTTAAGGTTTTATTTATAATCAATTAAATTGAACACCACATAACAGCACAAGCATTATTTTGTGTCCCACACCCACATTCTGTTCTTTTTTTACCACTTGCACAAACGATTAATCTATCCAAAGTATGACATTAAAAAAAAAAAAAAAAACATTGTTTGTTAATCGTATTTGCATGTGACGTAACTGTATCACATCTCATACTCATGCTAACTGACGGCGTTCGAATATCATGTAAAATGTGCTATGTGGCGTAGCCGATATCACTAGGAATGCTGCGCTCGGACATCATGTTGGAATCCCGCTGCCCACATACCGAGAACCAGTGTACTAAACACTCGCCTTACTGCTCGTGGAAGCAGGTGGAAATCAACAGCATCGCGTCTGGATTCGGACACCTGGGACCGGTTTCCAGAGAAATTCAGAGGTAGAGGATTGTAGAGGTCGTTCTATTAGAGCCGCATTCACACATTTCAAATTGTAGCGTGCCATGGGCCGTACTTTCATGTGTTAAAGCCATCTTTTTTCCAGTGTGGGAGGGAGATGTAGCTATACAGGACGACTAATACTATCCCTTTTACACAACTGAACAATTATTGCTTTAACATGTCATAGTACTTCCCCATGGCTTTTAAAAAGTGCAAAAATGTTTAGTCGATTCGTTGAAAGATCTTTCTCTGTTTCGGTTCAAGTCTGCGTCTTGTTGATTTTATGCCTGTTGGTTCATCTGCACCTATATCGTAGTCTTGGGCCAGTTTTCTTGGCGCCATATTATACCTAATGTGACGTTGAAGACGGTTGTTTTTGCTTTGTCTCCTAGAGCAAAACTTCTTTAAACATTCAAATTTATACTTGACCTGGAGAATAAGTCATTGTTTAATCATTTATTATTTTGTAGTAGCGTAACAATGTCTAGTTAATCATCGTAGCTATACTAAACATAATCATATGCTCCTTTGTCTTCAATTCATATTGATTTTTATTTCCACTGACATTATTACAATCTTTTCTGCCTTCCCTTTCGTCCTTCCTCAAGGACATGACATGATTCTTTTTAAAGACATCACAATAAACCTGACGTATCAATTGATAAGAATTCGATTCGGTAAATACAGCTGTTCGAGTGCTCCATACTCAGAAACCTAGTACTTAGGACCTGACCTTTGTATAGGACATCATATGGCTAAAATAAAATAAAGTATGTAGCTATTTAATGAATGTGTGAGTGAGGCTAGTGAACTGTCTCTGCTTGAATAACACAGCGGGCGATTCGTTCAATTGTGCCTGTCGTTTTATGTTTAATACATACTTTACTAGAAATTGTTGAAATGGACAGCCTACAGAAGCGAAAAATTCATGAAGAGCGAAATTTTCCCGAGTTTTTTCGCTCTGATTTGTCCCTAGCCTATGACAAGTGCTAAATATTTTATACTATACGCGAGCAGCGGAATAGTTGCGTCAGCAGCTTTCTTACTTGGTCTAGCGAGATAACTGGCCATTGCTTTCATTTTGGGAAGGCGTACCCAAAAAGGACGAAGGATCATAACAGACACGAGATATATTATCGGCGCCAAATCGTCGATCGCCTATGCTAAAAGTATCGTGTTTCTGGTTTGTCTATGGTCCTTAGTATTGAACCCGATCACACGTACCACAACCACACCACAACGACAACACGTGGATGGGTGCTAATTTGTATGAAAATAAATAGTTTATTTACACGGACCACATTTGGCCGTTAAATTCAACCGTATGGGTGATATCGACCACATCAAGGCCACGTCACAGCCACAACGCAATCACTACAGTGAGATCGCGCTCTAGCAGCTACATCGCAAACACAACGTTGCGTCAACCATTTGATTTGATTTTGTAGTTACCCCAACGGAACGGCAAGAAGCTGCAGCGACACTCATCATCATTCTCTTGCCCTTATCCCGATATATTTGGGATCGGCAGAACATGTCTTTTTCACAATTTTTCTATTAGTCATCATCTCGGTAGTCACCCCCTTTCAGCCAAGCTGCAACGAGACTATTCACACGTAACCACTGCGTGCCCACATTTTGTAGCTGCGATGTCTTGTCATAGGGTATCGTGTTACCCAGTAACTGGGTTGTGGAGGTCAGATAGGCAGTCGCTCCATGTAAAAAACGAATTCAGTCAACTGAATTCGTTTTTTACCGGTTAGACTGGAAGCCGACCTCAACATAGCTGGGAAAAGGCTAGGCAGATGATGGTGATGTGGTGTGGTGGGGTTGTGGTACCAACGTGTGAACATAGTACCTACCGCATTTGCCTTGCCCCGTTTTGAGTAGTGATGGCAATCACTTGTTTTAAATAAATAATATTTGGTACGGTGATGAGAAGTTCATGTCGACATAGATAATAGCGAAATAAATATATTTTTACCAGCCAAAATAATGATAGATGTCTATTCAAACTGTCTTTGTAAAACTTTAGACACATTAATTTGTCGATAGAGTATTATTCAAAATTATTAAAGGCTATCCAAGGTATGACAGTTTCTAGTGAAGTATTTTATTGTGACTAACAGACTAACTGCCTCTTACAAGTTCTGTTTGAAAACTTAAATATTTTAAGCTTTTAGAACTTGGATGAAAATTATAATCTAGTACCCAATTTTCACGTTACCGACTTTTAAGCCCATTGCTCAAAAGGTAAAAGTACAGTTTAGAAGACAGAGAGAGATCGGATGTCGGATCGTTATTAGAATGTTATTTTTAAAACGTGAAACGTTGGGTACAAGCCTTTATCTAAAAAGGATGAAAACATCTTGATAATGATTTGACGTTGTTTATGTCAATTAACATTGTGCTAATCTATAACAGACTTGAGTTTATTTGCCACTGTATTTTATGTATGACAACACTGAAAATATTAATTAAGTAAATAAAATATCAGTGTTGCCACTGATAAAATACAGCGTAACATTGAAATGTGTATCGTAATTGCATGTTAAATCTTTGTAAATTACGGACAACTGAACGTGTTGCCCGCATAAATAAAACGAACAATGCAATTTATTTAACTTTCATAAACAGCGCTGTCAAAATTTCGTCGTGAAAAATTAGGTGAAATGAGCTGTCAATAGTGTCAAACCTTAGCAACAGGCGGGGAGGAATGACAGCTCACTACAAGGAGACATCACCTATGTTTTTTACGATGAGAATTTTACAGAATAGGCCTGGCTGAGCGTAATGTCAGCTACAAAATAATATATTTATTTTATGGCTGCATAAGCAAAGTATTGGTTACTCATACTAAATTCCTAGAAAGATTAAATTCAGTACCGCAGCTTTAAATAAAATTGCTATGGTGATAATATTATAATGTTAATTCGCAAATAAAAGAGTTTCTCTTGCATTGTTCGTTATATCATAGACATAGCAAGCATAAGGCCGGTTATTTGAAATAAAAACAATTGCAATTAAAACTAATATTTAGGTATTTAACAACTCTGTTTTATCATGAGGACAAAGAACAGTTTTAACAGCACAGTAGGTATGCTTAATTAAATTAATATGTACAACTTGTTATCGGGAAAGAACCTTTCCAGCCTGAGTAAGCAAAATGTATTGATCATCAGTCTTAAAACACTTGATCATACACATTAAGTACACAATCTTTAAAAAAAAAAGTTTTTACAAAACCTTTTTTTTTGTAAACAATCAAAAAGATTGCTGTTTTTTTTTTCAAATAACCGACCGTAGTTAGATTATAGTTAGTTGATACCTTGTATTTGTAAATTTAGCTGTACATAATGCTACATTGCGAAGCTAAACAACTGCCGTATAGTTGACGTACTTAGATATACAGTACCTACCTACAATTGTCAATATTTCTCCATATTCTACCAACATTCGACTATTGTCTTCGAAACAACGGAAGAAATGGAACTTAAATTGTGGCTTTAGCGATAAACACGAATTGCGTTGAAGATGGCGGCAAAATAGCTGTCATTTGTGTCACTTTTTCTACATTTATATAAAAAAAGGATCTCGTTAGCCGCTCGACTGTCGATTGGCCTTTAGAATGCGATAACAATTAAAAATCTATTGTGTTTCGTTAGTTACAGTTGGAGATTTATGATAATTTTTAAATATTTTCATAGTTTATAAAAAAAAAAAATTAATCTTTCTTATTATAAAAGCATCTTATTTAGATACTTTGCCTATATACTTATGCAAAACATGATCAATAAAAGGGGAAATACAACGCCTAGATATTCTTAGTAGGTACGGTTACCTATAAGTTTGTATGAACAAGGACAATAAAAATTAAGATGAATGGAATTTACTCACATTCATCAATTGATTCACTACGATTTTGAAAAGGGGAAATACAACGCCTAGATATTCTTAGTAGGTAGGGTTACCTATAATATAAGTTTGTATGAACAAGGACAATAAAAATAAGATGAATGGAATTTACTCACATTCATCGATTGATTCACTACGATTTTGTTAAAAAATAAAATCTTACCGTTGAATCATGCCATTGTATTATTATGTTCTGTGGTTAATAATAAGGAAGAATAGTATAATAATGTTTAGTAGGTACTATAGTTTTTGATTGATAAACACACAAGTTGGTAAAGTCATAAATATAGGACGTGTTCGACGGGAAATGAGAGTATAATATACATAGAATGCAACGTATGAGGTATTGTGGTTTCCGCATTGGAAATTTGAACCACGACTTTCCTGTACCCAATGAGCTCATGGGAATTTTCATTGCCTTAAGAATGAAGCGAGCGATGAGTAGGTAGATATATGATGAAGATATAAACGTGTATTTACGCAAAGTTATGACAAAAACAATACATGAACTTGAACATGGTTTTTATTATGATTTTTTCTTCAACGTTGTTTAAGAGGAAATGCGGTCACGTGGTCGTTGGCGGGCATTCCATACAAACGCATTCCTGTTCCCTCCCTGGGTCATGAGAGCAAATATTTTACGAAGCCATATGTCATGTCAGTCATTCAATACACTTATATGAACTTAGAGAGTTGTATTGCTGATTCTAATGTTTATAATTCTGTAAATTCATATTTGTTACGGTCGCTAATAATATTTTAATCAAAATAAAAACTGACTTGAAAATGGCAAAAAACGTAAGAAAAATTGAATTTCGCGGACTACCTTAGCGCATTCCTCTTAAGTAGTTACGTCCAAGATATTGCTTAGGGCTCGTTTAGATAGACCGTATTTTTATTATAAGTAGGTAGTAGAGAGATATTTGTGTTGACGACACAATCCAGTCATCCGGCAAATATTTACTCAATCCCTTTAACGGAATTCGATAGACCGTATCTTAAGCAATCATTAGCTTTCTCTATCTATGCTTTTGGTGGAAATTCTTTAGAGCAAACTTGGTCACGTGGTCGTTGGCGTTAATTCCTAACAAACATATTCCTTTGTTTTGCTCCCTGATTAATGATACTCGTTCAAATATTTTTTTATGATATAATGTATATCCAGCTACAGGAAGTTAGCCGCAAGCTATTTGCATCCGCTGCATCTTTGAAGAGACTACGCAATTTTCTACCGACTGCCACTAAGATTGCGCTTGCACAATCACTTTACCCATCCTTGATTATGCTGATGCTAGCTATCTTGACTTTACTCAAAACCAACTCGATAAACTTGAGCGGCTTCAAAATGTTTGTATAAGGTTCATATTCGGTTTGCGCAAATATGACCATGTTTCCGAATTTCGTGTGAAGCTCAAGTGGTTACCAATTCGCCTTCGCCGGAATGCTCATGTTCTTTCTCTTTTGTATAATGTGCTCTTCTCCCCTTCCACCCCTCTCTGTCTTAAGAAACGTTTCGAGTATCTTTGCGACTCCCATACAAAGTTTTTGAGGTCATCAGATAACTTGAAGCTTAAAATGCCAATGCATTCCACAACTTTCTTCGACAAATCCTTTTTTTTCAGGCCGCTCGTTAGTGGAAAGCATTGCCAGTTCAAATAAAACGCGCACAATCGTTACCTGTATTTAAGAGACTTGTGAGGGAACATTACTTGCTGTTGTGTTGTGATCTTGTTCTCATAGCTGTAATAATCTGTAGTCGTCATTTATTTTTCGTTGCTTACATAATATTCTTATTCTTATTGCTTATATCTTATACCTATGAAATTGCCGTTTTGTATGAAAAAATTTAAACGATTTTTTTTCATGAATTTTTTATTTGTATTAATCGAAGTAATCATGCAATCAATGCATCTTTGCCATCGCAGTGGCAGTTTATTGATGCCCTTCTTAAAGAAATCAGCTGGACGGGAGGCAACAAATTCTTCAAAGGCATTTTGTACTGCCTCTCGGGTATTGAATTTTTTTCCCGCCAAGAAGTTATCCAAATTCTGGAAAAGGTAGTAGTCTGTAGGCGCAAGGTCTGGTGAGTAGGGCGGATGACGGAGAGCTTCCAACCCCAGTTCTTGCAACTTGGAGACCGTCTGCTGTGCAGTATGAGGTCGCGCGTTGTCGTGCAGGAGCAGCGGAGACGAGCGATTGACCAATGCTGGTTGGAGATGCGCCAGCTTCTCCATCATTGTGTTCAGTTCTTCACAGTACACATCTGCAGTAATGCTCACCCCGTTTGGTAAGAAGCTGTGATGAATCACACCGGCGCTAGACCACCAAACAGTGACCATCACTTTTCTAGGGGTAAGTTTTCGTTTAGGGCATTGTTTAGGTGCTGAACCAGGATCCAACCAACTTGCTGAGCGCTTGCGGTTATCAAACAGAATCCATTTTTCATCGCAGGTAACAATGCGGTTCAAAATTCCTTCATTTGTGTGTCTGTTGAGCAGTGCAAGGCACGTCTCGACGCGTACTTCGCGCTGGCGATCATTGAGTTCGTGGGGCACCCATTTGTCAAGCTTTTTTACCTTGCCAATTTGACGCAAATGGACCAATATTGTTTTGACGCTAACGTCGAAAGCTGCTGCTAATTCAGCCGTAGATTGTGTATCATCAGCTTCCACAATCGCCTTTAATTCGTCATTGTCGACCAAAGTCTTCGGACGACCGCGAGGTTCATTTTTCAGGTCGAAATTTCCAGAACGGAAGCGAGCAAACCAATAACAGGTGGTGCGTTGGTTTGTAGTGTTAGCTCCGTAAACGTCGTTGATGTTGCGTGCCGCTTGTGCCGCGTTGCTGCCACGACGGTACTCATATTCCATAATTACTCGAATTTTTAACGTATCCATGATGACGAAAAAGATTGAAATGCGATGAAAATGTAACACTAATCAATAAAGAAATGACTACTTTTGGAAAAAAAAATCCATGTTTTTAAAATAAAATTAATTTGAAATTAGAATTCTTAGCCAAACAAAAATTATTTTGATTTGAAATGGCCAGTACTGCAGAACGGCAATTTCATAGGTAAAGACCTAATATAAGTCGCTATGCTTGTTTTTGGCGTACGTATTTTTTTTTTAGTTTGATCTCCTAGGTTATTGTGGCCGTGTTTCCTCTTAAAAAATACAACAACTTATTTGTTTTTTAGTCAATTTTAGAAAGAAGGATATTTTTAGTAATCCCCCAACGTATTACCTTTTTAACTTTAGTTACCTACTTAAAATATAATTACCTAATATTAGGTAGGTAGGTACTTTCATATTTTCCTATTATACTGTCAAAGAGCGTTAATGTCCTTTACTTATCGGGCGCTTGTCACTTTTTCGAACTGACATTTTCATTTTAAAATGGTGGCAATTACGTATTCGGAAAAACATTTATGTAGGTAAAAATATATTTAAAAAAAGGCATTTAATTATAAATTACTTTTTATTTAGCCTACGAGAATAGTAAATACAAAACATCTTTATTTTTGAGCTGTAGAAAAGTATGGAAAAATAAAGAGAATTATCTGAGAAACTAAGAAAAATCAAATAAAAAAAAAGAAAAGCACGTCGTAATTACAAAAGTGTAAATAGTAAAAACGTTTAATTAATAAGTTAACACTAAAATGTATATAGACGTACCGATACTTTGCAAATGTTGATAAGATAAGAAATTGTTATGTTGAGTTCAACTTTAAGTTTTATACACAAGAACTTTTTGCTTTTTATTGTGTAACTCGAAAAAAAAAAGGCAATATTCTTGCATTTTTTTTTTCCTACAATACAGATTATGTTGTTGTTTTTTTTTTTGTAAATAATAGATAGAAGGTGGCGGTGCAAATGGCGGGCCGAGGATATCAAAATCACCTATTCATAAAACATAAATTATTATGACAGATTGGACAGAATTTCACAGAATTAAATTTTACAGTCGGTCTGCCTCGGGCTCTTCCGCTCGGATTACCTGATGCACAACGAGGAGAACAATAAAATCAAGCAAGTGGAGTTTAACACGGTAGCCTCAAGTTTTGGAGCCATCACGTCGTATCTACCTACAATGTCTCGGTACCGACATCGCTGAACGGTGCGAATACGATACCTGGATACTTCAGTTCGAAAGCTAAACACTTATAATATATCACGTCAATTTGCCCGAAGTTTGTGGGTCCATACAGAAAGTATCCAGGCATCTATCCGCACCGATCAGATCAACATCTCTCATGTGGCTGCTGTTCTTCCAATCTGTTTGCACGTTACATCTATCTCCTATCCTCGTTTACTAGTGCTTCGTGTATCTTCGTATTTCTTCGTAATTTTACGTTGTTTGTTGCACTGTTTGCTTTGCTTCACACTTTACATTGGTGGCAGTACCAACTTCCAGGCATGGTATATAAAAAGTTTTTTCCGCTTCCTATACTCCATTTGAAATAAGATTATTTAGACATTTAAATAAACCTTTTTTACAGTCCGTTCAAGCGATTTTGACTTCTAAGGTACCGTAGGCATAACGATGGCATAAAAGCAAAAAAGTGGTTACAATAACTACAATACCAACAGTTTACTGCAGTTGCCATTTTTCTTGCGACCAACGCAATAGAAGTCAAAATCGTTTGAACGGACTATAAAAAAGGTTTATTCAAATGTCTAACCTTATTTTACATGGAGTAAAGTTGAGTTTTGTATGTCGCATTTTAATTGATGTCTAGATTAAAATCGTATCCTTAGAATTAGGTAAGCAGTATTTTATTTTAGTTTATTATCATCAGCGTCACGTGCATGTTTTTATTTGGATTGCGAGCTGTAGATTGCTTTATCCTGGCACGTTCGCTTGAGAGATGTTACCTGTCCACGCCTGCATTGTCGGTTCAATAACAGTTCCGTTTATTTTCCAAATTTGGTACGGAAAACTGAAAAATAACGGTGTATAATTATAATTTATGAAATGTGTATTTCTGTCCAATCTTTGCTGGGTATGGCTTAGGGTACACATCTTTCAAAATGTTACTTGGCGCTTGTGTTTCATTCATACACACATGCACAGATTTTCACTCAGTACATGATGTAATTCAATTACGTTTTCCAAAATCTCGTCATAAGCTTGTTTTCTTTGGAAATGTGTGGTCTAACATTATATTCAATAGCCAGTGTAAACCCTAGAACGTAAGATCATAAGGTATATTATCCATTGTCATGCTTAGCTTTGATGTTGCAAGAATCATGTTTTCACATAAATACACGGCATTTTTAAATTAATTAGCTAAATTTCACATACGTGATGGGTGTCTATCACGGTATCTAATAACAAAAAAAACAAATAACAGGTATTTACAGGGTCAAAGCCCTCATGTCACTCACTGATATTTTTATAAAATTTTGATTTTATTAAATCGTGTTTTGTTTTTATTGTGGTAGTGCTGACACCCATCACGGCTGTGAAGTTTCGCTAGTTAATTTAAAAGGCCCTTTATAGAGAGTTGTCATGACGACACTTCACCAGCACAGAAGTGTAGCCATTAGAGGCAGTAAACCGAGTTATTAATTTAATGAATTTGGTAATTTGTCTCAAGCACCAATGGAAAGACAGAACATTAAAGCTAGGGATATTAGAATCGTCAAAACACAATAAGGCACTTTCGGATCATTTTAACTTGTTCCGTAGAACGGAATTATAATACAAGCGGAAATATTGCCGCGTTTTTCGCTCCGCTTTGTTCCTAGCCTAAAGTGGAATATTTGCATGATATTAATCCGCGTCCACACTAGGGCCGCGCGGCTGAGCCTCGTGAGTTTGTAAACGTACACACTCACGAGACTCGGCCGCGCGGCTTGGCCTCACGGAGCCGCGCGACCCTAGTGGGGACGCGGCTTTAGCTATTCGAGTCTCAGTCCTCTCCTACATCCTAACCTGTCCAATTCTGGGCTACATTTTAATGGAGGTATTCCACAATTCTATTAAATAAAACAGCTTGAAATTATCACCCAAGAAATTAAACAAATAGAAACAAAGTCTTACCTAGATAAGAGTTTATTTACAAGAGTTTTATCTTATTTACTGATTGTTACTTGCCTATTACTTACACATTATAAGATATTAACAGTCTGTAAACAGACATTATTAAATATGCTGAATTATCCTAGAATTTTCGTAAATCCGCTTACAGATATCGTGAGGCATGCGCCCCCAATGGTTTAGAAAAAGAAAAGTAGGTTTATTTGTCACAGAAACACTAAATTTACAACCCGTACCCAATGTTGCTTAAGGTCTTGTTGTCAAAATGATACTAGGCCGAGAGAGTTGGGTGGACGACTAAAAATACGTGTAAACGCATTTTTTTACTTGGCTCCGAGTTAATCAGTCAGTTCAGTTTTGACGCTGCAGCCTAGAGAGACCGTGGATCGCAAAAAGATAATTAAAAACGTAGGTGTGTCGAGTGGCGGGTACGTACAGAGTGCATGTTTACACCTGTCAAGTGGGTAAGAGAGTAAGTGCGGGGATGTGCGGGGTTAGGCACTCGGTCTAATAAATAGAACAGGGGCCGAGTGCACTGTCTCGCCCATCTACTCGGTACGTGTGATCAAGGCATAAGAATTCTTCGACGCGGCGAATTCCGCCCAATGTCTGTATGTGGCTTATGAATATTCGAGTCGGCTTCCGGGCTCTCTCCGTCTTATTCCAAAACATGATATTTTAGTACTGAGATTATTAATAGGTTTAAACCATGTCTAAAAAGAATGTAATAAAATGAAGTTTATCACGAGTAAATGTCTTAAGTTAATCCGCCGAAACCCCTAGTTTATCTATGGACTAACTTCGGTACTAATTTATTTGATGTTAGTGTTCATTATTATTATATATTTTATTTTTATATCGTTAAAAATGGATATTAATATACATTTTATGATTGACTTGGATTTGGAAGATTTGGAAATGCTGGAGACGTCTCGGCGATCTTACAGACATCGTCAACGTGTGAATCCTTTTGAATTGAGTGACTATGATTTTAGATATAAATCTAAGTTCACAAAACGTTTTGGAGAAAAAATTGTAGATATTTTCGGAAAGGATTTATCCCACGACATCGAAGATTCACACCATAGAATCGCAAAGAGAAGAATCGTATTATTAAAATTACCTACCTACCTCATAAATACAATAGTTAAGAAAAAATAATAGATATTTTTTTTAACTGTTTAACAGAAAAATATTCAGGATTATATGCCGAGAAAAATGTTGGTCAGTCTCATATTAGAATTCTTATATGTACACTTACGGGCAAGCAAAGAGGTAGGAATGGTCATGCTGAAAAAAAAAAACACACTCAACAAATTCATTTCTCTGCCGCAGGCGCGGTCGCAGCCCAAGATTTTGGGGGGTGTCATCCACCATTGGTGGCGAGAATTATTTTTTAGGGAAATATTTACCTAATTTTTATGTACTCTAAAAAAATTTTTTTGTATGTGCCCATCGGGGTTACTGTAGCTCAAGTACCTACAGTTTTAAGTTAATAAAGCACGTAAATCATTCAGTCTCTCGACAGCTTGAATGATTTTGGGGGGGTCATGACCCCCAGGACCCCCTCGGACCGCGCCTGCTCTGCCGGCAACAGTAGGCGCTATTGGTATAACACTACAAGGTTCTTTTGGCGTGTGACAAAAATCGGAACTAACACCGCCAATCTGTCTCTAACGCTGCCGTTGTGTCAATTCCACAAATGTCTATTGTCTACCAACTACGCCTGTCAATGTCATTCGGGCGTCAAAACACGTAAATTAGGGGTCGAAAAGTATAAACAGACATTAAGCCTGTCATTTCTTAGTATAAAGTGTTGGTAGCGGACTCACTGACCAAGAACCTCGTAGTGTACGTCACACTTGGAGCCAGTTTTAAGGAATATTGAGGATATTCATGCATTATGCCAGAATGACACTTCATAGTCATCTCTAAGGGTTCATCCACACATATCAGGGATAGTATCCCCCATAAGGACAGTTTCGGAAAAGATTGCTTGCAGCGAGGACCCAAGACCCTGATAAATGTGGATATATCCTAATACATGTTACTCATTTATTTAGCTACTTAGAAAAATGCATGCTAGATAAAGCAAAGCTTCTATTTAACTTGTTTAGCTGTAAGGAATGTAGTTTTTTCTATAGCAAAAGTGATTTAATCTACAAATTTACTTAATATTATGTGTAATATTTTCTTAGAAATGGTGAAATTGATTCCACCATTACTAAGAAAATTTTACTTGATTAAATAATAAATTATGATGTTCTTTTTTCTTTTACTCAATAAATAAGAAGTACTTACATAGTTCACTTCACTAGATTTCTCACGAAATAGAAATCGCTAAACGCAACCTTTAGTACAGTTTAGGAATTTCATAATTTTTCATACAAAAAGTTTCAAGCAATCATATTTTTTACCTGAAATTAGTGAAATCGTCTCTACGGTGATTTTTTTTTCTTTTTGTAGATTAACCTACTTTTTCTTCTCATAGCCTTTGTATTTGTATTCAGCACTATTAGGGAACTTGCAAACGATCGTTTTTTTTACTTTCACAATAAGATTTATTTCTTATACATAAATAATATTAAGAAATAAATCATATTATAATAATATAATATTATTGTAGAATAGTTTGTTTGTTTGAGCCCTTATTTTAGAAATAGTTGCCTGTATGTGAATGTGTATTGTTTATGTCTGTTAGTTATGTATTTAGCTTATGTAGTACTTATATAAAATTGCCTGTAGATTTTAGATTTAAAAAGATGGGCGACATTTTACAAGCGAACATAACATACCGCATGTTTGTCTGATATTTTTTAGCTAATAAATATGAATAAAACTGATTTTCACAGCATTTTTTTCAGCTTATTTTTTTTTTGATCCAATGCTTGTAAAGTTTTGTTCGTTATAGTGCGTTCAACACACGATTACAACAACAATTTATACTTCGATCTCTGGTTACAGTTTTTTTGTCAATACAACGCAACGTTATATTCGTTACTGTACTGTGATCGTGATCTAAATTGTTAGTCTGAACAGCGCCTTATATGTACATCTATGACGTACTCAGATTATTTAAGTATCATTTTTCCCTTTTTAACCGACTTCAAAAAAGGAGGAGGTTCTCTATTTGTCTCTATTTTTTTTAAATACCTACTAGGTTAAATTTCCTAGTAAATATTTTCCATCTACGTCAAAGATGTATGTAATTTATATTAATCAGCATGACTTTTAGATTTTAATTTTTTTTCTTTTCATCGCATTACAAACATAATATGCAAAGACGTTAACTGCCATGATGATGTCATTTTTGTGTTAAATTCAAATCTTAGCAGAGGCCACAACTGTAAATTTTGTGATCATTGAGATGGCACATGCAACCTAATTGCTTATTTTAGAACTAAAGCCTAATATACATCGAAGGTTGGTTATTCGATTACCTAATGATTGTTTATTGTTAAAACTTAATTGTTGATCTAGATTGAACGTTGTTGTGATAAAAAATAGTATGTGTCATATCAGGCATCATAACATGCACAGAGTATAAAACGACCATTCGATCATAGGTACAATACGGCCGATAAATCATGGCCGGTCCGAACTTTGCGCAGAAGGCTCCGCAATAAATAACATTTAGGAACCAAATGGTGACATGAGGCGAGTGTGACTGAGAGAACATGCGCGAAAGTTCGGAGAGTCTATGTTCAGGCCAGCCATGATTCATCGGCCGTATTGTACAAATTAGATGCAAAAATAACGTTGCGAGTAACTTAATGAGGTATACAATACTTTGTGAATGAACGAAGAATCTGTTTCATAGAATACATAAAATATTTATAAAAAATGATGTCATCGTGCAGTATTTTTTTTTAACTTAAATTGACGATCTTTTTTTATTTTTCAGCTACATTTTGCGACAGTTGGGTCATCCTGATTTGATAAAAAATGTAAGTATTCAACTCATTCATATAAGAAGCTGACTTAAAAATCTTTAGGAGAGGAGCTCGTGGCTAAGTAATTAAATAACAGCCGCACGGGTTGATCCATCAGGCTAACCTACGCTTGCCGGGGTTGGTCTGTGGATGGGTGACCATCTTTACATACCGAGACTCCTCCGTGGCTTGGAAAGCACGTTAACTCGTTGGTCCCGGCTGTCATTCGTGGATCTTTGACAGTCGTTACGAGTCGTCAGAAGCCAAAAAGTCTGACAACCAGTCTTACCAAGGGGCATAGTATTGCACAATTACTTGGGTTGTGGACGTCAGATAGGCAGTCGCTCCATGTAAATACTGGTATTCAGCTGCATCCGGTTAGATTGGAAGCCGACCTCAACATAGTTGGGAAAAGGCTAGGAAGATTGATTGACTTAAAAATGTTAAGAGTTAAATTACTCATGATTAAAAATAACAAAATTCTTATTTCATACAGAAATGTATTAAAGAGATCCTTTTTCCGTTGTTTCTAAACTGTGAGGTAATAACGTAAACGTAAAATTATAAAATTACTATTGAGTATTGATCGCAATTTCTTTGATTTTGACGGTGTTAAATTGTCACATTTATTGCGTTATTTACATTGCTGAGCTGAGATTATTCAAACCTATAAGAGTCAGTTCACACCGAGACGCGAAGCGACGCGCAGTTTTTCACAAAACACGCGCTGCGCTGATGCGTGATCCGCACATCTCAGCATACTTTGACACGTGTCAACCCTCGTACTGAAATTATACCTTTTCGTGAAGAAAATAAGTTCGATAATTGTTAAAAAGTGCGCGCAGCGTCGCGTCGCTTCACGTCGCGGTTTAAGCTGACCCAAAGGCGATGAGCCTGGTTATCAAAATAATATACTTATTGCCATCCACGAAGACGCGCCCCACTCCGTGAGTCTCGGGCTCGTCTTCATGGATGGCTCTATCTATATACTATCTATAGAGCGACGAATACGACGCGACGCGACTCTGCGAACGCGACGAACGTTACAACTCAACGGCATACCCTGCTTGCGGCCTCTATGGCAGTCGGCGGCGAGTCGACGTAACGCGTACTTGTTTTGAGGGCGACCAGACGCGACACATCGAACTACGAAGGTTGATTCAGAAGCAAGCAAAATCATACTGTATTTCTCCATGATTCGAGAAGTAATGACCAAAATCACGTAGGACATTTTTGTCGCGTGTGGCATCGCGTCGTATTGCATCGTGTCGTGTCGCGTCGCATCGCGTCGTATTCGTCGCTCACACAGGACACCCCGTAAGGCAATAAGTTAGAAATTTCCTTCAAACGCCTTGGGTTGTGATTGCAAGTCTGTTACGCAAGTAGGGTCATGGCTCAGGTCACGTCCGTTCGTTCGTTTTTTAACCGACTTCTTCGAAAAGGAGGAGGTTCTCAATTCGTCTGGATGTTTTTTTTTTTTTTTTTTTTGTGTATGTTCGCGATTACTCCGTCAATTATGAATCGATTTTGATGATTCTTTTTGTTTGGTAGGTCATGCTTCAGAGGTGGTCCCATATAAATTTTTATTAACTTTGCTTGCGTAGTTTTTGAGTTAGCTTCATTAATTACGTATTTTTCCCACTTAGTGTATGTAGACGATATATTGTTTGACTCCATCACTGTTATTTACATAACAGGTAGTGGTATTCGAATGTGTGGGTACCACAACTAAAAAGTGAAAAATAAACACTTTTTACAAAAAAAAAAAACAACCGACTTCCATAAAAAACACTAAAAACGTGAAAAATAACTTTAATTTTGGAAGTCGGTGGCAAAAAACAAAAATTGAAAAGCAAAGACATCGACTTCCGAAATTAAAGTTATTTTTCACGTTTTTAGTGTTTTTTATGGAAGTCGGTTGTTTTTTTTTTTTGTAAAAAGTTTTTATATCATAAAAAGTAATAAATCCCTAACATTATTATATTATGTTTTTCCCAGATGCCTGAAAACAAGGCTCTGTCAGGCTTATGTTCGGGCATCACTGACGCTTACGACCTGTTCGGCGTACCCAGCGCCATCATTCTCTTCGTTGTTGAAGAGGTCTCATACAATATCTGCGACCAGAGATTCCATGAGTTTGAAATAGCTGAGAAGAGGCCAGATATTATGGTGAGTTCATTTGATCAAATACCTATTACATCCATACAATTATTATACAAGACCCTTCACGAAGCCTTCAATTACGCATTCTGTAAGTACATTAAACTAAGCAATGTAAATGCAAAAATAACTTTAGGGAAACAACTTTCATTTTTGGTATGAAAATTGCTTCAAAAACGGTGAAGGAAAACATCATGATTAAACCGGCATGCCTGAGAGATATTTCTCGACGGCATGTGAAGCCAATAACTTAACCAGAAGCCAATATCAGGCTGCTTTATATATAATGGCATGATATTGGCTATTAGAAGCCATTTCAAGCAAAAAACCGCCACTTAAAAATGTTAGTTCCCTATGTCTTCGAGAGCCTTTACGATCCACTGTGCCCCGGCCCATTGCGGGTTGGTAGATGTCAAGACTTGGTTCTAAGACATGGTTTCCTCACAATGCTTAAAGAGCAATTTTGATGAAAAAAAGAGAATGTGTGCTTATGATGACCACACGATAGAAATGAAAACTTACGACTGCCAAGTATACGCGATTCAGCGTCACCTACCGACTGGAGCCGTGTATACCCGATTCAGTGTCACCAACTCGAGCGTGACGATTCAGTGTCGTTCACTGTTCAGAAATTATTTATTTCATCACCACTGCTCTGCTTTCCCCGTTAGAGAATGAAATCGTTATATTATGTTTTTATTCATTATTTTTCAGATTTTTAGAAAAACGTTGAACGAGATTTTTGAAGAAACTGTTCTAAATGTTAAAAAGCAATTAGTACTGTAAGTAACATATTCAATAACATACTTTCACTTAACTCCGGTCATCATCCTCCATCCATCACAATCATCGCCAGCGTCAGCCCGATTTAAACTGAATGGCGGTCTGAAGTCGACTCCTCTCTGCGTAGTACCCCACCCCTCACCCCCGCAGTCATATGATTTAGTTTCTGCGTAGCCTCTCGCCTCGTGCTTAAATGCATGTTAATTTTAATATTGCGCTAGCAGAACACGTTAAATGATTAACTTATTCCATATTTAAAATCTAGTTTCCAATTGATTTTATTTTCACTAAAACAAATGTCAACTTTATTTTAGTGTAAATTAAGTTGATTTCAGAATGGGCAGAACTATTGAAAGAGTCATAAAAATGTTTGAAGTTGTAACACAAACTGAACTTTATGTGTGGGTATTACAGTTATTTTTCCAAAAACACATATATGTTTACATTTTTGGAACCAAAATCGCGAGCGCAGGGTAGGGTAGTCTTGAATTTGAGTCACCAAGATACAGGCTGTGCCTAGTTTGGGACCCATTGTTAAATCTGTCAAAAGTCTTCAAGGGCCGTATTATGACAAACTAGCTGCGCCCCGCGGTTTCACCCGCGTATGTCTCGATCCCGTGGGAATATCGGGATAAAAAGTATCCAGGTTATAAACTATCTGTTTGGAAAATTTCATCCTAATCCATTCAGCAGTTCAGTAGTTTTTACGTGAAAGAGTAACAAACATCCATCCATCCATCCATCCATCCATCCATCCATCCATCCATCCATCCATACATACTTACAAACTTCTGAGCGCAGTTAGCAATTGTTCAAAAAGTTGAGGACAGTCTCCTAAGAACGTTTTCCTGTAGCTACAATAGTTAAGGTACCACCCTGTATAAACGAGTGATCATTATTGTAATTAATGTTGTTCTGACATGTTCTCACATGTATAATTTCAAAATGAATGATGTAACCAATATATTGTAACAATATTTTGATGTAAAAGAGTGTCCGTGGAGTTTCTTGCCCGTTCTTCTCGATAGGTACCTACTACGCTTTGGAATGGGCAACTAGCTTCATATTTCTGACTGACCGACTCCTTGACAATTCAAAAAGCCTGTTGTGTGTTTTAGCGACGATCGTCCAGTGGCGGTTGTCTACTATCGCTCTGGGTACGAACCAGCGCAGTACCCGTCGCAGAGGGAGTGGGACGCGCGACTGAGGGTCGAGAGGTCCACGTGAGTACCTTTATTAGTATTTATTTATTTTAGGATGCGCTACGGCGGCCAGCAATTTTCAAAGGGCATTATAAACGCGTTTAGAATGCTGTTTCTTTTTTTTCAAGTTACGTTTTTGTTTTTTGTGGTAATCTCCCTTAGGTATCGATACCTTTGTAGGAGCTCGTGGCTAAGTAATAACAGCCGCACGGGTCGATCCATCAGGTTAAGCTACGCTTGCCGGGGTTGGTCTGTCGATGGGTGACCATCTTTACATACCGAGACTCCTCCGTGACTCGGAAAGCACGTTAAGCCGTTGGTCCCGGCTGTCATTCGTGGATCTTTGACGGGTCGTCAGAAGCCCGAAAGTCTAACAACCAGTCTTACCAAGCAGTATCGTATTGCCCAGTTACTGGGTTGTGGAGGTCAGATAGGCAATCGCTCCATGTAAAATACTGGTATTCAGCTGCATTCGGTTAGACTGGAAGCCGACCTCAACATAGTTGGGAAAAGGCTAGTCAGGCAGATTTTGACCCTGTATTATAACCATTTTTTGACATCTGTGTAAAGGGTTGAATGCCTCGTTGGTCTAGTGGTCGCAAGCGCTACTGCTGAGCATGAGGTCCTGGGTTTGATTCGCAGGTCGAGCAAAGTGTTATTGGGTTTTTCCATTAGGAATTTCTCAGTAGCAGCCCAGAGTCTCGATTTGTGCCCGCTTGATGGCTCGCCCCTTATTACATGGGACTTTAACATAACTGACGAAATGCGGGTAGTATAGGTACACATCTGCCTACCCTTCGGGGATTACAGGCGTGATGTTTATGTAAAAGGTATGTACAGAGGGGTGATAATACTTTAAATATTTCAGCGCCATAAAATGTCCATCGATCCACTACCAGCTGGCTGGTACAAAAAAAGTTCAGCAAGCGTTGGCTGCTCCAGGCGTTTTGGAGAAATTCATGGGTTCAGGAGCTACCACCACTCGGGTCAGGGATATCTTCACTGGCTTATACTCCTTGGACTTCGATGAGAACGGCGAGAGAGCCGTCGAGATGGGTCTGAAGGACGCTGAGAAGTGAGTTCATGAAACTTAAATTATCTATTTCCACTTATATTTATATATTTACACTATACTCTTATATTTACACTTGGGGGCCGCCCCCACGAGCGAGAGAATCGCGGAGATATTATCGTCGTGCCACGTATTTCTATACACTCAATTAGGGGCCGTCTCCACGAGCGAGAGAATTGCGGCGATGCGACGAGTGGCTGAATGCGAGTAAAACGGTGCGGAACGTGGTGCTCGCGCTGCGAAAGCGCTGTTTTGACGCGGAACGCGGCGATTCCGTTACGAGTCGCGACGATACGGCGGAATAATCGCTAGCGCGGATCCGTTGCGATTCTCTCGGTTGTGGAGGTGGCGCCTTAGCCTATTTTACAACTTGTTTTAACTACACAACGCTAAACGCAAACGGCGAAACGATCCATTGTCATGTTTATATCTCATAGGTACGTACTGAAGCCGCAACGTGAAGGCGGTGGAAACAATGTGTACGGCGCGGACATCCGCGAGGCGCTGCAGCGCATGCGCCACAGCCGCGAGAGAGCCGCCTACATACTCATGGAGAGAATCGTGCCGCCACTTGTGAGTACCTCTCCTTACGACTTGAGACAGTAAAAAAACTTGACTAGCACGAAAAAATCACGTACAGTGTGTATGACAAGAGCGTGCCCGGTTTAATTTAAATAGCGAAATAGTAGTTTATGAAACTGTTGCATAATAAGGGGTATTAAAACACGAGGGCGAGATTTTTAATAGTGTATGGTTTAATACATTAATCTTAAGCTTACATATAAATAATAACATTAAAAAAAGAGTGAAAAGGAATATGTAAGGATCGTAGCTGATGGCGTTCTGTAGTTTCTGCCTACCTCTATGGGAAGAAAGCGTGAGTGAGTTTATATATAGAAATCTCGATATTTCGTCAAGTCGTAAAAACAGAGCGAAGCAGGGGCGGGTCGCTAGACGTTTAAAAAAAAACCCATTATTACTAACAGGTGCCCGGGTACGTGATACGGCCAGGTGCGACAGTGCCGCCCCCTGTCGTGGAGCTGGTGTCAGAGCTCGGCATCTTCGGCGTTATCATCGGGTGAGTTCACTGCTACAAGTATCTTTTGTTGCTGTACACACTTGTTACGGTCGCGAATCATATTTCGATCAACATACAACCTGACATTGACCTGCAAATTGCTAAAAACGTATGAAAAATTGAATTATGCGGGGTACCTTTGCGCAGTTCCCTTAGAGTCATACCGGGATGCCATGGCGGCGCTGCCAGGTCGCGTCACCAACAAAATGTATGGTTGGCTTGGCTGCTCACCAGGCAACTATACTATACTATACAGGCCTCCAAATATGCTTAGGGATCATTGTACTAAAAAAAGAAACAGCTGTTCCCTACATTAATGTTAGCATAGCTCTTCAAAGTGTAGGGAACAGCATTTTTTTTTTTTTTGCGCGATTTCGATTGTGTTTCCATAGTGAAAGTTGTTCATAATGATGACCCCTTAAAAGATATCGTCTATGAAAAGATACACCTTATATAGTGGCCAGTACAGGGTTACTTGCAATCTTTCAGGAGCTGATAAAGGGGCCAGATTGCATCAAATTGTGTCCCCCATATGTATGGCCGAAATTCAATACCGAAATTCAGCGAAATGCGCTATTCTGTAAGCTATAAATAAAGGCCAATTTAAAGATACGTACATGGCCTATTATGAGCAGTGGTAGCCGAGTGGTAACGGCCGCGACTTACAAGTTATAGGTCGTGGGTTCGAACCCTAACAGGCGCTTTACTTTGTGTAAAATTATTTCATCACCACTGCTCTCAAAACGGTGAAGGAAAACATCGTGAGGAAACCGGCATGTCCTAGAATCAAAAATTCGAAGACATGTGACATCTACCAACCCGCACTGGGCCTGCGTGGTAGATTAAGGCCCGCTCCCTCTCACAGAGAGGAGGCCTGTGTCCCAGCAGTGGGAACATTATAGGCTGATTATGTTTATGCAATAAGTATGTAGTTTTTTTTTATATTTGGAATTAAATGTAAAATTTTGGGTAAATATCGAAAAACCCTTAAAATTCAAATATCTCGAAAACGATTGAATTTCGGCCATACATATGGCATATATATACAGGGTGTTCAATTTGTTGCATTCTGGCCGATATCAGCTCCTGACGGATATACGTCGAATTACAAGTAACCCTGTATAGCTGCATACATTGAGTTGGCAACACGACCTGGTGACGTCGCAAGACGTTCCGGTGAGGTATGGCTCTTAAGGGGACGCGCTAAGGTAACCCGCGAAATTCAAATTTTCTTACGTTTTTTGCAATTTGCAGGTGTCAGGTTTTATGTTGATCTAAATATTATTTGCGACCGTAACAAATATGGATTTACAGAATTCTAAACATTAGAATCAACAATACAACTCCGTAAGTTCATGAAAGTGCATTGAACGACGAATTCATGAAATAGTGCAAAAAACGTAAGAAAATTTGAATTTCGCGGGCTACCTTAGCGCATCCACCTTAAGGTCAATTCTTACAGCTATTAAATGTCACAACTTCTGTTACAGGACAAAAGATATAGTGCACCACAATCGTCAGGTAGGTCACATGCTTCGTACGAAGTTAGCGGACGCAAACGAGGGCGGGGTCGCCGCAGGCCTGGGCGCTTTAGACTCGCCATACCTAGTAGACATGTAGTACGAGGACGTAACAGACAAGAATTTGGGGACTACACACAACAGAGAAATATTTAAAAACGTTTTTAAGAGCACAGATAAAAAATCTTTAAAAACAATGAAAAAGCAAATGGATTAAAGATGTTATAACACTTAAAAGCCATATTATATGCCAGGATTCGTGGCAGTCGCCGTTATAAAACCTCAGAGCGGGATGGCGAAGATTTAGTACTGGATTTCAAAAATCTATGTATGTAATATGTCTCGTGCTATCTCGCTCCCTCGTTTTATGACTACGACTGCTACAAACGGCTTTCAGTATGGTTCAATTATAGATTAGTTTAGTCCCTGGATATTAACAAAATTACAGGAAAATGTATTTTTTTAATAACTAATTTAAGTACTTTAAACTAAAACCTGAATTCAAAATCTTAAATAATCATCATGTTTTGGAACCAAAAACTCAATGCCTAACATGATAGAGTTCACATTCCATTGCAACCAATATTTAGGACCTTTTTATTATAAATGGTCACTCAAAAATCATCTTAGTATTCATAACGATAAAGCAGATAGTTGAGTAAGTGTCCGTTAACGTAAATTATCTAAGATTCTGAATTTAAGTATATGGATTTAATTTGGTTTTATTTGAGTTTGAATTAAATATTGATAAAATCGCACTAAGTATATAATATGTATAAGGCTCGTCATAAAAATACAGGTTTCTGCTAAATAAATATCGTAATTAATTAATAGTAAACAATGCATGTATTCAGACGGATACACATTTGTTGATGATTTTAATTTTGAAACACGACTTTTTCTTGCTTTATAAAATTATGATATATTTTTATTGAATTACAGACCGCCAATTTACTCAAAAACATTACCTAATATTGTAAACTTTTTTTTTTGTACATCTCTATCTTTTTTTAACAAATTGTCTTTGATATCGAAGAATGAAACACACTTTCGAGACGTATGCTTAGAAAATGAAAACATAAATTGTAAATACATGGGTACATACATAACCACAGCCTTCTGCCCTTGGGGTAGGCAGAACCTACAGAATACCACCTGATACGATCTTTACATAGTCCATACTACAAATTGTAAATATTGTTTTCATAAAAACTTATTTTTTTATTATGTTTGATATTTAGGCATATTTGTTAACGAATGCACCACTTTAATGCTTGGTTCAACCATCATAGGAATAAATTTTAAAATGTTAAATAAGAATACTTTGTGATATCTTGCAATTAGGCTACGTAATTTTATACTGTAATAAAATAACATTAATGTACCTATTAAAACTTAACATTATATACCACAAATAAATAATCAGTTTTTACTGACATTTTTTTAAATCAATAGTTAATAGTAATAGTTACAGCCCGATGCAAAATTTATGGCGTCTCGGAATATGAGGCGAGTCGCTGCGCAGTAACAAATGTTTGTGTCAGTGGGGGTGAGGGGTAGGGTACTTCGCAACCAGTACTATAGCGCACTTCAGAGCTGCCATAAGTTTTGACACGTACTTACCGCATATACAGATTACCTACGTTTGTCAAGAACATCTTGGCGAATCATTTGTCTAAATTAAAGTAATCAATCTCGTTGATATTTTAAAATTATCAGCATCAAAAATCGGAAATAATTATTTTAAAAAGTCGAGAATAATATTCAATTTAAGATCTGGCGCCATTCCTGTGTTAATTCAACACTACAATATTATATTTAAAAAAATATTTTTGTATTTTTGTAAATATTAACATTAAATAAACTAACAAGTCTAATAACTTGCACCGATTAATTATTGTGTAATTGAGCATAAATGTAATAATTCAATTATAAAATTAAATTATGTTTATATTTTTGGCAAAAATAAGTCGAAATAATTATTAAGTTGTTTTTGCTATATTTTTGTTGACTAATTGAAATTTTTCTTTAATAAGACATTCCGTTATTTTTTACTATTGGGCTCGTGATAATACTATGAGAATGAAATCGCTTTATGTACTTAAGTAATTAATCAAACCTGTTAACTGCAATGACATCAACCGGTGTCATATTTATATATCATCTAATATTAGTATCTCACGTATTTAAATATCGAACATTAAGCGATTTTATTCAAAGTAAGTCAATGGAAATAATTTTTTAGGTAAGACTGAAAGACAATACTTGCAATGTTCCTGAAAACTTTAAGCTTTACAACTGATGATTTATTATCGTCGTCGGCGCAACACGTTTTCTTTTTCCACTCTCCCCTATCAACCGTCACGCTAGCATTCACTCCCTTCTCTTTCATATCATTCCTCATACAATCCGAGAACTTTTTCTTTGCCCTACCTCTCCCATTTATGTCAATTTTAAAATGAAGAATAGTCTAAATGACCCATAAACATAAAGTCATCAAACGTCCAGGGGGCGTACCACTACCGCTTCCAGCAGTATTATTTTAGTATTACTTCAGTGTAGGAAAGAGATGAAGCTCTACAGAACGTATAGCTCCATCTCTTTCCCCAACGAAGGAAGATTAAAATAAAATAATACTGCTGTAAGCGGTGGTGGTAGGAGATAGGGTAATTAATTTCATACAGCTGTCATGGAAATGTTGCATAACAATTAATTTCCCTGACATTTCTATCGATCTAACTGACCTGTCTGTATTATCCCACTGCTGGGCAAAGGCGTCCCTCTCCCTTTTCCACACAATTCTGTATTTTGTTAGTCCAGTGCCCTGTTTATCAAAACTTACAAGCCTTGTAGTACCAAATGTCATTATTACGTTCACAAGTACATATATTTTGACACTTTTATTCATGTTTTGTTTATCAAAAAATATTTGTAAGTTACAACTTGTAGAAAATCATAACAAATCCTGAGTGTCCAGCGACTCTCTATTCCGTCTTACAAGGTTACAAGTATCGTGCTTGGTACCGCAATAAATGTTTAAATTCGATTTTCATGGCCCTGTTTATCAGAAGTTACAAGTCTACACGTTCACAAGTTACCAAGAATGTTAATTTTCGTTAAATTTATAGCTCATGTCCATATTTATAATCAGCCATAATGTTCCCAATACTGGGACACGGGCATTAGGTCATCTGTCTCTTTTGACCACATTTAAAAAAAGAAAATCGAATTTAAACATTTATGGCGGTACTAAACACGACACTTGTAAACTTGTAATACGGAATAGAGAGTCGCCGGACCCTCGAATTTTTTGATAAACAAAATAACGAATTTAAATGTAAAAATATAAGTACTTGTGAACTAAATAATGACATTTTGTAATACAAGGCTTGTAAGTTTTGATAAACAGGCCACAGTAGTGCCAGTCCTTTCGGTAGGAGCCATGCTCGTCCCGCCATCTGCACCTTGGCATGCCGCTATGTCGTCGATCATTTAGTGGGACTTTACATTTACCATACTGACCTACATCTTATTTCCTATAGTTACTGTCACAAGTTTTTCCATCCACTTCAAAAACATTATTTGTTCGAAGCTTGTTGCAAGTATTTGTCGTTCCGTGGTGCTGAGCTAAATGCATAGTTGTAATACTTTATAATATATACGTTTTTAAACTTACATGAAATATAAGCAGTTGACTTTATCTATTGAAGTTTTAATTCTATCTTCTTTCGTGTCAATTATTCAATAACAGGGAGTGGGTTGCAAGGGCTCATTGAACACATAAACACGTTACAACGACGCCGTCGTCGTAACGAGTTTATGTGTTTGAGCCCTAAGACGTCGTGGGTTTGAATTAGTGTTGCATCGGAACTTCGCCTCCGCCTCCGCAAGAAATCGTACCTCCGCCTCCGTAAGTTTTGTGCGGAGTTTGGTTTACGTTACGTCAACGTGAGAGGAGCGACCCTGGCCGACGTGCCGTTGCCGCGCGGTGGAGTCTTGCACACGAAATGGTCAGACTTGTGTTCACAGCGGGCAAGAGTGGGGGTGTCACATGATACATGTATCAACTTGTACATAGTAAACTTATCTAGTAGTACTATGATGTACCTATTTTTAATGAAAGACTTTTTGAATATGATTAGTTAGATTTGATTTCATTAAAAACATTTCCCTCCTGGGGCAGTCTGGTAATAAATGTTTATTGATCTTTTTCCCCACCTCTGTTAACCTCCGCAACCGTGGAGGCCAAGCTCTTCCCCTAAAAAGACTTCCGTTACAACTCTAGTTTGAACCCAGGTGCACTTTACTTTGGGTTATTCCACTTTGCCCCACCAATCTGTCCCACCAGTGGAAAAGTGGAATGTTCAATTTTATCGTGCATTATTTCCCACTAATTAGTTATGGTGGGTGGGGCAAATTACACTCGCATAAACTCTGATTTTTCTTTTTCGCACGAGGACTGGCAAATCAAGCCAGTCAGCGGTAAAGAGTGGTCAACGCATAAAAAGAAAGCCTATCTTAGTATATTAGACGAAAATGAAACAACCGCGTATAATTTTTTATTTTTTTTAAATAGTATATTATTTAATTAAACAAACTACAGAGTAGCAATATTTAAAGGAATTCCGTATATTTAGACATCTTGTTCTTGAATAAATGGCCGCCCTGTGTGTATCCCTCCATGTGTTTGAAATGAGGGTGCGCTTCAATGACCTGTAAAAAAAAACCTTTATTGAAATTACAGTATAAAATTCCCGAACCTTTTAACCGCTTACGTCGGATTTATCCGACAAATATTTTCGTGTCCATTTCGCCGGAGTCGTATATTTACGACACTCGTTTAATCATTTTTTAAATTTAATTGCGTATTGCACATCATCTTTGTTGAAGGTTTAAGGAATTTTTTGATGCCAGGCGCTGGGCGCACCAATATAAAGTCGGGCGGTTAAAAGGTTAAAAAAAACCATCCTGATGCGTATCGGACCACACACAGTCAAGGGTTCCGTAGCTAGGATGAATATTTACGCATGCCAAGTACTGATTTTAAAAACCGCAAAAATAAGTTTTTGTTTGATAGTATTCTCTAGAAAACTATGAAAAACAAAGTTATTTTTGCGATTGTAACCCATATTATTATCCCATGTTTGGAAACTAAATTGTGGAGGCAGAGTACTCGTAAAACTTCACTTACCTTAATTCGGTCATAAGCATCTTCAGCGCTAGTAATAAGTTCCGGGACATCCAACTTGGGTATACCAAAGAGGTTCATCAGGAAGAACTTCTGATTGGTGTACAGCATACGCTGGTCAGCCCATTCCACCTCACGCGGAAGGCGCCAGTCCTTCATCTTGGGGTTCTCACGCTCTGTGTACTGGTCGAAGTTCAGACGTTCTATGTCTTCCACAACCTGGAAAGTAATAAAACATATCATAACATCACGCCTCCTGTATTCTCCGAAGAGGCTGGGCATGGGTTGGGCACATTTCGCCAGTTATGTTTAGGTATATCACATGTAGTAGGGGGCGAGCCTATTGAGAAATTCCAACTGGAAAAACCCAAAACAATTATTTCCCGATCTGGGAATCGAAACTCAGCAGTAGCGCTTGCGACAACTAGACCAACGATGCAGTAAAATAAAGATAAACACACATTATAACGACAGCGGGTCGCAAGCGCGCCGCATTGCTAAAATGTGCTAAAGAACATAAGGAGCCGCGGCGAACCGCACCACATTGCAGTAATTATTTCAGACTAGCTGCACCCCGCGGTTTCACCCGCGTTAGTCTCGATCCCGTGGGAATATCGGGATAAAAAGCAGCCTATGTGTTAATTCAGGTTATAAACTATTTGTTTGCCAAACTCCATCCAAATCCATTCAGCCGTTTTTACGGGACAGAAGATAAATTTTAGTTTAGTCCTGACAAATTAATCAGCTCCTGACGTAAATTTACGTAATTTTAGCAGGCAAGTTTTTAATCGCGTCTAAACTTATACGAAGTAGTGATAGTTTGACAGGACTAAACTAAAATTTATCTTTTGTCCTTTTCTTAATGAAATAGAAAGAAAAAGATGCACTGAACTTAAATTTAGTTTAGTTTGTGAACAACAGAATCGGCACCATTGACCTGCACACTGTAACCATGAATTTCGGTACATGATTCTAGACGCGAAACCCTCGCGCGAATTATCGCACCGTACAGCCACATCGAAACGCAAAACAGTAGCCGCGAAAATACGCCTGGCGAGCAGCTTGGCATTGCGTTGCGCGATGCGATGGTTCATACAAAATGTACTGTAGGAGCATTTTTGCAATGCGTTGCGTTACGGAGCTCTGCGCCCAAATGTGCGCGAGCCTCATTTTACACTGGAGTGGCAACAGTTCAAATTCAAATTCGAAATTTAAATCTAACTAATATTATAAACGCGAAAGTTTGTAAGTATGGATGGATGGATGTTTGTTACTCTTTCACGTAAAAACGGCTGAATGGATTTGGATGGAGTTTGGCAAACAAATAGTTTATAACCTGAATTAACACATAGGCTGCTTTTTATCCCGATATTCCCACGGGATCGAGACTAACGCGGGTGAAACCGCGGGGTGCAGCTAGTCTGAAATAATTACTGCATTGTGGTGCGGTTCGCCGCGGCTCCTTATGTTCTTTAGCACATTTTAGCAATGCGGCGCGCTTGCGACCCGCTGTCGTTATAATGTGTGTTTATCTTTGTTTTACTGCATCCTTGGTCTAGTTGTCTCAAGCGCTACTGCACCAATGTCCCTTCCATCCTTTAATTATAAATGCAGAAGAAATGATATTGATGGATACTGACCACTTCTACCTCACCGCCACCGCTCCAGTCATACACTAGCAGCTCAGCATGCGTGGCGATGTCGCGGAGGTACTTGTTCTTGTACTGGCGCTCCATCTCAGTCAGGAACTCGTCAGTCAGAGCTTTGCCGCTCACCTCGTGGTCCAGTTTACGATTCTTTATAGCTTCTTGAACCTGCAAAGGTTGAAGAATTAGAAGAGAAAAATTCTAATCAAATCAAATCAAACTTTATTTGTGAATACAATGTGAATTCAGTTGCAATGGAATTTGAACTTGTATACATATAATAAATAGTGACAGTAGTTGCTGTTTGCTGTGTAATTTAATTAAGATTGCTTTATGCTACAACCATGCCAATTGCGTCACCCCAAGTAAAAATTTAAAATTTCGTCATTTATATCTGTAATTCTTATTGTGTACCTACATAATAAAAGAGTATTCTTTTCTATTTTCAAAGCAAATAATATGCAGACTAATCGCACATTTATTAGGCTGTATATTATTTAATCTTGCCCAATTATAAAAAAAACAATAGGTGGTGGACCACTAAGGAACTTAACATGTAACAAAATAATATGAAGATTAGCATTTAAAAACCCCTTGTTACCTTGTTCACTGGCAAGTCCAGATAGATGACGAGATGGGGACGCATCAGCTCTTCAAGGGAGTTTGCTCTCAGCTCATAGTACACCGACCTCACCGCTTTGCTAATGTACTTCTGGGAGTACATCGCCTCCAGAAACACAAAGTCGGAGTAAGGAGACCTCTCCAGCACAACTCCTTGACCGGTGTTCAACAAATGGACCAAGGCATCAATGTACTGGCTGTATCTAGCAATGTACATCATGATCTGGTAGTTACCAGCCAAACGGTGCTTCGGATTCTGGTTGAAATTGATATGGTCGAAGGTCCTGGTGTCCTCAGGTATCTGGTCATTGAACATACGGAGATCGCAACCATTTGGCCTTATATAGTGGATATCCATGTTCGCTTCAGGGAAATGACACATACCCAAGTCTTCGGCGAGGGCGGCGGCGAACTTGGTCTTGCCAGCAGCCACTGGACCTTCAACCACGACCACTTTAGTATTTTCATCGAACCTATGAGTGGTACGGTCGCGAAGACTCCTGAACCAGGTGTAGTCCTTGTTCTGATAGTCGAAGGGTGCTGGTTTCGCGGGAGGACAGGGCAGCGAGCTCCTAAGCGCCTTGCCAGAGATGTTACGGTTCTGCACAAACGTGCATGCCGCTATTTTACAGCCCTGGCCCGGACTGAGCATTTTTACAACACCAAGTTTTAGTAACGTAGACATTTTGGCCCGAGGTATCTTCTTTTGTACGATACCTAAAATAAGAGTACTTTATGAGTTTTGAAAGGTCTTAAATATTGTTATGACACTCAGTATAATTGAGTATAGTTGGAATTCTTACCTCAAATCAATTCATAACAAAAAGTAACCCTTGTGACATAACCATTCCTTATGAGGAACGTTCAAAGTTTTTGACATTCCATCTTTTTTTGTTTTTCACAAATATTTTGAACGCACCTTTTGTAGTGTAGCGCCAATTTAATATTAGATTATGCTATACATGTATAATATATGTATACATGTATAACATACTAGCTGCGCCCCACGGTTTCACCCGCGTAAGTCTCGATCCCGTGGGAATATCGGGATAAAAAGTATCCTATGTGTTAATCCAGTTTATAAACTATCTGTTTCCTCCAAATCTATTCAGCCGTTTTTGCGTGAAAGAGTAACAAAGATCCATCCATCCATCCATTCATACTTACAAACTTTCGCGTTTATAATATTAGTTTTAGATTAGTTATACAGTTGAAATCTCTACTATAAAGATGTTCTGATTTGATGTATGAATGAATGAATCCTGTCAATGTTCCCTATAATTTTTGACAGGAACTAGAGATTTAAACATGTTTTGTTGTAACTTGTAATATTTCGCTAGTTCAAACGCACGCACGGAAACAGAATATAGAGATTTCAACATGATGTTTCGCCAGTGCAAACGCACAGAGAGTTATTTTAGTAGGTACCATTCAACCGAAGTACTTAGTGTAAATAATTTGTTATATTAAAACTGAGTTTATAAAAAAATTGAAACTAGTAAATTGTTACTTTGTAATGCAAAAGCTAGTATCATCATAAAACAAGCTAAAAATAATTTCTATTCTATTTCTCTAATTGGCAATATTTTGTCCCGATGTCTACTGGAAATAATAAATTGACATTTTAGTCATCTGACGTTGACAATTTGACTTTTTTATTTATATTTCTTTTTAATCTGTGCTTCCTAAAAGCCATGTGAGAAATATAATTTGCAACAACAATAACTTGAGATATTCGTGATAAATAAACTTCTCAACATGACTGACCAAACAGAATTAAAGATGGACACAGCAAATATAAATGTAGACGAGTTTTTGCCTGCCAAGAAGACAGTGAAGCTAAAAAATATAAAGCGAAGGGCTGTGTCAGAATCTGGCGATGTGATGGAAATCGAAGAACATAATGGTATCCAGGGGAAAGCTAAACACAGTCGGTCAAAGGCGAAGAAGAAGAAGAGTGCTGAGCCAAATGAATCTAAAGAGAATATGAGAAAGATTGCAGTCCCAGCTCACAGGTATATAACCTCAAAATATAAATAAATAAATCATTCCTTACCACAAACTAACTCTTAGAGATCGCTAATTCTGATATGACCACCTATTATCTTACCTTTTTATTAAATCCGAATGTATTTTACTTTCTTCGGTCTGCAATAAAAGAGTACCTAATCTATGAGACTCGTGTTAATTTCAGTTCTGAGTCTGTGTGCCCTTTGGCAAAGACCCCATCCAACCCCTTGGCCCTATCCAGTCCATGTCTTGCCAGCCGTCCTCACCAAGTCCTCCATCTATTCCAGGTTACTATAAGGTCACTTTTTTGTTCCATTTCTCTTTTCCCCTGACAGGTAGCCGGCTCATCTCCTAATTTTCTCAGTTTCAGTACTGCACTAATCCAATGTAATACACATTTTTTACAGATACACACCGCTCAAAGAAAATTGGTTGAAGATCTTCACTCCCATAGTGGAACATTTACTACTACAAGTCAGATTCAATACAAAAACACGTAATGTTGAAATAAAGGTCGGACCAGAGACTAAAGATATTGCCAACCTACAGAAAGCTGCTGATTTTGTTAAGGTATAGATATAAATCAATTATTGTCTGTTCCAACCTATCTAATGAAAGTGTACAAACCCTGTTCTAGTAAAATTCTTACACAATCTCTCACTAAACAGAATTAGTAACACATTCATTGCATTTAAAGTTTTCAACATTACACCCCTGTAGGTGTAATGCAATTCTCTTATTTTTAAGAACATTCACATTCGCAAAAAAAAACCACATGTGGGCTAAAACTGGTACTTTAAAAACTCTTCGCCCGCATGTTGGATGGAAGCTATCCCATGGGATATGTTCCCATATTAGGATAAAAAGTATCCTATGTTCAATGATATTATATTAACAGATATGTTATACACTCACAAAACAACCGAAAAAAGTGTACCGCGCAGCAGTGGCAGCACACATACCACTTTTAATTTATTTTACATTTCACTACAGTAAAAATGATAGAAAAGAGATGGCTTGATAAAAACATCAAGAAAAAAAGAGACAGCTAGTGTTTTTAGTTGTTAGCTGCTTCAACTAAGCGTATTACTCGTCGCCATGCGTGTCGCAGACTAAAGTCAATACGTCCCAATTAGGTCGTTTTCGAGTCTTCACGATTGCGCGCTCACAACATATCTGTTTAATATAATATTATTTAATATAACATCACTGCCTATGTCCTAACCCAGGATGTAGTCTACCTGTTTGCCAAAATTTAACGAAATCTGTTCAGCCAGACAGAGTGGCATTAAAGTGAAACATGTGCAAGCATGAATCTGTATAAAAAATTGGCAGATTTCATACAAATCACGATTTAATCCTGATTGCCAACTGTTTTCTTGTATTATAAAATATATTATTTTTATTTCTAGGCTTTCCTCTATGGCTTCGAAGTCGACGACGCGCTCGCCCTCCTCCGACTAGATGACTTATTTGTTGAATCTTTTGAAGTCAAAGATGTTAAAACTTTAAATGGCGACCATCTAAGTCGCGCCATTGGCCGCCTCGCCGGAAAAGCTGGTCGAACAAAATTCACCATAGAGAATGTCACCAAAACCAGAATAGTGTTGGCAGACTCAAAAATTCACATCCTTGGTAGTTACCAGAACATAGCGCTGGCAAGAAGAGCGATATGCAACCTCATTATGGGCTCACCTCCCTCGAAAGTGTATGGAAACCTCAGAAACGTTGCTAATAGAGTTGCAGAGAGATTTTAGTAGTAAATAAAAGTTATATTTATAAATAATGTTTATTTATTTTACAACTACAACATAACATTACGCCTCTATTCCTCGAAGGGATAGGCAGAGGCCTCTGACATCGCACAAATCTAGACTGGGCTGCTACTGCGAAATTCCAGAAGGAAAAACCCAATAACACTGGCTGCCTGGGAATTGAACCCAGGAGCTCATGCTTGGCAGTAGTGCTTGTGACCACTAGACCAAAGAGGCAGGGGTTCAATTTGTTTGTTTATTTATTTAACATTTTACAGCTAAAAGAAATTACTTACACAATATTTTTTTGGAATGTGAAGTGATTAACTAAATTAATTAATGAAATGTGATAAGATAGATAACATAGGTAGTAAGATTCTGTAAAAGCATGATGAAACTAATATGTTAAGTACAAACACAAACTAATATGTTAAGGTTGATGCGCTAGGGTAGCCCGCGAAATTCAAATTTTCTTACGTTTTTTGCTATTTGCTGCTCAGTATCAGGTTGTATGTTGATCTGAATATTATTAGCGGCCGTAACAAATATGGATTTACAGAATAACAAATACTACTATCTAGATACTGACCTCAAAAAACGTAAGAAAATTTGAATTTCGCGGGCCACCCTAGCGCATCAACCTTAAGTATACAAAAAAACAGTACAGTAACAGTAATACAAACTTAACATATTAATAGATATCAGAAAATCTATTTACTAATGTTTTCTATTGGGATAATTTAATGTTTTTGCCCTTAGAGACAAGTAGCTGCGACAAAATTATACCGTCGCATTATCTCGTGTTAAAACATGAGTATTACAATGGGATATGACTGTTTTCATGTCCCATTTCAACACGAGACGCACATTCCCTTGGGCAGGCCATTATTGTAACGAGAAAAAAAATCAGAAGTAAAAGGACTGTAGTCGAATTTGTTTCACAAATCTGTGACAGGCAATATGGCACCAGAGGGCCTAGACAAGTGACAATCGCTTCGAAAGCGTTTCGTATTTCTACAACGACTTTCAACCGGATTGACATAAGGTTTTCGATAGCTTATGTCAGTCCTATACATTTTTGCCATTTCCATCATCGTTATCGCTGATAGAATGTCACTTTGTCTAGGGCCTCTGTTCCACCGCCGACGAGGAAGCGACTAGCTATCAACGATTTTCTTGCTCAAGAAACGTACAAAAGATTGTAGATTGTATATGATTTAGATACAAATATTAATAGTTGATTGTTCACACCGCCAGCGAGCACTCGTTTTTCGCAGCATCAAGAGATATCAACGAGAGTACTCGCTCAGCGACGATCGCGCTTGGCGGGCAGAACACTTGCTGAGAGACTCACGCTTGGTACAATCAGTTCTCCTACTGTTTTGTGTTCAAATTTTGTGTTATAACTAACAACATAGTATTTTGGAACCCATATTATTATGAAGTGAAGTGTTATTCCACGAGAAAATTATTGAATTTTGCTGAGCGTTCACATATTTTAGCTTGTGACTGTACATACGGATACCATTGCGCACTCGCTCATCTTTGCTCGCCTGCTTGTTATTCATTGCTAGCTCTACTCGCTTCTCATTAATCGCGTGGGGCATTTGCTAAAGAAATCAATTGGTCTACAGCAGTATCTTGTACTTAAAATGTCGGGGTACTCTCGAGAGCACGAGGCGCGCGTCGTAGCTAAGCGAGGCGAAGGTCCAGGGCTCGGCGGCGCTCCACTCCGCGCAGTACACCGAGTCTTCATGCTGCTCGTACGATTGGAGAACGCCGTCTTCCAAACTAGTGAAGAATAAAATATAATACTTTATTATGTACACCTTTGGAGCTAGTGGCTAAGTAATAACAGCCGCTCGAGTCGATCCATGAGGTTAAGCTACGTTTGCCGGGGTTGGTCCGTGGATGGATGACCATTTTCATCAATGGTTATAGTAGGAAAATGGTTAATGATTTGATACAAACGAAACGCCGTAATATAGTTCGTTCTCTTTTGTATCCACTGCCTCCAGAAAAAACTAATCAATATATAGGTAGTTTGACATACTTAGGGTCAATTAGTGATAGGGTTTCAAAAACTTTGTTTAGAAATTAAATAAGGGTAGCTTTTAAAACAGATAATTCTTTAAGGCGGATCTGTAACGGAAAAGATCGGTTAGAAAACCATAAAAAATCAGGTGTTTATAAATTAAATTGCGATGATTGTAATGGTATTTACATAGGTCAGACTGGTCGTAATTTCCAAACAAGATATAAGGAACATATTGCAGCTTATAGGAATAGTTGTCCAGAAAAATCTCATTTTGCTCAACACTTAATAGATTCAGGTCATTCATTAAATAATAATAACACTTTCAAAATTTTACATACTTGTGATAAAGGATTTAAAATGTCAGTATTAGAGAGTTTAGAAATTATTAAAAATAATACAACGAACGTTACACTGTTAAACGAATTAAATACCAGTATGCCAAGGTCGCCTTTGTTGCGATTGTTCGCCCCTTATCGCGCTTATCGCACTGATAACGATTCTAGTCAATTAGCGCCGAGCAGCAATCCTATATAAGTGGGGGTGACGGGCGATTTGATTCACTTTGCGTCCAGCGCTCGGTGTGATAACACGTCGCGTTCTGGTTTGCAATTGGTTAATCGTCATCCTGAGGATGCCTCGTTGAGAGGTGAAACACGTGTCGATTTCTTACAGGGTTTTTTAGGACTCTTGAAGAATAGTCAATCGGAATTGGTTACTAAATATATCTACGTCTATTGTATTTTATAATGGATTTCCGCAAAGTCACGCCTGAATCAATTAACTACAGATATAAATGTAGACATTTTTGAGGCACACTACTTAGACGAACTCTACTGTAAAGCGCGGTTTTCCCTGCCAAGCAAATATCGACATTGCATATTTTAAAATAAATGAAGGTTTATTTATTTTCAACTTTATTTCATCTCACGCAGGGTTGATATTTGTTTGCCAGTGCCCTGGTCATAAGGGGAGTCTACACTCACACTTGAGTCATCCGCTTGCCGTCGTCGTCGACGTCGCAGCACACGCTGGCGGCGGCCGTGAGAAGGGCGCGCGCGTCTGAACTGCCCGTCAGGAGAAGTTGCTCGTGGTACGTGTTGTAACGGACTGTCCATACCCTGGAACAAGAAAGACCATATAAAATAAAAAACAACCGACTGCAAAATAGTAGATTATTACATCGAGCACAAAGTGAGTAATTAATGACTCACTTTAGCGAGGTGCGTAATCTACTTTTCTTTCAACTACCAAAGTAACCGTGATAAAAAAAAAAAAAGATGATATACCTACTCAAGTTAATGAAAACAAACAAAGTTATACCGCACTTTTGCGGCAAAAGGTTATTAACTCAACCCAACGCAACGCAACGCTCTCACTCACTCACTCAAGTTAGGTCAAGTCAGGTCAAGTCTGGTCAAGTCAGGTCAAGTCAGTTCAAGTCAGTTCAAGTCAGTTCAAGTCAGGTCAAGTCAGTTAAGTCCAGTCAAGTCAGGTCAAGTCAACTCAGACAGACAGAGCCGGAGAGACGAGCCTAGCATGTAACAGGGTCCCGTTTTACCCTTTGGGTATGGAACCCTAAAAACAGTGCAATAATGAAATTTCATACAACTTTATTGCATTGTTTTGGTTCTAAGCAAGAACTACGTCCTTTGTGATCGGTTTTGTAGTGATTAATGATAACATTACTACGTAGTTGGAAGAAAAAAAATTAACTACAAATACTTACTATTTAAACAACAGTCACAGGAAGTTTTAAAACACCATCATACACCAAGTGGATTAAATACATATTATTGAAGCTAAATCTCTACCCAAGCAAAGTTAATCAAAATTTTAAGGATCGGCCGCGCGCGCTTTCTCTACCGAATAAAAAAAATCACGTAATTTTATTTATTAGCATAATCCTAGTAGGCCTCCACTCTGTGAGATGGAGTGGGCCGAAAGGCCGAATTCGAAGACATGTGACACCTTGGTAGATGTCACAATTCTTCGAATTTTGGCACCACGTAGGGCCCGCGTAGTGGATTTTAGAACATGCCGATTTCTTCACGATGTTTTCCTTCACCGTTTTGAGAGCGGTGACGTTCGAAACGTCAAACCTACGACCTACAACTCATAAGTCGCAGCCGTTACCCCTGGGCCACCACTGTTAAATTTTAATGAGTAGATATAAAATGTATGATGTAACTCACCAATGCGAATGATCCGTCCTGCTAAAAATAGGTTCCTTCCCATTCCTGTAGTCCCATATGTTGAGGGCGGCGTCGTCGCCCGCGCTTGCCAAGTGAAACTGCCTGCAATCAAATAACCGACATATTTACGATTAACGGATATTTTTTTATTCTTTTATCTACAACCGGTAAGCTCTTAGTCTTTTTTTTATCTATTACCGGTAAGCTCTTAGCCTTTTTTATCTACAACCGGTAAGCTCTTAGTCTTTTTTTTATCTATTACCGGTAAGCTCTTAGCCTTTTTTATCTACAACCGGTAAGCTCTTAGTCTTTTTTTTATCTATTACCGGTAAGCTCTTAGCCTTTTGTATCTACAACCGGTAAGCTCTTAGTCTTTTTTTTTTATCTATTACCGGTAAGCTCTTAGCCTTTTTTTATCTATTACCGGTAAGCTCTTAGCCTTTTTTTATCTATTACCGGTAAGCTCTTAGCCTTTTTTTATCTATTACCGGTAAGGTCTTAGTATTTTTTTATCTACTACCGGTAAGGTCTTAGTTTTTTTTTTATCTATTACCGGTAAGCTCTTCGCTTTTTTTTTCTTATTAAACTTAACTATCATAAAGAAATCTCGATGTTTTGTCAAGTCATAGAAACCGTGCGAAGCAGGGGCGGTTAGCTTGTTTATAATGGTTTTGATTTAAACTGCACCTAATAGTCATCTGTTAGGGTTGAAGTCCAGGTCTCTGGCTAGTTGGGTGTGCGCTTTGTCTATGCTCCACGACGGCTTGTGTCGTAGCACTATGCGCAAATGATGACACTATCATAGTGCAAGTGATGGCCCTATCATAGTGCATATTTTCACCTGTTAGGGTTGAAGTCCAGGTCTCTGGCAAGCTGGGTGTGCGCGTTGTCTATGCTCCACGACGGCTTGGTGCAGTCCGAACGAGTGTCGTAGCATTTTATGTGCATGTCCTGTAGTACTGCGAACTGTTGTCAAAATAATTAATACAAATAGGATAATAATTATATAATTATGACAGTAAAAAAAATAGATTTCTCGTAAATGTCATCATCATATTCCTGCTCTTGTCTCATGTTACTTGTGGTCGGTGCAACACGTTTTCTTCAAAATGCTCTATTAGATGTTTTTTAATAATAGGTCTTTACCTATGAAATTGCCGTTTTGTATGAAAAAATTTAAACGAATTTTTTTCATGAATTTTTTATTTGTATTAATCGAAGTAATCACCCATGCAATCAATGCATCTTTGCCATCGCAGTGGCAGTTTATTGATGCCCTTCTTAAAGAAATCAGCTGGACGGGAGGCAACAAATTCTTCAAAGGCATTTTGTACTGCCTCTCGGGTATTGAATTTTTTTCCCGCCAAGAAGTTATCCAAATTCTGGAAAAAGTAGTAGTCTGTAGGCGCAAGGTCTGGTGAGTAGGGCGGATGACGGAGAGCTTCCAACCCCAGTTCTTGCAACTTGGAGACCGTCTGCTGTGCAGTATGAGGTCGCGCGTTGTCGTGCAGGAGCAGCGGAGACGAGCGATTGACCAATGTTGGTTGGAGATGCGCCAGCTTCTCCATCATTGTGTTCAGTTCTTCACAGTACACATCTGCAGTAATGCTCACCCCGTTTGGTAAGAAGCTGTGATGAATCACACCGGCGCTAGACCACCAAACAGTGACCATCACTTTTCTAGGGGTAAGTTTTCGTTTAGGGCATTGTTTAGGTGCTGAACCAGGATCCAACCAACTTGCTGAGCGCTTGCGGTTATCAAACAGAATCCATTTTTCATCGCAGGTAACAATGCGGTTCAAAATTCCTTCATTTGTGTGTCTGTTGAGCAGTGCAAGGCACGTCTCGACGCGTACTTCGCGCTGGCGATCATTGAGTTCGTGGGGCACCCATTTGTCAAGCTTTTTTACCTTGCCAATTTGACGCAAATGGACCAATATTGTTTTGACGCTAACGTCGAAAGCTGCTGCTAATTCAGCCGTAGATTGTGTATCATCAGCTTCCACAATCGCCTTTAATTCGTCATTGTCGACCAAAGTCTTCGGACGACCGCGAGGTTCATTTTTCAGGTCGACATTTCCAGAACGGAAGCGAGCAAACCAATAACAGGTGGTGCGTTGGTTTGTAGTGTTAGCTCCGTAAACGTCGTTGATGTTGCGTGCCGCTTGTGCCGCGTTGCTGCCACGACGGTACTCATATTCCATAATTACTCGAATTTTTAACGTATCCATGATGACGAAAAAGATTGAAATGCGATGAAAATGTAACACTAATCAATAAAGAAATGACTACTTGCGAGAAAAAAAAACCATGTTTTTAAAATAAAATTAATTTGAAATTAGAATTCTTAGCCAAACAAAAATTATTTTGATTTGAAATGGCCAGTACTGCAGAACGGCAATTTCATAGGTAAAGACCTAATATTATACCTTCCCTGCCTATCTACTCCATACGGCAGACTGACAACCATAGTCAGCACCGGCAGCCAATTCAGCAACCGGCGCCGGCAGCGGAGGCACTTCCTTATTTTTATAATCAAACAAATTAGAAAAAATCTCTTGTTGCGCCGAACTTAAATAAATTGGAATAAAGCAAGAGACGGATGATTTAGTAGATTTTGGAGCAGACCATACCTGCGTATGTCCCTGGTGCGGGTTCCACTTCCCGCCGGTGAACTTGAGGCGCGCGGAGGCGGCGGCGCGGCTGAGCGCGGCGCCGCTCGTGACGTCATGCACGCGCACGCCGCCCTCGCACACCACGCCCACACGCGCACTGTCCGTGGGGTGCCATTCTGCACATCGAATCTCTTCCTCTGGCTTCTAAATAGTTGTAGATGACAGATGTCAATGTCAAAATTGAAAAAAAAAGGGCTCATACGAGCTCTACAGTACGATGCCAAGCGGTGAAGCTGCATACTAACCTCTGGTTTGATAGTTAGCAGAAGCTCCATATCCTCTGCATTTCTGCTTTGTATCGCACTCAAGTCGTCCAGATCTTTCGGTATTACCTGCCAAAATATGAAGAGATATTAAACACTATTGTTACTTGGAAAAACAAAGCATACTAATTCTAGTTGCCTTTTGTACATTGTAATTGTATAGCTTTGTCGACCTTGGTTTTTTTTTAATTCATAGAATAGATGAAATTACAGATTGTGATTGTGAATCTGTGCAAGAATTAACCCATTAAAACTACTTAATTTCCATTAGGAGTTTCTCAGTAACAGCCCGGAGTTTGGAAGTTGGCGGTGAGTTACCCACATGTCTCGGAAAGCATGTTAAGCTGTTGGTCCAAAAAAGCTGCATCTGGTTAGACTGGAAGCAGACCCCAACATATTAGGGAAAGGCTAGGCAGATTGAGTGAGACTAGAATGCACCAAATTCTCCTTGCCGGTTGTCTCCTTGCCTCTAGTGATTGGTAAATGTCTTACATCAACTGTAGGAAGCTTGAATATAGAGACTCCCATGGTGCACTGTGACGTAGCGGGGTCATAGGAGTTGTGTGTTGTGAGGAGCGTCGCAGCATCGTGTGGGGAGCAACGCAGGTGCCATACCTCGCCAATGTCATGCTTGAACACCTGGAAATAAATACATTTTTGTATGGAACAGTTGATCATTTTTTGTACCCAGAGTGTATGATAGTGCTATTCACAAAGACGCGTCCCACTCTGCTCTACTCCGTACTAAAGTACAGTAATCGCGAAGTGGGGCGTGGGGTCTTCGTGGACGGCAATAAGTATGTAATTATACACTATAGGTACACGTCAATTATTGGAAAATATTTTGATAACCAGGCTCATCACCTTTGGGTCAGCTCAGATCGCGACGTGAAGCGACGCGACGCTGCGAACACTTTTTAACAATTATCGAACTTATTTTCTTCACGAAAAGGTATAATTTCAGTGCGGGGTTGACACGTATCAAAGTATGCTGAGATACGCGGTTCTGCGCAGCGCGTGTACCTTATTGTGTAGGAAATAAATTCGATATTGTATCGGATCGTAAAAAAGTGCGCGTCGCGTCTCGGTGCGAACTGACCCTTAAACTTACCTAGAAAAAGAAGGCATTAGGATAAATTTGATATCTTACTTTAGTATGTAAAGCCCCAGTATCTTCTTCTAACTCCACAACGTGTATCTGATTGGAGTTGGGCTTGAGGCTTTGAGTTCCTATCAGGAATCTGATAGCATCACTCTCTCCATACTGTGGTGATAGAGCTCTGGTCTGGAAAATGAAGAAAATGGGAATTAGTATATCAATGAGTGTCTTTAGGGTTCCATAGTCAACAAAGAACGGGCCTTAGTAAGTATCATCTGATGCTTTGACATCTAAGGCCCGTATAACAGAACCTCACTCAAGACTAGTGCATTACTTAAAACTAGATTCAACCAATTAAAAGGCTTTAAACGAGTTTTAAGTAATGCTTGAGTTTTGCTTCATCTCATGTGTTTATGATCACTCAAGCCCAAGCGCCCCTTTCAAACTGGATGTCTTCTAGAATCTTGGTTATAGTTTTGTCACCAGTGTCAATAAAATTATTGTTCCAAGTTATTGAAAGGTATAATAGGTTTGAAGTTATGTGCTTTTCGAAATTTCTTTTAGTTTTTTATTGAATTTTAATTAAATAAAAGAGGTTATAATTTGATTTGCTTAAGTTTGAGTTAAGTGTAGTGTATATGTCACCTCATATTTCCTTATGGTTTTCGAGATATGAACTATGCGAGATGACACCGTGAGCTCTAAAAACTAAAGAAATAAGGATAACATGCAAGCAGCTATGTAGGTAGATAACTATGACTAGGTTACCTGGTGCTCTAAGCCATATATTATGGAGTTTCCTTCTTCCATTTCAGTCCCACTTTTAGTTTTCCCTTATAAAATATTTATTTACAGCACAGCATTACGATTTTGCTCCAGCGTGTGCCAGTCCTTAATTTTTTATTGCGGTTTCTATCTCCTTTTATTTTCAATAATTATTAATCATCTAGAAAAAGAGTACCTACGACAATAATTACGCTTTTAATTTTAAAGGAACGAAATACGATAAGATTTACGTGTTTACAAATTACAAGTAACTTTTTGACACTAATGACAGCAAAAGCAAAGGTTTAGTTTTTTTATTGTGTCACCGTTTAAATAGCAGTCTTTTGAAATCTGCTATCGATAGTATTAGGTACCTAAAGTCGAGAAACCTAAGCTGCTACAGAAGTGAAGAAGTCTCTTCGTTCTTCGTAGAATGTGATACAATAATGTGATGTTATATTATCTACAAGTATACTCCATTTGAAATAAGATTAGACGTATAGATAAGCCTTTTTTACACTCCGTTCAACCGATTTTGAATTCTATTGCGTTGGTGGCATGACAAATGGCAGCCGCAGTAGATAGTTGGTATTGTGTAACTTTTTTTGCTTTTAATGCTTTCCTTATGCCTACGGTATAGAAGTCAAAATCGGTTGAACGGACTGTAAAAGGGTTTGTTTTAATTTATTTATTTATTTAAACTTTTCGCACACAAACAAGGTACAAAGGCGGACTTAATGCCTTAGGCATTCTCTACCAGTCAACCAAGGGTGATGAAGAGATTAGATGGCGGGTGCTCTGATTGAAAGGAACAAAGAGAAAAAAATAATAAAAAAATAAGGAAAAATATATATATATCATAATGCATTATAGATAAAACAGTTTTTACAGCACATAAATACGCAATCAACTTGTGATACATAAATACTTACATACATATTTACTATAATATATACCTATAATATATATATATATAATGTCTAATCTTATTTCAAATGGGGTATAGGTATTTATGTACCCACCAAAAATTTTCATGCAAAATGTTGCCACGACGATGTTTATTATGACTCGCACTGTCAAAAAGTTATCAGATCTCATGTAGAGTTAGCTTCTAACTCTACACGCCCTAACTCTACAAGCCCTATCTTCACAAACTCTACACCTCAGTCAAAATATGTGGCTTGGCCGTTTCGCTACCGTCACTGATGGGCGTAAGGTGAAAAATTTATTCACTGTTCATTATTTTCCTGATACACAATATTTAATTATTCATTCATTTAGTTTATTTCTCATGTAGATGCGATCGGGCCGGAAACGGCCAAGCCACATATTTTGGACAAGGTGTAGAGTTTGTGATAATTCTTCTGTACGTATACGTCTGTATGTCACTGAACTCCTAAACGGCTGGACCGAATGATGTGTGTTTGAGTGGATGGTTTAGATTCACAATTGGACCCGGTAGGAGGCGCTGCGGTCAACGTTCGGGCAGGACAACGTCTGTCGGGTCCGCTAGTAATAAATAAATTAAATACAAACATTGTAAGTATTGGTTACTATGTATTATTTCCGAGCATAAAAGGGTAGGTAACCACATAATAGCGACAGTTCAACTTGTCTATAATAATCCACTTTACTTGAAGGAAAACAATGGGATTTAACTAAATAATTATGTAATTGCAATAGAGACGGAATGCTGCACTTAAATAATAGTACCTAATACGCATATAATTGACACTTGCTTACCTACCTTCTGAAGATGAATTTACCACAATGAAATATTATTAAGTTTAAATTCTGTTTTCATCTATTACAAGCTATCATTAAAATATACATATATACTTAGGTACCTATTATATACCTACAACTACTTATATAAAAAAAAGGGAAGAGTTCATTGAGCATCAAAAAATTCGCTGTCAATGTATCGTCTTTGACTTACTTTTTCCCGCGGCTTTCTCCGCGTGGATGTCGGATACCGTCCCAAGGGAACGTACTACCGGGATACTTAAGAAATGCTGGATTTCCTATACAAACTTTCAACCCCTATATCACCCCCTATAGATGTATTTTTACCCGTACTGCCAAGGAAGGGTTATTAAACAAAAAGTAGCCAATGTCTTTCCCCAGGATGCCATCTATCCCCTTGCCAAATTTTGTCGAAATCCGTTCAGTGGTTTAGGCGTGAAAAGGTAACATACATACATACAAGACAGACAGACAGACGAGAGTTACTTTTGAATTTATAATATTAGTATGGAAGTATGGATTATTATGGATTTAGCTACAAACAAATCATACCTTTAGGGGTATGAGGAACAGGGTGTAAAGTTCACTCATCCACCATAGAAAAGGGAGGATCCTCCAACCAGACGGGTGTTGTGTCTGGCGGGCAACTGCCCTACGATTGATGTTGGGTTGTATGTCCACTGCACAGTAAACTTTAATTGCGCGATGCAGGATTTATGTGACGTCAGGATTTTTTGTGTGACGTCAGGTCTTTGATGCGTAGTTCGTATGTGGCGATGTAGATACCGCCAAATACCTACTACCATCACGCCCTAGATCCCGAATTGTATGGTTATGTTCTAGTATTCCAACATCCACACGTCGCTACTTATGTAGCTCCTTTCCCTAGGCCATTTGTGTTGTCCCGTTTTTAAGGAAAGGTCTCTTCCAATTTTCTTTGTGTTCTTTACTCTGGCCAAACGGTAGGTATATGGGCAATTAGCAAAGAAAGAAGGTAATGAGTCACACGGGGCGATGATGGGGCGGATATGGCGTACACACTGACCGGAACTCGTGCGCGATAGTCGTGGGAACATCCTCGCTACGATGGAGATTAGAAAAAAAAACTAACTCACTAGATTATGAGTAGGTGGCATGTACGACTTATTGGATTCAGATATTTTTATGACACCACTGGCTATGCCTGGGCTGATTAAATTAATAATCTAGTTCAGCTATGAACTCTTTCATCATCAGCCTACAGCAGTCCACTGCCGGACATAAGCCTCTCCAATTGCACGCCGTTTAGCTCATTCAGCTGCTACCACCCTGTGAAGATCGTCGCTCCATCTAGCCTGAGGGCGTCCTAACTTACGTTTGCCGATTCGCGGTCTCCACTCAAGAACACGTCTACCCCAACGGTCATCGGCTAATATGGCAGACCCACAGCCACTTCCGCGTAATTATTCTGTGAACTACGAAAATATACCTTTTAAATAAAAAAGTTATAAGTACGAAAAGAAAGAACCGGCCAAGTGCGAGTCGGACTCACGAACGAAGGGTTCCGTACCATTGTCTATAAAAACGGCAAAAAAATCACGTTTGTTGTATGGGAGCCCCCTTAAATATATTTTTTTATTTGTTGTTATAGCGGCAACAGAAATACATCATTTGTGAAAACAACTGTCTAACTATCACGATTCGTGAGATACAGCCTGGTGACAGACAGACAGACGGACGGACAGCGGAGTCTTAGTAATAGGGTCCCGATTTACCCTTTGGGTACGGAACCCTAAAAAGAAAGATTAAAAAGTAAAATGGCCGGACTTTTTCGCAAACGTCCGGCTTTTTGTTGTTAATTGTTAGGACTTTTCAAATTAAGATAGTTAATTGATTCAGGCGTGACGTACGTCTATTGTATTTTCAAATTAATTTTAAGTATACCAGTATTTTAAGTATACCAGTATTTTACAGGGGGCGACTGCCTATATGTCCTCCACAACTCAGTTACTGGGTAACACGATACCCCTGAGTAAGACTGGTTGTTTGTGAGACTTCTGGGCTTCTGACTACCCATAACGACTGTCAAAGATCTACGAATGACTGCCGGGACCTTTCGAGGCACCCACTTCCGTGCTCTCGAGTACTCTCGTTATGTATTGGATGGTCACCCATCCACGAAAGACTACGGCAAGCTTAACCTTCGATCGACCCGTGCGGCTAGCTGCTCAAAACATAATGAATGAATTTAAATAGAGCTTTCTAACTTCAAAGCCCTAGTAAAAATATCTCGTGCTAAATATAACATTAGGTAAGTAGGTAATCATAATTTTATTACGATTCTACTGTTTGTTCGTCGACATAAAATTATGTTTGTTCTAACTGAAGTTTAGCGAAGGAATGTAAAGAATGTAACGTGCGTATGATGAATGGGTTTTTATGTTTTTTATAAATGTAATAATGAGACAACGTTTATCTACGTCATTTGCACACCACGGTGGGATCTATTATAAATTGTTGTAACAGCGAATCAATATTCACGCCTCCCCCTCAGGACCTAGGCCAAATATTTTTAGATACTCGGATAGGTCATAAACAAAAAAACAAAAAAAATATATAAATTATACGATAATGATATACTTACATGTATAAGATGTGATATAAAATGATACGATGATGAGAAATGATAATGATATATAATAATAAAGAGGTACCATCCTTAGGTACTAATATTATAAATGCGAAAGTGAGTTTGTTTGTTTGTTACGTTTTCACGCTAAAACGGCTGAACGGATTTGGATGGGTAGACCATGACCTGATTCGAAATCAAATAGGGGACCCCTGGAAAAGGACATGCGCAGAAGCTAGGTTATAAAGTAAAATAAAACCGACACTACCTAGTGAGTCCTTGATTTGATTTGACAAATTCAAAGGTGCCGAGAGCAGTGGTGGCCCAGTGTTAGCGGCCGTGACTTACGACTCTTGTAAAGCGAGTATAGGTTGTAGGTCGTAAGTTCGTAACCCAGACAGGCGCTTTACTTTGTGTAAATTATTTCATCACGACTGCTCTTAAACCGCTGAAGGAAAATATCGTGAGGAAACTGACTTGTCCTAGAACAAAAATTCGAAGACATGTGGCATCTACCAACCCGCATTGGGCCCGGGTGGTGGATTACGTGCCACTCCCTCTAATAGAGAGGAGGCCTGTGTCCCAGCAGTGGGAACGTTATAGACTGATTGTGATTGTGCTAAAGGTGCTAACACTGGTGGGGCAGAATTCAGCAAGATTTTTCGCTGGTCGAATCTGCCCAAATCGAACTAGTGGGGCAGATTGCACTGCAAAATATTAGGCATTCCACTTTGCCCCACCTGCTACAGTGGGGCGGCTGGATGTGGAATAATTCCAAATAACACCTAAAGCCTCGTGCAGACAGTCGCGACGCGACACCAGTAATTGTTATACCGTGAAGTTTTCTTAGAAATTGTTTTGTTAGAGTCGCACCGCGCCAGTCTGCACGAGGCTTAACTTAAACAGATTCAACTCATATTACGCCGCGTCACGTGTCCGAAAGCGCTGTTATTGTCTATTATCATATCACTTTACTAGAAATGTGATAAAATAATACTGATAAACATTAGTCATAGCTCTTTGTTACGACATGTTGTTATTATTGGTCAGAGGTCGCAACGTTTGCGCATAATTAATTTATAATGCATTTTGTGCGACTCATTGGTATCGCTGCTTTTAAAGGGTGGGGCTCCCCCTCCTTGCGTGAAGCTACCGTTTCCTAAGATTGCGGATTTGCGGTGGCCGCCACATATAGCGACCGCAATTTACCGGCTAATGACGTTACTGGAACGTTATTTATGAAAGTAAGTTGGTGAGTTTTCCAAGAGAGCGTTTTTAGAGTTCCGTACACTAAGGGCGCCAAACGGAACACTATATTACTAAGCCTCCGCTGTCCGTCCGTCCGTCTGTCTGTCAGCAGGCTGTATCTATCTCACGAACTGTAATAGGTAGACAGTTGTTTTCAGTTTCACAGATTGTGTATTTCTATTAAGTTTTCTTTCTAGTGTTATTTCAACCCTTCGTGTGCGAGTCCGACACGAAGCCTTGGCTCGCATTTGGCCGGGTTTTTTGTACACCATAAGGGTCAGTTCACACCAAGAAGTGATGCGACGGGCACTTTTTTAGAATGCGATACGATATCGAATTTATTTACTACACAATAAGGTACACGCGCTGCGCAACACCGCGCATCTCAGCATACTTTGACACGTGTCAATTCTCGCACTGAAATTATACCTTTTCGTGAAGAAAATACGTTCGATAATTGTTAAAAAGTGCGCGCAGCGTCGCGTCCCGTCGCTTCATGTCGCGGACCCTAAAGTCAAACCCCGGTACCTACCAACATTTTCATGACGACAGTCACTGCGGCTGGGACGCTGCTCTTCTAGAGATCCATAGCGTAACGCACTCATAATGACAATAGCTTTTATATTGGCAGTCAACATCACCTAATACGCATCTTTGGATTTCGTTGTTCTGTAGCCAAATGGCAAAAAAGACAGCAATTTCGTTCTGTCCGTCCCTAGGTATGTCACACGCATTTTACAAGGAAACTTTTGTCACTAAGTATAAGTATCGTTGAGTAAGGTAGATGAATTCTATGAATCGATAAAAATGATGAAGTGATTGGAATATCTTCATTGGCAATTTATATAAATAAATAAAAATCTCCTGTTCCCTACATTCTCACGTTATGCAAACATAAGTGTTGGGAACAGCTGTTTTTTTTTCGCGATTTCAGGTTTGTTCCCATAGTGAAATTTCTTCATAATGTTGAGTAAAGTCATCACGTGTTTAAGTATTGGTCACTAATTAGCGGTCACCCTGTCCGATCGAGAAGGAAGGTAGGTACTGCAATAAAATTCATTAATTAATAGGAAAAAAAAAAATTGAAGCAAAAAAAGTTATTGCAATTTAAAAATTCACATTTTTTGTAGGTACCTAGGTACCAAAATTACACCAATTTCATTATAAATAAGCAAATTTTCTGCAGAGGTCATATGTTATGACTTGTAGACACCCGCTAGACGACGGCGGCCCGCGCCCCATGTAATAACCCGGTATGTAATAAATGCGGCTATTATTTTTTCCAAAAAAAAACCACTCTCAGTATGATTCTTAACAACACCCTCACGGATTGGACAGAATTTTGTTACACGCTGTATAGAGTCAGCCAAGAATTTGACTACGAGTTTGGCACTTTCAGTAGCGTTCATCAGCACCTGGATCGTGCAGACAACACACTGGACACGCTATTAAGTGCCCCATTGTTTGACAGCACCACATTTACACTCCAGGGGTCATCACCTGCCAGGGTTGCGGAATAGTCCGAAAGGGATACCGGGACCCTGGCAACAGGCAACTGAAGGAACACGGGTGGGTTTTAGTCAGTAAGAGTCTGACACGCCCTTCCGCTCCGCCCAGAGCGGGAGAAGTCATTCGATGATTAGCCATCCAAAAAAAAAAAAAAGGGCGGAGTCATCTGTGAATCTCCACTTGAGCAAGTCTTCCTTGCTTCGACTGGGTCCGGAGTCTATTAAAAGACTTCCAGGTAACTCATGTCCAAGGAGATTTTGAACAGGTGGAACGAATGGTTTGGGTACTCCTCATACCTACATGTAGGTTTTACACTTTTGCAGATAAATAATAAAATACAATAGACGTAGATATATTTAGTAACCAATTCCGCTTGACTAAAAGTCAGTCAGTTGTTTAGTCAAGCGGAATTGGTTACTAAATATATCTACGTCTATTGTATTTTATAATGGATTTCCGCAAAGTCACGCCTGAATCAATTAACTAGATAAATAATACATAAGCGTAATTTTCTCCTGATTTTAATTACATGTAAGTTAGAACTTGTCCCCACAATAACAACTTATGATCTCCTAAAACAAGGCTTCCTCTCTCCTACCCTTTTGCTGTGCCCTACAGGGTCCATAATGATCTAAATTATATAGTTACCACCTAAGTACACGTTATGGTAAAGCAATAAAGATATTGAGTATTGAGTATAGGTACATACCTAACCGAATAACGCATTTCCTTCTTAATATCCAAACAGCTTATGTTATGCGTAAGAGAAGTACTTTAATTCTCTTCGGTAGCTTAAGAAGCATACTAGGTAGCTATCGTGAACTATCGTCAAAACCTTGTGATTGCTATAAACGTTATTTTACAAGGGAATGTAAAAACTGTCTGAAAAATGGCCGTCTTTGACGTTCTCCGAGGTTCTCATTATCATACAGCTTTGCACAATATTTTATTAAAATTGTCGTGTCACATAAAACAATTTTTTTTTCTAATTTAATAGTTAATTTTCTTTGATTTTTATTTTAAATTTTGCTGTAGGTCATTTTTATTTTCCAAAAAATTTGCTGTAAGTAGGTCATTTTTATTTTCCAAAAATTTTGCCCTTGGTTCATTTCAATGTTTTTCTCTAGGACCTCGGGGCACTAGAGAAAAACGGGGGTGGGGGGTCGAACGGTTCTTTCAGGTTCTTTTCCAGAACCTACCCAAACTGGCTTGAAAAAAAACATCGTGTATAGTATGACGCTACTGTAACTTACGCAAATTGTTAGAAAAAATATTTCAGCTCTAGTTTCATGTTCATTTATTTCGCAATATTTATTTGATAAAGGCTTATGTAGGTTACGCACGATCACCCACGACCGAATCCCGATAAAATCCAAGATTATTATAAAAATACTATTACTAAATCTATTCAGGGATAACTTCTCAGAATAATATGTAAACCCCCGCACATCGATCAAATTCTATTTAAAACGATTTTTTTTAAAACTATTTAGCGTAGGAAGACGCACTCTTCATAGTTTTGTGCAAAAACAGTAAAACCTCTAAAAATATTTCTAAGTTTTGACGCAGGACCTATAAAAACTACAGATTATTATAAAGCAGGCACCAAAGAGATCGTACCGTAAAAAATTAAAAACAAAACCGGAGTTAGCAACAGACTGGCCACTGGAATCATTAAAAAAAAACAAGATTAAGGGTGAGCGTGCACTGGTTATTTAAGAACTAGACCAACATTAACCTTGTAACCACAAAACCGTGTTTATCAGTTGTTTAGCCTAAACACCTTTTAAACATGACATTTCTGTATGGAGTTTGACATAAATCTGACATTAAACACGTTGAACAAGTGTCTAACTTTTTGTGGTAAGGCCTTAGGTCTTTAATTTGACCAGAACCTATCTTTTTAGTTTGAGGTTTTTAATTCTTAAAACAGAGCTTTTGATGACCGACTGAAAATCAGAACCAATCATAATCATCATCATCATCTGCCTAGCCTTTTCCCAACTATGTTGGGGTCGGCTTCCAGTCTAACCGGATGCAGCTGAATACCAGTATTTTACATGGAGCGACTGCCTATCTGATCTCCACAACCCAGTTTCTGGTACCCCTTGGTAGGACGACCCGTAACGACTGTCAAAGATTTACAAATGACAGCCGGGATCAACGGCTTAATTAACGTGCTTTCCGAGGCATGGAGGGGTCTTGGTATGTAAAGATGGTCAACCATCTACGGCCCAACCGCGGCATAGCTTAACCTGATCGATCGGTCCGTGCGGCTGTTATATGATTAAAATAAAAATGATTGTCAAAATGACATAGCTACTAATTCCATGGATCCAAATCGAACTACAGTCAAAGTCGGCAGCTGTTATTTAAATCTAACTGGTCATGTCAAAATCAACATATCCTACTAATGAAGTATGAGTAAGGAAAATAGTTAAAGAGAAATTAACTTCTTAAGAGAAACAGCACTTACTTATTCTCAATATTAATGCGTGAACAGTGACATGAATATTAAAAATGTCGTGCGTTTCATACATAGCAAAGGCTATGAAAGCTATTGAATCTGTGTTACTAGCAGCGGAACATCCGTTTGTAACTATGCTAAGGAAAGCTTTAGTTCCACAAAACAGAGTGTAGAACAATATTTATCCGCTACTTTGCTTATAAAGATAACTTATAAGTTATTTTATCAATAAAGATTAGATTTAAGCAGTGATAGCCTAGTGGTGTGACCGTCGTACTGCCAAGTCATAGGTCTCGAGTTCGAACCCAAGCCACGCACCTCTGACTTTTCGGATTCATGTGCGTATTGTATAATTATCACTTGTTTTAAAAACGGTGAAGGAAAACATCGTGAGGAAACCGGCATGCCTGAGAGGTATTTCTTGACGACATGTGAAGCCAAGTCAGAGGCCCATGGGCGGCTTTCAAACTCTGACTAGTCGTCACTAACCACACGAAAAGAAGAATATAGATTCCAAGTAATAAAATTAATGCTGGGCCACAAAAGGGATAAATGAAAGGCAATTGCATGCAGCTGAGACGTGAATACTAAGAGGAATGTGTAGTGTTACGCGAATGGATAGAATAAGAAATTAGTACATAAGAGGAAGTCTAAAAGCGGCACCGGTGACTGAAAAGTTGTGTGGAATTCAGATGAGGATCGGAGGAATGAGGAAAATGTCGTGAAGAAAGTTTGAGTATGAATGTGGATGACCGTAGGGGAAGACTAAAGAAACGATGTATGGATGGACTGTGTGAAAGATGATATGGCTATAGAAAGGGGGAGTCACCCCCTTTCGATCGAGATAACGACTAATAGAGAAGTATGGAAGATGAAGACATGCTGCGCGGACCCCAATATAATTGGGATATGAGCAGGAGAATGATGAGATACCAAGTTTAAAAAAAAAAAATTGTAGAGAGATATCCTTTTCTAATCCCATCTTTTTCTTTTTGTGTCGACGGTACTATATTTAACTATTTTATATTTTTCTAGCCCGGTTATAAGTAGTCTTAAATAATCAGAGAGCCCCCGTGGTTTTCGCCTCAGAACTGAGGAACACGATATATGTGCAAGTTAATGAAAGAAACGGAAAATAAAATTTCACAAACGAGAAATTGTGGGACCGGCTTCGTCAAACCCCAGGAACATTTGCCTTGCGGGCATGATCTTCAGGCGCCTATTTGTAAAGCTCTCAATGGATTGCGTACCCAAGTAGGCCGCTGCAGACGGAATTTGACAAAGTGGGGAATTATTGACTGATCCAACACCCAGTATAAGTGTCGTGCTTCTGTTCAGACCATGTCCCACTTGCTAGAGTATCCTACGTGCTCGTTCACTTGCACCTTTGATGACTTATGTCTATAGGTCATAAATAATTTAATATTTCATATATATTAGGCGGTATTCTTACCGCAATCCGACGTGGCCACCTTTACACTTTGTACTAGACATACAATTGAGTAGGTACTACTCAAAGTCAAAGTTGAGTTTATTCCATCTTTGAGCTTCGCCGTTGAAGTCTCTGTAAACACTTTAAATAGAAAATATCTTGCAAATAAATATTGAATTATAATTTCCTCACAATTCAAACCTCTTTATCTCGGATTGCGTGGTATCCGACCGCCTTAAAAGCATCGGAAAATGCGAATTCTAAATTTAAACGCAACACCAAAGAGAACAAGAGTTTGTAGTCGTAAAAAGCGCATAAAGCTATAGCGGAGCCTTTGACGCGGGTCCGGCCGGTATGCGAACGAGCAGATTTTGTGATAGGCTCGCGGAGGCATTTCGCCGATACCTTTGCCTTTTATTTGAATGTTTTTAAAAGCTTTTACTCCATATCCAATATGGTGGACATTAGGAATTTAGATGATAGATTTATGATAATGAATGTTTTGTCATTCAGTTGAACCTCAAGCCGTTTATTTTTCATATGAACGAGCCTCTCTCTCACTAGTGTATTTTTATTTACAAAAATAAATTGCAGTATGTAATGTCTGTTACATATTTATCGTAGGTTTCTGCAATGTAACAGTTATCAGTTTATCATCCTCCTGCTTTGCTATCATCATAGCTAAAGTCTATTTTTTAATCTCATAGACTAATTTGATAGGTGCAAATATCAAACTATAAAACTCCAAATTGAAAAAACAAACAACAATCACTTGAAATGTCAAATGAGTCTACGAGTTATAAAAAATAGACTATTAAAAACCAAGACAGAGCTCTGTCAACAGTGACGTGAGGCCGGTTTTGTAAACATGAAAATCATATGTCGAGTTGATACCGGGAGGTTGATAGAAGAAAGAGTAGATAATACTGCGCTGGCAATGAATATAAAAGCAATTGTCAATAGCGTAGAGGGACATACGTTTTGATTCACAGTTATAACCCTACAAATCAATGTAATGAAATATGGACGGATCGTGTAAGAGATGTTATGGCTAGGAGGAAGGTAAGCACTTATAAGTGGAAGAAAAGGGCATGCTTTGCCACTTGAAATGAATTGAGAAAGGGCTGGGAGTATCATGAATTAGAATAGTTAAGGAATTTGTGAAGGATGTTAGATCGAACGACGCGACGAAGTCCTTGGTTTCATGGAAAATCCTAGCTTGTTACTCAAAAACAAATTTGTTTAGCTTTCAATATATTCTAATTCAGCAGTTTTTGCAGTTGTGCTTTCCGTTGTTATCTAAAAGGTTTCATCTTCATCTGTTCATAGAGCAAAAGTTTGGTGACTCAAGCAAGAAACAAGCTTGAGGCTTGCCTAGTTTGAGGCACATGTAAAACCTACTACAATCCTCTTGGAAATACAGTTTTTATTGTTTATCTATTTTATAATTCATAAAATTTGATAAAAGCTCTACTGTTATCAAATATGCATCATAATGTACATCGTAGAGTACAGATCACCAGCAATCTGAATCTCTGTAAACAACACTGATTAACGAGAACATAATCAGAAATACTCATGATGTAATACAAAATACGTAATTCTTTAATCAACAACAAACGTATCGGACTAGTCCAACGAATCAGAAATGTTTACCACCGCAGACCCGGAGTACACACGTGATCATCAAAATGCAACTAATCACAATATTTCGACGCATACACCAACTATGGCTTTATCAGACACTACTATTTGCCAAGAGGTCAGGGGGAGCGTGCCCGCGACACGCCGGTCAAACAACGGACCACTTCAATTCACAAACTTTACCGTATTTAGAACCTATTAAAAATAATCACAATTATAGATAATACACCGCAAAGCTAACTTTGCTGATGATAAAAAACCGCGTACTTCAGTGTCGCCCTTATACTGAGGAAGTAACGAGGGGTGGGGCGAAAAAATTCACAAATCAAACGGTAAATTTAATGTTGCGCAGGAGTATATCATTTGAATTGTACGCGAAGGAATATCAGTTGTGTCTTGGAGTCGGCGGGCGGCGGTCGTGTGTCCGGCGGATAATTAAATTTAGTGTTGTGTCTAATAGTGCGATGAAGTGGTCGATATTTGTTAGTTTGGTCGTGTGCTTGGCGAGGTTCTGCGACGGCTTGGGTGAGTGCAACCCTCGGATCACCTAAAACTAGGAAGCTCATTTCCAATTTATAAATTAAACTTTTTTTGGTCCCTATTTCTAGTGTTTATCTCACAATATCCACAATTAAAATCATTTGTAATCAAATAAAGAATTATTTGATTACAAATGGTTTTAATTGTGGACATTGTGGTCGTGTCAAAGGGTATGAAATCGCAGCTTCTAATTTACTTCGAGCCTGAACACTCCTTTAATTTCCGCGCTAAACTTGAAACATTTCGGCCTTCATGCTAGTTTATTGGCAATCAATATTCTCAATAAGTATGCTTTAGCATATATAGAGCACCTCTTTTTAGTACCAGAGTAATATCTTCAATCTATAATCGGGTCGTATCAGGAACAGAAGTTTCGGTGTTTGTATAATTAATTATTCATTCATACAATTATTACCCTTTAATAAACAGTCGTGTAGATAAATAAATCAACCCATTCAACTCTACTCGTAAGATACAACCATCCAATGTCGATAGGAGCGCTTAGTTCTGATAAAAACTGCGATATCGCGGTGTCAGTGGAATTCCGGGCTTATTCATTGTTTTTAAAACTATTGTGTAAAAGGAAACCAGCTTATTTAATAAACACAACATAATATTACGCCTGGAATCCCCGATGGGTCAGGCAGAGTAGTACCTTGGTATAGTAAACCCATATTATGCCAGTTATGTTCAAGTCCCATGTAATAAGTATCGAGCCTAGTGCCATCAATCGGGCACAAATCCAGACTCTGGGATGCTACTGAGGAATTCGTAATTGGAAAATCTAATAACATTTTGGCCAACCTGGGAATAGCGTTTGGAACGACTAAACCAACAAGGCAGTGTTTTTGATAAAAACAAGTGCAAATATTCATAAAACTCATCGTTAGATGATCGATGGATTTCGAATTTCATTGCATCATGGAAAGGAATGAGAGACTGTAGTTACGGACAACCGTTCTTACTAAGCAGTACCTATCGTGTCATCCAAAAACGGGATTGTGGAGGTCAGATCAGATAGGCAGTCCATGTAATAAGAAGTCTGGACTTTAAAAGAGACTGTGACCTCTGAGTTTGTTTCGGCCTTTCTTCTCAGAGTAGTCAGATAGGAAACGCCGACCTCACCTAGCTTATTATTATTATTCTTAATATGACGTGTAAAAGTGATTCCAATATCCTATTTACAGAATAAACAATTTCATTTCATGTAAAATACTGGTATTCAGCTGCATACGGTTAGACTGAAAACCAACCCCAACAGATTTTGGAAAAGGATGAACAGAATGACGATGATAAAGAAATGAGAGCCTGTCGTGAAGAAATTTTTGAGTGCGAATGTGTAGGACTCTAAGAACTGGGGTGGACCAAAGAAATGATGTATGGATTATATAAAAGAGGATATGGCAAGAAAGGGGATGACACTGACATGAAACTCATAGACAAAATTATGTATGAAAGAAAATAATGCTGAACTAACCCCACATATTGGGATAAAGGTACGAAGATGAGAATGACTGATAAGGAATGGAAGGATGGAGGACTGAAAGGGAAACTGTGAGTAAAAAGTTTGATAGAGATTCGCTCATCGGTTTTCCAAGAAATTCCTAAAGAAGGATACAAATAAATACCAAGCATTTATAACTTTTTGGTGGTTTTCCTTAATAAGGATAAAAAATATTTAGGTAGAGAAGCTTTTTGATCAAAATGACATAAGTAGGTAAAATGATTATAATATTGGTATATGAGTAACTTAAGCAATTTCTTTTAAAATTAACATGACATCGTCAAAGGAGTAACTAGGGAAAGTCTATAAAACACAACATTAATATGGTATAGGCAAATCCAATGTAATAGGCGGCCAGCCTCTGGACACAAATCCTGGCTGTAGATAATTTTTATGAAAAAACCCAGAGGGGATCTGACCTCAGGACACAATCTAAGCAAAGCTTACAAACGACATACCACCGAAGCTACCGAAGCTGTTAAAAAGGCTTGGCTAGTTTTTACCCGCGAGTCCACTCACGGTGGAGGTCAAACATTATCCCACTGGAGCGTACTACTGGAATTAAAACATCCTACATCATGGTTTACCTGTGTGCCAAGTTTTATCGAAATCCGTTCAGCCGTTAAGGCGTGAAAAAGTAACAGACAGACAGGGTTACTTTCGTATGTTAGTAGGGATGGTAGAACCGTGGAAGTAACCGTACTACTGGCTGCAAATACTTAGATAATCTCTAGTATCTACCGAAGAAGCCTGTAAAAACCATTTTTACTAAAATTCGAAGCATTTATTTCAAACAAACGAAATACAGGCACTTTTGAATTGTCAAGGGGTCAGTCAGTCAGAAAGATGAAGCTGATGAGCCCATTCCAAACCGTAGTAGGTTCCTATTGAAGAAGAATGGGCAAGAAACTTCACTGACACTCTTAGAAATTAAAATAATGTTACAAAATTAGGTTGCAACATAGTACTAACAAAACAAACTAAAATAAAAACACATAAAAATAACGTGTTTCACTAAAGAATCCTAGACAAGTTTACATAAATTACTTAGATCGTCGAAACAAGTTATATATTTTTTATTTTATCTTAAAACTATCGACCCACACCTACTTCGCACGGTGTTCGACTTGACAAAACATCGAGATTTATTTATAATAATTAAAGTTTATTAAAAGTTGTTTAGTTTCTTTATAAGTACTTATAAACTTTCCGGAATAAATCCTCTAAATGATGGTGAAAACCGCATTATAAACCGGCATGTGGTATAGAACCACAACGCGGTTCCACCGCCCCCGTAAACCCCTAGTCCCGCACATTGCAACTTTAATCGAAATCGTTTGAGCCGTTTTCGAGAACTTGATTACAAATATATGTAACACAAATATTGCTCATTTATTAGCATGGGATATGTACCTATAGAAATAAGTACATAGTTATGAGGAAAATGTCGTGAGGAAAGTTTTGAGTATGAATTTGGATGACTATAAGAGTAGGGGAAGACCAAAGAAACGATGGATGGACTGTGTGAAAGATGATATGGCTAGAAAGGGGGAGAGTACCGACATGACGGCTAAAAGAGAAGTATGGACGAAAATTACATGTTGCGCCGACCGCGAATAAATTGAAATAAGGGCAGGATAATGATGATGTATAGAAAAAGATAAAGAGGGAAGATTACCATTTATAATTATCGCATTTATTATAATTTTGGGTCACATCGTGCTGATTGCAGGGTAATGAGTATTTTTTTGGCAGCCTATACATTTTACCACTTTTGGGACACAGAGACCTCTCGGTGTGAATAATTGGGCTACAAATCCCTCATGCGAGTCAAATGCAGGTCGGTAATGTAATACATTAACATTATGAGTTGTACGATACGCCTACTTTATCATGTTTGCTGAATTGGGATGACTTTGATCTGAATGTGGCTTAGCCAATCTTTGGACCGGTTGCATCATCTTTTACAGGTTATTTAAAAAAAAAATATAGTGCCTTAAAAGCGTCGTTTTACAGCTCTAAAGATTCCTTTTCATAGAGGACTCTCTTTTCCTTATAAAAATCATTAAACTTTCAAGATGGCAGTTCTTAATTTTCAAAAATGGATTGTTAATCGGTTGCCTTGTACTGATTGCAAGACTCGCAAGAGTTGCAAGCGTCCGCGTGTTACCATGTAAAATTCCGGTATTCAGCTGCAATGGAAGCCTACCCCAACATGTTGGTAAAAGGCTATGATGATAAAGAAATGAGGGTCCTATTGTGAAGAAAGTTTTGAGTGCGAATGTGGATAAGTAACGGTAACCCAGTAAACTCAGTAACCAGCTGCATCCGGTTAGAATGGAAGCCGACCCCAACATACATAGTTTGGAAAAGGTTAAGCACATGATGATGAATCTTTTGCGGGCGATGCCTTTACCATTCGCGTCTGGCGCCAACCAATTTTAGTCCAATCCAAAGTCCGTAACAATTTAGTTGTAGACGTAAAAAAAACAGTTCTCAGTAAAACTATTGATGTTCATATAAGTGATTGGTGGTCGCTTGACGCAAATCGAAGCTCGATTGGATCCAATTGGGTGTGATTGGGCTGATTAGTAAGGCGCCAAACTCGTACTGCTTTCGACATTGGTTTTATTTTTAGCCTTATCAGTAATCAGTTTACCTTTTTCCGATTTATGATGACACCTTTTTACCTATTTCTGCCAGAAAGTAGCATTGAGCAGTGTTTCGGCCGTCCTAGAAGAGAGATTCCGTTATATTATAAAGGCCGACATGAAAATAGAAAGAAAGAATAACGTTTATTTGGACACAGTTCGTTAAACACAAAATATAATTTAAAAAAAATGTTTTTAAAATAATAGTGTGTGCCTCCCGGCTGCGCCAAATAGGTTAATTTCAGCATTAATGCCAGACAGATCCTGTCTGACGCTGGTTTTCTGATGACCCGTAAAATCTGTCGTGTTCACCAGTATTTGTTATTGAGGTGCCAAAAACGCTCTGTATTTGAAAACCATTATTGTGTGACTGTTCACGGCCTTAAAAGCTTTAGTTACTGTTATGTCTCCAAATCCTCGGCAGCCATAACCTTCAAACTGAACCACATTAACGCTGTTTGGAGGAAATATAGATGGCACGTTGGCACCCGTCCACTTAACATACAAATCCAGCCTTTGGCTTCACTCAATGAACGGGTTTGCCCAACTCTTGACGAATAGTACACCAGTATCTATAAGAGGAGCTCGTGGCTACGTAATGACAGCCGCTGGGTCGATCCATCAGATTAAGCTACGCTTGCCGGGGTTGGTCCGTGGATGGGTGACCATCTTTACATGCCGAGACTTCTCCATGCCTCGGAAAGTACGTTAAGCCTTTGGTCCCGGCTGTCATTTGTAGATTCGTTTCGTTTCTTTGACAGTCGTTACGGGTCGTCAGAAGCCCGAAAGTCTGACAACAAGTCTTACCAAGGGGTATCGTATTACCCAGTTTCTGGGTTGTGGAGGTCAGATAGGCAGTCGCTCCATGTATAATACTGATATTCAGCTGCATCCGGTTAGACTGGAAGCCGACCCCAACATAGTTTTCAACAGAGCTTTTCTCGGAAGAAAAATCGGTCTGTCACTCGGAGAAGAGTTGCTCATAAAGGCTAATTGAATGCACCTACTAAATGATAAATAATATTCGTTAAAAAAACTTACACACGTCAACAATAAAATTTTAATACTAGATGAGTTCATATCCGACTACTCTGAGAAGAAAGATCGAAACAAATTCACGAGGTCACAGTCTCTTTTAAAGTCCAGACATAATCTTCATCTGTCCATATGATAAAAATGCAGATTAGTGTCTGAGATGGTCTTCTGACGAAAGAACCACACAGATTTAAGTGGACCGGTCCATTACCTGTGGCATTATTATCAATGCATCTACTATAAATGCACTATAATGTAATATGCTAGCACAACTTGGCCACGACCTTCGCAAGCTGAAGCATCAACGACATGCAATGGAACGATGTCAAATAATATAATTAGAGACACAATGGCGTGATTGCGCTGTGTGAGAACGGTTTTCCTTAAGACCACACAAGATGCTGCTATTCTAGTACCCGGATAGAATTTATAGTACACGCTAATCTTTTATAGCTAATTGTCTATTGATTTTGTTGATTGAATTGGAAAAATATAAAACAGTACACACACACACAAACACACATTACATTAACCTAGAATTTATTAAAGAAAAAAAAAAACAACCGACTTCCAAAAAAAACACAAAAAAAGTGAATAATAACTTTAATTTCGGAAGTTGGTGGCAAAACACGAAAATTGAAAAGCAAATAAGACACCGTCTTCCGAATTTAAAGTTATTATTCACTTTTTTTGTGTTTTTTTTGGAAGTCGGTTGTTTTTTTTGTAAAAAGTGTTTTATTTTTCACTTTTTAGTTGTGGCACCTACCCCACACAAATTCGCATACCACTACAGCCTACTATGCAAATAACAGTGACGGAATCAAATAAAAATACGTGATATTGAAGCTAATTCAGAAACTACGCAAGCAAAGTTATTAAAATTTATGTGGGACCACCTCTGAAGCATGACCTACCAAACAAAAAAGAATCATCAAAATCGATTCATAATTGGCGGAGTAATCGAGTAACATAAATAAAAAAAAAACATAAAGACGAATTGAAAACCTCCTCCTTTTTAAAGAAGTCGGTTAAAAAGATGAACGGATTATGTGAAGAACGACATGAAAGAAAAGAGAGTGATGAAAGTGTGGTGGTTGACAGGGGAAAATGGAAGAAGAAGACTTTTTGCGTCGACCATAAGTACCTAAGTAACATGAGACAAGAGCAGGAATATGATGATGATGTTGTCCCAGAAATATTTGGCCCCAAGCCGTGACGAAAAATCATTGGGCAGTCTTTGGGGACTGCCGATAGAAGTGAAAACTAAGTAACATTCATTCATTTCTTCAAGCGTTCGGTGATGATGACGCGAGTTCTATTATTTTTGTTCACCCAAAAAGTGCTCAACGTGCATAAAGAAGTTTTCACTTTAAAAAAACCTAGATGGGTCGCGATGATCACGATCCTCAAGTACTACTAAGGGACCGATTATAGAGAGACAGTAAGAGTTAATTTGAATCCTATCCAACCAAAGTCCCTCCAAAGAGCCAAGAGTCTCCTTGTCCATCCAAAGTTTGTCTGGTCGGGTAGATATCGTTATTAGCAATAAGATCGCCGTTGCACCCTGAATTAAATGGTTGCCATGTAAAGGAGCTTTGTTAAATTTTGGTGTACAATAAAACATATTATATCTATCATCTTTTACGCAATTCATACGTCTTTCCTACCTACATATTCTATTATCCAGAATAGGTAAAACGGGCTGGTTTCCGCAACTCCACGTCAAAGCGCATATTTTGCGTACGGCTTATCTAGATTAATAGAGATGTTGATTAAACATTTTATTTTGTCCGTCAGATTAATTATTGAAAAATATTGGACATGTATTTTTTCTTTTTTACTTAATCAAAAAATTACGGCAATACATTGAGTTGAAATGTGACATAGACGAATCGGTAGATTTTATACTGACTTGTGACGTAGCGAACGGGCTCACTCCCCAACTTTAATGCGTTTTATCTAAATCATTTTTTTTAATATGATTACCCAAAACATCGTGTCTAATATATTTTTATTATGTGACTGACGGACTAAATAGCTTTTTTTTTTTCCTCTGCATCACATGTCCATACCACTACAACTACTACCTACTCCTCATCTTTTCTAAAATCATTTTGTGCTTATTCTAAGGAAATTAATCCAACTTCTTGCAAGTGACAAAGAAAATAAAATTGACACAATAATTAGATATTGCAAAAACCATCTATTGTTCAGTTGTATCATGTAATATTCTCCTTGAATGTTGAGGTTTTATGCAAGTAACTTCAATAGGTATGCCTTTATTCACAGCATTGACATCTTACCATATCTCATTATCATTATTTTCCGCATCAAAATCTATAATCTTTTGCCAATTCCTCTTCAATCCTGAAATAATTATACCCTATTCATTTTATTATGAAATCCGCCACGCCTAGTCAGTCTATGCTTTCATTATGTATATTACGTACCAATTTTTTTTTTTAAACTGGGACCATTCAAACTCAAACTCAAACTCAAAGCATTTATTTCAATTAAACCATTTACAGGCACTTTTAAATTGTCAAAGAGTCGGTCAGTTAGTCAGAAAGTTGAAGCTAGTTGCCCATTCCAAAACGTAGATCTCTATGGAGAAGAACGGGCAAGAAACTCCAAGGACACTCTTTTAAAAATGGATATGGATTTTACGAAATCCTGGGTACAGTATTCTTGCTGATTCTATATGTGAGAACGATGTAAAACAAAAAATAATCAAAAACAAATCAAAATATAAGATTAAAAATAAGCTCTGGCAAATAAGAGATGACCAGTCTCAACTGACGGCGCCCGTACACGAACATGACACGTGGATCAGCACCATCCAGCTCAACCATTTTGTAGGGAACCGAATGATCCAACAATATTACATTGGGAAAACAATATAATAGTCTGTACCACGTTAATCAAAAGTCAAGTTAATTCAAGTGAAATTAAGTTTAAATAATGACATTTACACCTATTGCCATTGCAATGTTATCAGCTGGTGAAGTTATTACAGTTACAATACTCACATTCACACAAAACATTTTAAGGTCTACTCTGCATCGGCAATCTTTGTGTGACAGTTGCCTATAAGGTGCGGCGGCGGTAACTTCATTAGAAGTCGGGCCGCCATCACCGACCTACAAATTAAAAACTCTCCGATCCGTCTCCCAAGCCCACAAGTGTACATTATCAATAAGCGAAGTCTACGGAGGCGACGTCACAGCCTTATCTAAGGTCGGGGGTCGCATCCGACGCGTTCATTCATAATATGGACGCGGCCCGTGCCGCTATCCGATGTTGACGTCACCAACCACGCGCCGCCCGCGCAGCCGGATTTTGTCAAGTTTAATACGTTAATGACAATATTTACTATTATTATATGAGATATATTATTGCTTGTGAGTTGTGACTTTATGTTTTCAATAGAGATTTCTCGGCATATTAAAATACTGGCCCTGATTATGTCAAGATTTCGTATCTTCTGAAGAGTAGGACCAGGGAAGCATTGGGTGGCAAGCAGTGGGTGGAACAAGTCTGCCAATGATTATGATGGTGATGTTAAAAGGCTTCAACTCAAAGCACTCAATTAGTCCCATCCCGTTTTATCTTGGAACTCGATCCGCTGCTGTTTCGCACGGTTTTTACAACTTGACAAAATATCAAGTAATATGCATGGAAATATAAAAAAACATATATCTATGGTTATATGCATAGATATCCGTGGTTATATGTAACTTTAATAATAATAAGGGAGCGCCTCCGCTGCCGGCGCCGGTGCCCTAAAATAGCGCCATTGGGAACCGGCAGTGACATTAGCCGGCAGCCGAGATTAAAAACATCGGCTGCCGGCACCGCCGGCTCCCGTAATGGAACAGCGGCGCGGCGTTTATAAAAAAAACCTTCCAAACCCCAACAAACTAACCCTAACAAAAATATATTTTTCTGCATATTCTAGTCGTTTTTGGTCGTAGGGGTCACAGTTCTAACCTAACCTTTTATGCGATTGATAATATTTAACCTAACTAGTTCGGTTCCGGCTAGTACTTTACGACTTTATTACTGGAATATGGAAAAAACATATTATGCTCTATTACATGTTTTTTTAATTAAGCCTACCCCGCTTATTGACTCCATATGCCAAATTGACAACCAAAGTCAGCGCCGGCAGCCAAATCAGCAACCGGCGCCGGCAGCGGAGGCACTTCCTAATAATAAAGTATTATACACATAAACCTTCCGGAATAAATTCTCTAAACGATGGTGATGGTCGCGTGGTTTAGATGAACAAAGCGGACATACAGACAAACGCAAAAAGCGACATTAATTATCTATTATATGATATTATATAGATATCCGTATTACCCAGAAGTTGTTTAGATGATATTTGGTTTGAGCATAGTGAACTATGATTTTTTACTCACCTGGGAGGTCTATACAGAAGAAGAGAGAAGACACATCCATTTAGAGAAGCCAATCTAATAATCTAAAAATTGCAGCTTGAAAACTTAGGTGAAATCAGCTTCAAGCTCACTTCATCTAAGTTTCAGACCGGCAGGATTGGTAATCTCGGTGATTAAGACAATGGTGCCGATTCTGTTGTTCACAAACTAAACTAAATTTAAGTTCAGTGTATCTTTTTCTTTCTATTTCATTAAGAAAAGGACAGAAGATAAATTTAAGTTTAGTCCTGTCAAACTGTCATTCCTCCAAACAAGTTTAGACGCGATTAAAAACTTGCCTACTAAAATTACGTCAATTTACGTCAGGCGCTGATTAATTTGACAGGACTAAACTAAAATTTATCGACTGTCCTTTTCATATTGAAATAGAAAGAAAAAGATTCACTGAACTTAAATTTAGTTTAGTTTGTGAACAAGGAAATCGGCACCAATATCTATCTAATTAATATTATAAACGCGAAAGTTTGTAAGTATGGATGGATGGATGGATGTTTGTTACCCTTTCACGTCAAAACTACTGAATGAATTTGGATGGTTAACAGATAGTTTATAACCTGGATTAACTCAAACTCAAAGCATTTATTTCAATTAAACCATTTACAGGCACTTTTGAATTGTCAAAGAGTCGGTCAGTTAGTCAGAGAGTTGAAGCTAGTTGCCCATTCCAAAACGTAGATCTCTATGGAGAAGAACGGGCAAGAAACTCCAAGGACACTCTTTTAAAAATGGATATAGATATTACAAAATCCTGGATACAGTATTCATGTTGCGTCTATATGTGAGAACAATGTAAAAAAAAAAAAGAATCAAAAGCAATTCAAAATATAAGATTAAAAATAATCTCTGGCAAATAAGAGGTTACCAGTTCACGAACATGACATGTGGATCAGCACCATCCAGCTCAACCATTTTGTAGGGAACCGAATGATCCAACACACGTGCCACCATCAGCGAGACATTTAAGTGAGCATGACATACTCTCATCTGCCATGCTATTTCAAGTCAACATACATCATACCATACTAAACGGCTCCATGGTACTCACATTTACAACACATAGGATAAGTTTTATCTCGATATTCCCACGGGATCGAGACTTACGCGGGTGAAACCGCGGGGCGCAGCTAGTTTTTCATAATTTTGGTTTTGCCGTGAAAGTTAATACAACTTGAAAAGTTTTTAGAAGGTTTTGGAGTCCGTTTCTACATTTTCCACAAAAGACATTGGTCGGGTTGAGTTTGGGCTAACTCTCCGGTTAGTCGGTGGATATTTATGAACTTCGAAATTATAATTTTCTTCCTCAATTCCTGGGCCTTACTTCAAGGAAAAGCACAGCTTATGCAAAGCCAGTCCGACTGGCTTTTTATCTGAATTATTTGGAATGCAGTTTGCAGTTTGTTTGTATGGACAACCTTTAATTTTCCTGTACATTTTACCTTAATACTAAGGAATTAAGGACGGATATGCGTGAAGTTTAAACTAGAATATTGAATTTGAAATAAGAATGCAGACATTTAATTGTTTGCTATATTTTATTTTTCTGATGAAATTTCAACTGTCTGACTGCGCGAGCGGAGAGCGAAGGCTTAGTAATAGGGTTCCGTTTGGCAACCTTCGTTTTCGTAAGGAACCCTAAAAAAGTCATGCTGCGCCGACCCCAAATAAATTGGGATATAGACTGCAGGCCATTATGATTCAAGATTCTAATATATGCTAATCGGTGTTATTAATCCTAATGCAAAACTATCACTTCTAATTTACATATCCGACCAAAAAAACGGTACAATATCTAGTGACAAGAAATGAAGATACTAATTAATGTAAACAACGAAATATTAAGCATGTATCAGAAAACTGTGTTCAATGGTGTGGTACAGACTAACAAACTGAACAACTTTTTCCATAGGACCAACATCGTAATCGTGAAAAAATTATCCACTTTCCCATACAAATCTTCAATACCTACTCGACCCAAATGTATGGGACCGCTGATTATCCGCTCTGATACAACACGCTGTATTATTCGAAGTAAACAAATATATAACCGGACTTTGTATAAATTTGCAATCATTAGTACGTTTTATAGCTCGATAGCGGTGTACCGTTAAGTTGGTCGACTGCTTGTTGCTTAGCGCATGTCCCGCATAATGTAGTCCTGACTACACTGCAAGCCAGGATTAAGAACCCAGCTTTGCAAAGTTAGTTTGATCGTTTAACATTGAAATTGTATTTTAGAATCTGGGTTATTATGCATTCATTGAAAATCGTCAAATTATAGTATTTTCAAAAAAAAGTATTAATACCAGGCTTAATGTCCTACTGCTTAAGGCACGAGCAATAGAAGTAGTTTTAAATAATTATATTAAAATTATACACCTATTTTGTCTTGCAACATCCAGGAAAATGTACCTACGGCAAAGATTGATTGACCACTGACTTGGAAATTAATGGCAATCAAGAATAGTCTTTAAATAATAACTCCGACTAAGCAATTTGCCTCTAAATATAAATATCTCTTTACGATACTAGTCTAGATAAATTCATCTTAATTTATTACCTCCGTTCTGCAGTTACGAGTTTAAGTTCACGAATGTCATTAACACATGACTAAAAATAGATCGCAAGTCTGATGAATCCTACTAATATTATAAATGTGAAAGTTTGTATGTTTGGATGTTTATTACTCAATCACGCAAAAACAGCTTAACGGATTTGGATGTAATTTTGGCACACAGATAGTTAATAAGCTGGATTAACGCGGTAAATGACATGGCTTAACAATTGTTATCAATTTATTTGAAAACTAGCGTCCGTCCGCGACTGCGTTTGTACTAGAGGTTTTTTTATGCCATTATTTTTTATTACTCGCACATTTTTCATTTCTCTCTGGACCTAATTCTGAAGTACACACAGACAAAGTCGCGGGCAGAAGCTAGTGGTCTATATTTGCGGAGTTTCCTTGCGGTTGGCTATAAATACACCAACAGATAACATTACCTTACGAGCTTTATTTAAAGTTCTATTTATATAAGCTCATTACAGATAACAATGATTTATTTTCTGTGATATTTAATAGAGATACATTTGTGTGTTTATTTTTAGTTCTTGTTTAAATAATTATGTTAATGTTTGTTGTGCGAACGTATATTATGCGAGAATTTACAAGTGAATAAAACTGTCGTAAATAATAATAAACCGGTGAATTTTGTGAATATTTGTATGCAGTGGACCTATTAATGATTTATAAGGCTGTTTCAAATCTATCGATAGAGCTATAATGTTTTATATGTTATTGTCCTTTTGCAGCCGACCCCAACATATTTGGGATCAAGGTAGGCAGATGATGATGTACCTTTTAAAAATATTAATAGTTTAAAAAAATATAATACTCTTATTATGCACACCATTAAAATTACAGATATAAATGTAGAAATTTTACATAGGTTGACACAATGGGTAGCCTTATATCGCTAAAAGAGAATATAGGTAAAAAAAAAATCGTCGCAGTGTGCTCTTAACTCTGGCCTCCAGTGTATCAGGTGTAAGATACCTGCAAGTGGGCGGGCCAGTCGAGGGCATTAGCCGACGATGTCCCCTTAGACTCATAACACCATAATAATATACATAATGCGGCCGTTCCCATACTAAACGTACTTACTACGTATTGTCTATGTAGAGGTTTAGTTAATGTATTGACTTTGAACTTGAGCCGTCGGTAGGAAATGTGCGATGTTAGGTATGCATTTTTAACCGACTTCAAAAAGCAGGAGGTTCTCAATGGGACTACATTTTTTTATTTTTTTTATTGTCAATATGTAGTTCATTGATTTTAATGATTTTTTTCTTGTTTGGTAGGTTATGCTTCAGAAGTGGTCTCATTTTTTTTTTTTAAATTAATTTTTTATGCTTAGTTTTTGAGTTAGCTTCAATAATATTTTTTTCCACTTAGCCTATATGGATCATTCCTGTCATTGTGTGTTCATTTACATAGCAGGTAGTAGTATTCGAATTTGTAAGGCTAGGTACCACAACTAAAAAGTGAAAAATAATAGATAAAATTAATAAAAATTAGTTTATTTCGAAAGTCGGTGTCTTTGGTTTTGTATTTTCGTTTTTGGCCACCGACTTCCGAAAAGTTATTTTTCACTTAGTATTGTAGTGCTTTTTTTTGGAAGTTGGTTGTTTTACTTTTTTTTAAATATCTTCGATCACTAATGATGATCGAAAGCGCCAAAGGCATAGTTCCTGCGAATACTAATTAGGTAGGTATAAGTCGGTACCGCTGACACGCGATAAACTTTTCGCTAATTAATTCCTGGAATTTATTAGGTATAATTCTATGATTCTAAATTGCAACGTTATTTGATATTAAAAGCTTCGTAAAGAATTTAACGATTATTTTTTTAACTATTTTTGCGATAATTATTCCATCCTATCGAAATAGGTAATCTATGTAGGATGTCGGTTCGAAGCGGCCGTACAGTCGCCGGCACGTAAATTGGCGATGCGCAGGAATTCGTTTTCGCTTGTTTTTCTTAACAGACAAGTCCAAAAATAAATTATGGCAATAACCATAGAATAATGACATGCAATAAAAGTATCTAAATTACTCGCAATACGCCAAAACCTTGTCAATTTACGAGGCAAGTTACTGGCCAAGATACTAGTATTATTATTTTGTAGCATTGCGGGGTTGCCCTGTTCCAAAAGTATTTGATTAAAATGTAAACAAATAGATCAGAAAACGTACAAAAGGATTCTAGAAATGATTATAGGTACTTACAATGGGCTGGCAAATATGTCCATCTTGAAAAAAAAATCCTCAATCCAAAGCCACACGGTACTCATTATAGCTGTCGCGTTTAAGCATGGCAATATCGGTCCTACATTTTCTAGCATTTTTTATTTCACAAATCGAAATAAAGTCCGGAATCAATATCTATGGTAATTTTCAACGTGTTCTAATAACCACATACAGCGTGCCGCTTTAACACACGTATACGATTTCGCGTATTATTTTTTTGAAAGTATTTGAATTTCATTAAACGTTATTATTTGTTGATTTATTTTCAATTTTCTAAATTACCATTTTGGAGCAACCTGTACTTAAAGAACTGTAGGGAAGAGGTCATTTGCCGGGGTCATATGTAGGCGAATACAAGGAAAGCCGCGCAATTTCTTAGAAATTATGCCGACAAAGAATCGGGCTGATAGAACAAAAAGTGATCTCAATTTTGGTTATGTTTTTATTATGTAGTTTGTTTGAAAATTAAAATTGTTCAATTGACCAATTATTTTATTTTATTATAATTTGTATGATTACTGGCCACTAGCCCTACCCGTGTGTTAAATTAATGTCGCCATTGTTGCGGCACGGTGTATAATAAAAGTTAATAGTTTGGGTTCCTACGGAGAGATACATTACTACCATGCCAAAAACGCGACAACTATACCTAACTATTGTAAATAAATCAGTACCTATTTAATTTTACATGTAGGTACAGGAAAACCATTGGAAATCCATTTATTGATTCAAAATAGGTGGGAATTCTTAGTAAAAGCGTCATGCTTGAATCAATGTTTTAGTACACAAATATTTATACAGGGTGTTAGGGTAGTCACCGTTATCCTTGAAACTAGTGGTTTGGTGTCATCTATAATATACTTTTTCTATGGCACCAAGCTTGAAATCGCGAAAAAAAAATCAGCTGTTCCATAAATTTGTGTTCACTTAAATCGACAAAATGTATGGAACTGCTGATTTTTTTTTCGCGATTTCAAAGTTTATCACATAGAAAAAGTATATTATAGATGACACCCAACCACTAGTTTCAAGGATAACGGTGTCTACCCTAACACCCTGTATACACCTTTAAACAAATATTTATTCCGTACGGGGATTCCCTTTATCGCGCAAATATGTGTGTTTGGGTTGCATGCAATGTTTGCAAATAATTGTGTTGCGGTACGCAAAAAACTAGTTCCGGTGGGGTCATCATTTTGCATAGCCTTTTACCAACTAATTAAGGGTCTAACCAGGTGCAGATGAATACCTGTATTTTACATGGAGCGACTGCCTATCGGACATCCTTAACAAAGTTACTGGGTAAGTCCCCTGCTTGTCAGATGTTACGGGTACCAAAGATCTACGAATGACAACCGGGACCAATGGCTTAACGTGCTTTCCGAGTCACGGCGCGGCGGCCCCTCCATGTCTTGGAATGTAATAGATGGTCATCCATTCATGGACCGCAGCAAGCGTAGCTTAACCCCTGATCTACCCGTGCGGCTGTTGCTACTTAGCCATGAGCCCCAGCATCCGAAAACTGAGTAATACAAATACAGGGGTGGGACAAAAGTAATGTCATAATGTGAATGTAGCATAATTTTTGCAAATGGCTTCATAATGTCATTGTGATTGATGAAGTAGGTACATAATAATATGTTGTAGACAGTGAAGAATTAGTTGACAATTCAATGGAGCGATACACACAGTCGCACAGCTCAGGCAAAGATGGAGATTTTGAAACACCAATTTTCGGGCTTTGTTATCTCACGTTTTGGAAATTTAAACTGGCCGGCCAGATCCCCAGATAAGGCGCCTACAGACTTTTTTTGAAATCTCGCGTTTACTACAACCAACTACAAACCTTGCAAGTCTTAAAAGCCAATATTGAGGATAAAGTCACCAATTTGCAGGTTGTTTTGCGAGCAACAATAGAAAATGCCGTACAACGAGCACAAATGTGCATCAACTCAATAGGTCATTAGACCTATACCATTTTTTTGACATAATGTCATAAATACATCTCTAAATAGACTTTCTGGGAAATTAAACAGAACCAAACTTTTTGATTTCCAACAAAATGGCAGCCAATTTAAACGACATTACTTTTGCCCCACCCTGTACAAGGAATAACTTGTTAGTAGCTTGCATGAATCTTGTTGAACTGTCAAAATGAAAGGCATTGCCATTGTAAGTGTGGTACAATTACCCTACATGACCTCATTCTCTGCAGTCAAACTTGCGACCTAGACCGGTTATAGGGCAGTTAATTCAAAGAAAGGCAGGGTTATCACAGTTCTTGTTAAGGCTCTACCCTACCTCAAATTGCTTGGCATGATCCTCCGTTATGCCGAAAATACTGCAGCATTAATTTTGAAATATTATTTAAATATATCTTAAAGTTGAGGATTGATGCTAGGTCATATGTTTGACGAAAACACGATTACATAAAATTTTCTCGATAGAAAAAAATCTAAACTTCCCTCTAAACCGAACTATAAACCGCTGGTATTCAAAAAATACTTCAAATTAGATCATGAAACTTTGCATAATAACTGAACCAACTATAAAGCAGGTCATATGTTTTATTTTATTTTTAAATTACTGTTATTTTCACCGTAAAGAGCACGCCAGCATGGGCTCCGTCTCGCTCTCACTCAGGCTGCGAGTACTGCGAGTAGTATGGTGCGAGCGAGATAAAATTTGAGGTTGGGTAGGCCCGTAAGTGTGGTACGTAATCTCCCCACAGGACCTCTTGGTCTGCAGTCGAACTTACGACCTAGACTGGTCAGAGTGCAGTTAATTCGAAAGTCACCCAGGGTTATCACAGTTCTTGTTAACGCTATCGCGTACTATGATTCAACGAAATTTTAAATACACTATTGTAGTATAGATGTTATCAATATAGAGGAAATAGTGTCATCTAAGTAATTAATTACTAATAAATTATTCTAGGAACTGGACGATAGGTTAAGGAAGAGGATAATTAGATTACTGGCGTTATACGAGGAGACCTGCACGCTTAGCATGACCACAATAGAAACAGGTTTTGTCGACGGAAGAATAGACAAAATGACAGATAAACAAGCACAATCTGTGATTTTGTCTATTTTTTTGTCGACCAGTTTCTATGGTTGTCATGCTACTTTTTTACTTTTTGAGTTTGAATAAAACGATTGTTAAAAAATCTGGCGTTCCCATTTTAAGGAAGTTAATTCTAGATATTTAATTTAGAACCTTTTTCAGCCCTATGATTCTTTTCTCTTTTCTATACTTATAGTATAAAGAGAAAAGATTTAAGATTTGATTTTGTATTTTTGTTTGTAATGAATAAACTCAAAAAATACTGGACCGATTTAGAAAATTCTCTTACCGAAAGGTCGAAATTCCGAACTATTTTGACGTTTTTCTTTACGAAAACAGAGACTTTAAATTTTATAACATGCACTGGTTTTGTGTGCGTTACTACATTACGCGCTACCGTAAACAGCGATTTCACACACAAATAAGTCGCGATGGGTCTTTTTATAACATGTATTTGTATATTGGGATGGGGATTAAAAAAAACAATGCTTTTTTTATATACAAACTGTAATTATTTTTTACAAACCTTCTTCAGAAGCTGCTGTTAATAAGGTGTTGGTGTTGTGTTGGAATTAACATAATATGGAATTAACTCATTGTGTTCATTATCATAAATGCGCTCTGTTATAGGTTATAACTATGACATATCGTGGATTCACTGGTCTTTCAAGAAACCACTTCCTCTTCTTAGAAAGTACATATAAGAATTGTAAAATTCACATCGGTACTTGCCCCGATTAAAACTTAACATCTACCCACCAACCCACCCAATGTTGAGTGAGATTCTTCTCCTTCCCAATGCTGACTTAATTTATTTAATTAACATAAAATACCTTCATCTCACAATACTCCACATATACTGACAGTTCTTCTGCCATTCATCCACGAACAAATTGCAGTTAGGCTTAGCGCCCAAGAGAGCGTTGCAGAGTGTGCGTGATTGTGCGTTGCAGAGTGCGTGAGTGTGCGTTGCACTCTCTAGAACACTTTGTCTAGACAAAGTGTCATTCTATCAGCGATAACGATGATGGAAAAGGCAAAAATGTAAAGGACTGACATATGCTATCGAAAAACTTATGTCAATTGTCAATCCTGTTGAAAGTCGTTGTAGAAATACGAAACGCTTTCGATGCGATTGTCACTTTTCTAGGCTCTCAAATCATCAGAGTTGTTTAGATAGTCGCTGAGTGATGTTGTTAGTGAAACTAATATTGTCTGATGTATACAGGTTTTTATTTTGGTTTAGAGATTTATGAAAAACTTAGACTTGGTCCGTGTGCATCGGGAACCAAATTTGCGGCTTCTTGCAGTGGCAGGTTTGATCACCGTACGCAACAAATATTTAGATGACCTACAGATTGCTGCAAGTGTGAATTGTCTTGGTAAAAGTACTTATGATACATGAGACTTATAATTATAACCGACTTTTTTCGAAATTAAAGATTTTTTATTATATCAGCTGATAATTTCGTAATATCCGAGCATCAAAGATGATCGTCGGCATGTAATTATTGAAACCAATTGTTGTCGCTATTAATAGAACTGCAATAATTGTGAAGGTTAAAGGGCAACTGGAGGACCGACCGGGCGCGCTCCGGCCGAAACAAGTCACGTGACTTTTCGCCGCCATTTTTAGAATTTATGGCGCGAAATGAAATGTCAAATCAGTTAATGTTTACGTTCAGCGCGAACAAGATCTTTTATACTGTTTTTACAGGCAATGGCAAACACTAAGGTTACAAAATAGGAACCAGTAATTCAGTTTTTTTGAGATGATTAATTCAGACCCTATTGCCCTCATCTCGCCATTTTATATTCAATTTTTTTTTTATTATAGAAATGTCAGGATCACAGAACAATACATTGTTGCCATTTTTCAGCAGTAGATTTAGCAATTTTTTGGTCAGAAAGAACAATTACCCAGAATTTTATTTAAAGTGGTAATAACTGATTTTCCGAGCAAAAATGTTAATTACCTATTAAATTTTTCATCGAAAATACTTATACTCAAAGACTATTAAACCACTATAGTAGTTTCGCCTACTATATTTTTATTTAAAATATTGGTATTTAGGCCTCTAATATAGAAGGATAGGTACTATATATATATAAGCCAAGCCATTTCCCAACTATGTCGGGGCTGCCCCAACATAGCTGGGAAAAGGCTAGGCAAACGATGATGATGCTTCATTTGAAACATTTTGCCAAGAAAACACACATTGTACATGTACATAGAACATTATACGAAAGAATAAAGAATGACTATCTACAATGTGACATTTGCCAATTAAGTAATTATAAATCCACTACGTCTGTCCAGTGTTACGCACGTACAGCGAGCCCCACATGCAAGCAATTATATTTGTTTTTTTTTTAAATAATTTTATCAGGGTTTTCTATGACGATAAATGTTTCATGTCTATTTGCTCCGTCTATGAGATACTAATTTCACATAACGCCTATCTTGGAACAAATTTCCCGTGTTAAAACTACGAAATCTATGTGAACATTTCACGTCATCACTTCTGGGACACAGGCCTCCTCTCTGTGCGGGGGAGTGGACCATAATCCACTACACGGGCCCAGTGCGGGTTGGCGGATGTCACATGTCTTTGAATTTTTTGGTTCGAGGACATACTGGTGTCCTCACAATGTTTTTCTTCACCGTTTTGAGAGCAGTGGTGATGAAAATAATTTTTACACAAAGTTTAATGCCTGCTTGGGATCGAACTCATGACCTACAACTCGTAAGTCGCGGTCGTTACCATTTGGCCACCACTGCTGTACATTTGACGTTCCTAGTTTGGATTATCGCTACATTCATTTTGGAGATTTTCTGTCGGTCCATGGTGGTCGAACTGTTTTACTTCATTTCAATTTCCTCAATCAGCACCAATTGGTTTGTTAAGTTTTTCAAACACTTTTCCTGGGCTAATTTTGAGCCCATTGGATAGTATTATAGGTATTCATCTTTTCTTGAAACTCGTAAGAAGCAAAAGCGTTTGAAAATTAAGGGTTTTGGCATTAGTGTTCACATTTTGAAATCCATATACATGTATTAGCTACCATGAAAATAAAAACCCTGGGGGATGGGACCCTCTAGATTCCTCAAGTACCTACTAACTTTGAATAAAGTAACCTCAGACCAAATAAAAAACAAGACAGAGCGCTGCGAACAATACAGTGAAGCATGCCTAAACTACACCACCGCTCTGTGCATACACGCTCAAACGCACACATTTACAACCATCTACAATCAAACTACACCAAAATATGTGCACACATGTTTACGAAACCGGCCTCACGTCGCTGTTGACAGCGCTCTATCTTGGTTTTTTATTTGGTCTGAGAAAGTAACGTGTAATTTCATAATTCTTCTTTTCCATTTCAGCAATAAAATGTCTGCCTGGTGCGACAGACCCTTCATGCGCAGAAGAAAGAAAAGAATTTAACATACCTGGTGAGTTGCCTCTATTAATTTTTCGTTTTTCTATTGTGCATTAGAATTTTGCTGAGTCAGTCTCTTCTTTATAAGAATAGTGATCTACCCCAGTTTCGCACAGGTGCAATTTACATGTGAAGACGTACGACACGTTGTGCGACACGTTATGACGATACGTTGTGCACAAGTTCTGAGTAACCATGGAGCTGACCTTTTTTTTTTTTCCGGTGTGGAAAATCCTCATGGATGTCCTCCGCCCTGGGGCGGGCGGGGGGGTCTGTCAGACTCTTACTGAATAAAAACCACCCCGGTTTTCCGACTCACACCTACGCCGGGGGTCGCGGGAATGTAAAAATCTTCCGCAACCCCCGACTGGTGCCGGCCCGCCGCTGCGGGCCTCCTCGGGTCAGGGGGGGGAGTGAGGTGTTTGACTCCCCCCGTGACGTCTAAGAGGGGCGCGCGTGGAACACTATATGCCGCCACCTCGGGTCCTGATGTGTGGGGGGCGACAGACGTCCCCGAGTCCGTCACCCCTGGACCCATTTAGGGGGGCTGGAAGAGGGCGTTATCCGCCCTCCGCCGACGCCCGGTGCGCCTGCTGCGGGCCGGGTGAGTGGACGAGATCTCCCTCTCCCTGTCCGCAGCCTCCTTTTGCGAGACGACCGTCTAGGCGGTAGCGCAGTAGGAAACCATCGCGTCCCAGGACTCCCCGCTGCCGACCATGGCATTGACTACGGCCGACAGCGACAAGTCGCTGCCTACTTCTGAGATGAGGGCACGGCGCGGCTCCTCCCAAGCGGCACACTCTGCCAGCGTATGCCGCGCCGTGGACCTAACCTAACCTAACCTAACAAAAAGTGCTAGGCTTGTATGCATTCATTAATATTATTATGTACTTCTTTTTGTATAAACACATTGTGTATACATGTTTGCGTTACGTTTGGGTTTAACCTATGTCCATTTTGATTAATGTAACTTTCAAGTGAGTTAAATAATTTTTCTAATAGAAGCTGTGGTTCCGGAGATTACCCTCCACATATACTCAAACTCACAAAATTCGACCTCTCTTTTTATTATAATATTAGTATAGATTTCATTTCTACGTGCTTCAAAGTTGAACATCAAAATTAAAATCAATAGCATGATCCGAATTCAGATCTAGTGTTTTTAACCAAGGTTCAACAGCTGCATACTTTCATGTCAAATGAAATCAATTATCTCAAAGCGATTAAAATACCTTCCCCAGTCCTAAAAGAAAGTAAAATATGGTTGTTGAAAATTTCAGAACCAAACCAGTCACAGAGTGAGGCGGCGGAGGTGCAGTGCTTGGCGGGCAGTGAATGGGAGAGCAACTGCCATTACTGTCGCTGCTCCTACCAGGGCCGAGCCGAATGCTTGAAACAGTCCACCGAATGCGATAAAGGGGTTTTTGGTAAGCGATATAATAATAATAAACCTTTATTTCCGGACAACAGATAATTCATACGTAAAGAAAACCTAAAACGAATGTTACTAATAAAATAAGAATAGGTACCTAAGTCTGGAGCCAACTGTTTATGAAGTCCGACCCAGGGCCGTAACAGAATTCGAACAACCGCACAACGTGCTTAGGATGCCGTGAGAGCTGGCACGCATTCTACGCAGAATCGAGGCACACTGCTTTCGAATGATGGCATGAAAGTCATCAATCCTCACCTCAGCTAACATCCCCGAAGCGGTACAAAAACGCGGCAGCCCCGCCAGCTTGCTGAACACGTTGCTATACCAAACACGCACGGCGTTTGCTTGCGTATACTACCAACAGACTGTATGTGTAGAATAACACACGAATGACGTGTGTTGATGTGATGATGCTAAGTAAAAGAGTGGAGTGGACAATGTCATTGTACGTACTTAGACATTCAGGATCCAATCAGTATTTCAAATGAAACAACAGTCTAACTAGACTTGAAAATTATGAAAGTCCTAATATAGCCTTTCAGCCTGGCTGCATAACATTATTAATGGATATTGATGAGGCAGCAGGATACATGGCTGTAGATCCAACAAAATTTGTACTCGAACCGCAGTTCTCTCCGTGTTGGATCAGATCAGCTTTGTATTGGATATGTCGCTTTGTGACTCAGCCAATATATCGTCCGACTCATTATCAAATTATCATTTATCAAATTAAAAATTAAAAAATATCTTTACTAAGAGCGTTACGTTTTCGCCTAATTTCAGCGGAGCCAGCTCTATGCAAGCCTAACACGACGTTCCAGAGGGATTGCAACACTTGCATCTGCCTCGAGAATGGACTTGGACTCTGCACCTTGGAGTTTTGTAGGAGATCAGGTACGCAATTTAAAAGTATCTTTGTTCAGGAGATGCGACTTAACAATTATAATTCGTTCTTCAGAGGATGTGCATACCTATATGTGAACAAACTGATATGAGGAATCGTGATTTTAATTTGGATTTAATCTGATTCTACTGTTTTCACTTATCTCCAATTTTTTTCGTTGTTTCAAGTAGTTACTCTACCTGAGGAGCTGCTTTTACAAAAAGCTCTACTGCTTTACTGTTTCCCAATACATACTCAATTGAAATGTTATCTAACTAAGGCTAAAATACCGACTTTAATGCCTTGATTTAACCATTTGCATATTTTTTCCAGATATTCTTGTAAGTGCTCCAGAACTACTGCTAGCCAGTGTCAATAGTGAATTAGACAGTAAAGATGCTCAAAAAGCGACTAAAACTGATATTGTAGCACCGGTAAGTTTATTTAATCATTCATTTAACATTTTACTTGATGAACCAAAGAAAGGAGAACTTGTAAATAATATAGAAGTAAAAATCATTATGTGTTCATTTGATTTATAACATCGGTGGTTTACACGACGCACAGGTTTTTGGAATATGGTGTTCTTTTTAAGCACAGTCAGTGTCTTTTGTAGAGAGCATACCATTGAAACAATAATAGGTAAGTTAATAGTGTTCTTGAGAAATAAATAGGGCAATTTACAAAAGTTCGTAAAAATAAAAATCTTTATCACATAACATATCGCACCCCTAGATAAAAACCTCACTAAAAGTAGGTACGAGTTTCGAGTTAGTGGCTTTATCAAATTCCTGACTCGAATACCTATACATCAATATAACTCGCGTAACGATACCTTCAACCGCAACCTTAATGAATAGATTAAGATCTTTGATAACTTTATTATATGCTCTAAAAACAGTTTTTCGTCATTTCTGAAAAATGAGGATTTTTGGGTTGCCGGAGTCTTCATCTAGGGGTGTGATATATACTTTCGTTGATAGGTACTTCAAAATATGACTAATAGTCAATCTAACTGAAAGATAAATAACTATTAACGTTTTCACAAATCGATGTTTGATACTGACATTGACACACGAGAACATTATTTTATTAATGATAAAAGCACAATGTGGTGAACGGGGTGCACAATTCATATTTGTTGAGGTAAGTACATCATTTGGAATTACTAATAAATATTGACTTTATATTGTCTTTTCTAATGGTGGTTCATCCGTTTTAGCGTGAAAGCGTAACAAACAAACAAACCTACTATTGCATTTATAATATTAGTTAAGATTTCCTATCAAACTTCAGAACCAGAAACATAACGACATAGAAAACCTTCTGAATTTGGACCACGACGTGATAATCCTGAAGAGGTCGACCATTTGCAAGCCTCTCCAAGAGTTTATGAGGGACTGCAATCCTTGTAAATGTGCGAGTAATGGTTTGAGCTACTCCTGCACCCACAATGAATGCTTGGAGACTGAAATGGACAAAGACAAAGAAGTTGAGGTCTTCATGCAAAGTGAGGTTAGTATAGTAACTATAAGAAAAAAGCGTATATCTTTTTGTGTAAGTATGTTGAGCTAATGTCATTAACAGAATCTTTTACTTTTTTTGTTGCACACTAGTTCAGGATAGAGACGAGTGGAAAGGAAAAATAGCGTTCCCAGCACGGGGAACAACATAGGCTAAAAATAAATAATAATTTGAACATTAATATTATTGCTGTAGTTCCGTTAAGGGCAATGACGGACACGATAGATGTAGCATTAGCGATTTCACCAATGAAATTGAACGCGATCATCACGTCTAAAACGTGATCAGTGTTGTGTGTACACGCCTTAATAGTTTTAAGGTCATAGAGATAACATTATGGTTCTCTTCTAGCCACGCTTGTTTTGTCTATTTCCCTTCTTAAAATATACGTTGTACCGAGAGCACGCCTTTTATTCAACAGTGGCGAGGAAAATTGATGTTTGAAAATATAGCACGAAACCAGTTAAAATGTCGGTGGGGCAGGTACGTGAATTCAATGTTTCGACAGGGAACTGGTCCGCTTATGTTGAGCGGCTTGAGATGTATTTTTTAGTCAACAGCGTAAAAATTGAGCTCAAACTGCCGACGCTGATTTCGATGATTGGTGAGGAGGCCTATGAGCTCCTATCCTCATTGGCGAGTCCCATGAAACCCGCTGAATTGACCTTTAATAGAGCAGTGGAGTTATTGGCTGCACACCTGCAGCCAACACCATCAATTCTAGCCGAGAGGTTTAGGTTCCGGCAGCGGCGACAACAAATAGAGGAATCGGTTGCGGAATATGTCACACAACAATCAGGAGCTGTGACTGTCAATATTCTATTGTCACTGATAGCGCTTGAACGCGGTTTAGATGTGCTGATTGCGTTCAGTTTTATTAGTGAAATTCGCCCTCAATCGTTTTTTTATTTTCATGTTTTTTTACCGTGACAGAACGCAAAGTCGCATAAAACGCGTTAGAGCTTTGATTCAGTCGTGAAATCGCCAATCGCCGATGCTAATAGTAATATCTACTGTATTCCTAATTCAGACCAAAATCACTCGAACATTTATATTTCCATAATGGGAAGGTATTGTTTATGTCCAACATACCGCTGCAGTCTATGTTTAACTACAATTTTCTCAAAAATTTCTACAGGGACAGGATCACATAGAGCGCCATTCCGTCTGCCGCGCCAGCAACACGTTCTACATCGGTTGCAATACCTGTCGCTGTAACGCCATCGGTACCGACTACACTTGTACCAACAAGCCATGTCCTCTGCCCGCTGACGTTGAATTGTTCCATGAACTTAAGGTAACCATTCATATTTTAAGCATGTTTATAAATGACCTGTTTCAACATTTTCGGACAACATATCCTGAATAAATTATTGGATAATTTCGAATAAATAAGAATAAATTGACCATTTGATAGAATTCCGTTCCTTTTCGAATTTATCTGAAAGATAATGCTAATCTGATTTTGTCAAACAGACCCATGTATTTCTTTGGAGAGCTGAATTATTGATTAATATTCTAATAATTTCAGGATGTAAAACCAGCAGTACCGTACTCAGGAGAGTCTGATCACAAATTGAGAGCCTCCAGATTATAAATACAGAAGATGAAAGCTTTTTTCACAAACATGAATTAGTGTTTTGTTTTTTTACACATTTTATTAAAGCCAAAGTTGATACTTCGAGAATTTTATTTACCAAAAAATTTTTTACAGTTCCTTTTGTACTCGCATCTAATGTTGCTTTTATAGATAACACTTTCTTATATTCCGGAATAGACTACGAATCTTAAATCTTATGAGAGCACCGTTGTATAACTACATCGTCGGATATTTTTAACCAGATCAGTACCAACATCAATTTTATTTACATTATTAAGATTTTACTGGCACTCCTAATTAACTACGCACAACTCACCATTGCAATAATCGCCTTACCATAACTAAAACTCACGACTCATTTCATACCAACATTTCTAGATAATGAAATCATCCAAAAACACAACAAAATCTCAAGTGTGCACGGCGAACCGTATGTTTATTAAAGACTGCAACACTTGTTGGTGCAATGAAGATGGCACCAGCTATTACTGCACCAGGAGAGTCTGTGTGCCCCTCCTGCCTGAAGACCAAGCTGATTTCGGAGGGATCCCTGCTGACGTAAGACCTGATAGAAGCTTGTGGCTTAATCTATGTTCTATATTGATGGTTGTATTTTGAAGGAGTTGTGAATTTTATTGCTTTGTGTTTTGTTTGCCTGAATCGAATGCTTCGATAATAATTGCTACTTGCACAATTGTCGATTAGCCTATAGAAGGCATAATTAAACAAGGGTATATAAAAGATAAAATTTAAGTAACTGAAACTTCAGAGACATGATGGGTCACATTTTGACATTGTATAATTAGTTGAAAATATAACTTTACCTCAGTCTTCTTTTATGCAGAATCTTCGCGTGGTAAGGAAACATTGTCGTCCTAACGAAGTTTTTGAGCTGGACTGCAATATGTGTCGGTGCAATCCTGATGGGAAATCTTACTCTTGTACTAGAAGAGCGTGTGAAGAACAACTTGAAGATAGTAAAAAGGTTTCTCTATCCCTCTTTGGATCTAAGACCAAGATATATCGTTACTTAGCACGTACATACGTTGGCTTATTTATGTTCCCGTCTCTATCTTGCACTTGTAGTTTGACAGTTGTGCGACAGTGACAGGGATACTTCATAGTTTGACAGATGTGATGATCAGAAATCAGAAATAATACTCAACAAGTTTCAAATGTAGTAGTATTAAAAAAAAAAAGAAATGTTTCCCTTCTGCGCATCTTTTCTCCTATCACATCTGACATTGGCAAAATTTTCAAGATCGGCACCATTGCTTAGAAAAATAGAATAGAATAGAAGAAATAATACTCAGTCAAAGCGCATGCTTATTAAGTAATTTATCTTGGCCTTAGTTTAATGTGGTGGTCGGTGTTTCTTTTGGGATTTAAACGTCGACGTACTTTTAATACTAAATATTGCACTTTTTTAAATACCAATTTGAAATTATGGTTCTTTCCTAACATGGTGGTTTGGTCTATCTGTTTGAAGTCATAATTTTCCATTGGTGAATGATGTTTTGAATAAAGACTGGCTTATACTAACTAATCTGTGTTTTATTTTATTTTGTATTTAAACGGATATTTCAGCACTCTTTTCTAAATAATAGGTGGCGGATTTTAACAACCATGATCTCTTTTGTCCCAATTGACTAACATTTTTCCTTTATTAGTCTTCTTTCACTTGATCTATCTCGACATTATCGGCTTATATGATCAGTTTCTTAAGTATTTTTAGGTAGTATTCTTTTGAATACTGCAATTAAAGAACTTATGTATTTTAATTTTCAGAATGTCACCTTGTCGAGAAAAGTACGGGCGTTGACTACGGTAATATTTTTTACGTTTCTTAAATATAATTTGGTTTCAATTTACCATACTTGAATACCATAGCAAGTTGAAATTTGCAAAGATCTATATAATTAACTTAAAAAAGTTTAGACTCGTCTTAGACCCCTTATTAATAAACGCATATTAAAATTTAAGTCATGCCAAACTTATTCCTTGAAAAATGTATGATAAATCTGATACTTAGACTAATTAACTTGTAAACTCCACGTTTATTAATATGGGATAAGGTCCACATATGTCAGTCAAGTAACAAATAACAACGCACTCCGTGTATATAGTCGGAGCCGACGAAGAACTGCCAGCCAGGACAAGAGTTCCGCATGGACTGCAACAAGTGCCTCTGCGACAATGAGGGCCAAGACTTTTCCTGCACGCGGATTGACTGCAACGCCTTGAATAACAACCATCATGCTAGTGCCTTCACTGGAGCAAGGAGTAAAAGAGGTATGCGTTTTTGTATTAGTATCCGTACCGCTGGCTAAAGTAAGAACATGGAACATCAAATCACTTAAGGCCGCACCCTACCTCAGATTACCTACTCGCGTCCTCAGTGAGAGCCAGACGGAGTGGGGTGCTAGTAGCTCTCAAGCCTCGAAAAATTTTGGTAATTCCTTTTTACGGTGAAAATAAAGGTAATTAAAAAAAAAAAACATAAGAACTGCTTTATAGTTAGTTCAGTTATTATGCAAAGTTTCATCTTTGGATTCAACTTAGGATTTTTTTTCTAAGGAGAAAATTTTATGTAATCGTGTTTTCGCCAAACATAAACCATATAGCATCAATGCTCAAATTTAACATATAGTTATTTCAAAATTAATGCTGCAGTCTTTTTGGCATGACGGAGGATCATGCTAAGCAATTTGAGGTAGGGTACGCCCTTAATATGATCTGAAAACAACGGAGGGTTATTGTAAGTATTGTAAGCAACTAGCTGTCGCGCGTATACGCAATTACACAATCGTTTACCTGAAAAATGACGTATGTATGCGCGACATTCGCATTCAGTTAGCACGTGGCCTTAATGTTAAAGCAATCGCCACTATAACATTGGACCTCATATAAAATCTTGGAGAACGCCTATTCCTCGACACGCACAGAATAATATTATTTATACGAAACTATCATAGTCTTGCTTACAAAATCACAAAACATAAAACAAAATATGAAAAGTAAAATATTTGTTTAAAGAATCTTAGTTTCACCTATAGGTTCCTGCTCTACACAATCGATTGCCTTTGAGGCTTTGACAGATCACAAAATATGGTTCATCCAAAATAATCTATAAAAGCATATTCTGTTCCACATATTTATCATAAGCCAAAGTCAAATTCAGATGTACAAATGGTAGAAAGTTACAGTTTTATTCATTATTATTTTGATATATTCTTATATTTTTTTGCTTATACTTACTTACATAGAATAAGTTCTTGTACATAGTTTCGTTTTCTGTCTATCCATGTAACATTTTTGTTTTTTCTTATTTTTGTACACCCAAGAGGTACGCTGGTAGAGATACGTTTTTGATTTTAGTTTCAACTTTGGTAGTTTTGGTACCATTTTATTTGGTACCACCTGCAGCTGGAATAAATATAATATTTAATATTTTAATTTTCAGACACATCTGAGCAGGTACCAATGCAGTGCGTTGCTGGCAGTGTGTTTGATCGCGACTGCAATGTCTGCCGGTGCGGTGAAAGCGGCCAGTTTGCGACATGTACTATCAAAAGGTGCAAGGATGCTAAAGCTGAAACCGAGAAAGCACCCGGTAGGTAAGAGTTGTTAGAAGTACCAATAGATTACCTTAGCGTAAGTCATCATCAGATGGGGTTCCAGTCCGGATGCAGGTAAATATCAGCATTTTATATAATATCTTTACTTGGAGTGATTGCCTATCTGAAGTACTGAAACGGGGCTCGCTGGGTCACAAGTCAATATAAAATCTACCGACCAGTGACGTCATGCCTCATTTTAACTTTATGTATTTACGCAATTGTTGGGTTGCGTAAAAAAAGAAAACAATCGTTCTTAATAAACTACCTGAGGGCAAAAAAAAATTAGTCAACATCCCTATTCTTAAAAGCATTTATACAGTACTTACAGAGTTTTTGGTGTATTAGAAGTGACTTCAAGTTTTTGTGGCTGGAAGTTTTATAGGAAAAGCCTGACGTCTTGAAGTATATTTTTCATAAACTGTGCAAAATATTCAATCTTGAAAACATTAATTACGTATTTTAAAAACCGGGCAAGTGCATGTCGTACCATGCACAATGAAGGGTTCCGTTAGTTGGGATGAATTTATAAAACAAACTTAACATTGTAGTTAAAAAACTTGTTCTTCGATACAGAATGTATGGGAGAACATGTTTTTAGAACTGCAAATTTAAGTTGGTCGATTATTACTCGGTAACTTGTGGAGCCTACGCAGCGGTGATAGTTTTCCTTTTAATTTCGTTATATATTATATACTACTGCCGTGATTTTTTTCACATATCCAAACCCAACCATTTAGCTGGCAGGGCCCCCCCCCCCCCTCCTGCCAGCTAAATGGTTGGGTTTGGATTCACTTGCACTTGGCTCTAACAAAAATTAGCACATTATTTTTAAATTACCTTTCCAACGATACCCTAAACCATGGGATTGACGAGAAAAAAAAAACCATCCCCACTTTAAGTGTAGGAGAGGTAACCTAAAAAAAAAAATTTTTTACCATTTTTTTACCACTTGGACGGCGTCGTTTATATGTATATTCATACCAAATTACAGCTTTCTAGTACCAACGGTCTCTGAGCGAAGCCGCGGACAGACGGACAGACGGACATGGCGAAACTATAAGGGTTCCTTGTCGACTACGGAACCCTAAAAAAGATTAAATCAATTTAAAATAAATAAAAAATGCTGATTGTATCGCAAGGCAGGGCTATAGCAAGGACCAAAACTTTTAGCGTCGGCGATTAGAGATTTGGCGACTGCGTCGACTACGACTCGCTGGGGTCAGATTGCGATCGCTTTTTGTCAGACGGGCTTACGAAAATTGCTGGTAAAGTGGTCACCAGGGCTAAAATTATGGTGTTTGATATGGCCCTTAATCAAAAGTTTAGTTTTTAGTTAAATAGTTTTTAGTAAAATAAGGACACAATACCTTATTTATATACATAATATTATCACGCAGTACGCCAACATTTCGTCAGGTCCCATGTAGAGGGGGGGCGAGCCTGTTCACATCAACTAGACTCCGGGTAGCTAGTAGCTACTGAGAATAACAGACAATACATATTTATCTTATAATAATTATTTTCTTGTACAGAAACGGATCAGGGCTTCCGCTGCAACCCCGGCGAACAGTTTAGACGTGACTGTAACGACTGCACCTGTTCTGCAGACGGAAGGAGCGTCTTCTGCACACTGCGTTTCTGCGACCAAGCCCTAACATCCGATATTTAATCGCACATCTACACTTATCTTGCCATGCACACGAAATCTTGTCATTTCTGTTTAAAAAAAATTTTTTTTAGTTATTATGTCAACACGCGTAGCGTGACAACCATAGAAACGGGTTTTCTACGGGTTTTGTCGACGGAAGAATAGACAAAATGACAGATTGTGATTGTTTCTCTGTCATTTTGTCTATTCTTCCGTCGACAAAACCCGTTTCTATTGTGGTCATGCTAAGCGTGCAGATACTGTTTGTCATTACTCATTAGTTATCCTGAAACTTCCTAATTTAATTACCTAGAATATTAGTAACCATGAACTGCATTTATCTTAATAATTGCCAAACCCAGTGTGAAATTGCCAAACCATTAATATTATCATTGTATTTTTCAATTAAAATATTAATCTCTTTTAACTTTGAGAGGATCAACTAATTCGTGTACGTACTAAGAAATTGTCGTTATATTTTTGCATTTGAAATAGGGTTGGTCGCTAAAAATAAAAGTAGTCAATAAATATCATGATAGTGTATAAAAAGATTAAGCTTCGTTTTTGTGAGTTTGTGCGCTCAAAGTATTAGAAAGGAGAAGAGTGCAGATTACTCTTACTCTTTCTTTATTAGATTTGCTTTTTAGACGTAAACCCCTTAATATAATTGGATTCCATTTCTTTTCTCGCGCTTCGTTTCGTGTCATCAAGATAAGTTTTGTTCCTTGTTATAGCAGCTGCGCAGTCGATCAAATTGTCTTTTTTTGTCTATTTGACGATCAAGTAATTGTGTGCATTAGTATCATTTCAATGTTTTGAGTTTTTTTAAGTATTTTGTGACTAATTTTACTTAGTATGTAATGTAATACGAATGAACGAGTAGTTACTATTTCATTTTTATTGTACAATGCTTGCAGAAAATGTTAGTATTAAAACTAATATGTTGGAGATTTATCGACTAATTCACTTTGTATTACTTAACTTGTTGACTTATTTTAATCGAGTTGATTATTAAATCTAATCCAATCGATTAAAATCGGACGTCACTTAAGTCATGTTAAAACTATTTTGAAAATCGACTAAAATGGAACAGTCGATGAATCCTGTTTTGTTAAATACTGAAAGTATAATTATAATACAACGAATAGTTTCCGTTACATTGTATTATTCAGTTTACGTGTTTGTGAACTAACTTATTCTATTAGTAGTTTGTATGAAGAGCCTATTTTCATTTTGATGTGTGTGTGTGTATTCATCGGCATTTTCAACTTAGTTGGCTAACATACGATTTTCGTGTGTAAGTGCTTTATTTTTCATGTCATTTTTCATTCCTTTAGGTGTATGTTGTGTGGGCCGAGCCTGTAGCCAGATCGTTTATTCATTTTCTTTTGTCTTTTTTGTAGATATCACGACTTTCGGCTGTTCTATTAGAACTCTAATTTAAACGTTTCTTATAATATTACTATGGCATTTACTTAATTAGTGTCGTTTCCTATAACTTAGTTGAAAAACAGACAAACATTTTGTCACACCTTTTGAAGTGATAACTTCTTTAGGCGCACTTTGCGCTCTTTCTGAACAGTGAACGAAAGTAAACCATCACCCTCGGGTGACGCTGAATCGGATAAACTCGGCTCCAGTCGGTCGGTGACGCTGAATCGCGTATACCTGACTTCAGTCGTAAGTTTTCAATTCCGTCGTATATTTCGCGTTTTATTATTTTAGTCGATTTTTTTGCACATCTCTGGCTATTCGCTCGGCTACGAATAGTATCGCTCGAATGTTTAGTAGTTAGTGAATTAATACGTCGTGTGGCTTAACTTAGAAAGTACGTACCATCATGTATTAGACGATACGTAATTAAAACTTAAGTAACTTTGAGTTAAAGATAATCACGAAACGAATAAACGAGTTAATTTTATTTTGTGTTTTATTTTAGTTTTTTTTCTCAAGTGTTCTAATTAATAGGATCTATCAATCTGCCTTTCCCCAACTATGATGTGGTCGGCTTCCAGTCTAACCGGATGCAGATGAATACCAGTGTTTTAAAATGGGGCGACTGCCTATCTGACCTTCACAACCAGGTTACTTTTGGACTAGCCGTAACGACTACAAAAAGGCATCGAATGACAGCCGGGCCCAACGGCTTAACATGCTTTCTGAGGCATGAAGGAGGCTCCATAATATGTAATAGATGGTCACCCATCCACGATCCTACCGCGGAAAGCGTAGTACCTTCGATCGACCCGTGCGGCTGTTATCATTTTGCCACGATTTTGCTAATCGTACAAGATGATTTTGTATGTATATGGTAGAAATAATATTATACCTGCACACCAACGTTGTCAAAAAATATGCAGGGTACGATTGATCTGCAGATGGGTGACCGATCCTGTTCTTTTTCTTTACTTCTGTATCTTCTTCTCTTCTGTATCTTTGATCCTGTTCTTCTTACTTCTAATCAGCTTCGCACCTCGAAAGTGTCGTTCCAACAGTTATCGCAATCTTTATTCGTTTTTAGGGTTCCGTATACAAAGGGTGCCAACGGGACCCTATAACTAAACTCAAACTCAAACTCAAAGCATTTATTTCAATTAAACCATTTACAGGCACTTTTGAATTGTCAAGGAGTCAGTCAGTCAGAAATATGAAGCTAGTTGCCCGTTCCAAAGCGTAGTAGGTACCTATGGAGAAGAACGGGCAAGAAACTCCATGGACACTCTTTTAAATCAAAATATTGTTACAATATAATGGTTACATCATTCATGTTGAAATTATACATGTGAGAACAATGTAGAAAGCACGTTAAAAGCGTCCGCAATTATAAAATAAGCACAATTCAAAAATTAAAATAAGCCATGGCAGCTAAGAAATGACCAGTCACAACTGACGGCGCCCGTTCACGAACATGACGCATGGATCAGCATCATTCAGCTCAACCATTTTGAAGGGAGCTAAATGATCCAACACATACGCCACCATCAGCGAGACATTTGAGTGAGCATGACATTCCCAGCCGCCAGGACACATTCAAGTCAATGAAAGACAAAATACCCGGTAAATGGTAGCTCTATAGTACATAGTACTCACACCTGTGCAATTATATAATACAAAGGAGAGATTGAGTTTATACAATGCAAAGATAGTCTTACAATCTTCAGCAGCTCCAACAGCATTGTCGAATTTTAATTAGTTAGTTGTGGTTGTGGAGCAGGACCTAAGTCTCCGCTGTCCGTCTGTCCGTCCGTCCGAGTGTGTACTACTAGCCGCTAAAACAACAACAAAAAAGTTAAAAATACAAAAAAACTTTTTTTTGTGTTTGGTAGATAGTTCGATACAGGCCCCTTTGTTGTGTGAGTTCGACGCATACTTAGCCGCTTTTTTTTTCTATAGTTAGAAAAATGATTATGTCGATTAAACCCGAGTCATGTTAAGTTAATTAAATCTTGTAGTTGATAACATTAACACAATGAAATGTGTTAGTACCTTCGTGTTTTAACGTCTACCTTCGGCTTTAAAAGGTGAGTTTATTCCTATTATGCGTACCACACAGAATAGCCGGCCAATTCTGTAAAAATGTCACTGTGAAAACATAAGTGAAGTAAGTTTGGAGGGATCTGTCATTCCGCCTGATGCTAGGTATTTAATTGACACTATTGAATTGACAGAGCAGTAGTGGTATTCTGTGAAAATCTCACCGTGAAAACTTAGGTGAAGTGAGCTGTCATTCTACGCGATGCTAGGGATTTTTCTTTTTATTTCTAGTAATTCAATAATATAAGTACATTATTATACATCTAACACTAAAATAATAATAATATGTACAAGTTTATAAAAAGGGGGGGGGGGGAATAATCACTATAGTGCTAAAGGGATAGAAACAATATTGACAGCTTACTTCACCTAAGTTTTCACGGTGAGATATTTACAAAATAGCGCTACTGACGTTAGGGATTGACAGCTCACTTCACCTAAGTTTTCACGGTGAGGTGTTTACAGAATAGATCGGTAGACTTCAGCTCACTTCACACAAGTTTTCACGGTGACAATTTTGCAGAATACATGCACCGGCTGCTATGACTTCAGATACGAGTATTCTTTGATTTTTTGCAACGAAAAAATTTTTTAAGAACCAACCGTCATACAGTAAACCAAAAAAGATGAAAATGTTATTGAACACAAATAATAAATAATGATTGCGTTTCTTTTTGTGAACCTCAAATAAACCTAAAAATACTAAATAGGCAAGTAACTGCGACCAACATAAAAGTAGCGCTTGCCGGCCGCTACCGCAGCACCGTTCGCTTCGCTCGCTCGGCTCGCGCGCGGTTTATCACCGTTTTAACCTAACCTAACCTGTTTGCTCCTACCCTAACTTAGGTACTGCGACCAACTGTAAGAAAAGGCAACACAGTTATAAAGAAGCTCAGTTAATCTAAAACGAGTGCATCAACAGAGGCGCAAAAAAAAATTGACGCGCAGTTATTTCCTATAAAAGATGGCCTCGTGAGACCGCCGCTTTACTACAGAGCCTTTTCCTTGAACGAATTGCTTTATAGTTGATTTTTGCTGTACTTAAATGTATATTTTTTATACCTAACCTAACTCTACACATGGCATTATTTTTAATTTTATTTGAAAGAAATTTCGCTGCTATCGGAATTTGAAGTTGAGAAATTTGAAAAATAGATACCTACTTATACAAGTATTTTGTACGTTTTGAGAAAATGTTCTTAAGGTAGGTAAGTACAAAAATTTAAAAACGTAGGTACGCCTATTTGATTTGGTCATGTTGAGGAGTATGTAAGGAACGTCCTACAAGGTGGCGCTCTGTAGATTCTGCCTACTCCCATAGGAAGAGGGCGTGAGGGGTTTTATGTATGTATGTACCTATGAATCTCCATTTCTGTAAAATATGGCTGAATTGTACGCTTACATAATCAGCCTATAATGTTCTCACCGCTGGGACACAGATCTCCTCTCTGTGAGAGGGAGTGGGCCGTAATCCACCACGCGGGCCCAGTGTGGGTTGGTAGATGTAATGTCTTCGAATTTTTGGTCCTAGGACATGGCTGTTTCCTCACGATGTTTTCCTTCACCGTTTTGAGAGCAGTTGCGATGAAATAATTTACACAAAGTAAAGCGCCTGTCAAGGTTCGAATTTACGACCTACAACTCGTAAGTTGTGGCCGTTACCACTGGGCCACCACTACTCGCACACCATTGTACGCTTAATTTCACTAAATACACACGTCTGATATCGGCTGTGCTGTGAAGTTTACCTAGATAATTGCATTTGACCTTGCGTAATCAAGCTATATATTCATAGCTTAGCTTGTATAGTCTCTAGATTGACCAATCAACAAATACCCAGTCATTGCTTCCGTTAATTAGCTATTAATTTAATAATCTATTTGCTTTTTATAGTTGATTTATGTGAAAAAATTTACCGAGCGTGGCCGAATGGGTACTTACAGTTGCTAAAGTTCAATATGCATTGATTAGATCAGAAAATTGAAGCATGTGGATCAGCTTGGTCACTTTGATTACTACGTTAGTATTTTTGGAGGGAACAGAATCAGTCTTATGTGAGTATTTCTCTTACAAACATTTTTTACTTCTTTTAAACAACTAAAAAGTAAAAAAAAAAATGTTTGTTAATTTTTTTTTACACATATTATGTGTGCACTTATTAATTAATACGATAAAAATATATATGTAGGTACACTTTATACAATATAAACTAACAACTATTAAAATAAAAATATAATATCTTAACCTAACTAAAACTATGAACAAACTTTATAGGCGGACATCGAAAAATTCTGACAGGCTGTATCAAAGAGACTGGCAGCATTACCACCTTATTTATGGCAATGCCTTTGGCTAAGGTAAAAGCCAGCCCTTGGGTCACGGGCTTATACAAATGGAAAAAAAAAGATTCCGCCAGATTCAGTACGGATTCTGTTCAGAGACGAATCTTTAGATAGTTCGCGTATGGTATCCGCAAAGGATACTTGATATTATAGCCAATGTTTAAAGCCAGTGTGCGCTTTTATAATTTATTTATAACACAGGGAAGTAAAATGTATGAAAACATTTATGAAGACGCTAACACGACAACGCTATAACGTATACAATTCACTATGGATAATACTGTCACGTTAGAAATGATAAAAGCGCACAATGGGCGTTAAACAGAAAGTAACGATAATCCGAAGAGTAAAATAAGTATATATGGGGCGATAATCATTCATTCTAATGTAGATCACCATGAAAACGCTACTGGCATCCACGTTTACATCCTTTCTCTTTCATCTTTCAATAGTTATCAGCGTTCGAATTTGGTCAACTTGTAATAAGGCCGTAAAACACATACAGCGTTCACACTATTTCCACCCTTATTATTAATTAGATACAGTTAAAGTTAGTTTATGTCCGGCCTAGTGGAGCCGGAGAAGCAATGCGTGCCAACCGCCATGGTGCAAGGGCCGTGCCAAATATGCATTTGTTCCATTGAGGGAGTATTCCACTGCCGGCCGCAGAAGTGTGATAAAGAAAACGTGGGTAAGTGACTCAGCAATGTATAACAAATAGGTCATCGATTTCCGACAACGATTTGGAAAGGCTACCATATTATTATATTCAAGTTCTAGGGACGCAGGCCGCGTAGTAATCGATGCGTGAGTAGCCTTAATGATCTGATGTTCCGGTCAATCCTTCTAATGGGTCCAGACATAGTTTTACATGCTCCCTGGGCACTCCAGGGCAGGGTTGGGAAAGCTCATATCTTCTAGCATCGGAGATAGGTAAATAAACCGACGGACGGTCTACAGACCCTCGCAATAACATCAGGATTACCAATCATAGAGTCATTATTAAAATGTCTCATGAGCCTGAAGCGGAACGCAAGAGTTTTAAGGCAGTCATATTATGTCTGGTTGGTAAAACTTCCACTGACGAAATCTTTTGAATTTATGTGCTTTTGTTTTTTTAAAGACAACCTATGAAGGCCGAAGGAGATATTTCGTAACTATATACAGGGTGGCGATTTAGTGGCCTGCATCCGTCAAAGGGATGATTCTACCTATCATACTATACAACTTTCGCTATGAAACACATATTATACGATTCATTGAATCGAAATAGTCTGTATAGGAATTTGTTTTTTTTTTCACGTTTTGAATATGAGTTTCATGGGGAAATACTTGATAAGTATGACGGGTACAATCATCCCCCTAACAGGTGCAGGTGTCTAAAACACCACTCAGTATATAAATTAATGGAACAACGTTATTTTCAGAAAGAAGCAGACCTAGAGCCGACTGTGAACCAAACTACGTATACAGACAGGATAACATATTCTGCAGATGTAGCGAAGACGGCTTCTGGCTCACAGACAACTGCGAAGAAACATTCGCTTATCTTTATCCAAGAACCAACGTTCCCAATGAGAAATTAAAGACCAATATCCAGTGTACCGCAAAAACTTTGTACCTTATTGATTGCAACGTTTGTCGGTGTTCAGACAGTAATGTTATCGACGTTACGTTGTGTACCAGTAGGAACTGTGGTCAAGGCAATAAGGTTGAATCTTGTACTAACGGAGATGTTCTCCGCCTTGACAGTCAACTTTGCTCTTGTAGCGATATAAACTACTACATCGATCGTCTTTGCATCAACATCTTAGATGAACTGGTCCAACCAATAGAAACAAAAGATATTGTAAAACTGGAGGAAATTGGCAGGACCTGGAGACGCCTAAGCGATCTAAAATCAGACCTTTGTAACTCGATCTTAAATTTCACAGTTGATTGTACCAAATGCGTCTGCGAAGGCGGTCATCTTCTTTGCAAAGACACTGTTTGTGAAGGGAAAACCATGAGATCATTGAGACAGGAAAGAGTAAATGAAATAGACTCTCTTCCTGAATTAGAAAGTGATGTGGGTATTTCGTGTGAACCTGGCAAGAAGTATCGTTATAAATGCAACGTTTGCACATGTACTAAGGATGGTTCTCCAAGTTGTACAACTATGGTTTGCTTGCAAAATTTCGATTTAGACTTAACGGGTCTCAGAGGAGTATTGTCTTCTGGCTGAATTCCTTTTTAAATATAATAATAATTAAACTAGTGTTTAAAATTGATTGAATTCATTTGCTCATCTTTTTTGTTAATATTTTATCCATTTTACGTTAGTTCATTTATTCTACACAGCATTCTACATTTGCAGACATTTTCTAAAATCACAACTCTACTTTTACTATTAATAAAGGAATATAAATGATTATATTATAACAAAGCGGACAGACGTAATCCTGTTTCCTATAACTCGATCGCAGCGTCACCTACTGCGTCCAGTTGTGAATCTAAACCTGAAACCAAAGACCCTTTCAAACACACACAAAAAAAACATTTAATTCGGTCAAGCCGTTTAGGAGGATTTTGGTGACATACAGACAAACAGAAGAATTAAATGATGAAATTTAAACAAAGATAATATTATGTTCTTCGTAGTTCCACATATTCCATATGTTTTTAAAACAGTAGTTATTAGCATCTAACTCATCAAACAACCAATTACAGCTAATGTGACGAAAGAAAAAATCAAACTCCCGGAAATTAAATATGGAGAGAAGTGCACTTACGGAAAGAAATATAGGATGGACTGCAATACTTGCCACTGTGGTCACCATAACAATTTGTTATGCACCAAAGCAGCTTGCCTTCACCCAATAGATCCCGAAACAATTGAAAACGTGTCAAGAGTCGATAAAAGATCCATTAAAGAATTTGAAGACAAAAAAAGCAAGAAAAAGAAGGCAAAAAAGATAGTAAGGCGAGAAAATATACCTCTAAAGGCGAATACACCAGGTTATCCAGCATTACCGCCTAGTAGGATTTGTTTGCCTGGGAGAATTTACCAGGACGGGTGCCAAAGATGTTTCTGTATGAGTGACCGAAAGCCAGCATGTTCTACTGAAAATGCTTGTGACAAACCAAAAGGTAAATCAACACTTATAACTGAATAGTCTTTCAGATTCAGTCGTTAATAAGGCGATTAACACACGGCACCGCGCACCGCCGCTGAGGGCGGTGGCGGTAAAGCGGTTTTCGTAGCGGTGCCCCGCACGGTGCCGGTGCGCCGTCCGCGCGGATTTGACCAGTTTCATCACAGATCACCATTTTTAAATTGCAACACGTCCTGCACCCACGATGATCCGCGCGGATATACGGCTATACGGCTCGGTACGTTTATACGGCAGCGCGGAGGGGCGGTGGCGGTGAGAGCACCGCTCGACCGCGCGGTCGGGCGGTGTACGTGTATTAGGCATCTACGGATTTCTTAGAGGCCAATGCGACATGAGTTCCGCTTCACTGCCTACCGAAGCGGTGCGCGGTGCCGTGTGTTAATCGACTTAGTCGTTAGTTTTGGCTTCTATCTACCTCACAGAAGCCCCAAAAGTGTGACATCCAGTCTTACCAAGGAGTACCGTGTTGCCCAATAACTGGGTTGCGGAGGTCAATCGTTCCATGTAAAATACTGGTATTCATCTGCATCCGGTTAGACTGGAAGCCTACCCCAACATAGTTTTTGTTCTCTTGCGTTCATCTACCAACCCGCACTGGGCCCGCGTGGTGGATTACGGCCCGCTCCCTCTCACAGAGAGGAGGCCTGTGTCCCAGCAGTGGGAACGTTATAGGCTGATTATGCATATGCTTATGTGTTCTGTTTTGTTAATAAGGCGCAAATAAATGTAGAGTTTTCTATCATCTCTTTTCTTTTAAAAGTTGTCAGATAAATCATGAAATCTTCCTCATAGTGCAGTAGAATTCTTTTACATTTCCAAAAAAATATTTTTTTATCGACCACATCGACACCATAAATAAATACTTACAAATATAAAGAGCAAAGAATGTTCGTTCATCTAACTTCAATGTTGACTTTGGGTGTTCTTTAAATTATTCTTCGTCTCCAGTAACGCGAGATTTGCAACCAGTGGACGTACGGCCTCAAATAAGGGACGAGGAACTCAAGGATCTACCGGTACTGCCCCATACCGCCTCGCCCTGCACACCAGGCACAACTTACAAAGTCGACTGCAATGGATGCGTTTGCGACGAATTCCAGAACCTCCTGTGTGATAAGTTATTGTGCATCAGTTTCACTGACATGCATAGAGCAGAAGCGTTAAGAAAATCTGGTAAGAGAATTTACTGCGTACAGTCAACTGCACTCGCATATTAGAAGAAGCAATTTAACATTGACAGCGCCTTTATGTTGTAGTAGTAACAGTAATTTTCGTAGTGCAACTGTTTCCACTAATGTGCTAAATATACAAGGTCATATTAAATTAATTGGCGACTCTTTACCCTTGATTGGTATCAATATCTATTGATGATAACACAAAAAAAAAGTTTTTCAGCTCATTTCAAATAATACCTACCAACGGCGGTTGGCCCTGTAATCAGCTGAAGTTACTTCAATATGAGTTTAGAAAATATTTTCAAATATATTATATATAAGTTATCATCGAGTATTTCGGGACATCGCCCAGCGCGGGTCGGCTCTTCACGTGACTAGAGGGCTGGCCAATTTCTAGGTAAAAGAATCAGCATTGCCATCCAACGTGGCAATGCTGCCAGCCTATTGGGCACTTTTCCCACTGACACCGATGCGGAAGAATTTTTTTGACGCCCTATGAGCCCTTCCTTTATATATAATTTTTTCCCTTTGTACATAATGCTAGACTTAGATTGTATATTTTATTTAAAATTGTAAATAAAAATATATTATACAAATACGAATCATTTATTTGCATATGGGTATCGAATATGGGTTACATCATTCATCATCATCATCATTTCAGCCGAAATAAATCCACTGCTGGAAATAGGCTTCCCCCAAACATGACCACTTCGGTCGAAGTGTTTTTGTGCTTCTCACATCCAGCAGATTCCTGCAACCTTCACCAGGTCATCGGTCTACCTTGCAGCCTTCCAACGTTACGTCTTCCGGTACGCGGTCGCCACTCCAGAAGATCTACAGGGTGTTAGGGTAGACATCGTTATCCTTGAAACTAGTGGTTTGGTGTCATCTATAATATACTTTTTCTATGGGACCAACTTTGAAAAAGAAAAAAAAAATCTGCTGTTCCATACATTTTGTCAATTTAAGTGAACACAAATGTATGGAACAGCAGATTTTTTTTTTGCGTTTCAATGTTGGCACCAAACCATTAGTTTCAAGGATAATATTATAGTTTTTACCCTAACACCCAGTATAAGATATCGATAATTCGATACCCATGAGTTCATTTAATTTAACATTGACTCTGGTCTGCTGACTCTGTTACAACCAAGAAGATGAAGATCTCATATGTTTCCATAACCTTATTTTCTCTCTACAGGTCTACCATGCAACAGCGGTAATTTTGTGGAGAATGATGTCATCAAATCCAAATGTGTGGAGTGCGCCTGCAATGGCACGACTTACTGCCACGCTAAGGAGGGATGCGTGGCGGAAACCGAGCTGATGATGAGGACTTCCGGCTCCAAGAAAAATGGCTCCAGTTTGGCCTTCGACTACACAGCAGAGAAATGTTTACCTGAACATATTTATAAGTAGGAACTATTTAATTTACTCTAGTCCGTACTGTTCCACTGCTGAGCTGTCGAGGAACTCTTCTCCCGCGCCATCTCGAACCAACCCACGCGGCCAGGTCATTTCGCCATCGCTTTCTGGACCGGTCTCGGGGGCACTGTCCAATCTTCAGGCACCCATTTTGTGGAGACGTCCAGTAATCAGTGTGCATACACCTCTGCCCAACCCTTCTAAAATAACGTGAGGATAATTGTGATTGACAATTATTTTCTCTCAATCCCCAGGGACAAATGCAACAAATGCTACTGCCAGCCGGACCAGACCCTGCGCTGTACGCAAAAGACTTGTCTCAACTACAACCAAGCAGTAATTCTGGAGAAACAACAGAAGTACTTACAGGAGCATGGACTATAATGATGACAACTTCGAAAACACTGGCTTGTTCAATGGGACCAATGACCACTATTATTTTTAAGCAGGGTGTGGAGAGCAATGAATAAATGTATTCACTAAAGGTTGTGTTTCGTTTTATATGTATTTTTCTTGTCAGCGACAGTCCACAATATGTCGTCCATGTATCCATTCATATAATATCTGGTTCTATATGATTTATACAAATATAAATGATATTTTTTTAACACAGTAGGGGTGATAATACCTATCTTCCGCTATGAAAACTACGCTGAAATATACGTTACCATGAGTTTTAGCCAAGGTCACCGATAGAGCTCCTACTGGAGAAGTTTTAAACTAATGTAATCACTTACAAAGCGTAATCAGCCTATAATGTTCCAACTGTTGGGGCACAGGCTTCCCTCTGTGAGAAGTGGATCGGATCCACGCGCCCCCAGTGCAGATTGGGCTGGTAGGTGTCACATTTCTTAGATTTTTTTGGCTCTAGGACAGAAAAGAAATTGGTAAAAGAAAAGGTAAGTAATGCCTACTTACCTTTTCTTTTACCAATTTGAGAGCAGTGGTGATAAAATAAATTGTACAAAGTAAAGTGCTTACTATAGAGGTTTTGTCAGGTTGGCTTTAATAACCGACATTCACAAATGCTGTGAAATTAGAGAAAACGAATTTTCCCAGATATGAAACCTAGCTAGATTGATTTTTCGCTCCCTTAAAAACCCCTATGTTCTGTGTTAGAGCCGTTTTCTATAATTTATACAAATATTGTTAATTTCATAGTATAGGATACCTACTTACTTCTTTCATTATTCGACCCGGTAATATGTATATGGCCGCCGAGCCCTAATAAAGTAGCTAGTACCTAGGCGGCCTTCTGACTTACATAAGTAGGTAAATTATATTATTGTAGTCATAAAATTGTTCCTACCTACTGCTTTTATCACTTTTTTGGTTGGGTTATCTGGTGGTTAGGTATGTGAAATTTATTTCAAGACATAAAAATAATCGTTTAAAAAAACAGTTAAAATTCGCAATAAAATGTGAAATGCAAGATCGTTTCAAGTTAAAAGATATAAAAAAAAAGAATGAACGGCACGAGAGCCAAAAAAAAACATCGCGATTGTTTTGTTTTGTTTATAAATTATAAAGTTTTAATTTCTAGCGAATGATTTTGGGTCTTCCAAAAGCATTTTGTAGGTATAGTTCGTGAAAAAGTCACCGTCACTCATGCATAGACGATAGCAACTGACCACGGTGACTTTTTAGCGCCTCAATTCATACAAAAATATTTATAGTCGAGTGAGAACGTGCCTTAAATTGGACTGTAGAATAATTGAGATATGACGTAAAACTGAGTATCAGAAAATATCGTAAAGGAAGCCATCTCTAGCTTCTGAGAATCATTGTATACCAGTCCACTACTGGAATTAGGCGACTCCAATTGCAAGCTATCTACGGAAACTTCCATACAAATTCTAAAAATACCTGCAATAATAATTAACCTTTTAGAGCCAAAACCCAATTAACTTTTGATCGACCAAATATCATAAAACCACCCAGTCGTTTCATTTTACGAGTTTACCATTTCAAATAATTTTCTAGAAATTACTTTGTTAATAAACCTGAAAGATTAAATTATTAAATTAAAAATTCGTAATTTTATTTTTTTATTGTGCAGGGAACAAATATACTCATTTTCCTTATAATATGTTTATGGCTGTAACATTTGTAACCTTGCTTACGAGGTTACACCTTGGGGATGCCATATTCCGTAAGTTTTTCTAGTACACTTCATTGCTTTTATATTGCCATATTGTCCAATTATATATCATCGAAGCACATTTTACGTTCACTGAAAAATATTAATAAAAAAATTAATATCCTATCTCATTTCGTAGTAAACTTATGCTATACTTTACTTACTTAACTAATAAAGTAGAGTTTCCCAAATTGTGCTACATTTTTATTCATATTCATAGGTACGTGTGTCCCGAACACCCAGTTTTTACTGAATGGCCGGCTATGCTACTGCAACAGTATGGGCCGTTGGAGCGAAGCGACGTGTCAAATGATAGGGCGCCGACAGACTTGCCTGCCCGGGCAGATCATCTGGGAGGAGTGCAGTCAATGTATATGCCAAGAAAACGGGAAGCTCATGTGTACCAACACTGAATGCGCTGAAGAGGGCACGAAGAAAAACGTAACCAACCAAGAAGGTGGATCCGAACTATGGTGCACTCCTTTTAGGTCTTATTACCTCAACTGCAGTCTTTGCGTTTGTCCTGCTTCTGGTAAGATGTCTGAAGCCCGCTGCGCCACTGACTCGTCGTGTTCCCTCAAAGGTCCCAACTTATCCCTGGACGTGATCGCGCAGAACGTCTGCATACCGAAGGTCATGTACTTATTTAATTGTCTTCACTGCTTATGTTCAGACGACGGGTTCTTTGTCCAGAGTAAATGCGTAGAGACTTGCCATAAAGCACCTGAGTCAGCAAGGAGGTGTATTCCTAGAACATTTTACAGAATAGATTGTAATGTCTACCGCTGCCCTGAAAATGGTGTGCCTGACGACAATTTGAGGTCTAAATCTAATTGTGATAAACAACCGGATCCTCTTAAATCCTTGGTTAGTTTGAGGAATGTATCAACTTCGTGCACACCCAATAAATATACGAAACCAAAATGCATTTACTGTGAATGCAGTTCTCAAGGAGTGGTGAACGAAAGCAGTTGTTTAGTACAAGAATGTTTAAAAATAAACAATTTCAACTACGATTCTGTTAAAAGCACGTGCAGCCCTGGAGAGCTGGTGCCTACTTGCATGGAATGTTTCTGTCTACGAAATGGTTTCACGCTGGAAAAATATTGCACCAGAGTTTGTTCGTTACAAAATAAGCTTATTATGCTAGAACGTGTGTTGAAGGAAACTATCAGTCAGATAGAAAGAAGTGTTATCAAAGACATTCTTGGCAGTGAAACTTGCGACCCCAGTTCAGTTTTCATCGATCAAGGCCGGTACTGCTTATGTCCAGAAATTGGGAATACAAACTTTAAACTTTGTACATCTGTCACAGATGATTCCGGACCAAAGAAAACTCAAAGATTTATAGTAGATAAAGCCAACATTATAGACTATAACATAACTTGTGAACCTAATACTTTCGTTGAATTTGGTTGCAATACTTGCTATTGTACGAAAGCCGGGAAGGTTGAACAGAAATGGTGCACTTACGATGACTGTGATGCTAAAAAAACTATTCAAGAGTCACATAAAGATCGCATTAAGCCAAAACATAGTAGCACAGAATCGACAGCCACATGTGTAGCTGGATCGATTACAAAAGTCGACTGCAATTTTTGTATCTGCGGTGCAAGTGGACTGGTAAAAGACAGGGCGTGTACGAACAACACTTGCATCGGGCCATCCAAGTCAATTGGTAACGAGTTTGCTTGCGAGCCTTCCGCCTACTACACGGTCGACTGCAACATTTGTTTCTGCGCGACAGACGGTATTAAAAACGTGGATAAATGTACAAAAAATCAATGCGAGACCAATTTCTTGCGATCAGATACATGTACTGCCGGCGAGTTGTTCAGCGATGACTGCAACATCTGTGTATGTCCTCCAAATGGGGATAAGAAAGCCAAAGCTTGCACGAACCGAACATGCGCCGAAATAGACACACCATGGAAGAAGATTTTCAAACTTTCTCAGACGTTGTTAGGTAACCACGTCGAGGAGGATACTGCAAGGAATTTGGAAGTCTGTTTTCCTGGTGAGGAATTCGAAGTTGGTTGTAAGCTCTGTGTGTGTCCAGAAATGGGGCTGAAAGAGTATGCATCGTGTACCCCTATTTTATGCGAAAAAGAGAAGATTGTGAGTACTGTAAGTAGCAATACCGCAAATGATTGAAAATAGAAGGGTAGGCTTGTTGGACTCTGTGGGTGGTTATTAAGGCTGGGTTTGTGATGCATTTATTATTATTATATATGCTAATATACCTATGTAGTTATGTTACCACAGTCAAACAAGAACTCTTTTATAAGTGTGGTAAAAACAGTGCCCAAATCCACTTTTTTTTTTCAGAACTTAACTGTTCCTTTTTACTGACTGGGTCGGTACTAACATATTTATTAATTTTCATTGTCAATTGCATTTTACGATCGCGTGTCTTTTTACCCGACTGCGCGACGCAAAAGAGGGTAATGTGTTTACCAGCCTATACAGGGTATAATAGACGGCGCTTCGCAAATTAAAAAAAAAAATTCAGCTGTTTATTTTGAATCATATTCCACCGGTAATTTTCTCAGGAAAGTTTAGATTTTTTATAGTCTTTTCAGTTACTGTTCCTTTATTTCAATGTAAAATTACTTTTTCTGTACGCAGCACTCCATTTATTTAAAAAACCAGCAATGGATGTTAAGATACTATAGCGAACAACGCGTGAAGCTCAGAATTTACATTGATAAATCACGTGGCGCGAGCGCATCCCCCCGACACGGGGAGTGTGGCTAAGTGCGTTTTACCAGTGTCACTAAAGACATGACAGTAATCAAAATTTAATATGGACAACCAGACGCCATATTGTGAAAAAATTAAAATCGGCGAACTAACTATGTCAAGTGTATCATTAATTAGCTCTTTGAAAACCAACTTTAGGTGTATAATTTTTTTATTTTGAATGACCATTTAGGATTTTTAACGATTTAAAGTTGGTTAGCAACCATTTTTACTAAAATCATCTTTAATAAAGCTGTGACAAAGTTCTTCTATAATCGTATAGTATATTCATATTTACGTGAAAAATAATTATTGTAATGTAATTTAATACCATTCTTTTTTTTACCTATGTGAAGATAGATTTTTGATCCACACACTCCTTTTGGACCTAAAGCATTTAAGGCCTCTTCTGAAATACTGAAAGCTTATGTTACACGCAGCAGCGTAATTTTTATTTTGTTTTCAGCATTGGACTACGAGCGCTTGTTCGACATGTTCAAATTGAAACTATCGACACGCGATCGTGAAATGCAAAACTATAACATCGTCCAAATAGCCTATATCCTGTTTCGTAGCTAGCATAATATGTTGTAGCAAATATGATTTTAGGATACATAGTATGGACTTTGTTTGCTGATTTAAGCTGTTATAAGATAGATAAAATTATGTAATGAGTGGGTTCTGGACTGTGGAAACAGTCAATATCTGCGTGTGAGAGGCTCTGCTTTAAGCCGGCACACATATCCAGTCTGAGTAATTTGAAGTTCAAGCATATATTGCGTTGTGCGCACAACTGATTGATGAATTTTATGACTAACTACGAAACTAGTATATATGGTAGTCTTTTATTAAATATGTTTTTAAGTGTTTGTTGTTTGTTTCCATTTGTATGTGGCCTGTAATACACGAAAACCATAATCATTAATTTTGTAACGAGTTTTTGTTCGAAATTGCCAATTAAAAACTGAAAAGTAATATTTTATTTATATACTGTTCTGTAACGGCTTGAAAATGAACAAACCCCGTAATAAATATGAATCTGCAAGTCATCTATTAGATCTTTCAAGAGGAAATGATCGCTTCAACTCTTACTAATAATTTATATTGGTATTGAATGCTGTCCGTTAAAAACAGTTTAGTCTAATGTTCGATCACCACCTTGCTTAGCCTCGTACTCATGTTTTTCATAGCCATCTTGTTTCGTTTAATATTACTAATATAGTTTTAAACACACCAATTAAGAAAATCATTATTTGAGACTATACAAGGTTATTGGTAAAATACCTACAACCTCTTAAGGAGTCATTGTACTCATCATTATGAACAACTTTTACTATGGGAACAAATATGAAATCGCGAAAAAAAACAGCTGATCCGTACATTTTGACGAGTTATGCTAACATAAATGTTAGGAACAGCTGCTTTTTTTCGCGATTTCATATTTGTTCCCATAGTAACAGTTGTTCATAATGATGAGTACAATGACTCCTTAAGAGTTTGTTGGTGTTGTACCAATAACCCTGTATAACTCTCACAATTTTCCAGGTAGTTGATGTACAGGCTTAGTTAAGATTTTCAAAATCTCTTGAACTCACTTTCCGCCACTTGGACTCGTCGTTTTGTTACTTTCATCTTGTCACTTTTCGTCTAATATTTACTTGCTTCATAACTGTGAAATCAACTGATCTGATACCTGTGTTGTAGTCGAAAGCTCCGGGAGAAATCCGTGGAGACTATAGCGAAGATATATTTGATGAAGATTTTGTTGGTGGTGAAGATAATGATGAAATACCAGACGGAACAGATCTAGGTGGAACAGATAGAGCACGAGATGAAATTGAACACCCTGTTGTCAGAAGACGGCAGAAAGAAGCCTGTTTATCTTACAATCTCACAAGCAATCCTGAACGAGCGACTTGTACTCCAGGTTCGGAGTATATTATAAGGTAACTTGAATACACTGCCGACTCCTTAATCGAGCCACCGTGCATTTTTATGTTTATAGGTCTAAAACATTAAAATAATTAGCAGTCAGAGAAAAAGTTTTTATGCAGTTTTGAAGCTGACGTTTTGCAATCATAGAAGCAACAAGCTCTCATTGGAGGATCTATAAGTCAATAGTTATTTCGTTCTTTTGTTTTGCATAAAAAGAGTATCGAAATTGTTTTTCCTTATTTTTAATCCATTCTGACGTTGATTGATACTTCACCGGAAGTAGCTGCGCAAGCTGTGGTACTTCTTCAATCTGGGCTCATCGATCGTAAGTGAAAGTCATTCTGCCGTTCAAAGAATTCACAGTCGATATCTGAATAGAATAGAATAGAATAGAATATACTTTATTTGCTTTGAATGCAGGTACATACAAATAGGATCGTAAATAACATAATAAAGAACCGTGTACATTCTGCCTTGTTGGCATGCAAACACAATAATTATTATACAAGTTATCAAAATAGGTTATTAAGATGTATCATTTAGGAAATCCTGAACAGAATAATAAGCTTTATCTACAAGTAATTCAGTAAAACATTTTTTAAATTTCATCAAGGGCAAGGTTTTCATATGATCGGGAATTTTATTAAAGACAACAGGAGCCATACAAATGATTTTTTTTTTTAATAAACTCGTTTTAAATGTGCCTGTGTGAAGTAAATTCTGATATTGTGATCTTAATGATGTACTTCGTTTTCTGGTTTCTGTTAATGTGGCAAATAAATTACGGTTTGTTTTAACAAATATTGCTAATTCGAGGATATAGAGGCATGGGAAAGTTAATAGTTTCTGAGACTTAAATATGAAGACTGGCGGCTTCGTGCGCCGTCTAGGAGGATCAAGTAACCGGGTTACTATAGCACGGTTTATCTTTACCACCAGCCTGCAGAACTCGCGTTTGACAACTCTCACCTGTCGGTATTCGGTAAGCCATGATGTGATGGGCCGTCGTGCATGCTTACCTGGAAGTAACCTACTCATTTTGCCTTAAAGACTATCCCAAATTCTAGGATATGTAATAGATTATTTACTGGTTTTAGGTGCCGCGTTTGCGTATGTCCTTACATGGGGAACATTAATTTATTTTGTCGGCCAATGGCGCCGGAACAATATTGCGAACAAGCCTTCCCGAATTTTAACTATATTCCAATGGGCAGAAGCGCTGGTGGTCGTAAGTATTGTTTTTAATTGAACCAATAAAATCTAACGAGTTATTCCATTCTAATACCAAAAACTAATACCACTGGTATTTGTTGGAACTCATATTTATTTTCTATTCCGAACCGATACCACTCTTTAAATAATTAAATGTAATGTTCAAACGAATACCACCAACTTGAATTTGGTACAGTCAGCTCCGTCAAACCTCATCAAATTTTTGTTTTCTAATATTTTAATTTGATCTTAATAAAATACTATCCAAATACGCTTAATTCCAATATTTTTACAAGGTTATAGGTAAGATAAGGTAAGGAAGGGTATATCTTGCTACTTTTTTTTGGGGTATTCCTCAAAACGCAACCAATGAAGCGCAACTAAAGTATTCCTCGAAACGCACCCACGATGAAATACATAAAGAACAGCATGACGGATTCGTACGTAACAAATGATATCGATAGACGTTTTAAAATTCAACTGTCCTAATTGTTCAGTTATTCAAACTACTAGGAAAGCAGAAATTAACTGGAACTAGGTGCTTATGCGACTTATCACTACTTAGCTCATTAATGGTTAAAAATACAGGTTTTGAAATTTAATCATTTATTGTTTTGAATAGTACCAGGGTGACAGAAATGAAAAGAAAATAGGCGCCTAAACGATCTCACTAAGTTGCACAACAACCAACGATTAAACACAAGGAGGAATATAAAGTATTCGTTATTATTCACTATATCGATAGAAGTCTTAAAACTGTCCTATACCTTACCTATAACTGTAATGTCCTATACCTATTATAACTATCAGGAAAACAGAAATTAACTGGAAGTAGTAACTTATGAAAAACACCTGTTATTCTGGTAGGCGTCTTTCGGAAAAGCCCCTGAAGTCTATAAAGGCCTCATATTTATCAAGAATTTGACTTTTTTCATTATCACATAATATCTTGTTCGTACAACTCATAAGTAGATTGATCGTTCACATCTTCGAAAAATGAAATTACATACAAGCATTTTTACTGACTGTACCTTATATCTTCGAACTTGTATTGGTATTCGTTTAAACAATGGTATCCGTTCGGAATAGAAAATAAATATGAGTTGAAACAAATACCAGTGGTATTCGTTTTTGGTATTAGAATGGAATGACTCAATCTAACGGGTTTTAAAATTCCCGTTCCCGAAACGATTAGGTTTATTGTACATTAAATTAAACCCCTTTTTCAATAGACTTAAAATAAAAAAAATAAAAAAACATACAGACGACTTGAGAACCTCCTCCTTTTTGAAGAAGTCGGTTAAAAGGGAGGAATGTTCAATGTTTGTTACCTCAGAACTCCGTATTTTATAAACTGATATGGAAAATTATTTTTATTCAAAAGGATAAATACTTTCAGATGTTCTGATGCTCTTCAATAATAAGTATTTTTAGGGTATAGATAATTTAGTGGAGGAAAAGTTAAAATAACACAATTAATTTTTACAGAAAATGAGACGGTGCTGAATGTGACAAAAATTCAATATCCAATCGAGGTAAAGATACCTCACAACCACACGATGTATAGGTGTGAAAAGCCAGGGAATCTGACTGACGAATGCTTCATTTGTGAATGTGAACCTGATAGCATTCTGGTGGAGGAACATTGTTACAAAAGTGAAAGCGATGCCTGCACTGATGCCACTCCTACTTTCATAAAAGCAGGTGACCATCCTGTTGCGTTCAAAAAGTATATAAGTTCAAATACTAGTGCCTAATGTTACTTTATATATATATAACCTATTATTGATGATGGTAGTTTTACTTACGTGGCGCAGGAGATGGTGAGACAAGTTAAACTGTCTCAGATTGTAACAGATGGAAAAAAATGATAAGACGGAATGGAGGCCCTTGCCCTGCAATGGGACGTAACAAGCTCATAATAATAATGACTACATGTTTAGCTTCGTATTTTATTCACCTAGATGATCTTGGCAATGAACTATAATCATTTAGTCATAAAATAAGAATTTAAGTAAACTTTATAAAAAAATTGCACGCGTGCATGCCACACTTAGAATATAAGATCGCACCTGTATCAAAACAATGTAATTCTAACAAAGAAAACGTTTGATTTGATTTGATTTGTAAATGAATGCAACCAAAATCAAAAGTCATTTATTCAAATTAGGCTGAAAATCAGCACTTTTCGAACGCCAAAATTACATAAGACAGTCCCCCAAAACGCCCGCCCTTCACCCACTTCCTAGTGCTTTAGCTGGGAAGAAGAAGTGGCGGAACAAACTCGCCAGCAGTACAGCTGTCTGTTCAGTTAGAAAACTTGATTCTATACAATAGTATGCAAAATAATTTACATTACGCAATACAAAATATTACACACGCCAATATAAATACCAATAAATACAATGAAACCTACTCAAACAGGTAACCAAAACTAAATAAGTAGCTAAATAAAAGCCTCCAGGCTTATAGGGCGTGCCCGCTTACACATTCAATGCTGGACAATGTTCATATAGCCTTAATACATTAAGGACCATCGAAGTAAGATAAATAAATACCTAATTACTAATAACAATAATGAAACCATGGTCAGCAGGATGTCCAGTCACCACACGCAGCACCCGTTCACGAACATATCACAAAGATCAGCCATTATTAGCCCCCTCGCCATATTTGAGGGAAGGAGGCAGCCCGACCCTGACAAATCTCTCGAAATAAGGTCAAAACAATTAAAATTAAAAATCCTAATAACTGAGTTTATTATTGGTTAATCGTCAACTGCCTTATGGATAAATCGATTAGTTTAGGTACTCGCTAAATAGGGTTTGAGAGCTAGAGTGCTGGCCAACAGCTCATTTTTTACCAATACTACGCGATGCTTATTTTGCATCCATTATGCATCTACTATTTTTTTTTTTTAAAGCTACCTTGCTTGGTAGTAATGGTCTTATTACCCAAATATGAGGACACATTCCAAATATTGGCTATAACTAGTGCAATAATCTCACAATCATAATTAAAATTCCCATAAAAATCGGTCAACTGTTCCAATTTTCGCACTGAAGTTGAATAATCATTCATCTTATAGGAATCACAGAATGTGGCTGTTATCTGCTTTCGTATTTTATCTTTCAATTATTGGTATTGTTCGATCGACAGTAGGTAAGTGTACAATACTTAAATATTATCGTTATTTCATGAGGAATCATTGAGTAGCAGCCCGGATTTCTGGCGAAATATGTGGATTTACTATCACTTTTGCTAATCGTTCGGGGAAACCAAGGGTTATGTAATGTTATGTTATTTTTCTTTGTACTCGTGTTTGTCTGGGCATTCCATCTGAGCTTCCTGCATATTATTATTGAATCCAAGCCCAACTCATATCTTATATCTGCATATTAAATTAATACCTTAGGCTGTATTCTCTTATAAACGCCAATGTCACGACGCTTTTAGTAGGAATATGGTGTTATATATACTCTCTTTAAATCGAGGGCACATTAGCTTAAATAATATATATTCTGTGAAGATTTAGGCTTTCATCGTAGTGCTGCTAGCAAAAGGAGCATCACATCAAATTAAATTCTACATAAAAGCCGCAAATAAACGTTTTCTCTTTTTCTTTACATATTGCTATTTTTTAGATTACCTACAACACCCAGTTAAATCTTGTCACGTAGGAGATTCGGTGGAAAACGAATGTAACAAATGCTTGTGTACCTCGAAGACCGTGTTTGAATGCACATCCTTGGACTGTAATAATAGCAGAACAAGTAAGTTTTTATGAATTATAAGTATTCCACTTTTGCATATTCTAGAGACTGCTTTTTTTTTACCTCAAAATCAATCTACCTAACCTTTTACTAACAATTTTGGGATCGGCTTCCAGTCTAACCGGATGCAGCTGGCATTTTCATGGAGTGACTGCCAATCTGACCTCCTAACCCAGTTACTGGGTAACACGATACCCCTTGGCAAAATAGGTTGGCCGCCTTTTTAGGCTTCTGACTACCCGCAAAATATCATCAAATTGATTCGTTTGCTTTCTATTTCTGTTGCAGCTCACAATGAGGTCGAAGAAACCGAACCTCTGTGTTTTCCGAACCAGCTTTACGTAAAAAACTTAATAACATGCATCTGTACGAAAGACGGAAGATGGCCGCACAAGAGTTGCCACGATACCTTTCAATCGCTATCTCCTAGAAACGTCATCACACAACAATGCAAACCAGACACTTACATCCCTATTGACTGCAATGTATGTAGATGTGGTCCCGACGGCGAAATCCGCAACGATCGATGTACTAGAAATGCTTGTGAAGACGATATTCTTCGTAGGAATAACATCGCAACCAATACCGTCTTCAGCAAGTGCGAAGATAAATACTGGTACTCTTTAGCCCCCTGCCAATTCTGTTTTTGTGTCAACCAAAACAAACTTGTGTGTAATACTGGAAACTACTACACCAAAAATCTGGACCTAGGCTCTTACAAATTAAACATATGTGGCAAGGACTTGATCAAAGAAGCTATTGAACTCATACCTGATAACCTAACAATGTTAAGGGTACGTTTGGACTCAAATAAGACGACGACAGCAAGACCAATAAATAAAAAAGCTTTCGTTTCAAAGGCCATTGATTTGATTCGAGAAAAGAATGTCAAAAATTCCAAAATTCAAAATATTAAATTAGTCAATATCAACAGCAGTAACGAGTATTATTCAGATGACTCAGAAGCAGAGCCACAGAATCAAAATAAAAAACAGACTACGTCGAAACCTACACTAGCCCCTACAATTGCTACAACTTTAATTAAACGGAGTACGATAGGAGCAAAAGTTACACACATCCCGAACGAAGAGGACGACGAGGACGATGAGGTAATTGATGTAAGCGAAGATAAAAGCATAGAAGATCCCGATGTTAAAACTATACAAGATCCCGATGTTAAAACTAAAGATCTCGATGTTAAAACTAAAGAAGATGACGATGATGAGTCTAAAGGAATAGAGGTTGAGTTCGAGCAGAGACCTACAACGGCAGAAACTCCTCGAGCCCGGTCCAGCGAGAAAAAAGTAAAGGAGAATAATTATCAGTACGATGGCAATACGTTAAAGATAGATGTTCCCAAAGTATTGAATAAGGTATTTCAAATGGCTCTGAGGAAATCAATGGTTTCTTTGTCAGGAAGGACGAAATGCACACCAGGAGCCACGACTGTGCATGACTGCAATATGTGCTTTTGCTTAAAAAATAGTAAATTATTGTGTACTAACCACAAATGTAATGGAGCGAAAAAAACATAAATAAATTGTTTTTGGTAGACATTATTATTATTGAAATTCGAACATTTAACAAGAATTAATACTACCCACAATCCTTTTGTCAAAAAGGGGGCTTTAGAGGGATCTACAGAAGCGGCTCCCTACGAAAACCTGTCATAGCGTCATTTCCTGTAATTAAAAAGTAGGGAAAGACATTTGGACGTTCTTAGTGATTTACATGTTTATTAAAGAAAGTTAATGTACTTCAGAAATGTCAGGTGCGTATTACTCGAAACCGGCGCGCGTATAGATGTATGGACGTAAACGTAGCAAATGGAGTATGTAAGGATCGTAGACGGTGGCGTTCTGTAGTATTTGCCTAAGTCCTCCCATAAACTCACGTCTTCTTCCCATAGAAGACGTGAGTTTATTAAATACATAAACTATACATAAAATATAATTAAAGAATGATTCCGTACCTTTGCTTAAACATTGGAGCAGATTAGATTCAATCTGTTTTATAATAAACCGGCCAGGTGCGTGTCGGTCCACGCACAATGAAGGGTTCCGTAGAACAAACTTAGGTAAATTGGTCGATATTAATTATTCTTATATTGGCCGAGCCCGCTCTGCCAACGGGCTCGCCTAACGTGTCCCACTGGGGGCTCTAGCTTGTCGATGACAATTTATACAGGGTCATATAAATTGGTTTATGGTTCGAAACTCCGCAGACGCGATGGGAATCCTTATCTAAACATGATAAAACAAAAAAAAAATGAATCTGATCATGTTTTTTGTGGGGGTCATCGACCGCAGTTACTGTAATCACATGAAATATCAGTTTTTTTTTAAATATATTGTGTTTATATATCGACCGATCAATTTATATATCGACCGATCGATTTATATATCGATTTACCTATCACGTTTGTAGAATTGCGTTAGCGAATTAATTTGATGTAGGTATAGAGTCAGCTCAGAATTTGGCTACGAGTTTGACACCTTCAGTAGCGTTCACGGAGGACACGATATTAAGTGTCCCATTTTTTGTGGGACAGCACCACATTTACACTCCAGGGCGGAGTCATCTGTGAATCTCCACCTGAGCAGGTTTTCCTTGCTACACTACTTATACTAAGTACACACGCAGCGCCTTTGATCGGCGACTGACGATGTCTAAATCTCACGCTCAGGCCACCGCCGACGAGGAAGCGATAAGCTTTAACAACGAATTTTTGCGCTCAAGAAACGTGCAAAATATTGTAGGTCAGGTGTAAAAGAGATTAGTAAGTTAATAGTTGACTGTTCACACCACTGGCGAGTGCTCGTTTGTCGCAGTAGCAACAGCTATCAAAAAGAGTACTCGCTCAGCGACGATTCTCTCTTAGCGAGCTCGCGCTGTGAAACTCACGCTTAGTACATACGCATACCAGCGGGTATTTGCGCCTCGCCGTCGCGAACTCGCTGCTCGTTAATCGTGGCCATGAGACAGGTCACACACAGATTTTGACAACCGATTTGCGCTAGGGATGTCGCCAGCTACACTCGCGACAATCTAAGAAGTCCGTTTTGACGTTTCGTTCTCGTACATGTAATAAAACGTCAAGCCTGAGAATCAGTTTTAATCAATGTAGATAAGTCGTAGATTACAAACTGTCTAAGTATGTTCAATCGATATGTCTAGAGAATCAGTTTATAAGAAACCAATATTTTTTTTCATCGCTACACAAAGCTTTTGATAGCTGTCAAAACGGACTTCTTAGATTGTCGCGAGTCTAGTCGCCTAGTAGTATTCATTTTCATTGTATTAATCAAATACATAGATTTAAATAATTCTTATCTTAAAAAGTCGGAGGCTGCGATTCAATAAATTAGTCCCAAAAATCAATTAAAAATACTGACATGAGGCTTATCGTGGTTGCCTATAAAATAGAAACCAATTAAGGAACACAACATTTAGTTATAGAAGATTGCAAGAATATTTTTTTTATGCAATGAGTGTGTTTTGAAAATTTAATGATTGAAGTTAAGATGACTTTCAGGAAGTTGTTGCTATTGTTTTTTTATGTACCGTTAGTTGTGATGTACCGCCATGAAAAACGTAAGTATCTGATCTGTTTTCGTACTTATACTGTATATGTCGCAGGATAATTGGAAAAATATATCTATGCGAAAATCCTTGGATTTATGTAAAAGACTAGTTTATTGGAAATTAAGAAAGTCTTTTGCAATAATTCATAATAATTAACTATATATAAATATATTATTAGGTCTTTACCTATGAAATTGCCGTTCTGCAGTACTGGCCATTTCAAATCAAAATAATTTTTGTTTGGCTAAGAATTCTAATTTCAAATTAATTTTATTTTAAAAACATGGATTTTTTTTTCCAAAAGTAGTCATTTCTTTATTGATTAGTGTTACATTTTCATCGCATTTCAATCTTTTTCGTCATCATGGACACGTTAAAAATTCGAGTAATTATGGAATATGAGTACCGTCGTGGCAGCAACGCGGCACAAGCGGCACGCAACATCAACGACGTTTACGGAGCTAACACTACAAACCAACGCACCACCTGTTATTGGTTTGCTCGCTTCCGTTCTGGAAATTTCGACCTGAAAAATGAACCTCGCGGTCGTCCGAAGACTTTGGTCGACAATGACGAATTAAAGGCGATTGTGGAAGCTGATGATACACAATCTACGGCTGAATTAGCAGCAGCTTTCGACGTTAGCGTCAAAACAATATTGGTCCATTTGCGTCAAATTGGCAAGGTAAAAAAGCTTGACAAATGGGTGCCCCACGAACTCAATGATCGCCAGCGCGAAGTACGCGTCGAGACGTGCCTTGCACTGCTCAACAGACACACATGAAGGAATTTTGAACCGCATTGTTACCTGCGATGAAAAATGGATTCTGTTTGATAACCGCAAGCGCTCAGCAAGTTGGTTGGATCCTGGTTCAGCACCTAAACAATGCCCTAAACGAAAACTTACCCCTAGAAAAGTGATGGTCACTGTTTGGTGGTCTAGCGCCGGTGTGATTCATCACAGCTTCTTACCAAACGGGGTGAGCATTACTGCAGATGTGTACTGTGAAGAACTGAACACAATGATGGAGAAGCTGGCGCATCTCCAACCAGCATTGGTCAATCGCTCGTCTCCGCTGCTCCTGCACGACAACGCGCGACCTCATACTGCACAGCAGACGGTCTCCAAGTTGCAAGAACTGGGGTTGGAAGCTCTCCGTCATCCGCCCTACTCACCAGACCTTGCGCCTACAGACTACTACTTTTTCCAGAATTTGGATAACTTCTTGGCGGGAAAAAAATTCAATACCCGAGAGGCAGTACAAAATTCCTTTGAAGAATTTGTTGCCTCCCGTCCAGCTGATTTCTTTAAGAAGGGCATCGATAAACTGCCACTGCGATGGCAAAGATGCATTGATTGCATGGGTGATTACTTCGATTAATACAAATAAAAAATTCATGAAAAAAAATCGTTTAAATTTTTTCATACAAAACGGCAATTTCATAGGTAAAGACCTATTATATACGAATATAGTTAATAATAATAGTAAAGCGTCGTCTCTGTCTGTTTCTAAACGTTTGTTCGCCATATTTACGGCCTTTTGGTATAATTTTGTTAACCAAAAATGTTCTTCTACTCCTTACCAGTCCATATTAAAAGGCTCCGTTCATGGCAGCGATGCGATTTGCGTCAAGCGACACTTGCGCGCGTCACCTGCGTTCGTCGCTCCGCAAGTCACGTCGCGTTCACTCGCGGCATGCATGAAACAACTTTCATTTGTTTTCTCCGCTGTTGGCATCGCAAGACGCGTGTCGCTTGAGCGTGTTGTGGTTCCTGGGTAACAATTTGATGTGTTTCAGCGCTTGCCCAGAGTGTTTGGAGCGAACGTTGCACCAGTAACATGATTGCATTGAACGATTGTAATTGGTGTGACTGCAAAAGGCAGAGTGCATATACTTGCAAAGCGCGAACTTGCAACGAAGTCGACATGTTCGGCCACTTTAATGGTAGGTAACTTACTTACTAGTACTATAAACTATAACTAGTTTACAAAAGGTTATTAATTATTATATCGGTTTGTCGCTTAAACCGATATCAGACGCTTGACTTTTTGTTCATTTTGCTTTTCAATCGGCTTCTTTCACTCGAAGTGAAACGTCCATGAAATGAATGAACGATGTTGGATTTCGGCACTCATCATCTTTCACTCGCCTACCCTACCGAATGATCGAAATGATGAAATTAAAAGATGAACGTTATCGCGTCCTTTAGAATTTTGTCGGTGTCGTGTGAACATGGAATGAAACAAAAATTAACCTTCACACGCGTCAACCATTCTCTTGAAGTGTCTGATATTGGCTATCGATTCGCCTATAGGTACATTCAATTTTTTAACTCCATTTACTTCAACAACAACATTTTTCCAGATGCAATAAGAGAGATGGACGTAGGTATGGAGGGCCACGGCGTGTGGCGTTCAGATGTAAGTCATTGCGAGCCAGGAGTTCACTACCGAAAGATCGAGCTTCTCTGTGTGTGCAGCGAAGACGGCAGGTGGCCCAACCCATTATGTCGCGACACCTTCCAGATACTCCACCCCGTAGAACCAACAGAACACGAAGAACCGGTGCAGAACAAGACCTGCAGCCCAACAAAACTCTACCTCTTCGATTGCAATGTTTGCACCTGTCCTGCTTCCGGACAAATAGACCCAAAACTATGCACTAAAAGAAAATGTAAAGACGAAAATGTCGCACCAACGCGCACTAAGGACATGGCTGAAGAAGTATATGCTTCGTGCATTCCCAACAAAACATACAAATTAGGCTGCCGGACATGCATGTGTCTCCGACACAACCGTCTTCTATGTGACAACTGTACTGTCCAAGATGACCACAACAGATTAACTGGGCATAAAACGGCTTGTGATTTAAAACAACCTGGCATCGCCTTTGAGAAAAACTGCAATATCTGCCACTGTGATAGAAACGGTACAATATATTGTACAGCGAAAAATTGCTTGAAGAATCACGCAAAAATCTCTTTGCCAAAGGTTCAATACGATCATGTGGAACAGGTCGAAGACGACCCGAACTGTGTGCCAAATTCTAAGTATAAAAAGGACTGTAATACGTGTCATTGTTTCATGTTGGAGGGGATAAAGTACTTCGGGTGTACGCAGAAAACCTGTAAGCTATCTATTGATATGAAGGGGGACACGACCTGCGTTACAGGGACAACGTATCAAGTCAACTGTTTGGTCTGCCACTGTGTAGTGGATGAAGGCATAAAGCGAGAGTACTGCACTGTGGACGACACTTGTATAGAAGGTAAAAATATACTGCCTCGAAGGCTTTCTTCAATGCATGGGTACTGCGAGCCTTTGCATTTTTACCAAGAAGACTGCAATAAATGTAGATGCTTGGCTGACGGAAAAACTGTGGCGTGTACTTCAAAGATATGTTCTAAGAGAAAAGATAAAAATCAAGATAACATTCTGACACATTTTAGGGCAGCTTTGGGAGCGGATTTAGAACAGGAACCTGCTGTAGCAGCTAACTCTCTAATAATGGAATTCATCCCGTTCGTACAGAGAGGTAACTCTTGTCCGAAAGGTCAGACGTATAAAGTCGGTTGTAATATTTGTTATTGTATGAAAACTGGCAACGCGGTTTGTACGACGAAGCAATGTTGAGTAAAGATTTTGTATTTGTAGATTGTTTTTTTTAACCTCATAAAAAGGAGGTTATGTATTCGACGAGTTTTTTTCGTGTATTTGGACCGATTTCTCGGTAATTCCTGGGCCGATTTAAATGGTACTTTTTTCAATACTCAACATTATATTTATTGTATTTATAAATAACTAGCGACCCGCTCCTTTTTCGCACGGTTTTTACGACTTGATCAAACATCGAGATTTCTTAGATGTTACTTTAATATGAACGCTACACATAAACCTTCCGGAATAAATTCTCTAAACGATGGTGAAAACCTCATCAAAATATGGTGCGTGGTTCAGAAGAATAACGCGGACAACAGACAGACACGAAAAGCGATTTTAATTTACATAAAATATGTATGTGGGCACGGTTTTTTTTTTTTTGTTTCGCCAAATTGCCACCGACAACTTCCGAAACTAAAATTACTTTTCACTTTGTACTTAGTCGCTTTTTTTAAGACAGTTTTTTTTTATTTACTTTACTAGCTATAGCTACTACTGAGAAGTACCAAGAACATCGTCACTCTCGGTTGTCCTTGCTTCTGTCGACTCAAACTCACAAGCAGGGTCAGTTAGAATAAAACTTCAAACTATATACAATTACTATATTGTAGAACGTTTCAAACAGCAGCTTATCGTCTTTTAACTTAACACATAAATTAACAAATTAAATAATCGTTAAAAAAGAATAACACTCTCCAAAATAATTCATTCGTTATCAAACTTTGTGCTTTTAAACTTAAAGCGAAATTTACATTGGCAACAAAACTTGCAGACACACGCAAAATTGTAGGCAAAATTCAATGATCGCGCTTTATTTTGCTAAGTTATACGAATAACTTTTTATACGAATATGTACCTTATTTGTTTAAATAAAGGTCATATGCGTAAAATACGGCCGATGAATCATGGCCGGTCTGAACATAGGCTCTCTGAACTTTCGCGAATGTTCTCTAACTCACACTCGCCTCAAGTCACCATTGGGTTCCTAAAAACCGGCCATAATTTATCGGCCGTATTGTATGAAACTCTTTGCTCAGTATCGCCCTGGGTAAACAAATCGCGGCAAGCACACTTCCGCAAGGTTTTTAAGTAATAATTGCTTGCGGAAGTCAACTTTCATTGACAAATGTTGTTGCTGATCTAAACTTAGCTTTATAATTAAGTAAATGTTTCCTTAAAAGTAATCTGTGACAGGCTTAAAGAACTTGGGTAACGGTTCACTACACTTAACAAAATAATTAATAAGTAAGTTGGTGCATTAACTTTTTTAAGCGTTATGTACAATTACCTAGCACTTTTGCCCATTTAAATTGGGGGTTTAGACATTTTGAGAATTAGCTTTAAATTGTGCGAAGGACATAAAAATTGTGCCTCAAAAGTTAGAATAAATAGGCATTTAAGTGTGAGGGATATTTTAATTTATCGAATAAAATAAATAAGTACCTATACATTGAATTAGGAACACGATTTTCTTTGCGGGAACGATGCATTAGATTTTTATAAACAGTAAAAGTCACTCCTTTGGAAGGCACCACAATTCAATTTATTTATTCAGTAACAATTTACATCCCACAGAAGGTATTTTGATAAATCCTTTCTTAGGTATTTATTTTACCATCCATAAACGGTAATTGTCGTGATGGCCCAGTGGGCTTCTCATGCTCGAGGCTGTGGGTTCAAATACCGGCAAGCCACTGTGACTTTTTTTCTATTCATATTTTTTTGCCGAGTTTATCTTGAACATTACTGACATCGGTGAAGAAGTCTAAAATCGCGAATCATCATCATTATATCAATGCTCGAGCCTTATCTGTTTAAGAACATATTCGCGCCGATTCTAAACTTAACCCCCCGCATCAATATATACCATAAACGCATCACCTTGAGGCCGTTATCCTGAAGTAACCGGCCGAAGTTATTAATATGTTTAAAATAAAAATATTTTGTTAGTCTAAGTAGTAAATGAAATTTATGTTTTCTGTCTATTTGTGCAGCACGCGTAGCATGACCACCGTAGAAACAGGTTTTGTCGACGGAAGAATAGACAAAATGACAGATAAACAATCACAATCCGTCATTTTGTCTGTTCTTTCGTCGACTAACCCCGATTCTACGATGCTCCTGCTACGCGTGCAGGTTAATTGTACAATATTCTACAGTATTCCATAATACTTACTCCAAAACACCTCATGTAGGATACAAGGTCAATTAAAATTAGCGAGCGAAACTAATGGGTATCGATATGTCATGATCTGCCTAGCCCTTGCCATAATTACAATTATGAGTTTTAAAAATCTTTTTTTGTTCCTGTGAAGTTTCACTAAGTAATTTTATTTGATCTTGTACATTATGTATAATTATCTAAAATTGGACTATTATTTCTATTCACAAGCTGTTTCTTTTGATCGTGACTTCTATCTAAGAGAATAATATTTAGCACCAGCAAAATTGATTTTTGACTTATGTATAAGTTAAGTTTAAATGTACCTACTGACATAAACAGTGTTACACGACTATAGTAACAATTGACACGCTATCGCGACCTTAAAATTGTGTCAAAATCGATAATATCAATAGCTAGTTATTCATGATCAACAAAATCAATACTATCGAATGTATTGTATCATGTATTAAAACAATACAATAGGACCGATGAATCATGGCCGGACTGAACATAGGCTCTCTGAACTTTCGCACATGTTTTCTCACTTACACTGGCCAAATGTCACCATTTGGTTTCTAACAAATGTTATTGCCGTAAAGGTTTGGACTGGCCATGATTCATCGGCCATATTGTACATAATCAATCGTCGATAGTTGAATTATCGATAGTCGTGCAACGCTACTTAGGCATTGATTGCAGTCTCGAGGCTCGAGGCCTCCAAAAAAGCAACGAATTTGAGTAAAAATTTAACTTTTATGATTATCTCATAACAGTCTTGCTGAATATGAGGCCACAGTGAAAGATAAGACGTTTTGTTTATCTAGCTTGTTTATCAATGATTGAAAAGGCGTTATGATTATGATTTACATATTTAAGCTCATTCATGAGGTTTGAAAAATATTCTACACTCAGCTATGTAACAATATTTAGTACTTAAAATTAAATGAAAAAAACGTCTGTCTAACACATATTTCACGAGAAAATTGTGCGATTTACACGTACGCAGTATCACATTCAAGCCGATCTTAAGTAAGCTAGCAGAGAAGAGTAATAGCTGAAAGGTCATATTCGTAACAATTGATAATCTAACTATAAATATTTAAATAAACGTTCACTGCTTAAAAAACTGGTGTGGCTTACAAGACAATTAGAATCAAAGGACATTGACGTTGTATCGTGGGCCTCGAAAAAAGCAACACGAAGATAAATACGCCTCCGTGTGAGATATTAAAGAAGCCTAAAGGTAGCACACATATCAACTCGGAAACGAATCGTAACCGTATCAACTCGAGCCGTTTAGTATTCTTTGTATGAAAGTCCCTACTGAAAAGCACACTAATTGAAATCGTAACGTAAACGATTCGCCTCGGGACAAGCTCACGAACGCGGTGTGGCGCGTGGTCAACCAGCGGTCCCCGCGCTTGCGTCTCTTCGTCCCCTCGCCCCTCTCACCCCTCCCGCGGCCTGCAGCACACTATTGTTGCCAGCTGGTCAACCAGCGGTCGGCGAGCCGTAAGCGCGGCGCCGCCTAGCTGTAGCCGAGTCGACTTATCGGAGCTGCTGGTCCGTTTTGGTTACGTGCTTACGTTAGGTTGACGCCTGTTTGACGGCGAGGCGAAAGGCGATACGGTGACGATCCCTTTACGAGTTGATATGTGTGCTATGACCTTCACACGGTGCTGATCAGTGCGATATTACACAGTAAAAAGTTGGGATCACGTGGTAGTTTCCTACTGCATTTCTTTTTAACCGTATGGACAGTGGGATATTGATGTGTGATCCCAACTTTTTACCGAAAAATATCGTACAGTACAGCGCCGTGTCGCTGGTTTTATTTTACCATCGTCCTTTGGAATTAATTCTAAAAATTTGACATAATATACTCCACATACTCTAACATCGCACTTGCTATCACAGTAAGATCCTACTATCCTAGTAAAATTTTACTTTCCTTTTAAGATTCTACTATCATAGTAAGACCCACTATTCCACAACAATCACACTATCCTATACAGATCTGACTATCACAATCAGATCTTACGATCCCACTATCATAGTAAGATCTCACTATCATAATTTCAGATCTGTTTATCCAATTAGACTATTTAAGAGAAGGTTTCGTTGACTTGTCTGCAGCATCTGATGAAGGTAGCTCTTCGGGGCAGTTCCCGGAGATGCGCAGCACCTACGTAGGTGCAGGCGGATCTTAAGCCACCTAGAATATCCTTCACTGTGACTCCTACGTCGCCCCGATATTCCACTTCTACCGTTTTACCTGAAAAGGGAAGTAAATTAATACAAAATATTATAAACTAGCTGCGCCGCGCGGTTTCACCCACATAAGTCTCGTTCCCGTGGGGATATCGGGATAAAAGGTATCCTATGTCCTCCTCCAGGTCAGTTTTGCAATTGGACAATAATTGAGAGTGAAATTTGAAGGACGCGTCACGTTTAGGCACATTTCGTTACATGCGGGAGATGAAAGATATAACTCTCTCTGTCACTCACGAACTTATTTTCTTCACAAAAAGGTAATAATTGCAGTACGAGTGTTGACACCATGTCAATGTAGTTACGCTGAGACGCGCGGTGCTGCGCAGAGCGTGTACCTTATTGTGTAGTAAATAAATTCGATATTGTATCGGATCATAAAAAAAGTGCGCGTCGCGTCACGTCTCGGTGTTATGACCCTAAATCTCTCTTAATAGAGAGTATAGACTTTGAGTTTTTTTTTAATTCTGTTAACAGTATTTTAACATTGTGTCGAAATGTCTTACAATAAAAAATAAAACAATTTCAAGTTAATTTACAAAATATTTTTTTAAAAATAGTAAGGAGTGATAGATTCAATCAATCAAAAATATTTTACATATCATCTAATTAATCATTACAAACCGATTGCAACCGTTACTCACCTTCCGAAGACCTATACTCCGCCATGCCACCAGAATGCTTCTGCATGGCAGTAGACGAGGACATGCCATAGAACAGCTTGACCTTCCGGCCATCGGCAGTGGTGACCACGTCGCCTCCACATTGGTCGTGGCCAGCAAACATACCGCCCGCCATTACGAAGTCTGCGCCAGCGCCAAATGCCTTTGCTACGTCACCGGGGCAGGTACAGCCTCCGTCCTTGGACGAAATAGCGGATTTTGGATTATTCTACTTTCCAAATTGTAATTAGTGTAAAAAACATACTATACATTTTGCATGAATTCAGAATAAAATAACGTAGAGAGTTATTTCAAAGCCGAGCTTTTTCTTAAGGCTGGGTTTCCCATATTCACGGCCGCGTCACTATCCCGCGTTCGCAAATTAGATTCCAAACCTACAAACAAATATATGTTTTTGGGATAATAACTTTAACACCCACACGTAGAGTTCAGTTTGCGCTAAAACTTCAAAATTTTCAATAGTACTAGTCATTCTGAATTCAAAACAAACAAAATGTTGTTTTTTTTTTTTAATGGAAATAATATCTATTCGAAACAACGAATTGAATATGGAATACTTACCGATATAATATGTCCCTTGAGGCCGTGGGCAGCGTCTGCGCACTCTATGACAGCGGACAGCTGAGGGTAGCCGACACCAGTCTTTATGCGCGTGGTGCATACCGAGCCGGGGCCTATTCCCACCTGCAAGAAGGCAAGAAGAAAAATAAGATAGAAAAATTGTATTCTCAATTCTTTATTGTAATTATGGTATTCATTACAATGGCTTTATTTAATATAACATCGTCCATATAGAAGCTAAGTGGAAAAAAAAGTTTTTACAAAAAAAAAAACCGACTTCCAAAAAAAATACTCAAAACTGAAAAATAACTTTAATTTCGGAAGTCGGTGTCTTTGCTTTTCAATTTTCGTTTTTTGCCACCGACTTCCGAAATTCATTGACACCGACACCGACTTTTTAGTTGTGTACCTACCCCACACAAATTCGAATACCACTAGCTGATGTAAATAACAGTGAAGGAGTAAATGAAAACATCGTCTAGATAAAGTAAGTGGGAAAAATTCGTAATATTGAAGCTAAATCAAAAACTACGCAAGCAAAGTTAATAAAATTTATATGGGACCACCTCTGAAGCATGACCTACCATACAACAAAAGAATCATCAAAACGATTCATAATTGGCGGAGTAAAAAGGTAACAAACATACAAAAAAAAAAAAAAAAAAAAACCAGACGAATTGAGAACCTCCTCCTTTTTGAAGAAGTCGCTTAAAAATACGTAATATTGAAAGTACCTAACTCAAAAACTACGCAAGCAAAGTTAAGGAGATTGCCCAGAATCAAAACCGCTTTATAGTGTAAGAGTATGGCCATAAAAATATACTCATAAATTATAAAATATTTTTTTAGCTTTTCTTAGTTAATTTGATCAAAATCGTATGTGGGGTTAATATTTTGTATTCAATTAGTTAGTTATTCGATTATATGGCGTATTTTGGTGAAAGCTGTGTTGCCAATTTTTAGAACTTCCCTAATCGGTCTTATCGGATCACGGGCGGATGATGAGTTTTAAAAATAATTTCAACTATGACATTTTTCCTCGTTATTAATATTCTAACTTTTTATTAAAATAATACTACTCCACTTAATCAAATCTTTCTTTAGGTGGAAAACAAATCACTTATGGTCAGGATGATTTAAATTAATTATTGATAACACTGTCGCGGGAAATGTGAAAGGTAAACTGTCAAAAGCGTCACTGTCAAATAAATCATCATGTTGTTGTTGTGCTAATAAATAATTTATAATTGCGTTGTGTGAGTGTCCAGTGGATTGTGGATTGTGTAGAACGTTTTTACGACTACGGTCCTCTGTGCAGTAAATCAACAACGATTTCGTTAAAATGTCACGCTGTGTGAACTGTTCCCTTTCTTTGGTACATCCTCTAACCCGTCGCCAAGTCGGGGAGGCAACGGATGTAATCGTCAGAATTTTACAATCCTGGATTATTCCAGTAACGGTTAGTTCCCCTACATTTTAGTTAATAGGGCTACATTTAACTCTGTAGCTGATATTACAGCCTATTATTGCAATTGTTTGGTGGGTAATCGGACAGTCGGATGCTGTGCTCACGTTATGACCATTTTGTGGTATCTTAGTTGGGCTCAATTTAGGTCTGTTGAGCCGCCGGCTCCGTTTTTAGACGACATATTTTATGAATATGATAGTAATATAGACTAATAAATAATAGAATAATAAACATCTGTAGGGCATGCCACCGACCGGGAGAATCAATCCGACACATTATCTCCGGGTGTTCTCGTCTAGCTAACGGAGAGTACTTGCATAGACACAACCTTGTAGCCAGGATTATCCATCACCAACTTGCTCTGAAATACAGCCTTGTGGAATCGGAAGTGCTGTACTACAGGTATGTGCCCGACCCAGTTCTCCAAAATGGAAATATCACATTGTACTGGGATCGATCCATCATCACTGACAGGACTATTGTTACCAATAAGCCTGATATAGTGGTGGTGGATCGAACGGAGCGGTGCGCAATGATCATTGACATAACGGTCCCGCATGACGAAAACCTCCAGAAGGCCGAAAAAGATAAACAAATCCAAGTATCTTGACTTGGCTCACGAGGTTGTCGACATGTGAGATGTGGACTCTGCGATCATTGTGCCGATAGTCGTATCAGCCAATGGCTAATACGACTATCGGCAATATGCTAAGAGCCTCTACCAACACCTATATAGGCTGGGTTAAGGGCCTGGTTCAGAAAGCGATACTTCTGGACACGGTCCGTATTGGCCGGTAGCTTGGACCCTGTTCCCGATACCGGTGGGCTACTATTTTTTAGTGTTTTTATATTTTTATAATCTAATAATTTAAAAAATATAATTTATATGTAAATAATAGATTAATAAAACTATTTCATTCCTATATTCAATTATTTTTATTTTCTACTTCCTACAAGTGCAAAACTACATTTGGCACCTACCTATATAATATTATTTATTTGGGATCATTAATTGATTTGTTAGAACTATTTTCTGTTGCATATCTATATAAATTCAAATCATAATGATGTAAAGGAATGCGTTTTTTGGTGGAAGCTTTGTTACAAAACTAACCTTAAAACTGAACAGAAAATCAAAGAACCCATAGAGAACCCCACAAAATAAATGGATTGTTTTTATTTTCTTTGAGACCACGACATCACCCCTCTTTTATATCCAATTTATGCTGTCATACAAAATTGTTTGATGCGCAACGGCGCTCCGTAGATAAATGGGCATTTTCCTTTAAGGAACCACCTCTGAAACATGACCTACAAAACAAATACGTTCACATTCAAGTCTCAATCTGTCAAAAATGTTGGTAAAGAAAATTGGTTGTACGGCCGTTGTGGCCGTTGTTTGACAGATTGTGAAAGAGATGGAAATGCGAACGTTCTTAAAAAATTACCGGAATTGCCCCTCAGACTATCTATCAAGTATTTACAGTTCGATAACATTGTTTTCGAAATAAAATACGCACCTTAATAATGTCAGCTCCAGACAAAATTAGTTCCTCCACCATCTCACCGGTAACCACATTGCCTGCCTGGAAATGAAACATTGATGAAAAAAAAACAATGGAAATATTATAAGACTATTTTGATTCAAAGGAAACCCCTATCAGACTTCCAGGGGAAATGAATTGCTAAGCAAATTGAATTGTCCGTTTATTCAAATCTCAACTGCATTTTTTTTCTGTATCAAATGGCTATAACACGGCAAATTGACGTATGGTGTTGATGTCGGTTATTTTGTTTCCATTTTATTTTATTTGATTCACTTTGGTTTTATTTTAATTTTATCTGATGAGTCCTATTAATTTATGTTCATAAATTATTTTAACTATTTATTTTAATTTGCTTAACAATTACACAAGCAACTACACACTACACACTCACTCACATTCACACACTCTCTCTCTTTCTCACTTATGTCCCGTTTCTGTTTTCCGTCAGTGTATTCTATATTTAATAATTATCATTAATTTATACATGGTGTACACACGGCTACTTATCAAGCTATACAAGTATACATGTCCAGTTTATGATGATCTAGCATTGTATAGGATTTCTGTACAATGCGAGGTCAGCTTGTACTGGAAATGTATAGCTTGATGTGTAGCCGTGTGTACATAATAAAGAGTACCTATTACTTACAATAATAGTATGTGTGGGGAATGTAGCCCGAACTTTTCTGAGATATTCCACGAAATGCTGAGAGTATCCGTTAGCGACGTCCAGACATATGAACTTCAGATCCTTCACCGTGTTTAGGATCTCTGTGAGGCGCTCGAAGTCCGATTCTGCTGTGCCTGAGCTGGCAGCTGAAAACATCACAAAAAAATATCGATAAATGAGGCAAGTGTACCCGGTTGTATAAGGCATGATAATGCCCTCGCTGGTGGGACACGGGCCTATTTTCAGTGAGAGAGAGAGAGGGCCGCAATCCAACCCTCGGACCCAATGCGGGTTGGTGGACGTATCATATGTCTTCAAATTTTTAGGGCCACGACGACGTGCCGGTTTCCTTCACCGTCTTGAGCAGTGGTGATGAAATAAATTGCACGGAGTAAGTGCATGCCTGTCGAGGTTTCGAACCCACGACGTACAAGTTGTAAGTCGCGGCCAGTACTAATAGGCCACCAGTCTTCACTGACGGATAGGAAATCATGCATGATACACCTGACCCACCGCCGATGAGAAGGCGACTAGCTATCAACGATTTCCTCGCTCAAGAAACGTACAAACGATTGTAGGTCCCGTGTAAGTAAAAGAGATACATACATAAATTAATAGTTGATCGCTGACTGTTCACACCGCCGCACACTGGGACCCGTTCATACAACGTAACGCTCAAAACTCGATTTTCAAAATGAAAATCGAGTTTTGAAAATTTAAAAAAAAAAACAATTTTTATTTTTAAATTTTTGCGCAAAGTTCTATTTTTGAAATATTTTTTATATTATCTACGAGGTGTTGATTAGTAATGAACGGAAGAGATTAGCAATAGAACTTTGCGCAAAACCGTTTTTTTTTATTTTTTGATTCTGTACATAAAAAGCCGTACTGCCACATAATAACAATATTAGAATAACCATACCTTGCCTAGTTGCAGCCATGAATGCACTTCAATTAAATATGACGATTACTTGTAGAAATAAATGTTTTAATGTTCACTACAAACTCACGTACGTTATCGGATAATTCTTGATGTGGGTATAAAGTAAACTTTGAGCTGATGCACTGGACAGCAGATAGCAGTTACTGATTCAATATTTGTAGAAATGATGTGATACATTCTTAAGTCAACCCTTACACAGTTAATTTTTTGAAATACCTTCATTTTAAAAATCGAGTTTTGAGCGTTACGTTGTATGAACGGGTTCCAGTGTGCGCCGGCGAGTATTCGATCGTCGCAGTGACAAGAGCTATCATAGAGAGTACTCCGGGGTGTCCTGCGTGAGCGACGAATACGAAGCGACGCGACGCTGCGAACGCGATAATCGCGTTCAACCCAACGGCATGCCCTGCTAGCGGCCTATATGGCAGTCTGCGGCGAGCGAGACGCGTCGTAAAGCGTACTTGTTTTGAGGGCGACCAGACGCGACACCACGAACTATATGAACTTTCAAGCAAAATTGTACTGAACTTCTCCATGATTCGAGAAGTAATGAACAAAATCACGTATGACATTTGTCGCGTATAGCATCGCGTCGCATTGCATCGTGTTGTGTCGCGTCGCGTTGCGTCGTATTCGTCGCTCACGAAGGACACCCCGTCAGTGACGCTCGCTGAGAGAAAAGACTCACGCTTGCGAGTAAGCTGCTCGTAGCTCGCCAACTCGTTTTTAGTTGGTAGAGGGCATCCATAAATTACGTGAGGCGTTTATAGGGGGGGTGCGGAGGTCAATCCGAATCTCACCCAACCTCACGTGGACCTGGAGGGAGGGGGGGGGGGGGGTATCGGAAGTCCCTAGATCTGTAACTTCTCGTTAATCACCGGCGATGGGTCAGGTGCGTGCAGTGAATGGATGTGTGGTGCTTACTTACCCATATGTTCTAAGCATGCTGGATGGTCCGCGGCGAATTTCTTCCACTCATCAATGGTGTAGTATTTGTGAATGCAGGTGAATAGCCCGTTCTGGAAGAAAAAATATATCCATAAGTACTTAATATTATTAGAGCAATGTCTCAAAATAGCGGTGGAAAATATCGTTAAGAAACAGGCATGTCCTAGAACCAAAAATTCGAAGACATGTGACATCTTTGGTAGATAGTCACATGTCATGCCCACACTGGGCCCGCGTGTTAAATTACAGCCCACTCCCTCTCGAAGACAGGAGGCCTGTGTACCAGCAGTGGGAGCCCATTATAGCCTAATTTATTTATTTATTAGAACACGACCCGGAATAGGGCGGAGGATACTTCAACTCAAACTCAAACTCAAAGCATTTATTTCAATTAAACCATTTACAGGCACTTTTGAATTGTCAAGGAGTCAGTCAGTCAGAAATATCAAGCTAGTTGCCCATTCCAAAGCGTAGTAGGTACCTATGGAGAAGAACGGGCAAGAAACTCCATGGACACTCATTTAAATCAAAATATTGTTACAATATAATGGTTACATCATTCATGTTGAAATTATACATGTGAGAACAATGTAGAAAGCACGTTAAAAGCGTCCGCAATTATAAAATAAGAACAATTCAAAAATTAAAATAAGCCATGGCAGCTAAGAGATGACCAGTCACAACTGACGGCGCCCGTTCACGAGCATGACGCATGGATCAGCATCATTCAGCTGAACCATTTTGAAGGGAGCTAAATGATCCAACACACGCGCCACCATCAGCGAGACATTTGAGTGAGCATGACATCCCCAGCCGCCAATAAGGCACATTCAAGTCAATGAAATACTTATTACCCGGTAAATGACTTTTTAACCAACCCGATATTCCCACAGGATCGAGACTTAGGCGCGGGATATACACAACAGGCGTGGCGACGGTGTAACGACGGTATGACGCGCGGGTTGCGCCGCTCCTTTGATATTACGCCTGCGCCACATCCGCGCCCCGCCGCCTGTAAATGTTCCGCGCCTCGTCGTTCCTATCATTTTGTATGAAATATGCAAGGAGCGGCGCAACGCCCGCGCCGCACCGTCGCCACGCCCGCGCCCCTCGCCACTTGTTTATGTCCCGGGTGAAACCGCGGGGCGCAGATAGTATTATAATAAATGAAAGAAAGAAAGAAAATGTATTTATTGGTTATTGGGAAATACGAAAGTCAGAAATCTCTTAAGGGGTCATTGTACTCATCATTATGAACAACTTTCACTCCCATAGTGAAAGTTGTTCATAATGATGAGAACACTGACATCGCGAAAAAAAAATCAGTTGTTCCCTACATTTTGACGAACATAAATGTAGGGAACAGCTGATTTTTTTTTCGCGACACTCCTTTATCTGCTAATGATTTGTTAGTTTTGTCATCCGGTATGCCATTCATCATTTTTCGCACACACTCATACATACACAACATATGTACTACACAAACTCAAAACAATAAATTACTAGTAAATAGCACCCATTCATTACTTTACACTTTTACTTTATATGCAAGTACTAAATTATTCATAATATACAAAGACTGACACATACATCTATGTCAATTTACACACACACACACACACACATATTACACATACATTAATATTTAAATTGCTTTGTCATCAGCATCACATCAGAATATAAAGTTGCGTCCACATCCATTTCTCGATCTCGATAGTTTAAAAAAAAAATGAAATGGAAATGTCGACTCCCTCATAATGTAATTATGTTCTTATAATAACTCAGACCAAACCTCAAGACAAAGCGCTGTCAACAGTGACGTGAGGCCGGTTTCGTAAACATGTGTGCACTTAGTGAGTTCAGTAGGTACATATTGCATGCTATTAATTTTAAGATCTTTGACTCACCTATATTTTGTTTTGTCTCTCTCTCCTAATTTAATAATATGTTGATTGTAATGTTAATTTATTAAAATAATAATTTATATTTATATTGTATGTCTAAGAGACGGGACATAGCCGATCTAATATATTGCAGAACATCTGTACCTATTTTTGTACTTATGATCCACAATGAATACTGAATATTGAATATTTATTGTAATAATTAATTGTATTGTAAATGTTTAATATAAAAATTTATTGTATTATTAATATTGATTTTTTGTTAATTTGTATGTAATATCGAGTTTAAATTCTTATAATTATTGCTAAATAGTGTATGCCCTAACGGGTAGTTTTTTGAGTTAGCATAACCTAAATATAAGACCTATTGTATCACCAAAAATCACACCAATAAATACTTTGACTTTGACTTTGACTTTGACTTTGAGGTGTAGTTTGATTGTGAATGGTTGTATATGTGTGCGAGCGTGCTATATGCACAGAGCGGAGGTGTTCGCAGCGCTTTATCTTGGTAAAATGATTCCGACATCCTTTAATTACAGATCATTAATTTCATTTCCTTAAACTGCACTGTTAACGCAGCTTTATTTAGAAGCATGGTTATCCTGTGGCACGTGTTTCATTTGTCATGATAACGATGTCATATAAGTACATGTTGTCAGTTATACATAAAAAATATAAACATATTACGAATTTACGATTGTCATTGTTACGTTTTTATGACGGCGTATGGCGTATCTTTAATAAGCAGAGATTATTTGCGAATAGACTGACGATAAACACATATAATGGCGCTGATTCATTTATTGCAACCAATAATCTGGACTTTGGACACAAAAAAATACAATATTGTTAGATAGTACCACAAATAACAAAAAACAACGCTGTATTCCCCGAAGGTTTAGGCAGAGGTGTACCTATAGGTAGTACAGCCACGGACTTTAATTGATAAGCCACCTTCAAACTTTTCAATTTTACAGTTTCATACATTCACGAGATTACACGATTAAACACGAACTCAAACCGTACGCTCGTAAACAAGATGACAAATAAATTACTTATAATCGGAAATAGTCTTATCCATAGAGGTTGACTAATAAGTTCTCAATGAAAAAAAAAAAAATGTTGCATTAAGTTTATCCAATCTATTTGATACTGACCTCGTTTGAATCAGAGCTCATTAATCAATTATTTTGAAAACTTATCTGAAGACAGTGACAGTTGAAATGTCGATCAGAGACGTTAATTTCGAAGTTGTCGAAATGACTATTATTATTTCTCCATAGCTAACGTTACTATCGCTACACTTAAACAATCGTTGCTAGGTTACTGTTGCTAGACCTGCAATTGGTTGACTTTGGGTAGTCACTCTGCTGTCAAGTTTGTAGTTCTGGTTCTCAGGTTAGCCAACCGGTAAAGTTATTAAATAAAATTTTCTTCTACTAATACGAAGACATTATGACTTTCTGTGTCGGGAACCGAATAAACCCGATTTGCATTACACGGCTAAAAAACGAACCAGGTGGCTCATCAATTAAAGTCCGTGACTGTACACCCACATTTCGCCAGTTATGTTTAAGTCCCATGTAACAGAGGGCGAGCCTATTACCAATCAACCGGGCACAAATGCAGACTCTGGGCTGCTACCGAGATATTCCTGATGGAAAAACCCAATAACAATTTCCCGACCCGGGAATCGAACCCGCTCCTCATAGTCAGCACTTATGTCTCGGAGTTTTTTTTTCTTTTTCCAAGGTCACAGCATTAGGCGTGACAGTAATAAATAAGTACCTTAGACAGTTCCCTGGCCATTTCAAAGGTGCCTACAGTGTCCATGTTGCTGGCCATGACTGGGACACCCTTGTATGTCTGCCCAGAGTTACGGAATGTGATCTCCCGGTACAAATCAACCTGAAACAGATAGAAATACAAGCTCAATAAATCGCTGAATAAAATCATAACTATACAAATAATGTGTAATCATTATCAGGAACGAACATAACAGACTGTTCAATATGATCACAACTCTACTCAACTCTCTTCTTCTCTCAATCTCGCTCGCATGGTGTACAGTACATAATACAGAGTATTATATTATATTTTCTACTCACTATTCGACTCTCTACTCTACTCTCGCACAGATCAGAAGGGAAAATTACTTTTAAAAAAGAGAAACTACTTTATGCTTCCTTTATTGTCCACTGATATGCGTTTTATTTATATCAGTGTACTCTAAATTTTGAAGATTTTAATTTACCTATTTAAATTATCGTATGCTTCTTACTAAAATACCTTGAACCGTCTTTCAAACTAAAACCAAGATCTAAAAATATAGCAAATAAAATACTGTGCAAATTAATTAACAAGAAATCTTCAATCTGTTTAAACGGCCATAACACAAAAACATTTGAACACATTCCGATGATATTTCGATCAATAATAGCTTTATTAATCACGCTCATTTCCATATAAATATCATATCGCTAATCTCTGAGGACGGACAGCAGAAGAGTATTATGTAAAGTGAAATTTAAAGTAATTTCTACATTTTACTAATGACGTAATTTCAGAATATAGGCGTAGTGCCAAAAGTGTACACATAACAATGTAGTCGACTGAGGAATCTTGCAGATTTCTGTCAAGGACACAGAATTATATATTAAAATATATAACAGCATACCTAGTTTTCCCGAAGGATTGGCCGCAAGTGTACCTTTCCACATTTCGCCAGTTATGTTTAAGTCCCATGGAATAGGGGCGAGCCTTTTTGGCATCAACCGCACACAAATGCAGACTCCGTGCTGCTACTGAGAAATTCCAGATAGAAAAACCCAATAACACTTTGCCCGAACTGGGAATCGAACCCAGAACCTCATGCTCCCTGCCAGGGTTGCGGGAATGTCCGAAAGGGATACCGGGACCTTGGCAACAGGCAACTGAAGGAACACGGGTGGGTTTTAGTCAGTAAAAGTCTGACACGCGCTTCCGCTCCGCCCAGAAGAGAAGTCAATTGATGATTTCGCACCATAAAAAAAAAAAGGACCTCATGCTCAGCTGTAGAAGATGTACTCAAGTAATAAGAAAAAATATACACATCATCTGCTGCATGCATCTCCTTTTCCCAATGTGTATGGAAAAGCTATTTTTTTTGTTAAATATTTGTATGACGACATGTAAAATACTATTATTCAGCTGTATCTGGTTATACTGGAAGCCGACCCCAACACAGTTGAGAAAAGGTTAGGCAGATGATGAGGGGACACAGAAATCTGCTTCTCGGCATAAAAATTGGCACTTATGGTGGTAGTAGGTAATGCGGTACTTCCCCAAACGAACTCTTTTACAGGAAGCTCTATTACGAGACCTACTTATGTTGTAACAATAGGTACCTCTGTTCTGATTAATATACTAAACATAAAAACAATGTAACAAGAGCAACGAGGAGTAAATGTAAGTAAACAGTGCAAAGTGCTAGATTAGTAAACAGTGCAAAGTGAGATTTATAGTTTTGCAGCGGCTCCGTATTAGCTGCCTAGTCACAATTAAAGACATACACAAATCAATTACTGTTAACTCGCTAATTATAAACATTACGCTTTATATTCACAGAAGGGAACGGCAGAGCCGTTTAGCCTATACCTATACGTATACAGTACTTATGTTAACCTTTGTTAGTTAACATAAGTACTGTATAGTTGTAGGCGTTCTCGTTAACCCGCGGTCCGTTTGTAGACATTTAATAGCAACCAAGATTTATTTAAATTATGTTTTGAAAATAAATATTAAATCAAAATCTGCCTAGCCTTTTCCCAACTATTTTGGGGTCGGCTTCCAGTCTAACCGGATGCAGCTGAATACCAGTATTTTACATGAAGCGACTGCCTATCTGACCTCCACAACCCAGTAACTGGGTAATACGATACCCCTTGGTAAGACTGGTTGTCAGACTTTCGGGCTTCTGCCGACACGTAACGCCTGTCAAAGATCCACAAATGACAGCCGGGACCAACGGCTTAACGTGCTTTCCGAGGCACGGAGGAATCTCGATATGGGAAAATGGTCACCCATCCACGGACCAACCGGGGTTGGTCCGGGGCAAGCGTAACTTAACCTGATGGATCGAACCGAGCGGCTGTTATTACTTAGCCACGAGCTAAACAAATATTAAGTAATGAACAAAAATAATAAATTAAGACCAACATCGTAATCGCGAAAAAATATCCAGCTGTCCCACTCGACCCGAATGGATGAAACACTGTTTATGTTTCGCGATTTCGATATTAGTCTCATGGTGAAAGTTATTCAGCTTGATGGTCTTTACCATACCCATAGTAGCTAGCCCATGACTGAGATCGATGTTGCTATGACGTCACACCCGCACAAATTACTGAATGGGGTCAATTACTAAAGACAATATACGACACGCCGCCAGTATTCCTGGAGTGCAGCAGTTTTAATCATAATTAAATTATCTTGATCATCTATCTATATCATATCCGTGATCTATATCTAATACTAGCTGTGCCCCGCGGTTTAACCCGCGTAGGTCTCGATCCCGTAGGAATATAGTTCCCGTTTATGCAACATTTTTCATTTATGCTCCGCTCTTTTTGGCCCTAGCGTGATGTTATATAGCCTATAACCTTCCTCGATAAATGGAATATCCAACACAAAAAGAATTTTTCAATTCCAACCAGTACTTCCTGAGATAACACACAAACTCTTCAGCTTTATAATATTAGTATAGATAAAACGAAGTACCTTTTCGAGTCTATGTGACCCAGGGATATCTATGATGTGATCACTTCTTAAAGGAACAGCATTGCTATTCTGTAACCATCTCACCGTGAAAACTTAGGTGAAGCGTGGGTGGAGTGAGTGTCTCTGCCATTGTCATTGATGCCTTCTGATGCTAAGGCAGAGACCAATGAAAATTCTCTTTGACAGTGACAGTTCACTTCAAGCTCACTTCACCTATGTTTTTACGGTGAAATTTTAACAGAATAGAACAACTGTTCCGTAGCCTGTTTAGTTCTATGTGTTTCTATAAAATCGACGTGTCGCTAGCTAGGGAAGGTATTTCATAGAAACCATGCTAAGCGCCTCTCCTTCACATTTTTGCTGAACTGGGCCTTTTTGGCGCAGCCGTGAGGCACACTCCCCTGATAATGTCCTTCTTTACCTTCTCAATTTGTTTCTTTATTTTTATTTTGTTATCTGCTGTATATTATGTATATTGTGTGCCTTTTAGTCTGTGCTGAATAAATGTATTTTCTTTCTTTTCTTTCTTTCTTACATTTACGTATTATGCGCACGGCCAAAGTGTGGAACTGTCTGCTAGCGACTGTGTTCCCTCCCACATATAACCCGTCAGCCTTCAAAGCAAGAGTGAACAGGCATTTCCCACTCGTTCCATCAAAGAGTTCATCCATCGCTTTTCAGCAGGCGAGATCGAAGTCAAGAGCAGGTCGATTTCGCACTTTAAAAAAAAACACCACTATCCCCTGTGCGCCTTCATCATCATATTCCTGCTCTTCCCATGTTACTTGGGGCCGGCGCCGGCGCAACATGTTTTCTTCTTCTATTCTCTCCTGCCAACCGTCACGCTCACTCACTCCCTTCCCTTTCATATCATTCCTCACACAATCCATCCATCTTTTTTTGGCGTTCTCTCCCGCTCCATCCATTGTTAGTCCAGGAAAATTAGGGTTTCACCTCGGAATCAGAGATAGTCAGCTATAAACTTGTATAAACCTTTATTTTGACAGCCTAAAACTTGTCTCAAAACCTACTTATCGTAGGGTGTCCGCGTCTTCAGAGATTCCAAGGTCAAAGGTCAAAAAAACGATTTTACACATTTATTGCAAATATCTCGTTTTCTATGGGTTTTATGCTATTTGTATGTTTATAAATATTGTTGAGGATTAAATTCTGTACAACTTTTGTATACACATTTTTTTTATATCTTGAACCATTTTCGAGATAGAGGGCAGAGCGCGCGCATTGTTTAACTATTTAGAGTATCATTCGAGGTCAACCTGTAGTCCCGATTAAAAACACGCCGTATAAAGTTTATAAATTATTGATAAATATATAATTCTAAATAATTTTCATTTTTATTAACTATTATTATTACTTTTTTTTTTCAATAATTCAGTAAGTATCTATTCATTTAATAACACTTACCTACTCGTGTAATTACAAAGTTATTAAGGGAAAATCTTTAATTTTTTTTAAATTCTAATCTTATTTATACTAATTACTTCCTAACTAAATAAAAATAAAAATAATTAATGTTTTTATTGAAAAATACCATTTCATACATTTATAAAAGTTGGAATTAAAAAAAAATGTGTATACAAAAGTTGTACAGAATTTAATCCTCAACAATATTTATAAACATACCAATAGCATAAAACCCATAGGAAACGAGATATTTGCAATAAATGTGTAAAAAATCTTTTTTTTTTTACCTTGGAATATCTGAAGACGCGGGCACCCTACGATAAGTAGGTTTTGAGACAAGTTTTAGGCTGTCAAAATAAAGGTTTATACAAGTTTATAGCTGACTATCTCTCATTCCGAGATACTTGCCCAAATTTGACTTATTTTCCTGGACTATGTGAGCATTATGCAATCGTACATTGCAAGCTCTAAAATGGAAATAGATACCTACTTTAGTATTGTTCTGGAAAATTGGCATGCCTTTACATTCATTGTGAGCCAGCCCGCATCGGCATTACGGGAATCGACATAAAGGAAATTCATGGTGATCGATACTCGTGCTTCCTCTATATGTGGAGTAGGACGGGGGCCGTTGCCCCTCTGCTAGGCACCAGTACGACTGCCGGTGATTAATAAGGCCCTACCCTACCTCAAATTGCTTAGCATGATCCTCCGTTATGCCGAAAATGCTGCAGCATTAATTTTGAAATAATGTTGAAAAATCCAAACGGTTTATAGTTCGGTTTAGAGGTAACTCTAAACCGAACTATAAACCGCTGGTATTCAAAAAATACTTCAAATTAGATCATGAAACTTTGCATAATAACTGAACTAACTATAGAAGGTCTTATGCTTTTTTAAAAAAAATAACCATTTTACCAAATAACCAATTACCTAAACTATTCGAGGCTTGGGAGCCGCCACCACCCCACTCCGTCTCGCTCTCACTCAGGCCGCGAGTAGTATGGTGCGAGCGAGATAAAATTTGAGGTTGGTAAGGCGTAGAGCGAATTGGCAAACGACAGCTTTTGGTGTAACAAATGAAAATTTACATCGAAGTACGTAATTTTTTCTGATGGGAAATCCTTTCCGTCACATGGCTTGTATTAAAATAATACTGTAATCAATCTCCCTATCTTTTTCCCAACTATGAAGGCTTCCAGTGTAAACGAATGCAGCTGAACACCAGTATTTCACATCGGAACACAAAACCCCTTGGTTAAACTGGTTGTCAGACTTTTCATCTCGATATCTAATGGATGGTCACCCATCCACAAGCCGACCGCGGCAAGCTTAGCTTAACCTTCGATCGACCCGTGCGGCTGTTATTATTTAGCCAGGAGCCCTGATTTAAGATGAAAAAATAATTAAATACTTAGATCTAATTTTTGTAGGAAATCGCTGAAATTCCTTTTGACTAAATATTGCAAAAATTCAAATCCAAACATAAAAAAATATATTGCATAATCTTTGAGCGACGTATCAGACATTAGTCCAGACGGTATTACGATAGCACCGACAAAAGATAAAAGAAATCGGTGCGAAGCAGATATTTTCGGCCGAGTTCGTCCGGCGATTTATCGAGGCCAAGGTGTCGAAAGACTGCCGTAGGAGCGGAAGATTATAATAGTGGGTAGTTTTTACGAGATAATCGGGAAGCGGAGACTCTAGGAAAAAATATTATTCACGTGTGAAGTAAAAAAAAAAAAAACAACCGACTTCCAAAAACAATAAGTAGGTACAAAGTGCGAAATAATTTTAATGCTTTAGTTGTTTTGTTTGATTCACCGACTTCCTAAAGTAGTTATTTTGCACGTTGTAGTGTTTTTTTTTGTTGGAAATCGTTTTTTTTTTTTTTTTGTAAAAAGTTTTTATGTTTTTTTAATTCATTTTTAAGATTTTTACAGAATACATCGGCGGGTGAAATGACAGCTCACTTCTCACTTCACCTAAGTTTTCTCGGTGAGATGTAATTTACGAAATATATCGGCAGAGATATCGATGCCGGTACCAAGTTCCCACGTGGCACGGTTCAGTTCTACGCCCTTCGCCTTCGCGCAATGGTACCAATCGACCATAATTGCATCAGCCTTGAAAGTTCTTGGCAATATAAATAATAAGGGAATTAACTATTTTGCCATTTACCAATAAAAAAATTAAAAACACAAACAGACAGACGGAGTGGGGAAACTATAAAGGTTCCTTGTTGACTACGCAACCCTAGAAAGAAATACCTACAATGATCAATGTCATAAGGAAGGCGTGAAAATGTAACAGACAGATAGAGTTACTTTCGCATTATTTTATAATATTAGTACATACATACATAAACTCACGCCATCTTCCCATGAGAGTAAAGTGAAACTACAGAACGCCACCTGATACGATCACTACATACTCCAGAGGCCCTAGACAAAAGTGACATTCTATCAGCGACAACGATGATGGAAAAGGCAAAAATGTACATAACGAAAAGCTTATGTCAATCCTGTCGAAAGTCGTTGTAGAAACACCAAACGCTTTCGAAGCGATTGTAACTTGTCTAGGCCCTGAGATGTATGAACGTAAAGCAGTAAAAGGAGTATCAGAGTGCCTAGACAAGAGACAATCGCTTCGAAAGCGTTTCGTATTACTAAAACTTCAACAGAATTGACATAAGCTTTTCGATAGCTTATGTCAGTCCCATACATTTTTTTATAGCTTATGTCAGTCATATACATTTTTGCCTTTTCCATGTTCTTTATCGCTGATAGAATGTCATTTTGTCTAGGGCCTCGGTCATACATGTAATATTACTTAGTATTAGTATGGATAAACTTGAAAATGACAGCAGAGGAATTAATGATCATAAACGATGCTAGCCTAGTGGCCGTAATGATTAGCATAGCAATCAAAAAGTACTTATAAGTATAGCATATAAAAGGTAGTGGTTAGAACAAGGGGTTATAGCCATAGGTAATCCTGCTTCATATTGATTGGTCTATGCCATGGACTAATAATCTAGTCTAGCTCCATAGACTCTGGACTGGACTTTAGCCACTTATTTTTTTGCTAAGCGAATATCTATTTCTTCGATTATCGATTTGGGGACTGGCTTTTAAATAGCTTGTACAAGCTAGGTTACGTTAGGTTGGGGTAGACGTGTTCTTGAGTGGAGACCGCGAATCGGCAAACGTAAGGTAGGACGCCCTCAGGCTAGGTGGAGCGACGATCTTCGCAGTGTGGCTGGTAGCAGCTGGATGAGAGCTGCCGAGAATCGAGCTGAATGGCGTGCAATTGGAGAGGCCTATGTCCAGCAGTGGACTGCTATAGGCTGATGATGATGATGAAGCTAGGTTAGAGGTCATCCTGCTTCCTATTTATAGGTCTATGCCATGGACTCATCTATAGTCTAGCTCCATCGACTCTGGACTTGAGCCATTTAACCATTTAGAAAGGATAAATACGTATCTACAAAGGCAATGCTTATTTCTAAAGATATCTCATAATAGAATTCCTGCGATAGGAAAGTTGATAAAAGAGATGTAGATAAGATGTTTAAGAGCCATTTATTTTGTTGTTATGTTAATCTAGCTCCATAGACTCTTGACTTTATCCATTTATTTTGTTGTTAAGTTAGTCTAGCTCCATAGACTCTTGACTTTAGCCATTTATATTGTTGTTAAGTTAGTCTAGCTCCATAGACTCTGGACTTTAGCCACTTATTTTGTTGTTAAGTTAGTCTAGCTCCATAGACTCTGGATTTTAGCCATTTACTTAAGTGAATATCTATTTCTTCGATTATCGATGTGGGGATTGGCTTTTATGAACATAGCGTTCAAAATAGTAGCACTCATATTAGTCTAATTTGATTGATTAATCGACTTTCTAATCGCTTGGTGAGACCATAACGTTATTATCGATAACGATTGTTTACCAACATGATTCATCGTGTGACCCGAGTTTGGACACTTGACATATCTGGCATAAACAGGAACGGGAAACATTGGCGATGTTTCAAATGGGTAATGTTGCATAATGTGAATCTAGGGCATAAACAACTTGATATTAGTACATCTAGTAAGAACTAGTTAATTTTTGAAGATCGTGGTACGACTAGACTCTCGTTTTTTCTATAGTTTATTAAGAGTTTATTAATTAAGGCGTGACTTTGCGGAAATCCATTATAAAATACAATAGACGTAGATATATTTCGTAACCTATTCCGCTTGACTATTTTTCAAGAGTCATAAAAACCCTGTAAGAAATCAACACGTGTTTCACCTCTCAACGAGGCATCCTCAGGATGACGATTGACCAGTCGCAAACCAGAACACGACGTGTTGACAAACCGAGTGCTAGACGCAGAGATCTGAATTAGATCGTCTCTCGACTTTTCGAACTAAATCCAGACCCGACTCAAATGTACCTAGCCTTTTCCCAACTAGGTATGTTGTGTGTGTGTGTCTGGGTATGTTGGGGTCGAGTTCAAGTCTAACTGTGCGTTTGCACTGGCGAAACATTCACAACAAAACATGTTGAAATCTCTATTTTGTGTCCTGTGACAGGAACTAGAGACTTCAACATGTTTTGTTGTAAATGTTTCGCTAGTGCAAACGCACAGTTATCGGATGCAGCTGAATAATTGCCTTAGTTTCTAAGAACGTTTGTATTCTATATTCTAATCTCAGTCAGTAGTAGGCCCAGTAATATACTTACATCTAAACCGGAATAAATCCTCTGAATGACGGTGAAAACCGCATAAAAATCCGTGGCGTAGTTTAGAAGAAAAACGCGGTCACTCAGACAGACGCGAAGAGCGACTTTAATTTATAATAATAAGTCAATAGAGTCCCCAGAAACATTAATCAAAAACTAATAAACAGCGTGCACGTCATTGACCGTGACAAGCTGTAATAATTTACCCTCTGCTGTACCATGGGTTCAGGACAGACCAAATTAGAACTCATTAAATTTATCATACGAAGATAGACTTTTTGAATAGCATACCGTGAACGATACATTTTATGTGATGGTGACCTTGAGGAGACTGTCATGTCTTGTCTTTTCATAAATCTATAGTATAGTATAGTTACTTATCTATACTAATATTATAAAGAGGTAAGTATGTAAGTTTGTATGAAGGGGGTAATCTTCGGAACTACTGATCCGATTTCGAAAATTCTTTCACTAATGGGAAGCTACAATTTTGCCCAGTTAAAAAAAGGATATTTAACGACGACGAAATCGCAGGCAGAAGCTAGTAAGTAATAATAAATGTATTGTTCGTAAGTTTGAATCCAATTATTACAGCATCAAAAACCCTGACCGATTCGAAAGGGGCACATAGGTAGGCAATAACATTAATACCCACCAGAAAAAAAAAATTGAAAATAAAAAAGTTATTGCAATTTGAAATTCGCATTTTTTGTACCAAAATTACCCCAATTTAATTTTAAATTAGCTTCTGCTGAGGTCATATGATAAGAATTATACATTGACACCCGCTAGACGACGACGATCCGCGCCCCATGTAAAAATTCCCGATTGAAAAAAAAATGCGGCAATTTTTTTTTTTTTTTTTTAAATAAAACCTCCTAAATTGTCTCTCAGTACCTATGATTCTTAACAGACAGAGTTTTTGTTACACGCTATATACTTACGCAATTTAGTTTATGAAAGTTACATTACCACTGCTCTTTGCAAAACGTTTAAGGAAAACGTGAGGAAACCGGCATATTTTCCTAGAACCAAAAATTCATAGAAACGTGACATCCAACAAGCCAACCCACACTGTGTCCCCGTAGTGGATTATGTACGGCCTATTTTCTCTCACGGAAAGGAGGCCTTTTTAGGGTTCCGTAGTCAACAAGGAACCCTTATAGTTTCGCCATGTCCGTGTGACCGTCTGTCCGTCTGTCCGCGGCTTAGCTCAGAGACCGTTGGTACTAGAAAGCTGTAATTTGCTAACGACGCCGACAAAGTGGTAAAAAATTTTTTTTATTTTTTTATTTTAGTGTACCTCCCCTACACGTAATGTGGGTATGGCTTTTTTTTTCTCGTCAATCCCATGGTGTGGGTTATCGCTGAAAAGGTCGTTTAAAAATAATGTGAGTTTGTTAAAACCATTTTTGGATTCAGGGATCCGTTTGCGGAATATTAAACTTTAAAGTGCAGTGCAAGTGTAAATTTTGGTTAGAGCCGAGTGCCGCCCCTTTTTTTGCTTTTTTTTTTGGGTGGTAAATCATCAAAGGACTTCTCCGCTCTGGGCGGAGCGGAAGGGCGTGTCAGACTCTTACTGACTAAGGGCTTGTACACAAAACTGCGAATTCGTGCGAATTCGCAACGCAGATGCTAAGCGTTTTGTGTACAAGCCCTAAAACCCAACCTTGTTCCTTCAGTTGCCTTTTTCCAGGGTCCCGGTATCCCTTTCGGACTATTCCGCAACCCTGGCAGGCATGGGTCCTAACGGACCCCGTCAGGTGTGCTGTCATCTCTTTGAGGCGCGCGTGGAACACGACGCGCCATCGACCCGGGTCCTCCTTGCCCCCCCCCCCCCCCCCCCCCCCCGCCAGCTTAATGGTTGGGTTTGGATATGTGACAAAATACGCGGCAGTAGTATATATAACGAAATTAAAAGGAAAACTATGACCGGTACGTAGTCTCCACAAGTTACCGAGTAATAATCGACCAACTCTCTCTTTCAATCGGCCCAAAAGCCCATAAACCTGCTGGTAGGGACATCCTAATCGAGTCTGTCATGACAAGGTTAACGAGGGTAAGTCACGTCACGGTGACTGGGTAAGACGTCACGGTATTTTATGAGCAGTATTTATGGGTATTAGATGGACCAAGTATAGCGTGTCAATTAAACGGCAGTTACGTAGGTTTGTTGTAGGGAGTTTTATTTCTGTTTATATGCGGAAAATACAAACATTGATCGTTTACAAACATAAAAATCTAAGCTCACGTAGATAAACTGATATATTCTGTAGCTTGTCGTGAAAACTTAGGTGAAGTGACCTGTCATTCTACTATACTCCATTTGAAATAAGATTAGACGTATAGATAAGCCTTTTTTACATTCCGTTCAACCGATTTTGAATTCTATTGCGTTGGTGACATGACAAATGGCAGCCGCAGTGGATAGTTGGTATTGTGTAACTTTTTTTGCTTTTAATGCTATCCTTATGCCTACGGTATAGAAGTCAAAATCGGTTGAACGGACTGTAAAAGGGTTTGTTTTAATGTCTAATCTTATTTCAAATGGGGTATAGGATAGACAGCATTGACAGCTCACTTCAATCTCACTTCACCTAAGTTTTCACGGTGAGATTTTTACAGAATTGACCGTCAGGGTTTGAGTTTTGTGAAAAATTAGAATGTCACCATCATCTGCCTAGCCTTTTCCCAACCAAGTTGGGGTCGGTTTCCAGTCTAACCAGATGCAGCTGAATACCAGTATTTTACATGGAGCGACTGCCTATCTGACCGCCACAACCCAGTAACTGGGTAATACGATACCCCTTGGAAAGACTGGTTGTCAGACATTCGGGCTTCTGACGACCCGTAACGACTGAAAAATTACAATGTAAGTACATAATACGTAGGTACTTTATCGTTTTTACTGGTGAAAATGACAAGTTTTCATTTCATTACGGCCGTTATATTATAACGGAACCGTTTTTGTAATGGTAAAAATAGAAATGATATAATGGCATGTCAATCGGCACTTCTCCTAAAGAACTTTTTCACAGGAAGCTCGAGGTAATACTAGACCTACGTTTAAGTTAGCTTGAGGAGCTCGTGGCTAAGTAATAGCAGCCGCACGGGTCGATCCATCAGGTCAAGCTACTCTTGCCGGGGTTGGTCCGTGGATGGGTGAAAATTTTTATACACCGAGACTCCTCCGTGCCTCGGAAAGCACGTTAAGCCGTTCGTTCTGGCTGTCATTTGTAGATCTTTGACAGTTGTTACGGGACGTCAGAAGCCCGAAAGTCTGACAACCAGTCTTACCAAGGGGTATCGTATTACCAAGTAACTGGGTTGTGGAGGTCAGATAGGCAGTCTCTCCATGTAAAATACTGCAATTCAGCTGCATCCGGTTAGACTGGAAGCCGACCTCAACATAGTTGGGAAAAGGCTAGGCAGATTAAGTTTATAGATTAAGGCAAAAATAGGTAGGTATGTGCAGTGCCGTATATAGGGCGGTGCCAGCGGTGCCCAGACACAGGGCGCAGACCCTGGAGGGGCGCAAAAATGACCAGACCAGGGCCACTAACAATACCTATTATTTATTTTTATAGACAATCCATTTTATTGTCAGAACCGGTTATGATTAGAAAATATTTCAAGGGCGCGGTTATACCAGCTCGCACCGGGCGCATAAAAGGCTAATTACGGCACTGGGTATGTGGCAGTAGGTAATGCGGTACTTCCGCAAACGAACTCTTTTACAGGAAGCTCCATTACGAGACCTACTTATGTAGTAACAGTAGGTACCTTTGTTCTGATTAATATACTAAACATAGAAACAATGTAACAGCTTAGGAGTAACTGTAGGTAAACAGTGCAAAGTGCTAGATTTATAGTTTTGCAGCGGCTCCGTATTAGCTACCTACTCACAATTAAAGACATACACAAATCAATTACTGTTAAGTCGCTAAGTAAACATTACGCTTTGTATTCACAGAAGGGAACGGCAGAGTCGTTTAGGGTTCATGTAGACGAGATCAGCAGTAAGTCAGGCCGAAAGCTGCCGAAAATAGACGGGTAGGTTAGTCAACTGGACTGACTTGAGGGCGCGATGACAGCACTCGACTGGGTTGTAAGTAGTGTTTTTAACAGACTTCTTCAAAAAGGAGGAGGTTCTCAATTCGTCTGTTTTTTTTTTTTTTTTTTTGTGTTTATGTTCCTCGATTTCTCCGCCAATTATGAATCGATTTTGATGATTCTTTTTTTTGTTTGGTGGTAGGTCATGCTTCAGAGGTGGTCCCATATAAATTTTATTAACTTTGCTTGCGTAGTTTTTGAGTTAGCTTCAATATTACGTATTTTTCCCCACTTAGTGTATGTAGATGATATATTGATCGACTCCGTCACTGTTATTTACATAGCAGGTAGTGGTAAGTATTCGAATTTGTGTGGGGTAGGTAACACAACTAAAAAGTGAAAAATAAAAAGTGAAAAGTTTTTTATGAACCCAGTTACAAGTCAGCGCTGGGGTAGTATTATGAAGTAGCTTCCGCCCGCGGCTTCGCTCGCGTGGTATGTCGATAAAAAGTACCCTATTTCCTTCCCCACGATGCCTTATTATAACTCCTTTCCAAATTTTGTTCAAAACCGTTCAGTGGTTTAGGCGTGAAAAGGTAACACACAGACAGAGAGATAGTTAGAGTTACTTTCGAATTTCTAATATTAGTAAGGACTAGCAGCGCCCCGCGGTTTCACCAGCGTAAGGCACGATCCCATGGAAATAGTGGGATAAAAAGTGTTAATCCAGGTTATAAACTATCTGTGTGCCAACTTTCATCCTAATCCGTTCAGTAGTTTTTGCGTGAAAGAGTAACAAACATCCATCCATCCATACTAACAAACTTTCGCGTTTATAATATTAGTTAGAAGTTAGATTGGGGTAATTTTGGTACAAAAAATGTGAATTTCAAATTGCAATGCAATAACTTTCTTATTTTTAATAAAAAAAAATTTTTTGTTTTTTTCTGGTTATTGCAGTACCCTCTTGGTCTGAGGCAGTACCCATGTGCCCCTTTCGGATCGGAAAGGTTTTCTTTACATGGTGTATAAGTATTACCTAACTATATGCAACGTTTATAATTTAAGGGGAGGAATATGTGTAGTCCCATGTAATAGAGGACAAGCCTTATCCTATTGCCATTAGGGGGGTATAGATTCATGGTTCTAATGAGGGATTCCTATTGGAAATAAAATATTGACATTCTGAACGACCGATTTGGGGATCGAACCCAGGCCCTCAAGCTCAGCAGTAGCATTTGCGACTAGACGAACGAGGCAGTAACTTATACTTAGTTATAAACGGAAAAAAAATAAAAAAAATAGCGTTTGTGTTTAAATTTTCATGATATAAAGCAGCCAATTATATTATGGCGTTTCTGATTGGTGTTGTAAATAAAACTAAACTCACATAAATAAATCACTAAATATTTAGTTAAATAAAAAGGTACCTACAATACCTACTGAAAATATTATCAGCCTGCATTAGACAGTTTTTTTTTTCTAATAAGTTACGTCAGCAAGGAGTATTTAGTCAAGGTTATAGAAACTTGTTCTGAAATAGATTTGAAGTACTGAATCAATGCGCCTAGGTAACTGATATTTGAAAAGAATCGACACACATTGTGTTACCTACATACTATTATTATTTGCTTACAAATATTATAATTATAGAATTATAAATATCAACACTGACATTTTTCACGTTTAGGCATTTTCCACAAAACCTTGATCATCTAACGTTTCAGAAAATTAAAAAGTAAAAGTGTCACTTACGTCATTTCTGCTCCGCAATGTGCTCCGTTTCGGTCGCAACAACACATCTTTGAAGTCCAATTTAACTTCGTTTATTATATTAGGCATTTTCACTGAACACGAAGCTGTTTTATTTTCGTAAAATGTATTTACTATGCTCTGACTACAGTCGCGCGTTCCTTCCCGCGCGCTTTATCGACTGCCCGATGCAAGCGGTGCTGCCAGAGCATTAAAGAATTTTCCCCGCGCGGGAAATGTGGAGCTGTACTGTATAGAAACGCTGACTTGCAAAAGTAGGCCAAAGAACTTGATTGAACCTAGGTATTTTCACTGTAGTATATTGATAATCATAAAATATATTGAATGAAGTAGATAAACTAGGAAAATCTTATAATATCTTATGGCTTAGTTATCAGAGTTTATAAGTGTACCTACTTTATATTATAGTTAAGAGTATCGATTAATTTTAAATGAGTTTCATTTGCCATAAATAGAAGTAATTGATGACGGTTTGTATTTAATCGAACCTCAAATTATTCCCATCTTGCTTTCCTAAAAACGTAATTGAACACTCTATTATAATGAATGCACTTCTTTTTGTGAACTTCTAATAATTCCTATTTTGGGGTCTTAAAAATACTAAATAGTCAAGTAACGCGACCAACTTTGATGTGGCGCTTGCCGGCTTCAGCGGTGGTACATACGGCTACACATGAAGCTTTACATTTCCAGTATAAGCTGACCTCGCATTGTACGGAAATCCTATACAATACGAGATCAGCTCAAAGCCGTGTGTACAGTGGTACACACTGCTCGTGCGCGGCTTGTCACAATTCTAATCTAAACGAATCGAACTCATTTCCATTCAAGGTCGCGCGTGATTAGTCACAGTACTAACCTAATCTAACCAGTTTGATCGGGATATTCTAGCTTAGGTACTGCGACCAACTGAAGGAAAAGGCCAGCAATCTAAAAAGAAACTCCATTTAAAAAAAAAACTCCTCATAATGTTGCCGCAATCAGGTAGTCATGGAGCACCTGCAAGTAATCTATCTTCGAACATAACAGATATCTAAATTATACGTACTTGTTTATAACTTTTTTTTTATTGTGGGCATTCATTTATACAAACGCGTGACGAAAACCTCATATTTTTGTCAATACAAATCTTTCCACATTTTTTAGTTCAGAAAATGGTATTATTAGCTTTTCCCGTAGAGATCCAATGCGTCTTTCAAGGTTTTGAGAGCCCATAGCCACTATCATATTCAACACTGAAAAAATATTCTCTCTAAAAAAAAATACATTAAGCCGCGCAATTTTCCCCAGCTGGCAACATTGCTGCACAAGCGTGACACAAAACGTCACGAGGGCGCCCAGAAATACTCGCTTTCAGCCGCTAGGTGAAGGTTATTTATTGACCGACGCGACGTTACCCTATAAAAACCTAACAATTTCCCCTCGAAAAATTCCTTTTCCCCTCGCATTTTTGCCGAGTTCTTTTCCATGTCGTATTCGAAAATGGAAGTGTGTGTTATGTTATTGATATAACAGTCAGCTGTTGGTCGGGCATGCGCAACGCGGAAGATAATCTTGCCAAATGAAAATGACATTGAGAGTACTACCGAGGACGAACTGCGTGACCATCTCATTTTGCACGCGTAACCTTAGGTTTTAAATGTCAGATAGTTAGGTACTTAGACGTAGGTATTCAGTAATGTTAGCGCAATTTGTAAGCGATAATGATTAATTTATTTTCGGTATGGTTTATTAATTCTTTTTATTATGCAATACTGTACTGCAAAAAAATCATACTGACGAATTGAGAACCTCCTCCTTTTTGAAGAACTCGGTTAAAAATAGCGAGAAGTGAGAGAATAGGTAGGTATATATTTTTATTTCTTCTGTACCTACCTTATGAAACCTTCTTGTCACAGTCATGTTGATGACGTACAGCCGCCGACTATCTTAGTACTTATCCTAATCTCATATTTCTACTAAGATCTATTTTGTTTAGTACTGTTATGTTTCTGTATGTTTGATTGTTAGGCACGTGTTTCTGTGACAAATAAACTTTTTTTTCTTTCTTTCTTTCTGTACGTCTGTATGTCTCTTAGCTCCTCCTAAATAGCTGAACAGAGATGTAGGTGATTTTTTTTGTGTGCGTTTCGTTTGTGTGGTAGCCGACCCCAACATAGTAGGGAAAAACCTAGGCAGATTGACTAATAATAAATTAGACAATAACGAACACTTGGTCAGTAAATTAAGAACCGTATAATTAATCACCGATATCTATGATGGCGACACCAGGCACCCTGTTAGTTGTGGTGCGTGGCACCTCGGGAGTGGGAGCCATCGTAGTGGAGGTCACTTCGTTATCTGTTGGAGAGAAATAGGAACATCAGAAAAATACAATAGACGTGTACTCCGCTTAACTATTCCTAGAGCTTCATAAAAAATCTTGAAAGAAATCGACACGTGTCTCACCTCGCAACGAGGCATCGACGATTGACTTGTCGCGAAGTTTAGTCCTGTCAACGGGCACTACTCCATAAAAGTTTAGACGCGATTAAAATCATGCCCACTAAAATTACGTCAATTTACGTCAGGCGCTGATTAATTTGACAGGACTAAACTAAAATTTATCTTCTGTCCTTTTCATAATGAAATAGAAAGAAAAAGATGCACTAAACTTAAATTTAGTTTAGTTTACGAACAACAGAATCGGCACCATTATCAGAACTTTCTAACCAATCACACCTCGATATTCTCCAAAGGGATTATACAAAGGGATCTTTACCACCAAAAAAGAATACATTATATTAAAGTTGATTGCTGCAGCAACTGCAACTGTTGCAGCGACAAGTAGGGTTGCCAGATGGTCGGGATTCGTCTGGATTCTCCAGACATTTTAAATGATCTCCAGACTCCCGACAAAACTCAATATCTCCAGACAAATTTATTTACGTGGGAAGAGCAAACCGTATTGCCTGACGTCAGTGCCGTAACTAGGGCGGTGCCAGCGGTGCCCAGGCACAGGGCGCAGACCCTGGAGGGGCGCAGAAATGACCAGACCAGGGCCACCAACAATACCTATTATTTATTTATCTATACTAATATTATAAAGCTGAAGAGTTTGTTTGTTTGTTTGAACGCGCTAATCTCATGAACATTGAAAAATTCTTTTTGTGTTGGTTAGTCCATTAATCGAGGAAGGCTATATAACATCACGCTATGACTAATAGGAGCGGAGCATAAATGAAAAAAATGTTGCAAAAACGGGAAAAATTATTCCTTTTTGGGAGCTTCCGTTGCGTGCGCTGCGTAAACGGTTTAAGTTACGCAAATATCATGTATGATGGAATTGTTCCTCTTTAAAAGTTTAAAAAAAAAGTCCGCTACAGCATTTGTCTATCTTTTAAGATTGACTCACTGTAACCTTTTTTATGGTAATCAAATTTGTTCGAAATTAATGCATTATTTGCGAAGGAGTTTTATCAAAATAATATTAATTCTTATTCAAATAAATAGTTTTAACATCAAGGGTATTTATGAAGCATTAAACTACTTTTTAATTCATTCGAATCGGTCAATTAATTTCGAAGTTATGACGAGTATAAAAATGCAATACGCGAACTGTTCGACGCCGGCCCGGCGCCGCCGCGCCGCCGCGACTTTTCCTACTCTAGAGAGGAGAGTATGACCTGGAATAGGACATAGGATACGTTTTATCCATATATTCCCATGGGATCGAGACCTACGCGGGTGAAACCGCGGGGCACAGCTAGTTTATTTATGCGTGTGGAGTCGCGTCGTCGTCCGCATATATTCTTCTTACAAATAAATAATATTATCAATATTAAAGACGATGAGATCGTAATAATAATCGTAAATGTTGATGTTTAGTTACAATTTATTTGAATTTCCTTACTCAAAACTTACTTACTACTTAAAATTAAGTTTACAAAAACATAGTTTTTGGATGATAGATTTATTTTTATGGCCAATCCATTTTATAATTTTTATGTTTACTGGCCACTAGCCCTACCGGTGTGTTAATTTAATGTCGCCATTGTAGCGGCACGCTGTATAATAATATACCGGTTTTAAAAAAACCGGTACATTCGAACGAAACCGAATGTAAAGGTTTTTGCGTCAAGTACCATATCGGATTGAAAATTTTACCGTTATCCAAGTCTCGCTCTGAACTGAACAGTGCGACCTTACCCGCGATCTAGCTGTGGACCTTTATTAGTGTTTAATAATTAAATTAACCTATCCAGCTGGTCTTAATTATCATCATCTCTACTTATTACGGCCTGCGCAGACGACCTGCAGCGCCCTAGCCGTTACAGTCAAACTCAAAGCATTTATTTCAAATAAACCAATTAAAGGCACTTTTGAATTGTCAAGGGGTCGCGTCGGTCAGTCAGAAAGATGAAGCTAGTTGCCCATTCCAAAGCGTAGTAGGTTCCTATGGAGAAGAACGGTGGCAGTGGTAACGGCCGTGACTTACGAGTTGTAGGTCGTAGGTTCGAACCCAGATACGCGCTTTACTTTGTGTAAATTATTTCATCACCACTGTTCTAAAAAACGGTGCAGGAAAACATCGTGGGGAAACCGGCATGTACAACCAAAAAAATTGAAGACATGTCACATCTACCAACCCGCACTGGGCCCGCGTGGTGCATTACGGCCCACCCCCTCTCACCGAGAGGAGGTCTGTGTCCCAGCTCCCAGCAGTGTGTACATTATAGGCTGATTATGTATGGAGATACCTAGCATTTTCCTCGCTACAGCGAGGTGAGAAGTTCTGTGTTCTCTCGGCAGCAAAGTTATTCTGCGTCTCGTACCTTTGAAACCCTCACTTCGCTCAGGATTCTATATTTGAACCACTCGCTTCGCCATGATTGAAGCGAGTGGTTCTAATATAGAATCCTGTCAATCCTAGAATCCTTCGCTTCGTTTCAATACAAGTACTCGCGCCAAAATGCAACTTTGCAACCTTGCATATCAAATAACTATTTTACGTACCTGATGATTGATTTTTCGCAGCGTCCGCCTGCCATTCATCAAGGTGAGGGGTAAACACAGCGTCCTTGTAGTTGCCGTAGCCATCACATTGAATATCAGATCCCGTGCGACATTTCTCGCGGGCACAATCTGTGAGGACAAGGATCAAACATGCACAGAATCAAAAAATGTAATCTGTAATTCCAGAAAGGTTAGGCAGAGGCTACCTTTAGCTATTAGTATATACTTAAACAGTATGTTATCTAACGAAGAGCGTCCCCGTTAACCTGCAATAGTTTAGCGTCCATACCAGCAAAAAAAAAAGTTTTTTTTAAATAAAATGTTCAAAAAACATGAAATTGATACGGAAAAGAAACTGTCTGTACGCACACTTGTCACACTTGTCTTTCTACGTTGAAATTCAAGTGTGCGTGTACAGAGTGTTTCTTTTACGTATCAATTTAATAGTTTTGTGAATATTTCACTAGGTACTTATATATTTTTCAAAATCAATAGATTGTGATTGATCGAATTAGGGTGCAACTTGGGCCCACCTACCCGAGACTGTATTGTTCATATTGATAAACAATTTAAAAAAAATAAAGCAATAAATGTTTTCTATTATAAACTAAAAGTGAGTGTTGAAACGCCGGTAGTATATAGGCTACCATACTAACCACAGTTCATACTGGAGACTTCCACTCGCGGCACTTTGATCCCTAAGATGAAACTGCCATCTTCAAGCGCACAGTAACACACGAAACGACGACACTGCATAGAGAAACAAGTCTTATTATTGGACCAGGCTTAGATTTAAAAAGCCAGAAACAAGTCATTATTGGACCAGGCTTAGATTTAAAAAGCCAGAAACAAGTCATTATTGGACCAGGCTTAGATTTACAAAGCCAGAAACAAGTCATTATTGGACCAGGCTTAGATTTACAAAGCCAGAAACAAGTCATTATTGGACCAGGCTTAGATTTACAAAGCCAGAAACAAGTCATTATTGGACCAGGCTTAGATTTACAAAGCCAGAAACAAGTCATTATTGGACCAGGCTTAGATTTACAAAGCCAGAAACAAGTCATTATTGGACCAGGCTTAGATTTACAAAGCCAGAAACAAGTCATTATTGGACCAGGCTTAGATTTACAAAGCCAGAAACAAGTCATTATTGGACCAGGCTTAGATTTACAAAGCCAGAAACAAGTCATTATTGGACCAGGCTTAGATTTACAAAGCCAGAAACAAGTCATTATTGGACCAGGCTTAGATTTACAAAGCCAGAAACAAGTCATTATTGGACCAGGCTTAGATTTACAAAGCCAGAAACAAGTCTTATTATTGGACCAGGCTTAGATTTATACAGCCAGAAAGAAGTATTATGATTGGGTGGGGCTTAGATTTACAAAGCCAGAAACAAGTAATTATTATTGGACCAGGCTTTTACAAAGCCACTCTGCATGTACTGAGGACGGCCATCATGAAAGTTTTAACCGAAAAGAGTCACGGGATCAAGACTTGTGCGGGTGAAACCGCAGGGCGTAGCTAGTCTCTTATAAACCTATAGAAAATGTATGGGGACCAGTAGTAATGTACGTGCAGCAGCAATGCCGCAGCAGCATTGCCGCGTGCGGCGTCGTTCAGAATCATTCAGTTCGATTCAAACTTAATGGCGTCTCGGAAGTTAGCCACTCGCTGCGCAGTACCCCACCCCTCACCCCTGCTGACACATAAAATTGTTACTGCGCAGCGATTCGCCTCATGTTCCGAGCCGCCATTATGTTTGAATCGAACTGTACCTTTCATTAAAAAAAACTTACTCCTAAGCTCCACTGCTAAATGTATAAGTAAGGCGAAAGCGTCAGGGTAGCCCGCGAAGAGGACCTTAGCGCTTCCCCCTTAAGTACCTGAACAGGAGCGTATAGCCACAAGGGTGTGCACTGCGGCGCGTTGTAATGCAGGTGACCGTCGGCACCAAACTTCTTCTTGAAATACTTTAACTCACGTTTGCACGGCTCTAGTTGTCAATAAAAATAACACAAATTCAAGCTTGTATTGGTGACTGCAGTGAGATTTGGGGTAAACAGCAGCAGCGTAACACACGATCAATCACGATCTGTTACATTTTGGCAGAGCAGGCAAATTTTTCGAACATTATCAAGCAATGTATTAGCAATATCCTTCAAAATTATTGAGATTATGATCAGTGCCGTAAATAGGGCGGTGCCAGCGTGCAGCGGTACCCAGGCAAAGGGCGTAGACCCTGGAGGGGCGCAGAAATGACCAGACCAGGGCAATACCTATTATTGATTTTTATAGAAAATCCATTTTATTGTCAGAACCGGTTATTATTAGAAAATATTTCAAGGGCGCGGATATAGCAGCTCGCACCGGGCGCATAAAAGGCTAATTACGGCACTGATTATGATTTATCGTGTATTACGCAATTAGGGTGCAGACTGATGCGGTTGTTGACCCCTTCTGCTTTTCAGCACAGAATTAATATACAGGGTGTAACATTCGCCGAGTCGAATCAAATCGCAGAAATTCGCCTCCTATATTTAGGTATTTACTATGAAACTGTGTCTATTAGTACCGAATCGAATCGCCCGCGCGCATTGCTCAACAAGCGAATTTCTTCGCCGACGCATTTCGACTCGACTCGGCGCGCCTCAATCGACGCGGGGATGCGGATGCATGTCGACAGTTTTCAAGTTATTCTTGAAATTTTTCGCAAGTTAATCAAAAATACTAAAAAAAAATTAGGATCATTTTTGTGATCTGGAAATAGGGTAGCAAAACTCGCTGTAGATATTTCATTTCATGTATAAATTGTGTATTTGTATATCTCCGATTCTCTTCTTCTTCATCAATAAGTATTTGAAATAAAAACACTTCTTCATTGGTGCTGTCCGCCACGCACAGACGACCTACTTTGATATCGAATTGCGATGAATGAACGTTTCAATTCGATTAGGGTGAGATGGACGCACAAGGAATAAATACGAAGATTCGATTCGACGCGTTTCGCCTGTAGTCGATGCCAGGCTTGAGTGTTACGTAATTACCCAGCAGGAGCTGTTTAAAGGTCGGGCTAAAAAGCTTGGTGGATGATAATTTAGTACTAACCATTAGCTACGCCCTCTGTCTCGTCCCTCTTCCATCGATTTCCCACTGCGGGGAGTACCAAATGTATGTCCTGACAGCGACCCTGTCTGCAGACCAGGCCGTCGTCACAGCCAGGCTCTAAGAATTCCTCTTCTACCTGAACATTTCAAAAAGGAAAGGGCCTTAAACATAACATCAAGCCTGTTTTCCCCGACGGGTTAGGCAGAGGTGTACCTACAGTACAAGTCTCAAGTAATAGGGGGCGAGTCAATTGCCATCATTCGGCTACATCGCTGCTACTGAGAAATTCCTTATGGAATACCCAATTAACACTTCAGACGCCGCGGTAATCATTTTTTATTTATTTAATGTGATTCTATACTAGAACCATTCTTTATGAAATTTACCGATGGTGAAAAAATGGTGCTTGCTATCTTGCTCGTATTTAAGCTCGCACTCATCGACATTTGTAGAGGTAGGTACAGAGAGTCTAGACAAAGTGACATTCTATCAGCGTTAACGATGATGGAAAAGGCAAAAATGTATAGAACTGACATAAGCTATCGAAAAGTTTATGTCAATCCTGTAGAAATACTAAACGCTTTGGAAGCGATTGTCACTTGTCTAGAGGTCCAGAGCCGCACTCTAATGGCCAAAGAACCGCATGCGGCTCGCGAGCCTCGGTTTGCCGACTCTTCACTGTTCAAAACTATGCAACAGTGCACATTTGGATTCGGTTTTCACCATCATTTAGAGAATTTATTTATTACCTCAATCTCAACAGAGCCGTTGACTTTCTGGAATGTCTTCTTGAATTCTGCACACTTCTCGTTCAATTCTGCAAACAAATTGTTATTACTTTTTGTATACAACGTGTAACGATAAATGCGCAAAACCTCAGACACCCCAACTGATTTTTAATTCAATCGACCTATTTCAGAGAGAAAACAAATCATTTAAAAAATTGTAAAGGTTTTATGTGCTGTTTTTTAGTTTTACTGCCAATTCTGATCGTTTCTTGCGTCTGCGACGACGGCGACGCTCTATCGAGGGAGGGGCCGCTGCGCCGCGCTGTCTTGACTTATTAATAAATAGACACGGCAACGTTTTTAATGAAGATTTTCTGAAAAATGTGACCTATTCAGAAAATCTCAATCATTTGTCAGAGAATCAACCGAACCACTTTTTAATAAAAGTGGTTCAATTGATTCTGCTCGTTATTCTGATCAAACTATTTTTGTAGTTTGTAACAGGTTTTGCGCATTTAACGTTACACGTTGTATATCATGGAGTATTTTAAAAGGAACGCATTCGTTCGGGTATTTAAAGATGTTCTTCAAAAAGCCACCGCAAGCGGCAGACCGCAGCAACTCGACATGCCGCTGCGGTTTTAATTCCGAACGCGGCTTTTATTTATTTATTTATATATACTTTATTGTACACCAGAAAATACATAGCGAAAACAAATAAATAACTAAATAAACTAATAATAAAAAAACATACAGACGAATTGAGAACCTCCTCCTTTTTGAAGAAGTCGGTTATAATAAATAAATAACTTCGACCTCAGCGGCATTTCTCTTCTTCAGTTTTGCGATAGTCAGTTGTCTTAAAATAGTCTTTTTAACCCCCGACGGAAATAGAGGGGTGTTATAAATTTAACGTGTGTATCTGTGTATCTGTGTGTCTGTGTATCTGTGTGTCTGTGTATCTGTGTGTCTGTCTGTTCCATCGTAGCTGCCAAACGGCTGACCCGATTTTGTTTTGTTTGAAAGGTGACTTAATCGAGAGTGTTCTTAGCTATGATTAAAGAAAATCGGTTCAGCCGTTTGAAGATTATCAGCTCTTTTCTAGTTGATGAATGGATGTGAGCATCTTCCACAGGTCTAATCTATTGGAAATGTAGTCTTCTGTTACTTCAATGATATGAAAAGAACATAGAAACCTTGAACTGATGCTGCAGCATAACCTAGAATTTGCATGATACCCAAATCCCTCACCAACTAACAGCATAGGTATCGTGTTTCGACTCATTGGAACGGTCTCAAAAAATAGGTTACAGATAGATGGTGATCAGGGTCTGATGATGGAGTAGGAAAGAGAAATGAGACTAAATTAGTAACTAGCTGCACTGTGGCAAACATATAAGTACAGCTACGCAGTTTTCGGCTAGACACATTATGTTGATCGTAATATAACATACAATTTAAAAAGCTAGAAATAAAAGTTAAATTTAAAATTTAAAAAATCCCCGCCTAAAACAAAGCATCTAAAAAGTAAAAAAATAATATGTATTGGCCCTTTTAGTTTAATATTTTATATAACTTTTATTGCTGTATTACTGTCAACAAGTGACGACACTAATCACCGACGTTTGCGGTCTGTGGCATGTGATGATGTGACAGAGTGAGACAAACAGTATTTACGCTAATACAAACTGCTTTTCCACTGCAGTTACACTGATCTTTGTCCGGTAGAAACACTCCAAGAACGTCATCTCTTTCTCTCACCACAACACCACAATTGGAGCCCTACGAGATAGAGTGAGATAAACAGAACTTACGTTGATACAGACTGCATTTTCTACAGCAGTTACACAAATCTTCGTCCGATAGGAACCTACCAAAAATACTATGTCTTTCTCTCGTCACACCAGCACTATTGGAGCACTACGAGATAGAGTGAGACAAACAGAACTTACGATGATACAGACTGCATTTTCTACAGCAGTTACACAAATCTTCTTCCGATAGGAACCTACCAAAAATACTATGTCTTTCTCTCGTCACACCAGCACTATTGGAGCCCTACGAGATACGAGTGAGACAAACAGAACTTACGATGATACAGACTGCATTTTCCACAGCAGTTACACTGGTCTTTGTCCGGTAAAAACCCTCCAAGAGAGCAATCTTTTTCTTGTACGCGGCCGCCTTTACATTCGTAGCCGAGGCAAGAGACTGGACAGTCCTCGCTCGTAACAGTCTCGTAGCGAAAGTTATGACGGCTACGAGTAAAAAAGAATGGTCAAAATATTTTGATGGGATAGAGAAGGCGAGATATCGCGCCAGTTTGCACGAGCCTTTATGATAAACTTAGAAAGTACATTTTAGGTATTAAAAACCTCCAGTAGACAAACCCTACGGACCCTACGGCCGTATACAGAAAGAAAGCTGGTAGCCGGCGCCGATCTACCAGCGCTTATCGGCGCTCATCCATTCTGGTAACAGTTACATAAAGCAAGCAGTTAGGTTACCCAGTTAGTTAAGGTGGATGCGCTAGGGTAGCCCGCGAAATTCGGCGGTAACAAATATGGATTTACAGAATTATAAACATACAGTTCATGTAAGTGTATTGAATGAAAATTTCATGAAATCGTCAGTTACATGAACTTAGAGAGTTGTAGGTATTGCTGATTCTAATGTTTATAATTCTGTAAATCCATATTTGTTACGGCCGCTAATAATATTTGGATCAACATACAACCTGATACTGACCTGCAAATTGCAAAAAACGTAAGAAAATTTGAATTTCGCGGGCCACCCTAGCGCATCAACCTTAAGTCTTAACAACCCTGAAAAAATACAAATATTCAGCATAATAAAATGGTTGATAGTAAAATCAGTGTGCCGACGTACATGGCAAATGATCCTTTCGGTAACTGTGGAACTGATACAGGAACACCTGAAAAAATTCCGTAATTATTATAAAATAATGTTTTCCTCAGTTATGCTGTTATCAGCTGTATCCGGTTAGACTGGAAGCCGACCTCAACATAGTTGGGAAAAAGATAGACAAATTGTTTGCTGCCTTACTAACCACCTGCTTACTTGCACCTTAATCGGTCAAAATTGGAATCGGTTTGAAACAAAAGTCTTATTACCCGACTACGGCGAAGAAAAAAGGAGGGTGTATATAGGTATGTATGTTCATCTGTTCCCTCCTATCTTCTAAACCACTCATCCCAATTACCCAGTTACTGGGTTGTGGAGGTCAGATAGGCAATCGCTCCATGTAAAATACTGGTATTCAGTTGCATTCGGTTAGACTGGAAGCTGACCCCGACATAGTTGGGAAAAGGCTAGGCAGATTGATTGACTTCTCATATAATCGACATCTAGGTAACCCACTAAGGTTTGGCGGAAGTGAACAGTGCAATATTCAAGGTAGTAGACATGCGTCAGATACCTACATCAAAACGAATCTAAAATCCGATTTCAGTCAGAAATCGAATCGTATAGCAAGAATGAAAGAAAGAAATAATGAATTTGTAGGTATTTTTAACCGACTTCTTCAAAAAGGAGGAGGTTCTCAATTCGTCTGTATGTTTTTTTGTTTGTTATTTTTTTTTATTTTTTTTATGTTTGTTACTCGATTACTCCGCCAATTATGAATCGATTTTGATGATTCTTTTTTTGTTTGGTAGGTCATGCTTCCGAGGTGGTCCCATATAAATTTTATTAACTTTCCTTGCGTAATTTTTGAGTTAGCTTCAATATTACGTATTTTTCCCACTTATTTATCTAGACGATATCCTGTTTGAGTCCTTCACTGTTATTTAGATAGCAGGTAGTGGTATTCGGATTTGAGTGGGGTAGGTACCACAACTAAAAAGTGAAAAATAAAAACTTTTTACAAAAAAAAAACAACCGACTTCGAAAAAAAAACACTAAAAAAGTGAAAAATAACTTTAATTTCGGAAGTCGGTGGCAAAAAACGAAAACTGAAAAGCAAAGACACCGACTTCCGATATTAAAGTTATTTTTCACTTTTTTAGTGTTTTTTTTTCGAAGTCGGTTGTTTTTTTTTTTGTAAAAAGTTTTTTGTGTTTCACGAACTGTGTCCAAATAACGTTTAGGTATTTGGACACAGTTCGTAAAACACAAAATACAAATAACAAAATAAAAAGTGAAAAATTCACGGCTGCGCCAAAAAGGTTCATTTCAGCATTAATGCCAGACGATACTGTAGTCGTATCGATAGGTAATCCGAACTAGACAAACCGAATTCACAAAACCACGGCAAGAGTAGATTTGCGTAAGCATGTTTTTGTTTATGTTTGGATAGTTCTGATCGATGCATTTACAAAAACCGTATAATATATTACTACAGACGATCGAAACTGTGAGCCGGAGGAGCTGAGCCTCTCCCTAGGTAAATTGATTTCTAAAAACGGATTTTGAAAACGATTTCAAAATATGAAATCGGATATTTACCTAACCAATCGATCTGCCTAGGCTTTTCCCAACTATATTGGGATCGGCTTCCAGTCTGACTGGAAGCAGCTGAATACCTTTACATGGGTAATACGATTTGAGAGCAGTGGTGGTCCAGTGGTAACGGCCACGACTTACGAGTTGTAGGTCGTAAGTTCGAACCCTGACAGGCGTTTTACTTTGTGTAAATTATTTCAACACCACTGCTCTCAAAACGGTGAAGGAAAACATCGTGAGGAAACCGGCATGTCCTAGAACCAAAATTCGAAGACATGTGACATCTACCAACCCGCACTGGGCCCGCGTGGTAGATTACGGCCCGCTCCCTCTCACAGAGAGGAGGCCTGTGTCCCAGCAGTGGGAGCATTATAGGCTGATTATGATTATGAATACGATACCCCTTGGTAAGACTCGTTGTTAGACTTTCGGGCTTCTGACGAACCGTAACGTTCAAATCGGATATCCAAAAACTTATGTCTACAAGTAAGGTAGGTAATTATTTGGTCTTATAACTTACATCGCCGCAGTATCTTATCGCATCTCAAAGCTCTAAACTCTTGCTCCGGGTGACCCCAATATTGGTTGCATCCGGCTCTGAAATCTAGAGCATTTACGTTAGCTTTAAATCTCCGGTGACTTGGATCATTGCCAGGGTAAGTTTTCACTTAGATGGTGGCTCTCATATTACAGGACGTAAAGCCGTCTTTGTCCTTTTACAATAAAGGTCAAAAGTGTAACATAATGCGGGGCCATAGACGTTCAAGTAATTTGATCAAACAAGCTGGTTAAAACAGTTTTTTCAAATTGGCATGAATGTGTGTGGGAAAATTTGATCAATATGAGTTGTCAAATAGCATGAAGAAAATATGAATTTTTGTATTTCTATTTTGATTAAACTGTTTTCGAACCAGCCTGTTTGATGCAATAACTTGAACGTCTTGGGCCCGCATAAGGGGTCTTGTTAACCTGGTAGGGTTGCGGGATAGTCCGGAAGGGATACCGGGACCCAACGGCAACAGGCAACTGAAGGAACACGGGTGGGTTTTAGTCAGTAAAAGTCTGACACGCCCTTCCGCTCCGCCCAGAGCGGGAGAAGTCATTTGATGATTTCCCATCCACAGAAAAAAAAGGTTCTTGTTAAAGGGGTGGATTTGAAATGTGTTTTTTTTTACATAGAAATAAAACATTTCATAGTTTATAAGTACGTGGTCTATTTGAAATTGCATAAAGTTTATCATCAATTTGATTTTTCGTTAAATAAATAATAAGTAACTAAAATATTATAGTTATCACGCACGGCTTCATTACGCTTGTGCAATGACTACAGGCGATCGAAGCGATGCCTATGTCGTAGGGTGACTTGATAATTCGACTCTTCGCGATAATCCGGATATTTCTGCGAGCAACTTGGAAGTAACGCTGCCTTTCCTCTGCCGCAGATTTTTCTTCACTATTATCTAATTATCCGGATTCCGGGTTTTCACAATATCACTAGGATTTTCGCGAAAAGTGTAATTGTCAAATAACCCTTCCTGCGACATCTATCTAGATACGTGTCATGTATGTACGCGGTTTCATTAAATGCTAGATGTAACTATAGATCCATAATTAACCAACCTATTGAGGTTGTTGGCAAGAACTCTTCTGTCACCAAACTGTATTCATCTTCGACACAAGACTGATCCAATTCTGCAATATTCGTATTGTTAGGTAGGTATATTAGATTTACACCCAGTTACACAAAGACAAACATTAACGCTAATGATTTCATTAATTTCATCAAAGAACCAAATCTAATGTTGCTTTCTACAAGTTAAGGTGGATGCGCTAGGGTAGCCCGCGAAATTCAAATTTTCTTACGTTTTTTGCAAATTTGCAGGTCAGCATCAGGTTGTATGTTGATCTAAATATTATTAGCGGCCGTAACAAATATGGATTTACAGGATTATAAACATTAGAATCAGCAATACAACTCTCTAAGTTCATGTAAGTGTATTGAATGAAAATTTCGGAAATCGTCAGTCAATACACTTACATGACCTGCAAATTGCAAAAAACGTAAGAAAATTTGAATTTCACGGGCCACCCTAGCGCATCAACCTTAATGGAAGATTTGTACCTATTTAATGACAGCTTTAAAAGTTAAAGTTCGTTTCTGCAACTGGCTGAAAGAGTTTCGCATTCAGCGCGGCCAACGCGCATGCGCGTTTTTCGGACTTTTACCATGTGCTCACGACGCATAAGCGCGTCGATTCAATATACATAACTTTCTTCGAGTGCGGCGCACCGCACCTGTGCGGTCGGTAAGGCTCTACACACAAGTTAGTTCGATTGTTACACACGATATTCAGTTGTTACATAATATGTAGGTAATACTAACTTCGCTATGTATGTCGCTAAAAAGTAACCTAAGTATGTCCTTTCTCAGGCTCTAGATATCTGTGTACCAAATTTCATTTAAATCGGTTAAATGATTTATTTCTGTAAGTAGGTTTGTACAAACACTTTTACACGTCAATCACATTTTTCAAACTAGATGATGTCGGAGTTTCCTATCTGACTACTCTGAGAAGAAAGGCCGAAACAAACTCAGAGGTCAGTCTCTTTTAAAGTCCAGACATAATCTTGGTCAGATCATGTGAAGACCATGTAGATTGGTGTTTGAAATGGTCTTTTGAGGAAAGAACCACACTGATTGAGTGGACCTGTCCAGTCAGTGCACGCATTTGTCAGTAATCGTGCAGCTCAACTCCGAATTTAAGGAGCTCAACGATTTGACGAACAATACCAAAGAAAGGACAAGTTCAGTAGTTTTGGCGTGAAAGCGCGACAGACAGAGTTACTTTCGCATTAATAATATTAGTAAGGATGTTACGAGTGTCAAGGTGGAATAATATTCGTTCTTGGTGTACCTAGCACAACTCGCTTTCCGAGTCGTGTCTATACGTAGCTAATTATTGACATTGATTTGTGAGTGTGCAATAAAAAATTAAACGTTAAATATAAAAAAAAAATTTATTAAGTTCTGATTTTTTACCCACGCCTTTCCCTTTCGGCGTGGGTAACTCCGGTCGGAGGCATGGCCGTTTGGCGGTCCGGTCTTCAATAATGACGGCCGTCCTCGTTCACGGCTCGGTTCACTCCCGGCGCTGCTTCCCTCGGAGCCGTTACCCCCGGGCCCGCCGCTCCTATAGGCGCCGCTGCCCCCGGGCCCACCGCTCCCGTCGGCAGTCTCGAGGCAATGACTCCGACGGAACCCAGTCACTTGGATTTGTATCCTCATCTTGCCTAACAAAAAGTTAAAAATATGTAATAGAACCTATTGGTTCGATAATTATCTATGACACTAATAACTTCAAAGAAAACTAAACATATTACATCTAAACCTTTGTATTTGTAGTTATAAAAATTATGAATACTTACAGAAATACGCCTCGGCAGCAGCTAGTCTGGCCTCGGCGGCGGCCACTGCAGCGCACCAGCGCTCCGACAAGGCCACCAGCTCGGCTGTGTCCAACCGCCGCCGCCTCTCCTCGAAGGCCACTGGTAGACTGAGGCGCTTATAAGATGCAGCCGCTCCGCTACCAGCGCCTGGTCCGACCGGTCCTCTTGACAGCTGTGCAGGCGGAGCAGGTTACGGGGAATGCTGTAAAATATTTGAATGTTACATTCATATTATCTACCGACATCATGATAACAGGACCCGAAATTGAGAGAAAATACATAGTAAAAACTCACACTATAAACACCTTGCTCTTGCAAGACAAAGTGAAACAGCTATAACTTCAACTAATTGCAAATAAAACATTATTTACATAATGTCTTCTACTGGCTCTTCGATCAGCGGCTCGGTTCTAAAAAAAAGATCAAGTTTTTAATAAAGTTACACTACCAAGACTATAATTTGATTAATTATGTACTTAATTAACTTAATTTTTTCCTAATATTTGTTAAAAATGCAGGCACTACACATCCCAGTGAAGCGGACACACCATATTACTTTCCTCTAGGACACACCATGTTACAAAAAAAGGCACTTTAACATCATTAAGTGTAAGTAGGTAGGTTATTATTACATCAGCCCGCACTGGGCCCATATCATGGATTATGGCCCACTCCTCACAGAGAGGCCTGTGTCCCTCCAGAGAATATTATGGGCTGATTATGACCTAGGTTATTCACAGGCCTCCGATTGTTGTACAGCTATGTTGAACACCCATATCTAATCAACCAGTCATACTTAGGCCTCTTGTTAACAACCGTTTTTGTCAACGGGTAACGGGCCGACCCGTCGGTCGTCGGTCAACACACTTCTATGAAATGAGGTGGTCCACTGCATCGGACCGACTCCCGTCGCGTTAACAAACACCCACACTAACCTATTGAACACTGCGCGTCGGCTTGTCGTCCGTTTTACAAGTCCGGACCGTTGTCGTTAACAACCGGGCTTACTCGCTATCGGCTGCGCCGCCGCGTCCGTTTCGGAGGCAATCACCGATGCTAAAAAATAAAAGAAAACTCAAACCATGCAAGAACAAAATTAATTAGCATATTACAGGCAGACTGCACATCATAATATCCATAAACACTTTTATTAGTATGCCCAAAGCCTCAAAAACATTCTAGTAGCTGCCACACCATGTTAGAACCACAATAAGATAAACATTCAGAGAAGCTCAACCATCATTTCATCATCCATAGGTATCAGATAGTCGCGATCATTAGATGTGCATTTATGGACACGTCTGTAAAACATAAAAGATCTGTCTGCAGATTATCAAAGTTATAACTTACATTTTGTAAACTTGCTCGACTTGCTCTAACCACGTTAAAAAAGATGTAGGTAATGTAGGTACTTGTAGGTCGCAATGATTGCAAATGAACTGATTGATGATGATTTACAAGGTTTGCTATATAAAATAATTGCCATATTAATCTGAAATTAAAAAAGCAATTCTTATAATATAACATTGGCACTAATGAAATAAAATATCTCTAAATAAATGAAACTTACGTACTTACTATAACGATCTTCACTTTACGAAGTTGAATGAATTGAATTGAAAACTTTTTGACATTGACAGGCAGAACTTGACAGGTTAGCAGTTGGTACCAACAATCAGTAAAAATAATCCATGTTGATTTCCTGTTTCATTTTCTAACTTATTACGAATCCCGATACCCGTATATATTTTATGTGAACTCATTTGTAACGATAGGTGTGTGTGACAAAATGATTAAAAAAGACATCAAAACTGGCCAAGTGCGAATTTGACTCCCGTTTTGTAGTACAATTTATTGGAACGAATTTATTCGACGAAGAAATATAGTTCCTGTCTGAGAAAAATTGTTGGTCTTTGCAAATAAAATTGATACGATACACTAATTTTTAATATGACTATAATAAATATATCACTTCATAAAATTGGTTATTAGGTACGATAAATCTTAGTTCGCTTATATCTTAATAGATGGCGTGTGTAACAAACAACTAACATTTTACCCTTTTTATTTTACGTTCTACTACGTTTCTACCTGGGAGCCGGGCAGCCGGGTGCTCGGCACCGAAAGTGCTTCATAGGAATTGTTACAAAAACAACTGTCGTATGACAACTTTTACTTGAGCGTATTATAAAAATATACCTCGAAAATTTTCAAACTCAAATAGGCGTTGTGCCGCACTTGGACAAGTTTTGAACACCGCACTAATGCGGCCAGCAGCACTGGGTAGACTCTCTTCAACCGCGTGCGCATACGCCATCATAGCACCATACGAAATATTTCTTGAACGCGCAAGTGCGTTTGCCGCAAAGGGTCAATGAGCTATTTACTTGAGAGTTTGCAAATAATTCAGCAAGCAACGCGTTAAAAGGGTAATTGACTGATCAATAAGCGCCCGAAGTTACATGTTGCGCCCTTAGCTTATGGCGCTAGGTAACTGATCAGTGTTCTAATAGACTCTGTGCGTCGTACCTCTAAAGAATATGCATTCATCACAGCAGCGACACTGCGAGTAGTCAGCTGGCACAAACATGGCTCGCCATTTGCCGTACTTCCGGTCACAGTACTGACGGTAGTCAGCTGGGTTCACTCTGCGTTCTCTGGGAAAAGGTAAGGTTGTCAATGGTGCCGATTCTCTTGTCACAAAATTCTCTAAACTAAACAAAAAATCACTAAAATTTAGTTTAGTCCTGTCATACGATCAAACTCATTCTGAAATAGACTTTAAATGACACAACTTAACTATTAGGTCTTTACCTATGAAATTGCCGTTCTGCAGTACTGGCCATTTCAAATCAAAATAATTTTTGTTTGGCTAAGAATTCTAATTTCAAATTAATTTTATTTTAAAAACATGGTTTTTTTTTTCCAAAAGTAGTCATTTCTTTATTGATTAGTGTTACATTTTCATCGCATTTCAATCTTTTTCGTCATCATGGATACGTAAAAAATTCGAGTAATTATGGAATATGAGTACCGTCGTGGCAGCAACGCGGCACAAGCGGCACGCAACATCAACGACGTTTACGGAGCTAACACTACAAACCAACGCACCACCTGTTATTGGTTTGCTCGCTTCCGTTCTGGAAATTTCGACCTGAAAAATGAACCTCGCAGTCGTCCGAAGACTTTGGTCGACAATGACGAATTAAAGGCGATTGTGGAAGCTGATGATACACAATCTACGGCTGAATTAGCAGCAGCTTTCGACGTTAGCGTCAAAACAATATTGGTCCATTTGCGTCAAATTGGCAAGGTAAAAAAGCTTGACAAATGGGTGCCCCACGAACTCAATGATCGCCAGCGCGAAGTACGCGTCGAGACGTGCCTTGAACTGCTCAACAGACACACAAATGAAGGAATTTTGAACCGCATTGTTACCTGCGATGAAAAATGGATTCTGTTTGATAACCGCAAGCGCTCAGCAAGTTGGTTGGATCCTGGTTCAGCACCTAAACAATGCCCTAAACGAAAACTTACCCCTAGAAAAGTGATGGTCACTGTTTGGTGGTCTAGCGCCGGTGTGATTCATCACAGCTTCTTACCAAACGGGGTGAGCATTACTGCAGATGTGTACTGTGAAGAACTGAACACAATGATGGAGAAGCTGGCGCATCTCCAACCAGCATTGCTCAATCGCTCGTCTCCGCTGCTCCTGCACGACAACGCGCGACCTCATACTGCACAGCAGACGGTCTCCAAGTTGCAAGAACTGGGGTTGGAAGCTCTCTGTCATCCGCCCTACTCACCAGACCTTGCGCCTACAGACTACTACTTTTTCCAGAATTTGGATAACTTCTTGGCGGGAAAAAAATTCAATACCCGAGAGGCAGTACAAAATGCCTTTGAAGAATTTGTTGCCTCCCGTCCAGCTGATTTCTTTAAGAAGGGCATCAATAAACTGCCACTGCGATGGCAAAGATGCATTGATTGCATGGGTGATTACTTCGATTAATACAAATAAAAAATTCATGAAAAAAATTCGTTTACATTTTTTCATACAAAACGGCAATTTCATAGGTAAAGACCTATTATAATTTAGTTTGACAGCACTAAGATGGCACAGATTAGTTTAGTGAAAATGCTATTCTGAATTTGACGATTTAACTTAAAATTTTGTCCTATATCTAAAATCCTCTAACTAAATCTGACTATATTTAATCGTGATTAAAAATGTGTGGAATAAAATTAGATGTCATGAACTAAAATTCAAACCAACACCTCGACTTCAGTTACAAAAAACAGTACTTTATTTTTTTATTTTCTTTTGCTTATATCTCGAAAACGGTGTGTCCTATCGCAAAAATAATTTGACGACACGGTTGGCGCAGTGGCTGAGCGATGGACGGCTGCGCAACATGTCGCGGGTTCGATACCCGCACGGAACAAATATTTGTATGATCTGCAAGTAGTTGTTCCGGGTCTGGGTGTTAGTGTATGTGAGTTTCTATGTTTGTAAACGCACCTACGATACAGGAAGAAATTCCTAGTGTGGGGCAAAGTATAAAAAAATAAATTTAAAAAATCATTTCGACCCCCTTTAGGAAACCCTTAAACCCCTAATTCTCAACATGTTGGTAATTATTTTTATTTTTCTCTTTATTTTCCATACAAAAACTGAAAAATTCCATTAAAAACACGCCGAGGCTGCCGTGCATGCGCGTCTCTGGCTCTAAAAAAAAACACGGGGTAGGGGGAAAACAAGTACCAAGTGGAGGCGCGCGGTTGTCAAATTCGATTTTAGTTGTGTCAAAATAAGTTTTAAATTTAGAGAATTTATTTGGCAGAATAGCTCCAAGATTCCCATAGTCAAAAGTAAGGAATTTTAGTGATAGTTTAGTTAGTTTAGTTCGGTGTACAAGAGAATCGGCACCATTATTTGCAATTTGACAGTTATGTTACCGCGCCACCGAGCCGACACGACGCCGCGCTGCCACCGCGCCAACGCTCGCCGTGCCGTCACCACACCGCTAATATTGATTTAATCTTTTAATTGTTTTTTTTTATTCCGTCGCCGGCTGCTTGCAAAATTGCACGCGCTTTATAATACTTTAATTAATCAAGCGTAGCGGGCGCGGCGGTGGCCCCCACATATCGTCCGCAATTTACTGGTGAATGACATCACTGAAACGTTATTTTATGAAAGTAAGTTGGTATGTTTTCCTAGAGTGCGTTTTTTGACACCGTAAAGTCAATTCCCAATGCCGTCATTTTCATGACAGCCGGCAGCCGTCACTGCGGCCGGGCGGCCGATACGTGGCGGTCACCGGTCTTCTAAGAAACCGTAGCTTGGCTTGTCCATAAAAACTGCACCTCTTTGTAAATTCTTTATCATTACCCGACTACGGCAAAGCAAAAAGTATGGGTATGTATGTATGTTTATCTGTTCCCTCATAACTTCTAAACTAGGTACACATCATAATTTGAAAAATGAGTTATCTTTGGAAGCGTCTTGATTATCCGCTAGTTATATTTTTTTTTTATTATCAATAAAAGAAGTGGGATAACAATTTTAGTGACCGGTAACTGTCGTCCTAATAAAAATTAAGCTGGTCATAAAGGCCTGCGCAGACGACGGGATTTTCTCCGCGGTGGAGAAAAAAGTACGCTCCGCGAATAAAAAGTCCGCCGCGAGATTTACCGCAAACTCAACGCACACAGTGTGCGATCATTTGTTGCCCGGAAATGGTTTTTTCCTCGAGCGCACAACACGGACTAAAGTCCGCCATGTGCGTTGCTTCGCCTAATCACACGAGTTCTATTTTTTTCGGGGACTCCCCCGTACCTACTTTTGTCCGGTCCGCTCTCTGCATGTCCTCGGTTATTCGGGGGACTTTTTGTACGCGGTACTTTTAATCCCTCGTTTGCGTTACTCGATACAGTTGTAAGCGATCTATTTTTAGCGGATAAAAAGTCCGCGGACAAAAATCCATCGTCTGCGCAGGCCTTAAAAGATACAGAAAAACAAAAAGTAATTTACTTGCAAGAATCTCGAAACAGCTCGCATTCCGTATGGTTATTGAAATGAGGACACTGCGGACACAGCTGGTAATCTACAAGTAATAAGATTGTTAGGTAAACTTTCATGTTTTTATTAAATTTTACTCAATAAACAACTTGCTGGCAATTTAGTAACTTAGGGTAGAGAATTTAAGGTTCGTATTCGATTATGGATCGGTCCACATCGCGACGTGAAGCGACGCTGCGCGCACTTTTTTTAACAATAATGGAACTTATTTTCTTCACGCAAAGGTATAATTTCAGTGCCTACACACTGCCTTTCCTATTTTAGGGATGAATTATCCATCATAAACCGTGCGTTACTTCAAAAAATAATTATAAAAATACTATCAAAATCGTAGTCCGACGTTGTCGTAGGGAATAGTCTCCGAGCATTCAGATTCTTTCGCATCTTGAAACTCTTGTAGTTTCTGCTAATTTCAAACCGTCTCCTTGTCAAACATGGACACCTATGGTTATGTACGTATGTCCTATTCTTGACTTTGAGCATTTCAGGACGAAATTTGTCGCAAGAGCACGGCTCATCGAGACTACGGCGCTGTGGGAGTAACTCTGCATACAAAAGTTGTCTATGAAAAAAAAATAGTGGTAAGAGTTTTTTTTATTCCAAAGGGAAACGGTTCATTCGAAGAAGAAAGGGCCATTTATACCCAAGCGGGTGTAGCACCCTAATTGCATAACAAATGTTCAATCACAATCTGTCGAGTTTTGGACGATATAGCTCATCCATTGCTAAATAGGTTTGAAAAATTCGTCCCCTCAACAACGTAAATAGCGCAATAAACGCGGGTGAACTGTCAAAATGAAACCCATTGCCATCGTATATGGAATATGCATGTTTTTTATATTTTTTTATTCGATAGGATAGATTAAAAAATTCGACGGCAAAAAGCAATATAAAGTACTTAAAAAAAGGTTAAAAATAGCCAACCGACCCGGGCTATTTAAACGCCCTCCATTTGGTGCTTGGTGTGGTGACGTCACAGTCTATGACAACAAACAAACAAGTGTCAAGTCAATGTCAAACACTCCTACAAAACTCATTGATATTTTGATTGTTGTCATAGATTGTTACGTCATATTCACTCTGACCAATAGCGTCGCTTTTCAAGTAGGTATTTGAATTTCAAACAGTTCTTTGGCACTTAAACAAAAAAAAAAACTCGCTCAAAAAGAAGTTTTATTGGAAAATATTGATGGAGGCATAATGCTGAAGTAATATATATATTATTAAAAAAAAATCTTAACCCCTCATCTCCTCATAAAATCACATGCATATTCCCACATATTCCCGATTGTCATTTTATCAGAATACCCGCGAAATTTCGCGGTTGTATAACTTTTTTAATTACATTCGAGATTTTTAATTCATATTGTTTATGTACCTATGGCATAAAGACTGAATAATCAAACTGAAAGACAATTTTTTTTTTGTCATCATCCGTTTTCTATGGAGAACTCTTACCAATTCGGTCCCTACAAATAGGCCTCACGGTCCTGGGACTGTTGAATTGCACCACGCTATTAACCAGGGCGTTTCGTTCGCATCTGTCGTAGTCTATACCAATTTCGTTGTTCCGCACCAGAGACAGTATATCCGTTTCTCGCCAGAACTCACTCGTATCCTTGTCTTTGTCAATCAAACTTGTGAAGGGGAGGTACTAGAAAGAGATGGGAATAGTTTTCCATGAAAGAGGTTTATTGAGGAGGTTAAACGTAAAATAGGTATGTGGAAACTTTCGTAAACAATCTTCTCTAAGCAAAGGCTCTACAAATATTAGGTATTGTTTTTACGACTTGGTGGTTTTTTTGCCTATGGTCTGGACTCTGGACTCTAGGCCTACCTGGAATCTAAGCAGTCAGACCTGGGACTGACATCGATACTAGAAAAAGAACTCACTGGCTTAGATCATAAGGCCGGCCACATACATACGGAAACGGAATTCCGAAACGGATTCCGTTTCGAAATATCGATTCGAAATTCCGAAGACAGCAAATCCTTACGCAATAAAGGATCTATCACACGTACAGAAAAGTAGTTCTCCGTTTGAAATTTTAATTGATTCGAAATTCCGAATCGGAAGTCCGTTTGTATGTGGGTGACCTTTTGTATGGATTTGCTGTCTTCGACATTCCGAACCGATGTTTCTAAACAAAATGCCCATTGCCACTAACACTAGGTAACATCGTAACATCTAAAAGAACGCCTAAATAAACGCGCGTTATTGGATTTTCAACTTTCGCCGCTGAGCCGAGGGTTGAAAACCCTACAGCGCGCTTTTATTTATTACTTAATTTAGGTATCGCTCAATGTTCGAGAAAATTACCGGTAAGTAAGCTTCTGTCTGGTTTTCAGGAACACTAGCGGATTGGGTCAAAGCCATTGGTTCTTCGTCCAACAAAGTGAGCACGGGCAGCTTACTTTTACACACCACATGACTGATATTGATCGATATAAAAGTAAAATAAACGAAAAAGGCGATAGAATATTTCATTATTATGATTTTACTATTTTTTTAATTCTCTAATGTAAAGTTTTACAAAATGTGGACATGCTTTGACAAAACTTTGACATCGCAGAAGTTACAATGTTATAGGAAGATTTTATTGATGGCCTGATACTCTACTTATTGTACACTCAAGGAACATAATATACTCGAGAAAAAAAACATCCCCGCTTTACGTGTAGGGATGGGAGGTACCTGCCCTAATAAAAAAATATTTAGCATGATTTTACTCATGCCAAATTACACCTTTCTACTACTAAGATTCTCTGAGCTAAGCCAGATAGTCAGACGGACACGGCGAAACTATATCGGTTCCTTGTTGACAACTACAGAACCATAAAAGCCAGAAAAACCGACCCGAGTAGATCTCTACATTTTGCCCTCACCGTACTTAGTCACGCGAAAAAGTAGGTACCCATACTGAGAAGAGTGAGCTCACACATTTAGGCTAAGTACACATGTAACGCGCATTAACGCGCGTCAACACGCGATCAAATTTAGAGAGTTCAGATACGAGCGATAATGCGCGTAGCAAGAGTAATCTTGTAAAAAAAAAAAACGTGCAATCACGATGAATGCGCGCGCTCAACTGAACATCAAATCGCGTCTGTTTGCACGAGCCTTTAATATCAAAGCGCGAGTCAACGCGCGATCCGCGCGATCGCCTGCAACTAGAAACTTTTTCTCTGAGCGCTGCATTGACGCTCGCAGACGCGCGTTAACGCGCGCGCATGTGATCGGTTGTTAGGTATATATAGGATGTCTAAACGCGCGTCAAAGTTTTGCCATCTGAATAAAGCCTTAGCGTTTCCTTATACGTCATTTTGTCCGAGACGGCTGCAGCCCGAGGTTTCAAAATGAAACAGAAACGCGGTAGGGCGAATCTAAGGCCGCGCGCACTTAGGACGCGATTTTTTATCGTAGGTACGTAAACCCGTGATTGTTGCCGTACGAGTTGAATGCACACACTGAATACCTACGTTTTTCTCCATCTAATAGGTAATCGGTAATGTTTTGGTCATCTCGTTTTCGTGAAGTCTTCTTTGGAGCGCGATGAATGATTTTCTAATAATTCTCTTACGGCCAGTTTCGTCTGGCCGTTAGGGTGCGGTTCCTTTGCCGTAATGTTGGCTTCACTGCTTAATTTTAAAACCGGACCTATTAGAGTGCCGTAGCGGCATAGCGTATTCGTATTGGTCCTACAACAGTGAAGCCAAAATTACGGCATAGGAAATTTTATACGCTATAACTCGAGAGCCTGCGGCGGCGCAGCGTCTCGTGAACCGCATGGTGTGTAAAATATAGTTAAAAAGACATTAATTCGATGAATTTCATTGAAGTTTTAACTTGATTCACTCTGATCCTACAAACATATCAGTAAAATTATTTAGTGGTATATTTTACAAAAAATAAAACCATATCTTCACATAGGTACAACCGTTTATTCGTCATGTAAAATACGTTACAAAAGACTCCATACCAACCAAGATAGGAATTGTGTCTATGCCTATGAAGGCATAGATATATTCAAAATATTCCTGCACATACAACTTAGCACAACCCCTAGGGTAATAAGGGCCTTACTTACGGGAGTTACCCTGCCCGTTTTAGGGTAAAAAACGACATCTTCTTACCCTTTAAGTAGAACGGCCAATAATAAAAGGTTTTCTTGCAGTTCATAAAACTATAAATAATTATGACGGATTTTAAGTGTTGGTGCATTAATTTGATAAGCTGAATATGGAAGGAGTGCGAGCCATAGAGACATAATGACTTAAATTAAGATTTTAAAGTCATATGTGCAGTATATTTTATAATAAAATCATTCGGTTTCACACAATCCAATACCGAATATTATTTTTCACTTTGATTATTTAGATACTTTAAAATAATCAAAGATTTTACATTACATTTATTGAGCTAACATTTCTACTTTTAATATCAAACTCTGTAGTTTTCTCTATTTGATTACAAATAAGGTCACTTGGTCTGTAAGTTTATTTACTAATATCTGAGCAATAATGTTTTAGATTGTTGAATTTAACTAATACTATATTAATTACATTAATTTAAATGTACGACTCATTTCAAATGCTGATTTACTCTCCATACAAAGGAAAATAGTTATTTTAAAAATTTCAGAGAGAGACAAAGAGTCACTGTAGAATAATTATCTACAATACGGCCGATAAATCATGGCCGATCCGAACTTTGCGCAGAAGGCTGCGCAATAACATTTTTTAGAAACCAAATGGTGACATGAGGCGAGTGTGAGTGAGAGAATATGCGCGAAAGTTCAGAGAGCCTATGTTCAGACCGGTCATGATTTATCGGCGTATTGTACCTCCTTTGTTTATTTGTCATTCGGTGGAAACTAATGCACATTCTTACCGCCTTATTCATAAACGCTGCATAAAGTTAAGTTATAAATTAGCAACTGTTTAACCATACATTTTCGACGTTTATACGGCTCTTTAACTTTAAGAAACGTTTATGAATAAGAGGGTTATAGTACTTCTTTAGTGAATATTTCTAGAATGTTCTATCTATTTGTCTATGTTTCATATAATATTTTACGGCAGTGTAATTTTAAGTCATATTGTCTAATTAGCTTTTAGTTTTTCTATGGAATTTGTCGGTAGCAGCTCGGAGTCTGGATTTGTGCCCGGTTGATGACAATAGACTCGCCCCCTATTACATGGTACTTACCTAATACTTAACTGGCGAAATGTGAGTGTACATATGTACACCTCTGCCCAACCCTTTTGGGAAACAAGGCCTGATGTTTTTATATCGTATAATTAGTGTATGAAATATCAATCTAATACCGGGAATATAATTTAGGATTTCGATTTTACGTAGGAGTTTAGTTATCAATATTGCAAACAAATACTCTTTAAATTTTAAATCAATGCGCTTTAGCCTAGCCTAAAATACTAACACTTTTAATACTTGAAGTCAATACTGCCGTACGCCAAACAATTTATCGTCAGATTAATATTAACTTTAGATAATTATCATCAAATTATACTCCATTTGAAATAAGATTAGACATTTAAACAAACCTTTTTACAGTCCGTCCGTTCAACCGATTTCGACTTCTATACCGTTGGTATAAGAATGGCATTGAAAGCAAAAAAGGATACACAATACCAACTGTGTACTGCAGCTGTGGTCAAAATTGGTTGAACGGACTGTAAAATAGGTTTATTTAAATGTCAGATCTTATTTCAAATGGAGTATAGTTATAATAATATGGGTGTAAAAAGACACCTAACGCAGCAGAGGGTCACATTTTCTTCCCGTCATTGTGAAATTCTGTATCCTCGGAATCTTCTGTTGGTTTTTTACACCAAAAATAAAAGTTTCCAGCCATTATTTTTGCGCAATGTTCTTACTTAATGCGTAGATGACGGCTAGGCGATGGGTCTTTTTACACCTTGTATACTTTTATATGAATACACGCCATATCTAGATAAACGTGACAGTACAGTCTTCTCTTTTCCATAAAACTGACGATATATCATAAGACATAATGAACCGCTTTAATTGTCTTCAAAATGGACGGAATCGGACATTTCATTAAAACAAACTCAACTTTTAAACAAATAACCAACAAACTTGACTAGATATGATAACACAGACTGAATGGAAGAAATTAACGCTAATGAAAACCGTACAATATGCTATAACGAGCAAATAAGTTATTTTTTTTAATGAATAAGTCTATCTTTTCGCTTTAAAGGTAACCAAATATAAAAGTACTCTGAAAAGGACAGTGCAAATTGCAAACTTTGCTGCAGTAATAGGTTTTTATATTTATGAGCTTCAGTTTAATTTTTTTGTGTATTTTTAGCCCCAATTGTATACTATATTAATATAGTACCTATTCGGTAGATACAATGATATAGAACAAAGGTTGTTTGTTGACAATAAAATGGTTGCTTGTCCGTGTATACATCTTTTTGGGGCTGACTGAACATATCGAAGGGTAAAATGAAGAAGTATTGGCATAGGCCCGAGGGTAAAAACGGTTAAATGGTAAACTTCAAAGCGAAAAGTATTTAGACTTTTTAACTTAATAAAGGAGTTCCAAGTCTAGAAAAACTTTGTAGAAAATGGGAAAACCTAAAATACAGACCATCTGGCCCGGTGACGGTACAATCCTTTCACAGTTATATCACCTCTTAATTAGCATCACTATCAAAATGACAATGATCTTTATCGTCGTTATGATAAGGTTGCTATTGGGTTGTTGTCCCTGATAAGTCTCTCAAAATCACAGTGATGTTTATTCTCGTTACAATAAGGTTGCAGTTGGGTTGATGCTGTCAGAGGTAAAGTGACTGTGAAATGACTAGAAGACAGAGCTGTTGGTGAACAAACAATTACAGACTGGTGATTTCGTTAGTTCCACTTTCAGCCACCGAGTCAGATAGTTTGTGGCGCTATAAAATATTAACCTGCTGACGAACAGACATCTTACGTCAGCCTCTAGAATTACGAACACAATACTAATTACCCAACTACGGAGAAAAAAGGCAAGATCATAGTTTATTTCGAAGATAGGAATGATAGAATGGGAAGAATGGGATTTGAACTTTGTCGTTCATGACATTGAGTTGAGGTTGCAAAACTTGACAATTATTGAAGATTCTGAATTCAAGATATCGTGTGAGGTCTAAATAAAGCGCGATTTTACTGCGTAGTTGAGCACTAGTTATAAAAAATACAGTTTCAGAGATTCGCAAACCTAACGCCTAGATCGCTTACCTACCGTATGCTAGTCCTGAGATCCATCAAGGCACTGGCCGTTATAACCCCATGCCTTGGCTTGCCAATACAACTGCCATAATCAGCATCCCCACCTATAGTGACTGTCGAAAAAGAGGTTGAATTTCTTCTGTGTTGAACCATAGACTTTTTACCACCACTCATACAACCAGTTTCTGAGGGACTCTGCCTTGTCACTGGCTGGAAATAATCGCCATGACAGTTTGTATTTTCGACCCATTCGTGTCTATGTTCAAAGAGTTTTGTCGCTCGAAGAGGTTTTGTTAGGCTCTGGTCTGGTCTATGTTCTTTGAAGGGTCGTTCCAAGTGTGGTCTAGCTTTTGGTCGAGACTTCTGGTCGGCGGATGCGCTCAAATGTTTGGTCTTTGTGTAAGATTTTATTGTTTCCTGTTCGTGAAAGCTCTTGCTGCTTTTGCTTGTGGCAGTTGGTAGAGGGTGCGTTTTGTTGCTGAAAGGAATGTTAACTATAGTTGTATTATTGATTCACTGGAGAAAACTGACTGGTTCTAGGTGTCTTTTTGTAAAATAATTTGGTCATATTTATTATATTACTTATACACTTATTATACATTTGTTTTACAAAAATACTTACCGCCTTATTCATAAACGCTGCATAAAGTTAAGTTATGAATTAGCAACTGTTTAACCATACATTTTCGACGTTTATACGTCTCTTTAACTTTAAGAAACGTTTATGAATAAGAGGGTTAATATAAGTCGATTAAACAAACTAAAGAACACTATAACAATAATAAGACAATATTATTTTACAAATTGACAGCTAGAACCTGCTTTTTTTTTCAGTAAATCAATAACGTAAGCATAATGTTGGATTAAAACGGTATAGTTCTGTTTGGCGAAGTACGCTGGCTGGTCATAAACTATTTGACAACCAATTCGACCATAGGCAGACTTACTTAGGTAGAAAATTATAGTAAATGACAATTTCTTCGAAGCTTCACTTGAATATTGTGATTTTCAAATTTTTCACTGTGAATAGCCATAATCAACTTTAAAATTCCTACATTTGTCGTTGCAACATACCTATAATGAGTTTTTCTAGGCTGTCCGTTGTATGTTGTTTGTGATCCCTTGGCCATTATGCTGTATAGTTTGTTCCGGTAGTCATCCACTGACATTTGTTTGTCATCCCTCAGTGGTAGGAGAACGTCGGACAGTAATATGGGTTCATCCCGTTCACGGTGGAATCTAGAAAGATAAAAATGGGAATTATATAAATGTATATATTTAAAAAGATATATATAACGAGAGAAAATTAGTGTCCTTTTAAAAATCGAGATCGAAGTCAATAATTATGGAGTTTACATTTTTCTCTTATTTGCCATATCTATAGTTATATATATAACTATCTGTGCCCCGCGGTTTCACCCGCGTAAATGTCCATCCCGTGGGAATATAGGGATAAAACGTATCCTATTTCCTATTCCAGGTCATGTCTACCCGTGTGCTCATCCTCTCCTCTCTAAAGTAGGGAACGTCGTGGAGACGCGGCGCCCGGCGTCGAACGGTTCGCGTATTGCATTTTTATATCGTGATATCTTCGAAATTAAATGTCCGATTCGAATGAATTAAAAAGTATTTTACTGCTACATAAATACCCTTGATGTTGAAACTATTTATTTGAATAAGAATTAATATTATGTCGATAAAACTCCTTCGCAAATAATGCATTAACTTCGAAAAAATTTGATTACCATAAAAAAGGTTATAGTGAGTCAATCTTAAAAGATAGACATATGCCGTCGCGGACTATTTTTTAGAAATTTGAAAGAGGAACAATTCCATCATACATGATATTTGCGTAACTTAAACTGTTTACGCAGCGCACGCAACGGAAGCTCTCAAAAAGGAATATTTTTTCCCGTTTTTGCAACATTTTTCATTTATGCTCCGCTCCTATTGGTCGTAGCGTGATGTTATATAGCCTTCCTCGATAAATGGACTATCCAACACAAAAATAATTTTTCAATTCCAATCAGTAGTTCCTGAGATTAGCGCGTTCAAACAAACAAACAAACTCTTCAGCTTTATAATATTAGTATAGATATATAGGTCGTATATATAGTTTATCATATTCTGTGAAAATGTTAATGACCACCACTTTGGCAGACAGACGGACAGATATGCGAACAGACAAACAGACGGGATAGGCTTAGTAATAGGGGAACCCTAAGCACAGATTAAGACAGATACTTCACTCCTATAACGTTACCTACAAAAATATTACAGTCGTTTCGTGCGCGCTAAAATGTACCTTACGTGGACGCCCGAGAGTACCGACTGGATTTTTTGTTAGTCCATGACCTCGAACGAGTGACGGAGGCCTGCCCTAAGCACCTTTTGAACAAGTACAGAATCCTAAAAGTCCTCTTAAAATAATATTCAAAGATTCAGTACTCACTTGCCCACATACTCATGATCCAGCGCCCGTTCAGCGCTGAGCCTCTTAGCAGGGTTGAAGACCAACAGCCGCTGCACCAAGTCCGCGGCATCGCGCGGCGCGCACGACAGCAGCGCCGTCAGACTGGCGCCGCCGCTCTGGTTGCCGGCTTGCTCGCGTATCAAAGACGAGCCGTAGCCGCTGCATACTATCGCTATGTCTAGAAATTGTGGTGCCAGATGCTTAGAACAATTGAATTAAGTCGTATTTCTAGCACTACATTATACTCAAAGAAAGAAAAAAAATTTTCCCATCCAAATAAGTAGTTCTCTTTAAAGTTAATGTTACACAATATTTGGTCGGTATTAAAAAAAAAAAACTTTTGGACAACATTATATATGTATACAACATAGGATTTATTTAGTACCTATCATGATTGCAAAAACGGCACTTCTCATCTCTCATCTACACAAATGCTCAAACGAAACAATATGGCTTAGCTTAGATATAGAACCATTACATGTTTTGCTCAGTCTCAAAAAGACGATGTTAAAAAAAGCAAGCGGAAATGACTAAAATAATATGTGGTGAGGGAACGTACCTTCGGGAGAAGGTCTAGGTAACGCAGACATGATTTTCTCCACCTGGTTGACGGTTGAGGTGCCAGGGAACAAAGGCTTGCCGGTCAGCATCTCACCCAAGATACAGCCAAGCGACCACATGTCGATACCTTTAGTGTAGCTGGAACACAGAAAGGGGAAAAAATAAATAAATAACACATTATTTAATTTGTATATAGAGTTGTGTGTAACAACACTATGAATACATACTGTTCTTAATAATCTAAGATTGAACTAAAATAACTGCCAAGAACTGCACCAGACTGCTTGAAGTGATCGTCTTTTTTTTGGTTTTCTGCAGTAAGATTTATAAATAAGGGTCGCGTAAAGCGACGCGCACTTTTTATGAACCGATACAATATCGAATTTATTTACTACACAATAAGGTACACGCGCTGCGCAGCACCGCGCGTCTCAGCGTACTTTGGCACGTGTCAACCCTCGCACTGAAATTATACCTGATTGAGCAGACCCTAATTATGAATTTTTAATATTATGGAATGGTAGTGTCCACCGAAGGTTGATTTCTAGCCGAAGCCGATTATTCGGCTATTGCCACAACCTTCGGCCGAAGCCAAAGGTTTAGGTTAACACTAAGAAATCAGATCAAGAAAGTCTATGTTGGCCGTCGTTGTCTTGTTGAGCTTGTCATAAATAATAACACTTCGAAAAACAATCACAATCAGTCTCCCCCACGTCCACCGCGCGTCGCCGCTTCCATTGCGCGAGAGCGCATTCGTAATACTTCGTTCAATTTCGGCACTTGCTAGAAGCCTTCAGCTTCAGTCAAAAGTTGAGCCAATTTTGACCGAAGCCGAACGTTTTGCCGAAACCGAAGCTAAATCAGACGGTTCGTTTGGACACTATTGAATGGCGAACAAGCCGACTGACCTGATGATGCTTAGAAGTCACCGCAGCCCCTAAACATCTGCAGTACCTACCAGAGACATCGCAGATACCTTGCCATGCCACTCAAAACTGAAATGTCTCGTGTCAATATTTGTACTTGATAAAGTTAATACTTACTTCTTGCTAGCGATGAGTATCTCAGGCGCGCGGTACCAGCGCGTAGCGACGTAGTCAGTGAGGCATGGGTCGGCTCCTTCTTCTCCACCCGAGTAAAGACTAGATACGGACCGAGCGAGACCGAAGTCGGCTAGCTTCACCCTGTATCATAGAGCACACATCATAGGATAGGTTTATTTGATTGTAAGTGCATGATATAGCTTGTTGTGGGTTTAAAAACCCGTTTCGTAAGCTACAGGAATGGGTCCGAAACCTGGTATTAGGTTAAAAAATGGTATTGAGATAAGATATGACTTTCAATCAATCTGCCTAGCCTTTTCCCAACTATCTTGAGGTCGGCTTCCAAGCCTATCCCGGCTTATCTGACCTCCACAACCCAGTAACTGGGTAATACGATACCCCTTGGTAAGACTGGTTTCAGACTTTCGGGCTTCGGCTTTAATGACAGCCGGGACCAACGGCTTAACGTGCTTTCCGAGTCACAGAGGAGTCTCAGTATGTAAAGACGGTCATTGGTCACCCATTCACTGACCAACCCCGGCAAGCGTAGCTTAACCTGATGGATCGACCCGTGCACATTAACATGGCACTTGGCTTGGAACTCAATACTCCCCGCGATACCCGCGCCGCGCCCCGCCTTCGCCATGCGGGGAAGCCCCCGGGAGATACAAACGTCTTTGAGCCAGGTGCCATGTTAATGCGCACAGGTTGCACTTAGTTACTTAGTAGCACGAGCTCCTCGAGATAAGATATGGTTAAGATATGACTTTATCAAATTATTATTATTGGTTCCTTGATTACATTTGAATACATTGTAAGTTACATTTTTAAATATTTATTCTTTTTTTATTTGGCAATCGAGGGTAGGAAGGGTAGACTGTAAACTCATGTCATGAGAGTGAGATTTCTGTTAGGAGTTAACAGTTGACGATGTCGAAGGGCACTTACGATGGCCTAAGCTTTCTACGTCATAGCATAGTAGATAAAACCTCTTTTTGCAGTCGGATAAAAATTATCACGCCCAATACTTCCGTTCTGAAGCAGTCAAAACTGCTCTTTTACATAATGAATCAACAAAAATACTCCGAAATCACAGAACGTCACTTGCAACGATTCTCACACAAACTCTTTTGCTTCATCCACGTCCGTTCATACACGCGCTGGTTGCGAATAGGTACTGCGCACTGCGCACCTGACATTTTCGAAGAACCAATAAGGTTAGCTCTAGGTAATCCTTCAAGGGAAAATCATTTTTCTTTTAAACTAATACTGGGTGTTAGGGTAAATACCGCGATTTCAAAGTTGGTCCCATAGAAAAAGTATATTATAGATGACACCAAACCACTAGTTTCAAGGATAACGGTGTCTACCCTAACACCCTGTATAATTTTAAATAATTTCTTACCTGCAAGCACTATCAATCAACACATTGCTCGGTTTCTGATCCCTATGTATAACATTACCAGAATGTATATATTTCGTCGCTTTCAGCATCTGGTACATAATGTATCGCTTATGTATATCCTTGAGTATGTTACCACGTTTGATCACGTTGTGTAGATCTGTTTCCATGTACTCGAAGCCGAGGTAGATGTCGCGGTTGTTCAGAGCTCTGGGGTAAGGATAAGAAGTAGAAGGGTAAATACTGCACTTGAAAATTACCCTCATTTGGACTTTTATTGGTAATTTTATATAATAATTTATGTACTAATTAATGTATGTCTTTGTTCCTGTGTACTAGCTGACCCATACAATTACACAGCTGAGTGAAATGCAGGGCAATCTGTCCATTTAGCACAAGTAGGTAAAACCTGGACACAAGCACTTGGCAGTCTCGTATAGGATAACAGGCCATCAATCAATAAAAACCGGCCAAGTGCGTTTCGGACTCGCGCACGAAGGGTTCCGTACCATTATCTATAAAAACGGCAAAAATATACGTTTGTTGTATGGGAGCCCCTTAAATATTTATTTTATTCTGTTTTTTAGTATTTGTTGTTATAGCGGCAACAGAAATACATCATCTGTGAAAATTTCAACTGTCTAGCTATCACGGTTCATGAGACCTGAGGCCTGGTGACAGAGGGACAGAGGGACAGACAGACAGACAGACAGACAGCGGAGTCTTAATAATAGGGTCCCGTTTTACCCTTTGGGTACGGAACCCTAAAAACAAATGGTTTAATGTAGGCAACTCCTGCATTCATTGATATCAAGTACTGCACATACTGATAAAGTCAAGGAGATAATTTTTTCTACCCCGGGTACCTCTTATCATTCCAAGCTATAAAATAATAACGTATGATGTAGGTAGTGGTAAGATCTACTGAAACTGAATACCTAATATACACAAACACAGACGGACACAATGGACACATTGCTCCTCTTTCTCAGTTTAAACAATGGTCTGGCAGTTTGAGTACTTTATGCGGCCTACCCAAATGTCCTTTCTTTGGTATTGTTCATCGAGTCGTTGAGCTCCTTAAGCTCTGAGTTGAGCCCCTCTGTTACGGAGAAATGCTTGCACTGACTGGACCGGTCCACTCAAATCTGTGTGGTTCTTTCCTCAAAAGACCATTTCAGACATTAATCTACATGGTCCTCATATGGCCTGACCAAGATTATGTCTGGACCTTAAAAGAGACTGCAACCTCTGAGTTTGTTTCTGCCTTTCTTCTCAGAGTAGTCAGATAGGAAACGCCGACCTCATCTAGCTTATTTTTTTTTTTAATATGATGTGTAAGAGTGATTCTGATATCCTATTTACAGAATAAACAATTTCATTTCATTTCATTACATCTATGTATGGTCCCTTCCCATACAGACTAAATAAATAGATGCCAAAACTGTGAACATATTATATACCTGCAACAACTTTGGCTCAGCAATGTTTTCCTCTGAATTAAGTTTGAATAATTTAAAGTCACCTTATCTATTAAGGCCCCTATGGCAATGGACTGTAAAGTATTTATAAAAAATATGTTTAAAAGTTATTTCACTGCGTAGAAGTTAAAATAGATAAACCATTAAATTACTTGGCAAAGTACCCATTTTAGATAATCATATAAAATGGGCAGGAGTTATTAATTTACAATTCAAGTTACTGGTTCCAGTCTGCATAATACTACTCCTGGGCAAAAGCCTACCCCATCTAGGCTTCCGGCTATATCGGTCCACAGCTAATGAGTATGGAGCAAACACACACATACACAGAAATAAAGCTTAAAAAATCTTCAATAAGCTAAATAATAATGAGTTACCTGTGTATGCTATGCAGTTTCACAATATTAGGATGGTTGCGGAATGACTGAAGGAAAATTATTTCCCTAAAAGTCCGCTGAGCATCTGTCTGGTTCCGGAAGGCGTCAAATATTTTCTTAATCGCCACCACATCCTTGGTCTTTTTATCAGCAGCTTTCCAGACAATACCATAAGCGCCCTTCCCAAGCCTCTTCTTAATTTCGAACCTCTTAAGAATGTGCTCATCAATTTCAGACATATTCTTATCGGGGCTTTTCTTCTGAACTGGTTTTTGGCCCACATCTTTCTTCCGGTCGTCCTTCTTACCTTGATTTTGAGACATCAGCACCTCTTTTCAACACAAATAGTTACGCGGAGACTGTAAAATCAAATTCTGCAATCGATACCAATTAAAATTCATATATTCGCAATTTTCATGTTTTGCTATCAAACGCCTATATAAAATGTAAATTCGAAGGGTATCGTGAGCTTATTTGAATAACAGAAAAGCGTGACTACCATCATTGTCAAAATATTGATTATTTACGCTAAGCAACCAGAAACATGTCGATAGCAAACTGATGATTGGAACACCATCGCAATTTTAAAATTTAACATTATTTAATTCTACTTACGTAAAAAACAGCAGTAGTACTTCACAAATCCCATTATACGTTTTCTATTGTTTATTCAAATCTGGATATTTAGCCAATATTACTAGATAGACATCGGCACATTTGAATTCTGCCAGTCGAGTTTCATTTGTTTACGGCCGCCCAAACAACCTGTCAGTTGCCATGGTAACAAAAGATGTCAACTATAGTAATGAGGCTCAAATGTATAATCGATATTCTAAGGACTTATATTAATGTCAGTCGATATATATGTTTTTTCTTTATTTTTTTTTACTTACTAAAATAGGCAAAAGTTAACACTTTTTAATTCAAATATTTGCCAAAGTTACATCTCGTGATGTCACTGTAATCCTAATCACACTACATGACATTTTTTATTAAAAAAAAAAAAAAAAAATGCTATTTTTCAGAAACTTTATTTAAATTTTAACATTAGTACAGTAAATCTGACAATAAACACTCTAATACAGTGGAATTACATCTATTGATTGTCTTGTAATACTTCAACATTTTTACTTAGACGATAATTTCATAAATGCATAAGTACTAATACTTTTTGTAAAGGAATGACAATTTATACCAAATATTCGCTTTTTTTAAGTTGTAAATTATTTTTATTAAGTATCCTTATAATAAATATGATAAGTACCGAGTATACTTTAAACATTAAAATTAAATATTACCTATATTAATGAGGTGATAAATACCTATAGCTCATAAATATAAAAAAAAAAACCATTGACACAAGCACCATGTAAAAATATATACCTATCTAATCACAAAAATATGTGTAACAAAAACATTAATAAACAACAAAAAATAGTAAATATAACAGCGTTGTTATTAAAGTTTTTGTGGAACCTGGTGTTGGCGAAGCGTATAAACGCAGTGAGGTAGCTTGCGTGGTATCCTACTCGTTCTTTCTCTTTTTGAGAAGATTTCTCCACCGACTTTTTAACAGGTTATTTTTACCACCACCAGTATGACTTCTTGACTAAACTATACCTACTCATTGTTTATGTAAGTAACTAGGTAGTAAGTACTGTACATTGTTATAAGAATTTCCTAATTATGCAAGCACGCACTATTCTACATTTTAAAAGATTACTATTACAAATAAATAGATTCAAAATTGGAGAAGAATGATTATCAACTAGAATCTCATTAAACCAGAAAAGTTCAAAATTCGAAATAGCGACCAGCCACATTAATTTGCTTCACTAGTAATGGCTACATCTTGAGATCATCATTTTCATTATTAGGAAAAAACGCGCCTGACATTTCTATGGTTACACAAATAAATGAGGCCTCGCAAACTTGTGCATGTGTAGCTGCACAAGAAGTTAATTACTCTAAATTGCTTTACATTTACATAGTTAACATTCTCTGACCCAAAATCTAAATAATGATATAAAATTCATAATGAGATTAATCTTAATATTCGATGAACGGTCGTTTAGAATATAACTACATTTATTTAACGTTTGTTATAGAAGTGCCTCTAAAATCTAGCTCTCACTATAACCGCATTTTCCATGGATGAAAATTTCTGCTCAAAAGGTATTCCGTATTGAAAATTGCTCATGTTTTACGGTAATAAAACCTAACGACCGACAGTCAGGTGAATAGCTTGACATTGACTCCAATGAGAGTACTTAACTTATATAAGAATATCCTACTCCACTTTACTGCGTCATGACATCGTTCAACTTCAGAAACGAAAAAGGATTAGGTGTTTTTATACTTCTCACGAGAGACATTCTGGAAAGTTTAACCTTTAGAAGGCAGTAATAGCTTGTTTACCCGTACTTACAATTCGTATCCGTGGCGCTTATTATATGGATCTTTTGTTTGCGCCCAGAGGAATGTTAGCAAACAAACTGTTTGGAGCTTAGGACTGCACGACAAAAATATTCTTTATCTACTATCGATTTCTGGGTAAACAGAAAACAGACGAGATAATCTAAATATATCCATCGCTTTTCATCAGGGAGATCGAGGTCAAGAGCAGTCCCATTAATTAATAAAATAAGTACATAAAATCCGTATATGCAATTCTCACCTAGGAAAATGTGGTCTATTGAAAAGACGAAGGTCTAAACTACCCGCTATTTTGATCTACTCTGCGGTGAAGGCACACGTCATTATTGAGCATTGAATTTACAACAGGGGCGGATGAATTTTCTTCTTTTCTTCGACGTCCAAACGTCCGAGGTCAATGGAAGATGGTGTGGGAAGACCGCAGGGCCATTCGAGGGAGTCGGCTTCGTGTGTCATTATGTGTTCAGCTTCCACTGTAACGCATTTTGATTTATTACTCTGACGCACGTTGGTGAAGTCTATGCAGAATGTATGATTACAAAAATAATGATGAGATGGATCCCCTAGATTGAGGAGTAAAATCTATATCTTCCGTCAACATGAATTTATAAAGAACTAGCTTCCGCCCGGGGCTTCGCCCGCATGGTATTGTCATAAAAGTAGCCTATGTCCTTCCCCGGGATGCCATCATCCTTTCTCCTTGACTAATTTTATCGACATTGGTTTAGTGGTTTTTACTACTGTACTTTCGAATTTATAATATTACGTATGGAATATGAAGCGCCCTTGCAATTTTGGGTCACAAACTACTTAACGACTAAACCGAAAAAAAATATAAATCATAGATCTTTGTGTAAAACCCAAATAGTTAATTGATTCAGGCGTGACTTTGCGGAAATCCATTATAAAATACAATAGACGTAGATATATTTAGTAACCTATTCCGCTTGACTATTCTTCAAGAGTCCTAAAAAACCCTGTAAGAAATCGACACGTGTGTCACCTTTCAACGAGGCATCCTCAGGATGACGATTGACCAATTGCAAACCAGAACGCGACGTGTTACCACACCGAGCGCTGGACGCAAAGGGAATCAAATCGCCCGTCACCTCCACGTATATAGGATTGCTGCTCGGCGCTGATTGGCTAGAATCGTTATCAGTGTGATTAGCGCGATAAGGGGCAAACAATCGCAACAAAGGCGACCTTGGCATACTGGTATTTAATTCGTTCAACAGTTTAACGTTCGCTGTATTATTTTTAATAATTTCTAAACTCTCTAATACTGACATTTTAAATCCTTTATCACAAGTATGTAAAATTTTGAAAGTGTTATTATTATTTAATGAATGACCTGAATCTATTAAGTGTTGAGCAAAATGAGATTTTTCTGGACAACTATTCCTATAAGCTGCAATATGTTCCTAAACATAATAGTTGTCCAGAAAAATTCGTTCCTGAGGATGCCTCGTTGAGAGGTGAAACACGTGTCGATTTCTTACAGGGTTTTTTAGGACTCTTGAAGAATAGTCAAGCGGAATAGATTACTAAATATATCTACGTCTATTGTATTCTGTTATATATATTTATTTATTTATATATACTTTATTGTACACCAGAAAATACATAGCGAAAATAAATAAATGTAACACTACAAAACATACAATGGGCGGCCTTATCGCTTTCTGCGATCTCTTCCAGGCAACCTTAGAATGGACAGTAGATACTTAGTTATATCTGAGCTGTAAGACGTAAACTGCTGGAAATAGCCTCAAGCATCATCACAGCGACTGCTCCTGCGCTTCACGCGATGTTTACCAGAATTAATAAAATCTAAAGAATTTTCTGAAAAAAAATACAATAGACGTAGATATATTTAGTAACCTATTCGTTACTAAATATATCTACGTCTATTGTATTTTTTTAAACCCAAATGTTTATACAGATAATTGTGTGCGATACAAAGATAATTTTAAGGGTCAAATGCTGTACCAATCATAAAACAAATTCCCGTGAAGTGATTCCTAATAAATTAACCCACATGAATCAATGCACCTACGTATTCTCAGAAAAACTTGGCTAAAATCCAAGTATGGGAAGTTAGGTAATCCATACCTACTTAAATTGGAGTATTTGGTCATTGCGGGAATGCATGTGGTTTAATTAAATTAACAAAGTTCCGCTTATTGTTTTGGCTATGAACTAATTGAACATTTTCCTTAACTAATGAATATTTTTAACGTATTATACTACTACTAGGTACTTACTTCTGATCCTGTGTACTTTGTTTCCATAAGCAAGGTCCCAATAGTACAGAGTCACAAAGGTGAGAGGTATCAATGGCATCAGGAGATAAGGTCTTTTCGTTCTTCTGAAACTGTAATAATATTATTTTGTAAATTAGGTGTTCAGTTGAAGTTTTACGATTTTTAGCATTCGGGAAGTTGAACTATATGTACCTATTTATAATTTATGTTTAGGTGGATGTTGGTGATCATTAATAAGTAAGTATGGATTGAAGATAAATAATAATATGCTCTTTGACCCTATAATCTTAGATAAATAAAATGATTACCCAGTGAAGAGGCCTGTGGCTGCTGTAACGTAAAATGCAGTAAACCAAAGGCAGGTGTCCCTGCTCTTCGCTATCTGCAGTGCCATTTGTCGTTCTTGCATTTGATATTGAAGTTGAATTTGTCTCTCCATCTAAAATAAACTTTTATTTTACATACTTATTAAGAAAACATATTTTAATAAAAAGTCTTACACATTTACCTTTATTTTATTGATTGTTTGTATGAATTCTTGATTCTTTTTGAAGTTTTCTTCCATGTTCACGGTTATGTAGTTTCCCATCTTAAAGATTTATTATTTTGTTTAATTAAACATAAATTACAACAAAACACGATCGAAGCCCTGCCCTGACTGTAAATTGTATAATGCAATCAGCTGTTTGTTGTCAAAACATTTTGTTAAGGCGTAACGTTTTGTTACTGCGTTAATCCCTATTCCTACTGCAACAATACCGTCATGTGCGTATACTGCTGACAGTTAAAAATGAATTTTGAATTTTCTTTTAATGTGTAAATTGATAAACATATAATTTTTGTAAATCTCGATTACGATAATCAATATTTTAGAATATTGCACATCACTATTATTTTTTGTAATTTGGTTTGACAATGGGCAATGTTAATCCATTTGTCAGTTTGACAACTTTGACATTTCGTCTATTCCCGCCAAATTTGTCAAGCGTGAAACGTGAAGTCTAAACGTTAGATAAATACAAAATAGTATCCTATTTTTGTGCATCTATTTAGTAATAAAACAGCAGGATGGGTATTCTAGGTTTATCTAAGTTAATCGCAGATATTGCACCACATGCTATCAAAGATATGGAGATAAAAAACTACTTCGGTGAGTTTCATTTTGTATGAATCGATAGTTTAACCTCAACGAATGTAAAACTTTACTGTTTTGTTTAATTTTTCAGGACGTAAAATTGCTATTGACGCGTATATGAGCTTATATCAGTTCTTGATAGCTGTAAGAAGTGAAGGTAAGTGATAAAGATTTTGCTCTTAAATCTCCGCTTTGAGAGAGCCATGGGCATGATTAAATTATGCCTCTTGATAAAGGCAGGTCTCGGTCTCTGACTTAGAGAGACCTGCCACCTGTGACCTTATGGGTCTAAAAGAAATGCTCTTGGAATAGGTACAACAGTTGGTAAGGAAAAAAAACTTGATATTGTTCTTAATCAGGGGAGACATACAGTATTAGTGAGTAACCTGGTGTCAGAGTTTTTATGCAGTCGTGGGCTTCTAACTTAGCTTGGCTTGGAACAGTAATAAAAAAAGTACTTTCTCCTACCTCGATCCTTGATCCATCACACCCCACCCCCTGTAGAAATCACTGCTGAACATAGGCCTTTCCAATAAACCTTAAATCAATCATTTTAAACATGGTCCACAGGATCCCAACTAGTATCCGTAGATGGAGAAACAACATCTCACCTGATGGGCACATTCTACCGCACAATACGACTGGTAGAGAATGGAATCAAGCCAGTGTATGTATTCGATGGAAAGCCCCCGGATATGAAGTCTCATCAGCTGAATAAGAGAGCAGAGAAGAGGGAGGAAGCTGAGAAGGAATTGCAGAAGGCTACAGAAGCTGGTAACATTATATTTTATATAGAATTAATTTTTTAAAGTCCTCTGCAAGTTCAAAGTATATTTTTTTGGGTAAATTCTGTAGTCTGACCAAGGGGTGTTGTGTTACATATTAACTAGGATTTTATAGGTCAGATGGGGTAGTTGCTCCATGTAAAATACTGGAATTTAGGCAGATTATGACATTTTTGTAATTGATTATTTGTGAATAAATAAAGTATCTCTACAATTTGTTTGATAGAGGTTTTTGAAAAATCCCTACTATTCCATATGAATAAAGCTATGTTCTAGTAATCCACACTAATGGATCATAAAATAAGTCTTCTTTTAACAGCAATTTTCTACCGTCTTTCCAAACATAACCTCTTCCACAGGTGATCAAGAATCCATAGAGAAGTTCAACCGTCGCCTTGTGAAGGTGACTAAGGTGCACAATGAGGAGGCGAGGACACTGCTCAAGCTCATGGGCATACCTGTGGTGGAGGCACCGTGCGAAGCTGAAGCACAGTGTGCTGCACTAGTAAGTATATATTTTCTGTTCCAAAAGGGATTGTATACACTTCAGTGCAGGCTGCTTGGCGCGGGGAGCGCGCGGGCAACTCACGCCATAGCTCGTTGTGGCCGCTGTAAGTGCGCGGGCGGTGAATCCGCGCGGGAGCGGGGTTCTCAAACTAGTTCGAGCTGACCGCGGAACGAAGCCACGCTCGACGGAGAGGAATATAGCGCGCTTTCCCGCACCCGCGCCGCACTCCCCGCACCGCGCTGCCAGTTTGGCCAAGCAGTTACTCTTTCACGCCTAAACCCTGAACCTATCGTTCTGAAATTTGTCAGAAAGGTAGACTGGGATCTAGAAAAGGACATAGGGTACTTTTCATCCTGGATCTCAGATGAAGTTACAGGGAACAACTAGTTAATAGTTATCATAAAAATCATCTATTCTCAGGTAAAAGCTGGCAAAGTGTTCGCCTCAGCGACTGAAGACATGGATGCGCTAACGTTTGGCACCAACGTGTTGCTACGTCACTTGACGTTCTCCGAAGCACGTAAGATGCCAGTACAGGAGTTTCACTTAGATGACGTTCTTAAAGGACTGGAGTTGGAGCAGAAAGAGGTAAGGAATTTATATTATGTTCGGTTTTTTAAAGGAAATCTTATCTACACTAATATTATAAAGAGGAAAGATTTGTATTTTTGTGTGTATGTTTGTAACGAATAAACTCAAAAACTACTGCGCCGATTTCGAATTCTTTCACCATTAGAAAGCTACATTCACCCTGAGTAACATAGGCTATATTTATTGCTAGAAAAAGTTAGGGATCCTTACTAAAACTCCAATAATGTAACCCAAGGTGTAAAAAAATTAGCTAAAATATTCTTTACATCGCGTGCGCTGCGAAAACTATTGAGGATAGAATAAAATAATGTACTACGACTTTGCAGAATACATTTTTATTTACAAAAAGTGTCGCGACAGCATATGTCTAACTATTATAGTTATGCCACAATAAGTAATAATTTATTCTGAAAATTTAATTGAAATGACGCCGCTAGAAAAGTCTCTTTATTTGTATCTTGGTATTAATCCTTATCAAAATAAATTACTTCATATTTAAGACTGCTTCAATACCTTTATATAACTTCTTGAATTATTCAATTCGGACATTCTATTCGAAAGATATCACGAGTTTAAAAATGTAAGTATAGCTCCAAAAAATATAGGTTCATGCATTCAGTATACAATGGCTTTTTTATGATATCTCGGTAGATAGGTTGGTAGGTATGTATGTATGTAGGTAGGTAGGGCAGTGTAGGTAGGTAGGTAGGCTAAGTGCGCCGTAGATGAGTACTTAGTGCTACCCGTGCGAAGCCGGGGCGGGCAGCTAGTCTTGTAATAAAAATAATAGAAAAGTGGAATAGAGTATTATAATATACAGGGTGTTAGGGTAAACACGGTTATCCTTGAAACCAGTGGTTTGGTTTCATTTATAGAACGTAAAATTAAGGGACAATTACAACTATTTTTTATTTATTTTTAAATCTACATTCTGCCACAAGAGACGCAGGTTCGTTGCCCTATACGCTAGGGCAACGAACTTGCGACTCAACACGGGCGGGGGGTGCGGGACGTGACCTGACCGGCCGCGAGCGCGACCCCTCCCTCAGTCAGTCAGCTTTTTCGTTATAAAGCACGGTGTCGGATATAAACTTTTTAAAATCTTTTAATAAAAATAACGTTTTTGTTGTGTTCGGTAATTTATTTTTATATATAAGTCAGTACCCATGGTTTGAGTGACAACGGTGTTTACCCTGACACCGTATGTGAACTGTCGTCACATTCACATTTTCATCCCTTAGTAGATTTTACGAGGGATTGGCACTATCCTAACTATTATTATAAATGCGAACAAAGAAAATGAGTTTCTTTGTTTGTTACGCTTTCACGCTAAAACTGCTGAACGGATTTGTATGAAAATTGGCACATAGGTAGACCATGACCCGATATTTCCCACGGGATCGAGACTGCGGCTGAAACCGGCTAAACGAATTTCGATGAAATTTGGAAAACAGGTAGTCCATGACCTTGTTTAGGAAATAGGACTTTGTTCCCGTTAGAACGATCCCGTGTGATAATTTAAGAAACCACGGGCTGAAAATGAAATTCTTTATTCTGTAAATAGGATATTGGAATCACTTTTACACGTCATATTAAAAAATAAGCTAGATGATGTCGGCGTTTCCTATCTACTACTCTGAGAAGAAGGCCGAAACAAACTCAGAGGTCACAGTCCCTTTTAAAGTCCAGACATAATCTTGGTCAGGCCATATGTGGACCATGTAGATTAGCGTCTGAAATGGTCTTTTGAAGAAAGAACCACAACGATTTGAGTGGACCTGTCCGGTCAGTGCAAGCATTTGTCAGTAATAGTGGAGCTCAACTCAGAACTTAAGGAGCTCAACGATCAGTTGGCAGGCTTTAGTTTTTTACGACAAAACTAATTTATATCTGTGCCAGTAACCTCATTCCGTAATTCTTGACAGTCTATCTTCCTCAATCAATATCATACAAATGATTAACTTTATCTTAATCATAATAATCTTTCCAGTTCATCGACCTCTGCATCCTGCTAGGCTGTGACTACTGCGGTTCTATCCGCGGTATTGGCCCCAAGCGAGCCATTGAGTTGATCCGTCAGCACCGCTCTCTAGAGGAGGTGCTGCGTAACATAGACACGGACAAGTACCAGCCGCCGGAGAACTGGGACTACCAGAGAGCCAGGGAGCTGTTCTTGGAGCCCGAGGTCACTGATGCTAAGGAGATTGAGGTTGGTTAACATTGCATGGGGAAAAGTCATTTAGGATTCGAGTATAGACAATAACATTCAAACATAAGCTACATGATCCTCTTGAGGACATCAAGAGGGACCTTAACCATAACTCCCTAATATTAATTGGTCATCCTGAGGATGCCTCGTTGAGAGGTGAAACACGTGTCGATTTCTTACAGGGTTTTTTATGACTCTTGAAGAATAGTCAAGCGGATTAGGTTACTAAATATATCTACGTCTATTGTATTTTATAATGGATTTCCGCAAAGTCACGTCTGAATCAATTAACTATATTCATAATCAGCCTATAACATTCCCACTGATGAAACACAGGCCTCCTCCCGGTGAGAGGGTGTGGGCCGTCCACCACGCGGGCCCAGTGCGGGTTGGTAGATGTCACATGTCTACGAATTTTTTGGTTCCAGGACATGCCGGTTTCCTCAGGATGTTTCCGTCACCGTTTTGAGAGCAGTGGTGATGAAATAATTTATACAAAGTAAAGCGCCTGTCAGGGTTCGAACCTACGACCTACAAGTCGTAAGTCGCGGCCGTTACCACTGGGCCAACACTGCTCCCATAAATGTAAATAATTAAATAAAGGAAATAAAATCATGTATACCAGGAAATTATTCCCATATTAAGCACACAAACAAATTATCTAATTAATTATACATAAGGATTCATTATACATTAAATAATTACACATTAAAACCATTGCTTCTCTAAGATTATAATAATGCTATACTCCATTCGAAATAAGATTAGACGTATAGATAAGCCTTTTTTACATTCCGTTCAACCGATTTTGAATTCTATTACGTTGGTGGCAAATGGCAGCCGCAGTAGATAGTTGGTATTGTGTAACTTTTTTTGCTTTTAATGCTATCCTTCTGCCTACGGTATAGAAGTCAAAATCGGTTGAACGGACTGTAAAAGGGTTTGTTTTAATGTCTAATCTTATTTCAAATGGGGTATAAGTAAAAATAATACAAAAGTCCTAGAACAGTGTTCCTAAAATACATACATAGTTTCGAAGATAACATTGATATTTTCGGAGATTTCATTGATAATTGCCATCAACCGGGTACAAGTCGCTAAAAATCACCGTAAATTATTTATTTCCAGTTAAAATGGTCTGATCCTGATGAGGAAGGGCTGGTCAAGTTCCTGTGCGGAGACAAGCAGTTCAATGAAGAGCGAGTCCGCAACGGAGCCAAGAAACTCCTGAAGGCGCGCAGTGGAACGACACAGGGACGACTTGACGGATTCTTTACGGTAAATATTTATATTCAAACTAGCTGCCCATCCCGGCTTCACGGGTAACACTAAGTACCTACCTACACGTACCTCCCTACACCTATTTACATGTCTACCTAACTACCCTACCAGCCCTACCTTCCTACTCTACAAACCTAAAAATATGAAAAATAGACAACGACCAATTCTCAGACCTACCGAATATACATATAATATTTCATAAAAATCAGTCAAGCCGTTTTGGAGGAGTATAGCAACTAACACTGTGACACGAGAATTTTATATATTAAGACTACTCACCCGACCCTGCTTCGCATGGGTGATGTGGCGACATGTCATAATATCATGATTTCTGTGCTGTATCTAAGTTATCTAATTTATTATACATAAACCTTCCGGAATTAATTATCTAAATGTTGTTGAATTCCGCATCAAAATTCATTGTGTAGTTAAGAAAAAATAAGCGTACTAGCAGATACACGAAAAGCGACTTTGTTTTATACTATGAAAACAAAGTCGCTTCTATACATATTATAAATTAAAGTCGCTTTTCGTATTTGTCTGTATGTCTGCGTTGTTCTTGTAAACCACCCAACAGATTTTGATGAGGTTTTCACCATCGTTTAGAGAATTTATTCTGGAAGGTTTATACCTAAATCATTTGCAATTTGAGCATATTTCCAGCATGTTATGTTGATATCCGGATTTAGACAGTATTTATCAGAATTTCGCACATTTTTACAGCGTTTATACCTAAATCATTTGCAATTTGAGCATATTTCCAGCATGTATGTTGATATCCGGATTTAGACAGTATTTATCAGAATTTCGCACATTTTTACAGCGTTTATACCTAAATCATTTGTAATTTGAGCATATTTCCAGCATATTATGTTGATATCCGGATTTAGACAGTATTTATCAGTATTCCGCACATTTTTACAGCGTTTATGCCGAAATCATTTGCAATTTGAGCATATTTCCAGCATATTATGTTGATATCCGGATTTAGACAGTATTTATCAGAATTTCGCACATTTTTACAGCGTTTATACCTAAATCATTTGCAATTTGAGCATATTTCCAGCATATTATGTTGATATCCGGATTTAGACAGTATTTATCAGTATTCCGCACATTTTTACAGCGTTTATGCCTAAATCATTTGCAATTTGAGTATATTTCCAGTATGTTATGTTGATATCCGGATTTAGACAGTATTTATCAGATTTTCGCACATTTTTACAGCGTTTATACCTAAATCATTTACAATTTGAGCATATTTCCAGTATGTTATGTTGATATCCGGATTTAGACAGTAGTAGTAGAATTTCGCACATTTTTACAGCGTAAATGACATGTTTTCATATTGTTTATTTTTGTATTTTAGGATCAATATTTGTAATATTGTTTCAGCAGAAACATTGCTTATATTAGCAAGGTACAAAATATCGAAAACAAATTTAAAAAACCTTAAGTTTTCGTTCATTTATTTTAGGTATTACGGAACATCGTTTATCACAAACTTTCAATAGCTAGTAATGCTATCGCGTCAAGCAAATTTCATGTCAATGTCAATGTGTGCGTGGTCGTACAGTTCACGGTAGCTGTGTATCGCGCCGACAGGCACACTAGCGCAACATTTGTAGCACTCGATTTGTAGTTGCGACACTTGCGACTGATGCTCCCCGGGTAAACACCGTTATCCTTGCAACCAGTAGTTTGGTTTCATTTATATAACGTAAAATCAATGGAAAATTACAACTTAAAAAAAAAAAAAAAAACTACATTTTACCACAAGAGACGCAAGTAGTATTGAGACGCAAGTTCGTTGCCCTAGGCGCTACGTGAACTGACCGGCCGCGAGCGCGACCCTTCCCTAAGTCAGTCAGCTATTTCGCAAGCGAGCAAGGTGTCAGATAAAAACTTATTAAAATCTTTTAACCCCTAGTGCGCATGCCTAGGTTTACCTAAAAATGCAAATCCCGTCGACCTAGTCTCAAGTTTCTTTTTATTTTTGGGTAGGCCTTCCTAAAAATGGTGATTTCATCACCAAGCAGTAATTTGCACACCATAAATTATACCTTCCTAACTTCGTTATGAGTTATATCATAGAACTAAACTACCAAATAAACAGTATGTACTTACGTAAACTTGCTGTGATGAGATAATTTTTCTTTTTTCTTATTTTCACTCGCCTAATCTAGAAACTATTTATCAATATCACTAATACACACATTCACTCACGTCACAAACACTTGAAAACGTTAGCACAATGTACAGGCCTAATCATAAACACGATAACAGCACCTCATTCCACTTGTAACACGATCTTTGCGATAAGAAACTTTTTGTTTACACAACGTAAATACTCCGCGGCCATTACGCAGCGACGCGCGCAGAGCCGGCCCGAAAACTGGTTTATACTGGTTCGCGGGAGCCGTGGGGTACCGTCAGCGCGTCAGAGTAAAAAGACCGCGAATATTTGTATGTTATAATTTTCAAGTACGATATTATTTTATTATAAATTATTGTTCCTTTAGTCTGTTTATTATGTTACTTTAAATTTTATTAGATGACATAATATTACTCTTTATTATGTCACTATTTGTGTTCTATTACAATAATAATGACCTGTTCAAAAAAACACACGAAAAAAATTTTTGGTTTGAGATATCCCAATTATTATTATTATTTCGATTTCTTTGAAAATAATGATTCATCATTATTTGTAACTAGGTACACTTATTTACTAACAGCTGTGTAACAATTATTATGGACAAAGCATTACATAAATGATTATTCTATCTTTCCTTATTATGTAGGTAGGTACCTAAATCCATTTACCACCCCACCCATTCTCTCTCACGGACAGGAGGACCTGTGTCCCAGCAGTGGGAACATTATAGTCCGATTATGCCTAAACAATAAAAACCGGCCGAGTGCGTGTCAGACCACCTACAATGAAGGATTCCGTAGTAGGGATGAAATTAACCCAAAAACAAACTTAACTTTGTAGTTGAAAAATATGTTCTCCCATACATCGACATACGTCACGGTCAATTCTCCAGCTGCAAATGTAAGTTTGTAATCGCATTTTTTGCGATAACGAAGTATGTGGAGGTAATTATTGTGTTTATTCATCATGAAAGTTTGCCTTTTTGAATTTTTAATTCTTGTATCAATAGTAGGTAGTCGGTTTTTAGAATATCTAATGCACCGCAGTTATGCACCTATGCGGTGCATTAGACATTCCCTCTAGTCTTATGCACCTATGCGGTATCATATGACATTCTCGTAACAGTAATGCGAATAAAAAAACAAGACATTCGCTGCGAACAAGCCAAAACTACTTCCCTCTGTGCACACACGCTCACACTTACAATTAAAGTACACCTCAGTAAGTGCACGCATGTTTACGAAACCGGCCTCACGTCACTGTTGATAGCGTTGTATTTGTTTTTTATTTGCATTACTGTCACGAGAATATCACATGACACCGCATAGGTGCATAAGACTAGAGGGAATGTCTAATGCACCGCATAGGTGCATAACTGCGTTTGCACTGGCGGAAAATTCACAACAAAACATGTTGAAATCTCTATTTTCTCTCAATGTTCTATACAATTTTTGACAGCAACTAGAGATTTCAACATGTTTTGTTGTGAATGTTTCACCAGTGCAAACGCATAGTAAAAAAGAATATCTAATGCACGGCATACGTGCAAAACTACTGTTACGGTCGAGGAAGGGTCTTTAGAGACTGGCATACAGACAGACAACGAAATAAGTGGAGGTAATTATTGTTTATTTTTACTCCTCCATCAATGGTAGTCGGTTTTTAGTACAACTTTTCCTAGCTCTTCGTAAGTATGTGGGATACCTACTTACGGAAAGCTAGGAAAAGTTTGAAATAAAACACATTTTGCTTTCAAGAAATATATTATAACAAAATAAAACAAAACTCATACTCAAAGCATTTATTTCAAATAAACCAGTTACAGGCACTTTTCAACTGTCAAGGAGTCGTTCACTTAGAAAGATGAAGCTAGTTGCCCATTCCAAAGAGTAGTAGGTACACACGTATCGACGGGTCGCTAGAACCGGGACAGCATGAGGGTGGCTGAAAAGACAAGAAATACAAATTATTCCACTGAAACTAAATAAATATATATAGTAATATGCTATACTGAAAATACTTACCGTGGTGCGCGGTGGGGATGGGGACAGATCGGAGCGCGGGGTAGCGTCAAGGAACCCCATGATGATAGCGCGACGGGCGGCGCTGTCTGGGGCCCTTTTGCACGGAGCGGGGGTCACACTCGTGACCTTGAGGTCGAGGACAGCCTCGCCATGCTGAAAATATCATAAAACAATCATTTACCAAATTAATGGCCTAGGAAAATACCATGATCCTAAAAAAACATTCATACTTTTTGAGGACATTCACCTTTTTTCAAGTCGGTAAAAAAAAAAAACAATAACTTCGACATTTATTTTTCTTACACATGTCAGTTATGTAAACTGCAAGAAATAATAAAATGTAATCTTTCCTTTTTTCTTTCTTTCTTTCTTATTGGAACAAAAAATTCTAGTTGGATTCTTTTTGCAGATAGTACTTTTTACTGGCCCCGCCTACTATGAGCGCTGTGTCATGGTACGGGGGAATCGCCGAATTGGAAATACGATTACGATAACAATTCGCAATAATATCAGTAGCTATTAGCCAAATTATGTTCGTAGATTATTTTGCTAGATACTTATGTGTATTTCAAACAGTATACAAGAATATTTATTGTAAATACATTACTAAACACGGCGGCGACAGCGTCAAAATTGTTTACTACAAAAGTTTCGTTACTTGTTCACTGAAATATTTATCACTTTCCGATAAACTAACACTCAATACGAAATCCACACTTATTTCTCAGTAATTCTGTATAAAATTCTTATAAGATTACTCACCGTTTTCTTCTTTTATTCTGTTGCGAACAAACGTAAACAACACTTGACACTTGACGAATTTTGCCAATATGGCGTCGCGCGTCACACGACCACAGATAGATTTTGTTTGTTAAGTTTTCGTTCCGTTTTTAGTGGTGTTACCAAGAAATTGTTACTAAAATCAGTAAACTATTAATCGATTATTCGAATGATACAGCCAGATCGTGTTGCAAGTGCAAATAAACGACAAAAATCATCGACCAATGGCAACAATTGTCGCATGATACCCCATAGGTGCCATCGACAGTTGGGGCGTTTTCGTTCATGATACCTATGGGGTATCACGTGACAGTTGAGAAGTTAATGAAAATAACGTTTTTTTTTTGTTGTGTTTGGTCATTTATTTTTATATTTAAGTCAACTACAACAACCCATGGTTTGAATGACAACGGTGTTTACCCTTACACCCTGTATAACTAAGAAATCTCGATGTTTTGTCAAGTCGTAAAACCCGTGCAAAGCAGGAGCGAGTCGCTAGTTTATCCTACTAATATTATAAATGTGAAAGTTTGTGTGTTTGTGTGTTTGGCAAACAGGATAGGATACTTTTTATCCTGATATTCCCACGGGATCGAGACTTACGCTTACGCGGGTGAAACCGCGGGGCGCAGCTAGTAATAAATAATATCATAGGTATTTCAATATTAATTTTGTTTTTTTTTTTAGATATCAACCACGCCGAACCCAAAACGCAAGGCTGAGGAAGATAAAAAGAACGCGGCGAAGAAAAAAGCCAAGACGGGCGGCGGCGGCAGGGGACGCAAACCTAAGTAAACGGTACTATTAAGTCATTGTTAATAACTGTTAGATGTATAAGAACTCAAGCAAACAAGTATTTTTAACTAAAGTTGTTGTAACGGAAATCACCCGACCTCCTTTGTAATTTTGATCATGTTTTTTTGTCCTGTCTCAAACCATAGTATAAATAAGTAACAGTATTATGTGTCGGCAGAGACCTTGAAATAATTAACTATGGCTGCTCGGTCGGTAGATAAGCAAGAGTTTACTATCACATTATAATTTGTCGCTTGAGTTCATAATTGTATTAGGTCGCTAGGTTTGTTTTTGTTATACCATGATGTGAAACTCTGCCTATCCCATGGGGGATATAGGCGTTATGTTGTGTTAGGATTTAAAAACTCAATATTAGTTATGTATTACATTAATTACGACAATTTCCACCTTGATTGCTATAATAATTGTTGAATTGATTGATGTGAAGACGGATCTTGTTATAATGTATGTATTTTTGTGTCTCCGGCATTTGCAAGACCACATATTGCAGTGATGCATATAACATGAAAAAATAAAATAGGAAGAAAATGAAAGCTTTCAAAAAAGTTTACAGTATTTTTGTCTGACAAAGTGACGCGCACTTTTCGTGTGGCCAGCTTGGCAAAGAAGAGTTTGGAAATAATGAGGGCGCCAGTATAGCACAAAGGTCACTTCAAATGGGAAAAGAGTAAAAGAATTGTCAAATACAATAGACGTAGATATATTTAGTAACCTATTCCGCTTGACTATTCTTCAAGAGTCCTAAAAAACCCTGTAAGAAATCGACACGTGTTTCACCTCTCAACGAGGCATCCTCAGGATGACGATTGACCAATTGCAAACCAGAACGCGACGTGTTACCACACCGAGCGCTGGACGCAAAGTGCAGCGCTCGGCGTGGTAACACGTCGCAAATAGGTTACTAAATATATCTACGTCTATTGTTAAGTATTAAGTTCATGTAAGTGCATTGAATGATTATTTCATGAAATCTTCAGTCAATGCACTTACATGAACTTAGAGAGTTGTATTGCTGATTCTAATGATTATAATTCTGTAAATCCATATTTGTTACGGTCGCAAATAATATTTAGATCACCATACAACCTGACACTGACCTGCAAATTGCAAAAAACGTAAGAAAATTTGAATTTCGCGGGCCACCTTAGCGCAACCACCTTGAGTAAAATATTTATAATAGTTTCATTTGTCACTACATCATACTCTTTTTTGCCATGCTGTACAAACACGGTGTGAATGTGTGCGTACTATTAAATAGGTTTTGACTTCACTTCCGGCAGCTCGAATTTTCATTCTTTTTTTGTTTCATCTGTGTGTAATAGAGTACTTATAATTATTGTGTATTGTTTATCCATTGTGCACCATAATATTGATAGAAAGTATTTTTGCATTGTCTAAGTTCCTGTAAACAGAATAATCTCAAGAAACTTGTGCGCTGGTTCGCATTTGAATCTGTTCTCGACGTCTTTATAATTAATAACTGTGTATGATTCTATTGATATTTGATAAGTAACTAAACTGCCTGAAATAAACTTAATTTAGAATTAAAATCGTTGTTTTTTCTTACCGTCAAAGGTATACATAGTGGCATCCACGAATACGCGCCCCACTCCGCTCCGCTCCCTACTAAAGTACGACAGTACAGTAATTGGGTTAACACTTGCACTACGAAACTTGTCCTTACTGCTACGACATAAAGGCGCTGTCAATGTTACTACTGACATGCGGGGTTGACTGTACAACCAGTTGATCCGACGAGGAAGCGACTAGCTATCAAAGATTTTCTCTCTCAAGAAACGTACAAGAGATTGTATGTTCCGTGTATGTGAAGAGATACATTATATATATTATAATAGTTGATCGCCGACTGTTTATACGAGCTCCGGGAGTACGAGCGACAAGAGCTATCAAAAAAAGAGTACTCGCTCGAGACTCACGCTTGCTACACACGGCTACACATCAAGCTATACATTTCCAGTATAAGCTGACCTCGCATTGAACGGAAATCCTATAAAATGCGAGATCAGCATATACTGGAAATGTATAGCTTGATGTGTAGCCGTGTGTACATGTGTATACGCATACGCTCTTCACAGTCGCGCACTCTCTGCTCGTTGCTGGGCAACTCGTTTCTCGTTGATCACCGGCTGTAAGACAGGTGCCTAAAGCGCTTATTCCACTTGGCTGAAGTTTGCGGTGTTTTGCTTCAGAAAATTGTTGGAAACCTGTTTTTGAGTTTTTCGCAAATACCTCAAAAACTAGACCTCTTAGGCAAAAAATTATGAAATTTTCATCACCCCCTTGTGTTACACCCCCTGGGACTTTTGTCTACAGATTGATGAGTGACCTTAATTGACCTTGACCGTGACCTTTGTCTAATTATTGTTGGATTCAGCAACTGAATTTTGCAAAATGTCATAGGGATATCTAACAAAAAAATACAATAGACGTAGATATATTTAGTAACCTATTCCGCTTGACTATTCTTCAAGAGTCCTAAAAAACCCTATAAGAAATCGACACGTGTTTCACCTCTCAACGAGGCATCTTCAGGATGACGATAGACCAAATGCTCGGCAATCAGCGCCGAGCAGCAATCCTATATAAGTGGGGGTGACGGGCGATTTGATTCACCCCCTGGCTGGAGGCTTTGAGTGTAGTAGCTTAAGGCAGCCACAGGAAAGTCCGGTTAAATAGTTACCATTTTCATCTAAAATCAACTATGAGATGCCCTAGACAAAAAAAAAAAACGATTTGATTCACTTTGCGTCCAGCGCTCGGTGTGGTAACACGTCGCGTTTTGGTTCGCAATTGGTCTATCGTCATCCTGAGGATGCCTCGTTGAGAGGTGAAACACGTGTCGATTTCTTACAGGGTTATTTAGGACTCTTGAAGAATAGTCAAGCGGAATAGGTTACTAAATATATCTACGTCTATTGTATTTTGTAATGGATTTCCACAAAGTCACGCCTGAATCAATTAACTAACCAATATCTAACAAGCCTATTCGACGTGGTTGAACTTAATGGTCTATGAATTTCGACATGTGTAGGTAAGTCGCGTCCTAAATTTAATTATTTTTGACCTAGGGGACGGGTCAAAAATAATGAAATTTTTATCACCCCCTTGTGTTACACCCCCTGGGATTTTTATCAACAGAGGTCCTAGTGTGAGTTTCTTATAACTATCTCGACTTTACGCATCGACCGCGTTCGGCGCACCGATTGGCCCTTCATCAGTGAAGGCCAGTCGAGCTGATCGATGATGACCTTTAATTGCCCTTGACCGTGACTTATCTCACGTATATTGCCTCCTAAACTGGATAACTTAGAATTGCGTTTTGGAGCATTGGGATGTAATTAAACAAAGAAATCGTGCGAAACAATGTTTTATTTTTAAAACACGTCACATTTACAATAATATACAATACAAAGATTAAATTAAATACATCTCACTAGGAGTACTGTAGTAACATTTCATGATTTTAATACATAAGCATACACCTATAATTAAAGCACATTTATAGGGATATAATATTTTGTTTAAACATATATATTTCGATTTTATTTTGTTCATTTTAAACTTCATAAAAATATCTTGAATTCCTTTTTAGTTTCAAAACTTAATCCAATTATTATAATTAGGTAATATATTATTTTCCTATAAAGTGTGCTACATAGAAAAGCATACATACATTACATACTTATTTGTTCGAATTCCTGCTCCATTATCCGATATATCCGAACTGTCGATTTACATCAGGGACTTGAAACGTTAAGAAATAACGTTAAAATAGCGTTACGTATAGTTCCAGTAAAGATAATTTCTACCGTTTCACCCAGATCGTAACTAAATGAATAGTTTCAATGAAAAATTCGTTACGTTAGTTTTTCGATAGATTGCCAAAAAATTTGTTCATAAATGGTTACTGGAACTATAACGCTATTACGTAACGTTATCGTACCTCTACTTTGAGTAACGTTTTAAGCCCCTGATTTACATTCAGAAGTCGATAACCATAGATATTAAACGTTTTAAATAATACATTACGTCGATAACAATAAAAATTCTATTGTGTCTGGTTAGTGACAGTTAAGCTCATAAAACTATCCTCTCTACAGTTTCGCCTGCTGATTATGCTTATTTAGAATACAGCCAACCTATTCTGTAAAACCTCACCGTGGAAACCTAAGTGAAGTGACCTGTTTTCCATTTCCATTCCACGATGCTAGGGATTGACACTATTGACAGCTCACTTCACTTATGTACAGTATAGCTCTACAGATTAAATATACTACAAAAGTGAGAAAAAGCGATCAAAATGATTGTTTGTAAATAATAAATGTGTATATTTTACGCCGTTTGTTGTATACGTTCTTGATTTTATATATTTTTACGTAATTTACAAAATTGGAGACAAAAATGAGTATTCCAAATAGAATGTTAGTTCAATATCATTCTTATCAAATAATTTAATAACTTAATACAATAACAATTTTGTTTATAACGAGATTTTTGTGGTCCACTCTTCCAAAAAACTGATTTACAGCATAAAAACAATATCTAGATAAAATATGTATAATTTTCAATAAAAAACAGTACGAGTGTTGTCAGAAGACAATACGTAGTAACAACGTGTGAATTTTTTAGGCGCCAGATCCTTCTCCTTCGAGCCTTCAAATTATCGTTCGATGATATCGCCGTGTTGAGATTGATTCACTGACGAAAACTACCTTTTAGAAGGGGCGACTAGAATCAATTCTATTTTTAATTTAATTCAAAAGTGCATTTTATAATTAATATAAATGATTTTGACTTTGAGTTCTACTATAAAAATTCAACGAAAAAAGATAAGAACGTTACTCCTAAACGGCATCTTTTTTTTAATTACCAGTTGGCTTTCAAGAAGTTGATAAGCCCATTGGTAGAGCCATCGTGGCTCGACACGGGGGTCTTATCCTGTAGTTCTGGCTCTATCGCCTTAGCGAGCTGCTTGCCGAGCTCCACGCCCCATTGGTCGAAGGAGTTGATGTCCCAGATGACGCCCTGGGTGAAGATCTTGTGTTCGTACAGGGCTGTGGAAACGTAATATAGAATTGATTATGACTGTTGAGTGTGGGATCTTTAGTTCTGTCACTAGTGTCACTGTATACTTATGAACTTCGTTAGTGAAATTGTTTATTCTTTAAATAGGATATTGGCATCACTTTTACACGACATATTAAAAACATGAAAAAATAAGCTAGATGAGGTCGGCGTTTCCTATCTGACTACTCTGAGCAGAAAGGCCGAAACAAACTCAGAGGTCGCAGTCTCTTTTAAGGTCCAGACATAATCTTGGTCAGGCCATATGTGGACCATGTAGATTAGAGTCTGAAATGGTGTTTTGAGGAAAGAACCACAAAGATTTGAGTGGACCTGTCCAGTCAGTGCAAGCATTTGTCAGTAATACTGGAGCTCAACTCAGAACTTAAGGAGCTCAACGACTCGACGAACAATAGAAAAGAAAGGACAGTTTCAATCGCACTAAACATTCTGAAAAGCACTTAATTTACAGTAATATCAGCTTAGTCTTTACATCTATGTTGGGGTCAGCTTCCAGTCGAACCGGATGCAGCTGAATACCAGTATTTTACATGGAGCGACTGCCAATCTGACCTCCACAGCCCAGCAACTTGGCAATACGATAACCCTTGGTAAGACTGGTTGTCAGACTTTCGGCCTCCAACGACTGTCAAAGATCCACGAATGACAGCCGGGACCAACGGCTTAACGTGCTTTCCGAAGCACGGAGGAGTCGGTATGTAAAGATGATCACCTATCCACGGACCCGACCCGGCAAGCGTAGCTTAACCTGATCGATCGACCTTTGCGGCTGTTAATTTACAGTAATATAAAGTTGATATTTGTTTAAGAGGAATAACATGTAATGGAAGCAAGGATTTGAGTAGAAAACATACCAATAAGAGCTCCTAGAGTGAAGGGGGTCACTTTCTTGACGACGATGGAGTTGGTGGGGCGATTGCCCTTGAACACCTTGTGTGGAAGAATCTTAGCGACCGCGTCAGCCGCCATGCCTGACTTCACTAACTCAGCTTTAGCCTGGAAACAGTTTAAAATTATTTGAATAAAAGAGCTTCATGCTGTCACCGCATATGAGTCAGGCTTACCCCCCAGGCGCAACAGATGTTTCATATATTAAAAAAAAACTGTTTCGGCAGTAAAAATCATTAAAACATTTCTCGTGGTCGTGTCTCTAAAAGGACGCACACTACACAGTTCAATAAATCCCTGAGTTGTTACATTATTTCTTGCCTGCGTACTGTACCACAGGGACTTGAAACGTTAAAAAAACCGACTTCCAAAAAAAACACTAAAAAAGTGAAAAATAACTTTAATTTCGGAGGTCGGTGTCTTTGCTTTTCAATTTCCGTTTTTTGCCACCGACTTCCGAAATTAAAGTTATTTTTCAATTTTTTAGTGTTTTTTTTGGAAGTCGGTTGTTTTTTTTTTTGTAAAAAGTTTTTATTTTTCACGTTTTAGTTGTGGTACCACACAAATCCGAATACCACTACCTGCTATGTAAATAACAGTGAAGGAGTCAAACAGGATATCGTCTAGATAAACTAAGTGGGAAAAATACGTAATATTGAAGGTAACTCAAAAATTACGCAAGCAAAGTTAATAAAATTTATATGGGACCACCTCGGAAGCATGACCTACCAAACAAAAAAAGAAACATACAAAAAAAAAAAAAACCTTACAGACGAATTGAGAACCTCCTCCTTTTTGAAGAAGTCGGTTAAAAATAACGGTGCGTATAGTTCCAGTAAAGAAAATTTGCACCGTTCCACCCGGATCGTAACTAAATTAATATTTGAAGATTTCGTTCCGATAGATTTTCGTTAGATTGCCAAGAAATTTGTTCGTAAATGGTTACTATACATAACGCTATAACGTAACGTTATCGTACCCCTATTTTGAGTAACGTTTCAAGTCTCTGCTTTACTGCTGTCTGGTTGGTCGTAAGCGGCAGTTCACACGGTGCTGTACCGTACGATCATTTACAGGAAAAAGTTGGGCTAATGTGAATATTATTCCACTGTTCATACGGTTTGAATAAATGCAAATACATGAAATAGTAAAATATCCGCCATGTTAAGTAACAAATTTGACATTACTTGACACAATAGCACGAGTAATATTCTCGTACTCGTGCCAATACGAGACACGACTCACCTCATCAGAAGACTTGCCCTTCATGAGCGCTTCAGTCTGCGCCAAGAAGTTGGCAAGTAAGATCTTGTGGTGCACTCCGTTTGAGATCGGGTTGTGCGTCTGTGCGGGAGCGATGAAGTCACAGGGGATCAGTCTGCGGGAAAAACATTATGAACATCTTTAACTGAGTTTAAAAACGAAGATTTTAGCTGATAAAAAAAAAAAGATGATCCTTAAATGAATTAAAAAACCAGCCAAGTGCGAGTCGGACTCGCGCACGAAGGAGTCAGTACCATTACCTATAAAAACGGCAAAAAAAAAAACACGTTTGTTGTATGGGTGCCCCCTTAATTTTTTTTTTTTTTTTCTAGTATTTGTTGTTATAGCGGCAACAGAAATGCATCATCTGTGAAAATTTCAACTGTCTAACTATCACGGTTCATGAGATACAGCCTGGTGACAGACGGACAGATAGATAGCGGAGTCTTAGTAATAGGGTCCCGTTTTACCCTTTGGGTACGGAACCCTAAAAATCCAAAGTTACTTCCAAACCGAACAATAAAACGCTGGTAAACAAAAAATACTTCAAATAATTCATGAAACTTTGCATAATAACTGAACTAACTATAAAGACTATGTTTTTTTTATATTATCATCATTTTCGCCGTAAAATGAAATAACAACTCGTGTCAGCTTGTCTTTATAATATTTACAACTGACCTAGTGCCCTGGTGTATCAGCTGGTAGAATGCATGCTGTCCGTTGGTGCCCGGCTCGCCCCACACAATGGGTCCAGTACTGTAGTCCACTTGAGCTCCGGAACGGGTGACATATTTGCCGTTGCTCTCCATGTCGCCTTGTTGGAAGTATGCTGCGAATCTGTGTGAATAATAATGCAGTGACTACAGAAAATTAGGAAAGTTTATTGATGCCTTGACACACGTCAATTATCTAAAACTTTTCAATGCATAGGGCAAACAGGAACAGGGTGTAAAGTTCACTCATCTTCCATAGAAAAGGGAGGATCCTCCGAGCAGACGGGTGTCGTGTCTGGTGGGCTACTACCCGACGATTAATTTCAAGACGTTGTATATATGCTAGTCACGCGGTAAACTCTGCTCGCGCGAAGCAGGATTGTTGCGTGACGTCAGTGCGATGCGTAGTTTGCATGTGGCGTTCTACGGCGTTATGCCACCACACTATACAATAGGACACGGACGTAGCTCGGCATGTAGCGTTTTAAGTACACGTTTATGTTATTTTAGTCACATCAGAAATGCTCGCACAGATTTGTTAGTTTTACATTAACATTTTTAACCGACTTCTTCAAAAAGAAGGAGGTTCTCAATTCGTCTGTATGTTTTTTTTTTAATGTATGTTACTCGATTAATCCGCCAATTATGAATCGATTTCGATGATTCTTTTTTTGTTTGGTAGGCCATGCTTTAGAAGTGGTCCCATATTTTTTTTTTAACTTTCCTTGCGTAGTTTTTGAGTTAGCTTCAATATTACGTATTTTTCGCACTTAGTCTATGTAGACGATATATTATTTGACTTCGTCACTGTTATTTACATAGCAGGTAGTGGTATTCGAATTTGTGTGGGGTAGGTACCACAACTAAAAAGTAAAAAAAAAAAACTTTTCACAAAAAAAAAACAACCGACTTCCAAAAAAAACATAAAAAAAGTGAAAAATAACTAAAAAAGTCGGTGGCAAAAAACGAAAGTTGAAAAGCAAAGACACCGACTTCCGAAATAAAAGTTTTTTTTGGAATCGGTTGTTTTTTTCATCCTTTAATTTATAAGTACAAAAAAAGAAATGCCAATTTAGAATTACAATTATTATTATTATTTTTATAAATAAATCACAAAGACATTGTACAAGGACAGCTGAAAAAAAAAAAAAGTACCTGTGCAAATACTGGTCATATGGCAAGAGTGCGTGCGTCTCAGCTCCGTAGAAGTTAGAGTACCACACGCCAAGCAACGCCAGGATAACAGGTGCCTGTGGAAAGAGCCTTCAGTTATCTATCAGATAAAATTAACTGGCTAAACATCACGGACGTGATACATTATATTCGTTTCTGTGAAATGGTTTAAAAAAAAAAACACTTTTACACGTCAAAAAGTACCTAATAATGCCTAAAGTCTGTTTTTTAATTCTCAAAGACTAATTTGACATTTGACAAGTGATTGTTCTTTGTTTTTTCAATTTTTGGAGTTTGACATTTGCACCTGTCAAGTTAGGAGTAAGCAACCCTAACTTCCTGTGCAAGTCTCAAATAAATACTTTTTTAGGGCTCCGTACCCAAAGGGTAAAACGGGACCCTTTTACTATGACTCCGCTGTCCGTCCGTCTGTCTGTCTGTCCGTCTATCACCAGGCTGTATCTCATGATAGTTAGACAGTTGAAATTTGACAGATGATGTATTTCTGTTGGCGCTATAACAACAAATACTAAAAAACAGAATAAAATAAATATTTAAAGGGATATATAAAACGGGCTCCTATACAACAGACATGATTTTTTTGCCGTTTTTATAGATAATGGTACGAAATCCTTCGTGCGCGAGTCCGACTCGCACGTGGCCGGTTTTTATTTATTTCAAGAGTGAAAATCACAGAGCGCTTTAAAAAAAAGTTAAAAGTATTCTTACGTTCTTCTCAAGTGGAGCGGTGGTGTAGTGATGGTCCATGAAGCTGGCTCCCTCCAGCAGCTTCTCGAAGTTATCGTAGCCGATGTACAGCGAGATTGACAGACCGATGGCTGACCACAGCGAGTACCTAATGAAAGTATTGGTGATTAGTTTGTCTATTATACAGGGTATTAGGGTAGACACCTTTATCCTTGAAACTAGTGGTTTGGTATCATCTATAATTATACTTTTTCTTTGGGACCAATTTAGAAATCGCAAAAAAAAAACTGCTTTTCCATACATTTTGTCGATTTAAGTGAACGCAAAGTATGGAACAGCTGATTTTTTTTTCGCGATTTCAAGGTTAGTCCCATAGAAAAAGTATATTATAGATGACACCAAACCACTAGTTTCAAGGATAACGGTGTCTACCCTAACACCCTGTATAACTATACATATTATAAATTAAAGTCGCTTTTCGTGTTTTTATGTATGTCCGTGTTGTCCATTTAAACCACGCAACAGATTTAGATGAGGTTTTTACCATATCGTTTTTAGAGAATTGATTGCGGAAGGTTTATGTGTATAATACGTTAATATTAAAATCCTTACTATAATATTATAAATGGGAAAGTAACTCTGTCTGTCTGTCTGTCGCGCTTTCACGTTAAAACTACTGAACTGATTTAAATGACATTTAGTACACAGATAGTCTAGAGCCTGAGAAAGGGCATTTTTATCGACATAACTCGCAGGCGAAGCCGCGGGCGTTAGCTGTTACATATAACTAAGAAATCACGATGTTTTGTCAAGTTGGTAAAACCGTGCGAAACATCAGCAGGTCGCTAGTATCAGTATAAGATTCAGATATTTCCACGTGTTTTAACACTATACAAAGGCAGAGTTGTAAGCTTAAAGCGCCAGGCGTGCTAGACTCATGTTCGGGTCGGTATAATTTGGGCGATTCGGATGTACTTTTGATTTAGCCGCCCCCCTGTGCCCAAACATCCAACCGATTTTCGGGTGGATGTTTCGGCACAGGGGGGCGGCAAAATGTGTCTAGCACCCTTCACATTTCCCCTCAATCTCGACACTACCTCGAGCAGGACCAAGAAATTCTCAAGTCAGTTGCTACGACTTATACTTTCCTGAAATCTTACTAAGATTTCACGCAAAATCAAGGTCGGAAAATTATTTCTTCGACATAAGAGAACTGCTTTCAGTTTCGAGACTCTGGCTTATAACTAGAAAATGTCTAAAATATTGTTGTTACCTGCCGCCGACCCAGTCCCAGAATCCGAACATGTTGGCAGCATCGATGCCGAAAGCCGTCACCTTCTCCGCGTTCGTCGACAAAGCCACGAAATGCTTCGCTACCGCTGACGGCTAGAACAGGATAGTTTTAATAACATAACATAACATCACGCCTGTAATCCCCAAAGGGTTGGGCAGAAGTGTACCTATAGTACACCCACATTTCGCCAGTTATGTTAAGTTCCATGTAATAGGGGGCGAGCCTATTGCCATCAACCGGGCACAAATGAAGACTCTGGGCAGCTACTGAGAAATTTCTGATGAAAAAATAACACTTTGCCCGACCCGGGAATTGAACCCAGGGTTTCATGCTCAGCAGTAGCGCTTGCGACCACTAGACCAACAAGATAGTACTGGACGCGTGTTTAGTGTCAGTTTTAAGTCAAACTCCATACAGAAATGTCATTTTTAAAAGGAGTTTAGGGTAAACAACTGATAAACACGGTTTTGTGGTAATAAGGTAGATATTTAGCAATGAGTTACCGTGCGTTCTGTAAAAAAGTCTCAAACAGACAGACTCACTTTGAAATGATTTTAGTCTAATGAAGAAATTATTCGCGACTTTATGGTCTTAGCCAATAGCAGATAAGCTTACTATGTATTAGAAAGTTTGAAATTATGTTTTTTTTTTCCTATAATTTATGATAGCACGCCCCATCACTGCGTGTTACGTACACGGTTGCATTTAGTGGAGGGGCGCAATTTAAGATCTATTTTATACATACAGCTTTCTTAAGAAAGCGCTTCGGGAATCGTCGCCTATCTTCGGAAATACGAACGCGTGATGATGAGATCTAATATAGAGCTGTGAACAACCATGGAAGTACTTGCGTATTTGGTATTACAATGATTACAACGTCTCTATGCAACTACGAATAACTTTTCATATTCTTTGAGTTACTAATGACGATCTGCGCATTTGAAAATATCTTGGCCATCGTTTACAGAATACATTCTCTAAATGATGGTCAAAACCTCATCAAAATCTACTGCGTGGTTTAGAAGACAAGCGACTTTGTTTTATAATAATCTAGAGCATTGTCAAACACACACCATTCACACCCACTCACTCACACACACACACACACATGCACAAAAACACGCGCACGCGTGCGCGCGCACTCATACATACCTCCACTACTCCGCACAACAGCGCACCCTTATTAATTGTAATACTTTTGATTTTTTATGACTAGCTGCGCCCCGCAGTTTCACCCGCGTAAGTCTCGATCTCGTGGGAATATTGGGATAAAAAGTATCCTATGTGTTAATCTAGGTTATAAACTATCTGTTTGCCAAATTTCATCTAAATCCATTCAGCCGTTTTTGCGTGATTGAGTAACAAACATCCAAACACACAAACTTTCACATTTATAATATTAGTAGGATAGTAGGATTTATATAATCTTTTCCTGGCTTAATATAAGTTGTTGTAAGTAGTGGAAGAACGGAACTTCCTAACACAAGTATATTTGTTACTTAAAATGAAATTCCCCAAAAGACTCATGTAAAAGTATTTTAAGTTATTGAAAAAAAAAAATGGTAGTATTTTTTTTTTTTCTGATACCGGTTAGATTAACATCTCTATGCAATTATGACGATTTGTGACTGAAGTAGGTAGCCCGACAGTTACACTTTGTGGGCGTTACTCGGTGCCGCAACGTTCGTGTTTATTCGACAAAACGAAGATTACCGAAGCGTGTACCTTTCCTGGTTCCTACACAAAACTGAGAATCACAAATGACAGTGAAAAGCAGGGTCTGTTCCTTGGTTAGAGGTCACTTCTTTTCTGAACAAATTTTAGAAACTAAGATGTTAGGACTTACATCTTTAGCCGCCTCTAAGAACCAGGTCTTGGCTGAGGTGGCGTTGGTGATGGTTTCCTGTGTGGTGTAGGTTTTAGACGCGATGATGAACAGCGCCGTCTCAGGGTTCAGGCGCTTCAGAACCTCGGCCAGGTGGGTTCCGTCGATGTTCGAGACGAAGTGTACCTGCGATAAGAAATGTATGAAGAATTGACTTCATTTTTTTTTAATTGTTCAACTACTTTCCACTCGTTTTCCTGCCGTTGCGAAGCCGGGAAAGTGCGCGTTATTTGATTTGACCAATGAGCGCGCGCGGTGTTAGCTCATGATTATATACTCGGTTTTTTATTCTTGTGGTGCTAGAGTTGGCCCTCAGATGGTACCAACCCATTTTCCGAGAGGTTGTAAACAGGATGATAATGATGGCGATAATGATGGTGAATATTGTTTATATCATATACAGGGTGTTAGGGTAAACCCCGTGTCCTTGCAACCAGTGGTTTAGTTTCATTTATAGAACGTAAAATCAATGGATAATTACTTTTTTTTTTATTCAAAGTTTTTACCACAAGAGACGTTAGTTCGTTGCCCTAGCGCATAGGGCAACGAACTTGCGTCTCGACACGGGCGGGGGGTGTGGGACATGACCTGACTGGCCGCGAGCGCGATCCCTCCCTCAGTCAGTCAGCTGCTTCGCTTGCGAGCACGGTGTCGGATAAAAACTTTAAAAAAACTTTTAATGAAAATAACGTTTTTTTTTTATTGTTTTCCGTCATTTATTATTATATTTAAGTCAACTACCCATGGTTTGAGTGACAACGGTGTTTACCCTTACACCCTGTATACGTCAGCGAAGATGTCAGATGCTACACATCATACGCAACAACTGACAGGCTTGCTCGTTTTTAATTTTTCCTCTTATTTTTGGTTGTCTCTTTAGTGCCGTGTAAATAATTACCTTCAGATGGTTGGCGTAAGGTTTGAGCGCCTCGGTGACCATCAGAGGACCGAGGTCGGAGCCGCCAATACCAATGTTGATAACATCAGTTATCGCCTTACCGGTATACCTGGACAATTGACATCACATTATTAATTTTTATGTACACTATATCACGCCTGTAATCCCCGAATGGTTGGGCAGAGATGTATCTACAATGTGGAGACGACGAATACAACAATAAATGAAAACACTGGCAATACTAATGCATAAGAGTATTTTGGAACTATCAAATAAACCCTAAAATGGAAATTAAAAAAGTCATATTTTCAAACAAACTAAATAGTAGTGCTGGGCCGAGTATGGGGTTTGCCGATCTTTGACTATACTCCATTTGAAATAAGATTAGACGTATAGATAAGCCTTTTTTACATTCCGTTCAACCGATTTTGAATTCTATTACGTTGGTGGCATGACAAATGGCAGCCGCAGTAGATAGTTGGTATTGTGTAACTTTTTTTGCTTTTAATGATATCCTTATGCCTACGGTATAGAACTCAAAATCGGTTGAACGTACTGTAAAAGGGTTTTTTTTAATGTCTAATCTTATTTCAAATGGGGTATAGCTATCGTAACTAAACTATTGGATATATTTGATTATTTTTTTGTATGTAGACCGAGAACGTCATTAGATATACGGAGTTTTATTTTTTTGTCGTATTGTCGTCTCCACCTTGTATAGTACACCCACAATTAGACGCATTAGTTACGTAATGACATATTCTTTCTGCTCAATCGCACTCCGACCCCCAAGATACAAGCCCTGCTTAGTTTGGGGGTCAACGGTCAAACCAAAATATTGTGATGTTCAAAGAAACTTAACATTGGTGCCGATTCTCTTGTACACCGAACTAAACTAACTAAACTATCACTAAAATTCCTTACTTTTGACTATGGGAATCATGGAGCTATTCTGCCAAATAAATTCTCTAAATTTAAAACTTATTTTGACACAACTAAAATCGAATTTGACAACCGCGCGCCTCCACTTGGTACTTGTTTTTCCTACCCCGTGTTTTTTTTTTAGAGCCAGAGGCGCGCATGCACGGCAGCCTCGACGTGTTTTTAATAGAATTTTTCAGTTTTTGTATGGAAAATAACGAAATAAAAATAAAAAAAAATTACCAAAATGTTGAGAATTAGGTGTTTAAGGGTTTCCTAAAGGGGGTCGAAATTTTCATTATTTTTGCGATAGGACACACCGTTTTCGAGATATAAGCAAAAGAAAATAAAAAAATACAGTACTGTTTTTTGTAACTGAAGTCGAGGTGTTGGTTTGAATTTTAGTTCATGACATCTAATTTTATTCCACACATTTTTAATCGCGATTAAATATAGTCAGATTTAGTTAGAGGATTTTAGATATAGGACAAAATTTTAGGTTAAATCGTCAAATTCAGAATAGCATTTTCACTAAACTAAACTCAGTGCCATCTTAGTGCTGTCAAACTAAATTATAGTTAAGTTGTGTCATTTAAAGTCTATTTCAGAATGAGTTTGATCGTTTGACAGGACTAAACTAAATTTTAGTGATTTTTAGTTTTTTAGAGAATTTTATAACAAGAGAATCGGCACCATTGTCTACAATCGATGTCCTTCATCACCTTTTTCTTTTTTCCAATAAACTTTTTTGTATTTTTTTGTATTTCGCCAGTTATGTTTAAGTACCGTGTATCAGGGGGCGCGCTTATTGCCATCAACCAGGCACAAATGACTCCGGGCTGCAACTGAGAAATTCCTGATGGAAAAACTCAATAAGTTCAGTTCAGCTTTAACATGACGTCATAATCTTAATTAGTGGTGTTGAAGGATTTAATATGACGTCATTATCATGCTGCCAATGTGTTTGTCGGTAAGTATATGCGCATGCTCAACGAGTTCCCTTAACTGTGCGTTTGCACTGGCGAAACGTTCACAACAAAACATGCTGGAATCTCAATTTTCTTTTAAAGTTTTGACAGGAACTAGAGACTTCAACATGTTTTGTTGTGAATGTTTCGCCAGTGCAAATGTGCAGTAACGGGTGACAGTGATTTGTTTCGTGTAATAGTTATCACTGATAACGCTCTGTTACCCGAATATTCAAACGACATAACTTCAAGATGTTCAACCAAATGAAAAACCAAGACAGAGCGGTGTCAACAGTGACGTGAGGCCGGTTTCGTAAACATGTGTTCACTTAGTGTGGTGTAGTTTGATTGTAAATGGTTGTAAATGTGTGCGTTTGAGCCTGTGTGCACAGAGCGGTGGTGTAGTTTTGGCATGTATCTACCATTATATTTTTATTAATCAATTTATTTGTCATTGCTCCATTTTTAATTCTTTTTACAATTTGTGGTAAAGTAATCGTATTCTAGGTGCATCGTATTCACATGTAATTATAATTGATGTATACAAAATATTGTAAACCATTTTTTTTTTAAAGAGTAACGGTGGAGTTTCTTGCCCATTCTTCTCCAAACGAAAACTACCTTTTGGAAGGGGCAACTAGAATCAGTTCTATTTCTTAGTTTTTTTGACGTTCAAAAGTGCCTTTAATGTGCCTATTTGAAATAAATGATTTGACTTTGACTTTGCATGCTTCACTGTATTGTTCGCAGCACTCTTTCTTGGTTTTTTATTTTTGTTCCTAGGATTATTGACCTTAAAATGGCACGGAGAGAGTGAGAATTAACAGGACCTTACAACTGACTGGTATTTGTGAATTTGGCAGTCACAAATTAACTTTAAAAAAATACGGCCTCTATAAATATCGTCCATTTATTACCCTTTCCACTGTCCACTGATAACTTGTCCAGAGAACTCCTTCATGTGTGCGAGGACCGCGTTGACATCAGGAGTGACGTCCTTGCCTCCCACCAGGATGGGCCGGTTCTGTCGGTTGCGGAGCGCGATATGAAGCACCGCTCGGTCTTCAGTGAAGTTTATCTTTTCACCTGGTGAATTAGATTGTAAGTTAGATATAGACAATATTGTTTTAGCTTTTTACATTAAAATTAAGAGACAGAAATGGCGCAACAAAGTCACAGTAAGCGGCCGTTCTCACGGTAATAACACGATACGATACGATGTACGATATTTTACAGTAAGGGCGGTCCAATCGCATACAGACCACGATACAGTCGCGATTCAGCATCGATTTAGTCGCGATGCAAAATTCATATAATCGCGATGCAGTATTGAATTCAACCAGCGCTTTTCGGCATCTACAAGCGCTGGTTGTCAACACTAGTCGGTGCAGGTAGTTTTCATACTTTTTGCTGAATCAGCGCGAATCGGCGGCGACTAATCGGATAGGAACTTATCAGCGACGGTTCGCGCTGGCATATAGTTGCCGGCGTTCTACATGAATGTGGCCTAAAATGGAATCACACGTCAACATCAAAATGTTCATGGTGAAAAACAAATGCTGTATAAAACTGCCATGTGATTTGAAGATTATAGTTATCATCTTACTGTATTTGAACCATTTCAATATGTTAGCCATTGGTGCCGATTCCCTTGTACACAAACTAAACTAAATTTAAGTTCAGTGCATCTTTTTCTTTCTATTTCATTATGAAAAGGACAGAAGATAAATTTTAGTTTAGTCCTGTCAAATTAATCAGCGCCTGACATAAATTGACGTAATTTTAGTAGGCAATTTTTTAATCGCGTCTAAACTTGTTTGGAGTAGTGACAGTTTGACAGGACTAAACTAAAATTGATCTTCTGTCCTTTTCTTAATGAAATAGAAAGAAAAAGATGCACTGAACTTAAATTTAGTTTAGTTTGTGAACAAGGGAATCGGCACCATTGGCAATATTGGCATTATACAACGTGCCGCTACAATGGTGACATTAATTTAACACACGGGTAGGGCTAATGGCCAGTAATCATAAAAATTATAATAAAATAAAATAATTGGTAAATTGAAAAATTTAAATTTTCTAACTAACTAAATAATAAAAACATAACCAAAATTGAGGTCACTCTGTGTAAAAGATTCATTCATGAAGCTACCTACCAGCTGGCTTACGTTCTGTCGGCCGATTCTTTGTCGGTGGCATAATTTCTAAGAAATTGCGCGGCTTTCCTACTATTTGCCTACATATGATCGGTGCCCCCGGCAAATGAACTCTTCGCTACAGTTCTTTAAGTACAGGTTGCTCTAAGATGGTAATTTAGAATATTGAAAATAAATCAGTAAATGTTTAATGAAATTAAAATATTTTCATTAAATGAATACGCGAAATCGTATACGTGTGTTAAATTAATGTCAGCATTAAAGCGCCACGCTGAATACTAATTCATCATAATCAGCTGAAAAAATACTGTTTCATGTAAGTAATCATATTTATAACAAAAGAAGTATGATACAGTATTCATTATTCTCCTGCCTTTATCCATTGATACAGTTCCTATTAAGGAACACAAATTGTAGACAATCAAAAGAATTCTTGAGGCCGACTTTTTGTTTATTCTTTTACATGCTTTAAAAAAATACAGTGTGGCAGCAACATCGACCGCAACCTGCAACCATGGATTCAAGTACATAATTCTGGACATCTAGGGCCATCTGGTGTTGAAATTTATAGCAGTAATTTAAAAAAAAAGCTGTTTTATTCATTTTGCACTTTTGTAGGAAACTGCAGTTTGTTTTAAATAAACAATGAAAAAAAGATCTATTATCATGTACTCTATGGTAACAGGTTGTGTGTTGATGTTAAAGTTAGTCCCTGTTTAATTATTTGAAGTGCACTTACCTGAGAACATTGCATCTCTGGCCTTCTCAACATTCCTGCTCTTGGCGAGGTTGAGGAGCAGGCCCCACAGCTGTTCATTGATGCGGTTCTTGGAATAGTCCAGCAGGATCTCTCCGTCATTTGGAGTTGGGATGCGGAGACTGTATTCATATAATTTTATACGCAATAATTATCTGGTTTAGTGCACAATAGGTGGGAATCAGGTGGCAAACAATGGGCTATCTTTAGCCACCAAATAAAAAAGAAATATAACTAATTTAAGGATGTAAGTTGGTACCTTGTTTTTTTATAAAATGCAATTCCAGTTATTTATACATCTTGAAAGAAATATTAAAATATGTATGCAAAGTCACTATGATTACTTACTTAATGAATGATTTATGAAGCAAAAAAAAATCAAAGGTTTTGAAGTTTTTTTTAATCATAATACTGTACAATCATCATTACTTTAATAGTGACAGTATGCTTGAATATTGACTAACAAGATCTCAGGATAAATTATATGAAAAACGAGCATGTATGCTTATATTTTTCAGAATATCTACTTTAATTGATTAATTATCTACCCACTTAATAACTTGATAAATCAAGGTGACCTAAGATTGCATCATGCATGAAGTAAACAATTGAGACTTAAATGTCATTACTACCAAATTAATTCAATAAAAAATTAAAATGACAACTGTACATGCGCGACCTTTACAAGAACTTTTTAAAAGTCGATGATATAACTATACGAAACTAATCGAAACACACAACAATAGCTAATTTAATCAATTAAATATTAATAGGACTACCAAATAACATAAAAACCGACACGTTGTTATTTATATTAGCAATAGAAAATACGATATAAAGCTACAAACCTGAATTTGTTGAAGCGGTCGGCATCTTGCTGAAATAATTGCTGAATATTTATTTTGTCGGCGTTAGCATCGTAGAACTTTTGGATTTCCACGTATGCTGGGTCCTGTCTCAAATTAACTTTAGGATCCATGTTTTTCAGTGAAATTGAACAGGTTTTCCGCGAGCGGCCGCTGGTTAACTGTATTGTTCTTGATAACAAACGTCTTTTTGACATTTCAATGTTATTTGAAGGTTAAACGCGTTTTGTTTTTGGTCTCTCATTATCAAACTTTCAGTTGTTTTCTTGAATGCAGGGATACGTTAGTAAACACAAATAAACTTATAAGTAATACTGTAAATCAATTAAGAAGCCTACTGCCGTTGGTTTAATGGGCATGAGTTGGCCAAACGAGATAGCTAAGCATGGATTCCGATTCAATATTATAACCGTAGCCGTATATAACTGTAGCCGTATCAGGGCCCGTGGCCCGTCGACGTGTTTTACAGCCCTAGTCATCGTTACGTACCTATGTTTTGTAATAGGTCTTTACCTATGAAATTGCCGTTTTGTATGAAAAAATTTAAACGAATTTTTTTCATGAATTTTTTATTTGTATTAATCGAAGTAATCACCCATGCAATCAATGCATCTTTGCCATCGCAGTGGCAGTTTATTGATGCCCTTCTTAAAGAAATCAGCTGGACGGGAGGCAACAAATTCTTCAAAGGCATTTTGTACTGCCTCTCGGGTATTGAATTTTTTTCGCGCCAAGAAGTTATCCAAATTCTGGAAAAAGTAGTAGTCTGTAGGCGCAAGGTCTGGTGAGTAGGGCGGATGACGGAGAGCTTCCAACCCCAGTTCTTGCAACTTGGAGACCGTCTGCTGTGCAGTATGAGGTCGCGCGTTGTCGTGCAGGAGCAGCGGAGACGAGTGATTGACCAATGCTGGTTGGAGATGCGCCAGCTTCTCCATCATTAGTTCGGCCGCCTATGCTGTTAAAAAAATTAGACAGATAACTGACGTAGATACAGCCAGAATTGTTTATTTTAGTTATTTTCATAGTCTTATGTCATATGGAATTCTTCTCTGGGGAACCTGTGCGGACATTAATACTATCTTTGTTTTACAGAAAAGGGCTGTTCGAGCCATTTACAACCTAGGTCCAAGAGATTCCCTTAGAGAAAAATTCAAAGAAGTAGATATTCTGACTGTAGCCTCACAATATATATTTGAAAACCTGTTGTATGTACACAAAGATATATCAAATTTTAAGAAAATGTCCGATATTCATAGTATAAATACCAGGAACAAACACAATCTTGCTGTACATCGCACTCGTCTCCACAGAGTAGGCAACTCGTTCATGGGTCAATGTATACGCTTTTACAACAAACTTCCCATTGATATTAGAAATTTACCCATTAAACGATTTAAAGGCTGTATTAAAACCAAACTTTGTAAAAAAGGGTACTATAAAATTGCGGATTATTTAGAAGACAAAAAAGCATGGGATTGAGCTGCTCGCTCTGCTAAAACCTTAGAACTTGACATTTTAATTATTATCTAAAATCATTGCAATATACCAGTTTTATAAACCTACAAATTGACATTGTTAAATATTTTATACAAAATGACATTATTATTACTTTGTAAAGTATTATTTTATTTTAATTATTGTGAATGTGAGGACTATGTGGATCATATTTATTATCTCTTTTCTCTCTTTCTTTAGTTTTAATCTGGCAGTTTGAGTACTTTTAGCGGCCTACCCAAATGTCCTTTCTTTGGTATTGTTCGTCGAGTCGTTGAGCTCCTTAAGCTCTGAGTTGAGCTCCTCGGTTACTGACAAATGCTTGCACTGACTGGACAGGTCCACTCAAATCTGTGTGGTTCTTTCCTCAAAAGACCATTTCAGACTCTAATCTACATGGTCCTCATATGGCCTGACCAAGATTATGTCTGGACCTTAAAAGAGACTGCGACCTCTGAGTTTGTTTCGGCCTTTCTTCTCAGAGTAGTCAGATAGGAAACGCCGACCTCATCGAGCTTATTTTTTTTTTTTTTAAATATGACGTGTAAAAGTGATTCTGATATCCTATTTACAGAAATAAACAATTTCATTTCATTTCATTTCATTTCATTTGTGTTCAGTTCTTCACAGTACACATCTGCAGTAATGCTCACCCCGTTTGGTAAGAAGCTGTGATGAATCACACCGGCGCTAGACCACCAAACAGTGACCATCACTTTTCTAGGGGTAAGTTTTCGTTTAGGGCATTGTTTAGGTGCTGAACCAGGATCCAACCAACTTGCTGAGTGCTTGCGGTTATCAAACAGAATCCATTTTTCATCGCAGGTAACAATGCGGTTCAAAATTCCTTCATTTGTGTGTCTGTTGAGCAGTGCAAGGCACGTCTCGACGCGTACTTCGCGCTGGCGATCATTGAGTTCGTGGGGCACCCATTTGTCAAGCTTTTTTACCTTGCCAATTTGACGCAAATGGACCAATATTGTTTTGACGCTAACGTCGAAAGCTGCTGCTAATTCAGCCGTAGATTGTGTATCATCAGCTTCCACAATCGCCTTTAATTCGTCATTGTCGACCAAAGTCTTCGGACGACCGCGAGGTTCATTTTTCAGGTCGAAATTTCCAGAACGGAAGCGAGCAAACCAATAACAGGTGGTGCGTTGGTTTGTAGTGTTAGCTCCGTAAACGTCGTTGATGTTGCGTGCCGCTTGTGCCGCGTTGCTGCCACGACGGTACTCATATTCCATAATTACTCGAATTTTTAACGTATCCATGATGACGAAAAAGATTGAAATGCGATGAAAATGTAACACTAATCAATAAAGAAATGACTACAGTTGGAAAAAAAAATCCATGTTTTTAAAATAAAATTAATTTGAAATTAGAATTCTTAGCCAAAACAAAAATTATTTTGATTTGAAATGGCCAGTACTGCAGAACGGCAATTTCATAGGTAAAGACCTAATATATAAGGACATCTCATTGATTCATCTTAACGCAACATGTTCCGGTTCCGCAAAAATCAGTACCTAGTTTAGAAATTGTGATTCTATGAATCGATTTAATGCAATCACTTTCAATTTAGAGAGGTCTATTTGAATAAAGTAGAGGCTCGTGGCTTGAACTTTGAGGCTGAATGTTTCTAAGTACCTAGTCGTCGACAAATCTGAGCCCGAGACGATATCCGCGATTGTTTCCGCTAAACTAATCTTCCTCGTATATTTTGTTTCTCGATGATTCTAAATTCAATCACAACGATTATCTCTACAGTTTGCAGCGTTTTTTTTTGTGTGTGGTCGTTTTAGGTATGGGCACATAATCAAATTTTGTTTCTGTCGCTTGCAGCGTAGAGAAAATTCGCTTTGAACTTTCTGACTTAATTATCCGGTACGGTCAGCTACAAAAGCCCGTTAAAACTTCAGTTTTTTTAATCATAAACTTACTCGAAAGCGAAACGTATGTAAAATTATTAATATATTAGCCGTGTTAATAGTCGCCAAATACACGGAAACTCTACGTGTGTGAAAAGAGCCTAATAGCAAAGTCATGTGATTTTTATTTATTTCATTAGCGGTGAATTGCATGATATCGACGTTAACATCCACTTCTGAAATCTTCACAGAAGAGAACAAGACAATTTGTGATTGCAAGTGTTACCAGCGCGTAAAAATAGGGACGTTAGTGTTGCAAGTCAAATAAAACAATAATAAATTAAACTTAACTTTTTATTATAATCACGTGAAGTTATAATCTTTGAAACTTGACAAAAAATAAACGTTCTATATTTTGTTCGACCCATATAATTATTAAGACACAATTAATTACGACTTCCCACCTCTTTTTACAATTCTCTTTATATTCTTCGTCAAGTTTTTTTAATATTATTAAGTTAGTATAATAATTATATTGTTGAACTAAGATCTAAATACAAAACTGATGAGTTCTCATATTTATTTAAACATTTCCTTGATAATATTTAACAAAGTTGTAGCAAAAATCACGAGTGCGCGTAATAAGACTTTAACACCATTGACATAAGGTTTAAATTACAATGATCGAGTCGCTCTCGTGAAATGCATCAACTATATTATATTATCATCCTCTAATATCATGGATTATTCAAGTAAATATTGATTCGAACGTCATTTTTATACGTAGTTCTAACAAATGACTACAGGACATAATAATAAAATAATAATAACATTTTTTTTATTTTTAATAATTGATAAATTGCGAGATTCTGACGAGACTGCCATATCAGTTTTTATTAGAAAATTTCCCTGAAAAATTGGAGAAATAAAATAATAAATGAGGATTGGATAATTAATTTTTGAATATGGCAATCCAATCTCAATCGCGTGTGAAATTAAAACTGGCTTCCATATTAAAAAAGTCGATTACATTACTAAGCTAATATTTTAATTAATTATACATTTCTATACAAGACAAGTTATTGTTAATAATGCACAAACAAAGGAAAAAATTACATAGAAATTAGAAAAATAAAATAAAATATTATCATTTTTATTGCTAATAAAACTTTAACATAATAAATTTTTGCCCTCCAACTAAATTAAATGTTTTAGGAATGACCTACATTTTAAGGCTGGATTTAAACCAACGGCTTTCGCTTCAATAAATGATCGTCATCTCAATTTTTGAGCAAAAATTTTACTAATAGTAATTTATTTGTCTTTATATTATTAGATTTTTATATATTTTCTTCACCTCATTCAATGCCATATCGATATCTTTAATTATTTTGTTTTATTAGCCAGGCTTCGCTTGCCAACTAGAGAACCCATTGTATTCAGATCATGCAGGACTTTATTTCTGAAGGTACTTCCACACCGCGAGCAATCGTTCGCGAGCGTTCGTTAGCAATCGCTCAAACGTTCGAGTGGTTACCGCCGCAACGTGCACTAATGCTAGCGATTGTATTTTAGTGAGCGAATGCTCGCGTACGAATGCTCGGGAAGGGACGTACCTTGTAACATGAATTCATTTTTGTTAGCAAGTTTGACGATGAAAGCAAATAAAATGGCTATGTTTAAGCTACGGTTACCTAGAGGAGCGGTGGCCGCCACATAACGGCCACAGTGACGGCCGTCATGAAAATGATGGCCGCGGGGTTTAATGTCTATGCAAACCTTATGAGTCTTATAGCAGTATGCACGCGCGCGAAATCTCTAGAGTCGCGTTCTTTTAATTTTTACATGTTGTGGGCACGAGGTTTTTACCATCTTTTGTGGTGTATGGTTTACAAATATTATTGCCAGTGTGTGAAAAAAATCGGTGTCGATTAAGTCGATTATTTTTAAGCAAAAAATATATTTTGGCGGCGCCTAGAGTGCCCAGTAGGTGTTGTGGAAAGCGGCGCGTTAATTGGCAGTACTTACTGCCTGTCGGGCTCGAAAGGTTGTATTTTATTTTGTGATTGTATTGAATTTTAATGTAGTACATATTTAATTTTAATTATCAGATGAATTTTAATTTACTTACTTATTTTATTTTAATGATGTAATGAATTGTATGTATTTGTGATTTGTATATAGGGATTTGGTGCTTTAGTAAATAAATAAATAAATAACGGTTCAGAGACGTCATTTGCCGGTAAATTGCGGACGCTATACGCTATGTGGCGGGCAATACTCTTCTACAAAACCATAGCTTTAGTCCGACAAGCAAAATCTACAAGGTGTTTTAATTTTTGGAAAATAGATAAAACTTTTAAGTCAATTATAAAGACTTTATTTGGCATTCTATAATCAACACGAGAAATATTTCTATTAATTTACATTTTCACATCACCCTTTTCAAAAGTAATAATCCAATTCATTCAGTCCTATCCTACCATACTAAAAAGGACCTTACAACATTGCGTTAAGGATACATTTCCCATAAATCTCGCTTTACAAGATGTTAATAAGTAATCATAAATCAAATTGTTTCTTCAGTCCTGTCCTGCCAAACTAAAACGCGCCTTACTACATCGTGCTTGCTACACCGAGACAGACCTTATTACAGCGTGATAAATACGCGTTTCCTATGCAGCGCCACGCCGACGGCGAGCCATATAAGCATAGCGGTGGCGTGTGCGGCCAGTAGCTGAGCGTGTGTGGGAGAGGGGAGCGCCCAGTGGAAGGGGAAGTGGCGTTTGAGAAGTTCGCTTCCAATGTAGAGGAATAGGGCGTTTTGACCTGCGAAAGAGAGAAATTATTCAAGTACAAATAAAACATAGTTTACATTTGGTTTTTAAATGAAATTTTATGACAGACCTGTCAAAATTAAACTTAACTGTCAACTGGTCAAATTGGCAGTGGATAGAATGACAGCAGTTGACACTTGACATGTATTTTGACAATTTATTAGCACACTCAAAAACAAACAAAAAATATTCGAGTATTGGTTTTCGTTCCAGAAATCGGATGTTTAACTATTGATAATTGACCGCATGGGGTTAATTAGCAGGACGGTGACCTAAATTAGGGACCTCATGTCCCTAATAAGGAAGAGTGAGCCAATAAAGGATAAAAATGTACCAAATGTAGATTGACCATGTGGCGGTATCTACATCGCCACATGCGAACTACGCATCAAAGACCTGACATCAGACAGACGTCACATAAATCCTGCATCGCGCAATTAAAGTTTACCGTGCAGTGGACATATATACGAGAACCCAACATCAATCGTTGGGCAGTTGCCCGCCAGACACAACACCCGTCTGGTTGGAGGATCCTCCCTTTTCTATGGAGTATGAGTGAACTTTACACCCTGTTCCTCATGCCCCTAAAACCATAATCAGGGACAGATATCCCTAATTAGGGTAAGATCAATCTGCCTAGCCTTTTCCCAACTATGTTGGGGTCGGCTTCCAGTCTAACCGGATGCAGCTGAATACCAGTGTTTTACATGGAGCGACTGCCTATCGCACCTCCACAACCCAGAAACTGGGCAATACGATACCCCTTGGTAAGACTGATTGTCAGACTTTCGGGCTTCTGACGACCCGTAACGACTGTCAAAGATCCACAAATGACAGCCGGGACCAACGGCTTAACGCGCTTTCCGAGACACGGAGGAGTCTCGGTATGTAAAGATGGTCACCTATCCACAGACCAACCACGGCAAGCGTAGCTTAACCTGATGGATCGACCCGTGCGGCTGTTATTACTTAGCCACGAGCTCCTTAATTAGGGAAAGAATGGACGCAATTGGGGACCCCTTCCTAATAAGGGACCAATTGCCCCTAATTAGGCACCCAACAACGAAATAGGGACCAAACTCCATAATGAAAGTTTTAAAACAGTATTACTCACCAGCATAGTACAGCGGCCTGCCTCCCCACTTAGTCTTGAGATCCACAATGAAGTACAGAGCGGCTTGTATGAACAGCGCCATCGATGACGTCACCAGACAGTACGACACCGACCATAGATTCTTGTTTATGGGTATAGGACCTCCGTTCTTTGTGAACATGGATAAGGCGCCACCGGCGATACCAAAGATAAGGGACCAGAATACCCAACGCATTATGCGGGCCCTGGAACAATACATAATTACACATGTATAAATATTAATTTGAACAATAAATTAAAGTCGCTCTAAACAATGGTGAAAACCTCATCCAAATCTGTTACGTGGTTTAGAAGAACAACGCGAACAATCAGACATACAAACAAACACGAAAAGCGACTTTAATCCTACTATATATAATATATATATTATAAATGTGGAAGTTTGTGTGTTTGGATGTTTGTTACTCAATCACGCAAAAACGGCTGAATGGATTTAGATGAAATTTGGCAAACAGATAGTTTATAACCTGGATTAACACATAGGATACTTTTTATCCCAATATTCCCACGGAATCGAGACTTACGCGGGTGAAACCGCGGGGCGCAGCTAGTTTATAATAATGTTCATTCTCCTGCCTTTATCCCAATTTATTTGGGGTTATTAATAGAGTATGTTTAGAATTTTAGAATTAGAAAAGTTAGTGTTATCAAGGAATGGCTGGATATTAAAAAAAACCTGTTATATTTTAATGTATCAGAAATCCATCTCTTAAAACATCATGGCATCCGATTAGGGTCATGTGGGACAGTCGTGTGGTACATATTGGCCATAATATAATATATTACCTAGCATGATTATAAGCCAGCATGATCCTCGTAGCGTGCGCGCCAGCCTGCACAACCAGCACTCCGGACAGAATGCCCAGGATGCCCTCAGGGTCGTGTGGGACAGTCGTTTGGTACATCTTGTGGAAGATACCGCGTTGGTACAAGTGGGCCTCACCTAGGACCAGTCTGAAATAGAAATATAGGTATTCAAAACCTTTAAAATAACTATAAGTTAGTTTTAAGGGATTTTTTTTGCTGTAATGTCAATAAACGCATTTTTTCTTTATTTTTTAATTAAAATCACGCCAGAACCCGAAGACTCGTGCAAAAAGAAAAAAAAAATCAGAACGAATACTAAATTCTTAAATCATCATCATCTGCCTAGCCTTTTCCCAACTATATTGGGGTCGGCTTCCAGTCTAACCGGATGCAACTGAATACCAGTATTTTACATGGAGCGACTGCCTATCTGACCTCCATAACCCAGTAACTGGGTAATACGATACCCCTTGGCAAGACTGGTTGTCAGACTTTCGGGCTTCTGACGACCCGTAACGACTGTCAAAGATCCACAAATGACAGCCGGGACCAACGGCTTAACGTGCTTTCCGAGGCACGGAGGAGTCTCGGTATGTAAAGATGGTCACGCATCCACGGCAAGCGTAGCTTAGCACAGCCGTAACCCTCCGGGGCCCACGAGTTTTACATAATATATATATACACAGTACCTGTCTATGTAGCCAGCGATGCCCGCAGTACAGTTATGTAGCGACACATTGCTGACAGCTGACAGGTGTAACCCTCCGGGGCCCATGTAGCCGCGAGGACAGCCCGGCGCGGGAACCAGCAGGGTTATGCACACCTGCAATTACGAGTTCAATAGTTATGGTATTTCAACATTGTCGCGAAATTGCTAGGGCCTAGACAAGTGACAATCGCTTCGAAAGCGTTTCGTATTTCTACAACGACTTTCAACAGCATTGACATAAGCTTTTCGATAGCTTATGTCAGTCCTATACATTTTTGCCTTTTCCATCATCGTTATCGCTGATAGAATGTCACTTTGTCTAAGGCCTCAGGGATTTTATCAAATACATTTCGGACGGTAGGATTTCGTATATTCGAAATGCGAAGTTTCATTTAAACCTTACCTGTATGGAAACGAGGACGAGTGTGGCCAGCCATTGTTGCCAACCGGCGCTGATGTCACGGAATAGAGAACGACCTGGGAGAGAAAGAGACAAAAAACATTAAATCATATGAAAGGAACAGAGGTATTATTATAATTTTGAAGGATAAGTGTTCATAATCAGTCTATTTTTCCCACTGTTGGGACTCAACCCTCCTCTCTATGAGAGGGAGTGGGCTGTTTACTACCATGCGGGTCCAGTGCGGGTTGATAGATGTCACATGTCTTCAAATTTTTAGTTTTTGGACATACTGGTTTCCTCTAGATATTTTTTTTCACAGTTCTTAGGGCATAGGTGACGGATCGGGTCGATGTAAGGCTTGTGGGAGGCTTATGTCGACGTTTCTTGAGTTAGTTTTTAATTTATTCAAATGCTCCATGTTTATGGTACCATCATCTGCCTAGTCTTTTCCCAACTATGTCCAGTCTAACCACATGCAGCTGAATACCAGTATTTTACATGGAGCGACTGCCTATCTGATCTCCAAAATCCAGTAACTGGGTAATATGATACCCCCTTGGCAAGACTGGTTGTCAGACTTTCAGGCTTCTGATGACGCGTAACGACCGCCAAAGATTCACAAATGACAGCCAGGACCAACGGCTTAACGTGCTTTCCGAAGTACGGAGGAGTTTCAGCATGTAAAGATGGTCACCCATCCACGGCAAGCGTAGCTTAACCTGATGGATCGACCCGTGTGGCTGTTATTACTTAGCCACGAGCTCCTCTTGTATACGGTTGTGTGTTATTGTGCCAAATAAATGTATTTATTGCCTTTCGGCTGAATCATGACCTCAAGGTCTTCAATCAACTCAGCCTATCGCAGTCCACTGCTGGACATAGGCCTCTCCCAGGCTGCGCCACACCACCCTGTCCTCGGCCTTCCGCATCCAGTCTGTCCCAGCCAACTATTTGAGGACGTCGGTCCATCTAGGGGGGGGGGCGTCCCACACTATGCTTACCGATAGGTTGTCTCCACTCTGAAGGTCTTACCTGGTGTAATATCCTGGCTTGTCCTCATAAATGCGCACTCTAAAGCACCCACGATGAGGTACATAGCTGCAAGTCGTTGTAAGACTCCGGGGAGGCGCACGTCTATCCAGGATGAGTTTGGAGGACCCAGGATTATGCCGATGAGAGAAAGCATGAGAGATCTGGATGCCACCTGGAGAGATATCAAGAGTGTTAGCATTCAAATTGACGTATGAATTCGTGATTCAGCTATACACAGTGTTTTTTTTTTAATCCCATAAACAATTTTTCAATTTGTTTTTTTTAAAGATATCGTAACATCCACAAAAACTTAGACACTTGTTCAACGCGTGTCTAATGTCATTTTTATGTCAAACTCCATACAGAAATGTCGTGTTTAAAAGGTGTTTAGGCTAAACAACTGATAAACACGGTTTTGTGGTAATAAAGTGGATGTGTGAAGTATCTAAGTTTCATTGATAGGTACGAGTAAATCATATTTAAAGCTAAGAAAATACGACTTTGTAATTTTTTTTTTATGGACAAAAATAGTCAGATTTAGATTTATATTATTTTTTTCGCGTAAGGGTGTTTCACGTAAATAATCGCGACTGTCGAATTTTTGTATGAAAAATTAAAAAAAAAAGAAAACACATGCCAGTTGATTCTTTGACACGGTCTCATTAATGACCTTGAGTTATGGGATTTAAAAAAATCAGGTTGTATATTACGAGTAAAAAAAAATTTATTTCGGAAAAGTAACACAAGACTGTTTGCCAGGACTGTTGATAATATTGAGACTGATGTGGTTTTTTCATAAATTAATATTAAAAGGAGTACACTAAATAAATACTTGGTTGTTGATCATTAGAATTAGTAGCATTATTAGAAGAGAATTGATTGAAAATGTTGAAAAGTTTTTTCCATTTACAATAGAAGGTTCATTTTATGTTATTTGAATGTTTTAGTGTGAAACAAATGTTTGTAATTTCCAACTTTATCTCTCTAAACATCTACATAGTAAAATCAAGATAATTATCGAGGACTAAGCATGAGTATAATTACTAAATTAAACGAACTTACCTAAGTGAAGTTCTATTGTACGATATGACTGTATATTATATTATACGAAATGCTTAGTCCCTGAACAAGACCATAGTTTGTTTCTTGACCCTGGGATTGAAGTTGGGGAATTACTGTCTGTTAATTTTAATTCTCTCATTGCAGATTACTCTAAATAGAATGACATTAGCTGGTTATAGTTGCCAGCGTAAAAGTTTTTTTGCAGGATTCCTCTGAATATTCGCGTGTACACGGTGGGATAATGGTGATACTACAAGTAAAACGATGTTGACTACAAAAGTATGAACTGTAGCGCAGCGAACAACGCCCTTCTCCAGTTACACAACGAAATTAATACAGTTAATTTAGATTTAGTTAATTATCCTCGAGACCGCGTAATTGCTTCAACATTAAGACAATCAACCTTAGGGTACTAAACCCTAAGGTTGAATGTCTTTTGCACGTCATATATTTTGATGTGCCGCGTTCTATTTAAAAGCGATCATCGCGCAAAAACACTACCGTTCGAACTGTTTGCTCGGTGAAACAAAGGCCCTAGACAAAGTGACATTCTATCAGCGATAATGATGATGGTAAAGTAAAAATTTATAGGACTGACATATGCTATCGAAAAGCTTACGTCAATCCTGTTGGAAGTCGTTGTAGAAATACAAAACGCTTTCGAAGCGATTGTCACTTGTCTAGGCCCTCTGAACGCGTCGTCGCGCCGTCAGAAGGCGCAAGCGGCAAATACGATCGAGTATTCGCGCAGCAATCGCTTTTAAATAGAACGTGGGATTATACTAATCTGCCACTTCTTGTCTTTTAAATTATTATCTTCTCTTTCAAAAATAATTAAGTACTAACCTGTTTCAGCGCCTGAATTCTGGGCAGAGAAGTCCGAAGCCTGGCGTTGAGCGACAGTACGAGCGCCTCTCCCATGGCGAAGGCGAACCATGGGAACACCACGTCGGCCACCGACAGCCCGTTCCACACGCTGTGCGAGAACACTCCGTAACCACCGCCTCCTGCGTTCACGAAGATCTGGAGAAGAAAATAATGACTACAATACCTAGAGAATTGTTTATAGGTGTTATGTAAAATCGCAAAATGGCGTTTCTCTTGATTTCACATTTGCATTACTTGACCATTAACGGAAACAATTGCTCTAATTTAGTTAAATAAAAAGAGATTTTATTTTACATTATTTATTAACAACAATCTAACACTAAAACATTTACAGGGTGTTAGGGTAAACACCGTTATCCTTGAAACCAATGGTTTGGTTTAATTTATGGAACTTAAAATCAATCTTTTGAATCTTTTAATGAAAATAACGTTTTTTTATTGTTACTCGGTCATTTATTTTATATTTAAGTCAACTACCTATGGTTTGAGTGACAACGGTGTTTACCCTTACACCCTGTATATTAATTAAGTAAAATGTGTTTTTTTTAAATCTTGAATTGCTATATTGACAAAACACTTGGCGAATAATACATAGCATTACATCACGCCTCTATACAGACATGCACGCGACCGATCGCGTATACGCGCGACTTTCGCTTTTTAATGGGACGCAGCCTTAACATATATACTGAATTGAAGATGTTGACAAAACGCTTAGAGAATAATATCAATGAAAGATGATAATTTGCCGTTATCGCTACTATTATTTTGCTGTCGTACCTAAACAGAGCTAGAGGACAAAGATAACATAAAACAAAGCATTTTGAGGACAATAGGCGTACGTTACATTATAAAATTATCCATTTTGATAAGTCTAAAAACACGATACCACATTTTATTATTATTTCTAGGTAGCAGGTTCCCTTTGTTATTTTGATTTCAAATTACTATACCCCATTTAAAATAAGATTAGACATTAAAACAAACCCTTTTACAGCCCGTTCAACCGATTTTGACTTCTAAACCGTAGGCATAAGGATAGCATTAAAAGCAAAAAAAGTTACACAATACCAACTATCTACTGGAGCAGTGGTGGCCCAGTGGTAACGGCCACGACTTACGAGTTGTAGGTCGTAGCTTCGAACCTTGACAGGCGCTTTACTTTGTGTAAATTATTTCATCGCCACTTCACTCAAAACGGTGAAGGAAAACATCGTGAGGAAACCGGCATGTCCTAGAACCATAAATTCGAAGACATGTGACATCCGCCAACCCGCACTTGGCCCGCGTGGTGGATTCCGGCCCGCTCCCTCCCACAGAGGGAGGCCTGTGTCCCAGCAGTGGGAACATTATAGGCTGCATGATTATGCAACTATCTACTGCGGCTGCCATTTGTCATGCCACCAACGCAATAGAATTCAAAATCGGTTGAACGGAATTTAAAAAAGGCTTATCTATACGTCTAATCTTATTTCAAATGGAGTATACATTATTTTAAAATCTCGCTTTTAAATTATTACAATCCATACCAATATACATTATACTGGGTGAAATTTAATTCATTCCTCTCAAGGGGTCATTGTACTCATCATTATGAAAAACATTCACTATGGGATCAACCCTGAAATCGCAAAAATCTGCTGTTCCCTACATTTATGTTCGCATAGCTCGTCAAAATGTAGGGAACAGCAGTTTTTTTTATCGGAAGTTCGTTTGTGCGTGTGTGTTATGTGCTGACGCTACTCGTCTTCATGCACACATTCACAGCGTGTTTGTACACTTGGTTACCACAAGTAAAACGCGCGTCGCTTCGTGAGATAAATATACTGTACATGAAAACCAAATTAAGAAAATGCTAATTGCATAGCGTTATGTAACTACTGTAATGTAACTATGCAATTAGCATTTTCTCAATTTGTTTGTTCATGTACAGTATTTTTATCGGGTTTTTATTTTATTTTAGGAATTTTCATGAACTGATGAATGACACACTTCGTCAAACAATAATTAATTCATCAATGGATGCAGGATCATATGATGTACAGAGGTTTCTAGCTCCGATTGGCCTTCACGCGGTTGGTACGTAAAGTCGAGATGGTTAAAAGAAAATCACACTCAGAGATGAAGCTCTACAGGACGTATAGCACCATTTCCTTCCCCCACGAAGTAAGATTAAAATAACAGTGCTGTAAGCGGTGGTGATAGGCCCCCAGATCAGCCGATTCATGGGTACAAGATGTGCACCACATCGCTTCGATGTAACGCTGACGAACGTTGCGCGGCAGTCGAACTTGATGTTGCTGTTTATATTATCATTAAGTGCATGCGATAATTTTGTTCCATTGCATCAGTTCGACGCCGCGCCGTATAATGAAATACAATATTCAATCTGTATCGTAGACCGACGGCTAAAAGCCGAATCGATGCTAGTGAATCCTTGTGGAACTTGTCTGCCATATCTGCACTTACGAGTCTTCACGACAAATCAGTGTGCGGATTGAACTACAACAATCCATAGTATCTAATGAAATGAACCCTTGTCGCGCCCGCGATATCACGCCTGTTTGTGGGAGCCTTAAATCGCGCTGGCACAAAATAAATTCTAGTATGACGCTTATGTACAATTTCAGGCCTGACGAAGCGCCTGGGAGCGAACTGTAAAATGCAATAAAGGAAATTGAGTTATCCATTCAACTATTAAAGTTCATATTTGCATGCGCCGACGTGCTTCGTCTGGGGCCTATTGGTAGTTTTTTTGGTAACTTACCATAAGAGCAATAGCGAATCCTCTGAAGATGTCAAGGGAGCGAAGTCTGGACCTGGTCGGAGATCGCGGGATGCTGGCCTCAGTCGTCAGGACTCGAGTCTCTGAACCAAGCTCGTTGTCTTCTCTGAAATGATATCAGGATAATGAACCACACTCGAAATCGCGGCAGACCAGTACGAACTTGACTCCTACCGAAAGGAATGGCGCTGTTACCTATAACAGAATACGAAAGTGAGTTTGTTTGTTATGCTTTCACACTAAAACGGCTGAACTGTTTTGGATGAAATTTGGCACATAGGTAGACCATGACCTGGAAAAGGACATAGGATACTTTTCATCCCTATATTACCAAAGGATCGTGAGGTATGCGGGTGAAACCGCGTGGCGCAGTTAAATATTAACTGAACAAACATTTAGAGGTTACTTTTCAAATACCAACCTCGCAAAATATCTAGCATACACCCGTCCTGCAACCACCCTCTTGCCGATACCCTTGACGACATACCACAGTGTTGCCATAGACAACAGAATGACCACCGCCGTCAATATCGGTAGGTATGCCGCATCCGGTTCCGCCGTCATACGCGGAGTGCATACATCTGTGGTCACATCAGTGACGTTGAGAGTATACTGACCATATTCGCCAAATTGGTAGAGGCCTGTAAAAAAAGAAAAAATATTTGAATTTCGAATGTATTGATGGTAGCTGTGCGGGGTTTTAGCTACTTATCTTTATGGATAAGCGCAGGATAGGACTTTTCCATGACATTGAATAATATACGTTATTATCAGTATCATAAATTGCAAAAGAGATTGAGCGCTTGCGGGCCGTTTGACGTCTGCGTTGATTTTCGCACAATTTTGCACTTTATGACACTGTCACAAAGTTTATTACTGAATGTCATGGGAAGTCCTCTGATTGCCGCTGCCTATTGTGTATGTAATATGGAAATGTAACAACGCCGCGCGGCCGCGGTGAAATTGGATATCCAAACAGCATATTATCCAGAAACAATCATATTTATTTATCTCACATATTTGTACTTTCCTAGTAAAACCAATATTGAAATAAAAAATGTAAGGCTGAGTCCTGAGTGACGGCGCACCGCGCAGGCGGAATGAACGGCGGATAAAACAAATGTTCGAGATGTTCGAACTTGGCCGGAGTGCGAGCGGGTGCGCGCTTTTCACGGCGCATTTTGACGTTTCTCATTATACATGCCGCGATAACATTGTATGAACGTATACGTAAGAGATCGAAAAATCAAATTCATAATCCTCATTAATTAATATGTTATCCATACACTATAACAATGAGTATCATTCTAAAGCACCAAGTTTCACTTTATATTGGAAAAATGCACTCAAAAACACGTATTAAACGTTGATTAATATTCTGACAGAACGTTATTACAATGTCATGTCTTTCGGTTCGTTGCTATGGCACTACCGTTGCCATAGCAACAAACAACGGCGGTGCGCCGTCACTCGGGACGCCCCGTCTGATAAATCCGCTCCGCAATCCGCCTGCTCGGTGCGCCGTCACTCAGGACTCAGCCTAAGCCAAGACAATAAGTTTTTTTTTCTAACTAAACAGACAGCTGTGCTGCTGGGGAGTTTGTTCCGCCACTTCTTCCCAGCTAAAGCACTAGGAAGTGGTGAAGGGTGGCCGTTTTGGGGGACTGTCTTATGTAATTTTGACGTTCGAAAAGTGCTGATTCTCAGCCTAGTTTGAATAAATGACTTTTGATTTTGAAATTTTTACAATGTGTATAACAAATACATATAAACAGAAAAACATCTGCGGAGTTACGCTAGTTAATTTAATTTGACCCAGTGTTGTACAAAATCAGCATAACATGTTCTCTCTGCAAATAAATGACTTAATAATATGACAAAACCTGTTGAACCACGTAGCGGCTGATATTTTAGGTATTTGATTATGTACTGCACTGAGCTGGGTAGGAATTTTATTAGTCATCCTAGCCATGAGCTCAATAATTACAAGTGACAGATAATTATTGCTACTTTCCATATTTTTTTTTCACATCTACATGTAATTTGTTGAGACTAGCAGCTTTAATTAGCTTCTGGAGGGAGGTCTGGCCCACGCATATGCGGAAACCAAATCCCATAACGTAGAACGTACAACCCGTGCGCATTAACATGGCACCTTTTTTTTTTTTTTGGGTGGGAAATCATCATATGACTTCTCCCGCTCTGGGCGGAGCGGAAGGGCGTGTCAGACCCTTACTGACTAAAACCTACCCGTGTTCCTTCAGTTGCTTGTTGCCAGGGTCCCGGTATCCCTTTCGGACTATTCCGCAACCCTGGCAGGCATCGGTCCTAACGGACCCCGTCAGGTGTGCTGACATCTCTTTGAGGCGCGCGTGGAACACGACGCGCCATCGACCCGGGCCTGGTCCTTATCGGACGGCGAGCTACCCATTGCTCGCCGTCCGCAAGCCCGCGCCTATGGTGGCCGGGAATCCGCCTGGGATTCCCGACACCCAGGGTGTCTCCAGCGGCGGCGGTTAGGGGCGTGAGGGCGCAACTTTTGCCTCTCCCTCACGCGTTCCGCCTCCTATGCCCTCTCGCTCCGTACCATGGCCTGGACCAGGGCCGGACGCGAGAGGTCAGTGCCGCCAATCGCCTCCACGAGGACACGGCGGTGCTCCGCCCAAGCAGGGCACACCTCCACCGTATGCTCCACCGTGTCCTCCGGACGATCCGCACAGTGGTGACACCCGGGCGTTTCCCTCGCCTAATCCTGCACAGGTACCTCCCGAAGCTGCCATATCCGGTGAGGACCTGCGTCATGCGGAAGGTGAGGACGCCGTGGCGCCTCTCTAGCCACTCTTCAAAGAGTGGACTTATCGCCGCAATTGTGGCGTGCCCAGCACTGGGTTGCGACAATCGCACTCTCCGTGCCGCCATGAGATCCTGCCGGAGCTCTGTCCGCTGTGCCGCGATTTCTCGCGGCAGCGGAGTTACGCCCCGGCGCTTCATCTCCTCGCGCCACTCCCAGATGTGCGCGAGGACCTTCACCTCCAGATCCCATGGCGGTAATCCGGCAAGTAGGCTCGCCGCCTCACGAGAGACCGTGCGGTATCCCCGGGCCAGCCGAATGGCCATGACCCTTTGGGCCGCATTCAACCGGCGGGCTGGCCGCAGCCTAATGGAACGCGCCCACACCGGTGGCCCGTAAAGGGCCATGGACCGCACGACCCCCGCGTAGAGCCTCCGGCAGGAGGCGTTAGGCCCCCCAAGATTGGGCAGGAGCCGCCCCAAGGCGGCCCCGGCCCGGTCCAGGCTGGAAGCCAAACGACGGAAGTGCTCCACGAAGTTCCACCGGCTGTCGAGGACGAGTCCTAGATACTTCATCGTCGACTCGACGCCGATGTGAACCCCTCCTACCGTGATTTGGGAACCCGACAGTGGCGCGTTCCGAGGGCCATGAAAACACATGACCTCGGACTTGTGCAAGGCCACATCGAGTCCCAATTGCCGGATTCTATCGACGATTGTCGCAACCCCGCGTGTCACGAGTTCGGCCGCCGCCTGGTGCGACCTCCCTTGCACCAGGACCAGCGTGTCGTCAGCGTAGCAAACTACGCTGACGCCGCTAGGGAGGTCGGCGCGCAGCACCCAGTCGTATCCGATGTCCCACAGATGCGGCCCTAGGACCGATCCCTGTGGGACACCGCACGACATCTCTCGCCGGTTCCATACTCCCTGGTGACCGGGGTAGATGACGGCCCTGTCCGTCAAATAGGCCTCGACCACACGACAGAGGTAGGTCGGCATCCGGTGGTAACGGAGTGCCTCCCTTATGCAACTCCAGGGCAGGGTATTGTAGGCATTGGCGATGTCTAGAGACAACCCCACCCCGGGCCACAGCATCCCCCGTCGTGAGGGCACGTACGCGCATGATGGCGTCCACACTGGCACTCCACCAAATCCGGCCCCACCCGCACCAACCGCCCGACGAGGCGGTTTGCAATTACTCTTTCAAAGAGCTTGCCCACCTCGTCGAGCAGCACGATGGGCCGATAAGCCGACGGAGAGTCCGCAGGGCGCCCCGGCTTCTTTATGAGGACCAGTTTCCCCATCTTCCAACGAAGTGGGAACTGGCCCCTCTCCATGCATGCGCTCAGGAGACCTAAGTCGAGGCCCGAGAGCCTCCATGGCCAGGACCCAGGCCTTCCCAGGTAAGCCGTCGGGTCCTGGGGCGGTATTCTTGGCATTCAGCCTTCGTACCGCCACTCTCATTTCTACCTCGGTCACCTCCGGAGCATCGTCGTTGTCGTCGGCGGTGTAGTCCGCATCGAGCACCGCAGTAGGCGGAGCCATGAGCGGGGAGGCATGTTCCCCTCTCGAAGGGAACAGAGCGCTCACCACGTCCTCCACAAGCTGAGGCCGGAGACTCTGCGTCAGCGGGGGAGCCCATGGGCGGAGTTTCTCCCGCACCATCTTGTATGGGCGTCCCCACGGATCTGCGTTCAAAGTCTCCAGCGTTTCCTCGCGGGCCAGTGCCCTGGCCCGCAGGATCTCCTCCTGGAGGGCGGTCTTCGCCGCTCTGTACCCCTCGTACAGCTCCGCCTGAATGGCTTCCGTATCCGGAGGGCGGATACGGAGCCTGCGGTGCCTGGCGTACCGGCGTCGCGCAGCAACGCACGCATGGCGCAGAGCCGACAACTGCTGCGACCACCAGCTCATCTGGCGCGAAGCACATCCGGGCTGGACCCGGGGCATTGCCACGTCACAAATATTGGACATGGCCTCCCGGAACCACTCCGCCTCGTCGTTGATGTCGGCAGGCCTGTCCGGTGATGACACCCATTAACATGGGACCTGGCTCGGAACTCAATACTCCCCCCGCTACCTGCTTTGCGCCCCGCCGTCGCCGTGCGGGGAAGCGGGGGGAGTTACAAACGTCATTGAGCCAGGCGCCATGTTAATGCGTACGGGTTGTAGATGCAATTTGTTTCATTCAGTTTTAGAAAAGCAAGAGAAACTTCAAGTTTGTTTCTTCATTTATATTGGGGGTAGGCAGAAAATAAAAAACACCACCTACTACAATCCAGCTACACCTTTTGCCTCGTTTACGTTCCTACATCTATTTGGTCATACACGCACCCGCTTGTGAGTACTATGCACCTGACCTTTCTGAAGAACATCACCAATGAGGTACTTATATACTACCAATAAGGTATATATTAGGTCTTTACCTATGAAATTGCCGTTCTGCAGTACTGGCCATTTCAAATCAAAATAATTTTTGTTTGGCTAAGAATTCTAATTTCAAATTAATTTTATTTTAAAAACATGGTTATTTTTTTCCAAAAGTAGTCATTTCTTTATTGATTAGTGTTACATTTTCATCGCATTTCAATCTTTTTCGTCATCATGGATACGTTAAAAATTCGAGTAATTATGGAATATGAGTACCGTCGTGGCAGCAACGCGGCACAAGCGGCACGCAACATCAACGACGTTTACGGAGCTAACACTACAAACCAACGCACCACCTGTTATTGGTTTGCTCGCTTCCGTTCTGGAAATGTCGACCTGAAAAATGAACCTCGCGGTCGTCCGAAGACTTTGGTCGACAATGACGAATTAAAGGCGATTGTGGAAGCTGATGATACACAATCTACGGCTGAATTAGCAGCAGCTTTCGACGTTAGCGTCAAAACAATATTGGTCCATTTGCGTCAAATTGGCAAGGTAAAAAAGCTTGACAAATGGGTGCCCCACGAACTCAATGATCGCCAGCGCGAAGTACGCGTCGAGACGTGGCTTGCACTGCTCAACAGACACACAAATGAAGGAATTTTGAACCGCATTGTTACCTGCGATGAAAAATGGATTCTGTTTGATAACCGCAAGCGCTCAGCAAGTTGGTTGGATCCTGGTTCAGCACCTAAACAATGCCCTAAACGAAAACTTACCCCTAGAAAAGTGATGGTCACTGTTTGGTGGTCTAGCGCCGGTGTGATTCATCACAGCTTCTTACCAAACGGGGTGAGCATTACTGCAGATGTGTACTGTGAAGAACTGAACACAATGATGGAGAAGCTGGCGCATCTCCAACCAGCATTGGTCAATCGCTCGTCTCCGCTGCTCCTGCACGACAACGCGCGACCTCATACTGCACAGCAGACGGTCTCCAAGTTGCAAGAACTGGGGTTGGAAGCTCTCCGTCATCCGCCCTACTCACCAGACCTTGCGCCTACAGACTACTACTTTTTCCAGAATTTGGATAACTTCTTGGCGGGAAAAAAATTCAATACCCGAGAGGCAGTACAAAATGCCTTTGAAGAATTTGTTGCCTCCCGTCCAGCTGATTTCTTTAAGAAGGGCATCAATAAACTGCCACTGCGATGGCAAAGATGCATTGATTGCATGGGTGATTACTTCGATTAATACAAATAAAAAATTCATGAAAAAAATTCGTTTAAATTTTTTCATACAAAACGGCAATTTCATAGGTAAAGACCTATTATAAACATATTATAAATTAAGGTCGCTTTTCGTGTTTGTCTGTATTTCCGCGTTGTTCTTCTAAACCACGCAGCAGATTTTGATGAGGTTTTCACCGCATCGTTTAGAGAATTTATTCCTGAAAGTTTATGTGTATAATACGTTAATATTAATATTAAAGTTATCTACTAAATCTCGATGTTTTGTGCGACTTTAATTTATAATATGTATAGAAGAGGTAAAATTTGTGAGTTTGTATGTAGGGGATAATCTTCGGAACTACTGATCAGATTCCGAAAATTCTTTCACTAATGGAAAGCTACATAATTGCCGAATGGCATAGGATATATTTTATGTTAAAACCAGAAATTTCACGCTGACAAAGTCGTGGGCAGAAGCTAGTACATAATAAACCTCTATATATATTTGCTTACACAGTTATCAAGGCATATGAATCACGTGAGTGAACCTAGATAATAGGGTTATGTTTGAACATTATTGGATTACCTAGCTTCCTTATGTACTAGAGTTTAATGACACAGTAAAATCTACTTTACACAGTAATGATAAGGTTTAAAATTGATTGTGCATTGTTTGAGGATTAGATTTAATGACTGTTGTATAAAAAGTAAGTATTTGTTTTACTCATAGAAATATAAAAAACATACTTCTTTTTTTATCCGTGGTTTTACTACTTGTGTGATATATTGCAGAAGTCACTACAATGACTGAATTGCACGCAACTTGGAGGTAGCGCTCGCCGGCCGCTGCCGCGGCACCACTCGCTTCGCTCGCTCGGCTCGTGCGCGGTTGCTCACGGTTCTAAGCTTCTAACCTAACCCATTTCATCAAGATAACATCACGCCTGTATTCGCGGGCGAACGCTGAATGATGTACTAGTATGTCGCAAGCTGACGGCACTAAACTGATAGGATAGTGATACAATGCCGCTTGCGGCACTAGGAAGGGCGTTGTCCTGCCAGAGTTGCGGGTAAGTCCGAAAGGGATACCGGGACCTTGGCAACAGGCAACTGAAGGAACACGGGTGGGTTTTAGTCAGTAAAAGTTTGACACGCCCTTCCGCTCCACCCAGACCGGGAGAAGTCATTGGATGGTTTCCCAACCTCAAAAAAAAAAAAGTGCGTTGTCTTGCTGATTCTCAACCTAGTTTTAATAAATGACTTTTGATTTTGTTTTTTAATGGGTGCTTAATTTATTTTAGCCAATTAGCATGGTGGTTGATTTTCAGAATTTTAAATGCAAAAATAATATTGAATCAAATAAAAAAAGCTGTATTGTAAAGAAATAAAATAGTAGCATGAAAACGGACACTATTAAAATGGATATGAGGGTACTTAGACCACTTCAGACACTAATTTACATATTCCACATGATCTGAGCAAGATCTGTCTGGACTTTAAAAGAGACTGTTACCTCTGAGTTTGTTTCTGTCTTACTTCTCAGAGTAGTCAGTTATGAAACACAAAACTCATATAGTTTTAAAAACATAATTTATTTTTAGCTCGAGAAATGTAATTTGAATCTGTCTATGCGCGCTCAGGATTCAAAAAAACCTTTAAAATAGTTGTTTACTCCCTAGGCAAACAATCTACTATTTTAGAATAGAATACAAAATGTTTATTTGCATAGAATGTAGGTATACACATGAGCTGTTATAAAATACATTTTCGTTCCAGGTGCATTCTACCATTTGGCATGCAAAAATTTGTATGTAAAACTAAGTTTTAACTTTTTGTACAAAAATATTTAAATATGCACATAATAATTATAATAAACTTGTTCAAAAGTCAATCAGGTAAATATATTAGTGGCAAAGGTATTACTCATCATGTCAATGCCTAAACCTACATACTGCCTACCTACCTAAGTAACAATTATAACTATTCAACCAAAAACTCTTTAAATGCAACTAAAGTAGTTACGAAATACTACTTTTACTTAACCTTTCACTATGCTACAGAAATGGGCAGCTGTGTGACTCATTCGATTTAAACAAATAACAGATTCGATGCTCTATCATAAAATTAAAAAAACCTTGATAAATGCATGTTTTAAAAAGTTAATGTAATGTAGCAATCCCTCTTTTTTCTCTCTGAACGCATCATTCTAATATTTTAAAACATTGTCAAGCGTGTTATGTTTTTAATAGCGAACAAAGACAAAAGGTGGCGGAACAATAATATTTTAGCAAATAATGTGTCATGTTACACAAATGTTCTGTACTAACCATTGCATATTTGTCCATTACCATTTTGCACCGCATACTTTATAGGGCTCCCTGTATCCAAGATAATGGCACGAGTCTCCGGTATTTGCGCTGTCGGCAGCAACTTGCATCCCTCACATTCTTCATATTGACTCCAAAAACTTACTGCTTGGTCCGTGATAATTTGTAAACAAGCTTGGTCGAATCGCAATGTCGAGCCATTGCAGTCACGTAAAAATGACCCAACGTTCTCAAAACTACCGAAAGACATTTTTTTGGGGGTATCCTACATCAGTTTCGCGACAATGACTTTAAAATTCAATTTAAAAACAATGCAACTGCACAGTCACAAAAAACAATCTGCTGGATTTGCGAATGAAATTGATTGAAACGTCAAAGTCGTGATTCATCATTGAATGAATGACAACTCGTTTTTTTTTTTGCAGGCACTAATATGTAGCTAAGAGGATTTTGGCTTACAAATTGTCGAATGATTAGGATAGTTATGCTTATATGTAATGCTTACAAAATAATAGATTTCATTTATGTATCAGGATTTCAGCTCTGTTACTGCAAACTTTTACTCATAAAGATCAAATCAGAAAGCCATAACATACATCAGAAAAGTATGCGAACTCGGAATAATCTAAAGAATTATTCGCTAGAATTTCTCTCCCTATCACAAAGAGGGGGCCCGTATGGGCCCCAGCACTAGTAAAATTATAGGCTGATTATGTTTTTTTCGAGAATTGAAAGCTTTATAAGTAGGTACCTACACAACCTATAATGGAAAATGAAACAACCACTTTCACTACACTTTTATTCATCCTACATAATACCATCTAGAAAATCCTAATCTAGGCAGGAAAACCAAAGAATACGTGTAACAAACGCCATAATGAACTAAATAATTGATTTTTTACATCTTCTGGTATAATTATGGGACTGTCACGCGTGTCGTGTTTCTCATAGAGCCATTCCGGGAGTAATGATGGTGAGTTGATAAAGTAGTGCCATTGCTTTATCCCTAATTCCATTAACAGAATGCAGTATGGTCCTTTGAAATGCAACTGTAAAAAAACAAAATAAGTAATTTATCATTACGTTTTCTCAACAACATAACATTGCGTTGCGGCTCGAAAACCGAAATAACTTACCGCTATGGATGGACTATTATCGTAAAAGTGAGAATTATCAGTTATGTATGCATCTGGTTCAATACTGGATGTTAAACTGAAAAAAGAGGAAATAACTTAATGTACAGTCTAGGTAGAAGAGAGACGAATCAAGTACCTACACAATCAAGCCTATAGTCTCGGTAAAATTATAAGTACTACTCCTCAGTCCCGAATCTGCCTGCTAACCCACGCCTGAGATTGAAATTGTGCACGATACTTAGGTAGGCACACTTTGCCCTAAGTAGGGCTTAGCGCAACCACTCGACCGGTATTGGTCGAATGAGTGTGGCAGTATGACACCTTTACCTTTGTAATATTTGCAACTAAGTATTGGTGCGCCTAGTGTATCTTTAAAGCGGCGTAAAAGGGAACTATGGCAACGAATAAAGTATACTTACGCAAACTTGTTAATAATTAACATAAAATCCTTCTTCACATCACTTATTGGGTAATCAGTAGAGCTTTGTCGTTCCGGGTCATCTTTCTTTACTCTTACTGCGGGTCGGCGCCGTCTTGTGCTGGAAAATAAAATGTAATTGATTGTCGCAAATAGCCGAGGCTACACCTGCCAAACCACAGAGTACATACAGTATTATGGACCGAGACGTGAATTTTTCCTTAGATTAGGTATGTAATTTTGGTACAGTGCTTTAACAGTTATTTCACCTCTGCAGCAACCCAACAGCAAGCAACCATATAAAAAAGAGAATAAAGATAATAGGAACACAAAGTATTTTAACAAAAAAAAAAAGGCCACTGTTATTTTGACAGTGATCTATGGCGTACTATACACACGATACACTCGTTCGGGTCGGCATGATTCGGCTCATCGACTTTGCCGCCCGGCCTGCGCCGAATCATTTTACAAGCTTATATGTTTCTGATAAATCTACTTTCTATTACAAGCAAGAATATAATTATTTATTACGAAAGATAATACCTACTTTCTACTATACTTACCATTTGGTAAGATTATGATTTAAAAAAAAATGAAAAAACTATAAAATAAAACACAAAAAGAATTCCTTCGAGCCGGATTTGAACCAGCGACCTATGGATGACAATTGAAACCAGCTACAGTCCACCGCTCTACCAACTGAGCTATCGAAGGTTCGAGGGAAGTATTGAAATGGCCGTTCGTATTCTGCAGATGGAATTAAATCCATTCGGAGCGAATGATGCTCCAATTTCGTAAATGAAATTACGAAATTGGAGCATATAACATTAAGCTGTAAGTATTAGTAAAATTTTAGATATGTAATAATAACAATCTTTATACTCGTAAGCAAAACATCACATGCTTAGTAGAGTATTTTCTATTGTTACATCAAACCTTTCTCCAAAGGTGATAGGCAGAATTAAACAATGCTGTGCTTTTCTAACAACGACTAAACACCTAGCTAAATAGGTGACGCGGCTTTAGTCGACACAAAAAAACACCGTAAAAAAAATTAGGTACTTACTTTTTAATCGAAGGTTCAATGTAGTGAAAAAACTCTTCCAATTCAGCCGTATTTCCCAGCCTTAATTTCGGAGCCATCCAATCATCACCACTTAAAGTTAGAACCCATAATGGGTCTCCCCTATTCACAAATTCATCCAGAATATTAACAGGCTCAATAATTTTAGGATTTAAACCGTTTTCTTCATCGTAGGCGTTAAAATGAAAAAGTTTCGCCGCTGAATTTAAAATTAGAACTAATAATGTTAATATACGCAACATAACTTGGCTATGGTTTATTAGTATGTGTAATTATGAACTAATTTGTGAACTAATTGAACAAAACCTAACTGCGTAATTTTTATTTCAGCTGTGTAAATAAGTTAGTTGTAAAATTAAAAGGTAGTAAGCGGTAAAGTATTTTGCAAGCATATGAATAAATAAGGCAGAAGACATTTTCAGTTTACAAAATGAGAATGATATGATAATTGTGTTTATTATTTAGAATTATTATTGATGCGCTAAGGTAGCCCGCGTAATTAAAAGTTTCTTACGTTTTTTGCAATTTGCAGGTAACTTTAAAATTAACGTATTATAAGTACACATAAACCTTCCGAAATAAATTCTCTAAACGATGGTGAAAACTTCATCAAAATCTGTAGCGTGGTTTAGAAGAACATTGCGTACATACAGACAAAAAGCGACTTTAATTTATAACATGCATAGATTAATAAATAAAAATAACAATATAATATCCTAACGTAACTAAAACTATTAACAAAATAAACTATGGTGTCATAAAATTCTTCCGCATCGCTGTCGACTGGTAATGTATGTACCAGAGACTGGCGGCATTGCCACGCTGTATGGCAATGCTTAGCCTCTGGACAAAGTAGAACTCCGTAGAAGCCAGCCCTTGGGCGACGGGAAATGATAATCAGCCGTTTGGAGATTTCATTGAACAGACAGGTTTTTAGAAGAGTCAACAGCATTTTTTTTAAATTGTTAGATATAGTTTTCTTTGAAATAAAAGGTTGGTATAAAATTAAAAAATATCAATTTATTAAAATTATGTGTACAATTTATAATCCTCCAACGCATAACATGAATAAGATCAGTTTATTACATTAACATATTTATTAAAAGCTTGTAAACATTCACTGTTCAAAATTTTATTTTTGTAAAAAAAAGTTATTTTTTCTAATTTATATTTGGCATGCTGATATTACTTAAAAGAGGCTTACTTATATACCAATCATTAAGTTGTGGACTTTAAAAATAATATTATTGTACTGAACATTTTGATAAAAATATGTACAACAATAAAAATCACGTGTAGGGTGGGCACAACTGATTTTCTAAACTACACTACACTTCAAGTAACACTACCAACGGTCGTTGACCTCGCAAAAAAAACATCAATCATTTGTTTTATTATGTTTAGATATCGAAACAATCCGTGTGTCGACTCTTGCTGATTTAGGCGGGTTTTAGAGTCACGCTGAGTGACGCTGAGCGTTGGCGCTGACCGCCCAATATGTATGATTATCCTGCTCAGCGCTGACGTGTGACGAGTGCGATAATCATACATATTGGGCCGTCAGCGCCGACGCTCAGCGTGACCCAGCGTGACTCTAAAACCCGCCTTAATTTGAGCTTTAGTCTTAGTCGATTTGAGTATTAGTCTCAAATCGCCAATCCTCCTTGAGCAAGCATGGTGATCAATGCTCGTGCCTTCTTCGCATGAAAAGAACCCTTTGCCCTACAGTGGGACTGTTACAAGATGGTATTATAACTACAATAGCTTGGTATTTGCCTGAAAAGTCTAAAGGACAATGCTCAATAGTTGGGCAGACTGTTTCTCTTATACTCTTTTGACATGGCATAAGCTAATTAGGCAGTCATGATAAGTAATGGATTGGTATTTACTTCGTTTTGATAGAGTGACGGATGGACGATGGATGAACTATGTGACATTATACGGCTAGAAAGGGGTCGACTCCCGAGATGACTACTAATAGAGAAGTATGGAAAAAAATACATTTGTTGCGCTGGCCCCAAATAATGATGGTGATATTTGGTGTGTTTGGGCACTCTCCTTTTTACCGAACTTTCAAGCAAGATTTTACGAATAATTAAAGTTAATTAAACCCATTATTCCCTGCAAGTTACTTGCATAAAGAAAACCCAACTTAATGTTTATGGAATGTAGAAAATATCACTTTATGTAGTAGCAAATAAGTACAGTAATGCCTTGGCAAACTGTATGATCTCTGAGCCTCCTAGTTTAGACTCGCCGTACACGCGGTCCACAAATGTGATTGGCACTTCTCCGATTGTGTACTCCAATTGTCTTGCCCTGAAAGTGTAAATTAAAAACTTGACATAGACAACAGAATTAAATACACAAAGAGCTTCTGAAAGTTTGCTTCCCAGTAGTGAACTCTTGAAGTAACGATTTATTTGCGCAAGCCTAAATTTGCGCAAATAAATCGTTACGTGTGTGGCTAGCATTAGGAAGACATGATTATGGCGTTAGTAAAATAATAATTGAAAGTTGGTCTTACCTAATTATCATTTCCATTTGGAACACATAGCCTTTGGACACACAGCTATCTATTAACTTCTGTAGCACATCTTTTTTGTATAACCTGAAAATACCCAATCCAAATAAATTAATTATTTAATACGTCAGGATCCATAACCAAAGCTTAAAACTGGAATGAGGAGTCCCCTTTTTTAATTATAACTGTAGCATAGCCTTAACATAAGTTGACAAACAAACGCCTCCCGTTGCCCTTAGGCGTGGCAATGAAAGAAGAGCCCGCGACCTCGCGCCCCTACCAATGGAAAGTAGATGAAGGAAAGCGAGAGCGTACGTCACGCTTGCAAAAGGTAGTATTTAAATGTTGTGGTGGCATCTATATCGCCACATGCGAGCTACGCATCAAAGACCTGTCGTCATACAAAATCCTGCATCGCGCAATTTGAGTTTACCGCGTGATCAACATATAGGTCCCGACATCAATCGTTGGACAGTTGCCCGCCAGACACGACACCCGTCTGGTTTGAGGATCCTCCCTTTTCTATAGAGGATGAGTGAACAGTCTGTTCCTCATACCTCTAATATGTTTTTACCTGTTTGTGCCCTGTATACTACGTTTTTACGATTCATATATACTTTTTATTGACAAAAATCAAGCATCAAACTCATTAATCTATTGACCGCTAGGTTTTTTATTAATTACCCCCCCCCCACCTCATGAATCAACATAATATATTTTTGTTTGTTTAAAAAAACACAATCAGCCTAGCCTTTTCCTGGCTAGCGGTTTTTATGCCAGCTTCCAGTCTAACCGGGTGCAGTTGAATACCAGTATCAGTTCAGACAAGGCCAGGGAGGGGGGGTCGGGTGGTGTATTCAGTATTGCGTAATGACATAAAAACAAACATACATTCTCACAAAATTATTTTTTGTATTCATCCAAATGGGGGGGTTAATAGGTCAAATAACCCAACACCCCTAATAAAAATGAAATAGTCTCACCTAAAAGACCCCGTAAGGTCTGAAGCCCCAGGCCTCAGCAACATCTGAGTGACAAAGTTAGCGCCTCGTGAGATTAGCTTCCGTTTGAAGTCCCACCCATAAACACCACCTCCATCTTTGTACCGTGTTCCTGATACCACATCATAATCATGTTCCCGTTGTAGTTCTATGAAGTTTGGGATGAATTTTGGCTGTAATTAAGATAAATTGCGTTAAGAAATAAAATTATAATGCATTCGCTTCCGCCAGCAGCTTTATCCGCATGATATCTTTATACATATAATGCCTATGTTACTCAGTGAAAATCATACTACTGGTGAAAGAATTTTTTAAATCGGTCCAAATGCTTCTTTTTTTTTTTGAATTTACTAACAAAAATACAAATCTTTAATTTTTATTATATTGTAGACAATTAATGTAACATAGGTTTTTTTTCCAGCCTGTGCTTACTAGCTAGCGCTGTACCATTCTTTTGCAAAGGTCGCTGGCCCGGTGTCCACTTCGTTCTTTCGCGAGCCCTAGCGAACTCCTTACAGTTTTGATGGTACCTATCCAGTTCGTCCCACAATCTTCTACGCGGTAATGTAGGAATACTATATAAATTAAAAATTTGTAGTTACATGGTGGCTTAGATCAGCGTCCATTATTATGATGAAGTTGCCGGTCGCATGTTTGATACCATGCATGTAGGCTGTTCCTAAGCCCAGTTTTTTCTCCCTAGGGCGTAGCACTATTTTATTCGAGCCGTATAATTTTTGCAGTTGTTTGGCGATGTCCTGAGTACCATCAGGACTTCCATCATCAATCACAATCACTTCGTAATCGTATCCACTGCGAAAATAAGCGAGAATTTAGGTAAAATATGTGTAACAAACACCGATCTTTGTTTCAAAATTAAGTGTGAAATAAGGGTGTAAGTACTTTACCTGTTATCTAGAAACTTCACTATAAGCCATATTATGATGGGTAAGTTCTCTCTTTCATTGTAAGTAGGCAATAAAATGGAATATTTATCACTTTTCGTGATCTCCGAATCTGAAGCCGTGGCCGCCATGCTGTCAAATGCAAATGTCAATCATGTCATTGATTTCATTGAAATGTCAAAACAAATTTAGACGCAAATACCTATCGCGTTGTAAACAAAAGGTTAATTTGGATAGTATCAAATTTATCACCCAATACTGCTTGACTACTTAATGATTTACAAATTATACCGAAATATTAGAAATAATCAAAGGAACTAAAATTTTCAGTACCAGATGACCACCCATTGATATTTTTTTGCGCTTTTACTCGGATGACCGAGTAAAAGCGCAAAAAAATATCAAAAAAATATCAATGTCCATAATTCCGCAGGTCATGTCATACAATAAAGGTGATAGAAATTCTTGTTTTCAGAATTTACAATTTAATTTATGTTACGACAATACGATTGTTAATACGAATTAAACTTATACAATATTTTTTATTTTATTTTACTTCATCTGCTTAGAATGAAACACAAAACTTCAAAAGTGACACTGTCATACATATTATTGTCAACATGTCAACAAAAGTAGGCAGTAGCAGTCGCTAAACTGGAGTGTATAATTAGTTTTACGAAACGAATAGAAATTATTAATAAAGTGTACAAGAGTTTGCAACCACTACACTACTTTTTAAATACATAAACAACGCAAGATAATTTGTTGCCAATTCATAATAATCCTAAAGATTAGGTACCAAAATAAAAGTATTGCATCAAAATCCTCCACAATGTTTCGAAAGTGAAATTAACACAAATACAGTAAATTCCAAAGAAAATGGGGAAAACAAGCAAAGTCGTCATATGTGGAATGAAAGGGGTAGGGAAAACTGCAGTATTAGAACAGCTTATATACGGAAATGTGAATTTAAAGTCTTGTTTTTACCCGACAATTGAGGATATCTATGTGGCTAATATAGAGACGGATAGGGGGACGAAAGAGAGAGTTTGTTTCTATGATACGGCGGGACTGGAGCCCCCGCTTACAGGCGAGTTCAAAGGTTTAGTCTAGTTTGATTTGTTTATGCTTGAGTGCTTGTACAGGCCAGCTGGCACTGCTTGGAAATTGGCATTTAATTTTTATTGTCTTCATGCTTGTCTGTGGGTAAGATACTGGTGGGTGTTCCTTTTTTAAACGTTTGATGTGTACATAAAAAAATAAAAAAGGAAATGAACCACACCTGCAATGCACAAGAATTTTGTTCTGTCATGTCACACTTTTCCTCAAATTTTGCAATAGTATAGAAAACTATTGCAAAATTTGAATTTGTATAATAAGCAAGGTCACTGGGCTATTACTTACGTACTGATTACCTCACTGCAACTGTTTTTAACTACACAACTGTTAGAGAATCATTGTCTAATGTATTTATTATTAATTGGTGGGATTGGAAAATTATTGTGTCTAGTCCACTTTTGCCCAATAATATTTTTTTATTTGTTTAAGTCGCTATTCAATATTAACATTGCACAAGAGCCCTAACAAGCACAGCAAAAATTGCACTTAGTTGTATAAGCAATTTTTTGAAGCCTGGTGATAAAAAATGGCAGTCTCTTCTTGTGAATATAGATATTCACCCAGACTGCAACTAGACTTGGGAGATAACAAGAAATTCTTATTATTTGTTATGATAACCACATTAATGACGTCACATAGTTAAGATTTCTCTTGGAACATAATAAAATGACACTCTTTATATTATGACTCACACACACTACACTATACACACGCACACACACACACTACACACACTCACACCACACACAAACACACTACACAGACTCACACCACACACATACACACACACACACTACTTTCTACAATACTTTATATTAAGACTTATTTTCACTCTTTTCTTTATTTTCTCATGGTTTAATTTTTATGTTTGTGCTGTTTTTACTTTTTTTCAATTTTTTCAATTTTTGTTTATAGGTAATTTGCCTGCAATAAAAGACTATTTTTAATTTTATTTTATTGTAAGTGATTTGTCATAAATACATTACGCACATACAGCAGAGGAAACAAGATGGTGGCGTTAGTTCCGAATATGGCCACGTGCCACACACAATTACTTTGTAGCATTGTAGTTATTTTAATTTATAAGTAATATCATTGTGTCCAACCTTCTTAGCTCAGGACAGGTTTATATAAGCCCAATAATAACAGTCAAATCGCGCCCTCAAGTCAGTCCAGTTGACTGACCTACCTGTCTATTTTCGAGCCCGATCTTGTTACTAGGTCCTGTCACCAGACATCAACTTCTTATCTCCTCCCTCATTCGCAGGTCCTCCACAATCCCCCACAATGCAGCTGACAGCGAACCAAGTCCTCCAGCGCCATTACCTTGGCTTCGCTGAAGGATTTGTCATGGTCTATGACACCACCAGACCCGAGTCACTGGATGTACTTATGTATTTAAAGAAGGATATTGACAGGAATAAGGACAAGAAAGAGGTAATAAGTAGTATTTTTAATATTTTTGATAGCTATTATAAACTATGGAATATGGATGGGTCGATCTTCAAGGTTAAGCAACCCTTGACGAGGTCGATCCGTGGATGGGTGACCATCCATTACATACCACTCCGTGTCTTGGTCCCAGCTGTAATTCGGAGATCTTTAACAGTCGTTACGAAGTCTGACAACCAGTCTTTCCAAAGGGTATCCGTGGCGTTACCGTGGGTTCTGTAGATCAGATAGTAAAATACTGGTATTAATGTGCATCCGGTTAGACTAGAAGCCGACCCTAACATAGTTGGGAGTTGGGACACAAACTTTCTTATTAATTGATAGTCTTACGTGTAAATAATTATCTATTGACTCGTGAAACTATAAATGAATAAATAAGTGTGTGCAACTAGATGCGTTTTGTAAATCCGGCTTTGTGCGGGCGCGGTCATAAAACGTGGGAGCAAGACGACATGAGACTGCTTTTGGAAATCCCATACCACACATTCACCCCCTTATTTCATGTTTTGTATTATTAATAGAGGCATAGAGTTAGAGATCAATTGCTTGTAAATGGCAATTTTGTAAGCGCTTATTGTACATAACCTACTTTAAAGATTTACTTATTAGACTGTACAGCTTTCTGAAGAATAAATAAATAAATAATAGAGGCAGTTTCAAAATCGCATACAATAATTTTGTCTCATTCATTGTGCGATAATTTTTCGGTCGAAAAACTGGCCCTTAATAATATTACGCTATATTACTATAGCCATTCTGATGTCTTTTTCGATAATAAAATCATTCCAAAATGACGCTTAGAAACTGATAAAACTAACATGGTTTTTAATTACTAGGAAATAGGATAAGGTATCTTTGCTTTTCTGTTGTAGGTAATATCACTACATATTATAAAACAAAGTCCTACGCCGCGTCTGTCGCCTGTTCGCGATAAACTCAAAAACTACTGCACCGATTTTCATGCTGTTTTCACCATTGGATAGAGTGGTTCACGAGGAAGGTTTTAGTATATAATTTGTCAAGCGGGCGAAGCCGCGGGCATCGGCTAGTATCCTATAACTAGGTACTATTCAATTAACGTTCTATAAATGAAACCAAACCACTGGTTTCAAGGATAACGGTGTTTACCCTAACACCCTGTACAGGATACAATAGACGTAGATATATTTAGTAACCTATTCCGCTTGACTATTCTTCAAGAGTCCTAAAAAACCGCTGCGTGGTGTGGTAACACGTCGCGTTCTGGTTTGCAATTGGTCAATCGTCATCCTGAGGATGCCTCGTTGAGAGGTGAAACACTTGTCGATTTCTTACAGGGCTTTTTAGGACTCTTGAAGAATAGTCAAGCGGAATAGGTTACTAAATATAATAGGTCTTTACCTATGAAATTGCCGTTTTGTATGAAAAAATTTAAACGAATTTTTTTCATGAATTTTTTATTTGTATTAATCGAAGTAATCACCCATGCAATCAATGCATCTTTGCCATCGCAGTGGCAGTTTATTGATGCCCTTCTTAAAGAAATCAGCTGGACGGGAGGCAACAAATTCTTCAAAGGCATTTTGTACTGCCTCTCGGGTATTGAATTTTTTTCCCGCCAAGAAGTTATCCAAATTCTGGAAAAAGTAGTAGTCTGTAGGCGCAAGGTCTGGTGAGTAGGGCGGATGACGGAGAGCTTTCAACCCCAGTTCTTGCAACTTGGAGACCGTCTGCTGTGCAGTATGAGGTCGCGCGTTGTCGTGCAGGAGCAGCGGAGACGAGCGATTGACCAATGCTGGTTGGAGATGCGCCAGCTTCTCCATCATTGTGTTCAGTTCTTCACAGTACACATCTGCAGTAATGCTCACCCCGTTTGGTAAGAAGCTGTGATGAATCACACCGGCGCTAGACCACCAAACAGTGACCATCACTTTTCTAGGGGTAAGTTTTCGTTTAGGGCATTGTTTAGGTGCTGAACCAGGATCCAACCAACTTGCTGAGCGCTTGCGGTTATCAAACAGAATCCATTTTTCATCGCAGGTAACAATGCGGTTCAAAATTCCTTCATTTGTGTGTCTGTTGAGCAGTGCAAGGCACGTCTCGACGCGTACTTCGCGCTGGCGATCATTGAGTTCGTGGGGCACCCATTTGTCAAGCTTTTTTACCTTGCCAATTTGACGCAAATGGACCAATATTGTTTTGACGCTAACGTCGAAAGCTGCTGCTAATTCAGCCGTAGATTGTGTATTATCAGCTTCCACAATCGCCTTTAATTCGTCATTGTCGACCAAAGTCTTCGGACGACCGCGAGGTTCATTTTTCAGGTCGAAATTTCTAGAACGGAAGCGAGCAAACCAATAACAGGTGGTGCGTTGGTTTGTAGTGTTAGCTCCGTAAACGTCGTTGATGTTGCGTGCCGCTTGTGCCGCGTTGCTGCCATGACGGTACTCATATTCCATAATTACTCGAATTTTTAACGTATCCATGATGACGAAAAAGATTGAAATGCGATGAAAATGTAACACTAATCAATAAAGAAATGACTACTTTTGGAAAAAAGAATCCATGTTTTTAAAATAAAATTAATTTGAAATTAGAATTATTAGCCAAACAAAAATTATTTTGATTTGAAATGGCCAGTACTGCAGAACGGCAATTTCATAGGTAAAGACCTAATATCTACGTCTATTGTATTTTATAATGGATTTCCGCAAAGTCACGCCTGAATCAATTAACTACCCTGTATAGGGACACATTCACAATGCCAGCTATCATTTTCAGAATCCTGTTGGGGCTGGCCATGACTCGTGTCACCATTGATGCAGCGCGCTTGCGCATTATACTATAAAAACAAACTACACGCGCCGCCGCAAAAAATAAGGTCAATAAGGCTAATAAGGTCTCTTGAGGCCGGTGCGTGTGGAGCTAAACTAAATAAATACTTTCCCATAATAAATGTCAGGCAGACAGGTTAAAAGTCACGAGGAGCGTCCCCTGTGACCGTGACCATGAGCTCAGCACGCTAAAACGACTAAACGACGACAAATGCTAGTTAAACACGCGAAATGAGTTGTGAAATATTGAATTAAACGAATAACTTAGTTCGAAGGAATGGGAATGAGTCTTTCATTTTGTGGTCAAATTTCTTTTATTAGAAACATTTTAGTTGGTTTTTGCGCTAAAGAGTGCATAATTTATAGCCTCGTCTACCGATACCTACCTACTTACATACAGAGTGTAAAAGATTTTAATTTTGGAAAGTTCATGGTACACATCAAAGGATTAGGAATTCGAAGGATATGAAAAAAAAAAATCCAGAATTCTATCATAAAGACCGCATTCGCATAAAGAATTGTCACGAACACGGATCTTATTAAGAAATAGGTCACTGTTTACACAAGGTTGCAACAGTTCTTCTGGACAATTTTGGGTACTTAAAAAACCAAGGTTTCCTCTGGAAAACAGACCCATTACAAAGTCGTCTACGCATTGCTGTGTTACATCAGACTAAGTTAAATTGTTCAAATAACTCTCGGTTTCGTTAACCGTCATTAAACGCCCGTCCAACAGATCCTGCACAGTCACTACAAATATGCTAATTGGCTATATTTTTATGGCATGCATAAGCATAATCAGCCTATAATTTTCCCACTGCTGGTACACAAGTCTCTCCTCTCGGAGAGGGAGTGGGCTGTAATCTACCACGTGGGTCCAGTGCGGGTTGGTAGATGTCACATGTCTTTGAATTGTTGGTTCTAGGACATACCGGTTTCCTCACGATCTTTACCTTCACCGTCTTTGAGAGCAGTGGTGATGAAATTATTCACACAAAGTAAAGCGCCTGGCTGGGTTTGAATCCACAACCTTCAACTCGTAAGTCGGGGGCTGTTACCATTGGGCCACCACTGCTTTATGGCATGGGCTACGCTCAAATCATAGAAAAAAGATCGTAACTACGGTCAAGATGATGCCGTCAGCCGGCCGACCAATCTTTTTATCAATCTATTTTCATTTTTCAGGTAGTAATGCTAGTCATCGGAAACCGAACAGGGCCTGATGATGTCAACAGCTTAGAAAACACATGCTCCAAAGCGTCAAACTGGTGCGCGCGGGAAAAGATCCGCCATTTTGAAGTCTCTGCCATGGACCGCCCGTCTTTATACGAACCATTCATATTCATGACTTCTAGACTCAATCCGGTACAGAATAAAACAGCTTTCCCACAATTAAGCACGCTCAGTAAGCTGACCCAGAAAAATAATAAAAGCGAAGCCATGTAACGGTACGTTTTTAGTCTATGCCCTTTCTGCTATCAACCGTGAAGGTTGATTGTGTTGTCTCTGGTTGGAAGTGAGCTGTCAAAATTTTTGCGCGAAATCAAATGGTGCTTGTAGTTTTTTCTAATCGTTTTTACTAGAAATCGTAGCTGTTTGTGCTTTTTTAAACCATGTTGTTGATGCATGGCCATTTTGGCGAACGTAGAGGTCACTTATTAATGGTTGGATACCAATTTAAGGGAAAATTTATAGTCTCCCATAGACAATCGTGTACCTACTTTAAAAAGAAGCTGTAAAACAGCTTATTGGATACATTTCAAAAATGGAAAATTGTAATATATCATTTTACTAGATTTTTTGATACACAAACGTTTACTGCTCTCTTCCTCTCTCTATCAGCTTATTGGCTTGCTTATAATTTGAATTATGAAATTATTATAAATATAAATAGAAGAAGATTTAAAATGCCTAATTTTGACAGCTTACGAAAGAGAGTTTGGCAAATTACGTAGAAATGCTCTTTGAATAGCTAGATTTGTTTTTTTTTTGTTCATGAATTTTATTCATTGATTTTATTGGAAATTAACTAATAATTTTTCATTATTATATTTAAACAATTTATTCCGGAAAGTTGATGTATATAATAAAATAATATTTAACTTACATAACGAAGAAATTTCAATATTCCTATTGCCTAGTTCGGTTGCAGTGGCTACATCCATTATATTAGAAACTTTTTTTAAAATTATTAAAAAGTTTTTTGAGAAAAAAAAAAAAATTATGTATTTATTCTCAATGTCTTGCCAAGTCGAAAAACCGTGCGAAGCATAAAATAGTAGGTACATAAAAAAAAAACTAAAATATAAATACTACTTGTAAAAAATAATATCTCAGCATATTCAAAGAGTATTTCACTGGCTCATCGATTCATTGGATCTTATTTAATTTTAATGAATTTAGTAAAATTTTGTTTGTATTTGTGTAAAATTAGTTAATTTAAAATAAAGGAGAACACTTCCTAAAATAAAAAAAGTAGAAAATTAGAAAGGAGCTGGAAATAATTGAACATGAAACTTTGTTGTAGTTATTTTTGTAACATTTAAAAAATATACCGATTACATTATAAATAAACAACTGTAATACAGTTGATGTTAATAATGACCGGATATTATCGATATTACCCAGTTAGCGACTAGCGCCAGCTTCATTTGTTATTGCGGTACCTAAATGGTTTTGTTTAAAAACGTTGCATACAGTTAAATATAATATAAGACATATAAACATTAAAAAAAATGTGGTCGTCAAAAAACTTTATGCAAAGTTCATAAATAAACCCTGGTAACATTGAAGTTGCCAATTTATACATTGATTGGGTAGAAGTAGCCAAAATAGTGGTTATAATAAAAATAGAAGAATTTAATGTACTTACAGCCTTATGTATTAAAAGAGAAATCTCATTAGTTTATTAACTGTAGTTTTTAGTTATTTAATATTAAAGTATGGAACGCAGGTGGAAAAAAAATCCTACAAATACGTTTTTTTTTTAAATTAGGATGAAGAAAATTCCATAGAATGGCCCATAAAGGTCGTCATAGCATACTCCTAATGAATATATAAATAAATGCATTTTTTGTGCAAGATCGTTGTTTTCTGATCTAGCTTTTTATTTCCACGATTTAAGTATTTATACTAAACCAATAATGTATTATAAATTATATATTTTTTTAAACTTCCATACAGGGTCATAACGTATCATGTTTAGATATTCGGAGTTTCGCTAATTAATTTAATTTGACCCTGTAAATTACTTTGCCTTTCAAGCCGGAAACGGTGATCTCTAGTACAACTAATGTAGGCTTCTGCCCCAATTTAAATAATTTTTTATGTACTTAACTGAAGTTTTATATCACATCATGTCATTGGAATGAATCTTAAATAATAGGGGGCATAGATTTTATATAAAAATATAAATAAATTAAAAATTAAGGTACTTAGTATCGAAATAATAGATTTAAGAATTTAGTGCAATATATTTCAATGAATTGTCGAAAATGAAAGTACACTTTTTAAATGGACTTTCAATGTCGTCAGAGCATTTGCATATTTATTTACAGTTTTTTTAAACACTTATGTGAAATTATTATTAATAATGTATTGTACTTATGAAATTATTTTATCAAATGAATTTCTGGATATAAAAATAAAATGTTAAGGATTGTATGCATTGTATTATAATATTTCGCTATTGTCATATTGTGCTAATCTCATCATATGTATTTTTAAGTATTATATTTAAATGTACTTATTTTGTAATAAAACGCTATGTAAAAGTAATGAAGTTTTGCAGTTACACGAATTATAAATTGTAAATAAAAATCTAAATTATAACGAAAATCTTCCCGTAATTATAAATAAAAATAAAAACTTTTAATGACTTTTTCGAATCTGTCTATATTTAAGAAGAATAAATTCAAATTATTAATTAGATTATTTATTGAAAACAAAGTTGTTATTTGCCTAATATACAAAATTACACATAATGACGTTATTGTAATGTTATTCATAATTTTATGTTAAAATTATTTATGATTTTTTTTTTTGGTCTAAAATAAAATAGACGTAGATAATATTTACTAACCTATGCCGCTTAACGAATCTTCAAGTCACAAAAAATCCTGTCTGAAATCAACAAGTGTTTCACCTCTCAACGAGGCATCCTCAGGATGAGGATTTGTTTGCGACTGATCAATGTGGTCGTGTATCGTATGATAATATATCTACGTCTATTGTATTTTTTATTGGATTTCTGCATAATCACGCCTGAATGAATTAACTATGAAGTCAAAAAAAAACACTTTTACAACCAATCGACTAAGCTAAGCTTTCCTCTCTTAAGTATTTTTAATATTTATATTAAATTAATATAAAATTTATATAACATTATATTCCTTTTAATATAAATAAATGTTGGTTATTTTTATTAAATATAAAAAAGAACTTATCATGGAAATGCATTGATTACGTTCGTCTTCTGCCGGCATTTATTTAAATTAAATAGAACTGTTTCCTTCAAGCTTTAATTCTTCGCTTTTACGCTTACGTTTGTATTATTATGTACCTACTTATGAAATCTCTATATGAGATAAAAATAATGTATTACACTGCGACTCATTGAGTTTTCGCTTCACTGGAAAATCTAATTTAAGTATTTGTAGATATGACAACCTGCCGTATTTGTACCTAATTTCTTGTTAAATATTATTAAAACCATCGAAATATTATACATAAATATAAAATATTTTTAAATTCCGGTTTCCACAAGCCTGATTGGTTAATTTGCAAAATTTGGTAAATTAAATCTCATGTTAGCTGATGTGATTGGTTGATCAAAACAACAAAAAATCAATTTAGTTGATTTAAGGTTTGTCTTTTTTTTTAAAGCTGTTCGAAATCATTTCAATCGAGTTTACTTCAGAAATCATGAAATACTTACTTAAATAAAAATGTATAGAATAAAATTAAATTATTCTACAGTTTTATTATGTTAATATAAATAGTTTTCGTTAATAACTTGTTTTTTTACTGATTTATTTCCCTATAGCACTCCATATAAACCAGTTCCTTAACCCATGGCGCATAGCTTTAAACAACTGAAATAATAAACATAAAAAGAAATAAGGAAACTACTACATAATACTATGATTTAATTATTGTTAAGCACAGACACATTTACACGATAATTTACAGTATCAAAAACAAAAAATTAAAAACGTGTGGTGTCGACCCTGTGGAAAATGTAGTGGGTATAGGTATTTATTTCTGGGTAGGTGCCACAACAAAAAAGTGAAAAAACAAAATACTTTCAATAAAAAAACGTCTTCCAAAAAAAAAAAGGGAAAAGTAACTTTAATGTCGGAAGTCGGTGGAAAAAATTGAAAATCAAAGACCAACTTCCGAAATTAAAGTTATTTTTCCCTTTTTATTGTTTTTTTTTGGAAGACTAGTATTTTTTTTTTTTTTAAGTATTTATTTACTGCTCGATTTTAATACGATACGGAACCCTTCGTGTGCGAGTTCTACTCGCACTTGGCCGGTTCTTTTGGTATAACCCTACTCTAATAACCATCCACATTCATACTCAAAACCATTCATACGAAAGACCATTGTAAAATGATTGTGAAGACATATTTCAGACTAGCTGCGCCACGCGGTTTCACCCGCGTAAGTCTCGATCCCGTGGGAATATCGGGATGAAAAGTATCCTATGTCCTTTTGCAGGTCATACCTACTCTACCCATGTGCCAAATTTCATCTAAATCCGTTCAGTCGTTTTAGCGTGAAAGCGTAACAAACAAACAAACTCACTTTCGCATATAATATTAGTGAGGATAGGTAGTCGCTCCATGTAAAATACTGGGAAAAGGCTAGGCAGATGATGATGATGAAGGTAAATAACTAAAGGGTGTAAAAAAAAAACATATATAAAGTCGAACCACCTCCTTTTTGGAAGTCGTTTAAAAAAGACTCATCACCATGTGCTTCGTTATCCGTCTTTTTACACCCGTTTTTTCACGGTTAAATAAAATGCTTTTACATAATAAATATTCACTCATTTAGTTTCAGGTTCAGGCCTAATTACTCCGATAATTTCAGCGTAAGGAGACTCTTCTTCTGGACCGGGCCTTGGACAGTTGTTTGGTTCAATTTGACGAAGAAGGGCGAGGTCTGCATATAACACTTTGGTATCCTGAAAAGAATTGAAATTTATTTGAAATCATTGAGTATCTACAACGTGCCGCTACAATGGCGACATTAATTTAACACACGGGTAGGGCTAGTGGCCAGTAATTATAAAAATTATAATAAAATACAATAATTCGAAAATTGAAAAATTTTGGTACATTTAAAACAAACCAGATAATAAAAACATAACCAAAATTGAGATCACTCTGTGTTAAAGATTCATTCATGAAGCTCTTCTTTTTTATTGACTAAACCGGCTGGCTTACGTTCTATCGGCCCGATTCTTTGTCGGCATCATCTAAAAAATCGCGCGGCTTTCCTTCTATTCGCTTAGATATGATCCGTGATCCCGGCAAATGACCTCTTCGCTACAGTTCTTTAAGTACAGGTTGCTCCAAGATGGTAATTTAGAAAATTGTAAATAAATCAATAAATAATAACGTTTAATGAAATTCAAATATTTTAATAAAACGAGTACGCGATCCCGTATACGTGTGTTAAATTAATGTCACCATTGTAGCGGCACGTTGTATGTTGCCTGTATTTGTTTGAATTTTCTAAACAAGTTGATACGTCCTATATGCCTAAACGCGGGGTCGCATCATACGTTCGAATCTGAGTATCCGTGTTTCTTTTTGCTCCGTAATAAAAAAATATTTTGTAGTAGTCATCTGTGAAGTTTGAACTTTAGAGTCGTATATGCGGTGATTGTGACCATAACTTTAATTATTTCAATAAATACGACGAAAACTAAGAGTGCAAATCATCAAATTATAATAAAAACAAATATTAAAGGATCATTAAAAGTGTCAGTACAGTGCAAGGTGTTTGTGTATTTGAACTGGAAACAATATAATTACACCCTCATTAATTTTGGAATTGCCATCCGTCTACTATAAGGTCAAATATTTGAAAGCTCCTGAAAAGTGTACTAATAGCAAGAGCAGTTGAGACCGTACCACTATCTTGGCCGCCCCAAAGTGTGGGTTCAAGTCCACGGTGAGAATCGAGCTCTTTTTATAATCCTTACACTTTTTTGATTACAATTGTTTGATCTGGTGATTTTGAAAAACGAGAATGCCGAAGTGCGGAGCTTGCGGAATTTTTTTGGCAGTGAATGACGGCACTAAATGCTCAAAATGTCCGGGATTTTATCCTAGACGTTGTCATTTGACATTATGCTGAGCTGAGGCCCTTTTGGCATTAAAAACATGGTTTTTGGTTACTTTTAGTTTTAAGATTTTTCTTCTGCTTAATGCCAATAAACGTATTTTTCATTCTTTCTTTTCTTTAAACGAAAACATAATGACAAAATCTATGTTTAATTTTTTTGAATGTTCTCGCACCCCTACACCGCCTCACCTCATCGACATAAGGATGGCATTAAAGCAAAAAAGGTTACACAATACCAACTGTCTACTGCAACTATAGGACTCTTGAGGAATAGTCAAGCGGAATAGGTTACTAAATATATCTACGTCTATTGTATTTAATATTGGATTTCCGCAAAGTCACGCCTGAATCAATTAACTAGGTATATATAACAGGTCTGAACATACTGCGCATGTAACTTTCGCGCATGTTCACACTCGCCTCATGTCATTTGGTTCCTAAAAAATGTTACAGTGCAGCCCTCTGCGCGAAGTTTGGAACTGCCAAGTTATAACGGCTATATTGTAAATGTCACCGAAGTAAAGTAAAATAAAATTTAACTTACCGCTGAGGACTCTGGTTTTTTACGGCAACATTTTCTACAAAAAACAATAATGACTAACAATATGAATACAACTGCCACAGCTGTTATTATTATAAATTTATTTGTTTGGTTCCCTGGATCGGCAGTTGAATCAGTACCAGTACTATTACGGAGGCTAATTTCTGAAAACAAATAACAGTAGATAAAATGATGTGTTTGTATGTGTGCTGCGAATTCCGCTACGGCGTAGCTCACGGTGTGCTACGATTTCGTGAAAATTTGATTTGATTTCATTGATGATGATTTGATATTTGGAGTCTATGGCGGCAAGGCGTTTGTTCAAATTCACGTTATTTAGTCAATAAAAAAGAAGATATGAACATTGGATAAGTAAGCCAAGTGGAGTACCTCCTTACTGGAAATGTGGGGGGCGTTTAATCTTTAGGTACAGTACAATACGGCTGATGAATCATGGTCGGTCTGAACATAAACTTTCGCGCATGTTCACACTCGCCTGGCCATCTGGAATTTCCCAGTAGCAGCCCGGTTGATGGCAATAGGCTGGCCCCTATTACATAGTACTTAAACATAATTGGAAAAATGTGGGTGTACCTACTAGGTGCAGGTTGCCTAACCCTTCGGGGAATACAGGCGTGATATAATGAGACTAGATTCGAAAAAATAAGAATGTTTTAGTACAAAACATCTCACCTTTGTCTTTTAGAGCATCTTGCTGAACATTAAAGTAAAGTAATAAAGTTTTATTCACAACATGTCGAGTGAACCACATTTCTTTTGCTGTTTCGTTCACTTCATAGTAAACACAACATAGAATAGTTCCATTTTTCGTTTTGTCGAATATTTCGTGTGTCGAATTCATTTCATATGTTTTTATCATGTTAGAAGTCGTATTTATTTTGCCCAACTCAATATCTGTAAATAAAAGTAATTGATTTAACATGTACCTGGACGCATAAATAAACACCTAGACGTAAAAATAATAAATCTTCATTTGACTCGTTTGTGTTCCCATTGTTGTTGTTGTTGAATAAAAACTTATAATAACCCTTCCTTGGCAGTCCGGGTAAAAAGTAGGCGCTGAATTAATTAATAATTTGCGTTATGCAGCTGTTGACTGCAATAACACGGGGACCCATGATTTTGCCAAAAAAGAAAAACGTGGGAGAAAGCCCTCCGAAAAAAAATGCTAAGCCGATATTTCGTCAGGACTACAGTGATATCTTTTCTAAACCTGAATACTTCTAAGGGAGAAATTCGTATAAAGGTAAATTATTCCAAGTGAATCAAGTCTGTATTTATTAATACAGGCACTAGTGTGATACTCTGTAAATTATAGTAAAGGTATGTGTGTTTATATTATCATAATAGGTCAGTGTTTGAATTTAACAGCTCTGAAATTTTCAGTCAGGAGGAACATCCACGAGTTGGTTTTATAGAATGTTCATAATTAATTTAATTTTACACTAAAGAAGTTTTTTACCCGTAGTAGACGCTTCCCTTTTCACTGTGCTACACTACAAGTCTCATTCATTTTTATCTAGTTTTCGTTTAATTTGTGATCACACATACACAACAAAATGGCGGTTTGTGAACGGACAACAGTGCTGCCACCTATGACGAGCTTTCAGTTTTTAACCCCATTTTATGAAGTTTTAGTAAAAGTTTGGCTCTGTAGAGGTTTGTTTCTTTCACATTGCTTGATAGCTTCATATTTCTGACTGACTGACTCCTTGACAATTCAAAAGTGCCTGTAAATGGTTTAATTGAAATAAATGCTTTGAGTTTTAAGTTTCTTGTGTGCCAGACTCACAGGCTACTAAACTCTGTCAGTAGGTAGATACTGGTTTATTGCTAAGCTCCTAAGTCGGTAAAAAAGACTCACTTGTTGTTTTATTGATGTGTTCACAGCTAAACGAAACGTTTTGATTCTTCTTATAATATTTACGACTAGCAGGTTCTTCATTTTCTTTAACTGCAATCAGAAAAGGCAAGGTTGAAATAATGGAATGACACTCTATTTAAAAAATAACTCAATAGATTTTCTTAGCAGGTCCTGCGTGCCTAGGTGCCCCCACCGCTTTCCACATAATGTTAGTTAAGTAAACGAATAAGTATAAGTAGATACAAGGAGGAATTTTAGAGGTATGAAGAACAGGGTGTAAAGTTCACTCATCCTATAAAGAAAAGGGAGGATCCTCCGACCAGACAGGTGTTGTGTCTGCCGGGCAACTGCCCAACGATTGATGTTGGACAGTTGCCCGCCAGTTCGGTAAACTCTAATTGCGCGATGCAGGATTTATGTGACGTCAGGTTTTTGTGTGACGGTCTTTGATGCGTATTTCGCATGTGACGATGTAGATGCCGCCACAGAATTACCACAGAGCACGGAGATGTCTGGGCTGCCACTGCTAGAGGCAGCACTTACCATACAAATCAAGCGTGTTACCGACACATATTTAAGGGTGTGGGTACAGACTATCAAAATGAACATCTTTTCCATGGGACCAACATCGTAATCGCAAAAAAAATATCAGCTGTTCCATACAAAATTCCATGCATGCAGCTGATTACTTACTTAACAATATTTTACGACATAATTTTAAGTAGGTAAATACTCACAGATTTCATTATCCACTATTATTATCAAATTGCGTACATGTTTCTTTGAACCAAAGTTAAAAAATGGATTGATTTTAGCCATAGCGGTATTCATAAATTCAGCCCGCCAGTCATGTGTATTTTTTTCATTTGAGGTACCGTTACTGCTGTTCCCGCAATATATTTTTGCTTTATTGTCAATTTTTTCTTCCTTTAAAATGAATCGAGTTGTTTCAACCCAAACTTGTGGAGGTATCTTGCCTATTGATATTTGCAGACTGCCTGTAAAGTTAAACACAATATTATTTTAGTTTATTAATTCAGTCAAATTCATTGATTCGTTTGAAATAAGTACGTTAGAAGTAAAGTAGGTATACTCCATTTGAAATAAGATTAAACATTTAAACAAACCTTTTTACTGTCCGTTCAACCGATTTTGACTTCTATACCGTAGGCATAAGGATGGCATTAAAAGCAATAAAGGTTACACAATACCAACTGTCTACTGCAGCTGCCATTTGTCATGCCACCAACGCAATATAAGTCAAAATCGGTTGAACGGACTGTAAAAAAGGTTTATTTAAATGTCTATTCTTATTTGAAATGGAGTATATATACCGTGAGCGACATGAGTTGATGAAGATAAGTCAAAGTTTCAGAAGACATTTTGAATGAAACTGGCTAATTATAACGTGTTTGTAACACAAATTAGAGACCAGCATTATATTTATACTCAAAATTCCGAAATTATAATCGACATTATGATTGTTGGTACTTACCCATGTCGAGAAAATTATTACTTTAAGGTGAATGCGCTAAGGTGGCCCGCGAAATTCAAAGTTTCTTACGTTTTTTGCAATTTGCAGGTCAGTATCAGGTTGTATGTTGATCTAAATATTATTAGCGGCCGTAACAAATATCGACTTACAGAATTATAAACATTAGAATCAGCAATACAACTCTCTAAGCTCATGTAAGTGTATTGAATAAAATTTCATGAAATCGTCGTCAATACACTTACATGAACTTAGAGAGTTGTATTGCTGATTCTAATGTTTATAATTCTGTAAATCCATATTTGATACGGCCGCTAATAATATTTAGATCAACATACAACCTGATACTGACCTGCAAATTGCAAAAAACGTAACAAAATTTGAATTTCGCGGGCTACCCTAGCGCATCAAGCTTAAACAGACTGAGTTTTTCATCTATATTTCTGGATTTAAAAGTACCTACCCACCTATATTTGTACAGTTTTCACTATGGTGACAACTAAAAAAAAAAAAAAAACAAAAATAAACCTCACAATTTTGGTAGCGTTGTTGCCATTGATGATTACATTTTTGAGAAACACAGGGTGTATCCTGATCTTCAGGTTGTTCTGAAACAGAAAATAATACGTAACCTATCCCATTATGTAAATCCATCAAGTGAGCCCACTTAGTGGGTACCTACCTACCTATTTCTAAACTTTAGCAGTCTAAATCAAATTCTTTACGAATAAAAAGCACTTTTAAAGTCGAAACCACTTTGTAACACACCTCGGTCTGAGGTCTTGAGAGCGAATGTGACGTGCGCTGCTCCAGCCCAGACTGGACCTATACCTAACCTAACTAGGGTTCAAATCGTAGATACTGTCGAAAACAAGAACAGTTATTTTTAACCGACTTCTTCAAAAAGGAGGAGGTTCTCAATTCGTCTGTGTTTTTTTTTTTTTTTTTTTTGTATGTTTGTTACTCGATTTCTCCGCCAATTATGAATCGATTTTGATGATTCTGATTTTTTTGTATGGTAGGGCATGCTTCCGAGGTGGTCCCATATAAATTTTATTAACTTTGCTTTTGTAGTTTTTGAGTTAGCTTCAATATTACGTATTTTTCCCACTTAGTTTATTTAGAGGATGTTTTCATTTACTCCTTCACTGTTATTTACATCAGCTAGTGGTATTAGAATTTGTGTGGGGTAGGTACCACAACTAAAAAGTGAAAAATAAAAACTTTTACCAAAAAAAAAAAAACGAATTCCAAAAAAAAACACTCAAAACTGAAAAATAACTTTAATTCGGAAGTCGGTGGCAAAAAACAAAAATTGAAAAGCAAAGACACCGACTTCCGAAATTAAAGTTATTTTTCAGTTTTGAGTGTTTTATTATAATAAAACAATAAACCAAAAACAAGCTACTCAAACAATACAAAAAAAAACTGTTACCATTTCAAAATTCGTGACCCTAGTTCCATTTCAAAATTCTCACATAATTACAGGTAAATGTAACTACTAACTAATTTGTAGTATCTATTTAGTAGTTATTTATTCAAATTAGAATCAGCCCTTTTTGAACATCAAAACTACTTATGACAGTCTCCCAAAACGCCCACCCTTCACCACTCCCTACAGTGCTTCAGCTGGCAACAAATTCCTCAGCAGCACAGCTGTCTGTTATGTTAGAAAACTTGATTCATACAATAATAAATGTAAATTGTAAAGTAAACAAATAAACACCAAAAATTAAATTATTTGCCATAATATACAATGTTAGCTAGCAAATGCCAATATTACCGTATTATTCATAAAAAAAATCGAATAAAAATTGCCTGAACTCGTAAAAGTCCGGACAAATGATGAGATCAGCCAAAGTCCGGACGGAGGGCCAAAAGCCGGACATGTCTGGGCAGAGACTAAACCAAACTTGGGTCTATACCTACAACCTCAAATTGCTTAGCTTGATGCGTTATGCCCAAAGCAGCATTCATTTTGAAATAAATATATTATGACGTTAAAGTTGAGGATTAATGCTAGGTCTTATGTTTGATAAAAACACGATTACATAAGATTTTCTCTATAGACCTCTAAACCGAATTATAAACAGCTGGTATTAAAAAAATACTTCAAATTCGATCATGAAACTGCATAATAACTGAACTAACTATAAAGCAGGTCTCATGTTTTTAATTTATTTTTAATTGCCATTATTTTCACAGTAAAAAGCAATTACCTAAAATTATTCGAGGCTTGGAGCCACCCACTCAGTCTCGCTCTCACTCGGGCCGCGAGTAGTATGGTGCGATCGAGATAAAAAGTGAATTTGAGCTTTAGACGCCCATAACCATGGAATACATCAGAACCAAGACCAAGTGGACCTTGAGAGTAGAGAAGTTGGAGTCGCGCCATAACATAAACTTCAGGTCGTTTGTGGTGCGGGTTCCAACTCAGTACCTAGAAACCTTCATAAAAGAAGAGTTTTGGCCGAAAGGTAACCTTCCACGAAAACGTCGGTACGCCACGTACCGACGTTTTCGTGGAAGGTTACGCGACACCACGCAGCGCAACACGACGCCGCCGACACAGTCATCACTTCGTGTACAATAATTTTTTAAGTTATTATAATAAAAATATGTATGTTTAGGTTAAGGTATTTATCTATGGGCCTGAGTCGCCTGAAAATAAATGGATTATTATTTTTATTATAACCCAAAAAAAATATTTGCGGCCATTGTTATTTTATTTATAAAAAAATATCCGTTTAGATTGTAGCCGGTATACGTTTTGTGATCGATTTAGTTTTCAGATCAGATGACCGAGTCATTTGATGAAATCCAGAGGGACAGGATAGTAACTCAAAGATAACTTACCTGTTGAAGGTAGATGATTTTGAGCAGGTGTATTTTTAGGCCCTGTAAATGATTTCTCATTATTGTTTTTGGACTTCCTTTAGTAAAATTTAACGCGCCATAAAGATAGGATGTGTAAAAATAATCCATATTATTTTGTGCACTCATAGATTTGGTACTAGGTAAGTACCTAAAACATAAAGCTGGTGTAAAATAAATACCTAAATACTTATTAAAAAACAGTAGGTATGCAACTTACAACAACCGGCAACATATTCCAAACTCAAAAAAATAAAAGTCACGACAAAAACATTTGAATTCATTGTTTCAAACTAATTATTACATACTTCTGTCTTCACATTAAACACAATATCATTTCGTTTGTAAATGTTTTAAAAAGTTCGTTCCTGTGTGGTAACTTTATAAGTAATTTTGTTAATGTAACAAATTTTTTAGTTCGCACTAAACACAGTCAAATACCGAAATTACTAGATTTTGAAAACAATAATAATTTTGTCCTAACTGTAATTGTTCACTTGACGCGGTGTTGCGATGACTATGGTTACATTGTACCTAACGAAATCATTTTAATTTATTGCGTCCCTTTATCCTGTTCAATTTATTTGTATAATATTAGGTACATAATACAAGTTACCTACGTAAAAGGTTTGCATTGACGAGCAAGCGGAAAAATGTTTGACGCAGATCGCTTTGCAGCAGGCAAACACAACGCGTTTGCCGTCTTGCTAAGAACAGAGAGGACACATGAACTCGACTCAAACACTGCGACTAACGAAGCCAACTATACTCCATTTGAAATAAGATTAGACGCCTTTTTTACATTCCGTTCAACCGATTTTGAATTCTATTGCGTTGGTGGCATGACAAATGGCAGCTGCAGTAGATAGTTGGTATTGTGTAACTTTTTTTGCTTTTAATGCTATCCTTATGCCTACGGTATAGAAATCAAAATCGGTTGAACGGACTGTAAAAGGGTTTGTTTTAATGTCTAATCTTATTTCAAATGGGGTATAGTTGATTTTGTCTTCTTTGACTTTATGTAAAACATTATGTTGTCGCTTCCTTGCTCTGATTTGGTTTTCCTCATTGACTACCCTCGGCTCAAGAATTCTTAGCGTGTCGATGGCATAAATATCAATTTTTCGTTTGTTTTTTTTGTTTGGCCCAAAACTCAGCTAGTGTACCGTTCGCTGACGGAGCCATTAGGTCCTCACGTGTGCAGGTGATAGGTCAATTCTCAATTCTTTATTGCATTCCATAATGTTGTTAAAAACAGTTTGGTACGATGGACCCTGTCGGGCACAGCATAGTAGCCGTATATGTAAGCTTCATACTAACAAAAATGTATATCTCCCGATTGGGACAAAATTATCAAACGGGTATTTTACTCTTACTTTTCGAGTAACCTGTTCTATCGGATAAGTTAATAAAAGGGGGATGTCCGTTTTTCGAGGCAAAAATAATACTGCGTAACGTCTCGCGCAAGAACACTACTACACGCACAGCGATGTGTGCGTGGCCTGTCACGAACAAGCCGCGCGGGGGTACACCGGCGCCCGCTAGAGGAGAAACCGGTTTGAGCCAGCTCAGTGAGAAGGCAATGCGCAGGGGTATGCCGTGTGCCAGCGGCAGCGATACGTACGACGCGGAAGTTTAGTTTTTTATTTAAAAAATGCCAAATAGAAAGAAAGAAAGAAAGAATAACATTTATTTGGACACAGTTCGTGAAACACAATATACAAAAAATTAAAAATTAAAAGAAAAAATAATGTTTTAACAATAATGTGTGCCTCACGGCTGCGCCAAAAAGGTTCATTTCAGCATTAATGCCAGACAAATGCTGTCTGACGCTGGTTTTCTAATAAACCCTTAGGGACAATTGGTGTAGTGTGTGTTTTAATAATAGTAAGAAAACCATAGAAGTTTCTTTTTTTTATATACAAAGTATCCTATCAAGGAATTATCTATATCTACCTCTATACTACACATAAACCTTACACATTTTTAATGCATAAGTACTACTACAGAATTATTTATACCCCATTTGAAATAAGATTAGACATTAAAACAAACCCTTTTACAGTCCGTTCAACCGATTTTGACTTTAGGTTTATCTATACGTCTAATCTTATTTCAAATGGAGTGTGTAAGGTTTATGTGTAGTATAGGTATACCTACGAGTTAGGTATCCAAAATAACTAGGATGGCGATAAGGTTCTCCCATAAGAATTATTATTTATTATTCTTATTTTTAAGTAGGTATCGCCTGTATTGGCGTATTATTGTTCGTCTTCTATTTGTTTCGTATTTTTGTTTTAGTGGGTATGTAGGTACCAAAGTATGTTTATAGGCCGTCTTAGCACATGAAGATAACTGTGTGTTTTTTCACGTGGTCCTAGCAAGCTGCCGTTTGAACTTTTCTATTAGATAGGAACCTACTTACTTAACTTACGTTCATGAAATAGTAAAACAAGCAAGGAAAGCCTATAGTTTCGCCATGTCCGTCTGTCCATCCGTCAGTAAGTCACAGTAATTTTGATAAGTAAGTAAGTAGTTAAGTAGTACGGTACCTAACCTAACCAACTTCAAAAAAGTATCTATGTATAGCTATTTCACAGTAAAATATTTTAATTTATTTTATTTTCAAAAACAGTGTGGCAGCCCTATGAAAGTTGGTAAGAATTTTGAGCTCTGTTAGAAAGCTTTCATTCTGCTCTTATTTATTCTGTGGTAGGAGAGAGGAGGAAGAGCGCTTTGTTGGATTAAGTATGTATTCTGGTAATTTTATTTTTATTTAACTTCTACTTTACTTCTTTGTCTAATTTCTAATATTTTTAGGTATTTTAATAATTATTCTAAGTCAATATTTTGACTTAGGGCCGAGTCACACCGGAATGGCAGCGGCCGGTAGCGGCCCCCGGCGTCGCCGCTTGCAAATAGAACTGTTTAGAAGAAACAAATGAACATGTTGGCGCATGAAATGCGGCGGGGGTGCGCGAGGCCGCCCGCGGTGCCGCGAGCGGCCTCGCGTCGCCGCTGGCAGCCGCGGGCAGAACCACAGTCTTGCGACCTTTTCAAGCGATACTGGTATTTTAAGTATGTAGATAAAGTTGAAAATTATTTCACACTGAAAGTGCTCGCCGCGTCACTGCCGGCCGCTGCCTTTCCTGTGTGACTCGGCCCAAAGTCAGTATTAGTAGTAGGTATTAGTAAGTCAGTATCAGTATTTGTTTTAAATATGGTATTTGGTTATTATACTTAATTTATTGCTCGATTCTTTATTTATTGATGACTATACTCCATTACGACGTATAGATAAGCCTTTTTTACATTCCGTTCAACCGATTTTGAATTCTATTGCGTTGGTGGCATGACAAATGGCAGCCGCAGTAGATAGTTGGTATTGTGTAACTTTTTTTGCTTTTAATGCTATCCTTATGCCTACGGTATAGAAGTCAAAATCGGTTGAACGGACTGTAAAAGGGTTTGTTTTAATGTCTAATCTTATTTCAAATGGGGTATAGAATTTAATAGATATTAATTGAAAATAAGTTATTGCACTGTGTATTTAATATACTTAATAAGGATTTCAATTTAGATTTTGTGGTCTTTATATTAATTACTTTATTGGTCATGAGTTCATGACTCATGCGGGGCAAGATGGCCGGTGCGCCATTGTCTGTGGAGAGGCACCGCATACACACCGGAGATCTGAGCCGTCCGTGAACCCCCACTTGTGGAGGATGTCCATGCTGCAGCCTACTTGGGTACGAAGTCTATTTAAGGTTTTCTAGGTAGGTCACGGGAGCCTTTCTGATGGTTCAGTGAAGAAATCAGGAGGCTTAAGCAGCTTCTGCCAAAGAGGTTGGCAACGGCTGGGCTCACGCAACTAATAAAATTTTGCGGCTTTTAAGCCTCTGTGGCACCGGGCTAAAGTTATGCATTGGGTGGCGGGGGTCATCTTGTAGTTTCGCTCTTTCGATGCGACTGGCTATAAAATAATCCTGCGAATTCCTGGAGGCCCGATGCCAGTCAGTGGATCCAACAATCGCAACGGGGTCGGTAACAACCAGTAATGTCTCATTTAGAGCTGTATCCACTAACTTAGCGTGGACAGATCGGCTCCATATTGAACAGGCATATTCACCAGCGGAGAAACAAAGCGCCATTCCAGTTGTCCGCAGGACTCGAGGAGATGCCCCATTTGGTTGATGTTAGGGGACGGAGTAAGTTGTTTCTGGTGTGCAGTTTCTGTTTGACATTTTTGTGCGACGGTGACGAGCGATCACTCGCTGGCAAACGCTGGTATGCGAATATCTACCAAGCTTGAGTCTTTCAGCGAGTGTTCTGCCCGCCAAGCGAGTATCGCTAAGCGAGATACTATCATTGATAGCTCTGCGACAAACAAGTACTCGCCGGGGCGCGGGCGGTGTGAACAGTCAGCGATCAATTAATAATACTTATATGTTTCTGTTTTAAAACCGTTAATTTCACAGAATAGATGCATTATAAAATATAATACGTCGCGTCCTTCTTGGCGGTGAGCAGTTGCCCTATAGTGCATTTTGTGGTCACGCTATGACGTAAAAAACGCACGTCCGCATATTATCTGTAGTAACAACAAAATGAATCAGTCAGCTTCCAGTAGCACCCAGTAGCACCCAAATAGCGTATTTCCGTCTTTTATTATTATTCATATTTTGTGATTAAGTATATAAATATATTTTATTTATGTTTCAATTTACAAAAAGGGCCAAACAAATGCCTGTGTTGGGAGACTCCGCTCTTCCATAGTAGGTATGTACAGCATAATCATATATCCCTTCAAAAACGGTACTTAAATTAAATATCTAATAAAAAAAATACCGGCCAAGTGCGAGTTGGACTCGCGCACGAAGGGTTCCGTACCATTATCTATAAAAACGGCCAAAATATCACGTTTGTTGTATGGGAGCCCCTACCTATCTGTATTTGAGAGTGTATGTGATAGATAAGTGAAATCTATACTAATATTATAAAGAGCAAAGATTTGATTGTTTGTTTGTTTGTTTGCATTGAATAGGCTCCGAAACTACCGAACCGATTTGAAAAATTATTTCACTGTTGGGAAGCTACACTATCCCCGGCATAGCATAGCATAGGCTATATTATATTTTCAAAAAAATTAGGGCTCCTTACTAAAACTCCAATAATGTAACCCAAAGTGTAAAAAAAATACCTAAAATAGCCGTAGATAAGTTACTTAGTGCTAACGGTTCGAAGCCGGGGCGAGCAGCTAGTTCTTTATAAATGTATATAATCGGAACGTAAGATAACCTATCATAAGCTCATATAAAGGCTCGTACAAACAGACGCGATATCGCAGGCGCGACAAGCAGTCGCGCCTGCGATATCGCGTCTGTTTGCACGAGCCTTAACTATCTCTATCTAAGTATAATTCTTAATCCATTGCTTTATATGTCTGAAAAGTTCGACTGCTTGACAACGTAAATAACGCAACAATGGATGTTGTTGAACTGTCGCAATTAAAGGCATTTGCCATTTTATTTATTTATTTTATTATTTATGTACACACAGTAAAATACATGGAGATACGACATAATTATAACATGAGTACAAAGGTACTGCTTATTTCTTAAGAAATTTCTTCCAGCAGACCTGCGAAAGGAGAAATTTGAAAGAAATGTAGACAAAGAGAGAGAAAACATGATTATGCGAAGTCTTAACTAAAATATTAAATATACCTACACGTATACGCAAGAAAATTAACATATACTTAAATAAATACATAAAGCTTAAATATATATAAACATAAATACACTATAGGTACCTATACAATTATATACTCATAGTTGAGAGGAAAGATAATGCTCTTTTACACGAATTTTAAATAGAGAAACAGTTTTTACATCACGAATGCTAGGCGGAAGTGAGTTCCATAATCTTACAGCATGGACAGAGAAGGAATAAGAATAATAGCTAGTTTTATGAGGATGAGATTTAAGGAGGGATCTAAGGTGTGATCTACACGGTGCGTCACTAGGACGAGCATAAGAAAAACGCTCACGCAGGTAGGATGGATAAGACGGGTTATGTAAGATGTTGAAGAGGAGACATAAAATCCGAGTGTTCCTGCGAAGGCGGATAGGGAGCCACTTGAGTTCCTTGCGAAGGTGAGAAACATGGTCATACTTTCGAAGACCGAAAACAAAGCGAATGCACAAGTTTTGCAAGCGCTCAAGCACGTTTATTTGTGTTACGCAATTACAACGTTGGATACTGTCGGCTTGCATCATTCCACTGCAGAGCAAACGCCTCCTCCTACCAGCTATTTCGGTCCAAAAGGCCTAGACAAGGGACAATCGCTTACAAAGCGTTTCATATTTCTACAACGACTTTCAACAGGATTGACATAAGCTTTTCGATAGCTTAAGTCAGTCCTATAAATTGTTGCCTTTTCCATCATCGCTGATAGAATGTCACTTTGTCTAGGGCCTCAGAACTAATGTGATCTATTGTTCATTTGTTTTGTCCAGCTCATCCCGCCAACACTGCGTGGTCTACCACAATGCCTTCTGACTGTGTCAGGTAATATAAGTAAGTAGGTACCTACAGAATTTAGACAAACATGAATTTGAATTGGTGCGCACTTTTGTGTAACCGAGAGTCACGTATTTGTGTCCGAAAGTCTCCCTGCAAGGTTCACCAAGAGTAACCTCGGTGTTACCCAAGTTTTCCCGAAAGAGTTGCCGAACGCTACCACAGTAAAAGTAATCAGGTTTGATTCAGTTAATGAGAGTGTTACAAAATATGTGATGAAGGCCACTTCTGTGTCACCGAAAATTTCGCTTTGTTGCCACCGAGTGTTGCCCACAAACCACGTAGGAGGTCGGTGGAAGTGCCAATCACAGCAGTAGGCATGCGTTTAACAATTGTGTTGATTTTCGTTCCAGAAACCGGGTGTAAGAAAGGTCGTAAGAAACCGTGGCTAAAAGCTACACACAGCACAGCACGCAGTTCGAAAGCAGTTGCCGCCACACAAAGGCCGCAATAACAGCCGTCGGTGTCAAAAAACGCTCTCTAGAACTAACTTTCATAAATAACGCTGTGACGTCTATTGACGGTTGCGGACGCTATGTAGCGGTTACCGCAGTCTTAGGAAGCCCTAGCTTAACCTTCGTATCACCAGGAACAGGGTTTCAAATAAATAAAACACACAATCTGACAGCAATACTTTATTCTTGCGTTCCAAAATGTTTTTACAATCATTCTTAACCGCTAATATCATTTTTTTGCCTACAACTAGAGAGGGATGTCATCCCCGTTTCTACTAACAATCGTAGCTCGCTTGAGCATTAATCGTTTAACTATCGTTAACACTACTAGGGTCCACTATATGCGCTGTTTTTGCGGAGAAAGATTTTGGATAACTCAGTAACTGGGTTGTTTATTAACTGCCCCGTTGGTCTCGTGTTGCCATGCAAGCGGGATCTCAGGTCGGGTTTTTATTAAGAATTTGTCAGTAACAGGCCGGAGTTTTTATGTTGGCGGTACGATACCCCGTACCTCGGAACGCACGTTATGCTGTTGGTCCTGCACCTGATCTCTCTCCGGTCGTGTCGGATTGACCTCCCATCGGACTATAAGAGTGAGGGAACAGAGAATGCACCAGGGGCTGCGCTTGCCCTTTAGCACTATAATATCTCCATGTAAAATACTGGTATTCAGCTGTGTCGGGTCTCGGGTTAGACTGGAAGCCGACCCCAACGTAGTTGTGATGCGATAGGCAGATGATAAGACCTATGGCTTTTAAATTAAATTATTTTACATTCGAGGTTCAAGTTCTGTTGAAGGGACAATTAAATAGAGCGCCCGAATCGATGACCAGTACTATGTTGCAAATCGAGGCAATGCAATTTTTTTGTGCAAACGTAAGGTTCGGGATGTCCCTGTGGCGGCATCTACATCGCCACATATGAACTACGCATCAAAGACCTGACGTCACACAAAATTCTGCATCGCGCAATTAGATTTTACCGCGCGACACAAGATTCCAACATCAATCGTTGGGCAGTTGCCCGTCGGAAACAACACCCGTCTGGTTGGAGGATCCTCCCTTTTCTATAGAGTATAGAGTGAACTCATAGGGGCATCACTAATGATGCCCTTGAAAATGCCACTGGGACAGACTGGATGCGGAAGGTGGATTACCGGGTGTTGTGGCGCAGCTTGGGAGGCCTATGTCCAGCCACAGATAATATAATACTAGCGTAGTCTAGCAGAGGACTGTCGAGTTGATGGATGTTGATCTTTTTTTTTTTGTCTATTTTTTTTAATAGTAATTTTGTGTCACAATAACAGCGCATACAATACCCTTATAATTCGAAAAGTGATATTCTATCAATATTTTATTACATTTTCATATTGTAGTATTGTAGTTCATCGAAATAATTAATTAATATCTATTTGGAATTAAATATTTTTAATAATATTAGGTATTATTAGTGATGTGTGATGCATAACGACGTGAAACTAGATATTTACGGTATTTTCCGGTTACTAGCCGGAAAACCAATGTGTCAGTTGTATTTTTTTTTTTCTCGTTGATGACTCACTGAGTAATTATTTTTATTTCGTAGCCAATATCATGTCTCTGATTGGCTGGTGCATCATCTTAAATATTTCCACGCTATCCACCAAACATGAGACATAAAAAATGACAACATAATGATTTTCTCCAAATCTTTGATTAAACTTGAAATATAAATGGAAAACTTTAAAAATTTCTTAATAATTACAATAAAAAGCTTTTTTATCAACCTGTTTGTTACTTTCTTTCAGAAAGATAATAAGATTTTGCGTCTAATATAATTTTGCTTTAGTTTTTTTTTACAGCGACTCTTACATACAAACATAGGGACAGACTGGTCTTATTAAACTATCATTGAATATACAGATAACGACTAGTCCGCTGATTGTTCGGGTGAATACATACCTACAAACATTACTCAGAAAGAAAAAAAAAAAAAAATATTGCATAAGTATAATTTAATAATAATATTTAAGTAAATTATGTAAATGGCTACCTCTACTTAAAATACTGAAAAACCAAAATGACTACCCATGTTTTAGAAATATAAACACCCGACAATTAGCATAAATACCTACAAATATGCCTAAAATGCCCAAAATAATGCCCAGTCTGGCCCAAATAACACATAGCTCAACAGCTGTGCGTCGTACGCGTGAAACTAATAAGTACTTACTTCGGATAAAAAACTGTGACTAGCATCGATGTTCTAGTACTTCCAGTATTGAACATTTTAATCATGTTTTTTATTGATTTAGAAAGTAAAAACTTTGAGAGTACTGACTAAAAATTAATTTATAAATGTTAATTTGAAATATTGGTATATTAAACTGATGTACTCTGATGTGTATTTATCTGATTTAACCAATATCATGGTAGATTTAGTACATAAATTGCACAATCTTTCTTTCTTTTCTTTCTTGATATCTTGGTTGATTTAACCGATATATTGGTTGATTTAACCGATACATTCGTTTATTTAATCGATATATTGGTTGAATTAACCGATATCTTGGTTGATTTATCCGATACATTGGTTGATTTAACTGATATCTTGGTTGGTATAACTGATATCTTGGTTAATTTAACCGATATCTTGGGTAATTTAACCGATATCTTGGTTAATTTAATATATTAATTGGTAGACAGAGAAAATTCAGTAAATTTAATAACGTTTTTTGTCTCAAATTATTCAAAATAAATTGGATTTGGAAACAAAATGCATGAATTCAGTCAGTACTCTTCTATCAACAGTTTTAAATACTGAATCAAAACGCACTGTCTTTAAATAAATAATGTAAGTATAATGAAATAGCAACATTTCTTGTAAAATGTCATAGATTCAATCTACTTTTTATAGTGCATGGACACTAGATCGAGATTAACAGTGGTTCATAAAATCATTCTAAAATTTTGTCAAAGACAATTCTCGCTGAATCCAAACCCACTCCTAATACATCCATGATCCATAGCTAAATTTTACTTCCTCAAATTTCTCTTTAACCTATCAATTTCTTAAAAATCCAGTTATATTTGGTAACCTTCCTACTTACGAACACATTCAAATCGATTATCTAATTTTTCCTAACTTTAATCTCTTCCAAAAATACTGCTGTTATGTCTATTTCACTGGTCTTTTTTAATCAAAGCTCTTTCATATTTTTAGTTGCTCTATCCAATTTTTTTCAATGCATTCAATTTTAATCGTCAACCGTAGTATAAGTTTGACCGATAGATTGACAGTTCAGATATATATATTTTTTAAATAATACTTAATTATGTGTATGTTACAGTGTGTAACAGAAACCCTGTCCGATAAATGAGGGTGTTGTTAAGAATTATACTGAGAGTCTATTTAAATGGACATTTTTTTGGAAAAAAACAAAAAAAAATCACCGCATTTTTTTGGGGGGAATGGGATATTTTGCTGGTTTAATACATGTGGCGCGGGCGGCCGTCGTCGTTTAGTGGTTGTTTACAAGTAATAACTTTATGACCTCTGTATAAAATTTGCTAATTTATAAAGAAATTGGGGTAATTTTGGTACTAAAAACGTGAATTTTAAACTTATTTATATTCACAAAAAAAAAAACTTTTTGTTAGGTAGGTAATTGTTATTGCGGTACGGAACGGACAGCATTTTTGTTACATGTTGTATGCAATTACGTACATTACGTATTTAGAACCAAAATATACAACATGGCGACAACAATATGAAATGAAAACACTGGCAATACTAATGCGTAAGAGTATTTTGGTACTACCAAATAAATCCTAAGATTGAAAATAAAAAGTTGTTTTTTTTTCAAACAAACTAAATAGGTAGTATTGATGAGCCGACTATAGGTATTGCTAATCTTTGTCCAGCTATATTGACTCAACTATTAGATATATTTGAATGAATTTTGGTACTACCAAATAAATCCTAAGATTGAAAATAAAAAGTTGTTTTTTTTTCAAACAAACTAAATAGGTAGTAGTGATGAGCCGACTATAGGTATTGCTAATCTTTGTCCAGCTATATTGACTCAACTATTAGATATATTTGAATGAATTTTCGTAAGCATTAGATAGACGAAACTTAATTTATCATCGTATTGTCGTCTCCACCTTGTCTCTACCATATTTTACATCAGTAGGTACATTTTGTTATAAGTATTAGATATTTTGAAATAATAATTGTAATTTAACTGTACCTTTATCCTTTACTCCTCAGTTAAAGTTGAACCGTAATCTCGATCTTGTTGAAGTGATGACGACAATTTTTAACCTAGTTTATCTATAGTAAAGGCTACACGAAGACCGTAAGATGACATTATTATTATTAAAGTCTGTGTGCATGAAATTTCAACAATTTGATAAATATCGTCAACAATTATTTTACAGAGCCGGGATGATATAGGGAAAAACAATCTAAGGGTAAACTTGATACTGCACAAAGGGTAATCTTGATACTGCGCTTAGGGTAAACATGATATTGCGGCTACCCTTCATAATAATGTTTAGAGAAAAACATTTATTTCACTATGTATTTCTTATAGATATGGATGGGACATTTTGAGTCTTATTAATTATAGTATTATTTTAGTAACAATTTGACAAAAGTGATTTATCTTGAATAAAAGTTTTTGTGTAGGTATATGTTTGTTTTTTTTTATGAATTGCTTCTTGTAATTTCTTAAAATCTTGACCCGGCCCTGCCTTATATCTAAATGATTGGAAAACATTGACCAGACTGTAGTTATTAAGATAAGTACAATTTTGAAATTATAGTGTTAAGAGATATTGATATTGTCTGGGCAATGACGATCTTTTTAAATACAGGGTGTTAGGGTAGACACCTTTATCCTTGAAACTAGTGGTTTGGTGTCATCTATAATATACCTTTTCTATGGGACCAACCTTGAAATCTCGAAAAAAAATCAGCTGTTCCATACATTTGTGTTCACTTAAATCGACAAAATGTATGGAACAGCAGATTTTTCATAACGGTGTCTACCCTAACACCTAGTATATTTATTTAAGATTTATTATATAAATTAACCGCCCAACACTTACATCCTTACTCCAATACAATCTACACGAACTTTGGCGGTTTAAAATTATCTAGTAGAAACAAAATAACAAAAGAATTTTCAAAAGTAACGGTCATTCGTCGACTACGTCCATCTTGAAAGTGGTCGGCTTTCGACCAATGGGCTTCATCGCTAGTCTACGAACCCTTCCTTTTGTGCAATTTGTATTTAGAATTTCCTCGTCACTACTGCTTGAGTCGTCGAAGCGGCCGGTCGTACGTATGTTGTCGTCAGAATCTGAAGACTGTAAATATTTAGGAAGATGAGTAAATTATTTAATTAATACAAGGCGACTATTTTATTTGAATGCTTCTCTTGAAAAAAAAACATTATGAATTGAAAATCCTAAAAGATGTTTATAAAAATTGTGCTTTTAATATAATTTCTAGATGAAAACTAGTGTATAAGTGTTGTGTCAAATGACAAGATATGTTCTTATGTGAAATACAATAATGTGACGATCAATCTATAAATATATGATGCACAGTGCAAAGGTGATAAGAATAAATATATTATTATTAATTAAATAAACAGTCATACAGACGTAGTTGCATAGTCTAAAAGAAAAATATAGTATGGAAACAAGAAAATATAGGTACATCCTTTAAATAAACAAGTCGGCACAATTTATAAAAATACAAAAATAAACATTTTATCATAAGTACATACATTGAAAATAGAGACGAAACAAGAAGATAAATAAACCTACCACGTTATGTAGACATTTGATACAAAATAATTTAAAAAAGAATGCAGGAATAATGAAATTGTTGTTGTAGGTACAGCCTTCTCATATAGAAAGACCAAACATCATGCGAAGCGAAGGACCAATTCACCAGGCCAATCTATCGTTAGATATATCTTTGCTAAACTGGGCTATCCTGTGAAGGAATGCCTTAATAAATTAAGGCCTCCGTCAGGGCATAAAACTTAGGACATAAAATTAAGCGACTACACCCTAAGGACGCCCCCTGTGGCGTACGGACTTCGGTATTAGATTTATCTGACGATAGATTAACGTATAAAGCTGAAGCGAGTTAGAAAAGACACGAACATTTATTTCTTGGGGCGTCCGCGCGCGATCACCTCCGGCAGGCGCTTGTTGGGCCTCTCGTCACTGCTGTCCACGCTCTAGAGTTGGATTGAACATATTTACATACACATCAACTTAGTACCGTGCATTGAGGTTAATTTTGAATAAGAATCTATGAAGAATAGAGTAGAATACAAAACTCTGAGACCTATGTATTTTTAAATGCAGTTGGTAATTGTTCTTATGGAGAAGACAATGGTAGGCTTGTTTGCAGTAGTCATACATCCACTTTAGAATCCATAGACTTATTTCTCGTGCAAGCTAAGAATAGTGTCTATGTCATTCTTCAGTGCATTCCCTTACAGGTAGGTAAGTTTTCTTTGAGATAAGAAATACACCTTTGAAAAATACTTATTGACCTAAGTTTTACAAGGTGATTATAATAATATTTTGAAGTAATACATTTCTTATATTGCGTTCTTTACGCTTGGTCAATACGTAATTATCCTTAAAATAAGTAACTGTATGTCACAAGATAGACTGAAACAGAAGAATTTTCCTCAAAGTACTTACACTTCTTAAAATTTATTGAAATAAATAGAAATAAAATCCCAAACCAAATGAAATAAAAAGAAATGTTAATAGGCTCAAAGACTGAATATAAACATTACTTACATCTGTCGTCATTTAGTTTGATAATACTTGTAGCTTTTTTAAATTATTGATACTAATTGCCAAAAATATCTATCACAATCCAGTCTTTGAACCCCAAAAGCCACAATGATCTTACATCAAAGTCTCCGATAGTGAACCTGGTGCCGGCCGCTTCAGCAATCAGCTGCGCTGGCGCAGGCGGGGCGTTCTCGGGAGACAGCACCTTACACGCGCCACACGATTACACATGAATGTATGTACATTAGCACGATAATGTTACGATGGTATGTGGCGAAGTCAGGTTTAGGTGCAGGTTTGCTAGGTCAGGATCAATGTTAGGGGATGTAAGAGCACCAGAAACCAGAAAGTAAAACGCTTATGTGTATGAAAAGTTGGTAATGGAAAGGACACAAGGGTAATTATGATACTAGGGTAAATTAAGAGGAAGGGTAATTATGATTACAGGTGTTAAATGGGATTTTCCTGACTACGCCAAAATAAGATTAGAATGATGTATCAAGTAATATATTGATTTTAGCATAAATTCCCATGCATCAATACATCTTTCTAAACAATTATTTACATGTATGCGAATGATAAGATGTCACCTAGCTGGTATGAAAGTTACCCACCCACATTTTAATAAACTGATAGCTTAGTTAAGACATGGATTAAAAGTCGTAGTTGGATGTATACGAGCAGTACGAGCCAATTCACCTTAGTAATAGAAATGTATGACAACTGTGCATAAGAACCAACGTTGGATTTTTAGAAATTATACTATATTATGCTAATTCTAATTGATTAAGAGTGGCCATAGCTTGTACAAGACGGGGTAACATCATATTTAATTAATTTAATTTTGGTTACTTTTTCTTTTAAGAATGGTGGAATACGATATCATTTTCAACCGCGAAGGTTTTTATGCACGGTATTCATTTTTAAAGGGTAAGGGTAATTAAGAATCTACTCTAAAGGGTAAGGGTACTTAAGAATCTACTCTAAGAATTCTCTCGGTAGACTTAGTAAGTACTTAGAATATGTTTTTTTTTTTTAAAAGAGCATGACCGTGAATTTTAAAGCCTCAATCTACTCAAGAGACGTATCTAAGCATTTCTTTGTGTATTGAGTAGATTCTTAATTACCGATTCTTCTAATAATTAGCTATCCATAAATTGTGAAACCTTCACACCCAAATGTTAGATCATCTACCTAGGCCAGACCCAAAAGACAAAAAAATGCCACTTACATCCTGATCGGTCATCATTTCCTTGGTCGATACGGTGGTTTCGATCCTCCTGATGGATCCCTGGTGGATGTCCACGTCGAAGGCCAGGCATTGGAAGCGACGGAGCAGGAATACAGCAGGGATTGGTAATACTCCAGCCATTATCATCAGGACAGCGATCACGAGCACCCAGGTCGGGTACTGAGTCTTTACCACGCGACCCTGTAAAAAAAAAAAATAGATGATGGTCTATATAAGGGGGGCCAGTTTTTAGGTCAAAGAATCAGTATTGCCATCCACCGTGGCAATGCTGCCAGCCTTTTGGGCACATTTGCCACTGACAGCCGAATTTATTGATCGCCTTTATGCTTTTCCTTTATATTTTATTTTTCTCTTTGTATAATTGTAGATAATGTTAGTATTAGATTCTATGAAATAAAATTAATTAGGTATGTAAGGGTTAATCTTCAGAACTGCTGATCCGATTGTGTCATAGGATATATTTTATGTGAAATTAAAACAAGAAATTTCTCGCGTCGATCTCGCGGGTAGAAGCTAGTCTTTTATTATTTAACTAGCTTTTTCCGGTGGCTTCGCCTGTGTTGGGTTTAGATAAAAGTATCCACTTTACCCACAGTCATAACTTTACCCAGATCTCTATCCGTGTGCAAATCCGTTCAGCTGATAAGGTGTACAAAGGTTACATTCGCTTAGTATTGTAGGTACCTATATGAAAATTAGCATTTTACCAGTTACCTAATCGGTCCTTTTTTTGTGGATTTCGTGGCTAATTGGCTAATTAATAACATCCGCACGGGTCAATCCATCAGATTAAGCTACGCTTGCCGGGGTTGGTCCGTGGATAGGTGACCATCTTTACATATCGAGACTCCTCCGTGCTTCGGAAAGCACGTAAAGCCGTTGGTCCCGGCTGTCATTCGTGGATCTTTGACAGTCGTTACGGGTCGTCAGAAGCCCGAAAGTCTGACAACCAGTCTTACCAAGGGGTATCGTATTACCCAGTTACTGGGTTATGGAGGTCAGATAGGCAGTCGCTCCATGTAAAATACTCGTATTCAGCTGCATCTGGTTAGACTGGAAGCCAACCCCAACATAGTTGGGAAAAGGCTAGGCAGATTGATTATCCTATTGTTTTAACAAAGTACTTTCCTGAGATTGTCTGACCGAAATGACTTTCCGTGACCTAAAGACTAGACTTTTCTTGGATAACACTTTTTTTTTTTTTGAGGGTGTGAAATTATCAAATGACTTCTCCCGCTCTGGGCGGAGCGGAAGGGCGTGTCAGACTTTTACTGACTAAAACCCACCCGTGTTCCTTCAGTTGCCTGTTGCCAGGGTCCCGGTATCCCTTTCGGACATTCCCGCAACCCTGGCAGGTTCTTGGATTACCCTTGCCTTAAGTAATTGCTATAAGGGCCAATTAAAATTAATAATTAAATACAAATCTTTGTCAATAAATTAGAAATAATTATAGATACTTATTGTTATTTTCTTGTTATACTTAATTGTTGGGTATTTACACTATAAATAACAAATAATTACTAATTCCTTATCATTAATTTATCAATTATTATCTACAATATATAAAAACAATCAGTGTAAGTAGTTACCAACACAGTTGGGAAAAGGCTAGGCAGATTGAGTGTAAGTAGTTATTAAAAAAAATATGTTTGTGTTATTGTTGATTGAAGGTGTAGATAAAATAATAAAAATAAAAACAAGATAAAATAATAAAATCTTGTTTATAAACACCTGAAAGTGTTTGTGTCAATAAGCAGTTTATATTTTGTAGCTGCATTTCATTGCTGAAGCGTAATATGTCACGTAGGAACAGAAGTTATAAACTTATAATTTGTTTACCGTTTTGGTCATTGTTTGTCGGAATTTGGAAACTTAGCAACACTATAGAAAATGCAAATTGGCAGAATGACTAAACGCGTTCACCGCTTAGTAAAAAGTCGAGTCACGCGTGAAATGACTTGCAAAATTGCGCATTCATCTATTATCCTATTATTCTCCATATTTTCCATACATGTTGTGAAAATTTTAAGTAGACAATTAAAAGCTAGGTATAGATTTTGCTGCTGAATTTTCGCACGAGGAAGAATTCACTTTTTATTATTTCAGTAAAATTTTAGCTTAAAGGACCAAAATTCTCACAGTTTTCAGCTATTTCCAAGTACGCCGTAGTTACCAATGCACATTGACTCGGACCTTCTCATGACGGGAGGGACTGTGATGATGACTTTTTTTTTCCCAAGGCCTTGCCACTTTCCTTACGATGGTTTCCTTTAACGTTTTAACAGCACCGGGAATTAGCATTTTTTTATATTGCACTTGGTAAAGTGTATGCCTGTCTGGGTTCGAACCCAGGACCTACATCTCGTATCTACGTCAGAGCCATTACTACTGGACTATCTCTGCTGTTCAATGCAGTCATTATCATCAGCATACTTCAATCTACATGGTCCTCATATGGCCTGACCAAGATTATGTCTGGACTTTAAAAGAGACTGTGACCTCTGAGTTTGTTTCGGCCTTTCTTCTCAAAGTAGTCACATAGGAAACTCCGACCTCATCTAGCTTATTTTTTAATAGGACGTGTAAAAGTGATTCCAATATCCTATTTACAGAATAAACAATTTCATTTCATTACAAAGAAACTCCACAGTTACTCTTTTAAAAATGTTATACAATATTTTGTATACATCAATTATACAATAAGTGATCTCACGAAGGGCGTTCCCGGTTAGCCTGCAAAAGTATAGCGTCATGCAAAAAAAATATAACCATTCAAAAACTATGACATACAAATGGTCTTTATAGGAAAGAACCACACAGATTTGAGTGGACCTTTCTAATTCTCTTCCATGCGAAAACTACCTTTTGGAAGGGGCAACTAGATTCAATTCTATTTCTTAGTTTACGTTTAAACATGCCTTTCATGTGCCTAATTGATATAAGTTATTTGCCTTTGACTTTGACTTTCATAATAATTCCATAATATTTGTTTTGACGGTCAGTGACGATTGTTTGTTGACATAGATATCTACTTACGTCTTATCAAAAATGCTCGTATGAATCAGATGCGCAGTCTAGTTGAGGAAAACTCTTATTTAATAAACGCATGGTTCCGTAGATTAATTAAAAGTTGTAAGTACATATTATTTATTCAATCAAGCGAAACTAAAGGTAGGTTTAAGAAAGAAATATAAGAAAAGAATAACGTTTATTTGGACACAGTCCGTAAAACACAAAATAATAAAGAGAATATAATGTTTTAACAACAATAGTGTGTGCCTCACGGCAGCACCAAAAAGGTCTTTTTCAGAATGAATGCCGCCAGACTCTAGTGGATTCTACGCTGGGACAAACGATTCTACGCTCTAAACCTTTAGTGACAAGGGAATTGAGCCGAGAAACCTATAAGCATGGAAACATGAAAAGAGCACTAAGGCGATTAACACACTGCCACGCACCACGCAGCGTAGCGCATGAATGCGTGTTCTAACGTTGCTTGTAAGTATCTCCGTTTGTATAGAAAACATGCACAGTCCAACACACAGAAAATGCATCCACGCGCGTGCGGTGCGGTGCGTAGACACGCAACATGCAGCGTGATGCGTGGCAGTGTGATAATCGCCTTAGGACGCAGATAAACCATCAAATTTTTGAGTTTTTCATTCATATATTGGCAATGAACTAAATCATCAGAATCATAATAATTAAATCATAACCATTAATGCATAATTATTAAATTATAATCACAAAATAAGTTTCAAAATAGCGTGCAAGAAATTATTCTCTGTGGCGTGTGTTTGTGCACTAAATAAAGCGTAACAAAAGTACAAAATAAAACAATAAAATCTTTAATTTCAGACAGTATTTATAGTATACAGTAATATACTAAGTATAGCACTCATTAACATTCATTAGCAATTTATAGTTTAGCATAAAAATGAGATCAATTATTTATAGTGTGAACTGATATGATCACACACTATATGAATAAAATAGCAAAAAAACAAAAAATACCTACACGGTAAGTACTAAAAAAAAATCATCACACGTATTATTCACCGTAGATAAGTAACAAATGGTTCGGGAAAAACCAGTTTCTCAGTTACATTCAAGGAACCCTACGCACCGGTATTTACCGCCAGAGTATTTATATACTCGGAGTCTTTGCATTCATCTCCATTACATGTTTACATTCTTATTACAATGGTCAAGTTTATATTTTTATTATGTTTGTGCGTTGGTTCTTGTGTCGCAGAAACTGTGATGGTGACTACTGATAAAGGTCCCATTTTGGGGAACACAAATAAAGGATATAACACGTATTTTGGCATACCGTACGCGATGGTTAATGAGGAGAACCCTTTTGGGGTAAGTGCAGTGTTTAAAATAATAATAACTTCTTTATAAAAAAATACAATTGACGTAGATATATTTAGTAACCTATTCCGCTTAACTATTCTTCAAAAGTCATAAAAAGCCCTGTAAGAAATCGACACGTTTCATTTCTCAACGAGGCATCACCAGGATGACGATTGACCAGTCGCAAACCAGACACAACACGACGTGTTGCCACACCGATACTCTTGAGGAATAGATAAGCGGAATAGGTTACGAAATATATCTATGTCTATTGTATTTTATAATGGATTTCTTCAAATTCACGCCTGCATCAATTAACTATTTGTTAAGGAAACCCACAACTCATGTGCTAGTAATTAGATACATAAATAAAAAAAAATTAAAACACGCCTGCCCTGCTAAAAAATGAACTAAAAAGTAAATAAATAAAAAGTAAAAAACAAGTTGATAAAATTGTCATTGCAGTCGGGGGACCGTTCTGTGGAACATTTTTAATCTAAGAGGTCCCCCGACTGCAATGATAATTTTATCAACTTGTTTTTTACTTTTTAGTTCCGTTTTTTAGCAGGGCAGGCGTGTTTTTACACGACTGCCCAAAACGGAGTGTAATGTTTTCAGGGTTCATGTATGTATGTATGTGAGTTTCTTTATTCCACCATAACTTTAAAATGCCTGAACGGATTTGGATGTATGGGGTATCGTTAGAATCCTTACATTATCCCGAGTGACATAGGGCATGTTTTTTGAGTTTTGAGTTTTGGAATATCAAGGCCTTCAATTGGATACACATATTGTAAATAACTGAAGTTTTTTTTTTTCACTGTCAATATGTCGGCAGTATGGCTCCATTTTCAAATGAAAATGGAGCCATACTGCCGACATATTGACAAAAAATACATGCCTATGTCACTCGGGATAATGTAAGGATACTAACGATACCCGATACATCCAAATCCGTTCAGTCATTTTAAAGTTATGGTGGAATAAAGAAAATAAACTCACATATATACATACATACATACATGAACCCTCAAAACATTATTCTCCTTTTTGGGCAGTCGTGTAAAAAGTCATCATCATTTGCCTAGCCATTTCCCAACTATGTTGGGGTCGGTTTAAAGTTTAATGGGATGCAGACTCGGGGGTCAGAATAGAATAGAATAGAATACTCTTTATTATGTACATATATTATTATAAATGTAGAAATTTAACATAAGGTAACAATGGGTGGTCTTATCGCTAAAAGCGATCTTTTACAGACAACCTTTGGAGAGATAATAAGTACTGCAGGTAGTCAGTGTTGTACCATTTACATACCTATACATACATACTAATAATAGATACATGCATACATAAAGCATATACTTATAAAAGGAGGAAAGAGCTATATTTAATGACGATGTTTAAGGAGAGAGGTAGTGTTTTTTTACAAGAATTTTAACAGTGGACAAAGATTGAGCACACCTTGTCGACACGGGCAAGGCATTCCATAACCGTACTGCTTGAACTGTAAAATACTTGACATAAAAACTGGTCGAATGCATCGGTATTTCTAGTCTTCAAGTTTTCCGATGACCTCAGATCTCTATTGTGTGTCATGAAGGAACTTGAAACGTTATTTATTTTTTAAAGTCCAGACATAATCCTGGTCAGATTATATATGAGGACCATGTAGATTAGTGTCTGAAATGGTATTTTGAGGAAACAACCACACAGATTTCAATGGACCGCTACAGTCAGTGCAAGCATTGTCAGTAATCGTGTGTACTCAGAACTTAAGGAGGATTATGAACTGGCTGGATTTACATATTTTAAGTTTCCACATAGAGGATGCCATATATCATGGTCATTCGTAGCTACGAAAAGTATCCGCATGCATCATTACCAAAGATAATGATAACAAAAGCGATCTGCATTGTTTATGCAATCGGCAACGCAACGGTAAATATAAATATTTTCCACGATACACCGAAAAACAACAATAATAATATATGAAATAATAATATTATTGTAATACCATAGATAATAGGTATGTAGTCGTCTCATTTTCCTGTTGACGATTCGGAAAGGGACAGTTAGGTCATAGTTTGAAATCAAATATCATATTATTATTAAGGAAATATTAGAGTAATAATATCTATGAATAGCTTGGGCTTGTGGTAATAGTAGCAGCTGCACGTGTCGATCGAAGGTTAAGCTACACTGGCTGCGGTCGGTTCGTGGATGGATTACCATTCATTACATGTCGAGACCCCTCCGTGTCTCGGAAAGCACGTGAAGCCGTTGATCCCGGCTGTCAATCGTATCTTTGACAATCGTTAAGCCAGCAGAAGCCCAAAAGTGTGACAATCAGTCTTACCAAGGGGTATCATGTTACCCAGTAACTGGGTTTTGGAGGTCAGATAGACAGTCGCTCCATGTAGAATACAGTATTCAGTTGCAAACGGTTAGACTGGAAGCTGACGCAATATAGTTGGGAAAAGGCTAGGCAGATTGATTGATCTACGTATAATTTTGTTTATCGTATTTGTTTATCGCACTGCTATTTCTAAGCTTCTCCATATAACTACAAATACATATGTGACGAAATATTTGCTTGTGTATGAATCATGATTAATACGTCGTCACTTGTAATTATATAATTGATGTATACAAAATATTGTAAAACATTTTTGAAATTAAAAAGAGTAACGGTGGAGTTTTTTGCCCATACTTCTCCATACGAAAACTACCTGTTTTTGACGTTCAGAAATGCCTTGAATGTGCCTACTTGAAAATTTTTGACTTTGACTTACAAAATGAGACTTGTTATTATTCAACAGACTCGTAGTACAAAGGTAAACAGTTCTTTAGAAAAAAAAACACTTATATTTCCTATATTTGTTACAGGCCACCCTGGACTATCCAAAATTCAAGACCCCATTCATCGCCAACGATTCTTCAATAATGTGTCCTCAAGTATATTTCAGCGACAAAGGAATACTGCAGTGTCTTCGTCTTAACATATATGTCCCACACGCAGCTATGACCCAAGCACTGCCAGTATTGGTCTGGTTTCATGGAGGCGGCTTCGCATTCGGCAGCGCCGGCGAATATGGCGGCCAACATTTGGTCAAAAAAAACATAATTGTTGTCACAGCAAATTACAGACAAGGACCTTATGGATTCTTATGTTTGAACGATGCTACCGTCACAGGCAACCATGGTATGAAGGACCAGATTGAAGCTTTGAGGTGGATTCAAAAACATATTATTAATTTTGGTGGTGACGCTGCTCACGTCACTATAGCTGGAGAAAGCTACGGTGGAGGAGGAGTAGACCTGCATCTATATTCAAAATACGAACCGTTATTCGACAAAGTTATCATCCAAAGTGGCTCCATATATGTTACTGAAGGAATTTTCGTGGACCCAGATCACAAAGCTGCAATCAAACTGGCTAAACATTTGGGACATACTGTTAAAACGACGCGACAAGCTCTCAAAGCTCTTGCTAAAACAAAGCCTGCTGAAGTATGCGCAGCAACCAGACAGTTGAAAATGATCCTAACACTTTGTAAGGAACGAAAGTTTAAAGGAGTTACGAATTTCGTGACAGAAGACCCTTTTCATTTGAGAAGCACAATAAGGATTAAGAACACAAAAATAATGATTGGTTACACAAGTCAAGAAATGTTATACGACTTCGCGAACAAGCCACAATCGTTTTACATCGAATCTGGGAATCCATTTTACGAACAACTTAAGAATACATTCGCTTTCCCGAAACATGATCTAGAAAAGCTTACTGACATAGTTCAGAATTTCTATTTAGGAGGTAAACCTATTGGTCCCGAGGTACAATTAGAATTGAGTAACTTTTTATCAGATTTTGCGATAAACTACGGTGTTGAATGGTCAGTGAATAGATATATTGAACAAGGAGCTAAAGTATATAAATATTTGTTTTCATATATTGGTGGTAGTGACTATTTGAATGTGACTGGCGCAGGAGCATCGCATACGGAAGAACTAAAGTATCTCTTCGACTGGGTTTGGGCGAAGCCGTTGACGACTGATGAGCAGTTTATGATCAGGGATAGAATGACAACGATGTGGGCGAATTTTGTTAAATACGGGTAAGTCGATACTAAACATAACAAAAATTATTTATCCTGCGGTTTGAGAATAGCAGGCTCGGATATAGTACAGTCGTTTGTTGCTTTGTTTTTTTTTTTAACAATTATTCAACGGCTAAAGTTTTATCATGTTACTCGACCAAAATTTAATGAAATATCATAAAAATTTAAGTCACAATAAAAACTGAATTTTAGATCCCTCAGATAGTTAATTAATTCAGGTGTGACTTTGCGGAAATCTATTATAAAATACCCTGTAAGAAATCGAAATATCAACGAGGCATTCTCAGGATCCTCGCCTGTTGTGGCAACACGTCGTAGTCTGGTTTGCGACTGGTCAATCGTCATCCTGAGGATGCCTCGTTCGGAGATGAAACACGTGTCGATTTTATACAGGGTTTTTTATGAATCTTGAAGAATAATTAAGCGGAATAGGTTAATAAATATGTCTACGTCTATTGTATTTTAGATCTCTCATCTAGTAGGTCAGGAATCTGGATTCTTACTCGGTTGATGGCAATAGGCACCCTATAAAATGGGACTTAAACTTAACTGGCAAAATGTGGAGGTACTGTAGGGACACCTATCTAACCATGCGGGGATTACATGTGTTATGTGCTTATGTTGTGTATCTAGTAGGTTCAGTAGGCCGGTAGAGATGGGTTATAACAGGTTAAACACGATATCTGTTATCACTGTTACTGTGACAAAAAAATAACAGGTCCAAATATCTGTTATTAAATCACAGCCTGTTATTTTTGTATGGACGATAAATACGTATTTAAATCTCAATCGAATATCTTGTTTATATCTTTTGGTTTAAAGTCGAAAATCGTATCTATCTGTTATTAAATAACAGCCTGTTATTTTTGTACAGATGATAAATACGTATTTAAATTTCAATTGAATATCTTCTTTATTTATTTTCGTTAAAGTCGAATACCGTATCCGAAGTTTTAACATTAAGTCTTGAGGATTTAGGAACAATTGCTATCTGCTATTTTTTAATATCTGTTATTTCTAACTGTGACGATAAATACGCTTCACTCCTAGTCAGTGGTAATAAACCCAGTATAATCTGTGTGTAACACACGATCATTCACAATCTGTTGTTTCATTTTGACAGTTCAACAACATTCATTGCGTTATTTACGTTGTTGAGCAGACAAATTTTTGGAGGATATGAACCAACGGATTAGCTATTTCCTTCAAAATGATTCAGACTATGATTGATTGTGTGTCACACAATTAGGGTGCTGGTCTCGATTGAAACTATATAGGTACTACAGTACACTATGTTAGCTGAAGGTACTGGTACAGCCAAAAAATACCTATTATATTTTGTGTACGTTACAAAATGCATTTTTATTTTCAGAGACCCGACGCCGCGCGAAACCGACCTTCTTCCAGAGAAATGGAACCCAGTCACCCCTGGCCAACAAACTGGAACCAGCAGGCCGTATATGGACATAGATGTTAATATGGAGATGATGGACCATGTTTTCAGACATAGAATGGCCTTTTGGGACCTCTTTTGGCAAGCTTATCTTAAATATCATGTGCTTTTGAATTAGAACACGCTTGGATCCCCGAGTTATTATGTAAATATAGGTCTTATATAATAATATAATGTTCGTGTGTGTGAATGCTGTGTGTATTATATAATAAGTGTATGTATATGCGTGTGTGTGTGTTTTACTTTCCGTAATTATGTTTTTTTTTTTCCCCAGGCAGAGGTGTATCAATAGTACAACCACATTTCGCCAGTTATGTTTAAGTTCTGTGTTGTGTTTGAATTAGAAACCTAACTAATATTATAAATGCGAAAGTGAGTTTGTTTGTTTGTTACGCTGTCACGCTAAAACGGCTGAACGGATTTGGATGAAATTTGGCACAGGTGTAGACCATGATCTGGAAAAGGACATAGGCTACTTTCATCCTGGATCGCAGACGGAGTCGCGGGCTAGTTAGGAATAAAAAAGGAAAACGATGAAAGTTAAGGCCCACTTGGACCATAAATGAAAATGATGATAGTTAAGGCCTAGTTGGACCATAAATGAAAACGATGATAGATAAGGCCCACTTGGACCATAAATGAAAACGATGATAGTTAAGGCCCACTTGGACCATAAATGAAAACGATGAGAGTTAAGGCCCACTTGGACCATAAATTAAAACGATGATAGTTAAGGCCTACTTGGACCATAAATGAATACGATGATAGATAAGGCCCACTTGGACCATAAATGAAAACGATGATAGTTAAGGCCCACTTGGACCATAAATGAAAACGATGAAAGTTAAGGCCCACTTGGACCATAAATGAAAACGATGATAGTTAAGGCCCACTTGGACCATAAATGAAAACGATGAGAGTTAAGGCCCACTTGGACCATAAATTAAAACGATGATAGTTAAGGCCTACTTGGACCATAAATGAATACGATGATAGATAAGGCCCACTTGGACCATAAATGAAAACGATGATAGTTAAGGCCCACTTGGACCATAAATGAAAACGATGATAGTTAAGACCCACTTGGACCATAAATGACTAAATACATGTTGCGAATTTAAAACATCGTTCTTATTTCTGTCAATCTTTTGAAAAAAGACATGGATTGATGTTTACATCAATCCATGTCTTTCGTCGTCAGTCGTCGTCAAAGCGTCGAAGTTGCCGTTGACAACGTGCGGCTCGTGTATAAGCACTAAGGCAAAAGCTTCAGGGTAGTCCGCGTTATTCAAATTTTCTTAGGTTTTTTGCAATTTTCAGGTCAATATCAGATTGTATGTTGGTTAAAATATGATTCACTACCGTATCAAATATGGATTTACAGAATTATAAAAATTATAATTCTGTAAATCCATCCTATTGAATAACTATTTCATGAAATCATGACATTTGAGGATTATCCTAATTTGCAAAAAAAATATTGAATTATTTATTTGTAAATTAAAGGTCTTAAATAATAATTATATCTTCGTGTTTGTGTGTATGTTGTGTGTATTATATAATAATTGTATGTATATGTGTTATGTGTGTGTGTGTGTTTTACTGGACCATATCCGGGAAGCATTTAGACTTACGTTTTAAATGTTATAACTTACCGTACCATATATGCACCCTAAATCACAATGTTTTTCATGCGTCATGTTGCGACTATGCCCCCTATACTGGGACACAAGCCCACTCTCTGTGAGAGGGAGTGGGCCATAATGCACAGCGCGGGCCCAGTGCGGTTGGCATGCAGAGAAAATATTAAAATGTACAGTCTGAAGAATCAGATTTTAATAAATAAATAAATTCATGTATTTCAGGTAATTTAGACCTATTGCCAAACATAAAATAAAATAAATCAAGTTAAATAAAGAAGTTGCTGAATGAGCTGATTTCTTATAAGTTCAGTATAATTGTAGTTTCATTGGTACCCTTACTTTATATTTGCACCTCAATTGCGTGACTCACTTTCTTTAACAATCCGAAGGAATTTGAAAGAAATTCCTGCGGCCCGGCTAGGGCCACTGCTAGGGATTTTTATGCGACGAAAAAATTAATTGTATGACAATAAAATTAAAAATTCAATGGTGATGCCTAAGGATGTCGCGGCATGCCTAAGGATACCGCTGCATCGTTGCCGTTAAAATTTAAATTGTATTGTCGTACTGTTAAGGTACATTTCTATTCGTCGCATAAAAATCCTCTGCCGTGCCGTGACGCTAATGTGCGCCGCGCCTCCATTGCTTTTTAGGGGTATGAGGAACAGGGTTAGTCAGGGTTCAGAGTTTGAAAAGGGAGGATCCCTTTTCAATAGAAGATGAGTCCTCCGACCAGACGGGTATTGTGTCTGGCGGGCAACTGCCCAAAGATTGATGTCGGAATCTTGTATACAACATTATTTTTCTTTATGCTAAACCCGAAAAGGGGGCATGTTGGTCCCATAGAAAAAGTTGTTCAAAATGATGAGTACAATGACCCCTTTTCGGGTTTAGCATAAAGAAAAAATAATTTTGTATATATCCATCGCGTGTTAAACTCTAATTGCGCGATGCAGGATTTATGTGACGTCAGGATTTTTTTTTCTTTCTCTAAACACTAGCAATTAAGTTGTTCATCGTGTATTTACATACAAAACTTATTTCATACTGTCTTGTCACGCGGCACATTGTCTAAATAAATACTAGGTACTTTCTAGTTATCAGATAACATCAATAGTGTATCAATAGGTACTTGTGATTCGTTAAGGACAACACGTATGCACTAGCAATGTAACGTTAGGTTCCGTAGGTCTGTATACCTTAATACTTAATAATAAAGAGGGGCTCGTGGTTAAATAATAACTTACATATGGAGAGACGACCCTAACAAAGTGGTTGGGACAGACTGGATGCGGAAGGCGGAGGACAGGGTGTTGTGGCGCAGTCTGGGAAAGGCCTATGTCCAGCAGTGGACTGCGATAGGTTGAGTTGATTGATTGGGTCAATAGAAGGTTAAGCTACCCTTGTCGTGATCAGTTCGTGGATGGGTGACCATCCGTTACATATCGAGACCCCTCAGTGAAAGCACGTTGAGCCGTTGCTCCCGGCTGTCATTCGTAGATCTTTGACAGTCGTTACGGGTAGTCCAAAAGTCTGACAACCAGTTTTATCAAGGGGTATCGTGTTGTCCAGTCGCTTCATATAAAATACTGGTATTCAGCTGCATCCGTTTAGACTGGAAGTCGACCCAACATAGTTGGGAAAAGGCTAGGCAGATTGATGGAGTCTCAAAATAATAAAAGGGGGAGAAGGAATCATACGGCATCAAATATAGATATCGTGGCATCAAACAATCGTCCGGCAATTGACGCGCTTGACTACAATACAAATTGATGGCAGTTGATCGTTTCGGGGACCTCATATAACTTATTAGAAAAATCCGATGTCCAATACATTTAAAGCAAGCTACAGATGCATCATAAAACAAACGGGTTCGGGGGTCTCCCTAGATCTACAAACGCGAACACGGAACCCTGAACAACGGTACTCTACCGCTTATTGATATAAATACGACTGAGCACCACCTCTTTAGTTCAATGTTAGTTAGAACTTAATGCTATGCAATATGTTTAATACTCTAATATCATTGCTGCTTTGTGTCGTCTGTTCGTGTGTAAGTGCTGTGCCCGAAAATGTGACTGTTGTAACAAAGAAAGGAACTATTGTAGGATTTGAAAATCATGGTTTTAAAACGTTTTTTGGAGTTCCGTACGCGAAAGTCGATGAGGATAATCCTTTTGGAGTAAGTAATATTTATGTATTTGTATAGCTATTTTTATTCGACAGTCAGGCAAATTCAAATTCAAAAATCTTTAATTCGAGACACGTTTTTAAAGTCAATTTCAGAATTCGCTCTCATTTGTTTTTTAACCGACTTCTTCAAAAAGGAGGAGGTTCTCAATTCGTCTGTATGTTTTTTTTTTTTTTTTTTGTATGTTTGTTACTCGATTACTCCGCCAATTATGAATCGATTTTGATGATTCTTTTTTTGTTTGGTAGGTCATGCTTCCGAGGTGGTCCCATATAAATTTTATTAACTTTGCTTGCGTAATTTTTGAGTTAGCTTCAATATTACGTATTTTTCCCACTTAGTTTTTCTAGACGATATCCTGTTTGACTCCTTCACTGTTATTTACATAGCAGGTAGTGGTTTTCGGATTTGTGTAGGGTAGGTACCACAACTAAAAAGTAAAAAATAAAAACTTTTTACAAAAAAAAAAACAACCGACTTCCAAAAAAAACACTAAAAAAGTGAAAAATAACTTTAATTTCGGAAGTCGGTGCCAAAAAACGGAAATTGAAAAGCAAAGACACCGACTTCCGAAATTAAAGTTATTTTTCATTTTTTTAGTGTTTTTTTTGGAAGTCGGTTGTTTTTTTTTTTGTAAAAAGTTTTTATGTACTATGAACTTTCAGTAAAGCCAAAGATCAATTTACTGGACTTTAAGAAAGTCATCTAGCATTTGTTAATATTTTAATTAAAATATCGACCGTAGCTACCATATATCATTTACATAACATTTTTCTTTTACAGAACTACTTAGACCACCCAAACTTCCAAAAACCGTTTATTGCTAACGACTCCTCAATAATATGCCCACAAGTAATCTCTAAAGTTGGTGGAATACTTCAATGTCTCCGTCTCAACATATATGTGCCACCAACGGCCAACGAAAACCACACTGTGCCAGTATTGGTCTGGTTCCACGGAGGAGGCTTCGTCTACGGCAGCGCCAATGACTACGGTTGCCAACATTTGGCCAAACACGACATCATCGTTATCACCGTCAATTACAGACTTGGTCCTTACGGCTTTCTGTGTTTGAACGAAAACTCTGTACCTGGTAACCAAGGTCTGAAGGACCAGATAGCAGCGCTGAGGTGGGTGAAGAACTATATACTAGCTTTTGGTGGGGATCCTGGTAAAGTTACCATTGCTGGTGAAAGCTATGGCGGTGGGGCAGTAGACCTACATCTTTATTCAAGGTATGAGACGTTATTCGATAAAGCCATTATCCAAAGTGGTTCTATTTTTACGCCAGGATTCTATGGAAATGGAGATCATAAAGCTGCTGTTAAACTTGCTAAACACATGGGACATGAGGTCACAACGACCAAAAAAGCATTAAAAGTTCTGGCTAAAGGAAACCCTGTCGCTGTGATGACAGCAGCAAGAAACCTTAGCATGAGCCTAAGACCTTGCAGAGAAACACGCTTCAGAGGGAAGCAACACTTTGTGACCAAATGCATCAATGATTTAAAAAATCCAGATAGAATCAAAAAGGTACCAATTATGATTGGCTACAACAGTAAAGAAGGCTTCGACATGTACGTGAACAAGCAACAAGATTACTACGATAGTTTGGGCGACATATTCTACAGGGATTTGCAGAACATTTTCGGCGTAGAGAAATGCGAATTGGAAAAATTGAGCGGTATCATAAGAACTTTCTATTTAGGCAGCAAAAAAATCGGTCCTGAATCTATGTTGGAACTAACTGATTATTGTTCTGATGTTCTACTGAACTTTGCTGGTGAGAAATCTGTGACTAGATATATAGAGCAGGGTGGGAACGTGTATAAGTATATATTCTCATACATTGGTGGAAGTGTGTATCAGAATGTGACGGGCGCTGGAGCTGTACATACGGAGGAACTGAAGTATTTATTTGAAATTGACTTCCCCGCTTTTAAGCTGAACTCTGATGAACAGAGAATGATTAGGGAAAGGATGACCACCATGTGGGCTAACTTTGTAAAGCTTGGGTGAGTTCTTGGTATTTGCTTTTTCATTCATTCTTCTATGTAGTTGACTGACAAGACGGCTTCTTTGGTCTAGTGGTCGCAAGTGCTACTGCTGAGCATGAGGGTTCGATCCCCAGGTCGGGCGAAGTGTTATTGGATTTTTATTAGTGTTATTTGGTAATTAGTGACCGATACATAAACACGTGACTTTACTCATAATTACGAACAACTGTCACTGTGGGGCCAAAGCGAAAAATGAGCTCAAAAAAAATTTAGCTATTCCCAGCATTTTGACGAGTTATGCGAACATAACTCTAGGGAACAGCGATTTCGGGTTTGGTCCCTTATTAAAGGTTGTTCAAAATGATGAGTAATAAGTCACGTGTTTAAGTATCGATCACTAATTACCAGTCAACGTTAAATTAAATAAGCTAGCAAAACTTCTTATGATACATTAAAACATTTTTGATGTTTTTTCAAAACTGCTTTCCTTTTCCTGCAATCTGTGGTAGTGATTTCGTGAAAAGGGACGGAAGTGTGTAACAGGGAGCCGAGGAAGCGCGCGTTATTTGATTTGACCAATAAGCTCGCGCTGCTAGAGTTGGCCGTCAGATGGTACGAACCCATTTTCCGAGAGGTTGTAGACAGGATGATGATGATGAGGGTGACAGTGATGGTGATGTTACACATATACGTCAGCCAAGATGTCAGATGATACATATCATATGCGACTACTGTAACGCTCGGTCGTTTGTTTTTTAGGGTTCCGTAGTAAACAAGGAACCCTTATAGTTTCGCCATGTTCGTCTGTCCGTCTATCCGTCTGTCCGCGGCTTAGCACAGAGACCGTTGGTACTAGAAAGCTGTAATTTGGTATGGATATACATATAAACGCCGCCGACAAAGTGGTAAAAAAAAATCGTAAAAAATATTTTTTTTTCTCGTCAATCCTATAGTGTCTTCAATCATATGTGGGGTATCGTTGGAAAGGTCGTAAAAATAATGGGAGTTTGTGAAAAATCAGCGATCCGTTTGCGGAATATTAAGCTTTAAAGTGCTAATTTTTGTTAGAGCCAAGTGTCCCCCCCCGCTGCCAGCTAAATGGTTGGGTTTGGATATGTGAAAAAATTCACGGCAGTATATATAACGAAATTAAAAGGAAAACTATCACCGCTACGTAGGCTCCACAAGTTACCGAGTAATACTCGACCAACTTAAATTTGCAGCTGTAAAAACATGTTCTTCCATACATTCTGTATCGGTGAACAAGTTTTTCAACTACAATGTTAAGTTTGTTTTATAAATTCATCCAACTACGGAACCCTTCATTGTGCATGGTACGACATGCACTTGGCCAGTTTTTTTTGTTTTATCATGTTTAGATATAGAATGAACCCATCACGTCCACGGTGGTGGTTTATATATATATGGGTATATCACCCGTCCTATCCATCATTTTCATTTGACAAACGATGCACCAAACACCTGTATATTGTAATGTATCTTTTCAGAAACCCAACGCCTGAAAAGACACAACTCCTCCCAGTGACGTGGGAACCAGTCACCGGCATCACCAGGCCTTACATGAACATTGACGTGAACATGTCAATGGAGGACCACGCGTATAGGCAGAGGATGGCCTTCTGGGACCTCTTCATGCAGAACTATGATACGCAGAGTTCATGCAAGAAGGTGTAGGACAAATAATCTTGTAATTGTTTAAAATGTTAAGACTGTAACTATTTGAAATTATGTTTTTTTAATTATATTGTCGTCTTGTGGTTAACCTGGTGTTAAGAGTTTTAAAGCCGCCCATAGGCCTCTGACTTGATTTAACATGCCGTCGAGAAATATCTCTCAGGCATGTTTCCTCACGATGTTTTCCTTCACCGTTATTGCGTTGAGTGAGTGCATTGTTGAAGTTTTTTTTTGTATGCATTATGTTTATTTCATTAATTGCGCCATATTTGTGCAGAATAAACAATTTTTCTTTCTTTTATACTGAGTAATATTCAGATATTTCTTGCAACTAGCAACGAAAATTTGGTTTTGTCCTTATTTTATTGCCCTCATTTTTAGTATTATCATATTATCTCGTATACTCGTAGGCTACCTATAGGTGATCTAACCAGAGTTCTCCCTAGATATCTTTCCTTTGGAAAAACAATTAATATTGTTTCGCGTTGATTAACCCGCCACTTATACAGGGTGTTAGGGTAGACACCGTTATCCTTGAAACTAGTGGTTTGGTGTCATCTATAATATACTTTTTCTATGGGACCAACTTTGAAATCACAAAAAAAAATCTGCTGTTACATACATTTGTGTTCACTTAAATCGACAAAATGTATGGAACAGCGGATTTTTTTTTTCCTACCTACCCTACCTACCCTAACACCCTGTATAGATATACTTAACTACCTGGGCGACCGAGCTCGGATGAAAATAAAAAAAACGAATTTTCCTAGATATGAGACCTAGTTAGATCGATTTTTCGCCCCCCGTAAATCCATCGCAACTTTCATCGAAATCGTTAGAGCTGTTTTCGAGAAAGTGATTACAAATATATACAAATATTGCTCATTTAATAGTATAGGGGATGTAGATAACGCAATCTAGAATCTTGCAACTCTAAGTCGTAAAACAACGCGTTCCTCATCTTACAGTTATCATTAAAATATCGTATGAAGGCAAGAGTAAATAGCATATACTTTCACAGGAAGACAAGCATAAACAATAAGGTACTTATAGTTGGATGTGAACAGAATTAACACCAGTACGTCGATTCTGTAAAATTCAAACAACAAATCGCATCTCACATCGCTATTCACTCTCACTTCGAATTTTGAATCGGGTTCGAGTGCGAAGTGAGCGGGGAAAGTGACGGGGGAATTACCTTACTGAATGCCACTTCTTACTTCATCTCATACTTTATCCGTCAAAATTTCACGGTCAATTTATTTCAACTCGCTGACACGCTCGCAAGGGTAGCGCGCTCTGCCAGGGTTGCGGGAAAGTCCGAAAGGGATACCGGGACCTTGGCAATAGGCAACTGAAGGAACACGGGTGGGTTTTAATCAGTAAAAGTCTGACACGCCCTCTCGCTTCGCGAAGTTTAGTATCAGTGCAGTCAGTTCAAAGGAATATCTATCAAAACTTACCTCATCAGCATTCCAAGCGCCATAGGTTGGTGGGTTGATAAGCATGAAGACCAGGGAGGACAGCAGGATACAGGTGACGATGAAGGGTCCCACGTAGCGCCAGGTCACTTGCCAGTAGATGCCCGGGCGGTAGCCCGTCATCTCGTAGATGTCGTTGGTGAATCTGTAAAGGGTAATTTGATTACTATCCGGATCGAAGGACCAGAGGCCCTAGACAAAGTGACATTCTATCAGCGATAACGATGATGGCAAAGGCAAAAATGTATAGGACTGACATAAGCTATCGAAAAGCTTATGTCAATCCTGTTGAAAGTCGTTGTAGAAATACGAAACGCTTTCGAAGCGATTGTCACTTGTCTAGGCCCTCAGGAATTATCATTGGTGGCTGGCACAACCACTTCTATGCAGTATTATTTTAATCTTACTTCAGTGTGGGAAAGAGATAGAGTAGTAGAGATAGTAAATGTCCTGAATAGCTCCATCTCTTTTCCATAGTGAAGTAAGATTAAAATAATAGGGTGATGATAGCGAAACACACAAAAATTGAGTAGTTACTAAAGCTGAAGTTCATACAAATTGTAAACTGTGCTTTTGCACATAATGAGTAAAAAATCTCTCAAATTAAAATAGCTATATCTTACTAGATACAGGGTGACTCTTGGTGGTCAATACTACTATACAAAATCTAGGTTTAAAAAAAGGACATTTTGGGCATCATCAACATGTCAGCCAAAAGACGTCCACTGCTGGACATAGGCGTCCTCTCTGTCAGAGAGAGTGGGCCGTTATCCACCATTTAACCACTTTATTGGGGATGTTCATCAGAAGGTCAGGTGCATACTTGCAACTGGTGTGTGTATATGACCTGCAAAAGATGCAAAAGGATCGTAGCCGGTGGCGTTCTGTAGTTTTTGCCTACCCCTATGGGAATAAGGTGTGAGTCTATGTATGTATACACATAAAAATCATAGACCATCCAAGTCTACCAACCTCTCATGACCATAGATGTAGACGACAGAGACCATCTCAAGCAGAGCGACGACAACCAGGCCGATGGTGCCGGCGAACGAGTCGAACATCTTGAGCCAGTACTCGCCCGCCCCCGTCGTGAAAATCAGTCCCACGAAGAAGCAGAATGTGCAAACGCAACCTGGGAAGATGTAGTTTAATAGTAACAATCTTATCAGCGATTGAATAATTTCAAGAAGTAAGTCTCAAGGTTAACACCAAACGAACAAGAATATCATATGAACGAACGTTCGAGCATAGCATAAGCATAATCAGCCTATAATGTTCCCACTGCTGGGACACAGGCCTCCTCTCTGTGAGAGGGAGCGGGCCGTAATCCACCACGCGGGCCCAGTGACGGGTTGGTAGATATCACATGTCTTCGAATTTTTGGTTCTACGACATGCCGGTTTCCTCACGATGTTTTCCTTCACCGTTTTGAGAGCAGTGGCGATGAAATAATTTACACAAAGTAAAGCGCCTGTCAGGGTTCGAACCTACGACCTACAACTCGTAAGTCGTGGCCGTTACCACTGGGCCACCACTGCTCTCTCGAGCGTTCGAGTTTTTGCTCTAATTCTTACATACGTTTCGTTTAAAACTCATATAAAAAGTACACTTTGTAAACAAGCATATTACAAACTAGAGGATTATATCCAAGATAAGAATGCTTGGAAACATGCTGGTCTTGCTCCATAGGACAAATTAGAGTCTGACAAAATCAAACTGGTTGCTAACTTAGTGGTATATTTCGTAATATTTGTATGTCATAGATTTTTTACACTCTGTGATTACTTAGACTCATGCACTGATCTATTAGTATTACTTGTTCATCAATGTTAGGAATATTGTAATATCGTTTACTTTTACAATGTTTGTAAATATCTGAGCACCATGTATCTACCACATAATTAATTTACTTGTGTTTAATTTATTTGTTGTGCTCCATTTATAATTCTTTTTACCTTTTGTGGTACAGTAATCCAGTAGTAGGTGCATCGTCTTCACATATAATTATATAATTCATGTATACAAAATAATATTGTAAAACATTTTTAAAAGAGTAACGGTGGAGTATCTTGCCCATTCTTCTCCATACGAAAACTATCTTTTGGAAGGGGCAACTAGAATCAGTTCTATTTCTCTGTTTTTGACGTTCAAAAGTGCCTTTTATGTGCCTATTTGAAATAAATGATTTGACTTTGACTTTGACTTTGTTTAAACGCATCTTCAGATACTTCTTGAAACACACAGTAATAGTCTTAACATAATTGGTTTATGTTGAGCGTGGTGTCGAGTGTAGTCTGTACGTCGATTCTGTAAAATTCAAACAACAACTCGCATCTTACATCGCTATTCACTCTCACTTCGAATTTTGAATCGGGTTCGAGTGCGAAGTGAGCGTAGAAGTGACGATTACCTTACTGAATGCCACTTCTTACGTCATCTCATTCTTTATCTGTCAAAATCTCACGGTAAAATTAGGTTCCACTCGCTGACACGTTCGCAAAGGTAGCGCTAGTGTATAAACCGAGGTTTTAGAATGCCAATCAAGAAACTCACAGCGGATTCAGATTCGAAGTTTAGATGGTCTTACAGAATCGCACCCTTGATAATAGGTCTTTACCTATGAAATTGCCGTTTTGTATGAAAAAATTTAAACGAATTTTTTTCATGAATTTTTTATTTGTATTAATCGAAGTAATCACCCATGCAATCAATGCATCTTTGCCATCGCAGTGGCAGTTTATTGATGCCCTTCTTAAAGAAATCAGCTGGACGGGAGGCAACAAATTCTTCAAAGGCATTTTGTACTGCCTCTCGGGTATTGAATTTTTTTCCCGCCAAGAAGTTATCCAAATTCTGGAAAAAGTAGTAGTCTGTAGGCGCAAGGTCTGGTGAGTAGGGCGGATGACGGAGAGCTTCCAACCCCAGTTCTTGCAACTTGGAGACCGTCTGCTGTGCAGTATGAGGTCGCGCGTTGTCGTGCAGGGCAGCGGAGACGAGCGATTGACCAATGCTGGTTGGAGATGCGCCAGCTTCTCCATCATTGTGTTCAGTTCTTCACAGTACACATCTGCAGTAATGCTCACCCCGTTTGGTAAGAAGCTGTGATGAATCACACCGGCGCTAGACCACCAAACAGTGACCATCACTTTTCTAGGGGTAAGTTTTCGTTTAGGGCATTGTTTAGGTGCTGAACCAGGATCCACCCAACTTGCTGAGCGCTTGCGGTTATCAAACAGAATCCATTTTTCATCGCAGGTAACAATGCGGTTCAAAATTCCTTCATTTGTGTGTCTGTTGAGCAGTGCAAGGCACGTCTCGACGCGTACTTCGCGCTGGCGATCATTGAGTTCGTGGGGCACCCATTTATCAAGCTTTTTTACCTTGCCAATTTGACGCAAATGGACCAATATTGTTTTGACGCTAACGTCGAAAGCTGCTGCTAATTCAGCCGTAGATTGTGTATCATCAGCTTCCACAATCGCCTTTAATTCGTCATTGTCGACCAAAGTCTTCGGACGACCGCGAGGTTCATTTTTCAGGTCGAAATTTCCAGAACGGAAGCGAGCAAACCAATAACAGGTGGTGCGTTGGTTTGTAGTGTTAGCTCCGTAAACGTCGTTGATGTTGCGCTTGTGCCGCGTTGCTGCCACGACGGTACTCATATTCCATAATTACTCGAATTTTTAACGTATCCATGATGACGAAAAAGATTGAAATGCGATGAAAATGTAACACTAATCAATAAAGAAATGACTACTTTTGGAAAAAAAAAACCATGTTTTTAAAATAAAATTAATTTGAAATTAGAATTCTTAGCCAAACAAAAATTATTTTGATTTGAAATGGCCAGTACTGCAGAACGGCAATTTCATAGGTAAAGACCTAATATTAGATAGAGGGACGTCATTGAACCGTTCCATGCATCTATAAACACAATGTTTTGCGTGCGTTACGTTACGCACTACCGTAGACAGCGATTTTTCACACCAATAAAAACTTTTTTTTTTTAAAACAACCGACTTCCAAAAAAACATTTTTTTTTTTGGAAGTCGGTTGTTTTTTTTTTGTAAAAAGTTTTTATTTTTCACTTTACCCCACACAAATCCGAATAACACTACCTGCTATGTTAATAACAGTGAAGGAGTCAAACAGGATATCGTCTAGATAAACTAAGTGGGAAAAATACGTAATATTGAAGCTAACTCAAAAATTACGCAAGCAAAGTTAATAAAATTTATATGGGACCACCTCGGAAGCATAACCTTCCAAACAAAAAAAGAATCATCAAAATCGATTCATAATTGGCGAAGTAATCTCGTAACAAACATTTTAAAAAAACGCGTAACAAAAAGAACATACAGACGAATTGAGAACCTCCTCCTTTTTGAAGAAGTCGGTTAAAAATAAAAGTCGTTTACCAGCAATATATGTGTATGTACTGTATGTGCTTTCTTGTCCCTTTTCATTTAGAACACTTTAGCGTAGCATAATCAGCCTATAATGTTCCCACTGCTGGGACACAGGCCTCCTCTCTGTGAGAGGGAGGCCGTAATCCACCACGCAGGCCTAGTGCGGGTTGGTAGATGACACATGTCTTCGACTTTTTGGTTCGAGGACATGCCGGTTTCCTCACGATTTTTTCCTTCACCGTTTTGAGAGCAGTGGCGATGAAATTATTTACCCAAAGTAAAGCGCCTGTCAGGGTTCGACCTACGACCTACGACTTGTAAACGACTTACAAGTCGTAGGTCGTAGGCCGTGACCACTGCTCATCAGAGGACATTTAGGACACTTTATCCTTGATTATTTTTTTCCAACATCCACCCACTTTTTTTTTAATCTTCTCCTTCTAATATTACCATACAAAAACCTACCAAAAAGACTTTTTGGTTATACTATCACTCACCAGTAATAACAGGCTTGCTGAGCCGCTTAAAGAACTCGATGTCGAACATGGTGCAAAGCATGCCTTCCATGATGCCGATCTGACTGCCGAGCCCCAGCGACAGGAGCATCAGGAAGAAGATGATGGACCAGAATGGGGCCGGGGTCAGCTTGAGGATCGCTTGGGTGAACACTATGAAGGCAAGGCCGGTTCCTTCGGCGGCCTGGAAGAAGATGATCATTTTAGAAATGTGGTTTTTAAATAGTTCCCTTATTATTTAATGAGCATTATTTGTTTATATAAGGTGTATCTTTTCATACACGAAATCTCTTAAGGGATCATTGTACTCATAATTATGAAAAACTTTCACTATGCGAAAATACTTGAAATCGCCAAAAAAAAATCTGCTGTTCCCTATTTTGACGAGCTTATTTTTTAATGATCTTTTTCTTATTTTATAAGAGAGCAGAATTCAGAGAAAAAATAAAGAATACGACTGCACTATTAAAACCACTGTCACGTGTGCGGCAAGGCGGGGGCAGCGTTGACGAATGAGTGCGCGTGCGTGAGCTTCTGAATGAGGTTTGGGACGCCCCGCGAGCTTTGAAAAATTAGGTGTGGGACGCCGTGAGCGTTGACGAATGAGATGCGGGACGCCATGAGCGTTGACGAATGAGGTGCGGGATGCCGTGAGCGTTGATGAATGAGGTGCGGGACGACGTGAGCGTTGACGAATGAGGTACAGGACATCGTGAGCGTTGACGAATGAGGTGCGGGACGCCGTGAGCGTTGACGAATGAGCAGCCTGCACTGCCCTCCATCTCGCCGCGCATTATACTTAACCGTGCGTTAACACTGGCGAAACATTCGCGACAAAACATGTTAAAATCTCTAGTTCCGGTCAATGTTCCATACAATTTTTGACAGGAACTAGAAACTTTTAACATGTTTTGTCGTGTGTGTGAAAATTCTCGGGGAGTAAATCCTCCTTACCTCTTCAAGCTGTCGACTCATCAAGCATCCAGTGAGGTTGTACTTGGACACGAGGCTCTCGTTCAGAGTACCGAACTCCTCGCGGTAGAAGTCGTGGGTTGAGTTCAGAGTGAAGCCGGATACGTTGAGACCAGCTAGGATCTTGATCTCCCTGGAAAGACGAAAGGAGAGAGTTGAAATTTATTGTCTTGCCTAACTATTACCTACTAGAGGTGTGCGCCGATCGGCGTGGCGTACGCCGCCGGTGAATTCCACCACGCCGCCGCCGCCGATGTTTTTTGCGGCGTCATGGCGCCAAAGTCAAAATATATATATATATTTTTTTTAGGTATACTAGTAAACTAATACATATATCATAATGGTTTGTTTCGACGTATTTATTTCAAAATTTCAGCCGAAAGACGTCCAGTGCTGGACATAACCCTCCCCCAAGCACTGCCACTTCGACCGGTTCTGTGCTTCTCGCGTCCAGGGGCCTTTACCAGGTCATATGCCCACTTTGTGGGGGGTCTTCCAACGCTGTCTTCCGGTACGCGGTCGCCACTCCAGAACCTTTCGGTCCCATCGGCGATCTGTTCTGCGAGCAATGTGCCCTGCCCACTGCCACTTGTTTTTTTTTTTGTTTGGCAATGTCGGTATGGCAGGCTATGTCGGTTACCTTGGTTCTCTTACGGATCTCTTCATTTCTGATTCGATCACACAGGGAAACTCTGAGCATAGCCCTCTCCATTGCCCTTTGGGTGACAGGTCAAAAGCTAAGCAGAGAGGCAGGTTATACTCTTTAGTCTTCTATATAACTTTCCGCAGCGAATGTATGTGGTCTACGGTGCTAAAGCCTTTACGAAGAATCCGGCTTGTTCGGGAGGTTGAAAGTCGTCAAATATGCGCGCGAGGTGGTTCGTGATGATTCTTGAAAACAACTTGTAGACATGGCTCATAAAAACATAGTAAAATTTAAATAGCGTGTTTTGCCGATAACTTACGAACTTCGTCCACCACTGTCAGCGGCGGCGGCGGGGGAGTGGGCGGGTTAAGAAATAATTTAATTTCGTTTTTAATAAGTTTTTAAAGTTGATCTTGGACGAAACGTGCCATATTATGTTAAATTAACATATTATATGTTGTTATAGTGGTTTGATTTTAATATTACTTTTATTTTCAACATCGACGCCGATTACGCCGATGACGCCGCCGCCGCCGGCAAAAAATACGTCAGACGCCGCCGCCGGTAAGACAGGCATCGGCGCACACCTCTATTACCTACATGGAACTTAAAACATGGCTGCTGAAAAGTGATGAAATGAGGTTTATTTCTTTATGTAGATCTTTGACACTTTTACATACAAATAGACGTTTAAACATTAAAAATGTATGGTTAGACAGTCGTTAATCAATACTTAACTTTCGGGTTTCTGACGACCCGTAACGACAGTCCACGAATTACAGCCGGGACCAACGGCTTGGCGTGCTTTCCGAAGCATGGAGGTCAGGGTGTCCCTTATATGTCATTTTTTTTTTTTTCGAATTTTGATATTCATACCCTCTATATCTTTTATAAATGCAAAACCATACTTAAATATGAAATTTTACCTTTCTGCATGATTGCAACCCGTGCCGACCGAGCCACAAAGTTTATCAAAAATCGTGTTTTGTCTCTTATTTGGTTAGTCCTACAAAATTAATAAAAATGCAATAAATAATGTGAGTAAAGACAAAATATAATAAGATAAATATTTGTCTTTATTTAAACATAAAATAACAACAATTACCAACTCATAAACACGATGACGACGATGCAAAATGTGGGTAACAATTCTCTTTATAAATTCTGCTCCAAAGGAACGCAAGCTCTATTGAAATGGCCAATATTCAAAGCTGTTGTGACGCAACACATTATTTGGACCTAAAGTTCTAGTCATAGAGGGCAGTTGAGACGGCTGTAGCTTGATATTTACCTGAAGAACTCTATAGTTTTGGTACTGCAAGAAGCTGTTCTCTGTCGGAAAATGAAGCGATAATTGGCAAGCGTTCTTCCTTTGAACTTCCTATATTAAGCCTGGTAATAATTTTCCATCCCAATGGACTGTGACTAAGTCAGGTACATTGTTCTGAAAGTTATTTTTTATTGCTTCTGCCCTTGATTTTCTCATATAAATACGAATTTGCTGGATCGAGGATTTGCTATTAGGGAAATCTTCTCTGCTCAGACTAAGCGGTTCTACGACCGCATAAGGAATGTAAACGGAGTCTCTTATGCTTAGCTGGCATCACTCTAAAGCTGTGACAAGTTTCTACCTTTTTCGAACTTGTTTCAGGGCAGGAAATCTCTGGCAAGCTGACTTCAGAATTCAGAATCTGTTGTTCGTCTGAATCTTGTGGCCGTCCCAAGTTATGTGTAGATGCAACAGCCAATGATCTTTATCTTAGTTTTCTTTCCTCTTCATCTCGTCTTTGTCCACATCTTTGTTCATTGCCCGCGTTTTTTCTTTAAATAAAGTGTCCTAGTTTTATTTTTTTAAATTGCAGTTCTCTCCAAACATGATTTATAAATAAAGACGTTTCTTCGCGCAGTTAGGAAATGCCTTTATGGGAATTCTAGCTTTTTTCTCAAATATTATGCACTTTCTAATCACAATATAAGCGCTTTCACTGACGGTCAGCTTGACTTCGCGAATATTGTAAAGCCAGACAGGGAAAACTTTTCGAATAGATGATACTTAATTTTACACCATTTATGTGATGGCTAGGCAGGCCTATATGATTTTTTTTGTATATCTCTCTGTAATTCAACCGGCAACTATATGCAATAAACAACAGTGTACTAATAATCTAAAAAATCACGTATGAAACGACTAATAAACCACGTAGTTACAGGTTGCAGTGCAGTACCCGCGCAATTTGTATGAACAACTTAAAATCGCAAGTCGGCACGGGTTATCGTTCATAAAGCGGGCTAATATTTTTGTCTACACTATATTGGGTTATTACGAAACTTTTAAGAACGTATGCGTAAAAAAAAAACAAACTTGAAATTTAAGGGACACCCTTTGGAGGAGTCTCGGTATGTATCTACGGACCAACCCCGGTAATTGTATCTTAACCTGATGTATCTACCCGTACGGCTATTATAACTTAGCCACGAGCTCCTCCAAAAGTTAGATAAATATGTTGGTATATTTATAAAACAAACTCAGGAAAGTCCTTACAACCAAAACTTCAAGAGGATACCCCGTTACACATACCCGTACCTACAACCTAAAATATATTCACCTTCTCACCTTGTCCGAGTACTTCGAGCCAAGGTCCTTTGCACCAGAAATAGCGGCAACACATGAATCTGACTCTAATGGTCTTGGTTTACACGCTATCAAACAAACTGCACTTTGTATCAAAACAATGGCGTAGTCATGTGTCTAACAAAAAGTGATTGATTGTTAGACATAAAGGCTTTATTTGTGGTTTCGACAAGTGTATCGGATGTTCAGAAGACACAGAAGTGTAGAGTGCGCGCAAGATAAGTCTAAGACACGCGACTGGTGGCGCTAGCGTGCCTATTTCTACAACATTAGTTTTTCTTTATGCTAAACCCGAAAAGGGGTCATTGTACTCATCATTTTGAACAACTTTTTCTATGGGACCAAACATGAAAACGTGAAAAAAAAATCTGCTGTTCCATACATTTGTGTTCACTTAAATCGACAAAATGTATGGAACGGTAGATTTTTTTTCGCGATTTCTACTTTGGTCCCATAGAAAAATGTTGTTCAAAATGATGAGTACAATGACCCCTTTTCTGGTTTAGCATATACAAAAACGAATGTTATATATTGTAATATTTAAAAAATTAAATCGATATTAATAATTTAATCTTAATATGTACAAAGGGAAAAAAATATATATAATGGAAGGGTTCATAGGGCGTCAAAAAATTCTTCCGCATCGCTGTCAGTGGGAAAAGTGCCCAAAAGAACTGGCAGCTATAACTTGCTATACTTAGATTGTATATTTTATTTTATTACAAATTGATAAAATCTTAATATTATGAATCTTAAACTAATATTAATTAATTAAATAATTATATACTGAACACAAAATTAATCAAAAGTGAAAAACCGGCCAAGTGCGAGTCGGACTCAAACATGAAGGGTTCTGTATCATATTAAGATCGAGAAAAACACACCGAAAAAAACACGGTGTATGGGGGTGCCCTCCCCATACAAGAAAAGTGTTTTTTCATGATGAAAATAAATTACACAGAGTAAAGCGCCTGCGTGGGTTCGAACCCACTACCTGTAACTCCTAAGTCGGGTCCGATACCACTGGACCACCACTCTTCTCTCAGTTAGATACTATACCAACAAAACTAGCTACTAGTTTTAAGATGTATTTTTCTGCTACAATGCCATTAAACGCAATTTTATTTATTTCTTTCTATCAAAACAACCAAATGATGGTGTTCCTTCACAATAATGATTGTTTCCTCTTTATTCAAAACTCTGATTATTAGGTCCAAGTCTTTGTATTTACTTAGATCTCTAAACCCAACTAAAAAAACACATAAAAACAAAAACCGGCCAAGTGCGATTCGGACTCGCGCACGAAGGGTTCCGTACCATTATCTATAAAAACGGCAAAAATCTCACGTTTGTTGTATGGGAGCCCCCTTAAATATTTATTTTATTCTGTTTTTTAGTATTTGTTGTTATAGCGGCAACAGATATACATCATCTGTGAAAATTTCAACTGTCTAGCTATCACGGTTCATGATAATTATATAGCCTGGTGACAGACGGACAGACAGACAGCGGAGTCTTAGTAATAGGGTCCCGTTTAACCCTTTGGGTGCGGAACCCTAAAAATATCAAAATACTTACTTAGTAATGCAAGTCTCCACCATAGTAAATGCCTTGAATCCCAGAATGCTGAAGATGACCACAGACGCGTAGATAGCCGTCAGCGCGTTACAGACGGAGACCAGTAGCACATCTCTGACGCAGTTGTTATTCGGTGGGTTGTAGGAGCCGAAGGCGATGAGTGAGCCGAATGCAAGCCCGAAGGAGTAGAAGACTTGGGTCGCTGCATCCAGCCAGACGGTCGGGTCGAGGAGCTTTTCAAGCTGCAAGTAAAACAATTATACAATTTTACTTACCACAGTCAACCTTAAAAAGATGTATATGTCGCTGGGAAATGAGGAAACCAGAGATTTCACGAAATACCACGTAATCACGGTTGATGTCGAATATTCTTGTTTATTACGTCTTCTTACTAAAATTAAAATGTTTAGTTATAATGACTAAACGCTAATATTGTAAGTGATATGTCTTTTCACTAAACTCAATCTAGTAAAATGAGAAAAGTGCTAATGGATAAAATAATAAAACAAAATTACAAATTATGTGACGCATTTTTATTAGATATTAAACAATTAGTAACTAAACATTGATGATGATATTCTACCTTTTCTATTATGTGAATTCGTTCATGTAAAAAATAACAAACAAGTACATAATTTAAAAAAAAAAAAAACCGTCTTTAAAACCGCCGATTTTGCTAATTTACGTGATTTTACAGGCGTGATTTTATAGCTAAAATACTGTTTCTATAAGTTTTAACCGCTCAAGTCTTGGTCCGCTGTTACGTCACTGTGCTCGGGCGGCCCCAAGCCGGTACGAGTGGGAGCGAGACAAATGCATGGCTCGAATCGTATTCTGTTTAAAGTGCCCGCTTTTTTGTATTTTACTGGATATAGTTCAGTGAAACGACATATCACTAAACATTTTTAGTAAGAAGACGTAATAAACAAGAATATTCGACATTCGATTCCCTGTGACATATACACGTACAAGGAACATTGTAAGCTACAACAAGCGTACAATTTATTACCAGACTACGGCGAAGAAAAAAGAAGGGTTGTGATTTTGACCGGTATGTATGTATGTATGTATGTATGTATGTATGTATGTATGTTCATCTGTTCCCTCATATCTTCTAAACGACTCGTCACAATTTAACAAATGAGGTATCGTTGGAAACGTCTTGATCGTCCGTTGGTTATAGGCTATGTGACGTCACATTAAATTAAAAATGGCGCCCTCTAGAGGACATAAAGTCAGGAACTAAAAAAAAAATATTGTTTAATCGTACCATGTTGGGTATCAAATGAAAGGGCTTAATAAGCACATTTCAAAAATATATATATTATAACCCCAAAAGAATTAAAAAAAAATTAAAGTATTTACAGACAAATTAATGTGACTAACACGTGTGACTCCGGATTTTTAATTTGTCTGTCTGTGGTGTCTTGTTTATACCTTTTTAGTCGTAGTTGGGTTTTAGCTTTTATTACTTTAATTTTACAAAATCAAATAAACATCTATACACCCTCAAAACAATGTTCACAGTGATAGTTTCAAAACAAGGCAAACGAGACTGGCAACGTCATACGACATTTTTATGAAATTCTATTAATATTAGCTGGTTAATGAGAGGAAAGAGATGCCATAATACATGGTTGTACGGGCTGCCATAATGACGTACCGCTGGAACTATTATTTGTCGAACGGCTAACCTATATTTTTGTAATTGTAATTTGTAAGCTGTTGCTGGCGACAGTATACATTGCCGCCATGCCGGTAGGGACCACGCCCCATATCCAGCTCATTATAAAAATTCATGAATACGACGGTGAATCATGGTAAGTACCTATGCATAGAATGTTACATAAAATGTAATAGATACAGACTGTGTTAATAAATTGCGATCTTCAAGGTTACGCTACGCTTAACGCGCTCGGTTCGTGGATGGGTGACCGTCCATTATATCGAGACCCCTCCGTGCCTCGGAAAGAACGTTACGCCGGTTGTCATTCGTAGATCTTTGACAGTCGTTACGGGTAGTCAGAACTTCAGAAGCCCGAAAGTCTGACAGCCAGAGGGCGCGTTTCGTATTTCTACAACGACTTTCAACAGCCCTATAAATTTTATGCTTTTTCCATAATCGTTATCGCTGATAGAATGTCACTTTGTCTAGGGCCTCAATCTTGCCAAGGGGTATCGTGTCACCCAGTAACTGGGTTGTGGAGGTCAGATAGGCAGTCGCTCCATGTAAAATCATGACCACAATCTTATCTTTCACGGCGCTACAATAATTGACTCCAGTGCCCTCATTAATTATGTGAATAAACAATGCTTTTAATGCGTAGACACTATGCAAATTATTCCATGGCGCCGGAAAATTTTGTAGTCAAGGCGACCGATCTTGGCAAGTCTTAAGGCCTTTTTACCCGACTACGGCGAAGAAAAAAGGAGGGTTTTGATTTTGACCGGTATGTATGTATGTATGTATGTATGTTCATCTGTTCCCTCCTATCTTCTAAAGCACTCATCACAATTTGACAAATGACGTATCGTTGGAAGCGTCTTGATTGTCCGCTGGTTATAGGTTATGTGACGTCACATTAAATTAAAAATGGCTACCTCTAGAGGACATAAAGTAAGGAACTAAAAAAAAAAATTGTTTAATCGTACCATGTTGGATATCAAATGAAAGGGCTTAATGAGCACATTTCAAAAATATATACCTATATTATATTATGTATATAACCCAAAAGATTTAAAAAAAAAATTAAGTAATTAAAACTAAAACCCAACTACGACTAAAAAGGTATAAACAAGACCCCACAGACAGATAAATTAAAAATCCGGAGTCACACGTAATCTATTCGATTTATGCCCTAACACGTGTGACTCCGGATTTTTAATTTGTCTGTCTGTGGGGTCTTGTTTATACCTTTTTAGTCGTAGTTGGGTTTTAGTTTTTATTACTTATATTCTAGAAATATTGTGAAATTGACATTGACTGTCTGTTAGTGCTGAGCGTGAGGGTTCGATTCCCAGGTCGAGCAAAAGGTGTTTTTGGGTTTTTCCATCAAGAATTTCTAAGTAGCAGCCCGGAGTCTGGATTTGTGCACGTTTGATGGCGATAGGGTCGCCCCCTATTACATGGGACTTAAACATAACTGGCGAAATGTGGGTGTACTATAGGTACACCTCTGCCGAACCCTTCGGGGAATGGCGTGATGTTATGTTATATTCTAGAACGATATTCAAAAGTCAGTGATCATATTGTGGGTTATATTGACCGACTTATCCTTATCCTAACTAATATTATAAACTAGCTTCCGCCCGCGGCTTTGCTGGCGTGGTATGTCAAAAAAAAGTGTGTTCTTCCCCGGGATGCCATCTATATCCTTGCCAAATTTTATCGAAATCCGTTCAGTGGTTTAGGCGTGAAAAGGTAACAGACTGACAGACAGATAGACGGACAGACAGCGTTACTTTCGAATTTATAATATTAGTTTGGAAGTATGGATAGTATGGATGTGAGTTTGTTTGTTACGCTTTCACGCTAAAACGGCTTAACGAATTTGGATGAGGCACATGGGTAGACCATGACCTGGCGAAGGGCATAGGCTTCATCCAGGATGGCAGATGAAGTCGCGGGCAACAGTTTGTACATACATATTTATTAACACTATAGTAGGCCAAATTCAAGAGAAACGAGTTATTCGACAGATTTATTTTTTACTAGGTATGTAAGTATGTAAAAGTAGTAAGTAGTAGGTAAATAAAGAACAGTGTTCTCTTACATAATATAATAGGCACTGGCCAAACGCACAAAATTTCGGGACCGAAATTCCTAGAACCTCTATATTTCAGTGGTTGAGTGTTCATATTTCCAGCGGCGAAGGTCACAAGCGACTTGTAAAAGAAAACAAACTCTTTGGTACACCTTGCATAGCGGAACATCAAAAGAGATACTATTTTTAGCCGACCGCCATCTTCTAAAGAGAAATGCCGTCTTGTTGATGCTTTGGGCTGCATGTCATAGGCTAGAAACTCTTAGGGCCATGGCAGACACGATACTTTTAGCATCGGCGATTTGGTGACTGCTGTACCACCGTCGACGATTATTAGCGACAAGCGACTAGTAACGAGTGTGTAGTTCGAATAGTTTTATCGCTGGGCGATAAGCGAGTGCGCGAGGGCGACGAGTAGAATGACTGCGAAATGCTGGCTGTGAATGCATGCGTATGTACCAAGCCGAGTCTCTCAGCGAGTCACCGAGTGTTCTTATCGCCAAGCGACAGTCGCTGAGCGAGTATTTTCTTGTCGCTGCGATATAATAATTAACTTAACAAAAACTAACTAACTAATTTATAACTAACTTAACAAAAACAAAGAAATATAACAACCAACAACAAGATGAAACACTTAACACGATGATAATAAAGCACAATTAACAAACACGCATCGGGGAAAAGAAAACGAATGTATTGAAATTGAAAAGAAACGACTTTGTAATTATGTCAAACGAAATTTGAAAATGTTGGGAACTCCTGTTGTGTTACCAGTATCATAAAATATTTATTACCACAAAATTTTCTTTTTTTAATAACTTTGTATAAAACCGAAAACTTATAAAAATTACATTGATATTTTTTAAATTATTATTTCTAAAGTCATTCCAATAAGTAAGAAAATCTAACCTTGTTTTCCGTTTTATGTGAATTACAATTAATACGATATTTTTTTGATCTGTTATCAGTTATCACCTTTGTTTACGAGAGTGTTTCCTGATAAGTAAAGAACACGTTGCCACAAATTTTGGATATGGGTAGGAGAATGAATGGATTTCTTACCTTCGGCTTATACATGTGAATGATGCCGTCAGCAGAGCCGGGCAGGGTGACGCCGCGGACGAAGAAGATCGTCAGCACAACGTACGGGAACAGCGACGTGAAGTATACCACCTGGAACAATTGTATGAGGCTTTATGTTTTGTAAAGGTATGTTAGGATGTACCAGTTCTTAGGCCTGAAACTGCGTTAAGCGGGCGCCCGCGACGGGCACCCGCGTGTCTACGCGCGTGGACACGCAGATAGATTCCGTGAGAACGCGACGGTCCCCGTCGCGGACATCGGATTATTTTATTTACGCAGTGTCGCTAGTTCAATTTTAACAGTGTGCATGCACAGTCGTGTCAATGGAGAACTTAATTAGGCACGGACGCGGAGCCCGCCTCACCGCGACGGACGCGCACGCGTGTCTCCGCAACGGAGAACTTTTGTATGGAACCGCGCGGACGTCCGCGTAACGCAGTTTCAGGCCTTAGATGAAAAACTAATAGGTTATTGGTAGAACCGTTCTGTCAGTCGCCATTTTGAACTCTATTAGTATTGAAAATAAGACTGCAAAATTCAGTGCTACCAATCGCGTCATGGGAGAAGTTTTAAAAGAAAAAAGCACTGTAGTTGCAGAAATTGTATAAAAAACAAGATGGCTTAGTTCCGGGCCCATAACCTAATAAAAGACATTTTCTAGTTTTACAATAGACTGACTTTTATTGTCATTTATAATGTCTTCAATGTTAAGTAGAGGGCGCTAGCAGTTACATTGTTTTTGTTAAATACTAACACGCACTAAAAGTAGCACGGCTATGGAATAAGCATCATTCTAGAAAACGCGCCTATGAGCTTAAGTTTAACCGTAAGTAAGATATAGGAACCGGGTATAACGGGCGTATTGTTAAAGCAAAAAAAAAGAAGTTTTTCTGTTTCCCAGCAATAAACTTGGAAAACTGCTGTAGCAAACGAAGTCTCTAAAGTGCCGCAAGGGGAAACTTTTCCTTACGACTCTGTTGTTAAATGTTTCCTTATTATTTAATTAGTCTAAATGTTTAAAAAGTGAGGACAGGGCGTTGGTTGACGGGGGAACTGTCCAAGTGTGTAAACGTGCTTTCCGAGGCGCGGGGGGGGGGCGGGGTATCACCGCACATCCAAACTCCGGGCTGTTACTAAGAAATTCCTAGTGGTGCCCGACCCGGGAATGGAACCCAGGACCCCACGCTCATCAGTCGCACTTGCGACCACGAGACCAACGGGGCAGTTAGCATTAAACACGTATTTAAAACATCGTTCTGTTTTTGTCAATCGTTTGAAGATGACAGAGATATAATGATGTTTCGCATAGTGATTTCTGGTGCAAGTTGCCCTCAGGAGCCTACCTTTCCACTGCTCTGTATCCCCTTCATCACGATAAAGAACACGATTATCCAAGCCAGGAGCAGGTACAGTACGATCCACCACCTCGGTACTCCAGGCTCGTCGATACTGGGAGACGCGTCCAGGGCCTCGCGATACCAGAAGTAGACGGTTGAAGATGCCTTGTTGCACTCCGCTTCACGAGTACCGTTGTCTGCAGGACAGTGAGCCCAGGGTAGAGAGTCGGCTGAGAGCTGGTGGTAAAATAAAAGAGGTTAGGTACTACCGAGATGACGACTAATAGAGAAGTATGGAAGAAAAAGGCATGTTGAGCCGACCACAAATAAATTGAGATCAGGGCAGGAAAGTGATGAATTTAAGGTGTGACGAAACAGGTAATTTTATTTATTTATTTTATTATTTATGTACACACAGTAAAATACATGGAGATACGACATAATTATAACATGAGTACAAAGGTACTGCTTAATTGTAATTTTATCATGAAATCGACATAAAATATGTCGATTTCAAATCCCACTAATATTATAAATTCGAAAGTAACTCTATCTGTCTGTCTTTCTGACTGTCTGTATGTTACCTTTTCACGCCTAAACCACTGAACGGATTTCGAAAATTTGGCAAGGAGATGATGGCATCCCGGGGAAGGACATAGGCTACTTTTTATCGACATAACACGCGGGCACAGCCGCGGGTGCAAGCTAGTATAAAATAAAATCACGCCTGTTTCAATACATCTTTATTCTGGTCGGTCAGAAAATAGTCTGAATGTTTGTCGAATGTAGCTGCAAAAAAATTAAATTTCGTAAGTATTCCTTCAGTTAATCGCTCTTCATTCGTTCTCTTAACATGACCGTCTAATATTAAAGTTTATTTTATATTTTCTTCACTTACGGGTCTGTTTCTGTGTCCGGGATTGCACTATCCACCACACTGAGCATCGAACTTCGTTAGGATGCTTATACCGTCCGCCATTTTGAAAAAAAAGGTTTTGGCGGCAAGCTTTGCAACACGAGACAAAATGGCGTTGAAACAAAATGGCGGTATGCCAGATGCTAACGGTCAACAAGCACCAAATCAAATGGTCCGAAGGTACTTGCAAGTAGATCAAGAAAAATTGCTCGTGCAGCATCATACACGTGATAAAAGAATTTGGTGTGAGAAACAGAGAGAGATATATCTTTCTTCTCTCTCATGTAACGAAATGTGCCAAAACAACCATCACTAAAAAAAAAAAAACGAATTGTCGTCCAATAATCGAATTGCCGCCAAAGAAGTTAACTTGGATTTGATTAAACTAAGTAATCACTTACTTTATTCCTCAAATATCCTTTTTGCTCGCGATTTAAAAGACAAAAATACAGCACGGCTAGGAATAGACCGCTAATAAACCATTTGAATATTGTTGCTGCCCCTATTAGACGTTTCTGTAGGATTTCTTCTTGCATGTTCATTATTCTACCTTCTTGCATATTCTCTGGGTTCTCATTTTCCGCTTCTTGCAGACCGTCTATCATTAAACATGTTTTTACTTCAAAATACTCTGGAATTTCGTCACTATCTTCTTGCATCTCTGGGATCTCGTATCCCTCTTCGTGCAGAATTTCTGGCATCTCATAAATAGTTTCCTCGGAGCACCAGCACTCATTATTAGTTCTGGGCCTTACTTTCTTTACCCGGTTGGAACTTCTAGAATATTCTAGAGGTTTCGGGAACATTTTCGCGGGTCTGGAGTGTCAATCACTCAACGAGAGGAACACGACTGCAGTTATTGATCAATTACAAGAGTGATAAAACATGCCATGTATATGTGTATGTGTATATGTTTGTTTATATATCTCGGTGTTGTGATTGGATGCGTCCGCATTGACTTGCGCAGTACAGCCTCCTACGCGTTTATACCTCAGGGTCCTGGGAATTCTAGCCGCTACAGGAGCTACCTGTAGCTGTGTAGTGCAAGGTCAGCGATGTTTTGATTCGCTATCTCTTTGCAAAACATAACCTTGGACCTGTATGCTTTCGGATATCGAGAAACAATACAGATACTTCGCTTTTTTGTTTGAGTTAATTATTAACTTTCCTGAGAGTTAGTTCCTTGCAATAATTTATTTTGAAAAGTCAAAATGTGTCGTGGGACACCCACATAACACGCTTTCAATCAAAATCTGAATGATTTTGGAAGGATATTGCTAATCATATAATAATATGTTCGAACAATTTGTCTGCTCAAAAACGTAAATAACGCAATGAATTTGGCGGAACTACCCGCGGTTACGCAATTACCCCGCAAGAGTCCAGGGTTTAAGCTGCAAACCAGCAACCGCTAGGGGACCTATGCATAATGCTGACGCTTCAACCTTTTTGCTTCCGGTATTATAGTTCAGTGTATGTACCTACGACTACTAGGTGTAATACTGAGATGATAAATGTTTAATCTAATATTTTCTTCTAAAAGAACAAATCTTCGAGAAAGAAGTCAATCGTCGAATCCGACTCAGCTGGGCGGCGTTCGGGAAGCTGCGTACTATTTTCTCGTTTCATATACCACAGTATCTCAAGACAAAAGTTTTTGACCAGTGTGTGTTGCCAGGGCCAGCGACCTATGGCAGTAAACGTGGTCGCTCACAATGAGCCTTATGTGAAGGCTGAAAGTCATGCAAAGTGCAATGAAGAGGGGTATGCTCGGAGTTTTCCTACGTGATCGAATCAGAAATGAAGAGATCCGTAGGAGAACCAAGGTAACCGACATAGCCCGAAGTATTGCCAAACTTAAGTGGCAGTGAGCAGAACACATTGCTCGCAGAACAGATGGCCGATGGGGACGAATGGTTCTGGAGTGGCGACTGCGTACCGGAAGACGTAGCGTTAGAAGCCCCCCCACAAGGTGGACCGATGACCTAGTGAAGGCCGCAGGAATCCGCTGGATGCGAGAAGCGCAGAACCAGAATTGGCGGTGCTTGGGGGAGGCCGATGTCCAGCAGTGGACGTCGTTCAGCTGAAATTATGATGATGATTCTTCTAAGTATGATATTATATACTCACCCGAATACTGTTAAAAAGATAGAAGAACACCCAAGTAATGATCACATTGTAGTACAACGCTACAAACAGCGTCACAATACAACTTGAGATCCCGATGCCTCCAAGCCAGGGATGTATGGTGTTCCACACTCCGAGGGAGCCAAGACGCATCTTCTGTCCGATGGCCATCTCGATCAGGAAGAGGGGTATTCCTTCCAGGATTAACATTATTAGGAACGGGATGAGGAAGGCGCCTGTGGACAGAGAAGTGGTTGATTTAGTGACGTAGAGGAGACGCGGGTGGTGTGTGGTGCCTACCCTTTCGGAAAAAGTTGAATACCTATAGTTAAATAGGACGCTGAGCAGATAATGGACAATTTGTCCGCACACAATTTGGAAATCGTATGAAAATTAAACGCGCATGCGGTCAAAATGCCGGGAATTTCCATACGATTCCAAATTGTCCTTTCTGTTCAGCGCTTTAGAGCAAAAAGATTTTACAACACTAAAATATGCCCGCAGCTATGCTCGCGTAAACTAAACGTAACTATACAACAACTTATATACCCTGAAAAATCAGTGATGGCTGCCAGATAGATTATTGCAGTTCTGGTTCCGCCATAATACTTTAATCAATCTGCCTTGCCTTTTCCAAACTATGTTGGGGTCGGCTTCCAGTTTAACCGGATGCAGCATTCCACATGGAGCGACTACCTAACTGACCTCTACAACACAGTTACTGGGTAACACGATACCCATAGGTAAGACTGGTTGGCAGACTTTTGGGCTTCTGACGACCCGTAACGACTGTCAAAGATCTACGAATGACAGCCGGGATCAAACGTGCCTTCTTAGGCACTGTGAACTATCAGCAAGTATGCTGGATTAGTATTAGTAGTTTAGTATTTATATCTCACGAGATTTTTACATCGCGCGCTTTACTTGTTACCAAGTGTAAAGTGACGTCGCTACAATGACGTCTGTGACGAGCTTTATATTTTTATTTTAAGCAGTGTTCTCATATATGACTTTGTCTCTTTTCGGAGGATAAAAAATATCTTTGAAAAAATAAATGGTTACATTATTTATTTATTTATTTATTAAAACTTTATGCACAAGTAAAAAAAATACTGTACAAAGGCGGACTTAATGCCTGAGGCATTTTCTACCAGTCAACCTTAGGGTGATGCAGAGATAAACATGGCAGGTGCAACATACGGGATAGATAATTCGAAAAAGGATAAATGGTAATACATATATACTTAAATACATACATATAAACAGAATAAACTTTGTCAGGAGAAATAACGATAGGTGAAGGAGAAAACAAGCCCAGCAAATCAGCGCCGCATTGATTCTGCCAGCTTCTCACGAATATGTTCACGAGCCGCTACTTTGAAAGATAACCGACTCGCTGCCATCCTGATATTCAGAGGGAGCGCATTCCAAAGAAATACCGCCTGGACAAAGAAAGAAGAGTGAATAAAACCAGAGCGACATTAGTCCTATGACCTTTAACGACAGACCTTGCATATGGGGATTGGTCAGGGAAGTCGGTATAAATAGTGTGGAAATACACTTACGTAAATTAAAATGTTGATGTATGAAGTTGTAGTTGTAGTTGAAATATTTTTTTATTCATTTATCATAATTACATCACCATATAGCTAACTGTTACAGGCTGCGTCCAAAAAGCGTTTGTCTTTGCGCGAATACGCGATTGCCGCGTTCTTATGTCACTTTTTGTCAAAAAGTGCGCTCTGTCGGCGCGGCAATGCGTTCAGTTTCACCGAACAAAAAAAAAAAACATCCGACTTCCAAAAACAACACTAAAAAAGTGAAAAATAACTTTAACTTCGGAAGTCGGTGTCTTTGCTTTTCAGTTTTCGTTTTTTGCCACCGACTTCCGAAATTAAAGTAATTTTTCACTTTTTTGTGTTTTTTTTGGAAGTCAGTTGTTTTTTTCTTGTAAAAAGTTTTTATTTTTCACTTTTTAGTTGTGGTACCTACGCCACACAAATTCGAATACCACTACCTGCTATGTAAATAACAGTGACGGAGCCAAATAATATATCGTCTACATAGCCTAAGTGGGAAAAATACATAATTATTGAAGCTAACTCAAAAACTACGCAAGCAAAGTTGATAAAATTTATACGAGACCACCTCTGAACCATGACCTACCGACTAAAAAAAGAATATCAAAATCGATTCATAATTGACGGAGTAATGGCGTAACACACAAAAAAAAAACGTACAGACGAATTGAGAACCTCCTCCTTTTCGAAGAAGTCGGTTAAAAAGTGACATATGAACACGACGATCGCGTACTCGCATGACGATCGCTTTTAAATAGGAATAATTTTTGAATCATAAAACATATCTATGAATAAAACTAACCAAATAGCTGTAAAAGCAATTATCAAAATGAAATTGGTTCGAAAACGCATCACTGACATAATTATGTATAGCCTACTCGGCTTGCATATTATCTGGCACGGTGCCAAAACAAATTGTTTTGTGCTGTTAACTATTTTTTTACATGTGTAGGCATTTTTTACGATCATAAAGTTCCTCCTTTTGGGCAAATAATAACAGCCGCACGGGTCGATCTTCAAGGTTAATCAAAGTTTGTCGAGGTCAGTCCGTGGCTGGGTGACCATTCAGTACTGAGACCCCTCTGTGCCTAGGAAAGCACGTTAATCAGTTGGTCGACCGGCTGCCATTTGTAGATCTATCTACTATCTACTACCTATCGTTACGGGTGCAAGAAGCCCGAAAATCTGACAACTAGTCTTGCCAAAGGATATCGTGTCACCCAGTATTTCGGTTGTGAGGGTCACATGCAGTCGCTCCATGTAAAATACTGGTATCAGCTGCATCTGGTAAGACTGGAAGCCGACCCCAACATAGTTGAGAAAAGGCAAACGCAGATGATGATTATGTGCCTCTAGAGGTAGAATATTATAGCTATCTTGTTATATAATTTTTAGGAAGGTACAATTTCTTACATCGGTATTGTTATGTTACTATTTATTTTTATAAATACGCCTGGGCCCTGTTTATCAAAAGTGACAAGTCTACACATTCACAAGTTACCTAGAATGTTAATTTTCGTTAAATTCATAGCTCATCTCCATATTCATAATCAGCTCATTTAAAAAAAGAAAATCGAATTTTTAACATTTCTTGCGGTACTAAGCACGACACTTCTAAACTTGTAAGACGGAACAGAGAGTCGCCGGACACTCTCAGGATTTGTTATGATTTTCTACAAGTTGTAACTTAAATAATATTTTGATTAACAAAATCACGAATAATAGTGACAAAATATAAGTATCTTGTGAACTAAATTATGACTTTTGGTAATACAAGGCTTGTAAGTTTTGATAAACAGGGCACGATCTCTTTATTCTATTTAGATCTACTTTGTTTAATTTTGCTGTCATATTTTAGTATACACATGTTTCTGTGACAAATAAACCAATTTTCACCAAAGAAGGTTATTAAGCGAAAAAGGTCCACAACTCATTGTGGTCTCTTTAATTAGGTCATAGGTACACAACGCGTATACGAGTGTGGTTTTTGTGGCTAAGTCACAATTTTACAAAGAACGACTCGACGAGAAAGACCATCCATTACAAAGGAAATGGTGAAATTCGTCGACTCGTTTTGAGCCTTGATAATAAACAAATTGTCTTTCCAAGAGCATTCGGCATACATTCCAGATATATTTTTATATTTTTGAAATGTGCTCATTATGCCCTTTCATTTGATACCCAACATGGTACGATTATTACACTTAGTTCTAAACTTGAACCAACTACGACTAAAAAGGTATAAACAAGACACCACAGACAGACTAAAATTAAAAATCCGGAGACACACGTGTTAGGGCATAAATCGAACAAATTACGTGTGACTCCGGATTTTTAATTTGTCTGTCTGTGGTGTCTTGTTTATACCTTTTTAGTCGTAGTTGGGTTTTAGTTTTTATTACTTTAATTTTTTTTTAATTCTTTTGGGGTCATAATGTATATATTTTTGAAATGTGCTCATTATGCCCTTTCATTTGATACCCAATATGGTACGATTAAACAATATTTTTTTTTTAGTTCCTGACTTTATGTCCTCTCTAGAGGACATAAAGTCAAACTAAAAAAAAAAAAAAAAAAAACCATTTTTAATTTAATCTGACGTCACATAGCCTATAACCAGAGGACGATCAAGACGCTTCCAACGATACCTCACTTGTCAAATTGTGATGAGTGGTTTAGAAGATATGAGGGAACATACATACATACATACATACATACATACATACATACCGGTCAAAATCATAACCCTCCTTTTTTCTTCGCCGTAGTCGGGTAATGATATCATTTATTTGGATACAAAGACTTAGTTTTTATGTCCTGAGGCCCTAGACATAGTGACATTCTATCAGCGATAACGATGATGGAAATTATGATTACCCGTAACGTAAGAGTTTTGTGTACAAGCCCTAAAATAGTCCGTTCCTTTTGCTACAGAAATAAAAAATACCTTTATTAATGAAGGTACCATAGATATAAAAGCAGATATTTATAATATACAGCCTAATAGAATAAACAATCAATTCTATATTTAGCCATGCCGCCTTGTCTGAGTCGAATGATATCGATTTTAAATTGCTACGGAGTTGCTACGAAACTGCGACGTAGCATGTCGCCCGTAGACACTGCTACGGCAACCTTTGGTCTTTGCTACGAATGCAGAAACTAAGGTGTTACAGTACACTTTGATAAAGTTGAACAAGTGACGTGGGTATATTGATATATTTAGCTTTAAATAAGTATTTGGTTAGTTTAGAAGTCTATAATTAATTTTTAGGGTTCCGCATCCCTGAAGAGTAAAAACGGGACTAAGGCTTACCGTGTCTGTCATGGTTACGTCTGGTTCCGGTTCATGAGATTCAGTCCACTGACAGACAGACGGACAGCGGAGGCTTAGAAATAGGGTTCCGTTTGGAAACATTCGGTTACAGAACCCTAAAAAGTCATATTTTGAAGACGCTATTGCATATGTTGCTGTTCTTTTTCATCCATTGACACTTCAGTGTTTTGCATCGTATAATACGATGAGGTGGCAAAGCAAGTTCAAGGTTTTTACAGACCGACGTGCTTGCGCTTGGAAAAGGCTGTTTTATTTAATGACGATGATGTCATTGTAGGTAGAATCAAAGTTATTGCCATTGGGTATGAGTCAGATGGTAATTTGACATCACTGTTCTAGTTTTCAGGCCTGTGGAAGTACCAGTAGAGAAACTATCCACTACGGACACACTACCGCCCTAAAACAATAGGACACTGACTCAAATTGGGTCCCAACAATCTGAAAAGATAAAATATAGTCCGCGAAAGGTTTTGTTCCTACTTTTTACTTGTACTAAAGAAGCAACCTCAAAAATCACATTCATGCAAACGGGATTTTAATTTTATATTAAACTAGCTGCGCCCCGCGGTATCACCTGCGTAAGTCTCGATCCCGTGGGAATATCGGGATAAAAAGTATCCTATGTGTTAATCCAGGTTATAAACTATCTGTTTGCCAAATTTCATCCAAATCCATTCAGTAGTTTTTACGTGAAAGAGTAACAAACATCCATCCATCCGTACTTACAAACGATTAGTTAGCGTTTATAGTATTAGTTAGATTAGATATGTTGTGTTTTAGGGTTCCGTAGTCAACAAGGAACCCTTATCGTTTCGCCATGTCCGTCTTTCCGCGGCTATGCTCAGAAACTCTTAGTACTAGAAAGCTGTAATTTGGCATATGAATCACTACGACAAAGTGGTACAAAAAAAATCATGAAAAAAACGTGTAACAAGTAAAGTGGGGGATGTTTTATTTTTCTCGTGTATCCCATAGTACGGGGTGTCGGTGGAAAAGTCGTTTTAAAAATATTATGAGTCTGTGAAAACAATTTTTGGATTCAGGGATCCGTTTGCGAATATTAACGGTTTAAAGTGCTAATACATTTGCAGTTGCAAAATCATGTTCTCCCATACATTTCGTATGAAACGAACATGTTTTTCAACCACAATGTTAAGATTTTTCTTGGGATAAATTCATCCCAACTACGGAACCGTCCATTGTGCGTGTTCCGACACGCACTTGGTCGGGTTTTTTTATTGCAATAATTTAAAAGTTTTGATGAAAAAATATTTTTAGAGTGACGCAGTTTATTTTTCTTGAACCTTATAGTCACTGCATTTCATTCGTTCCCCTGAAATGAAATGAAATGAAATTGTTTATTCTGTAAATAGGATATTGGAATCACTTTTACACGTCATATTAAAAAATATTAAAAATAAGCTAGATGAGGTCGGCGTTTCCTATCTGACTACTCTGAGAAGAAAGGCCGAAACTAACTCAGAGGTCACAGTCTCTTTTAAAGTTCAGACATAATCTTGGTCAAGCCATATGAGGACCATGTAAATTCGAGTCTGAAATGGTCTTTTGAGGAAAGAACCACACAGATTTGAGTGGACCTGTCCAGTCAGTGCAAGCATTTGTCAGTAATAGTGGAGCTCAACTCAGAACTTAAGGAGCTCAACGACTCGACGAACAATACCAAAGAAAGGACATTTGGCCGCATAAAATTCTCAAATTGCCAGACCATCGGTAAAACTAACTGAGAACGAAAAAATATAAAAATAAAAATTCACATAGTCCTCACATTCACAATATTAAAATACTTTACAAAGTAATCTTGTCATTTTGTATAGAATATTCAATAATGTCAATTTGTATATAAAACTGGTAGATATACTTTGATGATTTTCCATAATATTCAAAATGTTACAATGCTTAGCAGAGCGAGCAGCTCAATCCCATGCTTTTTTGTCTTCTAAATAATCTGAAATTTTATAGTACCCTTTTCTACAAAGTTTGGTTTTAATGCAGCTTTTAAATCGTTTAATGGGTAAGTGTTAACTCGAAAACTCACTAAAATGAAACTAAATGTCTCTAAGTAAAAAAACTGACCAAACATTGAAGATCTATGATGATCTCCATCAGTTATCTAATAACGCAATGAATGTTGTTTGAACTGTAAAAAATAAGCATTATTTTCGTAACCGATTAAGACTAATCTGTTTCATTTTGACAGTTCAACAACATTCATTGCGTTATTTACATTGTCGAGCTGATTTTTTTTTCGAACTTATGGAGCAATGGATTTTAAATTATGACCTTTTCGATAGCTTACTAAAACCTCTTTTGTCATAAATAAGTTAACTTACATGCTTGTTTCAAACTGTTCTCAACTAAAAGATAATCCTTCAAATAATCCATGTAGAACGTTCTAAGATTCTCTATAATCTCTATTTCCTCTCTCTCTCATCTCACCGAGAGCTTGTTCAAAGCCCACTCTTTAATAAATCGATGCAGCGACAGGTGAAACCTAGACCCTTTCAAAATAAAAACACTGCATTTTCAATTCTATTCCTATGTGTACAAGATTCGAAATCAACTGCCTGTTTACCTGGCTAGCTTTGCCCGGGACACTAGGCATTATATATTATACTGCAAAGGTGCAAACTGCGTGTGTCTGCCCGGGCACCGTGACTGCAGACTAAACTGTACTTATAGGCTCTATTTATATGGATATATAAGGAAGCCATGGAGTAGGAAGGAATGGAGTGCCAATATGTGAATGAGTGAGCAATGTCCGATTTCGGCAAAGGCCGCCATATACGGAAGTTTATCTATTTTATTATTTATGCAGGTACACACATTAAAATAGATACAGATATGATATTCATAAGTATTGAGTACAAAGGTACTGCTTATTTCTTAAGAAATTTCTTGCAGCAGACCTGCGAAACGAGAAATGTAGACAATAGTGTCGGAGAACAAGAAGAAAAGAATATGTGACAGTTGTAACTTTGTTGATTTAATAATTTATACTGAAGCAATGTTCTAAATTATTTTAACCTGAAAGGTCGAGTACCTATTTAATACGTCTTGACGATGGCGACCATAAAACTAAAATGTAGACATGAGATTTTCCACGATGTTAAAAATATTGATCCATCGACCAATTATTATATTGTGAAATGTTAGTAGGTAACTTTTTTTAATAAATAGATTATGTAGGTATCTTGATTTTTTTTATTGTATCTTTGTTATTTATTGTTTTATGATCGAATATTTGTATGGATCCAAGAATACCGCCACATTCGCCGCACAAAATCACACACATTCTTTTAATCTCCGGACAATTTGCATCGGCACTTCATTTTCATTACTCCATGTTACATGTAACCACGTAATTTTTTTATCCGTAGCCCGGCCAGACAGGCACACACACAAACACACACTCACACACACATACCAGTTATATGTAGGAAGGGACCAAGGGAGGCGAACTCCGTTTTTATCTCCTCTCGGATATCACAAAAATTATTCCGGAAAACAGTTTTTACAAAGATGAGGAAATTTTCTCTTAAACTGTAAGTATTTTGGTAATGTTGGAGTAATTGGCGTTTCTGTGCGGAAATAAGGAGTAATGAGGTGTTGAGGTTATTTGTTGGTTGGAGGAAAAAGAATTGCTTTTTAGGGTTCCGTACGTCCGAATTAAAAAACGGAACCCATAAAGGATCACTCGTGTGTCTGTCTTTTTGCAAAAAAAAAAGAGTGAGGGAGAGTGAGGGTCTCAAACATATTTTTTTAATAGGTTAAAAATAAATAGTTTTAAAGTTATTTAAGAAAATTGATGAAAATTGACCATTCCACCATCCATATAGAAAACCTATAGGTAAGATGTCTATGGTATTAAAAATTAAAGTAATAAAAATTAAAACCCAACTACGACTAAAAAGGTCCGGAGTAAAAAAATCCGGAGTCACACGTAATCTGTTTGATATATGCCCTAACACGTGTGACTCCGGATTTTTAATTGTCTTGTTTATACCTTTTTAGTCGTAGTTGGGTTTTAGTTTTTATAACTTTTTTTTTTTTATTCTTTTTGTGTTATAATATATATATTTTTGAAATGTGCTCTTAAGCCCTTTCATTTGATACCGAACATGATACGATTAAACAATTTTTTTTTTAGTTCCTGACTTTATGTCCTCTGGAAGGCGCCGTTTTTAATTTAATATGACCTCACATAGCCTATAACCAGCGAACGATCAAGACGCTTCCAACGATACCTCATTTGTCAAATTGTGATGAGTCGTTTAGAAGATATGAGGGAACAGATGAACATACATACATACATACGGTCAAAATCATAACCCTCCTTTTTTCTTCGCCGTAGTCGGGTAAAAATAACATAGCAAATCTAATTAATAACATAACAAATAAAATAATTTGCGTAAAAACTGACATTTGCAGTTTGAATGTATGGGAGGACATGTTTTTAAATTACAATGTTAAGTATATTTTTGGGATAATATTCATTCCGACTATCATAAAACACGCGCTTGGCCGGTTTTCTGGCGAAGTGGTATCGTGGTCGACTGACGGGAGCCGGGGGTGGCGGTATGACCCCGCCCGTGCGCAATTCTATTGCACTATGTTAACAAATATTTAATTTTAAAATTTTATTTGTGATTATAAAGAAAAATAAGTCCATAATCCCTTAAAGTATTTAATAGTGAACGTGTAGACAAAACTTTTATTACGATTGCTTTGATAGCAATCGAATGGAATAGGTATTTCTCCTAATGGTTGTAACAAAAAAAGCTGAAGGAAAGTTTGCGTTTTTTTTTTGTAAGTATCGAGGAATGTTTTGTCAATCGTGTTTCGGGCCTCATACTTCATTAAAGACACTCTTCAATTTTCGTAATCATTAAAAAAAAAACGCATATACGTTGTTTTTTTATGTGAGAAACATTGATTTTGCGTGAAGTCGAAACGCGTCAAAACATCAACTTTCACGCATAAACGCAAAAGTGGCTTTACCAACTACCACCAGTTAGATTATGATTCGTTAAAATATAGGAACCCGACGTACTAAAGTAAATAATACTGTGGAGTACTATTTGAACGATTGCGAATAGTATGTATGACGCTCAGTCGCTCGGCAGCTCTATAAAATCAATACTTTATTACTGCACATAGTGCTAGAGTGTAGTACTTTGAGGGAGTGAGCTCAACTAGATTAAAAAGTTAAGTGCATAGTTTCGGTGTTTATGGTCGATTAAGTGATTGGGTTTAAGTAATCGAAATGGTTCTTTCTTATTGTGAGTTATCGAAATATTTACTGCACTGAAAACCAAATGGAGAAGTATTGGAGATACCTATCTATATCTTTATATCTTTAAAGTGGATGCGCTAGGGTATCCCGCGAAATTCAAATTTTCTTACGTTTTTTGCAATTTGCAGGTCAGTATCAGGTTGTATGTTGATCTAAATATTATTTGCGGTCGAAACAAACATGGATTTACAGAATTATAATCTTTAGAATCAGCAATACAACTCCTTAATTTCATGTAAGTGCATTGAATGACTATTTCATGAATTCGTCGTTCAATGCCCTTTCTAATGTTTTATACACAATCTGTGAAATACACAATCTGTGACAATTTCAAATGTCTACCTATTACGGTTCATGAGATACAGCCCGCGGACAGACAGACGGACGGACACTTAGAGACTTACGGAGACTTAGTAATAGCGATGCGTTTGGCATCCTTCGGGTACGGAAACCTAAATTAATCAGGTCAACATGATACCACACAAGTAAAACGAAAGCATGATATGAGATTTTCTAAATGGTAGTTCCGAGTAGGTAGGTACCTACATACATACCTACATAACATAAAATCACATAGTAGGTACTGTAGACTCCGAGAGTCTCCAGTACCGGATCGAATAAAACACTTCTCGATAGTTTAACTAATTATAATCCTACTAATATTATAAATGTGAAAGTTTGTGTGTTTGGATGTTTGTTACTCAATCACGCAAAAACGGCAGAATGGATTTGGATGAAATTTGGCAAACGTATAGTTTATAACCTGGATTAACACATAGGATACTTTTTATCCCGATATTCCCACGGGATCGAGACTTACGCGGGTGAAACCGTGGGGCGCAGCTAGTAACCCAATATTAATCAAACAGTTTTCCTGGGAATCACGCTTGACGAGAAATTACAATGGGGACCTCATATAACATCTCTTGCGGGGCGGCTAAGCTCGGCCGCTTATGCTGTTAGAAAGATAAGACAGTTAACAGATGTAGAAACCACGCGTTTGGTCTATTTCAGTTACTTCCACAGCATTATGTCGTATGGCATTTTACTGTAGGGTCGGGCTGCTGACATTGAATCCATCTTTATTTTACAAAAAGACCTGTCAGAGCCATTTATAATCTATGTCGCCGCGAATCTCTCAGGGAACTATTTAAAAGGATTAATATTATGACGGTACCTTGCCAATCCATTTATGAGAATATTATGTATGTTAGAAAAAATCTAAATCTTTTTAATAAAATAAGCGATAGACATAATTTTAATACTAGAAATAAAGACAAAATAGATCAACCATTTTTCAGATTAGCTAAAGTAGAAACATCTTTTATGGGGTACTGCGTTAAATGCTATAACAAAATACCTTGTGATATATTGCAATTAAATGAATGAAAATTTAAAACCCATATTAAAAGTACACTTTGTAAACAAGCCTATCACAAATTAGAGGATTATATCCAGGATAATAATGCATGGATACATGCTGGTCTTGCTCCATGGGACAATATTCGAGTCTGGACAAAATCAAACTGGTTGCTAATCTAGTTGTATAATTTACTTTATTTGTATATCATAGATTTTTATACATTTTGTGATTATTTAAACTCACACACTGTCTTATTATTTGTAATGTAAAAATGTTAGGAATATTGTGATATTGTATAACTACTTTTGCAATGTTTGTAAATATGTGAGCACCATGTATCTGTCACATAATTTTATTAATCAATTTATTTGTCATTGCTCCATTTTTAATTCTTTTTACAAATTGTGGTACAGTAATCGTATTCTTGGAGCATCGTATTCACATGTAATTGTAATTGATGTATACAAAATATTGTAAACCATTTTTTTTAAAGAGTAACGGTGGAGTTTCTTGCCCATTCTTCTCCATACGAAAACTACCTTTTGGAAGGGGCAACTAGAATCAGTTCTATTTCTTAGTTTTTATGACGTTCAAAAGTGCCTTTAATGTGCCTATTTGAAATAAATGATTTGACTTTGACTTTGACCAAGAAATCAAAGATACATATTATAATATTCTAGCAAGCCGGCGCGGCGACGGAGGGCCAACTCGATCTGTCTTCCTATTCTAAAATACAAACTGCTTGAACATTCGAATCAAGCCTTTCTTAACAGCCAGTACAATTGTAGGTTGCTTATTGCATAAATCCTTACAGCACCTACACCCACATATCGCCAGTTATGTTTAAATTCCATGTAATAAGGGGCGAGCCTATTGCCAACATCGCATTCCTATTCCATTAAATAGGAAAAAAAATATATGTGACCTCCTCAACTATTAGGTACAAGTGGTAAAACCCTTATAACTAGTTTCAGCCACTTTACTTTCAAAGGGTTATAAACTCATATGACTGAAGTATTAAGCCGCGCTTTGTAAAGAAAGAAGTGGAAACCGCTGTTTTCAAGTGAGAAGGTATATGTAGGAGCAGTGGTGGCCGAAACCTGGTTAGCACTTTACTTTGTGTAAATTATTTCATCACCACTGCTCTCAAAACGATGAAGGAAAATTTCGTAAAGAAACCGGCATGTCCTAGAACCAAAAATTCCAAGACATGTGACATCTACCAACCCGCACTGGGCCCGCGTGGTGGATATATGTGGGTAGGTAGATATGGTGGTAGGTAGGTGGCCCATAGGCCTCGCATAGAGGAAGCCTGTGTCCCAGCAGTGGGAACGTTATAGGCTGATTATGCTATGTGAAATATGTCTAGACAAATGCCAGGAGTAGGTAATATCATGCTTCCCTATATTTTCCAATTATTTTTGCAACTAAAAAACCTAATCATGTCAGTTGCGAAAAAAAACTAAATAAAATCAAGGTAAATCACGCGAAACAACAACTATTGAAACACGCCATTTCTGAAAATTTAAGTTCAATGCTAGTTAATCGCTTTGCGCTTTTGCAGAAAATGTTAAAAGAAAGGTCAGAAAATTATTTCATTAAAATGCTTTTCCTATGGAAACCTAATACACCCTGTATAATATTACCTCTAGTGTAGGAAAGAGATGAAGCTCTACAGGACGTATAGCTCCATCCCTTTCCCCCACGAAGTAAGATTTAAATAATACTGCTGTAAGCGGTGGTGGTAGGGCCCCCCTGGAACTAGCTGACAAATATGAATTTATTATTCTATGCATCTGTTTTGTATTGTGTAGTATGAAATAGCAACTTCTTTTCGATAGAATTTAGACTTGGTTCGGTAATAAAGTTGTCTATATTTATGAATAGGTAGCTAGGCCCTATCAACTCAATTCCTCAGACCAAATAAAAAACCAAAGCATAGCACTGTCAACAGTGACGTGAGGCCGGTTTCGTAAACATGTGTGCACTTAGTGAGGTGTAGTTTGATTGTAAATGGTTGTAAAAGTGTGCGTGTGGGCGTGTATGCACAGAGCGGAGGTGTAGTCCCATAAGACGACCCACTGACCGTAGTTTTGGCAAGCTTCACTGTATTGTTCGCAGCACTATGTCTTGGATTTTTATTTGGTCTGAGCTATTTTGCACAATTCTTATACGTAAACGCAGCTGCGGGCACAGAAATAATCTAGATAATAGATGAATAAAATAATGGTGTAATATAGAATCGCATCGAAATATTGCTAATTCAAAAATCACTCACCTCCTCCATTCTGCTGGCACAAATACGGGAACCGCCAGATGTTACCAAGTCCAACAGAGTATCCAATGATGGACAGGAAGAACTGCAGCTTCCCTGACCACGCCGCACGGTCTTCATCAGGAGCTTCCCGTTGTAAGGAGCCCCTGGACCCTTGCAGCACGATGGTGACACCATGAGGCCGCTCGCTTCCATCAGCGCGCGCGTTCAATGGTGCCAATTCATGACCGTTGCGTGGCCCAATCGCTTCAGCTTTTCCCGCCATTTTAGCTGTCAAAATCCCTTTTTTATCTATGATAATTTTTTTAGTCGATTAATTTTACTTTTTTAATTTTATTTCGATTTTAGAATCAATTCGATTTTTCTACTTAAAATTATTAATTGTTTTCTTCACTTTATATTTTTTTTATTGTCTTTTTTAATGTTTTAGTTTAACAAGATTATTAGAATGATTTCCTATGAATATGTTCATAATACGCTATTGATGTATTTCGTAATCGTACGTAAAATACCGTATAGCGTCTTTTTTTACGAATTCGACTACTTTAAAATACGTTGTTGTCCTCTGCAGTAGTTTTTGCCGTAATTTTAATGAATCTCTGAACACGTTGACGGTTTCTCTGTGCATATGAGAAGGTTATTTTGCCGTCAGTATGAATACAACATCGCGTTCAAGCACTCTTCTGGTGATAGAGATTGAAATGGTGTTATTTTAATTTAGACATCTTTGAAATGATCCAAGGATGAAATCCGGTTATCTGAAACAAAAGAAAAAAATAATAATGTCGTTTTCATTTCAATTAACTTAAACATAAAATAACATCATAATTATAATACATAACATCACGCCTGTATTCCCCGAAGGTTTAAACAAACAGTACCTAAAATAACATTCTTATTTTCAGAAAAAAAAAATTTATTTCATATTCTATTTTTTTTACTAGGGTTTTTGTTACATGCAATTAGTAGTGAGGTTGGGAAGTTACAATATGAGCGACAGTGTTTTATTTCTCCAGCCATTCTTCAGAAAACATTAGTATGTACAAAGACAGAGTCACAAGCCTGAAATACGGGATTTCATTAGTAAGAGCCGGAGCCGGGCCGTCTGTGACGTCACAGACGTAGGCGAACGAAATTGGACGACAGCCTTCGTGATAAATGTACCAATTTGACAATCAAGGCCTTGTGAGTTTATGCCTACTGTTCTAAAAAGCCGGTGCTTGTGATTCTTTGAAACAGAGACTAGACTTGACAAAAAACTGTTCTCTTTTTTTTATGAATTGTTATTAGAAACACCATTCTTTTTTTTTACCGACTTCTTCACAAAGGAGGAGATTATCAATTCGTCTGTATGTTTTTTTTGTATGTTTGTTACGCGATTACTCCGCCAACTATGAATCGATTTTGATGATTCTTTTTTGTTTGGTAGGTCATGCTTCCGAGGTGGTCCCATATAAATTTTATTAACTTTGCTTGCGTAATTTTTGAGTTAGCTTCAATATTACGTATTTTTCCCACTTAGTTTATCTAGACGATATCCTGTTTCACTCCTTCACTGTTATTTACATAGCAGGTAGTGGTATTCGGATTTTTATGGGGTAGGTACCACAACTAAAAAGTGAAAAATAAAAACTTTGTACAAAAAAAAACAACCGACTTCCAAAAAAAACACTAAAAAAATTACTTTAATTTCGGAAGTCGGAGGCAAAAAACGGAAATTGAAAAGCAAGGACACCGACTTCCGAAATTAAAGTTATTTTTCACTTCTATAGTGTTTTTTTTGGAAGTCGGTTGTTTTTTTTTTGTAAAAAGTTAATCATCAAATGACTTCTCCCGCTCTGGTCGGAGCGGAAGGGCGTGTCAGACTTTTACTGACTAAAACCCACCCGTGTTCCTTCAGTTGCCTGTTGCCAGGGTCCCGGTATCCCTTTCGGACTTTCCCGCAACCCTGGCAGGCAGAAAAACCACCCTACGCTCCATAACTCAAGTAGCGGATGTTGGAGAAACTTCAGTGGGAGTGGGCCGGCCACTTCACACGAATACACCCGGAGAGATGGGCAAAAATTTTCACTCGCTGGACGCCTGAAGGAGGACATTACCGTCGAGGTAGACCGCGGCGAAGGTGGTGTGACGATCTAATCATGTTTGCGGGGCCAACATGGCCAGAAATCGCACAAAACAGAGAGATTTGGAAGGGAAAAGGGGAGGCCTTTGCCCAGCAGTGGGACACACAAAAGGTTAAGAACAAAAAAAAAAAAACTACAGCGTTCGTAACAAAATAGCTTAGTCTATGGTAGAAGTCCGGAAGAGAAGTAGTGGCCCGTGGCCCAGTGGTAACGACCGCGACTTGTTCGTAGGTTCGAACCCAGCCAGGCGTTTTACTTTGTGTAAATTATTTAATCACCACTGATCTCAAAACAGTGAAGAAAAACATCGTGAGGAAACCGGCATGTCCTAGAACCAATAATTCGAAGACATGTGACATCTACCAACCCGCACTGGGCCCTCGTGGTGATTTACGGCCCACTCTCTCTTGCCGAGAGGAAGCCGTTTGTCCCAGCAGTGGGAACATTATTGGCTGATTGTGCTTATACTTACGCTATGAACTAAGTATGCTCTTATAAGAAATTCGTACCGGCGGTAGATGCAAAGAAGACCGTTAATTTTGGTATTCACTAACTTATTTTGTAGAAGTGGAACTTCTGCACTTTCTTTTTCACCATTTTACCGGTTCATTCCGGTTTGATCTGATAAAAGGCAGTCAGAACCGAACTATGTCAAGGTCTCACAGAAGGGATGTACCCTCTGTTGTAACTCGTTGGCGAGATGGGGGACGAATTTAAAGGGGTGAGTTATGAAAAGAAACCATTTGTATAGAGTGGGTAGGTAGGTATGTAGTTGTTAAGCTAATGCGGGTTATGGTTTGCGAATTTGGCGGTGAATTTGTTGTAAAATACGGGGGATTCAGTTCAGCGCAATTGTTGAAGAGAACTGCATTTCTTTAGGCGCGTTGAGCACTCTTTGGGTGAACAAAAATGATGGAACTCGCGTCATCGTCACACTTGATGAAATGAATGAATGTTACTTAGTTTTCACTTCTATCGGCAGTCCCCAAAGACTGCCCCGTATATTTTTTTTTCTTGATAATTCTTAGCAGGCATAAGAACACACATTTATTAACAACGTGATTTTAGTGATCATTTTCAGTTTTATCTATAAACGTCTCTCAATGTTTAATCAATTGCTAAGCAACTGATTAGCAAAATTTTATTTATTGTAGACTTTATTAGACAAACTCGTTGCTCTATCAAGCGCGACTGGTGAGCAGGCCTGGGTTCGATTCCCAGGTCGAACAAAATATCATAGGTTTTAATATCAGGAATTTCATTGTCATGTGGCAGCATCTACTTCGCCACATGCGAACTACGCATCAAAGACCTGACGTCACACAAAATCCTGACGTCACATAAATCCTGCATCGCGCAATTAGAGTTTACCGCGCGATGGACATATATACAAGAATCCGACATCAATCGTTGGGCAGTTGCCCGCCAGACACAACACCCGTCTGGTCGGAGGATCCTCTCTTTTCTATAGAGGATGAATGAACTTTACAATCTGTTCCTCATACCCTTAAACTCTTAATCCTGGAATCTAGATTTGCCCTCGCTTAATAGCAATACGCTGGCCATCATTACATGGGACTTAAACGTAACTGGCAAAATGAGGGTATACCACACATCGCTACGGAAAGTACTGAAGTAATTATATCCCCTCTACAATGTAATAGCATAAGCATTACATAGCATAATCAGCCTATAATGTTCCCACTGCTGGGACACAGGCCTCCTCTATGTGAGAGGGAGTGGGCCGTAATCCACGCGGGTCCAGTGCGGGTTGGTAGATGTCATGCCGGTTTACTCACGATGTTTTCCTTCACCGTTTTGAGAGCAGTGGCGATGAAAAAATGTACACTAAGTAAAGCGCCTTTCAGGGTTCGAACCTACGACCTACAACTCGTAAGTCGTGGCCGTTACCACTGGGCCACCACTGCTCACAATGTAATAATCTGGTTTCAATCCGAACAGAATTGACCTGACCTTTGCGGTCCATTATCAGCATTAATTGACAATGGATAAAGTACCATGAAAGCTTTGGCCACAAAAGCTCTTTATAAAAGGTTTTATCGATTACAGTGCCTAGCGAGCTCTATTGAAGATAACATCTACATTCTACATACATGAATGGATTACAGTACATGATAACGGTTAAGACCAGCTAACTAAGCTCAGTGCTTTGAAACCGTTTCTGTTTCATAATTGATCCTAACTTTTGCCTAATGTATTTAGAGTTCATAATCATTTTAACAGAGACGTCCACTGCTGGACAAAGGCTTCCTCCAAGCATCGCCACCTCGACCAGTTCTGTGCTTCTCGCACCCAGCGGATTACTGAGGCCTTAACCAGGCCATTTTACCACCTTATGGGGGGCCTTCCAACGCTACCTACGTCTTCCGGTACGCGGTCGCCACTCCAGAACCTTTCGGCCCCATCGGCCATCTGTTCTGCGAGCAATGTGTCATTGCCATTTAAGTTGGGCGGGCTATGTCGGTGACCTAGGTTCTCCTATGGATCTCTTCATTTCTAATACCTTACCATTAGGGCTTGCAATATCCGTTCATTTTTACTATCCGGATAATAGGGATATTAATATAGTACTATCCGGAGTATCCGGATAATGCGGATATTTTGTAGTTTTTATTATAAATAAACCTAATAAGCTTTTGTAACACATCTTAATCAGTCTCTCAAACAAAATGACAAGAAATAATAAAATATACCAATATTTCAAGTAACAATTACATAAAAAAAACTAGTTCACTTTCTAAAATTATACAATAAAACACCGACACCGCAAAAATAATTTGTATCGATTCTTCTCATACTAAAAACAATTCTAATTAAAAATGAGATCTTACACATAAATCAAAATATCCCAATCAAATATAATAAAACAAAAATAAACAAAATAATCAAATAAGTAACCCTTTAATACGTAATTCTTAAATTATTTTTTATCCAAATTCTGGTAATAATTATGATCTTAAAAAGCTTAAAGTACCTAATGAATCTTCTTTCATGGAAGTTCTTAAATGGTTACACAAATATTCTGTATCATACAATAAAATACAATCTTGAAAATGCGTGCAGTATCGATGTGAATTTAACATGAAGTTAACAAGTGGGTAATGTTGTTATGATTTCTGTCACTAAATTGACTTATTGTGATTTGTGAAGTGAATAAATAATTGCAAATATTAAAATAATAAATAACGTTATAACAGTTATCTACTTTACAGATGACAGCTTTTTATTTAATATATAAAAGAGAAATACAACTATCCGTAAAATCCGAAAAGTCCGGATGGTGATACAAGTAAAATCCGGATTTGAAAATCGGCGGATCCGGATATCCGGATTGCAAGCCCTACTTACCATGATATTTAGAGTTCAAAAGTCCTGACAAAAAGCCGGATATTTGTAAATAAGTCCGAACGATTTCACTTAATTATCTTTCTTGTTTCTTAAGTACACATTCTAAATTGTCTATTTTCTAAAAAAAATCCCCTGAAACCGTGACCCCGTCCCCTGATCACTGGGTAACTTGCACAGGGCATCAGCTTTTACCTTCCGCATCCAATTTACTGGGGAATACCTATTTTTTGCTTGTACTAGCTCCCAGCTTTTCGATAATCTTTCCAGAGATTCTAAATTCAATCAATAAAATATTATGTGCTATCGAACCTTTGTATTGGGATTGTAACTTTTTCAAGTTGGCTGATTATTTTATTTATTTATTTGATTCTTTATTGACAGACCTTGAACTCCATAGTGTTAGTAATATGTTATGTTATTATTATGCATCGCGTTCTTTACGTTGTCGAGAAGACAATTTTTCCAAGATGCAATGGATTAGGAGTTTCCTTCGAATTCCTTCGGGTTATGAAATAAACTGTGTTACGCAATGAGGTGCTAAGCTCTATCTTGACATTTCAGTTTCAATTTTAAAGGTTGACCTAATACTTCTGGTTGATAAGCACAATCCCGGTGATATTCGTCCAATATCATGCTCGAACTTAAACGAATCGGTTTCGAGATTCCCTTCCGATACCCATTTCAATCTCCATCACTATTAATCTTGATATCGGAGCTGTTTCGACAGCTAAGTATATCCGTTTTTCGATTATCTTTTTGGGATATTTTATTTAAACGTTGCGCTTTCAGAATGTTTGCATTCCCAGCACACGTAGCATGACAACCGTAGAAACGGGTTTTACCGAAGAATAGACAAAATGACAGATTATGATATTATGTTTGTCTGTCTGAACGGCCAAACCTTCGAGTACTTTTCTATGTCAATTGTTGCAATTAGGCGTATAGGGAGACATTCATTCATCATCATCAGCTTATACAACTAACAACTAACAACAACAAAAAAATCAGCTGTTCCATACATTTGTGTTCACTGAAATCGACAAAATATATGGAACAGCAGATTTTTTTTTTCGCGGTTTCAAGGTTGGTCCCATAGAAAAAGTTGTTCAAAATGATGGGTACAATGCCCTTTTCGGGTTTAGCATAAAGAAAAAATAATGTTGTATAGGAGTCCACTGCTAGACATATGATTCCTCTAGTCGCGATATTTAGATTAGAGAAGATGGGCAAAACCTATAGACGATCCATCACTATTATTTACTTTGTTTGAAAAAATCACATTTTTAATTTCGATGTTAGAAGTTGTCTGATAGTTTCAAAATACTCATAGGATGCATTAGTATTGCCAGTGTTTTCATTTATTGTCGTATAATAATTATTTAATAATGTAGGTACGTCATGTATTATAAAAATAAAGGACAGGCCAAACACCAAATTAGATTATTAGACAAAATATAGTCGCAACATTCCGTGGTCGGAACATATCAAAACAAAGGCAACCTATAAGTGCCAACAAAATGGTTCCCACAAACAAAATTTCAATTATAATTTCTGAATCTTTCAGAAGAGACCACGCGGACCACGCTTCATCATTGGCTGTATGGCTATCGATCGGTGCGACCCAGTGACCGCTACTGTGTTTGACAGCTGTCTGCCCCATGACAGTCGTTGTGGACATGTGTCGAAGGGACTTAGGAGGGCCAAGAAAAGGAGGATTTTATGAAATGTAGTTTTAATTCCGTTAATTTTATTTAAAATCTGTAGGTGATTGACATTCTAATCATATTTTTAACTTGAGCTGAAATTAATTTTCTTTGTTATTATAATGACTTCTGTGCATGACAAGTACTTAACAGATTTTCTTGCGAATTAGTGTACCTACCCAATTATTTTTAACCCGTGATTAATGCATGAATGTAAAGTAATAGTCTGCAGATCGCTCGGTAGCCCCATCCATGGACGAAAGTCCCAGGTGTTTATGTTTGTACGTATTATATTCTACAACTCCCCTTTTCTCTCTTCCCCTCAGAGTGGGGCTCTGCTTTCGACCACGATCTATTTGAAAAAGGAACATTGGAAAAAACTTGTTTTTTTTTTTTGTTATTTTTTTTTTTGGTTTTTGCTAACAAGTTTCAGAAATTTTTTTCTTCCATTTCTGTTACACAAACTAGCTAAAGGTGATTGTACTATATTTGAAGCTCAAACCAGTTATTGCAGGATAGCCACATCGGAAGATTTCTTTGATTACCGCATAAAAAAAAAAATCTAACATTGTATTAATAAAAAAAAAATAGATACGTATTTTTTGTTTTATCATAATAATTATTAATAGAAAATTACTTAGATATAACGCCTTAAAGTTGGGGAGGACTCGCTACGTCACAAATAAGTAGTATAAAATCTACATAAGTGACGTCATGCCCCATTTTAACTAACTGTATCGCCGTAATCTTTTGAATACGTAAAAACAGATTAAATAATTTGTCCAATTTTTTTTTTAACTACTGGAAGGACAAAAAAAAAATTGTCATCATCCCTATTGCGTAATATTTTGTTCGCGATGCTTTTATTAACCGACAGTAAGTTGTCTATTTAATCCTTATTTTACTTTTTAAAGCTATTTTCCTGAACTGTATTTCTACAAGTGCTTGTGCTTTTGTATTTGATAAAGACAGGCACTATCTGGTTCATTTGGATGTGTAACATCTGTCCTCCCGCTTTCCTGCAATCTGTGGGAGTGATTTCTTGAAAAGGGACGGAAGTGTGTAACAGGAAGCCGGGGAAGCGCGCGCTATTTGATTTGACCAATGAGTGCGCGAGGTGGTGTTGGCCATCAGATGGAATCCATTTTCCGAAAGGTTAGTAGATGTCAGATGTTCCACATCATATGCGACTACTGTAATGGTCGCTTGTTTTTTTCAAAGTATAACACTAAGGGTCAGTTCACACACTTCACACCGAAACGAGATGCGACGCGCGCTTTTTATGATCCGATACAATATCGTAAGGTACATGCGCTGCGCAGCACCGCGCATCTCAACGTACTTTGACACGTGTCAACACTCGCACTGAAATTATACCTTTTCGTGAAGAAAATAAGTTCGATAATTGTTCAAAACTGCGCGCAGCGTCGCGTCGCTTCACGTCGCGGTTTGAGCTGACCTTAGGGTATCTTTAGAGATACCTATCAGTAATAGTTCCCTTTACACAGATGAAAATAAAATAAAACATATCTCAGAGTTCTAAACACGGCACCAACCAACAACGTTGATACTTTACTGCTTCTAAGCACAAACTTGTTCTATAGAAGACCTAGAAACTTTGATCTTTGCCTCGCACGAACTTTAGCAATTTCACACGTAGATACCAGAACGAAACCGCCATATTGTGTACGATATAATGGTTTTATCTTGCATTACCTAGTTGGAGTTGTTAGTTAGTTGGTCTAAAAGAACGTGCATACTATTCAAGTTGCTGAAATGAAAATGTTGAGGTGGATGTGTGGCGTTACCAGGCTTGATAAAATCCGTAACGAGTACGTCGGAGGAAGCCTGGTCGTGCGTGATATCGCCGACAAGAGAGTAGGCTGCGATGGTATGGTCACGTGAAAAGAAGATCGCCAGAATACGTAGGGAACATGGCGCTACAAGTTACCATTCCCAGTACAAGACCCCGAGGCAGACCCAAAACAAGATGGAAGGCTGTAGAGCTAAAGGACATGAAAGATTGTCAGAGGCCCTAGACAAGTGGCAATCGCTTCGAAAGCGTTTCGTATTTCTACAACGACTTTCAACAGGATTGACGTAAGCTTTTCGAAGTCTTATGTCAGTCCTACATTCTTTGCCTTTTCCATCATCGTTATCGCTGATAGAATGTTACTTTGTCTAGGGCCTCAGTTCTCCGAAGACGATGTCGAGGATAGAGTGAAGTGGAAGAGAAAAACTAGGAAGGCTGATCTAGTTGGAAAAATCCCCTGAAGTTTAGATGCCAAAGAAAAAGATTATTCATAGCTGCCTATGTGGTGCCTTTCCTTATCCTATTGGGGAATGAAAAGATGTGACGTTAATTAAAGTAACAACAAATATTGTTAGCCTAATGTAAAGTAAGCTTGCAGAAAAAGTATCGATATAAAATATCAAGTATCGAAAATGTTTCAAATACCTACGATATTTGAATACCGTTGTCGCCACTGACTAAAACCGCTGGAATTCAGAACCGTAAAAAGTATACTTTTTTCCTAGTTTTGTATTTAAATTGAATTTCAAAAAAGAAAAAAAGTTTAGTTTCACCGACATATCGATACCTATTTCTTTTTCGATAATATCGAAATCGAGGCTGGTTTTTTTTAAATATCGATACTTTTTGGCACTTCTTGAAATCCCTTCTTGCGAAGCATGTGCCGTGTGACTATGAATGATATATAAGTACTAAGGAATGATGTGCTGTATTAAAGTAGAGTGACAAAAATGGCGGATAGGAGGGGTCATATGCTATCGACTCAGGCGAAAAAAAAAATCTTGGCCCCACGGAATCTTTTTACAACCAGATGACAAAAAACGCTAGATGTTACTTGCAAGTAATTTCGATTTTGATAGAATCGTAGAACATGAAACATTACAATTTAAAAAAACATTGGAGGCTGTACCAATACCTTTTTTTTTTTACTTATGTCCAAGGGTTGACATTAGGGATTTTTCAAAAATAATAATAAGAAATCCCGTGGGGCTAACAATTTTTTTTGGGGCCCGACAAGATAGCCCATTTCAACTCTTATCCGCTATTTTCATTTGGCAAACGATGCACCAAAAACCCTGTATATGTAAAGACCTATATTTTCCCCGCATACCTAATTCTTTTCTTTATAACACAGCATGCAAACGTCACAAGGTAAAAAGAAAAGTGTTCAGCGGAGACCTTTGAATATAAATTCAATAGTCAGACACGCAAAGATCTAGGTGATGGTGGTACCACCATAGCCGGTGGTAGTACCACTTACCACCTTAGGTACCTACATATTCTTTTGCACCAATTACCTATGTCGGAGTGACAGCAATATGCAGGCATTTTTAACACAGGATATTATTGAAAAATAACTTTGATTTCGAAAGTCAGTGGCAAATAAAAACATTTAAACCAAAGACACCGACTTCCGAAATTATTTCGGAAATTATTTCCGAAGTTATTTTTCACTGTTTAGTGTTTTTTTTTGGAAGACGGTTGTTTTTTTTTTGTAGGTAATTTTTTTCAAATCCATTAAAAATTATCAAATTTTCAACAGGGGTGTCGCCGAATGCACCTTATGTATAATACCTACGAGAAAATTCCCAAATGAATTTGCTTTTTTTTTTTTTTTTTTCCTGAAAATTACCACATAAATAGACTCTCAGTACGATACTTAACAACACTAAACACGGATCGGACAAGTTGTATAAGTAATCTATTCACTCTCAACTTAGGTGCAAAGAAGTATCAAACACTTCTTTCTGTATTTAATATTAGTATGGACAGTATAAGTATTTAATATTAGTATGGACAGTATAAGTATTTAATATTAGTATGGACAGTATAAGTATTTAATATTAGTATGGACAGTTTATGTACCTACTAACAATGTTTGTCGGGTCATCGTCTCCATAATAAGGGAAGGTTCGATGTCGTGGAAACTTTACGGATGACGTCACAACATCTTACGTCATCATAGTTTTGGGACACATCACACACCCTAAGTCATTTCCCTTTATAATTTAATTTAGTAGATGTTTTAATAGCATATAGGTAACTAAGTAATATGTACAAGTTAAAATGGTATGCGCTGTTGCCATTTTTATCATGAAAAGCTGGCTGAAAGGTGAGGTCAAAATTTTAAATATTTAATAAATCATGTATCACTTATCGAGACCGCTCCGTGCTTGGTCTCGGCTGTCATTCGTGGATCTTTGACAATCGTTATGGGTCGTCAGAAGCCCAAAAGTCTGACAACCAGTCTTACCAACGGGTATCGTGATCCAGTTACTGGGTTGTGGAGGTCAGATAGGCAGTCGCTCCATGTAGAATACTGGTATTCAGCTGCATCCCAAATTGATACATAGGTATGTATACAACGTGTTTTTTTTTTAATCCCATAACTCTAGGGTATTAATGAGACCATGTCCAAGAATCAACTATTTATATCAATTATTTTTCAATTTGTTTGTTTTATAGACAATAAAAACTTTTTACAAAAAAAAAAACAACCGACTTCCAAAAAAAACACTAAAAAAGTGAAAAATAAGTTTAATTTCGGAAGTCGGTGTCTTTGCTTTTCAATTTCCGTTTTTTGCCACCGACCAAAAAAAGAATCATCAGAATCGATTCATAATTGGCGGAGTAGGTAATCGCGTAACAAACACACAAAAAAAAAAAAAAAAATACATACAGACGAATTGAGAACCTCCTCCTTTTTGAAGAAGTCGGTTAAAAATAGACAGAATTGTATTTATTTTTTCACCTAAGTAAATAATCGTGACTTTGTCGAAGTATTTTTCATTTGGTTAATACCAAATATTGGAATTAAAAAACCACGTTGTATACAAAAAATGTTCATTTTAATAGTTTAAGTTATGTTTACTTAAACGCTTAAGGTAAATACTTATTTGTATTTAAAAACCAACTGGATAAACGCTATATTAAATAATTATCTCCGATTATGATGATCCCCTTAAGACCTACATTTTATTTTACAATCAATCAAATTAATCTTAGGGACAAATCCATCATAATTATGTTTGTTTACAACTATCTGTGTGCTGAATACACATAAGTACCCAGATTGATCAATCCATCAAAGGATAATCTCAGCGGATGTACTTACTCATATTCAATTATTAGGAATTTATTGTAAAAGCTATAAATAGACATAACTGTACATACATAATAAATAGATGTATGTAGGTAATTAGTTGTTTGTAGGTTATTGATTTTATAATTAGCATTAGCATTCGATTTTTTAAAGCTCCAAGGAATAGGCGTGACAACAGTAGGTTATGTCAATTGAGGTGTCAAACCGCTTTGATGCGCAAAAGTGTTTATTGCATGGGCCCAATTATTTATAATAAATTACCAAGAGATTGGAAGAGACTACGTAATTTTTTTATAGATAAAACGTACTATAGTGCGACAGAGATACTATCTGAAAAAAAAAAAAATTGACTTTTTTATTATTCGTTTTATGTATATATAAGGAACTCTAATTTTATTGAATAATGATTTATTTAATGGTATATAATTTAATAATAATTTGATGTAAATAACATAATGATAATAATTTGATGTAACTATAATATAACTATGACAATAATTTGATATAAAAGATAATATACAATAATAATAATTTGTCGTTAATATTTGCATGCTGAATGGCAAAATATGGCTGATCTTTCTACTGTACTAACACCTATTGATGTATCATCTACCCATATTTGCAAAAATAAAATTATTCTTATTCTTATTCTTATTCTTATTCTTATTCTTATTCTTATTCTTATTCTTATTCTTATTCTTATTCTTATTCTTATTCTTATTCTTATTCTTATTCTTATTCTTATTCTTATTCTTATTCTTATTCTTATTCTTATTCTTATTCTTATTCTTATTCTTATTCTTATTCTTATTCTTATTCTTATTACCGTTGTACGTGTTATTGGGTTTTTTCATCGGTCGGTTGGTCGTCTTAGGGCTGAGTTTTAGGAGTTGGAGAATAGCGCTTAGGGGCAATATGAGCAAAAGGAATGTTTAGTTATGTTTTTTTTCCATGTCTTGGGGTGGTTTTAACATCATCTCATGGTTTTCTACTAGAACAACAAATTCTTCCTCCAGAAAAGATTTTCATCCGAGCTTCAATTTTGGAAATATAGTGTTTTAAAAAAAAAAGTTCCTCACTTGAAAACGGTGCGTCGTAGGGCCATGCTTCTCAGAACATAAATGGTTTCTTAGGTTAAGGTTAACCTAATACTGCAATAAAATTAGAAGATTTCCGAAAAAAAAAACAACGAATATTTTCACAAAAAAAATCCCAAAAAAACTTTCGCTCCATAACGACCCTAAGGCTACACCCCTACCGACTGCAGTCTGGTTCTATGCCCAGTTGATGGCAATAGGCTCGCCCCCTATTACATGGAACTTAACATAACTGGCGAAATGTGGGTGTACTATAGCTACACCTTTGTCTAACCCTTCGGGGATTACAGGCGTGATGTTATGTGAGCTGTAATTATCGTCGTTTCTTTATGTATTTAAATTAGAACGATGCTCAGATTTCAATCATGATTAAACACTGATAGGTGCTCTGAATTTTCCCGCTAATCTCAACAAGGCCGTGATCTTGAAATGGGCTTTATAATCTCGATTTAAAAAACAGGCATCATATGTAGTAAGGTAAGAAGTTTGGTAATGTACTTGGTATTCTTGTGGCTTTATTACACTAACTACGGTCACAGTATAAATAAATAACAGTATTTTATCTTCATAGAAAACGTCACGACGCGCTTCGAAATCTGAGTGTAGAGTGAGAATCATCAGTATTGAGTGCGCGGCACCGAGCGGCCGTAGGTAGTTAATATTTCAAGGTCACTGCCGATATATAATACTGTTACTTTAGTATACTGTGACCACGGTACACTGTAAAGCTAAACAATAATAGGATAAGTACAGTGATTTTGTTTATGTCACAGGCTTATCGCTAAAAGCGATGGATTATCTCGTGAATTAAAAAAATATAATATTTTTATCAGCCAGTATTTTTACCTACATTTAGATAAAACGTTAAGTTTTCCTCAAAAGGGTGTGGTGATATAGGCCAAATCTAATCCTTACCGATTTTCCTTAAGGAAAAACCAACAACTCTGCCGACTCTGGGAATCGAACCTTATACCAACCGCTCAGCAGTCGCACTTCACCATACGACCAAAGAGGCAGACAAGCTACAGTATTTTTATCTCTCGAGGCGCGCGCTTTACTTGTGGCAATCAAGGGTACAAACACGTTGAGAATGTGTGCGTGAAGGTGGGTAGCGTCAGCACATCACACACACACATACTTCCTACTTCGCCGTTGCCTCAGTGCGTTTGTGCACTACAAGGAATTTTACTGTCCGATGTTGATAGCACCTTTATTTCGAAGCAGTAAGGTCTGTTTTCGTACTTCAAGTAATACTGCTGCGTTCACATTTTTACTGCCGGAGAGTAAATTCCTTGTAGTGCACAAGCGCCCTCAGACGGTACCGAGAACTCCTGCGGTTACACAGCGTATTGGTACACTTGATAAACACAAGCAAAGCGCGCGTCACTTCGTGAGATAAAAATAGAAAGAATGAAAGAATAACATTTATTTGGACACTGTTATTTACATAGCAGGTAGTGGTATTCGGATTTGTGTGGGGTAGGTACCACAACTAAAAAGTGAAAAATAAAAACTTTTTGTCTTTGTTTTTCAATTTCCGTTTTTTGCCACCGACTTCCGAAATTAAAGTTATTTTTCACTTTTTTTGTGTTTTTTTTGGAAGTCGGTTGTTTTTTTTTTGTAAAAAGTTTTTATTTTTCACTTTTTAGTTGTGGTACCTACCCCACACAAATCCGAATACCACTACCTGCTATGTAAATAACAGTGAAGGAGTCAAACAGGATATCGTCTAGATAAACTAAGTGGAAAAAATACGTAATATTGAAGCTAACTCAAAAATTACGCAAGCTAAGTTAATAAAATATATATGGGACCACCTCGGAAGCATGACCTACCAAACAAAAAAAGAATCATCAAAATCGATTCATAATTGGCGGAGTAATCGCGTAACAAACACATAAAAAAAAAAAAAAAAATTACATACGGACGAATTGAGAACCTCCTCCTTTTTGAAGAAGTCGGTTAAAAAATAACGTATAAGAAATTACCAGCAAAAACCTGTTCTTAGTGATAATATTATATAAGTAGGTACTTATTGTATAATAGACTACGTTAGCGATCAGCCAGCTTGATCCGAGCACGGTGCACTCACAAAACTGTTCTGTACCATCATCCCAGATAGAAATAAATATAAGTCAATCAATCAATCTGCCTAGCCTGTTCCCAACTATTTTGGGGTCGGCTTCCAATCTAACCAGATGCAGCTGAATATTAAGCTAATAATTTTAAATGGACCGACTGCCTATCAGACCTCCACAACCCAGTAACTGGGTCATACGATACCCCGTGATAAGACTGGTTGTCAGGCTTTCGGGCTTCTGACGACCCGTAACAGTTGTCAAAGATCCACGAATGACGTGTTTTCCGAGGCACGGAGGAGTCTCAATAAGTAAAGATGGTCATCCATCCACGGACAAGCAACACAGACGGCAAGCGTAGCTTTACCTGATGGATCGACCCGTGCGGCTGTTATTACTTAGCCACGAGCTCCTCCCAAATAAAAATAAATATAAGTTTTATACCGATTAAAATACCAATATACTTAAAAACTATTCTCATTACATCGAACACATAGTGAACTACTTATTCCCCTCTTTCACATTTTACGATGTTCGATATTATTGATTGGCACTAACTTTTGATTGACGGAATCTGATTGCTGCCACTTATTACAGGATTTATCGATAGTTTCCTCTGATATTTACGACCTGGGAGAAATGGGAAGCCTTTCTCACACGGCACATGTCCTTGTAATGACGTGATATTTGTTTTTTTTAACCGATTTCTTAAAAAATGTTTGAGGTTCTCAATTCGTCTGTATATATATATATTTTTTTGTTGTATATTTGTTACGCGATTACTCCGCCAATTATGAATCTATTTTGATGATTCTTTTTTTGTATGGTAGGTCATGCTTCCGAGGTGGTCCCATACAAATTTTATTAACTTTGCTTGCGTAATTTTTGAGTTAGCTTCAATATTACGTATTTTTCCCCAATTAGTTTATCTAGACGATGTCTTCATTTACTCCTTCACTGTTATTTACATCAGCTAGTGTTATTCGAATTTGTGTGGGCCTACCCCACACAAATTCGAATAACACTAGCTGATTGAAAAATAACTTTAATTTCGGAAGTCGGTGTCTTTGCTTTTCAATTTTCGTTTTTTGCCACCGACTTCCAAAATTAAAGTTATTTTTCAGTTTTGAGTGTTTTTTTTGGAAGTCGGTTTTTTTTAAGTTACGTCTCACAATCGTTTGTTTTTAGGGCTCCGTACCCAAAGGGTAAAACGGGACCCTATTACTAAGACTCCGCTGTCCGTCCGTCTGTCACCAGGCTGTATCTCATGAACCGTGATAGTTAGACAGTTGAAATTATCACAGATGATGTATTTTTGTTGCCGCTATAACAACAAATACTAAAAAATAGAATAAAATAAATATTTAATGGGCTCCCATACAACAAACGTGATTTTTTTTGCAGTTTTTATGGATAATGTTGCGGAACCCTTCGTGGGCGAGTCCGACACGCACTTGGCCGGTTTTTTTTTATATAAATGTACATTATTTTATTATTATTTGAAGAGTGTAAACAATATGGAGCAGACAATACGACAATAAATTAAAACACTGGCAATACTAATGCATCCTATGAGTATTTTGGAACTATCAAATAGCTCCTAAAATTAAATTAATAATGTGATTTTTTCAAACAATCTAAATAGTAGTGACTAATGGGTTTAAATAAATATTTAAGGGGGCTCCCATACAACAGACATGATTTTTTTGCTGTTTTTATAGATAATGTTACGGAACCCTTCGTGCGCGAAGCCAACTCGCTCTTGGCCGATTTTTTTTAATGTGTAACTTCTTTCCCCTCGCTTTCCTGCAATCTGTGGGAATGATTTCGTGAAACGCGACGGAAGTGTGTAACAGGAAGCCGGGGAAGCGCTTTATTTGATTTTACCGATGGCTAGAGTTGGCCCTCAGATGGTAACAATCCATTTTCCGAGGTTTTAACTGTAGGTGCAGCATTGTGCGATTTGAATTATACTTTATTGTTTTGTAGCAAGAGTCGCTTTTTATTTACAGGATTCTGCGAATTGAACCATATGTATTCATCTGTACTACTACATAATCAATCAAGATACGATCAGTGTGCTATTTATATGAGCATTGTCCATCGTCCTTGATTTCCGCAAATCGTTGTTCACAGTATTGTAGTGGGCATCTGAATGCATTTCATAAGGTAACCGCATGACGTGTCACTTCCTGAATTAGGACCATTTTTGCAGGTCTATTCTGTAAAAATCTCACGGTGAAATCTTTGGTGAAGTGAGCTGTCAATAGTGTCAATCCTAATCAGGATTGACACTATTGTCAGCTCGGGACACGGACACTATTTGATTGATTAATTCATCGGGTGTATAGACAGCTCACTTCACTTTTCACAGTAAGATTTTTACAGAGCAGACGGGTAGGTAGGGTCCAAAAATTAGGTACTTATAGGCCCTCCGTATCAAAACGACCTAAAAACAAGCCCTAAGTATCAAAACTTCCTAAAATCAATGGTCCTATATTATAGCAAAACGACCCATAATCAAAACGACACTTTAGCAAAATGACCTATTCGCAAATCGTCCTATGAGCAAATGGTCCAACTAATTATTGTTGGTACTTTATTTTTAAAACCGGCACCCTAATTGCGTAATACACGATCAATCAGAATTGGAATTGGTTTAAAACAATGCCTAATCCATTGCTTCATAAGTTCGAAAAAAAATCTGCTCAACAACGTAAATAACGCAATGAATGTTGTTGAACTGTCAAAATGAAACAAATTAGTCGTAATCGGTTACGAAAATAAGTTACGCAATTAGTTATCCGGTTTCTGAAAGCCTACTGATTGTAATCGGTTGTCGAATCTCAAGTCGAGTGACTTGATTGTTATTTTAGCGAACCAATCACTGCAGTAGCGAAGTTTTGACTTAATAATTGATTCGTACGAATTTACTCGCGCGAAAAGCGCTAAACGATACTTTTTTTTTGTCTCTACTCTATTCTCACGAATCGACAATTCACGGAATACGTACCTATATTAGGCAATTGGCACGTTTTGAATGTTAGGCAATAATAACTTACTACATGGTACTTTTGTCAATGTGTCATTTTACGAATATAATAATATTATTTTACTGAAAAGTAAAAAATTAAAACTTTATACAAAAAAAAAACAACCGATTTCCAAAAAAAAAACACTACAAAGTGAAAAATACGGTTAGTCCCCCTTTGCTCTAGTCCCGCTATGCTCGACTCGTAACGTTAATTTCGGAAGTTGTTGGCAAAAAACAAAAAGTCAAATCCAAAGACCGACTTCCGAAATTAATATAGGTTTGTAGAGTTTTTTAATTACTAAATCGTTTGTTTTTTAATTCCTAAACACTAACCCACGTGCAATATACACGTGACGCCTTCTCTCCTGACCTTCCTCATGGTTCCTATGCGCATCCCCAGTAGCTACCTCTCACCCCCCCCTGCCATCCGCGCGCAATCAATAAATACACCTTTCAACATGTGGAGTTCAGGCCTATTTATTTATAACCTCTTTTCTGCAGGCTGAATTGTATTTTACCTTTGCTTTTTAGTGTTCTTTAAAAAACAGGCAAGTTATCTTTTTCTGTTGTGACTGCTTTTGGTGTTATCTTTGTGCCTACTGGGAAGTTTATATAACACTACCTATATTATGAGGTTTTTATTTGATTTTTTCACGGTAATTGTCAGTACCTGGATTTTAATTGGCACTGGTCTACGTTCTTTGGAGATAAAACCAAATTGCCGCATCAAAATCCGCGCTCCAGCTCTGATTGCAAAATTGCACTTTTACCTGCCAAATCGGTATCGTGGGATAAACATTTTTTATTCTAAAATTTAGACGGAAGTAATTTCAAATTGTAAACATACATCCTAATTAGATTAAACTTACAACTGAAATTATGTAAAAATATTAAAAAGTAGAAACTTACAAAGTTAAACTTGGAATCACTAAACAGCGTCTATTTTTAAACTGAATCGAATAAATAAATATTTGTGTAATTTCCGAAATTTCTTCGAAAATTCCTTTTTTAAATCGGTTCGCGGCGCGCGCACTTGTGCTTCGGGCGTGCTCTACTGACTGCCGACATCGACAATGAACATTGAGGTGGGACGGGCTTGTTTAGATGAATGTCGATATTTGCGGGTTTTTTTTTTCATTAAATTATTGCAATCATAAGTTATAAGCAGATTTTACGCACGTGTCGAAATGGATAATCTATAATGGATAGTCGAAAATGTAGTACTTAATTGTGTTTTTACGATATTGACAACCTGTTTTGATAATTATTCTTAATTACTAATTTTTTTTCAAATAAATAGTTTATGTTAATAAATAGATAGAATGTTCTGGCGGGCAATCTTCTCTTCTCTTTCGGTTTACGGTAGATAGTAGGTACTTAAGTATACAGCATGTATAAGAACGACGTGGTCATATTAAAGGGTGTGGTGGTACAGACCATCAAATTGAACAACTTTCTCCATGGGACTAACATCGTAATCGAGAGAAAAAAACTAACTGTTCCCTATAAAACTTCTTTAACTACTCGAGTGAAATTTGCGAAATTGGATTTATTTTGACATCAATATGGTGCGTTTATTCTTGAATGCGGCTTGTCCGTGGTTAAAATATCTATTACCCTCATGATAATATCGCAGCTTATTACATTCCGCGACACAATGTATACCTTATTTCAAGCAGAATGCCGTTAATAGACCGAATTCTTACTACTTATGTAGTTAGATTTGCAAAATAGAGAAAAAAAATGTAAAAACAATAAACTAAAGAACCAAAAAATTGCTGCCAGGCTTTTGAGTTTTCCTATTGACAGCGATGCGGATATTTTTTTTTTATGCCCTTCTGTTTATTTAAACATGCACATTTATTATAATTATTTTAAGACTTTTAGCGTAGACAGAGTCAAAATGTAAATATTATTTTGTAAATGTAGGTACAATGTAAAATAATAAAATATCTGCAACAGCTTGAATAATTTCTACTAAATTCTCAATCGAAACTTAACTTTATGAGATATTTTAAAGTCTTTTCGTCACTAGGTACAAAACACAGTGACATGAACAGCATGCGACTTAATGGGGACTAAAAATGAATGCGTTAAAAAAAATACATATATAAGGTCGTTGCTGATACTATGCATAAATAAACTCTATTAAATACAAATGACAAGTGTTTCAAGAATGTGTACAGGTACCATGGTATTAATAAAACGAGTGTTCCTTTAATACCGTGACCTTTGACGCTATATCTTAATTACTAATAACAGCTCGTCCCGTGGGACTGACTGACATATGTACCTTGCCATTTTCTTCTGGCTTTGTAGGCTAGCAATAGATTTTTTTTGGTCATTATAATTTGACAATGAATTGTAAATAGAAGGGGAGAGAAAGAGATTGATTCTAGATATGAAATTTCCTTCTTTTGAATATTTTCATTTATTATAAATATATGAAAATATATTTAAATTATTTACCCTGAAATACTTACGTCGCGTCCGACTATGCGACGTAAGTATTTCAGGATAGAACATTTTCTACGACAATCATTTTCACCTCATCTCTTGTTTAAAATTCCCAAAATAGGTATACCTACTTATTGACGCCTGTTTGCCCCAGGTATTCTTACAATTGATAAAATTAATTATGTCCCAATAATCATTCAAAGCTTGACAGGTTGCCTAAAACGACTTAAGATAAAACATACAAGCTTAATTTGTTTATCAAATTGCAAAAATAGCAGCCTGAGGAGGAGCGCAGCGTAATAATTAGAGCTAATTGAATAATTGCAATTTTTTTTCTTCTTGCCTACCAATAATGTTCATACTTGTTTATAAAAAATAGTTTGTTAGTTGTTACAGTTCATAACCGATACAGTAAATTATCTGCTGTTATTTTATACTACGTATATTTTAGGGCCATTTACTTTAGTTTAAGTACCTTTGATCGTTCCTGACTAAACCCACTACATATGATCAATTACTGAGGTCTGAGATTGATAACTGAAAGGAATGGCCGATGGTTTTGATTGCTCCAATCAAACAATTGACTCCTTTCACAAATCAATCTCCGTACTTATCTCTCAAGTTTCCTGATAGTTCACGATTCGTAGTTTTATGAAATCTCAATTTTGTAAAGGGCTCTAGGTATGCATTTCGTAACAAAACATCTTTAACCATAACTTAAACTTAATTAGAGATAGGTACTATAAATGGTACTTATCGTTAAGTATAATACCACCAGCTAAATACTGATACCAACTCACAGCGTCAATAAATAAGCCTCAATCTCGTACGTTTTGCTAGGTTAATATTTGGTCTACGGTCCCACAGAATCAGGTACAATGGCCCAAACATCATTATCTCTCATTGAAGGACATGATTGGCTCGCTCCATCTCATCGGAGGTTATTTATACGCTCATAACTCTTCACTATCTTAATTATAATGTTTACGAAGACGACGTCGTGTCACAAAGATGCGTAGGTACTTCAAAATTGATTGCCTATTAGTATAATGGAGATAATTTGTTACGTTCGATTATGGGACTTTATCTCATAAAGGATCCCTGTAGTACACTGAATGTCAAGGTTGAAACAATACCTACATACCAGTAATCACCTGCATCACGTTTTATCAAATAAATCTTCATGCAGTTCCCCCTCCTAGCAAGACTGATGGAATCATACCTCAATCATCTCTCTGGAAAATGTGCACTGATTACTGCCTGTAGGATGGTTGATTGTAGACTAAGTCATAGCCACTATGAAACCACATGAACAATGTTGCATGCGTGTAAGTACCTAGGTATACAGGGTTATTGGTAAAACACCAACAATCTCTTAAGGAGTCATTGTACTCATCATTATGAACAACTTTTACTATGGGAACAAATATGAAATCTCGAAAAAAAAAAAACAGCTGTTCGTACATTTTGACGAGTTATGCGAACATAAATGTACTGATCGGCTGTTTTTTTTTCGCGCAAATATTTTTTGGCATTTTGAAATGCCAAACAATATTTTGACAAACTATAATTTAGAGAGTTTAGTCTACCGTAGAAGGTAATAACTTCGGCCCAAAAGATTTGGACACATTTAACCGACATTCTATTTAACCAATATTTGCGGGCGCTTTAACGTAGTAAATTAATTAAAATATCCATTTGCCACTTTATTAAAAAACATCGATATCACACAAGGGATGTTGTATCTACCCCATCCCTATTTCTATCTGACGTCACTTCAGACAAGGGGTGAGCATGCGCGGGAAACTCTCCGCCATCTTGTTCCTGTTCGCTCGACGTCGTGAAGTTTCGACTATTTTCGTAGGGTGAGGTCACATACAGCGGTCGCAGCAAAACTGAAAATGTTGAAGTAAAGGAATTTGAACTTTAGAACGTTCTTTCAAAGTTTGAATTGAAACGAGGTGTCGACGAATTGGTGCAATGAAAGGTTTTCTATCCATAATGGGTTTCTATGAATTTGCGTCATACAATTTCACCGTTTATTGCGTTGTAGGTGCACGATACAATGTCAAGGCAATTCAGTATTTATAACACGGAGTTTACATTATGTAATCATTTCTTTTTCCATTCGCTTTTTAAGGCATTTTAAAATACAGGGTGTACAAAGACACTTCACGAAGCCGTCATACGCATTATGTAAATTAAACTAAGTAATTTTGTGCAAAAATCACTGCTAGGAATCGACTTTAATTTTTAGTGTGAAAATTCGCTGTCTACGGTAGTGCGCAATGTAACGCACGCAAAACATTGTGCTAATGGGTGCATATAACGGTACAGAGGACGTGGGAGTTTTAAAAATATTTTTAGTAAAAAAAAACGGCAAAAAAAAATTGGAACCTTCAATATATCCGTAACCAGAAGGTAGGTACAGTACAAAAAAAGGATCATATTAATGGGAAAAACAAGTGACTCTCGACTTCGTCAGGGATATTTTACACCCGGTATACCTACACTGGCCAACCTAATGCTATATTCATGAGACCTAGGTAGGTGTTTACATAAGTTGCATTACCTGTGCAACTGAAAGCCTGTTAGGTATGGTCATGTATTACTATACGTGTATACAAAGTAAATAACTCATTTTGAATGCAGTTTCGTATAATGAACGCCAGTGAGAGTAGGGAAGAATGTTCAAGCGAATCTCTTACTTATGAACACTGTCATTTTAATCAAAAGTCGGGTTTTATAAATGCATTACAGAATCTTTATTTGCAGAACCTGCGGGTGTTACCGGTGATTTCATGTACAGTCATGTATATGCCTGATAGAAAAAAAATCAGCTGTTCCCTACATTTTGACGAGCTATGCGAACATACTTAGATCAGCTGATTTTTCTTCCGCGATTTCTAGGGTTGATATCATAATGTAAGTTGTTCATAATGATGAGTACAATGACCTCTTAAGAGATTTCGTGTATTAATAGATACACCTTTTATATTTTAATAAAATACCTAGTTAAACAGAATATACAAATACCGAAGTTTTATTTAAAAAAATCCTATTCCTAACTAATATTATAAATGCGAAAGTGTTTTTATTGTTACGCTTTCACGCTATATTTGATACATGACCATAGACCATGATCTGGGTTAGGACATACTTTTAATCCCGATATCCGAGAAGAGCCATGGCTATATAATATGCTACTAGCTTCAACTTTCTAACATAGATTAGGTACCTACCTAAAGTACCGGCTAAAGATGATACGTACCTATATGGCTCATTTTCATTAGTCGATAACTCGGTCGATAGACAGCATGCGGGGACTACCACAAGCGGGGTAATGACTTATGAAAGTCATAAGTCGATAACGCGGTCGGTACACCGCACCGTCTGCGGGGAATTCCTGTAGCGGGCGTAGCGACCAATTATAATAATATAATAATCATAACAACACAACATGACGTCACGCGTGTATTCTCCGATATAGTACACCCACATTTCGCCAGTTATGTTTAAGTCCCAGGGGGCGAGCCTATTGCCATCAAGCGGGTACAAATCCAGAGTCCGGACTGCTACTGAGAAATTCTAGATAGAAAAACCCAATAATACCTTGTCCGACCCGGGATTGGAACCCCGGACCGCATGCTCAGCAGTCGCTACTGTTTGCGACCACTAGAACAACAAGGCATCGATCACGATCAATGTAGTATATAGTATATGTATGGTGTACTTACATAATACAATGATTTCTATCAATCTATTTATTTATAAAATCCTACCTAGTTTAATTTAAATACTTAAATGTTAACACTAGCACGTTTTTACATGATAATTAATTCAAAGATGTCTAGCAAAAAAAAAAGATTGAACAAGCACTGAATGGCTGAAAATTGAAAAGCTGTCAATAGTCACTTTTCAAGCAATATCAGCCAATATGGACTTCAGTACTTCAGCGACTCATCAATATGTAAACACAATTCTGTTGTACATTTTCCTACGACGCGTTGGCCTCTGTAAATTAAAGTGCAGAAGGCTTATTTCGCACAATTAAGAAAATTCGCTAAGTTTAGTTGATAGTATCCCTGTAAGATGTCTCTTAGGGTTGCCAACCGTACCTACTCTAATTGAGGGAATTGAACTCTAGACGTTATACGCGACGCAACGATTCTTGAAAAGGTCAGTGGTTTCGCGATGCGCAGCGCGCCACCGCCGCCGCGCCGCGAGACGCATCGTGAATCCCGACGCACGTCGCGACTGTCGCGAGGCGCAGCCACTCTGGCACTCTGCGCCTTTCGACAACACACCGCTGCGTCGTGATGCGTCGCGCTACGCCGCGAAGCGCATCGTGGCGATGGCGTAGCGTAACGCCGCAGGGCATTTTCGAATCATCTCAATAAAATATATGTATTTTTTTGTGTAGTAACTAAAGTTAAGATCACTATATTAAAAAATGCGCGCAGCGGTGCATTGCATCACGTGTCGGTGTGAACTGACCCCGTACTTTACAATCTACAAAAGCAATAGAGTACGCTAAAATACTCTATTTATATTGACTCTCACTTTGAATTGAATTGCACATTCAACATCCACCCCAGCACTGGCACTATAAGTTTTAGTATTGATTTTAATGGATCTTCTGCTCGATCGTTTTCATTTATGAATGTTGTTTTTCTCTTGATGAATACCTTACATATTTATGAGGCTGCCCTATTCCTGTGGGCGCTCTGATGTAGTTTCATAATATAATAGTTTGTCACTATAGTGTAATACGGCGTAATGTGTTTGTTTTAGTAACGTACTAACATGAGCCTTGGGGGCCTAAACCGGCCACATTAGCAATTCCTCTAAAAGCAGTTCATTTCCTGAATCCCAGCTGTCATTAGCAATTCCTCTAATTTGACATAAAAGCAATTCATAATTTGTGGACCATTTTACGAATCTCCATAGAAAACTGTCAAACAGATGAATTATTTCGTAATATGAATTACACGCAGATCTTATTATGAATTGTCAGTTTGTGACATTTTACGATGAATCATAATATTTTCATATTAGGATTCTGCTAAAGTGACCGTTTTAAGCCCCCTGTAAGGAATAAAGTAGTCGCCTAATAAAAATAAAGTCAAAGTCAAAGTCAAATCATTTATTTCAAATAGGCACATTAAAGGCATTTTTGAACGTCAAAAAAACTAAGAAATACAACTGATTCTAGTTGCCCCTTCCAAAAGGTAGTTTTCGTATGGAGAAGAATGGGCGAGAAACTCCACCGTTACTCTTTAAAAAAAAAATGGTTTACAATATTTTGTATACATCAATTATAATTACATGTGAATACGATGCACCTAGAATACGATTACTTTACCACAAAGTGTAAAAAGAATTAAAAATGGAGCAATGACAAATAAATTGATTAATAAAATTATGTGATAGATACATGGTGCTCACACATTTACAAACATTGTAAAAGTAGGTACCTATACAATATCACAATATTCCTAACATTTTTACATTACAAATAATACTAATAAGACAGTGTGTGAGTTTAAGTAATCACAAAATGTGTAAAAATCTATGATTAGATTTATAGAACGTAAATTCAATGGAAAAAATTACATCTACGTTTTACCACAAGAGATATTTCACCCTTTCACCCTATGCGCTAGGGCGTAACTTGCGTCTCAACACGGGCGGGGGGCGCCAGACGTGACCTGACCGGCCGCGAAAGCGACCCCTCCCACTGTCAGTCAACTGTTTCGCTAGCGAGCATGATGTCGGATAGAAACTTTTATAAATCATTTAATGAAAATAAGGTGTTTTTTTTGTTGTTACTCGGGCATTTATTTTTATATTTAAAGTCAACTACCCATGGTTTGAGTGACAACGGTGTTTACCTTGTATACCAAGCGTGAGTCTCTCAGTGAGTGTTCTGCCCGCCAATCGTGCGTTTCTCGAGCGATAAAATCGTTGGTAGCTAATCCTCGTCGGCGGTGGGACAGGTACGAGAAGCGGCAAACACTTTGTTCTATCCGTGACTGAATAAACGGCACAGAAGCGTGGGTCGTGGGGCACTGCGATGTGCTGCAAAGACGATGGGTGCCCTTTGACTCCATCGCACACGTAGCTACGAGGTACTCTATGTGACTCATGCGCACTTATTTCATTAATACGCCCATCGTTGCTCTAATTCTAGTACATACTAGTGACATTGTGACACATTTTTACTGTTCATTAGAAGCAAAATGAATTATAGTTATTTATTAGAATCGTCAGTTGCCAAATGATTTGAGTAAAAGACGTTCTATTCGAAGGGTTCTATTCGTTGACTCGTCTCATCATAATTTCAGCCTGGAACACCCTGTATAGTTAGTTGGGTAGTCATTTAATTTTAGTACCATACTTCTAAAATTGCAATAACTTATATTTTCGACATAAAAATGATTAAGTACAAAAAGATTTTTATTTTATTTTATAAAAATATTATAGCCGATTATCCGTCTTTTAAGGAATGGCTAAAAAACCTTCTATACAAAAAAACTTTTTTTCAAATTGTTGCAACTTTTGACTCTTTTTGTTTCTGTTTTTGTTTTCACATTTATTTCTTGATCGATGAATTTCGAAGGTGTCAAAAAAAATCTATACTAATATTATATTATTATAAATTCGAAATTAACTCTGTCTGTCTGTATGTTACCTTTTCACACTTAAACCACTGAACGGATTTCGATAAAATTTGGCAAGGAGATAGGTAGCATCCCGGGGAAGGACATAGGCTACTTTTTATCGACATACCGCGCGGGCGAAGCCGCGGGCGAAAGCTAGTGTATAATAAACTATAATTTCCAAGAAAACTAATGAAAGCTATCAAACGTTTTATTTCAAAACTCTGGCTTCTACAGTTTAGGAGACATTGCAATTTTAAAAGTGTGGTACTAAGTTTTGAAGGTCAGTGTAGTTAATTGGTACCTGCACTTTTCCAGTACCTATATTACACGATCAAATCAATCTGCCTAGCCTTTTTCCGACTATGTTGGGGTCGGCTTCCAGTCTTACCGGATGCAGCTGAATACCAGTATTTTACATGGAGAGACTGCCTATCTGAACTCCACAATCCAGTAACTGGTTAATGGATACCCCTTGGTAAGACTGGTTGTCAGACGTTCGGGCTTCTGACTACCCGTAACGACTTTAAAAGATCTACAAATGACAGCCGGGACCAACGGCGATCCTATTCATGATTCATTTATAAAGCAACCGGCCAAGTGCGTGCAGGTCGGACTCGCGCACGAAGGGTTTCCGTGCCGTATATAGAGCGGTGCCAGCGGTGCCCAGACACAGGGCGCAGACCCTGGAGGGGCGCAGAAATGACCAGACCAGGACCACTAACAATACCTATTATTTATTTTTATAGACAATCCATTTTATTGTCAGAACCGGTTATGATTAGAAAATATTTCAAGGGCGCGGTTATAGCAGCTCGCACCGGGCGCATTAAAGGCTAATTACGGCACTGTTCCGTACCATTATCTATAAAAACAGCAAAAAAAGCACTCTTGTTGTATGGGAGCCATAAATATTTATTTTATCTTTTTTTATTATTTGTTGTTAACTGTCTAACTATCACGGTTCATGGGATACAGCCTGGTGACAGACGGACGGACGGACAGCGGAGCCTTAGTCATAGGGACCTGTTTTACCCTTTGGGTACGGAACCTAAACCTAAACCTAAAAATTAAGCGAAAGTATTAGTTTCCCAGTAAGTCTTTTTCAAACTAAAGCCTACTCTGTTTCCCATACTTATATAAATATAAAAATAACCTGCTATGTAAATAACAGTGAAGGAGTCAAACAGTATATCGTCTAGATAAACTAAGTGGGAAAAATACGTAATATTGAAGCTAACTCAAAAATTACGCAAGCAAAGTTAATAAAATTTATATGGGACCACCTCGGAAGCATGACCTACCAAACAAAAAAAGAATCATCAAAATCGATTCATAATTGGCGGAGTAATCGCGTAACAAACATACAAAAAAAAAAAAAAACACAGACGAATTGAGAACCTCCTCCTTTTTGATGAAGTCGGTTAATAAAAAACAGCAACTTCTTTCATTTAAATATGGTTTCCCCGTTCCAATTTGGTGCATAGATGGCCTACACTCGACAGTTACATAATAAAAGCTTCAAAGTTTTCGTTTCGTTCTCGCCGGGATACAATTTTCATTCGCTACTTCGACTAGCTGAAGTTTGTTCGTATCTCGAGGTGGTTTCAATAATGCAGGTGGTTGCACTCGATACGTACAAGTCACCCTCAAAGAGATATGTAAGGTGGAAACGACAATCTTAACTATACTGACTTAAATATTTTAAATGCGATAAAAACTTTTTACAAAAAAAAACCGACTTCCAACAAAAAACACTCAAAACGGAAAAATAACTTTAATTTCGGAAGTCGGTGTCTTTGCTTTTCAATTTTCGTTTTTTGCCACCGACTTCCGAAATTAAAGTTATTTTTCCGTTTTGAGTGTTTTTTGTTGGAAGTCGGTTTTTTTTTTTGTAAAAAAGTTTTTATTTTTCACTTATTATTAATGGTTTTTAGCCCCACACAAATTCGAATACCACTAGCTGATGAAAATAACAGTGAAGGAGTAAATGAAAACATCGTCTAGATAAACTAAGTGGGAAAAATACGTAATATTGAAGCTAACTCAAAAACTACCCAAGCAAAGTTAATAAAATTTATATGGTACCACCTCGGAAGCATGACCTACCATACAAAAAAGAATCATCAAAATCGATTCATAATTGGCGGAGTAATCGCGTAACAAACATACAAAAAAAAAAAAAAAAAACATACAGACGAATTGAGAACCTCCTCCTTTTTGAAGAAGTCGGTTAAAAATGACTTTGTTTGTCGTTTTAGCAGCCGTTTTAGCGTGAAAGCGTATTCACGCTAAAACGGCTGAACGGATTTGCATGAAATTTGGCACAGGGGTAGACTATGACCTGGAATAGGACATAGATTACTTTTTATCCCGGTATTCCCACGGGATCGAGACTTACGCGGGTGAAACCGCGGGGCGCAGCTAGTATTTTATATTAATTGTCGAAATGGATACCTCTATGCAAAGTGGCGCCAACTGGTGGCGTGAATTTTCACGAAAACACTCATTGTAGAATGCAAACTCAAATAATTTCAAACTTGTATGCTTAGTCACCTATTATTATGAAAGCCTACGCGGGCGTGAAGAAGTGCACTTATCATAAGTTGGTAGAAAATTTCAATCATCTAGATGATGCTCTTTGGCTGTTGGCCAAGCTTTGAGAGAACTCGAGACGCCGAGTCGCGTCTAACTTGCATATTATTGTGCCTAGGTAGGTGTCATATTATTACACTTAGTTCTAAACTTGAACCAACTACGACTAAAAAGGTATAAACAAGACACCACAGACAGACAAATTAAAAATCCGGCGTCACACGTGACTCCGCGAACTAAAACCCAACCCACTAGTTGGGTTTTAGTTTTTATTACTGTAATTATTTTTTTTGTCTTTTGGGTTTATAATATATATATTTTTGAAATGTGCTCATTAAGCCCTTTCATTTGATACCCAACATGGTACGATAAAACATTTTTTTTTTATAGTTCCTTACTTTATGTCCTCTAGAGGGCGCCATTTAATTTAATGTGACGTCACATAGCCTATAACCAGCGGACACAGTCAAGACGCTTCCAACGATACCTCATTTGTCAAATTGTGATGAGTCGTTTAGAAGATATGAGGGAACAGATGAACATACATACATACCGGTCAAAATCATAACCCTCCTTTTTTCTTCGCCGTAGTCGGGTAAAAAGAAATTATAGGACTTTTTGGGTTAGTTTCAAAGCGTTTCAATTTTCGGCCATAGGTACATATTTCTGTAGCTAAACATCATAGCACGAATATGTAGTTTGTTAGTTAATGTTACCTATGTGGTGTGCTTGCTACACGCTTTGGTGTTAAGACTCGTGCAAACTGGCGCGATATCGCGGGCGCGACAATGGTCAGCGCCAGTTTGCACGAGGCTTTAAGTGTAAGTACAGCAAGCAATCGATAAATAATAGCATTGTTGAAGTAAGTACCTCGTGGTTAAATAATAAAAACCACACGGGTTGATCGTCAAGGTTAAGCAACGTTTGCCGAGGTCAATCCGTGGATGAGTGACCATCCATAACATTTCTCGCGACCCTTCCGTGCCTCGGAAAGCACGTTAAACCGTTGGTCACGACTGTCATTCGTAGATCTCTGACAGTCGTTACGGGGAGTCAGAAGCGGGAAAGTATGACAACCAGGTAACTATCGTAGTGTTATTGTATCGAATATTGATTGAATTAAGTACTTAAGTAGAAGTTTGTTTAGGGTCACACTGACCAATTTATTTGTTGTTGCCATTTCATTTATTTGTTTCACCTGTGTTTAAATACTAAATGATTAGAGTTTGTAAGTTCCATTAAATTATTGTGAATATCTAAGAGATTAATTTACGCAACAATAATATTTCTGTCAAGGCATTGTTACAATTTGTAGTTTAAAAGTGTTAGTTTTGTATTAATAGTTCAGTTCATTTTATCTGTTGCAATATTCATGTTAGTTAAGAAGGGTAGACAACTGTCATTTGAAATGTTATAAAAGATCGTGTAACTTTGTTTTGCCTCTTTTCTGTACGTGTCGCTGGACTGGTAACAATACGCAAAGTCGTAAGTAATTGACTATCATTTATCATCAACCTCCTTCTCAACATTTGCATCAGTAGTATAGTACCTAACCACTAACTTATTTGTGAAAATCAGATAGGCAGTCGCTCTAAGTAGGTACTTAAAATACTTGTATTCAGCTGTAATCAGAACGCAGCTTAGCAGAAATAGGTAGATCCGCCTTACTTTCCCAAAGACCTTTTTCACAATAGCTCTTCCACTAAGCACTACTTACTTTAATGATGATTGCATTATATTGATAATCAAGATTCCCTAATCCTTCTAAGCCATTCTCTTGGTCGGTTTATACCAATTTAATCCAAACATAGTCTACAAGATGAAACCTAAAGGCAAGCACTAGGCGCTAAAAACAGACAGTTATTCTCGTGACCTTGAGGGAGCAGTGCTAGGCTGGCTGATAGCCAAAAATGGGTAAAATCGATGCAGTGGAACTATCGCGTGCCAGGCTGTGTACCTACGTTATATGCACCGACTAACACCCGAGACGAATGCGATCGATACGCTGTTCTTAAAGCCATATACAGGCTTATGAACCAAGTAGCACAAAACCGCTGAATATCAGCTGAATTACTGTCTACCATAGAATCTTAAGCTGTACAAGCCTGCTGAATAAGAGCATTAGCAGCGCTGTTTCAGCTGATATAACTCTGATTTGGGCAGCTGATATAACTCTGATTTGGGCAGCTGATATAACAGCTTTCCGAGACACGGAGTCGACTCCGTGTCTCGGAAAGCACGTTATGCCCTCGCCGTAGGTAGGTAAGTATATGTTCCTTGGATAGGCCATCGATCCCGGCTGTCATTCATAGATCTTTGACAGTCGTTACCGGTAGTCAGAAGCCAAAATAGGTATTTGACAGCCAGTTTTACCAAAGAGGTATCGTGTTACCCAATAACTGAGTTGTGGAGGTCAGATAGACAGTTGCACCTTGCAAAAGACTAGTACACTACAAGATAAAAACTTTTTACAAAAAAAAAACAACCGACTTCCAAAAAAAACCCAAAGTCGGTGGCAAAAAACGGAAATTGAAAAGCAAAGACATCGACTTCCGAAATTAAAGTTATTTTTCACATTTTTAGTGTTTTTTTGGAAGTCGTTTGTTTTTTTTTTGGTAAAAGTTTTTATGTTTCACTTTTTAGTTGTGGTACCTACCCCACACAAATCCGAATACCACTACCTGCTATGTAAATAACAGTGAAGGAGTCAAACAGGATATCGTCTAGATAAACTAAGCGGGAAAAATACGTAATATTGAAGCTAACTCTAAAACTACGCAAGCAAAGTAAATAAAATTTATATGGGACCACCTCGGAAACATGACCTACCAAACAAAAAAAAAAAAAAGAATCATCAAAATCGATTCATAATTTGCGGAGTAATCGCGTAACAAACATACAAAAAAAAAAAAAAAACATACAGACGAATTGAGAACCTCCTCCTTTTTGAAGAAGTCGGTTAAAAATACGTTTATTTGCGGTTAGACTGGAAGCCGACCCCAACGTAGTTGAGAAAAAGCTAGGCAGATTGATTGAATATTACATAAGACAACACAGTAGGTAGGTACATAAATAGGCTTCGATATATTTTCATCAATTAAACGTCACGTTACAATTTTAAGAAACAGCAATAAATTCTCCTCTAATTTTAACTTTAATCGCATCGTTTAATTTGCGTGGGTGAGTGAAAATACTTCCTCACGTGGCCGAAGGTGAGTCGTAACATTGTAAGGTAGTGTGGCGCCTATTTATAACTCGTTTAGTTGTGTTTATTTCGCAAGTGGCTGTTCGCGGGTATGGCCACGTGAACTTTTAATTTTCCGGGATGGAAAATTACTTCGTTCTTCAGGGCTTCAGGTAGGTCGCATGTTTCAAAACGATTTTATAACTTGTTTCGGGTACCTACCATATTCATCAAGGAACCCATAGGTTTGCCATGTCCGCCCCTCTGTCTTTCCACAGGTTACCTCAGAGACCTAAGTACTAGAAAACTGTAATTTCGCGTGGGGATTATTTTTAACCGACTTCTTCAAAAAGGAGGAGGTTCTCAATTCGTCTATGTTTTTTTGTTTGTTACGCGATTACTCCGCCAATTATGAATCGATTTTGATGATAATTTTTTTGTATGGTAGGTCATGCTTCCGAGGTGGTCCCATATAAATTTTATTAACTTTGCTTGGGTAGTTTTTGAGTTAGCGTCAATATTACGTATTTTTCCCACTTAGTTTATCTAGACGATGTTTTCATTTACTCCTTCACTGTTATTTTCATCAGCTAGTGGTATTCGAATTTGTGTGGGGTAGGTACCACTACTAAAAAGTGAAAAATAAAAACTTTTTACAAAAAAAAAACCTGTGGTGTCTTTGCTTTTCAATTTTCGTTTTTTGCCACCGACTTCCGAAATTAGAGTTTAGTTTTGAGTGTTTTTTTTTGGAAGTCGGTTTTTTTTGTGTAATTTTCTTATCTATCCCATGGTGTGGGGTGTCGTTGAATAGACCGTTCAAATAGTTCAAATGAAATATTGTGGGTGTGTGAAAACCATTTTTCGATTCAGGGATGTGTGGTGCAAATTTTTGTTTTGGTCTTTTTGCAGTTGGAATAAAAGGGACAACGTATTTTTCCATGCAATGTTTTTGTTCTTGGGATAAATTCATCCCAACTAAGGAACCCTTCACTGTGCGTGGTCCAACACGCACTTGGCCGCTTTTTAATATAACCCTTCGTTATATTAATATAATATTCCCAAAATAAGATATTCTCAAAATATGAAGGAAGCAGGTACAGTCAAGTCAAAACATACCTATAAATTATTATTAGTGAACATATGATGTTTTTTAAATTATTTTGGGAGATTAATAAATTCTGAGATTTAAGTATAGTCATAACGCCTGTGTGATGGGTTAGGAAGAGGTGTATATACACTATTTACCGATGATTTTCCTGTAAAAAGTTGGGATTCCATTCCACGCCAACATCCCACTTTTCGTTCTTTTATGAACAAATTTAGTACCTACGAATCACCTATGTGTTCCCAAAATCAAACGGTAAATAAAATTAAAATATCGTATATCGCCGTGTGACGGTTTTAGTTTCTGTTTCTCAGGGAACTTCATTTTTGTCCATGCCTCCTCTGTCCCACTCCTGGGCAAAGGCCTCCCTCCACTCCTTCCATCTTTCGCGAGACCGCCCCTCCTCTTTCCAAGTTTGACGGAACCTATCCAGCTCGTCCCACCATCTCCTACGTGAGTGGCAGACATGTCGTCCCATTAGAGTTTCTCAAGGTAATAGGATGAATAAATAAAACAAAGTCATACTACTTACAAATTTTTGTTTAATTTAGAGTTATCTAAGTCACGACCATCCAGATTTACATGAAATAACTGGAATCTTATTTTTAATATTTACAAAATTCGCCGAAACTTAGTTTTAATTTGAATCACTAACATTTTAGAAGAATCGCGTCACTGAGATCAATTTAATATTATTATAACAATTTTAACATTATTTTACTGGGGTCCTTAATTAAAAGCAATTTTAACTATGTAGTTGAAAGCCGCATTTTAACCAGTACCTTAAGCTACAGTTCCCTAGAAGGGCGGTGGCCGCCACATAACGGCCGCAGTGACGGCTGTCATGAAAATGATGGCAGCGGGTTTAGAATTTACGGTGTCAAAAAAACTCGCAATAAATAACGTTTCAGTGACGTCATACACCGGTAAATTGCGGACGGTATGAGGCGGCCACCGCTCTGCTAGGAACCGGAGCTTATTATAGAAAATAGTCTGAAATATAGACAATGAAATAAGTTTTCATAACCCTTTACTTGTCGCCTAGTGAAATCACTGCATTAAAAAAAAAAAAAATTTAAACAGTGCGAAAATTAGTCCGAAAAAAATACTGAATTGCTATTCTGTAACCATCTCACCGTGAAAACTTCGGTGAAGAGAGCTGTCAATCCCTAGCGTCAAGTAGAGTGACAGCTCACTTTAAGCTCACTTCACCTAAGTTTTCACGGTGAGATTTTTACAGAATACCACTACCACTACTGATGCTAAAGCAGTGGCTGTTCACTCCACGCTCACTTCACCTAAGTTTTCGCGTTGAGATTTGTACAGAATAGTCATTGTCGAAGTTAACATAAGTATTATGTAGGTATACATTTATGATAAAACTATCGTAAAATATTTTTTAATGTTTTTTTATGAAAATGATATGTCTAGCTAGCATTCTAATCTACCATACGGCAGCCGTTCATAAGTGAGCTGTCATTCCACCTCACGCTAGGGATTGACAATATTGACACTTCAGAGCTCATTTCAAGCTCACTTCAAGTATAAGTTTTCACTTGTGACTTTTACAGAATAGACAGATTTTTATTAATTAATTCAAGTAATATGAATATTATATACAGGGTGTAAGGGTAAACACCGTTGTCACTCAAACCATGGGTAGTCGACTTAAACATAAAAACAAATGAACACCAAAAAATACGTTATTTTCATAAAAAGATTTTAAAAAGTTTCTATCCGACACCATGCTCGCTAGCGAAATAGCTGACTGTCTGAGTGAGGGGTCGCGCTCGCGTTGAGACGCATGTTTGATGCCCTAGCGCATAGGGCAACGAACTTGCGTCTCTTGTGGAAAAAGTAGTTTTTTTTTTTTTTTTAAGTGGTAATTTTCCATAAATTTTACGTTCTATAAATGAAACCAAACCACTGGTTGCAAGGATAACGGTGTTTACCCTAACACCCTGTATAATCCATAGTTTTTAGGAGACAGGTTGCTTTGCTCTGTGTAAAAAAAAAACTTAGGTATTTTAAAAAACGTTTTGCGTTTTACACGATAATAATAATTTATCTACTGTCATCCTTTCCTCATACATTATAATATATACCACTATATTTTTACCCGACTGCTCCAAACGGATGGTAATGTTTTTTTTAAAAGTTTTTATAATAAATCTACTTAACAAGTTATAAGACTTATGTAGATCACGCACAACTACCACTAATATTTGAATAGAATAGCAAAATAGATATTTTATATTTAAAAATATATTTGAATGGTGCGAAATTTATTATTTACTAATTGACGGAAAACCAAGCGATGTCCTAGCGAACTTTGACTTCATTCAAACTATACCCCATTTGAAATAAGATTAGACATTAAAACAAACCCTTTTACATTCCGTTCAACCGATTTTGACTTCTATACCGTAGGCATAAGGATAGCATTAAAAGCAAAAAAAGTTACACAATACCAACTATCTACTGCGGCTGCCATTTGTCATGCCACTAACGCAATAGAATTCAAAATCGGTTGAACGGAATGTAAAAAAGGCTTATCTATACGTCTAATCTTATTTCAAATGGAGCATAAGTAGGTACCTACTGAAGCGTTTCATACGAAAATTAACCTTTTTATTTTTAATGTTCTGATTGAAATGAAACGAATCGCTTGATCACAGTCGCATAAATGAAAGAAAAAGAAAGAAAAATACACTAGACATTGTTTATACAGACTAAGAAATGATACAAAAGTAGCTAAAAGCCTCGTATTCAACCAATAACAATAAATAAAAGTTTGACATCATAGTTCCCTGCCATTCGTTGGAAAAAATAAATGGTAATTGAAATGCAAATGGACATTCATTTTATACCTATAAGGTAAATTATCGTATGAAACGGTACAGTACTCAGCTTAAGTTATACAAGATCTCAGCCTAAGAGATATTGAAGGGATGATGAGCCTTTGGGTTCATGTTGATAAAATTTCTTCCGAAGTCAAATAAGGCTGATTTATGTATAAACCAGATTACTACTATACTCCATTTGAAATAAGATTAGAAATTTAAACAAACCTTTTTACAGCCCGTTCAACCGATTTTGACATCTATACCATAGGCATAAGGATGGCATTAAAACCAAAAAAAGTTACACAATACCAACTGTCTACTGCAGCTGCCATTTTTCGTGTCACCAACGCAATAGAAGTCAAAATCGGTTGAACGGACTGTAAAAAAGGCTTATTTAAATGTCTGTCTAAGCTATCTCAAATGGATATAGTATAAAATAATCGGCCTATAATTTGCCCACTGTATACCCACTGCACGCACAGGACTCCACACTGTGAGAGGGAGCGGCCGTAAACCACCTACACAAAAATGACTCGGTACTCATCTGTGCCTCATTTAAAAGCCAAAAAAGTCAGGTCGGCCAGAACTAGAATGATTAAAACTCTACATTTTGTCATTTTAAGTACCTACCTAGTTTCGAAAACACAATTATCTACCTACAATATTTGAACTACAACGTCAATAGTTTGGCCATTTTTAAAATCCAGAAATCTGTTCCTTTTCGGCCGATGAATCATGGCCGGTCTGAACATTATGCTCTCCGAAATTTCGCGTATGTTCACTTACTCACACTCGCCTCATGTCACCGTTTGGTTCATAAACATGGTAGTGGGCAATGCGCTGCCTTCTGCTGAAAGTTCGAATCGGCCATGATTCATCGGCCGTACTAGCATTACAAACGATTCTATTTTTTTAATTATCTATTTTGAACTTTTTGGCGAATGTAATTGTTAAAATAAGTATTTTCTTCGACACTAAATTAGCATAAAATTATTTCTATCCAGATAAACAAGATTATTTCTATGCAGATTTCTAAGTACATATTATACATCCGCTCTTTGACATAAACCGAAGCAGATCAGGCTGCATTTTCCTTACTAAAAAAAATACCGTGTAGCACCACACGCGATATTATGTGAAAATTCTTAAAAAATAAAGAATAAGAGATTGAGTGTGAGAGACAGAGAAAGTTATATCTTTCTTCTCTCTCATGTAACGAAAAGTGAAAAAACGTGACGCGTCCTCGAAATTGCACTCTTAATTCTCGAATCGCCGCCACCTAAGAAGTTTCGCATCCACTAGCAGAGTTAGCACTAGTAATTATCTAAATTTTCCACTAGATAATTACAAGGTATTTTACATGAAACGGACTACACGTTTTTAAGCAGTAACTAGTTCATTTATTGACACCCCCCATACATTTCTATTTTGGCACAGACAACATACATAGACAACTACGTTTAATTTTTTCATTCAATAAAATTATATTCTACGGAATAAGCTTTAATTTAAATTTATACAAATATTTAACAGATTTTTTTAGCTGCATTTTTGAAGAAAAACGGTGTATAACAAAACGTCACACGATTTCAAGATAGTGCTTTAGCAGAAAAAAGCGTTTAATACAAAATACGCTAACTAATATAATATGAAACTATTAATTTGATACTCGCAGGTATTCCATACCTTTGAAAAAAAATAAAAGGAAAAAACGAATTTCGAAACAAAAAAAAGAAAATAAAAAAACGAATTTCGAATTCGAACTTTAAAATAAGGAAAAATTAATTTCGAACTCAAAAAAAGGAAAAGCCAATCAAAATAAAACAAAAAAAGATTAGGTAATTTATGTTTATTTTTTAATTTTATGTATTTCTAAGGATTTCCGTATAAATCAGGCAAAAACCGCTGTTTTAATATCACAACACGCAGCGGATAGGAACGAACGCCCCGCCATAGCCTCTTCTATTTACTTCCTACGTTCAAATTATTAAAGGTAAGTATTTATTTATAAATATACAATTCGTTTCGTGAATAGTTGTTCATTACAATTTATGCTCGTGGACGTATTCCATTTTATGAAAAAAGATTTTAGAGTATTTCTTAGATTTTCGTGATGAAAAAAAAAAAGGGGGGGGGGGGGTTGGTTCTTGGTTTTTTGTGGCAAAAATTCTTGAAAAATCGATCTTAAAACATTTGTTTTAATTTACCACTTTCACCAAACATTAAAATCTTGCGTCGGATTCTCAAGCCAAAAATATTTAAGAACAAAACGTATGATTATCAAACAGCACATGTTAGGTACTTAAAATCAGTTAATTATGAAAATCAGTCCAGGTGTCCTTTACAAACAAAAATACAAAGCTTTTCTGTTTATAATATAAATGTAGATTAACCAGCAAAGTTGATAGTTTTAAAGGAATACGCACACTGACATAATGCATAAATAAAGTTACATCAACAGTAGTAAAAACTAACCTAACGGTACATCAAGCAATTTTTCACGAAACGAACCGTAAATACGTATAAGATAATATTGAAAATAAGAGGGAATGGATGTCAAAACATTTTGTAAGCACGACACACTGAGATCTGAATAAAAACTATTATTTTGTGAAAATCACAGATAAATTATTTTAAAAAGAACGGTAAAGTAACTACATACAGAAATGTAGGTATTATTTTTGGTAACATATTATTATTATATTTATTGTAAAGTAACATGTGTCGTGCTAAAGTATATCTCTGATAAAATAACGCCTGAACTTACTGTACATATTTTCAAACAACTGTATTAATTTTTATATCTAATATTTTAGAATTAACAATAAAAAAAAGGAATTTGGCATAAAGAGAATAACATAATAAGTTATACATCGAATTTAAGACTTCATAGTCAAGTTTTAAATAAAAAATAAATCGTAAGGCAATTCTAATGTGTGGAATAATGATCTTGCTCCAAGAACAAGAAGAAGATTAAAATAAAATATAATTTTAGAATCGATTTTATACAAGCAGGTATTTAGTCGATTATTCCGTAAACTCGCAAGTTAGTCGAATAGTCTGAATCGACTAAATTTTTACAGTACACCACTCGTTTATTAGAGTTCCATACAGTGTTCGGTACTGTTTTCAAGTCATACACGAGTTTTTAAAAGTAACTGGTATTTAAAGAGTTCACCAAAAGTTCCAGAAAAATAAATTACAAGTTCGTAACATTCACTGTATCACATCACTGTTCACTGCGTTTGTACTGACGTATCACCGTTATTGTAACCGTTATTTTATCGTTATTGCAACAGTAACCGTTATTTTTTTACCGTTATTTTAAGTTATTGGAGTTATTTGTTCACTTCGCCTTTGAGTGCTCGTTCGAGGACGCATTTTGAAGCTATTTCTACGGTGACTGTGTTGCTGATGGTCGATAGTTGTCCTTGGTCGGTGTGACCGGTTATTTCTGTCAATGGCTCGGTTAAAATGCGTAGAGATGACACCTTTGCTCTCTGGTAAGCGCTCACTGTGTTCATGCCGAGGAACCTGTAAGTAAATAGGTATTTATTAGTATTTTATTGTGCGTTAGGTAAGGGTTAGTTCAGACCGCGACGCGACGCTGCGCGCACTTTTTAACAATTATCGAACTTATTTTCTTCACGAAAAGGTATAATTTCAGTGCGAGCGTTGACATGTGTCTAAGTACGCTGAGACGCGCGGTGCTGCGCAGCGCGTGTACCTTATTGTGTAGTAAATAAATTCGATATTGTATCGCATTATAAAAAAGTGCGCGTCGCGTCGCGGCTCGGTGTTAGTTGCCGTCAGGTGGAAGGTCAAACTATAATTAAAGTAGTAAATTATATCTTTAAACAATTTTGGATATTTATAAGAAGGCATGAAACACTGATTATTTGAAAAATTAAAAATATAGCCTATAATTCTAGAGGAGAAACTTCACGGGAAATCAACTAAACTCACAGAAAACATATCAACGTCATCAAAATAACAAGTCTGACCTGATAGCTACGTAGCACACTAAGAGCGCGGCGCCGGCGGCGAGCACGCGCGCGACGGGCGAGGCCGCCAGCTGCACGCACATCCACGCGGCCGCGCCCGCGCCGCACATGCACGCCACGGCCAGCGCCGTGCGCGCCCAGTGCGCCACCGTGAACCCGCGCTCCCATACCACCCTGGAACAACATTATTATTATTTAATACATATCAAAGTGAGTGTCGTCATATCATATACTAGTTTTTGACTTCGGCTTGTGAGTATCGGAAATTAAAACGTTAATTATGTCACTTTTTGTTCGGAAAACCGGAAAGCGCCCTCTATCAACGCGACCTCGCGTTCACTCAGGTTCACCGAACAAAAACGACGATCGCTTTTAAATAGGACGCGCCTTTAATCGATTCTTATGGCGCTTTCGAGTAAGGAAATCCTAAATAGGAAAGTAAAATTTGAGGGAAAGAAATTGAATGACCCGAATATTAAACACGGTGTTAAAACCAACAAGATTATTTTGGCAATATTACTGTATGGGACTATGCAATTATAACACTGAATTTAAGATGTAACCGGTTTTAGGTGTAAAAACCGGCCAAGTGCATGTCGTACCATGCACAATGAAGGGTTCCGTAGTTGGGATAAATTTATAAAACAAACTTAACATTGTAGTTGAAAAACTTGTTCTCCGATACAGAATGTATGGGAGAACATGTTTTTACAACTGCAAATTTAAGTTGGTCGATTATTACTCGGTAACTTATAGAGCCTACGTAGCGGTGATAGTTTTTCTTTTAATTTCATTATATATACTACTGCCGTGAATTTTTTCACATATGCAAACCCAACCATTTAGCTGGCAGGGGGGGGGACACTTGGCTCTAACAAAAATTAGCACTTTAAAGCTTAATATTCCGGCAAACGGATAACTGAATCCAAAAATGGTTGTAACAAACTCACATTATTTTTAAACGACCTTTCCAGCGATACCCTGCACCATGTGATTGACGAGAAAAAAATAAACCATTCCTACTTTACGTGTAGGGGAGGAAACCTAAAAAAAATATTTTTTACGATTTTTTTTACCACTTTGTCGGCGTCGTTTATATTATTATTATTTATTTATTTCGAACACATACAGATTCATAATGTTGTTAGTAACACCTATAAACTACGTTAGTAACAGAAATAAAATTATAAATACACACAAAACTAATTTAAAAACCGGAACATATAATTATGTCCGCTTCCTGCAGCACCAGACCTGCAGCTGTGCATACGGGTCCTGTGCTCCAGGAATGGGCAATCAGGCTTGTCCGCTATCACCTTTAAAAAGCACCCTAAACGCTATTATATGTATATCCATACCAAATTACAGGCGGCACATGGCGAAACCTTGTTGACTACGGAACCCTAAAAAGGCATTTGGAAAGTTTCCAAATCCTTTTTTTACATTTAAAACGAAATATTCGGTGTTACGATATTATTTATTGGATTTCATAATCAATATTTTAGACAACTATACTCCATTTGAAATAAGATTAGACGTACAGATAAGCCTTTTTTATATTCCGTTCAACCGATTTTGAATTCTATTGCGTTTGTGGCATGACAAATGGCAGCCGCAGTAGATAGTTGGTATTTTGTAACTTTTTTTCTTTTAATGCTATCCTTATGCCAACGGTATAGAAGTCAAAATCGGTTGAACGGACTGTAAAAGGGTTTGTTTTAATGTCTAATCTTATTTCAAATGGGGTATAGGTAGCCAGTCATATTTCCATACAGTAATATTGCCAAATTAATCAAAACATCGAAATATTTAACATCTATTTGCGACGTTGTCCACTTTCAGAATACACACTCTATGAATTTAGAATAATCATTTATTCCACGAACCTGTTAGTCTCCTGCACTATGTAGGGCGTGTTGCAAACTTTGCACTTTAAACCATCAGGACTCTGTGCGCTCTGAAAATACAACAATAATTTCATTAAAAAAATTAAAGTAATAAAAACTAAAACCCAACTACGACTAAAAAGGTATAAACAAGACACCACAGACTGACAAATTAAAAATCCGGAGTCACACGTGTTAGGGCATAAATCGAACAGATTACATACATACATACATTCCGGTCAAAATCATAACCCTCCTTTTTGCTTCGCCGTAGTCGGGTAAAAATAAGCATAGTATTATGCTACTACTAAGCTATTGTAAAAATGTTGAAGTAAAACATCGTGCGTAAACTGACAACCCTGAGATATTTTCTCGACAGCATGTGAAGCCAAGTCAGAGGCCCATGGGCAGCAAAAACTCTGACACCAGGTTAGTCACTAACCACGACAAGGAAAGAAAGAATGTTGCTTTATTTTTTCTATTTAAAAATGTAATTGTTTCGTAAACTAGCCACCCGTCCCTGTTTCACACGGTTTTTACTTTTAAATTAATTATTATTGTATTATATTCATAAACCTTACGAAATAAATTCTCTAAAAGTGTGAAAACTGCATCAAAATCTCTTGTGTTGTTTAGAATAACAAACCGGAGACACGAAATGCGGTTTTAATTTATAATCATGTATAGATTTTGTTGAATAAAGGAGATCATAAATTATCATTATCGATTGCTACGAAACCGCGTAGCCAGTGGCGTAGCAAGTTTCGTAGACCTGTCGTAGCGGCCGCTACGATGCGATACCCAATATTAACTTTTCAATCGCGACTAGAATGGTATGTATCCAGTAAATTCACGGTGGTAGCCCGCGAAATTAAAATTTTCTTAGGCCAGTGACACTGACCTGCAGGTTGTATTTTGATCAAAATATGATTCGCGACCGTAACAAATATGTATTTACAGAATTTTATTATAATCATTGGAATGATTAATACATCTCTCTAGGTTAGATGTATTCTCCATGTCATGAAAAAGTCAAAATCATGAAATAAAAATTCAATGGAACAAATCTAACATATAGAGATGTATTCATTATTGTAATGATTATAATTATTCTGAAAATATATATTCGTTACGGTCGCACCTCGTCGCGGGCGTTTCCCTCCTACTGTCAAATTACTGAATACGATTTAAAGTCTCAAGTATAGCAGAAGTGTATTACCTCAACAAGCCAGCGGCTCAGGCAGTCGTGATGTACGGCAGACACGTCACCGGTACAGCGACACGGTCTGATGAGCGGCTCGGAGCGCGCGCTGTCGTAGCAGATCCAGCAGTCCCGAGCTGAGCCCACGCTCCCCACCAAGGAATCAGTTTCCACATTCTGCTGTAAAGGTGAAATTGAATGTTAATTAATTGTTCTATATCTAAATTTAACTTAAGGAACTGTAGAACTGATGGCAAATTCTCATATTTAAAACGTTTAAATCTACTCGTAATCCCAGCGACAATCAATGTCGAAAACTTGTCCAAAATGTAGGTAAATTAGAGGTATTTTGGTCAGTGGGTCGTTTTAGGGGCGGCGTTGACAGTGAGAGAGTGAGAGAGATAGAGAGAGAGTTGAGAGAGAGAGAGAGAGAGTTGAGAGAGAGATAGAGAGAGAGAGAGAGTTGAGAGAGAGAGTTGAGAGAGAGAGAGAGAGAGAGAGTTGAGAGAGAGAGAGAGAGAGTTGAGAGAGAGTTGAGAGAGAGAGAGAGTTGAGAGAGAGAGAGAGAGAGTTGAGAGAGAGAGAGAGAGTTGAGAGAGAGAGAGAGAGAGAGAGTTGAGAGAGAGAGAGAGAGAGAGAGAGAGAGTTGAGAGAGAGAGAGAGAGAGAGTTGAGAGAGTGGAGTGAGTGAGTTGAGAGAGATAGAGAGTGGACAGATTGAGACTGAGATTAGAATCCGACCGTTCTTAAAAATACGGATGTTGCCCCTCAATTTAAACATGACAAGGTTTTTAAAAGCGATCTAATCGATAAATCGTGAGTTCGTTTTCTTATTACCACACACGCGCCAAAAATCAATCAACCTATTCATCACCATCATTTCAGCCGAAAGACATCCACAGCTGGACATAGGCCTCCAAGCACCGCCACTTCGACCTGTTCTGTGCTTCTCAACCTCTTAATTGGATGAAATAAATAGACATAAGAGATTACAGTATCGATACTGATACAATAGTGTCTAAATCCTAGATAACCCTAGAAAAAAAAGACTGTCTATCTCTATAGTTTCAAAAAATATTCACAAGAAGTGCAGACTATTTTTAATCAATCAGACACCACGACCTATCAAAAACCTAAAAGCGCTGTAACTCACCCGCAATTTGGTCTGCAAATCCAAGACCGCATCATGAATAGATTCGCCATCCTCCTTTATAGCTAACGGTGGTCGAAATACTTTTAGAACAATCTTCGTGATCGCACAGCGCCAATACAAGACTATTTCGAGAAGAAACTGAGCCTTCTGCATCCAACATATTCGGTAGAACTGGGTAACAGTCTGAGAATATAAAACCAAAAGGTTCTTGAAGCGATTTTGAACCCAGAATGTGCGTGAACCGGTACCAGAATGTGTACAAAACATTGACGAAGCAATAACAGCGGTAAACGACATATTTTTTTTTTTTAATCAACTCGCTTGTGCTCATTAAAACTTTGTGGACTTGGCTTAAGAATATATTGCATAGACAACATATACTTTTAAAAGGGCATAAACTTTTAAAGGGACATAAACAAGTCATAATTCGAGGTTCGGCTCTTGTCTATTTCCTCCTCCAATATTGGACCAATTTAAAAGATATTTTATAAATTGAATAAGAAGGATATTTACAGTGCCCCTGTTTTTCTTTTTTCATTAATTTGTACAATAGGCCTCTGATGACAGCGGTCTAAACAGGCAATTTTGAGCATTTTCTGAGGGGTACCAACAACACGGCAAATATAGGGGCTTTGAACTAGTTGATATTTATTTTACAATAAAAAAATATTGTTCTAAGGTCATAAACCAGAGAGCGTTTGTATGGAGAGGGGACCGGCCCTATTTCCTCTTAAATTCTGGATATATTTCGTTTTGGCTCTGTCAAAACTGAATGGATTTGACTAAGAAAATAAGTGCTACATAGATATACTTTTACAAGAGAAGTTATTAGTAAATTTTTATCCTCTGAAATATAAAAAATAGGGGAGCAGAGTGACGACAGGCGAATTACAAAAAATCCTAGAAATAATCTTAGGACTGACATCTACTTATAAATTCGATAATATAACACAAAAGCGTAAGCATAATAAGCTTGAAGACAACTAACCGATACCACAATGATTTATATAATTATTATAATAAAAAGACAACGGAGTTCGTTTTGTAACGAAGTTTCCAATACAATAGACATAAAAAACACGTTTAAAAAAAAAATGAAACAGGATTAAAAAATATTTTTCGCCAGTATGTTTATGCAACAGGGGGCGGGATTTGTGCCTGGATCACAATCCAGCCTGGTTGCTACGGAGAAATTCCAGATAGAAAAACCCGACCTGGGAATCGAACCCAGGACCTCATGCCCAGCAGTAGCGCTTGCGACCAGAACAACGACGCAGTCAAAAAATAATTAGCATAATTTTGAGTTTTTATCGCTTTAGCGACATTTTTTAGAACAACGCCGCATTATAACGTTATCGCTTAGAACAGCAGTACAATTTATAGAGACAGACATCAATTCACGTTTCAAGTTGTTTGTACTTTCGTTTTATGATCTTTTCGCATAATACAGAGTGTAAAAAAACCCTGTCCGAAAAGGGCACATGGGTACTGCAATAAAACTACAAGAAAAAAAAAAATGAAAATAAAAAAAGTTATTGCAATTTGAAATTCACGTTTTAAGTACCAAAATTACCCCAATTTAATTATAAATTAGCAAATTTTCTACAGAGGTCATAAGTTATGACTTGTAGACACCCACTAAACGACCGCCGCCCGGGTAAAATTCCCCATTGAAAAAAAATGGGGCGAATTTGTTTTTAAGCCCACTTTTTTTTGTTGCTGTCGCGAGCAAGGGGGGGGGGGATTTTTTTCGCGCGCGAAAGCATGGCAGCGGTTAAATAGCCTCTCAGTATGATTCTGAACAACACCCTCACGGATCGGAGAAGGTTTTTGTTACACGCTGTTTATCAAGTTATAAATTCACCACTGTTCATTAATTTCTAGATAATTATGTATTGTCACAGCCTGGTGTCATTGACCGACCGATATACAGTTCGCAGTTTATCTCAAGTTATCGCGCATAACTGCAATAAAATGTGTTTGTGTATTGTCATTTCTCTGTCTGTTTTTTGTTCTGGAGTTTTTTGTAGCGAAATACCAAAATACTTTTTAACAGTCGACTAATTAATTGTAAGTATGTTGTAGATTAAAATCTTATAATGACACAAGGGTGACATGATATAAATATTACGTATTAAAGTTTCAAAAATATTTCGTTAATATAAAATATTCGAGACGTTTCGGGTTGAAACCGGCCATGGTCCGAGTTCCCACTTAGTTTTTCAAGACTTCGCCAACCGTTTGTCGAGACTTAACGTGACCAGAGGGCTGGCCTATTTTTTTTGGCCAAAGAATCAGTATTGCCATACAAAGTGGCAATGCTGCCAGCCTTTTGGGCATTTTTCCTGTTGACAGCGATGCGGACGAATTTTTTGATGCCCTATGATTATCGCCTTTTTTATTTGTAACAGGAACTTATTACGAACCGCTCTCGCCACAATCCGTTCGGCCATTATGGACGAAGCTTCTAGAATAATCTAGAAGCTTCCTAAAAAAATAGACAACGCGCACCTTGTTTTGACATATACAGGGTGTAAGGGACAGCCCTCCGCAGACTGATGGGATGAATTCAGCATAACTATCATACTAAGACGATCGGTACATGAAATTATTTCAGGAACGTTATGGGAATCCAATACACCTGATTTGTATTATTACTTCACGCGTAATAATACTGATTGATTTATCGTTACCGTGGCAAAAACCACGTAGCCGCACTGCCCGTGTGGGGGGGGCGCGCGCCCGTGTATTTTAATATCCATTTCTGGTTTATTTTGATTTTAGCTGTTTTATTTACATAAATGGAGTGCTGCTTACAGAGAATGTAATTTTACATTGAAATAAAGGAATAGTAACTGAAAAAACGATAAAAAAAGGAAACTTTCCTGAGAAAATTTCCGGTGGAATATGATTCAAAATAAGGAGCTGAATGCCCCCTGTTAATTTGCGGAGGGCTGTCCCTTACACCCTGTATATTGGTCTGACGTCCGTGAACTGAGCTCCGCAGCTGTGAAAATTTACGAAACTATTTCTTCGACCCAAAACCCTGATATAAACATATTATAGTGTCATGTGTTATGTTAAAGTACTTATAAAAAGTCTCATTATTTTAAGTCTGTATGTTTTTAAATTATGTAAATATGTGTCTTTAATTATCATTTTATGTAAATACGTGTCTATAATTTTAATTTTATGTGTATTACGCAAATACAGCGCAGTTTGGTATAAAAGTCTCCTAACTCTTAACAATGTTTTGTTTTCTTTAAGTATATCGTTAAATCTGCAATAAATAAATAACACCTTTGGTATAAAAATAATCGTCGAAGCAAACGACGATAATTTTTATACCAAAGGTGTTATTTATTTATGGACCGATAGCAATTTTATTAGCACGAATGAATTGGTCACGCGAATGGATTCCAAACGTAGTTCAATTCATAAAACGACTTAAAATAGAAACGTAGTTCAATTCATAAAACGACTTAAATCTGCCTAGCCTTTTCCCAACTATGTTGTGGTCGACTTCCAGTCTAACCGGATGCAGCTGAATACCAGTATTTTACATGGAGCGACTGCCTATCTGACCTCCACAACCCAGTAACTGGGCAATACGATACCCCTTGGTAAGACTGGTTGTCAGACTTTCAGGCTTCTGACGACCCGTAACGACTGTCAAAGATCCACGAAAACAGCCGGGACCAACGGCTTAGCGTGCTTTCCGAGGCACGGAGGAGTCTCGGTATGTAAAGATGGTCACCCATCCACAGACCAACCCCGGCCAGCGAAGCTTAACCTGATAGATCGACCCGTTCCTTCCCCGATGTCATTAATGTTCAGTCCAAGAAGATAAACTCAGAAAGGACATATGAATGAAAAAAGTCACATTACTAGCCAGGACATTGGTTTACCTGGCCACAAATTGTTATTTTAGTATAACAAAGGTGTATTTTACTATTATACCGCGAATCGACTTATTTACTTAGAAACAATTTAGTTTATTACGAAGCCCGCCATGAAATACATAATTGTATACATAGATGGTCAGAAACCTTAGCAATGATTTTACACGTGGTTCCTTGAAATCATATCGTATCTTCATCCTTACTAATATTATAAATGCGAAAGTAACTCCGTCTGTCTGTCGCGCTTTCACGCCCAAAACTACTGAACCGATTTAAATTAAATTTAGTACACAGATAGTCTAGAGCCTGAGAAAGGACATAGGCTACTTTTTATCGACATACCACGCGGGTGGAAGCTAGTGATAATGTCGCGTCGTATGACGATTTATCTGACATACCTTGGCGTCATGATGGTTCGCTAACAGGTCCGCGAGTCGCGCGTCGTCTAACTGGCGAGCCAGCAAGCGGCGCGGGTTGAGCAACCACAGGCGCTCGGGAGCCATCGAGTTCCACAGCACACACGGGAACCATAGCGCCACGCCAATCTCCGCTAGGCGGAATACTAGGTCGTGCCAGTTGCGGGATACCACTGGGACTCTGTGGGGAAGACATTAAATAAGAAACGCTCTAGAAAAAATAAAATATTAATTTTAAAAAAAACTGTAATGGGGAGTGCCGACAGAAGTTGAAAAGTTAAAACTGGTATTAGCGCCATCTATATTCTATATTACGGTTATCCATAAGTTTACCCCCTATCAAAAATCGCTCACCGCGCCTAAAGAAGCTTCTAAACACTTTTACTAGATGGTTTTGTATTAAAAAACAAAATTGAGACCTTGACACTGACTTTTTCAGGCGATTTCTACCAGTCAACTGCTACCCTAAGAACTTGGTTTCAATAAAAAAGGTTTCTGAGGGCCTAGATAAGTGACAATCGCTTCGAAAGCGTTTCGTATTTCTACAACGACTTTCAACAGAATTGACATAAGCTTTTCGATAGCTTTGTCAGTTCCATACATTTTTGCCTTTTCCATCATCGTTATCGCTGATAGAATGTCGCGTTGTCTAGGCCCTCTGCACCGCTTATTGTAGATATACTTAGAAAAAACGGCGTAGAAATTTTTTCCTTCAGATATGAGCGATCAGTTTCCCAGAAAGTGATACAAAAAACAGTGAATAAGTACCTACCCGATAGACTTTCCTTATCTGCTTGTTATAACGTACACTTTCCGAGAATTGATGAGAAGAAATAACTTATCTACACAGAAACTTGAACAGGTTTCGATTAAAATTCACGTCCAAAACAGGGTTTTATCACACAATAAAATTTCGTCATGTCTCGAAGCATCCAAAAAATGTTCACTGATTGATGACCGACGAATAGGATGAAACCTACGTAAGGGTTTGGCTTGAACTTAGAATTTAAATGAGACGCAACTCTGAAAGAACCGCGCCTAATCCGCACGTAAAACTAAACAAAATCTAAACAGGACTGTTTGAGAGATCGTAAAACAAGAAGTGGGCGAGTATGACTCAATATTCGCAAAATAAGCGTAGTAGTAAATGACCTGCTTCCTTTAATTGAGCTTACCACTGCGGAGATAATGATGGTAGTGTATCATTAGTCCTTGCCTTTGTGCACTTGAATTGATTACTTGTGTTGCAAAGTCCGTTCAATCAATCTGCCTAGCCTTTTCTCAACTATGTTGGGGTCGGTCAGTCTAAGCGGATGCAGCTGAATACCAGTATTTTACATGGAGCGACTGCCTATCTGATAGGCAGTCGCTCCATGTAAAATACTGGTATTCATGTCTCCACAACCCAGTAACTGGGTAATACGATACCCCTTGGTAAGACTGGTTGTCAGACTTTCGGGCTTCTGACGACCCGTACGAACTGTCAAAGACATACAAATGACAGCCGGGACCAACGGCTTAACGTGCTTTCCGATGCATGGAAGAGTGTCGGTATGTAAAGATGGTCACCCATCCACCGACCAACCCCGGCAAGCGTAGCTTAAGGTGGATGCGATAAGGTGGCCCGCGAAATTCAATTTTTCTTAGGTTTTTTGAAATTTGCAAGTTGATCATAATATTATTTGCGACCGTAACAAATATGGCTTTAAACATTTTTTATCATTAGAATCAGCAATACAACTCCTTAAGTTCATGTAAGTGCATTGAATGACGGTTTCATGAAATCGTCATTCATTCAGTCATTCATACAACCAGATACTGACCTGCAAATTGTAAACAACTTAAGAAAATTTGAATTTCGCGGGCTACCTTAGCGCATCCCCCTTAACCTGAAACCTGAACCTGAGTGTTGCAAAGTCCGTTAAGATATTTAAATCTCAAGGAGCATTAAGATATGATTGCGACCAGGGCTGCACGCGGCAGTGCAGCTACAGCAGGGCAGTGGCGGGGTTCGGAATCATGCCTTTATTCTCCTTGTCTGAAAGATCCCTCGAGACCCCTCGAGTAATTCTTTGAGTGACATGGACTGATGTAGAAGATTTCTTTTGAGGAACGCCCTACACAACCTGTACATTGCTGTCGGAATGTAATCTCATATACATTCCGAGCACGGCAGCAAATTCATCACAGCGATAACACGTGAATTGACAATAAAATTGGCAAAAAAACAGCAAGACGCCACGAACGACTGGTGCTCGGAATCTGCGTCCAACGGCAGCGGTAGGCAGTGGTCACTTACTTGGTCTTCCAGAACTCGCTGAGGGTCTCGGAGGCAAGGAAGCCGGCGATGAGGATGAGCATCAGGGCTTGGCTGATGAGGCCGAAGCGGGACTGATGCAGCTGAGAGACGTTCACGGAGCGAGGGTCCACCGTGCCGTCAGCTGCCAGGTCCGTTTGTATACCCTGCAGACAAATTCACTATTTTATACAACTCTAGACTGGTTGGTGATTTCACACTTATATTAACTTATGTCCTGGTTTCCTCACGATGTTTTTCCTTCATCAAATAATAGGCTGGTATTTATTCTTTAAGATAATATGACATTTAAACACGCCCTTTTTTTAAACAGGGCAAAAAAATCAAACTGGCTGAACACATCCGAAGGGAGAGGTGTACCTACAACCTGTGCGCATTAACATGGCACCTGGCTCGGAACTCAATACTCCCCCCACTACCCGCGCGGCGCCCCGTCGTCGCCGTGCGGGGAAGCGAGGGGAGCTCCAAATGTCATTAAGCCAGGTGCCATGTTCATGCGCACGGGTTGTATGGTACACCCACATTCCAGCAGTTATGTTTAAGTCCCATGTAATAGGGGGCGAGCCAATTGCCATCCAACTGGGCACCAATCTCCGGACAGCTACTTACTGAGAAATTCCAGGTGGAAATCCAAAAACCCAATACCACAAACCCAGGAACTCACTCTCAGCAGTAGGGCTTGCGACCACGAGACCTTCGAGAAAGTAACCTGACAGAACGTCCATTGTTTACACATCAGGAAGACTAACGACCTAGGTGACTGGTCTGATTGGATGCAGAAGGCAAGGAGCTGGGTCTAGTCGAATAAGTCTGTGCACAAACTTATAGATCTACTAGCTGCACCACGCGGTTTCACCTGCGTAAGTGTCGATCGTGAGGGAATATCGGGATAAAAAGTATACTATATAACCTTCCTCGATAAATGGCCTATCCAACACAAAAAGAATTTTTCAATTCCAACCAGTAGTTCCTGAGATTAGCGCGTTCAAACAAACAAACAAACAAACAAACTCTTCAGCTTTATAATATTAGCATAGTTGCGAAAGTGAGTTTGTTGTTTGTTACACTTTCACGCTAAAACGGCTGAACGGATTTAGATGAAATTTGGCACACGGGTACACCATGACCTGGAATAGGACATAGGATACGTTTTAACCCTATATTCCCACGGGATCGAGACCTACGCGGGTGAAACCGCGAGGCACAGCTAGTTTATAATATTACTAGCTGATGCCCACGACTTCACCCGCGTGGATGTCGGTTATTATATACTAAAACCTTACTCGAGAACCACTCTATCCATTGGTGAATACAGCATGAAAATCTGTGCAGTAGTTTTTGAGTTTATCGCGTACAGGACGACACACAGACGCGGCGGAGGACTTTGTTTTATAATATGTAAGGATATATAGTTAGGATTAGGATTTAAACAATGTTTTTTCCTCAACCGAAACGTGATAACCCGTGATCGGAAAAGGGTGGGCTAATCTACCTAAAGTTTATAGAACAGAGACAAAAAAAGTGGAGACTTCCTTACGACTAAAATATTTTTTCGGGACTAATGTCGGGGTTTCGGGACATCACTGTACAACCAAAATTAATAAAGTAAAACAACTATCGAATTAATTTCCTGTTTCTGTTTTAAAAAAAGAGTTTGTACGATTTATTGTTTTCAAAAAATAAAGTTAATCTCCTTATCTTCGTTTGAACGATGTAAGTAAGCGCGGAAAGCTAATGTAGGTAATTTACATACCAGCTTTAATAATTACATTTAAAAATTCGGGACATTACTCCCAGAAAAATATTTTTTCGTAAGGCGTCTCCACTATGTCACTGTTATTTTTCTAACTTTAGGTATTTTAGCTCACCTTTTTGCGATCACTGATTAACGCACCAAACCAATCATTAGTAGGTATAAGCTCAGACCAAATAAAAAACCAAGACCGGGCGATGCGAACAATACAGTGAAGCATGCCAAAACTACACATTTACACCCACTTACAATCGAACTACCATCAAACTAAACTACACCTCACTTAGTGCACACATGTTTACGAAACCGGCCTCACGTCACTGTTGACAGCGCTCTGTCTTGGTTTTTTATTTAGTCTGAGGCTATAAGTACAATTATAAATATTTATATTGTGGTATAACTAACAAAAGTTCATGAATAATTAATGATTTTTTATTATTTTTCTTAATTTTTAATACCAGCAAAATCCTTGACAACCTGGCAGCGAAACTACATTTTATTTATTTATTTATTTAACCATTTATGTACACACATAATAAAAGAACAGAAAAAAGAACGTACAAAGGTGATGCTTATTTCTAAAGAAATCTCTTCCAGCACACCTGCGATAGGAAAGTAGATAAGAGATTTAGACACCGTGTGTAAAATTCGTGAGAAAGTAAACTACATAATAATCAAAACAATTCACTTAATAAAACTAAAACAAATAATATGATCATACACTTACATACAAATATACATACATACCTACTTCATAAATATATATCTTTATAATAAATAAATACATACGCAACTATGACGAAGTGGAAAGATAGTGTTCTTTCACTCTTCTTTTAAACACTGCAACAGTTTGGCAGTCCCTAATATCAGGCGGAAGGGAATTCCATAACCGCACCGCGTGCACAGTGAAGGAATAGTAGTAGAAGTCAGTGGAATGGGGGGGGGGATCAGAAGGACGGGCGAAGGAAAAACGCTCCCGCAGATAGGATGGAGTTTTAGGATTGTGAAGAAGGTTATAAAGTAGACACAATATCCGAGAGTTCCTGCGAAGTCGAATAGGGAGCCACTTGAGTAGGTTGCGAAAGTAAGAAACGTGATCATACTTTTTAAGGTTAAAAACAAAACGAATACAGATATTTTGCAAACGCTCAAGTTTATTTAAAAGCTACATTTTGCTCATGTTTTGTTCATGAATTTTCAATACATTCATTCATCAATTCAACAAAGTCATGAATAAATGTTTTATTATTATTACTTTTCATCATTTTGATTACTTCTTCGAACGAAGGGTTGATTATTATTTTTCTTAATTTTGAATACCAGCAAAAATCCTTAACAACCTGGCAGCAAAACTACATTTTGCTCATGTTTTGTTCATGAATTTTTTAATTAATTCATTCATCAATTCAACAAGATCATGAATAAATGTTTCTTTTCATCATTTTGATTACTTCTTCGAACGAAGGGTTCCGTACCACCGTACAATCTTTGACACATTTTTTTTTAAAGAGTTTATTTTAAAAAACGCTGGAAAACACTCATTTCTCGTGTGGTGGTTTACCCCTTTAATTTTTACCTTTTTTTTTTTTTTTTATGAAGCCAATACTGTCATAGTAATCATACACACTGTAAAAATTTCAATTGTCTATCTATTATGGTAGCCATAGTTACGTTATACTTGCACAAGTTTAAACTTGCACAAATTTGCGTAACACCGAATGGTTCGGATACTTGTGCTGATTCATCCCACACACGTCTTGTATAAGTCCAATTCTGTGCAAGTATATGGTAACGTGCGTGTCGCCTGCATTACGCTTCAAGAGATACAGGCCTGTGATGGACGGACAGACACAGGCGCGATCGCAGCCCAAGATTTAGGGGGGGGGGGGGGGGGGGGGGCACCATTGGTGCCGAGGAATATTTTTAGGGAAATGGTTACCTAATTGATCAGTACCTACTCTCAAATCTTTTTTTGTACCTAATTGCACATCGGGGTCACTGTGGCTCAAGTAACTACAGTTTTTAGTTAGCAAAGCACGTAAATCATTAAGTCCAAGACAGCTTGAATGATTTTGGGGGGGTCATGACCCCTAGGACCCACTCCCCCCCCTCGGACCGCGCCTGGACAGACAGCGGAGCCTTAGTAATAGGGTCCCGTTGGCACGGACTTTGGGTACAGAACCCTAAAAATCCTTGAAAACCAGTCTGCACAATATATATGTTGATTACGTATGTACAATCTAAGACGCCACGCAGTAAGGTCTTTAAAAATTATGGAATGCAAATAATTATTATAGATATGATGAATAGGAAAATGGCTTATTTTTTATTTAATAACTATTTCCTCATTCGTAGGATAGGTAATGATGACAGGTAAATTTTCCGCAGTGCTCATAACACTAATGCATGCAGTACACTAATGGTTGTCAGAACTACATGATGACAGTAATGAACCACTTCTTGCCAATGTTAAAGGTTAGGAATGATTTATAGATTGGAGAATACCTAGTCATATTATGTCATACTCATAGGAAGGCGGTAGGCTGATGATGATCAATATGTTACTAATGATAGGTAGGTAGATACGGTCAGCAACAACAGCAGACATTTTCATCTATACTCCATTTGAAATAAGATTAGACGTATAGATAAGCCTTTTTTACATTCCGTTCAACCGATTTTGAATTCCATTGCGTTGGTGGCATGAGAAATGGCAGCCGCAGTAGATAGTTGGTATTGTGTAACTTTTTTTGCTTTTAATGCTATCCTTATGCCTACGGTATAGAAGTCAAAATCGGTTGAACGGACTGTAAAAGGGTTTGTTTTAATGTCTAATCTTATTTCAAATGGGGTATAAATTAACATAAAATTATTCGATAAGTACTTACTACATTGTATTTCAGCATCCTATCCCAACGATCTTTACTACTATTATAAATGCGAAAGTGAGTTTGTTTGTTACGCTTTACCACTGAAACGGCTGAATGGATTTGGATTTTTGGCACATGGGTAGACCATGAACTGGGTTAGGACATATGATACTTTTTATCCCGATATTCCCACGGGATCGAGACCGAGACCTATGCCGGTGAAAACGAGGGGCGCAGCTAGTTTCATATATTAGTTAAAAAGTTCTCTCTTCAGAATCTTTTAATTTTCCTTCTGTTCCGATTTGAATTACATAATGAGGTCAATAATTAAGATTTTAAATAATTGAAATGTTATTCGACTTTTTCGGTGACTGTACTAGAAAGAGAATTATATAAAAATAAAAAAATGCTTCGATAATTGCTTTAGCTAAATAAAGTAAGTACCTAATGCCATAACATTACCAACCTGATAATGTTCCCCCTCCTGGAACTCAGGCCTCCTCTCTGAGAGAGAGAGTGGGCCGTAATCCACCACGCGGGTCCAGTGCGGGTTAGTAGATGTCACAAGACTTAACATTTTTGGTTCTTGGACATTCCGTTTCGCTTTTCTTTTGTCTATTAAAATTTGTGGTTAATGCTCATATTGGTCATTTAAATAAATAAAAAAGTAGGCTTGACAAGTTTTTTTAAGGATTTTGTTTTGCAAACTTGTAATTCCTATTATGTATAACATGTCTGATTTGTAATCCCCATATTATTAATGTAAAATACATGTAAAATAATTATGTAAACATTAAGTTTGACAGATGATTTATGACTTTCTGAATAATAGCTTCACAGTGTTTAGTAATTAAATATACAATAGTCAATACGAGTATCAAGGCTTGTCTTCCTGTTATGGTGATTGCACTCCACAGCACAGCCTGCTGATGATTTCAAATGTCGGAGTATCGTCAATTTAATACGTTTGACTAATGATTTATGACTTACTCAATAATAGCTTCACAGAGTTTAGTCATTAAATATACAAAAGTCCAAACGAGTATCAAGCCTTGTCTTCCTGTTATGGTGATTGCACTCCACAGCACAGCCTGCTGCTGATTTCAAATGTCAGAAGTATCGCCAATTTATTATTTATTTATTTATTAAAACTTTATGCACAAGTAAAAAAAAAAAAACTGTACAAAGGCGGACTTAATGCCTGAGGCATTTTCTACCAGTCAACCTTAGAGTGATGCAGAGACAAACATGGCAGGTGCAACATACATTTATTACCCGTTGAGGCACCTGTCTCACCGCCGACGAGGAAATGATTAGCTATCAACGATTTCCTAGATCAAGAAACACACAAAATATAGGTTCCACTTATGTAAAGAGATCTGCATAGCCTTTTCGCAACTATGTTGGGGTCGGCTTCCAGTCTAACCGGATGCAGCTGAATACCAGTATTTTACACGAAGCGACTGCCTATCTGACTTCCAAAACCCAGTAACTGGGTAATACGATACCCCTTGGTTACACTGGTTGTCAGACTTTCGGGCTTCTGACGACTCGTAACGACTGTCAAAGATCCACAAATGACAGCCGGGACCAAAGGCTTAACGTGCTCTCCGAGGCACGGAGGAGTTTCGATACGGTCCCCCGACTGCAGTGACAATTTTATCAACTTGTTTTTTACTTTTTAGTTCGTTTTTTAGCAGGGCAGTCGTGTTTTTTAATTATTTATTATTATCATCATAACTAATGTCTGGCCTGCCAGTATATTTTTTTCTATCCAGATGAATGTGTCGCATGATCACTATTTATTGAACATCCCTCTTACATCATTACGAATCGCCATAGCTTCAGCGCAGATAAAACCAAATAATGCTGGCCCACGTTCTTTGCTGCCAAAATTTCAGTCACGCCGCGTGAATACTCGAGAGTATGCTCGAACACATGACACTGAGAATCATCTCATGCACGCTATTTTGATCTCTTTTTTAGTTAGAATTAAGTTAATTATCAATATATCAATGAAAAATTGCTGCTGAACCAGTGTAGTAGGTAGACTGTTCGATAGCCAAGTCCGTTTCGAAAGTACCGGTGTGCGGCCACTTAAAATTGAGTTGCGTTAGAAGATTCTGCTAAGTTTTATATGTCAACATACCTGTTTGGTGACAAGGGTGTCCTGAACGTCATCGCCATCGTCTGCGCTGGACGGCCCCGGCCGGGGCGATATGATCGTGCATACTTTAGTCTCCTTCAGAAACTCGCCGCGGAGCTGGGGGCAAAACAAACATATTCAATATAGTTTTATAGCTAGGTACGTACGTTATATTATCATCATATTCCATCTATTTACGCATAAAATAAAAATACTAATAATAAGTTTTAGGGGTATGAGGAACAGGGTGTAAAGTTCACTCATACTCCATAGAAAAGGGAGGATCCTCCAACCAGACGGGTGTTGTGTCTGGCGGGCAACTGCCCAACGATTGATGTTGGGTTCTCGTATATATGTCCACTGCACGGTAAACTTTAATTGCGCGATGCAGGATTTATGTGACGTCTGTCTGACGTCAGGTCTTTGATGCGTAGATCGCATGTGGCGATGTAGATACCGCCACAAAGTAAATGTTATAAATCTCTAAAACTCATTAAAAATACACAAAATGTTTTTTTTTTTCTTATAATAACTTAGATTATAATGTTGAACGATAGCTCCTCATCTCTACCTACTATCATTCTTTTGCTGTGCACGACAGGATCCACGATTGTCCTTATGCAAATGTTTACCACGGAAGCAAAATTGTGGGATGCAGTAAATTATTGCGTATTGAATAGTTTCAATTAGAAATCGGAAGAGTTTTACAAGCCGTGAGCCCGATGAGATTTTCCATCGGGAAAAATAACGAAATTCCATACAAAGTTTTATCCCCTAAGTATTTAACTCCGTTAGGGGATGAATTTTTGAAAAATCTTTCCTTTATGCTCACTTTCGTTCGTTTCCGTGAGAGTGCTGTTAAGGATCGTACTGAGAGTCTATTAATATACAGTATGATAACTAAGAAAGGGCGTTCCCGTGCAATAGTATAGCGTCCATACATGCTAAATAAATATTACCACAAAAAAAAAAAATTATGAAAAATATTCTAAAACATTTTTAAAAGAGTAACGGCGGAGTTTCTTCTACATACGGAAACTACCTTTTGGAAGGGGCAACTAGAATCAATTCTACTTCTATTTCAAAAGTGCCTTTTATGTACCTAATTGAAATAAATTATTTGACTTTGACTTTACTTATAATTTTCAGAAAAAAAAAAAATCGGCACAATTTTTCTTATGGGGAATTTTACCGTTTTATTACATGGGACACGGGCGGCAGTCGTTTAGCGGGTGCCTACAAGTCAAAACTTACGAGCGCTGTAGATTTGCATTTTTTTTTTAGAATTTGGTAAAAAAAATAATTTGCTTTTACAATATTTTCAAATTAGAAAAAAAGAAAGAAAAATATTTTATTTGGGACACGCACAGGAAATAAAACAATACAAGCAAACATTAAAACTAACAAAATAAGTAAAAAAAGAAATTAAAAAAAAAAAAACAAAATGGCAAAGAAAAACCACAAAGCTAATTAGGTATGTTAGGGCAGTGTATACCTGTCAACAAGCACTCGACAAAACAGAAAAATTCCACCCACGTAGGTATTAAAGATGGTTGAAAACTATTGAAGTTCAAACTGCTTTCCTGAACGTCCGTAAGACAAATGCATGGAAGCTAAACTCAAAAAGCTCGTCACTCCCCCAAAAAATACTTGTTCTAATTAAAACCCCGTTTTTTTTTTTCCTTTTATAAAACCAGTTATACCAATATGCAGGCTTCCACCTACTCAAAATGACTCTCAAAACCGTCAATTAATAATATTATAATGATTTTGTTATAACACTGAATTCAGCCCGCGAGTTCGTTCGCATTAAATTTCGGCCCCGAAGCAACGCGTCTCATGCCTGCGCAATTACATTTACTTCGTTTTCACTTCGCGTTCTTTCGCTCCTAAGTAGGCTTGCCAACCGTCCCGCGATAGCCGGGACGTCCCGTTTCTAGAGCTTTAGATGATTCGTCCCGCGAAAGACGTGTGCGGGACGCCAATTGTCCCATTTTATCGTACCTACGGCTAAACCTTCGGGCAGAAGTCGGAGTTTAGTGTGACGCATGTTTTGTTTAAGGCGAAAGCGTTGGGATATCCCGCGAAAATCAACTTTCTTACCTTTTTTTACAATTTGCAGGTCAGTGGATGTATGTTGATCTAAATATGATTCGCGGCAGTATCCAAATATTTATTTATAGAATTATAATCATAAAAATCAGCAATAAAACACAGTTGTAAGCTTGTAAATCTTGTTTTTGTTTGCCAAAGTAAAACGTTCAATAGAACCATTTTAAATTATTTCTTATCGTATTTTTCGCCTCCCTATACTTTGACAGCTACGTGAACGTCCCGTTTTTTTTTGTTATATCCCGCATTTTGATTGCCAAAGTCCCGGTAAATTCATGCATCAAGATTGGCAAGCCTACTCCTAAGGGTCGTAGCGTGATGTTAAATGCCTATAACCTTCCTCAAGAATTGGGCTATCAACTGAAAAAGATTTTTTTAAATCCGACTGGTAGTTCCAAACATTTGCGTGTTCAAACAAAAAAACTACAAAAACAAAATCTTCAGCTTTACTATAAATTATATACTAAAACCTACCTCGAGAACCACTGTATCCATTGGTGAAAATAGCATGAAAATCGGTGCAGTGGTATTTGAGTTTATCGCGAACAGACAGACAGACGCGGCGGAGGACTTTGTTTTATAATATGCAGTGATTAATATAATATTATAGTATATAAATTTAGATATCAACAAAAGATTCGTCATCCTTCTTTTAAAGGCTCGTTTACATGATACACTCATGTGTTGAATAGGATCTCAAATTGGATCCAAAACAAAATCGCCTACGTTTAAGACTCTTCAGGCGCATTTTTCAAACTGATCTGAGGGCCTAGACAAAGTGACATTCTATCAGCGATAACGATGATGGAACAGGCAAAAATGTATGGGACTGACATAAGCTATCGAAAATATTATGTCAATATTTATTTTATTCTGTTTTTTAGTATTTGTTGTTATAGCGGCAACAGAAATACATCATCTGTGAAATTTCTGTCTGTCTAACTATCACGGTTCATGAGATACAGCCTGGTGACAGACGTACAGACGGATAGACAGACAGACAAAGACAGACAGCGGAGCCTTAGTAATAGGGTCCCGTTTTACCCTTTAGGTACGGAACCCTAAAAATGAGATTGGTGCACTGACATGAAATAAGTGCATTATCAGTGGACCCGGCGGTAGAGAAAACAATTGAATAGAAAGGTTCAAATTTAAAAAACTCTTTCCACGCTAGCTGATAAAATGCATTTTTGCACGCAGTTATCGAATGATAAACAGAACCTTACTTTTTATATTTCCTTTTTTTTTATTACCTTTCCGTGGTTGTGAGTTAAAAATAAAATTGGTATTTCCGAACCCAAGCAAACGTCAAAACTGACGTAAGCATGACATTATTTTGTTGACTGAACTGACACGGAAAAATTTAGCTTCTGCAGTTTCATATTTCTCATTTTATTTCGATTTTATCCTTGAAATAGTCTTGGTGATATTCTTGACCCTATGTCAAGAAAATTCCTTAACTTCAGTGCCCAAGTAGTCACACTTATTTAGGTCATTAACTCCGAACTTACTAATAATTGGCAAAAGTCGTGTTAGTAGCAAAGGTTCTCCTTGGAAAGCTCTTTCCATTCCATCTTATGGCTATTGTGCTAAGAAAATTCCGTAACTTCGGCGCCCGAGTAGTAGGCACCCCACCACCTATTTAGGTCATTTACTCCGAAATGACTAACAATTAGCAATAGGCATGTTAGTAGCAAAGGTTCTTTCTCATCAAAAGCTAAAGCCATTGATGTATATCTTATGGCTATTGGGCCAAGAAAATTCCTTAACTTCGAAGCCCGAGTCAAAAAATCAATCTGCCTAGCCTTTTCCCAACTATGTTGGGGTCGGCTTCCAGTCTAACCGGATGCAGCTGAATACCAGTATTTTACATGGAGCGACTGCCTATCTGACCTCCACAACCCAGTAACTGGGTAATACGATACCCCTTGGTTAGACTGGTTGTCAGACTTTCGGGCTTCTGACGACTCGTAACGACTGCCAAAGATCCACAAATGACAGCCGGGACCAACGGCTTAACGTGCTTTCCGAGGCACGGAGGAGTCTCGATATGTGAAACTGGTCACCCATCCACGGACCAACCCCGGCAAGCGTAGCTTAACCTGATGGATCGACCCCAGCGGCTGTTATTACTTAGCCACGAGCTCCTCTCTCTCCCTTCTCTCCTCTCTCTTCGATGCCCGAGTATTCACACTTATTTAGGTCATTTACTCCGAACTGACTAACAAAAGTCGTGTTAGGAGGAAGGTTCCTCTTGAAAAGCTCTTTCCATTGGTATATATCTTATTTCTATTGGGCTTCAGGGCAGAAACCCATGAGAAGGTGCCAATGGTCGTTTCTTAAAAAAAAAAAAAAAAAAAAACAAATCGGTTGCGCCAGGTTCGAGTTTTTATTTTTTGTTTGTAAAACCCAAAGCTACAGCCGAAAAATAGAAAAAATCAAATCTAGTGTGTGTGTCTGATATAATTTAACTTAACTTTTTGAAACATTTTCAATGTTTAAAATGTAAATAAAAACGCTAATTTATATGAATGCTCTAAGTTTTATCAATTTATGCAGCTCCACTAATGATAATAAAAATGACTATTGAACCAAAACAAAGGTTGTAGACTCAATAAAATTAATGAATCCGGTATTTCAATGTATAATTTGAAATTTTAATGATCTGCTATCGCTATAAATTATTAGACAACAAGCGAAGCTTTTAAAACATTCATAAAGAAAATAAATAAAATGTATTTATTTACTAAAGTATTTAAAAGTATAACTCCGAAGGCGACCGCAACCGCAATGCGGTCACCTTTGGAATTGAACCTTAATACTTCAAACAAACAAATGAGGGACTTGAGGCTAAGCAATAAGCTAATAACAGCTGCGCAGGTCGATCAACCAGGTTAAGCTAGGCTTGCCGCGGTTGGCCCGTGGATGGGTGACCATCTTTACACACCAAGACCCCTCCGTGCCTCTGAAAGCAAGCTGTCATTTAGTAGATCTTTGAGTTATTACGGGACGTCAGAAGCCCGAAAGTCTGACAACCAGTCTTACCAAGGGGTATCGTGTTATTCAGTAACTGGGTTGTGAAGGTCAGACAGGCAGTCGCTCCATGTAAAATACAGGTATTCAGTTCCTTCCAGTTAGACTGGAAGCCTACCCTAACATAGTTGGGAAAAAGGCTAGGCGGATGATGACTTCAAGAAAACGAATGTATAGGACTTAAGCATAGTCTACCAGTCAACAAGTTAGCTATTTCGCAGATATTGGAAGATACATAATATAAACACAGAAAAATCAGGAGAAAATAAAGAAACCTATTTGAATTCTACTCGAAACTTTCCGCACGAACTAGTTCGTCATCACTTCGCAGGTGGGCTACCCCTTTTTTTTTTTTTTTTCGTAAGCAGCCTATAGCAGCGGTTCTTAAACTTTTTTGGCGACTAAACGAAATATTTGACGGAACCTTAGAATAATCAATACCCGTTATATGTATGTGTATTCTTCATTGTTAATTACTTACTTGACATTAACATTTGCATCTAATGGGATCCTGCGAAAATACAGGTTCATTGTGACCAGTAATTTCGCGGAGCCCCCACAGAGTCTTTGTGGAGCACAGGGGCTCCGCGGAGCACACTTTGAGTAACACTGGCCTATAGTGTTTCCACTGCTGGGACACAGGCCTCTTGCCTGTGAGGAGTGGTTTGTAATCCACCACGGGGGCACCACTATGTCAAAACCATGACTACCGATTTCCACACCTCTACACGGTGACCAGCGCCACTTTCAGGCTTCATCTCACATACTCTTTTCTATTGCTATATATTCTTTCACGTATCGCCATTAATCTCAATATTCTCATCTCGGCTGCCTGCCTGTCTTTTATTCATCCCTTTTATTTATGGCCCAACATAATATCATCGCCATAAATCTCCTGCCGTTATCACATTTTTTTTTGGGGTCGTGTCGTCATATCTTTTTCTTCAATACATTTGTATTAGCCGTCATCTCAGTAGTCACTCCCTTTCTAGCTACCTACATTATCTCTATCGTATCTTTGGTCTTCCGAAACTCACTCTTACAGACATTCATTCACCTTTCTCACGATATGTTCCTCATTCATAATGATTATTGACAAGTAATCAATGTTCCTCTACCAACCTCTTTACAGGTAACCATGACATAATACTCCTCAACTAACAATCCATAGCATTAGCTCCTACATACTGGCAAACAAAGATGCCATATAAGTAAAACAGTGGGCACAAACATAGCATTGAGGAGTGCAACCACATAATCTGCCAACGAGCAGACAATAGCACATTATAGCCTCATATTTTCCGCAAACTTGCATCAATGTCAGAACAGCGTGTAACTGTTTGTATTTGTCCCAATGTTTGCTATAATGAACAGTCAAAAGTAAGTTAATATATTTAACAGACCAGCCAGATGTATTCGTGGTCGCTGGTTTTATTAGCAGAAAGACACGGATGACATTTCATTTAACATTTATTACAATTTAATACAATATTATTAATTTATGGACAAAGTCTGAAATAAATTATTATTATTATTATTATTTTTATATGTTTTTACATCTCGGGACCCTGGGATCCCGGACCTTTGGAAGGCGTGCGAGGAGCCGAAGCCAACTCGCAGAGGCCCCTTAGACAATTTTAAATGGAATAAGGACCATCCGACGATTATCCCTGTTCGCACTATGCAAGTGCAGCCAAGGACAACCCCCGGTTGGTGTAGGACTATTGCAGAACATAGAAACAAAAATATTGGATTATGGGCTTGGGTTGCTAAGTGAACTGGTTATCTTGAACTATGGAAAGACTATGGCCCCTGCCTGACCAATGTTTATGAAATACACAGATAAAATGGCAGGGGGTGACTTGCACACTCAATAATGGGACTCCGAAAACGGTCGCTAGCACATAGTGACGTAGCGACAAGGGGGCAACATGTCCTGAGGTGCTTAAGAGGAGCGGAGAGGTATTCCACGGCTATCAGGACAATCCCGGAAGTACGGTCAAGATCCCTACCAGCATCTTACTGGAATACTTCCGTCCTCCGAGCACGTTTGCTCTTGCGAATCTCCACTCAAGCCGGCCAATCAAGGCAAGAATGAGGTGGGAGCTCTGTTCCTCGTCAGTGTTCACTCCAGCCGGCCAATAAAGGCAAGCCAGAGGTGAGGAACAAGACTTCTCCCGGGAGATAGGGTCCGTGGGGTCGCAACTGCCCAACAGCTCGCCACATGCTGCCCTGCGGGTTTTTGTATCTCTCTTGGTCTGGCTCCTCACTCTAGACCCGTTTCGGCAAAGTAAACTCTACCGGCACAGACCTAGAGTTCGGAGCACGCAAGCCCCACCACGACGTCAACGTAGAGATACGGCGGTGGGGTTATTATTATTATTATTACATACCTAACTCCATAGCCTTTAGTGACATCAACGAAAAAGGGCAAAAAGAATCGTGACACATCAAATAAATGAACATACCTTGCTTGGAATACGATCCATATTAGGATATGCAATTAGCAAGACAATAGAATATTATGACGACAATTAAAAGAGCAACGCATGACACAATTCCAGGGTAAAAGGATAGTCAAGTATTTTACTACTAAAGCCAAATGAAATAAGATTTTGATTTATTTTTGAAACAGGGCCATATCACAGATGAATACAGATCGTTCACTCCGCAAAATCATTTAAATAAAAAGCGACTTTGCTGCGACACAATAAAGTGCAATGCAGGTCGCACAGCGGCAATTACCTACAGTAATATTCACCTAGTAGTTGCCTCTCTTTCTATCGCGTAACTCTTTTATCTTCTGACAACGTTACGCCCACTGAATTCGACAAGTCGAGTCCGCCGCGTATTCTACTTGTAGCTTCATCTGCCTAGCATTTTCCCCACTATGTTGGGGTCGGCTTTCAGTCTAACTGGATGCAGCTGAATAGCAGTATTTTAAATGGAGCGACTACCTATCTGACCTTCACAACCCAGTAACTGGGTAATACGATACCCCTTGGTAAGACTGGTTGTCAGACTTTCAGGCTTCTGACGACCCGTAACGACTGTCAAAGATCCACAATTGACAGCCGGGACCAACGGCTTAATGTGCTTTCCGAGGCACGGAGGAGTCTCGGTATGTAAAGATGGTCACCCAACCACGGACCTCACCCGGCAAGCGTAGCTTAACCTGATGGATCGACCCGTGTGGCTGTTATAACGTAGCCACGAGCTCCTCTGTAGATTCATACCTAAAATGCGGAGTGAACTATCTGTATTCATACAAATGACTCTGTGTCTCTGGCCATGTCTGATTCTGTGGCCATATACAAATGACTCATATTATGGGTCATGTACCTTAAACCAAAGGTTCACGATTAGCTTCTTTTGTCATCAGTTATGGTAACATCACGCCTCCATACAATAATGTACCTTGAATGTTTATAGTAAGTAGGTACTCAGGGTCGGACATACGCAGTTTTCTATTGAAGCCCTTTAGTTGATACAAGTCACTCAATGCCAGAGAATTGAAAGAGATCATTGTGGTTTAAAGAAGCGACATTAGTGTGACGTACTTTATATGTAACTGGAGGTAGCTTCCAGGGTAAAGCTACGGTTGCCTAGAAGAGCGGTGGCCGCCACATAGCGTCTGCAATTTACCGGTGAATGACGTCACTGAAACGTTATGTATGAAAGCAAAGGTGGTGTTTTCCTAGAGAGCGTTTTGGTGAACGGTGACGTCACTGAAACGTTATGTATGAAAGCAAAGGTGGTGTTTTCCTAGAGAGAGTTTTCGTGAACGGTGATGGTATGTTTTCCTAGAGAGCGTTTTATGACACCGTAAAGTCAAGTCCGCTGCTATCATTTTCATGGCAGCCGTCACTGCCGCCGTCATGTTTTGTGGCGGCCACCGCTCTTGAAACCGTAGCATTACTAATATATTTTAACAGTAGATACTGCTAATTTCATTAATAATGTTCCCACTGCTGGGACACAGGCCTCCTCTCTGTAAGAGGGAGTGTTGTGATCTACCACGCGGGCCCGGTGCGGGTTGGTAGATGTCACATGTCTTTTTGTTTACCTGGGACAGGTTTCGTCACGATGTTTTCCTTCACAGTTTCGAGAACAGTGGTGATGAAATTTACACAAAGAAAAGCGCCGTACGAACCCAGACAGGATTTACCGTAAGCCCTGATCCAATTATTAATGATCAGAAAAAGTGTTGTTAAATCCTGGATAGCTTATGTAATAAGTTGACCACCAAAAATGACAACAGTCGATGTATAGACTGACATGATCTTTTAGAAAAGATTTAACGCGAAAGCTTCAGGGTAGACCGCGACATTCAAAATTTCTTACGTTTTTTACAATTTGCAGGTCAGTATCAGGTTGTATGTTGATCTAAATATGGATTGACAGAATTATAAACATTAGAATCAGCAGTACAAGTCTCTAAGTTCATGTAAGTGCATTGAATGACTATTTCATGAAATCATGACATTTAGCAGTTATATGAACTTAACGTGTTGTATTGCTGATTCTAATGATTATAATTCTGTAAAGCCATACATATTTAGATCAACATATAACCTGATAATAACCTGCAAATTGCATAAAACGTTAGAAAATTTGAATTTCGCGGGCATCCACCTTAATTGAATAGAAAGAAAAGAAAGAAAAGAAAGAAAAATGCATTTATTGGCATTTTAACATAAAAAATACACCTTAAAACTATAAAAACCGAAACAATCAATAAAATGCCAAAAGGGCCTCAGCTCAGCATACTGTCAGATGGCAACACAAAGTGTACCACCTGACGCTGATTTTCAGCTGCAACCCACGAGTGTCATACGCTAGAAAAATAATATAGGTTATATTAAACAATTAAAATCTGATATATATGATAGAAGAAAAACAATATATAAAAATACCTAATTAAATGTGAATGTTTATACATAAAATATAATATTTAAAATGGCAACATTCCGTTTAACCGGCATGGACTCGCACGCCGCCGGCTTAGAATAATCTGTGCGCAAAGCTGTCAAAAATAAATTATTAATTTGTCTGTCGTTTTCAACGTTTTGACATCTGGTTACTTAATTATACGCAATACATTAAGATGGAATTCATTATGATGTAATAACAAAGAATGTGTTAAGTGATTGTGTAGGTATTATTCTTTTCCTAAACAGTGTTTGTTGAGATTTGTGGGGGATGGTGTAGATGACAGCTCGGTAATTTATCCTGTATACGATGAAATATAAAGGGTAAATTAAGAGACATGAGATCAAACAACAGATTAATGACAAAATGGTAAGTGGTTAATTATATTCATATTAGAATTTTATGCACTGTGATTGAAATTAATTATATTACTATTTGAATAATAAATTAAATTAGATTGGTTAATTATTTGAATTAGGATATATTTTATCGAGGAACTATACTTGACAAACCGAAGTGAACTAGAGTAGATTAATTAATTAAGTTTCTAACTTTAAATTACAGAAACGAGATGGTGTTCCTAAGTTTATGGGATGAATGCAGTAGCGAAACACCGTCACCAATATAGCCGGACTCACATAATAGCGAGTTCCCAACAGACCACACCCTAGGAGATCCCAAGCCAAGCCTGCGTGCCACAACCCCTTAGGTACAGTGAGCCAATACTAGTGTACATGTTAAGGTTGAAAGGGAATTTGGTCATGTAAGTATTAGTAACTTTATTCTTGGAATTTGAAGGATTGTACTGATTTCAGGCATCGCATTGGTGGTGAGAGATCATTCCAAGAAAGTGTGCTGTGATTCTGTGCAATGGGCTCCGAAGGTGGGCCGTGCAATTGGCTCCGACAGTGGACAGAAGACTATACTTAGACGGCTTAGACGGCTTATGTATAGAGTGACACAACTACTTTACACAAAACAAAAAGAAACACACACTCAGGCGTTCTGAAAAATAGAATCAAAAAGATAGAATAAGTTGGTTTATATGGCAGATATGTCGGCTCGGATATTTTCCGCATCCTTCTGATGGCCTAATAAAAAATCTCTCAATTTCAATTTGAAAGTTAAGCAACTACTACTATATTTTATGGGAGGAGGGATATTGTTCCAGCATTTGGTAGCTGCGTAGCGAAAACTGCCTCTAAAAGCTGCCGACTTGTGCCGTGGAATGGAAAGCTGTTGAGAACATTTTCTTCCCTCTCCGATTCTGTGTCTTCTTGTCCACGATAGTCTGTCATATAAATAAGAAGGCGAATGAGACTTAATAACACCAAAGAGTAGGCTTGCCAAGTGGAGTTTACGTCTAGCTTTCATTTTTAAAATATTGTGCTCATTGAAGAAAGGTGTTACATGCCCCCTAAAGGGAATTTTAAAACAGAAGCGTGCACAGGCGTTTTGAAGTCTTTGGATCATTTTTTCAGTTTTTGACAGTAGTCGTTGGCCATACACCGTGTCTGCATAATTCAGCTTTGATAAAACCAAAGACTCCACAAGCAAGATTCGCAATTCTTCACTAATATAGGGACGGGCTTTGTATAAAATCTTGAGTCTATAATAGCAATTACGGATAGACTCAGATACGTGTTTGTGAAAACGAAGTTCCGCGTCCATGATAAGACCCAAATTACGCGCTTCGTAAACCCGTTCGATAGGCTCTCCCATAACAGTCACACAGCCGGCACAGGGTTTAATTTTACCTAACTGCTTTTCGGTTCCAAAAAGCATGTACTTGGTCTTGGTAGGGTTCAAGGCAAGCGTGTTGGCATTGGACCATTGCACTATGTTTTCTAGATCTGTATTGAGATCGTTTAATGCTTGTTCATAGTCTTCCGGCTTAAATGATATATATACTTGTGTATCATCGGCATAAATATGGTATTTACATTTATTTATATTTTTAACTATATCGGCACAATACAAAATAAACAATACTGGCCCAAGAATCGAGCCCTGTGGAACACCCCTACCCACAGCGCGATGTCTAGAGACAACTGTTGAGCCGTCCGCCCGCCGTATTTCAACGAATTGCGTACGATCGCCAAGATAGCTATTAAACCATTTAATTGTGTCCTCGTCAAATCCATAAAAAGCCATCTTTGTCAATAATAGAGGCACGTTAATGCAGTCAAATGCACGTGAAAAATCAAGCAACACCAAAAGAGTGCACATACCACTATCTTGAGCCGACAAGATATTGTCTGTCACATCCAACAAAGCCGTGGCTGTACTACGGCCCCTCCTAAACCCTGATTGAACATCTGGGAGGATCTTATTTGTCTCTAAAAAAATCAACCAATTGGGAATTGGGAATAGGTTTTAGAACCCCAAAAATACTTCTATCTAGCCGGTCGAGTGCGGTCGCGTGACAACGATGCCAGCTTCTTGTTGTTGCGTGCAAACACGAACACACGCGACGCGGTGCGCTTGCACCGATTTTGCACTCGGAAAAATGTTCAAAATCGTAATTTGCATATACTTTACATAATTATACAATTATTCCTGTATAACTAGATTATTACTACGCAAATCTAAAAAGATTTCAAAGTGGTATTTCCTTGTCCAGACTAGAGTTATTTAATCTTCAGTTTTAATTAATCTTGTCAAGCGCATGCCTTACTAATTATTAGTCGGATCGGCGTAATACAATCAGTTTTGAGGTATGCGTTATTGCATGCCACGGTCCCCGGTGACACCTCAGCGGCAGCTACTAAAGGCGCCATAGCATGCGTGTCACCGTTTTTTTTTTCTTTTTTTATTTGTTGACTCTTGACCTCGGTCTTGTCTGATGGAAAGCGATGGATGACGTCTATGATGGAACGAACGTGCCCAGAAGATGCCTGTTCACTCTTGCTTTGAAGGCAGACGGGTTATATGTGGAAGGGAACACAGCCGCTGGCAGAGAGTTTCACACTTTGGCTGTGCGCAAAATAAATGTGGAGGAAAAGCGCTGAGTACGACTGGACGAGATATCAACCTAGTGCGGATGCAGGGTAACAGTACGTCTAGTAGTCCGGTTATAAAATATGGTGAGGCGATGGTGGGATCAGGTCGTGGAGCTCCTGCGCACAGTCTCCGAAGACCGACAAGCAAGCAACATTACGCCGATGGGCCAGGCTATGAAGCTTGTCACCTATGAGCCTTATTGCTCTGCGTTCCACCGAGTAAAATACACAAGCTGTTATTTTAATGACGTTATAGTAACTGATGACTTTGAAGGCGATCCGTGACAGAAGTTGTGCGCGCTCAACGTAACTCCGCGTCACGAGTTTTATGACTAGGTACTGCCGTCACTAGACAATTCACTACTAGTGTGGCACAAGACAAAATTACATTACGACACACACACATAAAATTATAGAGCGATTTCTTCGTTCGTGACAGTCTCTTGGTTCACGCAGGTGAGCGACAGACGGTCGCGCCAGGCGTCCCGCCCAATTGTACCCAAAAGTCGCCCTATAGTTTTATGTCACTAATGCAAGTGGGAGACGAAAGCGCACGAGAATGGACATAATCCAACAGTAATGCGAAAGAAGGTAAATTGTCCTCACCTTGAAGTAAACCTCCACGCCGTAAATGAGGAAGAATGTGACGACTATGAACAGCAGCACTGCATAGCAGCCGTTGAACACGTGCTGGTAGAAACTCTGCAACAAACAAAACAATATTATTAAATAAAATTTATGTTAGAATCTTTTTAAAACAAGCTTTTAATGAACTAAAAAGGATTTTCCCATGGCCATCGGCTCCATCACCAGAACCTGAACACTACCTAGTGTCAAAGCACTTGTTAATACATAGCCAATGAGTCCAAATACGATCTTCAAACGATCTCCAAATCCTATCTTGTTTGATTGAGGAGTTCCTATGCCCAACTTCCGGCTCCATCATCAAACAGCTCCATGGTATGACTTTTTCAAAATGTCTCGGTAGTTATATAAGTATGCCAAGTTTCAGCTCGATCGGATGCCAGGAAATGATTGAGAAACGGATGACAATTGGAGTAACCGGAAACACATACGAACAGAGCAAGCTAATATAAAGCTTGTAAAAATACAGTCAGTATATCAATCCACCGCAGTTACGCAGGCCATGTTTGTCGAAGGACCGATGGATGGACCAGATGAGTCCTAGAGTGGAGACCGCGTATCGGCAACCGTAACGTGTGACGCCCCCCGGCTAGATGGCCCGACGACCTCAAGAAACTGGCTGGTATAGACTGGATGCGGAAGGCCTATATCCAGCAATGGACTGCGATCAATCTGCCTGCTTTTTCCTTTTCCTCGGTATGTAAAAATGGTCATCCATCCACGGACCAACCGCGGCAGGCGTAGCTTTGCTTTCGATCGACTCGTGCGGCTGTTATTATAAATAGACATAAGCCCGTCAAGTTCGGCACACCCATCTTCATCTACCTATATAGGTAGATGAAGCCCAACCGCCCGCGAGCAGAGCGAGTGAAGCGAGCGGTGCAGCGGTTTTGTTGCAGTTTGTCGACAGTTTATAATCTAAAGAAGTTCATAATTATACGATGACATGTTTTGTCGAGTCATAAAAACCGTGTGAAGCAGGAGCGAGTCGCGAGTATTTAAATAAGATTCACACAATTAAAGGTCTGTTAAACTGTTTTGAACGCATGGATACTTAAAATAAGTCATTTTAAAATGCAAATAGAAAACGCCAACGATTGTTTAAATTGCTCTTTAAAGGCTAATTTGGAATCTTGGAACCATTAAATTGGACAAAAGGTACCAAACCATGACGAAAGGCGAGGCAAGAAAAAAGATCTCGCACAATTTAAAAATTCCAAGATGGGTTTGCAGGGTCTCAACCGAAACTATGAGATGACTAGTTTTTTTCTATAAAGTGGGTAGTATGAGCATAATCAACCTATAATGTTCCCACTGCTGGGACACAGGCCTCCTCTCTGTAAGAGGGAGTCGTGTGATCTACCACGCGGGCCCGGTGCAGGTTGGTAGATGTCACGTGTCTTCGAATTTTTTATTCTAGGACATGCCGGTTTCCTCACGATGTTTTCTTTCACCGTTTTGAGAGCAGTAATGATGAAATTATTTACATAAAGTAAAGCGCCATTCGGACCCAAAGAGAATTTACCGTAGGCCCTGATCCAATTATTTCTGATCAGTAAAAAGTGTTGTTAAATCTTGGATAGCTTATGTAATTAGTTGAACAGCAAAAATGACAACAGTCGATATATAGATTGACATGATCTTTTAGAAAAGATTTAAGTGAATAGGTTTAAGAACCCCAAAAATACTACTACTTGGTTCGAACCCATCGAACCCACGACCTACAACTCGCAAGTCAGGGCCGTTACCACTGGGCAACCACTGACCCTCTATAAAGCTCGAATTTGCAGAGAAAACAATAAATTTTTATTTACTATAAATCTCACAAGCATAACCCACTGCTTCACTGCACCAATCGATAAGATTGCGAACATAAGGACCACAAAAAGGAGGACCATAAAATGAATAGGACCATAAAATGAACCTTTCATTCCAACTTTCTCCAAAAATAAGTATGAAACGCTCACCTTTTCCTTCGGAGACGTGCCAGCGACATTAGTAGTCAACACTTCAGCCGCCAGAAGTGAGTAGCTGATGAAATTGAAGGTAACGAAGGCCAGGAAAGACTTGGACAGGAACCTGGGCCTCTCCCAGCGAATGTCTCGTAAGTGGAACACCTGAGGACAACAAAAAAAGGTATTAGTTCTTTAAAAGCGGCCAATTGCGATTCAGATTTGGATTCAGAACGCTATACATCCTATTTTAAATAATTAAGGAAAAAAATCGTCGATAGAGACACATTTATTCAATTCTCAGCTGTCATTAGCAAAATCAGCCTATAATGTTCCCACTGCTGGGACACAGGCCTCCTCTCTGTGAGAGAGGGAGCGGGCCGTAATCCACCACTCGGGCCCAGTGCGGGTTCGTAGACGTCACATGTCTTCGAATTTTTGGTTCTAGGACATGCCGGTTACCTCACGATGTTTTCCTTCACCGTTTTGAGAGCAGTGGCGATGAAATAATTTACACAAAGTAAAGCGCCTGTCATGGTTCGAACCTACGACCTCCAACTCGTAAGTCGTGGCCGTTACCACTGGGCCACCACTGCTCTGTCATTAGCAATTCCTCTAATTTGACACAAAAGCAATTATTTGTGGACCATTTTACGAATCTCTATAGAAAACTGTCGAAACAGATGAATTATTTCCTAATAAGAATTGCACGCAGATCATTTATTATTAATTGTCATTTTGTGACATTTTACGATGATTCATAATATTTTCCTAATATGATTCTGCCAAGGTGGCCGTTTTGAGCTCTCAGATAGGCAGTCGCTCCGTGTAAAAATACTGGGATTCAGCTGCATCCGAATAGACTGGAAGCCCATTCCCCATCCCCATTCGCGACCCCGGGAAAAGGCTAAGGAGATGATGATGATCTGAAACTTCAGACTTTTCAGTTCGTTTGTATATATGTTTGAAGTCTAGTTTATGTCCTGTGCTGTATACTAAGAATTTTTATTACCCAACATGTCACGGTAAACACCCGAGATTACAATAGTAACATGATACGCATACCAAGACCTATAACCTATTATGTTAAAGAGATCATCAATGAACGTATGCGGGTCAGGTATGTATTGTTTTACATACAACCATAAACAATTAGATAATCATGTCATTTGTAAAGTAGGTAGGGAACGTTGATGTTGATGGGGAAGAATAAAGAAATGTTTATGGTTTTCTATACGTCAATTCTTTCACAACAAGTCAGCTTTATTACTAGGAGTAACTACTATAACTTAACTAACTAAATAACTTTTTAATGTGGTGATGAGATTTATTACCTTACCATTTCAAACACTAATATACACTTCATGTAGCTTGTTTCGTTATATTTTTTACTAGCTGCGCCCCGCGGTTTCAACTGCTTTAGTCTCGATCCCGTAGGAATACCGGAATGAAAAGTATCATATGTCCTAACCTAGGTCATGGTCTACCCATGTGCCAAATTTCATCCAAATCCGTGCAGCCGTTCAAGCGTGAAAGCGTAACAAACAAACAAACTCACTTTCCCATTTATAATATTAGTTACTTAGGCTATGACGTGTAAAAGTTTTTCCGATATCCTATTTACAGAATAAACAATTTCGTTTCATTTCATAACCCAAAATCTAGATGTTCTGAAAATACAACTTGTACTGACCACAGAAAATGTAAAAGCCCGAAACAAGAAAATTGAAGGCAATAGAGCATAGAAGGACAGACTGCATAAAATCAGATCCTTAAAGAAAGAAAATTTATTAGTTTTACCCAGGTTAAGAACAAAAATATAACAACAGATAAAACTTAAAATAGTATTGTGTGCCTCACGGCTGCCTTAAAAGAATTAACGCCTCTTGAAGTCACGAAAGGAAGGCTCATTTTGGTCCTCCGAACCAGAATTGATCAGTACCCTAATTGCGTAATACACGATCAATCAGAAATGGAATCGGTTTGAACCAAATGCCTAATCCATTGCTTCATAAGTTCGAAAAAAAAACTGCTCAACAACGTAAATAACGCAATGAATGTTGTTGAACTGTCAAAATGAATCAAATTTGCCAACAGGCGTGATCGACGTCAAGTGCTGGTCCACACAGAAATAAAATATAAACATGAATAAAAAATATAATTAAAATGAATCATCTCAAAACAAAAGAAATCCTACACAATAACGAACAAACACGCAGACTTCAACTATCAGTGAACAAATTAACACCATACAAAAACAATACCTAAACGTTTAATTATATAATTAACTACTAATTATGTACTGTCAGTAAGATGTGACTGAGAATGACATCGTTGTGTATCTCTTTTTACGTTAGTGATATAATAATATGTTCTATTGTGTCTGTGTAATAATGCATTCTATTGTTTTTGAAGTATAAATAATAATTAAGTCAATTTGTTGTGATAATTCTCGTTGTGCCTATTATCTGCGGAATTAAGTGGCATTCATTAAAGGACAGATCGAATGCAAAACTGATGACCGCCCTGGTGATTGTCTAATGTACATATTCCGATTAACCGGAATTAATCTCATTAATTATCAGCCTATAATTATGTTCCCACTGTTGGGATTCAGGTCTTTTCTATGTCTAATCACCGATTTCTATGTTAGACCGGGTAATACGATATCCCTTGGTAAGACTGTTTGTTAGACTTTCGGGCTTCGGACTATCCGTAACGACTGTCAAAAATCTACAAAAGACAGCCGGGACCAAGGGTTTAACGTGCTTTTCCGAAGCAAGAAGGGATCTCGATATGTTTGTCATACAATTTGCACTAGGAAGATCTATGATAAGTATGATAGCATACAGCCATCAATTGTTCACCAATATGTGAACAATTGATCCGCCATTTCCACGTAACGCAATTAAATATAACATTAGAACTTGCTTCCGACCTCACTTGCATATAAACTGCTGTATTTCAAGCTTTTGGAGACAGACAAACAACGATTAACGAGTGTTTGAACACTTAATGGCATATAGTCTGAAAGTGGTAGACTCTGTTTGAGGAAAATGGTAGTGCAAACGAGGGATTGATTGCAAAATATTAAAGGCGGATTATAAACAGTATTGAAACCGAGTAATAATATGTGTTTTCTATATTATGTATCATCTTCGATGAACAATAGGTAAGGTTTATCAACTTCAAGGGGATTTCCGTTTTCATTTAAACAGCGACCATACTCAACAATGCTGCTGGAGCCTTCCGAGTGATGATTATTTACACAATAGTGCACTACACTTCTGTGGGTAGTCAGCCCCGCTTCCACCCAGCTAACTAGCTAATAATCACGTTATACACAGGGGACTAACTAGCTGGCAAACTTCACAGACAATGGCAATTAATTTTACTACCAGTGGCCGCTAACCCAATAATCAGCTGTAGTTACTTAAAATTAAGAGTTTAGTAAATCTTTTTTTTAAATTTAAGTTGGTTTATTGGATACCCGTGGCTATCCTCTGTGAAGTTTCGCCAGTAAAAGAACCATGACCATCACCCTATACATGCATACCCTCACCAAAACGATTATGACCAAAAGCTACATATGGTACATTTAAAAGCACCGTAGACCTAGATTCTGAAATAATTCCTCTATTTTAATTTAAACTAAAGGTTTTTGTATATTTCAGAACAAAAAAAATACTTTTCGTGGCAAATAACTCATTCGTTTCACTTCAAAAAACGATTGATTGCTAATCGTTTTCTGTCAGGCGTTTTATACATAACTTGTTCAGTAACGAATTTCGATTTAAAAAACAATTGGTGTAACCTAGTAGGGCTTGACTAGATTTAGCAACATAAATAACAACATGATGTGGCATAACTCGCCACTAGGTCCGGCTGGGACCAGCTTAAAATGTACCAAGACTGTGAGAGGCAGAATAAAATCAAACTATGCTATGAAAATCAAACGATCCTATTAGATACATCTCTATCGCTAAGCACGTCTCTGGTGGAGAGGCTGACTTAGGATAGTTAAAAACATCTGGAGTGGGTTTACCAGATCAGTGTAAGGGAAAATAAAACAAATCTCTCATAAACAGCGTAGGTACGTCTTTTTATTCAATCTTTAAGCATTTATTTCAAAAACCTAAATAAATATAAGCCATGGCAGTGAAGAGACGGTCCCAACAAGATGCGTGGATTCGACCATTTAGATTATAACCATTTTGAAGGCAGCAGAATGTACAACATCAACCCTCATGTTGTTTTTTGCAGTTGTACGGAAAATTCACTGTCTGGACGTCTCTAAATACGTTGCACGCGCAAAACACATTTTATGCACCGAAATATTGATGGATGATTCCAATCAACTCAGCACCGCAATATTGTATCCAATTACATTTCACCGATAAACTGACACGTATCGTTATTACAGTAGGAAAACAAAATCGACAGTGAGATATCGCTTTCAAGAATATGTATATCGATCTAGAATGTGCAGAAAAGTTAAGTACGGATAAGTGTTTAAATAAACAATAAGTAAGCAAACAAACAATAACACACGCACAAAGCACAACTTTGGACTGGTTTGAACGTAACAGTAGGTTTCTATGGTGACGAGTGACATAAATGAGTGAATGAGCGAGTGACAACTAAAATCAGTGTTATCAGACAGATAATTTTTTTTACTCGCAAATCAAGAATCACAACAAGAATCTGCTTCGGAAAAAATACTATTCATACAAAAGAAATCATAATTTTTTTTGGAGCAACATGCAACATGATAATTATAGTGTTATAACACTATAATTATTATGCACTATAATTATTATGTAATGTTGTTCTATAGATAGTGCTGTGCACTACTGTAAGTGACGAATTCACAATACCTTCCATAAACTGTATGTGATTTTTATTTGTGTATGTTTTAGTGCGTTAATGGTTGAAGTGCCATATCAATAAATAATATCGTGGCCTCCATGGTTATCTCATGTACCTCAAAAATAAGGTATACTCCTAGCACTAATCTGATCACATTGACCGAATGAACGAAATGAACTGTAATCTTTCACATTGTCGCCATTAAATCGAAAATGTAACCGGAACTACAAATAATATTTATTTTTATTCAATTTTAAACATTGGCTTTGATTGACTCTAGACTATTATCTTAAATCTAGATTGAATAAATGAAGGATGCTTGAAAATATGAATTGGCTGTAATCGATTAGGGCAGAAATGGTCATGGTCATTTGATCCTATAGACTCCCGAAGTTCTTCACATGCACCGGTTGACGTCATAACGTCCACGCCAGGTGTCGCAGAAAACCAGGGCTGAGGCTCTATCTCGCATAGGGTCGTAGTATTATGCTAAGCGATGGCCGTTTTACGTGGACGTGACGCATATTTTCCCCCAACTTGTTCTTTTTTGTGTTTCTGTTCTTTCTTTGCATCATGTTTACCGCAAATAGAAGTATTTTTCATCTTTTTTTTACCCGATTACGGCGAAGCAAAAAGGAGGGTTATGATTTTGACCGGTATGTATGTATGTATGTATGTATGTTCATCTGTTCCCTCATATCTTCTAAAACACTCATCACAATTTGACAAGTGAGGTATCGTTGGAAGCGTCTTGATCGTCCGCTGGCTATAGGCTATGTGACGTCACATTAAATTAAAAATGGCGCCCTCTAGAGGACATAAAGTCAGCAACAAAAAAAAAAATTGTTTAATCGTACCATGTTGGGTATCAAATGAAAGGATTTAATGAGCACATTTCAAATATATATATATTATAACCCCAAAAGAATTTTTAAAAAAAGTAATAGAAACTAAAACCCAACTACGACTAAAAAGGTATAAACAAGACACCACAGACAGACAAATTAAAAATCCGGAGTCACACGTAATCTGTTTGTTTTACACACGTGTGACTCCGGATTTTTAATTTGTCTATCTGTGGTGTCTTTTTTATACCTATTTAGTCGTAGTTGGGTTTTAGTTTTTATTACTTACTCGGTAATTTCGTTGTTTATATAGGACTGAGTCATCATAGGATATTCACAGGCTATCACGTTAATTACGTTAATGTGAGTAACTGACCTATTCTACATGTTATGGTTGGCTGCATCATGTAACAATTACAATAGCGGGAAAGTGGATTTCCGTTGTAAAATAACGTTTCTTTTTGCAAAGGTGTCAGAAAAGGTGTACGGAAATTTGGTTGTTAGTTTAAATTAAAATGATAAGGGCTAACAGAGGCTATCAAAAAGTACCACAGAGGATGATGTGAACCTTTGCCCAGCTTTAAATTTTGGGACAATAAGGTTTTAAAAAATAGAATGTAAAACCATGCCATAGATCACTGATGATGATGATGTCGATGTTTCTTTCAATGATTTTCAACAACAACCAAAACATTATCCACAAATAGGAGTGCGTTTTAATAGAGAAAGTTTCTTTAAATGGTGCCTAATTTAAAGAATTTTAGTAAAACTTAAACCTCGAGTCTAAGGCTGCGTTTCCACCAGAGATGTGCGATGGAAATGTGTCGTGGGAGGATGTCTAGCTGTGCTGAGAAAATGTGTGGGCGTTTCCACCAAAGCTGTGCGTTGAAAATGTGCCTACGAGGATGTATAGCGGAGCTGTGAAAATGCGCATTAATGTGTGGTGCGAGGATGCGTTCGCAAATTGTTAAATATATAAGTATCTTCTTTTCCAATTATCCATATCTATTTTGCGCACTTCTACTTCCAACAAACTCCGTCTATGGACTGGCTGGTATAGTATGCGCAAACAACACACATTCCTCGCAACACATCCCTCGCACACATCACTCGTACACATCCTTCGCACACACATCCCTCGCTTGTTTTGTATGCGCAAAAATCTAGCTCCGCTGAGCCGTTTCCACCAGAGATGTACTAACCGAGGCGAGGTAAATGAAGCGATTCTATTGGTTCTTTATAAACACATCCCTCGCTATGCATCCTCGCACATCTCTGGTGGAAACTCGTTTTCAGAACCGCCAACTTTTGGGAACTTGGGAGCAAAGTGTTTGAGGTAAGAATGAAAGCTTTAACAGATGCACAATCAGACGCTTCCCACCAGGCACCGACTATCGAAGATAGCAACAGTCTTGCTGCCTTGTCACTAGCGCCAGCCAGATATAAATCAAAAGACAGTAAGGAGTTAAGGTCCGTTCTCTCTCCTCTAAAATGTAAACTACATAGACAGTGTAGGTACTTCAGAAACCCATTTTGTCTGAGCATGTATCCAAATTGTCATGAACAGTTGGTTTAGGAAGTAAAAAAATAGCGGTCACTTATAATAATTATAAATAATCTCAGGCCAAATTGTACGTCATACTTATCTAGGTTACAAGACAGTTTTTTGTGAGCTACACTTAGGTCACATTCAAGATGGTGAATTAAGTATTTTACGGTCATCATGTGCTTGCACATACTTAAAGTAAATTAGTCTACACTCGCGACAATCTAAGAAGTCCGTTGTGACGTTTCGTTCTCGTACATGTAATAAAACGTTAAGCCTTGAGAATCAGTTTTTAGCAATGTAGATAAGTCGTTGATTACAAATTCTCTAAGTATGTTGAATCGATATGTCTCGAGAATCAGTTAATAAGAAACCATTTTTTTTTTCGTCGCTACACAAAGCATTTTTGTAGCTGTCAAAACGGACTTCTAAGATTGTCGAGAGTCTACTTCACTTAGAAAGAGAAGAAAGAAAGAAAGTAGGTAATTGGACAATGAATAGCCCAAGCCGTGGTAAAAGTACTAGGTCAGTCAGCAAGGTGACAGTGAGGCTGTCTGGCCAGGGTGCCCCGAAACTCTTCATCCTCCTGCAGTCCTGCCTTTATCGAAATATATTTAGGGTCAGCGCAGTATATCTTCTTCATCCATACGTCTTTAACAGCCGTCATCTCGGTAGTCATCCCCTTTCCAGCAATATCATCTTTCACATTATCCATCGACCGTACTTCCCTTACTCTTACACAAGAAAAAAAAACAGCTGGTCCCTAAATATTGACGAGCTATGCGAACATAAATGTAGGGAACAGCTGTTTTTTTATTCGCGATTTCCAGGGTTGATATCATAGTGAAAGTTGTTCATAATGATGAATACAATGACCTCTTAAAATATTTCGTGTATGAAAAGATACACCTTATATGTATAGTTAGAGATTGGTGAAACCTAACACAAAATGAACCATCTTTACGCAATGCAAAATGAAATGCAACTGAACATACGAAGGATGCAAAAAAAAAAAATGAACTAGCGACCTGGCAGACGTCCTGCCCGAACAGCGCCACCTACCGGTTTAAATGTATTTTCAAACCATTACGAAAAATTATATATAATATAAAGATATCTCAAAGTAATTCTAATGTTTATAAGATTTATACGCACTTAATTCACGCTTTTTAAACAACAGTGGAGGTCAAATACCTTAAATCTTGTCTAAGTAACAAGGACACTCACACAATCTAGCTCCATAAATAGTGTTGTCTAGGTCTTAGTCATAAAGAATTTGAAGTCACGTGTATCATAATTTTTGTCTGAATATGGTCATATCCTTGGGGATCTACGATCTATTTCTTTTTCTATACTAATATTAAAAGGTGAAGTTTGTAAGTTTGGATGGAGGTAAACTACTCATTCGATTTCATATTTTATGGTATAGTTGGATTCCACGCGGACGGAGTCGCGGGCATAAGCGAGTTGGAGATAAAGGCAAAGGTCCAAAAACCGTCCATGTAAAAACAACTATTTCTCGAATCCCAGATTAAAGTATTTTGCACACTACCTACCGCCAGTCTACAATTGTTTATGAAAAAGAAAAACGTATCCTAAAAAGGTTTGTCTGAAATTATGTTTACTATACCCCATTTGAAATAAGATTAGACACTAAAACAAACCCTTTTACACTCCGTTCAATCGATTTTGACTTCTATACCGTAGGCATAAGCATTAAAAGCAAAAAAACTTACACAATACCAACTATCTACTGCGGCCGCCATTTGTCATGCCACCAACGCATTAGAATTCAAAATCGGTTGAACGGAATGTAAAAAAGGCTTATCTATACGTCTAAGCTTATTTCAAATGGAGTATAGGTACGGAAGACGCACAGAGACGTCAAATCCGGGCACCTGCCAAAAGCGTCAAAGCGCCTACATTGTCTTTAGTCGTGACTGAATGATGAACGAATGAATGAAACGAATGATGAACGTTATCATATATGTATTTTATATCTACCTATTATTTGTCGAAATGGTAGACCTCTTGTCAAAGTGGCGCCAACTGGCGATGTGAATTATCATGAAAACCCTCATTGAAAATGATGATGTGTGTGTGACTAAGGTCGGGAGTCTTGTGAACCCGAAACCTTTCTTGTAAAACATATTTTACAGATTCGTAAGAACTTTTTATAGGTATTTAGATATCTTTCATCAGTCATAAGCAGCCAAATGGACTGCTCCTGACAAATGCGGTATCAAAAGAGCATCATAAAAATGTGTGCAAAAATGTCCAGAATAGGCATAAACTTAGCTAAGTTCGTATCACCTACGGCCCTGACCGTAAGATATACGCTGTTTCTGGGGCTATTTCAGTCAATATTAAGACGTGGTACAATTATCTTTGTTTACTTGGACACAACATTATCATATCTGCTTTTACCAGGAACTTGAGACGGGCCAAAGATTTGAATAAACAAGGAAAATCAATATAATAGGCAAGAAAACAGATGGATGACTGCATACTAATGCTAATATTAACTCATAATGATTCAGGTTCAAAGCAACCACAAAAACTTTCTTCATTAAGAAGTCCCTAATGTCCGCAACAGAAGACTTCTAGTGTATTTAGTAAATTTTATGACTTGAACCAAATAAGCTGTCCCCTATATATTAGCCTGACAAACAATGAACTAGACCCATGTAGATAGGTTACTTTAACTTCAAACTAAAGACCACACATTAATCATCTGCCACAGCCTAGCATTTTCCTAACTCTGTTGGGGTCGCCTTCCAGTCTAACCAGATGCAGCTGAATACCGATATGTTATATGAAGCGCCTGCCTATCTGACTTCCACAACCCAGTTACTGGGTATCTCGACGATTCCTCTTGGTAAAACAGGTTGTCAAACTTTCGGGCTTAAATACCCGTAACAACTGCCAAAGATCTACGAATACAACCGGGACCAACGGCTTAACGTGTTTCTCGAAGGGGTCTCGGTATACTATGGATGACTCGGACTCGGTATACTGGTAACCCATCGACGGACCGACCTCGGCCAGCGTTGCTTATCCTTGAAGATCGACCAATGCGGCTATTATTACTAAGCCACGATCCCCCTTCAAATTAAACACCCACACTGTACCAAAAACTCGAACGTATATATAACCGACATGAGTACCGTTGCCTCCATCCTTGACCGCGAAAAACACAAATAAACAAACGCCAAGAAAACTAGTAAATTAATTAAATAAATAAACAAATATATGCATAACTTTAATATAAGTTTTAACGTAACAGTACTCAATCATAAATAAAGAAACCTTTAAAATCATTTGTAGAGACGACTTAAGCGTTCAATTTTTGTAAAAAAAAAAATTCTTACTTCATAATCCTACAATTCAGAATAATCTTACAATCACAACTCACCGAGTTTCCGATGTAACTTCAAATAATTGGAACTACCAATAAATCCGTGCAATCAAGCGCCATAACGATAAAAAAATAATTGAAAAACGTGGTTCTGTTATCGCAAAGAATATAAAAGTGCAAGTCAAAGGTAAACATTTACAGTAATCGGGTAAAATTAATGTGAGGGCTGAGAAACTTGTAGAAAGGTAATTTTTTTGTATCGATACTAACTCAAAAATAGATGGACTATACAAAGATAGAAAATTAGACTCAGACATGGTCACAGCTAGCATCTCTCCACGTGCCACCATCACGTATTGGATTACCAAATAAAATCTTTAAGCAACCGGTAGGCATAGTTAGCCATGTTGTTTTTCTATGATGATTTATTGATGGTAATATACAAAATATGTAGTAGAGGCTATAGGGACATAAGGACCAAAAGAAATTCACAAGGCCAATTATATTGCGCGAAAGCAAAATTTGATTGAAGACAAAGTGGTTTGGTTTAAACAGTATAATAGAAACGGAAACGAAAGAAAACGTTAAGACTGTTGATATGAAAGTCTTTCAAATGAAAAGGGAGATATCAATGTATAGATAACGGGGTCAAAGTCAATAAACGCAGATGATAAGAGGTCAGCTATTGATCATGGACTTAACATTGATCATTAGGAATTATCGCAATTATATCTACCCTTGGCAGACATATTAGTGATCGCTATACATATATTTTTAGCGGACATGAGGGCGGAGTTTTCATCAATAAATCACGAACTCAATTAATAGCCCACGAAATATTTCCAAAACATAGAGATGGATGCAAATTCCAGGGCCATATTACCAGGAAGTTAGAACATAAAAGTAGATACGCGTAGGAACAACAACTTGCGAATTTGCTCTAACAACCAGAAAGTCGGTCACGGTCATTACCAAACGAAGCACAGAGGTTAACGGACAAACTGGTTTGTTGTCTAACACTGAAGAAATACACTAATTGGCTTGACAAACTGACGGAACTTCAGATAAAGAAATGAGGAAGTCAGGATTTGTGCATTAAATGCATCAGTATAATATTTTTGGAGAATAAAATTTAATATCTCTGAGATGAAGTGAGCTCAGGACGTAACTCGATCTGATAAGGTTTCGAAGGAAGCTTGAATACCGACCGAAACACTGCCCAGATTCAGCAGAAATGGGCATCTAGTTGAAAAATGGTCCTTAGGGACGTGGATTCCGTAAAAGAACGAGGAAGGACCAATATTATTGAGGGTGATTCTAATTTTTCTCAGATTGAGAACACAGTTGCATCAGCACAAGGTATTCTAGTGTAGGCAGTATTTTAAGACTCTTATAAAAAACGATAAAAACAAGTATAAAACCGACACTAAAATATTAACCACGTATGTACCTACATCAACAATGGTCAAACATCGCAATATTATGTGAAGTCACAAGTCATAGGTTAGTAGGCAACCGCTTGTGTATACGCGCCCTCTCTTGACTCCTCAATCTTAATTACTATCATTTGCATAATGCCCAATTTATCTTGGCGTACGGAGAAATAGGAAGCGAAAATAAATATACTGAATTTAACATGTTTTTGTCATTTGCCGTTGTTAACAACGAGGACTCAAACTCAAGGTATTTATTTCAAATAATCCAATTACAGGCACTTTTGAATTGTTAAGGGGTCGATCAATCAGAAAGATGAAGCTAGTTGCCCATTCTAAAACGTAGTAGGTACCTATGGAGAACGCAAGTAACTCCATGGACACTCTTTTAAATCAAAATATTTTTACAAAACTGAGAACTGACTATGTTAGTGATGGAAGCGATTTTATTTACTAAGTCAAGATATAAATGAACAACCTGCATGAACACAGTACTTCATCACGCATAAGTTACATAACAGCTCAGAAAAATGAACGGTTTAATCTAATTTTTCACAAGCAAATAATGTTCCATTTTAGCGAAACCGCAAGTTAACTAACACATGATATAATATTTATGTGAAATGATTGTATAGAAATGGGTACTTTTTATTTTATTACCGCAGCTTTTAGTAACCACGTTCTGAACGCACGCAATTCGTGTTATTGAACTTATGTCGAAACACCCGAAAGAAATCACAACTATGCCCGTTCCACCTTCCCCATCCAATCTTACCGCTTCGGTTGTTGTCGAATTACCACACAATAATAACCGCTCAACTCACAACGGTCGATGTGCCTTGAAAAGTCGAAAACAATAAAAATTCTATTTTGTCTCGTTAGTGATAGTTAAACTCGCAAAAAAGACTTTATCAAACAAACAAAGTAAGGTAAGTAATGTCCAGTAGATACGTCGTCAGCCCTTTTGAAGGTCGACATTGACAATGGATCAAGTTATGGGTCAATAAGATGGCAATACGCCAGACATATTACAAATGATTAATGAATATATTTTATATTGGATTTCATAAAATACGTTGTTTTTAATGTCTTGATATTTCTTTCATCATCGTCCACAGCCCGTCAACAAGCAATGGGCCCGCGTGGTGGATCATGGCCCATAGCTCTCTCTCACAGAGATGAGGCCTGTGTCCCAGCAGTGGGAATGTTAAAGGCTGATTATGCTTTAGAATTCACAGCCCGACATCAGCTAGTCTTCTTGAGCATATGCCTTTGTTTGCTTGTGTCAACCCCCAAGCTTTTATGCTAGCCTGCACCTCAGACCAAATAAAAAACCAAGACAGAGCGCCGCGAACAATACAGTGAAGCATGTGAAAACTACATCTCCGCTCTGTGCATACACGCTCACCCGTACACATTTACAATCAAACTACACCTCACTAAGTGCACACATGTTTACGAAACCGGCCTCATATTACTGTTGACGGCGCTCTGTCTTAGTTTTTTACTTGGTCTGGCCTGCACCAGGTTTTACCCGCGATAGCAGCAATGTCGTAACATTCTACTTTGTACTATTCTTCGTCTCTTATATAAACTTTACTTGCTTCGTGAAGCTCAACAACATTGCATATACTACTTAACTTCTAACTCTATGACTAGAAAAAGAAATGAGTATATAAAAGAAGGACAGAGAAGCCTCTTCTCTGTCCTTCTTTTATATACTCATTTCAACACACACAACTCCAACAGTGGCACAGGTCTCTGAAAAGTTGTGTGGAATTGGGTGTTCATGTGATGCGGAGAGATGAGGAAAACCTCGGGAGGAAAGTTTTGGGTATTAATGTGGATGGGTAGGGAAAGACCAAAGAAAGGATGGATAGCATGTATGAAAGATGATATGGCTAGAAAGGGAGTGACTACCGAGATGACGACTAATAGAGAAGTATGGAAGAGCAAAACGGGTTGCGCCGACCACAAATAAATTAGAATTAGGGCGAGAGAATGATGAATGATGAGCACACTACTCAGTCACACATTAAAAACCTTCTTTAAAAAAATGAAAAATCTTTCCTTGCAAAAACTAATATAGGTCACATTAAGAAAGATCGCTTATTGATAAAATTGTACTAAGATATTAGCATACTGGTTGAACTCGACGCCCAAGACAAAACCGACCAAATTCTAAGGTCACCAAGGTTATTTGTGCCTTCAATTAGGTAATAATTGTAACGTTGAGTACAATACTTGCTTCTACTTCACCGTTTCATGGATTTGGATCGTGGATATCGAAAAGGTTCTATTATATTCCTACTGCTGGGACACAGGCCTCCTCTCTATGAGAGGGAGTGGGCCATAATGCACCGCGGGCCCAGTGCGGGTTGGTAGATGTCACATGTCTTCGATTTTTTTGTTCTAGGATATGCCGGTTTCTTCACGATGTTTTCCTACACCGTTTTGAGAGCAGTAGTGATGAAATAAATTAATCAAAGTAATGTAACGTGCCTCTTTAGGTTCGAGGACTTTTCCACTGGGCCACCACCGCTCCGCACCGCCAAAAGGTGTTTGATCATGGGTAATTCAACGTTTTAGCTTTTATTTAACAAAATTTTGCGATCAGTTTACTAAACGTGTAAGTATAGAACTTAATAATAGCTTTAAAATATTATTTAGCACATAAAGAAAAAAAGTTTTCGAAAAATAAAAGTGATTAAATTAACCGCATAACTGTGGATTGGCCATTTAAAGACCGATAAAAATTCTATTGTGTCTCGTTAGTGACAGTTGGAGGTTTAATCAAAAACAAAATACCTTAAAAATTCATTGCCATTGATCCTAATTGGCGAGTAATAGTCGATAACATAATAATGCTAATTTAAGAGACAGAGGTCAAAAACATACAATATTCCAAGAGTAACAGAAAGTTTCGAAACCGCTAAAAATGCATGAGATCACATAGTTTTAATAAATTATCATAAATCTTGAGGATATACTCAGGGTAATTAATTTTAATTAAATATCATAATTAATGATTTCGAAGGTGATCGTCCACGTTATAAAAATAAATAGGTAATGGTGCCGATTCCCTTTTACACAAACTAAACTAAATTTAAGTTCAGTGCATCTTTTTCTTTCTATTTCATTATGAAAAGGACAGAAGATAAATTTTAGTTTAGTCCTGTCAAATTAATCAGCACCTGACATAAATTGACGTAATTTTAGTAGGCAAGTTTTTAATCGCGTCTAAACTTGTTTGGAGTAGTGACAGTTTGACAGGACTAAACTAAAATTGATCTTCTGTCCTTTTCTTAATGAAATAGAAAGAAAAAGATGCACTGAACTTAAATTTAGTTTAGTTTGTGAACAAGGGAATCGGCACCAGTGTCGTTAAAAATAGGGATTTTAGGAATTTCACTGTCCATAAAGTAAACCAACCAGGGGCCGTATTATGACGTATTAATACCAAATGATTCCTAAATATTTGATGAGAGATATGACGAAATATTGATACGTAAATAATTAGCCTATGTGTTCAATGCAAGATTTCGTTCATGGTAAACTCCTACGCAGTCCATACATTTTTACATTTCATTGCCATTATAAAGTTTACCAGTCTTACCAAGGGGTATCGTATTACCCAGTAACTGGGTTGTGGAGGTCAGATAGGCAGTCGCTTCATGTAAAATACTGGTATTCAGCTGCATCCGGTTAGACTGGAAGCCACCCCCAACATAGTTGGGTAAAGGCTAGGCAGATTTTTTTCCATAATAAAGTTGGCGTTTTTATTTACGATGTATAATTGGACTTCCTTAATGGAAACTATAGAAATATGGTATATTTTCATTACTGAATGAAAAAGGACAAGGAATTATAGATTGGTCCTTTGGTCCTCAACTAAAAGTAAAATGAGTTATACCAATTTTGAAATTTTCCGTAATAAAGCATGTATAATTAAATCATGTTAAATCGCTTCCAAAATGTCAATAAAAGTACCTACGCAGGTAAAGTAGTCGTAGCGTCATCGATGAGATTCCGTGGTCCTTCGGGTAGCGGTCACCTGCTTTCATCATGTCGTCTTCCTGTCTAACCGGGCGACCTCACATGTGTCATGCACCTTTTGTCAACACCACTTTCTCGGCAAATACTTTATATGCCTATAATAATCTTGGCAGGAACTTTTTATTATGTAGGTACCTATACTCCATTTGAAATAAGATTAGACATTAAAACAAACCTTTTTACAGTCCGTTCAACCGATTTTGACATCTAAACAGTAGGCATAAGGATGGAATTAAAAGCAAAAAAGATTACACAATACCAAGTCTCTACTGCAGCTGCCATTTGTCATGCCGCCAATGCAATAGAAGTCAAAATCGGTTGAACGGACTGTAAAAAAGGCTTATTTAAACGTCTAATCCTATTTCAAATGGAGTATATGTGATTTGATTTATAATTTTCTTATAATAATTTAGATGTGTCTGCGACATCACTTGCTCTCTCGTAAAATGTAGGAAACAGACGGAAAGCCGACAGGGTTTAATAGCAGTACTTACTAATTATATTTTCGTCTGCAGCTAAAGTAGCACTTTTATATTAGGTCTTTACCTATGAAATTGCCGTTCTGCAGTACTGGCCATTTCAAATCAAAATAATTTTTGTTTGGCTAAGAATTCTAATTTCAAATTAATTTTATTTTAAAAACATGGATTTTTTTTTCCAAAAGTAGTCATTTCTTTATTGATTAGTGTTACATTATCATCGCATTTCAATCTTTTTCGTCATCATGGATACGTTAAAAATTCGAGTAATTATGGAATATGAGTACCGTCGTGGCAGCAACGCGGCACAAGCGGCACGCAACATCAACGACGTTTACGGAGCTAACACTACAAACCAACGCACCACCTGTTATTGGTTTGCTCGCTTCCGTTCTGGAAATTTCGACCTGAAAAATGAACCTCGCGGTCGTCCGAAGACTTTGGTCGACAATGACGAATTAAAGGCGATTGTGGAAGCTGATGATACACAATCTACGGCTGAATTAGCAGCAGCTTTCGACGTTAGCGTCAAAACAATATTGGTCCATTTGCGTCAAATTGGCAAGGTAAAAAAGCTTGACAAATGGGTGCCCCACGAAGTCAATGATCGCCAGCGCGAAGTACGCGTCGAGACGTGCCTTGCACTGCTCAACAGACACACAAATGAAGGAATTTTGAACCGCATTGTTACCTGCGATGAAAAATGGATTCTGTTTGATAACCGCAAGCGCTCAGCAAGTTGGTTGGATCCTGGTTCAGCACCTAAATAATGCCCTAAACGAAAACTTACCCCTAGAAAAGTGATGGTCACTGTTTGGTGGTCTAGCGCCGGTGTGATTCATCACAGCTTCTTACCAAACGGGGTGAGCATTACTGCAGATGTGTACTGTGAAGAACTGAACACAATGATGGAGAAGCTGGCGCATCTCCAACCAGCATTGGTCAATCGCTCGTCTCCGCTGCTCCTGCACGACAACGCGCGACCTCATACTGCACAGCAGACGGTCTCCAAGTTGCAAGAACTGGGGTTGGAAGCTCTCCGTCATCCGCCCTACTCACCAGACCTTGCGCCTACAGACTACTACTTTTTCCAGAATTTGGATAACTTCTTGGCGGGAAAAAAATTCAATACCCGAGAGGCAGTGCAAAATGCCTTTGAAGAATTTGTTGCCTCCCGTCCAGCTGATTTCTTTAAGAAGGGCATCAATAAACTGCCACTGCGATGGCAAAGATGCATTGATTGCATGGGTGATTACTTCGATTAATACAAATAAAAAATTCATGAAAAAAATTCGTTTAAATTTTTTCATACAAAACGGCAATTTCATAGGTAAAGACCTATTATTATATCCGTTTCGATGTCGCTGCTTTGATCGGAATAGGTGTTATGTGGAATGTATTTAAATTGATTCGTACATTTAGGTATATTAATGAAATATTTTAAGGTAAAATACAATATCTAATGTCATTTCTACGTTCATAATTTTCTGTAGAGACAACTCAATAGCTAAAAAGGAAACGCTACTTTTGTACCTGTTTTTATCTCGAAACATTTAAGTTCAACATTACAAACTTGACTGACTGACGATCAGTTTAGTTTCTATAACAGCTTTACCGTTTCCCTGTATCATGAACCACATATGGTTCGAATTATAAATATATAATTATATTGGCCGTATTATAAAATAAAAAAACATTTATTTCAGGTAAATATAACCCATTGCCAGACATAAAACAATAGAAATCTCAATTGAACAAAAAAAATAAAACGTCAAATATAATAAAATCAAATAATTAAATAAAATCAAATTAAAATAAATACATAATTCAAAATAATTAAATAAATACACAGTCAAAGAAAAAACAATAAAATTAGTACCTTCTATCCGGCACTGGTACAGCAACATGTCTGCTGGAATAATGCCGGATGAAGGTTCAGTCCAGCCTTCCCGCAATCAACGCGAGCCATTATGAAGTATTGTTAAGCATCGTAAATAAAAATGCCAATTTTATTATGGAAATGAAATAAAAATAAACATTGGATGGACTGAGTAGGAGTTTACCATGAACGAAATCTTGCATTGAACACTTAGGCTAATTATTTACGTATCAATATGTCGTCATATCTCATCAAATATTTAGGAATCAATGAGACGCATGATGTGGATGATCGAACGTTGTTTACCCAAAATGCCAAGATTATACTCAGGTATATTATATCACAAGAATAATTTGGCATTGACTGCCTCTTAAATCTAGTCCTGGGTTGGATCTAGTTGGGTTTTTACATCTGGAATTTCTCAGTATCAACCCAGATTCTGGATTTTGTTTTGTGCCCGGTTGATAGCAATAGGCTAGCCCCCTATTACATGGGACTTAAACATAACTGGCGGAATGTGGGTGTACTATAGGTACAGCTCTGCCCAACCCTTCCGGGTAACAAGGCGAGATGTTATGTCTATTCTAAACAATCCCAAGCAATGTATAAGTATTCAATTGACTATTGTTTAAAGAAATGTGTCTCACCAAAGACAATATTGAGAGCGGACTATTAAAACGGATATGCATTAGATAACATGCGATCATTCAAGCCAGGATTCAAGATACAACATTCGCAGCAACCTTTACCAAGCTCATAAAACATAAAAATATTATCGTTAAAAATTATAATATTTTTGTAGAATTTCGGTCAAGTGCAAGCTCCGCAGGCAAGTCAAGGATGCACAGATAATAAAACTTTGAAGGCGTGAATTAGTTTTGCCGCCAAAATTATTAATTGCTTCTAAAATTATTATTGCTGGTCGTCTTCGTTTTGAGTCTATGTTAATGTAACCGCCCCAACCGCCATCGTTAATATTGTTTATGAAATCCCTTCGGAATACTGTTATATTTTAATGTATTAACAGGAGGCAATGATAATGATTATTATGTAAGCAGTAGATAGCGGTATTACGGGGTATTTTGAAGAGGATAATTTAGATCAAAGGCATAGAAGATTCCCACAAAAAAAAAACTAAAATCCCCATGGGTCGATAAACGAAAAATGGGGTTACTCATAACATTTCAAAACGAATCAAAACAAAGGCTCCGAATAGCTTCGATAATAATAAAGAGTTATAGACGTACAAATGTCTATCGTTTCGCAATAGTGATGCGCAGTTCAAGGTATAAATATCCGCCAACTGGTGTCGGATATTTTATATGATATCATTTTCGTTATTTTACAAAAGGACAACTTGTTTACAGTAACAATCGATACAAACAGGCGTTAAACGATCTGTTTATTGAACAAAAACAAACATAGAGAGATAGTTAATGTTATATAATTATAATAATGTTTTGATAACTGCCCGTGTTTACACTCTGATTGGAACGCAGACCGTCCCGGTATTCAAGTTCATGTTACCGCGAAGTTGAAGGTTGTTGTTATTGCTTCACATTGTTATTTTTATAAGCATAGGTATTTTAGCTGATGAATGATTTAGTTGGGTTTGACTTTTATGTTAATTGGATTGTAGTATTTGGTTAATTAAGCTGAAGGCTGATTTAACTGAGATTATGAACTTTTCTGGATGCCAAAATATGGACATAAATTACCAGACATCTTCGTCATTATACTGGACTTATCCCAATTTATTTGGGGTCGTACAACAACATTTAATTTTCTTCTATACTTCTCCATTACTCGTCATGAATATACTTCTGTATTACTCATCATAAATGTGACCAGACCCAATGACATGAACCAGACCGCTAAAAACATTTTCATAAACTTTTTATGTAATGGCTGTAAAATTGCTTCACAAGAAAAACAGCCACACTATTTGAGGCACTATTTTTTACATAAGAAATTGGACAATTTAAATTTAGCATGAAATAAGTCCTGAAAACGTGTCTATTTCATTCTGTTCCGGTTAACATTGGTTACATTACATTTCAGTAATGAAAAGAATGACCAGACAATTTATTGCTGGGAACATTTTGATCCGCGAAAATGCTTTACTTTACTAACAAAAAACCTAGTTTATATAGTCAATAGTTAAAAACACATTCGTCACGCATGTAATGAAATGGCGTAGTTTTATCGTTTGGTACGAATTTCAATATCAGCGGAACCACATTACTTTACCTGTTAATTAATTAACTTGACAGCTAAGTAGGTTTATGTTTAATAAGGTATGTGCAAACATAATTAATTCCTACCAGAAGAAATATAATTTAAAAGGCAGAATAGCTTTTTTATTATTATGGAACAGGTAGCCAACGCAAATAATATTTCTGAAGTGTGAATCTTTAATTAATATGTGCGATACTAAGTTAAGCTTACGTATTTATTTTTTTAAACAATTTTGAACGACTTTTTGCAATGTAAAAAATAACGCTTAATATTTAGTAAATAAAAATAACTTTAATAAGGTATGTGAAAACATGTGTAACACAACAAACTTTAATAAAATAAATTAATGTGATAGGTACACGTGTACCAAATAAAACACGCTTTAATGACTTTATATAAAAAAAACATGATTGACCCAAAACACACTTGAACTTTATTACAATGACAGTTCATGGCGAACGAAAAAAAGAAAGAGAATAAAACTAGTCTTTCTTACTGCCGTCAGAAAAGGAAGTGCATACGAGTTCATTGCACTCACCTTGCAGGATATCCGACAACACGATAATCACAACACTATAAAAAAACTTTCACAAATAAATCACGAAAAAATAAATACCAACTAATTAAAAAAAAAAATTGTGCTGTAAGGTCGCAATACTCGCAATTCGAAAAAAGAACGCGTTTAAATTCGCGCGCGCGGCGCGTATGCCGTGTACGGTGTATTGCAACACTGGCAGAATGGCCGGCGTGCTTGCGATTAGAACCGCGCGCGGATAAAAAGCTGAACGGATATAGACTATACTACAATAATTTATCAAAGTCGTCTTCGATGCGGAGGTTACATGACATACTATTATTGTTTGGGCTGTATTTGTTACGAGTTACTCCTTTTTCGATAACAAAATATTGTTGCTTTAATTATTTTCTATATTGCGATTAAAATTAAAAGTCTTGGATCTTCTCGCCAATATCATCAGTCTCCTACCCTATAACCCAATTTATTTAGGGTCGGTAACATGTCTTTTATTCCATACTTCTCAATTGTCATCTCGGTAGTCACCGAGGTAGGAAGGATCCTAGCCATATCATATTTCACACATTTCATCATCGTTTCATAATAGTATAAGGCCTTTCAATAAAGCCGAAACGTTTGCATTTTATGCAAATAAATAATGATTTGATTTTAATACTGTCTGTCAGTCACAATACAGACCTAATTCTAAAAAGGTTGTCATTTTAAATAAAATCTGACATTTCATCAATTAATTACACTATTTTCCAAGTCGAACGAAGAACGTTTGCTCGTCTTGAAACGTAAATTAACCAAGTACTTTGTCGCCCACGGAAGAACCAATTATCAATTTCTGAACTACTTGATGAACTGTCAACTGATCAAGATCGTAAGCAATTGAAGAAATCAACTGCATTGGTCATCTTTCTTCATTAATAATTTCTTTGTATTGGTCCTGAAGTAATTATAGGGCCAAACAACATATGACCCTCCTTGTGGACATTTGGTGTCACGCTAATATAAGCTTCACCTTTGTATCTATTTTTCTATTCCTTTCTACTTGTCTGTTTTTATGTGTGTACATAAATGGTTAAATAAATACTTAAAAAAACGAACGACCCTAACAAAAGTCGCATATGATGTATATCATCTGATATCTTGGCTGACAGTACCAACTTCTCGGAAAATGGGTTGGTACCATTTGAGGGCCAACTCTAACACCGCGCGCTCATTGGTCAAATCAAATAGCGCGCATTTTCCCGACTTCCTATTACACACTTCCGTCCCTTTTCATGATAACACTCCCACAGATTGCAGGAAAGCGAGAGATAAGATGTTACACATCAATATAACAAGCACTGCAAGTAAAAGCTTTTGTTATAATAGAAACTTTGAAAGCCCCTAACTGATTGACATGGGGTATAAAAGCTGGGCAGCTTAAAAACTTGTGCTTTGAGGACATTGCAATTTATAAGAACACCCTGCTTTTGGAACAGAATCTAAATTACACGTGCTTCACTTAATTTCAAATTCAGGACAAGCCAATATGGTCAAAGACTTTTCTTTCGTTACAAACTATTTTTCCTTCCCTTTTTGCTGATGAGAAGCTCTTGAAATGATAGAGATCACGTGTTTCAATAAATATAAACAGAATCTGTATGATGTACAGACTCTTACATTGTATGTGATTTGTATCTCTAATGTGAACAAACACGTGGACTCCTTAAATGGATACAAGCAGATGTTCCTGTTAATAGTAATTAATTTATCTAGACGATGTTGTACCTACTGGATGCACTATTTTGATAAAAAATTATGATGAATTGGGTGATTGCGAATAAATTGTGATCTGTAAATGCGACTATGATACATGACAATTATTCAAAAAATCTTTTAACTTTAGTGCCATAAAATTAAACCGAAAAATCCACCGATCTGAGGAAGAATGTATAGCAAAATGGATTGATTAATTGAATTGGATTATGTTGTTTTAGATAAATTAAAAGTAATCTTACTAGGTAAATACGCGTTTTATCCATAGTAACGGTGTAGAGGTGTGACATCAAGCTGGTATTCAGCTGCATCTGTTTAACACTGGAAGTCGACCCCAAGATAGTTGAGAAAAGGCTAGGCAGATGATGGAATATTTACAAAACGCTCATAATCATAACCAATGACTCAAACGTGTTCTGAATATGATCTACTACATTCGCAAAGACGTTATATGCTATCTAACGGTACTCACTAAATAAACCTGTTTCCTGTATGAAGCCCTTGATCACCACTGAAGCGAGAGCTTTTCAAGGTGTAGGACGACTAACATAACGGTACAATAGCCTGTCAATACTGGTAACCTCTTCACAAGGTTATATTTACTTGATAAATTAGCAACAACTAAACTGATCACAACAACTGCGTTTTAAGTCTTGCGCGTTTATTTTCATACAAACGCACATAGAACCGGAGGAAGAAGCTGGCACAAAAGCGTGGCGATTGGCACAAGAAAAGCGATCTCTATGCCCAGCAGTGGGTGAAGTCGGACTGTAGATGATCATGATGATGATGAGTATAAACATGGTAGGAAAGAATCAGTCAAGTGTAATCAAGTAGACTGGATGCAGAAGGCGAAAAACCGAGTATTTTGGAGAAACTTAGGAGAGGCCAGCATCAGGGTTGCGGGAAAGTCCGAAAGCGATACCGGGACCCTTGGCAACAGGCAACTGAAGAACGGGTGGGTTTTACTCAGTAAAAGTCTGACACGCCCTCCCGCTCCGTCCAGAGCGGGAGAAGTCATTTGATGAATTTCCACCCTCAAAAAACACAAAAAAAAAGAGAGACCAGCATTCAATTGTCCAGCAATTGCACAAATCAGGGAAGCATGGCACAAAAGGAGAGGCGGCCTGTAATGGATGCCATTGGATGGAAAAAGCTCCCAATGATGATGACGATAAGCTGAGTCGAGGGAAGCACATGACTCGCTTCCTTAGTATTTCGTACATTCTAAGTGTATGACCGCAACTTTCAAGACTCCATTGTAATGTAACCACCGCTTTGGTCAAAGGTATTCGTAAGTTTGTTAGCGGGAAATACCACTAACTAAATCTTGATGAGTGAGTCATTACAAAATACATGTGATCGGCATAAAATTATTATTATTTCATTCAAAGCCGTGAAGGTCGGTGGTGTTTGACTTGACACTAAGTTTAACTCAGCATTTCAGCGAAAGAGGCTCTTGAACACACTTTTTGTGGTTGGCACGATTCGGCACAACAGGGCGCCAGAATTGAATACATATTTTGCCGCCCGGGTGAATCATGCCGACCAAAAAAAGTGTATAGCACGCCTGACAGACAGACAATAAAACGAACCGATAAATGTAGCATCTTTTCAGTGTCCGATTGGGTTAAATGATCTCAACGGAAAGAACATTGAACCTAGTCCAAAATCTTAGCGTTTATAAATCTGCCAATTAAATTGTAAATACAAACATACGTATGCATCTGGTACTGACAGGGCGGGCAGAATTCCAAGGTGTCCTCAAATTACGACGAGACATGGAGCTATGTGCAACAATAAAATAAACATAGTTATTAAATATAAAACAAAGCTGTTATTTACATTTTCAATTGACAATGCATGATGGAAGATGGAAAACATTAATTCTAATATGACGTGTACGATGTAATATGATTTTTCGAAACTTCAGCCTTGCGAAAATACGTTTGTCTGATAGTAGTATTGTCGAATTACCAATTGATTAAACATCATTGCAATTTATGTTTGATGCTATTGTATTTTAATTGGTAGTTATACTCCATTTGAAATAAGATTAGACGTATAGATAAGCCTTTTTTACATTCCGTTCAACCGATTTTGAATTCTATTGCGTTGGTGGCATGACAAATGGCAGCCGCAGTAGATAGTTGGTATTGTGTAACTTTTTTTGCTTTTAATGCTATCCTTATGCCAGCGGTATAGAAGTCAAAATAAGTTGAACGGACTGTAACAGGGTTTTAATATCTAATCTTATTTCAAATGGGGTATAGTCAATAATTCTACAACTACATACTTTGCCTCAACACTACTAATATTTTGAAAATGTTCAATTTTTAAAAGGTCATCTACCACATCGTCCTTTTTCCTTTACCCGAATTAACGGCATTGGCACAGAATAGTACAGAAGACGCACTCCGCATTTTAGGTATGAAGCTAAGTACGCGGCGAGCTCGGCTTGTCGGGCCAATTCAGTGAGCGTAACGGAGGTAACGTACTCAGATCAGAAGATATACAAAAGTTACGCGGTAGAAAGAGAGGCAACTACTAGGTGAATATGTCACTGTAGGTAATCAGCGCTGTGCGAGCTGAATTGCACTTTGTATATTGTGTCGTAAAGTCGCTTTTTATTTAAATAATTTTGTGAAGTGAATCTTCTGTACTATGTATTATGTGGCACTGGTAAAAACCAACGCGTTACTTCTTATTTCTTCTATTCCTTATATCTTATCAGCCACCATTTCAGTTTCCACTTATTTGCTACATACATCATCTGTTACACGGTCAGTCGTTCACAGTCAGAGCCATACATTTTCCCTTTTCTCGATAAAAATCGATACAATAATCAACTAGGTACATTATCATCGAACTCATGCGCTGTTAAAAGATCACGAACAAATATAATTGCAGGGATTATATTAACTACATTGCCTTCGTTTTTTTTGTAATTCATTTCCCTTTAATTTACTTCTGAGTACTAACTGTTACTTGCACAGCAGGATGATTGAATCGACTGTTACTGATTCATAGGTTTTTATGTAAGGAGATACTTCTAGAAATTATTTTTTGGTATTTCTTTGAATATTCATACAAAATTCATTTATTCTTGCGTATTTAAAGGTTTGCTAGAAATGTCGTATCTAACAGCTCTATTATTGTAATTCGGGACAGTTTCAATAGAATTAATTGACCTTAATGAAAAGGAAAAAAAAAACAAAAATTACTGTTGTCTATTTTTGTAAGTCTTTGTTGGACAGTGGCCCTGCTTTGTTAGACTCAGATAAAATCATTAGGTATTACGTTTGGACTTTAAAAACGACCATGACCTCTGAGTTTGTGTCGGCATTTCTTCTCAGAGATCAGGCAGCTAGGAAATGCCGGCGCCATCTTGTTTTCACATATTAACGATTAAAAGTATTTGAAAAAAATCTACTTACAGAAATAAACATTATTTCATTTCATTATTGACAACAAACGAAAAATTATAGTCATTTATTTTGCACTATACTCGCGACAATCTAAGAAGTCCGTTTTTACGTTTCGTTCTCGTACATGTAATAAAACGTTTAGCCTTGAGAATCAGTTTTTAGCAATGTAGATAAGTCGTCGATTAAAAACTCAAGTATGTTCAATCGATATGTCTCGAGAGTCAGTTTATAAGAAACCATTTTTTTTTTTCATCGCTACACAAAGCATTTTTATAGCTGTCGAAACGGACTTCTTAGATTGTCGCGAGTCTAGAACAATATATTTAGCCCTTGTTGAAGCGGGTCCACCAGCGTGTAAAACATGACGAAAACTGAAATACAAGTAAAGGGAACGAACTATTGTACAAATACAAAAACTGACGCCTTCTTCCTATGGTAGGCAGAAACTACAGAACCAGTCACCAGCTACGATCCTTACATACTACTTTTGCTTCATTAACGTTCATACATCTGGGTCATACACGCACGCCGGTTGCGAGTTTACGCACCAGAACCTGACCTTTCTGAAGAACTTCACCTGTAAGGCGACTATATGTCCCTCTAGCTAGGGCGTGCTCCCCGGCGTTTCAACTCACATCATCATCTGCCTAGCCTTTTCCCAACTATGTTGCGGTCGGCTTCCAGTCTTACCGGATGCAGCTGAATACCAGTATTTTACATGGAGCGACTGCCTATCTGACCTCCACAACCCAGCAACTGGGTAATACGATAGCCCTTAGCAAGACTGGTTTATTTACTGGTTTGCGTTTCAACTCACATCTGCCTTGTAAATACCTTTTATTGGAACTAGCTATTGTCTTGCCTTTATAAAAAAATCTATGTAGACAGCCATAATAATTATGTCATAGTTAAAATATAACAGCGTTATTCATCACAAAAGAACTAATGAGAGGCGATCGAAGCTAATTATGATAAATATGTACTTACAAACAATACACGTAAATATGCGGTGTACAGTCTTTGAATAAATACGTTTCTTATTATGTAGATTGTAGCAAAATAGAGTGCTTAGGTTGTTACAATTGTCATTTATGAGCTAATAGCAGAAGAAGGCAACACGGCGGCCAAATTAAAATGAAACTGGGCAGGCCACATTTGCCGCATGTCGCATCAGAATAGCGCGAAAGTAGACACAGAGGGGGTTCGGAACAACAGGAACCGGCGACGCGGTGGGCCCAGAAGGAGATAGTGTAGAGTTGGACTCCTACCTAAAGGATTGGTCCCTAATTGCAAAGAAATATGAAAAGACGAAAGGGTCATTGCCCAGCAGTGGGGGGATACAAGGTGTAATGCTATAATTCACAATGATCAACGTTTATGGAACAATACAGAGGAATGGCCTAGTGGAGCGCGTTTCTGAGTTGGAGTGGAGGACGCGCGCTCGTCGTGCTCAATGAATGGTGCTTAAAGCGATCGCGTCGCAATGGCTTCCCAACTTTGCCGAACCCAACATAGTTGGGAAAAGGCTAGGCAGATGATGATGACTGGTCAATCGTCATCCTGAGGCTGCCTCATTGAGAGGTGAATAAAACACGTGTCGATTTCTTACAAGGTTGATGCGCTAGGGTGGCCCGCGTAATTCAAATTTTCTTTACGTTTTTAGAATTTGCAGGTCAGTATCTCATTGTATGTTGATATAAATATTATTAGCGCCCGTAACAAATATGAATTTACAGAATTATAAACATAAGAATCAGCAATACAACTCTCTAAGTTCATGTAAGTGCATTGACTGACGAATTCATGAAATTTTCATTCAATGCACTAACATGAATGAAACTTACAATTAATTATCTATGTCCAGCAGTGGACGTCTTTCGGCAGAAATGATGACTAGGCTGATGATGTTTGGTGGCAACTGGCCAGCCAAGCCCCAACGTCAAAACATTTTATGATGGTGGTAACCGCATCGTTATTTAAACAATATCGGAAATCACAATGGGATCATAAGTCTTCAATGTTTACCTTTATCTAATGTAAATACCTTTGTAGCTAATTTACTAAGGTAAGATGATAATAAATGGAAATATTATTATAATAATATATATTAGGTCTTTACCTATGAAATTGCCGTTCTGCAGTACTGGCCATTTCAAATCAAAATAATTTTTGTTTGGCTAAGAATTCTAATTTCAAATTAATTTTATTTTAAAAACATGGATTTTTTTTTCCAAAAGTAGTCATTTCTTTATTGATTAGTGTTACATTTTCATCGCATTTCAATCTTTTTCGTCATCATGGATACGTTAAAAATTCGAGTAATTATGGAATATGAGTACCGTCGTGGCAGCAACGCGGCACAAGCGGCACGCAACATCAACGACGCTTACGGAGCTAACACTACAAACCAACGCACCACCTGTTATTGGTTTGCTCGCTTCCGTTCTGGAAATTTCGACCTGAAAAATGAACCTCGCGGTCGTCCGAAGACTTTGGTCGACCATGACGAATTAAAGGCGATTGTGGAAGCTGATGATACACAATCTACGGCTGAATTAGCAGCAGCTTTCGACGTTAGCGTCAAAACAATATTGGTCCATTTGCGTCAAATTGGCAAGGTAAAAAAGCTTGACAAATGGGTGCCCCACGAACTCAATGATCGCCAGCGCGAAGTACGCGTCGAGACGTGCCTTGCACTGCTCAACAGACACACAAATGAAGGAATTTTGAACCGCATTGTTACCTGCGATGAAAAATGGATTCTGTTTGATAACCGCAAGCGCTCAGCAAGTTGGTTGGATCCTGGTTCAGCACCTAAACAATGCCCTAAACGAAAACTTACCCCTAGAAAAGTGATGGTCACTGTTTGGTGGTCTAGCGCCGGTGTGATTCATCACAGCTTCTTACCAAACGGGGTGAGCATTACTGCAGATGTGTACTGTGAAGAACTGAACACAATGATGCAGAAGCTGGCGCATCTCCAACCAGCATTGGTCAATCGCTCGTCTCCGCTGCTCCTGCACGACAACGCGCGACCTCATACTGCACAGCAGACGGTCTCCAAGTTGCAAGAACTGGGGTTGGAAGCTCTCCGTCATCCGCCCTACTCACCAGACCTTGCGCCTACAGACTACTACTTTTTCCAGAATTTGGATAACTTCTTGGCGGGAAAAAAATTCAATACCCGAGAGGCAGTACAAAATGCCTTTGAAGAATTTGTTGCCTCCCGTCCAGCTGATTTCTTTAAGAAGGGCATCAATAAACTGCCACTGCGATGGCAAAGATGCATTGATTGCATGGGTGATTACTTCGATTAATACAAATAAAAAATTCATGAAAAAAATTCGTTTAAATTTTTTCATACAAAACGGCAATTTCATAGGTAAAGACCTATTATTATAGAATGTCACTGCAGGGATCCAGCAGAATATCAGCGTCAGGTATATTTGCTTGACACATGCTGAGTTGGACTCCCATTTGATGCAACGTTGAGACGCACACCGCGCTTTGTATATTTCGTTATTTTTTTAAGTATGTCATAGACAATATTGTCTCGCTGTGTCTAGTTTTCTTTTATTGTTTTTTTTTTTGTATTTTGGAACTTTGTAGCTATTATTATTTAACCGTGCTTTTGTATGTTGTGTTGTCTTTTGTATGCACCAAATAAACGTTTTATATATCTATCTATCTACCTATTTAATAAGGGAATATATACAACGGAAAATTAGATTACCTCATCGAAGTAAACCCCCTATGATTGCGTGGTAACAAGAAGACGCATGAATTTGTTATTAAAAGTCACTTTTTAGGGTTCCGTACCTCAAAAGGAATAACCCCGTTGTCCGGACGGAGAACGAAGTCTGTCTGTCGTCTGTCTGCCAGTCTGTCAAGACACTTTTTCTCAGGAATGCATGAAGGTATCAAGTTGAAATTAATATCAAACACGTAGATCTATGGTCCCTTGGAGCTCTTAAAAAATCAAGCTTTTAAGTCAACGCAATAAAAAAATAAGGCCATTAATGCGACATATTTTGATAATCGCAAATAAATCAAAACCTACAGGGATCTTCCCGCTGACTAGAATCATGAAATTTAGCAGGAAGTAAGGCCAACATAAATGTTTGGAGACGGAGAGTAGGAAGGCCTCCCACAAGGTGGACCGACAACATTGTGAAGGCCGCAGGAATCCGCTGAATGCGAGGCATAGAACCGGTCGAAGTGGCGGAGCTTGGGGGAGGCCTATGTCTAGCACTGGAGTGGTCTTTCGGCTGTAATAATGATTATGAAATGCAGCAGCTGTTTTTTTTTTCGCGAATTCAGTGTTAGCCCCTAGTAAATTTGTTCATAATAACGAGCACAACGACTCCTTAACAGGTTTTTAGTTATTTCAATTAAACCTTGTAGGTATGCACGAAACATTATTACTTTGTAAAGTATTATTTTATTTTAATTATTGTGAATGTGAGGACTATGTGGATCATTTTTATTATCTCCTCTTTCTTTAGTTTTAATCTGGCAGTTTGAGTACTTTTTGCGGCCTACCTAAATGTCCTTTCTTTGGTATTTATTGTTCGTCGAGTTGTTGAGCTCCTTAAGCTCTGAGTTGAGCTCCACCATTACTGACAAATGCTTGCACTGACTGGACAGGTCCACTCAAATCTGTGTGGTTCTTTCCTCAAAAGACCATTTCAGACTCTAATCTACATGGTCCTCATATGGCCTGACCAAGATTATGTCTGGACCTTAAAAGAGACTGCGACCTTTGAGTTTGTTTCGGCCTTTCTTCTCAGAGTAGTCAGATAGGAAACGGCGACCTCATCTAGCTTATTTTATTTTTTAAACATGACGTGTAAAAGTGATTCTGATATCCTATTTACAGAATAAACAATTTCATTTCATTTCAAAACTGTTGCTTAAACAATTATACCGCCTATATTTTTAAACTCTTGCCTTAAATCATTCAAGACGAAAAATAAGTATATTTTTAGGGTTCCGTACCCATGGACCCTATTACTAAAGCTCCGCTGTCCGTCCATCTGTCAAAAGGCTTGTATCTTTACAACCGTAATAGGTAAACACTTTAAATTTTCAGTGTGTACTTGTGTAGTGTACTACTATAGCCGCTATAACAACACATAATAAAAATAAAGTTAAAAATTAAAGGGGGTCCCGAGGTACCCCTTTAATTTTTAACTTTATTTATACCACCATAAAAGAAAAAAAAATCTAGTGTTCTATATTATACGGTAGTACGGAACTACGGAACCCTTCGTATGCGAATCAGGCGGACGCAGTCGGCCACCTTGCCTTGTCAAAATCGGACACTTTTGAACTCGAAATATTGGTTGAGAGGGCTCAACCAATATTTCCAATTAACCAATGTTTTTAAATCAACTAACTATTAATGGATACATCCTCATTAAAGGATACTCCACCGAGACACCAGCTGGTACACCCGTAAACCAAAACACAAAAGGAATAACCCCGGTACAAGTACATCCCCGGTCATTCCGCGGTTAACCTTCATATAACTTCTCAATACAAAACTAAACGATTACTATGCATACATAAGCTCACCACCCTTATTGCTTTTGGAAGCTAAGGGGGATGCGCGCGCTAAGGTACCCCACGAAATTCAAATTTTCTTAAGTTTTTTCTAATGTGCAGGTCAGTGTAATTTTTTATGTTGATTAAAATATAGTTCAACAAACAAAAAAATATATAGGATTATCGGAAGGAAGGAAAACAGTAACCACAAAACTATATTGGAACTAATAGAAAAAAAAAACAAATCTATAGACGATTCCATGAATAAAATAAGCGTAAAACCTCTTTCAAGTCACGACGGAGACGTGGAGTTAATAAAAAATAAACAATGATCGATTCGTGGAACATGAGCCTAAAGAATTCCAGTTTGTTTTAGGGGGAATTTTGATCATAGCATAATATTGATTATTGACTTAGGCAGACGGTCACTTAGCACTTAAAGTTTGCAAATATTATGTCACAAAACTTTTTTAGAAGTCAGTATTTTTTGGAAGTCGGTTGTTTTTTTTGTAAAAAGTTTTTATTTTTCACTTTTTAGTTGTGGTACCTACCCCACACAAATCCGAATACCACTACCTGCTATGTAAATAACAGTGAAGGAGTCAATAAGGATATCGTCTAGATAAACTAAGTGGAAAAAATACGTAATATTGAAGCTAACTCAAAAACTACGCAACTAATACAGTAAGTTAATAAAATTTATATGGGACCACCTCGGAAGCATGACCTATCAAACAAAAAAAGAATCATCAAAATCGATTCATAATTGGCGTAGTAATCTCGTAACAAACACAAAAAAAAAAAAAAAAAAAACAGACGAATTGAGAACCTCCTCCTTTTTGAAGAAGTCGGTTAAAAAGATGTGCCATTTCTTCCGCATCTAACAATCAATACTGTAAGGCCGGGATAGCATAGCACAGACTGCGGTTAGTTTAATCAAGTATTTCGCACGGGTCTATCCAACAGGTTAAGCTACGCTTGCCGTGGTTGGTCCATGGATGGGTGACCATCTTTACATACCGAGACTCCTCCGTGCCTCGGAAAGCACGTTAAGCCGTTGGTCCCGACTGTCAAAGGTGGATCTTTGACAGTCGTTACGGGTCGTCCGAAGCCCAATAATCTAACAACCGGTCTTACCAAGGGGTATCTGGTATCCAGTAACGGAGTGGGTTGTGGAGATCAGATAGACAGTTGCTCCATGTAAAATACTGGTATTCAGCTGCATCCGGTTAGACTGGAAGCCGACCGCAACATAGTTGGCAAAAGGCTAGGCAGATTGATTTTCGGAAAGTGATTTGATCAGCTGCATCCGGTTAGACTGGAAGCCGACCGCAACATAGTTGGCAAAAGGCTAGGCAGATTGATTTTCGATAAGTGATTTGATAACATACATAAACATAACATCACGCCTGTAATTACCGCAGGGTTGGACAGAGGTGTACCCCTGGGCTTAAAAATAACTGACGAAATGTGGGTGTACTACAGTGATTTGATTTCTTGCATTAGTGCAAATAGTATCGACTAGAGCAGAGAAGGTGAGAGGGAGCGGGTCGGAATCCACCACGCGGGCTCACAGCGGGTCGGTAGACGTCACATGACTTCGAAATTTTTGTTCTAGGACATGCCGGTTTCCTCACGATGTTTTCCTTCACCGTTTTGAGTATATATTACAAGCTAAATCAATCCACCAACAACTTAATGTCCTGACAAGATCATCCACCAGCAACTACCATGTAATTACCACTATTAACAGTGACAATAACAGAACTGCTAGATAGCATCTCAGATGGTCCGATAGTGTTGTAATCACTAAATGAAAGATAGTTACAGTTGTAATTGACACGCGAGCAGTATATTGTGGTTTTAATTGTTAGTTCATTTATGTGGGGACATGTGAGGAGAATACAGGGTGTAAATTATAAATCAGAGGCCCCAGACAAAGTGACATTCTATCAGCGATAACGAAATGTCAATCCTGTTGAAAGTCGTTGTAGAAATACGAAACGCTTTCGAAGCGATTGTCACTTGTATAGGCCCTCTGAAAAGGTAAACTAATTATTCACCATCTGCCTAGCCTTTTCCCTTCGGGGTGGGCTTCCAGTTTAACCAGATGCAGCTGAATATCAGTATTTCCCTTTATTTTGTTCTCCAATGTCCTCATACAAATATGCACTCGATGCTGCAGCTAAGAAAGCTTCGTTCGTAAACTTACATTCAAACTAATCCCTATGGCCGACTCAGAGCACTTCCAAAAGAAGAGGTTGGACTCATCTTTAGCCTTCAGGAGAAGCTGAATGCTTATACAATTTTTTTGCTAGTTATGACAGATTTCATGTCTTAACCTTGGGTTATATAAGCTAAATGATTTGGCATTGACGTTGGGAAAATTAAAAATCTAATCTGAGTGCCCTGGCAAAACCTTCGAAAATGAAAGAAATGCGGAAATATATATTACGTTGGAGCCTCTTTAGCACACATTTGCATAGGCTACACTATCTGAAATGGTTGTATTTTAAGTAATTAATCCCTTTGAGAGAAAATGAAATAGATCAGTGATACGCAAAGAATCCAGTTTCATTATGATGTGGTAACATTCATGCTTTGTAAAATTAAAATAAACAAGAATCACCCTGTATAGTACAAAGGTGATAACATTTTTAATACTATTCTAACTGCTTTGAGGAAACACGTGAAGTTCAATGTTACTGTTGTCAAGTAGATAAAGATGATATGGGGATGTGCCCCATTATCTGATAGATATTAAACGTAGCTTTTGGCTCAAAGGTTGTGTAAAGTTTTCTGGGATCAATAGAACAGAAAAGCGGCATGTGTCATAGGGATCAAGGGTGATCATCAATATTGGACAGTTGTGAATCGGGTAAAAGTTAATTCTCACAATATTTTAGTCTATTATGCTCGCTTGTGCGTCTGCCCTACCGAACCATAATTTTATTTTATTTTTTCGTATGACTTCTCTCTGGTCCACCTAGGTTGTCAGCTGTTTAACCGGGCTATCCCGTCCCGTGGATGCCTTAATAAATTAAAGCCTCCAGCCAGGGCATAAAACTTATAAACTAAGCGACTTCAGGCTGAGTTCACCCCCCTGTGGGGTACTGACATCGGCTATATCCAAGGGACAGGGGATCGGATCGTGGTTATTTAGGGACGAGGTTAAAGCTACAGGCCCAGCGACTCGGGCTGGCTCGGGGCGGACCGAATCCTAATAAGAACCTAAGAAACATAAGTAAAAGTATGACCGTAGGCGACATCTCTTGCCGAACTATAAAAAGAATCCAAAAATTCCTGCGCGCGCGCCTCACCGCAGCAGCGACATCTAGTATTGCATCAAGTAAACCTATCGTCATATAAATTAGTTACACAAATATTTCACAGGTGGCGCTATACAAACCTACCTACTTATCAGTCTGTCATCAAAAGATGGCGTTGTACTCCATTACAATTAGCTCTTCTAAAATATTTTTTCATTCTATCGCCGCCGTCCAAAATATAATTATAGTGGCATGCAAAATTTAATAATTACTGAATAAATGACTTACCTCTGCCCAAAAGCAGACGATGAGCGATGATCCCGACATAAGCAGTGGGTAGTAGGCAGACAGCAGGCTGGTCGCCCATCCCTCTTGGAACGCCGACTGGAAGGACCAAAACAACGGTGACAAAAACAAAAGAAATTCGAATGACATTTATTCGATAACAGTAGAATGTGATAACTCGATAAAGTCAAACAATCGATTAATCGGATCGTTTATCGATGTTTACCAGTTCTTGATCTTGCTGTTTTGAAAACAAGATTCGCAACCATATGTACGATATAACATTGAATCAGTTATAAACTGGCAGAAAAATTACCGTCATTGACGTTCAAAGTTTTATTATCATCAATAGAAGGCATTAGAAACATCTTGGCGCTGTGTACGTTTGTTTTCAATATGCTTTACGTAACGAGGCTTTCTACACAACAAATTAATAAAAAGAAATACAATTACTTTTTCTTAAATGATAAAAAGACTAAAGAAACAATTTTTCTTTACGAGGTTAGACGTTCAAAAGTGTCTTTTATGTGCCTAATTGAACTAAATGATTTGACTTTGTTTTCAGCGACGATAGATTGCAAGAAGTGATTTACATGAAAACCAGAACAAGTTTAGCATAAGTTTCCAAAAAGCAGGAGGACTCGCTTCCAAGTCCTGCCTTTATCTGGTAGTCTGCCAAACGTAAACAAGACTTGGCTTCTTTTTCTAATTCCACCCATGAACGATATTTCAGTGGCAACCCAAGAGCCAAGTAGCAACCTCCACCCAATCAAAGATGTTTAACTGTCACTCACACTCACCGGCGAAACGAAGTAGGCTCCTCTGATCAAGGAAGCGAGGAATGCAACCAAGTACAGCATCTTCTGTGTGGTGACCTTGCAGGCACGGAGGAAGGTGGGTGCCTTCAGACGCCTGTACTCCATCACCACGCATATTGTTAGTTGGACCGCGCAGACGAAGGCTACCAGAAGAAACACGCCGCCTATGCCTGGATAGATAGAGAATGGGATAAGGTTTTAGACAAAAGAAGATCTTGAGTTAGCATATTGTTTCGATGGCAACAAAAGACGATCGGACATAATATACAAGTTTTAGTTACTTGTTTTGCACATTACCAGCAGTTCTTTTACCTACTACCTACGCATGCACGAAACGCCACAAGCATCATTTTATCAGCGTAGTACGCTAGCAGCAAAAATATCTTAATAATACTTACAGGCATGATACGGCATGTTAGGCCCAGCACACTCGTCTCCCGCGTACCGAATCTCGCATAAGCACGTGCCATTCATGCAGTCTCCACGGCCGCTGCAGTCAAGTGCGCAGCCGGCGCCGCGAACAGCCGCCGACATCACTGCGTCTGCGTAGTACGCTAGCAGCGAACGCATCTTATGGTGAGCGACGGTCACCGTCGCTTATAGGTACTGGAATAAAAGAGAGGGAATTGGTTAGTTTTAGGGAGTCGCTTAGATCTCTTGATGTGGAAAAAATCGCTTCTGAATCTTGAGAAAATGTAAGTTAGAGACACAGCTATACATAGTCGTAAATGTAAAAATTATGGAAAAGATTTTGTTGTAAAGTAGATCGCACAAAGTTTCTAATGGTACCCGGCCCATTAGCAACTTTGTTCGATCTACTTTTTACTGTTTTTTTCCTAAAGTATTGATAGACATTTTATGGTGTTTCGAACATAGTATTATCGAATACTAATAAATAGATATTTGCTTAAAGTTGCAATCCATTATTTTTGCCCACTTCTAGAGATATTTTGTACACTAATTATTTATTGCTAGAATGAGCGAATTGGTCTGCTCAAGTTGTGCCTCCAAGTACAGTAGGCAGCACGAGAGTCAAAATCAATTTAAGCTGGTTTCGTATTATTCAACCGCGTACTACGCTACGCCAGCTCAAGGTTTAAATGTTACCACTGACGCGACATGGCGGCTGACTATACCAATACGTGACCGTCATTCAAAAACCCTTCGGCCCCTTCGGGAATTCGTTTTACGAGGAATGTACCCCCGTCGACCTTTATAACACACACACACACGTGATAAAAGGGCGAGTATCCCGGGAAAACTGATAACATAGTAAACATGAAAAGGCCCCCAAATGTATATGACCGTGAAGTTATCGATTACTTGTTTTTCGCAGAAACCGCTCCGTATTATTCACAATCGTTGCGAATTATGATCTAAATATTATGATGTTGAACACATTTTAGGTTGAAGGGTAGAGATTTATGGGTATTGGATTCCTAGCAAACTATTTGCAATAAGTATGTTGATAAACAATACTTGAACTGCAATGTTTGCAAGAATTAGCATAGGTACTTCTGGGCCTGTCCGAAAGCCCGACACTCTGACAACAGTCTTACCAAGGGGTATCGTGTTACCCAGTAACTGGGTTGTGGAAGTCAAATAGGCAGTCGCTCCATGTAAAATACTGGTATTCAGCTGCATCCAGTTAAACTGGAACCCGACCCCAACATTGTTGGGAAAAGGCTAGGCAGATGATGACTTCTGGGCCTGTCCCAGAGTAAAAATTTTAGTCCCAAAATAATCTCTAGAGCTTAATAATATTTTTCCGGAGAAATCATTCCTTAAGAACACTTGTGATTCGAAAGCTTATGGGTCAGCGCAGACAGAGAGGAATAATCCCCGCGCGATCTCGGGCATTTTCTTTACGGATCGCGTATGCCGCGCGGGGATTCCCGCGTATCTTCGAGGACGCGCGAGCATTTTTTGTCAGGTTCAAGCATTTATGCACTTTATTTTAATAATTTTAAAGTTTATTTTCAAGTGCGTTAGTAAAATCCTCTCCACTGCGCTCCGTTCTGTCTGCGCTGACCCTAATGCTTAAGATTTGCTACTAGTACTGTTTGTTATGTTAGTATTCAAGAGGTCATTTTTTTCTTTAAAAATATAAAATCGGAAGGACATTTGACGCTTTCGAGCATTTTGGCATAATCATAAAAATGTATTTTGAGACGGCCAGGTTTCCCAACAGATTTTACTACCGACCTATCGTAATAAAGACCAAACCTTTCTACCGTAGGCACTCCGTACTACGCACTACGCACACTCTGACATAAGATCGTGATCGTGACGTACCACATCTGCGCCTGCGCTTACGTAACGCCCACGTGTTGGGATCGAGGTCGTTGCACTGCTGCGCCTCTAAAATTATACGCGGCCTTACGAGATGAAAAGTGCGTCCAACTGTGTTGTGCGAAGCGATAGTTTTGGGAGGCAATTTTATAAAATAAACGATTTATTTTGAAAACATGTATTAAGATAAGGGGAGGAAGATGACGAGGAGGATAGCTCTAAGTCAAACTATCTAATGAAAATTTGTTTATTGGCACAAGAGATATTTATTTAATTAAACTTTATGCACAAGTAAAAATAACCGTACAGAGGCTTAATGCCTTAAATTCGGATCTTGTCCAGTCAAAATGTTTAAAAATGCACCAAAAACAATCACATATTTTGTTTTGCTTACCGATTTTCCTTAAACCTTTGGAATCTCTTCTATCTGATAAAACAAATATGGCACAAATAAGAGATATCAATCGATAAACAAAGGTTATATTGACATTTTGACAACCAGTACAATTGCACCCAAACCTACCGCTTACATCATCTTACTAATATTATAAACGCGAAAGTTTGGAAATATGGATAGATGTTTGTTAGTCTTTCACGTAAAAACTCCTGAATGGATTTGGATGAAATTTGGCAAACAGATAGTTTATAACCTGGATTACCACATAGGATACTTTTTATCTCGATATTCTCAAGGGATCGAGACTATATACAATGTGGAGACGACAATACAACAATAAATGAAAACACTGGCAATACTAATGCATAAAAGTATTTTGGAACTATCAAATAAATCCTAACATGGAAATTAAAAAAGTCATTTTTTCAAACAAACTAAATAACAGTGATGGACCGACTATGGGGTTTGCCGATCTTTGACTATACTCCATTTGAAATAAGATTAGACATATATATAAACCTTTTTTACAGTCCGTTCAACCGATTTTGACTTCTATTGCGTTGGTAGCATGACAAATGGCAGCTGCAGTAGACAGTTGGTATTGTGTAACCTTTTTTGCTTTTAATGCCATCCTTGTGCCTACGGTATAGAAGTCAAAATCGGTTGAACGGACTGTAAAAAGGTTTGTTTAAATGTCTAATCTTATTTCAAATGGAGTATAGCTATCGTAACTAAACTATTGGATATATTTGATTAATTTTTTGTATGTAGACCGAGAACGTCATTAGATATACGGAGTTTCATTTTTTGTTGTATTGTCGTCTCCACTTTGTATAAGTTGACGATATTTTGAGTGCGAAAACCACAAAAGAGTTGAATACTAAGAAACGTGCCTAACTAACACAATATTTACATTAACTCCGTTATTAATAGGAAGTACGAATACTATGAATAATACTTCGCAAGTACTGGTATTAACAAATTACGGCCATGACGCATCATCCTTGAAGTACCCCTGTGTTTGAAGGTCGATGTTTGTGGGAGTAATACGTAGCCGCTAGGCTTTGAGCACGTACGAGACCTATTAAGAATTGATATGAAATATAGGAGGAAGGGCTCATAAAAGAGTGGAACACATCTTTAATTACCTCTTTGAGGATTTAATAGCCTCAGGATAGAAATGGTAGTCTGATAAAAGTAGAACTGCAGTTTCACAACTTCATAATCAAGTAAAATCACGGCTGTAATCCCCGTAGGGTTAGGCAGAGGTGTATAAATATGTATTGTTCAGTTATTAATTTTAAGTTCTAATTAAAAAAAATATTTTTATTCTAGTTTTAATTACCTAATTTATTTTTTATTCTTGTTTTTATTTTTTAACCGACTTCTTCAAAAAGGAGGAGGTTCTCAATTCGTTAGTATGTTTTTTTTTTTTGTCTGTTTGTAACGCTATTACTCCGCCAATTATGAATCGATTTTGATGATTCTTTTTTTGTTTACTAGGTCATGCTTCCGAGGTGGTCCCATATAAATTTTATTAACTTTGCTTGCGTAATTTTTTAGTTAGCTTCAATATTACGTATTTTTCCCACTTAGTTTATCTAGACGATATCCTGTTTGACTCCTTCACTGTTATTTACATAGCAGGTAGCGGTATTCGGATTTGTATGAGGTAGGTACCACAACTAAAAAGTGAGAAAAAAAAATTTGAAAAATTGGAATTTGGAAATTGAAAAGCAAAGACACCGACTTCCGAAATTAAAGTTATTTTTCACTTTTTTAGTGTTTTTTGGAAGTCGTTTTTTTTTTTTTTGTAAAAAGTTTTTCTTATTTGATCGGTTTTACTGACAAAAGCAAACTTTTGTATCGGACTGTTTGGAGGCGGGCGTTAATGACTGCAACACAGTTTTATACTTATGCAGTTGTTATCGAACACAGTGTTTTTGTAAATTCAGTTTTATATTATTTATTTATCAATAAAGATTTCGCCAGTTGTATTTAAGTCCCAGTCCCAGTTTCACAAGTAATCAAGAGGAATTCAATGGTTTTTAAAAGTTGTGGGCGTCAATTCAGGTTCATGAATGATCAGAATGATCAGCATTCGCCATATCGAATTATCTTCAAACGTATAAATGGAACACGATAATGCTTTATGCTTTTTTCGTAGGTTAATATTCAGTTTATCTCAGAACCTGAGACGCTTGCTTTGAAGCTTGCCAAAATACAGGGTGTTTGGTGCATCGTATGCCAAATGAAAATGGCGGATAGGAGGGGTCATAGGCTAACTAATCGGGCCCCAAAAAAAATTTTTGGCCCACGGGATTTGAATTAATTAAAAAAAAAAGGTATTGGTATAGCCTCCAATTTTTTACTTTTGTTGTAATGTGTCATGTTGGACGATTCTATCAAAATGAAAATTACTCGCTTGCTTACTTACTTTGAATGTACCCATTCCAGTGATCACTGGAACGAGTACATTCCAATGCATTCCAGTGCCGGTTCACATTATTCCAGTGGCATTCCAGCGCTAGACCGGGCATTACGCAATATAGGTTGTTGAATTCAAAATGAAAGGTATTGCAATTGCTAGTGTGTAACGCAATTATCCCGCTGATATTGATACCTTCTTTGCTTACACAGTACACTTCCGCCCTTTGTACACACCACACGTTTTACTAGCCGTGAAAAACTATAGTTTATTCGCTGTGTGTAGACTGTGTCGGCACCACACGGAGAATTGACTGTAGGTCGTCAGTTTTGTATGGATCACTACGGAAGGTTGTTGACAGACACGTAAAGAAATCGTACCGTGTACAAAGGGCCTTTTGTCAAAGTGTATGTACAATAATATAATGCATAATCAGCCTATAATGTTCCCACTGCTGGGACACAGGCCTGGTCTCTTCGAGAGGGAGTGGGCTGTAATCTACCACGCGAGCCCAGTGCCGGTTGGTAGATGTAACACGTCTTCGAATTTTTGGATGGACAGTTCCCTCACGATGTTTCCTTACATCGTTTCGAGAGCAGTGGTGATAAAATAATTTACATAAAGTAAATCGGCTGCTTGGGTTTGAACCCATGACCTACACTCGTAAGTCGGGGCCGTGACCACTGTGCCACCACTTCTCTCAATAATAGGTTCACTGAAAACCGCCATTGTTAAAACATAATTTCACAATGTACAAAATCATTCATTGTTACTATGCTCGCGGTATCAGGAATTCAGGAAGTCAGTATAACCGATAAACACAACCATTTAGGTACATAATTATTTTGTATTCGTAATCATTATTATAATGAACTACCAAATTAGGTTAATTTAATTTAATATTTTGCGTTGAATACAAATCCAACGTTTTAAGCTCTCCCTGTGCAGTTTTCCTATGAAAATCAGTGTTTATACACTAACCCAGCCTATACTTACTCTATTCTAATTTTAAATTAAAATTCATTTTGTAAAATATCGATTTTGATCTAGCATCGATTTTGATCACCGGCTCATTTTTACCTAACCTGTTTGTGTGTACTTATATTTTTGCATCGCTATCAAACGTAAATGTCAATGTTATCATTATTCCATGTATTTGTCCTTTTCAAAAAGTTTATCAGAATAATAGTGTCGTGTTCTTCGCTCACTGGCTTTTGAACTATCCATGATATTATAACTAAGGTTATCTAAAACATAGATAAATTTTACAAGTCCTGTCCTAGACCCAAAATTAGAACATGTGACGCCAACCCTGGGCCCGTATCGTGGATAACGGCTCACTGCCGATACACAAGCCTCCTCTTGCCGCTAGATAAGCCCTGTGTCCCAACAGTGGGAAATGGGAACATTATAGGCTGATTGATTATGCTATTGAAGGCTACGCGTTGCGATCAGGAACGTCGCATCTGACCTTTTTGAAGGACACCACGATTAAAGTCAAGGTTCGTCCTTCACATAGCCTACAGTCTCGGGGATTTGCCAAAAACTATTAAAAAAAATACCAAAGTCAATTGTCTATATTTAATAGGAGATATAAAAAACCTTGTTACAAAAAAAAAAAAAACCGACTTCTAAAAATAATTTCGGAAGTCGGTGTCTTAGCTTTTCAATTTTCGTTTTTTGCCACCGACTTCCGAAATTAAAGTTATTTTTCAGTTTTGAATGTTTTTTTTTGGAAGTCGGTTTTTTTTTTTTGTAAACAGTTTTTTATTTTTCACTTTTTAGTTGTGGTACCTACCCCACACAAATTCTAATACCACTAGCTGATGTAAATAACAGTGAAGGAGTAAATGAAAACATCGTCTAGATAAAATAAGTGGGAAAAATACGTAATATTGAAGCTAACTCAAAAACTACACAAGCAAAGTTAATAAAATATATATGGGACCACCTCGAAAGCATGCCCTACCATACAAAAAAGAATCATCAAAATCGATTCATAATTGGCGGAGAAATCGAGTAACAAACATAAAAAAAAACCTACAGACGAATTTGAGAACCTCCTCCTTTTTGAAGAAGTCGGTTAAAAAACTATAGGAAAATCGTGCAACGGTCCCTAAACATCCCTATATTACGTTTTCCGCATAGACCGCGCCGTTTGCGGGTACTACGCATCCGACCTTTTCGAAGGACACCGCCAATAAGGTCAAGGTTGCGTCCTTCACACAGCCTACAGTCCCGGGGATTTGCCGAAAGCTTAAGAAAACGGCATACATTTGATCGACCTTCTTATTAGAATTTCGATCAAATATTAGAAAAGTATTAAGATTAGCGCAAAACGGGAATTATTCTTCCCATTTTTCGCTCCTAAAAATATTATTGACCACTACTATACAAGGTGAAGACGAAAATACGACAAAAAATAAAACTCCGTATATCTAATGACGTTTTCTGTCTACATACAAAAAAAATATCAAATATATCCAATAGTTTAGTTACGATAGCTAGTCAAAGATCGGCAAATCCCATAGTCGGCCCATCACTACTATTTATTTAGTTTGTTTGAAAAAATTACTTTTTTAATTTCGATGTAAGGATTTATTTGATAGTTCCAAAATACTCTTATGCATTAGTATTGCCAGTGTTTTCATTTATTGTTGTATTGTCTCCACATTGTATACTTATTATGATTGCGCCTCTTTTTGTGAACCACATAATTTCTATTTGAGGGGGGGCCCTAAAAATACTAAATCGTCAAGTAACTGCGAGCAAACTTTGAGAAAAGGTCAAAAGGATAAAAAGAGGCTCAATTATTGAAAACAGATGCTCAAGTATTTAAAAATGGGCTCAATTATTTAAAAAGAGACTTAATTATTTAAAAAAAGGCTCTGTTGTTATCCAGACTGCCAAGTAGAGGTTGTTTTTTAAAAAGTGTTTATCTTTAGAAGGTCAATAAGTTTTTAGAGGGTCAATTAAATATTTCCCTAAGCAAAATATCAGGCTTGGGCTCATAAGAATAAAAACTTTTATTTTCAATTGCTTGTTCGAAATATCAGATATTTCGAACAATACTGAAAATAAAACTTTTTAACCTTGAGAACAAACTTGATGACACATTTGTAAGTAAACATGGTATGGTAAAATATGTGCGAACTTGTTTAGCATAATGGTATGTGCCTTCAAAAGGACATACATGTAATTAATGGTATTTTCCTTTAGTTAGAAACATCTGTCGTTTGTATACCTTGACTTCTTTTAACTGTAATAAATATGGCTAGATGAAGAGTAAGCGATGGCGGGATGAGCTTAGCAGATATAATATCCACCAGATATATCCATATCTAACTAAAATCTAACTAATATTATAAACGCGAAAGTTTGTAAGTATGGATGGATGGATGTTTGTTACACTTTCACGCAAAAACTACTGAACGGATTTGGATTAAATTTGGCACACAAATAGTTTATAACCTGGATTAACACATAGTATACTTTTCATCCCGACATTCCCACGGGATCGTACCTTACGCGGGTGAAACCGCGGGGCGCAGCTAGTAATATAATTATATTTTCTCTAAACCGTGCCTGTAGGGCATCAAGGAAGATGGCTTGCTTGCTTGAAAAGAACAGTTTGATCAAAACCCTACTTAAAGCCAGGATTGGCATTTCCAATAAAAACTTTTTAGAGTAAAAGTCAGTTTTTATTTTTTTGTAAAAAGTTTTTATTTTTCTCTTGTTAGTTGTGGTACCTACCCCACACAAATTCTAATACCACTAGCTGATGTAAATAACAGTGAAGGAGTAAATGAAAACATCGTCTGGATAAACTAAGTGGGAAAAATACGTAATATTGAAGCCAACTCAAAAACTACACAAGCAAAGTTAATAAAATTTATATGGGACCACCTCGGAAGCATGCCCTACCATACAAAAAAAGAATCATCAAAATCGATTCATAATTGGCGGAGAAATCGAGTAATAAACATACAAAAAACATACAGACGAATTGAGAACCTCCTCCTTTTTGAAAAAGTCGGTTAAAAATAAGAAGATCACGTTATCACACTGACGATTTGCCAGCGTTTTTCCAGCGATTTGTGAGCGTGCTCTCTGCGGCCGCGAAGCGAGCTAGCCGCGACCACGCAACTACACGACGTATTGTCGGCTTTTTACAATATTATACACTCGCTTGTCTAGCTCTCTCTTGTACACACGGCTACACATCAAGCTATACATTTCCAGTTTATGCTGATCTCGCATTGTATAGGGTTTCCGTACAATGCGCGGTCACTAGAAATGTATAGCTTGATGTGTAGCCGTGTGTACACTCACGGTAATCGGTCTCGTTACGCAAACGCTGCGAACACGTTGCGCTCACATGGCGTGCTCGCTACGCACACGCAGCGAGCGCGTTGAACAATCGCCTCCTCTCAAATCGCCAGTGTGATTAGGCCCTACCTCTTTTCATTTGTTTTGAACTTGTAGACAAACCAGTGAAATGTTATTACGCCTCGACATTAATAAATAACTCTCGAGTCATATTATAAACCTTTAAGTACCGATAGTAGTTCTTAGCTACTTTGTATTCAAGAGGCACTCGATACCCTCTTCGAATAACTCGACATATAAATCATGATATAATACGATACGAACATTTTGTATAACGAAATCACTAACAGGTGCAATCATTCTATCATAAATTAGCTTACAGACATGTCTACTCTTGGTTCTTGCTTGGCTTCCCCAAAGCATAGCCATAGCGACCGCTACTGCGCATCCAGTGGAAATTCACCAGATTGCATCGATTATCAGTATACCAAGAGTCGGATTTTCCATCGCCCCTCCAAATACCTGCTCTTAACCGCTTGAAAAATGATTTGTAACATACAGCAATGATGTGACCACATCTTGCCTACATGGCCAAGTCTCACAGATTCACAGCCAACATTGATCAAACTTTCACCAAACACGACCAACATTGGGCAAATATCTAACGCCAACCGAACCAAAACAAATCATTTCTAATAAGCACTTTAATCAGAACAAAACAATCCCATAGGGCCAATACTCCATAAAGGCCCAAGGTCACACACTCATACATAAACAGCACACACACACAGAAATATAAACACAATACAGGGCGTTTTCCTGCGCATTGCCCTCGTGCTACAGACGTGCGCCGACGCAGAACTGGGTCACAAAACTCGAGATAACTGTGGCAATTAGCACGACTGGTGGTCTATTTAGATCTGTTTGTTTGTAAGTTTAAGTGGTAGTTTTCACATATTTGAAAGTATGAAGTAGAATTGTAGCGACTTAGCCAAAACACTGCCACTGCTTGGCTGGTCTAGTCGTCGCAAGCGCTACTACTGAGCATGAGGTCCTGAGTTCGATTCCCGGTTCGAGGAAAGTGATATTGGGTTTTTCTATCTGGAATTTCTCAGTTGTAGTCTGAATTTGTGCCCGGTTGATGGGAATAGGCTCGCCCCCTATTACATGGGACTTAAACATGACTGGCGAAATGTGGGTGTAATGTAGGTGCACCTCTGCCCTACCCTTCGGGGATACAAGGCGTGATGTTATGTAGTTAAAACACCATGTAAAAGCTAACATCTATCGAGAGTCTCTCGAGAGAGAGTCTAGAGCACAAATCACTTTTTCAAACTAGCGATTTTCCTGTCTATTCAAAAAAACTAAACCATAGACAGGAAAACAAAAAATCGGGACTTGACGTATATTATAGGAAGACACCAAGGCCCAATTTTTGGTACAATACCGTTTTGCCAGTACCAGTTAATTTTTCGCGACCGCACCGCGTTGACTCCTGGAACTTTAGGTTTGGGAACCCACCGGGTACCAACCCGAGATTAATACCAACTACGACTAAAAAGATATAAACAAGACACCACGGACAGACAAATTAAAAATCCGGAGTCACACGTGTTACGGCATAAATCGAACAGATTACGTGTGACTCCGGATTTTTAATTTGTCTGTCCGTGGTGTCTTGTTTATATCTTTTTAGTCGTAGTTGGGTTTTAGTTTTAATTACTTTAATTTTTTTTTTCATTCTTTTGGGTTTATAATATATATATTTTTCAAATGTGCTCATTAAGCCCTTTCATTTGATACCCAACATGGTACGATTAAACAATTTTTTTTTTAGTTCGTGACTTTATATCCTCGAGAGGGCGCCATTTTTAATTTAATGTGACGTCACATAGCCTATAACCAGCGGACGATCAAGACGCTTCACACGATACCTCATTTGTCAAATTGTGATGAGTCGTTTAGAAGATATGAGGGAACAGATGAACATACATACATACATACCGGTCAAAATCTTAACCCTCCTTTTTTCTTCGCCGTAGTCGGGTAAAAATTCAACAAACTAGCTTCAGTACTAAGCTGTCATATTGATTTAATTAAGCCAAAACAGCACGCTACTAGTTGGTTCATCCATTTTAACTTGAAAGACCTCTACCAAATCCGTACCAGACCGTTGATAGGTAGATATGTGATGTTTGCCGCCTCTGTACAATAAATAAATAATAATAAATAAATTCAACTGGTTATTATACCGGGAATTTCTGATGACACATTCAAATGTCATTGCGGAAAGGACAACCCTTTTCTAACCCTCGACTGAAAAAGACTGTTTGTTATAAAAACGTGTGTATCTGTGTGTCTGTCTGCGCCATCGTAGCTGCCAAACGGCTGAACCGATTTTGTTTTTTTTAATTTTGTTTGAAAGGTGAATGGTTCGAGTGTTCTTAGCTATAAAAAAATCGTTTATTAGATGATTTGTTTTTGTCGGGGGTTTTTTAAATTTTTAATTTAATTTAACTTGTAATTATTGTTTATCAAATTTTTATTGAAGTCATAAACACTACCTCAATAAATAATTTTACAACAGTTCAGAATATGCCCCACATGGCCAATTAACCTAAATTCCTTTGGTGTATTGTTTGTAAACAATAGCATTGACGTCGTTGAAGCCATTCGATTATTGGCTCTATGGAAATAAAAACTTGATTACTTTTACGCTTTACCTACATAATATGGCCGTCTATCTATCTGTCTAACCGATAGCCTGTATTTTATTATCCTTCGTAAAGAAAGGCTAAAGGCCTAGTTTAAAATATAAAAATATTTATAGCCGTTTTAAAGTTCTCAAACAATTAGGGGATTCAAAAGGAAATTAGAGTTTTATGTGATCCCCTAGGGCATCATAGTGGACCAGTGAGTGCTGTTTAGTCCCCTGGGGGACTGGTCTAGGGGAATTTAGTGGAACGAGCGCTCCCGCAGGCGCAAAAAAACACGATGTGTCTCAAGTAGAACAATTTTTATGAAAACTTCATGGAAATTTTTCTAACAGAAAAATAAATAACTTTTATTAACTCTTTATTCGATAACAGTATCACCTTCTTGTTTTCGTGTCGACGATTAGTTTTTATTATATTGTTTGAGCCGAGGTGTCCACGCATTTGTTATCATGAAAAGGAAAAACATGTCATGACGTCAGAACTTTGTTTACTTTCATTTGAACGTTTTTTTTATCAAGATAATTATCGATCGGTTTAAAACTTCAGATATAAAGATAAAAATGTTTACTATAACAGACAGGTCATATATATATTCATACATTACAAAGTGGATTACTTTTATTTATCGTACGTTTTATAAACAGGATGAATGTGGCAGATTTTAGAAAATCTCTTTATGTATACTGATGCTGCTAGGTGTAAATAAAAAAAAACCGGCCAAGTGCGAGTCGGACTCGCGCACGAAAGGTTCCGTACCATCTATAAAAACGGCAAAAAAATCACGTTTGTTGTATGGGAGCCCCCAATATTAATTTTATTCTGTTTTTTAGTATTTGTTGTTATAGCGGCAACAGAAATACATCATCTGTGAAAATTTCAACTGTCTAATTATCACGGTTCATGAGATACAGACTGGTGACAGACGGACGGACGGACGGACGGACAGACAGACAGACAGACAGACGGACGGACAGCGGAGTCTTAGTAATAGGGTCCTGTTTTACCCTTTGGGTACGAAACTCTAACAAGGTCATGTCAAAAACGTGATAAAAGCAATAAAACTTCTACTTGAAATTCCACAGCGAGTAACTGCGAAAGCGACAGCTTGGCTTACCCTTAACCTTGGGCTTACCCCACGAAAAGCGAGTTCGTGGGGTAAGCCCAAGCTTGAATTAGCAGCACGCGTAGCATGACCACCGTAGAAACGGGTTTTGTCGACGGAAGAATAGACAAAATGACAGCTAATCAAATAGGAAGAAATATATATGGTTCAGCCACCATTGTATGAGAAAGATAGTAATCAAGTCTGTCTATTGAAACAATCCCCCTATGGCCTGAAACAGGCCAGTAGGCAGTGGAATCTAAAGCTAAATAAAGCTCTATTGGAAACTGGATTGTTGAGATGTAAAATAGATCCCTGTGTTTATTATTCTATCAAGAATGAGTCGGGAAAATCCCCCTATGGCCTGAAACAGGCCAGTAGGCAGTGGAATCTATAGCTAAATAAAGCTCTATTGGAAATTGGATTGTTGAGATGTAAAATAGATCCCTGTGTTTATTATTCTATCAAGAATGAGTCTCTGTCATTTTGTCTATTCTTCCGTCGACAAAACCCGTTTCTACGGTGGTCATGCTACGCGTGCAGGAGTCAAGACTGAATTCCGATGACAAGTAGGACAAGACGAATGTAATTGCGTATAGGCTGTAGGATGAAGCGCGTCACAGCCGACGCTTGTCAGCTGTGCAGCCGACCTTTAGCTGACAGATGTCGCATGCTGACAAAGGATCGGAAAATCATTCAGAGTTGAATTAAAAGTTAAGCTCGTGACTGATCGAGAGTCCACGTAGACCACGCTCTGCCGCTTGCAGAGCGTCTGTCTGCAACGGCCTTGCGACCCGGCTACACCCAGCGAAGTCCACAAATTACACTGTTTTGGCGGCAAATTGGTATTTCTACAACTGAGATTAACGTGTACCCGGGCTTTTACTCAATCGTCTGCCACAGACGATTCCACAGCTTGTCACAAAACGGAAACTTCCGTTTTCAAAGGTCGTTATTATCTTTACGACGATTCCGTGATAAATTAATTAGTAATTAAAGATTGGAACAGTAAATCGTTATTATGATTCCCATATACACGTGCCAATATTTTACACACATAATGTACACGGTTCTTTGATAATAGAAATATAAACAGACATGTTGCAAAGTCGGATAGGTGTCAGACTTGTTTAAATGTTTATTTATCAACTTGTCTATTACATATTGTATATTTTGTAATTTTTTACGAAGGTATTTTAGCATGAAAAAATTGAGCATGAGTAAATTCTGAACAATCTAGAAAGAAACGACTGCTAATGGGAATATTAGACGGACTTGCAACCACATTGCTTGAAAATCACAGAAATTACCAATTTTAAAAGAAATTAATAGATGATTAATGGTAATACTAATAACACACGTTTCAACCAAATAGGTTGAAAGGCACACAAATGAAAAATGTAAAGAAAAAAAAAAAAAAAATTGATAGGTATTTTTGTGTTGTATGTAATCAAAAGAACTTACGCATACACTCGATAATATTAATGAAAGTTATTATAATTATTCTTTAGCAATAAGAAAGCGATAACCAAAAATATATCTATATTAGAACCCTATTATAGATTTTGTAAGTCTTGCCTACACAGTGACATACGATACTACTCAGGTAAGAACTATGTTTTGGTGCAATATCTGAATATCTCGATGTGTTATCAACCTTATCAAATCCGAAACACCTGCAAACTATACCTATACAGCCTACGTCTAATACCTACCCTACCTACCTAACCACTGTACCTACTGAGTCACATTTTTGCGCAGTGATCAGCACTGCTCTCAAACTGCAGGCGTAGCATGACGGTTTCTATCTTTACGAAGAATATACAGCTTTTTCTATACAAACTGACATTTCGTTTCTTCATTTTTGACATCGCACCGTAGAAATCTTTCTACAATCTGTCAATTTTTCTTTCATTTCTAACGATCTTTGTCTAGGTCTTTTTATATGTAGACTATTTCGTAAGAAAGTTTTCTACTCAAACTGTCAAAATCACACTGAAACCTGACATTTGTCTATAGTAGTGAAGACAATTTGATTTTGGAATCGCCAGTAGAAAACTTTCTACTCGACGGCCACAAAGTATTAACGGTTATCTACAAAATCATGATTTTACAAGAGAGCGTTTTGAACGCAAAATTGTGATAATTAATAGAAGGACAAAGCTATCTTCTCCTATTTTACATCATTTAGTTAATAATAAGTAGTTATAAGTATCAAGAAAATAGTTAAGGCCAATACTACTGTGAAATTGTTTGATCCACAATACGGTACTTCGACACTTTGAGTTTTTTTTTTGTAGTTGACATCAGTGAAAATTGAGAATCAAACAGCAAAAAATCCTTTGAAAAAACAAAGAAGAGTCGAATTATGTAAAAGAGTGAATTTCGTATAAAGTGCAGTTGACCCTTTCTACTTTGCTGCCGTCGTACTGTCTACACGAAACGTCATTTTTGTCTACTCTTCCGTCGACAAAACGGTGCTCATGCTACGCCTGCTGGTGAAGAAAAACAACGTGAATAAACCGGCATGTCATTTGAAGACATGTGACATCCACCAACCCGCACTGGGCCCGCGTGCTGGATTAAGGCCCACTCCCTCTCACAGAGAGGAGGCCTTGTGTCCCAGCAGTGGGAATGTTATAGGCTGATTATGATACCAAAAAACCCGACTGCAAAAGCATACAAGTTTTGCCAATTTGCAGTCGGGTTTTAGTTTTTTAAATAATTTGTTTTATTTCAAGCTTTTTAGTTTTATTAGTATATATGTTATGGACCAAGTGATTATTAGGGCATTATAAAAAATGTCCGGGCAGTTTGAAAAATGCCCAATATGAGAGGGCAGTATGATAACAACTATTGAAATAATCAAATCAACCGGGCATTTTTTATTATGCTAGTCACCTTTGGGGCAGCACAATTAAAACCAGGTTTTATTACTATTATTTTGATTTCAAACGTAGAATCAATATTTAAAACTAACCCCAAACTGTTCCCACGTCTAGAGGACGCCGTACCGCGTAACAGAAGAGATGCGACTATTCTTCGCATCTATCCAGCAAAAACGGCACTCATGCGCAAGAGTATCGTCTGCATGGCTCCCACTATATTTAATATACTGCCTAAACGATGGAAAGAGTTAAATAGGAATGCATTCAAGCGTCAATTAAAACTGATCCTTTTGCATAAAGCATGTTACAGTGTCTCCGAATTTCTAGCCGAAAAAGTTTTTTAGTTTGACATAAAAAATAAAAAAAATAAAAAACATATAAATATTTCCATTCAAAGACACTGCTGACCTATGATGACTTTACCATAATTATTACCTGTGTATTATTAGATTGCCCAAAGACCACACGGCAATATTTATAATGTCGAGGCAATGTGATAAATAAGGAAGTTCAAATTATAATTAATTATTTTGCCCTAAGTAGCTTGTCACTATTCATAATGCGCGGGCATTATGAAAAATGCCCGTATTTATTACTTGGTCCATAATATATATATTTGGAATTAAATCATTACTAGCTTTTATTTGATACCAATATTGTTGTAATTTATTTAAAAAAAACATTTTCCTCCTTTTTTTGTATTTGCAGATGAAATATATAAAAAAGACGAACCTAAAGACACCTCGTATGTTAAAATCCATCAAGCCGTTTAGGCTACAGAGCGTGCCAAAGAAATTTACACATACATACATACTCTCGAAAAACATTACCGTCCTTCTGGGGCAGTCGATTAAATACAAATGAAAGTTGCGATAATACGTAAACACGGCCGTGACACTGGGCTCAAATAAAACACGTTTTCCATTTAACTGAATTAATTAAGATTATGACTAACTGTATCCAGTTGATATTGATAACATGTGTCTATAATTTATTCATATTAAATGCGTTACGTAGAATGGAACTCAGGCGCATCATCAATAATTCTGTGTAAACTAGCTGTAACGGTCTCATAATGATGAAAACTTTTATTGAATGGAAAACTTAGCGATGAGTTTTGATTGATTTATAGATTTGATGCTGAAAATTATTGATAATAATTTAATTTTTTGACGTTTCGCAGTTCAAAACTTTTAAGGTTGCGCTAGTTGACGGTTCGAAGTCATTGGTGGGCGTGGCTATTATGCATACTTGCTAAGTATACTAATCTAACATCGTATAAGAAAGTGAAATAGATGATGATATAGAACGAAAAAATAGGGCATATAAATATTATGAAAAAACTGGCTGTTTTTTAGGGTTCCGTATTCAACAAGGAACCCTTATAGTTTCGCCATGTCCGTCTGTCCGTCTGTCCGCGGCACACTTGGTACTAGAAAGCTGTAATTTGGTATGGTTATACATATAAAAGACGCCGACAAAGTGGTAAAAATAAATCGTAAAAAAAGATCTTTGTTTTTTTTTCTCGTCAATCCCATGGTGTGGGGTATCGTTGGAAAGGTCGTTTAAAAATAATGTGAGTTTGTCACAACCATTTTTGGATTCAGTTATCCGTTTGCCGGAATATTAAGCTTTAAAGTGCTAATTTTTGCTAGAGCCAAGTGTGTCCCCCCGCCAGCTAAATGGATATGTGAAAAAATTCACGGCAGTAGTATATATAACGAAATTAAAAGGAAAACTATCACCGCTACGTAGGCTCCACAAGTTACCGAGTAATAATCGATCAACTTAAATTTGCAGTTGTAAAAACATGCAAACATTCTCCCATACATTCTGTATCGGAAAACAAGTTTTTCAACTACAATGTTAAGTTAGTTTTATAAATTCATCCCAACTACGGAACCCTTTATTGTGCATGGTACGACATGCACTTGGCCGGTTTTTTTTTGTCAATAATAAAGTTATTTGAATTCTTGAATAAAATTATCTATCGCTGTACGGTAACAATTTTGCCATTTTCATACTCCCGGAGTCATTTACGCCCAAAGATGCGTTAAAATTAGTGTTGAAATATAGAAGTTTCGACGCTAAAGGCTCGTGCAAACAGGCGCGATATCGCAGGCGCGACAGGCAGCGGTACCTTTGTCGACAAAGGTACCGCTGCCTGTCGCGCCTGTTTGTACGAGCCTTAATGACTTTCAAATCATTTTATTCTGTTTCCGTTCAGGGCATTTTATTTTAAAGACACCGTCAAAATTTGGTGTAAACTCCATACAACACTGACGTCATTAACTCTAACAATCTTTCCTTGTATCATCGATATTACACACAACATTAATTACCACCGTACATAACTAGAGTTGTTTTTAATTATAAAAAATATAATCAAACTAAAAGCGATATCGATAACCGTATTAACGAACACGTGTAGGCAAATAATATTATTTACTGCAGCTATCGGTTCATGTAGGTACCCGATTCAGCGTCCCCAACGCGAGCGTGACGGTTCAGAGGCCCTAGATAAAGTGACATTCTATCACCGATAACGATGATGAAAAAGGCAAAAATGTATAGGACTGACATAAGCTATCGAAAAGCTTATGTCAATCCTGTTGAAAATCGTTATAGAAATACGAAACGCTTTTGAAGCGATTGTCACTTGTCTAAGCCCTTAGTTTCGTTCACTGTTAAGAAAGAGCACAAAGTGCGCCTAAAGAAGTTTTCACTTCTAAAATCTCCTTATCAAAACAGAACATCGTCAACAAGAATCAAAACAAAAAACCTTCTGAAACAAGAATTATTTAACCATCACATAACCGGTGTTACATAAATATTGACGAACATGCTAACATTTTCGGCTAGTTTAGTCAAGCAGTCGCCTTGAATTCCTATCATTTGTCAACAAACTGATTGTTTACGTCACAACTGTGTTGATAGTTGGCTAATCACCTTAAGACAATATGTAAATTGAACATTTTTAGAGCGCTTTAATTGTGAATCCTCCGAGTCTGATATTCAGAAATGAGAATTGGCTGAATTAATGAACGGCGGCGGATTTCGAGAAATAAGAACTGGCTGAAATGACGGCGACAGAACTGTGTTATTCTATCTACTAGCTTCCGCCCGCGGCTTCGCCCGCGTGGTATGTCGATAAAAAGTAGCCTACGTCCTTCCCCGGGATGCCATCTATCTCCTTGTCAAATTTTATCGTAATCCGTTCAGTGGTTTAGGCGTGAAAAGGTAACATACAGACAGACAGAGTTACTTTCGAATTTATAATATTTGTATGGATAGTAATACATTAATGATGCTGAAGAGTTTGTTTGTTTGAACGCGCTAATCTCTGGAAGCACAATTCTTGAGTAAGGTTATAAGCTATTTAACATCATGGTACGACTTTAAGGAGCCGAGCAAAACGACAAAAAAGTCAGATAGACGCTAAGCGAAAACGAAGTAACAGCGCGGGCGGGCGATGCGATGCGACGCGGTAGGTCGGGGGCCGAAATTTCACGCGGGCGAAGTCGCGGGAAATCATTGAATTATAGAACTAGCAGTAATACAATTTGTATTAACATTTATTCAATAATATATCCAACTCAAACGCCACATGTTAGCACCATTTAGCCGACTTCTCATAGACGATTCTGCAATTTTGAACAGCACGGAAGCCTCCTGAATTGAAACAACTTTTACTTGTAAAGGAATGTTTATAGAAGCAGTATTGATATCAAATACAGTCAATTCAACATAGCAAAACCTTGCTTCTATCAAAAACCTGAAAATACTACTACAGAATGACACTATGATCCTATAGAATATAACTCTATTTTCTTTTTCCATATAGATGTTTCGATGACAGATGCAAATACTACACATTTGACGTCTTTGAATTTCATTATCTAACCGATACATTAACATGATAGTTCTGAAAAACTCTATAATCCCGCACAAGACAAATTGAACGGTGCACTTGGCCCCAAATGTTCCAACATTCTTCGGCGGTGCAGTTAATTTGGCAATCTCCCACAGAGATCCGAACCTTGACAGAAAAATACAATCATTTGTGCGACAAATATACAAGTATTTTGTTCGACCATAAAATTAATGTATGTCCTAACTGTACATGATTTTCTTCCAGAAGCAACTACAAGTTATAAGCAATTAATTTTGATGGGTAGTGTCATAGTGACATCAATTACCAGGTCATTCGCATTCTCAACTCGTATATTGCCTTAGTAGCTAGTATGGAATAAGCTACCTTTGAACCGGAGTCGATGGAGGCAGATTGTCCGTTTTATGGGGTCCAGTGACCACGATCCTCAGTAATGAGGGACCGATTGAAGAAGGTAAAAACGTATTATGACTTCGTTTAGCATAATCAGTATATAGTGCTCCTGCTGGGACACCACGCGGGTCCAGTGCGCGTTGGTAGATGTTAAGGCTCGTGCAAACAGACGCGATTTCGCGACAGGCAGCGGTACCTTTGTCGACAAAGGTACCGCTGAATGTCGCGCCCGCGAAATCGCGTCTGTTTGCACGAGCCTTAATATGTCTTCGAATTATTGGTTCTAGGACATGCCGGTTTCCTCACGATGTTTTCCTTCACCGTTTTGAGAGCTGTGGTGATGAAATAATTTAGTGCCAGCTTGGCTTCGAACCCACAACTTACAAATCGTAAGTTGGAGCCATTATCTCTGGGCCACCACTGCTCTCCTCTACAGAATAAGTCTCATTAAATTATCTCTTCATTTATATTTTTCTAGAAATTAACACAAAAAATTGGTATGTTTAATATTTTTACTTGTCATTTTGTTATCGGAGTTGTTTGTCATATAAATTGTCATTTTACTTCTTATTAATCGGAGGTGAATGGAGAGGTCAGTCGGCACTTTTTTGTGATGATTAGGTACCTACATGTGACTGTTCCTAACTTACCCCAGGCTGTTAAAAATGTTTTTTTTTCTAATTATGCAAAAATTTGTGTTTAGGTGTTTTTATTTAGGATTTTCCGTTGTATTGTCGAGAAGAGACGAAAGGTCGCCGTGATCTTTTACAAATAGGCCTGTTTTCCATATTGTCCATATTTATATTTTGGTAGACACGGCTACACATCAAGCTATAAATTTCCAGTTTCAGCTGACCTCGCATTGTACGGAAATTCCATACAATGCGAGATCCTGCTTATACCAGAAATGTATAGCTTGATGTGTACCCGTGTGTTCTACACTAAAATGTACTGGTTTTGACATAATTATTCTAGATCTTCCCCTTGCAAGCAACACCGCTATTTACTGCCAGAGACGAAAATATACTGGTCAGCTTTAACCGCTCATCAAAGATACACGCTTCAACCAAAATAGAACCCACACGTGCTTCAGTCGATGCTCAAATGTCAGTATAACCATAGATAATGTGATCGTAGAATTCAATTATTTATGGTTCGGTGTCTTTGGACCACGAAGGTAGTAAGGAGTAATGGGAATCGCACGTGATTGGGTAACCAATGTGATGTTTTGATGCTCGAGAATGAATTAGGGATAGATTGATGTAATATGTTCGATAAATGGGTACTTCTTTTTCATTGTAACGGTTTTTTTGGACTAGTGCCAAGGACAGATTGTATTACTTATGCTTAGGAGCGGTTAGCCGCAGTTCCGCAGGGTTGTCGTTGACCACTGTTACATAATAACGCATAAGAGACGGACGACAATACACGCAAGGTCTGGCAAACTATTAACCTAGAAGTTATAAAAGCAATCCCATTGAACCAGGCAAAAACAAACAGGTTTTGCTGGGACCGTTCTTGTTGTTTTGTTTTTGTAATTATATATATATATATATATATATATATATTATTTTTTATTAGATATTAGTTTATTTATTTTATGACTTATTATTTATTAGGTATGTTGAAACTGTATGTACTTCCCGTCATTTGTCCATAAGGGTTCATTAGAAAACCAGCGTCAGACAGTATATTCTGTCTGGCATTAATGCTGAAATGAGCCTTTTTGGCGCAGCCGTGAGCCACACATTATCGTTTAAAAAAATTATTTATTCTTTATTTTGATATTTGTGTTATGTGTTTCATGAACTGTGTCCAAATAAACTTTATTCTTTCTTTCTTTCTTTCTTTCAGTGAGGTATTCGTGTGTCATAGTTAACACCTCCTAAATTTACGTGGTTATATTCGGAAAAAGTAGTATTGCAGTATCTTAAAAAGTTACTTCCAAAAAAAAAAAAACACTCAAAACTGAAAAATAACTTCGGAAGTCGGTGGCAAAAAACGAAAATTGAAAAGCAAAGACACCGACTTCCGAAATTAAAGTTATTTTTAGTTTTGAGTGTTTTTTTTGGAAGTCGGTTTTGTTTTTTGTAAAAAGTTTTTATAATATTTTTTTATTATAATTTTTTGGTCTATACCAGATGACAACCTTCGATTAGAAATAAACTTTATGATGGACTTGGAAACAGTAACATATCTAATGGCAATGTAACTTACAGATTTGGTTGGTATCCCTGACTTTCCTCATTAAATGCTTACAGCAGCTGGGAAGCTGCTTAAGCTCCGTTTGTTGTGTATATTAGAGTATAAACTGAGACAACGAACGGAGCTTAAGCAGCTTAATGAGGAAAGCCAGAGATATCAACACTTGCGGGAAAGTCCGAAAGGGATACCGGGACCCTTGGCAACAGGCAACTGAAGGAACACGGGTGGATTTTAGTCGGTAAACTTCTGACACGCCCTCCCACTCCGCCCAGAGCGGGAGAAGTCATTTGATGATTTGCCACCCTCAAAAAAAAAAAGGGAAACCAACACCAACCATATAATTTATAACTGAAACTGAAACTGTCTCAAAAAACATTTCTATTTTTCTACTACAAAGACAATCGCCAAAGCTCTTCATAATTCATACTCTCCATAAATAAAAGACTGCATTCTTGGCTACTAGCCGGCTAGACAGACACCTTATTGTGACATCACTCCATGTATTGTGGTGTACCAAGTGTCAAAGGTTAGGTCAGTAAAAGGTTGCTCTTGTTATTTTTACTGCCTCATTTACTTGGTGTGGGTGCTGGTGGTTAAACTGGGTGTTAGGGCAGACACCGTTATCCTTGAAACTAGTGGTTTGGTGTCATCTATAAAATACTTTTTCCATGGAACCAACCTTTAAATCACGAAAAAATAATCAGCTGTTTCATACATTGGTGTTCACTTAAATCGACAAAATGTATGGAACAGCAGATTTTTTTTTTGCGATTTCGTAGTTGGTCCCATAGAAAAAGTATCTTATAGATGACACCAAACCCACTAGTTTCAAGGATAACGGTGTCTACCCTAACACCCAGTATTTAAGATTAAATATCTGGGGCAGATTGGATGCGAAAGGCCTAGCTAGGACCGTGGTGTAAAACCATTTGAAAAATACTAAAGCTAAGCATTAAAGAAGAAGCGAAATGATTTGTCAATATTTGATTCCAAAGGCAAAAAAGATGGCTGATGGGACGGAAACTACCTGAAGAGGCAACCGCGTACCGGAAGACATAGCGTTGGAAGGCCTCGACAAGGTGGGCCCATGACTTTGTGAAGACTGCAGAAATCTGCTGGAAGTCAGAAGCGTAGAAGTTGTAGAAGTGCTTGAAGGCCTATGTCCAGCAGTGGACGTCCATCGGCTAAAAAGGTGATTCCAAAGGAAAGTAAAGAATCAATGATCGTACTATGACGCAAATTGCTTACATCCGATGCGGTAGATTACGACTGCGGTGAATTATTGATAAGAGAAGCCGATTCAAAAATGCGTAGTAGATTATAGCAAGTGGCATATTTGAAAAGGACGACACGAAGAACCACGTCATTGTCTTTCGCCACTGAAGTGTGATAGGTTGAGTTGTCTGGTTGACGTTGCATTAAGCGGTTACACATCCCACCAATGAGCAGCAATTGGTTGCACTTCTAATAAAGGTGTGCACAAAAATCTGATTCTTGGCACTAATTTTTATGAGTGAGACGGCCATGACACGGGATGACTAAGACAATGTGACGTCGAGTCATAAGCAACGTAAGTTTTACGTCATAGTAAACAAAATTGTTATAAAATGGTTAATATGGTTATGTTTCGCTTTTAACGGAATGCTCTAAGAAAATTTTTGTGAATGCTAGAAGCTCACAACAATGTGCCGTGCAGCCTAGCTATCAACAGTATCAACCTTGCTGACGGCTAATATTTCACGATGACGACATGAACTATTCTCAAAAAGCTTAGAAAAAGATGATGGAAATGATCAAGCATTTCAAATATCACCATTATCATTCTTCTTGCCATATCCCAATTTATTTGGGGTCGCCGCAACATTTGTCTTCAATCAATCTGCCTCACCTTTTCCCAACTATGTTGGGGTCGGCTTCCAGTCTAACCAGATGCAGCTGAATACCTGCATTTTACATGGAGCGACTGCCTACCTGACCTCCACAACCCAGAAACTGGTTAATACGATACCCTATTGTTAAAATTGGTTTCCGATTTTCGGGAGTCTGACGACCCGTAACGATTGTCAAAGATCCACGAATGACAGCCGGGACCAACGTGCTTTCCGAGCCACTGAGGAGTCTCGACACAACAATCTTCTCACGTCACGTCTTGTTCTTATACTTGTTCTTGTTCCATAATTCTCTATTAGTCGTCATCTCGGTAGTCACCCCCTCATTAGCCATACCATCCATTGTTTCTTTGATCTAAGCGTGGATGTGACGCATATTTTCCCCCAAATTGTTATTTTCGTTATTGTGACGCATATTTTCCCTCAACTTGTTGTTTTCGTTATTGTGTTCTTTTTTTGCGTAATGTTCACCTAAGTAAACGTTTATTCTTTCTTTCTTTTTTTCTTTAAGCACTTTTTTTTTTACCTCTATACTTTTTACCTTTAAAAAATTACTTACCTTATAAATATTAAAAATACTGTAACCACAAAACCCAGCATTATACAATAAGCCTTTACGTAATTTTTATAAAGAAAAACATTGGAATCTCCCCAACCTAACGTTTTGTCTGACAAACAATATAGTACATTGTGCTCTTTATATTCATTTAAATGACAATAAACTATACACAGAATGACGTTACTTCGAACGGTACAAGCACAAAGGTTGACCTTTGACAGATATCCATACAAATAATCAATAGAATCTGACAAATAAAAAAAAATTGAAATGTCTGTTTGTAATGTCAAAACAGTCGTGTAATAACAGCTTTTTATTAAATGCATAAGAAAGCGTAAAGGGTTCTTAAACAAATAAATTTTTGTCAGTCTGTCCGTTTGCTTGTTTGTTCCAGCTAATCTCCGAAACAGCTGGACCGATTTTGACGGGACCTCACTGGCAGATAGCTGATGTTATAAGGAGTAATTAACGCTACTTTAATTTTAGATAAATAAGACGCGTCCACACGGCCAAGCCGCGGGCAGGAGCTGGTAATAATATAAAAATAAATGCTAAACTAACTCCGTCTGTCTGTCCTTTTCACGCCTTAACGGCTGAACGGATTTCGAAGAAATTTTGCACACACAGATAGACTATGACTTGGATTAGGACATAGGATACTTTCCCGGTAGTAGGTACGTACGAGCTCTACGCGGGCGAAACCACGGGCAGAGGCTTGTGTAAATATAAATGCGTAATAACATGTTGATGTCTTACGGTAATTTGAAATAGAAATAAGTGTACTATATTCAGATGAAATAAACAAATCTTTATCGGAATGGAAATTGAAAGGCTTTGGTTTGAATATAAGGGATTTCTACAAGAGATGACAGCACTTTGACAGTTTGCTTTGACACACAAGCATTTATGACTCAGGGCTGATTTTATCAAAGTCAGATATCTTTTATCCGTGGAATAAAATTGTCGTCTGACAGTTTTTGTATGGAAAAACTGTCAAAAATTCATAATTTATTCGCAGGATAAGACTTATACTCAGTATAAAAGTTTAGTAAAATTCGCCATTAATTGGTGAGCCGTGTTAGCTGACATGTAGACTAGGTAGTTATCCTTTTAGAAATAACCCTTACGCTGAATTTGGTTGAATCAACCAATTTTTTTTTGTCTTTTTTATTTTTGCCTATACTGTCCCACTGCTGAGCAAAGGCCTCCTTGGCAAAAAAAAAAAAAGGCCAAATTGTATCGTGTTAATTAAAACATAATATAAAATCAAGCTTGGTAGTCCCCGAAGGGTTAGTCAGAGTTGAACTATAGCTACACCCCAATTTCAGTTAGTTGTTGCTCGCGAAATTCAAATTTTCTTACGTTTTTTGCAATTTGCAGGTCAGTGTCAGGTAGTATCTTGATCAAAATATGATTCGCGACTTTATCATAGATTTTGTTTTGTTTTATAGAATTTTAATCATTGATACATCTCTCTAAGATAGATTTGTTCCATATGAACAAATTCAAAAACCGGATCACACGTAATATGTTTGATTTATGCCCGTTTGACTCCGGGTTTTGAATTTGTCTGTCTGTAATGTCTTATTTATACCTTTCCAGTTGACTTTGTTGTCGTATTTGGGTTTTAGTTTTTATAATTTTTATTTTTCTTCTATACTTCTTCATTAGTTGTCATCACAGTAGCCTAGTCACCCCCTTTCTAGCCATATCATCTCTCACACAGTCCAATCATCATTTCTTTGGTCTTCCCCACTCTAATAGCCATCACATTCATAGATACCTACTCAAAACTTTGCTCTCAACATTTTCGTTTCGCACAAAAACAAATTATTTATTTGATTAATTTTAACTTCACTGTATTCAGGTGTTAATGAGTGATTTATGTATAATACTTTTTATATACAAGTCATCAGTACCTCGGATTGCAAATTACTTGAGTAAATACATATTATGGACATACCTAACTACTTACTTGATAATTTATGTAAGTACATGAATATGTAAATGTTCACACTTGGTACATACTGAGTGGTAAATGTTAAGGTTAGTTTACATTGGTTAAGTAACTAGTGGTAGAATTTAAAAGAAATCTAACTGATATAATAAACGCGAAATTTTGTGAGTATGGATGGATGGATGTTTGTTACTCTTTCGCGTAAAAACTACGGAATGGATTTGGATGAAATTTGGCAAACAGATAGTTTATAACCTGTAATTATTAGCCTCGTTTTCACTGCAGACACTGGCTGACAGGTCTCCTGTCACCACGCCAGCCCCATCCTATAATGTCCCTACTATTGGGACCCAGGCCTCCTCTCTGTCAGAAGTAGTGGGCTGTTATCCACCACGCGGGCCCAGTATGGGTTGGCAAATGTTACATGTCAAGTTATGCTTTTTCACGCATAGGAAATTGCATTTTCAGTACTATCGCTTCCACAAACCACTACCGCAATGTACATATTACATCACGACTCGCCTGTTTTCCCCGAAGGATTAGGAAGAGGTGTACCTAGTACCTATGTCCTATAGCTAAAGCATAATCAGCCTATAAAGTTCTCACCGCTGGGACACAGGCCACTGTGAGACTGGCCACTGTGTGCATTGACTGACATTTCATGAAATTTTCATTCAATGCACTTACATGAACTTAAAGAGTTGTATTGCTGATTCTAATGTTTATAATTCTTTAAATCCATATTTGTTACGGCCGCAAATAATATTTAGATCAACATACAACCTGCAGGCGTAGCATGAGCACTTGTTTTGTCGACAGAAGAGTAGACAAAATAACGTTCCGTGTAGACAGTACGACAGCAGCAAAGTAGAAAGAGTCAACTGCACTGTTTACGAAATTCACTCTTCTACATAATTCGACTTCGACAGAATTCTTTGTCATAGGATTTTATTTCTAATGTTGATTTTGACAGTTGGGATAGAAAACTTTCTTCCGAAATTGTCTACATATAAAAAGACCTAGACAAAGATCGTCAGAAACGAAAGACAAAATGGCAGATTGTAGAAGGATTTCTACGGTGCGATGTCAAAAATGAAGAAACGAAATGTCACTTTGTATAGAAAAGGCTATGTATATTCTTCGTAGAAATAGAAAGTGTCATGCTACGCCTGCTGATACTGACCTGCAAATTGCAAAAAACGTAAGAAAATTTGAATTTCGCGGGCCACCCTAGCGCATCAACCTTAATAGAAATAAATTATAAACAAATGTTATCAATATCACCTAGATACAGTTAGTCATATTCGTAATTACTTCAGTTAAATGGAAAACGTGTTTCATTTGTGCCCAGTGTTGCAGTGTTGCCCTGTTTACGTGGCGCGACTTTCATTTGTTTTTCCTTATCATAGTCGGCCTATAACATTCCCACTGCTGGGACACAGGCCTCATCTCTGTGAGAGGGAGTGGGCTGCAACACGCAGGCCCAGTGTGGGTTGTTAATATGACATGTCTTGTTTTTTCACGAATTTGTAAATTGAATTCTGAGTACCATCTCTCCCACTACCCCAGTGCAAAGTAAACTTAACCGCATATCAAAGTTCAGGCATGTTTGTGAATATTTGACAATCGCATTAGGTAAGTACCTTCTTCATTTGACGCAGAGTGAAACATAGATAATATTTAAATAGCACTCAGACTAATTGCTGCTAAGGCAGATAGATGGCGGTATTTCAAAGATGTTGGTAAGCCAATAACCATAGTAGCTTGTTGCCCTAAATACAAGCTGGTGACGTAGATTTTAACGTACCCATCATCTGCCTAGCCTTTTCCCAACTTTGTGGGGGTTAGCTTCCGTCTAACCAAATGCAGCTGAATACCAGTATTTTACATGCAGCGATTGCCTATCCGACATAACCCATTTACTGGATAATACGATACTCCTTGGTAAGACTGATTGTCAGATTTTTGGGCTTCAGTAACGACTGTCAAAGATCTACAAATGCCAGGCAGGACCATTGGCTTAACGTGTTTTCCGATGCACGGAGGGTCTCGAATATCTCGTCTCGATGGTCACCCATCCACAGACCGACCTCGGCAAGCGTAGCTTAACCTTCGATCAACCTGTAGAGCTATTTTATTTAGCCAGTAAGGAGGAGATTTTAAGGTACCCCTGGTAGGAATATCCTGGTTGGGAAACATTCGCGAGTGGACCGAAGTCACGAGTGCTATTTAGCTGTTCCACCTCGCAAAGGAAAACGAGAAATATTTGGAGTTGATAGCCAACCTTCAACTATTGGAGGGAGGACCTTTAGAAGAAAGAAGTAGGAATACGTGACTTTGTTATACAGGTGGCGATTAAGGGCAAATTTCACCAATGTAACTGAATGCGATCAGTACATCTTAACCGCGTTCAAGAGCTGTCAGTGTCAATATTCCACAGAAAATAATGACACTGACAGCCCTTAAACGTAGTTTTTGTGCTGATCGCGTTAAGTTTATTTGGTGAACTTCACCCTTCACTCAGTCACCTGCACTCTTCGAGGAAGTGATTCTATCCGTCCTACTGAACAGCTTTTCCGAAATCCATAAACGATTCAAAAAAGTGCCGTGAGGCACACATTAGTGTCAAAACATTATTTTCACTTTTTTATTAATTGTATTTGTATTTATAAAAAAACTAAAATCTAAAAAAAAAAAAAACCATAAGTTGTGATTTTAAATTAAAAGAACATTATAAGAACAACAGATAATTGTATTTGATAATATACATTAAAAAAAAGTAATTTCTACATTATATCCGTTCAGATAAAAATCAACTGTAGATTTTCTGTTATCGAAATTGTTTTCGTAAAAAGATAAGTTAGTTGACAGTTTCTGATTTGTCCTTCAAATAATCACAGAACTGTTCCACCGTACCGCACTTTAAAAATGTTGTTTCAGTGCTGTTAGTGGAAGTGCTCAAGTGCGGTTCGGACAAGTGCTGTTTAAATCAGTGCTTAGAGTGGAATACCTCATAAAAACTGCTGACAAAGAAACTTCGTAAAACATGACTCAAACAAAACAGTCACAAAAAAAAATATTTCCTCAAAATATAATTTCAGACTCTAATCCACATGATCTAAACCAAGATTATGTCTGATTTTTTTATTTTTTTTGGTTTGTATGACATTTAATCTGCACGTTTTATTTTTATTTAAATGTATTTTGTTTTTTTGATTAGTCATTATAATAAATAAATAATTTTTTTATTCAAAAATAAAAGTTGGTAAAATACAGTGTAGGTTAAGCTTAGAAATAATGTAGGTATTATAAAATATGATGTTTAAAAGACACTTTGACCCCTGAGGTAATCTGTGCCCTGAGTTTGTTTCGCCATTTCATCTCTGGGGTAGTCAGATAAGAAATGTAGATTTCATCTAGCTATTTTTTTTAATAGTAAAAATGGTTACGATATTCTATTTACAGAATAAACAAACTCATTTCATTTAACAAAAGGCGTAAAACTATGTCGAAAGTCAAAATAAACATAAACAAGACAAACATAAACGAGAGAAGTCAAACATTCATTTTGTATAATGTACTCACGCAGCGACATTCTTGTGTAATTTCGCTGTAATTCTGTAACCGTTACTCCTTTGCCAAAATATGATGCCAAAAACAAGGCAATGGACTCCCACTCTCCACAAATTATTCCCAAATTGACACTGATCACTTACAAAACGAAAACACTTTAAGTAATCGATTTTTAAAAACACCACCAATCGACTGACCACACGAAAAAAAACACGTATAAAACTCCTTGGTTTAAAAAAAAGGAATTTCAAAATTGGAACACGTGCGCTCACAGTGGCAGCGCTGGGAAGAACAACACAAACAAAGCTCCGCGCGTGTTCTCGTTACAAAAGTAAATAAAATAATTATCAACTGAATATGATACCGGTTCGGACACTCAACGCGTACTGCGCGCCAACATACCAATCGCGCGAATAATGTTATCCAAACGTAAAACTTGTTACGTATTTATTTATTCGAAGTGTGTACAAACTTCTTTGTTCTTTTTATATTTAGAACGTTGACTTTTGACACGGCGGGAAAATGGTTCAACACGATAGAGATTTTAATTATTTATGGTGAGGCGCATCTTTAAAAAAATCTCATAACTTTTTTTTCTCAGGAATGAGTGAAATATCCTCAAAACTCGCTTTATGTAGAAAAGTGAGAATCAAACTGAAATTAAAATTCACGGATTTTTTCTTTCTTTTGGGATAACCTATTAGCTGAAAAAGATAGGGCAGAATTTAATTGTAAATAAATTTGATACAATTACCTATATGATACTTTTAATTACATACTTTGGGTTACGATAATATAAAACATGTTAATTAAAGATGGTTGGAGGGTAGCAAAAATTTACCCGAATAAATTCTAAAGAAACTCATTAAATTGGTAAGTATGCATGATACATGTAAATGAAGTAGTTAAAAAAAAACCTAAGTCTTATCAGCCGTTTTATAATATGGAAATATACAAGTTTTTACAATATGTCGTCTTTTTTTACATGAATTCGTTTCGAATAACATTTGTATAACGATTAAAATATTTAAAGTTATTATCTATGACTCATTAGGCTCTATAGCTGTTAAAGTAATGCTGCTATTAGCATAAGCCGCCTTAGAAGTTTCACTTAAAAAAAACTTAAGAAATTAAAACTCTACTAAAAATACAATATCAAGCATTTACGAATACACAACTAATCCTTGATACTGTCTGGCTGACATCGACCTTGGCAGAATGGCAATGCGACAAGAACGCTAACTTCCTTATCATTTATTATTCAAACCGTTTACAAAAATTCTAGCCAGCAGTGCTAGCCTAGTGGTGTGACCGTCGTACTGCCAAGTCATAGGTCTCGAGTTCGAACCCAAGCCGCGCACCTCTGACTTTTTGGATTCATGTGCGTATTGTATAATTATCACTACCTTCAACAATGTTGAGGGAAAACATCGCGAGGAAACCGGCATGCCTGAGAGATATATCTCGACAGCATGTGATGCCAAGTCAGAGGCCCATGGGTGGAATAAAAACTCTGACAACACGTTAGTCACTCACCACACGAAACGCATGACGCAAGAAAGCCTCTACCAACCAGATCATGATCATCATCATCGTTTCAGCCGAAAGACGTCCACTACTGGAGGACCCCCAAGGATCAGCCACTTCAACCTTTTCTGTGCTTCTCTCGTCCAGCGGACTCCTGCGGCTTTCACAAGGTCATCGGTCCGGTCCACCTTACCAACCCATTACCCACATTCAAATACTTAACCCTACTCAGCTGTAGTGTCTCAATAACGGAATTCGGATTCGGATTATTTGTCAGATAATATCTAACCGGAAGCCACCAGGATGTGGTGAAACCGACCATATACATATAGTTATTCTAAATTATTTTTAACTAGGTGCGCCCCGCGGTTTCACCCGCGTAAGTCTCCATCCCGTGGGAATATCGGGATAAAAAGTATCCTATGTGTTAATCCAGGTTATAAACTATCTGTTTGCCAAATTTCATCCAAATCCATTCAGCCGTTTTTGCGTGATTGAGTAACAAACATCCAAACACAAACTTTCACATTTATAATATTAGTAGGATTAGCGACCCGTCCCTGATTCGCACGATATTTACGACAAAACAAAACATCGAGTTTTCTTAATTATATGCAAGTTTAATACTATGTCCGGAATCAATTCTGTTAATTATGTTTAAAAGGGCATCAAAATCCGTTGTGTAGTTTAGAAGAACAACGCGGTCACACAGACTGACACGAAAAAAGACTTAACATTTTATAATATGTATAGATTTAAGTTTAAAACCGACATATTTGTTTTCCATTTTAAATCAAATCTAGTTATAAATCAAGAGTTCATGACAGAACATCGTTCTAGAATAAATAATATTATTTTGTCCCATTTTTAATCATACATTAGTAACAGTCTCGTTGGTCTAGTGGTAGCCCGCGAAATTCAAATTTTTTTACGTTTTCTGCGAAGACTTTTTGAATTTCGAAGCAATCACCGTAAAGCAAAGGTAAATTTGAAAAGTTCACAACTTCAAATTCTCAATTCAGAAATCCGATGATAGTCATTGAGAGACTATATTAAACCGACACATTTCCACCCTATGGAGACGAGGACTATTTTGATTTTTGGCAGTTATACTTGAGACAAGCCATAATAGTGACAGTGACTACTCCAACATGGTAAAGTTTGAAAAGTTCTCAACTTCAAATTCTCAATTCAGAAATCCGATGATACTTATTGAGAGACTATATTAGAATCGACACATTCCCACCCTATGGAGACGAGGACCATTTAGATTATTGGCACTTGTAGAGTTGAAAGAAGCTAATGATAGCGACTACTCTCAACATGGTAAAGTTTGAAAAGTTTTCAACTTCAAATTCTCAACTCAGAAATCCGATGACAATCACTGAGACTTTTGGTAATTAGAATTCACACAATTTCCACCCTATTGCGACGAGAACCATTCTGGATCATGTTGATTTTTGCCAATTGTAGACTTGAAACAAACCATAATAGCGACTACTCCTACATGGTAAAGTTTGAAAAGTTCACAACATCAAATTCTCAATTCAGAAATTCGATGATAGTCATTGAGAGACTGTTTGTAATTAAACTTGACACATTACCAACCCTATGGAGACGAGGATCATGCCAGACCATTTTTGCCATTTTTAAAGTTGAAACAAGCACTAATATCGTAGCGCCTACCCCAACAAATATTTTTAATAACGCACACAAAAAAAAACGTTTCGTCATTCTATTGATACAAATATCAAACTGAGATTTAATTAAATACCGTTTGAAACTAGTTTTCCTAGTTCAAGGTGAAGATGTTGAGGTAAGCGAATTCAAGTTGACAGTTGTTTGTTTTGTTTAATTAACTTCGCGACTCGAAGGTTAAAACAATCTTGTTTAAATTCTGACGCATCCGGGTACACTGGAAACTTGGCCAAACATAGTCATTTCGTAACTAATATTATAAATGCAAAAGTGAGTTTGTTTCCACTTGGCTACCAATTGGGTCCCACTCATTTATTACAAATCCATCGCCTCACATAGAAGAAAGGAGTTTCTAAGCCATGGTACGGCAGTAGCCAGCAATGTTGCTACTTCTAACAGCCCTCTAATCCCGGAGGTCCCTTTGACATACCTACTCATTCTCCATGTTTGTTGAAAAAACCGTGAATCTTTGGAAAGGCTATCACATGACATTATTACATAGGTCAATGCAGATATGAACAGTTCAATCTCTTAATTACGTTAATTAAATACTGAAATATTGAGTAAATGTGCATAATTGGTGATATCATCAACATCATTTCAGCATAAAACTTTTTATAATTATTTGTCATCGTTATCATATCGGAGGTAAGATATCCATTATTGACTACTGGATTAAAATCGCTGTAGATTCCCAATGTGATTCATTAATCGTTATGAACCATTGGAGGAACTGGAGCCTTGTTCTTCGGTCACCAACCGCTTGCCAAAAATGTCAATCAATTTTGGTAAAGTTTATCTGGCTTGAATACTAATCATCATTTCGGCATTGTTAGTTACCACAGTGTCGTTCAGTCCGACCTGGGCCCTGTTTATCAAAAGTTACAAGTCAACACGTTCACAAGTTACCTAGAATGTTAATTTTCGTTAAATTCATAATTCATCTCCATATTTATAATCAGCCATAATGTTCCCATTAACACGGGACATGGGCATCAGGTAATCTCTCTCTTTTGACCACATTTAAAAAAAGAAAATCGAATTTAAACATTTATTGCGGTACTAAACACGACACTTGTAAACTTAAGACGGAATAGAGAGTCGCCGGACACTCTCAGGATTTGTTATGATTTTCTATAAGTTGTAACTTACAAATAATTTTTTGATAAACAAAATCACGAATAAAAGTGTCAAAATATAAATACTTGTGAACGAATCTATCTTGTGTCTACTAGGCTTGTAAGTTTTGTTGAACAGGGCACAGGTATTGATAAGAGTTTAGATAATCAAGTCAGCTAAGCACCTAGTGACGACCTCCATATTACTAAATATATCAGAGAAGATCAGGCGTGACACTACCAGGGAAGACAATTCTATCATTAAGGAGTCACGTTCCACAATAGCGAAACACGACGCCAATAATACATAGATGCTGGCATTTCATAATTCAGGTTGATGTGAGTAAGGAAGGAAGAAAACAGACAAATCTACAGACACCATTGTATTTTATTTATAACTAGCCGATGCCCGCGGATACACCCGTGTTGATGTCGGTTATTATATACTAAAACCTTCCTTAAGAACCACTCTATCCATTAAAGAAAACAGCATGAAAATCGGTGCAGTAGTTTTTGAATTTATCGCGAATAGGACGACAGACAGACGCGGCGGAGGACTTTGTTTTATAATATGTAAGGATTCTGGGAGTTATAAGAAACACAAATCTGCATCAGTAGAAGTCGCAACAAGATCTGACAGCTTCACAAACAATGACGCACTCCAGCGCATCAAGATATCGCAAATGATTTCGGCAGCCATGTTGAATTGGACGTTGGTAAATAAACTGGTTTGCCGGTCGTCGACATCTGGCTGATATACGCACAATATAACGCAATCAAAACTGTACTTGTTATGTGCGTACATGCAGAGATAAAAATGTAATAACATTGGAGCCTTGCGCGGCTTGCACTCGAGATTACATTTGAATTTCGAATAATCTGGCCATTGGGGATTCGACATGGCTACGTTTGGGGGAAGGCCTGTGTCTACAAAATATTTGGTACCAAAAGTATTCAATAACATAGACCTGTTAAGACAAAACCCTAAAGTAAGTAAAGGTATGTTAAAGTCAAGTTTATTTCTTGATAACGACGATTCTGCCAGTACCGCGAAGTAATTTAACACCTTATAGTAACATTACATTAGTGCATACCTGGTAGTTTTAAGGATATTTTTAGTAGATTATTTGTGTATTAAATATTAACAAGCGCTTCTCGCCATCAAACTTTAACGTTTGGCGAGTGAAAATGTAAAAAAAACAACAAATAATGTATCTGTTTGAGAATAATAAAAAAAAAAAGCAATGGATGTGATGATAATGATGATAACACTTTTAACACGGATAGTCTCTAAAATCCTCGCTATGAATCTTGCTACCCGGTTAATCTTTTCACCACGACATTGGATGAAGACGACAAGTTTCTTCTATATTCATTATGCAATAATCTTATCCCGTTATTTCCGATCATCAATCTCTTTACTCTTCTTCTCCCATACAATCTCTATTTGTCGTCATCTCGGTAGTCACTTCCTTTTTTACCCGACTGCCCCAGAAGGGGGGTAATGTTTTTCGAGAGTATGTATGTATGTTTGTATGTATGTATGTCTATTTCTTAGACACGCTCTGTAGCCTAAACGGCTTGATGGATTTTAACATACGAGGTGTCGTTGGGTTCGTCTTAATTGTGAGAGTGACATAGGCTATATTTTTTTTATATATTTGATCTGCAAATACAAAAAAAAAACGGAGGGGAAGGTTTTTATAAAATAAATTACAACAATATTGGTATCAAATAAAAAGCTAGTAATGAGTTAATTCCAAATATATCCTACTAATATTATAAATGTGAAAGTTTGTGTGTTTGGATGTTTGTTACTCAATCACGCAAAAACGGCTGAATGGATTTGGATGAAATTTGGCAAACAGATAGTTTATAACCTGGATTAACACATAGGATTAACTTTTTATCCCGATATTCCCACGGGATCGAGACTTACGCAGGTGAAACCGCGGGGCACAGCTAGTATATTAATAAAACTAAAAAGCTTGAAATAAAGCAAATTATTTAAAAAACAAAAACTTATAACCGAAAAGAGAAAAACAAGCATTGAACTTTGTTTTTTTTTTTTAACAAAGTTTTTGCAGTCGGGTTTTTTGTTTTTAAATAATATGTTTTTAGCCATATCATCATTCGCTTCTTTTCTTTTTTTTCTTCCGTCCACTTATTTCTGTCTATTGCTGTTTGTGGCCAGTCTTTAAGAAAAGCGTCTAGTTTGAGAATCACCCCCTTTCTAGCCATATCATCTTTCACTTTTCTCATTATTTCTGATATAGTTCTAAAATAGCAGTGAAGTCAGTTTTGTAAATATGTTAGACAAAATATAGTCAGTTTTGTAAATAAATAGTCTAAAACTAACTCACTAAAGTAAATAGTTAATTAACTATTTACTTTATAATGTGTGCTGATGGATATCTTGTTTGCAATACCATGCTGAATGCGTGATTGTTGCTCGTACTAACTATTTAGTTCTAACCTATACTCCATTTGAAATAAGATTAGACGTATAGATAAGCCTTTTTTACATTTCGTTCAACCGATTTTGAATTCTATTGCGTTGGTAGCATGACAAATGGCAGCCGCAGTAGATAGTTGGTATTGTGTAACTTTTTTTGCTTTTAATGCTATCCTTATGCCTACGGTATAGAAGTCAAATTCGGTTGAACGGGCTGTAAAAGGGTTTGTTTTAATGTCTAATCTCATTTCAAATGGGGTATAGATTTATACCCACTTGTAGGTATGCTACGTTTCTAGTTTTTCTTTGATATATGAGAACGATTATCGCGCTGGTTTTAGAAAAGACATTACTGTATTTATTAGCTCCAGTTATTTTCATGAGAGCAACTGTTATCGAGAATAATTTGTATTTCCAGTACTAGCGACCCGAGGCCCAAGTGCGAGTTTCGGTGTTCCGATTGGCCCTTATCTGGCCTTCACTGGTGAAGGGCCAATCGGAGCGTCGAACGCGGTCGATGCGTAAAGTTGAGATAGTCACACTAGGGCCTCTGTCCCTGCTTCGCTCGGTTTGTACGACTTGAAAAAACATGAAGATTTCTCTATTATATCTACGTTAAATATTAATGTATTATACATGTACACCTTCCGGAATAAATTCACTAAATCATGTTGAAAATCGCATCAAAATCTGTTGCGTAGTTTAGAAGAACAACGCGGTTACACAGACAGACACGAAAAGCGACTTCAATTTATCTTCGTCTAATGTATAAAATTCTCGTGTTAGTTGCCATACTCCTCCCAAACGGCTTGACCGATTTTTCTGAAATTTTATATGTGAGAATCGGTCGTAATCTATTTTTCGACCCGGGATCGTGACTTACGCGGTTGAAACCGCGGGGCACAGCTAGTAATATATATAGATACTATGCGCAGATGGTAAAGTAATTTATTTTCTTTAAAAAAAATACTCTTTATTAGGATCATTCAGATACAGTTGAGCAAAGTACCAAGAAGCATAACAAAACAAGGTTATTAAAATTCTTACAATCTTATTTCAAGCTCATTAAAGTGCAATAACAAACTCAATGAAATTCATAATGATGCAGAGAAATTACCATAAAAACCGATCGATTTTATTGACCAGCAATTAATAAAAACAATTAAAAATCGACAAGTCTAGTGCTGCTAACTATGTAGTTCCCAATTCTAGTTTCATTAAAAAAAGAGTGTTTTGACTCAAACTCAAAGCTAGTAGGTACATATGGAGAAGGGCAAAAACTCCATGGACACTCTTTTAAATAATAGAGCCGAACGCAAATGTTAACACTAAATATAATAATATGTACTTATATTTAACAAAAAAAATCCTTCCTCTAAAAAAAATTCTTGATGAATTTAATGGCAACACCATACCATAGATTTTTTTCCGGTGTACAACGTAACATGATAGTCTTTGACGTCATCAGATGCGATTTGATTGATGAGACGTGGCCGATTACTAATACTCGATAACGATAAAGAAAAAATAATGATTGTATTACGCAAAATGAGATAATAAAATCTTCGAATCTTTGAAATCTTGTAAAGGTAAGTTACATAATCAGCCTATAATGTTCCCATTGCTGGGACTCAGGCCTCCTGTCTGTGAGTAGGCAGTTATCTACAACATGGGGCCAGTGCGGGTAGGTGGATAAGTGAAGTATATCTATATCACTGTTTTGTCATTGACAAAAATTGAAGTTGAGGGGTGAGTTGAAACGCCGGAAGGGGATGCCCTAGCTAGAAGGACATACGTCCTTCACATATAGCGACTTTATTGGTTATATTCTTCAGAAAGGTCGGGTGCGTAGTACTTGGAACTGGCGGCATGCGTGTATATATGAACGTAAACGAAGCAAAATGAGTACCTATATAAGGATCGTAGATCGTTCTGTACTTTCTGCCTACCCCAACGGGAAGAAAGCGTGAGTTTATGTATGATAGACTGACATTGCGCAACACTAATCTGAGATGTAAATCTTGACTAAATCGCCTTTAAAATAAGACTCATTAGACAGTAAACTGGAAGACAACCAACAAAACACAATCGCAATCATTGTTAAACATAAAGCAATAAATCTAAGCCAAATCAATTGCTTCACATAATTCACCAGGAGCTGGCCATACATCATAAACGCCCAAAAACACCCACTACAAAAGAAAACCATAAACTAAAGAAGAAACCTTTCTTACTTCGACAGTAAATTCTGAAAGAAACCTTTTTACTGTAGCGTACTTTACGATGACCATCTCGTGACGTCATTTCTTAGGAGCTTTCTCCCTGGCGGCACATTTAGGGCGTGTTGGTTGCAACTGGCATTTAAGGAACGTTTTGGAAAGTTCAAATCGTTGGTAGAGAACGCCTACGAGGCTGTGAATGTGAATATATTAAGTATCTTCTTATCACGGGATATCAAATCCTCTAGTGTGTAAACCGGTTGTTTTGTAGGTTGAGTTGGTTGAGTTAACATAACACGCAAGTTTAGAGAGAATTCTATGTTTATTTACGTAACGAGGATTCAAAAGTTGGATTGGAACTGTATATTCCTACGGTTGAACTCAAGGTGAAGATAAAAAGAAATATTTAACGAATTGTTCTCGATATCTATATCTATACATATTATAAATTAAAGTCGTTTTTCGTATTTGCCTGTCACCCTTTATTTTCTTTTTTTTTTTTGGTTGGGATATCATCAAATGACTTCTCCCGCTCTGGGCGGAGCGAAGGGGCGTGTCAGACTCTTACTGACTAAAACCCACCCGTGTTCCTTCAGTTGCCTGTTGCCAGGGTCCCGGTATCCGTTTCGGACAATTCCGCAACCCTGGCAGGATGCCTGTCACCCTAATAATGTCAATCTGTATACTCTTGGTTATAAATTAGTAAACTGGCTTCAGTGCTATTTCACCGAGTATTTATTGAGGAAGGTTCAAGATTTATACGAGTTTATTTTGGCGGAAACTCAATTTCCTCCGAATTTAATTTAAACTTTAGTAATTGTTTACAGTTATAATGTTGTAGACCCAGTTTCTTAATTAAAAACAGTTGGCTTGTTTTGAGGCTCTCCCTCACAGTCGTGACGCGTCTTTTCGCCACGACTTCTAAAATCTGAAAGAAGTCCCGCGCGACACTTATTAAACGAGACTCAATTCAAGAAGGAATCACAATGGTTCATTGTCAGACCAAATAAAAAACCAAGACAAAGCGCTGCGAACAATACAGTGAAGCATGCCAAAAGCCCAAACTACGCCTCCGCTCATACAACAACATATACAACCATTTACAATCAAACTACACCTCACTAAGTGCAGACAATGTTTACGAAGCCGGCCTCACGTCTTGGTTTTTCATTTGGTCTGAGGGTTCATTGTAATGATTCACAAGTCTCATTTGTGGAAAAGTAAAGTAATGATCGTCATCAATGGCCAACTGACATCATTCTCGTAAAAGCGCCATTACGCGAATTAGCAACATAAAGATGAGAGGCACGCGCCCCATTACAATCGCATAGTATCTTCAATGCATGTTGGTCCTATGGAAAAAGTTGTTCATTCTGGTGGTCCCTGAAATATGACATATGGTATATTGCCAGTGTTAGCCACATCGCCAGTGTGGTACACATGTCATATATAATTTACCACAAATGGCAATGATTAAAGATCTATTTACTCAGGCCAATCTCGTCAAAAAATTAAGAGTACCTAAGGATTTAGGTGTATGATGAACAGGGTGTAAACTTCACTCATCCACCATAGAAAAGGGAGGCTTCTCCGACCAGACGGGTGTTGTGTCTGGCGGGCAACTGCCCAACGATTGATATTGGATTCTTGTATATATGTCCACCGCGATGTAGATACCGCCACAAGGACCTCAGGTGACAGCACATGAGGACCGACTGCTGGGTACCAAGGTAACCAAGACTGAATTTAGATGCCCAATTTATTACCAGAAAACAATAAAAACAAGGAAGACAAACATAGCAGAAATGACGTAGAAATAAATGTTAAACAAAGACCACACTAATGATTGTACGATAGGTACTTAAAACCTGTCTGTAGTAAGATGAAATGTGGAGGTAGTCAGGAAGAATGGGATTTTCTAAGATTATGACGTACATCGTTGTATTCTAGTGAAGACCATAGGGTTTATTATTCACGGTAGGTAGTCTCTTGTTGGTTGGTCAAACTATATCGACAACCAATATGGTTGATAAAAATCACGAATAATATGAATTAAGTTATTAGGTTGACTGTGGATGATGAAGTTAAGATGAGATTTCAGTATACGCACTTTTAGAAACAAGGAATTCGAAGATTAGTGAAGGAAAGTGCTACGAATACGAATATGTTATTCATGATTGTATCAAACAATTTATCAATCTAGAGAAGCCTTTCGTAGTCTACTGCTGGACATATGTCACAATTGAGACGAGAGGCAGAGACGTTTATCGCAATATATGTACACACAGAGATTTTAAATTTTGGGATATCAAAAAATGTTTTCCATTGGGCCAGAGTTCCAGACTAAAAGAGAGCATAGTCTAGAATCCAAGATGGCGTCTTTTTTCAAACCGCCTTCCACTTCTTCCTATCAAACTGCACAATGGTAATCGTTATATACCAGTAATAAATAAACCAGTTATTCAATCGATTCACAGGCCTGCCAAGGCCAAGGTGAATCGTCACGTGGATACTTGGCGACAATGTTGGCCACCAATTGCTAATATTGCAGCGTAAACACTTGATTGACACTGGTTAACCTGGTGTCTTGCTGATGTTGAGCATGTTAAGTAATGCTTTGACGGAGATTATAAGGAAAAATTTAATCATTGGCAACTTTCAGGAAATTTTGGTAATCAGCTGTTTTGGATCGAGTCTCCAGTCGTGGGACTGAAGACTGTTGGATCTTGCGCATTAGACGGCCACGACTCCGGCCAGTCGTGACCGCCTAAGTATTATTGTATGGTCTGTGGCTAGTTGGCCATTGCGGCCAAGAGCCCGATTAGTATCGGTTTCGATAGTTTACCTGGTCGCTGCGACCAATGGTCGTGGACGTGGCCGTCTAGTGCGCGAGATCCCTGAATCCAAATCCAGTGAATTTATGATTATTCATAAGTAGATTCGTTTTTTATACAGCTGTGCGCTCTGACATTTCAAATATCAAACGACAATGTCCAGCAATATATATAACGAAAGTGAGCACTAAGGAAGGATTTTTGGAAATTCACCCCCAAAGGGATTAAATAGCGGTTAAGGGGGTATGAAATATGGTAAAGTTTGTATGGAAGTCCGTCACTTTTGCCGATGGGATAACCCATTAGGCACATGGCTTGTCTACTAAGAAAACTCATCATAATGATGCATGGTGATTCGAAATTGATGAGAAAAGATTACTGTTCGTTGAATAATGAGTCACTCACCTGTCTAGACGTAGATGTCATTAAAGGCGACGTAGGGATATAGTCCAAATACATTTTTATTGTCAAACAAAACCCACGCTAGGTTAAACGATTAATGTTCGAAGTATGTTGTTAATTTTTAACAGACTTCAAAAAGGAGGAGGTTCTCAATTTGACTGGTTTTTTTTTACGCGATTATTCTGTGTATGTTTTAGTTCCCGTCACTGTTATTTACATAGCAGGTAGTGGTATTCGAATTTGTGTGGGGTAGGTACCACAGTCCACAACGAAAAAGAGAAAAATAAAAAACTTTTTTGTTTTTTTTTTTGTAAAAAGTTTTTGTTCGACATACTTGGATGGAGCTATGGCGCAAGCTGTCCCACCTCCATAAGCGAACCACAGTTGTAGTAAAAATTTCGGTAAAAAGATATCTTTCCCCAAAATAATTAGAGGCTTGAAGATACGCTTAAAATCTATCATCATGCACCGTTCAATAAATACGTTTTTTTTTTTTTTTTTGTGTGGGAAGTCATCATATGACTTCTCCCGCTCTGGGCGGAGCGGAAGGGCGTGTCAGACTCTTACTGACTAAAACCCACCCGTGTTCCTTCGGTTGCCTATTGCCAGGGTCCCGGTATCCCTTTCGGACTATTCCGCAACCCTGGCAGGCATCGGTCCTAACGGACCCCGTCAGGTGTGCTGACATCTCTTTGAGGCGCGCGTGGAACACGACGCGCCATCGACCCGGGCCTGGTCCTTATCGGACGGCGAGCTACCCATTGCTCGCCGTCCGCAAGCCCGCGCCTATGGTGGCCGGGAATCCGCCTGGGATTCCCGACGCCCAGGGTGTCTCCAGCGGCGGCGGTTAGGGGCATGAGGGCGCAGGCTTTGCCTCTCCCTCACGCGTTCCGCCTCCTCCTTCGCGAGCATCACTGCTTCGCAGAAGGAGGTGACCGCCTCCCATGCCCTCTCGCTCCGTACCATGGCCTGGACCAGGGCCGGACGCGAGAGGTCAGTGCCGCCAATCGCCTCCACAAGGACACGGCTTCAATACATACCTGCGAACAAAAAAAAAAGATTTTGAGTACAACAATTTTAATTACAAAAGTCTTATAAAAATGAAATAATGAGAGCTGCAGTTGTAGTTTTAGGGGAGAGTCTGTTACCAGCAACAGGCCACGTCTGGACTCCGGGGACTCTAATGAGAAATTCCACATGGAAAAACCCAATAACACTACCCGACCGGGAATCGAACCCATGACCTCATGCTCAGCAGTAGCCCTTGCCCAACGAGGCAGTCCTAAGATAAACAAGCAACATATAACTTGCATACTACTACAGTATCTACTACGTTATTACTAATCGCTTTTGCCACAAGCGTATTCGTTCCAGATTACTCATTAAAATTCTTGAATGTGTTAACTATTTCTTGTTAGACTATTACTTCTAAAATTGCATGCGTTACAACTATTTTTGCTAGCTCAACGTCAGTATAGAAATTTCTAGTGTTTACCAGGTAAAAATCTTGTCGTATCGTCGAATCGTAAACTTCTTGTTGTTTCCCGGAATCGAAACATGTGTTGCGCTGTTTCACAATATTTGTCAGAGCCATCAACAGTTTACGCTATGTGCTATAAATTACTGTGTTTTTAGTAAGTGTTGACGGATTTTAAAGGTTTTTTTTTGGCTGAGAATCTATTAATAAAGTATATTTGAAGGTCTTCTTTGGTAAATTGAATGGGCGATGAGACATGGGAGCACAAAATTGTTCGTAGAAAGACCTAGAATATCGAAACAGTGCATTATGCAATCGTCACACAACATATTTTCCGGTTACATGATATTCCAATTATAACTGTGAATGACTAATACAATATAAGTTACGGCATAGATGACGGTTTAAACTACCTAGTTCCTGCTGGCAGGAACTCAGGAAACTACAACTTAGTAACTACATAATGTATTTATAATAAGTTGGTAAATGCCGTGTGGAAAGTTTTGAATGTGGATGGCTATAAGAGTAGAGGAAGTCCAAAGAAACGATGGATGGACTGTGTGAAAGATGATATTATGGCTGGGAAGGAGATGGACTACCGAGATAACGACTGATGGAGAAGTATGGAAGAAAAAGATGTTGCGACTTCCCCAAACAAATTGGAATAAGAGCAAGAGAATGGACATGATAGCAACATCATCATATTGAATTAAGGTCGTATTGTTTATACAGGGTGTTAGGGTAGACACCGTTATCCTTGAAACTAGTGGTTTGGTGTCATCTATAATATACTTTTTGTATGGGACCAACTTTGAAATCGCAAAAAAAAAATCAGCTGTTCCATACATTTTGTCGATGTAAGTGAACACAAATGTAGGGAACAACTGATTTTTTTTTCGCGATTTCAAGGTTGGTCCCATACAAAAAGTATATTATAGATGACACCAAACCACTAGTTTCAAGGATAACGGTGTCTACCCTAACACCCTGTATAATACACTGGTTAAAACAAAACTCGATAATGTTTCAACAGAATTTGTTCAAGTACAAACAGATTCTTTTACTAATTGCTTAGTTTCGTACCCTGTCTGTACTGATAAAGATAGGGTAAGCAACAGCTTTATCGCATCAAATGTGTAGGTTAGAGTCAAATGTATGCCTTCCCTATTATTATTAATTACAGCCTCAGATTACAGAAATATTTTGAGATTAACCACACGGAAAACGATTTTATGAAGACAATGGATACTGCAACCCAGAGTTTTGACAAAACCTTAGTTCCATATTACGACACCCACAGCTAAAGAAAAAGCCTTTGCTAAACAACAGAAAAAAAAACCCATGAATTTAAAACACTTACCAGCTTTCGATTTGAAACAGGGGCCAGGAACTAACAATGACTATCACTTAACAACACGTGAGTTCATTTCAGTACACGCGCACTACACGCACTGAAACACAGCGTTCTAAAATGGAAGGAAACAGTTGAGCTACTAGCATCCTCATATAACGATAAATGATAATAATAGTCATTGATTAACAGTGACGTATGGGTTTGTATCGAATGCCCTTATTGTGCCTAAAAGTGGCAATCGCTTGGTGATGGTAGCTGTAGATTGTAGAACCAATGGTCATCCCATTGAGGAGTATACGTGTTGAGGAGTAATCGGCAAATCTTATAGCATCCAGCTTGGGGGCGCCCCACCCTAAGCTGGATGGAGAGATGATACGAGCAAGGTGACTCAAAGCAACTGAGGATCGAATAAAAAGAAAAAGAAAGAAAAATTGTTTATTCTGCACAAACAAAACACACACACAATAGAAATAGTCAAAATAAGAAATGATACAAAAGTAGCCAAAAGCCTCGTATTTAACCAATAAAAAAATAAAAGTTTGACATCATTGTGCCTTGCCATTCGTTCATTGGTTGATGTCAAGGCCAGGGACCAAAGACAATATTGCGTAATTATTGTTGCGACATCGACATTGGCAAACGACAACAAACAAACATTTGATATGTTTTGTTTGTTGTACACAAACAAAATGTCGATTGCAGAGTTAACTACTTTTTGTAACAAAAACAAGTTAAATTAAGCTGATGATTTATTTTTTTATTATTTGGTGTAATCTGTCCATCTATTGACATTCAGCATCTTTTGTGTAGATCTTTAGTCATTTTTGGTATGCGCCCACTGGCTCATCCAAATCTATCTATATATGTATAAATATAAATATAGTCTTCATATCAAGTCTTGTGGGGCCAATCTTTTAAGCCTCCTGAATGTCTTGGTTTTCATTAGGTTTGATGCTAATTTATTAGGATGGGTAAGCTGATGTGCGATTGGAAAAACCAATGTCCCACATTGAACTATATTATAAACAATAATGACGAAGAAACGACTGACGAACGACGACTGACGAAGAAAGCCTGAGCAGAGTTGGTTCAGTTAAACCAACACAGATTCTATAACACTAATTTTACATGTGCCATATTAGCTAGTGATTGTGCGCTTCGCTGATAACGACATCGATCCGATACTGATACGCTAAGTGTTGTTGTATAAAAACGTGAAGCACTTAATCCTCACATATAAAAAGCCAAATGCAAAACATCCAAACCTAAAGGACTTAAGAGTAGTTACAATGAATATCAGAGAGAGAGAGAGAGACACTGTCACAAGATGGGTGGAAAACTTAGTGAAGGTCACGGGAAACTGATGAATGCGGAGTGCACAGGACCAGTCGTAGTTGCGATATTTTTGGTAGGTCTAAGCTCTGCAGCCTCTTTCAGCTCATCGATGATAATAAATTAATAATGAATCAGAGAGACAAGGGGTATCGTATTGCCCAGTTACTGGGTTGTGGAGGTCAGATAGGCAGTCGCTCCATATAAAATACTGGTATTCAGCTGTATCCGGTTAGAGAAGCCGAACCCAATATAATTGGGAAAAGGCTAGGCAGATTGATTGAATGAATCAGAGAGACAAGCGACAAGCGTAGAAGAATTCAATCGATTTCAAAACGTCAGCACCTACACAACTACTTTTAATAAGAACAATACCTAAAATGCTTGCTTTTCCTCATGTGTTGGTTCAAGTGCTAACGCACTCAAAGCCAGTGCATTGAGTCCGTACGCACTTGCTCAGTGGCGGTCATGATTGTGTCCGCTCTTTATACCGACGACGTGGAACAAATGATCAATTGATAACAACGGCGAATATCCTGATGCTGATGACAATAAACTTTTAATATAATAAATGTGAAAGTGAGTTTGTTTGTTGGTTTGCTTGTTACGCTTCACGCTAAAACGGCTGAACGGATTTGGATGGAATTTCGCTCAGGGGTAAACCTTGACCTGGAGAAGGACATAGGCTTACATACTTTTCAACCTGGATAGCAGACGAAGTGGATCGCGGGCAACAGCTAGTAATATACAGGGTTTTTTTTCAGCTGTTTTTTTTTCGCGATTTCATATTTGTTCCCATAGTAAAAGTTGTTCATAATGATGAGTACTCCTTAAGAGGTTGTTGGTGTTTTACCAATAACCCTGTATAATTGGATAGAAAAGCGGCAGAATACGAGGCAAATGCAGAGGTAATAAGGTCAAATTGGTGAACTAAAATGAGGAATACCACATTCCTGAGCAGTTTTATCATGATCAATGAGTGAGTATACCACATAAGGCTTTCTGTACATAACGCCGGAGCTACATCGGAGCCGGATCGCATGTTTGTGTATATGACTTAATATCGCCAATGCGCCGCACCGGAATCGAAGCGAGATTTTACATTTCCATTCTGAGATGTTCTGATTTTTTTTTACGCCTTTGCGGCGCCGGTGCAGCTCCGGCAACATGTACTGGAAGCCTTTCTATCATATCAACAACATGCCTGTATTCCCCGAAGGATTAGGCAGAGTTGCACCTATAGTACACCCATATTTTGCCATTGCAGTTTTGTTTAAGCCCCATGTAATAGGGGCGATCTTGTCCCACTGCTGGGCATAAGGCTCCCCCATAATTTTCCGGTTTCCCTTATGATGTGCCTTCTCCAGCCAAACGGTCAGGAACGACTCCAAATCGTCACACCAGTGTTTCTTAGGCCTGACTCGGTTTCCTCAATATTTCAGACAAATTGTTGATTGCAGTTTCTTGTGAGTAGCCGATTGATGATGTTAGTACTCTTAGGATAGTCTTCTACTACTTTTCAGCGAGAACTAAAAATATGGAGAAAACTGACTCCGACAATAAAAGTTAAAAATTAAAACCTAACTACGGCAAAAAAGTCAACCAAAAATGTATAAACAAGACATCAGAGACAGAAAAATTCAAAATCCGGAGTCACACAGAAATCAAACAGATTACGTGAACCTATACAAAATCTTCCCAACTAATCAAGGTCACGAACACACAAAACAACAAAAAGTAAAGCCGGATTAGAGGATATATTAAAATCGCTTAAAAAGCGGGGGACATTATACATATACCGGCACCGCACTAGCTCCCGAATATATACATTGATAGGACCGATTGGTGTTTATTTACACAATAAAGAGTCCATAACTTCAGTGCGCGTGCACCGGCCATTATTGTTTGTACAAATAGTACCGTATGCACTGAAAGCGTTGAAACCGTTTTGTCACATAATGAGATCAAGATCAATGTATGAAGACATTGTTCTGGATATGTTTTCTAAAATAAACAATTAAATTATAGGTGAACTGATTTTCGAGATAGTCTATGCCAAAATATTTTTGGACAGGTTTGCAAGGGACGCAAAATTCTGCCAAATAGCGTATGTGTATATTCATCTAGTTTTACAACCTTTTCTTGAGGTTAGTGTGACAGATTGGGATGGTTTTACTGCTGCCCAAAATATTACTGCTCTGCCCAAATGAAAAACATAAACCTACGCAAAACATTTGGAATACGTAGATTCTTGCTCTCCGCTCTCTAATATGTAACGATCATTTATCCAAGACTCGGCCTTGTCAAGTTTGCTTAACCTCATAGGATAAATCGATCTTCAGAGAGGTATTAGCAATGCTGTATCTGAAGCTCTTAAAAACTTAAATGGCGTTTATAATCAGATTGCAAGTATGTAGGCTATGCCAATTGACTTTGAAGATGAAGATTGCTGCAGTGACACCGAGAAAGTACAATGATAGAGACTATTTTATCTATAAACTTAAATCAAGCACACATTATATCTAAATCACATAATCTTTGATGTCTCATCAAAACATAATACTAATTCATTGTTGTTTACATTGATAACTACTTAGACATATTTAAGAAGGTGCTTGGTGCACCGAGCATTTCGAAGTGCATTGGAAAATGCGAAGAATTTCCTGATTCATATCCTAATGGAACCTTTTGAATGATTTAAAATTGCATAGTTTTCAGAACATCAAAGAATTCATTCGAAGCACTTAAGTGTGATACCATCTAGACAGATTAGATTGTCCGCACTTGATGCACTGCATGCACTAGCTTTTCTTTCATTGTAATGTGTCAACTATTTCTGTTACAAGGACATCACTCAATTCATTCAGTGCACATACGCTTTGTTAATATCTAAAGAATCGTCTGCACTCGATGCACCGATGATTTGAAACTCATGCATGTGAAAGTGTGATAAATTAGCATCATTATCCTTACGGTGCTCATTTGTAGGACTTTTCAAAGTTAGCACGTTGAACGGCACACAGGTAGTCAACCTCATTTTCTTTCTCTTTTTATGCCCCGCCCCTGCTTCGCACGGATGCAATCTACTCATGTGGCGACATATTAAATTAGAACATCGAGCTTTCCTCGCTATATCTAAGTTAAATATTAATGTATTATACACATAAACCTTCCGGAATACATTCTCTAAATGATAGTGAAGACCGCATCAAAATCTATTGTGAAAATTAGAAGATCTAAGCGGTCACATAGACAGACACGAAAACCGACTTTGTTTTATAGTATGTATAGAAGATACATATTATCAATCTCAATGCAATCGAGGACAATAAAAACTTCAGACTGTACATATTGTTTTAGTTTACATCCTGCTGCAAATTGAAACACGTTTCATTGCACTTAAAGATTTCCCTACGGATTTCGAAAGACTGATGAATAGAAAGTAGAAAAAGAATCTCAACATTAAACAGCTCAGTTGAAAAACAATGAAGATAGGTACCACTTCTTTTAAACCAAAATACATAATAAAAAGCGCATAACAATAAATGTCACGAAAACAAACGTTATCACAAAACACACCTATGACCTCATTGAGTATAATTACACAAATATTCCAAAAAAAGTTAAAATTACAAATAATAAGATAGATAATGAAAGAAGTTAAGATAAAGTTGACACAGATCACAGATGTTTTCACACTGAACAAATAATACTTGAGCAATTAGTGACTTGGCAACACGAAAAATAATTCGGAGAATCAACCTAGGGAGAGTTTTGTCAAAATATTTGTATAAGTATTAGTCCTTGAGTTGAAATTATAGCGTTATGGAAGCCTCCTAGCTTCTGAAGATAGCTTTGTGAAAATATAGATTTGTCGGGAACCGAAATGCCAATTATTGATGTACGATTTGGGAGAGGCAATGTCCAGTAGCCTATGACTTTACCAGAGAATTGGTTCAGAGTATTGACCTCAGCATAAATATGATATCTCAGTGACTTTTACGACAGCCAAGGGGAATTGGGCTTTCCAAACTATATCGCTAACTAGACTAAATTAATGAATAAGTTATCAATGGTGCCGATTCTCTTGTCACAAAATTCTCTAAACTAAACTAAAAATCACTAAAATTTAGTTTAGTCCTGTCAAACGATCAAACTCATTCTGAAATAGACTTTAAATGACACAACTTAACTATAATTTAGTTCGACGGCACTAAGATGGCACTGAGATTAGTTTAGTGAAAATGCTATTCTGAATTTGACGATTTAACCTAAAATTTTGTTCTATATCTAAAATCCTCTAACTAAATCTGACTATATTTAATCGCGATTAAAAATGAGTGGAATAAAATTAGATGTCATGAACTAAAATTCAAACCAACACCTCGACTTCAGTTACAAAAAACAGTACTGTATTTTTTTATTTTCTTTTGCTTATATCTCGAAAACCCACAAAACGTCCCCCTTTAGGAAACCATTAAACCCCTAATTCTCAACATGTTGGTAATGATTTTTTATTTTTTTTCGTTATTTTCCATACAAAAACTGAAAAATTCCATTAAAAACACGTCGAGGCTGCCGTGCATGCGCGCCTCTGGCTCTAAAAAAAAAACACGGGGTAGGGGAAACAAGTACCAAGTGGAGGCGCGCGGTTGTCAAATTCGATTTTAGTTGTGTCAAAATAAGTTTTAAATTTAGAGAATTTATTTGGCAGAATAGCTCCAAGATTCCCATAGTCAAAAGTAAGGAATTTTAGAGATAGTTTAGTTAGTTTAGTTCGGTGTACAAGAGAATCGGCACCAATATCTACCAAATAGTTGCACAGATACTCGTACATAAACTCACGCCTTCTTCCCATGGGGGTAGGCAGAAACTACAGAACACAACTTGGTACGATTCTTATATGCTCCTTTTGCCTAGTTTACGTTCATACATCTGGTCATACACGCGGATGCGAGTACTTACGCACCAGACTTTTTTGAAGAACATCACCAATAAGTTCATACACTTTAAATTGTATGTCTTATCTATCTCCCAAACTACCGGAAAATGCCTGGCACAGTTACTTCTGATAAGTCAATGGAAAATCCAGCAATTACACGGATTCTCAGTGTGATTACATTATCAAGTACAGCAGTCATAAAATGTTATGAAATTATGATATAAAATTGGCTGCTCCGTTGTCTTTACTTCAGATAGGAATTCAATTTAGTTTGTGAAACATATATATATATATAAAAGATACAATTTTTTTTATAGATTAACTAGCGACTCGCTCCTACTTCGCACGGTTTTTACGACTTGACAAATCATCAAGATTTCTTAGTAATATTAAAGTAATATACACATTACCTTCCAGAATAAATTCTCTAAATGATGTTGAAAACCTCATCTAAGTCTGTTGAATGGCTTAGAAGTACAACGCGGTCATACATGGAAATACGAAAAGCGACTTTAAAATATAATATGTAGGTATAAACCAGTGCTACCTCATCTCAAAGGATTCCACAATAACCCCAAAGGTTGATTGGCAGAGAATGCCTTGTTTCATTAAGCCCGCCTATAATCACTACTGTTATTTATAAAGTTTAAATAGCCTCGGCACCTATTACATCAGACTTAAAGAGAACTGGCGACCTCTGCCCAACCCTTCAGGGAAAACAGGCGTGAGGTTATATTGCGATACATAACTAGTACGGATTGTGGAGATAAGTTTATAATGACAGCTGTAACATAAAACCATTACATATCTATGTATTGCCTAATAAAAGAAGGGGTAATTACTCTGAGATGGCAAGACGAACTAGACGCTTATCACAAAGATTTGTAACAGATAGTAGAAGATAGACATAAGTGGAAGGAGGGAAACAAACAATGGATGGACTGCGTGAAAGATGATATGGCTAGAAAGGGTGTGACTACCGAGATGACGACTAATCGAGAAGTATGGAAGAATAAGTCATGTTGCGCCGTCCACAAATAAAATGGGATGAAATGAAAGGAGGGAAGAGAGGTATAATTAAGCCCTAAGGTCGGACACATAAGGCTTATTTTGTTTTTCCTGATGTTGAGAATTTAATGATGGCGTGTCTGGCTCCTATATGTTACAGTCCGTAAATTGATAGATCTATGACTTGAGAATTTGTAACAAATTATTCTTTACTGAATTATACTCAGCAAGGTTGACTATTAACCATTTGATGCAAGTACAAGCATATCTCTTGATATCTTTGTAAACTGCAGAATTATAATAACACAGTAATAATAAGCTTATCTCACAAATATAGCTGAAATCAACGATCTATTGTTAACAAATTCAAAGTGTTTCCAAATATTAAAGCCAAAGATGCGAACGAAGAGAGGGCTAGTATCACATATACCAAGGGTTGCAGGTGCCATAAAGCGTTCAACTACATTCCACACACAAGGTGAAGAGAACACGACACGATCAATACACATGCATAAATAACTGGGCGACGAATCGCGTGCAACTGACGTAGCAGGTGCAAAGATCGATATAGCAGACAATACCGAGACATATACGATGAATAATTAATATTTATATCAAGTATGCCATATGATACTCTGTGGTCGAAAGTCTAGGTACCTATATCGTGATCACATGAATTAGTAAGGAAATGCTGCTGCTCATCTAGAATAGAGCTTCTCAATTTGGCTTCGCATATAACAAGAGCACAATAGCTGTCATAAAGTTAGGATATTTTGTGTCTGTTACCCATAAAAACATCAAAATAGTAGTGTTGATTGAACTAAAACTTCAAATTGATTTACAAGATGGGACCTGAGAAGATGTTGCAGTTGACAGCTCTACGATCAATGGCCTTTGACTGTAATTGTTTGCAGTAATATTTGAAAGAATCGAGGCAGACTCTGAAACCCATTGCAGTAAAGATCAATATTCATGTTATTCATATCGTTAACCATAGTCGCCCCTTCATTCGAACTAATATCATCATTCGCTTCGGGCTCCCGTTCAAGGTCGAGCCACAGCCTTGGGTGCACTCGTTCAGTATGCCCATCTTTTTATAGAACATGTTGTAAATAAATACATGAAGCCGTATAGACTATACTAGCTAGGCTGTTACTCTTGGTAAGGCCTTACCACAAAAACTTAGACACTTGTTCAACGTGTGTTTAATGTCAGTTTTATGTCAAACTCCATACAGAAATGTCATGTTTAAAAGGTGTTTTATTTCATGCTTCAGAAACAGTCGTGGCAATCGACCGATATCCTTGTAAGTCTTTACTTCCATTTAACTATCTAACCAGATAGACTGATTATGAATGAACCTGGGGGGTCTTTCGAAATTAATGATATGGTATCGAGCTGATAGCCTGAGTGACAACACGCAAATCCAAAACCTTGGAGGACCTTGGGAGAACGCAATAACAGCGGTTCCACCCCAAAAAACTAAAGATAGGCCGGAATTTAAAATATTAAACCACGAAGTCAGAACTAAAGCTAAGTTACGTTTAAAGCCAATGTCAGGACAGCTATGTTCAGAGGGGGGATTCCCGAACGTTTAAGGACGTTCGCATACTAATCTCAGTCCCAAACTGACAAAAAAAAAACTTCTAATTTACCTGCATTTATGACAAATGTTTGACATTGGTCGTCGGTGAAATATTTCGAATTGGATGTGAACGTTTTCTAAGTACGACAATTGGCCTTCAATTTATCGTTCATTCATAGTTCCTTGTCTATCAAGAATTAGATTTGTGACGCCGATCACAGAGCAGAAAGCCTGACTACATTACGTCAGTTTTTAGAAGCATGATAGTTCGTACATCTGTCATCAAAATGTGCATCAGCAGAACACTCTGAATACAACACCGCTTCGTCTACGCAATCTCTATGAGTCATCCTATTATTCCTCAGGCCTTCTGACTTCAGACTTAGCACATAGTACATTAGCAAAAGTTTCAGGCACTTCAACACCACATGTATCACTACGTTTAAATTTATTGTTATACGCATAGAGCTCGGAATCGGCATCATCTCATCTTTTCCTTATGATGGGGTCGACTTCCAGTCTAACCAGATGCAGTATTATACATGTAGCGACTACCTATCTGACTTCTACAACCCAGTTACTGGGTAATACGATATCATTTAGTAAGACTGGTTGTCGGACTTTCGGGTTTCTAACTACCCTTAACTTTCAAAGATCTACAAATGACACAGCCGGGACCAAGGGTCTCGATATGACGTAATAGATGGTCACCCATCCACAAACAGCCCACGCCAAACGTAGCTTAACCTTCGTTCGACTCATGCGACTGTTATTATTTACCCACGAGCCCCTCAGTACTAACAAAATTTGTGGCGCGCGTACAACTTCTATGACGTACTACCTCAAAGTCGTCAGCTTCTATACAACATTATTTTTAGTATATATGCGAAACCTGAATATAGTTTGTTCAGAATAAGTAACTGAATATCATTCATTTGTTTCGCAGGTGCGAGTAAACGGTGACACGCTTGGTTTGTATAGAAAGTATTGACAGTGCCGCCTCTAGCAGTGGCCGCCGAGACGTCTCCGTGCTCTATGGTCATACGAGTAATAACTCTTACGTCAGTAGCACGTGCATTCTCCAAAGCTGTGTACAGTCTAAACAGTTCACGTCAGTACTTTTTATGGCTTTCTCTCTGTTACGATGTTAGAAGATGTAACATTCATGTGTGTGGAAAAAGGGGTGAGCAGTGGTGGCCCAGTGGTAACGGCCAGGACTTACGAGTTGTAGATCGTAGGTTCGAACCCCGACAGGCGCTTTACTTTGTGTAAATTATTTCATCGCCACTGCTCTCAAAACGGTGAAGGAAAACATCGTGAGGAAACCGGCATGTCCTAGAACAAAAACTTCGAAGACATGTGACATCTACCAACCCGCACTGGGCCCGCGTGGTGGATTACGGCCCGCTCCCTCTCACAGAGAGGAGGCCTGTGTCCCAGCAGTGGGAACATTATAGGCTGATATTGGTGTGGAAAAATGAATGGTAGATTAATGACCTGTCAGTCATCTTTGTGGGTATTAACGTGCTAGCTAACGTGTTGGGTTCGAAGACCCTTCTAGTTGTGACTATTAATATACACTAGTCAGACTATTAATATACACTAGTACAAACAATGTGGCAAATTAAATATTTTGATTTTAGTCTTGAAAATTTTAAAATCTTAATTTTTTACCAATTATCTAAATCAAAAGTCATTTATTCACTCAACTAGGCTGTGAATTAGCACTTTTTTTTATCGATTATCCTTAAGTTAATAGATATAAGGGTAGATCAATGATTTCAAAAGGACTATATATACTATATATGTCTATGGGGTAGATCAAAACAATGACTGATCAAATGTAGGTCATAGAGAATCGAAAAGTATAGTTTTTCTGTTATGAATGATTAACTGGATGAAGTTTTGGATTCCAGTTTAAGTAAGATAAAACCGTCAATTGTCGCCGAAACAAGAGAAAGAAAGACACGAAATTCTGCCTATAAAATTAATATTAGATTGATCGACACCGCCATTACTGTCAATGAAGACAAATACTAAAGACACTAAAGAGCCAATTCAATTCATCATCTTAGATTGGACGCTGTATACAACAAAGTTTCTTTACGAAACCTCGTCAGGATTTAAACTCAAACACAAAACATTTATTTCAATTAAACCTTTTACAGCATGCTTAGCATGACCGCAATAGAAACGGGTTTTGTCGACTGAAGAATAGACAAAGTGACAGATTGTGATTGTTTATCTGTCATTTTGTCTATTCTTCAGTCTTGTGCTACGCGTGCTGGTGCTTTTGGACATTTATTCAAACTAGGCTGTGAATCAGCACTTTTCGAACGTCAAAATTACATAAGACAGTCCCCCAAAACGCCCGCCCTTCACAAACATTCTAAAACGTAGGTCTCTATGTGGAAAAGAACGGACAGGAAACTCTCAACGGAACCATTGTCGCGCTTCCAGCAAATATAGCAAATATATTCATAGTTCCTTGTCTATCAAGAATTAGATTTGTGAAGCCGATCACAGAGCAGAAAGCCTGACTACATTACGTCAGTTTTTAGAAGCATGACAGTTCGTACATCTGTCATCAAAATGTGCATCAGCAGAACACTCTGTATGCAACACCGCTTCGTCTACGCAATCTCTATGAGTCATCTTATTATTCCTCAGGCCTTCTGACTTCAGACTTAGCACATAGTACATTAGCAAAAGTTTCAGGCACTTCAACAGCACGTGTATCACTACGTTTAAATTTATTGTTATACGCATAGAGCACGGAATCGGTATCATCTCATCTTTTCCTTATTTTGGGGTCGACTTCCAGTCTAACCAGATGCAGTATTATACATGTAGCGACTACCTATCTGACTTCCACAACCCAGTTACTGGGTAATACGATATCATTTAGTAAGACTGGTTGTCGGACTTTCGGGTTTCTAACTACCCTTAACTTTCAAAGATCTACAAATGACACAGCCGGGACCAAGGGTCTCGATATGACGTAATAGATGGTCACCCATCCACAGACCGGCCTCGCCAAACGTAGCTTAACCTTCGTTCGACTCATGCGACTGTTATTATTTACCCACGAGCCCCTCAGTACTAACAAAATTTGTGGCGCGCGTACAACTTCTATGACGTACTAGCTCAAAGTCGTCAGCTTCTATACAACATTATTTTTAGTATATATGCGAAACCTGACTATAGTTTGTTCAGAATAAGTAACTGAATATCATTTATTTGTGTCGCAGGTGCGAGTAAACGGTGACACGCTTGGTTTGTATAGAAAGTATTGACAGTGCCGCCTCTAGCAGTGGCCGCTGAGACGTCTCCGTGCTCTATGGTTATACGAGTAATGACTCTTACGTCACTAGCACGTGCATTCTCCAAAGCTGTGTACAGTCTAAACAGTTCACGTCAGTACTTTTTATGGCTTTCTCTCTGTTACGATGTTAGAAGATGTAACATTCATGTGTGTGGAAAAATGAATGATAGATTAATGACCTGTCAGTCATCTTTGTGGTTATTAACGTGCTAGCTAACGTGTTGGGTTCGAAGACCCTTCTAGTTGTTATAAATATTCACTAGTCAGACTATTAATATACACTAGTACAAACAATGTGGCAAATTAAATATTTTGATTTTAGTCTTGAAAATTTTAAAATCTTAATTTTTTACCAATTATCTAAATCAAAAGTCATTTATTCACTCAACTAGGCTATGAATTAGCACTTTTTTTTATCGATTATCCTTAAGTTAATAGATATAAGGGTAGATCAATGATTTCAAAAGGACTATATATACTATATATGTCTATGGGGTAGATCAAAACAATGACTGATCAACGGTAGGTCATAGAGAATCGAAAAGTATAGTTTTTCTGTTATGAATGGTTAACTGGATGAAGTTTTGGATTCCAGTTTAAGTAAGATAAAACCGTCAATTGTCGCCGAAACAAGAGAAAGAAAGACACGAAATTCTGCCTATAAAATTAATATTAGATTGATCGACACCGCCATTACTGTCAATGAAGACAAATACTAAAGACACTAAAGAGCCAATTCAATTCATCATCTTAGATTGGACGCTGTATACAACAAAGTTTCTTTACAGAAACCTCGTCAGGATTTAAACTCAAACACAAAACATTTATTTCAATTAAACCTTTTACAGCATGCTTAGCATGACCACAATAGAAACGGGTTTTGTCGACTGAAGAATAGACAAAATGACAGATAGTGATTATCTGTCATTTTGTCTATTCTTCAGTCTTGTCATGCTACGCGTGCTGGTGCTTTTGGACATTTATTCAAACTAGGCTGAGAATCAGCACTTTTCGAACGTCAAAATTACATAAGACAGTCCCCCAAAACGCCCGCCCTTCACAAACATTCTAAAACGTATGTCTCTATGTGGAAAAGAACGGACAAGAAACTCTCAACGGAACCATTGTCGCGCTTCCAGCAAAATATACATACGTTTATGGTGGGTATCTCACCAGGCGTCTGATTGGTCGCAATCGGTTCAGTGGTTTAGGACTGAAGAGGTAACAGACACGCAGTTACTTTCGCATAAAATGTATAATATTTACCTTTGTAAACCTCTTCAAACTCTGTTAAAGATAACAAAATAACGATTATTTAATTGAACTAACTTCAAAATAAAGGTTTAAATAAAACTGCCAACTATTCAACACATTTCAGTAGGCAACCGAAGCCAATTTAATGTAAAAAAAAAAAGTCTGTAACGTTGCAAAACAACCTAGCTGGCACAATGAACGTAATTTAATCAACAATACACAATTGAATACCGACCCAATTGCTTACAGAATACCTAACAAAATACCTTGACAGCGGGATTCATGAAAGTATTCCTATACACGGTAAAATATACTCTATTCATTGTGAAATAATGTGTGTATTAGCTTGAATTACAGTCTTCGTGAGTGCGCTTGCACTCAGTTTGCACCGAGTACAACGTTGGATGTTGACGCAGAGTTATAAAAACTTGGAGGAGGAAAAAACCTCAACAATTAATAAAATTGTTTATGGTCACATACCTAATTGATACAAAAACTAAAAAGGTTTTATGTGTGTAACGTGGTTGTCGGAGTTTTTTAAATTGAATACTGTGTAGCAATTAGACAAAGTCAAAGTTGGGTGAACTTTAAATGGAACTAAAGCACTGACATCGTTTTTAACTTTTTACTCAACTTTGCAAGTTAATGTTTTGACCATGACGAGACGTTTTTACGCAGAGCGTATGATTTGCTTATTATAGGTATAACGTATTGTATACATTCTGATAATTATAACTTTATAAGTTATACCATATGGGAAACGTGGCACTTTCCAGTGTAAAGCTACGGTTTCCTAGAAAAGCGGTGGCCGCCACATAACGGCCGTCTTGAAAATGATGGCATCGGGCTTTGACTTTACGGTGTCAAACAACGTTCTCTAGTGAAACACACCAACTTACACTAATTTACTTTCATAAATAACGTTTCAGTGACGTCATTCGACGGTAAATTGCGGACGCCTATGCCACCGCTTTCCTAGGAAACCAAAGCTGAACAGAGGCCCTGGACAAAGTGACATTCTATCAGCGATAACGATGATGGAAAAGGCAAAAATGTATAGGACTGACATCACTGACATAAGCTATCGAAAAGCTTATGTCAATTCTGTTGAAACTCGTTGTATATATACGAAACGCTTTCGAAGCGATTGTCACTTGTCTAGGCCCTCACGAGCTAAGCACGATTTCCGATCTCCTTGAGCTTTCGCTTGTGGGTAGCGGACTTCCACCTCTCAAATGATTGTGGGAGCTGCCCGGAGTAACAGCACTTCTTCTGATAAATACGGTTACCTACCCTCTTCTCATACAGATAAGGCACGAGGATTGATCACCGCGCTTGCTAAAGACGGTTTGGCGACTTCAGACTTAGATAAACTATAAGTCCAGAGGGCCTAGACAAGTGACAATCGGTTCGAAAGCGTTTCGTATTTCTACAACGACTTTCAACAGAATTGACATAAACTTTTCGATAGCTTATGTCAGTCCTATACATTTAGGCCCTTGCGACAAGCAGCGCTACGGCGCTACCTTTGTCGCGCCCGCGATATCGCGCCTTTTTATGGGAGCCTTCATCGTTAACGCTGATAGAATGACACTTTGTCTAGGGCCTCAGGTTTCGTTACTATATTTTCTTTCACCGATGTCAGTAATGTCCAAGATAAACTCAGACCGTGCCTATGAATTGAAAAAGTCACATTGAACATGCCCAGACGAAAAAATAAAAAAAAGGGTTTATTCGTGGAGAAATCCTTTTGCAAAAAAAATTATGTCTGCCAAACTGCAAAGCAGTTTGTTAGCAGATGCACACACAACCTCACACAACACACAACCTAGTGCATCAGAGTTGAGGTCTTAACCACTAATCCGTTCTATCTTTTCTTATTTTTGTAGCTCCATGTAGGTACTCGATACTCGATGTATCTACGTCAGACCGGTAATTTATACAGCGGCCGTCATGACATGGATCTAACCATCCTCGAGCCGTATTACATAATGAAATGTATACATACTATACATATTATAAATTAAAGTCGCTTTTCGCGTTTGTCAGTATGTCTGTGTTGTTCTCTTAAACCACGCTACAGATTTTGATGAGGTTTTTAACTTCATTTAGAGAATTTATTCCGGAAGAGTGTTATAACTTATAATAGTTATAATACATTCATATGTGTAACTTAAATATAGTAAAGAAATCTTCATGTTTCGTAATGTCGTGAAAACCGCGCAAAGAAGCGTGTGGCTAGTCTACACTTTAAGGACCGGCGCACATCTGGCGAGGCGCAGCGCAGCGCATTCGTCACTGCCAAACAAATATCGACCTAGCAACGGTTGAAATAAAGTTGATATTGAAAATAAATAAACTTCCATTAGCTCGAAAGCGCGACTAAGCGGAAAGAAACGCGCGTCTCAGGTTAATTATTCTCAAGTTTATTTTTAGGCATGGAACGTTGATATTTGTTTGGCAGTGACGATTGCGCTGCGCTGCACTTCGCCAGACGCCTAGACGTGCGCCGGGCCCTATAGGTACTAATAATAGAAAGAGATACAATTGTATGCCCCTACATACAAACTCACAAATTGTATCTCTAAGGGCACAAGGAGGGTGGTGTTCGGAACTAGTGATCCAATTCTGAAAACTCTTTCACTAATATGAAGCTACAGCAGCATCCGCGTGATTGCCTTGGATCACGCAAATGAAGTCGCGGCCAGAAGCTAGTGTTAATAATAAAACTGCATACACTTCACTTGATTATGATTACCGAGCAAAAATGTAATTTAGATTGCCTGCTTGATAGCGAAAATTCGATGTTTTTCATAGTAAAAAATGGTTAATTTGATCCGAAAACTGGATTACAGAAAAAATCACGGCGTGCGAAATTATTAGTACTTCACAGATAGATTATTTTCAACTCCGAGTCTCCGATTATAGGCTAAGCCCTCGTACCGACGGGCGTTTTATTCCCGCAACGATTTCTATCGCGTACTGGAATTTCATCCCTCGGTGTAGAACCGAGCATTGAAAATCCAACAGCGCGTATTTTTTTTTACCTCAGCTTATTTTTTTTGTGAATAGAGTTCTTACTATTAGTAATACCTATCAAATATCATAATTATTGTTCTAAAGGGCAGTTGCATCATTTACAGCTAGATACTTTGGCTTGCTAAACCATCTTCAATCATCAGTTCATCACTATTCATATTTCAAATCTATGCATCATATTAACTGTTCTAAACATGTCAATTGGCAAAAGGGATAACGAGCCTTATAAATAAATAAATATGATATCAATATCTTCAAATAATCTTATGACATCATACTTATTTTTAACATTTCTATCCAAAAAAGGAGCAAGGTATACATACGCATGTGAATTGTTATTTTTAAGAACTAACATGGTTACACAAATATGCAACCAACAACATTCTCCACAGATACACAAAAAGACAAAGACAAGGTTGATAAAGTAAAACCAAAACCAGATTCAGAGTTTTAGTAATTTTACAATATGTCATGTTATATTTATTCTTTAGTATCAAAGCTATGAGAGTGCAAGTGGTCTGACCACCATTTTTACTGTTATAAATGTTAACCTAACTATATTATAAAAAATGCGAAAGTGAGTTTGTTTGCTTGTTTGTTTGTTAAGCGTTCACACTAAAATGGCTGAACGGATTTGGATAAAATTTGGCACAGGGGTAGACCAGGACCTGGAATAGGACATAGGATACTTTTTATCCTGATATTCCCACAAGATTGTGACTTACGCGGGGCTCAGAAAGTAATATATAAAGGCTGGAAATTTTGTGCCCAGTTGATGGCAATAGGCTCGACCCCTATTGCATGGGACTTAAACATGACTGGCAAATGTGGGTGTACCTACTATAGGTACACCTCTGCAACCCTTGGGGGACTACAGGTGTGATGTTTTATACTATAATTAAATAGATGTTATAGCTGAAAAATATACAAAGTATGAACATTGAATACCAAAATACTGTGTAAATTGTGTGTTTTACATGCACATAACTTTACAGACAACTTACGACACCAAAAGAAGGTAGATACTATTTTGTTTTGAATATATTCTATCTATGTGAAATAAATTAAATGGATTTACTTATGTTGAAAGTGTGACAGCATTCCCAAGAATGGAATAATTTGTAAGTTGTACATAAGTACAACAGGGGTGGCTGAAACAGACTGGATGCGGAAAGCGGAGGACAGAGTGTTGTGGTGAAGCCTGGGAGAGGCCTATGTCCAGCAGTGGACTACAATATACTGACTTGATTGATTGATTAAAATAAGAGCTACATCTAAGTCAAAGGGAATAGATCAAACATATTAACTTTTGAAATTGTAAATTAGTAGACTTGGCCCCCAGGTGAGATTTATGATTGTTTCTAACTATAAGCTAGCAATTAACTTGCAATTGATAAACTAACATTAAACAAACAATATTGTCTCCTTCTCCTTTTAAATCCATCCAAAGGTTGTATTTAAAATATTGCTTTTAGCTGGAAGACCACCCATTGTGTCACCCTATGAAAAAATTCTAAATATTTGTCTGTAATTTGCATAGTGTACATAATCAAGAGTTTTCTAATTTCTTTATCAATACTGCCCACAATTACCTTGGTAACAACCAATTATCATCATTAAACATTTAATTTAATGAGTATGATTTATGTTAATTATAGGTAACACTTGAGTTAGCACGTAACAATGCGCTGAAGTAACAGCTTTCATTGTTCGCCTTTTACTTCAGACAATCAATCTCAATTATATGCCACAAAAATTATTTCAGGATTACCATGGATATTTCTATGCAGTATAGCCAAAGGCTGTATAGATGGTATTTTGTGCCTTGCCTTATTCGTTGAAACAAAAAAGAAACGTATGAAAATGTATTTCTAGCAAAATAATATACGAGAAAAGAAAGTACGACAACATCCCTCCATTGTTTCATGATCACATATTTTTGAGATGCAACGCTAGTTTATGCTAGTCTTTAATTAGTCTAGCTAATTATTTTAGATACTGAACGCCTGTAAGCAAGCAAACATGCAATAAATAGCAATAATAAATGAATTTCACTCACCAAATCTTGTTGTTATTGTGTGATGTCTGCCTAGTCAATCATCAGGAAGTAACTTGCTTCTTTTAGCACAACGAAACACTAAACAAATAACGCACACACAATTCACCGAGATTTGATAAGGGAGATAGTTCCGAAAGATGTGAAATAATGAAAATCAAACAAGAATTATCAGAAAATCAACAAAATCCATTCAGCAGTAAACCATCCAGTCGCAATCGTTTCGTTTCGTTTGACAGAAATAGTGTAGTGGTATATGTAATGAAGATGTTTCTAATTTTTTTAGTCGATTTCTGTTATTATGTAACTAATTAACCATAGTATAAATTTTATTGAGTGTGTTGTGATACCTATATTTTAATTAGATTACTTTAGAATAAAAATGTATTGTTTTTCTATTAATTTAAAAAAACATTCAATTTAGGTTTAGTCGATTTCAAAATCGATTCACAATCTGACAAAAAAAAAAGTGTAACATCCCCAATGGAAACATGACAAGACCACAGGTAATCGAAAAACTAAAGATAGATTATAAAATTTTGCTTGCTCCAATCGATTGATAGTGTTGTTATAATTTATTGAGTTACGGTTTTCTTTCGACATTATTAATGTTTCTATCATTACATGATTCAGAAAAGTAATACTTTTCAATGATAACATGTTATCGCCGTTATCTAGTAAATCCTATGATGATAAGTAAGCTAGCGGAAATTATTTGCTTCAATGTATTCAGCTAAATTTTACAACATGCAACCACCACAGCATTTTATTGATTTTATCCGGTGTACAAGTGTTCACTTGCTTGTGAAGCAAAATGTCGACATTGAACATTGTTTTAGGATGTTATATTATTTTAGGTACTTATGGAATACGCGAAATGTTTGCTGAGAAAACTCCGGTGACTTTCACTTTCAAGGAATATCAATATAAAGATTCACCAAAAAACGTAGGTTGAACTCGTGAGTTATTCAAAATTATTAACACTCCATACATCGGTCAATGTATGTATTTTTACATAATATTTTTTTTATTTTATTAATTATTTTTAAAACCGTAGGAATAGAATTAAACTTCTAACTGCTTTAGACGGAGAACGAACATATTTCTTCTGCATTCTGCAGAGTCATGACAAAATAAAAATACTCAAATTTCAAAACCTAAACTTTCAGGAAATGACGTTCAGAGAATTCGAAACTGCATGCGAACAAAGTGGTGCTTGCAGTCACATTACAGGGCTGCTTAAAACACGCTGCGTGAGGGAATGCGTTTCACCTTCCTGCTATCGAGAACTTTACCAGACTGATGCGGTAACTTATCATTATTATTCAGAACATAGTCAAGACTGACACACAAGAAATGATCCGAATACACGAAAACTAATTGAAAATTAATTAGCAAATGCTCACATCTTTGTGACCATGTCATATTCATGACATGACATGTCATAACTATGATCATCAGCCTATAGCACTACAGTCCACTGCTGGACATAGGCCTCTCCTATTGCACGCCATTCACCTTGATTTTCGACAACTCTCATCTAGCTGCTACCAGCTACCCTTCGAAGATCTCCACCTAGCCTAAGGGGTCCTACCTACCTTACGTTACGTTTGCCGAAACGGGCATGTAATAAAACGAATAAGTATGTAATATTTATTTTTTCATGTATTTCAGCTTGAGGATGGTGAAATCGACGTCCGTTTAAATTCCTTCAAAGGATGTTTCATACAAAGAAGTGGTCGAACGAGAAATTGATTTCGTCCAAAAATAGTATCTGTACTGGTACTATGCGCTAATAAGATTGTTAAAATCTATCGAAAAGTCCATTTTATGTTACTAGTAAGTATTGCTTTGTTAATTATTTATTTATTTTAGCAGCGCTTACAACCACTAGACAAACTAGTGGTTGTAAGCGCTACTGCTGAGCATGAGGTCTTGGTTCGATTCCCGGGTTGGGCAAAATGTTATGTTTTTCCATCAGGAATTTCTCAGTAGCAGCCCGGAGCCTGGATTTGTGCCAGGTTGATAGCATTAAGTTTGCCCCCTATTCCATTGACTTAAATAGGTATAACTGGCTAAATGTAGGAAGACTATTGGTGGCGTGATTGTATTTCCTGTAATTAATCGAATCTAAAAATGCTATAATATGTTTCAGCTCTTCAGGACCACAGAAGAATGTACATTTTTAAATGGCGTGATACGAAAAGTATTTTAAACAATTTTCTAAGCATCTTTCATACGAGAGTGATTCAAAGGAAATTCAAATTGTAGCTACTGCTTTTTGATGAAGATGAAAAATGTCGCTGCTTATTATCATGTACACATTTTTTCGCCGCAGCGTTAATTATTTTACCCTCACAAATTGCAGTAAATTTAAACATTGTTACAAATAAGAGTACTTCACCCACTATGAATTAAGGTACAAAAGGTAGTCAGTCAAACTTTTGTTTGTCTGTATTACTGATGCACGCGCTGTACACATGCATGAATACCTATTTCTTAAACACATTTAAAAAGTGACACCGACCCGTTATAATAATGACCAGTAAAATATTAAAAAGCCTTTACTATAATAATTTAAATACCAAACAATGCATTGGACAATGTCTTAAACTTTAGTAAAAACATGTAACAGTGCAAAATGCAATAAAATATTTATCACATATTTATCGAGTAATTGAGTTTCTATTTACCTACTCTTTAAGCTTTTTTTTTTACAAAACTAGAAGCCAGTATAAAAATCCGTATAGCATCAAATTGGCTGTATCTACCAGCATGCCATGCTTCTTCTCGTACCTGTACCTGGACAGCACTGTTGTTTTCCTCCCCAGTTTAAGTCCAGGTGAATCCAAACCATCTCGTTAGTAGTGCAAACTGACAAAAACATAGCCGGGCTGGCTGAACATCATCGAGTTATATTGTGCGAAAAAAGTTCGTAAATTAACAGAAGACTGACCCAACTGACTCTCTGTCCTTACTAACAACTTTTGCATTGCAGAATGCAGATTTCAAGCAATGAAACCTCAGGTCTAGAATAAACCACGTAGAATTATACTTAGAAGAATAATACTACTACTACCACCACGTAGAATAATACTAAACGTTAGTTTCCAATTCCAATTTCATCCATAGATGGCGTTCTAAAACTTAATAGAAATCTATTTAGAATCTTCCAAGAATATACTTCAAAAAACTACTTACTGATTGATACTTTATTGAAATACTTTTAATAAACGGTTACCTATGTAATAACAATAAAGAAATTAGGCGTTGTTAAAAGAATCGATATACTTTGAATTCGATGCATTATCGGTTTAATGTTTGGATGTCACCATTCCTGGAAAAGTACGGTTATTCATTTCTCTAGTTCGTCAGAATAAAGTTGTTTCACTTGCATTCGTGAAAAGCGGTCTAGTGAGAAATTTAGCACAATGGCATCCTTATGCAGGCAAATTGTTAGAGGAAATGCATTTAAAAGTGTTCTATTATCCACTGCCCGACGGGGATATGGCGACAAAAGTAAGAAATCGTGATATTTTCAGTACAGGTTTTTCAAGTATCACCACCCCTGTCACTAAAGTTACGTAATGTCAAATTTCCCGTAAAATTACTTTGATTTGAATTGTATTTATGTTTACCCCGGAATCAACGACAAAAGTCCCATATTTTTACACAAACTAGCAATTTTACTTTTGAAAACTCTGTAGTTAGTAAAGTTAAAAATAAAGACGTCATTTTCTATGTCATGCACGTTTTATTGATTATTTTTGTTATTGTTCATCGATAATGAATTAAAAAGTTACTCATTACTTTTGAATCTCAAAGTCTGTTAATTTATTTTACGGACACAATACATTTATTGATTTTCCTTCTGCTAGTACATCAGAATAAATTGATTTTTAGGTTATCTTCGTTATCAAAATCACTGATTATGTGAACCGTAGCTACGCTGTAGATGATTCAAAACGTACGACAATTCTGTAATGATTTATTTACGTTTCAATAAAAATTATTATGTCCCAAGGTCATTCACTTTTACTGACAGCTGAGAAAAATCAATATTAGGCAAAAGTATGACCATGAACATCCTAGTTCTTCAATGACCATCCACAACCATTAGTGATGGAGTCTATAGTATCTTTCCCATATTGAATGCTTTATAGAGTCATGTTTTTAGTCTTGTATGCTTATAAGTTTTTTGGTTCAAAATCTTCCTCTACGAATGTTGAGTTGAAACAAGTTAGTTGATTCTAAATTTCCAACTTCCTTGTTAAGACACACCACATGAATAGTTTATTCTTAATTAATATACTTTCAAATTAACCATTTGATTGAATGACGTATTCATGTAAATATTCCAAACTGTATTCTACTACATCCAAAAATCCACCAGTTACAAAAGATACAATAATTTTCTTATGAGATTTGCCTCATAAGACATAATTTTGCCTTATGCTATAGCCTAAAAACACCTTTTATTGTATACTATAACAAGCTGGTGTCCATACTCTACGTCCAAGTGTGTAGTTAGGTAGGAAAAAAAAAAAACGTCATTTACCCCAGCTAATCAAAAAAGGCCATCAAAATCTTGTTGTTACTAACAATCCCATGGAGAGAACCTAAGTTAACTGAAGTCTGCCAAAAATTTTCATTTGTCCTGTACGTAGCTACCACTGGGTAGTTCGGAAGCCCAAAAACACTATGTAACATCATATTTCCTGCCAGTGATGCCCGATCCCCTGGAGCATGCTACCGGCATGGAGAGGAAGGAGTTGATGGCCATGCAGGCTGGCAACGATGACCCCTTCAACATGAAAGTGCTGAAGAAGAACGCGGGTACCCGTGACAACCCCACCCTAGTGCCCTCTTGCTTCGATGCCCGTATTGTCGGGTGCATATGTAAGTATGGCTAATTATACTCTATAGATCTTAATATTTTAGGTAGGGATGTACTCGCCTAAAATAAAAAGACAGAATAATTATTCATTTTATCAAACATAAATGCAGTGCAAAATCAATCGATCCAAAAACCATGTGTAATTTAAGTTATTACTTGTTTATTCAAATTAGGTTGATGAATATTTTTTTCATATCCTTGGACAAAAACAAAGGGTTGGCAAACTTATGTAAAAAGTCCTATCTGATAAAACAGCAATGATGATAAATTATGATCTACTATCATTATAAATTGTAATCCCTAGGGTATTCTGTTTTAGTTAAAGTATGTTTTGAAAAAGCCACACCTCACTACACCTACATAAATGTAAAGCTATATATTAAACACAAGTGCTTTACTGATAATAAAACAAATAAATGATTTTCCTGTTCCACACAACATATTTGACATTGAAGCAATATTATAAGTTACTAAATCTACATAAATTCTTGCTTTAGTGTAAATTTTTTTTCTTTGTAGTAGTCTTATATATCTTAGTCTATTGCTAAGATCTATTGGGATGTATATAAAAAAACTTTCAGCATTAAAAAAAATTAAGATGAAATTCTCCTTTATAGATGGTTTTTCTAAATTAACAGCCGGCTGTGCTGCTGGAGAGTTTCTTCTGCCCAGCTAAAGCACTAGGAAGTGGTGTAGGGTGGCCATGTTCTTTTGACATTCAACAAGGGCTAATTCTGAGCCTGATTTGAATAAATTACTTTTAATTTTGATTAGACTAGCTCAGCAGTAGTAAGTAAAAGACATGTAAGAAACAATAGTTGCATAATGTCATGCCAAAGTTCCAGAATTCTACAGGGTTATTGGTTAAATTATGTCGGCAATCCGTTATGGGGATGTATGAAAGGTCACTCAAATGACCCCTATGCCATTGTCAACCATTTCCAAGTAATATTTGACATTTTATATTTTAAAATGTATGAAATAAATATAATAAAATGTCAAGGACACTTTTTTTTTTTTTTAAGTGAACTCTCCTACATCCCCTTAATCGAGAGCTGAATATAACCAATAACCCTGTTTATCAAGTTTTGAGCTCAAAGGACTATTTTATATTGTACTAAGTTACAGCTTAAAATAATCCTTGAGTGAGGAATTTAAATCTTATTACACAATCAATAGTGTTATGGCAAAGTGCCATATTAGGGTTGTATGACTCTCATGAGATCACATGTTTTGTGCATCTCCATAGAAACAATATAATAAAATCTACTGCAGTGGTACTAGAGCAGTTGTAATAATTTGATAGAACAGCCAAAGAATTATTACTAAGTACATAGAAAAGCGACACTCACACCCCCTGCAAATTTATTGCCCCCACAACGCAGCAATAGGACAGGTAGTCGTACCATGTCATGGTTGGCTTATCTCAGTCCAGACAACGGTTACCCACATAACTAAAACCTCTAAATGAATCCTGCCATTATAAGGGAGTGTCACTCTGGTACAGTCAACTAAAAAGCCCAATTAAATGTTTTTTAACTTTACAAGCCAACTCCATCATTCTTCTCACTGAACAATACAGTGGTTACAATGTTTATAATTAACGACTTATTGTTTTCAGGTGAAGAGCATGCCACAGCCGTCACTTGGCTCTGGTTACACAAGGTAATGTTACTGGTACATTCTTACTACTATTGTATGGTGTGAATATTCAATCCCTTTTCCCATAATGTTTTGTTAAGACTGGAAAATGTCATGAGGAAAGTTTTGAGGATGAATGTGGATGGCTATAAGAGTACGGGAAGATCAAAGAAATGTTGGATGTAAAAGATGATTTGGCTAGGGAGGGGATGACTACCAAGGCGTGGGACATATACAAGGAGCGCGGGCGAGGCGACGGTTAGGCTCGGGCGTTGCGCAGCTCTTTCATATTTCATACAAAATTTATATAGTATGTATAGAATATGAAAGGAACGGCGTAACGCCCGCGCTGCTCCGTCGCCCCGCCCGCGCCCCTCGCCTCTTATGTATGTCCCGCGCCTAATCGAGAAGTATGGAGGAAAAAGACATTTTGCGCCGACCCCAAATAAATTTGGATAAGAACAAGAGAATGATGATGATTGTTAAAAAAAGCTTGAGTCTATTTTTTTTCCTCATTTCTTTGTTTGCTATTTCAATTCAATTTTAAAATTCAAAACAAAACAACGATGCTGCCGTCAGCCTTCTTTGGCATAACAAATAAGGCTGATTGGTTTAAATGAAATTATGTACAGAAACAAAGAAATAGGGTAATAATTTATGGAACACGAAAATTGTTTCCTTGTTCAATTCAAAGATTGTTTTATTTCAAAATACAAAGTCTCCCCATTGTCAAAATTGTATGTTGCCAGTTTATGTGAAATTGTATGTTTTTATTCACTTCAGGACCACCCCCGCCGCTGCGAGTGCGGTCACTGGTACAAACTGATTGAGAAGCAGCCTGTTTAAACGCGTCTTAAATATTTTAGTTTCTATAGTAGTGGTGTAACACGCAATCATGCGCATCGCACTTCCTCTATGGTCAGTGTTACCATGTGTATAGAATAATAACAATCGAAGATGCGTTAGTTTGAACATATTACCAAAATCGACAAATCATTAAATAATTGTAAGCATACTTAAACACGTGTTTTATTGCCTGCGTGAGTAGTGTATTTGTTGGGTTCACTCTGTCAGTGTATAGTAAAATAAACAATCTTGATTACGGCGCAGGAAATTTTATTTTACCAGAGAGGTATTCCAAAAAATCTAAATTATAGCAAGATTGGTGTTGTTTTCCATACCATACTAAATCCTAAGGCAGTGATGCTAGATGAGAGCACTGTATGCAGAATAATCAAATATGAAACTTATGTTGAAATTGGAGTGGATTTCATGCATATCGGCGTAAAGGTGCCGCACAGCGTACTGCAAAGATGCCACTGGTTAGTGCCATACGTGTAAATGTAATATAAGGGTGTACTATGATGAGTTTCTGCGTAACTTGCCTTGTGTTGCGCCCCGTGCATGACACTAAAAGCCCGATCAGTATCACACAAACCACATCGCAGCGACAAAATGTGGGCAAGCAGTGATTATAGTGGAACTGCATCTTCTTGCAGTTGCGTTTGCGGTCTCTCTACTAGAACTTGTGATGTGGTTATTTATTACGTTGTGGACTTGTGGCTGTGTTTGCAGACAGACAGATCGTTGTGTTTGCTTTGTGGCCGGCTGCTAGTGGCACGGTCTCGCTGGTGGTTGCGTTGTGGCTGCGACGTGGCATTGATGTGGTCGGTGTCGCCCACACGGTTGATTTTGACGGGCAAATCTGCAGGTAAAATTGTTTGTTTGTAAAAATCTCCGGAAATCTTAATCCGATTACAAAAAATCCTTTCAACGCCAACGGAAGTCGCGGGCAGTTATTTGTATGCCGTGAACTACCCAGTCAATTAGTTAATAATTTAATTAACCATATTCGACTAACGTCCCAAATAGTCGATTTCTGCGTGAATTAGTATGTTTATCACGTGTCTATCTCTATAATCGGTTAATGACATTTGTTTGGTGCGTTCAGAAATTAATGATACTAATCGTAGACAGAAATACTTACCTCTCTTACTCTCACGTAGATAGATACTTCTATCTCGTTTGTATGACCACAAAGGGATTTTCAAATTCTTGAACTTTTCTACTTTTCTGTCATTCTGTCAAAAATCAAATGAATTTGTGAAGTGAATCGACTGTTTGGTTGTGCGAAATTATTTAAACATTAGTTTAATTTCGTAATATATTCAACAAAGCGAGCAGGAAGTCGTTATTGCACATCACGTCATTTAATCAATCAAGGTTAACAACTACGGTTAACAAGAAATGCTACTGTTTTAGAGAAAAGAACAAGCTGTCAACATAAAAACTTCACAAAGCCCTGTTAGTCCTCACTTCTCACGGGTGTTTCCCAAATTATACCTGAAATCTATGCTTATGCACTTGCAAGAGAGAGCTGTATATCTATGGATATACCTTAGACAATAAAACCTCCTTTAAATTAAACAAAGCTAGGCTTAAGCTTCATACAGGTTCATATAGTGCACTGTGAGGTTCATTTTTGTTATTTTTATTAAGTGTTTACTAATGAAAATTTATTTTAAGAAAATACTTTACATTTTCGTTAAATTCTAGTAATGGCGTTCATACAAGGTGAAGTTTACATAGCAGATGGCTTCGCAGATGACTGCGATGAGCTCATGCATCGCTGCCAACAAGCAGGGACTCTCACTTTCGAGATATTCTCCGACATATGGAAAGATATGCAGCTGTCTTGTATATTCCAGTAAGTTTGTTAATTTAGATATATCTTGGGAAAACAGACTTCAAAACAACAACTATGAAAAATAATTCTAATCTGCAAAAATAATGAACAATATTATTACAAATTGTAACTTTATATTGAATACCTTTTGAGAAGTCAATAATGTGTAAGGTCAGAAGGGATTTTGTAGTTGTTAAATTAATTTTTTTGCTATGTATTTTCTGGTGTACAATAAAGTATTTATAATAGGTCTTTACCTATGAAATTGCCGTTTTGTATGAAAAAATTTAAACAAATTTTTTTCATGAATTTTTTATTTGTATTAATCGAAGTAATCACCCATGCAATCAATGCATCTTTGCCATCGCAGTGGCAGTTTATTGATGCCCTTCTTAAAGAAATCAGCTGGACGGGAGGCAACAAATTCTTCAAAGGCATTTTGTACTGCCTCTCGGGTATTGAATTTTTTTCCCGCCAAGAAGTTATCCAAATTCTGGAAAAAGTAGTAGTCTGTAGGCACAAGGTCTGGTGAGTAGGGCGGATGACGGAGAGCTTCCAACCCCAGTTCTTGCAACTTGGAGACCGTCTGCTGTGCAGTATGAGGTCGCGCGTTGTCGTGCAGGAGCAGCGGAGACGAGCGATTGACCAATGCTGGTTGGAGATGCGCCAGCTTCTCCATCATTGTGTTCAGTTCTTCACAGTACACATCTGCAGTAATGCTCACCCCGTTTGGTAAGAAGCTGTGATGAATCACACCGGCGCTAGACCACCAAACAGTGACCATCACTTTTCTAGGGGTAAGTTTTCGTTTAGGGCATTGTTTAGGTGCTGAACCAGGATCCAACCAACTTGCTGAGCGCTTGCGGTTATCAAACAGAATCCATTTTTCATCGCAGGTAACAATGCGGTTCAAAATTCCTTCATTTGTGTGTCTGTTGAGCAGTGCAAGGCACGTCTCGACGCGTACTTCGCGCTGGCGATCATTGAGTTCGTGGGGCACCCATTTGTCAAGCTTTTTTACCTTGCCAATTTGACGCAAATGGACCAATATTGTTTTGACGCTAACGTCGAAAGCTGCTGCTAATTCAGCCGTAGATTGTGTATCATCAGCTTCCACAATCGCCTTTAATTCGTCATTGTCGACCAAAGTCTTCGGACGACCGCGAGGTTCATTTTTCAGGTCGAAATTTCCAGAACGGAAGCGAGCAAACCAATAACAGGTGGTGCGTTGGTTTGTAGTGTTAGCTCCGTAAACGTCGTTGATGTTGCGTGCCGCTTGTGCCGCGTTGCTGCCACGACGGTACTCATATTCCATAATTACTCGAATTTTTAACGTATCCATGATGACGAAAAAGATTGAAATGCGATGAAAATGTAACACTAATCAATAAAGAAATGACTGCTTTTGGAAAAAAAAATCTATGTTTTTAAAATAAAATTAATTTGAAATTAGAATTCTTAGCCAAACAAAAATTATTTTGATTTGAAATGGCCAGTACTGCAGAACGGCAATTTCATAGGTAAAGACCTAATATATAAACTAGCGGAACTGACAGACATTGCCCTGCCCAAACAGCGCCATCTACCGAGCCCAATTGTATTTTCAAACCATCCAGGAACCTACTCAAATATACAAACAACATTTCATCCAAATCGGTCCTGCCGTTTAGGAGTTAGGTGACAAACTCACTTACAGAAGAATTATATATAGAAAGATAAGGTCGCCATAAGCAGTTTATTAAAGCCGCGTTTCCACTAGGCAACATTTGGCGCGCGACACATGACGCTCAACATGTACGGCAACGCTGCACAACAGCGCGGGACGTTGCCAGCTGGCGCGTAACATGACGCGAAGCTTGTTGTTTGTTAGATGCGTAGACAGACAGTATTAAATATTTTGTAGAGGTTCTTTTATCAAATTAAAAAAGTAGTGCCAAACTTTTACACCGGAAACCAGCAACTTACAACCTCCATAAATCCAACCTCCTACCATGCATGTAAACTGTTCATCTTATAAAATGAACTGTATTGTTTATAGGGGCAGGTCGTCAGGTGCAGAATTAGCAGAACTATCGGAAGAAGTACTTCACATAGCTAAGCACTACATGGTGGCTGATACTAGCAATTTTGAGGTGAGCTCTTGCATCAAGGTACCAAGTTTCAACTGAGTCAGATTTTTGGCAGCTTGGCAGCGTTTACTCTGCAGTTCTGCATTTCAACCCTAAACTTATTTAGCATATGATCAGTTATGAAATGATAGATAATCTATAATATAAAAATGATTAGCTGAATGTGTTGCTAAGCGCAAACCTCGAGAGCAGCTGAACCAATTTTGCTAACTCTTTATTTAGAATATTCCTTGAAGTACGAGGATGGTTCTTACGGAGAGAAAAAATAATAATAATAAGAATCGACTGTTAGGCGGTACGAAGTTCGCCGGGTCAGCTAGTATTTCTATTTTCTATAAATTGGTTCAAGAAACAGTTTTGCACATCAAAAATAAGTTATGTTTTAAAACTAGATAAGTGTGGTGTTTTCCAACTACTCTGAGAAGAAAGGCCCAAACAAACTCAGAGGTCAGTCTCTTACAATCAATCTGCCTAGCCTTTTCCCAACTATGTTGAGGTCAGCTTCCAGTCTAACCTGATGCAGCTGAATACCAGTATTTTACATGGAGCGAATGCCTATCTGACCTCCATAACTGGGTAATAATAATATGATACCCCTTGGTTAGACTGGTTGTCAGACTTGCGGGCTTCTGACGACCCGTAACTACTGCCAAAGATTTACGAATGACAGCCGGGACCAACGGCTTAACGTGCTTTACGAGGCACGGAGGAGTCACCCATCCACGGACCAACCCCGGCAAGCGTAGCTTATCCTGACGGATCGACCCGTGCAGCTGTTATTACTTAGCCACGAGCTCCTCGTTATTACTTAACCACGAGGTCAGTCTCTTACAGTCCAGATATAATCTTGGTCAGGCCATATACATATTATGAGGACCATGCAGATTAGTTTCTGAGATGGTCTTTTTAGGAGAGAATCGTACAAATGTGAGTGGAGCTGTCAGTCAGTTCACACAAATTTAATTCACTCTCAGTAAATCTGATCAAGACATGACGTTGGTTCAGTATGCCTGCAATATAATCTAATAAGACAAACACGATCTCATCAATAGCAGAAACAACATTCCCGAACTATAATATATGTCACTACCTCAAACCATATTGTGGGATAAGGCATCTTGTCAGCGACATCGATAAAAAATTAACTACTTTTACGACTGATGATTACTGCATAATTCTCATCGGCGAAGAGGACTTCAGCACAACAAACAACTATCATGATCTAATTCTTAACTTGCGTGAAACACTTGTAGCCGTGAATAACACAAATATTATAATATGTTTACCTACGTATAAATACAGCTATTTCTCTAATATGTACAATTTAAGAGTAGAATTGTTCAATAACCTGTTATACAATGACATTCAGTTACACAACTATGCATTTCTATATGACTCTAATTACGATATACCTTTTGATTATACAATGTTCTCTAAGTTAAATGGTGTGATTAATAATACGGGTATGAACAATATTTTTTGCAATGTAAAATATGATATTGACATGACCTTTCATAATTGTTTTTCCAATTCCAATAATATTGACAATGTCTCTCATAAAATAGGTGCTCCTGAAGCTGGGAACAATCAAAATTTTTTTCTTGTATAACCATATTCATGTTATTCATCAAAACACAAACGGTTTAATAAGTAAATCGGACTTATTAAGCTTACATATAAATGATCTTGCTAGCCTTGGTAAACATGTGGATGTACTTTGTGTTACAGAACACAATATGACAGAAGAAGACCATTGCAATCTTTGTATTCCAAATTATACTCTTGCTACCTTCTATGCAAGAAAGTCTCGGAGAGGTGGCTCATGCATCTTAGTAAATAATAAACATCCGTATAAAATTCTCGACTTAAAAGAATATTGCAGTTCTTGTATCTTAGAATCTTGTGCAATTGAATTAATCGAGCATCAAATAATTATAGTTTGTATTTATAGATCTCCTAAGAATAATATCGACTCTTTAACTTCATTTTTCTATAACTTTGATGGAATCTTAAGGAAAATATGTTCCAATTCTAAAAAAAAGGTGCTGATCTGCGGAGACTTTAACATCGATATTTTAAAAAACACGAAAATGTCAATGCAATTTCAAAATCTCTTACATAACTTTAATATAAAATTAGGTGTGCGTGAACCAACCCGGCTAGATAGCGGTACATGCATCGATAATATTATACACAATGTAAGAGGAAGTGTATGTGAAGTAATGGAGCTAGCCGTCTCTGACCATACAGCTCAAATTATAAAATGTCCCGTCAAAAAGACGATGCACGATCACACACTGGTTCTCTTATAAACGCGATTTTTGCCAGGAAAATATCAAAAAATTTAAAGAGGCTCTCCAAAGTCTTTGTTTTAATAGTGTTTATAGCTGCAAAGATCCAAACAATGCATTTAAAGAATTTCATAACTTATTCAAATTATTTTACGATCTGTGTTTCCCTTTAAAGAAAATAAAAAATGTGACTACTAAACCACAGAAATGGATCACAAAAGGAATTAAACTGTGCTCTAAACGTAAACGTGAGATGCTATGGACCTTCAGGCGGCATCCAAATGTAGTCAATAAACAAAGATTTAATTCCTATTCCAAACGTTTAAAAACAATTATGAAATTGACCCAAAAATCGCAAAATAGCCATTTTATCAATAACGCTGCAAATAAAACTAAAGCAACCTGGAGGGTTATAAATTCATCAAAAAATAACATTCCAAGGAACAGTCCTTATAAACTCCTTATTGACAATAAATACGTAACAAATCCAACTGACATTGTGGAACTATTTAATAATAATTTTATTGACCAAATACAGCCAACTAACAATTCTGACCATAAAATAACAGTAACAAATTCAAACATTAATTCATTATTCTTATCACCCACAGCACCAATTGACATTTATAAAATAATTACGACTCTGAAAAATACGAATAGCTCTGGCTTTGACGACATTGAGACTAAGACAATAAAAAGCGTAGCTGTTGAAATTTCACCGGTTTTTAGCTTTATTACTAACCTATGTATAGAAAATGGTGTTTTTCCCGAAGACTTAAAACTGTCCGTAATAAAACCACTACATAAAAAGGATGATCCTCAAAATATACAAAACTACAGACCCATTGCTCTTCTTTCAATATTTTCCAAAATAATTGAAAAGGTTATTTATAACAGTATATACATGTTTCTTGAAAAAAATGGCATTTTAACTAAAGAGCAGTATGGTTTTAGAAAGTGTAAAAACATAAACATGGCCATTTATGAATTGATCAATGAAATAGTTACAAATATGGATCAAAAAATACCTGTAACAGCCTTATTTATGGATATGACTAAGGCTTTCGATTATGTTGACCATGGAATCCTTCTAAATAAGCTATATAAATATGGCATTAGGGGCAAAGTTTTAAAATTAATAAAGTCATACCTTACTGGCAGAAAACAGGTAACTAGTATTTCAGCAGTCGATGTTCAAACTAAAACTGAAATTAATTACCAATCGAGAGAGAGACAAATTTACTATGGTGTGCCTCAGGGAAGTGTGCTTGGCCCTTTATTATTTTTATGCTATATAAATGACCTTCCGAAAACCATACCACATCCTATGACCCTATTTGCTGATGACTGCACTATAGTATTTTCTGGTAAAAATAGTGACTCATATGAAAATAATTCAATGGCTAAATAATAACAACTTACGCATTAATTTTAATAAAACTCAAATAATGACATTTAAACAAAGAACTAATCCTAAAATTCTTGACATTAATTATGACCAAAATAAGATTATTAAAACGGAACGAACCAAATTTCTAGGTATTTGGCTAGACGAAAACATGACATGGAAAACACACATGGAGACTATGATAAAAAAATTCATCAATTTTGCTATGCTTTATACAATTTGAATAAGGTTGCAAATCGTAATACTGTCCTTACTGCATATCATGCATTTGTCTCCACAACTCTTTGTTACGGCATAATATTTTGGGGCAACTCTACCAATAGAGAAGTGGCATTTAAGGCCCAAAAACAATGTCTTCGAGCCATATGTTTGTTAAAAACCACCGAAAGTTGCAAACCACTTTTCGTTAGTTTAAAAATACTTACGCTTCCATCCCTCTATATTTATGAAATTTCAATATTTGTTAAGGAGAATCTGTCAAAATTTGGAAAACTTAATACTAGACGTCACCAAAGCACACTAAAATCAAAACAACACAATACTGCACTTTTCTCAAAGAGTTGTCTCGGCATGGGTCCAAAGATTTACAATAAACTACCAAAAACTTTAAAAAGCATGACCAACATAAACCATTTTAAATCGCAACTCAAAAAAATATTGATTGGAAAGGCTTACTACTCTATCAATGAGTTTTTAGAGGATAGAATAGATTAGTATAAATATATTTACTTTAAATTGACATGCTTATATTGTATACATTGACATAGTTATTATTGTAGCCAATGACATTTGATATAAAATTTATTATGACATTTTCTATTCTATTGTAATTTAAATGATTTGATTTTAATTTGTATTTTTTTTTTTTTTAATGAATTTATTAATATTTCTAATGTTAATTTAAAATAATATTTAATTGAATAAGATTTGCATGCCCACTTGACGGCAAAACATGGAGAACTTACTCTATGACAACACCTATGTACATAACCCATGTTTGCAAAGGAATAAATGATTTGATTTGATTTGATTTGATATTATTTCATTTTTGCTGTATGTATTCTGATTAGCTGACTGATATTAAAACAGCCAATCAAATAACTCTCCAAGACCCCGCGTCTTAACCAGAATTACTGTTAGCGCGAATACGCGTATTCGCGTTCATTTGTTACGTTTTTAGGGTTCCGTACCCAAAGGGTAAAACGGGACCCTATTACTAAGACTCCGCTGTCTGTCTGTCTGTCTGTCTGTCACCAGGCTGTATCTCATGAACCGTGATAGCTAGACAGTTAAAATTTTCACAGATGATGTATTTCTGTTGCCACTATAACAACAAATACTAAAAAACAGAATCAATAGAAATCAATATTTAACGGCAAACATTTTTTTTTGCCGTTTTTATACATCGCGAGTCCGACTCGCACTTGGCCGGTTTTTTTTGGAAGGCGACCTCTGTCGGCGCGAAAAACTTCTGGTTCAACGAAGAAAAAGTGACATATGAACGCGACGATAGCTTATCCACGCGACGATCGCTTTTGGTTAGATATGCGGCCTGAGAGTAAACAGCAATGACTATAAAGCCTTTCTCCTTGGTATAGCTAAGCTGGCTTAGCTAAGCTAAGATATCAAACTCAGAGCACTTTAAAAAAAAAAAACAATTTCTCCCCCAGGAATCAGTAGCCGGCCTCTTCTTAGTCTACAGCCTGATGCACCTCCAACCGTACTCAAACTTCGCATCACTGCGCATGGTCCAAGAAGACTTACGTGCCATAGAACGCATAGAGTTAGTAGCCAGACGTGACAGAAGACAAGATGTGCTCTACGTGCTGGGCTCGGTGCTCATACAGGGCCCGGTGCAGTACCACGCTGTGCTGCGGGAGAGGGGCATGGAGTATTCCATCAGGAAGTATTTGGAAGGTAACAGACAAAATATTACCTAATATGTATTTTTGTTAACGGGGCTTTAAACATATGTGGTCATCGTGCTCAAGGGATTTTGTTTTCGAAATGATTAGATATGGGGTTCCTTGATAGTACGTAGTCTGCTGAGAATTAACACAGGGTGAATAAAATTGCATCAGGTCACAGATAATATGCGCATTCCCCTTTAACTTCAGGGAAAGATATTTAAAACAATTAGATAAGAATAATAATGTTTATAATTCTGTAAAGCCATATTTATTACGGTCAATCCTATTTTAATCAACATACAACCTGATACCAGCAAATCGCATTTTTTTTTAGAAAATTTGAATTTCGTGGGCTACCCTGAAGTTTTCGCCTTAAAATATAATAGACGTAGATATATTTAGTAACTTATTCCGCTTAACTATTCTTCAAGAGTCATAAAAAGCCCTGTAAGAAATCGACACGTGTTTCACCTCTCAACGAAGCATCCTCAGGATGACGATTGACCAGTCGCAAACCAGAACACGACGTTGCCACACCGAGCGCTGGGCGCCGAGTGCTTTCGCCTTAAATCAAATTTTCTTTGTCACCAGGCTATTCAACTGTAGACAAACTAGGAGTTCGTCCTAAAGGCGTATTCTACAGGCAGAATACAGAACTGGACATAATTAGAGAACTAAAGAACCTCACCGTTCGGTACACCAAGGCGAAAGAGAATATACCAGGTAAATATTGAACGAAAGCTTCTTCCCGCGACTTTGTCCGCGTGATATTTCTTGATTTAACACAAAATACAGGGTGTAAGGGTAATCACCGTTGTCACTCAAACCATGGATAGACTTAAATATAAAAATAAATGACCGAAATCAACAAAAAAAAACGTTATTTTCATTAAAAGATTTTAAAAAGTTTCTATCCGACACCGTGCTCGCTAGCGAAACAGCTGAATGACTGAGGGAGGGGTCGCGCTCGCGGCCGGTCAGGTCACGTCCCGCATCCCTCGCCCGTGTTGAGACGCAAGTTGGTTGCCCTAGCGCATCGGGCAACGAAATTGCGTCTATAGTGGAAAATGTAGATTTAAAAAAAAAAGGAATTTTCCATTAATTTTACGTTCTATAAATGAAACCAAACCACTGGTTGCAAGGATAACGGTGTTTACCCTAACATCCTGTATATTATTATCCTATCACACTCGGCAATACTGTAGCTTCGAATGGATCGACCCGCGCGGCTGTTATTTCTTAGCCACGAGCCCCTTACTCACAGAAATAAACATCATCGATCATTCTTCCAGGTGTGCCACCCAATGACCGTAACCTCAACTACTTGGACACCAACTTCGCAGATGATCTGGGCACATCATTGAAGGATATCATCAACGGGATCATCATTAATGATGAACACGGCGGTAAGCAAAGGAATACATGAATTTATTCTTATTTTAAAGATGTTACATAAGGTTCGGCTCAAGTCTGCTTCCGGTCTAACCGGATGCAGCTGAATAAACAGTTAAAAATAGTATATAGACAAAACCCGTTTCTATTGTAGTCATATTAAGCGTGCAAACAAGTGCTTTACTTTGTGTAAATTATTTCATCCCCACTGCTCTCAAAACGGTAGGGATGCAAGAAGTGCCAAAAAATATCGATATTTAAAAAAAATAGCGATGTCGATTTCGATGTATCGGCGACATTTTGAAATTTTCAAAAAAAAAAAAAACGTACTTTAATTGATAGTTAAAAAAAAACGATTTTACTCAGTGGCGACAACGGTGTTGCTATTAGAAAAAATATATTATTGGAAAAAATGTATCGTTTTTGATACATTTTCGATACTAGATATTTTATATCGAAATAAAAAATATCGCCATTAAATATCGACATATCGAAAAAAAAAAAAACGATATATCGATATTTTTTCTGCAAGCCTACAAAACGGTGAAGGAAAACATAGTGAGGAAACCGGCATGTCCTAGAACCAAAAATTCGAAGACAACTGACATCTATCAACCCGCACAGGGCCCGCGTGGTAGAATACGGGCCGCTCCCTTTCACAGAGGCCTGCCCAGCAGTAGGAACATTATAGGCTGATTATGGTATCCTTTTTTTAGGAGAATCCAGTAGCAGCGGTGATGCTATTAAGAATATAAAGAGTAAAGCTATGAAAGCCCAAGTGAAGCCCATAAGACATCGTGTTGGAGTCGACAATAAGTACGTAAGATTTTTTTTTTTTGTAGTTTTATGGTGGCTATGCCTGCGGCACATAATATCCTTGGCCATTGGTTCAGGCTTGGTACCAATTCCAACTATAAGCAAAAATCAGTAAAATTCTATCCAATATCTGTCCATGCCCGAACACACATTGGATGCTTCAAGGCTACATCTTGGGTCAAATTATGTCCAATGTGTGACACCGCTATTAAACGTAACTTAGGTTCAAACAAACGCAACATGCCAACTCCAAATACTGCATGTGTATCAAAAGGTGTGGACGGACCATCAAACTGAAGAACTTTCTCCAACATCGTATTTGCGAAAAAAATATCATTCATTTGGGTCGAGTACGTATTGAAGTTGTGTATGGAACAGTTTATACAGGGTGTAAGGGTAAACACCGTTGTCACTCAAACCATGGGTAATTGACTTAAATATAAAAATTAATGACCGAGTAATAAAAAAAAAAAAAACGTTATTTTCATTAAATGATTTTAAAAGTTTCTATCCGACACCGTGCTTGCTAGCAAAATAGCTGACTTACTGAGAGAGGGCTCGCGCTCGCGGCCAGTCAGGTCACGTCCCGCACCCCCCGTCCGTGTTGAGACGCAAGTTCGTTGCCCTAGCGCATAGGGTGAAATACTCTTGTGGTAACATGGTTTTTTTTTTTTTTTTAAGTTGTAATTTTCCATTGATTTTATGTTCTATAAATGAAACTAAAGCACTGGTTTCAACGGTGTTTACCTTAACACCCTGTATTTTTTACGATTTCCTTGCGAACGATGTCGCGGGAAAAACCTAGTAGGAATATATTTTCTATGCCTGCAGAATACTTACCATTATACCTTAAATAGCACCCTAAAACAATATTCAAACCTCCACAGATCTAAATCCAGTACTCCCAAACCCAGCACATCCAAAGATAAATCAGCCAAAACCAACAACAATAGAGGCAAAAAACGTAGAAGAAAAGCGTCCGATTCCTCATCTCATAGCGACTACACTGCGAAAGGCTCTGACTTCGGAACTGCAGACGAATTGCTAACTGAGGAAGACCTGGACTTGACTAAATTCAATAAATCAAATTCCCAAGACAGAATGTCGGGTGACATTGAATTTGACACTCAAAACGTTTTAAGTGGCGAAGTCACTCACCCGTATGAGATAGAATTTATTGATGAGCTCGAGCAGCCATCGACTTCCGGGCTGAATTCTCCATCTACGTCAACAGCAGATACACACAAGAGGGATTTGAAGAAGACAATATTGAAATCTAGGTTCAAAAGAATGGGTATGTTGCCTGTGGCTAACTTTGTTACCAAATGATCTAGGCTTTGTCGGTCAAAGCAGGAATAGGTTGGTAATAGAATAATTCACGATTCTCATATTCACATTGTGTGAGAACTGGTGCCTGATGTAGGTTTAGAAGAAACCTGTGTCAATAGACCCCACTTAGTGGCCTCATACAAATTAACAGGCAAGCAGGCCTGGATTTAAACTTAGGCACACAAGTTACTGGCCTAGGGGCCCAGTCAACCTAAGGTCCCCCCCACCTAACTATCCCGACCTTCGGGCTTAAAACGGTCACTTTAGCAGAATCATAATATGAAAATAGTATGAATCATCGTAAAATGTCACCAACTGACAATTCATTATATGATCTGCGTGTAATTCATATTACGAAGTGATTTATCTTTTTGACAGGTTTTCTATGGAGATTCGTAAAATGGTCCACGAATTACTAATTACACAGATTGCTTTTATGTCATATTAAGGAATTGCTAATGACAGCTGGAATTCAGGAAAAGAACTGCTTTTAGAGGAATTGCTAATGTGGCCGGTTTAGGCCCCCAGGTAGCTTGCTTGCCTGACGACATGCGGCAATAAAATTATGCACTGAGAGAAATAAATTATTTTTCAAGAAAAAATACATCATTCAAATATTTTACTTATGTAAGTATGTATGTAAATACTTGAATAGTGCAGTGGCGTCGAGTCCAAAGTAGCTTCTTCATTTTATTTATTATTTGCAACTGATATCAAAACTAATGAATAATTACCAAGTTGAGATTCGTACTAGTGCATTTTATTTACTTTTCAAAATTGCTTTGGGGTCCTGGGTCTCTTAAGTCCGGGCCTACAGGCAGGTAGAGCTCGTCCTCGTCTAAGCTGAAATGATGCACCCCACTACCGAATTTCGCAAACAAGGAAAAAAATTAAGTAAAACAAAAAATAAAGAAAAATAATATTACAATAACACAACAAAAGCAGTCCAAGGGTATGGTATGTGCTGAAGAGTGGTGAATGTGTAGGTGAATAATAATTATTTCAATACAAGTGTCTGACTACACAACCTATTTTGGTAATTTCCATTTAAATTTAGCATTCAAGTTTTCTGTGATAATAATTTAGTTACTTTATTACAATTAATTGTAAAACTTGTAAAGTGTAAAATAGGGTTATCATGTGTAATCTACTAAATAAACATTTGTAAGTAAACTATTGTATTTTCTTGTCTTCTGTACTTTCTGAGGGTATTTTTTAAAGTAGCGACTCTTCGGCTACCCTCGGAATACGAAGTTGGCCGAAGATCAATGTTATCAGGCGTCCCGGCTTCGGTTACTAGCTACTGCGCCATATTTTCAACTTTAGACTGCTGCTGAGCTCGCCTTTCATCTCACATAAATGAAAAACATTACCCTCTTTCACAACAGTCGGGTAAAAAGGTTGAACTCGTGAAGTATTGGTAGAATTACAAGAAAACAAAAGACATGTTAGAATCGACAACCTTGAAGGCCGCAGGAATCCGCTAGATTCCAGAAGCACAGACGTCGAAGAGGCGGTGCATGGAGGGAGGATTGTCCAGCAGTGGACGTCTTTCGGCTGAAATGATGATAATGAAAAGACATGTTATACACGACATTTCTTTATTGATATCTAATAATTAGGTACATTATAATATTTACTATACAATATAATATCATATTCATTGTAGGACACTTTGTTTGAACTTCATTTCTTAGGCCAATACAAATAAAGGGTTATAAACCAGTTTGAATTCATAAATGCTGCTCACAATATATATTAAAAAATTGAATCACATAATTTTAAATTCAAAGTTAAAATGCTGATCCTTACGGGCAAGTTAAGCAAATAAATAACTTAAAAAATATACAAAAATACGTAGTAGATTAGGCCTTAAATTCAGTAAGTATTGTTATTATATTAAATGTTCTGTAAATGAAAGAATTGATTGTAAATTAAGACATTATGTTATAGTAAACGAGGACAATATTTTATATTAGTGGAATATTTTAATTCAACAATAGAACTTGAATGTTACGCTAGGGTTTCCTAAGACTGCGGTGGCCACCACTTAGCGCCCGCAATTTAGCGTCGAATGACGTTACTGAAACGTTATTTATGATAAGTTGGTGTTTTCCTTAGAGAGCGTTTTTTGACACCGTAAAGTCAAGCCATCATTTTTATGACGGCCGTTATTTGGCGGCCACCGATCGTCTAGGAAACCGTAGATAAACAAGCATTCGAAAACCCAATAAGATTCCGCGCCCTCTTTCGTTCGGCTACAGAACTATTGCTGATCATGTCCGAAATAACTTATAGTCAAAAAAATATTCAAAATCCCCACAGTTGAAGATTTTCCGAGCTTCGTGCCGTTAGGGTCTCAGGTTCTCAAGGGTCATATTCCTATATCAGGTCAATTAGATGAATAGTATTCGCGCGACGATCGCTTTTAATTAGGGGTCAAGCGATTTTAAACCATGTGCGGATAAAACTCGTAGCGCCGACCGTCTTCAAAGCCGTCAGATCTAAACATCATTTGTGTCGTAGAGTTCGAGTAAACGGTGACACACTTGATTTGTATGGAAAGTGTTGACTATCCTCTAGCAGCGGCCGCGGAGACGTCTCGATGCTGTAGCACTGCAAAAGCACCTTTTTCCCGCCCCTGACAGAACACCGAGCCCTGATGTTCCACAGTCCGTAAGCCCGCCCTGCACCCTAATTGCGTAACACACGATCAATCACAATCATTATTTTGAAGGATATGGCTAATCCATTGCTTCACACGTTCGAAAAATGTATCTGCTCAACAACGTAGGTAAATAACGCAATGAATGTTGTTGAATTGTCAAAATGAAACAGATTGTAATTGATCGTGTGTTACGCAATTAGGGTGATGCGGGGCGAGCACGGCCTTGTGACATGGCTCGGGTCACACATTTTATCACAGTTTAGTCATAAAATGTGTGAATCTAGCCAAGTCACAGTAGGCCGTGCTCGCCCCCCTAGTGGATGTTCTATCTATAGTCATGCATGTATCCCGGGTATAATTATCTAAAGACGTCCTATATTGTAAAACTAGACTATCACAATGATCGACAATCACTAACGCATATGTAAATGTAATACCTATCCAAATCTATTCGTCACATGAAAGAGTAATATTTACGACGAAAGGCAAAGGGTACGTTCTTCATTAGGTTTCCGTACCCAAAGGGTAAAACGGGACCCTATTACTAAGACTCCGCTGTCCGTCTGTCACCAGGCTGTATCTCATGAACCGTGATAGTTAGACAGTTGAAATTTTCACAGATTATGTATTTCTGTTACCGCTATAACAACAAATACAAAAAAACAGAATAAAGAAATATTTATGGGGCGTCCATACAACAGACATGATTTTTTTGCCGTTTTTATAGATAATGGTACGGAACCCTTCGTGCGCGAGTCCGACTCGCACTTGGCCGGTTTTTATGATTTATTTGTTGTCATGTCATGTTTCTCTATTAATTGTCATCTGTACTCGACTCACCCCTATTTCTACCCATATCAAATTTCACATAATCTCATCTCTGGACAACCATTTCATTTTCCCAACTATATTGGGGTCGGCTTCCAGTCTAACCGGATGCTGCTGAATACCAGTATTTTACATGGATCGACTGCCTATCTGTCCTCAACAACCCAGTAATTGGGTAATACGATACCCTTTGGTTAGACTGGTTGGCAGACTTTCGGGCTTCTGACGACCCGTAACGACTGTCAAAAATCCTCGAATGACAGCCGGGACCAACGGCTTAACGTGCTTTCCGAGGCACGAAGGACTCTCGATATGTAAAGATGGTCACCCATCCACGGACCAACTCCGGCAAGCGTAGCTTAACCTGACGGATCAACCGGCTATTACTTAGCCACGAGCTCCTCCAAGGACGGGACAACCATTTATTAGGAAAAATATATTATTTTGTTGTTGATCGTTTGTGGAGGATTCGACACAATTTCAATAACATTAAACATTTATAAAATTAACTAGTTTCCGTCCAAGCACCTTTGCCTTGCGCCGTTTAATTTGGAATTTTGTTAAAACTCATGTATCCAAGCGTATATTAATTTGTAGTATAATTTTATTACGTATATTTATATGATGATGTGTAGCACATTCAATGTTGAAAACGCAATGGAATGATTTTAAATGCATTCAGTTATTTTAAACGCTCTTTGATAATTTTCGTGTCTCATAAATTGGCGATTTTAACAATTGTCGGGTCTATAACAACATCTAAGCCGTCAAGGCATGCTGCAGAAACTGTTATTTATTAATATCGGAATTATTTCATAGAGATGTAGGTACTATCCAGGCCCGTAGCCAAAAATTCATTTCGGGGGGGGGTTATGATTGCCAGCTTTTTTTTTTTTGAAGAAATTAAGTAATTCTGATTTCAAGACAGGGTAAAAAATAGTACGGATTATTAAAAAAGAGTATTATTTTTAGAACAGCAAATTAACACTTTTCGGAAAAAAAAAAAAATTGCGGGTGATGCGAGCTAGAAATTTTTAGCATCCTGCTTCGAATAAGTTAGGTTTTCTTTGAGTGATGATTATCCAGAAATAGAAGTACCTAACATTATCGACTTATGCAGAAAAGTTTGAGAAGGATGATGCAGAAAAGGATGCAAGAGCGAGCTCGAAAATTTTTGCACCCGTGGGAGAGGCTTCATGAGTTTAGAATATCTCGAAAGATACACAAAGTCAGAGTCAATAAAAATACAGTCTTTAAGCATACTCTTACTGGTATTGTAGATTATAAAGCTCGCCTATGCGAAATAGATTACAATTATCTGTATACAGAGGAACCTTAGGGTATCGATTTCTGGATTGAGATTCTGATTTCTCGCATTTTGGGGGGAGTTTGAACCCCCAACCCTCCCCCCCGCCCCTGCCTACGGCCCTGGTACTATCGTATAGCCTTCCTCAATTGGGCTTAATGCTGCTTTAAAATATAACGCGTTTTATTCCGAGACCTATTCAAAAATCTTAATAGAGTATCATCAAGTTACGTTTGCTTGGTTTGCTAACCTTATGGTAGCATTAACCGTTTTCCCTGTATCATTAGTATTAGTGGGTTCGTCCTACCGAAGGATTCAATTGATTGCGAAACCTACATAAGTTAGTGAGATCGCTATTCCAAGTTTTTCAGAAAATAATTCTACGTTTCCACACTCATTCGAGAACCACACAACTGACACAACGATATTCATTCAACCTCTTTCAAACTACTTCGAGCTCTAAATTCAAAGAAGAATAAATTACGTATACCACAAACTACACGTTCTTATTTCAAATTTGACAGAACTTCGTTAAACTTGCTTTCTTGCAACCCAAATATCACGTAAAAAGCTGAAAAAGGTAATTATTTAACAATTGTCACTTCGTTCTACTATTGCTAATTCGTCGTCTTCGCCGGAAGTATTCGTTTTGGCGTCAAAATGCAAATTGGCTTCAGAAGACCCATTACTTGATTCGTGGGACCTTGGGCTTGCGCTAGTCTTTCTAACGTAAAGTATATTTGAGTCTAATCTGTTGTGATCGCTGAAATAAGCGCTCCCGTCCGATATTCGGTTCAATTTGTGTATCTGTTCTCTCAATTCGCACACTTGACTATACAATTTCTTATTCTCCCTCAGTATTGCTATATTTTCCGTTTCCAGTAACTCTCGTTTGCTCCACTGTATAGTGTTTTCTGATTTCAGCCTTTCTATCTCCATTTTTAGTTCAGCGATCTTTTCTTCTAAGACTTGTTTGGCTGCTATTTCGTCTTGAAGCTCGTTTTGGAGCCTTTCGACTTCACTATGATTGGAGTCAGTAGATTCTAAGGTTCTGTCGCTGTGAGTTACTTCCAATTTAATGTTGTTTAGTTCTGCGGTTAAGTTTTCGATTTTGGCTTGAAGGAATGCTTTCTCATCCTTCTCGCTTTGAAGGAACTTAGTTGTTTCGTCTAGCCGCAGTCTTAGCTCGCTCAATTTGTTAGCGAGGACATTGTCTACGTTTGAGAATTTGTGAGAGTCTAAGGAGGCTCTCTGTCGCATCGAAGGTTCATTGGGCGATAGGTATCCTACGTTCTTCCGCCTCAACTCTACGCCGTCTTCAGTCGTGAGGTCACCAGCTAGTACCCTGCTCTCTCCTATAGTTAAAAGCTTTTCGTTGTCTCTTTTCAGTTCGATCAACTGTTGTTCTAGGTCGTTCTTTTCTGTTTTGGAGGTCGACAACTCTTTGGAGAGTGTGTCAACTTTGTTTTTGAGTTGTTTTGATTCCTCTCGCGCCTTGTTGCGTTCGTTGCGGACTTTGCTCCACTTTTCGCGCCAGTTGGCCGTGCAGTCGGACCACCAGCGCATTGTTTTCTCCATCTGCGTGGCCCTAGCTCTTGCTTCGTCGAGTTCTCGTTGATAGAGGGCCTCTTTGGCCTCCCAATCCGTGTTTGTGTATCGCATAGCGGGTCCATCGTGGTCTCTGCTCCGCCGGTGACTGCCTCCGTGTGAGCTTTGAGCCATTTTTCATTTGATCTGAGGAAGAGAGAAAATGTAGATTAAATAATATGATAGGAGAACACAAAAACGAAGTCTCTAGCAGTAAACCCTCATCTCCTCTTACACTCACAGCATCATGTGCGAGCTGCCCCCGTGCCCGCCGTGCCCCCCGCCCCCATATCCGCCGTGCCCGCAAATTTGCCCGCCCCCCCCGGACCTACCGCCCTGCCGCAGCAAGCCGATCATGCGCGGCCTGCACTGGGCGCAGACTAAACGCAAGTTAGCACAGGCGATCATTATTTCTCTGGTCGCCGGTGCAGCCGTTTTTGTCATGGGGGTACAGAGAAAAGCGGCCTACAAAGAATACTATAAGTAAGTAGGTATGGTTTACTTTTTTTAGGGTGTAAATTTTTTACTGGTGCACACGGTGAGATCAGCATAAACTGGAAATATATAATTTCCAGTTTATGCTGATCTCGCATTGTGTAAGATTTCTGTATAATGCGAGATCAGCTTATACTGGAAATGTAGACCTTGATGTGTAGCCATGTGTACTACAGTTCGTTAACCAACCCGCACTGAGGCCGCGTGATAGATTACGGCCCAATCCCCCTCACAGTTGTGCTGTGTGGTCATGAGTGATGAGAATATTCGAATGACACTGTTTTGACACAGGCTATTTCGAAAAATCTGTGGTATGCCATTTCGAAAACACATTGGATCAAAAACTGCTATATCATTGAACATGCTGAAAAAAAAACTTTTTGAATGATACACTAGTTATTAAGGACTCTTTAGTGGTCTATTTGCTACAGAAAATCACATCTTTTGGCTGGCAACTGAATAGGAATTTAATACTTGTGTAAATTTCCCCTCCATGTCCTAGAAAGCAGGTAAAGCCTTTGGTCCCAACTGTCATTCTTGGATCTTTGACAGTCTATCTATATATTACTGTATAGGATCGTATTACTTACCCAGTAACTGGGTGTGGAGGTAAGATAGGCAATCGCTCAATGTAAAATACTGGTATTCAGCTGTATCCTGTTAGACTGGAAACCGACCCAACATAGTTGGGAAAAGGCTAGGCAGATGATACGACTTGTGTAAATTTAGGCCTTCTAGTCAGAATAACATAGAACTTTTACAATACTCTTTGTAGAACTAGACTAGGTACCTTTTGGCCACTAATTGAGATAAAACATGAGATTGTTTTAAAATTTCAAAAACAGAATCTTCACCTTTGGACACTAATTGAGATACATGAGTTAAATTCACCAGTTTTGTATAGATTTTTGGCCTACTTATCCATTAAGTAGTAAGTTCCTAACATTATCAAGACACCACTAAGTATCACGTATATTTTCTTTAAAGAATGTAAAACTAATAATTGATTGAACTGAATTAGAAAAGCGGAATCGTAAATCTCTCTCTCTTGAGAAAGTGATGGTGATATTTTAATGACCATGCATTTGACAAGGAAGCGACATAATTTAATACATGATACTTACAATACGGTCTCCATCTCAGTGATAAGTTCAATAAATACAGCTAATACCAATGTTACAATACTTACATTCGCTGTTCGTGAGATTGTGATTAAGTCAACAAAACACTGGCAGTTTTGTTTATTGTCGACGAAAAATAAGTATTGCACTGAGGTATTTGAAGCAGGCGTTTAGTTGGGGCACCATTTAACACATGTCATTAATTATAAAATAATATTTTCTATTATTTACTCCAAACAAATTAAAAGGCATCACACTCTGATCGTTCCATTCATTTTATTTTCTTTTTTTTTTCTTTGCGGGATTGATGGGGTTACTAGCATACAAATAGTTTTAAGAAAATGATTGACATGACTGACGTACTTAGTCGATTTCTACGTATGAGATATTTTTTAAATAAATTAGTTATATACTAGATAATGCGTTGCAATGACTGCATTTTTGTTTAAAATTTCATTACAATCGGTCGAGCCATTTTCGAGTTTTTGCGACACTAACTAACGCACGACAATTAATTGTTATTTATATTTTAACTAAACTCTTATTTTTCAGGAGAGGTTGTTTTGATGATTGGGCTGATGAAATGGCCAGAAAAGGACTGTTTCAATCGGTGCCAAAGGAGTCTTTGCAAGATTTTAAATAAATAAATAAAAGATTTTCCATAGAGTAGGAGATAAAGAAAAGAAGAAGTTGCAAAGGGCTATAGTTATTTCATTTGTATTTTGTTAATTATTCAAGTCCTCATAGTGATCAAGTTTTGTAACATGACCACTGTTTATAATGTAAAACATTCTTTACTACCTACCGAGATTTCGATGTTGAATAAAACTTATTTTCTTTAAAAAAAAAGCACCGTTTTTTTATTTTCCACTCAAACTCACCACGTCCCGCCATGTGCCACATCGCTCTCATCGTATCTCTCACTATGAATGAGAGTGAGATTACATGAGAGCGGTGGCATACAAATCAACTAGGGAACAACAGAACGAAAGCAATTCAGAGATTATTGGAAGTCGTTCTGCCAAACTGCCATTTCATATTATGCATTCGCTTCGCAGAACATGCCTCTCCGGAGTCGCGGTCGCTCTTTGATAATTACCAGCAAGCGAAAAAGCCCAACAGAACCCGTGTAACGGCCTTGAGACGCATTCTATTTTCTGTCAATGTTCTCTACAATTTTTGGAACTAGAGATTTGAACATGTTTTGTGAATGTTTCGCCAGTGCAAACGCACGGTTAGTGTATGATCAACTCAAAGAGTAGAATAAGTATATAAGGGGGGGATCAATCTTTGGATCAACCATGATCAACAATATTTTGAGACCATGCATAGGTATTGCGTATGAAGCTGCGGTCATAGTGATGCGAATTGCTATGATGGCCAGAGACAGTCGGTCGCGAAAATCTGGAGTACCACTCCAGATTTTCGACCGTCTGTCTCTCTGAGCAACTGAGTCTTGCTAACCGTGCGTTTGCATTGGCAAAACATTCACATAGAAACATGTTGAAGTCTCTGTTTTCTGTCAATGTATCGACTCGCGTTCGCATTGTCACGCAACTTGTTAAGGCGAAAAATGTTTGACATTTCATAGCACTCGACATGTTTCGCCACATGTCTTTACAAACCAATTTCGTATCAAAATGTATCTTTAAGAATCTGTTGAGAGTAACATGTTGTAAGATTTGTTTTGACACTTTGGTCGGTTTTTATAGTCCACACATTTTGTATTCCGCAAACATGGTCACCTTGCCAAAGCTCTATAAACTTCATCGTGTCTACTTTGGACCACTCTATGTTTCGATATAAACACGGGATGTTTACCACCATACTCGGATAACACTAAACATCAAGCAATAGACATGTTGCGAGACATAATTTGACGTAAACAAACAACAGTGTGAACGCAAACGTGACAAATCTCTATACAAAACATGTCTATTGTGTATGTTTCTAGACAGTGCGAACGCAGTTCACAACAAATCTTGAGATCTGTCTTAAGACTTACTCATGTTTTGTACAGTGCGAACGCAAGTTTAACAAAACAAGTAATGAGATTTGTTTCATGTGACAATTCTCGAAACATCTACATGTTGAATGTTTTCTGGTGCAAACGCATAGTAACGGTGAAGGAAAACATCGTGAGGAAACCGGCATGTCCTAAAACCAAAAATTCGAAGACATGTGACATCTACCAACCCGCACTGGGCCCGAGTGGTGGATTACGGCCCACTCCCTCTCACAGAGAGGAGACCTGTGTCCCAGCAGTGGAAACATTATAGGCTGACTGTGCTTATGCTTATGATATATTAGGAAAGATTTCAAAATTTCAAATGCTTGCACAATTCATCGCTTTTGGCACGCAAGTTGACGAGCAAACAGGAGCCAGGAGCAGCAAAGCAATGCATCCAAAGTTCGTTAGTATAGCTCCTCTTCCTCTTTGGTCACGCGGGTCATCCATCACTTTACTAAAATAGTAGAAAAATAAAAATGGATTGAAAAAAATATACTAAGCATATGCAGGAGGGTATTGATTAGTTGTAATGTTGTAATCAAAAGTTAAAGTTACCCAATAATAAATAAAATAAATTTCACTGTGATGCAGGACTGAATATATTTTTAAATTAAATTTACAACAGGAAGTGATTCGTTTGATCATTTTGCATGGCGGCAGCCAATCAACGTGCTCTGAATTATTATAAAAACATGGAGATAACACCATCAACCAATCAAAGATAGCCTTCAGTGGAGCATGAAAGGCTGATGACATGACTTTGATACAGCGCTGAAAATTCAAAAATAATCAACGCAATCATAAAATTACACACCAAATTGGTAATTTAATACCCCTGAAATCATTTATGAATAATTTTACGTGTTTACAATTAAATACATTTTTTTTATCAATATATTTTTTTATAAAAAATGAGAAAAACATACGCTTGTCTAAAGCTACGTCACGTATGTTTGTCTACTGCGAGTCAGTGCGCATGTCAAGTTGAAAATTGCAAATGGCGGCCGTTGTTATTGTTCGTACCGAATTAACTATTTGTAAATTATATACCAATCTTTTTAGCGATTTTTCTAATGGACTGTTATATTGATGCGATGCTTTAACTTCTCATAATTCGGCGCGACACGTTTTATGTACGTTTTTAAGTGTTTTTAGTGTTTTTTTGCTATTTTATGTGTGTCATGCAAATGGGGTAAGCTGGAATTATCGGATGTCGCTTAGGTTGTTTTGGATAGTTTCAATAAGAAAATGGAGTGAAGTTCTGTGACCTAAAGTGTTAAAATGGAAACTGCATAAAGTTTTTCAACTATCGCTCTAGTATTAGAGTGTAGCGAGAGACGGGAGCGGCTGTAATCTACGAATGTTCCATGCTGTGACTGTTCTCCCCGTACATTTCAAAATGGCTGCTGCTCTTCACGATATATGAGCTTTGCGTCACTGGAATATAATTCAGTGGATTCGATTTGTGATGATATTGTAGTGATTCTAGTCGTGTGATCGTCTGTGAAAAAGCGAAAATAAGCCCCGGACGGTTTCCCGGGTGCCCCAGAACCGGGACAGTAGTGGTGTGTCATATGTTTTTGGTGTAGAGTGGACACTGACCATAGGACCGATATTGCTTTGCGTCCGAGCCGGACGGTAATGTTGCGCTTGATTTTCCATCATGATTTGGGACACAAGGGAATAGAAATTGTGTGGAATTGAGCGGAATGTGACATTGTATGAGAGGTGAGTGTATTTTTTTAGTTTATTTACATTCCGCGGGGTGTTGGGTTGTGCGATGTTCATTACAAAATGGACACATTGCTGAGTGACAGGACATCGGTCGGCCGGCGAAGACATGCCCCGCGCGGCGCCCGCCTGAAAGCGGCGATTACAGCCGAAAAACTTTGCATTAGTGTCACAGTATTCGATTTTGTAAAGTTGTGTAACATGCCGCCGTGTTGTCGATACGCAGTCGTGCTAGCACGCACGCCGAGTGGGATGCTCTCTGAAGGATATCCAGCTGTAGGTGTTACCAATCTTGCTGTTATACGAGTGTTATTTTCGTCCTATTACCTGTTTATATTTGCAAATAGTGTAAACTGTCAAATAAGTGTTATAAAGGTTAACAGTTCAGTAATGCAATCAACAACAAAACATTTTTACATAAAAGTTTTCAATTTAATTCTAGATTTCAACAGAGTCATATCCTATCTGCCAATGAGTAATAATATTCAGAAATTATCAACAAAATAACCATAGACAAAATACATAACCTATTTGTATAACACATGATTTGGATTAGAGATTGATACACAACCTTCTTGGTTTAAATTTATTGCTTGACTAGGAAATATTGTTGTATATGAAGTGTGATTATTATATTTAACACATATTTTACCTGGCTCAGAACTGTAAAATGCAAAATGATGAAAAACCAAACATTGTTTCAGATTTTATTAAAAAAAGTATTGCCCCAGAAAGAGTATAACCCAATTTTCTTTATGACTTCACAAATTAATATTATTAATAAAATTACATTTTCGTGTAGCCAGTCAAGTTACAAGCATACATTTAATTTTACTCAGATTTGTTTTTATTCTTCTAAAACAAAATAAAACTGTTTGTTGATATAATTTATGTCCAGAATCATAAAAGACAATATTACATCGTAAATTACTATAACTATGATTTAATTGGCCATACTTATCTGCTCTCATCCACCATCACATATTTTACAATAGTATACTGTTGATTTTTGTACATGAACCATGTCAGGACAATGCAACTTTGCAACCACACTAAATAATATCAAAATAATCAATAAAAATTTCAATATTATTAGAAGGATAATTAAATTAATAAGAACTAAGGATTTACATGTAACCACATCCTATAATTTCAGGAAGTTGGCAGTGACTATCAATGTTTTTGATAAGGTAAATGTGTACCTATCATGGAATTCATGAGGAATTACTCATACCTAAAAATATTGTTGCAATACTTTTTATTTTTTTATGTGATGCAAACATTGCGTGACCAAGATTATGTCTGGACTTTAAAATAGACTAGACCTCTGAGTTTGTTTCGGTCTTTCTTCTCAAAATAGTTAGATAGGAAACACTTAACTCATCTAGTCTTAAAATATAATTTAATTTTGATGTGCAAAAGTAATTTTTTGAACCAATTTATAGGTATTAATATCATTTCTCATTTTTGAAATTGTTTGTTATTTTTACATGAGGGATATTTTTTCATTAGACCAAAATTACTGAAGACTTGTCTAAATACTTCATGGCCTTGTGTTATCACAACTTTATTTTTGAGTTTAGCAGTAGTATGTAATACAATATAATTTTATTGTTATCATTGTAAACTTGAATGATTAATTACAGTTTTTTTTTAAATTAATCAAATGTCTTTATTTAGGCTTACCTTCAATTGCAAGGAACTTAGAACTGTGAAACTTGTTATATGTATTATATTATATACCCCCTTCAGGGAATATGGGTGTATTTTCTTTTTACTACTTGTTTTTAAAGAGGTCACATTATTAGGTAACAACTCTCTATTGAAATGTTGTTATTTTTTATGAAAAAAAACATTATTTTCTTCATACATGTCTGTTTAATGTTAACAAATGAGTAAACATCTCAATTTCTCTCGAGCACAATTTCTAACCATAGAGCTCAGTGGTTTTCTCAAATAAGGGTTAGGTTGCACAGTAATAAGATAAGGCTGAATATCAGTCAGTATGTTTACTTTTTTTGTATGCAGTTAAATATTAATCCTATGATAATAGATACACACACAAAACTTACTCTTTTTTTATATTTATTTTGCAGAATATGTTGTGTGTGTTTTAGCCTGTACTAAGTTGATGTATTTTTGTTTTTTGTGTCTTGTCTTCTTGTGTTCTTCGTGTATAATAACTAATCACATAATTTACTAAATATAGGTTTTTGTTTTTGGGACAAATTGTGTAACAGTAAAAATCACATCAGGTTTTTTTTGTTTTTAAATGGCAAGTTCAAATTAAAACCATTTAATTCAATTAAATCATTTACAGGCGCTTTTGAATTGTCAAAGAGTTGGTCAGATAGTTAGAAAGTTGAAGCAAGTTGCCCATTCCAAAACTTAGATCTCTATGGAGAAGAACAGGAACTCCATGGAAACTTTTTAAATCAAGATATTACAAAATCCTGGGAACATTAATAAAATGTGCAATAGTGAATTTTAAAATCAATAATACATCATTTTATCATAAAAATGTTTAATTTATTCAGACAATTAACATCTTTTTTTATTTATCAAGTTATTGATGCATTTAAATCTTTATATATAGCTACTATTCTGCTTTATAAATAGGTTTATTTTTTAAATACTGTTGTCTTTACAATTAAATATTTCTGAACATTTTCTTTAATTCACCAGCAAATTGACCTTGAAGAAATGTGTTACGAATAAACAAAGAAATCAGCTGAGTCTCTAAACATAATTTCTGTATGAATTAAACCAAAAATAATATGCAGTGATAATAGGAGATATCACCATCATTATAATAATGTGCACTATCACAATAATTCCCCATTATAATAATAATATTATATTCTTATCATACTATGATGTAAAGTGTGATGTCATTCCCGCTTGATATAAGTAGTTTTAATTGGTTTAAAAATAATAACATTTTACAACTACTATAGATAAGTACAAATTGGTCTCGAGGAAAATGCTAGGATACCATAAAATGATATAAAAAATATTTCCTCTGTATTGTGTGATAAATAGCAATACACAGGAAATATTTGTAGTTTTTTTGTAAAATTTGTATCTTATTGTCTCCATAGTTGTTTTTAAAGAACTGATTAGAATGAAGCTTTTGTTTTTTTATCATAATATTTTATCAGTACTAAAATGGGTTAATATGGGAAAAAAAATTTTTTAGTAAAAAATATTACTTATTAAAACTAAAAATGTGTATAAAAAAATTTTTTTGTAGGAAAGGAAGTCATTGTACCTACTCATGATCAATTAATATCTGTTGATGAGTAATCTTTATAATTGATGGCACAGTTAATGGTTGTTTTATAAAAAAACATAAACACAGGTGATTGATGAGGTTAATATCCAAAAAGTTCCAATATTATATTATGGGGAAATATTTAGTGGCCACAGAAGAGTAAAGGAAAGTATTTCAAGCTTGAACAATTTTTCAAATTATTTGTTGCAGCTGCAGTTTATTTAACCTTAATTTAGTTACTACTTTCTGCCCGCGACTTTGTTTGTGTGGAAATCGTAAGAAACCACAATATACTAAAATAACAGCTATAATTATTGCCAGCCCTATAACTTCATTTTCGTGTAGCGTTCTTTATGACTTTGTTTTCTTTTTCCTCTCTCCTAAGGGTCGCAGCGTGATGTTAATTAAATAGTCTGTCTGTAATATTCATCAACAATTATGTTATCAAGTGCAAAAAAAAATCTCAAATCTGACTGGTAGTTCCAGAGATAAGCATGTTCAAACAAAAAATCAAACAACTCCAGCTTTGTAATATTAGTACAGATATATTAGAATAATGTGTTCTATCAGTTCTTTAAACAAAACTTAAAAAAAAAAGCACACAGGCATTGCGTTTCTATAAATCGGCAGCAACAGGAATAGGAATATAACAATGCATAAATAAAATTAAACCACATCACGCCTTGTACTGTGCTAATCTCCAAGAGACTTAATATCTGAAAATAGTAAAAACTAACTGTAAGCACCTTCTTTCATAAAACAAACTCAATAAAAAAAAAGACCTGAGAGACATGGAAAAGTATGGGTAGACCATCTCCCCACACTTTTCATTACTAATTTTACTTCTTTGCAAAAAGAATAAGACATTCTCTGAATGAGAAAAGGCCTCTGAAAAAAACAATCGCTCAAAAATATACAATCTATACATCTATACAAATAAAAAAATTATATTATGTGTCTGTTTGTAATGTCAGAATAATAGCTTTTTACTAAATGCATATGAAAGTATATATGGTACTTATAACAAATCAATTTTTTAAATGTCTGTCTGTTTGTTCTGGCTAATCTCCGAAACGATTGGGCCGATATTGACGAGACTTTCACTGGCAGATAGCTGATGTTATAAGGAGTAACTAAGGCTACTTATATTTTAGAAAAATAATTAGGGATCACGCAGGCGAATCCGCGGGCAGTAGCTTAGGAAATAAATAACGAATTGTTTATGGTATATCTTTGTACTCAAATAATTCCCCTTGTTTTATGTACAGGTGGTTAGGGTTAGGTCAGGTGTATGAGAGTGTTATCCACCTGCATAATAATAACATACACACAGGTTTGATTATGATAAATAAACACAGCTTACGTATCTTTTTAATAATGTGACTATGCCAATTTAATATAAATAATTATGTAAACTTAGAGAAATAAATAATTTAATAAATAAAATAAATAAAACTTAAAGAAAATAAATAATTTAAATGTACACACCATGAAAAATGAGAAAATAATAGTATTATTCACAAATGAGAAAGCTTATTGAATTGATAATTATTTTTTTCCAAATCAAATGGTAGTATGATAAATAAATAATGTAATAAATAGGTACTATTATTGATTAAGTAATTATTGTGTTAAATTTTTTTGGTCGGTTTGATTTTTTTTGTAAAAAAAATTTATTTTTCCCTTTTTAGTTGTGGTACCTACCCCACACAAATCCGAATAGCACTACCTGCTATGTAAATAACAGTGAAAGGGTAAATAAGGAAATCGTCTAGATAAACTAAGTGAGAAAAATACGTACTATTGACGCTAACTCAAAAACTACGCAAGCAAAGTTAATAAAATTTATATGGAACCACCTCGGAAGCATGACCTACCAAACAAAAAAAGAATCATCAAAATCGATTCACAATTGGCGGAGTAATCGAGTAACAAACATACAAAAAAATAAAAATAAAAACAGATGAATTGAGAACCTCCTCCTTTTTGAAGAAGTCGGTTAAAAACTGCGAATCGGCGTCCTTTGTAAGCGGGTTACCGCGGGATTTTATACATATAGACGCTTTGCGCCCGCGCGGGTAATGTTAGGCAGTATGAACGCCGCATGTACGATGTTACGCAATACACGTGCTGCGTCATTGCGTAGACACCTTTATTTATATGTAAACATCAATATTCACTATATTATTTAAATGTAACAATAGGTTTAAAAATATATATATTTTGGAAACATTTAATAATTTTGGTAAATTATAATAATGTACAGAGAATGAATGCACGATTATATTTTGACTATTATAATTAATTGAGGCGATTTTAGGACTTAGATTAAAATTCGTGCAGTCACGAATTCACGATAATTGCTAAGGCCTACGTTCGCACGGGCGCTCTTTTTAACGCGACGTTTCTTGTGCGCACTGGATTTTCAACCCTCGGCTTAGCTGCCTGAGTGTAAAATACCATTTTTTTCAACGCGCTCTTTTCGATTTTCGATGCACTCTGTTGGATTCTCAACGCTCGGTTCGACGCTGAGAGTTGAAAATCCAGAGCACGGTCAAAAATATAAATTGAAGATAATCGCCAGAAGTATGTCATCAATGATCGAGATGTTGATGAATTGACATGTTTCTAAGTTTATTTGTTATTTTTTATTAATTTATTACACGACTGCCCAAAATGGATTGTAATGTTTTCAGGGTTCATGTTTGTTATAGTAAAGAGTTCTGTTTTAGTCTGAACTATCTGGCAGGCAAGCACGCGAAGTTAAAAATGAAAAATAAAAAGTTTACGTTGTCTAGGTTTTACAGTCATGCAAGTTTTCACTTATTCTTTTTAGGGTTCCTTACTCAAAGGGTGCCAACGGGATCCTATTACTAAGGCTCCGCTGTCCTATGTCCGCCCGTCCGTCTGTCACAGTATCTTTTGAACCGTATTAAAAAAATAAAAAAACTCAGTCAAAATTTCAAGTGTCTATTACGGTAATAAACACTTGAAATTTTCACTGAGTTCATACTGCAGAGGCTAGGGCCTCTGCAGTATGAACTCAGTGAAAATTTGTGTGAGTTTCTTTTAACTATCTCGATTTTACGCATCGAACGCGTTCGGCGCTCCGATTGGCCCTTCAATGGCCTTCACCGGTGACGGGCCAATTGGAGCGCCAAACGCGGTCGATGCGTTAAGTCGAGATGGTTAAAATAAACTCACACTAGGGCCTCTGTACCAAAAACATAAAAATAAAATAAAGTTTAAATTAAAACGGCAAAAAAATATGTAGTGTTAAATATAGTACGGTGATGGTACACAGTATTTGTTTTGATCGGCGTTACCCGCACGTGGTTAATGGATTTCTTTAGCGTGACATTTTACGCATGACTTAAACCACCCTATAATCTTAAGCTGGCTTTACACCGAAGCAAGCTCGTGACACAGTGTAGAATACTAAAGTTTACAAATAAAGCATTCTGATTCTGATAAATATTGTGGCGTCTGTCGCCTTGTCACGTACTACAAACGTACATCATGCGACCTATGCTTCAATCAATCAACTCAGCTTATCGCAGTCCATTGCTGGACATAGGCCTCTCCCAGGCTGTGCCACAACACCCTGTCCTCCGCCTTCCGCATCCAGTCGGTCCCAGCCACGGATTTAAGGCCATCGATCCATCTAGCTGGGGTCGTCTACACTACGCTTGCTGATACGCGGTATCCACTCCAGGAGTCGTCTGCCCACTGGTCATCGCTCCTTCGACAAACATAGCCGGCCAGCCCACCGTCACTTTTGCTTGCTTCTGCAAGCTATGTCGGTAACTCCGGTTCTTTTCCGGATAACTTCATTTCTGATTTTATCCTTCAGAGAAACACCGAGAATATCCCGCTCTATAGAGCGCTGATTCGACCGACCTTGAATTTTTGGACCAGCCCGACTGTCAGTGTCCACGTACCTACGTAGCCTGCAGCAGATTAACTTATATCAGTGCAACGGAATCTAATCTGTAGATCTTGACGCATTTCAAGTGACGCACAGAATCCGTAGTATTCGGATACAAGATGCGGCTTGACGCGCGATGTTCGCTTGTCGTATGAATGCTCTCGCAGACAGGCGCGACGCGACGGGGCGACGCCATTCTTTTAGAACAATTTCCATGAAGTTTTGATAGGTTCTACTAGTGTGTTGCGCGCCTGTCTGCGGGACTCTTGAATCTGAGCGTATTTGAAGTATGCGGCATACTGGTCTTTGGCATGATGCAATTTTGCAAGATGTTGTCCGGTGCCTCGGTGTAATGGCCAACTTACGATCTTTTTCAAAATTTAAAGTCGTTTTTTAAGGGTCAAAAGTTTAAAAGTCAGTCTTTAAAAAAAACTTAAAAAAGACAATCTTCACAACACCCGGTGGCGCTACAAACTACCCAGCTACCAACGCGTTTTTGAAAGCTTTTATTCAACTTGCAATGTTTGTATGTTAGTTAGTTTGTTTAGAGCGAATTAAAACCACTTCCTCTTATCCTACGGAGTTGACATTTACATGTTGGTTCAGTTCCGAAGACAATGCATTTTTATGATAAGCATGACTTGATTGTTACATGTTTAGTTATTTAAGGTAATATAACAACGTTCTTAATTAAGTTTATCGGGTTTATCGGAGGATTTCTCCTAGTAATTTCGACTTACGACGTGTTTGCGTAAGTCGAAATTACTAGGAGAAATCCATAATGTTTAAATATTCAATGCTAAATATTTAAACCCGAGGTTCTAATTTTAAATCACCTTTTATATGTTTTTCATTTCACAATTATTGAGGTTTCGTCAATGATTTTTCAATTACAATTTAATAATAATATTCAAACCATTTATGGAAAAAGTGATGAATAAAGTTAACATACATATGAATTTGTTACTAATTCCCTTTAGTGATTGATTGCATAATTATGAATTTAACCTATACGGAGTTTGTTTACACTTTCATTAGATACTTTTGGAACAGGTCGTAAATGTAATAGGGGCGATATCGCAAAGTCGCGTCGCGTCTTTCCACCTAATTTGAATAAACACTGTCACAAATTAAAAATGTTCCTAATAATGGATTTTTCTGCAGCATGGCAGCGGACAGCGATGGGCTAGGCTCGGCGGGCGGCGGGTCGTGCGGCGTTGTGGTGACGTGTGAGGGCGACCTGCGCGACCCGCGCTTCCCCGCGCGTCTGCGCCGATTGTTGCGCGAACTGCGAGCGCTGCTCGCCGAGCCGCATCCGCACACGCTCAAAGTTAACAAGGTAAATAATTGTACATTTTATACGTTATTATTTGGGGTGTGCAGGATATGCAGTCGCTCCATGTAAAATACTGGTATTCAGCTGCATCCGGTTGGACTGGAAGCCGACCCCAAAATAGTTGGGAAAAGTCTAGGCAGATAAAATTTTACGTTTGTTAATTAATTCCTGGTGATGTAGACGAATTTCAAACTTTGTTATCTTTTAACGAATGTAGAATGTACCCTTGAGAAAACGCCAGACATGTTTTCATAATAGAACTTAAAATGTCCTCTCTCTTTATTGACACGAAAGTGACAATCAGGTAACTTTACAAGGTTTTTTGAATTAGTGCCTAGCTAGATTTATCAACTTAAAAGATGAACCTAATAAGAGTTACTAAACTTGTAAAGGCTCTTACATACTGGCGCGACTTTATCGAGCAACGCGACTTTTAACAAAACAATTTCTGAGAAAACTTTACGGCGAACAATGCGGCGGCGTCGCGTCCCGCGACTAGTCGCGCCTGTATGTAAGAGCCTTAAATTCGGCAATATTATTTTTTAGCATCGCGGTGTGTATTATAAGTCTGTGTCTGTCTCTTAGGTTGCTTGGTGCAAAAAAAATGCTTGTCCTATACTTTACGCCAGAATAGCCGGTGCGTAGACGGCACCCAAATTGCGTAACACACTTTCAATCACAATCTGAATGTTTTTGAAGGATATTGCTAATCCATTGCTTCATATGTTCGAAAAATTCGGCTCAACAACGTAAATGATGCAATGAATGTTGTTGAACTGTCAAAATGAAAGCCATTGCTACTGTGTTACGCGATTACACTGCTCGTGCTTAACCACCAAGCATGTCGGTCGACACATCAGTGAAAAAATTCGCTTAATGCTTACGAGCGGTTCGCATGTCTTGTCTAACTACGAAGATGCACGCTAATCTTATCAATTTTTTTTTTATTAAAAATAATTGTCTACGCTACCTCCGTCCTACTTAATTATGGTTAATGTGTACGCTTCATCAAGACAGTTAAGGTCGATTCACACATATCAGTGAAGCCACCGTTCCGACACAGTACTGGCACAGTGCAAAATATTCTTTCATACATTCTCTATGAACCCAGTGCTGACACCGGCATGAGAATGTATGAAAGAATATTTTGCAACGGTGGCGTCACTGATATGTGTGAATCAAGCTTAAACATTTGTAGGTGTACAATAGGGAATAGATTTTTTATGTCTGTATTGTACATAGCAAAATGAACTTTATGTCAATTGTCTAACGTACAAACTAGATAATAGCTTGTTACTGAGTGAATTCCCGAGAATGCGCGAGATTTCTTCCGAAGACGCGTGACCTGTTATTTGGGTAGTATCTAGTTTTTGCGTTACACTATTGACATAAAGTTCATTATTACTTGTACAAAAAAATCGCTTCTATTCCAATGTATATTGAGCCTTAGCCGGCGTCGGCGGTGAAATATAATATGACAGGCTTTTTTTGCGTCAGCTGCCGCACTGATAGAATGACGTAAACAATGTAGTGACTACGCGTCTATTGGGCGTACACCTACGGTACGGTATCTCCTGAGAATTGCACGCATTATTGTTTGTGGATACGACGCCGTGATTAAAAATATTATCTACTTAATAAACATCTTAAATTCATTCATTCATTGACTGATAGACAACGCTAGAAGCATGACATTTTGCACAAAAGTTCGAGATAACGAAAGTAAGTACTAAAGGTGCGTTTCCACTCAAGCGGAGACGAGCGGAGCTGAGCGAGCTGACGTAAGGGAGACGATCACAATGGTTGAAATCCTCTCGTCTTGTCTGTGATTGGATGATTCCTGCACGACTCCGGTCAGATCCGATCGTTTCCGCTTCAGCCGCACCCTTAGGAAGGCACCCTGTGGAACGATTTTTTTGTATTCGTCCCTTAAAGGGGTGAAAGGTAATAGGGGATGAAACTTCGTAATTTTTCCCGATAAAAATCCATCGCACACATGGCTTGTTATAACAACCTCTCGGAAAATGTGTTGGTATGGTACCATCTGACAGCCAACTCTGGAATCGCGCGCGCTCATTGGTCAAATCAAATAGCGCGCGCTTCGTCGGCTTCCTGTTACACGCTCCCGTCCCGTTTCACGCAATCACTCTCACACATTGCAGAAAAGCGAGACGAAAGATGTTACACATCAAAAACAGTGTTGCAGTGACTCAACTAAAACAGCAGTGGGCTAGATTAACCAACCTTTTTTTGTTTGTGGGAAATCATCAAATGATTTTTCCCGCTCTGGGCGGAGCGGTAGGTCGTGTCAGACTTTTACAGACTAAAACCTACCCGTGTTCCTTCAGTTGCCTGTTGCCCGGTATCCCTTTCGGAAATTCCCGCAACCCTGGCAGGAAAGCGACACAGCTAGCGTGTGCCAGCCGTACTCGCGTTTCATGTATGACATCACCTTTTGCATGGTTCCTCACAGCGACAGTAGTAAAGCCTCCACACTGATACGATTTGTATTCGAGGAGCACTTGTATCCGAAACAGTTTCATTCCTTGGCACATAATTATCATTTCGTGCTGACAATGCCTTAATGCGGCTTTATCTTTCCACTGCCCTACAACGTCTTCATGTTTTCTACCGAAATATTTTCTTTGATGAATCATTAGTTGATTGTTCATAATTACATATACTATTGGGAGAAACTTCGTCTTAATTTGTAGTCAGTGTTAGTCTTTTATTTTGAGAGTGACTGTCAATGTAAATCTTAATTAAAAAAAAAATCTCTGTTCAATTATTTCCAGCGTTTGATGGTGTATCATAGTACAGTCATGCAAAAAGATATAAAGACATCGACAAAAATTCATTTCATTGTCTACATCTTTTTAAGGCTTAGTGTACCTATGTGAGATTTTCAAAATTGTGGTAACTCTTCTACGAAAGCCATTCATGAAAGTCAACAGGAAGGACAGATAATTGGCCGAGTGTTTTCAAGGTGCTATAGATGGTTGCGGAAGTCACTTCGTGCGATAAAATGTTCTGTAGTTGAATTAGCGCCCAAGGTGTGAAGCAACTAAGCTAGATGTGCAAGCATTTTGAATAAGTGTGTAAAAGCTATAATTTCTCATTGGTTGTAATTTTCGGACGGTGTCTGTCATGCTCATATAAAAGACATTCTTAGGTATTTTATGCAAAACTTGGTTCATACGTTTTACTTACTTAGTCATATTTTTTGTTTCCTTAACAATTTATTTTTACTTTTAAGTTTTGCTTATTAGTTCAGTTATTATGCAAAGTTTCATGATCTAATTTGAAGTATTAAACGGCGGCATTATTTCAGCCGAAAGACGTCCACTGCTGGACATAGGACTCCCCCCAAGCACCCCCACTTCGACCGGTTCTGTGCTTCTCGCATCCAGCGGATTCTCGAACGCTTGTGAATGCTTTATTGAAACTAAGTCTTTATAAAAGCAAAACCGCAGCTAAATAAGTTAGACCGTGCTAAACGTGTGTCAAGTGCCGGTCATCGGATTTTAACCTTTCTAATTAATTCCAATTCAATCGTATTTATCATTTCAAAGAATTAAATCTGTCGTCATTATGACGTCACACAACACGTAACGACTCCCTCTTACTCTTCCTATTTCCATTAACTTTATTAACCAATTTTATTTCACTATAAAAGTGGACCTGTTGCACAAAATTAGTTTTTGAATAAAATTACTTAGTCAATTAAAATAGCGCGCGGAAATTATGCCGCCAAATGGTAAAGTTGAACGCAGTTTATGCAGATTTAAAATTAAAACAAAAAAAAGACGTTTTTTCCTGCAGCTAACTAAAGCCATAAATAACAAAGTGGTTTCTTTTTTTTATTCTTTAGCAAAGGTATTACTCTATACGTCCTTATGTTAAAGCGGAACACGCACGACTTAAATGTCCTATTCACGATAAGCCTGCGTGCACACGGGCACGGAAATCCAGTCGCGGAATTTTCAACTTGCGGCCGTGAGTTGAAAATCCATCTGTGCACTTTTTCAACTCGCTAGGGTTGTACTTTGTTGAATTCTCAAAGCTCGGTTCCAGAGTTGAAAATTCAGAGCACGTTCAAAAACTTCGCGTTTAAAAAAGCACCCGTGAGTATGAGGACTTAAATTGGCTGCGAGTTTTCGTCGTAAAAGCTAAGTTTGCCAGGCTATTTGGGTGGGCTTAACCAATCAGCTACAAAAATTTTATGAGCCAATATACGCGTTAGTTTCTCCCGGTTCTAACGACACTTCCTAGTTGACTAATCCCTTCCTTTTTATATCGAGTTTAATAGTTCCACTATTGTTATGTTAATTCTTGTTTGAAGAGGCCTTTGGCTCTGTATTCCTGTTGTCGAATGTAATAATAGAAAGTATTATTGTAAAATGTTTTATGTTTGTTTTTTTTTACCACATGGGGAGTTCCAATATGCAGTCTGCAGTATGACTTTTCCTGTCTACTACCTTTATTTTGATCTACCTATATTTGATTTTCAAATACTCTTTATCGGTCGATGTTTCGTGAGTTACGGTGACGCATTATATTAGCTTTCCAACGATATTGACCTCCCGATGAATTTAGTGTCGAAAACTCACCCCATTGAATCCTCTGATGATGTTTTGGACTTCTGCCTTCCGCAGAATTACTACATCTCTTTTGCTATTATTCATTTTACCCATTTGGACCCAATCATAGCAGCAGATAAAATTTATGCATATACCTCGTGTAGCTGGATGGAGGTGTTTTGGGTTCAGTGCCAGATGCTTTCTCGAAATTTTAATTTTTGTGCATAGACTTGATTTTGTTGATGGATGTAAGGGGGCTCACAAGTTTATTTTGAAAGATAATGTCAGACAGCTTGTGTAGTGGTCTTTAATCATAATCGAGCTACCTAAATTCTTTATGATCTGTTATAATCTTCTCCGTTTTGTCGATAGCACGACGGTGAATTAAAATTTTTGTTGGCTCAAAATTTCGCCACTTTCACGACATTTTCGGTGGCAACGCAGACGCTACCACCCAGTCACCGAAGCCTGCCTGCTTAATGTTTGTATGTAAACAAAATGTGTTTGTTGTAGGTGGAGCCTTGGAACTCTGTGCGCGTAACGCTGTCGGTGCCGCGCGCGGCGGCTGCCCGGCTGCGCGCGCTGGCTGCAGCGGGCGCGCCACAGCTGCGGGCGCTCGGCATACTGTCGGTGCAGTTAGACGGCGACGCGGCCGTCTCGCTGCGGCTGCAGCATGGAGCCGAGCTGAGGATTAACACCGACCCTGATGGTGAGTCATACTTCTTACTTTCCATTTGAAGTAAAATTAGAAATTTAAACAAACCTTTTTACAGTCCGTTCAACCTATTTTGACTTCTATACCGTAGGCATAAGGATGGCATTAAAAGCAAAAAAAAAATACACAATAACAACTGTCTACTGCAGTTGCCAGCAATAGGCTTAATTAAATTTCTAATCTTATTTTAAATGGAGTATAGGCTACTTGCATAAAGCTGCTGGTTTTCCGGTTCAGATCGCTGCAGGTTGATCCACGGAAAGAAACGGTTGTCTTATCTGTTTTTTTATGTGGCGTACGTTAATACGGGGCTATTTTACGCGCACCGATTGGTACCTACTTGTCTTTATGCACCCTTACCCAAGACGTCAAATACCGTTGACCATCAAACATTGATGGTTGCTATGAGAACGAAACCTTGTTGAAAAGTATAAAATATGGCGGCCCTTTGCATCCATGAAGAAAAAAAAATTGGACTAGATTTACTCAAGGCCACATGGAGAGTTAACAACCCATCTACAGCTTGAAGAATGGTTAAAAGTAGGAAGCTGCCTGTCACAATCATTTTGGGGACTTACTATGTTTCTGGTGTTGTCTTTCAGTTTTTGGCAAATTTTCTATCTGTCCATATTCTCTACTAAACAGCAGTGTATGAAGATTTTTCAGGCCGGAGACGTTACTAAATTGTATCGCGTCGACGGGCAATTGGACATAGAAAGTCCTATGAAACAAATTCTGCAAGATCTAACCAAAACTCTCCCTCCAGATGCGAGTACATCAAGATCGCAACCCAACTCCGAGCTCCTAGCTGGCTTAGGCGGCATCGGTCGCATGCTCTCGGAGCCGGACGGCGCCGGCAGCAGTACCGCGGAGCCGCCGGCACCGCCCGCGACGCCCGACAGCTTCAAGTCTCCCAACACCGTGTGCCCCATGGATGGGAAGATACCGCACAACATTCCCACGCATACTGCGGCTGATCGATGCGAGTTCCCCTTTGGAAGTATGACGCAGGCGAGGGTTATACATCGCAAGGAGAACACCCTGGGTGAGTTGGTAGCTTACAACGTATTATATAGGGTGTAATTGAATTCATGGGAAACCTCTTAAGGGGTCACAGTACTCATCATTATGAACAACTTTCACTACGGGAACTACCCCGAAATCGCCAAAAAAAAAATGAGCTGTTCCCTACATTTTGGCGGAGTATGTAAACATATAAGTGTAGGGAACATCAGATTTTTTTTTCGACCCATTTCGACCACAATAGGATGCGAATGAATTAAATATCAACCTGTATAACAATCAAAAATGTCGAACTCCCATACAAACTTTCATAGCCCTATATTAACCCCTTTAGGGGATACATTTTCACAGATCCTTCCTTATTGCTCACTTTCGTTATATAAGAAACTCTTATGCAAAATTTCATGGTTCTAGACCCATTAGTTTAGGGTGTGCGATTACTGTCAGTGATGATTGAATAAATCCAAGATTTTATTGATTGAACTTGTTAATCTTGAGTTCAGTTAGATCATTATCAAGTTTTGGAACTACGAGCTTAATGTCATAATGACAAAGTTCCAATTCCATTACAACCAAAATTTGTTTAGGATTATATAAAATGTCACACTAAAATCAACTTTGACCGCATAACTAAAGTAAATAGTTGGATTAGTGACAAAGGTATGTAAATATCTTAGATTCGAAATTCAAGAATAGCATATTATCCTTCCAAGGGTGAAAGTACTCATGAATAGGAGTAACCCTTTTCACACAAAAATTTAGTCCTCCATCTAAAATGTAGCAAATTCTTTTTTCGGGATTTTATAGTTTGCCTCATAGTAAAAGTTTTTCCCAATGAATACAAAAACAGTGTAAGGGATAAGGATGCAACATACCAATAAAATACACAGTATTTCGAAAAGTACTTGCCTTATTTATTAAATTCAAAAAAACTATCCACTATTATTCACCTAATAAACATTTTCCAACAGCATCTCATCTCCCACACACTCACATTCCAGGTCTATCGGGTCCTCCCCCCAACATTCGGCCGCAAGCAGACGGCCCGTTCGCGCGGCCGTCGACGTCTACGTTCCCGGGCCCCCCGCCGCCCTACCCCGCGCCCCCCGCGCCCCCGGCGCCCCCGCCCACGCCGCCGGGCGCGCCCCCCGCGCCCCCGACCGTGGCCATGTCGTCCCCGCTGCTGGTGAACCTGCTGCAGAATGATGCGCCGGCGCCGTCTCCGAGGCCGAAGCCGCCGCAGCATCCTGCGAAGCTTGATAGGCTTGAAGATGGGCAGGTTAGTGTATTGGCTATTTGATTTTTTTCTTTCAAGTATTGTACTTTTGCAGGAAACACCTTTTTAATAACCATAATCTCTGCAAATTTCTAAAGGAAATTTGAATTTCATGGGTTACATTAATGGAACTCCTTCAAACCAACTGGTTGCACACAACACAGTGTTTATGTATTGCAGTGTAGTCTGTACACTGCAATACATAAACATGTTGTTGAAACTGGGCTTTGCAACTTTAGTTTACCAGGAATACGAAACTTTAAAGAGCTATTTCTAGATGACAGAGACAGAACAATGTTTTAAATGTTAAACATGGTTAGTGATATGAGATGATATGAGTACAGTCGTTTGTGGAAACTGTTGCCGTGAATACATTAGCGTTAACCATCACAAATTCGCATCTGCAGGTGGAACTAGCAGTGGGACGCCCTCCGTTCGCGGAGTACCGCTCGCCGCGCACGCCGGCCCCGCCGGGCCCCGCGCGCTCCCCGCTGGGCTGCACGCCGGGCCCCGCGCGCTCCCCGCTGGGCTGCACGCCGGGCCCTGCGCGCTCCCCGCTGGGCTGCACGCCGCCCGCCTCGCCCGCGCCTCGCGCCCCGCCGCGCGCGCCGCCCGGCCTGCGCAGGCCTGCGCCGCCCGCCAGGCCTGCACCTCCCTCTCCTGCGCCCTATAGAGTGCAGGTATGTGCTGTTTTAACTGAAACATTTAATATTATAATTCATTATTTGCATACACTGATACTGAGCTTGACCAATGACCTTGTGAACGCCGCAAGAATCAGCTGGATGCCAGACCTATGTCCAGTAGTGGACATGATGTAACTCGAAATGATGATGAAAATGGCAGATTTCATGATGTCCGCCATTTTGCGACCGTTATAAAATGGCACCACCTTTCTTAGGAATCCAAGCTTTTAAGCTCTAATAATGTATTTCAAATAATGAATTTCCGTTGTAACTCCAGCAGATGTCCCCGTCGTCCCCGTCCCCCGGCCGGGCGCTCCCCGCGGGCTACGCGTCGTTCCCCGCGCCGCCGCCGCCGCCCTACCGCCAGCAGCTGGCGCGGCCGCTGCGCCCGCCCATGCACGCGCAGCACGCGCAACACGCGCAGCATGCGCAGCACACGCAACATGCGCAACACGTGCAACACCCGAGGGTCACGCCTGAAGATCTTCAGGCCTTGCTGCCGCCTCCTACTGCGTCTATGGATCAAAAGACGCAGTCAAGTTTCCAGGTGGGTTTTGTGGCAATGTTATTGTAGAATCGGTAACAGTAATATCTGTATATAAGGTGTAACTTTTAGTACACGATATCTTAAAGGCTCATTGTACTCATAATTATGAACAACTTTCACTATGGAACCCTGAAATCGCGAAAAAACCAGCTGTTCCCTACTTATGTTTGCATGGCTCGTGAAAATGTAGGGAACCGATGATTTTTTGCATAGCTCGTGAAAATGTAGGTAACCGATGATTTTTTTTTTCACGATTTCTGGGTTTTGAAATAATATTGCAAATATTTAATCATCATTCCCACTTTCCAGGAGTTCCAGAGGTATCAGCAGCAGTACATAGCCCGACAGCGCGCCGCCTCGCGCGCTACCTCACAACCCGACTGGAACGAGCCTTACCGGGACCTCGCCCTGTTGGACCTGCCTGACAGCGACCTCGAACACCTCATGCCCACTCTCGGCGACGACCTCAACCTCGACGAGAGCGCCTTCTCCGCCATCTCAGAACTCGACGCCAGCGCGAAGCTCGACATGCTCCTGTCAGGCAACAACGCCAACAACAACACCCCCGATTCCGTCCTACAGGACATCACCGGTGATCATTACACGAGTAATTACGAGCCGAGACACGACGTGCCTTCTAAGTCGGACACGTATGACGGACAGGACGCCTTTATGCCGCCGCCGCCCGTACCGCAACACTCAAAGTTTAGGAGACAGGATTCGGAAACAGAACATCAACAGAATACGCCGACGACTGTACAGCATACGCCGCCTGTTCAACACACGCCGACGACAGTTCACACGCCGAACGCGATACACACGCCGACGACGTCACAACACATGCCAAATGCTGTTCATCATATGCCGAATGCGGTACAACATACGCAGCAACATACGCAGCATATGCAGCACACGATGAATGCGGTCCAACACATGCAAAACGCGGTCCAACATCCCCCAAACGCAGTTCAACATACGCAGAATTCGACGCCACATATGCTAAATGCGACGCAACATATGCTAAATGCGACGCAACATAATATGCAAAATGCGACGCAACAAATGCATAATGCGATGCCACATCTAAATGCAGCGCAACATACGCCGAATACTACACAACATCTAAATGCCGCGCTGCATACACAACATACACAAAATGCTGCGCCAGCGTTCAAGTCTCCACTGTCAAGTGCAAGCCAAGCGATGCCTCCGCCACTCAAGCTGCCTATAAGAGCGACTACCTCTGTCGCCACGGCAACGGTCGGCTCACAAGCTTCTGCACAGGAAATCGAGGAGCAGAGTAAGCAGTACCTCATCAAAACCCTCATGAGGGACGATGATGTACCGCCTCCGAAAGAACAAGAGAAAAAAGTCGAAGAGGTCACAGTAGCCAACTGCGAAGTGAAGGAACCGGTCGTCGAAGCCGCGCCCGAAATGTTCGGCATCGCTAAGTCAGCCACCGACGAGGACACGCGGAGAGCTGACGAAGAGCTCCGAATGAGGAATAAGCTAGCCAAGAAAGAGCGAGACGACAAACTCGCGCAGAAAGGCGGCAAGCCCCGCACTGTCGGTGCGAAGGAAAAGCCCGCCACGCTCAAGGACAAGATCATCCGCGACATCAAGACCACCAAAGTTGCCTTACCGCGCCCCCCGCCCCTCAAACTCCCCGCGCCCGCCATCGACGCACCAAAGTCACCGCAAACTGAAAAGGAGTCGATAAAACTCAGGCTAAAGCTCGACAAGAACGAGCCTGTCGTTCAAACTGTGTACAAAGCAGACATCAGCTTTGTCAACCAACAGAAAGGCGACAAGCCCACCGACGGCGAACTCAGAGTACCTCCCTTACACATAAGTCTACGAGGAAGAAACTCCGCCGTCATAAAAAACTCCAAAAAAGAAAAGAAAAAGTTCGGCCCCGGTGACCTCCACACAAAGAAGATTAAAATCAGGAAATCTTCGGAGTCTGACGACAAGTCACATCGGAGGGACTCCGACGAATCTATAGCCTCAAAATCTAGTGAAATCACTGAGAACAAGACTGAAGGCGAGTATTTAAACGTGAAAGGCATTAAGCTCAACAACCATTATGAGGCAGACGGCGTTAAAACAGAGATAACGGGCGACAATAACGTCGTCTACAGAATGAAAACTATCTCGAAAAACGCCCACATAGTCACCAAGTCACACGACTATAAACTAAACAACAAAGTCCAGAGCTTAGACCTCAAAATGAAGAAAAAACTAAAAATACTCAGCGACAGCAGCAAATCATCAGACAAAGAGCGAGACAAGGAATGGAGAAACGACACGCTAGACAAGGAAGGGAAATACGCGCAAAACGAGGGCTACAGAGAGCCGAACAACCACGAGGCGAAGAAGAAGTTACCTACTCCTAAAACAGAAGTGAAATGTGATAGTGTGAAGTCAGAGGGGAAAACAGTGCAATCAGACGTTGATAGTGACGTAAACGTAAACCAAGTTAATCAAGTAAATCAGTGTAAATCCGGTGCTAGTGAGTGTGAGAGGTTGGTGAACTGTCATAAGGACTTAGAATGGACGCTTAGTGGCGACGTGCCTGAACCTCAGCATTATGCTGAGTCGCGGCGCGTTGCCGAAGATGACAATAAGTTGAAACGGACAATCGCCGAAAGTGCAATTACCTCACCCAATGGACTGCTCGCCTCTGATAAGAAGAGGAAGGTCAGCCATAGTTCCTGTACAGGTGAGTTCATGTTATTAATTAAAAGACTAAAATAATTTGTTCAAAACTAACCTGTGGGGTCATTGCATAACACACATAAAATGACAATTGATCGCAATGGGTTTAATTTTAACAGTTCACCACATTCATTGCATTATTTATTTTACATTGTTGAGCAGACAAATTTTTCAATCCAATGCAATGATTAGCAATATCCATCAAAACTCACGGATTGTGATTGAAAGTGTGTTACGACGTATCTCGGCTCCTACTTTGTGCAAAACCTCCAACCCAAAACCGGTGGCACGGCAATAGAGGATTTTGTGTATTACGATAGAAAAGATTGTCTGAGGCTAATGCATAATGTACCACATTCCCATTGGCATAGAGTGCCTTCTGAAATCCAAATCGTAATCAATCACCATAATCAGTCAATCAATTTGGTTTCATTTTTATTATCTGGCGATGTGATGTAGAGTACGCGGCCTACCTAGGTAATAGTTAATGCCCTAGTATGTATAACTGAGGCCTGTCAAGAAAGGGCGAATTTCGCGTGGATCCATACGTACTTATACTGGACGCCTTGTTGTCACGAGATTATGTACTCGTGCTTAGTCACGTAAATGAGACCAGCGCAAGAGGACGGAATGTATTGATTTATTGAGCCCCAGTATCTCAGCGACGTAAAGTTCGCCCTTTGTGTACAAGTTCATACATACTAAGATTACTAAGACCACTTACGACGTAGGATTCTCCCAATAAAACAGTGCGGTGCTGCCTTTTACCGGCAGTTTGAATAATCACTTCACTATTTGACGATCACCAAAAACCTCATTACAGAACATGAAAACACATAAATCTGCTTACGTTCCAGAACCTCCGGGCTCGACGAACGTGGGCACGATACCAACGAGCCGAGTTGAGTCGCCGCCTGCCTCCCCGCGGCGGAAGGACCGGCCCAAAGACAAGTCCTACTGCAAGTTAGTTGCAGAGCGGGCGACTAGGCCCGACGACAAGTTCGGGAGCCGCTCCCCCGCCAGCCAGGCGCAGGGGGAGGACTCGGGGATTGAGTCTATGGATGCCTTGTCTGAGAAGTCGCCGAATCAGGCCAGTCAGTCGCCTCCTGCAAGGTAAATTACATTTTACTTTGTAATGATTTTTAATTTGAGGATTATGTGTGTTATAATGGCTACCCATTTAAATATCTTTTTTTTTTGGTAATTCCTACATGACGGTTATAGTTTGCCCAGGCAGCTGTTCCGCGCCTGAGGTACGTGCGCTTATTCGTCAACGCTGCCCTCCGCCTCGCCGCGCATTCCTAAGTCAACACCCACATGATCTGATTGTTATAAATAATATCTGGAATTTAAAAAGCCCTTTACGTTTGAGTTTTTTTTCGTTGTTTCTTCTCAAAGAGGCTTCATTTAGGTTAAATATTTGACCTGTACAAGTGCTATTTACAACCGACTAACAAAATAAATGTAATTTCTAATTGTAGGAAGGAACGTCTCGACATGCCCCGCTCCACATCCCCGGCGTCTGTGCAGCGCATCATCGGCGTGGAGGCGCCGCCGGCCGACGAGCTGCTGGAGCGCCTGGCGCGGGCCCCGCGGTACGAGCCCGCGCCGCCCGCGCACCTGGGCGACATCGAGGCCGAGCTCGCCAAGATGCACGCCGACGTCAACGGCGACGACGCCGCGCCGCCGGGCAGCGGCCGGCCCGAGCCCGCGCAGGCCGCGCCCGGCTCGCCGGAGCCGCACCGCGATAAGGTCAAGCTGGAGGACTTCGACCCACCCCCCAGCAGGGTCTCGCCGCCCCTCTACACCTACTCTAATCAAGAGAAACTTGGACCCGTCGACGACGTTAAGGAGGAACGGACCGAGAACGGCGAAGCGAACACGGAGCGAACCGACACCGACGAGAAGAGAGAACCCAAACTAGAGAGGTTACCGCTGAAAGCGGACTTCCCAGATAAAAGTCTGCTCGAACAGCTGCTCATCGAGATCCCCACGCCGGACTACGCGGGCAAGAGGCCCGAGTCGCCCTCGCCGTCCGCGCTCGAGCGCGTGGCGCGCAGTAGCGTGCGCACGCGCTCCAGCAGCAAGCTCAGCAGCCCCGCCGACCAGCCGCGCACGCCGCGCCTCTCGCCCGCGCTCGCCAAGCTCGAGCGCGCCGACTCGCCGCTCGCGCCGAGGAACTGTGTGCGCGGCCCCGACGACAAGACCAGTCCCCGCGCCACGCCCGCGCCCGCGCGGGCCGCGCCGCCCGCCAAGCGCCGGCGCCGCGAGTCCGAGAGCTCGGGCGCCTCCACGCTCAGCTGCGACGACGACGCCGCGCGGCCCAAGAAGAAGCCGCGCCGGGAAGCGCCGCGCGCGCCCGCCCCGCCCACGCCCGCGCCGCCCGCCAAGCGGAAGGACTCGGACAGCGACAGCGACGAGCCGCTCATCTGCAAGGTGCGCGGCAAGGTCGGCAAGGCGGTGCGCGGACCCGCGCGCGGCAAGCCGGCCGAGGGCGTCGGTACGCGCCGTTCCGTGCGCCACGGGCCCACGCCAGGACCCCCGGGCCCCACGCCGCCCGGCCCCGCGGGGCCCCCGGCCGCCGCGCCCGTCCGCAGGAAAACGAGAAGTGCCGGTGAGTCCCGCGTCAATACAGACTGATCCGTTGACACTTTTCCCCCCTGTCGGGCGGTGCTGACGTAGTATGTTTGGTGTGGGCGCAGCGGGCGAGGGCGCGGGCGCGGCGGCGGGCGTGCGGCGCAGGCGCAGCTCCAAGGACAAGTGACGGCGGCGCCGCGCGGAGCCCCGCGAGCCCCGCGAGCCCGGCCAGCCCCGCGAGCCCCGCCAGCCCGACGAGCCCCCGGCGGACTGACGCGCGGCCGGCGTGTGCGCGCCTCTAGGTAACGCTCGTGGTCTCCGTGTGTCGCCTGATCTCCCGCACGACGTAGCGCACAGAACGTTATACACTAGTAGAATTTGTGACACCGCGTGTCCGTACGACTACATGAGCGCAGAGAACGTTCACTGGTAACTATCATGCAGTCATCGCGGCCGCGAGTTGAGACTCTTTCAACCTTTTGTTTTGTACCAGTATGGGTCACGATTATAATAAATATGTATCTAAAATTAACTAAATTGTAAAATACGTTGCGAGTTCAAAATTAATCCGAAGTGATTTCCACTAATCCGCGATTGGTAATTGTTCATTTTAATGAATCTCAATTAATTAAATCGATTGTGAATTAACACCTAAGTGTGGGGACTAGTAAAGTTGCAATACTAACGTTTGAGAGATACTGTGTTGATATTTAACATGAAAATTGTGTGTTATTGTGTATTTATGATTTCGGATGTGTCGTCGGCCGCTCTTTGGTAGAGTTCTACAAACAGCTACCGCGAACCATAGACAATACGAACCAAAAACAATACAAATCAAACGGTCGCAATTTTAATTTTCTTACCATCTAAAATACTAAATAAGTATTAAAACTGGATGTTTATTTATTCAAAGTTTTATCGTAGCATGCTCCAATACAATAATGATAGTATTATAAATCAAATTGACGATAATATTATATTTTTTCGATCTCTGGTCGCGTGGTCGCTGTTTGTATAAATCTTCCGTCGCTAGTGGTCGGGAATATAAATGGATTTAGCGAAATTGATTTTAGAATAGTTCCATTTTGTTAGACAAAACTAAAAGTAATATTTATCTATTAAACTTTTAAGAGTCAGACCCTCGAACTACTTGATAATATCGATAGTATTAAGTGCCACTTCACTAGAATAGAATTTAAAACAGTAGCATGTAATAAATGGTGGCAATATTTTATTTCTATATAACACTTACATTGACATACTTATCATGAATCCATACAGTCCATAATTACGAAACAACGACGAAATCTATTCTAAAATTAATTATTTCTAAATCCGTCCTGCAAACTAATCTATTGATATTCACTATCGATAACGAAACGTTAAATCGATTACGCCGGACCCAATCAAATGCTGGCAGTCACACTGTCGGTATATTTATTGTTAGTGAACAGATGTTACCATTCACTATAAAACACTCGACTCTTTTGTTCTTTTAATTGTAAGTTAATTTCTATCAAGTAATTTTAAGAGTGTTTGTTGTACTCTTAAGTTTGGAAGCTAACGCGCTAGTTTTAGCATTGTAATTAGGCGATATATCAATACAAAAAAAAAAGTGTAGTTAGTACAGAATTTAGTAACCATAGGTACATAATAGTGATGTTGATAAATCGACTAATTGCAATGCTAAAGTTCGCGAGTGTGCAGGGAACTTGAAACGTTGCCACTTGCAAGACTCTGTGGAGTTTGCGCCGTGGGGAGCCTTAGTTTACTAGTAAATAGATGTGTATCATTATTGTACAAAATGCACTCGACATATAGGCACATTGTTATAATAGTAAATAATACCCGAGAGATATAAAGAGAATGAAATAAATGCATAAAGTTAAATATTTTCATACGTTTTTGCACGTAACTTCGTGACGTCGATTCGGTGACGTGAACGCAGCGTTGTAGTTTTTATAATGTTTTGGCGGGAGGACGGCGTATTTTATTTGTAATATAATATGAAAGGTCGACCAAGATAACATCGGTTTTGAGCGGCTATTTCAAGCTGAATAAGATCGATGATAGGTTCAGTTTCGAGACGGCGTTCTCCCGCACAAAACGCTGGCCGCTATTGTACGATGTAACGTTAGCGTTTTTATATTTAAGAGAATTCACGACCAATAATTGTAATTAAATGTGGAACTTGATAATTTCTTAGTGAATGAGATAATAATCGCGACTGAATGTTTTAACAGTTTGTCTGTTCGGGCTTCCAGTAAAACTAAAATTTTATTTTGACGCCCCATTTATTTCGTTTTCCCTCCATTTGTCGACTTTGTTCCCACCATCGATTCATCTAATTTTAATCCGAAGATTTTACACCAAATCTATAGACAATGAACCAGTGAATCTTAGCTTCTATTTCGCACTAAGCATAGTCGATTATCGAATGAATTTAGTTTTCTAATATAGACGCTAGTGTTTTTTTATCACGATTATTGAACACTTAGTATAGGAACGTATGAAATCGCTCGCCTTAACGTTCATCATTTACAATAACGATTGGTTGTAACTAAATTGAACCTTGCAATGCACTATTTGCTGACAAAATCATAATAAAACTTAATAATTAAATGGTGGACAAGACGACATGGGGTGTCCTACAGATCTATTTAAATGAATAATATTTTATCGGTCGACGCGTGGTAGTAAATCGACACATCTGTAGGCGTCTGTGGCTCATGTAGCCTTGTTTCGTTCCTATGACTAGGAATACAATCCCAAAGCAATAATATTTGGATGTGACATTTTATTTAAAAGCACATTTTAGACAGCTTTTACACTATTAGCTTAGATGGCCGTACATTACAGTATTTTATAATTTCTCCCGAAGTATATGTTCGTTTGTCCCCCTTCCCCTCTTTTAATGACGTTCAATGTTAGTCGGACAGTGATAGTTACAATACATAATGTGTATAGTACGTACGTAGATATAATGAGAAAATATTTTAATAATTAGTAATGAATTTATTGCCTGAATAAATTGTGCCCTATAACTGTGTGCCGTGGTAATTGTCTGTTAATATTAGTGTATAGAGCGAGGTGCGGCTAGTCTGAGCGCTGGACGGCGACAAACTGTTTTGTAAACAAACCTTTGTTTTTTCTTAAATTATTAATTACTAAATCGGTCCGGCCGATGTACAATCTCTTGTAAATTTTTATGTATAGATGGGGATATTAATATATGTTACGTTTTAAGTACTTGTTTTCTTTTTAAAATCATATTTAGTTTGGGGAGTAGCGGTTGTAAATAGACGTGGAGACTAGCGAATCGATCCCGAGAGGAGCGACTCCTGTAGACATGCAAAAGCCTTATACTGTAATATAAAAGTATGACTTGCTAGCTTGTACCATATAATTATAGTGAATGAACTCTCAACTAGCTGTGTATATTGGGTGTATAGTTATCATTTTTAGTTTATTTGTTTTGTTTTTATTTTCGACTAATGATAGTAATTTATGCCGATAAATAAATATCTATATTGTACGTTTATATATCTACAATGAAGAAAGAGAAATACAAATAGTTTTAATAACACTTATAAATATAGTTTAGGGGTTACACCACACGAGAGTAGGTTATAGTTTTGTTTACATTCTATGGAACTTGTAAATACATGCAGAAATAGTAAAATGAAAGAATTGATACAATAAAGTTAACGTTATGTTATTTGTAATATTTTTTCTAGTTCGTGTTGTGCGGCACGCGCCGCGGGGAATCAATTTAGGACAATGATAAACGATGCCTGTAATTTTTTTTTTTGTTGCTGGCAATTTTATGAAGTTCAGTTTTATATTGTGCATTATTTTCTCATGTAAGTTGCTTTCACTGTCGTTTCTAGATTATTTTTAAAAATCATATAATTATTATATTGATAAAAAGTACGATGAGTCAAGCTGATTATCATCATATTATAACGATTGAAGAAATTATATTGATAAAAGTACGATTGAGTCATGCTGATTTATCATATTATTACGAATGAAGAAATAAGGAATATTATTGTTCTGCTATTATTAAATTTGTAAAGTTAGTTTATTAATAAATGAATAAAAAATACTTGTGGTTTTAATTGTGGAATATTTTTTCGAACTTTCCCAACAGAAAGAAGCCCTGTCAACATTACCTCATACACACACACGGACCAATTCCTGCTGCATGCGATGCATGATTTATTAGAGTGAGACAGCACTTTATTGTGAGCTCCACCGCTTCTGGGTAGTAGAGTAGTACAATCGATTTATCACCGCGCGTGCCGCAAGTTTCGGTCAAGTACCAGCTACATTGGAAGTATTCTTATTATCATTGCGATAGTAATATATCTAATCTGAGTAGAGCAAAATAATTTCTAAAAAACTGAAGACATGTATCTAAATGTCATCCGCAAGCTACTATACACCTAGCAACACTTGCTACTGTGTGTTGCCATACCCACCCGTCCGACAACTACAACGATCGATAAAATTAATAGTCGACGTCGATCGATATTATAGGGATGCTAGAAGTGTCAAAAAGGATCGATATTTATAAAAAATATCAATAACGATTTCGATATATCGAACAAAACATCGATATATCGGGGTTTTTTTTTTTTAATATATTTTGTTCAAGTTTTATAATTATTTTTACACCAAACTAGGAAAAAAGTATACTTTTTACGGCTCTGAATCTTATTCAGTGACGACAGCGGTGTTGCCGGCGTTCAAAACGATATATTTGCAATAAAATATATCGTTTTTGATACATATTCGTCGATATATCAAAATAATAAATATCGCCTAAATATATCGAACAAAAAATATCGATATTTTTCTGCAAGCCTACGATATTACTGCTCTGCTCAAATACACGATTCAATCTATCGAGTCTTATCGAGTCGGTCGGATTACTGTAGCAAGAGCTTTTCTGCTACAAATCACTACAGAAAGACGATGCTGTCTTGAGCAGTTAGGTAGGCACTGAAGTTAGTTGACCAAGGAAATGAAATGATCGACCAAGGACGATTACAAGCATCATTTTTTTTGGGAGTTCTAGCAAATAATAACATTTCACAGTAACTACCAAAACTAATCGAACAAGGCGGTCTGCCAAATTCGATCGCCTATTTATTGATAGCTGTTCAATGTAAACCATTACAACGTTATACAGACAATCGTGCAATCGTCAGTGTTCAAAGGGTCTGATGAAACGTCGATCGCAGTATTCGCAGTTGCTAATAACACTACTAAATAAATAATTAGGCATGTTAGTAATGCAGTTGTGCTGTACTGAATTTGATGACTGATAAACGGAAGCCGATATTTTTTCATCTTTATGGCTAAGAAATCTGCGTGAAACAGAACGTTACAGAAAATGTTTGCTGAGAACACACACGTGATTTTTCAACCAATCAGGAAGCTTAACTTCTGGAATTGTTAAACCTTGTGATTGGCTGATACATCACGCTTGATGTAATGGCCAATAGGCATGTAGATCCGTAACGTAATCTCCATTCAGGAGTTTTTTGCAATAAAAAACAGTTGAAAATTGCACTTGCTGTTCTCGTGTGCTTTGCGATTTTTCGTAAAACTAACTAATTAAATGTAAGTATCACAATATATTTTAGTCTTTTAAGTTATGGCTTGTAATTGGAGTAGTTTACGATAAGTTTTAACTTGATCATTACGAAAAAAATGCCATGAAAATGTTATGTAAGAACGTTGTCAATAGACACTCGTTACTCATGAAAATAGTTTTCCTCATTCCATCACATAGTCGTAATAAAATTAGTCTTTTTGTCTAGATAACAGTCTTCTGCTGCGTCTCATTATTGATTTTTAGTAATTTGTACGATGTTCTAAATTCAATTGCTGTTATCATCTTATCTGATTTGACAGCAGGTTCTCTTTAAAGGAGCTGATAGGAAAACTCATTTAGAAATTAATTAAGTAAACTATGTTTAACATTTTGAGGGACACTAAACGTCCATAATAGGCGGTATAAATCAAAAACTTCTTTTTTGTCTCTTTCAGAGTCCTTGAATGCGTTAAAACCTTTATTAATGAATTTAATTCAATTTGTTGGTTTTAGAACTTGATTTATAAAATAAGTATTTAAGGATATCTAATTTAGTTATGAAAATTATTACTCAGTGATTATTTAAAGCCTGAAATAACAGGAATGAAAAAATCTGAAACCGCAAGTCTTGTCAAACATTCATACAATTCAACAATATTGATCATTGTTTTATTTAAGTATAAATGCAGAATGTAGTATTGAACTTCTGAATTATAACATATACAAGTTCTATTGATAAAACATCCAAAACATTAAAAGATTGTCTGTACGAAGATCACCTATAGTACTTACACTAGTTTTAAATACTTGTTTGTCCTTTTTGTTTTATTTAATAAATGAATTAAAAGGTATACATGATTGCGCAAAAATGAAAAGTGCTAGCACACCCTGCTGACCGGTGAATACTTTTAACAACAGCAAAAACAACTTTCATTGATTCTCATAAAAAACTCCTTTTTTTAATTCAGATGGCAGACAAGGCTGTATCCACTGCGAGCAAGCCCGTGATGAGGGGGCTCCTCAACTCTCAGATCAAGAAGAACCTGATCGTGTCTCTGGTGCTCGCTGGAGCATCAGCCGTCGCTTTCAAGCAGCTTCTAGGCAATGAGCGCAAGAGGAAGTACGCCGAGTTCTACAGGTGAGACAATACTTCTTTTGATTGTATTAAAGGATTATAGGACTAGATAATATGAATGAAATTGAACCCAAAGGAATATGTAAGTATCATAGCAGGTAGCATTCTGTAGATTCTGGCTACCCCCATGGGAAAAATACATGAGTTAACAGATGTAAAGGATTATATTTAATTTTTCAGCCAGCTCTCTATATTGCCCAAACCAAAGCCACTTATAACATTATGTGATGCACCTAAAATGGCATGATACCAGCTGTTTGTGCCACTTGCAATTTTTGGGCCAATATTGTAAAAGTTGTGAATTGTTAGCATAGAACAAATAGTTGGATGGCTAAACGAATATCTGGCTCCTGCAAAACAGGTATTCTAACCTAGCTCTGGAGTCAAGGTTTCACTTTTTTTTTTAACATCCGTTTATGCCAATAAAGAAAGAAAGAATTTACTATAATATTTGGATATTGAATATGTAGAAAAGAACTTATGTATAGTACAACTATTTTCTTAATGTGTCTCTGCAAATTTTGTGTTTCGTCAGTCGTCGGATTTCTATCAGTTGCAGTGGCACTGGAAGCTCTCAATCGACTTGGAAGTACATTGAGAGCGTCCGGTCTGCACCAAGTGCAAAGGGCAACTGATAGAAATCCGACGACTGACGAAACACGAAGTTTGCCGAGGGAAATTAAGAAAATAGTTGTAATGTACTTTTGCTATGCTGTTTCGGTAGTAGTAATTTCCAAAGATGAGTCAGTCCATGTAAAATACTATTCAGCTGCATCTAGTTAGACTGGAAGCCGACTCCAACATAGTTGAGAAGAGGCTACGCAGATGATGATTGTGATGATTACATTATTATGTCATTTTAAATAACTAGATTCCGCCCTCGGCCTCGCCCGCGATGTGTGTCTATAAAAAGTAGCCTATGTCCTCCCCCAGGATGCCATCTATCTCCTTGCCTTTTATCGAAATCCGTAACATACAGAGAAACAGACAGACAGACAGAGTTACTTTCGAATTTATAATATTACTAGTTGCGCCCCGCGGTTTCACCCGCGTAAGTCTCGATCCTGTGGGAATATCGGGATAAAAAGTATCCTATGTGTTAATCCAGGTTATAAACTATCTGTTTGCCAAATTTCATCCAAATCCATTCAGCCGTTTTTGCGTGATTGAGTAACAAACATCCAAACACACAAACTTTCACATTTATAATATTAGTAGGATAGTAGGATTATAGTAAGTATGGATTTATTTTGTTTCCAGGACATACGACGCTGAGAAGGAGTTCGAAGAGATGAAGAAGAAGGGTCTATTCCAATCCTGCTAAACGTGAACAGTTATAGAGTAGTATTAATTTTATTTCGCTGTGAAAATGATTTAATTATAAATAAAATGACCTAAAAAAAAATATTTTATTTATGAAACATTCAATTTACGATCAAATAAAATTTTACCTATTATTTTGAGGGGTTTGTAGCCAAATGGTGGCAAAAACCGAACCCGTATAATATCTTCATGTCTGTCTGTCCGACAATGGAAAGGTTTTTTCTGTGGCCGGCTAAACAGAGGTGTAGTGAAATTACGAAAATAATGCTTCATTCGCCATTATGGGGCTACAATATCGCGAACTAAACTTCGTGGCGCTCTCTCGCACACTGATCGACATCTCGCTGAGCAACAGAGAGCGCCAGAAGTATAGTTCGCGATAACGCGACAATGGTGCCGATTCCCTTGTTCACAAACTAAACTAAATTTAAGTTCAGTGCATCTTTTTCTTTCTATTTAATTAAGAAAAGGACAGAAGATAAATTTTAGTTTAGTCCTGTCTAACTGTCACTACTCCAAACAAGTTTAGACGCGATTAAAAACTGGCCAACTAAAATTACGTCAATTTACGTCAGGCGCCGATTAATTTGACAGGACTAAACTAAAATTTATCTTCTGTCCTTTTCATAATGAAATAGAAAGAAAAAGATGCACTGAACTTAGTTTAGTTTGTGAACAAGGGAATCGGCACCAATGTGGCCCCAGCATTAGGGTAAATCTTACCGTTGTACTGACTATCGAAAAATCTGAAGTTTGCTATCCTTATTCATATTTTCAGGTCGTCGTAGATTTAACTCATTTGTGGTAACGGACGTAGATACCGTTTTTGCACTAGAATTCGTATTTTCAATGTCGGAATTTTTAGAGGGATTTTTCGTACTTAGGTACTGTTTTTATTTTTTTCGTGTTGGGTGTTCCTCCTCGCTGTGCGTTTCTCAGGGCTGGGTCCACTACTCGCAGAAGAACCATTATCATTATCTTTTGAGCTCGCAGAACGAACCCGTTTATGCGATGATGAGTCAGTAAACAAACACCTAACACTTTCTGCCCTACATTATTACTTATTAAGATATTCTATAACAACGGAAAGGTAAAAAGATTCAGGAAACTAAAACTGAAATGGTCACCAAACTTTTATAATGCAAGAAGTAGGTAGGTAGAATTTTTTCGCGATGTTTAATAGGGAATATGCATGTGATTCAAATAAAGGTCAGGTATTTTTTTTTATAAATTATATTACTTCAGAATTATGCCTCCAATACTTTTGAATAATATTTCTTTTTGAGCGAGAAATTAATTTTTTTAAAGTGCCAAAAACGGGGAAATTCAAATACTTGAAAAGCGACGGTATTGGTCAGAGCGGATGTGACGTAGGAGTATTTGATATTGACTTGACACTTGATTGTGTGTTGTCATAGACTGTCACGTCACCACACCAAGCGCGCCTAATGGAGGCCGTTTAGATAGCCCGGGTCGGTTGGATATTTAAAAAAAAATTTGAAGTACCTACTTTCAATTGCTTTTTTGGCGTCGAATTTTTTTGTAGGTACTATTATTTGGCGATGTAAACTCTCGAATAAAAATATTTAAAAATACATGCATATTCCATATTAACGTTAAACAACTGAACGTATTTTTAAGCCTTATTGACGGTAGGCCGAGGCGCGTGAAATAAAAAATCACCCGTGCGTACACGGGCGATTTTTTATTTCACGCGCACTGGGTTTTCAACGCACTCCCTAGCGCCGAGAGTTGAAAATCCAACAGTGCTTTTTGCGCGCTGGGATGCAGTCTGTTGGATTCTTAATGCTCGGCTCAACACCGAGACTTGAAAATCCAGTGCGCGATAAAATTCCGCCGCGATATTTTGACGTCCGCGTCCGGGCGAAGGTGTGAACATGTGCTACACAGAGTACTATGATGTGCTAAATCAGAATCAAGCTCTCAAAAAACTAATTAATCTGTGATCACGAGTACTTTGTACCAACGGTAAGTATAGAGGGCACCACCAGCAAAGCGGCAAAGGAAATCGATGAAAGACTGGTGCTTGACTCACGATGGATAAGGGGATAATGTGGAAGGTACATTGAAAGGAGTATCTCCAATAAAAAAATCAAGTCCTCTAAGCAATAGTTTTTTTTATATTTTTATGAGAATAACGAAGGGCCCGTTCGGTTAGCAACGAATAACGAATAAGTGCCCCACCGGATGGAAACTGAAATTAAATGCCGTTTCTGTCTTTGCGGCGGAGGTACCTACATTGTATTTTTCGTTCGTATTAGACAGGTTCATTCGACAAGCTAACAGTCTACATTGGTTTTGTTGCTGAGGCTCAGAGGGATAGATAGAAACGCAAGACATGGGTTCCAAGATATTGATACAAAACAAATAAAATTTGTAATAAATAAACAAGTATTTTTCCAATAATTTAATCAGGACATCAAGTAATACGTAACTTTCCAGAATACATAAATAATTTTAACAATTTAATCGATTACACCGTTGCCTTATCGATTATATTACATTAGTCGCTTAAATTTTACTTCAAATTGATCGCTACTTTGACTAACATAGAATATCAGTAAGACAGGGCCAGCCTGTTTCCACTACAAAGTATTATCGATGCTAAAATAAATAATTTTAAAATAACTGTTCACATATCAATAAAAATGTTTTCATCGAAAAATTGTCGTTAAATTTTCGCACTCATTTTATTGGTGTGCCAACAGCTTTATGCATTCCATTGATGTTCGCTCGAAACGATGCAGAAAATAATGATCTCCAGCGAGCGAAAAAGTTTAACGCATTTTCAAAATAAAAAGGATATTTTGATTTTTTTACTCGTTGACCGCCACTACACAACCGATACAAACATAAACAACCTATGAATGACGCTTTAGGCTATCCACACACGGACCATTCGCGAACGCTACTTGTGGTTGTGGCAAGCGACAGCCATTTTTCATAAGGAGCTTGCCACACACGATAAGACTCAAAAGGCTCGCTGAATGTATGAAAGTGACTGTGGATGACCACGTCTGGCGGTCGGTCGCGAGTGGCACACGTGCGATTGCACCTAATGTTCCTTAGAGCGGTCAAATAGTTGAATTACAAATCAAGAGCGATCCCACGTTTTGTGCGATAAAGAAATAGGCAAGCTATACAGAGTGTACGCTTGTAGGGTTCCATAAATACAATCACGAACGAAACTCATTGAGCAAACATAACAGCTTAAAAGATTTGAATCCTAAGTATGAAATAAACAAAGGTTCATAAAAGGTAATACAAATAGGAAGCTGTCTTCAGGCACCAGGCATTTCGAAATTAATCTTACTTTAGTCTGCGGACGGACAAAATGGACGACAAACAAACACAAAGAAAGATTTACGGAACCCTCAAAATTATAACAATAAGGCTGGCCACACGCGAGCCACTCATCTTCGAAGACAGCCAAGTGGTATTAGTGGCTCGTGTGTAGGTTGCTTAGCTTACCAGTTTATTTGTTTATTCAAATGGTTAAAAAAAAAACAAAATTAGAAGTTAATTATGGCATCGGAAGTTACGTTAAATAAATCACATAGAAGACATTAAGATTCAGTTCAATCACTTTACTCAATAAATTTAGATTTAGAATGAGATAAGTAGTCATCGTTTATTCTTTATAAATAAATCGAATTTATTTTAATTTGTATTTTTCAGTATTTATGTTCAAATATTATACGCTTTTTAGTCATTTGAGGTATTTACGTATTAATATTTGGTTTTTATTTTTATAAGTATTATTATCAGTAATAACAACCTTTTTAATGTACGTACGTTTTTTTAAGGCAAATGTTAGTTATTAACTAAGTTATATTTTACTTTATTTATCTTGTTAGAAAGTAAAGGAGAGAAAAGAATGCTTGAACGACTGATGTCCGGTTAAGGTGTGGTTCTATGAAGTGTAACAACAGTGATTACTTATCTCACAACTAGACGATTACAACTAGATTATAGTATAGATTGCTTTGGTCGTATATAGTTTTTACAGCCACCGACAAAATAAACAGTTCCAAATTAAACGCGCTTTAGTCCAGCCAAAACGTCCAACAAATAAACATAAAAGGCATGCGTGCATTTTGGGTAAACGCTTGTCTTTGAAATAATTAATGTTTAGTGGTGGATAAAACCTATCCGATGGCAAATTTTAGGACTCACGTTTTGAGAGTTTCAAGCTACAAACATGTTAGAACAAAATATACATAGTATTCATTGACATATTTGGCCAAAGACTAGGTACCTGCCTCTGTTTAACCGACTTCTAAAAAGGAGGACGTTCTCAATTCGACTGTATGTTTTTTTGTATGTTTGTTACGTGATTATGAATTGATTTTGATGATTCTTTTTTATTCAAGAGCAGACGGTTTACCCAAAATACACGACTAAATGACGAATTGGCTGCATGATTTAACATCGACAATTATGTTTTTTGTAACACGAACTATGTGTCTTGTGTGATTAGGTAGGTACATACAACTGTCCATTTTAACTTGCATCAAGATATCGGTATTTACTTGAAGACGTCAAAGCATCCTGTCAGAAACGCGTCCATTGCACGGCGTCGTACACAGCAGTGAATGCTCTAGCCTCTTGTTATAGTTCTAATTACCTACATCGCTAGTTGTAGCGAGCCTGTTTACCTACGAATAAATCACCATGCCTAAAATTGTCTGTATAAGCACACTCGCACACGGTATAAACGCCCCCGTAAACTGGCGCGATGTCGCGGGCGCGACATGCAGCGCAAAATTTGTCGCGCCAGTTTGCACGAGGCTTAAATTTTGTAGATCCTACAATTGGTTAGATTTATTTTTTGTATGACTTACGTTTTCTAGGACGTGTGCGTTGATACATTTGATATCTACTGTTTAATTTAGCTCCTACAAAAATCGGCCACCAATTGTATGCCGTCTGCGAGCGCTCTAAACCTGGCTAAAGTTGAAAAACACACACAAACGAGAGTTTTATTAAAAATTCTTTGATATCGAATCATTAAATATAAGTTGGATCCTTAAGCATCCGGTTTGGTTAGTTGCTACATTACAGATTTGAAAATGTAATAAGACATGGCGATAAATTCGGGAACTTCAAAGTCAGGAGCAGTTATGTATAGGTTTAAATCACCGATGTTATCTCACGCATACAAAATAAAACAAAGTGAGTGCATTAGGTAACTATTGTGTGCATCCCTTATTATTAATCAAACATGAATGATTATCCTATATTTAGTTTACTATTTGCTTATAATATAAGAAGTATAAAATGGCAGTAGAAATAAAATGAGGGCATTTACAAGGATATTTTAGTGGAAGTCTAAATTGAAATAAATACATGTTTTAACAAATGTTTTTGACAAGGTTATAAAACGCTAAAGGTGATACTAAGCTAGATTTTTTATATCCGAATTTGATACAGACTATTGGATACATTTATTGGAATCGAACCTTAAGGGGTATCAGATGACAAAATAAAAATGGCGAATTCTGGCGCCAAAATCGTATTTGAAAAATTCAAACGCAGTTTAGGGCCCTATCTCATTAGGTAGGACACCAATGGCGGCGCAACCAGCCGCGCTACCAACAAAATGGTGATTTGATAATTCGTATTTTCGCGAAATCCCTAAGGATATTGCGAAAACCCGGATAATTAGAACATGGTATTAAAAAAAAAAAAAAAAAACTGCGTTAAATACGCTAGGTTAGAACTGGTATACCAAGGAACTTCTTAGAAAGATTCACATATTCAGATACACGACATTCACACGAATGTCGTATATCTAAGTACTTAATTTATTTCCATAACACCTCGTAGCGTAGCAAGGTATAATAGGTACGCGAATAACAGAGAAACGATCGCTTTATGTTCGTGGCCTAGTAAAGCCGTCCGAACCAAAATATCTGGTCGCACGAATACGCGATAACACTTTTTGTTCGGTGAACCGGAACACGTGGTCGCGCCGACAGAGGCCGCGCCTTCTGGTTTTACGAACAAAAAGTGACATAAACGCGACCATCTAGAGATGGGTAGCACACCTTTATAAAATGAGTAGCACACTGTGCTACCACGAATGAGGCGAGGCTGCGGTGGCTTGTGAGCACGAACGTGCTGTGAGTGTGTCAGTGAGTCAGACTCGCCGAGTCGCCGAGTCACCGCGCGAGTCGCGTGTGTGCTGTGTAGTGAGTAGTGACGACAACGCGACACGACACGGCACACATACGCAATTGAGTAGGCAGACGCGCGGTGAGTTCTGTCTGTGGTGTATGTTTGTGCTAGCAACAGTGAACGAAGACATCAATGATCAAAATACACAAAAAGAGTGAGTCAATCAACTGACTCATTTCGTTCAAAACTCACAAGTACAAAATGTTCTGTGTGTAGCTACGTAGCCCATCAAAATAAAATTAGTGAGTGACTCTTTTCATCCGAGTGAGTAGCTACAATTGTGCTAGCACGTGTGCTGAGTTACTCAACACTACGACCATCGCATAATCACGCGACCGGTCACTTTGGTTACGAGGTAAGGATTTTTATGCGAATTGACTCACTCATGCTAATTAAAGTGTGTATGAGTCAATTTGTATGTCTTCCGATGAATGAATGACGAAGAGCAGCGGTGGCCCAGTGATAATGTGCACGTCTTACAAGTTGTAGATCGTAGGTACGAACCCCGACATGCGCTTTACGTTGTGTAAAGTATTTCATCACCACTGCTCCCAAAACGGTGAAGGAAAGCATCGTGAGGAAACCGGCATGTCCTAGAACTCTAGAACCAAAAATTCAAAGACATGTGACATCTACCAACCCGCACTGGGCCCGCGTGGTGGATTACGGCCCACTCCCTCTCACAGAGAGGAGGCCTGTGTCCCAGCAGTGGGAACGTTATAGGCTGATTATGCTTATGCATGAATGTATGATTATATTTATTTATAGGACCACCCTTTTACTTAATAATTGGCCATTTCCAAGAGGATAGAAAAAATTGAATATAAGCTACAGAAAAAATATAGGGGAGGGAAAAAGGTAGTCCATAGACAAAATGAAATAGACTTAGTAATAATCTTAAACCTATTTTCACAAAATTACATCTAAACATCAACATTACAGATAAAGAATTCACTAAATACAATTTATTTAATTATGTAATTATTAATAAGCGTAATAGATCAAAACATTAATGTTTTTTTTTATTAATTTCTTTTTTTTCGTGTCTCCTCGGCGATACTAAGCCACTGTGATTGCTTGTTTTTTTTATTGTGACCCAAAGATATTTTTGAAGCTTTTAGTATTTTTTCCTTCGAAAAGAAAAAAAAAGGAAAAAAAATCAATGTTCATACGTAATGTAGAGATAAACCAGAAAAGATATGCGCTTCGGTAATCTTCGTGTTTCCGAATTAGCACGAACGTCGCGCCACAGAGTAACCCTCATAGAGGCAATGCTTCTATGATTTGTATTACCGCGCTACCATTGCGCGTTTGTATAAAGTTTACTCTCTGTCGGGTTACCTACTCCGGACGCAGATCGTCATCTGCCCCTCAAAAGTTTTGAGGAATTGCATAGCCTTGTTAATACACAATTTTGTAAGTATGGTGATACATAATCGGCAAGTACTTTCCAAGGTGTTAACAGCTCTTTGTTAGATCTCATTATACGCCTTCGTATTTCCGATGACGGACGATTATTCCCGAAGCGCATACTTTTCTTGCTATAACTGTCTCTTGCATAGATCTTAGATACTATTTCTATAATATCGATATTGTTGTGCTATAGGTAGGTATTATTTTGACGATGTCCAACGCAAAATTCTACTGATGATATATCTAACAAACAAGAACTACATTTTGAGATTCATCAATTAATTTGTTTCAAGATTTTGTTGACACCGCTTACAGTAGTATTATTTTAATCTTACTTCGTGCGGGAAAGAGATGGAGCTATACGTCCTGTAGAGCTTCATCTCTTTCCTACATTGAAGTAATATTCGGGGCCTGATCGAATTAATATGTAATACTGCCATGAAATAGCCGATGTATGCAATCTTCATAGTTTTTGTTCCACTAATTTTGCATCACTGCCACAGTGATCTTTATCCTCGTTACGTTAAGGTTGCTTTTGGTTTGCTACTGTCAGAGATAGTATAACTGTGAACGGACTGTGAGTCCCGACGCACATCTGGCAAGGGGTTGTCACTGACAAACAGAAATCGACCCTGCGCTAGTTGTAATAAAGTTCCAAATAATAATTTAATCAAGATTTGTGTCGGACACCACTCAAAAAAAAAAAAAGTTAAAGTGGCTTTCAGTACTTCAAATCCTTTGCCCAAACATTAACATCACTTCTGGACCTGCTATGAGTTCTCCAGACCTTTAACTTCGAAGGTTTTTCCCTCTAGATTCTCGTCTCCATAGTCCCGGTCATCGAATTCGGAGTCTTTGCCGTTTTGGACTGACTCTACGGCTGGACCATGGAGTTTGACACATAGAACCTCTTTGTAGTTTTCTAGAGCGAGTGCTAGGACCGAGCCGCCGAGTAGGACCTCGCATGATGTTATTCTCTCTGGTGGCGTGTAAACTGCTATCAGTTTTCCTGTGGATATAAAGAAATTAGTAGTTATTTTCTTTTTTTTGTATAAAGTTCTTAATCTAATCAGCAATGGGGAAGTGTTTTTTTTCTTATCGTAGCTAATATTGTAAACATCACAATGCTAAATGACTCATGCCTGTAATTCCATCGGCACCTTTCAAACCGAACCTACGCTGCGAACTAGGAATTGTAGTATAGTTTTCACCTTTCACGAACGTGCGTCATTGGTGCCGATTCTGTTGTTCACAAACTAAACTAAATTTAAGTTCAGTGCATCTTTTTCTTTCTATTTCATTAAGAAAAGGACAGAAGATAAATTTTAGTTTAGTCCTGTCAAACTGTCACTACTCCTTAAAAGTTTAGACGGGATTAAAAACTTGCCTACTAAAATTACGTCAATTTACGTCAGGCGCTGATTAATTTCACAGGACTAAACTAAAATTTATCTTCTGTCCTTTTCATAATGAAATAGAAAGAAAAATATGCACTGAACTTAAATTAAGTTTAGTTTGTGAACAACAGAATCGGCACCGTTGTAATTTATACCTTATAGCAGTGATATAAGAGTCAGTTCATTAACGATTCTTACCAGTATGCAAGTCCCACAGCCTGACGGACAGGTCCCGGCACGTGTCGTCCGTGGACATGAGCACGCCGCCCGACTTCGCCAGCCGCAGCATGGAGGGCGCCGACACGTGCCCGCGGAGCGTGAGGCGGCAGTTACCTGGCGAAAAATATAAATATAATATAAGTAATTTTATATTTCATGAAAGTCTTATTTATTTGCGCCCCGCGGTTTCACCCGCGTAAGTCTAGATCCCGTGGTAATATCAGGATAAAAAGTATCCTATGTCCTATTCCAGGTTATGGTCTACCCCTGTGACAAATTTCATCCAAATCCGGTCAACTGTTTCAGTGTGAAAGCGTAACAAACAAATAAACAAACTAACTTTCGCATTTTTAAAAAAAAGTTTTTTTTTTGTTAAGGTACGTCATCCCCACGATGCTATACACAGACATTCAAGATCTAACGACTTCTCAAGCCATACACCAGCTCTTGAGGGCCTAGACAAGTGACAATCGCTTCGAAAGCGTTTCATATTTCGACAACGCCTTTCAACAGGATTGACATAAGCTTTTCAAGCGTATTCCTTCAGTTGCCTGTTGCCAAGGTCCCAGTATCCCTTTCGGACTTTCCCGCAACCCTGGCAGGACCCCCCTCCCCCTCCATACCTGCGTTACGAGTACGCAGTTGGCTAGTAGTCCCGGCTATGATTCGTAGATCTTCGACAGTCGTTAAGGGTATCAGGAGCCCGAAAGTCTGACAACCAGTCTTACCAAGGGGTATCGTATTACCCAGTAACTGGGTTGTGGAGGTCAGATAGGCAGTCGCTTCATGGCTGGAAGCCGAACCCAATATTGTTGGGAAAAGGCTAGACAGATGATGAGGACGGCTTCTAATTGGATTCAACCTTGAGAATGAACAAAAAAGCTGCATATGCTGACCTGTAACCAAATCCCACACCAATATCCTGGTATCAGCGAGCCCGGAGACCACGCATCCGTCCACCGAGCTGATGGCCAGCGCCACGGTGTCACAGCCTGGCTTCCACTTCTTGAACAGCGTGCCCGACTGCAGGTCGTAGACTACGATGAAGTTCGGACTGGGCTCGTCCAACTCTCGTGATACCACGCATACGTAGGAACCTGGGAAATGGGAAATTTCGGTGTAAGGCAAAAATTCGACTAAACTCCCTAGACCAGGGTTTCCTAAAGTGTGCGCCGTAGAAACTAAAGAGGGGTGCCGTGAGTTGATCCTCTATCGTCTATCTTTTTTGAGCGCTCGCATGCTCGCAATCGCATTGCCCGTTTATTTACAAGCGAGCCGATTGATTTGACTGTTACTCAGTTAAATCAATCCGCTCGCTTGTATATTTTCTTAAGTCTTTCTTGTTGTTTTCTGTTTCTATTCTTTTATAATAAAAAAACCCAATTTCATAATATGGATGTTTTAATTAGGGTTCCGTACCCAAAGGGTAAAACGGGACCCTATTACTAAGGCTCCGCTGTCTGTCCGTCTGTCACCAGGCTGTATCTCATGAACCGTGATAGCTAGACAGTTGAAATTTTCACAGATTATGTATTTCTGTTGCCGCTATAACAACAAATACCAAAAAAACAGAATAAAATAAATATTTAAGGGGGCTCCCATACAACAAACGTCATTTTTTTGCCGTTTTTATAGATAATGGTACGGAATCTTTCGTGCGCGAGTCCGACTCGCACTTGGCCGGTTTCTTTTTTTCCTGTTTGTTTTCATATCAAATGTAACCTCTAATTGTTTGTATAATATGATTTATATATTGTTTGTCTATGATTTATATGCCCATGTGCTTTATGGTATTAGAGTGATGTTCATTCGTTTTTGGAAAGTCTTCCATGCGTTTCATTAAAGTTCCTATCTACCTAACCTACCTACTATTATTGTAGGTACCTATTTCTTTCGACTGTATCTTTTTCAAATAGCTAGCTAGGGTAGGGCGCCGCGCCGTGACAAAATACTAAACTTGAAACTGCGCCGCGGGTAGAAAAAGTTTTTTTTTTTTTTTAAACTTTGCCCCACATTAGGAATTTCTTCCTGTATCGTGGGTGCGTTTACAAACAGAAACTCACATACACTAACACCCATTTATTAGATTAGATTAGATAGACACCCATAAATTAGATTGGGAACCCCTACCCTAGACTCTTCAAATAACTCATAGGTAAGCATTTGTTGTTCGTGTGTGTGGTGACTGGTAGCAGAGTTTTTATGCCAGGCATCTGACTTGGCTTCACATGCCGTCGATAAATATCTCAAATAATAAGCAATAATAATAATAAGATATCTTAAAAAATCAAGTATCTTGACTTAGCACACGAGGTTGTCCACATGTGGGACGTGTCTGCAATCATTGTACCGACAATCGTTACGGTCAATGGTCTAATAGCGGAGAGCCTCGACCAACATCTCAGGAGGCTCTCATTGCGCGGATGGGTCAAGGGCTTGATTCAGAAAGAAGTACTCGTGGACACGGCACGCATAGTGAGGAGGTTCCTCTCTCTAGAGCCCTGAGCACGGGCAGTTTGGACCCTGATCCTGATGCCGATGGGCTACTATATTCAAATGTGTGAATTAAAAAAACTTTTTACAAAAAAAAAAAAAAACAACCGACTTCCAAAAAACACTAAAAACGTGAAAAATAACTTTAATTTCGGAAGTCGGTGGCAAAACACGAAAATTGAAAAGCAAAGACACCTTTTGTAAAAAGTTTTTATTTTTCCCTTTTTAGTTGTGGTACCTACTCCACACAAATTCGAATACCACTACCTGGTATGTAAATAACAGTGAAGGAGTCAAACAATATATTGTCTACATACACTAAATGGGAAAAATACATAATTATTGAAGCTAACTCAAAAATTACGCAAGCAAAGTTAATAAAATTTATATGGGACCACCTCTGAAGCATGACCTACCAAACAAAAAAAAAATCATCAAAATCGATTCATAATTGGCGGAGTAATCGCGTAACATACACAAAAAAAAAAAAAAAAAAACATACAGACGAATTGAGAACCTCCTCCTTTTTGAAGAAGTCGGTAAAAAATGAAATAAAGGAATAATGTCTCTAATCTAAGCATATAATTAGCTGTAAGACTTGCCTTCATAAGTAATAGCAGCCTTGGATGTGATGAAGTCGTGGTGCGGTATCCTCAAGTCATACAGCAGTTTCCGAGATGTGAGCGACCATACCAGCAGAGGGAATGGCTTCTGGGTCTCGTCACCACATACTAGGACCCTGAAGCACCAGCGAATATTTTATTTGTGATTGGTTTAATCAGAAAACAAAATAATATGAAATGATGTGATAAAAAGTTTTAAACAATGTAATATTTTTAGTTAACTAAAAAAATAAAAAACACGCCTGCCCTGCTAAAAAACGAACTAAAAAGTAAAAAACAAGTTGATAAAATTGTCATTGCAGTCTGTGGAACACTTTTTAATCTAAGAGGTCCCCCGACTGCAATGACAATTTGATCAACTTGTTTTTTACTTTTTAGTTCGTTTTTTAGCAGGGCAGGCGTGTTTTTTAATTTTTTAATTAATTATTTATTTTTATTTTATACATTTTAGTGACAATTTAGTTTTGGAATGTGCTCATCAAGGCCTTCAATTGGATACCCATATAGTAAATAATTGAAGTTTATTTTTTTCACATTTGAAAATGGCGCCATACTGCCGCCATATTGTTTTTTTTTTTAAACGTAACCTATGTCACTCGGGATAATGTAAGGATTCTAACGATACCCCATATATCCAAATCCATTCACGCATTTTAAAGTCATGGTGGAATAAAGAAACTCACATACATACATACATACATGAACCCTGAAAACATTACACTCCTTTTTGGGCAGTCGTGTAAAAATCGATAAGAGTATTTATTTATTTATTTATACAGGTTGTAAGGGTGAACACCGTTGTCACTCAAACCATGGGTAGTTGACTTAAATATAAAAATAAATGACCGAGTAACAACAAAAAAAAAACACCGTGCTGACTGACTGAGGGAAGGGTCGCGCTCGCGGCCGGTCAGGTCAGGTCCCGCGACCCCCACCCTAGGGTGAATAGGTGAAAAAGTTGTCATTTTCCATTGATTTTACGTTCTATAAAAGAAACCAAACCACTGGTTTCAAGGATAACGGTGTTAACCCTAACACCCTGTATATTCCCAAAAATGAACTTAGTATAAAACGTTTCTTACCTTCCATCCCCTGAGACTAGCAGGGAATTAAGGAATCTGTCTTCACCAGCCTTGAATGTTGTCACGCAGTCACCTAGTAACCAAAGAAACAAATTAGGTTTTGACAAAAACAAATTACATTCGGTTGTCTTTGAATGAGCATCACTCTTCTAAAAGTAGTTCTTCGGGCCAGTCAGCATGTTAGACGGGTTTTAGAGTCACGCTGAGTCACGCTGAGCATCGGCGCTGATGGCGCAATATGTATGGCGGGCTTTAGAGTCACGCTGAGTCACGCTGACCGTCGGCGCTGACGGCTCAATATGTATGATTATAGCACTCGTCACAGCGCTGACGGCCGTCAGCGCTGAGCTGCGCTGAGTGCGATAATCATACATATTGAGTCGGCAGCGCCGACGCCCAGCGTGACTCTAAAACTGACCTAAAACCCGCCATACATATTGCGCCGTCAGCGCCGACGGTCAGCGTGACTCAGCGTGACTCTAAAACCCGCCTAAAGCCCGCCTTAGTAGCGGGGCAGTTTTTTTTTTTTGTAATGGGTTTTCGCAATTTGAGCTAGAAGGTTTTCGGCTGGTCAATCGTCATCCTGAGGATGCCTCGTGCAGAGGTGAAACACGTGTCGATTTCTTACAGGGTTTTTTAGGACTCTTGAAGAATAGTCAAGCGGAATAGGTTACTAAATATATCTACGTCTATTGTATTTTATAATGGATTTCCGCAAAGTCACGCCTGAATCAATTAACTATCTGTACATACACATATATAAACTTATACAAACTGCAATCAAAAGAGAAAAAATTACCTTTCATCCATCTTCTCACAAAAAATTATACATTCACGACACACATCTATCCATTTCCCAGCAAACAAGTCACATTCCGGTGTTGAACTCAGAAGAGCATTGAGCATGGAATGATGATGGGGGTGTTGGGGCTGACCCTGCCTGTTGCCCGCACGTTTAAGGATCGTCAACCATAGAGGCTATTTCTATAGCTATAATGATGCGTCAGGAATACTTACCAGTCTCAATGTTCATGAGGTTGACATACATCCTGTTTCTAGACAGTGCGACCAGGTGCTTCGGGTCGTGTAGACCGTAGTATGGCATCTTTTGGTTCATCACGCCTTTCAGCGCCACCAGGAATGTACCCTGAAAGACAACGGTTTGTTTTAAAATGGGGTGTATGTATTAATGTTGCATAAAGTTAAGTGACGTTCAAACATCAAAAATGTATGGTTAAACAGTCGCTAACTATTAACTTTAAGCAACGTTTATAAATAAACCCCAAGATATTTTTCCTATATGCCTCAAAGGTAAAGAGTTGGGTAAAACATCTGACTATTAATTAGATATTTTGCGAAAATAATACCTTACACAATTTATCTTACAGTGGATAATCCAGGGAGCCATCACCATCATTTTTAAACAGTCATAAGTATTTGATTTTTAATGTTACTTCGATGTGAGAGAGATGGAGCTACACAACTTGAATATCACTATCCCGTTTCTGCAACGGAACTGGCAGACCCATGTGTCAAATTTAATCCAAATCCGTTCAGCCGTTTTAGCGTGAAAGCGTAACAAACAAATAATTTGTTTATTTGTTTGTTACGCTTTCGCATTTATAATATTAGTTAGGATTACTTCAGTGGGGGAAAGAGATGGAGCTATACGTCCTGTAGAGCATCATCTCTTTCCTACACTGAAGTAATATTAAAATAATACTGCTGTAAGTGGTGGTCGTAGGCATTCAGGGCAAGATTCACAGATCGTACTTCGACTTTGTAGTCAAGTAAGCGTTTCATACGAATATCTTACAGTGGATAATCCAGGGAGCCATCACGATCATTTTTAAACAGTATTTGATTTTTAATGTTACTTCGATGTGAGACAGATGGAGCTACACAACTTGAATATCACTATCCCGTTTCTGCAACGGAACTGGCAGACCTTACTCGCGATCACTAGTCAGAGGAGTCTGAAGTTGGCACATTGAATTTTCCAAAGTTTATTGAGAGGAAGGGATCTCCATTCCTGCAAATCTTCTCACAAACATCACGCCTTACTTCTCCGAAGGGTTGTGCAGAATTGTACCTGTAGTAGGCAGGCACACCTTCGCCAGTAATGTTTCCTTTAAAGTCACATATAACAGGGGGCGAGCCTATTACCATCAACCGGGCACGAACCCAGACTCCGCGCTGCTTCCGAGAAATTCCAGATAGAAAACCCAATAACAATTTGCCCGACCTGGGAAGCGAACCCAGGACCTCATGCTCAGCAGTAGCGCTCCCGACCACTAGACCAACGAGACAGGTAAATCTGCTCATCAAAATCAATCTAATAAACTAACGACAGTGTTATGGTGTTCAACTTACCTGATCTAAGTTATAAACTCTAAGCTCCCTCCGACATAGCACCACACATTTATATTCGTCGATTGGCACCAAGTTTATAGGATGGGTCACACCGACCATTTTTCTTACCATTTGACACCTGAAAAGTTGTGTAAAAGTTAATAATTAAAGAACTAATAAGATCAGGGGGCCTACCACCACTGTTTACAGCAGTATTATTTGAATACTAGCTGCGCCCCGCGGTTTCACCCGCGTAAGTCTCGATCCCGTGGGAAGTATCCTATGTCCTATTCCAGGTCATGGTCTACCCATGTGTCAAATTTAATCCAAATCCGTTCAGCCGTTTTAGCGTGAAAGCGTAACAGATAAATAAACAAACTCTCTTTCGCATTTATAATATTAGTTAGGATTACTTCAGTGGGGGAAAGAGATGGAGCTATACGTCCTGTAGAGCATCATCTCTTTCCTACACTGAAGTAATATTAAAAAAATACTGCTGTAAGTGGTGGCCGTAGGCATTCAGGGCAAGATTCACAGATCGTACTTTGACTTTGTAGTCAAGTAAGCGTTTCATACGAATATGAACCTAATTCTCATGCATATAATGTGTATAAAAGTATAAGCAAATGTGAGCAAGCTTTTCGTACGAATATCAACATTAAACATATGCGAATAAAGTTCACATTCGTATAAGACTCTGTAAACGTGTAAAGATCCCAATACTCACTTCAATACATCCCATACACAGATCTCCTCTCGTTCCGTCGAGACAGTAGCCACAAATTTCCCCCGGCTATCAAACCTCACAATTAAATCATAATTCTTCGAATCAAACCCATCGTTCATCGAGAACTCCCTCTTTTCCTTCGTATCCATAATCTTCCAGAAATCCAAATTCTCAGGGTACAATGTAGGAACAGGAGGCTCTCGAATCTCCTTCATCCAATCTTGGACGATTTTACTTTTGATTTGATGTCCATTGCGCTGACTCTTCTCCATTGTCATTCGGAGGAGGCCGTAGAATTGTCGATGGTCATAATCTAAGGCGTAAGAGTGAGTTTCGAAGACGTCTTTGAGCACTTCTATGTGTTCTGGTAAAGGATCGATGTGAACCAGGGCTATGTCTTCGAGGAAGTGGCAGCAGTCTGTGGCTGCTAGCTTGTCGTGGACCCAGTCCAGCTGGGTGAAGTACGGCTGGTTGGCGAAGGTTTTCGGATCGTTTTTATAAATGTGGTAGTGCTGGAAGGGAAGCTCGTCGAGTTTCCGAGTGTTGTAGCTAAAGATAAAGATAATATATTTGTCAAACATGCGTTTACATAAACTGACTAATCAGACATGTGTGCGTCCAAGTTTTGCTAATAACGGCGTACAAATTTTGTAGGTATAGAAGATTACATTACATATAATTGCATTTTACATACAGTCATTCTAAATTTCATTACAAAATACAAAACAAATAAATATTAATTGATGTAGAGATATTATTATATAGTCAAAATACCTTAAATTATATCCTGATTATTCATTATTATGCAGTGAAATTCACATTATTCAATTGTTATTCTTAACTATGTATATTAGAAGTCGGAATAGAAAAGGCCTTTTCATTTTATTTACGTGTGGGAAGATTATAGGTAATTGTCTTTTAATATTTTTGGTTGAGGAATGATATCGGAAAGCACGTTAAGCCCTTGGTCCCGGCTTTCATTCGTAGATCTTTGACAGTCGTTACGGGTCGTCAGAAGCCCGAAAGTCTGACAACCAGTCTTACCAAGGGGTATCGTATTACCCAGTTACTGGGTTGTGGAGGTCAGATAGGCAGTCGCTCTATGTTAAATACTGGTATTCAGCTGCATCCGGTTAGACTGGAAGCCGACCCCAAAATAGTTGGGAAAAGGCTAGGCAGATTGATTGGTTGGGGAATTTAGAAAATTGTAAATTAAAGCGATCTAATTGTAAACGATCATCTTTCATCAGGACTTCTGCAAGTAGCTAGATAAACATGAAGTAGACAGATATAAATCCTTGCCTTTTTTCAAATTTAAGCATTTATTTATTAAATATGGCGTGGGCAATGGGTTACTCGTGCTATGAAAATGTGTAGTAATACTTACTATTCTTCAGAGAACTTGTTTTCTTGTGAAACCAGACGGCCAGCCATCTTGGCATCGTTCTCTGAATACCATTTTCCCTGTAAATTGAGAATTATATGATGAAATTAAAAAATCCAAACAATTTAATACATAAGTACTTGTAACGGAGCTTGCCCCCATTGCCATTACATGGCAATTAAACATAACTGGCGAAATGTGAGTGTACTATAGGTACACCTCTGACTAACCCTTCGGGGATTACAGGCGTGATGTTATGTAACTCGTAACGGAAACTGTACCCTAGAATTCCGTCGGTTACCTTGTTTTAAAGACCCGCCGACTCGGTTAAAACTGTTTAAAAACATCAAATCCAGGTATAACAGACACTACCGGGGTCACGGGGAAGTCGAAAGGGATACCGTGGCTTCTGGCAATTTACAGGCAACTGAAGGAACACGGGTGGGTTTTAGTCAGTAAGAGTCTGACACGCCCTCCCTCTCCGCCCGGAGCGGGCGAAGTTATCTGATAATTTCCTACCCAAAAAAAAAAGGTATAACAGACAGCTGTACTACTGGGCAGTTGCTTGCGCCACTTAAAAACGATTTAAAATCTGTATTAAAACCAAACTTTGTAGAAAAGGGTACTATAAAATTTCAGATTATTTAGAAGACAAAAAAGCATGGGATTGTGCTGCTCGCTCTGCTAAGCATTGTAACATGTTGAATAATATGGAAAATCATCAAAGTATATCAACCAGTTTTATTTACAAATTGACATTATTGAATATTCTATACAAAATGACATGATTACTTTGTAAAGTATTTTATTATTGTGAATGTGAGGACTATGTGAATTTTAATTTTTTGTCGATCTCAGTTAATTTTATCGATGGTCTGGCAATTTGAGATTTTTATGCGGCTTACCCAAATGTCCTTTCTTTGGTATTGTTCGTCGAGTCGTTGAGCTCCTTAAGTTCTGAGTTGAGCTCCACCATTACTGACAAATGCTTGCACTGACTGGACAGGTCCACTCAAATCTGTGTGGTTGTTTCCTCAAAAGACCATTTCAGACTCGAATTTACATGGTCCTCATATGGCTTGACCAAGATTATGTCTGGACTTTAAAAGAGACTGTGACCTCTGAGTTTGTTTCGGCCTTTCTTCTCAGAGTAGTCAGATAGGAAACGCCGACCTCATCTAGCTTATTTTTAATATTTTTTAATATGACGTGATTCCAATATCCTATTTACAGAATAAACAATTTCATTTCAATCGACTTCTTTTTCCCAGATTAAATACTGGGAGCGGAAGGGCGGGCATTTTGATGGACTGCCTTGTACCATTTTTCCGTTCAAAAATGGCTGGTTCTTAGTCTAATGACTTGATTTTGAGTATATTATCTGTCATAATAAGCCAGTCTTTTTTTTTGTGTGTGAAATTGTCAAATATAACCCGCCCGTGTTCCTTCAGTTGCCTGTGTGTTGCCAGAGGCCACGGTAACCCATTTGGACTTTCCCGCGACTCTGGCAGGCATCGGCCCTAGTATTATACTAAGTATATTTTACCAGGACAAACAGAAAATTAACATTTGCATTAATTAAATGTCTATTATCGCTTCGTTATTTAATTAGCGCCCTGTCATCTTTAAATTGGTCCAAATAGTTTTTGGCACCAGATTCAACGGAGCTGTCGCATTACTAATGGCTATCTGGCGCCGACGGGGTTGACCGAGTTTCTTGTCGGCAGGACTCCAATAATGAAATTCTCTGTGATCTAGAGCCAGTTTCTCAAACAAAAATTGTCGTAAAATTAATGTGACAAATTGTCAAGTGTTCGTAAACTGCTGCGATTGGTTGTTGCACAGCAGTTTACGGGCGCTTGACAATTTGTCACATTCATTTTGTGATAACTGATTTAATTTTTTGAAATTACAAAAAAATTAACCGTTTTCCAAAAAAAATACTAAAAATTTAAAAATAACTTTAATGTCGGAAGTCGGTGTCTTTGCTTTTCAATTTTCGTTTTTTGCTACCGACTTTCGAAAGGCCAATGCAAACTATTGACATGATTTACTTTTTCCTGTTGCCTTATAAAAAGATTTTATTTAAATAAATTTAAAAAGTTTTTATTTTTCACTTTTTAGTTGTGGTACCTACCCCACACAAATTCGAATACCACTACCTGCTGCGTAAATAACAGTGAAGGAGTAAACGAAAACATCGTCTAGATGCTTGAAGCTTCAATATTACGTATTTTTTCCCCACTTAAATTAAGTGGGGAAAAAATACGTAATATTGAAGCTAACTCAAAAACTACGCAAGCAAAGGTAATAAAATGTATATGGGACCACCTCTGAAGCATGACCTACCAAACAAAAAAGAATCATCAAAATCGATTCATAATTGGCGGAGTAATCGCGTAACAAATATACAAAAAAAAAAAAAAAAAACATGAATTGAGAACCTCCTCCTTTTTGAAGAAGTCGGTTAAAAACTGCGAATCGGCGTCCTTTGTAAGCGGGTTACCGCGGGATTTTATACATATAGACGCTTTGCGCCCGCGCGGGTAATGTCTCGTGCTTTTTGAAGAAGTCGGTTAAAAATAGTAAAAAAAAATATTTTTGGAGTTTTGACCCAAATTGACCAAGAAAATTTGGTCAATTTTACTCATTTTTTGGAGAACTTTTATACTTGATAAAATTAGGTTTTTGCGCCTGTTTTCCCGTATCTCCTATGAATTCTAATTTCCCGATATGCTGCACGTGCTTTATCCCCACCTCGTAGTAGTCTATAAGCGTCTGTCGCACGGCCGCGTCGCAGTCGGCCAGGTATCTGTCGCTGGCCGCGCTGGCGAGTGCCGCGTCCCGCCAGCGCGCCGCGCCGCGCGCGTCCCAGCGCAGCCAGGGCGACAGCAGCGCGGCCAGCTGCGGCCACACGAGCGACGCAGGGGCCCACGGTACTGCGGAGCAGAAGGGCACGATAAGAACGAAGATCCTCTACCAACATAGATACGACTGTGGCATTTCACTGGCCGAGAATGTCGCAGCGATTCTCCCCCGTGGAGATTAACGTCTTCAAATGTATTTCGTACACGCAAGAATGGTCAGCGACTGAGTTGTCACCTGGATTGACTCCCAAACGTCCGGAGCTCATACAGTTTATGTCGTTGGCAATTTGGCATTCGTCTATAAACAAACGGCATCGTCCGTTTGCAAACGCTCGCTGGTTGGAGAAACGTCGAAGCCAGATTGTAAAATGCTGAGACCAAATAAAAAACCAAGACAGCGCTGCGAACAATACAGTGAAGCATGCCAAAACTACACCAGCGCTCTGTGCATACACGCTCACACGCACACATTTACAACCATTTACAATCAAACTACACCAAAATATGTGCACACATGTTTACGAAACCGGCCTCACGTCACTGTTGACAGCGCTCTGTCTTGGTTTTTTTATTTGGTTTGAGGTAAAATGCCTCGCGTAATTTTGTAACAGTCTGAGCCAGGTCAGAGGCCCTCTCAAAACCTCTAAAGTCTGTTTTATAATCTCGTAGACTAATTTGACAGGTGTAAATGTAAAACTCCAAATTGAAAAAACAAAGAACAATAATTTGAAATGTCAAATTAGTCTACGAGATTAAAAAACAGACTATATTTGACCAAAATTTTTGACAAGTTTTTGACTTTGATTCGCTGAGATGTGATGACGAGCCCCTAGACAAAGTAACATTCTATCAACGATAACGATAATGGAAATGGAAAAAATGTATAGGACTGACATAAGCTATCGAAAAGCTTATGTCAATCCTGTTGAAAGTCGTTGTAAAAAAAAGAAACGCTTTCGAAGCGATTGTCACTTGTCTAGGCCCTCAGATTTTTGAACGCCAAGCGCACGTAAACTGTTGCGATTGGCTGTTGATAAATCATTCAACCAATCAAAGCAGTTTACGCGCACATGACAATTTGTCACATTAATTTTGCGTCAATTTTGTTTTTACCATCGTTTGGAGAATTTATTCCGGAAGGTTTATGTGTATAATAAGTTAATATTAAAGTTACATATAACTAAGAAATCTCTAGAAAGACTTCACGCAAAATCAATGTTTCTCTAAAAAAAAACAACGCATTTGCGTTTTTTTTTACGAAAATTGAAGAGTGTCTTTAGTGAAGTATGAGGCCCGAAACACGATTGACAATACTTTCCTCGATACAAAAAAACCGCAAAGTTTCCTTAAAATCTGCTTTTTAATGAGAAAAACCTATTCCATTCGATTGTTACTAAGCAATTGTAATAAAATTTTGTCTACGTGTTCACTATTAAATACTTTAAGGGATTATGGACTTATTTTTTCTATATAAACATAAATGTAATTTTAAAATTAAATATTTGTAAACATAGTGCACTAGAATTGCGCGCGGGCGGGGTCATACCACCCCTCTCGGCTCTTGTCAGTCCCATTTCGCCTTAAGTCGTAAAAACGTGCGAGTAATTAATAAATAAACAATGTACTTACAATAAGTCTCCTCACTCCTGAACAGCTCATCGTGCGCCAAGATATCCAGTATCTCAGTGTCATCAAGTCCTCTCCTGGACGCGGTCAGTAGAGCGAGGCAGGTCTTCACCCTCTCAGCTCCCAATGCTGCCTCTGTGGTGATTAGTATCTGCGTCAGCTGACCTTCCAAGTCTTCACAGATGACCAGTTCAGGAGTTGTTTCGGGTTCTGATAGCTCAGTGAAGGTTTCTGCTGACAACGAGATTTGCCATGCTAGGATCTGTAAGATGGAAAGTAGGTTTTAATGTAAATTTTGAGGTTAAGACGCAGTGAAGTGCGGTTGTCACTGCCAATCAAATATCGACCTTGCAGCAATTGAATTAAAGTTGAGAATAAATAAACTTCCATTAGTTCGAGAGTATCTAAGCGGAAAAAGGTGCGTGTCTTAGGTAGTTTATTTTCGACTTTATTTTAGGGCATGCAATTTTGATACTTGTTTGGCGATGACAACACGATGCGCTGCGCCTCGCCAGATGTGCGCTAGCCCTTAGTTTGTCATTGAAAAACGAATTGTAACATGGGGCAGTAAAGTGCATTTTCACATGACAGTTCCACAAATTTTGACACGATTTGAATCGCGACAGTACCTGAAAATATCGTGTCACTTGAAGTCATCAGGTAAGTTAAATGAATAGAGTTTAAGGTGTATTCAAAATATTCCTCCCTATTTATTCAAGAAGTGCGAGGCTGCCAGTGAAAAACCAACTTTAGCATAAAATAGCAGAACACACTTTCTTTTGCCAGCTTTTGCAGTTCCGTCAGGTCGTCAAATACTGCTTCGACTTCTTGAATATGCTACTTTTGTCCATGCCATGGTCTAAAAAGTATGATATATCAATGTAAAACCAACCTTAGCATAAAGCGGTAGAGTACACTTTTGTACAGCCTTGACAGCAGCTTCAGGAGGCGAAGCGGCACCAGTCTTGCTGTACGCGGCCGCACAGGCCGTGAGCACGGCCTTAGCTTCATCGGGCCCCACCGGAGGTGCTCTGACTACTTTGGGCCCGTCTTCTGATGATAATACCGCCATGATTGCTGAACTGGAAGGCTCATCTTTTTCTGTGAATGAGAGTTTGTATAAGCGGTTAGTTTGTTCAAGGTTAGAGTAATAATAGATTGAAGGTTGTATAGAATCGTTATGACAGCCTTCTCGTGTCTCTAGGCTCAGATTAGTACAGAAGATTCACTCCGCAAAATAGTTAAAACAAAAGCGACTCTCACTACGACTCAATAAAGTGCAATTCAGGTCGCACAGCGCAAATTACCTACAGTTATTTTCACTTAGAATTGACTACGTTACGCTCACTGGATTGGCTCGACAAGTCGAGCCCACTGCGTACTAGTACCTTTATACCTAAAATGTGGAGTGCGCCTGGCCTGCCCTAAATATGTAGAATTTAATGTAAGTTCGACGTGTCTAGGAAACTGTTCGGGGAGATTCCTTTTTCTAACAAAGAGCGAGGAAGAAAAAAAAATTAAAGTAATAAAAACTAAAACCCAACTACAAGACACCACAGACAGACAAATTAAAAATCCGGAGTCACACGTGTTAGGGCATAAATCGAACAGATTACGTGTGACTCCAGATTTTTAATTTTTTTTTTACTTAATTTTTATTTAAATTCTTTTGCGGTTAATTTTTTTTTTTTTTAAATGTGCTCATTAGGCCCTTTCATTTGATACCCAACATGGTACGACTAAACATTTTTTTTTTTTTAGTTCCTGACTTTATGTCCTCTAGAGGTCGCGATTTTTAATTTAATGTGACGTCATATACCAGCGGACAACCAAGACGCTACCAACGATACCTCATTTGTCAAATTGTGATGAGTGCTTTAGAAGATAGGAGGGAACAGATGAACATACATACATACATACCGGTCAAAATCATAACCCCCTTTTTTCTTCGCCGTAGTCGGGTAAAAATCAAAAATTAACGTTGACGCATAATATGTCTCAGAAGCCCCACTCATGTTTATAATAAAAAATCACGCGACGATATGAAATGACAATAATTCTTACCGTTGTGTTGGCGGCGGTATCGTTTGTGCTATAGGTGGCTTCTTTGGATGTGCAGCGGTCCTTGGTCGTATCTCAAGGTCAAAGGCCAGACATACCTTCAGTGACGGTGACGATCATCTTGACGTTGTGCGGCAGGCGCTCGGGCAGCCAGCGCGCGGCGCGCAGCGCGTCGGCGCCCACCACGCACAGCAGCGCGCCGCGCGCGCGCCCCACGCCGCCCAGCAGCGCGGGCAGCGCGCCCGACAGCGACCACACGTCCTGGACGCAGATGTCTTATCATGTCTGATGATTCTGGACACTATTTTCGAGCACTCGGAAATAGTGGTGGCGATTCTCTTGTCACAAAATTCTCTAAACTAAACAAAAATCACTAAAATTTTGTTTAGTCCTGTCAAACGATCAAACTCATTCTGAAATAGACTTTAAATGACACAACTTAACTATAATTTAGTTTGACAGCACTAAGATGGCACTGAGATTAGTTTAGTGAAAATGCTATTCTGAATTTGACGATTTAACCTAAAATTTTGTCCTATATCTAAAATCCTCTAACTAAATCTGACTATATTTAATCGCGATAAAAAATGTGTGGAATAAAATTAGATGTCATGAACTAAAATTCAAACCAACACCTCGACTTCAGTTACAAAAAATCCATGTGTCCGATCGCATAAATAATGAAAATTTCGACCCCCTTTAGGATACGCTTAAACCCCTAATTCTCAACATATTGGTAATTATTTTTTATTTTTTTTTCCTTATTTTCCGTACAAAAACTGAAAAAATCCATTAAAAACACGTCGAGGCCACCGTGAATGCGCGCCCCTGCTCTAAAAAAAAACACGCGGTAGGGAAAACAAGTACCAAGTGGAGGCGCGCGGTTGTCAAATTCGATTTTAGTTGTGTCAAAATAAGTTTTAAATTTAGAGAATTTATTTGGCAGAATAGCTCCAAGATTTCCATAGTCAAAAGTAAGGAATTTTAGTGATAGTTTAGTTCGGTGTACAAGAAAATCGGCACCAGTGTCTGTTTTTGGGCAAACTTGAAACAGTTGGAACAACGAAAATTGCATTTTGTTTTTAGACACTGAATCATTTCGTTGACAAAATAGTCCGATAGTTCTAGACACAAAAATTTACAGTCATCGATATTCGTGTCCGATCATTCTGGACACGAAAACGTACACTTATGTTTAGTTGGTCGTACGTCGTATAAAATGCAGTCTTACATTACGTCCTCGATACACGGTCCCGGTCATAAGCACGTGACATTGATCCACGATGCTTTTCAGGAGCATGTGAGAACTGCTCGACGCAGGCGTTAGACCTACGAATCTGTGGACCAAATCAAAAAGTTAAGTTATTGAAAAGTCGCAAGTCTTTCCAGTGTTCACTAAAGAACATCTAGGATATAATTGGTCTTATATTATACTGAAAACTTTCACCATTGATTCAGAAAATATAATAGCATAAGCACAATCAGCCTATTACGTTCCCACTTCTGGGACACAGGCCTCCTCTCTGTTCGAGAGAGGGAGTGGGAGTGGCCCGTAATCCACCACGCGGGCCCAGTGCGGGTTGGTAGATGACATTTTTGGTCTGTGATTTTTTTGCCGTTTTTATAGATAATGGTACGGAACCCTTCGTGCGCGAGTCCGACTCGCACTTAGCCGGTTTTTTTTAAGTAACGACCAATTTTTTTACCCTGAGGGTCTAGAATCATGTACTGTATCCATGATAAATGTTTTCATTCGTTCCACCTCGTAAAATCTTACCTGACTATAACAGCTAGGTCTGGTTGGTACGAATGCGCGAGAGTGACCGCGCGTGCTACGAGTGTCGCCTTCCCGCAGCCCGCGCCGCCGATCAGCGCCAGTGGCACTGTACTGTCGCCTGTTATATATCTGTAATGTGATCGTATTGATAGACACCTCTGTTGAAAGCTACCAGAAAGACAATTTTTGAGATCGTTCACATTATCTTTATATGTACCTATGTATTTAAGTATATTAATGTATTACTATTTATCCTTTTTCGAGTTATCTATCCCTTATGTTGCACCTGCCATGTTTGTCTCTGCATCATCCTAAGGTTGAATGGTAGAAAATGTCTCAGGTATTAAGTCCGCCTTTGTACGGTATTTTTTTACTTGTGCATAAAGTTTTAATTAATAAATAAAATAAATTATCATATTATTAATAAAATATATTTTATTATATTAATAAAAAAAGCCTCTAAAGTCTGTTTTATAATCTCGTAGACAAATTTGTCAACTTAGTCTGAGAACAATAATTTGAAATGTCAAATTAGTCTACGAGATTAAAAAACAGACTATATTTGACCAAAATTTTTGACAAGTTTTTGACTTTGATTCGCTGAGATGTGATGACGAGCCCCTAGACAAAGCGACATTCTATCAGCAACAATGATGGAAAAGGCAAAAATGTATAGGACTGACGTAAGCTATCGAAAAGCTTATGTCAATCCTGTTGACAGTCGTTGTAGACATACGAAACGCTTTGGAAGCGATTGTTACTTGTCGCGAACCCGAACACGACATGTTCCTACGCCGAGCGCCGGACGGAGAGAAAACTGGCCAACTGGTCAATCGTCATCCTGAGGACGCCTCGTTGGGAAGTCAAACACGTGTCGATTTCTTACAGGGTTTTTTATGACTCTGGAGGGATAGTTAAGCGAAATAGTTTACATCCAAGTCTCGGATATCGGTAAAATTTTCAAAACGTGCGAAAAATGATGTACTTGACGCAAGTACATCATACCGTTTACATTCGGTTTCGTTCGCATACCGGATTTTTTTAACCCGTATTTGGAAGAGTATTATATAAAGGATTTTCGGATTTACTGTATTTACTGGGTATTTTTGAAACCGGTTCCGAGGCTTGGTTATATTCTACGTCTATTGAATTTATGTGTGTGGCTTTACCTTGTGGCGGTATCTACATCGCCACATGCGAACTACGCATCAAAGACCTGACGTCAGACAGACGTCACATAAATCCTGCATCGCGCAATTAAAGTTTACCGTGCAGTGGACATATATACGAGAACCCAACATCAATCGTTGGGCAGTTGCCCGCCAGACACAACACCCGTCTGGTTGGAGGATCCTCCCTTTTCTATGGAGTATGAGTGAACTTTACACCCTGTTCCTCATGCCCCTAAAACCTAAGCCTTCTTTAGCAGTAAAAAATTAAATCGCAAAAAAAAATCAGCTGTTCCATACATTTTGTCGATTTAAGTGAACACAAATGTATGGAACAGCAGATTTTTTTTTCGCGATTTCAATGTTGTTCCCATAGAAAAAGTATATTATAGATGACACCAAACCACTACTTTCAAGGATAACGGTGTCTACCCTAACACCCAGGATATGTAGTAAACTTTAGTATTAATATTACTTACGTTTTGAGCTCGTTGAGTGTGATTTCTCTGTTGGAAGTACACTGCGCCGCTTTCTGACAGAACGCGAGGTGCTCGTTCACCTCGTCGAATAAGCTGCAATGAATAATAGTAATTGTTTTAGTATTTACGCCCTACTAGCTTGTTGTCTTGCCCGTTCTCTCCATAGGAACCTACTACGCATTGGAATGGGAAACAAGCTTCATCTTTCTGACTGACCGACCCCTTGACAATTCAAAAGTGCCTGTAATTGGTTTATTTGAAATAAATGCTTTGAGTTTGAGTAAATCGGGGAAAGGCATTGCAAAAAAAAAAAAACTGATTTCATTTCATCAACTCAAAATACTTAATGCACATAAGCTTATTTTTTTTTCTGTAATTCTTATCTTTTCAAGCTGGCTAATTCAGCTTAGGGTAGCCCATTTATGTCTACCGCTAATAATATGAGAATATGATTAGATCACATATTGTCCGGGACCTATTTGGTGATTGAAAGTAATCACCAAATCCTAACTTAATATTATAAATGAATGCGAAAGTGAGTCCGTTTGTTACGCTTTCATGCTAAAACGGCTGAACGGATTTGGATGAAATTTGGCACAGGGGTAGACCCTGACCTGGAATAGGAAATAGTATACTTTTTACCCCGGTTTTCCCAGGGGATCAAGACTTACGCGGTTCTAACCGCGGGGCGCAGCTAGTAGGTTATAGACCTACCTAGTTGGTATCCCATTATATCCAGCCGGCATATCATTGTCCGTGACTAACGCGTCGAGAAGCGCGTCGAGCCGGTCCCCGAGCGCGCTGCTGACGCCCTCGGTGTACTCGTCCTCGCCGCCCGGCGCCGAGCGCCCGCGCACGCTCGCGCGGATCACGTTGCGCTCGCTTAGGTGTTGCTGAGGAACAGGAATTTACAGATTAGAGACATGAATGCTAGTGCATGGGTTATTTAAGTAGAAGATTCAACTGAAAATTAATAAAAGAAGAAAATGAAAAAGACGAGCAAGCCTTACAGAAGCAGCTTAAAATGTGTTGGTACATCTTGGCTGACTTATATATGATAAAAATTATATCAATTTAGAATCTCTCGGAAAATGGGTTGGTACCATTTGACGGCCAATAGAACCGCGCGCACTCTCTGTTCAAATCAAATAGCTTGCGTTTCCCCGGCTTCCTGTTACACACTTCCGTCCCTTTCACGAAAAACCTCAAAATCTGAACGTAATAAATGATGTAGCTAGCCTACGACGACTAAAACTAATACAGGGTTTGGAAAACCATATAAGTAGGTAAAGATTATGTACGCTCAAACTTTCGAACGAACTACTTTCGAACGGACCCGTATCTACGTTGACGGACTTATAGACTAGGCACTACCTACCTTGATACCTGTAAACTCTGGAATCTGTACAGACCCCACGTGACTAACAGTGTGATTATTTTGGCGAAACTAGCTAAAGGTTAATCGTTGCAAAAAAGTTTGTGCTCGCGAGGTCTACTGTTCGCAGAACTATTAATTAAATTGTTTTTTTTATTTAATAGAGTAGGTACTCCGCTTCTGTGGTCCTTACCTTCAAATCCTTCTGCAGGTTGTTGAGCCGTCTCTGCAGCTCGTGATGGTGCGCCATGTCGGCGGGTTCCTGCGCCTCCTGCGCCTGCGCCGCGCCGCCCGCGCCGCCCGCGCCTCCCGCGCGACACACCCACACGCAGCGACGAGCCGCTTCCACACTCATCAGGACCGTGTGCTGTACCTCCTGAGGGGATAAGATTTCTTATTAAGAATTGTTAAATAGAAAAATGCTAGACAAAAGATTGAGCACCATATTAAACAGGCCTTCAGAAACTTAGTTTATGTTTTGGATACGCCGCTAAGTATCCCTAAATTGAGAAGTAATGGATTCCATAGGTTCGCAAAATCCCTAACATTAGATGGAATGATTTCACTTCAAGCTCAATTCACCTTTTCACGGTGAGAGTTTTTGTTAGCGTTTCAAATACTTAGGAACGCAATGAGTGAACTGTCAGTTCAACAACACTGACGTGCTATGCGAACATAAATGTAGGGATAAATGAAAGTTGTTCATAATGATGAGTACAATGACTCCTTAAGAGGATGCCCATGAATTCAATTTTACCCTATACCTATATGCATTTGTGGCTGAATTGAAAGTAAATCACCGGCTTCGGATTCATTAAAACTATGGATGCAATCCGGGTCAGTTTCCTGTCAGCAGCTAAGATAATTTTCAAATAAATTTTGAAAAAATATTTCGGGTTCTTTGGAGGCAGTTAAATCAGTATTTCTGATTGAAGCCGAAGCCCTATCGATCTCTGATCCTATTCTAAAAAACTTTAAGTATTACGGCGAAATCTTTGGTTTAAAGAGTGGTTACTGACCTGTTCAACTACAGTAGTGAGGTAGGCGTCACAGGCCTCCTGCTGTAATGTCCGCACCAGCACGTTCAGCGTCTTGGCCATCTCGCGCCGCCAGCGCGCCGGCGCGCCCCGGACCAGCCGGTAGCATGGTGGCGTTGTGCTCGCGTCTAGTGTGTACCTGGGTTTAGAAAGGTTGTTGGGTTACAAGATGAGTTACGGGATTTAGGAGTAGGAACTTCTTTACCTGGATATCTAGAGTCTAGAGAGAAATGTTATCTTTTGTAAGGGCTAGGAAAAGATATAGGTAAAAATTGTCACCTATTTATGACATATCCACTCAAGCGCCCGGCAACCATAGTTGCTCCAAAGCTAAACTGGGACGCTTGAGTGCCTATTGCGTCTATGGGAGAGCATTTCATGGCAGAAAATAAGTCCAAAATACTATGATGGTATACACTTGTGGCGGCATCTATATCGCCACATGCGAACTACGCATCAAAGACCTGACGTCACACAAAATCCTGTATCGCGCAATGAGAGTTTACCGCGCGATCAACTTATATACAAGATCCCAACAATCACCAGGGCAGTTGCCTGCCAGACACGACACCCGTCTGGTCGGTGGATCTCCCCTTTGCTACAGAGGATGAGTGAACTTTACACCCTATTCCTCATATCCCTAAACACTAAAGCCCGGATGCAGCACAAATGACTAAATGAGTTTAGTGCTACACATATTACAAAAACATCATTCTATATACATATATTGCCAAGTCAACTGAAAACATGATTGACAAACAGAAAGACGTTTATATTCGTTAAGCGCCTTTCAATGATAGATTTTTGATGATGGGCTGTCAGTAGCCCGAAAGTCTGACAACCAGTCTTACCAAGGGGTATCGTATTACCCAGTTACTGGGCTGTGGAGGTCAGATAGGCAGTCGCTCCATGTAAAATACTGGTATTCAGCTGCATCCGGTTAGATTGGAAGCCGACCCCAACATAGTTGGGAAAAGGCTAGGCAGATTGATTGAGCGCTTTCAATGATTTGTGGTGTAACGGGATCCATGTTAAGTTAAGATAGTTAATTGATTCAGGCGTGACTTTGCGGAAATCCATTATAAAATACAATAGACGTAGATATATTTAGTAACCAATTCCGCTTGACTATTCTTCAAGAGTCCTAAAAAACCCTGTAAGAAATCGACACGTGTTTCACCTCTCAACGAGGCATCCCGTGTTACCACACCAAGCGCTGGATGCAACGATGTCTTTGCGTCCACACGTCGCGTTCTGGTTTGCAATTGGTCAATCGTCATCCTGGGGATGCCTCGTTGAGAGGTGAAATACGTGTCGATTTCTTACAGGGTTTTTTAGGACTCTTGAAGAATAGTCAAGCGGAATTGGTTACTAAATATATCTACGTCTATTGTATTTTTCATGTTAAGTTACTTTAACCATTATCTTACCATTTATTCAACAGCGCCTTATCACTCTCGTCTTCCGCGGTCTCGAGTGCTGCCTTGAAATCTGCGCACTCCAGCGTGTGAGGCAACAGCGGAGTGCCTAGACCTGAGTTCAGGAACAGCACCGGGACCACTGCTCCAAGGTCTGATTGTCCTGGAAGATCACAATTAACCATGAATCAATAGTAATTCATTAGTAATGTTTTTGACGACACGGTTGACGCAGTGGCTGAGCGATGGACGGCTGTGCAACGTGTCGCGGGTTCGATCCCCGCACGGAACAAATATTTGTATGATCTGCAAGTAGTTGTTCCGGGTCTGGGCGTTAGTGTATGTGAATTTCTATGTTTGTAAACGCACCCACGATACAGGAAGAAATTCCGAGTGTGGGGCAACGTTTTAAAAAAAAAAAAAAAAAAATGTAATGAATTAGTAGTAGTTATTATTTAAGTCAGTTATTTATTTTCTTTTTTCCTATGGTATGTAATAATATTTTTAAATATTTCTTAAACTAAAATGATAATAAATATTAAAAAAATACTCATTTAAAAATATTAAAAATAGTAGCCCGCCGGTTTCGGGAATAGGGCCCATTTATTATTAATATTATTAATTATTACATTAAAAAAATGCTATTAAATGTAGTAACGGATATTATAATATATAATAGATACAAACGTATCGTATATTTTATTTTGAACTACTTGAAAATCTTTTACCGAAAAAAGGACTAGGAAAGGTTAGATATCTATATTCTCAGGAATACACTCGTATTTCACAAAAAGTGAAGTGTTATCCGTATTTCAAGTCATTTTCAACCACGTGCCTTGACCTGCCCTGTAAATGGTTATTGTACTTTATCCACTACGGTGTTACAGGGGGTTGGAAATGACCAGAAAGGCTTCAAGAAAAGGATAGTACGCCTGTATATTGGTTTGTTTGTTTTTGCTCGACTTGACGGAGCCAGGGAGCGGGGACGTCGATAACATAAATTATAAATGCGAAAGTGTGTTTGTTTATTTCTTTGTTACGGTTTCACGGCTGAACGGATTTAGATGTGGCAGACCATGACCTGGAATAGGACATACTTTTTATCCCGATATTTCATTTCCATGGGATCGAGACTTACCGCCTGGCCACGGGACAGGCGGCGCGAATTGCGTTGCGGCAAGCGGGGCGGCAAAACAAGCGGCACGGAATGAAGCCACGGGAAGAGCGTTCGCCGCCGCGATTAATATAGACCGAGAGCAAAATGTCTTTATCTGCGAAATGTTTTTTGTTCAATATTTGGAAGAGATTGTGTATTCATTATTTAAATAAAAGTCGGGGTATAGACGGAGAATTTCAAAAGAAGAACTTGTTGGGCTTCTATCAGGGACTTGAAACGTTATCAAATAACGTTAAAATACCGTTGCAATCCGTTCCAGTAGCGATAATTTCTACTGTTCCACCCGGATCGTAACTAAATTAATAGTTGATGTCGTTCCAATAGATAGTCGTAATATTGCCAAGAAATTAGTTCGTAAATGGTTACTGGAACTATACCTAACGTATTACGTAACGTTATCATACCTCATACCCCTAATTTGAGTAAAGTTTCAAGTCCCTGGCTTCTATACTATCCATGCGCCTAGGGCTGCCAACCATACTGTTAAAAACAGTATTATACTTTATTTCAACTTAAAATACTTTTTACTATTCAATGAAAATAAAGTATTCAAAAATACTTTTTTCGCGTGTATACAGAACCATTAATAAAATTTGTTTAAGAAAATAAATGCTAGCGGTGGATTTCAGAAGTCCGTCTGACAGTCTGCCGACGGCGACGGTGACGTCTACTGACTCATATAAGCACGGATAATATAACCTTTTTCGGGCCTTTGCTTTCGTTTTGTTAGTTTCCAAGTTTTCCAACTCAACCTATTATCATAATTGTGATTACTTAGTTAGTGCACAAAAATAGAAAATGAAAACGATTAACCTTTATCTTCTCTTACAAAAACCCCTAAAAAGTCAAATTGTCGAAGTCTAAAGTCGTAACACTTAATTTTTTTTCAAAATACTGTTTATTTTCCGTCTCTTTCGTACTTTATTTCTTGTAAAAAAATTAGGCAGCCCTACATGCGCCGTATTGATTCGCATTTTTTTTTTCCGCCAGTGCGATCCGCTCGGCAAAATTCGCGAATCGCCCCGCCTGCCGCGGTTCACGTGGCATGCTTAGTACATTTCTATACATTTTGTTTTGCCGCTAAACGCACCGCAATTCGCGCCGCCCGAAAATTTGCTGTAGCGAATTTCCCGTGGCCAGGCTGTTACGCGGCTGAAACCGCGGGACGCAGCTAGTACTACATAATAACGAGTACTTACGAGCCAGCTCAGCAATACAGAGCACTGGGAATCGATGGTCCCGCTGTTGCTCTAGAGGGGACCGCCAGTGAAGATCAGCGACGTGCACGCGCCAGCCGCGACGACGAGCTCGCACGCGCAGCCGGGCGGCCGCCCCGCATTGAAGCGCGCCTTTTTCGGCACAGCAGTCTGGAAGAAAGATAGGAAACGAATGAGATTTGGGGGATTTTTACACATTTGGAATTAAAAAAATAGATGTTTTTTTTTTTTTCAATGTCCTAAATGCAAATGGTCTTAATAGCAAAACTAATTATAATCAAAACGACACTTTAGCAAAATGTCCTAAGAGCAGTTTGTCCCAATAGCCAAACGTACCCTATTTGTAGACTTTATATACCCACACCGCCCGACAACCACCACAGCACCGTCTGGCGTTCGGCGTGGCAACACGTCGTGATCGGGTTCGCGACAAGTCAATCGTCATCCTGAGGATGCCTCGTTGAGAGGTGAAATACGTGTCGATTTTTTATAGGGTTTTTTATGACTCTTTAGGAATAGTTAAGCGGAATAGGTTACTAAATATATCTACTATTTTATTTTATAATGGATTTCCACAAAGTAACGCCTGAATCAATGAACTAAGTACAGTACCTAATGTTGAGAAATCACTATCGGTTTTTATCGTCACGGCTCACTATAGCATTTACTTATTTGAAATTACCACCAGTCACTTACCTTGCGAGTCAGCAGCACACACATAGATCAGCATAGCCCTCCGTCTCCTAACCCTCAATCCTGGCACCTTCCCCAGCAGACAACAGCGGTGTTCCTCCGGCAGAGCACACAGGTTGCTCGGCATGGGGGGACCCAGCACATCCTCCCGCGGAGACGAGCATGCCACCGGGGAGGACAGGGATATTGAGTCTGAGGAATAGAAATATGTATATAAATTGATGAATTAAAACTTGTTAAACTGTAAATTACGAGTTGATTGTTACTGTTATGCTATTTATGATATAGTTGCGATAGAATAGTAGGACCAGAATCAGCAATAGGGTCCTCTAGGGGCTGATCAGCTGAGCACTTAGATGCGCAAGCATAGGTGCCACAGCGCACACCCCTAGGTGTATCATAAGCGCCTTATTCACGATCCAACTTGTTGTACTTCTCGCCAAGGTTGCGGTGCTGGACGTAGCATTCACACCAGTGTTTCCACTTTTAGGGAGTTTTCCTTTTTTAACCGACTTCTTCAAAAAGGAGGAGGTTCTCAACTCGTCTGTATGTTTTTTTTTTATTTTATTTTTTTGTATCTTTGTTACGCGATTACTCCGCCAATTATCAATCGATTTTGATGATTCTTTTTTTGTTTGGTAGGTCATGCTTCCGAGGTGGTCACATATAAATTTTATTAACTTTGCTTGCGTAATTTTTGAGATAGCAATATTACGTATTTTTCCCACTTAGTTTATCTAGACGATATCCTGTTTGACTCCTTCACTGTTATTTACATAGCAGGTAGTGGTATTCGGATTTGTGTGGGGTAGGTACCACAACTAAAAAGTGAAAAATAAAAACTGTTTACAAAAAAAAAAAACAACTGACTTCCAAAAAAACACTAAAAAAGTGAAAAATAACTTTAATTTCGGAAGTCGGTGGCAAAAAACGGAAATTGAAAAGCAAAGACACCGACTTCCGAAATTAAATTTATTTTTCACTTTTTTCGTGTTTTTTTGGAAGTCGGTTGTTTTTTTAAGGGTAAAATGACCATATATTGCATGGCTTAGGGCTATTTTAACTTGAGTTGGTCGGTATCCCTATTGAATGTTGAATCTGCTGTACAGCAAGTTTATATACGATTCCGCGTTATTCACGGCCAATCTGCGCGACGCGACGTTCGCGGAGGTCCAGCGCTTGCTGGATGCAAAATTGGATCGTGCAAGTCCAGCAAGCAATTAATAATAATTATGGACGTACGTGGAAACTATTCACTGTCGTTTCTCGTCGTACATCGCTCATGACCTTGGCGGGACGTACAGCAAGATGGGTCGTGAATAAGGCACTATAAATAAGTGTATGTAGGTATTTTGTTTGTCCTGTAACCTGCAAATTCACATAGGGTATTAGTGTGTTCCTATGTAAATCTATGACCCTGTATAAAGGTTTAATGCGCTGTGGACAAAAACAATGTGGTTTTAGTCGGTAGGAGATTCATCATAATCGCCATTGACTTTGTAAATCGTCGATCCATAAAGTCAAAGTCAAAGACAAATAATTGATTTCAATTAGGCACCACACCTTCTACTGCCATTAACGAGACACAATATAATTTTAATTGTTATCGGTATTTAAAAGCCCGATTGACACATGATGGGATAAAAGGCAGTTTTGAACGTCAAAATTTACAAAAAAATAGAATTGATTCTAATCTCAACAACATACCAGTGGCGTGCCTAGGGCTCAAAATCAGGGCAAACAGACAGGTTTTTTACGATTTAAAAAAATAGCCAAGTGAGTGATTTACGGATTTTCTATGTTGTTCATGGTAACACCATTATTATATAGTGTTACTTTTTTATTTTATTGATAGGCTTATTTTGAAGGCAAGCCGGGCTTTTGGGCTTCTATGGATGGAACGCCACTGCAACATACTTACTATGGGATTAAAATTAATCAAACGGAGTATTTATGGTACTTATGGAGTATTATACAAACAGACAATAATATAAAAACCCCAACTCAGTTTTTAACAAAACAAAACTTACGTCCCTCATACAAAACCAATAACTCAACCATTCCAATGGACTTCAAGGGGCAAAAAACTTTTTAATCCGATATATGCACCTTTCCTCAAATAAACTAGCAAGTTATACGCCACAAGGGGCTGATGTAAAAAGAGAAATATCCATATTTTATCAGCACACAACATTCATTAGGCAAATGGGCAAATGGAAGCCTATGAATGTCCTTCATTGTTCGGACATGCTTTTACTGGTATTAGAAATGTTAGTGGTTTTATTACTACACCTTGTTTATTTGTGGGTTTCGCTTTAAAGTTATGTTGAATTTCATTATGTTCAGTCAACAGTTACTATAATTGTGTTTTTTTTTTCAAATTGGATTAAGCAGCAGGCATAGCATGAGCACCGTTTTGTCGACGGAAGAGTAGACAAAGATGACGTTTCGTGTAGACAGTACGACGGCAGCAAAGTAGAAAGGGCCAACTGCACTTTTTACGAAATTCACTCTTTTACATAATTCGACTAAGAATTATTTGTATTGTCATAGGCTTTTTTTTCTGCTTGATTCTCAATTTTAAGTCACGTCAACTACAACAATTTTTCTCAAAGTGTCGAAGTACCGTATTTTGGATCAAACAATTTTACAGTAATATTGGCCTTAACTATTTCCTCGGTACTTATATACTAAATGGCCTATTAACTAAATGATGTAAAATAGGAGAAGAAAGCTTTGTTCTTTTATTCATTATCACAGTTTTGCGATCAAAACGCACCCTTGTAAAATCATGATTTTGTAGATAACCGTTTATACTTTGTGGCCGTCGAGTAGAAATTTTTCTACTGGCGATTCCAAAATCAAATTGTCTTCACTACTTTAAACAAATGTCAGTTGTCAGTGCGATTTTGACAGTTTGAGTAGAAAACTTTCTTCCGAAATAGTCTACATATAAAAAGACCTAGACAAAGATCGTAAGAAACGAAAGACAAAATGACAGATTGTAGAAGGATTTCTACGGTGCGATGTCAAAAATGAAGAAACGAAATGTCACTTTGTATAGAAAAAGCTATGTCTATTCTTCGTAGAGATAGAAAGCGTCATGCTACGCGTGCAGGTGGAGCAATGATTATTCATTCCATGTAAATTTATTTAAAGACAATATCCTTATTACCATATAACCGTGTTTATCAGTTGTTAAGCCTAAACCCTTTTAAACCACGACATTTCTGTATGGAGTTTAACATAAAACTGACAGTAGACAAGCGTTTAACAAGTGTCTAAGTTTTTGTGGTAAGACCCTATAAGTTTTACTGCAGACTATAAGGTTCTGAACAAACATACCTGCATGTACACTTACAACTTTTAATTAATTATTCTTAATTATTCATTGTGTCACAACGTATGACGTCTGTAGAAAATTTGCTAATTTATAATGAAATTAGGGTAATTTAGGTACTAAAAACGTGAATATGTGATTACCGCAAAAAAATAAAACTTTTTAGTAATGATATTGCGGTAGGCGCCCTCTTTCGGATCGGACAGGGGTTTTATTAGATGCTGTAGATTTAGAAGTGGATCATGAATGGTGTAGATAATAAAGAGTATTCTGTTCTATTATTTTTTTACAGTTGGGCGTTAACTTATTTGTCAAACGGGGCGTCATTTGTTACTAAAAGTTTATCATATTAACTCACCCGATACACTAGATCCAATAGGTCTTGGTCCTTTCAGCTGCGGCCGGTTCTCTTTCACGGAAGACGAGGGTTCCAGCAGATGATGTGCCGGCATCGCCTGAGGGTCGGCACTGGCATCGATGGACGGCTTCGTGACCCGGTACGATGGAGACCTGCGCGAGCAGCAGTTTGACCTGATGAGAATGATTGCTGAGTGTGAAATGGAATGCGGTGAGGTGGGCTGCAGAGTTTTTTTTTTGTTGGGTGAGGTGGACTGCAGTGTATTGAGTTGGTCTGCAGAGTTTTGTAGTTGGGTGAGGTGGGAATGTTTTACACGAAACAAGAACATACATCGTGGCATTTTTCATCAATTCAAAAAATAATTTTGTTCTAATTACATATTCACAATTTTTTTTTTACAAAGTTTGGCTTTGATTCAAATTACATTGACGATAACAATGCCACGGTGTATGACGTGGACTACTTTGAACAACTGTTGCTGAATTGCAAATTAATGGTGTAAAACAACTTTTATCTGTCTAAAAGATAAAATTAAATGGCAAAATAATAAATTTCACTAAACAAACTATCCTAGAAATAATAATTTACGTTAGTAATATTAATTGTCCAGAAACATTTTTCAGAGTAATAAATTCATTAATCCATTAACAATATGGCGAGTCTATTAATAAATATTATAATTGAAAAAAATATAAGTTGCCCTTGAAAAGCTGTAGACTCGTAGCGCTACGACAGTGCTACGAGTCTACGAAGTTCGTAGCGGCGTAGCAGCGTAGCAGAATGTAGATTTTTGTCAGAATACTAGAACTTTGTGTATGTATTATTACTTATTGTTTCGATAATTAATTGTGCCTTTATCAGTTCATTGTGTGTGTCTTTTGGATAAATCTGAAACCGTCTTTCTGAATTTCGTAGTTCCGTAGCAGCGTAGTACGTAGTTAGTATACAATGTTCCCACAGCTGTGACAAGCCTCCTCTCTGTGAGAGGGAGTGGGCTTTAACCTACTAGGTGGCCCCAGTGAGTGTTGGTAGATGTCACATGTCTTCAAATTTTCGATTCTAGGACATGCCGGTTTCCTCATGATGTTTTCCTTCACCGATTTGAGAGCAGTGGTGATGAAATTATGTACTCAGTGTAAAGCGCCTGACTGGGTTCGAACCCAAACCACTTGTAAGTCGCGGCCGTTACCACTGGGCTACCATTGCTCCATAACTATTGGGGGGTTTGACTTCGCGGTGTCAAAAAACCCTCTCTAAGAAAACACATACTTTTAATAAATAACGTATCAGTGACGTCATTCGACGGTAAATTATTACCGATGAATAGGTCGCCGCTGGGCTCTTCTACGAAGCGAAGATTTTAAGTCTTAACTTGTACAGATTTCTTCAACCTATTTCAAAAGGTCTGTTTTGATAAACTAAACGCTACGCGGTTCTACGAATATTGTAGCGCCGTAGCAAGGCCGTAGTATGTAAATTTTGGAAGATTACAATCATAATACGTACTCTATATGTATTTTACTGTGTGTACATAAATCCTACTATCCTACTAATATTATAAATGTGAAAGTTTGTGTGTTTGGATGTTTGTTACTCAATCACGCAAAAACGGCTGAATGGATTTGGATGAAATTTGGCAAATAGATAGTTTATAACCTGGATTAACACATAGGATAGTTTTTATCCCGATATTCCCACGGGATCGAGACTTACGCCGGTGAAATCGCGGGGCGCAGCTAGTAATAAAATAAATTAATACTAGATTTATTAATTAATTCAGCAAATTGTAAAGGAGTCTATACAGCGTGTAAAAAAACCCTGTTCGATCCGTGAGGTCTTTTGTGGTTCTTTTTTGGAAAAGAAAAAAAAAATCGCCGCTTTTTTTTCACTGGGGAATTTTACCGGGTTTTACATGGGGCGATGGCGGCCGTCATTTAACGGGTGTCTACAAGATATAACATATTAACTCTGGCGAACATTTGTTAATATAAAATTTAATTAGGATAATTTAGGTACTAAAAAAAAATGGTAATATAAAATTTTATTTTTATTATTAAATACTTTTTAGTAAGTAATGCCATTGCGGTACCTAGACGCCTCCTTTCGGATCGGATAGGGTTTATGTGCTGGATGATAGGGTCATGTAAAATTATGAGTAGTAGTATAAAATGTATGAAACACCACGCTTTTGTTCCTCAAAGGGGTAGTCAGAGTGGTTTAATACACCCATTTCGCCAGTTATGTTTAAGTTCCTTGTAATAAGGGTTGAGGGTGAGGTTAAACCTCACCCTCAACCCTTATGAACTTTACACCCTGTTCCTCATGGAACAGGGTGTAAAGTTCACTCATCCTCCATAGAAAAGGGGTGTTTTGTTTGTTAGGCTGCTGCCCGACGATTGTTGTCGGGAAGTTGTATATAGGGTGACTGGTAATTAGTAACCGATACTAAACACGTGACTTTACTCATCATTATGAACAACTTTTATTACGGGACCAAACATGAAATTGATAAAATAAAATCAGCTGTTCCCTACATTAAAGTTCGCATAACCCATCAAAATGTAGGAATGCATACAGATAATTTATATTTTTAAGTCTGGATATTTAAATCACGACGATGTTTGGGAAATGCATGAACAGCAGTGTATCAAGATGAAAATACACAAAACCAGTCTGTATAGCTTCTTCTCAAAGCAATAAAAACGTACGTTTGTTCACTACTACGTGTTGTCGACTGTAAGTTACAATTACGATGTATTTCTTCAACGTATAAGTAGTGATTTACTGGAGGAGCTCTTGGCTACATAATAACAGCCGCACGGGTCGATCAATCAGGTTAAGCTACGCTTGCTGGGGTTGGTCCGTGTATGGGTGACCATCTTTACACAGTTAGTTAGCCACAAGCCCTCAAAAATATAAAAAAATCTAACGCGAAAGTTTGTAAGTATGGATGGATGGATGTTTGTTACTCTTTCACGCAAAAACTAGTGAACGGATTTGGATGAAATTTGGCACACAGATAGTTTATAGCCTGGATTAACAATAGGATATTTATCCCGATATTCCCACGGGATCGTGCCTTACGCGGGTGAAACCGCGGGGCGCAGCTAGTATTGAATATATCGACGTCTATTGTATTTTAAAACCAAAGGCAAAGAAATACGTAGTCTCCGTCCTCTTAGCCGATGGACTATTCACTGCCATGGCCTCGACCCTGTTATCAGGTATGTTTCCATAACACGTGTTGATGTCTACCCCACCTGATATTATAATCCACGTCTTCATCAAGGGGTGGCTTATTCTAAGCCGTGTGTAGAGAGATGAGGTAACACAATGAAGTTTTTTTTGTTAGGTGTAAGTGTCGCTCGTTTTTAGGGTTCCGTACCCAAAGGGTAAAACGGGACCCTATTAGTAAGACTCCGCTGTGTGTCTGTCTGTCCGTCTGTCACCAGGCTCTATCTCATGAACCGTCATAGCTAGACAGTTGAAATTTTCACAGATGATGTATTTTTGTTGCCGCTATAACAAAAAATACAAAAAAACAGAATAAAATAATTTTTTAAGGGGCTCCCATTCAACAAACGTGTTTTTTTATAGATAATGGTACGGAACCTTTCTTGCGCGAGTCCGACTCGCACTTGGCCCGGTTTTTTTCGCCCCAACGCCCTCTAAACCTTTACGACAGTCTCAGACCTAATAAAAAACCAAGACAGAGCGCTCAACAGTGACGTGAGGCCGGTTTCGTAAACATGTCATTGTGTGCTCTTAGTGAGGTATAGTTCGATTGTAGTTCTATTGTAGTTCGATTGTATTTCGATTGTAGTTCGATTGTAGTTCGATTGTAAATGGTTGTAAAGGTGTGCGTGTGAGCGTGTATGCATAGAGCGGAAGTGTAGTTTTAGCATGTTTCACTTTGCGCTCTGTCTTGGTTTTTTATTTGGTCTGAGATTACAGTTTGGTATTATTATTTTGTTAATTGATTCAGGCGTGACTTTGCGGAAATCCATTATAAAATACAATAGACGTAGATATATTTAGTAACCTATTCCGCAGGACGCAAAGTTCTTTGCGTCCAGCGCTCGGTGTGGTAACACGTCGCGTTCTGGTTTGCAATTGGTCAATCGTCATCCTGAGGATGCCTCGTTGAGAGGTGAAACACGTGTCGATTTCTTACAGGGTTTTTTAGGACTCTTGAAGAATAGTCAAGCGGAATAGGTTACTAAATATATCTACGTCTATTGTATTTTATTATTTTGTGCCCCATCAAAAGCTCAACCTGCACCAAACACCAAGGGTGATTTAATTACAAAGTACACCTGTCTTGCTACACAATTATAATACATAACAAATATTAAGTAATAATGCAAGTACACACAATCCGCCTATAACTCGATTTAGGGGTGACCCACCCTATGGGGGAGTGAAAAACGGTCGAACGCAAACTAGGGGAGCAGAGTTTACTCTGCTAATATGTAGGGGTGTTGGAGCGCTTCAATACGGGGGTGTGTGCAAAAGCATGGCTTGGTACAGGATGTTTATTTAAAATATAGAGAAACTGGGATGTGGAGTTCAGATAGGCACTCACTCCATGTAAAATACTGGTATTCAGCTGCATCCGGTTAGACTGCAGGCCGACCCCAACATAGTTGACCTTCGTACCTGGCGTCTTTCATATCAAATTAAAAGCATCCGCTTCCTTTTAGAATATGACGCAGGTTAATATTTATCAAAAACTCTATGGAAATAAATCAGCTGTTACTAACTCCATGTTGCCAAGGTAAGGGTGCACGCAGACAATATTGACAAGCGCTCTGACGTCAAGCCATTTTGTGTATTGTACTATCGCGACCTTTTCATTGTTACCGAGGGAACTAAGAAAGGGTGATAAATAGGACAATCAAATAGCGAACATAATTTTTATTTAAGGTGTATCTTTTCATACACGAAATCTCTTAAGGGGTCATTGTACTCTACATTATGAACAACTTTCACTATGGGATCAACCCTGAAATCGCCAAAAAAGAATCAGCTGTTCCCTATATTTCTGTTCGCATAGCTCGTCAAAATCAAACAGCAGTTTTTTCGCGATTAACGGCTTAACGTGCTTTCCGAGGCACGGAGGAGTCTCGGTTCACCCATCCACGGACCAACCCCGGCAAGCGTAGCTTAATCTGATAGATCGACCCAATCAATCTGCCTAGCCTTTTCCCAACTATTTTGGGGTCGGCTTCCAGTCTAACCGGATGCAGCTGAATTCCAGTATTTTACATGGAGCGACTGCCTATCTGGCCTCCACAACCCAGTAACTGGGTAATACCGTAATACGATACCCCTTGGTTAGACTGGTTGTCAGACTTTCGGGCTTCTGACGACTCGTAACGATTGTCAAAGATCTACAAATGACAGCCGGGACGAACGGTTTAACGTGCTTTCCGAGGCACGGAGGAATCTCGATATGTGAAAATGGTCACCTATCCACGGACCAACCCCGGCAAGCGTAGCTTAACCTGATGAATCGACCCGTGCTGTTGTTATTACTTAACCACGAGCTCTGACCTCAATTACCTGCAGTTAAAATAATAATAATTAGCCTATCTGCAGGATTAGGGTTTTTTCTCAAACATAAGGAATGAGTATTATCACCACACTTGCTCGTAACGATATGGCGAAATAAGACAGTTTTACCCAGTAATGGTTTGCTCACGATGTTTTCCTTCACCATGTTAGTGGAGTCCAAGAAAAGAAAAAACAGAAATGAAATGTGTGTGTGTGTGTGTGTAATGTAAGTTCTGTTCTTTGTTTTTGTGTGAATATTGTGTGCCTTACCTGGGTCAAATGATTTTATTTTTCTTTGTTTCTCTAATAGAAAAAAAAATGACGGAAAATTCATTCAAAGCTTGATTAGTCAGCAAGACATTTTTTCAAAATAATGTTTCTTTAAAATTCAACTTCAAAATGCAAAAACACAAATCCAAACAAAAAGTTAAAACACATCCAAACACAAGTCAGAAAAACCCTGAAAACTCTACGAAAATCCCAACACTTCCTCACACATACACAACAACTACGCAAGTACGTGCGAGGCGTGGCAGGGGGAGGGGCAATGACGTCACGGCCCGACGTCAGCGTGACGCTGTACCGACCTAGTTTCACGCGGGCTTTCAAACCGGAGAGAGATATTCCGTTGCGTGAATTGATTCGCTTTTTGAATATTCCTTTTTTTTTTTCTTACGTTGTGCGTAGTAGTTAACCAGTGTAGACAGTACGACGGCAGCAAAGTAGAAAGAGTCAACTGCACTGTTTACGAAATTCACTCTTTTACAGAATTCGACTCAAAATTCTTTGTTTTGTCATAGGATTTTTTTCTATTTGATTCTAAATTTTTACTGATTTTAAGTCACGGTATTACACCAATTTTTCTCAAAGTGTCGAAGTACCGTTTTTTGGATCAAACAATTTTACAGTAATATTGGCCTTCACTATTTCCTTGGTATTTCGATAACCGTTTATACTTTGTGGCCGTCGAGTAGAAAGTTCCAAAATCAAATTGTCTTCACTACGTTAGACAAATATCAGTTGTCAGTGTGATTTTGACAGTTTGAGTAGAAAACTTTCTTCCGAAATAGTCTACTTAAAAAAAGACCTAGACAAAGATCGTTAGAAACGAAAGACAAAATGACAGATTGTAGAAGGATTTCTACGGTGCGATGTCAAAAATGAAGAAACGAAATGTCATTTTGTGTAGAAAAAGCTATGTCTATTCTTCGTAGAGATAGAAAGCGTCATGCTACGCTTGCTGTTCCTATAATTAACTTGTCGTTATTAGTAACTAACGCTCCTATCTATATCTTTGGTTTTGGAGCGTAATCAGAATCACTGTAGCGTAACGAGATATTATGTTACATGAATTGATTCAATATTTCTCCTACGGTATGCCAGTTCCTAAATTCAACCAGCCGTCAATGATATACATGATTTGTAGGGTTCCGTACCCAAAGGGTAAAACGGGACCCTATTACTAAGACTCCGCTGTCTGTCTGTCTGTCCGTCTGTCTCATGAACCGTGATAGTTAGACAGTTGAAATTTTCACAGATGATGTATTTCTGTTGCCACTATAACAACAAATACTAATAAACAGGATAAAATAAATATTTAAGGGGGCTTCCATACAACAAACGTGATTTTTTCCCATACAACAAATGGTACGGAACCCATTGTGCGCGAGTCCGACTCGCACTTGGGCGGTTTTTATTTCTTTGTAAAAAACAATTTTATAAGTCAAAAATAACTTATGTTTTAGAACTAGACAAGTTCAGTGTTTGCTGTCCCACTACTCTGAGAAGAAAGATCGAAACAAATTCAAAGGTCACAGTCTCTTTTAAAGTCCAGACATAATTTTAGTCAGGCCATATGAGGACCATGCAGATTAGTGTCTGAGATAAGTGGTCTTCTGTGGAAAGAACCACTCCAGGAGGCCTGAAACGGCCACATTAGCAATTCCTCTAAAACCAATTCATTTCCTGAATTCCCAGATGTCCTGAATTCCTCTAATTTGACACAAAAGCAATTCATGATTTGTGGACCATTTTACGAATCTCCATAGAAAACTGCCAAACAGATGAAATATTTCGTAATATGAATTGCACGCAGATCATATTATGAATTGACAGTTTGTGAAATACGATGAATCATAATATTTTCCTATTATGATTCTGCCAAAGTGGTCGTTTTAAGCCCCCAGATTTCAGTGGACCTGTCCAGCCAGTGGACACATTTGTCAGTAATCATGTAGCTCAACTCAGAACGGAATGTAGAGTAATCACTGTGGCGTAACCAAATTAATCCTTCAAATCTATTTGTAGCGTTTGAAAGTAAAATTGTCTTCGGGACGCGGCTTTTTATAGATTCATTGTGCTACTTTAGAAGTAACACTTGCTATGATAAACAAAACGTTTCGGTAGTGATGTGTGTTCCAAATGTCCAGTTGCTATGAACTCGACGTTTTTTTTATGCTCGATTTTACTACGGTACCGGTACGGAAATCTTTAGGCGGGTCGTCTCGCACTTGGCCGGTTTTTTCATTTGATTAGGATTTCGATTGATATTAAGGCTCCTGATTTTGAATTATAAACCGCTGGTATTAAAAAAATACTTCAAATTAGATAGTGAAACTTTGCATAATAACTGAACTAACTATAAAGCATGTCTTATGTTTTTTATTTTTTTTAAATACCATTATTTTTACCGCAATTACCTAAACTAGTCGAGGCTTGAGAACCGCCAGCACCCCACTCCGTCTCGCTCCGTCTCACTGAGGCCGCGCTACTCGCGGCCTCAGTGAGTAGTGCGAGCGAGATAAAATCTGAGGTAGGGTACGGCCTTAAGGTGTTATTGAGTTTTTCCATCTGGAATTTCTCATGAGGAGCCCAGAGTCAGAATTTCTCATGAGCAGCCCAGAGTCAGAATTTCTCATGAGCAGCCCAGAGTCAGAATTTCTCATGAGCAGCCCAGATTCAGAATTTCTCATGAGCAGCCCAGAGTCAGAATTTCTCATGAGCAGCCCAGATTCAGAATTTCTCATGAGGAGCCCAGAGTCAGAATTTCTCATGAGCAGCCCAGAGTCAGAATTTCTCATGAGCAGCCCAGAGTCAGAATTTCTCATGAGCAGCCCAGATTCAGAATTTCTCATGAGGAGCCCAGAGTCAGAATTTCTCATGAGCAGCCCAGAGTCAGAATTTCTCATGATCAGCCCAGATTCAGAATTTCTCATGAGGAGCCCAGAGTCAGAATTTCTCATGAGCAGCCCAGAGTCAGAATTTCTCATGAGCAGCCCAGATTCAGAATTTCTCATGAGGAGCCCAGAGTCAGAATTTCTCATGAGCAGCCCAGAGTCAGAATTTCTCATGAGCAGCCCAGATTCAGAATTTCTCATGAGCAGCCCAGAGTCAGAATTTCTCATGAGCAGCCCAGATTCAGAATTTCTCATGAGCAGCCCAGAGTCAGAATTTCTCATGAGCAGCCCAGATTCAGAATTTCTCATGATCAGCCCATAGTCAGAATTTCTCATGAGCAGCCCAGAGTCAGAATTTCTCATGAGCAGCCCAGAGTCAGGATTTGTGCCCGATGTTTGACAATAGGCTCGCTAAATTGGTCATATATAACGTTCTAGTCAGAAGTGAGTTTCGATTATAACCACTTCGATAAGCTCTACAGTTTGTTTATGGTGGGGAACAAAGCATAAAGCTTAGGTATGGCTTCAGCATTGAATTCAAGGTCATTAACTAACAAACAGGCGGGTAGCTACGCAGAGTATTCAATTATGCTTGTTGCTTCAGCATATTCAACCTATGCAATATGTATAAAAAACCTGGCCGATCCGAAAGGGGCACATAGGTACTAACATAACATTACCAGTTATTAATAAAAAAACATAATAGGTCTTTACCTATGAAATTGCCGTTTTGTATGAAAAAATTTAAACGAATTTTTTTCATGAATTTTTTATTTGTATTAATCGAAGTAATCACCCATGCAATCAATGCATCTTTGCCATCGCAGTGGCAGTTTATTGATGCCCTTCTTAAAGAAATCAGCTGGACGGGAGGCAACAAATTCTTCAAAGGCATTTTGTACTGCCTCTCGGGTATTGAATTTTTTTCCCGCCAAGAAGTTATCCAAATTCTGGAAAAAGTAGTAGTCTGTAGGCGCAAGGTCTGGTGAGTAGGGCGGATGACGGAGAGCTTCCAACCCCAGTTCTTGCAACTTGGAGACCGTCTGCTGTGCAGTATGAGGTCGCGCGTTGTCGTGCAGGAGCAGCGGAGACGAGCGATTGACCAATGCTGGTTGGAGATGCGCCAGCTTCTCCATCATTGTGTTCAGTTCTTCACAGTACACATCTGCAGTAATGCTCACCCCGTTTGGTAAGAAGCTGTGATGAATCACACCGGCGCTAGACCACCAAACAGTGACCATCACTTTTCTAGGGGTAAGTTTTCGTTTAGGGCATTGTTTAGGTGCTGAACCAGGATCCAACCAACTTGCTGAGCGCTTGCGGTTATCAGACAGAATCCATTTTTCATCGCAGGTAACAATGCGGTTCAAAATTCCTTCATTTGTGTGTCTGTTGAGCAGTGCAAGGCACGTCTCGACGCGTACTTCGCGCTGGCGATCATTGAGTTCGTGGGGCACCCATTTGTCAATCTTTTTTACCTTGCCAATTTGACTCAAATGGACCAATATTGTTTTGACGCTAACGTCGAAAGCTGCTGCTAATTCAGCCGTAGATTGTGTATCATCAGCTTCCACAATCGCCTTTAATTCGTCATTGTCGACCAAAGTCTTCGGACGACCGCGAGGTTCATTTTTCAGGTCGAAATTTCCAGAACGGAAGCGAGCAAACCAATAACAGGTGGTGCGTTGGTTTGTAGTGTTAGCTCCGTAAACGTCGTTGATGTTGCGTGCCGCTTGTGCCGCGTTGCTGCCACGACGGTACTCATATTCCATAATTACTCGAATTTTTAACGTATCCATGATGACGAAAAAGATTGAAATGCGATGAAAATGTAACACTAATCAATAAAGAAATGACTACTTTTGGAAAAAAAAATCCATGTTTTTAAAATAAAATTAATTTGAAATTAGAATTCTTAGCCAAACAAAAATTATTTTGATTTGAAATGGCCAGTACTGCAGAACGGCAATTTCATAGGTAAAGACCTAATATTATTATTAAAAAAAAAAAAGATATTGCAATTTGAAATTCACCGTTTTAGGACTAAAATTACCCCAATTTCATTTTAAATTACCAAATTTTTTACAGAGGTCATAAGTTATGACACCCTCTAAACGATTGCCGCCCGCGCCCTATGTAATAAACCGGTAAAATTCCCCATTGGAAAAAAAATGCGGCGAATGTTTTTTTTTCTTTTTTTTCAAAAATAAAAAACCTCATAAATAGTATGATTCTTAACAACACCCAACAGATAGGAGAGGGTTTTTGTTACAAGCTGTATAATGTTCCTGAGACGCAGGCTACCTCTCTTCAAGAGGGAGTGGGCTGCAATGTACCACGCGGGCCCAGTGCGGGTTGGAGATGTCACATGTCTTCGAATTTGGTTCCAGGACATGGGCTTCAGAGGTGCGAGAATTTAATGGTTTTATGAAGAAAAAAATACTTAACAAAGATGATTTATCAAATGAGCGGTGGACCTAAAACGGTCACATTAGCAATTCCTCTAAAAGCATTTCATTTCCTGAATTTCCAGCTGTCTTTAGCAATTCCTCTGATTTGACACAAAAGCAATTCATATTATGTGGACCATTTTACGAATCTCCATAGAAAACTGTCAAACAGATGAATTATTTCGTAATTTGAATCGCACGCAGATCATATTATGAATTGTCAGTTTGTGACATTTAACGATGATTCATAATATTTTCCTATTATGATTCTGCCAAAGTGACTGTTTTAAGCCCCCTGATTTATCAAATCAGCTGTGTCTTTGGATGACACGAAACCTTCTATTTAGAAGGTCCTACTCGCTTTTCATGACATCGAAGAAAGTAAGTTTATCCAAAAGAAATTCGTAAATTAGACACGTTTTAAAAACATTAAAAAAAAACAACCGACTTCAAAAAAAAAAACAAAAAAAGTGAAAAATAACTTTAATTTCGGAAGTCGGTGTCTTTACTGTTCAATTTTCGTTTTTTGCCACCGACTTCCGAATCGATTCATAATTGGCGGAGAAATCGAGTAACAGACACACAAAAAACAAAAAAAAAACATACAGACGATTTGAGAACCTCCTCCTTTTTGAAGAAGTCGGTTAAAAAAAATCCACAAAACAAGAGGAAGGAAATGCCAGAAAACTTTTAAAACAAAGAAAATATACACCACATTCAACTCCCATACATTTCACATACGTATAAAAATATCCCACGAAACTATAACATTTTTATCATAGTTATACGAATTCTTTTAACTCGTAGTAAACAGTTCGCTGTGAACCGTGCCAAGCTGAAAAATGTTTAGCCTTGAACTGCCACGAAATGTATGAATGCTTGTAAACGAGGTATTTGGACACAAACGGATTGAAAAAGTGGCGAAAAGAGGGTATAGGTAAATATTTTGGAATTGTGATTGATGTCTTGCAAGTAGTTTGCTTAAGGGGCGTGCGTGTGGGCTGCAATTTAATGGAGACTTGCATGCAAGTTTATGGTTTTTTACTTGCATTAAATACGGTCTAAAATTCGTTGTTTAATTTGTACAACGCGGTGTTTTATTTGTATATTTATGCCACCCAATTTCTTTATTCGAAAAATAACTTTGTCCGGCGGCTTCGCCCACGTGGATATCGGAAAATATCCCACGGGAAAATACTACCGGGATTAAAAGTACCCTATATATTAATCGAGGTTGAAAACTTTCTGTGTGCCTCATCCAAATCTGTTCAGCCGTTTTTGCGCCAATCCGGGAACAAACATCCAAACAAACGGAGAAAATTTATAAAAACTATATTATCGCTATCAGACTTGTTCCCACACCTCGGAGAATTACTTTTTAGGGTTCCGTACCCAAAGGGTAAAATGGGACCCTATTACTAAGGCTATGTCCGTCTGTCCGTCTGTCCGCGGCTTAGCTCAGAGACTAATGGTACTAGAAAGCTGTAATTTTTCAAAAATACTCAATGTACTGTTTTGTCTTCGTTACTATTTTATTTTAGGTTCCTAACTTTAGGCACAGGAATTTACAGGACAGAGCCTAGTAGGTATTAATTGTTAAGAAAATACTCAAAAAGTATAAAACCCGTGTTATGGACTGGCAGATTGATAACCCTTCCGAAAATACAAAGGCTCTATAACTCGATTGATGAGGTAATACAAGTCTTGTTAGTTTATTTAGCACTCCACTCCACTGCAAATTGGTAGTTAGTGTTATTAGTGAAAAAACACAAGAAACTCTTTGTAAAAACCTTTCACGGCCGCCAGATGATATGGTGTACCTGGACGAGACAAATATAATTAATTGAGAAACAATAGTGGGTTAGAATTAGAATTACACACGGCTACACATCTAGCTATACATTTCCAATATAAGCTGACCTTGCATTGTACGGAAATCCTATACAAAGCGAGATCAGCATAAACTGGAAATGTATAGCTTGATGTGTAGCTGTTTGTACCTAAGGAGTAGCGAAATATACCTAATTGCAATTTCTAGGTAATTCTTTATTAGATTTTAGTATCTAAAGTAGGGCGATAATTTTATTAAAACATACAATAAATCGAGTTTAACCATTAGGTCGAGACTGCAAGACTACAAGTTGAAATTGAATTCATGGGCATCGCCTTAAGGGGTCATTGTACTCATCATTATCAATAACTTTCACTACAGGGACCAACAATAAAATCGCGAAAAAAATCTGCTGTTCCCTACATTCATAGTTCGCATAGCTCGTCAAAATGTAGGGAACAGCTGATGCCACACGAATCTAAATCATTTTGAAAGAGATTGCAAATCCATTGCTTCGTGAGTTCGAAATAAAATTCATCTCATCAATTTAAATAACGCAATGAGTGTTGTTAAACTGTCAAATGAAACGCAATCATACAAAAAAACTCTCACCGTGAAAAGGTGAAATGAGCTTGAAGTGAAGTCATTCCATCTGATGCTAAAGATTGACAATATTGGTGCCGATTCTCTTGTACACCGAACTAAACTATCACTAAAATTCCTTACGTTTGACTATGGGAATCTTGGAGCTATTCTCTAAATTTAAAACTTATTTTGACACAACTAAAATCGAATTGGACAACCGTGCGCTTCCACTTGGTACTTGTTTTCCCTACGCCGTGTTTTTTTTTTAGAGCCAGAGGCGCGCTGCACGTCAGCCTCGACGTGTTATTAATGCAATTTTTCAGTTTTTGTATGGAAAAAAAAAGAAAAAAAAATACCATTAAGTATGTTGAGAATTAGGGATTTAAGGGTTTCCTAAAGGGGGTCGAAATTTTCATTATTTTTGCATTATGCATTATTTTTTATAGGACACACCGTTTTCGAGATATAAGCAAAAGAAAACAAAAAAATACTACAAGGTTTGAATTTTAGTTCATGACATCTAATTTTATTCCACACATTTTTAATCGCGATTAAATATAGTCAGATTTAGTTAGAGGATTTTAGATATAGGACAAAATTTTAGGTTAAATCGTCAAATTCAGAATAGCATTTTCACTAAACTAATCTCAGTGCCATCTTAGTGCTGTCAAACTAAATTATAGTTAAGTTGTGTCATTTAAAGTCTGTTTCAGAATTAGTTTTATCGTTTGACAGGACTAAACTAAATTTTAGTGATTTTTAGTTTAGTTTAGAGAATTTTGTGACAAGAGAATCGGCACCATTGGCAGCTCAAAATAAGCTCACAACACCTAGGTTTTCACGTTGAGATTTTTACAGAATAGATCTATAGTTTCATTAGTTTTCGCCTTTCAAGCGGATGAAGCCCAAAGAATGGCGTCTTCAAAACATTTATAAACACTGTAATAATTCCTTTATCTCCTCATAATGTTTTCTTTATTAATTGTTTACTCTGAGAGCGAGTACAACTGTGCGTGAGTTATATTTAGACATTTTAATTTTAACAAACGCTACGCTGACATCGACCTCACGCGGACTGTTATTAAGATAGAGTGGTATTTAATTGTGTGATGTTTCACAATCATTCCGAGGTATTTTTGCGGTTCAGCCTATTGAAAAATATGTTTTTCAGGCAGTTGTAGTGCATAAAAACTCTCATGCACATCAATAGTGAGGTAGCTGTCACTAATGTCAACTGTCAGTTCACCACGAATGGCGGGAAGCCATAGATTAATGAAATAAGTTTTTTATATTTCTATGCGGGAAACTGCCTGCTTGTAATGAGCCAGTGTAGTGATAATATATAATCATCAAGAAGATTCTACACTACTTAAAGAATTCTATTGCCCGATTAAATAAAGATCTATGGGCTCTTCTTGGTTGTTCCATCTATAATTTTTTTTGCGTTTATCAAAAAAATCTCGTATGAAACATTAAAAAAAACATTTCTTACACTAGGCCAAGCTAGCCAAGCATCGGAGCGCAATATATGGATCGTGTTCGAAACAGAATACTGCGCTCCAAAACTTATAAAGCTGGCGTGGCTCAAAAGGCTGCCCAATTGAAATGCCTGGCAGGATATGTCTGTCCCATGCCGTACAAACTATGGGCACAAATAGCACAGAACTGCTATGCTATCTAATTGCATAATTCATTCTCGTAAACGATTAAAGAGAAAAATTTAACATTTTAACAGATCAACAACATTCATTGCGTTATTTACGTTGAGCAGATATTTTTCCGAACTTATAAAAGAGTGGATTAGCAGTCTGTTTCAAAACGATTCAGATTGTGGTTGATCGTGTATTACGCAATTAGGATACAGGTGCTCTGAGACGGTAAGACGGGGTCGCGGAAGGCCACGTAGGAGATGGCGGAACGAACTGGATATAGTTTCCGTCCAAATTGGAAGGAGGATGCGTGGGCACCCGAAAGATGGAAATAGTGGAGGAAGGCCTTTGCCCAGGAGTGGGATAGAAAAAAAAACATAATTTTTCCCATTATTTCAAAAGTTAAAGCTCGAGTCAGTTGATTAAGTCTACCAGTGGAAGTTTATGAACCTGACAGAATGACGTTTTCAAGAATTTTCAATAATTTTAAATAAATAATTTTCGCTAAATAATTTCATCAAAAATACTACACACAAAATTATTAATTGAAGAAAGACATTCCAGTATAAAATTGTCGCTGTTGGCAAATCGTAGGAAATAATAATAATGTGAGAAGTAAGTATTTCACATGAAAATATATCGTATAATTTATTTGATAGTTACGTTACGGAATGGTGCTTTTAGACAGAAATAACTGACAAATTGTGAGGTGTAGGGACTACTAATATAATTATTATGTTTCGGTGTTTGAATTTTATCTTGAAGAAGTGATTAACAAAATACTTTCTGTAGAATAAATGATATCACACAAGAGGGCCTAGACAAGTAACAATCGCTTCGAAAGCGTTTCGTATTTCTACAACGACTTTCAACAGGACTGACATAAGCTTTTCGATAGCTTATGTCAGTCCTATACATTTTTGCCTTTTCCATCATCGTTATCGCTGATAGAATATCACTTTGTCTAGGCCCTCAGGTGGCTTCGCACACGAGATGTCTAGCTGCTGCCCGCCACTTTGTCTCTTATCTCCTATTCCAGGTCAAGGTCTACCCAGGTGCCAACCATCCAAATCCGTTCAGCCGTTTTAGCGTGAAAGCGTTGCAAACAAATAAAAAAACTACTCGCATTTATAATATTACTAAGTGCACCCCGCGGTTTCACGCGCGTAAGTCTCGATCTCGTAGGAATATCCAAATAAAAAGTATCCTATGTCCTATTCCAGGTCATGGTCTACCCATGTGCCAATTTTGATCCAAATCTGTTCAGCCGTTTTAGCGTGAAAGCGTAACAAACAAAAAAACTCACTTTTGATTATATAAAACTAAGTTAGGAAGTTAGGATATATACTTATACTAAATTCCACCCGCGTGGTATGTCGATAAAAAGTAGCCTATGTCCTTCCCCGGGATACCATCTATCCCCTTGCCAAATTTTATCTAAATCTGTTCAGTGGTTTATGCGTGAAAAGGTAACATACAGACAGACAGAATTACTTTCGAATTTATACTATTAGGTACGAGTAAGTATGGATAGTCTCGAGAACGGAACAATTCAAAATATTTAGACAACTACACCGTTCATTCACCACGATGCACAGCATTTATATTGGTTCCACACTTGGAGTCTCATAACGGAGATGAAGGCACTACATTAAACATGATCGGTTATAGTAAAACCTGATGAACGAGACCAACTCAATCGTCGGCTACACTTTGATGTTCTGCCAACCGGCTGTTACACAACAAGCAGGGGACGACAGTGGGTTCAGTTGTAACAGAGTTTCGACTCATAGGATACAATACTAGCTCGCGGCCTCGCCCGCGTGGTATGTGACAGACGGACGGACAGCGGAGCCTCAGTAATAGGGTCCCGTTTTACCCTTTGGGTACGGAACCCTAAATCGTAACCTATGTCCTTCCCTAATAGGATGCCATCTCCTTGCCTTTTTTCGAAATCCGTTCAGTCAGTGGTTAAGGCGTCAAAAGGTACAGACAGACAGACAGATAAACAGAGTTACTTTCGAATTTATAATATTAGTACCTATGGATATTAAAAAACTTGTCCGACCCGAAAGGTGCACATAGGTACTGCAATAACAGCACAAGAAAAAAAAAAAAAAAAAAAAATTGCAATTTGAAAATTACGTTTTTAGTACCAAAATGACCCCAAGTTCATTATAAATTAGCAAATTTTCTAAAGAGGTCATAAGTTATGACTAGAAGACACCCACTTAACGACCGCCGCCCGCGCCCCATATAAATAACCAGTATAATTATAATTATTTAAAAAAAACCAGCGATTTTTTTTTTCTTTTTTCCCAAATAAAAAACCCCATAAATAGTATGATTCTTAACAACACCCTCACGGATCGGACGGGGTTTTTGTTACACGCTGTATATACAACGTTATTTTTTCTTTATGCTAAACCCGAAAAGGGGTCATTGTACTCATCATTTTGAACAACTTTTTCTATGGGACCAAAATTGAAATCGCGAAAAAACTGTTCCATACATTTGTGTTCACTTAAATCGACAAAATGTATGGAACAGCTGTTTTTTTTTCGCGATTTCAATTTTGGTCCCATAGAAAAAGTTGTTCAAAATGATGAGTACAATGACCCCTTTTTGGGTTTAGCATAAAGAAAAAATAATGTTGTATTTTACGAATTGCCTCATTGGTGTACTGATCGCAAGCGTTACTGCTAAGCAAGAGATCCTGGGTTCAATTCCGAGGTCGAGCAAAGTGTTCTATCAGGAATGTCTCAGAAGCAGCCCGGAGTCTGAATTCGTGCCCGGGGACACACATGGGACCTACAGATAACTAGGGTGGGTGTACTATAGGTACACGTACATCTCTGCCTAATCTATACTAATATTATAAAGCTGAAAAGTTTGTTTGTTTGTTTGAACGCGCTAATCTCAGGAACTACTGGTTGGAATTGAAAATTCTTTTTGTGTTGGATAGTCCATTTATCGAGGAAGGTTATCGGCTATATAACATCACGCTTTGACCAATAGGAGCGGAACCTTAATGAAAAATGTTGCAAAAACGGGAAAAAATATTCCGTTTTGCGAGCTTCCGTTGCGTGCGCTGCGTAAACGGTTTAAGTTACGCAAATATCATGTATGACGGAATTGTTCCTCTTTAAAAGTTAAAAAAAAAAGTCCGCGACAGCATATGTCTATCTTTTAAGATTGACTCACTATAACCTTTTTTTATGGTAATCAAATTTGCTCGAAATTGATGCATTATTTGCGAAGGAGTTTTATCAACATAATATTAATTCTTATTCAAATAAATAGTACTAATATCAAGGGTAATTATGTAGCAGTTAAATACTTTTTAATTCATTCGAATCGGACATTTAATTTCGAAGTTATCACGAGTACAAAAATGCAATACGCGAACCGCTCGACGCCGGCGTTGCGCCATGACGTTCCCTACTCTAGAGAGGAGAGGATGGGCACACGGGTAGACCATGATGCGGAATAGGCCATAGGATACGTTTTATCCCTATATTCTCACGAGATCAAGACCTACGCGGGTGAAACCGCGGGGCACAGCTAGTATACATATATACAGGGGTAGGCCCCCTGTATATATTCATCTGTTTGGCAGTTTTCTATCAAGATTCGTAGAATGAAATGGTCCAAAAAATATGAATTGCTTTTGTGTTAAATTAGAGGAATTGCTAATGACAGCTGGGAATTCAGGAAATAAATTACTTTTAGAGGAATAATATGTGGAATAATAACATCTGTCATTAGCAATTCCTCTAATTTAACAGAAAAGCAATTCATAATTTGTGTGACCACTTTACGAATCTTCATAGAAAACTGTCAAACAGATGAATTCATTCGTAATATGAATTGCACGCAGATCATATTAAGAATTGTCAATTTGTGACATTTTACGATGATTCATAATATTTTCCTATTATGATTCTGCCAAAGTGGCCGTTTTAAGACCCCAGGCGTGATGTTATTTTAAGAAATTCTGAGAACTATTCATTAAAACTAAACTTCAATTACGCTAACAAATAAAGATATAAGATCTTCATCAATCATTTTGCCAATTTATTTTAATGAAGAGTAACACATCTACTTTGACCGGCTCTAAGAACCATCATTCTCAATTAGGACTTTAGGAGTACGATTTCTTTTGCGTGTGTAATGTAGACAGGATGTATAAGGAAGAGCTCGTGGCTAAGGAATAACAGCCGCACGGGTTGATCCATCAGGTTAAGCTACGCTTGGCGGGGGTTGGTCCGTGGATGGGTGACCACACACACCGAGACTCCTCTGTGCTTGGGAAAGCACGTTAAGCCGGTGGTCCCAGCTGTCATTCGTGGATCTTTGACAGTCGTTACGGGTCGTCAGAAGCCCGAAAGTCTGACAACCAGTCTTACCAAGTGGTATCGTATTATACTCAGTTACTGGGTTGTGGAGGTCAGCTAGACAGTCGCTCCATGTAAAATACTAGTATTCAGTCGGTTAGACTGGAAGCCGTTAGATTTAGATCCAAACATAAATAGAGATACAAACGTAATCTAAATCATTGTCCTTCTGCATTCAATCTTGCAGCGTTTAGTGCATCGCGTTACTGACGCGCTCGCATCGCTCTGCCACATCAGTGACCTCACACCGATCCAACGATTACTATTCCACACTACACAATACACAGCGTTCATCACTCTCATCGCTTACTATATTAAAACCGCTGTGATGTCATTACTTTGTATTAGGTTTATGAACGTAGCAAGGGCTAGGAGATTCTCTAGTTCCAACTGTTTATCAAAAGTTACAAGTGTACACGTTCACAAGGTGCCTAGAAGATTAATGTTCGCTAAAGAAAGAAAGAAAGAAAGAAAAATTCATTTATTGGCATTGTAACATAAAAATAAACCTTAAAACTATAAAAACAGAAACAATCAATAAAATGCCAAAAGGGCCTCAGCTCAGCATACTGTCAGATGGCAACACAAAGTGTACCACCTGACGCTGATTTTCAGCTGCAACCCACGAGTGTCATACGCTAGAAAAATAATATAGGTTATATTAAACAATTAAAATCTGATATATAAGATAGAAGAAAAACAATATATAAAAATACCTAATAAATGTGAATGTTTATAAATAAAATATAATATTTAAAATGGCAACATTCCGTTTAGCCGGCATGGACTCGCACGCCGCCGGCTAAATTCATAGCTCATCTCGATATTCATAATCAGGCTTAATGTTCCCACTGCTGGGACACGGGAATCAGGTCATCTCTCTCCTTGACCACATTTAAAAAAGAAAATGGAATTTAAACATTTATTGCGGTACTAAGCGCGACACTTGTAAACTTGTAAGACGGAACAGAGAGTCGCCGGACACTCTCAGGATTTGCTATGATTTTCTACAAGTTGTAACTTACAAAGAAGTTTTTCCTAAACAAAATCACGAATAATAGTGTAAAAATATAAGTATGAATTGCACGCAGATGAATTCAAATTATGAATTGTCAGGTTGTGACATTTTACGATGATTCATAATATTTTCCTATGATGATTCTGCCAAAGTGGCTGTTTTAAGCCCCCAGTTATTTGAGATATAAAATGCTAGAAAATTACAACGCAACCACTTTAAATCGAAACGCAAGCTAATCAACATTAATTTACTACAAACTTTGACGCGCTGCCCGCCCAAATAATTAGCCAAAGACAATACAAATCAATCAATGAATGTGATCAAAGATTAAAGTATTACACGGCTGTCCCAAGTTTTCTACTAGTAAACTTTCATAAAGGCGCTCCCTCCCTGGGAGCATTCGCCTTTACCTGCGAGCTGCCCCCGTCAGTCTTGGTATTTACATCCTATAACTTCACTACATATTATAAAACAAAGTCCTCCGCCGCGTCTGTCTGTTCACGATAAACTCAAATACCACTGCACCGATTTTCATGCTGTTTTCACCAATGGATATAGAGGTTCTTGAGGAAGGTTTTAGTATATAATAACCGACATCGACGTGGGGGAATTTCTCTAAACTACCAAGCAGCCTAGTTAAGTCTATTTGCAAAGCTTTAGCTGATACACTGGAATCTTGGATAGTTACATTACAGGCGAATGCTCCCGGTGTGAGAGCGCCTTTAGTGAAACAAAGTTTAACCGTTGACTTGAAGATTTCATGCTGTCCTTGTCTTGTCTGCAAAAGATTTATTGTGTGGAGTAATGGACTTTATCTTTAAGTTTTAGGTTTTTTAGGATAGTCTGAGGTCTCTCGTTGGTCGAAAAAAGGCATGTGTAAGGAAGATTTATTGTTTTGAAAATAAAGAAGAATCTATGGCTTACTAACCTAGAAATGACAGTTCTTTCACAGTAATTTTTTTGACAGCTACCCACCAGTAACCTGTTTAAAGCGCGATTAAAGACTACTGTGATTTTGACAGTGATGCACAATCATCATCATTCATTGGTGGCCCAATAGCGGTGACTGGTGACAGCCCCGATTTACGAGTGAATTCGTGGGTTTGAACCCAGACAGGCGCTTTACTTTGTGTAAATTAACCGACCGCCCATTGTGTCACCCTATGTTAAATTTCTACATTTATATCTGTATTTTTTATGGTGTACATAATAAAGAGTATTCTATTCTATTTTACTCTATTAATTCATCACCACTGCTCTCAAAACGGTGAAGGAAAATATATCGATCGTGACGAAACCGGCATGTCCTAGAAAACCTTGGGGAATTAATATGAACAGTCGGTCGAAATAGCCCTGTGGTAAACGACTCGTCTCTCATGCACGACGATGTGAGTTCAAATCCGGGCAAGTGAGTTTTTCAATTCATAAGGTACTACCTTTCTATATCCTTCTTTGTTCGTGTCAGGAATGGTGGGTTAAGACACAGTCAAATTCAGGCGAGAATCCACACATATAATTAATTATTTTCTAATATTAGTAGGTAAGATGGATAGAACCGTTCTACGAGAGTCAATAAATTTTTATTTTCCTGACCAGTATATGCGTGGCGTTGTAAGACGACAACATAGACTCCTCTGCTACCCGCCTACATGGCGTGCTCCCCGAACTAACACCACTCCCACTGCTAGAACAATTAAGTTAATAGATGACTTTCTAAAATATATTCCTGAAGCAGATTTATTTTTTGACTCTCAAAGGACAATCGCTAAACATGTGTATATTTATTTAAATATGGAGAAATAATTGATGTTTAGTCTATGAAGTTTTAATAAAAAAACTACAATACTACTATTTTAATTTAAAAAAAACAACCGACTTCCAATAAAAACACTAAAAAAGTGAAAAATAACTTTAATTTCGGAAGTCGGTGTCTTTGCTTTTCAATTTCCGTTTTTTGCCACCGACTTCCGAAATTAAAGTTATTTTTCACTTTTTTAGTGTTTTTATTGGAAGTCGGTTGTTTTTTTTTTGTACAAAGTTTTTATTTTTCACTTTTTAGTTGTGGTACCTACCCCACACAAATCCGAATACCACTACCTGCTATGTAAATAACAGTGAAGGAGTCAAACAGGATATCGTCTAGATAAACTAAGCGGGAAAAATACGTAATATTGAACTTAACTCAAAAATTACGCAAGAAAAGTTAATAAAATTTATATGGGACCACCACGGAAGCATGACCTACCAAACAAAAAAGAATCATCAAATCGATTCATAATTGGCGGAGTAATCGCGTAACAAACATACAAAAAAAACAGACGAATTGAGAACCTCCTCCTTTTTGAAGAAGTCGGTTTAAAAAAAAATGTTTTGCAGAATTAGCATAGATATAAGCGATTTGGTGTAAACTGTTAGCTTATATTTGAGGAACAAATGAATATTGAATATTGACATCACTGACACCTGTAAAGGAAAAACATCGTGAGGAAAGCTGGACTATCCTATCTTAATATTAGGTCTTTACCTATGAAATTGCCGTTCTGCAGTACTGACCATTTCAAATCAAAATAATTTTTGTTTGGCTAAGAATTTTAATTTCAAATTAATTTTATTTTAAAAACATGGATTTTTTTTTCCAAAAGTAGTCATTTCTTTATTGATTAGTGTTACATTTTCATCGCATTTCAATCTTTTTCGTCATCATGGATACGTTAAAAATTCGAGTAATTATGGAATATGAGTACCGTCGTGGCAGCAACGCGGCACAAGCGGCACGCAACATCAACGACGTTTACGGAGCTAACACTACAAACCAACGCACCACCTGTTATTGGTTTGCTCGCTTCCGTTCTGGAAATTTCGACCTGAAAAATGAACCTTGCGGTCGTCCGAAGACTTTGGTCGACAATGACGAATTAAAGGCGATTGTGGAAGCTGATGATACACAATCTACGGCTGAATTAGCAGCAGCTTTCGACGTTAGCGTCAAAACAATATTGGTCCATTTGCGTCAAATTGGCAAGGTAAAAAAGCTTGACAAATGGGTGCCCCACGAACTCAATGATCGCCAGCGCGAAGTACGCGTCGAGACGTGCCTTGCACTGCTCAACAGACACACAAATGAAGGAATTTTGAACCGCATTGTTACCTGCGATGAAAAATGGATTTTGTTTGATAACCGCAAGCGCTCAGCAAGTTGGTTGGATCCTGGTTCAGCACCTAAACAATGCCCTAAACGAAAACTTACCCCTAGAAAAGTGATGGTCACTGTTTGGTGGTCTAGCGTCGGTGTGATTCATCACAGCTTCTTACCAAACGGGGTGAGCATTACTGCAGATGTGTACTGTGAAGAACTGAACACAATGATGGAGAAGCTGGCGCATCTCCAACCAGCATTGGTCAATCGCTCGTCTCCGCTGCTCCTGCACGACAACGCGCGACCTCATACTGCACAGCAGACGGTCTCCAAGTTGCAAGAACTGGGGTTGGAAGCTCTCCGTCATCCGCCCTACTCACCAGACCTTGCGCCTACAGACTACTACTTTTTCCAGAATTTGGATAACTTCTTGGCGGGAAAAAAAATCAATACCCGAGAGGCAGTACAAAATGCCTTTGAAGAATTTGTTGCCTCCCGTCCAGCTGATTTCTTTAAGAAGGGCATCAATAAACTGCCACTGCGATGGCAAAGATGCATTGATTGCATGGGTGATTACTTCGATTAATACAAATAAAAAATTCATGAAAAAAATTCGTTTAAATTTTTTCATACAAAACGGCAATTTCATAGGTAAAGACCTATTATTATAAATGCGATAGTGAGTTTGTTTGTTATGCTTTCACGCTAAAACGGCTGAACGGATTTGGATGAAATTTGACCATGACCTGGAATAGGACATAGGATACTTTTTATCCCGATATTCCCACGGGATCGAGACTTATGCGGGTGAAACCGCGAGGCGCAGCTAGTAGTTAATAAAATTTTAAATCGCCACCCGTCTTGAGCTATCGTGGTGATCGATGCTCATGCCTTCTCTGTATCAGAAGAGCCGGTATTCCAAGGTCTCCTTTGTTGCGATTGTTCGCCCCTTATCGCGCTTATCGTACTGATAACGATCCAAGCCGAGTTGCGCCGAGCAGCAATCCTATATAAGTGGGGGTGACGGGCGATTTGATTCACTCTGCGTCCAGTACAGCGCTCGGTGTGGCAACATGTCGTGTTCTGGTTTGCAATTGGTCTTTAGGGGTATGAGGAACAGGGTGTAAAGTTCACTCATACTCCATAGAACAGGGAGGATCCTCCGACCAGACGGGTGTTGTGACTGGCGGGCAACTGCCCAACGATTGATGTTGGGTTCTCGTATATATGTCCACTGCACGGTAAACTTTAATTGCGCGATGCAGGATTTATGTGACGTCTGTCTGACGTCAGGTCTTTGATGCGTAGTTCGCATGTGGCGATGTAGATACCGCCACATCACTCCCCTCCGGAGGCCGGAGCTCGATAGTGGGCTGAGTCTTGTATCTTGCGATGCTTGCCAGTGCCAGTTGTGGTTCCAGTGAGTCGGAACCGGGTGCCGCATTGTTCGCGGTGGGTCGGAACTGTTTGCGGCGGTTGTGGTGATTGAGGTGATTGCGGTGATTCCCCAGTGGGTCGGGGTGATGAGGTGATTGCGTTGATTCCCCAGTGGGTCGGGGTGATGAGGTTATTGCGGTGATTCCCCAGTGGGTCGGGGTGATGAGGTGATTGAGGTGATTCCCCAGTGGGTCGGGGTGATGAGGCTGAGGGTGATGACCAGGAATGCGCGTTCGCTGCATGCTGGTGGTCAGGATACCCGTTGACGCCTCGGGTGTTGGCTTGGCTGTGTGACTCGCCTCACTGAAAGCTTGCGGGAGTGATGATGATGACGTCACGCTGGAGTAGTTGCACGAAGGCTGCGTTGACGTTCATATTCGGGGTCACCAATTTAGGGGTATGACGAACAGGGTGTAAAGTTCACTCATACTCCATAGAAAAGGGAGGATCCTCCGACCAGACGGGTGTTGTGTCTGGCGGGCAACTGCCCAACGATTGATGTTGGGTTCTCGTATATATATCTACTGCACGGTAAACTTTAATTGCGCGATGCAGGATTTATGTGACGTTTGTCTGACGTCAGGTCTTTGATGCGTAGTTCGCATGTGGCGATGTAGATACCGCCACAGGTCAATCGTCATCCTGAGGATGCCTCGTTGAGAGGAGAAACACGTGTCGATTTCTTACAGGGTTTTTTATGACTCTTAAAGAATAGCTAAGCGGAATAGGTTACTAAATATATCTACGTCTATTGTATTTTATTTAAATGTCTTTGACATATCTCGGGACCCCAGGGTTCCAGACCTTTGGAAGGCGTACGAGGGGCCGAAGCCAACTCGCAGGGCCCTTAGACATTTTTAAGTTTTGAGGCACCAACAGACGATTATCCCTGTATGCACTATGCAAGGACAACCATTGGTGCAGGATTATTGCAGAACATGGAAACAAAACATATCGGGTTATGGGCCAAACCCATAGCCCAATATAGTCCAGTGGGCTATGGATGTAGGACTATGTCCCCTGCCTGATCAATGTTATGTAATCTATACTAATATTATAAAGCTGAAGAGTTTGTTTGTTTGTTTGTTTGAACGCGCTCTTCTCAGGAATTACTGGTTGGAATTGAAAAATTCTTTTGTGTTGGATAGTCCATTTATCGGGGAAGGCTATAGGCTATATAACATTACGCTACGACCAATAGGAGCGGAGCATAAATGAAAAATGTTGCAAAAACGGGAAAAAATATTCGTTTTTGAGAGCTTCCGTTGCGTGCGCTGCGTAAACGGTTTAAGTTACGCAAATATCATGTATGATGGAATTGTTCCTCTTTAAAAGTTCTAAAAAAAAAGTCCGCGACAGCATATGTCTATCTTTTAAGATTGACACACTATAACCTTTTTTATGGTAATAATTTTTTTTCGAAGTTAATGCATTATTTGCGAAGGAGTTTTATCGACATAATATTAATTCTTATTCAAATAAATAGTTTTAACATCAAGGGTATTTATGTAGCAGTAAAATATATATATATATTTTTTTTTAATTTAATTCATTCGAATCGGACATTTAATTTCGAAGATATCACGATATAAAAATGCAATACGCGAACCGTTCGACGCCGGTGCCGCGCCTCCGCGACGTTCCCTACTTTAGAGAGGAGAGGATGAGCACACGGGTAGACATGACCTGGAATAGGACATAGGATACGTTTTAACCCTATATTCCCACGGGATGGACATCACTCACAGTGTTTTCTCTCTTCTTCAAACTAAATACCTAACTGTCGCGTACCGGTGGGTCGTCCGCCGCACTCGGCGGCCTGTAGCGCATTGTGACTGGAGTGCACCGTGCACAGTAATTCTATCTAAGCACTAAAACAAACAGGTTTTGCTGGGACCGTTCTTGTTGTTTTGTTTTTGTAATTATATGTATATATATATATATATATATTATTTTTTTATTAGATACTAGTTTATTTATATTATGACTTATTATTTATTAGGTATGTTGAAACTGTATGTACTTCCCGTCATTTGTCCATAAGGGTTCATTAGAAAACCAGCGTCAGACAGTATATTCTGTCTGGCATTAATGCTGAAATGAGCCTTTTTGGCGCAGCCGTGAGGCACACATTATCGTTTAAAAAAAATTATTTATTCTTTATTTTGATATTTGTGTTATGTGTTTCATGAACTGTGTCCAAATAAACTTTATTCTTTCTTTCTTTCTTTTCTTTCTACGCGGGTGAAACTGCGGGGCACAGCTAGTACACGGATAAAATGGCAGGGGGTAACTTGCACACAACAAAAGTAAACTACCTACCATGGCTGTTTATTAAATTAGACATAGTATACGGAAAAACACACTACATTTCGAAACTTGTGTTTTCCCAAATATTGAGCGGCAATCGTGCGCGGCTGCCGCGCGTGGACGTTTCTGTCTACCTGGCGCGCACAAACATTTCTAGCAAACATTCGTCAGTAATTGTGTTTGGACGAATTATGCCGCGCTCTTGCCACTGAATATTTGGACACACCTTATAATGAGCTCATAACCTCTTTTTTCGCCTATTAGCGTAAAAACAAAAGTATAAAGGCGCTTGTTTGAATCCTATTAGCGACACACAATGGCTGGACAGACTTCAGGGACCCTTGAGTGGAAAGTGTCCACCGATATATAGTTGCCTAGATGTGACCACGCAAAACCAGCACCCTAATTGCGTAACACACTTTCAATCACAATCCGAGAGTTTTAAAGGATATTGTTACACCAACGGTACACCACTGACTACCTGCAGTATTGTCTCTCCTTCTTACTTTAATCCATCCAAGGGTTGTCTGTAAAAGATCGCTTTTAGCGATAAGACCGCCCATTGTGTCACTCTATGTAAAATTTTCAAATTTATGTCTGTAATTTTTATGGTGTACATTATAAAGAGTATTCTATCTATCTATCTATTGTTAATCTATTGCTTCATGATAGGTATAACCACCACTTAAGTGGTAAATTCTGCCTGGGTTCGAACCCACGACCTACAACTCGGGCTGTTACCACTCTGGGCCACCACTGCACTCCTCTTAGCTTTTTAATTTTTGATAACATATACCTAATTGCCTCGTTGGTCCAGTGGTCTCAAGCGCTACTGCTGAGCTTGATGTCCTGGGTTCGATTCCTAGGTTGGGCAGAATGTTATTGGATACAGAATTTCTCAGTAGCAGTCCGGAGTCTGGATTTGGGTCCGGTTGATGGCAGTAGGCTCGCCCCCTATTACATGGGACTTAAACATAACAGGCGAAATGTGGGTGTACTATAGGTACACCTCTGTCTGACCCTTCGAGAACACAAGGCGTGATATTATTGTTATGTTATACCTAACTGAAAAAATAAATAAAAATAAAATCAATTCAATCTAATTAGAAAATTCAATCTAGGTATGATTTAATTTTCTAGAGTTAGGTTATAAATCTAACTAAAAGACATTATAAACGCGAAAGTTTGTAAGTATGGATAGATGGATGTTTGTTACTCTTTCACGTAAAAACTACTGAATGGATTTGGATGAAATTTGGCAAACAGATAGTTTATAACCTGGATTAACATAGGATACTTTTCATGCCGATATTACCACGGGATCGAGACTTACGCGGGTGAAACCGCTGGGCGCAGCTAGTTATAATATATTGCAGCGCAGATGGCATGTTATGGTAGGACACGCACGACAGCATCAATGAAATGACGCAGGAAAAGAAATCGTGATATTTTCCGTAATGAGATAGAATGCACTGCATTTTTGTCATGTCATGGATTCTTATACCTGATTCGGAAGAACTTTTCGGATAATCGTGGTCTAAGAAAATGTTTAATAAAAAAGCCTTTTTTCGGCACCTGTCCTATCGTTGGCGATTAACGAGAAGCGAGAAGAGACAAGAGAGAAAAACGAGAAGGCGAGCAGCGAAAGTACGCGACGGGGACGAGTGATTTCTCGCTGGTATGCGTATGTACACACGGTTACACATCAAGCTATACATTTCCAATATAAGCTGACCTCGCATTGTACGGAAATCCTATACAATGTGAGATCAGCATAAACTGGAAATGTATAACTTGGTGTCTAGCCGTGTGTACCAAGCGTGAGTCTCTCAGCGAGTGTTCTGCCCGCCAACTGAGAGTTGCTGAGCGAGTACTCTGTTTGACAGCTTTTGTTCCTGTGACAAACGATTATTCGCCGGCGGTGTGAACCAGACATAAAAATATTTCTTCTTTTTATAGATTAATGGTCAGCGATCATAATACAGGGTGTAAGGGTGAACACCGTTTTCACTCAAACCATGGGTAGTTGACTTAAATACAAAAATAAATGACCGGGTAACAACAAAAAAATAAAATACCTTGCTCTCCAGTGGAACAGCTCACTGACTGAGGGAGGGGTCGCGCTCGCGGCCGATCAGGTCACAACCCGCGAACCCGACACGTGTTGAGAGGCAAGTTCGTTACCCTAGCGCATAGGTGAAAGGGTGAAATACTGGAGTGGTAAAATTTTATTTAAAAAAAAAGTCGTAATTTTCCATTGATTTTACGTTCTATAAATGACACCAAACCACTGGTTTCAAGGATAACGGTGTTTACCCTAACACCCTGTATATACATCTCTTTTACTTATACGGGACCTACAATCTTTTATACGTTTCTTGAACGAGAAAATCATTGCTTCCTCGTCTGTGGTGGGACGGGCGGAAGATTCTGTAACTATCTCACCGTGAAAACTTAGGTGAAGTGAGCGTGGAGTGAGCTGTCATTGTCATCGATACCTACTGATGCTAAGGCAGTGACAGTTCACTCCAAGCTCACTTCACCTAAGTTTTCACGGTGAGATTTTTACAGAATAGCACAACTGGTGCCTTAGCTCTTACTGGAAAAAAGGCAATAAGTCCCACTGATGAGCTATTTTTAACCGACTTCTTCAAAAAGGAGGAGGTTCTCAATTCGTCTGTATGTTTTTTTTTTGTGTGTATGTTACGCTATTACTCCGTCAATTATGAATCGATTTTGATGATTCTTTCTGTTTGGTAGGTCATGCTTCAGAGGTAGTCCCATATAAATTTTATTAACTTTGCTTGCGTAGTTTTTGAGTTAGCTTCAATAATTACGTATTTTTCCCACTTTGTGTATGTAAACGATATATTGTTTGACTCCGTCACTGTTATTTACATGGCAGGTAGTGGTATTTGAATTTGTGCGGGGTAGGTACCACAACTAAAAAGTGAAAAATAAAAACATTTTACAAAAAAAAAACAACCGACTTCCAAAAAAACACAAAAAAAGTGAAAAATAACTTAATTTCGGAAGTCGATGTTTTTGCTTTACAATTAACGTTTTTTGCCACCGTTAGTTTTTATTAGTAGAGTATTAGATACGAGAGAAAAAGCGATAATTACCTACCACAAACTTTTTGGTAAGTTTTTTTTTTTTAAAGTGTTTTCAACTTCATAATCTTTACCAAATTCACTCCACAAAGTTAAGTAAACGGAAGAATTGTCCCAGCAATATATTGAGCGTCTATTTCAAAATGATATACGTCTATTTATTTGCCAGCATGGCCGCGAGGACTTTACGTGCGTCATTTTAAGTACCAATTTAATATCATTCAGATGATTGATGATGCCGAGTTATGGCATGATTATATAGTTACTATTTGAATGGTAGTGGATGCAGATAATGTGTGACGATTGTTTTTTTATTTATTTTAATACGCAAATGAAAAATTGCTGCAAATAAAACTATGCATTAGATTTGGTTAGGTAATAAATTGAACGAAAGTTTGCAGCAATTTCGACGTTTTGTTATTTTTTCTCTCGTACAATTGAGATTAATACATGACGAAGGTGCCTACAGTTTTATTAAAAAAAAAATACCAAAAAGACTTATAAATAAATTCAAAATATTTAACATCAATTTTCATTTTTAAACATTTCAGTAAAACTACCATGAAAAATGTTAAGAAAAAACCGAAGTTGCTCCGTGACGAAGTGGTCATTGTGATTCAAAGCCGCTTCCATTCTCTATGGCTCCGTGGTGACCTACTTACTGTATGACGCACTACTGACGTCACGCTTTGTCTATGGTTTACATTGTGTGGCGTGTAATTGTTGGACGTATGGCGTTTGTTATACGGCTTGGAAGTTTAGCTTGATCTTAGCCAGTTAATTTTAATGATGATTCGCGTCAAATGACAGAAAACAATCCATTAGTTCCTTTACGATTCTTTTAAATTACTTGCGGTTATAAAATTGAATAAATCTGGAATTGCACTGTGGTAATGAGTCGAATGACCAATTTCCGCCCCAAATCTCTCAAACAGCTTTTGAAAAGATTAGCTCGTATTCCTGCTTCATGGAAACAGAATGAGATATGAAATCCATTTTTAGGGTTCCGTGAACAAAGGGTGCCAATGGGGCCCGATAGGTACTTAGACCGCCGTCTGTCATAGGGCTGTATCTTTTTATCGTAATAGGTGTACATAATTGAATTTTTCAGTGTGTCGTACTACTAGGTATAGCCGCTTCATCAGCTCGCCGTCCGATAAGGACCAGGCCCAGGTCGATGGCGCGTCGTGTTCCACGCGCGCCTCAAAGAGATGTCAGCACACCTGACGGGGTCCGTTAGGACCGATGCCTGCCAGGGTTGCGGAATAGTCCGAAAGGGATACCGGGACCCTGGCAACAGGCAACCGAAGGAACACGGGTGGGTTTTAGTCAGTAAGAGTCTGACACGCCCTTCCGCTCCGCCCAGAGCGGGAGAAGTCATATGATGATTTCCCACCCAAAAAAAAAAAAAAAAAAAAAAAGGTATAGCCGCTTCATCGAAAATAATATCTACAAATAAAATAAAGTTAAAAATTACAAGAACTTTCACCATACTTAAAAGAAACGTATTTTTGCGGCGATTTTTTTTACCAACGTTTTTTTTTTGTTGTTAATTTTCTGCGTCTTTTGTTACTCTGAACTGCTGTACCTACTTTATATAAATTTATCAAATCAAAATTGACAATAATTTCACATAGGTCTGCTTTTTATTATATTTTCATATCGATATTTATTGAATACTAGCTGCACCCCGCGGTTTCACCCGCGTAAGTCTCGATCCCGTGGGAATATCGGGATAAAAAGTATCCTATGTGTTAATCCAGGTTATAAACTATCTGTTTGCCAAATTGCATCCAAATCCATTGAGCCGTTTTTGCGTGATTGAGTAACAAACATCCAAACACACAAACACACAAACTTTCACATTTAGAATATTATAGTAGGAAGTAGGATAGTAGGATTCCATATGGTATTATGTACATCCGGGTATTTATAATTATTATTATCCTTTTAATAGCTATACCTTTTGTCTTCATTTTTCGTATAGTTCGTTAATTTTTGTATAGAAACGTGTCTGGTCATATTATTAACTACATGTTAATGACATTATTATTACAGTCGACATGAATAAAAAGATGTTTGTGTATTTTTAATGTCCCATTAAATAGGAGAGGGGAGAGGCTAAAGGCTCCTGCAGACAGGCCAGGACAGAGTCGCGTCGTCGCGACCAGTAGAAAAAAAATTGAAAACTTCATGGAAATTGACCTACCAGAATCGCGTCGCGCCTGTCTACGGGAGCCTTAAAAGCGTTGGTTTATTTGCATCTATTGGTACATAACGTGTATCATATTATGTATGTGAACTTAGTAAGTTTTAAAAGAGTTTTTTATGAGCTGTGTTAGCGGCCCCAACTTACGAGCTGTAGGTCGTGGGCTCGAACCCAGCCAAGCGCTTTACTTTGTAAATAATTTCATCACCACTGCTCTCAAAACGGTGAAGGAAAACATCGTGAGGAAACCGGCAGGTCCTAGAACCAAAAAATCGTAGATCATCTTCCTACCCGCACTGGGCCCGCTTGGTAGATTACAGTCCAATCCCTCTCGAAGAGAGGAGGCCTGTGTCCCAGCAGTGGGAACATTATAGGCTGATTATGCTAAGTTTGAAATGTTTTACTTACCTAACTGTAGCGGGCGATATTTGTTTAAAGGTTTGACCTTTTGTGACACAAAGGTGTGGGAAATTAAGGAAAATTTAATCATTTAACAGTCGGGGAAATTAACATAACATAACATCACGCCTGTACTGCCCGAAGGGTTAGACAGAGGTGTACCTATAGTACACCCACATTTCACCAGTTATGTTTAAGTGCCATGTGGGGGCGAGCCTATTGACATCAACCGGACACAAATCCAGTCTCCGCGCTGCTACTGTGATATTCCAGATTGAAAAACCCAATAGGTAACACTGTATTTGCACGACCCGGGAATCGAATCCAGAGGCCCTAGACAAACACATTCTATCAGCGATAACGATGATGGGATAGACAAAAATGTATAGGACTGTCATAAGCTATCGAAAAGTTTATGTCTATCCTGTTGAAAGTCGCTGTAGAAATACGAAACGCTTTCGAAGCGATTGTCACTTGTCTAGGCCCTCCGGACCAGCTCAGCAGTAACGCTTGCGACCACTAGACTAACGAAGGCAGGGTGTTACGTGAAAATATTGAACATTCAAATAAGTGCAATTCGAAGTGGTTCGAATTCAAACTCAAATAAAATGGTATAGGTCATAAATTCATGGACTTATATACATATAGATATTATAGGTAATCACATTTGATTAGACAATAAACTTGATTTAACCGCAACACACTGACTATTTAACGCGTCCTATTTTAATAGGCAGAAGGAACGAAATACTTGTATTGAATCGTCTACGTTGTTTATGGCAGCGCGCCAAAATTTGACAAGCCGCCATTTTTCTAAACGTCTTGTTTACACACGCTAAGCATGCAATAGCAGATGATACTCGCATCAAAATAGTTATTAGATTTAATTGATTACGCTCTAGATTTTATTGAATTGCTTGTTTTAAAAGGTGGTTAGTAAATTGTGATTATTTTTAGGTCCTGCAACCATATGAAATAAGCATTTTTTTATGAAACCTGCGCGGTAATTGCAAAACACACTTATAATGACAATTGATCGCAATTTTTTACATTAAATATTTTCATTTTGACAGTTCAGCAACGTTCATTGCGTTATTTACGTTAATACGCAGATGACTTTTTCAAACCTATGAAGATACGAACTTTTTTCAAACCTACGATGGATTAGGAATTTGTGAAAGTGTGTTACTCAGGTTAAACTTTCATTTGTTTACTTCTAAATAGTTATATATTTTCTTAAATGTTTGGATGTTGAAATGACTACTGTAGAATCCAGCCGGTCTATTCTGTAACAATCTCACCGTGAAAACTTAGGTGAAGTGAGCTTGGAGTGAACTGTCACTGCCTTAGCTTCAATAGGTATCGATGACAATGACAGCTCACTTCACGGTCACTTCACCTAAGTTTTCACGGTGAGATGTTTACAGAATAGAAATCCCGTATTTAAGCTGATTATATCACTACACTGGCTTATCACAACGACCCAGCCTACGGTGGAAGGTGAAGCGTGACGGCACGCTTCACCTTCCACCATTTCCCGCCATTCGTAGTGAACTGACAGTTGTCATTAGTGACAGCGACCTCACTGCTGGCGTGCATGAGATAGTGTTAACATATCTATTATAAAGATACATTACAACTACCTACGTATTCTATTAAATTAATTTAAATATCATACGTTGACATTTATATTTGTCACATTAAAACAGATTTACGACGTAAACATTCAACAGTAATTAATAAACTCAGCAATTTCCCTCCCGCCATTTTTTAAGAAATATCTTCCCGCCAACTCAACTGTCAAAAACTTTTTAATAGAAACGTGGCACGGTGCTTATTTGCAAACAGTCATTTAACAAATGTTTGGTATTCTAAGTAGTTAGAAATAATATATTTTTTCGAATAATCGGAGAAAATCCTGGGTAGGTTTAGCATAACTAAAATGCTGGGTTTTAATAGTCAGTAGTATCCAATGGTTGAATTCACTATAAAATATGATTATAAGTGTGGAAGAAAAAGGCGACGCCGACATTTCCCAAATAAATTGGGATAAGGGCAAAAGAGTGATGATTATGATGGTTGAAGGCTTTAAAAAGACAGTGTATTGATAATGATTCTTAGCTAGATAAGCATTTCCACATGGAACAAAACTCCTACGACAAAATGTCAAAATGCAACCTTCAACATGCAAATGTAAACTGCGAAGCAAGTGTATGTTTTTGTTAGTTTATTTTTTTAATGTAGGTTTATTTCAATTTGTGATATCCTGTCTATCATCTGCCTAGCCTTTTCCCAACTATGTTGTGGTCGGCTTCCAGTCTAACCGGGTGCAGCTGAATACCAGTATTTTACATGGATCGACTGCCTATCTGACCTCCACAACCCAGTAACTGGGTAATACGATACCCCTTGGTAAGACTGGTTGTCAGACTCCAGATTTATACTTTTACTTTCTTTTGAAACATTATGAAAATCTGGATATCAATTTATTTTTGAAAACATAAAATTATCTCTTAAATATTTTCATGTCATCTTCAACTGCGTCATCACTTTTCATCAAGGGACATACTGATCAATGATTTCTCTTTGACTATAATGAAAAGCTTTTAAAAAACGACCAATATTTTCTACATCAATAATCTACAACAGTTTTTATTATTAGCCAATCTTCACGAGAACGCCCATGCATATTTCGTCACAGTTTACGTCGAAATGCGTCAGATCGGTCATGCGTCAGCGCATTGACTGAAAAAATTGTAACCAGGCCATTAACGTCGAAGAATGGCGTCATAGATAATGCTTGCATCAGTCAGTAATGGCTATGTCTACGTAGGAAGCCTAAATAAAAGCTCTCTAGTATTTTTCTGTTATTCATAAATGGCTTGGGAACTGAAATGTTGCTTGCTATCGTCCCTGTAGAGGGAAACTCACACCAAAACATTTATTTCAATTAAACCATTTACAGGCAGTTTTGAATTGTAAAAGTAGTCGAAGAATGAAGCCAGTTGCCCATTCCAAAGCGTATATTAGTAGGTTCTGGAGAAGAACGCAACGGAACCATAACATTCCTTCTAAACGTCACGAAGATTACCATTTCTAGAACTTGTGTCACCGAGAGATGATAGGTACTTGCGGTTAGCCTCGCTACCATTCCTACCCCATTTCATGATACATTATAGCTCATAGTGACATGAGAAGTAAGTGCGGAATTTCATTTTAAGTTTTTCTATGGATTTCTATTTTAATAGAAATCATTTCAGGGGTTTTGCTGTACTTGCGTCTCATAAGAAAACGAGTTCTATGAACTTTAGTCCAAGCCTAAACCATCGAGGTAAACTTCTTATTACAAAATAGACAACTCTAACCCGGGTTTACCTAATACTTAGTATTAGTATTTAGAACTTTCTCTTTCTCCTTATAAAGTTCGAAATTCAATAATGTTTCGATGGCTTAAAATTAAAACCTGTATTTAAATCCTACTTCCTACTAATATTATAAATGTGAAAGTTTGTGAGTTTGTGTGTTTGGATGTTTGTTACTCAATCACGCAAAAACGGCTGAATGGATTTGGATGAAATTTGGCAAACAGATAGTTTATAACCTGGATTAACACATAGGATACTTTTTATCGCGATATTCCCACGGGATCGAGACTTACGCGACTGAAACCGCGAGGCGCAGCTAGTACCCTATAAATCTTGTTTTGTAATAAGGCAGTTATTCTCCAAAATTAGCTTGCATAAAGCCATCTTGCTATAAAACCAAATAAAAGTTAAACTTTTAGCGACCCCATCATTTTATTATCTGTGCGCTAACTTAATCATGTTGTAGTCTGTCCATTGTCCGGCTTATCACAGCCATTGATAACTGATAACATACAAATCGCGATGTTTTGAAAGTGTCACGAATATTACGTACGTACCACAGCCAAAGCTCTAGTGGACACTTATGTCCTTTTGACGCGAGGTTAATAACCAACTTTGGAAAGCTCGACGGCAGTGTGTACTTTACATAACTCACAATTATGATGAGCTACAGGCTGCACAATCATCCTTTAATCTTCCCACTGCTGGGACACAAGCCTTCTCTCTTCGAGAGGGAGTGGTGGTAATCTACCACGCGGGACCACTGCAGGTTGGTAGATGTCACATGTCTTCGAATTTTTGGTTCTAGGACATACCGGTTTCCTCACGATGTTTTCCTTTACCGTTTTGGGAGCAGTGGTGATGAAATTATTAAACAAGTATATTTTATAAAAGCGCCCGTCTGTGCTCGAACCCAAGACCTATAATTCGTGGCCGTCACCACTGGGCCACCACTGCTCCCCATGTAGGTAAATATTCAGCAATAAAAATGATAAATTTCTGTAGAGTTCCAGATAAATCTATTCTGGAGTTGCAGATATAGTTTGACCGAGATCTCAGTACCGCGCCTTAGGTATGTGCGCAGCGAGACGGGGGGGCAGTGCAGTCCGCTCATTCGTCAACACTCACGGCGTCCCGCCGCTCATTCCTCAACGCTGCCGGCCTAACTAAGGCGCGATACAGTGGTCTTGGTCAAACTATAGTAGTACCTATTTTATGGTCAAAAATAGAGTACAGTGTACGAAAACTTCCATTACTAAGTACATAAGCGATCTGTATAGTTCCCGTAGTTTTAGTAGTTATAATTTGCGGATACAGCCTTCAAAGTCGATCACATCCGCTTTGGAAAATGAACGGAAGATAGTCAAAAGCGGAAGCGAGCTCGAAAATTACATTCAGCTTTATTGGTCCTTTACAACGTTGCACTTTGTATCATGCAGGATCTCATTAAAACAGGTAGTTCATAAAAGTAGAGCTTAAATAAGAAGATTGGCTTAAGGGAAGACATGGATTTTGTAACGATAATAGCCAAACAATCAATCAATCTGCCTAGCCTTTTCCTAACTATGTTTGGGTCGGCTTCCAGTCTTATCGGATGCAGCTGAATACCAGTATTTTACATGGAGCGACTGCCTATCTGACCTCCACAACCCAGTTACTGGGGTAATACGATAGCCCTTGGTAAGACTGGTTGTCAGACTTTCGGGCTTCTGACGACCCGTAACGACTGTCAAAGATCCACAAATGACAGCCGGGACCAACGGCTTAACGTGCTTTCCGTGGCACGGAGGTCTCGATATGTAAAGATGGTCACCCATCTACTGACCAACCCCGGCAAGCGTAGCTTAACCTAGTGGATCGACGCGGTGCGGCTATTATTACTTAGACACGAGCATTGCCAAACAAATAAGGGAAAATATAAATATCTATTTGAAGCTACTTGGTTTGAGGGGATGGGTCTAGGGAGAGAACACACATTAGACTTCTAGATTCTAGACCAAAAACAGAGATTGTACTCATTGGAAAATTCAAATAAGGAAACTTAAGCAGCCACAGCGGCCGCAGTGACAGCTGTCATGAAAATGATGGCCGCACAGTATCTAAGAACGCTCTCTAACAGCAACTTACTTTACAAATAACGTTTCAGTAACGTCATTCACCAGTATCTAAATTACGAACGCTATGTGGCGGCCATCGCAGAAAGCTTTAAGGGACATAAATTATGTGTAGCAAATCGAAGGCCCATTTTTTTGTAAATTCCTTATTTCACGTTCCATTTATAAAGAATGGCGGGAAATATAACTTTTTAAAACGAACAGGACGCAGGCGCGTCATGGCTCACGGGCATGGCATTAGTATGTACTAATAGTCTCTCGGGCCACGGTACGTCCCAGAGTATATTTTAACAACATTATAATTTATTTTTATATCTGTACGTACGCGGCCTTCACACACCTCGTAAAGTACTCGTCACTCGCCAATGATGGCTATTGGTTAATACCTAGAATAATAAATAGCATATTTATTACTATTTATTATTACTTACGCGTTTAATGAGGATTTTGGCGCACGTTCGAGCCTAATCGCGCGTTCTGTAAGGAATTTAAACTGCGAATTTCCGTGGTAACGAGTATTTGATGATAGTGTTTTTCAATAATGTAGATGGAATTTCAAATATACCATACACATTTATTTATTTTAAAAAGTAAAAATAAATTGCTCAATTCAAAATGATTAGACACGGTTTTCTCATCATTTTACAGCATTTTTCCCGAATAAAAAATAAACTTCACGACGTTTCAAGTACCTACCATTTCGTTTGTTTCTCGTAAAAATTACAGAAATTACTTTTACATTGACCATAGCCGTCGCGATTTTCAACTAAATTCAAAGGTAGGTACTTCATAGTTGAGGTGTAAAACACTGTGTTTATTGGTAAATTTTCGTAAATCGAACTAATTAAGGTTTGAGAATTGTCCGATCCAAGCATTTAACCATTTTGGTTCAGGGATTAGTAAATCCTTCTTGGATGGATATAATAATTCTCAGAAATTTTGCTCAATTATTAGAAAAGGGGTGTTCGGTGCTCGCTAAGCAGCACGACGGGTGGTTTAGCCGATAATACGACCTATATTGGTATTAGAGGTCGGTATTTTCGGCTGAAAACCGGTGTGAAAATCAGCCATGATAAATAAATACATAAACTTACGCCTTTTTCCATCGGGGTAGGCAGAAACTACAGAACACCACCTGGTACGATCCTTAGGTAAGTACCAATGATATTATATTAACAGATATGCTATACACTCATAAAACAACTGAAAAAAGTGTTCCGCGCAGCAGCGGCAGCACTTTTCATTCATTTTACATTTCACTACAAGTAAAAATCATAGGAAAGAGATGGCTTGATAGTAACAACAAGAAAAAAAATAAACAGCTAGTGCAGCTACTTCAACTAAGCGTATTACTCGTCGCCATGCGTGTCGCAGACTAAAGTCAATACGTCCCAATTAGGACGTTTTCGAGTCTTCACGAATACGCGCTCACAACATACTGTTTAATATAATATCATTGGGTGGTATTTGCTTCGTTTACTTTCATAGATCTACGTTTGATGGTTGCCTGTACTACGCACTTTCTGAAGAATATCACCAATAGGGGCACTATAGGGCGTCCCCACTCACTTTCGCATTTATAATTATTATTTAGCATTTAACACGTTATGTTTCTTCGTATTTATTACCCGCGACGGAAAAAGAGGGGTGTTATTATCCTTATCCGTTTTGCATTTTTTTTTTTGCCCTGCACTATAGTCGCCGGCACGTAACTTGGCAAGGTTTTGGCTTATTGCGAGTAAGTTTGCGCATGTACACTTAGGTCCGTATTACAGATGGAAACTCAAGTATTGATCTCTGTTAAAAACTAGTTTTAAGTCCGCTTTTAATTTTAGAACGTTGCTCAAGCATAGATTCGTTGATATTAGTTCAACTGAGTTTGGCTTTATTTTAGATCGCTACTCAGTTACTTAATCGAACCCAAGCAGTGATCTAATCTGTAATCACCCAAGTGTGGTCGAGACCGCGCTTGAGCATAGATTGTCGAACAAATTGTCAATATTTCTTCTGTTCAACTAGGCGAACTAATAAATTTCTCCGCAATACGGATCTAAGCAGCCTTTTTGGTTCCTGTGCTGACATTATCAGTTTTTTTTTATTTTCTATTAGGTACCTATATGTTTAAAGTCTTTTAAAAATTTTATTAGAAGTTTTTTTTCCAAAGTACTAAAAATTTTCTTCCGTCCTGTCATTTAGTGCAACAAACAAATTGATACTTTTATTGCATGTCATTATTCTATGGTTATTGTCATAATTTATTTTTGAACATGTCTGTTAAGAGAAACAAGCGAAAACGAAGTCTGCGCATCTACGATTCTTGCCAAGTTACTTGCAAGACTGTACAAGTCGAATGCTGTGTTCATCTTTTTCAACGTTTGTTTTCCTAAAATGACAATAGATGTACTAGTAAATTTGGGATTCCATCTACCAAATATTGCATACTACCTTCCGCTCGCGGCTTCGCCCGCGTGGTATGTCGATAATAAGTAGCCTATGTCCTTATAGGCTATTAAGCTACTATGAAATATTTGGTATCTAAACTATCTGTGTACCAAATTTCATTCTAATCTGTTCAGTAGTTTTGGCGTGAAAGAGCGACAGACAGACAGACAGAGTTACTTTCGCATTTATAATATTAGTAAGGATTCTTGCAAGCTTTCTCCATAATACCACAAAACCTCACGATTGTTACCACACATCTATCAGGGCGGGCCACTATAGCGAGGCAAGGCGTTGCCGTCCGTCACGTGACTGATCTGTGAGATCTGTCTGACGGGCACAGACACTCGACGATGCATCCTAATTGCCACAATTATGAGTATCACCGTTGATGGTCATTTAGTCGTGTGGGTACGCTGTGTATGCGACAGTCAAGTAGCTAATATCGCTACTGCTATTTTGTCTCTCCGCACTTATGTTTAGTTTTTCCGGCTGTCATTTGTTGATCCTTGACAGTAGTTACTGTCAAGGATCTACAAATGACAGAGGTCGTCAGAAGCCCGAAAGTTTGACAACCAGTCTTACCAAGGGTTATCGTGTTACCCAGTAACTGGGTTGTGGAGGTGAGTTAGGTAGTCGCTCCATGTAAAATACTGGTATTCAGCTGCATTCGGTTAGACTGGAAGCCGACCCCAACTTGGGAAAAAGGCTAGGCAGATGATGAACCGAGCAGAACTCGGTTGACCAGGCACTACTTAGGAAATAATCACCTAGATGAAGTTAGGTGCTTAGGTGCCAGGATATCTGGTTAAGAACCGCAAAATAAAGAGTTACCAGCCATAGAGACATAACAATAACATAATGTAGGTATTATACAATAGATCCAAAAGAACTTATTAATACCATCGCTGACCAGCTATTTACGGCTCGCATGACATCATAGATCGCCATTACGAACGTTTAGTACAATATGGCCTATGTAACTTGACAGATCTGAACATAGGCACATATAACTTTCGCGCATGTTCTCTCACTCACACTCGCCTCATGTCACCATTTGGTTCCTAAAAAATGTTACTGCCCAGCCTTCTGCGCAAAGTTCGGAACTGCCAAGTTATATCGGCCGTATAGTATTAAATATTAAACGCGCTAATTTCTCCTTTGTACATTTCCTGACCTTCTACTACAAGCATTTGTTCCCACTAGCCTAGCTTCCATTTTAAAAGGTTAAGTATGAAAGCTTTTAGTTGCTGCGGGGAAAAATATGATAAGGTTTTCTTCATAAGATAACTAGGTCGTAGCTAAAGAAACTAATTGGTGTAAATGAGTTATTCTTCCAACTTCTTTGCTGTAGCTTGCAGTTACTTTCGCTAGCAGAGCCTTTAGTAGTTGATCAAAATCAGTCTACTAGCTGTTGCCCCTTCGTCTGCGATCCATCATAAAAACGTAGCCTATGTCCTTCTTCAGGTCATGGTCTACCCCTGTGTCAAATTTTATCCAAATCCGTTCAGCCGTTTTAGCGTGAAAGCATTCCTACAATGCAGCCCGGGAAATCTTCAAAATTCCTTAAGATTTTTGCATAGAAACTTTGAATTTCGCGGACTACATTTACGGAATCACCTCAAATTCTCAACTTCAATTCAGAAACCGACATATCTAATTATCTATACCTACTTATATTTAAAGAGAGGTATTTGTTTGTTTGTATGTAGGGGGTAATCTCCGGAACTACCAGTCAGATTTGAAAAATATTTTTTGCATTGGATAGCCCATTTCTTGAGGGAGGTTATAGGCTATGTAACATCACGCTACGACCCTAAGGAGCCGAGCAAAAAGAAACAAGCAGAAAGAAAGCTAAGCGAAAACGAAGTAATAGCACGGGCGGGCGATGCGACGCGACGCGGTGGGTCGGCGGCCGAAACTTCATGCGGACGAAGTAATATACCGCAGGCGGGCGATGCGATGCGACGCGGTAGGTCGGGGGCCGAAACTTCACGTGCACGAAGTATTATAATAACGCGGGCGGGCGATTCGATGCGACGCGGTAGGTCGGGGGCCGAAACTTCACGCGGACTAAGTAATATAGCGCAGGCGGGCGATGCGATGCGACGCGGTAAGCCTGGGGCCGAAACATCACGCGCATGAAGTATTATAATAACGCGGGCGGGCGATGCGATGCGACGCGGTAGATCGGAGGCCGAAACTTCACGCGGACGAAGTAATATAGCGCGGGCCGGCAATGCGATGCGACGCGGTAGGTCGGGGGCCGAAACTTCACGCGGACGAAGTAATATAGCGCGGGCCGGCAATGCGATGCGACGCGGTAGGTCGGGGGCCGAAACTTCACGCGGACGAAGTAATATAGCGCGGGCCGGCAATGCGATGCGACGCGGTGGGCCGAAACTTCACGTCGACGAAGTCGCGGGCAGAAGCTAGTCATTTATAAAAAGCTTGTAAAAGAACCATTCTTATAATTACCACAAACGGTTCCCCTACTGTTTTATTCATAGAGAAAACAAAAATACTTGTTATTTCCCGTTCCCCTAACACGAGTTCTGGCAGCTGATGTAAAGGGAACCCTTATAATTAAGATAAGATTTCACTACAAACAAACAATGGGCGTTCCTTACGAAACTCGGAAAATGGAATAATTAAATTAAAACCTTTTTTAAGTTATTTGTTTTAGTGAATAATAAGATGCTTGTCAGTTATGGAAGTTGTGTTTTTTCGCCAAAATGCTGTTGTTTGCAAGTCTTGTTGTTAGGGGAGATTGGCTGTGGCTTTAGACTGGAAGAGACAGGTTTCTTTAATATTCTACGGTTTATATTATCACCACGCCTGTTTTCTCTGAAGGGTTAGGCAGAGGTATACCAACAGTACACCCACATTTCATCAGATATGTTAAGTCCCATGTATTAGGGGGCGAGCGTATTGCCAGCACAGTTCTAGACTCCGGGCTTCTACTGAGAAATTTTTGATACAAATACCCCGTAGGTAACACGTTGGCCGAACTGGGAATGGAACCCAGGAGTTCATGCTCAGCAGCCTTTCCGATCCCTAGACCAACGAGGCAGTCATATTCGGTGTTTTGCAATATAGAAAATAATTAATTGCTTATGCATAATGTTAGCAAAGGCATGCAAGTGACAGCAGGTTTGACGCATCAAACTAATATCACGCAAAATCCTGCATCGCGCAAGCAGTGTTTACCGCGCGACGAGTATGCAACTGCACTAAAGGACCAATGCTGAAATCGCGAAAAAAAATCTGCTGTTCCCTACATTTTGACGAGGTATGCGAACATAAATAGGGAACAGCTTATTTCTTTCTTTTTTTTTGCAATTGTAGGTTTGATCCCATAGTGAAAGTTGTTCATAATGATGAGTGCATCGGAGGATCCTCCCTTTTCTATAGACGATGGGTGAACTATACACCCTGTTCCTCACGCCTCTATAGGTTAATGAAGAAAAGAAATATTTGTCATAGTCTACGTATGTAGAATATGACAAATTCATACAAGAGATTACAATTTGCTCCATGCTGCATCACAAACAATTTCAAACAAGATGTCTAGCAGCAAAAATAGATTGTAAGTATTTATTTTTATTTAAATTCCTCATGATTTAAAGTTGTCGTGTCGTCTTCAGTTTAAAATAGCGAATGAATCAGACGCATTCACCGTGCGTGAAGTATTTTAGTAGAAGTACTAAAATATGATTCATTCTATTTTGGTTGGAATGGAGGTAAACATAGGCCGTTTGACAATTCACGCTAGTTCGCTGAATCTACTGATATTTTTTAAAGGAATTGTGTCATTTTTAAGAATTCCACCGGACATACCGCTCCGCTTCCAGTTAATATTATATATATTCTGATTTGTGTAATTGGTTTCTTAGGCCGAGTCAATCAAATACATAATACCATATCATAATTATTTATATTATTACAATCTTTACATACCTACCGAGACTCCTCCGTGCCTCGGAAAGCACGCTAAGCCGTTGGTCCCGGCTGTCTTTCGTGGATCTTTGACAGTCGTTACGGGTCGTCAGAAGCCCGAAAGTCTGACAATCAGTCTTACCAAGGGGTATCGTATTACCCAGTTACTGGGTTGTGGAGGTCAGATAGGCAGTCGTTCTATGTAAAATACTGGTGTTCAACTGCGTCCGGTTAGACTGGAAGCCGACCCCAACATAGTTGGAAAAAGGCTTATAATAATTATGATTATTATTCCAACATTTGGATAACGGAGACCAGCACCCCAATTGCGTAACCTAGGTACTTTTTTCATAATCCAAAAGATTATGAAAAAAATCCTAAAACATTGCTTTTTATGTTTGAAAAATTTTTCTACTCGTCAATGTAAATAGCGCAATGAATGTTGTCGAATTGTTAAAATGAAGGCTTTGCAATTGTTGTTGTGTGATGGCAATTATACCCCGCAGCAAGGATTCATAAACATAATACACTGAATGCAAATCCAGAAGGTAATCCTACAAATGAAAACCACTCAAATTAGAAAAAGAAAAAAGAAAGAAAAATTGTTTATTCTGCACAAACTAAACGCACATTACAAAAGTGAAAAATAAAAACATTTTCCAAAAAAAAAAACCGACTTCCAAGAAAAACACTCAAAACTGAAAATAACTTTAATTTCGGAAGTCGGTGGCAAAAAACGAAAATTGAAATGCAAAGACACCGACTTCCGAAATTAAAGTTATTTTTCAGTTTTGAGTGTTTTTCTTGGAAGTCGGTTTTTTTTTTTTGTAAAAAGTTTTTATTTTTCACTTTTTAGTTGTGGTACCTACCCCACACAAATTCGAATATCACTATCTGATGTAAATAACAGTGAAGCAGTCAATGAAGACATCGTCTAGGTAAACTAATTGGGAAACATACGTAATATTGAAGCTAACTCAAAAACTACGCAAGCAAAGTTAATAAAATTTATATGGAACCACCTCGGAAGCATCATCTACCATACAAAAAAAGAATCATCAAAATCGATTCATAATTGGAGTAATCGCGTAACAAACATACAAAAAAAAAAAAAAAAACTTTCTGACGAATTGAGAACCTCCTCCTTTTTGAAGAAGTCGGTTAAAAATAAAGAATGACATTCTAAAAAGTACAAATTAACCAAAAGCCTCGTATTTATTAATAAGAACTTATAAAAGTTTGACAAATTTTGTCTATTGCTTGATGAGAGGCCAAAGACAATTTAGTTCAGAAGAAAAAAAGTAAAGGACACTTGCTGTGATCGACTGAATTCGGAACGTAGAGGATCCAGGTGAAATGAAACGTCTTGCAAACTTTGGAATAGTTTAGAGACATCAATATGGCTTCGAGAAGTTTCCAGTTTAGAGCCATTCTTCATCGGAAGTTATGAAAACTATTAGCAATGCTTTAGTAAGATTGATGATGGTAACTTTCTAACGAAATTCTATAGTAGCTAGTCAGTTCGATAGCTTAGCATAACCGTACCACCCAATCAATCTGTCTAGCCAATCTGCCTAGCCTTTTCCCAACTATGTTGGGTTCGGCGTCCAGTCTAACCGGATGCAGCTGAATACCAGTATTTTAAATAGAGCGACCGCCTACCTGACCTCCACACCCCCAGTAACTGGGTAATACAATACCCCTTGGTAAGACTGTTGTCAGACTTTCGGGCTTCTGACGACCCGTAAAGACTGTCAAAGATCCAGGAATGACAGCCGGGACCAACGGGTTAACGTGCTTCCCGAGGCACGGAGGAGTCTCGATATGTAAAGATGGTCACCCATCCACGGACCAACCCCGGCAAGCGTAGCTTAACCTGATTGATCGACCCGTACGGCTATTATAACTTACCACCCAACAAACCGAAACAAAATTTCGCGTTTTTACTATTGGGGTTAGGTAATCAAAAGCTGCCATCAAACCCATCGTTTGTGCTAAATAAAAACAATAAAAGACACGATATTGATCTCTGAATTCAAGCGAGACTGCACTGCACTACTCAGCATTATGCAGCTGTAATAAAAGTAGACGTCACGAATACTCAGCTTATTTCTTATCGACGAAACTATCTAGTTATAGAGCAGAAAGCGTTCAAATTTTTAGCTTTTCTCTTTTGTAATTTGCCAGATGATCTTTGGATTTGGTCACTATAAAGTTCATATTACCATACTAGCGCGCTAAGGCCCGTATTACAGAACCTCGCTCAAAATTAATGTATTACTTTAAAATTAAAACTTGTTTCCACCAATCAAATGACGGCTGTCATGTCATAGTGCAAAGCTATCTGGGGAACGCTGGACGTAGTATGGTTACTCATGAAGGCTCTCATAATCAGTCTATAATGTTTCCACTGCTGGGACACAGGCCTCCTCTCAGTGAGAGGGAATGGGCCGTGATCCACCACGCGGGCCCAGTGCGGGTTGGTAAATGTCCCAAGTCTTCGAAGTTTTTGCCTAGGACATGCTGGTTTACTCACGATGTTTTCCTTCACCGTTTTGAGAGAAGTGGTGAAAAGTAAAGCGCCTGTCAGGGTTTGAACCTTCGATCTTCGACTCGTAAGTCGCGGCCGTTACCACTGGGCCACCACTACTATCAAGAATTAATCTTAATACGATAGATCACTGTACAAAATAAATGTGTTTTGTGTATAATAAAGAATTCCATCCAATATATTAATCTATTATTGAGTTTATAACTCTTCAAGATCCTCTGAAAATAGGTAGATATCTTTACTTATTCATAACTTTATAATTAACAGAATTACTTATAAGTTTCAACCTGCGAGTATTAATAATAAATCCATCGGGCTGACCTATTGCCCCGCCCTTTCGGTTTAGTGCGAACTCGGCCCATTGTCACCCTTACTCGTGTGTAAGCTCATTCGACCGACCAAAACAATGGTGACTGCTAATAACAACAGGTAACCTTAATTAAACATTAATTGACTCCCTATTTGTATACATCGGAGGTTTTGAAAAAGGTTAGGGCTATATTATATAGAAACGAAAGATAGAAAATAATGGGTGTACAAAAGCCAAGTCACTGGTTATTTCCGTAAACATTTTTTTTGTTTGTTTCAACAAAACAAAATTGGAACTTAGACCTTCAATATCTCCAATACGAGACCTATATCTACACCTTACTTTGTGTAAATTATTTCATCGCCACTGCTCTCAAAACGGTGAAGGAAAATATCGTGATGAAGCCGGCTAGAACCAAAAATTCTAAGACATGTGACATCTGCCAACCCGCACTGGGCCCGCGTGGAGCGCTATGGCGCACTCTCTCACAAAGTGGGAACATTATAGGCTGATTATTAGTATGGTCCAACCTGCTGGTTACGGAGATATGGAAGGTCAAAGTTCCAACATTTTTTGATATTTTTAACAATTTTTTAAAATGTTATAACTTAACTTTAAATACTCTAACACTCTCAGTACCGTTGCATGAACCCATAAGTACAGTGTTTTGCGTGCCTTACATTGCGCACTACCGTACACAGCGAATTTTCACACCAAAAATCGCACAAAGTTAATTAAGTACTTGTTTGATGTTACAGAATGCACAGATGACGGCTACGTGATAGGTATTTTGTATATCCTGTATGCTGTATGATAATTAAAATTAAATTATGTCATTAAATCCTAACAAAATAAAACATCCGAATGTTGAAAGACCACTGAAATAAGTTTGCATACAAACAAAACTTGACAGCAAGGAGTTTGGATTACATTTTATTCGTTTTCTTTAATAAAGTAGCTAAAACAGGCACGTCTTTGTAAATGATGCCCTGCGCAGATATTAACTGCGGCCAAAACTCCGAAAGTCCGCACATTTTCTCCGCTTCTTCATACTTTTCGGCATTAGCTTTCTTTCTACTTAAAAATAAAATCCGTCTAGCCTTTTCCCAGCTTTGGGGTCTGCTTCCAGTCCTACCAGTATATTTCATGGAGCAACTTCCTGTCTGACCTCCAAAACCCAGTAACTGGGTAACACGATACCCCTTGGTAAGATTGCTTGTCACACTTTTTAGGCTTCCTACTTTGAAAAACTTAGACATATTTTATTCATGGTTTCAAGAAGTTTATTAGGGAGAATCTAAATGCCTCTGGTATTACTCTCATGGGCCATATTTTATGTACACAAACTTACTTTGCTAACTGGTGTTCTAAACGAAGATTCACGTATAAAAATTTCTTTTTCTCGATAATTAAATGAGAAATGGCATTTATTTCTGAAAATTGGTTGAAAAACTATTACACTCCAAAATTAACATATACTTTAAAAATAGATGAATTCGGCGTTTCCTAACTGACTATTCTGGGAAGAAAGACCGAAAAAAACTCAGAGGTCAGTCTCTTTTAAAGTCCAGACATAATTTTGGTCAGACAATAATTATGAGGAGAATGCAAAGGACTGTCTAAGGTGGTATAGTTTTAATATGAATAATTAGAGATCATCCGACACTGTGTCTGTTTCTTAACACCTCAACTACTGAATCGATTTCAACTACAGTTTGCTCAGGGAGAACGACGTAGGATACTTTAAATTGAAGAACTGGATACGGAAGTTAGAGAACAGGGTGATGTGGCGCAGCCTGGGAGAGGCCTTTGGCCAGCAGTGGACTGTGATAGGTTGAGTTGACAGGAAGAAGGTAGTTTCCTTAAGCTGATAAAGAAATCGCGGGCTTCAGCTATTGTAGTTGTTTTAGGGAATGATGACTCACCGTGCGTTTGCGCTGGCGAAACATTCACGAAAAATATGTTGAAATTTCTATTCCCTGTCAATGTTCCATACAATTTTTGACAGGAACTAGAGACTTCAACATGTTTTCGTGAATATTTCGCCAGTGCAAACGCACGGTCAGGAGAATTAATATTCTGAATTACCAGTTTATCTGTTTCATTCTGTCTTAATAAAAATCACTAAACTTTCATGTAGTTCATTACCTTTTTCCCACAGGTCCTTGGCGCAAAACAATCTCGAATTTCGCAGAAAAATCTTATCCGTATCAAACACAACTGTATCAGAATACAACCTACAGGAGTCTGCAAAAAGATTCCATAACGTTCCCACTGCTGGGAGACAGGCCTCCTCTCTGTAAGAGGTGGAGGGCCATAATCCACCACGCGAGCCCAGTGCGGATTGGTGGTATCACATGTCTTCGAATTTTTGTTTCTAAGACATACCGGTTTCCTCACGATAATTTCCTTCACCGTTTTGAGGGCAGTAGTGATGAAATAAGTTACACAAAGTAAAGCGCCTATCCGGGTAGAGCCTCACTACCTACGACTCGTTTGTTGGGGGCGTTACAGAAAAAAAAGCCTTAGTGATTATGAATTATTGGAAATCAGACCATACATCCCGGGAGGTGATTAAATATAACCATGGAGGTTATATTTGTCGAGTTATTTCCGCTACCGGAAAGGCTACCTACTTGAATAAAATGCTAAGGGAAGCACTCCATAATCCTACGTGTGTTTGGCAAAAGGAGGATTATTCCGGGAATGTTTCGGTACTGAGAAAGAGCATCCTTTTGGCCGAAGTTACTGGGAATTCTTTGGGAGTGATGTTAATGTGGGACATATAACTTTGTCATTATTCATTCAAGATTTTGGAATGAGAGTCTAAAGATCAATTATCAGGAGGTGATGTAAATCTGTAGTGGTTATTAGCTGTTACATTTAGGAGGGTCTATAGGAGATATCCTATCCTAAACTATTAAATGACCATAATATATAAGTACATATTTGTAAACAAGTTCTCGAAAGCGGCTCTAAAAAAATCAATGAAAGTTTCAATATAGGGAACTTTACGTGGACGAAAAATCGATCTAGCTAGGTCTAATATCTGGGAAAAATCGTTTTCTCTAATTTCACAGCCTCGGGAATGTGATACAACGTTGATATACTTCGATGATATCGACGGTGTAGTATCAATATCTAATAACTACAAAACGGAACTTTGCAAATACGAGCTCTCTCACATTTTACCAGCCTATGAATAAAGTGAAAATCTCTATAATGTTAGTTATTAGTTATTGATGCTTCCCCGTCGATATGTTTATCTATTTGCACCCGAGGAGAGCTCGGTCGACCAGGTACTATTATTTAGAGGATATATACAAACAGGAGTTAGACTGGTAGCCGACCCAACATAGTTAGGAAAAGGCTAAGCAGATTATGACATATATAATAATACAAGCTTATTATTGTCCCAATAGGGGTAAAGCTCTCTTCTTATATTGAGAAGGCACGACCATTGATCACCACCCATACTCAACACGGTAAGGCGATTTTAGACTTACTTATATTATCTATAAGTCCATGTTTCCTCAAAATGTTTTTCTTCACCTATACGTATATGACATTTAAGCTCATGCTCAATTCTCAGTTAGTCTAAACATTCCTTAATTCTACATTTATCGAAATACTTTCGGGAACCCTAAGTCTTTAGTAAAACGACATCCCAGAATTCCCAGATTTCGGTTGAATCTATCATCGCGTAAATCGTGTTACGTTGTTCAATATTTCTGAAGCCGATATGGACAGCTAAGTGCATCCAATTTCACTATTCGTAATATTCTATTTGTAATCTCTTCGTTTACGTCAATGTTTTCTACATTTTCATTATTGACGACTGTTTCGTTATGTTTTTTTGCGATTTCTACCCTTGCGGGGATTTTTTGGCTATTTTGGGGCAGTTTCATACGTTTTGCCCAGTGTTAAGTAATTTAATTGATCAATTAAGTGTATTGAGAGATTGCAGCTGAACACATTAATTATGATTAAAACAGAAGACATTACTCTACTGTTTTAATCATAATTAATGTGTTCATTCATGCTACTTATCTGTTTTTGTTAATGTGTGTATCTGTGTTGGCACAATAATTATACCTAAGTAAGAATTCAATGAGTTCAGTATTCATACAAAATTTTGCAATTTTTCCTGATCATGTCCAAGGTTGGTTTGCAGATTTTCTCAATGCTCTGGTTTCTTTGTAAATCTAGACAACCTGTAGGCAAGCGCGGTCGATGTATTGATTTATTTTGACGATTTCACAACAGTGCGCTTATCTCAGCGGCTACCGTACAACAAATATTATACATAAATAACTACGTTGTTTTCTTCAACACATTTAGCTAACGATAGTATTGTGAGCGTCTCGACCTTCACGCGTCAATCCATAGTCAGTCGGTACTCACTCCTCAGAATGTTGTGATACATTATCCTTGTCCTTGTGTGCTTGCCCCGAACTGCAGGAGTTGCCCATCTCGTCGCCGGCTCGGCCGCGCCGCCCTTAGCTTGTCATCACCCGCACCGTCACCTCATGCACTACACACAGTTGTCACACGTACACACGCGACCGATCCGGCTAATATCTATTTTCTTGTAATAATTTAACATTTCCCGGCGTCGCGATCGTTTCGGGCGGTAAACGCGAGCGTGAGTGCTCGCGTGCGGTCGCGACGCGCGCTCGCCGCCGAATAATCGATGCGCAGTCTCCCCCCGCCACACCCGCGCGCGCCTCTCGCGCGCCTGCTCATTATCTACGCTTTTCACGACACATGCCGCGATGAGAGCTTTTCCGAACCGTAGAGGTTTCCCCATTTTCTATATTGGCAATCTTTTAAATTCAGCTACTGTCTGTAGCGTGTACAAGTCTTATATTTTCGAATGCTACAAAATCAACTAAACCTTTGAATCGCGTCCAGTTCAATTTATACCACCCAGTCATCAATAATTTCATAGATTCTTCACTGAAGTTAATGACATCTTGGCGGGAGATCAAAAGATTAGGCACGCTACATCACAAACACTCAAACACTTTTCCTCGCCACTAATAAAACACAACACAGCGTTATTTATGATCAAGAGTATGCCTATAGAAAATCTTTCTATAGAAAATAACGCCGACGATGACTCAAAGAGGTTTATTAGGAACTTCAGAAATGTATAAAACCTTCACCGACTGGCAAGCAATGACCGCTACATTCGAATTTGGAATATTCTTAAAATAAAATTTTATGTCGTTTGTTTCTGTCTTTCCCTGCAGCAAGTGCTCACAAGTACTACGAACTTCTCATAATTTGATTTATAATTTTAAGTAAACTGTAATAAAATAATATATTTTTCTACCGTTGGCATCATGCCGAGGTGTTTCATAAACTCTGTGCGACGTCTGAAGAGGAGTTTCATACAGGAATTTGGTGAATTTTCGGTCGAAAGTAAGTCACTTTGTATTCGCAGAATTCTTACAAATATTTTTGTATGCTATGTAACCGAGGGGCAGTTTGTGGGATAAAATGAAAGGGAATACGTTGTTCAACAATGCTTACTGTGTTTTCCGTGATTTTTCCGTTTTTTCAGCGTCATATTCACTAATTTCCAAACTTGTATCTTTCGAACCCGACTGACAGTGTCACGATATTTTTTTCAATTTTTTAATTTTTATTATTGCCAATTTATATCAAAATGTTACGCTTGAAAACATATTGGTATCATGAATTATGTTTTTTATTATTTCCGTTAAGCCTAGACTGAGAATTTACTGAGAATTTGTTACGGTTGAAGATCCGTGGAATTTTTACGATTCTCGGAATTTGTCGTAGATTTGCTTGTGATATTATTCGGGTTGGCGACTGACCTGGCCCCCTCCTTAAACCTAAAACGTGTTACTATACCTGTTTAGTACAGTCGAAAAAATATTAGTTTAAAGTATAGTATTTTAATTTTCCTTCTTCTTCGTCGTGTTGTTAGTGAACTAACCTGGTGTCAGAGTTTTAAGTCCGCCCATGGGCCTTTGACTTGGTTCACATGCCGTCGAGAAATAATATCTCTCAGGCATAGATTTATATATCTATGCTCTCAGGCATGCCGGTTTCTTCACGATGTTTTCCTTCGCCGTGATAAATAATGCAAGTGATAAATAGGTAAGCAGCGTACGCAGATGAATCCGAAAAGTCAGAGTTGCGTGTGCGTATTTTATTTTTATACGCAGCACCCTAATTGCTTAACACACGATCAATTATAATCTGAATAATTTTGAAGGATATTGCTAATCCATTGCTTCATATGTTCGAAAAAGAAATCTGCTCAGCAACGTAAATAACGCAATGAATTTTGTTGAACTGTCAAAATGAAACAGATTGTTGAGGCATCTATCTTTCAGATAAGTTAAACATTACCTACTTATATGAGGTAAAGTATTTCATCACCACTGCTCTCGAAACGGTAACCGGCATGTCTTAAAACCAAAAATACGGAGACATATGACATCTACCAACCCGCACTGGGCCCGCGTGGTGGATTACGACTCTCACGGAGAGGAGGCCTGTGTCCCAGCGGTGGGAACATTATAGGCTGATTATTGCTGAAGTATAAGGAAGGGGGTGAAACAGGTCACGATTCTCATAGTAGAAGTAATATAAATAGTAGGAGTCGTCAGTGTCTGACCGGTCAGCAACAGGGTGTGGTTGGTTTTTCCCTCTGTTTTCTTATAGTAGGTATAGGTAATAAATACATCGCATGAAAATTAAGACCCACTACAGAATATGATTGTTACAACTTATGTGAATTTAAAAGCATTTTTATGAGCTGAACTTTTTAGCTCTACAAAATCTAGACCTGGAAAATCCCAAATTACATATTTCAGTAGGTACTTTTATTTGCTCAATTCCATTTATTTAAGTACCTACCAAATATCGCTAGCCACATTTTATAGCTACTTACAAACGTAACCGTTTTCAGATGAAATTAAATCGACGCGAATACCGAAACCGAACATCAAGCGGCAAAAAAACCTTTTGAAAACCAACGAGACAGTGTACCACGACAAAGTACCAATTTCTACGCGATTCTACCTTCAGTTGCTTAAGAAAAGTCAATTCTTGCAAAATTTCCAAGAAACAGAACCGTATGAATACGCTTCAGAAAGCGAAAAAGCTGTAAAATCCCCTGAACTAACCGCACCTAAACATAAGATTTCAATAAAAAAGGACACGGAAAAAACTTATAACTTAAGATCTTCTGAAGCAAAAACAGAACGCAAAACGTATGACAAAACACATCGAAGGAAACGCAACGGCTGCGACAACGAAACTCAATCCATTTCCGAACTGATACAGGAAGTCAACAGGAAGAGGAAGCCGAGGAAGGAACCGTTGGCGCCAATTATTGAAGAAATTAAAAGCAGGGAGCCGTTGAAATTCAGTAATAAAGGTTTGTTTTAGCTTTTTACTTGATCAGGCTTTGATTATTTATATATCTAGATAGTGTCGCGCTGCAAAAGAACTAAGCCAACTTTGTCATGCTTGTGTGCGTGACAGCCATGACACTCGACACTCGCGGCACGTCATTGTGTTTTGCTAGTGTGCGAGTATTTAGCGGCCAACAGTTGGACGCCATTTTTTCGACGAGTTTTGTCTGTTTAACTAGACATATTTATATCTTTGAGTTCAGGAAATATTTTGCAGGGTAGTGTCACTTTTGCTGTACCTAATTATTTTGGGGAACGTCAAAGAAAAATGAAGGGACATCGCGGCAATAATTATCATCTTTAGGTACTTGAGGGATTAAACAAGCCTGACACACTGACATACCTTTTTCAAAAACTTTTGTAACTTTAAACAAAACGGTTTTATACCAATAGGTATAAGTTGGGTGAAAATTTGAACATTATGAAACAATTACAATAAATTGACATCAATATTGACAATCATTAATGACACAAGCCAATCTCTTTTCGGTGCTCCTTTCATTTTCTTGCATTTTCCTGTCTGCTCATTGTCGCACATATTTCGATATTACTCATAACACTAACAGTGTCCCTGTCGCCAGGGGGTTCAGAAATCGACAAGATAGCTGAGAAACTCAAGAGCCTGGTAAAAGCCAGTGCTGATGAGAAGCTGGACAGGGAGCTGCTCGCGTGCACGGAGTCTTTAGACAAGGATAGCGTCGATGGCGTTGACAAAGATGGAGAGGCCAAGGAGAATGGTGAGTGATACCGACTAAGGTCTGATTTATAGCAAAGCTGAGATAAGGCACAGACGTTGTTGTATTGCATTGTAGTTATACAAAAACGTTTATGACACAAATCACAGGAGTAGACCATGACTTGCAATAGGACATAGGATACTTTTTATCCCGTTATTCCCACGGGCTCGAGCTTTTGAAGGAGCTTGCCAGTTCGGATGGCTATCCAATAAATACAAGCCCCTCGCTGTGCACACAGAATCGGCGAATATAGCAATTGGCCGAGTACATTCATTGAATTTTAAAAACCAAGTAAAATGTGTTCCACTTCACAGTTCGGTTGTCTTGTTTTCCACTGACCTCTATGAAAAGTTGAATACAATGTCTTTTGTCAGTAAAATGAATACTTATACAAAAGTTTTGTCCTCGTAAGTTCCCGTGGGATTCTGAGGAAAGTTATTCGACTCGGTCGAACCAACGGACAGCTACAAGTAAATCTAAATAAATAAACGGAAAACGGAACTCTAAAATAGAATTTATCCTTTCTTGTGGCACATAAATCTTGTATGAAAATCTATAGAATAGAATATCTGGGGGTATTTGTGTGGGTGCAAGATTTATTCTTGCCTTTTTCTCCAAGTTCACGGCGCTTACGGAGCCGTCGTAGTATCCACTTCCCTATTCCAACTTGTCACTTGACAAGTCGCCTGTTCAATACGAATTTATTCAATGAAGTATTTCATCACCTTAATATTAGGGCCACTTTTATCAGTTACTATAGCTGTCCCGACAGACATCATCCTGTCCAAAATGAAGCCGTAGAAACAAAAGCACTTTCCCTTTTCAGGATTTTTCAATTTTTCCTTTCCTTCGGTCCAGTCGTTCTCAAGTGATGCGTATACCAACGACCAGAATTTAATTTTTTATTTATGAGTTGTGAATTTGAAAAGAGCTGCTAGTGGCACGCTTTCTTATCAATTGTATAATGTAGGATTCATCAAAATACGACAAAACAGACAAGCTCCTTGCTTTCACTTGTAAAAGTTATGTTCAAACAATATAGGTCTGACAAAAACAGAGACCCTAGACAAGTGACAATCGCTTCGAAAGCGTTTCGTATTTCTACAACAACTCTCAACAGGATTGACATAAGCTTTTCGATAGCTTGTGTCAGTCCTATACATTTTTGCTTTTCCATCATCGTTATCGCTGATAGAATTTCACTTTGTCTAGGGCCTCAGACCAGCAAGATTTGTTTTAACGATATAGTAACATGAATTTGGAGTTTCTTGCCCGTTATTCTCCATAGAGATCTACGTTTTGGAATGGGCAACTAGCAACTAGCTTCAACTTTCTGACTAACTGACCGACTCTTTGACAATTCAAAAGTGCCTATAAATGGTTTAATTGAAATAAATGCTTTGAGTTTGAGTTTGAATCCCTACAGAACCTCCAGAGCCCCGCGAATGGTCAGAGCCGCGTCGTTCCGCGCGTGACAGTCATAACTGCTCGTACTGCGGCAAAGGTTTCGACCGGCCGTGGGTGCTGAAGGGACATCTTCGGCTTCACACAGGAGAGAGACCCTTTCCATGTCCTCATCAGCTTTGTGGCAGGACGTTTGCTGATCGGTGAGTAGGTACCTCCATTACTTCCAGGATCTACTAGACGTTCGTAACTGAAAACCTCTTGAGTGTTCATTTTTAAACGACTTCTTCAAAAAGGAGGAGGTTCTCAATTCTTTGCTCCGCTAATTATGAATCGATTTTGATGATTCTTTTTTTGTTTGGTAGGTCATGCTTCAAAAGTGGTCCCATATAAATTTTATTAAGTTTGCTTGCGTAGGTAGTTTTTGAGTTAGCTTCAATATTACATATTTTTTCCCACTTAGTGTATGTAGACGATATATTGTTTGACTCCGTCACTATTATTTACATAGCAGGTGGTGGTATTCGAGTTTGTGTGGTGTAGGTACCACAACAAAAAAGTGAAAAATATAAAACTTTTTATTACAAAAAAAGTTTAATTTCGGAAGTCGGTGGCAAAAAACGAAAATTGAAAAGCAAGCAACGAAAATTGAAAGTCGGTTTTTTTATTTGTATAAAGTTTTTTAGTAGGTACTCATCATTATGATCCACTTTTACTTAGGGACCAACCTTTAAATCGCAGAAAAAAACAGCTGTTACGTACATTTTGTCGAGTTATGCGAACATGTGGGGGCATAGAACTGGTGCCCTGAGACAGTGAGGAGGGGTCGCGACAGGGCACGTAAGAGATGGCGGGAGCACTGGGTATGTTCCGTCATAACTGGAAGAGATCGCGCCGACACGAATCGTTGGAAGGAGTGGAGGGAGGCCTTTTCCCAGGAGTGGGACAGCGTACGAGGGTAGAAAAAAGTGCGAACATAAAAGTATGGACCAGCAGTTTTTTTTGTAATTTCAAGGTTGGCCCCATTGTAAAAGTTGTTCATAATGTGTTATGTTATTGTTACGAGGTTTTCACTTTTCAGTTAGATACTTATACCTTGTATACATTTATTATAGCACAGTTTTATTATAGCCCATAGCACAGCATTATGCTGAGTGGAAGCCTTCTTGTCACAGTCATGACGTGCAGCTGCCGATTATTTATCTTTACACTCGTGATCTCATAATTGTACCTACTTAGATCTATTCAGTTTAATATTTTTATATTGCTGTTATCTTTTAATATGCACGTGTTTCTGTGACAAATAAATCTATTTTTCTTTCTTTCATTATGACCAAATCGCACTGTGGGCTTGCTTAGCGGAATTCAGCCCACACCGACGAACAAGGCGTAAAATTGCTATTGATAGTTTATAATGTGCGTCTGATTCGTGCAGGACAAACAATTTTTCTTTCTTTTTAGAAGATTTTAATGTATTTTCATTTCTAGTTCAAACCTCCGCGCTCACCAGCGCACTCGTGGTCACCACACCTGGCAATGGCGCTGCTCCACGTGTGACAAGGCGTTCAGCCAGCGACGGTACTTGGAACGACATAGGGATGACGCTTGCCGCAAGTACAAGTAAGTGTCCTATGTTTTTTTACGAATATCCCCCAACATGGATTTATTTAATACTTTATGCACACAAATGTACAGAGGCGGACTTAATGCCATAGGCATTTTCTACCAGTCAACCTTCTTGGATTGCCAACCACATTGGAAAAGTGACCGTCAACCCCCTCATTGCGGCCGTAAGACAGACAATGATGAGGGGGGTTGGCGATCCACGCCGCAGTGTACAGCTATTTGGAGTGGGGGCAATAACTTCCCAGTCGCCACCCGGTGGCAATCCATGTGGGGGCGACTGGGAATATTCGTTTTTTTTATAGGTACCAGCTGCGGCGGAAATTAGGAAATAACCGCTACTTAGCTCATGTTACGTCATACTATGGCTAAGCAGTATGAGCAGTATCCCTGTCACCGACACACAACTGCCAAACTAGGGCCGGGCATTATTTTTCAAATCTTCATGAGGATCGGCCTTTAAAGCTACCAATGACAAGTTATCGACTGCTATAAAAAATCCTACTCCCAAAGTAAATGATTGACCATTCTATTATTGATCCCACGTAAAGCAATGTCCACTTGCACTACAGCAAAAATAAAAACTTTGATGTCGTCGTGTTTGTCGAAAGAGTCAAATTAGATGGACTTTATTTATTTAATAACTAGCTGCGCCAAGCGGTTTCACCCGCGTAAGTCTCGATCCCGTTGGAATATCGGGATAAAATGTCCTATGTCCTATTCCAGGTCATGGTCTACCCCTGTGCCAAATTTCATCCAAATCCGTTCAGCCGTTTTAGCGTGAAAGCGTAACAAACTCACTTTCGCATTTATATTAATATTAGTTAGGATTTAAGCACACAAAATAATGTATATAGGCATTTACAGTTTTCAATTTGTTTTTTCTTGGTTATCGTATTTAAGTTAAACAAGGAACGCAGCCCATTCTCGACGTTTATGCACTTTCTAACCAATAACTTGTTATGTTTTTTGTTATAAATAAATATCCAATTTGTTTCCAGAATGCATACACGAAACTCCTCAAAATGCAACAATAGTATAAAGGCTGTAACAAAAACAGAAGTAACAGTGCCTGTGCCAATGTATGGTATTATAAGACATAACCCTGACTCCAAGGTAGCTGTGGACACCACCAGCGAATGCTGCGAGGGTCCCATAGACCTGTCCATAGGGAAACGGAGGACGGAAGAGTTTATAAGTTAAGATTACACGATTAGAATAATAAAAGTGACTGTTTTCAGTTTGTGGTTTTATTTATTATGTAAAAGTAAGTACACAATGAAAACTAGCTCTTTGTTGAATTTGGTTTCAGTTGAAACGTAAGGCAATGTATTTCTATATGCAAGTAAACTTCCGACAGAAAATGACTTGATGGATACAACTTGCAAGTATAAGAGCCCGATCACACGGAGCACAACCATAACACGTGGACGGGAAATTGCTAACCGCTTAATTTTGTATGAAAATTATAAAAGTTGTTGAGACGGACCAGGCCGTGCTACATGCAATTACATAATATGTAATTGCATCTAGCACGGCCACGTACATATTATGTACGTTTGCCCAGCACGGCCCCCCAAAATTTGCGTTTTGGGTGTGCGCCAATGGAATGTACTCGTCCCTATGAGTATATGCACCGGTTTCTTTTTCAATGTACCTCTTTACTTTAGAAGAAATATGCAAAAAAAGGGGGCCGTGCCAGCCAAACGTTTTCAGCACGGGCCCCTTGTAACTTGAAAAATATATAGCGTATTAAAAAGTTTCTTAAACTCGAGGAATGTACTCTATTAGAACGTTATATGTAATGCAAGAGATGTTGTGAATTCGTAATAACAAATAATATATAGACGTGGATAGGGGGCCGTGCTGGAAAAAAATATAGTAAGAAAATATAAAAAAAAGACAAAACAACCTTTGCCAAAAACTATTAAAAAATAATTGATGTTTGGCAAGTAACATATGTAACGCATTGGATTCTCATACAACTTGCTAAATTTGAAAAATAAACCAATTTTATTTCATTCAGCACGGCCCTCTATAGTTGCCTATATCTTTTTAAATATGACATGTTTGTTAACAAAATTGGACATCCTGAATTATGATTAGGAGTACATTCGTTCCAAATAAATTACGATTCTGCTGTATTAGTACTTTTAAAGATAAATTGGATCAAAAATATCATATATTACAACTGATAGGGTGACCATGATTCCATGTATTAGGTATATCGGAGACGATCGCTAAACGAAGCGCGTCACGTGACCCGAGTAGTGGCAGTACTAACACGCAGCTAACTTCGTGCGACGGAGCCTAGCTAATGGAGGGGCGAGAGTCGCCAGGGCGAGTTCTCTGGCCCATAGTAAAAGTACTCCGTGCTCTGGCCTAAAAATGTACTCTGTGCTCTGACCTTCTGACCGTACTGGAGAACAGACGTCTGTGGTGATTCTGATGCTTGTTTCGACGAAAGTGTCACTTTTAGTATTAGCATCCTGAGCACACGTATTCGAAGTCAAGGATCAGGTTCTAGAATATCGTCTTCATCACAACCACCACAGAGTTTTTATTTCTGTCACCACCAACTATCCTACCAGCGCCACCTCCACAGGCGCCGCCATCTCGACCACCACCATCACCGAACTCGACCAGGTATCACGAGTTAATTTCTCCCTAAAACCTAGGTCCTCGAGAGAATCTACTAAATGAAGATATAAGTGGAGTAATAAAAGATTGGAGCTCCATCAGTGTACAAGAATAGTATATCCAATAATTAGGTGGGAGAATTAGAAGAATTGTGTCATGTGAATTCTATTTGTGATTAAAACTGATTGTTACATGATACATAATCTGTTCTATTATAAAAGGCTGATTAGGTAATGCATAATTAAAGTCTTTTTTTATAATCCTTTCACGAAAATAAAATAGATTTCCTTAGTTTTCTTTTAATTGGCCAGTTATCTTGCAGTGATTGTAAGTGACGCAGAACGTTTAATGTCCAGTTTACTGGCCACGAGATTTTCGGGATTTTCTCTAAACCCAACGATTTTCAGATTTTATTTCTAAAACATGTCATTATGATTTACGGCACAGAATATAAATGTATAACAAAATATTAAGGTTTCAAAAAAAAGTTAGGGTGTGCGTTAAAGAGATAAACCATAAAAGCCTTCAATTCCAAGCGCTAAGACGCATGCCAGGGGTCAGGATCAGTATTACCGACTTTGAGGGAGAGTCAAGTGAGTTGTTGATGAAACAGAGTAGAGATTAAGTTGTGTGTGTGATAATAGTTTGGATCAGAGGTTGATTTTTAGCCGTAGCTCAGTAGAAATCGGTGTCTGCTGGAGACAGTAGTCCGTGAGTACGCGGTAGGCAGTCAACTCTAGAAAATATGGGGTTTCGTGAGAAACCATAAAGTCCTGGAGTGACTTGGCGGTCCGAGAGGATGCACAAATGAGTAGTTGAGTAACTGGAGGTTAGATGGCATAAGACACATACACCCGATACAACTTTGTTGATTATTTAGTTTGTGTTTTCACAGTCTACAAAATTCCAGCGAGAACAAGCCGATATTTTTATATCTGTGGTCGACGTGTCTATTAGCATTCTTCGTCGGTGCGTTTGCACTGGCGAAACATTAAAGACAAAACATGTTCAAATCCCTAGTTCCCGTCAAAAATTGAAAATACAGATTTCCACATGTTTTGTCTTAAATGTTTCGCCAGTGCAAACGCACGGTTATGAACACAACTTGTTCAAACAATAGTAGACTGTATCACAGTGAAAAAAGAGTTTGAAGAAGGACGGGAGCAGTGGCGGGACAGCTTAAAAAAAATGATATGTGTATACAACGTGTATAGAATATATATTATGTACCTAATTTTTATGGAATCATGGTCACCCCATCAGTTGTAATAAATGATATTTTTGATCCAATTTATCTTTTAAAGTACTAATACAGCAGAATCGTAATTTATTTGGAACGAATGTACTCCTAATCATAATTCAGGATGTCGGAATTTTGTTAACAAACATGTCATATTTAAAAAGATATAGGCAACTATAGAGGGCCGTGAAATGAAATGAATGAAATAAAATTGGTTTATTTTTCAAATTTAGCAAGTTGTATGAGAATCCAATGCGTTACATATGTTACTTGCCAAACATCAATTATTTTTTAATAGTTTTTGGCAAAGGTTGTTTTGTCTTTTTTTGATATTTTCTTACTACTTATATTTTTTTCCAGCACGGCCCCCTATCCACGTCTATGTATTATTAGTTATTACGAATTCACAACATCTCTTGCAGTGGACTATAACGTTCTAATAGAGTACATTCCTTGAGTTTAAGAAACTTTTTAATACGTTATATATTTTTCAAGTTACAAGGGGGCCGTGCTGAAAACGTTTGGCTGGCACGGCCCCCTTTTTTTTGCATATTTCTTCAAAATTAAAGAGGTACATTGAAAAAGAAACCGGTACATATACTCCTAGGGACGAGTACATTCCATTGGCGCACACCTAAAACGCAAATTTTGGGGGGCCGTGCTGGGCAAACGTACATAATTACATGCATGCGAAAACAAAGTGTGTTGCGTCTAGGGTACATGAATTCTCGTAGCGTACTTGTACTTAGGAGCCTCGAACGAGCACACCTTACTGCGCTAATTCGTGCTCTGTAGTACTCGGCTCGTGCTTAACTCGCCTCTCCCTTAGTCCAGTCATTCTGGTTGCATAGTAAACCGAAAATAGTAATTTGCGCAAGTAAGATTGAGCGTGTAGCTGGGCCATAAGATCTTTACACTTTCAAGTTGCTCTAGGATACAAGCTATCGAGAACCACAAAGGCGAAAAAACGTGCACTCACACAAATGTTTCGCTGCAAGAACTTGTGCAAGTATACTTGGTGACAAAAAGAACCACTCGTATTTTTAAATGTTTTATTACAGTAATAAATAAAATAAATAAATACAATTTGTACAACTTAGTTTCACATTGTTATTACATCTAACTCGCTTGAAGTTAGAACTACGTTTTAGACCCCCAGAAATAATTTGTTAATTGCAGAATGCATTTCTTGCACAAGTACACAGATTGTACTCTTTTGTAATTTGTAACGCGTCGATATTATCGTATGGACTTCCATGACACCACGATAACACAGGGAAGTAAAATGTATGGCAATATATGAAGACGCTTATAAACTTCCGTCCAACGATAAAGTTATAACGTGCACGTATGTGACGTGACGACATTATTGTCACATTATAAATTATAAAAGCGCTCATTAGTGATTCACTTGGAAGTTTTATCACATATAAACATTAAAAACAAGTCGGCATTAAAGTATATACACGCCAGTAATGTGACAGTACAGTAAGTCAGTCCAGCGGTGACTTGCAACTGGGCTCTTGTTTCAACAAGTTTCAACCCAGACGTGCTGATTTCGCGCCCTCAAGTCAAATTGATTAATCTACCCGTCTATTTTCGGGCCCCGTTCACCCGCCTGACTTACTGCCGATCTCGTCTACATAAACCCAATGACTGGGTACGAAATTCCGTGTCACGGGGTCCAGTCACTGCCATCGTTTATACCAGGCATTACGTAGTACACTGGTACAAGGATCTTTTGGCGCTCGAATGACGTTGACAGGGGGGGCGCTGATGGTTATCATTTGTGCAATTGATACGTAAAAGGTATTGAAAAAACAAGATGGTGGCGTTCGTTCCGATTATGGCCACGCGCCAAAAGATTTTTGTGCAGCTATACGTAAAAACGTCACATCTGCATGCAAGATAATTAACTTGCACAGTGGAAAATAACCCCACTGATTGCCATCTTACCTACTTGCAAGAGGATGACACAATATGGAACGTAAAAACGTAGTTCTGACCCATTTCTGACCACAATATTCACATAACATAATATATAATTGTATGCACAATTAAAGAGATTTTTCTTCATTTAAAACACAGTCAAGCTTTGAAAATTTTCTACCTAAGCTAAGTAATTCAGCTGCTTAAAGTATAGACACAGGGGTAGATGTCAAATTTATTGGCTGCTCTACAGAAAGGCATAGCCTGGGGGGCAACAGGAGATAATACAAGGTCAATTGAAGTTATTTAGCGAAACTCCGCAGACGTGTTGGGTATCAATATCTAAACACGATAAAAAAAATAGAAAAAGGTTAGATGATTTATTGACCGATAGTAGTGTTGTTACTTGAAGTTACTTGAGTTATATTTATTTTATTTTATAGTTTTTGTTATCAAACAAAAAAGTTTTTTTTAATTGACATTTCAGGTTACTTGCACAAGTGCACAACTGCAGGTAGTGCCTGCAGACCCTACAGTTGTGCACTTGTGCAAATATACTTGCCGAGTAGTTTTTTGCAGATTTAGATGACAACGCGTGTAGGGGTCTTGAGAAAACATTGAGTTTGTTCATATGTGGGGACCATGGGTACGTTTGAAACCCCCATGAGCGAAAACTTAGATTCGCCCTTGACCGTTTATGCCAAGTTTAGAGCAGCCAAGAAATTTAACGCATATTTGAAGCCCAAAATGATTAAATATGGCGATGATACTTGGCACTTAAAAAAAATGCAATATAACGTAATAGTGACTTTGGCACTAACAATTAGTAGTTGACACTTTTTATAAGATTTGTTTTCGATTATATTTCGATTGAAATACTGGAACAACCATACATGACAATACGAGGCTTAATCAATTTTGAATTCTCTATTAAATTTATCTTATTAAATGTGCTTTGAACACCACGGCGAATAAGTACAATGATAAATATTAAAGATCTTAACATCTATTGTCATAATTTTAAAGACAGAGATTAACAAAAAGTGGTCATAATATCTTTTAAGCGTAGACAGAATCAGTTACTGGGTATGTGGAGGTCAGATAGGCAGTCGCTCCATGTAAAATACTGGTATTCAGCTGCATCCGGTTAGACTGGAAGCCGAACCCAACATAGTTGGGAAAAGGCTAGGCTGATTCATTGAAGCGTAGACAGAATATATCAATAGATAAGTCACTAAATAATAATAATAATGAGACAAGGACACACTTATTAGATGCAGTAGTGAGAGTAAACAAGACAGAAATATATTTTGTCTATCTCAACTTTTGTCTGACAACAGTTGCTGGCCAACAACTGGGGCCAACCAAACGGCTGTCACGGTACGATTTCTTTGGAAAGTATTACACTACATTAGATAGTTTATAGGGGACTGTCAGACTAATGCTATCTCATAAAGGCGCTCCCTCACCTGAACTTATAATGTAACAGTTCAGATTCGAGCATTATATCAGTGAGTGAGGAGAACCGAGCATTACAGTACGCAACCTGTAGTTATACAATTTGTAACATTACATTCACCGAGACCATTCGCCTGTAATGTAAGCATACACATGGGATCCGTCATTGATGATTCGTCAAAAATTTTAAAAGACGGTAGGTTTAAGACTTGTCCGTCATTTTTCACGATTCGTGATGCGTGTGAACACGGGCTTCTAAGAAGCATTGCCGCCGTCAAAAATAAAAAGGATAAAAGACGATTTGTCAAAAAAACACGAATCGCCCTCGTGTGAATGAGCCCTAACAGTAGTGAGTTGGAGCACCCGCCCGTGATACAATTTGTAACATGAATGCGAATCGAATCTTAGATTGTTACATTACATGCGAATGCTCGTCAGTCAGTATTGTAAAGTAATGTTCAAAATCGAATCTTTGATGGTTACATTACAGACGAATGCTCCAGTGAGAGAGCGCCTTTACATACAAGTTGACAGCTAATCTATACAATATTATATCTACACTTTAAAAACATAATGACCACTTTGACTGGTAACATTGTTGCATCCACGAGTAATATTGGCTACCAGAGACTTATAAAAGCAAGAGATAGGACCCCTTCGATTCTAATATACGAACCGAACGATTAAGCCGTGTCCAGACATGTGTAATGTAATGTATCGTGCAGTGAAATGCGAATAGTGTGGACGGCATACCAACTTAACGCGAATCCTGTATGTGTTCAACTGCGAGAGCTTTTGTGTTCGCGCTAAAAACCGACAGTCGATGAATCAGCTCGAGCAACAGCCCAAGCGTTACATGTCGCAGAATTCGCGTTAAATTACACTATACATTACATTACACACGTCTGGACCCGCACCGTAATTGCGTAACACACGATCAATCACATTCACAATCTGTTTCATTTTGACAGTTCAACAACATTCATTGCGTTATTTACGTTGTTGAGCAGACAAACTTTTCGAACATATGCAGCAATGCTTTAGCAATATCCTTCAAATTGATTCAGATTATGATTGATTGTGTGTTGCGCAATTAGGGTAGCTTTAGTGAAGCATGTAAATTACAAATTAAAATATTGAATTGATCTACGATTTATGAGGATAATAATTGTTGATAGCAACACAATACGTGTCGCCAATAATATAATATTATTTTGGTAATGCATAAACTCACAGCGATGACTAGTATGAAAATGAGACAATTTGAAACTAACTACATTTAAATACAGCATGTTGTTTTTAACCTAGCAACTGAAAATGATGATCGTCAACTTATTTTTTAGGGTTCCGTACGTCCGAATAAAAAAATCGGAACAGTTTTTCCAATAAAGATATTTATTATTCAACATGCTTGAATATAACATCAACAATCCATTTCTACCTGAGCCCTATACCGCAAAACTTTACAAGTATACAATTCTACAAAATTGTTGAATTTGTAGAAAAAGTTGCATAACACAGAAATTACAAATATGTATGAGTTACAATTTACAATTCCTTCGCATTTTTAAACACAAAGGCATAGGTAGGTACAAATATATATATACCTATAAATTGTATACTTGTCACTACAATTTACATATTTATAAGGGTTTTCCGTTACAATTGCGTGGCTTAGAGTTTTGTGGTTCACGGACTTGTAAAATGTAACTGTACAGTTTTGTGGTATAGGGAGGTCTGTAAGTTATCTTTTAGCCAACGGAGTACAGAAGTCTATACTTACAATCTCTTCACTCCAGTTTGGTTTAAAAACAACACCCTGTATGTTTGACACATTCTGACATCTTAATAAGCTACGCAACAGCAAATGTACAAATACACTAACGCCTACAAATATTTAGAATGTTTTTTTTTGTCGGCCACGGAGTTTCAAAAGGGATTTTATCCATTTTTTAAATTCCATGCGTGCTAAATAATGGGCATAAGGGAAGGAACATAAATTGTTATTAATATATATAAGTTTTCTGTGCGTGTGTTTGTCACCTAACTCCTCCTAAACGGCTGGACCGATTTGTATGAAATTTTGTGTGTATTTTTGAGTGGTCAGGGACCCCTTGGATCGTTTGAAATAACAATTGAACCCGGTAGGTGGCGCTATTCGGGGAGGACAACGTCTGCCGGGTCCCTAGTATTATTATAATATAATAATATTATACAATAATATTATTATAATATTTCTCCCCATTTTTTGTACCCTTGTACATATTATTAATATTATTTTAAGATTGTTAGCCTTTACATTATGTAAATAGTTTCTTGGAAATTGAAATAAAGTTTAGCAGGAAAATATGTTGTATCGAATTGTGGCCGACTTTATAACGAATAAAAGCTACAATAAAACAGACACAAATACAAAGGCACCTCACTATCAATAAATGCACTTTTAATTGCTGATTATATATATTTTATATTTATAATAATATTTATATAACAGATCATAATTATATAGGTAAAGTCCGTTAAGTTTCGACGTTATGATAGAAAAGGCTGTTTCATCAGTTAATTTTGGTAAGTTTTCACTGCTAAACTACTGAACAGATTTTGATAAAAATCTGCAGAGATGACTAGCAATAAAGACAGGAAAATTAAATGTTGACACTGAAATAGACACAATAGAAGTTTTATTGTAATTACGTGGAAAGCATTACCATCCTGACACCTGTCAGTTGGACAATTTCTAGTAGTAATAAAGATCAAAATTGCAAGACACATATTCGTTAGCATGAAAATGACAGGTGTCAAGAACGTATTCTCTCTTCGGCCGCACTGTAGTGTGTTAAGCAGATTGAACCAACTTAAATTGTCGGGGTATATTCAATTCACAACTGTCATTCGAATCCACAGAGTCCGATTTCCGACTAGGGGTGAGGCGTATTTATCGTAACAGATATAAAAAAATCTCAAATAACAATTGTTCCTATCAATAAAACATACCTGTTACTTAAAATAACAGATCCTCAAGAGTGTTACTGCGGCTGTTACTGTTAAAACTTCGGATGCGATTTTCAAATTTAAACGAAAAGAAATAAAGAAGATATTCAATTGAGAGTTAAATACGTATTTATTGTCCGTACAAAAATAACAGGCTGTTATTTAATAACAGATAGATACGATTTTCGACTTGAAACCAAAAGAAATAAAAAAATCAATTGAGATTTTAAGTATTTATCATCCGTACAAAAATAACAGGCTGTTATTTAATAACGGATATTTGGATCTGTTATTTTTTTGTAACAGTGATAACAGATACTGTGGTTAAACTGTTACAACCCATCTCTATTTACGACATCCCCACTACGAATACACGAGTACTTCGGGTAAAATCCTGTATATAACTTTTAATCCATGTATTTGTAAGAATAAAATAGCGATTTCATCTTTGCTTACATTAAACGGTCAAAAGTTATTTTTTTTTCTTCATATTTTGGAATTCTTATCAGACTTTACCTATAATAAATTTATACCACACAACAGACAAGCAGAGATAAGCGAAGTCACAGACAATAGCTAGTCAAATTAACATCGATAATAACATCATAAGATAATGGACTTTACACAAAGTTAATAAAGTACAAAATTGTGCGATAAACATGACGTAATTTTTTGTATATTGGACGTTTTTAACACAAAGGACAAGAGAATCACAGTCTCCGAAAAGGCATTATCCGGCAGATAAATTAACAAATGGAACAGTCTTTGTATGAAATTATCTGTCAGATAATTTTAATTGAAACTTATCCGGAGGAGGTAAATCAGGTCATATTTAATTTAATTGTACTGTTTTTAACAATTGAAAGTAAGAACAAATGCTATTTAAAAAGTCGATTCAATTATTACAACCAATGGAATACATGGGGGGGGGGGGGTTTAGACATTATACAGGCTTGTTAGTTTCGTTATCTGCATTAATTAGGGGAGATTCGACCCCTGCACTTCTATGTATTTCTATGAAATACCTTCCGTAGCTAGCGACACGTCGTCGGTTTCATAGAAATACGTAGAAACCAGTCGTGTCGCGGCGACACGTCGCCTGCTGCTGCCGTCTGCGGTCGACTCCGGAATTGAACCTTAAGGGTTTCATAGAGATAGTTGGCAGTAAATAAGCCTGTATAACTGTTTAGACGAATCTTTATATTTTTTATATCCTCGATCCCGTGGGAATATCGGGATAAAAGTATCCTATGTCCTATTCCAGGTCATGGTCTACCCATGTGCCAGCGTAACAAACAAACTCACTTTCTCATTTATAATATTAGTTAGGATAATAGAGTACTAAATATCATACATTTTGTTCTTATAAATCGGTACCCATGTCAAAAAGGGTCATAGAGGACTCGTTCAAAAGTTATTCAAAAGGTAAAGGTTAAAATTCATAAATACACTAACTATACATTTCGTTAAATATGTTGGTATAAATGGTGATTCTTGTTAAACATTGTTCGTAAGTCTATCTTACATGACTGGCGTAAATCTACACTCCATTCGAAATAAGATTACAATTTTTTTTACAGTCCGTTCAACCGATTTTGACTTCTATACCGTAGGCATAAGGAAGGCATTTTAGTGAATAAAGTGGTTATAATACCAACTGTTTACTGCAGCTGCCATTTTTCATGCTACCAACGCAATAGAACTCAAAATCGGTTGAACGGACTGTAAAAAAGGTTTGGAAAAATTTCTAATTTTATTTCGAATGGAGAATAGTTTGGTATTTTAGATTTCGATTGTATTGCAGTACTCTCTCGTTAATCCGCCGCTCGACTATAAGACAACTAACATAGTGCAACATTGTGTACATTTAACATTGTGCCAATTTATTTTTAATTTAATAGTTTTTTTTGGTTCTGTAATTGTGTTTGTTTTTACTTATCTATTTATTTATTTAAAAGTCTTTATATAAGTATTAAGTATGTTGAAACTGTGTGTACTCCCCGTCACTTGTCCCTAAGGGTTTATTAGAAAACCAGCGTCAGACAGCATTTGTCTGGCATTAATGCTGAAATGAACCTTTTTGGCGCAGCCGTAAGGCACAAATTATTGTTAAAACATTATTTACTCATTTAATTTTGAATTTTTTGTATATTGTGTTTCACGAACTGTGTCCAATTAAATGTTATTCTTTCTTTCTTTCTTTCTTAACTACTATTATATAATCCGCCGTTTTGCGAGTCGAGGCAGCAGGTAATTGCACAACTAACAGTAGCAATGGCTTTCATTTTGACAGTTCAACAACATTCATTGCGTTATTTATGTTGTTGAGCCAACACATTTTTCGAATTTATGAGCACTGGATTAGCAAAATCCTTGAAATTCATTGAGATTGTGATTGAAAGTGTGTTACGCTCTGAAATCCGCCGTCATTTGTATTTCGTCATTTGAGTTTTTTTTAGCTCGATAATCCATCGTCTACCGTCTCTTTCACGCATAGAATTTTAAATATAAACACATTATTTTGTTTTTTTCATTAAATTTGTTGTTCATATGTGTACCTACATAATAATCCGCCGATGGTTAGGATTCTGTGGCGGCGGATTAGCGATAGAGTACTGTATTTCATTGATTTTGTAGAAATTCTAAATGTTGGATGTGATTTTATTAAACAAAAGTTATACTTGTAGGAGAAAAGGAACAAGAATTAATTACTTATGTTTTCGCATAAAGTATCAAACGACTTTATTTCACACTAACTTTATTTGAAACCTACTTTATTTGAATGCCACTTTATTTGAAACCCACTTTATTCGAATCCCACTTTATTCGAAACCCGCTTTATGCGAAAGTTTAGACTGTACAAAAAATAAAGTTGGGCTAGTTACAGAAAGATACAAAATAACCTAGCTATTTACATTATAAGGGAGGTGGTTCACGGAGACCCTCGCTATGCCTCGTGCGGCCGGCCATGTCCAGGATCGCTTTGGCTTCAGGGTTCACATCCAGCACACTTACATCTCGCTCATCCTGGAAAAGATTTTAATATTATAGACATTTATCACTTATTTACGGGTTTCTGAACGGCTAATCAACAACTTGTATAAATAAACCATGTGCCAAATGATTCCATTGGCTGTTGTTCATTCAGTGAGCCAATCAATCCAATCAATATCTTTTCACATAGCGTTTCTTCTTTTCAAATCTTCATTCAACAATAGCACTAGATAAAGGATTAGGAATAAAAACACGTCGCTTTACGTCGCTACGATTGCATATAACCTGATTATAAACCTTAACACTCAAACATAAAGTTTATTATCTTTTGCAATACATTCACTGCTTCGATTGAAAAGTAAACGTATTTTTAAAATAAGAACAAAGATGTTTATGGGAAAATAAAACATAATTTCTAAGCAATAAGGTTGAAAAAACGATGTAAAATAACACCACAACATTATTCGTGGTCTTATTATGCCGCTCCTTTTTGATGCGCTCATCGGACATCTAGTGCTATTATTGATCGACGTTTTTGTTATATATATTATTTGTTGTATACAGCGTGAAACAAAAACCCTATCCGAACCGTGAGGGTGTTGTTAAGAATCATACCGAGAGGCTATTTACATGTTGTTGTTTTTTTTTTTGAAAAAAGAAAAAAAAATGTCGCCTAATTTTTTTTCATAGGGGTATTTTAATGGTTTATTACAAGGGGCGCGGGCGGCCCTCGTTTGGGGGGTGTCTACAAGTCATAACTTATGACCTCTGTAGAAAATTTACTAATTTATAATGAAATTGGGGTAATTTTGGTACTAAAAATGTGAATTTCAAATGTTTTTGCAGTGCCTTTTGGATCGGAACGGGGTTTTTTTTACATTTGTATATTTAAAAAAATATGACAACGTCGCATTTACTTAGCTTTAAATATGAATGATTGGTTTGAATGAAAATGATTTACCTACTATCCCATTCTATAAAACTTTCTACGCGTCTACATAATAATATTATAACTCTACCACATACTACTGATTATTGGAATGGATGTAACTACATATGTAATTATGGAGATTTTTCTTCTAAAATATCCTACATTAGTTTCTAGATACAAAATGACTCTGTACAATAAAAAATGAACATATTCTTACTTCAGGATTTTTTTTTTCGGCCATGAGCCCAGACACGTATACAATATTAACGCATAATTCCAACGTCTGACTTTTCTTGACCCACTTTTTTATTTTATATACAAGACCTCATGGTCTGACTTTCAGACTTCATGGTCTGACTTTCAGACTTCAAAGTCTAAGGGTAGGAATTTGAGGCCGTACTTTGATTTTACTTTGCTAAGTATAGTAAGCTTCGCATACGAAGACGAACATTATTTGTTTAAAATTAATGTTCATATTCGTATGCAGCGCTTACTGCACGTTCGCCTATACGAACATGAACATTACATGGAAAAAAATAAAGTTCATATTCGTATGGAACCATTACTTTACGTAGTAAACACTACTCAAAGTGTGATCCGTGAATCTTGCCTCAGACTTCGAAGCGTAATTTCCTTACTTCATGGTCTAACTTTCTGACGACACAGTCTAACTTTCTGACGACACAGTCTAACTTTCTGCCCACACAGTCTAACTTTCTGACGTCATCGTCTTACTTTCTGACGTCATCGTCTTACTTTCTGACGTCATCGTCTTACTTTCAGACGTTAAGAGGGACGTGCTTTTCGTCTCTCAAGCCCAGGCTTTGTGATGTCTTTTTCCCGCATAAGTCTAAAAAGTTTCTGTCAGGCTGATGCGAGTCCAGCACACTTGTTCTACTACTGTGTGACGTGTTGTCTTGGCTCTGATGGAGGGAAAGCATAGGTTAGGATAGGATATAGGAGGTGAGGTGGCCCGCACAGCGCCGGGGATCATGGAAGGCGCACAAGATCCCATGATCCCCGGTCCAAGTGCGGGAAAGGAACTCCGGGGTGGTTTTTAGTCAGTAAGAGTCTGACAGACCCCTCTGCCCGCCACAGGACGGACGACATTCATCAGTATTATCCACCCCGGAACAAAAGAAAAAGGATTTAGGATGCTCACGGCGTCTAGGACGACTCAACTTGAATTCAGAATCTTAGATAATATGTAGTGAGATAATATCACACCAGTTGTAATCCCCGAACGGTTACGCAGAGTACTCCATTTCGCCAGTTATGTCCCATGTAACAGGGGGTGACCCGACTGCCTCCGGGCTGCTACTGAGAAATTTATGATAAAAAACCCAATAACACTTTGCCCGACCTAGACTCGAACTCAGGACTTCATGATTGGCAGTACCGCTGGCAACGAGGCAGGCAATCTTAGATAATTACAAAGTGAAACAAACTTAATTTCATATTAAACACAGTTCAAATTCCATTTCAACAATTTATTTATTTTTATTAACTTGTTATTGTAAATTGCCACTCAAAAATCAACTTAGAATTCATAATGCTTAAGTAGTTAGTTCAGTAAGTAGCAATAAATGTAAATTATCTAAGATTCTAAATTCAATTAGGCAATCAAATGCCCGGCAACTATGGTTGCCCCAAAATTGTATGGTTGGGCCAACCGTGGTTAAGTCCTTAGAGGATGCAGGGATGCTTTCGGGATTCGCAACAAAAGGTATGTCTCACGACCGACAACAATACACAAAGAAAACGTCAGTAAAAATAGAATATTGTGAAATTTTCACATTTCAAATGTTTTGAATAAACAAGATTCGAATAGAGAAGAGAGCTCCAATTGTGGCCACGCGTCAGGAGAGCCTTGTACAGTTATACCACGAAATAGGTGCAATATAATTTACGGATCTCGCAAACTAGACGGCCACGACGACCATCAGTGGTCGCTGCTACCAGGAAAACTATAGAAAACGATACGCGCACTTGGTCGCAACGGCCAACTAGCCGCAGGCTGGGCCACGGACCATGATTGACCGGAATCGTGGCCGCCTAGTACGCGAGCTAAATTAAGCCGACCCGAAAATAGCTGGGGACAGGTTAGACAGGCAGATAGATATTCTAAAATGATCTCTACTCACCCCATCCCGGTCACTGTCGGGTTTCTCTCCGACGCCCCACACTTCCAGGCTCCTGATGTGGAAGGTCGGTTCCTTGCTGAGCCGCTTGTACCCGCGGAAGGTGCTGCAGGACTCGGCAGACGAGCCCTCGCCGAACGGGTCGCCGTCCACCCAGATGCCGCCGAAGTTAAACTGGCCACCCATTAACTGGAAATTATGATAATGATAAATGATATTTATTTCTGTGAAAAACAAAGTAATAGTTTAAGCGAGGTATCCGACATTAATATGGAATCTACTGAGTAGATTCTCAACCTGATATCTTTCCCGCCACAATCGCGAGAACGCTATTTAATTATTTACAATAATTTTATATTATGGAAGACTCCAAGACATATTCAATCATTCTTTGAAAATGTTTTGATGGCCTATTTCGATGTGAAGGTAAGCCGACCTCAATGTAAAAAATCACTCTAAAAATCAATAATGTTAATGACATAGATTTAACAAAATACATAAAATAAACCAAACGTTTAAAAAATACATGTATTTTTGAAACGTTTGTTTCATTACCTGTTGTACTGTTTTCTCGCAAATGTGTTGAAAAACGTTGTATGACACACGTGCGGAAATTGGTATTTACAAACTCGTTGTAAGGTCTCGAACTCGTTTGTAAAAACCAACTTACCGCACTAGTATCATAAATAACTATTACTCACCAAACCATTCGGCAAAGTCTTAGCATGATGATTAATATACTGGAAGTGGTCATTAAAGTTAGATGATGGGTACACGCGCATCTTGGGTGCTAATGTGAAGAGGAAAGAGTCTTCAGTCCCCACGAAGTTGGGACCGAAGGCCCAGGACACGGACGCGTAGCCGCCGAAGATATAGCCCATGTTGTCCTCGATTATCAGCAGCGAGGGGCCCTGGTCTATGATGCGCCCTGAAATGGTGTTTTATATTTACAGTTGATGACAGCATTTTACATTTTGACAGTTCATTAGAAGAATATTTCAAATGAAAGTGATTTTATCTTGTTATTAATAATTTTATACATTTTATAATTTTGTCTAGTTTTATATATATGCTAAACATTATTTTAAATATTTATGTTTACTTGTACTAATCGATAACATAAATGTGTGGTGTAAACTGTGAATATAAATTGGTTATTAATAAATACATATATGTTATTTACTTTCCGAAATTATGTAACAATTAAAAGCGATATCCTCGTCATCCGATTGTTTATTACGATTTACGAACGAACGACGAACGATTTTAGTCTCTGCGTCCAGCACTCGGCGTGGCAACACCTCGTGTTCGGGTTCGCGACTGGTCAATCGTCATCCTGAGGATGCATCCGTCGTTGAGGGGTGAAACAACCTATTCCAAAGTACTAAGTAGCTATTAAAGAACCTATTACGATTCTACGATAAACCAATTCAATCAATCTGCCTAGCCGTTTCCCAACTATGTTGGGGTCGGCTTCCAGTCTAACCGGATGCAGCTGAATACCAGTATTTTACATGGAGCGACTGCCTATCTGACCTCCACAACCCAGTAACTGAGTAATACGATACCCCTTGGTTAGACTGGTTGTCAGACTGACCTCCACAACCCAGTAACTGAGTAATACGATACCCCTTGGTTAGACTGGTTGTCAGACTTTCGGGCTTCTGACGACTCATAACGACTGTCAAAGATCTACAAATGACAGCCGGGACCAACGGCTTAACGTGCTTTCCGAGGCACGGAGGAATCTCGATATGTGAAAATGGTCACCCATCCACGGACCAACCCCGGCAAGCGTACCTTAACCTGATGGATCAACCCGTGCGGCTGTTATTACTTAGCCACGAGCTCCTCCTACAATAAACCAATTACACTATTAATAATAAAAACTAAAACCCAACTACGACTAAAAAGGTATAAACAAGACACCACAGACAGACAAATTAAAAATCCGGAGTCACACGTGTTAGGGCATAAATCGAACAGATTACGTGTGACTCCGGATTTTTAATTTGTCTGTCTGTGGTGTCTTGTTTATACCTTTTTAGTCGTAGTTGGGTTTTAGTTTTTATTACTAATTTTTTTTTTAAATTCTTTTGGGGTTATAATAATTATATATATTTTTGAAATGTGCTCATTAAACCCTTTACTTTGATACCTAACATGGTACGATTAAACAATTTTTTTTTTCAAGTTTCTGACTTTGTCCTCTAGAGGGCGCCATTTTTAATTTAATGTGACGTCACATGGCCTATAACCAGCGGACGATCAAGAGGTTTCCAACCATACCTCACTTGTCAAATTGTGATGAGTAGTTTAGAAGATATGAGGGAACAGATGAACATACATACATACATACATACCGGTCAAAATCATAACCCTCCTTTTTGCTTCACCGTAGTCGGGTAAAAAAAACATAAGCCTAGTAGTTTAGGACGTGACTGTACCCGTGCGCAGACATAAGTCCCCTGCACTGTCGACCAGCATTCTTTTTACGTGACAACAACTTGGCGCTCGAATGTCGTTCACACGGGGGCGCTGTTAGTGAACATATTACGTGCAATTGATTTGTGAAATATGTTGTAAAACAAGATGACGGCCTTAGTTCCGATTTTGAACACATGCCAAAATAACCTTGTAGCGCTATACAAAATAGATTGTGTCAAAAACACTATTTAAAAACATACACACTGCTGGGACACAGGCTCCTCTCTGTGAGAGGGAGCGGGCCGTAATTCACCACGCGGGCCCAGTGCGGGTTGGTAGATGTCACATGTCTTCGAATACGACAGTGGTAAATGCCGCAACTTACAAGTTGTAGGTCGTAGGTCCCTAACAGTCGCTTTAGCATTAGCATAATCAGCCTATAATGTTCCCACTGCTGGGACACAGGCTCCTCTCTGTGAGAGGGAGCGGGCCGTAATCCAGTCGCTTTACTTTGTGTAAATTATTTCATCAGCAATGCTCTCATAACGGAGGAAACCGGCATGCACTTTAAAGGTATGAGGAACAGGGTGTAAAGTTCACATATCCTCCATGTAAAAAGGAGGATCCAACCAGACGGGTATAGTGTCTGGCGGGCAACTGCCCAACGATGGATGTCGGAATCTTGTATATATGTCCATCGCGCGGTAAACTCTAATTGCATGATGCAGGATTTATGTGACGTCAGGTCTTTGATGCGTAGTTCACATGTGGCGATGTAGATGCCGCCACAGTACCAAAACCATCATAGTTTAGAAGAAACTCATGTTTATTGGACTAAGCTCTTAGATACATACCTGTCATAGTGGAGAATGACTCTCCATGTATGTGCGATGAGAACAGGAACCGCCACTTGCCCTGGTGCTCCTTAGGAATGTGACTGTTCAGCCACACTAAGTGTGACAGGTCAATGAAGGCGGGGTAGTCAGGCATCGCTTCTAGACCTGAGAAAAAACGAGATAGATATTATAATACTCCCTGTTGCCCGAGACTTCGTTTGCAATCCAGGATGAAAAGCAACATAATAGAACATGGCATACTTTTGTTTAGCCGAACAATATTTACGCGTAATATTATTTACGCATAATAGCATACGCATAATTATTTTAAGCATAATTTCTCCAATCATAATAATGTATAAGCATAACATTCAAAAGCATAAATATATTTACGCATAATGACATTAAAACATAATTTTTGGAGGCATGCAGCGTGCAAGCAGGCATGCAACATGCAGCAAGCATTATTTCTGTCACGGCTCCGGCGCTGCGAGGTTTGGGCGGCCCCACGCGATCATATCGTCGCAGATGGTTTTCACGCTCACCGCGGCGGGCCTTCAAACCACCTGCTCCTCAGCTCGCGGGCCGCCCCACCTCTCTCGGCTTGAATTACACTCTAGGGGTAGGGCAGCCGAGACTACGTGAAGTCGGTTTTGCAGCGATTCGTTTTTGTCACTAAATTTTCTAGCTCAACATTACGCCTAGTAACATTATGCGAATTAAAATTATGCCTAAACAAATTATGCAACAAGATAATTAAGTCAACATAAACTATATGCCAAAAAACAATTATGGCAAAGAATTTTAGACCAAAAAATATTATGCCAAAATCGTTATGCCAAAGAATATTAGGAAAAACAACATTATGCTAAAAAAAGGGGTCCCGTAAGGGACAGCTCTTCGCAAATTAACAGGGGGCATTCAGCTCCTTATTTTTTAATCATATTCCACCGGAAATTTTCTCAGGAAAGTTTTAATTTTTTTTATCGTTTTTTCAGTTACTAGCACTCCACTTATGTAAATACAACGGATAAAATAAAAATAAAACAGCAATGGATATTAAAATGCTCGAGCATGCCCTCCCCGACACGGGGAGTGTGGCTAAGTGGGTATTGCCACGGACGATACATTGCGCGCGAGGTAATAATAAAAATAAGGTTTGTTGAATTCCCATAACGTTCCTGAAATAATTTCATGTACCGATCGTCTTAGTATGATAATTATGCTGAATTCATCCCATCAGTATGCGGAGGGCTGTCCATTACACCCTGTATGTAACTTTAATATTAACGTATTATACCCATATGTAAACCTTCCGGAATAAATTCTCTAAGTGAAAACCTTATCAAAATCTGTTGCGTGGTTTAGAAGAACAACGTGGACATACAGACAAACACGAAAAACTACTATAATTTTTGATATGTATAGATAAGTTAGAATTGTAGGTATATTTATATTTGTTTCACCTCTACCCAATCCTACGGGGAAACAAGACATGTGTTATTTTATATTTGTTGTAATTTAAAATTCGCGAATTCTGTTCTCCAAAAACTTTCCTAACGACATGAGAATGAGATGAGTAGATGATGGTATAGAGATGGTATTTTAGAGGTATAATCTACCATTGTAAGACCTTTGTACCATTTTAGGTCTACCATTGTAAGACCATATTTATCTGCAAATAAATCTTTGACTTTGAGAAACAGGGTGTGAAGTTCACTCATCCTCTATAGAAAAGTGAGGATCCTCCGACCAGACGGGCGTCGTGTCTGGTAGACAACTGCCGCTGCTGTTGGAATCTTGTATAATGTCCATCGCACGGAAAAACTCTAATTGCGCGATGCAGGATTATGTGACGTCAGGTCTTTGATGCGTAGTTCGCATGTGGCGGTGTAGATGCCGCCACAGTATAAATAACTTGTAAATAATCTGTGTGTTACCTAGAGGCATGGGTAGTAGGGATGGCTCGACGCGAGCTATTGGCCCAGGACTCTCGTCCGCAGACTTGTTGTTGGTGCCGTACAGGTTCACGAACACCACCTCTGACATCTGCCGTAAGAGAGTGTTGAACTGGAGCCTGAAATATTAAATAAAATATATATTTAAAATAAAATATATATTTAAAATAAAATATATATTTAAAATAAAATATATATTTAATAGTATTATATTTTGTTAGTTTTAATGTTCTTTTTAAGGGTTCCGTACCCAAAGGGTCAAAATCTAAATATTTTATTTCACATAAACCTACATGGGCACTTCTGAAACGTTAGAAGCTAGGTGCACGGTTCTAATTGGTCGTTTCCTATGGAGAAGAGCCGGCAAGAAACTCCACATTACCCGGGTAAAACGGGACCCTATTACTAAGACTGCGCTGTCCGTCCGTCTGTCTGTCTGTCTATCCGTCTGTCACCAGGCTGTATCTCATGAACGGTGATAGTTAGACAGTTGAAATTTTCACAGATGATGTATTTCTGTTGCTGCTATAACAACAAAAACTAAAAAAAAAAAAAAAAAAAATTAAGGGACCCGTCGTGCGCGAGTCCGACTCGCACTTGGCCGGTTTTTATTTTTATTGTTTTTATGAAAATTACGAGAACTCTGTCCTTTTGTGTGGAATATTCAAAAGGCGTCCGGCATTTGGTAAATAGACCAATGACTGTGGGATACGTACCACACCAAAATCACTCCGGGTCCTCATAAGAAACCAGCCTCAGAACAACGTCTGCGCAACGTCTATTAGGACACCGCTCTGCTGAATAATAAAAACTAAAACCCAACTACGACTAAAAAGGTATAAACAAGACACCACAGACAGACAAATATCTGGAGTCACACGTGTTAGGGCATAAATCGAACAGATTTTTAGTCGTAGTTGGGTTTTAGTTTTTATTACTGTATTGTATTTTTTTCTTTTGGGGTTATAATATTTATATTTTTGAAATGTGCTCATTAAGCCCTTTCATTTGATACCCAACATGGTACGATTAAACAATTTTTTTCATTTTTTTTTAGTTCCTGACTTTATGTCCTCTAGAGGGCGCCATTTTTATATTTAATGTAACGTCAGATAGCTATAACCAGCGGACAATCAAGACGCTTCCAACGATACCTCATTTGTAAAATTGTGATGAGTCGTTTAGAAGATAAGAGGGAACAGATGAACATACATACATACCGGTCAAAATCATAACCCTCCTATTTTCTTCGCCGTAGTCGGGTAAAAAGGGATCACCCCTGAGCCTGTCCTCGTCCTACTCACCATTTATTAAGCTGAGAGGCAGTACAGGCGTTGATAGCGACGTCAGCGTCGCCCTCCACACTCGCCGCTAGGGCTTCGCCGAGCGCCTGAACGTGTGAGGCTCTGCCTTTGAACCCTTTGTTGATCCAGGTCTTAGCGCGAGGAGATTGTGAGGCTTTTAGCACCTTTATGTATGTTGAGGCTATGCTTTCGCAGTACTGTGGACAATGGTGAAATATGAGTAGTGAAAACTAAGAAATGGGAAGATTTTAGGTTACGGCATATTATGTCTATTCTGTAAAAATGTCACCGTAAAAATGAATGTGAAGTGAGCTGTCATTTTACTTGATGCTAGGGATTGACCCCATTGACAGCTCTATGTTAGAAGGTTTTGTTTCCACACTTAGTCCTCAGGGTGGATCATTGTGAGTGGCCCATGGCGGCCATGCATGCATAATGCATAATCAGCCTATAACGTTCCCACTACTGGGACACAGGCCTCCTCGCGGTGAGAGGGAGTGGATCGCAATCCACCAAGCGGGCCCAGTGCGGGTTGGTAGATGTCACATGTTTTCGAATTTTTGGTTCTAGGACATGTCGGTTTCCTCACAATGTTTTCCTTCACCGTTTTGAGACTGTTGTGATGAAATAATTTACACAAAGTAAAGCGCCTGTCTGGGTTCGAACCTACGACCTACAACTCGTCTCGTAGCTCTAAGTAGCGGCCGCTAACACTGGGCCACCACTGCTCTTGCTCGTGGCGGCCGTCAGTGGTTATTCCAACCAGCCAACCTCCCTCCAGAAGTTGCTTATGTCTCCTGGTCAGTGTACAACATCTGTAAAAGATCGAGGTGACCCGACGGTTCCTCTTCTAATCTAGGTGACGCATTTGCATTCAATGAGTACATGCGCAATGGTTTCCTCTGCCTCCATCCATGCCCATGCACAGATAACTATCCGTTATGCCTACTGTGTGGAAGTTTTTGTTTAGCGAGCAGTGTACCGCGATGTTCCCCGCCACCAGGCGCAGACTAACCAGATGTTTATTACGCCTGTACAAGGCCTGCCACCTAAGGGTGGCATAGCTTCCCTGGACTGCCTGCAGCCCGGTGTCGAGGTCCACCAGTTCTCCGCTTGTGTGGGTGAACTCCTGTAGCCACCTGCGTAGCTGGTTGAAGGGGATGGGTACGATAGGCTCGAGTCCACAGACTGACGTGCTGGATGCTCCCTTAGCTAGTTATACCATTGACAGCTCATTTCAACGTCACTGCACCTAAGTTCACGGTGATATTTAAAGAACAGATCTGTTTACAGGTTAAATCTTGACATACCTCTCTTAGCAGCTGGTAGGGAAGTTCTACTGAATCGCTGTAAACCATGCCGAGGCTGTTGTATAATACCATCATCCGTTCATCACAAGTGCCTGAAAGAGAGGGAGGATTTTTACAGGTCTCTTCTGTAAGCCGCCATAAAGACAAGGCGAAGTAACTGCAGCAGGGTGTTAGGGTAAACACCGTTATCCTCGAAACCAGTGCTTTTGGTTTCATTTATGGAACGTAAAATCAATGTAAAATGAAAACTTTTTTTTTTTAAACAATATCTTCATTTTACCACAAGAGTATTTCACCCTAGGGCGCTAAGGCAACGAACTTGCGGCAACACGGGTGGGTGGCGCGGAACGTGACCTGACCGGCCGAGAGCGCGACCCCTCCCTCAGTCAGTCAGCTATTTCGCTAGCGAACACGGTGTCGGATATAAACCTTATAAAATCTTTTTATGAAAATAACGTTATTTTTTTTATTGTTATTCGGTCATTTATATTTATATTTAAGAAATGAAATGAAATTGTTTATTCTGTAAATAGGATATTGGAATCACTTTTACACGTCATATTAAAAAATATTAAAAATAAGCTAGATGAGGTCGGCGTTTCCTATCTGACTACTCTGAGAAGAAAGGCCGAAACAAACTCAGAGGTCACAGTCTCTTTTAAAGTCCAGACATAATCTTGGTCAAGCCATATGAAGACCATATAAATTCGAGTCTGAAATGGTCTTTTGAGAAAAGACCACACAGATTTGAGTGGACATGTCCAGTCAGTGCAAGCATTTATCAGTAATGGTGGAGCTCAACTCAGAACTTAAGGAGCTCAACGACTCGACGAACAATACCAAAGAAAGGACATTTTGGGTAGGCCGCATAAAATTCTCAAATTGCCAGACCATCGATAAAATTAACTGAGAACGAAAAAAAATAAAAATTCACATAGTCCTCACATTCACAATAATAAAATACTTTACAAAGTAATCACGTCATTTTGTATAGAATATTCAATAATGTCAATTTGTATATATAACTGGTAGATATACTTTGATGATTTTCCATATTATTCAAAATGTTACAATGCTTAGCAGAGCGAGCAGATCAATCCCATGCTTTTTTGTCTTCTAAATAATCTGAAATTTTATAGTACCCTTTTCTACAAAGTTTGGTTTTAATGCAGCTTTTAAATCGTTTAATGGGTAAGTTTCGAATGCCAATGGGAATGTACAACTACCCATGGTTTGACAACGGTATTAACCCTTACACCCTATGTATTGTGTGTGTGTGTGTTTTTTTTTGTATGTGCCTTTTGTTTGTGCAGAATAAACGTTGAATTAATTCTAAGACAAATTAGACTCACCTCTTACATTATAAACGTACAACTCTGCGAATCTGTTGAAGTCACAGGATGGATTCTTGTGCGTTCCGAAGCCAAACAGGAAGTTAGTCAGGTACTGAGCTAGCCGAGGATCTATTTGAGGACCCCAAAACTTCTGGAAATATAAACAAAATTGCTTAAAAATATTTTTTTCTTTGGGGATATTGGAAATAAGGGGTGTGTATGTATGTACGAAGGTCAAGCCAAAAGAAATTAGAAACTCAATTTATTTATTTTTTCTTTCTTATTCTTTTTTATTCTTATTTTTTCTTTCTTTATAACATGTAACAATCTTTTCGAAGGATTCACTCTGAGCACGTATACAGTTTTCTATACGTCTGAACCAATTGGAAAATACCTCTGACCACTTTTCTTTAGACACCTCAGCAATCTCGAAATTATAGGCAGTCAGTGCATTATTTGCTTTCAAACCATTTCCCCTTTAATGTTTCTTTGTTTCTTGGAAACAGATAACAATCACAAGGCTAGGTCAGGGGAATATGGTGGGTGAGGAAGGACAGACACGTTTTTTTTGTTGAAAAATTCGAGAGACGTGTGGGGCACCGCATTTTCGTGGTGCTCGAGAAGGTGCCAGATTCCTGACTGCGGTCGCTTATCACACCAAGGTAATATTACTGTACAAGGACGAACTGTTTCAAATAAGTCAATAAATAAACAGCCTGTAAGATAGTGAATAACTTGCCAGTGTCAAACAAATGAGAAAAGAATATCTAACTTCTTTTGGCATGACCCATGTATCTATGTGGGTCTCGTGGCTAAGTAATACAACACCTCCGCGGGTCATCAAGCTTTAAGCAGAGGCTGCAGAAGCTTTGTCTTGTACAATTCATTGAACCACCTGAGGCCCTAAACAAACTGATATTCTATCAGCGATAACGATGATGGAAAAGGCAAAAATGTATAGGAATGACATAAGCTATCGAAAAGCATAAGTCTTTACTGAGGCCCTAGACACAGTGACATTCTATCAGCAGGTATAACGATGAAACGTTGATGGAAAAGGCAAAAATATATAGAACTGACATAAGCTATCGAAAAGCTTATGTCAATCCTGAGGGCCTAGTGCGAGTTTCTTTTAACCATCTCGACTTTACGCATCGAACGCGTTCGGCACTCTGATTGGCCCTTCACCAGTGAAGGCCAGTGAAGGGCGAATCGGAGCACCGAACGCGATCGATGCGTAAAGTCGAGATAGTTAAAAGAAACTCGCACTAGGGCCTCTGTTGAAAGTCGTTGTAGAAATACGAAATGCTTCGTACCCGTACCGTACTTTAATAGTATCGAACCTCGATAGTTCGATACTATTAAAGTATCCTACACAACGATTGTAAATAAGACCACCTATCTAATTTTTTTATCATCAAATTGTTACTAAAAGGCCCTAAACTAATCTAATCAGCTATGGGATCACATAATGCCACGCTCCAAACACTGAAACCATTCACCACGCGCCGCCTGCCTGCGCAAACACTACACATTACTACTGGTTATTTGTTATTCTATTAGCAATGCCATCGTGACGATCGTAAACGTTCACAAACAGGGCTATGAAACGTTTAGACCGTACATTACTTACAATAATGTACGGTCCAAAATAATAGACTGTGACGTAGCAGTGGGTAAGAATAATATTATGTAAAGGTGTAATGTACCGTACGTTACAGATTAGATTTTGAGCTGACGAGCCCTGACTGACGAGCATTCGCCTGTAATGTGCGCATTGATGTTAATCAAAGTACTTATTAAAGATATTGCGCATTGCGAAAAAAAATCAACACGGATACACACAGTTAACACATCCCTACAGTTATGTTCGAATAGCTCGTCAGAATGTAGGAAACAGCGGATTTTTTTTCGCGATTTCTGGGTTGATCCCATAGTGAAAGTTTTCATAATGATGAGTAAGATAATAGAAATGACCCCTGAGGATGCCCGAGTATTCAATTTCACCCTTTAAGTATATTAATTTTCCCTCTATCGTAATCTACCAGGCAGGCCCAGTGTGGGTTGGTAGAATATTAGTAGATAAGATGCTAGACGAGAGGAGCTCGTGGCTAAGTAAAGATGAATGCAAAGAAAACAAAATGTGTAAAGTTCGCCTTACCGAATGTTAGAAATCTAGGACCTAACATCGTCTTAGATTAAGAGGTGCTTGAAACTGTAAACTCGGCAGTTTTTCTGGGGATAACAGTAGATGCCAAACTTCAGTGGGGCCCACATATATCGAGCCTAGCGGGGAGGCTCAGTTCGGCCTCTTACGCCGTCAGGAAAGTTATTTTCATAGCGTTATGTCATACGGTATTCTGCTGTGGGGCAAAGCAGCTGATATTCAAAATATATTTGTCCTGCAAAAACGAGCTGTTCGAGCAATTTACGAGCTAGGTGCCAGAGTTTCTCTGAGAGACTTTTTTAAAGATATTGGTATTCTCACGGTGGCATCACAATTCATCTTCGCCAACATCTTATATATTAGACAAAATATACACTTATACACTAAAAACAGTGATATTCACAGTGTTAACACTAGGAATAAGGACAAACTAGGAGTTCCCTTTCACCGGCTTCATAAGGTTCATAACTCATTTGTTGGGCTTGGTATAACCTTTTATAACAAGCTACCCTCTTCTATGCTAGATTTGCCATATAACAAAGCTGAAGTAAAAAGAAACCTTTCTTCAAAGGCGTACTACTCCATTAACGACTACTTAAATGATAAGAATAGTTGGTCGCTGTGATTAACTCAAGACAATGTTTATGTTCTTTCTCCAGAATTACCTCACCTACTGACAGGTTATATGAGTTCATATAATTTATTTTATTTTATTTGACTGTATAGTCAATTTAATATTATTTTTAATCTCATTTATTGTTGACATAATCCACTCATTACAGTGTTTTCTATATGAGTTGTATTGCAATATGTGGTTAGCTAGTGACCTCGACAATTGATCATTATTGTTCTTGCCTGAGCAACCGGCAGCAGGTTCGTCATGCTCCCTTAGATGTCACTGCTTGCGGTAGCGTCGGGGGTCGGGTTGCCTCCTTCCCTCAAATATGGCGAGGGGGGTAATGGCTGATCTTTGCGTTATGCTCGTGAACGGGTGCTGCTTGTGGTGAATGGTCGTCTTGCTGATCTTGGTTTTGTTATTGTTATTAGTAATAAACTTTTTATTTATTTTTTCGTCGATGATCCTAGTTTATCGTTTATAACTTCTAGTTATAGCTAAAAATAGCTATATGTAAGCGGGCACGCCCTTTGTGCCTGGAGGCTTTTATTTAGATATTATTTTATGTTTACATTTACTTCTTATTTCTGCTTGAGTACTTACAGTTCTCGATATTTTTTTTGGTTGGTATAATGACGTGTGCTAGCTGACATATGGCTAATAATTAGATTTATGGTTTTTTTTTTGTTCCGTTATGTGAATGATTTTGCATACTATTATATAGACTCATTTTTTCAACTAAACAGACAGCTGTGCTGCTGGGGAGTTTGTTCCGCCACTTCTTCTTCCCAGCTAAAGCACTAGGAAGTGGTGAAGGGTGGGCGTTTTGGGGGACTGTCTTACGTAATTTTGACGTTCGAAAAGTGCTGATTCTCAGCCTAGTTTGAATAAATGACTTTTGATTTTGATTTTGAGTAATAACAGTCAGGTTAAGCTACGCTTGCCAGGGTTGGTCCGTGGATGGGTAACCATCTTTACATATCGAGACTCCTCTGTGCCTCGGAATGCACGTTAAGCCGTTGGTCCCGGCTGTCATTTGTGGATCTTTGACAGTCGTTACGGGTCGTCAGAAGCCCGAAAGTCTGACAACCAGTCTTACCAAGGGGTATTGTATTATCCAGTTAATGGGTTGTGAAGGTCAGATAGGCAGTCGCTCCATGTAAAATACTGGTATTCAGCTGCATCCGGTTAGACTGGAAGCCGACCCCAACATAGTTGGGAAAAGGCTAGGCAGACGATGAAGATGCTAGACGATTCATCTATCTATAGGTATTCAAATAGTTTTTTTTAATTTAATCTTTTACACCGATCGCGATATTTTAAAACGAAACTGACTGAAAAATTCGTGTGGAACTGACTTTATAACGTTCCGCCAAAAACCAGCTTTTATTGAAAATTTAAAAAATCTTCAAATAGTCCATTGATGCAGTAAAAGTTAACTTTATTGTCTGTTGTGCAAATATTTTTCGGATCAAAGAAATTGATTGAAAGGTCCAGAAATGGACGACATTGAATGATTCACTTTTAAGTTTACACGATTTAATTTTGGCTGCTTAAAGCACCTGTCCCACCGGCGCGGGCGTCGGCGATTAACGAGAAGCTTGTAGAGCTAGCTAATCAAAAACGAGTTAGCGAGCAAAGAGCAACGAGTGCTCGCCGAGCACGAGAGATGACTCGCTCACAGCTTACAGTGGCTTACAGTGTCTTGTTTTCTTATATTATTGTTTTTTTTGTATATTGGCTATTTATTAAGGTAGATGCGCTAGAGTAGCCCGCGAAATGACGATTTCATGAAATTTTCATTCAATGCACTGAACTTAGACGAACTACATGAACTTAGACGAGTTGTATTGCTGATTCTAATGTTTATAATTCTGTAAATCCATATTTGTTACGGCCGCAAATAATATTTAGATCAACATACAACCTAATACTGACCTGCAAATTGCAAAAAACGTAAGATTTGAATTTCGCGGGCCACCCTAGCGCATCCCCCTTAATGTAAGTAGTTATTATTTAACCGTGCTTTTGTATGCTGTGTTATGTCTTTTGTGTGCACCATATTAACGTTTTATCTATCTATCTGGTATGCGAATGTACCTTTTTTTTTTTTTTTTTTTTTGTTTGCGAATTCATCAAATGACTTCTCCCGTAATGTACCTAGCGTGAGTCTCTCAGCGAGTGTTCTGCCCGCCAAGGAAGCGTCTCTGACGAGTACTTCCCTTGATAGCTCTTGTCCTCGCCGCTGCGCTGGTGTGATTTCAGCGATCAACATATACCTACCTACACTAACCTAACTACATATTATACACGTGTCTCTTTTAGTTACACGGGACCTACGATCTTTTGTAACTTTCTTGAGCGAGAAAATCGTTGATAGCTATACCCCATTTGAAATAAGATTAGACATTAAAACAAACCCTTTTACAGTCCGTTCAACCAATTTTGACTTCTATACCGTAGGCATTAGGATAGCATTAAAAGCAAAAAAAGTTACACAATACCAACTATCTACTGCGGCTGCCATTTGTCATGCCACCAACGCAATAGAATTCAAAATCGGTTGAACGGAATGTAAAAAAGGCATATTTATACGTCTAATCTTATTTCAAATGGAGTTTAGTCAAAGTGACATTCTATCAGCGATAACGATGATGGAAAAGGCAAAAATGTATAGGACTGACATAAGCTATCGAGAAACTTAATGTCAATCCTGTTGAAAGTCGTTGTAGAAATACGAAACGCTTTCGAAGCGATTGTCACTTGTCTAGACCCTCGGGTGCCTAAATTCAAAATAGGCAAAAGTGAACCAGTTTATCCATCGATACTTTCAACAAAATCTGGTGGTAATCGATCAAGACGTAGCAGACTTTTAACAAACATAAACGTTCAAAATTCCTCAAACCGGTATGTGTATGAGTAAGGGGTGGTACACACTTCGACTCGGCGCATTCGATTTGGCAGTATTTGTTGAATAACAAACCCGTAACGAAGCAATTACTACACTTAATATCCTTTCATTCGGCTCGTGCTGATCGGCAAACTCATGACTGAATCTGAAGCATGTTCGAGTCGGCTCGGCACAATCCGAGCTAAGCCGAGCGGCTTTTTCTCGAACTCTCGAGAATATATTCGATTTTATTGCTCGGGTACTACCCTATTTCTACCTATAGATACCATGGACAGTCCACCGCACAAATATTTCGATCCTTAAATAACTAAAACTAGAGAAAGCACAACGACTGTCTTGGACCGCCCTTCAACGTGAGATACTTCGGTCACATTGCGCGCAGGCAGACGTACCAACAACATAACACGTCTAATGGTGACAGGAGAAAACGGTGGTGATCCGAGCAACTGGTGATACCTATCAGTGCCGCACTCCACCAGGGGGCCAAGTCTACTAATTTACAACCGTGTCAGTGGTCTCACAATGATCAGTTTTTGACAGATATGCCATACAAAATCTTTCAAAAACTGATCATTGTGAGACCCAGTGGTCTCACAATGATCAGTTTTTGAAAGTTTGTAAATTAGTCGACTTCGGCCCCTGGCCACTGATCGTAACGGATGGAAAAAAACCGTTGACAATTTGAAACGGAGTCACGATTCTCAGGAGTAAGAGAGCGATTAGGAAGAGAGACAGACCGGCTGTCCAGAATCATGCCGACCCGGACCAGTGTGTACCATCCCTAACGTACATTTTCCTCAAGATTTCGCATACCGAAACTTCTAAATCTTCTAATTAACAAAAGCTATTTCAGTGGAGCAACAAAATAAGTTTTACTGCTTAAACAAGATTGAAATGTATTCGACCATTCACCTTCGTAACATAAATAATGTTACGTCCACGTCGACATTACTGACTTCGGTGTAGGAAAACATCGTCTTATAATCAACTAGCTGCGCCCCGCGGTTTCACCCGCGTAAGTCTGGATTCCGTGGGAATATAGGGATAAAAAGTATCCTAAGTCCTATTCCACGTCATGGTCTACCCCTGTGCCAAATTTCATCATTCATTTAACTGGGTAATACGATACCCCTTGGTAAGACTGGTTGTCAGACTTTCGGGCTTCTGACGACCCGTAGCGACTGTCAAAGATCCACAAATGACAGCCGGGACCATGGGCTCAACGTGCTTTCCGAGTCCCGGAGGAGTCGCGGTATGTAAAGACGGTCACCCATCCACTGACCAACCCCGGCAAGCGTAGCTTAACCTGATGGATCGACCCGTGCGGCTGTTATTACTTAGATACGATATATTTAAGACACTTTATATTAGAGATGGCGCATACATTTATAATGCAATCATAAAAAATATTGGCAGGTCAGGTTTGTTTTCTTAAAATATTTTATGTGCTTTTTATAGTGGTTCGCAATACAAGACAAGATGGTTTTTTTCCAGCTTTTCAATCTGCTACACGGATGTCATTCATCAAAATTATTTAAATACAGGGGCTCTTCTCTCTGCGACCTAGGGCGCCGAAAATAGAAACTGATCGCAAAAATAAACCGATCAATCAGGCGTCCATAGATTCTCATTATGTTTTTCTCACAATATTTAAGGTCAGCATCCCATATTTATGGTCTGTGCATGGTTTTCTTCAAGCACAGTCTATGGTTATACTGACTATTGTTTAGATTTGGGGCCACTCAACAAGCGGTTCATAGAGCGGTGTCAATCATGTTTGGTTTAGGTGCTAAATTAATGTCTAAACCATCGTATTTATGACGTTGGCATAGTAAATATAACAATATTATTAGTGGCGATTCGTTCTGATTGCCAGGGAAATGAAATATTGGAATTCCTAAGGAGAATTTTGACACATTATAATTAAACAAAGTTCTGAATAAAACTTTACGCTTTGCATCATACAATTAAAGCTAATTTGAAGCTCACATTCTTATCTTCGCATTCGTAAAGCTTCGCAGACTCATGAACATTAAAAAAGCACCTTTTTCTCTTTATTCGCTTTGCGTTATCAAATCGCTCTTTGGTCTCCTAAGTCGCTCCGCTACCCAACCCGCCAACCGCCTAGCTCAACAAACACCTACAAGATTCCTCCACATTGTTCAACGTATAAACACTATGACGTTCATCGGTGACGGTGCGCATTCGATCAACGTCTGGCTGTCCAGATTTATCGCATCATCCCGCACCAGCCACGAGGTGTTTAGAGTTTAGACGATTAGTGAGGTGAGGTTCACTGGCGAATAATTTAGGAAGAAATACGAGTCAACCTGTCTCGCCTTCAAATCAATCTTTATTGCATATCTCATGTGTGTACAAGCTCTTAAAATGATAGTTTCAACATTCACATGGACCCTGTCGGTCACAACAATTTATCATAATTGTGAAAGTATGAAAGTAACATGCTTTACAAAACCTTTTCTCAACTATGTTGGGGTCGGCTTCCAGTCTTACCGGATGCAGCTAAATACTAGTGTATTGCATGAAGCATGACCTGCACAACATAAATACTGAGTAACACGATACCCCTTGGAAAGACTGACTTTTGAGCTTCTGACTACCCGTATCGACTATCAAAGATCTACGAATGACAGCAACTACTAACTAAAGTTGTGATTGTTAACCTTTACACTCAGTCGCAATTCAAATGATCCTTCGGTGGAATTGAATTATTTCAGGTCAAGAATCATATTTTAATCAACATTCAATCTGACACTGACTTGCAAATTGCCAAAAACGTAAGAATCAACCAACATCCCGCCTAAAAATACATTCAACAAGCCCTCTGATTATGTCAATAAAAATATTATTAAGTTACCCGAATCAATGTGAAAAGTAAAAAATACTCCAACTATTTACGAATAAATTAAAAACTTTAATAAGTATATGTTATTATAGTGTAAACGTATATTTAGATTATAAATCCCTAAAGCATATGTAAAATAAACAACAAAAAAATATATTTTGTTATATTTTTTTTTTTTTTTCTGTATGTTTTTTTATTTGTTTACTTAAATATTTTAGATTATAAGATGAACAATATGTCCTCTGTACCTATATTTCGTTTTCTGTGCCCGACAGGGTCCACGATTGTTGTTTTCGATTCTGTCCACGTATGACAATCGTGGACCCTGTCACACATACATTGTGGAATGCAATAAAGAATTGAGTATTGAGAATTGAAAATTTTAATTTCGCAGGCTACCTTATCGGACCCCTCAATACACTTATTACATCATCTACACTAGAACTAATCAAATAAGAGGGACCATATAAAACCTAGACCGCATTTAGCTGATTGCCAACAGATAGAGATCGAAGCCGCCGTTTAATTTACGCCCAACAGTGCTATCACTATTAATGTAATTACTAAATAGACACAACAGGAGACTATTGTAGCAATAAAACCTTATTTGTGTTGTTAGGTTGGTAGCACTGCTAGAAAATTAGCTACCAACCGTTGTACTCAGAGAAAATAGAATAGAATAGAATCGCTTTATTTTGGACACAAATATCCATAAGTATTTGGATTTATTAAAAACTTTTTACAAAAAAAAAACCGACTTCCAAAAAAACAAAAAAAGTGAAAAAATACACTCCTTTTTGGGCAGTCGTGTAATAACTTTAATTTCGGTGGCAAAAAACGAAAATTGAAAAGCAAAGACACCGACTTCCGAAATTAAAGCTATTCTCAAACTCAAACTCAAACTCAAAGCATTTATTTCAATTAAACCATTTACAGGCACTTTTGAATTGTCAAAGAGTCGGTCAGTTAGTCAGAGAGTTGAAGCTAGTTGCCCATTCCAAAACGTAGATCTCTATGGAGAAGAACGGGCAAGAAACTCCAAGGACACTCTTTTAAAAAATGGATATAGATATTACAAAATCCTGGGTACAGTATTCATGTTGCTTCTATATGTGAGAACAATGTAAAACAAAAAAAGAATCAAAAGCAATTCAAAATTTAAGATTAAAAATAAGCTCTGGCAAATAAGAGGTGACCAGTCTCAACTGACGGCGCCCGTTCACGAACATGACATGTGGATCAGCACCATCCAGCTCAACCATTTTGTAGGGAACCGAATGATCCAACACACGTGCCACCATCAGCGAGACATTTAAGTGAGCATGACATAATCTCATCTGCCATGCTATTTCAAGTCAACATACATCATACCATACTAAACGGCTCCATGGTACTCACATTTACAATAATTGAAAAATGCTTCTAAATTATACAAAACTAGTTTGCAAAGAAATTGAGCAATTAATATAATATTATTTTCAGACAAGTTAAATAAGAATAAACAATAAGTTCGTAATGTCAGGAAAATAAAATAAAAAATAGTAAAAAGAGGGAAGCAACACTTCCAATTATGAAATTTTAACTAGTGAGCCCAAGTGCCTGTGGAGTAGGACCAGCGTTAAGCCAAGCATTTTTATCTACGATATAATCATCCAACTTATAATATGCTTGTCTACATAGTGTGCGTTTAATGCATGTTTTAAATTTCTTCTCATTTAGTTGAAGAATATCGAGTGGAATTTTATTATAACATTTTACACAGTACCCCATAAAAGAAGTATGTACTTTAGACAATCTGAAACGTGGTTGATCTAATTTGTTCCTATTTCTAGTGTTAAAATTATGCCTGTCACTTATTTTACTAAAAAGATGTAGATTTTTCCGAACGTACATAATGTTTTCATATATATACTGACAAGGTACCGTCATGATGTTAATTTTTTTAAACAGTTCCCTTAGAGACTCGCGTCTGCGGAGGTTGTAGATGGCTCGGATAGCTCTCTTTTGCAGAACAAAGATAGAATCAATATCTGCAGCCCGTCCCCACAGCAAAATACCGTAAGACATGATGCTATGAAAGTAACTAAAATAGACCAGTCTCGCGGTATCCACGTCTGTTAGTTGGCGGATTTTCCAAACAGCGTATGCGGCTGAACTAAGTCGCCCTGCAAGTGATGTTAAGTGAGGACCCCACTGTAATTTTGAATCAAGCGTAATCCCCAGGAAAACCGTCTTTTCGACGAATTGTAGTATCTCCTTATTCAGTACAACTTGACAATCACTACTTCTAACATTCGGTAACGCGAATCTAATGCATTTTGTTTTCTTCTCATTTAATACCAAATTATTTACAGTAAACCAATTATGGACCTTAAGTATAGCGTTATTTACGTCGTCTAACTCCTGTGCATGTCTATTTACTTTAAAAATCAGTGATGTGTCATCAGCAAATAACACCATTTGTGGTCGGTTTTTCAGTAGATGAGGTAAATCATTTATATATACTAAAAAAAGGAATGGACCCAATATCGAGCCCTGTGGTACACCCATTTTGACTTTTAAACCTAATAAATTCACACCGTTTATTTGAACTTGCTGCAGTCTGTCATTCAAATAGGATTTTACTAAGCTAAGCGCAAGTTTACCCAGTCCGTAATGCTCAATTTTCAAGAGCAGTGTTTCGTGATTCACGCAATCAAATGCCTTAGATAGGTCGCAAAAGATGCCTATTTCATCTTGAGCCTCTTCCCATGCGTTAAAGATGTGTTTTAATAAGGTGACACCGGCGTAGGTTGTGCAACGTCCTTTGGTGAAACCATACTGTTGATCGTGTAGGATATTATTACGATTAAAATGATTGAGCATTTGATTTAACATTACTTTTTCAAACACCTTACTGAAAACCGGCAAAACCGAAACGGGTCTATAATTATTAGTGTCTTAGCTGTACCCGGATTTGAAAAGTGGAATAACTTTACTGTACTTCATTAAATCTGGGAATACCCCTTGATCAACACACAAATTAAATATTAAAGCTAAATAGGGTGCAATTGTCTCAATAATGGATTGACAAACTTTAGTAGACATGCCCCACAGATCTTCGGTAATTTTGATCTTGAGTTGCTTAAAAGCTTTTACAACGACCCCAGGGTTTATATGTTTAAATTTAAATTCTATAGGACAAGTTGAAACTTTCGCTTTTAGTAAATCAATAGCAAGTGAGGGCGAGGAATTTAAAGTTTCCGTAGTCTTAATATATATATCTCTATGTATAAAATGATTTTATTAATGTTACTTACTAAGTACTTTAAATTTCAAATTACTTTAATTAATATAAATAAAATAAAATATTATGTTAAACAGAGAATAATTAAGTAGTAATAATAATGAATGTTGTGATAATGATATCTAGTTACCTATTACCTTTGCCATATAATGTTAACTTCTAAATATTTAACCTAGATTTAAGTTACACATACTTGCTGCGCCCTAACAGGGTCATGTACTCGTTAGTTTAAGCCTAGCCTGTAACTGAGTGTACATTATGCAAATAAATAAATAAATAATTGGAATATTGGTAAAGAAAGTTGCAAATTCCTGAGCAACATCGATGTTAGCGCTAATGAGACCGCGGGAAGTGTCCAGTGTGTAATCAGTATTACGTCTTTTGTTCTTGTTAGTTGCATTGTTTATAATTTTCCAAACTGTCTTTATTTTATTGTCTGCTGAGTTAACCTTGTTGCTAATAAAAGAAGCTTTAGCTGCTTTGCAGACTATTTTAAACGTTTTTGAGTAAGTAGCAACATACTTATTAAAAGTTTCCGTGTTAATATACGGCTTAAGGCCATACAGTTCAAATAATCTTTCCCTACTTTTCCTGATGCCTTTAGTTGCCCAGTCACTGAATAAAAACTTAGGGCAAATAGTTTTGGTTTTTGTCTTAAATGAGTTATTAAACTCTGTTTGCACTAATAAAAATAATTTTTCATACAAAATATTACCATTGTCTATATTTAGGCCCTGAGTACTTAACTTGCTAATTAGAGTGCTATTAAACCTATTTAAATTATCCGAAGTTATTGGTCTAGTTTGTATCTGCACTTTTTGTAGTGGTGTGTCGGACTCAAAAACAACGGCTTGACCGCTGTGATCAGATGGGAGATAATTTACAATGGCTTTATCTAAATAGTCGCAGCTACAAAAGACATTATCAATACATGTAGCAGTAGTCGTAGTAATTCGCGTTGGTTCTAAAAACACATTTGACAGATTGAATGATTTGAAGAGACTTAATAATCTACTGCTATTTGAATTATTTTCCAAAATATTAATATTAAAGTCACCACAAATAATGACTGATTTATTACCCGTTACAAGTTTTGCCAAAACATCTTCCATTACTGACTCGAATATAGAGTAGTTTTGATAATTGGGAGGTCGGTATACGCACACTATGTAATGCTTATCCAGCTCAACACAAGACAGTTCAATGCTATGTTCCACCGATAGTTCAACTATGTCATTACGAGTCTTAGATTTTATACAATTTTTAATTAAGATTAGTGAACCTCCACGCAGCATGGATTTTCGGTTAAAGCTATATTTAAAGCTATATTTTTTGAAGTCGGTTGTCTTTTTTTTTTTGTAAAAAGTTTTTATTTTTCGCTCTTTAGTTGTGGTACCTACCTCACACAAATTCGAATATCACTACCTGCCATGTAAATAACAGTGACGGAGTCAAACAATATATCGTCTACATACACTAAGTGGGACAAATACGTAATTGTGCTAACTCAAAAATTACGCAAACAAAGTTAATAAAATTTATATGGGACCACCTCTGAAGCATGACCTAGCAAACAAAAAAAAAAACATCAAAATCGATTCATAATTGGCGGAGTAATCGCGTAACATATACAAAAAAAAAAACAAACGAATTGAGAACCTCCTCCTTTTTGAAGAAGTCGGTTAAAAATTATAACTTTACAAATTCGCTATCAACTTTCTGTAAACACAAGCCGTGTAGGTACCCGATATGATTTCCCACCCGCGAAAATGAAAAACTTCCATCATTCAAACTTTCATCTCCAATTTAACCCCTGTAGGGGGTGAATTTTCAAAAGTCCTACCTTATTGATCAGTTTCGTCATAATAAAGAACTCTTGAGCAAAATTTCATGCGTTTAGTTTTAGATCCAGTGCTTTATGCTGTGTTGTCGTCCGTCAGTGAATTACTGTGCGTTCATTGTAACTTGACCCGTGGCGCGATTAGTAGCACTGAATTTTACAGTCAGTTTCAATACTAATAGATTTCAAAATAGTAACTGATAGAACAGTACTAGCAATCTCAATCAATCTGCCTGCCTTTTCCCAACTATGTTGGGGTCGGCTTCCAGTTTAACCGGATGCAGTAATATACCAGTTAATACCAGTGTTTTACATGGAGCGACTGCCTATCTGACCTCCACAACCCAGTTACTGGGTAATACGATACCCCTTGGTAAGACTACCAATCACATGGCTGGCAAAATAAAGTGCTACCGATCTCGTCACGGGTCGAGTTATAATGAAGGCACTGTAAAAGAATCAAAATTATTGTCATAATATGAAATGGCTATAGCATGGCAAATTGACGATAGGTCGTGTGTCAATCTGCTAAACAATTGTTCTCACATGTATAATTTCAACATGAATGATGTAACCATTATATTGTAACAATATTTTGATTTAAAAGAGTGTCCATGGAGTTTCTTGCCCGTTCTTCTCCATAGGTACCTACTACGCTTTGGAATGGGCAACTAGCTTCATATTTCTGACTGACGGACTCCTTGACAATTCAAAAGTGCCTGTAAATGGTTTAATTGAAATAAATGCTTGAGTTTGAGTTTGAGTTTGAGAATTAACTTCTCTGACTGCAAGACCTACTTATTAAACAGTGGATTTCATCTAAAAACACTTTTTTTGTGAAAATCTTTGTTTATGATCTAGTTCTTTGTTGATCGATGCCAGAAAATAGAGCTATTAATAAAAATTACTTTCTTGTTTTCCAGATAATTGTGCATCAGTCCGATTTGTTTATAGATTCTAGTCATCCTCATTAAAAATCGAAATTCGTATTGATGATAACATTCCTATGTTCGTTCGTTCACGTTTCAAAAGTCGGTAAAAAAATATGGAATAAAAGTAAAAACAACGCCACCGACTTCATAGGTCTCGAGTTCAAACCCAAGTCACGCACCTCTGACTTTTCGGATTCATGTACGTATTGTATAATTATCACTTGCTTCAAAAATTATGAAGGAAAACATCGTGAGGAAACCAACATGCATGACTGAGAGATATTTCGAGATGGCTCGTGAAGGTGAAGCCAAGTCAGAGGTCCATGGGCGGCATTCTGACACCAGCTTAGTCACTAACCACACGAAAAAGAAAGACCGACTTCCAAATCGTAAACGTTTTTTTTATATTGCACTATTTAGGAGTGGTGGTAAGTGGTAATACTTCACACAAAATCGTACGTTCCACTACTTGCTCTGTGAATCTTATAACATTATCAACATAGATGACTTATATTAAAAATATAAGTACTAGTAAAAAATATAACTTATAAACTAATCAAGTAATGTTAATTAGGTATATGGGTCCGCACGCACCCTGCAGGCTTCCTCTTTCAAATGAAAGATAAAACAAGTAAATGGGCCATGAAATCACGGAAAATCGACACATGAGAAAACAAAAGAAAACTAGCTGAATGCACAACCTCCCCCTTTGTTTAAATCAGTTAGAAAGAAAGTCATTGCCCTACATACTACCTAACCCTAAATCTCTCTTCACAGAGTCACCTAACATGAAAACAATCAATCACTGAACTGAACAAGAAGGAAACCCACAAAGTACATGAAAGACCTCCGTACCCCAGGAATCAATATAGCAAATTAAAGCGAACACGTGCACACCGCGCCCTCAGACAGTTGGCAATAAATTACATTGGACAGACAAACAGACCGCTGACGTTAGAGTACGCCCTGTACCTACGTACAAACAAGGCTGTTTAGGTCAACATTTAGTACTTATGTACGTCTAAATATCGTCTTATGGTGGATCTCGTGGCTAAGTAATAACAGCCGCACGGGTCGATCCATCAGGTATATTGCCGGGGTTGGTCCGTGGATGGGTGACCATCTTTACATACCGAGACTCCTCCGTGTATCAGAGAGTACGTTAAGCAGTTGGTCCCGGCTGTCATTTTTGTTACGGGTTGTCAGAATCCCGAAAGTCTGACAAACAGTCTTACCAAGGGGTATCGTATTACAGTTACTGGGTTGTGGAGGTCAGATAGGCAGTCGCTTCATGTAAAATATTGGTATTCAGCTGCATCCGGTTAGACTAGAAGCCAACCGTAGTAGTTGGGAAAAGGCTAACACAGATGTTTTTTAGAATTAGAAATTTGGCACACAGACCATGACCTCGGTTAGGAGATAGGATAAATACGACCCCAGTAGTAGTTGGGAAAAGGCTAGGCACAGATTTTTTTTAGAATTAGAAAGGCACACAGACCATGACCTCGGTTAGGAGATAGGATATATACTTTTTATCCCGGTTTTTCGGGGTGGATTTTTTTCCTGTGGGATTATTTCATACGCCCAAGCGGGCGAAACTCCGGACAAAATCTTATGGACTCATATGCATCCTCAACATGTTAGTACATAAGGAATCTGGATTCGCCATAGAAACGCACCATGGCCTTGCCCGTCTTGTGTTCATCATCATCTGCCTAGCCTTTTCCCAACTATGTTGGGGTCCGCTTCCAGTCTAACCGGATGCAGCTGAATACCAGTATTTTACATGGAGCGACTACCTATCTGACCTCCACAACCCAGTAACTGGGTAATACGATACCCCTTGGTAAGACTGGTTGTCAGAGCCCGAAGGCTCTAACGACCAGTAACGACTGTCAAGGATCTACAAATGACAGCCGGGACCAACAGCTTAACGTGCCTTGCCAGGCACGGAGGAGTCTCCGTATGTAAAGATGGTCACCCATCCACGGACCAACCCCGGCAAGCTTAGCTTAACCTGATGGATCGACCCGTGCGGCTGTTATTACGTAGCCGGTCTTGTGTAATTTTTGTCAATTCGGGTAAGCAAATCTCTGTCACAACTGTAGTTAGAGATAGTTTGCCTAATGGTAGCAAAGATAGTGTGGACTGGAAACAAAAGATTGTTTACTCACAGCGCGCCAAAGTTTACCCGACCTAATTACTTGAAAGCTTGTGCTGGGCGCATTAAAAGTGCATAAACACTGCTATTAACTGCCCGAGTTTTAAATATTGATACCAATTGCGAAGGACAAATCGTATCTAAATCTTGAAGCTTACATTCGAGATAAAGGCTATGAGATGTGAGTCACGAAATTAGCATATTATAATTTTGGGCTAAAACTCGAGACTGTACGTGTTTCCAAACAGAAAAACCAGAAAGACAATTCCCGTAATTAAATTAAAATCGTTCATAATCTAGTCGGAATCTCAACGCAGCAACAAATTAGTCAATGTAAAAAAAGACATAGTGACATTCTATCAGCGATAACGATGATGGAAAAGGCAAAAATGTAAAGGACTGACATAAGCTATCGAAAAACTTATGCCAATCCTGTAGAAAGTCTTTCGAAGCGATTGTCACGAGTGTGATTTTCGACAAATTGAAACAGAAAACAAACGATGGATGGACCGTGTGTAAGATGATACGGCTAGAAAGAGGGTGACTTCTGCGCTGACGACTATAGAGGGTTAGAGAAGTATGGAAGAGAAACCCCTTGACCACGACATCACCGCTCGCGCGACATGCGTCTTGCGTCTTGCGACCGCGGCGATGAGAACATTGCCACTCGCGCTTGCTAAATTACAATCATATTTTATTTCTACATTGAGCGTTCAGCAATCCTGAAATGACGTTCAGTAGGTAGCAGCGCTGAGACGTCAGGTCCAGGTGTCAAAAGTGTCAAATCACCGTTTTCTTTAGGGCTTGTACACAAAACTGCGAATCGGCGCGATGTGAATTCGCAACGCAGAAGCGTTCTTAAGAAAAATCTAAGGGTACCGTCGCTAATTTTTGCTATGCGACGTCGCAACGCAGTTTTGTGTACAAGCCCTTAGTCGTGACTAAATTATGAACGTTATCATATTATTATATGTATAATAACATCCTCTTGTCAAAGTGGCGCCTGGTAGCATGAATTTTCATGAACACCCTTTTCTCGAAAATTCACGGTTAGATAGGTCAATTAATCAATCCATTTAATTCATTACGCAATTGCTTGCGTAACAAATTAATGGAGGATTGAAAACAGAAAGCAAGTCTAACGAAGAGATTTTTAATTAAGACATCATTAAAGCCGATTCCAACCTGAAAATTAACCTGCCTAGACAGTTTCACTTTGAAAGTACACATTACTCAGTTCAGCGATCCAGACACAAACAAACAAATCAGACTATAATCTGTTCCAAAATTATCCGATGACAAGGTAAACAAACCCAGGTTCAGATTAAATTCTTACGCAATAACTCACTAAAGGGAATTAGTAACACATTCATCTGTATTTAAAAGGTTTCAACTTTATATCGCGCCACTTTTTCCAACAATTATTGTTTGAATAACTTAGTTAAATGATAATTGAAAAACATCGACGAAAATTGAGATTGACGGAAATTAACCTCAATGTTCAAAAGAAAAACATATTTAAGGTGATTTAAAATTAGAATTTCTGGCTTAAGCATTCAAAATCAAAGCAAAGCACTCAATTTGTAACTGGCACAAAAATTGACAGGTAAGTTTTCTGATTCATTTGTTTACATTTGCACCAGATACTTTTAGAACAAACTATAGGACCAATCATTTCACAAACCATCAACACGAACACTACATTTTCTATTTCTAACAACGTTTACACGTAAACATCGGTTTAGTGAGGTGTAAATCATTTCTTGAACGTTTGCCGGCTCCTGGCTAGAACTATAAACAGAGCACAAAAGTGTGTAGACTTATGAATGTTGATAGTAAAAATATCAAGAAATGCCTGTTTTGCAAGGGAGATTGTTTTCTTGATTAAGAAGATAGTTAATTGATGCAGGCGTGACTTTGCAGAAATCCATTATAAAATACAATAGACGTAGATATATTTAGTAACCTATTCCGGTTAAGCATTCTTCAAGAGTCATAAAAAAACCCTGTAAGAAATCGACACGTGTTTCACCTCTCAACGAGGCATCCTCAGGATGACGATTGACCAATTGCAAACCAGAACACGACGTGTTGACGTGTTGTCGATTTCTTACAGGGTTTTTTATGACTCTTGAAGAATAGCTAAGCAGAATAGGTTACTAAATATATCTACGTCTAATGTATTATTTTTTTGATTAAGAAGAGATAAAGAAAAAAAATACGTTTAGTTGCGGTAAACATGACGCGACGCAAAGAAAGAACCAAACACAAAAAATAATAAGTTGGGGAAAAATATGCGTTACATCCACGCAAAACGAGAGAGGGAGAGAGAGATCAACCGTAGAGGGCAATCATAGAGGGTAACCATAAAGTTTTTTAGAGGAATTATAATGCTCCTTCGGATAAAACCAGGGATCTAGCATGGAAAAGGGCCAAGGGAATACACTCAAGCTCCTGTCTGGTTTTCAAGGATCTAGGTGACAAATGTCATCATCATTATTTCAGCCGAAAGACGTGAACGGCTGGACTTAGGTCTCCCCCAAGCGTCGCTACTTTGACCGGTTCTGTGCTTCCCGCATACAGCGAAAAGCATTATAGCATCCACATCATCTGCCTAACCTTTTCCCAATTATGTTGGGGTCGGTTTGTAGTCTAACCGGATGCAGCTGAAGGATGCAGTATTTTATATGGAGCGACTACCTAAAAAACCATGGTCCATACTAGTTTAATAACTGAGATGAAAAAACTCTTTTAAAGTCCAGACATAATCTTGGCGTATGGCCTGACTATTTGAGAACAATGCAGATTCGTTTTTGCGATTTTCCGTCAAAGCTGCATTGAAAGTCTTGATCACAAGCAATGAGCTAATATCTGTTTGGAAATTACAAAAGCTCGCTAGCCCGAGTTAGCCATTAGCCAATTGTTTGTTTACGTACTATTCGGAATACAACAAGCTTTTGGCTGCAAATAAGTTTACAACTTCCTAATTGATATGGTGCGATGATTTATTGACTGACTACCCACTTCGTTTGTGTAGTCTTACCGGTGCTAATTCGTGAATATTCATTAATTTCTGTAGTATACGTACAATCTTTCACACATCCTTCGAACGAACTTCGGAAAGCTATCAATCGTATAGAAATATTAACCTATATTTTCTTTTTTTCATAGATGTTATTATAAGTAATATACCACGCGGACCCAGTGCACCCAGTGCGGTTGGAAGATGTCACATGTCTTCGAATTTTTGGTTTTAGGACATACCGGTTTCGTCACGACGTTTTCCTTCACCGCCCAATCCCTCTCGAAGATAGGAGGCCTGTGGCAAATTCCCAATGCTGGGAGTGGAATTTGCCAATCGGCTCCAAGTAAAATTGCAGTGACATACGGACGAAAAAGGACGGAATTAGAAGGATTCGGTTTTTGCCATTTACCTACGGCACAACGAAATCGGTTGGTAAACTTTTCAACATCTCAAATTCAAAGCAGTTATTTCAATTACCACCACTGCTCTCAAAACGGTGAAGGAAAACATCGTGAAGAAGCCGAAATGTAATAGAACCAAATAATCAAAGACATGTGACATCTACCGCAACCCGCACTGGGCCCGCGTGGTAGATTACGGCCCACTCCCTCTCAGCGAGAGGCCTGTGTCCCCGCAGTGGGGACATTATAGGCTGATCATGTAAACCATAGAGATATAATTACAGTAGTACTCGAAGATGTAAATCATTTACAGGCACATTTGAACAATCAAGGAGTCGGTCAGTTAGTCAGAAAGTTGAAGCTGCCCATTCCAAAACGTGGATCTCTATGGAAAAGAACGGGCAAGAAACTCAACGACGACGATTAGAGACCTTTCTCAGTACTTAGAGCTGTTTCTTTTTACTTACTACTGGCTTGTATTTTTTACTTTATTCTCTTTTTTATTTGCCAGTCAAATAAATAAAACTAAAACACAAAGTAAACTCGTGACTAGCAACTCAAAATATCGATAAAATGTAATGTAAATTTGGAACCACGGAATAAATCAAACGTGGCGCGTTAGTGTAAATATTACAAAATATTCAATGTTTCGTACTATTGTGCGAAATGTTCTTAGACTGCTGAATGTTCTAGTTTTTGAGCTACATGTAGGTATTTGTTAGGAAAGACTACACATACATACACAGACATTGTAAAGATCCAGTCACGAGAAGCTATACATTATGTGAACACATATTCAGGGGTTCGCAACCCTGGATAAAATAAGAAACAGTTTTGTAATGATTTTTATATCCATACTAATATAATAAATTCGAAAGTAACTCTGTCTGTCTATCTGTATGTTACCTTTTCACGCTTAAACCACTGAACGGATTTCGATAAAATTTGACAAGGAGATAGATGGCATCCCAGGGAAGCACATAGACTTTTTATCGACGTAAGTACCTCGCGGGTGAAGCCGCGGGCGGAAGCTAATAGAGATATAATTATAAGGTTAGGTTCAGGTTTTTGTTGATACGCCTTTCAAGGGGCAAAATTCTATCATTTGCGAATAATGTTACATGAAAAATTATGCCGCTAAAAATACCTCTAACTATATATTCATCCCGATGAAGACTCGTATCAGAAATGTAGCTACGACCACAGATGAATACAGATGATTCACTCCGCATTTGAGGTACTTACTTATAAAGCTACAACTTCTAGGTGAATATAATAGGTTATTAGCGCTGTGCGACCTGAATTGCACTTTATTTTGTCGTAGCAAGAGTCGCTTTTTATTTAAATGATTTTACGGAGTCAACCATCCGTGTTCATCTGTGCTATGACTAACTGACAATCCTTAAATTATAAAACAGCTACATGATTGTTTCGCACTATTTCAGCTATAAATCGAAACGGTTTGTTTGTTAAACTCCTGATAAATTGATGACAATAGCCACCTGGTGGGATGGAATCGGAACATTGCAGAAAATTATACGAGTTATGGTGCACTAAATATTGTTGGTGCATCCGGCGAGATTTGAGATGGCGCAGAGGTTAACTGGCCTGCTTCTCAAGCATGAGGATTTAAAGATGCGAGTAAGAAACATGACAATTCCCGTATTTTTAAGAACGTTCGCATTCGCATCTCATTCGTAATCTGTCAAAAATACAATCAATTTACCAACATTTTTGACAAGTTTGACAGTTGCGACTTGAATGTGAATGTTTTAGTACAAAAATTGGCCTTCAGGTAAATACCAAAGAGAGTTTTTCGTATTCTTTGACAGTCGTTACGGGTCGTCAGAAAACCGAAAGTCTAACAACCAGTCTTACCAAGGGGTATCGTATTACCCAGTTACTGGGTTGTGGAGATCAGATAGGCAGTCGCTCCGTGTAAAATACTGGTATTCAGCTGTATCCGGTGACACTGGAAGTCGACCCCAACATAGTTCAACATAGTTGGGAAAAGGCTAGGCAGATTGATTGATTTATAACTTGTAAAGGAGACATCTACAAGTCCTATTATCCAGTAGCGTATGGCGATTGATTTAACATCTTGCTTTCACCAAAAATAAACCAATAATTACTAATTCCTAACATAGTTACACCGAAGTTAGGTATAGTTAAACCCACTCGGTCACCAATCATTATAACAATACCATACTCTTTAATTACAGTTTTGACAGGTCGCCAGCACGCTCGCTGGGAAATAATGGTTTACCAAACGGAATTAGACTGCGATTGTATGCTCGTGGTTATTGGGCAATTGAAAATGTGGAGTACGTGTTAAGTATGCGAAAATAGTAATAGTTATTTGTTATGCAAGGCTGGAAAGTTGTTTTTTCGCGCGAGTACCTGTATTGAATCCTGAGCGTTGCGAGGGTTTCAAAGGTACAAGACCAAAAAAAACTTTGCTGCCGAGCGAAACACACAACTTTTCACCTCACTACAGCGAGGAAAATGCTAGGTGTCTCCATGCATTGAATAAAAATATTGTACTTAAGCTTTTATCTACTTTTCCGGAAGAAAGCTCAATTCGGCATTATGTACCGCTTGCACTGCTAAACAAACCCAAATGGTGGAAAGTGAATAGAATAAACAGAAGAAAATTATATAAAGTTTTTTTTTGTGAAAACTTCTTTAGGCGCGTTGAGCGATTTTTTTTCGTGCTGGCCAGTGCGATTATTCTAAAAATGAGGTTGGCGCTCTGACATAAAATAAGTATTGATGCATTATCAGTCGACCATTATCGGTATAGAAAATTGTTGAATATAGTTCGAATTTTAAAAACTCTTTCCACGCTTGCGGGGAAAATGCTCTTTTCCACGTAGATTCCGGGGCGCAGCAAGTAGTTTATTAAGTCTGAAAACTCTGAAGACTCTGAAATCACCAACCTGTCTCGAGCAAGCGTGGTGATCAATGCTCGTGCCTTCTCTGTATCAGAAGAGGACTTTGCCCTGCAGAAGCCTTAGGACAATAATATGCTGGTATTATTATAAGATAGTATACAAGACCCAGGCCCGTAGCCCTTTACGAAGGTCTGACAAAGTGAAACAACAACAAGACACCAAGATCACACCCGATCCCCGCCCGTTCTTCTCCATAGGTACCTACTACGCTTCGGAATGGGCAACTAGCTTCATATTTTTCTGACTGACTGACTCCTTGACAATTCAAAAGTGCCTGTAAATGGTTTAATTGAAATAAATGCTTTGAGTTGGACACAAATGTAGTGAGACCGTTAAAAAGTTTAGTTGGAACACCATTTTTTTTTTGCTATGCATTTTTCTGGTGTACGATAAATAAGTAAATCACGACCCTCAGTCAGTAAAGCAAGAATGCTCTAGTCTGAGATAATTGAGGGGTGAATCTTGGACAAACTGAGGAACAGTTAATCTATTCTGTAAAATTCTCACCGTGAAAACTTAGGTGAAGTGAGCTTGGAGTGAACTGTCACTGCCTTAGCATCAGTAGGTATCGATGACAATGACAGCTCACTCCACGCTCACTTGACCACGTTTTCACGGTGAGATGGTTACAGAATGGCAATGCAGATTTCGTTCAAATCAAATCAAATCAAATCAAAAGTCATTCATTCAGACTAGGCTGCGAATCAACACTTTTCGAACGTCAAAATTACATAAGACAGTCCCCCAAAACGCCCACCCTTCACCACTTCCTAGTGCTTTAGCTGGAAGTGAAAGTGGCGCAACAAACTGCAGCACAGCTGTTCAGTTAGAGAAAAATTGATTCTATACAAAAGTATACAAAATCATTTACATTACATACATATGTCAGCTAGCACACGCCGATATACCAACCACAAAAAAATATGATAAAATAAAACACTCGGACTTCGGACATACATCTGAGTTGTCTTCTTATTATGAAAAAAATTACAGGTTGGGCAAAAGGACCCCCAAGTTTATAAGTACTTAAAGCTCCGTTGGTCCTAGCCAACTAAAATCCTAGATTTTGAATGAGTTGGTCCCACAACGTCGTCTCAGGTTTTATTTGATAAAAACTTCGCTTAGCAGTAAAAATTGCTTAACTTTAAGAGATCGTTTTTATAATTTATCAAAATAAAACAAACGGAAATCAAACACTGTGCCATGTGCTTAACAAGCAGACAAAAAAAAATAGTGTCAAAAGAGTGCCAAGACAAGAATAATTTAAAAAACGAACGAACCTTAAAAAAATTGTTTATAAAGGTCAATCTTTGTGCGCGGCCTTAATAATTAGGTATGGCAAGACCCAAATAGGGCCCAAAAATTATAAATAAAATAAGCTAAATGTAATAAAAAGTGCCCGAAAACATTTTTTAAACAGACAAGGTCCATTCCTAAATCTATTAATAATTCTAAAAATCATTCATAAAAATCTAAAAAAAAATACGTAAAAGATTTCTAGTTACAAAATTATACCACCACCACCATAAATAAAAGTCAAAAAGCTACTAATATGGGACAAATAAACGAAGTTAAAGACATATTTTAAATAATTAAAACAAAATGGGACGAACTATAACTTATAATTAAATTATTACTACATACAAGTTACGATTACATGATATTTTTAATGAAGTACGTACTTACGACCAATGTACTCACACGAGAACGTGAATAATATCTCTAATCATAGTTTTTTTTTATACGAACTGCAAAGTAATTATAACAAAGGACCAAGTTCTTCCAACTCTCTTAACTTTGCATTGATAAAAATTAACAAGGTAGGTATCCGTATTCGCCAAGAGACGTAAATCGTCCTACAAATACTACAGAAGATACTTGCGCTGCGTTTAGTACATAGAAGCCTACATCAGATTAGTATATTAGTTAGTCAAATAATATAGGACAAAAACAAAACAAATAAGACACGATGCGATGATTGTCCCGACCACCAACGCCATCTATCATCGAAGCGGGAAGTTAACGCACCCGTTTTTCAATCCTACCCTCATTTGTTTAATATTTGTGGATCGTATGAGTACATTGGTGTTTTGATTATACAAAGATAATTGATACTACGATTGTAATACAAATACTGTGTATAGATGTTTGTATGAAAAATTGTTACTTACAGAATCTTGTATGTAATGATGAGAGGTCTGGTTGGTGACAAGAGAAAATAAATCATAAAATTCTTTCTTCCTTTGATAAAAAATTAAGACATTTTTCGCTACATTTCGAGGTCTGTTTCCAAAAACTTTTTATAAGATTGCCATACAAAATATGTGTGTATGTTAATTTGGGGTTGCGCTTATTGGTCCTTTTACAAGACTTTTCATACAGACCATAATATAGGTCAGCGTTTTGGATTTTAACCACAAAACCTGCTGTGTTACTGGCATTGCAACACTAACTCTGATCACCAACCAAACGGAGACTAAACCAAAAATAATAAAGGAAAATGAACACACTTCTAGCAACACTGCGTCTAATTTGCCACTCACGATGAGGTCCTCCTCTCTGATCTTATCAGAGTTCTTACTGGCCGCTCTGAAGGTGGTCGCGAGGTACTTTTGCTCGTCTTTGGTTAGGAGCGTGCATTTTGCCGCCAACTTCTTGCTTGTGTTGCCCATGCTGAAAAAAAAAAGTGGTATTATAATGTGCACGAATATTACCAGATAGATAGCCTATCTTAATTAGAATATCCATATTTAAGGATCAAATCAAGTCTTTTAGAAAAAGTGGTATCGGATTTCACCAAAAAAAATGCACATCATTTAAATCGATATTAGGGTCAACAGGAACAGTCAGAAATGGCGGCGACTGGATGAATTTTTTTTTCAGACACGACTCACTGCAGCGTTTTTTTATTTTATTAATTTACATTATATTATTTAATCACACTTATTTTATCACAATTTAAGTCATATAAAATGTGTGACTCGAGGCATATCACAGTACGCCATGCGCCCCCAGGAAGCCAAGAGAACTCGTGATATTTAGACTCTTCGGCATAGTGTATTGAATAGACACGTGCAGCTAACTCTGGACAGGCTGTCTCGTTCCCACCTGCTGAGCAGCCCACATTCTTACCCACAGCTGTTCTCACAATGGTAGTTCCAAGAACGAGAGAAGAAGTCTACTGTGCAGTAATCAAGGCATCCAATAGATCGTTAGTCATTGAAAGCGTCATCCAATAACTTTCCCGTTTGCTTTGTTTACACTGAAATGTTTGCACTTCTCAATTAATTGTAATATTCATACCTACGTTATCAGTATTATCTCCCGGCGTTTTCATAATGAAACATTTCGTAGTAACACTGACGAACTCGTTACAATAGACGATGAGTCACAGTTCTTTTTTTAAACTAGATCGATTTTTCCAATGGACCTACGTAAAATACGTCATCTTTGTCATAATGGGTAACGTGATCATGTGATTTAAAGAGTGATATCTTTTTGTATGTTATTGGATGGCATTATGAAGTTACCGCCGCCCATGAATATTTGCAGCTAGAGGCATTAGTAAGTGCTTTGCTATTCCAGAAACACAGCTGAAATGTCTCATGTGCACTACCATCATGGTTACCATCGCTAGGTAGGGATTTGTCCGGGGTTTTTTTGCTCTCCGTCTGGACTTTCCCAAGCCTTTTCATTTGCCATCAACACTTTTAAATCAAGGCGACTAAAAAAAGTAAGATTTCCCAAATTAAGAAATGGTAAACCTACATGTGCCCTATATTTACTTTCAAACCGGAACTCACCAACGCTGCTTGCCGGCATAATTTTTTTCGCCTAGCGACCGATTTTGACAAAGTGCGTAGAATGAACGTGTCACTAATTGTTGTTATAATGTGACATACAACGTGATTCTGAAGAGGAGAGGGGGGAACGGGGGGCCGTTGTCGTGTTACTTTATAGTTTTTTACTGATAGGCATACAGTTTTTTATGATATGCCCTGTGCACATGATTGGTTATTTCCCATCGGCAAGAATGACGAACTGCAAACTTTCATTCCATATTTATCCCAATTTTCAAAAATCCTTCCATAATGCTCACTTCATTTAAGTATTTAAGAAACTCTTTGCTAAATTTCATAGTTCTAGAGCCAGCAGTTTAGGCTGTGCATTGTCTGTCAGTGAACATGAGACTTTTGACACCTGTGAGTTTCATATTCATCCTAACAAACATGTGTTTTGCGAATTTGATCCTTATTACTACTAGAAATAGTCCAACTGACAGGTGTCAGGAAAGCACTATCTCGACGGCCGGACTGTAAGTAAGATTGTACTTGGAAAAGGAAGTTTAATCTTCTATAAGTACAGTGGGATTTTACACAGCAGGAAGGAAGGTGTATACGGGATTTCCTGCCAGCTATTGGCCTTTGAGTGTTGTTAGATTATAATAATATTGATTGGCTAGAATTTATAATTCTAATTAAATTAAATTTTTATTCTGCAAATATTTAGGATCCTAGCACTTTCACAGTCCAGTGACCCAACATTATGTATAGTTCACTCCAAATGTTTACTATTGGGTCTGCTATGATAGTAATTAGCATTAATATTACTTTTACAGTTCAATAAATTAGCCTGCATCACTTTGTATTTATTTAGAGAATTAACTCGATCAGCTTCATTTCTAACCTTGCAGACTGATGAAACCTTTATTTTGCCATTCTATAAAAGCTAATATCCTGTAGCAAAATTTATTTAATGTCATGGTTTCGGAATGTACTCATTGGTACAGAAGATAACAATATGAACCATATTTTATAGTAAAAAAAATAGCACATTTCTCCACATATTATAACATGCTTCAAATATTAAGACAGCATTAAACTAATTCTGATTCATAAACTGTGCGTTATGAGTTTTATTTAAAGTCGGAATGCTTTCATGTTTTACATTATTTTAATTCAGGCCAAATGTAAACTTTACAGTTATAAACTTTACTTTGCATGTTCAAATTGAAAGCATACAAATAAACTTTATTGTCAACAGATTTATTTTATTATTAATTTCCTTCAAATGATTTTAATGGTTTAAAAAAAAATACATTTCAATATTACTTTAATGTACAATGTGCTTTGTGGTCAGTTTTGCCTGCAAACCTTGGTATAGAGGGAGATAGAGAGAGACATGAGATTCATTTTGTTAGTTAATAAAGTAAATTTTATTATAACACAGTGTGTGAGCCTAGGCCAAGCGGCTAAGCTACAACATAATTATTGTTTCTATGTTAATTAATTTAACTACACACGTAGCATGACCGCCATAGAAATGGGTTTTGTCGACGGAAGAATAGATAAAATGACAGATTGTGATTGTTTATCTGTCATTTTGTCTATTCTTACATTGAGAAAACCTGTTTCTACTGTGGTCATGCTACCTGTGCTGGTGTTGTACCATTATATTAAAGTAACAATAAATAAATGAATAAATCTCACCTAACTCTCTTGTTAACTTCTTTTTACAAAACATTCTAATTCACCAAACCCAAACACAACACCATTGTAAACCCAAACATATTAGTGATTTAAAACTTTTTCTATTAAAATAGGTTAAAAAGAACAGTAAAACTGGATACGTATATCAATATTATCAATAATTTAGTAAAAAGTTTATTTTAGGTAAACAGAATACTTATTAATTTAAGAACTGGACAACATTGAAGTAATGTTATTAATTTATGAAAAAAATATAAACATCATTTTATTGATAACTCTCATGTGGTTAAAGATACAGGCCAGTTTCAGGATAATAAAATTGTATTATGTACATACAATTTAAAGATTGAAAGTTGGTGATTATTGCCTGTTTTAAAACTTCTATCTCCAAAAATAGAACTTGTTGCCATAAAATCATGTGATACTGTTTGTTTTAGCACATCATCATTAACATGACATAGAGGAAAACTTGTGACATTACTATTCTACCTTGAATCAACAGGAAGATAGGCAGAAGTAATCCATTCATTTCTACATTAGGACTTATACAACCTCTTTCATTTTCCTGACATAAAACTTGAATTGCAATGTCATTGCCTACGACCTTAACTGAAAAACAAATAATAAAAATTGCCTCTAAGTATGTGAATTTATGTTTTAGCTAAATATTAACACTCTTAAAGCGAAACGGGGAAAATGTATAAAAGAAGATTGAATTGATAGGTTTAAATACGTTTTACGTCGTAAACATAACATAAACATTACCTTTTACCGATATAAACAATAGCGACTGTAACTCTACGAATACACTGCACACAGATTGGCTGTTTTTATCGATTGAAAACTTTTACTACTCATAATCTCAAGTACCAATCATATTAATATAACGAAGTTATTACGCTGGTGAAAATAATAAATCAATATTTTTTGTCAAAATTACAAATGACTAAAATAGGTTACCTGTCAACGTCAATGTCAAGGTATTTTTTTTTTAGTTTGGCCCAGCCGCTCGGAACAAGTATTTATTTACAATGCGTTTTCAGTAACCACACGCGAAACGACTAGACACAGCGACTAGACTAGCCACGACTAGTGCCCGTCGTCGCGTCACAGCGACTGCCTTATCGTGAATCTCGGTTCGGAAATAAACCGCCTATAATACGAATATTTGAGGTTTATTTCACCGCGAAGTTTATTGATTAGACATTCTCTGTTCAGTTTCTAGGATGGGAGTAATATGCATTTGTGTTATTTTCAGTTTATCTAAAAAATTAACTGTACCTAGTAGATACGTTTGTTCCATTTCATTCATTCATGACGGTCCATTAGAGTGAATATCTTGTGTAAATAAACTGTAATCAGGAGACTTTTACTTGCTTTGATCTGAAAATTGAATTTACGCGTTGACTATAATTAATAATGGAAATAAGAATAACAGATCACGACTCATTGCTTTATTTTCATAGGTACAGGGTTTTTTAATAAAATGTTGAGGCGTGAAAAACAATCCAGTGTATTCGATTAAACATTCCGTTTGCATTTGCAAACCTCTAAACTGAGAAGCCTCTCAACGAAACTTCCTATAATCGTGAAAGAGGGTCTATCGAATCAAATAGAATGTATTCATTTGCACATATTCTTAAACTTCCTATAATCGTGAAAGAGGGTCTATCGAATCAAATCGAATGTATCCATATGCACATATTCTTTAACTTTAATTCATAATAAACTTGCCATTTAAATAGGAACATACACGCTCAAGTCACTTGGATTTTGCGAATAATTACTCATCCAGTCCAACTGAAATCTATTATCTTCTCAAAGTAGACGTTTCCCATGCTTTAATTTCTCATCAGAATAGAGATATAATGGTCCATGAAGTCGAAATTAAAGTGGCCGCCGTGAATGCTTGTACAGTTTTTAGAACTGTTGCGTTTTCATAGTGACGCGTCACGTTTCTATGTAATAATAGTACCATGTGAAGCTGAGGTGGTATAGTCAACGCAGTAGCAACGGATTTTAGTCTTGGACATAGGTACGTGGGTAGTTTAGTTCCAAGTATTATAATGCCGAACATGGCACCACCCAAAATTAAACCTCCTGAGGAGTCTTTTGGGGACAGTGCCTTGCCAACTATGTAACTCGAATGTGCTAATGAAACTACTCGTATCAGCCACAGTAATGGTAAAATGGCTGTACTACACAAAATGAGGACTATCGTAGTCAAGAAACACATATTATACACTGTAAATGTGTTTGTACCCATATATTTCCATCGTATATTAGAGTATGAGCTCGAAAAATGGATTTGCGATTCACGCTTGTGTACTGCGACTCACAATATTAATAGGAAGTTGATTGTTTTTGTTTGTAAATTAAAAGGAAACACATGTTTACGATTATATTATCTTCTCTCTCAGTAAGTATATTACTTCTAATATGTTATTTTGCTTTTTATTAGGAGGAAGAGGAAGGTACATACATGATGAGCTAGAAAGTTTGAAAATGTATGCAAGATTGTTAATTATATCACATGATTATTTCAGTTTTATCTCTTGATTTGTGTGATCTTTCGTACCTAATTATTGAATTGAAACTTTACTACATAGTGTGTATTATATTTGAATCTGATTTGAACAAAAATACTAAATATAACGTTGATTTTGATTAGTGATAAAACCACAGATCATATTGTCAGTTGATGTAACAATAACATACCGTGTCGGTGTGCCACAGCAACCATGGAACGCGGTAGAATAATTTAATATAGTACTGTACTGTGCCCCCGCGTAAGAATAAGTATTGGATGTGTTATCTATGGTTGGGTTTTTGATGAAATTGCATGAGTAGAATAAAAAATTGTGTATGAAACTGCACATATCTAGGTGTTCCCCGGTGACGGGGAATACCTAAATATGTGCAGATTCATGAACTACTAAATCGATTTGGTTTATAATACCTCGCAGTATGTGCGAAAAGTATTCTCCTCGGGATAAAGGTGTCTTCGTCTTGGACGAGCTTGAATCCCTTGCTGCACTCAGGATTCTAGTCTTTACTCCTAAGTGAAGCGAGGGAGTTAAGACTAGAATCCTGAGAACTCACAGAGTATAATAAGTAACTAGAATCCTTCGTTGCGTTCGGGATTCAATATATTGTCCCCTTAGAGTGAATAATCTGCCATTCGTGGATCTTTGATAGTCGATATGGCTCGTCAGAAGCCCGAAAGTCTGACAACCAGTCTTACCAAGGGTTATTACCAGCATCGGAATAGGTAGAGCTTATCTACCTAAAGTTTGAAAAAGAACAGAGACAAAGTGGAGACGCCTTACGACAAAATATTTTTTCGGGACTAATGTCGCGGGTTTCGGAACATTACTTAAGTACAACCAAAATTAATAAAGTAAAACAACTATCGAATTCATTTAATGTTTCTGTTTAAAAAAAAAGAGTATGCACGATTTTTATTGTTTAAAAAAAATAAAGGTTGTTTAACCTAATCTTCGTTTGAACGATGTAAGTAAGCGCAGAAGCTTATGTTATTTACAGAATGTTTGAAAATATGAAAAAAATAATTAACTACATGTTAAGTATTAGGAGTTTATGGGTTTCATAGAGGGGGTCGAAATTTTCATTATTTTTGCGGTAGGACATACCATTTTCGAGATATAAGCAAAAGAAAATAAAAAAAGGTACAGTACTGTTTTGCAACTGAAGTCGAGGTTTTGGTTTTAATTTTAGTTCATGACATCTAATTTTACTGCACACCTTTAGCATTTATATTAAATGTACTTAAGTGATGTCCGGAAATACCGACATTAGTACCGAAATTTTTTTTTTGTCGTAAGGGTATCTCCCCTTCTTTTGTCTCTGTTCTTTGAACTAGAGTAGAATAGCTCTACCTATTCCGGTCACTGGTTATTACCCAGTTATTGAGTTGTGGACGTCAGATAAGCAGTAGCTACATGTAATATACTAGTATTCAGCTGCATCCGGTTAGACTGGAAGCAGATTGAAAGTGAATTAGTATTCACTTTCAATCTGCTAGCTAATCTACAAGCTAGTGCTACTAGTACTAGTTTGTACTATTAATCACGAGACTTTTACTTGCTGTGTCAGATCACAGCAAGTATAAATTGAATGAAAGCGTTGACTTTGTTAATTGAAATAAGAATAACAAATCAAGAGACTCATTGCTTTATTTTCATAGGAACAGGGTATTTTTTTATTAAAATATGGATATTTCAGGCGCGAAACACAATCCAGTGTAGTCGATTAAACATTCCGTTTGCATTTGCAAGCCTCTGAACGAAACTTCCTATAATCGTGAAAGAGGGTCTATCGATTCAAATCGAATGTATTCATTTGCACATATTCTTGAACTTCCTATAATCGTGAAAGAGGGTCTATCGATTCAAATCGAATGTATTCATTTGCACATATTCTTGAACTTCCTATAATCGTGAAAGAGGGTCTATCGATTCAAATCGAATGTATTCATTTGCACATATTCTTGAACTTCCTATAATCGTGAAAGAGGGTCTATCGATTCAAATCGAATGTATTCATTTGCACATATTCTTGAACTTCCTATAATCGTGAAAGAGGGTCTATCGATTCAAATCGAATGTATTCATTTGCACATATTCTTGAACTTCCTATAATGGTGAAAGAGGGTCTATCGATTCAAATCGAATGTATTCATTTGCACATATTCTTGACCTTCCTATAATCGTGAAAGAGGGTCTATCGAATCAAATCGAATGTATTCATTTGCACATGGGATAAGACTTTCTTGAACGTTACTTCATAATTTGTCATAAATCTAGCCTAATGGTATCTATTATCTTCTCAAAGTAGATGTTTCCTTTATTTTATTAATTTCTCATCTCAATAGAGTTATAATGGTCCATAGAGTCGAAATTAAAGTGGCTGCCGTGTATGCTTGTACAGTTTTCAGAACTGTTGCGTTTTCATAGCGACGCGTCACGTTTCTATATAATAATAGTACCAAGTGCAGCTGAGGTGGTATAGTCAACGCAGTAGCAACGGATTTTAGTCTTGGACATAAGAACGTGGGCAGTAAAGTTCCAAGTATTATAATGCCGAACATGAAACTACCCAAAATTAAACCTCCTGAGGTGTCTTTTGGCGACAACGCCTTGCCAATTATGTAACTCCAATGTGCTAGTGAGCCTATTCGTATCACCCACAGTAAGTGCAAAATTACTGTACTACACAAAATGATGACTATCATAGTCAAGAAACACATATACACTATAAATGTGTTTGTACCCATATATTTCCATCGTATAATAAAGTGTATGAGCTCGACAAATGGATGTGCGATTCACGCTTGTGTACTGCGACTCACAATAGGTAGGAAGTCGATTGTTTTTTGTAAATTAAAAGGAAACACATGTTTACGATTATATTATCTTCTCTCTCAGTAAGTATATTACTTGTAATATGTTATTTTTCTTTTTATTAGGAGGAAGAGGAAGGTACATACATGATGAGCTAGAAAGTTTGAAAATGTATGCAAGATTGCATGATTATTTCAGTTTTATCTCTTGATTTGTGTGATCTTTCGTAATTATTTAATTGAAATTTTACTACATAGTTTACTACATATTTGAATGTGATTTGAACAGAAATGCTAAATATAACGTTGATTTTGATTAGTGATAAAACCACAGATCATTTTGTCAGTTGATGTAACAATGACATAACGACAGTGTTCTACGCGACAGTGGCGACAGTGGCGACAGTGGCGACAGCAACCATGGAACGCGGTAGAATAATTTATACCCACGCCAGTTTAATATAGTACTGCACTGTGCCCCCGTGTACCTAAGAATAAGTATTGGATGTGTTATCTATATGTAGTGTTTTTGATGAAATTGCATGAGTAAAATAAAAAATAGTGTATGAAACTGCACATATGTAGTATCTATTCGATTTGGTTTAAAATACCTCGTAGTATGTGCAAAAAGTATTCTCCTCGGGATAAAGGTGTCTACGTCTTGAGCTTGATACCTTGCTGCACTCAGGATTCTAGTCATCCTGAGAACTCACAGAGTATAATAAGTAACTAGAATCCTTCGTTGCGTTCGGGATTCAATATATTGTCCCCTTAGAGTGAATAATCTGCCATTCGTGGATCTTTGATAGCCGATATGGCTCGTCAGAAGCCCGAAAGTCTGGCAAACAATCTTACCAAGGGGTATTACCCAATACTACTACTAGCTAGTGCTACTAGTACTAATTTGTACTATTAATCACGAGACTTTTACTTGCTGTGTCAGATCACAGCAAGTATAAATTGAATGAAAGCGTTGACTTTGTTAATTGAAATAAGAATAACAAATCAAGAGACTCATTTCTTTATTTTCATAGGAACAGGGTTTTTTCATAAAATATGGATATTTCAGGCGCGAAAAACAATCCAGTGTAGTCGATTAAACATTCCGTTTGCATTTGCAAGCCTCTGAGCTGAGAAGCCTCTGAATGAAACTTCTTATAATCGTGAACCGTAGACCCTCTATCGATACAAATCGAATGTATTCATTTGCACATGGGATAAGACTTTCTTGAGCGTAACTTCATAATTAGTCATGAATCTATTCTAATTGAAATCTATTATCTTCTCAAAGGAGACGTTTCCTGTATTTTATTAATTCCTCATTTCAATAGAGTTATAATGGTCCATAGAGTCGAAATTAAAGTGGCTGCCGTGTATGCTTGTACAGTTTTCAGAACTGTTGCGTTTTCATAGCGACGCGTCACGTTTCTATGTAATAATAGTACCATGTGCAGCTGAGGTGGTATAGTCAACGCAGTAGCAACGGATTTTAGTCTTGGACATAAGAACGTGGGCAGTAAAGTTCCAAGTATTATAATACCGAACATGACACTACCCAAAATTAAACCTCCTGATGTGTCTTTTGGCGACAATGTCGTGCCAATTATGTAACTCCAATGTGCTAGTGAGCCTATTCGTATCAACCACAGTAAGTGCAAAATTACTGTACTACACAAAATGATGACTATCGAAGTCAAGAAACACATGTTTATGATTGATTATAGGATTATTTTCTCTCTCAGTAAGTACTAAGTACCTACGTTACATGTAATTTCTGTTTTTGCTTTTTATTAGAAGAAGGAAGAGGAAGGTACATACATGATGTGCAAGAGAGTTAGATTTGTGCAAGATTGTTAATTATCACATGATTAATATCAGTTTCATCTCTTGATCTGTGTGACCTTCCGTAGGTTATTATTTTATTTTAAGTTTACTACATAATGTAGTAAGAATGTGATTTGAACCACTGAACAGAAAAACGTTAATTTTGATTAGTGATAACACACAAAGTATTTGTCATTTGATGTCAAAAAGTTAAAAAAATAAGGTTGATTGTCGGACAAAAGACCTCCGTAACTGTGCGTAACTGGCGACTGGCGACACATTCACAAAAAAAAACATGTTAAAATTAGAGGTTTCAACATGTTTTTAGGGTTCCGTACCCAAAGGGTAAAACGGGACCCTAGTATCAAGACTCCGTTGTCCGTCCGTCTTGGTCTATCCGTCTGTCACCAGCAGGCTGTGCTCTTACAACAAACGCGATATTTTTTGCTCGTTTTTATAGATAAGGGTACGGAACACTTCCTGTGCGAGTCTAACTCGCACTTGGCCGGTTTTTATTTCACTCATTGACGTACAAAATAATAATAAAGTTTTTATTACTAATAAGAACGTACTTTGTAGTTCATACGATTTTGATTTTGAACGCATTGTATTAATGGTGTAGCCAGTTTAATAAATAAATAATATTTTTGGTAGCTTTTGAGTAGTATTCCGGATTTAAAGTAATACGTATGTGGTGATAGTGAAAAAGAATTAAAATTCAAATATAACTATCTAAATTCAGAAGATCAATTAATTTGACAGTTATTAATTAACTAGATTAGTTTTTTTTTTACTCGAGTCGCAACTCTAGTTGACTCGACTGTAGCGAGCGTATCGTAGGCGCACGCAGGTACCTAGTGATGTGCAAGTCGACTAGAGACATCTTAAGCCCCAGCGGGAAACTCGGCAAGGTAAGGTAATTATGTAATGAATTCTAATGTCGATATGGCTACTCGAATTTACTCGAGTCAGTCGATTCGCGACTCGAGTTGACTTGTTGTCTTTCTTTGTAGTTGCGCTAGATCAGGCCGCCTACTAATAAAACAACAAAATGTCAAGAGTCAAAATAAATTGTTACCGCCGTTTCTCCACGCAATTGCACCATAAACGTCGTCATCGGTCATCACAATTATGCAAATGCATCAAAGGGGTGTGCGCGGGTGACGCCTGTGGTATTTATCTGTGACGCACGTGAGCGAGCCGAACACCGAGCTAGGTCGCGACGGTTCGATCGACCGAGTTGACTCGAGTAGGTAAACACTGATTTCGAGTTGACTCGTTTACGATTTGAATCGAGTTAGTCGAGTCAAATAACTCGACTCGCAAATCGCACATCAAGCAACCAATTGGTAGAATTTTGAATATTGAAATGTCACACGTCATCGTGACTTGGAAAAATATTGTGCGGCATACATACAATCTGAATCTGAAATTATTGTGTTGAGTTTGCATCAAAAAGTGCTTTTTATTGAATGTGGCAAAAATAAAGAAACAAAATGACTCTCACTAAAATGGAGGTAGACTCGGGAAAAGGCGAAGGATTCCGGCCGTACTACATAACAAAGATTGAAGAGCTGCAGTTGATCGTCGCCGAGAAATCTCAAAATCTTCGTCGTTTGCAAGCCCAGCGTAATGAGCTCAACGCTAAAGTACGTATGTTGCGCGAAGAGCTCCAACTTTTACAAGAACAGGGTTCATATGTGGGCGAGGTCGTCAAACCAATGGATAAGAAGAAAGTCTTAGTGAAGGTGCACCCTGAGGGTAAATTCGTGGTAGATTTGGACAAGAATGTCGATATCAACGATGTGACTGCGAACTGCCGCGTCGCGCTTCGCAATGAGAGCTACACGCTTCACAAAATCCTTCCGAACAAAGTGGATCCTTTGGTGTCACTCATGATGGTGGAAAAGGTTCCTGATTCTACTTACGAGATGGTGGGAGGTCTAGACAAGCAGATCAAGGAGATTAAAGAGGTTATTGAGCTTCCAGTGAAACATCCCGAGCTGTTTGATGCTCTAGGTATTGCTCAACCAAAAGGTGTGTTGTTATATGGTCCCCCAGGTACTGGTAAGACCTTGCTTGCACGTGCTGTAGCCCACCACACTGAATGCACCTTCATCCGTGTCTCAGGTTCAGAGTTGGTGCAGAAATTTATTGGTGAGGGAAGCCGCATGGTCCGAGAGCTTTTTGTTATGGCACGTGAACATGCTCCCTCAATCATCTTCATGGACGAAATTGATTCTATTGGTTCATCTCGTATTGAGTCGGGCAGCGGCGGAGACTCTGAAGTACAGAGAACTATGTTAGAGTTGCTGAATCAGCTTGATGGTTTTGAAGCAACAAAGAACATCAAAGTCATCATGGCTACCAACAGGATTGATATTCTGGACCCTGCTCTGCTTAGACCTGGACGTATTGATAGGAAAATTGAGTTCCCCCCACCAAATGAGGAAGCTCGTCTTGACATCCTGAAAATTCACTCTAGAAAGATGAATCTGACGAGAGGAATCAATCTCCGTAAGATTGCAGAGCTGATGCCTGGTGCGTCAGGTGCTGAGGTCAAGGGTGTGTGTACTGAGGCTGGTATGTATGCTCTCCGTGAGCGTAGAGTCCATGTAACACAGGAAGATTTTGAAATGGCCGTAGCTAAGGTTATGCAAAAGGATTCGGAGAAGAACATGTCTATCAAGAAGCTTTGGAAGTAGATGTAATTCTTATATTTTTAACTGTATTCTATGTTTTAGGAAATTAATAAGTCTTTTTTTGTAATCAATGTTTGTTTTATTTTGTAACCATTTTACTGACTGGACGTGAGATAATAGTTGGCAAAATTGAAGAGTAGATAAAATGACTTTCATTTCTTAACAAATAAAAGAACCAAGTCCATAATTAACACTTACTTTATTTGATTTGTACTCTTGAATAAGTTAAACTTAATACAATAATATCGGTAAAATTCTAAACATACATTAATTATGCTCAATCATAATTAAATTGTTTATAATATCAATTACAAGTAAAAACAAAATAATATTAGCCTCAGTCTTTCTCATTCAAGGCGGAATACACATTTACAATAGAATTACAAAATAATCAGCCTATAAAGTTGGGAGTCGTGGGGCCGAATACCTACAATAACATAAATAAATAAATATTAGTATCTTCTAAAGACTCAAAGTTGATATAAATTCATACTTATGACCTAAATAATATTTCACTTAATAATTAACAAGCATTATTAATTTCTTATAATTATTTATTTTATTTTCCATCAAAGATCTATGTCTCGGGACTCAGGCCCCCTCTGTGAGGGTTGGCCCCTCTGTGAGGGTATAACAACTGATTCTAATTTGAAATTAGAATCCTCTTTATGACTAGGTACCAAAGAAGATATTATTTGATATCAATATTATCCATGTAGTATTATTTATTTCTCATAATTATTCTTTTATTTTCCTTATCATCTAAATCTGATTCTGTGTCCGACAAGTCTTGCTGCGGTGGCGACGCAGGCATGGTGAAAGGTAATCCTCCAATAAGCTGTAAATAAAGTAGTTCATGATCAGAGGCTCTAGACAAAGTGACATTCTATCAGCGATAACGATGATGGAAAAGGCAAAAAATGTATAGGACTGACATAAGCTATCGAAAACCTTGTCAATACTGTTGAAAGTTGTTGTAGAAATACGAAACGCTTTCGAAGCGATTGTCACTTGTCGAGGCCCTCAGGCATCTAACATTACAATACCTTTTTATGATGGAATGCTTTTTAACCGACTTCTCCAAAAAGGAGGAGGTTCTCAATTCGTGTTTTTTTTTGTATGTTTGTTACGCGATTACTCCGCCAATTATGAATCGATTTTGATGATTCTTTTTTTTAATGTTACTATTATGTAGTTTCTGCGTAGCGTAGTGACGGCCTCGGTCTAGAGGTCGCAAGCGCTACAGCTGAGCATGAGGTCCTTCCTGGGTTCGATTCCCAAGTTGGCCAAAGTGTTATTTTGTTTTTCTATCTAGAATTTCTCAGTAGCAGTCCGGAGTCTGGATTTGGGTCCGGTTGATGGCAGTAGGCTCGCCTCATATTACATGGGACTTAAACATAACTGGCGAAATGTGGGTGTACTATCGGTACACCTCTGCCCAATCCTTCGGGGAAACAAGTCGTGATGTTAAATCCCCGGATCCCCGAACTCGCGACCCGCCGTATCCCAATCCCAACCAATCAATCCATCTGTCTAGCCTTTTTCCAGCGCTGTCGGATGCAGCAGAATACCAGTATTTTACATGGAGCGACTGCCTATCTAACCTCCACAACCATAACTGGGTAATACGATACCCCTTGGTAAGACTGGTTGTCAGACTTTCAGGCTTCTGACGACTCGTAACGACTGTCAAAGATCCACGAATGACAGCCGGGACCAACGGCTTAAAGTGCTTTCCGAGGCACGGAGGAGACAACACGACCATTCCTTCATTATTGCCAGTGTCCTCACCAAGGTACTTCAACTTACATTAGGTCGCGTTTGCTTCCGGAACGAGCTGTACCACATGTTCCTCACGTACTGCAGCGGGTTCACAAACTCGTGCGACATGTTACTGAAACAATAAAAGTTTATTTTTAAATACTGATTTTAATTCATTTAACTAGAAGAGTTGTGTATAACCAGAATACCCGTGAATCCTCGCGCGGATTTATATTTCTTTCCTAATCTTTATGGCACCTCTTTAGGTCATGATGAAGTCATGAGATAATCGATAGATATCAATATATAAAAATATTAGGCCTAGCTCTTAAGGCCATATCCTACCTCAAATTGCTTAGCATGATCCTCATAGTATAATCAGCCTATAATGTTCCCACTGCTGGGACACAGGCTTCCTCTCTGTGAGAGGGAGCGGGCCGTAATCCACCACGCAGGCTCAGTGCGGGTTGGTAGATGTCACATGTCTTTGTTTGGTTCTAGGACATGCCGGTTTCCTCGCGATGTTTTCCTTCACCGTTTTGAGAGCAGTGGCGATGAAATAATTTACAAACACAAATTAAAGCGCCTGTCAGGGTTCGAACCTAAGACCTACAACTCGTAAGTCGTGGCCGTTACCACTGGGCCACCACTGCTCTCCATGATCCTCCGTTATGCCGAAAATACTGCAGCATTCATTTTGAAATAAATATATGTTAAAGTGGATTGATGCTAGGTGCTATGGTTGGCGAAAACACGAGTACATAAAATTTCCATAGAAAAAAAACCTAAGCTACCTCTAAATCGAATCTAATTCGCTGTTACAATGCAAGCTGGTTACTAAAACGGGTCCATATTGGCTCATCTAAAGTTCTTTACCCGAAATTGTTCTTCCTAATGATTTGTAATCCGAATGATCACTCTTCCTATTTTGGTAAATGTTTCTTTCTGAGTATAAGTGAAAATATTATGGTAATTATGTTTAGGGATAAAAGAGTTATGATAAAAAACAGTAGGAGTTTAAATATATTTACATTAATGATATTATTAATTAAAATTTTCGGAATCATGAGTGTTATGAACATCGCCGGTAGCATTACAAATAGTATGAATGAAAAATTTTGGTCAGAGTGTCATCTTGGGGGCACTATGAAAAATTTCGCGACCAATTTCGAGGTAGCGCTCGCCGGCCACTGCGGCGGCACCGCCCGCTTCGCTCGCTCGGCTCGCGCGTAGTTGGTCACAGTTCTAACCTAACCTAACCTATGGATCCCTTCCAGTAATCTAAACAAAAAGATATGACTTTGAATAATAGTGTAAAAGATGGTTATGTTCCGAAAATATAGGAAAACAAATAAAAGTATAATAGATGTTTATTGCTACTGACATTATGAAGTTGAATGTTTCGGAATTATAAATATTAGAGACAGAGTTGTTAGGAATTGTGATTGTTAGGATGAAAAATGTTAGGAAGAACATTTTCGGATTTCCAATTATCGGAGTTGATTTAGGTGAACTTTGGCGCTCCCTACTAAAACACTTACTTAGACGTGTTCATCTGAACTGAAGGATTTCCAGGAAAGGGCGAATTATCCAGAGACGTGTTTTGGAACCGGACTCTGAAAAAAAAGCATGAAGCGATTATTTTATAAGAATACAACATAAAAGGAATACCGAAAAATCCAGCGCCTAAAACGTAAATCAATACAAAAAGTACTTTTTATTGAATTCTAACTGCTGTCAGAATTCAATGAAAGAATATAATAATAATAAATAATAAGGTCTGAGGCGCTCCTCAGACCTTAGAATAACAGACTAAATAAAAAACCAAGACAGAGCGCTGTCAACAGTGACGTGAGGCCGGTTTCGGAAACATGAGTGCATTTTATAAGGTGTTGCATAGTGTTAAGGTGTAGTTTTGGTAAGCTTCACTGTATTGTTGTTGTCTTAGTTTTTTATTTGGTTTGAGAACAGCACGCCTGAATTCCCCGCCGAAGAACGAGATATAACACATTTTGTCTGTTGAAATCTCATGTCATTGGCACTGAGATGGAAAAGCCAAAAAAAGCTTTTACCAATCTGGCGATCGAACTCACAAACTCTACCTGAGCAGTCAGTAATGCGACCTCCACTATTAGGGTCAGTGCACACCAAGAGCAGAGCATTTTCTGAGACTACTGAAAATGAATCTAATGACAATTCCATACATTCCAAAATTAAATACACGAACACGCAAGCTCGAGCATCAAGTTGCGCTTAACGTGTATTTAATTTTGCAATGTATGGAATTGGCATAAGATTCATAATGCTCTGCTCTGCTCTGTTCTTGGTGTGCGCTGACGCATAGAACGAAGCATAAGCGGCCTTATTACAAAACAAGGTTTATCTTTAGAACCAAGTTTGAACCATCGAGCAAGTTTTGAATTTCGAACTTAATTCCGACAACGTTAAAGTTTTTAATACAAAAACTGATTTTAAACACGAGTCGAAGTTGTCAAATTTTTAATAAAAGGTTTTTCGGAATAAAATTCAAAATACAAAACTGCATTCCAAAAACATAAAATCTTACAATAACTGGCTGAAAGGTTATGGGTGCGTTTCTAGTTTCTGCTGAAGCGGAGACGAGTGACGCTGAGCGGACACCTGCAGGAATCGATCAACGGATCAATCACAATGGTTGAAATCTTAATCGCGTCTCTTGTCTCGTCTGTGATTGGACGATTCCTGCACGTCTCCTCTCAGCTCCGCTCGCCTCCGCTTCAGTGTACACACCCAAAAGCTTAGAAATCGTTTTGTAATGAGACAGATGAAGTCTAAAATGTGGGTAGTTTTAAAAACAATCACAAATGGTACTCACTCAGTATACGCCGAAGCCCTGTTCTTCTTGGGCACGTACACGAAGTGGTAATACACGAACACACAGAGGTACAGCACCACGAGCACGAGCACCGCGCCGATGACGCTGAACGACACGCTGTGCGCCGCCGACAGCTGCGCGTGCGACCAGCCGTTGAACAGCGGCCGCTGGGGGGGACGAGCGTTGGTGAGGGTCGTATTTTAAGGTCGTACCTTACCTCAGATTTTATCTCGCTCGCGCCATAAGTACTATACTCGCGAGCGCGACCAAAGTGAGAGCGAGACGGAGTGGGGTGTTGGCGGCTCTTAAACCTCGAATAATTTAGGTAATTGCTTTTTACGGTGAAAATAATAGAAAAAAAAAAAAAAATAAGTCCTTTATTATAGTTACCTACCTATACTCCATTTGAAATAAGATTAGACATATAGATAATCCTTTTTTAAATTCCGTTCAACCGATTTTGAATTCTATTGCGTTGGTGGCATGACAAATGGCAGCCGCAGTAGATAGTTGGTATTGTGTAACTTTTTTTGCTTTTAATGCTATCCCTATGCCTACGGTATAGAAGTCAAAATCGGTTGAACGAACTGTAAAAGGGTTTGTTTTAATGTCTAATCTTATTTCAAATAAGGTATAGTTAAATTAATAATATTGAATTCCTGCTTAGCCCTCTTTCTCTCTCTTAATTTTCCGACAGGGTCCGTAGTGATCTTTTTACTTATTCTACCATCTAAGTAACACACTATAGAATGCAATAAAAAATTGAGTATTGAGTTATTATGCAAATTTCATTATTTAATTTGAAGTATTTTTTTAATACCAGCACTTTATTGTTCGCTTTGGAGGTACCGGCACCCTCTCTCTCACTCAGTCCGCGTATTATGGTGCGAGCGAGATAAAAACAAGATTCTGAGCTGCAGGGCCTGCAGAAATGGGTTGTGAATAATAAATACAAAATGGCGGATTTTAGGCGTCAATAAGGAATATCTTGAAAAAAAAGTTGGACCATGACCATGAGCCGAAAGATTACTTTAGGGTGCTTTTTTTTGCCACTGAAGCGAAAACGCACCCTCTCTCAAAAATCGGCCAGTAGTTGAGATTCTACCACCACCGCTTACAGGCAGCATTATTTTAATATTACTTCAGTGTAGGAAAGAGATGAAGCTCTATAGGACGTATAGCTCCATCTCTTTCCCCCACGAAGTAAGATTAAAATAATACTACTGTAAGCGTTGGTGGTAGGGCTTTAAAACGGAAAATTACAAAAAAAAACAACATGTACTCACATCCTTTTTATCCAACGTCGGACACTCCCCATTCTTCTCCAAGGAACCATCATCGCACAAACATTTGGGGCCATCCTCATCCAACGCACAAATATTGGCGCAAACCATTTTCTCACACTCATTCACCAGGTCATCTCTTTGGACGCTCTCGTGGCGTATGACAAAGGTGTTGGCGTCGAATACTCGGAAGATGTAGGTCTCGCAATGTTTGGGGCCAAAGAGCAAGCAGCGGCCGAGACGGAAGGAGTTGGCCACCAAGTAGTAGATGTGGTCCTCGAAGATGGCGAGCCCGTGCGGGGCTTGCAGTTGTGGCTGGTCGACTAGGATCTTTTTGCTGGAAATTGTAAGAAATGTTGGTGATTACCGTGTCAACTTTCGGCCCAGCGCCGTTCTCATGAGGTGACTTTTTTTTATTCATCATCTGCCTAGCCTTTTCCCAACTATGTTGGGGTCGGCTTCCAGTCTAACCGGATGCAGCTAAATCTGACCTCCAAACCCCGGGTAATACGATACCCTCTGGTAAGACTGGTTGTCAGACTTTCGGGCTTCTGACGCCTCGTAACGACTGTCAAAGATCCACGAATGACAGCCGGGGCCAACGGCTTAACGTGCTTTCCGAGGTACGGAGGAGTCTCGGTATGTAAAGATGGTCACCAATCGACGGACCAACCCCGGCAAGCGTAGCTTCACCTGATGGATCGACCCGTGCGACTGTTATTACTTAGCCACGAGCTCCTCTCCTTTTCAATATATTATAATTTAAATGAGTTTTTAGATGAGAGATTTTGACCACGTTTTACTAATTTATTATTTTTAATGTTCTTTAATATTATCATGACATTTTTAAATAATTAGACTCGGATTGACATTATACCTTATTGTATGAATATTTGGATGCCATTGTTTAAGATAAAAGATGATCTGATCAATGATGATCTGTTTTCCATCCTTGCATGCTGACAATGTGTGTTGTAAGTATGTATTGTACTGATGTTTGAGCAAATAAATATATGACCGAGTATAATAATTTAAAAAAAAAGTTATTTTCATTAGAAGATTTAAAAAAGTTTCTATCCGACACCGTGCTCGCTAGCGAAACAGCTGACTGACTGAGGGAGGGGTCGCGCTCGCGGCTGGTCGGTTTTGAGACGCAAGTTCGTTGCCCTAGCGCCCTAGGGTGAAAGTGTGTATTACATTTTAGTTTAAAAAACCAAACCACTGGTTTCAAGGATAACGGTGTTTACCCTAACACCCTGTAGATCCTGAACATCAATAGCAACTCACTGGCTCTCCCCCTCATAGTCCATCCTGATGATGTGCGCCGGCCCCGTCTCGGCCACGTAGAGCCTCTTGCGGAAGGGGTCGGCCGCGAGCCCGGTGCAGTTGCGCAGGCTGGCCAGGTCGGCCACGCGCGCGCCCGCCAGGCTGGCCGACCACACCACGGACTCCAGCGCGCGCGTCACGCAGTAGAACATGCGCCCGGAACTGGGCTCCACGATTAGGGCTGTTATCTGGGGATTGGAGGGATGAAATTAAATGATGAAGTAAATTTTGTAAATAAATAAAACCCAACTACGACTAAAAAGGTATAAACAAGACACCACAGACAGACAAATTAAAAATCTGGAGTCACACGTGTTAGGGCATAAATCGAACAGATTACGTGTGACTTCGGATTTTTAATTTGTCTGTCTGTGGTGTCTTGTTTATACCTTTTTAGTCGTAGTTGGGTTTTAGTTTTTAATACTTTTTTTTTTTTTTCTTTGGCATTATAATATAATATATTTTTGAAATGTGCTCATTAAACCCTTTCATTTGATACCTACCCAATATGGTACGATTAAACAATATTTTTTTTTTAGTTCCTGACTTTATGTCCTCTAGAGGGCGCCTTTTTTAATTTAATGTGACGTCACATAGCCTATAACCAGCGGACGATCAAGACGCTTCCAACGATATCTAATTTGTCAAATTGTGATGAGTCGTTTAGAAGATATGAGGGAACAGATGAACATACATACATACATACATACCGGTCAAAATCATAACCCTCCTTTTTTCTTCCCCGTAGTCGGGTAAAAAAAGGAATTCTATTTAGACCGTCAGTCAGATAATAATAAAAATATTAAGGCAAAGTGGTATCGTGGTAGCGACTGACGGGAGCCGGTAGCGGCGGTATGATCCGGCCCGCGCGCAATTCTATTTAACTATGTTTACAAATATTTCATATTAAAATTTTATTTGTGTTTATATATAGAAAAATAAGTCCATAATCCCTTAAAGTATTTAATAGTGAACACGTAGACAAAATTTGATTACAATTGCTTTGATAACAATCGAATGGAATAGGTTTTTCTCTTAATGGGTGTCACAAAAAAGCAGATTTTAAGGAAACTTTGCGGTTTTTTGTATCGAGGAAAGTTTTGTCAATCGTGTTTCGGGCCTCATACTTCACTAAAGACACTCTTCAATTTTCATAATCATAAAAAAAAATACGTTGTTTTTTTTAAAGAAACATTGATTTTGCGTGAAGTCGAAACGCGTCAAAACATCTGCTTTGGAAGAATTTCAGCTTAGACACATATTTTTTGCTTCTAAAAAATGCTTAGATTAATTGCATAAAAGTTGACTCGCTACGTCGCAATCCTTACTAATATTATATATGCGAAAGTGAGTTTGTTTGTTACGCTTTCAAGCTAAAACGGCTCAACGGATTTGGATGAAATTTGGCACAGGGGTAGACCATGACCTGGAATAGGACATAGAATAGGATTTATCCCGATATTCCCACGGGATCGAGACTTACGCGGGTGAAACCACGGAGCTCAGCTAGTTCAGTATAAAATCTACCAAGGCGTGACGTCATGCCACATTTTAACTCAATGTGTCGCTGTAATTCATAGAACAACACGGGCCACCGGCAAACGTGCCCCTCTATGCCGTAATCCGTGTTACTCTATGCCGGAATCTTTTGATAACGTCAAACAAAACGTGTCCCACATTTTTTAATAACCAACATGAGGGACAAATTTTTTTTTTAAAGGTTCGGTTCTACTTTGTTCTGCTACTGAGAAATTCCAGATGTAAAGCCCAATATCACTTTGCCCGACCTGGGAATCGAACCCAGGACCTCATGCTCAGCAGTAGCGCTTGCGACCACTACACCAACGAGGCAGTACTCATTCACTTCTTCCACAAGAACTACTAGCGTTACCACGAAAACTTAGACAGTTTACTTAAACTTTAGTTTAGTTTGTGAACAACAGAATCGGCACTAATGTTTGTGTTACCTTAGCATCAGAAGGCAGTTTCTGCAGGCTGGCACAGCGCTTGCTCTTCACATGACACACTCGGATGCGGCTGTTCGACGGCGTCGAGTCCGCGAAGTACACGTTTCCGGTCACCCAGTCTACTGCCACCTGGAATGTTCAGCATTAGCACTACCGTGCGTTTGCACTGGCGAAACATTCACGACAAAACATGTTGAAATCTCTAGTTCCTGTCGATATTCCATACAATTTTTGACAGGAACTAGAGACTTCAACATGTTTTGTCGTAAAAGTGCAAATGCCACCTCCTATGCTGGGGCTACATTGTCGCGTTATCGCCGACGTCGAGCGGTGTGCGAGAGAGAGCGCGCGAAGTTTAGTTCGCCTTATCACGATGACATTAGTTATTGGGTACTGTGGACCTGCTCCATACTACCGTATAATTTGAACTTTTTTTATTATTCTTATACTGGTAATAAGCGTGAAACATATTTCTTTTTATTTAACTAAACACAATCACATTCTTTGTAGAAAGGAAAAAAATCAGAATATTTTTTACCATGTGCCAACCCTAGCATTTTTTAAAGACGAAATGTGGAATGTATGAAAAAGAGAAAAAAATTCAGGGTAATATTGCCCAGTCGTTTTAGTAAGAAAGTTTTCATAGTGTCGTTTATATTCCTAAAATAAACGCCATGTTTACCAAAATTCTTGTACTAGTTTTTATGTCATCTGCATAAAGGCCATAGACTTCAACATGTTTTGTCGTAAAAGTGCAAACGCTTACCACCACCTCTTATACTGGGGCTACATTGTCGAGTTATCGCTAACGTCGAGCGGTGTGCGAGAGAGAGCGCGCGAAGTTTAGTTCACCTTATCGCGATATCGCGGGCGCGACAGGCTGCGCGACCCTCTTCGCGCCCGCGATATCGCGCAAGTTGGTCAGGATTATGAGAACATTACCCTTGTTGGTCTGCCAATATTCGTGAGTACGATCACGTTCTGCGTGCTGTTCACTTCTATCAGTTTCCCAGCCTCTGCGGACGTTACGTACAGCTTCTTTTGCCTAGAGAATAGAATAGAATAGAATACTCTTTATTATGTACACCATAAAAACTACAGACATCAATTAATGAGCAATGATTATTAGGTCCACTGGAAAGGTTATAAATACCTTCCGTAGCTAGCGACACGTCCGTTGTGCTTCCCAATAGTTAGGATTAACTAATACTAACTTAGGCCTGGAAATTGATTACCTGAATTAGGCCTGGAAATTGATAACCTGAAATTGGCCGAAGTTTTTTTTTTTTTGATGTTGGGAAGTCATCCAATGACTTCCCCCGCTCTGGGCGGAGCGGAAGGGAGTGTCAGACTTTTACTGAATAAAACCCACCAGTGTTCTTTCAGTTACCTGTTGCCAAGGTCCCGGTATCCCTTTCGGACATTCCCGCAACCCTGGCAGGAAATTGGCCTACCTAGAAACAGGTTTCTAGCCTTAGAAGGCTGACCTACTAATACTGCTTGAACCATACATTTGTCTCTCAACTAGGAGGAAATTACGCCTTCCTATTCTACGCTTGTGGGGTGACAATTGACGACACGGTTGGCGCAGTGGCTGAGCGATGGACTTCTGCGCAACGTGTCGTGGGTTCGATTCCCGCACGGAACAAATATTTGTATGATCTGCAAGTAGTTGTTCCGGGTCTGGGTGTTTAGTGTATGTGAGTTTCTATGTTTGTAAACGCACCCACGATACAAGAAGAAATTCCTAGTGTGGGGCAACGTTTTAAAAAAAAAAAAAAAAACAAAACAATTAGGGACGACCCATCTTCATCGTAAAGAAAGAAAGAAAATAGGTACGTTTATTTGCGGCAAACATGACGCTAAGAAAGGACAAATATAATTATATGAAAATAACAAGTTGCGGGAAAATATGCGTCACATTCACGCAAAACGGCCATCACTCAGCATAATGCTGCGACCCTATGCGAGACAGAGCCCCAGACGTACACCCAAAGACGAGGGCAGTAGACATTTAAACCATTGAAACCTTATTTAAGATTAACTAATCCTTACTAATATTATAAACTACCTACGTTCCGGGGTTACACCCGCGTAAAGGCTCGTGCAAACTGGCGCGATAACGCGGGCGCGACAAGCAGCGCATCCCTTCTCGCGCACGCGATATCGCGCCCGTCTGGACGGGCCTTTATTCCAGAATCTTAAAAAAACATAATTTGATTCGTGATTCATCAAATGACTTCTCCCGCTCTGGGCTGAGCGGAAGGGCATGTCAGACTTTTACTGACTAAAACCCACCCGCGTTCCTTCAGTTGCCTGTTGCCAAAGGTCCCGGTATCCCTTTCAACCTTTCCCGCAACCCTGGCAGAATGTTTACCTACTATTAGTCATTTGCAGTGGAAGCGTACTGGGCCCATAACCTATTATATTTAAATAAATAATTAACCGCTCATTGAAAGAATATTAGCTTTGTATTTTCATTGACATCTCCAACCGAACAAGAATCTTAAAATAACAAAACTAGTTGTCATAGAAACTAAGGTCATAGACATATTATTATCTATAACACCTACTAACCTGACATTATAATCCATGTCGGTGATAGTGGGTTCTTCCTTATCAGTGTACTCGATGGCTCCGTAGCCGTCGGCTGAGATGGAGCGCACTGTGTTGCCCGACACGTATAGGATGGACATGTTGCCGCGCGTCGCCTTGCAGGAGCGCCGGTCCGAGCTGGAGGAGAGATGTGAGGAGCTCGTGAGGGAGGAGAACACCAAGGCCTGTCCCTCTGTGCACTCTGTGCCCTCTTGCTAGCTCAAGTCAGGGAATCTCATCGGACGGATGGTAAGAACAATGATAACTGACTGAAGATAAGTAATTCAGCTTATTACACGTTAATAGAACAACTTTTTTAATAATTAGCATATTATAAGATGATAGGAAACTCTCTAATGATTTGGCTCTTTGCATTATTATAAAATAATGTCTATGGTGCAGATAATAACAGCCTCAGGAAGCTCCAAAGATGTAGTTTTTCAAACTCAAACTCAAAGCATTTATTTCAATTAAACCATTTACAGGCACTTTTGAATTGTCAAAGAGTCGGTCAGTTAGTCAGAAAGTTGAAGCTAGTTGCCCAATTAGCGTCGACAAGAAAATGAGAGTACTATGTGGCGTTCTGAATTTGAATTGAAAATATAATGATGTTGAGGCCTGACATATGGATTTGAATTGACCTTGGTTTGACCTGAATTTGAATTGAAAATTAGAATGATGAAGTGGCCTGACATACAAGATTGCCAGCAATAAGTGATCGGATGAGTAAGGAGGGAAGGACCTCGTCACAGACCAATCTAGTCACAATATCATCTCAGTGACAATCAATATCAAAAACTTGACAATCATCATCTGCCTATAAGCCTTTTTCCAACTATGTTGGGGTCGGCTTCCAGTCTAACCGGATGCAGCTGAATACCAGTATTCTACATAGAGCGACTGCCTATCTGACATGCAACCCAGTAACTGAGTAATACGATACCCCTTGGTAAGACTGGTTGTCAGACTTTCGGACTTCTAACGACCCGTAACGACTGTCAAAGATCCACGAATGACAGCCGGGACCAACTGCTTAACGTGCTTTCCGAGGCACGGAGGAGTTTTGGTATGTAAAGATGGTCACCCATCCACGAACGGTAGCTTAACCTAATGGATCGACCGTGCGGCTATTATTATTTAGCCACGAGTTCCTCATGAATCCAAAAACTTTTCGAGAAAATAATGTAGGTATTTATGGTATTGAGGTAGATAGGTATGTTTGGCAGATTGAGACAGGCCAGGCGCACTCCGCATTTTAGTTATGAAGCTACAAGTACACGGCGGACTCGGCTTGACGGGCCAATTCAGTGAGCGGAACGTCGTAACGAGTTAGGCGATAGGAAGAGAGGTAACTTTTAGATGAATATAACTCTAGGTAATTAGCGCCGTGCGACCTGAATTGCACTTTATTGTGTCGTAGCAAGAGTCGCTATTTATTTTAATGATTTTGCGAAGTGAATCTTCTGTACTTGTACTATTATGTATTCTGTGACTGAGATTAGAAAATGCTAACGTTCTTAGACATTCAATTGGAACAGACTATAAAGACAGCGCCCCCCCAGCGGAGTAGGGTCAGATAGGCAGTCGCTCTATGTAAAATACTGGTATTCAGCTGCATCCAATCAGACTTATTAGTATTATTACTTGTAAAAATGTTAGGAATATTGTGATATCGTATACTTTTACAATGTTTGCAAATATGTGAGCACCATGTAGGTATCTATCACATACTTAATTAATTGATTTGTCATTGCTCCATTTTTAATCTTTTTACCTATTGTGGTACAGGGGGCCTAAACCGGCCACATTAGCAATTCCTTTAAAAGCAGTTCATTTCCTGAACCCCAGCTGTCATTAGCAATTCCTCTAATTTGACACAAAAGCCATTCATAATTTGTGGACCATTTTACGAATCTCCATAGAAACTGTGAAACAGATGAATTATTTCGTAATATGAATCGCACGCAGATCATATTATGAATTGTCAGTTTGTGACCTTTTACGATGATTCATAATATTTTCCTATTATGATTCTGCCAAAGTGACTGTTTTAAGCCCCCAGTAATCTTATTGTTGGTGCATCGTCTTCACATATAATTATATAATTGATGCATACAAAATATTGTAAAACATTTTTAAAAGAGTAACGGTGGAGTTTCTCGCCCATTCTTCTCCATACGAAAACTACCTTTTGGAAGGGGCAACTAGAATCAGTTCTATTTCTTTGTTTTTGACGTTCAAAAGTGCCTTTAATGTGCCTATTTGAAATAAATTATTTGACTTTAACAGACTGGAAGCCGATTCCAACAGAGTTGGTAAAAGCCTAGTCAGATGATGACTTTTAAAAAATAAGTACTTACGTCCTGAGCGCGTATCCATGATGACAGGAACACAAGAACGACCCCGGCACGTTGGTACACCCTTGAGAACAGACCTCTTGCGTGCACTCGTCGATGTCCTCACACGAGGTCTGGTCGGGCGCCAGGCGGTACCCGGCGGGGCACGCACAGCGCCCCCCCAGAGGAGTGGGCAGACATGAGGCTGAGCATGTGACGTTAGTGCACGCGGTTTCTGTGGAGACAGACTTGAACTTAATACAGAATATAACAAAACCGGCCAAGTGCGAGTCGGACTCGCGCACGAAGGGTTCCGTATTTATAAAAACGGCACCCATAAATATTTATTTTATTCTGTTTTTTGTATTTGTTGTTATAGCGGCAACAGACATAGGTACATCATCTGTGAAAATTTCAAATGTCTAACTATCACGGTTCATGAGATACAGCCTGGTGACAGACGGACGGACAGCAGAATCTTAGTAATAGGGTGTTACCCTTTGGGTACAAAACCCTAAAAAAGACCCATAACATAGCCGTCAACTACGAATTCTGTGCATCAAATTAAGTAATATAGCACAAAAATAATTGCTGGGAAACGACTTTTATTTTTGGTGTTAAAAATCGCTGTCTATGGTAGTGCGCAACGTAACGCACGCAAAACATTGTGTTTATGGGTGCACGCAACGGTTCAGGGTTAGTGGGGGATCAAAAATAAAATAAAACATTTAAAACTTGCTTTCTTAAAAAACCGTCTGAAAAAGTTGGAACTTTGACCGTCTATATCTCCGTAACCAGAGGGTTCCCAAGCATGGTCCAGAACAAATAAAAGTTATAAAACTAAAACCCAACTACGAAAAAAAACTCAACTAAAAAGATTTAATTAAACAAGACACACAGACAGGCAACTAAAAAATGCGGAGTCACACGTAATCGTAAGGGGGCTTAAAACGGCCACTTTGTGCAGAATCATAGTAGGAAAATATTATGAATCATCGTAAAATGTCACAAACTGACAAATCTGCGTGCGATTCATATTACGAAATAATTCATCTGTTTGACAGTTTTTTATAGAGATTCGTTAAATAGTCCATAAACTATGAATTGTTTTTGTGTCAAATATAAGGAATTGCTAATGACAGTTGGGAATTAAGGAAATAAATTGCTTTTAGAGGAACTGCTAATGTGGTCATTTTAGACCCTGTTCACGTGTGATTCCGAAAACACAGGACGAAGCAATTCCAAATAAATAAAAACCTTATCTGCATACCACAGAGTCTATTCTCGTCTGATCCGTCGGCACAGTCGGTCTTCTTGTCACACAGCTGCTTCCACTCAATACACTGCCCGTTGCTGCAGCGGTACCCGTCCTCACACTCCTCAAAGGGATGGACTAGAGGGAACAGGTACGAGGTTTGGTTCACTGAAAGTAAAGAAAATTCTTAGAAACTAGCGACCCGCTCCTTCTTCAAAATCAAAATATTTTATTTCACATAAACCTACATGGGCACTTATGAAACGTCAGAAGCTAGGTGCACGGTTCCAATTGGTCGTTTCCTATGGAGAAGAGCCGGCAAGAAACTCCACGGTTACTCTTTTAAAAATAATTGGCTTTTTACAATATTTTCAAATTACAGTGTTAGTAGGCATGGGAGGACAATGTAGGCCTTTCAACAAGTAAGTACCAGTACTTAACAAAATAGAAGATGTTCAGTAAATCTACAGTCCAATAAGCCTACAAAGTTCTCACATTCACAAAATAGAAAATAATCTATATAAAAGACAAACAATAAAAAAAAAACCTATTTCAACCAAATGATTTCTTAGCGTGTCGATGGCAATCTATATGGACTCGGCCCAGAATTTGGTTAATGTTTGGCGCCATCATTAGCGTCCCTGTAACGTGCAGTTGACAGGACACGCAGGACATGACATTAACTCTCCCATCGTTTGTGGAACAGCATCACATTTACACTCCAAGGCGAAGTCGTCTATGAATTTCCAACTTTTTTTTTGTGATTGGCAAATCATCAAATGACTTCTCCCGCTCTGGGCGGAGCGGAAGGGCGTGTCAGACTTTTACTGACTAAAACCCACCCGTGTTCCTTCAGTTGCCCGCGTTCGGCCAACCTGGGTCCGGAGTCTGTTTAAAGACTTCCAGTTTATTCAAGGCGACTCATGGCCAGGTGGGAGATCTTCAGCAGGTGGAACGAATGGTTTGGGTAAGGAAGCACTGTCTCGCCACAGCTTCAGTCTCTCTTTTCGAAAAAATCGCCACATATTTTTTCAATGGGGAATTTTACCGGGTGGGTCTTACATGAGTCACGGGCGGCCATCGTTTAGCGGGTCCCTACAAGTTATAACTTAAGACTCTTGTTGAAAATTTTGATTTTTTTAATGAATTTGAGGTAAAGTGGATGATGATGGATTATATGGATGACAATGGATTAGACATTTGTTTCAAACTGATTCCAATTCAGACCGCTCGTGCAATTAGGGTGCAGCTTAGTAGTTGAACAATATGTCAGACTTTTACTGACTAAAATCCACCCGTGTTCCTTCAGTTGCCTGTCACCAATCCTGTATCCCTTTCGGACTTTCCCGCAATCCTGGCAGGCATCGGTCCTAACGGACCCCGTCAGGTGTGCTGCCATCTCACCCGGGCCTGGCCCTTATCGGACGGCGAGCTGCCCATCGCTCGGCGTCCGCAAGCCCGCGCCTATGGCGAGAATCCGCCTGGGAGTGAGTACTTACCCCTGACACAAGCATCAGGCGTCTCGTCCGACCCATCTTCACAGTCCTGTCGCCCGTTACACACCCTGTGCATAGGGAGGCACCTGAGTTGCTGCCGACACGCGAACAAGCCGTGCGGGGCGCAGCGAATGTCGCAGTCGTGCTCGTCTGTGCCGCCTGGACACTCGATCTTCATGTTGCAGCTAAAAGAAAGACGTTGGTAAGGTCATGGAATGCTAGAGTCATCATCATCATCCATCATTTCAGTTGAAAGACGTCCACTGCTGGACATAGGCCTGGGACCAAGGCACCGCCACTTCGACCGGTTCTGTGCTACTCGCATCCAGCGGATTCCCGCGGTCTAGACAAAGACCACCAGAGCCCCTAGACAAAGTGATATTATGTCAGCGATAACGATGATAGAAAAGGCAAAAATGTAAGAATAGGACTGACATAAGCCCTACTGCATAACATGACGCCTGGGGGCTTAAAACAGCCACTTTGGCAGAATCATAATAGGAAAATATTACGAATCATCGTAAAATGTCACAAACTGACAATTCATATGATCTGCGTGCGATTCATATTACGAAATAATTCATCTGTTTGACAGTTTTCTATGGAGATTCGTAAAATGGTCCTCACATTATGAATTGCTTTTGTGTCAAATTAGAGGAATTGCTAATGACAGCTGGAAATTCAGGAAATGAACTGCTGTTAGAGGAGTTGCTAATGTGACCGTTTTTAGGCCCCCTGCTTTCTCCAAAGGAGTACCTTTGGAGACAGCAGGCGTCATGTTATGCAAATGTTATTCCATCACATAAAAAGTCTAGTGCAATACGGCCGATGAATTATGGCCGGTCTGAACATAGTTTTTGAACTTTTTCGAACATATGAAGGAATAGATTAGCAATATCGATAAATAAATGATTCAGATTGTGATTGATCGTGTGTTACGCAATGAGGGTGTACTAACCGAGCTGTGAGCGGCACACAAATGCTAGGGTCGTGTTCGCAAGGGTATTCCCGGGCTCCGCATCTTGTCTCGCGCTGTGGAGATTGGATTAAGGATAAAATTGTAATTATTTATTTATTTCTCTAAATGGGGTATGGTAACATTAAAGAAAACTAACTATTACTAATATTAATTAAAACTAACTATACAAATATAAAATATGGCGTCGAAAAATTCCACCGCATCGCTGTCGGCAGGTAATGTACCCAAGAGACTGGCGGCATTGCCACGTTGAATGGCAATGCTTAGCCTCTGACCAAGGTAAAAGCCAGCCCTTGGGTCACGGGAAGTGTCAAGCAGCCGTTTGGAGATTTCACTGAACAGACTGTGAGCACTCGGACCCCACGGCCCTAGGGTTTCAACCCCAAACGGCTCGAAAGGATTTGGGATAAAAGGTAAAGGATAAAATTGCATTATGTCGTCAGCAGTTGTTTTGCCAAAAAACGTATTTTTCTTTATTTCTTTACTGTTCATTTACTTACACAGTCTTCCTCGTCTGAAGAATCGGAGCAGTCCGGATGACCGTCACATCTTCGACTCAGCGCCACGCATTCTCTGTTCCTGCACTGATAGAAGAAGTCTGGACTGCAAGTCATGTCCTGTAAAATATAATGTGTTAAATCCTTTATCCTTTTGTTTTCGTATATTTATTGGTAAAGTTAGTTAGTCCTTTCAGGGGGACTAAACCGGCCACATTAGCAATTCCTCTAAAAGCAGTTCATTTCCTGAACCCCAGCTGTCATTAGCAATTCCTCTAATTTTACTAAGCAATTCATAATTTGTAGACCATTTTACGAATCTCCATAGAAAACTGTCAAACAGATGAATTATTTCGTAATATGAAGTGCACGCAGATCATATTATGAATTGTCAGTTTGTGACATTTTACGATGATTCATAATATTTTCATATTATGATTCTGCTAAAGTGTTTTAAGCCCCCAGTTTTTAGTTAATTTAGTATAATAAGTTTACCCAATACATATATTTTATCATAAGAAAAGTATGTGTTAAATACATACAATGAGATACAGCAAAACATGTTTTCAAATAAGGCTGAGGAAGAAAACAGTATAAATAAAATAAAATAATATAAATAAAATTAAATTAAATTCAGCAAGAAGGGTAAGCTCCGTTTCGAGGGAAAAGAGATTTTGCTCACTAACGCCGGTAGCACACCTCCGCCGCGAAACCAAACAGCGAAACCGCAGCAGTTCAATTGTACTACAATTTAGTTTCAAGTCTATAATAGTGGCTTTTGTGGACATGATAATTGTTTAGATTTGTTACAGTTGTAATGGCAATCATGTGATTTGGTTTGAATAGGTCTTTATTTTTATTATCTTACTTATCTCTTGTATAGATTCTTTTTCATCTTGTGAATGTGAGAACGATGTAGGCTTGGCTTAGTGGACTGTAGTAGATTTGTTGAAAATTTTCTATTTTGTTAAGTACTTACCTGGTACTTTTTGAAAAGCCTACATTGTCCTCCCATACCTACTAACACTGTAATTCGAAAATATTGTAAAAGCCAATTATTTTTTAAAGAGTAACCGTGGAGTTTCTTGCCGGCTCTTCTCCATAGGAAACGACCAATTGGAACCGTGCACCTAGCTTCTGACGTTTTATAAGTGCCCATGTAGGTTTATGAGAAATAAAATATTTTGATTTTGTACTAACTCGCGTTATATTCTGCTACTCGAATCGGATGCGGGATTTTTTTTCTTACTTTCCTGTACTTTCACTTACCGGGATATCACATTCTTCTTCGTCAGAGAAATCGGAGCAGTCCTGATGACCGTCACATATCCGTTTCAGCTCCACGCATTGTCTGTTCCTGCATCGATAGAAGCCTGGACTGCAGGTCATGTTCACTGTAAAGAAATCGACCTTGGTTATCATGGTTCCCGCTGTAATTTTCGGTGGAATAGCATTCAAAATAAGGAGCTGAATGTCCCCTATTAATTTATGGAGGGCTGTCCCTTACACCCTGTATACAACGTTATTTTTTCTTTATGCTAAACCCGAAAAGGGGTCATTGTACTCATAATTTTGAACAACTTTTTTCTATGGTACCAACATTGAAATCGCGAAAAAAGAATCAGCTGTTCCCTACATTTGTGTTCACTTACATCGACAAAATGTATGGAACAGCTGTTTTTTTTTTCGCGGTTTCAATGTGTTGGTCCCATAGAAAAAGTTGTTCAAAATGATGAGTACAATGACCCCTTTTCGGGTTTAGCATAAAGAAAAAATTATGTTGTATATAAATATTTGTCTTAGAAATGCATAGGTATCGTTCAAAGAGATGTATTTCACTAACCGCAGTCGACTTCATCAGATCCATCGTTGCAGTCCTCATCACCGTCGCAGGTCCAGGTCTTCAGTATACAGGAGCCGGACGCACACCTGGAAATAATGCCAGCATTGAGTCATTGAAATGGGTAATATTGGGTCCCCACCCCCACCTATGACATTGGCGTTTTTTTCTCACAAATAGACAACCTCGTCACCTCTATGATTTAAAATATTCATCAATTGCTTGGTATTATATCGAATAATGACCATCATAGACAACTACCAATAGTAAAAAAACCTTATTACTTATAGTTTTCTAAACAAAAAAATACCTTAAAAATGACTCCTCATTTTGTTAGCAGAAATGACCACTATTTTTTTTTAACTTAGCCTTATCTTATTTTTGTCGCTTAATCTAAGTGGCATTATCTTAGTTTTTAAACATTATTCCATAAAAGTTTTAAAACATTAGTGTTCATGGTTGTTATATAAATTAAGAAAATGTTAGTATGAAAAATGCAACTTCTTTAAAATTCCCCATACAAAACACCGATTTCATAGGCTAATAATAATATGAACTTAATTGAGGGATCGCTTTAAAAATCACTCACAACTCCCTACCAGCATTCTGGTAGCAAAAATGTTTGCTGGGTAACGAATTTTATTATTGGGGTGATTAATCGCTGGTTACGGCAGCGCGTAATGTATCGCACGAAAACCATTGTGCTTATCATAGAGGGCGCGTCTGTGTCCGCGTAACATGATCAAGATGCTCATGTCATAGGCAAAATGGCCGTATCCGCGAACTAGTGCCCTTTCGACCGCCATCGTGATATTTAAGAATGCCGTGTTGTTCAGTGGTTTTTTGTAATAAATTAAGCCGAATAATTTACTAATAGTTGTCTTGAAAATCATGAAAAAAAACAAATCGTAAAATATTTCTTCTACGTTATTTTTGTTTTCATAAATCACAGTGACTGTACTATTTTTGCAGTAAATACATTGCTTCTTAACCACTACCCTAAGTGTGTCGCTACGTGACTGGAGAAGTAATGGTAAAAACACAAAACGATACTTTACGTTTTTTTGGTTTCATCGCTTTATTCTTATATCTATGGTGCTTATGGTTGCATGCAACGGTACAGGACTTGTGGGGTATTTAAAAAACTTATATTCGTGAAGAAAAGTTTAAAAATAAGTTGGAACTATAAACTTCAATATTTCCGTTATCCCGGTCCCAGGAAGGGTCTAGTAGAAAAAAAAAAGGCAATCATGGGTACTGCCTACAAAAGTGAAGACTTGAAACTGGTATTAGCGCCATCTATATTCTATAGTAGAGCACTATGGCTTGATCATGTGGGTGACGCGAATCCAAAAGTTTATAGACCGAAAATCACTCAACGCGCCTAAAGAAGTTTTCACATAAAAAAATTATAACAATGATGGGGAGCATAACTGACTCTCAGATTCGTTACAAGCGTATTTTTAACCGACGAAAAAAAAGGAGGTTCTCCAGTCGAGCTGTAATTTTTTTTTTTTACACCAGTTATTCTTTTACTCACATAAACTCAGTGTCAAAGCAAGTATGCGTGTCGCACTCCTCGGCGCGCTCGTCGGCTCCGTCGGGGCAGTCGCGGCGCCCGTCGCACAGCTGCGCGCGCGACACGCAGGTGGACGAGTTTGTGCATTCGAATTCTGTGGCACTGCATATGCTTGGTACAGGGGCTGGTGGGAGCAGGGACAGAGGTTTTAGAAGGTCAAACAAAATTAATAATTACTATTTTTGGTTCTAGGCCGGTTTAAGTAGTTAATATTTTCATGACTTTGTTTTATGGCTTTGAAAGCCTGAGGAGCTAGTAACGTCCATGTTAAGGTAAGTTTGTATGTTGTTTAGCTATCACAATAAACCAGCAAATAGTAAGTAATACGAACGATGAGAAATCTTAATTTAAAAAATTGATTTCTGCTATATTAAAGCTAAAATTATGAATTACGTACCTATGTAAATTGGATTTTCAGTAGAAGAACACAAAGAAGCCCTGTTTCTGTTAATGCACAGACCGTCGCAGAAGATCTCCGCAGATGAACAGATATTTGTAGGCTCAACTGAAAATTAAAAACAAACGGTCAAACTACCCAGTAGCAGAGAACCAGCTACGCCGTAGCACAGTGCTACGGCGTAGAGGCAATCCAGTCTGTAGCACAGTGCTACGATGTAGCACGGAGCTACTCCGTAGCTGTAGCACAGATAAGCAAGACCGTAGAGCTCCGCTACGTAGCACAGTCAAGCTACGCCGTAGCACTGTCGAAAAACACTTATGCCGTATTAGTATTAGTTATTCATTGATAGTTTCACATGTAAATAAATCATTATTTACACGTGAAACTATCAATGCATAACTAAGTTTGCGCAACTAGTTTCGTAATGTAAATCCGGCTTTAGACGCTGCGCTGCCGCTGTAGCATACACGACGTAGCACAGTACTACGCTGTTGAGGCAAACTACGCTGTAGCACGAATCTATGGCACAGAGCTACGGTGTAGTCTGGAGCTACGCCGTAGCTGTAGTACAGATAAGCAAGGCCGTAGCACTGGTAGCACATTCGAGCTCCGCTACGTAGCTCGATCAGGCTACGCCGTAGCACTGTCGAGCTACGCTGTAGCACGAACGCGCTGCGCTGTAAACATAATTGATTGATTTGATCCAATTAATAAAAGCACACTTTTAACTCACCCATACAGCCTTCTTCATCTTCAGCCTTCGGACAGTCCACCTTGCCGTCACACCTGCCAGATTTTGCCACGCAAATATTGCTCTTATGGCAGAGGATCTCATGCACGTCACATATGGCCAACTTGGTGCACTGACCATCTTTCACCAACAAGCCAGGGGGACACAAACATTTGTAACCCATTTGGAAATGAGCTGGGTTCTCGTGTGGGGTCCCGTGGGGTTCTTGAACGCAGACGTCGGAACATGGGTTTTTCAGACAGGGGTGGTTCAAAAGTGGGTCTTTTGGGTCAGGAAGGGATGTCGTCGCTTGGATTAAGAGTTGTGTGTTGTTTGGGAAGAGAGCTGAAAAAATATGAGAGTGATGATAGAATTGATTGAAGAACCGCTCCATTCAAAATATGATTCACGACTTTAGACCATTTTAACCTCACATTGGTAAGCTAAGTTTACCACGACGTAACAAATATGTTTTTACAGAATTAAAATAATAACTACACAAGTCTCTAAGTTCAAACTTCATGAAGATTTGAAATTAAGCATATTTAAGGCCAAATCTTACGTTAATAGTTTTACTTATTGATAATTTTCATAATTATAAGCACAGTATAATAACGTAACAGTATTATATCTCGGCAGTGACCTTGAAATAATTACCTACGGCCGCTCGGTAGATAATAAACCTTTCGCGTCCTTATACTGTTGCGATACACTGAGATTTCGAAACGCATCGTTTTGGCCATTTTCTATGAACATAATAATAATACTGTTACTTATTTATACTGTGATATAAGTGTTTAAATATATTTTTTTATGGCCGTGAATCATATTTTGATCAACAATAATATACAACTGGCTACTTTACCGTATCACTGATTGAGTTCCAATGTCTTACCCAGGTCAATCCTGCGTATCTTGTGCGAGGTCTGATGTATGTCCGACCAGAACAGACGGGAGGTGCGTCTGTCTGTCCAGAACACGTAGTTGTCTGCCACGGCCAGGCTGGTCACCGTCGTTGATAGCTCGCGGTAGTTCTCCCTACCGGTGCCTGCCAGAGATTGTAATTCGATGTGTGACTAGGTTGACTAAATGATCATATATAGTACTAGCTGCGCCCCGCAGTTTCACCCGCGTCAGTCTCGATCCTGTGGGAATATCGGGATAAAAAGTATCCTGTGTCCTATTCAGGCCCTGTGCCTTTCATCTAAATCCGTTCAGCCGTTTTAGCGTGAAAGCGTAACAAACAAACTTTCGCATTTATAATATTACTAGCTGATGCCCGCGACTTCGTGTCGGTTATTATATACTAAAACCTTCCTCGAGAACCACTCTATCCATTGGTGAAAACAGCATGAAAATCGGTGCAGTAGTTTTTGAGTTTATCGCTAACAAATAGACAGACAGAAGCGGCGGAGGACTTTTTACCCGACTACGGCGAAGAAAAAAGGCGGGTTATGATTTTGACCGGTATGTATGTATGTATGTTCATCTGTTCCCTCCTATCTTCTAAACCACTCACCACAATTTGACAAATGACGTATCGTTGGAAGCGTTTTGGTACACGTAATCTGTTTGATTTATGCCCTAACACGTGTGACTCCGGATTTTTAATTTGTCTGTCTGTGGTGTCTTGTTTATACCTTTTTAGTCGTAGTTGGGTTTTAGTTTTTATTACTTAATTTTTTTTTTTAAATTATATGTAAGGATAGCTAATACGACATAAACTTGTTCTACGATCCTCTTAACCTCTTACCTCCAGGGTGTATGTAGTCGATGATGCCGTTGCTCTCATCTGATATGTACACTTGGTCCATGTGCTGGACGTAGCGCAGACGAATATGAGGACCTGGAGAAATTACATGAGAATTATTATACAACAACATTTTAAAACCTTAATAGTACTTATACTCCATTTGAAATTTAAATAAGAAAGAAAGAAAATACATTTATTTAGCACGGACAGAGCACACAACGTAACTACAAGTAAAAAAAGACACAATTAAAAATAATAATAATAAACAATTTAAAAGTGGTAGGTGTAGGTAGGTACCCTAAGAAAATAAGGAAGTGTGCCTCGTGGCTGCGCCAAATAGAAAAAGGAATATAAATAAGCCATTTTTACAGTCCGTTCAACCGATTTTGACTTCTATTGCGTTGGTGGCACGACAAATGGCAGCTGCAGTAGACCGTTGGTATTATGTAACTTTTTTCGTTTTAATGCCATCCTTATGCCTACGGTATAGAAGTCAAAATCGGTTGAACGGACTGTAAAAAGGTTTGTTTAAATTTCTAATCTTATTTCAAATGGAGTATAAGATGATTCGTAATGGGAATTCATTCCTATAAACACCCTTAACAATACTTATTAATATATAAGCTTTATTAACATTTTAAATAAAATATACAATCTAAGTCTAGCATTATGTACAAAGGGAAAAAATAATATATAAAGAAAGGGCTCATAGGGCGTCAAAAAATTCTTCCGCATCGGTGTCAGAGTATATACCATAGGTATATACCTAATAGTAGTACTGGTAGTAGCTAAGTATGTAATTGCGATTGAAGGTAAAAAATATCTCTATACAACGTTTGCTTTAGAAAAAGACCTGTAACGTAACAGGTCTTTTTCTAAAGTAAACGTTGTATAGAGATATTTTTTACCTGACTGTGCGACCCAAAGGAAGGTTATGTATGTATTTTGTTCCTTTATATTAGGTCTTTACCTATGAAATTGCCGTTCTGCAGTACTGGCCATTTCAAATCAAAATAATTTTTGTTTGGCTAAGAATTCTAATTTCAAATTAATTTTATTTTAAAAACATGGATTTTTTTTTCCAAAAGTAGTCATTTCTTTATTGATTAGTGTTACATTTTCATCGCATTTCAATCTTTTTCGTCATCATGGATACGTTAAAAATTCGAGTAATTATGGAATATGAGTACCGTCGTGGCAGCAACGCGGCACAAGCGGCACGCAACATCAACGACGTTTACGGAGCTAACACTACAAACCAACGCACCACCTGTTATTGGTTTGCTCGCTTCCGTTCTGGAAATTTCGACCTGAAAAATGAACCTCGCGGTCGTCCGAAGACTTTGGTCGACAATGACGAATTAAAGGCGATTGTGGAAGCTGATGATACACAATCTACGGCTGAATTAGCAGCAGCTTTCGACGTTAGCGTCAAAACAATATTGGTCCATTTGCGTCAAATTGGCAAGGTAAAAAAGCTTGACAAATGGGTGCCCCACGAACTCAATGATCGCCAGCGCGAAGTACGCGTCGAGACGTGCCTTGCACTGCTCAACAGACACACAAATGAAGGAATTTTGAACCGCATTGTTACCTGCGATGAAAAATGGATTCTGTTTGATAACCGCAAGCGCTCAGCAAGTTGGTTGGATCCTGGTTCAGCACCTAAACAATGCCCTAAACGAAAAATTACCCCTAGAAAAGTGATGGTCACTGTTTGGTGGTCTAGCGCCGGTGTGATTCATCACAGCTTCTTACCAAACGGGGTGAGCATTACTGCAGATGTGTACTGTGAAGAACTGAACACAATGATGGAGAAGCTAGCGCATCTCCAACCAGCATTGGTCAATCGCTCGTCTCCGCTGCTCCTGCACGACAACGCGCGACCTCATACTGCACAGCAGACGGTCTCCAAGTTGCAAGAACTGGGGTTGGAAGCTCTCCGTCATCCGCCCTACTCACCAGACCTTGCGCCTACAGACTACTACTTTTTCCAGAATTTGGATAACTTCTTGGCGGGAAAAAAATTCAATACCCGAGAGGCAGTACAAAATGCCTTTGAAGAATTTGTTGCCTCCCGTCCAGCTGATTTCTTTAAGAAGGGCATCAATAAACTGCCACTGCGATGGCAAAGATGCATTGATTGCATGGGTGATTACTTCGATTAATACAAATAAAAAATTCATGAAAAAAATTCGTTTAAATTTTTTCATACAAAACGGCAATTTCATAGGTAAAGACCTATTATGTACGAGTATGTTTGTTCCTTTGTGGCGCTCTAGAGACCAAACGCGTGGGCATGACATGACAGTAGGTAATGAAAATTGAATTTGGCGAAAACCAGACGACATATTGTGAAAAAAAAAATGAATAGGTCTTTGAAAATAGGTATTTAATTTATTGTTTTTAAGAAGATGTGTCCGACTGCATGAGATTTTATCGGAGATAGAAATAAGTCATCTTGTTTCCATATTTTTTAAAGTTCACTTTTACACACTAGACTAGAACTCAGCGTATAATCAGCTGCTGGAACTTTGGCCTCATCTCAGTAAAAGAGAGTGGACCACCAGAATACATATCTAAAGGCAATACGTCGTCTTTATCAGAAGAGGTCTTATTGTCTCATGCGTGGGTTTGCGGGCTAGGAGATGTAATTAAATGACACACCATAATATTCAGAATAATCACAAATGTTCACGACGTTCCACCGAGTACGTGAGGCGCGAGCGCACATCAATCAACTCACTGCACTACCAGGGTCACCATGATCACCAATACCACCATTAATCCTTGCCGGTTTTCCAGTTTCGATCCATCTCCGCGATCTTCCATATTTTTGGCGGGGGCCACCTCCTCAGTACTCGGGGTTACGTCAAGTTGACAGCTGTCATTTTCGTTCAAAAATCAACTCTGTAAGTTTAGCGTCGTAAAATCTTTAGACGCGCCGTCATATCTTTGAATTTTTGGTAAGTGTTGTTTATTTCGTTGAAAAAAAGACGTTACCTTTCAAGTTATTCATGATGACGTGTTTCCGGCCCTCTCCGTCGAGGCCGATGCTGTCGATATGTATATTGTGGTGCATCTCACTCTCCACCACGGCTACCATCATTCTCCTGCAGATTTTTAATTAAATTGACTTAACGTTTCACTATTAAGACGGGATTAAGAAGTTCCATGCGTTATGAACAGTACAGGGCCATTTTCGACTTTATCAGGATGCAGCGCACAGGTGCGGTCTCAGCCCAAGATTTAGGGGGGGGTCACCATTGGAGCCGAAGAATATTTTTAGGGAAATATTTACCTAATTGATAAAGTACTCTAAAAACTTTTTTTGTATATGCCCATCGGGGTCACTGTACCTACAATTTTTAGTTAGTAAAGCACGTAAATCATTCAGACTCTCGACAGCTTGAATGATTTTGGAGGGGGATCATGACCCCCAGGACCCCCCCCCCCCTCGAACCGCGCCTGGAGCGCCATAAATCGCAGTTCTCACCGTGACGTGGTGTAGGTTTCTATAAAATATTCCATCAATACAAAACAGGCAAATAAAGAATAAATGGTAACTTTACTCATAATAGGGAATATGCATGTATTTTTTTAATATTTTTATTCGATAGTTTACATCGCCAAATAACAGTTTTAAAAAAATCGAAGCAAAAAGCAATTTAAAGTACTTCAAAAAAATGTTAAAAATATCCAACCGACCCGGGCTATTTAAACGCCCTCCATTAGGCGCGGTTTGGTGTGATGACGTCACAAGTTGCACGCTGAGAACGAAAGTAACCTATCTCAAAAATTTTGTAAAATAAGTTAAACAAAATTACTCAAAAAAGTACACTTTATCACTCTTATATTAAAAAACAGACCATTAATAGTCAGTTTCGTTTTCATATTAAAAAGTTATTCTAGAATGAATAGAAATTGTTCAATCCGTGGAAGACGTTTTATTCTCTTCCCAAAAATCGTAGATTTTGACTTGAGTCACTTTTGTTGTCAGCGTCCGAATTGTCAAATAGTCCTTCAAAACTCGTATACTGTTACGTCACATCCGGTCTGACCAATAACGTCGCTTTTCAAGTATTTGAAATTCCCACAGTTTCTTGGCACTTTTTAAAAATTAATTTCTCGCTCAAAAAGAAATATTATTATTATTTCTGAAGTATTAGTAATACTTGAACCTTATTTGAATCACATGCATATATGAACAACTTATACGTAGCAGTAGTGTTTTTTTTCCTCGCAAGTGTGTTAAAAAACGTCGTATAAACGCGTGTGCATCAATCATTACACACACGGCTACCTTCGCGAAAAAAAAACAGCTGTTCCCTACATTTATTTTCGGATTCGTCAAAATTTAGGGAACAGCTGATTTTTTTTTCGCGGTTTCAGTTTTGATACACATGAAAATATCGTGAGGAAACCGGCATGCCTGAGAGATATTTCTCGACGACATGTAAAGCCAAGTCAGAGGCCCTTGGGCGGCTTTAAAACTCTGACACCAGGTTAGTCGCTAACCACACAAAAAGAAGAAGATCGAGTCTAAATAAATGATATCTTAGGTATTAGAGACATTCCCAGGCGGATTCCCGGCCACCATAGGCGCGGGCTTGCGGACGGCGAGCGATGGGTAGCTCGCCGTCCGATAAGGCCCAGGCCCGGGGCGATGGCGCGTCGTGTTCCACGCGCGCCTCAGAGAGATGTCAGCACACCTGACGGGGTCCGTTAGGGCCGATGCCTGCCTGCTGATGGGTTGCGGGAAAGGCCGAAAGGGATACAGGATTGGCAACAGGCAACTGAAGGAACACGGGTGGATTTTAGTCAGTAAAAGTCTGACACGCCTTTCCGCTCCGCCCAGAGCGGGAGAAGTCATTTGATGAATTCACACCCAAAAAAAAAAAAAGAAAAAAAAAGGTATTAGAGACATACCCATAATCCGGCAACACACACAAGCTGATAGGCTCCTCCTGGTCCTCGAACCTGTACACCAGAGTTCGCTTCTGTGTCCTGAGGGAGACCACTTCTACAACACGACGGCCCGCGTCCAGTACGTAGAGATTATCCGTTGCATAGTCTATAGAAAATAACATGCAGCTATACAGGGTGTTAGGGTAAACACCGTTATCCTTGAAACCAGTGGTTTTTTTTCATTTACAGAACGTAAAATCAATGGAAAATGAGCCTTTTTTTTTTTAAAAGAAAATCTACATTTTTCAACAAGCGTATTTCACCCTTTCACCCTATGGCGCTAGGGCAACGAACTTGAGTCTCAACACGGGTGGGTGGCGCGGTACGTGACCTGACCGGCAGCGAGCGCGACCCCTCCCTCAGTCAGTCAGCTGTTTCGCTAGCGAGCACGGTGTCGGATAGAAACTTTTTAAAATCTTTTAAAAAAGTCGAACTACTCGACTTTTTTTGTTATTGTTAGTCGGTCATTTGTTTTTATATTTAAGTAAAAAGGGTACACACCGTTGTCACTCAAACATAGGTATGTTTGAGTGACAACGGTGTTTACCCTCACAGCCTGTATAAGGAAAACACCACACTACCACACTATCTATAGAACCATACTGAGAGTTTAGGTACCATAAGTGGTTATTTTTTGGAAAAGATTTTTTTTTTTTAATCGTGAATTTTCCCGGAACATCATGTGGCGCGTGTGGCCGTCGTTTGGCGGGGTGTCTACAAGTCATAACCTCTGTAGAAAGTTTGTTAATTTATAATGAAATTGGGGTAATTTTGGTACTAAAAACGTAATTTTTAAATAGTTATGCCAGCAGTGATTTACCGTAATCCATGTCCACAACATTTTGCATTCCGTTGTAGACCAGCAGGTGCGTGAGTCCCAGAGAGAAGTCGGTCATGTTGATGTAGTTTATAGTCCTTCGCTGACCATCATACACGAACAACGAATCTGAAAAAGGGTGGTAGGTAATTGGATCTGCCTATCCTCTTCCCAACTATATTAGGGTCGGCTTCCAGACTAATCGGATGCAGCTGAAAACCAGTATTTTACATGGAGCGACTGCCTATCTGACCTCCACAACCCAGTATCTGGGTAATACGATACGCCTTGGTAAGACTGGTTGTCAGACTTTCGGGCTTCTGACGACCCGTAACGACTGTCAAAGACCTACTAATGACAGCCGGGACCAACGGCTTAACGTGCTTTCCGAGTCACGGAGGAAAACTCAAACTCAAAGTATTTATTTCAAGTAAACCAATTACAGGCAATTTTTAATTGTCAAGGGGTCGGTCAGTCAGAAAGATGAAGCTAGTTGCCCATTCCAAAGCGTAGTAGGTTCCTATGGTGAAGAACGGGCAAGAAACTCCATGGACACACTTTTAAATCAGAATATTGTTACAATATAGGAGTCTCGGTATGTAAAGACGGCCCAACCCATCCGCGGACCAACCCCGGTAAGCGTAGCTTCACCTGATGGATCGACCCGTGCGGCTGCTATTACTTTGCCACGAGCTCCTCCTACCTACACCTACCTTTAGAATTTTAATGATTGATTCAAGGAACATGTCTCGGCTGGTCGAGTGTTACCTCTGAAGGGATCGTAAGCCATAGCCTGCACTTGGCCGAGGTCGAAGTGCGTGGCGTGGCCCTCGGGGTTGCCGAGCGCGTCGTACTGTATCTTCGTGAACAGCTGCCCGCCGGCCACCACCAGGTGCTTGGGGCGGTAGTCGCCGACATCTGCTGGCCAATGTCGTAATGATTAACAACAATAATGATAAGATTTTGAAAAGTCAAGGTCAAATAATTTATTTCAATTACGCACATAAAACTTATTTTAGTTAGATTTTGCATAATCATGTTTTTCCCTTCTTGTTCTCACACACTATTGTCTACATTTCTTTCTCATTTCTCCTTTCGCAGGTCTGCTGGATGAAATTTCTTAAGAAATAAGCAGTACCTTTGTATTCATGTTATAATTATGTCGTATCTCCATGTATTTTACTGTGTGTACTAAATAATAAAATAAATAAATAAAAGAAGAAGCTAGAGGCGCCGATCTTGAGCTTGTTTTAAGGGGAGATTACACTATCATATCTATGATCATAGATCTATGATCAAAGATATAATTAAATTGTAAAATGTATAAGCTTTGTAGCTAATTAAATTATATAATACTAGCTGCGCCCCGCGGTTTTACCCGCGTAAGTGTCGATCCATTGGGAATATTGGGATAAAAAGTATCCTATGTGTTAATCCAGGTTATAAACTATCTGTGTGCCAAATTTCATCCAAATCCATTCAGTGGTTTTTGCGTGAAAGAGTAACAAACATCCATCCATCCATACTAACAAACTGTCGCGTTTATAATATTAGTTAGAAGTACTATAGGTTCCGGCCGCGACCGATATGATCATAGATCTATGGTTATAGATCTATAGACATAGTGAGATCTAGACATGATGACATATGAGACATGATGTGTGATGTCTATTTTTCAATGACAATTGTACCTTAAGGATACGAGCAGGAGGATGGTGATGATTCCAATGTGCCAGTAGTACTTACGATGACACACGTTATCGACGATGTCCATCCCGTCGGGGCAGGCGCACACGTGCGCGCGCGCGCTGACGAGGCACAGGTGCGAGCAGTTGTTGTCGCTGCACGGGCTCGCGCTCGCGTTCATGAGCGCCGGGTGGTACATGTGCAGGCCTACAACAGAGGTGCCATTCAAATCGCCTGCCTTTTTCTCGAAGGCAGAGTTGTAATGGTACACCCACGATTTTGAAGGTTTGGAAAGTACTAGTGAACTTGCAATCCAGACTCCGGGCTCTTACCAAGAAATTCCCAATGGAAATCCCAGTAACTTTGTCGGATTCGGGAAGTTTTGAGCAGACTTGTGACCAACACTACAGCCTAGATTTCCAGATGATTTACACAAAAAGAGTTTAAAAAAAGTATTATTCAATTGGACAAAAACCTAATCATATAAAAAACGACTTCCAAAAAAAAAAAGTGAAAAATAACTTTAATTTCGGGAGTCGATGTCTTTGCTTTTAAATTTTCGTTTTTTGCCACCGAGTTCCGAAATGAAGGTTTTCACTTTATTTGTATTTTTTTTGGAAGTCGGTTATTATTATTATTATTTTTTCACTTTTTAGTTGTGGTACCTACCCAATACAAATTCGAATACCACTACCTGCTAAGTAAATAACAGTGACGTAGTCAAATAATATATCGTCTACTAGACTAAGTAGGAAAAAATACGTAATATTGAAGCTAACTCAAAAACTACGCAAGCAAAGTTAATAAAACTTATATGGGACAACTCTCTCTCTCTGAAACATGACATACCAAACAAAAATCGTCAAAAAAGAATAATCAAAATCGATTCATAATTGGCGGAGAATACGCGTAACAAACACACAAAAAAAAACATGCTGACGAATTGAGAACCTTCTCCTTTTTGAAGAAGTCGGTTAACATTTTTATTTTATTTGTTAAAGTTAACATAGATCATATATATATCATTCGAAAATATAAACCTTAAAAACCTGCAAAATGGACGTGTTAAAAAATCCGCCTCGTACGTGTTTTTTTTTATCTATAGAAGAATACACTTAGTATATATTTATGTAAAGAATAAAAGAATATTTATCGCTATACAACATAATATCAATATAACAAACTCACCAAGCACAGGAGTATCAAGCTTCATGAGCACATTCCTCCTCTGCGCGCTGCCGTGCAGTTTGTCCGTCGTCTGAATGCTGTTGGAGATCCAGTCGCTCCAGAACACGGTGTTCTCGAACACCGCGATGGAGTACGGGTGGTGGAATGGCTCCTCGAACAGCGACTGTTGGGGTTAAGATGATGTAGGAAAGTACAAAGGTTACCACTTTGTCGGTGTGATTTATACAGGGTGTAAGGGTAAACACCGTTGTCACTCAAACCATGGGTAGTTGACTTAAATATAATAAATGGCCGAAAACAACAAAAAAAAACGTTATTTTCATTAAGAGATTTTAAAAACTTTCTATCAGACACCAAGCTCGCTAGCGAAACAGCTGACTGACTGAGGGAGCTGAGGGTTCGTTGCAACGAACTTGCGCCTCTTGTGGTAAAAAGTGGATTAAAAAAAAAAAAAGTTGTAATTTTCCATTGATTTTATGTTCTATAAATGAAACCAAACCACTGGTTGCAAGGATAACGATGTTTACCCTAACACCCTGTATGTGTAGGATGAGAGTTTGTAAGTCTGTGAGAAATGGAACGGAATGTGTTTGAGAGAGAAGGAATGACAGTTAGAGGAGGAGAGGGGAGAGGAAGGAAATGTCAGGTAGGTTTTCGGTTTTGGAATTAGGAGAAGGGGAGCGAGATTAATTTTAAGAAGACTTTATGGTGTCGTTGTTAGTTAACAATTTTTAAGCATTTCACTTGCCCCACGATCCCGCACATTCTACATATGTATACCCATACCAAATTAAAACTTTCTAGTAAGTCTCTGAGCTAAGCCGCGGACAGGCGGAAAGACGGACATGGCGAAACTATAAGGATTCCTTGTTCACTACAGAACTCTAAAGAGGCAGAAAAGTGTGACAAAACTCACATAGACATGCTTCCCATTGATCATGACGACCTTGAGGGTCCTGTCCACGAAGTAAAGGCGCGCGTTGTGCGCGTCGATGGCCAGCCCCGTCGCGAACACGTCCATGTGGTCCACCAGCACGTCGGGCCGGCTGCCGTCCATGCGCGCAGACATGATCACCGCGCGCTGGTGCCAATCCGCCCAGTACATTTTTCTGTGAACAAATTACATGAGCATAACATCATGCCTCTATTCCCCAATGGGTTACGCAGAGGTGTACCTTTAGTACACCCACATTTCGTTCATTATGTTTCACTAACTGCGCCCCGCGGTTTCACCCGCGTAAGTCTCGATCCCGTGGGAATATCGGGATAAAAAGTATCCTGTGTTAATCCAGGTTATAAACTATCTGTTTGCCAAATTTCATCCAAATCCATTCAACCGTTTTTGCGTGATTGAGTAACAAACATCCAAACACACAAACACACAAACTTTCACATTTATAATATTAGTAGGATAGTAGGATTAAGTTTCATGTAACAGGGGGCGCGCCTTTCCCATCAAGCGCGCACAAACTCCGGGCTGCTACTGAGAAATTTCAGATGGACGAACCCAATACCATATGCCCGACCTGGGAATCAAACCCAGGACTTTATGCACAGCAGTAGCGCTTGCAATCACTAGACTATAACGAGCCAGTCAATAAGAAATTTGAAGTTAAAAAACTTGAAATGGCTATTTATAATCCATTAGCTGCGTAATTCTCGATCCCATGGGAATATCGGTATCAAAAGTATCCTATGTCCTATTTCCAGGGAGCCTAAAACGGTCACATTAGCAATTCCTCTAAAAGCAATTCATTTACTGAATTTCCAGCTGTCATTAGCAATTACTCTAATTTGACACAAAAGTAATTCATATTGTGTGGACCATTTTACGAATCTCCATAGAAAACTATCAAACAGATGAATTATTTCGTAATATGAATCGCACGCAGATCATATTATGAATTGTCAGTTTATGACATTTTACGATGATTCATAATATTTTCCTATTATGATTCTGCCAAAGGGACTGTTTTAAGCCCCCTGGTCATGATTTACCCATGTACCAAATTTCATATAAATCTGTTCCGTCGTTTTAGCGTGAAAGCGTAACAAACAAATAAACAAACAAACTCACTTTCGCATTTATAATAGGTACTAGCTGCCGCCTGCGTGGTATGTCGATGTTTGACTGCCCCGTTGGTCTCGTGGTCGCAAGCGCGACTGCTGAGTGTGGGGTCCTGGGTTCGATTCCCGGGTCGGGAAAGTGTTATTGGGTTTTTCAATTTGGAAATTCGTAGTAACAGCCCGGAGTTTGGAAGTTGGCGGTGTGATACCCCCGTGCCTCGGTGCGCACGTTAAGCCGTTGGTCCTTCGCCTGATCTCTCTCCGGTCGTGTCGGATTGCCGTCCCATCGGACTATGAGAGTGAGGGAAGAGAGAGTGCACCTGTGTCTGCGCACACACTTGTGCACTATAATATCTCCCGCGCCGAAGGCTAGTCTCCGTTGAGATTGGCCGCCGTGGCCGAAAATACGGTCAGGAGGACTATATGTCGATAAAAAGTAGCCTATGTCCTTCCCCAGGATGCCATCTATCTTGGCAAATTTTGTCGAAATTCGTTTAGTGGTTTAAGCGTGAAAATAAGGTAATATACAGACAGATAGAGTTACTTCAGAGTTTATATTATTAGTATGGATAATACGTTAATATTAAAGTATCGGCCGTATTATAATGTATACAATATTTTTTTACACATTTGCGAATGTATGCAAAGGTCGAAAAGGATTCATGTTCCTTACCCATTCCTGGCATCAAGTGTGACAAATCTGGGATGCTTAGTGTCCGTGTTGATGGTGCAGCAGATGGAGCCGTCGGGCCGGCACGCGGAGATGACGCCGCGCTCGGCGTCGCTGAAGTAAATGTTCCCGCCGAGATAGTCCACCGCGATGTCTCCCGGGTCTTCGAGACCGAGCCCTACCAACACCTGTCAATTAAACGATTACGTAAATTATTTTTAACCGACTTCTTCAAAATGGAGGAGGTTCTCAATTCGTCAATTTTTTTTTTTTTTGTGTGTGTTACCTTCGCGATATCTCCGTCAATTTTGATGATTCTTTTTTTGTTTGGTAGGTCATGCTTCAGAGGTGGTCCCATATACATTTTATTAACTTTGCTTGCGTAGTTTTTGAGTTAGAATAGAATAGAATATTCTCTATTATGTACACCATAAAAAATACAGATATAAATGTAGAAATTTAAGAGAGAGATTTAGAGATTTATTTGAGTTAGCTTCAATAATTACGTATTTTTCCCAATGTAGACGATATATTATTTGACTCCGTCACTGTTATTTACATAGCAGGTAGTGGTATTTGAATTTGTGTGGGGTAAGTACCACAACTAAAAAGTGAAAAAAAAAAACAACAGACTCCCAAAAAAAAAGTTTCATTTTTTTTGGGGTTTTTTTTGGAAGTTGGTTGTTTTTTTTTTTGTAAGAAGTTTTTATTTTTAAATAGGCGTGCTCTTGAGCTCGTTCGCGCCCTGCTCGCGTAGCATGACAACCATAGTTGGCCCAAACCCAAAAGCAGAGTTGACTTAATGTATTCAAAACCGAAAGCAGAGGTGGCTCAAAGTTTTTTAAACCGACCGCAGAGTTGGCCCAATGCTTTAAAACCCGAAAACAGAATTGGCCCAATGTATTCAAAACCGAAAGCAGAGGTTGCTCAAGGTTTTTAAAACCGAGCGCAGAGTTGGCCCAATTTTGAAAACCGAGAGCAGAGGTGGATCGAGGTTTTGAAAAACCAAGCACAATTTTAGCCCAGTGTTTTAAAAACCGAGAGTGTTGTCAGACTTGCACTAGTCTTTGCACCGTCACGCATGCATCGACGCTACGTGCCACTACCGTCAAGACTACTTGTGGGTGGTCTGTCGCGGCGGGGCTAGCCTAGCTCCCTAGACGGTTCGGGCAGTTTTTGGCAGGGGGCTACCGTAGCCCCCGTTACGGTGCACAGGCTGTTAGATGGACTACACACCGCACCGCCCAGATAAGAAGAACAATTGAAAGCCTTCACCTGTTTAGTATCTTTAACGTCATCGAGTTGTGCCTTGTAAATAGACTGATGGCCTTCCGCTGTCTCCACCCAGTAGATGTAGGTACCGTCGAACGATACGCCGTGCGCCTTAGAAAATAAAACACATTATTAGCAAGCTTATAATTAAAAAATCATAAAACATGACTGCCCAAAACTGTACCAAAAGTACTAGGAACTAGAAAGTCATAAATTACGTAGCAAGGGTAGTTAATTGATTCAGGAGTGACTTTACGGAAATCCATTATAAAATAAAATAGACGTAGATATATTTAGTAACCTATTCCGCTAGACTATTCTCCAAGAGTCATAAAAAACCCTGTAAGAAATCGACACGTGTTTCAACTCTCAACGAGGCATCCTCAGGATGACGATTGACCAGTTGCAAACCAGAACACGACGTGTTGCCACACCAAGCGCTGGACGCAGAGTCGCAAGTCGTAGCAAGGATGTAAATTGTATTTGTGCAAAAATACCAGCACCAGATGCATAGTAAAGAAGGGGGATACCAAAGACGGGTGGATGGTGTGTGGGATAATGATGAAGGAGAGGGATTGAATGTTAAGGTGACGGCTGACAAGGCCTAAGTAACAATATGGGACCAAGACAGGCGGAAGTTGGCATCAAATGATAGCATAGTATTATTTGACTAACAAAAACAAAAATGAATGAATGGAGATTTTAGCATTAGGATTATAGAAACGAGACTATGCTGAAGGAGTAGATATACATCCTATCCTATTAAATGAGCAATATTTGTATATATACAGGTTGTCCCTGGAAGTATGGATCAAATTGAATAGGGGCGTGGGCAAGGCCATTTCCGAACTTTCTAAACCTGAGAATGTCGGTGCAATTTTTTACGGTTTAAAAGTAATGACTAACTTTCTATCAGGGATAGAAATTGATATCCCTGATAGAAAGTTAGTCATTACTTTTCTGGTCATCTTATTGTAGTAGGCCCTTCCTGTGGTAATACTTTTACGCAGCTAGATAACATGTGTTCAATAAGAAATAATCTTTACTGCAAAAGCTTAGATCTGGCAAAAAATTTACTCAATTTTCGAACGATTTTCATGGGAAAAAGTTTCACTAACAAAAATCAAATCTCAAAATCTGAAAAAATAATCTCAGGATTACAAAGTTTGGAAATTACCTTGCCCACGCCCCTATTAGATTTGATCCATACTTCCAGGGACACCCTGTATAAACAGGGTGAAATTGAATTCACGGGCATCCTCTTAAGGGGTCATTGTACTCATCATTATGAACAACTTTTACTATGGGACCAACCCTGAAATCGCGAAAAAAGAACCAGCTGTTTCCCTTCGCATAGCTTGTCAAAATGTAGGGAACAGCAGATTTTATTCGCGGTTTCAGGTTTGGTAGGTACTAAGGATTTAAATAGCATACTGACCTGTTTAATGCCAGTAGCTACAGTGACCATCTGCTTGGATTTGATCTTCAAGTATCTGATGTCGTTGCGTGTACTGAAGAACAGCATCGCTTCCGGTCCTGAAATTAACATAACATCACACGTGTATTCCCAAAGAGGTAGTCAGGGGTGTTTAGTTCCAGGGTTGCGGAATAGTCCGAAAGGGATACCGGGATCCAGGCAACAGGCAACTGAAGGAACACGGGTGGGTTTTAGTCAGTAAGAGTCTGACACGCCCTTCCGCTCCGCCCAGAGCGGGAGAAGCAAAATGATGATTTCCCACCCAAAAAAAAAAAAAAAAAAAAGGGGTGTTTAGTTATAACAGATATAAACATATCGAACCCAGGATCTTATACTCAGCAGTCATTTTCAATAACTGAACCAACGAGACAGTCAACATTACTAAAAGCACCGATCATTTTAGAAAAAAAAAGTCCCGTTTCTATTCTCCCAAAAATAAATTCAATCAATCTGCCTAGCCTTTTCCCAACTATGTTGGGTCGCCTTCCAGTCTAACCGGATGCAGCTGAATACCAGTATTTTACATGGAGCGACTGCCTATCTGACCTCCACAACCCAGTAACTGGGCAATACGAAACCCCTTGGTAAGACTGGTTGTCAGACTTTCGGGCTTCTGACGACCCGTAACGACTGCCAAAGATCTACAAATGACAGCCGGGACCAACGGCTTATCGTGCTTTCCGAAGGACGAAGGAGTCTCGATATATAAAGATCCGGCAAGCGTAGCTTAAACCGTGCGGCTGTTATTACTTAGCCACGAGCTCCCAAAAATAAATTAAAAACAATGAAAAAAATTAAAGGATCTAATTGGACCTTTACGTAATGTTGTCATTAATCATCACATCTAATAGTAGAACATGCTCATTTCAACCGGTGATTTCAACACCACCGTCCTCTCACAGTAGCAACTAACAACCCACCAGCAATCGAAGCAAACCACTATCAACCTTATTATAAAGAAGATAAAGATCACGGTAATTTTGACAGTGATGCAAAATCAGAGGTAAGGCTGCCATCAGACGGACTGCATCGCAGCAATCGCGTGCAGTCGATATATTCAACTGCGGCAGTCGACATATTCAACTGCATGCAGTTGTACGTTCGACTTCGTTCAGTCATGATATCAACTTCACGCGGTCGGCTGCAGTCGATCGTGACTTCAACTTTACGCTGCCCATCGCTAACCGCAAGCAGTTAGTGTACAGTTATACTCTGCACACTAACTGCATGTGGTTAGCGATGGATAGCGTGCGTCGACACTACACGACTGTAGCCGACCGCGTAAAGTTGAAGTCACGACTGCATGCAGTTAATATTGACTTCACCAACTGCAGCCGACCGCGTGAAGTTGATATCATGAGTTCATGACTGAACGAAGTCGAACGTACAACTGCATGCAGTTGAATATATCGACTGCATGCGGTTGCTGCGATAAAAAGAAATTAGATACACAACATTTTTTTTTTTTTCTTTATTACATGTATCAATCTTTTCGAAGGATTCACTCTGAGCACGTATACACTTTTCCATACGTCTGAAGGAACCAGTTGGAAAATACCTCTGACCACTCTTCTTTAGACACCTCAGCAATTTCAAAATTATGGGCAGTTAGTACATTCTTTGCTTTCAAACCATTTCCCCTTTAATTTTTCTTTGTTTCTTGGAAACAGATAAAAATCACAAGGCACTATACCCCATTTGAAATAAGATTAGACATTAAAACAAACCCTTTTACAGTCCGTTCAACCGATTTTGACTTCTATACCGTACTTCCATAAGGATAGCATTAAAAGCAAAAAAAGTTACACAATACCAAATATCTACTGCGGCTGCTATTTGTCATACCACCAACGCAATAGAATTCAAAATCGGTTGAACGGAATGTAAAAAATGCTTATCTATACGTCTAATCTTATTTCAAATGGAGTATAGGTCAGGGGAATATGGTGGGTGAGGCTGAGGAAGGATAGACACGTTTTTTCGTGGTGCCCGATAAGGTGCCACATTCCTGACTGCGGTCGCTTGTCACACCAAGCTAATATTACTGTTCGAGGACAAACTGTTTCAAATATGTCAATAAATAATCAGCCTGTAAGATAGTGCATAACTTGCCAGTGTCAAACAAATCGTAAAGAATATCTAAATTCTTTTGGCATGACCCATGTAACTGTGAAGGTACAAAAAACAAAATCAACTCACCGCCAGCAAAACAAAGGTATCCAAACTCGTCCTTCCTATACCCATGATCACATTCGCAAGTAAAGTGTCCATCAGCGTTCACACACGTGTGGGAACACACCGGCCTTTCCAGAAGGCATTCATTGACGTCATCACACTGGTTGGTGACGTAATTGTACTGACGCATGGAGGGGGAGGATACACAGAGGCAGCTGGGTCCGTGACGTTCAGGGGAGCATTGAGTGTCGTTGCCTGAGCAGTTGAAGTGTGTGCACATTGACTGCCCTGCAAAAAATAAGATACGTAATCTTTTTTAGTCATCACTCAGCTCTCGATTTTTTTCGGGTCGATCGGCGTTACAGTTCGATTCAAACTTAATGGCGGCTCGGAAGTTAGTTACTCGCTGCGCAGTACCCCACCCCTCACCCCCGCTGACACATGAAGTTGTTACTGCGCAGCGACTCGCCTCATGTTCCGAGCCGTCATTAAGTTTGAATTGAACTGTAACTCTGAAGTTACTGCTAGTATTTTTCAGAAACGAATGAACTGTTTTTTTTTTCACTACACTGGCAATATTCATTTTACCTTTATGCGTAATAAGTAATAACAATGACACACTTATTCTTCTTTCTTTTTCGTGTGGTTAGTTACTAAACCAGCACGCGTAGCATAACCACCGTAGAAAAGAGGTTTTGTTGACGGAAGAATAGACAAAATTACAGTTTGTGATTGTTTATCTATTTGTCTATTCTTCCATCGACAAAACCTGTTTCTACGGTGGTCATGCTACGCATGCTGGTTTCTAAGTTTGAAGCCGCACATAGGCCTCTGACTTGGCTTCACATGCCATCGAGAAATATCTCTCAGGCATTCTGCCAGAGTCGCGGGAAAGTCCGAAAGGGATACCGGGACCTTGGCAACAGGCAACTGAATGAACACGGGTGGGTTTTAATCGGTAAAAGTCTGACACGCCCTTCCGTTCCGCCCAGAGCGGGAGAAGTGATTCAATGATTACAAACCCTCAAAAAAAAAAAAAGTCATGCCGATTTCCTCACAATGTTTTTTTTCCTTCACCGTTTTTGAAGCAAGTGATAATTAGGTATACAATATACGCACATGAATCCGGAAAGACAGAGGTGCGTGTCTTGGGTTCGAACTCGAGACATATGACTTGGTAGTCTGACGGTCACACCACTAGGGTATCACTGCTGACAGACTTATTAAGAACAAAGTAAAAAACTTGACGACTTATGGCCGATTCTTATATTTTGCTGACCGTTATTGGTTAAGGGGCCGCAGCATCGATCTCAACTATGAATCGAGTGCTACAAATGTTGTGCTAGTGTGCCTGTCGGAGCGATCGCACACATTTTCATAGACATGACATTTGCTTGACGCGATAGTTGTAATAGCAATCACGTCATTTGGCTGAAATAGGTTTTTTTTTTTATTGTTTGTCTTTTATATAGATTATTTTCTATTTTGTGAATGTGAGAACTTTGTAGGCTTATTGGACTGTAGATTTACTGAACATCTATTTTGATAAGTACCTGGTACTTACTTGTTGAAAGGCCTACATTGTCCTCCCATGCCTACTAACACTGTCATTTGAAAATATTGTAAAAGCCAATTATTTTTAAAAGAGTAACCGTGGAGTTTCTTGCCGGCTCTTCTCCATAGGAAACGACCAATTGGAACCGTGCACCTAGCTTCTGACGTTTCATAAGTGCCCATGTAGGTGTATGTGAAATAAAATATTTTGATTTTGATAGCACTACTAGCTATTGAAAATTTATGATAAATTTGGATGTGTTCCTTAATACCAAAATGATGAACGAAAAGTTAATGATTTTCCATTTTTTTTTCAATAATTTGTAACTTGATAATATAGGCTATGTTTCTGCTGAAACAATATCACAAGTATTGTTGTTTGTAATACAGAAAAAACAATATGAAAACATGTCATATACGCTGTAAAAATGTGCGAAATTCAATTGGCTACAACTTCATTTTAGTTAGGTTTTTCGGAAAAAAAAAGATGTAGGAACCTAGATAAATACTGTCTCAATCCGAATAACAACACATTATGGTGGAAATATGCTCAAATTGCAAATGATTTTGGTATTACGTTTGTATGGAGAATTCATCCGTCGCCGGGGTCTTAAAATTAAGACTCTTGTATCTTTACCAATAATGAAGCAAAGACCTCATAGTTTTGCATAGTAGACCCTACCCTATGGAGGTAGCTATCACAGGTAAAATTTGCTTAGGAATCTATTTATATGTATATCCAGTTTCGCAATAAAAAATGCTACCACTGCACACTGGTAAGTAAAACGATTTGTTTATAGGAACTGAGTATTAGCAGTTATAACATTGCAAGTTACCGCCTGTACTATACCATAACCTTTGAGTAGGGAACCCTAAAAATGGCCAAACTCATACTTGAGAAAAGAACTCACAATTTTTGCAGAACTCCCCCTCATCGCTGCCATCACGGCAGTCTTGAATGCCGTCACACATCATGTTGCTCGGCAGGCAGTAGGACGAGTCCAGGCATTTGTAGTTACGTTCTCCAAAACTGGGCAGTTCCTGGCAGTAGGAGCCGTCGAGGATCGCGTGGGGGAGGGAGACGTGGCCTGTAGACAATTGATTAAAAGAAAGAAAGAAAAATCGTTTAGGTATTTACGGTAAACGTGACGTAAAGAAAGAAAACAAATACAAAAACCGGCCAAGTGCGAGTCGGACGAAGGGTTCCGTACCATTATTTATAAAAAAGGCAAAAAAATCACATTTGTTGTATGGGAGCCCCCTTAAATATTGATTTTATTCTGTTTTTTAGTATTTGTTGTTATAGCGGCAACAGGCTGCCGCCTGCGGTCGGATACGGAATGGTATGGCTTGTCCACTCTAAACTGACGCGCCCCACTACCGCATTTTACGTAGGTACCTACACGGTGATATATTACTATATGCCGTCAGATATGTTTTACAGCTATTCCTGTAATAGTATACTTACCTAACTCCCTTAGGCAAACTAGGCATGTGTCTAGGGGTGCGAGGATAAAAAGGGGCGCGAGCGGAAGCTTTTTAACAAAAAAAAAAAAGTAAGCACCTACTTACACAATATAAAAGATTATTTTATTCTATAGAGATGAAGCGCTTCCGAAGTGATTGTGATGATACTTGTTATGTATGTACATAGATAGCAAGAAAACAAAAAAATATAGCCGTTAGGGGACGTCGAAGAGGAGCTTGCTTAGGGCGCTCTCGACATATAATCTGCCACTGCCTACCTACATTAATAATCAAAAACAAGTTAATCAAGAACACTTACGACACAGATCCTGTGCGTACTCGTCACTCTTATCCTCGCAGTCGTACACGCCGTCGCACACCCACAGGAACGAGATGCACTTGCCGTCGCCGCACTCGAAACCCTTGCAGGTCGACTGTTGGCAAACATAGCAGTAAAGTAAGTAAATACAGTTCGATTGGCGGCTTGGAGGTTAGCTAACCGCTGCGCAGTACCCCACCCCTCACCCCCGCTGACACATGAAATTGTTGCTGCGCAGAGACTCACCTCATGCTCCGAGCTGCCATTAAGTTTGAATCGAACTGTTCATAAGCCCCTCCCAAGTATCGCTACGTTAAGGAGGAGGGAACGGTGACAATAAAGTGTGACATCAGGTGGGAGGGGACGAGTCATAACCGTGACGTCACATGTTTATTTGTGTTAGTAAATCTAAAGTATCTATTAAATACTCTAAACTTAATCTCAACCAAAAACTTTAAAATATTACCAACTCTGTCAATATTAAAGATTTATTTAAAACTAGCTGCTCCCCACAGTTTCGCCCGCATGTCTCAATCCCGTGGAAATATTGGGATAAAAAATGTCCTATGATGTCCAGCACACGTAGCATGACAACCGTAGAAATGACTTTTCTACGGGATTTGTCGACAGAAGAATAGACAAAATGACAGATTGTGATTGTTTATCTGTCATTTTGTCTATTCTTCCGTCGAAAAAACCCGTTTCTATTGTGGTCTTGCTAAGCGTGCAGGTAATGGTCTACCCATGTGCCAAATTTCATCCAAATCCGTTCACCCGTTTTACAAACGAACTCACTCACGCATTTATATTAAGATTGCAAAATATGTGACGGCACACCACGAGCAGATGCACGTCGCTGACATCGCTGCCGTCATCGGGTTCGTTGCACATATCCAAGTCAATCATCATAGCTGTAGGTATTCACATAATCCTTCGGTCGACAACGCGGTGCAGTTGACTTCGCTCGTCGCTGCCGTCATCGCGGTCCGGCTGGTGTCCGCGTCATTCATGATAGCTGTACATACGGCCGATATAACCTGGCAGTTCCGAACTTCGCGGCGTAGTACGTTTTTGAGGAACCAAATGGTGGGACATGAGGCGACTGTGAGTAAAAGGGGTGATAGACGTGCGAGCAAGTCCGCGTACTTATGGCTCGGTGAGCTTACTCGCCCGTCTGTCATCGCCGCGAGCTGCGAGCCGCGAGCCGCGACTCAATTTGACAATTAAATTTTGAGCAAGATTCACGTGTGACACCGACGGCAGGCCGAGTAAGATCGCGAACTTAACACATGTAAGTGTATTGACTGACGATTTCCGAAATTTTCATTCAATACACTTACATGAACTTAGAGAGTTGTATTGCTGATTCTAATGTTTATAATTCTGTCAATCCATATTTGTTACGGCCGCTAATAATATTTAGATCAACAAACAACCTGATACTGACCTGCAAATTGCAAAAAACGTAAGAAAATTTGAATTTCGCGGGCTACCCTAGCGCATCAACCTTAAAGACCGCGTACTTGAAGCTTTAAGTACACACGTCTATTACCCACTTCAGAGAATATGCGCGAAAATTATATGCTCCTATGTTCAGACCTATCAAGTTATATTGGCCGTATTGTAGGTAAGGTACTCACATTATCCTTAACAGTCGGCAACGCGGTGCAGTTGGCTTCGTCGCTGCCGTCGTCGCAGTCAGGCTCATTGTTACATATCCACGTCAACGGGATACATTTATTGTTGTCCTGGCAGATGTACTGATGGGTCTCGTTGCAGAACTCCTCGTAAGGCTTGTGGTCTACTGCAAAATAGTACTTAGAAGTTATACATAAAGAAAGAAAGAAAGATTGCTTGCTTTTCTTTTTATATATTTGAATAATTTGATACTTATCTAATGAAAAATCGCCACTCATGTCGCCGCCTAAGTGCTGACAACTTTCGTGCATGAGACAATTTTATGGTCACGATTTTGATCTCGAAACTATACGTAATAGACACAGGAGTAAATACATATCTACAACCTAATTTATACTAAACCTAGTATCAAAATAAAATCTTTAAAAACAAAAAATACGTCGAATTTCACAACATCGGGTCGAAAAATGCAGATTATTTATGTTGATAAAAACCAGATATGTTGTGAGCGCGCAATCATGAAGTCTCGAAAAAGTCCTAATTGGGACGTATTGACTTTAGTCTGCGACACGCATGGCGACGAGTAATACGCTTAGTTTGAACTTTGAAGCAGCTGCACTAACTGTCTCTTTTTTTCTTATTGTTTTTATCAAGCCATCTCTTTTCTATCATTTTTACTTGTAGTGAAATGTAAAATGAATGAAAAATGCTGTCGCTGCTGCGCGGAACACGTTTTTCGGTTGTTTTGTGAGTGTATAACATATCTGTTAATCATCATACAATCTTCATATCATTGTAAAAACCTATTTTAAACACGGACCACAGTACAGTCACGAGCTTAAACACTTAGCAAAATTCAGAAGTGATTTTTTTTCGAAATAACGGGTGCAATTAAGTTTGTGAAAAATCTATTTCGTATTTCGAGAATTCTATTCGAGAATATTATTAATACTTTTGAATTTTGCGTAAGTACCTAACTGTATGATAAGTACCAATTTATGCTTCCGAAATTGAATGAAGTAGGTAGTCATAACTTACTGCAAAAGTTCTCATCGGTGCCATCGTCGCAGTCTACAAACCCGTCGCAGTACTGCTCCTGGGAGACACAGCCTCCTCCCATGCACGGGAACTTATCTTCACCCATACATTCTGCCTCAAACTCCTGCATGTCATCCGCAAACTCTGCCGTACACCACGCGAGGTATATTACGAATATTAAGCTGTGGTATTTCATTCTGGGAACAAAGAGAAAAATAAGTACCCACCTTCTTAGTTTGTGAAAAAATATACGTGGCTTGGAAAGTCTACTAAACTAAGTATCTTACAAATAACTGTAAAAATAAAATAGGTGGTTTCACACAAGAAATAAAATTAAACATTATTTTGTTTCAATAGTTTTGGCGGTTACTGTACTTTCAATTTGTTTGGATTTTTTTAAACGTGAAAATATCACATTTTGATATAGTTGAAAAATGGTACCTTCCTAAACGATAAGATACATACCTACTGAGCGATAAAGCACATCATTGTAATCTGTGTTATAGCATCAATCAGAATCTGTATTTCGGCTAAGATGAAATGATGATGCATAAATATTGGATAGAAAATATTCAAATGAACTTACATAGTAGGTTTCTATAGTTTCTTCATTGAAAATAATAACAAAAGTAAATTACTACCTATTACATAAAATACAAATAAGTAATCTTGAAAATTAATTTTAACGATTTCACGTGGCTGCAAGCAAAGCAAGGCCGAAGATAGCGGAAGGCAAACAGAACGGAAATTGATGATGAGAATCTTGCAGTTGAAAATGTTTTTCATCTACCCGCCTTTTCTTTTCATGAAAACATAACAAAACGTTGTTGAGATGTTAATAGTAATAAATTCAATATTTTTTTATCGAAATAGATTTTAAAATGTTAAAGATGGTTAAAATCAAGTAATTGCTAATTAAAGCTTGTATGTAACTTAATTCATAAAATAAAAATAATTATTTGTATGTCCAGTTTTTATGGAGTAGAAAATGCGGTAACGAAACGCACCTGACTGCTGTCGTATAGAGTTGCCAATCAGTATTCAATTTCCCAATTCAGTGGTAAATTTAAATGAAATATTTTTTCTACTGCAATACGTTACCCAGTGGGTTCTTCAACTCATAAGTATTAATATTGGTATAAAACAATGCATTATTTATTCAATTTTAGGGTCTCTACAAAACTAAAATCTTAAAATAACTAAAAAATATTTCCCTCATTTAAAAGATTTATGAATTGGAGCTGCGAAATTTATCATTTGATCTTAGCCACCCCGTTTTTACTCTGTGGTTGACTGACAGGTCAGAGTCCAACTTTCTTCGAAGTTTATTATAAGTTTAAATTAGAATTTTCTGTAGTTTTTAATTTATATTAATTGTTTTAGAAGTCTTCGTCGGGTCCAGTGTTAATCGGTATAAGTTTTCCGGCAGTCATGGCATCTCAAATATCAAAAACTTTACTTAAAGTGTCCCACGTCGGCTCCACGGCTAAATTCGGTAGGTTTTGTAGTACTTCTTTAATTTTATACCACTTGACGACTTTTCTAACCCTATCTAAAGTAACATTTTCTATATTACACAATCTGTAAAGCTGGAAAATTTATTTATCAGTTAAATATTTAGCATTTTCCCATAATTCGTAAACGGACGTAAACTTTGGACTTTTGTAAGAAATTTTGATTGGCATTGTTGGCAATTAATTTTGTTCAGTTCCTTGCCAAATTATGAGTGCAAGGTTCATGTTATATACACACTGGAAGGTATTCTGTGCTCTAAATATATACTGTTCGTATTTTGACAAATTTGAGAATATTTCAAGGACATTGTTTTGCATATAACTTCCTAAATTTCGAAAAATTTACGTTTAGACACGGCCAGGCGAGCTCTCAGTATAGGAGCAGCATTACAGCAGAAAAGGAAGTCGCTGCCGGACCGCACTGGCCATAATGTGGTCCTCGTTGACGGAGTACGAACACCCTTCTTGGTTTCCTTCACTGATTATTCCAAGATGATGCCTCATGAACTGGCCAGACATGCCTTGTTGTAAGTATTGCTTATAACTTTATGCCTTTCTGTAAATATGTTTTGGAAATGGAATAAAGACATATTATGTTAATAATAATTTTAGGACTTACATCAAAACAATCCTGTGGACATTATTTATTACTGTTAATAACTAAACTCTTTAGTGTTCATTAATTATTTACTCAATAAAAATGATATATAACAGAATACGGCAAAAGCAAAACATATCCCAGACATATCATGATTTTATTATCTAAGGAATAACAGACTATATAAATACTCAGTTAGGGTCAAGAAGCATATTATTATTACGATCACATTTCATTGCAAAGAAATTGCAGACATTGCTGAGATAAGAATTACCTATCAATGTTTACAAATAAGGCTAATCTTGATATCTCACCTAGTTTATTAGTCAAGTAGTCTAGTCTATCTTCTATCTATACAAATAAAAATCAATGTTTGTGTGTTTGTCCTCTATGGACTCCAAAAGAGCTGGTCCGGTTTTTTTTCTTTTCTTCAGATTTTATCATGTGATCGGTCTTTTAGAGAATGAGCAGATGAGTTGGTTCTGTTGGCTTGTGGGGCACTACTCCCAGTGGAGTCTGCCCTACCTTCCGTAGTGATACATTTCTTGTATGGGCACTCCTTTTAATTATTAACTTGATTAAATTTTTATGATTTTATAGCAGCAATAGAAGTAATATGTGCAAATTTTAACTGTCAACCTATTACGGTTCATCTGGGGGCCTAAACCGGCCACATTAGCAATTCCTCTAAAAGCAGATCATTTCCTGAATCCCAGCTGTCATTAGCAATTCCTCTTAATTTGACGAAAAAAGCAATTCATAATTTGTGGACCATTTTACGAATCTCTATAGAAAACTGTCAAACAGATGAATTATTTCGTAATATGAATCGCACGCAGATCATATTATGAATTGTTAGTTTGTGACACTTTACGATGCTTCATAATATTTTCCTATTATGATTCCGCCAAAGTGACTGTTTTAAGCCCCCAGATACAGTCCGCTGAAAGACTTAATAGGACTTAGTAATAGGGTTCCGTTTGACACCCTTCCCATACGATCACTTTGTGATCTGTTCAATAGTTTGTTTGTAGCAGTTTGGTCCTGACTGGTAGAGTATAGTAGCTATACTATATTCCGCTGATTGGCAGAAATACCACGAAATAAACCATATGGATGAAATACGGTCTGGAGGTAGTCCTCCAGACCGTATTTCATCCATGGCGGCCAATCTCAACGGAGACTAGCCTTCGGCGAGGGTGATATTATAGTGCACAAGTGTGTGCGCAGACACAGCTGCACTCTCTCTTCCCTCACTCTCATAGTCCGATGGGACGGCAATCCGACTCGACCGGAGAGAGATCAGGGGCAGGGTCAACGGCCTAACTTGCGCACCGAGGCACGGGGGTATCACACCGCCAACTTCCAAACTCCAGGCTGTTACTAAGAAATTCCTAATGGAAAAACCCAATAACACTTTGCCTGACCCGGGAATCGAATCCAGGACCCCACACTCAGCAGTCGCGCTTGAGACCAACGGTAGTAGCAGTTACTGGTAGAGTAGTACGATGTGAGAGGTATTCCTACCTTAGTTGAAACATTAAATAAACACCATTACACAAGCATGTAACTGATCTAGCTCTAATTAAATGACCAAAGTCCAATTGCACTATGTACTCTGAAGGCAACTGATTACTAATAACTCTTGTAGTACCTTTGAATGATAATATGACATAGTTAATTTTTGTTTATGATTAGAATCCTACTCCTACTAATATTATAAACTAGCTGGCGACCGCGCGTGCCAAATTATATCGAAATCCGTTAAGAGGTTTAGGCGTGAAAAGGTAACATAGACAGACAGAGTTACTTTCGAATTTATAATAATAGTATGGATGTATGTAAGTATGATAGATACAAATTGTGCTTGTCGAATAAATTTAAACCAAAATGCTTTAGAATATTTATATTTTCGATTCAAAAATCGTTACGCGTTCATGCTAGGAACTCAGAACCAATATCCGCCATGATTGCGACCAACTATCCAACATAATAAGATGAGTAACTTTATTTATTTTGTTTTAGGGGTCTCCTCCAAAAAACCGGCATATCAAAGGATTTGATCGATTACATCGTGTACGGCACGGTTATCCAGGAGGTGAAGACTTCCAACATCGGGCGCGAGGCAGCCCTATCGGCCGGCTTCAGTGACAAGACCCCCTCGCACACCGTCACCATGGCGTGCATCTCTTCCAACGTGGCTATCACTACAGGTACAGTTGAACCAGAGAAGGTATGCGCTTCGATAATGTTGGTGTTTTCGAATAAACACGAATGTCGCGCCACAGTGTAGCTTTGCCCCGTGACACACAAAAAAAACACATACTTAAGCAAAAGTTCGTGACGGTCAAAATGTTACACTTTTTTGGGTCTTGTCTTCGCCGAGTGGGCAGGTAAATACATACATAACATGACACCTGTATTCCTCGAACGGTTGTGCAGAGGTATAGGTACCTACAGTACACCCACATTTCGCCAGTTATGTTTAAGTCCCATGTAATAGAGGGCGAGACTATTGCCGTAAACCGGGCACAAATCCAGACTCCGGATTGCTACTGAGCAATTCCAGATGGAAAACCTAATAACACTGCTCCACCCGGGAATTGAACCCAAGACCTTATGCAGCAATAGCGCTTGCGACACTAGACCAACGAGGGAGATCCAGTCCGTGTTCAAAGTGTAATGTGCAATAAGTAAGCTCGTTCCGAAAACACTGTGTATCATCAGGCTTGTTAGTTGTTATCTATTTATGACGATGCTAGTCAAAAGTCTTGTTCCGTCCGCAGGCTGAAAAGCCTTCATTAACCGGCTTCTAAAAGGAGGAGGTTGTTATTTACATAGCAGGTAATAGTATTCGACTTGTGTGGGGTAGGTACCACAACATAAATGTGAAAAAAAAAACTTTTTACAAAAATATACAACCGACTTAAAAAAACACTAAAAAGTGAAAAATAAGTTTATTTCCGGAAGTCGGTGGCAAAAAAACGAAAATTGAAAACCGACTTCAGAAGTTAAACTTATTTTTCACGTTTTAATGTTTTCTTGGAAGTCGGTATTTTTTTTCTTTTTCCTAATATTATCAACCCTTTCCCCAGGCATTGGCATGATAGCCGCGGGCGCCTACGACATAATCGTCGCGGGCGGCGTAGAGTTCATGTCAGACGTGCCGATCCGTCATTCTCGCAAGATGCGTTCCTTACTCCTTCGTCTGAACCGCGCCAAGACTCCGGGGCAGCGCCTGTCGCTCCTCGCGTCCATTAGACCCGACTTCTTTGCCCCTGAGGTGAGTTTGTAAACAAGACTACAATAAATTATTACACCCTGTTCCAAAAGTTTCAGATAAAAGCGTAAACAAACCCTGTTCGGGTTAAATTCTTACGCAATCACTCACAAAAGGGAATTAGCAACATATTCATCTGTATTTAAAGATTTTAACTGTATATGTCACCACTTTTTCCAACAATTATTGTTTGAATAACATTAAAATAGTAATCGCAAAATCATCGGCGAAAATTGAGGTTATAAATTTAAAAACATATTTAAGGTGATTTAAAATTAGAATTTCGGGTATTTAAATTATAAAATCAAAGCAATTTATAAGTGGCATTACAAATTGGCGGTCACATGTACATTTTCTGATTAATTTGTTTACATTTTCATCGGATGCTTTTGGAACCGACCATAGTCCGACCGGTAAATAATAAAAATAAATATTTATTCAGTATAAATACTTAGACATAAACTCGCCACTATCTAAGAAGTCCGTTTTGACAGCTATAAAGATCCTTTGTGTAGCGATAAAAAAAAATAGTTTCTTGTAAACTGATTCTCGAGACATATCGATTAAACATACTTAGAGAGTTTGTAATCGACGACTTATCTACATTGCTTAAAACTGATTCTCAAGGCATAACGTTTTATTACAACTACGAGAACGAAACGTCAAAACGGACTTTAGATTGTCGCGAGTGTAGTTTACAAAGGTATTATAATGTCAGATGCCTGTACTAAAATAAACCTGTAGCGCAGGCGGCATGAGCTCATACTTTATGGTAATTGTAGGACAATAAAATGCTTGACAATATAACATTAGAAGTTAATTAATTAATAATTTTATAACTAGCTTACTTAATACTGTTTATAAAAAACGGGAATTGCCCCTCTCATGTAGACTTGAACATTATCCCGCTTTATTTAAAACTATACAAAAACCATCTCCTTCTCAGTTACCGGCCGTCGCCGAGTTCTCGTCCGGAGAAACCATGGGTCACAGCGCAGACCGCTTGGCCGCCGCTTTCGGGGCCTCTCGTCTGGAACAGGACGAGTACGCGTTGAGGTCGCACAAGTGTGCAATGGAAGCTCAGCAGAAGGGGTACTTCACAGATCTGATTCCTGTTAAAGGTACGTATTATTACCCCTCCTTCCCCCATTTATTAAGTTATACGATGGCCATTCTAACCGAAAGCTTCTGTCGCGCGAGTACGCGATTGTCGCGCTCGTATATACAATATGTTGTAGATTAACAATTGAGCGATAATAGTGTTTCAATTGATTATTGTAGTACTAAGGAGGGTAAACGCCGTGGCGCGCTCACTAGAGTGGGGCGGCACGTGGACAGAATCGTGGTAAGGGAAGTGACTAAGCGACGAGTCAGTCTTGTGACGGCAACAAACAGACCTCCACTTCTCCTATGCGAGACTGTCGGTTTGCCCGAACGTAGAAAGTGGTGCGTGAACATTATTAGTATTGTACCTAGTTATTGCTTTGGGGGGAACGCGAAAAATTTCAGATGATTATTTTGAAAGTGAAATACCAACTGATTTGCTGTATCATCGTGTTTTATTGAAAAACGGATGACTGATGACGGCACTATCGATCAGCCATCGCTGACGCCGTCATATTCATATATGACGTACTCGCGCGATCAATCATGTATCATGCTCATGTATGTACATCATAATTTATATAAACGATCCTGTGATTGTGTATTCGGGCGATAATCGCTCTTGGTTAGGACAAAGGCGATGGGTCACACTCACAGTGCCGTCCGCTAAGCCAACATAAAGAGCATAATAAAACATTTTAAAGAATAACTATGGAGTTTCTTGCCCATTCGTCTACCGTCTGGAAGGGCCTAGTACCAATACAATTTTCTTGTAAATTTTGACATTCTAAAATGCCTTTTAAATATTTGAGTTTCTAACAAATATTTGTTTAACACAGTTGATGGCAAGGACGGCGTGATAGACAAGGACAACGGTATCCGCGTGTCCACTCCGGAGCAGCTCGCTAAACTGAAGCCGGCGTTCATCAAACCGCACGGCACCGTCACCGCCGCTAACGCGTCGTTCTTGGTAAGTAAAATAACAACAATTCACAACAACACAACAACATTTTTTCTTTCTATGTGGGGCATGGTATTCTCGTGAAAAAACACTTCCTCTCTCCTTAAACTTCATCATTTCATGTTTATTGTTATATATATATATATATATATATATATATATCTAACTATGTATATATTATATATTTTTTAAATATTTATATAGATAAGATAATGCTTTACGTGTGTATGTATTTATTGTATATGTAAACGGTACACCACTGACTACCTGCAGTATTGTCTCTCCTTCTTACTTTAATCCATCCAAAGGTTGTCTGTAAAAGATCGCTTTTAGCGATAAGACCGCCCATTGTGTCACCCTATGTAAAATTTTCAAATTTATGTCTGTAATTTTTATGGTGTACATAATAAAGAGTATTCTATCTATCTATCTATCTATCTATCATGGTACAGCGATACAAACTCAAATCAGCGCAGACCGTCGCCGATAAGCGCTGTCAAGTTCCTATCTGAATTAGACGGGTGGATTTGGCGAAAGGTATGAAAACTACTTGCGCCTGGCCAGTGTGGACAACCAGCTCTTGTCGGCGCTGAGAAGCGTTGACATATCGGCGCCGGTAAAGAGCGTTCTACATGAATACACCTTAAGAGCGTTTATTCTGAAAGTGGGCAACGTTGCAAATAGATGTCAAACATTTCGCTGTTTTGATTTTGGCAATATTACTGTAAGGAAATATGTATGGGTAACTAGTTCTCTCTGTCTAAAATATTGATTATGAAATGCAATAAATAATATCGTAACACCGAATATTTAGTTTTAGTAGTAAAAAAGGGATTGGCAACTTTCCAAATGCCTTTTTTACACCTAAAACCGGTTACAACTTAAATTCAGTGTTATAATTGCAATTTATTATTAAAATTCTAGTAAGTTAGCGATATTTCATAGTTCCATACAGTAATATTGCCAAAATAATCAAAACAGGTAAATATATGCGACATTGCCAACTTTTAGAATCAACGCTCTAAGGTGTTTCATGTATGTTGCTGGTTGTCAACTCTGGTCGGCGCAGGCAGCTTTCATACTTCGGCGCCGAGAAGCACTGGCATATGAACGCCGGTCACCAACTTCTACATGCTACTCTTAAGAATGCTGTATGATTGTAGAAAGGACACTGCCATTTTTACAAATCTTAAAATTCCCCCTGTCTCTACAGACTGACGGCGCCTCTGCGTGCTTAGTGATGTCTGAGAAACGCGCTAAGGAGCTCGGTTTCAAGCCCAAGGCGTATCTGCGTGACTTCACGTATGTCGCTCAGGTAAGGAATACGCATTTACTTTTGACATGCTTGCAGGATGAAGTATCCTGGTGATTTTTACATTTTATTTAGAGGAATACAACTATATGCACTAGGTGGTAGGAGGAGCTCGTGGCTAAGTAATAACAGCCGCGCGGGTCGATCCATCAGGTTAAGCTACGCTTGCCGGGGTTGGGCCGTGAGTGGGTGACCATCTTTACATACCGAGACTCCTCCGTGCCTCGGAAAGCACGTTAAGCCGTTGGTCCCGGCTGTCATTCGTAGATCTTTGACTTTACGGGTCGTCAGAAGCCCGAAAGTCCGACAACCACTCTTACTAAGGGGTATCGTATTACCCAAGTACTAGGTTGTGGAGACCAGATAGGCGCTCGCTCCATGTAAAATACTGGTATTCAGCTGCATCCGGTTAGACTGGAAGCCGACCCCAACATAGTTGGGAAAAGGCTAGGCAGATTGATTGATATACACTAAAGTGCTAAATTAAATAACTAGTTAGCTTACAAAAACACAATTTAGAAGTTGAAGTGAGACTCCTCCACATCGCTGTGATCCAGAAACGTACCCAGAGGACTGGCAGCATTGCTTCATTGAATGGCTATGCTAATTCCATATTAACAAAGCCAACGCTCCACGCGACCGTGAAGCGACCAGTCGGCGAGACATTTCCATAAAAGGCTGGTGGTTGGGCTTGAAGACATCTTCGAAAATAAATTAAATGTTCTCAACTAGAGAAATCGTTTATTTATTTTGTATGTTTCTACCTCGTTTTTTTAATGGTGCTTTTTTTAACCTTCCAAGTCATTTCGCATTCTTGAAAACATCTATAAGCTAAGACATATTTTGTCCATGTTTAGGATCCCGTTGACCAGCTGCTGCTGGGACCTACGTACGGCATCCCCAAGATCCTGGACAAAGCCGGCCTCAAGATGAGCGACGTCGACACCTGGGAGATCCACGAGGCTTTCGCTGTAAGTAATACCACATAAAGATAATCGAATAAAACTCCGTATCGAAGAGTAACTATGAACAAAAAATGTTAAGTATATTAGCATAATATTTCATAATATAAGTTAAATTAAAAATTAAAAAACCGCCGACAAAAACAAAACATCTAATTTTTTTTTTTTATCGCTACGAACAGATTCAATTAAATTCAAAATCAATTTTTTCAAAAAAAATCTAAATTGGTTTAGCCGTTTGGCACCTACGATTGCGCAGACAGACACACAGATACACACGTTAAACTTATAACACACCTCTTTTTACCGTCGGGGGTTTTAAAAATTAAAGAAAACACTCTCAAAGAAACGGAAGCCCCTCGACGTTGTACACTTATAGCGCGAATTTGAACGCTTTCAGAGCGGTAGTTTTACGTGGGTATGCAGTGTTATTTATTTTTCTAATACACAAGTAATAGAAAAATAAATAACATAATTTGTGTATGTAAATACTGTAAAATACATTTACGCTTCAGCAATCTTTTCGGTTATTTAATTTAGTTTTAAACATTAAGATTTATACTATCTGAGTTACTCATATAGTTATAAATTCCTACTGGTTTATAGTGCGAAAGATTTTCATAATATTGTACATTTTCAGGGCCAAATTCTGGCTAACTTGAAGGCCATGGACTCCGACTGGTTCGCACAGACCTATCTTGGCCGTCAGTCTAAGGTAAGACTATTTATTTATTTAAATATATTCATCCTCCATAGTTCATTAAAATTCAATTTGCTGGTAATGTTACTTACTTTCCAATATAACAAATTATGTCTATACTCCATTTGAAATAAGATTAGACATATAGATAAGCCTTTTTTACATTCCGTTCAACCGATTTTGAATTCTATTGCGTTGGTGGCATGACAAATGGCAGCAGATAGACGCAGTAGATATTGTGTTACTTATTTTGCTTTTAATGCTATCCTTATGCCTACGGTATAGAAGTCAAAATCGGTGGAACGGACTGTAAAAGGGTTTGTTTTAATGTCTAATCTTATTTCAAATGGGGTATAGGTATCCCCAAGTTTATTTTTTCCTATCCTGAGCTGTCCCACTCCTGGGTAAATACCTCCCTCCACTCCTTTCATCTTTCGCGAGCCCGCGCATCATATTATTATTATTTAAAGTGTGTTAGCATATATTATGTAAATAAATTGAATTTATTAGACAATTATAGAGCAGTGGTAGCCCAGTGGTAACGGCCGCGACTTACGAGTTGTATGTCGTAGGTTCGAACTCTGCCAGGCGCTTTACTTTGTGTAAATAATTTCATCACCACTGCTCTCAAAACTGTGAAGGAAAACATCTTGAGGAAACCGGCATGTCCTAGAATCAAAAATTCGAAGACATGTGACATCTACCAACCCGCACTGGGCCCGCGTGGTGGATTACCCCCCACTCCATCTCACAGAGAGGAGGCCTGTGTCCAAGCAGTAAGAACTTTATAGGCTGATTATGTTAGACAATAATTTTGGCAAAAATCGTCACGCACTGGACACCTGAAGGAGGAGCTGATGCCTTTAAAATATGCAACACAATGTGCACAGTGTTTTTACACTTTTTACCAATACAACACTACGAGGATGGCGGCCGATCTCGCCCCCCTTCAACCATCCCCCCTCCCGCTATTCATACCGAGGGGGTCTAACCATGGCTAAATTGTATGTTTGTTGTGTACAGGTTGGTACTGTAGACCTTAGCAAGTGGAACAACTGGGGAGGATCGCTCTCTATCGGACATCCCTTCGCAGCCACCGGGGTGAGTCATACGCACAGATTTTTTAACCCTTTTAGGCCCCGGTGGCATCACCGGTGATGTCACTTGGTCCCGGCAAGTATATTCATGGTTTCCCCCTGGTGTCAAACGCAACATGTTTGTCTGTTTAGTTAAAAGAACTTGTGAATATGAATATCTCTCTATTTATTAAAAAAGAAATGCTGCTCTTTGGTAAGTGCGGAACGGTTGGACAGATTTAGCATATTATTGTTTTAAAATTTTCGTAATAGTCCGGTTCTTCCGAAATCAGGTTTTTCCGGAATGAAAGAATTGTAAAGTTGCCGGGAAAATTGAAAAAATCGGGACAAACTGAACTTGTATCAATGATTTGGGTAGTGTTTGGTTAGTCGTCGTCGTCGGGCCAGCTAGTTTTATAATTATTTAAATCATTCAATACTATTTTGCAGACATGTATACTTAGTTGAATCATCCTTTTACAGTAAATGAACAAAATTAACTAAAAAAAAAAATACAAAAACATTTTATTAATGAAATCTTCAGCATCTTTACGACTGCAAACTGAAAAAATACTTCATTTTGGTATTATTGCAAAAAAATAATTAATTTTTTAACCTTTCCAGCCTTCTCACAATGAATATCTATTGTATTATATTAATGAAATATTCCTTGTTACTTCTACAGGTCCGTCTAGCCATGCACACTGCCAATCGTTTGGTACGCGAAGATGGCCAGTTCGGCGTCATATCGGCGTGCGCCGCCGGTGGTCAGGGCGTCGCCATGATCCTAGAGAGACACCCCGATGCCACTCCTAACTAAACCATCATATTATGACGTAGCCGGGACGATAAATTAGTTGAAAGAAAAAATTGGCAGCAGAAATAGTGCTTGAGGCGGCAACATAAAATAAAAAATACAACTGCCGACAGAAGTAAAAACTGGTTTTAGCGCCATCTATATTCTGTCGTATAGCCCTACGGCGCGTCGGTGAGGCAAATCCATAAGTTTAACCCCCTACCAAAAATCGCTCAACGCGCCTAAAGAAGTTTTCACTTCAAAAATAATATGTTGTGATATGGCAACACAGAAAGCAAATGAAAAAAAACGCGACGTATGCATAATCTCCTTTTTTGAGGTCGGTTTAAAAAAGGTGTTTGTTCTGTGACAATTTCCAAGAAATGCCAAAAACAAGGGATTTTCCCGGATTTTCAATGGGAAAATCCTCTGATATGTCCCTGGCTACGTTCATAATAAACAACTAAATACTGTCACTCTACACCAAAACTAGAGAATGTAAACACGTAAGTGCAAGGATGTGTAACCTAAATCCTAATGTCCGGATTAAATGAATCAGAAATCCCTAAAATAAGCCAAAATAACTTCCAGTAATTTATAATAGCTCTAAGAACATTCACTGACAAAATTCAGTCTAATTAAATTACTCAAAAACCGTTTTGATAACTATTTTATATAAAATGTACTTGATTGTACAAACGGATAACATAACGTAGTTACTTACACCCACATTTCGCCAGTTATGTTACGGATATATTATTTTATATATTTTTTAGTTTCTTAATGTGTCTTAGTGTCTTGTAATCTGTTAGTTTAATAGCATCTGTGTAAGGTCAGTGTCCTGATATTTATTTCATAATCATTAGTTTTAAGAGTACATTTATATATCTGATGATTTATGTTGTTATTAAAATTTATTCGAAAATTCTATTTTGTGTTGGCATTTTTTTTAAATCCTGTACTGCATTAAAACAATCACAATGACCTTCTACAATGTGGTCGATGAATCATAGCCGGTCTGACAGGCTCTTCGAACTTTCGCGCATGTTCTAGAGATGGGTTGTAATAGGTTATACACGATATCTATGAATGTGTTATGAATGTGACTGTGACAAAAAAATCACAGCTCCAAATATCTGTAATTAAATCACAGTCTGTTATTTTTGCACGGACGATAAATACGCAGCCCGTTATTTTTGTACGGACGATAAATACGTATTTAAATCTCAATTGAATATCTTCTTTATTTCTTTTCGTTAAAGTCGAAAATCGTATCCGAAGTTTTAACAGTAACAGCCGCGGTAACAGTCTTGAGGAGCTGTGATTTTAAGTAACAGATATTTTTTATCGTTAGGAGCAACTGTTATCTGCTATTTTTTTATATCTGTGACGATAAATATGCCTCACTCCTAGCATGTTCTCACTCACACTCGCCTCATGTCACCATTTGGTTTCTAAAAAAATTTTCTGTACAAAGGAGATCATTCACCGTCCATAAATTTTTGGGCTATACTGGGTGTTAGGGTAGACACCGTTATTCTTGAAAGTAGTGGTTAGAAAAAGTATACTATAGATGACACCAAACCACTAGTTTCAGGGATAACGATGTCTACCCTAACACCCTGTATATGTAAAAGTATCCGGCCAAACAAAAAAAAGCTATATTCTGAAAGAGTACGTTTTTCTCTTAATTTATTATTACTACAACCTATTACTTTAATTAGATTACTTTTAACTATTTTAACTAAAACATACTGAAAACAGTATTTTTCAAAATCGTATAACAGCTCAGGGAATTGCCCTACAGATTTTGTCTCATTGTGAAAAGTGAAGAGAATAACATGCTCTAACGGAATATATAATTTTTTTTGGATGGCCGACACTTTCACAATTTAGCCCAAAATGAATGATGTCCTTTCGGGCTGGTCATAATTCTTCAACCGTGTTGTAACTGTAGCAGCGGTAACGGCCCCCGATAGCCCGGGAGGTACCGTTGCATTTTAGGTAGTGTTTTTACGCCGATCGGTTGCCATCTTGTTCAATAGATCTCGAATGACTGATAAGTGAACCGAGCGTCAGCTGACGCACCCGCGGTGGGTGTAGGATTGAAAGGTTACGGAAGTGGTGAAAAAAAATTAAAATTTAAGTCATAGTACGCCGGCTGAAATTTTTTTCATATAAATGTTTACATCATACTGAGCTGAAAAAAAATCATCAGCTGCATGGTGGAGGGGGGATATACACCAATGGAAAGAGTTTTCCATGGAAAACCTTTGCTACTAACACGACTTTTGCTAGTTCTCAGTCAGTTTGGACTTAATGACCTTATCACAAAATATTTCCTTTGAAGAGATCTTTCCATTGGTGTATAGCTTATGGCTATTGGGTCAAGAAAATTCCTTAACTTCGGTACCCCAGTAGTAACACTTATTTAGGTCATTAACTCCAAACTGACTAATAATAGGTAAAAGTCGTGTTAGTAGCAAAGGTTCTCATTGGAAAGTTCTTTCCATTAGTATATATCTTATTTTTATTGGCCTTCAGGGCAGAACCCCATAAGCAGGGGTCCATTCTCCTTTGACAAGACTGTAGTTTAATAGTTACGTTTGCAAAAACAATCAGCTGGGTGCGGACAGGGGACCCTGAAATAAACTGTGCATTACTCGAATAATCTATATCTTTAGTGCGTCAGCTGACGGTCTTTCCACCGCTACTCACGCAGCTGATTGTTGTTTTCGTACTTTTGATAATTTAAATAGTCATCTTTGTTAAATTTCATCCGGCGTACTGTAACTTTATTTTACTTGTTTTTTTACAAGTTCATGCGAGCGGCTGACGCATAATCCCCCCTCCACCATGCAGCTGACGATTTTTTTTCAGCTCAGTATTATGTAAACTACTTATGAAAAAAAATTCAGGCGGCGCGGCGTACTATGACTTAAATTTTTTTTTTTTTACAACTTCCGGAACCACCCACACCCGCACCCACCGCTACCGGTTGGTTCACATAATGGTCATATAAGATCAACCTATGACAATATCAGCCGGCTTACTATGACTTTTTCATTTGCAACAGTACCTCCCAGGCTACGACTTACGAGTTGTAGTTCGTGGGTTCGAACCAAGCAGGCGCATTACTTCGTTTTATTTCATCACTGCTGCTCTCAAAACGGCGAAGGAAAACACCGTGAGGACACCGGCATGTCCTAGAACCAAAAACTCGGAGACATGTGATATCTAACAGCACTGGGCGTGGTGGGTTACGGCCCACATCCTGTCACAGAGGAGGCTTGTGTCGCAGCAGTGGGAAGGGAAATGTTATGAGCTGATTATTCTATTGCAACTATCTCGTAAAGTTAGCAGGTCCACCCGATGTACAGTCAAGTATTTTATATCTTCGACACTTATCAAATTCTTTGCTCTACAAAGTCAGGAGTTTAGGACACTACCTTTTGAAGCTACGGCACTGAAGCAGAAAATTGCATAGAAAACTATATATAACTGCTTGTTATTGATAAGTGATAACAAAGATCTTTTTTTTTTCTTTTTTTTATAGGGCTTCTCATAGTTGTTTTTTTTAATGAAAATCGTAACTATGTAACCGGACTTTCCTGTGGCTGCCTTAATCTACTAGACTCACAGCCTCCAGCCAGGGGCATAAAACTATTCTAAATTATAACTAAGTGAGCGCTCGGCTTAGGGCGTCACTGACGGGAGGACAGCAAGGCGGGACGGGCTGGATCAAAATAGGATCATTATTATTATTAAGCGGGGAATTTAAAGCTACGTGCTCAGCTTCGGCGCGGGCTGGCACTTCATCGGACAAGGGACAAGGGATGATAACAAAGATCAAAATAGCATACATATATATTTCCCACAGAGTACTTTTATATATTGGACTGTCCGTTGATGTTGATATCAACTTATAACTGTGCTGTGGGCCTATACCATAGACATAGAGTACTGAGAGTTCCGTATTGTTATTTGTTGTACAGAGCGAAAAGTACGAGAGAAACAAAGCGAATGTAATGCTAGTAAGTATTGACCACACACTTTGCCTCTTTCTAGAGAGTGGTCACTTTTGTAAGGCTAATGGACCATTTAGACGGGGCCAATCCCCGAGACAATCCACTAAGCCAATTCATTGAGCCAGTAAAATGAAAAGATAAAATGACTTGAGGACAATCCAATGCAGTGGACTGTCTCTATTTACACGAGGCTATTATTTGATTGGCATAGTGGATTGTCTCGGCGATTGGCCTCGTCTAAATGGTTCATAACGCAATACGCTCAGTGCAATTCTCTATGTCTTTGGACTATATAATACCGACTCAGCATTATTTTATTGCGCTGTAATGTCAATATCGCAGATGGATTGTCGAATCCGCTGTTTTACTTAACCCGCTAGCTGTTTCACAAAACACCTTTGATAAGTATTGTATTGTTGATTGTAATTGGATTACAATTCTGTAAAGCCTTGTTACGGTCGCAACATACAACCTGAAAAAACGTAAGTAAATTTAAATTTCGCGGGCTACCTTAGTGCATTCCAAACATTCCTTAGGTTATGTATTTCCGGTGTTATCGAGAACTTTATCTATCCAGGAATCGAGCAATGAATGAACGATCAATCTACACGCCAACACAAAAAAAAAATGACTATAGCGATGCGTGTGTACCTCGCATAAAATTCCCTCAAACGATTGGACATTGAACTGATGCCCGAACGATTGTCTAGGGTTCCCCTTATACCTTATGGCAGGCGCAGAACACACAGCGGTGTATTGCCGCGTGTGGCCTTGTGGTAACCGCAAAACCGTTTATTTATGTGCCCGTACTTACAGTACAAAGATCAATCATGGCCACAGACTAAGTAGTACATCATGGCAGAAAAACCGCCAGAAATGAATACAGGCGATTCATTTCTTCATGTTACAAAATCTTACGGGGGTTTTAGCCATTCTGTTTACCACAGACACCGCGGTGTAGCCTACTGCTACTGCACCTCCACAGACTAAGTAGTGCACCTCTGTAAGTACTGCACCCACAGACTAAGTAGTATTACTGACTGCACCGTACTGCACCACAGACTACTAAGAGATAACTGCACAGACTAATGGGCCTACTGGCAGTAATAGACAAAATGAATGAACGAAACAGACAACAGTCAAAAACCATAGGCAATCATGGCAATCACTGTGGCGTCGTGCGAGCGGATATTGTTTATGCTCGACATTATTCTAAATCTTTTGGAAATTAGATATCGGACGTAATTTTAATCAAAATTTCGTCTATTTGGTGCATGTTTTGTGAAAACTTGCGTGCATTTGATACGTTTTCTGAAACTGTTCATAGATACATTGAAAAGTGACGTATGAACGTTATGTGTATGCCATTGAGGCTAAAGTTTTTTTCGCGACCATTATAGCGGGAAATCTACGTTGTGACGCGCACAAACCGCGATTATTTGTCGCGAGCACTGGCGGAGTGTCGTAACAGCCTGGTTATGTGGCCATATATATTTTGACAGTGGACTCGTGATAAAATTTGTTTTATTTGACAATGTCGGAGGAAATGGCGGTGTCTGATAACACAACTGGGGACGAAGCTAAAGTTAGCAACGATGAGGCAACGTCGCCGACGGTGGCGGAGCCCGAGGAGGTGGCGGCTGAGACGCCGATCGAGCCTGTAGTTCCTGCTGTTGAGGAGCCCCCAGCTTTGGCGGAAGGTAATACAAAAACTTTCACATAACCTAAGTGCCAACATCACGACATACTTTTTCGACAATTGGATTGTATTTTTTTAGTTTTATTCATGCTAAAGTGCAGTTGCATCCTTTCTATTGAAGATTGAGGTCAAATATCCGCACTTCCTAAACTTATTTTAGTAAAAAACAATGTTAGTTTACAATCTCATAGCTTGGTAGTTAGTTATCAGTCTGGAATACCAACAGAGCATAATTTACTGTTAATTAGACAGTAATTAACAAACGCAGACACACTAATGTATTTGTAAAGCTGCAGCGAACTCATTTCACTATTATTTTATTGAAATCCATGATCGGCCTTGTATCGGTGAATACAAGATGGTGACATCATAATTTTGCTGCGCTACATTAAACTTTAAAGGGCATATGACCTTTTGAATTTATTTGTATAATACGGATAGTTGTACGTCAATATTTTGTAAATTGAATACAAATGTAGTACGCTACTGAGATAAATGTCTTAACTATGAATTGAATATATGCATATTTTGGCTGTGTAATAGACAAACATCACTTCACTCCTATTTATTGAAATAGCCATGATTGTTTAATTTATTTTTAGCCTCAGAGGCGCCAATTTTCCTACTTTCAATGTTATTTTCAAACAGTTTTCCCACTAGGCATAAAGTAATATGTTAATCACAGCTTTTTGGCTTTCAAAGCTGTATTATGAGGTAGCTCTTAACATAATATTGTTATACATAGACAAACATGCTCAGATTTACATTATAAACATTACATTATTGTATAAATGTTGGTCTTTGACCTGCTCGCTATTACTGACACTTTGGTATGATTGATCCCATGTGTCTTGCACAGTCACCCGGTGTGTTCAGAAGTTTCTTAATGAAATGTGCTTTTTGAATGGATGGACTTCTTGATGCAATCTTGCCCTTATCCCAAGCTCACAAAAACATATGGAAGCATACCTCTTTGTTAGTTGTCATCTCGGTATTCACTCTCATTCTAGCCGTATCATCATTCTAGTACAGTCCATTCATTATTTTGATTAGTCTTTCCCTGCTCTTATAGCCGTCTACATTCTTACTAAAAAATTTCTTCAATTGTTTTTTTTTTTTTCCATGTTTGTTTTTGTGGTTGATGCAGTATGTCTTCTCATCATCCTAGTATTCACCCTCTTTCTAGCCATATCATCTTTTTATTAAACAATCCATCCACAGTTTTTTTGGTCTTCCTTTACTTTTACTGCATGGATTATGGAATGCATAAGAAGAGTTTTTCATTGTTTATACTTTAATGAACTAACCAACCTTATCTTTACAGTAGACCCAGGCCCAGAACTAGAACCAAAAATCGAGAAAAAACCAGAAGTGAAAGAAGAACCAGAATTTGACTACCCAGATGTACCACTAGAGACCCCAGAAGTTGACTTAGATATTAAGAAGGAGGAAGAAGTAGATGTGAAAGATGAAATTGAGACATTTGAGCATAATATTGAGGAAGACCTTAAGAGAGGAATCAAGCGGAGAGCCTCGTTCGCTTTCAGTGATGTTGGCGATGAGGAGTTTAAAGGCTTTGATGAGATCAAACTAGAAGTTAAGGCTGAAAACTACAGTCGTATTTTGGGTAATTATAATTACTAATAAAAATAAACTGTTTAATCGTAATCTGATATCTTGGGTCATTGAATAATTGATAGTTATAGCTGCAAGTGACAAGGACACGTATTGATCTGCCCTTGTTGTTCAAAATCATAAGTCATTTTATATTCAGATCAGGCTGAGTATCTGAGAACTCTTTGAATGTCAAAATTACAAGCGATAGTCCCCCAAAACACCCACCCTTCACCACTTTCTAGGGGGAAGAGGAAGTGGTGCAAGAAACACCGCAGAAACAGAGCTATCTGTTCACCAACAATCAATTAATTTACCAACATTTAGTCAAAAAACAGTTGCATGTTCTTACCTAAGTTAACTATGGCCGCTTTCACATTAGGACGTGAGCAGCGCGACAGTAGCGCGGCAGAAGCACATTCCTTCACATTATAAGAACACGTACGTCGGTCTGTCGGTCACAGCCAATTTGCTCAAAATTTGGTACACATCTTTCTGAGAATAATGTGAAGGAATGTGCTTCTGCCGCGCTACTGTCGCGCTGCTAAAGTCCTTATGTGAAAGCGGCCTTAGTATTGTCACTGTCTATTTTCAAGAGATGCATGACTATTATTCAGTATAATTGATATCATTAAGGTCCGTCATAAAAATAGTTATGAAATGCTACTGTATTACATCAACATTATCCATGTTATGTTCAGAGCGACTGGAGGCGGAGGTGACAGCAGCTAGCAGGGACCTGGTGCCACTGAGGACCGTGATGGCTACGCCCCCCGCACCCGGTAGAGCCTCCAAACGACCGCGCAAAGATACCGGTAAGTACATGGTTATAGAGAGCAACTCATGTAAGGTAATGGCCTGGTAAAAAGTTCAAGTGACAGATAAATGGAAACTTTTGTTAGTAAATAACTCCAATTACGTACTACCTCCTACATCAACAAGTTACTGATAGAACTAAGCAGCCTATAGACTGGCATCCATGTGTTTTAGTAAGTTTTGTGAAAATCCTTTTCGAAGAGGGTCAAATCTAATTAATATTATAAACGCGAAAGTTTGTAAGTATGGATGGATGGATGTTTGTATGTTTGTTACTCTTTCACGTAAAAACTACTGAATGGATTTGGATGAAATTTGGCAAACAGATAGTATAAACTATCTGTTTGCCAAATTTCAACCTGGATTAACACATAGGATACTTTTTATCTCGATATTCCCACGGAATCGAGACTTACCCGGGTGAAACCGCGGGGCGTAGCTAGTATAGGTATAATCTGTTAGCAGTGGTGACCCAAGAGTAACTGCCTCCACTTACCGAGTTGTAGGTCGTAGGTTCGAACCCAGACAGGACAGGCACATTACTTTGTGTAAATTATTTCATCGCCACTGCTCTCAAAACGGTGAAGAAAAATATAGTGAGTAAACTGGCTTGTCCTAAAACGAAAACATCGATGACATGTGACATCTACCAACTCGCACTGAGCCCGCGTGTTGGATTACGGCCCACTCCCTCTCACGGAGAGGGACTCATCATTATAGGTTGATTCTGCAAATATGGGAATAAGCTATGTACAAACGCTACAGTTAATAAATACCAACCAAGATGACGCGACCCACTCCGCGATTACTGTAAGCTGTGCTTTAGTACGGAGCGGAGTGGGGCGCGTCTTCGTGGATGGCACTATCTATACCAGCCACAAAAACACGGGATAACTGATAAACATACTATCAATTCTTTCTTGTGCAACCACAGCTAAATCTAGCAATAAGCAAATTCTACCACAGACTACCTTGAATTTCTAATTGCATGCCAACTGCAGCAGTGTTGCAACATCCTCTTCTAAATCTTGAGTAAAATAATTGTTTTATAGTGTTGCAAAACAACATGTAGCTTACTTAGTTTAAATCACAGAGTCGGATTAAGTAAGAAAACATTTTATAAACTAGATTTTTTACAATATTATACTGACCCACATGCTATGACCGTTACTGGCTTTTACATTTTTGATAATTTTTAACCGACTTCTTCAAAAAGGAGGAGGTTCTCAATTCGTCTGTATGTATTTTTTTTTTGTGCGTATGTTACTCGATTTCTCCGCCAATTATGAATCGATTTTGATGATTCTTTTTTTGTTTGGTAGGTCATGCTTCAGAGGTGGTCCCATATAAATTTTATTAACGTTGCTTGCGTAGTTTTTGAGTTAGCTTCAATATTACGTATTTTTTCCCACTTAGTGTATGTAGATGTTATATTGATTGACTCCGTCACTGTTATTTACATAGCAGGTCGAATTTGTGTGGGGTACGTACCACAACTAAAAAGTGAAAAATAAAAACTTTTTACAAAAAAAACAACCGACTTCCAAAAAAAACACAAAAAAAGTGAAAAATAACTTTAATTTCGGAAGTCGGTGGCAAAAAACGAAAATTGAAAGGTAAAGTCACCGACTTCCGAAATTAAAGTTATTTTTCTCTTTTTTTGTGTTTTTTTTGGAAGTCGGTTGTTTTTTTTGTAATTATTAACATATTTTGATAACTGGATCTATACTAAATTAAACCATGTTCTCAAACTTACAACAAAAAAAACAATAATTTAAAGAATTACGCTATAATAAAAAAAGAGGTTTTTTTATTGCCTTCAGTTGTACAAAAACACTTAACTAAACACTATGCAGCGTTACAACTAGGGGAAACAGTGTTTTCGATGAACTCTGGCACCCAAGGTAAGATTTAACTTGTGTTTAGGGAGCCAGCGTCCTCGCCTATAATTTGAACATATCAGTAGTTGTAGGACGAGCACAGTATATTATTAATAAGATAACTACTTACTAGTAAATGTATATAATGATGAATCCTATTAAAGTACCTATGTGGGGGTATGTGTTGTGTAGTTGGTGCTGTATTTGGAGAGAGAGAAATTTGACGAAAACTGGTGTTTATTTATTTATATATTCTTTATTGTACACCACAAAAATATATAACAAAAAAACAATAACAAACACTACAAAATATACAATGGGCGGCCTTATCGCTATCCGCGATCTCTTCCAGGCAACCTTGGAATGGACAGTGATATGCGTGGACATAAAATGGGGCTGTCGTAGGTGCAAATAATAAGTCTATAATATACTAAAATAGATACACATATACATACATATCCTAAATAATAATAGATACATACATACATACATACGAAATAAGTATATGTGAGTCTGTATATAATAATAATGATTATATGACTTTATTCAACTAACTAAATAGGTTAAGCGATTTATACATGTAGTAAATCTTCGGTCTTACCGTAACTCAGTGTCAGTAGCCACTTTGTGACCTTGGACTTACATCCATTTCGGCACATGGGAGCAATGGTGCATAGTTTGTTAATTTTATTATATAAATGGTTGGACAGAATATCGTAATGACGCTGAGCAAGGGCCGTTCTGCATTCTCGAGTTGGGCATACCTCGAAGCATCTACGCTTTTTAGCAGCATTCGGCTTGAATACCACAGAGGGATGCTTGCGCAGAATAGTGCCAACAACAAAGAGCTGTCTCACAGTGAGGACCTGACATTCGGTGTGGAGAGCTGAGGTGGGATATCTAAAAGGCTTCGAGGTCATAACCTTGAGGACAGCTCTCTGTGCTCGTTCCAGAGGCAGTAGGGTTGTCTTGGGAGTCCCACCCCACACCGTGATGCAGTAGTTTATTATGCTTTGACATAAAGCATAATAAACCGATTTTAGTGTATGGAAGTCCGCGGAATGCCTTAGTTAAAAAAAAATATATATACACTTGCGGACTCGCGCTATGAGATTGCTAAGGTGAGGTGATAATGCTTTTGGAACACCAGAAACAATGAAAAAATATGGTCTTTCATTTGTTTGTATTTCATAGTTCAAACACATATGCTTACACTAAATAAATAAATGAATTGTTGTTACAGATGGATCCAGGCCATCATCAGCATTATCTTCAAGATCTGACGGCGACGGCGCTACTGATGTGAGTTCTTTCATTCTCCTTGAAATCACGCTTTTACTAACATTTCCTCATGTGTCCTCTGTTGAGTACGGCCCTTTCTTTGGCAGCTACAATAGATTACATTACATCTCGAAATTAGAAAATCAACTCATAAAAAAAAATTGGAATATTTTAAATTCTGTTTTTAAACTGTGTGTAAGACAGAGATAGCACTATTGTAAGCTGATGCTACACGATATTAACCACATTTACACATTGAAACTCCACACTACTCGGTATAATTTCTGATAAGGACCGAAAACATGAAAAATGTAATACTATATGCCACTGTTCTACAATTAGAAGAATGAAATATTTGCGCTCTAGTGTAATGGATTCTGTAATTTAAAAGGCAATAAATACCAAATGTAAAGAACAATCCTTCATAATAGGAATATTTTAGTACTAAACAAGGTGTAATGAAAATCATACCAAAATTGAAAACAAAATTCTTTGTTAAGTTAGGTTTAAAAAGTTCAGAAAAGAACGAAATGGACAGGTTATGTCCATCATCAATTAAAATCTTACGAAAATTACTTACTACTTTTGCTAGTCAAGTTTTTAATTTTCGTAAGATTTAATTTACTTTTCAGGTGCCTCTTGAGAAGAAGGAACTTAAAAAACAAAAGAGAAAAAAAGTCAGATTTACCGAAAAAACCTTGGCTCAATCTGTTCAGGTAGTAAAAACAAAAAGGAAAGGCATTAGAGAAGCTTGCCGTCACAATGGTGTACCTCGCAAAACAGTCCAGGACCGACTCTCAGGTAGTGCTAAAGAACAGCCTCGAAGATTTGGACCAGAGCCCATCCTAGGCCTTGATGGTGAACAAAAAGTAGTGGAATGGATCAAAGAATTAGCCAACCGTGGATTTTCTGTAAGCAAAGAATCTTTCCTGAAATCAGTAGCAATATTAATAAACGAAATTGGAAAAGAAAATAAGTTCCCGAGTTTCTGGGTACCCAGAAAACAATGGTACCTAAGTTTTCTTAGGAGGCATCCGGAGATCACCATAGAACTTGAAGGAATTAAAAAGGCCAGGGAAGCGGCAACAGAAAACGTTATAAGAAAGTGGTTTAAAGATCTTGAAGCTTTTCTGACTGAAAGAGGAATGACAGACATTATGAAAGATCCTGACAGAATGTTCAATGCTGATGAGACTAGATTTTCATTATCTCCAAATTCAGGTAAACTCCTCGCCCCAGAAGGCTACAAAAATGTTAACAAGTTGAAAAGAGGTAATAAAAACAAAACACTTACGGTTTTCATAATGATGTCTGCATCGGGGACGGTTTGCCCTCCACTTTTGGTGTTTCCGTGCATTGGTATACCCTTAAAATGCGATATTAGAAAATGTACCACACCATTGGCTCATAGGAAGATCTGAATCAGGTAAGATGAGGTTAGATGTTTTTTACGAATACATTGCTAACGGCCTAAATAACTGGTTAGTGGAGAATAACGTCAAGAAACCAGTAATCATTTTCGTGGATGGGCAAAAATCACATATGTCGATGCCTTTATGTAAATTTTGTGAAGAAAATGGCATCATTTTATATGCTTTACCCCCGAATGCTGCTCATATAATGCAACCAGCTGCTGTTAGTGTGTTGAGACCTTTGAAACAAGACTGGAAAAGTACCCTGAAAAACTGGCAAGCCAAACCTGAGAACCTTAAGAAAACTGTGACAAAGACAAATTTTAGCAAAGTGTTAAAAGAAATCCTAGATACAGATATGATGACAGAAACTATAAGGAACGGATTCAGAAATTGTGGACTATTCCCCTTTGATGTAAATGCAGTGGATTTCACGAAATGCATAGTGAACCATCAAGGAAGAAGGCAAGAGACATCATTATTCTCCGGTGAGTTAACGAAACTAGACTTCTCGACGGCAATAAAAATGATTGTTTTAATAAAGGACAAATTGTTAGAGAAAGGGATTGATCCAGATACCGTAATCAATGAAATAGAGTTGGCGAAATCGACCTTGAACGGACATCGTCTGATTACTGAAGGTGCCAACTCTTCTATGGTTGAATCTCGTGAAATAACCAATTCAGATGATATGACTAAGTCAAATGTCGATACCGCAGGGGATAGTGTAGACAATGAGTGTTTGCTTAGTGAATTAAGATCAATTCCAAATTAACAGATTCCATTGATCGTTGATGTCGTTAAATGACATTTCTGTTTTAAAAATAAGTCCAAATAAAAAATTTCAATTTATTCAAATTAAGCTGAGAATCAGCACTTTTTGAACGTCAAAATTACATAAGGCAGTCCCCCAAAACGCCCACCCTTCACCACTTCCTAGTATACAATAGTCTAGTATACTATAGTCTAGTATACTATACTATACTATAGTCATACAATAGTATGAAAAGTACTTAATTATCATTACGAATGAAAAAAAAAAACATTAGTTGGATGTTATGTTACTGTTGAAGACGTTCCTAAAGGAGATATAGAGCATGATAAGGCATCGACATATTTTCAAAGTGACTATGTAGCATCTACGTCAAAAGTTATTTAAATAACTGAAGTGTGCACAGTCCTGTCGTCAAAAAATCGATCCAGAAGTCTAATAACCTCAATACGGATTAAGAAGCTTAATAAATACTTCGTATGCTGAGAAAACGGATCCTTTTCAAAATCATTGATTGATTCCCCTTTTGTCCGAGAGACTTGGTGTTAAGATTATAATTAAAATTGTTGATTTAAAAGTATTGCTTTTTTAATTATAGAACCTACTAGAGAAGCAAATCGTTTTTTGTGTCATTTTTCAGTAGAATAGTGGCTGATCTTTATTTGTGTTTGTTCGTACATAAATCTCTTACAAACCCAAAAAAGGAAAGGTCTGATCCGCTGCTGTGGATCTTGATTTTTGTGTTCAGCATAATTATATGATTGTCCTGTCATAAATCACTTACAAACCCAAAAATAGGAAAGGGCCTATTCATTACAGAGGACTTTTATACCATTCTTTACTCAGTAAAGCGTCGTATTCATTGGGAAATACGGTTGTTTTTTTCTCGCACTATCAAAATATGTTCCTGGGAACAACGCAACCTTGTTTTTGAATGAATACGAGGCTTAAGGTGCCTACAATTTTGCTCGATTTTTTTGATATATTGATAAACTGTCTGAAAAGTCTGGATTCTTTGTTTCACAAATATTCGTACAGAGATAATGTCTCTACAGCTTTGATTTGTGAGGAAATTGTCATATTCACCAGTATTTGAAATTAAGGTGCCAAAAAACGCTCTGTATTTAGACAGCCGTTATTGTGTGTTTTTTTTTTTTTTTTTTTTTTTTTTTTTTTTTTTTTTTTTTTTTTTTTTTTTTTTTTCGCCAGAGGGCGTGGTACTGTAAACACTCTTAACGTGCGACTTCCGAAAAAAAATCAATTTAATTCCAAAATACGAACAATTTTGATAGTGCAGTGTCACGGACAGAATTGGAAACGCATAAATTAAAGGTGGAAGTGTGGACAAGTGGAATTAAACACCTAGTGAAGTGCAAAACACAAATAAAATTGCCTTGCTTTAACTATCAAAGTGTCCCCTAAAACGCAAGTGAAAGACTCACACCATCATAGCAAAACTATAGACTGTGTGGTGCAATAGTAAATAAGCCAAAATATTGTGTATATGTACCATTGAAGTTAAAAATAAAACTTATATAACCTACCAAAAAAACACGCAGTCATCACGCTACGATACTTGTAATAGCGACATCTTGTGTTAAGTAGATAAACTAAGTAGTATCATTTACCACAGAGCGCGTTCTGAGAAATCGATGCAGAGCGCACACGCAAGTAACAAATAGCGACACCTAGCGATAAAAATCCAGATAATTATAGTTCAACAATTAGTAACTAGAGGTCTCTAACAACAATAATTATAAAAACATCAACAAAAATGTCTCAAGAAATGGAAAAACTTTTGAGCGACTTGAGGGATAAAATTAAAATGGATATGAATATTACAGTGAATGAGCACGAGGAAAGAATAACAACTAAAATAAACGAAAACACGGATAAGAAGTTCAATCTTGTTCAAAAGGAAATTGAAAAGATACATCGAACAAATGAAGACCAAGAAAAGAGAATTTCTTTAATAGAGAAGCAAATTAGAGAAAGAAACTTAATATTTTTCGGAGTAGAAGAAGGGGAAAAATTATATGAAGATTTGGTAGGAAAAGTTATTATGGTTATTAATGAGATGGGTATAAACTGCAGCGAAAATGACTTGGAAATGGTTAAAAGAATGGGAAAACAGAAGGAAAACAAAATAAGACCAATAAATATCACTCTTACAACATACGGAAAGAAAATATCAATACAGAAAAATAAGAAAAAGCTTGAAAATACCAAAATCTATATCAAAGAAGACTTCCCTCCTCAGGTACTGGAAGTACGTAAATCATTACAAGCCCAGCTAGAGCAAGAAAGAAGCGAAGGCAAGAAAGCATACCTCAGATATGATAAGTTAGTGATAAAAGGTCACAGCCATAACATACAAGATGAAGTCAGTACGAATTCAACAAAAAACCCGCACTCCAAGAAGAGAGAGTTAGAAATAACACCTCCACACGAAGCAGGAAACTTGAAAACCAATCCAGAAGTACGGACAAAATTCCAAACGGCTAAGAAAAACAAGCTGTATAAGGATAACCAAAGCTCAATAACAAACTACATTAAAAAACGAAACGAAACTATGAGATCACCTTCGGCCACCTCAGTCGAAGACACAGATGAATAGCAACTAATAGATCCCCGTGATACCACCGCCAACTCTAGCAAAAATCAAAACAAAGAAACAAACGGAAAGACAACCAAACACCCTCCCCCAATATGGCTGGTCACCACGGGGGCAGTCGACCAAAACCCTCCAAAAAACAGAAACGAAAACAAGATATACGTAGCAACTTTTAACGTCAGATCCCTGGCAAATGAAACAAGAATCATAGAACTAGAATATGCGCTTTCAACAATCAACTGGGATATCCTAGGCATTTGTGAAACCCGTAAACAAGGATACATCGTAGAAGATAGAGATCAATACCGACTATACCTATTCGGAGAAAGCAAGGGAAGAAACGGAGTAGGTTTTCTTGTCAAAAAACAGAAACATATAACAGTACAGGATTTTATAGGTATATCAGAAAGAGTAGCACTGATTTATGTAAACATCCACGACGAGAACTTCACCATAATTCAGACTTATGCACCTACATCCAGTTCCGAAGAAAAGGAAATGGAATACTTTTACGAATCATTAGAAAAAGCGATTGAAAAAAGCAAAACTAATACAATACTTCTCGGAGATATGAATGCCAAAATAGGATTACCAAAAGAAAGAGAAAATCGTGTGATGGGCAAACATGGATACGGCAAAAGGAACAAAAGGGGAGATAGATTCATACAGTTCTGTCTACAATATGACCTCAAAATTGCTAACACTATGTTCAACAAATCACAAAAGCTTAGATGGACGTGGAAGTCACCTAACGGTACGGTAACGAACGAAATAGATTATATCGCAACGAACAAACCGCACATTGTCGAAGATTTCAACGTACTTAGTAACTTCAAACACCCAAGCGATCACAGATTAATCAGAATAAAAATAAACACTACCAGAAAGAACAAAACACGGTCTAACTTCACAACGAGACCACAGGAAAATATAAATTTAAAAATATACACAGAAGAATTAGCCAAGTACGAGGAAACAAAGAAGAGATCAGTGCAGGAGTATTACGACCACATAGAGAAAACTATCTTGCAAAGCTGCAATCGCGCTAATTTACCAAAGGAAAGCACACGCAAACAAGCAATCATTACAGACGAAATCATAAAACTCAAAGAAGAAAAACATAATTTAAAAAATAAAGATAACAAAACCAGACAAGAAAAAAACCAACTTAGCAAACTCTATAAAGTTATACATAAAAAGATTAAAAAAAACACCAGGAAATACAGACTAAGAATTATACAGAGCTTCCTAGAAAAATCTGGAGCCGTCAAAAAAGCTTATAAACATCTAACAACAACAAAAACACTTATGAACCAACTACATAATAAGTCAGGCCATCTAGTAACAAATAGAGACGACTTAATAAAAGTGGCTACAAATTTCTACAAAGAACTTTATAAAAAAGACAGCGGATACACAACAGAACCACAAATTAATCCTATAAATACAGACCATGTACCAGAATTCTGCAATAGCGAAATCGAAAATTCAATTAATAAACTCAAGCTCGAAAAAAGTCCAGGCCCAGACGGCATAACAAATGAAATGATAGTAACGGGAAGAAACACTCTAACTAAACCATTAACAACTCTATTTAATATAGTGCTGGCGCAAAAGGAAATACCCAGACAGTGGACATGCTCAAATATTGTACTTCTCTTCAAAAAAGGAGACCCGAAACAAATATCCAACTACAGACCCATAAGTCTCATGTCAAATCTGTACAAACTGTTCTCGTCAACTCTTCTGAGACGATTGACAAAAAACATAGACGAGAATCAACCAGTGGAACAAGCTGGATTTGTACGTAATTTCTCTACCATAGACCACATACATTCTCTGAAAATGATATTAGAAAAGTACAACGAATACGACAAACCTTTATACCTGTGCTTTATCGATTACAGTAAAGCGTTTGATTCAATCTCACACAGCTCTATATGGCACGCTTTATCATTACAAGGAGTAAGCAAAGAATACATCGATCTGCTAAAGGTAATATACAAAAACAGCAAGTCGAGAATTGTTCTTGAGAAACCAGGAATGAGTTTTAATATCGAAAGGGGGGTAAAACAAGGAGACCCAATTTCTCCTAAAATATTTATAGCCGTGCTGGAACAAATCTTTAGAGCGATGAAATGGGAAAGCAAAGGCCTAAATCTACATGGAAAATACCTGTCGCACCTAAGATTTGCTGACGACATAGTATTACTCTCAGAAGACCCAAATGAAATGCAGACTATGATAGAGTCACTATTCAAAGAGAGCAAAAAAGTTGGTCTAGAAGTTAACCAAAGCAAAACGAAACTGATGACAAATAAACACAAAACACCAGTAATATGTTCATCTGCCAACCTAGAGTACGTCGAGGAATACATCTATCTAGGACATCTCATTACATTTAGAGACTGCACTGACAAAGAAATAGAACGAAGAATCAAATGCACCTGGAACAAATACTGGTCACTAAAGGAAATATTTAAGGGCAAGTTACCGACCAAATTGAAAACTAAAACTATGGAAACATGCCTACTCCCTACACTCACATATGCTTGTCAGACATGGCCGCTTACAAAACGAAATATAGAAAAAATTAAAATATGTCAAAGAGGAATAGAGCGAAGCTACATGAATCATAAGCTAAATGATAAAGTCAAAAACAGTTCAATTAGAAGGAGAACCAAGGCAAAGGAAGTAACCAAGAAAGTGCTGGGCTTAAAATGGAAGTGGGCTGGACATGTTCAACGAGTAACAGACGATAGATGGACAAAAATCACCACGAACTGGTACCCATTTAACAAAAAACGTAGACCAGGCAGGCCACACAAGAGATGGAGCGACGATATTACGAAGATAGCCGGCAGAACATGGAGCAGAATGGCCAGAGACAGAACAGCTTGGAAACGGCTGGAGGAGGCTTTCACCGCTATTTACAGCAGGCCTTGTACACCAGAGAATTAATAAAAAAAAAAAAAAAAAAAAAAAAAAAAAAAAAAAACATACTAACTATAAGTACTTAATAAGAATACATATGTTTAGATATATAAAGAATAACTGTGCAAGGAAAATAAAGCTATTTTATTTTATTTATTTATTTATTTATTGTGTGAACGTTCACCGCTTTCTTAGGAAAACAAACCTTTACAATACATAATTATTATGATGGCAATTTTAACTTTAGCTGTAAGCGCTTTCCGATCTTTGTGATAAGGAGTCCCAACTTTTCTAAGTAAAACACGTAATACATGCCTGATTGCCTGCAACTCGCTTAAAAGTAGCTTGCATGACATTGTGACATTCACCAACCATAAGCAGAGGCGGCGTAAGGCATAGGCGAGGCCACCGCCTACGGCCTCGCGGTCCAAGGGGCCTAGCACATCGAAGATTTATGCATTACTTAAAAACCGTGATCCAAATCTTTAGAAATACTTTTTAATCAAATAAAGTTAAAGTTATAGGTTTAGTCATAGTAGGCAGTGGCAGAATAAGCCTGAAGCCTGTCGGGGGTCCGGGGCCGCAAACTGAGGGCCCCCCCCCGCACAGGTATGTAGAAAACTAAGAACGTAGAATTTACTAACGAGCGAAACGAGCACGAAATTTTCAAATCCCAAACAAGGCCAAAATATGTTCAGTAAGTAAAAGGCAGTATTTGTTGGGCGATAAATGTAGAGTGCTAAATGATGCAATGCAATGCAGGATGCGAGTAATTCCTGTTTTTATATAAATGTTCAAATGAAAATTTACTCTATCTAGAGTGCAAAAATTGTCGAGCTCGCTTTGCTCTCTCTAGCATCATGTATTCGTTTAATGCTCCAACTTTTCCGTTTAAGACTAATAGTCAAAAGAAAACCAAAACTGTATCAGGTGGTAGTGTGCAAAAATTTCGTGCTCGCTTCGCTCGTTAGTAAATTCTACGTTCTTCTTAGTTTTCTACATACCTGTGCGGGGGCCCTCAGTTTGCGGCCCCGGACCCCCGACCGACAGGCTTCAGGCTAAGTCTGCCACTGCCTACTATGACTAAACCTATAACTAAAAATACCTATAACTATAACTGACCTATAACAAAAAATATGACAGTCTCAATTATTTTTATTTTTTTATAATTTGTCTTCTTGCTCCACCAGAGGGCCTCCCGAAATGTATCTCCCGACATTAAATTTAGATCTTGCCCCGCTGCATGTTTTGTTACAATGACATGTTAGTAGGTGTACTAGTGTGTAAGTTACAGGCATTGTGCGCTTTTATGATTTCTCTAACGTAACGATATTATCGTGGACGTCTACGGCAGGGAAGTAAAATGTACGTAAAAAAAAACGTGCACGTTAAAAAATTATCTTGGACGGACATTTCAAAGAGTCTTCATATACTTCTATACTTTTTACTGGATATCTATGTCGTGAACGTTTTCTACCTTTCTAATACGCAGAGATACGACTGTCCTAACAAATAACGATCAAAAACGGTCCCTAATCTTTGTAATAATCCCTGCAATGTGATTCTTATGCCATTTTTATAAGGTATAAATTACAATGATATATATAATATCGACAAAAACCGAGCAAACGTTGTAGGCTCCATTGTTTTGTAACTAACACTTTTACACGTATTTTTTTTATCTAGCCAGCATTCCATATTGAGGTTGAAATCATACGCAAAAAGGTTAGGACTTTGTCCTATTTTTTGTATATTTCATGCATGCTTTTAGGGATATCGTACACTAGACGGCCACGACCACGACTTTTGGTCGCACTGACCAGGGCCCTGTTTATCAAAAGTTACAAGTCTACACATTCACAAGTTACCTATAATGTTTTTTTTTTTTGTTAAATTCATAGCTCATCTCCATATTAATAATCAGCCTGTATGTTCCCACTGCTGGGACACGGGCATCAGGTCATATCTCTCTTTTGATCACATTTTAAAAAGAAAATCGAATTTAAAAATTGATTGCGGTACTAAGCACGACACTTGTAAACTTGTAAGACGGAATAGGGAGTCGCCGCACACTCTCAGGATTTGCTATGATTTTCTACAAATAGTAACTTACAAAGAATGTTTTGATAAACAAAATCACGAATTAAAGTGTAAAAATATAAATACTTTTGAACTAATGACACTTGGTAATACAAGGCTTGTAAGTTTTGATAAACAGGGCACAGGTAAAGTGTAGAAACCGCCTAGTTTGCCGTTCCGACCAAGTGCGTGATTCGTATCGGTTTCTTGTCACCCTGTATGTAGTTTACGTGGTCATTGCGACCAAATATCGGCCGTCGGGGCCGTCTAGTGGGCGAGATCCCTAAGTAGGACATAGCACGTCGTAGTTTGCTGATGAATTCATGATATGTCTCTATGAAAAACCAACATTTAGCTCAGTGTATCGTAGTAGTTAATTTGATGTTTTTAATAGCTGTTGCCTGCGGTTTATCCACATCTGGAACTAGTGCATGTACTCAAATAAAATATTCTAATGTGGTAATTCAAGACATGAACAATCTGTGGGTCTAGTTGTATCAAAATCTGTTCAGCCGTTTATGCGCTGTTAAGTTACAATTACAAAGTTTCAAATGAGGAAATAAGTAAGATTAATGGCGAATTTTACTGAACTTTTATACCGAGTATATGTCTTATCCTGCAAATAAATGTTGAATTTTTGACTGTTTTTCTATACAATAACTGTCAGACAATTTTATTCCATGGATAAAAGATAAAACCAGTCCAGTATAGTAGGAATTGTCTGACCGGAGAAATGTAATGAAAAAAAATTATTAGTACAACAGTAAATGCATGCAGTATCAGTACAAGAGTAAATGCATGCTCAACTGGAATATAGAAATGACTGCATGATTTCTTATCGATGTTTATTAGAATAACATTCTAAGATAACTTTGTCATTTATTCAATAGAAACCTTAAAACAATAAGAAAAGAATAAGCAATTGAAAAAAATGGATTTAGCGTAAAGTTGCTATCAGCTTGAAATTCCCCAAAAACATTAAAAAAAAATTATTTATCCACTTTCTGGTCATTAAAATGATTAAAACAGTAGTCCGTTTCCAATATTCCCTTATTTCTTTCTTACAACTAACTTTCTATCACCCAATCACAGGCCAGTGCAACATCATCGCCCGCGCAACGCGGCGGTCGCCGAGCTACCATTGAGATGTCCTCTCCCTTACTGCGGATACCGTTGGAACGAGGCTGGAAGAGAGAACTGGTGTACCGCGCGGCTCTGGACGCGCATTCGAGGCGTAACGCCGATATTTATTACTATACGCCTTATGGGAAGAAGCTGCGGTCAACTAGAGAGGTAAGTTCATTGTTATATATAGTTCTCGTATCCCAGAAATCTCATATGACACTTCAAGACGACTTGAAAGTTTTTCTGAGCTCTGCTGGGGAGTTTCTTGCGTCCCTTCTCCCAGGAAAAGCGCAAAGAAGTGTTCTTAAATTAATTTTGGTACATACACTAACATAGTTTAAATATTAGAAAATATTTTTATCTAATTTTTAATGTATCAATGTCAATCTAGGTGATCAACCATGATTGTATACATTTTGCATGCCTTACGGTAGAATCACTTAAAACATGTAGTTTTAATAACACCAGTGTAACAGTGTTTTCTGCACAAATAAATGATTTGATTTGATTTGTAGGGCGTTTTGGGGGACTTTCTTATGTAATTTTGACGTTCGAAAACTGCTGATTCTCAGCCTAATTAGAATAAATGACTTTTGATTTTAAATGATTTCTCATGCTACAATACACCTTGAAGTGCAGAACGGGCATGAATTCGAGAATGTTGCGCCTAAAATAAAGTATTGCTCAGGCTAGTAGGTTGACAGTGGCGCTTGTGTCTAGGTTGCAATAAAAATTGAAGAAAGCCTGACCAATAGGCCTTTTATGTCCGATTCCTATAATTTACGGAGCGTTATTGGTTAAAATTAAGACTCTTATATCTTTACCAATACTGAAGCAAATACCTCATAGTTTTGCATAGTAGACCCTCCCCTATGGAAGTAGCTATCACAGGTAAAATTAACTTACGAATCTAATATATGCCCGGTTTGGCAATAAAAAATGCTACCATTGGTAAGCAAAACGATTCGTTTTCGTTTATAGAAATCGAGAATTAATGATAAATCGATATCGATCAAGATGGTGCTCAAACCGCAGTTTCAGGAGATTGCTAAAAGAGACAAACGTAATTAAAAAATATTCATTTTTTACAGGTCTCAGAACATCTTTCGGGCACGGGACTGACAGTAGATAACTTTTCCTTCTTCAAAGAACCACTCGGAGTTGACGACCCTGAGAAGGAAATCATAAGGTACTTTTTTTAATAAATTTATTTTTAGGTTTGATTAACATAACTTAAAATACCTTGAAAAGAGAGGGACAGAAGAATAGTATACCTATTATTTATAGGTCCCCCATGTAACTCAAGTTTTTATCAAATAATATCAATATGCGAATACCTCTTAGTATATTGACTAGCTAGTTAGGTTTCTGATCTATGATGCACAATATCCTAGTAGGTAGCCATATACTCACAAGACCATTAAACCTCGTATAGACTGGCGCAACGCGACAGCGCGACGCGACACTAACTATTCTAAGAAAACTTCACGGTATAACAATTACCGGTGTCGCGTCGCAGCCAGTCTGCACGAGGCATTAATCAACCAATGAAACTGGGGTTTATTTATAAACGTTGCTTAACCCGTCATATGCCGTAATTACAGACACAATTAAAAATCCATTGTTTCTCAACGAGATCTACGTTCCGGCATACCAAAGGTTAAAGTTACGATACGTCTAAACGTCAAAAAATGTATGGTTAAGCAGACCGTAATCATTACCCCATTATCATCAAAAAACCCAAATCATTTATTATAATTATATTAACTTTACTTTCTCCTACAGAGACGCTAAACTAATACGTCGCGTGGACTCCCCGGTCGCAGCAACAGCCGCGCCCGTGCAAGTGGAGGGCAAAAGGACTCCTAAGCCTAAGGCTCCTAAAGGAGCCAGTCCGGAACCCGTCCCTGCTGCTACCGCTGCAGCTGCTAACAAGTCTCCACCAGCGAAGATAAAGGTAAGGCTATTTGTTTATGTAATACTAGCTGTGGCCAGGGTTGCGGGAACGTCCGAAAGGGATACCGGGACCTTGGCAACAGGCAACTGAAGGAAGCCGGGTGGGTTTTAGTCAGTAAAAGTCTGACACGCCCTTCCGCTCCGCCCAGAGCGGAAGAAGTCATTTGATGATTTCCCACCCTCAATAAAAAAAAAAGCTGTTTAAGAAGAAGCCACCCAACCATGTCACTTGTTTTCATTACCACGGTTTTATGATTATTGATGTCAAAATGACAGCAATGAATAGCCTTTTTCCAACTAACGTGGCGTCGGCTTCCAATCTAAACGGATGCAGCAATAAAGAAAACAATTAAGACTATTCTATCCATCTATGCAGCTGAATACCAGTACTGTACATGGAGCGACTGCCTTCTTACCTCCACAACCCAGTTCTTGGTAACACGACCATTAATAAGACTGGTTGTTAGAATTTCGGTTTTAAAATGCGTGTGCGCAGCTATTTGCGAAACACTATACATATAAGATATTGACATATTAACAATGACCTGAATATAAAATAACAAATGTGGCTAATTCCGTTGTATTCAGGTTTTTAAAAGGCATTATAGAAATATTGTTTTTTTTTTAACCAGGTGAAATCAATGGGTTCCCGACTAAGCAACAGCGCACCACCCTCTGCACCCACGCCACCCGCCAAACAACAGAAGAAGCCACCGCCTCAACCGCCCCAACAACAACAACCGCCACCACAGTCACAACAACCACCGCCAACAACCGTCAGCAACGCAGACAACAACAACTCCGCAGCGTGGAAGAAGCCGAGGTACCGATACACAATATATGATATTTTTCACAACGTTTTATGGCGATGTTAACAAAATTGTGATGGTGATTTTTCCATATATATATTTTTTTTTGGGGTCTTTATCTCCATTTTACACCCAAGGGTACTTTGAATTTTTCGTGCTCTTTTCTAACGATTTCTTTTTTATCATAAAAAAGTTATGTGATAATGCCAAATAAAAACGAAAATGAATTCAGGTGAAGTACACATCAGTATTGTTATATTTTACAAATGATCAATCATAAAATTTTCTACATTACCATTCTCTTTAAAAAAATGTTATGTAAAAATATTTATAATCCAAGCCTGGGACAAGTAATTGCGTAATTATACCTTAAATATTTTAACATAACATTGGATAGTCATGGATTTCAGCAAAATAACGTCTGATTCCGTAACATACTCTTTTTTTGTAAAAAAAAAAAGTAATTTGATCAATTTCCATCATGTTTTGTTTACGTTGTGTTAAAAATCGATTAATTCGTGTTAGTTTTTAAGATCGTTTTCGATTTTTGACGTCAATACTGCACGGTTCCGAAAAACGTTTGATACATTCCTTTACAAAACAAATATACAAAAGTTAGGGTGTTGTTTACTTTTATGTTATGTACTGTCGTTATGTTATTTTTAGATAAACTCTGATTACTGATTTTGTTATCAGTTTTCAAAGATTTTTACTGTTGTATTATGTGTTTGATGTGATATAATCCATGCTGAACTTTTGTCCAATCATAACCCAATGATTCATGCATAAACTTGCCTTTGTGCAACTGTAACAGTATGAGCTAAGAATGAATAAAACGTTACATTGTTTCCTTCTAAACACATAGCATTTGTTGAAGAAAGAAAGAATAGAATAGAATACTCGCTAAGGTAGCCCGCGAAATCTAAGTTTACTTACGTTTTTTGCAATTTGTCAGTGTCAGGCTGTATCATGATTAAAATATAATTCGCGACCGTAACAAATATGGCTTTACATAATTATAATCATTAGAATCAGCAATACAACTCCTTATGTTAGAATAATCCTAAAATGTCATGATTTCATGAAATAGTCCTATGATTTTTATGATTATAATTCTATAAATAAATATTTGATACGGCCGCGACTCATAGTTAGATCAATATACAACCGGATAACAACCTGCTAATTGAAAAAAATAATGAATTACGTGGGCTCAGCTAAAGAAAATAGGATGTTAACTGCTGTTAACTATCCTATCTACAATAGCAATAGCTGCTAACCTTTCTACAATAGCATACATTCATTAATTCCTAGGTATAAGCTTAGTGTGTTTGGCCTTTTCATTAGCCGTCCCCTGACGCGACGACGCTTGTATCAAAATATTACCTACAACTTTTATATTAAACTTCAAGGGCCAACACCTATATAATTATTTTTTTCTTGTTAGATGCTGTGTTTTTATCCGGGGTTTTTTAAATTTTCAATTTAACTTTTATTTCCTGTTTTTAAATTTTATATTATATTACTAGTAGACACGTGACTCGCCGAAATCTGCGTAGCTGTACCTATGTTTGCCACAGTGAAGCTAGTTACTAATTTAGTCTCATTTCTCTTTCCTACTCCATCATCAGCCCTGATCACCATCCAAATGTAACCTATATTTTGAGACTTTTCCAATCAGCCCAAACACGATACTTCTGCTGTAAGTTGATGAGTAAATTGGGTATCCTGCATATACCAGGTGATGCCGCAGCATCAGTTCAAGGTTACTATATTCTTCTCATATCATTGAAGTAACAGAATTATACATTTCGAATCGATTAGACCTGTAGAAGATGCTCACATCCATTGATCAACTTGAAAAGAACTGATAATCTTCAAACGGCTGAACCGATTTTGAATCATAGCTAAGGACACTCTCGATCAAGTCACTCTTCTGAAAAAACAAAATCGGTTCTGCCGTTTGGCAGCTACGATGGAACAGATGGACACACAGATACACACTTATAACACCCCTCTTTTTCCGTCGGGGGTTAAAAATAATAAAACTTTGGGTGAGTCACTGTGCGCACGCGTCTCATGAACGTGTGACAGTTCAGTTCCTAGTGCTGAAGGGTGACTGGCGCTCCTCTAATCATGTCATTTCCCGCGCCTTTGTCCTCCGGTTCTTAGACCCCGTCATAGCGCACCGACAGCTTAGCCGCATAGCGTGCTTCAGCCAGCAACACTATATTTCATGCAACATATAATTTACACAGCATCTACATCCTTCAGGTATTCTTTCATCAGCAGATATCAAACAGGTCTTTAACAAATGCTATTTGTTTTGAAGGAAACATAATAAACCTGTTCTTTTTTCAAATAAAACAGTTATTATGTTATGAAAAACACATAGCATTTGAGCAATGTGCTTGCTTTTGAGTTTTGAAGACTTCTATGAATGACACTTGACAGTGACAGATCCATCTCGCTGTAACCATAGCGAGTTCTGGCCATAGTGAAAGATCAGAGGTAACAAAACTCACATTTATTTTTTACTTTTTAAGCCAAAAGTAATTTAGGGAGAAATCAAATGCTATGTGTTTTTTTAACATAATAACTGTTTTGTAGTCATGCAAAACAGCTCTATATTATTCGTAGGAAAGTCCCCGTCATCATAGTTAAAATCACATACGTGAAAGACTGTGAAGTTTCGCTAATTATTAAAAGTAGCGTTGTATTAGGTATTTATACAAATTCTAACATTATTCAACTATTTGAGATCTTCCTACGAGACTAAACGTGCACATATTTTCAAAATCATCACAACGCTTCTGTTACTTCAAACTGTTAAATGAAATCTTGTAAAGCATGAGATTATATGACCCCCGTTCACTGTGGGGGGCTGATTGCTTCGCAATGAGCCCCCCCCGCGGGTACTGAGCGGAGGCGAGTGTAGTGCGCTCCCGGCCAGGCCTCCGCCCCCCACGCCGCCGCCGCTGCAGGGCCGCCCGCCCGCAGAGCCCGCGCCCGAGCCCCCCAACATAGTGAGTATGGACACACATTTTATAAATTTTTTGCTCCAGATTTTTTATCGCTTGGTTAGAAAGAATCAAGAAAGCAATTTAACAAAAAAAATATATGGGTTTCTAAAAGCAGAGAGAATATCCTAACTAATATTATAAACGTGAAATAGAGCTCGTTTGTTTTTTACGCTTTCATGTTAAAACGGCTAAAGAAATTTGGATGAAATTTGACACATGAGCAGACCATGACCTGGATTAGGACAATTATACTTTTTATCCCGATATTCCCATGGGATCGATACTTATGTGGGTAAACAGCGGGGCGCAACTAGTTTTTAATTTAAACAAATCTCAAAATGGATAACATCTAGTGAAAATAATTATGTTAATTGCATAAAAAGGGACCGCTGTTTTATAAAAATTGCCATAGTTGGACCCAAAAAGACGAAGAAATTTTTTGTCGCCGTTTGGGTGTCTGTCACCATAACACAATGGGAAAACTCGCTTAGTTTATTTTTGTTTGTAATTTTACTTAATACGATACTACTGGCGTTGGTCCAGGCTTGCCAAAAACTCAAATAAGCAGCGAAAACGCTACGTAAACGTGACATTTTAATTTCTTTATAGTCACATCTATACGATGCGATTTTAGTGTCGCATGTGCATCTATAGTCTGTTCAAAAGTATCTGATGAAAATGTAAACATAGATCAGAAAACGTACGTAAATGTCAATTTGTAGTGTCATTTACAGATTGAGTGCTTTGATTATTTGAATAGTTAAACCCGAGATTCTAATTTTAAATCATCTTAAAAATGTTTTTCATTTAACCTAAATTTGCTTCGATAAGTTTTCAATAACATTTTGATGATGTTATTCAAACAATAATTGTTGGAAAAAGTTGGTATAGATATAAAATTTAAACCTTCTAAATATAGATGAATGTGCTAATTTAATTTATTGAGTGATTGCGTAAGAATTTAACCTAAACACGGTTTGCTTACACTTTTATTATATACTTTTGGAATAGAACATATACGTTAGGTCTTAGTTTCTCCACAAACTAATCCCCCAATCTACCATAGAGCTTCGCCGCTCAAAGCCCGGAAGCTCCCCGCAGGGCGGCGGTGCAGCCGTGCTCGATGTCGTGCGGGCGCGGCGCCGTGCCGTCGCTGTCGTGCGCGGCGTGCCTGTGCCTGTACCACCCCGCCTGTGCGGGCTATGTGCACGCCGCGCCGCCTGACCCGTTCTTTTGCAAGGTAATGTGCTCTTCTATAGTCTTTTTACCCGCGAAGCCAAAAAAGGAGGGTTATCTGTTTGACCTGAAGGCTGAACCGATTTTGATTAATGATATGACCTTAGATTCTTCTTTATTGCGCGAGTGTAGTGGGTATTATTAAAATTTAAAAATAAAAAAGCAGGCACCCAAAAAAAAAAGCGGGGCTGTCCTTGGGGACTGCCGATAGAAGTGAAAACTAACTGGGTAACATTCATTCATTTCTTCAAACGTGAGTTCCATGACTTTGTTCACCCAAATAATGCTCAACGCGACTACAGAAGTTTTGACTTCAACCTCAGCGTAATTCAAATGATAGAAGGTAGATGGCGCTAAAAAAAAACAAATCATCAAGCGTGACGATGACGCGAGTTCTACGATTTTTGTTCACCCAAAAAGTGCTCAACACGCCTAAAGATGTTTTCACATGAAAAACACCCAAACCCATCGAGTGGGGTATCAAAATCACAGTACATTCATAACCACTATTTATTCACCCGCAGAACTGCCGCAAAACATCATCCCCTCCCATCGAGCCGCCGCCCCTCACACACAAGTCCGGTATCACGACAAGCAACATACCGGTCCCGGTGCCGATTCCTGTGCCGGTCCCGGTACTGGCGCCGGTACCGAGGCGAGTTCCCGTCCCTGTACCGGTTCCCGTGCCGGCCAAAGTGCCGAGGGATAAGCGGGTGCTGTTGAGGATGAAAGTAGGTGTTCAAGCTTTAAATCCATAAATTCTCTTGTAGGTACTATGCTTTATGTAAATAATCTTGATATTTGAATTTATTAGCAATATATTTTAAGGTGCTGTTCCGAATTAGCTCTAGTTTCTTCGAACTTTATCTAAACTATGACTTAGGGCAATATTGCCATCAACAGAAGCGTTTTCATGCAGTTCATAGAAGATAGTCGAGTCGCTGCGGTAGTGCGGTCTGTCATTGCGATTGGGTGACGTTGCCGCTTGCGGTTAGTGGATGTGGTCGCTCTCGGAATAGCATGCTTCATTTTGTCACTGGATAATTTTATTTGTAATAGTCGCTAATTTGTAGTTGTCCTAAAATCAAAATTTTTATTTCCTATATTATCCATATCAAAAGATTGTTACATTTTTCCGAGAAAATTACGCCCGAGTCCGGAAAAATAATCAGGATGATTTCGAACAATCTACCTGTTAGGCTGTTTAGGCATAGCTGCCTCGATTCAAAAACTCACACTACATTTTGCATCATAGGTAGCCGGCGGCACCCCCGACGGCGAACGCGTGTGGGCGGTGGCGGGCGCGCCTCCTGTGCTACCGGCCGCGCCGGGCCCCGCGCCCGTCCCGGTCCCGGTCCCAGTACCGGTCCCGGTCCCCGCCGCCGTGGCGGCCCGCGCGCGGGCCCCGCGGCCGGCCCTGCCGCAGGGCCTGGCCATACTGAACGGAAGACGCTTCGTAGTTGTGCCGAGAAATATGGTGCATGCTGGAGCGGGACATGCTGCTAAATGAGGACTCTAAATTAATCGTTACTTTATATCACACGATGAATTTAATTTGTTCAGGCAAATTCTAATATGTTCAGTCAATAGAATAAAATGAATTAGGGATTAATTCACACTGATACTAAAAAGGAAAATTCGAACAAATCGTAAGCAAGGCTTACATCCCAACTTGCTGTACAAAAACTTGGGACATGACATACATGCTACGTGTTTGTATTTTAAATGCAATCAATTTATTGTGATAACTAATTGAACTTTCAAGAAATTCTCAGTAACAGCTCTTTGGATTTGAGTCTAGTTATTTACAATAGGCTCGCCCCCTATTACTACTAAATAGTACAAGTACGGAAGATTCACTCCGCAAAATCATTTAAATAAATCGCGATTCTTTCTACAACACAATAAAGTGCAATTCAGGTCGCACACCGCTAATTACTTACAATTATATTCACCTAGAAGTTGCCTCTCTTTCTATCGCGTAACTCTTGATATCTTCGTTACATTCACAGAATTGGCCCGACAAGAGCCCGCCGCGTACTTGTAGCGTCATACATAATATGCGGAGTGCGCCTGGCCTGTTAAAACATAACTGGCGAAAAACTCGCCCCCTATTACATGGACTTAAACTAAACTGGCGAATTGTGGGTGTACAATTCACCTCTGCACACTCCTTCACGGACTAAAGACATGATATTATGTTATATTCTAGAAATCAACTATTTTTAAGTCCTTGAACAAAATATCCATGCATGCATTTATGGCATTCATTCACATTACGCTTAAAAGTGCCTACAAATTACAGTAACTCGCACATAGATCAATATAAAATAGATATAACAATAACTACTAACTACGAATGTAATCACAATTAGTTTATAACGATAATATCTAGTTAAATAGCTAGTATTTATAAGATAGCTTTGCAATAAGGGTGTCTGTAGACAGCCGATTGGTTACCAACAAAATCATAGAGCAGAAAGCGTCGTAATCAAAAATAATTTGAATGAATATAAATACTTATGCTCACACAACGTCAACACGAGCTTCAAGCCGACGCCATCGAATGCTAATATAATATGAACCTTATTTCAATGTCTTATAACTGGCGAAATATGGGTGTACTTTCGGTACACCTCTGCCTAACCCTTCGGGAATACAGGCGTGATGTTATGTTATGATATCAATCAATCTGCCTAGCCTTTTCCCTACTATGTTGGGGTTGGCTTCCAGTCTAACCGGATGCAGCTGAATACCAGTATTTTACATGGAGCGACTGCCTATCTGACCTCCAAAACCCAGTAACTGGGTAATACAATGCACCTTGGTAAGACTGGTTGTCACGATGTCAGACTTTCGGGCTTATGACGACCCGTAACGACTGTCAAAGATCCACGAATTACAGCCGGGACCAACGGATTAACGTGCTTTCCGAGGCACGGAGGAGTCTCGGTATGTAAAGATGGTCACCCATACACGGACCCGGCAAGCGTAGCTTAACCTGATAGATCAATGTTTATAAAAGTGCCAAAACAGTATGGTTGATTACAGTCGGTTGTCTGCGGGCGCCCTTAATAAGAATATCAGGCTTCCACAGGAAAATAGAAAACCTAAACTTTTGTGAAAACAGGTGCTATGTGTGTACGTATCGTAACTTTTTCACTGCATTTATTGATTTTTAGAAACTTATTAGGAATTATTTGTTATTACACGAGATGGTTTCTCGACTACTATCGGCTTTATACACAGGCGGCGCGTTGGGTATTTCAAACAATATGTTAAGCTCTCCATTTGAGCTATGATTCATTCATCATCATCAGCCTACAGCAGTCCACTGCTGGACATAGGCTTCTCTAATTGCACCCCATTCAGTTCAATTCTCGGCAACTCAAATCCTGTTGCTAAGCTGCCTCCCACCCTGCGAATATCGTCAATTAAATGAATTATTGTGAAGATAATATTAGAGTCAAAACTGCTATGACTGCAGTGTTTGCTCTAAATGTTTCACCAGTGAATAGAATAAAAAATCTCTAAAAGGGCAAAAGGGCGAAATCACATAGTTTAACACAAAACGCGCCGTGTGTGACTTCGGGCATACAATCCTTACTAATATTATAAATGCGAAAGTAACTCTGTCTGTCGCGCTTTCACGCCAAAACTACTGAACCGATTTAAATTAAATTTGGTACACAGATAGTCTAGAGCCTGAGAAAGGACATAGGCTACTTTTTGTCGACATACCACGCGGGCGAAGCCGCGGGCGGAAGCTAGTACTGAATACGGCCGGTAAGAACATAGCCTTACCGAAACCCTCGCGCATGTTCCTAAAAATGTTATTGCGCAGTCTTGATTCATAGGCCGTGTTTGTACATCAATTCAAAGTTCTTTTTGTTAATAAAAAGTGTTTATCGATGTAATTTGTAATTTTAAACTGACTGATTATGTAATTCCACCTACTCATGTTAGATGATGTTATAAATTGTTACTGTTAAGTTCCAATAGTCATTTTAAATTATGTAAACCAGTGTCGTATCATTGTTTAGCAGCAAAATAATATCTACTACAAATGTATTTAAACATATTTTAATTTTACTGTTCATTTTTAAAGACCGTAATGTGACCACATAGCCAATATTATGAAGTAAATTCATCAAAAGACGCTGTAAACCTCAGCAATGTGGTCGTTTTATGGTCAAGTATGCTAACCATTCATGTTATTTTTAAATTATTACAGTTTTTTAGTAAAGAAACATAATTTGCTTGTCGCCTCTTTTTTAACCGACTTCTCAAAGAAGGAGGTGAATTCGACTTATTTTTGTAACCCTATTATTATGACACTTCGGACCACGATCCGCTTGTGTGAAGATTATGTGGTCATTGACAAACTTTGGAATTCGGTTGAGCACGAACTTAAATTAGGTTATTGTTATCTCTTTCCCACAGATAAAGCAAGAAAGGGACTACAAATTACGTGGATTTGAATAGAATAGCTTTTGTTGAGATAAAATGTAGAAACACGCGAAAGTTTAGGTTGTGAACTATTTGGCTTGACAGCTTTAAACCATGCCTGTCCTTGTCTCGCGATTTCTGATAGTAAGAGATAGCACTATTCTAATTTTAGTTCAGTTGGTGAACAAGATGTTCGGCTCCATTTTATACTTACTATCTTTTGTCAAAAACTGACCACATTTTACTCACCATGTGGTCATCGTTTTTAAAACCTAATTTATTTAAAATAAATATTTATCATACTAATTGTAAAGGAATGTATCAAACTTAAAAAAAGTACAAAATAAAAAAAAATTGTCGGAATGCGTTTTACGTTTTGATTTGACGGTACACCGGAATGTTTAGTTAACGGAAAAGGTATGTATTTATGAGTTTTTTTTCAAATAATTATTTTATACTTTATTATCTTCTTTTTTCAACTTAAAATTCGGCTTTAGATCACTTCAAATTATTGTTTTGTTTTTAGTCAACAAACACGCGTGCTTTTAAATAGTAGTTTGAACATAACGTTTTTTTGTAGTCCAAGACAAAATGTATGTAACGTGCTTACAGATTTGCTCGATAACTGTCATATTTGATACTAATGACACGACATACATTATCTGATTCACGATTAAACTTTACTCCCGATTACGGGCCTTAATACATATCTCATAAGATTTCTCATGTAAATTTCTTCAATGCAATTTCGTAGGCACGTGAAATAATTTCAACTTTTCTAAACGGCGAAACTCGTGGTAGACGCGGTCATAAAACATGCGAGCAGGACAGTTACAACTTAGTAAGTTCAGGAATAGCCTCCTGCCATCTCGCTCTCACCTTTCATGACCGCGACTGTCACAGTTGACGTATAGTCTTAAACGTCCAAATTCTTGAATGTTCCATTGTCTACAGTGACGACAAAAGGCGAGGTCGCGCAGTCAACGGCGCGGCGTCTCCACCCACAGCGACGATGTCGCCGCGACGTCGCGGGCGACAGCGGGTCGACGACACAGACCACTTTACGGCCTTCTATAATAAGGCGCAGGAGAGGAATTATAATGTTGTTGTACAGGTAAGCATTATGAACACACTGCTAAAGATACTGGCAGTTATTTACAAGTATTTTATGAACTCATTTTGTGCAGATGCTCACTTGTTTATCGTGTAGCTTGTAATATTTAAAGACCTGGCTACACGCTCAATTTTGCATACTTGAATTCCAATATGCACAAGCAAGCATATAACGTACTGCATTTGAATGCAGTTACCAGTACATTACGAGTATTGCAGTCGTTCTAAACTGCAAGAATGCAGTCCTTCTGATGGCAGCCTAAGACTGCAAAACGGTGTACCATGCGGAATGGCGTGGACGCAGCTCTGTGTATGTAAATACCATGTTATTTGTGCAAACGTTTGCACAAACTGTTTGCACGTGGAAGGCGCTGCGTGTAGCCAGAGACAGAGTGAATTTTTGACATGAGAATTCAGGGCTAGCCTATGATAAATATGGCAGAGGTCAAAGGAACCATCAACTCGATTTTAGAGAAATAAAAAAACGGCTTTTTGGTTTTTGAAATGAACAGATTTATTGTTTTTTGAAAAAGTTGTTTGGTATACTATCGTCGTGTAAGTAGTCCATGTTTGATTGTTACAGATATTCCAATACCTAGGCATGCGTGACCTAGCGCATTCTGCGCGCGTGTGCAAGCTATGGCGACAACTGTCAACCACGCCTGCGCTTTGGAGGCACGTACGGATGAAGAATTCACATGTAAGTACACTATCAAGCAATCTGCCTAGCCTTTTCCCAACTATGTTAGATTCGGCTTCCAGTTTAACCGGGTGCAGCTAAATACCAGTAATAATTTACATACTTGAGCGACTGCCTATCTGAACTGCACAACTCAGTAACTGAATCAACTCAGTAAGAAATACGATACCCCTTGGTAAGACTGGTTGTCTGACGACCCGTACCGCAACGACTGTCAAAGATCCACTATACTATGTTAGTACAACTTATGGATCTATTATAAAGTAGCATCTACCCGAGACACCATAACTTTAATCACAACTATTCCAATATGGAACCTATTTTGAAATAAATAAGATACAAAATAAAATAAGATGCATACGTCCGTAATATAAGTTGATTTCAATTCGATGAGATAACTCTATGCGAAAACATTTATTTGCTTATCAAAAAATGCACAGTTATACGATATTGGTTACAAAGCTGCCATCATTTTTACACTGAATTTAAGAAACGTGCTGCCTTCAATGTATTACACGGGCCGTCTAATCTCATTACAAAACGAGTTCTAACTTTAGTCCAAGCCCAAACCTTGGAACCAGTTATTGTATTTTGAACTTTATTCCTACAAACGTAATGATCTTAATACAAAATTTACAACTTACAGTTCCGGTTTAACGTCAGTTTTTGTAATTAGAACTTTAACTTTGAAGGAATAAAGTTCGAAACAACAAAATGGCTCGATGTTTTAAACCAGGTTCTATAGATAATCCTTGTGTTGTAATAGGGCTGTGAAAGTTTTGGTTTTCGCATATAAATGTGGAGCTGTAGCTGGCAGTTGGGAAAGCACAATAGAACACGATTCCTACCGGCTTCCCTTTGGAGGTTCGCATCAGCAAGTCTACTGCTATTGAAAAATGGCACATTCAATAACGTCTACTATTGCCAAAAATATAGTTACACTACTACTACTATTTAATTCACCATAACATTCAAACAACAAAAACGCCTATTTCTACCTTTGAATTACAACAAAAACAAAAAGTTTCCTAAAATAACCCGGCGCCAAAACGTCAGAATCGGGAACTAAATATTCATACAATAGTGATCCCGTCATGACGTCACTTTAGGTCACATGGCACCGCTTGATAAGGACGAGAGCAAGCCGGTGTACGCCGGCTTCTATATCGTAAGATAGAGACAGATATAGAAAAATGCGTCAGCGAGAACGAGATAGAGGAATATTGTACATTTTATTTAGTTTTCACCTGTTCACGTGTATTTTATTCGATTCTTTATATACCTTTAATAATTTTAAAACGATATTTGAGTTTATTTCTGAAAAAAGTTAAAGTTATATTAAGCGTCTGTTTGGTTCTGCTACTTGGCGATAGATGGTGTTAAATTCAGTTAAGGAAAGTCTTTAATTAATTTTTACTTTATTCATAAGTAAGTAAGTTCATACAGGCACCGCTTCGGCTTCACTCTCATAAAAATTGACCCCTCGCCGCTGGTAGCTGGCTTACTCCTGAATCTTATTTGATTCGAGTCAGAAGACGATGGAACGTGTTCAATATTTTCAATTCTCTCAACAGGTAAGTGATTGGGGAGGACTATGCGCGGCCCTCAAACGCCACGGCACGAAGAGACTGGACCTGCGCAAGATGTTACTGCCACAGAATGATACCGTCTTCTGGGAACAGTTCGCCGAACACATATCGACCGTTGACACGTTGGAGAGGTAATTATTAATTTACTTATTAGTCTATCTACAATCGTTACACTGTTCAACCTATTAGCACACGCTGAGCACAGAAAATTAAGCGATAGACTCAGCATGAAAGAATAATATTATATCTAAGAAAGTTAATTAGCATATTTACTGTATTTTGAAATGGTTTGGTGTATTTTCCAACATATTTCAGCCATTCTCAAGTTATGTGCTTACCAAAGAACATCATTTCATTTTTATTATATAGATTAAAATTATGCAGATACATCTCCGCCTATCTCTTAGGGGATAACAGGTTTGATCCTTACTAATATTATAAATGCGAAAGTTACTATGTCTGTCTGTCTGTCTGTCGCGCTTTCACGCCAAAACTACTCAACCGATTTAAAAATGAAATTTGGTACACAGATAGTCTAGAGCCTGAGAAAATACATAGGCTAGATTTTATCGACATACGACGCGGGCGAAGCCGCGGCCGGAAGCTAGTTTATTGTAATATCCTATGTAGCAGGCTTCTAAAACCGTATTACCCCGCAGGATAGAGATGTGTCGCTGCCCCGCGCGCGCGGTGGAGGCGGTGTGCCTTGGGCTGCCCGGCCTGCGCGCGCTGTCGGCGCTGGCCATCCGCGACGCGCAGCTGGACCCGGCGCCGCTGGGCGCGCTGCCGCTGCTGCACGAGCTGCGCCTCAAGAGCATGGCCGGCCTGTCGCTCACGCAGGACCTGCGCCACCTGGCCGCGCTCACCAAGCTGCAGCACCTGTCGCTCACCAGCATCAAGGTGTGTGCACTAAATGTGATTTGATTGTCCGATTTATCTGTAGAACAAAATCAAGTCATTTATTCAAATTAGGTGGCGTTGTCAAAATTACATGAGACCCCCTTAGCCCCCCTTCACCACTGCCTATTGCTTTAGCTGGGAAGGAGTCACGCAACAAACTCTTCAGCAGATAAAGTCTTGTGATTTAAAAGCGTATGGTACCATCATAAGTTCATAACTGTCCGTGTAGGTTTATGTGAAATATTTTTTTATCTACACCCATGCTATAAATCCTCTATGCCTACATTAAAACACTGGTTGTTTTAATGTTGTCATAGTAACCATAATATCATCCAAACGGGTGTTATAATGTTGGACTAAATTTCATAATGCAACTCATTTCAAAAAAGAACATTGTCATGCAGGCGCGTTTCACTAACAAAGCACCATAATTTAAAAGAAAAAAGCATCTATTACTCGAATTCGAAAAAATCGAATTCACGTGCGTCGTGTCCCTCCATTTTTGTTCGATATTAGTATTGCACAGAACCTTTTATAGAGGACTCATATCATGGGTGTAGATAAAGTCTTGTATGCAACTGTAAATAATTAGGTATTTATGCAATACCTGATAATACCTGACCATAATAAAAATCATCTGAAAAATAAGGGCAGAAATTATCACGCGTAGAACTAAAATAACTGATGCTATAACACAGGCTTTAAAATTAAAATGGCAATGGGCTGGTCATATCTCGAGATGTAAAGATAGTAGATGGACCATAAAAACCACACGTTGGAAAGGGCCATTATGAAAAAGAAATGTCGGCAGACCAGCAAAAAGGTGGGCCGATGATATCATTTAAATAATAGGGCGAGATTGGATGACCCTCGCTAAAGATAGAGGATTCTGGAAGAAGAAAGAGGAGGCCTTCACCCAAAAGGGATCCACGTTACAGAGAGATAACTAACTATACTAACACTAAATTAAATAATAAGTTAAATAATTATACTAACATGACTAACAAACATTGAAAATGTAAAAAAAAAATATGTTGATGTGGAAATAAAAGGCTTTATTATTATTATTATTATATGCAATATCTGATAATATCTGACCATAATGTTTAGAATGTCAAAGGTATATTACACACAAAATGTTGTTTTCTTTTTTGCTAGGAATTGGGGTGGTGCGCGTGCGATGTGATCGGCTCGCTGCCCGAGCTGGAGTCGCTGGAGCTGGGCGAGTGCACGTTCCGCGCCGAGTTCGCGGGCGTGCTGGCGCGCCTGGCGCGGCTGCGGCGCCTGCGCCTGGAGCGCGGCACGCCGCACTGCGCCGCGCCCGACATCCTGCGCGCGCTCAGCACGCTGCCGCTGCTCACGCGCCTGGAGCTCGTCAACATCGACGTGAAGCTGGGCTTCGACGACGCGCTGGCGGCCTGCACCAACGTGCGGCGCCTGCTCATCATCCCCACGTACGTGTCGCAGTCCGCCACCACCAACAAGCAGGTGCTGTCGGGCGTGCTGCGCCTCAAGGACACGCTCACGCACCTCATGTGGGGCGTCACCATCGAGCTGCTGCGCGTCACGGAGCTGTTCATCGACCAGTGCGAGCAGGCGGGCGAGCCCAAGCGGCGCGACGTGGGCGAGTGCATCCCCGTGCTGAAGCCCGTGCCGGGCTGCCGCCTGCCGGCCGGCCCCGCGGGCCCCGCGGGCCCCCCGCAGGTGGAGATCCTGCCGCTGCCCACGCTGCAGCGCCTGCTGTCGCAGCAGCTGCCGCACACCAAGCTCAAGCTGCTGCGCATACCGTTCCACGCCACGTGGCGCCAGTCGCTCGCGGACTTCCAGTAGTACCGCGACCCGCCACCGCAGGTATTGTAAGAAAAAAAAACAAGCATTGAAACATTTTCTAACAGAAAACGTCGTGATAAACATGTAGTTTCACTATCATATAGCTATCGTTAGCACTTTCCAACTGCCAATGTAAACATATTATATACATGTACATATTTACATCAGTAGATATTTTAGATATATATATATTATATACCGCAACATAATTATATAGTGTATATAAACATAGAGAAAATTGGCTCATAATGAGATTAGGAAAAATAATTGGTCAAAACTAGCTTCGAAAAATATGCCTAAGCACGGAATTGACTGTTGAACTAAATGGTAGAAAGCCTTGAAACAAGCATTTCCTTTACCTTTAGAGCGCGAACACACTGGGACGCCATGGCGACGTCAACTGGTCGCGCTAACAAGTAAATGTATAAAGCTATGTAGCGGGGGGCTCACCTGGGGACTTAAAACGGCCACATTAGCAATTCCTCTAAAAGAAATTCATTTCCTGAATTCCCAGCTGTCATTAGCACTACCACTAATTTGACACAAAAGCAATTCATCATTTTGGAACATTTTACGAATCTCCATAGAAAACTGTCAAACAGATGAATTATTGGGTAATATGAATTGCTTGCAGATCATTATTATGAATTGTCAGTTTGTGACTTTTTACGATGATTCATAATATTATCCTATTATGATTCTGCCAAAGTGGTAGTTTTAGGCCCCCTGGCGTCCGCTTGGTTACGCAGCCGACCATATATTTTGTTGGTAACGCGACCTGGCTGTGCCGCCATGGCGTCCCTTGTTTGTCTATTTCATGTAGAATCAGTACTGGGACAGTCCTCTTTTGTTACGAATAACGATACAAAACAAAACGCGATCTTTAAATGTTAATTTCGTGAGAAAACTTGGCTGAAGCAAGCGAGGTGTTCAATGCTTGTACCTTCTCTGTATGAAAAGAGTTCGTAACACTACAGTCGGATAATTTCAGACTGTTATAACATCTTACATGAAACAGAATTAAATGCTTGTAATATCATCTTAAAATATACGCGTATACAATACAAAGAAGGTCCGTAGTAAGTAGTTAAAATCCTCCCAATCATTGTCGCTAGTGAAACTTACCTTTAAATTATGTAGCAACAGCTAGTAATCTACCTGTTCTAAGGTTTAACGCAAGCAATAAAAAAATGAACATCAATATTAGCTAAATAAATAAAAATATTTTGCCGAATAGTAAAATATTAGCCAATGAAATAACGCCTTATAGAAACATCGTCTTATCAAACTGAGATCATAATAGAATTTAGAGGAGAACTATATAATTATATTATGTACATAAATGTGAATATGTAGGGCAGGCGCTGATCACAGAACATATTCAATTTCATAAATACTTATAATAATAGTTTATTATATTTTATTATATAATTGTTTATACAAAAGTTATAGTTTATTTCGTTAACAGGTCAACTTGGTACTCCAGTGTCGAGTTTTGTGACGGTTAATGAGTATAGTGTGTTCTTTATTACATGTCTTATGAAGTAAACAAATATGGTTCGAAATTTAGAAGTTTTCACAACAATCACGCACTTATAAGTTAGTTCGAAACGTCTTGATATTTTTTTTCGTTCTTGATTGATATTACACCAAAAACCGGCCTAGTGCGAGTCCGTAAGGACTTTTTTTTTAAATACACATGCTTACACACATGCTTAAACTCACGCATTCTTCCCATGGGGGTAGGCAGAAACTACAGAACGCCTCATCGCGCCGAACCTCACGCCCTTCACTGGCCTTCACTGGCGAAGGGCCAATCGGAGCGCCGAACGCGGTCGATGCGTAATGTCTCTGGTCATACACGCACGCCGGTTGCGAGTACTACGCACTTGACAGAACATCACCAATTAGGTCAATATATTATGTCCTCCGGCGTTTCCCTTCACATCTGCCTTTCAAATACCTTTTGTTTAGTCGCCTTTTATTCATCCTCTCAACATGGCCATAAAAACAGTACTGCAGTATAGTAATGTAAAATACAGTATTTTAAAAATGCAGGATTTTTGTCTATTTCATTTTAATTATTTTTTGTAGTGGCCATAGTAGTACACAATCTGTGAAAATTTCAAATGAAGCTATTACGTTATTTTGAACCTATTACGATTCAAAAGATACCGGTGTATGACAGACGGACGAACGGACTCAGGAGCCTTATACTCGCGACAATCTAAGAAGTCCGTTTTGACGTTTTGTTCTCGTACTTGTAATAAAACGTTATGCCTTGAGAATCAGTTTTAAGCAATGTAGATTACAAACTCTCTAAGTATGTTTAATCGATATGTCTCGAGAATCAGTATATAAGAAACCAATTTTTTTTTTCATCGCTACACCAAGGATTTTTATAGCTGTCAAAACGGACTTCTTAGATTGTCGCGAGTCTAGTAATAGAGTCCCGTTGGCACCCTTTGGTTGTGGAACCCTAAAAACTGTTTCGAATTAACTATTTAAACACAACTGGTTACGCCATATTTGTCTACGAAGTGAGTCAAGCAAAGAGAACACGCTTTAGATAAAACAATGGCGTTGATTGTACCATTAGGTACTCGTTAGTAACAGTATAGTGCCACTAAAACAGCTACAGAAGACCGGCTTCATACAACGAGCTGATTCATGTTGCTTCTAAATGTTTTCACATGTATAAAAAAGAATATAAAGCAATTAAAAATATAAAGATTAAAGATAAGCCCCGGCAGTTAAGAGATGACCAGTCTCAACTGACGGCGCCCAGTCACGAACATGACACGTGGATTAGCACCATGCAGCTCAACCATTTTGAAGGGAACCGAATCCGTGTTACTGCTTTCTTAACCCGTGTCCTGAACATAGTGCTACAAATTCAAACGTGTCTTATGTCGCAATAACCAACGCATACACTAAGCGTATAATTGTCGCATATTAATATACTTTGGTACATAAATATATATATTTTTGTAACCCATTTCTTCCACAAACACCAATTGACTGCGGTCTTACAATTGTAAATGAAGTACTAGAAATTAGAATATAATAATATTATGATTGAAAGTTATTAGTTTTATTACGAACATAGAAATATTAAATATATAAAATGTTTTAATGGTAAGTTTTGTAAATATTTTCTAAGATAAATTAATTTTATCAGTGCCTATAATTGATTTGTACGTGATCATATTAACAGAGGCATGTGTAGGTTACGTGTGTATTTTTTTTATTTTAGTTCACATTACTTGCGTATCTAAAGTATTTTAATAAAATTCTGAAGGACTAATCAACAACAATTAACTAACAGACTGTTAAACTCATGTCAATGAGTTTGACAGGCTGTTGGAAGTCAGCCAATGACAACAGTTAGTTAGTTTGACTATCTAATTATAATTAGCCTTTTTAGCAAATGAGTGTTCGTGACTCTACCTAACTGGAGCAGTAATTAAATACTAATGCCATCATTAATCCACTGCGAAAAAGAATGGCGCTATCAGCCCTATATAGCTCCGTCTCTCACTCACACTGTAAAAATGGTGGCATAATACGGCCCTTGGCCTCGAAAACGCACGTGATTCGATATTCAGTTTTTCTCATTTTACCAGAAAACATCGTAAATGTATGAAAAAGCTAAGCAAAAAAGACTGAATCACTTATAAGGCTATAATTAAGAGTATTAATATAAAAACGAATGCGAAAACATTATAAAGTTGGTCTAATTCTTAATAATAGTCCTTCAGACCGAATTTCGGCCATGGTGGACCATCTCAGCGGAGACCTGCCATCGACGCGGGAGATATAGTGCTAATTCTTATACTGGAGAGATGAAACTGCTTTAGATGGGCAAGTAATCAAATAATATACTGTTTGAAGGCAGGAGAAGTCGCGCGTTGTCATGCAGCCAAGATAATAGCGATTTCGTCTGCTTACAAACTGTTAGGGTATGTTTATGTCTGAACCAGACACAGCTTATGACGTTATCAAGCAATATAAGACATGCACCGCTCTATTTTCGACAAAAAGGCGCATTTTTACACTTAGTCCCGTGTCGTGTTTGGGTCAGATATAAACGACAGTTTTGTTTATGCATATAAATTAGTAGTAAAATTATGTGGCAATGTTTGAATATATTATTTTTTTAGACTTGTATTGTGAAGTACAAGGGCTTGTGAGTGACGGTAGGGGGCGCCTCTGTGTCTCGAACAGACAGAAATACATTATGTATGTATTTTATTAGTTAAAAGAATGTATTTTAATACTTTACCCCCGGATTCTGAAAGCATGTTCTCATGTAAATTTACAGGATTGGTCGATCCTGCCTTAAGTCGACCAATTATCTACCAATTTGCTGATAAAAGCTATGGCTTTCAGGAACCAGGTTTTAGTATCGTAGTTTTTAACAAAATGTAACATCTATAAAAGCTTTATAAATGTTAATAAGTCTTTGCAATAATAGTGAAGATATAGAGCATTTTATTCTTAGGACTCTTATAGAGTGTACGATTAAGAAGATTATAATTTTGGTACGAGGGAGGCGCCGAAGCAGGTTGCTCGTATATCGGGAAATTGCGTGGGCTATGAAAAAAAAAACTATTTCTATATTTTTGCGGGATTCATAATAATTCTATTATTTGCTTCATCTTAATCATTACGTCTGAAAGAACCAAAATCTTACGATCTCACAACTAAATAATTTGTTAATTATTGTCGCCCGGCGTCTGAAAGCCTGTCAGTAAATCTGGTGTCGAATCTCATCCTATACTAATACATATTATAAAGAGGTAAAATTTGTGAGTTTGTATGTAGGGGGTAATCTTCGAAAATACTGATCCGATTCTGAAAATTATTTCACTAATGGAAAGCTAGAGTATTGCCGAGTGTGAACAGATAGATTTTATTTTCAAGAAATTTCACGAGTACAAAGTCGCGGCCTGATGCTAGTGTAACATATTGTGATTGATTGATCAAAATTCGATGGTAAATATGAGATTTAAACACAGATTAAAATTGACCTTTCAGAAACCGAGGTGTTTCCTAATGGTTCTTATCTCATTTCCCTTTTATATTCGTTTAGTGGCGTTTTAAATTGTTAGTTTTTGGCTTCGAAGCAGTCAGTTCAAAAAATATTGTTTGCCATTTTACTTGTGTAAACTTTATTTTGTTAAGTATAAGTAAATTAATCATCTTTTAGTCTCTTTCTATTTTATGATTTTAAGTGGAGTTCATTTTAATAAATTTATCATAGAAAACTACATCGTGAGGAAATCGGCAGGTCCTAGAACCAAAAGTTCGAAGACATGCGTGACATGCACCAACCCGCACTGGGCCCGCGTGGTGATTTAGGGGACACTTTGTAGACTGATTATATATATATCTATACATATTATAAATTAAAGTCGCTTTTCGTGTCTGTCTGTGTCATCGCGTTGTTCTTCTAAACTACGCAACTGATTTTGATGCGATTTTCACCATCATTTAAACTCAAAACACACACAAGGCCGGTGCGTGTCGTGCGTGGGTCTGGTCGTTTTCTTCGCGCAAAGAAAATGACCGACCCGACCCGCTCCGCGCCCGACCTCCGCACGCGTTTCGTGTGCTGACATCCATATACAAGAATACAGCCCACCGTATTGCCGTCCCGACCTGCGCCCGACACGCAGCCGCCTTGTGTGTGTGTCGAGCTTTAGAGAATTTGTTGTATAAATAAAAGATTATAATTAAACTTACATATAATAAAGAAATCTCGATGTTTTGTAAAATCGTAAAAACCGTGCGAGACAGGGACGGGCACTATTGCTATTTATATCTTTATTATAAATAATATTTTTTAAGATATTTGCTTCGAAGCCCAAAATCAAAATACTGACTTATCATTATCACCATGACTTGTGTTAAAGCATAGCTTTTTAATATAATTTAGACATAAACGTCTATTGTTAATAATCTCTGATGCTTCTTGTATTCTAGTTTATATATTTGGCGAGTTATTGAGTTGTTGTATAAAATGTACATGACTTGCTTACAAAATGTTGTTGCGGAAGAATTTGATGCTATCTGTTACGATAATGCTGTTAAAGCGTGTTTTTGAACGAAAGGAAACTTGAGAGCTTGTTTAATTGATTCTGAATTTTTATCAATTGATATAATTAATCTATCAATGGATCATACTAACGAATAAGTGTTTTGCTAATTTGAACCTTATTACTGCTGGAAACTGTCCAACTGACAGGTGTCAGGACCACATTCTCTCGGCGGTCGGACTGTTTTAATAGAACGCTTTGTGAAAGAACTCGTCCGGCGAAGTACTTTCGAGGGGTTTGCACGTGTAATAAATGGTAAAATGGCACATTTCAGATTTTTGCCTTATAATTATTATTTGTTAAATCTTGTTTCGCGAGTTCGATTGTTAAAATCCACGTGAAACGAATGCCTCTGTGACTACGCCATCTTGTTATTGCTACAAATCCATGGTTTTAAATTCAGATTTCAGCTGCCAGACACCTCGACTATCTTTCGTTCAGAAACATATAAATGTCGTGCAGATAACTTGGAGTTGTTTCCAAACGTATTTGTTGACGGTGGGTGGAGATGCAGGATCTATTATATAATTAGGTTATGTATAGGTTAAAGACAACTTTGCTGGTAAGCAGGGGCGACTTGTGAATAAATGGTTGCCGACAAACTTGGTGTTTTATTTTATATTCACGTATTTTTCCTGCATGACATTGACATTGTACTCTTTAGTACAACCCGTGCGCATTAACATGGCACCTGGCTCAATGACGTTTGTACCTCCCCCGCTTCCCCGCACGGATAGGCGGGGCGCGGCGCGGGTAGGGGGGAGCATTGAGTTCCGAGCCAGGTGCCATGTTAATGCGCACGGGTTGTAAGTCACTCGCACTTTCAGATGAAAAAGCCCACTGCTGGACATGGGCCTCCCCCAAATATCGCCACTGCGACCCGTTCTGCGCTTTCCACACACAGGGGCTTCACGCGACGTGCAACTAGATCGCACTCGGAATTCTCGTTTCTACGGTACTAATCGGGTATATTTCACAAAAGCTTATCATATTTTGTTCTTATTATGTGCAGGTAACTTTTCGTTATCGAAAACTATTTCATGGCAAAACCAAAATCAAAACTTATTATTTAAATGACCCTAGAAATAGAAACGTAGATTACAGCAAAAATTAAGATCAACAGATTTCTAAAATGGCCTTAGATTATCATTCAGTCGGCCATAAAAAATTGGTGGTACTCCATTAAGGCTTTTTTATACTACAAACATTATAAAGACGCTATAGCACTCCACTGCTGGACATAGGCCTCTCTAATCGCACGCAATCTTCCTATATCCTAGGCCTAGTAAAATTCGTGAGACATTCATAACTTTCTACGTCAGAAGGGGGATATGGTCCTGCTTTTCGTAAAGAATCGATATTCAAGGGGATGGCAAATAAAAAACACGTTTTACTGTAATCGAGGCCGGCGATATCTCTGTATTTCCTCAGTTTTAGCATTAATAAGAATCTGTGAAATATCTTCCATGAGTCTCAGCTTCATTTGTTCACTTTGTATGCTTCGAAGTAGCGCTCCTACGAATGGTAGGAATGTGTCAACGGGGTCATGTCGTTTCACTATGAGCGTGGCTGTCGCTATTTCCTCATTAGTTTCTTCGGATCTGAAGGTTACTGTCAGATCTCTTTGTTGGTCGTCGCTTGTGTCATCATCATCGGCTTCGTCACCGTCGTCGGAACAATAAACTTCGTCTGAAGAGTCCAGAATAAGGGGCCCGTCGTAAACAGTCGGGTTACCGACAGCGTCAGTTGTCGAGGTGCACGGCATCACCACTGAGACCGGCGAGCTACTTTTCGGAGGCTCCTCATCTGGTTCTGAAGGACTTTCTTCGTCCGCTATCTCTCCCTCATCGTCACTTCGTAATCTCATTCTGTGGCCGTTCTCCATTATTCCGATTTGATAAAACCTGGAAGTTACAAGGATTAGTTGTGATTTGTACTTTTCTGTAAACTTCTTCGTACAACGAAAAGTCCTGCCCGAAGCAAAATTAAATCGTCAAAACGACCAATTGGTTTTTAATAGTAAACTGTGTGGTTTTAACACCTATAAATATAAGTATTTAAGTACTGCGTAAGTTTCATTCATAAAGAAAGATTAACAAAATATCCTATCTATTTTTTATGAATGAAGGACAAAGCAATTGGTAGATAATACGGTGATGATAAGTACTCGCGCAACTCCTACCACATTTTTAATACCACAAGCGCAACAGGGGCAAAAAGAGTAGTCGCGTCGTCGTTGCTAAAAAAATTACGTCTTGTTTGACACCGGCAACTCGCGCCGATCCTACACTACCTATATACAGCGATGCGCGCCGTCTTGCCGCGACCCTCCATGACCTCCGTCAAACAACCCTGGGACGCCGAAGAGAAGACACGTTACATGGGACCACATTATCATTCCTCCCTCACATCATGGCCACAAATAAAGTGTTATCGTCGCCTCTTCGCGACGAGGGTGTGATTCCACGGAAAATAAACGATTTGATTGAACAATATAATCAAAAATCTCTGCATTTTCGCTATGCGAGGCGGCAACTTCAACATCATAGGAAACATTATTTCAATAGGGCACCGCGGCTGCGGCATCAGCATCATGGATAACATTTTGAGAACTTTTCGCCCCGCACTGAGGAGAATATTTCACAAAGTCGTCTCCAAATCATCCCGAATGTCGCGTATTATCTTCTAAACCTGCGCAGCTACGCGCAGTTTCTTCCCTAAAGCGTCGGATCAATATATTCGATCCTGCCCCACTTTTCGTATGCACAATATTGTAGGCCAGAAAAAAGTTAGGTACCTATTCATGAGTTTTTAAGAGTAAACTAAAAAGTTAACACCAACCACTTGTTACTGTTCAAGGTTTTCAGCGAGAAAAAAGCTTCCGCCTGTATTTGCCTGCAAGTGGCTATACGAGCTGTGATTTATGCCCTGTCCGATTGATTACTACCACTGTACCTAGTTGCAATATAGTATGCAGGTATCACCCCGCCATCCCTTCGGTCGCCCACTCAGCGTTGCCTATTGGTTACTGCAGGAAACTGACAGGTCTGCAGATGTAGCTAGGTAGATAAACCATCTTCCTACCTATAAAGCTCATATAAATTCAAAATAAAGTTTACGCTGTCATCTGAAAAGTGAAAGAGATTGCGAGTTCATGACGTCACACGTTGCGATTACCAGTTCTAATCGTAGTGAGACAAAATATTTGAAGATATCTGAACGACGCGACGTCGCTCTGTTTACAAAAGTCTATGTCTGAAAATGTTTGGCCCACGTTTTGCCAGCGATCGATGACGTCTTATGCGTGACGTATGCTCGTTCAACAAGCGAGCATGTAGTAGAGGGTTATAATTTATCGTCTGTTTCTTTTGTCGACGGAAGAATGGACAAAATGACAGATAGTGATTGTTAAATCCGCAATTTTGTCTATTCTTCCGTCGACATAACCCGTTACGGTACTGGAATACCTACAATACATACCTACTTATAATTACTAGTAAGTATACCTACGTATTATAGACAAAATCTTGGCGTATTTTTCACAAAAGCCAGTATTAGAAGTAGTAGTATATTAGAAGTAAATTCAACTCTATCTCTTATAGAGAAGAGTTGAATTTGTTTCTAATATGATATTATTGAGATCAAATGCTATATACTGCATATTTCTAAGTTCAGCATCGATCCGAATTCGATTCTTTCTCGAGTCACAACTCGACTACTCAAAGGAATTATGTAAAACCTATGTCATCATCATACATGAAAAACAGAAGTAGAAGTGAATAAAGATTGTATCGACACAAACCGTTTTAATATAGGACTTCACTATCAAATGTTTTACTGCTGCAGTGTTGCCAATTTTAGTTATTCTCCCATAATAGTAGTTAATACTCCTAATGATTTCTCTTAAGAAAATAGTTACATGGGCGGAGCGGGAGGGCGTGTCAGACTTTTACTGACTAGAACCCACCCGTGTTCCTTCAGTTGCCTGTTGCCGAGGGTCCCGATATCCCTTTCGGACTTTCAATTGTCATATCATTTTGGGGCACCAGCTGAATTCTTTAAAATGTTACGATCACTTTTGGCCGTGCATAAGCGACTATAGTCGCCTTGTTTGAGGGTATTAGTCTATCAGGTAAAGACTTTAGTAAATAAAACCACCAATTAAACAAAGACAAATTTATTAATTTTTCCTACGTCCTCCTTTCTTCCCAGCTTGCGGTTTGCCAAACGTCTTAGCACCGGGTCTCCCTTTACCAGGACTCTTTCCCGGTCCTCCTTTACCTGGACTCTTTCCCGGTCCCCCTTTCCCTTTCATCCCTTTATTGCCTTTTTGGGGCACCCCTTTGTTCCCTTTCTGGGCCTTATTCGCATCATACCGCAGTCGTTTAGCCGCGGCCCGAGATGTGTCTGTGAGGTCGTTAGCGAAATTGCTCTGTTTTTTCTTGCTTTTATTGAAGGTTTTGTTAGGTCTGTGTTGTGGCTGGTCATCGTTGTCGTCAACGGCGCGTATTCTGCGTTGCTTCTTCTTGCGTTTTTCCATTCGAGATTGCAGAAGCGCCACCTGTTGGTTAAATATTTGATATAGTTAAGCTGGAGGTAAAATATATTTGGGAAATATATTAAAAAATACATTGTCAGGTGCTCCAATTATTGGAAAAACAATTGTTGATCGTTTTTATCGACAGAAAAAAAACTTGCGTGCCCAGTATTTAAGGTCAAAATAATTCACTAGCGAAACTTCACGTCTGTGAAGAACTTTTACATTATTATAGACATGTTATTGTGGTACAATCAGCCTCAAAAATATCACAAGAATTCTTTTGATGGACTCCAATTGATGTTTCGTAGAATTATATCAAAGTTTAGCTACAATTTCTTACCCAATAAATGTGTTTTGTGGCTACGAGAATTTTAGTTGGTATCCTAATATTATAAATGCGAAAGTAAGTTTGTTTGTTTGTTACGCTTTCACGCTAAAACGGCTGAACGGACTTAGATGAAATTTAGCACACGAGTAGACCTTGACCTGGAGAAATTGGACCCGAGGCCCTAGACAAAGTGACATTCTATCAGCGATAACTATGATGGAAAAGGCAAAAATGTATAGGACTGACATAAGCTATCAAAAAGCTTATGTCAAAATCGTTGTAGAAATACGAAACGCTTTCGAAGCGATTGTCGCTTGTCTAGGCCCTCTGGATCGTGACTTAAGCGGGTGAAACCGCGGGGCGCAGCTAGTAGTAAAATACAGAGAATTTTATGTTACCACATAAAACGCGGTTATGACTATACCTTCTCCATTTCTCTATTGACTCGTTCTTCGGGCGTGTCCTTAGGTTTGTGCTTCATTGGCGGTTTCTTCCTCTTCCGCCCGCTCCCGCCGTCGTCGCCGCCGGAGTCATCGTCATCATCGTGCTTACGCTTCTTAGCTCGCCCGCCTTTCTTTTGCTTGTCTGCGAATTAGAGAGGACAAGTTTTAGTGTGATGAATAAAAATTACTGACGAGGGTTAGTCAAACCATTAAAGTCAACGTTAAATCACTAACAGGCACTTTTGAATCGTAAGTTACGGGAACTTACGATTCTAAAGTGCTTGGAAATGTTTTTATCTTGCTGCCATCGGACTCGAATGAAGATCGCACTCAAGTTCTTGGCTGTTTCAACTCTTCTGTATAAGTTCCGGATAATTTCATTCATATTTTTCATCCAGATACGGAAACAGGCCCTAAAAATTATAAAGCTCAAGCGGGTAACCATTCACTCAATCTTTGACAGAACGTGAAGTGTCAAGCAATTTTGAACCCTGTGCAGTGAAAGAAAGAAAAATGTTTTGTTTGTAATGTGGCGGGATCTACATCGCCACATGCGAACTGACTGAACGCATCAAAGACCTGACGTCACACAAAAATCATGACGTTATAAAATCTGTATCTATAAATCGTTATAAAATAAAATCCTGCATCGCGCAATTAGAGTTTACCGCGCGAACTACGTATATACAATATTTCAACATCAATCGTTGGGCAGTTGCCCGGCAGACACGACAACCGTCTGGTCGGAGGATCCTCCCTTTTCTATGGTGCATAAGTAAACTTTACACCCTGTAACTCATACCCCTAAAGTTGTTTATGAGATATAAGTATGTTTCGTGAGATACAGAAAACAAGTACTGTTTTGTGTTTGTTTGTGTTGGTATCTCTTTTACGGTAGGTATAGGACCTCTATCTACGGTCATCTGTTATCTATAATAGTCCTTAGTTACATAAAATTTACCTTTATCCGGATGCTTAGTTAGCGCCAGCCTCTCTTTCTCCTCTCTCTTCTCCTTCGGCGACTGGAACCAGTCCCGCTGCCTCTTGAGCTCGATCTTGGGCCCCACCTGTTCGGGCCCCTCCGTCTTGATGGCCCCCTCCAGCTTGGCCGTCTGTTTCTCCATCTTGTTCATTTGCTTCTCTGCGTATTCTTCGTCGAGGATTGCGGCTGAAGTAATGGGAAAATTAATATTATGTGTTGGTAAATTGGTAACCCTAACTATAATATTATAAATGCGAAAGAGAGTTTGTTTATTACGCTTTCACGCTAAAACGGCTGAACGGATTTGGCTGAAATTTAGCACATGGGTAGACCATGACCTAGAATAGGAAATAGGATACTTCTTATCTCGATACACCCACGGGATCGAGACTTACGCAGGTGAAACCGCGGGGCACAGCTAATATTTTATAAAACTAGAAATGTCGTTTAATAACTTCCGAGAGGGACAGTGAATATATAGTACGGGATTTCTAAACGCCCTTTACTAAGATTTATGTCTTCTCGCTCTCGCGGTCAATCCAATAATGTACAATTATTGAATAATTCTACAATTATTAGAAACATGACTGGTAATTTGGTAATCCACTTACCAATTTCCGACTCCAGTCGAGCTAACCTGTCTCTATACTTGCCGACTATATCGGGAGGTACTTGACGGGACTTGACAGGCCGTCTCGCTCGCTTGACGATCGCCTTTACGAGTAGACGCTCTGCTTCACCCGCTAGGGATACTGACACGCCGGCGCGACCGGCTCGGGCTGTCCTACCTACCTGTGGGTGAAAGAAAGAATAATTAATATTTTCCAACAAGTTGGGGTCGGCCTCCAGTCTAACCGGATGCAGCTGAATACCATTGCAATCACGTCATTTGGTTGAAATGGGTTTTTTTATTTTATTTGTCTTTTATATAGATTATTTTCTATTTTCTATTTTGTGAATGTGAGAACTTTGTAGGCTTATTGGACTGTAGATTTATTGAACATCTTCTATTTTGTCAAGTACCTGGTACTTACTTGTTGAAAGGCCTACATTGTCCTCCCATGCCTACTAACACTGTAATTTGAAAATATTGTAAAAGCGAATTATTTTTAAAAGAGTAACCGTGGAGTTTCTTGCCGGCTCTTCTCCATAGGAAACGACCAATTGGAACCGTGCACCTAGCTTCTGACGTTTCATAAGTGCTCATGTAGGTTTATGTGAAATAAAATATTTCGATTTTGAAAATATTTTTGATTTTGACCAGTATTTTATATGGAGCGACTGGCTATCTGACCTACACAACCCAATTGCTGGGTAATACGATACCCCTTGGAACGACTGGTTGTCTGGCTTTCGGGCTTCTGACGACCCGTAACGACTGTCAGAGATGCACGAATGACGTGAAGTTGATCAGTCTTTACGCCGCGTATGTCGAGCCCTCTGGCGGCCACTTTAGTAGCTACTAGCACGTCCATTTGCTATAGATATAACCCTACACTGCTACTCACCCTGTGTATATAGTGCTCGAGCGTGGCGGGCAGCGTGAAGTTGATCACAGTCTTCACGCCAGGTATGTCCAGCCCTCTGGCGGCCACGTCAGTAGCTACTAGCACGTCCACTTGCTCCTCTTTGAACCGTTTGAGAGAGTCTAAACGTTGGGGTTGGTTTAATGCGCCGTGGAGTTCTGCTACCTGGAGAATTAAAATGGTGTCATCTATACAATTTTTTTATAAAGAGGTAGTCAGTTTGTATGTCCCCAGTAATCTTCGGAACTGCTGATCCGATTCCGAAAATTATTTTACTAATGGGAAGCTACAGTATTGCAGACTGTCATAGGATAAATTTTATGTTAAAACAAGAAGATTTTGTGTACGAAGGTGCGGCCAGAAGTTCGTTTAAAATAACTTAGAAATGCCTTTTTTTGTTTTTTGTTTTGAGGGTGGGAAATCATCAAATGACTTCTCCCGGGGCGGAGCGGGAGGGCGTGTCAGACTTTTACTGACTAAAACCCAACCATGTTCCTTCAGTTACCTGTTGCCAAGGGCCCCGGTATACAAGTTTGAAATACCTTAGAACATGTTTAAGCAACCTTGAGCAGTTCGCCTGGCTACGAATTGACGCTGACTGGCAAAATGTTCACCACAACATTATATGTAGTATCGTATAGTCGTAGACACATGAAAAAAAAGTGTGGAATGGGTTACAATAACAAAACACACCCGTTTGCTCGCATGAGGAATATAGCTTTGGCTGGACTAAGTTCTAATCATTAAATATGTATAAATAAAAAATGCCTTACCTTAACTCCCAGTAACCCCAACGCGACATGTAACCGATGCGCTTGCTTCTTGGTCTGCACGAAGATGACGGCTCTGTCCCTGAACGTACGACACACGAGCGCCGCAAGCATCGCCTCGCGGTCACACTCGCGCTCACGACGGATCCTGAAATGTCGCTTATTGTTAACGTATTACGGTTCAAATTAGATTGGAAAATAGATATCCGAATAAGAATTCAATTTTGGATCGCCGCGAGTTTTAAGATACATTTCTCAAAAATAAAACTGAATTAATAAAGTTCACTTGATAACTTTTATCTATTTCTCATAGATTCGCTCTGAATATAAAATATATTCATTTGATAACTTCTTGGTCGACCGAGCTCTCCTCGGGTGAAAATAGATAAACATATCGTCCATGTATACCAACATTGTATCACATTCCCGAGGCTGTGAAACTAGAGAAAAAGAATTTTCCCAGTTATGCTAGCTAGATCGATCTTTCGCCCCCGCAAACCCGTATTGCAACTTTCATCGAAATCATTAGAGCCGTTTTCGAGATCGTGATTACAAATGTATATAGATATTGCTTATTTAATAGTATAGGATAGGATATTCTGATTTTAAACTGTGTCCATAGTTTCTTGCCCGTTCTTCTCCATAGGAACCTACTACACTTTGGAACGGGCAACTAGCTTTTTTCTGATTGACAGACTCGTTGACAATTCAAAAGTGCCTGTACTTAAATGATTTAATAGAAATAAATGCTTTGAGTTCCAGATTTAAACTTTTGAAAAGGTAAAAAAAGAAAAGTTATAGTTAAAGATTCTTAATGCAAGTAGTAACTCACCTCACAAACTCCTGCCTCAAATTAAACGCGACATCCTTATTTGAGTCCACGAACAGCTTGACTGGCTTCTTGAGCGACACTGCCGCTAAATCCTTCACCTGTTCACTCATAGTGGCCGAGAACAGCATGCTCTGACGCTTGGGGGAGCACTGGCGAATGATCTCCTTCATCTGTTCCGCGAAGTACTCGTCTAGCATTCTGGAGAAAACCGGAAATTTAAAAAATGGGAGCTTGAGCGAACCAAAGGGGTAAGAAGTCAGCGATAGCGTACTCAGCCAGCGACTCCTCAAAGCTCTAGGTCTCTGAGTCTCGTCAAGAAGTAAAAAAAAAAAACAAAATGTGGAGAAAATTAAATAATATTCAAATTTGTTCATATAGACTAAGTGGGAAAAAATACGTAATATTGAAGCTGACTCAAAAACTACGCAATCAAAGTTAATAAAATTTATATGAGACCATCTCTGAAGCATGACCTACCAAAAAAAAAACAATTCATAATTGGCGGAGTAATCGCGTAACAAACAAACAAAAAAAAACATACAGACGAATTGAGAACCTCTTCCTTTTTTGAAGTCGGTAAATAATTTGTCAGTCTCACCTGTCAGCCTCGTCCAGTACTAATACTTCAATGGAGTGCAGTCCGAACGACGGCGTGTTCCGAATGTGGTCGATCAGACGACCCGGCGTCGCTATCACTATGTCAGGGTTGCGACGGAGCATGGTTTCCTATGACAGAGAATTTATACATTACTAGCTGTGCCCCGCGGTTTCACCCGCGTAAGTCCCGATCCCGTGGGAATATCGGGATAAAAAGTATCCTTTGTGTTAATCCTGGTTATAAACTATCTGTGTGCCAAATTTCATCCAAATCCATTCAGCCGTTTTTGCGTGATTGAGTAACAAACATCCAAACACACAAACTTTCACATTTATAAAACATGACTGGACTTAAACAATTGATTTTAATCTTGCATGCTCTTGTATGTATACCATGTTTAGACAAATAAATACTATCTTATCTTATCTTATAATATTAGTAGGATTATTTGCAAAGAATTTACTGAAATAAGCGTCGTTTTCTGGTCCAGATTTGGATGAATAATTATATTTATGGTAAAGATAATCAGAGGTGTATCGATGTACACCAGTCCACATTTCGCCAGTTGTGTTTAAGTCCCATGTAATATGGAAATCGAACCCATGACATCTTGAAATGGACATTGACAAAAATTTATCTGATCACCAGTACAAGTACTACATGAGAACTTCCATAGGACTCATTTTAAATTACCAATACTAACAATATGTAAAAACTAATGTCTAAGTGTGTGTGTATTTATGTGCTGTAAAAACTGTTTTATCTATAATGCATTATGATATATATATTTTTCCTTATTTTATTTTTTATTTTTTTTCTCTTTGTTCCTCTCAATCAGAGCACCCGCCATCTAATCTCTTCACCACCCTTGGTTGAATGGTAGAGAATGCCTAAGGCATTAAGTCCGCCTTTGTACCTTTTTTGTGTGCGAAAAGTTTAAATAAATAAATAAATAAGTGTCGCCTGTTGCTGCCAGAATCTGTGACATTGTTTCAGAGTGTGATGGGGTCATATACTGACCTGATATTTGACATCCAGCCCACCGATGGACAAGCCGACAGTAACAGCTGTAAACTGTGACAACTGCCTTGTTACCGAATGTACCTGCACAGAAAATGATATGGTTAAATAATAATCATTTAAAGGAGAGATCCCCGCGATCTTCTGACTCTTGGGGATCGTTTTAGCGAAAACAAAAATAGCATATTTGTGACATACTTTGTTTGCCCTACCTCTCCATGCATTAATTATTTTAATCGACTCTGGGTGTTTATGTAGCATCCTCCTTGAGTCAGCACTTTCGGTAATTCCTTGCCGCACTAACGTAAACAAAGTAAAAGTATTGTCTATCTATTTCTAACAGGTAGAGCAAAAAAAGATGTTCGACGATTTTAAAGGTTTTACTTTTGGCGCCAATTGCAGCATCGAACTTTAACTTTTAAAGCTGTCATTAAATACTAATCTTCCATTAACTTGTTACAGAAAGCAACACTAGACTCGATTTTAATGGTGCCTTGAAGAAACTAATGAAATCATTAGCCTTCATGATCCGTTACGTAATGGAGAATTAATGTTTGTCTATGGGTGTTATTCTGTTAAAGTAACCATGTGAATTCTAGTTCAATTCATTTTCGGAGCTCACATTTCCGTTGAAATATGAACATCAGCTTATATCCAGCAACTATCAAGATCAGTATACCTGAGCCCCCAACTCTCTAGTAGGTACTAAAACCAGCACGCGAGTGAGTCTCTCCCCGCCGGCCGTCTTGTACAGCAGTCGCTCGAGTATGGGCAGCATGTAGGCTGCCGTCTTACCGGTGCCGGTCGCTGCGCAGGCACATATGTCCTTACCTGAGGGGTGCAAGGGAGAAATGAAGATTTAATACTGTTTGAGAGGCAGATAGGCCAGATAGGCAGTCGCTCCATGTAAAATACTGGTATTCAGTCAGCTGCATCCGGTTAGACTGGAAGCCGACCCCAACATTGTTGGGAAAAGGCTAGGCAGATTGATTATTTCTGACGATTAATATCTGCTGTGGTAGAAAAAATATGTAAAGATAGCTTAAAGATAGCGTAGCTTAACCTGATGGATCGACCCGGTGCGGCTGTTTTGCTTTTTCGTCAGGCACATAATTATTTAAAAAAAACTCACCCAGCAAAGCCACCGGTATGGTAGCAGCCTGTATAGGCGTGGGGTGCACATAGTTCAACGCGCCTATAGACTTCAGCAGCGGTCGGGACAGATTCATCATGTAGAAGGAAGCATTCTCATCATACGGTGGGGGCTCCTCGAAGAAATCTGAGTCATATTCAATGCGGGCGCCTTGTTCTACATCGTCTTCTAGCTCCTGGGTGGGTAGAATTAAATTTATGAATATAGACTCGCAACACTAAGAAGTCCGTTTTGACAGCTATAAAAATCCTATGTGTAGCGATGAAAAAAAAAAAATAGTTTCTTATACTTCTTGAGACATATCGATTAAACATACTTAGAGAGTTTGTAATCGACGACTTATCTACATTGCTTAAAACTGATTCTCAAGGCATAACGTTACAATAAAATTACGAGAACGAAACGTCAAAACGGACTCCTTAGATTGTCGCGAGTGTAGTAAATATGACAATTTAGTTTTGGCTATAAATAAGGAGTTAATTAACTCTTTCTTTTAAGTCGAAATTAAATGCAAAATTGCTTCTTATTCAAGATAAATTAAAAATTTAATATTTTTTGAATGCAAATCAAATGTTTTATTTAAACTTAAGTCAATAATCTGGTTTTTTTTATGCAGGAAAACTGTGCATAAGTTCCCATAAAAACTGTTGTCAGAGGGCAAGACTTTCAGGCCTTGCACTGCAGACAGAGAATTACTAATGTTGAAGAGAAAGTTTTATTGTTATAATTTATTCCTAACTAATATAAATGCGAAAGTGAGTTTCTTTGTTTCACTTTCATGCTAAAATGCCTGAACGGATTTGGATGAAACTTGGCACAGGGGTACACCTTGACCTGAAGAAGGACATAGGCTACTTTTCATCCTGATTCGCAGACAAAGTCACGGGCAATATAATAATATAATTTTTAATTCCCTTGTTAAATTTTTTCCCTTACATGATTGTACATAATTATATTATAGAAAGAAAGAAAGAAAGAAGAAAGAAAAATGCATTTATTGGCATTTTAACATAAAAATACACCTTAAAACTATAAAAACCGAAACAATCAATAAAATGCCAAAAGGGCCTCAGCTCAGCATACTGTCAGATGGCAACACAAAGTGTACCACCTGACGCTGATTTTCAGCTGCAACCCACGAGTGTCATACGCTAGAAAAATAATATAGGTTATATTAAACAATTAAAATCTGATATATAAGATAGAAGAAAAACAATATATAAAAATACCTAATTAAATGTGAATGTTTATAAATAAAATATAATATTTAAAATGGCAACATTCCGTTTAACCGGCATGGACTCGCACGCCGCCGGCTTAGAATAATCTGTGCGCAAAGCTGTCAAAAATAAATTATTAATTTGTCTGTCGTTTTCAACGTTTTGACATCTGGTTACTTAATTATACGCAATACATTAAGATGGAATTCATTATGATGTAATAACAAAGAATGTGTTGAGTGATTGTGTAGGTATTATTCTTTTCCTAAACAGTGTTTGTTGAGATTTGTGGGGGATGGTGTAGATGACAGCTCGGTAATTTATCCTGTATACGATTAAATATAAAGGGTAAATTAAGAGACATGAGATCAAACAACAGATTAATGACAAAATGGTAAGTGGTTAATTATATTCATATTAGAATTTTATGCACTGTGATTGAAATTAATTTTATTACTATTTGAATAATAAATTAAATTAGATTGGTTAATTATTTGAATTAGGATATATTTTATCGAGGAACTATACTTGACAAACCGAAGTGAGCTAGAGTAGATTAATTAATTAAGTTTCTAACTTTAAATTACAGAAACGAGATGGTGTTCCTAAGTTTATGGGATGAATGCAGTAGCGAAATACACAGTATAGATGACACCAAACCACTAGTTTCAAGGATAACAGTGTCTACCCTAACACCCAGTATATTTTAGGGTTAGATTGTATGTTATATTTAAGATTTGTCAACAAACGTTAACAGAGCAATTTTGTTTTCATAATATTAAAATTTTGAAAACAATCAAGTATCTCAATGGCTTACCTCTTTTAACTTCTGTTTTTTAGTGAGTTTTTTTGGCTTTGTCTTGATTTCATCTCTTTTAAGCTCATCATCTGATATCTCCATCTCACCAACATCACTGTCTGAGATAATAAAGACAATGTTTCACTTTACCAGAATATTTCGCAGCACAGCAAACTATTTTAATAACATCTTTCTCAACCTTCTTGTGCTTCTGACCATTCTCCTGAGATAATACCTTATTGACATTTTATTACAGTGTTTTAAATTGGCTAGCTAAACTCTGCAGACGTGATGAGTATCAATAAAATAAAATATGTTTTTTTCGGAGGTTAACAACCACTGTTTGTGTTGTATGAGTAAAGAAATACTGTTTTCTTATGTTTTATCATGTTTAGATATCAATACATATCAAGTCTGTGAGTAAACAAAAAAAAACATATTTTTTAAACAAATATATTTCAAGTGACGAAAATACACTTCTCATCAGAAAAATCGAAACACTTCCGTTTTTATGGTTTCGAGTTTCTAAATATACACATTTTTCTGATAATCTAAATGTCTGGAATGACCTCACAAAAAAAATCATCAAATTATTTTTTTATTTTATCATATTTCACCCATCGCATCTGCAGAGTTTATCAACCTAATTAAGCTAAGAAAAGTCGGTCTTTTTGCCAGGTACCTATCAAAAACTGGTAGTTCTATTCTATTTTTCATAGACAATATTGTTCTCCCTCTTGCAGAGAGGAGGCCTGTGTCCCAGCAGTAGGAACATTATAGGCTGATTATGCTCTAGTTGTTACCTTTTCTATCAACATCAGAGTCTGTATCAACATCCTTAGCATTGCCGTGTACTTTCACAGCGGCCCTTCTCCTCTCAATCTTCTCATCAATAGTCCGTTTTACATTACGTCTTACGTATTTCTGCAGATCATCCCAAGTGTTCTGGAAAATGAATATATATAGTTTTTTTGTTAAGGTTTATATTAGTTTTTCTGGGGATTATGTATGATTGAATTTCACCACTTGTGATATAAGTAAATATTTGTGTATTGTCATAACAATGTGAATATAAAAAAGTACCTTAGTTTTAAATTAATAAAATGTTCCTTACTTTTGTTGTAAAGCTAACAGAATCCTTACTAATATTATAAATGCGAAAGTAATTCTATCTGTCGTGCTTTTACGCCAAAAATACTGAACCGATTTAAATGAAATTTGGTACACAGATAGTCTAGAGCCTGAGAAAGGACAAAGGCTACTTTTTATCGACATACCATGGCGGAAGCTAGTATTTAATAAGCTTGATAAAACATACCTTGTTGTATTCATCTACGGAACCAACAAATTGGAACGTAGGATTGAAATCGGCCTTCCGTTTGACTTTCTGTTTTGATGGTTGATACTGGAAATAAATCAAACGTTAGATACAGTAGCGCATTTTACTGATAAAAAAAAAATAATGGTCAGCTGATTTTACTGCTTATAATTTGTTGTCCGTTGTGTATAAATACAAATCACTCGTGAGCCCGTTTTGTAATGGTAAAAGCAAAAGCCACATGCACCGTTTTTACCTTTAGCGCTTATTTAGCGTGTATTTTTTTTTGATAATATAAGCTGCTGTTTACCTCAATTTCTTCATCCGATTCCTCGGAGAAATCTTCAACCTCCTCGCCATCTTGTATTGTTTTGATAAATTCTGGTATTTCTGTGGATGCCTTCATTATTATTTTATTTATTCACACGACATGCTTACACTATTTTTGTAAATAAATGTATTTTGAGGTTATCCTTCAAAATCGCATGTTGTTGCGTTCCTTTTCACAAAATTGGCACACTGCCACTGAGACTGTATGAAGTGCCATTATTATTCACATCTCCGTTAACGTACTGCGCTTATAATGAATTTTTCGTTCGTTCTGAAAATAGAAGAGAAATAGAGAATACGAGTCATTAGCCGCCTTTATACGACACCACGCGCTTTCACTCGCGATCGGAGTGTGCACGATTGAACGCGGGAAAGCTTGCAAGCGCAATCGTGTGTGATTGTTTATATCCATTTTTATGTGCCTTGAATTATGTCCGAAGCGCACAGACTTGAACGCATGAAAGCGCGAGCGGGCGGCGCGCGCGTGCTTTTTCGTTCTCGTTTTCTATCTTTCCACGCGCGTTCTTTCACGCGTGAAACTGAAAGCGCATGTCGTGTAAAGGCGGCTATTGACTTCCATGATAACTTGATACGAGTTTATCATCGATTTCCACAAAATATGATTAGGTTAGGCTTGTAGAAATAATGTGTGTTCGATATATCGATATTTTTTGGCGATATTTATAGATATTTCGATATAAAATATCAAGTATTGGAAATGGAGCAAATGCGATATATTTCTAATAGCAACACCGTTGCTAACTTTCCTGAAGATTTGAATTTTACAGCACTAAACTTATTAATTAGTCGATTTTTTGTGATAATGTTTGAATATTTCTTATCTTGATTGTTTGGAGAAGAGCAAGAGCAAATGGGAGGCATCACTAGTGTCATGTCATACATGTCAACTTTTCGCAAGTGTATGGCAGAAAATTAAATATATTTCGCCGATAAATCATTAAAAATGGCAGATCTGCTTAGTATTCACGATGATATTAAATTGTAAGTATATTATTCTGTTTTAAATGTCTGTGTTTACCCGCAACATCATGTAAATACAGCCTGTTCAAATCCATCACCTAAGTTTGTCTTGTACTCATGTTTTCCCTGAAGCCGTATAAAATGTTGTCCAATATGCTGTATGATTATTACCAACAGTTATTTTAGATCGTTTAAAAATCCATAAGATGCTAAAAATCCTCAGTATTTGATGTTATAATGACGTTGTTTTATTGCGTCAAATAACACATTAAAAGACATGGTTTACTGCAGCTAAGGTCGTAAATCCAACTAAGCTGAGTCTAATTATTACGTCACGCGCAATAATTTGGTAATTGCACACATAATTTTGTAAACGATTGCCATAATTACACTGTCTTTCCATCGACATAAAAAAAAGTCCTACCTCCAAATTAAGACAGTTTCTGAAAACCTGAGACACAAGACTAGGTTTATCTTGTGTCTCATTTCATTTCACCAACCTTTGCACCATGCACCTATGTTTACAAATAAAAGTCCTTTGATTTTTCTGGAAATATCAAGGACAAAAATCATAATGTAGAAAGATTAAAACCAATTTCATGCACCAGTGGGCTTACTTAGTTGTTTTTGTGTTTTGATATAATTAAAAAAGTACTGTTTACATGGTAAGTTTGGTTGCAATTTAATTGAAAAAATACCAGCATATTACTAATTAAAATACTGGACAGATTTAATATCTCCAAGCTATTTGAAACACAGACATGCATCAGTTTATTAGTGGGTCTTGTCTTACCAAACAATAATGGGGGTTATTTATAAATATTTTTTAAAGTTAAGTAATGTTTAACTATACATTTTTGATGTTTGAACATCACTTAACTGTATGCAACGTTTATAAATAAACCCCAATATTACTGTCCCACTCCAGGGCAAAGGACTCTCGTCATACAGAAGGCATGAGTATTGATCATTGTAATATAATATGGATTAAAAACTTTTTTTTTTTCATTTTCATTAAAAGGCTTATTTCTTTGCTTATTTGATAAAAATGGACCTTAAACGTGAACATCAATTAACTCCAATATCAATTTTGTTATCAGCCCACAGCAAGCTATTGTTCAGACACCTAACCTAATAACTACCTCACACTATCTCCATTCTGTATTTAATTAACTTTCAGATACACAACCTCAGATAAGTTTTATTTCGAGCCCACAATAAACCCCACGGAGATACTGATCATAGACCGCAACACTGGGGAGACTGTTGTTAAAGGTACGTCAAATTATTTGTTTATTTAAGAAAACGTGTTATGAAATAACACAACTAAGATAAAAAAACAGTAATGTACAGGTATCCCAATTCTTCTATCTTCAGAAACACAATGGCATGACAATGAGATCTAATGAAGAGCTGTTATAACCAACCAAGTACTTGCCTATTTTGTACTACCATGATTACAAAATAATACATTAACAACTCTATAGTTCCAATAAAAATTTCTTAACTTCTGAGTGCCAGATGAAGATTTGCAACCGGAGTAGGTAATCGCACAGAGAAAACTTCATATTAACGCGCAATGATAGATACACTAATACAAAGCGCAGCAGAACGAAACTTAGAAGATTTGCCTCTGCTGGGGTTTACTCTTATTACTATATTTGTGCTTGCCTTTTCCGTTTTAACCGTTCACAGTTATATCAAATACAAATAAGGTACCTGAACAGTTAAAAATCTTTTTTTTTGTTTTCAGAATTTAGCCAAGTTAAAATTCCCATACCAGCGAGTGCGTACCGACCAGTATGTGGCTTCCTGGGCTCCATCAAACTATTATCTGGATTATATTTAGTTGTGGCCAAATACAGAATTTTGGTGAGTAATTAGTTAATTTTAGAATAGTTTTCTTGGTTAAAAGGATGGGGGGGGGGGGGTGTGGTGATGCGAGAGCTCAGTGGTTCGTCAATTTGTGACAACTCAGACTCTCAGGAACAAACTCAGATAAGCGGTCTAACTATACTCTACATGTTCCTCATATCACCAAGATTATGTCCGCTTTTAAAAGAGACTGTGATCCTCCGACCTGGTCTCTGTGATTCTTCTCAGAGTAAGAAATACTATAGGAAACACTAACCTCATCAAGTTTAAAAAATCCAGCGAGGCTTACAATAGGATATGAAGTGTAACATCTGACATCTTGGCTGACGTATGTATGATATAAACAATATTCATCATTAACATCGTCATCATCCTGTTTACAATCTCTTGGAAAATGGGTTGGTACCATCTGACGGCCAACTCTAGAACCGCGCACGCTCATTGGTCAAATCAAATAGCGCGCGCTTCCCCGGCTTCCTGTTACACACTTCCGTCCCTTTTCACGAAATCACTCGCACAGATTGCAGGAAAGCGAGCGGAAAGATATTACACATCAAAAATATTATTGATATGTAAATGTGTTTATATAAACGTAATAAAAATCATTTTTATCATTAATTTAAGATGGCAATCTTGCTAAAGTATCAAACTGTTTATGTTGCTCATTGTTGCCTTCTGAATAAAAACTCTCGCTATAATATATGAAGTACCTTTACCTTGTCCACAGATGGGTAAACTAAATGGCCACGATATATACCAGTTGGCGGGCGCCGACATCATACCGTACGCGCGCTCCAACACACATCTCACTAGTAAACAGGTAGGTGTTACATAAGCTTGAACGCTGACGTTTGTCGCGTACGTATGGTGCTATATAGAACACAATGTATATAAGTACGCCACCAAATTTATGTTGAATTTATGTTGTTTATGATAAACTTAGTTCCAAATCTTAGGGTCTGATTATTAACTAACTTGCTTTTAAAGGTCCTGTTGGAGATCCTAAATGAATAAATAAATAAAGGTCAATCTCAATACAACTTTTAAAAAATTACGAACAACTTCAAATTGTTGTCATCACGGTTTGCGCATTGCCAGCGCCAGGCCGTGGGAACTGTCGATCCGATGAGGCCTGTGATGGGAATTCTCGGTCAGGCTCGCCAAGCCGCTAGGCCGTGTCACGAGTTCGACTCTCTCAGCTCTTACTATACATGGGGAATTACTAGAGTGGAGGAAAGTGTTTTTTTTTTACTGTGCTTTTCAATTATATTTGGCCAACAGATAGAAGACAACAACACATACGAGCGCATGGTGCGCCTCGCGCTCGTCACCCCCGGCATCTACTTCTCATATAGCTACGACCTGACGCACTGCCTGCAGAGGCTGTACTCTGTCACGCCCGACTTCCATAGGGTAAGATTTCAGAACACATCATCATTCTCCTGCCCTGATCCCAATTTATTTAGGGTCGGCGCAACATGTCCCTTTCTTCCATACTTCTCTATTAGCCGTCATCTCGGTAGTCACCCCCTTTCTAGCTATATCGTCTTTCATTTCACACAGTCCATCCATCGTTTCTTTGGTCTTCCCCTACTCTTATAGCCATCGACATTCATACCCAAAACTTTCCTGACAACACAACATTTGACAACACTACCTAGTATAAAACAAAGTCCTCCGCAGCGTCTGTCTGTCTGTTCGCGATAAACTCAAAAACCGGTCAAGTGCGAGTCGGGCTCGCGCACGAAGGGTCCCGTACCATTATCTATAAAAACGGCAAAAAAAAACACGTTTGTTGTATTAAATATTTGTTTTATTCTGTTTTTTAGTATTTGTTGTTATAGCGGCAACAGATATACATCATCTGTGAAAATTTCAACTATCACGTTCATGAGATACAGCCTGGTGACAGACGGACAGACAGACAGACAGATAGACAGACAGACAGCGGAGCCTTAGTAATAGGGCCCCGTTTTACCCTTTGGGTACGGAACCCTAAAAACTACTGCACCGATTTTCATGCTGTTTTCATCAATGGATAGAGTGGTTCTCGAGGAAGGTTTGAGTATATAATTTGTCAAGCGGGCGAAGCCGCGAGCTTCAGCTAGGCAGCTAGCAGGTCGGCTTCCAGTCTAACAGGATGCAGCTGAATACCAGTATTTTACATAGAGTTGTTGCCTATCGGACCATACATAGTAAATGGTTTGTGGAGGGAGGGAGGGTAACGCGATACCCCTTGTTAAGATGAAGTATTAGACGACTATTAAAGATCTAAGAATGACAGTCGGAACCAACGGTTTAACGTGCTTTCCGAGACACGGAATATAATGGATGGTCCATGAACAGACCTCCGGAATTGACTGTAATTAGTCATGAGCTCCTCATCAATACAGCAATATAATAATAATGATAATGTGTGCCGATAGTCTTGTCAGCAAATGGCTTAATAGCCAAGAGCCTCAACCAACACCTAAGGAGGCTCTCGTTGGGCAGCTGGATCAAGGCTTTGATTCAGAAAGCGATACTTCTGGACACGGCTCGCATTGTTAACAGATTACTCTCTCTGGAGCCCTGATTGCCGGTAGCTTGGACCCTGTTCCCTATATTGTTTGTATTGTGTTATGCTAACACATAATTAGTAGCATGAATTGTAATTGATGATTTAAGTAAAGACCACGCTACCGCATTAGGATTATTGCCTGTAATGATAGTTGTGTTTGTGATAAATAAATAAATAAATATTATAAATGCAAAAGTAACTGTCTGTCTGTATGTCTATCTGTCTGTCGCGCATTCACGCCAAAACTACTGAAACGATTTAAATTAAATTTGGTACACAGATTTGGTAGATAGAGAGCCTGAGAACGGACATAGGCTACTTTTTATCGACAAACCACGCGGGCGAAGCCGCGGGCGGAAGCTAGTTTTTTTAATATTTAAATGTTTTTGTTATGTTTGTTTTAATAAACAATATTTAAAAATATAATTATTTAATTATTTAAATGAAATAAAGATGATATTTATTTTCAGATGTCCATCACAAACCGAGCGGACCCTCGGTTCCTGTGGAATGGGTTCCTACTGAGAGATTTCTCACATCATCAGTACTCACGGTTCACTCTGCCTCTCATAGAAGGATGTATCCTTTTTAAATTAACAAATATTTTAAATTTGTTAGGTTTAGCTGCGGCGTAAGGGATAGTCCTAATCAAAACTGTAATCAAAGGCGTAAGACATTATGTTTTTTTTTAAATGTGTTACTGGATGTAGAGGTAATATTACCGAAATTAGAAAAAAAAAATCGGTTTTTCACATCCGCCGATGCGGAATTTGAATGCTCACATAAATTATTTTAAACAAAAATTATTTTTAAATATTTCCCGCTTCATCAAGTTTTATTTTATTGTTCTTTATCAGAGTAATATTACCGAAATTAGAAAAAAATTATCAGTTTTTCACATCCGCCGATGCGGAATTTGAATGCTCACATAAATTATTTTTAACGAAAAATATTTTTAAATATTTACCGCTTCATCAAGTTTTATGTTATTGTTCTTTATTAGAGAAATCTGTTCAAAAACATCGTTTATTTTCATCGATATAGAGTACCAATGAAAATTATCAATGTTTCTGTATCATATCATTTCTTTAACTCTTTATAATCCACCGTTTTCTTGACTCTTACCCAGTTGTGTCTATAAACAATATGACAGTGAACGGCAACCAGCTGACGTGGTCGCTGGTGTCGCGGCGCTGCGTCGACAGGGCCGGCACTCGCTTCTTTATGAGGGGGGTCGATGCTCAGGTGAGTTTAAAAGATGTAGGGCCCTGTTGCAAAAAGGGCCAAAAACTCAAGCAAAACATTACCTTAATAGTATAAACTGCGGGCCCACAAGTTAGCGGTCACGAGTTTGTTCTCTTTATGAGACCCAATTCTTATTTGTACATTTTTTTTGTGACTAAGCGCGTATTCGGCCATACTTTTATCCCTAGTGTATGTCTAATCCAGCGAATAATTATTACATTTTTTATAAAAAAAACTAGTCAATTTTATTCCTCAAATAAAAGTTATCTGGCTTTGGTTAAATCAGCCCTAAAAAAACCCTGGCGTTAAGACTTGCGGCATTCACGGTCATAAAAAGTGCGAGCAAGACAGACAGTGTCGTCTCGCTCCCTCGTTTTATGACCGAAGCCGCCATAAACGTCGAATCCACCACACCAACTCTTCTCCACAGGGCAATGTCGCGAACTTCGTAGAAACCGAACAAATAATAGAGCGAGGTGGTGAAAAGTCTTCCTTCGTCCAGACCAGGGGGTCTATCCCCCTGTTCTGGAGCCAGTACCCTAATATCAAATACAAGCCGGCGATGGAGCTGTCGCATGAAGACCACGTGGCTGCGTACACCAAGCATTTGAGGGACCAGCAGCAGAGATACGGGAACCAGGTGCTCGTCAATCTGGTGAGTGGAGATGAGGAGATGGGTTCAAACGCTGTAGGTGCAGGGCATCTGCACATAGAGCGTCTTTGACCCAACCTTAGTTTATATTTCATCATTGCATAATCAGCCTATAATGTTCGTACTGCCGGGACACAGGCCTCCTCTTTGAAAGAGGGAATGGGTCAGAATCTACCACGCGGGCCCAGTGCGGGTTGGTAGATGTCACATGTCTTTTTGGTTCTAGGACATGCCAGTTTCCTCATGATGTTTTCCTTCACCGTTTTGAGAGCAGTGGTGATGGAATCATTTACTCAAAGTAAAGTTGCCTGGGTTTGAACCTACAACCTACTCGTAAGTCCGTGACTTACCGTTACCACTGGGCCACCACTACTCTCATCATTCAGTCACAAATCACTACATATTAAGACAAATTATTTAAAAAACAAAAACCCCGCCTGCAGAAAAAATAGAAAAAAAAGAAAAACAAGCATATAATCTGTAGAATTTTGGTATTAAAGGCGGGGAACAAACCAATAACCTGAAAAATGGTGTAACTTTTGTTTGTTCTCTGCCTGTTATACCAAAATTCTACAGATTATAATGCTTGTTTTTCTCTTTTTAACCGACTTCTTCAAAAAGGAGGAGGTTCTCAATTCGTCTGTATGTTTTTTTTTTTTTTTTTTTTTATATTTGTTACGCAATTACTCCGCCAATTATAAATCGATTTTGATGATTCTTTTTTTGTTTGGTAAGTCATGCTTCCGAGGTGGTCCCATATAAATTTTATTAAAGTTAATAAAATTTGCGTAATTTTTGAGTCAGCTTTAATATTACGTATTTTTCCCACTTAGTTTATCTAGACGATATCCTGTTTGACTCCTTCACTGTTATTTACATAGCAGGTAGTGGTATTCGGATTTGTGTGGGGTAGGTACCACAACTAAAAAGTGAAAAATAAAAACTTTTTACCTAAAACTTTTTACAAAAAAAACAACCGACTTCCAAAAAAAACACAAAAAAAGTGAAAAATAACTTTAATTTCGGAAGACGGTGTCTTTGCTTTTCAATTTTCATTTTTTGCCACCGACTTCCGAAATTAAAATTATTTTTCACTTTTTTTGAGTTTTTTTTGGAAGTCGGTTGTTTTTTTTGTAAAAAGTTTTAAGTTATGCATTTCTGCAGGTGGGTTTTTTGTTTTTTAAATAATTTGTTTTATTTCAAGCTTTTTAGTTTTATTAACTTATATATTTGGAATTAACTCATTACTAGCTTTTATTTGATACCAACATTGTAATATTTTTTTTTAATCATCTCCCTTTTTGTTTTTGAGTGCAGATGAAATATATAAAAAAATTATAGCCTATGTCACTCCCATAATTAAAACGAACCTAACGACACCTCGTATGTTAAAATGCATCAAGCCGTTTAAACTACAGAGCATGCCAACGAAATAGACATACATACATACATACAAACGAAGCCGCGGGCTAGTAGCTAATAAATAAGTTTGAAAAGTAGTCTAATGCCCGTTTTCACCGACGTTTAACTGTACTGTGTTTAAGTGTACTTTCTTGGAAAGTTCAATTAGAGATGGTCTATCTAAATTATGTTCTTAGGGCTCGTCAAAAAGAACAAAACCTAGTTGGTGCAGCAAATCGTATAACAACAAATATATTAACACTTTTCCTTTCCCAGATCGACCAGCACGGCAAAGAAGAAGCTCTAGAGCGGGGCTTTCGCGCCGCCGTCGCCGCGGCTGCTCTACCGGGGGTCAGATACGAGCCCTTCGACTTCCACGCAGAGTGCCGCTCTATGAGATACTACCGGTTAAACGTGCTCATAGACAGGATAGCGCACGAACAGGTACGGACATTGCCGAACTCACACGAACGGTGCCAAACTAACATGGCGCACAGACTTCTGGGTATGCAGGTCCACTTTAAACGAATATGTAAGTTCATAAACGACGGGGCATAAATACGATGTTTACCGAAGTTTCTCGACCGCTACCGAAAGACGCCGAACGAGGTTTCCGTGCTGCAGTCGCCGCAGCAGTTTTACCGGGCGTCAGATACGAGCCCCTTCAGTTCCAAGCCGAGTGCTGACGGTTAAATGTGCTCATAGACACGATAGTGCAAGAACGTAATGTCTTATGTGACGTAATGTCGAATGAAGGTAATGTCTGTTCCAAAATTATCTAATGAAAGTGTAAACAATGCTCAGCGGGGCGATTCCCTTATTTTTATGAACGTTCGCAGTCGCATCTCATTCGCAATCTGTCAAAAAAACCATCAATTTCCCAACATTTTTGACAAGTTTGACAGATTGCGACTTGAATGTGAACGTTTTTTTGTGATAATGCTCATGGCTAAGTAACAGCCGCACAGGTCGATCGATCAGGTTAAGCTACGCTTGCCGCGGTCGGTCCGTGGATGGGTGGCCATCTTTCCATACCGAGACCCCCGCGTGCCTCGGAAAGCACGTTCGGCAGAGGTTATGTAAGAGAATTAGCCCTCTGGTTAAATTCGTACGTAATCACTCACTAAAAGGAACACTACGTCACTACGTATTCCAAGGTTGCCTGGAAGAGATCGCGGATAGCGATAAGGCCGCCCATTGTATATTTTGTAGTGTTTGTTATATATTTTTGTGGTGTACAATAAAGAATATATATAAATAAATAAATACGTCAACGTCAACGCCAACGCCGGCTGTCACTGAAAACCAGCGCTGGGGCTCTGTCTCGCATAGGGTCGCAGCATTATGCTGAGTGATGGCCGTTTTGCGTGAATGTGACGTATATTTTCCCGCAACTTGTTATTTTCATATCATTATATTTATATTTGTCCTTTCTTAGCGTCGTGTTTGCTTCAAATAAACGTATTTTCTTTCTTTCTTTCACTAGCTTATGTCTGCGGCTTCGCCCGCGTGGAGTTAGGAAATTATCTCACGGGAACGAACTACCGAGATAAAAAGTATCCTACGTCCTAACCTAGCTCATGGTCTACCCACAGTTAACCACCCCAGATTGGGGTATCATTTTTACATAAGCAACTTCATTTTCATTCGTTTAAAAAGACGTTTTAACATCAGTATAATACGGCCGATGAGTCATGGCCGGTCCGAACTTTGCGCAGGAGGCTGCGCAATAACACTTTTTAGGAACCAAATGGTGACATGAGGCGAGTATGAGTGAGAGAACATGCGCGAAATTTCGGAGAGCCTATGTTCAGACGAGCTATGAATTTAGGGTTGCCTGGTGCTACAGATTAATACAGATGGTAAACTCCGCAAAATCATTTAAATAAAAAGCAACTCTTGCTACGAAACAATGAAGTGCAATTCAGGTCGCACAGCGCTACCTACAGTTATATTCACATAGAAATTGCCTCTCTATCGCGTAACTCTTATATCTTCCGCCGACGTTACGCTCACTGAATTGGCCCGACAAGACGAGCCCGCCGCGTACTTGTAGCTTCATACCGCAAATGCGGAGTGCGCCTTCTGTGCTGGTGAATAGGTACAAGTAGCTCGGTGCGTCGGCGTCGATCTACTTTAGACTTAAAATCTTTCAAAGTTATATAGTACTCAATACTCAATACTCAATACTTTATTGCATTCCACATGTAAGTATTAGGTGGTAAGCTTATAATTAGATCATATGGACCCTGTCGGGCACAGCAAAATAAGTGAGTTAGGAGAGAGGAAGCATTTGCTAATTATTTAACATTACTTATCAAACTACTAATTATAATAATAAAGATGTAGGTTTTTTCTGAGATAAGACTAATCGCTTTAATGCAAAATATAAATAATAGTGAGATCGTGGAAAGCGATAAGGCCGCCCATTGTATATTTTGTAGTATTTGTATTTTTTTTTTGTTATAAGTATATTTTATTAGTGTACAATAAAGTCTGCCTAGCCTTTTCCCAACTATGTTGGGGTCGGCTTCTACTCTAACCGGATGCAGCTGAATACCAGTATTTTACATGGAGCGACTGCCTATCTGACCTCCACAACCCAGTAACTGGGTAATACGATACCCCTTGGTAAGACTGGTTGTCAGACTTTCGAGCTTCTGACGACCCGTAACGACTGTCAAAGATCCACAAATGACAACCGGGACCAACGGCTTAACGTGCTTTCCGAGGCACGGTGGACTCTCGATATGTGAAGATGGTCACCCATCCACGGACCAACCCCGGCAAGCGTAGCTTAACCTGATGAAAGAAAGAAAGAAAGAAAATACATTTATTCAGCACAGACTAAAAGGCACACAATATACATAATATACAGCAGATAACAAAATAAAAATAAAGAAACAAATTGAGAAGGTAAAGAAGGACATTATCAGGGGAGTGTGCCTCACGGCTGCGCCAAAAAGGCCCAGTTCAGCAAAAATGCCAGACAACTAGTGCCTGACGATGGTTTTCAACCGGACCCGAAAGGATGGATCGACCCGTGCGGCTGTTATTACTTAGCCACAAGCTCCATGTGTACAATAAAGTATATATAAATAAATAAATAGTTCGTGATGCAGTAGTAATATTAAATTCCTCTCCATCAGACAGAATTCGGCTACTTCCTGTCCCGAGGCGGCACAGTCCTGCTGCGCCAGAGTGGAGTTTTCCGCACCAACTGCGTAGATTGCCTCGACAGGACCAACGTGGTGCAGAGTCTGTTCGCGCGGCTGCAGCTGAACGCGGCGCTCAGGCTGTTGGCCGTCACCAGCAGCGATGATGAGAAGCATCCCTATCTGGATAAGCTGTTTAATAATGTAAGTACATACGAGGTTTTGACATTAATCCAGAGGAAATTACATTCAACTGTCTGGGAAATAAACGTCATATCTGCCTGACACTGATTAAAAACGCAGTAGATAGCATATCCCGGGACTACGGGGGCATGTCCATATTGTTCATCCATACTAAAATACAATAGACGTAGATATATTTAGTAACCAATTCCGCTTGACTATTCTTCAAGAGTCCTAAAAAACCCTGTAAGAAATCGACACGTGTTTCACCTCTCAACGAGGCATCCTCAGGATGACGATTGACCAATTGCAAACCAGAACGCGACGTGTTACCACACCGAGCGCTGGACGCAAAGTCCACGCTCGGTGTGGTAACACGTCGCGTTAGTTAAAGAATAGTCAAGCGGAATTGGTTACTAAATATATCTACGTCTATTGTATTTTATAATAGATTTCCGCAAAGTCACGCCTGAATCAATTAACTATCATCCATACTAATATTATAAATTCGATAGTAACTCTGCCTGTCTGTATGTTACCTATTCACGCCTAAACCACTGAACGGATTTCGCCAAAATTTGGCAAGGAGATAGATGGCATCCTAGGGAAGAATATAGGCTACTTTTTATCGACATACCACGCGGGCGAAGCCACGGGCGGAAGCTAGTATTAATATAATTATAGGCAGTTGTCCCACCGCCGGCGATTAACGAGTAGCAAGTAGAAAAACGAGTTGGCGAGCAGCGAGTGTGTAGTTCCGATAGTTTTGCCGCTGGGCTATCAGCGATTGTCCGAGTGCGACGGACGATTACTCGCACCACTCGCTCGACCGCTGGTTGGTCTCTCGGCGTGAGAGCGAGCATCGCTGAGCGAGTATTATCTTTGATACCTCTTGTCGCTCAGCGATAAACTAGTGGAGCGAGTACTCGCTAGCGGTGTGAACAGTCAGCGATCAAATATTAATATTATGCATCTCTTTTGTTTACACGGGATGTAATATCTATTGTACGTTTCTTGAGCGAGAAAATAGCCGATAGTTAGTTGCTGCGTCGCCGGCGGCGGGACAACTGCCTAAGGCTAAGTCCTGAGTGACAGCGCACCGCGCGGAATGAACGGCGGATAAAACAAATGTTCGAGATGTTCGAACTTGGCCGGAGTGCGAGCGGGCGCGCGCATTTTCTCGGCGCATTTGACGTTTCTCATTATACATGCCGCGATAACTTTTTATGAACGTATACTTAAGAGATCGAAAAATCAAATTCATAATCCTCATTAATTACTATGTTATTCATACACAATGAGTATAATTCGAAAGCACCAAGTTTCACTTTATATTGCAAAAAATGCACTCAAAAACACGAATTAATCGTTGATTAATATTCTGACAGGACGTTATTATAATTTCATGTCTTTCGGTTCGTTGCTATGGCAACGGTAGTGCCATAGCAACAAACAAAGGCGGTGCGCCGTCATTCAGAACGCCCCGTCTGATAAATCCGCCTGCGCGATGCGCCGTCACTCAGGACTCAGCCTTACGTTTGAGGCAATTGGCTCGAAATAGCTAAGTATAGGGCCCCAGGCCTATGTCCAGCAGTGGACGTCTTTTGGCTGAAATGATGATGATGAGATACAGTAGTACAGTAGTACCCAACTGATATGACTTACCTGCGCAGAAGATGATTTTGCGCAGGTAATGCTATTGACCAATCGGCACGCTCCACGCCCCGCCCTGCTGTTTCCTGTACCGCTATTGGTCGGCAGGTGCCGCCATGTTAGCGCGCGCCGCGTGGCATGTTAGTCAGCCGCCATACTTGCGAGTAAAACGGAACTAACAGCTGCAGTGTATTATGAACCTTATAGTAGTGATCTAAGGTTGATTGTAAGTTTTAAGCATCCTTTCGTTACTTTCCGGGCCATACTTTCTTTTCTGTGCGAACGAAGATTCACGACGCGCCTTATAAGTTGGGTACCACTGAACCTAATCCGATCACTGATTATAACCCTGTTGCTACCCCAGGTATGGGCCGACCACGCCGACACCATCTCCACGCAGTACTCGGGCACCGGCGCGCTGAAGACGGACTTCACGCGCACGGGCAAGAGGACGCACTTCGGACTGATGCGGGACGGCATCAACTCGCTCACGAGATACTACAAGAACAACTTCAGTGATGGATTCAGACAGGTATTTTATTTCTTAGTAATTGACAGAATTCAGAAGAAAAATTTCTGTTAATAAACTCATTTTAGTGAATGTTGGGAAACTTCGATGTCCGTATAATCAAATCACAACTATAATTCTTTGACAGTTGTATATGAAATGGCTGTAAAACAACAAATTGACGTATTGTGTCAATTTGCTTAAAACTTATTTCCTCGACTCATCATCATCTCCCTAGCGATTTCCAACTATGTTGGGGTCGGCTTCCAGTCTAACTGGATCCAGCCGAATACCAGTATTTTACATGGAGCGACTGCCTATCTGACCTCCACAACCCAGTAACTGGGTAATACGATAATCCTTAGTAAGACTGGTAATGACTGTAATGACTGTCAAAGATTACTTATTTCCTCGACTGTACAAACAAAAGAGTGTTCTGCAGGGCTAACATGACAAGCGGGAGAACGCTCTTTTTCTCGTTTTGTCGAAATTTGACGTCGATTTTGACGTCATTCTAATCCCTAACATGACCGTTACGCACAAGTAAGCTCGAAAAAGGCACTTTGACACTTCTCTATCTCATTCTCATTTCAACAAATCATTTTTATGATAGCAACATCAGCTTGAGGTTCGGTTTCATTCATTCGATTTTACGCATGGAATTAGTATGTACTATATTAATTTTACGTCCACCTATTTTGTAACCGACTCTTTTGAATAAAATTAAATATTTTCCTTTGGCATACCGAAATTAAAATAAAAAATGACGGAAATGAAAATTTGTGGCACAATATAAGTTTAAATATCATTTCTTTTTCGATAAGTATTGAGATCCTAAATGAAGAAGTATAGAATACGATACGATTAGAATACGTGGTTAATAATGCCAATTAATTAAATTTCAGCCTGTATACTCACTAAATAATCACCACAAATAACAAAGGGTCCGATGATCGCAATTTGATAAAGCGAAGGTTGATATTGTAACAATCACCATTAAACCCGTGTTATTGCAAATTTTGTCACCACACTTGCCAAAAGGACTGACCGTTAGTTAAATATGCAGCTGGAGTTGATTTCGCTATTATAACCACAAAACAGGAAACGTAGTTAATCACCATCCCATAAAGAATGAACTGGCGATTTTAGTAATTATTTTGCGAAGGTATGATACTGCCGTACAGCCATAATCCCTATACTTCATTAATCACCATAATTGGCAAAGTGACTGGTTATTACTGAAAGTGATGTATTGAGTGTATTGAGTGATGCTCATCTATTTAATAGTGCTCCCTTCCGCCACAGTTTCTCTCGCGGCTGCCGAAAGGGACTTTCGTTCCAATATAAATAGTAGTTTAAAACTAAGTTTTTTCATTAATATATATTACATATTATATTGCAAAATAAAATGATCACTAAATAAGTACAATTTAAGAAACTGCCATGTTGTTATCGAACTTTTTTTTTTTTTTTTTTTGTAATAATTTTGTCTACTCGTCTCGTCGTAAAAATTGGTTGCCTGTAAAGTCGGTATACGGGCGAAAGTTTTACGTGACAACGACTTTGAGTGGTAAAATAATTTTAATGTGAATATTCATTCGTATAGTAGGAAGAAGGATGAAATAATAGTAACAATTTAAAACATTTATTTATACAAAGAATTATATTTAAAACATTTATTTATACAAAGAATCTCGCACTGACGCGTGCCTTTCACTTTTTATGTCTGTCTCTCTCGCTCTTAGGCGGGCTAACCATGCCCGAGTGGAAGGGACGCGTGCCTCTCACTCGCTCTCATTGTGAGCGCATAACGTGAGCGGAGCGTAACGCAGTTTCTTGAAGTGTCACCCGGCAAACCAATTTATAAGACGTTGTCACGTCAAAATCGACGACGAGTAAATGACAGAAAAATAATATAGATAGATATCTCGTGTTGAACTGTCGAAAGTCGAGATATCTCAGGTGCCATGTTAGGGTTTGTAGAGAAAACATCAAGTTTGACAGAACGAGTCGAGTATTTTGTATGGCAGCGCTGTCAGAAAACGAGAAAAGTGACGAAATAGACAAAAAATACTCACTCTCGCGTGAGTAATTGTCGCGTGTGTCATGTTAGGCCTGCTGAAGGACTACGCACGACAAGATATCTAGTAGTTCAATGGATTTTCGCCTTTCTTTGACATTTCTGGGTGATTGTGGCTAATTTCATCCAAATCCGTTCAGCCGTTTTAGCGTGAAAGCGTGACAAACAAACACACTTTCGCATTTATAATATTAGTTAGGATACCCACATGGGTGCATTGACGCAGTTGCCTATAAATTTTTAGGCATTAATGATAAGTAGTTTTGATAAAAATATTTTTGTTTAGGACTCCATCGACCTGTTCCTCGGTAAATACGTGATCACTGACGGCGAGGGTAACACGCTGCCGTGTCCGCTTCGCCGGGACAGAGACTGGAAATACATTACAGTAAGTAAAACCGAGAGCAGTGGTGGCCCAGAGTTAACGGGCGCGACATACGAGTTGTAGGTCGTAGGTTCGAACCCTGACAGGCGCTTTACTTTATGTAAATTATTTCATCACCTTAAAACGGTGAAGGAAAACATCGTGAGGAAACCGGCATGTACTAGAACCAAAAATTCGAAGACATGCGACATCTACCAACCCGCACTGGGCCCGCGTGGTGTTACGCCCCACTCCCTCTCACAGAGAGGAGGCCTGTGTCCCAGCAGTGGGAACGTTATCGGTCGATTGTGCTAAGTACAACCGTTTTAGTCATTTCTATTCTAAATACAAAAGAATGAGGGTTCTCACGAAAATTGCTTTTTGTGTTCTAGTTCCCATCAGTTCTGCTGGTAGCGATGTCAATGTTCTGCGCAAGCGCAACCCTACCGCAGCGCTACACGAGCGAAGTGCTGCTGTACCTTATGTTCTGGGGCGCCGCCGTCACTGCGACACTCACCTTTATATTCAGGTAAATAATATATCGCTCCCGCGGCTTTGCCCGTGTGGATTGGGTACCTGGTAAACGGAGCAATTTTTCGGTAGAAAAAGAATACCACTTCATTCTTCAGGTCGTGCTCTGAGTCTTTCGAGTCAGTTCAATGGTTAAGACGGCAAGAAGTAAAAAAAATACAGAAAAAGCGGTCAAGTGCGAGTCGGACTCGTACATGAAGGGTTTCATACCACCATACACTACGTCATATTAGGGATGTTGCGACTAGTCGGCGAATAGTCAGTAAAGCCGACTATCCGGCCACTTTCGTAGTCGGCGACTATTCGGCAAAGAGCGCCGACTATCCGGCTTCTTACTTTGCATATATTTCTCAATAAAACATTTGATCAAAGAACCTTATGTCGGTATTTGATATAGTTGGACATACTCGTAGTATTTGCTATTTTTCCCTGCCCACCAAGAGAAATTATCATTGGGCACTGATTACCCTTGACTTTACGGGAATCATTGTCCAATTGGTTAAAAAAAAAGTCCATACGCAACACAAGACTTTCTTTTCGATGACATAATTAAATTTTAACTGAGCTCTCAAGCAATGCGAAGTAAACAAAACATTTCCGACGCGCTCGCAGACGGGCGGTGGTTCCGACTTGCGCGCGAATCAGCTGTAAACGAAGCGTCACAGAAATTGCCGAATACCCCCGAAACCGTGATCGGCTTGACCGACTAGTCGGCCTCTTTACAACCGACTAATCGGCTAGTCGGCACATATACATTTTTTTTTTTAATTGAGTATAACACTGCCGAAATAAAACGCGTTTCTTGTATGGAGACTTCCATTAATTTTTAACTTCATTTTATTTTTACTATTAGCCGCCTTTACACGGCACGTGAAAGGCCTTTCATTCGGGAAAAAACGCGCGTGTGAAGATAGAAAACGAGAACGAGAAAGCACGCGCTCGCCGCCCGCTCGCGCTTTCATGCGTTCAAGTCTGTGCGCTTCGAACATAATTCAAGGCACATAAAAATGGATAAAAATAATCACCCACGATTGCGGCGTGCAAGCTTTCCCGCTTTCAATCGTGCACACTCCGATCGCGAGTAAAAGCGCATGTTATGTAAGGCTTAGTCCTGAGTGACGGCGCACCGCGCATGATCTATGATCCTGATTTTTTTTTTGTTATTCTTGCTGATGAAAATACAATTGTTCCAGACACGGCAAGGAGTTCGTGGACTGGCCGCGCCTGGACGCGGGCGGACTGGCCGCCGCGCGCGCCCTGCCGCCGCCGTCGTCCTTATGATCGCAGACCTGCCGCTCGTAGTCGTCGTCTAACATACTTCCGTCTCCTTCTAACGTTCCCGTTTGAGTGGTGAGCGAGTGAGATAGGTAGCTATTAGATGGTGTTTTGTACTAGTGTTGTTTTGTTAGGAAGTGTGTTCTGTCAAATCTTCAGTTTGATTGGTTGACCAATCATGGGAATACGTTAGTAGATAGTACGTTATGAGCTCTGAGTAATAATTAATAATCACTATTGATCTTTTGGCGCTCGAATGAAAATTTGTGCAATATTTTTGTGAAATGTATTGTAAAAACAAGATGGCCGTGTTAGTTCCTATTTTGGCCACACGTCAAATGAACCTTGTAGCGCTTAGAGAGAGTTAAGTATACCTTTCTTCTCTCTCATGTAATGAAATGTGCCTGAACGGGACGTGTCTTTGAAATTTCATTCTCAATTCTCGTCCAATTGGCTAATCACAGCCTAAGGGTTAGTTCAGAGCGACGCGACGCTGCGCGCACTTATTTTCTTCACAAAAAGGTGTAATTTCAATGCGAGGGTTGGCACACGTGTACCTTCATGTAAAGTAAATAAATTCGATATTGTATTGGATCATAAAAAAGTGCGCGTCGCGTCGCGTCTCGGTGTGTATTGACCCTAAGAAGTCTTCAATAAATACCCTTGTTTTGCCCTCTTACTTTTTGTCAGTCAGATACTTGGTTACCAGGTTGATTCTCGAACGACTTTTGTCCGAGTGAAGGCGGACCTGAAAGCAACGGTTCTTGAGAAGTTTAGGAATAGTACTAGGCTCGAAGATGGATTCTGGAACTGTTACAAGAATGGTAAGAGAAAGTCGCGAATTGAAAAGCTAAGAGAATTTAAAAACAAAAAAAGTTACACAATACGAACTGTCTACTGCAGCTGCCATTTGTCGTGCCACCAACGCAATAGAAGTCAAAATCGGTTGAACGGACTGTAAAAAAGGCTTATTTAAATGTCTAATCTTATTTCAAATGGAGTATAGTCTACAATCAACAAATCTGTAAAATCAGAGGGTAACTTTAAAATACAAGCTGCTGGAGCTATTAAGAAAAATGTCTCCATCTCAAAGTCTAAATCTCATATTAAAGGTGTGGAAATCTACACAACAATCAAAACTATTTGAAGAAAGGAATTTACAATTTAAGAATTAATTCGGACAAGAATGACGTTGTATTTGAGCACAAAAATCCAGAAGTAGCGGTTTCAGTCTGTGTACTTCTATATCTGCTGCACACTTCGAACATATAGGCGAGCAGGAACTGGGTGACTGAATTCACAAATCGTCTTCTCATCGTCGGCTTCCAGTCTAACCGGATGCAGCTGAATAACAGTATTTTACATAGAGTGTCTGCCTATCTTACCTCCTCAATCCAGTGATACCCTAGTGGTGTAACCGTCGGACTGCCTAGTCATAGGTCTCGAGTTCGAACCCAAGACACGCACCTCGGAGTTTTCGGATTCAGCGCGTATTGTATAATTATCACTTGCTTCAAAAACGGTTACGGAAAACTTGAGGTAACCGGCATGTCTGAGAGATATACATATCTCGATGGCATGTGAAGCCAAGTCAGAGACCCATTGGCGGCATAAAAACTATGACACCAGGTCACTAACAACATGAAAAAGAAGAGCCCAGTTACTGGGTAAAACGATACGATCCGATCAGAAATGGTCTTCTGTCAGTGATACATTGAAAAACGTATATTTGAAGCATGTGAGGACACCCCATGACTCCTATCGATGTTGTTAATGTTGATGAGAATTCTGTTGGTGCTTTGAGGGATATGACTGAGTTGCTGAAAGGGAATTAAGACGATGTACAATACCCAGTGCTACATCGTTTTAATTTTCTTTTCTCAGCGGCTGTGGGTCACCTGCGACAGCTTCGTCGGTCGTCGGTCCGTGCCGAGCGTGTGTCGGGAGCCGCCGCGAGCCGAGCTGGCCTCCGCACTAAGCTTGGAGGATGCTATAGCTAAGGGGAATGAGCATTCAGTAGTAGAACCAAACTCAGACTAGTTGCTAGTCAAATAATCAATGCATTTAAAGTTGAAGATGGCAGATCCCAAGACTGACGTCAAGAATGTGTTTAAAAGCACTATTACCAGGGCCCTGTTTATAAAAGTAGTAAGTAAAAGTTACAAGTCTATACGTTCACAAGTTACCTATAATGTTAATTATCGTTAAAGTCATAGTTCGTCTCCATATTCATAATCAGCCTTAATGTTCCCACTGCTGGGACACGGGCATCAGGTCATCTCTCTCTTTTGACCACATTTTATTAAAAAGAAAATCGAATTTAAACGTTTATTGCGGTACTAAGCACGACACTTGTGAACTTGTAAAACGCAATAGAGAGTCGCCGGACACTCTGGATTTGTTATGATTTTCTACAAGTTGTAACTTACAAATAATTTTTTGATAAAAAAAATCACGAATAAGTGTCAAAATATAAGTACTTGTGAACTAAATAATGACATTTGGTAATACAAGTCTTGTAAGTTTTGATAAACAGGTGTCTGGTGTTCAATGGGCTAAATTACGCCAACCAAACTAATTACCACAAGAAACAAAAAAACGTATCTTAAATAGGTTTGCTATTTTCCCATGGGGGTAGGCAGAAACTACAGAACGTCATCTAGTACGGTCGGTCCTTACATACAATAAGTATATAAGGATCGTGCTTCGTTTATGTTCATATATCCTATTTATTATGCTTTTAATATCTTTTACTGAAGTTTGTTTGTGATTTTGGTCAACCAATCAGAAGCTAACATGAATTTTGACAGAGACAGTATGTTACTAAATAATAATGTTTTGAGAGACTTCCGTATTCCTATGTGTGTGTTATAAAATAATGGCACAGAATAGAACAGAAGGCGCACTCCAAATTTTAGGTATTATGAAGCTAAGGCGGGCGCGTCTTGTCGGGCCATTTCAGTGAGCGTAACGTAGTCAGAAGATATAAGAGTTACGCGATAGCTAGAGAGGTAACTTCTAGGTTACTGTTGGTAATTAACGTTGTGCGACCTGAATTGCACTTTATTGTGTCCTGGCAAGAGTCCCTTTTTATTTAAATGATTTTGCGAAGTGAACCATCTGTACTAATCTGTGGTAATGGGGTAAAATGGTAGAAAATTATAGTCTAATTATATTTATTAGGAAAATAATTATTTATGTTTATGGTAAGAACGGGGAAAGGCATTTTCTGAACTATTACTTTTCTTTTAGTCTCACGTTGATTCTAAATGTGAATAATAAAGGTATTCACCATATTTATATTCTTCGGCTCGTTTTTTGAAGGTGAGGCAAAAATGTGAAAACGTTCGGAATTATTGAACTACTCTGAAAAGTTGTCAAGAAAATTGACACTGTTTGATTTAACCCCGAAAGATAGGTTATTTGTTAATAAAAGCGAAGGGCCAAATATAGTATTGTGACGTTATTTGAATAGTACAAAGCTTAGTAATTCCAGTAGAATATTTTTTAAAGTGAGTCTAAAAACAACACTAGTATAAAAACGCCATCCTGAAAACATATTACATACGAACTTTTTCTTCTATTAGGACACATCAATCCAAGTCTACCACAGTTTAAATTGTACTTTATTCCATTCACCATAGAGTTCATTTTGAGTATTTGACAAATGTCCAATTGTACAAATAATGAATCATATTTACAAGTCTTATGGAGATTTATTTAGGTAGTCAGCTAAATGAATTGATTGTTAAAAAGCTAAATATATTATCCCAAGCTGCCATACTAAAACTCGGGACTTGATATTAGGGCTGGCATTTGACATTTAATGTTTTAGAATAAAAGCCCAGGTAGAACGGGCAATTTTTCTTCGTGCACTGGATTTTCAACGCACTGCTGAGCGCCGAGAGTTCAAAATCCAACAGCGTGTTTTTTTGTCGCGCTGGGATGCACACTGTTGTGTTTTCAATGCTCGGCTGAATACCGAGAGTTGAAAAATCAGTGCACCATAAACAATCGTCGCGTTAAAAATTTGCCCGTGTGTACCTAACACTTATGGTCTGTTTTACCTTGAGCGATAGTCCCCTATCTAGATACTGCGAAACCTCAAACAGCTCTCGGTGTTTTATCAATCATTTATTTAAGTCCAACAGACTGCGATTGTCGCCTTTATTGAAAGATTGATTCGTTTATCTGACCAACTAAATAATTACCAAAGACTATTCGCTAGACCAAACTTGTTGCTATTTTTGCTTAGTGTGTCAAGATGTATATTTATGCGGCGAATATTTAACCTTACCTAACTTGAATATTGTATGGTCTGAATAATTCCGTTTGTTCCCACTTGTTCTACTAAACAAGTCTATGGTAGAATTCGGTTTTTTACGGCTAAATTCTAAAACCCAACTTAATTCATTAATCCCACCCTGCGTCCTAACCGATAAAGACAGTTGTATAAATACGCGACAGTCGCGTTCAGTTTGTATGGTGACCCCGAACGCGTGGTTGTTCAGAGGGCGCCTTCCGAGATTTTCCGAACAAAAATTGACATATGCACGCGACGATCGCTTATTCGCGCGACCGGTCATTTTGGTTAGGACGTGGGGCCATGTTGTGCCAGCTATTTTTATGTGTATACGTTCATTGCAGCGAATCAGAGACCCTAAACAAAGTAACATTCTATCAGCGATAACGATGATGGACATGACAAAAATGTATACGACTGACATAAGCTATCGAAAAGCTTATGTCAATCCTGTTGAAAGTCGTAGAAATACGAAACGCTTTGGAAGCGATTGACACTGGTCTAGGCCCTCTGATTTGTGATATTTGAGATTTCGTGGGTGACGTCATCCTTATGAATAGAAAATCTAAAATGAGCTTATAGTCATTATTCTGAACATACAAGATTCTCAAGGTTAGTTGAGGTTCACGTATACGCCTTTGACAAATATAAATTATATATTAGCATTCCATTGATGACTAACGCGTGCGATTTGTCTGACTTTCCGTGTTATCTATTTAAGACATCTTTGATAACATATTTGTTTTATTTAATTCTACTCTCTGGTATTTTGAGATCAAATCTTGTAAGCAAATTTTGGGCAGCTTCTTCTTTGCCTATAAAGTTGAAACTTTCCATGCTCATTCCGTTCCGGTGACAACACATTTTTTCGTAACATACTAAAATATACCTTCGCACCCTATTAGCCCCTGGGGGCAGATAGGCGTGCTGTTATGTTATACTCAGGAAAAAAAATACTGATCACTTTCTTAAACTACTTGTGAAAGGGTTCGACAAATCGCAGCGTCCCGCGCACCGCGACAGAACAAAACGTATTGGTAACAAAGTCGTGAGTGTGCGCGTTTAGTTAGCCTCTATAGTTTAAAAGATAATAGTTTGTCGCTGTGATCCTACACCATGTTCCTGGTCAAGGAATTGACAGTTTTAATGTGTGGTTGCATTGGCGTTTGGGTTTTTTAAGGTAAAGAGTATCTTATAGCATCAATTAGGATAGAAAATATGCTGGTTTCAGAATTTTTACCTATCATACGGACGGGTTTTTCTTCTGATATTATCTAGTACACTCAAGTTCACAGTCTCTTGAAAATAACTAAAATCTGCCTAGCCTTTTGCCATCAATTTCGGATCGGCTTCCAGTCTAACTGGATGCAGTATTGTACATGGAGCCACTGCCTATCTGACCTCCACAACCTATTTAATGGGTAACAAGATAGCCCTTGGCAAGACTGGTTGTCAGACTTCAAACTGTAACACCAATTACTTTAAAAAAAAAAGGTTATCATTATTCTCTTGCCCATTGCTTTAAAAAGAAGAATAATTTATTTTATTTGAAAAATATTATTTGCTATTTTTACATTTATTTAAATAATCTAAACGTACGGAGATCGTTAGTAAATATATGTAAGTACTTTATTGTTTCAACATCAAGTGCCAATATTTTTCTATATAAAAATAACATCTCACAAAAACAATTGATCCGTCGGAGACATTGACCCTACATTGTCTGTCAGTTAGGACAACGCGGGCCAAGGACATTGACTGAACGAAACAAAAGCCTTGATGTGCTTAACTAAATCTGTTCGGAGTTGACTTCCAATATGGACGTGATGATAGTCCACAGGTGGTTTAATGTCCTTCAAGTTTGTATTTGAATGTGTGTGTAGGTGTGTCCGCAATTTTCTCAAAAACTATTGAACCAATTCTGATGATTTTTACAGTCGAAATTCAAAAATTGCTGTAATATTCTTAAAAACCCAAACGCTTATGTATAGTTCCGTTTCCAGTACAGATTCTAAACGACGACTCGAGACGGCCGGATACTCCATATCCATAGGAATAACATTGCGAACATAAATCTTTATAGCATTTAAAACCTTGCCTCTTTTAGGCCACATACGCACGAGCGCGTTTTCCGTGACGTTTTTTTACCGCGCTGGATTTTAAACTGTCTGCTTAGCGCTGAGAGTTAAAATTCCAACAGTACGCATTTTTAACGCGTTAGGGATGCGCTCTGTGGAATTCTCAACGTCGAGAGTTGAAAATCTAGGGCGCAGTAAAATATGCGTCGCGTTAAATAAGCGTCTGTAAATCTTTGACTAGTACCCGTAACTTAGTAATGTATATTTGTTATTTGCGTTTATTTTTTTTAGAGGAAGGTCATGGCCGCTGTGTTTTGTAAAGCGGTAGAAAAGTTCCCATTTGTTAGTAGATAGAGATGCTATTTTGACTATTGTAATTTTTTAATATGTATGTAGCTAATCTTTAATACTTAATTGCCTTTCTATCTACCTCTTTAGCGACTACCGCCAAAAAATAAAGCGGTAATACATGAAAATATTTTTTTTATTTCCGCAATGTTATTTCAATTGGCGTGTTATTGTAATAAAATTGTTATATTTTGTCATCTTGTGTAATTTAATCATTTTAATCTTGTAATTTTTATGGAGAAGATATTTCAATAAACAATAAATCAAGTGTTGTTTTGTTTTAATTTACTTTATTACATTACCATGTTAATCAATCAAAGGCTAGCAAAGCGGTAACGGATAGATTTCGGTCTGTGGTATGACCATGAATTATTATGACGAAGTCTGTAATTGAATACGCAAGTGCTTAAAAAAATAAAATTGATGACTACACAAGCATCAATAAACTTCGCAAGTCGTTCTCAATAAAAAATGTATGTAAATGAAAGATTATAAATTCAAATGTATTCCTTTTGAATGCGTCATTACGTGAACGCATTCATATCGATTGCTGTCAGTCAAGCTGTCACCGCTCTGTCTACGACTGTTCTGAAAGCGAAACACAGAACCTTTGTAGACTCCTGTAAAAATCCAGGTTGCTAAATCTCGCTTATTAACATAAAAATTAAGAGTTTTACATAAATTCAATAAAGTTGAGTTGATTTTATAGTTTTGCAACCAAGGGGAATGGAGTTAAAAACAAAATTTATCTGGAAACGTCATTGATAAATTATCCACCGATCCTAGTTTCAGAACGCAAGTTCCGTCGCCAGCGGACTATGTGAACAGAGTCCGATATTTATCGCCAGTATTATCTCGTACGCTAATAAAATACAATAATTTTATGATAATATAATTTAAAATTTATACAGCCTTCAATATTCTGTGACACGGTCGCGAGTTTTGTGTGTAATTGGAGACAAAAAATGTGTTAAATAGAGTGAAGGATTTTGCTTGTTTTTTTTTGCGATCGTCGGCGCCAGAATGTCTGATGAGCTTGAGGCTCGTATGTGGGACGATGGGGGCTCCCGATACGAGTCCAGGAGCCGCGGGCCGTACTTTGAGTCAGCCTTCGCCTCATCAGAACATTTGGACAGAGCCCCTTTGTTGTCTGAGGTAAAACAAATTTTATGTATTTTTCATCGCATTAGAGATAAAAATTACTTTACTATTCATATGATATTTTGTATTTTATCATGTAAAATTATTAAATTGTCCAGTAAGTATTTAATTTTTAATTTTCCAACTAAGTAAAGTATTGTAAAGGAGTTATCTAATTAATGTTTTCTTAGAAAGTTCTTAATTTGTTAACTCTAATATTATTTAATTGCACTGCTTTCTAAAATATCTCAAGTACCAAATTGTTGTTTTCTACAAATGCATTCATGTGTTGTTAACAACAGTTGTTGACTATTCTTGTGGAGAAAAAATCAAACATATTTTAGTTTCTAAAATATTAAATTTAGAATAAAAAATCCACAAGAGGAACATAACATGATCTGAATGATTTTTGGCCATTGGCAGGACAGGTAGCCAGAGTAGACAGAGCAGGGGGAGATATTTGCCCAAAAATATACAGAAGATAATAGACTGTGTTCATCATATTAGTAGTTAGTGTAAGGAGTCCGTGATAGCCTAGTGGTGTGACTGTCACACTGGCAAGTCATGTCTCAAGTTCGAATTCAAGCCACCCAAGATTTTTCAGAGTCATGTTGATTGTATAAGTATCACTTGATTTAAAAACGATGAAGGAAAACATTGTGAGGGAACTTTTTGAAAATGCCTAAGAGATTTTTTGTCAACGGCATGTGAAGTCAAGTCAGGGGCCCATGCGTGGCATAAAAACTGACACCAGTTTAGTCACTAAACATAGGAAAAAGAAGAAGAGGATCCTATAGTCAAAATCTTATCATAATTTATGAGAGGATGTACTAAGAGTCTAAGATGCTGGCCATCCGTCATACTCGTGTATTGCTAAACTAAATATTTGATAATGATAAGATAGTAAAATGTACTTATCAAGTTTTGGTACCTAATTCTTTTTTTAAATATTATCACCACTAGGTTTCACCCGCGTAAGTCTCGATCCCGAGGGAATATCGGGATAAAAAGTATCCTATGTCCTATTCCAGGTCATGTTCTACCCATGTTCCAAATTTCATCCAAATCCATTCAGCCGTTTTAACTCACTTTCGCATTTATAATATTAGTTAGGATAGTTAGGATTCTCATTACTAATTATCCGTGGAATTTACTTTGTTTATATTTTAATAACATATTATGATCACAGATCTCTCTAAATAAATAGCCAATCACATGGCACCTACATTATTAATGACAGTAAGTCCTCATATGGAAATATTATTGTAATTATCAACCTAAAACCCATGCTAGGCAAAAACTAGTGATTAATTTTATTTTTACGAGCAAAATTTTGAAAATGAAGTTTCAAAATTTTGCTCATAAAAAATCCATAAAATTTCAAATTCAATATGAAAACATTGGAACAATCTCAGATTTTAATCAACATTTATTTCAATACTGTTCACAAGGACACAGAAGCTAATAAATTTGTTTTACACACAATAAATTAGTTTATTGTATTAGATAAATATGTTATCAATATTTTAGATACAGTTGATAACAGTACAGACATCTTATCAGAGCATAAAATGTTATAGGTAGTGGCTAAATTTAATCTGGACCGTGCTGAATGAATTAATTAAGTAATATTGAGTATAAAAAAAAAAAACGATTATTCAACCTTGTATCAGAAGAATAACTGAATTATAAGTTGCTATGGCAATTGAAAAGTTTTTTTACACAACTGCCCAAAAAGGAGTGTAATGTTTTCAGGGTTCATGTATGTATGTATGTATGTTTGTTGTATCTATGTGAGTTTCTTTATTCCACCATAACTTTGAAATGCCTGAATGGATTTGGATGTATGGGGTATCGTTAGAATCCTTACATCGTCCCGAGTGACAAAGATATTTAAAAAAAAGATTGATTAAAAAAACAACATGGCGGCAGTATGGCTCTATTTTCAAACGTGAAAAATGAAAAAGTTTTTTCAAGAAATAAAAAAATAACATTTTATGCAGAGAAAAGAAAAAAATATGAAAAAAAACCTTTTTTTTTTAAACAAAAATTTTTCGTGACAAATAAAAAAGTCAATTATTTATGTCTACAGTCTGTTCCTCTGTAGGATAGGAATTAATCTGCCTAGCCTTTTCCCAACTATGTTGGGTTTGTCTTCCAATCTAACCGGATGCAGTTGAATACTGGAATTTATGTCCGCGTTGCTCTTCTAAACCACGCAACAGATTTTGATGAGGTTTCACCATCTGCATCGTTTAGAGAATTTATTCCAGAATGTTTATGTGTATAACAAAGATACATATACCTAAGAAATCTCAATGTTTTTTCAAGTCGTAAAAACCGTGCGAAGCAGGAGCGAGTCGCTAGTTTTCAAATTATTTCTATTAAAGACAAAACAATGAAACTCATTCATACAATATTAATACTATTCCCACAATTTAATAAAACCTTGTAGATTAGGCTGTTGTGACGCGCGATATCGTAATCATAATTGTAGGTACCTATCTAAGTAGGATTAACTATTTTATCAATTTCATGGTGTCGAGTTAAGAAGATCGTGCTCTAGTGCAATCGAACGCGCACCGGTAGTAACAAAATCATAAAAGATTCAACTCTAGTGCAATCGAACCCGCACCAGTAAGAACAAAACCATAAAAGATTCTGCTCTAGTGTAATCGAACCCGCACCAGTCGTAACAAAACCATAAAAGATTCTGCTCTAGTGCAATCGAACGCGCACCCGTAGTAACAAAACCATAAAAGATTCTGCTCTAGTGCAATCGAACGCGCACCGGTAGTAACGAAACCATAAAAGATTCAACTCTAGTGCAATCGAACCCGCACCAGTAATAACAAAACCATAAAAGATTCTGCTCTAGTGCAATCGAACGCGCACCGGTAGTAATAAAACCATAAAAGATTCTGCTCTAGTGCAATCGAACGCGCACCGGTAGTAACAAAACCATAAAAGATTCAACTCTAGTGCAATCGAACCCGCACCAGTAAGAACAAAACCATAAAAGATTCTGCTCTAGTGTAATCGAACGCGCACCAGTCGTAACAAAACCATAAAAGATTCTGCTCTAGTGCAATCGAACGCGCACCCGTAGTAACAAAACCATAAAAGATTCTGCTCTAGTGCAATCGAACGCGCACCGGTAGTAACAAAACCATAAAAGATTCAACTCTAGTGCAATCGAACCCGCACCAGTAATAACAAAACCATAAAAGATTCTGCTCTAGTGTAATCGAACGCGCACCAGTGGTAACAAAACCATAAAAGATTCTGCTCTAGTGCAATCGAACGCGCACCGGTAGTAACAAAACCATAAAAGATTCAACTCTAGTGCAATCGAACCCGCACCAGTAAGAACAAAACCATAAAAGATTCTGCTCTAGTGTAATCGAACGCGCACCCGTAGTAACAAAACCATAAAAGATTCTGCTCTAGTGTAATCGAACGCGCACCAGTCGTAACAAAACCATAAAAGATTCTGCTCTAGTGCAATCGAACGCGCACCCGTAGTAACAAAACCATAAAAGATTCAACTCTAGTGCAATCGAACCCGCACCAGTAAGAACAAAACCATAAAAGATTCTGCTCTAGTGTAATCGAACGCGCACCAGTCGTAACAAAACCATAAAAGATTCTGCTCTAGTGCAATCGAACGCGCACCAGTAGTAAAACCATAAAAACTGGCTCTCTAATTCAAACTCCGTACTACGCTAGGCTAGCTCCAGCCTAGAGCTGGAGCCTCTAGGTAGAAGAGTTACCACAGACGTGCGGTCGACTGCACATCATCAGGCTTTACCAGTCGAGTTCAATTTAGCTCGATCTTTGGCCACACTTATCCAGCTACTACCAGCTGTCCTTTGAATATTGTCGGTCAATCTTGCCTGAGGGCGTCCCAAGTCCCATCTACCACCCTCATTATCATCATCAGCCTATATCAGAGCAGAGCGGACCAGACAGAGTATCTTACATATAGCAGAGAGGCACAGTGGAAGCGTCCTGGGCCCATAACCTGATGAAATGATTAAAAGGGCAATTCACTTTATATAACTAATTTATTTAGAAGATTATCGTATCGGATAATGTTAGCAGTAGCAGACTTGACAGATCGAACACAAGAGAGCGCTCCTTAGACAACTATATGTATGTCACATTGAATTGGTGCAGGGTCCATACTTTCATCAGTCCACTGCTGGACATAGACCTCTCCAATTGATTGCACGTTATTCAGCTCGATTTTTGGCAACTCTCATCCAGCTAGCAGCCATGTGAAGACCGTCGCTCCACCTAGCCTGAGCGTCCTATCTTTCGTTTACCGATTCGCAGTGACCACTCAAGAACACGCCTGCCCCACCAACGTTCATCGGTCAACTCCAACCCTACGATTGACGAATTGCGATATCCACTCAAGAACACGTATCGATAATTATTATATGAAACACGTGGATTTCATTAATAAATTAACGAATCAATGAATAAAGACTATCAATTAGGTGCAGAATTATTACCTACTAGGTAAATGGAATGTTTACAAATAAATAACACACGGAAATTATAAATAAATATATGGTATTTACTAACACGGCTATTTAAAAATAACAAAGATGGACCAATTAACATAATTAGGTACTTAAGTACCTACCTACATTCATTGTATTTGAGGAAGTACCTATTTGCTTTTATTTAGCGTGTGTAAAAAAAAGACTGATGAGATCATAGTTCACTGATCCCAAAGCTAGCTCTAAAAGTTCCAAAAGATATATAATATCGGAATCTACGAAATAGGTACACACGGTAACATCAAGCTATACATTTCCAGTTTATGCTGATCTCGCATTGTATAGGATTTCCGAAGATGTGTAGCCGTGTGTACCTCCTGCTTTAGAGGTGGGCCGAGCCTACCTGGATGCCTGCCCATCCACGATCCTCGCGGGCAGGCAAATTTTTCCTATAACCTTTCCTATAACGCGGGCCGTCAAATTCTATCAAAGTCTCGAAAATCTTTGCGACACTGGAGAGAGACTCAAAGGGACTCTATAAATACATCGTCAAAACTACAATAAAAATAAAACGTTCTTAGGAAACTCCATAACTTTTCAAGATGCATCGTAAAGAAAAGAGGTCACAAAACTTTCATGTATGTCGCTGAAGTATCGACTTATACATCTTCTAAGTCCTACTAGCTTTTACCCGCGGTTCGCCCGCGTAGAAGTTGGAAATTATCCCTCGGGAACGTACTACCGGGATTAAAATGATCCTATATAACCTAATCCAGGTCATTACATAGTCCACCTGTGTGTCCAATTTCATCGAAATCCGTTCATCCGTTAGGGCACACAGTTAAACAGTTACTTTCGTATTTTTATTATATAAGTAAGTAATAAAGAATAGGATTATTCTTTGTCACCGAACATAATATCCGAGACAGCAAATTTTCCCATTCAACATGTGAATATTCCATTACCCCTTCATCGTATGCCCGAGGGCGATACTCTCATAGCATTAATCCATATCCATTCGGTTTTGTTGACTGTGCAATACAAGTACATACATACATGTTACGAACTTGCGAAGTGGGTAAACAACTTGAGATGAGTCAACACAGATTTTTATTATGAATTCATGAGATTCCCTCAGTTTTCCATCTTGTTTGAGATGAGAGATATATTGTGTGCGCAGTAGGTATCTACTATCTACGACTTTTTACTTGGATAGTCTTCTCAGTGGCGGACTAAGCCTGATGGGGGCCCGGGGCGGAGAGGGTCCAAGTATGCTGCCCGCATCCAGCGGATTCCCGCGACCTTCTCATAGATCTAAACTTTATATGTAGGAAGATGAGAAGTAGAATGAAAAACACTATGATCACGACCATCACGCCCAATCTGTTAGGCCCACTTACGCGTTAACAGCTAACTCAGGGTTAATCCAAAGAGATTAACCCTGTGTTAGCTGTGAACGCGCAAGTGGGACTTAGTGAAGTGTGGTTATTACTGAGATAAATATCTTCTCTCGATTGTAGTTCTGCGAGCAATGTGCCCTGCCCACTGCCACTTAAGTTTGGCATTACTTCGGGTATGGTTACCTTGGTTCTCCTACGGATCTCTTTATTTCTTATTCGATTACGCAGGGAAACTCCGATGGTCGATGGGGCCGAAAGGTTCTGGAGTGGTGACCGTGTACCGGAAGACGTAGCGTTGGAAGTCTCCCCACAAGGTGGACCGATGACCTGGTGAAGGCCGCGGGAATGCGCTGGATGCGAGAAGCACGAGAGAGAGTTGGGGGAGGCCTATGTCCAACAGTGGACATCTTTCGGCTGAAATGATGATGATGATGATTATAGTACGTTTTACATCTGTCGCTAGGTGTAAGATTCATATTTTGATGTCTGATTCAATTAAAATGCGTTAGTCCAAGTCATCAATTCAAAGACAAAGACAATAAAGACTTTTTTAAAACAAAAAAAAAAAACCGACTTCCAAAAAAAACACGAAAAAAGTGAAAAATAACTTTAATTTCGGAAGTCGGTTGTTTTTTTTTTTGTAAAAAGTTTTTTTTTTTTCACTTTTTAGTTGTGGTACCTACCCCACACAAATCCGAATACCACTACCTGCTATGTAAATAACAGTGAAGGAGTCAAACAGGATATCGTCTAGATAAACTAAGTGGGAAAAATACTTAATATTGAAGCTAACTCAAAAATTACGCAAGCAAAGTTAATAAAATTTATATGGGACCAACTCGGAAGCATGACCTATCAAACAATCGATTCATAATTGGCGGAGAAATCGCGTAACAAACATACAAAAAAAAAAAAAAAAAAACATACAGACGAATTGAGAACCTCCTCCTTTTTGAAGAAGTCGGTTAAAAAGACTTTGTTTTGTCTTTGTCTTTAAAATATTAGACCAAGCGATAGTATAATCTTGATTTGTCATCGTTCAACTTGGACCACTCGAAGATATGGTTGTCGAAAGTAAGAGTGCAGAGATTGTTTAAGTTGCTTTTATTTCTGCTTGAGTAATTCTCGTTTTTTTTATTTTTTATCTTTTTTTTTTGTGGTTGGTATATCGGCGTGTTTTAGCTGACATATGGCTAATAATTAGATTTAAGTTTTATGTATGTAATGTAAATGATTTTGTATACTTTTGTATGGAATCAATTTTTCTCTAGCTGAACAGACAGCTGTGCTGCTGGGGAGTTTGTTGGTTGTGCCACTTCTTCTTCCCAGCTAAAGCACTAGAAAGTGGTGAAGGGTGGGCGTTTTGGGGGACTGTCTTATGTAATTTTGACGTTCGAAAAGTGCTGATTCTCAGCCTAGTTTGAATAAATGACTTTTGATTTTGATTTTGTTGAAGTTAATCTTGGGAATCAAATGCTGCAAGATGAGGACGAGTGTAAGGAATCTTGATGATCGGAACGGAAATTTTACTTCGAAATTCATTGCTTCCTATGTTTGAAAAAATCGTCTGCTCAACGACGTAATTAACGCAATGAGCGTAGCTGAACTGTCAAAATGAAAGGCATTGCGATTGATTGCCATTTTATGTGTGTTACGTAAGCATACCGCATTATCTCTATACAAATAATTTTTATTTTAATGATTGTTTAAAAAAACAGGAGGAGGAGCTCGTAACTAACTAATAACAGCCGTACAGCCCCGGCAAGTGTAGCTTAACCTGATGGATCATGTCTCGGAGAGCACGTTAGGCCATTGGTCCCGGCTGTCATTATCCCGAAAGTCTGACAACCAGTCTTACCAAGGAGTATCGTATTACCCAGTTACTGGGTTCTGGAGGTCAGATAGGCAGTCGCTCCATGTAAAATTCTGGTATTCAGCTGCATCCGGTTAGACTGGAAGTCGACCCCAACATAGTTGGCTTGGTACATTGACTTGTTAAAAAAAACATCGTTCAACTTATTTGGTGTAAGTAACGTAAATTAAATAAAAACGCGAGCAGAATGTAAATCATTGTTAAAGTGACACGTGATTTTAATTAAAACAGTGTGTGTAGCAAAAGCAAAAGCAGAGTTATTTATTACATTAAAATACCTGAACTTTTTTTTTTGGGCATTTTTGGACCTAGTCCAAAACTGTCCGAACAATTTTTGTCTCATGGCATGGGGGATGAGGCATGGGGTGTGTTACTAGGCCGAGATATAATAAACATAACTTGTCACGTGCTTTGGCTAAACGTTATTTATTAGGGTTCCTTACCTACCCGAAGGGTGCCAAACGGAACCCTATTATTACTAAGCATCCGCTGTCCGTCTGTCTGTCAGCGGGCTGTATCTCATGAACCTGAATAGGTAGACAGTTGAAAATTTCACAGATTGTGTATTTATACAAATATTAAAAATTTAATAAATTTAAGGGGGTCCCCATACGAGGCGTAAAACGTTATGAAATAACGTTACGTATACTTCCAATAACCATAATTTCTACCGTTCCACCCGGATGGTAACTAAATAAATAGTTGAAGATTCCGTTCCGATAGATTTTCGTTATATTGCCAAGAAATTAGTTCATTAATGGTTACTGGAACTATATATAACACTATTACATTACGTTATCCTACCTCTGTTTTGAGTAACGTTTTAAGTCCCTGCCCCATACCAGAAACGTGATACGTCTATGCTTGTGAAGAATATCGTGTCTGAAATGTAGAATTTCAGCATAATTTAAGTAAGGAACCATATTTGAGATTCTAGCATTTTTTTAGTACACCCCTAATCAGTGTTCTACTTATTCCATGCATTTTAATTTCACTCCATAGTTTATCGATGTTACACAGAATCCGTTCCACTACTACTGTACCACACCATGACCTGGTTTAAACAATAAATAATCTAACAAACAATGTAAAATTGTGAAGTTATCTAACCATGCAAATACCCGTAGAGCATAGCTGTTGAAATATGCCGTGTTGTCGTCACCCGTTATCAAAACGTTTTTGTCGAATATGCCTGATAAGAGTGAGCTATATTTTTTGCGGCAGGATTTTTACATCCGTTGCGTAGATACAGTTTTATTGATAGCTAGCTATGTGAAATGTTCGCTAACGTAAAAAAATATATGCCTAAAACTTAGCTAGATAATGTGTCTATGAAAAAACTTTTTACAAAAAAAAAATATATATGTACCGACTTCCAAAAAAAAACACTAAACAGTGAAAAATTACTTTAATTTCGGAAGTCGGTGTCTTTGCTTTCAAATTTTCGTTTTTTGCCACCGTATTCCGAAATTAAAGTTATTTTTCACTTTTTAGTTGGAAGTCGGTATTTTTTTTTCTGTAAAACGATTTTAATTTTAATTTTTTACTTGTGGTACCAGTGACGGATTACCTTAAAACATCGTCCACATAAGTGGGAAAATATAAGCAAAGTTAATAAAATTTATATATATATATATAAATTTATATACCTCTGAAGCATGACCTACCAAACAAAAAATTAATCATCAAAATCAATTCATAATTGGTGGAGTAATCGCGTGTGAAAAAACATACAGATGAACTGAGAATCTCCTCCTTTTTGAAGAAGTCTGTTAACAAGAAAATAACACACAAAATTGGAAAAGTGGTTTTTGAGTTATCAGCTAATTGACAGACCAACAGAGAGATGTTGTATTATCCCCTCTCTCTTGCCCTTATCCCAATTTATTTGGTATCGGTCGGAGCAACATTGTATTTTCTGTTCCATACTTCTTTATACCTACCTAGTCATCATCTCGGTAGTCACTAGTACCCCCCCCTTTCCAACCTTATTATCTTACACAAAATCCATCCATCGTTTACAGCCATACCATATTCATTATCAAAACTTTCGTCACGACATTTTTCTCATTCCTCCGCATCAACCGATTTCCACACAACTTTTCAGTCACTTTTAGACTTCCTCTTGGAGTGCCACTTTAAGACTTCCTCTTGGAACTCAATTCCGTTGTATTTTATTTATAACTAGCTGCGCCCCGCGGTTCCCCGCGTAAGTCTCGATCCCGTGGGAATATCCGGATAAAAAGTATCCTATGTGTTATTCCAGATATCTGTTTGCCAAATTTCATCCAAATCCATTCAGCCGTTTTTGCCTGATTGAGTAACAAACATCCAAACACACAAACCCACAAACTTTCACATTTATAATATTAGTAGGATAATAATAATTTTCTTTCGGTTTCACATTCAAACGTCTCTCAGAGTCCCTATTCATGTTGATTTCAGTGTTTGTATAGTACAGTTGTTAAATAAAAAATAAATACAATCTGACACAGGCCAGCTAAGTTACTGAAAATATCGCTTATCAATAGAGAATTGTCAATAAAGAACTTTCTTGGAAATGTTTTTTACAGAATTTAGCACCTGTCTAAATATGATTACTACTGTGAATATTTACGCACAAATAAATAATAAGCTGGTTTTACATTCTCTCATTTCACGATCTTATTTTTTATATCGTATTTGACTTTTTCTATTTTAAAATTAATTTTAAAAAAAATATAAAAAAAATTCAAATTACTCGTAAATGGTTGACAGTTACATTTTTTTTTCTAGTCTGTTTGACCGCGTTGTTCTTGAAAACTACTCACCGGATTTTGGAACGGTTTTCACCGGGAAATTATTCATGAATGTTAAACTTAAATAATCTCGATAATAGTTTTGTCAATTCGTAAAAACCGTTCGAAGCAGAGGTGGGTCGCTAGTATTTTTATAAATAACTTTCCATCAAGCCCCCATTCTCGTCTATTTACGTGTACGCTTCTGTAATTTTCTTCCTCAAAAGAATATTTTAAGCTCGTCTTACATTGCGATCCTTACGGCTATATTATATGGCTGTAATCTCCTTAAAAGCCATGGAATATTCCTCGACGGATTTAAAGTCTGCTTCCTATTTGAATGCGGCTCAATTTGAATTTATGGGACGGCTTATTGGACTACTGTTGGCAATTTGAAAGAGACAAAAAGTTTTATTCGAGACGTAGATTGGCATGACTCGGCTTTCGCTCTTTATATAATAGGTATCTATTTCTGTTAAATGCAATGTGATGGCCCGAAAATATCCTTATTTTCTTAGGACCTACTGAAGGAACACCCTTGGCAACAGGCAACTGATGGAACACGGGTGGGTTTTAGTCAGTAAAAGTCTGACACGCCCTTCCTTCCTTCCTTCGATGTCATTTGATGATTTCCAACCTCAAAAAAGAAAAAAAAAAAGGACTTTCTCCTCATTAGGACTATTAAGGAAAGGCACACAGTAAGCTGGTTTATCTAGTGTCTGTAGTGAATTATCCGTTCCCAATTCGCTAGCCTAAATTACAGCTCTGAATTTAGCATACTGTAAGTTATTATGCTAATGCAATGAATAAATGCCCTAAGTTTTCGAGTGTAAACAGCTTAAATTACCTAAGGAATAAAATGCCCTAATTTCGGCAGTGTAAAGTTAAACAGCTCAAATTCTGGAGTGTAAACAGCTTAAATTTCCTGAAGTCTTCTGGAGTGTTAAAAGCTGAAATTTCCTAAATGAATAAATGCACTAAATTCTTGACTGTAAACAGCTTATTTCTAAACTCCTAACTTATACAGTCTAAATTATTATAGTACTACCTAAGTTATATCATTTTCTAAATTATAACATAAACTACACTAAATGGCATCGTAAGTTGTTCCTATCATGCAAACTACTTGCCCCAACCTATCAACATAGTCAAAATTACACCGTCAAAGTTTAGCATTACGTAAATGTCGCTTAGTCTATATCTTACCAAGTATCTCAAGCGACCTATGTGTCACCTATTGTGTCCTCTGTCTGATGTTGTTTACATTCCATCACTTTCTGCTCCATTGATGCTGTCGCGTCGCGTCACCCTTTCTTCATGAAAGGTCGTGGTGTTTTGCGGTCGTTAGCCCGGCTAGTTTGAAGGTCTATGAGAATCTATCGTCTGGCTGAGCTTTTACATAAAATTCCAATAAACCCATAAACTCACGCCTTCTTCCCATGGGGGTAGGCAGAAACTAAACTACAGAACGCCCGCTACGATTATATAGTACGAGTTACTTACATAGTGCTTTAGGGGTATGAGGAACATCCACCATAGAAAAGGGAGAATCCTCCGACCAGACGGGTGTTGTGTCTAGCGGGCAACTGCCCAACGATTGATGTCAGGTTCTTGTATACCTATATGTCCATTGCACGATAAACTTTAATTGCGCGATGCAGGATTTATGTGACGTCAGGATTTATGTGTGACGTCAGGTCTTTAATGCGTAGTTCGTATGTGGCGATGTAGATACAGCCACAGTCCTTTTGCTTCGTTTACGTTCATACATCTAGTCATACTCGCACGCCGGTTGCGAGTACTACGCACCTGACCTTTCTGAAGATCATCACCAATAAGGTCACGATATATCCTCCTAGAGTCTAGAGCCTTCTCTCAACATGGCCCAATCAGCTATGCGTACTCTTGAAATTATCAAAACTACAATAGTACAGGACAATATTATATCGTCGTTTCAAGTTGTTTACAAGATGGAACTAGCTTCTATTTTTCTGGCTACGCTTGACAATGCAAAATGACTGCTTCGATGGTCTAGCAGTCGCTAACGCTACTATTGAGCATGAGGTCCTGGGTTCGATTCCCGGGTCGGGCGAATTGTTATTGGCCTTTTCTTCTGGAATTTCTCTTTAGGGGAAGATAGTTTGTATGGAAGTCAATTATTCGTCCGTCCGATGGGAAAACACAGCTTCAAGTATAACAAACATCCAGGGTTGCGGGAAAGTCCGAAAGGGATACCGGTACCTTGGCAATAGGCAACTGTAGGAACACGGGTGGGTTTTAGTCAGTAAAAGTCTGACACGCCCTCCCGCGCTCCGCCATTCAGTCATTTGATGATTTACAAACCTCAAAAAAAAAAAAGTATAACGAACATCAGCACGCGTAGCATGACCAATATAGAAACGGGTTTTGTCGACGGAAGAATAGACAAAATGACAGATGTGCATCTATCATTTTGTCTATTTTTCCGTCGACAAAACCCGCAGGACTTCTTCTTGTTCGAGGGTAAGACACACCACCAAGTAGGTAAACAGTTATAAATAACAACAGGAAAAGTCTTATCAAACTGATTAAGCAGTAATACTAGTTAACTATTACCTTGTTCACGTAACCAATCGGTACCACGCTTCACCGCTCTCGACTCGACTCTGCTAACAGTGCAGCTAGTAACTCAGGCATTTCATTCACCGTTATTTTTATACTAGCTTCTGCCAACGACTTCGTCTGCGTTTACTGGGATAAAAAAGGGTTGTGCTACCTGTCGCGTCCGCGATATCGCGCCAGTCTGCACATCGCGTCTGTTTGTGGGAGCCTGTATGAAACTCCAGCCAGATCTTATTCTTCAGTTGAATATTAGAACATCGACATCCACAAACTTTAGAGTGGGGGTTTCCTATTCCGACTCAGAAACCATACGGAGAGGCTAACCTATGATATTGAACTCCAAGACTTTCACAATAAAGTCTTGTTTACGACGAAAAATACAGAATATGAATCCATAAGCCTACAATCACAAATACATCGTGTTTTCCAGACATCCAATGGATTGACATTGACAAGACTTCAAAAGACTCGATAACCAATTCCGTAGAGTGGTCTAAGAATAACGAACCGACTACGCAGTATAAATATGTAACAGTATTATATCTTCATAGATAACGGACGAAACGACACGCTTTGAAATGTTACCGTACGTACTACCTTTATCAGTGCGCGGTAGTTACGCACGGAAGGTTAATCCACCGAGCAGCCTTAGGTAATTTTTTTCAACGTCACTGCCGAGGTATAATACTGTTACTTTATTAAACTGTGCCTCAAGTACCGACCGCCTGTCTTTTCCATCTGTTCTGTATATTTGTTATGAGGCTGTGGGATATCATTTATTTATTTTATATTTGTGTATACACAGTAAAATACATAATACAGAGTGTTAGGGTAACCACCGATATCCTTGAAACCAGTGGTTTGGTGTCATTTATAGAACGTAAAATCGATGAAAAATAATGTTTTTTTTTTTAAATTACATTTTTCAACTGAGTATTTAACCCTTTCACCTATGCGCTAGGGTAACGAACTTGCGTCTCAACACGGGTGGGGGGCGTGGGACGTGACCTGACTGGCTGCGAGCGCGATCCCTCCCACAGTCGGTCAGCTGTTTCGCTAGCGAGCACGGTGTCGAATAGAAACTTTTTAAAATCTTTTAATGAATATATCTTTTTTTTTTGTTTGTTATTCGGTCATTTTTTATATATTTAACTAGCTGCCCACCGCGGCTTCGCACGGGTAGCACTAAGTACTTATCTACGGCGCACCTACCTTACCTACCTACCTACCTACCCTACCCTACCCACCTACCCTACCTACCTACCCTTCCTACCTACCCTAAGTGAGCGGCTACCACGCAACTTTTTTCTAATACTTACATTTTAAACTCATGATATATTTCGAATAGAATGTCGGAATTGAATAATTCTAAAAGTTATATAAAGGTATTGAAGCAGTCTTGAATACGAAGAATTTATTTTGATAAAGATTAATATCAGATACAAATAAAGAGCCTTTTCTAGCGGCGGCATTTCAATTATTTTTTTAAAATAAAAGAACACTTATTGGCATAACTGTAATAGTTAGATTATATGCTGTCACAACACTTTTTGTAAACAATTATGTGTTCTGCAAAGTCGTAGTACATTATTTTATTCTATCATCAATAGTTTTCGCAGCGCACGCGATGTAAAGAATATTTTAGGTTACATTTTTGGAGTTTTAGTAAGGATCCCTAATTTTTTTGAAAATATAATATAGCCAAAATGTTACCTAGCTTCCCAACATTGAAATAATTTTTTAAATCGGTTCAGTAGTGTCGGAGCCTATTCAATGCAAACAAACAAACAAGCAATCAAATCTTTCCTCTTTATAATATTAGTAAAGACTACCCATGGTTTGAGTGACAACGGTGTTTACCCTTACACCCTGTATAGATACTTACGACATAAATTCTTTTTTTTAAATCATTGTTGCTTTAAAGAAAGAAAAATTGTTTATTCTGCACAAACAAAAGTTCTACTTTAAGTACTTAAAAAAAAATATTTTTATTCTTAGGTAATACTGGTAGGACGTTTACAACGAAGGATCCGGCACTGACCCTCGCCAACGCTTAAATGAGAAAATTCTTCAAATTCCCAACTTAGCTCTCTTTGTAAAACTTTGTTACAATTCCGGAATTAAACCAGAAATTCTTAGGAACCGTTCGGTGTACCCACATTTCTAAAAAATAATTTACAAACACATAATGCTACTATCTGAAAGTGGAAAAAACATCTACCCACTTAAAACTTTACGTATTTTTAGTAACACGGGATATAAAGCGTGACATTCACGGTGCGACACAATCCGGGTTTGTCAATAAAAATTGAACGGCCTTTGTTTACGTGTGAAAACTGTTTTATGCGTGCGACTTGTTTAGTAGTAACATTGTATGATAAAATGTGGGTTTTATGCAACACTTACTTTTCAGTCAGTAATGTATTTTGTCCTATTATTTAGCAAACCATATAAAAATCACATTAGTCTTCAGCTATCCGTGAGATAAAAGCAAAACTTTATTTTATGATTATGCAATATCTTCAACATTGCTCAATGTTCATGTATGTATGTGTGTAAATCAAAGGCCAAATCCTAAATAATATTATAAATGCGAAAGTGAGTTTGTTTGTTTCGCTTTCACGCTAAAACGGCTGAACGCATTTGTATGAAATTTGGAATAGGACAAAGGATATATACTTTTTTATATGACTTGGAATAGGACAAAGGATATATACTTTTTATCCCGTTATTCCCACAGGATCGGGACTCACGCGGTTGAAACCACGGGACGCAGCTAAGTAAACCATATTTTCGAGGGCGCAAAAGTTACTGTGACTCTGTGACTGACACGAATGGTTTAGGACCACGAAAACTGTAGTTTTATAGTCACAAAGCCCATATGTTTAAATTATTTCAAGCTTTCTCACAATTTTAACAAAAAAAGGTTTTTCTCGTCCACGGGGCCTAAAGACGAAGCGTCAATGGGCCGCCTTATTATCTTTTCGTACCCACAACGTGAAAAAAGCTAACACCCTATTCTTTTAAAGTAAATTATATGAGTCTTCCAGAATTGGTTTAGCAGCGATGAGCTCTTGTGATTGTAAAGTTAAAGAAACGGTTTTTTGTGCCAAGATGGAGAAACTAGATGTAAGTGAGTTTTATTTGCCAATTTGCGCTTAAAGGGGTCCCTGAAACAATCAATTGCAACTGATCTTACCATCAATTTGTATTGTAGTAATATTTGATGGGTTTTTTCATCAGAGGGCCTAGACAAGTGACAATCGCTTCGAAAGCGTTTCGTATTTCTAGGACTTTCAACAGGATTGACATGAGCTTTTCGATAGCTTATGTCAGTCATTTTGGCCTTTTCCATCATATAAAACGCTGATAGAATGTCACTTTGTTTAGGGGCTCAGGAATTTCTCAGTAGCAGCTCGGAGTCAGGATTTCTGCTTGGTTTATGATGGCAATAGGCTCGCCACCTATTAGATGGGACTTAAACATAACTGGGGAAATGTGGATGTACTACAGATACAACTCTGACTAACACTTCGGGGATTACAGGCGTGGTGTTATTTTAAGACCTCAATTTAGTGGCACTAACGCCTCATGTAGGGGAGCTCGTGGCTAACTAATAACAGCCGCACGCGTGGATCCATCAGGTTAAGCTACGTTTGCCGGGGTTGGTCTGTATCCACAGACCAACCCCGGCAAGCGTAGCTTGACCTGATGTGTGATGTGTGTTGGGTGACCATCTTTACATACCGAGACTCCTCCGTGCCTCGGAAAGCACGTTAAGCCGTTGGTCCCGGCTGTCATTCATGGATCTTTGACAGTCGTTACGGGTCGTCAGAAGCCCAAAAGTCTGACAACCAGTCTTACCAAGGGGTGTCGTATTGCCCAGTAACTGGGTTGTGGAGGTCAGATAGGCAGTCGCACCGTATAAAATACTGGTATTCAGCTGCATCCCGTTAGACTGGAAGCCGACCCCAATATTGTTGGGAAAAGGCTAGGCAGATTGATTGATTTTTAACGCCTCATGTACTTATTGTCTTCAGGAGACCTACACGGACGTCCCGGTGACGCCTTCCGCGGATGTGGAGCACTGCCACTGGAAGCCGCAAGCGGAGCCCCCGAGCGCCATCCCACAGCTGTTGACTGCGCTTGTGCTATGTGGCATTTTTATGGTAAGTACCTAGTTGGTTCATCACCGTTTACTAATGGTATATCCTTTCTTTGTTTCCATTCCTACTGCAAAACCCAAGCATCTAAAGGGGGATGCGCTAAGGTAGTCCGCGAAATTCAAATTTTCTATAGATTTTTTCTATTTGCATGTCAGTGTCAGGTATTATGTTAATTTAAATACCGGGTGTAAGGGTAAAGACCGTTGTCACTCAAATCATGGGTAGTTAACTTAAATATAAAAATAAATGACCGAGTAACAACAAAAAAAAAAACGTTGTTTTCAAGATTTTAAAAAGTTTCGATCCGACACCGTGCTCGCTAGCGAAACAGCCGGCAGCTGACTGACTGAGGGAGGGGTCGCGCTCGCGGCCGGTCAGGTCACGTCCCGCACCCCCCGCCCGTGTTGAGACGCAAGTTCGTTGCCCTAGCGCATAGGGTCAAAGGGTGAAATACTCTTGTGGTAAAAGGTATATTTCCTTTAAAAAATAAAGTTGTAATTTTGCATTGATTTTACGTTCTATAAATGAAACCAAACCACTGGTTTCAAGGATAACGGTGTTAAGGCTCGTGCAAACAGACGCGAAATCGCGGGCGCGACAGGCAGCGGTACCTTTGTCGACAAAGGTACCGCACGAGCCTTTAATCCTAACATCCTGTGTAATTTACGAGCGTAACAAATATGGGTTTACGGAATTATAATCATTAGAATCATCAATATCAAACGTCATGATTTCATGAAATAGTCATTCAATAGGATTTGAAATTATTAGCAGTCACTTCAATTTTATTTATTTGTAAAGTTATGTTTATAGTTATTAGTAAGTAAATGGTTATTTCTCATAACGGAACATCTTGCTTGAAAGGAACAACGTTTTTATTCTTTCAAAATCAAGTCATGTAACAGTAACACATAAGTAAGAACACAGCTCGTTACTCGCCCTGAAATTACCGATTTGTTCACCCTATGAGCGGACATCCCGGAGGTCTATAGAATTATACGACCATGCCATAGACTCGACCCAATATCGGAACAGACAATGGATAATGTCCGGATATATGGGTCCGCCTAAATGACGGTACAAGGCGGTCTCACAAAGAAAAATGTTTGATCATCAGTGTTCTACCTACAGTAACATAGTCGAGCTCATTATTGGATCTTGTTATCTAAAGGGTAGTCGAGTCGAAAAGAGGTCAGTGTAGAGGTTTGACTACAGTTGCTTTTGAATTGACTATTTTATTGACCTTGCCTAACAATGGCCCTTTGAGGAGCTCGTGGCTAAGTAATAACAGCCACACTTATTGCCTAACGATGGCCGTTTGAGGATCTCGTGGCTAAGTAATAAATAACAGCCGCACGGGTCGATCATTCAGGTTAAGCTACGCTTGCCGGGGTTAGTCTGTAAATGGGTGACCATCTTTACATACCGAGACTCCTCCGTGCTCCGCAAAGCACGTTTAGTAGTTGATCCTGACTGTCACTCATGGATCTTTGACAGTCGCACAGTATTACTTTTGCCTCGAAAACGGACATCCCCCTTTTATTAACTTATCAGATAGAACAGCTTATTTTAAAAGTAAGAGTAAAATACCCGTTTGACAATTTTGTCCCAATCGGGAGATATAAATTTTTCTTTTTTAAAAAAATATATTTTCCATAAAAACCATAGAAATCGCAATAGCTTCAGATCCAATCCGTTTTTGTTAAATCTTTGATTGCAATTACTTGATGCTTTATATTAAGTAAATTATCAAGCAAACGCTAAATTTTTACCGTTAAATGTGTATGAGTTACAACGAATTTTACATATTTTCGATTTTATTTTTTTATGGGCTTATTCATGGCATTTGGATTCAATATAGATACTAGCTGTTGCTTTGGCACTAAGAAGTACCGATTTAAAATATCATATCCAAATGTTATTTTATCTAGAATTTACAGGATTCTGACATTTTGGCGCTAGGGGTGACACAAGACGTATTTTTTTAAATGTATTTTTTTGTGAAAATGTTAATTCCCGATACCGGTGGGCTACTCTTTTTTATATTTTTAAATGTTTTTTATATATTTATTTTTAAGAAATATTTATAAATGTAAAATAATGTGTAAAAATAAACAAAGAACACGGTTATCTGAAAGAAGTTACAATTTCATTGATTTTCACATTGTTAATGATAAGTCCAACTATCTTCATATTATTTTATAAATAGTTAAAAAGTAAATTAAATTAAAATGAAAACGGAATTATGCTAGTGATCCTACTAGTTTTGTAAATGTACAATTTTAGCAGTTTAGATAATATTTTTTTGGATATTTGTAAGTTTACTAATATCATACGACGTTAAATACGATGACGTACAATAAACTAATTTTTCGTTTATCCAATGAAGGGCAATTTGTGGTACGGGGAAGGGGTCCGCCCTCGTTAGGATTAAACTTACAAATTAACAAAAAATGATATTTTTTAAGAAGTGATGACCCTAAAATCAAAATTATCAGCAAAAACTAAGTGAATAACTCCTAGATACCGCGAGATTTGGATTTGGTTTTTTTTTAGTGATTGCTTGTGGTCTACTGATGATTTACAATAAATATAGAATCCAACTAAGCAAAGATACAACCATGAAAAATCGAAAACTCAAAACACAAAAAAAGCATATTTCTTTACATCTGTACTAGTTAGTACTCTTTTGGATTTTTTTCCAATATATTTAATATGGTTTTATTACAAATAATAAAGAAAAGGGTAAAATAATGCGTATGTTTTTTGTAATTAATTAATTTAGAAAAGTTAAAACAAAACTATAAAACAATTTTTTACTCGTGTTTGGTGTAAAATTGGCACACCGGTATTTTACTCTTACTTTTAAAATAACCTGTTCTATCGGATAGGTTAATAAAAAGGGGATGTCCGTTTTTCGAGCCAAAAATAATACTGTGAGTCGTTACGAGTCGTCAGAAGCCCGAAAGTCTGACAACCAGTCTTATCAAGGGGTATCGTATTACCCAGTTTCTGGGTTGTGGAGGTATAGAAAAAAAAAACGAATTCTCTCTGTAATCTTTCTTTAGTTGACTGCGTCCGGCACACCCTGAGCTGTCAACTTTGATACCAAATTGCTCTAAAGTCTATTCAAATTTTCAAATCCTTCTTCCAATTAAACTTTTCGCCGGTGTAAATGAAGTTGATTCAGAATCAGAATCGACTATTGAAAATTTGAAAAGGTCATAGTTATGTTTGAAGTTGTAGTATTGTAATTGTTTTTCCAAAAACACATATTTGTTTACAAGTTTGGAAACGAAATCGCAAACTGGCAAATATTTTTATCTTGGCATGAGATTAGGTATTCTTGGCAACATGAGAGAAGAATATGCACACTATTTAACCTGACCCATTTTTGAGTAGGTACCTAACCCTGTTTACTCGTTCTACTTGTCGATATACTTTGTATGTATCTACTATGTATATCTACTATGTATACAGGGTGTAAGGGTAAACACTGTTGTCACTCAAAGCATGGGTAGTTGACTTAAATATAATGACCGAGTAACAATAAAAAAAAACGTTATTTTCATTAAAAGATTTTTAAAAGTTTCTATCCGACACCGTGCTCGCTAGCGAAACAGCTGACTGACTGAGGGAGGGGTCGCGCTCGCGGCCGGTCAGGTCACGTCCCGCACCCCCCGCCCGTGTTGAGACGCAAGTTCGTTGCCCTAGCGCATAGGGTGAAAGGGTGAAATACTCTTGTGGTAAAAGGATATCCTTTAAAAAAAAAAAGTTGTAATTTTCCATTGATTTTACGTTCTATAAATGAAACCAAACCACTGGTTTCAAAGATAACGGTGTTTACCCTAACACCCTGTGCACAGATGTTACGGAAGTTTGATTCCGAATCCGGATCTTCCGATTAATATTACACATCCGACTCTGACTTTGGCTCCGATAATTTTGAATCGGAGTTATACCGAAGTCCGATCAATCAAATTTAAAATCTTCCACTCCGGCTCCGTTTCCGGTAAACGATCTCCATAAAATCTCTAATCTATAGTTTGCGATAGCTATCTGACCTATAAAATGTGACACAGCAGTGTTTTCCATGCTATTAAAATATTATGGAAAGTTCAAGTGGAAATGTCGTATATGGGTCAACGCACAATTTACTCCAGTAGAATGTTATTGTGTCATAAACAATATGGCGGCAGTCCCTAGCTCCCTTATCCCATGTTCAAATTATGTAGTCTTTTATTTTTAACCGACTTCTTCAAAAAGGAGGAGGTTCTCAATTCGTCCGAATGTTTTTTTTTTTTTCGTATAACTGACCGACTGCGTGAAGAGCTCGTGGCTTAGTAGTAACAGCCGCACGGGTCGGTCCATCAGGTTAAGCTACGCTTGCCGAGGTTGGTCCGTGGATGGGTGACCATCTTTACATACCGAGACTCCTCCGTGCCTCGGAAAGCACGTTAAGCCGTTGGTCCCGGCTGACATTCGTTTATCTTTGACAGTCGTTACGGGTCGTCAGAAGCCCGAAAGTCTGACAACTAGTCTTACCAAGGGGTATCGTATTACCCAGTTACTGGGTTGTAGAAGTCAGATAGGCAGTCGCTCCATCTAAAATACTGGTATTCAGCTCCACCCGGTTAGACTGGAAGCCGACCCAGGCTAGGCAGATTGACAGCTGACTGACTACCAGCCCGCTCTGGGCCTTCGTGGCGGATTACAGCCCACTCCCTCTCGAAGGGAGGAGGCCTGTGCTGTGTCCCAGCAGTTGCAACATTTTAGGCTGATTATGCTAAACTGACTGACTGGTTCGTTTTTATTTTGTAAAGTATTTTATTATTGTGAATGTGAGGACTATGTGATTTTTTATTTTTTTCGTTCTCTGTTAATTTTATCGATGGTCTGGCAATTTGAGAATTTTTTGCGGCCTACCCAAATGTCCTTTCTTTGGTATTGTTCGTCGAGTCGTTGAGCTCCTTAAGTTCTGAGTTGAGCTCCACCATTTCTGACAAATGCTTGCACTGACTGGACAGGTCCACTCAAATCTGTGTGGTTCTTTCCTCAAAAGACCATTTTAGACTCGAATTTACATGGTCCTCATATGGCTTGACCAAGATTATGTCTGGACTTTAAAAGAGACTGTGACCTCTGAGTTTGTTTCGGCCTTTCTTCTCAGAGTAGGAAACGCCGACCTCATCTAGCTTATTTTTAATATTTTTAAATATGACGTGTAAAAGTGATTCCAATATCCTATTTACAGAATAAACAATTTCATTTCATTTCATTTCATTTAGAGATCGTAAACGAGCCTCGGTTAGATTATATTTTAATCAACAAACAACCTGACACAGAACTGCAAATTGAAAAAAAAAACCTAAGAAAAAAATGTCGCGGGCTACCTTAGCGCATCCACCTTAGAAAACATTTTTTTTTTAACCGACTTCTTCGAAAAAGGAGGAGCTATGTTTTTTTTTTTTTTTTGTTTGTATGTTACGCGATTACTCCGCCAATTATGAATCGATTTTGATGATTCTTTTTTTGTTTGGTAGGTCATGCTTCAGAGGTGGTCCCATATAAATTTTATTAACTTTGCTTGCGTAGTTTTTGAGTAAGCTTCAATAATTATGTATTTTTCCCACTTATTGTATGTAGACGATATATTGTTTGACTCCGTCACTGTTATTTACATAGCAGGTAGTGGTATTCGAATTTGTGTGGGGTAGGAACCACAACTAAAAAGTGAAAAATAAAAACTTTTTACAAAAAAAAAAACAACCGACTTCCAAAAAAACACTAAAAACGTGAAAAATAACTTTAATTTCGGAAGCCGGTGGCAAAAAACGAAAATTGAAAAGCAAAGACACTTTTTTTTTGTATAAAGTTTTTATTTTGTAGAAAGTTAAATAAATTTAGAATCAATGTGATTTGTGTTGTTCACATACTTATGTGAACAAGGGTTTTATAACAGACCAAACGTAGAACGATTTAAATAAATCGTTCTCGGACCATAGTTTGGTTCCTGCGGATCACTGGTGTAATTTATTTCATCACTACTGCTCTCATGCGGAAGGAAGGAAAACATCGTGAGGAACTGGGCATGTCTTAGAACTAAACATTCGAAGACATGTGACAACTACCAACCTGCACTGGGGCCGCGTGGTGGACCAGACCCGCTTATTCATGAAGAGGTGGCCTGTGGGCCTAAAACAGCCACATTAGCAATTCCTCTAAAAGCAGTTCATTTCTTGAAATTCCAGCTGTCATTAGCAATTCCTCTAATTTGACACAAAAACAATTCATAATTTGTGGACCACTTTACGAATCCTCATAGAAAACTGTCAAACAGATGAATTATTTCGTAATTTATGATTCGCACGCAGATTATCTTATGAAGTGACAGTTTGTGACATTTTACGATGATTCATAATATTTTCCTATTATGATTCCGCCAAAGTGGCTGTTTTAAGCCCCCTGTTCGTGTGACTTGTGAGTCCCAGCCAGCAGTGCGAAAGTTGTAGGTTGACAAGGCTGGGACACAGACCTTGTTTTCCTGCCAGGGGTTGCGGGTAAGTCCGAAAGGGATACCGGGACCCTTGGCAACAGGCAACTAAAGGAACACGGGTGGGTTTTAGTCAGTAAAAGTCTGACACGCCTTCCCGCTCGGCTTAGAGCGGGAGAAGTCACTTGATGATTTCCCTGGCCTTCTTTAAATTTCGTTGCTCCGGTAAATGTCGGTGTAGGTACTACACCTATCCACTCATACCTTCGAGAAATAAAATCATGATGTTATAATTACAAAATTACTTCTTCAGGTATGCGAGCTGATCGGCGGCTACCTAGCCGGGAGTCTGTCAGTGATGAGTGACGCGGCACATATGCTGAGCGATTGCGGAGGGTTTGCGTTGGCGCTGCTCGCCTTCCACTGTGCGAAGAGACGGCCCGATGTCGCCATGTCTTATGGTTATAAACGTGCTGGTAAGTGGTAATTCATATTAGGGTTAGTAGATAGGAATTAACGGTTCTGAGGACAAGTGACAATCGCTTCGAAAGCGTTTCGTATTTCTACAACGACTTTCAACAGGATTGACATAAGCTTTTCGATAGCTTATGTCAGTTCCATACATTTTTGCCTTTTCCATCATCGTTATCGCTGATAGAATGTCACTTTGTCTAGGGCCTCTGGTTCAAGGGAAACCAGTGTAACAAGACCCCTGGGTTAGTAGTACATGATTGGTAGAAGCGGGCGGTCATTTTATCTGGGTTATGCTTATGACCGCGGTATGTATGTATGTTCATCTGTTCCCTCATAACTTCTAAACTCATCATAATTTGAAAAATGAGGTATCGTTGGAAGCGTCTTGATCGGCCGCTGGTTATAGGCTATGTAAATTCAATATATGAATATGACGCCCTCTCGACGACGAGATAAATATGACGCCGTATAGAGGATATAGTCATGTCGAAAAAAAAAAGTTGGCATGTTGGGTATCAAATGAAAGGACTTAATTAGCACAGCTCAAATAGGTATATGTTATAAAAATAAAAGTTATAAAAACTGAAACCAACCTATAAAGGTTTTAGTTTTTATAACTTTTGTTTTTATTTTAATAATTTTGGGATTATAATATATATTTGAGCTGTGCTAATTAAGTCAACTAAAAAGGTTTTAGTTTTTATTTATTTATTTGAATTATTAACATTACTATACACAATATTTATAGAACACTACTAACTATTTACATAAAAAACTAAAACTAAAGGGACTAACTAAATAAATATAAAAACAAAGGGACCTTTAGGCGTCGAAATATTCGTCTGCATCGCTGTCATCTGGAAACGTGCCCAGAAGACTGGCAGCATTGCCACGTTGGATGGCAATGCTAAAATAATTCCTCTTTAAGGAAATCTCCCACCGACTGGTCGACACTTCACGTGACCAGAGGGCTGGCTTGTTCTTTGACTAAAAAGGTATAAACAAGACATCACAACTTCAAAATCCGGAGTCACACGTGTTGGGGCATAAATCAAACAGATTACGTGTGACTCCGGATTTGACTGTCTATGATGTCTTTTAAGTTCACTTTTTTTTTCGTAGTTGTGTTTTACTCATTTTTCTGCTCAAACCTTCCTTCACTCTTCAGAAATTTTCTATTTCAACAGCTTGAATTATGTAATACAGTTTACTGCTTAGATTTTTTATTAAGTACTAGCTGCCCGCCCCAGCTTCGCACAGGTAGACCTACCCTACCTACCTACCTACCCTGCCTACCTACTCTACCTACCCACCTACCCTACGTAGCTACCTACCCTACCTACTCTACCTACCTACCTACCTACCTACCTACCTACCTACCTACCTACCCTACCTACCCTACCTACCCTGCCTATCTACCCTACCTTCCTACCCTACCTTCCTACCCTAAAAGAATATATGTAAAAAGTCAAAACCCAATATCTGACGTCGAACATCTTGTTACAGAGGTCCTTGGCGCCATGCTATCAGTCCTCCTAATCTGGATCCTGACTGGCATATTCGTATATGTAGCCGTGGTCCGTCTACACACGGGCGAGTACAACATCGAGCCCGATATGATGATGATCGTGTCGGGCTGCGGGGTCGGCTTCAATGTCATACTGGCGCTAGTGCTGCACGGCTGCGCGTCTGATATCGGTGAGTACTTACTGTACTAGCCATTGTCCGTTTACACGCGGCGAGTGCAACATCGAGCCCGATATGATGATGATCGTGTCGCTAGTACTGCATGGCTGCGCGTCTGATATCGGTGAGTACTTACTGTACTAGCCATTGTCCGTTTACATGCGGCGAGTACAACATCGAGCCCGATATGATGATGATCGTGTCGGGCTGCGGGGTCGGCTTCAATGTCATACTGGCGCTAGTGCTGCACGGCTGCGCGTCTGATATCGGTGAGTACTTACTGTACTAGCCATTGTCCGTTTACACGCGGCGAGTACAACATCGAGCCCGATATGATGATGATCGTGTCGGGCTGCGGGGTCGGCTTCAATGTCATACTGGCGCTAGTGCTGCACGGCTGCGCGTCTGATGTCGGTGAGTACTTACTGTACTAGCCATTGTCCGTTTACACACGGGCGAGTACAACATCGAGCCCGATATGATGATGATCGTGTCGCTAGTACTGCATGGCTGCGCGTCTGATATCGGCGAGTACTTACTGTACTAGCCATTGTCCGTTTACACGCGGCGAGTAGAACATCGAGCCCGATATGATGATGATCGTGTCGGCTTCAATGTCAAACTGGCGTGTGAGTTCGAACTTTGTTTTCTGGTAATGATAAATGTTAGGATCATTTTAAAATAAGCTAATGCACTTTACTCTTGAGTCAATCTCTTAAGCACTATATGATTGGCATAAAAAACTTTTTTACAAATAATTAAACCGACTAAAACAAAAACTGAAAAGCGAAAAATATAAAATAAACCTTTTAGTTTAAGCTCCTAAACAAATTAACTTATAGTGTAAAATGGTATGGATTATATGGTTTGATGGATCATCGTTGAATGTCACATTGTGTGTTTGCCGCCGCCTCATAATCTATATCTATACTAATATTATAAAGAGGAAAGATTTGATTGTTTGTTTGCATTGAATAGGCTCCGAAACAACTGAACCGATTTGAAAAATTCTTTCACTGTTGGGAAGCTACACTATCCCCGGCGAGATAGGCTATATTATATTATCAAAAAAAATAGGGCTCCTTACTAAAACTCCAATAATGTAACCCAAGGTGTAAAAAAATACCTAAAATAGCCGTAGATAAGTACTTAGTGCTACCCGTCCGAAGCGGCGCGAGCAGCTAGTAATAAATATAATTTATTTTCATAGTTTACTTAATTAAATAATATTTCAATAATATACAAGCCTGTTTATGGTCAGATTCGTTAATCGCTTGAATATTTCAATATTCAATCAATAATTCAATTTTGTACGCATCAGTGATTTCTCTGGTGTTACGAATAGTTTTTGATAGTACAATACTGACTCAGCTGATCCACTATATTGTTTGCCCTCTTTTATAAAACTTACATTTTCTTGTTCGTGACATACATTAACTTTATTTATCTTCCTTTAGCCCACCACCATTCACACGGCGGTGCAGCCTGCGCACACGCTCACTCACACGGCTCCGCGGGAGGCGCCTCCCGCGGGTGGCGACTGTTCCGAAGATCACGAGAACATAAACAGACAAACGGCTCCCTGGTCAACGGAGACTACACTATGAAGGACCTCGCCACTGTCGAGACCAACGTTGTGGGCTCGCAGCCGAGGTATTATACATTAAAAAAACAACAGACTTCCAAAAAAAAAACACAAAAAAAATCGGTGTCTTTTTAGGGGTATGAGGAACAGGGTGTAAAGTTCACTCATACTCCATAGAAAAGGGAGGATCCTCCGACCAGACGGGTGTTGTGTCTGGCGGGCAACTGCCCAACGATTGATGTTGGGTTCTCGTATATATGTCCACTGCACGGTAAACTTTAATTGCGCGATGCAGGATTTATTTGACGTCAGGATTTTTGTCTGACGTCAGGTCTTTGATGCGTAGTTCGCATGTGGCTATGTAGATACCGCCACATCTTTGCTTGTCAATGTTCGTTTTTTGCGAAACTTCCGAAATTAAAGGTATTTTTCACTTTTTTTTTGGAAGTCTGTTGTTTTTTTTTGTGTTTTTGAAAATAAGCAGACCTCGCGGTCAGACCAAATAAACAACCACAGACAGAGCGCTGCGAACAATACAGTGAAGCATGCCAAAACTACACCACCGCTCTGTGCATACACGCTCAAACGCACATATTTACAAAACAAACTACACCTCACTAAGTGCACACGTTACTAAACCGGCCTCACGTCACTGTTGACAGCGCTCTGTCTTGGTTTTTATTTGGCCTGAGCCCTAGCCTGGCCTGGCCTGAGTATTATTTTTATAACACGATAATTGTTGCAGAAACATCAACCTCCGGGCGGCATTGATCCACGTCATCGGCGATCTCATACAAAGCTGTGGAGTACTGCTCGCTTCTATACTTATTAAGTTTTATGTAAGTATATGTTTATGGAGGAGCTCGTGGCTAAGTAATAACAGCCGCACAGGGCGATTTATCAGGTTAAGCTACAGGGTTGGTCCGTCGATGGGTGACCATCTTTACATACCGATACTCCTCCATGCCTCGGAAAGCACGTTAAGCCGTTGGTCCCGGCTGTCATTCGGTGATCTTTGACAGTCGTTACGGGTCGCCAGAAGCCCGAAAGTCTGACAACCAGTCTTATCGTATTGCCCAGTTACTGGGTCGTGGAGGTCAGATAGGCAGTCGCTCCATGTAAAATACTGGTATTCAGCTGCATCCGGTTAGACTGGAAGCCGAACGCGACATAGTTGGGAAAAGGCTGTTATTACGTTCAGTATCGTCAAATACAAAGAATTATACCTATACCCCATTTGAAATAAGATTAGACATTAAAACAAACCCTTTACAGTCCGTTCAACCGATTATGACTTCTATACCGTTGGCATAAGGATAGCATTAAAAGCAAAAAAAGTTACACAATACCAACTATCTACTGCGGCTGCCATTTGTCATGCCACCAACGCAATATAATTCAAAATCGGTTGAACGGAATGTAAAAAAGGCTTATCTATACGTCTAATCTTATTTCAAATGGAGTATAAATATTTATTATTTGTCTGTAGCCTGAAGCGAAGGTAGTGGATCCTATCTGCACGTTCGTGTTCAGTTTCTTAGTTCTGCTGACGTCGGCGCAGGTGGTGCGGGACGCGCTCGCCATGCTCATGCAGGCTGTGCCCAAGAACTTCAGGTTTGTGGTACTTTTTTGTTATTGGCAACAATTTTTGAAGGCTAGCAACATCGCTCTATAAACCAAGGTGAAATACACCGTGTCGACGTTATAAATGACCTCTAAATATGGCTCTTTAGATACCAATATTATTTGTAATAAAAGTAGAGAGAAATATATACACACATTTAGATTACGGAATGGTGATTGCAGAATTTCATTATTTGCAACGATAAATCGTGGTGTAAAACATAGTAAAAAAAAAGGTAATCTTTTAAAAAAAAAGCTGGGCCGTGATCGAAGTGCCTCACAACAGCTTCTTTAGGTATAATGTATACACGGCTACATACCATTGCAAGTTGTAAGTATAAGCTGACCTCTCATTGTACGGAAATCTTATACAATGCGAGATCAGCTTATACTGGAAATGCATAGCTTGATATGTAGTCATGTGAACTAGGCCATTAGCCATTAAAACATTCGGTACAAAAATACTGAGTACCTATTATTTATTTCCTATTTATTATTAAACTAGCGACGTTAAATGTTGCTTTATTATTAACGTATTATACTCGTAAACCTTCCGGAAAAAAATCTGGTGAAAACCTCATCAGAATCTGTTGCGTGGTTTAGAAGAACAACGGGGACATACAGACAAACATGAAAATCAATATGTATATAGATATATACATATTATAAATAGATAATAGAAGATTAATATTATTCTTGCAGGTATCGTGAATGCGTGTCCATGTTGTCTTCGCTGAACGGCGTGCGTCACGTGCACTCGCTGCACGTGTGGGCTCTGTCCACGCATTATGTTATCCTCACAGCACATGTGGCTATTGGTAAGTACCTATAATTACTTAAACATTTAAGAATCTTTCACTAGTTATTGTTGCAAAAAAATAATAATGAGTACAGGTTAATTAAACTGCTAGATAGATAACATCCCCATCCCATGGGGAAGTAATCTAGCAGCGCTGAAAAAAAAAAACTCTTAATATCTAGGTTTGACGATAATCTTTTTGGGGTTTAAACCCAAGCGCACATCACAGCCGTAACGGACCGGACTTAACATTGTATTCTGTATGGGAGAAGATTTAACATGTTTTTGCAACCGCAGATGTAAGTTGGTCGATTATTACTCGGTAACTTGTAGAGCCTACTTAGCTGTGAAAGTTTCCTTTTAATTTCGTTATATATACTACGGCCGTGAATTTTTTCACATTCCGAAACCAACCATTTAGCTGACGGGGGGACAGACGGACATGGCGAAACTGTAAGGGTTCCTTGTTGACTACGGAACCCTAAAAAGTGCGGTGCGGCCGCAAAATAATCTTACAGCGTTGTATGTGCGCATAAACCGAGTGTTGCCGTCTGTACCATAGACTGTTTGTCGTACCAAATTGTTTCTCTTATTTTTATCGTATTTTTGCACCCTTTCAATTATTATTTTAAATTTTGAACTTTATTCGCCTACAATATGACTCAAATTTTATTATGTCCACAGATGAGCTCACCGACCCCGAAGCAGTCCTCCACTCGTGCCAGCAGCTCGCACGCACGGAGTGGGGCGTGGCCTCGGCCACGTTCCAGATCGAGCGCTACACAGCTCGCATGCTGGCCTGCGACACGTGCAGCCTGCAGCCCGCACACACGCCCTGACATCTGACCACGCTCACCTAGGCAGGTTGGTCACCTCACCATCATCATTTCAGTCTAGAGAGTATCGTAAGTCACCCCCAGGCAGAGCCCCAATGACCAGTCCAGTGCTTCACACATCCAGCTGATTTCCGGGGTTTGCCAGGGTTGCGGGAAGTTAAGGCTACCGGGGCCCTTGGCAACAGGCAACTGAGGGAACACGGGTGGGTTTTAGTCAGTAAAAGTCTGACACCTCCCGCTCCGCCCAGAGCGGGAGAAGTCATTTGAAGATTTCCAACCCTCAAAAAAAAACATGCGGGGCATTCTTTGGGGACTGCCGCTAGAAGTGAAAACTAAGTAACATTCATTCATTTCTTCAAGCGTGACGATGACGCGAGTTCCATGATTTTTGTTCACCAAAAAAGTGCTCAACGCGCCTAAAGAAGTTTATAATCAAGTTATATGCAATCGCGGCCTGAGCGATGTGTTTTTGTTGATCGAAGTAAATAGTCCGGTCAATATAAACATTTGAAAGAACAATCATTCCCGGAGAGCCAAATATTGGTGGAGAGCTGGGGTTTACCATTACAAATAAAGTTTTAAAAGTCCTCATCGATCCTATGTGTGCAACAAAAGTTATTCGGGGTCAAACGTCAAAATTTGAGGTTTTTTGTGAAAATTTGAGATTTTTCTCGAAAACGGTAAGTTTTATCAAAAAAAACCTCAAACCAAAGTTGTAGATCTTAAAATTCTCTCCAAAATTACTTTTTATGATTTTTTTTCCTAAGAGTTACCATTCTTGAGATATCGCGATTCTAAGAGTCACATTAAACATGATACGCACACATTTCCACGCCACCTGTGGGGTAGAGTACTCGGCGCGTTTTTTTTACCGTGGTTACCCCTGTAGGCATACTCCACTAACTGTCATGACAATTTTAGGATAATTTAAGGGAACAACACCGGTCAAGTTCTAGATATTACCTTATTATTGATATTGATTATTGATATTGCTATTGATTATTGGGTTAACTATTGTTTTGATTTCTTTAGATATTTTAATCAGATTCATACTCTTGATCGTCTACTTCAACAGTCATGTCTTCTTTGATTTCTTCTTCTTCCTCTTCCTCTTGCTGGATGTCCATAAATTGTTCAAATGTGGCTGAGTCATTGATCTCTTCATTAAAATCACAGGAATCTTCCTCTATTGTACACAACACGACATTTGAGCAAGACTGACCTTGGCAATTGGTACACGCTGGAGAACACAGAAACCCGACTTTTTTACAGCCACATTTGGCACTACAACCTTTTTTGCAATTGCAAAAAATAGTGTTGAGGAGTTTTTCTGGAGCAGGTGGGAGTAACGTTTGTATCGGTTTCAGACTATTATCTATCAATTTCCAACCCCAGTCTTCTGGGTTCAGTTGATTGCCTAGCCATGTTTGAACTTGATAATAAACTCGATACAAGTGTTGAATCCAAAAAAAAAACAAAAAACCTCAAATTTTGACGTTTGCCCCCGAATAACTTTTGTTGCACACATAGGATCGATGGGAACTTTTAAAACTGTATTTGTAATGGTAAACCCCAGCTCTCCACCAATATTTGGCTCTCCGGGAATTATTGTTATTTGACCACTATTTTTATGTCTAAATTGACCGGACTAAAATAACTGTCTACGACTTACTACTAAAAAGTCAAATAATAACTTTGCTTCCATGGATTACCTTCTAGTTTAAGGCCCTAGAAGGATAACTAACAACGGGTAATTTTAACCTTTTGCGCTCGCTAAAGGCTCGTGCAACTAGCGCGACTTTAACAAAACAATTTCTGAGATAATTTCACGATAGAACAGTTACTGGTGTCGCGTCGCGCTTGTCTGCAGGAGTATTTACACGTTATTCTGTGACCGCTATAGCAAGTGATCTTTCAACAAAAAAAAAAAATCTTATAGCAAGTGATCTTTCAACAAAAAAAAAAATTAAACATAAATAAATCGTTTTTGCAGGAAGTGACAACATAATAAATGAAGCCTCAGACAATTGATTCGATTGACGCAAATTGTACACGATGCATTTAAAGGGGCCAGCTATCAATCAACTACGTGATTGATTGAAGAACAGTGTTGATATTGTAAACTAAGGACGAGGACAAATTAGTGTTGTTTATCAATCGTCAAATTGATTCATGAAAAAGTGATTGAATGATTGATAAAGTTGGTGTTTTGTATTTTTTGAAACGGTTGATTAGTTAGGACCAAGTGATAAGTGGCATCAATCATCAATTTGATTGAAAGATTGATTGATTGATAGACTAAATTGTTGAATTAGTGTATTTAATATTGCTAGAACTTTTGAAATGGAAATATTGTAATAATAAAATGCGTTATTGATCTCAAGGAAATAAATTTAAAGGGTCGATATTCAATAACAAATGGTTAATTTTCTATAGTGTTTCTACAAACCGCTTATGTAATGAAATTTTAAGGTATATTGCGGACTAAACAGGTATTATATTCCCGTAAATACCGGATGATTGCCTGCTAAGTGTGAACTGCCTTAGAATTTGTATATAGTTAAAAGAAAAATTACCTACAATTAGTTTTCTGACATGAATATTGTTTGACTTGTAAAAAGAAATTAACGCATAATATTATTGTTATTTTTAAAATAAAAACGTAGTAAAAAACAATGAAAAGTAGAGTTTGTAAAAGAAAAGTATTATAATTCGTGCCAACATTTTGAAAAATAAATAAAAAAGATGCATTCCAAATCGTTGAACCGATGTATTAAATTAAAAAGATATTATATTTAGCTAATTTATTATAAAAAATGTATGTTTTAGAATGTAAGGGAATTATTAAAAAAAAAAAAACAATTATTATTTAGTATTAATGTTTAATGTGTATAAATTTATATTATAATAATGCAGTTTTGTAACTTTTTGACTGTTCGATGTTAAAAATCTTTTTCAAAGTTATTAGGGATCAATCATATAAGTTACGTAATCCTTTTTAGGTGACATTTCAGGGTTCTGTAGTGAAAGGATGCTTTCGGGATCTTTTTATCGAGCTTACGATGTGTACCTGTCTGTCACCAGGTTCTGTCTCGGTTATTTATATACAAAGGATTTCCAAAGGAAGTTCTGGAAATAAATCTTATTTCTATTTTCTGCCCACCTAACCCCGCGTCCTAACTAAAAGCATTCGCCGCGTGAATCCGCGACCCGGTGAACCGGAACGCGTGGTCTCGTCAAAAGACAGCGCTATCCGGTTTTCCGAACAAAAAACCGACTTATGAACGCAATTCGCGCGACGATCATTTTTGGTTAGGACGCGGCCTTAATTAGGCAGAAATCTTTATAAAACGCACAATTAGATCTTACTTATTTTTATTGAATTGCTCCTAGTACTTTTTTATTTACTTTAAACTATGAATGGGCTACGTAACTTATGTTTGGTCCCCAAATGCAATGAATTCCCGTATGTACAATTGATTCCAAATAATGTAATCTTAGTCTTAATTTATTTATTCAAACAAATGATTCTATTCGTTCAGGGTGGCGTAATTTGACTAGTAAATCATGTGCTCATGTGTGCAAAATGTACTTTTACGCTATAATTGTAAACTTGTTGAAGAAACACAGTATACAGAGGGCTTGCAGGGTTACCATAATACAAAAAACAACGCGGTCCTATTTGAAAGCAACGCGGTCCCGCGATTCGCGTTCATGTCACTTTTTGTTCGAAAAACTGAAAAGCGCCCTCTGTCGGTGGGACAACACGTTCAGGTTCACCGAACAAAAAGTGACATAATTATAAAAGCGACGATCGCGTGTTCTCGCGTCAACCGCTTTTAAATAGGACGAGGCCGTCGTCAATAGGACGAGGATGTCTTGCCGATCGTTATATTGCTTGCAACTGAATACCAGTATTTTACATGGAGCGACTGCCTAGCCGACCTCCACACCCCAGTTATAGGGTAACACAATACCTATTATATAACCAGTATCAAAAAGCATTAATTTTGAATTAAAACGATCGATTTGACGCAGGGAACGAGGGGGGGACCATGGTGATCATGCATACCCTCTATTGACGGGACGAGCAAGAAGAAAAAAACGACGTGCGTTCTAAAAAACGATATTATGTGCTTAAATACAGTAATGTGAATCTCGTTGCTGTTAGCATATTTTATATTTACCATCAAGTTTAAAATAAAGGCTGACATGGAGATCCCTGTTCAAAAAGTCACCCTGTATATTTTTAAACACGACCCTTAGATAGTTAATTGATTCAGGCGTAACTTTGCGGAAATCCATTATAAAATACAATAGACGTAGATATATTTAGTAATCTGTTCCGCTTAATTATTCCTCAAGAGTCATAAAAAACCCTGTAAGAAATCAACACGTGTTTCACCTCTCAACGAGGCATCCTCAGGATGACGATTGACCAGTCGCGAACCAGAACACGACGTGTTGCCACGTCGAGCGCTGGACGCAAAGATGGATTTCTTACAGATTTTTTTATGACTTGAGGAATAGTTAAGCGGAATAGGTTACTAAATATATCTACGTCTATTGTATTTTACAACCCAAAGAATATAAATTAAACATATAAAGTTTGCTGGCAAATACGAGTTAAAATTAAAAACAATTTACCTAATGCATAGTTGAACTTTTATTATTGTTATTTTAGTTTATTTATTGCGCTGTTTGAATTAATTTTAGTGATTGAATGTTGACGTTGCTGAAGCGTGATTTTTAGAGGAATTTATATTTACTATCTACGTTAATAGCCCAGTGGGTAAGAGGCTGACTGGCGATCAACGATAAGTAAGTTCAAAACCCAGTAGTGTGATTGCGTTGATTTCAGTAACTGATGAGAAATTTTGTTATTGTTCAATGGATAAGTAATATTTGTAATCTATTATTTATACAAGGTCACATTAAATTAACTAGCGAAACTTACCACACGTGATAGAATATAATGGTGACAAAAAAATGTTTTCTCAACTCATAATTTCAAGCTGAATACGGAGTCAACGGCCGCTGGTAGTGTAGGTGAAGTTAATTGAAATTATGAGTAAAAACAAAAACATAATTTTAGCATCGCTAGATATTAATAGAAAGAAAAATGCGATTATTGGCATTGCAGCAGAAAAATACACCTTAAAACTATAAAAACATAAAACAATTCTTAGAATGTCATAAGAAGCTCAGCATAATGTCAGAAGGCAACACAAAGTTACCACCTGACGCTGATTTTCAGCTGCAACCCACGAGTGTCATATGCTAGAATAATAATCCTACTAATATTATAAATGTGAAAGTTTGTGTGTTTGTTACTCAATCACGTAAAAACGGCTCAATGGATTTGGATGAAATTTGGCAAACAGATAGTTTATAACCTGGATTAACACATAGGGTTCTTTTTATCCCGATATTCCCACAGGATCGAGACTTACGCGGGTGAAACCGCGGGGCGCAGCTAGTAATATAATAAATTAGAAACTGATTCATAAGAAAAATAAATAAATAAATGATACCCATCACTTGTGAAGTTTTGCTAGTTAAATAAACACGACCTTGTATTAATGCATAATTAAATGGCTAATAATTAAACCACCTATTTACCCAACTCTATTCTATAAAATTAGTCGATTTTAGAGGCTAACTTCACATCACGCTCCAGCAACTATCTTGTACTTAACATTTACAATGTATGTAGCTTATGGCACAGATAAGTACAGACGGTTCACTCCACAAAATAATTTAATCAAAAAGCGACTCTTGTTACGACACAATAAAGTGCAATTCAGGTCGCACAGCTCTAATTGCCTACGGTTTTATTCACCTAGAAGTTGCCTCTCTTTTTATCGCGTAACTCTTGATATCTTCTGACTAGTTACGCTCACTGAATTGGCCCGACAAGGCGGGCCCGCCGCGCACTTGTAGCTTCATTCATACCTAAAATGTGGAGTGCGCCTTCTGTACTATTGTGTTTATGGTTGAATTTTCGTGCTCAAAATAGTAAATAATTGTGATAGCTTGTACACGTTGTTCATTGCATTCCCTTGTTGTAACGTAGTGTTATTTATATTGTATAGATGGACAGGGTACGCGGATGGGTAATAAACTAGATTCGGTGGATTTTTATGTTTGTTTTTAAACTTTTTTATAGGCTAAACCGCTGCTTCTGCAACATGGCTCAGTCCCTCTCACAGAAGCGGCCTGTGTCCCAGCAGTGGGAACGTTGTAGGCTGTAAGTTGACAGTAGGTTTGGCTGAAAATGTATTAAGAAACCGAAGTCACAGTATGAATGAATAACATTAGTATGTCTTTATAGAAAACGGCCGAAACGACGCGCTTCGAAATCTCAGTGTGTTTCAGCACGCAACCAGTATGTCTTGCGGCAGTTACACACGGGCGCGGAAGGTTTATCTACCGAGCGACTGTAGGTAATTATTTCAAGGTCATTGCCGAGACATAATACTGTTACTTTATTATACTGTGCCGGAGCTTGGCCCAGATATAATTATTGGAAATGTCTTCAACAAAAAAATAAACTTATTGATAACTTATTTTTAATTTGTTTATCTAGTCTTTTGTTACCTACCTATTATTTAAAGAAAGAATCAAGTTTGTTACCCCCAAACGCGCCTAAGAAAAGTATTTAGCTATATGAAAAGCGATTTAGTAATAAGCAAATAGTCGATTAGTCAGTTTTACTATGTTATCCAAAATGTATCGAAACATATAGCTGTTGTATTTACTATCTTTTTGTATTTATTCGCTCAATTTTCATCTATTATTATATTGTAACGCGAATTATTCGTAGAAACTCATTTGATTTGGGATCTGTTTCTGTTGAAAATATTTAAAATGGCGTGTTTTAGAGTTTTCCCAAAGTAATCGATTATGTCGGCTTAAATCGATTAGAAATAATCGTTACCGGCTTCCTTATCTTTTCAATGTTTGTTTCTAAACGTATTAGGGCGAAAGCACCAGAATAGCCCGCGAAATTCTTCTTATGATTTTTGCAATTCGCAGATGTCAGGTTGTATGTGAATCAAAATAATGATTGTCGACCCTAACACACATGTTATCAAAGACTAAGGCTGCGTTTCCACCAGAGATATGCGATGGAAATGTGTCGTGCGAGGATGTCTAGCTGTGCTGTGAAAATGTGTAGGGGTTTCCACCAAAGCTGTGCGATGAAAATGTGCCTACGAGAATGTGTAGTGGAGCTGAGAAAATGCGCATTAATGTGTGGTGCGAGGATGCGTTGCGAAGCTGTGAAATGTGTCGACGGGGGTGCGGTGCAGCGGGAGCGGAGTAACGCGAACGCCTGCCTGCCGCTCACGTCTCACTTTGCTGTCGTTAGCGCTTGTAGTCGTACGCATGTCGTACGGTTGCATAAACCTCGCAAAACATCCTTCTCAACACACATTCCTCGCAACACATCCCTCGCACACATCCCTCGCTTGTTTTGTATGCGCAAAAATCTAGCTCCGCTGAGCCGTTTCCACCAGAGCTTTGCTGACCGAGGCGAGGTAAATGAAGCGATTCTATTGGTTCTTTACAAACACATCCCTCGCTACGCATCATCGTACATCTCTGGTGGAAACGCAGCCTTAAGCTGAATATCGCGTAGCTTAAGAATAGATTACCAGGCTATCTTAGCCACGAGAAGCTATAATATTTACTTTATCTTAGCGTGATCCTGGCAACTGTCACCACTTGATAACTACATTCATGGAGGCTATTTAGAAAACTTGGACGACATCCAGGAAGCTTATCTATCTCATAATAAGTTAGCCTGGTCTACTGTCCGCGATGTTTATACTTTAGACTGGAGCGAACGAGTGTAGCGTGTAGGTAATGAACGTCGCTGAAATTCAAATATTTAAAAATCATTCTGTCTCTGTCATCTTCAAACGATTGACACAAATATAGCGATTTTTTAAATTCGTTTAGCGCTAAACTTGTGTAGTGATTAATTTGTGATGCAAGTGGAAGTGGGCCTCAGATTACTATTATTTGGTTACATTTAATGTTTCATAAAATGAGTTTCAGTGATCTAAAGCGATGTCAATTTTGCTCGTTTACATTCGTAGTTACTTTTTCGGAAAGTAACGAGTCAGGCTTTAGGGTAGGCACCCTAATGGCCTGTCTCATCACTTTCCGGAAAAGTTCCTGGTAGATTTATCTGATAGGTGATTGCGAATTTTTAATTTACTTATCTAAACACTAAAAGTGACCATTAATCACGTAATAACGGATATTTTCATCAGAAACAGATAATTCGTTCTTGGAGCCAAAATGTAACCAAAAAGACGTATTTTTGTAACTGATTTGTATAATTATGTATTATTATCAGTGATCGGAATAGGTAGAGCTAATCTACCTAAAGTGCGAAAAAGAACAGAGATAGGAGACGCCTTACGACAAAATATTTTTTCGGGACTAATGGCCCGGGTTTCGGAACATTACTTAAGTATAACCAAAATTAATAAAGTAAAACAACTATCGAATTCATTTAATGTTTCTGTTTAAAAAAAAGAGTAGGCACGATTTTAATTGTTTAAAAAAATAAAGGTAATCTCTCCTAATCTTCGTTTGAACGATATAAGTAAGAGCGGAAGCTAATGTTATTTACATACCAATTTTAATAATTATATAACTAACAAGGTAAAGGTAAAAAACATACAATTTTACTTGTAGTACAACATTTGAGCCCGAGTGATGTCCCGAAAAAATATTGTAGTCGTAAGGAAGTCTCCACTTTTTTTGTCTGTTTTCTTTGAACTTTAGGTACATTAGCTCTACCTATTCCGATCACTGATTATTATTATTAAGTAAGTACCTATTGGATGTTTCTTTATGGTCGTTTGTTTGGCGTTCAGTGTTGTTTCCGTCCCGTGCGTTATGTTCTGTTGTACTTGTACTGAATAAAGTCATTATTGAAAATTATAATAATTTTTTACTATATCACTCCTGTAATCCCAGATACCCTTCTATCAGGCTGTCTAGTCAGAGGTGTACCTATAGTACAACCATATTTCGCCAGTTATGTTGAACTCCCATGTAACAGGGGGCGAGCCTATTGCCATCAACCGGGCACAAATCCTGACTCCGGGCTGCTACTGAGAAACTCCTGATGGAAAAACCCAATAACATTGCGCTACCTGGGAATCAAATTCAGGACCTCATGCTCAGCAGTAGCGCTTGCGACCACTAGACCAAAGGAGAGTAAAAGTTCAAAGAAAGGTAAATTAAATGAAGTATGAAATAAAACCACGAGCAACTTATTATTATTAATTTATTATAATAATGTGGAGGCGTCGTCACCCTTATGTACATCGTACACGTTACCGCTAACTTTTGTACACTTTATCACAACTGACAACATAATCACTAAAGCTTTAAGGCTCCCGCAGACAGACGTGACGCGACTCCGGTAGAACAATTTCCTAAAATAAAGTTTTCATAGAAATTTCTCCACCAGAATCGCGTCGCGCCTGTCTTAGTGGGAGCCGTTGGGAGCTTTTAAGCTGCGTGACTTGTAACAAGTTCGCCAACAAAACTTCCAACATGTGAGGAACAAAATCTGACGTCACACAGCTAAGGAACCACATTAATACACGATATTTTTTTTTACGATGCGTAGATTAGCGATACTAACGATATCTCTGTTAACGTTGCCTATGACATGACAACTCTGCTATAAGCACGATAGAGTCTCGAACCGAACGGCTTTATTTGGACTATTTCGAAGGTTCGCGGAGCGAAATGCTAAAATCCGCGTCCACATTATGCGCAACATGTCGGTCACTTTTGTTGGGAGAGTTGTTGGCGTGTTTGTTAAAACTCGACGCAGCTTGTAAATCGATGGCAGATAGAAATTGTATTTTTAAATATGTCTACAGGATTTTGAATAGAAGATATTTAAATTAATTACACTAAAAATGGCAGAAACCTTATACATTCTAACTGTAATTAATTAAAACAAAAACAAGGTCTAATAAAATTATGTAGCGAAACTTTTTATAACGTCTGTGAATTTTCGCCAGTGAAATACATAACATAAGGTAGAAAAAATAAGAAAATACATAACGTCTATCTATCACCGATCTGTGAGCAAAACACTGCGATACAATAATATTATTCTTGTTATGCTATTATAAAACATTTTCAGTTACACTTGCGCACGCGTTTTTAATACATTTGTTTGACAAATACGAATATATAATTTTAATAGTTACTTCTCAGCTGCTTAGAGATGCAAGTATATTATATAAAGCTATGCAAGCATTAAGAAAGAAAAAGTGCATAGCACCATGATCGGAATTAAACTTTTGGGCAGAATGATGTAAAAATTATAGAAAAACGATATCGATTTAAAATTAGCGAAATATCGATTGAATGAGCGAAATCGATCTAATTGTACGAGTTATATCGCTTGATTGATGGCAAAGCGCTCTTCTTTTCTAAAAAGGGGGATGCGCCAGGGTAGCCTGCGAAATTATTTTTTTCTCGTTATTTGCAATTTACAGGTCAGTATCAGGTTTTATGTTGATCAAAATATGACTTGAGCTGACCTTAATATGTATTAAGAGAATTATAACATGAATACAACTAAGTTACCTTATTGAATAACTATTTCATGAAATCGTGGTGACGTTTTAAGTCAGTATCTAAGGATCGTAGCAGGTAGCGTTCTGTAGTTTCTGCCTACCCCCTTGGGAAGAAGGGATAAGTTTATGTACGTACGTATATTAGGTACATTTTAACTTAGAGAGTTGTATTGATGAATTTTATTCTACCCTGACGCTTTCACCTTAAAGCCAGAAATACATTTAATATTTTATGCGGTGATTAAAACGAGCGTGCAGAAAATATTGAACATTTGTTGTATCGCTTACTGATCAATCAATCTTTCCATACATAATGTTATCAAAACGATGTAGGTATAATTAATTTTGAGCTGCCAACACTGAAACTGATGTATTTATTATGTAATAACTTTGATAACCGACACATTTCTTTTAAAAATAGCTGCAATTCTGAGTATTACATAAAAATAGGGTCATTTTGTAGCATTATACGAGGTCAAATTAATGTAGCCAGCGAAACTCCGCAGATGTGATAAGTAGCGATATACAGGGTGTAAAAAGATCCATCACATAGCCGTCAACTTACATTCTGGACATCAAATTAAGTAACATTGCAAAAAAAAAAATTGCTGGGAAACGGATTTTAGTTTTGGTGTGAAAAATCGTAGTTTACGGTAGTGCGCAACGTAACTCACGCAAAATATTGTGTTTATAGGTGCATGCAACGGTTCAGGGTTTGTGGGGGTATTCTTTAAAAAACGTCTGAAAAAGTTGTAACTTTGACTGTCAATATCTCTGTAACCAGAAGGTTCCCAGTTATGGTCCAGAACAAAAAAATGATCACAATGACGGGAATAACAAGTGACTTTCGGCTTCGTTAAGTGTCTTTTTACACCCGTTATATTGTACCCATCACGTATCCGAAGTTTCCCTAGCTAATTTAATTCGACCTTGTATACGTTTCTTCCTCACCATCCTGCCATATTTGATATTTCTTATAAAATATAGTGACTGTACATTGCATTGTTCTTATATTAACTACAATACCCGGCCATTAATACGGCACAGTGAGTTAGAGAGAGAATCTTCGAGTTTGTAGAGCGTCATCCTTGTCACTCATACCAGACCTATATGACAGTATCGTTCTAAATTCAAATTATTTTATTACACATAAACCTACGTGTACACTTATGAAACGTCAGAAGCTTCCAATTCGTCGTGTCATATGGAGAAGAGCCGGCATTGAAACTTCACGGTTACTCTTTTAAAAATGGCTTTTACAATGTGTGAAAATTACACTGTTAATAGGTATGGGAGGACAGTGAAGGTCTGCCAACAACTACGAGGTAGGTTAAGCCCGATGGGCCATATTCACGGCAGGTACTGTATACCATTATGCTATGCTTGCAAATATTTGTGCTACAACATTATATCATGCGTATCTTCAGCTAAAAGCATCTAAAATGGCGACTCTAGTTTACAGCTTAATTTATTATTGCGATATTTTTTTAAAGTTTAGTTTTTTTTAGCAATGCGTAAGTCAAATGGCAAAAGCAAACTTTCCATTGTTAGTTATCTATATCATTTTCATATTTTTATTTAATTATGGAGCGTATAATGTATTTAAATAAATCGACGGTCCCTACGTACATAAAGACATGTCAAAAATTGCATTTTTTTTATTGCTCAGTTTGCTTTAGATTTTCCATATGCATATGCTGTATATTTATATTTTTTAATATTACGTATTAAACGTCATTTACAAATCGTAAATGAGAACAAGTATTATATTTACAACGAATAAGTGTCGTAGATGCGGATAAGTATTACGTATCGTTTTGTACGGTGTTTTAAAATGCGCGCCACTCGGTGCGAACGCGGTCTTGTCTGGCATAACGTCATTCACGGCGGGAGTTGGGTTGCGATCTTAGGATGTTTAACATTTCCGTTTGAAAACAATAACATAATTCTACGTTTTCATTTCATAAAACATTTTATTTAAATTCTATTTTATTAACTGTGCTCTTCTTTCCTGCGTATAAAAAGGTATCATAGACATGTCTGACATGCTTTATCAGCGTAGAAACAGTCATCTATCAGTTCCTTCAAGAAAATATTAAAAAAAAAAAGTATAAATGCCATTATAAAGTTCCTAAAGCTAATAAAACATTATAGAAAAAAAATATTTATAATTGTACATAGACTTATTTCTAGAGCAGTTTGAACATAAATAACGCTTTCCTGTAAACCTCGGTTTTTGACATGTCTTTATGTACGTAGGGACCGTCGAAATGATTTGACCCGATTGTTCTACTGGATTCAAATTTCAGTCTCAAATAATGTAGCAATTATAAATGGTTCACTTTCATCTTTCAATTTGGTTGAAGAAACCAAATTAATCCGTGTAAACATATAAGAATATTGAAGATATTAAGGCGATACAATTATAATATGTTATATATTTAATTATAGGTCAATTTTAAAAATTGCGATAATTAAAAAAAAAAAATTGTTTTAATGCCATTTCGAGATACGCATCGCAAAAAAAAATTGAATAATTAACAATGTTTCAACTAGAGTCGCTGTCTACATCTACTTGCTGAATTACAACTTACAATAATCAACAACTTCATTTACACAAACTAACATCTCCAACCATTTCTATATACTTGTGTTCAAACATAATGTAAATGATTTAACAATATATTTTTATAATATATCAAACAGTTATGGAAGACGGATGCTTTATTTACGCGAAGAAAAAGGTTATAAGGGTTGAAGGTAAAATGGGGATTGGGGATACATTGAATCCCTTTTCCAGTTGTTTCCATTCTCTCCGTATTTCCTCCCCTCTATTTCTACTTTTTTCGACATGTTAGATTTCTTGTATTTATGTAGGGAATTTAATTATACTTCGCGTAAATAAAGCACAGGAGTATACAATTTGAACACAAAATTGATGATATTTTACGTATTTTTTTAAATATACAATTGTGTAAATATTTTTTATATGGGTCCAGAACACTTCATGTTTAAAAAAATATTTCAAAATAAAACTAGTCATATAAAATTTTGTCATGATTTAAGAGTATTGAAAAAATATCAAAATATTGATAATATCACTATTTTTATATTTAAACTTCTTATAAATAAAATTGGCGGGTGATTGTACTTCGTACATGGCTATTCACAAAATTGTTATATATATGAGATTACAAAATTATTGAGAAATAAAATAAAATTATAATACTGTTAACATTATGATAAAATTATTTATAATAAATTATGCCTATTCATGATCTATTTTAAGGGTCACACATCGTCAACAATAACGTCTGCGGAGACCAAAAATTAAAAATAAAATTAAGGCTAAATCCGTCTGTGGCAAGAATAGGCTCAAGTAATATGAATACACACACACATATAAGTAATATGAATTGACTTATACAATGTGGAGACGACAATACAACAATAAATGAAAACACTGGCAATACTAATGCATAAGAGTATTTTGGAACTATCAAATAAATCCTAACATCGAAATTAAAAAAGTCATTTTTTCAAACATACGTTTTGCCGATCTTTGACTAGCTATCGTAACTAAACTATTGGATATATTTGATTGATTTTTTGTATGTAGACCGAGAACGTCATTAGATATACGGAGTTTTATTTTTTGTCGTATTGTCGTCTCCACCTTGTATAATACATAATATTGTGTTTGCACCAGCAAACAAATTACGCAATTCTGGTTGATAAAACTTTGACGTCTTGGCAACACCAAGCAATTCTAATAACATAACATCACGCCTTTCCCCGAAGCTTAAGGGCCAGCTCCTACCGCGACGTGACGCTTCATTTTACTAATTTCAGTGCGAGTTTTGACACGTGTCAAAGTACGCTGAGATACGCGGGGCTGCGCAGCGCGTGTACCTTATTGTTTAGTAAATAAATTCGATATTGTATCGGATCATAATAAAGTTCGCGTCGCTTCGCGTCTCGGTGTGAACTGACCCTAAGGCAGAGGTATACCTAAAGTACGCCCACATATCGCCAGTTATGTTCAAGTCCCATGTAATAGTGGGCGAGCTTATTGCCATCAACTAGTGATGGATTAATTAGCATTCGCATTCATTGTTAGCAAGTGAATTCTCATTTAGCATGTAGCCAATGAAATGTAGTTGCGAAATTCTGTGACATGCTAAGTGAATTTATTCGTAATTTTTCATACTTTTATACGTCGATCGTCGACGCACGCAGCGGTAGATATACTTAAATAGATAATACACGCCAATATGTACGCAATAAATACACGCCAGGAGACGTCCTAAGGCGAAGGCACTTTTTAATTCGCATATTAACACAATTCACATACTTCATTATTATCAATTAACGTAATTTTAGCTATTAGCATTTAGCATAGCAATAGCGATTATCATGCTAAGACCCAAGAATTCACATGCTAATGAAATTAATGCAAAATCGCATTAATTGCCATTACTACCATCAACTGGGCACAAATCCAGACTCCGCGCTGCTACTGAGTTATTCCAGATAGAAAACTCAATGACACCACTTCCCAATAAATTCTAAATGTTTAGAAATTGCCAATAATTGCCTAGTTATAGTTGCCTACGTTTAACCTCTTCCAATATGCCTTGAGCCTCCAACACCACTCGAAAAAATTGCACAGCCGATACTAATACAAAATAATAATTATTTGTTAAAATTAAAATAGTAAAAACTTTTTAATAATATAAATAAATTGAGACATAATGATGATCTTAGTAACTTAGAGTCCGCTACTGTGTTATTGGGTACCAGTTGATAAAGTTAGTAGCAAAGAGTACGGAATCGCCGCGCCAGCAGCGTTTAGAGATATTGCAGTACTATTCTGCCAGTTGCTATACGTCATTTATATCGTAGTGCGAGTAAACGATGACACGCTCGGTTTGTATGGAAAGTGTTGACAATACCCCTCTAGCAGCGGCCGCCGAGACGTCTCCGTGCTCTGTAGGTATTTTGAAATTAAGAGATGATGTTCCAATTTCAACTTTAAATTAAGCACCTTAGAGGTTTTTATTTGACGCGAAAACTTTCATCTTGCATAACTGCAGCCTAAGAAGGATACAAAAAAGATAATAAACCATAGATTTATATAGATATCATCAATTTTTTTAATACTATTATTCGTTTTTTTTTTTTAACTTTATGGTTACAGTAGCAGCCCCTCTAATCTTTCAGTCATTCCACAAACATTCTACCAATTACTAAGTCACATGTAACTGTTCTAGGACAAGTTCATAGGCAAGTGTTAGGCGATGCTTACATTATGCTAGGAGTACTTTATTATCTGTACTTATTGCGAACGATCAACATTTGACTATTATCCTATAGGTTGGGGAGGAGATACGATAGTGTAGTAACCATTACTAATAATATAAGTATTATATATAGAGTAAAAAAGATAATTATTTGAAGCATTTTTCTCCTTCTTGTAACCTCCTGGAGATTTCGAGTATTACAGTTGCTCACAGAGGCAAAGATAAGTCTTTTATGGGCAACAAAAAATAATGATACCTTCCTCTGGGAAACAAAAGAATAAATGTGAATAGTTACAATTAGTTAAATAACTAACTATAACTATACTCGTACAAACACATTCATATATAATAGAAAGAGAGTGAGAGAAAGGTGCATGGTCGCATGGAGGGGGCGTAACGCTTTTTTCTTAAGTGACAATTTCTACCAGTCAACTCCTAACGTATGACTTGGAACTTCGTTCCAAAACACTTTTGCGTTTCCGGATGCGACAATAGAAACAGTTTAAATAGTATTTTAAATTAGTTCTACCTGCAAGTGTTGTTCCAAATTATTATTGTTTTTCACTAACGTAGTAAACAAAGGCAAGAATAAGCTGTATTTCACATACATATCACAAAGTTAAATATCTCCTCCCCATATTAATTTAAAACATCATTGGAACTCTTATGATTACGCATTTCAGCAACAATTTGACACGAACATAAATTATATTCTTCATACTTGTTCTAAATTAAATGTACTTTTGTACGAAATTAAGGGAATATTGAGCTGTGTTCACTGGGCGACTTTTGGGCAATGTTGCCTTGTATGTGGGTGTCATGTGACCTATTTGGTGGTTCTATATTTTTCACATTTCTGCCCTCTGATTCAGACTGATTGGTCAAGGAACCGAATCAATTTTAAGATACTTACACTTGCGACAATCTAAGAAGTCCGTTTTGACGTTACGTTCTTGTAATAAAACGTTATGCCTTAAGAATCAGTTTTCAGCAATGTAGATAAGTTGTCGATTACAAACTCTCTAAGTATGTTTAATCGATATGTCTCGAGAATCAGTATAATAAGAAACAATTTTATTTTTTCATCGCTACACAAAGGATTTTTATAGCTGTCAAAACGGACTTCTTAGATTGTCGCGAGTTTAGTGAAATATTTTCAATGAAAACAATTGTAACGGAATTGTATTGTAAAATTACAAGTTGACATTTTATGAAGTTAATTGATTCATGCGTGACTTTGCGGAAATCCATTATAAAATACAATAGACGTAGATATATTTAGTAACCTATTCCGCTTAACTATTCTTCAAGAGTCATAAAAAGCCCTGTAAGAAATCGACACGTGTTTCACCTCTCAATGAGGCATCCCCAGGATGACGATTGACCAGTCGCGAACCCAAACACGACTCGCACGGTTCGCGACAGATTATTTAATAAAATACATATAATTATTTGCAAGGGCGCAACAAATATCTTCTAAAACAAATGGTACCAGCCATACTGTTTGTAGATAACGTTGATCTTACCAGTACTTAGTATTTCAGGCATCTGAGTGCCGTTTTTGACGTAAAGAGCAATTTATAGAAATACAGCCCACACTTCGGGCAATATAGCCCAATTCTCTTCGCCTAGTGAATACAGCCCCACGCTGATATGTGTACTAATCGACGAATAAGCGTTAAATTGAGTACCTTTCTTTTATTTATCATAATTTATATCGATCTTAGTAATTAAACGTGACTTCTTACGTATTGGCGTATTACTGCTTCCTTTTATAGAAATAATCGTAATTACAAGGTAAATTAAAATATGATAAATTATCAAAATCGTGAGGCTAACAAATTCGCCAATACATTTTTTTTTCTTAAACACAGATTTTAAAAGAGAGTTCCAGACTACTTTAATTTTTGTAGGTGTTATTGTGTTACCTGCCCGCTAGAGGGCGTTATTCGTCTATTTCACAAAGGAATCAGAATACAGCGAAGTATTGCTATCTTTCTCTTGCACGTAGAAAAAGATTAAAAGACAGCACGAATATGTGCATCATTACTCCAAACATATTTCTAAGTAGTCTACATATTATTTAGTTTTATAGTACAGGCACTAACACTTTTAATATTAGTTTGATTTTAAGTTTTTTCGACGTGTAAAAGTGGTTAAAAAAAAACAATATACAGAAATAAATATCAGGCCTTAAAAATAAATGAGAAATATTTCGACCATGTTTTATCAATGTATTTTTGTTGGTACTAAAAAGTGTTAGTGCCACGACTATTAGTTGTCACTAAGTGGAATGCATTACTCGATGTACTATACGGTAATTAAGCGTAAATTTCCAACTGTGCTCCTTTGTATTATGATACTAACTATTTTATGTTTTCACTGCATAGATGACCTGAAAAAAAAGGATTTTTTTCATAATAGAAAGTCACTATTCGCCAGTTATATCAACAACAAAAATAAAATAACATCACGCCTGTATTCCCCCAAGGGTTAAGCAGAGGTGGACCTATAGTACACCCACATTTCGCCAATTATGTTTAAGTCCCATGTAATATGAGGCGAGCCTACTGCCATCAACCGGGCACGAACTATCCGAACTGATCTACATATTATATTGGATTTTACCGCCCGGCTGTGCCGACTAATGCCGACCCGAACAAGTGGAATTAAACTTAATTATGAATAGCGTTAGTTACCACGTCAGTATCTATGTTCAGGCGAGTGCGGCGAGCGCGGCTGTCGTACAACCACGCCGGCTAGTCGCTCGCACACTGCTTCTAGTTGTGCATCCAACATCAACGATGCTATCTGGTCGTCTGTTAGCATTTCCACGCTGAAATAAATAAAAAATGTTAATCCTTAAAAATTCAGCAGAGATACCCTAGTGGTGTGACCGTCAGACTGCCAAGTCATAGGTCCCGAGTTCGAACCCAAGACACGCACCTCTGACTTTTCAGATTCATGTGAGTATTGTATAATTATCATTTGCTTCAAAAACGGTGAAGGAAACATCGTGAAGCAACCGGCATGCCTGAGAGATATTTCTCGACGGCATGTGATGCCAAGTCAGAGGCCCATGGGCGGCTTTAAAACTCTGACAACAGGTTAGTAACTAACCACACGAAAAGAAGAAAAATTAAAAATAAAGATGATTAAATAGGGCGAGTGTTATTCACCGCAAGTTTATTACCTGCGGACATTATCAAACTGACATAAAATCACGCTAATAATCCCCGAGGGGTTAGACAGAGGTGTACCTATAGTACACCCACATTTCGCCAGTTATGTTTAAGTCCCATGTAGTCCCAGGGGTCAAGTCCTGCCAGGGTTGCAGGAATGTCCGAAAGGGATACCGGGACCTTGACAACAGGCAACTGAAGGAACTCGGGTGGGTTTTAGTCAGTAAAAGTCTGACACGCCCTTCCGTTCCGCCCAGAGCGGGAGAAGTCATTTGAAGATTTCCCAAAAAAAAAAAAGGGGTCACGTCCCAGGGGGCGAGCCTATTGCTATGAACTGGGCACAAATCCATACTCCGGGCTGCTACTAAGAAATTCCAGAACCCAATAACACCTTGCTTTTTTTTATGAGCTTGGGAAATCATCAAATGACTTCTCCCGCTCTGGGCGGAGTGGGAGGGCGTGTCAGACTTTTACTGACTAAAACCCACGTGTTCCTTCAGTTGCCTGTTGCCAAGGGCCTCGGTAACCCTTTCTGGGAATCGAACCCATGACCGCATGATCAGCAGTAGCCTTGCGACCACTAAACCAATGAGGCAGTCTAAAATCTCCAACCCGTTTGGTGATCAATCTTCGTGCCTTCTGTATATGAGAAATGCCTTTGCCTCACATTGGGACAATAATAGGCCGGTATTATTAATATTATCAACTAAGTATTTGACAGTTATTTGCGCCGTTGCCAACTTTCAGAACGCACACAGCTTTAAGCACTCACCTAGCGAGGCTATCAGTATCCGAGTAGCGCTCGTCGCTCGCGGACGACGCGGCGCGCGGCGACGCGGCGCGGCGCGGCGTGCGCGGGGCCGACGACGAGCCGCGACGCTCGCCGAATAGAGATAGCCCTGTACACATTGTACATACACATTATCAGAGTCACCATATTAGAGATTTTGATCGAAATGAAATGAAATGAAATTGTTTATTCTGTATATAGGATATTGGAATCACTTTTACACGTCATATTAAAAAATATTAAAAATAAGCTAGATGAGGTCGGCGTGTCCTATCTGACTACTCTGAGAAGAAAGGCCGAAACAAACTCAGAGGTCACAGTCTCTTTTAAAGTCCAGACATAATCTTGGTCAAGCCATATGAGGACCATGTAAATTCGAGTCTGAAATGGTCTTTTGAGGAAAGAACCACACAGATTTGAGTGGACCTGTCCAGTCAGTGCAAGCATTTGTCAGTAATGGCGGAGCTCAACTCAGAACTTAAGGAGCTCAGCGACTCGACGAACAATACCAAAGTAAGGACATTTGGGTAGGCCGCATAAAATTCTCAAATTGCCAGACCATTGATAAAATTAACTGAGAACGAAAAAAAAATATTTAAAAAATTCACATAGTCCTCACATTCAAAATAATAAAATACTTTACAAAGTAATCATGTCATTTTGTATAGAATATTCAATAATGTCAATTTGTAAATAAAACTGGATGATATACTTTGATGATTTTCCATATTATTCAAAATGTTACAATGCTTAGCAGAGCGAGCAGCTCAACATCTGTTTTAAAATTAATTTTTCAAAGATTTTGCTCAACGTAGGTAATATCGAGATAGGCCGAAAATTCGTGGGATCAGTTGTGCTGCCAGACTTGAACAGTGGAATCACTTTGCTAAGTTTCATCAGATCAGGAAATACACCAGATGCAATACAAGAGTTAAAAACAATTGCCAAAAAGGGTGAAATAACATCAATTATTGAAGACATAGTATGTACTGATAATCCCCAAAGGTCAGCAGTTTTTTTCACATCGAGTTCTTTAAAAGATTCTATAATGTCTTTAGCAGTAGCAATTGTAAATTCAAAAAGTTTGTCACATTCTGGTACACATTGTTTTAGTATTGAATAAGCAGAAGTGGAGGACGACGATGACAGAGTTTTGGTTGTTAAAATTGGAATATTAGTGAAGAAATTTTCAAACTCAGTTGCCACCTCCCCGTCTGCCTTAATATCTACATCATTGATTTTTAGATGGAAGTCACGATTCCGTACTGTCGTTTTTCCTGTTTCAGAATTAATAATATTCGAAGTTGTTTTAATTTTATTCCCAGAAGATCTTAGCAGTGAGCCAGTTTTCATACGTATTTAATTGCGATAACTGTATAAGTACATAATGATGTTCAATAAGTGGCAGCACTGAAACGTCAGGTCTGTCAAAAGTGTTAAAGTGCCTATATTTACTTTAGTCGTGACCGAATGAGTGAAATTAATGAAGACCGTCATCATATGGGTGTTAGGGTAAACACCGTTATCCTTGAAACCAGTGGTTTGGTTTCATTTATAGAACGTAAAATCGAAAAAAAAAAGAAAAGGAAAAATTATAACTTAAAAAAAAAAGAAAATCTACATTTTACCACAAGAGTATTTCACCCTTTCACCCTAGGGCGATAGGGCAACGAACTTGCGTCTCAACACGGGTGGGTGGCGCGGGACGCGAAAAGATCGGCCGTGAGCGCGACCCCTCCCTCAGTCAGTCAGCTGTTTCGCTAGCGAACACGGAGTCGGATTGAAACTTTTTAAAATCTTTTAATTTTTTTTATTGTTACTCGGTCATTTATTTTTATATTTAAGTCAACTACCCATGGTTTGAGTGACAACGGTGTTTACCCTTACACCCTGTGTTCATTGTCAAAAAGGAAGACTTCTTGTCAATGTGGGGCCAACTGGCGGCGTGAATTTTTATGAAAACCCACATGAACATTAACGATATCTATTAAGTATAAAAACTTGTACTAGGTTCTGTGGTGTATAAACCAGCAGATCGGATGTCACCGTTGAACAATTTTTTTTTTTTTTTTTTACATAATTAACATGATATTGTTCACTTTGTTCCTAAGAGTTAGCTCAAGTTGATTTTCTAGAACACAATACAAAAATAAACATAGTTTAGTGTGCAGTTCAGTATATTTTGTGGTTTCAGTATGTTTATGTGCTCTCTCCATTCTTTCCCGACGGGGGCGGAGCCTAAAAGGAGAGTAAAGTTTTTGTTTATGTCTTACATATTCTCCTCTGAACACAATATTGAAACATTTTGCAACACTGAATCGGCCAGGAAAAGTAATACCTCATTTTGCGACTGAGCAACCAATTAAAAAAACTAACTATAGAGAAAGTAAAGGGTTATGTAACTGCTTGGATTGTCTATTCAGTAAAAATCTCACTGTGAAAAAACAGGTGAAGTGAGCACTCCACCTGACGCTAAGATTGACAGCTCACTTCACCTAAGTTTCCACGGTGAGATATTTACAGAATAGACCGGCTGATCCTAGCCATTGGACACTATTGACAGTTCACTTTACCTAAGTTTTCACCGTGAGATTGTTACAGAATAGCAATGCCTAGCATCAGGTGGAATGACAGCTCACTTCAGGCTCACTTCACATATGTTTTCACGGTGAGGTTTTTACAGAATAGACCGGCTAATGATAGGTATTGACACTGTTGACAGCTCACTTCACCTAGGTTTTCACGGTGAGATTTTTACAGAATACCAGTAGTAGTATCAGTAGAATGACAGCTCACTTCACCTAGGTTTTCACGTGATTTTTACAGAATACCACTAGTAGTATCAGTAGAATGACAGCTCACTTCACCTAGGTTTTCACGTTGAGATTTTTACAGAATACCACTAGTAGTATCAGTAGAATGACAGCTCACTTCACCTAAGTTTTTACGGTGAGATTTTTACAGAATACCAGTAGTAGTATCAGTAGATTGACAGCTCACTTCACCTAGGTTTTCACGTTGAGATTTTTACAGAATACCACTAGTAGTATCAGTAGAATGACAGCTCACTTCACCTAGGTTTTCACGGTGAGATTTTTACAGAATACCACTAGTAGTATCAGTAGAATGACAGCTCACTTCACCTAGGTTTTCACGGTGAGATTTTTACAGAATACCACTAGTAGTATCAGTAGAATGACAGCTCACTTCACCTAGGTTTTCACGGTGAGATTTTTACTGAATAGGTCGGCTGGTCTTCCGTTATTTCCCTATTTCAGCCCACTCACCTTGGAACATCTCCTTCATCTTCTCCCCGGTGTCGTGCAGCAGCGCGTCCAGGCTCTGCCTGCGCGGCCGCTCCAGCTCGCGGCGCAGCCCACTCACCTTGGAACATCTCCTTCATCTTCTCCCCGGTGTCGTGCAGCAGCGCGTCCAGGCTCTGCCTGCGCGGCCGCTCCAGCTCGCGGCGCAGCCCACTCACCTTGGAACATCTCCTTCATCTTCTCCCCGGTGTCGTGCAGCAGCGCGTCCAGGCTCTGCCTGCGCGGCCGCTCCAGCTCGCGGCGCAGCGCGCGCGGCGCGGCCCGTATGATGCGGCGCGGCTCGGCGGCCGACGCGCGCGACTCCACGGGGCTCGGGGGGGACCACTTCTCGGGGGTGGAGCGGGCGCGGAGTGAGCATTTTTCGAAGCTTACCTGTGATTGTGTGAACCGAAAGTAGGGATCGGATAAATGTTAAGACTGTAGTCTGGTCAACTATTATAAGCGATCTTTTTCATAAAAATAAGTAATTGTCTTTAAGGCCATGAGAAATAGTGTTCCCAAGTTTAAAATATGCAACACAATGTTACATGGCAACTTTTTTTTTAGGCGTGCAACATTGATATTTCTTTTGACAATGACGAATGCGCTGCGCTGCACCTCGCCAGATGTGCCCTTAGGCCTTGTTTGCCATCCAATAACACAAAATTTCACTAAGAGGAACCCCACCTCCTCAGGGCTGGAGTAATCCAGGTCTATTTCCGTCCAGGTGTCGTTGTCAGGCAGACATCTTGGCCTCTGTGCGTCTGCCGCCCTTCGCAACCACTCCCTCACGCTTGCGTCTGTGCTGGTCTCGCATAACTCCTCTAGTTTGTCGCTAGATGTGGTGTTGGTGTCGCTAGCTGTGTCTGTTATCGTCGAGCGGTCTATGTCTGGGAAAGAAAGAATCTTAGAGTACCTACACACATACTAAATTTGTTTTATATAATTACTAGCTGCGCGCCGCGGTTTCACCCGCGTAAGTCTCGATCCCGAGGGAATATTGGGATAAAAAGTATCCTATGTTCTATTCCGGGTCAGGGTCTACGCGTGTCGGTGCCAAATTTCATTCAAATCCGTTCAGCCGTTTTAGCGTGAAAGCGTAACAAAGAAATAAATAAGCAAACAAACACACTTTCGCAATTATAGTATTAAGTTAGGATGCGAAAAAGGTAGACCATGACCTGGAATAGGACATAGGATTTATTATCCCGATATTCCCGTGGGATCGAGACTTACGCGGGTGAAACCGCGGGACGCAGCGTTAAGCCAGCAGACTTAAGCCCGACAGGCTTATTCTGTGCCCCACATTGAGGCCGACGGTAGGCCAGTGGTAGTGGGGCCGCCCCACTTCCTACCAACCAACCTGCCTTTTCCCAACTATGTTGGTGTCTGCTTCCAATCTTACCAGAAGCAGCTGAATACCAGTATTTTACATAGAGCGAATACCTATCTGACCTTCACAACACAGTGACTGGGTAACACGATCGATACCCGTTACTGAATGTGACACTGCCGACCGTGCTTACTGGCAAAAATTTCACTGTCATTTTCGTCGACATGAGAAGGGAATTTCACCTCACCGTTTCTAGTCGACTGTCGTCTCGACCGATGCTTGTGTATTTCATCAGAGATTCTCTCTAAATTCCTCAATGCTGAGGAGTATTGCTGCTTCGCGTCAGCCACCTGCACCTCCAGGGTTTGGATCCTCGCTTTTTGACCTTCTAAAGCCGTGTTGATTCGCGCTTTCTCCTCGAAGTAAGGTCTGGAATTTGATGGGTTGTTGGGATAAATAGATTGTGGCGTGGGTTTGAAATAAATAGTTTTTTTTTAAAGATGTGGGTTTGCTTGGCACTATATTTATTTTTCCTTTGTAAAGTATCACAGTTGGTAATATAATGAATACTAAATCATTGTTATTAAATGGAGCCTAGTTTCACATACATACCTTTCTTGGGATATTGTTGAGGTCATGCAGCAAAGTTAACTTTTTTAAAGATGCTCGCGATGAAATACGTTTGGCAATGCAAAGTGAGTGTTATTTATTTTTAAATAAATTATAATACTATTTTAATATCATACTAGCATGCAAGCAATAAGTAATTAAAACGCAGAATACTTTCTTAGGTCCTTTAACATATCAGAAATAGTTTTGAAGTAGTAACTATTATACAAATACCATTCATCTAAAAAACTAACGCCCAAAATTAATAGTATATTTCAATACCAATGTTTGACAAAGCCTGTGATTGCATAGTTTGGTTATTGGCAAGCTTCACCCAAAAAATCGTAAACAGAGTATAGCAATTGAAAAGTCACGAAACAATAATAATAATGAGACAAGGACGCACTTATTATGTAGTTTCATTAAGAAGAGTAAACGAGACAGAAATATATTTTCTCTATTCCCGTAACTTTTTGTGTGGCTTCAGTTCCACAACTGGAGCCCAACAAAATGGCTCACACGGTACGATTTCTTTGGAAAGTATTACCCGACTATATTAGATAGTCCCAGTTTACAAGTGACTGTCAAAGGCTATCGCTATCCCAAAAATAGCGTATACCTATACGCTGACAGCTATACATATGACGGCGTCGTCAGCGATGGAGATGAGCGATAGTGCCGTCATCATCTCGATTCGGTGGTACGGAATACATAGTGCAGGTTCACAATAAAACACGATGATACAGCAAATCAGTTAGTATTTAGCACATTCAGAATAATTATCATAGTAGTTACAATAATAATCCGTTCGTTGCCCTCACAACACAACACTGACTCGGCGCTCAGCCACTTCCCTTATCACGACTCTGTCCACGTGCCGCCCCACTCTAGCGAGCGCGTCACGGCGTTTACCCTCACCTTAGTACTACAATAATCAATTTAGAGACTATTATCGATAAAATTTTATAATCTAGGACACATACAATACTCTGTCTATGGAAAAAACGGAGTGAAATATCAATCTAAACGTCAAAATATGATCCAAGATTGATTATTAATTTCGGTGGTGCAACGTTGCATCAAATAGTTCCTTTGACGTAATGTTGGCTCCACTGTTAAGTTAAAAAAAAAACGACCTGTTAGTTAGCGCCGCGTATTCGTAGTGTGGAGCCAACATTACGGCATAGGAACTATTTGATGAAACGCACTGTACAAGTTTTTTTTTATCAGTATGGGAGTGACCACACTTATTGACGAGGAATGAGTCCGTCAGAACAAGCTTTATGTCCATGCAATAAAAGCGAAAAAGAAGTCATCTCATCGCCTCATTTCGGTTCGGACAACGCGACTCGACATCGGTCAAAGTCAAAGTCAAATAATTTATTTCAAATAGGCACATAAAAGACACTTTTGAAAGTCAAAAACAAAGAAATAGAACTGATTCTAGTTACCCCTTCCAAAAGGTAGTTTTCGTATGGAGAAGAATGGGCGAGAAACTCCACCGTTACTCTTTTAAAAATGTTTTACAATATTTTGTATGCATCAATTATATAATTACATGTGAAGACGATGCACCTACCATAAGATTACTGTACCACAATAGGTAGAAATAATTAAAAATGGAGTAATGACTATGTCGGTCGGAATCGAATTTGCATCGTACCGAATTTCTGATCCCCGAAGTGTGGTGATATGTGATCGATAAGTGTAATCACTCCCTGAACGTCAATATTTGCTAAAACATGCATAATAATAATAGTAAAATGCAATACCAATAGTGTGCTTGCTGCGCCGGCGCGTGCCTGAAAGAGAGAGCACTGTGCGACTAGTCAAGCAGATATAGTGCGTTGTTAGTGTTCAATAGGCGGACAGACAAATGCTACTTTATAGGCCTTGTTTACCCGACTGAGGCATTGACAAAAGGAAAGGTTATGCATATCTGGAGTTTTTTCACTTAAATGGACAAACTCCACCGTGTTCGCTTTTAGGTATTCTTTAATATCAATTCATAAACAGATGATCTCGGGGTAAACGCTCTCGCGCGTGGTTACTTCAAATTATGTTTTTTTTTTTGCTATTTTGCTATTACATCATTCATCACGTCCGTGAAAGATTAGCTAATTAATAAAATAATTTACACAAAGTAAAGCGCCAGCCAGGGTTCGAACTTACAACTTACAACTCGTAAGTCAGCCGTTAAAGCCGATTCTATGTTCGACATTATGTTTTTTTGTTTTATTCATTCCGTCAAATTATTTTGCTGAGGCCGTTTATTTCCATCAGTTAGATTATGTTCCAGTTTGGCAGTTATAACACAATATATAACAGAATTAAGTAAAAAAAAAAAATGCGCACCATTTGTCTGTATACCATACAAACTACTCAAGTTAGTGTTAAGAATATTAAACTAAGCTAGCTTCTCAACTACATAGTATGTGAAAATAGTACAAAAACTTGCATTAGAAGGGAAACAAATTTATTTGCACTGCAAGCATTAACTGAAGCTATTACTAAATAAAATAGGCTTTTTAAATTGATATTAGTGCGTTCGCTACGTTAAGCGTGCGCACGCTGCGGGTTCACGGAGCGGGCGCCCGCAAATCGTACAAACCCGTCGCACGCGCCCGCGCCAGAGAGCGCTGCTCATATTATCTTTCAATACCAACAGGAATCGTCGCGTGCGCACGCTTAACGTAGCGAACGCTTAACGTAGCGAACGCTTAACGTAGCGAACGCTCTTAGGGTAAAAAGATTAAAATATTTACTACAAGATATGTGAGACAAACTAAATGGCTAACTAATTACAGGAAGCTCGAATAATTCAATAAGTCTGTTCTCAAATCTCATTTTAGCAATTGTAATGAGGGTTTTCTGAGATGAATTTCACTAGGTGGCAGCACTGAGACATCAGGCCCGGGCACTTGTCAAAAGTGTCAAAGCGCCTTTTTCTAGCCGTGATTGAATGATGAATGAATGAATAAAACGAATGATGAATGTCATCTTAGAGTGCGTTTCATCAAATAGTTCCTATGTTGTAATGTTGGCTCCACTGTTGTAGGACCAATACGTATACGCTACGCCGTTATGGTACTACCTCATAGGTCCATTGTTAAAATTAAACGTGGAATCAACATTATGGCAAAGGACCCATTTGATGAAACACGCTCTCAATTTTATATTCCTTGTCAAAATGGAAGACCTCTTGTCAAAGTGGCGCCAACTAGTGGCGTGACGTTTCATGAAAACCCTCATTGGATAACTTGATATTGGTGCCGATTCTCTTGTACACCGAACTAAACTAACTAAACTATCACTAAAATTCCTTACTTTTGACTATGGGAATCTTGGAGCTATTCTGCCAAATAAATTCACTAAATTTAAAACTTATTTTGACACAACTAAAATCGAATTTGACAACCGCGCGCCTCCACTTGGTACTTGTTTTCCCTACCCCGTGTTTTTTTTTTAGAGCCAGAGGCGCGCATGCACGGCAGCCTCGACGTGTTTTTAATGGAATTTTTCAGTTTTTGTATGGAAAATAACGAAAAAAAATAAAAAATCATTACCAACATGTTGAGAATTAGGGGTTAAAGAGTTCCCTAAAGGGGGACGAAATTTTCATTATTTTTGCGATAGGACACACCGTTTTCGAGATATAAGCAAAAGAAAAAAAAAAAATACAGTACTGTTTTTTGTAACTGAAGTCGAGGTGTTGGTTTGAATTTTAGTTCATGACATCTAATTTTATTCCACACATTTTTAATCGCGATTAAATATAGTCAGATTTAGTTAGAGGATTTTAGATATAGGACAAAATTTTAGGTTAAATCGTCAAATTCAAAATAGCATTTTCACTAAACTAATCTCAGTGCCATCTTAGTGCTGTCAAACTAAATTATAGTTAAGTTGCGTCATTTAAAGTCTATTTCAGAATGAGTTTGATCGTTTGACAGGACTAAACTAAATTTTAGTGATTTTTAGTTTAGTTTAGAGAATTTTGTGACAAGAGAATCGCCACCACTGTCTACTATATTGTTCTTTCTTTTCTAACTAAAACAACAACATCCAATCATGAGAATTGACAACAGACTAAAGCCTATTCAAATCTTTGTTTCCAATTGACGTTATTTCCACTTAAGCAAATACCAGCTTTAAACTAGTGTAAATTAACTTGATTTTAGATTGATTACTACAATTCAGAAAGTTCACGCACTACGCGGCCACGACCACGACTGGCCGCAATCTTGAACAGAACTGGTCGGACGACCGGTTGTACGTAGTGCGGCCAAATATTCTTCTTGGTCGAAGCGTCTGCGGACAGTTGTGCCGTGGTCGTAGTCGCGTAGTGCGCGAGAAACCTAAAACTGTCATTAGAAAAAAGGAACTTGTAACAAAAACTAAACATAATGTGGAGCCATTAAAGTTTTACTAAATCACGTAAATTGGAAACTGAATTTTTAACGCAATTTAACGTTTGAAAAACCCTCGGTATATAGTTTTATTACTAACCTGGACTTAGCTATATGTCTCTTGAGTCCATTCTGCAGTTGCTGCACCAGGGCGGTAGCGGCGCGGTGAGCGGCCGCTTTAGTGCGCTGTGTCACCGTCGCGCTCGCGCGGTCGCATTCCGCCTGACGTTACATTACATTATTACATACATATTTATTTATTATTCAGTATGTCAACTAACGAAGGGCGTTCTCGCTAATACGAAATGACATAGCGTCCATAAATGCAAAAAAATATTACCATAAAAAAAGATTTTTTTTAAATAATAAAATATTCAAAAAAAAAATTAAATGATACGTTAAGCCGTGTACTGACCGGCGTTACGGGGCGTAATTTACAATTCACAGCGAGCATGTTACGTTATGCCGCGTTCTAAACTACGTGTAACATGCGCTCGTTGCTCGCGTGTTCGTGCTCGTTTCCACGTACTGACTGCACGAATGTTCGCTTTGTAACATGTTACATTACACCACGTAACACAGGTCAGTACACGGCTTAAAAGAATCACTCTAAAGGGTGTTAGGGTAAACACCGTTATCCTTGAAACCAGTGGTTTGGTGTCATTTATAGAACGTAAAATCAATGGAAAATTACGACTTTTTTTTTAAATTACTTTGTACCACTCGAGTATTTTTCCCTTTCACCTATGCGCTAGGGCAACGAACTTGCGTCTCAACACGGGTGGGGGTCACGGGACGTGACTTGACCGGCCGCAAGCGCGACCCCTCCCTCAGTCAGTCAGCTGTTTCGCTTGCGAGCACGGTGTTGTATAGAAACTTTTTAAAATCTTTGAATGAAAATAACGTTTTCTTTTGTTGTTACTTGGTCATTTATTTTTATATTTAAGTCAACTTAAACCCATGGTTTGAGTGACAACGGTGGTTACCTTTACACGATGTATAGACGCGCACTTGTCGCATTTATCTTTCAACGTTAAAAGACAAGTGCCGGTGTCAGAGCATATCTTTTCTTCTTTGAGGTTGTGGGTTCAAATCCGGGCAAGTAGAAATGCGCCTTTTTTAATTCATTTATGTACTATCTGATTTTATCTTGAGCAATAGAGTCATTAGTAAAGGAAAACTAAGTCTGACCTGGTTGACTCTGTGCGTGGCATGGTTGAGCATCTCCTGCCAGGCTGGGTCGAGTGTGAGCCCTGCATTGCCCTCTGCCAGTCGGGCCAGTCCTTGTTCTGCGAGGTACACCATTTCGCGTGCGGCTGCATGTGCGCTATTGGCTTTGTCGTATGCGATTGTCGCGGTTTGGAGGTCTTGTGATGTCTGTAAAGAAATAAAAAACTTATTTTGTAAATCAAATCAAATCAAATCACTTTTATTTGTTAACACAGGTAAAGAAATACAGATCTTGAGTTTGGTGAACAGAACGCTATGTTATGCCAGGAGGCATACAAATATGGTGTGCATCTATCTAATTATTATGAATTTAATTTTTTTTTTTAAGATTTTAGATATTCATGCATAATTAAAATTTCTAAATAAATCATAACCATTATATAATGTTATTAAAAACCAATTAACGATGTCAGATTTAAATGAGGAATTATTTAGTTATAAATGTCAAAAAATTAAAAAACAAGTCAGAGCAATTGAAAATGTCAAAAATTATTACATGTCAATATTACAACCTCAAATTAATTCGTCATTTAAGTTTTTTCGTTTAACATAGAAACAAAACACTATATTGAGTCATCATTTAAAAATTCATCCAGTGTGTAGTAACATTTGTCAGTAAGCAAGCTATTAAGTGCCTTTTTGAATTTTATTAATGGCATATTTTTAATGGCATCCGGTATTTTATTATAAATTTTTGGAGCGTTGCCGAAAAGGCTTTTACGCATTAAGGCTGTTTTACATTTAACATTACATAGTTTGTTAAATGATGATGATGATGATGTAAAATGTGTAGTTCTTTTTTTGTGAATGCAAAGATTTTATATTGAGCTTTAAACCTCAAACTGTCACTAACGAGACACAATATAATTTTAAATGTTATCGGCCTTTATAAGGCCAATCAACAGTTGGCGGTTATGTGTTATCTAAAAGATATAAAAGTACGGGTCAGCAATTGAACCGGCCTGGTGAACTGGGCAGATTGGAGGCTCCCCATCAGTATGACCTTAAGGTTATATAATGAGAAAGAAAGAAAGAAAAATTGTTTATTCTGCACACACATTAAAGAAGGCAAAATAAAAACCCATGGGGATTAAAAAGTAATTATACCCATGGGGAGCCATTGGAACCCTATTACTAAGACCAAGCATTTCATCTATCGGTATTATCATCAGGCTGTTTTTTTTAACCATAACTAATAGTCAGTTTACATTTTCACTGAATACTACTGAATACTCTGTTGTTCTTATTCCTTTAATTCTTTATTGTACATTAAGGTCTGATTTTATTAAAGTCAGATATATTTTGTCTGTCGAATAAAATTGTCGTCTGACAGTTCTTGTATGGAAAAATTGTGAAAAATTCAAAAATTATTCGCAGGATATGACTTATACTCGTTATCAAATTTTATTAAAATTCGCCTTTATAACATTAATTAGGTTTAAATCATTTATTCTCATAAAGACAAAAAAAAAAAAAGCCACTTACATGAGAACATACAAGAAACATTCGGTAAACTTATTTTAGGTAACCGTTACAAGAGTGTGTTAAATAAAATTACTCTAATATTATTATATTAATTATTGTAACTATTCTATACTCATTCAGCAGTTTAGTCTCAACCATTGTGATACACCGGAGGACGTTAGTCAAGGCAGTTTTCCATTACGTGTTTCAATAGCCGAGATTTAAAACTGCCGAGTGAGTCAACACTTTTTATAAATGTGGGTAAATTATTAAATAGTTGTGCTCCTTCATATGTAATATTCCTTCTAGCGTAATTAGTGCGTATTCTTGGCAAAACAAGTAGACTAGTAGTAATTTATATACATACTAGCTGATACCCGCGGCTTCGCCCGCGTGGATGCCGTTATTATATACTAAAACCTTCCTCGAGAACCACTCTATCCATTGGTGAAATAATCATGAAAATTGGTGCAGTCATTTTTGAGTTTATCGCCAGGACAACAGACAGACGCGGCGGAGGACTTTGTTTTATAATATGTAAGGATACAAGGAGAAAGTATGTACAAAAGCGAGCTTAACCCTCGTTGTTGTTACTATCATGGCAAATAAATGAAAGTACTACAGTTTTGGTGGTACAGAACTGCTTGTAGAGGCATGCACTTCATTCGTTTTTTACTTACAATGTTAGCTCTAAACCTGGCTTCATAGTACGGCCTTGCTTTATGGACGCTGGTGCCCAGCTTCTTCGTGAGTTGCTGTATCCGCAGGTGCCCCTCAGCAAGCAGACGACGGAACGCCAGCCGAGCCTCGTCCAACTCAACCTCAAGGCGGTTGATCTCATCTGTTGAGGTGTTTAGACGCTCTAGCTCAATCTATAAAAAAAAAACGATTATTTTAAGCAAGTGATGGACTTCGGAAGTCTCTTCTTTATCATGTGACAGACTGAATTTACATTTCTTTTTTAAATAGGCATGGCTCACGTTAGCGCCCCATTGAGTTGAGTAGAAAAAAAAGGTAAGGGCAGCGGAGTGGGACAACACAAGCTAATTTATTATGTTATTTTGAGGGGTATGAGAAACAGGGTGTAAAGTTCACTCATCTTTAGGGGTATGAGGAACAGGGTGTAAAGTTCACTCATCCACCATAGAAAAGGGAGGATCCTCCGACCAGATGGGTGTTGTGTCTGGCGGGCAACTGCCCAACGATTGTCCACTGCACGGTAAAATTTAATTGTGTGATGCAGGATTTATGTGACGTCTGTCTGACGTCAGGTCTTTGATGCGTAGTTCGCATGTGGCGATGTAGATGCCGCCACACATCCACCATAGAAAAGGGAGGATCCTCCGCCCAGACGTTTGTTGTGTCTGGCGGGCAACTGCCCAATGGTTGATGTTGGGTTCTTGTACATATGTCCATTGCACGGTAAACTTTAATTGCGCGATGCAGGATTTATGTGATGTAATTATTTTTGCGTGACGTTAAGTCTTTGATGCGTAGTTCGCATGTGGCGATGTAGATACCGCCACATTATTAATAAATAATAAATCAGCCTGTGTTACACAGTAGACTGTGAAGGTAGACTGCCTCATCGGTCTAGTGTTTGCTAAGCATTTGATACCCGGGTTTGATACCCAGGTCAGGTAAAGTGTTATTGGGTTGATGGCAATAGGCTTGCCCCCTATTACATGTGACTTAAACATAACTGGCGAAATGTGGTTGTACTATATGTACACCTCTGCCCAACCCTTTGGGGAATACAGGGTGTGATGTTATTAATAGGCAGCAAACTTATGATAAGCTAGCTTATGATATTATCATTTGATTAAGTTCATGCTGAATCAACATGTTCTCACATGATGAGTCAATCATGAGAGATGAGTGTCTTTTATTTAGTAGTTTCAGTCTATCCCTATGGGAAAAAGGGTGCGCGCCCGCGTGGATGTCGGTTATTATATACTAAAACCTTACTCGAGAACCACTCTATCCATTGGTGAAAACCGCATGAAAATCGGTGCAGTAGTTTTTGAGTTTATCGCATACAGGATGACAGTCAGACGCAGCGGAGGACTTTGTTTTATAATATATAAGGATTACATATCCAATCAATTCATATTCTTTTACTTACTAAAGTTAAAATTTCAGTACTTTGTATATATGACAAAACAACAAAAGCATTTTGATACATGAAAAGTTATTCATGGGTAAATAGTTTACAGTTTGATTATTCAATATTTTATCAATAAGTACTGAAAGCTGAAGCTTTTATTGTACTGTAAGCCTATCAAGGACAACATTACTCAATTCTTTTATTGTTTGATTGCCCACAATTCTGTTGCATAACATAAACATATGATCGAATAATTTTAGAATCTCATTATTTTAGAGATTTTAATACTGTTTATATATAAAACTTACGCAGTCGTCATAATTAATCCTTATGTATTCATGGCTAGATAAAACCAGGTTGTATTTATGCAAAATACAGTAATCTTCTTTCTAAATTACCTTTGAAAATATCGATTACCCTTACCTGAACGCGAGGATCCAATGCTTCAGAGCATTCGGCGGCGCTTTCGTTCATTGTTTCCTCAAATCAAAGGCATTTTAACAAAAGCTAACGTCAAAAGAACCTTTCCTCTTGTTATTACTTTTGTTCTTTTGTAGAATAAACATTATCATCGCTGAAAACAAAAAGAAAAGAAGTATCAACTTTGGAGTTTGGTTCTTTGATTCAATACCGCCCGCTGCCAGAACACAGATTATAAATAGAAATGTCATTGAATAGTTTCTTCTGGTTAGTCGATTTTCAGGAATTACAGGTCCTTTTTATTATGTAGAACTAGCTTTATGCGCATTCGTTTTTGATTCCTGTTTGTTAATATTTTTATGGATTTCATTCTCACTCACTCCATGTTTTGGCATTAACAACGATAAACAGATTAACCCCTTATAAACTTAAACGGGTGATAGACGTGCGAGCAAGTCCGCGTACTTATGGCTCGGCGAGCTTACTCGCCCGTGTGTCATGCTAAGTACGCGGACTTTAAAACCGCCGAGTAAGTTCGTCGGCGATCCAACAATGAAATTTTGAGCAAGATTCACGTGTGTCACCGACGGCGAGCCGAGTAAGGTCACGTACTTTAAGTACGCACGTCTATCACCCAGTTTAGACTACTGGTTGTAGGCGTGTGTAACTCTTTACGGAACCGACTCGCTGATCCGTATCATTGAAGTGATTCAAAAGATTGGTTCAGTAACAACGTTTCAAACGCATAATTTGGATCTGAAACATTACTTTGCTCTGATGCGAATGATCCAATCGCAAAAATGATACACTTTTCCCACCTCTAAGTGGTTGAACCTAACTAAATGTCTCTGGCTTAATTTATTATCTGTTTCATTTGACAGCTGTCACTTTTCTAAAGTGAATATCGTTCAGGTTCACTCACTCACTCATTCATCATAATTTCGTAAATCGTAGGGTTTGTCATCAATTTGTTATTTCACAGTGAATTTTTAATAAAATGGTATTTACTTACATGATAACTTGGCAAATTTATGTTTAGAAGTGTTACAATTGTTATACCGTTTAATGTCTATTGCAGGCGACTGAAGTTGAGGACACCATCAAGCGAATTCAAGCCCATAAGGGTGTTATGGGAGTCATCATTGTGAATCACGAAGGTTTGGTCGATTATAACGTATTTCCATGGTAACATTAGCTTATTATGCAAGTCGCGAATGTTCTGGCCCTGTACGCACCTCGATCAATATTATTTACTAATCATATCAACGAAGAAAAGCTATCTTATAATATACATTTGTTTCTACTTTCTAATTTCAGGTATACCGATAAAAAGTTCGCTGGATAATGCTACATCTGTGCTGTACTCTGGTCTGATCGGTCAGCTCACAGAAAAAGCAAAAAATGTTGTGCGCGAAATGGTAATTATTTGTTCTGCTTGTTAATTTATTCATATCAGTTTTTTCCATTAGCAGTTTGATACAATTCATTGGTTTTGGTACCATCTTAGGCATTAGTCAGGTTATAGCTGTCTGCTAAAATAAATAAAATATCTAAGAACAAAAAACCTACTAAAAAAATGCTTCTGCATGCAAAAATATTGTCGAAGATTGAAGAAGTGATTTACCATATTCATTTTACTTGCTACCCTATTTTCTTTCCTTTGCAGGATACCACTAATGAGCTGACATTCCTTCGTGTGAGGAGTAGGAGACACGAGATCCTGATTGCACCAGATCGTGAATTCATACTTATTGTCATACAGAATACTACAGACTAGCTTCACCATGCAAATATCTAGCACATAATTGGAAAAAGGGGCCTTTTAAACCACGAGTTTATATAAGTGAAATTGGAAAATTCTGGCCCTACAATTAGACCTAACTTTTCATTATTTATTTGACTATAAATTCAAATAGATTTCATGCTATTAATCAAATTTGATAATTTTGGCACAATACTGTGGTGGCCCCTAAAATGACACGCATTGCACTAGTAGAACTCACTGAGTGTAACTAGATTAATCAAGCGGAGACGGTGCCGGGTAGACGAGCCTTTACGCGGATCGGTGTCGGCGCGGCTGCGGTGCCGTCTACACGAGCCCTATGGATAACTTATTGCATTGGAATAATATTGCTAAAAGTTCACAACTGCATTCTGGCTACGAAACTTCTACAGTGCCATTCTTGTAATGAGTATTTTGTGACTCTCTACATGTGCATTTTGATGATAAAATAGTCCTGAGCTTTTGCAAATGTTGGATATCCATCTCTTCTAATGGCTAGTCAAAGTATTGTGATAATACCAGCGGGACAATTTCCTTATTTTTAAGAACATTCACATTCACAATCTGTCAAAAAAAACCATCAATTTACCAACATTTTTGACAGATTGCGACTTGAAATGTGAACGTAAGAGAATTGGCCCTCTGAACGCGCTACCAAAAATTGCATCTCGATTATGTTGAAACATGTTCTTTGAATCCATCACTGGCGCGCCCAGAGTATCTGACAAACTATTGGTCTTATGCATCGCTTTGCAGAGTGCAATATTGCACATTCCAATGAAACTCTATTGTTCACTTGTAGAGGGTTCATAAGTACCTTCAAGAATTAAAATATATACTCAAGTTTATTGAACGGTGTTGCAATTTTTCATTAGTGGTAGGGATAACACATTTTATTTTAAAATAAGGTACTACTTATCTATCGTTAGGTTTTTTTTGTTATAAGCTTACATTCTTTGATATTTTTGAGTAAAAAAATCGTAATTCGAAATAGGGATAATAATTTCTTCATTGATTTTTGACTCAGATATTTTTTAATTTATATATTTTAATAACAATAATAAATATTTATACACAACTATGAGCTTTCGTTTTTCTGTTTCAGTTTCCCAGTTTTGTTTTTTAATGTTGAGTCTTCACAATAGTTTGAAAAACTCCGCCAAGCGAACTTTAGATATTGTACCTAGCTACTGCCACTTTAGATATTGTACCTAGGAAAATAGATCAATCTGATATCATAGGTAGTGTAAAAAAAATACCTAGTGCAAAGATCCTTGCGCATGGATACAGCATAATTGAAAAATATTTATTTGAAGAGCAATTTGGTAAGTTTCTTGGGGTGTGGATGACTAATACAGGATGTTAGGGTATACACCGTTATCCTTGGAACCAGTGGTTTGGTGTCATTTATAGAACGTAAAATCACTTTTTTTTTAAACATTTTACCACGAGTATTTCACCCTATTCGCTAGGGCAACGAACTTGCGTCTCAGGGCGGGGGGTGCGGGACGTGACCTGACCGGCCGCGAGCGCGACCCCCGCCTCAGTCAGTCAGCTGTTTCGCTAGCGAGCACGGTGTCGGATAGAAACTTTTTAAAATCTTTTATGAAAATAACGTTTTATTTTGTTACTCGGTCATTTATTTTTATATTTAAATCAACTGCAGGGTAAACACCGTCGTCACTCAAACCAACCCATGGTTTGAGTGACAACGCACACCCTGTATATCTTGGTTTTTTTTTGTTTGTGTAGTATGTAGTAGGTGTATAGTGAAAATAAAACTATGACAATACTGTAAAAAATATTTTATTCTTACCCTGGAAATATTGTAAATATGTACCACATTATTGATTCGGGGAACACTGCACTGCCAAATATAGATTCATTTTCATCTGAGCCTAGCTCCTTTACACACGGCCAGGGCTTGAAATACCGGCTGTTTGGGAACCGGCACCATTGACCTTGGTGTAATACTGGAACCAGACTACGTATACTATTGGTCTTTCTAAGGCGCGGGACATACACAATTGGCGAGTGGCGCGGGCGTTGCGCCGGTCCTTTCATATAAAATGTATAGGAGCGACAGGGCGCTAAACATATACAGGCGACGGAAGCGGGCGAAATATGAAAGAGCATTGGAACGCCCGCGCCAATCCTCTTGTGTAATTCCCGCGCCTAATCAGTACCGTAAATATGAAAGAGAAAACAAATATAGTAAGTAAAAAGGATAGTTAATAGGGGGTTAGAAAAACAACTTCAAGGTTGCCAACCGTACGAGGTTCCTCGTGCAAATACGAGATTTCTGGTACGCGGCGGGTACTTGAATTTGGTACCTCCCGGTACTTCTTAAGTGGAGTACCTGTACCAAGGTACCGAAATGGCAATACTTAACCATTTTCATTAGATCACTCCGTCAATTATTATTGACAACAATAATAAGAAAAAAAAAAAAACTGATCAAGAAAGCAAAAATGCGCAGAATGAGGATTAAATTATGATTAAACTTGACTGAAAGTCATGTATAAGCATTTAGTTTCATTCGCTCGCGCTATAAAATACAACATATTATTAAATTTATGTATTGCTTGCATTCTTGATCATAGTTGCCATTTCTACCCTTTTGATGCACGCGTAACAACCATACTAGAAACGGTTTGACGACGGAAGAATAGACAAAATGACAGATTGTGATTGTTTAACTGTCATTTTTTGTCTATTCTTCCGTCGACAAAACCATTTTCTATTGTGGTCATGCTAAGCGTGTTGTGGATAAAATTCGGCTCCGCCTCGCGTTTTCTCCACGATTACAGAAAGGGTAGTCGAAACGAAAACCGATTTTTGGGTAGGTAAGTACTTACTTTTGGACCGCATGTTGATTTCTCCCTTTGAGTTTGATTTTACAAGCTTCATAGTCCAAGCGAGGTCATTTGATTTTGTTTATCATTTAGGAACTACGTTTCCACGCTACTTTAACATGCTTTAATTAATTATTATATATTTGTATTTAAATTAATACTTAGGTTTTTTATCAGTCCAGTCCAGTCTTCAATCAGCTAGTATCTTCAAGTTTTGTATTGCAGTTGTGAATACAAAAATAATATAATGATTTATATTTTTACATCTGATTGAATTGAATTCAGTGTGCCTTGAATTAATGAATCCAGTGACTCCTTTCATTAATTAGCTCTTTGTTTTGTAAACGTAGCCTTTATTTGATTAGTCTTCAATGCTCTATGTACAATGGAAATATCCAGGGCTTACAGCATTTTGATTTCAATGTTTATATTTCTGATTTGCGTTAATGTAAGTAATCCACACTATAATTCAATTATAAGATAGGTAGCTAAGATCTTTGTAAAATTGGTAACACTATTTTTTTTTTACATCTTGGGCATTTTTGTAGGCGTGTATTTTGGAATGATTTTTCGCTTTACCAAGCATGAGTGCCTTATTAGATAAACAAAACCATAGATTTTGATTTGTGAAACCAATGAGTTTGCCTCAATAGTTTATAGTTTTCAAAAACTTCATTTTTTTACGTTTGTAGCTGCCACTTACATTTTTGGGTTGCCATACCAATTGTATACTATAGAAATTAAAGATTTATATTTTTATTATTTTATTTATTACATAGTCACACAAAAATTGAATACATTTTATATTTTCTGTTGTTCAACATGTTTCAATATAATAGCTTATTTATTTAAGAAAGTGCAAAACCTTTTTGGATACTTTTGTAACTTTTACGGTTAGCAACTTTCTCTTGTTGTCTAGTCTATGTGCATTAACGTTTACTAATTTAAAACATGTTGAAGTCGTTTTAAGAATACTAATATTATTAAAAATTACTTACTAACAAAGATATTTTTTATAAAATTGCTTTTTTGGAATTTCAATACTTTTATTGCGATTCACCTAGTTGAATGCGTGTACGCATTTTACATTTATTTTTGCTGGCAGCACTTTCATGCTTAAATGCTGTTTGTATTACAAAACAAAAAAAGTTATCCTTTTGTCAACATAATAGTTTTAAAATGATTTATACTATGAAAGTATCTATTTTTTTTCAAATGGAAAATTCACAATCAGTGTTATGTTTGGTCCATAAAATAAATTAGTTTTAGTAAAGTGGAAAACATTTTGTGTACTTTGAAGTTGTATTGTTTTTCTTCTGCAGAGTTTAGCTTTTTAGTCTTCATTTTTTTCCGTATATTTTTATTTATCCTGTGGTTTTAGATCCAATACAACTTTATTACTCACCGGTTTAATGGGAGCGCTTTTTTACCGTCCTGAAAAAATTGAAATGGAGAATATTAGTATAGTGACAGATGTACATGATGGAATAAAATAAAATTACATGCAACAAAATAATAAATATGTATCCCAAACCATTGTTAATAAAGCAGAACTAAAAAGGTGTGCACACGGGCGCTTTTCCAATTGAGTTGGTTAATTTTGATGGGATACATGTAATATACTTGAAACTAAAAATGTGTGGTTGTGAACATATATACAAGATGGGGTACAAAATGACAATGAATATCTACTACGAGGTGACAATAATGCTTCGACTTTTTATTTTAGTTTTAATCACTACACTACTATCATATCTCCGAAAATTTTCTTTACAGTATTGTCTTAGTTATCGCTGGTAGCAACTGGATTGAGGAGCCTATTCCTAGCACTGGACTGCTAAGCAAAATCGTCACCTCATAGGACACCTAAAGGATTGGATTGCGCCGTCGTGCACTAAAACAAGTACGAACGGCAAGTTGCTCTACTTGGGCGGACGCGCGTAGGGCTCTGGGCGCGCGTAGTGCCTGGGCGCGTGATGCTGCTGCTGCGCATGCATCGGGTTCTGCCTGCGCGTGCCCACCGCGCGCGCCGTCTTGTAGTCGCGATTGTCGTCCTTGTAGCCGTAGCCCCCTTCATCTTCGTAGCCGTAGCGGTCGTGGCTACGCTCATAGTAATAGTCCGGGTCGGGCGCTGCGCCTCGGACTGGGCCACGGATCTGTGGATTGGGAGTTTTTATTGGACTGATAAAGCCTGTCTGGAAAATATATAAGTTAAGAATTTTGCTGTTTGATTTATACTTTTTTGGCTATAAATTTTACATGTACGTCGTCAGGGTCGCTTTGGAGTTAACGCGGCATAACAGGCCATTAGTTTCTATCGAGTTAAAGATTTAATTGACAAAATATATAAAATAAATATATGTTTCCTGCAGGTTTTTTATTTTTTATATTGGCAAAACATGTTTTGTTCTAAACTATTTCATCTATCTCTATTTTCATGCAAATAAATATATTATTAAAAATATAATATATTATATTAATTATTTATGTATGTTATGTAAGTTTATAAACGAATTAAGTACATACTTGTGTACCTATTTGATTTATAATTTATTCTTTTATTTTTAAATATTATTAACTCCTCTCAAACAACACCTGCCATCGGTATTTCTTCACCACTCTTGGTCTACTGGTAGAGAAGCCCAAGGCATATCGCTAGTCAGCCTTCAAAGCAAGATCATGATGAGATGAACAAGCATCTTCTGGGCTTGCTCGTTCCACCATAGACATCCATCGCTTTCCAACTTCCCATCAGGAGATCGAGGCCATAACGCAAAAAAAAAAATGCTACGTACCGGCGGCTCCGGCGGCTGCGCATACACGTCATCGTACGGATACGTCTCCATAGCAGAACGCGCACGGTCCAGAATGCTGATCACCTTGTTCTTAGGCGGCATGGAGCGCTGCATGGGCGGCGCAGGCGCCATGCGGGGCGGAGGCCTGGCGCCGCGCGGGGCTCCTGCGGGGGCAGCGCTAGAAGGAGGCTCGAACGAGAAAGAGCGCGGGGTCACCGTGCAATTGAAGCCGCCAGGGCCGCGCGGGCCGGGCGGGAAGCCTGCCAAAACGCCATTTTATGTGCATAGTGCGACCCACGCTCGTCTCGCTGCTTAACTTAGTGAGGTACAGATTGGCCATAACTTGTAACAGGATTTACTAAGCTTACTTAAATTAGTGGCCACTTATAATAGGGTAAAATTGAGTATGTAGCTTTATTTACCAAATTGTAGGGGTTTGCTGTTTCAGAACCAACTAGCTATTTGATATTTAAGCATGTTTCTAATTATTTAACATGGATTAAAAAATTAATAGCAGACTTTGTCAATGAATATGAATGGTTAGTAACATTTGTCATAACATATTAATGAAGAACAAAGTGTCTTTATTGAAACAGTGATGTTCTTTTACAGATAACAATTTCTGCTTGTACTTACCACCTCTCTCAATATCCCTCATTTGGGTCTGCCAGATCATATCATTAGTGTCAGGCAGGAGGTACTTCTTGACCTCGGCCAGAGCGTACGCGATGCGAGCGTGCGCCTCGGCCGGCGGCGCCAGCGCACTGATCTCCACGTGAAGCTCGTCAGTCAGATGCGCGTACTTTGGGTCCAAGGAGGTGCGGAGCTCTTCCTCTTTTTGTCTATGGGTAGGAAAGAGTATTTAACTAGTGTTTATATACTAACAAGTGCTGTTGAGTAACAGTCCAGGTATATCGTTTTCACGGATAATTTTAATTAATGTATACAAAACATTTTAAAAGAATAAATATGGTGTATCTTGCCCATTGATTCTTCTCCATACCTTTTGGAAAGGGAACTAGAATCAATTCAATTATTTTCTTGTAATTTTTGACATTCATAAGTGCCTTTTGAAATAAATGATTTGACTTTGAAGAACTTTGTAGAGTTTAATTGTACATATAAGTAGTAGGTATGTTTTAAGGATTGTTTTGATAAATACCTGTCCCTCATAGATCCTCGTCCTAGAACAGCCATTTTGCACATGGTCTCTTCTTGAAGATGTTTCATTGTGTTGCCCTTAGGGCCTAGTAGCTTGCCAACGAAATTAAACTGTGGAATAAAGATTTTTGTAAGTATACATGAAAAACTTGTTTGTCATTGTTGTAGTATTCAACAGGTGGTCTATATTGCATGACTTAACTTGTATATAAACTTGCCTACAAGTTTAGTATACTTACGTAGGCAAGGCAAGGGGGCCTTAGGCAAGGGGGGGGGGGGGGGGGGGTTGGGGGTTCAAACCCCCCCCGAAATGCGAGAAACCAGAATCTCAATCCAGAGATCGACCCCCTAGGGTGCCTCCTTATACAGATAATTGTAATCTATTTCGCATAGGCGTACTTTATAATCTACAATACCAGTAAAAGTATGCTTAAATACTGTATTTTTATCGACTCTGACTTTGTATTTAATCAATTCCTGCAACTTCAGCATTCTCCGAGATATTCTAACCTCCCCCAGCCTCTCAGTAAGAGTATGCTTAAATACTGTATTTTTATCGACTCTGAGTTTGTATTGAATAAATTCCTGCAACTGCAGCATTCTCTTGAAATATAGTAACCTCCCCCAGCCTCTCAAAGGCGGGGTGCTAAAATTTTCGAGCACGCTCTTACTTCTTTTATGTATCATCCTTCTCAAACTTTTCTGCATATTAAGTCGATAAAGTACTACTACTGCTACTTCTCGTTCTATAAGATCGGTCAAAGAGAAAGAAAACCTAACTTACTCGAAGCTGAATGCTAAAAATTTTGAGCTCGCTTCGCTCGCATTAATTTTTTCCGAGAAAGAGGAAAATTTCTTTTATTGCTTAAATACTGTATTTTTATTGACTCTGACTTTGTATTGAATAAATTCCTGACACTTCAGCATTCTCTTAGATATTCTAACCGCCCCCAGCCTCTCCCAGACGGGGTGCGAAAATTTTCGAGCTCGCTTCGCTCGCTCTTGCATCCTTTTCTGCATTTAATTCGATAAAGTTACTTCTATTTCTGTATGATCGGTCAAAGAGAAAGAAAACCTAACTTATTCGAATCTGGATGCAAAAAATTTCAAGCTCGCTTGTTTCGCAATCTTTTTTTTAAGATTTCCGAAGACGAGGAATATACTCTTTTTTTATATATCTCTGTATTTACTATTTTTCTACCCTCTCTGAAATCAGAAATAGATACTTAATTTCTTTAAAATAAATTTTGCAACAACCCTCCCCGAAATGAATTGCTGGCTACGGCCCTGCTTACCTACCTTATATTTTAATAGGAACGGTTCCTAACCCCCTTGCCTCAAGGAAAGGAATGGATGAGGTGTACAATGGAACAAGCGGTCACAGAAGATACAAAGATCCAAAGGCCTGTTTCTATAATTTAAAACATTCAAAATCTAGTTGGAATCTCATCTCTGCGAAAATACTTTACCATTTTTGGCAGACTAAGATGGAGATTAGAATTACTCTTAAAGAACAACTTGAAAAAAGAATAATGTGGATTGTCTTACCTTAGGATGCTCCTTAACAGGTACCAAGACTTTAACAGTCACCTTAGTAGGCTTGTCGCGGAAGACATCTAAATATTTAGAGTCCTTGCCTGGTATCCTACCAGACGCTTGGACTTTTGTGACCTCTGTAAAAAGATATTAAATTAAAGTTAAAATAACACCAATCTGGAGCCATAATATGACATGTTAGAGGGATCTTTGAGTGTAAGAAAGATTATCGAGTTATCCAAGAATGTGGTCGGGGTGGGTTTTATAAAAGGATAGTGCTTCCATTGAGGGTAACACTTTATATTTTCTCCTTTTTCTGTTTAGCATAAGCGCAGCCCCCTTATCTCCGTGAGTTCTGTCACCGCCCGCCACAGAGCTCTCTATCAACAGAGGAGCTAGTACACCGCTGACTATACAAGCACCATCTCTCATTCACATCAATGTTCCAGTATGACTATCCCTTTCTCTACAATAATGATGGCATTAGGGTCATTTATTCATTTACATCAAAATAATTATGAACAATAAATTTCAGTATTGAGCACTATAATTGATGACACAATAATAATTAGATTTTCATCATTTTCTATAGCATTAAATTAGAATGGCCTGAATCTGGATTTGTGCCTGGTTGCTGGCAAGTATAGTGTAGTGATGCAGCCTGGGAGAGGCCTATATCCAGCAGTGGTCTGCGATAGGGTGAATTCATTGTTGATTGATGGCAATAGCCTTGCCCCATAATACATGAGACAGCTAACGTGTTAAACTATAACTGCTGAAATGCCGGTGTACAATAGGGTACTTCTTTGCATGACCCTACTGGGATTACAGGCATGCTAATGTGTTGTGTGTCAATTAGAATGCAAAGTTGACTCATCTTAGCAATTTATTACCTTAGTGTTAATGACCTTTTGAAAGGAACAGGTTTTGAAAAAAGTGGCTCAATATAGCACCTGAGTTGGTGAAATGGTTATGTACCACTTATTGTCGTGCCATCTAGACTAAGAAGTCCGTTTTGACAGCTATAAAAATGCTTTGTGAAGCGATGAAAAAAAAAAATTGGTTTCTTATAAACTCATTCTCGAGACATCAATTGAACATACTTAGAGAGTATGTAATTGACGACTTATCTACATTGCTTAAAACTAATTCTCAAGGCTTAACGTTTTATTACATGTAGGAGAACGAAACGTCAAAACGGACTTCTTAGAATGTCGCGAGTGTAATCAGTCGAGATTGTAGACAAATGAGGCTTGGCACATACTGCCACATAATTTGGCAACAATCACTCCAATGGGTCAATGACCATGAATAAATCAATTTTTTTCAGAATGTCCTGTATTCTGAGAAAACATTTCGGCAAAAATAAGGACGGTAAATTTTGATTGATTTGATAAGTGCTGTTCTTGTAATTAACTGTTACTTTCGTGTTAATTAGATAAACGTATTTTTTTTACTGTGAATCACTGTGTTCTTCTAAAATAGGCTACCTAATTCAGGATGAAAAACAAAATGAACTATGAATTATACCGGAACAGAGCTTTCAGTTACGTGTGATGCTTCATGTTTGCTAACTTTCTGAAGATGAAGATGCATGCATCGTTTTACATCGATCACTAAGTAAAAACATTCAGAATTTAGAGGTATTTACCTTGGTCAATAAGTTTTGTAATAATGGGAAACTTTGCATTATTAAGTTTTATCTTCTCGCTCAATAGCTCTCTCATGTATTCACCGGCTTTTTCATTTATTTTTGGATTATCTTCGCCATCTTGTTCTTGTTCGTTTGCATCTTGCGGCGCATTACGCTTGAAGTCACTACTGTTATATCCGTTTTTATCGTATTTTTCAGCCATTTCTAAATAGCTTTACAGCTACACACTATCAACATACACCACAAAAAATATTTACTTCAGAATTACACAGAATCAGTGACCGCCATGCAGAAGAAATCAATTTTATTGACGAATGACGCTGATGTAGAGGCCGGAGACCGGAGAGCCAAGCCGGGAGAGAGAATGGGGAATAAACAATGTGTTTATTGTCTACGGTTTCAGAGACATCCGGTAAAATAGGGCATTTCGATTGGCTGATTTCTTTTTCTTAATGTTGGTACTTTATTGTTAAATTGTCTATTGTACTAAAAGAGACCCTAGACGATCAAATCAAAGTAGGAGTGAGGCATATTTATCGTCACAGATCGAAATCACAGATATTAAAAAATAGCAGATAACAGTTGCTCCTAACGATAAAAAATATCTGTTACTTAAAATCACAGCTCCTCAAGACTGTTACTACAGCTATTACTGTTAAAACTTCGGATACGATTTTCGTCTTTAACGAAAAAAAAAAAAGATATTTGAGTGAGATTTAAATAAGTATTTATCGTCCTTACAAAAATAACAGGCTGCGTATTTATCGTCCGTGCAAAAATAACCAAAAGAAATAAAGAAGATATTCGAGTGAGATTTAAATACGTATTTATCGTCCGTACAAAAATAACGGGCTGCGTATTTATCGTCTGTGCAAAAATAACAGGCTGTGATTTAATAACAGATATTTGGAGCTGTGATTTTTTTGTCACAGTCACAGTGATAACAGATATCGTGTTTAACCTGTTACAACCCAACTCTAAATCAAAGGGCATCAGTACCTAGTTTCGAATCCAACTGATGTCAGATTAATCGACTTGTAGTAATACAACTTTACAGCCTTGTTTGTAAAATCGAATGAATGAAACGGAAACTCAAGTCGATGTTGCTATGATAAAAATGATTGGTTTTTTAATAACTTGCTACATTGGTCTCTGGACGCGAGGTGGATCCGCGTGGTAGCCCGCGAAATTCAATTTTCTTACGTTTCTTTTGTAATGTGCAGGTAAGTGTCAGGCAGGTTGTATCTTGATCAAAATATGATTCGCGACCATAACAAATATGTATTTATGGAATTATAATAATTTATACATCTCTCAAAGTTAGTGGAATAGTTTGCTTTCTAGGAAAAAAAAAGTAAAATACCATAATCTTGTATCATACCATCTTTACTTCAGTTAATGAGTTAAATTATCGTTTGATCCCTTTCGGATTTGATGAAGCCAATGTATCGAGATGATTTTCATTGCTAATTTGCAATTTTGTTACATGTTGTCGTCTTATTACAATCCGCACGGTATTAATTTTTTATCAATTTCTTAAATAACTTTAAAAAACTATTTATATTACAATTTAAAAAATAAATATATGAGCCCTTTCATTTGATAATGTCACATGGTACAGTTTGCAAAACTTTTTTATTTATTTTCATATTTGGCTTCAAATGTGACCTCCTTTAGTCCGCGCGCATTATCCAGCTTGGGAGGTTATTCAAAATTCATTTATTTACGTTAGATTCGGAGCAAATTGAGTGACAGACACATGAGTTATCCTTTATGGGTTCCGTTTTTTAATTCGGACGTAAAGAATCCTATATTATAGCAATAACCGACAAGACAAGACAAAAAATGATTCTGGTTAGATTTTAATACAAAAAGTGCCGTCCAGATATGCATCAGATATAGGTAACATTGCATCGCTCATCACTTTTCTTTTCCCTTCTTGTCTTTTAACTTGTGACGCGCCCGCGCATGTTGTATGACCACGATGTTGAACTCGCTGTCCGGTGCCATCATTATTTCGTTCTTTTTCGTATGGATTCGTAATATCATTATTTCTTCCAATGGATTCTGAAAAAAAATCAAAGAAGTTTGTTTCATTTTGTTTTTTTTTTCTGGATAAGTAGTTGGGTAAAGGTGTATAGTACGGTCAACTGCACCACAGTAACTGCACGACGCTAAGCATCTGCGTCGTTAGTCGTTGGTCTAGTGCATAGATATCCGAAAATATGCCTTCTATCTATATTTGTTCAAGTTCAAGTGTCGCCACCTTTTCCCCACTCCCGAAACTCACACAAAAGCAAAACAAATACATACTGCACACATGATGCTTTTATCGCACTCACACAACTAAATATGCGTCACACATTTGTTTTTATTTAATGCTCACATGCTCAAAAGGGGCTGGCATTAGAAAGTATAGATACAGCGACTGTACGCACACAAGCAACTCTATCCTCAACTAGGGATGAGGGGTTGATATAAATATTTGATCGATAAAAATATCGATGATATCTATGATGAAAACCGACTGCAAAAAAGAGAATATGTTTATTTTGACACAATTAAAACCAAATTCAGTAAAATCTAATTTATAGTTCAAAAGTCATTTAAAACTGAAATAAAATGCATAAAAATAACACCTCAAAAAAAAAAACCGCTGAAATAACTAGATCGAAGTGTAGAATATCTACTATGTTTTTTCAAATTTTTTATCCGTGTTATTTACGAATAAAACAAGTGTTACGCTTTTATAAATTTCTCTCCTCATAAAATATCCATTCCGGGGCCTTATATGAATCCGATTCTTAAGGAGTAAACAAACCCCAATTATATTATTTTATACTAGCTGTGCCCCGCAGTTTCACCCGCGTAGGTCGATCACGGTCCCGTAGGAGTATAAAGATAAAACGTATCCTATGTCTTATTCCAGGTCATGGTCTAGTCGAGTGCCCATCCTCTTCCCTCTAGAGTAGGGAAAGCCGCGGAGCCGCGGCGGCGGCGGCCAGCGTCGAACGGTTCGCGTATTGCATTTTTATACTGTGATAACTTCAAAATTAAATGACCGATTCGAATGAATTAAAAAGTATTTTACTGATACATAAATACCCTTGATGTTAAAACTATTTATTTAAATAAGAGTTAATAATATATTATGTTGATAAAACTCCTTCGGGAATAAACCATTCATTTCGTTATAGTGAGTCAATCTTAAAAGATAGACGTGCTGTCGCGGACTTTTTTTGAGAACTTTTAAAGAGAAACAATTCCATCATACATGATATTTGCGTACCTTAAACTTTTTACGTAGCGCACGCAACGGAAGCTCTCAAAAAGGTTTTCTCCCGTTTTTGCTTTTTCATGTATGCTCCGCTCCTATTGGTCGTAGTGCAGCGTGATGTTATATAGCCTATTACCTTCCTCGTTAAATGGACTATCCAACACAAAAATAAATTTTCAATGCCAACCAGTAGTTCCTGAGATTAGCGCGTTCAAACAAACAAAACAAACTCTTCAGCTTTATAATAATTATAAAATTAATTAATATAGATTAATTAGCAAATGTAATTATATAAATTGTATATTATATAAATCCGTAAGAACAACTTACAATTATCGATATCCATATCTCAGCGCTGCACACGCTTGCAGTGTTTTGCAATGCATCGTTTTGAAATGTCAGAATTAAATATTTATAAAATCCTTAAATATTATAATGAATGCTTTGATTTTTTACTTATCAGTGGTAGGACACGCCATTTGTCTTAAGGTTTGTTGTAATTGTCCTATTTTTTGCAAATAAGCACGGAACAATTCGGCATTTTGTAAAAATACGAAATTACAGTGACACGTTTCGATGGAAACATAGAATACACGATGCGCACCGTCGTCAGGCGCATATACACTCAGGTTGGCCAAGCTCAGGCGACATGTACCACGCCTCCAAGCCATATCCCTCGATATCCGTGGTCTAGTGGTTCCAAGCGCTACTGGTGAGCTGAGGTCCTGAGTTCGATTCACAGGTCGGTCAAAGTGTTTTTGGGTTTTTCTATAAATGGTGATACGTACCCGGTTGATGGCAAACTGGAGCTGAGTATACGCGATTCAGCGTCACCGACCGGCTGGAGCCGAGTATACCGGACACCACCGACGCACAGTGTTTCGTCTAGTACAAGCTAGCGAGACAAAAATATTTTTTTACTTATTTTAATTGTTTATGTATATTTAAGGTACCTTACGCTGTTTTGTGTTCTATACGTCAAAAGGTGTGGATGCAAGATTGAAGTAATCTCCTGATTTAACACTTTTGTTTACTGTTATCCCTGGTTGCTCTAATTCACAGCGTCTACATACCTACATACATACATACTTACTATGCCTGTAAGGCACTATATCTATATCTATACTAATATTATAAAGCTGAAGAGTTTGTTTGTTTGTTTCTTTGAACGCGCTAATCTCAGGAACTACTGGTTGGAATTGAAAAATTATTTTTGTGTTGGATAGTCCATTTATCGTGAAAGGCAATAGGCTACATCACGCTACGACCAATAGGAGCGGAGCATAAATGAAAAATCCTGTAAAAACGGGAAAAATATTCCTTTTTGAGAGCTTCCGTTGCGTGCGCTGCGTAAACGGTTTAAGTTACGCAAATATCATGTATGATGGAATTGTTCCTCTTTAAAAGTACTAAAAAAAAGTTCGCGACTGCATATGTCTATCTTTTAAGCTTGACTCACTATAGCCTTTTTTATGGTAATCAAATTTTTTCGTAGTTAATGTTTATTTGCGAAGGAGTTTTATCGTCATAACATTAATTCTTATTCAAATAAATAGTTTTAACATCAAGGGTATTTGTATGTTTATGTGTTTGTATGTAGCAGTAAAATACTTTTTAATTATTTCGAATCGGACATTTAATTTCAAAGATATAACGATAAAAAAAAGCAATACGCGAACCGTTCGACGCCGACGCCGCGGCTCCGCGACGCGCGACGTTCCCTACTTTAAAGAGGAGAGGATGAGCACACGGATAGACATGACCTGGAATAGGATATACGATACGTTTTATCGCTATATTCCCACGGGATCGACATCAACGCGGGTGAAACCGCGGGGCACAGCTAGTATTTACATATTTACAAAAAAAAACTCAGGGTATATTCAAATTAAAACCATAAATATGTGTAAAATAGGTATTTATTTATTCAGTCTATCAAATAACACACAATAATAGTCCAAAAATAACAAAAATTACAAACACATACGCATAAAAACAATATCAATCATAAAACCTATAAAATATCTCTTAAAACAAAATCATACAAAATAAAAATAATTTAGCTACAATAGGTAATGTTAAATCTAATATATGTATAAAAAATAAAACTAAAACATTATGAGAAATGACTACATAATAAAATAAGTAAACATAATTATTAACAATAAAAGATAATTCTATCAAGACGAATCTAATAGTCATAATCCGAAGATTCCTCATCACCACTCTCCAATTAGCTAGAATCTTCTGATAACGAATAATCCCCCTCACTAAATTCGTGGACTGAATGTTGATTGGGATGGTAATGAAGGTGGGACAATCAACTGCAGAACTTCTGGTGGTAACTTAGTACCCACACTTAGAAGATGTCCACTCTTCGTTCAATTTTAATGGAATGCTCGAAATTGTCATTTTGAGTTTTCTCAGGGAATCTTCAGAAGCATCTAATATATTATGTTGTACACATATTATATAATAAAAAATGCGACATTCTTCAAAAATCTTTAGTTTTGTCATAGTTACGACTCGTTCTGAAACATAGTAAATATTTTTACTTGTGGGCATTTTCGGGAGCCAGAATATATAGTAATCTATGCGTGAATGTTGTTATTATAACATTCAGAAGAATCAAGCTGGATATATGTGGATAAAAAAAATTGCAACTTCAAAGTTTAAAATTAAGGAAAAATATATGAGATTATTTTAACATACTTATAAACTCTAATTACAGCAAAAAGGTACATGTTTTTTTGTTTAAACAAGTCGGAAAAGTAAGTACACATCTTCAACATTAGAATCCATAAAAAAAATCCTTTCACTTTACTATTAATTCTAAGAGAGGTTTGACAAAAGTGTTCCAAAAATGCGACTAATCTGCAAATGAAAATTGTACTCCCTTTTTATTTAACTTTGACCCCTCCACAAAACTACTTATTGAAGTGAAAAACAAAATTTTTTTTAGAATTCCTTACCTGGGAAGGGTTGTTTACAAGTTGTTATCACGAATTCTTGGAAATAACGTCATGAATTTTGTCCCGCTAGCTAGTACTTATTGGAAATTAAGAGGCTCTTTTATGGATCAAACGACTTTTTATTCAATAGAACTGACACGAGTACATTTTTATAATCGACTTACATATTCCAAACAACATTTAGTTTTCTTATTAGGTATACAACCTCCATCACGCACCCTAAATCTACAGCATGATGCATGCGCAAGATTACATCAAGTACCTACCTAACATATTTCCTACATGTGCACGCACCCTTAAACTACTTAGTGTGCATATAAGTACGGAGTACATTCAGCTGGAGCTATCGTTCACTGATATCCAATCTACTTCTATTATTCTGTTCTCAACACAGCTCAATAACAAAAATACTAAAGACAAACAAAATAAAATTATATATTACAAATCATAATATCTCAAAACAAAATCACATCAAAGACAATATTAGTTAAAAATCATTACATCACACATTACTCGCCCCCCTTAATAGAATTTTTTTCTAAAAGTTGCTTATTTTTTGGGCCTGGTAGTGATTTCGTTAACATATCAGCTACCATTTCTTGTGAAGGCATATATTTTACCTCAACCGCCTCATTGACTGTAGCTTCGCGAACGTAATAAAACCTAATATCGATGTGTTTAGTTCTGTTATGGTTCATCTTATTTTTAGCTATTTTATGTGCCGACAGGTTGTCGTTGTAAATGACTACCGGTTTGTCAGAAGACCCCTTTGTTAAACTTCTTAACAAATTTCTTAAATAAATAGCTTCTTTCGATGCTTGACTAAGGCCTATATATTCTGCCTCTGTGGAGGACAGCGCCACTCACCCTTGCTTGCGACTTTCCCAAGATACTATATTATCTTCTAGTCTGAAAATTAAACCTGTACAGGATTTTCTATCATATGACCCACCCCAATCCGCGTCTACATACCCATTTAATTCTAGGTTACCCGTTTTCTTAAACATTAGTCCAAAGTTCGACGTCCCCTTTAAATATCTAAGCACCCGTTTAGCACATTTAAAATGTAATTCATCGTAACTAGAATTAAATTGTGACAAACCACTAACAGCGTGCGCGATATCGGGCCTAGTACTTTGAGCTAAATAATTAAGACAACCTATGAGAATTTGATATGGCAACTTACAACCGGATTCTGAAGCTTTCTCCAATTTGAGACCTACTTCCATTGGGGTAATGACTGATTTACAATCCGTCATATCAAAATCCTTCAAAACATTAAGAAATTATTGTTCTTGATCAAATTTATTGAAATTGAAATAAATCGCATTTTTATCTCTTTTAAGTCTAATGCCTAACACGTGTCTAGCAGGACCTAAATCCTTAACTTTAAACCTTTTAAGCAGGCCATTTTTTAATTTCTGCTTTTCGGTTTCGTTATTTTTGGAATAAAAAATAAAAATATCGTCGACGTAGATGACTGCTACTATTCTATTTCCATCGCTAAACACCTTTTGATAAAGACATGGTTCTATTTTTGACTGTACGAAACCTAAATTGAGCATCTCCTGATCTAGCTCATGGAACCAAGCGTTTGACGCTTGTTTGAGTCCATACAACGATCTTTGCAATTTACATACCTTTGTCTCTTGACCTTCAACAATCGCCCCCTTAGGCTGAAGCATGTAGATGTCCTCTTTTAGCTCGCCATACAGGCAAGCAGTCGTAACATCCCATTGGTCGATGAGCCAATCATATTCTACACCTAATGAGAATAGTAATCGCAAGGTTGAGCTTCTTACGACCGGAGAATACGTTTCATTGTAGTCTATTCCACGTACCTGCGTAAATCCTTTAGCTACCAGCCTAGCCTTATATTTTGACACGTTACAGTCACTGTCCCGTTTAATTTTAAAAACCCATTTACAATGTATTGGCTTTTTGTCACGTGGTAAGTCTACCAGTGACCAAGTCTGATTCTCGTCCAATGATTTTAGTTCATCATCCATAGCTTTTTGCCATAATTTAGAATCAGGCCTTGTCAATGCTTCTTCAACGGTTATTGGATCGCCATCAATTTGCGCGATCGCATTATATAATATAGGCTTGCGCTCGCGAAGATTGTATCTTCGTTCTGGTTCTGCTGTACTGCTCGTGGTAGCAACCGTTTCATCAGGCGCCGCACCCGCCTCAGTGACAATACACTCCGCTTCATGAAACTCTTCTTCATCTTGAATAATATTATTAGATGCACCACTTTCAACCACAGGTTCTATTCGTTCCTCCTCTATATAAATAGGAACAACTGTGTTCTTCGTCATGTCGGTACCATCTCCAGGAAAAACATTTTCCAAGAATTTTACATTTCTTGAGAATGTTATCTTACCTGTTTTTGGGTTCATCAGTCGATAACCTTTAGTAAATTCACTGTAGCCGATGAAAATCAATTCTTCCGTCTTCATATCAAGCTTTTGCCGTTTCTGTTTAGGTTTCAATGCATATGCTTGACAACCGAAAATTTTCAAATGACTCAAGTCCACTTTTTTATCTGACCAAAGTTCTTCAGGCACTTTATTAGTGACAGCCTTTGCCAGGCTTCTATTCTTTAAGTATATCACTGTGCATACCGCTTCGACCCAATACTTTTTACTAAGTTTGGCCTCACAAAGCAACGTTCTTGCTTTCTCAATGATCGTTCTGTTCGCCCTCTCAGCCACACCATTTTGCTCAGGCGTATAAGGTACCGTCTTCTGATGTTTTATACCAGCTGACCTTAAAATTTTATCGAAGGCTTTGGTTACAGAATTCTTTACCATTGTCAAATCTAAGGCACTTTATCGACTTTCTTGTTTGCTTCTCCACTTCTGCCTTATATTCACGAAATTTATCGAGGGTTTGACTCTTATTTTTCAAAAAATAAACATGCTTCTTACGCGTATAATCGTCGATAAACAACAACATATATCGAGATCCACTGAATGATGGTTCTTCCATTGGTCCGCATAAATCACTATGTATAATTTCCTCTTTCGCTCGTGTACCTTGATTTTTGATAGAGCTCTTACAAGTCTTTCCATTTATGCACGGAACACATGGTTCAATTTTATCACTAGAATTAAAATTCAATCCAGTCACCATACTTTTCAATGAATTCATATATTTTTGTCCTAAATGTGCTAATCTTCTATGCCAAATATTTGACAAAACTTCATTCGATAAAGTCAGATTGACAACACAATTTTCTTTTTCAATTAACTCGAAAATTCCATCAACCTCTTTGCACGTTGCTACTATTTTAATATTCTATTTCTCTTAATATTCTTAAAATTAAATTCATAGAAAGTCCGGGAACATGATAAACATTCGTTAGTAGGAGTTCAGTGGCATTTTTTACATTTGGGATGGCATTACCACTCCCTGTGACTCTCATTTCGTCTCCATTTGCAACTTTTATCTTTAAGTTATTCTGTTGCCTTTTGTAATTCAGCAATTTTCCGGCATCGTTCGTCATGTGGTTCGAGCATCCACTGTCCAAGTACCATCGGTCCTTTTTCACCGTGTTCGTCATACTCAAGCATGGATTCGCTCTCTTACTGACTTTGCATTCAGATGCGTTATGCCCTTCTTTATGACACTTAAAGCACTTAAATACCTTCTTTTCCTTGCTGAACTTCTTTCTATTTTGCGCCGTTGTTACCATCGCTTGCTCTCCATTTTGAATATTTTTGCTCTGTCGGCTTGCTTCTTGCATCAACTTTGACTTTATCTGCTCCAGTTTAATTTCTTTTCCACTTGTTGTCTATCGCCATTATAAATGGGTTGTAATCTGACGATAAACCGCTTAATAATATCGAAATTATCCACTCATCAGAGATTTTAGCATCAATGTCTGCAAGTTGTTGTGACAAACAATTTATTTTAGAAATATATTTCTCCATGGTTTCGCAATTTTCTGGTCTACATTGTCATAACTCTCGTTGCAATCTGATTCGCCCCCTTGTCTTCGTAAGCCTCGCTGAGACTCACCCAAACCTCACGTGCTGTCTTCGCACTATACACATGTGCGAAACAAGCAGGCTCTAGCAGCAAACATATCGTTGTTCGAGCCTTCCAATCAGTGTCTTTTAAATCTGCTGTTATCTCCGTGGCTTCAATGGCTTTGAACCAGTTTTTTTATTCTAAATAATTTCTCACCACGAACTTCCAGTTAGCGAAGTCTTCAGTACCGTTCAATTTTCTAATTCCACAAATTGAACCTGAATGTTCTTCTGCCATGACGAGACTTGTGCAATTTTATAGACCGCAGTTTTTTGGAGCCTAGGTCTGGGCCATAACCTGAGGCCATAACCTATTGGAAATTAAGAGGCTATTTTATGGATCAAACGACTTTTTATTCAATAGAACTGACACGAGTACATTTTTATAATCGACTGACATATTCCAAACAACATTTAGTTTTCTTATTAGGTATACTACCTCCATCAGTACTAGACGAAATACTGTGCGACGGTTCAGTTTCGATGACTGTTCAGAGAGAATTTGAGAATGTCAGAGAGAAGTGCGCCTAAAGTGTCTGCTACACGGTCGCCAACCGCGTCCCGACAGAGTTGACCGTGTTGGTTTACAACCGTACATGATGGTTTACTACCTTTGAAACAGCTCTGCCGGTCGCCAATCATGGTCACCTCTGTAGGGAAGCGGTTGGCACTTTAAGAAGTTTTCAAAAATCATACCAGTTCCTTGACATACATTTGTGACAGCATACCAAACTTATGTAGAGCTCTTCCATAATTCGTAGCGCTCGTGACACTAACATTCGTCAATATCGGAGCCCCTGGCAGAAAGCATCATATTAATATTAATACTCGCGACATGTTTATTCTGTCTGATTTGCGCATGATATCGTCCTCGGAGATGAAATGTAACTCAAGGACGAGCGCCTTTGTCTTCGGGTGAATAATAAAATGCAGATTGTTTTTGTAACATAATATAACAGAATGGTGGATGTATGCTGGGAGTGGGGATAATGGTTACGAAATTAAATAATCTTTTATTGAAACGAACAAACTCAGTTTACAGAAACTGTGTGTTCGATAACAACTGCATTAGTATAAAGGCTCCCACAAACAGGCGCGACTTGTAGCGCGATCTTTACCGAGGTTGGTCCGTGGATGGGTGATCATATCCATTACATACTTGCGACCACTAGACCGACGAGGCAGTCTTTTGCTCAAGCGTCCGGCAACCATGGTATAGTCACCGGCACGTAACTTGGCAAGGTTTTGACGTATTGGGAGTAAGTTTGCGCAAGTAAACTTAGTGCAACAAAAAAACTGACACTAATTGAATGTCATTAATCAATGGTTATTGCCATAATTTATTTTTGAACATGTCTGTTAAGTAAAACTAGCGAAAATGAATTCTGCGCATCTACGACTTTTGCCAAGTTACGTGGACTGTACCCCTAAAATTGTATGGTTAACGCTAAGCTCGGGCGTTTGAGTGCCGAGTTACTTATCGTACCTTCTTTATTAGTCATTATCACTCCTTCTACGGAATCGTCGTCCATAATTCGGTCCACAATTGGATTTGATGTGTTTATTACAGCCGTCTGAAATCAGGAAAAGTGTGTAAAGATTTCTTAACAACAAGCCGTGTCCCCGATGGGTATCCCATACTTTCATTTAAATTAAACACTGAGTAAGGATTTTTTTTGCATACTTTTCTTGCTTTTGGATCTTGAAATAAAAGTAGAAAATGTAAAGGTATTTGTGTAAAACATATGCTTCGTTCCAGGTATGTACCGTTTGCCATGCAAACCATTCCATCCATTGTAGTTTTACACCACTCATAAAAGGACAGTAAACTGCCAATTTTCACCACTAGAGGCGCTAGTAGTAGAAACATACACCCTCTCAGAAACTGCAAATTTTCACCATTAGAGGCGCTAGTAGTAGAAACATACTCCCTCTTAATATTATATAAGCCAACTTTGTTCCAAGTTTCAATCTTTACCCAGTTCCAACTGATATAAAGTTCTTGATATAAAAGGACAACTGAACGCCACCGAACTTTGTCGTGCAGTCGTGGCCGAAGATGCGACCCATTGTACGGCTCAATTCACGTTTGGATTTGCTTCACACATTGTTTGTGAGCCCGTTGCTCGGCCAACGTATAGTACCTCTTTGCGTGTATTTTTGGCGAACGCGTTCGCCCAACGCAAAATACACGCACTGCACAACTGTGTACTGGAGGCTTTAAGCACTTTTTGCCACATTTCTATTATTCAATAACTATAAATACTAATTTGACCACGCCTTCCAAAAAAGGTGCTTTGCCCTATTAGGTATTCTCTCTGGTTCGGCTCCAAAGTCTGTCTCAAACAATTAATAATAAAAATACCAATCATAAAATAAACGCGTTTTGCCTACATGAGATGTCGCAAATAGAAGAAAAAACAAAAGATGATAAACATTAGTATTTAAAATTAAGAATATAAAAAGCAACAATATCTGAAATGTTTAACGAAACGCCCCAATTATTTTTCTCTGCTAAGTACTTACTGTTCTGACCAGCCACTCATCTCTCGTGTCTTTCAGTAGGTTAGTTATTATTTTCATTATAACGACGACTCATAAACTTTCTGTAACAAACTAACAACAGTCCAAAACTTTGGTAATCTCTATGCAGGAAAGGGAACATAGAAGAGAGACCGGAGTCTCGCTTCTCCTTCTAAAAGAAAGCGCGAATGGGCTAAGGCGTCGTTCACATTGCGACTCATAGCGCGGCGCGAGCAGGGCGCAGGGGAGTGTATAGGTACTTATACAACCTGATACTGACCTGCCAATAGCAAAAAACTAATTTCGCGGGTTACCTTGACGCAATCACCTTAAGTTGAGATTATGATCTAATACAAAATACATCTTTCCTTATAACAAATCAAATCAAGATCGTTTATAATGTGGTAGGTGCAAAATAAACATGTGTAAAATTCAGTGCATTGCGCTATGTAGTGATGGCATGCAAATATTTAACAGATTTAGTAGGTATTTTAGTTAGTTAAATGGTTTTATTCGGTAAGGAAAAGGATATACCTCTAAGTCTAACATAAGACATATGTCAGTATGTCGCACTTTGAAGATGCTCAACGCCCTTCCGATTGCCAACCCTGAATGTGATGTGTTTGCGGATATTCGTCAATTTTATACCATTCGGTATAAAATTATGCGTATTTGTCTTTACCCCATTTGAAATAAGATTAGACATTTAAATAAGCCTTTTTTACAGTCCGTTCAACCGATTTTGAGTTCTATTGCTTTGGTGGCACGACAAATGGCGGCTGCAATAGACAGTTGGTTTTGTGTAACGTTTTTTGCTTTTAATACCATCCTTATGCCTACAGTATAGACGTCAAAATCGGTTGAACGGAGTGTATAGAGGTTTGTTTGAATGTCTAATCTTATATCAAATGAAGTATAGTGTTGTGTGAGATAAAACATGCAAGGAAGTCCACTGTTCCATGTTAACTTAAATTAGACATAACAATGTTTCTATGTTAATTAATGTAATTAGTGTTGTGCCGTTTTAATTAACTATAAATAAATAATAAGAAAAACTACGATTTCCGGCACATGCAATGCTTTCATGGAACCATATTTAAATTGATCCAATTTTTTTTTACTGTGGCACGAATATTGTTTTACATAATTATTTATATATATATATTATATTATTTTATTGGGTGACCTGCTTTTTTATGCGGATTCATAGTTACGTTTCTAAAGAAAGAGTACTTACGTAAGATTAGATGTGGTGTATCTTGTAAGTCTTGTTCGATGTTTTGCCGCACGCACACCGCGAGCTCGTCGTCGTCGCAGCCATCAAGAGCTCATTCGTTTTACTGACCATTCGAAATGCGACCAACTCGTCGGCCATATCCTGTTGGTTATGAAAGACTTACGTAAAAAGTTTACATACCTAACTTTGTCCAAGAAAATCATAGATACGCACACCAGAGGCCTTAGTGTGAGTTTCATTTAACCATCTCGACATTACGCATCGACCGCGTTCGGCACTCGGATTGGCCTTTCGCCAGTGAAGGCCAGTGAAGGGCCAATCGGAGCGCCGAACGCGGTCGATGCGTAAAATCGAGATAGTTAAAAGAAACTCACACTAGGGCCTCCGTAGTAACAACACCAGCCTATTCTGAAATTAAAAAAACCGGCCATGTGCGAGTCGAACTCGCGCACGAAGGGTTCCGTACCATTATCTATAAAAACGGCAATTTTTTTTATAATAACAACGTTTGTTGCATGCGAGCCCCCTTAAATATTTATTTTATTCTGTTTTTTAGTAATTCTTGTTATAGCGGCAACAGAAATACATCATTGCCCGCGGTCTACGAAAATGACCTATCTAGGAATACTAATAACTATTAAATTGCTAAATTGCGTGTCTATTGCCTTTTTATTTGTTTGTTTGTGTCAACTTTCATTTCGAAACGGAGCGACCGATTGACATTATTTTTATTATTTTATTCAATAAAACAGGACAGATATATGAACTACGCGGAGAGAAATATCGAACCGAGTTAGTTTGAGTTATCTCTTAATTAATATTATTTGATGTCCACAAGTTGTAGTCGAGAGTCGAAAGCTCAGTCGGTGTCTAAGAGTCCTCCTAGATGAAATTACAAAACGCCCCTAAGGCTCTACACAACGCCCCCATTTTTTTTTCTGGGTCTCTTACCGCCCCCTTTAGGCCTACAGCACCCACAAGGGGGCGTTATCGCCCACTTTGGGAAAGGCTGGTCTAGTATGTTGTTTGTATTTTATTTTTAAACTGATGGGGATTTGTGAATGTTTTTTCCACAAATCCAATATGATCTCGATGAGACGTCAAAGTGGATTTATGGGGAAAAAAAACACAAATCCCCAATGATGGGAATTGCAATGGGGATTAGTGGAATAACCCTACTACATATATTTGAGCCGCCCGTTTGAGGTTTTTTTGGCGGCTGCTGCAGGTGCAGAATACCTCAAACGGCGCAAATATAACAACCTTATTGGTTGTTAAGTTATGTTTGATGTTACTTAGTAAATTAGAGGGTGGTTGAAAAAACTTATATTACGCAACTGATAGTTTTAATTAGAAAAATACACGCATTGATAGGTACATAATATTCTATTGGAGTTAGGTCCAATAGAATATTATACTGGGTGTTAGGGTAGACACCGTTATCCTTGAAACTAGTGGTTTAATGTCATCTATACTATACTTTTTCTATGGAACCAACCATGAAATCGCGAAAAAAAAAACAGCTGTTCCATACATTTGTGTTCACTTAAATCGACAAAATGTATGGAAAAGCTGATTTTTTTGCGATTTCAAAGTTGGTCCCAAAGATAAAGTATATTATAGAGTACACCAAACCACTACTTTCAGGTATAACGGTGTCTACCCTAACACCCTGTATATTACAAAATAATTACAATTCACTTAAAGAGAAAACATAATTTGGTTTAAATAATCAATGTGCCATCAAGCGTAGCTTAGAATAAAATATTACAATAAAATATTGACACTTAGTACGTATCTTAAAACTAAACAAAACATTATAATAACACAGTTATTAATACGACTCATTAATAGTTTTGCCAAACAAAACAAATCAGAAGTAGGTATTTCTAAGCAGGGAACAGTAGAATGTTAACGATGCGGGTACGGTGAGAGGTTTTTCTTTAGACCATTGATATACATAATATGTTATAATGGACCTACCGGTGGTCTATGTACCATAACTAGTATTTTTTTACGCCCAAGCGCGGGGGGCCGTAGCATTTGCTACAGCTGCTACTCGGATAATCCGGCCCTCATTCGATATATTTAATGATCTGTCACCTGGTTGCGATGTGTAGTTGTATCTATAAAGGTTTTAATAATTTCTATATCACTACGTATTTTATTAATGTCTTCAACTAGTTTGTTCAACTCGTTATCTGGGCCCTCTGACTCACGTGGTTCGCCACCATCTTTTTTGATAATAACTTTATATATTTCATCCAGTTTCGTTTGGTACAGCATCATGTTTTGCTCTTCGTCCGATTGCCATTCTTTAACTGTGCCTTTTAAAAAATGGCTTCTTTTATATCATCCGGTAAATAATAACCGTTACTGCGCGTAGCTTTACGTGGTCTTAAAACGATACGGTTCTCCCATTTTACGTTCTTAAACAATCGTTTGTATAGACTCGTTGGGAGTTTTTTTTTAATGAAATTATAACAACCGATGTCTTCGAATGATTTTATGAAATGCAGCTGTTTTTCCAATCTGTTTATGTTACCTATGATTTCTAAGCTACTGACATCACTAACGGCAACACCGACTAAGAGATTCATTAGAATTATTGAAACAAGTATCAGAAATGACAAAAATATTAAACGTATCATAATAATTATCTCATTATAACTAAGCTCAGCTGTCATCATGACCATCGTCGAGAGAGGAGAGAAGACCAGGGGCAATGAAATGGCTCTTGTGCGTGGAACTGTATCATAAAGCTTATGGAGAAGCCAAATACGAGGAAGCAGAATGATACAAGAATCTGAAAGGAAAAAAAGAAATATGTAATTACAGAAGAAAAAAAACACCTATCAATATTGGATTTTTATGTAAATGCGTGTGAATTTGAAACAAATATTTATAAAATTACACTCTCTTTGGGCAGTTGTGTAATAAGCTCACCTTAAATACGTTTGTCGCCACTTTTCCGTACATCAGAATATAATACCCATAGCCCGGGAGTCTGGAGAGCACGAACATCATTCTGACCCAGGAGAAAAGCAGTGTGGCTGAGCTGAAGAGCCGCACCCACTCTGGAATGGGTTCTGAATCCCAAGACACAAGTCGAGGTAAGATACCCGCAAGCGTAGTGGAAAACAATTTCACTAACATCTCTAGAGATTGAAGGTACCTCTTGGTTTTCATATTAATGACGATGATCTCCTGATGACAAAAAAAATGTTTTTATCTGTTAATAATATAACCGACAAACACTTGCATTAAGAATTGATATATTGGTAATTTTACCTGTGCATTTAGTAAGCAGGCCGTTAAATATATTATATAAATCCAAACTTTACTACGAAATATATTTGGCACATCTTCTATTTTTATGTTTTTATAAAAGAATATAGAGAGGGCAAATACGTTGAGAGACAATACAAAACACACGTGTAACGCCAAAGTTCCATAGAAAAATGGTAATAATGATCTCCATTATAGGTATAAAAAGCTTTGCACCAAAGGATGAAGGAGTAGCCTGTTCTGGCCATGTCTATTTCCAGTAGCATTCATAGCCTTGATTACCCCCATGTGAAGCATGTCTGATTTAGGGAATAAAACGTCTACTTCAACCTCACAGTTAGATTCCTGACCTTTGCAAGTTATATATGAATCGAATATTTCTTGCAAGAATTCAGTTGGTTTTGATACGTTATTCATCAAGAGTTCGATGGGGACATACTCTCTTGGTTTGGTGAAGTAGTAACTTTCATTTACATTTTCGCCGCCAGATAGGTCAGCTCCGTTGCGGAGTAGTAATTCAATATATTTTTTGTTTCCACGATAACAAGCTGCATGCAATGGTGATCGACCGTCGGTAACAACGTGAACAGTTCTACTGTCATGTTCTATAATCATTTCTGTTATTTCATAATGGTTTTTAATTACAGCTGCATGCAAAGGTGAGCTCTTTACTAAGCGGTGGCCCATAACACCGAAGCAATATATATTAACTTCAGCTCCTTTAGAGATAAGCAATCTTGCACAATCGGGTCGGTTATATCCAACAGCGTAAAATGACGGTGGACCAAAGTAGTTAAATGAGTTGATTAGATTTGTTATATTGATTGTCTTGTATGGGTAATTAAGTAAACATTCTAGTATATCCTTGCTGTCTAGTTTGGCAGCTGAATGTAACACCAAATCTTGGTTTCCTCTGGCCTGTTAGTCATTAGGAACACTTTTAAGAAATTTCTAGTCAGGTCATGGTCTACCCATAACTGTACTCGATAAAATAATGGCGTTGTGCAAATGACTCGATTTTCTGAATTGTGGTGTTAAGATTTTCGGCAGGATAGTGACCATCCGTACAATATACTATTATACTATATAGGAATTCTATAATTTCTGTTAATGCTATGAATATGCTTTACGCTTTTGGTAACAAATAAAGATTTACAAATGTTTCATCGGTTCTAAAGTTACTAATATTATAAATTTGAAAGTAGGTAACTCTGTCCACTCGGTCAAAAGTTATTATAACTTGGCTCGGAAAGGAGCGGTTGAGTTTACCAGTGTACTCGATAAGAAGATCAGTCTCTGAAGTACGAGATTGCATAAAATAACCTATAATTAATATCAGTTATCACTCACTCTCTCTCCAACATCTAATATTATCCATTTTTTTTTTCGTCCTTATAAGTATTCTATTTATTTTGTATTTTGTTTACTCATTGTATTTTATGTTTCTTTAAGTTTATTTTAATTTTATTACCTACTATGTTGTTTTGTGGCAAATGTGTATACCTGTGTATACCTGTAATAGGCATTCATACCAGTAATTTTTAATCTTACTGTTCTGTTCTAGTTGCTTTTGTATGTACTGCTGTTGGTGTACCAAATAAATAAAAGGCGCTGTGCAAATGGCGCGATCTTCTGAATCGTGGTGTTAAGATTTTCTGCAGGTTAGAGTCCATCGTCCATACAATGTACCATAGTTTTCTTTCATTAATCTTTCCGACAGTTTCATACTTCCGCGTCCAAACTTTCCACTAATAGGCGATGAGGCGTAATAGTACATTGCGATACTAGTGTGTTCTATTGGATATTACAGTCGAGGCGGTATTATTCGATTTCGTATTCGATAAGGTAGCCGAGAGTAGGTAGTAGGAGTAGGTAGCATTGGTAATAATCAATGCACACGCGTTTCATACGACGTTTTGCAACAAACTTGCGAGGAAAATAAACAGACTTGTTGTAAAAACTTATGCTACAATAACGTAACTATACATAGAGATGATAGATTTATAAAGTTTAACTGACCTTTGTTGCCAGGTACTGACTATACGGAGTTTCTTTTAAAAACTTCTACGTCAGTTGATGGCAATACTTTAAATTTTGTATTTTTGATAGTAATTAACCACACAACGAAAACGATAATAAATATTTATGGAAAATGGCGAGCTGGTTTTGTTTTTCCATAGGTGTAAATAAAAGCACTGGCAAAACCGTTAGACAGCCTATACAACAAAATATGATTTGAATAAGAAAAAAGAAATACAAAAAAAAAAAAACTATAGCTAAACGTATCATGGCGGAGTCAAATCTATTTATTATTATTTACGCTCTTCTCCCCTACGTGAAATCGTATTTTTTTATTAAGAACGGCAGGTCGATATTGCACCAAATTACACATTTACTATATATGGATGATTTAAAACTATACACTGATAAAAATAAAGATTTAAACGATTTATTAAATATCATAACAACATTTTCAAAAGACATAAGAATGGATTTTGGACTAGACAAATGCCGGAAAATATAAAGAAAAGTAAGATTATAGAAGAAAACTACTCTACAGACACTGAAGAAGTGATAGAAGCGATGAAAGACGAAGAACTGTATAAATATTTAGGTCCTATTTAATCAACCACGATTGTTAGAACATAGGACTATTAAGGATAAACTAAAAACAGAATACAATAGTAGAATACATTCGTTATGCAAAATGCGCCTATCTAGTAAAAATTTATTCAAATCCATAAATACGTACGCGATTCCTATACCTACTTACTTAATCTTTCGATGTAATAAAATGGTCTAACACAGAATTACATGCTCTTGAAGTTAAAACAAGAACCACACAACATAGATATCACTATCCCAAGTCAGCAATAGAAAGAGTTATAATGTCCAGAAAAGAAGGTGGCAGGGGACTAATCGAAATATCACATCTTCATAAAATACAAGTCATAAACTAAAAACAATTTTTCATGCGGAAGAAAAACATCACTTACAAAAACAAATCTGAGTTCCAACAAATACCAGTGGTATTAGTTTTTGGTATTAGAATGGAATAACTCATAGATAAAATAGGACCCTTAAGGAAAACCAGGAAGACCGATAGGTATTCAATCAAGTCATATTTCCCGGTCTTCTTACTTCGAATACTAAAGGTTTATTTTCAGTACATACAAACACACATATTAGTCTTACATATTATGCCTAAGTGATATGAAGTCGAGTCATTAGAATTAACATTGCAAAGTAAAATTTAATTTTAATGAATCCTACTATCCTACTAATATTATTAATGTGAAAGTTTGTGTGTTTGGATGTTTGTTACTCAATCACGCAAAAACGGCTTAACGGATTTGGATGTTTGGCACACAGATAGTTTATAACCTGGATTAACACATAGGATACTTCATCCCGGTAGTAGGTTCCCATGGTATAATTTTCGACATCTACACGGGCGAAGCCGCTGGCAAAAGTTCGTTTCATATAAATATTTCCGACTTAGTTAATGATTCAGAACCTTTATAGATAGAATAGGACCCTTAAGGAAAACCAGGAAGAACGATAGGTATTCAACCGTATGCCGTACATAGCAAATTACCTTCCCAGAATAATAACTAGAATCCCACCTTGGTTCACACCCGTGAGGTTCTGAAAATACCAGGAACTAACCTGAGAAAAAGAAATTTGAAAACCAAAATAATAATAAAAAGCCTTTATTCGCTGACCAAATATAGTACAGTTTTAACTTAAGTACATGAACTTAATTTTTAAATCTAGTTTAATAAAACATTCTTCAGCAACCAATTTGTTGAAGATGAATACATATGAGCAAAAATGTATTTAGGTTTGAAGTTAAAACGCAGTCAAAATGAATGCATTGTTGAATACGAATTGGCCTCTCTAGTTCTTTCTAATTATAAATTATTATTAATTATAACAAGTAATGGTGCAGACTAATTACTACTAAAAGAGTGACGTTTAGTTGCATCTATGGAGTTTTTAATTATTTCTATATCACTACGTATTTTATGATTATCTTCAATTATTTTTTTAATATCTTCCATTATTTTGTTCAACACATTATCTGGGCCCTCTGACTTAGGCGGTTCGCCAGCATCTTTTTTGACAATAACTTTATGTATTTCATCCAGTTTCGTTTGGCAAAGCATCGTGACTTGCTCTTCGTCCGATAGGCTTTTCTGTAATTGAGCCTTTTCAAAAATGGCTTCTTTTAAGTGAGCCGGCAAAATATGACCGTTAGTGCGCGTAGCTTCACGTGGTCCGAAAACGATAACGTTCTCCCATTTTATGTTCTTAAACCACCGTTCGTATAGACTCGTTGGGAGTATTTTTTTAATGTAATTATTACAACCGATGTCTTCGAATGATGTTATGAATTGCAGCTGTTTTTCCAATCTGTTTATGTTACCTAAAATTTCTAAGCTATTGACATCACTAACGGCAACACCGACTAAGAGATTCATTAGAATCATTGAAACAAGTATCAGAAATGACAAAAATATTAAACGCATCATAATAAGAGATGCTGAAGCGTCCTCAGCGCTCTTCTTATTAATTATTTCATTATAACTAAGCTCAGCTGACATCATAACCATCGTCGTCAGGAAAGAAGACCAAGGGCAATCAAATGGCTCTTGTGCATGGAACTGTATCATAAAGCTTATGGAGAAGCCAAATATGAGGAAGGCGAATGATACAAGAATCTGAAAGGAAAAAAAAAAGAATAATTACAAAAAATATAAAACCTACCAATATTGCACCTACCTAATATATAAATGTGTGTAAATTTGAAACGACTTTATACAAAATAAACTCACCTTAAATACTTTGGTCGCCACTTTTCCATACATCAGAACATAATACCCATAGCCCGGGAGTCTGGAGAGCAGGAACATCATTCTGACCCACGAGAGGAGCAGTGTGGCTGAGCTGTAGAGCCGCACCCACTCTGGAATGGTTTTTGAATCCCACGACACAAGGTGAGGCAAGATAATAGCAAGCGCAGTGGACAACCATTTCACTAAGCTCTCTAAACATAGAAGGTACCTCTTGCTTTTCATATTAATGACGATGATCTCCTGATGACAAAAAATTAGTTTTTACTGTTAATAATATAACCGACAAAAACTTGCATTAGGAATATTGATGATTTTACCTGTATTATTAGTAAGCAGGCCGTTAAATATATTATATAAATCCAAACATTACAACTAAATATATTTGGCACAGGTTCTATTTTGTCTCTAGACCAGAACAAGGACAGGACAAACACGTTGAGAGACAACACAAAGAACACGTGTAACGCCAAAGTACCATAGAAAAATGATAATAATGATCTCCATTTTAGGTACAAAAAGCTTTGCACCAACGGATGAAGGAGTAGCCTGTCCTGGCCATATCTATTTCCGGTAGTATTCAGAGCTTTGATTACCCCCATGTGTATCATGTCAGATTTAGGGAATAAAACTCTATAGTCTACTTCAACCTCACAGTTAGTTTCCTGACCTTTGCTAGTTATATATGAATCGAATATTTCTTGCAAGAATTCAGTTGGTTTTGATACGTTATTCATCAAGAGCTCGATGGGGACAAACTTTCTTTGATTCCCGAAGTAGTAACTTTCATTTACATTTTCGCCACCAGATAGGTCAGCTCTATTGCGGAGTAGTAATTCAATAATTTTTTTGTTTCCACGACTACAAGCTTCATGCAATGGTGATCGACCCTCGACAACAACGTCAACAGTTCTGATGTCATGTTTTATAATCATTTTTGCTATTTCATAATGGTTTTTAATTGCAGCTAAATGTAACACGGTCGTTTCACCCGAACGCAATTGGTTGTGACTTATCCATTCGTTAGTTAGCGGGTTGTCCTCTTGAAGTATTTCTTTGTTGCTCAATTGTGTTGCAATATAGTCCTTTGGAGATTCTTCAGTGGCCTGTAAGTCAGTAGGTACACTTTTAAGAAAGGAGATTGCCTAGGTTTGGACCAAGTGCTGCCTAGGAATGTGAGTTGGTCTAGTAGTACTGTAACATACACATGAACTATAAAAAAATAATTTAAAAAAAATTGATCCCAGGAAAAATTAATAAATCCAGTTTTTGTGATAATGAATAATCTTGCAGTAAACAACGCTTTGATATTTTTTTTCTGAAAAATGTATTCGACGATACGGTACGATGTTATTGTTAACGAAAACGGTACGGTATCGTCGAACGAAGACATAAACCTGTTCTTTTTAACCGACTTCCAAAAAGGAGGAGGGTTCTATGTTCGTCTGTATGTATTTTTTTGTGTATGTTCATCAATATTTTCGCCAATTGTGAACCGATTTAAAAAAATCAAAAAAGATTTTTAGTTCGAAAATGTATACTTCCGAGGTAGTCCCATTGTCATCAGGTCAGGATCTGATGATGGGATCCTGGAGAAATCGAGGGACTCTTCAAATATTATAGGTACACCGATAGCGATTTGGGTATTTTTTACAGTAACTCATGCTGTTGCTCTTGGAAATCACTATTTGATGAAGTGGAACTGATGATGAAGACCACAGATGGCCACCGGAACTACTCAATAATAAGTATTTCACGGGTTGCGATTCGATTACTTTAGTATGGTTGCCAAGCAATGTTGTAAGCTCGTCACAAAGTCACTATGTATATGGTGAAGTGGAGCTGATGGTGAAGTACCGAGAGAACTCTTCAACGATTAACGTGCCTGCATCGGATCTGATTTTTTTAAATAATAGATGATGAGCAGTTGACATTAGGGTATTGTAACTTAGATAAATTACAAGCTGACCCACTAAAAAGAGAGAAATAAAAACTTTTTTAGAAAAAAAAAAGCAACCGACTTCCAAAAAAATACTAAGTAATAAATAGCTTTAATTTCGGAAGTCACTGTCTTTGCTTTTGAATTTTCGTTTTTTGCCACGTTTTGTATTATATATCTGTCGCGATCCCTCACCTGCGCTTGCGGTGATAAGCGTCCTTTTGTTACCCGACTACTTTTTGCTCAGTCTCACGTCACTTGTGATCCGTTGTGAACGCGACTGTACATATTTTGAAAATATGCACAGTCGAAACAACGACCTGGCTTCGAATCGGGGGGCCTAAACCGGCCACATTAGCAATTCCTGTAAAAGCATGTTCATTTCCGGAATTCCCAGAAAAAAAGAACTGCCTAACAATCGGTTGTTGCGCGCACACTATGTGCTTGGTCTGGTTTATTGGGTTTGCTAGGCACCAAGACGTGATAAGGTGTCCTGCTAAATCCCTAGACACAATAATAATCGATAACGATGAAGACGATTAATCAATATTATTGTCTTAGTTTTGTTAACTAATTACTTATATTATTATTATAAATGATGAAATGCCAAAAAGTAAAATACAAGTAATTAGTCAGTTAACAACACTAATACAATAATATTGAATTTATTTATTAATCGTCTTCACCGTTATCGATGAACTGTTTGATACCTAACAATTATGTACTACAACATCAAAATACAATTAATACAATTATAATTACAATAATTTTATTATTGAACTTTTCATTACTATACACAATATTTATATAACTCTATTATAATTGAACGCACAATAACTGTTTAATAGTTGATTTTGTACAATTGTTGCTATTAAGTTCATTTTTTCCAATAAAAATATTCAAAACAAGAGACTGTTTTTCTTTGGAATTCTGGGATAGATTTTTATGCGCTTTGAAATACAAATTAGTGGTGGTCTGAGGAACAAAATGCACTATGTGAGTATTCTAGGCAGCACTTGGTCCAACTTCCATACAAAATTAGGCAATGTCCTTTCGTGAACATATTGATAAATCATACTAAGCTTGCTTTAATCAAGATTTCAATTTGAACAGTGGTACTAGCTGAATAATACGTAAAATATCCTTTCCATCAGAATTCAGCATCATAATTTTGAATTAAGAATGTTTAAGCGTTTATGATATTGATGTTATGCATAATTTAATCTTCAACAGAATGAATACCTTCATGTTGGTAGCTCCTGCTCGGAGAGCTATACGGACTCCTTCTGTCCACTCGTCTTCGACTGCCGCGCAGAGCACAGTGGAGCCCGTCGCATCTTTTGTGTCAACAGTAACTGTAGCTAAGCTACTGCTGCGCATATTTGCTAACAACTAAAAATATCTGTAATATTAGTTCAGAGCAACTATATTAATATATCTTAAAGTCATAAACCGAAATAATTGTTAGGACACAATTTTTTAGATCGGGATTGGCTCCATTTCAACGTGTGTCACTAAAGTAGCCACAGTACTATAAAGGTAATGCAAAAGGAAACCTTAAATCAGCAATGAATTTCGAGCGAGTTAAAAATTGTACAAATGAAAAAATTGAAAAATTATTTAAAAAAATAGCTAAAATTCATTACAGCTTCTTATTTAAAGGCAACAATGGTTTGTAAAACGTAACAAATTAATCATTTTCTCTTGCTGAAGGACGAAGGCCTCTACTCTACCTAAGTATGACAGACTTAGAAAAAATGGTGCTATAAAGATACAAGAAGTGGAAAGCCGAGTCACGCCGAGCACTAGACGCGTTCAGTCTGTTCTGTTCACAGTTGACAGTTCTAGATCGTCTTCATTCAATGGAGGGCCAGAGAGCAGTTCAAAAAGATAGTTGTAAAAATCTATAGGAGTTGGTTAATTGTTTTTGGCGAGAAATGGACGTCATTCGGTATAAGATGTTACGGTCAGGTATGTTTAAGATTACCCAAGAAAGATCAAAATAGTACCATACTGTCATAAGTCTCTTAGATGTTGTGCTCAGTTTTAGAATAGCAGACTAGTGCTTCAGTAATAGTGCTTCCATAAACCTCTAGGATACCTGCAACAGTTCTTTGTTCCGTTTCTTCACACAAACATGCATGGCAGTGAGCCCCTGGCTGTTCCAGGCCGTGGCAGACGCGCCACCCTGCAGCATCTGTTCCACGACCGCCTCGCTCTTCATCTCAAGCTCAGCCGCTGTGTGCAGTGGAGTGTCTTGCTGATCAGTTTCGTCACGGTACTTCAGGAACTTACCACCGGCTTTCAATAGTAATTCTATAGTTTTCACAAAACTGAAAGTAAATGTTACATCCATAACTTGTTTTTTTTAGTCCAGTTTTCAGTTGTTTGGCACAATCACCTTTTAGTTAAGTGACTTACTTGTTTATATCTATCTTGTGCCCTTTGTAATACGCACAGCCAGCAACGTCTAGTGGAGTCCTCCAAAGCAGGTCTTGCGCGCTCGCGTCAGCGCCGGCGGCGAGTAGCAACTGCACACAATGATGCTGCGCGCGGGCGCTGGCTGCGTGCAGTGCTGTCCATCCTGGCTGGAATGGCGGCAACTGAATGCGCGGAGAATATATAAATGAAACGACAAGTTGACTGCTGCAATCCGTAGGTGCACACAGTTTTGTCCGATTTTGTTATGAAAATGTGAAGAGTGTTGGTGAGTTAAGGTGTGTTTTGCTCTGTCACGCTTGGAGGATGCATTCTGAAAGTTGGTAACGTCGTCAAATATTTCGCTTTATTATCAATATTACTAAATCAAATTATGAAATAAGCTCTGTGTTGCACTTACTAATACATTGGTTATGTATTGCAATAATTTATATCGTGAAACAGAATATTTTGTTTAAGCTGTAAAAATCGATGTTGTTTTGTGATATGTGATGTTTAAAATCGTTCGCAAGCACCCACCAGTTCCATAACGTTCCTGTGTGTGTGGTCTGCACCGTCTCGCCACTCATCAGCCAGTGTAAGAACTTCACTAGGATGACTGTGTTTGTTTATAAATTCATTCATTGGTGCACAATGCTTTTCTACTTCATCCACAGTGGATGAAATAATTAATACGTAATCTTCAACGCGTTTTCTCAAATCTGAAAATATGTTCCAAAATCATAAATATGACAGTGGTATTATTTTTGTTCTTCTTTTTTCATTGGACAATAAAATATATTATAATTATGCGCATGGAGCGTGGTAACGTTTGGACACAGCTATGACCAAATCTAGTGAGTGGAGTTCCCGAAAACAGTCGATCGAATCCGAAAACTTCTCATCATGAAAAGTTAAGCGAAGTGTGTTGAAGTTTACCTTCTGGAAAGTTCAGCAGTGAAGCAATATGTTTCGCGTTCCCTGCCCAGGCGGCTAAGTAGAGGGGTGTTCTCCCCTGCTTGTCAGACCTGAAGCCGTCAGCTCCTGAACTGAGCAGCAGGTCTAGGGCGTCGTTGTCGTGCATGGCTGCGATGTGGCAGGCTGACAGGTGGTTCAGACAGCACGTCGCGTTTGGGTTGGCACCCATTGTCATCAATCTATAACGAACAGGTTTCATTACTCTGTCTTTGGCCGGTGAACCTTAATATACAAAAATTGTTTTCAGAGAAACAAATAAATCCTGGAACACTTCTGTTATCATTTTAAATAATCTGGTGATATCCTTTTTACGGACTATGGCGAAAAAAAAGGAGGGTTATGATTTTGACCGGTATGTATGTATGTATGTATGTTCATCTGTTCCCTCCTATCTTCTAAACCACTCATCACAATTTGACAAATGAGGTATCGTTGAAAGCATTCTGATCGTCCGCTAGTTATAAGCTATGTGACGTCACATTAAATTAAATATGGCGCCCTCTAGAGGACATAAAGTCAGGAACTATACAAAAAAATTGTTTAATAGTACCATGTTGGGTATCAAATGAAAGGTCTTAATGAGCACATTTCAAAAATATATATAATAACAACAAAGTAATAAAAAAAAAATTAAAGTAATAAAAACTAAAACCCAACTACGACTAAAAAGGCATAAACAGTTGGGTTTTAGTTTTTATTACTTGAATTTTTTAAATAATCTAGTGTTATCATTTTTAATAATCTGGTGTTATGTGCTCGTGTTAAGTGAGTGACTTGAACCGGCTGGCCTTAGAAGTAGGACTCACCTCCTCATGTATGCGATGTCACCATCCGGAATCGACTCTAGAAGTCGTGTGTTCAACATCTCATGCTCGAACTCATTATACGTATCAGATCTCCTTCCAATGTCGCGATCTATAATTAAACACAGTCAAAACAATAATAATAATAAGTTTGGAGGTTCCTCTCTCTGGAGCCCTGACCTGCCGGTAGCTTGGACTCTGTTCCCGATACCAGTGGACTACTATTTTTTATATATTTTTAGGGTTCACTCATCCACCATAGAAAAGGGAGGATCCTCCGACCAGACGGGTATTGTGTCTGGCGGGTGACCCAACAAGATGTCGATGTCGGGTTCTTGTATATATGTCCATTGCACGGTAAACTTTAATTGCGCAATGCAGGATTTACGTGACGTCAGGATTTTTGTGTGACGCCTAGATACCGCCACATATTTTTAAATATTTTTTATTCTAATATAAAAACATGTAAGTAATTATGTAAATAGTGAAATAAAGGAAATAATAATAACAATTTCATTGAAAATGGTCGAACCCTCTGTAAGTTGGCTTCGGCCCCTCGTATGCCTTCCAAAGGTCCGGGACCTGGTTATGTCAATTCATAAAACGAGCGAGAGATAGATTATTAACATCTTGACATCTTGGCTGACGTTTATTTATGATATGAACAATATTATTCATCATCATCATCATCCTGTTCACAAACTCTCGGTTAATGTGTTGGTACCATCTGGCGGCCAACTCTAACAACGCGCGTGCTCATTGGTCAAATCAAATAGCGCGTGCTTCCCCGGCTTCCTGTTACAAACTTCCGTCCCTTTTGACGATAACACTCCCACAGATTGCAGCAAAGCGAAAAGGAAGATTTGCAGGAAAACGAGAGGAAAGATGTGTCTTTTTTCAGACATGGTTACCAATACAGGTTACACGTATATACATTTTACCCGACTACGGCGAAGCAAAAAGGAGGGTTATGATTTTGACCGGTTTCTATCCGGAGTCATACCTATTCTTTTCGATTTATGCCCTACATCGTGTGACTCAGGATTTTTATTTTGTCTGTCTGTTTACATTTTTTTTGTTGACTTTTTTTTTCCGTAGTTGGGTTAGTTTTTATAACTTTTATTTTTTGTGATGATGAAGTGGTGTCGTACTGTATTTATTATTTGGTTCGAGTATTTGCAGTTTTTCCTGTGTGGTTATCACCAAGTTGTGGAATGACTGCTATTTGTCACTTATATCACTATTTGTGAGCGGAGACTTTAATATACGTATTAACGACACCTGCCAATGTAAATGTGTCCTAAAATCTCACCGTGAAAATTTCGGTGAAGTGAGTTGTCAATAGTATCTATCGTATCAGTAGAATGACAGCTCACTTCACCTAAGATTTCACGGTGAGATCGTCACGTAACATCTTATAGAGCACCAAAGTCAAGTCTTTGTCGTCGAAGTCGATGTCTGTGCGGTAAAGCTAATCTTTACACCCTCTTCCAGTGTCTCTTTATTATTAAGGCACTTTTTCCTTGTGTTAACTGTGTTACCCAAGTAATTACAATTAGGTGCATTGTAATTACTTGGGTAACATAATTTGTTACAAGGAAAAATACCTTGACTCATAAATGAGGAGTTATTTTTAGAAAAACGCAGTGTTTGTGTTCAAGATGGCGAGTAAAAACTTGAGATATTCATGCAAAACAACAATTGAAATTGAGAACCACCAATCTATTTAATGGTGAAACTACCTGCTGGATGTACTAATAAAACATTAACAAAAATTTAGAAAGACAACAAGTGGTGATCTACCATACGTCGGTGGAGGACCATCTCCATCTGCGAATGTTGTGCTCCCGAAGCTTGAGCACGTGAGAGGCTCGATCCCACTCGCAGAGGATGGCGCCTAGGCAACTGGCTCGGTGTCCTGCCCAGTTGAGGCGTAAAGCCAGTCAGGATGAATATTATTATCAATGATTTTATCAATTACATAATCTATTTATCTACGGAACCCTTTTTTTTGCGTGTGATACCCTCATGTTTCATGTAGAATAATCTAAATTCTAACTATCCTAACTTATACATATTATAAATGCGAAAGTGAGTTAGTTTATTTGTTTGTTACACTTTCAGGCTAAAACGGCTGAACAGATTTGGATGAAAGGTACATGGGTAGACCATGACCGGGATAAGGACGTAGGATACTTTTTAGTGTCACTGGCAGGGCCACCATTAGGGATTATAATTTTGATTACACAAAAAAATTGTTGCTAATTAGTCGTGTCGCCAAATATCCGAATTTGTCGGTCACTGGTTCAAAAGATATAAGGGTTTATTGGTGGCCGATCTCGAGTGAGTCTCCCCAGCAGGGCCACATTTATATCTCAAAAACCGATTATTCCCGATTGCCCCACTTTTTGGCCACCACTGGGGGACAGCGAAACAACTTTTGAATTTATTCTCGTTGGCCACCACTAGGGGGGGGGGGGGGCATCGAAACAACTTTTAAAATGTATTCTCGCTGTCCACCACTGGGAGACAGCGTCACAACTTTCTAAGTTATTTCCATTCGCCACCACTGGTGGAGAGCGACAGGGATTTTTAAACATTCCCTATGGTCACCGCGGGTTTGGCTATAACTTTAAATTATTTTATCGAACACACAACAACACTCCAACTTTTTATACAACACTTTTTGGCCCGTGAAAAAATCGTTGTCCGTCATTGATTCTGGAATTTATAATTATTTTATTCAGTTTGAATTTCCGCGCATTATTTGAGAAAAGGGTCTCTAAATAAAATAATTTAAACTTAAAATAATTTTAACTTTTGACCCAATTCCCACTGGCTAGAATTGGGTCAAAAGTTGTGACATTATCCCCTAGCGGTGGCCATAGGGAATTTTTAAAAATGCGTGTCGCTCTCTACCAGTGGTGGCGAATGGAAATAACTTAGAAAGTTTTGACGCTGTCCCCCAGTGGTGGACAGCGAGAATCAATTTTAAAAGTAGTTTCGCTGTCCCCCAGTGGTGGCCAAAAAGTGGTGGATAACGGGAATAATCGCTCAAAAACTAGGGCACCTAGCCAAGATTGTTATTATGCAGGTGAAACCGCGGGGCGCAGCTAGTACCTAATTTATAGTTTATCTATTTACCACTTCAGTACTTATTTTGTCGCCATTTTGTTTGAGTTAGTTATACGAAGTGTAACATAGTTAGTTAACATAATGTATATTACTTTCTTATGTTCATATAAAAATATGTTACCTGGATCTCTCGGCATTGGATAAGTTATACGACGGAAATTATTATTCTCGGTTCTTGACATCTTCACGATGCGTGTGTAAGGCACTGGAATCACGTCAATACTGATTTGGGTAAATAGGTACTCCAAAGTTGGTAGCCCTTTAATAAACCAATTTCGATCATTTTCCTTATTGCGACATTTCCTCATCATTTTCGCTGTAGCCGCTTGTGAGGGCCTTTTCACATGCATACGGTTGCCGTCTAAACGGCGCGGTGCCGTGCCGTGCAAGCGTTTTCACATGTACATTCGAAAAAATTGAATTCTGACCCACTATAAGCTTATTTTCGTACAGACATTCAAATAAATTTAGTTCGACATTCGCGTAAATATACATTTCCTTGGTAACGAATTTGTCATCTTCCATCTTTGTTATTTTGAAGGTTTCAAACGACTTATCGTCAAAGTGGGCCATGTTTCACTTAGCCTGACTGTACCTACACTGTTTACGCACGGTCGCCCGGCGGCTGCGGCCGCGGTTGCCATGGTAACGATAAACAATAGCAAGTAGTATTTACACCACAATACCGTGCCGTGTTGCCCTCACCGTGCCGTGTTGCGCTCACGAGTCTATACAAGTCGCTAGCGAAACAGCTGACTGTCTGAGAGAGGGGTCGCGCTCACGGCCGGTCAGGTCACCTCCCACGCCCCCCCACCCGTGTTGAGACGCAAGTTCGTTGCCCTAGCGCAATAGGCGCATAGGTGAAAGGGTAAAATACTATAGTGGTAAAAAGTCGTAATTTTTCATTGATTTTACGTTCTATAAATGACATCAAATCACTGGTTTCAAGGATAACGGTGTTTACCCTAACACCCTGTATAAATAAAAGCGTTTCGGTATTATACGGAAACGAAACGCACAGCTTCTGTTTCCTCATTGGTTACCAACCAATGAGGAAACAGAAGCTGTGCGGTGGATAATGCATAAGCAGTGAATTATGCTGTACGGATCAACTTTGAAATCGCGAAAAAATATCAGCGATGCCATACAAAAATAAATAAGTTATTGTAATTAGCAAATTTTCTGCAAAGGTTCTGTTATGACTTGACACCCGCTAGACGATGGCCTCCCGCGCCCCTTCCATATTGCCTTTCCATACTTCTCTATTAGTCGTAGTTCTCTATTAGTCCCTTTCTAGCCATATCATCCCTCACAAAGTTCATCCATCGGTTCTTTGGTCTTCCCCTACTCTTATAAGCATCCACATTCACCCTTGCTATGACAACCGATTTCACCAAATATTTCCGAACTTTCTCTTAGTACCTACTCATTTCTTATTCTATCCATTCGCGTAACACCACAATAACCTATGATTCGACCATGAATAAATAAATAAAAAATAACTTAACATATTCTGTGAGTAACAACAAGGTTTAAAAAAAATACAAAACACTGACACAATTTATAGTTTTAATAACAAAATATGCTGAAGGTGAATACATAGGGGCAAAAATGTATCGTAGGCAAAACGGATGCATTAATACGAATTGACCTCTCTAGGGTTCTTTCTAATTATTATTACTTATAACTAGTAATGGTGCAGACTTATTACTACTAAAGGAGCGACGTTTAGTTGTATCTATAAAGTTTTTAATAATTTCTATATCACTACGTATTTTATTATTATCTTCAATTAATTTATTAATATCTTCCATTATTTTGTTCAACGCTTTATCTGGGCCCTCTGACTTAGGTGGTTCTTTTGGATAATTTTGGACAATAACTTTGTACATTTCATCCAGTTTCATTTGGTACAGCATCGTTCCTCGCTCGTCGTCCGATAGCTTCTTCTGTAACTGAGCTTTTTCAAAAATGGCTTCTCTTATGCGAGCCGGCAATCGATTACCGTTGATACACGTAGCTTCACGTGGTCGCAAAACGATAACGTTCTCCCATTTTAAGTTCTTTAACCATTTTTTATATAACCTCTTAGGGAGTATCTTTTTGATGAATTTGTTACAAACAATGTCTTCGAGTGATGTTATAAATTCCACCTGTTTTTCCAATCTCTTTATGTTACCTATAATTTCTAAATTATTGACATCATTAACGGCGACGCCGACTAAGAGATTCATGAGAACTATGGAAACAAGAATGAGAAATGACAAAAATATTAAACGTAATATAATGATAGATGCTGATGCTTCTGCAGCGCTTTTCTTGCTCAATGTGTCATTATAATCAAACTCTGATGTCATCATGACCATCGACATCATAAAAGCGGACCAAGGACCTTCAAATGGTGGTTTGGCACGAAACTGTATCATGAAGCTAACTGAGAAGCCAAATATGAGGAAGACGAATGAAACAAGAATCTGAAACAAATAAATATAAATTTTCATTTTGTATTTGTTTCATTACGAGGATACAATATAAAAAGGACAACTAATTATAAAAATTAATACATATGGATCTGAAACCAATTCATCTTGCACCGATAGTAATACAAACTAACCTTGAATACTTTGCTTGCTACTTTTCCAAACATCAGAACATAATATCCCCAGTTAGGGAATCTGGAGAGAAGGAACATCATTTCAAACCAGGACAGGAGCAGCGCCACCGTGGCGAAGAGTCGCGCCCACTCCGCACCGGACTCTGAATCCCACGACACTACTTGAGGCAAAAATAATGCCAGCGTAATAGACCAGAACTTCGACCACGTCTCTAAACATAAAAGGTACCTCTTGCTTCTAATTTTGATGAAGATTATCTCCTGGTGATAAAAAAAACAATCATAATTCAAATATTATCCAGTAAATTAAAACTAATTGAAACAGTATCATTAATAAAGATATATGTTCGAATTACCTGAATTGCAATTAAGCAAATAGTCAAATACATGATAGGTATCCATATACTACTACGCAAAATAAATGGCACTTCTCTAATTTTATCTTTATAATAGAACACAGAAATTGCGTATACGTTGAGAGACAACACAAAGCACACATGCAGTGCTAAAATACTATAAAAAAAAGATAACAATGATCTCCATTTTAGATACAAAAAACTTTGCACCAACGGATGGAGTAGTAGTCTGTGCTGGTCGTATCTATTTCCGGTATTAATCAGAGCCTTGATCACCCTCATTTGTTTCATGTTGGATTTATTTGGGACTAAAACTTCATAGTCTACTGCAACTTCACAATTAGATTCTTGGAGACTCACACCTTGGCTAGATATATATGAGTCGAATATTTTTTGCATGAACTCAGTTGGTTTCGATAAGTTATTCATTAAGATATCGATGGGCGCCACCTTCGTTTTAATAATTCCATTTCTTCCGGCTCCAGAAAGGTCAGCTCCTTTACGAAGTAGTAGTACAATCATTTCTCTGTTACCATGATAGCAAGCTTCATGCAAAGATGTTCGCCCTGCGGAATTAACAGCGTGAATAGTTTCACTATCATTTTTTATAATCATTTCTGCTATTTCATAATGGTTTTTACTTGCAGCTATATGCAGAAGCGATGTCCATGTTAAAATGTCTTTATCAATGAAATTATAACGGCATTCCAGAAAAGCGTTTACTTGAGCACCTTTGGAGACAAGTAATTCTGCACATATGAGATGGTTATTTGATACAGCGTAGAGTAACGGTGGACCCACGCTATCAAACCTGTTTATCAGTTTTGCTGTTACGTTGCTATTATATTCAAGTAAATGTTCTAGTACATGCCTACTGCCATGTTTAGCAGCTAGTTAGTACTTAGTGAGATGAGAGAGAGCGCGCGCTCCAAGTCGTGAGTTCGATCCCTATGAAGCTCCGTATAAAAAAATATTTAAAATTAGTTCTAATACTGTTTTTGACTAATTCTAAGTACTAGAGTTTAAGAATAACTATAACCTAGAAGTGAGCATGTTACCAGGACAAAAAGTGAACACATATATCTTTAAAAACAGTGACAACAAAACAATAACAACCAAATATAACTAAAGTAATTAAAGTGAATATCTACAATAAAAACATTACGAATAAATAATAACCTAAAACCAATAATAAAAAGTGAAAGACCAATCCTAAATAACTAAAATTATTTGTTATTTAAAAATCAAGTGAACAAAGAAACAGTGCAAAAATTTCCAGTACATGAATCATAATAACCGCCACTCATTAGTTCAAAAATCGTGTATCTATGTACATTGAGAGGGACTATTTCGTCAATAATCTTAACAGTTCAAATAGCTCCATCGATAAAGCATCGTGCACCATACGGCGGGGCTCGAGTTCAATCCCCGCGACAAGAAGTCTTTTTGTAAATTGTCTATTTCTCAACCATGTCTATGGAAAAAAACGACAACGTAACATTGCGACGAAGAAAGCAACTGTTTAGATCTAAGTCGATAGATTCATTCAGTAATGACTCATCATTGGACAAAACGAATTCGGACATAGTCACAAGAAGTCTTGATCTTTCAACGGGTATTAGCAAAAATGAATTAGAAGAAATGAAGGTTGAAATACAGCAATTAAAATACCAATTTGAATTAACACAAAATGAACTGGACAAGGTGATATGCGACAATAATGAACTTAAAGAAACAGTTTTACGACAGCAAACTTATATTGATACATTAAAAGATCTTTGTACCAGTAGTCCTACAAAGTCGCAAAGACTAAAGTTATTGTCTGCGAGAAAAAGAAATAGACGGTCTATTACTGATAATCTGCGTGTTGCATCCCTAGACCAAGAACAATCACCCAGTAACATTGAAAGACACTGCATTGACGGCTCAAATATATTATTAGAGTCACCTACTTGTCATACATCACCTAAAACAGTGTCTGTAGCAATATATGAGGATAAGCAAACACAAACAGAAGCATCAGAATTAGCTGAGTATAGCAATTATGTCCAAAAAGAAATTAATAAACACAACAAGACACCACAAGATCAACGGGTAATAACAAAAGAGGGTAGGAAAAAAAGAAAGCTCTGCATTCTCAATAACTGCAACCACAGCGGCACACTAGAAATATTAGAAAACACTTTTGGTCGACATTTCGAGTTCTGTCATTACTTATCACGTAATAGTAGTGTAAAAGACATTTTATCTAATATAGTTAATAAGATACAGAATTATAGTTTAGATGACTACTGTATTATTATGATTGGCGAGCAAGATTTTAAAGGCATCGGGGAATCAATTGAAATAATCAAGTTAATTAGAGAATCTCTTATAAGTCTAACTAATACAAATGTCATTATATGCTGCCCTACATATGTACAAGGGGCTCTGATACACAATTACAAAATCGAAATGTTTAATAGATTGCTTTTCATGGACATAGAAAATCATAACTATGCTTATTTTTTTGACAGTAATTTTGACCTATCTGATGAAACATTCTCATATAATACCGGTAAGCTTAACAAACTCGGTCAAAAACGTATTTATGATAATATATTCCGTCGCCTACTTGTTGATATTGAGACCTATCCAACTGAGTATGATACGATTTTGGAGAACCACGGTAGTAACTTTGATTCTCCAAAATCGCCAAAAGATGCCCAAAAAACTCTTTTTCGTTCCATCAAGTAAAAAGGTTACTGTTAGTGGTGAAAGTTCTAAAAGAAAACAAAAATTTATACTGCTACACCAAAACATAGCTGGAATTTTAAATAAAACTGATCTATTCGAAATCACAATTGCCGACTTAGCAAATCAGATTGGCAATTTAGATTTTATTTGTCTGAGTGAAACTTTTATAAAATCAGGGCATGAAAGTAATCTAGCACTTACACACTACAACTTAGCTGCCAGTTACACAAGACACGGGAAGAAACGCGGTGGAACATGCGTTTTAATAAAAAAAGGTCTAAGTTTTAGCCCGTTACCTATAACTGATGAACTGGCCATCGAATATTGCTTTGAATGCTGTGGCGTCGAAATATTGACTCATAATTTAATTTTAGTGTGCATATATAGAATTCCAGATTCTGATGTGTCTATTTTTTTTTTTAATCTTGTATCATTACTACGCAATCTAACCCGCAAAGTTAAAAAAAATATTATTCTGTGCGGAGATTGGAACATAGACATATTGAAAGATAACAAATATTCTAGAGAATTAATATCAATAATGAACAATTTTAATATTTCCCTACATGTTAGGATGCCTACTCGGAAAAATACTAGCATAGATCAAATAGCTAGCAATCTCCCAGCAGTTGATTTTAAATGCAATATACATAATTTAGCTCTCTCCGATCACGACACTGGACAGTCATTAACTTTTTACATTGAAGAGATGAATAATAATAAATTAAAAACTGTACAATTCTGGTATGAAACGAAGAGAGATTACGATAAGAGTAACATAGCAAAATTTTTAGATTGCTTAGCAGCTTTAAGTTTTGGTGAAATGTATGAAGAGACAGACTGCAATAAAGCATTTAATATTTTCCATGACATATTCACGCTCTTCTACAAATTATGTTTTCCCGAAATACTTGTCAAAAGGACCAATAAACCCATAAAAAACAAATGGCTCAGTAAGGGTCTAAAAAATATCATGCATTAAAAAGAGAGCTTTATATTACGCATATCAACACGATGCTATAAGTAAAGCACACCACAAGAAAAAATACCGCAATTACACTAAGATTTTTAAAAGATGCATATCAAAATCACAGCAGATCAATAATAACATTTTTTTCAATAATTCTAAGAATAAATGTAAAGCGACATGGACAATCATAAAAAATAACTTAAATAAATCTAATAATAATAACTACATAAATGAATTAATAATTAATGACAAAAAAATTCATAATCCTAATGACATATGTAACCAATTTAATAATTATTTTATCGAGCTGACACAAAAAATTAACAATAATAATCATGACATAAACAACATTGACATTGACAATAACATAAATACTTTATTTCTGACTCCTGTAAATGAAATTGACATTATTAAAATAATTTATTCACTAAATAATACAAATTCTACGGGATATGACGAAGTAACCACCAAAATAATTAAATTAAGCGCGAAAATTATAGCATCCCCACTTAGCTACCTAATAAACCTCTCATTTGAAGAAGGTGTTTTTCCATCGACATTAAAGGAATCTATAATTAAACCATTATTCAAAAAGGGTAACTGTTCTGATATCGGTAATTATAGGCCAATCACACTGATCCCAATCTTTGCAAAAATTTTTGAAAAAGCAATGCATGACAAATTAAATAGCTTTTTAACTAAACACAATCTAATTGCAGAGAGTCAGTTTGGTTTCAGAAAAAATTGTTCAACGGCTCTAGCCTGTTTTTCATTAGTAAAACTAATTACCGAAGCTCTGGATAGCAAGATGTCTGCTTTATCGGTATTCCTAGATATGAGCAAGGCATTTGATTTTGTCTCACATGAGCGACTACTCTACAAACTAGAGAGATATGGAATAAGAGGCAAGGCGCATGATTGGCTTAAAAGCTATTTGTCTGATCGCCAACAGAGAACAGTTATTTCTAAAATAGAACAAAGCACTAGGACGACATATAGCTCAGAATTAAAAATTAATAAATCTGGCGTTCCACAAGGAAGCGTACTGGGGCCGCCACTATTTATATTATACATAAATGACCTCAAAAAATGTTTAAAATATGAATGTATCCAATTTGCTGACGACACTACTTTGACTATTAAATCTTCCAACAAAACTGACATAGAAACTAATACTAACATTGAATTAATTAATGTAATAAAATGGCTCGGGGACAATAATCTTAATGTTAATATTAATAAAACCAAAATTGTTCAATTTCAAACATGCAACATGTCGGTAACACCAACAACAATTCGACATGATAATACAATTTTGCAACCAGAACCATCGGCTTTATTTTTAGGTATAATAATTGACAATAAACTGAACTGGAAGGAGCATGTAGATAGAGTATGTAACAAGCTTGATAAGTTTGTATATGCCCTTCGCAAGTTAAGACTGGTGTCCAGTAAACAAACTGTCCTCAATGCATATCATGGGTATGTTTCATCAGTACTGCGTTACGGCCTAGTGATATGGGGTAATTCAGTGGATGTGGGCAGAGCATTTAAAGTACAAAAAAAATGTATCAGAGCCATGAGCGGAGCAGAATACTTAGACCATTGCAGGCCATTATTTAAAGAATTAAAAATTCTTCCGCTCCCGTGCCTTTATATTTTTGAGGCTTGTTTATTTGTAAAAAAATACCCACATTTATTCCTATTAAATGAACAAGTCTCCCAAAGACTGAAGAAAAAACATGCCGGGGAATTGCTAGTACCTCCTCAGAGATTGCAACTATATAGTAGAAATGCCAGTTGTATGACAGTAAAAATGTATAATAAATTACCACCTGGCTTGAGAATGTTACCAATTAATAAATTCAAATGTAAAATGTTTACTTGGCTCTTAGACATGTGTTTCTATTCTGTTAATGAATTTTTAAATCATACTTTTTGACATAGTAATTAATATTCTATGCTTTTTGACATAATAATTAATATTTTGACATTACAAATAATACTATTCAATTAATCTGAATCAATATTATTGTATAAAATATAAATTTAAACCAATTTTGATAATTTAATATAACTTTTATTGTAATGTCTACGATTTGCATGCACTTAGCTTATTTAATTTTTCTACACCAGCAATGGTAGTATATGTGAATCAATGTTTAATTTTAGATCTCAATGCACCATATACTTAGAAATAAATTATTCTTATTCTTATTCTTATTCTTACGTGGAATACGTTAGCTTTATCTGCTATTTCTACTTCTATGCTGGAACCTGCTTCGAGTAACAATTTGAGGGTATCTAACTGATTGTTACTGATTGCTTTAAAAAGAGCAGTCTCTCCTTTTTCATTGCGAAAATCGATTGTGTTGTTACATTTTGCGACGGTTAATATTCCTTGAAGTATATCTACATTGCCCAATTTTGCTGCAATGTGGATGGGCGATTCTCCGTTGGCCTGTAAGCAATCACAATTTTAAGAAGTCTCTTTTAAATTATGATTATGATATTTATTATGAGCAAAATGACTGTACAACGTGGAAACTGGTACCTTCATGGTGATGCTAGCGCCTGCACCGAGAGCTATACAGACTCCTTGTATCCACTCTGCTTTAACTGCAGCACAGAGCACGGTGGAGCCTGACCGATCTTTCACATCCACAGTCGCCAAGTACGGATCTTCATTGCTATACTTATGATTTGCAAACAACTAAAAAAAAATGGACATAAAATATTAGTTAGAGCCTAGATGTCACCTTGCTGACTGGCTTCTATTTATACGACAACATGGGCTGTTGTTATAGTTTCAATACAATGGAAGAAGTGATGTCAAGTCAAGTCGAGAACTTTACATCACAAATCAATCAACATCATCATATTGATTGGTTTTGCTAGATTTAGAGTTGCCTTTGCCCATGGTCAGCCCTTCTATTCAGCATTGGACGGCATTCTGCTGATATGAAGACGAGTCAAGAAGTGTGTAAGCTAATCTTAGACACTTCGTTAGAAGGAAGATTTGCATATTTTCTTTTTTTAATTATGAATCAGAAAGATTTTTCAGCCAGAAAACTAGTGCTATAGAAGTTCCTTGGTCTTTGTCCTTAAACCTTCGGGCGTCAGATTACCTGCAACAGTTCTTTGTTCCGTTTCTTTACGCAAACATGCATGGCAGTGAGCCCCTCGCTGTTCCAGACGGTGGCAGAGGCGCCACCCTGCAGCATCTGTTCCACAGCCGCCTCGCTCTCAAGCTCAACCGCTGTATGCAGAGGAGTGTCTAGTGGATTACTTTTGTGACAGCACTTCTGGAACTTGCCACCGGCATTTAATAGGAATTTCACTGTTTCCTTGAAACTGAAAATCAAATGTTTTACATTCATAACTTTTCTTTAGTCCAGTTCAAAATTCTATGGGACAATTATCACGTTTTGGTTAGGTGGCTTACTTGTTAACGTCAATTTTGTGTCCCATGTAGTGCGCACAACCAGCAACGTCCAGTGGAGTCCTACAAAGCAGGTCGAGCGCGCTTGCATCAGCGCCGGCGGCGACTAGCAACTGCACGCAGTGGTATTGCGCACGTGCGCTGGCTGCATGCAGTGCTGTCCATCCTTGCTGGAATAGTGGCAACTGAACGCACGGAAAAAAAATTTGGTTTGAATAAATAAAGACAAGATCGAAATTCTTTCCGACTATCGTACGAAACAAAAATAAATGACGATTTTATTGCACTCTACACATGGTGCATAAAATCATTCACAAGCACCCACAGTTTCTTTATTATTCCTGCAGTTGTGCTCCATGCCGTCGCTCCATTCATCCGGCAGTGAAGACTCGACGTTAAGTCGACATGGTATGTTTGTCAACTCATGCACTGGTTGACTATGCCTCTTAACTTCTTCCAAAGTTTCAGGTGATAAAATGACTTGATCTACGACGCTTTTTCGCAGAGCTGAAAATAATTTTATCGGGGTAATTGCGTAATACATGTAATTTTGACAATGCAATTATCATCCACTGCGTTATATACGCCGTCGAACAGATTAATTTTTGAAACAAATTAAGCAATGTATTAAGAATGTCCTTCAAAATCCTTTGGATAGTGATAGAAAGTTTTGTACGCAGTTGCACTGCAGGTCTACTTTACCCAATGACTATACAGCCTCTTTACCCTATCCTAATTTTACCTTTCGGAAAGTTGAGCAGTAAAGCAATTTGCTTCGCGTTCCCTGCCCAGGCGGCTAAGTGGAGGGGTGTTCTACCCTGCTTGTCAGACCTGGAGCCGTCAGCTCCTGAGCTGAGCAGCAGGTCTAGGGCGTCGTTGTCAGGCATGGCTGCGATGTGACAGGCAGACACGTGGGTCAGACGGCACGTCGCGTTTGGGTTGGCACCCATTGCCAGCATTCTGTAAGAAACAGTCCTCTAAAACTGTGACCTCTGAGTTTGTTTCGGCCTTTCTTCTCAGAGGGCGTTTCCTATCTGACTACAGATAGGAAACGCCGACCTCATCTAGCTTATTTTTAATATTTTTTTTATAATATGACGTATAAAAGTGATTCCAATATCCTATTTACAGAATAAACAATTTCATTTCATTTCATTTCATTTCATTTCATTTCATTTCATTTCATTTCATTTCTACGATGTCTGGTAGAAAGTGTGCATATTTATTTAAAGCAGGGTTCACGACATCAAGTTCTATTACTTGCACTTGGTAGAAGTTCTAATATCTGTGTTGTTACATTGGCGACTATTTAGGTATACAAAGTGCTTTTGATTCTTACTCAGCCTGTAGACAAGAGAGGAGCTCAGCCTTCGCCACGAGGACTTGATTTGGTGGAGATTGGCAAGACCGATGGTATCCATCTACTCTGCCCTATTTTTACTCGACTGCGACGAAGTCAAAACAGGAGGGGGATTATTGGACCCTTGAAATGTCTACACAAGCGGCATTTTTAGAAAAAAAAATACCACATTACCACAAGGGGTAATTTTAACCTTCTATTTTTTTTCTTTCTAGATGGAAATTTTGTAGAAATTTAGTAGTTCATGGGGCGGCCGTCGTGTAGAGGTGTTTCTAGTCGTAAAATATTACCTGTGTTGATTAGCAATTTTTTTTATTAAATTGGGGTAATTTTTGCTCGAAAATCGTGAATTTTAATTACCAATAACTTGTTTATATTCAATAATAACATATTTTTTGTAATTTTTGTCAATTTTATTGCAGTTCCTATGTCCTTTCGGATCAGACAGGTTTTTTTTTTTACACATTGTATTATTAGTGCAGTCGATCTCGGTTTCCAGCTGGCCTTAGTTCCTCACCTGCTCATAAACGCCGTATCACCCTCCGGAATGGATTCTAAGAGTCGTGTGTTCAACCTAGTCACGTGGGTCGCACTTCGTCTCATTGTCAGCGTTCCTTCTAGTATCTCCAAAGAATTCAAAGTAAGATTCGTTGCAAAGGCTGCCGGGAAGAATGGTTTAACAGCTCCACTGTATTTGCTAGCTGTTGGAATGTCCAATCTGAAAATAAATATATATGTCACCGGAAAATAACAAGAACCGCCAATTTATAAATTTTCTAGCAAATTTATAAACTTTCGTAGGATTCTAAACGAGAGATAAATTGTATTATTTTACGGCCACATTTTCACAAATTGATTAACTTACCGAAGTCACGCGTAAAATAATAAGTAAGCAATAACCAAACGCCATGTGCGCTCTGATTGGTTGAAAAAGTCACGTGTTCCTTCTCCTTCTTCTCCACCGCCATTGTGCGCCACGGAACGTAAACAAACTTGTTGTTCGTGTGTTTTTGTAAAGTTTTTAATGTTGTTACTGTGTTGGAACTGTGAAAATAGTTTTATTTCGCTATGGTTACTAAATTAGACCCATAATGAGCGACCTAGAAGCTGCGTCTTCTGTCTGATTGTACCCAAGTCTATGGACACAAACATTGCCACTGTCAACATCGACCAAAGAAGCGTAAAATAAAAGCTCTTCTGTGATTGGTCGAACCGTTTAGAATCTTACGAATGGATATCCGTTAGTTTATAAATTTACCACGAGACGTCGCAAATTCATAAATTTGCGAAAATGTGGCCGTAAAATAATACAATTTATCTCTCGTTTAGAATCCTACGAAAGTTTATAAATTTGCTAGAAAATTTATAAATTGGCGGTTCTTGTTATTTTCCAGTGACATATACAAGGTGTTCCTTTCGGTATCTCATAACACAACACAATGTGGGCCTATGGCTGTAAATAAAAGATTTTTTTTTTTTTTTTTATAAGTCTAGGGTAATAATTAGACCATGTCAAAGAATCAACTGGCGTAAAATATGTATTTTTCTTAGTTATTTTTTCATTCAAAAATAATTTGACAAAGTCACGATTATTTCAATGAAACTTAGATACACCCATCGAGAGCCTAAATGATACATTATCTTAAAAAAAAAAAAAAAAATATATGCCAGTAGATTCCTGACATGGTGGTCATTAATACCATAAAGTTATGGGGTGTCAGAAGTTACACGTTGTATAAGGTCAAAATAATTAGCTGACGAAACTCCACAGATGCCATGGGTATCGTAACTTACGTAAAGTACCTTCGGTCGTAGATACAAAAACAAAAAATAATTTAATTTTTTTTTGGTTTGATTTAGATAAATCTGTACCTATAATATTTGCGAGGTTTTGCTAGCTAATTTAATTTGACTCGGTATAAGAATAGCACATGCCATTCTTGCAATATTAATTTGTAAGGTGGTAGCAGGACTACAAAAGGTGAAAGGTGGTGGGGAAGGACATCTCGTATCGACTTAGCGAGAATTTTTTTTTTTCATTTCTCTCTTCTAATACTAGAAATCAATGAGATTCGAGAGAGACACGTACCGGTCTCCCTGCCTATTGTCTAGACTCCTTGTCTTCAGTTGACGTTGGAGTACTGGGTCCAAGTAATTTTGGCCATCATCCTTTGTTTCTTGGCCTGAAATAATAAATATACTTATGAGATCTTTTAGAATTGTATGCGCATATGAATATTCATACATACACGCCTGTAGTCCCTGACAGGGCAGACTTGTCTGCGTCTCTCATGTCGCCATTAGCCATAGCATTAGTATTTCAATGGCGGTTCGTACACGCGACCAATCACAAACTAGATAACGCGTCAGGATACTAGTCCAGTTATTTTTTACGATGTAATGTATATCTACTACTGCCACGTCCTGTTATCTTTTTTGGAGTAACAATACAGGGTGTAAGGGTAAACACCGTTGTCACTCAAACCATGGGTTAGTTGACTTAAGTATAAAAATAAATGACCGAGTAACAAAAAAAAAACGTTATTTTCATTAAAAGATTTTAAAAAGTTTCTATCCGACACCGTGCTCGCTAGCGAAATAGCTGACTGACTGAGGGAGGGGTCGCGGTCGCGGCCGGTCAGGTCACGTCCCACGCCACCCACCCGTGTTGAGACGCAAGTTCGTTGCCCTAGCGCCATAGGGTGAAAGGGTGAAATACTCTTGTGGCAAAATGTAGATTTTCTTTAAAAAAAAAAGTAGTCTTTTTCCATTGATTTTACGTTCTATAAATGAAACCTAACCGCTGGTTTCAAGGATAACGGTGTTTACCCTAACACCCTGTATTTAAAAAAAAATATGCCCAAAAACAAAACATAAAGGAGAGGGTGCGGTACCGACCATCACCGGACAACATTCTCCATGGAACCTACACCATAATCATGAAAAAATTATTAACTGTACCATACAAAACTTCAATATTTCCTTGATCCAAATGTATGGGACGGCTGATACCATGTAGAAGGTTGTTCGGTTAATGGTCTGTAGGTACCAATCAATCTGCCTAGCTTTTCCCAACTATGTTGGGGTTGGCTTCCAGTCTAATAAATAAAGCTGAATACCAGTATTTTGCATGGAGTGACTGCCTATCTGACCTCCACAATCCAATTACAGAGTAATACGATACTCCTTGGTAAGACTGGTTCTCAGACTTTCGGGCTTCTGACGACACGTAACAACTGTCAAAGATCTACAAATGACAGCCGGGACCAACGGCTTAACGTGTTTTCCGAAGCACGGAGGGGTCTATGTAAAGATGAGACGCTATTATTAGTTAGCCACGAGCGCCTTTTAGGTGTAAACGATAAACGAAGCTATAGAATATTATGTTATTGTTATTGTCACTGAAAACCAGTGCTCTGTCTCGCATAGGGTCACAGCATTATGTTGAGCTACGGCCGTTTTGCGTGGATGTGACGCATATTTCCCCCGAACTTGTTATTTTCGTATATTTGCCCTTTCATAACGTCATATTTGCCACAAATAAACGTATGTACTATCTATTTCTTTTTATACGCCATGGTGTAATGAATACAAGTTTTTTGGTATAAAGAAAAGACTGGCTTATTTTATTCAATGTACAAGTTAAACTCAAAGACAAAGTAGGTACCTACCATAATGTTCTTTGTCGTCTATCAAACGGTATGTTGTTTTCCTCTCACTGAGATTCAAATCATGACACATTTATAGACCACAAACATTATTAACTTTAATAAACATGTATACCTAATATTGCAATGATTGCCTTATTTTCTAATATGGAAGAATTATTAAGTACTTATTCTCTTATATTTTATACATAACACAACTAACTATTAATTACTCACATAGATCATAACTAATATTAATTAAAACTAAATATATACAATTAATAACTAAAATATTAAGGCGTCGAAAAATTCCTCCGCGTCGCTGTCAGCTGGTGTACCCAAGAGACTGGCGGCATTGCCACGTTGTATGGCAATGCTTAGCTTAATGATCACAAACAGCCGTTTGGAGATTTCGTTGAACAAACCATGAGCACTCGGACCCCACGCCAACCTGTGGTTTCAACCCCAAACGGCTCGAAAATATAATTACCTATAAGGCTTTCGCCACTTGAGGTTTTCTGCAGCCGCAACGGCAGCGCCAGCACAGCACGCCGAGCCAGGAAGATGGGATGGCGCAAGGGTATCGACACACTTTGCGTTCCACACTAAATACTCCTTCCCAACTTCCATGGAAATAAGGACATGCCGTCCGGTCTTTTTCCATCGTCGCGTGCCAAGCATTGGGTTCTAATAAAGCTGGAACGCGCCGGGGTTTCAGTTGTATTAGAACCCAACGGTGACAAGAGCTCGTCGGATGATGTCATTAATGTTAGCGTGCTGCGTTAAGCGACCCGTACTTCGGCTGCAAGAGAGGCCGTGGTGTCCGAGGCTGTTGACAACTTCGCCACAGTGACAGCGATGAGGAGAACAACATGGTACTTAAATTGGCATAAAATGCAAAATATGGCAAAATATTGTTCCGCATCGCCGTCAACTGATAACGGGCCCAAAAAGCTGGCATCATTATCATTTTGTTGGGCTTTGTTGTCTTGAAAACATCGCCAGGAATCGATTTTGGAGCAGTGGTAGGTAGGTAGTGGTAGGTTCGACCCTGACAGATGCTCTACTTTGAGTTAATTATAATTATCATCATCTCTCAAAACGGTGAAGGAAAACATCGTGAGGAAACCGGTATGTCCTAGAACTTAAAATTCCAAGACATGTGACATCCATCAACCCGCACTGGGCCCAATGAAAAAGCCAGACTTAAAATCAGGTAATAAACAATTGCTTTACAGGGTGAATTCTTGAGACGGGATTGGGTGAACGCCGAATCTTTGAGCAGTGGAACAAGTAATCAAAGAAAAACCGCTCGATTTAGATGAAAACTTAAAATCTCCTAGATACGCCAGTAATTAAACTATACTCTCAAAAAAATACTACCCTATATTGTTGCACCCAGAGATAGTGTTGGAGTCAAATCTGCCTAGCCTTTTCCCAACTATGTTGGGGTCGGCTTCCAGTCTAACCGGATGCAGCTGAATACCAGTATTTTAGTGTTGGAGTGTTATGGAAAATATACCTAACTTTGACACGTTAACCAACACAGCGTCTTGAAAAATAACCAGGATACCATTCCTATCGAGACTTCACAGTGCCTCGGAAAGCATGGGTTAACGTGCTTTCCGAGCCACGGTGAGTTAATTGGTCCCGGCTGTCGTTCGTAGATCTTTAAGAGGAAATAAGGTCGGTCCCCTCTCCATACAAACTCTCTCGCATGTTTTCTCTCTGGTTTATGACCTTAGAGCAATTATTTTTTATAGTAAAATAAATATCAACTAGTTCTATGCCCCTATGTTTTCCGTTTTGATGATACATTATCTGTAGAAGCACCAGAACCCTCAGAAAATGCCTATTGTAGAAAGTAGTATAGTAAGAAAAACAAAGGGGCACCGTAAATATCCTTCTAAAATATCTTTAAATTTGGTCCAGTGTTGGAGGAGGAAATAGACGAGAGCCGAACCTCGAATTATGACTTTTTGTACGGAGAAAAGACCGACCCTATTTACTCTTAACAGTCGTTACAGGTACCCAGAAGCCCAAAAGTCTCACAACCAGTCTTACAAGTATCGTGTTATCCAGGGTCTGGGCTGTAGAGGTAAGATACGCAGTCACTTGTAAAAGCAATGGTATTCAGGTCAGTCTCTACTGAAAGTCGACCCCAGCATAGTTGGAAAAAGGCTAGGCAGAGGGCGAAGACATAGTGACTTTATATCAGCCATAACGTTATTGGAAAAGCCAAAAATGTGTTGGATAAGCTATTGGCAAACTTATGTCAATCCTGTTGAAAGTCGTTGTAGTAATACGAAACGGTCCTCAGATGATGACCATAGATTATGACATGAGTATTTAAAATATTACCTGAATCGCGAGGACTGTGATATGTTACACGTTTTGCCTCACCGCTTTTATTTTCTTTGGCCCTCACCATGGTCACAATTCGTGCACAATGATCTCGAAGCACACAAATACTGATTTACTCTTATGTTAATAATTATAATATTGTTATACAATATATTTACATAATTTTCCTCATTAAAACCATTTGAACACAAGTAAAGTGATTCATAGATATTGTAATAAAACAAACAAGTAATACGAAGTTTCTCTTGTTTATTATATTATTCAAAAATAGTCTTAAAAAGTATAATTTCTTCTTATATACATAATAATAATGATCGTCACACTTTTATAATCTCGACATCAAAACAACTGAGGGCCTAGACAAGTGACAATCACTTCGAAAGCTTTTCGCTTTTAAAGCGACTTTCAACAGGATTGACATAATCTTTTCGATAGCATTATGTCAGTCCAATACATTTTTGCCTTTTCCATAATCGTTATCGCTGATAGAATGTCACTTTGTCTAGGGCCTCTGTACCTAAATAGTTTATGTTTCTTAAAGATAAAGAAACGATATATCAAGCACACAATCTATTACCGTGAAACTTCAGAAAATATTCAAATCAAACAAGAATAATGTATAAACTATGGTGTTAGCCTTGTTAAATATATGGTGCGTATTTATTGTCGTTTTGAGTGTATTTTTTTTCTTATAAATAATCGCTGGTTCATTCGACATTTGTCAGGGTAAAAGATAATTTATAACCTTGCAAAATTACTAACTATGTAATACTACTTCTACTTGTCCCTATTACATTTTTTTACTTTTACTATCTAATTTGCTCAAAATTAGGTCCATTTTAAAACTAAGGTCGTCTATAGACGATTGGATTTGGTTTATAGATGATTTAGTTTGGTTTTTTATATCCACAAGCGCGTTATCTAATTCTATCAGATGTTTTGCAACATCTTTATTATTTGTATTACTTTGTAATATGCCAGCTTTAAAATTCTTCATTGCTAAGTTATCTTGTTTTATTTTAACTGTAGCTTTGTATATTGCGTCCAACTTTTTTTTATAATTTTGCGATCCTAATTCGTCATCCATTTGTTTCTTCCGAGATTGAGCTTTTTCAAAAATAGCTTCCCTTATATGGGATGGTAGAGATCTGTAACATTTAGATTTTGGTACACTCGGACTAAGGACGAAGACATTTAAAATTTTCTTCCTATTTGTTAACATATCTTCCAGCCAATTGGGCAAAATTTTCTTAAATAGTCTATTGTAGACAAGATGTTCTAGAGATCCTAAAAACTCGACTTGTTTGCATAGTCTTCTGACATTCCCTAAAACTTGTAAATTATGTAGATCATTGACAGCTACACCTACCATAAGATTCATGAGAACTATGGATGCTAGTATTAGAAATATTAAAAATATGACGCGAATTACGAGCAATGAAGTAACGAATTCTTTCGGTTTGACTAGGTCTTCATAGTCGAACTCAGAAGTCATCATAACTATGGTCTTGACGAGGGCTGCCCAGGGAGTCTCGAAAGGCATTTGTGAATGAAATTGTATCATGAAGCTGAGGGCGAATCCTATCACCAGGAATGCGAAAGTTAAAAGAATCTGAAAAGAAGAATAGCTAATTAATTTATAGCAATTAATCTGTTTGTAAAACCGGTGCTAACTAGAATAATTCTGAGGTTAATAGTGTAATGTTATTAATGTAATAGATATATCAATCTGCCTAGCCTTTTCCCAACTATTTTGGGGTCGGCTTCCAGTCTAACCGGATGCAGCTAATACCAGTATTTTACATGGAGCGACTGCCTATCTGACCTCCACAACCCAGTAACTCGGCAATACGAAACTCCTTGGTAAGACTGGTTGTCAGACTTTCGGGCTTCTGACGACCCGTAACGACTGTCAAAGATCCACGAATGACAGCCGGGTCCAACGGCCTAACGTGCTTTCCGAGGCACGGAGGTGTGTCGGTATGTAAAGATGGTCACCCATCCACAGGCCAACCTCGGCAAGCGTGCGGCTGTTATTACTTAGCCTCCTCTTAATGTAATAGAAACATTTATTTATAAATAGATCACCTTGATGACATTTGTGGACACCTTTCCAAACATCAGCACGTAGTATCCCCAGTTGGGAAACCGGGACAGTAGAAACATCATCTCCAGCCAGGATAGAAGCAGAGCCCCCGTGGCCACGTGTCTGGGCCAGTCCACTTCGGTCAGGATCGTCTCCGAGGCATAAGGGAGAATCACAGCCAAACATACGGAACTGAATTTCACCCAAGTTTCTAACTGAAAGAAGTATCCGTTGCTAACGTTCATGTAGAGGACTTCCTGGAACATAAATTAACGGTATATTTAACTGGATTTTTATGAGGCAGAGATAGATTATTGAGTAGCATGTGAAGTGCTGTAAAACAAAATAAGGTGAGAAAGTATGACGACACAGTTTTCTGGTTGGAATTCTACATTTAGCTTTTCCAAATACATACTATATATCAAAAGATAATTTATTTATAAAAAAAACAGAAAATATGAATCTTCTATATGTTGTATGTTCATCAATGACTCACCTGGGCAACTATCAAGATAATAGTAATATATAAGACTACTGCCCACCCAGTAGAATTTAGAATCAGTGGTGGAGGATCCTTTGTATCTTTGTAAAAAAATACTGATATAATAAACGTTGTCAACGATAGCACAAAAAAAGCATTAAGAGCTAACATCGTATAGAAGAAAGGCAAGAGAGCTTTCCACTTTAAGTACAAAAAACTTTCTAGTAATGGATGTACCAGTAGGCGTCTCTGTCCATATCTATCGCCTGTTTTCAGAAGCGCATCTATGACCTTCATTTGTACCTTCTCTTCAGCTTTAGGTACTAACATTTTATAGTTCACTGTGACTTCACACTTGGGATCTTGAAGATTTGAATCGTTGATGGATATGCATGTATCAAAGATATCCTCCATAAATTCTGTAGGCTTTGACAAGTTGTTCATAATCATATCTATTGCAGTATTCCTACATTTATTAGGACCGTTTGTAGTGTGAGATATATCAGCCCCTTCTTTGAGAAGTAGTGTGATCATATCTCTGCTTCCGTAGTGACTGGCTGTGTGGAGAGGAGTCCAGCCCATATCATTTATAATATGTACAGTGTCTTCATTATTAAACATGATAATTTTTGCAATTTCGACATTATTGTGTATTGCAGCTATGTGCAAGGGCGTCGATCCTTTCTGGATTCCGTAAGAAGTCCTGAGACTCCTGTATGTATTTTTGGTTAAAAGTATCTTGACACATTTGGGATGATTGTTCTCTAAAGCAAAATGTATTGGACCATAACCTTTTTTGTCATCAGCTGTTAGGTAATTAATCATTCTCCTAGTTATTGAATAGTCGTGATCTAATAATGCTGTGAGTACTTCCAGGTTTCCTTTTTGGGAAGCTATATGGAAGATGTTGACTTGTCTCGTCAGTGTTTTTGTTATTAAAGCTCCTTCTTTAAGGAGTTTCTTCACACATTCTAGGTGTCCGTGCATAACTGCTTTGAACAAAGCTGTTTCTCTTTGAATGTTAGTTGCATCGATGACGTCTTTTTGTTTCGCTACATTCAGTATTTCATTTAGTATTTCCAGGTTACCCTTCATTGCTGCAAAGTGGATTGGTGTGTCACTTTTGTTATCCTGAAATATAATGTGAGGTGTATTTTTGTTTATTAACGGCCATATCATCAACAGGTGTTGTGATCTTATATGTAGCGATGATACTTATATGTTATGAAGGGATACAGTGTCAGAATATGATTTCTTAATTTAATTTAAAAGTTAGCATGATTGAGTAAATTACAAACTCTTGCTGTGATGCTGGCTCCTGCTTCTATTGCGACGCTAACTCCTGCTGCCCATTCCTCTAGAATGGATTTATGGAGTACAGTATGCCCATCCTTATCTTTAACATTTACAACATCTGGAATATCTACATCGCAGACCCCGTGTGTTATTAATATCTGGAAAGATAATATCTGATTATGATATGAGATTTGATAAAATAAAAATAAAAAATATTTATTTCAGACGGTACAGTCCATAGATTGTTAGTAATTAGTCAGTAACAATTTGTGCTTATCTGCTATGTTAGTAATGTTAGTGGATAACTCTGAGTTTCTTTAATTAACATGTTAAACTTAAAGCCGCCACCACCACTGGTTTCGCAACAAACATTAAAAAAAAATGGTATTAATCATGGCCTTAAGGCATCTGTCCCACCGCCGGCGCCGACGAGGAAGTGACTCAATGATTTACTTGCTTAAGAATCCAGAATCGTTCAAAAGATTGTAAATCACGTGTAAGTAAAATATATACTTAAATGAATAGTTGATCACTGACTGTTAATACCACCGATTGAACAACGAGAGTACTCGCTCAGCGATGTATGCTTGGCGGGCAGAACAGTCGCTGAGTGACTCACGTTTAGTACATTCGCATACTAACGAGTAATCGCTCGTCGCCGTTGCGCACTAACTCGCGCACTTTGTCAGCAAAGTTTTAGCGGAGCTGATTGTCTAGGGTGGGCCAGGCCAGGCGGATTCTAGTCATAGAGGCTATTTTAGAACATTTATATCATCAAATCTGAAATGGAGGTGGGTAAAACACTTCGCTAGACGTGGTGATGACAGGTGGAGCAGAGCCCTAACACAATGGTTGCCGAGAAACGGTAGAAGGAGTGTTGGAAGACCATAAGCCAGGAGGGTGGAAAATTTACAGAAGATCGCGGGAAAGACTTGGATGAGACTCGCACAGACCATGGCAAGCAATGGGTGGAACAAGGATGCCCATGATAAAGATGATGATAATTATCATCAAAATGCTTACAGTCACAGTCAGCAACCATATGCCTCACTTCCCGCCGTGGTTCTTATTCTTACCTGCAAATGTTCCTTAAGTTTCTTCTTAACACATATATGCAGTGCGGTTTGTCCTGCGCGGTTCAGCCAATTGACCGGCACCTTGTTGGCCACGAGCACCAAGACGGCCTCCAAACTGCCTAGTTCTACTGCGGTGTGAAGAGGAGTGTCAACAGTCTTCCTGTTCTTGATTCTGAAGTTCTTGCAGTTCGAACTGATGAGCATATTGACTAAATCTGCGAAACTATAATCAGGTAATATTGTCATGAGATTGTTACTATTGTTAACGTTAATGATGTGGTGATTAAAGCTGTGCACACATTTTAGACGCATATCATAGCTGCGGCGGGTCGCAGCGCGCCACATTGCAAAAATGCCTCAAAGAACATCGAGCCGCAGCGAGGCGCACCGCAACGCAATAATTGTTTCAGACAGATTCAAATTAATTCATATTAGAATTTGAACTGTGTCCAGTCCAGTGCAATGAGGCTGCACACATTTGATACATAGGATATTTTCAAAGCATTGCGATGACGCGGCCAACCCATATGTGTGATAGCGTTATAAGAGAAATAATAAAAATTGCAGGCATATGTTTGGTAAGTTTGGTAAAGAACTGATATTTGTAAAAACATATAATGTTTCCGGGGAAAGTTGTTGTGAAGTACAGTCTCTAATGCAAAAGAATGGCTGAAATATTTGGAATTGTCACTTTGATGGACATTACGGCTGCCATCAGACGGACTGCATTCTTGCAGTTTGAATGCAGTTTATTTATTTAATTTATTTAACCATTTATGCACACACATATAAATACAGACAAGAAGAAAGGAACAGAAAAATACGTACAAGGCACGTGCTTATTTCTAAAGAAATCTCTTCCTCATCTTGTTTAGTACGACTGCAATACTCGTAATGTACTGGTAACTGCATTCAAACTGCAAATTTGCAGTTGGAGTGCAGTTAAAACGGTTGAAATGCAGTCCATCTGATGGCAGTCTAGAGCGTTGCAGACCAGTAGGTACTGCGTCCATAAAGTTCACGAGTTAAGAAAAAGTTTCAGTAAAGTTAAAATGCAAATTAACATACTTCTGCGGATCTATATTCTGATCAGTATAGTACGCTGACCCGGCAATATCAAGCGGGGTTCTGCCAACGAGGTCGCGCGCACACTGCTCTGCGCCTGCGGCGATCAGGAGGCGCGCGCAGCGAGACTGACCACGAGCGCTCGCCGCGTGCAAAGCTGACCAACCTAGTTGGAATATCGGCAGCTGATGGAGAAATAGAAAGAAAATCCTTTATGTCGAAGGTGTACCTATAGTACGCCCACATTTCGCCAGTTATGTATTAAATTGTAGAAAAACAAAAACATACGCTTTTTTCGAACTCCTTGCAGTTATGATCCACTGCATTATCTTTCCAATAGGTCGGCAACTTTGCCTTGCTCGTGCCGAAGTCACACTTCACGTTGACCAGCTCCCTGACGTCCTGGCTCAGCCTCTTGACTTCTTCCTCCGTGGCCACTGTCATGTCTTCTGCATCTAGTCTGTTCTGCAAATCTGTAACATATTTTTATTATCTTGGTCATGATTCTATCGTTTTGGATTTTTTATGGTGTTGACTTGTCTTGTTTAATTCTAAAGCTTCATGTGACAACCACCATGTCGGAGCAACGCATCGCCCTGAAGCTGTTCAAGTGGAGACGTTGCCTCAAGTTTAAGAACATGACTCAATGAGACAATCGTCGTTTCAGGATGAGCCATATTTTGTTGATTTTTTATTGCAATCGGAAGAAGCATAGTCAGAGCGTTTGTTTAGTTTCGTATAGGTGGATTATTAGATGTAATCTAAGTTGGTGTTAAATCGAGGTTGCTCAAGTATGTAGATACACTAGTCTGCTTAATGAGACAAAGAACCTTGTGGCTATGGCATATAACAAAGTTAAGAGGTATCAAAAATGACACTATACTAATTAACCTTCAGGAAATCCAAGTAAAACGGCAATCTGCTTCACATTCCCTGCCCAAGCGGCTAAGTGTAGTGGAGTACGGCCAAGTCTGTCCAACCTCTGTCTTTCTGCCCCAGCATTGAGGAGTGTAGTGAGAGCATCGTCAGACCTCATCGCAGCCAGGTGGCAGGCTGATACACAATCTATGCCACAGGTCGCGTTGGGGTTAGCTCCAGCCTTGATCAGTCTGGAAAAACCAATTACATTAATATCAGTAACAAATAGGATGAAGGCCTTGTTGGAAGTTATTGTATCGTCTTAGGAGCTGGTAATTTTAAAGCACGGGTTAGATATCTAAGCCAGGTAGTGTTTTTGGATAGCAATAGGCTTGCAAATTATGGGACTTAAACCAAAGATTACTTTTGCCTGTCTTATCGGGAAGAATAGCTAAAGTCTGTATGGCAGTAACAATGTTGAACTGATTACTATTTTAAACACAGAATACGGAATATTGGCACTGGCAGTGTTTGGAGGCGGCAGTGCTAATAAAATAAGCGGCACCGAAAGTGCGTTGAGTACACAACTGAAATACAGGTACTCTAACCTAGCTCTGGAGCCAGGCTCTCAAATTTTTTGTAACCTGTTTATGGCAATAAAGACTTTATTATATAATGAATAACTGCTATCATGTTTCGCCTTCATTGCCGTCAGCTTGTCAACGTCATTTGTATCGTATTTCGAGTAAAAGGTGATACGTTTATTTCGTATGAAAAGTTTGAATAATGCCGCTTTTCTCAGCGTCTGCCTCGGTCTCCGTAATCTGTGATTTTAATAATGTTCGGGTCAGCGTGGGTACAAGTCATCATCTGCCTAGCCTTTTCCCAAATATGTTGGGGTCGGCTTCCAGTCTAACTGAATGCAGCTGAATACCAGTTTTTAACATGGAGCGACTGCCTATCTGACCTCCACAACCCAGTGACTGGGCAATACGATACCCCTTGGTAAGACTGGTTGTCAGACTGTGTGCGGTGAGTGTGGTTGTGACTGTCACTATTAGAGTGTGTTACATAGAATAGATTTCTTTACCTCTCAATTTCATTAACATCCCGATGCTTGACAGCTTCTAGTAGCAACGTGTTTAATCTCGTGAACCTTCGGTTGGCTGAGCCGAACTTGGGTAGGGTCAGTGCAGGGGCCATCAGCTTGTCGTCAGGATAAAAGGCTTCTGATGTGTCATCATCATCCAGTTCAGATCCAGAAGTTGTCAGTTTTAGAATGGGCTGGCGATCTCTGGAATTTAAATTATTGTTAATTAGAGTTTTGAAGAAACAGTCATTCTTTATGGCACGGTTTACGTAGACGTCTAGTAACTGGTGAAGATTAATTTCTTCATTATATTTTATTTTATTACATTTTTTCCCCATCTCTTTTATAGCCTTGCGTTTGACCACTATCCTACCTGCACTATGAAAGACTTTTGCAAGGGCCAAGAATAATAAATAAATAAAAAAGTATTGCGGTGACATTACATATCGAATTATCGAAAAACATTTTTTTTAAAGAAAAAGGTACTTCAATCTGGTGGACGCTACTGATGGCACCAAACTCGTGGTCACATTCTGGACCACCATTTCGGTTTCCATCGACACGCCATCGACTGGCCTTACCAGGGCCACGATATAGGGCGGTGCGTCTTGCGGCGCTCAAATGTTCCCGTGCCGCTTTCCTTTCCGCAAGTCGCACCGCGGCGACTCATGCCACGCTTTTAATAACTTCTAACATTTGTTCTCGCCACGGTCGCAGGACGCAAGTACGCGCGAGTGGCGATGTCGTGGCCAAGGGTATGTCTTCGTTCACTGCCTTGAGCGATGCGACATGCGATGCAACTTGCGTCAAGCGCGCGCGCGTCACTTGTTTCTGTCGTCGGTCGCTCCGCAAGTCGCGTCATGTTGACTAATGTGATGCGCTTAACAACTTCTTTCATTTGTTTTCTATACAGTCGCTATAATAAGATGCGTGTCGCTTGAGCGTGTAGCTCGTGGCCAAGGGGTCAGAAGACGAATAAGGTACTTACTCCACCGTATCGAAGAGGCTAATACTCCTGGGTCGAAGTAGCGCTGCATGCTGCATGTCGGTGCCGCTAACATTTGGCTGCAAAAGCGGCTGCATTCTGCACCCCTCATCTTTGGCTGAGTAGTGGGCTAATTTCAAATTAATAAAATCATCATTCAGCAGAAAGATCTCGCCCATTGCTGGACAAATAGCCCCTCCAAGCATCGCCATAATTACCGGTCCTGCTTGAGCTTCAAATGGATTCAGAATTCCTTCAAACGGATTCGAGGATGGCAAAGTGGCATCGTATCAGCGATAACAATGTTGGGGCTCTCTTCATGATAAATAAATAAATATAAATACTGTCACTAATAACAATCAACAATTGAGCGGTGATACCGTAAACCTTTTTAGACCCTGTTGAAAGTCTAGCTAGGCTATCAGGTGGTCGGTCAACCTATAATAGTGGACTGGCCTTCCCACACTGCACCTAAGAGCACGCGGACTCACTGTGAAACCACGTGAAGTGAGCTGTCACTCCATGCTAGGGATTGACACTATTGACAGTTCACTTCACCTAAGTTTTCACGTTGAGATTTTTGCAGAATTGACCGGTTCTTCTCCTCTTGTTCTTTTGTTTTCATTTTTAACCGACTTCTTCAAAAAGGAGGAGGTTCTCAATTCGTCTGTATGTTGTTACGCGATTACTCCGCCAATTATGAATCGTTTTTGATGATTCTTTTTTTGTTTGGTAGGTCATGCTTCCGAGGTGGTCCCATATAAATTTTATTAACTTAGCTTGCGTAATTTTTGAGTTAGCTTCAATATTACGTATCTTTTCCCACTTAGTTTATCTAGACGATATCCTGTTTGACTCCTTCACTGTTATTTACATAGCAGGTAGTGGTATTCGGATTTGTGTGGGGTAGGTACCACAACAAAAAAGTGAAAAATAAAAACTTTTTACAAAAAAAAAACAACCGACTTCCAAAAAAAAACACTAATAAAAAAGTGAAAAATAACTTTCATTTCGGAAGTCGGTGGCATAAAACGGAAATTGAAAAACAAAGACACCGACTTCCGAAATTAAAGTTATTTTTCACTTTTTTAGTGTTTTTTTTGGAAGTCGGTTGTTTTTTTTTTGTAAAAAGTTTTTATAGTCAAATTGAAACTGTTTTTCCAGTACAAAACCACTGTAAGTATACTACTGTTCTAACTTATCAATGGACTTGCGACTTGCGGTAATGCGTGACGTAATAAATGAATTGTTTTTTGATTTTATGTATTTTATTTTGTCTTTCTTACACACGTCTTGTCAGAGTCTGTTTATTTGTGTGTACATAACTAAATGGTTGTTATTTACAAATAAATACAAAAATTAACTGGTTCACTTTGATCAATATATTGTTATAGTAATTTAATTACACATTAACGTTTTGCATGTTTCATTGTATGTTTCAAAAATAAGATTATTCGAGATGTATTTTTTGTCGAGCGGACTCGTGCGTGCGTGAAGGCCCAGTGGGATTGTGGTTTTAAATTCGGGCAAGTGCCAATGTATCTTTTTCATTTCGACTAACGAAAACATCGTGAGGAAACTGGGCTTATAGCTAGTATTAATATAAAGGATCCCGCAGACGCGCAACGCGACACCGGTAGAACAATTTTCGAGAAGTTTTCATATCATAGATTGAATTTATAAAATAGAAATTGTTCCATCAGAGTAGTGTCTGTCTGCGGAAATCTTAAATAGCCAATCGGCCTTGAAGAAGTGTGGTGATAAATCCTTCTCTTTGTCAGAAGTAGTCTTTGCCCTGCAGTGGGACAATAAATCAAATCAAATCAAATCGTTTATTGCAATAATAGCCTGGCATTATTATTAGTTATTTATAAACACTGGGGGCCTAAACCGGCCACATTAGCAATTCCTCTAAAAGCAGTTCATTTCCTGAATCCCAGTTGTCATTAGAAATTCTTCTAATTTGACTTAAAAGCAATTCATAATTTGTGGTCCATTTTACGAATCTCCATAGGAAACTGTCAAACAGATGAATTCTTTCGTAATATGAATTACACGCAGATCATGTTATGAATTGTCAGTTTATGACATTTTACGATGATTCATAATATTTTCATATTATGATTCTGCTAAAGTGACCGTTTTAAGCCCCGTATAACAAATATGTGAATCATGCAGTACAACCAAACCAGTGGTGTTAAAGTTCCACATACATAAACCCCCGTTCCCAAGGGCGTAAAAATATAGCGGCGGGATTTGAAATAAGATTAGAAATTTAAACAAACCTTTTTACAGTCCATTCAACCGATTTTAACTTCTATACCGTAGGCATAAGGATGGCATTGAAAGCAAAAAAAGTTACACAATACCAACTGTCTACTGCAGTTGCCATTTGTTAAGCCACCAACGCAATAGAAGTCAAAATCAGTTGAACGGACTGTAAAAAAGGTCTATTCAAATGTCTAATCTTATTTCAAATGGAGTATAGATTGTCAACTCTCGGTCTTGTCTTCTTGAGTCGAGTATTGAGAATCTAACAGAGTGCATACAAACGCGTCAAAAAACACACTGTTGGATTTTAAACTCTATGTGCTAAGCAGTGCGTTAATAATTCAGTGCGTGGAAAAAAATGACTGGAAAGGCCCTGAACAAAGTGACATTATATCAGCGATAACGATGATGGAAAAGACAAAAATGTATAGGACTGACATAAGCTATCGAAAAGCTTATGTCAATCCTGTTGAAAGTCGTTGTAGAAATACGAAACGCTTTTGAAGCGATTGTCACTTGTCTAGGCCCTCTGGGCTTATTGGAAGCGAACCTATTGCTATAAACTGCGCATATAACTACATACATACACAAAGTATCACAGTGTATTATTGAATGCACGTTTGACGTCACAGTCATGTTGTTTATAGATAACGCTGCAATGTAGTACAGGAGATACCCTCTCATAAGTAACCACAGATTAATAAAAACTTTTTACAAAAAAAAAAACAACCGACTTCCAAAAAGAACACTAAAAACGTGAAAAATAACTTTAATTTCGGAAGTCGGTGTCTTTGCTTTTCAATTTTCGTTTTTTGCCACCGACTTCCGAAATTAAAGTTATTTTTCACGTTTTTAGTGTTCTTTTTGGAAGTCGGTTGTTTTTTTTTTTGTAAAAAGTTTTTATTTTTCACTTTTTAGTTGTGGTACCTACCCCACACAAATTCGAATACCACTACCTGGTATGTAAATAACAGTGAAGGAGTCAAACAATATATCGTCTACATACACTAAGTGGGAAAAATACATAATTATTGAAGCTAACTCAAAAACTACGCAAGCAAAGTTAATAAAATTTATATGGGACCACCTCTGAAGTATGACCTACCAAACAAAAAAAGAATCATCAAAATCGATTCATAATTGGCGGAGTAATCGCGTAACATACACACAAAAAAAAAAAAAAAAAACACATACAGACGGATTGAGAACCTCCTCCTTTTTGAAGAAGTCGGTTAAAAATAATTGACTTTTATTATGATTATACACTTTTGTCGAGGTGTTTCACACATAGCGCTACAGTTCTATTGCATTACACATACAAGTCACAACAGACTAATTACTTACATATTTTTAATTTTTTAACCACAAACACTAAAAAACAGGTTTTTATAAAAAATACTGTCACAGACTTACCAGAAAAAGTTGTATTTTTATCACTAATCACAGAACTGTGGTTATTTGGCATGTTTTTCGCATAATTTAAGTATCAACATGGACCGGCGTTCTCAGTGGATCGTTTACGTATAATGACAAACCAACTTGTTTATTTTCCTTGTTTCGCGTGAGTCTAACCGGTTATGTAGAAAATATATCTCTTTTACGCTAAATCATTCATAAGTTATACTTATTTATTTGTGTGAAGGTTTTAGATAGCATTTAATACATAATTGGAAGATCAACAATTAATTTCGTGTTGGATAGATTGAACAGGGTGTCTTGGGTTCGATTCCGAGGTCGTGCAGAGTTATTGAATTTTCCAGCACTAACAAAATATCTACGTACCAGCCCGGAGTATTTATGCTCGATAAGGGTAATAGGCTCAATACTCAATATCTTTATTGCTTCACCATAATGTGTACATAAGTGCTAACTATATAATTTAGATCATTATGGACCCTGTAGGGCACAGCAAAAGGGTAGGAGAGAGGAAGCCCTGTTTTAGGAGATCATTAAGTTGTTATTGTGGGAACAAGTTTTAATTTACATGTAATCAAAATCAAGAGATACTAAAATCGCCTCTAGACTGGTAACTTGACAGTTATTTATCTCTCGAAGCCGTTACACGGTTTTAATTAATAACTTGCAACCTAAAACTAAAGGAATGACTATTATTTTATTGATAATGCAATAATAATAAATGCAATAACTGACGTAATAGTTTGATTATTCCTGTTACCTACGAGCAGAATTTCCTCTTAATTTTATGTTGTAATTAGAACTAATGTTATTTTATGTTTGTGTTAGGTAGGTAGATAGCAATTCGATTTCGTATTATGGAAGTTAATTAAGTATATCTATTAATACCTATGTATTATTTTATAACAAGTGTATGTCGTAGGTTCGACCCAGACAGGCGCTTTACTTTGTGTACATTATTTCATCACCACTGCTCTCAAAAGGGTGAAGGAAGCACGGTGGAGGCACGGCGATCGTGCGGAAACCGGCATGTCCTAGAACCAAAAATTCGAAGACATGGGACATACCAACCCGCGCTGGGCCCGCGTGGTGGATTACACCCCACTCACAGAGAGGAGGCCTGTGTCCCAGCTGTGGGAACATTACAGGCTGATTATGCTATTATTTTCAGCACAAAATAGTATAACTGAATTTAGATTTAAAATAGGTACAGTTAACCGCACGTCGTTGGTAACACTTTGATCTTGAATTGGCCTAACGTTTTATGGAGTTTCAAAAATATTCTATTGAAACTTACGTTTCAAATTCGTTTAGCGCTAAAATAGTTCCGTTTCTCACAACCATTTGAAGGTGAGAGAGACAGAATGATATTTTGAATATGTTTAGCACTACACACATTTAGTGATTGGGCGGGTCAAATTATAGCTCGAAATACGCTACCTGACTATTTTTGAATGCTATAAAACAATGTAAAGTGCGCTCGATGGCCCATCAAAGGTTTAATGCCACTCAGAATGGACCGTTCCCCAGGTAGGAATTTGTTAATATGTACACAGTACGGGGAAATATAAGTAGGCCAAGTGTCAGGATCAGAAGTACATGAGCGTTTCTCTAAACGCTCATGTACTTCTGATCCTGACAAATGTAAATGTGTGTGTGAAGCCACACTGCTCCATTGAATTGCGTTGCGTCGTCACATCGTTGCGCCCGGTGTATCGCTGCGACACAAAACTGAAAAAATCTTCAATCTAATTTAAAGTTTATTTAAAATGGAACTTCTGCTCCATTTTCTACATGGATTATGAAATGTACCGTCACGGCACGGTCGACTCGGACACAGAGGCATCTTAATATTCCATCAATACAGGAATTCCACTGAGATCCAATACCCATACAATCTTGGAAAAGTCCTCGGTATCCACCTCACTACTGAGTAATAGGTGCTGCAAGATGCAGCGGTGAAAATGGAAAAATAGTAAGAATTTCTACTTGTGGCGGTGTTGGTACTTTTAAATGAACGCCGGTGATTCGTGTAGCGGAACATGACGCGAGTCAGTATAATTGAACTACTGCGGTTTCGTTGCTATGATTTCGCGGCGGAGGTGTGCTACCGGCGTAAATGTTTGTAAGTGTTAGCGTATGTAATCTGTATTTTTAAGAAGGATAATGCAATGTAAATCTGCTGCGCCTTTTCCCGAGTATGTTGAGGTCGGCTTCCAGTCTAACCGGATGCAGCTGAATACCAGTATTTAACATGGAGCGACCGCCTATCTGACCTGCACAACCCAGTAACTGCGTAATACGATACCCCTTGGTAAGACTGGTTGTCAGACTTTCGGGCTTCTGACGACCCGTAACGTCTGTCAAAGATCCACGTATGACAGCCGTGACCAAAAGCGTACAGTGCTATCCATGGAGACACGGAGAAGTGTCAGTATGTAAAGATGAGCACCAATCCACGGGCCAACCCCGGCAAGCGTAGTTTAACCTAATAGATCGACCCATGCGTCTGTATTACTAAGCCACGAGCTCCTAAAGGATAATGCACTATATCTGTTAATTTCCCCAATATTAATTTAACGCTTGTGTGTAGTGCGATTTATAATGAATGAAGTGCATGAGATCAAGAATCTTTAGATTTATAATAACTACGGATATTTTCCACAGATGGTTTCAGAGATTTAATAAATAGAGGCATTTCGTGACCGGAGAAAAGGACCAACTTTTGTTGAAACGTAGCTATGGACCTCAGGAATATACTCGTAAAATTACTATACTAGGTAATTTTATTAAACGTCCTAATTCAAGTCAAAACAACGAATCGTCTATATTTATCGTAACATTTCCTCTGATAAATTAGCCGTGTGGACGTATAACTCTATCCGATGTATGTACACCATCCATCCATCCGCAGGCATGCCCCACCGCGTGCCATGAATTTTAAAAACAATAAACTTCAAGTCTGGAACTCGGTTTTACTTTGAAGGTTCCGTATGCGCCATAAACTTATCTGTATCTCTAAACGCGTCTAACGTTTCATATTTTTACAACGACTTTCAACAGGATTGACATAAGCTTTTCGATAGCTTGTGTCAGTCCTATACATTTTTGCCTTTTTTATCATCGTTATCGCTGATAGAACGTCACTTTGTCTAGGGCCTCTGACCTCGTGGCCAAAAGTGGAACTAACGAAACCATTTTAGGAAAGGAAGGAAAGAAACAAAGAACATTAGTTTATTCATGTTTGTTCGTTTTCGTGTTTCTATTCTGTCTTTTTTTCTGGTCGTAGTACTACCACAATACCTGCTTCTGCCACCAAGAAGCACTGTTGTATACCCGTTTGAAGGGTTTGTGTGCCAGGGTAAAAAGTACATGAGGACCGGGGCCTCGTGGAGCTTCATTGTAGTGGAACTTCTCTGGTGGTTGTCATTGATTCCTGACTTTTAGGGAGTTGCAGGTGGTTGGTATGGCAGACTTGTCCCAAAAAAGGTACATTAGAACATTTCTTCTTTAGCTCGCATTGCAAACGTTCTGGCTTTGTCGGTTACTTTGACTCTGCTGCGAATCTTTTGATTTCAGTTAAATTTTTTTTGCATGTTGTAAATTAACATAGAAAATTATATTTAATTTAAATTACTTTAAATTAGGTCTTAAAATACTGGTATTTGCGTTTTTAACACAGCTTATTTCAGTCTTAAACCAAGAATTTAATAAATAAAAAAGATATAAAATTATAGTTCTACATTAATTAGATGACGTCTCTACTTGACATCTTAAATCATCGCGCTTGCGCGTCGCGATTTCAATACGTTCCAATTGATCGTATTTACTTTCTTTCAATGCACCATAGCCCTACGGAACCCTATTCCACATGCTTCCAAAGCACATACGTCGAGAACTAACGCTCGCGTCGTGTGATCGATTATTTAAGACGGTGAGAAATTATTAGCTCTGCTTGTAAACTTCACTGCCCAAGTAAATTAAAAGTAAACCGTTCCATTTTGTAAATTGTTTACGTGAGGTAGTATGAAGTAGAGGTGCGGTTAAAATGTGTTGAATGTTTATAAGGGTATAAAAGATACATGCCATTTTTTTTTAAAGTTTATATTATATGTAAAAAAAATCCTGACCGATCCGAAAGGGTACATTGCACATCATAGGTACTGAAATAGCATTAACAGAAAAAAAAAAGTTATTGCAATTTGAAATTCACGTTTTAAGTACCAAAATTACCCCAATTTCATTATAAATTAATTTATTTAAAAATTAATTTATTTAGAAAACATCAGAAAAATTCACGAAAAAAATTTTTCGTGAATTTTTCTGATGTTTTCTGCTATTCTGGGCGGAGACAAATCCAAAAAATTTAAGATCATCAAAATCGGTCCAGCCGTTCTCGAGTTATACGTTCGTAGTACTTGAACAAACCCGACTTTGTTTTATAAGATATATCAAAAATATCAATAATTTGGTCATCCATGGGCATATGGCGATTTAAGTGGGGTAAATGATAGATGATAATCTGGCCAATCGACAGTTTCAGGGTTATCCATTATTTACGCCACACCCTGTATAACAAAATTAAAAAGAAAAAATAAAGGGGAGGAGCTCATTGGGCATCAAAAAATTCACCTCAGCGTTGTCAATGGGAAAAGTGCCCAAAAGTTTATTTTACATATAAAATATTATAAATTAGCATAAGTCATGACTTGTATATATGAAAACCTATTGTATGTACACAAAAATATATCTAATTTTAAGAAAATGTCCGATATTCATAGTTTAAATACCAGGAATAAACACAATCTTGCTGTACATCGCACTCGTCTCCACAGAGTAGGCAACTCGTTCATGGGTCAATGTATACGCTTTTATAACAAACTTCCCATTGACATTCGAAACTTACCCATTAAACGATTTAAAAGCTGCATTAAAACCAAACTTTGTAGAAAAGGGTACTATAAAATTTCAGATTATTTAGAAGACAAAAAAGCATGGGATTGAGCTGCTCGCTCTGCTAAGCATTGTAACATTTTGGATAATATGGAAAATCATCAAAGTATATCAACCAGTTTTATTTACAAATTGACATTATTGAATATTCTATACAAAATGACATGATTACTTTGTAAAGTATTTTATTATTGTGAATGTGAAGACTACGTGAATTTTTAAAATTTTTTTTTTCGTTCTCAGTTAACTTTATCAATGGTCTGGCAATTTGAGATTTTTTTGCGGCCTACCCAAATGTCCTTTCTTTGGTATTGTTCGTCGAGTTGCTGAGCTCCTTAAGTTCTGAGTTGAGCTCCGCCATTACTGACAAATGCTTGCACTGACTGGACAGGTCCACTCAAATCTGTGTGGTTCTTTCCTCAAAAGACCATTTCAGACTCGAATTTACATGGTCCTCATATGGCTTGACCAAGATTATGTCTGGACTTTAAAAGAGACTGTGACCTCTGAGTTTGTTTCGGCCTTTCTTCTCAGAGTAGTCAGATAGGAAACGCCGACCTCATCTAGCTTATTTTTAATATTTTTTAATATGACGTGTAAAAGTGATTCCAATATCCTATTTACAGAATAAACAATTTCATTTCATTTCATTTCATTGTAGACACCCACTAAACGACGGCCGCCCGCTCCCCATGTAATAAACAGGCAAAATTCCCCATTGAAAAAAAAATCAGCGAATTCCTTTTTTTTTCTTTTTTCCAAAAAAAGAAACAAATAGATTCTCAGTATGATTCTTAACAACACCCTCACGGATCGGAAAGGGTTTTTTTTGCTGTATAGTCTTGCTTCTAAATATCAGCTGCATCCGGTTAGACTGGAGGCCGACCATAACATAGTAGGGCGAGGCAAATTTTTTAATTCTTGGTTTTGACGGTTTGGTTAATGCTTTAGACTACTTTGGTCTAGTGGTCGCAAGTGCTACTGCTGAGCATGAGGATCTGGGTTCGATTCTCGGCTCGGTCAAAAATTTATTGAGTTTTACCATCCTGAATATCTCAGTAGCAGCGCGGCGTCTGTATTTATGGTTCATGGCAATAGGCTCGTCCCCCTATTACATGTGACTTAAACATAACTACCGAAATGTGGGTGTACTATACACATCTCTGCCTAACCATTTGGGGTATACAGGCGTGAGGCAACCACTTGACAAACGGGACAGTTATTAACTGGGATATAATTTTAAAACTAGGACAAATCCTTAAACTTTTCAACCTCATCATCTGCCTAGCCTGGTCCCAACAATGTAGGGATCGGCTTCCAGTCTAACTGGATGCAGTACAGTCTAACCGGACGGAGTAATTGGGTAATACCTACGATACCCCTTGGTAAGACTGGTTGTCAGACTGTTGGGCTTCTGATGACCCGTAACGACTGTCAAAGATCTACAAATGACAGCCAAAAATCCGGAGTCACACGTGTTAGGGCATAAATCAAACAGATTACGTGTGACTCCGGATTTTTAATTTGTCTGTCTGTGGTGTCTTGTTTATACCTTTTTAGTCGTAGTTGGGTTTTAGTTTTTATTACTTTAATTTTTTTTTGGTTATAATATATATATTTTTGAAATGTGCTCATTAAGCTCTTTCATTTGATACCTAACATGGGACGATTAAATATTTTTTTTTTTTAGTTCCTCACTTTATGTCCTCTAGAGGGCGCCATTTTTAATTGAATGTGACGTCACATAGCCTATAACCAGCGGACGATCAAGACGCTTCCAACGATACCTCATTTGTCAAATTGTGATGAGTCGTTTACAAGATATGAGGGAACAGATGAACATACATACATACATACATACATACATACATACATACATACATACATACATACATACATACATACATACATACATACATACATACATACATACATACATACATACATACATACATACATACATACATACATACATACATACATACATACATACATACATACATACATACATACATACATACATACATACATACATACATACATACATACATACATACATACATACATACATACATACATACATACATGCATACATACATACATACATACATACATACATACATACATACATACATACATACATACATACATACATACATACATACATACATACATACATACATACATACATACATACATACATACATACATACATACATACATACATACATACATACATACATACATACATACATACATACATACATACATACATACATACATACATACATACATACATACATACATACATACATACATACATACATACATACATACATACATACATACATACATACATACATACATACATACATACATACATACATACATACATACATACATACATACATACATACATACATACATACATACATACATACATACATACATACATACATACATACATACATACATACATACATACATACATACATACATACATACATACATGCATACATACCGGTTAAAATCATAACCCTCCTTTTTCTTCGTATGTATTCCGGAAATTGCATTTTTGTTTAATTTCTACTTTTCTTCTTTGTCTAATTTCTAATATTTTTAGGTATTTTTACCCGACTACGGCGAAGAAAAAAGGAGGGTTATGATTTTGACCGGTATGTATGTATGTATGTATGTATGTTCATCTGTTCCCTCATATCTTCTAAACGACTCATCACAATTTGACAAATGAGGTATCGTTGGAAGCGTCTTGATTGTCCGCTGGGTATAGGCTATGTGACATCACATTAAAAATGGCGCCCTATAGAGGACATAAAGTCAGGAACTAAAAAAATATAATGTTTAATCGTACCATGTTGGGTATCAAATGAAAGGGCGTAATGAGCACATTTCAAAAATATAAATATTATAACCCCAAAAGAATTAAAAAAAATTAAAGTAATAAAAACTAAAACCCAACTACGACTAAAAAGGTATAAACAAGACACCACAGACAGACAAATTAAAAATCCGGAGTCACACGTAATCTGTTCGATTTATGTCCTAACACGTGTGACTCCGGAATTTTAATTTGTCTGTCTGTGGTGTCTTGTTTATACCTTTTTAGTCGTAGTTGGGTTTTATTAGGTATTATAATATGTAAAGATAAGATGGTCACCTATCCACGGACCAACCCCGGCAAGCGTAGCTTAACCTGATGGATCGACCTGAGCAGCTGTTATTACTTAGCCACGAGCTCCTCAAACTTTTCAACCTGTATCTAGATTATACCTGTCCTGTGATGGACGGCTTCAAAGACAAGCCGATAAGCAGCATACGGGTAGTATTGTGCCTAGGTACGGCCACAATGGACCGCCGATATTACGCCATCTTTGGTTTATGAAGACGTCGAAGAGCGGTCTTAACGCCCAACTTCGGATACGACTAAGTTTCAAGTTAACGGTTTTGTAAACATACGGGCAGATACAGTGTGCGGAATCATAAGCGGTTATTTTTACCCGACTATGGCGAAGTAAAAAGGAGGGTTATGATTTTGACCGGTATGTATGCATGTATGTATGTTCATCTGTTCTCTCACATCTTCTAAACGACTCATCACAATTTGACAAATGAGGTATCGTTGGAAGCGTCTTGATCGTCCGCTGGTTATAGGCTTAATGTTACTTAGCATAACATTACCTATAACAGTACCTATAACATTAGGCACCTATAATTTGTAACTTTATGTGGTGGAGAAATCCTAACTTATCTAACTATAACTATCCATACTAATATTATAAATTCGAAAGTAACTCTGTCTGTCATTCTGTATGTTACCTTTTCACGCCTAAACCACTGAACGGATTTTTACAAAATTTGGCAAAGGGACCCTGGGGAAGGACATAGAGTAATTTTAATCGACATACCACGCGGGCGAAGCCGCAGGCGGAAGCTAGTAATATTATAAATGCGAAAGTGAGTTTGTTTGTTTGTTACGCTCTCACGCTAAAACGGCTGAACGGATTTGGATGAAATTTGGCACATGGGTAGACCATGACCTGGAGAAGGACATAGAATAATTTATCCCGATATTCCCACGGGATCGAGGCTTATGCAGGTGATAGTAAACTATAAAATTCCATAGTTCTAAAATTGTTTTGGTATTTGCCGGTCAAATAATACCCGTCATAGATATTTTTTCGATGCGACCGCACAAAATATCGGCCCGTAGATCCTCCTGTATCAGCCACCTCGGATGGATTAACAGGGCCGTTGATGGAATACCTGCAGGCTTAGCCAAGTTGACAATCTACAAACGATAACGCTAGTAGAAAACTAATCAAATGTATAGGAATGACATCATCTCATTAAGTCACGTGGTCAGAACAAACGAATAGAAAACTCGTAGCCAAGTTTACATCGTTCAAAATGTTAGAATGAAATGCGATCGTTTCTACAATGTTGATCGCTACATCCCATAGAGATGGTAGCCAAGTCACAGTTTTGACAAGCGCTAACGAAACGATGTCGACATTTTTGAACGATAGCTAAGCGATCGCCGAGACCCTAGAGAAAACGATAAAAAAATGGCGTCTATTATGATACAGCTGTGTTGATATTTTGATACCGAGAAGTGTTTTGTTTATTTACCATAATTTTGGACTATATTTACCATTTAGCATTTAAAATGCATACTTTAAATATGTTGTGGTGCGCTCATAATGAAGAAGTGTGGCTTAGGCGCCGAAACAGAGACATAAACAGAGTTGGGCGTAATCAACTACTTTTGTAATCGGATTAATAATCTGATTGAAAGTAATCATGAATACATCAATCATGATTACTTTTAATCTTGATTACTTTCAATCATGACTACATTTGTAATCATTAGTTTTGATTACAATAGTCAGTAATCTTAATTACATGGGTAGATTTGATTAATTTTTTAAGCATATTTTTAATAAATGCGGTTCTATATTCAATCAGTATGTATCTTGTATGTCTGCGTTTTTCTAAAAACTTCTGATCCAATTTGGATGTCATGGACGTTTTGTACTCTTTCGTTATTACCAAATACAACGCTCAAAGGCAGATGCCATTATTTCTCATTTTTTAGCGGACCAGGATCGGGATGTATCGATGCTAAGTCGATACCCTGAAATTAAACGTGTTTTTAAAAAATATAACACACCTCTTCCGTCATCGGGTCCTGTCGAAAGACTTTTCTCATATGCGACCATGACCAATTTACCTAAATCACACAGACTTTCGGATGAGATGTTTGAAAAGAGGGTGCTTTTAAAATCTAATTTAAGCCACACATGGCACACATAAAAATAATTCTTGATTGTTTTCTTAAGTATAATAATTATTTTATTCTTGAGAGAGAATTCATGAGACTGATCAAAAAATAAAGATGATTTACAATGTTAATGATTTTATTTTTCGAATTCCTAAATGTAGTTAGTATGCATCAATCAAAAAAGTAATCAAAATAACGATTACAAACTAATAATCATTAATCACCGATATGATTACTTTCTTGATTAATTTCCGTAATCTGTAATCTTGATTGATGATTACAAAATGTAATCGTAATCCTTAATCATTAATCTGATTACAATTTGCCCAACTCTGGACATAAATCGTCAGTGCATGGAAACAATACGCGAAATGCCGGAAACTTTATTTGTGCAGCAATTTCGGCTAAACAAAATGACTTTCCAAGCCCTTTGTCAAGAACTCCGACAAAAAACTTCATTAAAAGGAACCAACGAGATTCCCTTAAAAGTTAAGGTAAGAGTGCCTTATAATTTGAGTGACATAAAGTACCTACCTATTAGCAATTTTTTAAATAAGTACTTGGCTATCATTTCATTTCCTCAATGTTTCTGTTTTTGTAGGTGTTGTGCGCTCTTAGTTTCCTAGCCACAGGATCCTATCAGCGGATTGTTGGGGTCACTCAGCATCTTGCCCAACGCACAGCTAGTCGGTGCATCAGACAAGTTGTTGCTGCTTTGAACCACCCTGCTGTCATGGCAAAATGGATCGTTTTTCCGAAATCACGACATGACAGAGCATCCATAAAACAAGAGTGAGTACTTAACAAACGATTTACTTGAAAATACTTAAATTATTAAGTGCATGTAATGTAATTTAAATTAACAATTATTGTTGCAGATTCCAGAGAAGATTTGGCCTACCTGGTGTAATTGGGTGCATAGATTGTACCCACATAGCTTTGGTAAAGCCCAACGATGAAGAGCATCTTTTTTATAATAGAAAAGGGTATCATTCATTAAATGTGCAAATGGTAGATATTATATCTATATATTATACTGTACGGTATGTTAAAGCTATATAAATCACTTCTTAATAATTGTTTTATTTTCAGATTTGTGATAGTAACCTCCTAATTTTAAATGTGAATGCAAAGTTTGGTGGAGCTACACATGATTCACATATATGGTCTTCTAGTAGAGTTGAATCATATATGCGTGAACTTCATCAAAATAATGAACAAGTATGGCTATTAGGTAGGTATATATAATAGTTAAAAGATCTAAGCTTTAGGAGTTTTCCTGTGTTTTGTCTACAGAAACTTATTTTTCAGGTGACTCTGGATATCCACAACGCCCTTGGCTTATGACACCTATCCTCAATGGAGTTCAAGGTTCTATTGAAGAACGATATACTCAAACACATGTACAAGCCCGTAACTGCATTGAGCGATGTTTTGGATTACTCAAAGCACGGTGGAGATGTTTGCTTAGAGACAGGGTTCTTCACTATCATCCTCATGTAGCTAGCAATATTACAATGGCATGTTGTGTGTTACACAACATAGCTTTGAAAGCTGGCTTACCACCACCACAACAACTTCCTGATGCACATGACGATGAGGATGATATTATAACCATGCAAGATCCCACATCCACTGCAACTGTGGGTAGCCAAAATGAATTAATCCAAGGAAGAGCCATGCTGAGATGTTTATTGAATAGGTTATAGTAAGATTATTTTAAGCTATAAGTATTAAGATTTTATTTTAACATTTTTTTTTTTTTTTTCATTTATAGTATTTTATTATTTATAGTGTTTATTTTAGTGTATATAGTATTTATAGTGATTACTGATTAATTAAACTCACGCACTGATATTAGTTACTTTTACAATGTTTGTAAATATGTGAGCACATAAATAATTTATTTGTCATTGCTTCATTTTTATTTATTTTTACCTATTGTGGTATAGTAATCTTATTCTAGGTGCATCGTCTTCACATGTTATTATATAATTGATCTTTATAAAACATTTTAAAAGAGTGGATGGAGTTTCTTGCCCATTCTTCTCCATACAAAAACTACCTTTATGAAGGGGCGACTAGAATCAATTTTTTTTATTTTTTTATTTTGACTTCGAAAGTACCTTATGTGATTTGACTTTGATCGATAATGAACAATAAGTTAACTGGACATTTTCAAAATACTATCTATTTTGAAAATGTACAGTTAATTTTATTTTCAATGTGAAGTACTTAGATATTAAATTATTAATAAAACAGCTTTATTGTTACAAACAAGTTTATTACTTATTGTTTTTATTAAAACACTGACATTCATACTAATTCGGTGGTGGCGTGCACGTCAGCTAAGAAGGAAGGATTTTTCAGTTATCAACTACTTTGTATTTACAATACCTACCTTGAAGGTATTATTGTTTTCAATTACTTTACAAAAACATCAATTACTTACTGTTACTGTACATAAATTTGGTTTTATTTCTTACATTTAAATTCTAAATTAAATTTGTTTTGTTTAATACTATAAAAAGATCAAAGTACTACCTATTAAAAGAAATAAAAATGATACATCCAATTTGTTCAAATAAAAGGGAATTGTTCATATATAGAGAAGGGAAAAGTAAACAATAGCAAACAATTGAAATAAAAATTAATTGTTATTCTGATATTGTAATGTAGGCAATTTGAAATGTTCATATTTATAACCCTCAGCTGAGACCACTATCACTACAATAGACATTTTAAGGGATAATATCTGTCGAAGGTAGTGATGATAGTCTCAACTGTGGTAAAATTTCTATCAAATTGTCTACAGTACCTGCCAAACGACTTAAAATTAGATTTTGGTTTTCTTGCATTTCAATTCTTCTCAATTCCAACCGCAATCTTTCCATCTCCCTCTCGTGATATTTTTTTTCCCGGTCTGCCTCTAGTTGTAGCCGGCGATTCTCAACAGCTACGAACTCACTCGTAGCTCGTTCGAAGGGCGTTTGTACCCGGCGTGTGCGCGCTCGAAGCAGCCCGCGGCGCCGCGGCGTGGATGTGGTGGGTGACGCCGCGGGCGACGGGCTTGGCCGATGCCGTCGCCTCTGCGGAGCACCCCGTGACGTGGACGTGGTAGGCGACGTCGCTGACGGCATCGGCGCGGACGCAGTACCGGGCGGCGGCGTTTGCACTGGTTGTGGAGGATGGCGTGGAAGTTCTCCAGAGACAGGTGGCAGTGAAGGACGGGCAGTAGATGCTGTTGTAGCTGAGAATATATAATTATTTATATATTAAAATGAGCCAAAATTAATTATTTAGCCAAAACATTTTATCTTTAAAAAAAAAATGGTACCTTGTATAGAATCAGAAGGAATAATAAAATCCAACATAATTTCATCTGTGTCAGAAATTTGGGACGGACAGACTGTATGTACAGAATCTCTGGTTGGTGGTGGTAGAGAGTTTCTCTCTGATAGTGGGGCCTGAAAAATAAAAAAATAAAAATTATAAAAATTACACTTGTTTATAAAAGAAAATATAACAAAGTCCACAAGCAAAGAAAAAAACTAACATCAAAGCCTCTCTCCTCAACTCCAGCTAGACCAACGACAGCAGTCAAACCCATTATGCCCAACACTCTCTCTTCTGAAGCAGTGAGAGTTTGTCTGCTGCTTGGACCACCACCAGTACCAGAAGCCTCACAACGTATTGCTAAAGCTTTTTTCTTGGTTTTTGTTTTCCAGTCTGCCCACACCTGAACATATTAGTCTGTTAATTTTTGTCATGCATGTTTGATCAATCATTTTCTAGTCTATGAAGTAAGCTGATTGTTGTATGTACTTCATCTTGTAGAATACTAAATGTTAATAATAGGAAACAATAAAATATTTTTTTTACAGTGGTTTTTTTAAGAATCTTACTTTTTTCCATTTGTCCAAGGGCTTTATTACTCCTCCACCAATAGAGTTAAGTAACTCTTCCAGTTCCTGCCACAGTCGGTCTGCTTTTATTCGGCCTTGAGGACCTTGCTGGGGCCTCGTTATATCGCCATGGCTAGAACATACTCGTAAGTTAAAATAATTTCAGAGAAACAAAGGGTCTATTGAATAAGTAAAGGGTCAAACACAATTCTTTTGTTTGTTTCGTAAGTAGCACTATTAGTTCACGTAGCGTATCACGTCATTGTTTATGTTTCAAACTTTCAAGTGCCCTTAAATCTATCACACTCGATAGATTTAATAAAGGATGATATTTACGAAATAACTAATGATTTACGTACCTTTCCATGAATTCCAATAGAGCTGCGAATTGTTCTGGGCTCGCTCGAGATCTAGATTCCATCCTATAAAAGTTATCACTTCATATAAGGTATCTTTCATTCGTATGCAGGATCCTATCGAAGGTATAAGTTGTCATATCATAACATTTCGAGACACAGTCATGTTTAAAATTACATTCCACACTGTGATATTATAATAAACCAATTATAAGAAGAACTTTACCTTATTTCGCTTACTTTTTATTATTTAAAACAATTATTTGCCCGCGCACAAAGTACACAACACAACCGTAACTTTGACGTTAGTTTGACGTTTGTAGGAACGCTCACCATAGACTAAAGTATAGGATTTTTCTAAATACGTTGTAGAACGAGCGATCGACTCAGTCGTGTCAACTTGGCTACCAACTTATCGTTTTCTACAATCGCTTACGCCGAGGCGATAACGATTGTAGAAAGAGAATCGATACGAAACGTTTGTAACTTGGCTAGGCCTGCTGTGTTTTCAACTTATTTTCTTAAAAACTTTGATTGCGTTACACAACTCCCGGTAACTTGATTAAAACTTCAACTAATAAGCTTTCATAGACAATATTGTCTCGCTGTGTCTAGTTTTCTTTTATTGTTTTTAATTTTATTTTTTTGTATGTTGTGTTGTCTTTTGTATGCACCAAATAAACGTTTTATCTATCTGTCTATCATATTATTATAGCAGCAATTTGTAATAATAAAAGACTTTGTAGGTTTCATTTACTTCATCGGTTAAAGAAATTAATATGTTTGGTTGGTCCGTGAATGGGTGACCATCTTTACATACCGAGACTCCTCCGTGATATGCGGACGTGAAACACGGGTTGCAGCTAGTAATTAACATTAGAAAGAAAAAAAAATAAAAGTAATTAAAACTAAAACCCAACTACGACAAGAAAGTCAATCAACTAAAATGGTATAAACAAGACACCACAGACAGACAAATTAAAAATCCGGAGTCACACGTGTTGGGGCATAAATCGAACAGATTACGTGTGTAGTCGGGTTAAAAACCTCGTTTTTTCATTGCCATAGTCGGGTAAAAAATAAATTAAAAACAAATACAATTACAGAACCAAAAAATAACGAATAAGAAATTCCCAGCAAAAACCTGTTCTTAGTGATCATTAATATTATACACATTTTATTAGACTAAGTTAGCGATCCAGTTTGATCCAAGCACGGTGCACTCACAAAGCGCTGCAGGCAGCCGACCGCGGCGGACAGATGTGTATCTGTCCGCGACGACGGTGCTGCATAAATAAAATAAAATAAAAAAAACCAACAAAAAACCGACTTCCAAAAAAAACACTCAAAACTGAAAAATAACTTTCGGAAATCGGTGTCTTTGCTTTTCAATTTTAGTTTTTTGCCACCGACTTCCGAAAGTTATTTTTCAGTTTTGAGTGTTTTTTTTGGAAGTCGGTTTTTTTTTGTAAATGTTTTTATTTTTACCTTTTTAGTTGCGGTAACTACCCCACACAAATTCGAATACCACTAGCTGATGTAAATAACAGTGAAGGAGTAAATGAAGACATCGTCTAGATAAACTCATTGGGAAAAATACGTTATATTGAAGCTAACTCAAAAACTACGCAAGCAAAGTTAATTTATATGGGACTACCTCGGAAGCAAGACCTACCATACAAAAAAAGAATCATCAAAATCGATTCATAATTGACGGAGTAATCGCGTTACAAACATACAAAAAATAAAACATACAGACGAATTGAAGAAGTCGGTTAAAAAATATTATAATTAATAATAAAAAGTAAGAACCTATTTCCAGTTTATGCTGACCTCTCATTGTACGGAAATCCTATAAAATGCGAGATCAGCATAATTATACTAGAAATGTAGAGCTTGATTTGTAGCCGTGTGTACCACTCTACTCTTACAAACAGTACTTAATTTCAAACAAATTCCACCATCAAAAATAAGTGCTTTGTTTTAAAATGTACCAAGACAAAGGCTGGGGTAGCTCGGATCAAATATTCAAGGGTCCTGCCTCTGTTTCTACGTAAATCCGGATCAAAATTCCGTGAAGTGCGACACCGAGTCTCTGATGCATGTTTCATCGTGTACGGCCGTGTGAGAGCTCGCATAGTTGCAGAACCAAAGATTTAAATCACTAGACTTGCCCTCACCGTACTTAGGGCGGATTTCACTTCACTTTTTATGTACAAATTGACATTATTGAATATTCTATATAAAATGACAAAGTATTGTATTATTGTGAATGTGAGGACTATGTGAATTTTTATTTTTATATTTTTCGTTCTCAGTTAGTTTTATCGATGGTCTGGCAATTTGAGATTTTTTATGCGGCCTACCCAAATGTCCTTTCTTTTGTATTGTTCGTCGAGTCCTTGAGCTCCTTAAGTTCTGAGTTGAGCTCCACTATTAGAAAAAGAAAGAAAGAAAATACGTTTATTTGCGGTAAAAATGACGCGCAAAAAAAAAAAATGATAACACAAAGAAAAAAAAATAAGAAAAGGTTTGTTTTGGTATTACTGACAAATGCTTGCACTGACTGGACAGGTCCACTCAAATCTGTGTGGTACTTTCCTCAAAAGACCATTTTAGACTAATTTACATGGTCCTCATATGGCTTGACCAAGATTATGTCTGGACATTATAAGAGACTGTGACCTCTGAGTTTGCTTCGGCCTTTCTTCTCAGAGTAGTCAGATAGGAAACGCCGACCTCATCTAGCTTATTTTTAATATTTTTTTATATGACGTGTAAAAGTGATTCCAATATCCTATTTACAGAATAAAGACAATTTCATTTCATTTCATTTCACTAATGAAGCTGAACGGGATTAGCACATCTAAACCGTGTTCAAGAGCTGTCAGTGTCATCATTGATGTGGAATATTGACAGTGACAGCTCTTAAACGTAGTTTAGATGTGCTGATCACGTTCAGATTCATTGGTGAGATTGGCACTAAGTCACGCGAAATAGTGTCAATACGGAGAAGAGTGAGCTCACAGATTATTAAAATAATAGCGTTTCTATGACAATCAAGTCAAGCGTCATTGTGTGTCAAATAGACACAGCAACGCGACTATCTTTTGACGCGGTAGGGCGAATCTAATGATTTAAATCTTTGTACAAAACAGTACATATTTTAAAGTGTCCGACACTATTTGATCAGAAAGTCCGTTTCGTTTCGCCTCGTGGGTGTTTTTATGAGATATTTTAATAATTTAGAACCAATTGGACACTTTTGTTGTTGAATATTGGCAACTAGCGACTTCCACGCGACTTCCATTCGCGTGGTACTCAACTATACATACTCTATGGCACTCGGAAATAGTGTTCTATCTGTGAACGAATTTTCGTAAGAGACTTTCAATCAATCTGCTTAGCCTTTTCCCAACTATATTGGGGTCGGCTTCCAGTCTAACCGGATGCAGTTGGATACACTAGTATTTGACATGGAGCGACTGCCTATCCTCTACAATCCAGTTACTGGGTAACACGATAAGACTGATAAGATCCCTTGCTATATGTATATACAGTATGTTAACTAACAAAGGGCGTTCCCGCGATAGGATAGCGTCTATACATGCTAAAAAATATATCCATTATATGTATTTATGTGTGTTGAAATATTCACAAACATAATAAATTGATACGTAAAAGAAACACTGTACACGCACACTTGTATTTCAACGTGAAAAGTGTGACAAGTGTGCGTGTACAGAGTGTTTCTTTTCCGTATCTATTTTATATTTTTTGTTAATATTTTACTACAACAAAAAAAAAATTTTTTCTTAATTAGTACTATATTTTTTAGCCTGTAACTACGTTATACTATTGCAGGTTAACGGGAACGCCCGTCGTTAGATAATATATTGTATATACGACGTGTTGTTTTTAATATCCCATAACTCTAGGGTTATATTATTTAAGTAAAAAGAACACAAAATCTCCTAGAATAGGTGGTCCAAAAATGCATAGTTTCGAAGATATAATCAATCTTAATTAAGACTCTCGATGTGTATAGGTATCTAAGTTTCATTGATAAATAAGAGTTATTCATTTTTATTCAAACCAATCATTCATATTTAAAGCTAAGAAAATGCGACGTTGTCAGATTTCACGTAAGGGTGTTTTACATTAATAATCGTGACTCTGTCGAATTATTTTGTATGAAAAATGAAAACAAAAAAAAAACATGATGATTGAAGAATAATTCATATGCCAGTTGGTTCTTTGATTATGGTCTCAATCATACCCTAGAGTTTTGGGATATAAAAAAAAATACATTGTATATAAGACTGGTTGTCAGACTTCCGGGCATGCAACCACAGCATTTTCATCCATCGTAACGAAACGATCTTCAATAATAACCACAGTATGGTCAACGCCAAAACTGCAGTAGTTCAAAACTTTACGTTTATCCCGAACATTGAAAATATATAGTGTGGTTAGTAGAAGCCCATCTTAAGGCAAGTTAGATTAAACCAGACTAAAATCTCCAGTGGCTTTAACTTCAGTCTGCTCCCATCATTGCGGTTTGCTACTATGGGAACAACTCGTGTTGGATGTCACTTATTTTTACCCTACTACGGCGCACCAAAAAGGGAGGGTTATGATTTTTTAGTTTAAACGAGTGACTACCTCGTTGGTCTTAGGTCTTAGCGCAATGTGGGGGACGGCGGGGGACATATTGACTATGGGACCAATTCTAATAAGAAAAAATACAAGCCTATACAACATACAGCGTGTACAAGAAAGGTGTGGTCGGGTGTGGTACAGAAACTACGTACTTCGCCGTACTTGACTCTGCTTCCAGCGCTCGGTGTGGCAACACGTCGTGTTCTGGTTTGCGACTGGTAAAATGCCTCGTTGAGAGGTGAAACACTTGTCGATTTCTTAGGGGGTTTTTTTATGACTCTTGAAGAATAGTTCAGCGGAATAGGTTACTAAATTAAAAAAAAAAGGTTTTTATTGTTACTACATATATGTTACTAAATATATCTACGTCTATAGTATTTTACGTAGTAAACGTTCAAAACGGCACACTCATAGACGCGCTCTTTGACGAGACCCCAAGCGATTGTCGCGGTGCTGCCGTGTCAAGACGAATGATCGCTGCGATCTTTTTAAAAATGGAGGGTAGGTAATTGTGTCAACAAATAGCCTCCAAGTTTCCATACTGTCCATAATACAGGGTGTTAGGGTAGACACCGTTATCCTTGAAACTAGTGGTTTGGTGTCGTTTTTTATTTTATTTCAAATTTGGTCCCATAGAAAAAGTATATTATAGATGACACCAAACCACTAGTTTCAAGGATAACGGTGTCTACCCTAACACCCTGTATACTGTGAGAGGGTGTTGTGGCGCAGCCTGGGAGAGGTCTATGTCCTGCGTTGAGTTGATTGAATTACGCACAATGGAAGCGCTTCCGAAAAGTTTACCTTCTTCTTTCGAGATTAGATCGAGTTCCAACAGTATCGTCCAGTTTGTAGTACAAAGTTTACACTCAAAGGCCGATGTTTATCTTTACAACAAATAAAACGGACTAAGGTCCCCGGAGGTCTCTTTTAGTTAAGACGCTGACAATTGCTAAACCGTGGTCACTGTCAGACTGTATAGATAAGAAAGAGAAGCGTGATCACACAACGCTTGTAACTTATTGCAAAATAATACTCAAAAATTTGTTGAGAAATCGAAAATAAAAAACAACCAAGTTCTGCATTCCAATAAGATGTTCTTGTTATTAATTAAAATACCAATGTGCGTTGATATAAAAACGTGAAATACCTGTATTATCAACGTACAGTCACGAGCAAAAATGTGTATATGTTATGGACTAAGTGATTATTAGGGCATTATAAAAAAAGCCGGGGCAGTCTGAAAAATGCCCAATATATGGCAGTGTGATTACAACTATTGAAATAATCAAATCGACCGGGCATTTTTAACCGACTTCTTCAAAAAGGAGGAGGTTCTCAATTCGTCTGTGTTTTTTTTTTTTTTTGTATGTTTGTTACTCGATTACTCCGCCAATTATGAATCGATTTTGATGATTATTTTTTTGTATGGCTGTCATGCTTCCGAGGTGGTCCCATATTAATTTGATTAACTTTGCTTGCGTTGTTCTTGAGTTAGCTTCAATATTACGTATTTTACCCACTTAGTTTATCTAGACGATGTATTCATTTACTCCTTCACTGTTATTTATATCAGCTAGTGGTATTCGAATTTGTGTGGGGTAGGTACCGCAACTAAAAACTGAAAAATAAAAACTTTTTACAAAAAAAAAAAAACACTCAAAACTGAAAAATAACTTTAATTTCGGAAGTCGGTGGCTAAAATGAAAATTGAAAAGCAAAGACACCGACTTCCGAAATTAAAGTTATTTTTCAGTTTTGAGTGTTTTTTTTGGAAGTCGGTTTTTTTTTCTTAAAAAGTTTTTATTTTTCAGTTTTTCGTTGCGGTACCTACCCCTATTTTTTTGGAAGTCGGTTTTATTTTTTTGTAAAAAGTTTTTATTTTTTATGCTAGTCACCTATGGCAGCACAATTAAAACCAGGTTTTATTACTATTATTTTTATTTCAAACGTAGAATCAATATTTAAAATCAAATAAAATCTTATTTAAAATCAAATAAATCCTATTAGATTGCCCAAAGACCACACGGCAACATTTATAACGACGAGGCAATGTGATAAATAAGGAAGTTCAAATTATAATTAATTATTTCGCCTTAAGTAGCATGTCATTATTTATAATGCATGGGCATTATGAAAAATGTAACTATTTATTTAATTAGTCAAAAATTCAATAGCGATTTTTTCATCGAATAACGATTACATGACATGAGATATCATAATAACCGGGGTTTCAAATTATTTAGGTACTAATTGATACAATATGTTCAGAATAACATAAAATTACAATCAATACAGTAGGGGAAAATCACTTTTGAAAGTTGCTATACTCCATTTGAAATAAGATTAGACGTATAGATAAGCTTTTTTTACATTCCGTTCAACCGATTTTGAATTCTATTGCGTTGGTGGCATGACAAATGGCAGCCGCAGTAGATAGTTGGTATTGTGTAACTTTTTTTGCTTTTAATTCTATACTTATGCCTACGGTATAGAAGTCAAAATCGGTTGAACGGACTGTAAAAGGGTTTGTTTTAATGTCTAATCTTATTTCAAATGGGGTATAACTGTATACTTATTGCGTGCGTGGATAGATAATCAGCTGTTGAACAGATGTAGATTTCGTTCCGGACACATCTCGTGTAATAAGTTCCTAAACCTAATGGCAAAATGAACATCGACTTATTGTGATTTTTGTAGTCATTCCGTTGATGATGTTTATCACATATTAATCGAGTGTGTCCGCAACGAGGAATTTAGAAATAACTTAGATTGTAGGGTTAGAGAAATAGGTTACTGTAATAGTGTTCTAGCTGTGCCACTGTCTGATGAAATTCTACTTATCAAAACTTTAGCATAGCTAATTTGTAAAGTACTCTAGCTAGAGTACTTGAAGTAGAATTTAAGTATGATTTTGTTAAGCCAACCAGGGCGGCAAAAACGCATGTGCGATAAAGCCCCTTAATTTTGATTAAAAAAAAAAAAAGAATTGTGTACTTCTGACTAGTTGTGACTGTACGTTGATAATACAGATAAAATATTAATATGGGAACTCAAGGAAAAAGGTTAGTTTACCATTAATATGCATCCATATTATTTTTCAAAACTTGTTTTGGTAACAACCAAGGTCAGAAATATATTCTTTACGCTACCACAAAATATATAGATTTGGAAATTGTTTTGTTTAAGAAAAGTCTACTTTTAGATCACATTTTTGGGTAAAAAACAAAAAAGAAACACAAAAGACGGATGTGCAAGGAAGTCATGTATTTTTTTAACATTTAATCTGCACTTTGTTAAATACACAAGAGATTAATAAAATGGCAAAGATATCAAACAATTATATTTTCGTTACAGCAACGTTTAAATTCCTTTGTAATGTTATCTGCAAGCCCTTATCAGTTGATAAGGCTAACCACAAACAGAGTTACAAGAGGTTTACACATGACATGGTTCAGAGGGACAATTCTCGGATTTTGAATTTTTTTATTTAATTTTGTTGTGTTGCTATTGAAGCTACTCGTCTTTACGCACTCATTTACAGCGTACACTTGTTTACTACAAGTAAAACGAGCGTCGCTTTTGAGATAAAAATACTATAGTGGATAAATTCATAATGTGCATTTTTCGTTTTAATTATAATATTATTTATTACTTGATAGCCACACTATCGATTAAAGTCTAAGATCAGTTAAGATAGTCGTAAGAGAATAATAGTTAGGTACTTACCATTTAAGTAAATAAATAAATAAATAGTTTTAAGAATGTTAACATTCTAATCTCAGTCTCAATCTGTCAAAAGTACCACTAATTATCCTTCATTTTTGACAAGTTTATGACATTAACTGTCACTGAGACGACTAGATTTTGACCGTTTTTAAGTACGAGAGTTGGCTTTCTAGTTGCGCTATGTTAATTGCAGTCAATTAAGGTGATTACAGGTGATTATGAGAAAGAGATAGCATTATTAATTTAGCGACGTGAGCTAATGAGAGCGATAGAGTGAAAAAAAAGAAATACCAGCCTATTATTCCCACTGCAGGGCAAAGCCCTCTTCTAATAGAGAGAGCACGAGCATTGATCACCACGTTTGCTAAAAGTACCTAAAAGGTACTTTCTACAAAGTAGGTACCTACAAGGTCCTAAGTCCTACAAGGTCCTAAGTCCTACAAGGTGCTAAGTCCTACGAGGTACTTTTCTAATCATTATGAAATGATGTGTACGTACGTTTGATGCGTCATTAGACGTCAATGGAGTCTCGGTAGGTAACAGTTGTTTACTCTTTCCTGCTTGTCAAAGTCCAAAAACTATCCTTTTATTTAAGTAAAACGGACGTGTCACTAGTATTTTAATAAGTACCGTAGGTTGAGAACGTGTTTTGTGTGAAATAAAATTAGGTAAAATCCATTGTACCTACTTAAAATGGACCTGGCGTTACTTTTGTAAGAGATTTTTTTTGGATTTTCACCAATTTTTTTGTTCACAACAGTATTTTTTATTTAAATTCGGAAAAAATAAAATAAAATCTGCTCAACAACGTAAATAACGCAATGAATGCTGTTGAACTGTCAAAATGAAACAGATTAGTCTTAATCGTTTACGAAAATGTTTTACGTAATTAGATAGCAGGTTTATTGAAACCGTTGTTTCAAGCCGTCACTTTACATTTCAAGTAAATTGGGACAGATTTTTTTTATGTAAAACTGATCATAAAATAATCTATTAATTAAAAACTACAGTGACGCACCAACGATAAAGAAGACCATCTTGCACCTTGCCACCTCTATGACATTTCTAAGCCTGCCTGCCGATATTAGGAAAGGAAATTGATAATGATAAGGTACATACAGTCATCGGCTGTAGACGTTCTGCAGTGTCCGAGTGTGGAGTTATGTGAATATTGTGTGTGAAATGTGTTTGGATGTGTAACCATGCCTATTGTTAAAGGTAAGTTTTTTTTTGTTTTTTTTAAACGCGGAGAAGCAGTTGCATTTATCGGATGTTTTTTTTTAACTATCTTCTTTTTTTTTTGTGAATAGTTTTGTTATTTACACAAGGACAACATATAGCAAGCAATAGGTATATGTTTTGCGATTATAACTGTTTTAACCCTTTTCGTAGAACACCATATTACCTGATAAACAAGTAGGAATAAAATTGAATAAATTCGAAACTGTCATATTTAGGTAGGCATGTCAAAATTAAATTACACTTTTATTTAATTTTATTTATTGTAATTATACCTACCTATCTACAACGTTATTACTGGATTTAGGTACAATTATTGGACATAACTGACAGCGGTGAAGGAAAATATCGTGAGGAATCCTTTATTTTAAGTATGAAATCTTCAAGCCGCAGTGGACATTTATAGCCTATCTTTGTTCCACATAATATTATTATGAAAAATTTAAAACTACTAACCTATCGTCTGTCGGCACCCACTATTTTTGGTAATACGAAGGGAATGATGGGGGCTTGTGAAAGGAGATGAACGAAACCTAGCCCAGTCCAGCTCGCTTGGCGGCACGACGCAGCATGCCACGGCAAAGCATTAAAATTTGTATGGCTCTTCATGCCGAAACCTTCCGCGGCATACCACAGCTTCCCGCGGTATGCTCAACTTTCCTTGTGGTGGCATCAACGTAATGTGAGAGCTAAGAGTATGAAAATAATATTCAAAATGATTTTCGCGTACGACAATCCTTTGCCATGCCACGCCGTGTCGCCTTGTAGACCGGCTTTTAGTCATAGAGTTATCTGAGATTCGGTAGCGTTATATTGGCTCCAACTATACTCCATTTGAAATAAGATTAGACATTTAAACAAACCTTTATACACATACAGTCCGTTCAACGGATTTGGAAACGGTTGAACGGACTGTATAATAGTTATTTGTTATGCAAGGCTGCAAAATTGTTTTTTCGCGCAAGTATTTGTATTGAATCCTGAGCGTTGCGAAGGTTTCAAAGATAAGAGACGCAGAATTTTGCTGCCGAGCGAAACACACAACTTTTCACCTCACTACAGCGAGGAAAATGCTAGGTGTCTCCATGCAATGAACAAAATATATTGTACGCTTTTATGTACTTTTCGCGCAATTTTTCCGGAAGAAAGCTCAATTGAGCATTATGTACCGCTTGCAATAACTCTGCACTACTAAACAAACCCAAATGATGGAAAGTAAATTGAATATATAGAATAAAATTAGTTCAAGTTTTTTGAAGTGAAAACTTCTTTAGGCGCGTTGAGTGATGTTTTTCGTGCTGGCCAGTGTGTTTATTCTAAAAATGAGGTTGGGGCACTGACATGAAATAAGTATTAATGCATTATCAGTAGACCCGGCATAGAAAACCCGGTATAGAAAATTATTGAATAGAAAGGTTCGAATTTTAAAAACTCTTTCCACGCTAGCGGATAAAATGCACTTTTGCACGCAGATTTTGAATCACAAACAGAATCTTTCCGAGCTTGTGAGGAGAAAAGGTTTATTTACATATCTAATCTTATTTCAAATGGAGTATAGGTGAAGATACCTGCTACAAGGTAGATTAGGAGGCAGTGGTGCTGATTGCTGATAAGGTTTCATTCAAGATAACTTGGATGACTTACTTACTTGACTTTACTTATGTTTGTAATGTTGTGCTTGTTTTTGCAAATAAATGAAATATAATAAATTTACAATATTTCCTGCTTTGAACCTTTGTAAATAAAGGATCTCATTTAGGTAGGAACTTTAACAATAATCGGTTCCCCATAGTCACCACGGTTGACAAACGCCTACGTGATTTTTGATATGAATTCATATGTCATGTCACTACACAGTAGGTACTTAAAAGACTTAAGATTTTATTTCTCTGGTGACCCAAGTAAGCACTTTACTTCGTATACATTATTTCAACACTACTGCCCTCAAAACGGCGGAGGAAAACATCTTGAGTAAACCGGCATGTCCCGAACCAAAAATTGGAAGACATGTGACATTCGCCAACCCGCACTGGGCCCGCGTGGTGGATATGGCCTATTCCCTCTCACAGAGAAGAGGCCTGCGTCCCAGCAGTGGGAAGGAATATTATAAGCGGTTTATAATAAATTCTAAGAAAATAAGTCACCATATTATCATTCAAGTGTTTAAAAGGTCGTTTTCAAGACAATTGCCTACAGATTACCCGTAGCACCTATGTAATTCTATTGTTAGCTTAGATAACTAGTCTTAGGTAATATAACTTACGCGGGGAGTTCCCATTTCTTACCGACGGTTACTAAGAATGTAACGCCCCGTTATCAGTACCTACTTTGACATTGTAGTGTTCTAATGCTCAACGGTTGCTGGGTTCAAATCCCAGCTGTTACACTATTTCGGTAGGTATGTGAACCCACTTCTTGCAATAGCATACCTAGTAATAGTTATACCTAATTATTTGAAAGGCTATGATAGCAGCATATTATTTGAAAACGTTTAAATTGTAAGGCATTTGTAAGGAATACTAAGGCCCTTTCCTCACTGATAAATAATTAATATTATTTTAGATTGAAATAAATTATCTAAAACAGTGTGAACACATGATATGCCAATGATCTGATGAAGTTGTTTTGGAAATAATAAATAAGTAATAATAAAGAGGTTCCTGTCTCTCTAGCCCTAACCAACGGTAGCTTGGACTCTGCTCCTGACACCGGCAGATCTCTGTTTTTTTTTATATTTTTAAATGTTTTTATTTATTATTTTTATTTTAAGAAATATTTTAAAATGTTAATAAGTGAGAAACAAAATAAATAAACGACATAATTTAAGCATTAATATCTAAACAAAACTTGTATTCGAATAAAACAACATTTAATATTTCTGGCCAACAGATACCTCATTCATTGGAAGGAGAAGATTCCATTATCTTTTCACACATTTAAAAAACAACATTCTCGTTTCATCACAATTCGTCATCTTTTGACCTTCGACTAGTTTGCCGACACTCTTAGCACAAGCATAGTCTGTGTAGTTTATATTACCAGTATAGATAGTGCTGTCACGGGATATTCGACAGTGTGAACTGGCCTAAAAAATATAAAAACATGTAATTTAAGGAAAATGTAAGAAAGATAGGTAGTGACTTGTGGCAAGTGATTAAAAAAGTAAAATAGTACCTACGTTGTGCCGTTAATGTGTGCGGAAAAAGTAAAAAACTGAAGTAAAATAATGTGTGTGTGAAGTTTCTCCTGAATTAACCGGATAGTGTCGACATTGTTAGGCAATTTCCGAAATGTGAATAAATAAATAAAAGTTTGTTGAGGTAAAAAGGTAAAACACTAAATACAAAGCTTATATCTACGAAAAATTCAATTGTTGTATGTGCCTGAACTAGGTCATCGTGTGTTTCAGGCGAGGCAAGGCATAGTATTTCCAAATAATCGCATACTTAATTATAAAAAATTTGTCATCTAATAGGTATGTAAAAAAGTATATATACACAAAAAATAAATATACAATCCAATCCTACTTGCTGAAATCCTAACTTAGCTAAACTTAATTAGTAGGTACAAAATACAATTTTTATTTGAGTACAACTAAAAATTTTTCTGTATCTTCATAGGACATACTTTGAAGAGCTTCTTTGAGAGTATTTTTACAATTATTATAATTAAGTGAATAAATTTTGGCTCTCGCATTTAGTTTGTTATAAAGTAATGGTCCTAGGATGACAAAAAATTTGGCTACGAAAGCATGTTTTGTACTTTTTGTAGGGCAAACGATGTCTTTAATAAATGCAATTTTGTATTAAATTATTCCAGTAGCTATTTAGATAGTTAATTGTTTTTGCGTGTCGCTTGTTGGTTTATGATGATCCGTCTAGAAAGACGTCTTGAGTCGATATAATTTCAATATTTTGAGATATCAATACCATTTGATTGTTTTATCGGATTCTTATCAATTCCGGATTTTTATTGTACTTAGGTACTTATAGTTTTATTTATACAGGGTGTTAGGGTAAACACCGTTACCCTTGAAACCAGTGAAAATCAATTGAAAAGAACAACTTTTTTTTTAAAAGAAAATCTACATTTTACCACAACAGTATTTCAAACTTTCACCCATGGGCGTTAGGGCAACGAGGTGGCGCGGGACGTGACCTGAGTGGCCGTGAGTGCGACCTCTCCCTCAGTCAGTCAGCTGTCTTGCTAGCGAGCACGGTGTCGGATAGTTTTTTTTTAAATCTTTTAATGAAAATAACGTTTTTTTTTGGTGTTACTCGGTCATATATATTTAAGTCAAGTACCCAAGGTTTAGGTGACAACGGTGTTTACCTGTATTATGATGTTGCTCCACTATCTCTGCATCCCATTAAAATCTGCTCAGCAGTATGAGTAACAAACATTTCTATGTTATGACTGACGGTTCGATTTATTAATATTATTTGGAAATAACTGTGAGTGTACTTAGCAAAGGATTGCCGTACCTACTATCTTATCTCTGAATATAAAACCAATATCATGATCCATTCGCAAGTACATTCGACCTCACTAAGCCAAAGATTTATAGCAATATATTTATTTATACTAATTTATTTATTATTTATGTACACACAGTAAAATACAAAGAAAATACATAAAGTATATTATACATGACACCAAACCACTAGTTTCAAGGATAACGGTGTCTACCCTAACACCCTGTATTATCCAATAAAAAACTTAAATGTCAAAATGGTAGCCAAATTCAATGTTAAGAATAAGCGTAGTTGTCGACTTCGCCGACAAAAGAATAGGGATCTAAACTAGAATAATATATAAATAGATAATAATATAATAATAATTATTACATTAATTGATAATAATATATCTATATCTATCTATATTGGTGCCAACGCCAAGTATCTGTAGTTTCTGCCTACCCCATGGGAAGAAGGTGTTAGTGTAGTATGTATGTATGAATGTTTAATGAGTAACTAATGACTCTATCTTTAATCAGAAATGTTTGTATGACAAACAGAGGTATATACGTAAATATTTACATGGGGATCTTAGATAAATACTCATTGCGTAATGTTTTGTCATTAAGATGTTCAAATATAGGGTTAATGACATCCCTGTAATTAACACTTAAGAAGCTAGTAAAGCGCAGGCCACACTACGAACGCCATTCATTACAATTCATTATTTTAATTTTCTATATATATTAACCCATACTTAATTATTATAAATTCGAAAGTAACTCTGTCTGTCTGTATGTTACCTTTTCACGCCTAAACTATTGATCGGATTTCGATAAAATTTAGCAAGGAGATAGATGGCATCCCCGGGAAGGACATAGGCTATTTCTTGTCTCAAAAATAACCTTAACGGGCTCCGACCTCGACGCGGGGGACGCCGCGGGCAAAAGCTAGTATAATATAAATAAATAAACGTTAGAGACGTCATTCGCCGGTAAACTGCAGACGCTTTGTGGCGGCCACCGCTCTTCTAGGTAACCGTTGCTTTAAATAAATGACTGAATCCATTTTAAATAGCCAACCGAATAACTCGATTTCATAGAAAAAATATCCAATCAATGTAGACACTATACCCGGTTAATACCCGGATACTACCCGGTCAATACCCGGGGACTACCCGGTTAATACCTGAAACTACCCGGATAATTCCCGGAACACCACCAACACGCAAAATGCCCGACGTAATGGACTGGAAAGTGGACAGTAAAAGCTGTAAAAAAATAGCTTCATTATTCTCTGAAGGCAAGTATATCGCTATAAATCATAGTGGGGTAGGCAGAGATGTGAGAGCTGTAATTTATGGACATCTTCACATACATATATGAGATAGAATTTTAGGTAATCTGATGATCTTATTTTTTTCGTTTTTTACCCGAGTTCGGCGGAACCCTAAAGGAGGGTAATGTATTTATTTAATTCGTTCAGTGATTGAAAAACATAGATTTTTTATAATTAATATACAAAACTTTTATGTGCCTACCAATTTTTTTGGTTCTCAGAATTTTGGTCAGTAATCAATAAAAGGATGTCAAATCTAATGATAGCTGTTGTAATGCTGTGATTGATTGACTTTGATGTTCTATCACTATTTTATGTTTTTATGTTGAGTACTTTATTCTGCCAAGTGCCAAACAACCTTAACCCTTTCATGAACGATGGCAAAATATTTGCCACAGCAGTATTCTGAATCTAGCGCGTAATCGATTTGACAGAATTATATTTTTATTCTACGTATTAATAGCGCCATTACCCAAAAACCTCATATGGTTCGTTTGGTTTTTTTCATTTGTGTGATTGACGTATTATTTGAGATTTAGTGTCGCCACGTGTAGTTGGCGGTGTATTTTGACAGGCGTTGCATAAAAAGTGTTTTGATTTATGTTTTATGGTTCTATTTTAATTCAATTAGGTTTCAGTAGAGCATTGGCACATAAAACATATAATTTTATATTCACTCACGCAGGCATTGGCAACTATATTGCCACCCCCCATAAAAGTAAGTAGGGATGTCTGGGGGGGGGGAATTGTTCAGAAATGTTATGTACCAGATCTCAAACTACGTCAACACTCATTAAAAAGAAAAAATAACTACGTATTTCGTACTGCCCGTTAAAGGGTTAAGGTTAAAAAATATTAGGTCTTTACCTATGAAATTGCCGTTCTGCAGTACTGGCCATTTCAAATCAAAATAATTTTTGTTTGGCTAAGAATTCTAATTTCAAATTAATTTTATTTTAAAAACATGGATTTTTTGACGTGACAACGTCTTATAAATTGGTTTGCCGGGTGACACTTCAAGAAACTGCGTTACGCTCCGCTCACGTTATGCGCTCACAATGAGAGCGAGTGAGAGGCACGCGTCCCTTCCACTCGGGCATGGTTAGCCCGCCTAAGAGCAAGAGAGACAGACATAAAAAGTGAAAGGCACGCGTCCCTTCCACTCGAGCACAGTTAGCCCGCCTAAGAGCGAGAGAGACAGAGCGTCAAAGTCAAAGTCGTTGTCACGTAAAACTTTCGCCCGTATACCGACTTTACAGGCAACCAATTTTTTTCCAAAAGTAGTCATTTCTTTATTGATTAGTGTTACATTTTCATCGCATTTCAATCTTTTTCGTCATCATGGATACGTTAAAAATTCGAGTAATTATGGAATATGAGTACCGTCGTGGCAGCAACGCGGCACAAGCGGCACGCAACATCAACGACGTTTACGGAGCTAACACTACAAACCAACGCACCACCTGTTATTGGTTTGCTCGCTTCCGTTCTGGAAATTTCGACCTGAAAAATGAACCTCGCGGTCGTCCGAAGACTTTGGTCGACAATGACGAATTAAAGGCGATTGTGGAAGCTGATGATACACAATCTACGGCTGAATTAGCAGCAGCTTTCGAAGTTAGCGTCAAAACAATATTGGTCCATTTGCGTCAAATTGGCAAGGTAAAAAAGCTTGACAAATGGGTGCCCCACGAACTCAATGATCGCCAGCGCGAAGTACGCGTCGAGACGTGCCTTGCACTGCTCAACAGACACACAAGTGAAGGAATTTTGAACCGCATTGTTACCTGCGATGAAAAATGGATTCTGTTTGATAACCGCAAGCGCTCAGCAAGTTGGTTGGATCCTGGTTCAGCACCTAAACAATGCCCTAAACGAAAACTTACCCCTAGAAAAGTGATGGTCACTGTTTGGTGGTCTAGCGCCGGTGTGATTCATCACAGCTTCTTACCAAACGGGGTGAGCATTACTGCAGATGTGTACTGTGAAGAACTGAACACAATGATGGAGAAGCTGGCGCATCTCCAACCAGCATTGGTCAATCGCTCGTCTCCGCTGCTCCTGCACGACAACGCGCGACCTCATACTGCACAGCAGACGGTCTCCAAGTTGCAAGAACTGGGGTTGGAAGCTCTCCGTCATCCGCCCTACTCACCAGACCTTGCGCCTACAGACTACTTCTTTTTCCAGAATTTGGATAACTTCTTGGCGGGAAAAAAATTCAATACCCGAGAGGCAGTACAAAATGCCTTTGAAGAATTTGTTGCCTCCCGTCCAGCTGATTTCTTTAAGAAGGGCATCAATAAACTGCCACTGCGATGGCAAAGATGCATTGATTGCATGGGTGATTACTTCGATTAATACAAATAAAAAATTCATGAAAAAAATTCGTTTAAATTTTTTCATACAAAACGGCAATTTCATAGGTAAAGACCTATTATGCAACAAAAAAACAGATTTTCTCAACAAATACTTCAAGTAACAACATCACAAGCGGTCGTTGACCTCATTCTTTGTTTGTATTGTGTAGCAAACAGTGATACATTTCATTTTATAGGAAGAAATACAAAAACGCATGGACAAGTTATTATGTAACCAACATTGGGAAGACTAGTTTGTATGTTGGTTACACATTTGTCACATTTTTTTTTTGTACTCATCACAATCATATTCATCAATGCATCACTGTTTGTTTTGGTGAATAAATAAAATAATAATATAATAAAATTGTATTTTACGTAGAACTTTGTTCCGGGTAACATAGGTTCAGAAACATTAAGGCCTATGCACACCGCGTTTTTTAATACGCCGTTGTCGCGCGTGTACGTGCTAAAAATGAGCGCTGCTATTTATAAACAGAAAACGCGACGCGTGTTTCATTTCATGGAACGCGCATAAAAAATCCGTGTCACAAGCGCTACTTCTGGGCATGAGGTTCTGGGTTCGATTCCCGGTTCAGGCAAAGTGTTATTGGGTTTTGCCATCTGGAATATCTCAGTAGCAGCGCAGATTCTGGATTTGTGCCCGATTGATGGCAATAGGCTCACCCCCTACGTAGCTGAAGAAATGTGGTTGAATTCTATTATAGGTACACCTCTGCCTCTTTAGTTTATGTAATCTATCCTTACTAATATTATAAATGCGAAAATAACTCTGTCTGTCTGTCGCGCTTTCACGCCAAAACTTCTGAACCGATTTAAATGAAATTTGGTACAGGGATAGTCTAGACCCTGAGAAAGGATATAGGCTACTTTTTGTCGACATACCACGCGGGCGAAGCCGCGGGATGAAGTTAGTGGTACATAAATAGGCTTTAAATAAGAAGCTGATTAGATCAGTAACATCTTTAATATGCATCATACCATGTATATTATGATACACAATCATGTTTTCGCAAATAAATGAATAATAAATAAAAATCAATGATGATAACAATGGCCTTTCCTTCACAGATATAGAGCGAGGTCAAGAAGATGAGGCTCATCCACTCCTCAATCCTAATGAGGGGAGCGACCGAATCAGGATGCCGAGGCCGAGGCATCTGGGACTATCCGGAAACCAGTACGTAACATAATTTATTTATACAGGGTGTAAGGGACAGCCCTCCGCTAATTAACAGGGGGCATTCAGCTCTTTATTTTGAATCATATTCAACTCGTAATTTTCTCAGGAAATTTGTATTTGGTTATTTCGTTTTTTCAGTTACTATTCCTTTATTTCAATGTAAAATTATAGTCTCTGTACGCAGTTGTCCATCTTGTAAATAAAATAGCTAAAATAAATAAAAAACCAGCAATGGATGTTGAAATACTGTAATGAATTGAGCAGTGGTGGCCCAGTGGTAACGGCCACGACTTACGAGTTGTAGGTCATAGGTTCAAACCCTGACAGGCGCTTTACTTTGTGTAAATTATTTCATTGCCACTGCTCTCAAAACGGTGAAGGAAAACATCGTGAGGAAACCGGCATGTCCTAGAACCAAAAAATCGAAGAAATGTGACATCTACCAACCCACACTGGGCCCGCGTGCTAGATTGCGGCCCGCTCCCTCTCACAGAGAGGAGGCCTGTGTCCCAGCAGTGGGAACATTATAGGCTGATTATGATGAATTAAGCTCAGAATTTACATTTATAAATCACGCGGCGCCAGCGGGTCCCCCCGCCACGAGGAGTCCGGCTACGTGCGTTGTGCCACGGTAAAGATACATTTAGGTTTATTGGATTCCCATATCGTTCCTGAAATTATTTAATGTACCGGTCGTCTTAGTACGATATGCTGAATTCATCCCATCAGTTTGCGGAGGGCTGTCCCTTACACCCTGTATAAATAAACACGTTCCAATGAACAACTTTTTCATGAATTATTGATATTTGAGACCAATTCTAACTTAAGAGACTTATTGATTCTAATGACCATAATTCTGGAAGTAAATACATGTTTGCTATGGTCGCGAGTTAAGCATATATTTCAAGTTTTGTCACTTTTGAATTATCAAAGAGTTAGTCAGAAAGTTGAAGCTAGTTGCCCATTCCAAAACGTAGATCTCCCTGGAGAAGAACGGGCAAGAAACTCAAAAACACTATTTTAAATATGTATATAGATAGGTAATTATTACAAAATCCTGGGTACAGTATTCTTGTTGCATCTATATGTGAGAACAATGTAAAACAAAAAATAATCAAAATTAAGCTCTGGCAATTAAGAGGTGACCTGAGGGCCTAGACAAGTGACAATCGCTTCGAAAGCGTTTCGTATTTCTACAACGACTTTCAACAGGATTGACATAAGCTTTTCGATAGCTTATGTCAGTCCTATACATTTTTGCCTTTTCCATCATCGTTATCGCTGATAGAATGTCACTTTGTCTAGAGCCTCAGTCTCAACTGACGGCGCCCTTTCACGAACATGACACGTGGATCAGCACCATCCAGCTCAACCATTTTGTAGGGAACCGAATGCTCCAACACAAAATATCGCGGGCTAGCTTTGCGCATCCACCATAATATCGCTATCGTCTCTTGCGACATCGCAATAGGCCTAGACGGAGATGGCGGGGTGAGCTGGACTCCTTCAGCAAGAACAGGTGACAGCAGCTTTTAATATAGAGAAGTGGAAAGAAAGAAACGATGGCTTTGCCCTGCACATTACAGGCTTTCAATAATAATATGTAATATGTGCTTACACATGGGCACGCCCTTTGTCCCTGGAGGCTTTTATTTAGATATTTATTTACGTTTACATTTAGGTACATTTTGTTTCTGCTTGAGTACATATACACCATTAGTTTTTGTTTATGCTAAACCCGAAAAGGGGTCATTGTACTCATCATTTTGAACAACTTTTTCTATGGGACCAACCTTGAAATCGCGCTGAAAATCAGCTGTTCCATACATTTGTGTTCACTTTAATCGACAAAATGTATGGAACAGCAGATTTTTTTTTCGCGATTTCAAAATTGGTTCCATAGATAAAGTTGTTCAAAATTATGAGTACAATGACCCGTTTTCGGGTTTAGAATAAGCAAAAACGAATGTTGTATAGCTCTCGTTTTTTTTTTTGGTTGGTATATTGCAAATATATGTTTCAAATTTATGTTTTGTGTTGCGTCATGTAAATGATTTTGCATACTTTTTTTTTCTAACTGAACAGACAGTTGTGCTGCTCCGGGCGCCACTTCTTCTTCCCAGCTGAAGCACTAGGAAGTGGTGAAGGGTGGGGGTTTTGGGGGACTGTCTTATGTAATTTTGACGTTCGAAAAGTGCTGGTTCTCAGCCTAGTTCAAACTATAACTATACATTACTTTTGTTTTTTTATTTTTTAAGAAAATATTTCTTTTACAGTGCCTCCGAACGTCAACCGCTAACCAAGTTGATGATGCCAGATCTCCAGACTCCATCTTCAGTAGGGTCCACGGTCAACAGCACCCCGATCCTGGAGTCAGGAGTCATGATGTCCAAGCCCTGGAGGCGGGGAGACAGGCGTCTGCAGAGGCTGAACACGGAACTGCTGGAGGCTATTGAGACAAATGATCTTGAGGAGGTGGAAAGGTGAGTGGTATATTTATGTACAACCGAACAAAGAGATTGGCATACAGGAAAAAATATTTCTACCGCTACGTCAATACTTATTAATTTTAATTGTGTGACAAACTTATTCCGCTTTTAAAGGCCTTTTTATAAGGTACGGCGTTAAAATAAAAAATTGCTCACCGCGCCTAAAGAAGTTTTCACTTCAAAAGAACCTTATCGTAGAAAAAAAGTGGCCGTCAACAAGCTTCCATAGTGATCCATACAACACTGACGACCGTGTCTACACAATAAACCCATAGTCTTTCACGGCAAGAAAAAAAACAAAAAGTGTGTACAACCTTTTGTACACACTTTTTTCTAGCTGTGAAAAGCTACTGAGATGTATGTAAAAGATTTTCATCAATATGTTATTTTTTACGAAAAATGTAAATGTCATTTTTTTTTTAGTTATTTATATGAGAAAACAAATGTTTTACTTACCGTGCGTCGGGCGAAACATTACAACAAAACAGGTTTAAACCTGTTTTGTTGTTTTGCACTGGCGAAACATTAGGTACAACAAAACATGTTTAAATCTCTAGTTCCTGTCAATCTTCCATACAATTTTTAACTGGAACTAGAGATTTAAAGTTTTCTAGTTCCTGTCAAAAATTGTATGGAAGATTGACAGGAACTAGAGATTTAAACATGTTTTGTTGTACCTAATGTTTCGCCAGTGCAAACGCACGGTTAGTCACGTATTAATATATTTTGTTCAAAACATTGGAAAACAATGGAAAATAACCTACGGTTACATAATTATAAACTTGATATGGACACAATTTAGAATACCTACATCGTATTGTTAGTTCAAGCACGGATAATGAGATGCGGCGCATTTATTCATTTACATAATGCTAAACTAGGAGTAAACGTATAAAGACATGCGTGGGAGCGTGGGAGTACATTACTATTCATGTTTTATAGAGCAAGAGAATTCGCAACCAGCGTGCGTGTAAGTATGACCTGCACCCTATACTCGCGACAATCTAAGAAGTCCGTTTTGACGTTTCGTTCTCGTACTTGTAATACATATAACGTTATGCCTTGAGAATCAGTTTTAAGCAATGTAGATAAGTCGTCGATTACAAACTCTCTAAGTATGTTTAATCGATATGTCTTGAGAATCAGTTTATAAGAAACCAATTTTTTTGAGGATTTTTATAGCTGTCAAAACGGACTTCTTAGATTGTCGCGAGTCTAATTGCGTAACACATTTTCAATCACAATCCGAGCATTTTGAAGGGTATGGCTAAAATTCATAGGTGTGAAAAATTCGTCTACTCAACGTGAATCGCAATGAACGTGGATGAACTCTCAAAATGAAACCCATTGCGTCAATTGTAATTATAAGTGTGTTACGCAAATGGGGTACCTACAGATGAATGAACTAAATGAAGCAAAAGCAGTATGTACTGTAATTTCTGCCTACCCTCGTGGAAAGATGGCGTGAGTTTATGTATGTAGAATTGAAAATAAGGCTATTGTAATTTTGTAATGGGGGCCTAAAACGGCCACATTAGCATTTCCTCTATAAGCAATTAATTTCCTGAATTCCCAGCTGTCATTTGCAATTTCTCTAATTTGACACAAAAGCAATTCAGAATTTGTGGACCATTTTACGAACCTCCATAGAAAACTGTCAAACAGATGAATTATTTCGTAGATAATATAAATTGCACAAGAATTGTCAGTTTGTGACATTTTACGATGATTCATATTAATTTCCTATTATGATATTGCCAAAGTGGCCGTTTTAAGCCCCCAGTATTTTCAGAGTATAAAACAGCGCTGTGATAACTTTGATGGCACGCTATATTGTTATGTAATTGTAACATAAGGTGACCCATAAGTTACAAATACATAACATTATAAAATACACACTACACACTTATCACACAGCATCAGGTGCTACATTGTGGTGCACCGTGGTCGCGCCAAAGACACTTCGCGCCAAAGCCACTTATGACACTTCAAACTCACGATTGTAATTGTTTTATCAAATCTAATCGTGATCAATTAATTAGACACTCCAATGGCCTTTACAACATCATTATCTAAGAAGGTACTACAGTGTAATTATGATGTATACGTCTCACCAAACTCAAGGTAATTGCGTACAAACATGGCGGGCTTGTAATTGTCGAGCGTCATCTAATAACACCTATTATTACGGTAGGTCAGTGTGTATATATGTATGTATGTCGTAGTTGCAGACTTCCGATGTATCGGTAGACGATACATATACAGGGTTATTGGTAAAACACCAACAACCTCTTAAGGAGTCATTGTACTCATCATTATGAACAACTTTTACAATGGGAAAAAATATGAAATCGCGAAAAAAAAACTGTTCAGTATATTTATGTTCGCCTAACTCGTCAAAATGTCCGGAACAGCTGTTTTTTTTTCGCGATTCTAATTTTTTCCCATAGTAAAAGTTGTTCATAATGATGAGTACAATGACTCCTTAAGAGGTTGTTGGTGTTTTACCAATAACCCTGTATGTATATATCGCATAGATTACTCCTCCCATCATCTGCCTAGCCTTTTTCCAACTGTGTTGGGGTCGGCTTCCAGTCTAACCGGATGCAGCGGAATATCAGTATTTTACATGGAGTAACTGCCTATCTGACCTCCACAACCCAGTAACTGGGTAATACAATACCTCTTGGTTAGACTGGTTGTCAGACTTTCGGGCTTCTGGCGACCCGTAACGACCGTCAAAGATCCACGAATGACAGCCGGGACCAACGGCTTAACGTGCTTTCCGAGGCATGGAGAAGTCCCGACATGTAAAAATGGTCACCCATCCACGGACCAACCCCGGCAAGCGTAGCTTAACCTGATGGATCGACCCGTGCGGCTGTTATTACTTAGCCACGAGCTCCTCATAGATTACTCCTCTACTACTATTTTTTACAGAAAATCCTCTGTCCTGGGTTTGATTCCCGGGTCGGGCAAAGTTTTTCATCTGAAATTTAATCTGTCTATCTGTCCGTCTGTCACCAGGCTGTATCTCATGAACCGTGATAGTTAGACAGTTGAAATTTTCATAGATGTTTTCTCTTGCCGCTATAACAACAAATACTAAAAAAACAGAATAAAATAAATATTTAAGGGGGCTCCCATACAACAAACGTGTTTTTTTTGCTCGTTTTTGCTCCATATTGATAACAGGTAGACGCTTGAAATATTCACAAAATATTTAGTTATATTCACTTTAAAAACAAATAATTAAATTAATATAAATCAAATATTTAAGGGGGGTTCCCATACAAAAACCTTTTTTTTGTGCCGTTTTTATAGACAATGGTACGGAACCCTTCGTGCGCAAGTCCGACTCGCACTTGGCCGGTATTTTTTATTTGGTTCAGAAAGCTTCAGTTTTACTTTTACGACAATAACTTTCCTGAGGTAGTTTTTCTCACTGGATGATGTTACAATAACTTCCTGTCACTTTTATTTACATTGGCAGGAAGGTTATTGGTTTCTAATTTGTGTGGGGTAGGTACCACTACTAACAAGTGAAAAATAAAAACTTTTAACAAAAAAAAAAACCGACTTCCAAAAAAAATAAGTCGATGTCTTTGCTTTTCAATTTTCGTTTTTTGCTACCGACTTCCGAAATTAAAGTTATTTTTCAGTTTTGAGTGTTTATTTTTGTAAGTCGGTTTTTTTTTTGTAAAATGTTTTTATTTTTCACTTTTTAGTAGTGGTACCTACCCCACACAAATTCGAATACCACTAGCTGATGAAAATAACAGTGAAGGAGTAAATGAAAACATCGTCTAGATAAACTAAGTGGGAAAAATACGTAATATTGACGCTAACTCAAAAACTACCCAAGCAAAGTTAATAAAATTTATATGGGACCACCTTGGAAGCATGACCTACCATACAAAAAAGAATCATCAAAATCTATTCATAATTGGCGGAGTAATGGCGTAACAAACATAAAAAAAAAAAAAAATGAGAACCTCCTCCTTTTTGAAGAAGTCGGTTAAAAATAACTTTAATTTCGGAAATCGGTGGCAAAAAACGAAAATACAAAACCAAAGACACCGAGTTCCGAGATTAAGGTTATTTATATTTATTTATTTGTTATTTAACCATGTATGCACACACATATAAATACAGACAAGAAGAAAGGAACAGAAAAATAAGGACAAAGGCAATGCTTCTAAAGAAATCTGTTTCAGCATACCTGCGATAGGAAAGTAGATAGAAGAGACGTAAACAACGTAGAAGAGAAACAAAATACATAAAATAAGAAACAATTCACTAATTTAAATATAAACATACAATATGAGAATATACTTACATACATACTCCTAAAATAAATATCACAATAAAAACTAAAACCCAACTACGACTGAAAAGGTATAAACACGAGACCACAGACGGGCAAATTAAAAATCCGGAGTCACAAGTGTTAGTGGGCATAAATCAAACAGATTACGAATGACTCCGGATTTTTAATTTGTCTGTCTGTGGTCTCTTGTTTATACTTTTTTAGTCGTAGTTGGGTTTTAGTTTTTATTACTTTAATTTTTTTTAAATTCTTTTGGGGTATTATATTTATATTTTTGAAATGTGCTCATTAAGCCCTTTCATTTGATACCCAACATGGTACGATTAAATTAATATTTTTTTTAGTTACTCACTTTATGTCCTCTAGAGGGCGCCATTTTTTATGTGACGTCACATAGCCTATAACCAGCGGACGATCAAGACGCTTCCAACGATACCTCATTTTTCAAATTTGTGATGAGTCGTTTACAAGATATGAGGGAACAGATGAACATACATACATACATACATACCGGTCAAAATCATAACCCTCCGTATTTGTTCGCCGTAGTAGGGTAAAAAAAAAATTTTTACAATGTACTTAATTTAAAATAACTATGACGAAATGGATAGGTTCATTCACTCTTCTTTTAAATACTGCAACAGTTTGGCAATCCCCTTTTCACTTCGTAGTGTTCTTATATTCGACATTTACTGGCTACCAAAAACGATGACCACGCATAGCCCATTGCTTCTACAGTTCTCTGCCTACCCCAGGTTACTGAACGCCGGCGCTAGTCCCAACGCCACATGTCGCCTGAGCTTCGTCTCCGCCTGCCACAACGCTGCCCTCATCGAAGGAGACGCCCTGAGCCTGCTCATCAAGTTTGGAGCAGAGAAACTGAGGATCGATAAACTTGGCAGAACTCCGCTGCACTTGGCGGCTTGGGCAGGGAATGCGAGACAGGTTGCTGTGCTGTTGGACTTTCCTGAAGGTACTTTGAACCAATAGCATTAATCAAGGTACAGTTCACCGTACTTCGATGGTAACAACATCAGTATTTATGCTGGCCTCTTCAGCCCGGTTTACACGTTGCTATTTAATTGCTTGCAAACCATATGAAGTTCATGCAACAATAAAAGTGGACGATGCAAGTCATTTGTAGCTTACATTTTATTGTATGCCACAGGCGAGAAACTTGCATTGTGTAAATGGGACTTTATTCAATTGAAACTCCGTACTATGCTAAGTCAAGGTCAGACCCAAGGTCGACTGTAGGACTGGTTGTCCGTAGTTTCAAAGCCCAGGTTCGCACGGGCAATTTTTTCTTTCGCGGTGAAAAATTTTCTGCTCTTCACTAGATTTTCAACGCACTGCTTAACACCAAGAGTTGACAATGGATTGTCACACACACACACTCAACTGGGATGCACTCTGTTGGATTCTCAATGCTCGGCTCAACACCGAGGGTTGAAAATCCAGTGCGCGCCTCGATTATTTATGTGTGTGTGAACTGAGGGACCAATCTGGGAATCGCAAAAAAAAAGTCCTATGATTTAGTAGTAGTCCTAAAACAATTGTAGAACGAATCTGGGAATTTGTAAATCCATATATTAAAAACTACAGCCCTTAAAGTGTGGTCCCTCAGTTCACACACACATGATATTTTTACGCCTGTGTGAACGTGGGCTTACTCGCATTCTGCCATCACTGTTTTTTTTCCGTTGGTCATTATGATAACTAAAACACAATTTTCGATAAACATAATGATATTTATTACAATAATAATAACCTAAATAAGCAGGCATAAATACATTTATAATAAAACAGTAATTTTGACGAACCCATTCCGAAACACTTTTATAAACTATTCGAAACTTCTCCCTCTTCTTGACTGGTTCAGTCGGGTTGATGCTATTACTTCTGTCTCCTCATGACGACAACAAGGTGGAATTCTTCATCAGGCGCCACCACCGCTTCAGTCTTTTTGGAGACCAATCGTAAGACTCTTAACTCGTCAGTCACATCCTGAAATAATGACAAAATGCTTTATTAGTCTATGCAACTATTATGCTCCATCCGGTTAGACTGGAAGCTGACTCCAATATAGTTGGGAATAGGCTTGCAGATGATGGGTACTAGATGCACGCACGACTGCTGAGCATCCCAGGAGGTCTAAGAGACCTCTTGGGATAACGTGTTACTGGATTTTTTTAAATCAGGAAATGCTTAAAAGGTGCCTGAAAGACAAGGGCCAGCCATGGGTAGTCAGAAGGCCGAAAGTCAACGAAAAAAAAAAAAAACAATCGACGTAGATATTTACTTAGTAACCTATTCCGCGTAACTATTCTTCAAGAGTCATAAAAATACCCTGTAAGAAATCGACACGTGTTTCACCTCTCAACGAGGCATCCTCAGGATGACGATTGACCAGTCGCAAACCAGAACATGAGGCACGAAACTTGTGTCGATTTCGTACAGGGGATTTTGAAGAATAGTTAAGCGGAATAGGTTACTAAATATATCTCAATCAAACTTACAATTTCCTTGAGCGCATTAGATGCACTAGCTGAGAGGTTTCTCATGTGGTTCGAGTAGGTAGCAGCCGTCAAGCTGTCCAGGGTTGTGGTCTCGGGGAAACCTGTAAGCAGAGTTAAACTAAGCATTTTTGGAACGAAGCTTTTTTACGCGGCTTGTAAACTTTCAGAAAATGTAACATGAAAACGTTCATACTCGCGACTGTCTTCTTCTAATTCAAAGAGAAAGAAAGAGGTAGAGAACGCGGGCAGAATAAAAACAAAAGAAAAGAAGAAAGTGAATCGGCCCGAGTGAACTGCAGAGAAAATGTGTGAATTTGGTCAAAATGAAAATCATCATCATCTAATTCTGGAACTAGTGCGATGCCAACTATAGATAATTATTTGAATGAAATTAGAATTGTTCTCATACCTTCACAGTTAACTATAATGGTTCCAACAACACTTCCATTTTCGTTGATACGTATCATCGTGTTGGTGGCACCAGGGCCCTGCAAAGAAAAAAAGTTTTCTTCTGTAAAAGGCAAGGCGAGAATCATTTTAGCTTGGTATCTGGGATGGTCACGCCTCTGTGATTCTTATGTCATTAGCTGGTGGGCCGTTGGGTTAATAACAGGTGTAGTGGTTTAGATACCTATACCAGTTTCGATAAAGTTGTCAAAAGTATAACGCACCATGAATTTGCTGGCAATCTCCATGGTTGCCGAGAAATTATAAATTAACGAGCTTTTTCCAAATATTGATGGCTTCTTGAAAGATAGCTAAAAAAATGATTTCAAAAACTTTATCAACACGTCAACGTTTGACAGAACATGTTCTTTTTCTGGAGTTTTTTTTAATGAAAATTTTTGTTTTTTGGCCAGGATTATTCTTTGATTATTATGGTTGAGATCGAATTGTTAATGTTATACCATTATCTAGGCTTGTATTTCGGATTTAAGAGGAAATAGGGTCGGTCCCCTCTCCATACAAACGCTCTCGCCTGTTTTCTCTCTGGTTTATGACCTTAGAGCAATGATTTTTTACAGTAAAATAAATATCAACTGGTTCTATGCCCCTATGTTTTCCGTTTTGATGATACATTATCTGTAGAAGCACTAGAACCCTTAGAAAATGCTCAAAATTGCCTGTTTAGACCGATGTCATCAGAGGCCTATTGTACAAATTTGACAACAATAAATGAAAAAAAAAAAAAACATTGGGGCACAGTAAATATCCTTCTTATTCAATTTATAAAGTATCTTTCAAATGGAGGAGGAAATAGACGAGAGCCGAACCTCGAATAATTACTTTTTGTATGGAGAAAAGACCGACCTATTGCCTCTTAAGCCTATTCGGATAGATATCGCTGTAGCACTCGGTAGCGATACTGGTCCGTCTTCTGTACCGAGCGCGACAGCGATATCGCGTACCTATTCTGTATCGCTAACGAGCACGACAGTGAAATCGCTTATATCTGTATAATAGAATAGGCCTTTAGTCAGATTTATTTGTTTATCAGGTTTTACAAAACAGTTACTGTTTACACTCGTCTTCTTGTTTTCTCTGGGTCTCATTGCCATTCCAAAACCATTTCGTTTTAGGTATCAGTATTGACAATAAGTACCTACTTATCACGAATACTTAGTACTGCATTGCAAGTCCATTACTTCATACAGTTCAACTTAATTATTTCAAAATCCATACTAATATTATAAATGCGAAAGTAAAGGCTTCCCGTGGATAGACGCGACACCGGTAGAACATTTTCCGCGAAGTTTTCATAGAAATTTTTCCACCAGAGTCGCGTCGCGCCTGTCTGCGGGAGCCTTAACTTTGTCTGTCTGTTTCTTTTCACGCCTTAACGGCTGGTATGATGGCACCATGACCTGGGTTAGAACATAAATGAAATTTTTTATCCCAATACTATACTCCATTTGAAATAAGATTAGAAATTTAAACAAACCTTTTTCAGTCCGTTCAACCAATTTTGACTTCTATACCGTAGGCATAAGGATAGCATTAAAAGCAAAAAAAGTTACACAATACCAAATGTCTACTGCAATTGCCATTTGTCGTGCCACCAACGCAATAGAAGTCAAAATCGGTTGAACGAACTGTAAAAAAGGTTTATTTAAATTTCTAATGTTATTTTAAATGGAGTATAGGTCTTATGATAGTTTTTATCCTGTTCTGTGGGATCATTTTCGACCTCCAGGCTGGCGAAACCAAGTTCAATTTTAAAGGTTTTGATTTTCATCTTCCAGATATCCAAGAGAGGGTAGGCACAGACAGCATGTCCTCAGAAACAGAGGAGGACGTGAGGAAGCTGTGTCCTCTCATCAAGGAGATGACCAACGTGCGCTGTGACCTGGGGGAGGTGGACATGTCACTGCCCAAACCCTGGAAGGACAATATTGATCATAACTGTCGAGATATTCGAGGGAGTGTGAGTAAAACTTTTGATTTAGAAAGGTTTACTTATATTTTCCTTTCTTCTATTAAAATAAATATACATAGGGTAACTAAAACTAAAAGGACTAACTAACTATACCTACCAATAAATATAAAAACAGAAGGACACTAAGGCCGCGTGTCCACGGCAAGAAAAATCGCCGGGTTTATGCAAGAATTCATGTCGTTTCTACACACGACTAGTGTACGCGCCGACGCAGTGTCTTGCCGTGGATACGCGGCCTTAGGCGTCGAAGTATTCGTCCGCATCGCTGTCATCCGGTAACGTGCCCAGAAGGCTGGCAGCACTGCCACGTTGAATGGTAATGCTAATTCTTTGGCCAAAGAACACGCCAGCCCTCTGGTTAGTCGTTGAGAAATTTCCTTGAAAAGAAGACGCGCACTCGGACCCCATGACCCGAGCGTTTCGACCCGAAACGGCTCAATACTGTAGTTTGGGGTAACTTAATCCGAAAACAGTAATAAGTCGGTATCTTATCAACTGTGTGCTAATTAAGGCAAATGTTTAGGTGTTTGATTATGAACTACTATATACAGAAGTTTTTATTAGTACCTATCTATCGTTCTCTAACTCAAGCTTTGAATAGGCATCACTCAAGCTTAGACATGTTGGTGTTGTCAATCTAATGAAACTAAGTCCGAGATCACAGTCTCTTTTATAGTCGAGACATAATCTTGGTCAGGTCTTATGGGGACCATGCAGACTAGTGTCTGAGATGGTCATTTGAGGAAAAAACCACAAAGGACATTGACAGGACCTATCCAGAAAATGCACGCATTTGTCAGTAGTCGTGACGTATTACCCACTAATATTAAAACCAATAGTTTATCTGTAAGAAGTAACTTACTCTCATCGTGGGAATAACATCGGATCCGGTACCCGAACTAAAACTAACTGGATTAACTAACTAGAACATGTAATTTAGAGAGTAGTTAGGAACACTCACAAGATTGCAGGCTCTATTAGATTATGATGGATAAGTTTTAATCATGTTTGCTTTCGAGACTTGTGATTTTTAGATCTTTATTATAAGGTCCCATTAAAATAGATGGACAAATTTTAACACGGCGCGCGTTCAGTATCTACGTCTAAATAAATATGTATATACAAGCAAAAAAAACACTAATTAAAGTGATTTTATTTTGACCTAATTGCTGGCACACTAGATTAAACACATCTGTTATTTGTTATTTTTACCCGACTAAGGCGAAGAAAAAAGGAGGGTTTTGATTTTGACCGGTATGCATGTATGTATGTATGTATGTTCATCTGTTCCCTCCTATTTTCTAAACCACTCATCCCAATTTGACAAATAAGGTATCGTTGGAAGCGTCTTGATTGTCCGGTTATAGGCTATGTGACGTCACATTAAATTAAAAATGGCGACTTCTAGAGGACATAAAGTTAGGAACTTAAAAAAAAATTGTTTAATCGTAAGTTGTTGGGTATCAAATGAAAGGGCTTAATGAGTACATTTCAAATATACATATATTATAACCCCAAAACAATTAAAAAAAATAAAGTAATAAAAACTAAAACCCAACTACGACTAATACACATAAATTGACTGAAAACACGTTGATATCTACACATAATCCGGAGTTACACGTAACACGTAACACCCTAACACGTGTGACTCCGGATTTTTAATTTGTCTGTCTGTGGTGTCTTGTTTATACCTTTTTAGTCGTAGTTGGGTTTTAGTTTTTATTACTTTAATTTCTTTAATATCTGCTAAGTATTTCTATCTGTTACGATAAATACGCCTCACCCCTAGTAACCAACATTTTAGTGTATTTTCGTTACCAGTTTTTTTTTCTTGTAAGTATGTAATGCTGATTTGCTGGGCTTGTTTTCTCCTTCACCTATCGTTATTTCTCCTGACAAAGTTTATTCTGTTTATATGTATGTATTTAAGTATATATGTATTAATATTTATCCTTTTTAGAATTATCTATCCCGTATGTTGCACCTGCCATGTTTGTCTCTGCATCACCCTAAGGTTGATTGGTAGAAAATGCCTCAGGCATTAAGTCCGCCTTTGTACAGTTTTTTTTTTTGTTTTTACTTTTGCATAAAGTTTTAATAAATAAATAAATAATGCATTTTTTTTACCATTTTCCTTATTTTGATGGTCAGAAGGATTTCTAAAAAAAAATCCATCTATTTTAATAGGATCTTATATGGTATACACGTATTGGGTACCTACTCATTCAAGCCTTCAACCAAAATTAATTTGATGGATAAAGCCATCAGCAAATTGTGCTTCAATACCTATTCGTGCAACGTGCGTCGAAATTATTCACCAGTGATTAATGCGTGTGACGCATAGTTTATCGATGAAACGTGTTTCACTCACCCACAGCATGCCCGAAAATATGTAGATATCAACGTGTTTTCAGTCAATTTATGTTCAATAAATCTGCCTAACCTTTTCCCAACTGCTTATATTGGGGTCGGCTTCCAGTCTAACCGGATACAGCTGAATACCAGTATTTTACATGGAGCGACTGCCTATCTGATCTCCACAACCCAGTATCTGAGTAATACGATACCCCTTGGCAAGACTGGTTACAGACTTTCGGGCTACTGACGACCCGTAAAAAGTCAAAGATCTACGAATGACAGCCGGGACCAACGGCTAAACGTGCTTTCCGAGGCACGGAGGAGTCTCGGTATGTAAAGATGATCACCCATCCACGGACCAACCCCGGCAAGCGAAGCTTAACCTGATGGATCGACCCGTGCGGTTGTTATTACTAAGCTACGAGCTCCTCCTTCAGTCAATTTATGTTATTCAAGAATAATTGGATTGAGCAGTACTGGTGGTTCTTACCCAGACAGGTATTTCACCTTGCCCAGAAATTTTTACCACCAATTCTCTAAAAAAATGAAGTGAATCATCGTAAGGAAGCCGGCATGTCCTAGAACCGAATCGCGTGCTGGATTACGCTCCATATTAGGTACCTGAAGGTAAATAAGATTTTATAATGAAGGATTCCTGTTTCCTTGACTTCCAATTCCACTGTAGATTTATCAGTCGCTCATTCGTTCTGCCTATTTCCAAGGGAACCGAGTTTTTATTTTCGTAACCTTAGGGTGCGACCATAGTGGTGAACTAAGCGGAAGCGTTAGCGAAGCTGTTGCAACTGTTTTTGTAACACTGTGGTGATTCGCGAGCGACGCCGACTCGCTGGCGTTTTCAAAGTCACGTCCACATATAAATTAAATGACAATTTATTTGGCACTAGATTGTTTTTACCCGACTGCCTGAGAAGGAGGGCAATGTTTTTGACTTAAAACATGCTAGCAACCAATAGGTCTTGACTTGACAAAAGCGTTGGATAAAATGTAAAATTAAGGTGATGTGCATAACTAATGTCCTGGAATGGACATTAGGTATGCACATCACCTTATAATTGGAATGGACATTATGCACATCACCTGCATTGATTCACTTTTCATGACTAGTGCACCTAATACTTACATTGTGAAATGCTTACCATTTCACATTGTCCTTTGTTGACATAATTATTAGCGTTCCTTGAAATATTCATTGGTCCATAGACAAAAACCAGTAATTACACATAGCCAAAATGTCAGAAATTAGGTATTTTATGGTCCACCATAACTTTCTTCCCGCTATCAGCTACCTAGGGATGGCAGAAGTGCCAAAAAGTATCGATATATCTAATTGGTATTAAAAAAAAAACGATAAATATCGAAGTAAAAATTTAGATGTATCGATATGGCAAACTAGAAAAAGAATTATACTTTTTACAGTTCTGAATTCCAGCGATTATAGTTAGTGACGACAACGGTATTGTTATTGGAAATATATCGTATTTGAAACATTTTTGATACTTGATATTTTATATCGATATATCGAAATAATAAATATCAATGTATTGAAGAAAAAGTATCGATATTTCGATATTTTTTCTGCAAACCTACCGCTACCGCACCCACTCTGCTCTCACCCTCCCAGTAAAATAATTTCGTATTAAGCCAGGCTGCGGCCACAGGCTAGTTACCGCCGACATGTTTGATGAATGGCGCGGGAACGTGCCTCAATGTCTCGGGTACGACCCGGGCTAATGAAACCACGGATACGGAATACCCGGATCTTCAGATGAAGATTGAGTTAGTTCTGCGTTGATTTGAATGGGAGAGAAAAATGTGGAGGAATGGAAATGGGTTTTGGTTGTCATTTGTTTTTTATTTAGAGAATAGGTATACCCAGGTATACCTATGAAATAAGGTGAAAAATACCTACTAGTTCCTTTGCCGTGTCGTCATATTAAGCGTGCTGATCGAAAATGACCGCGTCATTCGCGTAATCGCGCGTTGATCGTGTTCGATTTCGCGTCCATATGTCACTTTTTTATCCTGAACTGGTGAACTGGTGAGTTCGCGCCGACAGACAGCGTTTTCTGGTTTTCCGAACAAAAATTGACTTTGCGAATTGCTAGCTTTTAAGTAGGAAGGGGCCGGTTAGGGTTCTTGAGAAAATTTCATAAATTAATTGTTATTGAACTTAATGAATAATTCCAGTTAAAATAGAGTTTAAAATAGCATGTTTGTTGTAACCATTACCACCGACATGTTTGATGAATGGCGCCGGAACGTGCCTCGATGTCTCGGATACGAGCCCCGGCTAATGAAACCACGGATATTACGGTATACCCGGATCTTTGAATGAATATTGAGTTAGTTCTGCGTTGATTTGAATGGGAGAGAATTTATTTTTTATTTTTGTGAAATTATGCGGTTAATGGAAATAAGGAAAAAAGGAAGGAAGTAGCGCCTTTCATATCCTTTTAGGGTCAGCGCAGACAGGTAGACAGATGCGATTAATAATGAACTAAAAAAGCAATTTCAAATGAAATACAATACGGGTTTGTGTCAATAACCGAACTTAGAATACAAATTACACGTATTTAATGTGCTCGGCGAGCATGTTTGACGTTACTTTTTAATCCTAAAATTATACGGTAAAACCATTTAAGGCTCCAATGGCGCACGCGATAGCGCGTCGCAACTCTGGTGGAACAATTTCTATGAAATCTTCACGGAAATTGTTCTACCAGTTTCTCGTCGAGGCCATCTGCGGGAGCTTTTAAACTTACAAGCCTTTCATTCTTACCCAGATGCCGCTCTTCCAACCCGGCTGGACTCCTCTCCACGTTGCCAGCTCGTGCGCTCGGAAGCACTGCACCCGTCTGCTGCTAGCAGCTGGAGCCGACCCCAACATCACGGATGTGGAGGGACGGACACCGCTAGATGTGGCCGGCTATGCGTACTACTATGAACAGGATGTCAATGATAAGCAGTGAGTACTTATTATTTTATATACAGGGTGTTAGGGTAAACACCGTTATCCTTGAAACCAGTGGTTTGGTTTCAAGGTTTGGTATAAAGAACGTAAAATCAATGGAAAATGTCAACTCTTTTTTGCTTAAAGAATATCTACATTTTACCACAACAGTATTTCACCATTTCAACCTACGGCGGTATGGTAACTAGTTCGTTGCCATAGCGCCCTAGCTTGAAAGGGTGGGTGGTGGGTCTCAATAGGGTGGTTGGCGCGGGACGTGACCTGACCAGCCGCGAGCGCGACCCCTCCCTCAGTCAATCAGCTGTTTCGCCAACGAGTGGGCTATCAACTGCAAAAATATTTTTTCACATCCGACTGGTAAGTATAAAGATTAGTTCCTGGCAGGGTTGCGGGAAAGTCCGAAAGGGATACCGGGACTTTGGCAACAGGCAACTGAAGGAACACGGGTGGGTTTTAGTCAGTAAAAGTCTGACACGCCCTTCCGCTCCGCCCAGAGCGGGAGAAGTTATTTGACGTTTACCCAGACCTAAAATTTTTTTTAAAAAGTCCCGATATTAGGGCGTTCAAACAAGCAAACAAAAAAATAAACTCTTCAGCTTATCACGTACCTGACAGGATTTTCAAACCAAGGACTAACCCTACCTATTCCACAAGGTCCATTCAAGACGTATCCTTCAAGGAAATAATACCTATTACTCAACCCATCTTACCCTCCATTACATCAGCTATCCAAATACCTAGCAACGAGCCACTCTATCTTAAATTAAATCCTAATTAGACATTCGCTTTGTAATTAAAACATTATTCCAGCTTTAGTAGAATTTCGTGTGCTGAGGCCACACTGTCTGTTGTCACAAAGCTTCGCGATATGACACGATACAGTTACGTAAATGGTAACTAACCATTATCGGCTATAGTGAAATGTTAAGCTCAGTTAAGGCACCGCTATCAAGCACCCCTATGCTAAGCCACGCACATACATTCACTTAGCTTCACTTTGTATGAAAATGTAGGCGAGATCTTTCACTGCCACCGGCCACGCTACGCACGAAACAAATGCTGCAAAACAAATGAATTGTAGGCAAATCTCTCCGTGTACATGACTACGGTAAAGTTTAAAAGAGCACTAAACGAAATTTTAATTTTGAAGACTTATTATCATGATTTAATAACTGATTGACATAATGTTACTTACATTTTTGTTTCCGTTTGACATTTTGTAATTTTATTATATATATATTGTTTATTTTTATTGCTGTGACCATACTGACATTTTTAATACATTTAAATTCGTTTTTTTTTTTATTCCAATAACTGCCACATATTTTTTTTTAATTGTAAACCTTTGCATGCCCACGTGACGGTAAAATATGGAGAACTTTATTATAAAAACACCTATGTACCTACTATACCCATGTTTGCAAAGAAATAAATGATTTGATTTTGTTTGTAGCAGTGAACGGTCGACTGATGCTAATCCTGCGCGTCTACTTTCGCTCGCACTGATATACAATCAGCGCGAGCTACTACTAGCAACTACTTCTAGCTACTACTAGCAACTAAATTGTAAGGTGGATGAAGTTGTTCAAGTGCAGTCACATCCCGTATACCGCGCGGGATTTACCTCAGTGTTGCTAGAGCATTATCGCACGGGTGGTGGTAATGAAATGAAATGAAATTATTACAAAGTCGGTCATGTAACCACCGCATTAGCACGATAACTTAGTACCCAGCAAAATCAGTTGAAGCTTTGGTACCCATTGATTCGTGAAGACGAACGCAAGTGTGGCCTTAGCATTAGAGCATCCAGTTCAGTGTTAAACGTAGTGTAAAATCTCCTATGAACACAGAACATTCTAATTATACTAAGATATTCTTCAAGGAAAGATGAATGGTGCTCTAGGGAAATCGAGGTTATAAGATTTTTTTATTGTAATTTAGGATATGGAATAAAAATAAAGTTGAGAAAATTTAAGATGGCGGCTTTATTTGGTGAAAATAAATTCCCGTGTGTGTAAACCTAAAATGTCCCCAAAACGGTAATTGATTTTAGGTAGAGGAAAATGTAAAATGTTGGAATAATATGGGTACTGGAAATGTGTTTGATGTTTTCATGAGAATCTTTTTTCCATTAGGAAGTTAGTAGGTAACGTTTGTAATAAACTTATCAAGCCCATTAGAGCAAAATCCTAAACTAAGGCTTTTAGGAAACCTTACTTGAAAGTATATTTAAGTACCGACTTAAATATACTTTAACTGTAGATTCGTTAATTTAAGGCTCTGGTCAAACTGAGGCGAATTCTGCGCGGGATGCGCGATAAAATTCGCTCGCGCCGATTGTGTTACCTAACTCGTGTGGAAATGTTCAAACTGGCGCGGTTAGTGTCATGACTTCATAGTTCCTATTCATAAAAACAATAGACACATTAGACATTTTGCCTCAGTTTGACCAGAGCTAAGAGCCAATGAAGCCTCTCTTTCCATTAAGGCGAAAGCGCCAGGGTAGGCAATGAAATTCAAATATTCTTACGTGTTTTGCAATTATGATTCACAACCGTAACAAATTGAGAAAAACCACAGTACAGATGATTCAGATCGCAAAATCATTTAAATTAAATGGACTCTATTGCTACGACATATTAAAGTGCAATTCAGGCCGCACTGCGCTAATTAGCTACAGTTATATTCATCTAGAAGTTGCCTCTCTATTGCGTAACTCTCATATCTTCTGACTACGTTAAGGCTCTTACATACTGACGCGACTAATCGCGCGACGCGACTTTTTAACCGAATTTTTCAAAAAGGAGGAGGTTCTCAATGTGTGTAACAAATCAATTTGTGGGAAAACTTCACGGCAGACAATGCGGCGGCGTCGCGTCGCGCGATAAATCGCGCCAGTATGTAAGAGCCTTTACGCTCACTGAATTGGCCCGGAGCCAACCGCGTATTTGTAGCTTCGTACCTAAAATGCGGAGTGAGCCTTCTGTAACTATTCTGTGGAAAAACCTAAAAGTAATTTAATTTCGCGGGCTACCTTAGCGCTTCCCTCTTAAATTACTGAAATAATACTGCCACAAAAACAAATACCCTCCGTTTCCAGTCTAGTAGAAGTAATCAAAATGCTGCTCAAAGCTGGTGGAAACTTCAACACGATGAAGAGCAACAACCTGAACAATATGGACACCCCCCTCCATATAGCGGTGGAGATCGAAAGTCTGGAGGCTATACAAGAGTTGCTGGATGCAGGAGCAGTGGTGACCTGCCTGAACAGAGCGGGGCAGACGCCGCTGCATGTGTGTGTGAAGAAGAATTTGGAAGAACATTTGCAGGTGAGATTTGGAGACGGCACGACTAAAGTGTGGAACTCACTGCCAGCGTCTGTGTTCCCATTCCATGTATATTCCGTCAGCCTTCAAAGCACCAGTGAACAGCCATGCTTGCTCGTTCCATCATAGACCTCATCTGTCGCTTTCCATCAGGCGAGATCCAGGTCAACAGCTGCCCCATAACTCAATAAAAAGGTACAAAGTAGTGATGAACCCATGTAAAAAAAATATGTTTTGGAATTCAATATAATTATTTGGATGTAATAATAGTCTTCTGATGTGATACAGAGTAGATACTTATACTTTATGAATCAATAGTTGGAGAGACAGAACTACCGTTTTCAAGTCAATTCAATAAGTTGTCGCTAAGGCATTGTACTTTAGCATTTTGTTTTATTATAATCATTTTTTTAAACTAAATTACAATATCCGATAACGTAATTTACTTTCAATAATTTGCAGATAATTATATTAGTTTATTTACAAGAATCTCTAATGGCAAGTCTTTTCTATAAGTACTTTGTCGGTACCAATTTTAGCCGAACTTGAAGTAATTGGTACCAAACATTAATTAAACGTTCAACTTTTGGGATTCCATTAAGAGACTTCAAAGTAAAATTCGTGACATTCGATTTAATAAAAGAATAAAAATTATTTCTGCGTAGCTTTTAGCAAACTACGACTACATGAACGCGAATCCACTGCTGGCGATAGTAGATGTGAAGGATAAGGAGGGACATTCAGTACTGCAGGCTGCTGTCGAAGCTGCTTGGGTTCCAGGCGTCTGCATCGCTTTAGAAGCTGGAGCTGATGTTACTTCTAAGGTAATTTTCATCATTGCCTTGGAAACTTCGTCCTTTGCAATGCAAACTTTTTAAAATATATTTTCCAGTAACATTCAATCAATCAATCTGCCTAGCCTTTTCCCAACTATGTTGGGGTCGGCTTCCAGTCTAGCCGGATGCAGCTGAATACCAGTATTTTACATGGAGCGACTGCCTATCTGACCTCCACAACCCAGTAACTGGGTAATACGATACCCCTTGGTAAGACTGGTTGTCAGACTTTCGGGCATCTGACGACCCGTAACGACTGTCAAAGATCCACGTTTGACAGCCGGGACCATCGGCGTAACGTGCTTTCCGAGGGATGGAGGAGTCTCGGTATGTAAAGATGGTCACTCATCCATGGACCATCCCCGGCAAGCGTAGCTTAACCTGATGGATCGACCCATGCGGCTGTTACTACTTAGCCACGAGCTCCTCCATAACAAACTAGACTGATTTTCCAGTAACAAATACACTACCTTTTTCCGTCTAATTTTTGACTAATAATATTCCTTTGCAGGCTAATGATGGAGAAACTCCTATCCACTCGGCAGCCGCATTAGGAAACTTGGACGTCCTCAATGAGATACTTAGTGTCGCCAAACAAAGAGATGCATTAGACTATCAAAATGAAGAAGGAGAAACTGCTCTATTCAAAGCTATTATACACGGTCACGTAAACTGTGTGAGGCAAATCCTCAACGAAGGAGCTAATTTGAAAATTACTCTGCCAGGAGAAGTAAATATATTTCACGTAGCAGCCGACTATGGACATCTTGAAGTTCTAAGAGTACTTCTAGAATTTAATGAAGCAGTAACTGAAGCTTTAATTAACACTAAAACAGTGGCAGATAGAAGAGGCTTCGGCCCAGTACATTTTGCAGTCTACAACAATCATCCGGCTTGCGTAGAATTACTCCTATCAAAAAGAGCAGATATTAGACTAAGAACAACTTGCAGTCCGCACAAATCTTCAACTCCATTGCATTTAGCTGCCATCAAGAATACCGTAGATATAGCAAAAATTATCCTCAAATTCGACAAAACAACAGTACATGAAGTTAATAGTATGGGTTGGTTCCCACTACATACAGCAAGTCATCATGGTAGTAGGGATGTTATAACCCTGTTGCTACGCGAAGGAGCAGATCTTTCAGGATACACAGATGGACCAAAGAAATTCAGAAGAACAGCTGTCGATATGATTATCAACAATTTATCGAAACCTACAGAGTTTATGGAAGATGTTTTTGATTCGTACATATCAAGTAATGGTCAAGATTTACAGGATCACAACTGTGAAGTGACTGTAGATTATGGAATCTTGATGCCAACAGTCTGTGAGATGGAACAAATGAAGGTCATTGAAGCGCTTCTGAAGACTGGAAACAGATATGGACAGAGAAAATTACTCGTCCATCCGTTAGTAGAGAGTTTTCTGTTCTTAAAATGGAAGGCATTGTTACCATTTTTCTACACCATCATAGGTTTATATGCAGTTTTCCTGTCATCATTGACAATCTTTATTGTGTCGGTATTCTTTTTTCGAGATACGAAAGAATCCACGCCTGAATGGTTGGATCCTGAAATCTGGAGTTATGTAGTTTATGGCACGATAGCGTTGATACTTTTGCAGGTTAGTAATTAATATTCTGTGTAACATCAACTCATCATCTATAACTTTACATAAGAAGTAATATCAAGATTAATAGTGCGCAATATTTGAACTGGTAGATACTAAGTACGGAATGGAGTTATATTTGCTGATCGGAAATCCTTGTTTTAATATAAATTTCATTTAGCCATCTGTCTATACTTTTACGAACTATGATGGGGTTAGTTAGTATGAATCTGTTATGGACCAAGTGATTATTAGGGCATTATAAAAAATGCCCGGGCAGTTTGAAAAATGCCCAATATGAGAGGGCAGTATAACAATTATTGAAATAATCAAATCGACCGGGCATTTTTTATTCTGCTAGTCACCTATGGGGCAGCACAATTAAAACCAGGTTTTATTACTATTATTTGTATTTCAAACGTAGAATCAATATTTAAAATTTAAAAAAATCTTTCCATTCATGGACACTCTGCTGACCTATGTTGACTTTACCATAATTAAATACCTGTGTACTATTAGATTGCCCAAAGACCACATCGCAATATTTAAAATGACGAGGCTATGTGATAAATAAGGAAGTTCAAATTATGATTAATTATTTTGCCCAAAGTAGATTGTCATTATTCATAATGCGCGGGCATTATGAAAAATATCTCTATATTACTTGGTCCATAACATATTATCTACTGTCAAACCCAAAGTGTCAACAATTTTATGGTCTAGAAAACTAGATGAATTAAAAACAAACCTTTAGCATTATTATCAAAGAAATATGTTCCTCGTTTTCTCTTTTCTTCATCATTATCATCTATAACAATCAATAGCTGGACATAGACCTCTCTGATTAACTCAACCTTTTTTTTATTACAGGAACTCCTCTACATGAACGTTAAAAGCAGTAGATACTTCTTACAACTTGAGACTTGGGTGAAGTTCGGATCCCTAGGCTTTGCCGTCATCCTGCCTTATACGGTGGTTGTGGTGAACTTGAATGATGATGAGTGGCCTCGTCATGTGGCCACAGTGGCCTTGCTACTATCCTGGCTGGAGATGATGTTCCTGCTGTCCAGGTTTCCCAACTGGGGATACTATGTGCTGATGTTTGGAAAGGTCGCGTCTAATGTTGTGAAGGTGAGTCTAGAGTTTATTTGAGGGATATAGGTTTTAATAATCCTTCCTTAAACTAATGTTTTTACTTCATAAAGATCCTTAAGTGCCGGTGCCATCAGAATATATGGTTTGCCTGTACATTTTAAGATCTAGGGTTTGTGACCAACACAACTAACAGTGTTATCATTGCAATACATTTTAACTATTAAATCTTGTTCTAGATCCTTCTTACTTTCATGTTCCTGGTCATCGGTTTCTCCCTCAGCTTCATGATACAGTTCCATTCACAAATGCCTTTCGACGGACCCTGGGCTGCCCTTGTCAAGACAATAGTTATGATGACTTCAGAGTTCGATTACGCTGCCCTTTTCGATGAAGAGCATTCCAAAGAACTGGCTACTTCCCTCATAATCGTCCGGATCATCTTCCTCATCTTCCTCATTTTAGCAGCTATAGTACTTATGAATTTACTAGTCGGTGTTGCAGTCAACGACATCAATGATTTAGAAATACTCGGTAACATTAGAAGATTAGTCAAACAAGTAGAATTCTTAGGAACTTTAGACACTTTAGTTTATAACAGAATATTTAACGCAATATTACCAAAAAGAGTGAATACAAGCTTGAAAAATAAACGCAATGTCGTTAGCGTGATGTGTCTAAGACCTGGGAAACCTCGATGGAAGCACTCCAGAGCTCTCCCATCAAGGATTAAAGATGCCATATTTACCAAAGCTCAGGAGCAAAAGAAACAAATCGAAGATGAAATGGGTCTTCAAGCCTTTAAAACGAAACTCAACGATATGCATGACGCAATAATGAGTATCAACAAAAAGAAAGATGAAAAAGAAGAGCAAAAGAAACCAGAATGTCCGATAATACCTGCAATTGAGTTACCTAAACCTAGGAAAAATAATAACTTCGATGAAGTGGCAACTACACTACATGAGTTAGATGATGCGGTTGTAGAAATGAAGAATCAGAATCAAGAATATGTAGAAGAATCAAAGTCAGCGATGGAAACGCTGAATGTTAAGATAGATCAGGTATCTGTTGAACTTGAAACGATTAAGCAGTTTTTGAGCAGATTAGAGAGTAAGCTAACTAGGTAGATAATTATTGTTAATTGTTTTTAATAAAGTGTTAATAGTTTTAGATGATTGGCATTTGTTTCTTTTGCGCTACAAATTTGAGCTTTGCACGGTTTTAACTATTTTAGAAAGAGAGGAGTGTACTTGTACATCCGCTCACACTTGTGCACTATAATATCTTATTCATCGGGGGTCAGGCTTCGTTGTGATTGGATGGCATGGCCGAAATTCGGTCTGAAGGACTATTATTACTACATAAAAACCTTTCGGAATACATTTTCTATATGATGGTGAAAACCGCATCATAATCTGTTGCTCAGTTTAAAAGAACAACGCGGTCAAACAGGTAGATACGAAAAGCGACTTTAAAATATGTGGATGATGGGTAGAAATGGATGATTATTCCTTAGCTATGGAGAAAAAAGTAACAGCCGTCTACGTAACGTATATCCCTGTCCCAATAATTCGTAATAACAAAGAATATCACGCTCCTAACACAGACATAACTTCACATTAATTAGGACTTGCACAACACTAAATACAGGTATAAGAATCAAAATGATTTACTCCAAGCCCAGTTGCTAAACAAACCAATTTTAGTTGAACCCTGACATTCCTTACAAACTCCCTTTTGTCTGTATATCTTCTTATACAGGAGAGAAGGGTGGAAGGTCTAGTTATAAAAGATATGAGGTGCGACGCCAGCAGAATAGTGATACATCGTTTTGTTAGTATCAGAGGAAAAATATGGCTTATTTTGATACTGAACCCTGATTGGCTATTGTTGTTTTATGTATGAAAGGTTTGTTGCTATATGAAAGGTTGTCTGTGGGTGATTTTTACCTAAAATATTTTTTCCGTGACATGCCGTATCGCTTGTGTTACACTAACTTTCTAATTTTTAACATAGGTACTTCAAAAGAGACGGAGGTTCTCATTCGCGTGTATTTTTTTAATTTTGTATGTATGTCACATATCTCCCTATTTTTAAAACGAATTAGATTATTATGTTTCTACCTTTTTGAAAGGGCGTATGGCGAAGGTCGAATTAATAATTATGATACCTTCACTCCATATTAATTTGGTGAAGGTCAGAGGGGGCCGATCAGGGGGGATTCCAGTACAATCTAACTAATATTATAAACGCGAAAGTTTGTAAGTATGGATGGATGGATGGATGTTTGTTACTCTTTCACGTAAAAACTACTGAATGGATTTGGATGAAATTTGGCAAACAGATAGTTTATAACCTGGATTAACACATAGGATACTTTTTATCCCGATATTCCCATGGGATCGAGCCTTACCTGGGTGAAGCCGCGGGGCGCAGCAGGCTAGTTAAGAATATTCGCATTCCTATTTTAGTCTCCAATGCGTATTTATCGTCCGTACAAAAATAATAGGCTGTTATTATTTAAAAACAGATATTATTTGGTTGGATATTTTTTTTTTGTAACAGCAACAGTGATATCATATATCGTGTTAATTAACCTGTTACAATAAAACCCATCTCTACTACCCGTGCGAAGCCGGGGCATATAAACAGAATTTATTTGTATATATTATTACAAATCGGACCTAAGGGCCCGACTATCAAAAATATATTTGGAAGAAAGTCCAAGTCCTGTGACGCAGGACGCCATATCGTCAATTTTATTTGAAATACTCCGACTGTTTTATAATACCCGTTGTAACGAAACCATAGCGAGATCTAATTCGATCCCAACGCCATCTATCGAGCTCAAACACAACTCTGTCAGTGGGAGATTTTTTTTTTTTAACAAGTGCCCTTTTTATCAAATCTTACAAGCCTTGTATAACCAAATGTCATTATTTAGTTCACAAGTACTTATATTTTTACATTTCTTTTATCAAAATATTCTTTACATTTTGTTTAACAAAAAATTCTTTGTAAGTTTCAACTTGTAGAAAATCATTACAAATCCTGAGAGTGTCCGGCGACTCTCTTTTCCGTCTTAAAAGTTTACAAATGTTGTGGTTAGTACCGCAATAAATGTTGAAATTGGATTTTCTTTTTTTAAATGTGGTTAAAAGAGAGAAAAGGCCTGATGCACGTGTCCCAGCAGTGGGAACGTTGAGATCAGATGAGCTATGAATTTAACGAAAATTAACATTCTAGGTAATAATTATACTGGAATGGCCCCTTTGATCTTCATCGAATAAGAAAAAGCAATAAAAACAATAAATATAATATATATATAATATAATGAAATAGATAGGTACTTACGTTTTTTTTAGGGTTCCGTACCCAAAGGGTAAAACGGGACCCTATTACTAAAGCTATGTCCGTCTGTCTGTCCGTGGCTTAGCTCAAAGACTGTTGGTACTAGAAAGCTCTAATTTGGTATGGGTATGCATAATATAAATCACGCCGACAAAGTGGTAAAAAAAATCGTAAAATATATATTTTTTTAGGGCATTCCCCTACACGTAAAGTGGGGTTGGATTTTTTTTCTCGTCAATCCCATGGTGTAGGGTGTCGTTGGAAAGGTCGTTTAAAAATAATGTGAGTTTGTTAAAACTATTTTTGGATTCAGGGATCCGTTTGCGAAATATTAAGCTTTTAATGCTAATTTTTATTAGAGTCAAGTGTGGGGGACACTTGACTCTAATAACTAGTTAAATGGTTGGTTTTGGATATGTGAAAAAATTCACAGCAGTAGTATATAATGAATTTAAAAGGAAAACTATCAGCGCTACGTAGGGTCCACAAGTTACCGAGTAATAATCGACCAACTTAAATTTGCAGTTGCAAAAACATGTTCTCCCATACATTCTGTATGGGAAAACAAGTTTTTCAACTACAATGTTAAGTTTGTTGGATAAATACATCGCAATTACGAAACCCTTCATTGTGCGTGGTTCAACATGCACTTGGCCGGTTCCTTAAGTACAATAAAGCATATTCTAATTGTCTATAAAATAATCTGAAGAATCTTATGGTAGAATAATATACATTAAGGAATTTTTAAGGAAAATTCTCGCCGACTCGTCCACACTTCACGTGGCCAGAGGGCTGGCACGTTCTTTGGCCAACGAATAAGCATTGCCATTCAATGTGGTAATGTGACAGTCTTCTGCACGCGTAGCATGACGCTTTCTATCTCTACGAATAATAGACATAGCTTTTTATAGGCAAAATGACATTTCGTTTCTTCATTTTTGACATCGCACCGTAGAAATCCTTCTACAATCTGTCATTTTGTCTTTCGTTTCTAACGATCTTTGTCTAGGTCTTTTTATATGTAGACTATTTCGGAAGAAAGTTTTCTACTCAAACTGTCAAAATCACACTGACAACTGATATTTGTCTAAGGTAGTGAAGACAATTTGATTTTGGAGTCTCCAGTAGAAAACTTTCTACTCGACGGCCATAAAGTATAAAGGATATCTAAAAAATCATGATTTTACAAGGGAGCGTTTTGAACGCAAAACTGTGATAATTAATAGAAGAACAAAGCTATCTTCTCCTATTTTACATCATTTAGTTAATACTAAGTAACGTACTAATAAGTACCAAGGAAATAATTAAGGCGAATATTACTGTAAAATTGTTTGATCCAAAATACGGTACTTCGACACATTAAGATTTTTTTTTGTAGTTGACGTGACTTAAAATCCTTAAAAATTGAGAATCAAACGGAAAAAAATCCTATGACAAAACAAAGAATTCTTAGTCGAATTATGTAAAAGAGTGAATTTCGTAAAAAGTGCAGTTGGCCCTTTCTACTTTGCTGCCGTCGTACTGTCTACACGAAACGTAATTTTTTTCTATTCTTTCGTCGACAAAACGGAGCACCGTTTTGTGCTACGCCTGCTGGGCACGTTTCCGGATGACAGTGATGCGGACGAATACTTCGACGTCTAAGTGTTCTTTTGTTTTGTATTTATTTGTAAAGGTAATTAATCATTTCATTATGAAGCAGCACAGACGACACACTTTTTGTGCGATTGAGTCTGTGGCGCACAAAATGTCTGCATGTCATGCAAAAAGTCCGTCGCGGATTTTACGCAGATTCAACGACTCACGTTTTCGATCATTCTGTCAGCAGAACTGTAGGGAAGTAGTTGCCATGGAAATGCAGATTGCATACTAAAAGTGTGCGCCGTCTGCGTTAGCGCGCGTTGAAGCAAACGTTCTATTTTTTTCGCGCACTGTTTGTGCGGCGCGGCGCGACGCGTCGCGATCTGCCAGAATGACACGGATTTTGGCGCGTCGTATGCGTCACTGCATATAATTGCATAGGTTCTATTTTCACAGGCTAAAAAGTGCGTCACGGATAGTCGGCCGTGCGCTGCACCTGAGTGTTACATGATAAAAAAGATTTTGAACGTTTTTAACAGACTTCCAAAAAGGAGAAGGTTCTATGTTCGTCTGTATGTATTTTTTTTTGTGTTAGTTCATCTTTAAATACAGGAATTGCTCTGATGAAAACATTCGTAGATTAAGTAGTAGAGTAAATAAAATTGTTGTAGCAGTATTAATCATCATTAGCTTTTAAAATAAAATCCATCACCTCAAAATTAACACTTGACATTTGAAAATAAAGTGGACGGAACTGATTAATTAATTATTGGCACTAATGGTTCCATAATGAGCGGCGTAATGGAACAGTTGTGTTTGCGATATTTTAAGATGAGGCCCTACCCACCCGGGAGGGGTGGGGTGCCAGTTGCAGCGGGAATTGGTTAAAGGTATGATTCAGAACTACTCTCCACGCGGTAGTGCTCCCGCGTCACTAGTACTATACTGGTCCCCATACATTTTCTATAGTTTTATTAGTCTTGATCCCGTGGGAATATCAGGATAAATAGTATCCTATGTCCTATTCTAGGTTATGGTCTACCCCTGTGCCAAAATTAATCCAAATCCGTTCAGCCGTTTTAGCTTGAAAGCGTAACAAACAAACTCATTTTCGCAATTATAATTGACCGAGCAGGGTTCGAGGGAACCGTCTCTGCGTCAAGTCTGTCAGTTTGTACGTATGGTGTAACGAATTTTTTGTAATTTTTAATCGTCTTTTTTCAAAATGGGGCTACTGGAGATCCCATAACGATGGTTATTTTTTTATTTGAAAGGTGGAAACTTTAAGTTGGTCTCAAAAAAAAAATGGTGAAGATCTGATGAAGATTCGGCATTATGAGCAGAATAGCTTCTCAAAATGCAGTAAATGGGTCCCTATTTATTATTTTTATTCATAATTTTTCTGTTTTTTTGGGTTCTGCAGTCAACAAGGAACCGATATAGTTTTGCCATGTCCGTCTGACTGTCTATCCGCGGCTTGAGTCAGAGAATCTTCTCTTATTATTAGAAAGCTGTAATTTGGCATGGGTACCTACATAATACACGCCGACAAAGTGGTAAAATAAAATCATGGTAAATATGTTTTTTAAGGGTACCCTTCACGTAAAATGGGGATGATTTTTAGGGTTCCGTACCAAAAGGGTAAAACGGGACCCTATTACTAAGGTTCTGCTGTCTGTCCATCTGTCACCGACAGTATATTCTGTCTGGCATTAATGCTGAAATGAGCCTTTTTGGCGCAGCCGTGAAGCACACATTATCGTTTTAAAAACATTATTTATTCTTTATTTTGATATTTGTGTTATGTGTTTCATGAACTGTGTCCGTGAACTGTGTGAACCGTGATAGATAACGGAACAGAATAAAATAATGTTTTATTTTTCTCTCATACAACAAACGTGATTTTTTTGCTCGTTTTTGCTCGATATTAATAACGGCAACAGGCAGACGTTTGAAATATTCACAGAATATTTAGTTATATAGTCACTTTAAAAATCAATAATAAAATTAAAATAAAACAAATATTTAAGGGGGGCTCCCACGGATATCTATGGGGGCTCCCATACATGATTTTTTTTAGCCTTTTTATAGGTAGCTTTCTGGTGATATCGCATTGAACGCACGAAAAATCCCAACAAGTTCGGATTGTTCATTTACGTATACGTACGACTAAACCACACCCAGTTTGCGTGCTCCCTTTGTACTTGGAAGGTCGGGATCATTTGTGCGTGTTTGTACGAGTTCGCATGAGTGAAATTCATACGAAAACGCGTCCAAAGTGCGCGCGGCCTAAAACGACAAGCTATGGTTTCTTCCTGCAGGTCTACTCCGTAACCACAAATCTAAAGATTTGACTGAAGTTACGGGCGATTCCTACTCCTTATCACCTACGGAACTAAGATTAGTTTGGGGCCCGATCTAAGAATTAATGACAACACAATTTGACAGTTATCCTTATGGTGTGTCCAAACATAGCGCGGCAGCAACACGCGGCGTTTGCAGGATACATTTCTGCCGCGCTCTAGTGTGGACTAAACCCACGAATGTTTGCGCGGCAATACTGCGCGGCATATCCGAGACATGGCTTACAAAGCGATTGCGTGTATCGTAGCTCTGCTTATAATTCGTCAAACACATTACTGACGAATGTTTGCTAGAAATTTTTGTGCGCGGCAGTCGTCCAAACGCAACGCGGCAACCACGCACGATTGCCGCTCAATATACAAACCTTTACACCCAATCTGTTTTTACCTGTTCAAAAAGTTAATTCATCGGGTGTAAAGTCACTCCAAAGTTTAAAACTACTTTCGAACGGACCCGTATCTACGTTGACTGACTTAGAGAGTAGGCACAACCTACCTTGATACGTTGATTCACAAATAAACTCTGGAATCCTCACAGACTCCACGTGACTAACAGTGTGATTATTTTGGCGCGAGCGCGACTAGCTAAAGGTCAAGGTCAAGATCATTGCAAAAAGTTTGTGCTGGCGAGGTCTAATGTTCGCAGAACAGTATTATATTTAGGGTATCCATCCATAACCATAGGTACAGTTCACATTTCCGCAAACTCCGTAAATATCTCAATAAATAAAAAATAACCGCTACCCATACATTATACCTACAGTCTTCAAACTAATAAAAAGTGACTCGTCCATAATACGCTAAGAAAGACGTACTTTCATTAGACCATTCGTGAAGATCTAATAAAAGGTATCTCGGGTAATATGGAGTTCGTAATGTGCTATTCTTTCTGATTTACCGGCAAATATACGGGATATTATTGCCTACTGACTGTAGTTGAGCTATTTCTTATGGTTAGTCGTGGTACTGAGCTGTAGAAAAGGAATATGGTGTCTTCCATGTATTCTACGGCCGCCCCATATTCCTTACTAGCTGCGACCCACGGTTTCAGCCGCATAAGTTTCGATCCCGTGGGAATATCGGGATAAAAGGTATCCTATGTTCTATTTCATATCATGGTTTACCCCTGTGCCAAATTTCATTTAAATCCGTAACAAAGCGTAACAAACAAATTATGATTCTACAGGTTATGGGCCACCCCATATTCCTTATATTCGTGAATATGGGCTTTTTATGCAGCAGTTAGTGGTAGGTATAGAATATTTGGTTTCCGGAAGCCGACCCCAACATAGTTGGGATAAAGCAGGCAGATAATGATGATATTATCCTACATATTATAAAACAAAGTCCTCCGCCGCGTCTGTCTGTCCTGTTAGCGATTAACTCAGAAACTACTACACCGATTTTCATGCTGTTTTCACCAATGGATAGAGTGGTTCTCGAGGAAGGTTAAGTATATAATAACCGATTTCCACGCGGGCGAACCCGCGGGCAAAGTGCTAGTATTGTATAAAAATAGTACGACAAAATGAAACATGCAACTATATGCAGTAAATAATAACTGAAGCTTCACCCACAAAGCTGTACTTCAAAAATCCTCGCTTTACAAACGTCACATTCAAAACCCTCCTTTGTAAAACTGCTGAATTAAAACACTTTTGTAAACATTATTTCAATTGCAGTTAAAAACATTATAAAAACATATTTCCCTCACAAATTACGACTTTCATAGACAACCCGCTCGTTACAAACAGTTTAACAATTTTAAAAACTGAAAAAACTTGTTGAAACTTGCTGTATGAACTTAAAGGTATAATTCCGAATCCCGCTCGGCACGGCAGTGCTGCCGCGATACATTTTCTATAGGTTTTTCTGAGACTCGCTGCGCCCCGCAGTTTCACCCGCGTAAGTCTCGATCCCGTGGGAATATCGGGATGAAAAGTATCCTGTGTCCTATTCCAGGTAATGGTGTACCCATGTGCCAAATTTCATCCAAATCCGTTCAGCCGTTTCAGCGTGAAAGCGTAACAAACAAATTCACTTTCGCATTTATAATATTACTAGCTTCCGCCCGCGGCTTCGCCCACGTGGTATGACGATAAAAAGTAGCTTATGTCCTTCCCCGGGATGCCATCTATCTCCTTGCCTAATTTTGTCGAATTCCATTCAGTGGTTTAGGCATGAAAAGGTAACATTCAGACAGAGTTACTTTCGAATTTATAATATTACTATGAATTATTATGGATAGTATGGATTAGTTAGGATTACATTCCTATCACGGCAGCAATGTCGCTACAGCACTGCTGTGCGGCTGTGTGGCCCTGCCGCCACATCAAACCAGTAACGCGGTGATCATCACAGCGATAGATAGCACGTGAACGTTGACAAGTAAATTGGCAACAAAACAGTGAGATGCCACGAACAGCAGGTGCTTGAAATCAGCGGCAAGCGGTACTGCCGCTCAGCACTGCCGCGGCAGAATTGCTACGTGCAGCGGGGTTCGGAACCATACCTTAAGAGGAAATAGGGTGGGTCTTATCCTCCATACAAAAAGTCATAATTCGAGGTTCGGCTCTCGTCTATTTCCTCCTCCAATATTGGACCAATTTCAAAGATATTTTATAAATTGGATAAGAAGGATATTTACTGTGCCCCTATGTTTTCCACTTTGATGATACATTATCTGTAGAAGCACTAGAACCCTCAGAAAATGCTCAAAATTGCCTGTTTAGACCGATGTCATCAGAGGCCTATTGTACAAATTCGACAACTATAAATTAAAAAAGAAAAACATAGGGGCACAGTAAATATCCTTCTTATTCAATTTATAAAATATTTTCAAATTGGTTCAATATTGGAGGAGGAAATAGACGAGAGCCAAACCTCGAATTATGACTTTTTGTATGGAGAAAAAGACCGACCCTATTTCCTCTTAAGCGAAGCAAAAGGTGTATGAAAGGATCTGTGCAGGTGGCGTTCTGTGGTTCCCGCCTACCTCCATGGGAGAAAGGCGTGAGTTTATGTACTTAGGTATGTGTTGTGAAAATAACTTTAAACTGCAACTAATTTATTGTATTATTAATATTGATTTTTTGTTAATTTGTATGTAATATCGAGTTTAAATTCTTATAATTATTGCTAAATAGTGTATGCCCTGACGGGTAGTTTTTTGAGTTACCATAACCTAAATATAAGACCTATTGTATCACCAAAAATCACACTAATAAATACTTTGACTTTGACTTTGCGGATTTGTAGCAAAAAGTTATACAAAAACGGGTTCAACAAAAAATCGCATTATGGGTTCGGACCACCAAAACCACAAATTGTTATAATTATTGTTCTATTATTTTTAAGAAAAAAAAAAAAAAAAAAAAAACTGACATTTTCAATTGTCTATGCCTAAAAGATAATATTTAACTTAGTGATGGACAGCGTGGGCTTTGTTCGTTGGGTTCCGTTGGTACTCCTTCTGTACATACGAAACCCAAACAAAGGTAAAGTAAAAAACCGCTGTACATAAAACTTGGTTTAATTCAGTTTTAATAAATGAGTGTGCGTTTAATTCGTGCAAACTTGAAGCATACAAACACACTCTCTGTATTAATACAACTGTTACAATTATTTATGTTACTGCCTAAAAGCAAATTAATTTTGGTTCGGGTGTATTTGTGTGGTGTAAGTTACAAGACTGTGGCGGGATCTACATCGCCACATGCGAACTACTCATCACACTGACGTCACGCAGAATTCTGTATCGCGGAAGCAGTGTTTACTGCACGACTAGGATTTATACAAGGTGTATCTTTTCATACACGAAATCTCTTAAGGACTCATTGTACTCATCATTATGAACAACTTTCACTACGGAAATCCTGAAATCGCGAAACAAATTCAGCTGTTGCCTACATTTGACGAGCTATGCGAATATAAATGTAGGGAACAACAGTTTTTTTTTTTAATATTATTTTTTTATCACAAGTGTCGCTTCGTGAAATTAAAATACTGTAGCAAAGTATAATCTGTTTGTATTTAAGACAAGGTAAATTAAATTAAAAAATTGAAAAAACCCCGACAAAACAAAGCATCTAATAAAGGTTTTTTTTTTTAAATATCTTAGAACACTTTCGATCAATTCACCTTTCAAACAAAACAAAAATAAAACAAAATCAACCGATTTTGTTTTATTTTTGTTTTTTGCAGCCGTTTGGCAGTTACGATGGTGCAGACAAAAACAGATACACACGTTAAACTTATAACACCCTTCTTTTTCCGTCGGGGGTTAAAAAGAGTACAAAAAACCTATTCGTTGAAAGTCACACTACATCTTTCAAAAAAATGTCGTTAACCGCTTCATCTTGTGTCTTGCCACCAAAACAGCACTGTATTTTAATCAAACCCATACGAATTTACAAATGGCTGCCGTATCGCTTACGGTTTTACTATATTTTTTACAGCTTTCGGGTTGATTCGCGATTATATACGTCTTAAAAGGGACCGTTAATAAAATTAGGGTTGAATTGAACGGATGCATTTTCGTGGGGTCGACGAAAGGGGTCCAAAAGGGTCGGGATTAGTACGGTTTGAGCAAGACTGCAATGTGTGAAATCTGGAAGGAATGTATTCCTTAATTTAACATAGGGGGCCCCCAAAACTCGAGAATACTATTAAATCAAATCCCAATCTTTTTAATCGATCCACAAGCGTAGCATGTTACGCCCCCCAACTAGATGGACCTTAAGAAAGTGGCTGGGCCAGACTGGATGCGGAAGGCGGAGGACAGGGTGTTGTGGCACACCCTGGGAGAGGCCTATGTCCAGCAGTGGACTGCGATAGGCTGAGTTGATTGAATTCCCAAACAAGACCAAAATATGTTCAGTGAGTCATCATCATCTGCCTAGCCTTTTATTAACTATGTTGGGGTCGGCTTCCAGTCTAACCGGATGCAGCTGAATACCAGCATTTTACATGGAGCGACTGCCTATCTGACCTCCACAACCCAGTAACTGGGTAATACGATACCCCTTGGTAAGACTGGTTGTCAGAGTTTCGGGCTTCTGACGACCGTTACGAATGTCAAAGATCCACAAATGACAGGCGGGACCAACGGGTTAACGCGCTTTCCGAGGCACGGAGGAGTCTCGGTATATAAAGATGGTCACCCATCCACGGACCACCCCGGCAAGCGTAGCTTAACCTGATGGATCAACCCGTGCGGCTGTTATTACTTAGCCACGAGCTCCTCTGTGCAGTAAGTAAAAGGCAGTTTATAGTTGGGTCCTCCGTGGGGCAATCGTAGGGTGCTAAAATTTAGATAAGAGGTTCTATTTAAAAAATGTTGTTATCATTAGTAAATGACGAATGTACCTAACTATAATGTATAATATAAGATTAATTCAATTAATAATTAACATAATTATTATAAACTAACTGTACCCCGCGGTTTCACCCACGTAAGTCTCGATCTCGTCAGCATATCGGGATAAAAAGTATCATAAGTCCTATTCCAGGTCATGATCTACCCCTGTGCCAAATTTAATCTAAATCCGTTGAGTCGTTTTAGCGGGAAAGCGTAACAAACAAACTCACTTTCGCATTTCTAATATTATTTAGGACTAGCTGCGCCCCGCGGTTTCGCCCACGCGGAATGTCGATAAACAGTAGCCTATGTCCTTCCCCGGGATGCCATCTAGCTCCTTGCCAACTTTTATTGAAATCCGTCCAATGGTTTAGGCGTGAAAAGGACACAGACAGAATTACTTTCGAATTTATGATATTAATATGGACACAGATATTATAATACTACGTAGTATGGATTAACTCTAACTCATTAATACTGATAAGTACCTAAGTGTTGTTAGTGGCTTTTTTTATGTGAATGAAATAGGTACTGTTACTAGTAAAATGGCTACGGTTCTCGTGGCAAAATATAACTGAAGTGAAACACTGAACTGAAGTGAACTAAAACTGAAGAAAATCATACATCTATGATCAGGCTTGATCAACGATTGATACATGTGTAGAAATCAGTAAGTATCACCAACCAGTTTTTGACGGCCTCTCCTGGATAAGGTCCCAGAAGAAAATAGTTTATCCAGAAGGTTTATCCGGACTCTGTGGAACACTGGTATAATTGCGTAACAGATTTACAGTAGCAATGGCTTTGATTTTGACAGTTCAACAACATTCATTGCGTTATTTACGTTTTTGAGCAGAAAAATTGTTCAAACATAATTATGAAGCGATGGATTAGCAATATCCTTCAAGATCATTCAGATTGAGATTGATAGTGTGTTACGCAATTAGGATTCAGGGCTCTTAGTATCGAGTTTTACGAAGGCAAACATTTGTCTCTAAATATAAAGTTACGTCGAATCGTTTATTCCTACTCACAGTACAAATTGTTCCATGTAGCTACAAGCCCCTCAATGCATCGGGAAGTTAACGTACCATTAATAAATTCGGTTAATTAAAGGATAGCATTCCATTAACGGGTAATCCATTAACTCTGTCAATAAGATTATACGGCTTCCCATTGAATACTTAATTGAGTAATGCCGTTTATATTTAATTACGTACGTCCATTGTCCTGTTGAGTAATTAATTCATGTAGGTTAACTCTGAACTTTTATTTTCTACTGCAGTTTCAGAATGTACTGCAATTTTGATACGCAATTGTACATATACTATACATATTTCTTTCCAAGCATAATTATTTAAACTCCTAGTATTTGTATATTATGTAAATAAAGTTTCAGATAAGTTATGGAATCAGACAGTTTGCGGAAATTCATGACACTCTAATGTTCTGTAAATTGGTTTAAAAAAACACTTTTACTCGACAACATTAAATTATGTTTTAAAACTAGATGAGTTCGGTGTTTTCTAACTGAAAATAAATCTGACTGACTAATTAGAGAAGAAAGACCGAAACAAACTCAGAGGTAAAGTCTCATAAAGTCCAGACATAATCTTGGTCAGGCCTTAAGAGGACTATGCCCATTATGGTCTTTTGAGGAAACAACCATACAGATTTGCGTGGACTTATCCAGTCAGAGCACGAATTTCTCAGTAATCGTGTAGCTCAACTTAGAAATTAGGAGCTCAACGACTCGACGAACATTACCAAAGAAAGGACATTTGGGTAGGCCGCATAAAGCACTCATGATATGGATCTCTATGGAAGCTTGTTGATAGACACGTTTTTTCTATGGCGAAATTTATAAGCCGTGCCGTAAAGAAACCATGCTGTGTAATTTTCCAGGCAGAATAGATACCAATAGTGTCAAACCATGTCTGCAGTTTCGAAAGACCTGGGATGTGATTCTGTAAGACCTCATTCTAAACTTCGAATCTGAATCCGTTGTGAGTTTCTTGATTGGCATTCTAAAAACTCGGTTGATACACTAGCGCTGAGATTTTGACAGATAAAGTATGAGATGACGTAAGAAGTGGCATTCAGTAAGGTAATTCCCCCGTCCGTCACTTCAACGCTCACTTCACACTCGAACCCGATTCAAAATTCGAAGTGAGAGTGAATAGCGATGTGCGATGCGATTTGTTGTTTGAATTTTAGAGAAACGACGTACTGTGCTAACTGCGTGGTGCCCTTAAAATGATCGGGCTTTAATTTTTAACTTATAACCAACTACGACTAAAAAGGTATAAACAAGACACCGCAGACAGACAAATTAAAAATCCGGAGTCACACGTGTTAGGGACACATCGAACAGATTACGTGTGACTCCGGATTTTTAATTTGTCTGTCTGTGGTGTCTTGTTTATACCTTTTTAGTCGTAGTTGGGTTTTAGTTTTTATTACTTTATATTTTTTTCAATTCTTATAATATATATATTTTTGAAATGTGCTCATTAAGCCCTTTCATTTGATACCCAACATGGTATGATTAAACTATTTTTTTTTTTAGTTCCTGACTTTATGTCCTCTAGAGGGCGCAGTTTTTAATTTAATGTGACGTCACATAGCCTATAACCAGCGGACGATCAAGACGCTTCCAACGATACCTCACTTGTCAAATTGTGATGAGTGGCTTAGAAGATATGAGGGAACAGATGAACATACATACATACATACATACTTACATACCATACATCAATACGTACATACCGGTCAAAATCATAACCCTCCTTTTTTCTTCGCCTTAGTCGGGTAAAAAGTGCATCCTTCGGAAAAAGTGATTATTACATTTTTAAAGTTTAAAAACTTTGATATAATTTGAGCGCAGCTGTAGCTCTGTAGGTCTAATAAAACCCTAGAAATAGCACTTCAAATATTGGCAATTTTTCACAAAAACATGAACTTTTTTGGAAAAAAAGTGGCCAGTGTTTGAAGTGCTGTATCTAGGGTTAATATAATAGTTCTATGAACAATGTCAATAATTCAACAAGCGAAGACATCATATATTCGCGATCGAGAGCCAGAAAGCGCCTCAATGACCTACATAGAAAAGCCATCACATACATATTAAATACTAGCTTCCGCCCGCGCCTACGCCCGCGTGGTATGTTGATAAAAAGTAGCTAGTAGACTATCTGTGTACCAAATTTAATTTAAATCGTTTCAGTAGTTTTGGCGTGAAAGCGCGAGAGACAGAAAGAAGGAAGGAAAGAAAAATATTTTATTTGGGACACGCACAGGAAATAAAACAATAAAAGTAAACATTAAAACTAAAAAAATAAGTAAAGCAAGTAATAAAAACTTAAATAAAAAATAAAACAAAAGGGCAAAGAAAACCTGTGCGAGGCCAAAACGGCTCCTATCTCAGCATAATGCTACGATATTTGAGAAAAAATAAACAAATACCGCAGCGCTAGTATTCTGATAGGGCCCGCTGTGATGCCACGGACCCACCTACGGACACAAAATAAATTCCACAAAAGAATAAATATAAAATATAATAATAAATACAAAAGTTAAATATGAAAACCGATAAATATAAAGTAAGCAATAAAATATAATAACAAATACAAAAGTAAAATAAGAAAACCGATAAACTAAATATTACGGCCGACCCACACCCGACGCTCCAGTATCGCTTCTCTTTGCTACAAACAATGCTTAGTCTGTGGAGGGGACGCCTGCGCAGGGACTAAGTAATGGCTGTCAACGGTACCTATTGAAATTGAAAGACAGACAGACAGAGTTACTTTTCGCATTTATAATATTAGTATGGATTATTTCTACACTTTTCTGCAGTACTTGGTATCAACCCGGTCAGTGATATAGGTCAGGGTAATGTCAAATTCATTAGATGCATGGTCGCAGGGCCTCTGCCTGCATGCAGATGGAACGATAAGCAGCCTTCCGGGGCCCATCAAAGATTCACTGTTTCAACTGACCTCGGGCTGGCAAAGTTATTACATTTTTACCAATTCTTTACGACTAAACTATTCTGTTACTTGCATAGTAGATATCAAATTGCTTTCCGGAAAATATTTAAGGAGTTTAAACTGTCTTCCTGCAGGGGAAAAGATCTTCTCAAAAAGAGACGGAAGTTTAAAATTATTGTTAAGGACAAGTGCGAGTCGGACTCGCACATGACGGGTTCCGTACCGTATTATGATCGAGATGTATCATTTCCAAATTTTTTAACCCTGAGAATGTCGGTGCAATTTTTGACGGTTCAAAAGTTATGACCAATTTTCTTTATGGGCTATTTTTTTTTTTTTTTCTTGACGTTGTATAGAGTCGCCCTTTCCTGTGGTAATACTTTTACGCAGCTGAAAAACATGTGTTCAAGAATAAAAAACATTTACTGCCAAAGCTTTGATCCGGATTTTAATGGGAAAAAGATTTTCTAGCGAAAAAAAATCTCAGGGTTACAAAGTTTGGAAATGACCTTGCCCACGCCCCTGTTCGATTAAATTTGATCCATACTTCCAGGAACAGCCTGTAGAAATACACAATCTGTGAATATTTCGCCGGTTTACCTATTACGGTTCATGAGATTCAACCCGCTGACAGACGGACGGACAGCGAAAGCTTAGAAATAGGGTTTCGTTTGGCACACTTCGGGTACGGAACCCCAAAAACTAGAGCGTGGTTTCAACATCCTGAACAGTGTGTGATCACTGAGTTCTTAATTGTGTGATAGATATGCTAATCGCGTTCAGTTTCATTGGTGATATTCGGTCTTACCGCCTGGTCACGGGACGGGCGGTGCGAACGGCAGTGCGGCGGGCGGTGCGGCGGGTGGTGCGGCGGGCGGTGCGGCGGGCGGTGCGGCGGGCGGTGCGGCGGGCGGTGCGGCGGGCGGAGCGGCGGGCGGTGCGGCGGGCGGTGCGGCGGCCTTGGCATAATATGACTAGTACATTTCTATTCATTTGTTTTAGTCGCAAGACGTTTCGCCGTTCCTGCCGCCCGAAAATTCCGCTGCAGCGAATGTCCCGTGGCCAGGCGGTTAGTAATGAAGTTCATAAATGAGGTCGTTTTGTATTATAAATGTCATCACTTCTGTATCAACAAAGGACTTCTATCTAGAGTCTTAGAGCCTTAAGAGTATCTTAACTTACATATTCATTTACGAGCACGTTCACCTTAATGTCAAAAAGGCCACAACACAATTTACCTCTTTGTAGCCATTTGAACACGCCTGAACGAAGCTCAAAACATTTTCGGCGATAGTGACGTAATTCGTCGACGAATTCGACGCCGAAACGTGCTGCGGTCGAGTTGTTGAGACCTGTCTTTGAGTTGAATGTATTGATACAGTCAAAGGTGAAATTACTGTGCAATCTGGGAAGAGGAGCTCGTGGCTAAGTAATAACAGCAGCACGGGTCGATCCATCAGGTTAAGCTACGCTTGCCAGGGTTGAGCCGTGGATGGGTGACCACCTGTACATACCGAGACTCCTCCGTGCCTCGGAATGCACGTTAAGCCCTTGGTCCCAGCTGTTATTCGTGGATCTTTGGCAGTCGTTACGGGTCGTCAGAAGTCCAAAAGTCTAACAACCAGTCTTACCAAGGGGTATCGTATTATACCCAGCGTAGAATCCTTTTATTCCCGTTTTTAAGCTAATTATATCACTACACTGGCTCATTCCCACACCAAGCATCTTGTATCAGCACGCTTCCCTTTTCAACAATTTCCCGCCATTCGTGGTGAGCTGACAGTTGACATTAGTGACAGCGACCACACTGCTGCCGTGCATGAGATAGTGTTTACATATCTATTAAATAGATCCACTACACCCAGTTAATTACTGCGTTGTGGAGGTCAGATAGGCAGTCGCTCCATGTAAAGTACTGGTATTCAGCTGCATCCGGTTAGACTGGAAGCCGACCCCAACAAAGCTAAGAAAAGGCTAGGCAGATTGTTACTTTGCAACCTGGGTTGGACTGGTTTAAGAATATTAGGGGTTTTCGATGATTCGATTTAGTAGTAGTTAAGTATTTTTAGAGCTGGAGTGGTAAAGGCGTGAGTTCGAACCCAGACAGGCGCTTTTCTTTGAGTAAATATTTTCATCACCACTGGTCTTGAACCGAATCGCGAGCTGGATTACGCTCCTCTCACAATGGCGAGGCCTGTGCCCCAGTAGTGGGAACCATAAAAGCTGATTATGATATGCTTAAATGCACTACACATACACAAAACATACGTGGCAAAAAACGAAAATTGAAAAGCAAAGACACCGACTTCCGAAATTAAAGATAATTTTCACTTTTTTTTGTGTTTTTTTTGGAAGTCGGTTTTTTTTTTTTTAATTTTTTCTCTTTAGTTGTGGTACCTACCCCACATAAATTCGAAAACCACTACCTGCTATGTAAATAACAGTGACGGAGTCAAATAATATGTATATCATCTACATAGACGAAGTGTGAAAAAATACGTAATATTGAGGTAACTCAAAAACTACGCAAGCAAAGTTAATAAAATTTATACAGGACCACCTCTGAAGCATAATCTACTAAACAAAAAAAGAATCATCAAAATCGATTCATAATTGGCGGAGTAATCGAGTAACAAACATAAAGACGTAAAAAAAAAAAAAAAACATACAGACGAATTGAGAACGTCCTCCTTGTTGAAGGTTAAAAAGTAATATGGGCTGATATCCGCAACCACACGTCGTAACACGCGTATTTTGCGTACGGTTGGGAAAACGCTTATTCGAACCACCCACAGCTCCTCCAAGAAGGCCAGCAACACTTTGGTGTTACTGAAAATCTCACGTAGGGTACCTGGGTTCATCAATGTTCAGCAATGTGCTGCCCACTGGCACTTAATTTTGGCAATACTTCGGGCTATGTCGATTACCTTGGTTCTTCTACGGATATCTTCATTTCTGATTCAATCACGCAGGGACACTCCGAGCATAGCCCTCTCCATTGCCCTTTTGGGTGACTTTCAGCCTTCTATATGAGGCCGAGTGTAAAAACACAAATACCTCTTTATAATATCAATTATAGAATGATCAAATCCTAACTCTAACTATGAGCAGTCCAAAACAAACATTAGGTAATATATATTAACGCCCGGGATGACCGAAACCTATAAATCGACTCATTGTCTCAAATGATAGCACGATATTAACTGCTTATCATGCAAATGTGTAGGGTATTGTGGTGTTTGAGTTGTAATACTGTAACATATTGGGTGAGGAAATGTTACTTTTGTCTGAAGTACTTCGGTATGGTGTGTAGTATTGGTGGTTGAGTTGGTTGGTTGGCATAATATTTTGATGTAAAAGACTGTCCAGGGAGTTGGTGGTTGGCATAATATTGTGATGTAAAAGACTGTCCAAGGAGATAGTGGTTGGCATAATATTTTGATGTAAAATGCTGTCCATGGAGTTGGTTCTTGGCATAATATTTTGATGTAAAAGACTGTCCAGAGAGTTGGTGGTTGGCATAATATTTTGATGTAAAAGACTGTTCGTGGAGTTGGTGGTTGGCATAATATTTTGATGTAAAAGACTGTCCGTGGAGTTGGTGATTGGCATAATATTTTGATGTAAAATGCTGTCCATGGAGTTGGTGCTTGGCATAATATTTTGATGTAAAAGACTGTCCAGGGAGTTGGTGATTGGCATAATATTTTGATGTAAAAGAATGTCCAGGGAGTTGGTGGTTGGCATAATATTTTGATGTAAAAGACTGTCCAGGGAGTTGGTGGTTGGCATAATATTTTGATGTAAAAGACTGTCCATGGAGATAGTGGTTGGCATAATATTTTGGACTGTCCATGGAGATAGTGGTTGGCATAATATTTTGATGTAAAAGACTGTCCATGGAGTTGCGTTCTTCTCCATAGGAACCTATTCGCTTTGGAATGGGCTTCATCTTGCTGACTGACCGACTCCTTGACAATTTTATCCAAAAACGCATGAAAATAATTATGATTTAATTGAAATAACTGCTTCGAGTCAGAGTTCCGGCATTTTGTGGGTCATGGCAGGAAAATCAATAAAACCCAACTCAGCTTAAAGCAGTCAACTGCTAGACATAGTATTAATCTTTCTAGACTTTGTCTGACACCAGTATTTTTCTTGGAGCGCCTGCCTATCTGACCAATCTTGATTACTTTTATTCTAAAGAAGCTGTTTTTAGGGTTCCTTACCCGAAGGGTGCCAAACGGAACCCTATTACTAAGCCTTTGCTGTCCGTCCGTCTTTCAGCGGGCTGTATCTCATGAACCGTAATAGGTAGATAGTTGAAAAATTCACACAAATTCACAAAAAAAATTAAGTTAAAAATTAAAGGGCCAGAATACTGCGAAAACAGCACGTTTCTTGTATGGGGATACAAGAAACTTGCTTTTTTTAGGCGTTTTTGGCTTAATACTGTACGGTGATCGGTGACGGAATCCTTTGTGCGAGTCCGACTCGCGCTTGGCTGGTTTAATTTTTACCCAGTTAAACTTATGACCTAAATTGGAATCGGTGCTAGGACCAACAAAATGTCATTACCAACACAGTACGCAGATAAATACAACAGTGTGACATATACATGACATAGCTCCGAGATAATATATCAACTTCCAGCCATAAACATGGGGTTTAATGAAGCTCCTCGTAAAAGTGCTATCGGCTACCCTTCGGCAGGAAGACGAGACAATCAGGGCTTTATCGCGGCACAGGATGGGATGGTACCCGGGTTTTTGTATGGTTTAGTGTAAAAGCATGCAGTTTAGACCAGGAGCCAAATGGCGGACCGCCGACAATCGTTCAAAATATTCAAATCAAACTTGAGTTTTAGCTTGCACCAACTTTACTTCAGACTTCAGACACATAGTTCGAAGTAAAAACTTACATTTTTCACATTAATATTAATTACTTACTTTGTTATTTTCGTGCATTACATATATAGATATATATATATATAGATCTTTCCACTTCGTCATAGTTGCGTATGTATTTATTTACTATAAAGATATATATTTATGAAGTAGGTATGTATGTATATTTGTATGTAAGTGTATGATCATATTATTTGTTTTAGTTTATTAAGTGAATTGTTTTGATTATTATGTAGTTTACTTTCTCACGAATTTTACACAAGGAGTCTACATCTCTTATCTACTTTCCTATCGCAGGTGTGCTGGAAGAGATTTCTTTAGAAATAAGCATCGCCTTTGTACGTTCTTTTTTCTGTTTTTTTCTTCGTCTCTGTTTATTATGTGTGTACATAAATGGTTAAATAAATAAATAAATAAATATATTTTTTATAATTTAATTTAAAAAAAAATTTTTGTTTCGTCGCGCAAACGGATAGCGACAGTCATAATTTTTTTTAATGGACCCTTTATTAGACTAATTGGTGATCCCTGGCTTAAACTATTTTATTAGGCTCAATTTTTTTTCAATGTAACTTAGACTGGAAGAAAAAAATCAATGAAACCATCACAGGAGCTTTTAAATTGTCAAAGAGTCGGTCAGTTATTCGGAAAGTTGAAGTTAGTTGCCCATTCCAAGACATATATCTCTGATGATACGATCTGATTACCATCTGATGTTCCAAGTGATTGCTGTTTGTTTTTTCAGTTTGACATTTGCACCTGTCAAATTAGTCTACAAGATTAAAAACAGACTTTATGTCAAATTACCCGTTCCGCGACTATTCAAATCATACTTTTACTTCAGTGCTTGTATTTTTTAATGCGATACTTTTATAAATAATACTTAATTAATATACCTACGTGTAAAAGTCAGTGAAACTGCATTTTTATTTCACTACAGTATGTATGTATGACAAGATTTATAAATTAGTATGGAAGAGCGCAGTATTTTGCCTGTTTCATCCCGAGTATAAGTGTTGGCCATTACGAGCATGCAGCCTGCATCACTGGCACATGAGAATGCTCAGTTTTGCCTCTGAGAAAAGCAAAGCATTAACTCTGTATGAAGCCACGAATACGCATACTTTTTATCATAGCTTTAACTTTTCACACCTTCTTCGAAATAATAAAAGCAATTCGAATTTTGAATATTTATTTAAAGCTTTCATACAAATTTTTTGTTACGGTTCCAAATTCAAATCACATTATTGACCAGTGGATTATAATATTTAAATTCCGGTCAATTTTGTTGCCTGGCTAGGATACAGGGCTATAATGACTTATTTTAGGGTAGATTTGCAGTATCTACATAGAATTTGTTATTATTGTACAGGTCGTGTGACAAAACAATTTCTCTTACTATCTAATGTAGATTTCCATACGCCTTTATGCCTATAACATAATAGGAATTAAATACTATACTCCATTTGAAATAAGAATAGACGTATAGATAAGCCTTTTTTACATTCCGTTCAACCGATTTTGAATTCTATTGCGTTGGTGGCATGACAAATGGCAGCCGAAGTATATAGTTGGTATTGTGTAACTTTTTTTGCTTTTAATGCTATCCTTATGCCTACGGTATAGAAGTCAAAATCGGTTGAACGGACTGTAAAAGGGTTTGTTTTAATGTCTAATCTTATTTCAAATGGGGTATAGGAATACCGCATCTTTCTCTTCAAGATAACACTTTTGTTGATCTAAAAATAACTACTTTAGGACATGCTCAAATATGTGTTATTGATTTCCCATAATTTACTATCGTGCAATAATCCATAACTTTCTTCATCGGAAGCGCAAATATAACATTGCCTCATTTCCCGATCGCCATAAAATTTTATGAGTAACAGGAATAAGTTTATATCATATTATTCGATTGTAGTTGGGTACTTGGGCTCTTTTTATTACGCTTCGAGCGTTCTTATATGCGCCCTCTCTGACAGGCGTATATCGCCGATTTGTCACCGAAAATCGGAGATATACGCCCCTGAATCGATGAACACGATTCATCATTAAGTAATTTCCCTTTATCATTAGCTTAGCTGAAAGTCTTTATACAGGGTCCAATTAAATTAATTAGCTAAACTTCAGAGACGTGTTGGGTATCGTAATACACGATAAACCGGAAAAAAGAACAGATTTTCTTAACTCATACTCCAATTATTAGTAACTATGTATACTTAGTGGCGGATTAAATGTCCAGAGCGCCCTAGGCAAGCACCTCATCGACGCTTCAAAGCAGCCAGCCAGAATTATTAAATAAAAATATTTTTCATCACAATCGGTTCAGTAGTCTATTGCATGAAGAAGTAAGATATAATACACACACACTTTCGCAGTTATAATACTAGTAGGTAAAATTAGGTAGGCCAGGGAATATTAAGTGAAAGTAGGAGGGAACCAAACGAACAATTAAAATCCATTATGCGTCTCTGGGAAACAAATCTGACTGTGTGTTGACAGATGATCGTTTGTTATCATTAATTCAGGATCTTAACCACTTCTTTTATAAAATCAGGCGATGTAGGAATAATCAAGAAGGCGGAGCACGCTTCGGAAGCTCTACATAGAATTAAATAATCTTTTATATTGTGTAAGTCTTAAACTTACACAATATAAAAGATTATTTAATTAATTAATAGCTCTACATAGAATTAAATAATTGCCTTTTTACCCCTCACGTCTGCGGAGTTTCGCTAGCCAATTTAATTGGACCCTGTATAATATACTCCGGACCCTGGTAAGCTGAAGCAAGAAAAACCTGCTCAGGTGGAGATTCTCTGATGACTCTTCCTTGGAGTGTAAATGTGGTGCTGTTTGACAAACAATGGGGCACTTAATATCGTGTCCACCGTGTGTGTGGGAGCTTAATAACGCGTCTATCTTGTGTGCGGGCGCTTAATATCGTGTCTAGCGTGTGTGCGGGCTCTTAATATCGTGTCCATTGTGTTTGTGGGCGCTTAATATCGTGTCCAGTGTGTTTGCGGGTGCTTAATATCGTGTTCAGCTTGTGTGCGGGCGCTTATTATCGTGTCCAGCGTATGTGCGGGCGCTTAATATCGCGTTCAGCGTGTGTGCGGGCGCTTAATATCGTGTCCAGCGTGTGTGCGGGCGCTTAATATCGCGTTCAGCGTGTGTGCGGGCGCTTAATATCGTGTCCAGCGTGTGTGCGGGCGCTTAATATCGCGTTCAGCGTTTGTGCAGGCGCTTAATATCGCGTTCAGCGTGTGTGCGGGCGCTTAATATCGTGTCCAGCGCGTGTGACTCATGGCCAAATATACTGACTCCATTTAAATTTTCATTGACACGCTAAGAATATTACTACTATTTAAATGGATTACTCCAAAATTAGTATGCGTTAAAATGTTCCATCTATGCAGGTTCTAAATATCCTATAAATAAAACACAAAACTCTTCTATGATCGTATTTATTACTACTCATGTTCAGTGCACACTTGTAAACAAACACTCATAAAACACTAGTGCCTGAAACAGTTCGTTTGATAGAATAATAGCTCAGAAGCCCTAGACAAAGGGACATTCTATCAGCGATAACGATGATGGAAATGGCAAAAATGTATAGGACTGACATAAGCTACCGAAAAGCTTATGTCAATCCTGTTGAAAGTCGTTGTAGAATTACGAAACGCTTCCGAAGCCATTTTCACTTATCTAGGTCCTCAGCTCTCTCATGTTTGAACAATATAATCATAGACTAGCTAATATTATAGATGAAGAGCAGTGGTGGCTCAGTGGCAACGTCCCTGACTTACGAGTTGAAAGTCGTGGGTTCGAACCCAGCCAGGCGCTTTATTTTGTGTAAATAATTTCATCACCACTGCTCTCAAAACGGTGAAAGAAAATATCGTGAGGAAACCGGCATGTCCTAGAACCAAAAGTTCGAAGTCATGTGACATCTACCAACCCGCACTGGGCCCGCGTGGCAGATTACAGCCCACTCCCTCTCGCAGAGAGGAGGCCTGTGTCCCAGCAGTGGGAACGTTATAAGCAGATTATGCAAGATTTACCTACGTCATGTTAACCCTTTTAAAACGAAGTTCCTCTACCCACTCGGCGAATGTGAGAAAATTGTAATATTTTAACCGACATGATACTTTTACATTTTGATCGACACGATACTTTTACATTTTGACCGACACGATACTTTTGTTACGTAGTTCGGTCTATCTCACATTTTCCAAGTCTGCAAAAGTGAAAGGAATTTCGTTCCACGGCACCTCTTGACTGTTTTTTTGGTGAATTTCTTTATCAGATCTTTCAAAAAATCATGTTCTATACAGCAATAGGTAGCAATTTTAATCATTTTGGTCATGTTACAGTTTTATTCTCGAAACCTACTAAATTATCAGAGCGCGCTAGAGTGTACATATTTTAATATCAACACCGCATTTTGAACAAGCAAATAGGTAATTAATGGATGCAATTCCATCATAAACACACTGTTTCAGCCACCAGTAGGTAAACCTAAACAACCACAAAATAACAATAATTGAATCGCTTAAATGAAAACAAGCATCGCATTGCATTTAATGGAAGACTTAATTAAAACTATTCATTTTTAACAATTTTATTACAATTATATTATACAAGGTGTATTAAAATTATTTAAAATATTTAAAAAAGATGTTTTGAAGTGTTTTATTTTTAAATAATTATTCTGTCAAGCCTCTTATTTCATGTAAGTAATACTTTCGTTATGTGAGAGATAATAGTTAATACGAATAATTAGCATTTTGTTTTTAATTTATGATTTATATTTCGGAAAATACATTTTGTTGTCCTTTTAATTTCTTACACCTTGTATATAATAATACAATAATTGGGCTTAAATAAACATATTATAGAATACAAAACAATTTTATAATGATGATCAATTTTTTGAAATATAAATCAGCGATTACTATAAAGACATTCAGCAACTTTTATAATTATTTCATGTCAGAATAATAAGGATTATCAAAATTAAAAATAATGACAAAATTATTAATGTATATGTATATTGAAATAGAAAAATTTGATTTAACTCAAAATAAAATTGAATCATTTTTATAATAATCTGAAGCGATGAATACGATAGAAATACAGTATGTATCAGAAAGATGTAGTCGAAAGGGTTTGATACAGATAATCAAACTGAACAACTTTCTCCGTGGTAACAACACGTAATCGTGAAAAAATAATCAGCCGTCCCATACATTTGGCTCGAGTAGGTATTTAAGATTAGCATGGGATAACTGATATTTTTTTCGGTCCCATGCAGAAAGTTGTTCATTTCACTGTAGTACCCTTAATTTTGATCACACCTTTCTAATACCTACCTACATGCAGTATAATATATTTATATACAAAAATAATCCCTAATTAAAACATGAAATAAAATACTTTCAGCCGAAATCACGTTCAAACTTGTGATTTTTCTAACTACCTAATTATATCACAAAACACAGACGAGATTTTTAAGCGATTAAACACCATAATTATTTACATTAATTTGTAATACTTCATTGTTATTTTATTATTTACTTAGGATTTAAGCTTAGGTACATTAAGTCAAAACTTAATTTTATAATTATTTGACACTCATTTAAAATTTTAATTTTACAAATATTATTTTTAAATATTTGAAAATGACATTTCTACGTGGTGATTTTCATCATTTTGAATTTGCGAACTTGTTGGTAGAGTTTCTCCAAAAAATTGTGATGTCGATTGGCAATTTAAATTGCACTTGAGAGTACCTAAATGCGCGGGCCATGATTCGTCGGCCGTATACCTACTACTACGTTTCGTGGGAAATGTATGTAGCGTCAAAATTCGTTTCGTTGTTCGTGCGCCATTTTCAAATATTTCGTTTCGCAACTTATTTTAATCGATACAATTTGAACTGCACGTGGACCTTGCCTTTATCGTTCGTTATTATTTAAACTTTACAATCGTTACCCCGCGTCCTAATAGAATGCGAACGTCCCGCGAATAGGCGATCGTCGTTCATACTTTTTGTTCGGAAAGAAAAAGTGACACATTTTATGAATGCGACGATCGCTATCTATCAGGAGGCGGCCATGATCTAGTAATTAATTACATACGAATATTTTAGAATTATTTTCTACCATTTAACATTTATTTTTAAAGTTCCAATACACGTCAAAAAAGTTTCATCATAATTTTTTTTAACAATGACTCTAAAGCAAAATTATGGAACTTTTAATTTTATAATACATTACACATTAAACTTTTAATAGGTACTTATTTATTTAAATATTTCGAACTTGCTATTGGTAAAAACACGTGCTTTTATGTGAATGATTTTATTGTGTGCCTGACATATTTTATTTTAATACTGTAATCTGACAAAAGAATTTTCAAACCATGTGCACTGTGCTGTGAATCAGTTTTTTTCTATTATTCGATAATGTGATATTAAATATTATTAAAATATAAATATTATTATGATTATGAATCGGTTGTATTTCAAATTATGTTCTCTGTCAAATGAATAATTGTCGCAATTCCATTTTATTTAACCAGTTGATCATTTTAAAAATACAGTATGTTTTTATTTTGATCGATACCACATTTGTCAACGGAATTATGTTACCAGCTTAGATCAATATGAGTGGTCATTTTTCTTTTTTTTTTCCTATCCGTTTTAGAATAATCCTCCCTTGTTTGATTTATTGCAATATTTTGCGGCTTTCAAGTAATTTATTACTACACTTTTGGATACTTAAGCGTGTAGCTCAAATGCAGTGACAGGTGTGATAATTTATGGTAAAAATGTGTGTGTGTGTGCGAGTTAGTGATTATATGTTGGTTTGTGTGTGTGCATTAATTGTTTGTGTACATTGAATTTATTTTACAATTAAAGTAGCCAGCCATTATAATTTGAATTAAAACCGACATTTAAAGTTTTTAAAACGTTTTATATTCTGAAATATAGATTAATTATATTTATCTTCGTCTGCTAAAATTTGGCTTACCGCTATACATAGTGATATATTCTCTATATACAATATTCCCCTAAAAGGCATAGGATAATAAATACACAGTGGTCCGTTAATTATTATCTAAAAGCCCTACTTTTATGGGGTTTTTCAAAAATAGTTACACACTGATCAAAAAGATTTTAAAACTTAGCTCAGGTCGTCACGGACGATTTTTGAATGCGAAAATTTCGTATGGCGCACTGGATTTTGAACTCTCGGCACTAAGCATTGCGTTGAAAATCTAGTGCGGGAAAAAAATCGCCCATGGGTACGAGGGCTTATAAAAATGCCTCGTTATGAACTATGGTATTTATAACTAGCGTAATACGTTATTGATCAGTGAATTAGGCCCGCCTAGAATGAAGTTATTTTAGGGAATGAAAAAAACCTGCGGATTTTTTTATTATTTTGCTAATTTCTTGACATCGATGAATATTATAAATAGTGACTCGTATTTGAGGTCTCGAATTTGATTTCCAGGTTGTGCAAAAGTGCATTAAGATTTTAGTTATTTTTATTTCCTGAAATGGTATTTATAACTCAGCTTAGCTGACTATTTTTCTTGTCCCCACTGAAAAATGACATCAATTTACATTTATTTTCTTTTCCTTCCATAGAACACATTTTGTCCTAAAATAATATTCATTCATTCCTATAAGTAATGTAATCATAATTACATACACGGAAAACGAAACAAAACACAATTTACACAAAACAAAGGTATAAAATTTCGCAGAAACCAGAAATGTTGTTCTATTTTTTAAATAATCCTTTCTCGTCATTCTATCCAAGTACACCACAAATAATTGTCTAAGATCACTCTAAACACAGCATGATTATTTACTAAATAGCACATTTTATCCTGGCATCGACATTTTTTTTTGTTTTACTTAAAATTATATATACGTATATATAAAAGTAATCACACCCTTGTGTCCTTGCACAGTGAGCAGAGCTACATAATCGAGGGTCAAAATATTTAGAAAATAGATTTAGGTTAATTACAAGTAAAATTTCAAGTTCGATAGCAATGTTGCTCACTGAGAAAAACTGTCGTGACCACACAAGACTTCAGTATTGTATACACTAAAATCCTGGAGTTCTGTTCTGATATTTTAGCTAGCTACTTACCTTAAAAAAGAAAGTAGATGACATACACTTTAGAAAGTAACAATTTTAATTGAAGTCACCATTAAACTTATTGACATGAATACACAAAAAGAATTAGTGCATTAGGGAGTAAAGATATCCATGAAAATATTAAAACATCACCTCATTTTTTTTTTGGTATTTTCGCGGCTAATTTCTCTCGAAGAGTTTTTATTTGGTATTACACAAGTATAAAATGGTCTAAATACTCGACACTCGATTCAGTATTCAGCTTCCATCCCATAAAACATCACATTATGCATATGAAAGAACACTTAAAACCATATAATTATTATAATAATACAATAAATACATATTTGTCATAAAGCAGGTACGAATTAACATTTACCTTAAATTATACTAAAATTAATTCGATTTATTGATTCAGCTAGATACAGACTAGGTTATCATTTGACTAGATATTTATAATTATGCTAGGTTGATATTGACACCCACGCCAGCCACGAATTCGTCTCTTATAAGTGGTAGAAGGGCTGTGTGCCTGGAACAAGAAAATAAACATTTAAAAAAATATTACTATATACTTCATCAACTGGCGAAATATAAAGTGTTTTTATTAAGTTACACCTCTGCCTAACCCTTCGGGAATTACAAACGTAACGTAAAGTTATTAAAAAAATATTATATATTTTTTAAACTTTTAAATGAAAACAAAATTGGGATAGCGATAAAAATAGTTGGCTCGACTTAAATTACCTAAAAAGACATATAAATAAAGTTGAAAAAAAAAACACATGCTGTATCTGCCACGTTAACTCGCAATAAGAACAAGATTTTTTAAATTAAAAATTTAGGAACTGATGCTCGCGCGCACCTCTTTTAATTTTTGATAAATAATACTGGCTTAGCATCTACCTAGTTGATGTGAAAATCATGAACCCCTTTTAAAAAAAAAAAATGAAGATGATTTTACAGTCTAAATATTCTGTCATCGTGTGTCGTTCTCGTAAGCACTTTTGCTTGTAGCCAATTAATCGTAGCCGAATGATCGTAAACAAAATGCTCTTTATGGGTGGTGTTGACGGAAGATGGGTCTGGCGTAACTTCGTTAGTACCCTCGACGAACTATCGGATCATAGATTGAGTGTATGGTTGAATCTTTTAATATATTCATGTCCGTTCTTTTAACGCAATCATAACACTTACTTTGATCTTGTAACCGTTTTAGGTGTAGAAATGGCATTCGGAAAGTGTCCAAATACTTTTTACGTCTAAAAATAAATATTCAGTGTTACGTGTGTTAAGTATTATGTATTGCATTTCATAGTCAATATAGAGTTCACTATACACATTTGATGTGAAATTTTGTTCAGAAAAATCATCATCAAAAGAGTGCGACTTTGTATTCAAAGGGAAGCGACTCATTTTGAGCATTTGATAAATTGATTAATTTTGTATTAAAAATGTTAAAATTCATGGTCTTCCTTTTATTTGTGACATTATTTTTTGCTAAATAACATAGATTTAGCAAAAAATAATCCTTATGATGAAGCCTTTCGATCGGTATGATAAAGCTACAGGTTGATTATTTTTCTCATGTAACGGGTTCGATTCCCGGTTCAACCATGTAATTATTTAAATATCTATGAATGCAGTTAAAATTGTTTTTTAAATTCAAATAATGTCTTCTTTCAGTAAAATGTTCCATCTACAATATTCAAGGTACTTTCCCTCCATGTGGCACATCCGTGGGACGCCCTGTAGAGTGATATTTCATATTTCCATAGAATAATATTGCCAAATTAATAAAAACAGCGAAATATTTGACAGCTATTTGCAACGTTGCCCACTTTCAGAATGGACGCTCTTAAAAACAAACCATTTAAACCCACATGATTCCAGAAATAAAATACGTATAATGTAAAATGAAAACATTGTTTATATTTTGACTGGGACAGGACTCAAACTGCGAACAGTAGAGATGTCACGTTCTGCCAGCCTTCAGTCTGGTCGATCACACTCGTTGAGCTGCGAGTCGCATGGAGAGGCACGTATGTGATGTTTGTTGACAACTTTGTCACGTGTTAGGGCTGTCAAGCGTGTTTATTGTTGACCGTCTTATCACTCAAAATTTAACGTCTGGTTTGTGAAATATGTTATGGAAACGTACGAAATTACCTTTGGAAATTGCTTCACTAAAAACAAAAACGTTTTATATTGATTTCTAATCATCATCTGCCTAGCCTTTTCCCAAATATGTTGCCGGCTTCCAGTCTAACCGGTTACAGCTGCATACCAGTATTTTACATGGAGCGACTGCCTAGCTGACCTCCACACCCCAGTTACTGGGTAACACGATACTCCTAAGACCAAAGTCTCTCTGTTACAATTTGAATCTATCCGTTACAATTTGAACATCTTATTACAAAGATCTTACTTCTTGGTATAGTTGGCATTTGGCAACACGAAGGCTATAACCAAACCATCTGTGGAAGACGAAGAACCCACGACCCAATAGGTGATTTCATTCAAAGACAGCCTTACCTTACAAGATTGAAGAAGAAGGCATTTCACTCAACGTATGACAACTATGAATGTCATTCGCTTTTTTAGCAACATGACACCGACCAGAAACGACTTATTTTTTATCAATGTTATCTAATAAAATACTCACATAATCTACATCCCTTTTTGGAAGAGGCTCATATCCAGCAGTGGACTGGGATACGCAGAGTAGTATGTCAGCTGCGGTCTACATAAAAAGGTTTAAAAACTGTTAATTTCTCACAAACCATGCCTGATAAAAAGCCACTCTGAAAACGGTAGCAGCCCTAGCTCATAGGGTTGGGTTTAATACTCACTCATGGGGAGCGGGCCACGCGGGCGCGTGTTTGTGTGTGGCGGCCCTAGCGCGCGCGAGCAGGGTCATCACGGCGCGCTTAGTCGGCGACATTGCGGCTCGAGCACCGCCGAGCAGGGGTCGCTTGCGCGCTGTGCTCGCAGCCCCCGGACCAGCCGCACCTGACACATAAAACGTCAAACAGTCCTCTCACAGTTATTTTACCTCAGATTTTGCATCACTTTCAAAATTACAGCGATCTTTATCGCTTTGAAAACTTAATTTGTCCGTCTTTTGAGCCAATAAGCAACAAGATAAGGCTCATCTTTGTAATAAAGTTACTGTTAGGTTGTTCCCAATGACAAATCACAGTGTTCCTTATCGTAGTTACAATAGGGGTGCTATTGGGTTGCTGCCGTCAGAGGTAAAATAACTGTGAGGGGCCTGCACATGCGTTCTGTTGAAGGGTTCGGTTGGTTGTTCAGGAAAGTGGCAACCCTGGTTAATGTGGGGCCTACACGAGGTCACTTTTCACAATCGTCCGAATTGAATTTTTGGTGATAAAAGTGGATGTGAAATATTTTTGTAAAAACTGACCTTGTCTTCGGGGGCTGGGAGCATATAAGAGAGACATAACATCACGCTTGTAAACCACGAGGGGTAAGGCAGAAGTGTAGCTAAGTACCTACTTTCACATTTCGTCAGTTATTTTTATGTCCCATGTATAGGAGCGAAGCCTATTGCCAGATCCAAACTACGGACTGAAAAATTCCTCATGGAACAACCGAATAACACTGCCCGACCTGGGAATTGAACTCAGAACCTCGTGCTCAGCAGTACCGCTTTCGACCACTGGACCAACGAGGCTATCGAATATAAGAAAGATAATGTAAAATATGTTAGAGCAGTGGTGGCCCAGTGGTAACGGCCACGACTTACGAGTTGTAGGTCGTAGGTTCGAACCCTGACAGCCGCTTTGTGTAAATTATTTCATCGCCACTGCTCTAAAAAACGGTGAAGGAAAACATCGTGAGGAAACCGGCATGTCCTAGAACCAAAAATTCGAAGATATGTGACATCTACCAACCCGCACTGGGCCCGCGTGGTGGATTACGGCCCGCTCCCTCTCACAGAGAAGAGGCCTGTGTCCCAGCAGTGGGATCATTATAGGCTGATTATTAGATTTTTATTAGATGTTAGAGCGATACTGTAACTAATTTCAATAAAGATCAAATGGCCATCTTGCACTTCTCTAATCCCTCTTGAACTTAAAACCATATTTTTGGAAGATTCCGGTATAAACTTTACGAATTTAGTATACCTATACCCATTTGAAATAAGATTAGACATTTAAATAAACCTTTTTTACAGTCCGTTCAACCGATTTTGACTTCTATACCGTAGGCATAAGGGTCGCATTAAAAGCAAAAAAAGTTTCATAGTACCAACTGTCTACTGCAGCTGCCATTTGTCGTGCTACCAACGCAATAGAAGTCAAAATCGGTTGAACGGACTGTAAAAAAGGTTTATTTAATGTGGATGCGTTAAGGTGGCCCGCGAAATTCAAATTTTCTTACGTTTTTTGCAATACAACTCTCTAAGTTCATGTAAGTGCATTGAATGAGGATTTCATGAAATAGTCATTTAATGCACTTACATGGACATAAGGAGTTGTATTACTGATTCTAATGATTATAATTCCATAAATCCATATTTGTTACAGTCGCAAATAATATTTAGATCAATGTAGAACCTGATACTGACCTGCAAATTGCAAAAAACTAAAGAAAATTTGAATTTCGCGGGCCATCTTAGCGCATCCACATTAAATGTCTAATTTTATTTCAAATGGAGTATAGGTTTATGCACTGAATTCTTAAAGGTTATACGGGATACTCACTCATGGGAAGTTGGCGGTGTGATACCCCCGAGCCTCAGAAAGCACGGTAATGCGTTGGATGCCTGATCTCTCTCCGGTCGTGTCGGATTGCCGTCCATAGTCCGATGGACGACCATAAGAGTGAGGGAAGAGAGAGTGCACCTATGTCTGCGCACACACTTGAGATTGGGCGCCGTGAGCGAAATCCGGTCTGGAGGACTATATACGGGTGTAAGGGTAAACACCGTTGTCGTTCAAACTATGGGTAGTTGACTTAAATATAAAATTACCGAAAACAACAAAAAAAAACGTTATTTTCATTAAAATATTTAAAAAAGTTTCTATCCGACCCCGTGCTTGCTAGCGAAACAGCTAACTGACTGAGGGAGGGGTCGCGCTTGCGGCCGTTCAGGTCATGTCCCGCACCCCCCGCCCGTGTTGAGCCGCAAGTTCATTGCCCCCTAGCGCATAGGGCAACGAACTTGCCTCTTTTGTGGTAAATTCACAATAACAAGATTCAAAAATAAAAATGTTGTAATTTTCCATTGATTTTCCGTTCTATAAATGAAACCAAACGACTGGTTGCAAGGATAACGGTGTTTACCCTAACACCCTGTATATACCTAGGTATATTTTAGGCAATTAGTATCCAAAGACGTAATCCAATTCGATGGCTTCACAACACCATTAGCCAATCACATGCGGTCGTGTGACGTCACGTTACATGAGATTCAATTGCCTGTTTCAACTAGCCTGTGGCTTATTCAATACAGCCTTGTGAATTGGCTATCTGGTTTGGTATGGTAAGTTGAAATGAATTGTTCATATTGTTTATTTTCTTAATTATAAGGTCCACAAATACGGTCGAGTTCTCGAACGAGATTGTCTTCCCAGAGTTTGAATCTCGAATAAAGGATCTTACTAGATGTCCCAGAGTTTGAATATCGAATAAAGGATCTTGCTAGATGTCCCAGAGTTTGAATCTCGATAAAAGGATCTTACTAGATGTCCCAGAGTTTGAATCTCGAATAAAGGATCTTGCTAGATGTCCCAGAGTTTGAATCTCGAATAAAGGATCTTGCTAGATGTCCCAGAGTTTGAATTTCGAAAAAAGGAACTTGCTAGATGTCCCAGAGTTTGAATATCGAATAAAGGATCTTGCTAGATGTCCCAGAGTTTGAATTTCGAAAAAAGGAACTTGCTAGATGTCCCAGAGTTTGAATATCGAATAAAGGATCTTGCTAGATGTCCCAGAGTTTGAATCTCTAAAAAAGGTTCTTGCTAGATGTCCCAGAATTTGAATCTCGAAAAAAGGCTCTAGGTCTTGCTAGATATAAATTGCATTCCCTAATCACTATTATCTATTAATATAACTTAGCCTAACACATAAAAATCAAATACGAACTAAAAGGTGGTTTGTTCAAAATATTTCTCAGTTTTCTGGGTTTCTGATAAAACATTTTCCTTGTTCAAAAGTTATACGAACCGAAAAAAGAACTGCACAGTTATTTCTCGAATAAGTGAAATGAAATTGTTTATTCTGTAAATAGGATACCGTAAACACTATTAAAAGTCATAAAAAAAAATAAGCTAGATGAGGTCGGCGTTTCCTATCTGACTACTCTGAGAAGAAAAGCCGAAACAAACTCAGAGGTCGCAGTCTCATTTAAGGTACAGACATAATCTTGGTCAGGCCATATGAGGACCATGTAGATTAATGTCTGAAATGGTCTTTTGAGGAAATAACTACACAGATTTGAGTGGACCTCTCCAGTCAGTGCAAGCATTTGTCAGTAACCGAGGAGGTCACCTTTAATAACCACAAAAAGAAAAATATAATTTCTCTAAAAAAAAACAAAATAGAAGAAAGAAAAAAAACCGCACAGAAAAATATAATATAATCAACGACCAAACCGACAAAATACGAGATCAAACATTAAAGTGGGTGCCTCAGTTTTGTATACGAAGTTTTAATTAAACTAAAACCTTCTGACATCTTCAGACTTAAATCCCAGATCACGTCACAACAAACAATTAAGTCAACTGTTGTACTAATAAAATGCAACTGAGCATCGTCTTAAGGCACGACTAAATGTCGACGTCTAGACGAATCGCTGAACTTCGCTCAGTTTACGATGTTCCTTTGTTTTGCTCAAGTACGGAAAGCTTAGCGTTTTGCAAGTTGCATATTACTGTCGTGATATAATTAGTGTTAAAAAGTTCAACAGAGGTTTTTTAGGTTCAATTTTGAGCGCCAGATATCTTTTTATCGTGGAATAAAATTGACGTCAGACAGTTTTTGTATGGAAAATCTGTCAAAAATTCTAACTTTCTTTTTTTTTTAAACTTTGCCCCACTCTAGGAATTTCTTCCTGTATCGTGGGTGCGTTTACAAACATAGAAACTCACATACACTAAAACCCAGACCCGGAACAACTACTTGCAGATCATACAAATATTTGTTCCGTGCGGGGATCGAACCCGCGACACGTTGCGCAGCCGTCCATCGCTCAGCCACTGCGCCAACCGTGTCGTCTATTATTCGTGGGCAGACATCTAAATTATTATAATTTAAAACGCTCATGACTCCGTTGCGAAAAGGTCCTTTATAGCTTCATCTTTTAAACCGAAATATAAAAAAAAAAAAAATATAAAAAAAAAGATACATCATCATCATATCAGCCGAAAGACGTCCACTGCTGGACATAGGCCTCCACCAAGCATCGCCACTTCGACCGGTTCTGTGCTTCTCGCATCCAGGGGATCCCTGCGGCCAAGCCTTCCATCACACTGGTGATCAGGGTACTGCCCTGTTTATCAAAACTCACAAGTCTTGTATTACTAAATGTCATTATTTCGTTCACAAGTACTTATATTTTTACACTTTTATTCGTGATTTTGTTTGTCAAAAAATTCTTTGTAAGTTACAACTTGTAGAAAATCATAACAAATCCTGAGAGTGTCCGGCGACTCTCTATTCCGTCTTACAAGTTTACAAGTGTCGTGCTTAATACCACATTAAATGTTTAAATGTTTCTTTTTTTAAATGTGGTCAAAAGAGAGAGATGACCTGATGCCCGTGTCCCAGCAGTGGGAACATTAAGGCTGATTATGAATATGGAGATGAGCTATGAATTTAACGAAAATGAACATTCTAGGTAACTTGTGAACGTGTAGACTTGTCACTTTTGATAAACAGGGCACAGGTCATCGGTAGTTTTTGGTGATATTAGTAGCCGGATCTGTTCCGGGGATATTTCGCACCCCTTGACCGCTACCGTAGCCAAGGGTAGGCGGACCGCCGAGTACTAGGGACCTTTTTTTTATGGTGCTTATCATTTTGGGGGAAGGAGGGTTCGAAAAATACAACACCTAAGTTATTATAGAATTTACGGCCCCTGATGATTGGTATTTAAGAAAAATCAAATATCAATCTTCCTAGCCTTTTCCCAACTAAGGTCAGCTTCTAGTCTAACCGGATGTAGCTGAATACCAGTATTTTACATGGAGCGACATATTTAAGGAAAATAAACTTCTAATAAAATAAGATTAAGATTCTTGTCACTGATCTACGATTCAAGTAACACGGGGATGAAAAAAAAAAGGTTTCTTAATTGTAAAAAAAATACAAAAAAAAATCTAACGCTTGTGACATAAACCAAAGTTGACCCATCAAATGTCGTTTTAACTTTACAATATTCTACGTTATACTTTGAAATGGTTTCCAATTAAGGCTCTGCGGTCTCAGACGTTTCAATTAAAAGCTTGTCGTTCTGAATGGGCTCGAACAATTAGCTTAGTTTTTAGATTTAAAAAAGATACAGCATCCAAGCTTTGTTGCGGCTATCTTTGTAGTTTTTGAAGCAAGCTTAATTGGTTTGCCGAAATCATTTTGAGCTTAGTTTTGGTTCTGTGGTTCTTTTGAATAACGTGTTGGTAAAGGAATTTGAATGAACTTGGAAAATGTGCTGGTAAAAAATACACAGACATTTTCTGAATAGATTTTTTCGGGTCTTCTATTTGGAGCAGATACTATTTTGTTTATGGAAATATCCTCTAAAACTTATTGAAATTCTTAGGATGGACGCTTAAATTTTCTGACCTTTCTCACAGTTTATCGCAGTAACCAAGCTTGGGTACCCCGACTCACGGTCGCACGTATTTCCATACATTTTATGGATGTACACGTTGACGTCCACGATATATTATTGTCAAGTTAGACATAAAAGCGCACAATACCTTCCACTATTTTATGCTAGTTATCTTCTGAAACAACTGATTCCGAACTGAAATCTCTTCAAATGAAATGGAATAAGAGGTCCCGCAGCAATTACTCTCAAATAACTGCTCCCTATAAAAAACTGCGACATTTCTAAATATCAATCTGAATATAACGAGTTCAAATTTGAATTTCATAGTTGGCATTGTTATTTTATTTATGCCATTAGTAACACGGACGGTTAGGTTTCAAAGCAAAGCTATTTTAATTCCTAGTCAACTTAGGGCTTAAAATTTCTCTTTGCAATGGAAATTCTGGAATAATATTTCAGGTATAATAATTATTAATATGATTTTTAGACGAAGATTTATTCAAATCCTTCAAAGTATTACTAACAGTAATTAAGACGGTGAAAATGTTACGTTTAATTAGTTTTGCTTCTCAAAACTTTAGCCAATTTATAACAAGATTTACAGTTTGATTGTGCTTAGTATTAGCAATTGTTTCCAATCGTAAATCAAAAGTTTTATAATTGTTTCAAACGGACGAAATAATAGTTTTAAGTTTCAGTATTCTTTATGAAGCTCTCAGTTTAGGGCATATTTATTAGTTAAGAACCAATTTGTATACGGTCCAATTTTTACTTATGATATACTAAGCTTAATTTTGGAGATTTATCACTTATTCAATATAATTTTACTCGCAATTGTTTTTTTGTGCTTTATCAACAAAAACATAAGCTTACTCAAAAAAAAAAAAAACTCCGTTCAAAATGTTTTTTCTCCAATTTTGAGCTTAGTCTGGGAGCTAAATAAAGTGCGACGTACCGACCTTGCGTCGCGAGCGCGTGGACCGCGGCCGGCTTTACGCCTCGCAGCGCAGGGTGGGCATGGAGTACGCCGCCCAGCACAGGGCTGCTGAGCCCCAAGATGTCGCCGCCACCTGGTTAGTTAGTTACGTTAGTGAGTTTAGTCTAAGTATGAGTTTCAAAAAAGGTTAAACATTTAATGTGTTATATTTTGGTTATTTTGTCCGTTCGTTACCGTGAAGTGATGAACCTACCACGCAACTAGTGAAAGTTTAACTATGATAAAGTTTTTATTTTAAAGAATAATAAAAGTATTGGTTAAAGAAAATGGTAACCAAATAAAAGAGAATGGAGCCAAGAGATGATTACCGTAAACTAGTAAATTTCGCAGAGCTTAAGGAAAATTTTACCCAAATTAGGTTAGATAAGTTCTGTTGAAATTACATTTCATCAGCCGAAACTGGCTGGTCTTTGTTCCAGGTAACTCAAAACTTTATAAAAGAAGCTAGATCTACAAATCCTAACTTATTTTATTTAATATTATAAAGCGAAAGTGAGTTTGTTTGTTTGTTACGCTTTCACGATACTTTTTATCCCGATATTCCCATGGGATCGAGACTTACGCGGGTGAAACCGCGGGGCGCAGCTAGTTGATAATAAAATTTCAGAGAATTTACCTGATCCTAATTTGAAACTCCAAAATAAACATGTAAACTGTAACAAGAGCTCAAGTCGAGTCCTAAAAAGTTATTTATTTTGTACCGTAAAAGTTTCAGTAACATATTGAAACCCCTTTTAAGCTTTCCTGTGTTCAAATACACACTATATTTTCCGAGCTTAGTTCTGGAGCGCTGCTTTGTGCTTAGTTTTTGAACTGTGCTTAAGTTTGGAAAGTATCGTTGCAACTAATGATCAACAGTTGAAAGTTTGTTCGGAATTGTTTAAAAGTTAATGGTCCGTTGTTTTCTAAGGGTAGCTACAGACTTCTTCGGGTCACAGCGGGGTGGCATAATCGAATATAATACGTAGATTGTAGATATTATATGGTCGGGAAAAGCCGCTCTGCTTAGCTCAAATTGTGCCGAGTCGACCCGAACATGAAACATGACCTGTATGACAATGACATGTTAATAATATGACAATGACTTTTTAATTGTTTCTGTACCATTAGGTACAGGTGTCAGGTGTCATTGTGTGTGTCATGACTTTTTAATTGTTTCTGTACTGAATGGTACAAGTCATTGTGCCTCGCGTGGATCTACGTTCCATCTACGAAGGGTTAAGCGAGTGTATACACCAAACGAAGTTAGCCGATCGGCACGAGCCTCAGGCAAGCCGAATACGTGTAGTAATCTTCGGGTTGGCTTTGTTGTTCAACAAATATTGCCGAATCGAATGTGCCGACCCGAACATGTGTGTAGCACCCCTAAGAATACTGCCAAGTTTTGTAGACTGTGGAAAAAGAGGGTAGTTTTCAGTTTGCTTTATGTAAATACCGTTGGTTATTGGTAAATAGTGGATGCTGTGAAAATTCTCACAGAGTTGTTTAGCTTTGAAGCTTGAAGCTTCTGGTGAATGTTCTAACGGGTTAACTTTAAAAAGTTGGAATTTAATAATGATGTATTCTCTGCGTCCAGCGCTCGGTGTGGCGACACGTCGCGTTCTGGTTTACGACTGGTCAATCGTCATCCTGAGGATGTCTCGTTGAGAGGTGAAAACGTGTTGATTTCTTACGGGGTTTTTATGACTCTTGAAGAATAGTTAAGTGGAATACGTTACTAAACATATCTACGTCTATTGTATTTTTTTTTATATGTAGGTATTGTAAGGTTTTAAATTTTGCGCAAGAAATTTAGGTTTTTCAAGGTAATAAAAGTTAAAATAAAGTTTGTGTCTTATTGGTACCGTTAACCGCACGTCAATAGTGAAGGCGAAAAAAAATCAACGGTTCCATACATTTATATCCGCATATCTCGTCAAATTGTATACAGCTGATATTATTTTGCTATTTCAGGTTTGTATGGTAAAAGTTGTTCATAATGATGAGTAAAGTCACGTTTTTAAGTATCGGTCACAAACTCAAACTCAAAGCATTTATTTCAAATAAACCAATTACAGGTTCTTTTGAATTGTCAAGGAGTCAGTCAGTCAAAAAGATGCAGCTAGTTGCCCATTCCAAAGCGTAGTAGGTTCGTATGGAGAAGAACGGGCAAGAAACTCCACAGAACTTCTTCACCCTATCACACACAGTGAGAAAAAAAACCGGCCAAGTGCGAGTCGGACTCGCGCACGAAGGGTTCCGTACCATCCATACTCCATACTAATATTATAAATTCGAAAGTAACTCTGTCGGTCTGTCTGTATGTTACCTTTTCACGCCTAAACCACTGAACGGATTTCGGTAAAATTTGGCAAAGAGATAGATGGCATCCCGGGGAAGAACATAGGCTACTTTTTATTGACATACCACGCGGGCGAAGCCGCAGGCGGAAGCTAGTTATCTACAAAAACGGCAAAAAAAAAAAGTTTTTTTTTCCTTTTTTCTAGTTTTTGTTATAATAGCGGCAACAGAAATACATCATCTGTGAAAATTTCAACTGTCTAACTATCACGGTTCATGAGATACAGCCTGGTGACAGACGGACGGACAGCGGAGCCTAAGTAATAGGGACCCGTTTTACCCTTTAGGTACGGAACCCTAAAAACATAATTTGTCTCTGGCCCATGATAGCCACGACACAAAAAGTATGAAGACCAGCCTCACAGTATAATCAGGAAATCAATAGTTAAGAAAAACTACCTACATTATTATTTGCCGTTTTATAGCCATTTTATACAACCGTCAAAAATGACAGTTGTGATTTGATTATGCGAACAATTTATGTTGTAAGTCAAATTGCTTAACAATTAATTTCCCTGATTTTACTATAACTTACCAAGTATCGAGTTCTGTGTGAGCAGGTGGTGTGTGGGAGGCTGTTGCAGCACTCCCCCTCCGACCAGAACACCGTGTCCTGTGTGACCGGCTGCCAGCTGTGAACAGATAAGGGAGTAGTTTGTAATTGTTAGACATCGGATTATATGCACTTACAAAGTGCCAATATATGCATGCAAATATGCACTAAAAAAGGCCAACATATGCACTAAAACTAGTCAAAATTTAATGCAAATACAAAAATATTCTTAAAATTATGCATAGTGTTTGTCACAATATAAAATTAGGTATTTTCCCAATTTTCGAGAGCAAATTTGTGACATTTGTCACCCAGTATTTATTTGTACGCCGAAAACTACCTCACTTTGTAAACTTTTGTCATAGAACAAAATTAAAAAACTAAAACCCAACTACGACTAAAAAGGTATAAACAAGACACCACAGACTGACAACTTAAAAATCCGGAGTCACACGTGTTAGGGCATAAATCGAACAGATTACGAGTGACTCCGGATTTTTTATTAGTCTGTCTGTGGTGTCTTGTTTATACCTTTTTAGTCGTAGTTGGGTTTTAGTTTTTATTACTTAATTTTTTTTAAATTATTTTGGGGTTATAATATATATATTTTTGAAATGTGCTAATTAAGCCCTTTCATTTGATACTCAACATGGTATGATTAAACAATTTTATTTTTTAGTTCCTCACTTTATGTCGTCTAGAGGGCGCCATTTTTTTTATGTGACGTCACATAGCCTATAACCAGCGGGCGATCAAGACGCTTCCAACGATACCTCATTTGGCAAATTGTGATAAGTCGTTTAGAAGATATGAGGGAACAGATGAACATACATACATACATACATACATACGGGTCAAAATCATAACCCTCCTTTTTTCTTCGCCGTAGTCGGGTAAAAATTCATAACCCTCCTTTTTTCTTCGCCGTAGTCGGGTAAAAATTAGGCTCCATTTTTGGAGATACCTGTTTAAGCAGGCTATGGCCTGTGCCGCTGATGTAGGCTCCCTATACGTACCTCCCGCTACTAAACGAACTATGCACATTGGGAGAAAAGGCTAAAATGTGCATTAAAGCCGTAATTAGAGAGTTATAGCACATGTTTGCATAAGCAAATACATTAAATCCGACGTTTAGTAATTGTATATAAGACTTGTCTCGATACATCAGCCTAAGGACAGTTAGGTATAACGTGAAGTAAGAAGACAAAAAGAAAATCGTGTGCGGTCGGGAGACCTGTAGGCACGAAGTTCCATCTCACGTAGGTATATAAAACAAAAACAAAATGTTCGCAGCCGCCATCTTGGATTTTCATGTTGAGCTCACTATCGGCTTAAACACCCTCGAAAACCGCGAAAACGACACCAATGATGAATTTGTAGTCCATAGTACTTATGGAGAAGAACGGGCAAGAAACTCCACGGACACTATTTTAAATAAAACAATTGATACAAAAAATTGGTTACATCAACTCATGTTGGAATTATATATGGGAGAACTATGTAGAAGGCACGTTAAAAGCGTCCGCAATTATAAAATAAAAACAAATACAATTAAAAATTCAAATAAGCCATGGCAGCTAAGTCCAGTCTCAACTGACGGCGTCCGTTCATAAACACAAGTCCTTTCGTCTTGGTTTGGAAAAAGTGTAGATTTACCAAGTCAGAACTTCAATCTAAAACAGAAAACTAATTCAACGAAAATCCCAAAAGGTACTCCAATTTTTCCGGACAGGTTATACGCTCGTAAAAAGTGACCAAAAAGGTTTTATATCCGCCAAAATCCTATTTCATTGGAACAGGAAGTCATCCAATACAGCTCTGCCTTCTATGACGTGCACTGCACTGGACAAATATGCTCGCCTCTGCTGTATTTCAGGACGTGACAATCTTTCAGTAGCCAAAAAATTCACCGTAAAAATGCAGAGCGAAAAATATTTTTTGCTTTCCAAATCTGCAAAAGGTAGGACCCTACCACGAACGCGCGACGTAAAAGTTACGTAAATTCGAACGATTTTTGGATCGTAAATACCATGAACGTATGGAGATCATCGTGTACGTTACCTTAAATAAACCGGTTTTGCCGAGGCTATTCTTGTTGTTTTTCTAATTATAATTATACATTTTTTTACTAGTATATTTATTTATAAGTAATTAATAAAAAAAAAAAAAAATATGTTTAAACTGTTTGTACTTCCCGTCTTTACCAAGGGGTATCGTGTTACCCCGTTACTGAGTTGTGGAGGTCAGATAGGCAATGGCTCCAAGTAAATTACTGGTCTTTTACAGACAGTTAGACTGGAAGCCGACCCCAACAACCCAACACAGTTGGGAAAAGGCTAGGCAGACTGAATTTTTTATTAGTTTAGCATATATTTAGTCCTTTGTGGTGCTAGCGGGTCTTTGTATCACACATAGATATGAATATAAAGTTTGTGCAAAACGATACCTAGTATCAACATCATAATTTCAGCTGAAATACGTCCACTGCTGGATATAGTCCCCGAAGCACCGCCACTTCGACCGGTTCCGTGCTTCTCGAAACAAGTATTTTCAAACTTAGTTTTCTCCGCTCGTTCGTGTTAGACCCACTGAGCTATTGAAGCGAAAATCCCGTTCGATTCGCTTGTTTCCTTTTACTTTGCGGTCTGGGACTAATTAGTCGGCTTTGGTCAATGGAAGTTACAAATCTTTTTTATGCTACGAATTTCGGAGGTAGTAAATTTTACAGAAAATGACGTTTGCTAAAATACATCTCCCCACAATGGTAATAAAGGGGTGAAGTTCATAGAAGAAAAAAATCAGGATATATAATATTCAATCTGTCGTCATTTATGAAAAACGAAAGCCTACGTTATTGCTACGCCGTAGCCCTATTCGTAGCGTAAGCTACGCCGTAGCTTCACGCGCAGCGAAAGATGATCTACACTTTTTGTGAACTAGAAGTTAATTATTTAGAATAATTAAACTTACTTATATAGTTTTACGTATTTTCACAAACTGTTTTATCAACCTTACCATAACTATTGTACTTCTCTGTATCGATTCGATATCCATTATTTTTTTAACACCGACGTTGATTGTCCAAGTAATGGCGTGAATTATCAAGAATATAAACTAAAAACTTTTCGTAATAACGTTATGTTCTCACTTGATTAAAGGACCGTTCTCACGGCGGGCATTCGCTTACCGTATTTGGAATGCAAACATTCGTTGAGCAAGTATTTGTTACGCAACGAACATTCATTCCTGAAATGAACAGTTTTGTGATTATGCGATTCCACAAAACAAAAAAATACTAGAATAGCTAAACAAAGATCACAGGCTCGTGGCGAAAATCAGAACTAACGTCGCCATCTTGATTTTTTATATTTCATATATATTTATATTTCATATTATTTATACTTATTTATATTTAATATTATTTATATGTATTTATATTTGATATTATTTATACATATGTATATTTCATATTTTATATTTCACATACATTTTATATATTTCCTTTACCAAAACAGCCCCCCTGTCAATGACATTCAAGAGACAAAAGATCTTTGTAGCACTTTAGCTGTGCTCACAAACGAATGCTTGTGTAAAGATAGAAAGAAAAATATTTTATTTGGGACACGCACAGGATATTAGGTCTTTACCTATGAAATTGCCGTTCTGCAGTACTGGCCATTTCAAATCAAAATAATTTTTGTTTGGCTAAGAATTCTAATTTCAAATTAATTTTATTTTAAAAACATGTTTTTTTTTTTCCAAAAGTAGTCATTTCTTTATTGATTAGTGTTACATTTTCATCGCATTTCAAACTTTTTCGTCATCATGGATACGTTAAAAATTCGAGTAATTATGGAATATGAGTACCGTCGTGGCAGCAACGCGGCACAAGCGGCACGCAACATCAACGACGTTTACGGAGCTAACACTACAAACCAACGCACCACCTGTTATTGGTTTGCTCGCTTCCGTTCTGGAAATTTCGACCTGAAAAATGAACCTCGCGGTCGTCCGAAGACTTTGGTCGACAATGACGAATTAAAGGCGATTGTGGAAGCTGATGATACACAATCTACGGCTGAATTAGCAGCAGCTTTCGACGTTAGCGTCAAAACAATATTGGTCCATTTGCGTCAAATTGGCAAGGTAAAAAAGCTTGACAAATGGGTGCCCCACGAACTCAATGATCGCCAGCGCGAAGTACGCGTCGAGACGTGCCTTGCACTGCTCAACAGACACACAAATGAAGGAATTTTGAACCGCATTGTTACCTGCGATGTAAAATGGATTCTGTTTGATAACCGCAAGCGCTCAGCAAGTTGGTTGGATCCTGGTTCAGCACCTAAACAATGCCCTAAACGAAAACTTACCCCTAGAAAAGTGATGGTCACTGTTTGGTGGTCTAGCGCCGGTGTGATTCATCACAGCTTCTTACCAAACGGGGTGAGCATTACTGCAGATGTGTACTGTGAAGAACTGAACACAATGATGGAGAAGCTGGCGCATCTCCAACCAGCATTGGTCAATCGCTCGTCTCCGCTGCTCCTGCACGACAACGCGCGACCTCATACTGCACAGCAGACGGTCTCCAAGTTGCAAGAACTGGGGTTGGAAGCTCTCCGTCATCCGCCCTACTCACCAGACCTTGCGCCTACAGACTACTACTTTTTCCAGAATTTGGATAACTTCTTGGCGGGAAAAATATTCAATACCCGAGAGGCAGTACAAAATGCCTTTGAAGAATTTGTTGCCTCCCGTCCAGCTGATTTCTTTAAGAAGGGCATCAATAAACCGCCACTGCGATGGCAAAGATGCATTGATTGCATGGGTGATTACTTCGATTAATACAAATAAAAAATTCATGAAAAAAATTCGTTTAAATTTTTTCATACAAAACGGCAATTTCATAGGTAAAGACCGTGGAGATATGTGGCGGTATCTGCAACGCCACATGCGAACTACGCATCAAAGACCTGACGTCACACAAAAATCCTGACGTCACATAAATCCTGCAACGCGCAATTAAAGTTTACCGTGTAATGGACATATATACAAGAACCCGACATCAATCGTTGGGCAGTTGCCCGCCAGACACAACACCCGTCTGGTCGGAGGATCCTCCCTTATCTTTGGTGGATGAGTGAACTTTACACCCTGTTCCTCGTACCTCTAAATATACACATATAACAGTAAAAAAGTGTGTCGCAAATGAATGTTTGTTGCATAACAAAAGCTCGAGCAGCAAATGTTTGGAAAAAAAAAATTGTAATGCGTATGTATGCTCGCGGCGAGTACGTATGGTACTCACCGCGAGCATAAATACGAGCGTTACAACGTTAAGGCGACGTATTAGCTATAAAAGTTAATCTAATATTGTTTAGCACGAACTTTTAACGAAGTAAACATTTCGAGAAAACGAAGTTATTTTGTTTACCTACTACCTATATTGAACCAAGTGATAGTCGATACTAACTTAGTTGGCAAGAGATTTGGCAGCGACGGAGAACTTTGTGAGTAAGTACTATTTCTGTAGTTGGCCGATAAACTAAAGAGTATTAAAGGCTATGTGAGGGAGCTAGGTGTTTAGATTTAGACCAAAGAGCTGGACTTGCAATGGCCGAATTTATGCGAAACTACAAGAGCTCTGTAGGTAAATATTGGGTAAGAGAAGATGCCTACTCTTCCAAAAGGTATAACTGGTTGGAAATTGTGCTGAGTGCAGTGGTTGATGAAGGAAAACATCATCAAGAAACCGTCTTAGATCCAAAAATTCGCGGACTTAATATTATGTGACATCTACAAAACCGTATTGGATCCGTGTGGTGGATAACCGCCCACTCGCTCTCACCGAGAGGTCTGTTTCCCAGCAGTAGGAGCATTATAAGCTGATTATGCGTGACACAGTGAAGTGTGTGAACTCAGGTTTTTTAACCACCTTTGACCCCGACATCCTCATGGATAGAAGCATCTGTATTGTTTGGGGGAGGCTGGATTTGTGCCCGGTTGATGGCAATGGTCCCCCTATTAATCACAATTACATCAATCTAATCAAATCTATCAATCTTATCATACACACCTATTACGATAAATCAATGATTTTCGGTCGGCCTCCTCGATCTTCATTTGTTTTTCATTTTGGCGGGCTGGCTTTCAGACTACCCAGTGTTGCGTCAAGTTGACAGCTGTCAAATTCGTTATAAAATCAACTCTGTCAGTCTAGCGTCGCAAAACCTTTATATGCGCCGTCAAGTTTAATGTTTACAAACAATTATGGTGTTCTGAAATAAAATGAAAATAATTAACAAGGTTTCCTCACCTGATGATGAGCAGCAGACAAATGATCAGGTGCTGGGGTTGGCGCTGGTGGTGAGAAGTCCCGAGCGTTGGCACCGTGGTTAATGGTGATACCACCAGGAAGGGCAGCCGGCGCTGGTGACGGCGGGACTCCTGGGAGCTGGTGATTGAGAAGAATGATTCAGTTAAGGTTAGCTGTATGTAATCCCCACATAAGCATAAGCATAATAAGCCTATACCTAATCTTCCCACTGCTCGGACACAGGCCTCCTCTCTATGAGAGTGAGTGGGCCGTGTTTGTCCTTACATACATAATTGTATTAAAATACTATTTTTAACCGACTTCTTCAAAAAGGAGGAGGTTCTCAATTCGTCTGTATGTTTGTTTTTTTTTTTTTTATGTGTGTATTTTACGCGATTACTCCGTCAATTATGAATCGATTTTGATGATTCTTTTTTTGTTTGGTAGGTCATGCTTCAGAGGTGGTCCCATATAAATTTTATTAACTTTGCTTGCGTAGTTTTTGAGTTAGCTTCAATAATTACGTATTTTTCCCACTTAGTGTATGTAGACGATATATTGTTTGACTCCGTCACTGTTATTTACATAGCAGGTAGTTGTATTCGAATGTGTAGGGTAGGTACCACAACTAAAAAGTGAAAAATAAAAACTTTTTACAAAAAAAAAAACAACCGACTTCCAAAAAAAACACTAAAAACGTGAAAAATAACTTTAATTTCGGAAGTCGGTGGCAAAAAACAAATATTGAAAAGCAAAGACACCGACTTCCGAAATTAAAGTAATTTTTCACGTTTTTTGTGTTTTTTTTGGAAGTCGGTTGTTTTTTTTTTTGATTGAAAGTATTGTTAAAAAACTCATTAAAAAAAAGCTATCTCCGTCCATCGCTACGTCCATCCAGCGTGATCCAGCGTATACACGAACGAGAATTTAGAGAAATATTAGGCTTTTTATTTATATTATTAATTAATTATGATGTAGTACATAGTATTAGTGACATAGTCCACTAATGTGAATTAATTTATCCTTATACATATTTTAAAACAAAGTCCTCCGCCGCGTCTGTCTGTCGTCCTGTTTGTGATAAACTCAAAAACTACTGCACCGATTTTCATGCTGTTTTCACCAATGGATAGAGTGGTTCTCGAGGAAGGTTTTAGTATATAATAACCGACATCCACGCGGGCGAAGCCGCGGCGGGCATCGGCTAGTTAATTATAATCGAATGTGCACTAATGGAATATGTCTCAAAAAAGAATTAGTTAATAACATCACGCCTGTACTATCTAATGGGGAAGGCAGAGGTTTAGACACAAACGCCAATTTATGTTTATGGTTTATGTGTTATGTGCGAGCATATTGCCATAAACCAGGCATTGGCTGGACTTTGGGGATGCTACTCATCATCATCTGCGTAGACTTTTCCCAACTATTTTGGGGTCGGCTTCCAGTCTAACCGGATACAGCTGAATACGACTATTTTATACGGAGCGACTGCCTATCTGACCTCCACAACCCAGTAACTGGGTAACACGATACCCCTTGGCAAGACTGTTATCAGATTTTCGGGCTTCTGACGACCCGTAACGACTTCAAAGATCTACAAATGACAGCCGGGACCAACGGCTTAACGTGATTTCCGAGGCACGGAGGAGTCTCGGTATGTAAAGAAGGTCACCCATCCACGGACCAACCCCGGCAAGTGTAGCTTAACCTGATTGATCGACCCGTGAGGCTGTTATTACTTAGCCTCGAGCACTGGGGCTGCTACTGAAAAAGGGTATTAACAATGTTTCTTCAGTGCTACAAATCTGCTTCAAGGATCTTTTGACGCTATCATGACATTGACAAGGGGCGCTGTAAGTAAAGATTTGTGAAATTGTATTGAAAAAAAAAGGGTTCCGATTTTGGCTAGAAGTCTAAAGATCCTTGCATACCTATACTATTGGAGTGTTTTAGAGTGGCAATGAAGAGTGTTGACAGAAGGTGGAGTCTCCCATTATGATTAATATAATTATATCTCTCACCTAGAGGTCTGTTTCCCAGCAGTAGGAGCATTATAGGCTGATTATGGGGGACACAGTGAAGTGTGTGAACTCAGGTTTTTTAACCACCTTTGGATCCGACATCCTCATGGATCTGTTGTTTGGTTTGGGCGCGGTTGATGGCAATAGGCACGTCCGCTATTACAATAAATCAATGCTTTTCGATCGACCTTCTCGATCTTCATATGTTTTCCGTTTTGGCGGGCTGCCACCTCAGTCTACCCAGGGTTGCGTCGAGTTGACAGCTGTCAAATTCGTCCTTTTTCCGATTTGTGAAATTGTATTGGAAAAAAAAAGTCAAAAGATCCTTGTATACATAGACCATTTGAGTGTCTTGGAGTGGCAAAGAGTATTGACAGAAGGTGGAGTCTCCCAGAGTATGATTAATATAATTATATTGTCAGCCATTTTCCTTCAAAACAATTTCGTGGACTCGCTCTGAAACCTGCCTTTATTTCTTTATATTAATTTCAGTTTTAAACGAAACAAAATGATGAAATAAAAAGATTTTATTTTCTGTAAAAAGTAGCTTCACCACTTCTATAATATTTATACTCCTTCTTGACTATTTTCAGTAAGTATATAATGGTATATACCCATTAAAATGTCGTATTTGCACCGGCCAAAATCTGGCGACAATTTCAAATAGGCGTTAAAAGTATTTCTACAAAAATGTCTGAAAATAGAATGTTTTTAACAAAAATGGTACCCAATAAACCCGTCTATAGGCCCCTAACTAACGGACAATTCATTTTTGCCTTATATAAATGAATCACAGATGTGTGTGTGAACCATGGGCATATTCTACCAAATTGAATCCATACACCAAAATTCACTAAACGAAACGCTACCCTCTGACATTTGTGAATCAGTCACAATTTTTACATAACTTCATACATCTCAATATAATTTTTCATCCGGCAGTTCTGAATGCCCTAATAACGGATCGCTGGACCCTTATCCGTCAATAGGGAGGGTCCAATCTGCGGCCTATTGTGTTCCGAACGTACTGTTACAATTTTGATTTGAACGTGGGTGTCTGTATGGGTACGTTTCGCTCCATAAAATAGTTTCAGAATGGAGTACGGTGTTGCGTAATTTTGTTTTGTGATTTTCGTTTTTAACCAACTTCTTAAAAAAGGAGGAAGCTTTTTTTTTTGTATGTTTGTTACGCGATTACTCCGCCAATTATGAATCAATTTTGACGATTATTTTTTTGTTTGGTAGGTCATGCTTCAGAGGTGTTCCCATATAAATTTTATTAATTTTGCTTGCGTAGTTTTTTAGTTAGCTTCAACATTACGTATTTTTCTCACTTAGTATTATATAGACGATGTTCTAATATTTACATAGCAGGTGTGGTATTCGAATTTGTGTGGGGTAGGTACCACAAACAAGCGACTTCCAAAAAAAAACACTAAAAATAACTTTAATTTCGGAAGTCGTTAGGAAAAAACGAAAATTGAGAAGCAAAAACACCGACTTCCGAAATTAAAGTTATTTTTCAGTATTTAGTGCTTTTTTTTGGAAGTCAGTTGTTTTTTTTATGTAATTTTTTTTTGTATTTTCAGATTGAGCGGTTGATTATGCGGCTTAAGGCTACCATGGCATACATAACTAGTAAATCTAGTTTAATTTCATCTCTAGGTGAGACTTATGATAAATCTAGTAATCTGAGGGCCTAGACAAGTGACAATCGCTACGAAAGCGTTTCGTATTTCTACAACGACTTTCAACAGAATTGACATAAACTTTTCGATAGCTTATGTCAGTCCTATATATTTTTGCCTTTTCTATTATCGTTATCGCTGATAGAATGTCACTTTGTCTAGGGCCTCAGAAGTAACTGAGACGGACTGCATAGGAAAGAAAGAGAAGCGTGATGACACATCGCTTGTAATTTATTGTAAAATATGAAGCAGTGATCTATTTCCAAAATATCTATTGATTGGACTAAAAAAATAAAACACTGTGGCCGATTCTGTTGTTCACAAACTAAACTAAATTTAAGTTCAGTGCATCTTTTTCTTTCTATTTCATTAAGAAAAGGACAGAAGATAAATTTTAGTTTAGTCCTGTCAAATTAATCAGCGCCTGACGTAAATTGACGTAATTTTAGTAGGCAAGTTTTTAATCGCGTCTAAACTTACAAGGAGTAGTGACAGTTTTCAGTCAGCAATTTAGTTTAGTTTGTGAACAACAGAATCGGCACCACTAACTCGTTAATATGTTGCTTGTAGACTAATCTGACTATAAATCAGAATCATTTGATGGATAAATTAATCAATCTGCCTAGCCTTTTCCCAACTATGTTGGGTTCGGCTTCCGGTCTAACCGGAAGCAGTTAAATACCAGTATTTTACATGGAGCGACTGCCTATCTTACCTCCACAACCCAGTTATTGGGTAATATGATACTCCTATAGGTAAGACTGGTTGTCAAACTATCGGGCTGACTTCTGACTTCGTAACGACCGTCAAATATTTACGAATGACAGCCGGGACCAACGGCTTAACGTTCTTTCCGAGTCACGGAGTAGTCTTAGTATGTAAAGATCAACCATCCACGGACCAACCCTGGCAAGCGTAGCTTAACCTAATCGATCGAAACGCGCGACTGTTATTACATAGCCACAAGAAACAATTAAATAAAAAGTTTAAAACCACATATTTTGTACGTATACAGGGTGTAAGGGACAGCCCTCCGTAAATTAACAGGGGGCATTCAGCTCCTTATTTTGAATCCTATTCCACCGGAAATTTTCTCAGGATAGTTTTCATTTTTTTATCGTTTTTCCAGTTACTATTCCTTTATTTCAATGTAAAATTACACTTTCTGTACGCAGCACTCCATATGTAAATAAAACAGCTAAAATAAAAAAAACCAGCAATGAATGTTAAAATACTCGAGCGCGCCACCCGGGATGTGTGGCTAAGTGGGTTTTGCCACGGTAACGATACATTGTGCGTGAGGTTATAATACAAATCAGGTTTATTGGATTCCCATAACGTTCCTGAAATAATTTCCGGTCCGTCTTAGTATGATATGCTGAATTCATCCCATCAGTCTGCGGAGGGCTGTCCTTTACACCCTGTATATTTTCCACGTAGTTTTTAAGGCATGCAAAAAAAAGCGATTTATCTATCTATTTATCTATCAGTAGACTTTAAGAAAGTAACCATATAGCAGATGAGACTATTTTCGTGTACCTAAATGCATGCATTCAATCAAGCCAAACTGACGCAGATTCGTTCAGTTTGCCTTCTCCATAACGTAGTAGCATATGCATAATCAGCCTATAATGTTCCCACTGCTGGGACACAGGCCTCCTCTCTGTGAGAGGGAGCGGGCCGTGATCCACCACGCGGGCCCAGTGCGGGTTGGTAGATGTCACATGTCTTCGAATTTTTGGTTCTAGGACATGCCGGTTTCCTCACGATGTTTTCCTTTACCGTTTTGAGAGCAGTGGCGATGAAATAATTTACACAAAGTAAAGCGCCTGTCAGGGTCCGAACGTACGACCTACAACTCGTAAGTCGCGGCCGTTACCACTGGGCCACCACTGCTCTATTACGTAACGTAGTAGCGTTAGGTAGTATTATGCTTAACACCAATGATCCATTAATCAACTAACATTGTTTATCAAACCAGACCGGAATACTGAAGTAGTGTGTAGTAAATACGTATACAATTTGTGTGATTTAATAAATACGTATACAATTTGTGTGAGTTTATAAAGTTATCCTGATTGAAATCAGGATATTTGCCTAATTATTAACCGTATTAAGATTACTCGGATTAGTTGAGTGTTTACTAATAAAGACCTAATGTTATGTCAAAATTTCACACACACACACACCCCTCAGCACACACACTACACTAGCTGCTGCTCGCGGTGACCTAATTTTCTTTTCTTAAACCCCAAGCTACTTCAAACACATCAGGTATATGCCAGCGAAAGAGTCGTCAAAATTAGTCCAGCCATTTCGGAGACTAGCCATAAGAAACAAACAGACAAAAGTTTTAAACATTGTTTTTTTGTAACAAGCACCGTAGCATTTAGTAAAAATATATTATTTTGACATTACAAACAGACACTTCAACTTTATTTATTTGTAGTATCAATCTGCCTGGCCTTTTCCCAACTATGTTGGGGTCGGCTTCCAGTCTAACCGGATGCAGCTTAATACCAGTATTTTCTGTTTTTTTTACATATACAGGGTGTAAGGAACAGCCCTCCGCAAATTAACAGAGGGCATTCAGCTCCTTATTTTGAATCATATTCCACCGGAAAAGACAATGCCAAGAATCGGCTCGAATTGTATGTAGTGTCCGACAGACTTTCTATAATAATGATAATTCATATTAAAAAATAGGAAGAATTATACAATATAAATAAAATCTGTAGAAGCACACCGTTAAAAAGTAATTTTAAATAGTTATTCAATTTAACAACACATTTCATAGCTATATTTTTAATTAGAAATGTTACCAATACCAAAATATAATAATATCGATACGAAATTGCACTTGCAAATCGATTACAATAAAATCAGTGGGAAGATACGTAAGTGAATTTATTACTTACATAAATCGTAGCTCGTAATTATGTTAATAAATAGCGTTTAATTATATTTTTTTAGAAGTAAATTATATTTTATAGTAATGTAATGATTAACAATAATTTTTAATTCGATTATCGATATCGTTTAGCATAGTCTATTCCTAATAATGTAATTATAGTGCAGGCAACATTTGATGTAAAACTCTATCTGGCATTTGTCAATGTCAACAATTTTGATTTATCCCGCGTGATAACACGAGAAACGAAGTATTTTCGTATTTTTGTGAGTTTTGTGCTGTTTATTACTGTGTTTCTGGACCCCGATTATTCTACCATTTACGACTCCCTTGGCTGTTAAAACTGAGGATAATGTGCTAAAAGTCATTATATATTTTCATTTCATAGTTTATTTCATGATAACGTTCAAATCAGAAGTATCAAGTGGTCAACTTTAAAAAACAATATTAACTTTTTTTGGTGTGCTTCAGATAGAAAACTAATTATACTATCAAATTCTATATTTATTTTCCTTTTTTATGAAATATAGTTCATTTTGTCGGTTCTGGCCGAGTCTTGTGAGAGACCCTGGCATTCTCCTTTTCTCAGGAAAATTCTCATTATTTTTTATTTCCTTTTCAGTTACTTTATTTCAATGTAAAATTACATTCTCTGTACGCAGCAATCCATTTATGAAAAAAAAATTACAAAAAAAAATATATACCAGCAATAGATGCTAAAATACTATAATAGCGAACGACGCGTGAAGCGTAAAATTTATATTGATATACCACGTGCCGCGAGCGCGCGCCCCCCACCACGGGGAGTGCGCCTACGTGTGTTTTGCCACGGTAACTAAACATTGCGTGCGAGGTAATAAAACAAATCAGGTTTATTATAGGCTGAAATAATGTCATGTACCGGTCGTTTAAGTATGATATAGGTACTGAATTCATCCCATCAGTCAGCGAGGGGCTGTCCTTTACACCCTGTATATTTCAGAAAAATCCAACAAGGTCCCAAAAATAAAACCTTGGGAACTTATTATCAAGAGAACTTACAACAAACTATTTCAACAACTCATACTCACTCTCTGTTTATGTGTAGGGTCTCTGAGAGGGAGGGCCTCTTCGCTGCCACTCCGAGAGGACTCGGGAGGAGAGAGGCGACGCTGTTCGCTCTGAGAGGACAGGATTTGCATCTCCAGCATCTGTTCCTGTCTGATGTCATCGTTGTAGTCCTGGAAAGAGGAGAAAGAGTCAAATATAGATTATACAAGTTCCATGTGTATTTTTTTGGACCGATTTAATTGAATTTGCGTTTTTATGAAATAGATATAGTACGCTTCAAAGTTAATGGCGGCTCTGAGGGTCTAGACAAAGTGAATTTTATCAAAAATGTACAGGACTGACATAAGCTATCGAAAAGCTTATGTCAATCCTGTTGAAAGTCGTTGTAGAAATATGAAACGCTTTCGAAGCGATTGTCACTTGTCTAGGCCCTCTGAAGTGCGCTTATCGCTGCGCAGTACCCTACCCCTCACCCCCGCTGACACATGAATTTGTTACTGCGCAGCGACTCGCCTCATGTTCCGAGCTGCCATAAAGTTTAAATCGGGCTGTACGGAGATGTTTAAAGCGATGAAAAGGTTTTTAGTAAATGTGTAGAGGCAGAGAACCTGATGCTGTGTCAAACGTCGACGACGTCATTACGTCAGCGCCGGCTGTGAAAACCAGCGCTGGGGCTCTGTCTTGCATAGGGTCGCAGCATAATGCTGAGCGATAGCCGTTTTGCGTGGATGTGACGCATGTTTCCCCCAACCTTTTCTTATTTTTTTCTTTGTGTTATAATTTTTTTTTTTGCGTCATGTTTACCGCAAATAAACGTATTTTCTTTCTTTCTTAAAACTTAATACCAATTGCAGCAGTGTACTGCGACATACGCGGTGTTGAGGGGAAAATGTTTTAATTCAAAATACTTGCAATGAGGGCGAGCAGTGTGGCCCAGTGGTAACGGCCACGAATTACGAGTTGTAGGTCATGAATTCGAATCCAAGCAGACACTTTCCTTGTGTAAATTATTTCATCACCACTGCTCTCAAAACGGTGAAGGAAAACATCGTTAGGAAACCGGCATGTCGTAGAACCAAAAATTTTAATAAATGTGACATCTACCAACCCGCAGGGCCCACGTGGCAGATCCACTCCCTCTCAAAGAGAGGAGGCCTGTGTCCCAGCAGTGGGCCCATTATAGGCTGAGCAATTTTTGGAGGAAATTCCATCTCTACTATCTATCTATATGCTTTCTAATAAGCACATTTCATCAGGGTGTAAACTTCACCCGTCCTCTATAGAAAAGGGAGCATCCTCCAACCAGACAGGTGTTGTGTCTGGCGGGCAAATGCCCAACGATTGATATTGGAATCTTGTATAATTATTATGTTCTTCACGCGATAAACTCTAATTGCGCGATGCAGGATTTTGTGTGACGTCAGGTCTTTGATGCGTAGTTCGCATGTAGCGATGTAGATGCCGCCACACATACGACATCTGTTTCCGAACAGATTAGTTTGTGACATCATACATTTACTACATTATTCATGTGCGTATTGTATAATTATCACTTGCTTTAAAACCGGTGAAGGAAAACATCGTGAGGAAACCGGCAAGCCTGAGAGATATTTCTCGACGGCATGTGAAGCCAAGTCAGAGGCCCATGGACGGCTTTAAAGCTCTGGCACCAGGTTAGTCACATACCACACGATAAAAAGAAGAAGACCACCGGGAGAGATAGTTTTATTTTTACATTATAAAAACAAAGGGACCCTTAGGCGTCGAATTATTCGTCCGCATCGCTGTCATCCGGAAACGTGCCCAGAAGACTGGCAGCATTGCCACGTGCCAATGCTAATTCTTTGGCCAATACATTATTGGTATAAAATAAAACATTTCTCTGACCAAAAAACCAGCCGCATAAAAAAACGATAGCCTCCCAAACCAGACAAGGGTCCAAGAAATACATTATCATAAACAAAGTCCGTCTATTCATTTTCGGGTATTTGCACAACAACACTGTTATAAATTCTGAGTTAATCGCTTCTTGTCCAGACTTTTTGGTCGTTACGAATATTCTACGAATGTTGCCGTCACCCGATAAGGAACAATTGGACTTATTTATTGCTTTCACTACAAGAATAATATGAAAAGAAAGTTCTTTCGTTTTGGATTACTTATACCCCATTTGAAAACAACCCCTTTTACAGTCCGTTCAACCGATTTTGACTTCTATACCGTAGGTATAAGGATAGCATTAAAAGCAAAAAAAGTTACACAATACCAACTATCTACTGCGGCTGCCATTTGCCATGCCACTAACGCAATAGACTTCAAAATCGGTTGAACGGAATGTAAAAAAGGCTTATCTATACGTCTAATCTTATTTCAAATGGAGTATAGTATTGAATTTGTAAAAAAAAGTGTGTAAGTAACATGAGTCATACATGCAGCTGCTTCTGACGTTTCACGAGTGTTTTATGTGAAAAAATTTTTTTTTTTGTGTTCCGTACCAGAAGAATCTACATACGCAAATAAAGTTAAAATTTATTTCTGTTATAAGAATAAAAAAAAAAAAAAAATCTACTATACGGATTTTTATCGGATATATCCGGCTAGACAGTTAAAATAAGCCCTCGACCTAAAATAATTTCGGAAACCAGTAATTTTTACTGATTTTTTAAAAATATTCTTAGCCTTCATTATTCCCATTTTCAGTATGTACCTACCCATTACGACAGTTCATCACTTTCTAACAACGTTTTCTGATTTGAACGCACGTTTACGGCGACTAAGCTATAAAACCTCACATTATAGTCCTGTACGTAATGCACAGTTTTATAGACCTCCTATCTTCTGATGGGTTTCTGCATCACGTCTTATATGTATTTGTGTGGTTGCTGGAGAGTTGATATGTACTTGTTTAAGTGAGAAATTGATTGCTTATTGTGAATAGAAGAGCTATAAACGTGGATGCACTTAAAATAATAAATTAACATCATGCCATATAGTACACCCACATTACGCCAGTTATGTAAGTCACATGTAACAGGGGGCTCGCGTTATGTTCGTGAACGGACGCCATCAGTTGAGACTGGTCATCTCTTAGCTGCCATGGCTTATTTTAATTGCTTTTTGTTTTTATTCTATAACTAGCTGCGCCCCGCGGTTTCACCCGTGTAACGAGACTTACACAGGTGAAACCGCGGGGCGCAGCAGCTTATCCCGTAGGAATATCGGGATAAAAAGTATCCTATGTGTTAATCCAGGTTATAAACTATCTGTTTGCCAAATTTCATCCAAATCCATTCAGCCGTTTTTGCGTGCTTGAGTAACAAACATCCAAACACACAAACTTTCACATTTATAATATTAGTAGGATAGTAGGATTGCGGACGCTTTTAACGTGCTTTCTACATTGTTCTCACATGTATAATTTCAACATGAATGATGTAACCCTTTTTTTTTATAAAAGAATGTCCGTGGAGGTTCTTGCCCGTTCTTCTTCATAGGTACCTATTTCACTTTGGAATGGGCAACTAGCTCCATATTTCTGACTGACCGCTTCCTTGACAATTCAAAAGTGCGTGTGGTTTAAAATTGAAATAAAAATAATTTCATTTAATGCTTTGAGTTTGAGTTTGACAGCATTTTAATCCAGGTCTTCTGCCAACATTCGTTCTATCGATGATCTCTTTAAAATCTATTAGAATATATTAAAGTAATTTCATAATAATCTTGTTTTTACGAGGTGCTGACGGCGAAGGATTTTACGGCATTTTCATAACATTTGATGGCGCCATCAACGATATTAATGTAGAATTGATTTTAAACTTTATAGGTACCTATTTTATAGGTTACTAGCTTCAGAGCTAGCCCATGAGACTACCGCAGCTATTTCCAATTTAGGGGGATCCGTCAGGAAAACCGCGTAATTCAAAATTCCTTTTGGGGTTTTGCAAATTGCAGCGTTGTGTCACATTGTTTGTTGATCAAAATTCATTACGCGGTAATTATCATAAGATAATTTAAATTTAAATGAAATTAATTACAAAATCATAATCATTTAGTTTATAATTTTGTTTTTACTTTCATTTAAAAAAATAATGATTTAAATTAAAAACAAAAATATTTCTTTTTAATTTTATTTTATAAAATTTAATTTTATTTATTTGATTTAAAATTAAAAATCATCAATTAGTCTCTCATGGAGACTAAAAAGACTATTTTGTAAAAATATGACGATTTGCTGCAAAATTATAATTATTATTTTTCTTCGATTTTGAGGGGTTATTGTATAATTATTTAATTAATTCAACGTAATATTTTTTATCTACATTGAACGTAAAACAGCGGCGTAATTAGCAAAAAACTTAAGAAATTTTGACTTTCGTGGTCTACATTGAAGGAATCACCAAATAAAAACTTTACCTCTGAGTAAATAGCAACTCTATTTACACTAAGGTAAAGTTTTTATTTTGCTTTTGCCGCTTGACGTTGTCTTTTGAAGCTCAGAGCTAGGCGGTATGAGCATTCGTTTCGTGCCCTCGGGTGGGGGTGGGTTCTTAGAGTCGCCATAAATACACCTATATTATTCTTGGAGAAGTGCTACAGGTGGCTGTTTACGCGTTGTGACAAGGTGGCCTCTATTTTATACTTTAGATCTCGTTTATAGCCTACTAGCTGCGCCCCGCGGTTTCACCCGCGTTAGTCTCGATCCCGTGGTAATATTGGGATAAAAAGTATCCTATATCCTATTCCAGGTTATGGTCTACCCATGTGCCAAATTTCATCTAAATCCGTTCAGCCGTTTTAGCGTGAAAGCGTAACAAACAAACTCAGTTTTGCATTTATAATATTAGTTAGGACCAGATGAGTAGCTCATTGGGGTTCTCTGACAGCTAAGACAACACACACACATATAAAAATAACATCACGCCTGTATTCCTCGAAGGGTTAGGCAGAAGTGTACCTATAGTACACCCACATATCGCCAGTAATGTTTAAGCCCCATGTAATAGGGGGGGGGCAGCCTATTGAAATTAACCGGGCACAAATCCATACTCCGGGCTGCTACTGAGAAATTCTAGATAGAAAAACCCAATAAAACTTTGCCCGACGCAGGAAACGAACCCAGGACCTCATGCTCAGCAGTAGCGCTTGCGACCACTAGACCAACGAAGCAGTGCAGTGGCAACTAACCCTACTTATGTAATCTAACAGCTGTATGTAATTCTAAGCCACTTATAACATCTCGAATTGTTACCAGCTAATGTAAAAACTGGTGGGAAACACAATTTTCTATGTAGACATTTATATAAATGTCTACTTGGAAGGGTAAATATAAGAGTACTTTTCTACATGTTTTCCTATTTGTGAGTGCCAAAAATCCAAATTTCTAAACATTTATACAAAATCCTTTTAATTTAATTTATTCATTCAAATCAGATACAGTGATCCATATTTTTGTTAGTACGTACACTTAAGCTTTAAGCTTGTACTTTTGCTTTGTTTACTGTCATACACGCACGTCTGTTGCGAGTACTACGCAACTGACCTTCCTGAAGACCATCACCAATAAGGCCACTATGATAGGTCCTGCTAAAGTTCGTTTTTCAATCCCGTAGATTAATTTGACAGGTGCAAATGTCAAATTCCAAATTAAAAAAAAAAAAACATCATTTGAAATGTCAAATTAATCTACGGGAAAAGGAACAAAAGGGCGTCACCCCTTTTTTTTTTTGTTTTTTTTTGGGTGGGAAATCATCAAATGACTTCTCTCGCTCTGGGCGGAGCGGAAGGGCGTGTCAGACTCTTATTGACTAAAACCCACCCGTGTTCCTTCAGTTGCCTGTTGCCAGGGTCCCGGTATCCCTTTCAGACTATTCCGCAACCCTGGCAGGCATCGGTCCTAACGGACCCCGTCAGGTGCGCTGACATCTCTTTGAGGCGCGCGTGGAACACGACGCGCCGTCGACCCGGGCCTGGTCCTTATCGGACGGCGAGCTACCTATTGCTCGCCGTCCGCAAGCCCGCGCCTATGGTGGCCGGGAATCCGCCTGGGATTCCCGACGCCCAAGGTGTCTCCAGCGGCGGCGGTTAGGGGCGTGAGGGCGCAAGCTTTGCCTCTCCCTCACGCGTTCCGCCTCCTCCTTCGCGAGCATCAGTGAAAACGCTGGCAGGGCGTCTCCCCTGCCATCGTTTTCACTCACATCTTTCTTGTTTGTAGAGTTTGTAGTTGTTGTCGCGTTAGTAGGTAAGGATCGTAGCAGGTGGCGTTATATAGTTTCTGTCTACCCCCATGAGAAGGAGGCATGGGGTGAATGTAAGTCAAAGTCAAAGCAAAAATAGGCACATAAAAGGCACTTTTGAACGTCAAAAACAAAGAAATAGAACTGACTCTAGTTGCCCCTTCCAAAAGGTAGTTTTCGTATGGGGTAGCATGTTGAGGTAAGAAAACTACAATTTTATCAATCCTATGTGATTATTCTTTGCCATTTTGACATTTTATTCTATAAGCAGGGAATAAAATAATATCATTAGGCAGACAACCATCTAGGCACACAAGATCTCATCATAAATTCAAAGTTAATATCTCCAAAAGATACGCAGACACTAAAATGTAAGAAAATACGCAGACAGCGCCGGCTGTCACACTAGTATTAAATATACAATGCGCACGCACGGTACGCGGCGTATTAAAATTCACGAGTTAATATCTCAACGGCGTTTCGCTGCCTCTCTGTATGTGCCAAATGCATTGGTGGCGTGATCATTTATGTAGTGTGCGCGTATTGGTACGTGGAGGTGAAAATATGAATGGCAAAATTGGACTCGGGTTGCAAAGTATACGTTTTGTTTTTTTATTTGCTTAGGTTTGTTCAATTTTTCAATGTTGGAGTGAGAATATTGTTTTTTACTTTGCCCCAGGTAAAGGAAAAATGATATTTATTTGTGTCAGTTGGATTTAAAAAAAAACACTTTTTCTCAAACATGCTTGGAAAGTCAAACAATATTTTGACAACCTTCTTCAAGACAAATATAAATTGCGGTACTGGTAGAATACCTATACATGCAATGTTTGTATGAAAATCCATATCTGTCGTGTTTAGCGGCCAAATTTAATACTAAGAAAACTCATTAGCTGTTATGTTATTTAAAAATGGAACGAACTATTTACTTCAACACATGGCAACCGAGGAGGTAACTTTATCATAGATTTTATTTAAATTTCGATTTGCCTTGCAAATAGAGCTGTTTAAAGCAGATAAAGAAGAAAAAAATTAACATAATGGCGCGTGAAAAATTATCGTTGTTCATCATTGATTCTGGAATAAATAATTAATTTACTTAGTTTGAATTTCCGTGCATTATTTGAGAAAAGTACTATACAAGCCTTGGCCGCAACCAGGTATTGTTGGACTCACGTATTGGTTTCGCCCCAGCTGTGCTGCTGGGGAGTTCGTTGCACCGCTTCTTCTTCCCAGCTAAAGCACTAGGATGTGGTGGGAATGATGGGCGTTTTGGAGGACTGTCTTATGTCATTTTGACGTTCGAAAACTGCTGATTCTCAGCCTAATTTGAATAAATTTACCTCCCCCCTACCTTCCTCCCCTTACCTCTTAACACTGTAATTCGTAAAAATTGTAAAGACCAAATTTTTTTAGAGCAGCCCTCTTGCCTGCTCTTCTTCATAGAAAATGACCAATTTGAATCCTGCACCTAGGTTCTGACGTTTCAAGTGATAACAAATATTTTAAAGAATTTGAAAACTTACCGGTACTAAGAATCTCCTCAACTCAGCCAGCGCGTACGCGATCCTGGCATGGGCCTCAGCTGGCGTGGCGAACGCGCTGATCTCGACGTGTAACTCGTCTGATAAGTGTGCGAACTTCGGGTCCCCTGATACGCGCAGTTCTTCCTCCTAGGGGGAAAAGAATTATGTTAACTTGGTTGCTGGTATAGAGCGTTTATTCTGAAAGTGGGCAACGTCGCAAATAGATGCCAAATATTTTGTATGGAAATTTATGAAATATTAGTGAACTAAAATATTGATTATGAAATGCAATAAATAATAACGTAACACCGAATATTTACTTGTAGTTGTAAAAAAAGGAGTTGGAAACTTTCCAAATGCCTTTTTTTTTTAAACAAAAGTCAAAAGTCAAGTCAAAAGTCTAAACATTTATTTCAAATAGGCACATAAGAGGCACTTTTGAACGTCAAAAACAGAAAAATAGAACTGATTCTAGTTGCCCCTTCCAAACACCTAAAACTGGTTACAACTTAAATTCAGTGTTATAATTGCAATTCGTTATCAATATTCTAGTAAGTTAATTAGCGATATTTCATAGTTCCAAAATAATTAAAACAGGTAAATATTTGACAGTTACTTGCGACGCTGCCAACTTTAAGAATCAATCTTAACAATAACTATAGCTGTTAATGAGATTTAAGATTTGGGGTAGAAACTATTTGAAATCGGTTCGCAAAACGTGGCAAAGAAAAGTGTCAGTGTAAGTTTTGAATTTTCAGATCAAATAAAAACCAATACAGAGCGCTGTCAACAGTGACGTGAGATATATATATATATTAAAAACGCAAAAGAATTAAAAAAAATAAAGTAATAAAAACTAAAACCCAACTACGACTAAAAAGGTATAAACAAGACACAGACAGACAAATTAAAAATCCGGAGTCACACGTGTAAGGGCATAAATCAAACAGATTACGTGTGACTTTTTAGTCGTAGTTGGGTTTTCGTTTTTATTACTTTTTTTTTTTTAAATTTCCTGTAGGCACGCACGGGTTTCACTCTGGTTCGTTCAAAATGCAATGTATGCATTTTTTATTTACCTTCTGTCGATCCTTCATAGACCCTCGTCCTAGGACTGCCATCTTGCACATCGTGTCTTCTTGTAACCTCTTCAGCGAGTTGCCTTTAGGACCTAGCAGCTTGCCGACGAAGTTGAACTGTAACAAAGATAATTTTAAAATTATTTTCCTATCGAATTATACGTGTTGTTTTTGATATCCCATAACTCTAGGGTAATATTATTTAAGTAAAAAGAACACAAAATCTCCTAGAATAGTTGTCCAAAAATGCATAGCTTTGAAGATATAATCAATCATAATTAAGACTCTCGATGTGTATAGGTATCTAAGTTTCATTGATAAAAATAAGAGTAATTCATTTTTACCCGACTACGGCGAAGCAAAAAGGAGGGTTATGATTTTGACCGGGATGTATGTATGTATGTATGTATGTATGTATGTATGTTCATCTATTCCCTCATATCTTCTAAACCACTCATCACAATTTGACAAGCGAGGTATCGTTGGAAGCGTCTTGATCGTCCGCTGGTTATAGGCTATGTGACGTCACATTAAATTAAAAATGGCGCCCTCTAAGGACATAAAGTCAGGAACTAAAAAAAAATATTGTTTAATCGTACCATGTTGGGTATCAAATGAAAGGGCTTAATGAGCACATTCCAAAAATATAAATATTATAACCCCAAAAGAATTAAAAAAAATAAAGTAATAAAAACTAAAACCCAACTACGACTAAAAAGGTATAAACAAGACACCACAGACAGACAAATTAAAAATCCGGAGTCACACGTAATCTGTTCGATTTATGCCCTAACACGTGTGACTCCGGATTTTTTATTTGTCTGTCTGTGGTGTCTTGTTTACACCTTTTTAGTCATAGTTGGGTTTTAGTTTTTATTACTTTAATTACCGAGAAATTATAGTTGTTGTTGGCTATATAAAATACAAAACTGTCGGGCGGTTTTGAGTAATTTTATGTGCCTTACGCAAATGTCCTACACATCTGGTAGCGTCGTGTGACGGGTTGTTGAGCTCCTTAAAATTAGGTTGAGCTACACGATGACTGATACATGCGTACCGTCTGTTAGGTTAACTCAACGTTGCAATGGCTCTTTCTTCAAAAGGCCCTTTCACACATGACCCTGCATCGTTTGACTCACACATCTTAATAATATAATGTTTTGATATTAAAAGAGTCAATGACTTCTGAGTTCGTTTCGGCATTTCTTCTCAGGGACCAGGAAATGCCGGCGCCAACTAGTTTTAAATTTTAGAACAAATTGACTTCTAGAAGTGTTTTCTAGAAGATCTACTTACAGAAATAAACATTTAATTTCAATGTTGAAATTTCAATAATATGGAAACTTGAACTATACACGTGTCGAAGCTTTAGAACCATATTAATAGTTCTAATGGCCAGACACGTGTACAGTTCAATCGTGACTGAACGGCGTGACACATTTATTGGTTCTATATGAGTTTGACTACTCGGAAAATGGAGATGAAATGCCCATAATAAATTATAGTACCTACTCTATCTGGAACTTCCCAGTAGCAGCTCGAAGTCTGGATTGGTGCCCAATGGTGGCAATAGGCTCGCCCCCTTTTACATGAGACTTTAACATAACATATAGTATATAGGTACCCATAGTGTATTTATGTTTATATATTTAAGCTTTATGTATTTATTTAAGTATATGTTAATTTTCTTGCGTATACGTGTAGGTATATTTAATATTTTAGTTAAGACCTCGCATAATCATGTTTTTCTCTTCTTATTCTCACACACTATTGTCTACATTTCTTTCTCATTTCTCCTTTCGCAGGTCTGCTGGAAGAAATTTCTTAAGAAATAAGGAGTACCTTTGTACTCATGTTATAATTATGTCGTATCTCCATGTATTTTACTGTGTGTACATAAATAATAAAATAAATAAATATACTAGCGAAATGTGGGTGTACTGCGAGTACACCTCTGCCTAACCATTTGGGGTAACGTTACGTTTCACGTAAGACGTGATGTTATGTTATGAGTTTTTCTAACCTACATTTATCTGCCATCGTTTTCTAGAATATTCTACGGTTAACAGCGTATATTTGTTAGTATCACCAAGGGAATATTTGACGTTGGCTCCTTCTATTTGCTCAAACAGTGGTGACCAACAACGGCGAGATTTTTGACTGTTGGCACAATGAATAGCAAACACTCTCGAGAATTGTTTGGAACAGAGACAGCAATGGACACGACTAAACGATGATATTTTTTTAAGACTTCATTTTTAATGTTCCGTACCTAAAGGGTAAAACGGGAGCCTATTACGTAGGCTATGTCCGTCTGTCTGTCCGTCCGTCCGTCTGTCCGAAGCTTAGTTCAGAGACTGTTGGTACTAGGAAGCTGTAATTCCGTATGGGTAATGGGTATACATATAAATCACGCGGTACCTAGGAAAATAAAACCATCCCCACTTTACGTAAAGTTGGGATGGTTTCTTTTCTCTCGTCCATCCCATGATGTGGAGTATCGTTGGGAAGGTCGTTTAAAAATAATTGGAGTTTGTGAAAACCATTTTTGGATTCAGGGATCCGTTTGCGAAATATTAAGCTTTAAAGTGCTAATTTCAAAAAAATGCTGTCGCTCCATTTAAAATACTGGTATTCAGCTACATCCGGTTAGAGTGGAACCCGACTTCAACATAGTTGGGAAAAGGCAAAGGAAATAAATTCTGATGACTATAGAGACGTGGTCACGCAGTGGTAACGGCCTCGACCTAAGAGTTGTAGGTCGTGGGTTCGAACCCAGACAGGTGCATTACTTTAGTAACTAATTTCATCACCACTGCTTTCAAAACTGTGAATTTTCCTACGGCTGGGACACAGGCCTCCTCCCGGTTAGAGGGAGTGGGCCATATGCCAGCACGCGGGCCCAGTGCGGGTTGGTAGATATCACATCCCTTCGAATTTTTGGTTCTAGGACATCTCACGATGTTTTCCTTCACCGTTTTGAGAGCAGTGGTGATGAAATCATTTTCACAAAATGAATTTTAACATTAATATTAGTATTGATTGCTTCGAATATATTTTCTCTACCTTAACGAAAAATTATCATTCTCTAATTTACCCTAACACCCTGTATAATGATTATACAGGGTGTTAGGGTAAACACCGTTATCCTTGAAATCCGTGGTTTGGTGTCATTTGTAGAACGTAAAATCAATGGAAAATTACTACTTTCTTTTTTCTTTTTTTTAAATTACTTTTTACCACTCGAGTATTTTTCCCTTTCACCTATGCGCTAGGGCAACGAACTTGCGTCTCAACACGGGTGGGGGTCGCGGGACGTGACCTGACCGGCCGCGAAAGAAACCCTACCTCAGTCAGTCAGCTGTTTCGCTAGCGAGCACGGTGTCGGATAGAAACTTTTTAAAATCTTTTAATGAAAATAAACGTTTTTTTTGTTGTTACTCGGTCATTTATTTTTATATTTAAGTCAACTACCCATGGTTTGAGTGACAACGGTGTTCACCCTTACACCCTGTATACAGGAGAGCGCCACGTTGCCAATGGCAGAGGCAACTGCAGCCGTTGACAACATGCCTCACGTGTATTTGAGTAGTTGCTAAAATATACACGTGCCTCTCGTGTGCACACTTACGTTGAACACAGACTATAATCGCCAGATTGTGTGGCAGTGGCAACGGCCTCTTGAAGGTGATAGCTGACAGGCTTGATGAGCTCCATAATGGGACATCTCATCAAAACAACATTTTCTATCATGGCGTATAAGTACTAACATAGATCATGAGCTACAAAGTTATAATTGTTACTTACATTTTATATGTATTCTCGTTGTCAGTGTGGAGCTTTTGTTGGAATAAATAATAATAAAAATAAAAAACTATTACACCAAAGACCGTCTCCATTCTAATCGTATTCCCCAGCACCAGTGCGAAACGTCGTCACTAATTGTCGGTCAGCCAACAGTGTACACACAGCTCCTCACTACAGTTTGCACTACTGGCGGATCGATCAATTAGTTGTTAACAACTTTTCTAGTCTGTGACCCTAATTGGATGGGACCTGAGCGTGTCTAGTAATTGCTTTCTGAAAGCCTGACCAGTTTTCCTATCAAATCTCGTGTGAGTTATCATGATTGGCTGACCGAAATTGCCATAGATAATTAAATTAACTGTCAAAATCAATGAATTGTTATGGTTTAATGTAATAACACGTACCTACACATAGAGAATGGTCTGAACGTTGGCCTCACAAACGTGAACTCTCTGTAGAAAGAGACAAAGTGACTTTCGGCGAATACCCTGTTCGGTTGTCAGGTCAGAACCTGACAAAATTTGTTTTATTTATTATGGTTGAAATTGCTACCAGACAGTTTGGTGATTCAAAGACCCTATAAAACAATATCAAACAGGTTGGTTCCCAACCCATCGGCCTATATTTTGCACCTAACCGCACAAAACGAACCACACTAAAAAATAAAAGTACCAGGGCCACATAACACAGCTAGACATTCCACAATAAATCTCGTGAACTGTTACTTGTTAGCTATCTTATTAACACAATCTCAACCTTCTGGCCTGACAAAGGCCTATTCAGTGTTTATGAAAGAAAATTATATTATCACCATTCCAATTAGACGTTTGATGTAACGTATACGTAACAACACTCTACAACGGCCTATAATTATTTCCACTTCACCGCACATAACGAACCACACTAAAAAATAAACTAAATAAAAACTTTTTACAAAAAAAAAACAACCGTCTTCCAAAAAAACACTAAAACCGTGAAAAAAAACTTTAATTTCGGAAGTCGGTGTCTTTGCTTTTCACTTTTCGTTTTTTGCCACCGACTTCCGAAATTATAGTTATTTTTCACGTTTTTTGCGTTTTTGTAAAAAGTTTTTATTTTTCACTTTTTAGTTGTGGTACCTACCCCACACAAATTCGAATACCACTACCTGCTATGTAAATAACAGTGACGGAGTCAAACAATATATCGTATACATACACTAAGTGGGAAAAATACATAATTATTGAAGCTAACTCAAAAACAACGCCAGCAAAGTAAATGAAATTTATATGGGACCACCTCTGAAGCATGATCTACCAAACAAAAAAGAATCATCAAAATCGATTCATAATTGGCGGAGTAATCGCGTAACATACACAAAAAAAAACAAAAAGATATAGACGAATTGAGAACCTCCTCCTTTTTGAAGAAATCGGTTAAAAATAAAAGTACCAGGGCCACATAACACAGCAAGACATTCCACAATAAATCTCGAGTACTGTTACTTGTTAGTTATCTTATTCACACAATCTCACCCTTCTGACCTGACAAAGGCCTATTCAGTGGTTATGAAAGAAAATGTTATAATCACCACTCCAAGCTTGGTGATCCAAGTCCCTATACCTAATACAGGGTGTCCCAGGAAGTATGGATCAAATCGAATAGGGCCAGGTCCTTTCCAAACTTTTTGATACTGAGAATGTCGTTGCAATTTTTTACGGTTCAAAAGTTATGACTAATTTTCTATCAGGGCTATCAATTTAAATATTTTTTCAGGGCGTTGTAGAGGACTCGCCCTTTCCTTTGGTAATACTGTTACGCAGCTAGAAAACATGTGTTCAATAAGAAAAAACATTTACTGCAAAAGCTATGATCTGCCAAAAATTTTACTCAATTATCGAGCGATTTTTATGGGAAAAAAAATCTCAGGGTCACAAAGTTTAGAAATGACCTTGCCCTCGCCCCTATTTGATTTGATCCATACTTCCAGAGACACCCTGTATAACAAACAACCTACAACGGTCTATTTATTTGCACTTAACCGCACAAAACTGACCACATAAGAAAACGAAAGTACCAGGACCACATAACACAGCAAGATTTTCCACAATAAATCTCGTGTACACATTACAGGGGTAAATAGTTCTACCAGCAAACTACAGATCTGCAGGGATCGCCAATTAAATGGATTTAAAGCCTTTAATCAACAATCGAGCACTTAAGCACGGGTGATTTATTTTCCGAGCTAATTGCGTCGACTGGGAATCCATTGTTTTGTGCTGGGTGTGTATTAGTACTCTAGTTGTGTATCCAGTATACAGTACATATTAAGGCTCGTGCAAACTGGCGCGATATCTCGGGCGCGACAGACGACAACGATGCAGTCAAAAATAAAAATACAATTGGCATATTATTATATCAGTATTCAACTGTTAATCGAATGTCATCATCATCTGCCTAGCCTTTTCCCAACCAAGTTAGGGTTGGCTTCCAGTCTAACTGGATGCAGCTGAATACCAGTATTTTACATGGAGCGACGGCCTATCTGACCTCCCAGTAAATGGGTAATACGATACCCCTTGGCAAGACTGGTTTTCATACTTTCGGGCTTCGGGAGTCTCGGTATGTAAAGATGGTCACCCATCCACGGACCAATCCCGGCAAGCGTAGCTTAGCCTGATGGATCCACCCGTGCGGCTGTTATTACTTAGCCACGAGCTCCTACTGACTCTAACTATTAATCGATCTGATTATGGAGAAAATAATTGTGTAGCTACACATGTACTGCTAAGTTGACAAGTTTCATGTAATTATCATTTTGACACGGCTCTATTGTTTTCAGATAAATCTCGAGGTATATAAACAAGCCCAGAACGGTTTTAATATAGTGTTTAATTGGCTACATGAAAATCTCCTAACACTTAATGCAGAGAAAACCAAACACATTTTATTTACTATGAGAAACACTAACCTGCCAACTACTAACATAAACATTTATGCGCACAAGTGCGGCACGTATGCTGACGATGCATGTAACTGTCCTAGTTTAGCAAAAACCGATCATATGAAATATCTTGGTGTAACGATTGACACAAATCTGAATTTCCGTAAACACATTGATTTGTTATGCACTCGAATGCGTAAATTAATATACATTTTTAAGAATTTACGATATATATCGGACTACAAATTAATTAAACAGGTCTATTTAGCTTTGTGTCAATCCATTCTCACTTATTGTATAACTTCCTGGGGTGGGGCTGCTAAATCAATCCTACTGCCATTAGAACGTGCGCAGAGAGCTATCCTTAAGGTAGCCACCTTTCGCCCATTTAGATTTCCCACACATGAGCTTTACACGGCATGCAAGGTTTTAACCGTGCGTCAACTATTTATATTGAATATAGTACTGCACCAGCACAATAAACTTCCTTATATCCCAACACCTATTGATAAGAGAAGAAAAGACTTAGTTTGCATAAAGCCTCAAACCAGACATACTTTTATAAATAAATTTTATGTATTTTTAGGTCCGTTCTTATATTATAAAATCAATAAGTCTGTAAATATAAATATAGTGTAAATTATAAAAAGTGTAGTGACATGTTGAGTGCATACCTACTGACATTTAATTACTCAGACACAGAAAAATTGCTAGAAGTTATGCAATGAGTTCATTAAATGTTAAGTTAATTTTTTATTTAAAATTTATTATGTATCAATGATAGCTCTATGTACAGTAACATAATAGTCCACTGAATCACTCAGCGTTGTTAAGTGATGGCCTGAAACACAGGTTTGAATAAACCTACATCAGGCAGGTCGCTATTGTATTCATTGGGCCTTTAATCAATATTATATAAGTTATACACTAGATTTATTTTAGGCATAGTTTAATTTTTTCTATATTTCTACTATTAATATGTAACTTTGTTATGATGTAACTTTTATGTAATTTATATGTGAACTTATGAATAAATGATTGATTGATTGATTGATTTTGAAACTGAAATGAAAATTGCATCCACTGAAAATAACCTAAAACTACTACAAATTTACTTTAATTTCGGACAGAGGCGTTGGAAACTGTTTTATGATTTCGGTTCCGTCCGTGGCAATAAAATATTTTTATTTATCCCTTGGGATATAAACTGGATTCGGGATTAAAGCTATTCTATGCTCACTTTCATAATATTGTTCTATCCCTATTTTTGACTTAACACTACCTATGTGAAATTTATTTTATTTGCTTTGTAAAGTATTATATTATTTTAATTATTGTGAATGTGAAAGCTATATGGATCATTTTTTTCTTTTGTGTTTATTATTTAGTTTTAATTAATCTTGGTCTGGCAGTTTGAGTAATTTATGCGGCCTACCCAAATGAATTTTCTTTGGTATTGTTCGTCAAATCGTTAAACTCCTTAAATCTGAGTTGAGCTGCACGATTAACAAATGCGTGCACTGACTGGACAGGTCCACTCAATCTGTGTGGTTCTTTCCTCAAAAGACCATGATCTGACCAAGATTATGTCTGAACTTTAAAAGAGACCTCTGAGTTTGTTTCGGCCTTTTTTCTCAGAGTAGTCAGATAGAAAATGTGATTGACGTGTAAAAGTGTTTGTACAAACCTACTTACAGAAATAAATCATTTATCGCTTACTAATACAAAAAACCGGCCAAAAAAAAACACGATAATAAATTGCTAGTATCCACCAAAATGTTCGGATATTATCACAATTTTCTTTATCTCCTTAATTGTTATTCCAATTACGGTCCCTCGGCGATAAATCGGACGATATCGTCCGACTTCGGACGACGTCAACATTACTAATTGATGCTCATAAAAATTAAAACATTGTTCTTTTTAACTGCCAGTGCGATTTCTTTATTATTGCCTGGGGAGAGAAGGGGAATGAATGAACGAAATGAACGATTTGCCGTTTAAAGGGGGATTGTGCTAAATGGGTGGGAGGTCGTGGCTAAGTAATAATAGCCGCACGGTTCGATACATCAAGTTAAGCTATGCTTGCCGGGGTTGGTCCGTGGTTGGTTGACCATCTTCACATACCGAGACTCCTACGTGACTCGGAAAGCACGTTAAGCCGTTAGTCCCGGCTGTCATTTGTGGATCTTTGACAGTCGTTACAGGTCGTCAGAAGCCCGAATGGCTGACAACCAGTCGTGCCAAAGGGTATCGTATTACTCAGTTACTGGGTTGTGGAGGTCAGATAAGCAGTCGCTCCATATAAGATACTGGTAGCTGCATCCGGTTAAACTGGAAGCCGATCCCAATATATTTGGGAAAAGGCTAAGCAGATTTAACGGTCCGTAAATTATAGGAATCAGCCATAAATTGCATGAAGTGTGAGAACTCCCATACATACCTTTCTACCTCCATAGGTACCTTTATGTCCCTGAGCCTCGAGCGATGCAAACTGAGCACGGCCAAAGAATGAGATCCCACAAGTTAATCAGTGTGGTCTTCACAACACAAGCGATTGATAAGGGTTAACAGCCCGCATGTCGATGGGTACTGGTCCGAACACACATGACTGAACGTTGTCCGTTGTAGGGTTTAATTCATTATCCGAACGATTGCTCTGTTTGTGGTGTGGGTTACTGTACTTACGCAAGTTTTTACCCGACTGCACAAAAAAGGAGTGTTTTGTTTTAACTACATATTATTAGCTATTTTGTCCTAAATAATATTATAAATGCGAAAGTGAGTTTGTTTTATGTTTGTTACGCTTTCACCCTAAAACGGCTGAACGGATTTGGATGAGGTACACAAATAAAACATGAACAACGCGACGACCGCGAGCTCGCGCGACTATCGCTTTTGGCGCCGCTTTTCTATCGACGAGCGCAGTAACGTCTCGCGTCCCACACAGTATTCGCCCCAGTATGGCCAGAGCTTAAATGTCAGATCTGCTAACTGCTAACAACAATCATATTACAGGACATGACATTTGAAAACAGATTCAATCCTAAATGCCTTTCAAAAATCAGATTGTGATCACTATCAGTAATTTTATTCTCTCATACAATAATGAGTACCATATTTGTGTCGATGATATAAACAAGTGGCCCGCATGATTGCGAACTGCGATCACTGAGAGATGAACAAACATGGACTCAGAAAGCATCGAGTAACCTGGGTAGGGATGTCATAGATTTTTACACATTTTGTGATTACTTAAACTCACACACTGTGTTATTAGTATTATTTGTAATGTAAAAATGTTAGGAATATTGTGATATTGTATAGGTACCTACTTTTACAATGTTTGTAAATATGTGAGCACCATGTATCTGTCATATAATTTTATTAATCAATTTATTTGTAATTGCTCCATTTTTAATTCTTTTTACAAATTGTGGTACAGTAATCGTATTCTTGGTGCATCGTATTCACATGCAATTGTAATTGATGTATACAAAATATTGAAACCATTTTTTTAAAAGAGTTACGGTGGAGTTTCTTTCCCATTCTTCTCCATACAAAAACTACCTTTTGGAAGGGGCAACTAGAATAATTTCTATTTCTTAGTGTTTTTGACGTTCAAAAGTGCCTTTAATGTGCCTATTTGAAATAAATGTATTGACATGGACTTTGACTTTGATGAAAATTCAAACTGGCGCGAATTGTCCCAACAACGCACGTGTTGTTGTGTGTTGTTGTTGGCACCAATGATCAGAAATGTCAAACTTTTATTGGTAATGTTGAATACGAGGCGTTTGGCTAATTTAAATGTCTGTTGTCTTTTATTTTTAACCGACTTCTTCAAAACGGAGGAGGTTCTCAATTCGTCTGTATGTTTTTAATTATTGTAATGTGCGTTTTTTTTTAGCAGAATAAATACAAGTTTCCTTTTTTTATTTTTCTAATTATCATTTAAACTATCGACGATAGCAGTCTCGTCCCGCCAAGTATTCGCCCCGGTTTGGCCAGAGCTACACTACATAAATATTCTATCCTAATTGTTTGATGTTTGTTACGCTTGCACCCTAAAACGGCTGAACGGATATGGATGAAAGGCACACATATAAAACATAAACAACGCGTCGAGCGCAGTAACGTCTCGGAACTACAGTATTCGCCCCAGTGTGGCCAGAGGTTAAATGTCAGATCTGCTAATTAACTGTCATTAACAATTGACATGAGATTTCATACCAGATTCAATCGCATTTGCCTTCAGGCCATTACCAGTAATTACATTTACTCATACATAATGAGTACCATACTTGTATCGATGATATAAACAAGTGGCCCGCATGGTGCGCTAGCTGAGAGATGTACAAACATGGAGGCCGAGAGCATTGAGTGGCCTGGGTAGGGGTTAGAGTGAGAGAGACGAGCGGTTTTGTAGATTTTTTTTCTAAAATTCTTCTTCTTTCCGTGTGGTTAGTGACTAACCTTTTTTTTTACTCGACAACGTTAGTTAAGATTAACGTCAAGTTATGATTTTGACCGGTATGTATGTATGTATGTATGTATGTATGTTCATCTGTTCCCCCATATCTTGTAAACGACTCATCACAATTTGAAAAATGAGGTATCGTTGGAAGCGTCTTGATCGTCCGCTGGTTATAGGCTATGTGACGTCACATTAAATAAAAAATGGCGCTCTCTAGAGGACATAAAGTGAAAAAATATATTTAATCGTACCATGTTGGGTATCAAATGAAAGGGCTTAATGAGCACATTTCAAAAATATATATATTATAACCCCAAAAGAATTTAAAAAAAATTAAAGTAATAAAAACTAAAACCCAACTACGACTAAAAAGGTATAAACAAGAGACCACAGACAGACAAATTAAAAATCCGGAGTCACACGTGTTAGGGCATAAATCAAACAGATTACGTGTGACTCCGGATTTTTAATTTGTCTGTCTGTGGTCTCTTGTTTATACCTTTTTAGTCGTAGTTGGGTTTTAGTTTTTATTACTTTAATTTTTTTTAAATTCTTTTGGGGTTATAATATATATATTTTTGAAATGTGCTCATTAAGCCCTTTCATTTGATACCCAACATGGTACGATTAAATATATTTTTTCACTTTATGTCCTCTAGAGAGCGCCATTTTTTATTTAATGTGACGTCACATAGCCTATAACCAGCGGACGATCAAGACGCTTCCAACGATACCTCATTTTTCAAATTGTGATGAGTCGTTTTTTTTTCTTTTTTTGATGGTAGGAAATCATCCAATGACTTCTCTCGCTCTGGGCGGAGCGGAAGGGCGTGTCAGACTTTTACTGACTAAAACGAACCCGTGTTCCTTCAGTTGCCTGTTGCCAAGGTCCCGGTATCCTTTTCGGACATTCCCGCAACCCTGGCAGGATCAGTGACTAACCTGGTGTCAGAGTTTTAAAGCCTCCCATGAGCCTGTGACTTGGCTTCATATGCCGTTGAGAAATATCTCTCAGGCATGCTGGTTTCCTCACGATGTTTTCCTTCACCGTTTTTAATAATACGCACATGAATCCGAAAAGTCAGAGGTGCGTGTCTTGGGTTCGAACTCGAGACCTATGACTTGGCAGTCTGACGGTCACACCACTAGGTTAACCCTGCACTTTCTAAAAGTGAAATAATAAAACTACTAAAGTAGGTTATCAAAGTTATTACTTCAGCTTGAATATCCCACTGCTGAATAAAGGTGGAAGGCGTACTCTACTCATATCCAAAAGTTCCGTTGATGTACGGATTGAGCACGGTTGCTCACCGCGTATCGGCATTAAGGGCCCACCCTACCTCAAATTGCTTAGCATGATCCTCCGTTATGCCAAAAATACTGCAGCATTAAACATGTTAAAGTTGGATATACAATAATAATACTAAAAATAGAATACAAGTATGAGAGCGATGGAAAGGAGCATACTAAACATACAAAGAAAACATAGAAAAAGAAACACAGAAATAAGAAATACAACAGAAATAATAGATGCTTTGGAACATTCTCAAAAACAAAAATGGAAATGGGCGGGTCATATTGCACGTATGGACAAGGAAAAATGGACACAGAGAGTAACTACCTGGCAAGGACCAACAAACCAAAGGAAAAGAGGTAGACCGAAAGAAAAATGGGTTGATGAAATAATAAGAAAAGCCGGTGAAAATTGGATCACAAAGGCAGAGGACAGACAAACGTGGAGCAAAATGGAGGAGGCCTCCACCCTTTGAGGGGTCCATATTGAAATTATAAATTGTTTTTTGAAAATAGAATATATTTAATATTTTAGAAATCTATATAAAATTAAAGAAATTATTTTATTAATTTAGAAATTATTTGTTATGATATTGTAATTTTGTAATCATGTATGAATTGTAATGAATTTGTTATTTTATGCATGTACATTGATGTACTAGTAATTTTATGATATATTTGTTTTTTAATAAGTCATTCATTATGGAAATAAAGAGGCTATAATAATAATGTTAAAGTTGAGGATTGATGCTAGGTCCTATGTTTCACGAAAACACGATAATAGAAAAAAATTACAAAGTCACCTCTAAACTGAACTATAAACCGCTGGTATTAAAAAAATACTTCAAAATTAGATGATGAAACTTTGCATAATAACTGAACTAACTATAAAGCAGGACTTATTTTTTTTTAATTACCATTATTTTTATCGTAAAAAGCAATTACCTAAACTATTCGAGGCTTGAGAACCGCCAGCGCCACCAGGCCGCGAGTATAATGCGAGCGAAATAAAATTTGAGGTAGCCTTAAAACAATCGACGCGCGCGAACCCATACCGTATCCCGCGCGGGATTCGCCTAAGTGTGTAACTTTACTTTCCAATAAATTCACCGTACGTCAGCTTGATAGCCAACCTGTCATTAACAAAAATCACTCGCTTTTCACTTATACTCTGTACCAACATCGATCGTAACTGCGCTGATATAAAGTGGTCTCCTAATTGTCATTTACGGCCTTATATCAGGCCATTATAGTTACAATAAAGTACCTAATGTGATTGGTTAGAGGCCGTATCCTGAACGACTAGTGATGGGCAATCCCGGGATGGGACGGTCAATAATCCGGGATTGGAGTCCGTAAATATTTTGTTATGAGGGTTATTTTATTGGGTTCATAGTGAATGTGCTGTTGTGATTCTTTTAGAGGTAAGTAGAATTGTAAGTTGTATACATTCAATTTAGTTTGATTCTTTTTGCAGTATTTTAAGCAGCTGTTAAGCGAAACTTAAGCTGGGGAGTTTGTTCCGCCACTTCTTCTTCCCAGCTAAAGCACTAGGAAGTGGTGAAGGGTGGGCGTTTTGGGGGATTGTCTTATGTAATTTTGACGTTCGAAAAGTGCTGATTCTCAGCCTAGTTTGAATAAATGACTTTTGATTTTGGTTTAGGGGCGTGTGCGTGAGGTAAAGTAGGTTAATGGATCCCAAAAATGAGTCTGTGGGGGTAAATGATCCAGCTTTGGGTAGATTATTTACTATGAAGTGTTTGTGCATGAACAATCACTAGAAATATTACCAATATGTAATAGGAGAGTTACGGGGATGGCGGAATATACGTATTATTATAAAGTATGCTTCATTATGATATTATCCAGCAGAGTTACACACAATCAATCTGCCTGCCTTTTCCCAGCTATGTAGGGGTTGGCTTCCAGTCTAACCGAATGCAGCTGGATAGCAGTATTTTACATGGAGGACTGCCTATCTAACCTAACCCAGTAACTGGGTAATACGATACTCCTTGATAAGACTGGTTGTCAGACTTTCGGGCTTCTGACGACCCGTAACGACTGTCAAGATCCAAACAAGCAGAGTTACACACACGAACGTAAATAAAATCCGGGATTTAAAAACAAAACATCACGTCATAAAATGATGTGGGATGTGCTCACAATCCCGGGACACGTGACAGCACTAGTAATGACTCCACGGTGGCCTATTAGCTCTCTATTTGTAGCTCCGGGATATCGTCTGCTCTCTCTACGTGATAGAGATTTTATATTCACATACTTAGGATGTAGAGTGCTGGATTTTCGGCCTAAGAATAGAATGATTAAGGTTATATTAAGGCTTTTTGGTACGTGGTAGGGCGTTCTATAGGAGTAAGTGAAGAATACATCTTTTATCTGTACCTACATTCATAGTAAATAAAATTTTGATTCTGATTCTGACTTCAGGGTGCTCAGGTTGATTTAAATCATTATATAATTTGCATTATTTTGGTGATTTGGAAACATGCCGTAATAGATAGATAGATAAAACGTTTATTTGGTGCACACAAAAGACATAGCACAACATACAAAAGGACGGTTAAATAATAACTAATTACATAATAAATAATTACATAATAACTAATTAGATAATACATAATTACATAATAACTATTTACATAATAAATAATTACATAATAACTAATTACATAATAACTAATTACATAATAAATAATTACATAATAAATAAATAACCACAAGGTACCAAAAGACGAAAAAAATAAAATAAAAGAAAACTGTTATGATGTTGTGTGTGGAATAATAGACATTTTGACTTGATACTTGTTTATATTTATTTGGATATAACATTAACCAGACGGGACCTCTTTACATCAGAGCGAGACATATTGGAAAGGACCGGAACCGGAAGTCGAGATGATAAGCTGTCTAAATAGGGATGTCCCAGACCGAATACAGATAATCAATGTTTAGTAGTTGGGTTGTACTAGCAAAAACAAGACACTGTGATGACAATATTGTCTATGACACACTAATGACTATTCTTTATGAGATTCTTTCTCCGAGTTTGATAACACAATGAAATAAATCAATGTAGTTTCATATTAAAATTAGAATCAAAATGTCGCATTTCTAGCCTATAAAACTTAAACATCATGGCTACTTTGAACGTCTACGAATATTCGTAGTACCTGCTACGAATATTTGTAGCAGGTGCTACGAAACTGATGCTACGACGCTACGAGCCTTCATAGAAAAATGACTTTTAAAATATTTTAATTTACGCTCACGCGCACTACTAACTTTTAACAACGTCACAAGGACACTACACTGTCCAGGATACATCACAAAAACGACTCAATTACCTTTGTCACCCCGCCCTATTAACACAACCCATCAAAAACATTTCACGAATTCACAGCTTCATGTTACTCGGATTGGCGCGATTTTTTCTGTTAACAATGACAGAGGAATGAAAGAGAAATTGGCTATAGAGGCAGTGTTATGTAGACTGGTTTGTTTGTAATACGAGGTGACAGGGCGATGCCACATTGGACGGTAATATGAGGTTTAAGGCACCTGTTCCACAGCCGACGAGGAAGCGACTAGGTATCAACGAAGCGTACAAAAGAAATTACAATTTAATAATGTTATTCAAATTATTTTTGTTATTTTAAATTAGTGTCTGTGGAGTTTCTTGCCCGTTCTTCTCCATAGGTTCTCTCATATTTCTGTCTGACTGATTCCTTTATAATTCAAAAGTGTCTGTAAATGGTTTAATTGAAATAAATGCTTTGAGTTTGAGTTCAAACAAAAATTGTCGAACAAAGTGGTGTGATGTAAAGTTTAAACCTTGTAAATACAGATTAATTTGTTACTGATTCCCTATAATAAGTGATTGCGTAAGAATTTAACCAGAACAGGGTTTGTTTACACTTTCATCACATACTTTTGGAACAGACAATACCATGTGCGAAGCTTAGCCGTGGGCAGTTGTGGAGCGGCACCTTAAGTGCGACGATACATTGGAAATGCGACACGTGACGCGATTTTTAGTCGCAGGTGTGAGGGTGTTTTAACATTTTAACTGCTTGAATCAGCAAGCCTTTTGATCTTTGGGAGATTGGTATGAAATAGTTTCTTTTTGTTTGTTGAAAGTTTGTGTCATTAACTTCCATTTTTGAGGCATAACAAGCCACTAGTTGCCAAAAACACAACTACTTTTTTATATAGTTAATTGATTCAGGCGTGAATTTGCGGAAATCTACTATGAAATACAATAGACGTAGACATATTTAGTAACCTATTCCGCTTAACTATTCTTCAAGAGTCATAAAAAACCCTGTAAGAAATCGACACGTGTCTCACCTCTCAACGAGGCATCTTCAGGATGACGATTGACCAGTTGCAAACCAGAACACGACGCACGAAACATGTGTCAATTTCTTACAGGGGTTTTTTATGACTCTTAAAGAAAAGTTAAGTGGAATAGGTTATTAAATATAAATACGTCTATTGTATTTTATATTTTTTTTATAGAAAAATATTGTTATTTAAGCCTTGTACAGTCAAACAAACGGACTTTTACATCTATCATAGTACCAAGTATCATGGTTCCATCAATTGCAGTTTGTTATCGCTAATGGTACTTTTTGTGGATTATATCGCCCTAAGGGAGCGATTTGATTTATCTCCGTAAGGTTTTTATAGCCATGGGGTTTTAATCCTTATTGATCGTCATTCGGATACGGTTTTTAGTGACTTTGGTTTCCATTATTAGGAAATACAGTGTCGTTTTTTACACAGGGTGAATTTATACGAGCGGTTCTGGGTTCTCGGTCTCGGGCAAAGCGTTATTGAGTTTTCCATTAGGAATTTCTGAGCAGCAGCCCGGAGTTTGGATGTTGGCAGTGTGACACCCCCGCGTCCCGTGGATCGGAAAGCTCGCTAAGTCGTTGGTCGTACGCCTGATCTCTCTCCGGTCGTGTCGGATTGCCGTCCCATCAGACTATGAGAGTGAGGGCAGAGAGAGTGCACCTGTGTCTTTGCATACACTCGTGCAATATAATATGTCACGTATCGATGGCTAGGCTTCGCTGAGAAAGGCCGTCATGGGAGAAATTGACTTGTATGTATATTCGTATGTCATAGAAAAAATACGTTGTAGTAATTTTATATATTTTATGTTAGAGCAGTGGTGGCCCAGTGGTAACGGCCACGACTTACGAGTTTTATGTCGTAGGTTCGAACCCTGACAGGCGCTTTACTTTGTGTACATTATTTCATCGCCACTGCTCTCAAAACGGTGAAGGAAAACATCGTGAGGAAACCGGCATGTCCTAGAACCAAAAATTCGTAGAACACGTCTTCTACCAACCCGCACTGGGCCCGCGTGTTAGATTTCGGCCCACTCCCTCTCACAGAGAGGAGGCCTGTGTCCCAGCAGTGGGAAGATTATAGGCTGATTATGCTATGTAATGCTATAGTAATTTTATCGTAATTGGCCGACTCTTAAACTCGTCCGAATGAGTTAAATAATAAATCCTAGCTTATGTTTCTTCTAGCATATTTACTGTATTCTACAGAGTAGTACAAGCATCATAATTTACTATATTGTGTACTAGCGAAACGTTTCTGCTTCGTAAAGTTACCAATAACTAAGAAATTACTGGCACATAAACTTTATTTAAACTATGTTTACTCTGTAAGTGAATTTTGTAAATTCTTTTGAGTAAATAAATATCTTTAACCGTAATAACTAAGAAATCTTTATATCTTATATTAACGTATTATACACATAAACCTTCCGGAATAAATTCTCTAATCGTTTAGAAAATTTATTCCGGAAAGTTTATGGTGAAAACCTCATCAATATCTGTTGCATAGTTTAGAAGAACAACGTGGACATACAGACAAACACGAAAAGCGACTTTTAATTTCTAATGTATAGATTATACAGTGTAGTTTAGGCATAAATAAAAGAAAATTATAAAACGTTTTCGCACAAAATCCTTATCTAAAGTCATTTATTGAAATTATACTAAAAATCGGCACTTATTGAAAGTCAATCTCATCTATCCTAACCAAAAACAAAATGTACAGATTTTTTTGTATTTTAAAGATAGAGTAAACGACGATGTCACTTTGCTAAAGTGTCGTTTCGATTATGGGTCGTTTTGCTAATAGGACCATTTGCATTTAAGACGTTTTGATACGGAGGGGTCTGAGCTAGTATTAACTGAGTGACAGACACCGGATAAATTACATAAGACAGTCCCACAAAGCGCCCCGCCTTATTTGGGAAGAAGAAGTGGAGCAACAAACTCCCCAGAAGCACAGATGTCTGTTAATTTAGAAGAACACAAAACAAAATATTTTTTACCTTTTTTCTTCTCAGAAAATAAATTCGCAAAAAAAACCGCCAATACAAACCGAAGCTGCCGCCTGAGTTTCCAAAGTAAATTCATGTAATTTTTCAACGTGTAATAGCGAGGAAATACTTGATAGCCATATTCGTACGTGGGGTACTATTGTTACCACGGAGTAGTAAGTCAATGGAGTGCTCATACGTAGAAATGTCTGTAGAATTTCCATTCAACAGACATTTATACGTCAAAGAATTAAGTAGTGCCGTCGAAGAAAGAAAGATTCGGTAGGGCAAAGTGTGCTTGGGATTTTCCATTAGGAATGTTGTTGGCAAGGGTTGATGGCAATAGGCTCGCCCCTTATTCACCCCTATTCTATCAACCCCAGTTATGATTTAATCCATGTGGGTTAAACCGTAACTGGTGAAATGCAGGTACCTATAGACACGCCCCCTCCCCCCCTCTGCTTGACCCCTATGTAAAGGCTAGATTATGTATTGCAGTGGCATTCAATAGTGAAATATTACGCGGAAGCATAAAATGTAATGTGTTTAATAGTTGTCGATGTCAATGGAAAAGTGTTAAAATGATATACACCTAAATTATAAAATTATTTGTATTTGATGCTGTTGATGCACATCACGTATGTATGTCCTAAGGCCTATTTTATGGCAGGAATAGACTAAGAATTAGATAAATAGATAGAATACTATTGTGCAGCATAAAAAATAGAACCATAAATAAAAACAACACACACAATACATGAAGAGAAATCACAGGCCAGACACGAAACACAGACAAGTTGATGAAGCTATTTATGTCATTCACATTCTCACTCCATTTACTACCTACTCAACATTCAGTAGCGAGAGTGATGCTTTATTTATCATACGCAGAGCTATGGAATGAGGGGTGTATTCGCTCATTCGAGCAAAATTGAGCGTTGATGCAAACAAGAACGGGTTCCGTAGGCCTCTGCAATGTTTTCATTCGAGTTTTATTAGATAAACCAGGACTGCCTCATTGGACTAGTGGTCACAATCGCTACTGTTGAGCATGTGGTCCTGAGTTCGATTCCCAGGTCAGGCAAAGTGTTATTGTGTTTTTCTATCAGGAATTTCTCAGCAGCAGACTCTGGAAGTCTGGATTTGTGCCCGGTTGAAGGCAATAGGCTCGCCCCCTATTACATGGGACTTGAACATAACTGGAGAAATGTGGGTGTAAATGTTAAAGTACACCTCTGCTTAACCGTTCTGGGAATTGCGGGCGTGATGATTATTTGTGTTTTATAAGATTGCGAAAGAGGAAAGAAGAATGGCGAATGCGCAAACATTTTGTTTATTTCGGAGATAAAAGTTGGAAATATGATATCGTTTGTTTAATAAAGTGATTCCGGTTTTTCGGAAATGTCGTAGTAATAGCTTGTAGTTATAAAAAATGAAGAGAAAAACGTAATCTTTCGGAATTATAGCTCTTTTATAGTTTGTCTGATTTAGCCAAAAAATGTATGGACGGTGATTCCGTCCGACGGGTCCTTTGGCACACAGATTTATACCATAACCTGGCTTAGGACATAGAACACTTTTTATCCCGGTAGTATGTTCCCGTGGGATAATGTCCGACATCCACGCGGGTGAAGCCACGAGCATAAACTATTGTCCCATACGAAGGTTTCTACTACATCCACAAAAACATGTTTGTGCAACGTCACCATTCCATCAATTTCACTAATCCAAATAACCAATTACGGAACCCTAAACGTTTTGCGTTCCGTGTTCGTGTATTAACGCACGTGCAACTCCGACAGAACGATATTTTTATGTCGAAACGATTTCAATTCGTCTACCAAACGTGGCTGTGCGAGTGTCCTTATTTATGTGCGCGAAAATACCGCTGTTTATTATATTCAGGAACAAACAATTTTGTGGTAGAGAGAGCGATTGTTTTGATTTTCAACTTTGTTTTGTTTGGACTAACTATGAATAGGCAGTAGGTAAGTACTACCAACTTTAGAAATATATTTTGTATTTATTTTGCTACTAGCTGCGCCCCGCGGTTTCACCCGAATAAGCCGCGATCCCGTAGGATCATCGGGATAAGAAATATTCTTTGTCCTATTACAGGTCATGGTCTGGTCATGGTCCTGTGCCAAATCTGTTGCCGATTTGCAAGAGATTTGGCTTCAGTTCAGTCGTTTTAGCGTGAAAGCGTAACAAACAAAAAAACTAACTTTCGCATTTATAATATTAGTAGGATTCTATTTTTGGCTGCCTTTGAACTGTGAAGATTCTTGTCGGCTCTTCTCCATAGGAAACGACTAATTGTGACCCTGCGTCTTCTGACGTTTCATAGGTGCCCATGTAGGTTTATGTGAAATAAAATATTTTTAATTTGAAAATACATCTCTGTCTAACGCTGCGGGGAATAGAGTCGTGTAGTTTTTAGTAAAAACTACGCTTCCAGAGATTTTTTCAGCTAAAAACATTTTTCGTGTTTCGTAGTTCCCAGTTACAGTTTGTTACGGCGATCGTCACATTTGCTAACTATACCGCCCGAGAGTTGCAAAATAGTACTTTGTAGGCCCGGCCTGTGTGGCGACGTCCTAATTAATTATGAATGAATAATTAACACTGCAGTCTAAAGGGCCCGTGTGAATTTTGAACACACTGATGTATGGACGACTAGGCTTTTAAGTATACTACGCATAGATAATGTAGAAGCGAAAGTATAATGGTTGGACGGATTTGGGTGACAACGGTAAGACTTTCCTGGGTATCCTCTGACTTGTTCTTACCACACTTTGTCGGATTTTAGTTCATTCTAAAGAAACAAAAAAAACGTATTTAAGTAACGGGACTCGCACAGGAAGATCTGTGCCCTGTTTATCAAAACTTACAAGCCTTGTATTACAAGCATATCAATCAATCTGCCTAGCCTTTTCCCAATAATAATAATAATCATTTATTTGCAATAAATATGGTATACAATGGTGTTAAAAGATAATTATAATGGCACAAACATGTTTAGCTAGGATACGACATAGCAAGCAAAATTTGAGGGTTATTGACAATATTACAACAAACGTCATTAACATTTTTTATCCATAAATTCTTTTAAAGAATAGAAGCTATACTCATTCAACCACTTGTACAACTTTATCTTAAATAATCTAGAATTTAATGTTTTGAGTTGAATTGGTATCTTATTATAAATACGCACACACATTACTAGGCAGTTTTTGTTGTATTTGGCAAGTCTTGGCAGATCATTCAGAACTAATTTATACGGATCTCGCCTATTCCGAGGATTTACATCATTTGCTGTTTTAAATTTTTTTTTTCTTAACTACGAACATACATATTTCATAAATGTACAGAGATGGCAACGGTAACAAACCAAGTCTTTTAAACACTGGTCGACATGAGTCATCCGGTTGAAGGCAACATATTGCTCTTATGCATTTTTTTTGAGCGACAAATGCTCTATTCCGGTCGGTACTGTTTCCCCACATTACAAGACCATAGCGTAGTAATGATTCTACATACGCATGGTATGATATAATAGCAGTTTTTTCGTTCGTTACTTTTTTGACTTGTTTCAGTGCATACACGAATTTATTCATTCTAATACTAACATTATCTACGTGTTCTTTCCAGTTTATATCTTTATCTATTATTACGCCTAAGAACTTTGCATGTGTTACTTCATTGATTCTATTTATATTAATTTTGATATTTAATTTATTATTATTTGATTGATTAAATTGAATATAAACGGATTTATCTAAATTTATTTTCAAATGGTTCATGTCAAGCCAATGCAATAATGTGTCTATTGTATTATTAATATCCAACTCATGATCTGTAATGGTACTATTCTTTTTATCAGATGTCACTAAAATAGATATATCGTCGGCAAATAATATTTATGTTTGGTTATTTTTATAATGTCATTTATGTATAAGATAAATAATATTGGGCCTAGTACGCTTCCCTGTGGAACGCCATATTTATTATATTTATATTCCGAGGAGTAGGAAATCATGTCTTTATTTTTAGTAATTTTATTGATAACGACACATTGTTGTCTATTACTTAAATAGGACGTTAACCACTGAAGTGCAGGTCCCCTAATCCCGATAACCTCTAACTTATCTCTCAATATATCGTGTGACACCAGATCGAAGGCTTTCGATAAATCAAAGAAAAGCCCAGTAGTCAGATGATTATTGTTAATATTTGAAAGTATTTCTTAAGAGAGAAAATGGCTAACGATGTGGATTTGGTCTTTTGAAACCCAAACTGCTCGTTACTTATTATTTGGAACTTATAGCAGAAATCAGTAAGTCTTTTATACATACATTTTTCGTATATTTTAGAGAAGATAGGTATTAAAGTTATGGGTCGATAATTATTGATATCAAATTTATCTCCCTTTTTGAATAACGGTTTAACAACAGATAGTTTTAATTTATCGGGGAAAATTCCAGCTAAAAATGACAAATTGATTATATGAGTTAAGATACCAGTCAGTTCATTGCGGCAGGCTTTTATGATTTTTGTGCTAATTTCATCATAGCCCACTGCTGTGGTGTTGCGTAGAGAGATTATTTCCTGTCGCACCTCACTTTCCAGCATAGGTTTGAGAAACATAGAGTTGACACTTATATTTTTTCTAAAGCTTTGGCCTACACTTTTTTGAGTTTGTACATGCGTTAAATTTACATAATAGTCGTTGAAAACAGAAGCCATTTCTACAGGATCTGTAATTACGGCATCATTTAACTTTAAAATTTCTATGTTGTCTTTGGGGGTATTATTATTTATTTCATTTTTAATGACAGTCCAAGTAGCTTTGCATTTGTTATCCTGTGAGTTAATATATTTTATATTTGCATTCTTTTTTGAACCGTAAACACATTTCTTTAGTAAATGGGAATAATTTTTATATTTAGTTTTATTAGTAGAATTTTTATTTTTGTAGTACTGGTAACGCAGTCTCCGTTTAGTTTTGCAACTTTGCCTTAAACCTTTGCTTATCCACTTTTGAGTGTTTTTACTTTAACTCTTAACTTGGGAAAACAGAGAGTGTAGAATAGGCACACCAATTCATGAAAATCACTGAATGCGGAATTTGCACCAGTATTTTGATATATGTTGGACCAGGAAAGGTTATGAAGGCATTCTTTAAATTTCCGGATATTATCTAAGTGGTAATCTCTTTTATAAATGTAGTATATTGGTGCTTTTTGTGGTTTATGTTTAGTAGGAAAGCTTAGCATTTGAGCTGTGTCATGATCGGATAGATGCAGAGGTAGCACAGTTGCAGTTGCGTTATCAATGTTGCTCAAGATATGGTCAATACAAGACAGTTTACGTGTAGGAACAGTGATATGGATTTTCAAATTAAAATTACTGCACAAGTCTTGCAACTCCTTTGTTATGTTACCTTTTTTTAGCGTATTTATATTGAAATCACCGGCTACAATAACATTTACTTTAGATTTGTATTTATTTAGCAAATCATGTAAAAGTTTATGCAACTTAGTTAAAAACTGATTTGGATCAGATTGAGGTGTTCTATAAACACATATAACTACTAATTTACTACACATTAGCTCTATGCCGCAGGCTTCAAATGTATTTTGTGTTGCATAACTTTTGACGAACGATAACTCCTTATAATTTAATCCTTTTTTAACTAATATACAAGTGCCGCCCCTTTGCTTTTCTCTACAGAAGTTGGAAGCCATTTCATAGTTATATAATTTGACATAATTTTCAAAGCCTTTTTTTATAAAAGTTTCAGATAATCATATTACATCTAGATCATTATTTACTTCTTTTAATTCTTGAATAGTTATTTTTAGTAACTATAGTTTAGATAATACGCTAGCAATATTTTGATGAAATATATAACTATGTTGGGGTCGGCTTCCAGTCTAACCGGATGCAGCTGAATACCAGTATTTTACATGGAGCGACTGCCTATCTGACCTCCACAACCCATAACTGGGTAATACGATACCCTTGGTTAGACTGGTTGTCAGACTTTCGGGCTTCTGACTCGTAACGACTGTCAAAGATCCACAAATGACAGCCGGGACCAACGGCTTAACGTGCTTTCCGAGGCACGGAGGAGTCTCGATATGTGATAATGGTCACCCATCCACGGACCAACCCCGGCAAGCGTAGCTTAACCTGATGGATCGACCCGAGCGGCTGTGATTACATAGCCTTGTATTACAAGCATGTTTCCTGTAAAAAAATTCATTATTATAAAAAAAAAACTACACGTGTAAATGACATGTTACAAGTGTCATTATTTAGTTCACAAGTACTTAATTTTTTACGATTTTATACGTGATTTTGTTTATCAAAAAATTCTTTGTAAGTTACAACTTGTAGAAAATCATAGCAAATCCTGAGGGTGTCCGGCGACTCTCTATTCTGTCTTACAAGTTTATAAGTGTCGTGCTTTTAGTATCGCAATCAATTTTTAAATTAGATTTTCTTTTTTTTTGTGTGGTCAAAAGAAGAAATAACCATGTCATTATATGCACTTTTTCTTGAGGAGTTCGTGGCTACTTAGCCAGAACTCCTCAAGAAAAAGTTCGAAAAAGATCGACTCGTGTGGCTGTTATTACTTAATAACAGCCACACGAGTCGATCCATCAGGTTAAGCTACGCCTGCCGGGGTTGGTCTGTGGATGGGTGACCATCTTTGCATATCGAGAGTCTTCCGTGACTCGGAAAGCACGTTAAGCCGTTGGCCCCGGCTGTCATTAGTGTATCTTTGACAGTTGTTACGGGTTGTCAGAAGCCCGAAAGTCTGACAACCAGTCTTACCAAGGGGTATCGTATTGCCCAGTTACTGAATTGTGGAGGTCAGATAGGTAGTCGCTCCATGTTAAATACTGGTATTCAGCTGCATCCAGTTAGACTGGAAGCCGACGCCAACAATCAATCTGCCTGAACTATGTTGAGGCAGATTGATTGCAAAAATTGCTGTTTCTGGCAAATAAATCAATTAATTAATTCTCTCAAATAAAAATAAACTTGTACTTACTTTTGGATGATCTCGAACCGGCACGACGACTCGCACGCAGACTTTGACCGGCTTATCTCGTGTGATATCCAGCATCCTTCTCTCACCTCGCCATTCACCTGGGAACAATGAGAAACAAGGTTTAATATCAAGAGTTTTAGTGGGCGCATTCAGAGAGGTGGCAACGTTGGAAATGACTGTCAAATATCTCGCTATTTTAATCAATTTCTGAATGTTACTAAATCAAATAATAAATTATCGCTCTGGCACGACATTAATTATTGCAATTAATATATTAGTGCAATGCAGAGCTTAATTTAATTTAGTAGCAGAATCAGCCTATTATGTTCCCATTGCTGGGACACAGGCTTCCTCTCTGTGAGAGGGAGCGGGCCGTAATACACCATGCGGGCCCAGCGGGAGTTGGTAGATGTCATATGTCTTCGAATTTTTTGATTCTTAGACATTCCGGATTCCCCAAGATGTTTTCCCTTACAAATGCTTTGTCCTGAATGACTGACTGACGGATCAACGCACAGCTTAAACCGCTGATCGTAGAGACCTGAAACTTAGAGGGTGAGTTCTTTGTATGACGTAGGCATCCGATAAGACTAAGGGGGTGAAAAACGGCGGCAAAGTTTTTATGGGACAACGTGATTCCTTGGTCCAATCTACTTCAAATTTTGCATAAACATTTTTTTAAAGAATTGATGGAAGACGTGTTTCGTATTTTATTGAAACTCGTCTATACGAACGAAGTCGCGGGCAAAAGATAGTCACTGAATAAAATAACAAAACCGACAAATTAATCGAAAAGGCGAAATATTTGACAGCTATCTGCGACGATGCCAACGTATTTTAACAATAATTGTAATGGTACTAGTATACCTACACAAGGGGCAATTGTTCGCATTGGCAGACACCCTCATTGCGTGGGTAATGTGGCTCAGGCGGTTCTCAGGCACAAAACCACACCGATGAGGATAAACTTTCGAGGTTATTAAGTCACGGGAGCTTCGCCGGCCTGTCGAACCAAGACAAATCTTCTCATTGGCAATTATCATCATTGGCTTTGTGATATGAATGAGATAGTTCTCAGTCAGATCATTTATCCGATGAGAATGTAATTTGGAGGATAGTTTTTGGTCAAGCCACGAGGATTCAAACAACAACTTATTGTCGAAGATGTTGAATCGATTCAAGTATTCTGGTCGGCCATGGAGAATTGAATGAAATAGATTGTTTTGGTTTCCTCTTGAAATTGCAGGGTTTTTCGACGTCACGTCTTGACGATACATTGTTTCACTTTTTGACACTTTTCTTGATGAATCTGGTGAGGAATGTTGAAGAAACCAGTAATACAGTATTGTTGGCTGGGCAACCAGACGCCTGGTTCTTTCAGTATTTGAGTAACAACTCAACCAGTCGCTAAGACGAAGGTCTTCACTCAGTGACTGCTGGTTTTAAACTGATCATTTTTTTCAAAATCCTCCATATTTATACAATTGTGAAACCTGTAGAGAAAACAAAGCTCCCCCTGTTTTGTGTAAATATAGAAAAAAAAAAGAAATTCTTCGGAACTTTTGAAGTTGGAGTTTTAGGAGCTTCACAAAAACGTGAACAACGTGATGGATTGAGAAATCTGTTTGATGAATGTACAAGAGGTTAATGTTATACTTATAAGCTAAGGATTTCGCAACGAGTTGGGGAATTTTTAGTTTGGTATTTTTTTGGCTTCGATGAACAACTTTTTTTAACAAAATAAGCGTTTCGAAATGAGCATACTTTGCAAAATAATCTACAGTATTTTTCCGATTCAGCAAGGTTACTTCTGTGTTTGAAAATCACTGCGCTTATTCTAAAAGGCAATTTATTTTTTCTACAATCTTTTCTTAGGCCTTACCAATATTATAAATGCGAAAGTAACTCTGTCTGTCTGCCTGTCTCGCTTTCACGCCAAAACTGCTGAACCGATATAAACGAAATTTGGTACACAGATAGTCCAGAGCCTGAGAAAGGACATAGGCTATTTTTATCGATATACCACGCGGGCGATGCCGCGGGCGGAAGCTAGTTGTTTATATAAAATAACGAATAAGTTAAAAATGATTTTATTCTAATTGGAAATAAGCCGTTTTGTACCTTCTTCTTAATCTTTAAACGATAAAACGAAGCTCTTTCGTCGTCATAAAAAAAAATCATCCCGCATCATATATATAGGAGATACCTATAAATTTATTATATAATATATGTACATTTATTTCTTGAAGTCAAACAATAACCTATTTATGTATCATTTAACTTTATCGGAACATGTTGAAAATGACGATAAATATTGATTCAGGACGTCAACGGACTCTATTCCAGTTTTTGAATAAAAAACGCTTGAAAATTTCGGTGCTAAAACGCAACAGAACGCCAGAATTCATTTTACAGCTTTGGCTGTAAAATGAGTTCTGGCTTATATTATTATTACAGTTATAAATTGCCTCAGAGCCACTTCTTTCGGCTATTTATTCAGGTCGACAAAAGTCCTGGTGTTAGGCACCTGTCCCACAGCCGGTGATTAACGAGAAGCAAGTAGAGCAACAATTAAAAACAAGTTGGCGAGCAAGGAGCAGCGAGTGCGCGACAGCGACTAGAAATTACTCGCTGGTACGCATATTATGTACAGTTCGATTCAAACTTAAATAGCGGTTCGGAAGTTAGCTACTCGCTGCGCAGTACCCCACCCCTCACTCCCACTGACACATGAAATTGTTACTGCGCAGCGCCTCGCCTCATGTTCCGAGCCGCCATTAAATTTGAATCGAACTGGACCAATTATCCCACCCTTCACCCCCACTTACTCATGAAATTGTTACTGCGCAGCGCCTCGCCTCATGTTCCGAGCCACCATTAAATTTGAATCGAACTGGACCAATTATCCCACCCTTCACCCCCACTTACTCATGAAATTGTTACTGCGCAGCGCCTCGCCTCATGTTCCGAGCCGCCATTAAATTTGAATCGAACTGGACCAAGTATCCCACCCTTCACCCCCACTGACTCATGAAATTGTTACTGCGCAGCGCCTCGCCTCATGTTCCGAGCCGCCATTAAGTTTGAATCGAACTGGGCCAAGTATCCCACCCCTCACCCCCACTGACTCATGAAATTGTTACTGCGCAGCGCCACACCTCATGTTCCGAGCCGCCATTCAGTTTGAATCGAACTGGGCCAAGTATCCCACCCCTCACTCCCACTGACTCATGAAATTGTTACTGCGCGATTCGCCTCATGTTCCGAGCCGCCATTAAGTTTGAATCGAACTGGACCAAGCGTGAGTCTCTCAGAGAGTGTTCTGCCCGCCAAGCGAGCGTCGCTGAGCGAGTGCTCTCTTTGATAGTTCTTGTCGCTGCCAAAAACGAGTACTCGCCGGCGGTGTGAACAGTCGCCAATCAACGTTAATTGATTTATTAATTTTATTACAAAGATTGTAGGTCCCGTGTAAATAAAAGCGATACGTATTCTTTGTTCGTTTTACGTACGTTTTTTGAGCGAGAAAATCGTTGATATGTCGGCGCGGTGGGCTATAAAATAGCAAATCCCATAAAACACAAATAGTGAAAATATTTATTGTTCTGTATTAGTTTGTTTGTTTAGCGTTATTCTGAGCGCGGGTAGTTTGAAATTAGTTGAAAACAAACAAAGTCACTTGTGTTGTTTTAGCGATTGCTAGGGTGTTAAGCACTGAAGCTTTTGTAGACCGAAATAATAATCTATCTAAAAATATTATAAATTAAAGTCTTTTTCCGTGTCTGTCTGTGTGACCGCGTTGATCTTTTAAACCAAGCAACAGATTTTATGCGGTTTTTAACCATCATTTTCACGGTACAATTCCAAAGAGTTTATGTTGGCACCATCTTTAATGTATGTGTACTACTAAATAAAATAAAATAAATGTTAGAGAACTTATTCCCGAAGGTTTAATTGTATAATAAAATATTATAAATTATTACTTATAATAAGGAAAGGTGATTGGTTAGTCAAATCGTAAAAACCGTGCGAAGTAGGGGCAAGTCACTAGTGCACAATAATTTATAGAAAGTATATCTCTCCTTACACCACAATAATAAATGAATAAACATCCTATTATTCTTCGAAATAGCAAGAAAATTGACATCGCAAAGGCGTTATTGGGTTATAATTTATTGTCCTGAATTTACGGTCAATACATTTTTATTCATCACAACCTGTAATATTTTTAACCGACTTCTTCAAAAAGGAGGAGGTTCTCAATTCGTCTGTATGTTTTTTTTTTTTTTTTTTTTGTATGTTTGTTACTCGATAACTCCGCCAATTATGCATCGATTTTGATGATTCTTTTCGTTTGGTAGGTCATGCTTCCGAGGTGGTCCCATAAAATTTTTATTAATTTTGCTTGCGTAATTTTTGAGTAAGCTTCAATATTACGTATTTTTCCCACTTAGTTTATCTAGACGATATCCTGTTTGACTCCTTCACTGTTATTTACATAGCAGGTAGTGGTATTCGGATTTGTGTGGGGTAGGTACCACAACTAAAAAGTGAAAAATAAAAACTTTTTACAAAAAAAAAACAACCGACTTCCAAAAAAAACACTAAAAAAGTGACAAATAACTTTAATTTCGGAAGTCGGTGGCAAAAAATGGAAATTGAAAAGCAAAGACACCGACTTCCGAAATTAAAGTTATTTGTCACTTTTTTTGTGTTTTTTTTGGAAGTCGGTTGTTTTTTTTTTGTAAAAAGTTTTTATTGTTAGTCGTGAATTCCATTAAATTGACGCAGTGTATCAATCTGCCCAACAATCATGTTCCTTGTTTTTACGTTAATATTAAACAGGAAAAAGAAATACACAGGAAACTTCATTGATATTAGTTTTTTATTTAACACTAATTGAAAATGTATTTAATGAAGCACAAAATGAGGTAAACTAATACTATACCTGACTACAATTAATCAGTAAATTAATTATGTATATATTACAACAATATTTTTATCCTCAGAGAAAACCGCAGTAATGAAATGAATGTATGAAATACAGTGACATTTTAATTATTTTTGATTCCTCCCGTTTGAATTTGCATCGTCCGGCTTCATTAGGTAGGTAGGCTCTTAAATCGTGGTTCTGTGATATTTACATAAAACAATTGGAAAAAAATATATGTTTATGTTTTTATTAATTATAATTTATGTTTTGTGTAAAAAATATATAAATTTTATATATGAGGGGATTTTTTTCTGGACTTTCTCAGCAACATTGGCATCCCGGTGTCTAGCTTTGTGCCCAAAGAGAAGAAAATAGCTAAACTAAAACTGTTGTTGTATACAGTCGTTGATTGTAAATCTTTCAAAATGCATAATAAATATTTAAAAAAAAATTGAAGTGACAGGTCCTGTCATTAATGTCAATATAATCACTAAAGCAAAACGTATCGATCATCAATCACATCTAAATAATAAATGTTTAGTGAATCAACACATAATTTGATTTTATACCACTCGATTTTTCAGTCGTTCCGCCATATTTAATTCACTTCTGACAGCTGTCATTTTGCCCGCCAATTTTATCACCGAGTAGGTACCGAAACCGTTTAGTGTGGTGACATGGATGGGTATGTTAAGTAGTTTATTTGATAAAATGTCTAGTGTTAATGCGCAGTGGCTAAAGGCCTCGTCTCTCTGTCACGAGGTTGTGGGGTCAAATCCGAGCAAGTACCAATGTGACTTTTTCAATTAATGTATCGTTTCTGAGTTTATCTTGAACATTACCTAGTGAAATCGGTGAAGAAAAAAAATCGTGAGAAAATCTGGACTTATAGTTTATAAAAGTCTGAAATCGCCAACCCCTCGTGGGCAAGCGAGATGATTCTCTATAAGGGGCCTTTTCTCTACAATATGTTATCTAATGAAGGGCGTTCCCGCAAAAGAATAGAGTCGATACGACAAATAAAAAAAGTTTTACTTTACTTAGTAAAATAATCAAAAAAAAAAAATTGATACGGAAAAGACACTCTGTACACGCACACTTATGTTTATTAAACGTATCAATTTAATAGTTTTGTAAATATTTAACTATTTTTTTTTTTTTTTTTTTGTTTGGTAATTATGTAATTTTTTTTTTTGCATGTATGGACGCTATACTATTTCGGGTTGACGCCTGTTGTTAGTTAACATACTTTATAACACAAAATTAACGAAGCAAGCATTTTCTAAACTTGATTTTAGACATTATAGATAGGTACCTAATCAAGTAATACATATAACCACTCAATTTATTCCCGCTGGTTCGTGGTATCGTGTAAGCTTCTAATAATATAATATTATTTATGCACGAACACCCAAACAAATATCTAGGCTAAATAAATATTAGCTTCTGCGCGTCACTATACCCATAGACTTCCAAATTTATTGAATTTATTGAATAAACAAACAAAGGAAAACATTCATACACAAACATTCCATGAAATAAATATATGCAGATACGTTATCTATCCTATTTCAACAATAGAAACAAGTCACAACTACATATTTTGACATAGTCAAAGTCAAATAATTTATTTCAAATAGGCACATTAAAGGCACTTTTGAACGTCAAAAACAAAGAAATAGAACTGATTCTAGTTGCCCCTTCCAAAAGGTAGTCTTCGTGTGGAGAAGAATGGGCAAGAAACTCCACCGTTACTCTTTAAAAAAATGTTTTACCATATTTTGTATACATCAATTATATAATTACATGTGAATACGATGCACCTGGAATACGATTACTGTACCACAATAGGTAAAAAAAATTAAAAATGGAGCAATGACAAATAAATAAATAAATATATATAGGTACAAGGTTATTGATTTACAAGGTAGGTGTGAGTGGAGACGCCCCGGGTGTTGGGACGCCCTAGGAGGACATATAGTTCCGCGGACGCGCCGCATTTAAGTTACGCGGGTGATATGGTGCTGCTGAGCACGTCTGTCGGTGGGATTAGGACGCTATTGGCGACATGCGAGGGTTACGCAACAGAACGTGGGTTGTTGTATAACGTTCTGAAGAGTTAGTACATTGTTTTTGAGGCGGGGACCATCTTGATGTGCCTCCCATACGGCTAAACGGTGTTCCTCTTGAGCGAGTGGATCAATTTAAATACTTAGGTCACTTGGTCACCACTGACCTTAAAGACAATGCAGATATTGAAAGGGAACGGAGGGCTCTGTCCGTGCGTGCGAATATGATTGCCCGCATGTTAAGGTGACGCTCTTTGGAGCATTCTGTACCACCTTCTACACATGCAGCTTGTGGGAGAAGTATTCGCAGGCATCGTATGGAGCCCTTCGTGTCCAATTTAATAATGCGTTCAGAAAACTGATGGGGCTGCCATGACGTTGCAGTGCATCAGGGATGTTTGCGGCGGCGCGTGTAGATTGTTTTTATACTATAATGCGCAAGCGCGGTGCATCAATGGTGGCTCGCGTCATGGCCAGCCCCTATAGGGTTCTGATGAAATGATAGCTGGCAGAGTGGACTGTCCCTACATGATTCATTGCTGTCAGTTACATGTGTCACCGTATTGTGTTGTTAACTAACACGTAGTTTTGTGGCGGTATCTACATCGCCACATGCGAACTACGCATCAAAGACCTGACGTCAGACAGACGTCACATAAATCCTGCATCGCGCAATTAAAGTTTACCGTGCAGAGGACATATATACGAGAACCCAACATCAATCGTTGGGCAGTTGACCGCCAGACACGACACCCGTCTGGTTGGAGGATCCTCCCTTTTCTATGGTGGATGAGTGAACTTTACACCCTGTTCCTCATACCCCTAAAGTTTTAAGGAAAATGTTACTAACCCCTCTATGAGTCTTGGCTCGAATTAAAGATTTTGAATTTTAATTTTAATTTGAATAGTGACCTTATTGTTGATGTTCTTCAGAACGGTCAGCCCCCTTTCTGATGAATAATAAATAAATCATAATTATAATTATTATTTTGTTTCTATTGACAGATCTTTAGAAAAAGAAACACTGCAATGATTGTGTTGTGATAGTTCCTTAGTCACATTTTAAATTATTATTATAAACCAAAACCCCAAAATGCTAGATAGATTCATTCATTTTCATAAGTACCTATTTATTTAGTAAAAAAAGTACTTAATTTGATCGATACTAAGCCAGTAAAGTAACTAGTAAGGGATTTCAAGAAAATAGGCAAGGCTTTTCTCTTGACAGCTAACATTTACCAAAAAAAATTTACAAAAAAAAAAAAAAAAAACTCTAATTCGTCAACAATATCAACACCAATAATGACATACCTCTCCACTCCAATCGTTCTATTCAACCCACATCCGCCATATTTAATTCACATTTGACACCTGTCAATTTGCGCGCCAATTCGACCTTTGACCGTTTATTTTTCACATGGCAACATAATCCCGCGTCAAAACTGGAAGCATGGCTGTGAAAACGTAAATGATTAATTTTGACGTGGATAGGATTATTTAGGAATTTGATTTATTATTGATGGGATTTGGTTGTCGTTTTCACTGTCGAAATATAATTACTATGTATTTAATTTGGAACGGCTGGTTTTATAAAACGACATAAACATAAAAATATTTAAGTATCTTGATTAAAAACGAAGAAGTAATCGGATACACAACGTCATGCGTCTAAATTACGTCATAGGCAAAAATATTTAACACTAGGAGCTAAAAGTCGAAAAGTAAAATAGAATTATTTCAGTAATAAAGTGACAGGCAGTAAGGAACATCCTGTTCTTTTGTTTCTTCCACAAACTATCCATGAAGATAAATAATAAACAAGTTAAATTAAATTAAAAATTTAAAAAACCCCCTACAATAACAAACATCTAATAAACGTTTTTTTTTTAAGCTAAAGCCACACTCGATCAAGTCACCTTTCAAACAAAATCAAAATCGGGTCAGCCGTTTGGCAGCTACGATGGCGCAGACAGACACACAGATACACACGTTATAACTTTATAACACACCTCTTTTTCCACCGGGGGCCGTATAAAAAACAAATAGGTAATAAAAACTGTAAAAAAAAACAAATAATGTACCTGTTTGTGAAAATAAAAAAATATTAAAGAAACAGAATTTTTCCACGTGTAGTAAAATAAAAATGTCTACTAGAAGTTACTTGCACAAGTAAATTAAAATATGTTAGGTTCTTTCTTTTAATTTAGGTAGACATTTACTAGCTTTTTCTACTTGGCAATAAAGTGTATTTCTGTGCAGTTAGGATTGCGTGCTTTTTATAATAATATTTAATTAAAGAGTTCATAGCTAGGGTTTAGTTATGTTTTTATTTTTAACTAGCTTATGGCCGTAGCTTCGTCCGCATGCAAGTCAGATGCCCTAGACAAAGTGACATTCTATCAGCGATAACGATGATGGAAAAGGCAAAATGTATAGGACTGACACAAAGTATCGAAAAGCTTATGTCAATTCTGTTGAAAAGAAACTCACTGTCACTTGTTCTGAAGTTATCCTACGGGATCGTACTACCGGTTCTAATATAAACTATCTGTGTACTTTACATCCAAATCCGTTCAGCCGTTTTTGGGTGATTATGTGACAAACATACAAACTGTCACAATAATATTCGTAGGATATAATATAATAATTTCTAATGCGAGGTTGACCCGACCGTCATCCTCGCAACAGTAAACTTAATTGAATGAAATACAAAAAATTAAATTTAAATTTATTAATGCCTAAACTATTTATTTTTCTTTAAATTCGATGAGGTTAGTCAGTTGTATTTTTGTATTTAATTAAAATTAAGTTTCTAGAACATTAAAGCATAAATTATAATGAGGTAAGGCAGCTCAAAGACTGCCCGTCATAATAACATAGAAGAAAAAATCTGCACTAAACTCGCGACAATCTAAGAAGTCCGTTTTGACATTTCGTTCTCGTACATGTAATAAAACGTTATGCCGTGAGAATTAATTTTAAGCAATGTAGATAAGTCGTCGATTACAAAATCTCTAAGTATGTTCAATCGATATGTCTCGAGAATCAGTTTATAAGAAACAATTTTTATTTTTCATCGCTACATAAAGCATTTTTATGGCTGTCAAAACGGACTTCTTAGATTGTCGCGAGTCTAGTCCACACCGAGTTTCCTAATAAGTACTTCAAACACCACAATAATTTGAGTATAAAAACTCGAAAAAAGCGAATTAACTATTTAGGGCGAATACGACCAAACTTTTACCCCTAATATAAGGCTAATCTAGCAAATAAATATAATTTTTTTGACATATTTTCTTTAAAACTGTCAGGCGTCGATTCCCCGAATAAAAGATTTATCTGGCTTTGGTAAAATCAGCCTTTAATGTGTTCAAATATTTTAAATGTGGTAACCCTGAGTTACAAATGAGTAATGAAAGCTGTATATCTTTCTGGACCTTTGAGTTGACCGGTCCTTGACATTTACCTAAATTGAAGGTACTAAATGTATGTGGGTAGTCCCGTGTCAGATGTGATAGCGGACTGGACGTAACCTTATCAAACATTGGCCCAATAAATTCCTTGGAAAAAACACTTGAAAAAAAAAAGAATAGTAGGTAAGTGTTGCTAGCATAAACTAATTAAAAATCCTAACTTATTATTATAAATCCGAAAGTAAGTTTGTTTGTTACGCTTTCACGCTAAAACGGCTGAACGGATTTGGATGAAATTTGGCACATAGGTAGACCATGACCTGGAAATGGACATAGGCTAGGCAGATTGATTGATTAATACATACTCATATTTTAAAGAGGTAAAATGTATGAGTTTGTATGTAGGCAGTGATCTTCAGAACTACTAATCCGATTCCAAAAATATTTCACTAATGGGAAGGTACAGTATTGTCGAGTGTCATCCTTACTTTCTAACTAATATTATAAATGCGAAAGTGATTTTGTTTGTTACGCTTTCACGCTAAAACGGCTGAACGGATTTGGATGAAATTTGGCACATAGGTAGACCATGACCTAGAGATGGACATTCGCGGGCAAAAGCAAAATTAAAATAAAACCAGTCTGATTGACTTCCTGATTGTTCTAGCGGTAGCAAGCGCTACATGAGGTCCTAGATTTGATTCCCAGGTCGTGCAAATTGTTATTGGGTTTTCCATTAGGAATTTCTTAGTAGCAATTCGGAGTCTAGATCTTTGGATCTGGTTGATGGCAATAGGCTCGCCCCCTCTTATATTGGACTTAAACATAACTGGCGAAATGTGGGTGTACTAAAGGTACCTACACCTCTGCCTAACCCTTGCGCAAGGCGTGGAAAATGAAGGGATATCTGTCAACCAACAAGTCAACAAGCCAAGACAACCAAGTCAAGTTTCAAGTCTGACCAGTCTTGCCAAGGGGTATTTACCCAGTTACTGGGTTGTGCAGGTCAGATAGGCAGTCGCTCCATGTAAAATACTGGTATTCAGCGCTGCATCCGGTTAGACTGGAAGCCGACCCCAACATAGTTGGGAAAAGGCTAGGCAGATGATGAAGGAAAGACATCTTTCTCATCTCATCTCCCCGAAGGCAAGGTAAAGCAACATTTCAGGCTACGGCAACTTAAAACAAACATACATCCTCCATACCGGAGCGCGGAGGGACTTGAACACTGCAACTTTGCCTGCCTTCCGACCCGGACGCTAGTGTTGCCAACGTATGAATCAATAATACTTTACGCTTCCGGGAAAATGGCGGAGGATTTCCGGAGTTGAGCTTCTGATTAAGTTTATAAGATAGCCGTCTGGATTAAAAAAAAAAAACTTTTAAAAAAAAACTGAAGTGGATATTTTACTATACAGATGCAATACATTAAGTTCATATGTGCGTTTAGTTTGTGCAGAATAAACAATTATTCTTTCTTTCTTTTTTTTCTTCTATATAAGTGCCAAATATCATGATTTAATGGAATAGTCATTCAATACACTTATATGAACTTAGAGAGATGTATTTCTGATTCTTATGTTTATAATTCTGTAAATCCATACTCGCGACCGTATCGCGAATCGTATTTTAATCACCATACAACCTGATACTGACCTGAAAATTGCAGAAAATGTAAGAAAATTTGAATTTCGCAGGCTACCCTTAAGGCTCATGCTCACTTAAATGTGGCACTCGCTGATGGTGGCACGTGTGTTGGATCATTCGGTTCCCTACAAAATGGTTGAGCTGGATGGTCCTGATCCACATGTCATGTTCGTGAACGGGCGCCGTCAGTTGAGACTGGTCACCTCTTATTTGCCAGAGCTTATTTTTAATCTTAAATTTTGAATTGCTTTTGGTTCTTTTTTTTGTTTTACATTGTTCTCACATATAGAAGCAACATGAATACTGTACCCAGGATTTTGTAATATCTATATCCATTTTTAAAAGAGTGTCCTTGGAGTTTCTTGCCCGTTCTTCTCCATAGAGATCTACGTTTTGGAATGGGCAAATAGCTTCAACTCTCTGACTAACTGACCGACTCTTTGACAATTCAAAAGTGCCTGTAAATGGTTTAATTGAAATAAATGCTTTGAGTTTTGAGTTTTTTTGAGTTTTACTTTATATAGATCGATATTTATTACACTTGAACTACATCTACGTCCCTGATCATTATTCTAATGTAGGGAAAAACGCATCTAAAGTCGCACACAAGATATCTCGTCCACTAATGAACGAACCGCTTAGCGCTAATGCAAGCAGATAGTCTGCTAATGACCTATACCTTGCTTTCGGTAATTTGTATGTGTATCGATTTTATAATAATAATATTGTACAATGTAATTTTGTGGTTTATTAACCTTTTAACCGCTTACGTCGGATTTATCCGACAAATATTTTCGTGCCCATTTCGCCAGAGTCGTATATTTACGACACTCGTTTAAACATTTTTTTAATTTAATTACGCATTGCACATCATCATTGTTGACGGTATTTATTTTTATATTTTTCGATGCCAGGCGCTGGGGGCACGACCACCGATATAAAGTCGGGCGGTTAAAAGGTTAATTTTGGAAAATGTTTTGGTTTTTTGGGATAAATTAATAAAATACCGGTTAAGTTCGAGTTGGACTCGCATACGAAGAGTTCCGTACCGTATTAAGATCGAAAAAATAATTCCGAAAAAACATATTTCTGTATTTTTATTATTTGTTGTTATAGCGGCCATACTGGGTGTTAGGGTAGACACCGTTGGAGGGAGCGAATTGCGCAACCTAGGTAGGGGGCTCGCCACAATAATGGCGGTAAGGCCTGTTATGGAGCAATGGCTGGAGAGGCAGCATGGAGCCCTCAGTTTCCGGCTGACGCAGCTGCTTAGTGGACATGGATGTTTCGGGAAGTACCTGCGTCGCATAGGTCGGGAGCGGACGCCCGCTCGTCATCACTGTGCGGACTGCTCCGAGGACACGGCACAACATACGCTGGAGGAGTGTTCAGCTTGGGCTCAACAGCGCTGTGCCCTCGTCTCAACGCTTGGTGCGGGTGATCTTTCGCTTCCCGTCGGCCGGCCGACCATGGACTGAATCAGTCCATGGTCCGAAGCGAAAACGCGTGGGATGCTGTCACCTCTTTTTGCGAGGAGGTGATGCATGCAAAGGAGGCGGCGGAGAGGGAGAGAGAGCATACTTCTCATTCCACCCGCACCAGAAGAGCAGCTGGGCGTCGAAGGGCGCTTAATGATCTCCGGCCACCATAAGGAGAGGCCTGCGGGCGGCGAAATTGGGGGCTGTGTCGTTGCCCGAGCATTCAGGTCCAAAGAGGAGGCACGCCGCACATCATGCGTGCCTTTATAGGAGGATGTGCGGTCGTGGGATCGGCCGCATTTTGTGATGGGGCCCGCTAGGCATGGCGGGCTGATACCAGCCGGGGGTGCGGCGAATGTACAAGTATCTCCCAGGCCCTCGACTCATGGTAGAAGTAGGAACAGTGGGGTTTTAGTCGGTAGGAGTCCGACATAATATCCATGAGGATTTACCCACAAAAAAAAAAAAAGGGTATACACCGTTATCCTTGAAACTAGTGAATTGGTGTCATCTATAATATACTTTTTCGATGGGACCAACTTTGAAATCGCGAAAAAAAAATCAGCTGTTCCATACATTTGTGTTCACTTAAATCGACAAAATGTATGGAACAGCTGATTTTTTTTCACTCAGAACACTAGCAATAGTTGCATAAAATCGTTTCATCTATTTTGCACACTTTTCAAAGTGCTTATGGGTAGAAACTTGAAGAGGTAATGAGAAGGAATAACTTTGATTACAGATTTGATCATAAAACTAGCCTGTTCAAGAAAGAACCATTAATAGGGGAACTTTTGGAAAGAAAGTTATTGGTAATAGACTATGACCAGCCCCATCTTATTTAGCCATTGTTATAAATAAATACTAAGCGCTCGTGGCTAAGTAATTACAGCCGCACGGGTCGATCCATCAGGTTAAGCTACGCTTGCCGGGGTTGGTCCGTGGTTGGGTGACCATCTTTACATACCGAGACTCCTCCGTGCCTCGGAAAGCACGTTAAGCCGTTGCCGTGATGGTCCCGGCTGTCATTCGTGGATCTTTGACAGTCGTTACGGGTCGTCAGAAGCCCGAAATTCTGACAACCAGTCTTATCAAGGGGTATTGTATTACCCAGTTACTGGTCAGATAGGCAGTTGGTATGTTAAATACTGGAATTCAGCTGCATCTGGTTAAACTGGAAGCCGACCCCAACATAGTTGGGAAAAAGCTAAGCAGATTGATTGATAAATAAATACTAATATTTTAAAGACGTAAAATGTATGAGTTTGTATGTAAATATTTTTGGAGTCGAATCGGTAGTAGAAGATCATTTCTACTACCGATTCGACTCCAAAAATATTTCACTAATGGGAAGGTACAGTATTGTCGAGTGTCATCCTTACTACCTATACCCCATTTGAAATAAGATTAGACATTAAAACAAACCTTTTTACAGTCCGTTCAACCGATTTTGACTTCTATACCGTAGGCATAAGGATACCATTAAAAGCAAAAAAATTACGCAATACCAACTATCTAATGCGGCTGCCATTTGTCATGCCACCAACGCAATAGAATTCAAAATCGGTTGAACGGAATGTAAAAAAGGCTTATCTATACGTCTAATCTTATTTCAAATGGAGTATAACTAATATTATAAATGCGAAAGTGAGTTTGTTTGTTTCTTACGCTTCAACGGCTGAACGGATTTGAATGAAATTTGGCACATGGGCAGACCATGACCACTATAGTTAAACTTAGCAAACAGTAAACACTAACTGAAGCAAACACCACATTTATACATGAATTCAGAAATCCTCATCCGTGTCTATTTTTTTAGACATGCTAATTGCCACTTCAACATGGCGGCCGCTACTCAAAATGTAGATCAAATATGAAGATAGATGAAAAAAAATCCGCTTCAAATGCAAACCTAGGGTCTGCGCCCATTGGCGGCACGGCACGGCAAGGGATTTTTATGCGACAAATAGCAATATAAATTAACTAGCTGCGTCCCGTGGTTTCACCCGCATAAGTCTCGATCCTCTGGGAATATCGGGATATAAAATATTCCATGTCCTAACCCTGGTTATGTACCTACCCATGTGCCAAATTTCATCCAAATCTGTTCAGCCGTTTTAGCGTGAAAGCGTTACAATTATATACCTAAACAAACTCACTTTCGCATTTATAATATTATTATTATAATTGGGAAGTTAGGATTAGGATAGTCATTATCATCATCTACCTAGCCTTTTCCTAACTATGTTGAGGTCAGCTGCCAGTCTAACCGGATGCAGCTGAATACCAGTATTTCATAGACCGGCTGCCTATCTGACCTGACCACAATGTCAGTCAGATAATCATTGTAGGTCAAAAACAAAGCAGCGGTTTGCTTAGGCATGCCATTGTCATCAGTGTCATTGACATTTAAATTTTATTATCATATTAGTGATATAATGTGATTGTTACCTGTTGTTACTTTAACAGTATTTATTTATTCAAAAGTTAAAGTATTATTATTATTCGTCGTATAAAAGCACGTATCGTGCCGTGCGGTCCGTGGGCGCAGGCCCTACCATCGGAAGTGAATTTTAAAGAACGGTGTCAAGAATTGACTTTCAGATGTAGTGAATATACTTATTTCGGCTAACAGAGTATTTAAATTAATTTGAATTATGCATTATCTTTATTAAATTGGCGGTTTTTGAAAGGAATGTGGCGTTAGCTGATGATTTTTAAATGGCGTGTTATGATGTGTTTTTTTAGGGGCTTGTAGCTAAGTAATGCCGCACGCGATCGAAGCTACGCTTGGCGCGGTCTGTTGGTGAATGGGTGACCATCCATTACATACCAAGATCCTTCCGTGCCTCAGAAAGCATGAAGCTGTTGGTTCCGGCTGTCATTCGTAGATCTTTGACAGTCGTTACGAGTAGTTGGAAGCCCAAAAGTCTGACAACCAGTCTTACCTATGAACCACCTGGTTCATAGGTAAGACTGGTTGTCAGTGTACCTACACAGAGTAAAAGCACAGCATAATATGGACAGTACAGACAGACAGTAGTAAACGTTAGAAACGGCACATTCACACATTCATTCAGACGCGCTCATTGACGAATATCCAAGCGATTGTCACAGTTCTGTCAGTTGCGGGTGCCGTGTCTAGAAGTGCGGACCGCCGCGATCTTTTAAAAAAAGGAGGGTTAACCTACCCTCCTTTTTTTTTTATATAGGCGTCGGGAATCTTTGGTGGATTCCCGGCCACCAAATGTGCGGGCTTACGGACGCGGACGGTGAGCAATGGGTAGCTCGCGCTCCGATAAGGACCAGGCCCGGGTCGACGGCGCGTTGTGTTCCACGCGCGCCTCAAAGAGATGTCAGCACAATTGAAGGGGTCCGCTAGGACCGATGTCGGCCAGGGTTGCGGAAATGTCCGAAAGAGATACCGGGGCTCTTGGCAACAGGCAATTGAAGAAACACGGGTGGGTTTTAGTCAGTAAAAGTCTGACACAACCTCCCGCTCCGCACAGAGCTGGAGAAGTCATTTGATGATTTCCCAACCTCAAAAAAAAAGGGTAGGTTACTATTTCAACAAATAGGCCTAGTTTCCACACTGACCATATTTATATTGTGGTAAAAGGGAGAGGTATGTATTTCCTCAGAAGTAAAAGATCACAAGCTAATAAAATGTCCAAATTAATTGAATCGAATGAACAGCGACGAACAAACCAATTAGTTGAACTCCAGTTTAATGGGTTGTACTAAATGGCAATGGCTTAGCAATTCATTGCAATTTTAATTTGACGATATTTTTTTAGGAGAATCTAGTACCTAATGAAGGAATCCGGAAAAGTAATAAGGTATCTCATATAGCCTGAAGAATTTGCTAATAGTGGCAGTGGGCAGGGCACATTGCTCGCAGAACAGAGAGCCGATGTCGCAGGAAGCGTTGGTTTGACAAGATGGACCGACGACCTTGTGAAGACCGCATACGCTGGATGCGAGAAGTTTATTTTAATTTACTTTATTAGGTACCTCCTAGCCGCGCCCCGCGGTTTCCCCGCATGTGCCTTGATCCTGTAGGAACATCGGGATAAAAAGTATATCCTTTGTCCTTCTCCATTTCATGGTCTACCCATGCAGTGCCGTAACTATAGATGACCAGACTAAGGCCACTAACAATACCTATTATTTCGCGGTTATAGCAGCTCGCATCGGGCGCATAAAAGGCTAATTACGGCACTGTGCCAAATTTCGAAATCAGTTTATTATAAGCCACGGTATACATTTCCATAATTGACCTGTCAGATTCCAAGCTGCAGTTTCGAAATTCAATGTTTCAAGTTAATGAAATAAACAAAACACCGGCTAGCATGCAATCAAATTCAAAAACAGCGAAACTATTAACAAACCATTGCTTCAAGCTCAGAATCTCTAATTCTATATGCCTCATACCATACCAAATTTGACGTCCAACGGCTGTCAAACTTCAAAAGTAAACAGTTAGGGGAAAACCACTAGTGTCTGCTGGACAATAGAGTCTAATTTGGCGTGAGAAATTAGTTTTTAGTTTTAAACTTGATCATATGTATGGGTTGTCAGTTGCAGCGGATACAAATATTTGTTTGAATTAATTATTGTTGAAGTGAAAGATTATAGAACAAAGTAGGGTAAATTGTGGTCTAAAGAAACCTGTCTGCCAAATCTTTCATAAGTCACATCATATGCCTAGCATTTCCCAACTATGTTGCGGTCGGCTTCCAGTCTAACTGGATGCAGCTGAATACCAAGTATTCTACATGGAGCAACTGCCTATCTGACCTCCACAACCCAGTTACTGGGTACTACGATACCCCTTGGTAAGACTGGATAATAGACACAGGTAAACTAGAATAATAACATATCATTCAATTAAATTAACAAAGTATCTAACTTCCGAAAAAAACAGAATCCGATTCGAAGGACCATAATTGGATCCGGCTCGAAGGACTTTAATCTGCCTAGCCTTTTCCAAACTATGTTGGGGTCAGCTTCCAGTCTAACCAGTTGCAGCTGAATACCAGTATTTTACATGGAGCGACTGCCTATCTGACCTCCACAGCCCAGTAACTGGGTAATACGATACCCCTTGGTTAGACTGGTTGTCAGACATTTGGGCTTCTGACGACTCGTAATGACTGTCAAAGATCCACAAATGACAGCCGGGACCAACGGCTTAACGTGCTTTCCGAGGCACGGAGGAATCTCCATATGTGAAAATGGTCACCCATCCACGGACCAACCCCGGCAAGCGTAGCTTAACCTGATGGATCGACCCGAGCGGCTGTTATTACTTAGCCACGAGCTCCTCCGGCTCGAAGGACTAAAATAATGAATGAATGGGGAGTGTAAAGGTAATCCACTCATGTGGTTTAGTTTGGCTATAGGAAAAAAGGCCACTGATATCAAAACTGAGTAACGGAACCTAGCCGGCTTACAGGTTTTGTCAAAAATTATTCTCGTTTAGCACATGCAGAAGAAGATAAATAATTAGCAGGATTCTCAGACCAGATGGGTGTCGTGTCTGGTGGGCAACTGTCCAATGATTGGTGTCGGGAAGTTATATATGATGCTGATCGCGCGGTAAATCCTGCTTGCACGATGCAGGATTTCGCGTGACATCAGTGTGATGCGTAGTTCGTATGTGGTAGTTGTGGTAAAATAAAATGTATGGAAATACGTGCACGTTATAAATGTCTTCATATATTTCTATACTTTTTACTTCCGCGTGATATCATGATGCTGCGATTTGGGCATAGATATCCGTAATATCGTCACCTTAGAAATTATAAACGTAACATTAGCGTATTCGGGCATGAATATAATGAAAGATAACCACACATAGACAAGAACACTTCTCCAAGTCTTGGACTAACTACCATCTAATTTCAATGTCCAGTTAGTAACTCAAACACGGACAGATCTGACCCAACCCCCCGACCGCGCTAACTAGGGCCCTGCACTAAACAAACGAACTATATTACTCCACAGTTGTTTGACTTGACAACTCCGGCGATTGGGTCAATCTACAAACCTAGTCTTGTTGGACTAACACTAGTTTTAGCGACTGTAACTGTAATTGATTTTAACGCGGGTCGTAATGGGTGGTTATAATATTTATGGGTTTTGACTTCGTGTTTTGCAGAAGATATCTTGGAATTGACTGCAGTTTTTGGATAATACAGGGTGTAAGGGACGGCCCTCCGCAAACTGATGGCATGAATTCAGCATATCATACTAAGACGACCGGTACATGAAATTATTTCAGGAACGTTATAGGAATCTAATAAACCTAATTTGTTTTATTACCTCACACGTCATGTATAATTACCGTAGCACAACGCACGTAGCCCCCCCCCCACTCGCCGTGGCGTGGGGGGGGGCGCTCGCTCCGCATGATTTAGCAATATAAATTCTGAGCTTCACGCGTCGTTCGCTATAATATTTCAACATCCATTGCTGGTTTTTTTAATTTTAGCTATTTTAAATAAATATTTTAAATACATAATAACTAAAGAAATAATAACTGAAAAAACGATTTAAAAAAAAACCTTCCGGTAGAATTATGATTCAATATAAGGAGCTGAATGTTAATTTGCGGAGGGCTTAAGGGACAGCCCTCCGCAAATTAACAGGGGGCACCCTGTAGTTTGTTGCTTGGTTATGTTATAATGCTTTGTGGCATTGATCAACTGTTTTTTTCATGAGTGGGTATTTAGAGGTATGAGGAACAGGGTGTAACTGTAAAGCACATTCATCCTCTATAGAAAAGGGAGGTTCCTCCGACCAGACGGATGTTGTGTCTGGCGGCAACTGCCCAAAGATTGATGTCGGGACCTTGTATTATGTCGATCGCGCGGTAAACTCTAATTGCGCGATGCAGGATTTTTTGTGACGTCATATGTTTTGATGCGTAGTTTGCATGTGGCAATGTAGAAGCCGCCACGGGTATGTTGATCAAAAATAAGGCACCTAAAAATGGATAATGTTCTTTAAATAAAAATCTCTCAACTAAATATGTCGTAGGATGGACGATTTTTTGTATCCTGCTCATCTTTATGAGGCCTAACCCACAATCAGCAAGCATTTTATCATCCGTGTTTAGTTTGTTTGTTCAGTAAGCGTATCATAGTGCAATTTTATAGCAGAGGAGAGCTTTCGTAGCTTATACAGGGTGTTAGGGTAAACACCGTTATCCTTGAAACCAGTGGTTTGGTGTCATTTATAGAACGTAAAATCTATGGAAAATTGTGACTTTTTTTTTAAATTACATTTTACCATGCAAGTATTTCACCCTTTAACCTATGCGCTAGGGCAACGAACTTGCGTCTCAACACAGGTGGGGGTCTCAGGATGTGACCTGACCGGCCGCGAGCGTAACCCCTCCCTCAGTCAGTTAGCTGTTTCACTTGCGAGCACGGTGTCAGATAGAAACTTTTATTTTATTTTATTGAAAATAAAGTTTTTTTTTATTGTTACTCGGTCATTTATTTTTATATTTAAGTCTACTACCCATGGTTTGAGTGACAAAGGTGTTCACCCTTACACCCTGTATATTATGAAGTATTCAGAATTTTTGTCGTAAAAATACATCCACAATCTCAACTTCATCGCCCATATTTTCCAAATAGCTTAGATAACAGAAAGCGTGACAAATCCCTCGCGTCACATCGATGGCGGACTTATCTGGAGCGCGCCGCCGTAAACCGGTTGAAACCAGTTCAATCCGGTTCGAGAGAATGAAGACTGGTTCGATGAAAGTGGACATTTTAGAAGTACGACTGTCCTAGTTTTCGTATAGAAAGTGGTGGAATCTATTTTGATTAATGTGAAAACTTTGGACGTGAAGAGCTCGGTTTTCATTAAAGTGCCGCCCTCATACGTATAGGGTTGGGACAACCATCGCATAGTCGTTATCAGTACGTTTTAGAAAATAGGCTAACTGTATCGAGCGAACAGAATTAAAAGTTTTCAACTTACGTTGTACAATGTACCATAATTTAAATTATATCTACAAAAATAAACGAGCAGGAACTGAGAAAAACAGTTCAGATAACCAACCGAAAATATGGAAGTTAAGCTGCAATTGTTCGAATGATCGTCCGAAATGGTGTCAAACGAGAGGAAGCTGTGTTTCGGGCAGCTGCGGGCGTTGGGTCAGCGCCAACTGATAAGGAGGCTCCGGAAGTTTTAGATGAGCCACGGAGTAGGGAATGGATAGAGGACTAATGCGAGCGAAGTTTTGTAGCGTCAGAGGATATTAGGTGCTCGGTTATCCGACTGTTTATTACGTTTTTACTCTATTGCTTATAGTTATATATTACTAGTATCCGCCCGCGTGGTATGTCGATAAACAGTAGCCTGTGTCTTTCCCCGAGATTCCATCTATCTCGTTGCCAAATTTTGTCGAAATCCGTTCAGTGGTTTAGGCGTGAAAAGGAAACATACAGACAGACAGATAGATAGACAGACAGATTTACTTTCGAATTTATAATATTAGTATAGTATTAGAATTTATAATAGTAGTAGTAGGATAGTCTTCAGAATGTTATTAGTTTATTATTAATTCCGTATTATTAAGTTTTTCATGTGTTAGTTTTCAAATCCGATTGGTGGTATCAGATCAATCAAATTCAAAAATACTTCCTTAAAAGGTTAAAAAAAAGATTTTTAAATCACATTTGAATTAAATAATCTTTTAAAATGACAAACAGTTGACCTCATAAACTTTGCTCCCCTTTTTTAAAGTAAATAATATTGATTTGTGCAAGTTATTTCTTTAACAATATTTTACACGGCTAACTATTTACACTAGGTACTTAATTAAATGACTAAATATAGAAAAATATAAGAAAAAAGGACACTGACTTGACCTCTTTATAATAAATGTTTTAAAAGTTTGATTATGTCATGAAATATGACTGTAGCGCTCCATTTATCACTTGTCTGCGAAAACTGCCCCTAAAATTCTGTGAGAGTTACAGACGATAAGATCTCAGGATGAGGGTTCACTATCTGTTGCACTGATTATGTACTGGCTTTTTAACTTTCACAGTTTATATTGAAACTGAAATATTTGGGCAATCTGATACTGTGGGAGTTTTTGATTCAAAATGGCGAAATTCAATGTTTGATTTGGATTTTTATTACTTTATTGAAAAACATGGGGGTATTAAGTTTCATTTATTTACATTATATAGCATCTCAACTGTTCTCCCAGAAGCTTCAGGGAGAGGTGTACATACCTATATTACATCCACATGTCGCCAGTCCTTTCAGCTGCGCGCACAGATTGCAGGAACAGAATGTTGCCATCAATAAATATTATATTTTTATAAACACGTAGTTAATGTATTTATTTTATTTCTTATTTTGTTATTGATCATTCATTATATGCTGCACCGATTGACGTCATGACGTCAACGCCGGCTGTCACTGAAAACCAGCGCTAGGGCTCTGTCTCGCATAGGGTCGCAGCATTATGCTGAGTAGTGGCTGTTTTGCGTGAATGTGACGCATATTTTCCCGCAACTTGTTATTTCCATATATTTCCTTTCTTAGCGTCATGTTTGCCACAAATAAACGTAGGTATTTTCTTCTTCAGTCCCATGTAATAGGGGACCATTTTTTTCACCATTTTCTAATTATCCGGGTTTTCGCAATATCCCTAAACTAGCTGTGCCCCGCGGTTTCACCCGCGTAGATGTCGATCCCGTGGGAATATAGGGATAAAACGTATCCTATGTCCTATTCCAGGTCATGTCTACCCGTGTGCTCATCCTCTCCTCTCTAAAGTAGGGAACGTCGCAGAGGCGCGGCGCCGGCGTCGAACGGTTCGCGTATTGCATTTTTATAATTATCTTCGAAATTAAATATCCAATTCGAATGAATTAAAACGTATTTTACTGCTAAATAAATACCCTTGATGTTAAAATTATTTATTTGAATAAGAATTAATATTATGTCAATAAAATTCCTACGCAAATAATGCATTAACTTCGAAAGTATTTGATTACTATAAAAAAGGCTATAGTGAGTCAATCTTAAAAGATAGAAATATGCTGTCACGGACTTTTTTTTTAGAACTTTTAAAGAGGAACAATTCCATCATACATAATATTTGCGTAACTTAAACCGTTTACGCAGCACACGCAACGGAAGCTCTCAAAAAGCAATCATTTTTCCCGTTTTTGCAAGATTTTTCATTTATGCTCCGCTCCTATTGGTCGTAGCGTGATGTTATATAGCCTATAGCCTTCCTCGATAAATGGATTATCCAACACAAAAATATTTTTTCAATTCCGACCAGTAGTTCCTGAGATTAGCGCGTTCAAACAAACAAACAAACAAACTCTTCAGCTTTATAATATTAGTATAGATTATTCCTAGGGTTTTCGCGAAAATTCGAATTATTAAATCACCTTGCGACATATACATGTAGGTACGTACCAAAGTTTATTTTTTACATTCACCTTGACATAATTATCTTATTATTTGATATTGGTGCCGATTCTCTTGTCACAAAATTCTCTAAACTAAACTAAAAATCACTAAAATTTAGTTTAGTCCTGTCAAACGATCAAACTCATTCTGAAATAGACTATAAATGACACAACTTAACTATAATTTAGTTTGACAGCACTAAGATGGCACTGAGATTAGTTTAGTGAAAATGCTATTCTGAATTTGACGATTTAACCTAAAATGTTGTCCTATATCTAAAATCCTCTAACTAAATCTGACTATATTTAATCGCGATTAAAAATGTGTGGAATAAAATTAGATGTCATGAACTAAAATTCAAACCAACACCTCGACTTCAGTTACAAAAAACAGTACTGTATTTTTTTATTTTCTTTTGCTTATATCTCGAAAACGGTGAGTCCTATCGCAAAAATAATGAAAATTCCGACCCCCTTAAGGTAACCCTATAACCACTAATTCTCAATATGTTGGTAACTTTTTTTTTTTTTTCTTTTTTTTCCATACAAAAACTGAAAAATTCTATTAAAAACATGTCGAGGCTGTCGTGCATGCGCGCCTCTGGCTCTAAAAAAAACACGGGGTAGGGAAAACAAGTACCAAGTGGAGGCGCGCGGTTGTCAAATTCGATTTTAGTTGTGTCAAAATAAGTTTTAAATTTAGAGAATTTATTTGGCAGAATAGCTCCAAGATTCCCATAGTCAAAAGTAAGGAATTTTTGTAATAGTTTAGTTAGTTTAGTTCGGTGTACAAGAGAATCGGCACCATTGTATACCTACAATTTGGTTTCAAGTCTATAATAGTGGTTTTTGTGGACATGATAATTGTTTAGATTTGTTACAGTTGTAATTGCAATCATGTCATTTGGTTTGAATAGGTCTTTATTTTTATTATCTTACGTATCTCTTGTAGATTCTTTTTCATCTTGTGAATGTGAGAACAATGTAGGCTTAGTGGACTGTAGTAGATTTGTTGAACATTTCTATTTTGTTAAGTACTTACCTGGTACTTTTTGAAAGGCCTACACTGTCCTCCCATACTTAATAACAAAAGTAATTCGTAAATATTGTAACAGCCAATTATTTTTAAAAGAGTAACCGTGGAGTTTCTTGCCGGCTCTTCTCCATAGGAAACGACCAATTGGAACCGTGCACCTAGCTTCTGACGTTTCATAAGTGCCCATGTAGGTTTATGTGAAATAAAATATTTTTATTTTTTTAAATTTTTATTTTGAGTTTATTCATTCTATTAAATCTTTAAACAAGTACTTAACAACCATCCCATAAACTACACTGTCATTATGAAAACAATGACCATCTCACAAGCCACTTGGAACCTTGCCTACCGTAACAAGACCACAGCAGCGCAACGTTCCGCCGCTTACAATGTGTTTTAATTGAGTGTCACAACAGTTTAATTGTTAGTTTGAATACACTGTGGCTTTAGTGTGGTGAACGTTGCAAGTATGGAATTATAGTTTTGTCGCTGTATTGTATGGAAGTTTGGGTTAGTTGTTGTGACTCCTCTTTAGGTTCCTTTCACGTGAAACGCGGAAAATTGAAAGGACTCATTACACGTTCAAAAGTAAATGAGTTAAAATATATGACATAAAATATTCTTATTATTGAGTAAGTATGCATTTAAATATTATATTAAATACACTAAATGCAATGCAAAACATTTGAGAGAATTATTAATTCAGCAATAAGTATTATTAAAATTATAATACAAAACATTAATTAATAGATTGAAATACACATATTATATTTGGAGAATAAATAAATGAGTGATAATATAAATATAATAACTACCTACCTAATACAAAAATGTATCTGCTGTTTTTTACAACAGTTTTATAGTAGTTAATAGACTTATATTATCACTCATTTCTATATATTATCTTATATTACTCATTTTTATATATCACTCATATCAATGAAATAATGTAAATATTTTAGTAATAAAAAAAATCATGAAAGCGGTCTGCCTTTCTCCTACTTATCTAAGATTTAATTGAAGCTGAAATGTTAAAATAACAACTTATTGTTATTCCTTTGCATTTCCGCCAAGAATTCTTTAGAGGATTCCAACTTTCAGTAGTGATTTTTTTCCCATCTTTCAGTTCACCCTTTTAAAACTAATTTTAAATGCAAATGTAATTGCTAACCATTAGTCTTCGTCCGGGATCGAACTGACGGCCACCGCGTTTTTGCTGACCTCCGGCTATAAATGCGTTACCCCACGTACTTACTGCAATAACGGCGAGGAGTCACGGGTCCTAGGATAATGGAATCACTTTTACGCGTCATATTAAAAAATATTAAAAATAAGCTGGATGAGGTTGGCGTTTCCTATCTGGTTACTTTGACAAGAAAGGCCGAAACAAACTCATGAGGTCGCAGTCTAGTAGATTAGCGTCTGAAATGGTCTTTTGTGGAAATAACCACAATGATTTGAGTGGACCTGTCCATTGAATAGGTACACTGATACTCATTATCATATTTTTGAGGTGTGGTTTCTATAGCCAAGTCCAATTGCCAGCTAAGAATACCTACGGCAGTTGCATAAATGACAACAAAAATCAAAATTGAACAGGATACTGGCATTCATAATATCTATTGATTTTTTTATGGCGAAAGGGCCAAGGTAGTTCACGACATCCAAATATTCTTTAGTTTTTTGCTATTTGCAGGTCAGTATCAGGTTTTATGTTGGTAAAAACCATTCAAAATTATATACTCAAAAACGGAGTATTTACAGAATTATAGAATCATCAATACAATAGAATTCATCATTCTCCTGCCCTTATCCCAATTTATTTGGGGTCGGCGCAACATGTCCCTTTCTTCCATACTTCTCTATTAGCCGTCATCTCGGTAGTCACCCCCTTTTTAGCCATATCATCTTTCACGCAGTCCATCCATCGTTTCTTTGGTCTTCCCCTACTCTTATAGCCATCGACATTCATACCCAAAACTTTCCTCACAACATTTTCCTCATTCCTTCGCATCACGTGCCCATACCATGACAACCGATTTCCACACAACTTTTCTGTCACCGGTGCCACTTTCAGACTTCCTCTTATGTACTCATTTGTTATTCTATCCATTCGTGTAACACCACACATCCCTCTTAACATTCTCATCTCAGCTGCATGCAATTGCCTTTCATTCATCCCTTTTGTGGCCCATCATTCTGATCCATACAAGACAGCAGGTCTAACTATTGTTTTATACAATTCATCAATACAATAGAATTAATACATTACATACACATTAAATTGTTCTCAAGTGTCATGATTCCACGAAATAGTCACTGAATAGTCTAGTTTGGACTTTTTATAATAAAGTGTAATTAATAGTTTAATTTGAACTTCTTGTTGCGTTGTATTGATGATTTTAATTATTATAATTCTGTAATTACTTGTTACGGCCGCGAATCATTTTGACCTTCGCTCGTTTTGCATAATAAGGATACATTGGTAGTGCGACGCAGCGAGCGGTAAAAAGTTTGAGTCACATTTCCCGCACCTGAAAAAACCTTTTAAAAGCGTCCCTAAAAAGCACTCAACTTTAACTAAAAACATTACCATCTCCGGTTCCTAGAAACCTACATGATACCTGTAACCATCAAATGGACCCGGAACGTCCGTCCGCCATATTGTCCGCCGGATCTAACTAGTTCCAACTGGTTCAATCGAGTTAGCGTCGCTCCAAACCGGACGCATTCGGACGCCATCGGACGGGATCGGATGCAGCCCGCGCCGGTCAATTAAAGTGAGTTCCGCAACCATTATAAGATTTCGTGTGAATTTTTTATGGAATTATTTAGTTTGTTTCTCTGGTTTTCAATTGAAATAAGTTGTTTTTTGTTTATTCTTGTTACGATTACCAGCGGCGGCCTTACCCATTGCGATGCTCTGGGCGGCAGGTCTTTGCAAGGTCCTTTGTCCTACGGAAAAGTACCTATGTGATGCGAAAGTAGGTCTGGTTGTTTGGTAGGTATTCGTTATGTTTGACGAGAAATGCTAAAGTTATACAAATAAATAAAATTTGAGTTTTAAAATATTTTACTAAGTACATTGAAAGATTTACAAAATTAACAAATACAGAGATGATTAATCCTACTAATCCTACTATCTTACTAATATTATAAATGTGAAAGTTTGTGTGTTTGTGAGTTTGTGTGTTTGGATGTTTGTTACTCAATCACGCAAAAACGGCTGAATGGATTTGGATGAAATTTGGCAAACTATTTAGTTTTTTTAATCTATTTAGTTAATTTAGTTTATAACCTGGATTAACACATAAGATACTTTTTACCGATATTCCGATATACCGGTATTGTATAATTGCATTGCACAGGTGTGAGTGCCATATACTATAGAGCTATCAGTTACCGGGTAATATGTCTTTCATTGACTTGAATGTGCCTTATTGGCGGCTGGGAATATGTCATGCTCACTCAAATGTCTCACTGATGGTGGCGCGTGTGTTGGATCATTTAGCTCCCTTCAAAATGGTTGAGCTGAATGGTGCTGATCCATGCGTCATGTTCGTGAACGGGCGCCGTCAGTTGTCACTGGTCATCTATTAGCTGCCATGGCTTATTAATTTTTTTGAATTGTTCTTATTTTATAATTGCGGACGCTTTTAACGTGCTTTCTACATTGTTCTCACATGTATAATTTCAACATGAATGATGTAACCATTATATTGTAACAATATTTTGATTTAAAAGAGTGTCCATGGAGTTTCTTGCCCGTTCTCCATAGGTACCTACTACGCTTTGGAATGGGCAACTAGCTTCATATTTTTGACTGACTTGACCTTGACAATTCAAAAGTGCCTGTAAATGGTTTAATTGAAATAAATGCTTTGAGTTTGAGTTTGCATCAGGGAGGCACTCTGGTATCACCGGAGCGCAGACTTTCTCTGTCGTGTGGTCGAGGCCTTTTTGACGGAGAGGGCCGTCATTGACCCCAGTCACCAGGGAACCGACTAGAGATGTCGTGCGGTGTCCCACAGGGATCGGTCCTAGGGCCGCATCTGTGGGACATCGGATACGACTAGTGCTGGTGCTGCGCGCCGACCTCCCTAGCGGCGTCAGTGTGGTTTATTATGCTAACGACACGTTGGTCCTGGCGCAGGGGAGGTCGCACCAGGCGGCGACCGAACTGGCGACACACGGGGTTGCGACAATCGTCGACAGTATCCGGCAATTGGGACTAGAGGTGGCCCTGCACAAGTCCGAGGTCATGTGTTTTCATGGTCCTCGGAACGCGCCACTGTCGGGTTCCCAAATAACGGTAGGAGGGGTTCACATCGGCGTTGAATCGACGATGAAGTACTTGGGTCTTGCCTTGGTGGAACTTCGTGGAGCATTTCCGATGTTTGGCTACCAGACTGGAGCGGGCCGGGGCTGCCTTGAAGCGGCTCCTGCCCAATCTAGGGGGTCCAAACGCCTGTTGCCGAAGGCTCTACGCGGGGGTCGTGCGGTCCATCGCGAAAATTAGAAAGTAAAATGCGTTTATTGGTGTTGCAGCATAAAAATACATCTTACAATTATAAAAACAGAAAACAATCATTAGAATGCCAAAATGGCTTCAGTTCAGCAATACTATTAAAAAACATAAAACTGGTATTAGCGCCATCTATATTCTATAGCACAGAGGAGAGGAGCTCGTGGCTAAGTAATAACAGCCACTCGGGTCGATCCATCAGGTTAAGCTACGCTCGCCGGGGTTGGTCCGTGGACGGGTGACCATTTTTACATACCGAGACTCAGAAAGCACGTTAAGTCGTTACGAGTCGTCAGAAGCCCGAAAGTCTGACAACCAGTCTAACCAAGGGGTACCGTATCACCCAATTACTGGGTTGTGGAGGTCAGATAGGCAGTCGTTCCTTGTAAAATACTGGTATTCAGTTGCATCCGGTTAGACTGGAATCTGACCCCAAGATAGTTGGGAAAAGGCTTGGCAGATTGATATTCTACAGCACTGCACTACGCGTATCCAAAAGTTTACCCCTACCAAAAATCGCTCAATGCGCATAAAGAAGTTTTCACTCCAAAAAGATTAGTCATTCACTAGACAGCAGGTTGGTAGTGCAGTAGGTTTCTCACTGTCCACTACGCTGGACAAACGCTTAGTACCGCCAGAAGACTCTTTTATTATGAAAACAAACAAAGCTTTAATAGGCACGTTACTGTGGAGGGTCATTTTATTTCCTCGAGACTCTCCATCTTACTCATATTTTCTTTCTTTTGTTCACAAAATCTTTTGTATAACGTTAGTTTAGTACAAAACCTTCACTCGTGCCCCATTCATGTTTATTTAGTTACAAAGCATATCAAAACAATGTCTCCTTTGATAATTATTTGCGTTCATTCATTCAGTGGGCGCGTTCGTTCATTTGACTAACGAGCGGTGCGTCGTTCACAAACGCTTATGTTCACTTGTTCGTTCGTTCATTCATTCGTTTATTTTAGTAGAGTGTGATGGAGTTTGTATTCGAGTGAGCGATAAGTTTTAATGAAATATTTTCGTATATATTTCTGGCATTTTCTAGTTTTTTGTTTAGGGTTTTTTTGAAGGTCAGTACTCATTAGGAAATGCGTGACTGACAGCCTATTGTATTTTGATGAAATAAATATTCAGTTGGTTTATTTCTATTGTTGACGAACAGCCGAGGCATAGGCAACGAAAGCAGCGTCAATATTGGATACACCCATTTAATAAAGAGTGATTACTTCGTGGACATTATGTAAGAACGTGTCAAATTGAATGTCATATTCGACGTTTATTGAATTGCTTTCCATTGCAAAACCAGAGTTGACACGCAGAAATACAGTGATGAGACAACACAGTCGCGATACTGTAGCGCGTTGGCATTGCTGTAGCGCGTTGCAAATGCAACTAACGCGCGTTATTAGCGATGCTGTCGCACGTTTCGTAAACGCGCGACAGTATCGATACAAAAAGTTGCCGTGGGCGAGGGGCCTTACATCGTGCTTGTTTATGTGAATTATGACGTAGAAACGCGACTTGACTGATCGCGCGCGTACCTACGCGATCATCACATGTTAATAAAACAAAGTCCTCCCGTTGCGTCTGTCTGTCTGAACGCGAAAAAGTGTCATAAGGTTTTCACCAATGGACGTAGTGATTCATGTGGAAGGTTTAGTGGTAAATATAATATAACGATGATTGTTCAAGGTGTCGGGAAAAATCAAGCCAATTGGGAGGTTTCGTCTTAAAAAAAATCTTTAATAAACGTAGTAGTACGTTTCCTTGGTATAATTTACGACGTCCACGCGAGCGAAGCCACGGGCAGGCTAGTATTAATATAAATAAAATAGCGCGACGGTCACGTACTTGCGCGATAGTAGCTATCAGTCAGGACACAGGGTTAGTAACACAAAGAACACGTCGAACGAACGTCGAGGAAACACAGTAAACATTAAAAACTTAAAAATAATAAACAACCGATTTAAAAAAAAACACAAGAAAGTGAAAAATAACTTTAATTTCGGAAGTCAGTGGCAAAAAACGAAAATTTAAAATCAAAGCCGAACCGATTTTTTTTGGATATGGGTTGTTTTTTTTTGTTGAAAATATTTTTATTTTTCACTTTTTAGTTGTGGTAGGTACCTACCCCACACAAACTCAATACATAAAAAAAAAACATACAGACGAACATAGAACCTCCTCCTTTTTGGAAGTCGGTTAAAAAAGGAGAATATTGCATTCATATAGGTACCCAACCAAACAAATAAGAAATAAAAATGGCGGGAATAATTAAAATAGTGTGCACTCAAGCGCCGGCTGGCTGCTGCACAGATATGTTCTTATAAATTGTAAAACTTCAAAGACATCTTTTCGCTTCGCAACCAAGCGTGGCAGTTGAAGGTTTCATACTACTGTGAGGGAGGAGATGAAGCGATTTCTTTTTTATATATAGCTAAGAACCCTCTCGATCAAGTCACCTTTCAAACAAAACCAAAAAATATCAAAATCGGTTCAGCCGTTTGGCAGCTACGATGGCGCAGACAGACACACAGATACACATGTTAAACTTATAACACTCCTCTTTTTCCGTCGGGGGTTAAAAACTGGATAAAAGTGGGATAATTGCATTCGATTTATGGGTCTGTTAGCGTGTGCGTATGGCCACCACGATCTAGCGAAAAGTAACTCCAATAAACAAACAAACCATTGTTGAGATAGCAAGATTTGATTGGTTAAGAGTGGGCAGGAATTCTAATATTTTTATGATGAAATTGCTTCCTCATTGGATTTAACGAGAATTGAAGATGTCTTAAGGATAATTTTCTTATGTCCCTCTAACGCGAACAATGCGCACACTAAATTTGGTTGCCGACAAAATAGATATATTCTCATGTTCACTCTGTTTTTAATTTGTATATCTAAAATCTATTTTTTGTATACGAGTATATGTATGTTTTTAATTTGGTTAAACTATAACTACACTACCGAATTGGGACACTGTAATGGTAGCGTATGTAAGTAAGCAATAAATAAATAAATAATAATAAATAAATAAACTTTAAAGACAAAAAACAACGTAAACTCGAGACAATCTAAGAAGTCCGATTTGACAGCTATAGAAATAAGTTGTGTGATGAAAATAAATAGGTTTCTTTAAAAACTGATTCTTGAGACATATAAATTGATCATACTTAGAGAGTTTGTAATCGACGATTTATCTACAATGCTTAAAACTGATTCTCAAGGCATATTGTTTTATTACATGTACGAGAACAAACGTCAAATCGGACTTCTTAACTCTCTTCACAACCATATGGGTTTGCTTTTTGCTGTCACAAATATTAGGGGATCTATAGCTACATATAATATTAGACGCTGGTTTTAAAATATGACAAGCTGGCTGGTAGATCTAAGCATATACAGGTTGTTAGTGTAGACACCATTATCCTTGAAAGTACTGGTTTGGTGTCATCTATAATATACTTTTTCTATGGGACCAACTTTGAAATCGCAAAAAAAAAATCTGCTGTTCCATACATTTTGTCGATTTAAGTGAACACAAATGTATGGAACAGCTGATTTTTTTTTCGCAATTCCAAGGTTGGTCCCATAGAAAAAGTATATTATAGATGACATCAAACCGCTACTTTCAAGGATAACGGTGTCTACCCTAACATCCAGTAGGGGTTTATTTATAAACGTTGCTCAAAGTAAAGTGACTTTCAAACGTCAAAAAGTTATGGTGAAGCAGTCGCTAATAATTGCTTAACTTTAAGCAACGTTTATAAATAAACCCCAATATTGTTAGCTTCAGCCGCTACCGCTTACACTTGTACCACCAAACCGTTTATACCGGGGTACTCAGGTTTGCATTCCAGCTCACACGCGCACGCATCAACTTGCAACTAAAGTGTAAAAGACTAAACAGTTTTAGGGACCATGACTTAGTTCAGTACAGCACTATTATTATTAAGGGTGTAAGGTTAAACACCGTTGTCACTCAAACCATGGGTAGTTGACTTAAATATAAAAATAACTGACCGAGAAACAACAAAAAAAACGTTATTTTCATTAAAAGATTTAAAAAAGTTTCTATCCAACACCGTGCTTGCTAGCGAAGCAGCTGACTGACTGAGGGAGGGGTCGCGCTCGCGGCCGGTCAGGTCACGTCCCGCACCATCCGCCCGTGTTGAGATGCAAGTTCGTTGCCCTAGCACATAGGGTGAAAGGGTGAAATACAATTGTGGTAAAACGTAGATTTAAAAAACGTTTTTACGTTCCATAAATGAAACCAAACCACTGATTGCAAGGATAACGTTGTTTACCCTAACACCCTGTATTATTATTGTTCATGGGCTACCCTGAAGCTTTCGCCTTAAGATATTTTCTTTATCTTTTATTCGGATACTAGATATCAATATTATCTTCAGAGTAATAAATTAAGAGAAATCCTCCTAACTGCAAATGCTGTTGCATTAAATCAAAATATGCACTTGGACATTATCCAAATTGCCCGGCTATTTTGGAGTTTGTAAGCTGTGATTGTAATAGCTCTGCAAGTGTTTGTGGTTGTTGAAAATTTTATTGAATTTATTGCTCTGACCTGTTAGTGTTTTTGGTGGATTTAGTAGATTACCGGCGAAAGTGATTATTTTGTGAGAAAAAATTTATTGTGTTTTATTTTTATTTTGTGAAACTATTTTTACAGTAAGTCTACCAAATATTTTAAGAGTAGTAAGGCTGCATGCAGAGATCTTGGAATACATAAATGTATTTTTCGGGCTGTACCTTTTGCGGAAATGAAAAAAAAAAAACATGAAAAGGGAACCTTTAGGTTTTAAAAAAAGTTGTTTAGACATATTTTTTCTTAAACTTCTGCAAATTACTGAACAACTTTGGGTAAAAGAACAACCGGAAATTATTTTTACCTTAATAATTTTTTTTTTTCCTTTCAAAGGGAGAGTACCTACAAAAAAAAAAAGGTTTTTGCAATACCAACATATTTGGTACCTACCAATTTCCCGCCGTAGAAAAATTTATAATTTCCAAACAAAATATCGTTGAGTGATTTTCATACAGCAATATTTTAACACCAAGGCTACATATGTCATTTATCGTTATCAGAGTTTAACACCAGCAGCCTCCACCATCTTTCATATGCGATGTTTTTCTTTAATCCCAGGTATGCATGGAACATTGGGAAAAAACCGGATAAGAGCGAATTGGACTCGCGTATGAAGGGTTCCGTATCATCACACATGTTTGTGACATTACTGACTTACTTACCACTATTTTATTATTTTTACATACAACTTCCAATGCTGGTTCGTTTACGTTCACGAATGCCCCATTATTATTTTGTTGTTAATAAAGAGTATACTTTATAATTTGACGAAGGTCACTAGTGTATAATATCGTTTTTAAACATCATAAAACGTTATGACTGCATTTCTTGTGTGAATCCAAATTTTCACCTTTTATCATTATTACCCATGATAGTGGCTATCCACTCGCGACAATCTAAGAAGTCTGTTTTGACGTTTCGTTCTCGTACATGTAATAAAACGTTAAGCCTTGAGAATCAGTTTTAAGCAATGTAGATATGTCGTCGATTACAAACTCTCTAAGTATATTCAATCGATATGCCTCGAGAATCAGTTTATTATGAACCATTTTTTTTTCATCGCTGCTCAAAGCATTTTTATAGCTGTCAAAACGGACTTCGCGATTCTAGTTACTCGTATTCTATAATTTCACTAACTGGCTACACTAACTGACTGACTGTTCTAAATAATATAAATACACGTAGTAAACATGAAATTGTGATACCCAAATTTAGATTAACTAAAACTAGTAAGTCGTTTCTTAAAAACAGTATCCGCTTTTATAATAAGTTGCCAAAGTTGGTTACAGAACTTAGCGATGGTAAGTTCAAAACCCTCATCAAACGTGTCCTTGTCAAAAAAGCATACTATAACATTAAAGACTACGTTGAAGACAGGGAAGTTTGGCAATAATTCCTTCTGCACATGTGGCCTCCCTGGTACCTCATTAACGGCATAATTATGTTAGAGTCTATTAACTGCTCCCAAATTACCATGTTTATTTTTTACATTCATCCCTCACAGACATAATCATAATATTATTTGACATTTATATACATACAATTTAATTTCAACTCTTTATTAGTGGCTTTTGTGGACATGATAATTGATCAGATTTGTTACAGTTGTAATGGCAATCATGTCATTTGGTTTAAATAGGTTTTTTATCTTTAGTATCTTATTTATCTTTTATATACATTCTTTTCTACCTTGTGAATGTGAGAACATTGTAGGCTTAGCCTCACCTACCTGAAACTTTTTGAAAGGCCTACACTGTCCTCCCATAACTATTAACACTGTAAATCGTAAATATTGTAAAAGCCAATTAATATTTTCTTTTAAAAGAGTAACCGTGGACTTTCTTGCCGGCTCTTCTCCATACGAAACGACCAATTGAAACCGTGCACCTAGCCTCTGACGTTTCATAAGTGCCCATGTAGGCTTATGGGAAATAAAATATTTTGATTTTGAAATAATAAGAGATGTGAAACACTGACAGACGGTTTGTCACTTGTCAAAGTCATCTTGAATGAAAGCGACCAATCAGTGACAAGACAACACTTGGCGCCGTTTCAGTTTCAACAGGCAACGTTTTCAGCAAGGAACTTCATTGACAGCTGAATAAAAGAGTAACAAACATCTAGCGCCATCTACGGTGAACTCACAAATACATAACAACACACCTGTAGTCCCCGAAGGGCTAAGCAAAGGTGTACAGTCACGGACTTTAATTGACGAGCCACCTTCAAACTTTTCAATTTTACAGTTTCATACATTCACGAGACTACACGATCAAACACGAACTCAAACCGCATGCTCGTAAACAAGATGACAAATAAATTACTTATAATCGGAAATAGTCTTATCCTTTTGTTGACTAATAAGTTCTCAATGATAAAAATAAATAAAATGTTGCATTAAGGTTATCCAATCTATTTGATCCTGACCTCCTTTGAATCGGAGCTCATTAACTCGGTTATTCTGAAAACATAACTGTGACAGTTGAAATGTCGATGTCAGAGACGTTAATTTCGAAGTTGCCGAAATGACTATTAATATTTCTCCGTACGCTAACGTTACTATCGCTACGCTTAAACAATCGTTGCTAGGTTACTGTTGCTAGACCTGCAATTGGTTGACTTTGGGTAGTCACTCTGCTGTCAAGTTTGTAGTTCTCAGGCTCTCAGGTTAGCCAACCGGTAAAGTTATTAAATATAATTTTCTTCTACTAATACGAAGACATTATGACTTTCCGTGTTGGGAACCGAATAAAGCCGATTTGCATTACTCGGCTAAAATATGAACAGTGCCAGGTGGCTCATCAATTAAAGTCCGTAACTGTACCTACAGTACACCTACATTTCGCCAGTTATGTTTAAGTACCTTGTAATATGGGGCGAGCTAATTGCTATCAACCGGGCACAAATCCGGACTACGGGCTGCTACTGAGAAATTGCAGATAAAAAAAATCCAATAACATATGCCCGACCCGGGAATCTAGCCCAGGATCTTATGCTTACCAGTCTCGCTTATGAACACTAGACCAACGAGGCATTACCGATCTTATTTAACAGCTTTCTTCCCAAATGGGTTCTGTTGGCACCCTTCAGTTGCGGAACCCTAAGAACAGAGCGGAACCACGCCACTGAGCAAGGTAAAATAAAATCAACGCAAGCGAGGCTTGCAATATTAAATTTTATAGTTTCTGATGCAAGCCGCTGGCGGCATGGTTCCTTTCCAGAATGTATCTTAATATATTGCTTTACTTCGTGTTCTGTACGTCGATTCTGTACAATTCAAACAACAACTTGCATCTCACATTGCTATTCACTCTCACTTCGCATAAGGTTCAAAATGTGTTCGGGGTGTGAGCGTCGAAGTATCGGGGGAATTACCTTACTGAATGCCACTTCCTACGTCATCTCATTCTTTATCCGTCAAAATCTCACGGTCAATTTAGTTCAACTCGCTGACACGCTCGCAAGGGTAGCGCTAGTGTATCAACCGACTTTTTAGAATGCCAATCAAAAAACTTACAGCGGATTCAGATTAGAAGTTTAGAATGTCGAGGTCTTACAGAATCACACCCCTGGTCTGGATTTTGTTTGTGTAATGTTATAGGTATCTAGTTATGTATAGTAACATAACATAAAATCACGTATTGTTTCCCCGAAAGGTTGGACAGAGGTGTACCTATAGTAGGTACACCCAGATTTCCCCAGTTATGTTTAAGTGCCAGGGGGCGACACTATAGCGATCAACTGGGCACAAATCCAGATTCCGTTCTGCTGTTGAGAAATCTCTCTAGCCTTTTCCCAACTATGTTGGGGTCGGCTTCCACTCTAACCGGATAATAATACCAGTATTTTACATGGAGCGACTGCCTGTCTAGCCTCCACAACCCAGTAGGTAACTGGGTAACACGATACTCCTTGGCAAGACTGGTTGTCAGACTTTCGGGCTTCTAACGACCCGTAACGACTGTCAAAGAACGTCAAATGACAGCCTCAACCAACGGCTTAACGTACTTTCCAAGGCACGGAGGAGTCTCGGTATGTAACTAAAGGTCACCCATCCACGGAACAGCCTCGGCAAACGTTGCTTAACAGGCTGGTATTATTTTATAACAAATAACTTTTACAGTACCTACATCTATTCTAGTCACAATCAAATATAGCTAGAAACTGCCGCAGGAAAGCATTTGTCGCATGCTGTTATAAAAACATTATTCGATGCATACAAATATGAACAATTTATATTCCGATGGTAGTCAAAACGTAACGAATTGCGTTTGAAATGCGTCCAACAACGGACATATTTTAGTCAAACAAGGTTTTTGATTCGTTTGGTATTTCATTTTCAATCTTCTTCTTTTCGTGTGGTTAGCTGTCAGAGTTTTAAAGCCTCCCATGGGCCTCTGACTTGGCTTCACATGCCGTCGAGAAATATCTCTCAGGCATGCCGGTTTCTTTACGATGTTTTCCTTCACCGTTTTTGAAGCAAGTGATAACACGCACATGAATCCGAAAAGTCAGAGGTGCGTGGCTTTGGTTCGAACTCGAGACTTATGACTCGGCAGTCTGACGGTCACACCACTAGGCTATCACGGCTCCGTTTTCAATTGGAAACAGGTTTAAAAATCGAATAAAAAGGACCGATCCTATCACGTCTGAAGGAAGGGCAACGAAGGGATTGTCTGTCACAACAATCTTGGCATAATCCCTTCGTCGCTCGATTGTGTTATGCCACGACTACCAACATATGTAGCTTGCCGAGTAAGCAAGCTGAAGTGGCATCGTGGGCAAGCCATGTTTGTCGAAGGACCGATGGTTGGGGCAAAGCCGTCGAGTCCTGGAGTGGCGACCACGTAGCGGCAAGCGTAGTGTTGGGACTCCCCCCAGCTAGGTGGACTGACGACCTTAAGGTGGGTGGGACATACTGGGAGAGGCCTTTGTCCAGCATTGGCCTGCGATAGGCTAAGTTGATTGATTAATTTAGGACCCGTTGCATGTACAGAGCTATCTATCTAATTTGATATAGTACTGGGGGATAAAAACGGCAACTTTGGCGGAATCATAATAGGAAAATATGAATCATTTTAAAATGTCACAAACTGATAATTGATAATCATATTATGATCTGCGTGCAATTCATATTATGAAATAATTCATCTGTTTGACAGTTTTCGATGGAGATTCGTAAAATGGTCCACAAATTTATGAATTGATTTTTTGTCAAATTACGGGAATTGCTAATGGCAGCTCGGAATTCAGGAAATGAATTGCTTTTAGAGGAATTGCTAATGTGGCCGTTTTAGGCCACCAGGTCATTTACTCATTTTTTCAATAATTTACAAACGTTCCAATGATCTCTCTATTGTGAGTTTTTGACAGATTTTCCATACAAAATCTGTCAAAAACCTCACACATTTTGGTAAATTAGTAGACTTAGGCCCCTAGAAACGTGAAAACCGGCTACATCTTACAAGAAAACACAAGTTTAACATCAAAATTAATAGCCGAGCAACAATTTGTCAGAAATTTATCTAAAACTCGTCCTGAACGGTCCCTAGACATTAAACATGACGTTTACAATTTATTAGCTAACCTCGGTTTAACGTTATTTACGACTAACTTATAGTTTAGTGTTTCGGTTAAAATTGTGGAAAATCTGGTTAAATGTCGGGTAGTGCTTGTAAATCTAAATAGATGAAGATTTACGCTCTAGACGTTGTTTTGGTGCACGCAACTGGGATTTTGTTTGACGACTAACAGTTTATGACAGACCTTTGTTTTCTAAAACCTCCAACTGTCACTAACGAGACACAATAGAATTTTTATTGTTATCGGCCTTTAAAGGCCAATCAACAGTTCTTCACGCTAAATATAATTTAAAAGGAAATAGGGTCGGTCCCCTCCCCATACAAACGTTCTCGCCTGTTTTCTCTCTGGTTTATGACCTTGGAGCAATGATTTTTTACAGTAAAAAAAATGTCAACTAGTTCCTATGCCCTATGCCTATGTTTTCTATTTTGATGATACATTATTTGTAGAAGAACCCTAAGAAAATGCTCAAAATTGCCTGTTTATACCGCTGTCATCAGAGGCCTACTGTACAAATTTGACAACTATGAATGAAAAAGGAAAACATAGGGTCACAGTAAATATCCATCTTATTCAATTGATAAAATATCTTTCAAATTGGTTCAATATTGGAGGAGGAAATAAACGAGAGCCGAACCGCGAATTATGACTTTTTATATGGAGAAAAGACCGAACCTATTTCCTCATAAGCTTACCCATTTATTTTTAGTTTGATGTTTACATTTCAATTGCATACATAAAATGATAAGTGGGAGCGCGGGGACTCCTAACACAAGCAGTTCCTGCTTAAAAGGGGTTCTCCATTAACAATGTATGCCCTTTGTAATTGAAATACCTAAACAATTTTAATTTTTGATATTTTTTATTATTATTACAAAACATGGTTTAGTGATACTATTTGTTTAAGAGGCTGACAACAGCTAAACCGCGGTCACTGTCGAACTGCATAAAAGAAAGAAAAGCACGATCACACATCCCTGGTAATTTAATGGAAAATTTATTTTGTATCTATTTACAAATACTCTATTGATTGGAAACTAAAACACTATTACGTTAATATGTTGCTTGTAGAATAATCTTACATGAACAAAATGGTTTCTAATCGTAAAAAAATATTTTAGAGTTATTTCATGTTTTTTTTGACGACGGTCCCAGGTAATTATTTAGAGGACGCTACCGAAACGTAATACTGCCTACTTTCTAATACTGTGATGTAACCTTGCATTGCCCCACTTCACGCGGCGAATTTACACAATTCCTTACAATGTAAGCCGTTATTTAGCGACCCAGTGACACGGAAGCTCCAGATATAAACTCGCAAACATTTCGGCAAGATATGTGTAAATGTGTGCGATATGAATTTATTGTTTGGTCGCCTGTTAATTTTTGCTTACATTGTATGTTATTGGTGTGACTGTTTATCTGACCTCCACAACCCAGTAACTGGGTAACTTTCCGAGTTCGATTCGGCCTTACTTCTCAGAGTAGTGAGATAGGAAACGCCGACCTCTTCAAGCTTATTTTAAATATGACGTGTAAAAGTGATTTAATTTAATTTAATTTAATGATCCTATTTACAGAATAAACAATTTAATTTCATTAACACGATACCCCTTGGTAAGACTGGTTGTCAGACTTTAGGGCTTATGATTTTTGGTAACGACTGTTAAGGTGAAATGGTTCCAAAGCAGATGTTTTGACGCGATTCGACTTCACGAAAAATTAATGTTTCTCTAAAAAAAAAACAACGCATTTGCGTTTTTTTTATCATCATCATAATCATAATCAGCCTATAACGTTCCCACTGCTGGGACACAGGCCTCCTCTCTGTGGGAGGGAGCGGGCCGTAATCCACCACGCGGGCCCAGTGCGGGTTGGTAGATGTCACATGTCTTCGAATTTTTGGTTCTAGGACATGCCGGTTTCCTCACGATGTTTTCCTTCACCGTTTTGAGAGCAGTGGTGATGAAATAATTTACACAAAGTAAAGCGCCTGTCAGGGTTCGAACCTACGACCTACAACTCATAGGTCGTGGCCGTCACTGAGCCACCACTGTGTGTCTCTGTTTTTTTATGATTACGAAAATTGAAGAGTGTCTTTAGTGAAGTATGAAGCCCGAAACCCGATTGACAAAATTTTCCTCGATACAAAAAAACCGCAAATTTCCTTAAAATCTGCTTTTTTAAAGAGAAAAACCTATTCCATTCGATTGTTATCAAAGCAATTGTAATAAAATTTTGTCTAGGTGTCCACTATTAAATACTAGATAGGATTATGGACTTATTTTTTCTATATAAACACAAATACAATTTAAAAATTAAATATTTGTAAACATAGTGCACTAGAATTGCGCGCGGGCGGGGTCATACCACCCCCTCGGCTCTCGTCAGTCCCATTTTGCCTTAAAGATCCACGAATGATGGCTGGTACCAACCCTAAAGTATTTGGGAAAAGGTTACGCAAATGGTGATGGTGTTTTAGCACATGGAGGTAGGTAATTGATTATCATAGAGATAGTTCATGTGTCTCAAATTCAATAATTTCAGATGACGTACTTAACTATTCCGATGACGTAATACTCAATTTACAATCGCCCATAAATTATAGAACCACTAATGGCCTAAACAGAGCGATCTAATTGAAACTCCTCATTACAGTTGCATAATCATATCCACTGCAGACGAATTCAAACCTTATCTGTAATCGAATTAAGTTCGGAACAGATCGAGTTAATCAACGAAGTGTTTGGTCTTGGAAAATCAGCTTGTTGCAAGTGATTTTGAAGCTTGAATTTTGGTGGTAAGGTTGAAATTCAATTGAGTCGTGGCAAGCGATTTGTCCTGCTGCTAATCAAGTGTAGGTAATATTGGTTGAAACGTCATTAATCATGATGTTTGAATATTGACACTTAAGTACATACCATAGGGCACATTAGATGAAACTGAATTGTTACCTAATGCATCTCCTATATTCAGTTGATGTTACGATGATTGATTTGTAACTCAAAGCTTAATTACACTTACATAAATACATAAACATACGCCTTGTTCCCTTAAGGGTAGGCACAAACAACAGAACGCCACCTGCTACGATACTTACATACTCTCTTTGTCTCGTTTACGTTCATACATCTGTGGGCCTAAAACGGTCACATTAGTAATTCCTCTAAAAGCATTTCATTTACTGAATTTCCAGCTTCATTAACAATTCCTCTGATTTGACACAAAAGCAATTCATATTAAGTGGACCATTTTACGAATCTCCATAGAAAACTGTCAAACAGCTGAATTATTTCGTAATATGAATCGCACGCAGATCATAATTATGAATTGTCAGTTTGTGACATTTTACGATGATTCATAATATTTTCCTATTATGATTCTGCCAAAGTGACTGTTTTAAGCCCCCTGGTCATACACGCACGCCGGTTGCGAGTACTACGCACCTGACCTTTCTTAATAACATCAGCAATAAGGTCAGTAAATGTCCTTCTAGGACGTCTCTTCTCGACCCCGACGTTTCCACTCATATCTGCCTTGTAAATACCATTTGATAATCGCCTTCATTCATCCTCTCAAAATGCCCATGAGCATACCCGTTTAAATTTTTGTCACAACATCTTCTTGAAACCACTGCGTTGCCTTATCACATCATTATTCAGCCTATCATACATAGTTACAAAATACAATAGACGTAGATATATTTAGTAATAATAGGTTATTCCGCATATCTATTTCTGGAGAGTCATAATAAAACTCCAGTAAGAAATCGACACGAGTTTCACCACGTCGTGTAGCAACACTTCGTGTTCTGGTTCGCGACTGGTCAATCGTCATCATGAGGATGCCTCGTTGAGAGGTGAAACACGTGTCGATTTCTTACAGGGTTTTTTTATGACTCTTGAGGAATAGTTAAGCGGCATAGGTTACTAAATATATCTACGTCTATTGTATTTTATAATGGATTTCCGCAAAGTCACGCCTGAATCAATTAACTATACATAGTTACGTCATACAAGCTTCACAAAGAACGCATTTCTACAGTATTTATTACAAAAAACTATCTTTTGAATTGCCAAGGAGTCGGTCAGTTACTCTTTGACAGTTGCAAATTGGCGAAGGGTGTCAATTGGCTACACAATTCATATCCCTGACTGTGAAACACGCATCACAAAGTGAGATCAAGAACAATCTTTGCTAAGTGCCTTGTTTCGAAACCTCAAAATAATCGTTATCTTCAAGTCTAGTGTATTTAATACCACTTTCATTCATGATGATCAGCCTGTCTATTCTTTAAAAATCTCAGCGTGAAAACTGAGGTGAAGTGAGCTGTCATGCCACTAGAGATTGACACTTTTGACAGCTCACTTCACCTGAGTTTTCACTGTGAGATTTTTACAGAATCGAATGATTAGGTATTTAAAGAGCTCTTGCCATTCCTCCTACGACCACTTACCTAAAGGGTTCCTCTTACTTAAGGAAAATATTAATGAAGTCAATATTTTACGCCAAACACCGTTCTGGGCGGTTTTGCGCGCATAAATTTAAAGCACCATAAGGAGGGGGGAAAAAGATAATTTGAGCCACAAATTAAGATGTTACTTGAAAAGGCTGATTCCCTTTTTATGTTGAACTGTTAAAAGTTAGGGGTTTTATGGGAAAGGGCAGTTTTTATTTATTTTTTAAGGTTATTTGAGAGTGGGGGGTTCTAAATATAGAGCTAAGCTCAAAATGGGTACGGCATTTATTTCGTTCTTTTCACTTTACGGCCTGTGGTTAATCAACAACCTCGTTATGATCGATACACATAAAATATAATGTTAAATGACGCTGGCCAAGGTCCGTACTAAATGGATGACCATTAATTTGGTCTACCGTGAGCACAGTGGGTCAAAAGCCAGGCGTCACTTTGGCTGATATCCCATCATCTTCTTGCCTTTTATCATCATCATCGTCATTTCAGCCGAAAGACGTCCACTGCTGGACAAAAGCCTCCCCCAAGCACCGCCACTTCTACCAGTTCTGTGCTTCTCGCATCCACCGCATCCCCACGGCCTTCATCAGGTCATCGTTCCACCTTGTGAGGGGCCTTCCAACGCCACGTCTTCGCGGCCACGCGGTCGCCACTCCAGAATCTTTGGCCCCATCGGCCATCTGTTCTGCGAGCAATGTGCCCTGCCCACTGCCACTTAAGTTTGGCAATACTTCGGGCTATGTCGGTATGTGTGTTCTTGCCTACATTAATTTATTTGTGGTGGAGCTTGTCGTTTTCTTCCATTCATCAACCGTCACCTCAGTTATTTTAACGTCTTTCATAAAATCCATTCACCGTTTCTTAGATCTTTCTCTATTTCATATAACCACTCAAACTCATACTTTTTCTTGAGGAAAATCAGTGCGATTCTGTAAAAATCTCACCGTAAAAACATAAGTGAAGTGAGTTTCAAGTGAGCTGTCAATCCCTGGCGTCAGGTGAGATGACATTTCACTTAAAGCTCACTTCACCTCAATCACCGGCTGGTATGAGTTTGACATAATAATATGATGTCCCTTCTTTATATTGTGCTCAGACCAAATAAAAAACCAAGACAGAGCGCTGTCAACAGTGACGTGAGGCCGGTTTCGTAAACATGTGTGCACATATTTTGGTGTAGTTTGATTGTAAATGGTTGTAAATGCGTGCGTTTGAGCGTGTATGCACAGAGGGCTGGTGTAGTTTTGGCATGCTTCACTGTATTGTTCGCAGCGCTGTGTCTTGGTTTTTTATTTGGTCTGACATATTGTGTATGTTTAATATTATTCTCGACAAAAAATTTAGCGCTCTTCGCTCACTTTTTCCCTTATGTCATTCCTCTTCCGCGATGACAAACTGCATACGAGTTTTATTCCTTTTTTTGTTCACGAAATTAAAGTAATAAAGTATATTCATATTGCTCGAGTAACGTTTTTTGTGCTGACGAGAGAGAAATTATCAGATAATTTCGACGTAGTTATTAACATTTTCACTAGAATGATTCTGAAAAGTCATAACAAACGTACACAAGCTATTTGGTATACAGGCAGATAACTTGCAACTACTTTTTAAACAATTTTGTGAGTGTTTTCAGTGGTCATCAATCCTTTTACGTCACTCTCATAAGCCATAGGCAAAAAAAGTTAAATTACACACACAATCAAAACGAATTTTGGCAGTGTAGCGGAAAATGAATATATTTTGAATGTTTACCAAATAGATTGTTCGACTGTACTGGCGATGGTTAATTACGGTTCTCTGGTTTGTATCATGTATTCATTTCAGTCCATAAAAGTCTAGAGATTTTAAGCACATCAAAACATTACCTATAATGAACAAACTCAAACTCAAACTCAACGCATTTATATCAAATAAACCAATTACAGGTACTTTTGAATTGTCAAGGAGTCGGTCAGTCAGAAAGATGAAGCTAGTTGCCCATTCCGCGTAGATGGTTCCTATGGAGAAGAACGGGCAAGAGACATATTCAGTGATCGCGGTTAGCAGAAACTCTACAGGGTGTATGGGACAGCCCTCCGCAAACTGATGGGATGAATTCAGCATATCGTACGACCGGTACATGAAATTATTTCAGGAACGTTATGGGAATCAAATAAACCTGATTTGTTTTATTACCTCACGCGCAATGTATCGTTACATGGCAAAACCCACGTAGCCGCACTCGCCGTGTCGGGGGAAGAGAGAGCGCTCGCGTCACGTGATTTATCAATGTAAATTCTGAGCTTCTCGCGTCGTTCGCTATAGTATTTTAACATCCATTGCTAGTTTTTTGATTTTAGCTGTTTTATTTACATAAATGGAGTGCTGCGTACAGAGAATGTAATTTTACATTAAAATAAAGGAATAGTAACTGATAAAACGATAAAAAAATTAAAACTTTCCTGAGAAAATTTCCGGTGAAATATGATTCAAAATAAGGAGCTGAATGCCCCCTGTTAATTTGCGGAGGGCTGTCCCACAGAATTAAACTAAAATTTTATGGATCCTAATCGTGGGTCTTTACTCCCACTACTTCAAGCTTTGCCAAGTTATTTATCAGCAAAATCAGCATTTTAAGGAACGTACGCAGTCATTACTAATTTGCTAAGATAAGCCTACGTCGCAATAAATGCTCAAATTAATGCTCAACATAAATTTCAGGAACGTCTTGAGCCGAGTGTAAATAAACCGGTACTTATTTTACCGGTTGAGTGTGGTGCAAGTCAAAAGCAGATGACTGTGTAGCGGCATCACCTGACGTCACTCAAATCCTGCATCGCGGAAGCAAAGTTCTAACAAGTTTTAATTCGATGCTTCAAAACCGGAACTAACGCCCCCATCTTGTTTTTTTTTTATCAAAAAAAACATGCGGGGCTTTCTTTGGGAACTGCCGATAGGACTGAAAACCAAGTAACATTCATTCATTTCTTCAAGCGTGACGATGACGCGAGTTCCATGATTTTTGTTCACGCAAAAAGTGCTCAACGCACCTAAAAAACTTTCTCTTAATATTAATTCATTTCTGGCGTGACGATGACGCGAGTTGCATGATTTTTGTTCACCCAAAAACATTAATTCATTTCTTCAAGCGTACGAGGACGCGAGTTCCATGATTTTTGTTCACCCAAAAAGTGCTCAACGCGCCTAAAGAAGTTTTCACTTCAAAAATTGCACAATTGTTTACCAACAGCGTCCCTGTGAACGTCACTCGAAAGCAGTGTTCCTTATTGCAGTGTAGTAGATAATAAAAGTCAAAGTCTTGTTTGAAAACGCTTCCGCTTGTAACTCAGCCCTCAACTCCCAGGCATATGGATGCAACCATCGGACTCTCGATATTTGCATCCATGAGATGGCGCTGCAAGAACCATGAATAATTTAGTAGCTTGGAAATATTTATACAGAGCCACTTCACCTGTGACATTGGAAAGGGTGTGAGCAGAAGTGCAGGTGTCTTTGTGAAATATTCTAGAGGCTAGTCTAGTGCCTTCTAGAGATCGGTCGCTCCGATTAAAATAGGTACTGGTATTCGGCTGAATCTAGTTACATTAGAAGCTGACCCCAACATAGCTGAGAAAAGGTAGATGAGGATTGATAAAAATAGATAGATTCTATTTTGTTTTTCAGCTACATGAGCTTGGGGGGAGAAAAACAAAGAAAATGAATAGTTCAAATGAATCATTTGCCCTATTTTTCCTTCTGTCTTGATTTATAACCAACTAAAGCGATGACTTTGGCCGTGGAATTGTTAAAGTTATATAAAATATGGATAGTTATTGTAACTTTAACGGTTCCGTTGTTTATTATAGAATACAAACCAAAATCCTAATCCTAGCTAATAATATAAATGCGAAAGTAAGTTTGTTTGTTTGTTACGCTTTAACGCTAAAACGGCTGAACGGATTTGGATGAAATTTGGCACATGGGTAGACCATGACCATAGGACATAGCATACTTTTTATCTCGATATTCCCACGGCATCGAGACTTACGCGGGTGAAACCGCGGGGTGCTAAGCTAGTGCATAATAGTTAAACACAAATAAGTGCTGTTCCTCCTCTCTCCTACTATGCTGTGCCCGACAGAGTCCATAATTGTTTAATTAATTTTAAGCCTACCAACTGTTTTACCAACATTATTACTATCTGGCTGTCTATCTGAATGTCAACAAGCCTTTCAATAACTGCTTGTATTTTATCTATTAAAAAGTATTTTAATGTCATATGTACATACCTAACAGAAAACAAAATTGAATATCCACGTCAGTTTAAAAAATGACTAAGTCAAAGCCAAAGTCAAAGTCAAAGTCAAATAATTTATTTCAATAAGGCACGTAAAAGGCACTCTTGAACGTTAAAAACAAAGAAATAGAACTGATTCTAAAATGCTAGGTAGCTTTGCCAAGAATCCCTTACAATGGATAAGCAGAAGTCCCAAAAACCGACTTCAAAAAGGAGGGGATATTCAACAGTTTTTTTTTGTACTTACGTATGTTCAGTGATCGAACTTATCGGTAGATAATTTTTATACAATAAAAAAACCAATCGACAAAAACATAAAATGAAAAAAAACTTTAATTTCGGAAGTCATTGGTTTTGTATTTTCCATTTTTGACGCTGACTTCCGAAATTAAAGTTTTTTTTCATTTTGTGTTTTTGTCGATTGTTTTTTTGCGCGTATTTTGTTTTTTTTTTTTGAGTGTGGGAAATCATCCAATGACTTCTCCCGCTCTGGGCGGAGCGGAAGGGCGTGTCCGACAAAAACACTACAAAATGAAAAAATCTTTAATTTCGGAAGTCAGCGTCAAAAATGGAAAATACAAAACCAATGACTTCCGAAATTAAAGTTTTTTTTCATTTTGTAGTGTTTTTGTCGGTTGGTTTTTTTTTGTATAAAAATTATCTACCGATAAGTTCGATCACTGAACATACGTAAGTACAAAAAAAAACTGTTGAATATCCCCTTCTTTTTGAAGTCGGTTAAAAAGTGATTCCTTATCCTCCTAGTTAAAACAACATTAATTAAATTCCAAACAAAAACAAAATTACCAACATCAGCACATCTCAAGCTACACTAGAACCAACTCCTTTCAATATTAATCGTCTGCACGGCGCGCGCGGTGCTTATGTAATGCGTTTGACGTTTATTGTACATCGCCAAGATGCGGCACCTGCGCCCGGTACCTACTTCCTTTGGATGAACTGAATTAATGGTCTCCTTGTACAGTTGGGAACAGAAGTCGCTCGATGTATTAAAATAAATAGGTACACTAACGACAGAAGCAGATATTAAAATGGAAATTGGTTTGGGAAATTGTGTCGTAAATAAAAATAACATAAACTAGCTTATAGTTTTAGTGGCAGCCAAGGAACCCTAATGACGCGAGTCTGAGTCGGACTTTACCGGATTTAACTACACTTTCAGCAAGTTATAGTTTTTATCTTAGACTAGCTACGCCCCGCGGTTTCACCCGCGTAAGTCTCGATCCCGTGGGAATATCGGGATAAAAAAGTATCCTATGTGTGTTAATCCAGGTTATAAACTATCTGTTTGCCAAATTTCATCCAAATCGATTCAGCCGTTTTTGCGTGAAAGAGTAACAAGCATCCATCCATCCATACCTACAAACTTTCGCGTTTATAATATTAGTTAGATTTAGAGCGGCTCTTTTTTCAATAAATCAAGTCCGTATACGGCTAATAAATCATTCTAGCTAGTGCATCAAACGTGAACCCCGCACTTTTTTATTACAAATATCTTTGTGTATGATTCAATTATTTGATGAGATTAGTCTAACATAGGCTCTATTTTCTTTGTGTTCCAGGCCACGTCCTATTCTGCCAGGGGAAAGTCCGAAAAGGATACCGGGACCCTTGGCAATAGGCAACTGAAGGAACATGGGTGGGTTTTAGTCAGTAAAAGTCTGACACGCCCTCTCGCTCCACCCAGAGCGGGAGAAGTCATTTGATGATATCCCACACGCAAAAAAAAAAAAAAACAGGCCGCTTCCTATAAAAGCGATCGTCGCGCGAATACGCGAGGATGTCATTCAGGTAGATACACCGAGCAAAAAGTTCGAACGATTGTGGTTCTCAATTCGTCTGAATGTTTTTTTTGGTTTGTTTGTTTGTTACGCGATTACTCCGCCAATTATGAATCGATTTTGATGATTTTTTTTTGTTTGGTAGGTCATTCCTCAGTCGAGGTCTCGTGGTCATATAAATTTTATTAACTTTGCTTGCGGAGTTTTTGAGTTAGCTTCAATATTACGTATATTTTCCACTTAGTTTGTCTAGACGATAGATTCTTTGACTCCGTCACTGTTACTTACATAGCAGGTAGTGGTATTTGAGTTTGTGTGGGGTAGGTAACACAACTAAAAAGTGAAAAATAAAAACTTTTTACAAAAAAAAAACAACCTACTTCCAAAAAAAACACAAAAAAAGTGAAAAATAAATTTAATTTCGGAAGTCGGTGGCAAGAAATGAAAATTGAGAAACAAAGAGACCGACTTCCGAAATTAAATTAATTTTTCACATTTTTTGTGTTTTTTTTGGAAGTCGGTTGTAACTTTTCTAAATGGAACGCAGCCTGAAACACATAGAACATTAAGCATATGCTCGACTAATCTCATCAAATAATTAAATCTAAATTTAAAAAAAAAAGTCAAGTAAAGAAACCTATGTTGCCGACCGTACACCTCCCCTTCTATGACCCTTTTTAAACGATTACAAGGGACAAGTGAAGTTACTGATTGTAATCTCTGTTTAAGCAGTATTATGGCTTTAGATTACTTAATGATTATTATCAAAATTATCGTCTATATTTGAAAGTTGGTAGGACCTATACTACTCCATTACTCCATTTGAAATAAGATTAGACGTATAAATAAGCCTTTTTTACATTCCGTTCAACCGATTTTGAATTCTATTGCGTTGGTGGCATGACAAATGGCAGCCGCAGTAGATAGTTGGTATTGTGTAAGTTTTTTTGCTTTTAATGCTATTCTTATGCCTACGGTACAGAAGTCAAAATCGGTTGAACGGACTGTAAAAGGGTTTGTTTTAATGTCTAATCTTATTTCAAATGGGGTATAGATAAAATTAATCTTGTTGTGATTTTGAATAACATTGTTTGCATAATATTTTCTAATTAAGTAATTTAAAAGTGTTTCAAGTGTCTAATCCTACTAATCCTAGTAATCCTACTAATCCTACTAATCCTACTAATCCTACTAATCCTACCAATCCTACTATCCTGCTTCCTACTAATATTATAAAATATGAAAGTTTGTGTGTTTGTTACTCAATCACGCAAAAACGGCCGATTGGATTTGGATGAAATTTGGCAAACAGATAGTTTATAACCTGGATTAACACATAGGATACTTTTTATCTCGATATTCCCACGGGATCGAGACTTGAAGCGAAAGAAACTGCGGGGTGAAGCTAGTTTGATATATATTATGACGGTTGTTTGACGACAGCCGTACAAATAAAATCTCTATAAATTCAATTTTTATGGCATTAAGAATACGAATAACATTTGCAAGTGTTTCTACATAAAGAGAAGGTTACATTTAAAAAAAAAACTAGGCTGTCTAGCGATTTTTATCATAAATTAAGATTTGCGTAAATCTAAGTTTAGATATTTCATTCAGGTTTTGAAAACTCTTGAAAGCCCTAACCACTGTGATCTAAAACCTTTTTTCTCATATTACTTACAAAAAAATATCACGAGTATTATAATACTTATATATACCAATTTTGTCCTTCTCTCATATAACTCCTAACAAAAATAACCCAGTAAATAATATCACACTTCGCACATACTAAATGTTCTCAATTAGTGACACACGCTCTCATTTCATAGCTCCACTAACACAGCAGTGCCTCAGATAACAAAAACAACAGTTGGTAAACTTCAAGTGTCTTTGGGGAAACAAAACAGAAAACTGGATAGTTAACAGCCGGAGTGTGGGGCTAGGAGACGAGCGGGGGAGGTAGCGGGAGCGATTTCTGGATAAATATTTTGTTAGAATATGCTGCAATAGGTACTTACACCTACCCAATCTGCCTATCCTTTTTCCAACTTTGTTGGGGTCTGCTTCCAGTCTTATTTAACATGGAGCAATTGCTTGGTAAGACTGGTTGTCAGAATTTCGGGCTTCTTACGACTGTCAAAGATCCACGTGTATTTCATAATGCATCCGTTCTATGTTTTTTTTTTTTTGTGTGACTTCTCCCACTCTGGGCGGAACGGAAGGGCGTGTCAGACTTTTACTGACTAAAACCCACCCGTGTTCCTTCAGTTGCCTGTTGCCAGGGTCCCGGTATCCCTTTCGGACTTTCCCGTAACCCAGACAGAATCGTGACCTAAGGTCAGGATTTATCGGTACCTGTTATAATAATGCATCCTGAGGGACAATTTCCGTAATTTTTATGAACGTTCGTATTCGCAATCTGTCAAAAATACAATCAATTTACAAACATTTTTGACAAGTTTGACAGATTACGACTTGAATGTGAACGTTTTTTAAGTAAGAGAATTGCCCTTCTGAAATGTAATATGTTTCGCACAAAAAGAAGAGAAAAACACTCTCTGAAATGGCTAGAAAGCGTGTATCTCAGTAATTTTACAAACCAACATTATTGTGATTCTACCTATCGATAATGGGCAGAGTGCGGGATGTTAAAAGATCTATCCACACATTTATCCCCTTTTTCCGCGAACTTTACAGCCACAAAGCATACAATACAGTACACCAGTCACCACGGCCGTAGCTCACATAATATCGCCACATTTGTACCGAGTGCTCGCGAGAGATCACTCCTTGTCACGAAGATATAACAAATGCACTCACGTTGTACTCGTTTCAAATTGGACTGCAAAAGGCTAGAGGGAAGTGAGAAATACGAAACTATGGAGAAAAATAGAAAACAGTTTCGTTGCTGACTGACCAGCTGACAGGCCAACTAATGTAGATGGAGACGCGCGATTTTGCTATTGGACTTAAAAACTATAATTTACAAGAGCTCATTTAAGCCAAGACTCAAAGCTTTCCTATTGGAGAAATGTCTGTATTCGAAAGACGATGACTTGTAATGTTAGTGAATTTTTAATGTTTAATTTGTAATGTTATTGAGTTACTTTTTTATATTTATGTTATTTTATAAATATTTTATTGTAATTATGAATGTGTTAGTTGTATAGCTTTAATGACCATGTTTTTCTTATTTATTTATGATTTCAAACACAATACGAATATTTCCTGAATAAATTGAATTGAATTTATTTATGCAAGACAACAATAAGAATAAACTTTTTACAAGTTAAATTAAAACCCCCGAGAGTTCACTAGTTTGCTGGATATCCTAGCTGCAGCATCAGACCAAGAATTCATGGCATATATGGGTGTTCAAACAACCGGAGATCAGACAGGCAGTCGCGCCATGTAAAAAATACTTGTGTTCTGTATCCGTTTAGACTAGAAGCCGACCCCCAACTTAGTTGGGAAAAGGCTAGGCAGATGAGTCAAAGCACTAAAGAGTTTAAAAACTATAACCATTGTGAAAGGCGGGATTTCAAGTTTTTATTCGAAAGTTGAGAGTAATTTGATAAAATAATTACGCGTGACAGATGGTTTGTTATCGAAGTTATTATAGCACATGTAAGGACGCGTCTGCCTGATGTCCTTTATTCACCTTTTGCGAAAACGGGACGAAAACAGCGTATCAACCATCCTAACCCCTCATTCATCAATATTATTCAAAACTTTGTTAGAACTGAAATGTTAATAAATCACTTATTTGACTAAAATCGTAAAGTTTTACAATTTGTTACCGATGAGAACCATTTGTCACTATCACTTTAAATGTCATTATAATTTACTGTAATTCTATTATAGTTTTCATAGACGTAGTAAAGATTTAACCATCAATTTATTCTTCACTAGCTTTGTCCGCGGCATCGCCTGCGTGGTATGTCGATAAAAAGTAGCCTATGTCCTTCCCCAGGATGCAATGTATCTCCTTTGTCGAAATCCATTCAGTGGTTTAGGCATGAAAAGGTAACATATGGACAGACAGAGTTACTTTCGAATTTATAATATTAGTATGGATTAGCTTGCCCGCGACTTAAGTGAAAGAATTTTCGGAATGAGATCAGTAGGTAGTAGGAAAGCACGTTAAGCCGTTGGTCCCAGCTGTCTTTCGTGGATCTTTAACAGTCGTTACGGGTCGTCGGAAGCCCGAAAGTCTGACAACCAATCTTAAATTACTGGTTTGTGGAGGTCAGATAGGCAGTCGCTCCATGTAAATTACTGGTACCTGTTCAGCTGTATCCGGTTAGACTGCAAGCCGACCCCAACATAGTTGGGAAAAAGCTAGGCAGATTGATGGACCCACGAAGGCAACACCGCTTAGTGGCAAAAATAATAGGCTTGCTAGTTTGCTAGAGTAAATTCTTTCACAAGTTGATAGATACTGTCGAACAAGCTATTTGGTATACAGGCAGATAACTTGCAACTACTTTAAAACAATTTTGTGAGTGTGTTCAGTAGTTACATAACATAATCAGCCTATAATGTTGCCACTAATGGGACACCACCTCCTCTTTCTGAGAGGGAGCGGGCCGTAATCCAGCACGCGGGCCCAGTGCGGGTTGGTAGATGGCACATGTCTTCGAATTTTTGGTTCTAGGACATGCCGGTTTTCTCACGATGTTTTCCTTCACCGTTTTTGAGAGCAGTGGCGATGAAATAATTTACACAATGTAAAGCGCCTGTCAGGGTTCGAACCTACGACCTACAACTCGAAAGTCGTGGCCGTTACCACTGGACCACCACTGCTCTCTTTCAGTAGTTAATAATCCTTTTATGTCACTCTCTTAAGCCATAAGCTCAAAAAGTTCAATTACACACACAATCAAGACGAATTTTGGCCGTGTAGCGGAAAATGAATAAATTTTGCCTTTATACCAAATAGTTTGTTCGACTGTACCTAATTTGACTGAATATATTTTTGTTATTACATTCCTTCAGCCACTCAGTTCAGAGCCACGTTCGTCCATTCCAATTTCATTACTTATATAGGCGAAAAGAACATCCAGGAATGTCCTAAACACAATATTTCGCTTCGAAGTCGACCAAACGCTGCTCAGTAAGCAGTTCACGAGCACCAATCATCACAATAGCTTGAAAAATAGCAAGTAATAACAGCACGCCCAGCTCGCTGTGGGGCCATAAAACCAGCGGATTTATATGAAAACTTTTGATTTGTCGCAGCGACTAGGAAATATTGTGTGGTAGTGTTTGGTAAGGTTTTAGAGATTTTAAATCATGGTATCGTTGAAAGAAAGTTTTAGTTTAAAAAGTTTGTGGAGTAAGGTTTTAATATATTGAAAAACAAGTGTTTTAGGGCTGCAAACAAGACACCGTATTCGTTTGAAAAAATAAGAAAATATATCACTATTTTTGTACGAGGTAAAACGGCTGGATAAAAAAGAAATCTATAAATAGCAAAATATCCGCAACAATTTTTTACATTTTTCAAATCTATTTTTTTGTTTCAGAGAAATGTCTAGTAATCTGAAATCCATTCGTTATGCTCTATTTTTAATCTTAAAACGACGATGTGCAGAATTTTTATCCTCATTCCAGAAGTCATAAAAATATCTAAAACATCTCTAATGACGTAGGCCGCGACATCTTTCATTTTCCGCCATCTTAACTAAACAGGATTATCAAAACAAAAACTCATTTTACCACTTTTTTAACAACCGATAATTTCTTTATTACCCTAAAACATTTAGCGACATTGAAAAATTACATTTAAAAAATTAGCGACATTTAAAAATAACATTTACGAAATTTCTTATTTTCTTTTAGTTAGTTTGATGAAAAATTTTGTATGTGGACTGTAGGCGTTAATAATAAAAATAATACAATGTCTTTGGTTGTACATTTTTTGTCTGCTTCATAAATAATAACGTTTCATATGACATGTACTATTTGCAAGAGCATTTTTTGGCAAAAATCCAAGCCATTTTTTTATGTCAGTGCCCTTAATTAAATATTTAAAAAGAGTATGATTTATATCTAAATTCTTGACAGAAATAAAATGTTCAAATAAACTGAAACATGTTTAGAGAACGTTAGTTTCTTATATATAGAAAAGACTATTTATCTTAGTAGCGTTTGTTGTGAACAAAAGCTATTTCAGATGACACAAGCGTTTAAAAGTTATGACTTATGAGAAATGGAATGCGGCATTTCGCATCTTAAAAGTTTTATACTTGAACTCGAGCAACCTTGACTTTTTAACCGTCTTAAAAAAAAGGAGGAGAATACTATGTTCGTCTGTATTTTTTTTCAATGTATTTGGAAACCAAAATAATAAGATACTATACTGTATTCGAATTTTCTCAAAGTTTCTGAAACTATATTAATAATATTACTTTTATATTACCTAATCTTATCTTATTTGGTAGGCTGTTATTTTATTTAACCATCAGATAATGTTATCAGTCTTGATTTTATTTATTTACTAGCTGCGCCCCACGGTTTCACCCGCGTCAGTCTCGATCCCGTGGAAATATCGGGATAAAAAGTCCTATGGGTATACTATGTCCTATTCAAGATCATGGTCTACCCATGTGCAACCTAATCCGTCAGATCCGTTCAGTTGTTTTAGCGTGAAAGCATAAAAACTCACGCACAATGTCGCGCGACGCGACTTTAACAAGACAATTGCTGCGAAAACTTCCCGGTAGAACAATTAGCGATGTCGCGTCGCGCGAAAAGTCGCGCTAGTCTGCACGAACCATAACGAACAAACTCACTTTCGCGTTTATAATATTACTAGCTGCGCCCCGCGGTTTCACCCTCGTAAGTCTCGATCCCGTGGGAATATCGGGTTAAAAAGTACTATGTCCTATTCCAGGTCATGGTCTACCCCTGTGCCAAATTTCATCCAAATCCGTTCAGCCCTTTTAGCGTGAAAGCATAACAAACAAACAAACAAACAAACTCACTTTCTCATTTATAATATTAGTTAGGATAGTTAGGATTTATTTAAATCCATCTTAACAGGTTGCCCTGCAGGTGAAAGAAATAAAGACAATTGATACAAGGTATTATAAATTAACCATTCACTTCGCCGTATGTGCTCTAGAACTACAGCATTAAACCATGTATACTGTTAGAGAAACAACCATTAATAGGTAAATTAAAAGACCACTAGCCACAGCGGGCTGTCGCTGAAAACCAGCACTGGGGCTGTCTCGCGTAGGGTCTCAGCATTATGCTGAACGATGGCCGCTTTGCGTGGATATGACGCATATTTTTATTTTTTGTTTTATGTCCTTTATTTGCGTTATGTTTCCCGTAAATAAACGTAAATACGTTTATTTGCGATAGTACTTTTCTAAATGTACTATCGCTTGCTCTATGTAACTATGATAAATTATTGAGCACGCTTTCCAATAAAAATTATAACCCGATTACTAGTTTTACTTTGATATTTTTACTGAAATCGGCTAGATCGGTTGTACATATTTACGTAAAAGTATCCCCGCTAGTTTCATGGCCCACCACAGCACGAGAGGTAACACTATTTCTATTGTACGACAGTTTCAATTTAAAACTGCGCAATAATCGAAGCATTTCGTGATGGCAGCAAGGAAATTAAGTTAGGAAACATAATGTGAGGAAAATTGGAAATTTCCAACGAGATTCGATGGAGGAGGGAATAGGAGGGATATGAGGTGTAATATCTTTGTAATGGAGGTGTAAGTGAGAGGTTTTGAAAGATTACAGAAATGCTTTTTTCGTTGATTTTGTATCGAAACCGATTGAGACTGGTGTCTGTCTTCACTCCACTTTTTGATATACGGTTCGTATTTTACAATGACAGGGACTTCCTAAATGCTTGGTCCCGGCTGTCATTTGTAGATCTTTGACAGTCGTTCTGGGTAGTCAGAAACCCGAAAGTCTGACAACCAGGTTTACCAGGGTATCGTATTACTGAGTTACCGTTTCTGGGTCGAATAGGCATGTAAAATACGTGTATTCAGCTGCATCCGGTTAGATTGAAAGCCAACCCCAAACATAGTTGGTTTCATAAAACAGTGTTCAATTCGCATGTCAAATTAAAACTCCGACAGCCTACAATAAAATGGCACCAACCGGTCTTTCAAAATTTCATTGACAGTCGCGCACCGGCTGACCGCGTAGATAGAATACGTAATTCAGTAAATTCAGGTCACTGTACCACTAGTGGTAGGGGTGCCGTGTAGGTACTGATTCGTTTGCATAGATAGTAATAATCTTGTTCACATACTATTAGGTTGGGGATAAACTATTGTGGTTGGTTACTAATTGTTTGAAGCGTAAAACAGTATGTGTTAAGCTTTTTAATTCTATAAAATATTTGTAATAAACTATAAACAATATATTATTATACAACTAACTATTACTTATTATTACTTATTTATTTAAATAGATAAATAAGTAAATAACTATTTTCTGTGTGTACAATAATACACACAGTAAATTACTTATGAGACGACATAATTATAATTCTATATTAATTCTATTATTAATAGGTATTCTATTTCTGTTTTTTTTGTGAATAGTGTGTACCTTAACCTGGGTCAAATTTTATTACCTATTTTCATTCTTTATATCAAAATTAAGATGTTTTTTAGGGAAAAAGCCGTTGTTCCCGGTATTTGTCTCTCTTTTCAACTTTTGAGACCATTATTGTGGTGAGGTTGGCCTTCCATAACTTTTGTTTGTTTATCACCTTTAATAGATTATGAGCCCAATCGCTCGGCAATGAAAAATTTATTTTAAAAAACTAGTTAGATACTTTATATACCAACTAGATTACCAAGTTACACCTTTTTAAACTATGCATTTCACACACAGCATACACCACTCATAATCGCAGGTGTCACAAGTGTGAACCCTTAATTTCGCATAAAGGCAGTGCACACCTAACCGTTGAGCTGCCTCCACTGACCGCACGGCGCACGTGAATTTGCGGGCCCGCGGCGCATAGAAATAACACACACTCCATTTTGAATCTACCTATTAGCTAGCCTAGCGCTAGTGGCGTTTAAAGGATAGGCAACGCTGGGTTCGTGGCCACACTGTAAATCGAATCTTAGAAATGTTTGGGATTTTTTAATAACTACGAAGTATGATTACTCTCTTTGAGTTGAACGTAGTTTCGAGAATTACAAAATATATTTCTTATTGGTGGACCAGGATAATAATATGTGTGGTCATAATAGGAGAATAGTAGAAAATTATCGTATATTATACTTATATTGTTTTCTCTACCAATATAGAGGTAATCGTGCGGATAACCCTGCTTGCGCGATGCCGCCGCAAGTCAATTATTATAATTTTTGTTAACGCCTAACTACCTAAGAATTAAAAAAATACTCTTTTTACAATCATTCGAAATACTATAAAGCCAAATACTGTTACTGCTCATTGTGCATTGCCTTGAACTTTTCTAAGCTTAACCATAAAATAATTCATAAAAAAAAGAAAGTATAATAGAAACAAAAATAAAGCAAAATAATATTTCTTACCATTTCACGGGAAATATCAAATCCATATCCATTCTAATAAAGACTCTATCACAATACAGTTAAAGTATCTTATTGTCTGCGTGGCATTCAAGGGATGTCTTTTATTCTTTTGTCTTAAAACCCCTTGTGTATTCGTTAATGTCAGATGCCAAGTGACAATAATGAATTTAAAAATATTTTCATCAAAACTTAGCATTTTCCTTGTGTTTACATTTGAGGGCGTTTTAAAAATGGGTTCCAAAGTGTTCATTGAGAGAATTTGCCGTGATACAGTCAGGTAGAGTAAAATAATAGTAGAAATAATCGTAAAGTAGATTGACACACTTCATAAAATAATCGTAAAGTAGATTCACAACAGTACGTCAATTTGTCGTGATTTATAGCCATTTCGGACAAATGTAAAAAAAAATGTCAGTTGTGAATTTAGTCAATTTGGTAAACAATTGATGTCACTGACTTTAAATACAGTATAACTTTTTATTTTATTTTATTTATGCATACAGTCTTGATACAGCTTCATGTTTGTTTTGTACCATTAAACTAGAAATGGTTTGTACTTGTATCTTCAAATCGGATTACAATCCCCGTTCAATGCTCAGAAACCGTTATCATACCACATAAAGTACATTCACATTTCGCCAGTTATGTTTAAGTTGCTGTAATAAAGTGAATTAGACCGAAACTATAAGGAATTCTACGGGCACTCAGACCAAGCTATGGGCACAGTATAAATAAGTAACAGTATTAATTCATAGAAAACAACCGACACCGACGCGCTTCGAATTCTCAGTGTATATCAGTACGCAACAGTAGGTATCGAGTTCGCTGCAGTTACGCACAGACGCACAGAAACTGAAGGTTTATTTACCGAGTGGCTGTAGGTAATTTCAAGGTCAGTGCCGAGACGTAGTACTGTTAAATATTTCTACTGTGCTACGGGTGGAAAGTGGTTCGAAGAAAAAACCAAATAAAGGACATGTTTCATTTTCGGCCATAAAGTGTCCGGTAATGAAAAAAAAGGAAAAAAATCCACGAATTGAGGAAAAATATTCTTTCCTAAATATTCCCCTGATTTCTTCGGCACAAAAAATAATAGTTTATCAAAATATTGCCATATTTTATTGATCATGGCGTCGTCTTATTTGCACAATGCTTTCGTCCAGAAGTCATGTTACATTAAAACATAATTAAATCACGTAGAAGTTATTTAAACAAATATGAAAGGCATGTATTTCTCTGCTATTAAGATAAGATAGTAAGATAGCTACCTTAAACAACTTTTTTGATTAATTATAAAAAGCGATTCGTCATAAAAAAAAAACTACTTTTGAGGATTGTAGATTTGTAGGTACTTCTGGACGAAAAATTCAAACATAGTGTTTATATTGGTATTTGACATCACATCTTTACACTTGACAGTTTTAGGTTTTAAAATAGAGACGAGTTGTAATAGGTTAAACATGATAACTGTTATCACTGTTACTGTTACAAAAAAATAACAGATCAAATATCTGTTATTAAATAACAGCCTGTTATTTTTGTACGGACGATAAATACGTAAGTAACAGCCGCGGTAACAGTCTGTGTGGGGATTGTTATAATGTATTAACAGTAACAGCTGCGGTAACAGTCTTGAGGCTGTGTTATTTTATGTGACAGGTATGTTTTATTATTAGGAACAATTGTTATCTGTTATTTTGTAATATCTGTTATTTCTATCTGTTACGATAAATACGCCTCACCCCTATTTTAAAATGTAAATGTCGTCTGTCCAACCAACCTGTCATGGCTGGCTGTCTATGGTCGTATTTCTACTGACAAGCGTCAAACATTTTCAGTTTATAATTAGTGCCTAAAAAATATCAGATATTATGGAAAAAAAAATGCCTTTATTGTATTCAGGGGTCCGTTTTCCAGGTTTTTCATGTTGTTTTTACATGTTGTGGCCGGAGTCCCATACAAAAACGAAACGTGTCTTTTAATATTTGTAATTAATAACTCATCCGTCAAAAAGTTTTCAATACTGTCATTTATTTCCTATCTGTTTTTCAGAGTCGGATCATATTGAATTAAATTTGAAGCCCATTTATTAATTAGTCCAATAAACAATCGGGTGTCATGATAGGGGCGAAAGAAAAACATGAACTGTCATTTTGTGGTTTTTGGATAGGGCATAATTAAGATCATCACACCTGTATTTCCCAAAGAGACTGGCAGAGGTGTAGGTATAATACGCCCACATTTCGCGAGTTATGTTTAGCTTAATAAGTATATAATTTTTATTTTTTTTTGTAACCGAAATAACACACCACTAAGGTGTTGGTCGTCTCTTCAAGTGGCCAGAGGTCTGGCCTATTTTGTGGCCAAAGAATCAACATTACCATACAACATGGCAATGTTGCCAGCCTTTTGGGGACTTTTCCTGTTGACAGCAATGCGGACGAATTTTTTGATACACTATGATTATTTTACCCGACTGCCATGGAAGGCTTATTATGGTTATAATATACTTGTACCTACTAATTATTATTTTGTTGACTTGTACCTGCACCTTAATTTCGTAATACACGATTAATCAGAATCTGAATCGGTTTCTTCTGCCTAGCCTTTTCCCAACTATGTTGTGGTCGGCTTCCAGTCTAACTGGATGCAGCTGAATACCTGTATTTTACATGGAGCGACTACCTATCTGAACTCCACAACCCAGTAACTGGGTAATACGATACTCCTTGGTAAGACTGATTGTCAGACTTTCGGGCTTCTACTACCCGTAACGACTGGCAAAGATCCACGTTTGACAGCCGGGACCAACGGCTTAACGTGCTTTCCGAAACCCGGAGGAGTCTCGGTATGTAAAGATGGTCACCCATCCACGGACCAACCAGCAGCAAGCGTAGCTTAACCTGATGGATCGACCCGTGCGGCTGTTACTACTTATCCACGAGCTCCTCCTACAATTGTTGCCTCCTCCAACACATTAATCGTATGTTTTGTGGCTTCAGGTTATACAGGTAGATAGATACCTGCATATCCTTTAATCCAAAAATGATGCCACAACAAAATGTTATAATAAGCACCGGCAGACGGACCAACAGAATGAAATTATACGGAACCCGCGTAATTTGCTGACGTAATTACTTTTTGGGATCAGTGTACAAGGTAGAGAAACGCAGAAGTTTCAGACACTTTTCCCACTGTGTTTTTATTTATTTGCTCAAAAAATGAGTACAATACATACAACACTTTGTTGGCGTGCAAGAGATGCTAAAAGTAGAGATAAAAAAACAAAAGTGTAAAATAACTTTAATTTTGGAAGTCGGTGTGTATGGTATTGAATTTTCGTTTTTGCCACCGACTTCCGAAATTAAAGTTATTTTTCACTTTTTTGTTGTGGTTGGTACCTACCCCACACAATTTCGAATACCTACCACTACCTGCTATGTAAATAACAGTGACAGGAACTTAGAACAAGAATTTTGAAAAACGGTCCACAATTGACGAAAATATCGATGAAAATACATATTTCCTTTCTTCTGTTTTTTTACTCGTTTTTGGAAAACGGTAAAAAAAAAACATAAAGTCGAACATAGAAGGAACCTCCTCCTTTTTGGAAGTCGGTTAAAAACAAATCATCATGTGTGCCTTAAACAATGGCATGCAAATATTAATAAAATTAGGTATACGAGTAATGTCACTCCGAGTCTTAATTATTTACAAATGTCCCATAACTAAACTTCTGTTCCTACCCTGTACTGTGGCTAGAGGGTGTTATTTTTAAACAGGGCTCAATTTGTATGGGATTAATGTGGGCTTAGCGGCTGTATCACATTTAGGGTGGGCAGCGTTTCAATGGTAGGCTAGGTGGTAGGTAGAGCTTCTGCTCGAAAATATTAGTCGGATAAATCCGACGTAAACGGTTAAAAGGGTAAATAGAATTTTTCGTGTTTGATATGGATATTATTACGGGAATGGGACGACATCTTATATTGCAAGTAATTGCCATGTTTGTCATGCCGTGCGGTGCAGCAGTATTAGGTCTCGATAGTTTGACCGAGACCGATGTACCGTACCTTAGGTATGTGCACGGGTAGGCGGGGGGGCTGTGCGGGTCGCTCATTCGTCAACACTCACGGCGTCCCGCCGCTCATTCGTCAACAACGCCCATCGCCTCGCCCGCATTGCCTAAAGAATGCGCGGTGCAGCGGCTTCAGTCAAACTATACAGGGTGTTAGGGTAAACACCGTTATCCTTGAAACCAGTGGTTTGGTGTCATTTATAGAACGTAAAATCAATGGAAAATTACGACTTTTTTTGTTCTTTTTTTAAATTACATTTTACGACTCGAGTATTTCACCCTTTCACCTATGCGCTAGGGCATCGAACTTGCGTCTCAACACGGGTGGGGGTCGCGGGACGCGACCTGACCGGCCGCGAGCGCGACCCCTCCCTCAGTCAGTCAGCTGTTTCGCTTGCGAGCACGGTGTCGTATAGAAACTATTTAAAATCTTTTAATGAAAATATGTTTTTTTTTTTTGTTACTCGGTCATTTATTTTTATATTTAAGTCAACTACCCATGGTTTGAGTGACAACGGTGTACACCCTTACAACCCTATCAGTAAAGAAGGCCGATTCCAAATCTAGTCGAATTGTACTAAGAGCAAGGGCTTTCTAAATAAAATCCTAGTTAATACTGGCAACTACTTCACTAAGCTTACATTGTGCTAAAATTGCGGCGAGTGCACTTAGCGGGAACGAGCTTAGAAATTATATTAATTGGAGGCAACATGTGGTGGAGGGAAGAACCTTTTGGTATTATAGAGAAGAAATGCTTTGATTATAATATTTAAAAATGTGTGGTTGCATAAATGCAAGTAAGTATACGGATGGAATTAACCTAATTATTAAAACCAACTTTTGCTTTACAAAATTAACTGAGGTATTCCACTCAGAGCATTTGTCCGAACCGCACCTGAGCACTTCCACTAACCGCACTGAAAATGTTGATAAGTGTGGTTCGATTCCGCGGTGGAACAGTTTACCTGATTGCTTTCTTTTTATTGTTTTTGCACTCCCCTTCTACAAACTCACAAAAATCGCTCTCTCTCTTTATAATATAAGTACCTATAGATAGAATAATAGATTGAACCTATCCAATCTTAATTTGTGATTGTTTTGTTTGTTTTCATTTGCTAATGTCGCAACACATTACGCAAGTAAATTGTCTTTGGCCTCTCACCCACAGATAACTGTATATTGCTCTCATCAAGCAATAGACAAAAATTGACAAACTTTTATAATTTCTAGTTTTAAATACGAGGCTTTTGGCTAATTTGTACCTATAGTGAATGCCACTCTTTATTTTTAACCGACTTCTTCAAAAAGGAGGAGGTTCTCAATTCGTCTGTATGTTTTTTTTTTTTTTGTATTATTGTTAAGCGATTACTCCGCCAATTATGAATCGATTTGATTATTCTTTTTTTGTTTGGTAGGTCATGCTTCCGAGGTGGTCCCATATAAATTTTATTAACTTTGCTTGCGTAATTTTTGAGTTAGCTTCAATATTACGTATTTTTCCCACTTAGTTTATCTAGACGATATCCTGTTTGACTCCTTCACTGTTATTTACATAGCAGGTAGTGGTATTCGGATTTGTGTGGGGTAGGTACCACAACTAAAAAGTGAAAAATAAAAACTTTTTACAAAAAAAAATACAACAGACTTCCTAAAAAAACACTAAAAAAGTGAAAAATAACTTTAGAAGTCGGTGGCAAAAAACGGAAATTGAAAAGCAAAGACACCGACTTCCGAAATTAAAGTTATTTTTCACTTTTTTAGTGTTTTTTTTTGGAAGTCGATTGTATTTTTTTTGTATTGTGCGTTTCGTTTGTGCAGAATAAACAATTTTTCTTTCTTTCTTTCAATCTAACTTCTTTGAACATTATTACGTAAGAAATTAAACGAGTTATTATTAGTTTAGTTATAACTAATATAGTTTTAACCCTCACAAACATTATTACTATTGTTCTAGCCCTTGATACAAACAAAGCCACTTACAAACGCCCACACAATAGGTATTCATTGAGTTGAGCGATAAAATTAAAGATATTATTATTGTGTTGTAACTTATCATAAATGGCTTAGCTTTGTTGTTTTGGTATATTAGGTTAGCCTATGGCTTTGCTTGCAAGAAAGGTTATTAATTTCCCGGTCTTCTTCTTTTCCTGTGATTATTGACTAACCTAGTGTCAGAGTTTTAAAGCCGCCCAAGAGCCTCTGACTTGGCTTTACATGCCGCCGAGAAATATCTCTCTGGTAGAAAATTCCTCGCGATTTTTTCCTTCACCGTTTTTGAAGCAAGTGATAATTATACAATACGCACATGGATCCAAAAAGTCAGAGGTGCGTGTCTTGGGTTCGAATTCGAGACCTATGACTTGGCAGTCTGACGGTCACACCACTAGACTCGCGACAGTCGCGACAATCTAAGAAGTCCGTTTTGACAGCTATATAAATGCTTTGAGTAGCGATGAAAAAAAATTGGTTTCTTATAAACTGATTCTCGAGACATATCGATTGAACTTAGATATTTAGAGAGATATTATAGAGACTTATTATTTAGATTTGATACTTAGAGAGTTTGTAATCGACGACTTATCTACATTGCTTAAAACTGATTCCCAAGGTTTAACGTTTTATTACATGTACAAGAACGAAACGTCAAAAGGGACTTCTTAGATTGTCGCGAGTGAAGGCTATCACTGCTATTTTCCGGTATGAAAAGTACACACGCATAACATAACATCACGCGTGAATTCCCCGAAGGGTTAGACAGAGGTGTACCTATAGGACACCCACATTTATGTGTATAGTCACGGAACAAATATAATAAATAAATATAAATAAATAAATCGTTTATTTATAAAAAGGGGCACATTTACAGTAAGTAAGTTAACAAATAAAATAGAGCACAGGTGCTTATTTGCCTGAACTAGGTTGAACCTGTGCTTCAGGCTAGGAAGTGCATAAATACTTAATGTAATAAATTAACAATGGGGAAAAACTAAATTAGAATTAGGTAAATAAAAAGTAAACAGTAAGTAAAAAGTAAAATAGTAAAATAGCGTGTTACCGACTCTATTTGGTGACAACAAGTAGATCTTCTGTCTGTGCATAATCTTTGGTTAGTAAATACTTAAGTATATTTTTTTTACAGCTAAAGTAATTTAATTTATAAATACAAAGTTTTTTTTTTTAGTCTATTAAACAGAAATGGGCCTAAGAATGTAAAAAATCTTTCTACAAAGACATGTTTTGAGGCCGCATTAGATGTGCATACTATATCATTCCGTCTCTTGTTAGTGTTGTCAGCAGTAAAGGTAATATGTTAATGTTATGTTATTTTCGCGACTGCCAACATTTTATACGAAAACTAGTTTTTGTCAGCGGCTTTTTATATGAAAACTAGCTTTTACCATTGGCTTCGCCCGCGTGCATAGAAAACATCCCACGGGAACGTACTACCGGGATAAAAAGTGTCCTATGTCTTAATCCAGGTCATGGTCTACCCGTGTACCAACTACACAGTCTTGGTACATTTTAAGCTGGTCCCAGCCGGACTTAGTGGCGAGATATGCCACATCATGTTGTTATTTATGTTGCTAAATCTAGTCAAGCCCTACTAGGTTACGCCAATTGTTATTTAAATCGAAATTCGTTACTGAACAAGTTATGTAAAAACGCCTGACAGAAAATGATTAGCAATCAATCGTTTTTTGAAGTGTAACGAATGAGCTATTTGTACGGAAAAGTATTTTTTTTGTTCTGAAATATACAAAAACCTTAAGTTTAAATGAAAATAGAGGAATTATTTCAGAATCTATGTCTACTGGGCTTTTAAATGCATCATATGTAGCTATTGGTCATAATCGTTTTGGTTTGGGTATGCATGTATAGGATGGTGGTCATGGTTCTTTCATCAAAATAGATTCAGCCGTTTTAGCGTGGAAATAAACCAACAAACAAAACATATAGTTAGGATATTGTAGTATAGGATGGCAGTTCGAAAACGTGACATGCGCCCGCTACGTGGAATTCGTTTGAAACAGTAGGTTAATTCGTAGTACGTACTGTACGTAGTAGTAATTTATTTTATGGGTTCATAAAATCTGTTTGGTAGTGTAGCCGTAAAGCGTAATGCGAAGATAGACAGACGAGCTCACTTTTATATTCATTGGCCCGGGAAAAGGCCTGTTGGCTCACAGAATGGGAAAGAAATCGCAAAGCTATGAACAGATGGCGCTGGTAACGCAAGACTCATAAGCATAACATTGCACTGTCTTTTTTATCTCTCAATGTTTTACGGGTTTTTAAAGAATTTTAACAGGAACTAGCGTGTGTTTTTTTCTTATTTGAGGCCTGAATTTATCCTCTTTCGCTGATGTCGATCGCGTACGTCGCGTCGGTCGCGTACGGCTGTCGCGCGTGCGTTTACATTGTGTTCTATATAGCACCATACTGCGACGCTACGTCCGCGGCGTTGCTACACGTACGCCACCGACCGTACGCGACAGACCGTATGCGACTGACCATACGCGACCGACTATACGCGACCGACCGTACGCTACCGACATCAGCGTAAGACGAATTCAGACCTTAACGAACAATGTATTCAATGTAGACTGTACCTCAGTTAAAAGCTGAACTTAAGAGGCCGATTAGGATAACTTTACTCCATTTGAAATAAGATTAGACATGTAAACAAACCTATATACAGTCCGTTCAACCGATTTTGACTTCTATACCGTAGGCGTAAGGATGGCATTAAAAGCAAAAAAAGTTACACAATACCAACTGTTTACTGCAGCTGCCATTTGTCGTGCCACCAACGCAATAGAAGTCAAAATCGGTTGAACGGACTGTAAAAATTGTTATTTGTTATGCAAGGCTGCAAAGTTGTTTTTTCGCGCGAGTACCTGTATTCTAGGATCTCGCTACGCTCATGGTTCACCATGAGCGAAGCGAATGGTTCAAATATAGAATCCTGAGCGTTGCGAAGGTTTCAAAGGTACGAGACCCAGAAAAACTTTGCTGCCGAGCGAAACACACAACTTTTCACCTCACTACAGCGAGGAAAATGCTAGGTGTCTCCATGCATTGAACAAAAATATTGGACCTAAGCTTTTATGTACTTTTCGCGCAATTTTTCCGGACGAAAGCTCAATTCGGCATTATGTACCGCTTGCACTAACTCTGCTAAACAAACCCAAATGGTGGAAAGTGAATTGAATATACAGAACACATACAGAAGAAAATTATATAAAGTTTTTTTATGTGAAAACTTCTTTAGGCGCGTTGAGCGATTTTTTTTTCGTGCGGGCCAGTGCGATTATTTTAAAAATGAGGTTGGCGCTCTGACATGAAATAAGTATTGATGCATTATCAGTCGACCCGGCGGTATAGAAAAATTGTTAAATAGAAAGGTTCGAATTTTGAAAACTCTTTCCACGCTAGCGGGGAAAATGCTCTTTTCCACGTAGATTTCGAATGACAAACAGAATCTTTCCGAGCTTGTGAGGTGAAAAGGTTTATTTAAATGTCTATCTTATTTCAATCTAATCTTATTTCAAATGGGGTATTATAGCTTTCCTTATTTCTTCTTACAATAACTGATACTCTTGAAATCCACGAACTCCGAAAACACAACAAAGTAACATAAAAAAATAAGAAAATCACTTGACAGTCCCACACAGAATCACAGAATATCCAACAAATAATTCTAACCGATAGAAACAATCCATACGAGGCAAACAAAATGATCACCAACTAGATTACCACTGAAACTAAAGTAAATAAAAACGAATGTCTTTCAGGGATAACATTTTATTTCCCTGCTAATAAAACTAAACTTTATCTCTACTGATACAAGGTTGATATTTGTATGCTTAGATCGGGATCCGCGATACACACTGCCACATAATTCGTCGAGCATTGTAATGAAAAAATAAGATAGTCGAGATAAATTGTGAAAATATTGTGGCGGTATCTACATCGCCACATGCGAACTACGCATCAAAAGACCTGACGTCAGACAGACGTCACATAAATCCTGCATCGCGCAATTAAAGTTTACCATGCAGTGGACATATATACAAGGATCAATCGTTGGGCAGTTGCCCGCCAGACACAACACCCGTCTGGTCGGAGGATCCTCCCTTTTCTATGGTGGATGAGTGAACTTTACACTCTGTTCCTCATACTCCTAAAATATTATTGAATCGGATAAAAATTATGGTGAAGGGTAGACATTGTTTTATTTTTGGGATTTCTGTACAGTTTTCTGTGGGAAGATGTACGTATTTTTCGTGGCTTCTGTTTCTGATTCGTGGGTATTTGGTAAAATGCTGAACGATCCTACGTTCAGCATAAGGCGGTGTAGCAGACTCCTTAAATACAAAACGCTACAGTGAATTCTATTGCTATTCTCTGCCTATGTTTTGGACCCTATAATGTATCTAAATGTTGTCGCGCCAATTTGTACTTTGGAATCTATACAGTAAGTAGATAGTATAAAATAAAATCCCTTTTTGTATCTGTCTGTGTTCGACCGATTTGTTCTTCTTAACTAGGCAACGATTTTTTTTTTTTTTTTTTTTAAACCTTGCCCCACACTAGGAATTTCTTCCTGTATCGTGGGTGCGTTTACAAACATAGCAACTCACATACACTAACACCCAGACCCGGAACAACTACTTGCAGATCATACAAATATTTGTTCCGTGCGGGAATCGAACCCACGGCACGTTGCGCAGCAGTCCATCGCTCAGCCACTGCGTCAACCGTGTCGTCAATTCAAATGCGGTTTTCACCATCATATTTTAGAGTATTGATTCCAGAAGGTTATTTATTTAATACTTCAAGTACATAAATGTACAGAGGAGGACTTAATGCCATAGGCATTTTCTACCAGTCATCCTTTGGGTGACAACACAAAATGTGTGATGATGTATACAAAAATTAAAATTAACTTAAATTTAATTAAAAACTCGATATCAAGTCGTAAAACCATGCGAAGCTAGCTTGTTGAAGACTACCGACCCTCCCTTACTTTGCACGATCCTGGTCTATAGAATAAAAACATCAATACCTGTAATATGATACAAAGAAAAATCTAATTTTAAATCACGATTTGCTGCCCAACAAACAGACCTATATGTCCCAAAACTATTACTTACCATCCATTCATATTACACGGACGGTGATAAGCCCCAAAAGGGACCCGGGGGCGAAGGCCTAAGCCATCGAACGACAGTGGAGTCCAAGACTTTGTCTCCACTATTCACACAATGGCCACCATTTATCTTGTAGTCGGGTTATGAATTGGCTCGAATGTTTTTGCTGTATTTTGAGGTTATATTGTAACGGTTGCTTTCAAGTTGATTTGAAAATGGAATCTTTATGGAATGTCGGATTGATTTGTTTTATTTGGTTGGTTGTTGATTTGACTAAATTGTCAGTGTTGTATTTTAAGATTTATTATCGTAGTCGACTTCCGGTCCGATTCGTTTGTGGTTTATAGAACAGAATAGAATAGAACCCGCCATTAATGGAGTTTAAAACTGAAAGTAATAACAGCCGAATGGGTCGATCGATCTGGTTAAGCTACGCTTGTCGCGGTTGGTCCGTGGATGGGTGACCACCTTTACATACCAAGACCCGTCCATGCCTCGGAAAGCACGTTAAGCTATTGGTCCCGGCTACCATTTGTAGATCTTTGACAGTTAAATTGTTACGGGTCGGCAGCTGCCCGAAAGTCTGACAACCAGTCTACCAAGGGGTATCGTGTTACCCAATAACTGCATTGGGTTGTGGAGGTAATGTCGCTATAAATATGTATGCAGCTGAATACCAATATATTTTTATATACTGCCTATCTGACCTCCACGACCCAGTTACTGGGCAATACGATACCCCATTGAGCATCAAACTATAAAACTGATGAAGAACAAAAAAACTTTTTGTTCCAGTCTACTTTCCATTTAATTCCAAGACTGCACCCATGAAAACCATCCCCATTACGGTCCTATAGCCGCCATTTTCTTAAATGACAGTTTAATTCAATTTTCGAATGCTTACCCAAAAGTGCGGGTTTTGACAGTAAATAACTGCGGTAACACGGTGTCGTTTGCCGAATTGCAAAATGTAAGGGTAGTGCCATATTAGATTGGACAATATGCAAAATGTTTTTTGAATAATTAATTGGATGATGCCTAGGTAAAAAAAAAAACTATTTAGTCCGTCAGTCATATAGGTAATAAAAAAATAATAGAGGACAAATAAAAAAAAATACTTAAATAAAACGCTACGTCACAACCAAGTATAGAATCTACATAGGCGTGAGTGACGTGACATGCCACATTTTAACTTAAAGAAACGCGGTAATATTTTGATTACGTAAAAGCAGAAAAAAATATGTGTACAAATGTTTAAATTATGTATCTATAAGACGGACAAAAAAAATTGACATCTGCCTCTTGTCATTTCCATGTTCTTATGGTTGTTTTGATAGAGGAATGGATGTTGAAATGGTGATTTAAAGTTACAAGGACCCATCTCGTTATTATTTGGTACTTAAACAAACAATTCTGTAAATAAACAGAAACGAAATTAAAGTGCAAAAAAATATTTGAGTACATTGTTATTCAAATTGTAATAAAATAGACAGCCATTGTTGTTAACTTCTTTCAAAAAGGTTCATTTTATTCCAAGTTCAGAAAGATTCCAATTATTATATACCTCTTGTTTAGGCCCATAAATTGTTGATATTTATTTAAAAACAATTATTTCAATAGACAATTTCATTGCATTCGCGATTAGTGCTTAGATAGAATAGTGTTCCATTCGACTGCATTTTTGTCAAAATTCATATTTCAAGAATAAAATGACACTTTCAACCATGCCAAAACTTACCTAACCATAAAAATCAGCATGTGTAATTGCAAACATTCGCCCCACTACGCAACTACGCGCCCCATAGTGTGATCCAACCCTTATACGCCCAAAGCCCCAACTTCAGCAACAGTCGGTAATTATTCAGTCCCATCTAACATCCAAGTGTTTGTCCCTTTAATATAATTTCTCTGGATCGGCACAACTTTGGTACAAAGACCAATGGGACAGTTTATAGCTTTGACAAACTTTTATCTATCCATCTCTGCTTTTTGTTTGACTCTCGAGTCTTTTAAAAAGGCAAAACGTGAGTTGAATATTTAGCGGGGAAATCCGACTCAATTTTGTTGTTGTTAATTTTTTTTAAAGTGTTGAAATACACTGTCGGACAATATAAAAAAGTCACTTGCAAAGTGCCAAAAAAATCTAAATATCTCATAAACCACACAAGTTAGCTACATGGAGTGAAAAAAATCTTGAAAACAAATTTTTATGTGTTTTTATGCGCTATTAAATACACTCAAATGTTGCTTTTTACTTCAAGAGGCTAGCTAGGTTTCGGAAATATTTAGTGCGCGTGTCCTTTTTAAGGAAATTTCTCATCGACTGGTCGACACTTCACGTGGCCAGAGGGCTGGCTCGTTCTTTGACCAAAGAATTAGCATTTCCATTCAACGTGGCAATGCTGCCAGTCTTCTGGGCACGTTTCCGGATGACAGCGATGCGGACGAATACTTCGACGCCTAAGGATCCGTTTGTTTTTACATTTATTGATTTAGTTACTTAGTCCTTTTAGTTAATTTAGTAGGTATAATAAGTAACCCAATGTATATATTTTACCTAATAAACCTAAAAAATACTGAGAATGTTTTCATGATAATATAGTGACTTTTTTATATTGCTCGTCAGTGTAGTTGAAGGAGTTCGTTGTTTGCCAAATAGGAGAAAAATATAAAAATACTTCATTTTTGTGTGTGGGAAATCATCAAATGACTTCTCCCGCTCTGGGCGGAGCGGAAGGGCATGTTAGACTTTTACTGACTAAAACCCACCCGAGTTCCTTCAGTTGCCTGTTGCCAGGGTCCCGGTATCCCTTTCGGACTTTCCCGCAACCCTAGCAGATTTTTAATAGCCTTGATGGACAAGTGCATAAGTGTGAAAGAGGTGTTTTTCCAGCTTAGTAAAAAAATAAGCAGTGGGATAAACGGCGAAAAGAAAACTTATTTTAAAGTTTTTTTTCTATTGAAATTTATTATCATGTACTTTTGTGTTTCTCAGTTTAATTGCTTCGCAAATTATTCGTGCAATGTCCTACAAAAGTCGTGACAATTTATTACTAGCCAAAAAAACGTTGTATACTCAGTTTTTTATACTCTCATAAATTCTGCAAGAATAACAAATCTGCTAAGTCTGAAAATTGTTGAGATTTTTATTTACATTCTGTAAATATTTTCATAATACGAATGTTTGATATTGTGTAATAATGAATTCATGTATTTTTTTACGCTGGTTTTTAATATGAAATATTGATTGATTGACAGAACTCTTGGTATTTTCTTAATTAAATCGACTTAGGGTGAATGTTCGTAGAAGGATTGGATTCAAAGTGATTTATTTTTCTTGTTTTTATGTAACATATCGTATGGCTTATTGAATACAAAAAAGTACCTATGTCAGTTAACTAAATAACTTGCAAACAAGGGTCCAACAAAATGTTTTCATAAAAGCTCCCCATACTTCATTACTGAACCCCAAAAAGAACTTTTTAAATCCATTTTTTAACAAAACTTTGTCGAAAACAATGTTCCCCCATCGGGGTGTTTTTGTGCGAATTATAATGTATTTTTTTCTCCGAAACTTTAAAAGTCAAACGACGTTAATGAGTTTGTCCTTTTTGTTCCACGTTTTACGGGACAGGTATATATTGGTCCTTTAGTTAAGTAGATTAATTTATTTAGGAGTTTTCTTTTTAAAGAGAGTCGTGTAGAGCCCTCTTTGTCAAGCCTAGGTCTTGATTTGAATTACATAATTGCAAAAGGAGCTCGTGGCATAGTAATAAAAGCCACACGGGTCGATCTATCAGGTTAAGTTACGCTTGCCAGGGTAAGTCCGTGGATGGACTTTATTCACATACCGAGACTCCTCCGTGCCTCGGAAAATACGTTAAGCCGCTGGTCCCGGCTGTCATTCAAGGATCTTTCGTCGTTACGGCTCGTCGGAAGCCCGAAGGTCTGACAACCAGTCTTACCAAGGGAAATGGTATTACCCAGTTGCTGGGTTATGGAGGTCAGATAGGCATTAGCTCTATGTAAAATACTGGTATTCAGCTGCATTCGGTTAGACTGGAAGCCGATCTGAACATAGTAGGGAAAAGGCTAGGCAGATTGACGGATAGATAGACATGTATGACTTACTAATAATAAAATAATAATAAAACATTTATTTTCAAGTAACCAGGACTCATAATGTTAGTAACAATTTACTTACAAGCTATATTAGTAATAATTACAAAAAACATTGCCAACTAAACAATAAATAAAACACGTATCCTACTCTCACAAAACTAAATTACTATTCACAGGAAAATGTAACTAACTTTAAAAGGAAATGATAGGGCAATCCAGCTTGTTAGCAATGACAACCAGGAGACTGTTGGAGCTAGCACGCACTCTGCACATCAGGGATGCTGCACGCTTGCGTCTGATCGCAGCGAAGCCATCAGTTTGCGCGTCCGCGAACATACCCGAGGCACTACAAAAACGTGGTAACCCCAACAACATTCTGAATGCATTATTGTACTGAACGCGAAGAGCATTAACAGCTTTCTGAGTGAGGCTAGACCAAAGACTACACGAGTAAAACACTTGACAGTATGCCCTGAAAAGTGTCAGTTTAACCTCCCCCGTGCACCGGGAGAACCTTCTGATCAACATATTACATCTCACTGCCAATGCTGTTCGCTCCCGGTCTACATCTAGATTGTCCTTCAAATCCTCCGCCACGATATGCCCTAGATATTTAAACTGACGAACACGGTTCAAGACACCACCAGTTAAAGTGACAGTTGGGTAGACCTCAGCGCCTTTATTGGCCACCTTAATGATAAGCAACTGACTTTTGTCCGTGTTATATCTCAAACCGTGATCCTATTATTACTACCTACCTACTAATATCAATGGTTATTTTTGATCACCCTTATCATAATCACCATTCTCCTGCCCATATCCCAATTTATTTGTGGTCGGCGCAACATGTCCCTTTCTTCCATACTTCTCTATTAGCCGTCATCTCGGTAGTCACCCCCTTTCCAGCCATATCATCTTTCACACAGTCCATCCATCGTTTCTTTGGTCTTCCCCCTACTCGTATAGCCATCAACATTCATACTCAATACTTTCCTGATGATATATTCCTCATTCCTCTGCATTACATGCCCTTGCCATGACAACCGATTTCCACATAACTTTTATGTCACCGGTGTCAGTTTCAGACTTCCTCTTAAATGATTTTTGATCACCAACTATGGTAATAAATTAAATGCTTTGGGTAGTTTTTTTTTACTCCAGGATTATTCAATGAAAAATACATACTTATGTTCCTGTATTTGTAAATCATTTTTAAAGAGTAACGGTGGAGTTTCTTGCCCATTCTTCTCCATACGAAAACTACGTTTTTAGATAGTTAATTGATTCAGGCGTGACTTTGCGGAAATCCATTATAAAATACAATAGACGTAGATATATTTAGTAACCTATTCCGCTTGACTATTCTTCAAGAGTCATAAAAAACCCAGTAAGAAATCGACACGCGCACCACACCGAGCGCTGGATGCAAAGAGTCCAGCCAAGAGCAGTCTTTGCGTCCAGCGCTCGGTGTGGTAACACGTCGCGTTCTGGTTTGCAATTGGTCAATCATCATCCTGAGGATGCCTCGTTGAGAGGTGAAACACGTGCCGATTTCTTACAGGGTTTTTTAAAACTCTTGAAGAATAGTCAAGCGGAATAGGTTACTAAATATATCTACATCTATAGTTTTTTTTTGGGGCGACTAGAATCAATTCATTTTTTTGTTTGTTAATATTTATGTTGTCAAGTGCCTTCTCTATGTTACGGGTTTGGTTTCCGCACTTAGTCCCTAAGATGGACCATTGTGCGTGGGCCATGGCGGCCGTTGGGGGTTATTCCATCCAGCCCACCTCCCTCCAGAAGTTTACCAACTCTACTGGTTTGCACAGAACCTCCGTGTAAGATCTGGGTGACCCTAGGGTTTCAGTTCTAATCTGGGCGACGCCCGTGCATTCAAAGAGCACGTGCGCGACGGTTTCCTCGGCCTCCATGCACGCTCTGCACAGAGGACTGTCCGTTATGCCTATTGTGTGGAAGTGTTTGTTCAGCGAGCAGTGGCCTGTGATGGTCCCCGCCACCAGACGCAGGCCATTCCTGTCCAGGCGTAACAAACGCCTGGTAAGCCTGCTGTCCAGAAATGGAATAGCTTCCTTGGACTGCCTGCAGCCCGGTGCCGAGGACCACCAGTTCGCCGCTTGGGTATGGGTGAATTCCTGGAGCCACCTGCGTATTTGGTTAAAGGGGATGGGAACGATGGGCTCGGGCCTACAAACTGAAGTGCTAGATGCTCTTCTAGCAAGCTCGTCTGCTGCGTCGTTGCCCAGCGATCCACTGTGTCCTTTAATCCATTGTAGTGTCACCTTGTTGCAGCCGGATACCGTTACACGTTCTAGTGCATTGTGACATTCTAGTGTAAGCTTCGAAGTGATGTATTTTTTCTGTAAGGATTGGAGAACTGAGGCAAGGAGTCAAGTGCCTTTATGTGTCTAGCACTGACTGGACAGGTTCAATCAAATCGATGTGGTTCTTTCCTCAAAAGACCATTTCAGACGCTTATCTACATGGTCCTCATATGGCTTGACCAAGATTATGTCTGGACATTAAAAGAGACTGCGACCTCTGAGTTTGTTTCGGCCTTTCTTCTCAGAGTCAAAATCAAAATATTTACGACACTTATGAAACGTCAGAAGCTAGGTGCACGGTTCCAATTGGTCGTTTCCTATGGAGAAGAGCCGGCAAGAAACTCCACGGTTACTCTTTTAAAAATAATTGGCTTTTACAATATTTTTAAATTACAGTGTTAGTAGGCATGGGAGGACAATGTAGGCCTTTCAACAAGTAAGTACCAGGTACTTAACAAAATAGAAGTTCAGTAAATCTACAGTCCAATAAGCCTGCAAAGTTCTCACATTCACAAAATAGAAAATAATCTATATAAAAGACAAACAATAAAAAAAAACCTATTTCAGCCAAATGACGTGATTGCTATTACAACTGTAACAAATTGAATAATTATCATGTCCACAAAAGCCACTAGGAGTTGAAATTAAATTGGAGGTATCTATAATAATAGGAATAATGTCAAATACAATAGTAGTCAGATAGGAAACGCTGACCTCATCTAGTTTAATTTTAATATTTTTTTATATGACGTGTAAGTGATTCCAATATCCTATTTACAGAATAAACAATTTCATTTCATTTCTAATTGAAATAAATTATTTTACTTTGACTTTGGATTTAACAGATAACAGATTACCTTTAATGATAATGTTAGGAACTTTCACAAAAAAACGTACCTATTTGGTTCATAAAGCTTACTTCTAAAGCTTACTTATGAAAGAAGTATTGTGTCTTAAAATAGTAAGAATAAGAGGATTTCTACTGTAGATACAATAGTCACTATTGTGGGTAATGTGAGTATAGACACTATTGTGTTACATAATCAAATCTCCTTTTTCAGATAAGTATTTTTTTTTTACTTTAGATTGACCTTTAGAAGGCGATAATAATTATTATTCTATTGTGTCTCGATAGTGACAGTTGAAGGTATATTATAATGACAAATGAATATTATTTAATTTGTAAAGTATTATAATTATTGTGAATGTGATCCATGTAGGATCATGCCAAAAGAAGTTAGATATTCTTTTCTCATTTGTTTGACACTGGCAAGTTATTCACTATCTTATAGGCTGGTTATTTATTGACATATTTGAAACATTTTGTCCTCGAACACTTAATATACGCTTGGTGTGACAAGCGACCGCAGTCAGGAATCTGGCACCTTCTCGGGCACCACGAAAATACGGTGCCCCCACACGTCACACGAAATTTTTAACTAAAAAAACGTGTCTATCCTTTCTCACCCAACATATTCCCCTGACCTAGTGCCTTGTGATTTTTATCTGTTTCCAAGAAACAAAGAAAAATTAAAGGGGAAAAGGTTTGAAAGCAGAAAATGCACCGACTGCCTATAATTTCGACATTGCTGAGGTGTCTAAAGAAGAGTGGTCAGAGGTATTTTCCAATTGGTTCAGACGTATGTATAAGTGTATACGTGCTCAGAGTGAATCCTTCGAAAAGATTGATACAAGTAATAAAGAAAAATTTTTAGGTATCTAATTTCTTTTGGCATGACCATAGAATCCGTGGGCATGATCCTCGTATGTGGTACATGGGCTTCACATGATCTGACCAAGATTATGTCTAGACTTTAAAAGAGACAAAGACGTGACCTCTGCGTTTGTTACCAGCCTTAGTGTCAGAGTAGTCAGATAGAAAAACTAATCTAGTTTTAAAAATATGATTAAAGTGTAAAAGTGTTTGTACAAACAAAACTACTTACAGAAATAAAATCATTTACCACTAAAGTCGAATTATTAATTCACTGATGTAAAGTGACAGATGCTAAAATGCATAAAACTCACTGTATAGATAAAATAATAATATTATGGTAATTTTTATTGTATTAGAAACACTTACACTTATTAACGACTCATTTTACAGATTTTATTATGAATTGCTTAACCTAAACAATTACCTACTAATACAATACATATGAACCTATTATTTTATACAATGACATTAGCATCTGTCACTTTACTCCGGTGAATTAATAATATGACTTGAGCACAAGCGTTCGCACTCTTAAAAAATACTTCAGATTAAGTATTCTTTTAATAGCTTCCCATTATTTTTTTATCCTTTATAAAAGAACCAGGTTCTTAATAATTAATTAAAATCTATCGTAGAAGACTAATAAGTTATTTTATTTTATTAATAACTTCCGTCGGCATACATGACCTGCCCAGTCTTATTTAAGTTGGGCAGCCTTTTGAGCCACGTCCGCTATCTTTGTTTTGGAGCGTAGTATTGTGTTTTCGAACTCAGTTAATTTAACTTATTGTTTACGTGATAATTATTTTAAAACATAGAATAGTTTTGACTTCTCTATAATGAACTTAGGTATCTACTCCTTCACAAGACACCACAGACAGATAAATTAAAAATCCGGAGTCACACGTGTTAGGGCATAAATCGAACAGATTACGTGTGACTCCGGATTTTTAATTTATCTGTCTGTGGTGTCTTGTTTAGTCCTTTTTAGTCGTAGTTGGGTTTTAGTTTTTATTACTTTAATTTTTTTTTTAATTCTTTTGGGGTTATAATATATATATTTTTGAAATGTGCTCATTAAGCCCTTTCATTTGATACCCAACACGGTACGATTAAACAAATTTTTGTTTTTACTTCCTGACTTTATGTCCTCTAGAAGGTGCCATTTTAAATTTAATGTTACGTCACATAGCCTATAACCAGCGGACGATCAAGACGCTTCCTCATTTGTCAAATTGTGATGAGTGGTTTAGAAGATATGAGGAAACAGATGAACATACATACATACATACATACTTATATACATACATACCGGTCAAAATCATAACCCTCCTTTTTTCTTTGCCGTATTCGGGTAAAAAGGACTTCTCTAAAGCAGTAAATCAATTAACTTTCGATCGCTGCCTTCCTAGTCAACGCTTTGAATGCTGACAACCCGTCGTTCGGGAATTAGCATTAATTATGAATGTTAACTCAGTTATTCTAACGTAATTTACCTGAAGTTAGTAGATATTTGAACCTCGCCTTACCTGTAAATAAAACAAAGAAAGGTTATTAAACGGTTGTTAACAAAATATGATAGGAATTACATACAACTTATCGGTTGGAATTAGCATTGCCATACAACGTGGCAATGCTAAATGCCGATGCGGATGAATTTTTTGATGCCCTCTCTTTTCGACCCTTTTTAGGGTTCCGTAGTCAACAAGGAACCCTTATAGTTTCGCCATGTCCGTCTGTCCGCGGCTTAGCTCAGAGACCGTTGGTACTAGAAAGCTATAATTTGGTATCGATATACCTACACATAAACGACGCCGACAAAGTGGTAAAAAAAATCATAAAAAATATTTTTTTTTAGGTTACCTCCCCTACACGTAAAGCGGGGATGGTTTTTTTCTTTCTCATCAATCTCATGGTGTGTGGTATCGTTGAAAAGATCGTTTAAACATAATGTGAGTTTGTTAAAACCATTTTTGGATTCAGGGGTCCGTTTGCGGAATATTAAGCTTTAAAATGCAAATGCAAAGTGTCCCCCCCCCTGCCAGCTAAATAGTTGGGTTTGGATATGTGAAAAAATTCACAGCAGTAGTATATATAATGAAATTTAAAGGAAAACTATCACCGCTACGTAGGCTCCACAAATTACCGAGTAATAATCGACCAACTTAAATTTGCAGTTGTAAAACCATGTTCTCCCATACATTTATATATTCATCCCAACTACGGAACCCTTCATTGTGCATGGCATAGTGCATGGGCAAAAAACCGGCCAATTGCATGTCATACATGCAATTGGCCGGTTTTTTTTACTCTTAATACTTTTATAACATTCTATTATTTTAAGGCTTTTGTTTAAATAAAAATATGGTACTATGTACGTAGTGGGTAAAATTGGATAATCTTAAGGATCCCGGAGACAGGCGCGAATTGTTCCACCAGAGCCACGCTCTAGTGGAACAATTTCTATGAAAACTTCACGGAAATTGTTCTACCGGCGGTGTCGTGTCGCACCGTCGCGTCGCACCTATCTGCTGTAGCCCTTAATCACAAATTATTTAGGTAGCAAATGATAGTTACTGGTTTTTTTTCACTATGAGGAAATTCTCACGCAGCCTGTACCAAGTCTGGCTCGCCTTTTATTAACACATTTGAGGCTACCCACTTTTCATAGAGCTCATAAATATACCGCCATATATATTGATAGTGGACCCTCTAGGAGGGTCACCGACGTAAAGTTTGCGCTAAAGTGAACCCTCGAGGAGGGTTCCTGGTATTAGGATTAAACCGTGCTTATAAAACACTGTAAAACGTAGTAAAATTGTGTTTTCAGATGCCCATGTCACATTATTATCTCTGACAATGAAATAGTGAAGTGAAAACCTGACGATACTTTCTGAATGTGTGAATCTATTTTGCAAAAGATATTTGGCCAATGTCCTCCAAAGGGTCAAAGGCAAAAAACCCCATCGAATACTATTATTTATCTCTTTTCTTATCTTGACTTCGAGAGTTATTTACAAGAGGCAAAGCCTTACATAAAATATTTTATGGGGCTACCCCCAACTCTTGTGAGGACATTGCCAATTTTTTACAGCCATTGTCCTATGTGACCTTCATAGCATTTTTTATAAGTTTTAACCTCCATTTTTATGGAGGTCAAACGTTTTGAATAATTTAGTAAGATGAGATGAGGTTAGCGGTTCAGGACAAAAAAATATGGGATGATAAATGATTCTCATCCGCCTATAATTATGATGCTTATTTACCAGATTGTGTCTATCCCAAAAGGAGGTTAGCTAATGGTTTTAACTAGAATGTGACTATAAAATTAATAGACAATCCATACTTAATTCTAACTAATATTATAAATGCGAAAGTGTTAATTGATTCAGGCGTGATTTTGCGGAAATCCATTATAAAATACAATAGACGTAGATATTGTGCGGGAATTTAAGGGATATGCCGGATGAATAAACTCAGGATGCTCGATGCAAGAAAAATAACTTTTAATTAGGTGTTAACAACAGGGGTTCTAATGTACAAGTGCCAGTGTCATCAAGACCGGCACACATCACGAGTAATATGTGCTAATTAGGTGTATTGCTGCTATTCGATATTGATCAGGCTCCAACATTTCCCCGGGCGTTGAAACAACGGTTTCAACCAGATTCCGAAGACACAGGCAATGGGCAGATTCTGTTAAATGCCCGCCGAACGATACCAGTGGATGTCCGAATGTCAGCTACACGTGCGATGCCATCCGTTCCAGGGTGAACTGCCACAATTCGTCCAAGTCTCCACTTCAGAGGAGGAAGATTATCCTCCTTGATTACGACTAAGGAGTTTAACTTCAAACCATCCTTGCAGGAACGCCATTTTGAACGCAGTTGTAATTCTGCAACATACTCTTTGCTCCATCTGCTCCAGAAATGCTGGCGGAGTTGCTCAATTCTTTGATAGCGAGACAGATGGTTGGCGGAGAGATCCTGGTAGTCAGGCTGAGGCAAGGAAGTCAGAGGCCGTCCAACAAGAAAATGTCCCGGCGTGAGCGGTGTATAATCTGCAGGATCTGAAGACAACGGCGTCAGTGGACGAGAGTTCAATATGGCTTCAATCTTGGTTAGTGCGGTGTACAGCTCCTCGAATGTCAAATTACAATTTCCCAACACTCTTTGAAGATGGTACTTTGTTGACTTCACACCCGCCTCCCAGAGTCCTCCGAAATGCGGGGTGTATGCGGGTATAAAATGAAACCTTATTCCATCGTTAGCTGCACTTTCACCCAAGGAAGAAGTATTACCTTTTAAAAATTTGGATAGGTCGTTGCACGCACCGACAAATGAGGTACCGTTATCGGAAAAAATATCAACGGGCTTACCTCTCCGAGCAATAAATCGGTACAAAGCCAGTAAGTAACTATTGCTAGTTAAATCGCCAACGAGCTCCAAATGAATGGCCTTGGTTGTAAAGCAAATAAAAATAGCTACATACACCTTTACTAACCTACACCCACGACCTTGACGACTTGCACACATAATCGGGCCGGCATAATCAACGCCCGTGCTCTCAAAAGGATAACCTGGACGAAGGCGTTCTCGTGGTAAGTTACCCATTAAGGGAGGTACAATCTTACCCCTCATACGGTGACACAGAACACACCTATGATAACAGGCCTTCGCCAACTTGCGACCTCCTATTGGCCAGTAAGATTCCCTAATAGAAGCTAGTAATAATTGTGGGCCAGCGTGCATCAGCCTTTTATGCTCATAGTTAAATAATAATTTAGTAAATTCATGAGTGGACTGTAATAAAATCGGGTGCTTTTTGCTATAAGCAAAACTAGAATTATCGAGACGTCCTCCTACTCGCATTATATTTTTATCGTCCAAATAAACATTGAACTTTAGAAGGGCGCTCCTTTGAGATAAACTCTTTTTATGTAAAAGTAATTGGTACTCGGGAAATGACTGAATCTGACATTTAATAATGACAACGGTGAGTGCATCTCGTATCACATCATTTGACAAATAATTTGTTATTGGATAACGCTTTCTACACGACTTAATAAATCGCAATAGGTAAGCAACAGAATGGACAAGCCTTGAGTAATTAGAATAACGACTAAAATCAATCAAAACTTCAGTTTTAGAATCGTTGACAACAGTGTGTAACACCACATTAGTTCGAATCTCCGGTAACGACTGTAGTCCTGGACTCGTAACTTTAGAAGGCCATTCAGACGGGTCTAGTCCTAAAAAATCTGGTCCATGCCACCACAGATCTGAACCCTGCAGAACACTAATATCCATACCGCGAGATATTAGGTCTGCTGGATTTTGAACTGTTGGGACGTGCCTCCAAGTGCAGTTACCCGCCTTATCCAATACTTCAGCAACGCGGTTGCGTACAAACGGCTGAAGTTTGGTAGGCATCGTCTGTAACCATCCCAACACGATGGTCGAATCAGTCCAACAATAGGCCCGACTGATCTTCACTCGAAGTGAGCTCATCACCTTCTCATAAAGACGAGAACCAACTACCGCGCCACATAACTCTAGTCGCGGGATTGTTGTAGGCTTGATGGGAGCCACTCGACTCTTGGCTATTAGCAAGCGAGTCATATACTCACCCTTACCATTAATACTGCGAATGTAGGCGCAAGCACCGTATGCGGACTCAGACGCATCTGTGAAAATATGGAGTTCTAGCTCCATATATAAATTGCAAACTACAATTCGCGGAATGCGAATATGATTTAAGAGAGGCAAAGACTTAATTATAATATCCCAATGTTTACTAATCTCTTTAGGTAATGGTTGATCCCATGATAATTTGTCTAACCACATTCTCTGTAACAGTACCTTCATAGTGATAACAATAGGACCCAGCAGACCTAAGGGGTCGAAAATGCGCGCAATCACGGATAACAAGTCACGCTTTGTGTGCCCCATCGAAGACTTCGTCAGACTTATAGGAAACCCTAGCTCATCAGTGCTGATATACCAACCGAGACCAAGCAATTTGTCAGGCTCATTAGGTCCAATATTTAAGTCAAATGACGCAGGAACAGCGTCGGACACTAATTGAGGGTCATTCGACTTCCACTTTCTCAATGGCATACATGCCGACGCAAGCGCCATGGTGACTTCAGTGCGAATTAATTTTGCTTCGTCTAAGTCATTTCCTCCGGTCAGCAGGTCATCGACGTAGAAGTCATGTTTGATGATCTCAGATATTTTAGGGTTCCTACAGTCGAGTCCTATTTGTTTAAGGCATCGTGTTGCAAGGAACGGCGCACTAGCAGTACCGTACGTGACGGTGTTTAGTTCATAAACATTAATAGGCTCACTAATATTATCACGCCAAACAATTTGTTGCAAATACCTATCCGACGGGTGGATGACTATTTGTCTATACATCTTTTCCACATCCGCAGATAAAACATACTTGTGGAATCTAAAGCGAAGAAGTATAGATAATAGATCGTCCTGTACAGTTGGCCCAACCATCTGTAGGTCATTAGAGGACACTCCCGTCGAAGTAGGACAACTTGCGTTGAAAACAACACGGAGTTTGGTCGTGCTACTCGACTCACGTAGAATTCCATGATGCGGGATAAAATAACCAAAACACAAATTCGGTTTATTAATTTTTGTCATATGACCTAGTGAATCGTATTCTAATAAAAAAATCATGATACAGTTTGCTAAAGTCTGGCTTAACCTTTAATCTACGCTCTAAAGATACTAAACAATGTGTAGCTCTCTTAAAAGAATTTCCTAGAATAGAAGGATCTTTTTTAAGGGGTATGCGAACACAAAAACGACCGTCAGACAATCGTATCGTATTTTTAACAAAATTATTCTCACACGACTTCTCTTCTGGCATATAAGAATTAGACGATGTCGCATTCAACTCCTCTAATTGCCAAAACTTTGTCAATCCTATCTTAAGTTTTTCCCAGTCACTATCGCTATCGGAAACCATATTAGAATAATTACATTTTACGTCATTTGACAGCAGTGAAATATTGTTCTGAGAAATTGGACCGGAAACTATCCAACCTAAACGGGTTTCAAATAGTACTGGTTTTCCGGTACCTAACTTTAGTCTTTGTGATCCTAACAACTCCCAAAACAGGTCAGCGCCAATTAAAATATCTACATCAGCTGGGCTATAAAAGGTAGGATCAGCTAAAGTAATATTCGAGGGTATGTCGAAGTCAGAAATGTTTATTTCACGGCACGGTACGTTACTTGTAATGTATGGTAGAACAAAACAATGAAGTTCGAAAACAAAACTATCGTCTAATGACGTAATCTTAACCCGACATATTTTATCTATGTGCGAAGTGACATTGTTGATGCCAAGAATCGACCTATTTACTTGGCTTGTTATTAAATTAAGTTTTTTGCACAACCTGTCCGTTATAAATGACGACGTACTGCCGCTATCAAGAACCGCGCGAATGAGATGCACACAACCATTGTGATCCCGCAGTTTGATCAAGGCGGTCGATAACAACACATCTCGCTGCGTATGACTGCATTGAGATGCAATGTTTGCTGACAAAGCTACGTTATTCGTATCAGTGGAAGCAGATTGTAATGACGACGGTGCAGACAAGTTGTTTATCGAATTACCACTAAGTGTATTCGCAATAGTGCTTTTAGAATCTATGTGAATCAGTGTGTTATGCCTACGTTTGCATAGTTTGCAACCTGGTTTTTTACAGTTGTTAGCGTAGTGCCCCGTACGAAAACAGTTGAAACATACCTTATAACTGGGTAGCAATTTGAGACGATCGTCATTACTTAATGCGAGAAACTGTGGACAATTATTTAAAGTGTGATCGTTATTATTACATTTAGGACATGGTTTAGGGGTTAATCCAGTGCTAGAACTATTAGGAGATTGTGTTGCTACCATTGACTTGAGCTTAGGGCTTGATTTACCTATCGTTTGGGAATAATTATTACGTACCAGTTCTAGGGTCTCGATAAGATCAGCTCGATTACGTAAGAATTGCATAAACGCGTCAAAAGCAATCGCGCTGTCTTTGTTCATCCTACCTTTGTACTCCTCCCACTCACGATAGGTCTTTTGGTCAAGCTTGCGAGTAACAATGTAAATTAAAAGTGTGTCCCAGTGTTTAACAGGCTCCCCTAACGACTCTAATGCTCGCAAATCTTTATTTAATTGATCGATTAAACTTTTTAATGCAACAGAAGATTCCCTTGAGATAGATTCTATATTGAATAATGCGTATATGTGATTCTGTACCAGTAACCCTTTGTTGTCAAATCGATCACATAACAACGACCATGCCACAGAGTAATTACTCGAAGAAAACTCAATAGATTTGATTACTACTGCAGCTGTTCCCTCAAGTGATGCTCTCAAGTAATGAAACTTATTGATTGCGTCTATGTCATTGCTACAATGAATTAGGCTATTAAAAGTGTCGCGGAATTCAAGCCAATTACAATACAAACCGCTAAACTTCGGCAACTGAATCGTTGGCAATTTAACCGGCTTTTGCATGCTAACATGTGTACTTTTACAGCTTTCCATCGATTTACTATCCTTATTAAACTCACTCAGAATATTTTGGGCTCTGGCTAAGGACTTATAATAAAGAGACTCGAATTCGGATCGCTCAGAGTATTGCAATTTGAGATCATCTACAATGCATTCCAGACCTAACTGTACCTCATCATACCGTTCGTACAACGACTCGATCTTGCCCATACGTAACTGCAATTCAGACACATCACAGCTCGATAACTCTTTGTCCTTGAGTGAATCCAGAAAGTTGACGAAAGCAGTCAAACGGCCTTTGAAGCTGCCTCGCTTTTTAATTAAGTCTCTTTCCTCAGACATATTGGGAGACGAGTGTTGTCAACCTGAAATTGATACAGGAATACAATTATAACACAAACAATATAACTTTAATACACGCCCAACTGTATTGTATACACTGTCTAAATGCTATAGCAAACCAAACAACTTATTATCTTTATATATAACTTATTATATAAACCTAAAATACTGTATACAATTCTGATACTATGTTTTATTGCAAAACTTTTACATGAACTAAGTTATAAGTAGGCTCAACTAACACCAATTATGTTGACTAAATAAATGATTCTAAATGCTATTAATGTTTAACAATGACTTGCCCTAATATCTAACACTCTCAAACTATATGTATTATGTTAAGATACTTGCTAACAATTAACACCACTATTTAGTAGATCAGTGAATTAGTTACAGCTTTATATAATTTAAGTTTAATTAATGTAGCAAATAAGCTAACTATACCGTTTGATTTTAAACTTAACTTTGCTGTTGAATAAAATACTAATCACAATGCAACAAGTACCTAATGATTTTAATCTAACACAATACAATAGGTAATACAATAAAATAATACTGACCTTTAATACGACTATTTATGTATACTACCTGAGTGTTGGGTGACGATATTAGATTAATTATAAATGCTGTACACCGCTAATTAGCTTGCTTGAAGTCCATCCAATTCACCGGCAAATAACCTCCACTGCACGTGGATGATAGTAATCCTTAATTCTTGATTAAATCCGCTGATCTCCTTTATATTATACGTTATCCGGCTCGTTACGGACCATGTGCGGGAATTTAAGGGATATGCCGGATGAATAAACTCAGGATGCTCGATGCAAGAAAAATAACTTTTAATTAGGTGTTAACAACAGGGGTTCTAATGTACAAGTGCCAGTGTCATCAAGACCGGCACACATCACGAGTAATATGTGCTAATTAGGTGTATTGCTGCTATTCGATATTGATCAGGCTCCAACAGATATATTTAGTAACACGACTGTTCGCTGAACAAACACTTCCACACAATAGGCATAACGGACAGTCCTCTATGCAGAGCGTGCATGGAGGCTGAGGAAACCGTCGCGCACGTGCTCTTTTAATGCACAATCGCAACAAAGGCGACCTTGGAATTAAATACCAGTATGGCAAGGTCGCCTTTGTTGCGATTGTTCGCCCCTTATCGCGCTTATCGCACTGATAACGATTCTAGCCAATCAGCGCCGAGCAGCAATCCTATATACGTGGGGGTGACGGGCGATTTGATTCACTTTGCGTCCAGCGCTCGGTGAGGTAACACGTCGCGTTCTGGTTTGCAATTGGTCAATCGTCATCCTGAGGATGCCTCGTTGAGAGGTGAAACACGTGTCGATTTCTTACAGGGTTTTTTAGGACTCTTGAAGAATAGTCAAGCGGAATAGGTTACTAAATATATCTACGTCTATTGTATGCGAAAGTGAGTTTATTTGTTTGTTTGTTACGCTTTCACGCTAAAAAGGCTGAACGGATTTGGATGAAATTTGGCACAGGGGTAGACCTTGACCTGGAAAAGGACATAGGCTACTTTTTATCGACATACCACGTGGGCGAAGCCGCGGGCGAAAACTACTTATAACATAAAAAATGAAATTATTAAATTAATTAATGAATTAAAGTTTTTTTTTATAAATTTGGGTGTACTATATTTACACCTCTGCATAACCCGGGGAAGACAGGCGTGATGTTATATATGTTAAGTTTTATTGTTAATAACATTACGTAGAATATAAATTATATTCGAATAAAAGAAAAAATATAGTTCATTGATGAAAGAAATAGATTCTTTTCATGAAATAATGAAGATAACATCGACTGACATTTATCGAAACTAAAAATAAATATTGTTGACATTACCATTTTCTTTTCATGACATTTATAACATAATCCAATAAGTATCTTATTCACATAATAATCGGCTTATATTTTTCCAGCTGGTTGGAGACAGGCCTCCTCTCTGTGAGAAGGTGTGGGCCCCAGCGTGGGTTGGCAGAGGTCATATTTCTTTGAATTTTCGGTTCTAAGATTTACCATATTCCTCACGATGTTTTCCTTCACCGTTTTGATAGTAGAGTTTTGTATCGTGATGAAATAATTAACACAAATCAAAGAACCTGTCCCTGAACCCAAAGGAGAGCAGTGGTGGCCCAGTGGTAACGGCCACGACTTACGAGTTGTAGGTCTTAGGTTCAAACCCTGACAGGCGCTTCACTTTGTGTAAATTATTTCATCGCCACTGCTCTCAAAACGGTGAAGGAAAACATCGTGAGGAAACAGGCATGTCCTAGAACCAAAAATTCGAAGTAATGTGACATCTACCAACCCGCAATGGGCCCGCGTGGTGGATTACGGCCCGCTCCCTCTCACAGAGAGGAGGCCTGTGTCCCAGCAGTGGGAACATTATAGGCTGATTATGCTAAAGAACCTGTCCAGGGTCGAACCTACGACCTGCAAACTCGTAAGTCGCGACCTTTCACTGACCACTGCTGCTTATTCTTATCCCCTCGATAATTATATAAAAATAACCGGCCAAGTGCGAGTCGGACTCGAACACGAAGGGTTCCGTACCGTATTAAGATCGAGCAAAAATCGCCGAAAAAAACACGTTTCTTGTTTGGGGCCCCCTTTGTTTATTAACATTATTGAATTTGTATTATTTTGTGATATAGCGGCAATAGTGAAGACACAATCTGTGAAGATTTCAACTGTCTACATAGTACGGTTTATGAGATACAGCCCGCTGACAGCTGGACAGCGGAGGCGCCACGCCCGCGCCGCACGCGCACGCCTTTCGCCGCGTCACGATGCTTACTATAGAAATGTACTCTTACGGTCTCTTTCACACGCTGATATTGGCGTATGGACGTCGTAGATGGCGTTCAAGCGCTTTACACCACGTCTCCAGTTATTTCGAACCATAATAGGGTTCCGTTTGGATACGGAACCCTAAAAACTAAGCTGTATTGAGACATCCACTACAATTCAGAAGACTCAATAAATAAACTTGTTTATATAAGAACTACCACTTAAGTGTACCGTCAGCAAATACATTGGGTAAATAATGGTTTTTACAAAAAATGTCTTGGAGAAATAATGAACTCCACTGAAAGATACGATGTATCGATAAAGTTTGTGGAAAGAAGGTTCTAGTTTTTAGGTTTTTAGGCAGTTTTCGGTCTTGGGTAAAATTGCCTATATTTTCTTTTGAAAATGCTAGATTTTTTGTTTTATTCTTGAGGGTAGGTACTATGTACCTATGATATTTACTCTCGAGAAGAAGATAACGCAGATTTTTCGAAAGAATAGCTGGTGTATACCAAATTACCTACTTGTACTGCATCAGTTGGCGATGGTACGCCACATAATGAGGGTAATTATCTTGATCATACACTGGACAGCAAATAAACCAGGCCACCCGCTACCTTGGAACTCTGATTCGATTTTCTCAAAAAGATTAAAGTTATTATGTTCGCTTGGTGCACTTTGTCAAGTTTATAAACTTGACAAATAAGTTAGTATCAAAGTTAGCAAAGTGCACCAAACGAACATAATAATTTTAGTCTTTTCACCACACCAAGAGCTCGTATAGTTCGTAGTTTCTCCTAGGCTTCCTCCTTTTATCAGCAATATTACCCTAACCACCAAACTTTTTAACCGACTTATAAAAAGAAGGAGGTAATTTAGTTCATCTGTTTGTTTTTTTTTTTTAATGTATTTTCATCGGTATTTTTATCAAATGTGGACCGATATAAAAAATTTTTTTTCATTTGGTAGAAGAGGCTTGCGCGGTGGTCCCTTATAAATTTTATTACCTAACTTTGCTTGGGTAGTTTTTGAGTTAGTTTGACTTTTTACTGTCACTGTTGTTTATATAATACTAAAAAGTGAAAATTATCTTTAATATCGGAAGTCGGTGGCAAAAAACTAAAATACAGATCCAAAGACATTTATAGACTCCTAAAGTTATATTTCATTTTGTAATTAATTTTTTTGGGAGTTGTTTGTTTTTTTGTATTGTATAAATGTTAAAAAAACAAGAAATCAATATAATAAGTACCTATATAGTACCCGTTCTCATTTATCTATACCAGGACAAAAGGTAGTAAAAAGATAGTGACATTTTATGTGTTGATTCCAAAGTCATGATGATAAATTGAAAGATATAGCTGAACGGATTGCATGCCAACAGTAGGTACCTAATGTGTTTAAACCATCCATCTTTCAAACTGTCGTTAAGATAACGAAGACATTGTCGTAGCTTCTACCATAGCCTTTAACCGGTGTCCTTGATTCAACTATCACACGTTTGTTGACGTAACATAACGGCTTGTTTCCCGCAGAGGTAGGCAGAGGTGTCCCTGTAAACCCACATTACCGCCAGTTATGTTTAAGTCCCATGTAATAGGGGGCGAGCCTATTGCCATCATCGGGCATAAAAGGCAGGGCAGAGTATATTTCAAGCAATTTTCAAACACATTCGATTCCTTTTTCAGGGCAACATGATATTTTTATAGTTTAGTCCACGTTCAGCCCCTAGAACGTTTATCCCCGACCATTAGCGCCGAGCAGCAATCCTATATAAGTGGGGGTGACGGGCGATTTGATTCACTTTGCGTCCAGCGCTCGGTGTGGTAACACGTCACGTTCTGGTTTGCAATTGGTCAATCGTCATCCTGAGGATGCCTCGTTGAGAGGTGAAACACGTGTCGATTTCTTACAGGGTTTTTTAGGACTCTTGAAGAATAGTCAAGCGGAATTGGTTACTAAATATATCTACGTCTATTGTATTTTATAATGGATTTCCGCAAAGTCACGCCTGAATCAATTAACTATCCCCGACCATGTTGAACCTTTTCCCAACTATATTGGGGTCGGCTTCCAGTGTAACCGGATGCAGCTGAGTACCAGTATTTTACATGGAGCGACTGCCTATCTGACCTCCACAACCCAGTAACTGCGTAATACGATACACTTTGGTAAGAATGGTTGTCAGACTTTCGGACTTCTGATGACCCGTAACGACTGTCAAAAATCCACAAATGATAGCTGGGACCAACGGCTTAACGTGCTTTCCGAGTCACAGAGGAGTCTCCTTATGTAAAGATGGTCACCCATCCACGGACCAACCCCAGAAAGCGCAGCTTAACCGGATGGATCGACCCGTGAGGCTGTTATTACTTAGCCACGAGCTAAGTTATGTATTTTTTTTTTAATTTCAAATTATATTAAAAAAACTACTTAGAAAATTAATCCTACTAACATTATAAATGTGAAAGTTTGTGTGTTTGGATGTTTGTTACTCAATCACGCAAAAACGGCTAAATGGATTTGGATGAAATTTGGCAAACAGATAGTTTATAACCTGGATTAACACATAGCATACTTTTTATCCCGATATTCCCACGGGATCGAGACTAACGCGGGTGAAACCGCCGGGCGCAGCTAGTATTTGTCTATTTTTAAAACACCATTGAATGTCTCGTTGGTCTAGCGGTCGCAAGCGCTACAGCTGAGCCATAAGGTCTGGGTTCGATTCCCGGGTCGGTTTTTACATCTGGAATTTCTCAGCAGCAGCCTGGGGTCAGGATTGTGCCCGGTTGATGGCAATAGGCTCGCCCTCTATAACATGGGACTTAAAAATCCTAGGCCTATTTTGAGGATAGACCCTCATTCTGTCTAAAAAGGCCTTGACTGTCAAGGTTATTCGCGGTCTATATAATTGAATAACCTTCTATTACCTAAAGATAATTTTGTAGATCAGAGACAAAGGCGCGAATTACCGGACTGTTTTATAAGAACTCTTTATAACATCTTAAATCCAGTCACTCACTCTACTAAGAAGGACAACAAAACAATAAAATTTACTGCCTCACCAAATACGGTCAGCAAAAAAGAAGTCGACCGCGACCTTCCATAATTGTGGCAAAAAGTCCCAGAACCCAACAAATACAAAGTGCGGACATAAATTCACGATGTTCTGTTGTTTTTTTTTTGCCGACCGTTCCTAAGAAAACGGGAGTTATTTTTCATTGTAACCCCTATATTATGTTTTAACTCCGGCCATGTTTTTTTAGGATGGAAAAAGTGATAGACAAACATACAGCCTCGGTAGGTACTTGACTTGTGGCATTTTGGTGTTATTACTAATTTGAATTAATAATATAGAAGTTGGGTTTAGAGAAATGTAATCCTAATTTATTTTCGTGTAGGTTTAATGTATACATTGGGGTCGAGTGGGTATTTATTTATTTATTTAATACTTTAAGCACACAAATGTACAGAGGCCAACTTAATGCTATAGGCATTTTCTACCAGTCAACCTTCGGGTGATGCAGAGACAAACAGTGGTAGGTGCAATAACTAAAATTGTGGAATAAAACATCAATTTAAATATAAGCATAATATATCTATTAAAACTATGAATATAATATTTATACCTAATTTTATATATATACTAGCTGATGCCCGCGACTTCGCCCGCATAGATGTCGGTTATTATATACTCAAACCTTGCTCGAGCAACAAAACAATGAGAAAACACTAGCGATGTGATGATACTGCCAGCTTCATACGAATAACAACAAAACAATGAGAAAACACTACCGATGTGACGATACTGCCAGCTTCATACGAATAACAACAAAACAATGAGAAAACACTACCGATGGGATGATACTGCCAGCTTCTTACGAAAAACAACAAAACAAATAAGACAAACAATGGGAAAACACTACCGATGGGATGATACTGCCAGCTTCTTACGAATAACAACAAAACAATGAGAAAACACTACCGATGTGATGATACTGCCAGCTTCTTACGAATAACAACAAAACAATGGGAAAACACTAGCGATGTGACGATACTGCCAGCTTCTTACGAATAACAAAAAAAAAACAAATAAGACAAACAAAAGGAAAACACTACCGATGTGATGATACTGCCAGCTTCTTACGAATAACAAAAAAAAAACAAATAAGACAAAAATAGGAAAACACTACCGATGTGATGATACTGCCAGCTTCATACGAATAACAACAAAACAAATAAGACAAACAATGGGAAAACACTACCCCGATGGGATGATACTGCCAGCTTCATACGAATAACAACAAAACAATGAGAAAACACTACCGATGTGATGATACTGCCAGCTTCTTACGAATAACAACAAAACAATGGGAAAACACTACCGATGTGATGATACTGCCAGCTTCTTACGAATAACAAAAAAAAAAACAAATAAGACAAAAAATAGGAAAACACTACCGATGTGATGATACTGCCAGCTTCATACGAATAACAACAAAACAATGAGAAAACACTACCGATGTGATGATACTGCCAGCTTCTTACGAATAACAACAAAACAAATAACACAAACAATGGGAAAACACTAGCGATGTGACGATACTGCTAGCGTCTTACGAATAGGTATGCTCTCGAATTTTAACTTTAAAGGTTATTGAAGTTCTGTTCTGTGACCTTCTTTGAAGTGGGCTTCTGACGACCCGTAACGACTGTCATAGATCACCGAATGACAGCCTGGACCAACGGCTCAACGTGCTTTCCAAGGCACGGAGGAGTCTCGGCATGTAACGATGGTCACTCATCCACGGACTAACCGCGGCAAGCGTAGTTTAACCTATTGGATTGACCCGTGCGGCTGTTATTACTTAGCCACGAGCTCCTCTACCCACCTTATTTACTATTTACTATCTAGCTTAAATACAAGACGTAAATGTACAAAGCAAGGACGTATTTACGTTACTCAACAGAATTCCAAATAAATAGCTACTCTCAACTCGGATCCCCTAAGCACAAAGGGAAACCTTTTCTTGTCTCCCATAAGTAAATTAAACGGACAAAGATACGGAACCCTTCAAATCAAGTACAAGTATACACCTTAATTTAGCCGCATTCACTTAAGTTACTTATCCTTACTATCAAAATATATTACGAACCTTATTTGAGCTTAGAGGTTGGGGATATACAAAGGTAGTGTGCTGAATATGCTCAATATAAACATAGTGGGTTTTCTGTACCTAGTGTGTTTACTTAAGCAAGTAAGTTTTTAAAGGACAGAATTAAATTGTAAGACGAATTCTATGTTTTTCTTTATTTATTTCTTTTTCTTTATTTTTTACTTTGTTTCCAAAAAGGACCGACTTCTTCAAAAAGGAGGAGGTTCTCAATTCGTCTGTATGTTTTTTTTTTTTTTGTATTTTTGTTACGCGATTACTCCGCCAATTATTAATCGATTTTGATGATTCTTTTTTGTTTGGTAGGTCATGCTTCTGAGGTGGTCCCATATAAATTTTATTAACTTTGCTTGCGTAATTTTTGAGTTAGCTTCAATATTACGTATTTTTCCCACTTAGTTTATCTAGACGATATCCTGTTTGACTCCTTCACTGTTATTTACATAGCAGGTAGTGGTATTCGGATTTGTGTGGGGTAGGTACCACAACTAAATAGTGAAAAATAAAAACTTTTTCGGTGTCTTTGCTTTTCAATTTCCGTTTTTTGCCACCGACTTCCGAAATTAAAGTAATTTTTCACTTTTTTTGTGTTTTTTTTGGAAGTCGGTTGTTTTTTTTTTGTAAAAAGTTTTTATTTTTCACTATTTAGTTGTGGTAGAAAGGTGTAAAAAGTTTTTTTTCTTTTTTTCGTTCTCTCTTTATTTATTTCTTTCTTTATTTACTGTAACCACTTACATTTTTTTATGATATGTTTGCATATTTCGAGAGCAGTGGTGGCCCAGTGGAAGGACTAAGCCGTTAGGTTAGCCGTGTAGGTCGTGAGTTCGAACCCTGGAAGGCGCTTTTCTTTGTGTAAATTATTTCATAACCACTGCTCTCAAAACGGTGACGGACAATATCGTGAGGAAACCGGCATGTTCTAGAACCAAAAATTCAAAGACATGTGACATCTACCAACCAACACTGGGCCCGCGGTAGTGTGATGGATCATGGCCCACTTCGTCTCACAGAGACTCTCAGAGATTCTCATCTAGGTCTTCCCCGCGATCTTTGACCTATGATGGTATAAAATGCCTGACGAACACCTTCACAAAAGGCTCTAGTACTGCTTTTGTTTCAGGCGTAGTATTTCATTTGTTTGTTATTCAAACTCAATGTTATCTAAAAGATCTGGGCCAAACACTACACTCGGCCCCAGCGGGCTATAAACCAGGGTATTGAGGCAAAATGCCCTTCAACTTAGCCGTTTTAACTTAAATCCTTAAGTTACGAACTGTCGGCAATTAACTTTGACTACAATTAGTACTTGCTTGTTTTAGCTTTTAGAAAAACACGCGAGACTGTTATCTTTTGTATGTTAAACATGTTGTAGAATAAGTTGGTATTTTTTTTACTAATAACTGGTATTTTTGTTCGGTTTAATCTCAGAACAAATAAAAAATCAAGACGGAGCGCTGACAAAAGAAATGTGAGGCCGGTTTCACAAACATGTGTGCACGTAGTGTCGTGTAGTTTGAATTTCATGATTGTCTCTTATTAACCTATAACTTGTATGTTTGATCTGAGGGTTTAAAAACTTGAAGTCATTCATTTGAATTTCGAATTTTGAATTTCGCGGGCTACTCTGACGTTTTCGCCTTAGGCCTCGTTTACGGAGACGCGGGGCGTCGAGCGTGGCGTTGGGCGGCGCGGCCCGCACTGAATCCGCATCAAACATATGGCGTTGTATGAGTGCGTTTACGGAGAAGCGTTTCACGCGTTTGCTTGAAATGGGGCGTTGTACGCGGCGGTTCACGCAGCGGTGCCCGCCGCGTGCTTCGCTACATTTCACTTGACATTTCGTGGCGGGCACCGTCACTCTTCCCGCCACGCATCTCTATGAACAACATCGTACATTTTCATATGTTTGTATTTACGCGTGCGATGGTAAGTGCCGCTCCACGCGCCGCCTCTCGGTAAACAGAAAAAACATCCGACGCGCCGCGAAACGCCACGCTGCACGCGCCGCCTAACGCCCCGCGTCTCCGTAAACGAGGCCTTAGTATCTCACTGCAGAAGTAATTTCCCTAGTTGAAGCTGACCATAACTTTAACAGCAGAATCTTGCCAAATATGTAAAGCATGTCGTATGCTGCCTAATGAAAACAAACTTGCAGCTACGAATACGAAACTTACTCCGTATACTGCAAACCTACTTCTATCTGACCAGTGCTATTACACAGAGTCAAAATAAATTAACTAGCGAAACTCTGCAGACGTTATGAGTAAGTATCGATATCGGAACACGATAAAAAAAAAAAAAACAATGTTTGATTATTGGAGGTCAACAACCGTCGGTTGTATTGTTATATAAAGTATGAATAAAATACAATAAACGTAGATTATTTAGTAACCTACACCGCTTAACTATTCCTCAAGAGTCATAAGGACTCTGCGTCCAGCGCTCGGCGTGGCAAACCGTCGTGTTCGGGTTGTATGTTCTATGTTATGGGTTTGGTTTCCGCACTTTGTCCGTAAGGTTGACCATTGTGCGTGGGCCATGGCGGCTGTTCGGGGTTCTTCCATCCAGCCCGCCTCCCTCCAGAAGTTTATTAAGTCTCCCGGTTTGCATAGAACTTCCGTGTAAGATCTGGGTGACCCTAGGGTTTCAGTTCTTATCTAGGTGACGCCCGTGCATTAAAAGAGCACGTGCGCGACTGTTTCCTCAGCCTCCATGCACGCTCTGCATAGAGGACTGTCCGTTATGCCTATTGTGTGGAAGTGTTTGTTCAGCGAGCAGTCGTGTTCAGGTTCGCGACTGGTCAATCGTCATCCTGAAGATGCCTCGTTGAGAGGTGAAACACGTGTCGATTTCTTACAGAATTACTAAATATATCGACGTCTATAGTATTTTATAATGGATTTCCGCAAAGTCACGCCCGAATCAATTAACTATGTTGTTACATGCAATAAGAGTAGAGAAAAGTGTGAGAAAAGTGCTTAAATATCGATATCAATCAGGTCTGTGTAGTTTACACAAGAAAAACTGTACTTTTTTTTCACTGCGGCCAACCAATCTAATCACTTAAATAAACGATTACAGCAGTATTTGTTTGGCTTTCAGTGGGAATAAGTTTGAAATGGCGTGTTTTGCGCATGCTAATATTTTTTTGCTGGTAAAAGTACTATGCTTAATAAAGTAATTAATAATATTATCGTACGTGTAAAGCTTCGGCTTATTTATTTATTTATTTATATATTCTTTATTGTACACCACAAAAATATATAACAAAAAACAATAACAAACACTACAAAATATACAATGGGCGGCCTTATCGCTATCCGCGATCTCTTCCAGGCAACCTTGGAATGGACAGTGATTTGCCTGGACATAAAATGGGGCTGTCGTAGGTGCAAATAATAAGTCTACAATATACTAAAATAGATAAACATATACATACATATCCTAAATAATAATAGATACATACAGACATACATACGAAATAAGTATATAAGCAACGAAAAATTAATGATGACTATAGATAACTACACAGTTACGAAAACAAGATCACAACGACAAGTAATGTTCCTTAACGAGTCTTTTAAACACTAGTATCGACTGCGCGCGTTTTATTTCTACTGGCAATGCATTCCACAAACGAGCGGCCTGGACGGCAAAGGATTTGTCGAGGAAAGTTGTGGAATGCATAGGCATTTTAAGCTTTAAGTTATCCGATGACCTTAAGAATTTCGTGTGGGAGTCACAAAGAAACTGGAAACGATTCTTGAGATACAGAGGGGTGAGAGGGGAAAAAAGCACATTAAACAAAAGGGAAAGAATATGAGCATTCCGGCGAAGGCGGATTGGTAACCACTTGAGTGTCACACGAAATTCGGAAACATGGTCATATTTACGCAAACCGAATATGAACCTTATACAAACATTTTGAAGCTACTCAAGTTTATCGAGTTGGTCTTGGGTAAGGTCAAGATAGCTGGCATCAGCATAGTCAAGGATGGGTAAAAGAAGCGATTGTGCAAGAGCAATCTTGGTGGCAGTCGGTAGAAAATTACGTAATCTCTTCAAAGATGCAGCGGATGCAAATAGTTTGCGACTAACTTCCTGCAGCTGGGCAGTCCAAGAGAAGTTCTTATCGATGAATATCCCCAAGTTTTTAACTTTCTCACTAAAGGGAACAACGGAATGGTCAAAACAAACTTGGGGAGGAGTCGTCCAGTCGATCCTTGAAACCATCCTAGAACTGCCCACTACCACAACCTGCGTCTTTATAGGGTTGACCATAAGTCCATATTTCTTGCTCCAGTCGCATATGCGGGCCAGATCACGATTAATCGTTAAGATGGCCTCAGACAGATTTCCAAGAGGAGCTCGCGAGTAAATTTGTAAATCATCTGCATAAAGATGGTAGGAAGAAATTAGTTCGTCGGAGATTGAGTTAATAAAAACTGCGAAAAGTAAAGGGGATAGAACGCCACCCTGAGGTACACCGGCAGAAGTATTACTCCAGGGAGACAAGATCTCTCCAATGCAAATGCGTTGCCGGCGACCGAACAGGTAAGTACGAAACCAGTCAATTACCGATGGAGATATGTTAAGAGAGCATAGAATGCCAAGCAAAACATCAAAATCAATGTATTAAAAGCGTTACTGAAATCTAACAAAGCTAAGACCGTTAGATTACCGTTTTCCATGGCTGACCTTATATCATCCGTAATGTTCAGAAGCGCTGTGATTGTGCTATGACCAGGACGGAAGCCAGACTGGAAGGGGTTGAGGAGATTATTTTTAGAGAGGAAAGTGCTTAGTTGACTATGAATTAACCGTTCAAGGACTTTGGATAGGAATGGTAGGACGGATATTGGACGGTATTCGGAAAAGGATGTGGGATTAGACTTTTTAGGTAACGGAATTATTTGAGCATCTTTCCATGAGCATGGAAAGACACCACTAGACGCAGAAAAATTGAGAATGTGACAAATGACGGGAAGGATGACATCCAGCACAGGGATTAACATATTACGGCTGATACAGTCACTTCCAACTGCATTGGAAGTGATCGAGAGAATGCTCTTCTTAACATCACATGCGGAGAACTGGCTTATGTTACACGGTAAGGTTTTAATCAATTTTGCTTTTACTTTTTATTAAAATATTGTAATCCTAGCGAATATTATAAATGCGAAATGAAATGCGTGAGTTTGTTTGTAACGCTTTCACGTCTTAACTGCTCATCATGAAATCTATGTAGTTTTTTTAATTTTTATCTTGCATATTCGTTGTCAGCGGTACAGAAAAGGATATAAAGTAACCTTTCATCCATAACAGAGTACTGTTCCCGAGGGATAGAAAAATAACTTTAAGACGCGAGGACCGCGGCCAAAAGCTAACATTATACACGATTAAAATATTCACACGCAACTCAATTTGAAATTGCCATACGCTGTCTGTAGTAGGCACCACTTAAATGTATAATAGTGACATAATGGGAAAGGTTGGGTGCGGAAGATTCAGACTCAGTGATTTGGTGATGTTTGAATAAGGCTTATGTCCATCAGTGGACTGGTCCACTAGTACTGGTAGTTTGCAGTAGCCCAGTGGTATTGGCCCCGACTCGTAAGTGTAAGGTACTACTAAGTGTAAGGTCGAGAGTTTGACGACACGGTTGGCGAAGTGGCTGAGCGATGGACTGCTGCGCAACGTGTCGTGGGTTCGATTCCCGCACGGAACAAATATTTGTATGATCTGCAAGTAGTTGTTCCGGGTCTGGGTGTTTAGTGTATGTGAGTTTCTATGTTTTTAAACGCACCCACGATACAGGAAGAAATTCCTAGTGTGGGGCAACGTTTTAAAAAAAAAAAAAAAAAAAAAGTTTGTACCCAAGGAGGCAATTTAATTTGTCTAATTTATTTCTGAATCTCTGCAGCTCTCAAAATGGTGAAGGCAAACATTGTGATGAAACCGGCATGTCCTAGAACCAAAAATTCACATTCAAAAACATTTTTGACGTCCACCAACCCGTACTGGGCCCGCCAGGTGGAGTAGGCCTGCGTCCCAGCAGTGGGAACGCTATAGGCTGTTTATACGCAACAGAGGACTGTGACAGGCTGACTTGATTTATATTATATCCGTTCGAAAAATCAACATGTAAAATATTCTTTACCTACATTAACCTGATTATAATTAATTTTATCCCCATCATAACACGTAGTACCATCATTAGGGATACATTTTTTAAATCACTCCGTCCTCATATAAGGTCTCTTTCACCACTAACTGCGCCATAATACTTTTATTATACGAATTACGGGAATGTCCGAAAGGGATACCGGGACCTTGGCAACAGGCAGCTGAAGGAACACGGGTGGGTTTTAGTCAGTAAAAGTCTGACACGCCCTTCCGCTCCGCCTAGAGCGGGAGAAGTCATGTGATGAATTACCACCGTCAAAAAAAAAAGAAAAAGGATAATTATACATTACATAAAAATTAATTATACACTACAAAACACACACAAATTGAAAATACTTCTGGGAATCCATCCTTGGTTTGTTATTACAAAGCATTACAATTCGCTTTTCGCGAACAAAATTTCCAATACGACGAACTACAATATGTTTTGCATAAAAACAATTTAAATTTTAAAACATTGTATGCAAAATGTCAGTAGGAACAGACATATATCAAAACATTTCGTGAGTGAAAGACATTTGAATGTTTACAAAGTATGGCTTTACCAGCCTTTTGGGGTATGTCTGGGTAGTTTCATACATAATTTTAAAGTTCAGCGCACATATTAAAAAAATAATACAGCCAAATGCGAGTCCGACTCACAGTCAGACTCGTGCACGTAGGGTTCCGTACCAAAGTACAATATTTCGAAAAAAATCTTGTATTTTCCCTTTAATTTTACTTTTAAGTTTTGACTTATTTTTTTTAATTATTATTTTTTGTTAGAAACACACAATCTGTGAAAATTTCAACTGCCTACCTACTCATGAGATACTGCCCGCTGACGGACACACGGATGAACAGGGGAGGGAACGGAACCCTAAAAACAAGTTGAGGCGCGGATGAAAAACTACACAGTTACAAGTACATTTTTCCTTTTCATGTATTCTGAAATAACTGACCGTTGAGCTCGGATTCTTTTTACATCATAATCAAAAAAGGAGGGTTATGAATTTTGACCGGTATGTATGTATGTATGTATGTATGTTCATCTGTTCCCTCATATCTTCTAAACCACTCATCACAATTTGACAAGTGAGGTATCGTTGAAAGCGTCTTGATCGTCCACTGGTTATAGGCTGACGTCACATTAAATTAAAAATGGCGCCCTCTAAAAAGTCTGTAACTAAAAAAAAAAAATTGTTTAATCGTACAACTCGTAGTTGGGTTTTAGTTTTTATTACTTTATTGACAGAAAACAGAGTTCAGACATTTGCAAGTGTGTGTTCAAGGGTTTAGCAGAATAGCTTGGCTGTTTTGCATTCTAAGTCTTATGCAAAACTTTTGAAGTTTAATCTAGACGTCCCAAGTCTGAAGTAGAGAGCGCGTCTTCATGTGTACGGTGACTTAATCACTATGCAACAGCTTGGCTTTGTAAAATGAATATGTTGTTTGCACGTTTTAACTCACTAATTCTTAGTAATTAATAGAGGTACAATTAAATATTATATAGACTGAGTAACAAACAGTTTATCGATTACAGGAAGTTATGGCAAACCCAGGGGGAGGCCTCTCTGACGGGGTCCGTTAGGACCGATGCCTGCCAGGGTTGCGGAATAGTCCGAAAGGGATACCGGGACCCTGGCAACAGGCAACTGAAGGAACACGGGTGGGTTTTAGTCAGTAAGAGTCTGACACGACCTTCCGCTCCGCCCGCTCTGGGCGTCTTTACGTCCAGCGCTCGGTGTGGTAACACGTCGCGTTCTGGTTTGCAATTGGTCAATCGTTATCCTGAGGATACCTCGTTGAGAGGTGAAACACGTGTCGATTTCTTACAGGGTTTTTTAGGACTCTTGAAGAATAGTCAAGCGGAATAGGTTACTAAATATATCTACGTCTATTGTATTTTATAATGGATTTCCGCAAAGTCACGCCTGAATCAATTAACTATCTAATAATGAATGAAACCATGTATATATGCATACTAAACTCACGCCTTGTTCCCATGGGGGTAAGCAGAAACTATAGAACGCCTGATAAGAAATCAGCTGTTCTCTACATTTTGACAAGTTATGCGAACATAAATCTAGGGAACAGCTGATCTTTTTTCGAGATTTCAGGGTTGGTCTCATGGTTCATAATGATAAGTTAAATATCCCTTAAGAGAATGCTCATGAATTCAATTTCACCCTGTAGGTGTAGAAGTACATATCTTATGGAGGAGCTCATGGCTAAGTACTAACAACCGCACGGGTCGATCCATCAGGTTAAGCTACGCTTGCCGGGGTTGATCGTGGATGAGTTACCATCTTTACATACCGAGACTCCTCCGTGCCTCGGAAAGCACGTTAAGCCGTTGCTCCCAGCTGTCTTTCGTAGATCTTTGTCAGTCATTACGGGTCGTCAGAAGCCCGAAAGTCTGACAACCAGTCTTACCAAGGGGATCGTATTACCCAGTTACTGGGTTGTGGATGTCAGATAGGCAGTCGCTCCATGTAAAATACTGGTATTTAGCAGCATCCGGTTAGACTGGAAGCGACCCCAACATAGTTGGGAAAAGGCAGGCAGATTGATATATTTATTCTCTTGCCACTATACTAATTTATTTGGAGTCGACGCAACATATATCTTTTTCTTCCATAATTCTCTAATAATCGTCATTTCAGTAGACAGTGTGAGTCTGATGCTGCCACGTATGCTTTCACAACAAAATGTTCGCTTTATATAAACAAAGGATCATTTTCTTTTCTTAATAGTCTCGCTTTCTTTATAGTCTAGCGGCTAGACTGCTGCGGCTAAACGGCTGGAAGCCGACCCCAACATAGTTGGAAAAAGGCTAGGCAGATTGAGGTGTAGAAGTACATACCAACACGAGATTATGATTAACCTACAAACTGCACAAAAGAAAAAAAAAACACTCCTCTTATTCATCAAAATCAAGACGACTCGTCGTGTCAGAAAATAATAATTTACGTCTTATAGACAAATAAATTGAAACAAGCGACTATTCAACACAACTCGAACGAAAATAAAGGCAGTAAGTACCAGGCTTGCAGACACACAAAGGAGTAATCTGAGCATCTAATCAATCAGCCATTCAATTGAAGACTTGAAGAACAAGACAAGGCTGTCAGTTTATTGATCAATCCTGTATCTCTATTTCGTGGATAAATCTGTTGTTTATCAGAAGCATCGATGTAGCTTTGTCTTTGATAATTGTGAGGATGTTGGTTTTGAACATAAATTGGTATAAAATATTGAAAAATAATAAAATTGTGTAGGCCGTAGTACCTAGAGGGGAGAGGAGGGGGTATGTTTAAGTCTCACGTAGGTAGAAGGGGGCAAGCATAACAGCGCTTTTTATTTCGAGGGTGGGATATATTATATATAATTATATATACAGGGTGTGGCGTAAATACTGGATAACGCTGAAACTTTTGATTGGCCAGATTATCATCTATCATTTACCCTCAGATGAAGTAAAAAATCTAGCTGTTAACAGTGACATGAAGCCGGTTTCGTAAACATGTGTGCACTTAGTGAGTGTTGCCACTCAGTAAAAACTCATTACCCTAATATTTTGTCATAAGTACTGGCATAAGACTGGACAAATAAATAGATAGGTTAGCGTTATATTCTATTTTTTAAATTGTTTATAGGTACCTCGCTTGAGTGCGACAAGAAAAGAAAACAATAGTTAAAAGTAACTACATTTTTATTATTACACGACTGCAAAAAGGAATATAATGTTTTCAGGGTTCATGTACCTATGTATTTAAGTATGTGAGTTTCTTTAGTCCACCATAACTTTTAAATGCCTGAACGGATTTGGATGTATGGGGTATGTTTGAATCCTTAAATCATCCCGAGTAACATAGGCTACGTTTAAAAAAAGCATTATGGCGGCAGTATGGCTCCATGTCCAAATGTGAAAATGAACCTGTAATATTACGTCTCGCATCACATGAATTATTTACCCAATAAACACAGAAAATTGTGACCCATACTAGTGACAACACTTGGTTAAGATTTTGTGTTCCAAGCTGTCATATTTTGATCTATTAAAATTATGGATTTTCATCTAGTTTTTATGTTTACTTACATACGAAACGTGATGCCATCTGGCTTTTTCACCTAACTCTTCCCTACATCCACGCTAAGTAAACATCTCACGTACATCCGTATAGATATAATCCGATGTTTTATGCCCTTTCATACGAGCAGGGTGTAATGTATTTTGAATGGGCCACGACACCTGTTACTGTGATGCTCATTTGATGGGTTGTGTGGAAGGCCTTTATTATCTGAGAGATTTATTGGTTTTGTTCGTAGTTATTGTGTTGGGTGCCATCTTTAATGGCTTTGTGCTGATTGGGTGGAAGCTTTATAGATCAACATTTGTTTTTTGTGCCGTAGGTTTTTTCTTGCTCTTGAGTTCGATCTCGTCTGATGGAAAGCGATAGATGAGGTCTTTGGTGGAACGAGCGTGCCCAGAAGATGGCCTGGTCACTTTTGCTTTGAAGGCAGACGGGTTTTTTGTGTCATCATTATATTTGTGATATCAGTCTGTTACACACATTTTTTTTAAAGATGCTTTTCTAAAACACGTGTGTAACTGTCTACTTTGGAGTCAGAATTTCCTTCGTTTTATTAGCAGCCAAACAGTTAAATACTAGATACTCGAATAGATTCACAGAACTGTTCAGACGGGTGGGCAAATGTCTCCCTTTCCCTTTTCAGACCAATATCTATCTAAAAGATGAACTTAGCTTAAGCCTTGAAAAACATTAGAAAGTCGACATTTCTTACCTAATTTTATATCTGCAAGCACAAAAATTTTCCTTAAGCGAAAGCCGTAAAACCCTCAGAGGTGTAAAAATCTTCCATTACCCTACAAAATGTTTGTCCAAAAGTGACGTATGTTTAGAGCTAGTATAAAATTCAGTACTTACGACTTTGTTTCTTACAGCATTTTACCCTATGAATTATTTGTAAAGACCGTAAGGCTTAGTTTACACAAGCCGATTTTAAACACACTTTACAGAGTTTTAAACATCGTTTCGTGGAATTTGAGTTCAAGGCTCAACAAAACCGAGGCCGAAACCTTATTTCATAAACAACAGCTAATAGAATTCATTTGTGAATTTATTGAACTGAATAACTGTGAATTTAGTTTCGTGAAATCCCAATTACTACTAGTGAAGCTAGAATTTCACAGTTGATTGTTCAGGAATGATTGTTATTTGTTTATATGTAGGAACTGGAAGGTCACCTATACCTTCAATACAGTCTAGTTTACAGTATTTATTACAGTATTATTACAGTTACCAGTAAACACACTGAAAATTTCAGTCCCAATGCGAGAAATACCGCAAATTAACAAGTTGGTCCCCATCTGCCTGCATCAAATGTGGTAATGCGGTTTCGGCATCCATCGCGGTCTCGGCCAAGTTGTCTACATTCACCCTTACAAACGAAGTGTATATTGCAACAGTGGTTTCGTCAAAAGCCGAAACTTTGTAGTTTATTATGAGCTTGTTTTATTATTTACAAGGGAACTGTGGTCGCAGGAATTTTTGGTAACTACGCAGGGTATAAAGTTTCGGAAGATATTCTTTTTGGGTGCATCATCACATGTTTATAGTCTGTTTGGAAGTTTTGGGGATTCAAACATAACATAACATAAAATCATGCCTGTTATCCCCTAAGGGTTAGGCAGAGGTGTACCTAATAGTACACCTACTTTTCGCCTGTTATGTTTAAGTCCCATGTCCCACCGGGCACAAATCCAGACTCTGGGCTCCTTCTGAGAAATTCCTGATGAAAAACCCAATAACTCTTTGACCGACCTGGGAATCGAAACCAGGACCTCAAGCTCAGTAGTAACGCTTGCGACCACGAGACCAACAAGTCGGTCAACAAAGTAGTTTTTGGGGATTCTTATTAAACATATTTTGCATTTTTTTTTGTGTCGTTCATTAGCCTTTTGTCTTCCAAAATAATAATAATTATCATCATCTTTGTTTAAGAATCACTAAGCGGTTTCTTTTCACATAAGGCTGCAAGAGGAAGTTTAAAAGTGGCATCGGTGACTGAAGTTTTGTGGAAATCGGTTGTCTGTCGGAACCCAAAATTTTTTTTTTTTTTTCACATTAGGATTCTGCGATATCTATCCTACATTATCTTCAAGTCGAACCCCGTCAAGCACACAGTACTCCACAGTAAGATAGGAGTTCATATAAAAATGTCTGGAGTGTGAGTATATAAGGCTGGCGTTGGACGTATGTCAGCGGAGATTATCTTGACGTGGCATTGCGAAACACACGGGTTTAAAAAATCGTCAGCTTATTATGTTACGTTTCAAAAATCTCTCCTCACAATACCTTGCCGGTTTTTTTTAAATTTCTTTCATACCTGCTAAATTCAAAATTTCTTACGTTGTTTTGCAAATAAATTTTCAATTTACGATAGTTTAAAAAGATGTCAATTCAGAAACCGGGTGTCAGTATTTTCTTTTTAATATTATTTACTTGTAGATTTTGTATGTACCCTTGTATTTTATAATATATTATTTAATACGGTTTGATGTACGGCGGTTTCAAATGGAAACGGGTTTTTAATTTAATCTGTTAGTAACCGACTTCAAGTTATTAAATCCGACTTCAACGAATAGGATTGGTAGGGGGGAACTTGTAACTATTTTAATAATCCAATAACTATAGCCACAGATTAGTACCTTCAGATGGTTCACTCCGCAAAATCATTACAATAAAAAGCTACTCTTGCTACGACAGAATAAAGTGCAATTCAGATCCACAGCGCTAATTACCTACAGTTAGATTCACCTAGGAGCTGCCTCTCTTTCTATCGCGTTACTCCTCGTAACTCTTATATCCTGACTACGTTACACTTACTAAATTGGCTTGAGAAGACGATCCCGCCGCGTAGTTTTAGCTTCATAACTAAAATACGGAGTGCGCCTTCTGTATTATGCTGTGCTTTCAAAGAAGTATTTTAAACATTGTTCATGTAGATATCGTCTAATATTCAACAGGCAGGCGTCTCACAATATTCAATTTTGGCAGTCCATTTTGATCGCAAATCGGCCAAGACAGAAATATTATTCAATATCTAACTGCTCAGATATGTAATTAATTGAGTAGGATAACTTTCACAGAATGTTTGGCACATTCTGGCTAATTGATCACTGTTCATTCCTGGCATTTGTTATTGTATTGCGATTTGATTGTGCATTCTACAATGATGGGATTGTTTGAATCTTAGCCGTTTACTTTGTCTAATTGGAAAACTGGTGAGTAAATTATTATGCTTAGCTTGATATTCAGGCAGGCCGAATCATTTATTTTAATTTATTTGACTGTTTATTGTCACTTATTAACCGACTTCAAAAAGGAGGAGGTTCTCAATTCGACTGTATGTTTTTTTTTTGTATGTTTCTTACGCGATTACTTCGCCAATTATGAATTAATTTTGAAGATTCTCAGAGGTGGTCCCATATAAATTTTAACAACTTTACTTGCGTAGTTTTTGAGTTAGCTTCAATAATACGTATTTTTCCCACTTAGCCTATTTGATGTTTTAAGTTCATGTCCCTGTTATTTACATATCAGGTACTGGTATTCGAGTTTGTGTGGGGTAGGTACCACAACTATAAATTGAACTACGACAAAAAAAAACACGCAACAAAAAAGATGTAAACAAGACATCACAGAATCTGTTCGATTTATGCCCTAACACGTGTGACTCCGGATTTTTAATTTGTCTGTACAACAAAAAAAAACAACCTACTTGTAAAAACGCCTTGTTACATTGAAAAAAAGCCTTTTAAACATCTATGATCTTTTTTTTTCCATAACCTGGATTAGTCCTACACCAACCGGGGGTTAAGTCTGGAATCAGAACACATTATTCACCTTGTCCTATGAAAAAAAAAATGTCACTCGTATGTCAAAAGTATCTTCAAACGCGTTCTCACAAACGAATTGCAAATGTCGCGGTCGCTTTGGCGCGAAAGTCATTTTGGCGGGAGACGCACTTGTATCGGCCGCCATTACTATAATCGTAAAGAGTTCTCTTTGTAATATAGTTTAGTGTTAGTGCTGTCTACAGAGTATGTTTGTGAAAAGCGTTAGTATTTTTGGTCAATTGTTTTGTGGAGACAGGTAGCGTTAATGTTATTGGTTTGAAACCTTTTGGAAATAATGAGTAATGAAAAAACAAAAAAAAGAGAGAAAATATTTATTCACATATATATTTTAATAGCGTAACACACTTAAAATGGCAAGGCAGAGAGGTTCTTGGCTAAATGATTACAGCCGCACGGATTGGTCGAAGGGTTAAGCTACGCATGCCGCGGTTGGTTCGAGGATGGGTGACCATGCCTGCGAGCACTACGTTCAAGTTGGTCGCAGTTACTTGACTATATACCTAGTATTTTTAGAACCCCAAAAAAGAAAAAAAAAATAAGTTTCACAAAAAGAGGCGCATTCATTATACATGTCAGTGTTCAATAATATTTTTAGTAACGAAAAATTTAAAAAAATTGAATTTCAAATAAATACATGGCTTAAGTAAATTCATCATTAATTCATAAACATTAATAATAAAGATAAAAGCAGACGTCAAAGTAATTATTACCTATTAAACTTTAACAAAAGTATCTTTTAACAAAGATAAATATCTTTTCGTCGTTCGCAGTGATACTTTAAATGGGTCGGTCATTAGTTTGATTACAAGCTCGATAAGGATTAACTTGTTTCATTATAATTTTCTCAAAATATATGAAGCAATTTATTACTGTCGAGTAGTGATACAACGAATACTACTTTTACGAATACGAATACGGATTGTAGTATTCGCCGAATACGAATGCGAATACCTGATTCTACTATAGCTGCCCGCAATTATTAGGCAAAGAAGGTGAAAGTGAATTAAACACGCTAAAGAATTTAAATATTTACATGTAATTTAATAATTTAAATTAACTATAGTTTAATTTTTATTTTAAAAACATAATAGTCGCAAGTTTTTTGGCGACAAACGATTCTTTTTTTTATATCTGTATATTAACTGCTGTTAAAAATAGCCTTTCTACGGCCACTGTGGAAGGTTTTATCGAGAAATGTTTTTGCAATATCTCGCAAAGCAATAACTCCTTTATGGGATTTCTAGGAAGTCACTTATTACGAATGTCATGAAAATATTCGGCGAATACGAATATTCGGTAATTTGATGGTATTTGGTGACTACGAATATTCGTATTCGTATTCGTGCACTACTGTCGAGTAAGGCAGAGGTGTACCTAATAGTACACCCACATTTATCTTGTTATGTTTAAGTCCCATGTAACAGGGGGCAAGCCTATTATTGCCATCAACTGGTAACAAATCCTGACTCTGGGCTGTTACTGAGAAATTCGTAATGGAAAAATCCAATAACCCTTTGCCCGACACAGGAATCGAACCCAGGACCGCGTGCTCAGCAGTACCGCATGAGATCACTAGACAATCGAGACAGACAGAACATGTTGTTGCATAATGCTCCGAAAAACGGGAATACTTCAAACTTTCAAGTATTCCCGTTTGAGCACCTATGACTTGAGTACCGAAGGTATTTGAAATGAGAAAACTCAATACATAGGTGCTCAAAAAATAGGTGCTCAAACGGGAATACTTCGAAACTTTAATCAAAACTCATTTAAATTATTGGAGTCATTTTAGTTAATTGTTTATTTGTATAGTTAGTTTTAATGAGTCATTAATTAATTAGGAATAAGTTGTTTTAAGTACATTTTATTATATTCTGAATATAAATGCAATAAAAAAAGACAACTTCAAATTGAAGTCGTTGACACGACGACAACAAACGACGTTAACAAAACTAAAATAAAATTAACAAGTTCTGATGAAAAAAGAACCGAATATTTTTCTGTAAAAAGTAAATTAAAAACAAACTTCAAAATAAAATTCGATTCGCAGAAACGAAATCAGTCGCGTAAAAAAATATTGCTTTGAACCAAATAAACACTGAAAAATATCTGAAAACATTCGCTGAAAGCCGTACGGGAATTTATTATAACCATGATACGTTTTTCAGTATTCAAAAAGTGTGTTAAATTCAATCTCTTTGCGAAAATAACCTACTTTTTTGGTTGTGAATGAGATTTTTTTGGTGAATAATTTGAGGGTGAATATTCTGGATTTTGGTTCGTCTTGTATCGAATAGTTTGGTGCTGGGAATATACTGTAGCCGGTAGAAAAGGAGAGCAGAGGGCCAATTGTCATACTTAAAAAACGTTCACATTCAAGTCGAAATCTGTCAAACTCTTGTCAAAAATGTTGGTAAATTGATGGTATTTTTGACAGATTGCGAATGAGATGCGAATGTGAACGTTCTTAAAAATAAGGGAATTGCCCCGCAGATAATCAACTAGGGGCTTTTTTTTGTGTATTTCGTGTTAAAAACATTTCTCCATACGCACGGTTTCCGGCATTCACTCGAACATTTAAGATTTTATTCTGATATTACATTACTTAACGGGCCATTACGGCTGGCAGCAAGCCACGGGTAGCCATGCGTTGCCAGCTCGCCTGCAGAACGGCAACAGTGCCAACACACCTGTGCCTTTGATTATCATCAGATCTTGAGAGATCTAGAGATGAGAGGTGGAGGGGAGTTATGCGAGTTTAATAGCGGTGTGAATATGAGGTTATTTATTTATTTATTTATACTTTATTGTACCTACACCATAAAATACATAGCGAAAATAAATAAATTTAACACTACAAAACATACAATGGGTGGCCTTATCGCTTTCTGTGATCTATTCCAGACAGAGAGAGGAGGTTAGGCTTATGGCAGGCAGGAATCAATGCATCTATGGATAAAACTCCACAATAACTTTGACTGATTATCATTGAATGGTAAGTTTTAAAGTTATCATAACATAACATCACGCATGTATTCCCGGAAGGGTTAGACAGAGGTGTACCTATAGTACACCCACATTTCGCCAGTTATGTATAAGTCCCGTGTAATAGGGGGGAGCCTATTGCAATCAACCGGGCATAAATCCGAACTCCTGGCATACAAAATTATTATAATATCATGTTAAAAAAAAATTACTTAATAAAAAAACGACCGCCAAAAAACGAACTAAAAAGTAAAAAACTTTACCTAGTTTTGTACTTTACATTTCGCCAGTTATGTTTTAGTCCCATGTAATAAGGGGCGAGCCTATTGCCATCAACCAGCCATAAATCCAGACTCCGGGTAAACAAAATTATTATAATATCATTTGTTAAAAATATTTTTTTTTAAAAACTCAACAGCCAAAAAACGGACTAAAAAGTAAAAAAAAAAAGTACTTAATAAAATTAATAAAAAACACGACTGCCAAAAAACGAACTAAAAAACTTTAGTTTTTTACTTTACATTTCGCCAGTTATGTTTTAGTCCCATGTAATAGGGGGCGAGCCTATTGCCATCAACCAGCCATAAATCCGGACACCGGGTAAACAAAATTATAATAATATCATGTTAAAAAATAAATAATAAAAAACGCGACGGCCAAAAAACTACCTAAAAAGTAAAAAACTTTTTGGGCAGTCGTCTCGTGTAATTACACTCCTTTTTGGGCAGTCGTGTAAAAAGACTCCGGACAAAACGGGAAGCTGGGATCATCTAAAACCCACTTCACCCCTACTCGCCACTTGGCTACATTCATAGCCCCGCTCTCGCTATGTCCACAGCTAATACACACACACACACATACACAGCTAATAGGCTTGAGGCAAATTGGAACCAGAGCAAACTGATTGCTCTACAAGATTGAACACCGCTATTGGCAAGCTTGAACTGTTCTTGATGTTAATTTATGATAAGCGTCACGGTCGTCGGTCAGTCGTAAGCCTGAAATGTCTGACTGATTTAACGATACCAGTAGACCGCCCCTCCACTCTCTTTAATAGTAGATGTGTGGCGGTATCTACATCGCCACATGCGAAATACGCATCAAAAACCTGACGTCACACAAAAATCCTGACGTCACATAAATCCTGCATCGCGCAATTAAAGTTTACCGTGCAGTGGACATTACAAGAACCCAACATCAATCGTTGAGCAGTTGCCCGCCAGACACAACACCCGACTGGTTGGAGGATCCTCCCTTTTCTATGGTGGATGAGTGAACTTTACACCCTGTTCCTCATACCCCTAAAGATGTATCTGGTTAAACTCCACTATCAACACAACACAACTTTTTAAACAACAACAACACATTACAACAACACAATACACATCACCTCGTCATCATCGTCGGTACAACATCTTCTAACTGTACCTACATTCATAGCAAATAACATTCTGATTCTGATTCTAAATTCGAATATTTATCCCTGGCTTAAGAAAAACCTCCATTCATCACAATAAAGGAAAACTATATAAAACCTTGATAACTGAAAGTAGCATAACCTTTTTTGGTCCCAGGCCCCAAACAAGTGGCAATCGCTTTCAAAGCGTTTCGTATTTCTGTGACAACTTTATTGACATAAGCTTTTCTATAAGATTGAGCTATCTATAACGTTAAGCTCCTAAAATTCTAAGTTGAGCTGCACGAATACTGACAAATGCGTGCACTGACTGGACAGTTCCACTCAATCTGAGTGGTTCTTTCCTCAAAAGACCATTTCAGACACCAATCTACATGGTCTTCAATGATCTGACCAAGATTATGTCTGGACTTTAAAAGAGACTGTGACCTCTGAGTTTGTTTCGACCTTTCTTCTCAGAGTAGTCAGATTGGAAACGCCGACCTCATCTAGTTTTCAAATATGTGATTGACGTATAAAGTGTTTGTACAAAACCACTTACAAAAAATAAATCATTAATCATTTATGGTTTATGTCGGTCCCCTACATTTTCGACATTTCCAGCATCGGTATCGCCAAAAATGATGGTGCTATCGGCCTTCTATAGTTCCGTCTCACTCTCAAACTGGAAAAATGGTGGCATTAATACGTCATAATACGGCACTTGCTAAACAATAAAATAAGGTTTTTTATTGTGGTATTAGCGATCACATAACACCGTGACGTCACGAAAACCGAGGTATTGACATTAGTACAATCTTAAACAACCATTCAGAGGCTCTAGACAAAGTGATATTCTATCAGCGATAACGATGATGGAAAACGTTAAAATGTACAGGACGGACATAAGCTATCTAAAAGCTTATGTCAATCCTGTTGAAAGTCGTTGTAGAAATACGAAACGCTTTCGAAGCGATTGTCACTTGTCTTGCCCTCTGATTTCATATTCTATCTAAACGTTCGTTTATTCTCGTAGATAGTGAGTTTGTTTTTGTTGGTTCGCCCTTTCACGACTGAACGCCACAACCAGCCAACGTATAATTTGGCACTCGGAATACTCTGATCATTTTATATGATTGATTATGTATGACACAATGCTAAATGCTTGTTTTAGAGCCGAGTTGTTTATTATTGTTCATTCTTAGAATTAAAGCAACTGAATTCGTAGAGCAGGGCCCAGTGGTAACAGCCGCGACTTACGAGTTGTAGGTCGTAGGTTCGAACCCGGACAGGCGCTTTACTTGGTATAAATAATTTCATCATCACTGCTCTCAAAACATTGAAGGAAAACGATCAATTGCAATTATTGTCAATGTTTAAGTGATTGATACACATCGATGCGCAAAATGATTATCTACGAAATGCAATAAAAGCGATTTCATTAACAACGTCACATATGAACTACGCATCAAAGACCTGACATCACCAAATCCTGCATCGCGCAAGCAGCGTTTACTGCGCGACTGAGACATTACAACATCCCGACATCAATCGCCGGGCAATTGCCCACCATACAACACCCATCTGCAGATCCTCCTTTTTCTATAGAGGATGAGTGAACTTTACACCCCTATAACCCTGATATCTTCTATAACCCTTTACGATTTAAATTTGCCTATTAACACTGTAATTTGAAAACATTGTAAAAGTCAATTATTTTTAAAAAATCAAGTATTAAAAACTAAAACCCAACTACGACTAAAAAGGTATAAACAAGACACCACAGACAGACAAATTAAAAATCCGGAGTCACATTTGTTCGATTTATGCCCTAACACGTGTGGCTCCGGATTTTTAATTTGTCTGTCTGTGGTATCTTGTTTATACCTTTTTAGTCGTAGTTGGGTTTTAGTTTTATTGCTTTAATTTTTTTTAATTCTTTTGGGTTTATAATATTTATATTTTTGAAATGTGCTCATTAAGCCCTTTCATTTGATACCCAACATGGTACGAATAAACAATTTTTTTTTTTTAGTTCCTGACTTTATGTCCTCTAGAGGGCGCCATTTTTATGTGACGTCACATAGCCTATAACCAGCGGACAATCAAAACGCTTCCAACGATACCTCATTTGTCAAATTGTGATGAGTCGTTTAGAAGATATGAGGGAACAGATGAACATACATACATACATACCGGTCAAAATCATAACCCTCCTTTTTTCTTCGCCGTAGTCGGGTAAAAAGAGTAACCGTGGAGTTTCCTGCCGGCTCTTCTCCTTAAGAAACGACCAATTGGAACCGTGCACCTAGTTTCTGACGTTTCATAAGTGCTCATGTAGGTTTATTCGCCTTTTTATTTAGTTTTTTGTTTTTAATTGAAATCTTTGATAGTAACAGAAAACACTGAAACGTATCTACATAAGATTATTTTATCCTAACACCTGATCAAAGTGCTTAGCAAAAGCTAGTGAACATATAAATAGGAGAACTTCTATATTCTACCACAAGGTATTAGCCTTGACAACACTTGGGAATTCTCAGTGCGAGAACTAAGCGCGAGACGGTTCCACGTGACTAGTGTTCCGTACATTGCACATCAAAGTTGGACCGAGCGATAATTAAACGTTTTGAGAGGTGGCTATAGAATGTAATTTGATGTTAGAAGTCGAAATGGTGAATATTGAGTCTAGCTCTTATAACTACCTGGCAGGGTTGAAAGTCCGAAGGGGATACCGGGACCTTGGCAACAGGCAACTGAAGGAATACGGGTGGGTTTTAGTCAGTAAAAGTCTGACACGCCCTTTCGCTCCGCAATCATTGATGAAAATGAAAAGAAATGACTTCTCCCGCTCTCGTGTCGGTGGCAAAAGACGAAAATTGAAAATCAAAGACACCGACTTCCGAAATTAAACAAATTTTTCACTTTTTAGTGATTTTTGGAAGTCGGTTTTTTTTTTGTTGGAAAACGGTTTTATTTTTCACTTTTTAGTTGCGGTACCTACCCCACACAAATTCGAATACCACTACCTGCTATGTAAATAACAGTGACGGAGTCAAACAATATATCGTCTACATACACTAAGTGGGAAAAATACATTATTATTTAAGCTAACCCAAAAACTACGCGAGCAAAGTTAATAAAATTTATATGGGACCACCTCTGAAGCATGACCTACCAAACAAAAAAAGAATCATCAAAATCGATTCATAATTGGCGGAGCAATCGAGTAACATACATACAAAAAAGAAAACATACAGACGAATTGAGAACCTCCTCCTTTTTGAAGAAGTCGGTTAAAAAGAGTGTCCGTGGAGTTTCTTGCCCGTTCTTCTCCATAGGAACCTACTACGCTTTGGAAGGGGCAACTAGCTTCATCTTTCTGACTGACCGACTCCTTGACAATTCAAAAGTGCCTGTAATTGGTTTATTTGAAATAAATGCTTTGAGTTTGAGTTTGAATAATCCTAACCTATCTAATAATAAAAATGCGAAAGTAAGTTTTTGTGTTGGCTTGTTTGTTTGTTTGTTATGCGGTAAAGCGGCTGAACAGATTTGGATGACATTTAGCACTTTTAGTTTGTGAGGACGGATGGATGCTTGTTACTCTTTCACGCAAAAACTACAAAATGGATTTTCATGAAATTTTGGACCCAGTTAGTTTATAACCTGGATTAACACACATAGGATACTTTTAATCCGATATTTCCACGAGATCGGGACTTATGCGTGTGAAATCGCGGGGCGCTGCTAGTATATAATATTATATTAATACGAAAGTGAGTTTGTTTGTTACGCTTTCACGCTAAAAAGGCTGAACGTATTTGGATGAAATTTGGCACAGGAGTAGTCCCTGACCTGGACAAGGACATGGGCTTTCCATCCTGGACAGCTAGTAGGATATAATGTATAGAAATCAATGTTTCTTTGTTCGTATTTTATGCGCTACCATACCGTTTATCCAATTGCCACACCTAACTATTATGAATCACATAGGTATCCGACAGTCCTTCAAAAACTATAACGTTTTGTCAACACTGACACAGAACCCCATAACTGAACTCGAAGACAAACTAAAACCATTTCGTACTATAAGAGAAACTTATCGCTATAAAGATATTAAATGTGTCCGATGTCCATTTCTTTTGTGAGACGAAAACAATTTGGTCTCACATTACTTTCGTTCAGGACATGTCATTTGTTAAGATAAACGTTAATGGTGCGGGTGGTGTGACCGTGGGTGTGACATTTGAGTCTTGGCCACATTCATCCGTCATTGACGATTCGTCAAAAAACATGATTCGTCAAAATATCCGAAATCGATTTTCACACTTGATTCGTGATTCAGAGTTTTGTCTGGGGCGAGCTTCAGCGGATCCGTCTTAAAAAAATAGTGATTCGTATTTTTTGACGGACGTGATTTTTAAAAGACTATACGTTATTTAGGACGTTTACGGTAATTTTTCATGATTCTTGAAAAAAAAACGATTCGTCATAAAACACGAATCGTCCACGTGTGATGAGCCCTTACGGTATCTTTTATGTTTTTCTCCACAGGATAGACTATAGAGTGTTGTCATAAAGGCGTGTACGCACGAACGAACATGGTGAACACAAACACTCGTACCACTATCGAACATTAAACATTGCGTTCGTCAAAAATGTTCGTGGCGATCCAATGTCGAATCGATTCACCCTGAACCTGAGAACAGCTAGTCACAATTCGTTGTGTTGTAATATTTCCTGGAAAAGCGGTGGCCGCCACATTACGGCCACAATGACGGCTGTCATGAAAATGATGGCACCAGGTTTTGACATTCCGGTGTCAAAAAACGCTCTCTAGGGAAACACACCAACTTACTTGCACAAATACCGATTCAGTGACGTCATTCGACGGTAAATTGCGGACGCTAGTAGCGGTCACCGCAGTCTTAAGAAACACTAGTTTTACGTTCCTACTCAATATGCACAGATCTTACCCGAACCCAACAAAACACTTTCAAGTTCACTTACACTAAAACACCTTCTTTTTATTATTCACACCCAAATTCACTCGCGAGGCATAAACTGAGGCCCAGGAGGACAATAAAAAGATTTACGGCCGCTGTCCAATAGCAGGTAGCAGTTGGAATTAGAGGCAAATTGATGAATTGTGTCTTCCAGGTAAATAAATTGGATCGCAAGCTGCTCGTAATTTAGACGGGATGACCTGGAGTGCTTTTGCGGTCATTTCATTTAGTGTCAATGCATTATTTTCGTTCTTTTTCGTGTGGTTATTGACTAACCTGCATTGCTATTCCATTATTTACATTAACCATCTCATCGTGATTTAAGTGAAGTGAGCTTCAAGTGAACTGTCACTGCCTTAGCATCAGCATTGCGATTCTTTAACCATCTCTCCGTGAAAACTTAGGTGAAGTGAGCGCGTATCGATGACAATGACAGCTCACTGCTGTCATTGTCATCGATACCTACTGATGCTAAGCCAGTAACAGTTCACTCCAAACTCACTTCACCTTTGTTTTCACGGTGAGATTTTTACAGAATAGCACAACAGTAGGTATTGATGACAATGACAGTTCACTTCACACTCACTTCACCTAAGAGTTCACGGTGAGATGGTTACAGAATAGCAATGCTGGTGTCAGAGTTTTCATGCCGTGCATGGGCCATGCCTTGGCTCAGGATCACGGGTTTTTCCTTCACCGTTTTTGAAGCAAGTAATTTTATTACAATACGCAAATGAAGAAAAGTCAGAGGTGCGTGCTGTGTAAAATATTTTGCAGCACAATTTTTGCCGCACTCTAGTCAGGATTAAACCTATGAATGTTTGCGCGGCAACACTGTACCCGAGACATGCCTCGCACTTCAGTTGGCATCAGAACTAAAATAAAAGATGTTGCGTGTGTCGATTCGTCCAAACACAATTACTGACGAATATTTGTGCGGGACAGGTAGACAGAAGAGTTCGCGCGCGGCAGTCGTCCAAACAACTTATTGTATTGTCATTATTACACGGGAGTGGACTAGTGGGCGAAAAATTGAGAGCTAGGTTTTCGTCAAACTGGATATAATCGTTTTAAAAGTCACCCCAACGAAGAATTTGTTTCAAATCACAGCCAACATTAGCATTATAAAACCCACTCAAACTAAACACAATATTAATTCAATTCCCTTTGTTAACGTTTTCAATTCAAATCGACTTTAAAACAAGTGCCAATATTTCTTAATCAAAGCATTTTATAGGTTCTTTTAGGGTCGGCACAGACTGAGCAACAAATGCTCGAAGCAATTTTAATCTAACCTAACCTTACCTTTCCTTATCTTTCCTAACCAATATTATAAATGCGAAAGTTAGTTTTTTTTTGTTACGCTTCCACGCTATCACGGCTGAATGGATTTAAATGAAATTTGGCAAATGGGTAGACCATGACCCGGAGAAGGACATAGACCTTTCATCCTGGATCGCAGTCGAAGTCACGGGCAACAGCTAGTTAAATTAATCAATGAGAAATCAGCTCGAGCATATTGCTTCTCTGTCTGTACTGACCCTTAGAAGTCGTTGTGTTGAATTAATCAAAATTGTTCAAGGTTCAGCCAGACGTTAGAAACAGATGCTACCAAGTTCAAGACGGGTTAGGAAATTAAACTATTTTTAACTTTAAACTTTAACTTTTAAACAATTTGTTACGCTCGTTTGGCTCTTGTTTCGGAAGTGGCTTCAAGTTTCGCTGCATATTCTATTTTTGAATACTTTTGTAAGACTTTAGACGAACTTAGGAGAGAGTTATCGTCAAGCGGTTGGTTGACTCTTCACGTGACCAGAAGGCTGGTCTTTTTAGTGGCTAAAGAATCAGCATTACCAACCAATGGCAATGCTGGTAGCCTTATGGGCACTTCTCATTTTCACAGCGATGCGAACGAAATTTTTGATGTTCTATGATTCTTTCCGCTTTCCCCTCCTCCTTATATAGATTATCATTAGCTTATATTATGTGAATATTATCTAGCTTGTAAATAAAAGTCTACACTTACAAGTGACTGCAAAAAGTTATATTGTTGTTATGCTTCAAATAATAGGTTTAATTTGGTTTGGAACTGGAACTGGCGAAAAGTGCATTTGTTAATTATACACCTCTGCCCAACCCTACAGGAATTACAGGCGTGATGTTATATCAATCAGCCTAGCCTTTTCCCAACTAATTTGGGGTCGACTTCCAGTCTAACAGGATGCAGCTTAATACCAGTATTTTACATGGAGCGACTGCCTATCTCACCTCCACAACCCAGTTACTTGCTAACACGATACCCCTAATTTCAGCTTATATGAAAATATTGTAAGCATTTTATGCTTTTTTTAGGCCAGCCCTTTTCCGAAAGAAATGTAAAAAAAATCGAAAGTCATCCTATTCTAAGTTAGCACGTTCTAAAAGTCTAAGTTACAATAGGCAGTTTTCCAATAAGTCGACCTTCTTTACCTTTACCTTCTCAAGGCTCAGGCTTTATTCAGAATCAGACATCACTTACCTTGGCACATGGTACTCGTAGCTGTACGCTGAATTCAAAATTAGGATGAGCATCAACACTCTCTAGGGACACTCATAGCACGAATATTTGACAAGAAGTGTCAAGAAGAAATGAAATGGTTTATTCTGTAAATTTACAATGTGGAGACGACAATACAACAATAAATGAAAACACTGGCAATACTAATGCATAAGAGTATTTTGAAACTATCAAATAAATCCTAACATGGAAATTAAAAAAGTCATTTTTTCTAACAAACTAAATAGTAGTGATGGGTCGACTATGGGGTTTGCCGATCTTTGACTAGCTATCGTAACTAAACTATTGGATATATTTGATTATTTTTTTATATGTAGACCGAGGACGTCATTGAATATACGGAGTTTTATTTTTTGTCGTATTGTCGTCTCCACCTTGTATATCGGAATCACTTTTACACGAAATAGTATTAGAAAAAAAAAAAAAAACTAGATGACGTTTACGTTACCTATGTGACTATTCTGAGGAGAAAGGCCGAAACAAACTCAGAGGTCGCAGTCTGTTAAAGTTCAGACATAATCTTGGTCAGACCATTATGAGGACCATGTAGATTACCTAATGTCTGAAACGGTCTTTTGAGGAAAGAACCACACAGATTTGAGTGGACCTGTTCAGTCAGTGCGAGTTTTTGTCAAGTTGAGTGTGATGGGAAATTTCAAGCGATTTTTAATCATTTGCGGTTCCTACTCCTGTCCAGCATATCCTGGAGCTGTATTATGAAATGTCGAATCCATTATTGTTCCTTTGCGAAAAGGAGATGGTGCAACCGACATGCATACTCTCCATCTCTCTCTAACTTAAAAAAATCATGGTTCTATCTAAAACATCATCATATGGCCTCTGTACTTAGAAAGCCGCCAACGGTTATGGTTCGAACCGTCAAGCCAAAAAGTTACCAAAGATGGTACCCAAAATCCTCCAACAGTTCCTCATTGTGAACTTGGAAACTCCCTACTACTTACTCGTCGCATTATCTCATGTTTAGTCTACACAGACAGTTCGGAAAAAAATACTATTAAAGGCTACGAACAACAAAACTCGAACAGCATCTCCATTGAAACACACAAACACATTTAGCACGCTTCAACCAACAATATCAATATGAATACAAGATTACCCGCGGCGAACTTTCCAGAACTTTTACAAGATATCCATAGAGTTACTAGTTCTGTTACAGTTCGCATCTATCTTGTTGTTTCATGAGCTCCTAGTATCGGGACCAAGTTTCTCGACGTAATATAGGAATCTGAATGAGTTCAGCCGGGAAATAGGTTGGTTGGAAGTTCGTCAAGATATTTTGTTTGTGTGATGGAGGGTGCTCTCATGTTTAATGGAATGGATGCGATGTTTTTGTACAAAGTTCAGTATTCGCCAATTTTTGAAAACATAAATGCCACATCATTTTAAGTTAGTATGAACGTCAAAAATGGCACTTGTCAAACTTTCATGTAATCCTAATCTTAACTTATCCTAACTTAATATTATAAATGCGAAAGTGAGTTTGTTTCTTTATTTGTTTGTTTGTTACGCTTTCACGCTAAAACGGCTGAACGGGTTTGGATGAAATTTAGCATAGGGGTAGAGTATGACCCGGAATAGGACATAGGATACTTTTTATCGCGATATTCGCACAGAATCGTGACTTACACGGGTGAGTGTAATTTGTGAGTGTAAATTGCGGGGCTAGTGAAATATACTCAAAGAAAAATCGCGATCAAAGAAGGTTCGCGGTTGAAAAAATCGATGTAGGTACATATCTAAACTATTTCTTTGTTAGAATAACCGCACATACATAAGTTGACATACTTATTCCCCGATAGATACACCATAAAATACCAATACCCACTTATCGTCATGCAGGTGAATACCCACTTCAATACCCACTTTTCGACAGAAGGACGAGCCTACGGCTGTCAACCGGTCACAATTCAGACAGAGTGTTTCTTTGCGTCACGTTTACCGTAAAAAATAGTATATATTATGCAATTAGTGAATAAAGGACGGATTTAAAGCGAGGGCCATAAATCACGAGCATAGCGAGTGATTCAAGTGTTAGAATCCTGAGCGACGCAAGTGATTCATGGCCCTCGATATAAATCCGTTTCATTCAAGATTTGCATACTATACTTTATACCACGACTACGAGAAAAAGAACTTGCAACTTCGAGTATGTTATTATGTCAATGTAATGCCTTGTTTTTATAGTACACCGTAGCATAGAATACGTAGTCCAAAATCTCGATGACTTCTTTTTCTTCGACAACTCATTTAAAATAAGTTAGGAAAACAGACTGAAAACGTTCTAGAAGCTTGATTTTCATTTTTCCACTTGCAAAACTCATCGTAGGGTTTGATGTGAACCAGCCGTGATTTGTTGGGTAGCAAGTTTTCTACTATATCTCTTTCATAAACTCGGGTGTTAACACATCTTCTTCATCACTTGAATGCATTTTCAATCGATTTATTATGAAGTAACACTAAACTTTGTGTTCAACAACTTACAGTATTTAAAATAGCGCCAATTTACTAATGACAGCAAAGAACACAAAACAGTTTTTATTCTAATGCTAAACTCCTTGTCGAAAATGTCAACCAATCACATAGGAGTTTGTATCGAGTAATTTTTTGTACAGCATTGAGATGGAGTTCGAATATATATTGATGTGTTCTAAATTCAAACACCAAAACAGTGACTAAAAGTGATTTTTATTCATTGTTTTCAGTGAATAAAATAAGCTTTTTAGAGGGGGAATGGTATAAACATATTATTTTTCTTTCTTTCTTTTATCTATACAGTCTGCTACTGAGAGATTCCAAAAAGGATATAATGTAGTAAGTACCGACCGAATTTTTATCAAAATACTTTTTTTAAATATAGCATTATTGTTAGCTACCTACTCAACAGCAATGACTAGCGATTAATCAAAGTAAAAGCGATAACTGTTTAAAATAAAATTGAATTGTTATTTTATGAAACTAACCGCGATTCGATTATACCAATTCATTTCGGTCCAATTCCTGATTCCAATGAATCAAATAATAGAGACTTTATATTTTATGTGCTGCTGGCTTCAATTAACTTTATGTCAGGTCTTTCTGCTCTCGAAAAAGTTATATTTCCTATCTAAAATAAAAACGGTGTTTGAACATATCAATCTGCCTAGCTTTTTTCCAACGAAAAAACTCTTGGACTATACCTTAAAAATTGAACTCATTATATCTTTTAAACTAAGACCCGAATAAATCCGACTTGGCGAAAAATTGCGACTAATTATCGACAAAAAATGTTATGTTATCGAAGTTAAAATTCATGATTTGGCCTGATTATGGGTTCTTTGAAGTTCACAGCCTTTTTTTTTGAGGTTGGGAAATCCTCATATGACTTCTCCCACTCTGGGCGGAGCGGGAGTGCGTGTCAGACTTTCACTGACTAAAACCGTGTTCCATCAGTTGCCTGCTAAGGGCCCCGGTTTCCATTTCGGCCTTTCCCGTTACCCTGGCAGGCATCGGTCCTAGCAGACCCCGTCAAGAAGTATACAGCGTTTTTTTTATTTTTTTTTATTGATTGGGAAATCATCATATGACTTCTCTCGCTCTGGGCGGAGCGGAAGGGCGTGTCAGACTCTTACTGACTAAAACCCACCCGTGTTCCTTCAGTTGCCTGTTGCCAGGGTCCCGGTATCCCTTTCGGACTATTCCGCAACCCTGGCAGGCATCGGTCCTAACGGACCCCGTCAGGTGTGCTGACATCTCTTTGAGGCGCGCGTGCAACACGATGCGCCATCGACCCGGGCCTGGTCCTTATCGGACGGCGAGCTACCCATTGCTCGCCGTCCGCAAGCCCGCGCCTGTGGTGGCCGGGAATCCGCCTGGGATTCCCGACGCCCAGGGTGTCTCCAGCGGCGGCGGTTAGGGGCGTGAGGGCGCAAGCTTTGCCTCTCCCTCACGCGTACCTCCTCCTTCGCGAGCATCACTGCTTCGCAAAAGGAGGTGACCGCCTCCCATGCCCTCTCGCTCCGTACCATGGCCTGGACCAGGGCCGGACACGAGAGGTCAGTGCCGCCAATCGCCTCCACGAGGATACCGCAAAAAAAATATTACATGTGCAAATTCAAAAAACACGGAGGCGAAGATTTTTTTTAAATAAATTACAACAATATGGGTATCAAATAAAAGCTAGTAATGAGTTAATTTCAAATATATATATTAATAAAACTAAAAAGCTTGAATTAAAACAAATAATTAAAAAAACTAAAAACCCGACTGCAAAAACCAATAACCGAAAAGAGAAAAAACAAGCATTGAACTTTGTTTTTTGCAAGGTATTGCAGGCAGGGACCAACCAATAACCTGAAATATGGTGTAACTTTTTTTTGTCCCCGCCTGCAATACCTGACTAAAAACAAATTTCAATGCTTGTTTATCTCTTTTTGCCCGACTGCCCCAGAAGGAGGGTAATGTTTTCGGTTACAGGTTTTTGCAGTCGGGTTTTTTGTTTATTAAATTATTTGTTTGACTGTTAGTTACTCGGTATATAAAATTAGAGGTTGAAAAGCTTATTAAAAATGAAAAGAACACTCAACCACCTTATCCTCCTGTCCACTATCCCAAACAACTTCAAACATTAATTTTATGGACTAATTGGTTCCATTACTGTCATTTGTCGCCAATCAAACCGGGCGACGTAATAAATTAATTATGCGTTTCAATGGGTTTCAATTAAACTTGAATATTAATTAATAATTCCATTATTTTGGGGTGTTCAATTAAATAATAGGATTTAACTGAACTTTTTAGATTTTAGTTGGTTGTATATGGATTGAAAATATTGTAAAAGCCAATTATTAATAAATTGCAAATATATTGCAAATAAAAATTGGCGTGGAGTTTCTTGCCGGCTCTTCTCCATGGGAAACGACCAATTGGAACCGTGCACCTAGCTTCTGACATTTCATAAGTGCCCATGTAGGCTTATGTGTAATAAAATATTTTTTTGATTTTGATTTTGATTTTTGATTGATTTGATTGTATTTAATGGTTGAAGTAGGAAGGTCTTCTCATAATAGTTTATAAAATCATGTGAAATGGAGAAGTGGCTAAGTAATAACAGCCGCACGGGTAGATCCATTAGGTTAAGCTACGCTTACTATGGTTGGTCCGTGGATGGGTGACCGAAAGCCCAAAAATCTGACAACCGGTCTTACCAAGGGTCGTATTACCCAGTTACTGGATTGTGGAGGTTAGATAGGCAGTCGCTCTATGTAAAATACAGGTATTCAGCTGCATCCGGTTAGACTGGAAGCCGACGTTATAGTCTAGCCTATTATTTACTTATTAATCTCATGATTGGTAAGCTACCACTTAAGGGAAAAGACAATACCGACATAAGTACTATTGTAACTAAGTGTGTCATATAATTTATAATTAATGTATGACACAATGTTTAAATTGAATTAAATATTTTTGTTTTCTTTTTTAACTTCATAATGAAACAAATATAATAAAATATGCGTATAATAACACAGCATGAACGGAATAAACTTTAATAAATAACCCTACATATCCAACTTTTTAAAACGCACTCTTAATTTTCATTCAAAATTAATCACGAAATACAAAGTCAAATTAAGCTGGATAACTCTTGCATAACACCGGCTGCTTCATTATCCACCAATCACAATACGCCATGCCGCGCACGTCATTACACGCGTGGTTGGTATTATGCAAATACGCAATGGAAATAATTCCGCGTCCTGTTTAATTCGTATGCCAATAATTTTATTTGCCGGTCCTCGATTGCATGATAATTAGTAGAATATTGGTTGGTTAACTCATAGTAATTTTAAAACCAGCTTTATTACGGGAATTTTATATTCAAAGCGGATTATTTTATGAAATTATTCTATTTCAGTTGATGTTTGTTTTGGTTAATTATTGTTGGCGAAGTAAATAGTTTATTTTATGTAATGTTTGTGACATTTGTGGGTAATTGGAGATTGCACATACCTATTAACTTGTATACAAATTGATACCGTTTATGCGTTGAAAGTTTTTGGGTTGCGATGTCGCACTGCTGTTATTTGTCGGCACTAAAGCTTTGGTTTCCGAGAAGAGCGGTGGCCGCCACACAACGGCCGCAGTGACAGCTATCATGAAAATTATGACAACGGGGTTAGACTTACGATATCAAAAAACTGTTTTTAGGAAAACACAATAACTTACTTCCATAAGTAACGTTTTAGTGACGTCACTAGCATTCAAAATTGTCGTGGTAAAAAAAAGATTGTTACCTTTTTTTACCACGACATTATAGTAAACAAGAGTAAAAAGGAAAACTTCTAGCTCGCGTCGACGTAAGAGACTGAAGAGCAAATTAACTTTTATTTGAATATTTTGAGAAATACAAAGTAAAATAAAGTCTTAGACATCTTTAGGTAGGAGTAACATCTGCTCTTTAACTTTTTATTACACAGCCGTGTCTTAATTTCTCAAAATTAATTCTGTCTAAACGAGAAAATATATCATGTCACATTTTTATCGTCCTCCGTGAAATTCTAATCCATTTCGAAAATTACGCAAACGTCCCAATTTATTCCAGACAATTTAAATTTTACGCAAAATACTAGTAATAAAACGACTTACGGTATATTCTTATTACGAATTTGTTATGCGTAGCGTAAAAATAATATAAGAAAACATTACGTATTATTTTATGCTAACGACAGCTATAAGGCATATTCGGCATCCATTTTAGGTTGAGCTCTGAGACTTCGAATAATTTTACCGCGAAGAGGTCAAGTTATTCGGTCGTTTAACATTCTCTAGGGGAACGCAGTACGATGCAGATTACAGGGAAATTTTGTCTTATTTGAATATAATAAAGCGTAAGATCGACGGTTTGTAAATATTCATACAATCAGAGTGGTTTATGTTAATTTACTTGTGTCACGACAACATTTTCAATATGGCTGACTTTTGGCGCCAAAGTGGAGTATTATGCGGCTCATTTGATATTAATTCCGATGTTGTGCTCAATTATTTTCTTTTGAATCCAAGCGTTTACGATATGGTGAATGGAATTCCAAGGAATGTTTACGTAAAGTTGGGTTTCTTATTAATTTAAGCGTTCATGAGGAGAGTCGCCATCTTTGATTGGAGTTTTTTTAAATTATAAATTAGATGGTGTACTTTTTGTTTACGGTAAGATCCATCTTGTGATGGTTTTAGGTAGATTAATGAACTATTGTTCCTCTACCCTAAGGAAAATTTGGTTTTTACTTTAAACTGTCAAAATATTACAAGTCTTACCAAAGGGGTATCGTGTTACCCAGTACCTGGGTTGTGGAGGTCAGATAGGCAGTCGCTCCGTGTAAAATACTGGTATTCAAGTGCATCTGAAGAGACTGGAAGCCGACCCCAACATATTTGGGAAAAGGCTAGGTGTCTTTATGATGATTGATTTCACAGAAACGTCAATAATTTCCCTAGTTCTTTAACTGAATATATTATGTTAACACACCATGTCCAGTACTGCAATGTTCAACCAATCAATCAAGCCGGCACTTTTGCATACTACCCACGAAAAGTTAACGGGGTTGGAACACGCCATCGTTATGGGTGTATTAATAAAAACGTAAAATAAAAACGTCCAGGCTATATTTCGTAACTGTTTACTACGAAATATAGCCTGGAGAAGGGAGTTTGACCCGCGAACAGTTTTTGGACGGAAAGGGGACGGTAAAGTACGACACAGCTTAGATGTACCATCGGCAAAATTCGTAAAACCGATCACCATCCGAACTGGGTGCTCCTTCTAATCTTTATTACTGCTTTAGGTGAAAATGATTTTTACGCAAACGCAATAACTTGTAAAGTCATATCTAACTAATATTATAAACGCGAAAGTTTGTAAGTATGGATGGATGGATGTTTGTTACTCTTTCACGTAAAATCTACTGAATGGATTTTGATGAGATTTGGCAAACAGATAGTTTATAACCTGGATTACCACATAGGATACTTTTTATCCCGATATTCCCACGGGATCGCGACTTACGCGGGTGAAACCGCGGGGCGCAGCAAGTAACCAAATAATAAAATTGAAATGAATGAATGCATATTTTCAAAATGCTTCAACTAAGTTGTGTTGTACTGTTTGTAGTAGTTGGGTTTTGAATTTTGAGGCACAGATATAATAAATTTAGACTGTTTTAAGTATTTTGATAAAAAGCTAGATAAAAAATAGAAGATTAAGTTCAGAACATTGCAATGATAACCGGAAATGTTCGAGAGACACAGGAAGGTTTTGCAGGAGAACCTAGAGCCATTACATGTCCTAAGGTCGACCACCCTAAGGTTTAAGTCGGCAGAAGTCCGACCTAACCCTCCCTCCGCCTTACTCAGGTGGAAGATCCATTAAAGAGCATTTCAACACGGTAAAAATGACATCCATACTTCCATACTAATATTTATAAATTCGAAAGTAACTCTGTCTGTATGTTACCTTTTCACGCCTAAACCACAGAACAGATTTCGATAAAATTTGGTGAAGAGATAGATGGCATCCCGGGGAAGGACATAGGCTACTTTTTATCGACATACCACGCGGGCGAAGCCGCGGGTGGAAGCTACTTAATTAATAAATGAAAATAAAATACAAGCTTCACGATACAGTTCCTTGAGCGTATTTTATCAGACATTCATGATTCTAACTTGGCAAACTGCTCTCAAGCCAAGCGAGGAAGCCAAAGATTATAGATAGACTAGAATCTAGACTAAAAGAAACTATATGTATAATAAACTAGCTGCCCCGCGGTTTCACCCGTATAAATCTCGATCCCGTGGGAATATCGGGATAAAAATTACCCTATGTACTTTTCCAGGTCATGGTCTACTCCTGTGCCAAATTTCGTCCAAATCCGTTCAGCCGTTTTAACGTGAAAGCGCTACAAAGAAACTCACTTTCACATTTATATTATTAGTTAGGATTAGGATTACTACGTAGGTCCCATAAATTGTTGCACAAAATAACAGTACAAAAGTACAATTATAACAACCGGCGGCGTTTCTAACGTAACTAATTATATTAATTTGTCACAGCGAGTATTTATTCTCACCGTGACAGCTGTTACAAAATAACAAAGTGAAATAACCGTTCCTGCTGCTAAAACAATGTGACATTTATCGTGTTTTTTATTGTTTTACCGGCTCAATTATATTAGGCTGTAAATGACGAATTTTTGGTAATAAATTGCTATAAAAATGGTTCAAAATTGAAGCTTGAAATTGGTTTAGCAAACATGGTATACTTAAAATAGGAGGCTTTAGTAATAGGGTTTCGTTAGGTACCGTAATAGGGTAGGCAGTTGAAAATTTCACAGATTGTGTACCTATTTCTATTGCCAGTTTAACAACAAATAATAAAAATTAAATAAAGTTAATAATTAAAGGAAAACCCCATACAAGAAACGTGTTTATGGGCGGCGCTTCTTGCTCGATCTATATATAATACCGTATAAAAAAAAACCGGAAAAATAAGGTTTTTTTTCCGGTAAGTGCTCGTGTTATTTTCAGCTAAAGTAGGACACTGTTATGTCCTCCCTAACTGTTGAAATACAGAATAAATAACCATGCATCGAGTTCGACTTCATGTTCCTTAATCTTTAAGAAGCTCGTGGCTAAATAAATAATTCACCTATGGAGAAGAACGGGCTAAAACCTCCACGGACACTCTTTTAAATCAAAATAATGTTTACAAAAATATGGTCTATTTATCAAGGTAGACCTTGGCAAACTGGACAATAAAAGTGTACGTGAACAAAACACTGACACTGAACTACAAACTAGGTTGGGTATTCTAAAACAGTAACCATTACTTTTAACGATCTTTTGGCACAATGTATCAATATTACGACTCAAGTTTATGACCCTAGTGACAACAGAAACTCACACCTTTGCCAGGAAGACATTCTTTGAAGACATGTTTGTGACTACATGTTTGTGTTATTTTTACCTGCATATTGTTTGTGGCAATATCTTTGATTGGATTGGAGTGGCTTGTGGCTATGTAATAACAGCCGCACGGGTCGATCGATCAGGTTAAGCTACGCTTGCTGCGTTTGGTCCGTGGATGTGTGTCATCTTAACATACCAAGACTACTATGTGTCTCGGAAAGCACGTTAAGCCGTTGGTCCCGGCTGTCATTCGTGGATTTTTGACAGTTGTTACGGGTTGTCAGAATCCCGAAAGTCTGACAACCAGTCTAACCAGTCCAGTCCAGATTTAGTTAACCAGTGATTATTGTGGTTAAGTGGCAAAAAAACTAAGTTTTAACTATAATCGTGAGAATGATGTTTTATTTTCAGAATACCTCTTTTATCTGTAATATATAGCTAACCTTTAGACACTCTAAACATGAAAAACGTTCAAATCTTTGGCACGTTAATTAATTAAAAACAATAACTTTGAACCAACACTTCAAACTATTAATCTATATCTTGGCCGGTAACTATGAGAAATGACCGGTTACGTGGCTCATGACATAACAGGCTCGCGTGACCATTCAGACGTTGTTAAATTGTTATTTATTAGTTTGTAAAAAAAGAATAATTATGTAAGTATACACGCATTCATACAAGAAATTACATAAAAAAAGCAATGCTATGTATAGAAACGCTTGCTAAGTTAAACGATAGAATGATACATAGTGATGACTGGCTAGAGGTTAATGAACCTGGAGGTTTTAAAAATAGATTTGAATTGATAATAGTATGAGATCTGTCAACTGAAAACTAGAGAATCTTTACCAAGTTCGTAGCATCGTTCAACAACAAGGGTCTACAACTCATTTTAAACAACTTTTTCCCATAGAAAAAGTTGTTCAAAATCAGCATCAACCTTGTTGTTGGTCCCATAGAAAAAAGTTATTCAAAATGATGAGTACAATGACCCCTTTTCGGGTTTAGCATAAACAAAAACGAATGTTGTATATAAAATGAGGATATAGAAAATTATGCATAGGTACAGATCAATATTGTTAGGTAGTTATAACTAGCATATTTTTACCACGACATGAGCTATTCTCATAAAATTTTATGTCGATTCGAAAGAAGTAGAAATGGCGCCCAACATGAGACTAGAACAAGTACCCGCAGATTTGATAGAGATGTTAAATCTGTCCTAAATTTTAATTATTACAAAAGATTAGTCAATTTCAAAGTACGGTTCAAGAAACTTTTATCAACTACCTGTGCTCTTACTATGTGAATAAATATAGAATTGGCGCCCACCGTGGGACAGCTCTCTAGCGCAGTTGGACATAAAAGAGATCAAAATACGTTCATAAATTGTATATGAATGTACATAATATTTACCTATGTAAACCACAAAAAATATTATATGTAAGACTCGAGTACTGTATATGTGAACAAAATTGGCGCCCACCGTGGGACTATTCATAGATTTGTTGAAGGAGCTGTTATTTAATTAATAATACCAATTTATTATTCATATATACCCCATTTGAAATAAGATTAGACATTAAAACAAACCCTTTTACAGTCCGTTCAACCGATTTTGACTTCTATACCGTAGGTGTAAGGATAGCATTAAAAGCAAAAAAAGTTACACAATACCAACTATCTACTGCGGCTGCCATTTGTCATGCCACCAACGCAATAGAATTCAAAATCGTTTGAACGGAATGTAAAAAAAGCTTATCTATACGTCTAATCTTATTTCAAATGGAGTATAGGTAAACAAGAAACATGAAGCAACAACACGTGAACATCGGATACTGCGGTCGAACTGGCTGCGTATGGATTAGGCGCCCAACGCAGGACCGACTCAATGAGATTGAAAGGAGCTGACATAGATTGTATTAATTATTTTTGTGCTTTCATTATTGTTATTGATTTTTAACCCTTTTAATCAAATTAAATAAATACATGACATCAGTGTGATGTAATGTACCTTGTAAATCCTCTTTAAAATACCAAAAACTTGCAAACTTTTAACGTTTTTTTAAAGAGCACAGCATTTGCTGCATTTGCACCATTGCATATTTTGTTATAACATTCTTAAAAAAAATACAAAGCTTTATAAAAATGGGCGATAAAAATAAAAAACCTATTTTGAATAGCTTCAAAACTATTTTAAAGCTTCAGAAACTAAAATCAGTTTTTTAAATCTTCAATTTCAATTTACAATCCACTCCATACTTAACAGTGAATGACGTCCATGATTCGCAGTCGGTCTGATTAAAGGGTTGTGATTGACCCACATTCAGTATATGGGAGGGGGGGGTTAGTGGGGGGGGTCGGTGGTCACATGATTGTGAATACAACTGCGTACCAATTGCCAAACGAGGGATTATTGTTTATACCGGGTCTGCTTTTAAAAGAAATTATGGTATACTAGCTACTACCCGCTACTTCGCTCGCGTGTAGCTTCCAATTAGTGAAATATTTTTTCGAATCGGGTCAGTAGTTTCGAAGATTACTCCTTACATGCAAACTCACAAATTTTACCTCTTTATAATTATTACTAGTACATGTATAGAAACGCTTTTGCCCGCGGCTTCGCCCGGGTGGAGGTTGGAATTTTCCCACGTTAACGTAGTACTAGGATAAAAACGTATCCTATGTCCCAACCCATGCCATGGTCTACGTGAATTAGCTTTATGGCGTAAAAAGGTAATACACAGATGATAATTAGACGATAGATGAGAGATATCATCAACACGTCAATTATCATTATCACATGCCCAGCCTTTTCCCAACAAAATTGGGGTCGGCTTTCAGTCTAACCGGATGCAGCTGAATACCAGGTGAAACATATGAAACGACTGCCTATATGACCTCCACAACCTGGATGCTGGGTAAATGATACCAATTAGTAAGACTGGTTGTCAGACTAACAGTAACGACATTCAACAAGTTAAACCGTACAAAATTTATTACCACAAAAACATTCAAACACACAGAACCAACTAATTAGTAAAATGTTTGTTATTTTAGTGATATATTTTTCTTCTCAGTTTCCCGTATACGTCACAACAATTTTTATAGCTGGCAATACTTGACAATAATTCTTACCACACAGAAAAAAACAAAAGAATTAAAAGGCAATATAGTAGAACAACTTACTACCGCTGAAGCGTAGCCTTTGGGCGATGAAGGGTCTCATATACCAATAAATGTTTTTTTTATTTCAGCTTCAGTAGACATAACAATTCGTCTACGAGACAGGAATTTCGGAACTTCTTATAACCGTGCTGTTGATGATAATAATATTGTTTTGTTCACTAGATGTTTGTGACTTTTTCTGCTAAAATAAATTCTACAACCCAATTCTGGGTTGATCGATAACTCTATCGAGTTGGCATCAACCAATCAAATCAACCTATCGCAGTCCTCAGCTGGTCATAGATACGCCTTTCCCAGACTGCGCCACAACACCCGAAATTCAAATTTTAAATAACCTTAAAGATATTTTTTATTCGACAATTTTTAATTTAATAACCTCAATTACTATCGTCAATGATTTTTCAATTACAATTTTAATAATTTCTTTAACAAGCTAAACGATTAGTGCATTAAATAAAATAGGTATTACATTATAGATTTGTAGACTCTTGTATGTGTAACTATTTGACATCTAAGATAAAAAAAAAAAAAGGCAAATTAATCGCTCTTTTATGTAACTAGAATATGACTTTGACCCTGAATTTATAAGAATTTATTTTCAAGCGATGTTAGTCGAGGACCAATTTGTTACAATTTATTTATATTAAAACAGAAATAAAAACAAAAAAAGCATATTATAAATACTTACCCCTGTATTCACAAACGTTGCTTAAAGTTAAGTAATGATTAGCGACTGTTTAACCATAAACTTTTAAGTCTAAACGATTCTTAACTTTAATCATCGTTTATGAATATTTTGTTATTACTAAATATTTATAATTTGTCCCTTTATCAAAGACACAAATCGATTGGACAAGTTTTCAGAACAAATAAACAGACAGCAGTCGAGATCTCTCAATAGTTTAATTGATTTTTAACTCTATTTAAATAAGATTTGTACTGAATTAAATAATGTAGTTTTAATATTTCCTGATACATAGTTAATTAATAGGTCTTTACCTATGAAATTGCCGTTTTGTATGAAAAAATTTAAACGAATTTTTTTCATGAATTTTTTATTTGTATTAATCGAAGTAATCACCCATGCAATCAATGCATCTTTGCCATCGCAGTGGCAGTTTATTGATGCCCTTCTTAAAGAAATCAGCTGGACTCGAGGCAACAAATTCTTCAAAGGCATTTTGTACTGCCTCTCGGGTATTGAATTTTTTTCCCGCCAAGAAGTTATCCAAATTCTGGAAAAAGTAGTAGTCTGTAGGCGCAAAGTCTGGTGAGTAGGGCGGATGACGGAGAGCTTCCAACCCCAGTTCTTGCAACTTGGAGACCGTCTGCTGTGCAGTATGAGGTCGCGCGTTGTCGTGCAGGAGCAGCGGAGACGAGCGATTGACCAATGCTGGTTGGAGATGCGCCAGCTTCTCCATCATTGCGTTCAGTTCTTCACAGTACACATCTGCAGTAATGCTCACCCCGTTTGGTAAGAAGCTGTGATGAATCACACCGGCGCTAGACCACCAAACAGTGACCATCACTTTTCTAGGGGTAAGTTTTCGTTTAGGGCATTGTTTAGGTGCTGAACCAGGATCCAACCAACAGAATCCATTTTTCATCGCAGGTAACAATGCGGTTCAAAATTCCTTCATTTGTGTGTCTGTTGAGCAGTGCAAGGCACGTCTCGACGCGTACTTCACGCTGGCGATCATTGAGTTCGTGGGGCACCCATTTGTCAAGCTTTTTTACCTTGCCAATTTGACGCAAATGGACCAATATTGTTTTGACGCTAACGTCGAAAGCTGCTGCTAATTCAGCCGTAGATTGTGTATCATCAGCTTCCACAATCGCCTTTAATTCGTCATTGTCGACCAAAGTCTTCGGACGACCGCGAGGTTCATTTTTCAGGTCGAAATTTCCAGAACGGAAGCGAGCAAACCAATAACAGGTGGTGCGTTGGTTTGTAGTGTTAGCTCCGTAAACGTCGTTGATGTTGCGTGCCGCTTGTGCCGCGTTGCTGCCACGACGGTACTCATATTCCATAATTACTCGAATTTTTAACGTATCCATGATGACGAAAAAGATTGAAATGCGATGAAAATGTAACACTAATCAATAAAGAAATGACTACTTTTGGAAAAAAAAATCCATGTTTTTAAAATAAAATTAATTTGAAATTAGAATTCTTAGCCAAACAAAAATTATTTTAATTTGAAATGGCCAGTACTGCAGAACGGCAATTTCATAGGTAAAGACCAATATATTGAATTATAATTTTAAACTTTAACCAAATTACGATAAGGTTGAAATTGCAATGTTCAGTTTCGATTGCATTAATCTTTTTTAATATTTCAACATTACAGCTTATCTAAGACAATAAAAATATATCATGGGTCCAGTAAATTGTGGGGAAACTTGCGATTTTATTGCCCATTAGTTATCGTAACGTATGAGATAGTTAAGGACATCCATTGAAATCGTATTTTTAATAATTCAATGTTAAGAAGACGTAATAGAGGTATTAATTTGATTTAAATAAACGTTACGTCACTTTTGTTTGAAGATGGAACCAGAATAACGTTTTTGCTAAAAGAAATATCGGATTGTTAAATAAAATAGCGTTTTCGTGAAATAATTTTAAGTTGAAATGTTTTTTTGACTCTTTTAAATAATTTTCATGAAATCTACAATTTTTTGCTAACAACTAAATAAAAGGTTTAATTCAAACACGTGTTTATTTCTCAAAAACATAATTTTATTTTGTTTTTAAGAAAAAATTTGAGTCGAGTTCTTTTAGGCAGAAGAAATGGCAGATTATCATTTTGAAAGAAAAGATTGTAACTATTGTTAGCTATATTTGCTTAGAAAGATTGCCTTTTATTTGTCGAGACATACAATAATGTTATTTTTAAACACAACTATACTTCTTTATGGATATTCTGGCGCTGGATGACGTTGATATGGGGCGCTGTTGGTAAACACTAGTGCAATTTTTTTTTTAAATGTCACTTGAAGTGTACGTATTAAAAAACAAAATGGCGGCTTTAGTTTCGATTTTGACCACGTTCCAAAATAACCTTGTAGCGCTATATTACCTATTCTATGTTATTTTTTAAACTTCAAAGTCAATCTTAAGGCAAAGGAGCATAACTGATAAGGAACTCGATGGATATTCTTTGTTAAATAGAAAAATAATCAGAAACGTATCAACATCATCATCATTTCAGCCGAAATACGTCCACTGCTGGGCATAGGCCTGCCCCCAAGCACCGCCAGTTCAACTGGCTCTGTGCTTCTCGCATCCAGCGGATTCCTGCGGCCTTCACCAGGTCATCGGTCCACATTGTGGAGGGCCTTCCAACGCTACGTCTTCCGGTACGCGGTACGTATGGTAAATGCATATACTGCCTGTTAAGCGAAAACGTGTCCAATCGCGAAAGACATACTACGTACGTGACGAATCGCGTTTGTGACCTGGAGCGTGTAATCCATAAATACCTACTATTGTCATTAACCAGGCAGGCAGGCACAGACAAGCTGTTGGTCCCGGCTGTCATTCGGTGATCTTTGACAGTCGTTACGGGTCGTCAGAAGCCCGAAAGTCTGACAACTAGTCTTACCAAGGGGTATCGTATTACCCAGTTACTGAGTTGTGGAGTTCAGATAGGCAGTCGCTTCATGTAAAATACTGGTATTCAGTTGCATCCGGTTAGACTGTGTAACGTTGTGGCTTCACAAACCGAACTTAGTCGAGTACTTACTAAATTACTAAGTGGTTAAGCACAACACTACAATACATGCCCAACACTAGTTGACTGACATTACAGTCGCTCCATGTAAAATACTGGTATTCAGCTGCATCCGGTTAGACTGGAAGCAAACCCTTGAGAAAAGGCTAGGCGGATTGATTGTCATTAAGTACCAAACCAAACGGCTGATATTGGATCATAATAATTTTCCTTTAAACAAAACCTTTCATTTTCATTATTATAACCGCCATAATAATCCAGAGAGCAGATCTAAAAGCCATTAAGCCCAGGTGTTGTAACGTCACACTACATTACTCTCTTTGTTAACTTCATATCAATTAGAAACCATTAATTTCGGAGTTTTTATTTAAAGAGTATTGTTCAGGTGTGAGGAAATTAAGTGGTAATGTTTTGGGCAATTAAGGTTGGTTTTAAAATAAATTAAGTATGTGTGTTCATACATAGTGACCTTATGGGTCAGCTCGCAGTATAAAAAGTAAATATCCTTTGTCCTAACCCAGATCATGGTTTACCTGTGTGCCAACTTTAATCGAAATCCGTTCAGCCGTTAAAGCCTCAAAAGGTACAGACAGACAGATGTACTTTCACATTTATAATATTACTAGCTTCCGGACGCGGTTTCGCTCGCGTGGTATGTCAGTAAAAAGTAGCCTATATCATTCCCCAGGGTTCAAAGTGTCCCCATGCCAAATTTTATTAAAATCGAACTAACTCACATTCGCATTTATAATTAGTTAGGATTAGGATAGTATTAAATGGCTCGTGGCTAAGTAATAACAAGCGCATGGGTCGATCCATCAGGTTAAGCTACGCTTGCCGGCGTTGGTCCGCGGATGGGTGACCATCTTTACATATCGAGACTCCTCCGTACCTCGGTAAGCACGTTAAGCCGTTGGTCCCGGCTGTCATTCGAGGATGTTTGACAGTCGTTACGGGTCGTCAGAAACCCAAAATTCTGACAACCAGTCTTCCCAAGGGGTATCGTATTACCCAGTTACTAGGTTGTGGAGCCCAGATAAGTAGGCGTAGGCATAGATTTTTACTACACATTTTGTGATTACTTAAACTCACACACTGTCTTATTAGTATTATTTGTAATGTAAAAATGTTAGGAATATTGTGATATTGTATAGGTACCTACTTTTACAATGTTTGTAAATGTGTGAGCACCATGTATCTATCACATAATTTTATTAATCAATTTATTTGTCATTGCTCCATTTTTAATTCTTACAATTTGTGGTAAAGTAATCGTATTCTAGGTGCATCGTATTCACATGTTATTATAACTGATGTATACAAAATAATGTAAACCATTTTTTTTTAAAGAGCAACGGTGGGGTTTCTTGCCCATTCTTCTCCATACGAAAACTACCTTTTGGAAGGGGCAACTAGAATCAGTTCTATTTCTTAGTTTTTTTGACGTTCAAAAGTGCCTTTAATGTGCCTATTTGAAATAAATGATTTGACTTTGACTTTGACTTTGCGTCGCTCCATGTAAAATACTGGTATTCAGCTGCATCCGGTTAGACTGGAAGCCGACCCCAAAATAGTTGGGAAAAGGCTAGGCAGATTGATTTTAGGATAGTATTAGGCATAGATTCACTTCAATGGCCTGGCTAGTGGGCGAGGGTTGTCTTATCGTGTCTTGATTACACACTCAATCAATCCTCCCTATATTTGTTAATAACCCTTCATTTCTCGGAATCAATGGGCATCACAATGTCGTTACGTCAGTGGTAATGATATACGAGTGTTACTTCCACTTTGTTTGTCGCAGGGTGAACATAATACATTGTATTTTTTTTTATAGTCTTGACCTTCTTTCGAACGTAAATTTGGCATTTACAAAGCTTTCCACGCTTTCATCATCACCGTCAGCCCGAATGTTGATTTATTATTAGTATTTACTAGCATTTCCCCGCGGTTTCCCCCACATGGATATCGGAAAATATCCCACGAGAACGTACTACTGGGATGAAAAGTAACCTATGTATTAATCCAGGTAAACAATGTATTAATTCCGTGACACATTGTTTTCTTTTACCTCTATTGGTTTACGTAGCGCACGCTAGTAAAGGTTCCACTCTCATTCGGCATTTTTTCCGACATCTTTAACATTCATCGCCATATTTCAGCCAATTTACACAAAATCTTATTAAAATTAAGTAACTTTGCCCGCGGCTTCAACCGCGTGGAGGTCGGAAATTATCCCACGGGAACGTACTACCGGGATAAAAGTATTATATGTCCCATTCCAGGCCTTGGTCTACCCATGTGCCAAATTTCATCCGTTCAGCCGTTTTAGCGTGAAAGCGTAACAAACAAACAAACAAACTCAACGCATTTATAATATTAGTAAGGATTATACAGCTAAACTTTCCCCATGAATCACTACGTCAATTGGTGAAAATATTATGAAAATCCATTTGGTAGTTTTTGAGTTTATCGCATTCAGACAGACAGGCAGGGGACTTTATAAAATGTAGTTATAGTGACTGTGCCTATTCCAACGCTATTGTGCAACGCTATTATGTCAGCATCAGCCAGGTTCTACCCGCGATGACAATATTGATTCGGTTGAAAATACATATACCTACTTTCATAGTTACAATTATTTTGTGTATGTCTTTTACCTTTAGGAAATCCATACTTTCATATTTATATTTTCTGTGTGTGCTTTACTTTTGAGTTCCCTTTCACTTTTGAAAGTCCTATGCCCAGCAGTGGACGTCTCTCGGCTGAAATGATAATGATGATGATGATCAAGTCGAAAAGAAGAGTAGAAAATCCAAGCGTTTCTAAAACTGACGCAAATAGTAGTACTCATACTTCCCCGTAGCGATTTAAACCAATTTATCAAAAGCCAAATCTCTCATAATTCTACGCAGTACGCACTACGCTCAAACGATATTTTGCGACGAAAATTTGACCCGAAAACCGTATCGACAACGATCTTGAAAATCTGGCATTAAGGCGCAGTTCCACTGCTGCGTAAGGTGTGCACAGAGAGGTTACACACGTAATCTGCGCGGTTCATTTGTTTGTCAGCCACGCATCTGTACGTAGCGATGCCGTAAGCACTCGCAATGAACGATCCCGCTTTTTTTGAAGTGAAAACTTCTTCAAGCGCGTTGAGCGATTTTTGGTAGTACCTAAATCTTATGGGTTCGCGTCACTGCAGATTTTTTTCACCATTGTCTAATTATCTAGTCACAGGCAGATTGTATAATTCGTCATATTGAACTGGGTGAAATAGGTTAGGTTAGGTTAGAACTGTGAAAAACCGCGCGCGAGACGAGCAAGCAAAGCGAGCGGAGACGCGGCAGCGGCGACGAGCGAAAAAAAATCTAGATTTTTTTTCACCAGTTTCTAATAATCAGGATTTTCGCAATATCTCTAGATTATCCCAAGGGTTTTTGGGAAAATTCGAATTATCAAATCACGCTGCGACATATACAACGTGAAGCTAACACGGCTGTGTAGTGTAATCGCGGGCAGCAATAGAACTGTGCCTTTACTTCATAGCTTAGATTCGGTCACAGAGCTCATAAAATACAAGTGAATCAGATAAGTTGACTTTGTGTTGACTTTCAAGCTATTTACGACGAAAGTCGCCGCATAGTCTGTCATTATGTTAGTTTTCGAGTTTCAGAAAGCGTAATATTCTGTGATTTTCGTAATTATTCGTAGGTATAATCATACTTAAGTCTGTTATAATGACTTGGATAATCATACTTATGGTACGCCTACTTTCTCCTGTACCTAAATCAGTTTTAATAATAATGAATTAAAAGTTTGTAGCTAGTAAAAACAATAATATAATTCATGTATACAAAATATTGTAAAACATTTTTAAAAGAGTAACGGTGGAGTTTCTCGCCCATTCTTCTCCATACGAAAACTGCCTTTTGGAAGGGGCAACTAGAATCAGTTCTATTTCTTTGATATTGACGTTCAAAAGTGCTTTTTATGTGCCTATTTGAAATAAATTATTTGACTTTGACTTTATTTAAGTTTAGCACGTTACTCACCGTTCTTATGCGCATAGTATCCAGTTCCCGAAGAAGAACCACTCCCTGTAGAGGACCCCTGCTGAGGGCGTCCCTCCTCGTCCACCTCGAGAGGCAGCGGGGTCGCCTCCATCACAACACTTACACTCACTCACTCACTTGTCACTCATCACTTTACACTCACAGCACTGTACCTGTAAAGAGAGAGGTAAGTTGTTAGAATAAAGTGGAATATTTTTAATTAATCTTTTTTTTTTTTTTTGACCTTTTAAAAACATTATTACGCAATTTCAGGGGATGTGTTGTGTAATCAACACATCCCCTGAAATTACGTAATAATGTTTTTAAGACGTATGAGGAACAGGGTGTAAAGTTCACTCATCCACCATAGAAAAGAAAAGGGAGGATCCTCCGACGACGGGTGTCGTGTCTGGCGGGCAACTGCCCAACGATTAATGTTGAATTCTTTTATATGTCTCCATCGCGCGGTAAACTCTAATTGCGCGATGCAGGACTCATGTGACGTCAGGATTTTTGTGTGACGTAAGCCCTTTACATGATGTAGATGCCACCACAGTCTAAAGATGCACAACATTGTTTTAGCAACTTGTTTTTTTGTAGCGGAATTTCTGCTACTGGCAAGATGAACTGTTGCAGTTTTGGTGGCAAAATGCGCGTATTCATAGTAAACAAAAGTTGGGAACAATTGTTGCCAGTAACATTTGATGTTGCAAGGATTAACATTGTTTCCAGTGAATGTATTTTCTTTTAGCTTCATACTTTTTATGATGTCAAGATCAAAATGAAATGAAATTCAAAGTTGTTCACAGTCGGATCTACAAAGATATATTCCGTCAACCTTTTGGCATCCAAATTCGATGCAATGCATCACTACTTAGACATCATCAATTCACTACGACCACGGGATGACATAAATAAATCATAATTAACAATGACGCACCGCCTGATCTTCTCTACTGTATTAATTGTGACTGAACTAAAAATCTATGCAATTATGACGGATTATTCGGCTCAGGACAGATTCTTGTTACGGCAGATTCTTTTTTTGGCAGATTCTTGTTATGACAGATATTTTACAACCCGCACTGGGTCCGCGTGGTGGTTCATGGCCCGTTCCCTCTCATAGATGGGAGACCTGTGTCCCAGCAGTGGGAACATTATAGGCTGATTATGCTATGACAAAGCCTATCTATTTCTACTTACCAAACAGAGCATTCACGATCTAATTTGAATGACGTAAAACCATCAGTATCGTGTTACCCAGTAAATGGGTTATGGAGTTCGGGTATGCAGTCGCTCCATGTAAAATACTGGTATTCAGCAGCATCCGGTAAGACTGGAAGCCGACCCCAACATAGTGATTATAAGTAAGTCATTACAATTCTTACTCATATCTTATTGTTATAAATTACTAGCTGCGCCCCGCGGTTTCACCCGCGTAAGTCTCGATCCCGTGGGAATATCGGGATAAAAAGTATCCTATGTCCTATTCCAGGTCATGGTCTAGCCCTGTGCCAAATTTGATCCAAATCCATTCAGCCGTTTTAGCGTGAAAGCGTAACAAACAAATAAACAAACAAACTCACTTTCGCATTTATATAAGTTAGAATAGGATAGGATAAATAACAATGATTGCTGAGAGTTTTATAAAACTCTCGGCAATCAATCATTTATAATTATCTAAATTATCTTACTTTACCGAGATAAGAGTTACATAGCGATGACTTACTAATGGTTAAAGTATCCCTTTTCATAAAAGAGTTTCAAGTAGAGGATTATAATATCAAAGGATTCCTCAAAGGGCCGCAACAAAAAATTGTTATGGATAAATATTTTTTATATTATGTTATCAAATTAAGTGTAAGCCAGAAGGGACCAAAACTAAAGCTTCGGTTCCTGTGGAAGCTAGCATTTATCGCTTTATTATCTTTACGGTTTCAAAAAGGAAAAACATCGTGAAACCATGTCGTATAACCAAAAATTTGAAGACTAATGACATCTACCAACCCGCACTGGGCCCGCGTGGTAGATTACAGCCCACTCCCTCTCGTAGAGAGGAGCCCTTTATCGACTGTCAAACATCCACGAATGACAGCCGGGACCAACGGCTTAACGTGCTTTCCGAGACACGTAGTAGTCTTGGTATGTTAAGATGACACACATCCACGGACCAAATGCAGCAAGCGTAGCTTAACCTGATCAATCGACCCGTACGGATGTTAATACTTAGCCACAAGCCACTCCAATCCAATCAAAGATATTGCCACAAACAATATGCAGATAAAAATAACACAAACATGTAGTCACAAAAATGTCTTCAAAGAATGTCTTCCTGGCAAAGGTGTGAGTTTCTGTTATCACTAGGGTCATAAACTTGAGTCGTAATATCAATACATTGTGCCAAAAGATCGTTAAAAGTAATGGTTACTATTTTAGAACACCCCTAGTTTGTAGTTCAGTGTCAGTGTTTTGTTCACGTACGCTTTTATTGTCCAGCTTGCCAAGGTCTACCTTGATAAATATACCATATTTTTGTAAACATATTTTGATTTAAAAGAGTGTCCGTGGAGTTTTTAGCCCGTTCTTCTCCATAGGTACCTACTACGCTTTGGATTGGGCAACTAGCCTCATTTTTCCTCATTTTTTCTTGCCCGTTCTTTTCCATAGGTACCTACCTGACCGACCTCTTGACAATTCAAAAGTACCTGTAATTGGTGTATTTGAAATAAATGCTTTGAGTTTGAGTTTGAGTTTGCGAAAAAGGGCCACGTCAACGTTACTTCTCATGTGCCAGGCCACGAAAACTGCCTAGCCATTTCGCAACTATGTTGGGGTCGACTTTCAGTCTAATCGGATGCAGCTGAATACCAGTGTTTTACATGGAGGTGGCCACCTATCTGACGTTCACAACCAAATTACTGGGTAGCATGATACCCCTTGGCAAGACGGACTTCTGACGACCTGTAACAACTGTCAAAGATCCACGAATGACAGCCGGGATCAACTTCTTAAGCACTGAGTAGACTATGTACAATTTTGTCCGCGACAATAGAACGTATGGAAATCTACGCAATGATGCAGTCGTAGGATAAATAGACTCAGAAATGGAGTAAGAGAAATAGAGCTATCATTTCAGTCCGGTGGACAAAAAGTCCAACGCCTACTCAACGCTTTAACGTGCCTTCCGAGGCATGGAGGGGTCTCGGTACGAAAACAATAACCGAAACGATAAAATTATAATTTATGACTACTCCAACGAAAATTACATAATTCGGCTAACCGTTCCAACAAACTGAACTAATATTCCTACCACTAGAGTACCTATAACAATAGTACGGTGATTTAAATGGACGCAGCTTGTAATATATTTAACCGTATTAAATGTCGGCCCTCGCTCGTAAACTAAGAGTCTGACATCACACATACAGGTTGTGCCAAGTGGCACTGACTGACATTTCCTTTATTGTATTATTTGTCTTCTTAATATACATATTTTGAAGTACTTTGGTCTAGTTTTACAGGGAAATCGAAATAAAAGTAAGCATAATAGCAGCATTGCCTTCTTGTAAAGTCATGACGTGCCAACAGATGCCGACTATTCCTGTTTTTAATATTGTAGATATATTGTGTTAAATTTTTCTGTTACTGTATTACTTGAGTTAATTATCTTTTTGAATGCACGTGTTTCTGTGACGAATAAACGGATTTTTCTTTCTTTTCTTTCTTTCTTTCTTTTCTTTCTTTTCGTTCTTTCTTTCTTTCTTTTATAATCAATCAACATTTTTCCCGTTGCTATAATCGCGGACCCAGTTTGGTAGATGTCACATACCTTCGAATTTCTGGTTCTAAGACATGCCGGTTTCCCCACGATGTTTTCCTTCACTGTTTTGAGAATAGTGGTGTTGAAATAAACTAATTAGCCATTTATCTCATCACCACATTCACTTAGTTCATCATCATCTGCAAGCGTAGCTTGCCCAACAATGTTGGGGTCGGCTTCCAGTCTAACCGGATACAGCTGAATACCAGTATTTTACATGGAGCGACAGCCTATCTGACCTCCACAACCCAGTAACTAGGTAATACGATACCCCTTGGTAAGACTGGTTGTCAGACTTTTGGGCTACTGACGACCCGAAACAACTGTCAAAGATCTACAAATGACAGCCGGGACCAGCGGCTTAACGTGCTTTCCGAGGCACGGAGGAGTCTCGGTATGTAAAGATGGTCACCTATCGACGGACCAACTACGGCAAGCGTAGCTTAACCTGATAGATCGACCTGTGCGGTTGTTATAACTTGCCACGAGCTCCTCCAGAGCGTATACACTGAGTTACCACAAGTAAACCGCGCGTCGCTCCGTGCGACAAAAATACTGTATAGATATCAGTATGGTATTCAGTAGTTTACACTGTGCGTAGTCTGTGAATCGGTCATGGCAGTGCCTCATCCTCATGATATATTTATTTACATCTTTATATACCTACTTACGTAGCGGAATGACCTATTCAAAATTAGATTAAAAATTATACTTTTTTCTCAAATCTTCACAAACGCCACAGGTGTCTCATATTATGATTCGACTCATCTTACGTTCTCAGAAAAAATCATGAAAGATGTTCTTGACATAGAAATTTTAATAGACTTTCTTAGAAGTTTCCCTACCATCCGGTGGTCGGGAACTTTTAATTCTTCGTATACTAATATCAAAGAGTTTGTATTTGACGGTTTCATAATCTGATGAATATTTTGCGGTTCCTGAAGTTTGTTTTAAATTTTGTGGTTATTATTTAAAATGAAGTAGGTAAATGATAACTTATTTTTTTTTGAAGATCCTCTTTTCTTCGCCTTAAACACTCTAAGATTGCTATACCTACCTACATACATACAAAAATTGCTAGCCACTTTCACGCCATTTAGCTGTTATACTCATGAAGCAATATCCCGGAGCTATAAGTAAATAAATAACATCAAAAAGGGTCCTTCCTGAATTAGGGTACGTTTCTTAGCTGAAGATGGGATGCTGCGGATATCCCCTTATTTCGTATTTCATTAGGTGAAGGGCCAATCGTAATGGAGAGCGAAATGTTTTGCTAAGAGCGTTATCACACTGAACGATTTGCCAGCGTGTTGTAAACGAAACTATTTGTGAACGTGCTCTCCGCGGGTGCAGAGCGAGCTAGCCGCGACCTCACGACATGTTCTTCGCGTTGTCACAATATTGTACACTCGCCTGTCTCGCTTTCTCTAGTGCACTCAGATTAATCGCTCGCGTTCCGCAAACGCAGCGTGCTAGTTGGTGCATACGAGGCGTGCTCGCCGCAAATCGCCAGTGCGATATGACCCTAAAATCGCGAGGTATTGAAGGATGTGCGAGAATGAAGCTATCAATGAATTTATTTGTTGACCGCTGAATATACAGGGTGTTAGGGTAAATACCGTTATCCTTGAAACCAGTGGTTTGGTTTCATTTATAGAACGTAAAATCAATGGAAAATGACAACTTTTTTTTAAAAGAAAATCTACATTTTACCACAAGAGTATTTTACCCTTTTACCCTGGGGCGCTAGGGCAACGAACTTGCGTCTCAACACGAGTGGGCGGCGCGGGACGTGACCTGACCGGCCGCGAGCCTTCAGTCAGTCAGTTGTTTCGCTAGCGAGCGAGAAAATCTTTTAATGAAAATAACGTTTTTTTTTATTGTTACTCGGTCATTTATTTTTATATTTAAGTCAACTATCCATGGTTTGAGTACCAAGGGTGTTTACCCTTACACCCTGTATTTGTATTTTTTTTAATGTGTTTTGCACTAGGTATATTTAATAATTTTGCAAGATGTCTGTGTTTGATCTGACTAGCTGTCTGTTATTGTTACGGAGATGAAACCTTGCGATGTGACAGACATTAACGATGACTTTTGTCTTGTTTTTTGGCAGCGTTGGCATCGTATGAGTAGTGCACACTGAAACCCTATTAAAATTCTGAGTATTTAAAAATAGCACACATAATATTTCTTATATTCACAATACAATTCCTTAAAACAATTATTATAACTACTTTTACTACAAGTTTTTCAATCATTCTGAAAGCTAATCTTAGTTGTTCTTTTTATCAGTAATACTTGAGCCAGTGCATAAAACCTAAGGCTCTTTCGCACGGTTTCTTTACAGTACGACGTATAAACCGCACCGTAGAAAACACGTGTCTGTAAACAAGCTTCCATAGTGACAGTGACCCATACAACACTGACGACCGGGCCTACACACGGCGAATAAACCGCGTTGTAGACAAAAAACGTGTCTGGCAACAAGCTTCATAAGAGAGGCAATTATTAATTTAGAAAAACCGACCAAGTGCATGTCAAACCACGCACAATGAAGGGCTCCTTAGTTGGGATTAATTTATCCAACAAACTTAATATTGTAGTTGAAAAACTTGTTTTCATGTTTTTGCAACTGTAAATGTAAGTTGGTCGATTATTACTCGGTAACTTTTGGAGCCTACGTAGCGGTGATAGTTTTCCTTTTAATTTCGTTATAAATACTACTGCCATGATTTTTTTCTCATATCCAAAACCAACCATTTATCTGGCAGGGGCGACACACTTGACTCTAACAAAAATTAGCACTTTAAAGCTTAATATTTCGCAAACAGATGAATAAATCCAAAAATGGTTTTCAGAAACTCACATTATTTTTAACGACCTTTCCAACGATACCAAACCATGGGTTCGACGAGAAAAAAAAACCATCGAGGTAATCTAAAAAAAAAAAATTTTATTCCCTTTGTCGGCGTGATTTGTATGTATACCCATACCAAATTACAGCTTTCTAGTACCAACAATCTCTGAGCTAAGTCGCGGACAGACGGACGGACAGACGGACATAGCCTTAGTATTAGGGTCCCGTTTTACCCTTTGGGCACGGAACCCTAAAAAGACAGACGTTGAGAAAACTATAATTAATTTCTCCAATTAACCTGAGCACCCTTTACAAGGAAACTCGAGATATATGAAGAAAACGTCAGTCACCGGCCACTTGTCGCGTCATATATATCTATGTCGTGTATTTCATGCCCGACATGACACGACAGCGCTCTCTGTCGCCGCCGACGACACGACACACGAATGCTTGTCTTGTATTATGCATGGTTGCCGGGTGCGTGCAATATGAGCCAGTGAAGGGCAACAAATGAGCATCGGTTATAATTGCATGTTATGTAGCTTCTCATCGCTCATAATTCTAAAAATGGCACTTATGAATAATGATTTATCTTCTGTTTGTTTGTGGTTATAAATGAAGAAATGTCCAAAGAAGCTAAAACTCAAAACATTTATTTCAATTAGGTAAAGAAATTAAAGGCACTTCTGAATTGTTGAGGAGTCGGTCAGACAGAAAGTTGAACCTAGTTGGCCATTCCAAAGCGTAGTATGTTTTTAAGGAGAAGAAAGGGCGGAAAGCTCCCTGACCACTCTTTTAAATCAACTCAGCCACAATGATTATGCAGCCAGCAACGTATGTAAAAATTATTTTGTCGAACCAGCTATTTGGTATCATCATAATCAACCGATAACGTTCCCACTGCTGGGACACAGGCCTCCTCTCTATGAGAGGGAGTTGGCCATAATCCACCACGCCGTCTCAGTGCGGGTTTGATGGATGTCATATGTCTCATCATGCAGTAGACAAAAGTTGTCAAACTTTTATAAGGTCTTATGAATAAATACGAGGCTTTTGGCTAATTTGTATATGTAGAATGTCATTCTTTATTTTGTAATGTGCGTTTAGTTTGTGCAGAATAAACAATTTTTCTTTCTTCTTTCTTTTCTTCTACATGTCTTTGAAACTTTGGTCTAAGACATGCCAGAGGGCCTAGACAAACTGACATTCTATCAGCGATAACGATGATGGAAAAACCAAAAATGTGTAGGACCGACATAAGCTATCGAAAAGCTTATGTCAATTCTGTTGAAAGTCGTTGTAGAAATACGAAACGCTTTCCAAGCGATTGTCACTTGTCCAGGCCCTCAGTTTCCTCATGATATTTTCCTTCACCGTTTTGAGAGCAGTGGTAATGAAATAATTTACACAAAGTAAAGCGCCTGCCAGGGTTCGAGCCTACGACCTGTAATTCGTAAGCCACGGCCGTTAACACTGGGTCACCAGGGTGCTCATTTGATATACAGGCAGCTAACTAACTTGCAAATACTTTTCTGTTCACTTATGGATAGGGAGCGTCATATTCTAGTTTTCACCCTTAAAACCTATATTTTGAGTGTGACGGTAGGTAATTGAGATAATTATGATTTTTAATCACAATAAACTCGAACCCAGACCTCCCAGAATCAATTACGGAAAGAAAAACATTTTATACGAAAAAGCGGTTGCTGTACAATTAAGTTGCCAGATAAGATAGTTCATGAAAAAAAAAAAAAAAAATTGATATTTTTTTTTTAATGTAAGTAATAGTATTTAAAGATAAACTGTTTTCCTTTTGTCGACTCACGGAGTCATTATGTTACATTATAACCGCATGATTTATTTTGTATATCTCATATCTTATGTGAAATGTTGTGTTCTTTATGAAAATAAATTCTTTACATGTACAATGTACATAAAAGTACCATTGGTACTACAAAATCACCTTTGTGCATCCAAAGTCTTAAAATTGTGTAAGGGAACGAAAAATTTAATTTAAAAAAATCATAATAAAAATGAGAAATAAAACAATTTAGTGCTAGTAATGAATTCCCCCAATACCTCAAAAAATTGTGTCCGTCCTTCAACCGAACACCCTGTATAAACATCGAAGAAATCCTTGTTTTCAGAAAACTTTTACATTTTACTAACATACCTCTTTGTTTATTCAAAACCCTGGGTTTGAAGCAAACTATTAGCTCTAAATCCTCTGATGCGAACACTAAAGGCATCTCGAATACAGTGCGATTATGTATTTTCTTGTTTATGCTGCTTGCATAAACAATTTCTTGGAACAAGGTATTCAAAAGGAATCTAGAACCTTCGTTGTTATATTGAAACTTGTTTATCTTGTATACTCTATACTAATCCTAACTAATATCATAAATGTGAAAGTGAGTTTGTTTGTTTGTAACGCTTTCACTCTAAAACGGCTGAACGGATTTGGATGATATTTGGCACAGGGGTAGAACTTGACCTGGAGAAGGCTGCTTTTCATCCTCGATAGCAGACGAAGTCGCGAGCAGGAGCTAGTATATAAAGAGAGAGAGCGAATTTTGTGAGTTTGTGTCTATGTGGAGGGTAATATCTCCGGAACCACAAAAATTCTTTCACAGTTTGTAAATTACATTATTCCAGATGGTAATGGGCTATATATTACCTATGTAAATATATTTAGAAAGAAGTACTTAACAATACTCATGAATTACTATCTTGAATTCATGCAAGACTCCGTACTCTTTGTTAGGTTACTACTATTATAATGAATACAAATAAATGTAATATAATAAATAAAATAAATTAATAAAATATAATAATTAATACACGTAAATAAAATAATTTAACCTCATGATATTATTAATAACTAATTAGAGTAACTACATAAACTTAATACTTGTAACATTATCGATAATATTTATATTTGTTTAACAATCTTGCAATCCAGTGTACTTACTCACTGGATGCTTGTTTTGTCCAATATTTTATGTTGCCTTGCCCTAACCGGGTTCATGTTGGATCTTACTTTATATACTTGTAACAGCTGATGTACACATGAATGCAATAAAGAATTTGAGTTTGAGTTTGAGTTTGCTCAGAACTTGTGCACAACGTGTCGTGAACAGAATACCGTCTTCACCTGAAAATTGCATCCGTACGAAACCAGGGCGAGTCGCTAGTATTAAATAAAGCAATTTCAATACCTAAGATTCCTTTGTAAACTTTTAATTAGGTAACTTCATAGGTTGGATTATTGGAAAAAGGAAGTTTTTTATAGAAATACTAGCGGCGTCCCGCGGTTTCACCCGCTTATGTCTCGATCCCGTGGGAATATCGGGATAAAAAGTATAAACTACATATCTGTGTGCCCAATTTTATCCAAATCCGTTCAGTAATTTTGCCCTGCAAACGGCTGATAATAATAATAACTGCTTATCTGCTATTGTAATAAAATAACTGTATAACCTTAACTTGTAAAACCTTGTCACAATGGAAACTCAATTTCCTTTCACTCTTAATTCAACAGATTAATAGAAATTCATTGAAAAATGCTCTGCCATTCACTATAGTAACACCACTAAAAAAAGTTTCGAATAAATCCTTATTGCACAAAATAACAACTATCTTTTAAAAAACCTTTTTCGTTAAAAGCACGTCTTGACACTACAAGAAAAAGAAAAGAAAAAAAAAATACACTTCACAATTCGAATTCCGAATCCGACTATTCAAATTTGGCACGGCGGGAAACTCGGTTGCTTTCCGCCTGTGGCTTGCAATAAACTGATGTTGAGTTTGGTTCGAGTCGCCACTATTTTTACAAATGTTCGAATAGCTCAGGAGCCCGACTATCTTTGTTTATTTTCATTTCATTTTACTTTTATTGCTCGTAAAAGTATTTAGATGATGTTGATGGAAATAAAAAGCTATAAATCCGTATTTAATAACGTATAGACGTAACATAAAAACCTTGTTTCTCGAAGGGATAAGAAATGTGCTGGAGTACACGTAAACTTTAACGATGACTGTTTTACGTCTCATGTAAATAAATTGGGGTTTTTATTGGACACATTTCTAGTTGGGAATTTACTACGGAATTCGAAATAACTTCATTGAATTTTGTGAATAGGCAACACTAAATAAATTTCAACAGTTTTTGGGCACTGGAATAAATGAAATGTTTACCATAGAAATATAATAAAAATGGCAAAATACGTTTAAAGTCAATGTGATGTAGTAAAGATTAGCAGCGCCCCGCGGTTTCACCCGCATAAGTCTCGATCCCGTGGGAATATCAGGATAAAAAGTATCCTGTGTGTTAATCCAGGTTATAAACTATCTGTGTGCCAAATTTCATTCAAATCCGTTAAGAAGTTTTTGTGTGAAACAGTAAAACATCACAATCAATCAACATCCATCCATCCATAGCCATCCTCACAAACTTTTACATTTATAATATTAGTAGTATTAAGTGGGATTTTACTTGCTGATAAAATGTCACTTTGTTAAGGCCCTCTGGAGTTCCGAAGATTACCCCTACATACATAAATATTCACAAACTAACCTCCTTATCATTTTAGTAAAGATTACTTTCTTGTTCTAAAAAGTTAATCTGAGGACTAGAAAAAGTGACATTCTATCAGCGATAACAAAGATAGAAAAGGCAGAAATGTTTATGACTGACATAAGCAATCGAAAAGATTATGTTGTCAATCCTGTTGAAAGTCGTTGTAGAAATACGAAACGCTTTCGAAGCGATAGTCACTTGTCTACCCTTGTAGACCCTCTGGTATTATTACTTTTTCTGGAAGCTCAAGACTAGACGCAGTTCGATATGTTAAATTTGAAGCTCACTGTCAAATTAGCCGTCATCACCATTCGCTTACCAGCAGAATATCAAGCTATGAATATATTAGATCCAGATTGGCAAATTTCGACACATTTAACTGGTACCCTAGATTCCTCTGTGTATTCACAACCAGTAGCATCTGCCGTGGCTTTTATTGCGCCAGTTCCGCAATTGTCTACACGTCATAAAATTTAAGGAGCCTGCACTATTTCGGACGCTTTGTGTTACGCCAGATACATTACACTGTGATCTAGGACGAAGCGTTTCTATGTTAATTTGAGGCAATGATGCTATGGAGGGTAATATTGCTGTGTTTCTTGAAGTCAAAGTGTTGGGAGGAAATTCATTGTTTTACATTTTCGAGTTGGCAATGTGCCCAAACTATATTATTATTAGTAACTTAGACATTTCGTCAGAAAATCATATCGTTTGGAAGATTTCGTTGAACATGAACTGGTTATGCTACATATTTTCTCAAGGAAATGAAAAACCTTGCTGAGAGTTCAATGCATTTTTTATGAATTTTCCTTGGCTCAGATCGACATAGCGTACCTATTTCTAGGAGCTCTGAGCTCACCAGAATAATCTCAGTTTAGGCTTCCTCACTTTCATGTCAGAATTTGCATGGACGCGGGACGCGCTGAATATGCACATAATATGTCTATGTGCATATTTTGGGCATACGCGATCGGTTGCCTTATTCATGCGTTGTTCTTGTGGAAATGTGACCTAGTGAACTTACTGCAGTATACGCATATTTAACTTACGAATACCGTTTCTTACTCGTAAAAAAAAATCCACAAAAGCATACTTAACTTATTATTGACTTGCTTTTGCTCGCAGCTTCGCCTGCGAGGTGTTCGAGATATATCTCACGGGAACTTACTACCGGAATAAAAATAATCCTAACCCAGGTCTACCTGTGTGCCAATTTTTTTTCAAATACATTAAGTCGTTACAACGTGAAAAGGTAACTGACAGACAGACATACATCCATGTGCCAAATTTCATTAAAATCTGCTCAGCCGTTTAGGCGTGAAAAGATAACAGACATAGACACAGATATTAATGTGCCAAATTTTATTTATATTTAAATCTGCTCAGCTGTTAAGGGTAACAGACAGTATTACTTTCGAATTTATAATATTAGTATGGATGGAAAAAAACAAATTACTTTTATTATTGATTAGGGATCAAATCTAGAATCTCAGCGTCAGACGGCACGTGCCGTTAAACCAATGAGGCGGGAAATTAGCTTCGAATCTAGGACAAAACATTTATATGCTAATATAAGAAGCTTAGCCCTCGTACCCACTGGCGATTTTTAATCGCTTGCTGGATTTTCAACGCACTGCTTACCGCCGAGAGTTGAAAATAAAACAATGTGTTATTTTGACGCGCTGGGATGCACACCGTTGGATTCTCAATGCTCGGTTCAACACCAAGAGTTGAAAATCTAGTTCGCGATAAATCGCGCGTTAAAGAATTGCCCGTGCGTACCTGGGCTTACTCAAGACTCAGTGGAGAAATAGATTAGGTACGAACGTTGTGCACTGAGCTGGCGAGTCCTTTGTACGCGGACACAATAAATTATATTCAGGCTTTTGAGGCTCTTGTTTAGAATGTCACTACTCTTTCTTTGCGTAAATAATGTATGTAGATTAGAGAGAACATGTATAGGTTTACGTTTCAGAAAGAATTGAATGATATTATTTAGAAATTAGAAGTTAACTTTTTATAAATGGCGCGACTCTCCGACTATTTATTTAAATCAACAAAGTCAAGTCATAACTTCAACTTCATACTTTTTATTTATTTTTATATTTACCTAAGTAAAATATAAAACAGTCAAATCGCATCTAACACCGACTACAAAAACTACGAAAAAAATAATACATTTTATTAAAAACCAGCAGTGATGGACGACTAAATACCTAAAACTTTAAAATAAGCTTCTTTTTAAGCAAAAATAAAACTAAAAGCAGTCATAAACATATTCAAAAACTTTATTAAATCCAACACATTTTTAACGTCCTAGCTCCCCGAGCATAAAATCTTGGCATATTTCCCGCGACAGATTCTGACGGCTAGAAAAAAGAAGTGCTATTTTTTCTTAATGCTTTTATTAACAAACGTATATCATCTTTTGGTCCCCATTTAGATCAAGACGTACATGTTATTATTGTCCTCCTTTTTGTTCAAAAGAATTTATTGCCGCACTGAAAAAATATTTCTTTCATTGATAGTTTTTTTTTTGTGGGTAATATTGTTTTTCTAATTTTATCTGTCATTTGTTTTATAATTTATCAACGGTTCTGATGATAGGATAAATGGCGTAATTTATTTTTTATTTATATTGGGGCGCGTTTTGGCCGCGATTGTACTGATTTGTTTAAATTATTTTGATGTGCTGGTATGTTTTGATTTAGCTTTATTTTGTATGAAGTTAATTCAGCCAACCAACCATTGAAATAGATTTCATAATCTTCGTTTCAAATTATCCAAACGAAGGAAATCTATGGGTCTGTAGAAATGGAATAAACAGCTTTAAACATATTTATTTTTATTTAAATATACAGCAAACTTTAAAGTAAACGCGCACTCATACGAAAGAGAAAATAAAGTGACAACTTGTCAAAGTACACTCGACTACACAAGTGGTTTGCAATTTAAATTTGCACGCAAATTAATGACATGCACGCCGTCAATTTGACGGCTCACAACCAACCATTACCGAATTCATGGCGCCGCCGGGACTTGGAGGGGATCGCAATTCGGATAATTAACGCGAATTTTGCCGAATTAAGTGCAAAGGGTATGTCTGTATTTCTGTGTGGATTTAGAAATTAGTTTTGGGTGTTGTATTTGGGATAATCAGTGCTGTAAATTGATCTTATTTCTTAATCATTTTGTTAATCCTGTACAAAGTTTAGTTGGTTTGGATTGCTGTAAAAATCTGCTCTATATTAGAGATTCGTTATTTTTTTAATTAGTCATTATTTATTTATTTAATACTTTAAGCACACAAATGCACAGAGGCGGACTTAATGCCAGGCATTTTCTACCAGTTATCCTTTGGGTGATGCAGAGACAAACAGTGGTAGGTGCAATAGCGAAAGTTGTGGAATAAATATTATTTAAATACATAAACCTATTAAAACTATATATATATATATAATAAACCTAAATATAAGAACAAATAAATACACATAGCTACACGAACATACTAAAACAAATAAGACAAACAATGGGAAAACATTACCGTTGTGATGATACTGCCAGCTTCTTGCGAATGTGCTCTCGAACTTTAATTTTAAAGGATAATCGGTTGGTATAAAAATTAATAATAATGCATATAATAATGCATAATGTTCTTATTTCAATTATTTTATGTAAATAAAACATTTAACGATGAAACGTTGCTATATTTACTTAAGTTTAAAACGCAAAGAAGAAAAAATAAAGTGATTTAAGGAAAAAGCTTCATGGTAAAAGTAAATTGTTTTTCATAATAAGTTCGGGCCGCCTATATGGGCTAAACCGCCTAAAAAGTTTGGTGCTCATTACGAGTAGGTGTATGTGAGAAGTGTGCCTTTACTCAAAAGCAGTACGCCGGCAAAAAGACGTGTTAAAGTGGTAGCATGTGGCATTCAGAACCTCTTAAAGCCCCTGGGGGAAAGCGACATGAATTTATGTACCTACATTTATTATTTTATAAGTTTAATGCCACTGCCCACGTTACTCAGGTACTCGAAAATTACAAATCGTTCAAACGATACTTTCAAAATATTCACCGTGTTTTTTTATTATTTTTAACACGTTCAACATAAACTCCTGTACCTACCACTTCACATTTTCTATTTTTTTAAAGTAAATATTTATTTTATCTAGCACTTTGCTCAGTGAGTGTACTCTGCGTATTGAATTTGCAAATAATAAATATTTATTTCATAGAAATTCACTGTATCATGGCTACTGTTGGTATTAAACATTCAAAAATCTACTCAGCCTTTTCCCAACTATGTTGGGGTTGGCTTCCAGACCAACCGGATGCAGCTGAATACCAGTATTTTACAAGAAGCGACTGTCTATCTGACCTCCAAAACCCAGTCACTGGGTAATACGATACCCCTTGGTTAGACTGATTGTCAGACTTTCGGGCTTCTGACGACCCGTAACGACTGACAAACATTAAACATTAAATTAAATTATTAATAAATGATTAAATGATGAATGATTATGATTAAATGTTATTAAAAATTAGTATAATTAAATAATCAAAAGGCCAATTCAGAAAGAAAACAGAAAAAAGAAGTTCAGAAAGTCTGACAACCAATCTTACCACGGACTACCGTGTTATCCAGTAACTGCACACGCTACACGGCACAGCTCACACTGTTGGTCCCTCACACAACGTCAACGAGACGTTAAGGAGAAATGAGTTAATTCAAACTGAACGTGACGTTCTGGTAGTGGGTTGCGGTGGACACCCGGCCAAAGTAAATGTATGTATCTCTACTTATACCCCATTTGAAATAAGATTAGACATTAAAACAAACCCTTTTACAGTCCGTTCAACCGATTTTGACTTCTATACCGTAGGCATAAGGATAGCATTAAAAGTTACACAATACCAACTATCTACTGCGGCTGCCATTTGTCATGCCCCCAATGCAATAGAATTCAAAATCGGTTGAACGGAATGTAAAAAAGGCTTATCTATACGTCTAATCTTATTTCAAATGGAGTATAGGCGCCATTGAGATTCAATGTAAACTAGAGAAGCTATTACAAACTAAATACTTACGTGTCCCCGCGGATGTCAAACGTGGCAACCGCGGTGTATGCGTATTCAGGTAGTAGACTGAAGGCTCTTACATACTGGCGCCGCCGCATTGTTAGCCGTGAAGTTTTCTCAAAAATTGTTTTGTTAAAAGTCCCGTCGCGCGACATGTCGCGCCAGTATGTAAGAGCCTTGAGACGTTTGTTGTACCACCCAACAACATGTTGCGCAAATATATTGTTCGCGGCGTCTGTTCTAATTTACATTCAACCTCAATGTTCGGCGCCGTCATCTCGTTCTTGTTGACGTGCCATTGACGTCCCGTTGACGAGGCGGTGGTCAAACGGCCTTACTGTTTAACAAAACTGTCTTTACCAACTAGTAGAAAACTGTCTTTGATGATTAATTATAAAAATTCTGTCTGGTAAATGATAAATGACTTTTATTTCTACTAGATTTTAACCAATACTTTTACATGTCAATCACATTTTTTTTTATCTAAAAATTGTAATCTTTCTTCATACATACTAATATTATAAATTCGAAAGTAACTCTGTCTGTCTTTATGTTACTTTTTCACGCCTAAACCACTGAACGGGTTTCGATAAAATTTGGCAAGGAGATAGATGGCACGCCGTGGAAGGACATAGGCTACTTTATATTGGCATACCACTCGGGCGAAGTCGCGGGCGGAAGCTAGTATATTTTTTTAAGATATCACGCGAGCGAATATAAGTATGGATGTTACTCAGTGATAAAATAGCATTCTACTAGTCAAATAATTTTTAAAATCAGTCCAGTAGTTTTTGAGTTTATTCCTTACAAATCTTTTCTCTTTATATTATTAGTGTACATAATGCCGACTGCCTCATTGGTCTAGCAGTCGCAAGCGCTACTGCTGAGCATGAGGTCCCGGGTTCGATCCCCGGATCGGGCAGTGTTATTGGGTTTTTCATCTAGAATATCTCAGTACCAGCCCGGAGTCTGGATTAGTGCCCGGTTGATGGTAATCGGCTCGCCCCCCCATTTACATGGGACTTAAACATAACTGGTGAAATGACCCACATTTCATCTACCTACTACAATCTTTGTATAACCCTTCGGAGAATACAGCCGTGATGATAAGTTATCTACATAATGCAAATATTTGTGTTTAACCACGGAAACGATGTATCCTTTGTGAGCATAAACTTTCAGCAGAGAGATCTGACATGCACGACTGACATGCAAGCAGCCAGCCATGCGCGAAGACGGGGTTTATACATATGCTAACTGTGTATGTATGACATGTGTTTTCTAATGTAAACTGAGAACTAAAACATTCCAGGAAATTGAAAAGATAATAATCCGCTTTACCATTATTTTTCTTTGTCGTACAAAAACTTAACGGTATTATTATTACTAGAGGCATCTCTCGCGTGGACTCTATTTGTAAAATAAAAGTAACCTAAGTTACTCGCATAAAACATCAGCTATCTGCCACTGATACTCCCGTCAAAATCGGTTCACCCGTTTCGGAGATAAGCCGGAACAAACAGACATAAAATGAAAAAAAGTTTTTTGTGATATTTACCGTATGTTATACTTTCATAAGCAATAAGTAAAAAGCTGTTATTTTGACATTACAAACAGACACTTCAATTTTATTTATTTGTACTCGAGAACTCCTGCCTACGGTTGCGGGAAAGTCCGAAAGGGATACCGGGGCTCTTGGCAACAGGCAACTGAAGGAACACGTGGGTTTTAGTCAGTAAAAGTCTGACACGCCCTCCCGCTCCACCCAGAGCAGGAGAAATCATTTGATGAATTCCCACACTCAAATATGTTCCTGGCCATCCAATTTAGAATCCACGGCTAATAAAGAGAGAGCCGTTGACCGCGAACACAAGTCAAACTGTGTCCGTGTTCGCTTTGCTAATTTACATCCAATATGAACCAAATGTTCCCTGATCGATGTTCACCATGTTCTGTTCGTTCGTGCCTAACTACTCGGCTAAACGCAAAAATAACATCACAAACAAAATGACTAAATAAACGTCAAACAAAATATCTATGTTTATATTCAGCCAGTTTCAACTACTGTTGACCCGAAGTGTTCATCAAGATGCAATATAAACACTGCATGGTTGTCGAGTGCATCACAAACACGTGGTCAGTTTGAATTGTGTGTTCATTTAATAATAGCTATATTCATCTCTGTTATTCATACAAATACAGCCTGTTACTGTCACAATGTCCGGTAAACTACTGTTGCCAAAAAAAAAATACAGTAGTGCGTGTGTCGACACACTTGCGCCCTCCCATCTTCCTAGCACGGTGGGCTGTGCTGGGGCTGCTGCTGCACGTGCGGGAAAACCTCAAACGGCGCATCCTCCATCCTGATACCCCAATCTTGCTAAAAAACGGCGCAGATACTCCAATCTCATGTTCGAGCCGTTTGAGGTTGAAACCCTAGGGCCAATTCTTGGGCCATGGGGTCCGAGTGCTCACTTAGTCTATCAAGAAATAGCCAAGCGGTTGGTCGACTCTTCACGTGACCAGAGGGCTGGCCTATTTCGGCCAAAGAATCATCGCACAGCATTGCCATACAACGTGGCAATGCTGCCAGCCTCTTGGGCACTTTTCCTGCTGACGTAAAGACTACTCACAAAGCTAAACAGAACTAGTATCTAATGATTTGTCAGCTAACGAAGACAGTTCCCAATCCAGGTATAGATTATGTCAGATAGTTTAATTTAATCCAGCCGTAATCCTGTCGCCACCGGAATACATTAAATAGTAACAAGCAGATGAATTAATAATCTCATTAATTCTATTACTCTCAAGATCTAGGAGAAACTGTGGATTAATATTAATACACACGATAGTACAGGAAGCAATAAGGAGGAAGAGCTCGTGGCTTAGTAATAACAGCCGCACGGGGAGATCCATGAGGTTAAGCTACGCTTGCCGGGGTTGGTCTGTGTATGGGTGACCATCTTTACATACCGAGACTGCTCCGTGCCTCGGAAAGCACGTTAAGCCGTTGGTCCCGGCTGTCATTCGTGGATCTTTGATAGTCGTTACGGGTCGTCAGAAGCCCGAAAGTCTAACAACCATTCTTACCAAGGGGTAACGTATTACCCAGTGACTGGGTTGTGAATGTCAGATAGGCACTCGCTCCATGTAAAAAACTGGTATTCAGCTGTATCCGGTTAGACTGGAAGCCGACCCCAACATAGTTGGGAAAAGGCTAGGCAGATTGATTGAGTAGAGGAAGCAAAATAAAACTGTCTGAATCTACATATCATCATCATCTGCCTAGCCTTTTCCCAGATGACAGCTGGGACCAACGGCTTAACATGCTTTCCGAGACGCGGAAGTTTTCTCGATGGCACAAATCGACCGCGGCAAGTAGCAATATTTCCGGAAATTACATTTACATGTAAATAAACTGATTCACAATTATACAAACAAACCATAACTTCAGCTTCTTATTATAAAACCAATATGTTGCCACCAGGAAATAACAGAACTATACAACATACATCGTTCTCAGAACAAAGTTACAACACTTGTATTATTTCAAGTCACTCAAGACCGGAGCACAATTTGTAAGACAAACATACAGATATTTACACTAGCAGTACATTAGCTTTCAGAATAACCTATGTACTCTGTGTACTGGAGTACACAAACTCTGTATAATGTTCGTGTACTTCGCCATTACAGTGGAGTAGTTCTCTAGTTGTTGCATTAGTAAGGGATACGGAGTGTAAAAAGTAAATTGAGAAAGGAAATACAGGCTACTGGGTATTTGTATAAGTACTAATGTGAAGAAGTTTATTTTATTTTATTTTTTTATAGACTTTAATGTGAAGAAGTAGGGCAATTCCTGACTAGTTGTGGGGTGTATCGAGGGATAATGATTATCATTCTAGTAAATCAATCTGCCTAGCCTTTTCCTAACTATGTTGGGGTCGGCTTCCAGTTTAACCGGATGCAGCTGAATACCAGTATTTTACATGGAGCGACTGCCTATCTGACCTCCACATCCCAGTAACTGGGTAATACGATACCACTTGGTTAGACTGGTTGTCACACTTTCGTGCTTCTGACGACTCGTAACGACTGTCAAAGATCCACAAATGACAGCCGGGACCAACGGCTTAACGTGCTTTCCGAGGCACGGAGGAGTCTATGTGAAAATGGTCACCCATCCACGGACCAACCCCGGCAAGCGTAGCTTAACCTGATTGACCCGAGCGGCTGTTATTACTTAGCCACGAGCTCCTCCATATCATCTAGTAAATAAGAGCTATCATTCTAGTAAATAAGAAGTAATATTAGCAGAATTCTATCACCACACCAAATAACCAGGGTTACTTGTAATAATTCGACATTTATCCGTCAGGAGTTGATAGGCCAGAATGCAACAAATTGAACCCCCCATAATGTATGGTCGAAATTCAATAGTTTTCGAGATATTTGAATTTTAAGGGTTTTTCGATATTAACCCTAAGCTTACAGAATAGGCAAGCTGTTTTAGTTATTTGTACGAATAATGTCATAATTTTTTTTAACGAGAATTTTTTTTTGTAGATAGTATTGGTAAGATATTATTCTTAAATCGCTCTTCGTTTTAATTATTTTGTTGAATTAAGTACGTACTTTTAATTATGTTCATAAATTAATTGAAGTGACAGCTACGATATCATTTTTTTTAATGGTACCCATTCAATACGTAGTTTTTTATTTTATTTGGAACTAGCTGTGCCCCGCGTTTTCACCCGCGTAAGTCTCAATCCCGTGGGAAGATCGGGATAAAAAGTATCCTATGTGTTAATCCAGGTTATAAACTATCTGTTTGCCAAATCCATTCAGCCGTTTTTGAGATTGAGTAACAAACATCCAAACACACAAACTTTCACATTTATAATATTACTAGGATTAAATGTCAAATTGGAAAAGCTGATAGGGGTATCAGCTCCTGACGGACATAGTACGTCGAATTTCAGGTAACCCTGTATAAAAATATGTACATTATGAGGAAGGTTATCACAGGGAATCCACCTTTTCAGTAAAATAGTATATTTGGGTGTAAAACAGTTCACAGTTTAACACGTACAAAACATTGGGAACGAAAACCCTAAATAAAAAGTTCGCGTAACTATATGGCGACACGAGTCAGGCATGTGGCCACGGCGCACGCACCTGCCCCGTTATTTGATAGTTTCCTTTTATGATCGGACTATATTCCGCAGATAGCCATCACGCCAGATTGATTAATTAATTGAACCTACTGCCCAGATTTTTGATGCAATCCCTAGTCATCAATGGATAGAGAATTTATCTATTAGTTGCCAGAAATTGTCGTCTTGCTGATCTTGGTTTTGTTATTGTTATTAGTATTTAACTTTTTATTTATTTTTACGTCGATGGTCCTAGTTTATCATTTATAATTTCTAGTTATAGCTATAAATAGCTATATGTAAGCGGGCACGCCTTTTGTGCCTAGAGACTTTTATTTAGATATTATTTTGTTTACATTTACTTTTTATTTCTGCTTGAGTACAAGTTCTTGATTTTAATAAGAGGTATTTTTTTTTTTTTTTTTTTTTGTTTGGTATAATGGCGTGTGCTAGCTTACATAATGGCTAATAATTATATTTAAGTTTTTGTGTTCCGTAATGTGAATGATTTTGCATACTATTGTATAGGGTCAATTTTCTAATTTTTTTCTAACTAAACAGACGGCTGTGCTGCTGAGTTTGTTCCGCCACTTCTTCTTCCCAGCTAAAGCACTAGGAAGTGGTGAAGGGTAGGCGTTTTGGGGGACTGTCTTATGTAATTTTGACGTTCGAAAAGTGCTGATTCTCAGCCTAGTTTGAATAAATGACTTTTGATTTTGATTGATTTTGAATTTGAAATCCCACGAGAAACCGCATATTTACATGATGGAACTAGAATGTTACATTTTATTTCAAACAATTTTAACGGCAATTGTATTTTGTACACCACATTTCTCTTAGCAATATTTTTGACAGTAACATTTCTAAAAGCTGTTTTATTTTCACAGTTTTTTCAACTCAATAGTTACTGGTAATGATGCAAGCAGTTGGCATACAAAAATATTATTAAAAAAACACTACACATTTATCTTTGCTTGTGGCGAAAAACAGAACTAAAAATGAATGTACTAGATTTGACAGAACTTTGACATCTTACCTTTGTAAGTGGCGCCGCTATGACATACTTATTTAAGTTTGTCAGTCTAAATATTGTTTTCCTAGTGACGTAATGTCACTGTCGCATTCATTCATGAGCGGATGGCGTGGGTGACAAATGACACCGGAAATAAGAAAAAATACTCTGTACAGAACATCTATCCGATACCGATTCAGAAGTTATGAAAGACTTTTATTATGTCGCTATGAGTTATTTTTGGCGTGTGGCCAAAATTGGAACTAAAGCCGCCATTTTGTTTTTGAATACAACTACATGTGTATGTGACATTTCTCAAAACAATTGCACGTCATTCGAAGTCAACGTCAAAGTCAAATCATTTATTTCAAATAGGCACAAAAGGCACTTTAATTTGAACGTCAAAAATTCGATCGCCATAAGATTTACCTTAGATTTCTGGTTAAAAAACGGCCAATTGCGAGTCGGACACGCGCACGAAGGGTTCCGTACCATTACCCATAAAAACGGCAAATAAATCACGTTTGTTGTATTCCCATACAACAAACGTGATTTATTTGCCGTTTTTATTATTTTAAATATTTATTTTATTCTGTTTTTTAGTATTTGTTGACGGCAACAGAAATACATCATCTGTGAAAATGTCAACTGTCTAACTATCACGGTTCATCAGATGACAGACGGACAGACAAACAGACGGACAGCAGAGTCTTAGTAATAGGGTCCCGTTTTACCCTTTGAGTACGGAACCCTAAAAACTACCTGGAATTCAGACTGCTCCATTAATATAAAAATACTTTATTCAGTTTCATTAATTTCTGCTTCCTGTAATTTCCCGTATTCACATTATTTCGGTTTTAATCCGGGATTATGTCGAGTTACTATAATTGTAGGAACGGTAATTATTTTAATAACTTTCCGCGTGAAAAGATTATTGTTTTTACTGCATTTATTGTTCGTCGGAAAATAATGGTTACGATGAATTTAAATCATGGTTCTTGGTTTATTTTTATAATTGTTTAACAATTGGTATTCTATGACCTCCACATGGGTTTTATTAAAGGTATTTAATTATTTTAGGGTTATAATAATAATGACACTAAGATGCTGATACTATCTTTCATCTTCCGAGCTCTGGGATTGCCCTGATAGCCGTGGAATATTTTTCTCGACTACTCAAGCATCTCAGGATATGTGGCCCCCTTGTCGCTACGTCACTTTGTGCTAGCGACAGTTTAATCTAATTTTGACATCTCTAACCAGCTCTGACCTTAATTATTAAGCACTTATTCGAAATCAGTATAGATAAGTAAACAACATAAATGCAGCACGACCCATGGAACCATAGTGTGAGTTTCAGGAATGAACGCATTCAAATTTAATTTCTTAAACAATATTGACATGATTACTTTGTAAAGTATTGTATTATTTCAATTATTGTGAATGTGAGGACTATGTGGATTTTTATTACACGACTGCCCAAATGGTTCATGTATGTATGTATTTATGCATGTTTGTATGTATGTGAGTTCCTTTATTCCACCATAACTTTAAAATGCCTGAACGGATTTGGATGTGTGGGGTATCGTTAGAATTCTAACATCATCCCGAGAGACATATGTGATGTTTAAAAAAAAAAAAAACAATATGGCGTCAGTATGGCTCCATTCTCAAATGTGAAAAATAAAAAAAATCTTCAATTATTTACAATATGGGTATCCAATTGAAGGCCTTGATGAGCAAATTCGAAACCTATATAATTTATTGGCATACATTTTACAAAGGTAGGGTGTACTGTGTACATGCAAAAAAAAACATTACATTTTTGGCTGTAAACGATTTATTCTGACTATAGTAACACTGGAAATGTCTAAATGAGTGAATGGTTTGGTAGATGATTGAGTTATTATTATAATTCTTTATGTTAACAATTATTTTTTATTCAAGTAATAAAAAAAAATTGTTAACATTAACAAAATGCCAACTATTGCATAGCGGTAAAAAAAAGTACCTGAACTTCCAAAAGAATAAAACTTGTCACTAAAATGTATAAAATAAAAATAAATAAGTAAAAACTTAAAAAACACGACTGCCCTGCTAAAAAACGAACTAAAAAGTAAAAAACAAGTTGATAAAAATGTCATTGCAGTCGGGAGACCTCTTAGACAGATCCACTCAAATCATTGTGGTACTTTCCTCAAAAACCCATTTCAGACGCTAATCTACATGGTCCTCATATGGCTTGACCAAGACATTAAAAGAGACTGCGACCTCTGAGTTTGTTTCGGCCGTTCTTCTCAGAGTAGTCAGATAGGAAACGCCGACCTCATCTAGCTTATTTTTTCATATGACGTGTAAAAGTGATTCCAATATCCTATTTACAGAATAAACAATTTCATTTCATTTAATTTCAATAAATTATTATATTCTATTCAGAGGGGTGTTTCCCCTATTTTTAAGAATGTTCGCATTCTGATTTCAGTCTCAATCTGTCAAAAATACCTTAATCTCATCTCTTTCCCATCCCATAAGCGTTTAACCTACAAAAATTTCCCATCTCTTGATTTATGTCAATTTTTTGACATTGATTGTCGCTGAGATGAGATCTCAATTAGATTTCGAAGGTTTTTTTTGTTGAAATTACGGGAATTAGCTTTCAGTTAACGTGCGCTGTATGTAAACTCAACATTAATCTCCTCACATGATCTGATCGAGAACTATGTCTGGACTTTAAAAGAGACTTTGACCCCTGAGTTTGTTTAGTCAGATAGGAAATGTCGACTCCATTTAGCTAGTTTTTTTTATGTAGTTTAAAAATGATTATCCTACTATCCGATGACCTTGTAAAGGCCGCAGGAATTCGCTGGATGTGGGAAGCACAGAACCGGTCGAAGTGGCGGTGCTTGGGGTAGGCCTATGTCCAGCAGTGGCCGTCTTTCGGCTGAAATGATGACTTTGTAAAGTATTGTATTATTTCAATTATTGTGAATGTGAGGACTATGTGGATTTTTATTACACGACTGCCCATATGGTTCATGTATGTATGTATGTATGCATGTTTGTATGTATGTGAGTTCCTTTATTCCTTTATATATAAAATATATTATTTTTTCTATATAAAATAACTTTTGGAAAAAATAGGTCACTTTATTAATAGAAATGAGTTCATGAGTATAACTCATGCCTTAATAAATAAGTGACCGAATTTGATTTATGACCCCTAGGTTGGTAATATAAGAAAGTGACCTATACCATAAATTGGTCCCTTTATGATTATAAATTGTAGCAAAACTTACGCCCACAAATCGGCACTAAACTGACGAAAAGTTTAATCGGTCGCTACGGTACTAAACTTGACACGTTCAGCTACATCCACTCGCGGTGCAGTACTGATTGCGTCCCTTTCACTCTGGTGCGGGGAGTGTTAAGTGCTTAAAATTAAAAACAAAGAGACCGAAAAGCCCTCTATCCCTCTCTGACCATTAATGGTCTGTTTTTTAATATAAGTGTGATAAAGTGTACTTTTTTTAGTCATTTTGTATATTTAACTCATTTTACTAAAATTTTGAGATAGGTCACTTTCGTTCTCAGCGTGCGATATTTCTAGCCAATTAAGAATACCAGTGTCGTCCTATGAACATCGCTGTTCATATTAACTGAGTATTCTGTGTAGGTATTATTAAGTGTTCAATTATTTATTTTCAATCCTAGAATCTAACTGTTTGGCGAGACGCCAACGATAATATCGTGCTCCTAAGATAGGTGTACACTGTTGAATTTCAAAAGAGTTGTGGAATTTAATAGTTAAAAGAAATTTATTGTTCTTTTTTAGGGTTCCGTACCCAAAGGGTAAAATGGGACCCTATTACTAAGACTCCGCTGGCCGTCCGTCTGTCTATCTGTCCGTCTGTCACCAGGCTGCTTCTCATGAACCGTGATAGTTAGACAGTTGAAATTTTCACAGATTGTGGTATTTCTGTTGCAGGTATAACAAAACATACTAAAAAACAGACTAAAATAAATATTTAAGGGGGCTCACATACAACACGTGATTTGTTTGCCGTTTTTGTAGATAATGTTACGGAACCCTTCGTGCGCGAGTCTGACTCGGACTTGGCCGGTTTTTTTTTCTCATTGTTCAACTGGTCGCAAGCGCTACTTGATACTTCAAATTAATGAACCTCTTTTTAAGTTTTGGCAACTAAGCTGGGGTACCCTAACCAAACAGGTTAGGTTAGAAATGTGACCAACCTCGCGCAAGCCGAATTGGTTACAGTAACTAAGCTAGGGTATCCCCACCAAATAGGTTAGGTTAGATCTGTGATCAAAAGCGTTCGAGCCGTGCGAGCGAAGCAAGCGGTGGCACCAGCTGAAGAGCGCTAAATCCAAGTTGGTTGCAGTTTCTTGGCTATTTAGGACACCAAAATAGGAATTATTTGAGGACCACTAAAAGAGGCGCAATCATTATTTTAGTGTGTTCAATAATATTTTCAGGAGCGCAAAACGGGAATTATTTGAGGTTCGATTAAATAAAATTCCTTTTAAATCTATCAGATTTTCGTACTTAACTCAATCCAGATTTAAAGCGGCATTCATGCCTGTATATCCTTTCAGAACACGGGTCTAGATATAAAGAGTCAAAATACCAGGTATTCTGTTAGAAAAGAGGTCGCATTTACAGGAGAATAAATAGATTCTCATTTGTTTGCAAACTCGAGAACGTTGGAAGGTATTTGTGAGGGAAATGATTTAATTTTATACCCGTAGAGGTGAGGAGGTTTATTTTCATAGCAGGCTTGTTTTTTGAGGTAGAAAGTGCCCTTTAGCCCAGAATGGTCAGGTTCGTAGTACTCGCAACCGGCGTGCATGTATGACCAGCACCCTAATTGCGATCAATCACAATCTGAATCGTTTTGAAACAGATTGCTAATATATAGCTTCAGAAGTTCGAAAAAAAATCTGCTCAACAACGTAAATAACGCAATGATTGTTGTTGAACAGTCAAAATGAAATAGATTTGTCTTAATCGTGTATAGCATCATTGTTAACAGATGTATGAAAGTAAGCGAGGCAAAAGGAATATGTAAGGATCGTAGTAGGCGTTGTATAGTTTCTGCCTGAAAAAAGGCGTGAATTTATGTGTGTAAACGCGTTTTTGGTGGGTTTTCTAATTTTCATAGATACCTAGTTATGTGAATATTGGAGCCGATAATTCATTCGGACGGCTAGTTACACCTACGGATGTTAAGCATATAATCATTAAAAAAACGTTCAAATATTATGTTGTTGTTCAATAAAGTAATTAGGTAAAATTATTTCTGTATTTTGTTAAATGATTAATAGAATCAGAATAGAATAGAATACTCTTTATTATGTACCTACACCATAAAAATTACAACGAAATAAAAAAATACAGTCAACAACAAAAAACAATCAATCGGCGCTATTGTATCCTATTCCTAAACTATTCGTAGTAAAGTAAAGATCTAATACTCATTGTATTAGATCTCGGTAATATGATGTTCATAAAATAATTTAGTTTATACTTAATATTGTGTGGTTACAGATCGGCCGATTTTATTGAAGTACCATAACGTATTTATTTATGTTTTTAATTTTACAAGGCTTGCCTCATGGCGATGCTTGGTCAAATTATAGCCTGTATTTTATTTATATTTTATGTTATGCGCTTTCGTTTTTATTTTAATTTAATGATTGCGGGTTATGGAAAACAATTATATTTATGTCGCCAATCAGCACTGTTGTGACTGTAATACTTAATTATGTAAAAATTAAAAGTAAAAATGTCGACGCAGTAGTCAGCCTGCCTCAATTTTACGGCGTAACAAATGATGCAATAAAAAAAAGAGAAAGAAAATTAATTTCATTTAATAAGGTTTTAATCGAATCTGATGAATGATGCAGATCAAAAGTTGTTTTTTTTTTTGTAAACCATAAACCTAACTGCAGGCTGACATTATCGCGTCGCGATTAAAGCCTTTTTCTAAAAAAAAAATTTAAAAAAAAACCTAACTGTGCCGATTTTATTACAAAAGAAAATATATACATATAATTCAACGCATAGGTATCTAAAACCTAAATACTTTCATTTTATTAGGTACAGTTGGCGGAAAAGTTTTGCCATTCCAATTTAATTATTATTAACAAAGGTCGAAAATCTTTGATTGGTCACCAACAGGTGTCACCACTGTGAATCTAGTGAAAACATATAAAGTACGAAAGTAAGGTACAATAATTTTGTTTATAAGTATCTAGTCTAGACATAATTAATCTAAAAAAAATATAATTTAAAACGGCGAGAGGACGCCCTGCCTGTCCTCTTATCATTTTTCCTTATTTTTATTTACCCACGGCAAGGACGAGAATTTATAATCATTCATAAAAAATAAAGTAAAGTAAATAAAATAAAAAATAGTGTTTTTCACGAGTTATTCCACTAATCCCCCTTGACAATCCCCATCAATGGGGACTTGTGAACTTTTTGTCCACAAATCCCCATTCAAGTCTTATAGAAGAGGTCATAATGGGGCCTTTATCACAAAACCGCGACAACCAGACTTGCCAATGGGTTGTGGAGGTGAGACAGGCAGTCGCAGGCAGTTGCAACCGGTTAGACTGGAAGCCGACCACAACATAGTTGAGAAAAGGCTAAACGAAAACCAAGCAACACGATAACATTTTGCTAGTACCAGGGTATCTCCATAAAAAACCTAATACGCTCTCAGGAATCACATAAAATTTTTATTATCTGTCCAAATGTTCGAGTCGGACTCGAACCCACTGTCTGTTGCGTAAACTCTTGTTGGCACTATGCCAGTAGGGCTGGCGGCACTGGGAGCGAGTTACTAGGTCAGCAGAGATGTAAGTATTGTGGACGTAAATGTCCAGTGAACATGGCTATTTGACTATTATCACCTTGCGCTTTGGCAGACTATCGGTAATTGCAACAGAAGCTGACAAATTGATTGTAATTGATTGGTATACTATTAAGTAGGTTATACTATAACCCATTTGAAATAAGATTAGACATTAAAACAAACCCTTTTACAGTCCGTTCAACCGATTTTGACTTCTATACCGTAGGCATAAGGATAGCATTAAAAGCAAAAAAAGTTACATAATACCAACTATCTACTGCGACTGCCATTTGTCATGCCACTAACGCAATAGAATTCAAATTCGGTTGAACGGAATGTAAAAAAGGCTTATCTATACGTCTAATCTTATTTCAAATGGAGTATAGGTAAATAGACAGATATACGAGTAGACAGATTGAATATGCAGTGAAATTTAATTCATGGAGCCTCGATGGGGTCATATGGGGTCATTGTACTCATATAAACAACTTCCACTATGGGACCAACAATGAAATCGCGAAAAAAAACCGGCCAGGTGCGAGTCGGACTGGCGCACGATTGATTCCGTACATTATCTATAAAAGCGGCAAAAAAATCACGTCTGTTATATGGGAGCCCCCTTAAATATTTATTTTATTCTGTTTTTTTGTATTTTTTTCTTATAGCGGCAACAGAAATACATCGTCTGTGAAAATTTCAACTGTCTAATTATCACGATTCTTGAGATACAGCCGGGTGACAGGCGGACAGACAGACAGACGGACGGACAGCGGAGTCTTAGTAATAGGGTCCCGTTTTACCCTTTGGGTAAGGAACCCTTAAAATCTGCTGTTCTCTACATTTTGTCGAGATATGCGAACATAAATGTAGCGAAAAGATGATATTTTTTTCGCGATTTATCTCCAATGTGATCTCCACAACCCAGTTTATTTTGTCGTGCTTATATCGATAACCATCACGTCTGTGAAGTTTAGCTAGCTAATTTAATTTAACCCTGTATATAGTAAAGTAAGTTTAACGAATTAAAATACCAGAATAAAAAACTCACGGAACAGAAAAAAAAATATGTGACGATCGATTTTTTTTTTTTCATTTTACTAAAAATAACTTTTGTCGTGAAATGAATCAAAAACCTTACTTGAGGAGGTCTGCTGAGCGCAATACCTATTAAAGAGGGAGTATTTATGGATAAACTTCAGAAGAATCACATAAAATATCATTTATTTTGTACGGACATTCTTGCACACGCTATGACATGACATCTTACAGACAGATGTCAAAGATAAAAATGCCTCAATCAAAAGGTCACTTTCATCATAGACATGAGGTTACTACGTATCATCAGTCTGTCAATCTGACCTTTCATCATAAATCATAAATTTACCACATAATATTCCGTTCTTTAAAACCCATTTATATCTATTTTATTACAGTTCTGACACAAAAATATTACTCTTTAGATTATGTAACAAGTATATTTAGTTTCCTATTCGTAATAGGTTTCTTGTTAACAAAATAAAGAATTTGTGTTTATACTATTTTAACATAAATAACACGATAATGGATCCATTTCGGAGATAATCTATGGTTTTAAACAAGACGTGTCTAAGTGAATCAGTGAAACAAACTAATACTGGTTCACAAAATGACCTCCCATCATTTCCCGTAATGACCACCAATCAACAATGTCCTACCGGTTGTTTGTATGTTTAAGAAAACTGTCAATTTTTTTTTTTTGCGTATTTTATTTAGTTCCGAACGTGTCTCAATAAAATACTGAGCACACATTCGATAGTGTAAGCTCACTCAGAAAGCTAATTGAAAATGTAGATTTAGAATGTTTCCACTACTGGGACACAGGCCTCCTCTCTGTGAGAGGGAGTGGGCCGTTATCTATAACGTGGGCTCAGTGCAAAGAAAGTAAGAAAGAAAGAAAGAATAACATTAATTGGACACGGTACGTGTTTTAACAATAATTATGTGTTTTGACAAATGCTGCCTGACGCTGATTTTCTAATGAACCCTTAGGGTCAAGTGACGGGGAGTACATACAGTTTCAACATACTTGATACTTATATAAAGACAAATAAATAAATAAAAAACAAATACAAAGTACAGGGGGCCAAGTCTACTAATTTACAAACGGTCTCACAATGATCAATTTTTGACAGATATGCCATACAAAATCTGTCAAAAACTGATCATTGTGAGACCACTGACACACTTGTAAATTAGTAGACTTGGCCCCCAGGTTGGTAGATATCACATGTCTTCGAATTTTTGGTTCAAGGACATTCCGGTTTCCTCACGATGTTTTCCTTCACCGTTTTGAGAGCGGTAGTTATGAAATTATTTACCCAAAGTAAAGCGTCTGCTTGGTAAAAAGAGAGAATTGAACAAAACAGGCAAAATAGATAGAATATTTTGGAAGACAGATCGCAAAAAAAAACAAACTAAATAAAAGTTTCAACACATCACGGCTGCGGCAAATGGCACCGAACCCTATGTTATCTAAAAATCACTACGAATAAATCGTGAGCACATCCGCCTGTCCACGCGGAATGATTGTCGTGACAGTCACTAATGAATTAGGTACAACTAAATTGAAAAAAATGTGCGTTGAAGCTTGTAGCACACAGAATCAGGGACCCGATTTTTTATGATTTTAGTTGACGAACTTTTAAGTACCACCGGTAATCAATCAATCTGCCAAGCCTGTATCCAACTCCTGCCAGGGTTGCGGGAATGTCCGAAAGGGATACCGGGACCTTGGCAACAGGCATTTGAAGGAACACGGGTGGGTTTTAGTCAGTAAAATTCTGACATGCCCTGCCGCTCCACCCAGAGCGGGAGAAGTCATCTGATGATTTTAGAAGAACAAAAAAAAAAAAAGCCGGTATCCAATTGTCGGAGTCGGATTCGAGTCCAACTGGATGTAGCTGAATACCAGTATTTTACATGGAGCGACTACTTATCTGACCTTCACAATTCAGTTACATGGGTCAATACCCCTTAGTAAGACTGGTTGTCGGGCGTCTGACTACCCGTAATAACTGTCAAAGATCTACGCATGACAGCCGGGCTCAGAACAACAACCGATTTTGTAACCACTAAACAACCAGAATCCTTTCATATCTACTTTAAAATCAGATAGATTTTTTAGATAGATACGAGGAGGTTCTCAATTCGACTGTATGTATTTTTTAACCGACTTCTTCAAAAAGGAGGAGGTTCTCAATTCGTCTGTATGTTTTTTTTTTTGTTTTTTTGTTTGTATGTTACTCGATTACTCCGCCAATTATGAATCGATTTTGATGATTCTTTTTTGTTTGGTAGGTCATGCTTCAGAGGTGGTCCCATATAAATTTTATTAACTTTGATTGCGTAGTTTTTGAGTTAGCTTCAATATTACGTATTTTTTCCCACTAGTGTATGTAGACGATATATTGTTTGACTCCGTCACTGTTTCATTTGCATCAGCTAGTGGTATTCGAATTTGTGTGGGGTAGGTACCACAACTAAAAAGTGAAAAATAAAAACTTTTTACAAAAAAAATAAACCGACTTCCAAAAAAAAAACACTCAAAACTGAAAAATAACTTTCATTTCGGAAGACGGTGTCTTTTCTTTTCAGTTTTGAGTGTTTTTTTTTTGGAAGTCGGTTTATTTTTTTTGTAAAAAGTTTTTATTTTGTGTGTGTTTGTTACGCGTTTACTTCGCCAAATAAGAATTGATTTTTATGATTCTTTTTTTGTTTGGTAGGTCATGCTTCAGAGTTGGTTCCATATACTTAAACAAAAAAAAGTGAAAAATAAGTTTGATTTCTAAAGTCGGTAGCAAAACTTGAAAACCAAAGACACCTGACTTCTGAAACTTATTTTTTGTGTTTTTTTGGAAGTCGGTTGGTTTTTTTTCAATGAAATTATTTTTATCTAGATTTTTTTTCCTATTAGCTAAATTTTTCGCACACACTTTTGACTTATTAAAATGACAATTTGTATCGCTTACGCATCGCTTTAGCTTCAACTATACAACAAACCCAAACACATACATTTAAATTCTATTTCAGACGACCGTGCTTCCGTCCTATAGGAAATTAAATACAAAGAAAGCGAGCGTCGCCGAGGTCGAGACTAAGCGAACTAACGATAGATAGTTGGATATCAACGGCTGTGACGGCTGTGACCACGTGAGTGACTTCTAAGATTATGTTATGACGGGAGGTGATAGTGGGATTGTAAAATTACATCATTACCTACTGTATTTGCCCAGAGGAGCTCGTGGCTAAGTAATAACAGCCGCACGGGTCGATCCAACAGGTTAAGCTACGCTTGCCGGGGTTGGTCCATGGATGCGTGACCATCTTTTTAAATACCGAGACTCCTCCATGCCTCGGAAAGCACGTTAAGTCGTTGGTCCCGGCTGTCATTTGTGGATCTTTGACAGTCGTTACGGGTCGTCAGAAGCACGGAGGTCTGACAACCAGTCTTGTCAAGGGGTATCGTATTAACCCAGTAACTGGGTTGTGGAGGTCAGATAGGCAGTCGCTCCATGTAAAATACTGGTTCATCCGGTTGGACTAGAAGCCGACCCTAACATATTTGGGAAAAGGCTAGGCAGATTGACTGTATTTCCGCAGATGCAAGAGTAGAGGCTTACCTATTGATATTATTTCACCAGTTATGGTAAAGTCCTATACTGGGTGTTAGGGTAGACACCGTTATCCTTGAAACTAGTAGTTTGGTGTCATCTATAATATACTTTTTCTATGGGACCAACCTTGAAATCGCGAAAAAAAAAACAGCTTTTCCATACATTTATGTTCACTTAAATCGGAAAAATGTATGGAACAGCAGATTTTTTTTTTGCGATTTCAAAGTTGGTCCCATAGAAAAAGTATATTATAGATGACACCAAACCATTAGTTTCAAGGATAACGGTGTCTACCCTAACACCCTGTATAATAGGAAGCTAGTGTGTTGTTATCAACCAAGCCCTACCAGCCAGGCTCTGGGCTACTACCGAGAATCAATCAATCTGCCTAGCCTTTTCTCAACTTTGTTGGGGTCGGCTTGTAGTCTAACCGGATGCAGCTGAATACATCATTCATAATCATTTATTTACCACTAGCTGATGCCTTCGGCTTCACCCGCTTGACAAATATACTAAAACCTTCCTCGGGAACCACTCTATACATTGGTGAAATCAGCATGGAAATCGGTGCAGTTGCTTTTCATTTTTATCGCGAACAGACAGACAGATAGACACGGCGGTGGACTTTGTTTTAGTGATTCACTCGATTTTGTTTGATTACGGTGCTCAATACATGAGTGGCACATTGTCGTCGGCAGCCGTCGACCAGTAGTAGGTGCATCGTCTTCACATATAATTATATAATACATGTATACAAAATAATATTGTAAAACATTTTTAAAAGAGTAACGGTGGAGTTTCTTGCCCATTCTTCTCCATACGAAAACTACCTTTTGGAAGGGGCAACTAGAATCAGTTCTATTTCTCTGTTTTTGACGTTCAAAAGTTCCTTTTATGTGCCTATTTGAAATAAATGATTTGACTTTGACTTTGACTTAAATTTTACAAAAACTTATCAAGAATCAGAACATGATTTTTCTTAAAAAAGAAACACCTCGAACAGCTAAATGCTAAATTCCAGAACTTTCGAACACGGCTGCTAAATTTCAGAACTTTCCTTTCAATTCTAGAATAATCTCTCTCTTCGCCACTTTTCCATAAGTCGCTACTTCCGCAGCTTCCATTGATCTTTATAAGACATTTTTCTTTTAAACGAATTCTCTGGAACAAACACGAGCATTACTCAAGAATGTCACCTCTCGGCACCTAATTAGCAAATGTCGTTACGTTAACTAATTTTAACTATACTTGCGAGAAGTAGTAGTTGTGTTTGTTACGAAACTTTAAGAAATTCAATTGGATGTCTTCTGACTCGGATTTTCATTAAAACAAAGATAACATAACTAAATTCTGTAAGTATTGGGAATACAGAATTATGTTAGGGTTTAAGGGCTCAGGAGGGCTAAGGAATACAGGATAATATTAGGGGTTTCAGCTCGTGGCTAAGTAATAACCAACGTGCTTTCCGTGACTCGGAAAGCACGTTGGTCCCGGCTGTCATTTGTGGATCTTTGACATTCGTTACGGGTCGTCAGAAGCCCGAAAGTCTGACAACCAGTCTTACCAAGGGGTATCGTATTACCCAGTTACTAGGTTGTGGAGGTCAGATAGGCAGTAGCTCCATATATAGCTGTAGAATAGATTATTTAAATTGCGGGTACTTACGTAATTTTAGTCCGTACATTCTATGTTTCACATAACCAAATATTCACATATTAATCTCATGTAATATCTGCTCGACGTCCGAATGTCACTGCAGGGATCCAGCAGAATATCAGCGTCAGGTATATTTGCCTGACACATGCTGAGTTGGACTCCCATTTGGTGCAACGTTGAGACGTACACCGCGCTTTGTATATTTCGTTATTTTTTAAAGTATGTCATAGACAATATTGTCTCGCTGTGTATAGTTTTTTTTAGTTTTTTTTTGTTTTTTTTGTATTTTGGCACTTTATACCTATTATTATTTAACCGTGCTTTTGTATGTTGTGTTGTCTATGGTATATAAACCAGCACCAAATAAACGTTTTATCTATCTATCTATCTATCATATAAAATACTGGTATTCAGCTGCATCTGGTTAGACTGGAAGCCGACCCCAACATAGTTAGGAAAAGGTTAGGTAGATGAAATATTTTTTTAATACGGAAAAAACACTTCTATGGTTCACAAAAACAATTATACAAAGTTAATATTACAGAAAAATTGTATCGTTGGTGTCTGTACTAATGAAAAATCATTGTAACACATACACCACTATGTATATGTTCACTGTATACACTTTTATTTACAAAATTCGTGTGTTATTTTAATTAAACTAATAGAAGTTCAGCAGAGTAGACATATAAACATTAAATAAATGAAACAATAAACACACAACTTTATGTCTCCACACAAATCTAAATTACCTCTCACAAATGACAGACTAACAATTTAATCACGCCAGATTTGAACTCACGTCCTCTCAGCCGCCATTCAACGACTCAACCTTTGGTCATTAATAGTTGAATGCCCTATTTGACCTTGCAACATTTCTGACCTCAGTATTTCAGGTGAATAATATCAACTAGATACTGGTAACTGGTAGTTTCGATTTGTGCCCGGTTGATGACAATAGGCTCGCCCCCTTTTTCATGGGACTTAGGGATCTCGCGTACTAGACCACGGCCAGGCCAGGCCATGACTACAGCTCGAAACCGGTTTAAAAAATACCGGTTGATACCAGTTTATTTCGGTTTTCCTTTGAACTTTTCTAAAGAACGCGAACGTTATGAGATCTTTATTTTAACCGAAATTAACCGGTTTATCCGACGAGTGGCATGTTGGTAAAAGTGTTGCAACTTGTGAATACTGGTGCCGCGCTGAATAAAAACTGAAGTATTAACCGGTTTTTATTGCTCTAAACCGGTTAATCCGAAAAAGCCTTTGTGAAATACTCTTCCAAATACCGGTTTAAAAAAACCGGTAAACGCGAACGATACCGAATGTAAAGGTTTTTGCGTCAAGTAAATCCTATCGGTTTGAAAATTTTACCGGTATCCGAATCTTGGCCACGACTGCGGCCAGTCCTGGCCCGGTCTGCGGCTAGTTGGACGTTGCGACCAAGAGTGCGATTTGTGTCGGTTTCTATAGTATACCTGGTCGCTGCGACCACTGGTCGGCCGTCTAGTGCGCGAGATTATACTTATCTGGCAAAATGTGGGTGTACTTTAGGTGCACCTCTGCTTAAGCCTTCGGTGAATGCAGGGATGACGTTATTTATGTGTTTATATCAACATATTCATAACACATTTGAATTCTGATCCACACCTGAATGTACATTCAATTTTAAAGTTAAACATGTGATTTAAATTCTGGTTTGTAAATTATAGAAATAAGTTGTCTGGAGTTTATCATTATTTTCTGGTTTATCTTACCATTTTCGTTTTGAGAAATGTCATATGCTCTCAATTAAATAATATTTTATCTCCAAAACAAACTATCTTATTACCCAGTAACGGGGTTGTGAAGGTCAGATAGGCATTCGCTCCATGTAAAATAATGGATTTCAGCTGCATCCGGTTAGACTTGAAGCGGACCCCCACATAGTTGGAAAGAGGCTAGGCAGATGATGATCACTAAAGTAAATAGCTTATCTACAAAGGCATGAAATTTTTCAGTTTGTCTGATATTTTTGTTAGTTTTTCATTCGAATTTCCTTTTTTATTCACTAGCTTCTGCCCACGACTTTTTCAATGTGAATTTTCTTGTTTTAACATAAAATAAATATTCCGCAATACTGTAGCTTCCCATTCATGAAAGAATCTTCAGAATCACATACACACTCACATACCGCTTTATAATTTTATTATAAGATGTGACATTAATAACTTTATATTATTAAAATCAATACACTGTAAAAATAATAACAGTCGCATAGGTGGATTTTAGGTAAAGTTACGCTTGCCGGGGTTGGTCCATGGATGTGTGACCATCTTTGCATACCGAAACTCTTCCGTGCCTCGGAAAGCACGTTAGTTATGCAGTTAGTCCCGGCTGTCATTCGTGGATCTTTGATAGTCGTTACGGGTCGTCCGGAAAGTCTGACAACCAGTCTTACCAAGGGGTATCGTATTACCCAGTTATTGGGTTGTGGAGGATATAATAAAGGCTCGTCGCTCCATGTAAAATACTGGTATTCAGCTGCATCCGGTTAAACTGGAAGCCGACCCCAACATAGTTGTGAAAAAGGTAGGCAGAGTGACACTGTTAAAAAAGTGTGTACCTGCCCATTCCTTTGTCATCAAAGTAGAGGTGCTAAAAACATTTTGTAACCTTTCTAAAACAGCCCCTAACTTGTTTGTAACTTCATCAGGCAGTCCAAAGGGCGCTCGAACAGGAAATAGACTGATAAAAATATCCAGCAACCCTTCCTCCCCAGAAAATTGCGATTTAAATACATTTTCCGAATTCACTTCGGTAGATTTTATATGAAGGTTTTGTGAAAGAAAGGGGCGCTTTTCGTTTGTTTATTTTGCACATCGTATTGTTGTGATGAGAGATTTCAAAAGACTCCTTTTGCTCAATATTATGGGAAAAGAATCTTAAATATTGTACCAAAAATGACTTATTATTTACTATTCTAGACAAAGATTTGAATCAATTTAAATGAAAGATTACATATCCATATAACATTCCTAAATCTTGTTATATGAAATTTCGGATCTGGATGCGGATACTGATATAGGAATAATTTATTTCGGTTTCGGATACGGTTATCATATCCATTCATATCCATATATGAAACATATCGGATTATCCGTTAGCTTCGGTTACGGATATTAGATTTTTACGAAATTAATATTTGTTAAAGTAAAACACAAATAAAAAATACTACTGTAGGTTTTCCCATAGAAGATTTAAAATGAACATAGACTTAATTACATAATTATTTCCATAAATAATTCAAGCCACGTCACCTTCAAGTACTTTAAATAAATAAAATATAATATACTTATATATATATATATATATATTTATTGTAGGGTGAATGTCTCACAAACAAATCGATGTGTACCTACTTTCATTTTATCGTCCTTGATGACAGGCCATTTTTCCTAATGACAGGCGCCGCATAGCAACTAAACTAAAATAAAATTGTATTTGAAACTGGTATAGTGTACCGATTATGGTTCGATGATCCAGTAAAATCTTAGATAGTGTGACCATATGTGGCAGTTTTGGCGTCCAATTTTAGCTAATGTTTGGTTAACGTTTTACAAAATTGGCAGTTTTTGGCAGGATTGCAAGAAAATAAATTTTCCATAACGTCATCTCAAATTTTCGAAAAAAGCAACACTAAATACAGATCGTAGGGAATTCCCCTGTACTTTTCGTGATACGTTTGTATCTCATTCAACTAAGAACGTTAATGTGAGTAGTTATAAAGTTGATAATCGTTAAACGTAAGGAAATGTTAAATCTTATGAATAAAGTCATGTAAAAAGAAAGAGACTAGCTTCCACATGCGGCTTCGCCCGCGCGGTATGTCGATAAAAAGTAGCCTATGTCCTTCCCCAGGATGCCATCTTAGAATGGAACTAGGTTTGTTTGTAGGCTACTTTGGTTGGTAGGTACGGTACTTTGTTTTATGGGGTTCCGGGTACGTAATTTAGAAATGAGAACACTACTGTACGTGTGTGATAGAACCTTGATTTTGTATGGATTTGTTGCCTTCGAAATTCTGAATCAATGTTTAGTTATGTGACCGGCTTTAACATACAATGGTGCCGATTCTGTTGTTCACAAACTAAACTAAAGGAGATCATTCATTTTGGGCTAAATTATGAAAGTGACGGCCAAACAAAAAAATATATATATTCCGTTAGAACATGTTATTCTCTTCACTTTTCACTATCAGACCAAATCTGTAGGGCAATTCCCTGCGCTGTTATATGATTTTGAATAATACTGTTTTCAGTATGTTTTTAGTAAAAATAATTAATAGTTATCTAATTAAAGTAATAGCTAAATAACGTAGTCATAAAAGATGAAGATAATAACGTACTCTTTCAGAATATAGCTTTTTTTTGCATGGCGTTGACTTTCACAAATATAACCCAAAAATTTATGGACGATGAATAAGTTCAGTGCATCTTTTTCTTTCCATTTCATTAAGAAAAGGACAGAAGATAAATTTTAGTTCAGTCCTGTCAAATTTATCAGCGCCTGACGTAAATTGACGTAATTATAGTAGGCAAGTTTTTAATCACGTCTAAACATATATGGAGTAGTCACAGTTTGACAGGACTAAACTTAAATTTATCTTCTGTTCTATTCTTAATGAAATAGAAAGAAGATGCACTGAACTTAAATGTAGTTTAGTTTGTGAACAACAGAATCGGCACCATTACCCATTACCTCTGCTATCACCTGGAAAAGAACAAAACTGTCACAACAAATCACTTGCTCAAAAAATATTAACCAGCCCACGGGAAATCAGGATAATCAGAGATAACAGAGCCTGGCGACGTTCTATTACCAAAGATAAAATCAATACGTACTTAGCACTTTAATGTCTTTACAGAACCCGAAGGAAATTATACTCTAAGACGCCTGTTAAAGGTTCAATTTTCTCTAATAAAGAATGTCATTAACACAAGACGGTAGCAGGATTGTAGCGATTTGAAACGAAATGTATTCTTAATACTATCTTTAAGTCAATACTAAATGTAGGAAAAAGTTAATGGTTTCTTAAGGTAATAGTTTTACAAGACTATTTTGTAGTTGGATCCGGAACGCTAATGTTTTTTTCTCTGGCAATTTGGAGAGCTCTAATGGATTGTCGAACTCTTTTTATTTATTTTTTCATGACGTTTTTTGCAACAGAGTCGATTGTCGATATTTTTTTAAACTAAAAGCTAGCTGTTCCTGGTCACGTTCAAGGAATTATCGGTATTGCATAAAAGTGCACGATAAGTACATATACAGGGTGGATTTTTGAGACGGGGCAAATGGGGCAAATTCATCCGTTGTAGCTACAGGAAAACGGTCAGAGACTGTCAGCTTTTTGAGACATAATTGATATGCATTCACAGATTTTGAAAAAAATGTACAATCAGCAAGAAAATGGGTAGTCTTCACCAAAACTTTTTTTGATGCCAATCAATACTGTTTCTTATAAGGATCCAAAAGCTCTATGGGACCAACTGAAGTTTGAGTATTAGAATAGTCAGAAATGGCAAAAAACTTTTTTTTTTTTTTTTTCGGTAATCTAGCAGCTAACAATATAAAATTGAAGGCGATTTACAAGTTTCACTGATAAAAACTGAAAGTAAAAACGAAAAACTTTTCCATACATTTCGCAGGAACGAAACTCCTACTAACTTTTTTATGGAATACTATTTGGAATCGTATGGAAATCTAACGCCCACGCGGACAAAATTGTCGCCGGGATTTCCATAAGATTCCAAATTGTCCGCGGATACATTGTCAGTTCGTTTGCTCAGTGCCTTATCACTTGATGAACAAAAAACTGCCAAACTTTTGTTGTGTATGTGTCTTTTTTTGTGATGCGCGTTTTTTTTGTGCAAAATAAAAAAAAACTTTCGTTCTTTTTCTTTCTTTCTTTTTCTTTCTTTCTTTCTTTTATTTCTTTCTTTCTTTTTATTTCTTTCTTTCTTTTTCTTTCTTTCTTTCTTTTTCTTTCTTTTTCTTTCTTTTTCTTTATAACGCTTAATTAATCGGCGGGGTAAACACGTAACAAAATTACAATATTTGCAAACACTTTCCTTTTAATAATTCAACAACATAAATGGCGTGCTCCAACAAACTAACTTTTGAAACTTAAGAAACAATGTATTATCCATTTCCTTCAAAATTTGTCGGATTGTGATTGAAAGTTAACACACTTTCAATCACAATCCGCCAAATTATATATAATATTTTTTATATTATTTTACGTAATTATTTAGCAAATATTTTAAGTATTCCCGTTTGAGCACCTATGCATTGAGTACCAAATGTATTTCAAATGGGAATACACAATACATAGGTGCTCAAATGGGAATACTTCTGTATGTGGTAACAAAGTTCCTTAGAGCCTGAAACGTTTCTACAAATAATTAGGTAAATTATAATAATAGAACCATTATCCCAAATCTATTTATATAACGAAATTAAATCCGGAGAGATCCCAATTTTTGCTGAAATATTTTATGCCGGGGTAACCCTTACCCCATATGTCCACGGGTCCAAGGGTCTCAAACCTTAATCCGTTCTCGTTATGTAAAGTATTTTAGGGCTCCAAATGGTATTTTGATGAATAGTTTTTTATTTCATTATAATGTGTAGTCCCAGAGTCTTTAGGGTTTTTGTTAAAGTTTTATTAAAGGTCTTGTAATTTTCCTTTGTTTTGTGTAAAGTAATTGAATTTGTTCTCATTTCTACGGGCCATAAATTCCTCATTTATTCAATGTTTTGTTTTAGTTTGAGATACTTGTTATTTTATTAATATACCTATAATATAATAATCTTCTACCATCACGCGTAAAGGCAATGCTTGTACAGTCCCTAATCTTTCCCATAATACACTATGGTGATGTGTGTTACTACGACCTGAATGCAGATCTACTCAATAAACTTGAGCGCCTTCTAAATACCTGCAGGTATTTAGAAGGCGCTCAAGTTTATTGAGTTTGTTTTCGATTTGTTTTCAATCTTCGTAAGTACGATCATGTGTCTGCGCACCGTTTGCTTTTAAAATGGTTACCCATACGTCAGCGCAGAGAGTTGAGATCGCTGTCTATGTTGTATTCTATGCTCCACAAACCCACTTCTCCTTCTTATCTGACTTGCCATGTTCAATACCTATGCTCTGCCCATAGTAAATACGGTGTAGGCCCCGCTCGCCCCTTGGATCTTGCCCCTTTCATTAAAATATCCCACTCGACCCGTTTTTTAATAAAAAGTGGAAATTTGACATTTAAATAATTATTTTGATGTACCGACTCGCCCCTTGCGGCATGTCCTTTGAAATTTAACCAAAAAAGGTACAGTCAGACAGAAAAATGCACACATTATGAATAACGCTATATTTGATTACTTTAATAACTCTATCTGTAATCTCACCAACTCGTGACACTTGTGATAGTTTTTGCTACCTGGCTTACCTATAATAACAAAAGGAATCTTTTTCATAGGTTCAATAAACAAAAACATTTGTAAAATATGTTACACGTTGAGAAAATCGGATTAGAGTTGAATATATTATGAATGCTTTCTCCTTCTATGTTCGTATTATAATGTGGAAGGGATGCGTTTTGCGATATTTGCTAATTAGTTTATTACTTATTTCCAAGTGTAACTAAACGTGAATTTATGCAAGCCAATTTATTTTATATTTATTTAGTTAGTCCCTTTAGTTTTAGTTTTTTATGTAAATAGTTAGTAGTGTTCTATAAATATTGTGTATAGTAATGTAAATAATGCATGCTTAGTACGTTTTTGTTAGTTATAAACTATTTGTGTGCCTTTCATCCAAATCTTTTTAGTGGGAATATTAATGATGATTGTAATACTATCTTGAATTCATGCAACCCTTTTTGTTAGGTATAAACAAACTTTGTTTAATATTGGGATAATACTAATGATTGTAATACTATCTTGAATTCATGCAAGCCTAGTACTTTTTGTTAGGTTTTCATTGAAGTTTTAAGAAAACAATGTTTATTTTATTTAATATTTAAAAACTTATTAGAGTGCTGACTGTACTTTTAACCTACTAACAATCGGGGGCGAGTGGGGCCATCTAATATTGAAAGGGGCGAGTGGGTACACTTAGGTAATTAGGGGCAAGATCCAAGAGGCGAGCGGGGCGGGCCTACACCGTAAAAACCTTGGTTCCACCAACAATCGTCTTCTACGATGTCCTTCTCACCGCTCTGGTTTTATTCACTTTTCTTTCTTTGTCCAGGCGGTATTTCTTTGGAATGCGCTCCCTCTGAATATCAAGATGGCAGCCAGTCGGTTATCTTTCAAAGTGGCGGCTCGTCGTCAACATATTCGTGAGGAGTTGGCAGAATCTTTGCGGCGCTGATTTGCCGGTTGTTTTCTCCTTCACCTATCGTTATTTTTTCTGACAAAATTTATTCTGTTTATATGTATGTATTTAAGTATATATGTATTACTATTTATCCTTTTTCGAATTATCTATCCCGTATGTTGCACCTGCCATGTTTGTCTCTGCATCACCCTAAGGTTGACTGGTAGAAAATGCCTCAGGCATTAAGTCCGCCTTTGTACAGTTTTTTTTTTTTTACTTGTTCATAAAGTTTTAATAAATAAATGAAAAAATTAATACTGTTTGTTGGTAAGCGCATAATTACTTCATAACGGCTCGACGGATACGGAAAAAAATAGGCTTCAGTGAGCGCGTTGAAGAATCACCTCGCTGATAATTCTCTCGCAAATCGCCAGAGTGATAAAGTCCTAAATCGAAAAGCATTGCATTCTATGACCCCAAACTCCCTTGTCTATGCTCAGAAAGCTATATCACACACATTAACCCACGCCTTATTTCCTATTTAATATTACAATCTACAAATGTTCCAACAAACTTTCCCCAGACATAGGCTCGATGATACCCCGTACGGTGGCGGTGAAACCGGACGTCCGGCTGATTGCACACCGCACGCGTGTTCAAATGTACTCCATATTACTAACGTATACGGGAATTAGGTCGGAAGATCCGTGTCAAGGAGTTTCTAGACTATTTAGATGCTGTTTTGTGTGGTAGGTGGGAATTGTGTTGTTTTTGCTTGGAGACTTTTGTTAATCTGCTTTTTAAGTAGACATAATCAGTTTATCATTGTTGCTACTGCTGGGACACAGTCCTCCTCTCGGTGATAGGAAGTGGGCCGTAATCCACCACGCGGGCCCAGAGCGGGTTGGTAGATGTCACATGTCTTCGAATTTTTGCTTCTAGGACATGCCGGTTTCCTCACGATGTTTTCCTTCACCGTTTTGAGAGCAGTGGTGATGAAATATATTTATTCAAAGTAAAGCGCCTGACTGGGTTCGAATTTACCACCTACAATTCGTCTGGAATTTTAAAGAGACTAATAAGACCTCTGTGTTTGTTTCGGCCCTTCTTCTCAGAGTAGTCAGACAGGAAACGCCGACCTCTTCTAGGTTATTTTTTAATATAACGTGTAAATGTAATTCGAATATCCTATTTACAGAATAAACAATTTCATTTCATTTCATTTCGTAAGTCGAGGCCGTTACCACTGGGCCACCACTGCTTTTTTAAGAATCGCTTTTTAAGTATATATGATACTTAATGATATATGAATGTATGATACTTAAGTGGTTCAACATGACTTTTAATGTTACAGTATTTTATCTCACACGCTTTAAATGTTGATTTTTTATGAGTGTGTATAACCCTCTTACAACCAATTTCACACAAGATTGCTAAGGAAAACTGTACAAAATTTGCATTTCCTTCTTTTATTTTTGAAGTGAAAAATTCTTTCGGCGCGTTGAATACTTTTTGGGTGAACAAAAATCATGGAACTCGCGTCATCGTCACGCTTGAAGAAATAAATGAATGTTATTTAGTTTTCACTTCTATCGGTAGTCCCCAAAGACTGCCCCGTTTTATGAAACAGTCATTTCCTCTTGCGGAAAGAAATAAAAAAAACTTTCAAGTACATACAAGGTCTGTGTGTATAGTTACGAAAGAGTTCAAAGGCGTACTCTCTCTCACCCAATTGAGTTCACCGCATAGAAAGTTATAACATAACATTTTATTTGTTATATTATTATGTTCAAGGAAAAAGTTATTTCTCCCCATTTTGTGGGTAGCGTTTGATGTAGTTTTGTCTGTTTTTTGTTCGAGTTTTTGGACAATGGTGGTTATTGGTGCGAATATGAAAAAAGTAATGTTTTTGGTTTTCGTTTTGAAAGGGTTTGTTCAGACTTTGGAGTTCCTCGTTCTGAAGTGGATGTAAAAAAAAAAATGACTTTTTATAAAATGAAAATGAAGTATGGGATGAATTTGAAAAATACTGGCTTCAGCCCACGACTTCGTCACCGTGCTATATTCTACGACACTCGGAAATACTGTAGCTTCATCAGTGAAAGAATTTTCGGAATCGGTTTAATATTTCCGAAGATTACCCCTACATACAAACTCACTTTTACCTCTCTGTCGATTACTACTGAATAAAAACTGAACAGCGCGCGACGTTTCGTTTATCGTACGTTTAGAGCCGGTTTTAATTGCTCTAAACCGGTTAATCAAAAAAAATATTTTATATAAAACATGCAAATACCGGTTAAAAATCGGTTTTAGGAACGAAACCGAATGTTAAAAATCGTTTTATAGGAACGAAACCGAATGTAAAATTGCGTCAAGGACATCATAACGGTTTGAAAATTTAACCGTTATCCGAGCCTTGTTTATGGCGATAACAATCAAAATTCTAATGTCTCTCGTTAGTGACAGTTGGAGATCTTTGTACTATGTATTGGTAGATAGAGGTTTACCAAACAAGTCTACACGCAATGTAGGTAGGCATCGTGGTCCTATAAACTCTTAGCCTTCGCAGTGATAGATTGAGTAGGTACTGTAACGCTTTAAAGAGCGTTAGCTTACGTGTGTGTAGGTGTGAGGAGGAGGATTATAAAGAGGAAGAGGTAAAGAGGAAGGAGTTTCCAGAGGGTTTATTATTTAAAATAGATACACATACATTTTGGTGGCTCGGTCTAAAGTGAACCCTCCCTTAACTCAAACTCAAAGCATTTATTTCAATTAAACCATTCACAGGCACTTTTGAATTGTTAAAGAGTCGGTCAGTTAGTCAGAGAGTTGAAGCTAGTTGCCCATTCCAAAACGTGGATCTCTATGGAGAAGAACAGGCAAGAGACTCCAAGGACACTCTTTTAAAAATGGATATAGATATTAAAAAATCCTGGGTACAGTATTCATGTTGCTTCTATATGTGAGAACAATGTAAAACAAAAAAGAATCAAAAGAAATTCAAAATTTAAGATTAAAAATAAGCTCTGGCAAATAAGAGGTGACCAGTCTCAACTGACGGCGCCCGTTCACGAACATGATATGTGGATCAGCACCATCCAGCTCAACCATTTTGTAGGGAACCGAATGATCCAACACACGTGCCACCATCAGCGAGACATTTAAGTGAGCATGACATACTCTCATCAGCCATGCTATTTCAAGTCAACATACATCATACCATACTAAACGGCTCCATGGTACTCACATTTACAAAAATTGAAAAAATGCTTCTAAATTATACAAAACTAGTTTGCAAAGAAATTGAGCAATTAATATAATATTATTTTCAGATAAGTTAAATGACACTACTAAACTATTAGAAGTAAATTGTTGGAACGTTCGAAACTCGCGGCTACGCAATAGCTAGCCTGTAGAGGTTGTGTATCGCATAAAACCTCACAGTACCAACCTCATTATAGTTTTGATCTGAAAGCACGCAGTAAACCAATGCTTTCGTTTTTAACCGACTTCTATATAAAAGCAGTGATAGCCTAGTGGTGTGACCGTCAGTCTGCCAAGTCATAGGTCTCCAGTTCGAACCTAAGCCACGCACCTCTGACTTTTCAGATTCATGTGCATGTATAATTATCACTTGCTTTAAAAACGGTGAAGGAAAACATCGTGAGGAAACCTGCCTGAGAAATATTTCTCGACGACATGTGAAGCCAAGTCAGAGGCCCTAGGGCGGCTTGGAAACTCTGACAAGTCACTAACCACACGAAAAGAAGATATAAAAGCAGGAGGTTATGCTTTCAGCTGACTTTATTTTTATTAGTAATCCTTCACCAGGTCAACGGCATAACCAAACTTTTCCTCTAAATTCTTCTCAGTTAATAAATTATTTTCTTACCTAATTCCACGACGAAAAAATATATTTGAAAGTTTAAAAAAACATACATCTTTATTTCCACGACTCCCTAACACATTTGTTTGTGCCTGAAATACTGTAAAACTGTGAAAATAAAGCAACAATTCTTGCTATTTTGCCGCAGTCACAATTAATCAGCAGTCTGCCAGCGTTTTGTCAATGTCAATTAGAATTGTTACAACAATGCACGGAATGGTTTTGCTATATTTAAACTTTACTAATGTAAATTATAATGCATTTTGTTTAAATAAATAGGCCAGCAGGAGAGCAGTGGTGGCCCAATGGTAACGGCCGTGACTTACGAGTTGTAGGTCCTAGGTTCGAACCCTGACAGGAGCTTTACTTTTTGTAAATTATTTCATCACCAATGCTCTCAAAACGGCGAAGGAAAACATCGTGAGGAAACCGACATGTCCTAGAACCAAAAATTGGAAGACATGTGACATCTACCAACCCGCACTGGGCCCGCGTGGTGGATTACGGCCCTCTCCCTCTCAGTGAGAGGAGGCCTGTGTCCCAGCAGTGGGAACATTATAGGCTGATTGACATCTACCAACCCGCACTGGGCCCGCGTGGTAGATTACGGCCCTCTCCCTCTCAGTGAGAGGAGGCCTGTGTCCCAGCAGTGGGAACATTATAGGCTGATTGACATCTACCAACCCGCACTGGGCCCGCGTGGTGGATTACGGCCCACACCCTCTCACTGAGAGGAGGCCTGTGTCCCAGCAGTGGGCTAGGTGATTATAGGCTGATTATGATTGACACTGAGAAGAGATTTTGCGAATATTGAACGTTCACTATAACCGTCAAATTAATTTTCTTACTCAGAAGATAATATTGAAAAGCTAAAGTCAGCCTGGAGCGATGCGACTTATGCAGGATTAAAAAGCAGTATTAGTAAGAAAAGAAAATCACTGCTAATTACATGGTTTAAGTTCGACATGGAGTGGATTTTCATTATAATCTTTTAACTTTATTAAAAACATGCCTAACATAGGCGATCAGGTGAAACGAACATAAACGAACTTTATATTATTATATGAAAACTAGTTATCCAATCCTGGTTCGCACGGTTTCATCGACTTGAGAAGATATCGAAATTTCCTTCTAAACTAATAACCTCCGTTTTTTTTTTATCGGTTAAAAAGAGAAAAGATGTGAATTTTTGTGTGTTTTTATTTTAAAACGGCTGAACGGATTTGGATGAAGTTTAGCACATGGATAGACCCTCGACCTCGTTAGGACATAGGATCCATTTCATCTCAATATTCCCACAGGATCGAGAGTTACGCGGGAGAAACCGCGGGGCGCAGCTAGTAATAATATAAACTTGAATCTTACTCCTGCATGTTTTGGATCATCATCAAATCACAAATTATCAGCAAGCCAGAATAAATCGAGGATTAACAATGAATGAAAAAGATAATTTTGTATAACAACGGAGTCGTGGAACTGTTCCAAGTCATAACGTTACGTCTATACATTATTATAAACTAGCTTTCGTCCGCGGCTTCGCTCGTGTGGTACCAATGTCGATAAAAAGTAGCCTATGTCCATCCCCAGGATTCCATCTATCTTCTTGCCAAATTTTGTCGATATCCGTTTAGTGGTTTAGGCGTGAAAGGTAACATACAGACAGACAGACAGAGTTATTTTCGAATGTATAATATTAGTATGGATGAGTCGCTTTTCTTATCTCTGTGTGATCGCGTTGTTCTTCTAAAAGTCTCTGGAAGGTTTACACCTATGTACTATGTATAGCATAAGCATAATCAGCCTATAATGTCCCCACTGCTGGGACACAGGCCTCCTCTCTGTGGGAGGGAGTAGACCGTAACCACGCGGGCCTAGTGCGGGTTGGTAGATGTCACACGTCTCCAAATTTTTGGTTGTATGTATAAAAAATCAATCTGCCTAGCCTTTTCCGAACTATGTTGGGGTCGGCTTCCAGTCTAACCGGATGCAGCTGAATACCAGTATTTTACATCGAGCGACTGTCTATCTGACCTCCACAACCCAGTAACTGGGGAATACGATAACCCTTGGTATGACTGGTTGTCAGACTTTCGGGCTCCTGACGACCCGTAACGACAGCTGGGACCAACGGCTTAACGTGCTTTCCGAGGCACGGAGGAGTCTCGGTATGTAAAGATGGTCACCCATTCACGGACGGAGCGTTGCTTAACCTGATGGATCGACCCGTGCAGCTTTTTTTACGTAGCCACGAGCTCCTCGATATATATATGTAAATAGTATCTATATAACACTTGCTAATAAAAAACAAATCCGAAAAAAACCGTGCGATGCAGAGGCGGGTGGCGAGTTGTAAATAAACTATATTATTATATTAAATGCAGTGGCTATTTCTGAAGTTCATGCTGATCGCTGTTTTTTGGTAACACTCCAATTCTTCGGTGCATCCGCATTTATCGAGACTTGTTGTCCTAGGTAAGGTGAGCGATGCGGTGGGTGGTCAAAACGAAGTCTGACCAGCTATTTCTCCAAACTTACTCACGGCTGCTTAGAGACCTAATGCACGTAATGGGGAAGCGCTAATTGGTATGAAAATGAATTTAGTTTATTCACATCAACCACATTTTGCCGACAAAATCAACCGTGTGGGCGATACCGACCACATCAAGGCAACGAGGCAGTGACAACGCAACCACTAACGAGAAAGGCCGGCCACATCGCAAACAGAACGATCTATCTGTCTGCACAACACTAGCCACAACGTAACCACATCACAACTACTAGCGACAACGCAACCACAATGCAACTGCAAGAAGCTGTAGCTGGTCAGCGACACTATTGACACGTTACCACTGCCTGCCCACATTTTGTGGCTGTGATGTGGTGTGGTCGTGGTACGCATGAACAGGCCTATAATGCACCTGCACGATTTTGCGTGCCACGCATCCATTTCATTTGTCATATTTTATTTTAGCGTCGCTCCTGCAGTATAATATCCAGTCGGGACAAAGCTACATACTACATTAAACCAATGAGACACAAATGTTATTTTAATTCAAATAAATCTTGATTTACTTCGTAATTAATGTCTCTCTTGTTTGAGAGAATAAATTAGTGTGTGTATGCGGAGCTTTATGGCAGATGTTAGGGTTGACTAAAACTAGGTTTTTAATTTAAAAAGTTGAGGCACAATAGTTACATTTCGTATATTATGTACCGTGAGTAGATACAAATATTATTTCTTAAAGAATGAGTTATTTCCCCCTTTTAACGTTAATCCTTACTAATATTATAAATGCGAAAGTAACTCTGTCTGTCTGTCTATCTGTCGCGCTTTCACACCAAAACAACAGAACCGATTTAAATGAAATTTGGTACACAGATAGTCTAAAATAAAAATATGGTGGCACATGCCCATGGTCGACATTGTATACTTGTTACAGAGACTCAAGCGGTATAAGTTACTTTGGCTAAGCTTTATTCCTGTCACTGTCACACACACTATAAGTGCGAGATAGAGATGGGGTCGTATGGGCGACATTTACAATTTCTGACAGCCCTAAGTAACGAAAGTTTTAGTGTGATTAGTTTAATGTTAGTGCGAAGTAAATGATTATCATTGTATTTATGCTCGTTATACATGAGTCTATCTGTCTGTATGTACGAGAATATGAACTAAGATATTTGAAAAGCCATCGTAAGTGTGTCATTGTGGATTCTGCAATTTGTCGTCACAAAAGAATTATAGTTGTTTTTTTTTTGTCTGTTTTGCAAGGTTATTTAGAGATGCACCGACTGTAGCAGTCGTGTATGCCAGAAATTTTTATTTGATAGTCTGTAATTACGTAACACACTTTCAATCACAATCTGAGTCATTTTTTTAGGATATTGCTAATCCATTGCTTCATAATAGGGAATATTATATTAGAATATTATAATCAGTTTATTAAAAAAAAAAATTAAAATATTCAAATTTTTTTTTTTTAATAAACTGATTTACTTCAGAATTATGCCATCAATATTTTTGAATAAAATTAATTTTTGAGCGAGAAATAATTATTTTTTTAAGTGCGAAGAACTGTGGGAAATTCAAATACTTGAAAAGCGACGCTGTTGGTCAGAGCGAACGTGACGTAACAATCTATGACACCAATCAAAATATCAATGTGTTTTTTAGGAGTGTTTGACATTGACTTGACACTTGTTTGTTTGTTGTCATAGACTGTGACGTCACTACACCAAGCGCCAAATGGAGAGCGTTTAAATATTTGGTTGGTTGGCTATTTATAACTTTTTTTTTAAGTACTTTAAATTGCTTTTTCGCCGTCGAATTTTTTTTAAAACTATTATTTGGCCATCTAAACTATCGAATAAAAATATCAAAAAATACATGCATATTTCCCTAGTATGTTTGAAAAATTTGTCTGCTCAATGTTGTTGAACTGTCAACATGAAAGCCATTGCTACTGTTAGTATGTTACGCAATTTACCCTGCAGGTGACTTTCACGGAATCTCGTGAAGGTCAATGCAGAGCATAGGAACAAGTCGTCGACATCTTGAACACTTTCGAAAGTTAAACTCTATGAAATTGATTGGGTTATATATGGTGGGGCTCCCACGTTTCTGCAGCGCATCAGGCATGTTTGCTGACGCTAGGGTCGACGATTTTTATGCCATAATGCGTAAAAAAGCAGCATCTCTGATGTTTAGGATCCGTGGGAGCCCCAACGGAATTCTGAGGATGATATCAGATAGACCGGAGTCTGCAGTGCTGGGGAGGCTTATTCGGCTTCACGTGACATAATTAATATATGTAATGTTATTTTTGTTGTATTTTTATGTGGTGTTTTAATGTCTATTTTAATTTTTATAATGTGAATTAATACTAGTATACTAACATAGTTTTTATGACCTCTGTTACTAACACTATATGGACAATTTTGTAATTATGTCTGAAATAAATGAATTTATTATTTATATAGCAGATAACCCTCACATACACTCCATTTTCGAAATAGATGACTAGCTACCAACTAAAACCACACTATAACCACTAGAGCAGGTACCACCTGTAACCCTCCACTGCGATTCCAAAAGCCTAAAAGCGTCCCGAGAGTCAAATAACCTCCGTACAGCTTCTCTCTCCACTAAACGCATCTCAAACGTACACCGAAACACTCTCCATATTGAAAATTAATTTTCAATAGCGTACAACGGCCATATCGCGGCCATTTTGTATTTCAGGGACCAATCATACTGATGGGACGAAGATATCGTTATTTACTGTTGCGTCGTCAACAAGTTAGCGTTTTTCATTTCCCTTTTATGGAGATTTTTTGAATATGAAAGGATATGAACGGATGAAAGTTTGATTTGATTGTATGATATGATTTTTGAATGGGTGCTCCTGTCAGAATAAAAAACGATGTCCATTTTAGACTACTTATTTTGTTGTGTACCACAGTCAAATAATGAAAATGGTAATCAATCTATCTGCCTAGCCTATTCCCAACTATGTTGGGGTCAGCTTCCTGCTAACCGGAAAATAAAAATGATAATCACGTTTTTACTTGTACCTTATTTTAATTTCGATAAATTTTTGAATTAATTTCTGTGAAGAAAGGTGTATATGTTTATTTTGGCCTACACTATCCCACTGCTTAGCAAAGGCCTTCCCCAAATTGCTTAACATAATTTTCGCTCCTCCATACTTTATTTAAAAAATAAAATAAATATTTTTAATTATTAAATATTTTCAATTTTTAAATATTACATTATTATTAAATATTACATACAAAATGACATGATTACCTTGTAAAGTATTGTATTATTTTAATTATTGTGAATGTGAGGACTATGTGGATTTTCATTTATGTTTAATTTTTTTCATTTTCAGTTAGTTTTCACGATGGTCTGGCAATTTGAGTATTTTATGCGACCTACCCAAATGTCCTTTCTTTGGTATTGTTCGTCGAGTCGTTGAGCTCCTTAAGTTCTGCGTTGAGCTCCACTATTACTGATAAATGCTTGCACTGACTGGACAGGGCCACTCAAATCGTTGTTCTTTCCTCAAAAGACCATTTCAGACGCTAATCTAAATGGTCCTCATATGGCTTGACCAAGATTATGTCTAGACATTAAAAGAGACTGCGACCTCAGAGTTTGTCATTTGTGGCAGTCAGATAGGAAACGCCGACCTCATCTAGCTTATTTTTTATATTTTTTTAATATGACGTGTAAAAGTGATTCCAATATCCTATTTACAGAATAAACAATTTCATTTCATTTATATTCATTAACAAAAATGTAGATTTACAAAGACAATTTCAAAAACTAAAAGCCAAACAATGTGTGTTTGGCATTTGGGATAAATCACGTTCCTTTTCTGTATGAGAAAAATTATCTTACCAAAAGGAATAAAGTTTTATCATGAAACCCTTCACACAAATATCCACATTAATCTGCTAGAACAAACAAATTTCTACCTCGAAAATACTCAAATAACAACGCTTAAATGTTCTATAGAACTCATCAACTGTCCAATTCAAAAGTAATTATAACGTTTCATCAGACCATAGACTTTCATAATGAAACGCAGAAGCGAGTCCGTCCGATACGCCAAATGGGGTAATACGGAACGTCGTACCGAACCGTATTGCCGGTTCCGGGTTCCGTAGTAATTGTATCGACGGAATAATGAGGCCGTCAATTTTCATTGTGGAATTATATTTTAGGAATTTTCTTTTCATAAATGTAGATATTTTATGTAGGTTATTTATTGTACCCTTTCTTCAAGATTAGGTTGGTTTCTTTTGTTATTGATATGAAAATAAAAAGCAAGATTCAAGTTTGAAACACTAGGGCCGTGGGGTCCGAGTGCTCATCGAGTATTTCGGGACATCGCCCAGCGGTTGGTCGACTCCGACGCCACCAGACGGCTGGCCAATTTCTAGGTCAAAGAATCAGCATTGCCATCAAACGTGGCAATGCCTTTTGGGCACTTTTCCCATTGACAGCGATGCGGAAGAATTTTTTGATGCCCTATGAGCTCTTCTTTTATATTTTATTTTTTCCCTTTGTACATAATGTTAGAGTTAGATTGTATATTTTATTTTAAATTGTAAATTAAATCTTTTGATTCTGCTGGTCAATTTTGATGAAATAAAGGCTAAAGATTCATGTTCAGAAAAACCAACTTATTTATTGAAAAACCAAGTTTTTTTTTAACACATCTAAAATCAGAACTGTAGTATGGTATTGCCTAAAATTAAAATAAATAACGATTATAAATATTGAGTCTATTTAATTGTGACGGCACCTATATTGTCACCTGCCCTGTACCATCCTGCATCGCGCAAGCAGAGTTTACCGCGCGACTAGCATAATTACATACAACATCTTGGCTTCTATCGTCGGGCAGTTGTACACCGGAAACAACACCCACGTGGTCGGAGGATCCTCCCTTTTCTATGGAGGATGAGTGACCTTTACACACTGTTCCTATTATAAATACAGGTAGTATTTATAATAACGAATTCTGCAAATATCACTTTAAAGTTGTAGTAATCTAATATGGATAAAACAAGTGCGAGTCGGACTCGCGCACGAAGGATTCCGTACCATTATCTATTTACGTTTGTTGTATGGGAGCCATCGATATTTATTGTATCTGTTTTTTAGTATCATCTGTGTAAATTTCAACTGTCTTACTATCACGGTTCATGAGATACAGCCAGGGGGCCACGTCTACTAATTTACAAACGTGTCAGTGGTCTCACAATGATCAGTTTTTGACAGTTAAGCCATACAAAATCTGTCAAATACTGATCATTGTGAGACCACTGCCACGTTTGTAAATTAGTAGACGGCCCCCTGGTGACAGACGGACAGACAGACAGACAGCGGAGCCTTAGTAATAGGGTCCCGTTTTACCCTTTGGGTACGGAACCCTAAAAAAACATAAAAGCTCGTCTTCGTCATACATAAAAATTAAAATGTAAAGTGATAAGTGAAAAAGTATATAATGTTATACAACAAAATCCTTCAGAAAACTAATCACAATGATAATATATCTCCTACTGCACATTGAATGACAATAGAATAATTTCCAATCTAAATCGTTTTCCAATGCTCGTAACAGATGAAGTAGGTTCGTGTACGCTCGGCAATGGCTTCGGGCATTAGAGTGAAATGATATCATGATACAAGCTCAATCCAGGGTGAATCCAGGGTGTCACTGTTTTGTGAGAATATTGTGAACTGTTTTTCAAGACATTCAGTTAGATCCAATGGAAAAACTCTCTGGAAAAGTAAATCTGTATGTATTTTTTTAGGAAGTGCCTCCGCTGCCGGCGCCGGTTGCTGAATTGGCTGCCGGCGCTGACTTTAGTTGTCAGTTTGGCGTATGAAGAAGATAGGCAGGGTAGGCATAATTAAAAAAACATGTACCTAATAGAGCATTTTTTTCCATATTCTTGTAATAAAGTCATAAAGTACTACCCGCAACCGAACTAGTAAGATTAGGTTTAATAATTTTAATCGCAAAAAAGGTTAGGTTAGGTTAGAACTGTGCCCCCTACCAAAAACGACTAGAATATGCAGAATAACATATTTTAGTTACGGTTAGTTAGTTGGGGTTCTGAATACTGGAAGGGTTTCTATAAACGACACGCCGCCGGTGTCGATTATGGGAGCCGGCAGCAATGACATTACTGCCGTCAGCCGAGATTAAAAAAATCGGCTACCGTCAGTAATGTCATTGCCTGTTCCCAAAGGCGTTATTTTTGGGAGCAGGCGCCGGCAGCGGAGTCACACCCTTTTTTTATCTTAAAACTAAACAGCAAGGTGAACTTTAACGAAAAGATAGATTGACCCTATTTTAAGTCGAAACTTTGATAAGTAGCCTCCTTGGTTGCCATGTGTTGAAGTAAAAAAACTTTTTACAAAAAAATAAACAACCGACTTCCAAAAAAAACACTAAAAAAGTGAAAAATTACTTTAATTTCGGAAGTCGTTGTCTTTGCTTTTCAATTTCCGTTTTTTGCCACCGACTTCCGAAATTAAAGTTATTTTTCACTTTTTTTGGAAGTCGGTTGTTTTTTTTTTTGTAAAAATTTTTTATTTTTCTCTTTTTAGTTGTGGTACCTACCCCACACAAATCCGAATACCACTACCTTCTATGTAAATAACAGTGAAGGAGTCAAACAGTATATCGTCTAGATAAACTAAGTGGGAAAAATACGTAATATTGAAGCTAACTCAAAAATTACGCAAGCAAAGTTTATAAAATTTATATGGGACTACCTCGGAAGCATGACCTAAAGAAGAATCATCAAAATCGATTCATAATTGGCGGAGTAATCGCGTAACAAACATACAAAAAAAAAAAACATACAGACGAATTGAGAACCTCCTCCTTTTTGAAGAAGTCGGTTAAAAAGTTCGTTCTATTTTTAAATAACACGGCAGATATGAGTTTTCATAGTAATTTATTTGGCCGCTAAACACGACAGCTATGGATTTTCATAGTAATTTTGCCGGCCGCATCGTTACATGTTTTTACAGCAATTTTGATTTATCTCGAAGAAGGTTGCCAAAAAAATTCTCGAATTTCCAAGCATGTTTGAAAAAACAATAATAATTATTATTGTTACTATATCTTTTGATTATCCCTTTTTAGTTGGCCTTTTTTATCGTAGTTGGGTTTTGCTAATTTATCTTGAAAATACTCTTTATTATATACACCATAAAAATTACAGACATAAATTTGAAAATTTTACATAGGCGAAAATGTCTTTTATTTTGTGAAAAAGGTCGGGTCTAATAAAAAATACACAAAAAAACGCGACGCTATGAATGCCGTGTGTCCTCGTATTAACCTCCACATTACTCTAACGCATAACGTTGTAATAAAAGTTGCTGCAGGAATAACATACCTATTGAATATTTGTAGCTAAACACTAAACTAAATCTAAGTATAAAAACTAACTGATGCCCGCGACTTCGCCCGCTTGACAAATTATATACCAAATTATATATAATTAGGTACCTTCCTCGAGAACCACTATCCATTGATGAAAACAGCATGAAATTCGGTGCAGTCGTTTTTGAGTTTATTGCAAACAGACAGACGCGGCAGAGGACTTTGTTCTATAATATGTAGTGATGAATTTCTGTTCGTTAGTCTCGCTAAAACTCGAGAACGGCTGGACCGATTTTGATAATTATTTTATTGTTGTGTTCGTTATTCTCAGGACAAGGTTTGTATGTTTAGTAGGTGTAGGAAGAGTAGGTGGGGTAGGTGTAAGTAGGTAGGTATTTACGTAAGTATGTAGGTAGGTAGGGGTTGGTAGGTAGGGTAGGTAGGGTAGGATAGGTACTTAGAGCTACCCGTGCGAAGCCAGGGCGGGGCAGCTAGTTCTCAATAAATAATGATTTTACTACAATATTATTTGTGAATCAGAACGCACTCAAAACCACGTGTCTGTTCATCAATAACTAATTGTTCTCGTGGTCACACACCGCATCTGTCAATTGTTTCTAATTACTATGACAACCGAATTGTGGCATTTGAATTGTTGGAGGAGATCGTGGCTAAGTAATAACAGCCGCTCGGGTCGATCCATCAGGTTAAGCTACGCTTGCCGGGGTTGGTACGTGGATGGGTGACCATTTTCACATATCGAGAGTCCTCCGAGCCTCGGAAAGCACGTTAAGCCGTTGATCCCGGGTGTCATTCGTGGATCTTTGACAGTCGTTACGGGTCGTCAGAAGCCCGAAAGACTGACAACCAGTCTAACCAAGGGGTATCGTATTACCCAGTTACTGGGTTGTGGTGGTCAGATAGGCAGTCACTCCATGTAAAATACTGGTATTCCACTGCATCCGGTTAGACTGGAAGCCGACCCCAACAGAGTTGGGAAAACGCTAGGCAGATTGATTGAATTGTAGATAGTTTATGTGGAACGTAAATTGGCTAAGGAATAACTCCTGTGAGTAGCTCCTTCCAGCATAAAGGCTGAATTCCACTGCTACGTAGGATGTTCATGGAGGGGTGAAGTTACCAAAGTTATCTGCGCGATTCATTTGTTTGGGTGTCCATCCATGCGTGAGGCCCATTCTTCACTAGTCCGTACGTCAGCGGTGCGGGATCGGTATGTTTGATACCGAAAGCTTACCGAGCGCCTATAATGGGGCGGGATCGTTGCGCTAACGCGTAACGGCACGCGTTTTACTGCATGGCCAAACGTGAGGTAGATACTAACACCAAAAAAAACCTCTGCTAGGACCATTGAAAAGAATTATTGTAGAACATCATCATTATTTCAGCCGAAATACGTCCACTGCTGGACATAGGCCTCTCCCAAGCACCGCCACTTCGACCAATTCTGTGCTTCTCGCATCCAGCGCATTCCCGCGGCCTTCACCAGGTCATCGGTCCACCTTGTGGGGAGACTTCCAACGCTACGTCTTCCGGTACGCGGTCGCCACTCCAGAACCTTTCGGCCCCATCGGTCATCAGTACGTCGTTTCTGTAAAATTCGAACAACAACTCGCATCTCACATCGCTATTCACTCTCACTTCGAATTTTGAATCGGGTTCGAAGTGAGGGTCGAAGTATCGGGGGAATTACATTACTGAATGCCACTTCTTACTTCATCTCATTCTTTATCTGTCAAAATCTCACGGTCAATTTAGTTGAACTCGCTGACACGCTCGCAAGGGTAGCGCTAGTGTATCAACCAAGTTTTAGAATGCCAATCAAGAAACTCACAGCGGATTCAGATTTGAAGTTTAGAATGAGGTCTTACAGAATCACACCCCTGTTCTGCGAGCAATGTGCCCCTGCCAACTGCCACTCAAGTTTGGCAATACTTCGGGCTGTAGAACATAGAAAATAATTTTATGTTGTATTCCCCGAATAATTATACCTACACGTGTTCAGAAAGGGAAAATCAAGATTTAGATGAAAAGCCACAAAAAATATACTCTCCCAATCTCATTCTATTCACTTTAACATCATCGCGAACAAAGAACTTATCTTTTTCTAAACAAATGTATCGGGGGTAGGGGGAGGGAAAAAGGGGGGGAATGCGGAGAAATTCCCCGATCCCTGATGTGTCTATATAATATTTTTCTGTTTAATCTGACAGAGAAGAACTCTTTTGTTGTGGGTGGTCGGTGGGGCTCCTACTAATTGTTGACGAATAATTACAGAGCAGTTCAAGAACAATGGTGGCCCAGTGGTAACGGCCGCGACTTACGACTTGTAGGTCGTAGGTTCGAACCCTGCAGGCGCTTTACTTTGTGTAAATAATTTCATCACCACTGCTCTCAAAACGGTGAAGGAAAACATCGTGAGGAAATCGGCATGTTTTAGAAACAAAAATTCGAAGACATGTGACATCTATCAACCCGCACTGGGCCCGCGTGGTTGATTACGGCCCACATCCTCTCACAAAGAGGAGGCCTGTGTCCCAGCAGTGGGAAAGTTATAGGCTGATAATGATGATGATGAATTATAGGTAAACGAGGTGCTAATATATCAATGGATTTAATAAGTACGTCATCGTATCATAAATTAGTTTTCCCCGCGGCTTCGCCCACGTGGAGGTCGGAAATTACCCCACGGGAACATACTACAGGAATGAAAATTTTCTATATTCTAACTCAGGTCATGGTCTACACATGTGCCAAATATCATCCAACTCCGGTTAGTGGTAGTGTGAAGGTGTAACAAACAAACATACTCACTTTCGCATTTATTAAAAAATAGTTTGGATGTAAATCAATCTAGATTTCTTTGATTACAGTATTATCAAGTGAATGAATATAAAGAGAATATTTCAAATAAAACAGCTCACAGTTAGGCATAGGTTAGAATAGAAACTGTTTAAAAATCTTGATCGTAGTGCTAAAAATAAATGGTTTACCCTTGTTTGGTATAACAACTTTCGATGTAATGTTACTAATTCGAACAACGTTTAAGAAAATAATCAATTTGTATAATATCGATTAACATAATTTTCATTTCATCGAATATTTATTTGCGATAACAACATTAGCGCTATTGATGAAAAGGTATAATGTTCATTTGATGAGTGTTCAGGTGGTATAACATGTATTTTATCGAATATTCAATTGGTGTAATGTAATGCAGAAAAGAAAACATTGTAAATATTTGCATATTCCAGTAATAAAGTCATAAAGTACTACTACCCGAAACAGAACTTACTAGTTCTGTTTCGGGTAGTAGTACTTTATATTAGGTTTAATAATTTTATTCGCAGAAATAGGTTAGGTTAGGTTAGAACTGTGATCCCCTACGCACGAGCCGAGCGAGCGTAGCGAGCGGTGCTGCGGTAGCGGCCGGCGAGTGCTAAAAACGACTAGAATATGCAGAAAAACATATTTTAGTTAGGGTTAGTTAGTTTGGGTTCTGAATTTTTAAATAATTGTTAATGAATTCAGTAGGTGAAGGGACAATGTTTTCAACAATAATTCGTTTCCTTTCGTTGTCTATAAACTATTATAGACAACGAAAGGAAACGAATTATTAATGAACTGAATATTCGATACGATCTTTCGACTAAATCATTCTTAGTCTAGTGAAACATTAGTTTAAATAAAATTAGTGCATTTGAAAATTCTAATTATACGAAATGACTTTATTGTAACTAAAATTAGCCGGAGGCATTTTCGATAAAACGTTGTTATACCAAACAAGGGTGAACCAAAATAAATATACAGGGTGAGTTTAAATCGAGAACCAGCAGTAAGACCTACTTCCCCCAACGTAACGTTGTAATCAGAGATCGTACAGCAAAGTGAATCAACATGTACCATATCAATACATTTGCACGCCCCATGGGTTCTCCCGCATTTTCACCTCACAACGCGAGATTGATTAGGGAAGTTTTCTTTTTTATGTAGATTAAGTTTCATAGAAAGTAACATGATGTTCATTTGAGGCATGAGATAACTGTTCACATAGGAATACCAATGAAACGATCCATGGATGGATTGTGTGCTACTTGTTAGGACGGCTATTATGAGTATTTGTTATGACGGATTACAGCGGTTTCCCGCGCCGGTGTACCGCGCCTTAGGTATGTGCGTGGCGAGACGGGGGAGGGGGGGGGCCGTGCAGGCAACTCATTCGTCAACGCTCACGGCGCACGGTGGGCTGAAAATGAAGCTCCATAGAATTAGCGCCACTCAAAAATCAAGTACCTCATTTTGAAAAAAGAACGATGCCACCATATTTCTTTACTTAATAGCAATATTTTATGTAGTGGAACTTTATTTCATAAAGCTATTATTTAACAAGTTATCTGCGATTTAATATTTGTTTGTATGGAGCTGAACCGTTTTTTTTGTATTATTCCTAATTCTTAAGCTTTCTTAAAATATAACTTTCCGTATCATAGAATGCATCATATATGCTATATTACCACTAAAGCCTGAATCTCGGAAACCTTCGGAACATTGACATTTTCAACTTTGAAAATAAATAAAACATATTTAAAACGGGACCCTATTACTAAGACTGCGCTGTCTGTCTGTCTGTCTATCTGTCTGTCCGTCTGTCACCAGGCTGTATCTCATGAACCGTGATAGGTAGACAGTTGAAATTTTCACAGATGATGTATTTCTGTTACTGTTAATACTAAAAAGCAGAATAAAATAGGTAAATATTTAAGGGGGCTCCCATACAACAAACGTGATTTTTTTGCCGTTTTTATAGATAATGGTACGGAACCCTTCGTGCGCGAGTCCGACTCGCACTTGGCTGGTTTTTATTACATTTGTGATTGTCATTGACGGACGTCCTTACTCAAAGGACGTTGACCAAGCGACTATGGAACCCCCTATCGGTATGAAACATGCAGTGACTTAAAGATTTATAGTTTAATTTAAAGGATGATTTTAGGGCTTTCAAATGTTATTTACCATTTTATCATAATTCTCCGCATTACACGGTAATTAGGCCTCAAAATCTAGGTTCAGATCGAATCTCTTAGTGACTTTTTACAACAATGTAGGGTGGTAAATTCAAAATACGAATTAGTCAAAATGACGTTTGAGCATTTTCAATGCTCGTCAATTCCGACAGATAGCGGTTGATGTAGAGGCTTTATAGGCAGATATGTAGAAATCACGTGTAACAGAACATCGAACAATGAGACTAAACGTAACTGGCAAAATGTGGGTGTAGGTGCTACACACAGAACAGATATAAAAACTAAAACCCAACTACGACTAAAAAGGTATAAACAAGACACCACAGACGGACAAATTAAAAAACCGGAGTCACACGTGTTAGGGCATAAATCGAACAGATTACGTGTGAATCCGGATTTTTAATTTGTCCGTCTGTGGGGTATTGTTTATACCTTCTTAGTCGTAGTTTGGTTTTAGTTTTTATTACTTAATTTTATTTTTTTATCTTTTGGGGTTATAATACATATATGCTTGAAATGTGCTCATTAAGCCCTTTCATTTGATACCCAACATGGTACGATTAAACAATCTTTTGTTTTAGTTCCTGACTTTATGTCCTCTAGAGGTCGCCATTTTTAATTTAATGTGACGTCACATAGCATATAACCAGGGGACAATCAAGTCGCTTCCAACGATACCTCATTTGTAAAATTTTGATAAGTGGTTTAGAAGATAGGAGGGAACAGATGAACATACATACATACATACCGGTCAAAATCATAACCCTCCTTTTTCTTCGCCGTAGTCGGGTAAAAAGAGGTTACACACCTCTAACTAACCCTTTGAAGAATAATTCAGGACCGTTATTATGTTACTTTGGATTAAATCTACTTTTAATTTTTCAATCATATTCCAAACGATGTATAGTAATATTACGGTGAGAAAATGTGGCGTCCGTACCTAGGCGGTGCCAATATCAACTTAATAAACATGTAGGAAAAACAGAAGTTAATAAACATAATATTATGATCATAATAATTATTATGTAGCAGCCACCCGCTTTATTGCCGTTCCACCTAGTGTTCCGCTACTTCTAATATGACTTACCGATGTTGTAGAAATCCAAGAAGCCAGAGTATTGTAGGTATTTTCACTAAGTTCTCTCAACTACTGCCAACGTAAATACCGCAGTAGAACCGAACAATATTAATACACGGACGAACTGAATCCTCCATAGTGAACCGCTAACTAATGTGACGCAATTTAAAATGTTATATTGCTCGAGAAAATCAAATAATAAAATAAAATACTTATTCACAAAAAATAAACAAAAACACAATCGGTGAAAAGAACACAAGAAGTCAGTTCACAGTAGCAACTCGCGCACTCAAAAATTGGCGCCAAAAATTAGCGCATGTACAGTCGCTTAAAAAACGCAATGGATATTTTTTCTACCACGCGGATTCACCCGCACCCATTTTATATTAGTCTATATACTTGTTTACAGTTATGTAAATATTATATAGATACTAATCCAGACCAGACCTTATCTATGAGCAAAATATCCACGTTAGTTATTTCCACAAGTGGTTATTTAAAGAGAGGAGCTTGTTGCTAAGTAATAACAGCTGCACGGGTCGATCGACCAGGTTAAGCTACGCTTGCTGCGGTTGGTCCGAGGATGGGTGGCCATCTTTTCAAAAGCTGTTTGTCCCGGCTGTCATTCTTGGATCTTTGACAGTCGTTATTGGTCGTCAGACGCCTGAAAGTCTGATAACCAGTCTTTCCAAGGGGTATCGTGTTACCCAGTAACCTGCTTGTCGAGGTCATACAGGCAGTCGATCCGTGTAAAATACTGGTATTCAGCTGCATCGGGTTAGACTGATAGAAACAAGCGACAAGTTAAAGTAAATCAGAGTAAAGGTACATTGTTATTTTGCCGTAAGAGTTGGCCAAATTCAGTCTCCACTTAAAAAATAATCTAATTGACGTTATCAACATAAGTTATTAGAATATACTTACTTAAATGAAATCATTCCATTATAATTATAAACAATCATAAAAGCAAATACGTTCGAGACTATACTTAAAACCAAACGAATGGGACGTGCACATATGCTAGAAAGAGAAAACCCGCCGTCTCGTCAGCATATTCTGCTCGGGATGCGCGCGCATATACTCTTATGGCGCGCGTTTGTTCTGCTTTCAAAGAGTTTTCAATGATGAATGAAACAGGCAAAGGTCTTGAAAACATACTGCCTTGCGTAAAACCAAAAGTTTTGCTTACTCTTAATAATACATTACCAACAGATTGTTATTACAACGTGCGTAATAATAATAATTAGTTACTAATTATTCAACTATAATTTTTTATTGGATGTGTAGTTTAATTGTTTTGCGTAAGTCAAGAAGGTTTCATTGCTTACATACTCTTTGAATGCCAATGACATTGGACACGAAAAAGAAACTATGTAAGACTAAAATAGGAAATCAAAATAAAAACTAATACTTATAAGATGTTTTTTAAGCGGAGAATTTAAAGATTCGCATTACTAGGTAAAATCATTATATTTTAAAACAAGAATTATCAATATTAGAAACCTGAGTCACAGCCGAACAAATAGCGATACGGGGTCCGGTCATTCTCCTTTTGAGAATTTTCGAAATCATGGAAAGTTTAACTAATCTAGAATGTTTTCTGAAACTGAAAAAAGTGGAAGTTTAAAAAATTGTGAAGTCTTATTCAATATCTTAATGGAGTTATTACCAGCTCATGTCAGAGAAAATCAGGGTACTTTAAAGTCATCAACAGCTGCACAAAGCTTATTTAATGATAATTAAATAAGCTTATATTAATTAATGATAATTTGGATGATGAGGCCGATACCGAGAAAGAAAACTTGGCTTTTGTAGATCTTAATCTATTCCACGGTTCAGAAAGTGAATTCGACTAACCGTTGCACTTAACATCTTCTACACTTCTTAGTTCTTCTTCTTACTTCACACTAACTTTATTTCATAAAACATATTCTATATTTTTTGTATACTTCCATGTGGATTAGGCCTACTGGGGACACCACTATAAAAAAGACGCGCCTAGTTCTTCACCTCGTTAGGTGGTATGAAAGAAAGTACATTTATTGACGTGCTTGCATAAAATATGTTTTATTTATTTTCAAAGTCGAAAATGTCAATGTTCCGAAGGTTTCCGAGATTCAGGCTTTAGTGGTAATATAGCATATATGATGCATTCTATGATACGGAAAGTTATATTTTAGAGAAGCTTTAGTATTAGGAATAAAACAAAAAAAACGGTTCAGCTCCATACAAAAAAAATATTCAATCGCAGATAACTTGTTAAATAATAGCTTTATCAAAAAAAGTTCCACTACATAAAATATTGCTAATAAGTAAGGAAATAAGATGGCGTCTTTTTTTTTTCAAAATTAGGTACTTGATTTTTGAACGACGCTAATTCTATGGAGCTTCATTTTCAGTCCACCGTGCGGCGTCCCGCCGATCCTTCGTCAAGACACCAAGTACGCTCGGATACCGATTAAACTTTCAAATCGTTCCTATGTACTTGACGCAAAACCTTTACATTCGGTTTCGTTCGAATAAACCGGTTGTTATAAACAGGTTTTTGGAGAAGTCTTTATATAAAGGTTTTTTCGGATTAAACGGTTTAGGGCGAATTTTAGTAAACTTTTTATATTGACTATAAGTCTTATCCTGTTTTAATTTTGAATTTTTGTCAGACGACAATTTTATTCCACGGATAAAAGTTAAGGTTGATGCGCTAGGGTAGCCCGCGAAATTCAAATTTTCTTACGTTTTTTGCAATTTGCAGGTCAGTATCAGGTTATATGTTGATCTAAATATTATTAGCGGCCGTAACAAATATGGATTTACAGAATTATAAACATTAGAATCTTAGACTGACGATTTCATGAAATTTTCATTCAATACACTTACATGAACTTAGAGAGTTGTATTGCTGATTCTAATGTTTATAATTCTGTAAATCCATATTTGTTACGGCCGCTAATAATATTTAGAACAACATACAACCTGATACTGACCTGCAAATTGCAAAAAACGTAAGAAAATTTGAATTTCGCGGGCCACCCTAGCGCATCAACCTTAACTGACTTTGATAAAAGCAGCCCATAGAACAATAAAAGCCGGTTTATACGGATGAGCGATAAACAAACGCCGAGCGCTGTTCAGTTTTTATTCAGCGCGGCATCCTCACAAGTAGTCACAAATTGCAACGCGTTTACCGACAGCTGGTTTTTAGGGTTCCGTACCCATAGGGTAAAACGGAACCCTATTACTAAGGCTCCACCGTCTGTCTGTCCGTCTGTCACCAGGCTGTATCTCATGAACCGTGTTAGTTAGACAGTTGAAATTTTCACAGATGATGTATTTCTGTTGCCGCTATAACAACAAATACCTACTAAAAAACAGAATAATATAAATATTTAAGGGGGCTCCCATACAACAAACTTGTTTTTTTTGCTCGATATTGATAACGGCCATAGGTAGGTAGACGCTTGAAATATTCACAGAATATTTAGTAACATATTCAGTTAAAAATAGATAATCAAATTAAAATAAGGGGGCTCCCATACAACAAACGTGATTTTTTGTAGTTTTTATAGATAATGGTAACGAAACCCGTCGTGCGCGAGTCCGTCCGCACTTGGCCGGTGTTTTTTGGGCACCCTGTATAGATATTACAATAGCCAGTCGTTGTAGCCATAGCTAAAACAGTGCCTTTATGAGTCAAGCTGTAATCAATTGACATTTTCAATTTTTCCTTCTCCAGATTTAAGATTCCGTCGCCTAATACACGCAAATTCATTCAAATTCCTTACCCAAAAGCTCCTTCGGGTACATTTACCCTCTGTAAATAAAAAGTTGTCCCAAACTCGACCTAAATGACAGATAGGTCGAATGGAGAGAATTTGAGAACGCGTGATGTCATCAGTTCGGCTTGATCGATGGTGACATCAGTAAATAATGTCAGTAATGCTTGATGGTATCAGTTACATTACCTTTGGCTGACATTTCAATGTTCTTGGAGGTTACTTTCGTGTTATTTATGATGAAACTATGTGATATGGTAGATACGTAATTTATACTATACATTTGCCTACGCCTGTATTCCCCTAGGGATTAGGTAGAAGTGTAGGCATGGTGAACTCACACTCCGCCACTTATATTCAAGTTCCATGAGAATGGAGGTCAGGTAGGCTGATAATCAGCACTTTTCGAACGTTAAAATTACATAAGACAGTCCCCCAAACGCCCACCATTTATCACTTCCTAGTGCTTTAGCTGGGAACAAGAAGTGGCGCAACAAACTCCCCAGCAGCACTGCTTTTGCTTGCTGGACATAATAAAATAAAGTTTAAAAAAATCACATAGGCCTACAAGGGCAATTGGGCACTTATGAAACGTCAGAAGCTAGGTGCACGGTTCCAATTGGTCGTTTCCTATAGACAAGAGCCGGCAAGAAACTCCACGGTTAATCTTTAAAAAAATAATTGGCTTTTACAATATATTCGGATTACAGTGTTAATAGTTATGGGAGGACAGTGTGTTTCATGCTTGTATTCCCGAATGGTTACATAGATATGCAGATAAATCCAAACTCAACGCATTAGTTTCAATTAAACCATTTACAGACACTTTTACATTGTTAAGGAGTCGGTCACACAGAAAAATTAAGCTAAGCAGAAAGCGTAGTAGGTTCCATAGAGAACAACGAGCAAGAAACTAAATTACTCAGTTTGAATTTCGGCGCCTTATTTGAGAAAAGTACTTACAATACCAGAGATCTTTGACAGTCGTTAAGGGTCGTTAGAAGCCCGAAAACCTGACAACCAGTCTTACCAAGGGGTATCTTATTACCCAGTTACTGAAATGAAATGAAATTGTTTATTCTGTAAATAGGATAGTGGAACAGTTATACACGTCATATTAAAAAATAAGCTAGATGAGGTCAGCGTTTCCTATCTGACTACTCTGAGAAGAAAGGCCGAAACAAACTCAGAGGTCACAGTCTCTTTTAAAGTCCAGACATAATCTTGGTCAGGCCCTATGAGGACCATGTAGATTAGAGTCTAAAATGGTCTTTTTAGGAAAGAACCACACAGATTTGAGTGGACCTGTCCAGTCAGTGCAAGCATTTATCAGTAATAGTGGAGCTCAACTCAGAACTTAAGGAGCTCAACGACTCGACGAACAATACCAAAGAAAGGACATTTGGGTAGGCCGGATAAAGTTCTCAAATTGCCAGACCATCGATAGAACTAACTGAGAACGACAAAATATAAAAATAAAAACAAAATAAAAATCCACATAGTCTTGGGTTGTGGAGGTCAGATAAACAGTCGCTGCATGTAAAATACTGGTATTCAGCTGCATCCGGTTAGGACTGAAAGCCGACCCCAACATGGTTGGGAAAAGGCTAGGCAGATGATGACTTACTATACAAGCATTGGCCGCAACCAGGCATTGATGGCCTCACGTATGTGTGCCTCAGCCTCGCCTCGGCCCACATTTTCAGGATAGTTCAATGAATGATCAATGCCTTAGTTGCAGGCCGGGACAGTATTGTACTATAAATAAGCTATACAGCGTGCCGCTACAATGGCAACATTAGTTTAACACACGGGTAGGGCTAGTGACCAGTAAACATAAAAATTATAGTAAAATAAAATATATTTTTCAAACAAACTTTATAACAAAAACATAACCAAAATTGAGATCACTCTGTGTAAAAGATTCATTCATGAAGCTACCTCCCACCTGGCTTACGTTCTATCGGTAAGATCCTTTGTCGGCATAATTTCTAAGAAATCGCGCGGCTTTCCTTCTATTCGCTTACTATGATCAGTGACCCCGGCAAATGACCTCCTCGCTACAGTTCTTTAAGTACAGGTTGGTCTAAGATGGTAATTTAGAAAATTGTAAATAAATTAATAAAAAATAACGTTTAATGAAATTCAAATATTTTATTAAACGAATACGCGAAATCGTATACATGTGTTAAATTAATGTCGCCATTGTAGCGGCACGTTGTATACTTGAAGAAGACTTCATTATATATTTTACTAATCTATATTTTACTATTAGTATATTATAGTAATCGAATAATATTAAAAAACCTATAATAAAATATAAAATAACCCAGTCGTCTCCTTTCTAACAACGTTGGCTGAATAGAAACATAAATAAGGTTGAAAACCTGTTACCCTCCTAATCTAATCAATTGGCTTTGAGAATATCAATATTAGCTATGAACTCAATATCCGAGGGTCGAATTTATGAGTACGGATGAATGGCTGACGCTTTTTTTTGTAAAAAATTAGAAAGTGGGGTTCCGTAGTTGCTAATAAATTAATAATAACATCATCACGCCTGAGTTCCCCGATGGGTTAGACAGTGTATAGTACACCCACATTTCGCCAGTTATGTTTAAGTCCCATGTAATAGGGGGTGAGCCTATTGCCATCAACTGGGCACAAATCCAGACTCCGCCTACTGAAAAATACCCCCCTAATACCTTACCCTACCTGGGAATCGAACCCAGGACCTCATGCTCAGCAGTAGTGCTAGCGACCACTGGACCAACGAGACAGACGATTATAAATAAATAGCTGCGCCCCGCGGTTTCACCCGCGTATGTCTCGATCCCGTGGAAATATCGAGATAAATTATAATAATATTTATAACGATTTACTAAATTCGGAAGACATATTTCCCTACGGAACCCTAGAAAAATAAGTAAAGACCTTTTCCGAACATAATTTAATTTGATTACAAAATGAAGCGTGAAGTTATCTGGAAGATTTAAAAATGCTGACAGTAGGCAGAAAATAATCGATAATAATTCGAGTGTTAATAAGTCAATTGAACAGATAAGTAGCAATATTCTGCCTAGCCTTTTCCCAACTAGGTATGTTGGGGTCGGCTTCCAGTCTAACCGGATACAGCTGAATACCAGTATTTTACATGGAGCAACTGCTTATCAGACCTCCACAAACCTGCAGTAACTGGGTAAATATGCCCCTTGGTAAGACTGGTTGTTACACGTTCGGGCTTCTGACGACCCGTAACGACTGTCAAAGATCCACGAATAACAGCCGGGACCAACGGCTTAACGTGCTTTCCGAGGCACGGAGGAGTCTCGATATGTGAAGATGGTCACCCAACCTCGGACAAACATAGCTTAAACATCATGGATCGACCTTTGCGGCTGTTATTACTTAGCCACGAGTTCCTCAACAATTCAATCAAAATCTTGTAATTAAACGTATCTAATCTATTATTCACAGCCTTTGATCTCTCATTTGCCAATCTCGTCGAAGACAACACAATGAACATTAGGTTACAATACAATGAACATTAGGTTACAATACAACACAGCGAAAGAAAAGTGGTGACAATCAAAATGTTGCTGTCTTCACTTTCTATTCTGAGTCGCGCACTCATTACACCGTTTCACGTTCAGTTTGGTACAAGGCTTAAGATGAGGCGAGGTATTAGACTTTTCGTTGCGATGAATTGTATTTTTATTTATTACACGACTACCCAAAAATTAGTTTAATGTTTTCAGGGTTCATGTATGTACAGTTACGGACTTTAATTGATAAGCCACTTTCAAGCTTCTCAATTTTGCAGTTTCAAACTTTCACGAGATTACACGATTAAACACGAACTCAATCGAAACGTGCGTGCTCGTAAACAAGATGACATATTACTAATAATCGGAAATAGTCTTATCCATAGAGGTTGACTAATAAGTTCTCAATTATAAATAAATACAATGTTGCATTACGTTTATCCAATCTATCTGATACTGACCTCCTTTGAATCAGAGCTCATTAACTCGATAATTCTTAAAACTTAACCGAAGACAGCGACAGTTGAAATGTTGATGTCAGAGACGTTACTTTCGAAGTTGTCGAAATTACTAATATTATAATTTCTTCGTACGCTAACGTTACTATGGCTACGCTAAAACAATCGTCGCTAGGTTACGGTTGCTAGACATGCAATTGGTTGACTTTGGGTAGTCACTCTGCTGTCAAGTTTGTAGTTCTGGCTCTCAGGTTAGCCAACCGGTAAAGTTAAGAAATATTATTTTCTCCTTCTAGGAAGACATATGACTTTCCGTATCTGGATGAACGAGTAGACCCGAATAAACCCGATTTGCATTACACGACTAAAATACGAACAGGGCCAAGTGGCTCATCAATTAAAGTCCGTGACTGTATGTGAGTTTCTTTATTGCACCATAACTTTTACATGCCTGAACGGATTTGGATGTATGGGGTATTGTTAGAATCCTTGCATCATCCCGAGTGACTCTGGTTCATAACTGTCGGAATGCCCTTATTACCCGACTACGGCGAAGAAAAAAGGAGGGTTATGATTTTGACCGGTATGTATGTATGCATGTATGTATGTATGTATGTATGTTCATCTGTTCCCTCCTATCATCTAAACCACTCATCATAATTGGACATATGACGTATCGTTGGAAGAGTTTTGATCGTCCGCTGGTTATAGGCTATGTGACGTCACATTAAATTAAAAGTGGCGCCCGCTAGGGGACATAAAATCAGGAACTAAAAAATTTTTATTGTTTAAAGAAACCATGTTGGGTATCAAATGAAAGGGCTTAATGAGCAAAAATAAAGTAATAAAAACTAAAACCCAACTACGACTAAAAAGGTATAAACAAGACACCACAGACAGACAAATTAAAAATCCGGAGTCACACGTAATCTGTTCGATTTATGCCCTAACACGTGTGACTCCGGATTTTTAATTTGTCTGTCTGTGGTGTCTTGTTTATACCTTTTTAGTCGTAGTTGAGTTTTTTTCTTACTGCGACCCCGACCAATTTCGACGTTACGCTCGCCGGCCGCTGCCGCCAGTCATGTTTAAGTCCCATATAATAGGGGGCGAGCCTATTCCTAGGGCGCGTATCTATGAATTTCTTATGACTTAAACCGATATCCGTTGTAACAATACAAAACACGAGTTCCAAATCGATCCCGCCCTTTAACGAACTCACGAAAATTAATATCTTTCGAGTTTTTGTGTTCAAATATCAAAGTTAATATCTTCGAAACTTTGTATTAAAATGTTTAACTTTTGGCAAAGTTGGGAGTTTGGCAAATATGCGTAGCTTCTGGTCCGTTTCCTTATTTATATTCAAAGTTCAGCTGCTTATGAAATGTTGAGTAAATTAAGTGCAACAGTAGGTATAAGAAGTGTTTATTAATTTAAGGGATTTTTGGAGTTCTTGGTACGGGGATATTATCTTACTGAAAGGTAAATAGAAGTTAGGAATCCTTCATTGAGTCGAATTAACTGCTCACTAAGTCTTTGACAAGGACAGGGAATACGAACAAAACACGTTTCTTGTGTGGGGACCACCTTTTAATTTTTAACTTTATTTTATTTTTTAAATATTCTAGCTGCGACTTGCGGTTTCGCCCGCGTAAGTCCCGCGGGAAAATCGGGATAACAAGTAGTAATCGGGTTCCATACCTACTCAAAGGGTAAACCGGGCTTTATATATTACTATAAGGCTCCGCTGTCCGTCCGTCCGTCCGTCCTAAAGTATCCTATGTAGGACATAGGATACTTTCCAGGTCATGGTCTACCCCTGTTCCAAATTTCATCCAAATCCGTTCAGTCGTTTAAGCGTGAAAGCGTAACAAACAAACTCAATTTCGCATTTATAATATTAGTTAGGATTGTTATAGCAACAACAGAAATACCTAAACAATCTGTAAAATTCTCAACTGAACCGTAATAGTAATTACGGTTCATGAGTTATAGCCCGCTGACAGACAGCCGATCGAACGGACAGACGGACAGTAGGACAGACGTTTAGAACCCCCCAGGAACCTAAAAACCAAGGTTCTAGGCTGGATTTGTGCCCGTTTCATGGCAATAGGCTCGCCCCTATATCAGGCGCGGTCGGAGGGGGGGGTCCTGGGGGTCATGACTCTCCCCCAAAATCAATCAAGCTGTCGAGAGACTGAATGAGTTACGTTCTTTATTTTAAATTAAAACTGTAGGTATTTGAGCCACAGTGATACCGATGGGCATATACGAAAAAAGTTTTTAGAGTAAGTACTTATAAATTAGGTAACCATATCCCTAAAAATATTCCTCGGCACCAATGGTGACCCCCCCCAAAATCTTGGGCTGCAACCGCGCCTGCCCCATATCACATGGATCTTAAACATAACTGGCGAAATGTGGCTGTACCTAGGTACTAAAGGTACACCTCTGCCTAACCCTTCTGGGTAAACAGGCCAGATATTATATGTGTAAAAACCAAGGTTGCTTAGCTTATGAATAGGAATGACTCCCCCAAAACCACAAAAAAATCACCATACAGAGAGCCTCCAGAAAATATTCCATTCACACTTGCAAATTTCTTACAGTACCGTACCAACAATAACAATAAAATACGCCCGGTTCGGTCCGGTTATAAATCAGCCGTGCGGACCGTAGCCGGTACGTCCCGGGTAACACGGTATAAGTCATTTGTATTCCGGTACCGAAGCCAAGGCGTTTTGCATCGAACGTGTTAATTCGGTAGGAATACCGAATTTCGAAGGAACCAGTAGATTTGAATCGGGATCGATTTGCTTTGTAAGGTAAGTAAATTGTTTGCTCTGGATTTGATTTTGCTAAAGATGGTGGTTTTGGCGAATTGCCAGTTTGACTGTTCATTTAGAAATCTATATTCAGCAGTGGGGAAAATGCACCTGTTACTGCAGTGAGTTAATGTTATATCGTCTTCAGAGACAATAGCATTTACTTCTATGGAGTTACTATTCAGAATACGCCAGAAATATGGAAAAAAAATATATGAAATGAAATGAAATGAAATGAAATGAAATGAAATGAAATGAAATGAAATGAAATGAAATTGTTTATTCTGTAAATAGGATATTGGAATCACTTTTACACGTCATATTAAAAAATATTAAAAATAAGCTAGATGAGGTCGGCGTTTCCTATCTGACTACTCTGAGAAGAAAGGCCGAAACAAACTCAGAGGTCACAGTCTCTTTTAAAGTCCAGACATAATCTTGGTCAAGCTATATGAGGACCATGTAAATTCGAGTCTGAAATGGTCTTTTGAGGAAAGAACCACACAGATTTGAGTGGACCTGTCCAGTCAGTGCAAGCATTTGTCAGTAATGGCGGAGCTCAACTCAGAACTTAAGGAGCTCAGCGACTCGACGAACAATACCAAAGAAAGGACATTTGGGTAGGCCGCATAAAATTCTCAAATTGCCAGACCAATGATAAAATTAACTGAGAACGAAAAAAAAAAAATTAAAAAAAATTCACATAGTCCTCACATTCACAATAATAAAATACTTTACAAAGTAATCATGTCATTTTGTATAGAATATTCAATAATGTCAATTTGTAAATAAAACTGGTTGATATACTTTGATGATTTTCCATATTATTCAAAATGTTACAATGCTTAGCAGAGCGAGCAGCTCAATCCCATGCTTTTTTGTCTTCTAAATAATCTGAAATTTTATAGTACCCTTTTCTACAAAGTTTGGTTTTAATGCAGCTTTTAAATCGTTTAATGGGTAAGTTTCGAATGTCAATGGGAAGTTTGTTATAAAAGCGTATACATTGACCCATGAACGAGTTGCCTACTCTGTGGAGACGAGTGCGATGTACAGCAAGATTGTGTTTATTCCTGGTATTTAAACTATGAATATCGGACATTTTCTTAAAATTAGATATATTTTTGTGTACATACAATAGATTTTCAAATATATATTGTGAGGCTACAGTCAGAATATCTATTTCTCTGAATTTTTCTCGAAGGGAATCCCTTGGATCTAGGTTGTAAATGGCTCGAATAGCCCTTTTCTGTAAAACAAAGATAGCATTAATGTCCGCACAGGCTCCCCAGAGAAGAATCCCATAAGACAGAAGACTATGAAAATAACTAAAATAAACAATATTCTGGCTGTATCTACGTCAGTTATCTGTCTAATTTTTTTAACGGCGTAGGCGGCCGAACTAAGCCTTCCTGACAATTTTTCTATGTGTGGGCCCCATTGTAATTTACCGTCAATGGTTATTCCAAGAAAAACTGTCGACTCAACGGGGTCCAACTCTATTCCATTAACTTTAACATTGGTAGATAGCTGCCTGACATTTGGCGTTGAAAATTTAATGAGTTTAGTCTTTTTCTCATTCAGGAGAAGATTATTTACATTAAACCAATGCACCACTTTAGAGAGTGCATCGTTAACTTGTTCAAAGTTGACTAACTGACGTTTTATTTTAAAAATGAGGGAAGTATCATCCGCGAATAACACGATCTTGTGATTATCCCTTATTTGGTAAGGTAAATCATTAATATAAATGAGAAATAAGAAAGGACCTAGAATTGAACCCTGCGGAACGCCCATGGTGACCGAAGATCCTGCAGATCTCTTGCCATTAACATCGACCCTCTGAATTCTGTTGTTCAGATAAGAAGTCAGAAGGTCGAGAGCCTTGTCCCTCATACCATAGTGGTACAGTTTCCTGATGAGAGTATCATGATGTACGCAATCGAAAGCTTTGGACAAGTCGCAGAAAATGCCAAGAGCATCCTGCGACTCCTCCCAAGCCTCGAATATGCTCTTCAGTAATTCCACGCCCGCGTCTGTAGTTGAACGACCCTTTGTAAAACCGAACTGTTTCAGATGAAGTAAATGATGTGTATTGAAATGACTTAACATCTGTTTTAAAATTAATTTTTCAAAGATTTTGCTCAACGTAGGTAATATCGAGATAGGCCGAAAATTCGTGGGATCAGTTGTGCTGCCAGACTTGAACAGTGGAATCACTTTGCTAAGTTTCATCAGATCAGGAAATACACCAGATGCAATACAAGAGTTAAAAACAATTGCCAAAAAGGGTGAAATAACATCAATTATTGAAGACATAGTATGTACTGATAATCCCCAAAGGTCAGCAGTTTTTTTCACATCGAGTTCTTTAAAAGATTCTATAATGTCTTTAGCAGTAGCAATTGTAAATTCAAAAAGTTTGTCACATTCTGGTACACATTCTTTTAGTATTGAATAAGCAGAAGTGGAGGACGACGATGACAGAGTTTTGGTTGTTGAAATTGGAATATTAGTGAAGAAATTTTCAAACTCAGTTGCCACCTCCCCGTCTGCCTTAATATCTACATCATTGATTTTTAGATGGAAGTCACGATTCCGTACTGTCGTTCTTCCTGTTTCAGAATTAATAATATTCCAAGTTGTTTTAATTTTATTCCCAGAAGATTTTATTTTATTTTTAATATGTATGGCTTTTGCTGAGGAACAGGCTCTTTTAAAAGTTTTTGAATATTTTTTAACAAATCCTTGAAAAGTTTGATCTTGGTTATATGTTTATATTACCTACATAATCTATAATCATCATTTAGGATCGCTACTTAAAAACCGGCCAAGTGCGAGTCGTATTAATATTAACTTACACACGTATCTTGTATGGCCCCCCATAACTATTATGGGTCAGTTCAGACCGCGACGTGAAGCGACGACGCTGCGCGCACTTTTTAACAATTATGGAACTTATTTTCTTCACGAAAAGGTATAATTTCAGTACGAGCATGTATGCGTCTCAAAGTACGGTGAGACACGCGGTGCTGCACAGCGCGTGAACCTTATTGTGTAGTAAATAAATTCGATACTCGAAAAACGTGCGCGTGGCGTCGCGTCTCGTAGTTGATTTTTTTTCAAATTACAGTGTTAATAGGTATGGGAGGACAGTCAGTGTAGGCCTGTTATCGAGTAATAGAAAATGGTCAACAAATCTACTGTCTTCAAGGCCGACAAAGTTCTCACATAAAAAAAGGTTTAAAAACTAAAACCCAACTACGTGCTGTGCTGGCGCTGCCGCTGCGGCTGCGGAAAACCTCTAGCGGCGAAAGTATAATAGCCTTATAGGCAATTATACTTTCGAGCCGTTTGGGGTTGAAACCCTAGGGCCGAGGGGTCCGAGTGCTCACAGTCTGTTCAGTGAAATCTCCAAATGGCTGCTTGACACTTCCCGTGTCAGAGGCTAAGCATTGCCATTCAACGTGGCAATGCCGCCAGTCTCTTGGGTACATTACCAGCCGACAGCGATGCGGAGGAATTTTTCGACGCCTTACTTCAGTTATAGTTAGTTAGTTCTTTAAGTTTTAGTGTTTTATGTAAATAGTTAGTTGTGTTATGTATATATAATCAATACTAATATTATAAAGAGGGAAGCTTTGATTGAAAAAAAACTACGATTAAAAAGTCAACTAAATAGGTAAAAGAAGACATAACACAAATTAATAATCCGGAGTCACGGAGTCACGGTATATTAGGTCTTTACCTATGAAATTGCCGTTCTGCAGTACTGGCCATTTCAAATCAAAATAATTTTTGTTTGGCTAAGAATTCTAATTTCAAATTAATTTTATTTTAAAAACATGGATTTTCTTTATTGATTAGTGTTACATTTTCATCGCATTTCAATCTTTTTCGTCATCATGGATACATTAAAAATTCGAGTAATTATGGAATATGAGTACCGTCGTGGCAGCAACGCGGCACAAGCGGCACGCAACATCAACGACGTTTACGGAGCTAACACTACAAACCAACGCACCACCTGTTATTGGTTTGCTCGCTTCCGTTCTTGAAATTTCGACCTGAAAAATGAACCTCGCGGTCGTCCGAAGACTTTGGTCGACAATGACGAATTAAAGGCGATTGTGGAAGCTGATGATACACAATCTACGGCTGAATTAGCAGCAGCTTTCGACGTTAGCGTCAAAACAATATTGGTCCATTTGCGTCAAATTGGCAAGGTAAAAAAGCTTGACAAATGGGTGCCCCACGAACTCAATGATCGCCAGCGCGAAGTACGCGTCGAGACGTGCCTTGCACTGCTCAACAGACACACAAATGAAGGAATTTTGAACCGCATTGTTACCTGCGATGAAAAATGGATTCTGTTTGATAACCGCAAGCGCTCAGCAAGTTGGTTGGATCCTGGTTCAGCACCTAAACAATGCCCTAAACGAAAACTTACCCCTAGAAAAGTGATGAAATCACACCGGCGCTAGACCACCAAACAGTGACCCAGTTTGGTGGTCTAGCGCCGGTGTGATTCATCACAGCTTCTTACCAAACGGGGTGAGCATTACTGCAGATGTGTACTGTGAAGAACTGAACACAATGATGGAGAAGCTGGCGCATCTCCAACCAGCATTGGTCAATAGCTCGTCTCCGGTGCTCATGCACGACAACGCGCGACCTCATACTGCACAGCAGACGGTCTCCAAGTTGCAAGAACTGGGGTTGGAAGCTCTCCGTCATCCGCCCTACTCACCAGACCTTGCGCCTACAGACTACTACTTTTTCCAGAATTTGGATAACTTCTTGGCGGGAAAAAAATTCAATACCCGAGAGGCAGTACAAAATGCCTTTGAAGAATTTGTTGCCTCCCGTCCAGCTGATTTCTTTAAGAAGGGCATCAATAAACTGCCACTGCGATGGCAAAGATGCATTGATTGCATGGGTGATTACTTCGATTAATACAAATAAAAAAATCATGAAAAAAATTCGTTTAAATTTTTTCATACAAAACGGCAATTTCATAGGTGGCTTATCAAACAGATTAATTGTGACTTCGGATTTTTTATTTGTCTTTCTGTGATGTCTTGTTTATACCAATTTATTTGACTTTTTTGTCGTAGTTAGGTTTTAGTTTTATACTTAATTTTATTTTTTATTTCGTTTATATATATATATTTTTTTACCACTAATTAAGCCCTTTCATTTGATATGTACCAAACAGGGGCATACTTTTTTTTTAGTTCATAACTTTATGTCCTCTAGAGGGCGCCATATTAATTATTTAATGTGACGTCACATAGCCTATAACTAAGCGGACGATCAAGACGCTTCCACGTAACCTCATTTGTTAATAGTTTAGAAGATTATGAGGGAACACATGAACATACATTCATTCATACCGGTCCAAATCATAACCCTCTTTTTTGCTTCGCCGTAGTCGGGTAAAAATAGAAAAGAATTTGTTTCTATGAAATAAAATAGTAAAAATGAATGAAAATTAAACAAAAAATGGCGGCATTAGTTTCGATTTTTGGTACCTAAGTATTGGCTGTGAATATTGACTTTATAGACATCAAAAATGAAAAAGAAAGTGCTGCGAGAATTTGTGATTGGTACTTGAAAGAAGTACCATAAACTGTTTTCTTTTATATAAAGCAAGGGTATTTTTAACATAAAACATAAACTACAGGTAATTGACCAAAACGACAAACATCGAAAAATGAAACTTCCCTTTACAAACAACTTTGATGTTTGAAAGGGGAAATATAAACGAAAAATCGTCAAAATGGCGAATATGAAAACAAAATAAGTAACATAACATAACATCACGCCTGTATTCCCCAAAGGATTAGGCAGAGGTGTAGGTACCTATAGTACACCCACATTTCGCCAGTTATGTTTAAGTCCCATGCAATACGGGGCAAGCCATTGCCATCAACCGGGTATAAATATAGACTCCGGGGAGCTAATGAGATTGAGAAAACCTAATAACAAGTGGCCCGACCCGGGAATCGAACCCAGGACCTCGTGATCAGTGGTAGCGCTTGCGACCACTAGACCAACGAGGCAATCCAAATAAGTATTTAATTACATTTAGCCGCTCCATTTGATGAACGATATGAATCGATCTCTCGCTCAGTCTCCGCAATAATTGGGAAAACGGTACATTATAATATATCTATCATAGTATATTGTATCTATTGGTAAGTTTTAGTACCTTTTAGTAGTTATTTTGCACCAATGACAACCCCATTTTCTATGTTCACGCAATCACTGTCCATTCTAAGGTTGCCTGGAAGAGATCGCAGAAAGCGATAAGGCCGCCCATTGTATGTTTTGTAGTGTTAAATTTATTTGTTTTTACTATGTATTTTCTGGTGTACAATAAAGTATACATACAAGCTGTAAAAGGACCCACCACATAGCCGTCAACTACGCATTCTGGGGGCTTAAAACGGTCACTTTAGCAGAATCTTAATATGAAAATATTATGAATCATCGTAAAATGTCACAAACTGACAATTCATAATATGATCTGCGTGTAATTCATATTACGAAATAATTCATCTGTTTGATAGTTTTCTATGGAGATTCGTAAAATAGTCCACATACAAAAAATTAAAATTTAAATTATGAATTGCTCTTAAGTCAAATTAGAGGAATTGCTAATGACAGCTGGGATTCAGGAAATTAACTGCTTTTAGAGGAATTGCTAATGTGGCCGGTTTAGGCCCCCTGTACATCAAATTAAGTAACATTGCACGCTAAACATTGTCTTTACAAACATGCAACGGTTCAGGGTTTGTTTAAAATTAAGTAATAACATTTAAAACCTGCTTTCTCTGAAAAAAAAACGTCTGAAAAAGTTGGAACTTTGACCTGCTTAGATAAAGCAGAAGATTCCCAGGTCCAGTACAAAAAAATAAATCACAATGACGGGAATAATAACTGACTTTCGACTTCATTAAGCGTCTTTTTACCCGACTACGGCGAAGAAAAAAGGAGGGTTATGATTTTGACCGGTATGTATGTATGTATGTATATTCATCTGTTCCCTCATATCTTCTAAATGACTCATCACAATTTCACAAATGAGGTATCGTTGGAAGCGTCTTGATCGTCCGCTGGTTATAAAAATGGCGCCCTCTAGAGGACATAAAGTCAGGAACTAAAAAAAAAATTATTTACCTACCATGTTGGGTATCAAATGAAAGGGTTTAATGAGCACATTTCAAAAATATTATATATTATAACCCCAAAAGAATAAAAAAAAATTTAAGTAATAAAAACTAAAACCCAACTACGACTAAAAAGGTATAAACAAGAGACCACAAACAGACAAATTACAAATCCGGAGTCACACTTGTTAGGGCATACATCAAACAGATTACGTTTGACTCCGGATTTTTAATTGTTTTCAACTTTTCGAGCACTTCACAGACAGTGAAGAGTGGTGACAGAGAGAGCAGTGGTGACCCAGTGGTAACGGCCACGACTTACGAGTTGTAAGTCGTAGGTTCGAACCCTGACAGGCGCTTTACTTTGTGTACATTATTTCATCGCCACTGCTTTCAAAACGGTGAAGGAAAACATCGTGAGGAAACCGGCATGTCCTAGAAACAAAAAAAAAAAATCGAGGACGTGTGACATCTACCAACCCGCACTGGGCCCGCGTGGTGGATTACGGCCCACTCCCTCTCACAGAGAGGAGGCCTGTGTCCCAGCAGTGGGAACATTATAGGCTGATTATGAGCACTTCACTTAACACAAAAATTTCACTTCACTTCAATCTACATTTTCCCAAATGTTGGGGTCGGCTTCCAGTCTAACCGAATGCCTGCTGAATACCTGTATTTTACATGGAGCGAGTGCCTATCTGACCTCCATAACCCAGTAACTGGGTAATACGGGGTAATACTGGGTAAGACTGGTTGTCAGAATTTCGGGCTTCTGACGACCCGTAATGACTGGCAAAGATCCACGAATGACAGCCGGGACCAACGGCTTAACGTGCTTTCCGAGGCATGGAGTAGTCTCGGTATGTAAAGAATGGTCGCCCATCCACGGACCAACCCCGGCAAGCGTAGCTTAACCTGATGGATCGACTCGCGCGGCTGTTATTACTCAGCCATGAGCTCCTTGACTCTAAATTAACTGATACCCACAATTTTTTTTTGTCTGTTCCAGACTGCATTCAAAAATAAAATTTCTCATTTTCCTTTTAATAATACCTACCAGTCGTTATGTGAACGACATGGTGTTGTAAAAAATAATGAGTTAATCTCCATAGAGAATGGGAATGCCTAATACCGGTCCATAGAAACGGAGCACCTAATATCGGTCCCAAGATAACGGTGTCCGCATTATCAGAAATGCTAGCTTAATTTGTCGTAAAATAAAGTTATTGGTGGCACTCCTTATTGGACTCAAAATACCATTTCAGATACTTATCTACATGGTTCTCAAATTATCTGACCAAGATTATCAAATCATTTATTTATCAGACCATAAAATCCAATTTGTTAGAAATTACAAAAAAAAACTTAAAATACTAGTGTTAGTGAGTATTCGGATTTTGGTAATAATTTGTAATGATGTCATAAATAATGTCAAAATTATTCTACTTGTATAAATTTAAATTATAGAATTAAATTAAATACATAAAAAAGTCTAACTATAAAAAAAAATCAAATTGATATAAATTTCACACACATTATCATTAACATTTTTATCTGCCCCACGTTCGATAAACGGGTGCATGTACGGCCTGCCAGTGCTGCATGAGCGGCCCGTCCAACCTGTTGGCAACAACGGTAAAGAGACTGTTGCGGCTGCCCTGCACTCTACTCGCCATCGAGGTGGCCCTCTTGCGCATGCAGGCATAAAACAGTCAATACGGACTCTCGCGAACATTTCCGATGCGCTGCACAAGCGAGGCAGCTGCAGCAGTTGGTATTATGTTTCGACATTTCTTCTCAGGGTAATAGGAAATGTTGAGTCCATATACCTTATCCAATTGTAATAAAATTAATTTTAGTAATAAATTTTAGTAATAAAATTAATTTCAATCACAGTGCATAAAATTCTAATATGAATATAATTAACCACTTACCATTTTGTCATTAATCTGTTGTTTGATCTCATGTCTCTTAATTTACCCTTTATATTTCATCGTATACAGGATAAATTACCGAGCTGTCATCTACACCATCCCCCACAAATCTCAACAAACACTGTTTAGGAAAAGAATAATACCTACACAATCACTCAACACATTCTTTGTTATTACAGCATAATGAATTCCATCTTAATGTATTGCGTATAATTAAGTAACCAGATGTCAAAACGTTGAAAACGACAGACAAATTAATAATTTATTTTTGACAGCTTTGCGCACAGATTATTCTAAGCCGGCGGCGTGCGAGTCCATGCCGGTTAAACGGAATGTTGCCATTTTAAATATTATATTTTATTTATAAACATTCACATTTAATTAGGTATTTTTATATATTGTTTTTCTTCTATCTTATATATCAGATTTTAATTGTTTAATATAACCTATATTATTTTTCTAGCGTATGACACTCGTGGGTTGCAGCTGAAAATCAGCGTCAGGTGGTACACTTTGTGTTGCCATCTGACAGTATGCTGAGCTGAGGCCCTTTTGGCATTTTATTGATTGTTTCGGTTTTTATAGTTTTAAGGTGTATTTTTATGTTAAAATGCCAATAAATGCATTTTTCTTTCTTTCTTTCTTTCATCCATATAGCTGTTCGTCCGTCCGTCCGTCCATCCGTCTGCCACAGGGCTGTGTCTTTTGAACCGTACTAGGTAGACACTTGACACTTGTGGCTAACTAATAACAGCCGCACGGGTCGATCAATCAGGTTAAACTACGCTTGCCGCGATTGATCCGTGGATGGGTGATCATATTTACATACTAAGACCCCTCCGAGTCTCGGAAAGCAAGTTAAGCCGTTGGCCCCGGCTGTCATTTAAAATTTGTTGTTAGTTCTAACAAGTAACGGTTCGTAAGTTTAGGAATCCATGCAAGTAAATTACATCTTTAATATTGCCCAGATTGGTTAAAAACGACTATATAGATTTTAAAATTATATTTACTTACTAAATTAAAATCGGCTAGACATACAATACATTGTATTTGCGGGACCACAAAATAAAATTCAAAACTTCACGGTCACCACTTTACCAGCAATCAAATAAAAAAAAAAAACGACAGTCATATAACGATATCCCACAGCACATACACTTAATAATATTAACTACAAACAAAAAAAAAAAAGGATAAGCCAAAAATCACACCCTTTTCAAAACATAAGTGTTGTTCGTATCATCAAAAATATCCGACACATCGGCCACATTATCCGCGCTGTCGGATACGGCTACAAGGCATTGTACCCAAGCATCGGCCACACACTATTGTAGCCAAAACGACGTAATGATACCGAAATTGCCTTTTAAATGATCCGACACAATACCTTTTTTTTCGCTTGAGCGACAAACTAGGGTATTGTGAGGAGGTCTGAAAGATATCTCGTTGGCCCTCGAGTTATATAAGTTCAGGAAAAAGTGAGGAGCTGACAAAATGTGTTTATATTTTGAGGTAGGCTTTGAATAGAGCGAGATAAAAAGCTGTGGGCTTCAGTGGGTTGATTTTTGTGAAGTTTTACTCATGCACATTTTGTTTTGCGTGACTAGTTTTGGACTGTACTGGCCCGCACGGCCGTACTCATGTGCGTCACAAGGCAAGTGGAGCACATGAATATGAATTGGATGACTACGAAAGTTACATCAACTTCACGCTTTCTATCCCCGAAGGGTCGGGTAGAGGTGATACTAACCTCTTTCACAACCTTATTGAACACATAACATATATTTTTTTTGAATTTTTTTATTTGTCCATAGGATGCTATGGACAAATAAAAAAATTCAAAAAAAATACGTCAAACGTCCGTTATTCCCAGAAGCGTTTTAAGCACACAGGTGAATTTATTTAGCATCTACAACCACATTTCACCAGTTATGTTTAAGTCCCATGTAATAGGAGACGAGCCTATTGCCATCAACTGGGCACAAATCCAGACTCCGGCCTGCTACTGAGATATTCCAGATAGAAAAACCCAATCCTATCAATCGTCATGAGAAAAATTCATGTTTTATTGAAAATAAATAAGTTAATGTTATTTAAAATTCACATTTTTAATACCAAAATTACCCCAAATCCATAAAATTGTGTCTGAGCAGATGAGCTGGAAGAGATTGCTTTAGAAATAAGCATCACCTTTGTACGTTTTTTTCTGTTCATTTCTTCTTGTCTGTTTATTATGTGTGTACATAAATGGTTAATTTTTTTTTTTTTTTTTTTTGTAAAATCAATAATTAAAAATAAAAAATTCAACAGGGGTCATATGTTATGACTGACGCGCTAAACAACAGCCGCCCGCGCCCCAAGTTTAAAAATCACGCCATTAAAAAAAAATGTACCGATTTTTTTTTTCTCTTTTCCTGATAATTACCACATAAATAGACCCTCAGAATGATTCTTAACAACACCCTCACGGATCAGAGAGGGATTTTGTTACACACTGTATTTGCCTTTAACCCTTCTCACTTCATATCAAACCAGAAAGCTAATTAATTAATGTTTAAATTACATTACAGAGTACACAAAACTAGCTTACAAACGTAATCCCGGATATCCGCCAAGTTTTAGTGTGGGCCGTATCCGCGGTTCGGATAATATTCCCCCCTCTAGTCTGTTCCTGTTTCGACATTAATCTGTTTTGTAAATGGGGTTAATAGCCGAATATGGTCGAAAATGGAAACAAGAAAGTGATTTAGGGTTTAACGATACAGAAATACTTATAAGTCAGTGACGAAATTACTTTCACACGAGTTCATGGATATTTTTTTTTGAAAACTGTATCAGAATACCCTCGGAGGACAATTTTTTTTCTCCTACCTTATTTATCTATGTAGGTACGCAAAACAATTCTAGAATATCAAAATCACTTAGAATAATAACGCAAATCAATTAAAAAATCCTTCCTTATCCGTACCAAAAAATTAAGCTCAACATATTTTTCATATTTGCAAATCATAAAAAAAAACTTCAGGGTTTTATTAAAGCCTAACTTTTGCCCGCGGTTTCACCCCCGTGGATGTCAAAAATAGCCAACAGGAACGTACCACCGGGATTAGAAGTAAACTAACTAATTATTAAATATAAACTATCTTTATACTATGACAACTCTTTTGGTTCTCGCGGCACACGCGAGTAAAACTTCCTTCGGCAACAAGTTTTCGACATCTTCAAAAATCATCGTCATATGTTAGCCAATTTACACAAAACCGAATGAATTATACACCTAAACCTTCCTCATGAATCACTCCGTCCATTGGTGAAATCCGTTTGATAGTTTTTGAGTTTATCGCAAACAGACAGACAGGTGCGGCGGCGGACTTTGTTTTATAATAAACTAGCTTCCACCAGCGGCTTTACCCGCGTGGTGTGTCGATAAAAAGTACCCTATGTCCTTCCCCAGGATGCCACCTATCTCCTTCCCAAATTTTGTCGAAATCCGTTCACTTTAAAAGTAACTCTGTCAGTCTGTATGTTACCTTTTCACGCCTAAACCAAGGCGTGAAAAGGTAACATACAGACAGACACAGTTACTTTTAAATTTATAATATTAAAGTATACCCATGGATGTAGTGAAGACACTACATGAACCTTGTCCTATTAAAAACCTTATAAATCCTGATTAATTCCTGTCTCATCATCATCATCATCATCAGCCTATAGCAGTCCACTGCTGGACATAGGCCTCTCCAATTGCACGCCATTCAGCTCGATTCTCGGCAGCTCTCATCCAGCTGCTACCAGCCACCCTGCGAAGATCGTCGCTCCACCTAGCCTGAGGGCGTCCTACCTTACGTTTGCCGATTCGCGGTCTCCACTCAAGAACACGTCTACCCCAACGGTCATCAGTTCTACGGCTAATATGGCCGGCCCATTGCCACTTCAGCTTGCTTATTCTATGAGCTATGTCAACAACTTTGGTTCTCTGCCGGATTACCTCATTCCGGATTCTATCTCTCAGAGATACTCCAAGCATAGCTCGTTCCATAGCTCGCTGAGCGACCTTGAATTTATGGACCAGTCGTACCGTGAGTGTCCATTCCTGTCTCCTCTATTTATAAATCCTGATTAATTACTGCTATACACCCACGTTAACTACTTAAGTTAAGGTTCTATTAAGATACAACACTCACGCTGTAATTAATGCTGAAATAAAATGCGTAGGCGGTTGTCACTGATTGCTTCCCTTTAATTATTTTATTTACCTCTTAGGGCGAGTTTCACCAATGAAAGTGAACGCGTTCAGCACATCTTAACCGCGTTCAAGAGCAGACAGTGTCAAAATTCTCTGGAATATTTATTATACATTAATTATAATATTAGTATAGATAATATTTAAAAAGCAGCCGGCGCTCCCGGGAAACAGGCGTAATTGTATCGAATGTCACAAAAACTGTACTCAATATTAATTTTAAAAAAGCTTTGAAAGTATCTGGTGTTGACTTTAATAACCGATCATCAAGTTAGGTTCAAATTAATTTTGTAAAAACAATTTCCCTCGGAAAAATAATCACGAAACCAATTGCGTAGTTTTCCCCGAAAATATCAACTTGCCGACCCTCGTAGTAACGAAACCAATTTATTTCGTTAACCTCAAAAAAACCGTTAACCTAACCTTCGATTAACGATAAACATTCTGAATTTCATCCCCACCTTTTTCGCCGTAAAATATTATCTTTAGGGTTCCGTACACAAAAAGGTGCCAATTTGAACCTATTACTAATGCTCTGGTGTCCGTCCGTGTATCACAGAGCTGTATCTTTTGAATCGAGATCGACACTTGCAGTCTCCACAGAGTGTGTACCGCTCAAACAACAAAATATAATAAAAGTAAAATAAAGTTATGATTAAATTGGTGTCTCCATACAAAAAATAGTACCATGGTACATTGTACCCTTCGTGTGGCTCGCACTTGGCCGCTTTTTTTTATTCACGCAATTCGTTCAGTCTCTTGTTCTAGTAATCATTTTCGGTGTGGAAAACTGTTAGGACTCAATTTGCTTCGTAATCTCGCGAAAAAAGTAATTTTCTGTTTAAACTACCGTTAGGGTTGCGTCGAGTTCGCCAAAACTTGGTTTTAAAATTTTGTATATCCCACAGGAGCTCGATTTTGTAATGCGCTTGGAATTGCAAAGTTGGTTTATTGTTTTTGAATATTAAAATAAAAAATTGCTAAATTGAGCTGAAACTTGGGAAAAGTTTTCGGGGAAAACACTTATTTTTATCGCGCAAAATAGATGTTATCTACTAACCAAATCTGGGATTAAAATATCTGGAGTTTCTCAACTGCTAACAAGCAGTGTTCAGCCTTATCTATATACAAAAAGAACTATTATCAAAAATTAAATTGACCATCTTTTCGAGTACCTATTCAAACTTTTCTCAATGATAATTATAAAAAATGACAGCTATATTAAAACCAAAACGTTGTCCTATTTTCGGTCACCAACCTGGCTAACTGTTATAAAAACTCTTCTGCTGAAAATCTAGCAGCCTTATATAATAATCATAAAACCTTAAGCATCATTTTCTTACAAAACTCGATAAATTTTAAATACATATGGTGGAACCGACCTCAAAATGCTTAAACCGTAACTAATGTTTAACTAAGATGGCGGCTGATTAGGGTAAACTACAGTTAGAGAATTATTTGGGACCTCATTAAGATGATTAAGGACAAGGAGTAAGCAAATGAGATAGTAGGAATCTATGGTCTGGAATAATATGCAAGTTGAGAAGTAATTTTATTAATTGTTAGTGCTTTATATCAAGGAGAGGGAGAACGGCTCGTGGCTAAATAATAAAATAACGAAGGTTAAGCTACGCTTGCCGCGGGCGGTTCGTAGATTGGTGACCATCCATTACATATCGAGACTCCTCCGTGCCTCGGAAAGCACGTGGCTGTCATTGATAGATCTTTGATAGTCGTTACGGGTAGTCAGAGGCCCGAATGTCTGACAACCAGCCTTAGGGGTATGGTGTTACCCAGTGACTAGGTTGTAGAGGCAGTCACTCCTCCTCCACTCCTCCTCCCTCCACTCCTTTCTCCGACTGGGAAAAGCCTTCACAGATGACGCCGCGCTTTTTTTTTTGAGCCTGGGAAATCATCAAATTATTTCTCCCGCTCTGGGCGGAGCGGGATGCGAGCGGGGTGTCAGACTTTTACCGACTAAAACCCACCCGTGTTCCTTCAGTTGCCTATTGCCAAGGGTCCCGGTACCCTTTTGGACTTTGCCGCAGCCCTGCAGATATGACTCCGCCCTGGACTGTAAATGTGGTGCTGCCACAAACAATGGGGCACTTTATATCGTGTCCAGCGTGTTCTGTTGCTTGCACGTTGAAAGAGCTAGTGGGCGCTAGTGAGGGTGCTAAACTAGTAGCCAAATTCTGGGCTGACTCTATTTAGATTGTCATCATCACGCTCAGAATGAGATGAAATGAGGAGCTCGTGGCTAAGTAATAACAGCCGCTCGGTTCGATCCATCAGGTTAAGCTACGCTTGCCGGGGTTGGTCCGTGGATGGGTGACCATTTTCACATATAGAGACTCCTCCGTGCCTCGGAAAATACGATAAGCCGTTGGTCCCGGCTGTCATTTGTGTAACTTTGACAGTTGTTACGAGTCGTCAGAAGCCCGAAAGTCTGACAACCAGTCTAACCAAGGGGTATGGTATTACCCAGTTACTGGGTTGTGGAAGTCAGATAGGCAGTCGCTTCATGTAAAATACTGGTATTCAGCTGCATCCGGTTAGACTGGAAGCCGACCCCATAGTTGGGAAATGGCGAGGCAGATTGATTGATCGTCACGCTCAGAAGAAAACAGCCGAAAGTAACTCTTTTGTTCCGGGCTTTAAATAATACTAGAGACGGTGCAATCGGCCTTTGAACTTCCGTTTAAAAAAAGTTTCTCATACATGTACCTATTATACAAAAATTGGTATCATAGTTTTACCTTTAATATTCGCACTGGTTTGCGAAAAAATATCCAAATACGATCGTTCGTACCTGTAAAAAAGAAAATAACTGTTATTAATTACAGGCTCGATTCGAATATCATGTTTCTCATTTATTACGTAAACTAGTATTTGAATTGCGGTTCAATTACAGAGCAGATTATACATTCGAGATTTTTTTAAAGATCAAATCAAATCGTTTATTGCAAACATGTTGTACAGAGCTTGGAATAAGATTATAAGTTTCAAACATGCACCCTGTAAGGGCACTGCAAAACAAAACAAAACAAAAATTAAATTAGTAAATTACATAACAATAATACATTAGGGACATTACCTACATTATTTAGATTGGAATACAGCAAATATTTAATTTACAACAGCGAGGTGTTGACTGCCTCGGCCACACTTTTTTTTTTTTTTTTTCCGGGGTGGAAAATCCTCATGGATTTCCTCCGCCCTGGGGCGGGCGGAGGGGTCTGTCAGACTCTTACTGACTAAAAACCACCCCGGTGTTCCGACTCACACCTACGCCAGGGGTCGCGGGAACGTAAAAATCTTCCGCTACCCCCGACTGGTGCCGGCCCAACACTGCGGGCCTCCTCGGGTCAGGGGGGGGAGTGAGGTGTTTGACTCCCCCCGTGACGTCTAAGAGGGGCGCGCGTGGAACACTACGCGCCGCCACCTCGGGTCCTGATGTGTGGGGGGCGACGGACGTGCCTCGGTCACCCTGGCCTATCCTGCAGTAGAAGCGCGGGCCGGATAGCACGGCACGCCAGCATCAATGACATCATCCGTCGTGCTCTTGTCACCGCCTGGGTGCCAGCTGTTCTAGAACCCAATGGTCTAGCACGCGACGATGGGAAGAGACCAGACGGAATGACCATAATGCCTTGGAAGCTAGGTAGGCCTTTGGTGTGGAATGCAACGTGTGTCGACACCCTTCCGCCATCCCATCTTCCTAGCACGGCGCGGCGCAAATACTCCAATCTTATCGGGACGTATATGTTCGAGCCGTTTGGGGTTGAAACCCTAGGGCCATGGAGTCCGAGTGCCCACTTGGTTTTTCAAGACATCGCCAAGCGCTTGGTTTACTCTTCACGTGACCAGAGGGTTGGCCTATTTTTTAACCGACTTCTTTAAAAAGGAGGAGGTTCTCAATTCGTCTGTATGTTTTTTTAATTTTTTTTGTGTGTATTTTACTCGATTACTTCGTCAATTATGAATCGATAGATAATAGACGACAAAATAGACGATATCCTGTTTGACTCCTTCACTGTTATTTACATAGCAGGTAGTGGTATTCGGATTTGTCCCACACAAATCCGAATACCACTACCTGCTATGGAGGTACCACAACTAAAAAGTGAAAAAAAAAACTTTTTACAAAAAAAAAACAACTGACTTCCGACTTCCGAAATTAATGTAATTTTTCACTATTTTAGTGTTTTTTTTTGGAATTCGGTTGTTTTTTTTTTGTAAAAAGTTTTTTCCGAAATTAAAGTTATTTTTCACGGTTTTTAGTGTTTTTTTGGAAGTCGGTTGTTTTTGGCCAAAGAATCGGCATTGCCATACAACGTGGCAATGCGGCCAGCCTTTTGGGCACTTTTCCTGTTGACAGCGATGCAGACGAATTTTTTGATGCCCTTTGATAATTTCCCCTTGTACATAATTATTATTATTAAGTAGATATTACAAATTAGTTAGTAGTTATATTTACCTGTAATTATGTGAGTATTTATCCAAATAAAAAAAAAATACAATATATCATGTTACATACAGATCAGAATCGCGAAAAAAAATCAGCTGTTCCTTACATTTTGACGAGTTATGCGAACATAAATGTAGGGAACAGCTGATTTTTTTTTCGGTCCCATAGAGAAAGTTTAAGTCAATTTTTTTTATAGTTTAAGTCATTTATTTTTATTTTTAGTCTATATTTTTTATGGTGAAAGTTGTTCATAATGATGCACATGATATATAATCAGCCTATAACGTTCCCACTGCTGGGACACAGGCCTCCTCTCTGTGGGAGGGAGCGGGCCGTACTCCACCACGCGGGCCCAGTGCGGGTTGGTAGATGTCACATGTCTTCGAATTTTTGGTTCTAGGACATGCCGGTTTCCTCACGATGTTTTCCTTCACCGTTTTGAGAGCAGTGGCGATGAAATAATTTACACAAAGTAAAGCGCCTGTCAGGGTTCGAACCTACGACCTACAACTCATAAGTCGTGGCCGTTACCACTGAGCTACCACTGCTCACCTGTTCACTGTTGTATAAGTGTTTTACAATAATGTAATAAAACCGTAAATAACAAAATGTATGTGGCGGTATCTACATCGCCACATGCGAACTACTAACGCACCAAAAACCTGACGTCTCACAAAAATTCTGACTACACATAAATCCTGCATCGCGCAAATAAAGTTTACCGTGCAATGGACATTATATACAAGAACCCAACATCAATCGTTGGGCAGTTGCCCGCCAGACACAACACCCGTCTGGTCGGAGGATCCTCCCTTTTCTATGGTGGATGAGTGAACTTTACACCCTGTTCCTTAAACCCCTAAATGTATCAAAATCACCCATCATAAAATACCCGAATTATACTGAACCGTACCTACTAAAAACTAAACCAAGCGGTCACAAGTCAAATATTTTACGCCGGATTTAATTAAACCATCCTACTGTATGTTTATCTGTCCGTTATTAAATTTAATATTATAAAACTGGGTAAACTAAACAGTGATATACAGGGTGTTAGGGTAGACACCGTTATCCTTGAAACTAGTGGTTTGGTGTCATGTATAATATAGGTACTTTTTCTATGGGACCAACCTTGAAATCGCGAAAAAAACATCAGCTGTTCTATACATTTGTGTTCACTTAAATCGACAAAATGTATGGAACAGCTGATGTTTTTTTCGCGATTTCAAAGTTGGTCCCATAGAAAAAGTATATATATATATATATTTTTTTAAATTAAAAATTTTTAAATTTGCAGTTGTAAAAACATGTTCTCCCATATATTCTGTATCGGAGAACAAGTTTTTCAACTACCATGTTAAGTTTGTTTTATAAATTCATCCCAACTAACGGAACCCTTCATTGTGCATGGTACGACATGCACTTGGCCGGTTTTTTTTATAACATCAGCTATCTGCCAGTGAAAGTCTCGTCAAAGTCGGTCCAGCCGTTTCGGAGATTAACTGGAACAAACAGACAGACAGCCAGACGGACAAAATATTTAAAAGTACTATAGTTTATTTTTTAGAATATGCGTACATTCATAATTATGCATTTAGTAAAAAGTTGTTATTTTGGCATTACAAACAGACACTTTTTATTTTATTTATTTTTATGTTGTAAGTGTTTATTGTATCAGTATAGACAAAACGATGATGTGACATATCATATACATATATTATATAATATACATATAATAACATATTTATTAAACTGGATTTATATTAAATAATAACAGCCGTACTGGCCGCCGTAGGTTAAGCTACCCACGGGTGGTCCGTGGATGGGTGACCATCCATTGCATAACGATTCATTACATTGTTACATGACCTGTTATTGAAAGACAGCAACACTTTAGCTAACAAAAAAAACATTTTCTGCCTGCATACCTTGTTGCAACAATGCGTAAACTTTTAATCTTTGGCTCGAGCCACTCTATTAACGTTTCAGGCAATTTCAGGCCAAGATTTTATTAGACTGTTTGTCTGTTTGCGTTATTAACTAACAAAAATTTTAGAACAATGGTTTTGAGAGATAGCTGACCATATTTTATTGTTTTGTTTTGAGCACCTTTGGTCATAATTGTTTAATTTAGGTGTAAAGTATCTTTATTTATTGCATTACTACTGCTGAGCTTGAGGTCCGAGGTTCAATTCCCGGGTCGGGGAAAGTGTTATTGGGTTCTCCCATCCGGAATTTCTCAGTAGCAGTCTGGATATGTTCCCGGCTGATGGTAACAGGCTCGCCAAACTGGGCATATAAACAGATTCGTAAGCTAATTTGACCTGTGATAGCTACTTCCATATGGGAGGGTCTACTATACGAAGCTATGATATTTTTTGCTTCATTATTTTGTTTAAGATACAAGAGTCTTAATTTTAACCAGTAACGGTCCGTCACACGTGTAGACTGTATGAATTATCATCATAGCCTAGTCTTTTCCCAACTATGTCGGGGTCGGCTTCCAGTCTAACCGGGTGCAGCTGAATACCAGTTTTTTACATGGAGCGACTGCCTATCTGACCTCCACAACCCAGTTACTGGGTAACACGATACCCCTTGGTATGGGGACCCCTTTTTTTCGCATAATGTTGTTTTTCCTAATATTCTTTGGCATAACGATTTTGGCATAATATTTTTTGGTCTAATAATTCTTTGCCATAATTGTTTTTTGGCATATAGTTTATGTTGACATAATTATCTTTTTGCATAATTTGTTTAGGCATAATTTTAATTCGCATAATGTTACTGGGCGTAATGTTGAGCTACAAAATTTTGTGAAAAAAACGAATCGCTGCAAAACCGACTTCACGTAGTCTTGTCTGCCCTACCCCTAGAGTGTAATTTAAGCCCGCGTAGGCGACCCGCCGCCGCGGCTGAGGCTGGCCGGTGAAGCAGGCCAGCGAGCCGAAGCTGCGGTTGTGAGCGTGACAACCATCTGCGACGATAAGCTCGCGTGGGGCCGCCCAAACCTAGCAGCGCCGGAGCCGTGACAGAAATAATGCTTGCTGCATATTGCATGCCTGCTTGCACGCTGCATGCCTGCTGCATGTCTGCTTGCATGCTGCATGCCTTCAAAAATTATGTTTTAATGTCATTATGCGTAAATATATTTATGCTTTTGAATGTTATGCTTAAACATTATTATGATTTGAGAAATTATGCTTAAAATAATTATGCGTATGCTATTATGCGTAAATAATATTACGCGTAAATATTGTTCGGCTAAACAAAAGTATGCCATGTTATATTATGTCTTAATTTTTTTTGCAAATGGATAGGGAACCCTTGGTATGACAGGTTGTCAGACTTTCGGCCTTCTGACGGCCCGTAACAACTGTCAAAGTTGTACAAATGACAGCCGGGACCAACGGCTTAACGTGTTGTTCGAGGCACGGAGGAGTCTCGGTATGTAAAGATGGGTCACCCTTCACCCGACCAACCCCGGCAAACGTAGCTTAACCTGATGGATCGACCCGTGCGGCTGTTATTATTTAGACACGAGCTATACTAGACTACATGAATACACCCCGAACAACTCGTTTGTGAATACAGAAACTAGACTTCACTTCACTCACTCCCCTTTCACGGCATTTTCATCAAGCCATCCACGGCAAAATATTTACAACACTTCGTACCCCAAAAAGGGGACCACTATAATAAAACTACACGGAAGCCAACGAAAGGTCAGATTTACTACATAGAACGGCCGTACCCGAGTGATTTAATATGTATGTAGTACAGTTGTGTCGCGATAGAGATACGGCTTATGAATAAGTGAAGTGTACCACTGTGGCTACCTTTATATTATGCTGGGTCATTTAATATGCACTGTGTGTAATTTTGGAGACACTGGATTTAGTTAAACATAGGTACATAAAAGGACAAGTTACAAACAAGTTGCTGAATGGAAGTTAATTTATTATTTTAATTATGTAACTAACTGAGTCATGACGCCGGTACAGTCACGGGCTTATACAGTATGTAATAAAAGGTGTGTACTAACTTTATACTAATACAGGATGTAAAAAGATCCATCACATAGCCGTCAACTACTCATTCTGTACATCAAATTAAGTAAAGTTGCACAAAAGTAATTGCTGGGAAACGAATTTTATTTTTGGTGTTAAAAACCGCTGTTTACGGTAGTGCGCAACGTAACGCACGCAAAACATTGTGCTTATGGGTGCATGCAACGGTTTAGGGTTTGTAGGGGTATTTAAAATTAATTAAAAACTTGCTTTCTTCTAAAAAAGTTGGAATTTTGACCTTCAATATCTCCGTAACCAGAAGTTTCCCAGGTATGGTCCTGAACAAAAAAAATATCACAATGATGGGAATACGTGGCTGTCGGCTTCGTTAAGTGTCTTTTTACACCCGTTATATTAATAAAGCTGAAGAGTTTGTTTGTTTGAACGCACTAATCTCTAGAACTATATTTTAGTGTATTCGCTCGACGATCGCTTTTCTATAGGACTCGGCCTTACATTTGCGGAAGATTCAAAAGCGATTTTCTCCCAAAGTATTGATAGATTTTCACACGACTGCCCAAAAAGGAGTGTAATGTTTTTTATGGTCTTACGAACATATAAGTCGATCTGCCTAGCCTTTTCCCAACTATGTTGGGGTCGGCTTCCAGTCTAACCGGATGCAGCTGAATACCAGTATTTTACATGGAGCGACTGCCTATCTGACCTCCACAACCCAGTAACTGGGTAATACGATACCTCTTGGTTAGACTGGTTGTCAGACTTTCGGGCTTCTGACGACTCGTAACGACTGTCAAAGATCCACAAATGACAGCCGGGACCAACGGCTTAACGTGCTTTCCGAGGAACGGTGGAGTCTCGTTATGTGAAAATGGTCACCCATCTACAGACCAACCCCGGCAAGCGTAGCTTAACCTGATGGATCGACCCGAGCGGCTGTTATTACTTAGCCACGAGCTCCTTACGAACATATAAGTACTATCGTTAATTATAAATTCCAGAATCAATGATGAACAACGATACGTTTTCACGCGACAATAATGTTGATTTATTTTTTCTTACTTTAAACAGCTCTATTTGCAGGCCAAATCGAACTTTAAATAAAATATTTGATAAGATAGCTGATATTATTAGTTATTTGACTTTGACAACACTGGAAACTTTGAACTGATTATGTCTGAGGCCCTAGTGAAAAGGGATCTAAGTCCAAAAATGCAACTTTACAGGAGACGCAAAAATCACTCCGCCTCGTGTGACATTTAAACCGCTACCAAATGAAATACATTGTGATGTTTTTTATGGATAAATAATGTATGCTCTTTATTATTATTGAGTTATTTTTTATGTAAAGTTATTAGTTTTTAAGATAGTGACTTATACTAACCACAAAATGAATTCCTTGAGGGTATAAAATAAGTTATACTCCTTCTCCCATATTATGTTAAATGTTAATTCACAGAAGTGAAAATGGATACGCATTTGGAATGATTATCTGAATACTAATATCCACAGAGTTATTTTTTATTTTTTCCCTTTATTTTGGTGAAAACGGATTTATGTCTAATAACCCTAATTAACCTGGTGTTGTTGTATTGATAAACACCAACCAAAGTAAAACGTGGGTAATTTATAATAATTTATATTAAAAAATTTTTTTTTTTTTTTTTCCATTTTAGAGAATACAAAACTACTTTTTTTTTGGTGTCAGTTGGACCCTTTTACACAAGGTTTATTTTTAGAGATAGCTTAGATCCGTTTACACCAAACGATAGAGCGTTTTTTTCTGATCACTTCTGTATACTTAGCTCATTTTCCACAAAATCGGACTTATACCCATTTTCACTAGGGCCACAGATGTATATCATCGTTCACGAAATCTTTTTTCTTTCTTTCTGATTCGAAAAATCACAAAAACCCTTACTTGTTTATAAATAGTACCTACAGTTAAATGATAAGCTTTATCTTTTACAAGCTTAACACATCACCACAATTTTCGTTCAGCAAAATTCAAAATGCAGACCAAAACACCTCATTTTAGAACATTCCAGCTTATCTATAGGAAGGTTCTGGAACCTTCGAGATACATCGAGCTATCTAAATAATGGCCTCAGAGGTGCCCGAATACGGGAGGGAGCCATTTTTACTGAGAAAGCGGAAATTATTCGTCATAACGAGGGAGCTGATGCCTTGAATTTTGTGCAAAAGGTATTTTAGCTAGTTAGGTTCAATTCTAGATGTTTATTTGTTGGGTTTTGAGATTTTTTGCGTGTTAAAGCTTTTTCACTTTCAAAATACAACTAAATAATCTACCATTATCTCATAAATGCCAACCAAAATCTACCATTATCTCAAAAAGGATACCTAAAGGATTTTGTACTATCTATCGCCATACTTAAAAGAGTGTCCTTGGAGTTTCTTGCCCGTTCTTCTCCATAGAGATCTACGTTTTGGAATGGGCTAGCTTCAACTTTCTGACTAACTCACCGACACTTTGACAATTCAAAAGTGCCTGTAAATGGTTTTATTGAAATAAATGCTTCGAGTTTGAATCCAAAAAATGTTGACTACTACTCGCAATTATTATAATTAATTACTTTTGTTTTAATAGGCTTGCCTTCTATTACATGGGACTTAAATATAACTGGCGAAATGTGGGTGTACTATGGTAGGGTGCAACTGAAATCGTGAAAAACAACTATGTAGATAAACAACTTAAAGTAAATTTAAAATTTAAAAAACCCCCGACAAAAACAAAGCACCTAATATTTTTATTTTTTATTTTTTATAGCTTAGAACACTCTCGATCAAGTCACCTTTCAAACAAAACCGAAATTACAACAAAAAAAAACCGACTTCCAAAACAGAACACTCAAAACTGAAAAATAACTTTAATTTCGGAAGTCGGTCTTTGCTTTTCAATTTTCGTTTTTTGCCACCGACTTCCGAAATTAAAGTTATTTTTCAGTTTTTGAGTGTTTTGTTTTGGAAGTCGGTTTTTTTTTTTTAAATGTTTTTATTTTTCACTTTTTAGTTGTGGTACCTGTCCCACACAAATTCTAATATCACTAGCTAATGTAACTAACGGTGAAGGAGTAAATGAAAACATCGTCTAGATAAACTAAGTGGGAAAAACACGTAATATTGAAGCTAACTCAAAAACTACACAAGTAAAGTTAATAAAATTTATATTGGACCACCTCAGAAGCATGGGCCCTACCATACAAACAAAGAATCATCAAAATCGATTCATAATTGGCGGAGAAATCGAGTTACAAACATACAAAAAAAAACATACAGACGAATTGAGAACCTCCTCCTTTTTGAAGAAGTCGGTTAAAAAAACAAAATCGGTTCAGCCGTTTGGCAGCTACGGTGGCGTATTGGCGGCACTGACCTCTCGCGTCCGGCCCTGGTCCAGGCCATGGTACGGAGCGAGAGGGCATGGGAGGCGGTCACCTCCTTCTGCGAAGCAGTGATGCTCGCGAAGGAGGAGGCGGAACGCGTGAGGGAGAGGCAAAGCCTGCGCCCTCACGCCCCTAACCGCCGCCGCTGGAGACACCCTGGGCATCGGGAATCCCAGGCGGATTCCCGGCCACCATAGGCGCGGGCTTGCGGACGGCGAGCAATGGGTAGCTCGCCGTCCGATAAGGACCAGGCCCGGGTCGATGGCGCGTCGTGTTCCACGCGCGCCTCAAAGAGATGTCAGCACACCTGACGGGGTCCGTTAGGACCGATGCCTGCCAGGCTTGCGGAATAGTCCGAAAGGGATACCGGGACCCTGGCAACAGGCAACCGAAGGAACACGGGTGGGTTTTAGTCAGTAAGAGTCTGACACGCCCTTCCGCTCCACCCAGAGCGGGAGAAGTCATATGATGATTTCCCACCCAAAAGAAAAAAAAAGCTACGGTGGCGTAGACAGACACACAGATACACACGTTAAACTTATAACATCCCTCTTTTTCCGTCGGGGGTTAAAAACAAAAAATAAATGTTTTGGCATCTGTGTCTTTCCTGTCTCCAAATAACAACACACAGTGATATATATATACTACTCTCCATTCGTTACAAGACACTCCTTCAAAATTCACTTGTTCTAAGACGAGTGTACGAAGTATCCATTACACCGGCTGGCATTTTAGAACACGAAACAATATTTTTAAAGTAATCTGATACCACTCTAATGGCTGAGACACACGGGGCAAGTTTTTGAAGCTAGGATAGCAAGCAAGTAATATCCTGGTTAACTATCCTGGCTTGGGACATGCTAGTGTTATTTTCATGATGGCATGGATGAAATTTAACGGCAATTACTTTTCTTTGTAATTTAAGACAGGATAGTAAAATTAATAGTGGGGGGATTGGGTTGGTAGTGGTAGTGGGGGGCTACTAGCTCACAAATAGAACCCCATCCTTTTAAACTATAACACTACATAGCTTACTATCTAACTAGCCTTCTCACTAGCTAACTAGCCTAAAACGAGTATAGTTCTTTTTAAAGGAGTCTATTTTTCTTATTTCGTGTGGTTACTGACATGGTGTCCGAGTTTTTATGCAGCCCATGGGCCTCTGACTTGGCTTCACATGCCGTCGAGAAATATTTCTAAAGCATGTCGGTTTCCTCACGATGTTTCCTTCACCGTTTTCGAAGCAAGTGATAATTAAGACTAGAGTGGCTAGCATGCTCGCTTACTAGCACATCCTTGCTGTCCTAGCTTCAAAAACTAGACCCGTGTAACCCGGATATAAGTCAACTACTAAAAATTCTGTTAGCATTCTCTATTTCATTTCGTACACTGGCGGTCAGAAAAAGGAACCTACAGGTAAAGTTTAAAGTTACCTTGAAGAACGTGACCTTTTAAAGAACAACGGTTTCGCAATAAAAGAAGCTTCGTGTTCGCACTCTAAGTTTAGATTCTCGTCTTTAATCCACTTGGACTATTAAGAAAGGATTGATTATCGAGCGAGAATGAATAAAAACTTTAATTAAAGAAAATTTTATGATAGTACCTATACTAGATCTTGTGGCTATCGGAAATATAAGAAGAAATACTACATACATAAACTCAAGCTGTCGTCTAATTGGGGTAGGTAGAAACTACAGTTCGCCATCTGCTCTATGATCCTTACACACTCCTTTTGCCTCGTTTACGTTCATACATCTGGTCATACACGCACGCCGGTTGCGAGTACTACGCACCTGACCTCTCTGAAGATCATCACCAATATGAGGAAATGGGGTCGGTCTTTTCTCCATACAAAAAGTCATAATTCGAGGTTCGGCTCTCGTCTATTTCCTCCTCCAATATTGGACGAATTTGAAAGATATTTTATAAATTGAATGAGAAGGATATTTACTGTGCCCATATGTTTTTCTTTTTTCATTAATAGTTGTCAAAGTACAATAGGCTTCTGATGACAGCGGTCTAAACAGGCAATTTTGAGTCTAGTGCTTCTACAGATAATGTATCGGTATACGGAAAACACAGGGGCATTAGAACTAGTTGATATTTAGTTTACTGTAAATCATTGCTCTAAGGTCATAAACCAGAGAGAAAACAGGCGGGACCGTTTGTATGGGGAGGGGACCGACCCTATTTCCTCATAAGGTCACTATATGTCCTCCTAGGGCGTCCCCTTCCGGCGTTTCCACTCACATCTACCTTGTAGATTTGAAATACCTTTTGATCCAAACCATCTAAGTATACTCTTTTCAACTTTTGTCACTATATCCTCACGTCACCGTAATTTCAAATACTTTTTCCACGTTCAGCAGTAGGAAAATAACAAATAATGCTTTGAATTCCAGTTAATTTGTTGTGAGCAGTGGTGGCTCAGTGTGAGCAGTGGTGGTCCAGTGGTAACGGCCACGACTTACGAGTTGTAGGTCGTAGGTTCGAACCCCGACAGGCGCTTTACTTTGTGTAAATTATTTAATCGCCACTGCTCTCAAAACGGTGAAGGAAAACATCGTGAGGAAACCAGCATCTCCTAGAACCAACCAAAAATTCGAAGACATATGACATCTACCAACTCCCGCTGGGCCCGCGTGGTGGATTACCCGCCCCTCCCTCTCAGAGAGAGGAGGCCTGTGTCCCAGCAGTGGGAACATTATAGGCTGAATATGGATATGCAGTTAATTTGTTACCACTCTGTACATAGATTCTGTATAATTCAAACAACAACTCGCATCTCACATCGCTATTCACTCTCACTTCGAATTTTGACTCGGGCTCGAAGTGAAGGTCGAAGTATCGGGGGAATTACATTACTGAATGCCACTTCTTACGTCATCTCATACTTTATCTGTCAAAATCTCACGGTCAATTTAGTTCAACTCGCTGACACGCTCGCAAGGGTAGCGCTAGTGTATCAACCGAGTTTTTAGAATGCCAATCAAGAAACTCACAGCGGATTCAGATTTGAAGTTTAGAATGAGGTCTTACAGAATCACACCCCTATTCTACAAAAAAATAAAAATAAAGCGAGTGCTTTACTTTCTCGTACCAAGATTATATTGGAAACAATTAAACGAAGTTAATTTAAAAGAGTTTCTACAAAGTCGTTCGTTCAATTTTACTGCTACCTTAATGGTTGGCTTCGAAGGCAGCTTTAGAATAACTATTAAAAGTCGGAGTGGTTTCTATCGGAGCTAAACCTCGGTTTAAGACTTAGACGTTTAAGTTCGAGTGGGTGTTGCCAGTTTTATGTGATGTTTAGTGCTAAACACATAATTTGATATAGAAGTGCCATCTACGAAGACGCGCCCCACTCCGCGATTACTGTACTGTACTTTAGTATGGAGCGGAGCGGAGTGGCTAAGTAATAATATCCGCACGGGTCGATCCATCAGGTTAAGCTATGCTTTTATCTGCCTAGCCTTTTCCCAACTATGTTGGCGTCGGCTTCCAGTTTAACCGGATGTAGCTGAATACCAGTATCTTACATGGAGTCTGACTATCTGACCTCCACAACGCAGTTAAGGGCTACCACGATACCCCTTGGTAAGACTGGTTGTTAGATTTTTGGGTTTCTGACCACCTGTAGCGACTGTCAAAGATCTATGAAGGACAGCCAGTACAGGCTTAATGTGCTTTCTGAGACACGGAAGGCTCTCGATATATAATGGATGGTCACCCATCCACGAAAAGGCCGCGGCAAGCGTAACTTAGCCATCAATCGACCCGCTTTGGAAGGCTCTCGATATATAATGGATGGTCACCCATCCACGAAAAGGCCGCGGCAAGCGTAACTTAGCCATCAATCGACCCGCTTTATGGGTCAGGCAATGAATTGAATGTTTTGTAAAACATAGAAAATCCTATACAATAACTTCATTCACCAAGATTTTTTTAAGTAATCTCTATTATTTGATTAGAGTTTACGTGATATCAGAAAACAGGGATAACTTTTCTATTATGTAAAGAATACGCGTAATGCTCTTTTAAAAGGTTTTTGAGGTCGAACAAGACATCCTTACTCTTGCTTTTATCCTAAATAAACAATTGAGAGAAATGTTCAATCCATCAGTTTCTGAAATGTAATCTGTTTTCAAATTATGTTACAAGAATGTTTGTAAATAGTTATTTTTTTATACCTTTTACAAAAGCTTGCATATTTTATACTAGCTTTTGGAATAATATAATGAATCATACTCTATGGTACTCGGAAATAATGTAGCTCCCCATTAGTGCAAGCATTTTCGGAATTCAAACTCAAACTCAAACTCAAAGCATTTATTTTAAATAAACCAATAACATTTCAACCGTTTGGGGTTGAAACCCTAGGGCCATGGGGTCCCACTTGGTTTTTCAAGACATCGCCAAGCGGTTGGTCGACTCTTTACGTAACCAGAGGGCTGGTCTATTTTTTGGCCTAAGAATCAGCATTGCTATACAACGTGGCAATGCTGCCAGCCTTTTGGGAACTTTTCCTGTTAGCAGCGACGCAGACGAATTTTTCTTGATGCCCTTTGATAATTTTGCCCCTCTCTTATACTTGTACCTACATAATTATTATTATTAATTTAAGTCTGTAAGTAGTTGTATTATACAGGGTGTGGCGTAAATAATGGATAACACTGAAACTGTCGATTGTCCAGATTATCATCTATCATTTACCCCACTTATATCGCCATATGCCCCTGGATGACCAAATTATTGATATTTTTGGTATATCTTATAAAAAAAGTCGGGTTTGTTCTGGTACGTATAACTCGAGAACGGCTGGATCGATTTTGATGATCTTTAATTTGTTGGATTTGTCTCCGCCCAGAATAGCAGAATAACTATTAAAACATCGGAAAAGTTCACGAAAAAAAATAATATGCAGAAAATACAATATGGGGCATTTATGGCGATATAAGTGGGGTAAATGATAGATGATAATCTGGCCAAACGACAGTTTCAGGATTATCCATTATTTACGCCACACCCTGTATATAGACAAAATAGTATTACAGGCACTTTTGAATTGTGAAGGGGTCGGTCAGTCAAAAAGATGAAGCTAGTTGCCCATTCCAAAGCGTAGTAGGTTCCTATGGAGAAGAACGGGAAATAAACTCCACAGACGCTCTTTTAAATCAGAATATTGTTACAATATAATCAGATCAGTAGTTCCGAAGTTCCGAAGATTACCCCAGATATAGAAACTCCGAAAGGGAAAGTCCGAAAGGGATACCGAGACCTTGGCAACAGGCAACTGAAGGGACACGGGTGGGATTTTTGTTTTTTTTCCCGCTCGCCCAGATCGGGAGAAGTCATTTGATGATTTGAGAAATTAACTTGAGAGTTAAACCAGAAGATAACTTATCTCTTTAACTGGCAGTTAAACGAGACATTAAGAAGAACATCTACTTTACTTTTAAGAGACATCAAAGTCTAAATAACTCTTAAATCTCAAAAATACATTTCAAGTCATAATTTCATCTAATAGCCCAATTTAGCAAAAAGCGATTACATAGTTATTTAATATTTAATATTTTGCAGTAAAAGATACGGATCAGAACGAAAGATAATGAAGATTTTAATATTCGTTGTAAAACATTAATGGCTGGTAGGAAAGATAAATGAAAAGGATTTATCCGGAAAAAGTTCTAGATGTGAGCCCAAAAAGAAAATAACTTTACGATAAGATAAAACATCGAGATTTCTTTATTATTATGTTAGTTTAATATTAACCTATTATACGCATAAAGCTTCTGGAATAAATTTTCTAAATGACTATAAAAACCGCATCAAAATCCGATGCGAAGTTTAGAAGATCAACGCTGTCACACAGAAACACTCACAAAGATACACGAAAAGTGACTTTAATTCATTCTAATCCATACTAATCCATACTAATCCGTATTAATCCGTATTAATCCATACTAATCCATACTAATCCATACTAATCCATACTAAGCCGTACTAATCCGTACTAATCCATACTAATCCATACTAATCCATACTAATCCGTAATAATCCATACTAATCCATAGTAATCCATAGTAATCCATACTAATCCATACTTAATTTTATAAATTCTAAAGTAACTCTGGCTGTCTGTCTGTGTATCTGTCTGTCTGTATGTTACCATTTCACACCTGAACAACTCAACGGACTTCGACAAAATTTGGCAAGGAGCTAAATGGCACCCTGGGGAAGGACATAAGCTACTTTTTGTTACAAAAATAATCATATAGGGGGTGATGTAGGGGATGAAAGTTTGTATAGAAAACCCAGCATTTCTTAAATATCCCGGTAGTACATTCCTGTGATACGATATCCGAAATCCACGCAGCCGAAGCAGTGGGCCAAAGCTAGCTTAAAATATATTTATAAGCGACATTGAACTAAGTACCCCTTTTCTGTTATTGTCAACCTATTTTCCTAACATTATCAACAGTTTTCCTCCCTGACTGACTTATAGTCACACCGAGTTGATAGATTAACTTGTGTTGAAATTCATGCCGTGGTCCAGACTTTATTCAAGCGATACTGTGTGACTGATGATGTCACATTCCTTTTGAGACGCCGGGTGTCATCTCAATGGAGTAGTTACTTTATCTTTGTCCTTCCTAGAGTAGGAATTAGTGTGATGGGAAAACATAGTTCACTTAACATTTAATAATCGCTAGCATCTACCCGCGACTTTGCCCACGTGAACTTTCCTGAAATATATCCTTTAAGGCCCTACCCTACCTCAAATTGCTTAGCATGATCCTCCGTTATGCCAAAAATACTGCAGCATTAATTTTGAAATAAATATATGTTAAAGTTGAGGATTGATGCTAGGTGCTATCGAAAATACGATAACATAAAATGTTTCTCTATAAAAAAAAAAATAACTCTAAACCGAACTATTAACCGCTGGTATTAAAAAAATACTTCAAATTACATCATGAAACTTTGCATAATAACTGAACTAACTATAAAGCAGGTCTTATGTTTTTTATTTATTTTAAATTACCATTATTTTCCCAGTAAAAAGCAATTACCTAAACCAATCGAGACTCGAGAGCCGCCAGCACCCCACTCCGTCTCGTTCTCACTCAGGCCGCGAATAGTACGGTGCGAGCGAGATAAAATTTGAGGTAGGGTAGGCCCATAACACTCGGAAATACTGTAGCTACGCATTAGTGAAAGAATGGTTGAAAGAAAGAAAGAAAGAAAGAAAAGAAAGAAAATACATTTATTCAGCACAGACTAAAAGGCACACAATATACATAATATACAGCAGATAACAAAATAAAAATAAAGAAACAAATTGAGAAGGTAAAGAAGGACATTATCAGGGGAGTGTGCCTCACGGCTGCGCCAAAAAGGCCCAGTTCAGCAAAAATGCCAGACAACTAGTGCCTGACGCTGGTTTTCAACCGGACCCGAAAGTGTGAAGCAAATCAGTTTTATATTGTGATGTGTGTATGCATACTCGTACCTACTTAAATAAAATAAAACAAAATAAGTGTCACATAATAATAATAACGAAGTACACATTTATATTTATATATATATATACCTACATAATTAGTGTGATTGTGTATAAATTGTATTGCAGACCAAATAAAAATGAAATAAATTAGAAGGCTGATAAATAAATAAATGAGACGGACGCATGCTAGACCATTGTTGTTGTTGATTGATTGTTTATAGGAGGTATGTAAATAAAATAAATAAATCCTTCGCAACGCTTCCGGTTGGAATCGGACCAGTCGTTCTGAAGATAGCCCCTGGTCCGTAACTCACCACGTGGGTCCAGTGCGAGTTGGTGACTGTCACATATCTTCGAATTTTGGGTCCTAGGACATGCCGGTGTTCTGACGATACTTTCATTCACAGATAATAGATTGACTTGTGTTAATTTAAAATTCATGCCGTGGTCCAGACGTTACTCAAACGACACTGTGTGACCGATGATGTCACATTCCTTTTAAGACAACAGGTGTCATCTCAATGGAGTAGTTACTCTATCTTTGTCCTTCCTAGCGTACATGACAACTGACTAGGGAATTAGTGTGATGAACTTGGGAGGCATCCTCCATTCTAGGTAAATAATAATATGGGTACTTTAGACAACATAAGATCACGCCTGTAATCCCCGAAGGGTTGGACAAAGATATACTTATAGTGCACCCACATTTTGCAAGTTATATTTAAGTCCCTTGTAATACGGGGCGAGTCTATTGCTACTGAGAAATTCCAGAAAAAAAACATAATAACACCTTGCCCAACCTGTGAATCAAACCCAGGACCTCTTGCTCACCGGTAGCGCTTGCGACCACTAGACCAACGAGGCAGATAATAGTAATCATAAAGTTTAAGATCCGCCCAATCGAAGAAAAACTCTCTGAAGCGCGCTTGAGGTGAGATAAGGTGCGTCGGGAATCCCAGGCGGATTCCCGGCCACCGTAGGCGCGGGCTTGCGGACGGCGAGCAATGGGTAGCTCGCCGTCCGATAAGGACCAGGCCTGGGTCGACGGCGCGTTGTATTCCACGCGCGCCTCAAAGAGATGTCAGCACAATTGACTGGGTCCGCTAGGACCGACGCCTGCCAGGGTTGCGGGGAAGTCCGAAAGGGATACCAGGACCCTTGGCAACAGGTAACTGAAGGAACACGGGTGGGTTTTAGTCAGTAAAAGTCTAACAAGTCTAAAGTCTCCCGCTCCGCCCAGAGTGGGAGAAGTCAGTCATCAAAACAATGATATAAAGCCATGTGACGAGAAGCCCAAGGAACACATGAATTACGAGGAAGCAAGTCCTCTAAATGGATTCAGGTTCAAAGAAGCGAGGTAGACCCCTTCTCACTTGGATGTATGTAGTCAACGAGCTGAAGTGAATGACTCGACGACCCGAAACATCTGGGGAAGAATGACGAGGTGAGCCGACCCCAAATGAAATGAGATAAGGCTAGGCAAAGAGAGAGAGAGAATCCTAGATAGGTTAATGTCAAAAAATAATAATAGAGGGACCAATGACAACGTACCATTTGTTTTGGCCTGATATTGTAATAGTCATAAAAATACAACAAAAAGCAAATAAAATTTTACTGGCAATTTTTTTCTGTCTTACCCTGTACTACACTTATAGGCGGAGTTATAACAATTTTACCACAGTAAATATACTTAAAAAGTTTTCGACTGTTGTGGGAGCGTGAAAAATAAGTATTACGCGGTTAGAGTGGCAACATCCACTGTTTGTTGACTTACGAAATAAGTAAATTATTTGTCGTCAGGGAAAAGATTTTTATTATTAGTACCTTTTTTGTTAATTTAAGTTGTCAAAGTATCAACAAGTACTTCAATGGACGTTGACGCCGACCGATGAAAAATAGATACGATTTGTCAAACCTAAAGTGAACGTCTTCTGGTCCGCAACGGACGCACGGCACGCAACGGATTTTGGTTAGCTTTGTATGAAAGCGCCTTTCAGGGTTCAAACCCACGAAGTACAACTTGTAAGTCGGGGTTGTTACCATTGGGCCACCACTGCTCTCTTCAAAGGCAGTACTTCAAAAACAATTCAAAGTCAATTTTTAATTGTCATTTATTTATTTATAAAACTATAGCTTCCGCCGACGACTTCGCCCGCGCGGTATGTCGATAAAAAGTAGCCTATGTCCTTCCCCAGGGTACCATCTATCTCCTTGCCAAATTTAGTCGAAATCCGTTCAGTGGTTTAGGCGTGAAAAGGTAACATACAGACAGGCAGACAGACAGACAGTTACTTTCGAATTTATAATATTACTATGGAAGTATGGATAAGTCGTTAAAAGTAAAAATTGAACGTAAAAATTTACTTTATTTAAAAAGAAATTGAACGTAGAAAATAGAATTCGTTCTAGGCGCCTCTTGCAAACTATAGTTTCGTATTCAGAAGAATAGACATCAATAAATTATTTTCTCAGTACCAAAACCACAGATTAATTGGTTCACTCCGCAAAATTATTTAAATAAAACACCGGCCAAGTGCGAGTCGGACTCGCGCACGAAGGGTTCCGTACCACTATAAAAACGGCAAAAAAATCACGTTTGTTGTATGGGAGCCCCCTTAAATATTTATTTTATTCTGTTTTTTAGTATTTGTTGTTATAGCGGCAACAGAAATACATCATCTGTGAAAATTTCAACTGTCTAACTATCACGGTTCATGAGATATAGCCTGGTGACAGACGGACATACAGACAGCGGAGTCTTAGTAATAGGGTCTCGTTTTACCCTTTGGGTACGGCATAATAAAGTGCAATTCAGGCCGCACAGCGGCCCTACCTACAGTTACACGTAGAAGTTGCCTCTCTTTGTATCGCGTAACTCTTATATCTTCTGACTACGTCACGTTCACTGAATTGGCCCGACAAGACGGGCCCGCCGCATACTTGTAGCTTCATACCTAAAATGCGGAGCGCTTTCTATAGGTACAATACTAATGTCAAAAGTAAATGGCTCATAATTACTCCAATAAAGACCAAATACCTTTAAAACATTTTTGTAAGCTATTACCAAACTACTTTTCAAAGAAACTGCAAACATACAGAGTTACAAAACAATAAAAATACCAGTCCAGAGACCCACATAATTTTCGCGACAGAGATCGTAAACTCGGTATCAATGGGATCGGTTTCGAAATACCGAAACTATTTCAGTATGGACATCACTACATCAAGTATATATTTATTATCTCTGTTTTGTTGCCAGAGTAAAAAACGGGTTTATTTCTATACATCTTTAACTATAATACTTATTATAAATTAAAGTCACTTTTCGTGTTTTTCGGTATGTCCACGTTGTTCTTTTAGCAACAGATTTTGATGAGTTTTTCATAATTTAGAGAATTGATTCCGGAAGGTTTATGTATAATACGAAAGTTACATAATAGTATTATGTTAACTAACGAGGGAGTTCCCATTAAACCGCAATAGTAAAGCGTCCATACGTGTTAAAAAAATATTACGAATCGAAAAAAAAAACATATATGAAGTGAAATTTTCACAAAACTATTAAATTGATAATTAAAAGAAATTAATACTCTGTACACTCACACTCGTATTTCAATGTAGAAAGACAAGTGCGACAAGTTTGCGTGTACAGTGTTTCTTTTACGCATCAATTTAATATGTTTTGTGAATATAAAACTTTTTTTTTTTAATTCTTAATATTTTTTTTAGCATGCATTGGGACAATTTATACTGCTACAACTAACCAATCTAAACTTATTAATGAAACGTACCAGGTTTTTAAACTGGTGCTAATGAACTAAGGAAATGGATTCATAAAGGTCCCTGCAACGCCTTATAATAACAAAACCAAAAAATATATAAGCTGATATTTAATACCTGTACATCACAAAGCAAATAAAATAATACTTACCTTTGAAACATTTAACATCTCATCACAAACAGAAAATAAATACATACATAATCAGCCTATAATGTTCCCACTGCTGGGACACAGGCCTCCTCTCTGTGAGAGGGAGCGGGCCAAAATCCACCACGCGGGCCCAGTGCGGGTTGGTAGATGTCACATGTCTTCGAATTTTTGGTTCTGGGACATGTCGGTTTCCTTACGATGTTTTCCTTCACCGTTTTGAGAGCAGTGGCGTTGAAATAATTTGCACAAAGTAAAGCGCCTGTCTGGGTTCGAACCTACGACCTACAACTCGTAAGTCGTGGCCGTTACCACTGGGCCACCACTGCTCTCACTGGGCCACCTCTGCTCTCTAAAAAATAAATAAAAGAAAAAAAGTCTTAATTTTTTGCAACGCAATATCATGTTAATTTCGGAAGATCTCATTACGCTGGATAATTTGTTTTCTTACGATTCGCAATGATACAGACGATATCTAATTAAGAAAATAATATTTCGTGGTAAAAGAAAATGTTGGTTACCCCGAGTGGTTAAGGAACCTGACCCATCGCCGACGAGGAAGCGATAAGGCTGAGGCAACATTTGGCCGACTCGACCTGCGACACATGAGCGATTATAACAAATAAATGAATGCTCACCGTTATGGCTACACTAGTTGTGCCCCGGTTTCACCCGTGGGAATACAGGGATAAAACGTATCCTATGTCCTATTCCAGGTGATGGTCTACCCGTGCACAGTATTATTTTTGCCTCGAAAAACGGACATCTCCTTTTATTAACTTATCCGATAGAACAGGTTATTTTGAAAGTAAGAGTAAAATACTTGTTTGACAATTTTGTCCCAATCGGGAGATATAAATTTTTCAATAAGGTTCTATGGTTTCCATAAAAACCATAGAAATTGCAATAGCTTCAGGTCCATTCCGTTTTTGTTATATATTTGATTGCAATAACTTGATGCTTTATATTAAGTAAATTATCAAGCAAACGCTAAATTTTTATCGTTAAATGAGTTACAACGAATTTTACATATATTCGATTTTATTTTTTTATGGGCTTATTTCATGGCATTTGGATTCAATATCGATACAAGCTGTTGCTTTGGCACTAAGAAGTATCGATTTAAAATATCATATCCAAATCTTATGTTATCTAGAATTTACAGGATTTTAAAATTTAAGCGCTAGGGTTCGCACAAGCCGTATTTTTTTTTAATGTTTTTTTTAGTGAAAATGTTTATTCCCGATACCGGTGGGCTACTCTTTTTTATATTTTAAAATGTTTTTTATATATTTATTTTTAAGAAATTTTTAAAAATTTAAAATAAATGTGTAAAAGTAAATAAAGGACATAATAACATGGTTATCTGAAAGAAGTTACGATTTCACATTGATCTTCACATTGTTAATGATAAATCCAACGATTTTCATATTATTTTATAAATAGTTAAAAAGTAAATTAAATTAAAATGAAAACGGAAATATGCTAGTAATCCTACTAGTTTTGTAAATGTACAATTTTAGCAGTTTAGATAATATTTCTTGGATATTTGTAAGTTTACTAATATCATACGACGTTAAATACGATGACGTACAATAAACTAATTTTTCGTTTATCAAATGAAGGGCAATTTGTGGTACGGGGAAGGGGTCCGCCCTCGTTAGGATTAGAGAACCTACAAATGAACAAAAAATATTATTTTTTAAGAAGTGATGACCCTAAAATCAAAATTATCAGAAAATACTTTAGAAGTGAATAACTCCTAGATACCGCGAGATTTGGATTTGGTTTTTTTTTGTGATTGCTTGTGGTCTACTGATGATTTACAATAAATATAGGATCCAACTAAGCAAAGATACAACCATGAAAAATCGAAAACTCAAAACACAAAAAAAGCATATTTCTTTACATCTGTACTAGTTAGTACTCTTTTGGATTTTTTTCCAATATATTTAATATGGTTATATTACAAATAATAAATAAAAGGGTGAAATAATGCGTATTTTTAACCGACTTCTTCAAAAAGGAGGAGGTTCTCAATTTGTCTGTATGTTTTTTTTTTTTGTATGTTTGTTACGCGATGACTCCGCCAATTATGAATCGATTTTGATGATTCTTTTTCTGTATGGTAGGTCATACTTCCGAGGGTTTGTGGGTCATACTTTGAGGGATTACTAGAAGCGAGTTCTAGTTAATCGCCGGCGCGGGCGGTGGGACAAGTGCCTAAACAAGGTTTGTGGGTTCAAAATCCTTTATTCACATTAAAATGTACAAGTTAACGTTTGTTTCTCTCGAGGGAATGGGTAAATGGAAAAACATAACATCGCGCCTGTATTCCCCGCACAGCAGCCTTTTCACTCACATCTGCCATGCAAATACCTTTTGTTAGTCGCCTGTCGTTCACCCTCACAATATCACCAAATTGTGGCGGTATCTACATCGCCACATGCGAAATACGCATCAAAGACCTGCCGTCACACAAAAATCCTGACGTCACATAAATCCTGCATCGCGCAATTAAAGTTTACCGTGCAATGGACATAATATACAAGAACCCAACATCAACCGTTAGGCAGTTGCCCGCCAGACACAACACCCGTCTGGTCGGAGGATCCTCGGATCCCTTTTCTATGGGGGATGAGTAAACTTTTCACCCTGTTCCTCATACCCCTAAAAAATCATCTAAGCATACTATTTTCAACATTCGTCACTATAAAAAAATAAAAAATAAAATAATAAAAAAAAATATTTCAGTTTTTTTTTTTAATCCTTAGAGTGTTAGTACATTAAAACTTATGAACTAGTGTTAGTAGTTAAAAATAAAACATTAAAATTAAGTACCTACTTATTTCCTAACTATATCGTCTTTTGTTTTAAAAATCCTCCTCATTGTCATCTTTCGTGTTGAATACACGTACATAATTCTCTCAAATTGTACGCCCCTAACTTTGACCTTCGGCCACTCTCATATTATTGCAAACCATCTAGCCTGAGGACGTCACGGCGTTTGGCGGGGTCCGCTAGGACCGATGCCTGGCAGGGTTGCGGGAAAGTCCGAAAGTGTTACCGGGGCCCTTGGCAATAGGTAACAGAAGGAACACGGATGGGTTTTAGTCAGTAAAAGTCTGACACGTCCTTCCGCTCCCCCAGAGCGGAAGAAGTCATTTGATTAACAAACCTCAAAAAATGAAACTAAAATGTCTCTGGATCTTCGCCCTTTATTACAGCCACGGAATAGAATGGCTCTCTCTGTCGAAAACCACACAAAAAGAAAGAAAATAATCCAATTAAAAAAACACAATTAATTAAATTGAAACCTCCTTCATAACGAAGTCAGCGATAATAAATAAAATGAGAGTAGGGTCTGCACGATTGTTTCGATTCGACCCTCACATTGGCCGAAGTAACACGTCCTAGCGAAATAGTCGCATATATTCGATTCGAGTGTTATTGGACTCGATTTGTTTTACTCGATGTTAGGTCTATATCGAGAAGATTTTGATTCGATTAAACATCTTGTGTAACAAAAAGTTATAGTTTCTGATCTCTATATGACGAAGATCTACAGATATACAGGGCATTTGGTAGAAGAACCGGCAATTTTTTTTGAGGGATTGGTAATGTCATTTACTAGCACAAAATTGTATATATGTCTTATTATACAGGGTGGCGATTTAGTCACCTGCATCCGTCAAGGGGGTGATTCTGGGGGGTGATCAAGGGGGTGAGACCCGTCATACTAAACAACTACTACGAAACTAATATCCGATTCGCAAAAAAAACTTTTCATACTTACTTTTACTTTTCATATGTATTTTTATTTTTTCACGAATCGGATTTGAGTTCCAAACGAAAGTTATTTAGTATGACCCCCTAGAATAGGTAGAATCACCCCTTGACGGATGCAGGTGACTCAATCGCCACCCTGTAAGTATTTAGTTTATGTTATCTTCCCAATAACAATACTTTTTTAGGGTTCCGTACCTAAAGGGTAAAACGGGACCCTATTACTAAGGCTCCGCTGTCTGTCTGTCGGTCTGTCTGTCTGTCTGTCCGTCTGTCACCAGGCTGTATCTCACGAACCGTGATAGTTAGGCAGTTGAAATTTTCACAGATTATGTATTTCTGTTGCCGCTATAACAACAAATACAAAAAAATAGAATAAAATAAATATTTAAGGGGGCTCCCATAGAATAAACGTGATTTTTTTGCTCGATATTGATAACGGCAACAAGTAGACGCTTGAAATATTCACAGAATACTTAGTTATATATTCACTTTAAAAATAAATAATTAAATTAAAATAAAACAAATATTTAAGGGGGGCACCCATACAACAGACATGATTTTTTTGCCGTTTTTATGGATAATGGTACGGAACCCTTCGTGCGCGAGTCCGACTCGCACTTGGCCGGTTTTTCTTTCTAACACAAAACATTCACCCCCTTCGGGGTATACAAGCGTGATATTCTGCTGTTACATACCAATTTAAAGGGTAACCAAATGTTGTTAAAAGTCTAACTATGCTATTGCTACAAACTATTTTGTTTATGAACTCCTAACAAGGTAAACGTATCAAAAAAACCATTACAAACTTTTTCTAAAAGTCAGGCCTTAATTACACCGCGACATAAAACAGATTAAAACTTTTTAATGGGTTGAATTATTTCGGTCGAATTACCAAAAAGTTTTACTTTGTAACATGTATCCAATTAATTTGACAATAATTAGGAAGCGAGTAATTTACATAATTTTTTAAAATTATGGATACTGTTGCAGGTAAGTTATAATTTACTGTCCTAATTTTTTTTTTTCGCCTTCACTTAATTGCTTATTAAGATTTATTCAGGTAGGTAGATAGTTAGTGTCCGTATGGATTGAGGCGCCATGTCTCATATTTAAACGCGAGTACTACCAAATATTTAGTAGTAAATTAGCTGATTTTATAGGCCCGATCCTGGAATTTGTAGTAAAACCCTTAAAAAGTTACAAGACGTTATAATTTTCAGGTTCTAAGGTGGCTCCTCAATTCAGACGTCTGAAGTGAGGGCATCTTAGAACACGAAATTTAGCAGACGGATATTTTTGAAAATTTGTTAGAATTTAGTAGTATTTTATTAAGTAGTATTTGCATTATATACAAAAAAAATGGGTTCTTTACGGCAGAATTTGAGATAGCTTTGATTTTTCATAAAAATCAACTTTCACCGTGCTGTTTTTCGAAAAGTAATCAACCAATTAATTAAGTAGCAATTTCATTTCAAAAGAATTTGTTGATTTTTATTTCCTTTTAACATAATTTATATTAATAACATAAAATTGCATAACATAAAAATCCTTTATACAATTACTTACCTAATTAAATGACTAACTACGTATAGAGTCCGTTTCATGAAATAGTTCCATTGTCGTTGTTTGTTTGTTTAATGTTGGCTGCACTGTTTAATTTAAATAACGGACCTTATAAGTAGAACTATAGCACCGTAGCGTCCTACAACAGTGGAGCCAACATTACGGCATATGAACTATTTCATGAAACGCACTCTACAAATAAATATAAAAACACAAACGAAAGAACACCGTGGCGTAGGCGCTTTTCATTTTATTTTTGTGGTTTTGCATCTGACAGATGTCATTGCTGTCAAAAAAATGCTTGGATATTATTTTGTTTTATTATTTTTACAATAATTGATCTCCAGTATTTCATTTCCTATCTATCTCCCACAGATATTTTTAAATACGACGAAAATGTTTTCAGCCATGAAGTTTATAGATATTAAAACATATCACGCTTGTGAACCTTCAGGGTGTTAGCAGACGTGAACCTGTACTATACCCAGATTTTTCCAGTCATGTTTAAGTCCTAAATAGCACAAATCTAGACTCCAGGCTGCTACTGAGTTGGATACCCTGGTCTCTGGTACGTCTTTCGGATTTCGGCCCGTAGGTAATTATTTCAAGGTCACTGCCAAGATATAATACTGCTACGTATTTATTCTGTGTTACAACTACACCAATTTCTTGCTCAAACAACAGAGCTGGGTCAAAGTAGTATCATTATAAAATATTATAACATTTTTACGATCTTATGTTCAGCAAGACCCGGACGTTCGCGTAAAAATGTCAATCAACTGAGCAAACTCCAGCGAACGACTTTTATTACTAACTGTAACACGAGATTTTTATACTGTGGAACAATGTTTGATGGTATCATCATACTGTTGTTAATAAAATAGGTAATGAAAAGCTTTAAGAGGAAATAGGGTCGGTCCCCTCCCCATACGAACGCTCTCGCCTGTTTTTTCTCTGGTACCAATAGAGCAATGATTTTTTACAGTAAAATAAATATCAACTAGTTCTATACCCCTATGTTTTCCGTTTTGATGATATCTGTAGAAGCACTAGAATCCTCAGAAAATGCTCAAAATTGCCTGTTTAGACTGCTGTCATCAGAGGACTATTGTACTTTGACAACTATTAATGAAATAAGAAAAACTTAGGGGCACAGTAAATATCCTTGATAATCAATTTATAAAATATCTTTCAAATTAGTCCAATATTGGAGGAGGAAATAGACGAGAACCGAACCTCGAATTATGAATTTTTGTATGGAGAAAAGACCGACCCTATTTCCTCTTAACATTATGCCTGTATTCCCCAAAGAGTTAGACAGAGGTGTACCTATAGTACGACATTTTGCCAGTTATGATTAAGTCCCATGTAATAGGGGCGAGCCTATTGCTATCAACCGGGTACAAATCCAGGCTGTTACTGAGATATTCCAGATGGAAAAACCCAATAACACTTTCCCCGATCTGGGAATCGAACCTAGGACCTCACGCTCAGCAGTAGCGCTTGCGACCACCAGACCAACGAGGCAGTTAGAAGTTCGAACAGTCACAAAATCAAAATCATCATCATCATTTCAGCCGAAACTGCTGGACATAGGCCTCCCCCCGCACCGCCACATAAACCGGTTCTGTGCTTCTCGCATCTAGCGCATTCCCGCGGCCTTTACCAGGTCATCTGTCCACCTTGTGGGGGGCTTTCCAACGCTACTTCTTTCGGTACGCGGATAAATCAAAATCAAAAGTCATTTATTCAAATTAGACTGAGAATCAGTACTTTTGAACATCAAAATTACATAAGACAGTCCCCCAAAACGCCCTCCCTTCACCACTTCCTAGCGTTTTAGCTGGGAAGAAAAAATGGCGGAACAAACTCCACACAGCACAGCTATCTGATAGTAAATGTTGATCAAGCCGAAGGTGGAAGCGAGTTTCACCCAAAATCCTCAACCACAGAGGAACTGGCTATTTTACCTCCAACTGCCGAAACACAACAATGCTGTCAACGTTTTTGTTTTGTCGACAGACTTAGATAAGATGGTGGTAGCTAGCCAGGCGGACTTAGGTCAAGCCATACCACCAATGAAACCGTGCAGAAAAATTTGCCCCCACTGGGAATTAAACCGCCTCTGGATATGATACAGATAGTCTACACTACACCACAGAGGTGCTTAACGTATTCTAGGTATAACGTAACAAGTTCTGGGACTAACAGCTCAAGTTAAAGGTAGGAACAATATCGCGCTTTATTGGCTTCAAGTTTCAACCAAGTTGATCGGTATAAATATACGCTACCCGTGAACATTCGTTCTTAACCACAACGCTCGGAACCGGCTTAAAAAATACCATTTAATACCGGTTTATTTCGGTTTTCCTCCGAACTTTTCTAAAGAACGCGAACGTTTAGAGAACTTTATTATAACCTAAATTAACCGGTTTATTCGACGAGCGGCATGTCGGTAAAAGCGTTGCAACTTGTGACTATTTGTGAATATGCCGCGCTGAATAATAACTGAAGTACGGTTTTTATTGCTCTTAACCGGTAAATCTGATAAAACCTTTATATAATACTCTTAAAAATACTGGTTTAAAAAAAACGGTATATGCGAACGAAACCGAATGTAAAGGTTTTTGCGTCAAGTACATCATACCGGTATCCGAGTCTTGCTTAACCAACCTATTTACGATAGCATGTATTTAATCGAACATCCAAAAAGTCCCATTTTGCGCTCCTAATAAAAAAAATGAACACTCTAATATTATAATGATTGCGCCTCTTTTTGAGAACCTCAAATAATTCCTACTTTGTGGTCCTCATTTTAGCCAAAAGACGTCCACTGCTGGACAAAGGCCTCCCCCCGCACCGCCACATAAACCGGTTCTGTGCTTCTCGCATCCAGCGCATTCCCGCGACCTTCACCAGGTCATCGGTCCACCTTGTGCGGCCTTCCAACGCTACTATGGGGGGCCCTCCAACGCTTTGGGGTCCTAAAAATACGAAATAGCCAAGTAACTGCATTTGAGAAAAGGCGAAAAAACGTGTGTACCATTAGAAGCGCAAAAGGGTTTTAGAGGTTCATTAATTTAATTAAAGTAATAAAAACTAAAACCCAACTACGACTAAAAAGGTATAAACAAGACACCACAGACAGACAACTTAAAAATCCGGAGTCACACGTATTAGGGCATAAATCGAACAGATTACGTGTGACTCCGGATTTTTAATTTACTTAACTTTATTTTTTTTTTATTCTTTTAGGTTTATAATATATATATTTTTGAAATGTGCTCATTAAGCCCTTTCATTTGATACCCAACATGGTACTATTAAACAATATTTTTTTTTTAGTTCCTGACTTTATGTCCTCTAGAGGGCGCCATTTTTAATTCAATGTAACGTCACATAGCCTATAACCAGCGGACGATCAAGACGCTTCCAACGATACCTCATTTGTCAAATTGTGATGAGTCGTTTAGAAGATATGAGCGAACAGATGAACATACATACATACCGGTCAAAATCATAACCCTCCTTTTTTCTTCGCCGTAGTCGGGTAAAAAAGTGTCCATCATTAGCAGGTCAATATGTTTTTATAGGATTAGTCAAATATTTCCCTATCCTAAATAATCTACTCGGCTACCACTAAATAATTTTCTTTTTCCTCAAAACCGGCCTGTTTACGTATGTACCCCACAGCCGAAAACGTCTCGACAAAAGCAATATTTCAGACAAAGTGGGTAAACACTAGTTAAAAAGTTGCTTCCACTTGGCCAATTTAACTTGGCTAACTGCCCCACTTTGGCTGGTTGTTTCGAGTGCCGACCAGGAGTTTGTCACACCGTTCTGTAACACGTGACGGTAAATAAGTGGGTGAGTTATTTTCTGTTGCGGTGTGACTTGGAGTTTAAGTAGAACCTTGAGAGTTTTGCGGAAATAATTTTTGGTGTACCTCCCCTACACGGAAAGTGGGGATGGGTTTTTTTCTAGTCGATCCCATGGTGTAGGGTATCGTTGGAAAGGTCGTCTAAAAATAATGCGACTTTGTCGAAACTATTTTTAGATTCAGGGATCCCGAAATATTAAGCTTTAAAGTGCTAATTTTTGTTAGAGTCAAGTGTTCCCCCCTGCTAGCTAAATGGTTGGTTTTGGGTATGTGAAAAAATTCACGGCAGAAGTATATAATTTTAAAGAAATTAAAAGGAAAACTATCACCGGTGCGTAGGCTTTACAAGTTACCGAGTAATAATCGACCAAAAAAAAATTCTGTTGCAAATATTAAAAAAAATAAAATTAACTTAAATTTGCAATTAGAAGAAACTAGAGCACGGGTCAGTCGTATTTTGATATTCTGACGGATGCCACGGTTCTTCAAAATTTTCCCTAAACTGGTCATTGCAATTTTGGCCATACTAATACGACGGCGGATCCTTGATAATTATGATATGCATGAAAAACCTAACGTAATTGGAACACCGCCTTTATCAAAGTTATTGGACGTTGGTACAATGGACTAACACACGGTTTGCGGGAGCCTATTCAATCTCATGTCAAATGATTGGATCGGTGAACCAATCACAGTAGCTAACATGAGTTTTGACAATAAAGGCCAATGCAAACAATGCCTAGTTAGTCGGGCTCAAAAAAAAAGTCATTGTGCAGGGATAAGAGGGAAGTCAAATTATAGATTGGACACATGTCATTAAAATTTGTTAAGACGCCAAAAAAATTCATCCTGGGAAAAAAAAAATATGATCAAAAATACATTTTGCTTTTAATAAAATAAAAATAGATTTTTATTTAAACTGAACTTCGACATACGGTACTACGACATGATTTTACTTCGACATTACGGAACTCCGACACGTCTTTACTGCGACAATACTTTAGTTCCACATGATGATGACCGTAAGGTCCTGAGGCCCTAGACAAAGTGACATTCTATCAGCGATAACGATGATGGAAAAGGCAAAAATGTATAGGACTGACATAAGCTATCGAAAAGCATTATGTCAATCCTGTTGAAAGTCGTTGTAGAAATACGAAACGCTTTCGAAGCGATTGTCACTTGTCTAGGCCCTCTGTGTACACACACGTTTTTCATGCCGTGAAAAACTAGGGTTTATTCGCTGTGTGGAGGCACGGTCATCAGTGTTGTATGGATCACTATGGAAGCTTGTTGATAGACACGTTTCTGCTACGGCGCGGTTTATACGCAGTACCGTAAAGAAACCGTGCCGTGTACAAAGGCCCTTAGGGCTTTCAGAAACCGGGTAAATTCAATTTAACCATTTTTTTTCACATAAACCTACATGGGCACTTATGAAACGTCGAAGCTAGTTTCACGGTTCCAATTGGTAGTTTCTTATGGAGAAGAGTCGGCTAGAAACTTAACGATTGTGTGTTTTTATATTACAGTGTAATACGTATGAGAGGATGTACGCCTGTCAATCAATCTGCCTAGCCTTTTCCAATTCCGCTTTTTCAATTATATTGGGGTCAGCTTCCAGTCTAACTGGAGGCAGCCGAATACTAGAATTTGATATGGAGCGACAGCGCGTTTATCTGACCTCCACAACCCAATTACTGGGAATGACAGCTGGAACCAACGGCCTCGGTATTATATTAAGATAGTCACCCATCCTCGGACTGACTGCGGCAAGTGAAGCTTAACCTGATCGATCGATCCGTGCGGCTGTTATTAGTTAGCCATGAATCCTTTCTAATAAAATTGTCATTTTATTACAAATACTATCAATATTACTTCTGGGGGCTTAAAACAGTCACTTTGGCAGAATCATAATAGGAAAATAATAAGAATCATCGTAAAATGTCACAAACTGACAATTCATAATATGATCTGCGTGTAATTCATATTACGAAATAATTTATCTGTTTGACAGTTTTCTATGGAGATTCGTAAAATGGTCAACAAATTATGAATTGCTTTTCTGCTAAATAAGAGGAATTGTGACAGCTGGGAATTCATTAAATGAATTGCTTATAAAGGTATTGCTAAGGTGGCCGTTTTAGGCCCTCGATCATAAAAAAAACATAAGACTCAATTCCATAATACATACTGAACCCCAAAATCGATACATTGTAAGTTATTCTTTACGAAACACGACCTGTCACTTACTTAAAGGTCAGTGTTCCAGATTTGACCTAATATAAGCTAATAGGCGTAATTTCGCTGTTTGCTAAGTAGCACTTAGAGACTTAAGTTTGGCGACACATTTCTGCCTAATTTTGGATAATTTTATCGTGATAGTATCAGTTTTCTTATGAAGAAAAACAAACGTAGCAGACGTGACTTACACAATTCATCATCTGCCTAGCCTTTTCCCAACTTTGTTGGGGTCGGCTTCCAGTCTAACTGGATGCAGCTGAATACCAGTATTTTACATGGAGCGACTGCCTATCTGAACTCCACAACCCAGTAACTGGGTAACACGATACCCCTTGGTAGGACTGGTTGTCAGACTTTCGGGCTTCTGACGACCCGTAACGACTGTCAAAGATCCAGAAATGACAGCAGGGACCAACGGCTTAACGTGCTATCCGAGGCACAGAGGAGTCTCGGTATGTAAAGATGGTTACCCATCCACGGACCAACCCCGGCAAGCGTAACTTTACCTGATGGATCGAACCGTGCGGCTGTTATTACTTAGCCACGAGCACCTGTCACCCTCTATAGAAAAGGGAGGATCCTCCGACCAGACGGGTGTTGTATCTGGCGGGCAATTACCCAACGATTGGTGTTAGGATTTTGTCGCGCGGTAAACTCTAATTGCGCGATGCAGCATTTTTTGTGACGTCCGATCTTTGATGCGTAGTTCACATTTTGGTGATGTAGATGCCGCCACAGTATTACGGTATTACGCGATTACGGTGTTGGTCCCGTGGAGAAAGTTGTTCAGTTTGATGGACTGTACCACTCCCTTAAATATGAACAAGCCTCCTTACAACTAAAATACAAAATAGTATTTATATGAACATGATCATGCCTACCTACATTCTGATGAATTATTAAGTCCTTGACATATTTTCGTACATTTTTAATGCCAATTTATTAGTGTATTTGAACTTTGAAAGTTCCAAAATGCCTAGTATTTGAAGGACATAAACCAAACAGAATTCATAATAGCTTCGAACAAACTAGAAATGCTTACAGTATTTAGATCACAAACTCGTTAATTATTGACGACGTATCATTATTGAATCGATGACTACCTTTGAAGACAAAGATCTTTTATTATTTATAAAAGACCAGTTCTTTTGGTCGCGACTTTACCCACGTTTTTTTTTCGTATTTTCCCATATACAGGGTTAAATTTTCGTCTTTTAAATCTCTTTAAGGGGTCATTGTACTCATCATTATGAAAAACTTTCACTATGGGACCAACCGAACATAAATTTAGGGAACAGCAGTTTTTTTTTTCGTGGTTTCAGGCTTGGTCTAATAGTGAAATTTGTCTCATAATGATGAGTACAATGACCCCTTAAGGGGATTTAAACGTCGAAAATTTAAACCTGTATAGCTCAACGTCACATATTCAGGAACTGAATGTCCTTGCTCACTGTTCAAGCTATCTCTGTGTCCAATTTTATTACAATTAGGTTCAGCGGTTTATACCCCGTTTCTGAATTGAGAATTTGAAGTTGAGAACTTGTCAAACTCTACTACAGGCCCTGTACACGGCATGGTTTCATTACGGTACAGCGTATAATATCGGCTACAGTACAGGGTCGAATACTCCAATTCTTTGGACACGTATCACGACGGGGAAACGATTCCATTGAACGTCTTGTAGTGCAGGGAAAGGTCGAAGGAATAAGAGCACGCGGCAGGTCGCCCATGCGATGGACCGACCAGATTAAATCCGCAGTGGGCGGCCCAATACACGAATGCACACATATAACAGCCGACAGAGAAAGATGGCGTCGCATCGTCAGGCAAATCACTGCTGTCCGAAATCTCACTGCAACTTGATGACCACGACCGCTCTGTCAAGAGTATACCGACAATGAAGAAGACGGAGTATAAACCGCGCGGTAACAAAATACGTGTTTGTCCACAAGCTTGTAGAGTGATCCATACAACACTGATAAACGTGCCTACACACGGAGTATAATAAGTGATTTTTCACGGCAAGAAAAACTGGTGTACAAAGGGCCGGTATTAGGTACCGTGATTTTTGCAAAGTATATTTTTGAAGTAGAGTTCGACAAGTTCTCAAAATGAAATTCTCAATTTGGAAACCGAGTAACCGCTGAACGTGTTATGATAAAATTGGACACAGATATAACCTGGGGGCCTAAAACGGTCACATTAGCAATTCCTCTAAATAATTCATTATCAGAATTCCCAGCTGTCGTTAGCAATTCCTCTAATTTGAACCTCCATAGAACCATTTTACGAATCTCCATAGAAACCTGTCAAACAGATGAATTATTTCGTAGGTAATATTATGTATTGCACGCCGATCATATTATGAATATTGTCAGTGTGTGACATTTTACGATGATTCATAATATTTTCCTATTATGATTCTGCCAAAGTTGCCGTTATAAGCCCCCAGAACAGTGAAGACGGACATTCGATTCCTGAAAATGTGACGTTGTTGACGTTCTCAAAACCAAATTTCTCAATTCAGAAACCGGGTATTAGTCTTGATAACTTAACAAACATACAGACTGAGGCACTTTCGCATTTATAGTATAGCAGGAAATAATATTAGTCTACAAGGCTGGCAATATTTCCCTTCGATCAATTTCTATACGGCTTCCAATAAATCATAATATTGCAGCTTTGATGTTAGTTCAAAGGAAAATAGGTAATGATTGTGTGTGTTCGTATGAGGTTCCTATTTCCCTTGTGTGTGTGTGTGTGTGTGTGTGCAAAGTTGGGGCACTTTTTTATTCAAAGTTAATAATGTCAAACAATTTAATTAAATACGAGCATTTTTGAAAGGAGGGCAGGCAGGCATAATAGAACATTTTAAATACCTTTCGAGGTGCTAAAAAATTAACTTAACAATTATATTAAGAGGAGCTCTAGAGCATCGAACTGAATAACTTTTAATATGGTCAATCAATCTGCCTAGCCTTTTCCCAACTATGTTGGGGTCGGCTTCCAGTCTAACCGGATGCAGCTGAATACCAATATTTTACATGGATCGACTGCCTATCTGACCGCCACAACCCAGCAACTGGGTAATACGGTACCCCTCGTTTAGACCGGTTGTCAGACTTTCGGGCTTCTGACGACTCGTAACGACTGTCAAAGATCTACAAATGACAGCCGGGACCAACGGCTTAACGTGCTTTCCGAGGCACGGAGGAGTCTCGATATGTGAAAATGGTCACCCATCCACGGACCAACCCCGCCGAATATACCTACTGAAACAATCGTCTTTTCTTTTGTTATGCCTTCATAAGCAGTTGTCCAACCGCCGGCGAGGAAGCGTCTAACTATCGGCTATTTAATCGATCAAGAAACGTACAATAGATATACATTCCGTGTAAATAAAAGAGATGCATATATAAATAGTTGATCGCGAGGACTCGCTCCACTAGTTTGTCACTGAGCTACAAGAGCTATCAAAGATAATACTCGCTCAGCTATACTTGCTCAGGGATGCTCGCTTGGCAGTCAGAACTCACGCCGAGAGACCAACCAGCGGAACTATTGGAACTACACACTCGCTGCTCGCTGCTCGCCAACTCGTTTTTAGTTGCTAGCTCTACTCGCTACTCATTACTCGCCGGCGGTGGGACAGCTGCCATATGCACTAAAAAGTCAAGTAGATAGTCCACTGCCAAAATTTTCTTTAATTATTAAAATTATTGGAATTAATATTGAAAACGACTTCAGTCACCGTTAATATTTCATTATTTCATTATACAAGCTAGGTATAGTGAACAATTCATTAATTAATATTGTCATCGGCCAATTTAATTGCCAAAGTTCGGCCAACAAACAAGCTGTGACAATAAATTAAATTGTATGTTTCATAATCTGACTTATGGTAATTAGCAAGGAAACTGGGTGCGCAGAAAATATGAGATATCATTGCTGCCTAATTAATATCAGCACGGGTCGAAATGAAGGTTAAGCTACGCTTCTCGAGGTCGATCCGTGTGTGGTGACCATTTATAACATATAAAGACCCCTCCACGTGTCGGAAAGCACGTTAAGCCGTTGGTCCCGGCTGTCGTAGTTATTTGACAGTCGTTACGGGTCGTCAGAAGCTCGAAAGTCTGACAACCAGTCTTACCAAGGGGTATCGTATTGCCCAGTTACTGGGTTGTTGAGGTCTGATAGGCAGTCGGTCTATGTAAAGTAATGCATAGTCGTCACCTTGGAACTTATTACGGAACAACTATGACGGCTATAAGAAGGATCAACCTTGTAAATGGCACAAGTATTACAATTATAAGTATAATGACCTTGTAAACTCATCTCAACATACAATTACAAGAGTAATTTTACCCTAATTGCTAACCATTAAATGGCATTCCTCAGAATCATAGCTTATTATATGGTAACAATACGGTACCTATGAGTCATATGCTATTATAAATTGTGCCCAAACCCACCCTTATTACCGATACCTTTGTAAGGGCATATATTTTGGCTTAAATGACCATTATATGGCTATATTTTGCTACTTGAGTGGTGTTCAGCTGCATTGGGTGGTGTGAAGCCGACCCCATCAGACTTGGGAAACGGCTAGGCAGATTGATAGTGCTGAACTTAAAAGGTGAACTCTTTCATATTTAATCACTTGTTTTATAGAACGGTACCTGTTATGGCTGCTAGAATAACGATTTAATTCTGTAAATGAATTTATAATTAATTTTACTTTGTTTTAAATTAAACTGTGATTAAAATGAATAATTAATGTATTGTGAAAATAATGAATAATGATAATAGTCCAATGGTATCATTGGATTTATAATAACTGTAGCATTAAATTAGAAGAGCTCGTGGCTAAGTAATAACAGCCACACGGGTCGATCCATCAGGTTAAGCTACGCTTGCCGGGGTTGGTCCGTGGATGGGTGACCATTTTCACATATCGAGACTCCTCCGTGCCTCGGAAAGCACGTTAAGCCGTTGGTCCCGGCTGTCATTTTTAGATCTTTGACAGTCGTTACGAGTCGTCAGAAGCCCGAAAGTCTGACAACCAGTCTAACCAAGGGTTATCGTATTACCCAGTTACTGGGTTGTGGAGGTCAGATAGGCAGTCGTTCCATGTTAAATACTGGTAAATACTGGTATTCAGCTGCATCCGGTTAGACTGGAAGCCGACCCCAACATAATTGGGAAAAGGCTAGGCAGGCAGGCAGGCATTAAATACATTGTATAATTTACATGTATGAATGACGATAAGTTATTACCATAACGCCTGTCTTCCAAAAGGGTAAGGCAGGAGTACACCTATACAGGGTGTTAGCAAAAAAAAAATCAGCTGTTCCATACATTTTGTCGATTTAAGTGAACACAAATGTATGGAACAGCTGATTTTTTTTTCGCGGTTTCAAGGTTGGTCCCATAGAAAAAGTATATTATAGGTGACACCAAACCACTAGTTTCAAGGATAACGGTGTCTACCCTAACAACCTGTATAGTACACCCACATTTCGCCAGTTATGTTTAAGGCCCATGTAATGGGGGCGAGCCTATTGCCATCAATCGGTCATAAATCCGGACTCCGGGCTACTGTATAATGATGTATTATGAAATTTAATTTTACCAATACCTATGGCAAATAAAGAAAAAAAGAGTATGATAGCAATAAACCATTTCATCTCAAAAAACAATTTAATTTCTTATGACAAACAGTTCCTGAGAAAATCGTCTGTGACCATCAGACTGACAACTAAATGAATGCCGTAAGTTTCACCAATTTTTCCATCTTTAAATTAATTATTATTGTTTAATGAAATCTAAATTTCTGAAATTCTTTGCTTGCCTATAATTTAAATGCATGCAATGCTATTGTATTTTTAAATGATATTTAATTTAAATGTATTTGTGTGTATTTAGTTGGTTTGCCTAAATATAACGCACGTAACACTAAAAACAACTGCGAATAAATTAAACATGACCTTTTTTGCACAATTAAATGCACAAAAACTCCACAAATTCAAATACTAGTGCAAATATAAACTTTGACCCCGAGTAATAAAACCAGAGTTTTCTATGTTACTGTATAGTATATCTACAGTAACATAGAATGTGTGTATGTACACAGTGTATACGCTTGCACATTATTACCTAATGGATAATATTCAGAATCTCGCCTACATAACCATTGAATGAGTTATTCCATTCTAATATCAAAAACGAATACCACTGGTATTTGTTGGAACTCATATTTATTTTCTATTCCGAACAGATAGCACTCTTTAAATAATTATATTTAATGTGCAAACTAATACCAACAACTTGAATTTGGTACAGTCAGCTCCGTCAAACCTAATCAAATTTTTACTTTCTAATATTTTTATTTGATCTTAATAAAATACTATCCAAATACGCTTCATCCCAATATTTTTACAAAGGTATAGTTAAGAGTAGTTTAAGTGAATCATCTTGCTACTTTTTTTGGGGTATTCCTCAAAACGCAACCAATGAAGCGCAACCAAAGTATTCCTCGAAACGCACCCACGATGAAATATATAGAGAACACCATGACGGATTCGTAACAAATGATATCGATAGACGTTTTAAAATTCAACTGTCCTAATTGTTCAGTTATTCAAACTACCAGGAAAGCAGAAATGAACTGGAACTAGGTGCTTACGCGACTTATTACTACTTAGCTCAGACAGAAGTTCGTACAAAGTCATGTGACCGCTAGAAAGTATGACACCATTATATGTCATACTATCTAGTGGTGACATGACTTTACGAACTTCTGTTTAATGTAAAAAATATGTACGAGAAATGTGATAAAAATACAGGTTTTGAAATTGAATCATTTGTTGTTTTGAAAAGTACCAGGGTGACAGAAATGAAAAGAAAATAGGCGCCTAAAAAGTTGCACAACCACCAACGATTACACACAAAGAGGAATATAAAGTATTCGTTATTATTATTCACTATATCGATAGAAGTCTTAAAACTGGCCTATACCTTACATATAACTGTAATGTCCTATACCTATTATAACTATCAAAATAACAGAAATTGACTGGAAGTAGTTGCTTATGAAAAACACCTGTTATTCTGGTATATTTATCAAGAATTTGACGCCATGGGATCTGGAGGCGAAGGTCCTCGCGCACATCTGGGAGTGGCGCGAGGAGATGAAGCGCCGGGGCGTAACTCCGCTGCCGCGATAAATCGCGGCACAGCGGACAGAGCTCCGGCAGGATCTCATGGCGGCATGGAGAGTGCGATTGTCGCAACCCAGTGCTGGGCACGCCACAATTGCGGCGATAAGTCCCCTCTTTGAGGAGTGGCTGGAGAGGCACCACGGCGTCCTCACCTTCCGCCTGACGCAGGTCCTTACCGGACATGGCAGCTTCGGGAGGTACCTGTGTAGGATCAGGCGGGAGGAAACGCCCGGGTGTCACCACTGTGCGGATCGTCCAGAAGACACGGTGGACACGTGTCCTCGTGGAGGTGATTGGCGGCACTGACCTCTCGCGTCCGGCCCTGGTCCAGGCCATGGTACGGAGCGAGAGGGCAAAGAAAGAAAGTTGAAAAAACTAAAAACTAAAATTAAAATTCGTTTCCCAGCAATTAATTTTGCAAAAAGTTACTTAGTTGTATATAAAAAATGCGTAGATGAGGGCTTCGTGAAGGATCTTGTCTATACCATGACATGTATTATTGCAAAACCGAACCTTACACAATAATCATTTCATAAAAACGAAAACAAAATCCTGAAACTAAAAATCTACAATTTCCTATTAAAAACTAGCATAATAAACGTTAAACCCGCTGTCCCAGTTAATAGAGCCGTAGCTGTACTGTTTAGCTGCCCAGAATAGTACAGTAGGTCGACTCCATACAACGAGTGGACACTCGCGCACGCACACGTTGACACGGTACACTTTGCGTCATGTAAGTTTTTCGCTCTGAAGTAAGCTACAAATGATTGCGCTGTAGACAATACGCGCCTAGCCATGTGCATCGGAAATCAATATTCTATTCTGTGAAAATCTCACTGGGAAAACGTAGATGAAGTCATCTGTGAATAGTGTCAATCCCTAGCATCGTGGGAAGACTGGTTACTTTCTAGAGCTCACTTCACCTAAAATGAGATTTATATAGAATAAACCGGCTGGTTTCAGAGAGACCAACTAACTGACGCGAACTATACCCAAACCATCATCTGCCTAGCCTTTTCCCAACTATGTTGGGGTCGGTTTCCAGTCTAACCGGATGCAGCTGAACACCTGTATTTTACATGGAGCAACTGACCATAGAAAACTGTTTATTGTCCAGGTGACTGTATGTCATAAGGTTTACAGTTTATACAATATTACCTAAAAGCAAGATTTTACAAGGTATTTAGCAGGTTTGCAGGTTACAATCTTACCTATAGCTAGGTTACATAAATTGTTTACCAGCCCCAAACTAGACAGTTAGCCAAGTGAAAGAAATGCCAGTCGCTGGTTGCGTGCGATTTTCGATAGTTGTCAAACTCAAAGCATTTTATTTCAATTAAACCATTTACAGCCACTTTTGAATAAAACTCAAACTCAAAGCATTTCAATTACACTATTTACAGGCACTTTTGAATCAAATAAACCAATTACAGGCACTTTTTAATTGTCAAGGACTCGATCAGTCTTAAAGATGAAGCGAGTTGCCAGTTCCAAAGCGTAGTAGGTTTTCATGCAGAAGAACGGGCAGGAAACTCAATGGCTCTTATAAATAAAAAAATGTTTTTATTATAAAAATAGTATGAAATATTGGTTTCATAATTCATTTTGAAATTATACATGTGAGAACGATGTTGAAAAACTTGCACGTTAGTAAACAATTCTTTTTTTTGTATCCTTTTATTTTTACTTTTATTTTATACATAAGCCAGTCTCTTGGGTACATTACCAGCCGACAGCGATGCGGAGGATTTTTTGACGCCATATTTTAGTTATTACTAGCTGATGGCTGCGGCTTCGCCCGCGTGGTTTTCGGTTATTATACTAAAATCTTCCTCGAGAACCACTCTATCCATTGGTGAAAACAGCACGAAAATCGGTGCAACAGTTTTTGAGTTTATCGCGAACAGGACGACAGACAGACGCGGCGGAGGACTTTGTTTTATAATATGTAAGGATTTGTTTATTTGTATAGTTAGTTGTAACTATTAGTTAGGATCTATTTAGGTAGGTAATTAAAAGTTAGGTTGTGTTATGATTAACAATACAATAATTTAAAAAAAAAGTAATAAAAACTAAAACCCAACTACGACAAGAAAGTCAATCAACTAAAATGGTTTAAACAAGACATCACAGACAGACAAATTAAAAATCCGGAGTCACACGTGTTATATACCATAAATCGAACAGATTTCGTGTGACTCCGGATTTTTACTTTGTCTGTCTGTGGTGTCTTGTTTACATACATACACACATACATACCGGTCAAAATCATAACCCTCCTTTTTTCTTCGCCGTAGTCGAGTAATAAGCCGGAACTTTGAATGGAACTGAGTAATCCAATGCATGTGATGTATGAAGCCGTACTTCTGTACCTTCATATTTTGTTGCTGTACTAATTAGCTGACGTTCTATGATTATAAACAGAATTGTGCGCCGGTCATTATAACTGAGCATAATTTTCTAGCTAAACATTATTGTGCTACTGTTGTGGCTTGATAAGCTAATGAGACTGGAATGCTGTGTACCCACCTAGTTTTATTGCTTTACGAGAGACTCGCTCCTGCTTCACAAGGTTTTTACGACTCGACAAAACATCGAGATTTCTTAGTTATATGTAACTTTAATATTAACATATTATACACATAAACCTTCCGGAATAAATTCTCTAAACGATGGTGAAAACCTCACCAAAATCTGTCGCACAGTTAAGAATAACTACGCGGTTCCTTCGACCAGGCGGGTGTCGTGTCTGGCGGCAACTGCCCAACGATTCATGTTGGAATCTTGTATATTTATAATATGTTGTTCGTGCGGTAAACTCTAATTGCGCGATGCAGGATTTTGTGTGACGTCAGGTCTTTGAAGCGTAGTTTGTATGTGGCGATGTAGATGCCGCCACAATACTGTTACTTATGCTGCGCGTGAGCCGAGAATAACAGGTACCGATAAATCCTGATCTTAGGTCACGATTCTGTCTGCCAGGGTTGCGGGAAAGTTTGAAAGGGATACCGGGACCTTGGCAACAGGCAACTGAAGGAACACGGGTGGTTTTTAGTCAGTAAAAGTCTGACACACCCTCCCGCTTTGCCCAGAGCGGGAGAAGTCATTTGATGACTTGCAAAATTCAAAAAAAAAAAAAAAAAATGTAAAAGCATTGTTCATTTTATTAAAACCAGCGAATCAATAAAACTCACCGTTTTAGGTCAAGTAATTATTATTAAACTCTCGATTTCTTCTTTTGTTTCAAAATATTGTGTTATCTCCGGCGTTACGCCAGATCTTAACCAAAATCATAGATCACCAGGAGTTCTGACCTAAAGATAAACTCCTGGAAATATCACCATAAATCCTACGATGAAAGACGTGACAGCAGCGGTCTAGCCATAAATATTGTTACCACTCGTGATTCAGCCTGACTTTATGTGACATTCATAATTTATAGCCGTTAATTTTATTACGATGCGCAGTTCAAAGCAGACTCATTTAGATTTGTTTGTCGTATAATTTAGAAGTTGAATGGGACGAAAAATAAAGGACTTTGGATGAGAAGTTGTGTGGAAATCGGTTGTCATTGTATGAGCTTGTGATGCAGAGGAATGACATTATGTCGTGAGGAAAGAGTATAAACGTGGTTATAGGAGTAGACGAAGACTAAAGAAAAGCTGAGGCCCTAGACAAAGTGATATTCTATCAGCGATAATGATGATTGAAAAGGCAAAAATGTATAGGACTGACATAAGCTATCGAAAAGCTTATGTCAATCCTGTTGAAAGACGTTCTAGAAATATGAGACACTTTCGAAGCGATTGTCACTTGTCTAGGCCCTCAGGATGGACTGTTTGAAAAATAATAGTGGATTGGAAGGTGGTGACAGGTGATAAAGAATCCTACTAATATCATAAATGTGAAAGTTTGTGTGTTTACGTGTTTGGATGTTTGTTACTCAATCACGCAAAAACGGCTGAATGGTTTTGGATGAAATTTGGCAAAGAGATAGTTTATAACCTGGATTAACTCATAGGATACTTTTTACCCCCGATATTCCCACGGGATCGAGACTTACGCGGGTGAAAACGCGGGGCGCAGCTAGTATGTCTATAAAGGTAATGATGACTGAGATGAAAACTGTCAAAGAAGTATGGAAGACAAAGACACACTGTGCCGACTTCAAATAAATTGAGATGAGAAAAGGACAGGAATATGATGACTGCACCACAGTATAAATAAACAACAGTATTATGTCTTCATAGAAAATAGCCGAAACGACGCGCAGATAGGGAGTTGCTCTGTGTAAATGTTCAGCTGCATCCGGTTAGACTGGTAGCCGACCCCAACATGGTTGGGAAAAGGTTAGGTAAGTAGTAGTCTTTATCAACAAAAGGTACTATGTAAGTTTAAAAACTTTAATAAAGTGGCCAGTTAATAACTGAACCACATTAAAATTCTAGATAATTTTGAAAGTTTGCAAGCCAGCCACTCGGTAACAGCTGAATTAATTTGCAAAAGATAAAATTACTACGGATTAGCTCATTCCGCTTATTTCGCGTTCCGGGAAACTATTTAAATGTCGGTAAGCTGCGGTGCAGCTTAATTAATTGTTTTCTCAGTATAATACTTACCTTCTGTTTTTCTATTTACATAATTATACCTATAACCTTACTCTGTGCCTCGGAAAGTACCTTAAGCTTTTGGTCCCGGCTGTCTTTTATAGATCTTTAACAGTTGTTACGGGTCGTCAGAAGCCCGAAAGTCTGACAACCAGTCTTACCATGGGGGGTATCGTGTTACACACTACCTGGTTGTGACCGTCAGATAGGCAGTCGCTCCATGTAAAATACTGGTATTCAGCTGCATCCGGTTAGACTGGAAGCCGACCCCAACATAGTTGGGAAAGGTCATATATTAAGTATATATGAATCAAGTATATACTATCTATAAACTTATTAATTTGCACCAATGACAACGCCATTTTATATCCAATCACTGTCCATTAAAAGATTGCCTGGAAGAGATCGCAGAAAGCGATCTTTACTTATTTTGTTAAGTAATTTCTAGTGTACAATAAAGTTTATTATATAAATAAATAATAGAGATTTTCTCCGTGGAAACTGAATTGAAAGCATTTTTTCCTTATATTTTTTGTAAAAGTAATGGTAAACGATAATCCCCTTTCAACGGCGCGGCGCATCATGATCCTCGCATAAATCATAGACTCTAAAAAAACACAAGTGAGGCTCTAAAAAAATGTGGGACCAGAGCAATCGTACCATAAATTTTATCATGCATGCGGAACCAAGAACCCTTTCGTGGCATTCGCAACACAAAAATATAAAAACGAAATGGCGGCGCGTAGGTATGTAATTTGCAATTCGACTCCTTTTTGTAAATACAATCTGCGTTACTTTTGAATGTGCGTTCCATATTCTAATTTCGTTTAATTTTCGAATTTGACGTTTCTTTTTTGTTTTTGGTTGGTTGTTTTTTGAGTTTAGAAGACGTAATTATATTTGTATTGTGTCATACTGGTGGTCTTCATGCCACTTATTGTGCCCACATCTGTCAAACTAGTTAACTCTTATTATTTTCATCTTTGGTTTCAAAGGTTTATTTTTATTAATCCACTTTTTTCCGTTAAATATTTCTTTAACAATCGTACCGCACGAGGCAATAAATATTTAAGGGTCGTTTTTATAGAAAATCGTCAGAAGCCCGAAAGTCTGAAAACCAGTCTTACCAAGTGGTATCGTATGTCCCAGTAACCGTACACAGTAAAAATTACAATACCTAAAAATATGAAGAAGAAAAAAACAATTCCCTTTTCGACTCATTCGCCCCAACCCTACATCTGCAGACGGTTCTGTTTGACCTTCGACCTGTCACGTGGACATCGTCCCAACAATTAAGGATGCTACTAAACGTCCAACACACGTAGGTACCTTTTTTCACTTCCTTTTGAGTTGTAATTAGTTTTGGATCTTTGACATTAGCATGGGTTCTCAGAGTTTCATATTAAAGTCACGCTTGTATTGGGTCTACCTATGAAATTGGCGTTTTTTTCTCACACATAGAGAACCTCGTCACTTCTATGATTTAAAATATTCATCAATTGCTTGGTATTATATCGAATAATGACCACCATAGACAACAACCAATAGTAAAAAACCTTATTACTTATAGTTTTCTAAACATAATAAATACCTTAAAAATTACTCCTCATTTCGTTAGCAGAAATGACCACTATTTTTTTTAAACTTAGCCATAACTTATTTTTGTCTAAGTGGCATACGTGATCTTAGTTTTTAAAATTAGTCCATAAAAGTTTTAAAACATTAGTGTTTATGGTTGTTATATAAATTAAGAAAATGTTAGTATGAAAAATGCAACTTCTTTAAAATTCCCCATACAAAACACCAATTTCATAGGTGGGGACATAATATATAGCTCGGTGTGTAAGAGCTTATTCAAGAGGTAAGATATTAAAGTTGGAGCATTCACTGATGTTTTCTCACAACATCAAAGTCATCTACTGCATGCATGATGGAATCTGTTCTTTCTTCAGCACGTGTCTGTCAGTCTGATAGCCTAGTAGTGTGACCGTCAGACTGCCAAGTCATAGGTCTCGAGTTCGAACCCAAACTACGTACCTCTGATATTTCGGATACATGCGCGTAAACAATCTGCCTAGCCTTTTACCAACTATATTGGGGTCGGCTTCCAGTCTAACCGGATGCAGCTGAATACCAGTATTTTACATGAAGCGACTGCCTATCTGGCCTCCACAACCCAGAAACTGGGTAATACGATACCCCTTGGTTAGACTGGTTGTCAGACTTTCGGGCTTCTGACGACTCATAACGACTGTCAAAGATCCATAAATGACAGCCGGGACCAACGGCTTAACGTGCCTTCCGAGGCGCGGAGGAGTCTCGATATGTGAAAACGATCACCCATCCACGGACCAATCACGGCAAGCGTAGCTTAACCTGATGGATCGACCCAAGCAGCTGTTATTACTTAGCCACGAGCTCCGAGTCATGCGAGGATACATGCGCGTATTGTATAATTATATCTTGTTTCATAAACGGTGAAGTAAAACATCGTGAAGAAGCCGGTCTGAGAGATATTTCTCGGCGGCATGTGAAGCCAAGTCAGAGGCCCATGGGCGACATAAAATCTCTGTCATCAGGATAGTCACTAACCACACGCAAAAGAAAGAAAGATCATCAGGTACATCTTTAGGTAGTCTTACGACAAACTAAAACGAGGTAAATGATAGAATCAAGTCACTTTGTTTATTATCGAAAGAAATTAGCTAGTGAAACTCAGCAGACGTGAAGTTTATTGAAACAAAAAATCTCTTAAATTCAAGAAGCTACATCAGACTTCACGGTCAACGGCCGCTGGTAGTATACTAACGTAGTTTCTTGAAATTATGAATAAAAAAAATCTTTTTTTGTTTTATCAAATCAAATCCATTTATTCGCATGAATGTAGGTTTACAATTTGTATAGTCTTATAACTATAATGGTAAATATTAGTACACTTTACATTCTACCATTACTTATGGTGAGCAAATATAAAATTTTACCCAATGTTAATTAAATTCAATAAGTCAGCATCTACAAATAGTATCTCATGCATTAGAATTTTAAGGAAAAAAATAATTAATTGATTTCAGAGTTATACCTATGTCAGTTCAAGAGATAAAGTAACAGATATCTTCATTACATATCGATACTCATGACATCTGCGGAGTTTTGCTAGCTAATTTAGGGGTACGGACTCGTGGTCACACCAGGTTGTAACACCAGTGTGACTAACAGGAATGATTTTCCTGGGGTGCGGACTCGTGGTCACACCGCTAATATTTCTTCACCATGTACCACTGAATTAATAATGCGGTGAAAAAATATAGACATAAAAATAAAATTAAAGTAATAAAAACTAAAACCCAACTACGACTAAAAAGGTATAAACAAGAGACCACAGACAGACAAATTAAAAATCCGGAGTCACACGTGTTAGGGCATAAATCAAACAGATTACGTGTGACTCCGGATTTTTAATTTTTCTGTCTGTGGTCTCTTGTTTAAACCTTTTTAGTCGTAGTTGGGTTTTAGTTTTTATTACTTTTTTTTTAAATTCTTTTGGGGTTATAATATATATTTTTTAAATGTGCTCATTAAGCCCTTTCATTGGATACCCAACATGGTACTATTTTTTTTTTGTTTGGTAGTTCCTCACTTTATGTCCTCTAGAGGGCGCCATTTTTAATTTAATGTGACGTCACATAGCCTATAACCAGCGGACGATCAAGACGCTTCCAACGATACCTCATTTTTCAAATTGTGATGAGTCGTTTACAAGATATGAGGGAACAGATGAACATACATACATACATACATACATACCGGTCAAAATCATAACCCTCCTTTTTTCTTCGCCGTAGTCGGGTAAAAATGGAAAATCATTCCTGTTAGTCACAGTGGTGTACAACCACGAGTCCGCACCCTAATTTAGTTTGCATTGCAGAAGCAATCAACTCCAGGTCCATGAAATACTTGAATACATTTCTCCTACAACTATCGAACCAAATACGAGAAATCGAATACCTACACAAAGTTGTAAGTTAGTTCTAAACTCTGTTGCAGCAACAGTTCCAGCTAATCAGTAACTCAGCGCACGTCAGAGCGACGCTTTCAATTCGTCAACGCACGCCTGTGGGACGCGTCCAGCTCGTTTACATTCTACAGCTCCCCTCAATCCTATGTTCATTAACTTTGCATTTGCAACGTCCAGCACTTATTACTTTTTAACCGACTTCAATAAGGAGGAGGTTCTCAATTCGTCGGTATGTATTTTTTTTGGGTTTGTTACGCGATTACTCCACCAATTCTGAATCGATTTTGATGATTCTTCTTTTTTTGATAGGTTGCTTCCGAGGTGATCCTATATAAATTTTATTAACTTTGCTTGCGTAGTTTTTGAGTTAGCTTCAATAATACGTTTTTTTCCCACTTAGTCTAAACGGACGATGTTTTAAGTTACTCTGTCACTGTTATTTACATAGCAGGTAGTGGTATTCGAATTTGTATGGGGTGGGTAACACAACTAAAAAGTGAAAAATATACAAAAAAATAAAAACTACCGACTCCCAAAAAAAAACACAATCAATCCCCTTTTATGATCCGGTCAATTTATCTTTATCATCCTAAGTGATAATAACTGTGAGCTGCAATCTTCAATTTATCTACCGAGCAATCATGGCACTATCCTGATTGATCGTAAAAATAGCTTCGGTAATACCACTTATGTAACATCACACCTACTTCCCCATTTGGCAGATGTGTAGGTATGCACCCAGGTCGCGCCAACTGCATTATTTTCGGAAGGCACATTTAATTGTTTAGAGGACTTTTAATTGTTTAATTTTATTAGTGGCTTTTGTGGACATGATTATTATTCAGATTTGTAACAGTTGTAATGGCAATCATGTCATTTGGTTTAAATAGGCTTTTATTTTTATTATCTTATTTATCTTTTATATATATTCTTTTGTATCTTGTGAACGTGAGAACATTGTAGGCCTAGTGGCCTGTAGAATTGTTGTATTTTGTTAAGTACCTACCTGGTACTTGTTACCTACACTGTCCTCCCATACCTATGAACACTGTAATTCGAAATATTTTAAAAAGCCAATTATTTTTAAAAGAGGTAACCGTGGAGTTTCTTCTCGGCTCTTCTCCATAGGAAACGACCAATTGGAACCGTGCACCTAGCTTCTGATGTTTCATAAGTGCCCATGTAGGTTTATGTGAAATAAAATATTTTGATTTAGATAATATGACGTGTAATAGTAATTCCGATATTCTATTTACACAATAAAAAAAATAATTTCACTCTGGTTTCGCCAACTGCATAATTCTAACCCTTATGTGACTGCTTACAAGCTTTTGCCATTTACCGGGCAAATCTAAACTACCGGCCTGCTATTGAGAACTTCTTAATGAAGAAGCCTGGCCAGGACCAGCACAATAAGCGGTCGCGCTTGTGATCTCTAGACCAATCAACTCTAAATAAAAATAAATTATCATCATCATAATTTCAGCCGCAAGATATCCAATGCTGGACATAACATAAAAAAAATATATAACATTAATCCATCTATAGCGCTTCAAAGTTATTTTGGCGCGTGGCCGAAATCGGAACTGACGCTGCATCTTGTTTTTTGAATACATTTCAAGTGACATTCCAGAAAACAATTGAATAAATATTTACCAACAACGCCCTCCTGTCAATGTCATTCGAGCGCCAAAAGATCATTGTATACTGTCTTATGTTGAACACAAAGCTGCAAATCCAATAACAAACCAATTTTCTTGTATTCTGAATAAAAAGACAATCCTGTCACACATCGTCAACCCTCCGGCTGCGCGCGTGACACTAAAATGATCAGTGCCCGTTTTGTCCCGGCAATCAGGGACGCAACTCACGCGCTCGGGACGAACACCGCTTTGTCTTACAGTTCCTTGTTGCGTGGTGCGAGTGGCAAGTGAGGGGCTGATTTAATTTAGCACGAATAAATTCGATAACAGCTTTTTAAATGACACTGTGTCTTAAAACATGTTGAAACTATGAAACTGTTGTTTTACAAAAAATCTCTCTTTTATTTTTTATCCTTTCTTAGGGCTGATTTAACCAAAGCCAGATAGCGGTTTATCCGAAATATTCGCAAAACTACTAAATTGATACGTAAAAGAAACACTCTGTACACGCACACTAGTATTTAATATTTTTGTGGATATTTTACTATATTTTTTTATATGGTATTTTTTTTTACATGTATGCTATACTATTGCAGTTTAAGGTGAAATGGTTCCAAAGCAGATGTTTTGACGCGATTCGAATTCACGCAAAATCAATGTTTCTCTCAAAAAAAACAACGCATTTGCATTGTTTTTATGATTACGAAAATTGAAGACTGTCTTTAGTGAAGTATGAGGCCCGAAACACGATTGACAAAACTTTCCTCGATACAAAAAAACCGCAAACTTTCCTTTAAATCTGCTTTTTTAAAGAGAAAAACTTATTCCATTCGATTGTTATCAAAGCAATTGTAATAAAATGTTGTTTACGTGTTCACTATTAAATACTTTAAGGGATTATGGACTTATTTTTTCTATATAAACACAAATAAAATTTTAAAATTCAATATTTGTAAACATAGCGCACTAGAATTACGCGCGGGCGGGGTCATACCACCCCCCTCGGCTCTTGTCAGTCCCATTTCGCCTTAATGGGAAGGCCCTTCCTTAGATAACATACTTTATAATATTTGTTTTAAATAAAGCACTTATGTCAACTTCGTAGTAAGTATTAGCTTATTACGCAACACTTTATTTCATGTAACCGACGTATTTAAAATCATTTTTTTTTTCCTTGTGATAAATCGCTACATCTTATAACTTAGCCCACAGTTCACTTTTCACACAATATCGTCTCGTGGAACTTGCAGCAAGTTTCGAATGTCCCACTTTGTAAAACGTTATATTTGAAGTTCCCAACTAAAAACTTTTCCAGTACAGTTTTGTTCTTTTTTCTGCATTTATTAATGTTGGAGACTGGGCATTTAATTTTAAACCAAGGTGCAGGTTTGGTAACCAATTAAGGAAGATAAAATCGACGAATCGTTTCCCAGTCAGACTAGGGTTAAGTACTAATTCGAAATTTGAAAAAAAAAGTCCGACTGTTTACTTTTTATTTTTTCAGAACACATTTTGGGTGGATTCTGGGGTTCCGTAGTCAACAAGGAACCCTTATAGTTTCGCCATGTCCTTCCGTCTGTCCGCAGCTTAGCTCAGAAACTCTTAGTACTAGAATGCTGTAATTTGGCATGGGTATACATGTCATATTAATCACACCGACAAAGTGTAAAAATAAAAACATTGTTTTAGGGCAGCAAAAAATCTCTATTTTAAGTAAATAGGGATTTCTTTTTGTTTCTCGTCTATCCCATGATGTGGGATATCCTTGGATAGGCCGTTAAAAAATATTGTGGGTTAGTCGAAACCATTTTTCGATTCAGGTATCTGTTTGCGAAATATTAAGTACTAGCTGTGTCCCGCGGTTTCACCCGCGTAAGTCTCGATCCCGTGGGAATATCGGGATAAAAAGTATCCTGTGTGTTAATCCAGGTTATAAACTATCTGTTTGCCGAATTTCATCCATATCCATCCAGCCGTTTTTGCGTGATTGAGTAACAAACATCCAAACACACACAATCACATTTATAATATTATAGGAGGATAAGTGCTACTTAAAAAAAAAAGTGACATTGTTACTTACCCGGATTTGAATCCACAACCTCGTGCATGCGATGCGAGGCCTTATTCACTGGGCCATCAAGACAGACGAAGAAGCTGTTATTTAATTATTAGTATTCGACATAGGCCCCCCACAAGATGGGCCGATGGCCTGAGCCCGCGCGAATGCGCTGGATGCGAGAACCACAGAACCGGTCGAAGTGGCGGGGCTTGGGGGACGCCTATGTCCAGCAGTGGACGTCTTTCGGCTGAAATGATGATGATGATTCGACATACTATCGACCTGGAGTTAATTCAAACCGTCAGAAATACTGAGATTCCATTAACTATTAAATTATCCATAATTCGACCGCCATTGTGGTAAGCTTGGTTACTGACAGCTAATTATTTTGTCACGCTCTCGTTACCACGATTATCGTAAAGTTATATGAATAGCCACGAATCCGAAATTGGGTTCGAAGCTGTAATTAGCCATGAAAGCTTATTGAACCACGAGTCACGAGCCATTTTCTATTCACGAGGTAATTTAGAGTCATGACCAGATTTGAGGTTTCATGAGGTTGTGTTTGAGAGATGGGCCTTCTTTGGCCATATTATAGAAAAAATAAAAGCCGGACGGAACTCTCACGCATGTAATTTCTGAATTGAGAATACTCTATCTTTATTTGCCTTATCATTACTTAAGGTTGATGCGCTAGGGAGGCCCGCTAAATTCCATTTTTTTTTACGTTTTTTGCAATTTGCACTTTACACTTACATGAACTTAGAGAGTTGTATTGCTGATTCTTATGTTTATAATTCTGTAAATCCATATTTGTTACGGCCGCTAATAATATTTAGATCAACAGACAACCTGATACTGACCTGCAAATTGCAAAAAACGTAAGAAAATTTGAATTTCGCGGGCTACCCTAGCGCATCAACCTTAAGGTAATTCCTCCAAAATAGCCCGCAACTTTTTTACGTTTCTTGCATATTGCAGCGCTGTTTTACATGTTATGTTGAAGAAAATGCAATACACGGCAATTATAATAAAATAATGAGTAAATTATAATCATTTAAAAAAAACATCAATATCGCTCAAAATTATTTCGCTAACTAGAATTTGACAAGATCTCAAATTCAAAATCACTATTTTTTTATTTAATTTATTCAGTTCCCGGCACCCTAATGGCGTTACACACTTAAAATCACGATCAGAGAGACTCTGCGTCCAGCGCTCGGTGTGGCAACACGTCGTGTTCTGGTTTGCGACTGGTCAATCGTCATCCTGAGGATGCCTATTGGAGAGGTCAAACACGTGTCGATTTCTTACAGGGTTTTTTTTATGGCTCTTGGAGAATAGATAAGCGCGGAATAGGCTATTAAATATATCTACGTCTATTTTTTTATAATGTATTTCCGGAAAGTCACGCCTGAATTAATTAATCAGAGGGTGTTGAAGGCTATTGCTAATCCATTGCTTAATCGTTTTGAAAAATTCATCAGCTCAAGAACGTAATTAACGCAATGAACATGTCTGAACTGTCAAAATTAAACCCATTGCGATCAATTTGTCCTATTTACAAATAAATTATTTTGAATTAGAATTTGAATTTCATTTAACGTGTGTTATGCAATAAACCGCTAAAGTATCGTTATTTATAAGAACAAGCGCACATGGTACGATATCTGACAAAAACACTAGAAATCTTTTCCATACAGACGATTGAAACAATGCTCCGAAGACATCTCTTTGTTGTGAGGTTTTTCTCGGCTTATCTTAAACATAGCCATGGATGATGGATGTATGTTCAAACAAAGCAATCAGTGACGGCTGAGTGTGAACCTTTTTTCTGATAATTCACTTATCGCCGGGCGGTTGTGAAACAGGCCCTTATGCTTTTGTTTCCTAGGAAAGTGGTTCCATCATATTACAACTGCCATCATGAAAATCTGTCATTTTCACCAGTATTTGTCATTAAGAGCCTACCCTACCTCAGCTTAAATTCACTTTATCACTCACTGAGTGAGAGCGGTTGCTGGTGCCGATGGCTGGTGGCTCCAAGCCTCGAAAAGTTTAGGTGATTGTTTTTTACGGAGAAAATAATGGTTTAAAAAAAAAAAAATATATAAGGGCAGCTTTATAGTTAGTTCAGTTACTATGCAAAGTTTTATGATTTAATTTGAAGTATTTCATTTAATACCAGCGGTTTATAGTTCAGTTAAGAGGTTAACTTGTTTTCTTCAAACATGGTACCTAGTATCATTCCTCAAGTTTAACATAAATATTTATTTTAATATTAATGCTGCAGTATTTTCGGCATATCGGAGGATCATGCTAAGCAATTTGAGGTAGGGTAAGCCCTTAAGGTATCTGTTTATTTATTTTATTATTATTTATTTATTTATATATTATTTATTTAAGGTGTCAAAAAACGCCCTGTATTTGTACAGCCGTTGTGTGACCGTTCACCACTTTCTTAGGAAATCAACTAGGGTTTCAGAAATAAACAAAATAATCACTATCGTCAGCATAATAATAAATGATGATAAATAAAAATAATTGTATCCAATCAAATCAAATTATTCCCAATTTATCCATATTTATTAACTACCTAAAATAATTAACCAAACTAAATTCATACTACATTCCAATTAAATTCAACCCAAAAATATCGTCTGTGGTACATTCGACCACTACCACAAATTATGCCACAATAATTTTATAATAATAAATGACAGCAAAATACCACTCGGAGGATCTCGTGGATAATAATAAAAACCGCACGGGTCGATCGAATGCTAAGCAACGCTTCGGTTCGTGGATGGGTGACCCATCCATTAAATATCGAGACGGGGTCTCGGGAAGCACGTTAAGACGGCTGTCAATCGCAGATCTTTAACAATAATTACGCGTAGACAGAAGTCTAAAAGTCTGATAGCAAGTGGTCTCGTATTACCCAGTTACTGGGCTGTGGAGGTCAGATAGGCAGTCGCTCCATGTAAAATACTGGGTATTCAGTTGCGTCCGGTTAGACTGGAAGACAACCCCAATACAGTTGGGAAAAAGCGAGGTATCCTGGTACCCAGTAACTGGGTTGTGGATGTCAGATAGGTCAGATAGGTCAGATAAATTGAAATTGAACCCAAAATTCCTACCGCAGTCTATTAGACCACGACCACAATCCTTACTAATCCCTACTTTCCTACTAATATTATAAATCCGAAAGTAACTCTGGCGTCTGTCTGTCTGTCTGTCGCGCTATCACGCCAAAACAACTGAACCGATTTAAATGAAATTTGGTACACAGATAGTCTAGAGCCTGAGAAAGGACTACTAGAAAGGACTAGGCTACTTTTTATCGAGGTACCACGCGAACGAAGCCGTGGGCGGAAGCTAGTATTTCTATAATTATGACGGCAAAATACTCCATTCAACAGATTCATAGGGTTATGATACTCCATGATACGCGAAAAGGGAAATAATCCGCAATGATATGTTTATCAAATGTTATGAGATGGCCATCATTTACGGATTCTGGCTCTACGCCAGCATACGTTGCAGTGTGGATAATGTCTATTAAGGGCGCACCCTACCTCAAATTGCTTAGCATGATCCTCCGTTATGCCAAAAATACTGCAGCATTAATTTTGAAATAAATATATGTTAAAGTTGAGGATTGATGCTAGTATTTATTACAATGCTACAAATTTTCTCTATAAAAAAAAATACAAAGTTACCTCTAAACCGAACTATAAACCGCTGGTAGGTATTCAAAAAATACTTTAAATTAGATCATGAAACTTTGCATAATAACTGAACTAACTATAAAGCAGGTCTTATGTTTTTTATTTATTTTAAATTACCATTATTTTCACCGTAAAAAGCAATTACCTACACTTTTCGAGGCTTGAGAGCCACTAGCACCCCACTCTGTCTCGCTCTCACTCAGGTCGCGAGTAGTATGGCGCGAGCGAGATAAAATCTGTGGTAGGGTAGGGCCTTAAAGAAGATAATATGAACCGTAATGTTTTTATCACGCTTGAATATTCAAAATTGTTAGTAGCGAATGATAGTTGTATAATTTTCGCGGAAAATCGAGCAAATAATATGTAAAATTTGTGGTGTTTTGTTTTCCAGTTCTGTTTTCTGGGTAATGTAAAGCTTGCTTGGTTATAAAAATACTCTTTATATTTACTGATATTTTGCAATGTATATTGACGCAATGTAACCTATAATTTTGGTCGATTGGCTATGAAATTTATCAAAATAATCGAGTTATAACTGCACTAATCTACAGACAGACAAAAAGAGATATTGGCAGAAACACTTTTGTAAATTTTTCGAAACGTCAAAATCGAAAATTCCGCACCATCACTAAAATCTGAACCCACTTTCGAACTATTTAAAATCCCACTTAGCATAAACCAACGCCATGACACCCAAATATTTTGCCGTCTCACCAACCGCACAAAAACGGGTCACTCGGTCCGCCAGTGTTGCCAACATTGTAAATGATTGATCGCGTCATGCCGGAAAGCATCAACGACTGGCAAAGTATTCAAATTACCGCGGAGCCACTTATAGAAATATCAAATGTTTCTTCCGGGACTTTAAATTGTTGTGGGGTTAATTCATCATCTGCCTAGCCATTTCAGGCAGGTCAGCTTCCAGCCTAACCGGATGCAGCTGAATACCAGTATTTTACATGGAGCGACTGACTATCTGACCTCTACAACCCAGTAACAGGGTAATACGATACCCCTTGGCAAGACTGGTTGTCAGACTTCCGGACTTCTGACGGCCCGTAACGACTGTCAAAGATCCACAAATGACAGCCGGGACCAACGGCTTAACGTGCTTTCCGAGGCACGGAATAGTCTTGGTATTTAGAAATAGTCACCCATCCACGGACCAAACCCGGCAAACGTAGCTTCACCTGTTGGATCGACCCGTGCGGCTGTTATTCCTTAGCCACGAGCTCCTTAAGAGTAATTATGATGAGTAACGTTTAGAGGAATGATGTGATGAGGCGAAGGTGACGGTGCGGTTTAAAAGAAGATGTAGTGACAAAAAAATAAAAACTTTTTACAAAAAAAAAACAACCGACTTCCAAAAAAACACTAAAAAAGTGAAAAATAACTTTAATTTCGAAAGTCGGTGGCAAGAAATGAAAATTGAAAAGCAAAGACACCAACACTTTTTAGTTGTGTTACCTACCCCACACAAATTCGAATACCACTACCTGCTATGTAAATAACAGTGACGGAGTCAAATAATATATCGTCTACATACACTAAGTGGGAAAAAATACGTAATATTGAAGCTTACTCAAAAACTACGCGAGCAAAGTTAATAAAATTTATATGCGACCACCTCTGAAGCATGACCTACCAAACAAAAAAAGAATCATAAAATCGATTCACAATTGGCGGAGTAATCGCGTAACAAACACAAACAATATTTTATCTACATAATAAACCAAAATCATACCAGTCTCTCTGTAACTCCGATATTTCTGTCCATATCTTACCTGAAAAAAAAAAACAAAGTGTTAAAATCTGAAACATTTCGGAGGCGCTAAAGATCAAACCAAAAGACTGCAAACAATGGTAGGTATTAATGACGGAGGCACCATGAAACAATTGTCTTGCCGAGCTCCGGTAGCGGATTTTCATTTCCGCACTGACAATTTATTTGTAAAGCCTTCCGATAATGATTCGGACCGGACTATTTGTGTACGTATGATGAATCTGTCTGTAAAAACATTTACGAAACAGGAGTTATTATTTTAATAATCCCGACCTGTCAATCTGCCTAGCCTTTTCCCAACTATTTTTGGAGTCGGCTTGAATACCAGTATTTTACATGGAGCGACTGCCTATCTGACCTTCACAACCCAATAACTGGGTATTACGATACCCCTTGGTAAGACTGGTTGTCAGACTTTCGGGATTCTGACGACCCGTAACGACTGTCAAAGATCCGCGAATGACAGCCGGGACCAACGGCTTAACGTGTTTTCCGAGGCACGGCGGTGTCTCGGTATGTAAAGATGGTAATCCCGACTTGTAACAGAATAAAACCAAATCAATATCATATTTTATTCAAAATACTCAAATCGAATTTCGTTACCGACAAAAACTCACTTCGATAATATCGACAAGTTACCAAAAAATAGTTTCATATTCTATTGCTGGTCCAAATTCAACACTAAAACGCGGTGTTTATGGCTTGGTCCAATTAGAACCGGCGCGGTTTACTGACGTAATTTCGGCATAGTGCGGCGCGGCAGGGTTAGCTGCATTCGAAGTTCGAAGTGAATGGGACAATTGTATTTTGTTTTTTTTTTTATACTGGGACGATTATTTTTTGTTTTTTTATTCTTTTTTTTTTGGGAATAGCCTCTCGTACCTAGTTTGTCAGCTGCTACATCGACACTATCCTATGGATGCCTTAATAAATTACGGCGGGGCACACAACTTATAAACTAAACGACTAAAGGTAAGTTCACACCTTGACGGTACGGACCTCAGCTTAGGCCGTCTCTGGGGGAGAGCGGCAAGGGAGAGGCTGGATCGGATCGGATTTTTATACATTTTTTATGCATACAATTTATTAAAATTATTTACCTATTTATTTGTCAATAAAAAGAATTATTTATACGTATAAATAATAATAATACGTATTTTTGGAGTTGTCGAATCGCCCACAAATAAATTACCTACGTGCGAATCGCCTCAAGAAAAAATAATATTATTTAAAAGTGTCAATTCACCCGTTTCGTAAATTCGTGCGAATCAACTAGTAAGCCCCTCACTTCCATTCACAATCCGAAGATTTTTGAAAGAAATTCCTAATCTGTTGCTACATCATAATGTTAAAAAAAAATCGTATGCTCGACAAATTGTCAAAATGTCATTGTAATTGTCAGTGTGTACGCGATTACCCCTCTGAGGATAAGGTACTTCAATTTTCACTCAATTAATTATTTCTAATGTACGACATGTGGTAACATGGTAACTCAATCAGAAATAGTTGTTGAAATAACTAGTTTTAACAACTCGCTATTGAATGTCGACCCAAAGGTCAGATGACCCGTTGAACTGATGTGTTGAAACCGTAGCCTACGCAAACATTCTCGTCCAGTGAACTTGGTAATATGACATACTAGCTTTTGCCCGCGGCTTCGCCCGCGTAGAGGTCGGAAGTTACCCCACGGGAACGTACTACCGGGATAAATCCTATGTCTTATTCCAGGTCATGGTCTACCCATGCGATGTGCCAATTTTCATCCAAATTCGTTAAGCCGTTTTAGCGTGAAAGCAAATAAACAAACTTTCGCATTTATAATAATAATAATAAAAAAGTCTAACTAATATTATAAACGCGAAAGTTTGTAAGTATGGATGGATGGCTGGATGTATGTTACTCTTTCACGCAAATACTACTGAACGGATTTGGATGAAAATTGGCACACAGATAGTTTATAACCTGGATTAACACATAGGATACTTTTCATCCCGATATTCCCACAGGATCGTGGCTTACGCGGGTGAAACCGCGGGACGAAGCTAGTATTTTATATAGTTAGGATAAGTTCAGGTTTCCTCACGATGTTATTCCTTGGCCGATGTCAGTAATTTCCAAGATATATTCAGAAAATACATTATATGAATTGAAAAAGTCACATTAGTACTGGAGGCCTAAACCGGCCACATTAGAAATTCCTCTAAAAGCAGTACATTTCCTGAATCCCTGCTGTCATTAGCAATTCCTCTAATTAGACATAAGAGCAATTTATAATTTGTGGACCATTTTACGAATCTCCATAAAAAACTGTCAAACAGATGCATTATTTCGTAATATGAATTACACGCTGATCATAATATGAATTGTCAGTTTGTGACATTTTACGATGATTCATAATAAGATTCTGCTAAAGTGACTGTTTTAAGTCCCCTGGCCCAGATTTGAACACACCAACTCGTGCATAAGGAGACGAGGCATTAATCTCTGGGCCATCAGGACATTTACAACCTTTTTGCACAAACACAACCATAAACGCACCTTATTCCTGCAAACCTAAACAGTTGACAAACTTCTATTATAATTACACTGTCCAGCATAATAAGCGACCGCCGCTTAAGTACTAAAACACAGGGAAAAATTAGCATTTTTTTCATATTTCTGCATTAAAAGCTGAGAGCTGCGAACATTCTGATGTTAATTAAGAAGTTTATACCTGAATGTTGGTTTATGTTGATCCAGGGATGAAAAATGCTGAGAACTTTTTGATCTCTTGAGGATACGAAGATGGATTAGGTCCAAGCGCGGCTTTTATCACGGTACGTGTATAAAGCAGGGATTATTTTTTGTGAAAGGTTTTTTTGTCAAAACTTTTGGATGGCCGGTGATGCTTAAAATGCAGACATTAGTTAGTTGTCGGTTAATTGTTGTGAATAAAATTCTCATTTTCATACAAAATAATACAGGGTGTAAGGGACAGCCATCCGCAGACTGATGGGATGAATTTAGCATATCATACTAAGACGGCCGGTACATGAAATTATTTCAGGAAAGTTATGGGAATCCAATAAACCTGATTTGTTTCATTACCTCGCGCGCAATGTATCGTTACCGTGGCAAAACGCACGCCACACTCCCCGTGGCGGGCGCTCGCGCCAGTTGATTTATCAATGTAAATTCTGAGCTTCACGCGTCATTCGCTATAGTATATAAAAAACTAGCAATGCATGTTGCATTGCTAGTTTTTTTAACATAAATGGAGTGCTGCGCACAGAGAATTTAATTTTACATTGAAGTAAAGGAAGGTAGTAACTGAAAAACGATAAAAAAAATTGAAAACTTTCCTGAGAAAATTTCCGGTGGAATTATGATTCAAAATAAGGAGCTGAATGCCCCCTGTTAATTTGCGGAGGGCTGTCCCTTACACCCTGTATGTCATTGAGCAAGTGATTTTTAACTTAAAACAATAAACATGAAAGGAGTTCTAAATGTATTCTACTGTTCTATAAATTGTATGTTGACCTGACTGACAAAAACTTAAAACCGTCCTGCTACGCGCTACGAGCTACGCCGTAGCAGCGTACTACGATCTCGTAGGCTTCACGCTTTCGGATCATTTTACAAGGCTTTTCTACGAGATAAAGTCAAACGCATCCTTTACTGTCTCTCAAAATGTCGTAGGTCAGTTTGGATATCTAAATTACACACTATCAGTTATCCTCATCTGAAGTTCAATTTGGTAAGGTCAGGTACGATTTATAATGTTTTCAACTACCTTTAAGGCTTTAATGGATAACATAGGTACTTATCAGAAATAAAATTAAAAAGTTTTTCTAAATAAAATATCCCTATTTTATTAGACGACTACGGCGAAGAAAAAAGGATGAATGATTTTGACCTGTATGTATGTATGTATATATGTATGTATGTATGTATGTATGTATGTATGTATGTATGTTTGTATGTTCATCTGTTCCCTCCTATCTTCTAAACCTTTCATCACAGTTTGACAAATGAGGTATCGTGGGAAGCGTCTTGATCGTCCGCTGGTTATAGGCTATGTGACGTCACATTGAATTCAAAATGGCGCCCTCTAGAGGACATAAAGACAGGAACTAAAAAAAAATATTGTTTAATCGTACCATGTTGGGTATCAAATGAAAGGGCTTAATGAGGACATTTCAAAAATATATATATTATAATAACAAAATAATAATAAAAAAAAAAAAAAAAAAAAAAAACCCAACTACGCCAAAAAAGTATAAACAAGACACCACAGCCAGACAAATTAAAAATCCGGAGTCACACGTAATCTGTTCGATTTATGCCCTAACACGTGTGACTCCGGATTTTTTATTTGTCTGTCTGTGGTGTCTTGTTTATACCTTTTTAGTCGTAGTTGGGTTTTAGTTTTTAATACATTAATTTTTTTTTTTGAAAAACTTTATGCACAAATTAAGTCACCTTTGTATGGTAAAAAAATATTACCATACAAAGGTGACTTAATGCTTGAGGCATTTCCTCCAGTCAACCATAGGGTGATGCAGAGAGAAAACATGGCAGGTGCAACATAAGGGATTGATAACACGAAAATAACCACATAAAAAAAAATTAAGTAATAAATACTAAACCCAACTACGACAACAAAGTCAATCAACTAAAATGGTATAAATAAGAAACCACAGACAGACAAATTAAAAATCCGGAGTCTTAAATTTCTTTTTTTTTGGGGTTATAATATATACATATTTGAAATGTGCTAATTAAGCCCTTTCATTTGATACGTAACATGGTATGATTCAAAAATATTCGTTTTTTAGTTCATGACTTTATGACCTATAGAGGGCACCATTTTTATTTAATATGACGTCACATAGCCTATAACCAGCGGACGATCAAGACGCTTCCACCGATAGGTACCTCATTTGTAAAATTGTGATGAGTCGTTTAGAAGATATGAGGTAACACATGAACATACATAGATACATACATACGTACCGGTCAAAATCATAATCCTCCTTTTTTCTTCGCCGTAGTCGGGTAAAAATACAAGAATAAAATTTATTTTTGTATGTGTATTTGTATTTAATACATATATAGATATATACATAAATACATACAATTATAAAAAGACTAGAGAAGCAGAGCTTGTCACGCGGCGTGGCTCACTCTCCGTCCGGCTCTCGGTGTGGCAAACACGTCGTGTTCGGGTTCGCGACAAGTCAATCGTCATCCACACGTGTTGATTTCTTACAGGGTTTTTATGACTCTTTAGAAATAGTTAAGCGGAATAGGTTACTAAATATATCTCTACGTATTTTATAATGGATTTCCGCAAAGTCACGACTGAATCAATTAACTACAATAAACTTTGTCAGGAAAAATAACGATTGGTAGAGGAGAAAACGAACCCAGCAAATCAGCGCTGGGATGGTTCTACCAAATTCTTATGAATATTAGGTCTTTACCTATGAAATTGCCGTTCTGCAGTACTGGCCATTTCAAATCAAAATAATTTTTGTTTGGCTAAGAATTCTAATTTCAAATTAATTTTATTTTAAAAACTTGGATTTTTTTTTCCAAAAGTAGTCATTTCTTTATTGATTAGTGTTACATTTTCATCGCATTTCAATCTTTTTCGTCATCATGGATACGTTAAAAATTCGAGTAATTATGGAATATGAGTACCGTCGTGGCAGCAACGCGGCACAAGCGGCACACAACATCAACGACGTTTACGGAGCTAACACTACAAACCAACGCACCACCTGTTATTGGTTTGCTCGCTTCCGTTCTGGCAATTTCGACCTGAAAAATGAACCTCGCGGTCGTCCGAAGACTTTGGTCGATAATGACGAATTAAAGGCGATTGTGGAAGCTGATGATACACAATCTACGGCTGAATTAGCAGCAGCTTTCGACGTTAGCGTCAAAACAATATTGGTCCATTTGCGTCAAATTGGCAAGGTAAAAAAGCTTGACAAATGGGTGCCCCACGAACTCAATGATCGCCAGCGCGAAGTACGCGTCGAGACGTGCCTTGCACTGCTCAACAGACACACAAATGAAGGAATTTTGAACCGCATTGTTACCTGCGATGAAAAATGGATTCTGTTTGATAACCGCAAGCGCTCAGCAAGTTGGTTGGATCCTGGTTCAGCACCTAAACAATGCCCTAAACGAAAACTTACCCCTAGAAAAGTGATGGTCACTGTTTGGTGGTCTAGCGCCGGTGTGATTCATCACAGCTTCTTACCAAACGGGGTGAGCATTACTGCAGATGTGTACTGTGAAGAACTGAACACAATGATGGAGAAGCTGGCGCATCTCCAACCAGCATTGGTCAATCGCTCGTCTCCGCTGCTCCTGCACGACAACGCGCGACCTCATACTGCACAGCAGACGGTCTCCAAGTTGCAAGAACTGGGGTTGGAAGCTCTCCGTCATCCGCCCTACTCACCAGACCTTGCGCCTACAGACTACTACTTTTTCCAGAATTTGGATAACTTCTTGGCGGGAAAAAAATTCAATACCCGAGAGGCAGTACAAAATGCCTTTGAAGAATTTGTTGCCTCCCGTCCAGCTGATTTCTTTAAGAAGGGCATCAATAAACTGCCACTGCGATGGCAAAGATGCATTGATTGCATGGGTGATTACTTCGATTAATACAAATAAAAAATTCATGAAAAAAATTCGTTTAAATTTTTTCATACAAAACGGCAATTTCATAGGTAAAGACCTATTATATTCACGTGACTTGACTTACCTATTGCTGACTAACCGTGCGTTTGCACTGGCGAAACATTACAACAAAACTTGTTTAAATCTCTAGTTCCTGTCAAAAATAGAACGGAACATTAATAAAAATAAAAACTTTTTACAAAAAAAAACAACCGACTTCCAAAAAAAACACAAAAAAAGTGAAAAATAACTTTAATTTCAGAAGTCGGTGGCAAAAAACGGAAATTGAAAAGCAAAGACACCGACTTCCGAAATTAAAGTTATTTTTCACTTTTTTTGTGTTTTTTTTGGAAGTCGGTTGTTTTTTTTTGTAAAAAGTTTTTATTTTTATTAATGTTCCGTTCTATTTCTATTCTTTTTGGAAGTAGTTCTATTTTTTTTGGAAGTTGGTTGTTTTTTTTTGTAAAAACTTTTTATTTTTCACTTTTTAGTTGTGGTACCTACCCCACACAAATCCGAATACCACTACCTGCTATGTAAATAACAGTGAAGGAGTCAAACAGGATATCGTTTAGATAAACTAATCGGGAAAAATACGTAATATTGAAGTTAACTCAAAAACTACGCAAGCAAAGTTAATAAAATTTACATGGGACCACCTCGGAAGCATGACCTACCAAACAAAAAAAGAATCATCAAAATCGATTCATAATTGGCGGAGTAATCGCGTAACAAACATACAAAAAAAAAAAACATACAGACGAATTGAGAACCTCCTCCTTTTTGAAGAAGTCGGTTAAAAATAAGTTTATTTCGGAACAATAACACTGGACTAAGTTGGCTGCAAAAGTATGAACTGTAACGCAGCCACCAACGCCATTCTCCAGTTACAGAATGGAATGAGGTTCCATCAAAAGACATTGACAGGAACTAGAGATTTCAACATCATCATCATCATCAGCCTATAGCAGTCCACTGCTGGACATAAGCTCTCCAATTGCACGCCATTCAGCTCGATTCTTGGCAACTCTCATCCAGTTGCTACCTGCCACCCTGCGAAGGTCGTCGCTCCACCGAGCCTGAGGGCGTCCTACCTTACGTTTGCCGATTCACGGTCCCCACTCAAGAACACGTCTACCCCAACGGTCATCGGTTCTACGGCTAATATGGCCGGCCCATTGCCACTTCAGCTATTCAACATGTTTTGTCGTAAATATTTCGCCAGTGCAAACGCACGGTAAGATTAATTTGGACACAGATCACAACTAAAAATACTCTTTTCAACCCTTACTTTGACACCTCTGACCCAAAAACCTGACGCCACAATTCCGTAAACACTTCAAACGCCCTCACTCATCACTTAAGCCCCATGTCAAAAATGGCTTTATCAAAATATCCTCTAAATAAGCTTCCCTCGAGACACACCTTTCAAAAGGGATTAGCCCTCCTCTATCATTTCATTACTGTCCTATATAAACTTTGGACCTTATATAATCCGGGCCGAAAAATAATATTATTTGGTAGATACTTACTTTAGTGGCTTAAATAGCGACAGATAAGTCATGGCTCGTTTGTCTAGTCGTTGCAAGCGCTACTGCGGAGCATGAGGTCCTGGGTTCAATTCCCGGGTCGAACAAAGTGTTATTTGTTTTTTTTTTTTCAGGATTTTCACTGTTGCAGCCCGGGGCTGGATTTGTGCAGGATATTACATAAATTAATGTGCCTACCTGGGTTTGAATCCGCGACCTACAAACTTGTAAGTTAGGGCCTCTACCACTGAGCCACCAATGCTCGCGAAACGAGGAATGTGCAACTTACTTCATATTTCTGACTGGCCGAATCATTTGACAATTCAAAATTGCCTGTAAATGGTATAATACAATTAAAATAAATGTTTGAATAAAGCATATTTCGTTTTTTTCTTGGAACCCCGCGTCAACCGAACCAACTAATTGAAAATCATTCATTCATCATTCCTCGCCTTATTATTCCGTTCTGCAACTGCCAAAAGGCTATCACTTATAAATTAAAACTAATTACAATCATAATTAAGTTATTATCGTTAAATAATTCACAGTAATTTGCAAATAAATTTTCCGCCCTCACTTATTTTGCGAAATTAATTTAATGGTAATGAATGCGGGTTTATAATTGATATTAAATGGTGGAATGGCTGAACAGGACTTTATAACTGATCGCTAGCCTTGTATATGGTTGACGTGTATTCATTTATATCCAGCGTGCCATTTTTATCGTGTTACAACGCCAGCAATGTTCAAAATGTTTTTAGATAAATCCACATAACTATAGTACTCCAGATCGCATTTTGGCCACGGCGGCCAATCTCAACGGAGACTAGCCTTCGGCGATATAATAGTGCACAAATGTGTGCGCAGACACAGGTGCACTCTTCCATCACTCCCATCGCCCGATGGGACGGCAATCCGACACGACCGGAGAGAGATCAGGCGCAGGACCAATGGCTTCACGTGCTTTCCGAGACACGGGGTTATCACAACTACCAAACTCCGGGCTGTTTGTGTTATTCGATTTTTCCATTAGGAAATCCACATCATAAGTACAAAAAGCCAATTCTCTAACTTAAAAACGTTCACATTCAAGTCGAAATTTGTCAAACTTGTCAAAAATGTTAGAAGTAAGATCGTTTGACAGATTGCGAATGAGATGCGAATGTGAACGTTCTTAAAAATCACGGGTATGGGCTATGGGCACTCTGATCGTGGTATTCTAATTTGTGTGGAGTAGGTACCACAAAACAAATCGGAAGTCGGTGGCAAAAAACGTAAATTTAAAATCAAAGACACCGACTTCCGAAATTAAAGTAATTTTTCACTTTTTATTGTTTTTTCTGGAAGTCGGTTGTTTTTTTTTTATAATAAGTTTTTTTGCGAATTTGTTTGGTTCCATTGTAAAAACATTTGATGGATAGAACGGTTTGTCGATTGTTTTCAACATCACCCTGTATATTCGAACAAACTAAATCATTACATATTATTAAGTGACCAAGTCCCCAATATTTATAGTTGCCGGTCGGGTCGGGTACTCGAATTTCACATCGTTTACGACGCCCTCTATTATAAACTTGCAAAATTATGTTGCACGTTAAACCAGCGTTGTTGTTCGCCGCAGAATTTATTCCGACATTTGCATAGTTTATAAACGCACTGGGTTCAGGTAAGGCTGCGGTTTAGTAGCGTTTTAATGATTGGCGTTAAAAAGAAAGTTTATTTGATTTTCAAGGTCTCAAGCACGGCAGTAAATTTTCAACAAAAAAATCTGCTGCACTGTCATTTTGTATTTAATTAAGTTACTACTAACTTTTGCCCGTGATTTCCAAGTTAAGCCGTTCGTGGTCCATCCCGGCTGTTACGGGTCATCAGAAGACCGAAATTCTGACAAACAGTCTTACCAAGGGGTATCGTAATCCTGCCAGGGTTGTGGGAATGTACGAAAGGGATACCGGGTTGTGGAGGTCAGAAAGGTAATCGCTCCATGTAAAATACTGGTATTTAGATGCATCCGGTTAGACTGGAAGCCGACCCCATAGTAGTTGGGAAAAGGCTAGGCCATAAATCATAAATGGATCATAAATTGTTTTGTAAACCTGTTCGAGATAAGTCAAGGTCGTTGTATTTCTAAATAAATCTGTGTGATTAAGATCTTCTATTAGTAAGCCATTGAAACCGAAACAGCTATTAAGTATCGACAAAACAATACTAACTTTGATTAAACGCTTTCAAAGGTTTGACTAAAATATTAACAGCCTTAAACTGGTAAAGTTAGAACAATCGTACGAACAATCCAAAGGTTAGACGCTCCCAATACATTGTGTAAATAAAATATTACCTTAGGCTGCGATGTTTTATTGATGTCGATCGATTTGAGAATAGGGTCCTATTTTATTAGTGTCAGCCCTTTTGTGTAAGCATAGTATAATAAAATACCAGTAGGATATCTCGACAGTGACCTTGAAATAATTACCTACGACCGCTTTGTAGATAAACCTTCCGCATCCGTGCGCAATTGCCGCGCACTCGATACTGTTGCGTACTGATATACTGAGATTTCAAAGCGCGTCGTTTCGGCCGTTTTCTATGAAGATCTAATACTGTTACTTATTTATACTGTGGTTGTTTTTGTTTTAAATGACCCATTCTTATCTTGGTAAAACTGGAATTTAAAACTGACTAAAAACAAACAAACACAGACAAAATAAAAATTAAATGTTTTTTAATAGTCTGACTAGCTCATTCACCCCAGAAAGAATGAATGAATGAAATATTCATTCGTAAAGACCGAGTAACAAAGTAGTTCAATTTAGCTATTTGAGCAGTATTTAATCTAGCCATAGCTAATATTATTCATGGTACAATATTATATTTGGATTTTAATGTGGATGGAATTGATTGCTAATTGCTAACTGCAGAATAGACCTGGTTTATGAATATTAAATATAATTCTGTGTTCGATGTATAAAGCCAAACTGGCGCGATATCGCGGGTGCGACAGGCAGCGCTACCCTTGTCGCACCTTCGATATCGCGCCTGTTTGTGGGAGCCTTTACGGGGCGGCTGAATTTAGCGAAATTAAATATATTTTGTCAATACCAGAATATGCCGCGTGGATTTATATAAATCTATACTAATATTATAAAGCTGAAGAGTTTGTTTGTTTGTTTATTTGAACGCGCTAATCTCAGGAACTACTGGTTGGAATTGAAAATTATATATAATAATATTTTTTTGAAAGATTTTTAATTCATGTTCTTGGTCATGACTTCATGAGCTATCCGAATATCTTTTTATCCTAATACAGGATGTTAGGGTAGACACCGTTATCCTTGAAACTAGTGGTTTGGAACTCTATAATATACTTTTTCTATGGGACCAAATTTGAAATCGCAAAAAAAAAATCTGCTGTTCCATACATTTTGTCGATTTAAGTGAACACAAATGTATGGAACAGCAGATTTTATTTTTTGCGATTTCATTGTTTGTTTCAAGGATAACGGTGTCTAGCCTAACACCCAGTATTTCATAATTATCATCACCATGGGGAGGCGTGAAAATTGATTCGCTGTTACAATATGTATTAGATTTTTATTTTTTATTAATCCTACTAATATTATAAATGTGAAAGTTTGTGTGTTTGTGGGTTTGTGTGTTTTGATGTTTGATACTCAATCACGCAAAAACGGCTGAATGGATTTGGATGAAATTTGGCAAACAGATAGTTTATAACCTGGAATAACACATAGGATACTTTTTATCCCGATATTCCCACGGTATCGAGACTTACGCGGGTGAAACCGCGGGGCGCAGCTAGTATATAATAATACCAGCTGCGCCCCGCGGTTTCACCCGCGTAAGTGCGTGATTGAGTAACAAACATCCAAACACACAAACACAAACTCACAAACACACAAACTTTCACATTTATAATATTAGTAGGTTAGGATAGTAGGATTATTTTTTATGGCACCTATTTAGATTATGAGCTATCCGCATATCAAAAAATATTTGGCCTGGGTGTAATGGTGGGAGTCGTGAAAATTGATTCGCTGTTACAATGTATTTAGATCTTCAGTTCTTATAATCATTTTTTATGTCCACGCAATCACTGAAAGCGACAAGGTCGCCCATTGTATGTTTTGTAGTGTTAAATTTGTTTATTTTCGCTATGTATTTTCTGGTGTACAATAAAGTATATATAAATAAATAAATAAAGCATGATTTTCGGTTATTACCTAAGCACTTACGTGTTTAACAAATTGTGTGGGTTGCTAACTTGCCATTGAAGTTTCGGACTCGAAACCGTATTGATGCAAGATCGCTCGATTGCGAGCGATCGTGCATCCTCTCGATTCAGGGTTCGCACGTATTGAAAGAATGGTGCATAAGCCATCCGGAGCCGCAGAATGTAGCTTAACCTCTTCTTGTAGTGTTGTGAAAAAAGACACAATAACTCATCAATTTTTAAAGAAAGTGTAACTAAAAAATACTGTTATATACGCAATTACAAAAAATCAATCTACCTAGCCTTTTCCCAACTATGTTGGGGTTGGCTTCCAGTCTAACCGGATGCAGCTGAATACCAGTATTTTACATGGAGTGACTGCCTATCTGACCTCCACAACCCAGTAACTGGGTAATACGATACCCCTTGGTTAGACTGGTTGTCAGACTTTCGGGCTTCTGACGATTCGTAACGACTGTCAAAGATCTACAAATGACAGCCGGGACCAACGGCTTAACGTGCTTTCCGAGGCACGGAGGAGTCTCGATATGTGAAAATGGTCACCCGTCCACGGAACAACCCCGGCAAGCGTAGCTTAACCTGATGGATCGACCCGTGCGGCTGTTATTACTTAGCCACGAGCTCCTATATACGCAATTACATTCATTATAAATATCTGAATTATTTAAACCTTCGTTCCAGTAATTATTGTTACTTCACATTAGAGGAACTGCACTTTAAATTTAAAAAAACAGTTGACGGCACAATTTGCTCCCGACGTAAGAAGCTTACGAGTTTTTTAAATTCATTTCCTTCAGTGAGGCAAAGCCTGCTAGAAAAATCTTTATGCCTTGAATGGCTACACTAGTACGTAATAAATCTCTTATTTTCTTATGGCAAGACGGACCAGTTAATTTCTTTCGAGAACAAGCAAGAAAAGGAAATCGAACGCCGCATCAAAAATACCTGGAAAAGCGACTGGTCCATGAAGACGCTAATGAATAGTGATCCACCGAGATCGATGAATCAACATGGTGTATTTTGCCCATCCTAACCTATGGTACTCAGAACTGTCAGCGATAACGATGATGGAAAAGGCAAACATGTATAGGACTGATATAAGCTATCGAAAACCTTTTGTCAATCCTGTTGAAAGTCGTTGTAGAAATACGAAACGCTTTCGAAGCGATAGTCACTTGTCTAGGCCCTCTGGTCGTTCACTGAGATCCTAGACGTAGGCAAAAATACTGCCACGCTAAAATGGGATTGGGTGGGTCTTGTCAGCCGCATGCATAGCGAGCGCTGCGCCTGCGCATGCGTAGCCTGATACCTGGATCAGGACATAGGCTAATTTACTTTGCATCATGGATATTTTATTTAAAAAAATATAAAATACAAGAAACGCGGACGAAGGCGCGGGCAAAAGCTATCAACTCAATTTTCAACACCGAGAATAAAAATAATACTAAATCTTACCCTACCCTGACATCAGACCCTCCCTCAACAATCATGGCTAAGCTACGGCCGTATTTATGTCCCGTCAAACATTTCCTGACAACACTATATTAAAAGTAAACACGTCAAGAATTCAGTTTTGCCTGCAATCACACAAAACAGATTAGGTACAGAAGGTCAATCGTTAAAACGAGTGAAAACGACCGCACGCACATAGAGTAGTAGACTAGCTGCGCCCTACGGTTACACCCGCATAAGTCTAAGATAAAAAGTATCCTATGTCCTAATCCAGGTTACGGTCTACCCATGTGCCAAATTTTATCCAAATCTGTTCAGCTGTTTTAGCGTAAGAAACTAACGAAAAAACTCACTTTCGCATTTATTATATGATTTAGGATTAGGATACAAGTACGTACGGCAATCTCCAACAAATACGAGTCGCGAATACGCTTGCACTCGTTGTACGTGAAGCTTTTTCGCTCGATGTATGGAATCGACCTTCTGTAACAATCCATTTTATGGCAATTTCGCTCATATTGCCTTTGGGATTAGACTCGACAAGTCCTCTCTTTTGTGCTGCAGCCGGGTCAAGGATTTTTGATTTCATTCCCTTGCCAATCAAGAACTCTAATTATGATTGTTTGCAAGGTTTTTTAGACAAAAGAATTATACAAAAATATCTGGAAAATTCTTTTTTTTAAATATGAAATAAAAACTAATGCTTTTAGCAAAGAATAATGAAATGGCAGTCCCTAGCCAATTAGAAAGTCTAATTAAGATGTTATGAACGGATAAAAGAATATAATATAATTAATATGAAATTAGATTTTTCTAAAAATCTACGTACAGAAATATATTTGCAATAAAAAATAATAAAAACGAATGGTACAGTTTTTTTTATAAATCATGCTTAGAATTCGCGATCGCAATGCAGTCAGAGTAATTAAATATGATGTAAATTAACACTTTAACCTCAATTTGCCGTGTATAATACTGCAGTGTCAGTGTCAGTGTGTCAGTTGGCAGTCAATTTGCACTTTATTATTAATATTAAAAAACCTAAATATAAATTATAACACAACTAACTATTTACACGAGGTACTAATTAAATGACTAACTAAATTAAACAAATAAATACAAAAACAAAAGGAAACTTCGGCGTCGAAGCACTCGTGCGCATCGCTGTCATCCGGAGACGTACCCAAAAGATTGCCAGCATTGCCACATTGAATGCCGTGTGTGAAAACCGTGGAGTTTCTTGCCGGCTCTTCTCCATAGGAAACGACCAATTGGAACCGTGCACCTAGCTTCTGACGTTTCATAAGTGCCCATGTAGGTTTATGTGAAATAAAATATTTTGATTTTGATTTGATTTTGATTTTGAATGGCAATGCTAATTCTTTGGCCAAAGAACGAGACAGCTCTCTGGTCACCTGAATTGGCTAGTTTCAGGTTCAGATAAGTGCATACGCGCTCAGCCAGAAGGTCTAGACAAGTGACAATCGCTTCGAAAGCGTATCGTATTTCTACCACTACTTTCAACAGGATTGACATAAGCTTTTCGATAGCTTATGTCAGAGGCCCTAGACAAAGTGACATTCTATCAGCGATAACTATAAGCTATCGAAAAGCATGATTATGTCAATCCCGTTAAAAGTCGTTGTAGAAAAACAAAATGCTTTCGAAACGATTGTCACTTGTCTAGGTCCTCAGTCCTATACAGTTTTGCCTTTTCCATCATCGTTATCGCTGATAGAATGTCACTTTGTCTAGGACCTCAGAAACCGTCGCGGTTTTCCTACCCAGTGCGTACGCTCCAGTAATTTTATGGTCATCGGCGGTTTATAGCCGCTAGCGAGTGTCGTGGTTCTCATTTCCCGCTAGACCAGTTCCTTTCGCTTCAAAATGTTACTGGGCCAAGCGTTACTGGGCTAAGCGTTATGGCCAAACCTGGGCCAGCCGTTATGGCATTCAATGTTAGGTAGTTTGATAAATGTGCGTTAATCTTAATTTTGGGGTATTCCTCGAAACGCACCAAATGAAGCGCACCATTCAGGTGTGCTAACAAAATAAAATTAAAAATATTATAATGTTATTCCTCAAAACGCACCAACGCTGAAGCATAGAGAAGAGCATGAAGGATTCGTAATAAATGATATCGATGGATTTTTTTAAATTCAACTGTCTTATAAGTATTTGAGGTAGATTGTGGTTGTAAATTGTCCTTATTTACATTCTTAGTAACTACTTGATGTTTTTAAACGGTTTAATTTATTTTAATATAAGCTGACCCGACAGACATTGTCTTTTCCAATGATTAATACAAAAATACGATAGAAAAAAGGACTTTCCTAGACTAGACTAACGATACAGCTCTGTCTATCCCTTCGGGGAGTACCGGTGTTATATTCCGTGCAAGAGAGAGTAAACTGTGACAATCATGTCACAGCTTTTCCCTCTATGTGTTAATTTATTTAAAAAAAATACATTTTTTTTTAGTTACAATGTATCGTACAGACACTTCATGAATTTTTATTCAAAAACCACTTTTTACATGACTCCAAAATGTATGTATTTAAAACCTACTATAAATAGGAATAAGTATGAAAAAAGCAGTCAATTGCCTTTACTCAACGTTTATAGCATAATTAAATAATTAATAGTAATTATTTCATGCGCATTTTATTGCCGTTTGTAGTTATTTAATTATTCAGCTATGAGTTAATGGTTTTGAGCATAACATGAAGGTTTTATTTGCGGCTGTAGGTCGTTATTCAATGATTTATGACTACGAAAACACAATGGCATATTTTTATGACGTTTGGTAGGCTTTTTAAATATTCCAAAATATATTAGGATACACCACAAAAAATAAAGAAATAATTAACAAAACAACAAATATTGTCGTGTTTAACTTACAAAAAGAAGTGAAATCCCACCAAAAACATTTTCATGTCAAATTTTGCCATATGGCTCGCACTGTCAAAAAGTTCTATGTCTACACGCCCTAACTCTGAAAGCCCTAACTTCACAGACTCTACACCTTAGTCAAAATATGTGGCCTGGCCGTTTCCGGTCCGATTGCATCTACATGAGAAATAATTAACTAAATGAATAAATAATTAACTAATTTACAACAGGAATGTAATGAACAGTGAATATCTTTTTCTGTGACGGTAGCAAAACGGCCAAGCCTCATATTTTGACTACGGTGTAGAGTTTGTCAAGTTAGGGCTTAAAGGTTGATGCACCGTCAGTAACCACATTCCCTAAAACATTTCACACAATTTCAAGCAGCATCTTTATAGAATTCTGTCGAAATCATGCGGTTTAGCACTTTTTCCTGACACGGATACCTACATACTTTGAGAGCGAGGTGAAAATGATTAGTGAGCTAAACCTTTAATACGGAACCCGGGAAACGCGGAAACCGCAATGATGAGTGATAGCTCTTTTAACGTCGTGAATATCAATACGACGAAAATTGGGGAAAAAAATCGGAAGGAGGAAATTCGAGACGTATTTCGGATGGCTGTTTTAAAACCTGGTATAATACCATAAGTTCTCAGTACTACGCAAAAATGTGCCTTAAATAGGGCATATACCTATGCGCCATTGCATTAGGACGGCGAAAACCAATATTTGAAAATTCATGTGCTTGTAATATCACCTACCTTTAGCTTCCGAATTGGCGGCTCGGCGTCATAAAATTCTACTTTATCGACTTCCCCGAACGAGCTCTCACCGAAGTTACATACAGATACAACCAAAACACGATTATAGTCTGTTCCAAAAGTATTGCATGAAAAAGTAAACAGACCCTGTTCAGGTTAAATTCTTCCGTAATCACTCACAAAAAAAAACAAAATCAAAAGTCATTTATTCAAACTAGGCTGAGAATCAGCACGAAAAGTGCTGATTCTCAGCCTAGTTTGAATTACATAAGACAGTCCCCCAAAACACCCACCCTTCACCACTTCCTAGTGCTTTAGCTGGGAAGAAGAAGTGGCGGAACAAACTCCCCAGCAGCACCAGCTGTCTGTTTAGTTAGAAAAAAATTATTCTATACTATAATAGTATGCAAAATCATTCTCATTACGGAACACAAACACATAAATCTAATCATTAGCCATATGTCAGCTAGCACACGCCATTATACCAACCAAAAAAAAAATTAATTATTAAAATCAAAAGGTAGGAATTAGTAACACATTCATCAGAAAAACTGTTTCGTTGGTCTAGTGGCTTCGATTCCCGGGTCGGGCAAAGTGTTATTGGGTTTTTCGATTTGGAATTTCTCAGTAGCAGCCCGTAGTCTGGATTTGTGCCCGGTTGATGGCAATAGGCTCGCTCCCTATTACATGTGACTTAGCCATTACTACCGTAAAAGTGGGTGTACCATCGGTACATCTCTGCCCAATCCTTCGGGGAATACAGGCGTGATGTTATGTTATGTTCAACAGAAAAAAAAAATTATGGTGATTTAAAATTAGAATTTCGGGTTTAAGTATTCAATACTTAATCAAACAAAGAACACAATTCGTAAGGGTCAGCTCAGACTTTTTAACAATTATCGAACTTATTTCCTCCACGAAAAGGTATAATTTCAGTGCGAGGGTTGACACGTGTCAAAGTACGAGGCTGCGCAGCGCGTGTACCTTATTGTGTAGTAAATAAATTCGATATTGTATCGGATCATAAAAAGTGCGCGTCGCGTCGCGTCTCGGTGTGAACTGACCCTAAGTGGAATTCAAATTGGCATCCAAAGTTACGTTTTCTAATCGATTTGTTTACATTTTAATCAAATACTTTAAGAACAGATCATTCAACTATGCTTTCTTCTTACACCTTTATGCAAAATAGCGTCACCAACATACAAACTCGAGTCTCCATGTACAGCCAACACAATATATCATCTGCCTAGCCTTTTCCAAGGTGGGGTCGGCTTCCAGTCTAACCGGATGCAGCTGAATACCAGTATTTTACATGGAGCGACTGCCTATCTGACCTACACAACCCAGTAACTGGGTAATACTACCCCTTGGCAAGACTGGTTGTCAGACTTTCGAGCTTCTGAAGACCCGTAACAACTGTCAAAGATCCACAAATGACAGCCGGGACCAACGGCTTAACGTGCTTTCCGAGGCACGGAGGAGTCTCGATATGTAAAGATGGTCACTCATCCAAAGACCAACCACGGCAAGCGTATTTTAACCTGATGGATCGACCCGTGCAGCTGTTATTACTTAGCCACGAGCTCCTCCAACTCAATAAACGAACATAAATAATTCCATCATGATTCGGCTGAACATTATCCCTCTTTTTATATCCTCAATCAGGGATGGCGATGCATCAAACCCTCCCTTTTGAACGGATTTATTTTTGTAGGTCACAGGGTGATCGATTAGGAAAGTAATGCTTTTGTAAGGAAACGTCTGGTGATGTTGTTACCGGATATACCTTGGTGTAGGGAAAGTAAATTGGGCTTAAGGGGGATGCGCTAAGGTGGCGGTGGCGCGCTATTTATAAAGCAGATATGAGTGGACAAGCCAGGGGATGCCCTACCCTGGCAGGGTTGCGGAATAGTCCGAAAGGGATACCGGGACCCTGAAGGAACACGGGTGGGTTTTAGTCAGTAAGAATCTGACACGCCCTTCCGCTCCGCCCAGAGCGGAAGAAGTCATTTGATGCGCTACGGTGGCCCGCGAAATTCAAATTCTTTTACTTTTTTTGCAATTTGCAGGTCAGTACACTCTCTAAACTCCTTAAGTTCATGTAAGTGCATTGAATTACTATTACATGAATTCGTCGTTCATTGCACTTAAATGAACTTAGAGAGTTGTATTGCTGATTCTAAAGATTGTAATTATGTAAATCCATGTTTGTTACGGTCGCAAATAATATTTAGATCAACATACAACCTGATACTGACCTGGAAATTGCAAAAAACTTAAGAAAATTTGAATTTCGCGGGCTACCCTAGCGCATCCACCTTAAGGTTGATTTCACAAATCTATCTTCTATGATGTTGAAACAAACCCAACCCATTCGTTCCACCTACTGAAATATTTCACCTGTACCTGAATAAGGTTTCCAATTTTTTAAAATGTTTTTAACCACCACAGTTAGACTTAAAATAATAGTTTTTTTTTTCTTTTACGTATACTTAACCAAAAAATACCAACCGGAGCTCGTGGCTAAGTAATAACAGCCGCTCGGGTCGATCCATCAGGTTAAGCTACGCTTGCCGGGGTTGGTCCGCGGATGGGTGACCATCTAATACATACCGAGACTCCTCCGTCCCTCGGAAAGCACGTTAAGCCGTTGGTTCCGGCTGTCATTTGTGGATCGTTGACAGTCGTTACAGGTCGTCAGAAGCTCGAAAGTCTGACAACCAGTCTTACCAAGGGGTATCGTATTAATCAGTTACTGGGTTGTGGAGGTAAGATAGGCAGTCGCTCTATGTAAAATACTGGTATTCAGCTGCATCCGGTTAGACTGGAAGCCGACCCCACCTTGGTTGGGAAAAGGCTAGGTAGATGATGACATTAAAACCAAAAAACCTCTCACATCAATTAAAGATGAACGTCTGCTAAACCAAATATTGTTCGTCCTCGTACGTCCATGGCATGTGCTATTCATATACAATCGGTACCGATTCAATTTACCACATTAAAAAAATCACATTGTTAATTTTTATTTCACTAGTGATTTTAGAAAGAAAATGAAAAGATTGCCATGTTCTATAAGCAGAAACGTGAACCTCTTAACCATTACAACTTTATCTCCTAAAGTACATAATACTCACAACATTTAATCTCATCAACCCAAACACTAATGCCCTCTATCAAAAACAGGCATCAACAAAATATTGTCTTCAATCTAAATTACACCCTAATCTGTTGGCAGTAAAGCATCATTTTAATTTCCGTTGCGAGGAGATTTATCACCGGACTTTCATCTGAAGACGGCGGGTCAGGTCTTAAATGTTAGGTTTTATGTAGTAGTAGTAATTCTTTTAGTTTTAGGGTCATTTTATATGAAGGATCGGGAATTGTGTTGTAAGCTCGCGCGGCAGTAAAGGGATTGAGTATGTTGTCACGATTTTGAACATGGAATCTTTCGGTATTGTTATCTTAGTATTCGTTTATGACATTTAGAACTTTAAGACCCTATCATAAGGTTCTAAATGTCGTAAAAGTATGTCAGCATCAGTTATTCTAGTTTCAGAAATGTACCTATAGAGAAGAACGGGCAAGAAACTCCATGGACACTCTTTTAAATCAAAATATTGTTATAATATATTAGTTACATCATTCATGTTGAAATTATACATGTGAGAACAATGTAGAAAGCACGTTAAAAGCGTCCGCAATTATAAAATAAAAACAATTCAAAAATTAAAATAAGCCACGGCAGCTAAGAGATGACCAGTCACAACTGACGGCGCCCGTTCACGAACATGACGCATGGATCAGCACCATTCAGCTCAACCATTTTGAAGGGAGCTAAATGATCCAACACACGCGCCACCATCAGCGAGACATTTGAGTGAGCATGACATTCCCAGCCGCCAGGGCACATTCAAGTCAATGAAAGACAAATTACCCGGTAAAAGGTAGCTCTATAGTACATAGTACTCACACCTGTGCAATTATATAATACAAAGGAGATTGAGTTTATACCAATCTATGGTTTATATAATGCAAAGATGGTCTTACAATCTTCAGCAGCTCCAACAGTATTTTCGCATGTTAATTAGTTAGTCGTGCAGCATTAAGCTGGAGCAGGCCAGCATTAAGCCATGTAGGTATGGATGGTCACGCATCCACGGACCAACCCTGGCAACAGCTTAACCTGATGGATCGACCCGTGCGGCTGTTAATACTTAGCCACGAGCTCCTCACTCACACGAGCACAACACTTTTCCACAGTGATCAACAAAATATAAAATCTGCAACCAGTTTCGTAGTTAACTCGTTACGAAGTAGAAACGGTTAAAACTTCGCCGAAGTTTGGCTTCGTTTTAAAGAGAAGCTCAATTCCGGCCGGATGGAGTGACTCGCCGGAATAGGAGACGGCTATATTAAGTGATTAGCCATTTAACGTAGCGAGCTGAAAAATGTAGTTGAATTGTGTGAAGTTTTGGAAGCGTTTATCATGGAATCTTGCAATCTTTTTGGATGATTTTTGGTTGAAATATCCTTACTATTTAAATCCATCTTGTGAGATGCCTGCCAACGCTACATCTTCTGGTACGCGGTCGCTATGCCAGGATCTTTCGGCCTCATTGGCTATCTGTTCTGCGAGCAATGTGAAAATTCTTCTACACTCTCATATCACTTCTACAGCGTGCCGCTTTAATGGTGACATTAATTTAACACACGTATACGATTTCGCGTATTCATTTTATGAAAATACTTGAATTTCATTAAAAATTATATTGAAACTTAAGAACTGTAGCGAAGAGGTCATTTGCCGGGGCCACAGATCATAAGTAGGCGAATAGAAGGAAAGCCGCGCAATTTCTTAGAAATTATGCCGACAAAGGATCGGACCGATAGAACGCAAGCCAGCTGGTAGGTAGCTTCATGAATGAAACTTACACAGAGCGATCTCAATTTTGGTTATGTTTTTGGGGTTCCGTACCCAAAGGGTAAAACGGGACCCTATTACTAAGACTCCGCTGTCTGTCTGTCTGTCTGTCTGTCCGTCTGTCACCAGGCTGTATCTCGTGAACCGTGATAGCTAGACAGTTGAAATTTTCACAGATGATGTATTTCTGTTGCCGCTATAACAACAAATACAAAAAAAAACAGAATAAAATAAATATTTAAGGGGGCCCCCATACAACAAACGTGATTTTTTTGCCGTTTTTATAGATAATGGTACGGAACCCTTCGTGCGCGAGTCCGACTCGCACTTGGCCGGTTTTTTTATTTAGTTTGTTTGAAAATTATTTTATTATAATTTTTATGATTACTGGCCACTAGCCCTACCCGTGTGTTAAATTAATGTCGCCATTGTAGCGGCACGTTGTATTTTAAACATTTAGTGACACACTTTGTATGACCCTTATACGAAGTGTCAAACGACGATGTACAGTCGAGGATGAAAATGTTAAGCACCTTAAGATTTATTTTTACTTACACCGTATTATTTTTCCGACTATATATTGCCAACATTTTTAATGAAAAGCAGTGAGTGATTTTACAGATAAAGAACCAAAAATAAAAGTTTGTGATCTGAAGGTTCTGTTGGCCGTTATTCAAAAGCAAAAGGACTTTTTTTACGAAACAATAACTGGCTAACACAATTTTCGCAATTCAATACCAAAACCGTCCTTCGCTCAACCTCGTATAAAAGACCTATTGTAAGCCGATGGCGGTACCAAACCCCAATTGTTAAACACCCAGGTCAAACGTTCTTCAAAACCTTCCAATCGAGAACCGATTCAAACGACAATCAATAAAAAACCTCTACATAATTGAACCCTTTTTTAGTAAATTTAGGGAAATGAATTGTTAAGCAAATCGACTACAAAGTGAAATTGTCACAAAAAAAACACAAAAAAAGTGAAAAATAACTTTAATTTCGGAAGTCGGTGTCTTTGCTTTTAAATTTTTGCCATCGACTTCTGAAATAAAAGCTATTTTTCACTTTTTGAGTGTTATTTTTTGAAGTCAGTTGTTTTTTTTTATGAAAAGTTATATTTTTCACTTTTTAGTTGTGGTAGCTATCCCACACAAATTCGAATACCACTACCTGCTATGTAAATAACAGTGACGGAGTCAAATAATATAATTCGTCTACACAGACAAGGGAAAAATACATAATTATTGAAGCTAACTCAAAAACTACGCAAGTAAAGTTAATTAAATTTATATTGGACCACCTCTGAAGCATGACCTACCAAACAAAAAAAGAATCTTCAAAATCAATTCATAATTGACGGAGGAATCGCGCAACACACATACACAAAAAAAACTAAATTTATCTGATTTTATTCTTCAATTTGCTTAAGATTTTATTTCCCTGACTGTAACTTCATAATTAATCCTTTGTGATAAAACCACAAGAAATTGTTCAAAAGAATTTTATCCCGAAAAAGTTTTCCTTCAAGAATTTGATCGTCTTTTGTTTATAGCAACATCGCTCTCTTTATTAAAACAATGAGGTGTTATGGCCGTAATTACTCAAACTCAAGTACTTGGAGGTGACGTTAATGGCCTTAGGAAGGGTGAAAAAGATCAGGTTTCTACAGTTTTACAAGTCAGAAGTCTTTGTGGCTGTTGCGAGGAGTTTGAGTCGAGCTCCACCATTACTGACAAATGCTTGCACTGACTGGACAGGTCCACTCAAATCTGTGTGGTTCTTTCCTCAAAAGACCATTTCAGAGTCGAATTTACATGGTCCTCATATGGCCTGACCAAGATTATGTCTGGACTTTAAAAGAGACTGTGACCTCTGAGTTTGTTTCGGCCTTTCTTCTCAGAGTAGTCAGATAGGAAACGCCGACCTCATCTAGCTTATTTTTAATATTTTTTAATATGACGTGTAAAAGTGATTCCAATATCCTATTTACAGAATAAACAATTTCATTTCATTTCATTTCTTTAAGAGTATCGACCGGCCCATAGATATCCGTGGTTCGGCCCATTCTTCGAGAGCGTTTTACAGCCTGATAAAACATCAAGATTTCTTTATTATCATTATATATTCATAATCTGTTTAGAAGAACAACGCAGTTACACAGACAAACACGTAACACACTCCTAGGTAACACACTCGACTTTAATCTATACATCACTACTACACATAATCCTTCCGGAATAAATTCTCTATACGATTGTGAAAACCCCAATCTCAGAACAACGTGGACATACAGACAAACACGAAAAGCGACTTTAATTTATAACATGTATCAGGATTATCTGGAAACGAACCAGAGACATTGACGTAGCTGTTTTTTTTTTCCCGACTACGGCGAAGCAAACAGGAGGGTTATGATTTTGACCGGTATGTATGTATGTATGTATATATGTATGTATGTATGTATGTTCATCTGTTCCCTCATATCTTCTAAACCACTCATCACAATTTGACAAGTGAGGTATCGTTGGAAGCCGCTTGATCGTCCGCTGGTTATAGGCCATTATTGATTGACATATGATTATAGGCTGTGACGTCACATTAAATTAAATGGCGCCCTCTAGAGGACATAAAGTCAGGAACTTGAAAAAAAAAATTGTTTAATCGTTCCATGTTAGGTATCAAATGAAAGGGTTTAATGAGCACATTTCAAAAATATATATAATATAACCCCTAAAGAATTAAAAAAAAAATTAAGTAATAAAAACTAAAACCCAACTACGACTAAAAAGGTGTAAACAAGACACCACAGACAGACAAATTAAAAATCCGGAGTCACACGTAATCTATTCGATTTATGCCCTAACACGTGTGACTCCGGATTTTTAATTTGTCTGTCTGTGGTGTCTTGTTTACACCTTTTTAGTCGTAGTTGGGTTTTAGTTTTTATTACTTATTTTTTTACCTACAGAACAATTAATTTACCGTACTTTACTTAAGTCCAGAGATTTATTTTAGAAATGGCTAGAATAACCTTAAATAACTGCATTTTAAAAAAGAACCTTTCTTTTCTCAATCTGTTTGATTTATCACACTAACACGTGTGACCCCGGATTTTTAATTTGTCTGTCTGTGATGACTTGTTTATACCTTTTACTTTTTCGTCGTAGTTGGGTTTTAGTTTTATAACTTTTATTTCTTACTAGATTTTCAGATATCATCCTGAAATCTTATCACAAAAATTCACTCAGTATTTAAACCGTTACCTCCACCAGCAGACAAAAATATCTCCTTAATCACACTGCCAACACCTAGATAATTCGCCATCTATTTGATTTACATCGTGATACACATTATTAAATTTAGGCACATTACATTTCACGCTCCGTGGAGTTGACAAATACGTGCTGTTTGGTGAGACAGTAATGTATGCATGAATGTTTGTTCAGGCGATAAATGCATTGCATTTGTTTTGTTTTAGTTTTGGTATAATTATGTCCAGCTACAATTAGAATACCCACAAAAAAGATATTATATGAGAGAATGAAGGACCAAAAAAACACACACACACGGTGTCTACATCTCTTATCTACTTTCCTATCGCAGGTGTGCTGGAAGAGATTTCTTTAGAAATAAGCATCACCTTTGTACGATTTTTCTGTTCTTTTCTTCTTGTCTGTTTATAAATGTGTTTATACAAATGATTAAATAAATAACAAGATAGGTAAGTATATTCTAAAAAATATACAAGGCGTAACTTAAATACCTCACTGAAAACATGAAAAGGGCGGATAGAAGGCTGTAGTGCTAAATGACATGAAAGAGTGTCAGGTATCCGAAGACGAGGATAAACCGAAGTGGAAGAGAAAGACCAGTATGGCTGACTCCACCACCATGTGGGATACATAGCTAGAAAGAGAGAGAGAGAGAGATGGAAAGGGCGGATCAGTATTCAAATTTTATTATGGAACCAATTATGAAAACCGAAAAAGAAATACATCAAAATGTGATTCATAATGATGAGTACAAAGACCACTTTTCACATACTTAAATTACACTAAAAACTGCGACTAACTGGCAAAATGTGGGTACACTACAGGTGGGTACCTCTGCCTAACCCTTCGGGGAAAACAACCGTGATGTTATATGTGTATCAATATAATAATACTCGAAGCAGAAACTTTGTGCCCCTTTTTACGAAAATCACGCAGACGGAGGAGTTTATAATTTGGCACAATTGAAGTTAACTTAAATCGTATACGCATGAGTGCACAAACGTCCATACAATTACTAGGATGGCCAAACCGGATCAGAAACAGACACGAATCGAATACGAACCGGATACAGATAAGTGGGCAAACGACCTTAGGGTTACGAACGATATCAACTATACCTACTATACCATAGATGCAGACGTAGACTGTACAGTTACGAGCATAAATATCGTATTATGGACAGCTCGGAAATAATATCTGATTTCATTATTCAGCACAAATATGCGGCATCGAAGAAACACCAAAACTACCTGACGATAAATCATCTACTCAGTTTATTTCAGAAGAATGTGATACCTCGCTGCTAAAGTGATGTCAGATATTTATGATCACAAATCAAAAATATCTGACATTCCTTTAGCAGCATAAAAACCCGACGATGTAATGTTTTGAGTTTCCTTCAATCTTCATACCTTTCGAATAACATACAAAAATATTCCCGATATTTTATACGACTGTCGAAGTAACTGGAAACCTAATTAATTGAATTTGCTGTCAAATATCAAGTTAGCTGATGAAATTGGCTGACCAAATACAGACCCAATCAAATGCAAATTGACACGTAGAATTGACATGAGATCTGACGGTTGATTGAATTGATCAGCTTATCAGAATCTTTAATCTTAAGTCACCTAAACCCGGCGATAAACGAGAAGCCAGTAGAGCTAGCGAGTGCGTGACAGGGACGAGCAGCGAGAGCGCGACAGAGACGAGCAGCGAGAGCGCGACAGCGCGAGCGATTACTCGCTGAGAGACTTACGCTACACAGTGACTAATCGCTTGTTCGATAGCTCTCGAGTACTCGCCGGCGGCGGCGGTGTGAACAGTCAACGATCAACCACGTATCTCTCTACATGGGACCTACAATCATTAATAGTACATTTCATAGAATAAATGTATTTTCTTTCTTTCTTTCTTTCTATTTCTTGAGCGAGAAAATGTACTCTATTTCAATAGAGTTGCTTCCTCGACGGCGGTGAGACAGGTGCATACGAGCTTGGTAATCCATTCATTTCTAATTTAATTTTTAGATAATCATAATAAATAATTATATAAAGCAAAATTCTTTTAATACACGAACAGATCGCTGTTGTTCGATACCCAACACGGCATCATAAAAAAAAAAAGATTTTTGTTCATGACTTTATGTCCTCTAGAGGACACCATATTCAATTTAATGTGACGTTACATAACCTATAACCAGCGGACGATCAAGACGCTTCCAAACTTCCAACAATACCTCATTTGTCAAATTATGACGAGTAATTTAGAAGTTATGAGGGAAGATGTACTTACATACATACATACCAGTCAAAATCATAACCCTCCTTTTTGCTTCGCCGTAGTCGGGTAAATAATGCAGAATTTAATGATTCTATTTTTTTAGCCAATTAACGAAGAAAATAATTAAAAACTTCTACAAACTACAGTTCATTTTTACAAAAGAAATCAAGCCAGTCAAAATAAGTTTCCAACACCCCATCGAAATACCAAAAAAAAAGACTAATACCAAAAAGTGCGTCATTTGTCTGTTATAAAGGTTACTGACAAAGATGTCATTCTAGCCAGTCATGATCACCCAATTACTGAATAGTTTGCCATGGCACACAGCACCCTTGGATCAAAGGGGCCATTATAATTTGCCTACACCCCCCAGAAGGGGTGGCTAGGCGGTAGGCGGCTGGTTTTGTTTAAATATAATGGTAGGTTAATGATTGGCATAGAAGAGTAGGAGTTACTGCAGTTTGTTTTATCGATGTTAGTTTTTAATTGAATAATATTAATCTCCACACAAAGGTAAGAGTCATTTGTGCCAAATTGCCAACTTTAGTTATGTAAAACATTGATCTACATGGTTCTCACAAAATCTTTTCATTATAAGAAAATGTCTGGCCCTGTAACAGAGATTTGGAAAAGAATGTATGGTGTTTCGCTGTCCCCCAGTGGTGGCCAAACAACTGGTGGACATCGCGAATAATCGCACTTTTTATATAAATGCGAAAGTGAGCTTGTTTGTTTGTTACGGTTTCACGCTAAAACGGCTGAACAGTTTTGTATCAAATTTAGCACTTGGGTAGACCATGACTTGGGTTAGGACATAGAATACTTTTTATCACGATATTCGCACGGGATCGAGACTTATACGAGTGTAACCGCAGGGCGCAGCTAGTAAACAAATAAAAAGTTTTCAAGCGAGCGAACACCCTAACGTACCTAGTGGATAAATCCTATGAATGAACAACAGAATGCACTTGCAATATCACAATATTATCCGTTGAAGAGCAAAATGATTTATGACATAAGTACATAAGATAGTCTATGCTCTAGTAGTATCTTTTATAAATATTTGTATGGTTATATCAATCAATCTACCTAGCCTTGTCCCAACTATATTGGGGTCGACTTCCAGTCTCACTGGATGTAGTACCAGTATTTTACATGGAGCGACTGCCTATCTGAACTCCACAACCCAGTAACTCGATAATACGATACCCCTTGGTAAGACTGGTTGTCAGATTTTCGGGCTTCTAACGACCCGTAACGACTGTCAAAAATCCACGAATGACAGCCGGGACCAACGGCTTAATCGGTCGGTGTGTAAAGATGGTCACCCATCCACGGACCAACCTCGGCAAGCGTAGCTTAACCTGTTGGATCAACCCGTGCGGCTGGTATTACTTAGCTATGAGCCCCTTGTTTGTATGTGAAATTTATTTTTGTATAGCTAGTCATTTAATTTAGTACTAGATTGGATCAGTCCAGCATTCAATATCTACGTACCTCGAAGACAATATTTGTAGGCTCGCGTTTGGCCACTCTCTTACCTGATGGTAAGCAATTATTATGATCGATGATGGTGCTCGCTTGACTCTATAACTAACTTATTCACTCGAGATATATATTCTACTAGCTTCCGCCCACGGCTTCGCCCGTGTAGTATGTCGATAAAAAGTAACCCATGTCCTTCCCTGAGATGCCATCTATCTCCTTGCTAAATTTTATCGAAATCCGTTCAGCGGTTTAGGCGTGAAAAGGTCCCATACAGACAGACAGACAGAGTTACTTTCGAATTTATAATAATACTAGCTGCGCCACGCGGTTTCACCCGCGTCAGTCTCGTCCCGTCAGATCCCGTGGGAATATCGGGATAAAAAGTATCCTATACCAAGTCATGGTCTACCCATGTGCCAAATTTCATCCAAATCCGTTCAGCCGTTTTTGCGTGAAACCGTAACAAACAAACAAACTGACTTTCGCATTTATAATATTTGTTAGGATAGTATGGATGCTAGCGCATGAGATTCAGGGTGTTATTGGGTGGCAAAGCTTGCGCCCTCACGCCCCTAACCGCCGCCGCTGGAGACACCGTGGGCGTCGGGAATCCCAGGCGGATTCCCGGCCACCATAGGCGCGGGCTTGCGGACGGCGAACAATGGGTAGCTCGCCGTCCGATAAGGACCAGGCCCGAGTCGATGGCGCGTCGAGTACCACGCGCGCCTCAAAGAGATGTCAGCACACCTGACGGGGTCCGTCAGGACCGATGCCTGCCAGGGTTGCGGTATAGTCCAAAAGGGATACCGGGACCCTGGCAACAGGCAACTGACGGAACACGGGTGGGTTTTAGTCAGTAAGAGTCTGACACGCCCTTCCGCTCCGCCCAGAGCGGGAGAAGTCATTCGATGATTTCCGACCCAAAAAAAAAAAAAAAAAGGGTTTTATTGGGTATTCTATCAGGAATTCCTCAGTAACAGCCTGGAGTCTGGATTTGTACCCGGTTGATGGCAATAGGCTCGCCCCCTATTACATGGGACTTGAACATAACAGGAGAAATGGGGGTGTACTATAGGTACACCTCTGCCTAACTCTTCAGGGATTACAGGCGTGATGTTATATATGTATGGTTGGTAATTTTTACCGGACATTTTATTTAATCAAATTGGTTACAGTTGTAATGGCAATCATGTCATTTTGTTTAAATAGGTTTTTATTTTTAGTATCTTATTTATCTTTTATATTGATTCTTTTCTACCTTGAGAACGTTGTAGGCTTAGCCTAACCTACCTGAAACTTTTTGAAAGGCCTACACTGTCCTCCCATAACTATTAACACTGTAAATCGAAAATATTGTACAAGTCAATTTTTTATTATTTTTTATTGTAACCGTGGAGTTTCTTGCCGGCTCTTCTCCATAGGAAACGACCAATTGGAACCGTGCACCTAACTTCTGACGTTTCATAAGTACCCATGTAGGTTTATGTGAAATGAAATATTGTTTTTTAAGTTATAAACTACATTCGCTTCAAAAGATCAATAACATGCAACCAACCGATACCAATTCGCTACCCGTTTACATTTAAACGAAATTAAAAACAGACAGGCGGAGAATAAGCTAAGTATAATCTAATAATACAAACACGATCAAAGGAAAGGCCATTGTTAATGTTGTTACCAATACAAAGTAACACAATATAAAGGAATTTCCATCAAATATATTTATACTGGGGGCAGGGGCGCACGGGGGACGTTTCATGTCTTTTGAACGCTTATTCGATTATTTTTTGCGGTTTTTCAGTCAATATTTCGATGCTTTTTGGGTGGGGAATTGAAGAAAAATATCATTTACTTTTTAACCGACTTATTCAAAAAGGAGGAGGTTCTCAATTCGTCTGTATGTTTTTTTTTTTTTTTTATATTGTTTACGCGATTACTCCGCCAATTATGAATCGATTTTGATGATTATTTTTTGTATGGTAGGTCATGCTTCCGAGGTCCCATATCAATTTTATTAACTTTGCTTCGGTAGTTTTTGAGTTGGCGTCAATATTACGTATTTTTCCCACTTAGTCTAGACGATGTTTTCATTTACTCCTTCACTGTTATTTTCATCAGCTAGTGGTATTCGAATTTCTGTGGGGTAGGTACCACTACTAAAAAGTGAAAAATAAAAACTTTTTACAAAAAAAAAACCGACTTCCAAAAAAAAACACTCAAAACTGAAAATAACTTTAATTTCGGAAGTCGGTGGCTAAAAACGAAAATTGAAAATTGCAAAGACACCGACTTCCGAAATTGAAAGTTATTTTTCTTTTTGAGTGTTTTTTTTTGGAAGACGGTTTTTTTTTTGTAAACAGTTTTTATTAGTATAATGATGAAGCCTCAGACCAAATAAAAACCCAACACAGAGCGCTGCTAACAATACAGTGAAGCATGCCAAAACTACACCTCCACTCTGTACGTACACGCTCACACGCATACATACAACCATAATGAGACTACACCTCACTAAGTGCACACATGTTTACGAAACCGGCCTCAAACGTTTGTTGTTGAAACGGTGCAACTCTGTAATTTGTTGCTTCAATTTTGTTTTATGCCATAGGCAAGAAACTTGCCATCTGGCCTGCTTGCTTGCTTACTTTTTAGCGAAATGTGGGTGTACTATAGGTACACCTCTGCCCAACACTTCGGGGAAACAGCGTGATGTTGCAAGTAACTTGCATTGAGTAAATGGGGCTTAACGGCCTGAAATCTTCGACACGCAGTGCGCAAGCGTAGTGAATATATAGGGTGTTTGGTGCATCGTATGCCAAATGAAAATGGCGGATAGGAGGGATAACATTCTATCTCCCCGGGCCCCAAAAAAATTGTTGGCTCTACGGTACCTTTTATTATTATTTTTGAAAAATCCCCAAAGTCAGCCTTTGACTTAATTTAAAACATAAAAGGTATTGGTATAGCCTCCATTTTTTTTTTTTTTTTTTGTAATATGTCATGTTTTGCGATTCTATCGAAATCTAAATTACTTGCAAGTACCATCTAGCGTTTTTCCTCATCTGGTTTTAAAAAGATCCCGTGGGGCCAAGAATGTTTTTTGGGGCCTAAAAATATAGCATATATCATCCCTCCTATCCACCACTTTCATTTGGCATACGATGCACCAAACACCCTGTATATTACTTCTCTGTATGAGATTATATTTCCTCCTCACAACAGTAGTACATCACCCACGTATACATTTCTTATTCTATCCATTCGCGTAATAACATAATAGAATAGAATAGAATATCTTTATTTCGGACAAGTGTCCATATAGTGTTAGTAACATACAAAAATAACTTATTGTCTAGTGTTAGTAAAAATCAACCTCCGCACAAACTGCTGTACAATCGGAGAGCCGAAGCTCTCTGCTACAGTTTTCAGGATGCTGTTCCGACTGGCCCTCACTCTCCTCAGTAGCGACGCAGTTTTATTGCGTATAATTGCATTGAAGCCGTCGGTGCGAGCTTGCGCAAACATTCCCGACGCGCTACAGTAACGAGGCAGCCTCAACAACATCCTGAAAGCATTATTATATTGGACGCGCAGGACATCCAGCGATCTCTTAGTATAATTGACCCATAGATTGCCCGTGCACAGACTTTGGCAATAAGCCTTCAAAAGTGTTACTTTTACTTGGTCTGTACAGCGCGCAAATCTACGGGACAACATATTACTCCGGACCGCTAGAGCCCTGCGCTCCCTCTCAATGTCTACATCGTCCCTGAGGTCGGCGGCAAGACAATGCCCTAGGTATTTAAAAGTTGACAATATAATATAATTCCTGACGTCACATAAATCCTGCATCGCGCAATTAAAGTTTACCGTACAATGGACATATTATATACAAGAACCCAATATCATCTTTGGGCAGTTGCCCGCCAGACACAACACCCGTTTGGTGGATGAGTGAACTTTACACCCTGTTCCTCATACCCCTAAAGTATCATAGCTGACATATTTCACGCGAAGTTAAACATGATTAAAATACCGATCACCTCGCAACTTTATACATTCTCTGGGACGGTACTACAAAGTTACACAGAGACGCCGTAGACACTAGAAAGTGCCAACAAACTTACGTTAGCGAAATAATGTAGTGAACTTTTAATGAACTTTCGAAATCAACACTCAGGATAAAAGAAAAATATTGAGTTCAAGTTACTCGAGAAAGGCTTTTGTACGATATTTCTCAATTTTGTTTTTATAACGAGAAAAATTTTTGACATTTTTCTAATTCGTGCCACTCGGAAAGTAGAAATAATTCTATTCTTGTTTCGTTTTCACATCTAGAAGTGAAATATTTGTTTCGTTATTTTTACTTTTAGATAATCTAGATTATTTTTGTGTTCTTTTTCATCTCGATCTAGATATTCTTCATATTTTGTCGAAGTTCAGTTTGGTAGTCTGACAATTGTTATCAAAAAGTGTGTGCGAGCAAAAAATGCGTTCAAATTAAGTTCCACCGGCTCGGCAGAGTTTCTTGTAATTCTGTTAAAGACACACAACTTTTATAATTACGTGGTGCATCTTACTTGTGGCGACGCTGAGAGATTCAGATAGTTAATTTATTACGACATCTGTGACTAGAAAAAGGGCCAAGTAATAACCCACTTAGTATTAATGCTGTCTGAGCATAAGATATTTGAGTAACATAACATCACGCCTGTAATCTCCGAAGGGTTAGGCAAAGGTGTACCTATAGGACACCCACATTTCGCCAGTTATGTTCAAGTCCCATGTAATAGGGGGCGAGCCTACTGCCATGAACCGGGCAGAAATCCAGACTCCGGGCTGCTAATGAGAAATTGTAGAAAAACCCAGTAACAATTTGCTCGACCAGGGAATCGAACCCAGGAACTCATTCTCAGCCTGTCAGGGTTGCGGGAATGTCCGAAAGGGATACCGGGACTTTGGCAACAGGCAATTGAAGGAACACGGATGGGTTTAGTCAGTAAACGTCTGACACGCCCTCCCGCTCCGCCCAGAGCGGGAGAAGTAATTTGATGATTTCCCACCGTCAAAAAAAAAAAAACCCGCCAAGTGCGAGTCAGACTCGCGCACGAAGGGTTCCGTACCATTATCTATAAAAACGGCAAAAAAATCACGTTTGTTGTATGGGAGCCCCCTTAAATATTTATTTTATTCTGTTTTTTTTTTGTATTTGTTGTTATAGCGGCAACAGAAACCTGTGAAAATTTCAACTGTCTAGCTATCACGGTTCGTGAGATACAGCCTGGTGATAGACGGACAGACAGACAGCGGAGCCTTAAAAATAGGGTCCCGTTTTACCCTTTGGGTACGGAACCCTAAAAAGGACCTCATTCTCAGCAGGAGCGCTTGCGACCACAAGTCCAACGATGCATCTTTTATAAGTACATAGATACTAGCTGTTTTCTGCAGCGTCACTCGCATTTTAGGAGAATTTATTTAGATGACCGGATACAGAGTATCATGTGAGTTAATCCAGGATGACAGTCTGCCGGTTTGTCAAATGTCATCCACATCCGTTCAGCCCTTCATGGGTGATGGAGTTACAAACATCTTCACAATCTTTTAAAATATTAATATTATGTAGACTACTCGAAATATGAGAAACTAATATTTTGCCAGCGACTTAAATTCCATATACCATGGGAATATAAAAATAATATTAATCCATTTCTACGTCCTCACACGGTCACAGACAGTCCACTGTGCAGGACCTGCATAGAGGAAGACCAGACGTAGCTCATGAGCTTCTAAACCGCCCGGTTTTTGCCACATACAGGACAAAAGACTTAAAAGAAAGAAATAAAAGAATAGAAATAAATAAAAGAAAGAAAGAAAGAAAAGAAAGAAAAGAAAGAAAAGAAAGAAAAGAAAGAACAGAAAGAAAAGAAAGAAAGAAAAGAAAGAAAAGAAAGAAAGAAAATAAAGAAAATAAAGAAACGAAATAAAGACAGAATAACTTTTATTTGGACACTTGAGTAACCCAGGTACCCTCCGTGAGATGTCATCAACACCATGGCGTGTGTGACCTTCATTGAGGAGCTGGGGTGTCTCGAATGATTTTCCTTTCCAGCCAGTCTAACTATTTACTACAAAAGAAAACCTCTGTACAAAATGTCAGCTTCTTAGGGTTCCAAGGGTTCGGGTTGGGCGTTGATGAGTCAGTCAGTGAGTCAAGAAGTTTCTTTCTATATGTATGTGTATCGATAAGGTACTTGGTAAGCTATTGACGCTTCAAATTAAACTGTAAGTAAGTTTAAAATTACTAGTTTAGTGTGACGAAAGCCTGACATTTGGAACAGTTTGGGTTGCCTTTGGGCTATTGAGTCATAAAGTGTAAAGAAAATTGCTAGTATTTTTCTAAACCATAGAGTACGGCCAAGCTTCCAAAACCCAGCATTATTTACGCCGCTTCAAGTATGTCGATGTACCGAAACTACTTTTCATTCGGTTTCAAGGGTCAATCAATCTGCCTAGCCTTTTCCCAACTATGTTGGAGTCGGCTGCCAGTCTAACCGGATGCCACTGAATACCGAGATTTACATGGAGCTGCTCATCTGATCTCCATAACCTAATTACTTGTGATATCGTTTAGTTTTACAATGTTTGTAAATATGTGAGCAACATGCATCTATCACATACTTAATTTATTTATTTGTCATTGCTCCATTTTTAATTATTTTTACCTATTGTGGTACAGTAATTTTATTCTAGGTGCATCGTCTTCATCATATAATATGTAATTGATGTGCCTATACAAAATATAGTAAAACATTTTTAAAAGAGTAACGGTGGACTTTCTTGCCCATTCTTCTCCATACGAAAACTACCTTTTGGGCAACTAGAATCAGTTCTATTTCTTTGCTTTTTTGACGTTCAAAAGTGCCTTTTATGTGCCTATTTGAAATAAATTACTTGACTTCGATTTGACTTTGACATTACTGGGTGACATGATACCCATGGTAAGACTGGTTGCCAGACTTTCGGGCTTCTGACTACCCGTAACGACTGTCAAAGATCTACGAACGGCAGCCGGGACCAACAGCTTGCCCTGCTGTGGGACAAACAAAGACTGGTATTCGGTTGGGGCCAGGCTTGGTAAGTCAACCGAATACCAGCCTTTTTTTATTCAACTCAGTATTGTTTACGCCGTTCAAAATAAGTCGATCAAACTACGTTTAACGTTCTATTTGGTTTCAAGTGTTGAGATTTTGAGTGAATAGAGAAAATAATTTTACTTATACCTCGCTGGTCTAGAGGTCGTAAGTGCTACTCCTGCGCAAGAGGTCCTGGGTTCGTTTCCCAGGTCGAGCAAAGTATTATTGGGTTTTCCATCAAATTCAGGACCTCTTGCGCAGGAGTAGCACTTACGACCTCTCTCTCTCTCTCTATCTCAGTAGCTGTCTGGAGTCTGGACTTGAGAGGTCGTAAGTGCTACTCCTGCGCAAGACTTGTGCCCGGTTGAGGGCAATAGGTTCGCCCCCTATTACATGGGACTTACACATAACTGGCGAAATGTGGGTGTATATAGTTACATCCATGTTATTTTATTGAAAATAACAGTGAACTGGCCCCATCCTTACAAGCAATTCCAGTTAAAACCTAAGTTCCGTTTTTCTAAACTCTACACTGCACCATATCATTTACAAAACCGGAACTTAGCTACATAGCGTGCACACCGTACCTAACTGAAAATCTATAATTACCGCTAATCGTTTTCCGTTCTACCCTCTAACATTACTGTATTAAGAGTCCATATGATGCTGTTTTGGTGATATTGGGCGATCTGAACCTCGGTATCTATAAGACCTAGGAGTTTGCTATTTTGACACATTAAACTTAGACTTATAATCTTTAAATCTGTTATCTGTGTGAAGCGAAAACACGATTTGGTAAAAAATTCTCGATAAAAAAAAAAAAACAAAACACCTCGTTTTACACTAAGTTTGAGTTAGATCTCTGAAACCTTAAGGAATTTAATGATGGTTTTTAATCGAATAGATAGGTAATAATATTATCTCAAATCGTGACGATTTTTTTTTAAATTTTTCTACACGGTTTTCTCTTGATTAGCAATTATGTGATTTGGCGCTTACGTTATTTCATTCTAAGCGAGCACACTCTCTTGCTATCTCACATTTTGCACGCGGCAGTAATAGCGCTATCCTTTTCAATTGGTTCAATCAGTCTGCTACGGCATGTGTTGCGGGACGAACCTATGTTTGGCAAATTCGTTACAGCAGCGAGAGGACTATTTAATTTTCGGCATAATTATTTTGAAGTATTTTGTTTTGTGTTTTACTGTAAAAAGGAGTTGAAAAAGTTTTGTGTATTTAAAGTGTAAATAAAGATGGATAAAAAGAAAATTCTCGGAAAAAGAAAACAATTAAAACGTCTGAGGGAACAACTTCGTATTCTGAACGATGGAAAAGAAAGTAAGTACATAACTACCGATATTAATAACGGTATCAATTATTTTATTTACGTAGCTACTTATATATTTAGAATTATTATAGGGATGAACACAAAGGTTCGTTTTGCAAACTATGTTTCGATTTTCGACCTTACTGCTACGAGATAAAGCTCATGTCTAGTGTCACGTCACCCTGCTGCAGGCTGTTGATAAAGTTTAAATTCATTTGATCAGTCGCAAAATACGCTTTGTTTATATTGTTATTTTTTTAAATAAGTATACCTACTACATTTACAATAAGATTAGAAATAAACAAAACTTTTTAGAGTCCGTTCAACCGATTTTGACTTCTATTCCGTATGCTTATGGATGACACTAAAAGCAAAAACGTGATTATAACACAAACTGTATGGTGATCTCGCATTCTATAGGATTTCCGTACAATGAGAGGTCAGCTTATACTGGAAATGTATAGCTTGATGTGTAGCCGTGTGTAGTGTACCACTCGTAGGTTCTGATACCCACGATACAGGGAATGTATGTACTAATAATAATAATAGGTAATACTATGGGGTCAGGAACAGGTAAATAATTATGTGAATGTTGTGTGTTTATTAGTTTATTAGCGAAGTATGTTATTTTACGTTATTTTATTATGACTATACATTTGCAGAAAACCAAACATTTCGTTCATTGAGCTTGAGAATGTGACGAATGAAACCGGAACGGCGGCGCCGCCGGCGCGAGCGACGGCTGCGGCGGCACCCACCTCGCGTGGCCAGCCGTGACGGCAGCGGCGGCGGCGCACGGACATTTGGAACAGGGAAATGGTGACTCGCCGCTATCGATTGGCGGTACGGACAAGTAAGTACATGAATAAATACCTACATAGGTATACCGGATGACTTTATTTTACCGACTTGAAAAAAGTGTGTATAATAATAGGTGAAAAAGTAGAAACTTATGGCATACTTTTTTTTTTTTTCCATTTTTCTATAGCTTAGATAGACTTTGATCTATCAAAAAATGCTACAAATTTCAAGTAAACTTTTCATATTAGAACAAAATAAATAAATAATCTTTATTTTGTCAGAAGAAACAACCTTACAACAAGTTCTACACTAGTACTTATTTTCTATGAATCTAAAAGGTTAGGTACGCAATTATTAGTAAGACACAATTCAGAATAAAAAAATCGGGGTGTTACAAATCCGTTTCTCCCTGACCCCCGTACTAGTTATAAACTGTATTACGGTGGGACAGTTTTCCACGTTCTCTGTTTACAATATTATAATAAGCCGAATTGAGATCGAACAATTAGATAATCTCTCCTTGCAAATACCTACCACAAAGCAAAACTGTGGGTAAAATGTATCACACATTCGAATTGCCGTTTACTTGAGTTTTTTACTTTGTAGGTAGTAGCGAAGTTCACATAGTATATGTAAAATTGTAAGATGTTATCTTTGTTTACAATTGTTTGTATTGAGAAAAAAAAAGAGAATTTATTGGATTTTGTTTTCTTTTCTTGGTTTTTTCTTTGCTTATGGTCGGAGAGCTTATTTTTCTCAATGGCATATTGCGTGTTTTTCGCGGATCCAACAATTCCGGCAGTAAAGACTCCAAGTAAAATGTCTTTAGTTGGGAACCATATGATCGTTCCACAGTTTTTGGTCGCATTGTATTATTTCTGTTTTTATCTGTTCATTTGAACCAGTCCACATGGCAAATAGACACTCTCTTCTTCCTGTAATATTTAACTGTCCTTGCATTTGGAAATACCAGTGGTGTTTTTTATTTATCAACAGTTGGCCATTATCATACTTCCAGAAAGTAATTTTCCTGTTTTTCACAGCATCTTCAAAATTCGTTCTGAAGCCTGATACTGGACATTTTATTTCTACAATCGTATTTTCATCTATCACTCCATCAAGAGTTGCTCCTAAAAATTAATGATTTTTATTGATGAATAGGCCACAGGGTATAATTTTAATATTTTCTTGTTGCTCCAATTGACTCGAAGCAATTTTTTTATTAATTTTACCATGTTTAATGGAATTAACACAAGAGAGGTCTTTCTGATAAAGTAAACTTTTAATTATGCTACCTGACGTTGTGCTCCTCTTGTTTATAATTTTGCCGAATTTCGATGCTGTTAACAGATTCCTTCGCATTTCCATCTATTTACTACAATCACTCTGGAGGACTGTTTCCTGTTCAATATTGGTTCTTACTTCATCAGATTTCTCCAAATGTGTAAATTTTTTTTTTCATTCTCTCTAAATCTTCTACAGGCAAATCAGGCTTTACACAATTCTGACCGTAGTTTTCATCTTCAGTCGTTTTCTCATTCTGTTGAAAAACAAGCTTTCTGTGTCGCAGTTTAGACTTGGATCTGTTTCTTTTCAGTTTTTGTAATTCCAGGTGTTTCGATTTTGACATTGGGCTCACACCAAGAATAGATTCTTGGAGCTTATACAAAGGTCTTTTTGTATTAAATGATACGACTGCAGTAGCGCATCTGGTCTGATATGAACGCCGAAGACAACAGTTTATGCGTTTGCCACCAATACACTTTGCTGTCCACGTCTTCAATAAGACTGCATGCATTAGCTGCAGTAGAGCTGACTATAAACTTAATTTGATTTTCTAACGCCGTATCTTTTAGTTTGACAGTGACAACTTCACTTGTTTTTTTGCTTTCACAAAAACAATCCTGGCAATCTGTATGACAACCGAAAGCAAACTTTTGTCTTCGGCGTTCATATCAGACCAGATGCGCTACTGCATTCGTATCATTTAATACAAAAAGACCTTTGTATAAGCTCCAAAAATCTATTCTTGGTGTGAGCCCAATGTCAAAATCGAAACACCTGGAATTACGAAAACTGAAAAGAAACAGATCCAAGTCTAAACTGCGACCCAGAAAGCTTGTTTTTCAACAGAATGAGAAAAGGACTGAAGATGAAAACTACGGTCAGAATTGTGTGAAGCCTGATTTGCCTGTGGAAGATTTAGAAAGAATGAAAAATACATTTTTAACAAATTTGGAGAAATCTGACGAAGAAATAACCAACATTGAAAGGGAAACAGTCCTCCAGAGTGATTGTAGTAAATGGATGGAAATGCGAAGGAATCTGCTAACAGCATCGAATTTCGGCAAAATTATAAACAAGAGGAGCACAACGTCAGGTAGCATAGTTAAAAGTATACTTTATCAGAAAGACCTCTCTTGTGTTAACTCCATCAAACATGGTAAAATTAATGAAAAAATTGCCTTGAGTTAACTGGAGCAGCAAGAAAATATTAAAATTATACCCTGTGGCCTATTCATCAATAAAAATCATTAATTTTTAGGAGCAACTCCTGATGGAGTGATAGATGAAAATAGGATTGTAGAAATAAAATGTCCAGTATCAGGCTTCAGAACGAATTTGGAAGATGCTGTGAAAAACAGGAAAATTACTTTCTGGAAGTATGATAATGGCCAACTGTTGATAAATAAAAAACACCACTGGTATTTCCAAGTGCAAGGACAGTTAAATATTACAGGAAGAAGAGAGTGTCTATTTGCCATGTGGACTGGTTCAAATGAACAGATAAAAACAGAAATAATACAATGCGACCAAAAACTGTGGAACGATCATATAGTTCCCAACTAAAGACATTTTACTTGGAGTCTTTACTGCCGGAATTGTTTGGATCCGAGAAAATAACGCAATATGCCAATGAGAAAAATAAGCCCTCCGACCATAAGCAAAGAAAAAACCAAGAAAAGAAAATAAAATCCAATAAATTCTCATTTTTCCAAGGTTCCAAAAACGCAAGAAACAACTGATAGTAACGACACCACAGATATACAACAATGTAAGCAATCCATTATTGATTTCAATAATATGTAAAATTGACGCAATGGTCGTAGCGGTGTTTGCACATTGTATTCTTGATAACTTACCTATACAATACATGCCACTAAAGATTAGACTTGACACACCTCGTGTTTTGACTTGCGCAGTAAACGATCTTAGGTCTCTTTAGTGGAAGGAGCGCGGGAGGCGCGGTCAAGTCTCATCTTTCGTGGAGCGTATTGTGCATTTGTACCTGATTTGATTAGATACTATGACGCGCTGTAATGTTATGTGATTTTTAGGTTTCCGATATAATATAATATAATTATGATATCTAAATTTTTTAATAATAAAAGAAATTGCCTTAAAATTTTCCTCCCCCCTTGCCATTTCTAAACTATACAACCTAGAAACTTCTACGTTACTTAGTCAAAACTATTTATATATATATATATATATCTGTAGGAGGGCACGCCCTTTGTGCCTGGAGGCTTTTATTTAGTTAATTTATGTTTACATTTACTTTTTATTTCTATTTCTGCTTGAGTACATATAGTTCTCGTTTTTTTGGTTGGTATATTGGCGTGTGCTAGCTGACATATGGCTAATAATTAGATTTATGTTTTGTGTTGCATAATGTAACATAAACACATAAATGTACACGCATACGCACACACACACATACACCCAAACACACACATACACCAATACACAACCATACACACACCCACACGCCCATACACCCACACATACTAGTGTTTTTATTTAATTTTTTGTTTCTTTTTATTTTATACTTTATTTTAACATTAAGTACTATGTTCGCCTACAGCACGTACCAAAAATTTTTTTTGTAACCTTAATAAGACTCACTGTGAATGGATACTCTTTCCTAAGATACAGACAGATTTTCTGCCTAGTTTAGGAAAGGGAGGACTCCCTTTCCTAAACTAGGCAGAAAATCTGTGACTGTGACTGTGACTATGACCACTTTTATATGTGTTGTACTGGTTCTATTTATTTATAACATCAAATTATATAAGACAACTTCGTATACCATGTACAAACTACTTTTTGAAATAAATAAATTTGAAATTTGAAATGATTTTGCATACTTTTGTATAGAATCAATTTTTTCTAACTGAACAGACAGCTGTACTGCTGGGGAGTTTGTTGCGCCACTTCTTCTTCCCAGCTAAAGCACTAGGAAGTGATGAAGGGTGGGCGTTTTTTTTTTTTTTTTTTGGGGGACTGTCTTACCTAATTTTAACGTTCGAAAAGTGCTGATTCTCAGCCTAGTTTGAATAAATGACTTTTGATTTTTTTAAATCATTTCGAGCATAATGTGATTATGTATATCTTTTCGAGTAATAAAGAAAATACTACCTTCCTAAGTCTTCTATTTGATTACATCATAAAAAGTATGTTATAGGCGTTTGTAATTACAGCTACGGAACCATATACTAAGCATGGCTCGACATGCTCTTGGCTGATTTTTTTACTTATAAGGTAATATATAATAAACACGTAAGGAAACATTTGTTTTACATATACTACATTTAGACATTAACCTTTTTTTACAGTCCATTCAACCCATTTTGACTTCTATTGCGTTGGTGGCATGACAAATGGCGGCTGCAGTAAACAGTTGGTATTATAATCACGTTTTTGCTTTTAATGCCATCCTTATGCCTACGGAATAGAAGTCAAAATCGTTTGAACGGACTGTAAAAAGTTTTGATCAAATTTCTAATCATAATGTAAATAGAGTTTAGTTATAGTTATGTTATGAGAGTTTATTCTTGGTAGGTAGGTATACATACGATTGTTACGCGTCGCGTCATTTGTTGAAACCTAACGTGATATTAGTGACATGTTTATCCCTTACTTTTTTATGGGATTTTTATTGTTATTGTACTGGTATACTCTGAATGAATGTACGTAATAAACTATTTAATAAATAAACGTTGATGAATATTTACTTGGAACATTTTATTTATTTATATAAATACCTACTTCCGTGAATTTGAACTTTATTTGAACGACATATTTTTTTACGAATACATTTTTATTGCCATAAATGAATATCAAGTTCAAATTCACGAAAGCCGATGTTCACGGCCCGTCTCCGGCACAGATCGCTGAACTTGATCAGCTGGGCGGCCGGGGGCAACACCACCGCACCGCGCCGCCCGTTCAAACTCGAACTCGACTCACGCACTCGATCGGATCGCGGCCGCCGCGCGCCGCGCCACCAGTCGGTCGCCGCGTATTATTGTAGAGGGGGGGCGGGGCGCCCGGGCGGGGCGAGAGGTACGAAATCGCTCGCGTTGGGCTGTAGATGCACACTCTTAATATAGCCAATAAATGATGGGGCTACACGATTAGGCCCAAAAGTTATTAAATACGGGATTATGTTGGAGAAGGTGGCTTGTTACCCATAATTTAGTGAACAAAACAAATGAAATAAAATTGTCAATTTGTATATTAAGTATATATATATATATATATATATATATATATATATTATAGGTATATATTATAGTAAATATGTATGTAAGTAATTATGTATCATAAGCTGATTGCGTATTTATGTACTGTAAAAACTGTTTTATCTATAATGCATTATGATTATTTAGGGGTATGAGGAACAGGGTGTAAAGTTCACTCATACTCCAAGGAAAAGTGAGGATCCTCCAACCAGACGGGTGTTGTGTCTGGCGGGCAACTGCCCAACGATTGATGTTGGGTTCTCGTATATATGTCCACTGCACGGTAAACTTTAATTGCGCGATGCAGGATTTATGTGACGTCTGTCTGACGTCAGGTCTTTGATGCGTAGTTCGCATGTGGCGATGTAGATACCGCCACAATTATTTATGTATTATATATTTATCCTTATTTTTTTTTTCTCGTTTTTCCTCTCAATCAGAGCACCCGCCATCTAATCTCTTCACCACCCTTGGTTGACTGGTAGAGAATGCCTAAGGCATTAAGTCCGCCTTTGTACCTTTTTTTTGTGTGCGAAAAGTTTAAATAAATAAATAAATACGACAATATTAGGAGTATTGGTTGTTTATTAATGTTAAGGCCTTTTTTTTAGAGGGTGGGAATCCGTCAAAAGACTTCTCCCGCTCGGGGCGGAGCGGAAGGGTGTGTCAGACTTTTACTGACTAAAACCCACCCGTGTTCCTTCGGTTGCCTGTTGCCAAGGTCCCGGTATCCCTTTCGAACTGATAAATGATTTATTTCTGTAAGTAGGTTTGTACAAACACTTTTACACGTCAATAAACTTTTTTCGCGCAACCCTGCAAGGATGAATGTTAACGCCTGAATTCCTCTTACGCTGATGTCGTCGGTCGCGTACACGTCGTAACAACGTAGGACGCGCCGCTGACGTCAGCGTCACAGTATGGTGCTATATAGGACACAATATATATACGCACGCGCGACTGACGTAGGCGACCAACATCAGCGTAAGAGGAATTCAGGCCTAAATCATGTTTATATTGCAGCGCATAATATTCAGCCTTTTCAGAAGGAATTAATACTAAATCAAAGATATAAATAGTGTCTGACAGTCAAAGTTGTGAAATAGTCGAAAAAAAAATTGCGTCCAACTGTTAGCCGCTAAATGCACGCACACTAGTAAAGCACAATCACGGCGTGAGTGTTAGACGTAGCTGTCACGCAATCCAGGGTAACAATTTGGCATGTTTTGTTTACTTTTATATAATAATCGAACTACTATTTGGTAAATTATATTATTTCTGTAAGTAGGTTTGTCAAAATAAATTATGTTTAAAACTAGATGAGTTCGGTGTATCCTATTCAACAACTCTGAGAATAAACAAAGAGGTCCGATCTCTTTTAAAATCCAGACATAATCTTGATCACGGGGCTTAAACAGTCACTTTGGCAGAATCATAATAGGAAAATATTATGAATCATCGTAAAATGTCACAAACTGACAATTCATAATTATGATCTGCGTGCGATTCATATTACGAAATAATTCATCTGTTTCACAGTTTTCTATGGAGATTCGTAAAATGGTCCACATAGTATGAATTGCTTTTATGTCAAATTAGTGGAATTGCTAATAACAGCTGGAAAATAAGGAAATGAAACGCTTTTAGAGGAATTGCAAAATTTGACATAAAAGCAATTCATAATTTGTGGACCAATTTACGAAACTCCATAGAAAACTGTCAAACAGATGAATTATTTCGTAATATGAATTACACGCAGATCATATTATGAATTGTCAGTTTGTGACATTTTACGATGATTAATAATATTTTCATACTATGATTCTGCTAAAGTAATCGTTTTCATTAGCAATTCCTCTAAAAGCAGTTCATTTCCTGAATCCCAGCTGTCATTAGCAATTCCTATAATTTGACTTAAAAGCAATTCATAATTTGTGGACCAATTTACGAATCTCCATAGAAAACTGTCAAACAGATGAATTATTTCGTAGTATGAATTACACGCAGATCATATTATGAATTGTCAGTTTGTGACATTTTACGATGATTCATAATATTTTCATACTATGTGACCGTTTTAAGCCCCCAGTAATTTACTACCTTCTACTCTCCTGGATTCTTTAATTACTACCTTCTAAATTGAATGAAATTTAAATTTATTTACAACTGTAATATCAAATTCTCAGTACAAGCACGAATCTAATACTAAGACCAGTGGCTCCCAAACTATAGCTAATATTGTGTGGGTCTTGAAAAATTGATTTTCAGCCATGATTAAAATGTTATTTTTACAGATTTGTTGTAATTGTCAATCTGCCTAGCCGTTTTCCAACTCATTTGGGGTCACCCATCCACGGACCAACCCTGGCAAGTGAAGCTTAACCTGATCGATTGACCCGTGCGGCTGTTATTACTTAGCCACGAGCTTAGCCGGCCAAGTGCGAGTCGGACTCGCGCACGAAGGGTTCCGTACCATTATCTATAAAAACGGCAAAAATATCACGTTTGGTGTATGGGAGCCTCCTTAAATATTTATTTTATTCTTTTTTTTGTATTTGTTGTTATAGCGGCAACAGAAATAGATCATCTGTGAAAATTTCAACTGTCTAGCTATCACGGTTCGTGAGATACAGCCTGGTGACAGACGGACAGACAGACAGACAGACAGCGGAGTCTTAGTAATAGGGTCCCGTTTTACCCTTTGGGTACGGAACCCTAAAAATAAGAAACAAATACATTCTTCTCATTGAAATAGCACTCCTATATTATTTATTTACCTATTAGAGGAGATCATTCGTTTTGTACTATATTATGAAAGTGCCGAACAAATAAAAAAAATATACAGGCTGTTAGGGTAAACACCGTTATCCTTGATACCAGTGGTTTGGTGTCATTTATATAACGTAAAATCAATGGAAAATTAAGACTTTTTTTTCTCTTGAGACTCGAGTATTTCACCCTTTCACCAATGCGCTAGGGCAACGAACTTGCGTCTCAACACAGGTGTGAGTCGCGGGACGTGACCTGACCGGCCGCGAGCGGAACCCCTCCCTCATTCAGTCAGCTGTTTCGCTTGCGAGCACGGTGTCGGATAGAAACTTTTTAAAATCTTTTAATGAAAATAACGTTTTTTTGAAAAATACTGTTTAGTCTGCATGTAACTATATTTTGTAGTAAAAATAATTAATAGTAATCTAATTAAAGAAATAACTTGTAGAAGTAAAAAAATAAAGGGAAAAACGTACTCTTTCGGAATATAGCTTTTATTTTTGTTCGGCACTTTCACCTTTAGCCCAAAAATGTATGGACGGTGAATGATTTCAATTGTAACTGAATGTTTTTTATTATTTGAACAGGGGGCTTAAAACAGTCACTTTGGCAGAATCATAACAGGAAAATATTATGAATCAACGTAAAATGTCACAAACTGACAATTCATAATATGATCTGCGTGCGATTCATATTACGAAATAATTCATCTGTTTGTCAGTTTTCTATGGAGATTCGTAAAATGGTCCACATAATATGAATTGCATTTGTGTCAAATTAGAGGAATTGCTAATGACAGCTGGAAATTCAGGAAATGAAACGCTTTTAGAGGAATTGCTAATGTGACCGTTTTAGACCCACAGACCTTCATTCATATAGCATAACACATTTTTCACCATGACAGCCAAGAGGTGAGTCCGGAACTTGGAATTTTTTGTTAGTTGGGTCGCGGTCCTGTCAACTTTGGGAACTACTGACTTAGACTATTTAAATTATTCTGACATCTGGCTGTTTTCACAGAAATTGGAGCCAGCTCTTCACATTAATTTCATTTGAAACCTTCTATTTATATTACAAATGATCCACTAAATATTGTTTAACATTGTCTTTAGTTTAAATAGAATTCATTCATTCTTCTAGCAATTATTCGACTTAGACTTCTGTTTGTTAATATAGCAATTAAAAAGTGGGCAATAACGAGTCGGAATCGCACATGAAGGGTTCCTCGCCATCGTATAATATTTATCACAATCTTTTTTAAATACTTTAATAAAAAATACGCCAAAAATACATCTGTCTTGTATGGGGACTCCTTTATTTTTTCAACTTTATTTTATTTTTAACCGACTTCTTCAAAAAGGAGGGGGTTCTCAATTCCATTGTATGTTTTTTTTTTTCTTTTTTATATGTTTGTTACTCGATTTATCCGCCAATTATGAATCGATTTTGATGATTCTTTTTTTGTATGATAGGGCATGCTTCCGAGGTGGTCCCATATAAATTTTATTAACTTTGCTTGTGTAGTTTTTGAGTTAGCTTCAATATTACGTATTTTTCCCACTTAGTTTATCTAGACGATGTTTTCATTTACTCCTTCACTGTTATTTACATCAGCTAGTGGTATTAAAATTTGTGCGGGGAAGGTACCACAAATATAATAATAAATACTTTTTAATTTCGGAAGTCGGTGTCTTTGCTTTTCAATTTTCGTTTTATGCCACCGACTTCCGAAATTAAAGTTATTTTTCAGTATGAGTGTTTTTTTTGGAAGTCGGTTTTTTTTTTTATAAAAAGTTTTTTTTTTTATAGCGACGATATAATTATTCAAGTGGCCACCTATTACGGTACAAAAGTGCCTTATGATAGACGTACGAACGGACAGGTGGAGCCGTTTGGCACCCTTTGGATACTTTTGGAAACCTAAAAAACTGAAACCCAGAGTCACCGACCATAAAAAACAATTTCCTTTCTTTTTGTCGACTATGAGGATACCCCTTATAAAGTTCTCCAAATCTTTGAAGTTTCCTACTGATAGGAAACTACATTACAATCATTACTACATTTTAAGAACCAACCCGCACTGGGCTCGCGTGGTGGGTTACGGCGCGCTCCCTCTCACCGAGAAGAGACCTGTGTCCCAACAGTGGGAACGTTATAGGCTGATTATGATACATTTTAAGAAAAAGCGTAGGTTCCAATGTAATTTGACATAAGAGCCCCCCTTCTAATAAGCTTTTATTACTTCAATAAAATTACTTCCTAATGTACAAGGTTTATGACGTTTAGTATTTTATTATTGAATTAATATAATATTTTAAAGATTTATCACACGGTGTCTAGAAGATATTATCGCTATCAGCGCTTCAGACCGCCATTGAACCTACACACCATCATTCTCCTGCCCTGGGGGCCGGCCACATTAGCAATTCCTTTAAAATCAGTTCATTTCCTGAATCCCAGCTGTCATTAGCAATTCCTCTAATTTGACACAAAAGCAATCCATATTACGTGGGCCATTTTGCGAATCTCCATAGAAAACTGTCAAACAGATGAATTATTTCGTAATATGAATCGCACGCAGATCATATTATGAATTGTCAGTTTGTGACATTTTACGATGATTCATAATATTTTCCTATCATGATTCTGCCAAAGTGACTGTTTTAAGCCCCCTGATCTCGATTTATTTAGGGTCGGCGCAACATGTCCCTTTCTTCCATACTTCTCTATTAGTCGTCATCTCGGTAGTCACCCCCTTCCTAGCCATATCATCTTTCACACAATTTAAGTCCTTGACAACTCAAAAGTAAATAAATACTTTGAGTTTGAGTTGAGTTTTGAGTTGGACACAGTCCATTCATCGGTGCTTTGGTCTTCCCCTACTTTTATAGCCATTCTACCCACAGAATTAGCAATATTCTAAAAGAGTTGTGTAACAAATTCGGTGTAGGTACAATAAAGTATGCAGGGTGGCGATTTAGTCACCTGCATCCAATAAGGGGGTGATTCTACCCTTCATAATAAACAACATTCACCAGGAAACTCATATCCGATTCGTGAAAAAAATATTTAAATTCCTAATAACCAATTTCGATTCATGTATGACAAGTTGTTTTTTTAGGAATCGTATAATATGATGTGTTTCGTAGCGAAAGTTGTATAGTATAACAGGTATAGAATCACCACCTATGCAGGTCACTAAATCGCCACCCTGTATAACGATATCCATCTACAACAAATCTCTAAAAATAACATTAGAATCCAGCAAAAACAGCAAAAAAATCTATTGTTTCTCCTAAAACACCAACACTTTCCTACTCCTAAAATAGTGATTTATCCCATTTCGCAGACTTTACGATTTTCGGAATGATAAATGTATTCGTTCGATAGGTTCTCATCCGCCTAACTGAACGAGAAAAAATACATTTATCCGATATAAACTAAATCCCTAACATCGGTAGTTTTACTGTCACGTCGCATAACGGAGTTAGGGAGTTCCCTAAGTTATTTTGATTTAGGATCAATCCCTTTTTATCACATCTGTGGAATGAAATAGATAATTTGTTAAATATATTACCGGAGGTCGAATATGTCGTATAAAGTTGGGGATTTTCAATCAATCTGCCTAGCCTTTACCCAATTATGTTGATCAAATTATGCTGGTCGGCTTCCAGTCTAACCACCTGAATACAGGGCCTAGACAAGTGACAATCGCTTCGAAATCGTTTCGTATTTCTACAACGTCTTTCAACAGGATTGACATAAGCTTTTCGATAGCATAATTAGTCCTATACATTTTTGCCTTTTCCATCATCGTTATCGCTGATAGAATGTCACTTTGTCTAGGGTCTCAGTATTGTACATGGAGCGACTGCCTATCCGACCTCCACAACCCAGTTACTGGAACACCCTTGGTTAGATTGATTGTCAGACAGAGAGAAAGTTGGGGGTATTTTGGAAGTTAAATAAAGCTTAGATTATTTTTTGAAGGTAGTTTTAATTTTATAGTATTTATTTATGAATCCATATCCGTGGCAAAGAATATTTCTCTAATACAACCAATAGAACTCTGAACAACCGGTCAACCGGATAAAATGTAAATAATATAACAATATGAATAAAGCCACAATTCACAGACTGATTGTTACTCGCAGTAGGCCGTTATTATCGAGCATGGATGAAGAGGAAAATTCCACGCATTCATCTGAAATACCTATTATTTTCCATTCAATTTCACCATTTTCAATTTCAAAAAACCTTAATTCAAAAATATGTCCAGCTCGAAAAAATAAAGCATTCGATGAAATAAAATATTTCCTCGTTACGTCCTTTTGCCTCCACCTCAAGGAGAATCCGTATAATTAACCATTTCAATACAAAATACATCGTTTCATTAAAACGAAAGTGAAAAGGACCCTTCGTAAACGAAACGCTATGCCGGAGGAAAAACCCTGAATAGACTCTTACCTTTATTTCTAGATGATCTTAGTAAGCGAGAAGTACTATTTCTTTCTTCTTTCAACTGAACACTTTAAAACACAAAAGTTTTACGAAATTTTCTTTATCTTTTAATCTCCGCACGACAACTATACGAACATTAGATAAATACGCGAACACGAAAATCGCCCGCCCCAACGATTTCAACACGTCCGATCGGGCTAAGCGTCAGACGAAAACTGGCTGCGAGAAAATGATGGAACACCTCTGTTCCTTTCCCCTATTTCAAGAACGGCATATGCCACAAAACAGCATTTTCCATTTTCAACTTTCTGTTTAACAAAATTGAGTCGATAATCCAATGGTTTTGAAATGTAGTTGAGATACAAATTCGCACAAATGTTAGCAGGTAACCAATGGTGCTCTCCGGAAAATTCGATTAATTTTTAAATATGGAAATATTATTAATGGTGTTTTTTAATTATTTATTAAAGAAAAGCTGCGGAAAAGACGACTTTGGCTTCTTAAGGACTTTAGCCACTTAACCTAAAATTGATGAATTAAAAAGCTACACAACATACCTACTAATTTAAAAAAGTTTAAAGGGTACTTAAAATTTGACTGTGTAATTATGTAAATCAATCTGTTTAGCCTATATATTCCCAACTATGTTGGGGTCGGCTTCCAGACTAACCGGATGCAGCTGAATGCCAGTATTTTACATGGAGCGACTACCTATCTGACCTCCACAACCCAGTAACTGAGTACGATACGCCTTAAAGACTGGCTTTCAGACTTTCGGGCTTCCAACGACCCGTAACGACTGTGAGTCCACGAATGACAGCGGGGACCATTCGGATATGTGCTAGTACCTAATTGCTCTGGACACAAAGGATTCCTTATAATAAATCTTAGGGATTGGAGTCCTGGCATAGGATATAATAGAGTAGTCTTTATTAAGAATACTTAATATAAAAAACCGGCCAAGTGCGAGTCGGACTCGCGCACGAAGGGTTCCGTACCATTATCTATAAAACGGCAAAAAAATCATGTCTGTTGTATGGGAAATTATTAAATGTTTGTTTTATTTTAATTTAATTATTTATTTTTAAAATGAATTTATAACTTAATATTCTGTGAATATTTCAAGCGTCTACCTGTTGCCGTTCTCAATTTCGAGCAAAAACGAGCAAAAAAATCACGTTTGTTGTATGGGAGCCCCCTTAAATATTTATTTTATTCCGATTTTTAGTATTTGTTGTAATAGCGGCAACAGAAATAAATCATCTGTGAAAATTTCAACTGTCTAACTATCACGGTTCATGAGATATAGCCTGGTGACAGACGGACAGACAGACAGCGGAGGCTTAGTAATAGGGTCCCGTTTTACCCTTTGGGTACGGAACCCTAAAAATTACCGAAATAAATGTCGAAATTTTACATAGACAGTCTTCATTATATCGCTAACAATCTTTGGATATGAGTTTCGAAATTGAATACTTTACTCAACTAATCGGCTGCCACGTTGATCTAGTGGTGCTGAGTATGAGGTCCTGGTTTCGATACCCAGGTCGGGCAAAATGTTATTAAGTTTTTCCTTCAGGAATTTCCAATAGCCAGCCTGGAGTCTGTATTTGTGCCTGATTGTTGGTGTTGGCTTGCAAAAAAATATCGATATTTTTTATTTCGATATATCGATGCATCGATATAAAATATCAAGTATCGAAAATGTATCAAAAACGATTTATTTTTTCCAATAGCAACACTGTTGTCGCCACTGAGTTAAATCGCTGGAATACAGAGCCGTAAAAAGTTTTTTTTTTTTTAATGCTCAATTAAAGCTCGTTTTTTTTTGTTGAAAATTTCAAAACGTCACCGACATATCGATTTTTTTTTTTAAATATCTGTTCGATTTATATCAATTTTTTTGGCACTTCTTGCATCCCTAGCTGGCAATAGGCTCGCCCCCTATAAAATGGGACTTAAACATAACTGGCGAAATGTGGGTGTACTATAGGTACACCTCTGCCTAACTCTTCAGGGACTACAGGCGTGTTGTTATGTGTTATGTTACTCAACTTATATTGATTCTCAGAAAGCGTTTATACTAAATAGGTTAATATTTCACCTTTTTTTTCCAGCCATAGACCAATCTGCCTGTCTTTTCCCAACTATGTTGGAGTCGGCTTCCAGTCTAACCGGATGCAGCTGAATACCAGTATTTTACATGGAGCGACTGGCTATCTGACCTCCACAACCCAGTAACTGGGTAATACGATACCCCTTGGTAAGACTGGTTGTAAGACTTTCGTGCTTCTGACGACCCGTAACGACTGTCAAAGATCCACGAATGACGGCGGAGACTAACGGCTTAACGTGCTTTCCGAGGCACGCAGGAGTCTCGATATGTAAAGATGGTCACCCATCCGCGAAACAACCTCGGCAAGCGTAGCTTAACCTGATGGATCGACCACTGCGGCTGTTATTACTTACGGTTACGTGTGGTTGTTTCCATGTCTTAATAAATTAACTATCTGAATCTCTCAGCGTCGCCACAAGTAAGATGCACCACGTAATTATAAAAGTTGTGTGTCTTTAACAGAATTACAAGAAACTCTGCCGAGCCGGTGGAACTTAAATTGAACGCATTTAACTTTGCTCGCACACACCTTTGATAACATACCATAGAGCAAGAATATAAATATAGAAGCGAAACACTGGATTCGAGCGCATTATATCCATGGTCTGTTCCAAAAGTAGGTATCTGATGAAAATTTAAACAAATTATCGGCCAAAAAAAAACAGTAGGCAGCTATAATGATACATCGAGTAAAAAAACCAAACCAGTCATTAGGACTGCCGACAGAAGTGAAAACCTTAAAACTGATATTAGCGCCATCTATATTTTAGGTTACAGCACTACGGCGCTAGCATCGGTGACGCGAATCCATAAGTTTACCTCCTACCAAAAATCGCTCAACGCACATAGTTTTCACTTCCAAAATGTTAAGAACAACGTAGTGTCCTCTTATTCAAATCACACCTGGCATGAAATGGTTCTATTCGATTCTATTTTTAAATACTGGCAAGCAAAGCCGTTGTCGAATATTCTGCCAATGTCTAAAGTGACTGGAAAAAGCAAGTTTAATGTGCATGATTTTTAAAAAAAGTTACAGTAAAAACAAATAAAATTCTTCGATTGATACATTTGATCACAATGTAGATCTTGTTGGGTTAGTATATCTATGAAATGGTTAATAACACAGCAAATTGACGTAAGGTGTCAATTTGCTTGACAATTCGTTTTCCTGACTTAGAGTGTCGCTTCTTTACACATTTTTTTACTATATGAATTTGTTTATCTCGGTCGGCACTGCGCTAGACCAGTTCGATGCCTATCTCTCTGTTTTGATTAAAGCGATATGTTTTGTTATTCTATCGTATGAATGGAGGTATGAACTTATTAGCGTTGCATGTTCTTTATACCTTAGTGGTTTGAGTTTCGAGAGAAGGATACGAACTGAACACCAAAAGGCATGATTGGTGGCAAGATATTATGTAAGAGCGTACAAGATGAAGTCTGCGCGTGACTTGTGGCGCTGGCGTGCTTAATTCTATAATGTAATATTTAAAATCATCATTATCTGCCTAGCCTTTTCCCATCTATGTTGGAGTCGGTTTCCAGTCATAACCGGATGCAGCTGAATACCAGTATTTTACATGGAGCGACTGCCTATCTGACCGCCACAACCCAGTAACTGGGTAATACGATACTCCTTGGTTGATCGAAAAGGCTGGAATTGCAATACTGACTGAAAGGCAAAACAAAAAAAAATGTAAGTAATTTTTTTTTATGTCACTCTGTTTAGTACTTTTTTTATTCAAAAAATAAAATCTTCAGCTTTTACAGATAAGAATGTTTTTAGATTAAAAAAAATAGGCTGCCTAAGTAAAAAGTGATAACGTCGTGTCTCCCGACGGTACGTCAGATCAAGATGGATGGTCTAGGAATCATTTATCAAAATCTTAGGTCTATGGTACTAAAAAACATTTTTTCCAGATGCTTAAAAAACGTTCAACAACGCCTGGTTTGTGGGGGCTTACTTGTTGACGAAAAGTACGTAATAATAAACGATGTTAAGAAACAAAAGTGCAAATAAATCTGCTCGATTTGTACCATTATCTCAACAAAAGCCATAATAAAGTTAATACAGGTTACCTGATATAGTTTTATTATGCAATCTCTGCGAGTCTATTTTAAGTTGATAACATAAATACGAGGAAAACATTGCTTTACATTTATATTGAGAATAGAAATATTAGGAGTCATAGTTGCCAAGCGTATAGTATAATCCTAACTTATATTATAAATACGAAAGTGAGTTTCGTTTTTTGTTACTTTCACGCTAAAACGGCTGAACGGATTTGGATGAAATTTGACACATGGGTAAACCATGACCTGGCTTAGGCAATAGGAAACTTTTCATTTCGAAATTCCCACGGGATCGAGACTTATGCGGATGGAAACGCGGGGCGCAGTTAGTATAAAGTATAAAATAAACTGGCGCTATTTATTATGGTACCGTTAGCTCTCCGAGAGCTAACAGGACAGTCAGGGAATTAATTGTTTATCAAACTGACCGCCTTTGTCAATTTATTGAGTTCTATAGCCATTTTATACAACCAGGGCCGTAGGCAGGGGGGGGGTTTTGGGGGTTCAAACACTCCCCAAAATGCGAGAAACCAGAATCTCAATCCAGAGATCGACCTCCTAGGGGTCAAACAATTATGTAATCTATTTCGCATAGGCGTACTTTATAATCTACAATACCAGTAAAAGCATGCTTAAATACTGTATTGTTATCGACTCTGACTTTGTATTGAATAAATTCCTGCAACTTCAGCATTCTCCGAGATATACTAAACTCCCCCAGCCTCTCCCAGGCGGGGTGCTAAAATTTTCGAGCTCGCTTCGCTCGCGCTTGCATCTTTTTTTGCATCATCCTTCTCCAACTTTAACTTTTAAACATTAAGTCTATAAAGTTACTTCTATTTCTGTATGATCGGTCAAAGAGAAAGAAAACCTAACTTCTTCGAAGCTGGATGCTAGAAATTTCGAGCTCGCTTGGCTCGCAATAATTTTTTTTTAGATTTCAGAAAAAGAGGAAAATACTCTTTTTTTTTTATCTGTATTTACTATTTTTCTACCCTCTCTGAAATCAGAAATAGGTACTTAATTTCTTTAAAAAAAAGGTTTGCATTAAATGAATTCCTGGCTACAGCCCTGCATACAACTAAAGTGCATGAACAAGAATCTGAAGGCATAACATGTTGGCAAAACGACTGATTTAGGTATCTCGCAACGTATGTCTAGATATAACAAATGTCTTTTAGGGGTATGAGGAACAGGGTGTAAAGTTCACTCATACTCCATAGAAAAGGGAGGATCCTCCAACCAGACGGGTGTTGTGTCTGGCGGGCAACTGCCCAACGATTGATGTTGGGTTCTCGTATATATGTCCACTGCACGGTAAACTTTAATTGCGCGATGCAGGATTTATGTGACGTCTGTCTGACGTCAGGTTTTTGATGCGTAGTTCACATGTGGCGATATAGATACCGCCACAGTCTAAAAAGTTTATTAGTATGTAGGCCCTAATAGTATTAAAATGTTATTGTTATTTTCACATTTTTTAATTTCTCAACTTTTTAATTTAATTTTATCATAATTGTTTATCTTTTTAATATTTTATATGTTTTAATAACCTTGTTAGCTTAGTTGTAATAATTCTTTGCATGCTGTGGTCTCCTGTAAGTGAGTACACTTACATAATACATATATGTTACTTAATTTTTTGTCATATCCTGTGTAGGTACATGTTTTGTTGGAGGTCCTAATAAATAAATAAATAAAATAAATAAACATTCGGACAATTTAATTTGGTAGTCAATTCGATGAAAATAAAAATAAACCAAGACTATAAAGCCTTGTTTTCTGTCTCATATTAATTCCGTACATTTTGAAGAGTTATGCGAACATAAATGTACGGAACAGCTGTTTTTTTTTTTCGTTGTTTCATATTTGTTCCCATAGTAAAAGTTGTTCATAATGATGAGTACAATGACTCCTTAAGAGGTTGTTGGTGTTTTACCAATAACCCTGTATATACAAGATCCCAACATCATTCGTTGGGCAGTTGCCCGCCAGACACGACACCCGTCTGGTCGGAGGATCCTCCTTTTTCTATGGAGGATGAATGAACTTTACACCGAGTTCCTCATACCTCTAAACTCTCATAAATAATCAGGTCAGGCTATAAAACGGTTGCAGGAAAATAAAACTTGAAAAATCTGCCAAATTTGCGATTGTACAATCGATTACAAAGCAATGAAGCTTGCTGCCACAGTGTACAAAGATCAGTGAGTCCAACAGTTTCCGCACTGTAAGGTAATTCAAATGTTATGCTGTAACTCACTACAGTTTCGATCCTCTATATCCTACTTATCCTACTTATCCTACTAATATTATAAATGTGAAAGTTTGTGTGTTTGTGGGTTTGCGTGTTTGGATGTTTGTTACTCAATCACGCAAAAACGGCTGAATGGATTTGGATGAAATTTGGCAAACAGATAGTTTATAACCTGGATTAACACATAGGATACTTTTTATCCCGATATTCCCACGGGATCGAGACTTACGCGGGTGAAACCGCAGGGCGCAGCTAGTGTTACATAATATAGAACCAGAGGATCATCACCCTAATTGCGTAACACACTTTCAATCACAATCTGAATTATTTTGAAGGACATTGTTAATCAATTGCCTCATATGTTCGAAAAATTTGTTTGCTGAACAACGAAATGAATGTTGTTGAACTTTCAAAATGAAAACCATTGCTACTGAGTGTGTTCCGCGTTTATCCCACAGGGCAAGTACATTCTTACTGTGGTTCGCTTTGAACGTGTTAAAAAACATTATTTTATCCGCAGCTTAGGGGCGTCAGAAACACCTATTGGCCACAACTTACTTTCACTTCTTGTCAAAGTATTGTTGGTCGTCAACGCCAGCTATCGGTGAAAACCAGCGCTGGAGCTCGGTCTCGCATAGGGTCACAGCATTATGCTGAGCCATGGCCATTTTGCGTGATTGTGACGCATATTTCCCCTTAATTTCTTCTTTTTTTTTGTTCTTTCTTTGCGTCATTTTTATCGCAAATACACGTATTTTCTTTCTTTTTTTTTTCTTTCTATACAGGGTGTAAGGGTAAACGCCGTTGTCATTCAAACCATGGGCAGTTGACTTAAATATAAAAATAAATGACCGAGTAACAACAACAAAAAATGCGTTATTTTCATAAAAAGATTTAAAAAAGTTTCTACCCGACCGTGCTCGCTAAAGAAATAGCTGACGGACTGAGGGAGGGGTCGCGCTCGTGGCTGGTCGGGTCACGTCCCACGCCACCCACTCGCGTTTAGACGCAAGTTTGTTGCCCTAGCGCATAGGTGGAAAGGGTAAAATACTCATGTGGTAAAATGAAGATTTTCATTTAAAAAAAAAGTTGTAATTTTCCTTTGATTTTACGTTCTATAAATGAAACCAAAGCACTGGTTTCAAGGATAACGGAGTTAGTCTAACACCCTGTATATTTTACCGTATTCATGATCTTCAGTGAAGTTTACGGGGTAATGTGATGACTGGTAGCCATATTGTGAGACTGATATTCCTACTCTGTGCCAATCGGCTGGCATGCAAACATTGACATACCATCAGGTTTCGTTACCGCTCCGAACAATGCTGATGCCTGCTCCAAAAGTCAACGTTTTTGCCGCTATTTAGTTTTCAGTTTGAAAACAACAGATAAACAACAAATTGGAGGAAAATAGATCGGCAGTTCGTGTTGCTGGAACATGGATAGCATATAAAAATGTATACCTATCAGTAGGTTAGTTGAATGCCATTAATGATATTGTCCACCGATGAAAATAAAATTGCCTTTATCAGAATATTATAAGGTAAACTGCCCCGTTGGTCTCGTGGTCTCAAGCGCGACTGCTGAGTGTGGGGTCCTGGGTTCGATTCCCGGGGCGGGCAAAGTGTTATTGGGTTTTTCAATTAGGAAATTCGTAGTAACAGTCCGGAGTTTGGAAGTTGGCGGTGTGATACCACCGTGCCTCGGAAAGCACGTTAAGCCGTTGGTCCTTCGCCTGATCTCTCTCCGGTCGTGTCGGATTGCCGTCCCATCGGACTATGAGAGTGAGGGAAGAGAGAGTGCACCTGTGTCTGCGCACACACTTGTGCACTATAATAGCTCCCGCGCCGAAGGCTAGTCTCCGTTGAGATTGGCCGCCGTGGCCGAAAATACGGTCAGGAGGACTATTATTATTATTATTAGGTAAAACAAAAGAGGGTCAAATTAAGAGTTAACATGGCACTGTAAAACATGGTCCCCATCCACAGATTATGAAGAAATAGGGTGGGTCTTTTTCTCCATACAAAAAGTCATAATTCGAGGTTCGGCTCTCGTCTATTTCCTCCTGCAATATTGAACCAATTTGAAATATATTTACTGTACCCCTATGTTTTCCGTTTTGATGATACATTATCTGCACTACAATCCTCAGAAAATGCTCAAAATTGCCTGTTTAGACCGCTGTCATCAGAGGCCTATTGTACAAATTTGACAACTATAAATGAAAAAAGTAAAACATAGGGGCACAGTAAATATCAATTCTTATTCAATTTATAAAATATCTTTTAAATTGGTCCAATATTGGAGGAGGAAATAGACGCGAGCTGAACCTTGAATTATGACTGTTTGTATGGAGAAAAAACTTTTTACAAAAAAAAAAACAACCGACTTCCAAAAAAAACACAAAAAAAGTAAAAAATAACTTTAATTTCGGAAGTCGGTGTCTTTGCTTTTCAATTTCCGTTTTTTGCCACCGACTTCCGAAATTAAAGTTATTTTTTACTTTTTTTGTGTTTTTTTTGGAAGTCGGTTGTTGTATTTTTCACTTTTTAGTTGTGGTACCTACCCCACACAAATCCGAATACCACTACCTGCTATGTAAATAACAGTGAAGGAGTCAAACAGGATATCGTCTAGATAAACTAAGTGGGAAAAATACGTAATATTGAAGCTAACTCAAAAATTACGCAAGCAAAGTTAATAAAATTTATATGGGACCACCTCGGAAGCATGACCTACCAAACAAAAACAGAATCATCAAAATCGATTCATAATTGGCGGAGAAATCGCGCACAAAAAAAAAAAAAAAAAAAAAAAACATACAGACGAATTGAGAACCTCCTCCTTTTTGAAGAAGTCGGTTAAAAATGACCCACACTATTATCTCACACGTGACGGACACTGTTTGACGTCATTGGTACGAGAGCCTCCATTATCAACAAACCACTTTATTTATTTATTTATTTATCAGCGACCCGCACCTGTTTCGCACGTTTTTTACGCAATGATAAAACATCGAGATTTCTTAGATAAATGTAACGTTAATATTACCGTATTATACACATAAACCTTCCGGAATAAATTCTCTAAGCGATGGTGAAAACCTCATCAAAATCTGCTGCGTGGTTTAGAAGAACAACGCAGTCATACAGACAAACACGAAAAGCGACTTTAATTTATAAAAAATATTAAAAGATGAAAGCAGGTACAACTTTCTTTATGCAATTTCATCGTAACAAATTGAGTCTAAAATATGAAACGCTCTACAAAACTCCTTAAAACAAATTCAATTAGGATATGTAAACAGCAGTGGCGGTACAAACTATCTCAATATATTAAATGGTCGAAACTTTCATAAGTTAGTCGAATGTGGACGCGTGTTGTGTAACACTGTTTAAATTGTGCGCTGGAAACGAGTAGGATTTACGTAGAATTTTACTGTGTTGTAATCACCTCACCCCGAATTCTTAAAACGAATCCTGAAAAAGTTTAATAATTTACTGTAACCAATAATTCAGGTTTCGACACATAATTCTGTGAAATAATCTACGTGAAGTAATCGGATTGTCTTTTTATCGGAAACATATAAAGTCCAGGCTTCCTGTGAATTTTGCAGAATTAAATCGAGAACCTATAAGCGGCAGCCACGTTGCTATTATTATTATTTAACTCATAATATAGCTTTTTTTCCCCCTTCTCACCGAGAGAAGGCCTGTGTCTCAGCAGTGGGAACATTGTTGGCTGATTATGCATTATACTATAATCCTACAAGAGATAATCATAATCATTACATGGTTGGTGATTAATATTCGACATTACGCGTCCGAAATCATAGATAGTCAACGCAGGTGTAGTCAACTATAAATTATATACGACGACACAATGTTTGTAAGACGAGTAGCTTGCAACCGGTTTAAGACAGGAGTCTGGAACGTACTTTATTTCAAGGCTCGGATACTGGTGAAATTTTCAAACCGTTATTAAGTATGTAGGTATGTACTTGACGCAAAACCTTTACATTTTGGTTCCGTTCGAATAAACCGGTTTTTAACCGGTTTTTTAAGGAGTTTTTACGTAATGGTTTTTCAGAATTAAACGACTTAGAACAATAAAAACTGGTTTACACTTCACAACAACAGCAGCATCCGAACAAGTTGCGACGCGTATATCGACACGCTTTTTTCGAATAAACCGGTTAATTTAGATCTTGATCTAAATTAACCGGTAAAAAGTTCTTAACACAATCACGTTCTTAAGAAAAGTTCGGAGAAAAACCGAAATAAAACGGTATTAACCGGTATGTTTTAATCGGTTCCGAGTCTTGCTTTATTTATTTATTTTAAAATAGTCCTTACATGTCAATACGTAACCGGGCACAAATCCATACCCAGGGCAGCTACTGGTGATTTACTGATAGAAAATCTCAATTACAGTTTACCCGACCTGGGAATGAATATAACACAGAAACTCATTTTCAAAACATTCATTACCCAAAACAAGATAGAAGATAGCAATAGAAGATTTCAACAAGATTGTAAAGTTCAAATAATTCCGACACCGCGTATCATGCGTACCCACATGTCCCAACTCCTGGACTATTTGTAATAAACTTAGTCGTGGTAAATTAATTAGGGCGTGATTGATGTATATACAGACACAACAAACATTGCTTTAATGAGTTTTACGTTCCAAGGAATTAAGTGTGTGACATTTCAAAATATAAAGCAAGTTTTTATTACTAACTATTTTACCCGACAGACGTTATCATGACAAAATTTCATTATAGTCTTAATTTTATACAATTTGTTTTTAGAATAAATTACCTAATTTTTGGCGAATTTTCCAATTTTCCGGGTAATTTCTCCAATTTATCTAGTATTTTATGTACTTTAAACTAATACTAACTAAATTAATACTAACTATATTATTATTAATATTACATTAATTAATACTACCTATTTATTTATTTATTATTTATGTACACACAGTAAAATACACGGAGATACGACATAATTATAACATGAGTACAAAGGTACTGCTTATTTCTTAAGAAATTTCTTCCAGCAGACCTATATTAATATTATATTATGAGAGCAGTGGTGGCCCAGTAGTAACGGCCGCGACTTACGAGTTGTAGGTCGTAGGTTCGAACCTAGACAGGCGCTTTACTTTGTGTAAGTTATTTCATCACCACTGCCAACAAAACGGTGAAGGAAAAACATCGTGAGGAAACCGGCATGTCCTTATTACGGCCCACTCACCGAGAGGAGGCCTGTGTCCCAGCTGTGAGAACATTATAGGCTGATTATGTATATTAATATTATATTAATTATTAATACTAACTATACTAAATACTAATACCTAATTCAGGTTATTAGGAACATTTTAAAACAAAAAAAAATACATAAAGGCGTTCTCAAGTGATGCGCTTGCCAACGAACAGCATTTCATTTTTATTTATTTAGAAGATAAAAGTCCTTCAGTTACTAAAATATTTTAACAAAAAGAAGTCGTTAATGCGTATAATAATCCGAAACAGCGTTTCATTCACGCAATACGCTAATTCGTATTCCCAACTCCAGGGTTAAAATGAAAACTTAGTCATCAATGATTTAATATGCCGTGATTGATGTAACACGTGGAGCAGGGAACAATTATTACATATCTGAATTAGTACTATTAATGTTGTGTATTACTTATATGAAATTCGACTATAAATAAAGAAAACTGGGACTTAATATGTCACAAAACTAAAACGCAAAATACGGACCAAAAACGGCGAATTATTCTCACAATACGCAATTTCATGCAGTAATTCATTATGCCGTGATCGATGTAATACGCCGGCGAACCAAAACTGCCTTAATTTGCCTTATTTATTTTCTGTATTTATTTTTCACATCTACCTAACCTAAAATTGGGCTATAAATAAACAAAACACAATACTGCAATATATTCTGATCCACAATTACTATAACGCAATATACGAATCCGAAACGGCGTATTATTGCCCCAATACCGCTATTACGTACTCCCAACTAACTACGTAAGGGAAAACTTGGTCATCAGTGAATAAGTGATTAATGTCATACGCCGAGCAGGAAAGGGAAACAAACATTATCATAAATAGTCATTAAGATTAATTGATTATATTTCATACATATGGAAAATTAGGCTTTAAATGCATAAACAATACATAAATCCACATAAAATGCATATTTAGTCTCAAAACTAGTATAAACCCGAAACGGCGTATTATTCCCACAATACGCTGTTTCGTATTCCCAACTCCCGGCGTATGGGAAACTTGGTCGTCAGTGAATTAATATGCCGTGATTGATGTAATACGCCGAGCGGGGAGGGAACAAACACTGCCTTAATTAATTTAAAGTAGTTTACTTTTGAGTGAGGCCATATGGCATACACTTGATTTACACTGTGGTAAGCTAAGTTGTAGCCTGGTTTTGATGACATACTGTAAGTTTTTGATATACGAAGGCGATGAAAATGGAAAGAAAAAAAAAGAAAAAAAAAAGAATTATGACATTTATTTGGACACAGTAATAAAACTAAAGCTCAGTATGATAAAAGGATTTTAGTGGAAAAAGGATGAAACATATTACATAATTGTATTGAAAACACAAACCAACCATATACCTCACAAAAATAGAAGCAAAAAAAAGAACCACAATTTAAAAAAAATATCATCTATACTCAATACTCAATACTCAATACTTTATTGCATTCCACATGTAAGTATTAGGTGGTAAACTTATAATTAGATCATATGGACCCTGTCGGGCACAGCAAAATAAGTGAGTTAGGAGAGAGGAAGCATTTGCTAATTATTTAACATTACTTATCAAACTACTAATTATAATAATAAAGATGTAGGTGTTTTCTGAGATAAGACTAATCGCTTTAATGCAAAATATAAATAGGTGAGATGAGGTGAGGTGGGGTCATTTAGTGTTGTAATAATAATAGGCATAAGTAATTCTAGTAAAATTTTAAGTTTTAAGTCTCGAGCGCTTAAGTTATGATTTTATAAGTCTATCATTTAGATATTCGCTTACTGAGTAGTAGCTTTTATTTAGCAAAAAGTTTACATCGATCAAGGAAATTGCAACAGTATACGTGTCGTAGAATTATTTATAAATACTTGCTATACTCCATTTGAAATAAGATTAGACGTATAGATAAGCCTTTTTTACATTCCGTTCAACCGATTTTGAATTCTATTGCGTTGGTGGCATGACAAATGGCAGCCGCAGTAGATAGTTGGTATTGTGTAACTTTTTTTGCTTATAATGCTATCCTTATGCCTACGGTATAGAAGTCAAAATCGGTTGAACGGACTGTAAAAGGGTTTGTTTTAATGTCTAATCTTATTTCAAATGGGGTATAGGTTTTATGATTTTTGTTGTTTAAGACTGCATAGAAAAAATATACTTAAGACAGAAAATATAATGAACCCACTGTATACATATTTTTTGGCGCTCAAATGACGATGACAGGGGGACGCTGTTGGTAAACATTTGTGTTGTGAAATGTCAATAGAAATATAAAAACAAAATGGCGGCGTTAGTTCCGATTTTGGCCACGCACCAAAACAACCTTTTAGCGCTAAGAAATATACAGCGTGCCGCTACAATGGCGACATTAATTTAACACACGTGTATGTTTTCGCGTATTCGTTTTATGAAAATATTTGAATTTCATTAAACGTTATTATTTATTGATAAATTTACAATTTTCTAAATTACCATCCTGGAGCAACCTGTACTTAAAGAACTGTAGCGAAGAGGTCATTTGCCGGGGTCATGGATCATATGTAGGCGAATAAAAGGAAAACCGCGCAATTTCTTAGAAATTATCCCTACAAAAGAGCTTACCGATAGAACGTAAGCCAGCTGGTAGGTAGCTTCATGAATGAATCTTTTACACAGAGTGATCTCAATTTTGGTTATGTTTTTACTATATCATAGTCTTATGTCATATGGAATTCTTCTCTGGGGAACCTGTGCGGACATTAATACTATCTTTGTTTTACAGAAAAGGGCTGTTCGAGCCATTTACAACCTAGGTCCAAGTGATTCCCTTAGAGAAAAATTCAAAGAAGTAGATATTCTGACTGTAGCCTCACAATATATATTTGAAAACCTGTTGTATGTACACAAAGATATATCAAATTTTAAGAAAATGTCCGATATTCATAGTATAAATACCAGGAACAAACACAATCTTGCTGTACATCGCACTCGTCTCCACAGAGTAGGCAACTCGTTCATGGGTCAATGTATACGCTTTTACAACAAACTTCCCATTGATATTAGAAATTTACCCATTAAACGATTTAAAGGCTGTATTAAAACCAAACTTTGTAAAAAAGGGTACTATAAAATTGCGGATTATTTAGAAGACAAAAAAGCATGGGATTGAGCTGCTCGCTCTGCTAAAACCTTAGAACTTGACATTTTAATTATTATCTAAAATCATTACAATATACCAGTTTTATAAACCTACAAATTGACATTGTTGAATATTTTATACAAAATGACATTATTACTTTGTAAAGTATTATTTTATTTTAATTATTGTGAATCTGAGGACTATGTGGATCATTTTTATTATCTCTTTTCTCTCTTTCTTTAGTTTTAATCTGGCAGTTTGAGTACTTTTAGCGGCCTACCCAAATGTCCTTTCTTTGGTATTGTTCGTCGAGTCGTTGAGCTCCTTAAGCTCTGAGTTGAGCTCCTCGGTTACTGACAAATGCTTGCACTGACTGGACAGGTCCACTCAAATCTGTGTGGTTCTTTCCTCAAAAGACCATTTCAGACTCTAATCTACATGGTCCTCATATGGCCTGACCAAGATTATGTTTGGACCTTAAAAGAGACTGCGACCTCTGAGTTTGTTTCGGCCTTTCTTCTCAGAGTAGTCAGATAGGAAACGCCGACCTCATCGAGCTTATTTTTTTTTTTTAAATATGACGTGTAAAAGTGATTCTGATATCCTATTTACAGAATAAACAATTTCATTTCATTTCATTTCATTATTTAGTTTGTGTGATTTTTTTTAATTCATTTTACGAATTATTTTATTATAATTTTTATATTTACTGGCCAGTAGCCCTACCCGTGTGTTAAATTAATGTCGCCATTGTAGCGGCACGTTGTATTATAATAAAGGTAACAATCTATAGTAAAACAATCCCTCAAATTTGTTATTTCCTAGTGAAAATATCACGTTTTATTCGTGTCTAGCCGCTTATTTTGACGCTGTTTGTGTGGAAATCCCCTCTTTGTATGCTCTTTGTATGTTTCCGAGAATTATGACATTGTGTCGGCGCTGTTTGTTACAAACATGGTAACTGCTTTATTAGGTACGGTGGTGGGCTTGAGTTTGTTTTTTAGTTGAACAGTGAGAAAAATCTTTAGGCTCTGTCTTATTAATTGTGTATATTAAAATATTTTAGTACCAAGTGCAATTAGGGTTTATTAATCGAAGATGTCAATAATTTCAATTGTGAATAAAAACTTTAAAAAAAAAAACAACCAACTTCCAAAAAAAACACTAAAAAAGTGAAAAATAACTTTAATTTCGGAAGTCGGTGTCTTTGCTTTTCAATATCTGTTTTTTTTTGTAAAAAGTTTTTATTTTTCACTTTTTAGTTGTGGTACCTACCCCATACAAATCCGAATACCACTACCTGCTATGTAAATAACAGTGAAGGAGTCGAACAGGATATCATCTAGATAAACTAAGTGGGAAAAATACGTAATATTGAAGCTAACTCAAAAATTACGCAAGCAAAGTTAATAAAATTTATATGGGACCACCTCGGAAGCATGACCTACCAAACAAAAAAAGAATCATCAAAATCGATTCATAATTGGCGGAGTAATCGCGTAACATACAAAAAAAAAAAATATATATATACAGACGAATTGAGAACCTCCTCCTTTTTGAAGAAGTCGGTTAAAAATAAGGTGTCATTTTGTTCAACTTTGAAAGGTTTCGGTCAAGCACTTGTACAGAAACTTGGCTAAATGTCAGAATTTCAATTCCCGTACCTAAACTATGTACATCTTAAATTTTTGTGAATTTTTTGACATTGTTTGTCGCTGAGATGTGATCACAACTAGATTTTGAACGATTTTAATAACGGTAGGACCCTCTTCAGATAATATGTATCCTAGGTCAAATTTTATTTCCTTTCTTTCTTTAGATATAAATATGGCAAACTGTTAAAATGTACTTATGAATAGTACACACGACTACACATCAAGCTATACATTTCCAGTTTATGCTGATCTAGCATTGTATAGGATTTCCGTACAATGCGAGGTCAGCGTATACTGGAAATGTATAGCTTGATGTGTAGCTGTGTATACCTGTACAATGTACCGACATAATTATCAATTATAACATTCCAATCCGGGATGGGAGGCTATGCAAATGTCCCTTCTCTGCCCCCCCTCCTCTGAATTGGAAGAACACTTTTCACATCCATAATACCTATTTACATTTTAAACGACATTTTAGTTCAGTTTTTTCAAGCTCATTCAATTAAAATTAACGTCGGCTTGCATACGTTCTGTATGATTACCGTTGACCGCTAGCAGCCCATTTCGTAGATTTTATTTTCGTGAGTATAAAAAAATGCAATTATTATAATTAACTATCTGCGTCCCGCCGTTTCACCCGCAAAAAGTATCCTATGTCCTAATCCTGGTCATGATCTATCTGTGTACCAAATTTTATTCAAATCTGTTTAGCCGTTTTAGCTTGAAAGCGTAACCGCCGCGCACTTGATACTGTTGCGCAGATATACACTGAGATTTCGAAGCGCGTCGCTCGTTTCGGCCGTTTTCTATGAAGATAGAATACTGTTACTTATTTATACTGTGCTTCTGATATGATATAACATGAAACTATATACAACTACCAGGTATAAACTACTAGCTACCTTCGGTTTCACTAGCATTGTAAGGAACCTAGATGATGCACCAACATGTAAATAGTTTTGTTTCCAACCCAGAGGACATGGTCTCTAGGGTTGCGGGAAAGCCAGGGTTGCGGGAACACCAGGGTTGCAGGAAAGTCCAGGGTTGCGGGAAAGTCCGAAAGGGATACCGAGACACTTGGCAACAGGTAGTCAGTATAAGTCTGACACGCTGTCCCGCTCCGCCCAGAGCGGGAGAAGACATATGATGATAACCCACCCTCAAAAAGAAAAAGAACATGGTCTTACTATGTGCCAAATTTTATCCAAATCCGGTCAGCCGTTTGAGATCGATTGAGTGACATATTTTTATGCTTGTTACATAAAAATATCTTCACAACCAGTCCTTCTGCCCACCTCATAACTCTATCCAGACTGAAGACCCCGGTAGTTATCGCCAAAAACACAACAACGGCAATTAGTTTTAATGAAAAGTTTTAATCAGGTCAACTATAATTTTGTGCATGTGTCGAGAGCGTTAAAATTAATTATTACGTCGACACTGTTACAATAATATGTACGCTAAAACATTGTTGTGTGGATCAAGTTGTGAACTTATTACAAAAAATATACAGGGCGTAAAAAGATCCATCACATAGCCAACTACTTATTCTGTCGATCAAATTTAGTAACATTGTACAAAAATAATTGCTGGGAAACGACTTTTATTTTTAACCGACTTCTTCAAAAAGGAGGTGGTTCTCAATTCGTCTGTATGTTTTTTTTTTTTTTTGGTTGTTTATGTTACGCGATTATTCCGTCAATTATGAATCGATTTTGATGATTCTTTTTTTGTTTGGTAGGTCATGCTTCAGAGGTGGTCCCGTATAAATTGTATTAACTTTGCTTGCGTAGTTTTTGAGTTAGCTTCAATAATTACGTATTTTTTCCCTCTTTGTGTATGTAGATGATATATTGTTTGACTCCGTCACTGTCATTTACATGGCAGGTAGTGGTATTTGAATTTGTGTGGGGTAGGTACCACAACTAAAAAGTGAAAAATAAAAACTTTTTACAAAAAAAAACAACCGACTTCCAAAAAAACACAAAAAAAGTGAAAAATAACTTTAATTTCGGAAGTCGGTGGCAAAAAACGTTAATTGTAAAGCAAAGACACCGACTTCCGAAATTAAAGTTATTTTTCACTTTTTTAGTGTTTTTTTGGAAGTCGGTTGTTTTTTTTTGTAAAAAGTTTTTGGTGTGAAAAATTGCTGTTTACGATAGTGCGCAACGTAACGCACGCATAACATTGTGGTTATGGGTTAAGCATCGGTTCCGGGTGCGTGGTGGTGTTTAAAATTACGATAAATGCTTATATGCTATGTTAGTGTTGTTAGTACTTGACTTGATTACGAACGCTTTTAACGTGCTACGTTTCTCTACATTGTACTCACATGCATAATTTCAACATAAATGATGTAACCAATATATTGTAACAATATTTCGATTTAAAAGAGTTTCCGTGGAGTTTCGTGCCCGTTCTTCTCCATAGGAACCTACTATTACGCTTTGGAATGGGCAACTAGCTTCATCTTTCTGACTGACCGACCCCTTGACAATTCAAAAGTGCCTGTAATTGGTTTATGGACTGCCCAAAAAGTAGAGTAATGTTTTCAGAGTTCTTGTATGTATGTGAGTTTCTTTATTCCACCATAACATTAAATTGCCTGAACGGATTTGGATGTATGGGGTATCATTAGAATCCTTACATTTTCCCGAGTGACATAGGTCATGTTTAATGAAAAATGAATAAAAATAAAAATAAAAAAACACGACTAAAAAGTAAAAAACAAGTTGAAAAAATTGTCAGTGCAGTCGGGGGACCGTTCTGTGGAACACTTTTTAATCTAAGAGGTCCCCCGACTGCAATGACAATTTTATCAACTTGTTTTTTACTTTTTAGTTCGTTTTTTAGCAAGGCAGTCGTGTTTTTAAATTTTTTAAATATTTGAAATAAATGCTTTGAGTTTGAGTTTTTGACTTAATTAGTTTAAAAGTGACAGTTGAATATTGAAGTCCGCTTGTCGCTTATGCCTTGTCCCACAAAACAACAGGGAATAAACAATCTCAAAGTTGTGTGGAGCTGTTAATAATAGATATATTAATTTAACTTCAGATATTACCTTATGACACTATGTTCAGCCAATGGCCCGGGAGGGAGTACTGCTATAGTAGCGCTGATTAGTCATGGTCTAGTTTGCGAGCTGACGCTGAAATGAATAAGTATTCATAAAAAACATAACCCTTCTTTGCAGTCGAGTAAAAATGTGAGTACGAACTGCCTCACACATTATTGCATTTACTGCTACCGCGATAATCAGAATTATAATTATAGCAAAGCACAAAAAATACTAATTATATATAACTGGGGTGCTTATAACGCATATTATGCATGACACAAAATTATATAATCACAATCAAAATTATTATTATTTAGTATATATATGTTATTTACTGTGTATACAGGGTGTAAGGGTAAACACCGTTGTCACTCAAATCATGGGTAGTTGACACAAATATAAAAATAAATGACCGAGTAACAATAAAAAAAACGTTATTATTATCATTAAAAGATCTAAAAAAGTTTCTATCCGACACTGTGCTCGCTAGCGAAACAGCTGACTGACTGAGGGCGGGGTCGCGCTCGCAGCCTGTCAGGTCACGTCCCGCGGCACCCACCCGTGTTGAGACGCAAGTTCGTTGCCCTAGCGCCCTAGGGTGAAAGGGTGAAACACTCTTGTAGTAAAATGTTTTTTTAATTTTTTTTATTTGTCATTTGCCATTGATTTTACGTTCTATAAATGAAACCAAACCACTGGTTTCAAGGATAACGGTGTTTACCCTAACACCCTATATATACATCGTGACATCATCACGTCAACGCCGGCTGTCACTGAAAACCAGCGCTGGGGCTCTGTCTCGCATAGGGTCGCAGCATTATGCTAAGCGATAGCCGTTTTGCGTGAATGTGAAGCATATTTTCCCCCAATTTGTTATTTTCGTGTATTTGTTTCTTAGCATCATGTTTGCCGTAAATAAACTTTTTTTTTTTCCTTCGTTCTTTTCTTCTTACATAAATAATTAAATAAAATCTCACCAGTTTTCACCGAAGATTTAGAATTAAAAGTCACCCAGCAGGCAGCAGAGTGTAGTTACAAAATAAAATCATCGGTTGTGCAACGGGTTCATAGCAATAGGCTTGCGAAACGTGAATAAACTATCTATTTCGCCTGCAATCAGAAGCCAGCCATAAAAAGGCTACTGCTAGAAATAAGTATAAATACGAAATAAATGTACCTCAATATAGATTGCAAATATTTAGGAGGAATTTATACGTTAGTGCCATTGGTGTAAAACAAATTACCTAATTCATTTAAGGAACTTCCTATCCCCATGTGCAAGAAAAAGCTGACCAGTTGGTTATTGGATAACTGCTTTTATGACATTCGCGAATACTCCAAGTATTCGCGAATGTCATATTGCAAAAATCCAAGATGACATGGACTTAATTTTGACATTTTAAAGTAACGATTACTTCTACATTATATAATAATACCTACTAATTCTTGTTGGACTTATTTGTAAATCACAATTCTTTTTACTTTTACTTAGTCAAGAATGACAAATGAATATTTTTACACCTTTATATTTTGTGGTAGAGTTAGTAAGAACTAACAAAAATACTAACACATACTATGTAATACTACATTCTTTCAAATAAATAAATTCTAATTCTATACTCTACTCTGTCTACCCCTCTCGGAGAAAATGGATCTGTTATGTTATGTACTATCTAAGATCGACAATTTATCGACATCGGAAATTACTAGCGAAATACGGTCTATTTTGGCAACACAATCATTTCGTTTATATATTATGTGTAGCAATTTTATAGCATACAAATATAATAATATACAAAATATTGCAGTAAATGCAGTTGAGGATGCTGCCCGCGGCTCTACGTTAACATGCATCGAATCTTGTGAGGGAGATGGCATTTTATAGTAGTTTATCTGTGGGTAAATATTACAGTACTTTAGCGAAGTTTCGTGACAGATTGCGCAAGAAATGCATAGGTTTGGCGCACCTAAACAGACTGGGATTTTTGCTAGTTAATTAATTCAGGCGTGACTTTACGGAAATCCATTATAAAATACCCGAACACGAGGTGTTCGGGTTCGCGACTGGTCAATCGTCATCCTGAGGATGCCTCATTGAGAGGTGAAACACGTGTCGATTTCTAACAGGGTTTTTATGACTCTTATTTTCAATTGTCCTGCGATAGATACACTGTTTAGTCAGTCTAAAGCGTGATTTCTCAAAAAATATCATGAAAGCTTGTCATCTGAGTCACTATGATAGAGCAAGCAAATAACGTACGTAGAATTTATCATAATTTTATTTATTTTGTTATTCCCTATACTCCATTCGAAATAAGATATGATTTTTTTGCAAACCTTTCCGTTCAACCGATTTTGAATTCTATACCGTAAGCATAAGGAAGGCATTAAAAGCAAAAAAGTGATGGTTACAATACCAACTGTTTACTGCAGCTGCCATTGTTCATGCTACAAACGCAATAGAACTCAAAATCGGTTGAACGGACCGTAAAAAAGGTTTGGAAAAATTACTGATCTTATTCTTCAATATTTAATCGAATGGAGTATAGTGGGATTCATAATAATATGTCCGTAGGTGTGTCCATCATCACAGTGTGCCCTATCAGACTATCAGTGCTGCGGTTTTTTTAAATTTTATTTTAGTTTTTTTGATAAATATGATTTTGTTAATTTTTTTTTTCAAATAAAATTATTTTCTTTCTTTCATAGCCATACGAATATGCAAGGTATGTACAAGATATGTCTCAAATTGTCAAAGTTCCTTTGCATACTGTGCCGTTACATGAAACACTAATAACATTTTATTGCGGAGTATATTATTATTAGAGTTCGTCCATGATGAAATATATCGTAGAAAAGTCTAAGGTGAACAGAAGGATAGAAAAATGAAATATGTAATATAACAAAGCTTTAACAAGAAAAAATACGTTAAAACATCCACATATTCTACGAACATAGGAGTATGCAAATGACATGTTATTGGGAGTGAACCCAAATGATTTATGTGCCGGAGAGCATTGACAAAAAAGTCTACGTTACCAGTAAGTCGTGTCTGATCCGCCTGCATTTACATTACTTTTGTTGATACATACGGGACGAAATAGCACAGAACACAATGAATTTTAGAGATGTGACAATATGGTTTATAAAAAAACACAAAAAAGTGAAAAATATCTTTAATTTCGGAAGTCCGTGTCTTTGATTTTGATCTTTCGTTTTTGCCATTGACTTCCGAAATTAAAGTTATTTTTCACTTGTAAGTGTTATTTTTTTGGAAAACAGTTTTTATTATTCACTATTTAGTTATGGTACCTACCCCACACAAATTCGAATACCACTGCTATGTAAATAATAGTGACGGGAACTCAAAACATAGTTCTTAAAGGCTAAATGGGATAAATATGTAATCAAGAAGCTAACTCAAAAATCAAGTTAATAAAAATATGGGACCACCTCCGAAGGCTTGACCTTCCAAACACAAAAATAATCATTAAAATCAATTAATAATTGGCGAATTAATCGCGTAACAAACCAAAAAAAAAACATACAGACAAATTCAGAACCTCTTCCTTTTTGAAGTCGGTTAAAAACAACATGGATCTGAAAGTGCAATGAGGGTCTTACAGGTTAAGTCGCCATAATATAGCTGTTCCCGCCTCCAAGACTATGTGTGCAGGATCGGGTTTCTTCATCCATAAATGAAGCGACTTATGTGGTAACAGCTGTACCTATATTGTAAAAAAAATCGTTTAACAACGATTTGCCAGGACGCCTAGCAGTCGGCGGTTCGCAAGAGAAGGAATACAGTACAAAATTTTAAACGGAAGCGCGAGTGATTGAGACCGAATGTGACCGACCGAAGGAACGAGCGGATTCAAAGTTTATGACAGTTTTCTTCACTTCCTGGTTAGCATTAAAAGTATTATTAATAAGCAATTTGGCTTGCATATCCGACTACCTAGACATATTTGAGCCTCATCTATCACGGAGTTTTTTATCATGCTACCACTATTGGACTAGTATCCTCCTCAGAAGCTTCTAGGCTATCTCCAGCTCGACCCAATACCCTCCCTTATCACCCCACGCATCTGCGTAACATCTCGGTGAGTTTATGTGCGTACTATAAGCCACAGATCACAGGCTCGCACGTAACGAGGCGTAAATCCAGACGTGGCATACGCGCGGTGGGACGAATTTCGACCCGTGTTCACTTGTATTGGGTCGTTAATTATAGTTTTTTTTTTTAAAGAAAGAAAATACGTTATTCAGCACAGACTAAAAGGCACACAATATACAGCAGATAACAAAATAAAATAAAGAAACAAATAAAAAGGTAAAGTAGGACATTATCAGGGGAGTGTTCTTCACGGCTGCGCCAAAAAGGCCTACCGTTTTTCTTACTTGTAGCGTTCTAAAAACGACTTTGTAATGTCAGAAGGCCAAAAACGTTCACATTTAAGTCGCAATCTGTCAAACTTGCCAAAAATTGATAGTGTTTTTGACAGATCGCGAACGTTCTTAAAAAATACGGTTTGGAAATCTAATACAAACTAATATGAAGTGACAATTAAGGTTAATGTATTCCTTCCTATTTTGTGAATCTGAGAACGTTGTAGGCTTCGTGGACTGTAGATTTGTGGAACATTTCCTATTTTATTAAGTACCTGGTACTTGTTAAAAGGCCTACACTGTCCTCCCATGCCTATTAACACTGTAATTTGAAAATATTGTAAAAGCCAATTATTTTTAAAAGAGTAACCGTGGAGTTTCTTGCCGCCTCTTCTCCATAGGAAACGACCAATTGGAACCGTGCACCTAGCTTCTGACGTTTCATAAGTGCCCATGTAGGTTTATGTGAAATGAAATATTTTGATTTTGAAAGTAATGTTAAGTTTGGCTTGGAATTTTACGATTAATTACTTGGCAGACTGTGTCCTTTTTAGGGTTACCTAAGCCAATGCCGTCTGGCTGTCTCTCACAGCCACTTCACAGAATATGTGGTACAATGGCCTCTCAAAAATACAATAGACGTAGATATGTTTAGTAACCAATTCCGCTTGACTATTCTTCAAGAGTCCGCTAGACGCCAAGTCACTTTGCGTCCAGCGCTCGGTGTGGTAACACGTCGCGTTCTGGTTTGCAATTGGTCAATCGTCATCCTGAGGATGCCTCGTTGAGAGGTGAAACACGTGTCGATTTCTTACAGGGTTTTTTAGGACTCTTGAAGAATAGTCAAGCGGAATTGGTTACTAAATATATCTACGTCTATTGTATTTTATAATGGATTTCCGCAAAGTCACGCCTGAATCAATTAACTATCAATGGCCTCTCCTTTTAGGCGGTATATAAATATAAAAAAGTTACACTACAATTGTGTTGGTGGTTCGTAACCCTTAGTCCGAGTCACACTATAGGCCGTAAAAAGTTACACTACAATTGTGTTGGTGGTTCGTAACCCTTAGTCCGAGTCACACAATAGGCCGTAAAAAGTTACACTACAATTGTGTTGGCGATGCGGAACTCTTAGTCCGAGTCACACTATAGGCCGTAAAAAGTTACACTACAATTGTGTTGGTGATGCGGAACTCTTAGTCCGAGTCACACTATAGGCCGTAAAAAGTTACACTACAATTGTGTTGGCGATGCGGAACTCTTAGTCCGAGTCACACTATAGGCCGTAAAAAGTTACACTACAATTGTGTTGGTGATGCGGAACTCTTAGTCCGAACCTGAGTCTGGAACCTGAATCCATACTAATATTATAAATTCGAAAGTAACTCTGTCTGTCTGTATGTTATCTTTTCACGCCGCAACCACTGAACGGATTTCGATAAAATTTAGCAAGGATATAGATGGCATCCCGGGGAAGGACATCGGCATACTTTTTATCGACATACCACGCGGGCGAAGCCGCGGACGGTAGCTATTAATAAACGCTTTGAGTTTGAAAGAAACTAACTAGATGAAAGTTCCAGAATCCAGTAACACTGTATAACCTGAATGATTATGATGCGCTGTCCCACTCCTGGGCAAAGGAGTCCCTCCATACGTACCATCAATGCTCGGGTACCGGTTAAATCAAACCGTATTTGGAAGTGTATTGGTTTTTTCAGATTTACCGGTTTAGAGCAATATAAACCGGGTTTTAAATCAGAACGGCATTTTCACAAGTTGCAGCGCTTTTACCGACATGCCGCTCGTCGAATAACCGGTTAATTTAGGTTTAAGGTTTAAGTTAACGTTCGCGTTCTTTATAAAAGTATGGAGGAAAACCGGTTTTAACCGGTAATTTTTAAACCGGTTCCTTGCCTACCGTCATTCGCAAGCCCGCGCGTCCTTCTTCCAGTTTGGACGGAACCTGTCCAGCTCGTACCACAATCCTACGTGGCCTGCCGCGACTACGATAATTACTTTGAGAAATTACTGCACCAATTATTCAATTAACTGTGACAGATATAAGTATATCAGATATATGAGATAACCACAAAGCTTTGCTTGAAGCTTAAAGCATCAACAGGCTGTCATCACCTCAGTCGCTCGACAATATGGTTCAATCCATGGTTATAAGCCCAGCCCGTCAAATATACCTTTACGTATGCCGTTTCCCTTTGAGCAGTGGTCCATTAGGTAAGTAGTACGTTATACAGGGTGTTCTCGGTAAGCGGTGGTAAGCAGTTAGTTCTCTATGATGACGGACGCACTCACGCGGGAGATCACTTATTAATTCACGAGTAGGTACAGAGTAGGGTGCGACAGAGGCTGCATTGTAGTAAATGTAGTTTTGTTGGAAGTAGTTTCTTTCTTTCTTTCTTTCAAATATTTTAGACTGTGTTGTTTTGAGTAGTTTAATAGTGGAATATATACGAAATTCTGTAGTGTGTGTAGTGACTGTTTTAAGCCCCCAGATGAATTATTTCGTAATATGAATCGCACGCAGATCATATTAGGAATTGTCTGTTTGTGACATTTTACGATAATTCATAATATTTTCCTGTTATGATTCTGCCAAAGTGACTGTTTTAAGCCCCCCGAATTGGAATTGGTTCGAAACAAAATATGTCTAATCCATTGTTTCATGAGTTCGTTACGTTGTTGAGCAGATTTTTTATCGAAAAGATATTTTTTCTAATCAATTCCAATTCTGACCAATCGTACATTGCGCAATTAGGGTGCAGGTTTCCTCACGATGTTTTCCTTCATCGATGTCTGTAATGTCAAAAACTTAGAAAGTACCTTCATAAATGAATTGAAAAAAGTAACATTGGTAATGGCCCGAATTTGAACCCACAAGGAGACGCGAGGCGATTCCACCACTGAACCATTACGACATGATATCAACATCTGTTACCCCCTTTTAAACCAACCCTCGTAGTCTCTGCCCGCCCCTACTCTGTGCCCCCTACTAATGAGTACAGTTAATGAACAAACATCAAGACAGTTGACACAAACAGAGTCGCTAATAAATGGGGTTGAATTATTAATTCAGGCTACGGTACTAAGTCGCTTCGTTCGAACTTTGAAGAGTAAGACGATTTTAATGAACGCCAGTGTTCGAAGAGTTAAGTCGATATTGATAGTGTAATAATTAAGCCTTTTGTGTTTTGGAAACGGAAGGTTTTGTAGATACTAACTAATTTATAAATGCGAAAGTGAGTTTGTTTGTTTGTTACGCTTTCACACTAAAACGGCTGAACGGATTTGGATGAAATTTGGCACCGGGGTAGACCATGATCTGGAGAAGGACATAGGATATTTTTATCCTCATATTCCCACGGGATCGACACTTACGCGGGTGAAACCGCGGGGCGCAGCTAGTGCTTCAATAAATCTCATTAGAATTCTTGTTACATCGTCTTAATTTGTAGAATCTTTTCTCACTATTTTACGTCTTGAAATTTTGAATAGTAAAAACATTACCCTCCTCTGGGTTTCCCCGCAGTTTGGAAACCCAGTTGTCTGATCGATGACAGCCTGTATTGTAAAAGATAAAACCCATGGCCACAAGCTTTGTGGGCCACATCTTTAAAAATTCCACTGTCAATCTGCCTAGCGTTTTCCCAACTATGTTGGGGTCGGCTTCCAGTCTAACCGGATGCAGCTGAATACCAGTATTTTACATGGAGCGACTGCCTTTCTCACCTCCACAACCCAGTAACTGGGTAATACGATACCCCTTGGTTAGACTGGTTGTCAGACTTTCGGGCTTCTGACGACTCGTAAGGACTGTCAAAGATCCACAAATGACAGCCGGGACCAACGGCTTAACATGCTTTCCGAAGCACGGAGGAGTCTCGATATGTGAAAATGTGTAGTGTAGCTTAACCTGATGGATTGACCCGAGCGGCTGTTATTACTTAGCCACGAGCTCCTCCTTTAATAATTCCACTGTAAGGTAACGAAATTCCATCACCACCATACAACAAGCTATTTATTTGATTATTTAATTTCACTATACTCCATTTGAAATAAGATTAGACATTAAAATAAGCCTTTTTTACAGTCCGTTCAACCGATTTTGACTTCTATTACGTTGGTGGCATGAGAAATGGCAGCTGCAGTAGACAGTTGGTATTGTGTAACGTTTTTTGCTATTAATGCCATCCTTATGCCTACGGTATAGAAGTTTAAATCGGTTGAACGGACTGTAAAAAGGATTTTTTTATTTCAAATGAAGTATTTTTTTTTTAACTTACATATAACACATTTGGGTGTGCATTCATAAAGAAGACGGCCATTGGCAAGTTCCCACGGGAAAGCTGTTGCCCTTCATCTCACCTGATGGTTGTGATGAACAGGGCGAAGGTGGAAGCGAGCTTCACCCCGAATCCTCAATCACAGAGGAAGTGGCTATCTTACCTGCAACTGCCGAAACTCAATAATGCTGTCAACATTGTTGTTTCGGCGAGAGATTTAGATACGCACACAAACATAACAAAAAATATGTACAGTACACATTTTTTTTTTTTTTGGGTGGGAAATCGTCATATGACTTCTCCCGCTCTGGGCGTAGCGGAAGGGCGTATCAGACTCTTACTGACTAAAACCCACCCGTGTTCCTTCGGTTGCCTGTTGCCAGGGTCCCGGTATCCCTTTCGGACTATTCCGCAACCCTGGCAGATGTAAAGTACACATAAGCCGGAGATTTTCTAAAACTCCACTTGCCATATTGAGCGAACGGCTTCTCAACAAATTCATGAATCAAACCTGACGTCATACGAAATCCTGCATCGCGCAATTAGAATTTACCGCGCCAAGGAAATATATACAAGATCCCGACATCAATCGTTGGGCAATTACCCGCCAGACACGACACAAGATCGGGTCGGAGGATCTCCCCTTTTCTATAGACGATGAGAGAACTTTACACCCTGTTCCTCATACTTCTAAAGGATAAACAAAAATCCACCTTTAAATTCCCAAAACAGGCCATATTTTCCGCTAAAAAAAAACACAAAAACAAAATCAAAAGATTACCATAATCACATCATTTCTAAGCTGGAAATATTCTCGATCTTGTTCCAAGGCCCCTTGGCTTGTAAATCTTGGGCACTTAACTCAAAAACTAATATAAGTTGTTCGCCCTTAGGGGTTATTGGTAAAAAATAAAACTTCCCTCTAACTGTATTCTGTTAACGTAAAAATGGATGTAGGGTGCCTTGTGTTTTTGTTTTTCGTGTACTCTCCCTTTTGACATAACATAATATGTTTTCCGTTAAGGGTAAGGCAGAGGTGTACATGTAGTATCCCGGCGACGTGGTCTACAGGTATAATATGTCAAAATAAATGGTTCTGCCAGAAATACGTTAATATTATAGTATGCCTTGTCGGCTAAAAATGTCTTTAGCTATTTCTTCAAAATGCGAAAATGAGTACCTAAACAACATTTTTACGAATTATTTAGGTAGGCTCTCTCTCCAGTGTCCAGAAATCAATACCAACACTTGGTGATCCTATAACGAATACCCGCATATAAGAGAAATTGAAAAGTTGTTCTAATGTGTTTTGAATAAATTGATAAACCGCTCGAGATAGACGACTTTGGACTCGCGCCCATCAACAGTTGAGCGGGACATCACTTCGGCGGTGGTTCTCAAATAGTTAGTTAAATAATTTGTTTACAAATACGGTAATACCTAATGTTACACAAAATATAAAAAGCCTTCGATGATGCAGATGAAAATATACATATACAACATCACGACTGTATACCCTTTTTTTTTAAGGGTAGGAAATCATCTAATGACTTCTTCCGCTCCGGGTGAAGCGGAAGGGCGTGTCAGACTTTTACTGACCAAAACCCACCCGTGTTCCTTCAGTTGCCTGTTGCCAAGGTCCCGGTATCTCTTTCGAACTTTCCCGCAAACGACTGTATGGGATAGGGATAGGCATAGTTTTATATTAACTCAAAACTAAAAATCTCCATCAAAACAAAACAATTCCTATTTATTTTTCCCAGACTTTACCTTCATCCGTAAACACAGTACCCTCCCAGACTTGGCGCAGTCGGCTAACCCCTCTTGAGTAAGACGAAACTTTTTCAATTTCCCTCGCAACCACCTCGTAAAGTACCATTATCCTGAGCTAACAGTACCTTCTGCGTATGATGAGAGCAGTTTCAGCATCAGAAATGATAATAAAAAAATATTTATGGCATGGGAATGTTTCGTATATTTGTATGTATATGTTCGGTAATGGTTTTATTACGTGGCCTGGCCCCTCATGGTTAAGGCAATAATATATCGGGTGTAAGGGACAGCCCTCCTCAAACTGATGAGATGAATTCAGTATAATTCAAAATCAAAATCAAAATTCATTTATTCAAACTAGGCTGAGCGAACGGCAAAATTACATAAGACAGTCCCCCAAAACGCCCACCCTTCACCATTTCCTAGTGCTTTAGCTGGGAAGAAGAAGTGGCGCAACAAACTCCCCAGCAGCACAGCTGTCTGTTTAGTTAAAAAAAAAATGATTCTATATAAAAGTATGCAAAATCATTCACATTACGAAACAAAAAAATACATAAATCTAATTATTAGCCATATGTCAGCTAGCACACGCCATTATACCAACCAAAAAAATTTCGAGAACTGTAAGTACTCAAGCAGAAATAAAAAATAAATGTAAACATAAAATAATATCTAAATAAAAGCCTCCAGGCACAAAGGGCGTGCCCGCTTACTTAAAGCTATTTATAGCTATAACTAGAAGTTATAAATGATAAACTAGGACCATCGACGTAAAAATAAATAAAAAGTTAATTACTAATAACAATAACAAAACCAAGATCAGCAAGACGACCAGTCACCACAAGCAGCACCCGTTCACGAGCATAACGCAAAGATCAGCCATTACCCCGCCATATTTGAGAGAAGGAGGCAACCCGACCCCCAATTATCATACTAAGACGGCTGGTACATGAAATTATTTCAGGAACGTTATGGGAATCCAATAAACCTGATTTGTTTTATTACCTCACACGCAATGTATCGTTACCGTGGCACAACCCACATAGCCGCACTCCCCGTGGCGGAGGGGGGCGCGCTCGCGCCGCGTTATTTATCAAAATAAATTTTGAAGTTCACGCGACGTTCGCTATAGTATTTCAACATCCATTGCTGGTTTTTTTAAATTTTTATTATAGCTGTTTTATTTACATAAATGGACTGCTGCCTACAGATAAAATAATTGTACATTGAAATGATTAAAAAAAACATATTCCTGAGAAAATTTTCGGTGGAATAGGATTCAAAATAAGGAGCTGAATGCCCCCTGTTAATTTGTGGAGGGCTGTCCCTTACACCCTGTATTATTTCTGGACTTTAAAAGAGAATACCTCAGTGGTCGCATGTGCTACTGCTGAGCTTGAGGTTGAGTTCGTTGGTCGGGTTCGATTCCCAGGTAACGTGTCAATTTCCATGAGGAATATCTCAGTAGCAGCCCGGAGTCTTGATTTGTACCCGGTTGATGGCAATTGGTTCGCCGGCTAGTACATCGTCTGCCTCGCCTTTTCCCAACTATGTTGGGGTCGGCTTCCAGTCTAACCGGATGCAGCTGAATACCAGTATTTTACATATGCGAATGCCTATCTGACCTCCACAACCCAGTATCTGGATAATACGAAACCCCTTGGTAAGACTGGTAGTCAGACTAGGTAAGACTTTGAAGCTTCTGACGACTCGTAATGACTGTCAAAGATCCACGGATGACAGCCGGGACCAACGAATTAACGTGCTTTCCGAGGCACGGAGGAATCTCGGTATGTAAAGATGACCCATCCACGGACCAACCCCGGCAAGCGTAGCATAGCTTAATAAAAACATCCTACCGCCATTTATCAGTCCCCATCAAAGGCTAAAATACAAACCGTGTACCTTTCCTTCACTCCCAATATTTGATTGTTTCCTTTATAATACCGTGACGTCACAGATGACGTCATCGCTTCGTGTATGAGTGACGTGTTGATAAATTATATGATGATAACACTTCGTTAACGGCCTTTATTCGGAATTTTGGCTACATATGGGCTCGTCACATGTTTGGCTTCCAATTATTTTTGGTCTCATATTTTTAAGAGGTGTGAGGTTTAATATTTTAACTTCCCGCAAAGCAAATGAATCTAAACTATTATTAATACAATTAAGGGTTCCGTAGTTGGGATGAATTTGTCCCAAGAACAAACTTAACATTGTAAGTTGAAAAACTTGTTCTCCAATACATATTGTATGACAAAACATGTTTTTGCAACTGCAAATGTAAGTTGGTCTAGCATTACTCGGTAACTTATAGAGCCTACTTAGCTGTGATAGGTTTCCTTTTAATTTCGTTATATATACTACTGCCGTGATTTTATCACATATACAAAACCAACCATTTCGCTGGCAGGGGGGGGAAACTTAACTCTAACCAAAACGACGATTGACTAATTGCAAACCAGAACGCGACGTGTTACCAAACCGAGCGCTGGACGCAAAGTACTTCACTTTGCTTCCAGCGCTCGGTGTATAATACAGAATAGTCAAGCGGAATAGGTTACTAAATAATTATCTACGTCTATTGTATTTTATCTATTTACCACTTTGTCGGCGTGATTTATAAATGTATACCGATACCAAATTTCAACTTTCTAGTTCTAAGAGTCTCTGAGCTAAGCTGCGGATAGACAGACAGACAGACAGACGGACATGGCGAACCTATAAGGGTTCCTTGTCTACTACGGAACCCTAAAAAGAGATAAGATTAGATTTTTTGTTTGTTTTTCGCTTTCCCTACATTTTGACGAGCTATGCGAAGATAGATTATGTAGAGAACAGCTGATTTTTTTTCTCGATTTTATTTCGATTGATAATCCAATATTTGTTTCCGAATGCAATATTTTTCAAACCTCAATACTTAAAAAAAAACAGATTAAAAAGATAAGTTTTCTCTAACAATACACACTCGTAGACAGACATTCTTTTCTTACCCAGAAAAATACACTTAGGTCAAAACACAAACCTCACAAATTCTATTCTCACAAACCCCACGTAAAAGTTTTAACCTCCCTAACAATGTGGTTTATCCCTTAACCAACACTTCTGCCTACCCGAAAAGGGATAATAGTACGTCATATAAACACATTGTTGACGGACATAAAGTGGGACTCATAAACTTAACGATGAACTTAAGCTACGGCGTAGTAAGCTACGGTGCTACGAGCTCTACGATGCTACGAAGCTACGAGGTCTACGAGACTACGAGGTCTACGGCGTAGCGTTAAAGATTTTAATGATGTCGAATGGTTTATTTTTGTTTTATTTGTGGCTTCATGAGTGGAAGGCGCATAGTTTTTTTTTCTATAATTAGAATTGGTACTAGACTTCAAGGTTTATTTACTAAATTTATTTACCAGTACATACTTATAAACTATCCTCTTATTCTATTGAAATTCAAAACTACGCTAATCCAGCTCAAGATCAAAGTGTTACCACCGACGTGCGGCCTATTGTACACGACATAAATAAAAAAACATTTTACAAAAAAAAACAACTGACTTCCAAAAAAAACAGAAAAAAGTGAAAAATCGAGCCACCTCTGAAGCATTACCTACCAAACAAACCAAAAAAAATATTTAAAAATGTAAATAATAACGAAATATAAGGAATTTTAATATAAACAATATGTATTGTAAATGAAAGAAAGGCAATATTAATATTTTGTTTGATTATAATATTTTTCCTTCAAACCCTAACTACTAAAAAGTAATCTAAAAACTGCTTACGATCATAAAAGGCTACAGTTTTATATCCCCTTTGTGATACAACGTTGATATCATTGAGGCGGCATAATTTCCCTAGAGATGGAAAGCAAGCGGCTGTTTAGGTGGTATTAAAAACTGCACCTTAAATTATAAAATGGAGAGACTTGATCTTAATATTTTAAAGCTCTATTAAATTCGTCACTAATACAGGTTGTAAGGTTAAACACCCTTGTCACTCAAACCATGGGTAGTTGACTTAAATATAGATAGAATAGAATACTCTTTATTATGTACACCATAAAAATTACAGACATAAAAGTCATTGGGCATTTTTGACCCGGTGCCTCTAAGTCCGCGTCCATCACTGAAATGTGGTTTGTTTTGAAGGTTTAGGGTTAACATTTCACGGAATGTTTTTATTTTAATCCAAATGTAAGGAAAAAAAAAATTATGGGCATTTTTGTCCCAGTGCCTCGAAGTACGCGTCCATTACTGAAATGTGGTTTATTTTGAAGGTTTAGGGTTCAGATTTCACGGAATGTTTTTATTTTAATCCAAATGTATGGGGAAAAAAAGTTATGAGACTTATTGATTTTCAATCACAACTACTAACTGTGATACGCTCTCTGGCGCTCGTAAAGCGCAATTCACATTGCAGTACAGAGTTCAGAGGCCCTCTCTTTCATACAATAAGCCCAATACCGGTTTCAATTTGCGTTGGCTCGCTAAAGTCGATCAGCAGGCTTATCACGCTGTCTTGTTTGATTGAGGAGTTCCCAACGCCACCTTCCGGCTCCATCATCAGACCCTAAACACCACCTAGTGTCAAAACACTTGTTAGTACATGAAAAATGAGTCCAAACACGATGGTGCTATCTTGTTTGATTGAGGAGTTCCTATGGCCAATTTCCGGCTCCATCATCAGACCAACAACATGGTATCAGTTGTTCAAAATGTCTTGGTAGTTGCATAAGTATGCCAAGTTACAGCACAATCAGATGCCAGGAAGTGCTTGAAAAATGGATGACAATTGGAGTAACCGGAAAGACATACGAACAGAGCAAGCTAATATAAAGCTTATAAAAATAAAATAATAGTGTTTTACTTCTCATAATCCTACACTCTCTAAAAATAATGTAGGTAGGTAACTGTTTTCAGGTTTGTTCGGGGATTAGTCATAAACTAGTATTTTTATAAATGAGGCTTGTAATGACGCGGGAGAAACTGCGCGGCAAACAAGATAGAAAAGCTCCTAAACATTCTTGTACCTTTTTAGGAAGATCTTTATGCATTTTTGTTCGCATTTTATATATTTAGAAGGATACATACGAAAATACGTTTTTTTTCTATTAATTCTGTATTAAAAATGTTTTCCCAGACTTTTGAGGTATGCGACTCATCTCATTGGGTAGTATTCATGGTATTTAACATACTCCGATTAGTTTCGTTAGTGGTCGCTGATGGGTCACAGGTCTGAACAAAATGCCCGTTTACCTTTGAAAATTTTAGACAATATTAATTTTCCAGTTTCTATCCTCCACCGTGCTCGCTAGCGAAACAGCTGACTGACTGAGGAAGGGGTCGCGCTCGCGGCCGGTCATGTCACGTCCCGCGCCACCCACCCGTTTTGAGACGCAAGTTCGTTGCCCTAGAGGGTGAAAGGGTGAAATACTCTTGTGGTAAAATGTAGATATTCTTTTTAAAAAAAGTTGTCATTTTCCATTGATTTTTCGTTCTATAAATGAAACCAAACCACTGGTTTCAAGGATAACGGTGTTTACCCTAACACCCTGTATTCATCCTACTCTTACACTTATCTAAATTTTGTTGGGATCAGCGCAATCTGTCTTTTCCCTCCTAAATTGAAGGACTTGGATAATGAACTATGTCATCTAGGCGTTACACGAATGTATTACTCGATACGAAGTAAGGGACAGTTCACACCGAGACGCGACGCGACGCGACGATGCTTGAAGAGGCCAGTGGCGCGCCGCCGCGAGATGCATCCCTACGTCTCGAGGTGCAGCCACAAACAATAATTGTTAATTACTATAAAAACACCCCCAAAAACTTTTTTTTTGTATATTGACAGATTTTGAGCTAAGCTACAATACAAAATAAAATTCACAACTATAATTATGTCTATTGTTTGAATATAGCGAATGCGCAAGCTTTGTGCTTTTTGAAAGGCAATTTTCGTAATCATAAAATTAAAAAAAACATTATAAAAGTACTTTAAAATAGTTTATATTTAAGTATTTAGAATATCGCTAGTCCATGTCCGGACACACTTTATAGTATACTATACAGTGTGTGAATAGTATACTATACAGTCTATGACACTGAATCTATGAAACTGTAAACTGTCTATGAAACTGTATCGGATCCAGAATCACTTACAACTTTAGATATATCAAAAAATATACAAAGTGCAAACATTCAAGAACCACAAGAAACACATTAAAAAAAATTAAAGTAATAAAAACTAAAACCCAACTACGATTAAAAAGGTATAAACAAGACACCACAGACAGACAAATTAAAAATACGGAGTCACACGTGTTAGGGCATAAATCGAACATTACGTGTGATTCCGGATTGTTAATTTGTCTGTCTATGGGGCCTTGTTTATACCTTTTTAATCGTAGTTGTTCTAGTTTTTATTACTTTAATTTTTTTTGAATTCTTTTGAGGTTATAATATTTATATTTTTGAAATGTGCTCATTAAGCCCTTTCATTTGATACCCAACATGGTACGAATAAACATTTTTTTTTTTTAGTTCCTGACTTTATGTCCTCTAGAGGGCGCCATTTTTAATTTAATGTGACGTCACATATAACCAGCGGACAATCAGGACGCTTCCAACGATACCTCATTTGTCAAATTGTGATGAGTCGTTTAGAAGATATGAGGGAACAGATGAACATACATACATACATACCGGTCAAAATCATAACCCTCCTTTTTTCTTAGCCGTATTCGGGTAAAAATAGCGTCACTTCGGAAGTACAATCTATTATTCCGATGAACTTCCAATCAAACACTTTATTAGAAACCCGTAGATGCAAAAAAATATGTATGATTTCTAACAGCAATGTTAGTAACATATTGTTATAGGATATGAATTATGTCATTACATCATGCCAAATGCAGATATAAAACAATTGTTCACAATTGTTTGAGTTTTTCATAAATTACTCATGAAGATTTCTGTATCATCTACATAGGCGAAAGAGACTTCGAAGTCTCTAACAACTATAGACTTTTAACTTCGTTATATAAGTAGCAGGTTTATGAGAAAAACTGGTTTTTGATAAAAAATCTAGACTTTTGGTCATACCAACTACTCTACTAGTCATCATCATCTGCCTAGCCTTTACCCAACTATGTTGGGGTCAGCTTCCAGTCTAACCGGATGCAGCTGAATACCAGTATTTTACATGGAGCGACTGCCTATCTGACCTCCACAACCCAGTAACTGGGTGATACGATACCCCTTGGTAAGACTGGTGTGCAGACTTTCGGGGTTCTGACGACCCGTAACGACTTTCAAAGATCCACAAATGACAGCCGGGACCAACGGCTTAAAGTGCTTTCCGAGGCACGGAGGAGTCTCGGTATGTAAAGATGGTCACCCATCCACGGACCAACCCCGGCAAGCGTAGCTTAACCTGATGGATCGACCCGTGCGGCTGTTATTACTTAGCTACTAAGTTAATCGCCATTGGACACTACTCAGCTAATTAAAAATGTCCGATAAAGATTGAGTAACAGTCGTTAAGAGCTAACTATTTATGAGCTAGGTTTATACGAGCGTTTTATTGGCTCTTTATGGTGAAGACTTCTTTTTGTGTGAGTCAAGCTTTATCACAATGTCAGCGAAGCAGGAGGATCTCCTGCCATGATGGTCCCAATATTGCCTCCAACTTTTTAACCGACTTCTTCAAAAAGGAGGAAATTCTCAATTCGTCTGAATGTTATTTTTTATTTTTTTGTGTGTATGTTACGCGATTGCTCCGCCAATTATGAATCGATAATTCTTTTTTTGTATGGTAGGTCATGCTTCCGAGGTGGTCCCATATTAATTTGATTAACTTTGCTTGCGTAGTTTTTGAGTGAGCTTCAATATTACGTATTTTACCCACTTAGTTTATCTAGACGATGTATTCATTTACTCCTTCACTGTTATTTATATCAGCTAGTGGTATTCGAATTTGTGTGGGGTAAGTACCACAACTAAAAAGTGAAAAATAAAAACTTTTTACAAAAAAAAACCGATTTCCAAAAAAAACACTCAAAACTGAAAAATAACTTTAATTTCGGAAGTCAGTGGCCTAAAACGAAAATTGAAAAGCAAAGACACCGACTTCCGAGTCCGACTTTGAGTGTTTTTTTTGGAAGTCTTTTTTTTTTTGTAAAAAGTTTTTATCATTATACTGTAAGACAACCCTAGTAGAAGACGATTTTTTTTTTTTTTAAAGAATAGATTAGGTCTTTATTGGCTTAGAATGTAGGTACATAAAATAAGTTGTTAAATTATATAATAGGATCCATGTACATTCTGCCTTAATATAGCATGAAAAATGTAATACAAAGTAGAGGATAAGATATCACAAAATATAATCATTTAAGAAATCCTGCACAGAATAAATCTACAAGTAATTCTGTGAAACGTATTTGAAATTTTTGCAACGGCAAGTTTTTAATTTGGTCTGGTATTTTATTAAAAATTACAGGAGCCATACAAATCACGTTTCTTTTTAATAAGCTAGTTTTAAATATATCGATATTTTTTGTTCCATATATCTATATTTTTAGGCGATATTTATTATTTCGATATATCGATGTATCGATATAAAATATCAAGTATCGAAAATGTAGGTATCAATAACGATACATTTCCAATAGCACCAGGGTTGTTGCCACTGACTAAAACCGCTGGAATTCAGAGCCGTAAAAAGTATACTTTTTTTTTCTAGTTTGGTACATAAATGATTTTAAAACTTGAATTATATACAGTATTTTTTTTTATTCCACCGATGTTTCGTTTTTTTTTTTTCGAGATATCGAAGTCGATACCGATTTTTTTTTTTTATATCGATACTTTTTGACACTTCTTGCATCCCTACTACTAGCAACAAAATGACATAGCTTCACGAATATATTAGGCAGAGGTTAGGCAGAGGTGTACATGTATACTACACTCGTATTTCGCCAGTATTGCGGACGGTGAGCAATGGGTAGCTCGCCGTCCGATAAGGACCAGGCCCGGGTCGACGGCGCGTTGTGTTCCACGCGCGCCTCAAAGAGATGTCAGCACACCTGACGAGGTCCGCTAGGGCCGATACATTGCAGTGTCGCGGAAAAGTCTGAAAGAGTTACCGTGGCCTCTGGCAACATACAGGCAACTGAACACGGAACACGGGTGGGTTTTAGTCAGTAAAAGTCTGATAAGTTATTTGATAATTCAATACCAAAAAAAAAAAAAGGTGTAGGTAGAGGTTTACATGTATAGTACACTCGTATTTATGAATCTCCCATGCAAAAGGAGGCAAGTCTAGAGCCATCAACCGGGCAATAGTCCTGGGGGCCTAAACCGGCCACATTAGCAATTCCTCTAAAAGCAGTTCATTTTCTGAATCCCAGCTGTCATTAGCAATTCCTCTAATTTGACTTATAAGCAATTCATAATTTGTGGACCATTTTACGAATCTCCATAGAACACTGTCAAACAGATGATTTACTTCGTAATATGAATTACACGCAGATCATAATTATGAATTGTCAGTTGGTGACATTTTACGATGATTCATAATATTTTCATATTATGATTCTGCTAAAGTGACCGTTTTAAGCCCCCAGTTTCCATGCGGCACTCTGCGGCTACTTAGAAAATCCTGAAAAATATAAATAATAATCATACTATAATAATAATTTTGGCTAGTTTGTACATATAGTGAATGTCACTCATTATTTTGTATTGTGCGTTTAGTTTGTGCAGAATAAACAATTTTTCTTTTCTTTCTTCTTTCTTATAAAACGTTAAAAGCACAAAGTATTTTGCAACTATAACAACATGCGATTACTTCACGCATTTATCCCCAAAGAAAGGCAAGGCAGTAGTATAAGTTACACATTTCGCCAGTTATTTTTAAGTCACTTATCAGGGTGAGCCAATTTTACTTTCTTATTAAGAAACTCAGTAACAGTTTACTCGACCTGGGGATCTGACTCAAAGCCCAAAGCCACAAGACAAAAGGAATTGCCATAATCACCACTTTTGACAAACAGATTGGTCATCAAGCTGAACTTCTTCCAAATATAATCCGTAAATAAACACCCATAGAAACCAAAGTAAACTTACCCATTCTCTTCCCACACAAACCAACGCCAATATTGGTTACAAAATCAACTCCCAACATTGGTGACAAACTCTATAAAATTAAGTGTCAGTCAATACACTTAAAACAGTCCGTTTTATGTGTTTGTTGGAATTCAAACGTTCTCGGGGGAATACATTTATATAGAGAATGGGGGTATTTGGATAAGAAAATGCAATTTTTCCACAGAACCTTCATGTGTCAATTCACTCGTCTCCAATAAAGTGGCCGTGTGTCACACCGAAGCGTAACATTATACTCTTGAGTGGCGGCCTTTGAAACAGTATTTTTGTCCTTCTCGAATGATAAAGAGTAAACTCTGGAACTCTATCCGAACGTAGTGTGCATCAATTGAGAACATACAAAAACTATAATTTAAAACTGTAGTGCAACAGACGTGTTTTTTGGGCTAAATTTAAGTGACAGTATTTATCGATTTTAAATCGGAAAGGCAATAACCGATACATTCGTTTAGTGGCCCATTATTGTAGGCTTGAACCTATTAAGGGAGCTGCGCTAAAGTAGCCCGCGAAATTCAAATTTTCTTACGTTTTTTGCAATTTTGCAGGTCAGTATCAGGTTGTATGTTGATCTAAATATGATGTCTATTTCCATGAAATCGTCATTCAATGCACTTAGAGAGTTGTATTGCTGATTCTTATGTATATAATTCCGTCAATCCATATTTATTACGGTCTCAAATACTACTGACGATACTGACCTACAAATTGCAAAAAAACGTAAGAAAATTTTGAATTTCGCCGGCTACCTTAGCGCATCCACCTTAAGCGATTAATATGTTCTAAAAGTCACCTATGACGAAAATACTATGAAGAATTATTTTTTCACGTCTACTCAATTAAAATGTTAAGCTCATTCATCCATTCACTGACAGACAACGCACAGCAGACAAACTGCTGGGTCTCTATGTACGAGTTCTTTTGTTACGAAATGAAATGAAATGAAATGAAATTGTTTATTCTGTAAATATCAGATATCAGAATCACTTCTACACGTCATATTTAAAACATAAAATAATCTAGATGAGGTCGGCGTTTCCTATCTGACTACTCTGAGAAGAAAGGCCGAAACAAACTCAGAGGTCGCAGTCTCTTTTAAAGTCCAGACATAATCTTGGTCAGGCCATATGAGGACCATGTAGATTAGAGTCTGAAATGGTCTTTTCGAGGAAAGAACCACACAGATTTGAGTGGACCTGTCCAGTCAGTGCAAGCATTTGTCAGTAACCGAGGAGCTCAACTCAGAGCTTAAGGTTGAAGTTGAGTACTGAGGTTGCTTACTTGAAAATTCATCCCCTAAAAGAGCTAAATAGGTAATTAAAGTTTGGAAGGAAGCTCGACATTTTGACGATGACAAAGCCCATCAGACGCACAGCTTATTTTTAAATATTTACCAATGTTACAATACATTGTGACCGACTCCCATACTATATTAGAGATCTCTCAGTCCTTGTGACTTGCACATGTTTTTATTGAATCAAATATTGCTGATATCAACTGACAGAGGGGCTGAGGGAGGAGGTGGGAGTGAAACTGTTGAAGTGTCAATATTTTTAATATAATGATGAATTGAAGATATTATGTAAAGAATAATAATTATAGAGATAGTAGCTGCGCCCCGCGGTTTCACCCGCGTAAGTCTCGATCCCGTGGGAATATCGGGATAAAAAGTATCTATATATTTGTTAATCCAGGTTATAAACTATCTGTTTGCCAAATTTCATCCAAATCCATTCAGCCGTTTTTGCGTGATTGATTACAACTTTCACATTTATAATATTAGTAGGATAGTAGGAAGTAGGATAGTAGGTTTTTTTACTTAACACTTTCGCGGATACTGAATGAGACACAATTGAGGTTTTATTGTTATTACTTCTATGGGCGTTTACTGTCCGCGAAATTGTTAACCGTGGCTCTGAAATTAAACCGTTTAGCATACACCACTAAGAAAATTGGTTAAGATATGTGAAAACTACGCTGCCAGCCATGGGCTATAATGAAAATGTGTGTCCAAACAAAGCGGCAATAGTGAGCGGTTGCCGCGCGAGGCCTGCCGCGCGAGGCCTGCCGCGCTGTGATTAGACCACTGCCGCGCTCAAATATTTTTAGTAAATGTTCGTAGGTTTAGTTCTACCCAGAGCGTGGCAGAAATGTGTCCTGCAAACGCCGCGTGTTGCTGCCGCGCTCTTGCCGCGCAATGTTTGGACACACGTTATAATAAGTCGGAAATCATGGTTTTCAAGGCTGCTGGCAAAACGTGTCCAGAAAATGTACCAGCCATTAAAATTAGAAAGAAAGAATAACGTTTATTTGGACACAGTTCATGAAACACAAAACACAAATATCAAAATAAAGAATAAGTAATGTTTTTAAAACGATAATGTGTGCCTCACGGCTGCGCCAAAAAGGTTCATTTCAGCATTAATGCCAGACAGAATATACTGTCTGACGCTGGTTTTCTAATGAACCCTTATGGACAAGTGACGGGAAGTACATACAGTTTCAACATACCTAATAAATAATAAGTCATAATATAAATAAACTAGTATAATATAAAAAATAATATATATATATAATTACAAAAACAAAACAACAAGAACGGTCCCAGCAAAACCTGTTTGTTTTAGTGCTTAGATAGAAGTGTGCACGGTGCACTCCAGTCACAATGCGCTACAGGCCGCCGAGTGCGGCGGACGACCCACCGGCACGCGACAGTTAGGTATTTAGTTTGAAGAAGAGAGAAAACACTAAATTAACGACGCGACGTCTCGGTTCGTCTGGTACACCAATTCAAATACCTTGGACCTTTCGTTGTTGGCGACGACGATGCCGATGTTGACCGTGCTGAAGGTGAAAGTGAATTAGTTTCTAGGTTTAATATTGAGTATTCATGAGGAGGATTTGCTTTACCTTTTTTAGCAGAATATTCAAGAATTTTATTTATAAGAATAGTAGCTGTACCCCGCGGTTTCACCCGCGTAAGTCTCGATCCCGTGGGCATATTGGGATAAAAAGTATGTCCTATTCCGGGTAATGGTATGCTCTTGTGCTAAATTTCATCCTAATCCCTTCAGCCGTTTTAGCGTGAAAGCGTAATAAACAAATAAACTCACTCGAGCCGCGCGCGAGCCGAGCAAGCGAAGCGAGTGGTGCCGCGGCAGCAGCCGGCGAGCGCTATTTCCAAGTTGCGTGCAGATTTTTTTTCACTTTTATCTAAATATCCGTGTTTTCGCAATAAACTTAGGATATCCCTTGGGTTTTCGCGAAAATTCGAATTATCAAATAACCCTACGACACATACAAGTATACACTAATATTAAACTTATTACACTTGTGTTTATAAGAAATCCTAAAAACCGTGCGAAGTAGGGGCGGCTCACTAGCCTTCTCTATGAGACAAATAGGCGAGATGCTAACACATTCAATCAAACACTACAAGCAATAAAACTATCTGTGAATATAAAATATTCGAGAGAGAGTTTATCTATATTTTTATGTCTATTTTTACGGGTGTCTGCGATTGGAATATAGCTAGATTGAAAAGTAAGTGAATGTGGAGTGAATCTGGCTATACAGAGGTCATGAGTTCGATCTCCTGTTGTTGCGCTATTGTCATATACTTTAGGGCGTTTGCCCACTTATCCATATCCGCTTCGTATTCGATTCGTGTTTTGGCCAGCCTAGTAATTGTTCGAACCGTATGAGTGCACAAACGTTTATACAATTACTAGGAAGGCCAAACCGAATCAGAAACGAATACTAACCGGATACGGATAAGTGAGCAAACGCCCTTAAACTCCAAGTTTACACCATATTCACTAAATAAATAGGTACAGTCAGAAAAAATAATTGTTAAGCAAATTGACAATCAACTTAAATTGTTCGTATATTGCCACTTGTCATTCATTGACAGTTGTCAACATGGCAAATTGGCGTAGTGTCAATTTGATAAATTGATTAATAATTTTAACTAATTTTACTCTTACAGGAATGCTCCATTTTTGTCTCTCTAGATAATTTTCATGAAATACGTTGCAAGGAAAATCTTGAAAAAACGATTCGTGGAAAAATGCTTTTTTTTCAGGTGAATACGAAAGTGTAGAAAGGTAAGCTTTATAAATTAGGTCTTGACCTATTTTAACGCTATGACATTCTAGGTGTAAAAAGCAAGGGTTGGGTGTAAATTATAAGAAACAGCGTTTTTACGTTTTTAGGATAACGCACCAACGGGTGCCAACAAGCCGTACTAAGATTCAAACTCAAACTCAAAGCATTTATTTCAATTAAACCATTAAAGGCACTTTATAATTGTCAAGGAGTCAGTCAGTCAGAAATATGAAGTTAGTTGCCTATTCCAAAGCGTAGTAGGTACCTATGGAGAAGAACGGACAAGAAACTCCACGGACACTCTTTTAAATAAATAAAAAAATCTTACAAAATATTGGTTGACACTTGAAAATGTTCACAGAGTGTGTATTATTATGTCAAATTCTCCATATTATCCAATAATAAAAACTTTTTACAAAAAAAAAACAACCGGCTTCCAATAAAAACACAAAAAAGTGAAAAATAACATTAATTTTGGAAGTCAGTCAGTCTTTTTTTTGGTAGTTGGTTGTTTTTTTTTTGTATAAAGTTTTGATTTTTCACTTTTTAGTTGTGGTCCCTACCCCACAAAAATTCGAATACCACTACCTGCTATGTAAATAACAGTGACGGAGTCAAACAATATGTCGTACATACACTAAGTGGGAAAAAATACGTAATATTGAAGATAACTCAAAAACTACGGAAGCAAAGTTAATAAAATTTATATGGGACCACCTCTGAAGCATGACCTACCAAACAAAAAAAGAATCATAAAAATCGATTCCTAATTGGCGGAGCAATCGAGTAACATACATACAAAAAAAAAAGCATACAGACGAATTGAGAACCTCCTCCTTTTTGAAGAAGTCGGTTAAAAATAAAATAAAGTACAAGTTAAAGGTTTTCTCATACAAGAAATGAAAATGTAGTGTTGAATGTGTGCACGATACGGAGATGCATACTGTTCCGTAACATTGTATACAACTTATAGGTACAAAACGTAGTATACAATTTGTTTTACTAAAACTAGGTAACCGTTTTGACCCAAAACAGTTATACACTTCATGACCCAAACTATTTGGTACACTTGACTTGGGGAAATAGTCTAATATTTGCTAAAACGTTTTGTTTATTTTTCTGACTCCAATAAGTCAAGAACTTACAATGCGAGACTCTAATATCGATGATCACTATTTAAGTAATTAAATTACCAATACGTTACGTGTATAATCACTTTACAATTAGCAAAACTGAACAATCTCATCCAGTTATACTTTCAAATCCACGGCCCTATTCCTCACATGACAAGCCACTTGCCAACGTTTATCGCTACCGGTTATTGTTCCGCTTGTCGCTACCGCTTATGCATTACACCGTGGTACAAGGAATTAATTCAATACTAGCAGAAAAGCAGATTGCTTCGTGTGAAGGTGAGAATAAGTAACAACTTATTTTAAATTGTAACGAATGTATTATTTACATTTATCTGAAAGTAGGTTAAGAAAATAAAAGATTGTTTTGCTCTAAAAATGGGTCACTATTCATTTACATACCTATTACAAGTTCCATGCAAGCGATGTTCAGCTAAAAACATACACTGCTTACTAAATAATACATAACGTATATATCAGAAGAACCCATAGGAAAAGGACGTTATTTGGTACTAGTTTTTGCACGTGGCTTCGCCCTTGAACAGGTCGGAAAACGGCAAAAAAATTGTTTATTGATTCAGGCGTATCTTTGCGGAAATCCATTAAAAAATTAAAGTAATAAAAACTAAAACCCAACTACGACTAAAAAGGTATAAACAAGACACCACAGACAGACAAATTAAAAATCCGGAGTCACACGTGTTACGGCATAAATCGAACAGATTACGTGTGACTACTATGTTACGTGTGAAAGTTTTTATTATTGGATAATATGGAGAATTTGACATAATAATACACACTCTGTGAACATTTTCAAGTGTCAACCAATATTTTGTAAGATTTTTTTATTTATTTAAAAGAGTGTCCGTGGAGTTTCTTGTCCGTTCTTCTCCATAGGTACCTACTACGCTTTGGAATAGGCAACTAACTTCATATTTCTGACTGACTGACTCCTTGACAATTCAAAAGTGCCTTTAATGGTTTAATTGAAATAAATGCTTTGAGTTTGAGTTTGAATCTTAGTAAGGCTTGTTGGCACCCGTTGGTGCGTTATCCTAAAAACGTAAAAACGCTGTTTCTTATAATTTACACCCAACCCTTGCTTTTTACACCTAGAATGTCATAGCGTTAAAATAGGTCAAGACCTAATTTATAAAGCTTACCTTTCTACACTTTCATATTCACCTGAAAAAAAAGCATTTTTCAGACAGACAAATTAAAAATCCGGAGTCACACGTGTTAGGGCATAAATCGAACAGATTACGTGTGACTCCGGATTTTTAATTTGTCTGTCTGTGGTGTCTTGTTTATACCTTTTTAGTCGTAGTTGGGTTTTAGTTTTTATTATTTTAATTTTTTTTAACTCTTTTGGGGTTATAATATATATATATATTTGAAATGTGCTCATTAAGCCCTTTCATTTGATACCCAACATGGTACGATAAAACATTTCTTTAAACTTTATGTCCTCTAGAGTGCGCCATTTTTAATTTAATGTGACGTCACATAGCCTATAACCAACGGACGATCAAGACGCTTCCAACGATACCTCATTTGTCAAATTGTGATGAGTCGTTTAGAAGATATGAGGGAACAGATGGACATACATACATACATACATACCGGTCAGAATCATAACCCTCCTTTTTTCTTCGCCCTAGTCGGGTAATAAAATACAATAGACTTAGATATATTTAGTAACCTATTCCACTTAACTATTCAACACGTAGTGCTACTACTTTATAGGACAGTGCTTAGCAGTAGGTTTTCGATAGATGAAGGACGACATGGTTGGCACAAAGGCTAAATAATTGGCATCTACGCGACGCGGCAGAGGTTCGATAAAATTGTTATTCTATCGCCTTGGAGTGAGACTAACATTAACAAATTCAAGGACACTGGACGAAACAATAGAAGTGGTATTAGTATAATGCCTATAGGCCTTCAGTGTCCCTCAAGATGTGAAATAAGGAGAGGAGCAGTTTGACCAGCGCTCGGTATGGTAACACGTCGTGTTCTGGTTTGCGACTGGTCAATCGTCATCCTGAGGATGCCTCGTTGAGAGGTGAAACACGTGTCGATTTCTTACTGGTTTTTTTGTGACTCTTGAAAAATGGTTAAACGGAATAGGTTTATCTACGTCTATTGTATTTTTTGGCAATAAAAACTTAGGTGAAGTGATCTGTTCCCTTGATTCCCTAGTAGTCCAGGAAAATAAGTCAAATTTGGGCAAGTCCCTCGGAATGAGAGATAGTCAGCTATAAACTTGTATAAACCTTTATTTTGAAAGCCTAAAACTTGTCTCAAAACCTACTTATCGTAGGGTGTCCGCGTCTTCAGATATTCCAAGGTCAAAGGTCAAAAAAACGATTTTTTACACATTTATTGCAAATATCTCGCTTCCTATGGGTTTTATGCTATTTAATTGATTCAGGCGTCACTTTGCGGAAATCCATTATAAAATACAATAGACGTAGATATATTTAGTAACCTAATCCGCTTGACTATTCTTCAAGAGTCCTAAAAAGCCCTGTAAGAAATTGACACGTGTTTCACCTCTCAACGAGGCATCCTCAGGATGACGATTGACCAATTGTAAACCAGAACGCGACGTGTTAATTATTATAAAATTATTGATAAATATACAGTTGAAAAAAAAAATCAGCTGTTCCATACATTTGTGTTCACTTAAATCGACAAAATGTATGGAACAGCTGTTTTTATTTTTTGCTATTTCAAAGTTGGTTCCATAGAAAAAGTATATTAAAGATAACACCAAACCACTAGTTTCAAGGATAACGGTGTCTATCCTAACACCCAGTATAGGTATATATATCAATAATTTATAAACTTTATACGGCGTGTTTTTAATCGGGACTACAGGTTGACCTCGAATGATACTCTAAATAGTTAAACACTGCGCGCGCTCTGCCCTCTATCTCGAAAATGGTTCATGATATTAAAAAAAAATGTATACAACAGTTGTACAGAATTTAATCCTCAACAATATTTATAAACATACAAATAGCATAAAACCCATAGGAAACGAGATATTTGCAATAAATGTGTAAAAAATCGTTTTTTTGACCTTTGACCTTGGAATCTCTGAAGACGCGGACACCCTACGATAAGTAGGTTTTGAGACAAGTTTTAGGCTGTCAAAATAAAGGTTTATACAAGTTTATAGCTGACTATCTCTCATTCCGAGGTGAAACCCTAATTTTCCTGGCGTCAGTTCACGTCAAGTTCACTTAAGACTCGCGACAATCTAAGAAGTCCGTTTTTACAGCTATAAAAATACTTTGTGTAGCGATGAAGAAAAAAATTGGTTTCCTATAAACTGATTCTCGAGACATATCGATTGAACGAGCATATTTAGAGAGTTTGTAATCGACGACTAATCTACATTGCTTAAAACTAATTCTCAAGGCATAACGTTTTATTACATGTACGAAAACGAAACGTCCAAACGGACTTCTTAGATTGTCGCGAGTGTAGCTTAAATGTTCACGGTGAGATTATTACAGAAAAGACCAGCAGATCTCCACTGTCAAAGAGGTTAGCATCCTCTTGAACAAATAAAATATATTAAAACATCGACTTAAGAAACTATTCTTGGAACAAACTGATTATAATACTTGGGCAGTAGAAACCGTTTTACTTCCTCTCGTCCCCGGAGGCAAATAAAGTTACAGCTCGCGTATGTTCTACATTATAAATCCTTCAGTGTCCGAGATATGTTAATATAATGTGGGTAATAGAAGTGTTAGTACCGACGTAAAATAAATCAATTTGCTTAACCTTTTCCCGACTATGTTGGGGTCGGCTTCCAGTCTAACCGGATGCAGCTGAATACCAGTATTTTACACGGAGCGACTGCCTCTCTGAACTGGGTAATACGATACCCCTTGGTAAGACTGGTTGTCAGCTGTCAAAGATCCACGAATGACAGCCGGGACCAACAGCTTACCGTGCTTTCCAAGAACACGGAGGAGTCTCGGTATGTAAAGATGGTCACCCATCCACGGACCAACCCCGGCAAGCGTAGTTTAACCCGATGGATCGACTCATGCGGCTGTTACCTGGCGGGTGTATCGAGCGAACTATCCCATATACACAATACATCACATATATGTATAATTAATTATATAAAAAACTCTCTCGTCTCTTCATGTCCTTAAATAAAGACATATCAGTCTAGTTCTAGTAGTTTTAATCTGTCAAAAATTCTCTAATCTACCTACATTTTTGACATTAATTGTAGCTGAGATGAGATTGACATTTGAATTTGGTCGTTTTTAGGTACGTAAATTAGCCTTCAGGTGACTGACGGAAAATGAAGGTTTCTTCCACATCTAATTACACAATTTTAGATTAATATATTTTATAGAATCTCGAAATAGGTAAATTTTAGTACAAAATTAGTAATCGACTGGAGATGGACAACGTTCAGATTCAGCTTTCCACATGCTATCTTACCTACACGTTCCTTAGAAAACCAGCTTCAGACAGCATCCGTTTGGCATTTATTCTGAACGCAGCGATGCTTGTGATGACCGTTTTGGTGCAGCCGTGAACACTGTTGTTACCTATGAAAAAAATATTTTCATTTTTTTGCCGAATACCCCAGAATAGGTATTAGGTATTGCAGGCGGGGGACAAACCAATAACATGAAATATGGTGTAATTTTTTTAGGCGGGGACAAACATGCAATATCATTCAAAAGAACAAGCTCAATGCTTGTTTCTCTCTTTAAAAAAAAAATATTAAAAAAAATCCGAATGCAAAATCCTATGCATTCGGATTTTTTTTAATATTTTTTTTTTGTTTTTTTTTTCACGACCTGTTTCCAAATAAATATTATTCTTTCGTTCTTCCTACATGCAAATGAAACAATCACTAGAATCCAAAAATACACCTTTATTACCGAAACTATGCATGTAGTCGAAACCCGACATAAATAATGTTATAAAATATACGGTCTATCAATTACTACGATTGTGTCCGTCGTTGCGTGTTCTTCGGTTCATTGCGGCCGCTCCGCATCGGCCCGCAACTGTCCGCAACTCGTTACGTACAGCGATATGTATCGTTAGGTTTGCCCCACCGCGTGGAAAGAATATTACGTTTGTGCGTACAACTGTTAAGAGTATCTTTTGGCACCGAATGACATTTCCAAGGTGGTGCTGTTGGTTAAACACTTGTGCAGTTGTTTTGTGAAATGTATTGAAAAACCAAGATGGCGGCATTAGTTCCGATTTTGGCCACCCGCCAAAATATCAAGCTGTCATCTGTCACACAATGACGTAGAAAATTGTCAGTAGAATCTGACCAACAAAAGCTGATCACGAAATAATATCTGTTGAATATTTTACTTCGATTCTATTCGACCAAACTTTTATCCCTAGTATAAGTTTAATCCAACGAATAAATATTAAATTTTTGACAGATTTTATATACGAAAACTGTCAGGCGTCAATTATATTCCCCGAATAAAAGATATCCGGCTTTGGTTAAATCAGCCCTAAGTAACATTATTACAATGTCTAATTGTTATATAAATATGAAATACTGATGTAAGTATCGCATAATATGTCTTTAGTAATAAATAGTACCTATCGACTCCGTTTAAGCAGTGTATAGGAAGGTCTTGATTTTTAAAATAGCCGCCTTTTTTCTTGGACAGTTTTCATTGGTCAGACTCTAGCACCGTCAGCATATTCGTTACAAAATGGGTAAATAAAAAAACCGTTCTTTTGAAATAGTGAATTGTTTGTTTTTATAATATTTATTTTAATATTCTAAAATACACTGATATTATAGGGAACTGAGTATCTGACTATGATAAAAATATAACTGGTATTACCTCACTTAGGTAAAATGTAGCTGTTATGTTGACAAAATGTTCTGACACATGGAAAATAATATCTTAAATTTAATAGATCTTTTTTGAATTTCCGAAGGAACAAGAGGGAATTTTTTACAGATTATATGTGCTTAAAACAACAAAGTTTCTCCGATTTGTATTTTGAATGAGCGAATGATTCGGGATGTGTGATATCGCACAACGTAAACACCATTTACACGATGCAAGTTTCCTGCATGTGACACTCAACAAAATTGAAACAATAAATGATTTGCATCATCTAAATACTGTTTAGACGATGCAAATTTTAGTGCTTCAACTACGGAATGCTACAAGCTATTAAATTGCACCGTGTAAATAAGACTTAACATTTAGTCTTAACACTTTTCGCGCATCGTAAGTACGATGAGAGCAAATCTAACGTTAAATATCGCTGGTTCCGAAATCAATAATATGTCCAAATCCTAGACTGATCTGGAAAAAATAATAGACGATTGTAAATTATGTTTAATTCTGTTATTCAAACAATAATAAATTATTGGAATTAAGTTGTGAGACTTAAATTTGGAAACCTTCTAAAGACTTGAATTGAATGTCTTACTCTTTAGTGCGTTAAATAATAATTTAACCTGAAAAGGGCTGGTTAGAGTTTCAGCAAATACTTTTGGAATAGACTATAGGTACACTTATTTTTTTTCCGTGGGGAAATCCTCATAAACCATCAGGATACCCTCCGTCTTGGGAGAACGAAGGGTTATATCGGAATCCTACCGACTAAAACCCCACTGTTCTTACTTCTACTATGAGTCGAGGGCCCGGGAGATACTTTTACATTCGCCGCACCCCCGACTTTTATCAGCCCGCCATGCCTAGCGGGCCCCATCACAAAGTGCGGCCGATCCCACGACCGCACGTCCTCCTATTACAGACTATAGGTACACTTACCTAATATGACCGTTTCCTCGCTAGTTGTCGATGCCACGATTCGTTTTTGCTACTCCTGCTCTTGGAAGCAGTTGTCGATCTCTGGCCTTGAACACACTGCAGAAAGAAATAAAATTCGTTTATTGGCATACCACAAAAAATACCTTAACCTTCAGGGCCCGACAGGCAGTATATACTGTCAATTAACGCGCTCCTTGCCTCAACACCTACTGGCCGCACTAGGCGCCGGGCGCGCCACACCCTGGCAAAATATACTTTTTGCTTAAAAATAATCGACTTAATCGACACCGATTTTTTTCCTACACTGTAAACCATATATATACACCATATAAACCATATACTTAATTTGTAAACCATATACCATAAAAGATGCGAAAGCCCAAAATGTGTAAAAATTAAAAGAAAGTGACTCTAGGGATTCCGAGCGGGACTTTCCGCGCGCGCGCAGCTCTATTATACCCTAAAGGTTAAAACTATTGAACGAGAGCCTCAGTTCTGCAGTATCAGCTGGCAATGATTTTCACCAAAAGCCAAAGAAATTAACGTCATTATGAAAATTAGGAGGTAGGTATTGCGACGTCCATCCCCGAAAGTTAATTAGCTGGTGTGCAAAATATCGATTAGGTACAACGTGTGAATCGTATCGATTACATTTTAACCGACTTCTTAAAAAAGGATGTTATCAATTCGAATCGTATGGTAAATGTACCTATGTAATATTATTGGAACTGCAATATAATCACATATGATAATCTATTAGAGCTTCCAAACAAATATACAAAATCTTATGGGTGTATGCTTGTCCGCGCATTTCTCCGAAACTATTCATCGGATTGTAAGCATTTCTATTTGGCTTACATTTAATTCAACGTATGCAACAGTGCAAGTTTCATCAAAATCCGTTCAGTAGTTTTCAAGATTCATCTCAAAATCTTGGTCGACTACCATAAAACGTGAAAAACACAAAAAAAAAAAACAACCGACTTCCAAAAAAAATAAGTAAAATATAACTTTAGTTTAGAAGTCGGTGGCAAAGAACGAAAATACAAAACAAAAGACACCGACTTCCTAATTTGACTCTTTATTATTATTGTTTTTTTCTTTATTTTTTAGGACGCGCAAATACACTTCTCATCAGAAAAATCGAAACACTTCTGTTTTTATGGTTTCGAGTTTCTAAATATACACCTTTTTCTGATAATCCTTACAAAACATAAACTTGCAAGGTGTTTCGATTTTTCTGATGAGAAGTTTAAAAGTATCCATATTTGATCCTTCTAGCCACAAGACTCGTTAGCTCAGTATTTAAGATCCGTAGGTCCTCTCCGACTCTGTAGCATCAGGTTCAAATCCCGCATCACAACTTTTATACTTTTTGTCTATTCTTGCTACTTTAGAGTCGCGCAATATATATCGTAATTTGGCCCTAGTCCCCACTAGACTCGTTGGCACAACAGTTAAGAGCCATGTGTGCAGAGGTATTCCGACTTCGAGTTCAAATCCTGCAAATTATATAAACTTTTTTCTCTATTTTTCTTTTAGAGTTCTTGCGATGTGTATCGTAATTTGGTCCTAGCCCCCGCTAGACTCGTTAGCTCAGTAGTGAAGAGCGCCGGTCGGTCCCCGCTCACCGTATTCTGTGTTCATTTCTAGGGGGCTGGGGACCACGGAGGACGGGGGTGCAAATCCTTCACGAGTCAATTATTTTTAAAGAACGAAAGAAAGAAAAATACATATTTTTTAAATTCCTTGTTACGATATTGTTTAATATTCTTCTACGTTGAATTACTGGAATGATTAGGGAGGACACCGAGTATTAAATTGTTTATAATTTATGGGCGGAGGAAATAAAAATACAACTTTTAACACGACTTTTTTCTAAGTTTCCTAAGTTGTTTCTAACCAACATCGTTAGAAATCTTGAATTTATACATGTCTGTATATGTATATGTGTCTTTTATCGGCATTAGTTTTGATAATATTGCTTGAATTTCCATCCACAGTTTTAACAATTGGTAAATTAATATTTAATTTAGACATCGTCTGTATAAATCTTTGATCGCAGCACCATTTGCGTTTAAATATCTGACCAGTTTATTAAACGTGTGAAACTTTTGTACAATTCTTTAATATTTTTGTAGTTTGTTTTGTTTCCATCATTATCGTATTCTTCCAATACATATAGAGGGTTATTTCATTTTTGAGTCGTTCTTATAGTAAAACTTGTTTAGATATCTATCTCAGTACATCTTGTCAACTAGTATATTACTCCCTTTTTCTCGCGATATGGACCGTTATTTCGCCAGCAGATCTATCAGACTCGTTAGCTCAGTAGCTAGAGCGTCGCTAGTCTGGTCGCTCGCCGCTTTCTATCGTGTAGAGAGGTCTCAAGACTGCTCGGCTCGGGAGCGGCTGACTACGGAGGTCGGGGGTGCAAGTCCTTCACGAGTCAATAGTTTTTAGACTTCTCAGAATATATTGTACCTACTTTTTGTACTTTTTTTTTTTTTTTTGAACTTTGCCCTACACTAGGAATTTCTTCCTGTATCGTGGGTGCGTTTACAAACATATTAACATACTTATTTTATTGTTTTTTTTTACTTTTTTTTTTCTACATTTATATCTGTGTTTTTTATGGTGTAAATAATAAAGAGTACCTATTCTATTATTTTGTGTTTTGTCGGCCATTTTGTGAAAAACTCGCTCGAGATAAACATAACTGGCAAAAACGCGATGGGTGCTTTTGAGACGTAAATTACTGATGAAAATCATTGACCTCTTTTTGGGAATCGAAAGTCGGGTAAAAATCGTGATTATTAGCAACGAAATAATGTATTTCTAACGCTGTTAATAAATACAACCTGTTTTATTTTATTTTGTGTTGTACATCTTTATTACAAACTAGCTTCCACCAGCGGCTTCGCATGCGTGATATCTTTGTAAATTATAGCCTTCTACTGGTGACGGAATTTTTAAAATCGTCCAGTCGTTTTTGCGTCAATCCATGACAAACAAACATACAAAAATAAAAATCTTTTCTCTTTATAATATTAGGGTAGATATACAAGCAAGACCAAATTCTTTACACCTCTACATTGAAAACTTGCAAAAATCAATGGTCATTCGTTATAATAAAAGGTGAATTATATGAGGATACCACTAGAGGTGCCCCCCGGTCGGCACGTATCACTTAGTTAGTCTCCGGGGTGAACGTAGTCACACCTCTAAACTGTATGGGGATGAGTGTAAATTGTGATACAGGTGGATTTAAAAATGCTTTTAGAGTTTTCTGTATTTTAGAGTAATCTTTGTTTACGCGAAGGAATAAAATGAATGTTTAGAGTAAACTTTCAGACTTTTTAGAGATTAAAAAAATGAGTCGTTTAGTTTCTTATGCTTTATTTGTGTGCCATGATATGGTTGCATGACTTTGTCTATGCCATTGCGTTTTTTTTTTTTTTGTTCCGGCTAATCTCCGAAACAGCTGGACCGATTATGACGGAACTTCCACTAGCAGATAGCTGATGTTATAAGGAGTAACTTAGGCTACTTTTATTTTAGACAAAAAAAACAACCGACTTCCAAAAAAAACACTAAAAACGTGAAAAATTACTTTAATTTCGGAAATCGGTTGTTTTTTTTTGTAAAAAGTTTTTATTTTTCACTTTTTAGTTGTGGTACCTACCCTACACAAATTCGAATACCACTACCTGCTATGTAAATAACAGTGACGGAGTCAAAAAAATATATCGTCTACATACAATAAGTGGGAAAAATTCGTATTATTGAAGCTAACTCAAAAACTACGCAAGCAAAGTTTACTCAAAAACTACGCAAGCTAACTCAAAAACTACGCAAAAAAAATTTATATGGGTCCACCTCTGATGCATGACATACAGACGAATTGAGAACCTCCTCCTTTTTGAAGAAGTCGGTTAAAAAATACTTAGGATTCACGCGGGTGAAGCCGCGGGCAGCTGCTCGTGTGACATAAAACAAAATCTTGGAGACTTTAAAATGCTTGCTAACAGAAATGGAGAAAATCTGTGAATATTTCCAACCAAATCTTTCCATTGGAGTATGTTTTAAAATTCCGTCGTATTTAACTTCAGCTTTCAGCTTGGTCTATAAGTCTGCCTCGTGGAGTCCTGTGCAGCCAGCTTGTACGCCTCGAGGCAAACCGACTGCGGGTGCCTCACAATACGATCTAGTTCCAGAAACGTCGCCTTGTTTTAAATAGAATTTAAGGATCAGTTCAGACCGCGACGTGAACCGACGCGATGCTGCGCGCACTTTTTAACAATTATCGAACTTATTTTCTTCACGAAAAGGTTTAATTTCAGTGCGAGCGTTGACACGTGTACGCTGAGATGCGCGGTACCGCGAGTACCTTATTGTGTAGTAAATAAATTCGATAATGTATCGGATCATAAAAAATTGCGCGTCGTGTCGCGTCTCGGTGTGAACCTGACCCTAAGAGGACATTTCTTTAAACTGTTTCAGGAATATATTTCTATCAAAGTCAAAGTCAATACATTTATTTCAAATAGGCACATAAAAGGCACTTTTGAACGTCAAAAACAGAGAATTGGAACTGATTCTAGTTGCCCCTTCCAAAAGGAGGGGGGGGGATTCTTTCTTATCATTTAACTTTGTCAACTTATGCGTCATAATTCTTACGCAGCAGGAATACGATGGATAACCAGTGGACGGCTCGCCGGCCGCTCACTGTGCGCGTCACACTTAAAATAGACTTTAATGCATTTGATTTAAAATCCTAACTTGAATGACAAGTTATGTGCCGTGTCGGAGCGGTGCTGTTGTAATGAGTGATGTCCTTTTTAGAAATCTTTGGAACACAACACTCACGCTAACGTTCTTCCTGACGATGATGGCGACGCCGCCTCCCCTACCGGGCTTGGCCCCCGCTGGTCGGGGAACCCGCCCCACCAGGCACCTGTCCTGGTACCGAGGCTTGCACGGCTCGCTGTCCTCATCTTCTTCAGATGCTGCAAAATGCGTAAATGTCGAGGACATAACTCTACATCTAAAACAATATGGACAGCATGGAGCCAAATGACGTATTTTAGGGGCGGTCTGTGTTGAAGTAATGCGCTCACCGCACTGTCGGCGTCATACTGCCTTCTCTAAACGCTGCCGGGGCGGTGATTCAACGTTCTGTGGTCCCAAGGAATCCGCAAAGGTAACTCAAAAACTAAGCCTCAAGCTAGGTGGCTGGTGGAATGAGCATTGCAGTGGTCAGTAGCCGGATCGAGAGATGAGAGTAGCCGAGGGTTGAGTTTGATCGCGTACAATATTAGAGGCTACTTTCCAGCAAAGGTTTTCTATTCATAGTTGAATTTTTTTTTTGTATGTGATTTTTTATTTATTTTGTATTCACATCATTGGCATAAACATCAGTGTAGCCCTGCCCCTGGTACTAGGTGTACCTGTATCACAAGAGCCATTCCTCTCAATTTACAGGGAATATGTTTAAGACAAAAATGAGATACCTACATCATAGATATGGCATGCATTAAATGGTAGGTTGATAAGTATTCGAGAAAGAAAATACAACAAAAATAAACACAAGAAGAAAGTAACAATAATAAAGATTTTCAATGACCACTGCGTTCTATAGAGAGTAAGGGTGAGTGTGAGTGAGTAGTGTGTGTGTGTGAGTGTGTGAGTGAGTAGTGTGTGTGTGTGTGTGAGTGAGTAGTGTGTGTGTGTGTGTGTGCGAGGTGGGTGTGTGTGGTGTGTATGGTGGATGTGAATCATTTAATGCTGCCGAACAGATTTTCTGTTTCCTCATAGTCGTAAAGTTCTAACCATTGAACGATCGTTTTTTGAATTGCTTGTACCTATATTCCTGGATTCAACACAATGGCATTTGTTTATGAATAAATAAAATGAATGAAATTGTCTTATGATGGCTCCATGCAAGATAATTATGTGGAATAGTCAAACTGATAAAAAAAATGACAGATGTTAGGTACCATCTTCTAAAGCTAAGATTATCTAATCCTTGACATGCTCATGTTATGACATAAAATGTGGAAGACTTTTTCAGAAGCAATCCTGCCTGAGTGAAATGACGAAAAAAATTTCAAGGAATCCGACTGCAAACATAACAAAAAATTCTAAACAAGATCTCGTTTCAAGCAGTACGATGCAGTTGGTGACAGTTATTTAAGTTTAATAATATAGACGTGAAGCAACCTACTGGATCAGACTTATTGAAGGGTGAGCGTTTTGGGGGACTGTCTTATGTAATTTTGACGTTCGAAAAGTGAATGTTATAAATAAATTCAATATTGACTTTGCAGAAATCCATTATAAAATACAATAGACGTAGATATATTTAGTCCGTTTCTCTGCGTCCAGCGCTTGGTGTGGCAACACGTCGTGTTCTGGTTTGCGACTGATCAATCGTCATCCTGGATGCTTCGTTGAGAGGTGAAACACGTGTCGATTTCTGATTGAAGGGTGAGCGTTTTGGGGGACTGTCTTATGTAATTTTGACGTTCGAAAAGTGAATGTTATAAATAAATTCAATAATGTATCGGATCATAAAAAAGTGCGCGTCTCGGTGTGAATTGACCCTAAGAGGACATTTCGTTAAACTATTTCGAAGAATATCGTTACTAGTATTATAAATGCGAAAGTTAGTCTGTCTGTCTGTCTGTCTTGCTTTCACGCCAAAACTACTGATCCGATTTAAATGAAATTTGGTACACAGATGGTCTAGAAATCAGACTGATTGAAGGGTGAGCGTTTTGGGGGACTGTCTTATGTAATTTTGACGTTCGAAAAGTGAATGATTTTTTTAAAGAGATCTTGGCTACAGGGTTTTCCAAAGAAATAGATATAATTATAACTTAATTATACATACACTCGAAAAACATTACTCTGCTTCTGTGGCGATCGGGTAAAAATCACTCACTTTCTCTATTACTGTCGATGTTACTCTTCTTCAGAATGCCAGGCAGTTTGTATCTCACTCTCTGGCTACTTCGACTCCTGCTCCGGTAGTCGGAGTCATCAGGCTCCGACTTGCTGTGAATCTTACATTTCTTCTTCTTAACGTTCCCGTTTGTATATTTGAGGATGCTGTAAGCAAAACTTTTGTATACAGTGAAAATCATCATCTTGGTTATAATTTCAGCTGAAAGACGCCCACTGCTGGACAAAAGCCACGCCTATACGTTGTCATAACAAGCTGTCTTGCGAGTTGGATTCATATTCTCGATTCTAACGATGTTTTCTATTTTCAATCAATCAATCTGCCTAGCCTTTTTACCCGACTACGGCGAAGAAAAAAGGAAGGTTATGATTTTGACCGGTATGTATGTATGTTCATCTGTTCCCTCCTATCATCTAAACCACTCCTCACAATTTGACAAATGAGGTATCGTTGTAAGCGTCTTGATCGTCCGCTGGTGACGTGACTATGTGACGTCACATTAAATTAAAAATGGCGCCCTCTATAAGACATAAAGTCAGGAACTAAAAAAGACATTTTTTAATCGTTGCATATTGGATATCAAATGTAAGGGCTTAATGAAAAATAAAATATGTATATTATAACCCTAAAAGATTTTTTTTTTAATTAAAGTAATAAAAACTAAAACCCAACTACGACTAAAAAGGTATAAACAAGACACCACAGACAGACAAATTAAAAATCCAGAGTCACACGTAATCTGTTCGATTTATGCCGTAACACGTGTCGTGACGTGACTAGTCGTAGTTGGGTTTTAGTTTTTATTACTTTATTTTTTACCAACTATATTGGGGTCGGCTTCCAATCTAACCAGATGCAGCTGAATACTAGTATTTTCCTTGGAGCGACTGCCTATCTGACCTCCACAACCCAGTAACTGGGTAATACGATACCCCTTGGTAAGACTGGTTGTCAGACTTTCGGGCTTCTGGCGACCCGTAACGACTGTCAAAGATCACCGAATGACAGCCGGGACCAGCGGCTTAACGTGCTTTCCGAGGCACGGAGGAGTCTCGATATGTAAAGAGACCCATGCACAAACCAAACCCGGCAAGCGTAGCTTAACCTGACGGATCGAACCGTGCGGCTGTTATTACTTAGCCACGAGCTGATATTAGCTATACTGGGTGTTAGGGTAGACACCGTTATCCTTGAAACTAGTGGTTTGATGTCATCTATAATATAGTTTTTCTATGGGACCAAGTTAGAAATCGCGAAAAAAAAATCAACGGTTCCATACATTTGTGTTCACTTAAATCGACAAAATGTATGGAACAGCTGATTTTTTTTTGCGTTTTCATAGTTGCTCCCATAGAAAAAGTATATTATAGATGACACCAAACCACTAGTTTCAAGGATAACGCTGTCTACCCTAACACCCTGTATAATATTAGATAGCTGATATTCATAAAATGTTGGCTTTATGCAAGAAGGGATAAAAAATACTCACGAAAACTTCTTTTTCTTCTTATTGTCATTAGAACTGCAAGAATTTGTATCGTCAGTGTCCGAATCGGTGTACACGTATGGCGGCTTTCCCATTTTAGTTAAACGGATCAATTTAAATAATTACTGTTTGCATAGGTGTAAAATATTTATGTTGTTGTGTTTGTAAAAGGAATGGATCCTTATTTTATAGTTTTATAATTTTTTTGTATTTTTTTCATTTTTTTTTCATGTTACGTCTGACATTAAAGTGACAGTCGCGATTTTATTTCGTTTTGTTTTAAAGGTTTCATATTTTTGAGAAAACACAAAGCGGTTAGGCAGTTTAAAAAAAACGATGGAATTAGTATGTACCCTACTAATTCCATGGTATGTACCCACTTTAAAATATAGAGTGCGTTTCATCAAATAGTTCCTTCGCCGTCATGGTTATTCCACTGTTTAATATTAAAAAACCGGCCAAGTGCATGTCGTACCATGCACAATGAAGGGTTCCGTTAGTTAGGATGAATTTATAAAACAAACTTAACATTGTAGTTTTTGCAACTGCAAATTTAAGTTGGTCGATTTTTACTCGGTAACTTGTGGAGCCTACGTAGCGGTGATAGTTTCCCTTTCAATTTCGTTATATATACTACTGCCGTGAATTTTTTCACATATCCAAACCCAGCTATTTAGCTGGCAGGGGGTGGGGACACTTGGCTCTAACAAAAATTAGCACTTTAAAGCTTAATATTCCGCAAACGGACTCCTGAATCCAAAAATGGTCTTACAAACTCATATTATTTTTAAACGACCTTTCTAACGATACCCCAGACCATGGGAATGACGAGGAAAAAAAAACCATCCCCACTTTACGTGTAGGGGAGGTAACCTAAAAAATATATTTCTTATGATTTTATTTTACCACTTTGTCGGCGTTGTTTATATGTATATCCATACAAAATTACAGCTTTCTAGTACCAACGTTCTCTGAGCTAAGCCGCGGACAGACGGACAGACGGTTATGGCGAAACTATAAGGGTTCCTTGTTGACTACAGAACGCTAAAAACTGCAGCGCTTGTTATGATTCGGTACATAGAATACAATTTGTATGTACTAGTGCCTTAGGGTACAGCCTAACTGGTTAAAAAAACATATTAGCGTGCCTTCTATTAGAAATATCATGTCCATAGCTTTCATTTTCTTACTATAAAGAAAACAATTCAAAAACAGAAAATTAACAAGGCAACAATCAGTCACCATCACAGGGAAAGCTTCAAACCGCCAAACCAACCATTATCATTATGGCGAGCCCATTCCCTAACGAATTAATAATTCAATTGCTCTAAAATAACGGTCTCTCGCGCTAAAATGAATCGCCGCCAATTAAAACGGCGTATCCAGTTTGAATATAGAACAGAACCTTTTTCAAAATTAGAACTTGGACAACTTTTGAATTTTGAATTTGGAATCTTGGTTAACGAAATTTAGTTATGCGTTTCATAATTGATATTTGGAGTTATTGTTTCAAATTAAATTGATTGTGAAGAAAGTTTTCTATTGAAATATGTAACATTGTTTTAAAGTTAAAATTGTTACAATTCTTGTACACAATGGAGTAAATATTGGCTTTGATTGAGGTGTCCTTCCTTCGAATCCTTTTCTTTTTCACTGCCCACTACTGCATTGCACCTTGACAGTCGTTTCATGTAAAATACTGGTATTTCAGCTGCATTCGGTTAGACTTGAAGCCGACCCTAATTTAGTTGGGAAACCGCTAGGCAGATGATGATTATCTAAATATTACAGGACCTTATAAAAAGATTTTCGATATCGATTTCGAAGATCTTAGAGAAGATTATAAGAAGATCTTTAACAACTATATCTACTTATACAAATTATAAATTAAAGTCACTTTTCATGTTAATCTGTATGTGCGCGTTGTTTTTCTAAACCACCCAACAGATTTAGATAAGGTTTTTACCATCGTTTAGAGAATTTATTCCGGAAGGTTTATGTGTATATTAGGTTAATATTAAAGTGACTTAAAACTAAGGAAACTCGATGTTTTGCAAGTCATAAAAACCGTGCGAAGCAGGAGAAAGTCGCTAGACTCGCGTTAATCTAAGAAGTCCGTTTTGACAGCTATCAAAATGCTGTGTGTAGCGATGAAAAAAAAAAAAAATTCTTAAAAACTGATTCTCGAGACATATCGATTGAACATACTTAGAGAGTTTGTAATTTACGACTTATCTACATTGATAAAAACTGATTCTCAAGGCTTAACGTTTTATTACATGTACGAGAACGAAACGTCAAAACTGACTTCTTAGATTGTCGCGAGTGTAGTATCCATAATAAATTGAACTGAAGCGTGTGACTCAGTTATACAGGGTGTTAGGGTAAACACCGTTATCCTTGCAACCAATGGTTTGGTTTCATTTATAGAACGTAATATTAATGGAAAATTATAAGGTTTTTTTTCTAAATCTACATTTTACCACAGGAGACACAAACTTGCTTCTCAAAAAGGGCGGGGGGTGCGGGACGTGGCCTGACCGGCCGCGAGTGCAACCCCTCCCTCAGTCAGTCAGCTGTTTCGCTAGCGAGCACGGGGTCGGATAGAAACTTTTAAAAATATTTTAATGAAAACAACGTTTTTTTGTTGTTGTTTTCGGTCATTTATTTTTATATTTAAGTCAACTACCCGTGGTTTGAGTGACAACGGTGTTTACCCTTACACCCTGTATACAAATTTTAATGCAATGACCAGTCCCCTAGGAATCAATCGGTGGAGGTACAATAGGTACCGAGTTCCGTTTACCTGCGATATTGTAGGTATAAGCTACCTATCCAGTTAGGTAAGCTAAGTTACATAGTTGATGTTGAGATGTCCTACGTGGGTTTGCGGAGCGATGATGGCTATTTTAATGCCAGTTTATGACGTCATTAGTATCTTAGTTTGACTAGTAGTAGTAGTCTCTTTGGTCTAGTAACAAGCGCTACTGCTGAAAATGATATCCTAGGTTTTTATGGTCCTGCCAAGGTTGCGGGGAAGTCCGAAAGGGACGGGGCCCTTGGCAACAGGCAACTGAAGGAACACGGGTGGGTTTTTGGGAGAAGATATTTTGATGATTTCCCATCCTCAAAAAAAGGTTTTTATGGTACCTGATTATATTTTCAATATAGTTTATTTTTGCCCTGTCAACATACAGGGTGGCCAAAGCAAAATTTTAGAAGCCTCTCTCCAAGGGCTTCCCGAAACACCCCCATGGTAGATACACCATGTTCGCTCTCCAAATAATTTCCCGAAAAGTCAATCAATCTGCCTAGCCTTTTCCCAACTATGTTGGGGTCTGCTTCCAGTCTAACAGTATGCAGCTAAATACTAGTATTTTACATGAAGCGACTGCCTATCTGACCTCCACAACCCAGTAACTGGATAATTCTGGTAAGACTGGTTGTCAGAGTTTCAGGCTTCTGACGACCCGTAACGACAGTCAAAAAACCATGAATGACAACCGGGACTAACGGCTTAACGTGCTTTTCGAAGCACGGAGGAGTCTCGGTATGTAACGATGGTCACCCATCCACGGACCAACCCCGGTAAGCGTAGCTAAACCTGACGGATCGACCCGTGCGGCTGTTATTACTTAGCCACGAGCTCCTCCCGAAAAGTACCTATTTTATATATAATATTTGGAAAGCTGAGGGTCCTTGCAAAATTACTTAGGGGGTCATTCATTGCCACCCTTAATTTTTTAAAGAATGAAAACGTGGAACGAATCTTGTCGAGCAATTTTACCTTTGAGATAAATTTTTGTCACTGTATTTTTTTAATCGATCGTTGAGTAGTTGATTCTTGGACATGGTCTCATTAATACCCTAGAGTTATGGGATATAAAAAAACACCTTGTATAATCTTCAGCAGACAAATTATAGCTTCGCATCACCCACATAGGACAAATCCGCCAACAATAGTTGCACACACACAGTTGCATTCGATTACCGATTCGGAACGCAAGCAGTCGCCGACTCGCTGGAACGTGGACCCGACTGATTGACTGATGAGATTTCTGTTAACTGCATTTTATAGTAGGTATTCTGGAGGCTGGTTCGATGATGCAGGAGGTATGGACTGTTGGTTTAGTCTGCTGCATTCATCGTAGGAGTATGGTCTGTTCCAAAAGTATGTGATGATAATGTAAATAAATGGATCAGAAAACGTAACGCTAATTTGTAGTGTCACTTACAAATTGAGTACTTTGATTTGATTATTTAAAAAAAAAAAATGTCGTAGATTATAAAAGTTGAGCTATAATAGTCTCTCAATTGATTATTGTAGTACTAAGGTGATGGTAAACGCCGTGACGCGCTCGCTAGAGTGGGGCGGCACGTGGACAGAGTCGTGTTAAGAGAAGTGGCTGATCGACGAGTCAGTCTTGTGAGGGCAAACGGATGCAGACCTCCACTTCTCCTATGTGAAACTGTCGGTTTGCGAGAACATTATTATATTTATACCTACTGTGATGATTATTCTGAAAGTGAAATACTAACTGATTTGCTGTATCATCGTGTTTTATTGTAAACCACTATTGATTCCGAACCATCAAATCGAGGTGATGACGGCACTATCGCTCAGCCATCGCTGACGCCGTCATATACACTGGATAAACTTCATACATAATCAGCCTATAATGTTCCCACTGCTGGGACACAGGCCTGCTCTCTGTGAGAGGGAGCGGGCCGTAATCTACCACGCTGGCCCAGTGCGGGTTGGTAGATGTCACATGTCTTCGAATTTTTGGTTCTAGGACATGCCGGTTTCCTCACGATGTTTTCCTTCACCGTTTTGAGAGCAGTGGCGATGAAATAATTTACACAAAGTAAAGCGCCTGTCAGGGTTCGAACCTACAACCTACAACTCGTAAGTCATGGCCGTTACCACTGGACCACCACTGCTCTTGATAAACTTCATAATTATATTAAATTAACTAACAAACTATAAAAATAGAAATGTAACATCCTAACCTAACTAAAACTATTAACAAACTAAAATATGGCGTTCAAAAATGCCTCCGCATCGCTGTCGAATGGTAAGGTACCCAGGACAGACATCTGTATGTCCATACATATCACATACACATATATCTGTATATCCTGGGTACCTTACCATTGTACCTTACCATGCGTTTTGTATAAACAGCACCTATTTCTTACATAATCTGTTAGGGATTAGAATGACATCAAAATCGTAGACAAATTTCGACAAAATGAGAAAAAGGGCGTTCTCCCGCTTGTCATGTTAGCCCTGCTGAACTATGATCAAAATGCAAATAATGCCATTCAACGTGGCAATGCTGCCAGCCTTTTGTGCACTTTTCCTGTTGACAGCGATGCAGACAAATTTTTTGATGCCCTTTGATCATTACCCCCCCTTTCTTTATATACTTGTACATAATTATTATTATTAATTTAAGTCAGTAAGTATTAGGTATCTACAATATCTACATGTTATATCTTGTTAAAATGTAAATAACGTAGGTATAAGAAGGAACATTATTATTCATTTCCCACACGTTAAGTTCACACATAGTGCTATTGTTCGTATCATAATTATTTTCTATGCATATTATCAATTAACGTCGCATTTCGAATTTATCTGCAAAAAAAAAAAACTTATTAACAATTTATGTGACTAAGCTGTCTCATAATGTAAAAATTCAGTCAGTACCTATTTTTTAACATTACAGAATTATACAGCATTATGCAATTATTATAATTATACAGCGTTTTGTAGCTTTGTCTACAAAGTTGCTTATGACTTTGGTCTGCGTAAAGTACAATGCATTAGACCCCAAACTTACTAATCACGTCTGATGGACGTGATCTACGAATGAATTATTGTACTTAGTTGGAAGTACCTACAAGCATCAGGTGCGAAAATTGCCAGTCTAAGTAGGTAGATAAAGAAACGGCAAACTTGACTTTAATTAATAGCCGTTAATTGAGTCTCAGCAATAAAAGTTTTGGGGTTTAAAAGATAAATTTCGAAGTACCAACCGTTCACCGGTCGCTCACAATGGGCCTTATTAGAAGGCTAAAAGTCACCCAAAGGGCTTAACCAAGGGAACCGACATAGCCCGAAGAATTACTAAACATAAGAGGAAGTGGACTGTATTTCTGAACTTCGAAGTTTAAAACAGCGATGTACTGTATTTATAAAGTTTATGAGTACGACTTACGCGAGTTAGTAGAATGTACGCTATGACGAATTACTTAATTGAGAATGTTCATGATCGCGATGTACGGAACATCGAAATCTTGCTATATGGAATTATTAAATCCCGAATGCTTACGATCGAGATTCAGCGAGCATTTCGTTTTTATGTGTATAAACGTATATGTTTTAAGGCGAAAGCTTCAGGGTAGCCCGCGAAATTCACATTTTACTACGTTTTTTGCAATTTGCAGGTCAGATCAGGTTGTATGTTGATTAAAATATGATTCGCGTCCGTAACAAATATGGATTTATCAAAGTATAATCATAAAAATCATCAATATAACTCTCTAAGCTCTATCCTATTGCATGCCTATTTCATGAAATCATGACATTTGAGGATTATTCTAACCTAGACCTAGACGCGAATCATATTTTAATCAACATACAACCTGATCTGACTTGCAAATTGCAAAAAACGTAAGAAAATGTGAATTTCGCGGGCTACTCTGAAGCTTTCGCTCTAAGATATCCATACATCTATACATTCATTCAGCCGAAAGCCGTCCACTGCTGGACATAGGTCTCAAGAATATACGTTTATGCACATAAAAACGAAATGCTCGCTGAATCTCGATTGTAAGCATTCGGGATTTAGTAATTCGATACAGCAAGATTTCGATGTTCCGTACATCGCGATTATGAACATTCTCAATTAAGTAATTCGTCATAGCGTACATTCTAACTCGCGTAAGTCGTACTCATAAACTTTATAAATACAGTACATCGCTGTTTTAAACTTCGAAGTTCAGAAATACAGTCGAGGAAGTGGGCAGGGCCCATTGCTCGCAGAACAGATGGCCGATGGGGCCGAAAGGTTCTGGAGTGGCGACCGCGTACCGGAAGACGTAGCGTTGGAAGGCTACAAGGTGGACCGATGACCTGGTGAAGGATGCACAGAACCGGTCGAAGAGGCAGTGCTTGAAATGAAATTGTTTATTCTGTAAATAGGATATTGGAATCACTTTTACACGTCATATTATAAAAAAAATATTAAAAATAAGCTAGATGAGGTCGGCGTTTCCTATCTGACTACTCTGAGAAGAAAGGCCGAAACAAACTCAGAGGTCACAGTCTCTTTTAAAGTCCAAACATAATCTTGGTCAAGCCATATGAGGACCATGTAGATTCGAGTCTGAAACGGTCTTTTGACGAAAGAACCACACAGATTTGAGTGAACCTGTCCAGTCAGTGCAAGCATTTGTCAGTAATGGCGGAGCTCAACTCAGAACTTAAGGAGCTCAGCGACTCGACGAACAATACCAAAGAAAGGACATTTGGGTAGGCCGCATAAAATTCTCAAATTGCCAGACCATTGATAAAATTAAATGAGAAAGAAAAAAAAAATTTTAAAAATTCACATAGTCCTCACATTCACAATAATAAAATACTTTACAAAGTAATCATGTCATTTTGTATAGAATATTCAATAATGTCAATTTGTAAATAAAACTGGTTGATATACTTTGATGATTTTCCATATTATTCAAAATGTTACAATGCTTGGAGAGGCCTATGTTCACCAGTGAACGTCTTTCGGCCGACATGATGATAATGAACCGTTCACCTGTTCCCAACCACTATCTGCTCTATAGGGCTATGTATCGTTATAAGGCTATTTATGGCGATAAAGTTTGAAGGTTGAAACCATGCTGTTAAAAATCATTGTATTTTCAGTTACAATGTTAAGTTTGTTCTTGGGATAAATTCATCCCGACTACGGAACCCTTCATTGTGCGTGGTCCGACACGCACCTGGCCGGGTTTTGTTTTTCTAGTAATGTTAATTCCCCCTTTTAATGTTTAACTTTATTTTATTTTCATAAAAGGAACGTGCTTTTTCGGCGTTTTTTTTTTTTAAAGTATTGTACCTTGGTACAGAACCCTGTATGTGCGAGAATGTCTCGCACTTGGCCGGTTTTCTAAGTCAACATATTGTTTCACATTCACAAAATTCTCGTAGTATTCATATTAAATAACTGTAGATATGTTTACAATATTGTTAGCAGTCTTCAGTTGTCATAACGGAACGGTATTCATACGACATTTCAGCTTATTGAAATATCTCAGAGACATCCTTTGCTATTATATAATACTAGCTTCCGCCAGCGGGCATGTCGATATAAAGTAGCCTATGTTCTTCCCCAGGGTGCCATCTATCTCTTTGCCAAATTTTGTCGAAATCCATTCATTGGTTTAAAGTTGAAGCTAGTTGTCCATTCCAAAACGTAGAACCAACCAACCACCACCAACCTTGAAATCGCGAAAAAAAAATCAGCTGTTCCATACATTTGTGTTCACTTAAATTGACAAAATGTATGGAATAGCAGTTTTTTTTTTTTTTGCGATTTCAATGTTGGTCCTATAGAAAAAGTATATTATAGATGACACCAAACCACTAGTTTCAAGGATAACGGTGTCTACACTAACACCCTGTATACTAAAAACCTTATTCGAGAACCACGCTATCCATTGGTGAAAACAGCATGAAAATCGGTGCAGTAGTTTTTGAGTTTATCGCGTACTGGACGACAGACAGACGCGGCGGAGGACTTTGTTTTTTAATATGTAAGGATAGTATGGAAGTATGGATAGTTTTGAAAGGATTTGTTTACCTATTTCTAACATCGAGTACCGACAGGCACATGAGATATTTAAGTCTTTCAGATAACCGAAGTTGGGCTTCCAAGCGGTCGATTGATCATTTGACCTGAACATAAACAATCGTTAAACATTACTTAACTTTAAGCAATGTTTATAAATACTTAAAAACCCCTATTAGGTATATAAAAGTTGAATAAAATAATCGTTCCTATACTCCATTTGAAATAAGATTAGACGTATAGATAAGCCTTTTTTACATTCCGTTCAACCGATTTTGAATTCTATTGCGTTGGTGGCATGACAAATGTCAGCCGCAGTAGATATTTGGTATTGTGTAACTTTTTATGGTTTTAATGCTATCCTTATGCCTACGGTATAGAAGTCAAAATCGGTTGAACGGACTGTAAAAGGGTTTGTTTTAATGTCTAATCTTATTTCAAATGGGGTATAAGTATTTTGTTTCAGTACGTTAAAAAAACGAAGTAACAGTTTTTGTTTGCAGAATTAATTCAATTAAAAACATAAACTTAAAAGCAAAAAAATAAGCAGTACCTACCTTTGTACTCATGTTATAATTATGTCGTATCTTCATGAATTTTACTGTGTGTACATAAATAATAAAATAAATAAACTTTTTCCCTACCGAATAAAAGTTAGATGTATCGTTGACCCGGTACTAATACAGATGTACGTTTCATCCCGGGGTAGCACAGCACTACCTACATTCTATCCCGGGGTAATCGCGGCTCTATTACCTGCGTTCTATCCCGGAATAATCGGGACGCGCTGCACGCTGCGCCGCACTCACCCAATCCACGCTGCGAGGCGTATTATGAAGCTATACTCTTATGTGAAGGCGTATAGATACAAAATGAATAGAGGGTCTGAAGATACTGACATCTAAGTAATGTAGTTGCTCATTTGATAGATGTAGAAGCACTACGTATAATTCAGCCTGTAATGTTCCCACTGCTGGGACACAAGCCTCCTCTCTTCGAGAGGGAGTGGACTGAAATCTACCACGTAGGCCCAATGCGTGTTGGTAGAATATATATGCCGGTTTCCTCACGATGTTTTCCTTCACCGTTTTGAGAGCAGAGGTGATGAAATTATTTACACTACATTATACTTTAGTAAAGTCGGGGCCGTTATAACCACTGCTTTTGAGGATAATTTATGTTGTCCGTCTGTCTGTCAGCGGGCTTTATCTTATGAACCGTAAAAGGTAGACGGTTGAAATCACAGATTAAGTATGAATAGAATAGAATAGAATAGAATACATTTATTTGTCAGAATATTGTACAAAGTTGTAACGTTCATTATGTATTATGATCATAATATTCCGTATTTCATTTATTATTTATTATATGGTATTTCTATTCCCGCTATAATAACAAATAATAAAAAATAAATTAAGTCAATCATTACCGGTGATCCCTTTTATAAGAATCATGTTTTGTTCGCCGTTTTTTGCTAAATATTGTACTGTGGTAGAGAAACCTTCGTGTCCGAGTCTGACTCGCACTGTTTTTGCCCGACGTAAAATCAGGATAGGTACTTATATTTAATTTAATAATAAAAATGATGATAGGACGGGTTGGCAGAAATATTAATACCTATCTTGTTAGTTAATTGATTCAGGCGTGACTTTGCGGAAATCCATTATAAAATACAATAGACGTAGATATATTTAGTAACCTATTCCGCTTGACTATTCTTCAAGAGTCCTAAAAATCCCTGTAAGAAATCGACACGTGTTTCACCTCTCAACGAGGCATCCTCAGGATGACGATTGACCAATTGCAAACCAGAACACGACGTGTTACCACACCGAGCGCTGGACGCAAAGTACCTATCTTGTTGCATATAATATCGAAAAACGAAAAAGGGATCACCATCCAGATACTTATTGATTGTAAAATGTTTGTATTTTTTTTTTGAATATCGCTTACTTTTACAATATTTGTCAATATTATGCCATTTATCTGTCACATAGGTACTTACACCTAATTGAGTTTCTTGCCAATTCTACTCCTTTTGAAAGGGGCGACTAGATTCAATTCTATTTTTGACGTTCAAAAGTGCCTTTTATGTGCATATTTGAAATAAATTATTTGACTTTGACAAATTGACTTGCAAGAATTCGCTTTAAAAAATAAAACGAAACATGGATACAGAAACAGAAGGAAGGACTATATCCAAAAGTAATTTAAATTGAACATTAATAGCTATCCCTGTGATTTGTGTTCGGCATAAGACGCACAGCGAGCGGTTCCCGAGCGATGTTCAAATAAATCTAATAAGCCCTGAACAGCTTATTTATGTGTTCCGGGTTCTTGATCGCGTTACAAGTGGAAAGTTTCAGTGTTGTCAGTTTAAGGGAAGAGAGAAATAGGATTTTGAACTGCAGTTTTTTGAAAAAAAATCGGCTAAGTGCGTGTCGGGCCACGCAAAATGAAGGGTTCCGTAGTTGGGATGAATTTACCATTTTTTTTAAGACCATAGACTTCTTATAGGTTTTCCTGTAATCTATAAGTATAGGGGGAATGGTCAATTTTCATCTATTTTCTTAAATATATTTATAAAGTATTTATTTTAAATTAGAAAATATGTATATGAGATCCTCGCAACAAGCCCTTTCATTCGGTATGTCACAAGGAACAATTAGCATTTTTTGACCCCATGTTCAAAATTCGTTACACGTCTGTCTTTGGCTCACAGAAATACATAATTATGTGTACCTTTCAACTTAATCGGTCCATTGGATTTGGAGCAAATTGGCTGTGACAGACGAACAGACAGACAGTCAGACAGCCAGACTGACACACGAGTGATCCTATAAGGGTTCCGCTTTTTTCCTTCTGAGATACGGAACCCTAAAAATCGTGCGAATCGGAAGTATCGAAACATAACTGCTAAGATCTTTGAGACTCACATTCTCCTGTTTGCTTCGTTCATGTTCATGGAAAAAATATTTTTGATAAAATACTTATTTTGATCACGAAACCTAACGTTCTATAAACATAATTAACGCTATCATTGCCATTAATGCAAAAAAAAACATATTATAATATACCTACTTTAGTTATTTCTACCATTTTCCCAAAAATTTCTTCATCCTGGCAACACCGAAACTTCGCTAGTTCTACTAAATGTTTACATGTTTCTTTATTAGGCAGTACATTCCGAACCCTACTTTTTAGAGTCCCTTAAGTGTATTAGTTGAAATCCCTATAAATCTTGTCATGGTAGGTACCTCCAGAGTTGTATTGGTACCCAACTACCCACGGATATGTATTTATAGGCGATAGTTCTGTGGGTAGAGAACAGGGTGGCGATTTAGTGACCTGCATCCGTCAAAGGGGTGATTTTACCCTGTACAATGCTACCAGTTTGTATCACAGAACTGTGGCGGTATCTACATCGCCACATGCGAACTACGCATCAAAGACGTGACGTTACACAAAAATCCTGACGTCACATAAATCCTGCATCGCGCAATTAAATTTTACCGTGCAATGGACATATTATATCCAAGAACCCAACATCAACCGTTGGGCAGTTGCCCGCCAGACACAACACCCGTCTGGTCGGAGGATCCTCCCTTTTCTATGGTAGATGAGAGAACTTTACACCCTGTTCCTCATACCCTTAAAGAACACTTAAAATTCTATTACCTAAATTATCATCCGTGACGTCATGTAAAGTCAAATCATTTAAGTATTTTAAATAGGCACATAAAGATGTGTTAAAACATAATCAGCCTATAATGTTCCCACTACTGGGACACAGGCCTGCTCTCTGTGAGATGGAGCGAGCCGTAATCTACCACGCTGGCCCAGTGCGGGTTGGTAGATGTCACATGTCTTCGAATTTTTGGTTCTAGGACATGCCGGTTTCCTCACGATGTTTTCCTTCACCGTTTTGAGAGCAGTGGCGATGAAATAATTTACACAAAGTAAAGCGCCTGTCAGGGTTCGAACCTACAACCTACAACTCGTAAGTCGTGGCCGTTACCACTGGACCACCACTGCTCTGAGTTAAAAGTTTTTTTTTTTGTTTTAAAACATTGAGCGGCAATCGTGCGCGAATGCCGCGCTGTGTTTGGACGACTGCCGCGCGTGGACGCTTCTGTCTACCTGTCGCGCACAAACACTTCAAGCAAACATTCGTCAGTAATTGTGTTTGGACGAATTATAAGCAGAGCTACGACACACGCAACCGCATTTTAGTTCTGATGTCAACTGAAGTGCGCGGCGTGTCTCGGATATGCCGCGCAGTACTGCCGCGCAAACGTTCGTCGGTTTAGTCTAGTTTAGTGTCCTGCACACGCCGCGTGTTGCTGTCACGCTCTTGCCGCTCAATGTTTGGACACGCCTTAAAAAACACTTTTGAAAGTAATTTACAAAAAAAATATCATTGCTTCTATTGTCATATCTAGTTGCCCCTCCCCCCTTCCCCTCCCTGCCTTCTAAGCGTCGCGAATACACGTACACGCAAGCTCCAGCATGGTCGAGCATCAAGTTGGTCGCTCAACGTATATTTAATTTTGCAATGTATTGAATTGTCATAAGATTCATTTTTCAGTAGTCTCAGAAAATGCTCTGCTCTGCTCTTGGTGTGCGCTGACCCCAAAAGGTAGTTTCGTATGGAGAAGCATGGCCACGAAACCCCACCGTTACTCTTTTACTTTTAAAATGTTTTACAATACTTTGTATACATTAATGGATAACATATTCCGTCCCTAAAAAAGAACAATATTGTCTATACGCATCAACAGGTACAAGATAAGGGAAACATGCATTGCTTCATTCCTTTGATAAATAATTCTCAAAGGTTTTTTGTTGTTTTTTACGAAAATATTCCTACTGGGATTGACACCGAAATTTGAGAAAGGAAATCTGGAAAAATTGGCAGTTTGAAAGGTTCGTAGCATAAAATATAACAAAGAAAAACCGGCCAAGTGCGAGTTGGGCTCACACAAGGGTTCCGTACCACCGTACAATATTCACACTAAATACATATTTTTTATTTGTGTATTAAAAAAAAAAACTAAATAGGTACTTATTATTAATTTTATTTTTGTTTTTATTTATTTTCTATTATCGCAGACACAGTGATCCATATTTATGTTAGTAAACTTAAAACTATGTTAGTAATCTAAAATTAATATAAGTAAATAATAAATAAAATCAATAAAGAAAGATTAAAGATTATTTTTGCCACAATAATACTAATTTTTTTTCTAGCCTACAGCGTCCCACTCCTGGGCAAACCCCTCTCCACTCCATCCATCTCTCGCGAGCCTGCGCGTCCTCTTTCCAGTTTTGATGGAACCCATCAAACTAATCCTACTAATATCCTAATATATAATAATATACTAATATTATAAATGTGAAATTTTATGTGTTTGGATGTTTGTTACTCAATCACGCAAAAACGGCTGAATGGATTTGGATGAAACTTGGCAAACAGATAGTTTATTTATTTATTTATTTAAACTTTTCGCACACAAAAAAGGTACAAAGGCGGACTTAATGCCTTAGGCATTCTCTACCAGTCAACCAAGGGTGGTGAAGAGATTAGATGGCGGTGCTCTGATTGAGAGGAACAAAGAGAGAAAAAAAAATAATAAGGAAAAATATATATATCATAATGCATTATAGATAAAACAGTTTTTACAGTACATAAATACGCAATCAACTTATGATACATAAATACTTACATAGGTACATATTTACTATAATATATACCTATAATATATATATATATATTCTTGAGTTTGAGTTTATAACCTGGATTAACACATAGGATACTTTTTATCCCGATATTCCCACGGGATCGAGACTTACGCGGGTGAAACCGCAGGACGCAGCTAGTACTATTATAAAACATAAAATGTAATTGTAAAATAAATTAATAAGGTAAAAATAATCTTCATCATCATCATTAACGCAAAATTAATTTACGTTAGTCCTACGTATTTTCTGTTCCTTTCTTGGAAATCATCATCTAAGCTATTTGTGTGAAGTATTATTGCCACCATTTTTCCAGTGTGAGAGAGAGACGGAGCTAGACAAGACCGATAGCACCATCCCGTTTTCGCAGTGGAATAATGATGGCATAACACTACTCCTGGAACAAGTATGAAGCACCCCTAAACGATCGCTTCCAGCTACAGTAGATAAATATTTAAAAGCAACTTTCGTAGAATTTTAATATCTCTGAGTGAGTTCAACTCTTGCTTCAAGTTTGAGTGGACGGTCTTCAACGTTAGTTTATTTTTAAACCAGAATATTAAATTACCAGATGGCAGGCGCGGTCGCAGCCCAAGACTTGGGGGGGGGGGGGGGGGTCACCATTGGTGCAAAGGAATATGTTTATGGAAATATTTACCTAATTGATAAGTACTCTAAACTTTTTTTGTATTTGCCCATCGGGGTCCCTGTGGCTCAAGTAGGTACCTACAGTTTTCAGTTAGTAAAGCACGTAAATCGTCCAGTCTCTCGACAGCTTGAAGCCGCGTTTCCACTAGGCAACATTTGGCGCGCGACACGTGACGCTCAACATGTACGGCAACGCTGCACAACAGCGCGCGACGTTGCCAGCTGGCGCGCAACATGACGCGCGGCTTGTTGTTTGTTAGAAGCGTAGACGGACAACGTTGTTCAACAAAAGTTCCGCGCTGACTTTCGACATGTTAGGCAACATGTTGCGCGTCAATTGTTGCCTAGTGGATACGAGGCTTGAATGATATTGGGGGGTCATGACCCCCCCCCCCCTCGGACCGCACAGCAAGAAGGGAAGTGTAGAGAATCATAGACTGAGATCTGAAACTTTTTTAAACTTCAGAAGTTTTTAAAACAATGAAATTTTAACCTCCTTGAGTTACCTGCTTCGTTAGGCGAGGTTTTCTGTGCAAATATGTATTTTATTTCGTTCCATAGGAAACCGTACGATTTCTTTTAAATAATTAGGGCACGCTCCGGGATTCTGAACAAATAAGTGACAAATTAACGTGACGGCCTTTTATATTAGGACACGGGGTAATAGCCGATTCCTAAAATTTACGGACCGTTATCGGTTAAAATTAAGACTCTTGTATCTTTACGAATAAGCAAAAACCTCATAGCTTTGCATAGTAGCCCCCCCTCCCCTATGGAAGTAGCTATCACAGGTAAAATAAGCCTACGAATCTATTTATGCCCAGTTTGGCAATTAAAAGTTATCCTTGATAAATTTTTGTTTATAGGAACCGAGCATTAGAGATACAAAACAAAATGGCTCGATCTACACGTTGGATGAGCAGTAGCGTTGGACCCAACATTGGGACCAACATGTCGAGCCGGTCTCGGCGTCTCACGATAAATTATGAAACAACAACATTTAATATTAATTTCTACGTCATTTTTTTACTACAAATAATAACTATAGCTACTCTTCACAATGCAGCTCCGTGTTCTGTCGTCGAATGGACCTTGTTCTGGTGACGCTTGCGTAGAAGCGCGCCGACTCGCGCGGTGTGCGCGTGCGCTTGACATCGGAGAAATCTACGGCGTACAGACCGTATTTTGGACTTAAAATATAATATTAATTTTCTCAGTAAAAGTCTTACAAAAGGCCTATATTGTATGGAAAACCGAAAAGCGCCCATGGAAAGCCGATCTGTCGGCGCGAACACGCGTTCAGGTTCCCCGAACATAAAGATCGAACGATCGTATATTCGCGCGACGATCACTTTTAAATAGAACGCAGGGTTCTTGCTATATAAACATCTAATTAGTATTTTTTAACTAATTGAACGTGTTTTTGGATGAAAGTTCAGCCAGTCCTTACAGTTCGTGCCGAAATGACAAAGACAGAAGAATATACATACATATAACCTGTGGTCCACTCGAAATTGTCCATCATGGACCACGCTGTATACCCCATTACGTGGATGCCATCGTTTATGGCGAAGTATACCTAAAAATACAATTAAACCAAAATTACATTACAAAATTAGTGACATGAAATTACATAAAATTTTCGGGCGAATTTATCGTTGATGACAGTCGAGGCGAGCGACGGACACTCCCGCCAGGCTGCCCGGACACTTGTACGAAAAAGTCGCCCGAAAATTATATCCCACTAATTTCGTAATAATTAATTATTATTTGGCTTTTTATACGTAACTGTAAAAAGTTAAAACCCCAATAACACTTTGTCCAACCTGGGTATTGAAGCCAGAACACAACTCACTCATCCAAATCCATTCAGCCGTTTTTGGAATTAGAATCAATCCCAGACCTCTTTTACTTTTTTCAAAAATATACAATGTACAGTTTTGACTTCGTTACTATTTTTTTAATTATCATAAAGGCACTTTTGAATTGTTAAGGAGTCGGTCACTTAAAAATATGAAGCTAGTTGCCCATTCCAAAACTTAATAGGCTCCTGTCGAGAAGTACGGGCAAGAAACTCCATGGACACTCTTTTAATTCAAAACATTGTTACAAAATATTATTATTTCAATAAATACCATTGTTATAAATATAGAAATAATAAATAAATAAATGAAATATTCTTAAATAATATTATACCTATGTGCATGATAAATATTAATTATATTTTTAAATACTAGAATATTAAAAAAATTGTAACCCACCGGTATCCGGAACAGAGTTCAAGCTACCTGCAGTTAGGGCTCCAGAGAGAGGAACCTCCCATCAATGCCAGCCGTCTCCATGAGTACTGCTTTCAGAGTTAAGCCCTTTATCCAGCTGCCCAACGCGAGCGTCTTTAGATGTTGGTTGAGCCTCTTGGCAATTAACCTATTGGATGATTCGACTATCGCCACAATGATCGCTCAGTCCACATCCCCCATGTCGACAACCTGGCGGTCATGTCACGATATTAATTTACAAAAATAAATTACCTGTTCCAAGTTCCTCCTAATATAATCCAGCCGCTTAAAGTCGAACAGGTCCTGATTGAGGGATGGCAGACCATTCTCTGTGATCATGATATCGTTCACTCCGTAAGTGTTTTTGAGCCAGTGCAGCTGCTTGTGAAGACCTTCAGGGTATATCTGGAGATTTGAAGACATTTTTAATTATGCTGACACGTCTTGTAAACTTGTATGACGGAATAGAGAGTCGCCGGACACTCTCAGGATTTGCTATGATTTTCTACAAGTTGTAACTTACAAATATTTTTTTGATAAACAAAATCACGAATAAAAGTGTAAAAATATAAGTACTTATGACATTTGGTACTACAAGTCTTGTAAGTTTTGATAAACAGGGCACATCTTAATAAGCTAAGCTAAGAATTCCTGCACGAAAAACTTCTGAGTGGCATTTATCTATGGTGCTAAAGAATGTATTAAAAGATACTTGCCGCAAACCAGTCAATGAGAGCCGTCTTCCAGTCAGGATGGCCGACAAAGGAGACTCCAATCTCCTTGGAGCCGTGGTGCGGCCATTTTCCTGCCTTCTCTGGGTCAACCTTGCGCACCAGTCTGGTCGTGTAGTGGTTGAGCGCGTAGAAGTCGTAGGTGCCTATAAGTATCAAGCAGTCATGTAGAATTCCGGTAACTATACCTAAATATTCGGGGTGTAAGGGTAAACACCGTTGTCACTCAAACCATGGGTAGTTGGCTTAAATATAAAAATAAATGACCGAGTAACAACAAAAACAAAACGTTATTTTCATTAAAAGTTTTTTTTTTAATCTATTCGGCACCGTGCTCGATAGCGAAACAGCTGACTGACTGAGGGAGGGGTCGCTCTCGCGGCCGGGGTGAGGTCACGTCCCGGCCCGTGCTGAGCCGCAAGTTCGTCGTCCTAGCGCATACGGTGGTAAAAAGAAGACTTTCTTTAAAGTTGTAATTTTCCATTGATTTTACGTTCTATAAATGAAACTAAACCACTGGTTTCAAGGATAACGGTGTTTACCCTAACACCCTGTAGTTCACTGGACATAAGCCTGAAGTAGACATCGGTATCGGTTGGTTGTATGTATACGGAAAGTCGGAACGAAGCACAATATTACTAAATTTCGCGACTTTGGACAGCCGCTGTTTGTGAAAAAGTCTGTTTTTTTTTCTCTCGTCTATCCCATAGTGTGAGGTATTGTTAGATAGGCCGTTCATAAATATTGCGGGTGTGTGAAAACCATTTTTGACACACTATCTATCTATGGTGGTGTCCTAGTGGTAAGGCAATGCCGCAAGGGGCGAGTCGGTACATCAAAATAATTATTTAAATGTCAATTTTCCACTCGCCAATTCGTAAGGGGCGAGTCAGTACACCAAAATTATTAAAAAACGGGGCGAGTGGGACACTTTTATCAAAGGGGCTAGATCCAAGGGGCGAGCGGGGCCTACACCACGGCCACGACTTACGAGTTGTAGGTCGTAGGTTCGAACCCTGGCAGGCGCTTTACTTTGTGGAAATTATTTCATCGCCACTGCTCTCAAAACGGTGAAGGAAATCATCGCGAGGAAACCGGCATGTCCTAGAACCAAACATTCGAAGACATGTGACATCTACCAACCCGCACTGGGCCCGCGTGGTAGATTAAAATCCCACTCCCTCTCGAAGAGAGGAGGTGTCCCAGCATTGAAACATTATAAGCTGATTCAAAACTCAAAAAAAAAGGGCTTTACCACAAAAACTTCTTTTTAAACTTGTTCAACGCATTTCTAATGTCGGTTTGCTGTCAAACTCCGTACAGAAATGTTGTATTTAAAAGGTTTTTAGGCTAAACAACTGATAAACACGGTTTTGTGGTAATAAGGGAAGAGTTTATTTTTTTGCTTGTTTGAACACGCTAATCTCTGGAACTAGCATTAGAATTTGAAAAAATATTTTTGCATTTGTTATTCCAATTGTTGAGGAAGGAAGCTTAAGGCTATTTAACACCACGCTCCGACCCTTAGAAGACGAGCACAAAGAAAAAAAGTCAGAAAGAACACTATACTCCATTTGAAATAAGATTAGACATTTAAACAAACCTTTTTACAGTCCGTCCAACCGATTTTGGCTTTTATATCGTAGACATAAGGATGGCATTAGAAGCAAAAAAGGTTACACAATACTAACTGTCTACTGCAGCTGCCATTTGTCATGCCACCAACGCAATAGAAGTCAAAATCGGTTGAACGGACTGTATAAAAGGTTCATTTAAATGTCTAATCTTATTTCAAATGGAGCATAAGTGTAAACGAAAAAATTACGCAGGCGGGCGATACGATGCGATGGGACGTGGTAACAAGATATTTCATGCGGAAGAAGTCGCAGGTACAAGCTAGTATTATATTACAATAAAGAATCAAAACAATCAACTTTGAAAGCATAACACTCCTTTAGGCATTCCTTACCTTTAACAAATTCAATTTCTTCAGGAGTGAAGGGAGGCAGTCTGGGAGACGGGTAGCCTTCCTTCTTACTGTTTTCCGCCAGGACCTTCTCAAGTTCTGGAGGCCAGCCGCCCAATTTAGAGTAAATCGCATGAGCGTATCTACCCTCCTAAAAACATAATATAATTAAGTATGGCCTCAGTTTGATGCTTACGATTTTAAATTATCATACAAAACCAAAGACGCTCCTCGGGCTAACAGAGGGCATGTGCAATTGACTCTGTTGTCACCTAAAGTCATCCCTTCTGTATATTACTAAAATTCAACAAGCGTCAAGATTGTGATACAGTTGGCCTCAAGAGGCCTGGGCTTAGCCTAACCTACCTGAAACTTTTTGAAAGGCCTACACTGTCCTCCCATACCTAATAAGACTGTAATTCGAAAATATTGTAAAAGCCAATTATTTTTATAAGAGTAACCGTGGAGTTTCTTACCGGCTCTTCTCCATAGGAAACGACCAATTGGAACCGTGCACCTAGCTTCTGACGTTTCATAAGTGCCCATGTAGGCTTATGTGCAATAAAATATTTTGATTAAAAAAAAAAGAAGATCGACTAGAATTCCATTAAAATATCACACTTTTTGTTCTATAATTTTGTATCAATCTGTAGTCACAAAAGAAGTTGGCTACTTCATTGTAGCTACACATTGATACAATAATATAGAACACAAATTACTATTACACAATCAATGAATTCTTGTAGATGTTTACTTATGTCACCGTAAGATTGTGAGAACCGTGCGCGAGCCGAGCGAGCGGAGTGACCGCTGCCACGGCAGCGGCCGTTAGTATTAGCGCAAGGTGCGTTACGTCGCAAGCAATTTTGATAGCAGTTCAGATTTTGTCGGTTTCCCATGGATAGATTATATTTATGACTAACGAAAAATAATGCGTTAAATTGTAAATGGTTTGCTGCAGTTCACAATTTTTAGACAGTTTATAATTTAACGGAAATAATAAGTTCATAATTATTTGGTGAGATATGGGTCATACACAAAAAACGAAAAAAATATGTTCATGCAATATAAAACCGATATTTTAATATTAATATCAACATTAAATACATTTAATAGTTATATCGTCTTGAAAACTTATCATGTCTCATAAAAAAATCGCGCTTTAATAAATTTACCTACTTCTTTTATTTTTCCTTTGAATCTAAAGAAATCTCCTTCTGTAGACTGTTCGGATGCCAAGTAGTTGAGTTTAAGTGATGGTTAAAAATATATATACCTACTTTTGATACTTTTATTTCGTCACATTACATCAGTTCTATTATCAAATATACATAACACAACGTGTTAAAAAACATATCATTCAACATTTTGAAATAAAACGTATAAACATTTTGTTCACAGAATTTTGGTAACTTTCTGTAGACACATAAAATAACCCAAAATGTGCCAATAATGAACGCATCGTTATTATTTTGTTTTTTGTGTTGGAAGCACTGTATTCTCTGTCATTTGCTCGATTGTGAATTTTACGAAAAGTGCGTCTGACATGAAAAATCGCAATTTTATTTAATTACTCACGTTGTTGGCTGATCTCAGTGTCTCTTTCCTGTGCAAAGGATACCCGATTAATTAGCCTTTAAAAATTAATAAAAAGATCAAGATAGTATAAGCATATGGGTGCTGTACGCAAATATCACATTGCTTAAATTTTAACTTCATAATGTAGGATGCCATGTTTTGATTTATCAAAATGTGTCTTTCGTGTAGACATCTTTACTGTAGACTTATTTTTTTCGAAATCGGCGAATCATAGAAAAACGGCCGACGAAATTCATGTAGGATGATTCCAGATGATTCTCACGAGGATTGTAATATATTTTAATATTCTGTTCCTAAATGTTAAAGACAGAAAGATTTTATCTGTTCTGTGGACAAAATATTTTTGATTATTTTTTTGTACGGAATTGGGAAAGATTTTTGAGTATGACTTGTTTAGGGGTCAAAGAGAACTTTATTTTAAGTTTTTTGTTCATTGTTTCTATTCTTGATCTTTTTGATATGATTATCTATGGCCAATTTTTGTTTTCTTCTGTAGACAAGACAATCTCTTCTGTAGACGTAAAAAAACAAAAAACGTGATTTTATTCCTAAAATATCCAAGATTGATCTCTACGAATATTATTATCGAACTTTAAATAAATATAACGTTTCATAACAATTCGTGGAGTTATTATAAATATTTTGTCATACATATACATCTTTTTGAGGCGGACTGGACGAGACCAGAGTGAAGAAATATTGCATACCCAGTGTTGGAGTGCAAGTTTCGTAACTTCGGCATCCGCTGGCGTCTCCGGCTCCAACCAGAAGGCCATATTGGACAGCGATAACATGCCTGAAGAGCAAAGATTATAATTATCCAATCGAATGCACGTTTGTCATTTGTTTATTTTTGGTTGAATTCCTTGACTGTTGTTTATGTCGCAGATGGATTCCTGAATTTGCTATTTTACATAACCGCTGAATGTTTTATAAAACAGGTCCGTTATGTAAAACAGCTGATCAACCAGCTGGAATGTCATTGCGCTACGATTAATAATACCCAAGTTTAGGCGTAATGCAGACTGGTCTATTTGTAGTCCAGGTATGGACCCCGGTCGCGGAAAAGTCCGAAAGGGATACCGTGGCCTCTGGCAACGTACAGGCAACTGGAGGAACACGCGAGAAGTTAACTGATAATTTCCCAACCAACAAAAAAAAAGGGTATGGGCACCTCTTTCAACTATGGACTTATTTAATTTTCAACCGACTTCTTCAAAAAGGAGGAGGTTCTCAATTCGTCTGTATGTTTTTTTTATTTTTTTGTATGTTTGTTACGCGATTACTCCGCCAATTATGAATCGATTTTGATGACTCTGTTTAGTAGGTCATGCTTCAGAGGTGGTCACCATATAAATTTTATTAACTTTGCTTGCGTAGTTTTTGAGTTAGATTCAATATTACGTATTTGCCCATTTAGTTTATCTAGACGATATCCTTATTTACTCCTTCACTGTTATTTACATAGCAGGTAGTGGTATTCGAATTTGTATGGGGTAGGTACTACAACTAGAAAGTGAAAAGTAAAATCAAGTTTTTATTGTTGATATAGTCGCAACAGAAATACACAATCTGTGAAAATTTAAACTGTCTACCTATTACGGTTCATGAGATACAGCCTGCTGACAGACAGACGGAGAGCGGAGGCTTAGTAAAAGGGTTCCGTCGGAACCCTTCGGGTTTGGAACCCTCAAAAGGCCGAAGGATAATGATGATAACTGGTTTACTGAGGGCGTGTACCTATATCTAAATGGATTAAACTCACCATGATACAAATGCCTGAACTCCACATCATAGATCCTGTAAGCCTTAGCATGGGCTAACAGCACATGTTTGTTGCACAAGTACAGTCCTATCTTCGTGTTGTCCAAGTAAGGAGCGGCCATCATGGCGTAACCACCATCACAGACCACTAGGGGCTCGTTCATAGTGATCCAGTACTTCACACGGTCAGCGAATAGGGAGTATAAGACCCTTGCGTAATTGCCGAACCAGGTGGAGATGAGAGGGTTAGCCCAGCCACCTAAAATAAATTTATTTTTATTTATTAAAACTTTATGCACAAGTAAATAAAATGACAAAGGCGGACTTAATGCCTGAGTCATTTCCTACCAGTCAACCTTAGGGTGATGCAAAGACAGACATGGCAGGTGCAACATAAGTTAGTACATAATAATTCGAAAAATAATTATTAATACAAATTAATACATACATACGTAGGTTCGAACCCTGCCAGGCGCTTTACTTTGTGTAAATAATTTAATTACCTCTGCTCTATAAACATCGTGAGGAAAACGGCATGTCCTAGAACCAGACATTTCGAAGACATGTGACATCTACCAACTCCCCGCATGGTGGATTACGGCCCACTCCCTCTCACAGAGAGGAGGCCTGTGTCCCAGCCAGAACATTATAGGCTGATTATGCTAGATACATAAAGATTAAGTTCATTTTGTTTATAATGCATGTACATATAAACAAAATAAACTTAGTCAGTAGAAATAACGACAGTTAGAGCAGAAAACGTATCCAGCAAATTCGCGCTGGGATGATTCTGCCAACTTCTTACGAATATGTTCACGTGCCTTCACTTTAAATGATAAGCGTTATAAATGTGAAGAGAAATAAGTAAAGCTGCCGATCTATTCTCTCTAATCTCACCGTGAAACCTTAGGTGAAGTGAGTTTGAAATGAGCTGTTATTCTACCCTGTTAGCAGACTCTTCACTCGAGTAAATTATGTTCATTTTTCTAACGTACACACGACAACGACAAAATTACATGGGAATGAACGTATCTGTTCATTTCATTTCATTTTTCAATCATTAGGTAAGGCAAGCGATCCAACATCGTTGGATCGGTTCATAATACATTCATTTTCTCTTTTGATTCATAATGTTTTCAGACGTTTCACTTAGAGAGAAAGATGACAAAAAATTGGTTGCCTGTAAAGTCGGTATACGGGCGAAAGTTTTACGTGACAACGACTTTGAGTGGTAAAATAATTTTAATGTGAATATTCATTCGTATAGTAGGAAGAAGGATGAAATAATAGTAACAATTTAAAACATTTATTTATACAAAGAATTATATTTAAAACATTAATTTATACAAAGAATCTCGCACTGAATTTCATATTAACAAAATTTTATTTTTACCTTTACACATACATACGACATGAACATGAACCGGTGTGTATGCCTATCTCTCTCACTCTCTCTCTCTCGCTCTGTCTCTCTCGCTCTTAGGCGGGCTAACTGTGCTCGAGTGGAAGGGACGCGTGCCTTTCACTTTTTATGTCTGTCTCTCTCGCTCTTAGGCGGGCTAACCATGCCCGAGTGGAATGGACGCGTGCCTCTCACTCGCTCTCATTGTGAGCGCATAACGTGAGCGGCGCGTAACGCAGTTTCTTGAAGTGTCACCCGGCAAACCAATTTATAAGACGTTGTCACGTCAAAATGAACCAAAACTTAAGTGCTTGATATCTGAGAGTTACAATGTGGACTACGAAGGAAAAACAGAAAAGAGATCCTCACCAGGACGCCATGGCAGCGCAGCCAAGTCGCGTCGCCAACAAAATGCATGGTTGGCTGCGTAACCAAGCGGAACGGGCCACCCACTATTTAGTTGACCACACGACCTGGCGACGTCGCTATGGCGTTCCGGCGGGATACGGCTCCTACTGATGGAAACAGTTTTATTATGGCAAACTAACTTTTTGGATGGAAATGCCTAGCCATCAGAAGCTTCTCGGCTACTGACCAATCATTCGCTTTTTGTCCCCACCAAACCAAAATCGCTAAAACATTTTGAAAATGAAATATAAAGTACCCTTACCAAGATCCTGCAATGATTGTGGCAAGTCCCAGTGGTACATCGTCACGACAGGCTGGATGCCCTTCTCCAGTAGACCGTCGATCAGGTTGTTGTAATAGTTTTTCCCATCCTCACTGATGTGGTTGGAGAAACCAGATGGGAGAAGACGAGGCCAGGATATTGAGAACCTAGGAATGACGATCGACTATTAAAAGATCGTAGTAGGTGATTTCCAAATGATTAGCGAACGGCTTTAAAAATGTCCAGGATCAATGAAATGAAATGAAATGAAATTGTTTATTCTGTAAATAGGATATTGGAATCACTTTTACACGTCATATTAAAAAATATTAAAAATAAGCTAGATGAGGTCGGCTTTTCCTATCTGACTACTCTGAGAAGAAAGGCCGAAACAAACTCAGAGGTCGCAGTACTCGCAGTCTCGTTTAAAGTCCAGACATAATCTTGGTCAAGCCATATGAGGACCATGTAGATTAGCGTCTGAAATGGTTTTTTGAGGAAAGAACCACAACGATTTGTGTGGACCCGTCCAGTCAGTGCAAGCATTTGTCAGTAATAGTGTAGCTCAACTCAGAACTTAAGGAGCTCAACGACTCGACGAACAATACCAAAGAAAGCACATTTGGGTAGGTCGCATAAAATACTCAAATTGGCAGACCATCGTTAAAACTAACTGAAAACATAAAAAATAAAATCAAAACATAAATAAAAATCCACATAGTAATTCGTCGCCGTGGAGTGAAAACCTCTGTAAATAGGATATTGGAAAACATCGTAAACACGAATTAATTGTTTTTACATCAAGCCTGTATTCCCCGAAGGGTTAGGCAGAGGAGTATCTATAGGAGTTAGCAGACTTTCGAGCCTCTGATGACCCCCTAACGACTGGCAAAGATCTTCGAACTAACCGGTACATGTTAAGCCCCAACTCATGAGCTATCTCGATGTCCCTCTTCCACTGGTGGTAGGAGTCACACGCCACGTCTCCATTCGATTGGTCTCTGACCACATCAGGCCGTGTGTGCAACAGTCTGTCCCAAATGCTCTCTCCTTTATCTGGAAGATAAATGTACAAGTTCAGGGGGCTCGATAGGTCGAGGTATTTGCTAACATAAACCTTCCCCTCATCATCATTTCAGCCGAAAAGGGTCCACTACTGGACATAGGGCCAGTCCAAGAGTCGCCACATCGACCGGTCCTGGGCTTCTCAAAACCAGCGACCTTCACCAGATTGCATAATTAACAAAAACAATAAAATACAGTACAAATATTTTCTTAATGTCCCTTCGTGTTTCGTCAGATGTCGGATTCCTATCAGTTGCCCTTTGCACTTGGTGCAGACCGGACGCTCTCAATAGACTTGTAAGTCGATTGAGAACGTTTGCCGCGGGACATTAAGAAAATCGTTGTACTGTATGTATTTTTTTTTTATACAAAAAAATATTTTTTTGTTCCATTTATTTAATTTGGTAGGTTCTACTCTTACCTAATTGCGATTTCAGACTTATAATAATAAATGAGATGACGTTAGGCGGTTGGATCAAGGGCCTGATTCAGAAGGCAGTACTCCTTGATACGGCGAGCCATCTACAACCTCCGCAGACGCGAGTCTCTAAGGGAACTGTTTAAAAAAATTAACATCATGACGGTACCTTGTCAGTATATATATGAAAACATTATGTACGTTCGGAAAAATCTACATCTTTTTAGTAAAATAAGTGACAGTGACAGGCATAATTTTAACACTAGAAATAGGAACAAATTAGATCAACCACGTTTCAGATTGTCTAAAGTACATACTTCTTTTATGGGGTACTATGTAAAATGTTATAATAAAATTCCACTCGATATTCTTCAACTAAATGAGAAGAAATTTAAAACATGCATTAAACGCACACTATGTAGACAAGCATATTATAAGTTGGATGATTATATCGTAGATAAAAATGCTTGGCTTAACGCTGGTCCTACTCCACAGGCACTTGGGCTCACTAGTTAAAATTTCATAATTGGAAGTGTTGCTTCCCCCTTTTTACTATTTTTTAATTTTTTTTCCTGACTTTACGAACTTATTGTTTATTCTTATTTAACTTATCTGAAAATAATATTATATTAATTGCTCAATTTCTTTGCAAACTAGTTTTGTATAATTTAGAAGCATTTTTTCAATTATTGTAAATGTGAGTACCATGGAGCCGTTTAGTATGGTATGATGTATGTTGACTTGAAATAGCATGGCAGATGAGAGTATGTCATGCTCACTTAAATGTCTCGCTGATGGTGGCACGTGTGTTGGATCATTCGGTTCCCTACAAAATGGTTGAGCTGGATGGTGCTGATCCACATGTCATGTTCGTGAACGGGCGCCGTCAGTTGAGACTGGTCACCTCTTATTGGCCAGAGCTTATTTTTAATCTTTTATTTTGAATTGCTTTTGATTCTTTTTTTGTTTTACATTGTTCTCACATATAGAAGCAACATGAATACTGTACCCAGGATTTTGTAATATCTATATCCATTTTTTTAAAGAGTGTCCTTGGAGTTTCTTGCCCGTTCTTCTCCATAGAGATCTACGTTTTGGAATGGGCAACTAGCTTCAACTCACTGACTAACTGACCGACACTTTGACAATTCAAAAGTGCCTGTAAATGGTTTAATTGAAATAAATGCTTTGAGTTTGAGTTTGAGTTTGAGTTTGAGCTCGCATTGTGAGGAGGTTCCTGTCTCTGCAGCCCTAACCACCGGTAGCTTGGACCCTGCTCCCGACACCGGCGGATTTCTATTTTTTATATTTTTAAATGTTTTTCTTCATGTTTTTTTTAAATAAAAATATTTAAAAATGTAAATAGATAAGAAAGAAAATAAATAAACGAATAATAATGAGATGATATCTTGACTCTAACCATTTTCTAATTTAACAAGTCCTATTTAAGATAGCCGCGTGATTTGTAACTTAGTCCTCATAACTCAGACACCTTTCTCTATTTAAGATTGTGCATTTTATTTTAGTGCCTGTTTTATAGTATGTTGAATTGAGACAAATAAACTACTCTGCGTCCTGCGCTCGGCGTGTTCGGGTATCGACAAGGTGTTCGGGTTCGCGACAAGTCAATCTTCATCCTTATGAAGGCGTGACTTTGCGGAAATCCATTATAAAATATAATAGACGTAGATATATTTAGTAAATGATGTGGTAGATGTATTTAGCTCACTCTGCGTCCAGCGGTCGGCGTGGCCACACTTCATATTCGGGTTCGCGACTGGTCAATCGTCACCCTGAGGATGCCTCGTTGTGAGGTGAAACACATGATTTCTTACAGAGATTTTTATCACTTTTGAGGAATAATTAAGCGGAATGTTTACTAAATATATCTACATCTATTGTATTTTACAAATAAATATTTATGATTATGATAGCTTACCGCTTTCATTCCAAGCGCCTTCTATTTGGTAGGCTGCTGTGGATGCACCGAACATGAACCCTGATGGAAACGTCAGGTTCTGCTCACAAGATCCAACGATGATCAGGACACTGTTAAGGTCCAAGTTTTCAAATATGTTTTTTTTTGCAATTGATCTTCTATTTTCGTGTGGTTAGTGACAATTGTTGTACTTGTTGTGTTAACCCGCAAAAGTATAGTATAGTATACAAGCTAAAAAAAATATGCAAATTGTTTTTTTTTAACACGAACCCTTCATTAGATTAAATGTTGTATATAATATTGATAAAGTGCGAGCCATATGGTCTCGTCTTGGTAACATTTTACATGAAATTTTTTTTGGCTGGATAATATTATTTTATTTAAATTTTAATGCAAATTGTAATGAGTTAACTTACCTTAATACAACCGCACTGATTAGATTCATTTTCACGACTGTGTGTTTGTTGTGACTTAGGCAAGTAACTCTACAATGAAATCGTATTAAAATAATTTATTATGTGAACCCAAATTGTATTGCTTGTGTGATCTTAAAAAAAACCGGGCAAGTGCGAGTCGGACTCGCGCACGAAGGGTTCCGTAACATCTATAAAAACGGCAAAAAAAATCATGTCTGTTGTATACATATTTTTTTTTTTTTTTGTATTTGTTGTTATAGCGGCAGCAGAAATACATCATCTGTAAAAACAACTGCCTAACTATCACGGTTCATGAGATACAGCCTGGTGATAAACGGGCAGCGGAGTCTTAGTAATATGGTCCTGTTTAACCCTTTGGGTACAGAACCCTAAAAACGTATTTAAACCTCCAACTGCCACTAACGAGACAATAGAATTTTAATTGTTATCGGCCTTCTAAAGGCCAATCAACATTTGAGCGGAAGAACCTGCGTCCTCAACAGAATCAAAATTGTTAGAATATCTAAAAAAATAGATAGATTAAATAGATAGAGTACCTGATCTGAGTCTACGTCAGAAATATCCTGGTTCTTTTTTGTATAGATTTGCGTCGTACTGCAAAAAACAAATAAACTCATTTCTTTTTTACCCGACTACGGCGAAGAAAAAAGGAGGGTTATGATTTTGACCGGTATGTATGTATGTAGGTATGTATGATCATCTGTTCCCTCATATCTTCTAAACGACTCATCACAATTTGACAAATGTTGTATCGTTGGAAGCGGCTTGATCGTCCGCTGGTTATAGGCTATGTGACGTCACATTAAATTAAAAATGGCGCCCTCTAGAGGACATAAAGTCAGGAACTAAAAAAAAAAATTGTTTAATCGTACCATGTTGGGTATCAAATGAAAGGGCTTAATAAGCACATTTCAAAAATATAAATATTATAAAACCAAAATAATTACAAAAAAAAAAAGTAATAAAAACTATAACCCAACTACGACTAAAAATGTATAAACAAGACACCACAGACAGACAAATTAAAAATCCGGAGTCACACGTAATCTGTTCGATTTATGCCCTAACACGTGTGACTCCGGATTTTTAATGTCTGTCTGTGGTGTCTTGTTTAAACCTTTTTAGTCGTAGTTGGGTTATAGTTTTTATTACTTTTTTTATTTTTATTATCAGCTAGAATCGCGCTAGAGTCATAATTTATCATTTCCGTCGGAAAATAAAATAATTGTGTTTAATTTGTAGTTATGACACTGACGTATATTATTTGTAATTATATGGCTATATACACAAAATGTTATTTTTTATAGTTATCTCTTATTATTATTTTATTAAAGAAGGTATATTCGCGTGGAAAAGTAAAATTGGGTATAAATGCCTTTTTTATTTTATAAGTTTTCACAAATTTTGTATATTTAAGTAATACCAGCCGCAAGGGTCGATCTGTCAGGTTAAGCTACGCTTGCCGGGGTTGGTCCTCGAATGGGTTTTTACATACCGAGACTACTCCGTGCCTCGGAAAGCACGTTAAGCCGTTGGTCCCGGCTGTCATTCGTGGGTCTTTGACAGTCGTTACAGGTCGTCAGAAGCCCGAAAGTCTGACAACCAGTCTTACCCAGTTACTGAGTTGTGGAGGTCAGATAGGAAGTCGCTCTATGGAATACTGGTATTCAGCTAGATCCGGTTAGATTGGAAGCTGACCCCAATATAGTTGGTAAAAGGCTAGGCATTGATTGATTGAATAGAATAGAATAAATTACTCTTTATTATATACACCATAAAAAATACAGATTTAAATGTAGAAATTTAACATAGGGTGATACAATGGGTGGTCTTATCGCTAAAAGCGATCTTTTACAGACAACCTTTGGATGGATTAAAGCGAGCAGGACAGATAATACTGCAGGTAGTCAGTAGTGTACCATTTACATATACAATAATTACATACAAACATAAAGCACAAAGCGCGATTGTATAGTTTTCACATTGCAAAAGTTTTTATTCAAGCATTTTTAGACTAGCGGTCGACGGTCCACGACTTACGAGTTGTAGGTTGTAGGTTCGAACCCTGACAGGCGCTTTACTTTGTGTAAATTATTTCATCGCCACTGCTCTCAAAACGGTGAAGGAAAACATCGTGAGGAAACCGGCATGTCCTAGAACAAAAAGTTCGAAGACATGTGACATCTACCAACCCGCACTGGGCCCGCGTGGTGGATTACGGCCCGCTCCCTCTCACAGAGAGGAGGCCTGTGTCCCAGCAGTGGGAACATTATAGGCCGATTATGTGGTCGACGGTCTACGCCCTCTACGCAGATGTGAAATATTAGGTAGTTAAAATACGACAAACTAATAACAATATTACCTACTGTATAATAAAATAAACTATTAGCACATGGATGAAAAAAAAACTCGATTTTGCAGACAATAAACCTAAATGCCATTATTCTGATGGAGTCGTTATTTAAAATTACACTTTTGAAATATAACAGACTAGCGGTCGTTAACCTAACAAAAAACATCATTTTTATTCTATCATGTTTAGATATCCATCGATAACTATCACGTCTGCGGAGTTTCGCTAGCTAAATACACGCTAACAATATTAGAATAATAATATATCCAGTACATGTATAGTAAAATCGGTCTGAGGGCCAATTCTCTTACATAAAAAACGTTCACATTCAAGTCGCAATCTGTCAAACTTGTCAAAAATGTTGGTAAATTGATGGTATTTTTGACAAATTGCGAATGTGAATGTTTTTAAAAATATGTGAATTGCTCCCCAGGAAAGAATCATAGGGCATCAAAAAATTCGGCCGCATCGTTGGCAACAGGAAAAGTGCCCAAAAAGGCTGGCACATCATCGTTGTATGGCAATGCTGTTTGAATAGTTCAAAATACGAGGGTGGTACTTCTGGGCTCTATTCCCGGTTCGAGCTATATTAGTAAGTACCTAGTAGGTACCTACCTAAGGTTTGGACGCAAACTGAGAGCCTTGTGAACTTACGCTTCTGACTAATGTCGCGACCATAGATCTCGCGACAATCTAAGAAGCCCGATTTGACGTTTCTCATTGTACATGTCGCGATAACTTTGTATGAATGTTTACCTACCTAAGAGATCGAAAAATCAAATTCATACTTAATCCTAATTAATTACTATGTTATCCATTCACTATAACAATGAGTATCATTCGAAAGCACCAAGTTTCATTTTTTAATGGAAAAACACATTCAACGAAAACAAGAATTAATCGTTGATTCATAATCCGACAGGACGCTATTACAATGTCATGTTATTGGGTTCGTTGCCGTAGTGTTGTGACCGTTTTAACCCGTTTTTTGACAGTTTAAACCCGCTTTTGACCGAATAAAATCGATGTTTTGAAAAATCGATAATTTTGCAAACATTACATTTAGAAAAGAGAGATGTATAATTACTGTACTAATGTTTAAACTTATAAAAACAAAGTCTGATCACATTATTGTTAGATTTATTTTGATATTATTTATTATGTGAATACAGGAAATGGTTACGGTTATATTTTCTGGCTCAGCTATTACTTTTGTTTTTTTTTTGTTATATTCGTTGACCATGGCTTGCTAATTCCGGACTGTGATTACGCATTACCTACGTGATTTCGGTGTTATCGTGTGAACTTATCAACATGTCTAAAAGAGGAGCGACGATCTTCGCAGGGTAGATGTCTGATAGCAGCTGTATGAGAGTTGCCGAGAATCGAGCTGAATGGCGTGCAATTGCAGAGGTACAGCAATGGACTGCTGTAGGCTGATGATGATGATGATGATGACGTGGAATAAAACGATATGCCTCGAGGATCAGTTTTAAGCAATTTAGATAAATTGTCGATTACAAACTCAAGTATGATAAATCGATATGTCTCGAGAATCGGTTTTGAAAGTTTCCGATTATTTTCCCCATCACTACACAAAGTATTTTGATAAGTGTCAAAACGGGCTTCATGTATTGTCGCGTGGTCGCGAGATTACTTCGGAGAACACAAGCATGATGGTTTACAGTATGAGAAAGTATCCCATTGGTTTTCTGTATGTCTGCCTCGTTTGTCTAGCATGAGGTCCTGGGTTCGGTCCCAGGTCGGGCAAATTGTTATTGGGTTCTTCTATCAGGAATTCCTCAGTTTTCTGGATTTGTGCCCTATTGATAGGAATAGGCTTGCCCCCACGCGTGCAATATGTTATAACTATGTATGATTGTAGATATTTATGTCAGTGGTAGCAATATTAAAAAAAAAAGTGTTCCATATATCACCTACATATTTATGAACTCATGAATAAAATACTTTCCCAGCACGTAGTCCCAGTAGTAGTTCTCTAATGAGTATACGAGTACAGAATAATAATCCTAGTGAGCTCAAAACATTGCAGTGTTGAAGTAAAAATTAATGCAATTATGAACAATTTGCTATGCATTACTCTGCTATAATAATAATGTTTTTGACTAACTAGGCACTACCACAAAATACAACGTTACAGAAGGTCTGCTCCAAATATTCTGCCAACCATTTTGAGGTCGTTCAAACACGATGCAAATCTGATTAGCGAACGTTTCAGTCCAATAGTTCAGGAATAATTGGCTCGATCCGGTTTGAGCCAGATTAAGACTAGTTTAAACTGGACGTGAGCAACGTAGGTATGTAACATCACGAACGATCACGACTTTTATTTGTGGTTAGACAGAAACTGTTTTTATATTCCTACTTAGTGCTTTTTAATTACCACAAAATACATCGTTACAGAAGGTCGGCTCCATATTATATAACGGGCGAAAACAGGCCCACGCACATACGTACGTGTACGTGTACGGGGCGGCGCGGGCGGCGCACAGTGTGGTATTTTCATGATCTAGACTCTAGATATAATTAAATAATTTTGTCTCTCTAGATTCTAGAGAGACAAAATTATTTAACTCAATCTATGCGTATGGAATCACACTATGTAAATACACATTGGGAAGGTTTTAGAAATATATTTCAACATAATAATTACTTACTTAGTATAAAATATAAAAAAAACAAATTCTCAAATACATAAATAGAGGTACAAAATTCAGAGAAATAGATTAGATAGGTACCTATCAGTCGGAATCTTTAGAATCCCTATCAGATTATTCAAATTCATGTTCAAAGTCATTTTGTGGTCTTCCGGGTCGGCTACCTACTCATTTTAGGCACCTAGTGAAACATCCAGAGTAAGTAGGTTCGTAGGTTCACTGACAATATGCGGAAGCGAAATGTTTCCTTCTAGCCACGAAGAGTTCGCTTGTAACGCTTGCCGATCGCGAGTGCGCTTGCACTTTCTGTACGTGAAGCGTATCTATGTGTGCGTGTCTAGTTTTATGAGATTGGAAGTCGAGTTTCTTTTCTGTACCAATCTATGTTGTGGCACTACTGTGGACTTATAACAAGACTGACTGTGTAAACTCTGAATAGTTTACCGGTCATGTGGTTATTTACCCTAAAGGTAATTCATTTTATTTTTATGCTTAGTTTGTAAATGAATTACGTAGATAATGAAAAATAAAAACCTCAGCCGAAAAATAAAAAAAATTGCCTGGTTTTTATTTTTACATACAATGAAGGATTCCGTAGTTGGGGTGAATTTATCCAAAACAAACTTAACATTGTAGTTGTAAAACATGTTCTCCCATAGGTACCATAGTTACATCGATATACGCCACAGTCACGGTCAATTCTCCAGTTTGTTACGCTTTCACGCTAAAACGTGTGAACGATTTGATTTGGATGAAATTTGGCACACGGATAGTTTATCACATAGGGTACTTTTTACCCCTTTTTTGTACTGTCCCGTGGGATATTTTCCGACCTCCACGCGGGCAAAGCCGCGAGCAAAAGCTAGTCAAACAATAAAATATTCTGCCAACCATTTTGAGGTCGTTCAAACACGATGCAAATCTGATTAGCGAACGTTTCAGTCCAATCGTTCAGGAATAATTGGCTCGATCCGGTTTGAGCCAGATTAAGACTAGTTTAAACTGGACATGAGCAACGTAGGTATGTAACATCACGAACGATCACGACTTTTGTTTGTGGTTAGACAGAAACTGTTTTTATATTCAAATACGTACTTAAGCCATATTCATTTTGGAGAAAAGTGTTTTGGAGTTGATCTCTGCACCCTTATTGGGTAACACACTCATTCACAATCTGAAGGATATTGCTAATCCATTGCTTCATAATTATGTTCGAATTTATCTGCGTAATAACGTAAACAATCCTGGCCACATAGGTCGCGATATACTTGCGCAAAATTGGCCTTGCAAGTGTAAATTAGCGTGTCTGGGATGAATTAGCCCAAGTACCTATCCGAAACATTCGGTGTCACGCAAACTTGTGCAAGTCGATACTTGCACAAGTTTGCACAATGAATGTTGTTCTAAATGAAAGCCATTGCTACTGTAAAAATGTGTTACACAATAACCCCGCGGGTGTCAAATTAACTACAGAACCAGGACATAATATACCTACAGTTATTTTGCAGTTTCATGATCTAATTTGAAGTATTTTTCAATACCAGCAGTTTATTATTCGGTTTGGAGGTAACTTTGGATTTATTTCTATCGAGAAAATTTTATGAAATCGTGTTTTCGTCACACATAGTACAGTCGAACAAGCTATTTGGTATATAGGCAGATAACTTGCAACTATACCCCATTTGAAATAAGATTAGACATTAAAACAAACCCTTTTACAGTCCGTTCAACCGATTTTGACTTATATACCGTAGGCATAAGGATAGCATTAAAAGCAAAAAAAGTTACACAATACCAACTATCTACTGCGGCTGCCATTTGTCATGCCACCAACGCAATAGAATTCAAAATCGGTTGAACGGAATGTAAATAAGGCTTATCTATACGTCTAATCCTATTTCAAATGGAGTATAGGTACTTTAAACAATTTTGTGAGTGTTTTCAGTAGCCAACAGTCCTTGTACGTCACTCTCCTAAGCCATAAGCTCAAAAAGTTAAATAACACACACAATCAAAACGAATTTTGTCAATGTTAGCGAAAAAATTATTATATTTTGCCTGTATACCAAATAGTTTGTTCGACTGTACTAAACATTAATCTTCATTTTTACCACATATTTATTTCAAAATTAATGCTGCAGTATTTTCGATATAACGGGGGATAATGCGAGGTATTATAGACTCTTATGGAGGTCTAAACACTTACCCGCTTATTCATAAACGTTGCTAAAGTTAAAGAACGTTTAAACGTCAAAAATCTATGGTTATAAAGTCGCTAATCGTTACTTAACTGTAAAACAACGTACATATATAAGGGAGGAGGGGAACTTTGGCAGAAAAGAAACGCTATGCAGTGTCGATAAACTATATTTACATCATAATGCTTAGTTTATACAACAGCAATAAACAGAATGTAATAAATAATTATTTGTTTAGAGTTCACTTAATATCTAGTAAGATAAGCTATATAAACAAAAATGCATTCCAACCTCTAGATAACTAATAATTACTATCATGTTTCAGGGTGGTCGCACATCTGACGTACAATTATAGAACTTATTTTCTTCACGAAAAGGTATAATTTCAGTGCGAGTGTTGACGTGTCAAAGTAGGCTGAAATGCGCGGGGCTGCGCAGCGCGTGTACCTTATTGTGTAGTAAATAAATTCGATATTGTATCGGATCATAAAAAAGCGCGCGTCGCGTCTCGGTGTGTACTGACACTTTTTTTTTTTGTTTTTTGGGTGGGAAATCATCGTATGATTTCTCCCGCTCTGGGCGGAGACAAAACTGCGAATCAGTGCGATGTCAATTCGCAACGCAGAAGCTATTCTAAGAAAATCTTAGGCGACCATCGCTGATTTTTGCGATGCGACGTCGCAACGCAGTTTTGTGTACAAGCCCTTACTGACTAAAACCCACCCGTGTTCCTTCAGTTGCCTGTTGCCAGGGTCCCGGTATCCCTTTCGGACTATTCCGCAACCCTGGCAGGTGTGTACTGACCCTAACGCCGGAACGAACAAGTACATAATAAAACATTCAACACACTCAACGGAGGATGCGCTATTGCGTCGAGCGTACTAACTGGAAGTTAAAGAAGTTACGCTAAGTTTGCCACTTGACAACAATTCCCAGTTAATTTAAAGTTAACTAAGGTTGAAACTGTCGAACTGTCATATAGACAAATATACCTTGTCATTACATGATGTGCAAATGACATTCACCTTTAGGGTGGTAAAGCAATTAAGAGGTCGACTATACTAATTATGGTTATAATATAAATATAACATAAACTCATGCCTTCTTCCCATGGGGGTAGGTAGAAACTACAGAATGCAATCTCCTCGGATTCGTTTGCTTCGTTTACGTTCATACATCTGGTCATACACGCACGCCGGGTGCGAGTACTACGCACCTGACCTCTCTGAAGAACATCACCAATAAGGTCACTATATATCCTCCTAGGGCTTCCCCTCCCGGCGTTTCCAATCACATCTGCCATGTAAATACCTTTATCTACACCCATGCTATAAATCCTCTATAAAAGTATCTGAAACAGTTAGCTTATTGCGAACTTTAAAACACTGGTTGTTTTAATGTTGTCATAGTAACCATAATATCATCCAAACGGGTGTTATAACGTTGTACTAAATTTCATAATACAAAGCATTTCAAAAAAAGAACATTGTCATGCAGGCACGTTTCGCTAACAAAGCACCGTAATTTAAAACAAAAAAACATCTATGTTATTCGAATTCGAAAAATTCGAATTCACGTGCGTCGTATCCCTCCATTTTTGTTGATATTAGTATTGAAAAGTACCTTTTATAGTGGATCATATCATGGGTGTAGATAAAGTCTTGTATGCAACTGTAAATAATTAGGTATTAAAACACTCATGTGATACTATTACTCACACATTCGTGTTTTAATATCCCGTATTATATAACAGTTGCATAAATAACTATTTGTTAGTCGCCTTTCATTCATCGTCTCATCATGCCCAAAACATCTATGCATACTCTTTTAAATTGTATGTAGGGTTGTGACAAACAGTTATAATATTATTAATTATTATAATTATATCTACCTACTAGCACTATTATTTACACATCACTTAATACTCTGTCACATCTAAAACATTTATCTCCATCATCTGTAACATTATATTTCCTACACCGCAAACACTGCCCATTTTTACTCTGTGATAACTCAATATGCGTATCTTTCCCGCCATTTTTAACTGTCAAACTGACAGATGACAGTTCTAAAATCTCGCACAAAACACTGTCATTGACAACATCAGACTTGTTTAATTCATTTAATTTATCGTACAAATCTGAATTTAATACAATATTAGCTTGAAGCTTCTTTAGACTTTCATTCTTTGCTAACACACATATTTCCCTTTTCAAATCCAATATGGCGTCCATTAGTGATGTATCTACATCGGTTCGGCTCAAAACCGGTAAGTTTTCGGTAAAATAAAACGGTTTTTCGTACAATGGATGGTGTTGCCATACTTCTTCGATCAAATGCGGTAAAATAGGCCCTAAAGCCTTGCATAGAGAGACTAGAATCGTATGTACAACTAACTGAGCGGAAACTCTTTCTTCAGAATCTCTTTGAGAGCAATATAACCGATCTTTTATACAATGACAATACAGGCCAGATATTTTATTGCTAATAAAGTACAAAACGCTTTGAGCTACATGATTATACCTAAAATTATTATAACTATCATTTATTTGGTTGACAAAAACCTCTGTTTCTTTGACCATATAGCTGTCAAAATAGTTCAGATTCGGTTTTCGGTGAAAATCGGTTTTTTGTACGTCACTGACGACTCCTAAGAGGTACTTCATGATGTTTCTGATTCTGATGAGTTCTGCTTGACAGTCGTCGAGGAGTTTCTTGCTGATTATTATTTGGGAATGCTGGGTTGAGTGGCTTGCTACCCACCATCTGGAAACAAAGACAAAAAAATTTTAGTTAAAGCACTAGGAAGTGAATGGTGGGCGTTTTGGGGGGCTGTCTTATGTAATTTTGACGTTCGAAAAGTAGTTGTTTGATTTTTTTAAATTTTGATTTGGTATTTTCAGAGTTTAAATATGAATTTAAAATATCCCCCGCCCTTGCCCTTACCTCCAAACGCAGTGAGAGATTATAGAACTACAAACAACAGTATTAGAGCGTCTCGTTACAGACAAATAAAATGAATCATCTTAGAACTCAATTATAATTTTAGAACAAAGTGTTATAGGGGTATGAGGAACAGGGTGTAAAGTTCACTGGTCCTCTATAGAAAAAGGGATGATCCTACGACCAGACGGGTGTTGTGTCTGGTGGGCTACTGCCCGATGATTGTTGTCGGGACGTCGTATACAAAGTGGAGACGACAATACAACAAAAAATAAAACTCCGTATATCTAATGACGTCCTCGGTCTACATACAAAAAATTCATCAAATATATCCAAATATATTTTTATTTGTAAGTATGGGAGGACAGTGTAGGCCTTTCAAAAAGTACCAGGTAAGTACTTAAGAAAATAGAAAATGTTCAACAAAACTACTACAGTCCACTAAGCCTACATCGTTCTCACATTCACAAGATGAAAAAGAATCTATACAAGAGATAAGTAAGATAATAAAAATAAAGACCTATTCAAACCAAATGACATGATTGCTATTACAACTGTAACAAATCTAAACAATTATCATGTCCACAAAAGCCACTATTATACAAGGTGGAGACGACAATACGACAAAAAATAAAACTCCGTATATCTAATGACGTTCTCGGTCTACATACACAAAATTAATCAAATATATCCAATAGTTTAGTTACGATAGCTAGTCAAAGATCGGCAAACCCCATAGTCGGCCCATCACTACTATTTAGTTTGTTAGAAAAAATGACTTTTTTAATTTCGATATTAGGATTTATTTGATAGTTCCAAAATACTCTTATGCATTAGTATTGCCAGTGTTTTCATTTATTGTTGTATTGTCGTCTCCACATTGTATACAATCGTCGCGCGGTGCACTCTGCTTGCGCGATGCAGGATTTTGAGTGACGTCAGTGTGATGCGTAGTTCGCATGTGGCGATGTAGATGCCGTCCACACTGTACAATACATATCTGCCCAAAATAGACGGAAGTTTGGAAACAGATGCATGGTTAATTATGGAATTTACAGTTCTTGCTACGAATATTATAACATTAAATTGATATTATAAACACTTAAACCTCGTTGTGTTGTTCGCTATCTGTCTACTACCAAAAAAAGCCTCAACAAACCCAACGCCGAAGCCTCATGTTAAGTCATCATCAGCCTAGCCTTTTCCCAACTATGTTGGAGTCGGCTTCCAGTCTAACCCGATACAGCTGAATGCCAGTATTTTACACGGATCAACTGCCTGTCTGACCACAACCCAGTAACTGGGTAACACGATACCCCCTGGTAAGACTGGTTGTCAGACTTTCGGGCTTCTGACTACCAATAACGACTTTCAAAGATCCACGAATGACAGTCTGAACCAACGGCTTAACGTGCTTTCCGAAGCACGGAGGGGACTTGGTATGTAAAGATGGTCACCCATCCTCGGACCAACCGTAGCAAGCGTAGCTTTACCTGATCGATAAACGCGTGCGGCTGTTAATACTTAGCCACGAAGTCCGAAAGGGATACCGGGACCCTAGGCAATAGGCAACTGAAGGAACACGGGTGGGTTTTAGTCAGTAAAAGTCTGACGCCCTCCCGCTCCGCCCAGAGCGGGAGAAATCATTTGATGATTTCCCATCGTCAAAAAAATCTCCTTGATAAGTATTTACATCTTACCTTAGAGTATCAACGCCATATGCTGGCTGGTTCTTCTTATCCTTGCCACCCTGAATGATCGTTGTGGGATCAATCACATTGCCTATAGATTTGGACATCTTCCGCTTCTTGTCATCAACAACGAAACCGTGGACGAATATTGACCTGAGAGATGATAAAGGATAAAATTAGTAGACGAAAATGCTGCAGGCAGCTCCTTCGCCGAGACGGCCAGCTCAAATCATCGACGAAAGAACTAATTCGATGTTAAACAAATTTCAACTTTTAACACGTTTCCATAAGGCTGAAAGTGTTTTGCATGTCGACCTCGTAATTTAATAAAAAGATTGAAAGATTGTAAAATAAAAAATAATACATGTTGTTACATTGCATGAGAACAATACATAATCATCACAATCAGCCTATAACTTTCCCACTACTGGGACACAGGCCTCCTCTCTGTGAGAGGGAGTGGGCTGTAATCTACCACGCGGGCCCAGTGCGGGGTGGTAGATGTCTTCGAATTTTTGGTTCTAGGACATGCCGGTTTCCTCACGATGTTTTCCTTCACCGTTTTGAGAGCAGTGGTGATGAAATTATTTACACAAAGTAAAGCGCCTGCCAGGGTTCGAATCTACGACCTATAACTCGTAAGTCGCGGCCGTTACCACTGGGCTACCACTGCTCATAGAACAATACAACCATATTAAATCACAATCCCTACTAATATTATAAATGCGAAAGTAACTCTGTCTGTCTGTCACGCTTTCACGCCAAAACTACTGAACCGATTTAAATGAAATTTGGTACACAAATAGTCTAGAGCCTGAGAAAGGACAAGGACATACTTTTTATCGTCATACCACGCGGGCGAAGTAGCGGGCGGAAGCTAGTAAAATATAATTTCTTAAAACTCACTTATAAGGCGCCTCATCAGTCAACGCTAGAGAAGTCAACAACGACGCTTGGAACCAGCCGGTGAGTTGGTCCACTCCTTCAGAATACAGCCGCGCCGTACGACCGCCTAACGTAGACCAGGATAGGCCGGAGTCTAGCCAGATATCCATTATGTCCTGGGAATATAGACAACATAAACATAACATAACGCCTGCAATCCCTGCAGGGTTAGGCAGAGGTGTACCTATAGAACATCAATATTTCGCCAGTTATGCCTACAAAAGTGGTTGAGCTGGATGGTGCTGATCTACGTGTCATGTTCGTGAACGGGCGCCGACAATTGAGATTCGTCATCTCTTATTTGCCAGAGCTTATTTTAAATCTTATATTTTGAATTGTTTTTGATTATTTTTTGTTTTACATTGTTCTCACAAGCAGAAGCAACACGAATATTGTACCCAGGATTTTGTAATATCTATATCCATATTTAAAAGAGTGTCCTTGGAGTTTCTTGCCCGTTCTTCTCCATAGAGATCTACGTTTTGGAATGGGCAACTAGCTCCAACTCTCTGACTAACTGACCGACTCTTTGACAATTCAAAAGTGCCTGTAAATGGTGTAATTGAAATAAATGCTTTGAGTTTGAGTTTTGTTAAGTCTCATGTAATAGGGGGCGAGCCTATTGCCATCAACTGGGCACAAATCCAGAATCCGGCCTGCTACTGAGAAATTCCTGATGGAAAAACCCATTTTGCCCGACCCGGGAATCGAACTCAGGACCTCATGCTCAGCAGTAGCGCTTGCGCCACTAGACCAACGAGGCAGTAGAATGTAGACAAAATAACGTAAATTACTACTTGCCATTTAGACACTATTAAAAGTTGTTGTTCAAAAACATGCAACTTCAGAACACTTCCTGCTACGATCATTATTCATTTGCTTCGACTGTTACAAACTGCTATCAATCAATCAGCCTAGCCTTTTCCTAACTATGTTGGGGTCGGCTACTAGTTTAACATGGAGCAACTGCCTATCTGAGCTCCACAACCCAGAAACTTGGTAATACGATACCCCTTGGTAAGACTGGTTGACAAACTTTCGGGCTTCTGACGACCCGTAACGTCTGTCAAAGATCCACGAATGACAGCCGGGACCAACGGCTTAACGTGCTTTCCGAGGCACGGATACAAACACATTGGCGGTGTTACAAACTCTTATGATGTTTTAAAATCAAAAGTTCACAGCGCACTATCGAACTGATTTGACATAGACAAAAGGTCTACGAAACTTCTTTTTGATATTTACCTTTCCTTTAGTGACTTCCTTGGTATCAATCTGATGTTCTTTGATAACGTCATCGGGCAGCAGTTCAGTGACGTCACAGGTCCACCACACGTCAGCGCCGCGCGACTCTATGAGAGAGCATAGCCTCTCTATGATGCGTCTGGAATTAAGAAATTATGTCAGCATTTATTAAGATAATAAGAAAATGTCAGCATATTATACGCAGCGCAGTTTTCATTTCCAAAAATAGTATTTTAGCATTTTTTGTAGCATTACACCCTCTTGTCCGCTTAGATGCTCTCGGGGTCAGTTACAGGTCTTATCCAACATGTAGAAACGACTGGATTGACGGAAAAAAGGAATAACCGTGAAAATGAAGGCATTTTTCGCCAGAATCCGGGTTCTGCAACTTAAATATGTTTAAAGTTATAACAAGCGCCTGAGGCGCGTTAAGAACGCTGCGTTTTAGGCGCTCAATAAAATTGTATGAATTTCTTTCGCAAGTTCTTTTTTTACTATTTTTCCTCGTCGTTTTCTCTGCATCAGTAATAAACTTAAAACTTTACTTTCTCATTTCTCCTTTCGCAGGTCTCCTGGAAGAAATTTCTTAAGAAATAAGCAGTACCTTTGTACTCATATCATAATTATGTCATATCTCTTTGTATTTTACTGTGTGTACATAAATAATAAATAAAATAAATAAATAAAAGAAACAGTTATACTGAGCATGTTGAGAGGGTTCAAAAGTTACAAAAAAAATTGAAAATCTTGTTGTATTTGGCGAACGCAAAAAGCAGCGTACTGATCCCACAGCTCGGGCGCTTGTTATAACTAGTCCCTATGATTTGACTTTCTTTATAGGAAGTTACTACAAGGATTTTGTTTATTTTTAACCCCCGACTGAAAAAGAGGGGTGTTATAAGTTTAACGTGTGTATCTGTGTATCTGTGTATCTGTGTGTCTGTCTGTTCCATCGTAGCTGCCAAACCGCTGAACCGATTTTGTTTTTTTTTGTTTTGTTTGAAAGTTGACTTGATCGAGAGTGTTCTTAGCTATTATTCAAGAAAATCGGTTCAGCCGTTTGAAGATTATCAGCTCTTTTCTAGTTGATGAATGGATGTGAGCATCTTTCACAGGTCTAATCGATTGGAAATTTAGAATTCTGTTACTTCAATGATATTAGAAGAATATAGTAACCTTGAACTGATGCTGCAGCATCACCTGGATGCAGGATACCCAACTCCCTCATCAACTTACAGCAGAGGTATCGTGTTTGGGCTCATTGGAAAGGACTCAAAAAATAGGTTACAGATGGATGGTGATCAGGGTCTGATGATGGAGTAGGAAAGAGTAATGAGACTAAATTAGAAACTAGCTTTACTGTGACAAAAGTACGTACAGCTACGCAGATATCGGCGAGCCGCGGGTTGATCATAGCGTTTCTACTAGTAATATAATATGAAATTTAAAAAACTGGAAATAAAAGTTAAATTAAAAATTTAAAAAACCCCACCCCAACTTTTATATTAAACTTAAAGGGCCAATACATATTATTTTTTTACTTTTTAAATGCTTTGTTTTTGTCGGGGGTTATTAATTTTTTAATTTTATTTTTGTATTTAAAATCCTTTCACGAATATTAGTACTAATAACTCACTCATCCACCACAACATCATCCCCGCTATACACAGCGGGTATAGGCACGCCCCAGGCTCTCTGTCGCGATATACACCAGTACGGTCTCTTCTCCAATTGAGCTCTGAAGCCTTGACGGGATTGCTCGCTGCTAGACGGTGGTAGGATCTCCACTTTTTCTAAAGCTGCCTGTTGGGACAATAGAAAGACATTATAAAAACAAATGACAGGGAAAATAAACAACTATCGATTATAGAGCTAGAAGTTTATATTTAGTTTTTTTTTTTTTATGTTGGTCCTCGTGGGTAAGGATTAAAAGCCGCACGGGTCGATCCATCAGGTTAAGCTACGCTTGCTGTGGATGGGTGACCATTTTTACATACCGAGACTCCTCCGTGTCTCGGAAAGCACGTTAAGCCGTTGGTCCCGACTGTCATATGTGTGTCTTTGAGTCCTTACGGGTCATCAGAAGCCCGAAAGCCTGACAACCAGTCTTACCAAGGAGTATCGTATTTCGTACTATTACCCAGTTACTGGGTTGTGGAGGTCAGATTAGGCAGTCGCTCCATGTAAAATACTGGTATTCAGCTGCATCCGGTTAGACTGGAAGCCAACCCTAATATAGTTGGGAAAAGACTAGGCAGATTGATTATTTTTATATTTAGTTTAAATTTAAAGCAAAGTTATAAGTTTTTATTACAAACAATTCCAATTTTTTCACTTTCCAATTTATAATATTAGTTAGGATCATAGGATGTCTCTAAATAGTGTTCATAATATAAAGTAGTTATTCTATTTATATAAAAAAATGTCAATTTACCAAAGCCTTCTCCTTCAAGGCCGCCGTATCAATAAACCACTGCTGGCTCGCTCTGATGATGACCGGTTTCTTGGTCCTCCAGTCCAGAGGGTACGAGTGGACAAATTCGCCCCGCCGCATGACGTCATCACCCAGCCGAGAGATGATGACCTCCTGACCCTCGCCTAAGACAGGGAGGCCGTTGAGTTCAGGGTCTAGAGAGGTGTAGCGACCGGATTCGTCTACGTTACATTCCTGAGAACAGTTAAAATAAGAGGAAGTTGTTAGTGTCCGACCGAAACTGGTTTTTACGACCGAAACCGCATTTCGGCAACAGTTACAGTTTCGGTCGAAACCGAAACCGAAACTTCCTTACAAGGATCGTGTTTTGAGGGAAAAATAAAGAAAACGTTATTATAATCAGTCAGTCTTTATTTTTTTATCTTTAAATCACAACAAACAAAACGAACTGCAAACACTAGCCAGTCACGACATAATTAGGCATGTGAACGCGGCAAAATGTCTTCTTCGCTTACTCGCTTGGATAACATTTAACGCGCCGAACATGACCGATCACAGCGCCAGAACCGAATCGAACCGAAACTAAACCGAAACTCGTTTTTTAGCCGAAACTCGACCGAAACTGAAACCGAACTTTCGGTCCGACACTAGAAGTTGTCCAAAATCAGTTTACAAAACTCCATCGAAACACACTTACCAGTTGACGTAAATTAGTCACGGGAGCGCGTCAAGTATTTTTTATATGCCCCGTATTCATCAGGAGGCACATGTCCCGCAACACGTGTCGCTAGAAATGTCGGGCAACGTCGGACGATGTAGTGAACACGAGGCTTTATGTCGACTGACATAAGATTTAAATTACAATAATTGATGATTTTAAACAATTTTATTGCGCAAATTAACTGTTTGTTTGACTGTCAGTTTTATTAATTCTCAACATGACATGCCGTCAATATTAAATAGTACAGTACAACAATTTTCTAAATAGTCTAAGTCAATTGAGAGCGTCCGGTCTGCACCAAGTGCAAAGGGCAACTGATAGAAACCAGACATCTAACGAAACACGAAGTTTGCCGAGGGACATTTAGAAAATAGTTGTACTAACTGTTGAGCGCTGGACGCAAAGTGAGTTCACTTTGCGTCCAGCGCTCGGTGTGGTAACACGTCGCGTTCTGGTTTGCAATTGGTCAATCGTCATCCTGAGGATGCCTCGTTGAGAGGTGAAACACGTGTCGATTTCTTACAGGGTTTTTTATGACTCTTGAAGAATAGTTAAGCGGAATAGGTTACTAAATATATCTACGTCTATTGTATTTTATTATGGATTTCCGCAAAGTCACGCCTGAATCAATTAACTATCTTAATATTTGTACTGCAGAAGGTGGTTGTAAACGTCAACATGATCAATACAACTTTCTTATGTAAATTGGGCTCATGGACATATTGGCCTTTCACAAGGCACTTGTCTTACCACAGTCATATTATTCTTCAGTGCAACAAGAAAGTCTTCAGGCCCGTGCGCCGGCGCCGTGTGAACCAACCCCGTCCCCTTGACCTCAGTCACGTGATCACCTTCGAGGAACGGCAGTGATTGGTTTACTAGCTTGTTGTGGTAGGTTGTGCCTTGGAGGTGGTGACCTGGGAAGAAATAAATCATGAAATAGATAGATAGATAAGATAGATAAAACGTTTATTTGGTGCATACAAAAGACAACACAACATACAAACGGTTGGCACGGTTAAATAATAACTATACATTATTAAATAGATACAAAGTGCCAATATAAAAAAAATATAAAATAAAAACCATAAAAGAAAACTAGACACAGCGAGACAATATTGTCTATGAAAAATAACGAAACATACAAAGTGCGGTGTGCGTCTCAACGTTGCACCAAATGGGAGTCCAACTCAGCATGTGTCAGGCAAATAGACTTGACGCTGATATTCTGCTGGATCCCTGCAGTGACATTCGGACGTCGAAATATTATGGTATCTTATACAGACTCTGGATTTGTGCGGCCAGGCTCTGGGCTCGCCCCTTTTTAATACAAATCAAATCATTTGTTTGCATAACACAGGTTCAGAGGATGTTACAAAAGGTTCATAAGGATCTTCTGAGGTGTGAAGATATTTTTAATCAGTTTTCTTATTAAATTACATTCAATCTACCTAGCCTTTTCCCACATATGTTGGATTCGTCTTTCAGTCTTACCGGATGCAGCTGAATACCAGTATTTTACATTGAGCGACAGCCTGTCTGACCTCCACAACCCAACTAGTAATACGGTACCCCTTGGTAAGAATGTTTGTCAGACTTTCGGGCTTCTGAAGACCCATAACGACTGTCAAAGATCCACGTTCAAAAGTAACGCACTTTTGAACGACAAAACGTGGATCTATGCCTATTTGAAATAAATTATTTGACTTTGAACACATATGACAGCCAGGACCAACGGCTTTCCGAGGCGCGGAGGAGTCTAGGTATGTAAATAATTGACATACTGAAACTCCACAAACCAACCTCAGTAAGCGCAGCTTAACCTGATGGATCGACCCGTGCGGCTGTTATTATTAAGCCATGAGTTCCTTCAATAAAGAAAAGAAAGAAAAGAAAGAAAGGAAAGGAAAGAAAAGAAAGAAAGAAAAGAAAGAAAAGAAAGAAAAGAAAGAAAAGAAAGAAAGAAAGAAAAGAAAGAAAAGAAAGAAAAGAAAGAAAAGAAAGAAAAGAAAGAAAAGAAAGAAAAGAAAAGTATTATGTACTGTGAGGTTTTATGCGATACACAACATCATATGATACAGTACTATGTAATACATACCATCAAAATCAGCAACAGTCTTAACCTCCACTTGTAACAACTCTTTCAAAGCCTGGACCAGACCACTAGCGACCACCAGGTAGTCTGGTCTACTGCTCAGAGATATTACGCTGTATTTGAGCTGAGGGTTGTAGCAGATCGCGCGGTTTGCGATCAGGGTCCAGGGAGTGGTCGTCCAGATTATGGCTGAGAGTTTATTTCTGAAAGAGAGGACTTAGTGGTTATGTTGAGAGAGAAAAATAATAGAAAAAAATCTTCCAAAAAAATCGCTACATAGGGCCTCTTTTTTGAAAGGCGGGGAAATTAAAGAATCATAAAACTGGATCGATTCAGAAGAATTCCTGACTGATAAATCAAGTAAGCTAAGCTAAGCTTTGCATCAATAAAAATAAAGTTTGGCTATACAAAATCATCTTCACGTCGCTGAAAGACGTACGTTTCTGCCTTACTTGGTATTTCAACGCATCGAATTGAGTATAGAGATTTTGTGATGCATCTTGGTGAAAGTAATCTGAGGCCCTAGACAAAGAGACATTCTATCAGTAATAACGATGAAGGAAAAGGGAAAAATGTATAGGACTGACATAAGCTATCGAAAAGCTTATGTCAATCCTGTTGAAAGTCGTTGTAGATATACGAAACGCTTTCGAAGCGATTGTCACTTGGTTAAACAATTTTTCTTTCTGTCTTTACCCCTGTAAAGACAGAAAGAAAAATTGTTTAACCACAAGATACATAGTTACCCCTTAACTGCATCCTGGACAGCAGCTGGTATATTCTTAAGAGGGAATGTGACATACACTTCTTTACTCTTGTATTGTGGATCATACTCTAACTCAGCTTCTGCTAATGCTGTACTGAAATTACAGAAAAAAAAAATCTGACAAAATAATATTTAAAAAATACCTAGCATTGGTCTCATTTATTTATTTTTAACAATTTATGTACAGATTGATGCATGAAACACACAGTACTTTTAGTAGGTAATAGCAATAAACAACAAAATAATGACAAGGACAACTCACTTTGAAGAAGGTGACCAATAAACAGGTTTTAACGCTCGAAATATCAACCCAGACTTATACATCTTATGGAATTGTCGTAACTGATTCTGTACATATCCTTTATTCAACGTTAAGTAACATTGTTCATCCCAATCAGCCATGACACCCCATTTCCTGAACGCATCTTTCTGTCTCTCCACTGTTTCTAACGCAAAAGATCTGGCAATTTCTCTGATATTTACTGGGCCTGATATTTGGCTGCTTTTTGATGTTTTCTTGGCCTTTTGTAGAGCTTTGAGCTCTATGGGTAGACCATGACAATCCCAACCAGGGATGTAGTGGACCCGGTTGCCTTGGAGAACTTGGCTTCTGTTGTTAATGTCTTTGATTATCTGGAAATGTATTCTAAATGGTTTAAGTGTTTTATGTAAATAGTTAGTTGTGTTATGTATATATTATCTAGTATTTCTTGTTAATTTAATTTGTTACAATTAAATGAACTTCTGAATGGTTTAAAAAATTACTCATCAAGCATACCTTAGACAAGCACATATTTGGTACTGCTATATTTACCGTAACTGGGTAGCGAGGTTAAATTATTGAGGAAGTTAATAATCCAAGACTATTTTATGTAAAACTAAATAACTAGGTGAACTGTGTACTACGTGACACAACGCTAATTTTTTTTTTGATTATTCAGCTTTTCCTTTGGGTTTTCCTATTTACTTTTTTCCTAAACCACCCCAGTATTGAGGCAGAAATAAAGAAAGGAAGAATAACATTTATTTGGACAGTTTGTGATACACAAAACATAAATAACAAAAAATAAAAAGTGAAAATTATATTATGTTTTAATGTTAAATATTCAAATCAGATGATTCATTTCGTATTTTTGCAAGACAATCGCACGGCAATTGATTTTTATATATTATATTAGATTAGATAGATCTATAAAAGATTAGGTTATGGAGGTCCTAACTGTATATCTGTAAAGTACTACTACTCCCCAACATCGGGTAAAAATGGAAATTAATCAACAGTAAAATACTTTGTGTAGTTTATCTAGATAGACAGGATACTCCATAACATTTTCTTAAGAATTTTTTACCACTTTAAGATTGACTACAAAATATTCTTTACCTTGTTAACAGCATGACCCATATGCAAGTCTCCATTGGCATACGGTGGGCCATCGTGTAATACAAACTCGGGACCCTTCAGGTTTTTCCTTTGCCAGTTGTAAAGCTCAGCAAATTGTGCAGTCTAAAAACAAACATATCATCTTGGACGGTGATAAAAACACTTAAATTAACTAAAGCTGGGTTTCTGTCGGTACCTTTGGCCTCGTAAGATGTTTTATTTTATAAATAAATGCATGCTTATAAGTTTTTAAGTTATTTTACCTTTTGAATTTGCTCTTTTATTGCATTACTTGATCGAGCTGGGAAATTGGTCTTTGGGGAAAGAATGGTATGAGAATACGTTTTGGTCTTTGGCGCAGCTGTACTTTTCACACGCATACAACTTGTGCAAGTCCATTTTGATACAATTCTTCTGTATTTATAACACAAAATGTTTGAATTTTTCGCGAAATACATTTTTTTTTAGGTTATTTTGTTATGACATATTCTACCTACTTATAGCAGATGAGCAGACAGATGACGTTTTTTGTTATGATGTTGGTATTTTTGATAGTGTTTTGTCTACGTTCAGAACTGTTGGATTTACTATGAAATAAGTTAAAAAAAACTCTTTTCGCTTTGTTGATAATGAAGACTAATCTTCATGCATGTACCTTCTTTGCTATGATTTATTCCAATAGCCCATTACAAGAACGATAAATATTGTTACTCACTAAATCAATTTTTTTATTAGTTTAATTTTTTAATATGTCATAGTTTCTGAACGGACTAGCGAAGGAAACATTCTTTTGACGTACGGCGTTTCAAAACAACACATGTTTTGTGCGTATTTGATATTATTTCCATAATTTCCACGCTAAAGTTCAAATAAAACTACTTCAAAATGGTAAAGTATCGTTTCACTATCTTATTTGCACAAGTTTCTTGAATATTTCTTAGCTGTTCTGTAATAAACAACACTTAACCTAATTGCAGCCGAAGACAAAAAAGAAATTCATTGATCGTAAGAAAGCGGTGACGTTCAACCTTGTTCATCGTTCTCAAAGGGATCCCCTGGCGGCTGACGAGACAGCCCCTCAACGTGTATTAGTCCCTGTCAGTGCTAATGTTCCTCAGAGAAAGAACAAAGACCCTGTGAGTATGTTATGTTTTGACATGGAAGAATTGATGTATGAAACCATTTATCTCAGATCAGAAGTAAGAGGACTGTAACGTCTCTATTTAGGTACTAATTACTTTCTGTTTATGTAGTTTGTATATAAAAACATAAAGCTTTAAGGAAGTTCGTCTTTCTATCATGATGTTGCATAGCCAAACTTTCACTCAGGTGAAAGTTTACAATCCCAAGATTTGAATCAAGAGTCTGATACTTGGCAGCTAATAATCTAATCGAATGAGGTGAGGAAACTTTTAGGAAATAATCACAATTTAATTTTCTATAAATACTTAATCAAAAATCATTTACAATTTTTTTTTTTTTGTTTATTACGATATGCAGTTTTATCATAGAAATATGTGCTCTTTTTATGTGTACAAGAAGGCTTTATAAACAAACCAAGTGTTACATGCTATTATTGTGAAGGAATTCTAAGGGCCTGCAGCACATTCGTCACTGTTAAACAAATATCAACGTTGCATGCCTAAAAATAAAGTTTTGAATAAATAACCGGAGACACGCGCCTCTTTCCTATTACACATGCTCTCGAGATAATGGAAGTTTATTTATTTTCAACTTTATTTAGACTGGTGCAAGGGCGATATTTGTTTGGAAGTTACAAATGCGCTGTGCTTGCCATACTTATTTAATTGATAACTTATTTGTAACAATTACATTCACAGGATCTAACTCCAGAGCAGCGAAGAGAGGAACAGATCAAATATGGGATATACTTTGATGATGACTACAACTATCTGCAGCATCTCAAGGATTCACGAGAAGTCACACTGGTGGTGCAGCCTGTAAGATTCTTTTTTGTTTGATTAAAACTTCGAATTTTTTTCAGTGCTATGCATAGTGTTGCTTACAACATAGCTCACCCTTTCAAATAATACAGTAATTTAAATTTAGAATCAGAACTTTATTTGTAATTAATATAGGTCAGATGTAATCCTAATCTTTCAACAGTTTTACAATTTAAAATAAAATAGGGGTATATAGGCTTTAGCACCAAGTTCCAAGTTATCTTTGGTTATCTACAAGTTAGTGTCTACTGCTTTCAAAGACAGAAACCAACATTTTGTTAAAATAAATTAAATCATTTATGGAATGGGAAAGGAATTAATGTAACAGTATCCTTTTGTAAATATCATCCCAATTACCAGTAATAAAACTTACAGCAAATTGCAGAAACGAACTTTGACTTTTAAAGCGGTCTTAAATACTAATCTTCCATTAATTATTTTAACTTGTTGCAAAAAACTTGTTCTTTGAGGAAATTTATGAAATCATAGCTGTGCCCCGCGGTTTCACCCGCGTAGGTCTCGATCCCGTGGGAATGTAGGGATAAAACGTGTCCTATGTCCTATTCCAGGTCATAGGCTACCCGTGTGCCCATCCTCTCCTCTCTAGAGTAGGGAACGTCGCGGCGTGGTGTCGAACGGTTCGCGTATTGCATTTCTATACTCGTGATAACTTCAAAATTAAATGTCCGATTAGAATGAATTAAAAAGTATTTTACTGCTACATATATAGGTACCCCTGATGTTAAAAATATTTATTTGAATAAGAATTCATATTATGTTGATTAAATTCCTTCGCAAATAAAGCATTAATTTCGAACAAATTTGATTACCATAAAAAAGGTTATAGTGACATATGATGTCGCGGACTTTTTTTTAGAACTTTTAAAGAAGAACAATTGCATCATCTATACTAATATTATAAAGCTGAAGAGTTTGTTTGTTTGTTTGAACGCGCTAATCTCAGGAACTACTGGTTGGAATTGATTTTTTTTTTATCGAGGAAGGCTATAGGCTATATAATATCATGCTAGGGCCAATAGGAGCGGAGCATAAATGAAAAATGTTGCAAAAACGGGAAAAAGTATTCCACCCACTGTCAATGTTATCCCTACATTACCTATCCATGTACTTATATCTTTCAGAAACCTATCCACAAACGTAAGGAGAAATCCACAGAGGCTACAAACGATGGTGAGACTATTCCCGTCACAGAAGCACTCAATCTGCCCAGCTCCGTGTTTGCCTCTGAGGTTGAAGAAAATGTTGGTCTACTGAACAAGGCTGCTCCACAAGGTACTATCAGCTTGTGATTAGTATGATTTTTTAGAATCCCTATCAACCCAAATTTTTATTTTTTTTTGGGATCGGGTAAATTCTCATGGCTGCCCTCCGTCTTGGGAGAACGGAGGGTTATGTCCATAGATATAAGAAAGAAGGAGATATGCCCGGTAGTTGAAAATGTATTAGAACCCACTGTCTCCAAAACATCCCCACTCCGCGCCAACTACTACACATGCAGTTCAGTAAGAGCAATAGATACGCAGTCGCGCACACACCCACATTTCATAAATCAGAACGTACTACACAATCAATTATCGACCTTATAACATCTAACACAGCGCGCATTTAACGTGCACCGTACAACTTACTCACACAAAAGCAATGGTCGCTATCGATGTGCTGTGCAAAAGCCATTTATTTTCCATATACGCTAGTGATTGACTAAATCGGAAAGTTATCGAATTTTTTATTGTACTAAAATATTTTTGGGGTCCTGAAAATAAAATAAATAAAAAACGATAAGTCCAGAGAATATTAAGTACAGTAAAAATAACAATTAGTAGCTAAAAAAATTAAAACAACGAAAAAATCCGGTTAAGTTGGTTTAAGCACTATCTTCGCATTATTTAAGCTTAATCTCTTACTTTTTTATGGTTTTGGTATTTTACTTCCGTTAAAGTTTTCAAAAGCTTCGAATGTGTTATAGTAATCTGCATGGTTAAGTAAGATAATAATATTAGTGTCTTTTGATAAAATAAGTCAAAATATTCATACTAAGTATTTATTTGTTATGCATGGGTGTGTGTTTGTTTTCATATACATATTTGCTATTTCTTTATTAACTAGGCATTTTTTTATAACAAAAGCATATTACCTGCTTAGTGATTGGTGGAGTATCGATGTAACTGCTTAGGATAATATTTAAATGATAATTATGCTGTAATTGTACCTACCTTTCAGCTTCCCAAAAGATGCGAATTTAAAGAAGGAATGGATTGATGCCACAGGCAGGCTACCTAACTGATTCCCTCATCTTAACAGGGTTCAACAATATCTACCGTTTCAATAGGCTATGACAGGTTAAGATACGATAATTCAAACCCAATAACACTCCGCCGACATTAACATAAAATTTTATTATCTTACTTTACGATTGTTGTTTATGCATTTATCTACTACGCTGTAAAATAATCAAAATAAGTAAAACTCATTATTTCACATCGATTTCCAACCACGTAAAAGTATTTACAGATTCAAGAATTTATTCGCTAATCGACATCGATTGTTGTGGATAGCCTACGTTAGTGGATCTGCACAAGCACATCACTAGCTCGGCGCAAGACAGCGGCCGTATCACCGATGCATTCGTACAGTTGTAATATCGTTTTGTGATTTTTACATTGCTTGTCCAGTCACAGTGCGATAATATTTAGGTAGAGGTTAAGGAGCAATGTATTTAGTGCAAAAATAATACAGTCGCTGTGATATTTGAAAACAAAACTATCATGGTAAAACCAAGAAATATTATTCGATTTGTTGTTTTTCATGATTTTAACGAAAAATACTGAGAAATACTTGTACAATATGGCAAATGTATCCATTATTCACAAAGTTTTTGACTTGGCTTCGGTTTTTGCAAGAAACCACATAACAACTCGGCATTCTTATAAGTTTTCACGATCACGGTCGAAAGCGCACTAGTTCGCGGAGACGGCCATTTGCCAAGTGCATGAGCATTTCGGACATGCGGCGCGGACACAGACACGCCCCCATGCCACTTCTCCTGTTTTTTATATTTCTATGGTTATGTCGGATTCCTACCTACTAAAACCCCACTTTTCCTACTACTATAATGATTCGGTGGACTGGGAGATACTTCTACATTCGCCGCACCCCCAAATCAAATATGTATATCTAAATAAAAAAAATATGTATGTCTAGGTTAAGGTATTTTTCTATGGGCCTGTGTTGCCTGAAATAAATGGTATTATTATTATTAAATCCCTATCTACCCTACCTACCTATGGGTGGCTCGGTGGTCAGATTGATAAAGGTGTTATATTTGCGAAGAAGGTTTGCAATCTGGGATGATATATATTTTTTTAAACTGCTGTCCCTTTTTGTAAATTTATGAATGTAGGTACTTCAAGTTTTTTTGCTTGAATGGTTTATAATAACTCCTTAGATTCTAAATTCCATTCTCTAATGGCTTTTTTTTGCACATTATTGATTATTGATTGACATGATTATAAACATGAGGAGCTTGTGGCTAAGTAATAACAGCCGCGCGGGTCGATCCATCAGGTCACGCTACGCTTGCCGGGGTTGGGTCGTGGATAGGTGACCATCTTTACATACTGAGACTCCTCCTGCCTCAGAAAGCACGTTAAGCCATTGGTCCCAGCTGTCATTCGTGGATCTTTAACAGTCGTTACGGGTCGTCAGAAGCCCGAAAGTTTGACCAGTCTTACCGGGGGTATCGTATTATCCAGTTACTGGGTTGTGGAGGTCAGATAGGTTACGGGCCGTCAGAAGTCGAAAGTCTGACAACCAGTCTTACCAAAGGGTATTACTTAGTTACTGGGTTGTGGAGGTCAGATAGGCAGTTGCTCCATGTAAAATAGGTATTGAGTTTCATCCAGTCAGACTGGAAGCTGACCCCAACATAGTTGGGAAAAGGCTAGACAGATTGATTGATGATGATTTTTTATTGATTTTTTTTTTAGGACTGTGCCTGGATTTGGACCCTGAAGTGGTAGCTGCCTTGGATGATGATTTTGACTTTGATGATCCTAATAATGAGCTGGAAGACAACTTTATTGATCTTGCCATGGCTGATGGTAAGTCGCTATATTTATTTACTACTAGCTTTGGCCCGCGACTTCGCCCGCATGGATGTCGGAACTTATCCCACGGAAGCGCACTACCGGGATTAAGATTATCTTATGTCCTAACCCACCCAAAAACGGCTGAACGGATTTCGAAGAAATTTGGCATGGAGTAGTCTATTGCCAAATTTCTTCGAAATCCGTTCAGCCGTTTTAGCGTGAAAGCGTAACAAACAAACTCACTTTCGCATTTATAATATTAGTTAGGATTAGCTGTACCCCGCGGTTTTACCCGTATAAGTCTTGATCCCGTGGGAATATCGGGGCTATATATCCCGTGGGAATATATAAACAGTATCCTATGGCCTAATCCCGGATAGGGACAGAAATGTCGCTTTATTGACATATCGCCACAGCAGGCCCCAGCCGTTTATATCTTTATTTTCCAAAATAGTAAAAAAAAAAAAAACTTTAAGGAGGCGCGTCTGAAGATGATGAAGACTACGAGGATGAAGATGGTGATAGTTTTGCAGACGATGACAACTCTGACAAAGATGATGCAAACTCTGACAAGGCGTTCGCGTCAGACCTCGATTCTGACGACGACAGTGACTCGGTATTTTCCTGCTTACTAATCAAATGATGTATTTCTCAGCTAAAAACTAAGAAGTGCTGAAGTTTGGGGACTGTCTTAAGGTCAGTTCAGACCGCGACGTGAAGCGACGCTGAGTGCACTTTTTAACAAGTAACGAATTAATTTTCTTCACGAAAAGTGTAATTTGATAGATGCGCGGTGCTGCGCAGCGCGTGTACCTTATTGTGTAGTAAATAAATTCGATATTGTATTGGATCTTAAAAAAGTGCGCGTCGCGTCTCGGTTTGAACTGACCCTAATGCAATTTTGACGCTAAAAAAGTGCTGAGTCTCAGCATGATTGGAATAAATGATTTTGATTTTGGAAACCATGTCAGCTGCTGTCTGGTGGTAATAAAGGGAGAGCCTATATAAACAATTATTATTCAGTAAATTCGCTAACAACTTAATCTGCCTAGCCATTTGTTGAGGTCGGCTTCCAGTCTAACCGGATGCAGCTGAATACCAGTATTTCACATGGAGCGACAGCCTATCGGACCTCCACAACCCAATTACTGGGTAATACGAATTACCCAGTAATTGTGTAGTAAATAAATTCGATATTGTATTGGATCTTAAAAAAGTGCGCGTCGCGTCTCGGTTTGAACTGACCCTAATGCAATTTTGACGCTAAAAAAGTGCTGAGTCTCAGCATGATTGGAATAAATGATTTTGATTTTGAAACCATGTCAGCTGCTGTCTGGTGGTAATAAAGGGAGAGCCTATATAAACAATTATTATTCAGTAAATTCGCTAACAACTTAATCTGCCTAGCCATTTGTTGAGGTCGGCTTCCAGTCTAACCGGATGCAGCTGAATACCAGTATTTCACATGGAGCGACAGCCTATCGGACCTCCACAACCCAATTACTGGGTAATTCGTATTACCCAGTAATTGGGTTGTGGCGGTCCGATCCCCGGTCCGACCCCTTGGTAAGACTGGTTGTCAGACTTTCGGGCTTCTAATGACTAATAACGACTGTCAAAGATCCACGAATAACAGCCGGGACCGACGGCCTAACGTGCTTTCCGAGGTAAAAGATGACTACCCATCCACGACCAACTTCGGCAAGCGTAGCTTAACCTGATGGATCGACCCGTGCGGCTCAGACTTCGCTAAAAACTTATGGACTAATTCTTTTTTTTTTTCTTTACCAGGGTGACAGAGAGACAAGGGGTGTCCGCATGAAAAACTGGGATGCTCAAGATAAAGATGACACAAAGTCCAGGTTCTCACAGTACTCCATGTCTTCAAGTGTCATGAAACGTAACCAGGGGCTCACGCTGCTCGACAACAGATTTGAAAAGGTAAGTTTGGTTAATAAACATAAACTCACGCGTTCTTCCCATGGGGGTAGGCAGAAACTACAGAACCCCACCGGCAGGCGTGAGCACCGTTTTGTCGACGGAAGAGTAGACAAAGATGACGTTTCGTGTAGACAGTACGACGGCAGCAAAGTAGGAAGAGTCAACTGCACTTTTTACGAAATTCACTCTTTTATATAATTCGACTCAGAATTCTTTCAAATGTGTGGAATAAAATTAGATGTCATGAACTAAAATTCGAACCAACACCTCGACTTCAGTTGCAAAACAGTACTGTATTTTTTTATTTTCTTTAGCTTATATCTCGAAAATGGTGGGACCTATCGCAAAAATAATGAAAATTTCGACCCCTTTTAGGCAACTCATAAACCCCTGAGGCTCAACATGTTGGTATTTTTTTTTTCTTTTGCGTATTACAATATTTGAAAAGTCCATAAAAAAACACGTCGAACGAGCTGTCCCTGCGCGCCTCCGGCTCTAAAAAAATCACGGGGTATCACAGTTTTGCGTTCAAAAGGCTCCCTGGTAAAATCATGATTTTGTAGATAACCTTTTATACTTTATGGCCGTCGAGTAGAAAGTTTTCTACTGGCGATTCCAAAATCAAATTGTCTTCACTACTATAGACACATGTCTGATTTTGACAGTTTGAGTCGAAAACTTTCTTCGGAAATAGTCTACATGTATAAATACCTAGACAAAGATCGCTGGAAACGAAAGACAAAATGACAGATTGTAGAAGGATTTCTACAGTGCGATGTCAAAAATGAAGAAACGAAATGTCACTTTGTATAGAAAAAGCTATGTCTATCCTTCGTAGAGATAGAAAGCGTCATGCTACGCGTGCTGCTCGGATCCTTACTCGGATCCTGCTCTCCTCTCCTCCTCTCTGGTTAATGTGAAGGTTAAAAGTCGTAAAAATATTAAATGTATGTATTCGTGTTCGGGTTCGCGACAGGTCAATAGTTATCCAGATGATGCCTCGTTGAAAGGTGAAACACGTTTTATCTATCATATTTTATCATGGATTTCCGCAGTCAAGCCTGAATCAATTAACTATCTAATATTATTATTACTTAAATTCATTAATTTACTGACACACAACGCACAGCGTAAACTGCTGGCTCTAGAAGCATGAAATTTTGCGCAAGAGTTCCTTTTATAACGAAAGTGTAATACTTATACCAGATGTTCGCCGAATACGATGACACAGAAGTGGGTGCTTTAGACCTGGAGGACATCGAGGGCTTCATGCCGGAGACACACGACATGCTGCTGCAGGCGGCGGAACACTTCGAGGAGTCGCAGCGGAGATACCAGCTCGATAAGGAGAAGGAGATCGCCAGGTGAGAGGGAGACCACATTAACATAATAGGGAATATTCCCAAGTGTCCATGTCATTTTCTTTTCATTTACAGCCAGTTGCAGAAACTTTAACTTTTAAAACTGTGATTAAATACTAATCTAATCTTCCATTCTCGATTTTTGGTTCTTGATGAAATTAATGAAATCATTAGCGTTAATGTCAAATAATCCATTACGTAATGGGGCGTAAATGTTTGTCTTTGTGCAACTGGTTGTTAATCAATAAAATACTTACTCAAACTTAAACTTAACTACTGCTTGTTACAATTTTTTTTTATTAAACTCCAACAATGTTGCCCGTGATTGCAATTTTGTATGAAACACCGGATTTTTTAATTAAATAACTAAGGATATTTTCGGCAGTAAGGCTGTCATCAGACGGACTGCATTTCAACTGCACTCCAGCTGCAAAGGTGATCATTCATTTTGGGCTAAATAAAGAAAGTGTGGGCCAAACAAAAAAAATGATATATTCCGTTCGAACATGTTATTCTCTTCACTTTTCACTATCAGACCAAATCTGTAGAGCAATATCCTGCGCTGTTACACGATTTTGAAAAATACAGTTTTCAGTATGTTTTAGTTAAAATAATGAATAGTAGGTAATACAGGGTGTTAGGGTAGACACCGTTATCCTTGAAACTAGTGGTTCGGTGTCATCTATAATATATTTTTGCTATGGGACCAACCTTGAAATCGCGAAAAAAAAATCAGCTGTTCCATACATTTGTGTTCACTTAAATCGACAAAATGTATGGAACAGCTGATTTTTTTTTTGCTATTTCATTGTTGGTCCCGTATAAAAAATATATTATAGATAACACCAAACCACTAGTTTCAAGGATAACGGTGTTAACCCTAACACCCTGTATAGTTATAGTAATAGCTGTAGTAATAAAAAAATAAGAGAAAAACGTAATCTTTCGGAATAAAGCAGTTTTTTGTCTCCATTTAGCCCAAAAATGTATGGACGGTGAATGATCTCCTATGCAGTTACCAGTACATTACAAGTACTGCAGTCGTACTAAACTGCAAGAATGCAGTCCGTCTGATGGCAGCCTAAGTCTAGTATTAGTCAATTCATGGTAATAGTTTGCGCGTCCCTAAACGTGCCGGCGGCCAAAAATCCAGAACAATGATATCACGTCATATTATTATTGCTTATACAGATTAAACCGCCTGCAAGAGATAGAGGAAGAATCTGAGAACGACCTGGTAACTGTAGAAGTGGACCCCAAAGAGAAGTGGGACTGTGAGACCATACTGTCCACTTACTCCAACCTTTACAACCATCCTAAAGTTATTCAAGAGCCCAAGGTGAGTTAAACTTGACTTCACACTGCTATCGCACGATTGGCATTTTACCTAAAAAAAAAATATGATACTGCACCTTCAACCCATGTCCTACCAATGCTGAGTCTCTCTGTAAACCTTGTATTAATCCTAATAAGTCTTTTTTTTTAATCGTCAAATGACTTCTTCCGCTCTGGGCGGAGTGGGAGGGCGTGTCAGACTTTTACTGACTAAAACCCACCCGTGTTCCTTCAGTTGTCTGTTGCCAAGGGCCTTAGTATCCCTTTCGAACTTTCCCGCAACCCTGGATCCTAACTAGTCCTAACTTAATATTATAAACTAGCTGCGCCCCGCGGTTTCACCCGCGTAAGTCTCGATCCCGTGGGAATATCGGGATAAAAGGTATCCTATGTCCTATTCCAGGTCATGGTCTTTCCCTGTGCAAAATTTAATCGAAATCCGTTCAGCCGTTTTTATAGTAGTTAGGTTTAGGATACAAAAGTGAGTTTGTTTTCTGGTTGTTACGCATATACGCTAAAACGGCTGAACGGAATTAGGATGAAATTTGATCTGTGAGCTTACTACTCTCGCGGAATTATTTTCGACTTATTTTAAAGTTCTCCGACGCATAGGACGTGCCTTCTGTAAAATACAATAGACGTAGATATATTTAGTAACCTATTCCGCTTGACTATTCTTCAAGAGTCATAAAAAACCGACACGTATGAAATCGACACGTGTTTCACCTCTCACACACGCAAAGACTTACTTTACTTTGCGTCCAGAGCTCGGTGTGGTAACACGTCGCGTTCTAGTTTGCAATTGGTCAATCGTCATCCTGAAGATGCCTCGTTGAGAGGTGAAACTCGTGTCGATTTCTTACAGGGTTTTTTAGGACTATTGAAGAATAGTCAAGCGGAATAGGTTACTAAATATATCTACGTCTATTGTATTTTATAATGGATTTCCACAAAGTCACGCCTGAATCAATTAACTATGTGCCTTCTGTAGTTTTTCTCCAACTTTATGGAAATATATTGTTTTTATTTTTTTATTTTCTTCAAATATCCTAAACAGAAACCCCACAAAATCCAACTGAACGCGCGCGGCATGCCTAAAGACGTGCTCGGCAAAGACAACAAACTAACTGTCAAGTCACTCGCCAAGTTCAACGCCATGAACGAAGACAGCGCCTCTAGCGGTGAAGATCAGGATGGCAAGACTAACGCAGAGACCGTGCTGTCAACTTTGAGCGTACTGTCATTACGGTAAGAGTCATTTTTATGTGGCAATCGACCAGTTAACCCCAGACAAACCAAAAAAAGAAAACCGGTTACCACTAAACACTAGTGGTAAACAGTTTCTGAAGTAAAAATTGAATTTGAAAGACATCTTCTAATGTTGAGAGTAAAGGGATATCGTTAATTTTACCAGAAATTTAAATCTTTGACTTATCTTATCACTTCATAAAGGTTGATATTTCAACACATCACAGCAGTTTACAAAAGAACATATCACATCATCATCTGCGTAGCCTTTTTCCAACTATTTTGGGGTCGGCTTCCAGTCTAATCAAATGCAGCTAGAATACCAGTATTTTACATGGAGCGACTGTCTATCTGACCTTACGATACCCCTTGGGAAGACTGGTTATCACACTTCTGACGACCCGTAACGACTGTCAAAGATCCACGAATGACAGCCGGGAGCAACGCCTTAACGTGCTTTCCGAGTCACGGGGGATTCTCGGTATGTAAAGATGGTTACGCATCCATGGACCAACCCCGGCAAGCGTAGCTTAACCTGATGGATCGACCCGTGCGGCTGTTATTACTTAGCCACGAGCTCCTCATCACATAAAATAATATCATGCATCTCATTCGCTTTTTTTTTTCATTCCAGGGCTAAAGACGAATCAATAGAAGAGAAAAAAGAACGTAAACGTCTTCTGAAAGAGTACAGGAAAGAAAGAAGAATAGAGAAGAAAGCCAACAGAGATGCTTTTAAAGAAGAAAAGAAACGCCAAGAGAAGATTATGTTGAACAACAGAAATAATGTGCAGGGCAACAGAATATTGTAGAGAGTATTGTGTAAATTGTAGTCGACCAAGTAATTCCCTTATCACTCTTAGGCTGCGTCCTATTTAGTAACGTTCGTCACGCGAATACGTGATTGCCGCGTTCATATGTCACTTTTTGTTCGGTGAACCTGAAGGCGTTGTCGCGCCGATAGAGGGCGCGAATGTTCGAACGATCGTGTATTCAAAATCTAAGTCAAATAATTTATTTCAAATATGCACATAAAAGGCACTTTTGAACGTCAAAAACAAAGAAATAGAACTGATTCTAGCTGCCTTCCAAAAGGTAGTTTTCGTATAGAGAAGAATGGGCAAGAAACTACACCGTTACTCTTTAAAAAAATGTTTTACAATATATTATATAATTCATGTATACAAAATACATGAATTATATAATTATATATGAAGACGATGCACCTACAATAAGTTTACTGTACCAAAAAAGGTAGAAAGAATTATAAATGAAACAATGACAATATTCGCGCGACACTCGCTTTTAAATAGGAGGCACACGAGGTCAGGTGACGCGTGCGTCGTGGGACGGGCCTCACGCTGAATGTCACTTGCACGTTATAAAACGACCAGGTCTATTTGTGTATGTAACACTATTTTAATAAACTGTGGAAGTGATAAAGTAATTATAAGGTTGACTGTACTGTGTATAGTTATAGGAATATATTATGTTATTGTATAGGTAAATGTGGAGTTTTATTATTTTTTGCATAGTTCGTGACAAGTAGACTACTTCCAATTTAATCTGGGGGTTTCAAAAAGGGCGAATAATGAATGGAGCAGTGGCGAAAGGACCATAGATCACGATTCCTACCAGCTTCCCTTTGGAGGTTCGCATCAGCAAGTCTGCCTCTATTGAACAATGGTACAGTCCATAGCGTCTACTATTGCCAAAAATATTGTTACTTACAGGGTATTTAATTCACCTCATTCAAACAACAAAAACGCCTATTTCTAGTTTTGAATTAGCATACAACAAAAAATGTACTAAAATAACCCGGCGCCAAAACGTCAGAATCGGGAACTAAACATTCATACAGTAGCGATCCCGTCATGTGGTCACGTGGCACCGCTTGATAAGGACGCTAGCAAGCCGGTGTACAACGGGTTACGATAGAGACAGACATAGAAAAAATGCGTCAGCGAGAACGAGATGGAGGAATATTGCAAATTTTATTTCGTTTTCACCTGTTCAAGTGTATTTTATTAGATTCTATAAACTGTTTTATTAATTTTAAAATGATATTTGTGTTTATTCGTGTAAAAAATTGAAAGTTATGTTATGCATTTTTGGTTCTGCTACTTGGCGATAGATGGTGTTAAATTCAGTTACGGAAAGACTTTAATTTTAAGTTAAAATAATTAATGTTTACTTTATTTATAATTAAGTAGGTTAAGACCAGCACCACTTCGGCTTCCCTCTCATAAAAATTGACCCCTCGCCGCTGGAATGGAGATTACACTGTTGCTCGCCAAAAGATTTGAAAGGGTAAGTACGGTTTATTATAAGGGTTAAGGAGAAGTGTGCCTATAGTGCATCTACATTTCACCCGTTATGTTGAACTCCTAAGTTATGATGGGCGACCGGGCACAAATCCAGCCTCCGAGCTGTGACAAGTTCCTGTTGGAAAAACCCAATAACTGTGCCCGACCCGGGAATCGAACTCAGGACAGCTGCTTAGCTGTAACATTTGCCATCTCTAGACCAACGATTGCAAAGTTCCTAGTGGGATTGAAAATAAAACCATCATAAAAATAACACGAAATATATTGCTTCTATAAAACTTGCATTATTTACGTATTTCTAACTTAAATATTTAAAATACTTAATAATAATAATATTCTTAACTTATTTACACTTAATATTACAACGTGAGATTTTAAATCAAAGTTATTACATTAAAATAATCGGAATGTAGTAAAAAAACATTCCATTTACCGACTATTGGCAGTTTTACCAATGTTACCATTATTATAGAATTAACAACATTCAGTGATTAAATGTTTGAGTACTTTTTGTGATATTTGAGCTGCCGGAAATCCCCAAATGTTGTGATAATGCGACGAAAAACATACCATTTTAGATTTAAGATACAGGTAAGAGGAACAGGGTAGAAAGTTTCTCATCCTCCATAGAAAAGGGAGGATCCTCCGACCAGGCGGGTGTTGTGTCTGGTGAACTACTTCCCGACGATTGATGTCGGGACGTTGTATATATTCTAGTCGCGCAGTAAACTTTGCTTGCAAAATTGAGTTCTGAATAGAATCGAATTCAAACACAACATTAATTCATCAAATGAATCATCTGCCTAGCCTTTTCTCATGTTAGGGTCGGCTTCCAGTCTAACCGAATGCAGCTGAATACCAGTATTTTACATGTAGCGACTGCCTATCTGATCTCCACAACCCAGGAACTGGGTAATACGATACCCTTTGGTAAGACTGGTTGTCAGACTTTCGGGCTTCTGACGCCCTATAACGACTTTCAAAGATAATTCATCAAATGAATGTCAATTTAAATTCATTCCAACCTATACCCCATTTGAAATAAGATTAGACATTTAAATAAACCCTTTTTACAGTCCGTTCAACCGATTTTGACTTCTATTGCGTTGGTGGTATGACAAATGGCAGCTGCAGTAGATAGTTGGTATTGTGTAACCTTTTTGCTTTTAATGCCATCCTTATGCCTACGGTATAGAAGTCAAAATCGGTTGAACGGACTGTAAAATGTTTTGTTTGAATGTCTAATCTTATTTCAAATGGAGTATAAATATGCAATAAATAAGGCTGCTTCGTCAAATATCACAAATATTACTCCCTACACCACTTTTTCACCACATTTAAGCCAGTGTAAGGCCTTCATATCCTAACCCATCAGGGTCGGGCGTCTCCATCCTATTCTTGAGATGCTGCAGAGTATTGTGGAAGTGCTTGGTGATCTGTTCCACCTCCTCAGACTGATCCAAGTTGGCTAGCTCCTCACGGATTTTTTGGATTACCTGGTTGGGAAAGAAAGGTCTTAGAAAATGATGATATTATATTATGGTTTTTATTCATGAATGAAAGTATAGAATTTGGGGATCTCGACATAGATTGTTTGTTTTTGTGAATGTCGTAAAGATAATTAATATCTGTTGGAATAAAGGTGAAAACATATCGAAAGGAATGGATTGATATGAATATCAGACTTGTCAGAACGAGCAATATACTTCCTTGGTGGAAATTGATCAATACGTTTATCAGAATAATACAACAGTCGTATGTATTACATACATACAAACAAAAATTGTATTATTTAACCATTTTCTGCGTGAAATAAAGGTTTGGCACGAAACGCACAAATAATTAAAAGAAAAACATACAGACGAATTTATTGAAAACCTCTTCCGTTTTGAAGAAGTCGTTTAAAAATACAAGTAAATGTACAGTTATGGCCAAAATATGTTCGTCACGTTCAAGTTTTGAATGTGTCCGGTCTTGATAAAGAAAATAATTTGAAAACTGACTAAGATATAAAAGACGTGACTGTACTTACCGCATCTATGAGGTTCGTGGTAAGACTAGCGTTGCCCCGCTCCCTCAGCAGCGCGTACCTGCCCAGCAGCTCCGCCAGCAGCTGCGCCTGCACCGCGCCGTCCATGCACTGCTGCGCCACGCGCGCGCCCTTCTTGAGGCAGTCGAGGGCGCGGGACGCGTCGTTCAGAGGCCACTGGGGGGGAAAATTATTATTGTGGAAATAAATAACATCAAACATGAAAGAAAGAAACATTGTTTTATTGTACACAATCGCAAATGCTTTTAAATACAAAGTTAAAACAAAATAAATCTATAATTAGGAGCACTGTTTTACAGACAGTGCATTTGTTGTTCAAATCGTGTTAGATACCGTGATTGGTTAAAAAGTAAGCTAAAAACATGGGCTGCGTAGTGGGAATTATTTAAGAGTTCGATTAAAAATATATACACACACACAAATAATCAGCCTATAACGTTCCCACTGCTGGGAAACAAGCCTCCTCTCTGTGATAGGGAGCGGGCCGTAATCTACCACGCGGGCCCAGTGCGGGTTGGTAGATGTCACATGTCTTCGAATTTTTGGTTCTAGGACATGCCGGTTTCCTCACGATGTTTTCCTTCCCCGTTTTGAGAGCAGTAGTGACTAAATACATGGCATTCAATAATACAGACTTTTTTTTAAATGAGTAATGTAAAGTACATACCTGCTTCCCATCTTTAGCTGCTTTCCAGAAAAGATGTGCGCACAAGGCGACGGCGCGACTCTGATCCGGTTTCTTCAGCAACTTGCTAGCCGCTAGAGCGCATTGTGTACGCATTGGCTCTGCGTTTTCAGCACCTGTGAATGTCAAGTGCGAGTTGAGACTTGTATGATTGTGTTAGAGTTGATTTTTGAGTGAAGGTGGGATGAATGTATAATGAAAGGTCTGAGCTATTAGGTTTGGTAACGGACAGTCACTGTGGCTAAAATAAACGTTTTTTTTTTTTCAATTAAAAATGCAAGGTAAGGATCCTATAAATATGTGCACGAAGGGTTCCCTACCATTATCTATAAAAAGGTAAAAAAAAATATGTCTGTTGTATAGGAAATAAATATTTGTTTTATTTTAATTTAATTATTTATTTTTAAAGTGAATATATAACTTAATATTCTGTGAATATTTCAAGCGTCTACCTGTTGCCGTTATCAATATCGAGTAAAATCAATATCGAGTTATTGTATGGGGGCTCCCATACAATAAACGTGATTTTTTTGCTTGTTTTTAACCCTTAAATATTTATTTTATTCCGTTTTTTTTGTATTTATTGTTATAGACAGATATACATCATCTGTGAAAATTTCAACTGTCTAACTATCACGGTTCATGAGATACAGCCTGGTGACAGACGGACAGACACGGTCCCGTTTTACCCTTTGGGTACGGAACCCTAATAAAACGAATTTCCTATTGATATGACTTGAGAGAAGCTCGCTTATTTCAACAAATCCGCATTCAACTGTATTATACAAGGTGGAGACGACAGTACGACAAAAAATAAAACTCCGTATATCTAATGACGTTCTCGGTCTACATATAAAAAATTAATCAAATATATCCAATAGTTTAGTTACGATAGCTAATCAAAGATTGGCAAACCCCATAGTCGGCCCATCAGTACTATTTAGTTTCTTTGAAAAATTGACTTTTTTAATTTCCATGTTAGGATTTATCTGATAGTTCCAAAATACTCAGCATTAGTATTACCAATGTTTTCATTTATTGTTGTATTGTCGTCTCCACGTAGTATGAAGAAATCTAGTATATTATATTGCACCTGCAGGCGTAGCATGAGCACCGTTTTGTCGACGGAAGAGTAGACAAAAATGACGTTTCGTGTAGACAGTACGACGGCAGCAAAGTAGAAAGGGTCAACTGCTCTTTTTACGAAATTCACTCTTTTACATAATTCGACTCAGAATACTTGTTTTGTCATAGGATTTTTTTTTCTGTTTGATTCTCAATTTTTACTGATTAAGTCAACTACAAAAAAAAATCTCAAAGTGTCGAAGTACCGTATTTTGGATCAAACAATTTCACAGTAATATTGGCCTTAACTATTTTCTTGGTACTTATAACTACTTATTATTAACTAAATGATGTAAAATAGGAAAAGATAGCTTTGTGTTTCTATTAATTATCATAATTTTGCGTTCAAAACGCTCCCTTGTAAAATCATGATTTTGTAGATAACCGTTTATACTTTGTGGCCGTCAAGTAGAAAGTTTTCTACTGGCGATTCCAAAATCAAATTGTTTCACTACCATAGACAAATGTCAATTGTCAATGTGATTTTGACAGTTTGAGTAGAAAACTTTCTTCCGAAATAGTCTACATAGAAAAAGACCTAGACAAAGATCGTTAAAAATGAAAGACAAAATTACAGAATGTAGAAAGATTTCTACGGTGCGATGTCAAAAATGAAGAAACGAAATGTCAGTTTGTATAGAAAAAGCTATGTCTATTCTTCGTAGAGATAGAAACCGTCATGCTACGCCTGCTGGTCGAGACGATTCGTCCGATCATCAACTATAATTATATGCTCCTTTCGTTATCGACTTACCAAAGCAGTTGATCTGTTCAAAGGTAGCGATGATCAAGGTAATGGCCGCCAGCTGAGCCTTGCTGTCCGATATCTCGTCCTCGTACAGAGAGAACGCTTGTGATAAGAACTCGTACGCTATCGTCTCGTGGTTCGCGAAGCCTATCTCGCTTATTGCGAGCGCTCCTTGGAGGTATAATCTGGAAAAGTATAAACAATAAGTTAATGTTATGACAGTTAGAACCTATTCCTATGTCCTATCCACGAAATAAAATTATCAGCCAGATAAATTAACCGGAACTGACATTTATTTAGAAGTTAACATATGGCTGTTAAGCCTTACTAAGACGACAAATCACTTTATCATTCACGAAAAAAATAACGAGCAATTAAAAGAAAATAAAAATAAATATTTGGAGTATTTTAGATGATTTAGATTTTTTTTCTGTTAGTTTTCCTGTAAAATTAGTATAAAATGTGTTGTGAATTTTCTGTATTGCCCTTCTATTCTGTATTGCTAAACTTAAGTTGCAGCGGGCAGGGCACATTGCTCGCAGAACAGATGACCGATGGGGCCGAAAGGTTCTAAAGGAGTGGCGACCGCGTACTGGAAGACGTAGCGTTGGAAGGTCCTCACAATGTGGACCGATGTCCTGGTGACGGCCGCGGGAATGCGCTGGATGCGAAAAGCACAGAACCGGTCCAAGTGGCGGTGCGGGGGGAGGCCTATGTCCAGCAGTGGACGTCTTTCAGCTGAAATGATGATGATGATCCGTTCATCAGTTCCCAACCACTGTCGGCTCTATAGGGCTATCTATGGTTATAGGGCATTTATTAATTTATTATCTTTCGGCTGAAACGATGATGATGATGATGATGAAGTATAAAAGAATGATTTACCTCAAAGGCAACTCCGCTAGCTCAGCTTTGACCAGCATGCTGATAGTTTGATGACAGAACTGGAATATTTTCTGACACTTCTTCTCCCACATGTCGTCCTGAAAGAAAATTGTAATAATGTTAAGATTTTAATATTCAGTCTCTTCATATAAATCTTACCAATATTATAAATGTGAATGTGTGAGATGATTGATGTTTGTTCCTTTTTTACGCAAAAACAAATGAACGAATGAAATTTGGGACACAGATAGTTTATAACCTGGATTAACACATAGGATACTTTTTATCCCGATATTCCGGGACCGAGACAATATGGGGGTGAAACCGCGGGGGCGCTGCTAGTAGGTATTATAAAAATGAATGATATTTATTTATGCTTTCTGTCATAAAAGCACGTCATAAAAAGCGTTGTCTTAACAACATCGTGAAAGTGACAGGAAATCACAGTGTACAAAATGACCAAACTCCCAAACTAATATTATAAATGCTAGTTTGTTTGAGTGTTACGTTTTCACACTAAAATGGCTGAACGGATTTGGATGAAATTTGGCACATGGGTAGACCAAGGCCTGGGTTAGGACATAGGATACTTTTTATCCCGATATTCCCACGGCATCGAGACGTATGCGAGTGAAACCGCAGGGCGCAGCTAGAAGTCCATAAACGAGAAGTGGGTGATTTTGAGCTCTCGTTTGTGACACCATATAACCTCTGGGCTGGAAATGAATGGATGAGAGGTGGTGAAGATCTATCGTCACCCCCTCTCATCCATTCATTCATTCATTCATTGAGCTCTAGCTTAGTGGCCTATGTCCTACAGTGGATTGCTTTAGAAAGATGTGTTGCCCATTACCGTATCCTCCCGCTCCTTGTAGGTGTGCGCCAGGCTGTAGGCGTGGAACAGTATCGGCGGGAACGTGTGCTGGACGCGCGCCGCGCCGCCCGCCTGCAGCGCGCGCCGCGCGCCCGACAGGATCAGGTACTGGCGGTCCGCAGAGTCGGACTTGAAGTGGTGGATGAGTCTGGGGAAACGGGTATGGATCATAGCACCATATTTAGCTTTAATATTTAACTTGTGTGTGGATCAAGGAGTCTTTCCAGATTTAATGAAATATAGGAAAGTTGTACCTATTTTTATTAAATCTGGGAACAGTAAAGACACCAACAATTATAGACCAGTATCCGTATTGCCGGTATTCAGCAAGGTGTTCGAAAAGGTAATGCAAAATCAAATGCTTAATCATTTTAACACCAACCAAATCTTACACGATCAGCAATATGGTTTCACCAAAGGACGTTGTACGACTGACGCCGGTGTCACCTTATTAAAACACATATTTACAGCGTGGGAGGAGGCGCAAGATGCCATAGGAATCTTTTGTGACCTCTCCAAGGCATTTGATTGCGGAAATCACGAAACCTTACTTTTGAAATTTGCGCATTACGGACTAGGTAAACTTGCGCTCGGCTTAGTAAAATCTTATTTAGACGAAAGCAAGTTCAAATAAATGGTGTCCATTCAATCGCTTTAAAAATAAAAATGGGTGTTCCACAAGGCTCGATATTGGGTCCTTTCCTCTTTCTAGTATATATTAATGATCTACCCTATTTATTAAAAAACCAACCACAAATGGTGTTATTTGCTGACGATACTTCATTAATTTTTAAGATAAATAGACGTGCATCAAATTTAGACGACGTAAATAACGCCCTACTGCAGCTCCATAGTTGGTTCACTGCTAATAATTTAGTATTAAATGGGAAAAAAACTAAATTCATAAGATTTGCTTTACCGAATGTTAAAAGTAGTGATTGTGACATAGTATTGGATAAGGAGAAATTAGAATTCGTCGATAAAACTGTTTTCTTGGGGATCACCCTCGACTCAAGGCTGCAATGGTGTCCTCATTTAACATCTCTTGCAGGACGGCTAAGTTCAGCAGCATATGCTGTGAGAAAAATCCGTCAATTTACTGATGTAGATACCGCGAGGCTAGTTTATTTCAGCTACTTTCATAGTATCATGTCTTACGGTATTTTATTACGGGGACAGGCTGCAGATATCGAGTCTATATTTATTCTGCAGAAAAGAGCCATCAGAGCAATATATGGGCTCCGCAGGCGCGATTCTCTAAGAGAGCTGTATAAAGATATTAACATCATGACGGTACCTTGTCAATATATCTATGAAAACATCATGTACGTAAGGAAAAATCTAAGTCTTTTTAGTGAAAGAGGTGAAAGACACACATATAGGACTAGAAATAGGGACCAATTAGTTGTAATAACCTGGTTTCAGACTGGCTAAAGTAGACTCATTCTTCATGGGGTACTGTTTAAAATGTTACAATAAAATACCTCCCCACATACTTCAACTGAATGAAACGAAGTTTATATCTTGTGTAAAACGCACACTATGCCGCCAAGCATATTATAAATTGGAGGATTACATCGCTGACGAAAATGCTTGGCTTAGCGCTGCTCCAGCTCCACAAGGGCGCATAAACTAATTGATTGGCATTCGAAAATATCGTTGGAGCTGCTGAAGACTGTAAAAACTATCTTGGCATTGTATAAATTCAATCTCCTAGTATTGTATAATTTCATAGCACATATGTGAGCACTATGTACTTACCTACTTTAAAGCTACCATTTACTAGGTACGTCTTTCATTGACTTGAATGTGCCCTGGCGGCAGAGAGTATGTCATGCTCACTCAAATGTCTCGCTGGTGGTGGCGCGTGTGTTGGATCATCAAGTTCCCTTCAAAATGGTGCTGATCCATGTGTCATGTTCGTGAACGGGCGCCGCCAGTAGGGACTTGTCATCTCTAAGCTGCCACGGCTTATTTTTAATTTATTTTGTTTTTGATCTTTAATTACGGACGCTTTTAACGTGCACGTCTCTTTTTTCTTTTTTCCTTTTTTACATTGTTCTCACATGTTTAATTTCAAAATGTAACCACTATATTTAACAATATTCTGATTTAAAAGAGTGTCCGTGGAGTTTCTTGCCCGTTCTTCTCCATAGGAACCTACTACGCTTTACCACTGGGCCACCACTGCTCTCTGCTCTGTATAAATCAGTGATATTTAGTATTAGTTTAAGGTTACATACCTTGCCAACAATCCCTGCTCCTCCATGAAGTCTTCAACATCAGGCTCTGCGGTCGGCTGGTCAGGCTGGTCTTTGACTAGCACATCCAGCATTGCAAGTACTGATTCCACCTGGATGAATCACATCATATTTATGATTAGAAATGTTAACAGCATTGTTGTCTCGGCAATTAGACGTAAGATAGCCAGTTCCTTTGTGGCTGAGGGTTCCGGATGAAGCTCGCTTCCACCTTCGGCCTGATCATCAGGTTCCATCAGGTGAGAGCGTTACCGTAGTGGTAAAAAAAAAAATGTTCTGAATAAAAATGACTGGCAAAAAAACAAGAAATAACTAACCGTTTTAGAAATTACTGGAAAACGCAACACATTACATAGAAAATACGTTATAAATATATCACATCGCACAAAACTGCACGCCTTGTTTCCCCGAACGGTAGTAAGTGTAGTTTTAAACAGGCCGAGTTATAGAGTTGGCACTTTGGGGAGAAAGTAAATTGATTCAGGCGTGACTTTGCAGAAATCCATTATAAAATACAATAGACGTAGATATATTTAGTAACGTATTCCGCTTAACAATTCTTCAAGAGTCATAAAAAACCCTGTAAGAAATCGACACATGTTTCACCTCTCAACGAGGCATCCTCAGGATGACGATTGACCAGTCGCAAACCAGAGCACGACGTGTTGCCACACCGAGCGCTGGACGCAGAGTGACTTGCCAATGGAGTGATGAACTGAGTTTTTAGGGTTCTGTACCCTAAGGGTAAAACGAGACCCTATTACTAAGGCTCCGCTGTCTGTCTGTCTGTCTGTCACCAGGCTGTATCTCATGAACCGTGATAGCTAGACAGTTGAAATTTTCACAGATGATATATTTCTGTTGCCGCTATAACAACAAATACTAAAAAACAGAATAAAATAAATATTTAAGGGGGCTCCCATACAACAAACGTGTTTTTTTTTTTGCCGTTTTTATAGATAATGGTACGGAACCCTTCGTGCGCGAGTCCCACTCGCAGTAAAGAAAAACGGCCCTGTATTATTCTGAAAAAACATATATTTACGATCCCCAGACTTTCGATTCCCGGGTCGGGCAGTGTTATTAGGTTTTCCATCAGGAATTTCTCAGTAGCAGGCCGGATTCTAGATTTCTGTTGATGGCAATAGGCTCGCCCCCAATTACATGGGACTTAAACATAACTGGGGAAATGTGGGTGTACTATCGCGACACCTCTGCTTTACCCTTCGAGAAATACAGGCGTGGTGATAAGTAGTTAGACTTACATCTTCAGGCGTAGAGATCAAGCAATCAGTCTCCAGTACGTCATTGATCAGATGGACAGCGATCATAATCCTTCCGGGGTGGTTCAAGTGTTTGATCAGCGGTGAGTAGTTCTGTAGCTTGATCAATGTGAGAATGTTCTTGTAGTGGTCCGCGGGTAGTTTGAGAATCTTCATGAGTTCTTTGAATACAGCTGTGTTGTGTTCTAAATGGGTTTTGCCGCTGGAACAAAAGAGTATTGTTAGACATGTGAAATATTTCATTACGTTATTTTAAAAAGATATTCTATTAGTAATTTTCCGATAAATTTGGATCTGATAAAACATTAACAGCGATATTCTTTTGCGAAATTCATCTCTCATCATTGCTCATTGTCAAAGTAGTTTAATTTTACGATTTTTTTTAATCAGGCGCAGTGGTGTCATTAGAGTCTGTCTAGTGAAAGCTGTGAGTGAAAAAGAGCGGCAAATTAAAAAAAAAATAGGTCGTGTTACCCCGAATCAACTAGACAGACTCTAATACATATAGTTTTCATGTTTCGCGTGCTGGAGAGTTCATAGGTAACTTGCATTACAAAATATTGGATTAGTTATTTGATTCAGGCGTGACTGCGGAAATCCATTACAAAATACAATAGACGTAGATTTATTTAGTGACCTATTCTGCTTAACTATTCCTCAAGAGTCATAAAAAACCCTGTAAGAAATGGACACGTGTTTCACCTCTCAACAAGGCATCCTCAAGATTACGATTGACCTGTCGCGAACCCGAACACGACGTGTTGCCACAACGAGCGCGTCCGACGCTCGGTCTCGTTTAGAGATGAAACTCGTGTCGATTTCTTACAAGGTTTTTATGACTCTTGAGGAATAGTTCAGCGGAATAGGTTACTAAATGTATCTACGTCTATAGTATTTTATAAATATTGGATTGGCAAATAAAGGATTTAATACATTACCTTGCCTGGTGTATATCAGCACAAATCTTGTCAGTATGCGCCAGAACTCTGTCCACGTAGTTCAGTTTGTCAGGGTGGCACCTCTGCGCTAGCTTCAGTAGTGCCAACTGAAGGGATAACATGTCTTCGGGGGGCATATCGGTGCGACTCTGAAGGCAAAAAGATATAGAATTACTAGCTTCCGCCCGCGGCTTCGCACACGTAGTATGTCGATATAAAATAGCCTGCATCCTTCTCCAGGATGCAAAGTATCCCCATACCAAATTTCATCCAAATCCATTCAGCCGTTTTAGCGTGAAAGCGTAACAAACAAACAAACTCACTTTCGCATTTATAATATTACTTGCTTCCGCCCGCATGGTATGTCGATAATAAAGTAGCCTATGTCCGCCTCCGGGATGCCATCTATCTCCATGCAAAATTTTATCGAAATCCGTTCAGTGGTTTAGGCGTGAAAAGGTAACATACAGACAGACAGACAGACAGACTTACTTTCGAATTTATATATTAGTATGGATAGTTAAGACTGTATTTGAATTAAATCTGTATTTTAAACTTAGGATACAATTAAAATCCTAAATTACCACACAGGAATGTAGGATTAACACGAAAAAATATAATTTTGACAGAAAAAACATCATTTACCTGTGTTATAGCAGCAACTTGATCTGAGAATACTTCGAACAGCTGCACCTCCTGTTCTTTGCCGTCTTCTAACACCACGCTCAAGTTAATGTTGCCTTCATTCCTCTGAAATAAAAGGTAATCTTTTAGTTATTGAACTTCTCGTCCAAATAATACCATTTTAATTAGTAAAAAAGTATTTTTTATAAGTAATCGGCTTTCTTAAAGATCCGTTTAACTGTATTGAGCATCTACATCGCCACATGCGAACCACGCATCAAACTGACGTCACAAAAAAACCTGCATCGCGCAAGCAGAGTTTACCGCGCGACCAGCATATATACAACGTCCCCACATCAATCGTTGGGCAGTTGCCCGCCAGACACAACACCCGTCTGGTCGGAGGATCATCCCTTTTCTATGGAAGATGAGTGTACTTTACACCCTGTTCCTCATACCTCTATAGTTATGTTCATCAAAAAACTTTTACAGTAAGATACAATATCATTCATTTTAACTGTACATTTTTTTTAGGAGGAGCTAGTGGCTTATTAATGGCAGCCGCACGGGTCGACCCATCAGGTTAAGCTACGCTTGCCGGGGTTGGTCCGTGGATGGGTGACCATCTTAAAATACCGAATCTCCCCCGTGACTCGGAAAGCATGTTAATGCGTTGGTCCCGGCTGCCATTCGTGGATCTTTGACAATCGTTACGGCTCGTCAGAAGCCCGAAAGGAGTATCGTATTACTGGGTTGTGGAGGTCAGATAGGCAGTCGCTCCATGTAAAATACTGCTACGTTAGACTGGAAGCCGACCCCAACATAGTTGGGAAAGGCTAGGCAGATTGTTTTTTTTTGTCATGCAAGTTTAAAGAAAGAAAAAGTGAAAAGTGTGGGAATGTCGGCATAAAAAGTATCCTATGTGTTAATCCAGGTTATAAACTATCTGTTTGCCAAAGGACATCATTCACCGTCCATACATTTTTGGGCTATAATTGTGAAAGTGCCGCCAAACAAAAAAAATGCTATATTCCGAAAGAGTACGTTTTTCTCTTCATTTTTTATTACTACAAGTTATTACTTTAATTAGACTGCTATTAATTTATTTTAACTAAAACATACTGAAAACAGTATTTTTCAAAATCGTATAAAAGCGCAGGGAATTGCCCTACAGATATGGTCTGATAGTGAAAAGTGAAGAGAATAACATGTTCTAATGGAATATATATATTTTTTTGTATGGGCGGCAATTTCATAATTTAGCCCAAAATGATTTTTCTCCTTTCATCCAAATCCATTCAGTAGTTTTTACGCGAAAGAGTAACAAACATCCATCCATCCACACTAACAAACTTTCGCGTTTATAATATTAGTTAGATTAGATCATTCAAGGTTAATTACCTGACTATATGTAGCAAGTCTCTCAATCAGCGCTATGATGATGTTCTTGATGTTAACTCCTGGTTGAAGCTCCGCACAGGACTTGAGGAACGGCTGCAGATTCGCCAGGTGGAACTCATCGGGAAATACCTGGAAATAAATAAGGTTCATATTTGCGCAGACGTGGTGGGTATGGCTATCTAAATAAAATTGAACAAAAAAAAATATTTTGATGATAATTTTTTGGCTGCTAGTTTAGTTTACTTGAAGTATGAGTTATGAAATTCTGTTTTTTCTAAAAATTCAGCTGTTCCCTACGTTTATGTTCGCATGGTTCGTCAAAATGATGTAGGGAAGAGCTGATTTATTTTTTACGATTTCCGACTCGGTCCCATAGTCACAGTTGTTTATAATGATGAGTACAATGACCCCTTTGGAGGATGTAGATGAATTTAATTTCACCCTATACAGGGTGTTAGGGTAGACACCGTTATCCTTGAAACTAGTGGTTTGGTGTCATCTATAATATACTTTTTCTATGGGCCAACCTTGAAATCGCGAAAAAAAAAATCTGCTGTTCCATACATTTGTGTTCACTTAAATTGACAGAATGTATTGAACAGCAGATTTTAGTTATCTGGGAGTAATTACACTCACAGCTAAAAACCTACAATTTGGTTTCAAGTCTATAAAAACCGGCCAAGTGCGAGTCGGACTCGCGCACGAAGGGTTACGTACCATTATCTATAAAAACGGCAAAAAAATCACGTTTATTGTATGGGAGCCCTCTTAAATATTTATTTTATTCTGTTTTTATAGTATTTGTTGTTATAGCGGCAACAGAAATACATCATCTGTGAAAATTTCAACTGTCTAGCTGTCACGGTTCATGAGATACAGCCTGGTGACAGACGGACAGACAGACAGCGAAGTCTTAGTAATAGGGTCCCGTTTTACCCTTAGGGTACGGAACCCTAATAGTGGCTTTTGTGGACATGATAATTGTTTAGATTTGTTACAGTTGTAATAGCAATCATGTCATTTGGTTTGAATAGGTCTTTATTTTTATTATCTTACTTATCTCTTGTATAGATTGTTTTTCATCTTGTGAATGTGAGAACGATGTAGGCTTAGTGGACTATAGTAGTTTTGTTGAACATCTTCTATTTTGTTAAGTATTTACCTGGTACTTTTTTAAAGCCCTACACTGTCCCATACCTAATAACACTGTAATTTGAAAATATTGTAAAAGCCAATTATTTTTAAAAGAGTAACCGTGGAGTTTCTTGCCGGCTCTTCTCCATAGGAAACGACCAATTGGAACCGTGCACCTAGCTTCTGACGTTTCATAAGTGCCCATGTAGGCTTATGTGCAATAAAATATTTTGATTTTGAAACATCTATGTAGTTTATTAAGTACACATGTTTGCAAACAAATAAATGATTTGATTTGAGCGGGTAATGACCCTAAACAATAAAGTTTTGGAGGTCTTGGACGGGTTACTACCACCATGGTTGGTAACATCTTCATGTAGGGTAACTTCTCTCGTGTAGGGTAACTACCCTCATTGTAGGTAAATGCCCTTGAGGTGGATGCGCTAGGGTAGCCCGCGAAATTCAAATTTTCTTACGTTTTTTGCAATTTGCAAAATGAAAAATTCATGAAATCGTCATTCAATGCACTTACATGAACTTAGAGAGTTGTATTGCTGATTCTAATGTTTATAATTCAACATAAAACCTGATACTGACCTGCAAATTGCAAAAAACTTAAGAAAATTTGAATATCGCGGGCTACCTTAGCGCATCCACCTTAAAGGGGGTAAGTCTAACCTGTATGATACACTCCATAAGATACTCCTGCGCGATGGCGTCCCTGCAGCTGACGACCTGCTCCAGTATGCCGGGCAGCACCAGGCGCCCGTAGTCTTCCACTGTCACGGACTCCAGTTGTGACAGACGGACGAGGTTCGTTCCTACTAGGATGCGCAGCTCAGAGCGCTCGCGTTCGCGACGTTCCTTGTCTCTTTGTGATGAAAAAAGGGAATTAAAAATCAAAAATAATTTATTACAATAAGTTTTTACATGGGAGTCAAACATAACTGTTGAAATATGGGTGTACTATAGGTATACCTCTGCCCAGCCCTGCGACGAAACAGGGCGTGATGTTATGTTATTTATAATTAAAAAATTAAATTACTTAAATGTATTTATAGAAAAAAATTATCCATATGTTGTTGTTGTTGTTCACGTGTTTGTGTGTTGTTGTTCACTACAATATTTGCAACTGAACAGCTCACTTTTGCCTACATGCATTTTCATATCGTAATTATTACCAGTTAGTACGTCTACGGCTACCAATCGCGTAACTCAAGCCAAACTAAATCAAATCATCTTTTAGTGCTAATTTCGGTTAGATTTACAATTTGACATAAAAGTAGTACTTACTTAGAACTTTTTAAACCAGAATATTGATGATGAATGAGTCAGTGATCGTAAACATAACCAGATGTGCATCAGAACAATGGTGTCTATAAAAAAATTGCTTATTACCTGGAGTGACCCTGATGTTGCATCCTGACCCACAGCTTGTTCATTTCGGCGAAGTTCATCAGAACGAAGTCGATAGCGTCTTTAACCTGAACATGAACATCTATGCATGAAACATCAAAGTTCAGTGAAACTAAAGAGTAAAAAACGTGTTATTATTATTCTCTTATTCCAAAACTTTTTTGATAACGAACCTAATGGCCACGATAAAAAAAAAATTTATTTAATCGTTTTGAAATTGTATTTTATTACGTCAAAGTTTATATAACAACAATTAAATTACAAGCAGGTATCAGATGTCAATTAAAAATGTATTGAAAGACGAAAAAACCTCTTTCGAAATGATTTAATTTGTAAATGTCAATACAATTCTATTGACTGTCCACGATTTAGCTCAAAACACACACAAGGCGGGTGCGTGTCGGGCGCGGGTCGGGACGAGAGTACGGTGGGTATGTATATATTGTAATTCCATGATTATGGATGTCATCACACGAAACGCGTGCGCGAGTCGGGCGCAGAGCGTGTCGGGAGCGGGAGCCGCGCACGCGCTCGTGGGCTGACAAGTAATAACACAAGCCCGCCGTACTGCCGTCCCGACACGCGCCCGACACGCACCGGCCTTGTCTGTGTTTAGTGAGCTTAAAGACCCGTTTGTTGTGCGTTTGTTTAGATTTCTATTAAAATAAAGATAAATAAAAAAAATAAAGATTTATACTGAGTATAGTACAGATGTGTAAGGTGCTTCAATCTCATACTCACAACGCCTTCATTTTCGTTCTGCGCCTCCGAGGTGTCGGGCAGGACATTCCTGGTGCACTGCAGCAGGTAGTTCCTCAAGAACAGACCTCGGAGAGGATGCTGGACTCCTCGGCACATCTCTACCAAGTCCTGAAAGACAAACTTTGATAGGTAATAAAAGAGAATGTCAAGAGTATTAGCGGCATCGACCACCCTTATTATCAGCTCAATGAATACTATATTCTGCCTCTGATAAATGACAAAGAGTAGGATGACCCTACATTTTTACCCGACTACGGCGAAGCAAAAAGGAGGGTTATGGTTTTGACCGGTATGTATGTATGTTCATCTGTTCCCTCATATCTTCTAAACGACTCATCACAATTTGACAAATGAGGTATCGTTGGAAGCGTCTTGATCGTCCGCTGGTTATAGGCTATGTGACGTCACATTAAATTTAAAATGGCGCCGTCTAGAGGACATGTAGTCAGGAACTAAAAAAAAATATTGTTTAATCGTACCATGTTGGGTATCAAATGAAAGGGCTTAATGAGCACATTTCAAAAATATATATATTATAATCCCAAAAGAAATTTAAAAAAATTAAAGTAATAAAAACTAAAACCCAACTACGACTAAAAAGGTATAAACAAGACACCACAGACAGACAAATTAAAAATCCGGAGTCACACTCCGGACTCCGGATTTTTAATTTGTCTGTCTGTGGTGTCTTGTTTCATCATCGTAGTTGGGTTTTAGTTTTTATTACTTGAAGGATAAACACAGAATAGTAGAGAAGGCGCACTCCGCATTTAAAGCATGAAGCTGTGCATTTGAAGTACAAGTACGCCGCGAGCTCGTCTTGTCGGGCCAATACAGTGAGCGTAACGTAGACAGAAAATATAAAGAAATAAGAGTTACGCGATAGAGAATGAGAGACAACTTCTAAGTGAATATAACTGTAAGTAATTAGCGTTGTGCGTCGTAAGCGTTTTCTATCAAGTCGACCTTTATAAATAACTAGCTGCGCCCCCCGGTTTCACGCGCATAAGTCGCGATCCCGTGGGAAAATCGGGATAAAAAGTATGCTATGTCCTTTTTCAGGTCTACCCATGTGTCTAATTTCATCCAAATCCGTTCAGCCATTTTAGCGTGAAAGCGTAACAAACAAACTCACTTTCGCATGAAATTAATAAAATGTTGAGGACCACATTAACCGCTAAATCCCGAGTGATGCAGTATAGAACAATACTCCATAATAGAAAACATTTTTTAAATTATTATTATTACTTATTTATTTAACCATTTATGCACACACATGGCTTAAAACAGTCACTGGCAGAATCATAATAGGAATATATTATGAATCATCGTAAAATGTCACAAACTGACAATTCATAATAATATGATCTGCGTGCGATTCATATTACGGAATAATTCATCTGTTTCACAGTTCTCTATGGAGATTCGTAAAATGGTCTACATAGTATGAATTGCTTTTGTGTCAAATGAGAGGAATTGCTAATGACAGCTGGAAATTCAGGAAATGAAATGCTTTTAGAGGAATTGCTAATGTGGCCGTTTTAGGCCCACAGAAAAATACGTACAAAGGCAATGCTTATTTCTAAAGCAATCTCTACCCCCTCTATCTTTAGTGTCTCTCTTTTTATTCTTACCTTCAGCAGATCCCTCCTCAAATTCGAGTTAGTCTTGATATAGACCAGCCCCACAGTGATCAGCAGGTACAACCTCGGCACTATGTTCCCCGCATACTGCACCAGCTCATACAAGTCTGCTACTTTGCGACCCTTCTGAAACTCTTCGAGGAGGTACAGCTCCAAGTGACGGAGCTCGTCTGTTATGGCCATGTCTATGATGGAGTTAAGGGTAGGATTGATTTTCTTAGATAAAAATGTAGTTGGAGGAATTCTATAATAATAACATGGCAGAGTAAGGAGCTTCACGGACGCTTTTTCCGGGCCCTGCATGGACCCGATGTAGATTTACTAGCGTCTGTAGCCTGGCTGCGTTTCGGTGACCTCTTTGGAGAAACCGAAGGTTTTGTTTGTGCAATTATGGACGAAGTTATCATGACGAACAATTACCGGAGATTTATTGTGAAGGACGGCACGGTTGACATTTGTCGGGCATGCCACCGACCGGGAGAATCAATCCGTCACATTATCTCCGGATGTTCTCATCTAGCTAACGGAGAGTACTTGCATAGACACAATCTTGTAGCCAGGATTATCCACCAGCAACTTGCTCTGAAATACAGCCTTGTGGAATCGGAAGTGCCCGACCCAGTTCTCGAAAATGGAAATATCACATTGTACTGGGATCGATCCATCATCACTGACAGGACTATTGTTGCCAATAAGCCTGATATAGTGGTGGTGGATCGAACAGAGCTGCGCGCAAAGATCATTGACATAACGGTCCCACATGACAGAAACCTCGTGAAGGCCGAGAAAGATAAACAAATCAAGTATCTTGACTTGGCTCACGAGGTTGTCGACATGTGGGAGGTGGACTCTGCGATCATTGTGCCGATAGTCGTATCAGCCAATGGCCTAATTGCCAAGAATCTCGACCAACACCTATGAAGGCTCTCGTTGGGCAGCTGGATTAAGAATTGATTCAGAAAGCGGTACTCCTGGACACGGCTCGCATTGTTAGGAGGTTCCTCTCTCTAGAGCCCTGACCGCCGGTAGCTTGGACCTTGTTCCCGATACCGGTGGGATACTACTTTTTATATTTTTATATATTTTTTATTCTAATATTTAAAAATATAATTTGTATGTATTTAAAGTGAAATAAACGGAAACATAAAAAGATATTTGTGAGTTTGTATGGCTAAGTAGTAGCAGCCGCACGGGTCGATCTATCAGGTTAAGCTACGCTTGCCGGGGTTAGTCCGTGGATCTCTGGAGACTCCTCCGTGCCTCGGGAAAGAACGTTAAGCCGTTGGTCCCGGCTGTCAAACGTAGATCTTTGACAGTCGTTACGGGTCGTCAGAAACCCGAAAGTCAAACAACCATGTCTAACCAAGAGGTATCGTATTACCCAGTTACTGGGTTTTGGAGGTCAGATAGGCAGTCCCTCCATGTAAAATACTGGTATTCAGCTGCATCCGCTTAGACTGGAAGCCGACCCCAACATATTAGTTGGGAAAAGGCTAGGCAGATTGATTGATTTTTGAGTTTGTATATAGGGGGTAATCTTCAGAACTATTTTCACTGACGAGAAGATACAGTATCGCCGGGTGTAGTTTTATGTTAAAACAAGAATTTCACGCGGACGAAGTTGCTAGCAGAAGTTAGTCGAACATAAAGCTCTCCTAAAGCCTTGTGATCGATTTTCAAGTGCTTAACCCGTCGTATGCCGTAATTACAGACACAATTAAAAATCCATTGTTTCTCAACGGGATCCACGTTCGATACGAGAGGTTAAATATAACAACTAGCTTATTGGAATATTGCTTTGTTCAGTAATCGGTATAGTACTGATAAGTATGGATGTTCACAAAAATCCAAGTTTACAATAAATTACATCATGACGAAATACAAAGTCTACATAACAATTCATATGTAATATCCCTGTACCAGCATTATAAATGTAATGTAGTCAGAAACATAATACTGGCATGGATATCATATTTTATTTCTATAGGATTGTGTTACACTTACTCAATGGACTGGCACGAAAGTGAATGTACAGTCAAACAAGCTATTTGGTATACAGGCAGATAACTTGCAACTACTTTAAACAATTTTGTGAGTGTTTTCAGTAGTCCAAACTCAAACTCAAAGCATTTATTTCAATTAAACCATTTACAGGCACTTTTGAATTGTCAAGGAGTCAGTCAGTCAGAAATATGAAGCTAGTTGCCCATTCCAAAGCGTAGTAGGTACCTATGGAGAAGAACGGGCAAGAAACTCCATGGACACTCTTTTAAATCAAAATATTGTTACAATATAATGGTTACATCATTCATGTTGAAATTATACATGTGAGAACAATGTAGAAAGCACGTTAAAAGCGTCCGCGATTATAAAATAAGAACAATTCAAAAATTAAAATAAGCCATGGCAGCTAAGAGATGAGCAGTCACAACTGACGGCGCCCGTTCACGAACACGACGCATGGATCAGCACCATTCAGCTCAACCATTTTGAAGGGAGCTAAATGATTCAACACACGCGCCACCATCAGCTAGACATTTGAGTGAGCATGACATATTCCCAGCCGCCAATAAGGCACATTCAAGTCAATGAAAGACATATTACCCGGTAAATGATAGCTCTATAGTACATAGTACTCACACCTGTGCTATGCAATTATACAATACAAAAGAGATTGAGTTTATACAATGCAAATATGGGCTTACAATCTTCAGCAGCTCCAACAGTATTTCCAAATGTTAATTAGTTAGTTGTGTTTGTGGAGCAGGACCAGCATTAAGCCAAGCATTTTTATCAGCGATGTAATCCTCCAACTTATAATATGCCTGCCTGCATAGTGTGCGTGTTTAGTCCACTAGTTAGCCATTTTCCATACAGTAATATTGCCAAAATAATCAAAATAGATAAATATTTGACAGTTTTTTGTGACATTGCCAACTTTTAGAATCATAGTTAAGAAGAAAAAAAGGATACAAAGCTCATAATAGCTTTTGGGTGACAGCAGAGAAGTCCTGAGCTCCCCAAGCATAGTAGAGGCATGCTTCAAGGCATCCATCAGCTTTGATTTGTCCAGACATCTTTTCATTTGGAATGCCTGCAATAAAAGTTTAATTTTTTTTTCTTTTGAGCCTGGTGAAATATTACCGGACTATGGTGAAGCAAAAAGGATGGTTATGATTTAAATGTCTCGATAGAGTGTCACGCTGCAAAAGAACTAAAACACACAAGCAACTTTTTTAGCTGGTGTGCGTGACAGCTATGCCTTACAAATGCGCCACGTCATTGTGCTTTTCTAGTGTGCGTGCATTTAGCGGCCAACAGTTGGATGCTATTATTTTTAAGCGACTTCACAGCTTTGATTGTCTATCTATATTTATATCTTTGGTGGAATGGTTGGTTGTAATATTTGAATAGATGATTGTTATATGTGAATTGTTGTTTCATTCCATTTAAAATCAATTCACTGTATGTTTTTAATTATAATAAAATGTATTAGGAAGGTAGGTGTGTATATGGGAGCAGTACCTGTAAATAAAACCAACCTATTCATGGTTACATTACTTATAATACCTACATAACATTTTTCCGTTTGGCACGCTTTGGGTACGGAATGAAAAGCTATGCTAAAAAATTAAATTCTGTTAGTTGGTAAGCGCATCACTGGAAAACAGCTAAACCAATTTCAGCATTTTTTGTTGAAAAATTTGAGAAGTGTCCTGGAAGTTTTCAAAGGGTAAAACTTTTTTGTATGAACTTTGGACAGGACAATGTCTGTAGGACAGCTAGTGTAAAATAGTTTCTGACATTAGATATTTACATATAATTCAATATATTGAGTATATTTCACACTACATCAATACTTTATGCACTGGTAGAGTAAGATGATAGAAGTTTTATAGAAAAGTTTACTTTAAAAAGATTTAGTTAAATATTATTGTTATTATGATAATAGTCTGTAAGCCTTCCGAAAAGAATATAATAAATAATAAAACCATGAGTGCAAAAGTTCATTGGCAATTTCAAAAGACAGTCCTGGATTTCTCATCTCACTTTGTGTTACTTTGCATACAAATTCCTGATGTACAATAACAATAAAAAGTTTTTATTCCATTAAAAAAGAAATACTGTCTGCAAGTTAGATCAACGTGTTAAAAAACGGAAACCGCCCATAAATTGTTGAGTAATTAGATAACAATTTGAAAACAAACCTGCACTTTGACTATATTCAGGGCCTCATCCAGGAGTTTCTCCTGCTCCTCCACGGGGGACGCCTGGTTCGTCATTTGTGCCTACAAATCACAAACAGTTATAGTACCGGTTTGATAAAAACTACGATAAATTAGAGTACCTGCAACTACTAACAGTGGACCAAATGTACAAAAATGGATGATTTATTTGCTCCATACGGACTGTTCAACGTGTAAATTGACGATGTAACATTTCACAACGCACCTGTGCTATGGACTGAGGAGAAACGGGGCCACCGATAAGATTTTCAAAGGAAATTATTTAATTTTCTTCAGTGCGAGATTATCGTAAGCGATTTCGACTTGTCAAGTTTGACAACTTGTTTAGTTTTAGGGTTGTCATTTAAAGAGGTAGTAGTTTACCATAAATAGCAGGATATACATCCGGGTGTAGATTAACTTCTCATACTTCATTTTTTGATTTAGGTTTCGTCAATGTTATTCACTCCTTAATCCTCCCATGGCACAAGCCTGAAACTTTTCAACGATACACGGACATCATGCGTTTCCTGTATTTTAGGGAAAATATGGTTATAGCAATATTTAATTAAAATAATAAAAATATTTTCAAAAAGACTTATACTCGAACTTTGAAAAATTAATGACGTTTTAATTTTAAAAAAAAGTTAAATGTCAACGTCATTTGTTATCTGCGAGGAATTTTAGTGATAAAGGCGAATTATAAACAGAGAAAAATGGATAATAAACCGTCGCTGAGTCAATACTTCGGTGATAAGGAAGTGCCTCCCGCCTCCCAGTTTTTCGACGAAATCGGGACATCGCCGTCAGACATGATACAAAGCATTTATTTAGGCGAACCGGAAGGTAGCGTTTTACTTGCGTTTATTATATATTTTTCTATTAAAACTGATTTATTTAGGATTACTTTATAAAATTAAAGAGATACTTTGTGTTATTTAGGTAACCAAACATCAACAGGCAGCGTTTTTCCTCAAAGTATGACTGCTTCATTTACACAACAAAAGATGACAGAGGAGATGACTTTTACAAATGTTTTGCCTACTGTTAGTGGGTCTGCTGCGGTACCAGCAACGAGTTTACCTGATCCATCGACTTTCTTTGACACGATTGGCCCTGAACCACAAATAGTGCCGGCCAAAAGTGGAATAGCCAACCCAACTATACTCACTGAAGCTATGGATGGGTTGAGTATTAAAGTAAGTAAGATAATTTACACTTTTCACGAGATAAGCTATGGCTACTTTTACATAAACTTTTAAAGATATGTTCTCTAAGAGTAGATACATCCCCAGCTGTAAAAGAGTGCTTAACAAGGCCGATGAAACTAAAAAGAGGCCAAGTGCAAGTTGCACCGTGCAATAGTTTCTAAAACGCCGAAAAAACACGTTTCTTGAATGGGGACCGGGACCCCCTATAATTTTTAACTTTATTTTATTTAGTAGTACACACTGCAAAATTATAGTGCTATTTTAGTTCAAAAGCTACAGCCTTGATACAGACAGACGGACAGTGAAGCCTTAGTAGTAGGGTCCTATTGGCACCCTTTGGATTTCACATTGTTCTATTATTGAAGGAAGGAAAAGTACACTGAAGGTTTAATTTTTATATTTTTCTTTGTAGAATCAGCCTGTAGATAAAGAAGCCGATAGAAGGAGAGATGCTTGGTTACCAAATGATGAAGCTAAGAAGACACTCATGAAGGTAAGTCTATGTATAAAAAAAAAATTGAAATTAAAAACAAAAGCAAAACTGTTTTTTTTATCGTTTTTTTTTAATATGGTACTGTGTAACCTGGTCATGCAGTTATAATGTCTAAAAACGTTTTTTTTTTTTCATATTTATTTTTTTCATATAATTATATTAAAATGTTTATTTACAATATGTAACAAGTATTATATATCACTGCCACCCTGTCCCTTACCTTTCGAAAATGGCCTCTTCTGAAGACTATAAAATAATGAATACCTGGTAATACCTGGTACTTGTTGAAAGGCCTACTCTATCTTCCTATACCTCCTATACCTATTAACACTTGTCATTTATATTAGTATGTCAGATTTTTGTAACGATTGGCAGTATTTGTATACCATTAGATTGGTATATAAATGCAGGTAATGGACACAGAAACGGATAGATAAAGCAGCGCAAAGCGGTTTTTACTTATTTAGATAGATCTGAATAGGTAAAATCTGTTTTGTAACTGAATTTTCTTTCAGCAATGTTTAATGCATGCCGTGGCAGCCCTTAATTAAGGCTTCACTATATAATGTTAAATTCAACATGACTTCTTATACATGTATTTTTGGTGTATGCTTTGTTGGTCGCCCTCAAATAAACAAACAAACACTGTAATTCGAAAATATTGTAAAAGGCAATAAGCCAATAATTCGAAAATATTTAAAAAAAAGTAACCATGTTCCTTGCCGGCTCTTCTCCATAGGAAACTACCAATTGGAACCGTGCACCTAGCTTCAGACGTTTCATAAGTGTCCATGTTTATGTGAAATAAAATATTTTGAATTGATTTGATTTGAATTAATTCATTTATTCATTCATTTATTAATAAATGTTTTATTTGATGTTCTCTGCCCACAGGCTCAATCCTCACCCAAAGGCTCATTCTTTCCTGAGAGAGAAGTCCTCACAATGCCTGGCCTAGTGCTTGAAGAAGAACTGGTAAGTTCCCCATAATATTTACAAGTCAGATAATCAAATGATCTTCGCCAATTACTGTAATGTTTATATTTGTATATCCATATCATCATCATCTGCCTAGCCTTTTCCCAACTATGTTGGGGTCAGCTTCCTGTATAACCAGATGCAGCTGAATACCAGTATTTTACATGGAGCGACTGCCTATCTGACCTCCACAACCCAGTAACTGGGTAATACGATGCACCTTGGTAAGACTGGTTGTCAGACTTTCGGGGTTCTGACGACCCGTAACAACTGTCAAAGATCCGCAAATGACAGCCGGGACCAACGGCTTTACGTGCTTTCCGAGGCACGGAGGAGTCTCGGTATGTAAAGATGGTCACCCATCCACGGACCAACCCCGGCAAGCGTAGCTTAACTTCATAGATTAATTTAAAATTACTTCCCAGGCAGATGCCCTTCAAGAAGTAGCAGTGAAGTACCTCGGAGTGAGCTCAGCGGGCAGCCGAGGCGTGGTGCGAGCTGAACACGTGAGTCGCGACGAGGCAGGACTGCGCGAACTACTGCGCACTGGCTACCTGCGCGCAGCTGTCAACCTCACTCACGTGCTGATCAGTGCCGCGGGACAAGGTTAGCAGTAGCATAATCAGCCTATAATGTTCCAACTGCTGGGACACAGGCCTCCTCTCTTCGAGAAGGAGTGGGCTGTATCTAAGCGGGCCCAGTGCGGGTTGGTAGATGTCACATGTCTTCGAACGAATTTTTGGCTCTAGTACATGCTGGTGTGCTCATGGTATTTTTGTTCACTGTTTTGAGAGAAGTGACGATGAAATAATTTACACAAAGTAAAGCGCGTGTCTGGGTACGAACCCACGACCTATAACTCACGTCGCTGCCGTTAGCTTTGGGCCACCCTGCTAATAGCTGCGCCCCGCAGTTTCACCCGCATAAGTCTCGATCCCGTGGGAATATCGGGATAAAAAGTATCCTATGTCCTATTCCAGGTCATGGTCTACCCATGTGCCAAATTTAATCGAAACCCGTTCAGCCGTTTTGGCGTGAAAGCGTAACAAACAAACACACCAAGAAACAAAATTACTTTCGCGTTTATAATTTAGGGGTACGAGGAACAGGGTGTAAAGTTCACCCATCCTCTATAGAAGAGGGAGGATCCTCCGACCAGACGGGTGTTGTGTCTGGCGGGCAACTGCTCAACGATTGAAGTTGGAATCTTATATTATAGGTCCATCACGCGGTAAACTCTAATTGCGCGATGCAGGATTTTATGTGACGTCAGGATTTTTGTGTGACGTCATGTTTTTGATGCGTAGTTCGTATGTCGCGATGTAGATGCCGCCACAATAATATTAGTTAGGATACATTGCAGACCATCTCCACAAATATTTATAAAATGTGTTTGATCCTCTTTGCAACCACAAACTCATCTGTCACTCTGCCCGCCAGGTGTAGGCCGCATGCATCGTCCCACGAAGCATACGCCGCGCTCCCTACAGCTGTGGCTGACCAGGTTTGCAGTCATGTTGAGGATCAAACTCAATGACCCTCTGATGAAGGAGGCTGAACCCTTTGGAGACTTTAACAAGCCTGATATGTTTTACGAGGTAGGTTGATATTTTTATAGTTTACCTATCTGCGCCCCGCGGTTTCACCCGCGTAACCGCCTGGCCACGGGACGGGCGGTGCGGCGAGCAGTACGTTTTTATTCATATGTTTTAGTCGCAAGACGCATCGCTGTTCGCACCCCGCGAAAATTCGCTACAGCTGAATGTCCCGTAGCCAGGCGGTAAGTCTCGATCCCGTGGGAATATCGGGATAAAAAGTATCATATGTTCTATTCCAGGTCATTGTCTATCCCTGTGCCAAATTTCATCCAAATCCATTACGTGCGTAACAAACAAACAAACTCACTTTCGAATTTATAATATTAAGTTAGGATAATAATCGTTTTCTTGTATTTTCTGGACATGGGAACAGAATTTATGTTCTCGTTCTGTACGCGTTCAAAATCGCACTTTTAAGGACATCACTTATTATAACAGCACCGCTCCGAAACGGCGAATAAATTGTCATTCAAGTTAGGATTTTAAATCAAATGTATTAAAGTCTAATTTACGTGTGCCCACTATTCTGTATGGCCATCGTAAAATACGCCCGCGAAGAGGGGACCCTACTTGTTTTTTTTTTGAGGCTGTGAAATTATCAAATGACTTCTCCCGCTCTGGGCGGAGCGGAAGGGCGTGGCAGACTTTTACTGACTAAAACCCACCCGTGTTCCTTCAGTTGCCTGTTGCCAAGGTCCCGGTATCCCTTTCGGACTTTCCCGCAACCCTGGAGAGGGGACCCCCTAGGAGGACATATAATGACCTTATTAGTGATATCCTTCAGAAAGGTCAGGTGTGGAGTACTCGCAACCGGCGTGCGTGTATGACTAGATGTATGAACGTAAACGAGGTAAAAGGAGTATGTAAGGATCATAGCAGCTAGCGTTCTATAGATTCTGCCTACCCCCAATGGAAAAGGCGTGAGTTTATTCTTCTACAAGGCAATCCAATGTTCAACTCATTCAATTATTTTTTTCAGTTCTACCCCGACACTTACGAGAGTCGTACGGGCAGCCTAGTCCCGTTCTCTCTCCGACTATTAGTCGCAGAGCTACCGGCTCACGTCGGCAAACCCGATGATGCTATCGACAGGCTGTATGCTATGCTAGACACTATACAAACGGTAACGTATAACATTACGTAGAATGTTTAGAACTGTTTACTTTTTACCCGACTACGGCTAAGTAAAAAGGAGGGTTATGGTTTTGACCGGTATGTATGTATGTATGTTCATGTGTTCCCTTGTAACTTCTAAACTACTCATCACAATTTGACAAATGAGGTATCGTTGCAAGATTCTTGATCGTCCGCTGGTTATAGGCTATTTGACGTCACATTAAATTGAATATTCGCAGACAGACAAATTAAATCCGGAGTCACACGTAATCTATTTGATTTATGCCCTTACACGTGTGACTCCGGATTTTTTATTTGATTTGTCTGTGATGTCTTGTTTATACCTTTTTAGTTGACTTTTTTGTCGTAGTTGGGTTGTAGTTTTATAACTTTTTACCCGACTACGGCGAAGAAAAAAGGAGGGTTATGATTTTGACCGGTATGTATGTATGTTCATCTGTTCCCTCATATCTTCTAAACGACTCATCACAATTTGACACATGAGGATTCGTTTGAAGCGTCTTGATCGTCCGCTGGTTATAGGCTATGTGACGTCACATTAAAATAAAAATGGCGCCCTCTAGAGGACATAAAGTCAGGTACTAAAAAAAAAATTTGTTTAATCGTACCATGTTGGGTATCAAATGAAAGGGCTTAATGGGCACATTTCAAAAATATATATATTATAACCCGAAAAGAATTAAAAAATAAATAAAGTTATAAAAACCAAAAAAAAAACAACTACGACTAAAAAGGTATAAACAAGACACCACAGCACAGACAGACAAATTAAAGATCCGGAGTCACACGTAATCTGTTTGATTTATGCCCTAACACGTGTGACTCCGGATTTAATTTGTCTGTCTGTGCTGTGGTGTCATTTTTATACCTTTTTAGCCGTAGTTGGGTTTTAGTTTTTATTATTAATCTTGTCTTATTTTTAAATGCTTAAAGATTATATGCTTGTGAATTCGATTCTAACTTTTGCCCGAGACTTTATCCTCGTAAATGTCTTAAAACTAGGCTTGTAGAAAAAATATCGATATTTTTAGCGGCTCACTCCTATCTCACAGAGAGGAGGCCTGTTTCCCAGTAGAGGGAACATGATAGGCTGGTTATGCTAAAAAATATGAGTTTTTGGAAGAATTACTTCAATACCTACCTACATTTTTACTCACAGTGTACTCTTTTCAGATGCTATCAAACCTTCGCGAGGGTAAATCAGAAGATGGCACAGCCACCATAGTGGAGCAGGACAAAGCAGAGTCTATTCGTCTATGGATGGGCAGAGAGACGAGAGTGATGCATTCTCTAGTCAACTGTGCTATAGCTATGAAGGTAAGCGATTTAAACTTTCCATATTTGCGCCGGGAAAGGTCACCCTTGAAGGTCATATAGTGACCTTATTGGTGATGTTGTTCAGAGAGGTCAGGTGCGTAGTACTCGCAGCCGGCGTGCGTGTATGACCAGATGTATGAACGTAAACGAAGCAAAGTGTATGAAAGCAAGGAGTATGTAAGGATCTTAGCAGGTGCCGTTCTGTAGTTTCTGCCTACCCCCGTGGGAAGTAGGCGTGAGTTTATGTATGTATGTGCATATTTCTCATCTGCCTGGGATTTTCCCAACTATGTTGGTGTGGGCTTCCGGTCTAACTGGATGCAGCTGGCCACCAGTATTCTACATGGAGTGACATGCCTATCTGACCTCCACAGCCCAGTTATTGACTAACAGGATAGGTACCCCTTGTTAAGACTGGTTTTCTGACTACCCACATTGTAGCCTACAAATTGCTCGGTTTTTCTCGGTTCTAAGGCACGGCACGTCTGTGGTAACAATTTCACCTTTATGTCGCAGTAATAAGGTCGACTTCCTGTTACACACTTCCGTCCCTTTTCGTGGAATCACTCCCGCAGATTCTATAAATGCGAGAGGAAAGATGTTACAATTAAAAAACATAATCGTATGGCATCAATTTATATTTTTAAACAACAAAAGAAGTATCTTACAATACAATAGTACCGGGTGTCCAAAAAGAGTATCGTGCATTTGTTTTAGCGTTAGAGTTGAAACGGAGGGGCGGAGGGACGCGGGGAGGGAATCGTTGAGTCCGCTATTTTGTGGAGTTTTATTATCAATGGAGCCGTACCCGGAGACGCATCGCGTTTTTTGCGTACGAGCATATTATCGTAACGGTGATTCAATAGTGACTGCTCAACTAGCGTAGTCCGTATCCTTTAATTCTTGAACCAATTGAATTGTATAGGCTTTTAAATGCAAATCTTTCTTTACAAGTTAAATTAAATTAAACATTTTAAAAACCCCCGACAAAAGCAAAGCATCTAAAAAACGTTTTTTTTTTTAATAGCTAAAAACACTCTCGATCAACTCGTATTTCAAACAAAACAAAATCGGTTAAGCCGTTTGATAGCTACGATGGCGCAGACAGACACACAGATACACACGTTAAACTTATAACACCCGTCTTTTACCGTTGGGGGTCAAAAATCAAATGCTAAGACAATTTTTTGATGTTCAATGCTTGACCACGCTTTCGGATAGATAAAGACGGATTTTGACTAACCGACGCCTGCACTCCTTCGATGGCTTCCTGGCCGCGGACTGGACGCGGGTGACCCGTGTTTTGAATTTTTACAATCGCAGCTGTATTTACGAACATCTGCATCCATTTTCTAATGCTATCGCCAATTGGTGCATTGCGGGTACGATATTCCGCACGATACAAACATTGAACAGTCACTATTGAATCACCGTTACGATAATATGCTCGTACGTAAAAAGCGCGATGCGTCACCGGGTACGGCTCCATTGATAATAAAACTCCACAAAATAGCGGACGCCACGATTCCTTCCCCGCGCCCCTCCGCCCCTCCTTTTCAACTCCAACGTTAAAACAAATACACGATACCCTTTTTGGACACCCTGTATATTATGCAATTAGTGAATAAAAGACGGATTTAAAGCGAGGGCCTTAGATGAATCGGAAACAAATCGGAGTTTGTATCGAGTATTTTTTCGCAAGGAGGTTGTATAGCATTGAGATGGAGGTCGAATATATTGGTGTGTTCTAAATTCAAACACCAAATTAGTGATTAAAAGTTCTTTTTATTCACTGTTCAAGTGTTCATTCAAACTTCATTACACAGTGGTTTTTTATTACTCGTACTCCCAAATGGTAAATGGTTCCGTAGCTTTAGTTGTTAAATAATACGTCCCTGTCATGTCTTTATTTACTCCTTCACCCATATATCCAGTATGGTTACAATGATGTTCTAAAAAATCTTGCCAAGATTCGCACTCATAGGCTGGATAGGTTGTAGGATCTTTTATTGATTCCAAGAAATAATGAAAAGAACTGCTGTGACTGCACGCTTCTGTAAAAGAAGAAAAAGGAATTTATAAATTATTTTTTTGAAACATCAACATTTCAGCCGATAGACTGCTAGACATACAGGGTGTTAGGGTAAACACCGTTATCCTTGCAACCAGTAGTTTGGTTTCATTTATGGAACGTAAAATCAATGGAAAATTACATTTTTTTTATATTTAAGTCAACTACGGTTTGAGTGACAACGTGTTTACCCTTACACCCTGTATAGGCCTCTCCCAAGCATCGCCGTTTTAAAATAGTTACACGAAAATACTCATACATACCTAAGTCATGTTATAAAATTCATTCGCTTTTGCCAGCGATTTCGTCCACGTGGATGTCGGAAAAAGATAACAGCACAAAATACCAGCTCAGTGACAGAATCTTTGTTTCCAGAGATTACATTTTATAAACATACAACTTTACCTGTTTATATAAGGTGTATCTTTTCATACACAAAATCTCTAAAGGGGCCATTGTACTTATCATTACGAAAAGCGACCACCAAACTAACGACACAGTCGGGAAGTGAGGTAGATAAATCCTAAAGATATCCTAATCCTAACTAATATTATAAATGCTAAAGTGAGTTTGTGTGATTGTTACGCTTTCACGCTAAAATGGCTGAACGGATTTGGATGAAATTTGGCACATGGGTAGACCATGACCTGGAATAGGACATAGGATACTTTTTATCACAATATTCCCACGGGATCGAGACTTACGTTTGTTACGCTTTCACGCTAAAACGGCTGTTCGGATTTGGATGAAATTTGGCACAGGGGTAGACCTTGACCTGGAGAAGGATATAGGCTACTTTTCATCCTGGATCGCAGACGAAGCAACATCTAGTATTTAATAAAAACGTACTTACCAAAAAACTTGAACATGCTGTCACATCCTGGCTGTGGCGGACCCCCTCCATTAGGGTAAAAGTCAACAGTTCCGACTGTTCCTTCGGAACCCAACAGTCCTGCACAAGTGTGTATGACGTCTACAATTTCCGCATCGGATGAATCTATCTTCGCGAACGCGTCCTGTGGAGGATACTCGAAGAAAGGTCTAGCGGGATCGAGACCTGTAAAATATATAAAAATGTTTTGTTATCTCTCTTCTTTTTGTTTCTAATAAATAAAATTCTCGTGTATAGCGTTAGTTGCCATACTCCTCCGAAACGGCTTGACCGATTTTTATGAAATTTTATATGTATATTAGGTAGGTAGGGTGACATTTTATATTATCTATTTTTCATACCCCTAATTTAGGGTAGGTTTAGATGAGGTAAGGTAGGTAGATATGTAGGTAGGTAGGTGAATTGTTAATGTAATTAAATCACCTACTCTATATAGAGTAGGTAGGTAGGTAGGGGAGGGAGGCAGCTAGTATATATATACTAGCTGCCCCAACAGCCGTTGTCCTGTCCAAACAATAATTCATAATAAATCCCATACTTATTATATTTTCAAACCAACCAGGGACCCACTCAAATATAGACACAAAATTTCATCAAAATAGGTCCTGCCGTTTAGGAAGCTAAAGCTAGCTAGGTGACAAACACACGTACAGACGAATTATAAATCAAATGAAAATTATTTGATGATTTTTTTCGGGGTCAACGACCGCATGTATTGTAGTTACTTGAAATATCAGTTTATCCTTCTCCAGGTCAAAGTCTACCCCTGTGCCAAATTTCATCCAAATCCGTTGAGCCGTTTTAGCGTAAAAGCGAATAAACAAACAAGCAAACCAACAAATAAACTCACTTACGCATTTATAATATTAGTTAGAATAGTTAAGATTAAGTAGAAGAGAAGCTCGTGGCTAAGTAATAACAGCCGCTCGGGTCGATCCATCAGGTTAAGCTACGCTTGCTGGGGTTGGTCAGTGGATGGGTGACCATTTTCGCATATCGAGACTCCTCCGTGCCTCGGAAACCTCGGAAACTCGGCCGTTGGTTCCGGCTGTCTTTTGTGGATCTTTGACAGTCGTTACAGCTCGTCAGAAGCCCGAAAGTCTGACAACCAGTCTAACCAAGGGGTATCGTATTACCCAGTTACTGGGTTGTGGAGGTCAGATAGGCAGTCGCTCCATGTAAAATACTACCAGTATTTTACATTTTCAGCTGCATCCGGTTAGACTGGAAGCCGACCCCAACATAGTTGGGAAAGGCTAGGCAGATTGATTGAGCTAAGATTAAGTGGTTTAAAAAAATACATACCCGTAACTCTATGCACAGTACTATTAGTTGTAGACGCCGCTATGCCCATAACATGAGCGCCAAGACTGTGTCCAATCAAATGTAGCTGGTCACCCATCACATTATACTCATTCTTCAGTCCATCCAAAAACGCCGCTATGCGACCTCCAATATTTTTAGTCTCACTCGCTACCCAAACGTATAAAAGGGAACTTGCTGTGCAACTCCAATCAATCGTAATGACATTTACTTTTTGAGCTTGTAAATAAGCATTTTTTATATTTAATATGCTTTCTACATCAGCTGATGAGCGCCAGCCGTGAGTGATTAATTTCAATGGCCAGTGTGAACGCATTATGGAGGTTGTAATGTCTTGTTCACTGTCGTAAATGGCTCGTCCTTGTTGGTCCAATAAAATATATGGATATTCGGCCCTATATGCAGAAAAGGGTAGTTTAGTTAGCTTATATTCTGAATCAAGGTTTTAGAATCACAAACTCTATGTCATACATGACAAAGTTCAAATTCCATTGCAACCGAAATGTATGTATGTAGGACTTTTCCTAAAATTGGTCATTCAAAAATCAACTTAGACTACATAATGCCAAAGTAGATTGTTGAGTAAGTGGCAATGTAATTAAATCACCTAGTCATCAAGGAATTTTTATAGTTTCGCCAGGTCCGTCTGTCTATCTGTCTGTCGGCGGGTTAGCTGAGAGACTCTTAGTACTAGCTGTAAGGCCCTAGACAGACGGACTGCATTCAACTGCACTTCTTGCAGTTTGAATGCAGTTAGTACGACTGCAATACTCGTAATGTACTGTAACTGCGTTCAAACTGCAAAGAACCATGACCACCATTCTATACATGCATACCCAAACCAAAACGATTATGACCAATAGCTACATATGGTGCATTTAAAAGCACAGTAGACATAGATTCTGAAATAATTCCTCTATTTTAATTTAAACTTAAGGTTTTTGTATATTTCAGAACAAAAAAAATACTTTTCCGTACAAATAGCTCATTCGTTACACTTCAAAAAACGATTGATTGCTAATCATTTTCTGTCAGGCGTTTTTACATAACTTGTTCAGTAACGAATTTCGATTACTAGATTTAACAACATAAATAACAACATGATGTGGCATATCTCGCCACTTAGTCCGGCTGGGACCAACTTAAAATGTACCAAGACTGTGAGAGGCAGAATAAAATCAAACTATGCTATGAAAATCAAACGATCCTATTAGATACATCTGAATCGCTAAGCACGTCTCTGGTGGAGAGGCTGACTTAGGATAGTTAAAAACATCTGGAGTAGGTCTACCAGATGCTTGTAACTTATTGAATAATTCCACATACTAGTAAGGCGATCAGTGTAAAGGAAAATAAAACAAATCTCTCACAAACAGCGTAGGTACGCCTTTTTTATTCAATCTTTAAGCATTTATTACCTATACATTTATAAAAAACCTAAATAAATATAAGCCATGGCAGTGAAGAGATAGGCAAACCCAACAAAATGCGTGGATCAGCACCATTTAGCTATTTTGAAGGAGACTGAATTATCCAACACGTCATGTTGTTTTCCATCAAGATTTCATGCAGTTGCGCGGATAATTCACTGAATGCACGTCTCTAAATACGTTGCACGCGTAAAACACATTTGATTCACCGAAACAGTGATGTACGATTTCAATCATCAAAGCACCGCAATATCGTATCCAATTACATTTCACCGATAAACTGACACGTATCGTAAGTCCAGTAGGAAAACCAAAATCGTCAATGAGATATTGCTTTCAAGAATATGTATAACGAGCTTAAAGTGCAACAAATGTACGGCTAAGTATTTAATAAACAATGAATAAACAAACCAGCAATAACACACCAAAGAGCTCAACGTTTGAACGTAACAGTAGGTTTCTGTGGCGACGAGTGACATAAATGAGTGAATGAGCGAGTGACAACTAATATCTGTGTTTTCAGACAGATAATTTTTTTTTACCCTCAAATCAAGAATCACAACAAGAATCTGCTTCGGAATAAATACTATACCTACAAAAGAACTTATTAATCTATACTATAACACTATATCATGTTGCATGTTGTTCTATAGATAGTGCTGTGCACTTCTGTAAGTGACGAATTCACAATACCTTCCTTAAACTGTATGTGATTTTTATTTGTGTATGTTTTAGTGCGTTAATGGTTGAAGTGCCATATCAATAAATAAATAAATAATATCGTGGCCTCCATGGTTATCTCCTGTACCTCAAAAATAAGGTATACTCCTACCACTAATCTGATCACATTGACCGAATGAACGAAATGAACTGTAATCTTTCACACTGTCGCCATTAAATCTAAAATGTAACCGGAACTACAAATAATATTTATTTTTATTCAATTTTAAACATTGGCTTCGATTGACTCTAGACTATTATCTTAAATCTAGTTTGAATAAATGAAGGACACTTGAAAATATGAAATGGCTGTAATCGATTAGGGCAAAAATGTTCATGGTCTTTTGCAGATGGAGTGCAGTTGAAATGCAGTCCGTCTGATGGCAGCCCAATTTGCTATTTTTGGTGGTAATTTTTTTACACGTAAGGTGGGGATTAATTTTTTTTTCTCGTCTATCCCATGTTTTGAGTCAAGGTCGTTTAAAAATACTGTGGACGCGCTAATCTCTGGCTCTCTCTCACTGCCCCGTTGGTCCATTAGTTGCAAGCGTGACTACTGAGCGTGCGATCCTGGGTTCGATTCCCGGGTCTGGCAAAGTGTAATTGGGCTTTTCCATTACGAATTTTTTAGTAAAATTTTTTTGGAAATTGTGGGTGTGATGTTGCGCACGTTAAGCCGTTGGTACTGCGCATGATCTCTCTCCGCTCGTGTCGGATTGCCGTCCCATCGGACAATGAGAGTGAGGAAAGAAGCGCCGAAGGCTAGTCTCCGTTGAGATTGGCCGCCTTGACCGAACTACGGTCTGGACTATAATAGATAAGTCCAGGTTTCCTCACGATGGTAACCTTTCACTGTCAGTAATGTCCAAGAGAAACTCTTACCCAATATATAATCTAAATTCAATTTCATCTGTCACCGAGTCTGCAGGTACTTGAACCGGAAACATTGTATCTTTCATCGTCATTGAAAGGTTTACATAATGTAGATCTCCATAGCCATCCGGAAAATATATCCATTCAGTACCATAGCCATCGCCGTACTCCTTTTTAAATATATCTAGATTATTTCCTAGTGGAGAACCTGCAATTGAATAAAATATACATAATAAGGTTATGGAAATGCCTCCGCTGCCGGCGCCGGTCGCTAAATTGGCTGCCGGCGCTGACTTTGGTTGTCAATTTGGCATAATTAAAAAAACATGTAATTTTTTTTTTCCATAAACAATAATGTCCCTATTCGAGTAATAAAGTATATGCTACCCGGAACCGAACTAGTTAGATTAGGTCAAATATTTGTAATCGCAATAAAGGTTAGGTTAGAACTGTACCTGTGGCGAGTGCCAAAAACGACTAGAATGTTCAGAAAACAATATTTTAGTTAGGGTTAGTTAGTTGGGGTTCTGAATACTGGAAGAGTTTCCATAAACGCCAGGCCGCCGGTGTCCATTATGGGAGCCGGCGGTGGCATTACTGCCGGTTCCCAATGGCCTTATTTTTGGGAACCGCCGCCGGCAGCAGGAGGGCAGCAGGGAGGCGCTCCCTAAAGTTATATACATAATTTCCAAAGTAGATGAAAATCAGTACTATGAGGTACTAGCTGTTGCCAGCGACTTCGTCAGCGATCCAGGATGAAAAGTAGCCCATGTCCATCTCCAGATCATGGTCTACCCATGTGCCAAATTTCATCCAAATCCGAACAGCCGTTTTAGCGTGGAAGCCTAACAAGCAAACTCACTTTCACATTTATAATATTAGTTAGGATTTTAGGGTCCAAATAAATGAGCCCGGCGTGGCAAGTACCATTTAATTGTATATTGTTTACTTAATCAATTAATCAAAAAACCTATACTTTTTGAAAGCGAAAGTTCCAAAAGGAGCCCCAAAAACGCTCGCCATTTACCAACATATCAACAGACAGGAGTTGTCTTGTTTGTATAGTTTTAGGAACTTTTTTCTATACAAAAATATAAGTTATGTTTACAATAAATACATTTTGCCACACGTTAGCTAACACACGCCAATATACCAACAAAATCATTGATGTATTTACAACAAAAACAGTTCCGAATACAACATTATGTTCGTAATGATATATTTAAAATTTAAAAGTACTTACTATAGACCAAATCCATTAATAAACATGTTAACACTAATATAAATAAACCAAAATTATTCATTGTTAGAGTAAAAATAAAAATAAATTTCAAAACACTGAATAAGTCATTAATTAGTACTGATTTTAGTAATCGATTTTTTATTTGCCTATCTCCATATTAAATGTATACCAGTTAGCTACGCTCGTTCATGCATTCAGTTAATAATTATAAATCTTGAAATAATCAGAAATTTATGATAACCAAACATAATCCATAATCTTTCTATTGACGCTCTTGGGTTAAAAAAAAAAACGTTTTTTTGCGATCAGCTCCATCATACAATGTGACCACATTATATTGTAGACACATAGGGATTTATTTATAAACGTTGCTTTAAGTTAAGTAATGATTAGCGTCTGTTTAACCATACATTTTTGACGTTTGAACGTCCCTTAAATAATAGGTCTTTACCTATGAAATTGCCGTTTTGTATGAAAAAATTTAAACGAATTTTTTTCATGAATTTTTTATTTGTATTAATCGAAGTAATCACCCATGCAATCAATGCATCTTTGCCATCGCAGTGGCAGTTTATTGATGCCCTTCTTAAAGAAATCAGCTGGACGGGAGGCAACAAATTCTTCAAAGGCATTTTGTACTGCCTCTCGGGTATTGAATTTTTTTCCCGCCAAGAAGTTATCCAAATTCTGGAAAAAGTAGTAGTCTGTAGGCGCAAGGTCTGGTGAGTAGGGCGGATGACGGAGAGCTTCCAACCCCAGTTCTTGCAACTTGGAGACCGTCTGCTGTGCAGTATGAGGTCGCGCGTTGTCGTGCAGGAGCAGCGGAGACGAGCGATTGACCAATGCTGTTGGAGATGCGCCAGCTTCTCCATCATTGTGTTCAGTTCTTCACAGTACACATCTGCAGTAATGCTCACCCCGTTTGGTAAGAAGCTGTGATGAATCACACCGGCGCTAGACCACCAAACTGTGACCATCACTTTTCTAGGGGTAAGTTTTCGTTTAGGGCATTGTTTAGGTGCTGAACCAGGATCCAACCAACTTGCTGAGCGCTTGCGGTTATCAAACAGAATCCATTTTTCATCGCAGGTAACAATGCGGTTCAAAATTCCTTCATTTGTGTGTCTGTTGAGCAGTGCAAGGCACGTCTCGACGCGTACTTCGCGCTGGCGATCATTGAGTTCGTGGGGCACCCATTTGTCAAGCTTTTTTACCTTGCCAATTTGACGCAAATGGACCAATATTGTTTTGACGCTAACGTCGAAAGCTGCTGCTAATTCAGCCGTAGATTGTGTATCATCAGCTTCCACAATCGCCTTTAATTCGTCATTGTCGACCAAAGTCTTCGGACGACCGCGAGGTTCATTTTTCAGGTCGAAATTTCCAGAACGGAAGCGAGCAAACCAATAACAGGTGGTGCGTTGGTTTGTAGTGTTAGCTCCGTAAACGTCGTTGATGTTGCGTGCCGCTTGTGCCGCGTTGCTGCCACGACGGTACTCATATTCCATAATTACTCGATTTTTTAACGTATCCATGATGACGAAAAAGATTGAAATGCGATGAAAATGTAACACTAATCAATAAAGAAATGACTACTTTTGGAAAATAAAATCCATGTTTTTAAAATAAAATTAATTTGAAATTAGAATTCTTAGCCAAACAAAAATTATTTTGATTTGAAATGGCCAGTACTGCAGAACGGCAATTTCATAGGTAAAGACCTAAATAAGCAACGTTTATAAATAAACTCCCATAGATGCTTCTGTTTGTTGACCATTTTCTATTTTGTTAAGTACCTGGTACTTTTTGAAAGGCCTAGACTGTCATCCCAGCGCGTTGAAAAACACACTGTTGGATTTTCAACTCTCGGCGCTAAAAAGAGCGTAGAAAATACAGTGTGCGAAAAAATCGCTAAAATACTTGGACTAACCCTACGGTTAGTCCACGTATTTTAGCGATTTTTTGGTGCACCTAGCTTTTGACGTTTCATAAGTGCCCATGTAAATAAAATATTTTGTATTGAATTGGTCCATAGATAAAATAACTCCTACACTCGCGACAATCTAAGAAGTCCGTTCTGACGTTTCGTTCTCGTACATGTAATAAAACGTTAAGCCTTGAGAATCAGTTTTATGCAATGTAGATAAATCGTCGATTACAAACTCTCTAAGTATGTTCAATCGATATGTCTCGAGAATCAGTTAATAAGAAACCAAGTTTTTTTTTTTCATCGCTACACAAAGCATTTTTATAGCTGTCAAAACGGACTTCTTAGATTGTCGCGAGTCTAAATCAAAGTAGACTAATTTTTTTTTTTTTTTTTTGCAGGATTACAGACAAGCAGCCAGGGTCCTTCTCACATTACAACAGCAGGCATCATCAGCAGGACAACGTCGGGCCATCTGCAGCGCGTTGTGTAGACTGTGGCTGTTAGCAGGACATGTGCGGGCAGCCATGTCCTGCCTAGACATCGCTCGGGAGGCGAGGCATCATATGTGAGTATGTTACCATCAGCAGGACCACGTGAGATCTGCAGCGCCTATACTCCATTTGAAATAAGATTAGACATATAAATAAGCCTTTTTTACAGTCCGTTCAACCGATTTTGACTTCTATTGTGTTGGTGGCATGAAAAATGACAGCTGTAGTAGACAGTTGGTATTGTGTACCGTTTTTTGCTTTTAATGTCATCCTTATTCCTACGGTATAGAAGTCAAAATCGGTTGAACGGACTGTAAAAAGGTTTGTTTAAATTTCTAATCTTATTTCAAATGAAGTATAGTGTATGCTATGGCTGTTAGCAGGACATGTGATACCTGCCATGTTCTGCCTAGATATCGCTTGAAGGGAGGCGAGGCATCATGGTTATGTGAGTCAAGGCAATGATGATAATCTATTTAAATCAATCTTCCTAGCCTTTTTCCAACTATGTTGGGGTCGGCTTCCAGTCTAACTGGATGCAGCTGAATATCAGTATTTTACATGGAGCGACTGCCTATCTGACCTCCACAACCCAGTAACTGGGTAATACGATACCCCTTGGTAAGACTGTTTTTCAGACTTTCGGACTTCTGACGACCCGTACGCAACGACTCTCAAAGATCCACGAACGACAGCCGAGACCAACGGCTTTCCGAGGCACTGAGGCGTCTCGGTATATAAAGATGGTCACCCATCGATGGACCAATCCTGTCAACCGTAGCTTAACCTGAAGGATGGACCCGTGTGGCTGTTATTACTTAGCTACGAGCTCCTCAATGATGCTAATCTATTATGTACTAAAATCTTAAGGTACTGTTATCCCATTCCTCAGATGCCCAACGCCAGATGTCCGTGAATACGTGGACCTGGGCCTGATAGACATAGCACATGGGAAGTACCAGGAGGCTTACAATAACTTCGCGAGAGCAGCTGACCAGGAACCTACTAATATTATGGTGAGATATACAGCATTTAACAAAAACCCAGTGAGGTGACGTTTTTAGTACCAAAATTACTCCAATTTCATTATAAATTAGAATATTTTATACCGAGGTCATAAGTTATGACTTGTTGACACGGAAAAAATCACGAAATATCACGAGTGGGAGGGGAAATATCACGTGTATTAAATTTTTCGTTGAACGCGCATTTTTTAACCCGAAAAGCGGGATAAAATAAAATATTCTGAAGATGTTTAAGATACTTTGTACCAAAAAATAAAAGGGGTTAAAAATTTGCTAAAAAAATCACGTGATCAATGGGTAAAAAAAAATGTTATTCATGGGGCCAACATGGCCAGAAATCGATCAAAACAGAGCGATTTAGAATGTATTCAGCTGCATCCGATTAGACTGGAAGCCTACCCCAACATAGTTGGGAAATCGCTACGCAGATAGTTTAACAGATTCCCCGGAAACCGGTTTTTCCCGGTTCGGTTTTCCGTTTTGATTGATATATATATATATGTAATTGTTTCCCACAGGTAGCAAACAACCTATCCGTCTGCCTACTCTACATGGGTCGCCTAAAGGAAGCCATTTCAGTGCTCCAGAAAGCTATCAACTCGGACCCCGAAAGAGGCCTGAACGAAAGCCTTCTCATCAATCTCTGTACGCTATACGAACTAGAATCATCAAAAACGAATGAAAAGAAACTGAATTTATTAAGAATGCTATGTAAATATAAAAGTGATACAATACCTAATGTTTTAGAATGTTTGAAATTGTAATTTAATGTTGCCAGTTTTGATTATCGCGCAATTGTATGTATTAGTAATTCCATGTTTAATATTATTACAATAATAAAATATAATAGACGTAGATAATTATATTTAGTAACTTATTCCGTTTAACTTTTCTTCAAGAGTCACAAAAAACCCTGTAAGAAATCGACACGAATGACGGTTGACTTGTCGCGAACCCGAACACGGCGTGTTGCCACGCCGAGCGCCGGACGCAGAGTGAGCCATACCGCCCGACAACCTCACTTATCACGGTATTTTTATGACTCTTTAGGAATAGTCAAGCGGAATAGTTTACTAAATATATCTACGTCTATTGCGTCTAATAATTAAGGATAAGGATTTTGGCAAAGTCACTCCTGAAAAAATTAACTATTGTTACCATAATAGCAAATAAAGTATTTGTATAGATAAAGCCCCATATTCAAGGAAACTTATGTCGCTGGCAGCACTTACTCTCACTCAACCTCTATTAAATTTTGCCAGCAATGTAGCTAAATAATGTTGCCATTTGGGGCTCAGTGAATTTTGATTTCCTGCCAGGGTTGCGGAATAGTCCGAAAGGGATACCGGGACCCTGGCAACAGACAACTGAAGGAACACGGGTGGGTTTTAGTCAGTAAGAGTCTGACACGCCCTTTCGCTCCGCCCAGAGCGGGAGAAGTCAGATGATGATTTCCCACCCAAAAAAAAAAAAGTGAATTTTGATTTAAAAAAAATCAATTTTAGTATTTTATTCTCTTGACTAAAGGCAGAACCACACTCCGCCAACCCATAGGTGTGCTCATTGGCTGCTTGAAATAAATGTAAAAAGCCCTTTGTCCTAATAAAAGCAACTACAGTCTGGCTGTCGAGAAAATGCTTTCTTGACACCTGTCAGTTTCATACTAACGAATGAGTTTTGCGAATTTGATCCATAATAAATCTATAAATTGTCTAACTGACAGGTGACAGGAACGCATTCTCGGCGGCCAGAGTACTCTCCATGATGCTTGCGGCATGATGGCTACTCTCAGTTATCGAGAGTGAGGAGATGCAACATTTTTCTTTTGTATATTTTCGCTGTGTTTCCGAGCTTCATCATCCTCATATAGCCTAGCAGCTTGCATGAATCAAGGAATCAAGTTAACGATTCTCCCATTGGTAATGTTTTAAGATAAAGACAATTTATTTATTTTGTGTGTAAACGAATCTATACTAATATTATAAAGAAGAAAGATTTGATTGTTTGTTTGTTTGTTTGCATTGAATAGGCTCCGAGACTACCGAACCGATTTTTAAAATTCTTTCACTGTTGGGAAGTTACGCTATCCCCGGCTGACATACGCTATATTATATATATTTTTTAATTAGTGCTCCTTACTAAAACTCCAATAATGTAACCCAATAAAATTACCTAAAATAGTCGTAGATAAATACTTAGTGCTACCCGTGCGAAGCCGGGGCGAGCAGCTAGTGTATGTATTAAGTTATAAAACCAATAAAAGTCAAAACTTGTTATTTTAGAATAAAATTGACGTAGTAAATAAAACTTTTCATCTGTGATCATTTTGTTTAATTATATCATGTATTTAATGATATGATTATAAGAATATTTCGTTTAATGTGTCAGTGTAACAATAAGTTTTACCAATAAATATTTTGAGTAATATCAGTTTTCTCATGTGTTATTTATATCTATCGTACCCATTAATATTAGAGAAACTAAATGGTGATAAAACCTTACTAAATTCCAACCGTTTTTGCCAAACCTTTATAATTTTTAAAAGGCGCGCGTCGTTGTCATAAAAAATTGTCTCGGCTAACGCCAATCTAGGTACCTATTCCACTCGCCAAATACACCAAAAATAGGTAGAAATAAATTTCTACCGCTCAAACAAAAATTACCCGAAACTACGTTTTCCGGACTTCCCCAAGACAATTTTATTTTACAAATTCTATCAAGGCAAGGTTGGTGTTTCCAGATTTAAATATCGTAACATCATGCAGACTATTCTAGACTTATAATATTTATTCGGTAGAATGCAAGGATCCTCAGTTAGCACAACCTGATAGAACCAGAATAGAACATTCAAAAACTTTGTTATACTGAAAACTAGAGGGTGCTATTTAAAAAATATATATTTATTATACTGGTATTACAAATGCAATGTTGTTTGCAAATGCGTGCGTTGACGGCTTCCACGCCATAGTGCGTAAGAAAGTGGCGTCGTTATTCCGAAGACTGCGCGGTAGCACCAACAGCATTTTGAAAATGATCGCATCCCGACTTAACTGTCCCATACAGGCGCACTGGGTGGGAATAGTTACGGGGAAGTTGAAATGAGATAATTAATTACTTTTACTCATAATTTATGTACCTATCTACTAACATAGATTTTAAGAAAATTGTTACTAACACTTTTATGGATTCTGTCCGAAATAAATAAATTCATTCATTCATTACTGTTTTTTTTTTGTTATGGCTACATCTATACTGTTAACACTGGTTTTTTTTTTCATAAAGAAATCATAGTTCATTCATTAGCAATCATTATCAACGAAACAAAACATGCTCAATTCCATTTGTTTTGTAAAACGCTACTAAAACACAAGTAAGCATCAAAAAAATCTCGCGGGCTCGCAGCACGCGTGAAGCTTGCAAAAAATTTCACTGTCAAATTTAGAGATGGGTTGTCACAGGTTAAACACGATAACTGTTATCACTATGACTGTGACAAAAAAATAACAGCTCCAAATATCTGTTATTAAATCACAGCCTGTTATTTTTGCACGGACGATAAATACGCAGCCCGTTATTTTTGTACGGACGATAAATACGTATTTAACACGTTCACTGTCCACTGAGCCACATATGGTTCAGGAAACGTGCACTTGAAAAGCACTAATACGTTCCTGAGCCATATGTGCGTCAGGAGACATATACAACTTCTAAAGCGAATAATTCTACTGGACGTGCTGGAACTTTACTGTTTCTGCATTGGACTTACTGGTACGATCATAAAGTTAAGAAAAACGCCGGGACGTACGAAAAAAATATTTTTATTTTTCTAAGAAATTACAAATTATTTCTGAACTATGTCTTATTGTGTTTGTTTTGGAAACAGCATAATTTTGATAATCTGCGTGGCATTTTCAACAAAAATATCTCATACGATATTATAACCTTCAAACAATTTTTGCATTTGAAACGATTTCATGAACAGAATTCAAAAATATGTTAGTGACGTAAAATAATTGACACTGACAGGTCTATGGAAGTAGATTATCTATGGAATATTATGTTCAAAGTTCGTAAATGTCGTGAAAATACATAAATAATAATAATAAAATATTTATACATACAAATACTTTTGAAAATCTAAAAAAAGTTCCCTGAATCACATGTGTTTCATGAACGTGCAGAAGCAAAACTGTCTCCCTACACTTATGAACCGTATGTGTTTCAGGTAAGTAAAGCCTACATCAGTTTAAAAAATATATATATATATATTACTAGATGTTTTTTTATAGTCATAGGGTAGCCCTATGACTATAAAAAAACATCTAATTAAGAAAATCCTATTGGACTTGTCGGTCAATTTTGCATTTTGGTACTGGGACAGGGAACGTGTTAAATCTCAATGGAATATCTCCTGTATTTCTTTTGGTTTAAAGTCGAAAATCGTATCTATCTGTTATAAAATAACAGCCTGTTATTTTTGTACGGATGATAAATACGTATTTAAATCTCAATTGAATATCTTCTTTATTTCTTTTCGTTAAAGTCGAAAATCGTATCCGAAGTTTTAACAGTAACAGCCGCGGTAACATTCTTAAGGGGCTGTGATTAAGTCACAGATATTTTTTATCGTTAGGAGCAACTGTTATCTGCTATTTTTTAATATCTGTGATTTCTATCTGTGACGATAAATATGCTTCACTCCTTGTCAAATTGGCTCGCGGGTCGTGGCGATGACAGACGGGCGCACAGAGCACTTTATATTATGGACGGGCGAGTAAGCTCGCTGAGCCATAAGTACGCGTACCTACTTGCTCGCACGTCATCATCTTTTACTAAAAGATGATAAAAATCAAAAAGTTTGGTAATTTTCAATGCTATAGTGCTATGTAGGTCTGAACTTGAGCCGATTATTTATAGAGGGCTATATACATTGTCATGATATTAAAAAAAAATACTGACGCTAATAGTGACGTATCATCATCAAGAATATTCTAAAAATAAATATTAGTTATTCTGTTACTCACCCTTATCAATATACCCGACGGCTGAGCCAAGGAGAACATAGATTAAAGGCAACAGAAACATAATTTATTTTGGTGACCACCAAGGACCGCAGGCCTAGGCGGCATGGTGGTTTTAAAAATAATAATTGCAGGCTTGCGAAAATCTCGCATTGTTGTTAGCTTAAGAATCTAAAGCATGTACACGTGTAATTGTTATCTATTTGATATTTTTAACTGGAATTCTTTGCTTTATTGTTTTGAGTATAATAGAAACTATTTTTTGGTTTTCGTAAAAAAACAAGGTAGACTGATAGACTGTAAACAGATTGTGATATTCTAATTTAATTCGTAATAATTCTTAATCTTTTAACGCTCACATTTTTGTGTTTACCCAATTTATTTATTCTTTTTTTTCTCGTGTATTCTAATATTCCAGAATTCAAATAATAGCAGGAAAATACCGTACACCTGCACAGAGTACAAGTACATTTTTGTGTAGGGTAGACGTTGCTCGCGTCATTTGGCAATTGGCATTTGGCAAGCATCAGATGGCGCCATACGCCATACATCCTGCAGATGTAGGTATGGCGTATGGCGCCATCTGATGCTTTGTGCAAGGTACCTACTTAATAGGCTATAAAAACCTTTTTTATTTTTGTTTTGGGTTTGAAATTTTAATAAAACGAAATGGGTAATACAAAAACATGTCTTTATTTTTTTATCTATTCGTACAGTACAAAAGGGGTGATAGACGTGCGAGCAAGTACGCGTACTTATGGCTCGGCAAGCTAGTAGTCTTCTTACACCAAACAAACCAACAGGTTTGTTTTGCTCGTAGCCCGCCTTGGCTCGTACGTCTGTTATCGCCGCGAGCCGCCATTTTGACAATGAAATTTGAGTTTTGAGCAAGTTTCACGTCTGTCACCGACGGCGAACCGAGTAAGGACGCGAAATAAAAACCGCGTATTTTAATACGCACGTAAATCACCCACTTTAGAGTTTGTTGAGTAATAAATAAAAATGCCATGAATATTTGAATTGTAGAAAGTGATAATAGATAAAAGAAACGGATAATTTATATTACTAGAATATCTTCAGAACTGGCTGTATCCGATTTATCAGTGCGCTGCTACAGTTCGCGTAAAAAAGTCAAAATAAAACAGCACGCTGCCAACCATAGACAAAAGAGGGAGGAAGTTTGTGAATGATCGATTTTACGCCGGCCTCCTGAACTTCTCAACGACATTTTTCTTTGTTTGCCGTAACGCGTGTGGACAATATCAACTTTAGCCGCGAGTCCGCGTACACATCAATAAAATGGCGAACACGTTTCGCGCGGTGACGGTGTCGACGGTGAGTGGCGAAGGTGCACTCACAGCGCGCTTCAATTTTCCAACAAACGTAAACGTGGATTACGACCCGCAGGGGTTGAGTGTAAAAGTGATTCGTGCGGACCCGGTGCTAGCACAGGAGGTGCTTGAGTTCCCTGTGCACAGCCAAAGTGAGTGTTCACGCGTCGCGGGTCAATCGTACATCTTCACGATTGACAATGAAACGCTATTCTTCAAGTTCGCGTCCGACGCTGACTGCCAGGCCTTCCACCTGCTTGTTACGAAGTGCAAGGCCGGCAGGTCGTCGTCTGTGTTCACGGTGCGAACGGAGGACTCGTCGGCGATGCAGTATTTCCAATTCTACGGTTACCTGAGTCAGCAGCAGAATATGATGCAAGACTACGTGAGGACTAGCACGTACCAGCGCGCCATACTGTCCAACATCAACGACTTCAAGAACAAAGTGGTGTTGGATGTGGGAGCGGGCTCAGGTATTCTGTCGTTCTTCGCTGCTCAGGCAGGTGCTCGTAAAGTGTACGCGGTAGAAGCAAGTAACATGGCTCACCACGCGCAGGCGTTAGTGAGAGCAAACGGACTACAAGACCGCATCTCCGTGGTCGCAGGAAAGATCGAGGAAATTGAGCTCCCTGAGAGTGTAGATGTGATAATTTCAGAGCCTATGGGCTATATGTTGTACAATGAGCGTATGTTAGAAACGTATCTTCATGCGAAGAAGTGGCTGAAACCAAATGGTAACATGTACCCAACGAGAGGAGACCTACACATAGCACCATTCACCGATGATGCTTTGTTTATGGAGCAGTACAATAAGGCCAACTTCTGGTACCAAACATGCTTCCATGGTGTAGACCTGAGTGCGTTGCGCACAGCTGCCATGAAAGAGTACTTTAGACAGCCTATTGTAGATACATTTGATATTCGTATCTGCATGGCGCGGTCAGAAAGACATGTAGTTGACTTCTTGAATGCACATGAGACAGACTTACATAGAATTGAAATTCCCTTCAGATTTGAGCTCACACAATCAGGTACATGCCATGGACTGGCATTCTGGTTTGATGTACTGTTTGCTGGTGCTACACAGCATATATGGCTATCAACTGCGCCTACGGAGCCACTCACACATTGGTACCAGGTGCGATGCCTCTTAGAGACACCTATTTTTGCCAAACAAGGTCAGGCACTCACAGGCCGTGTGTTACTGTTGGCAAACAAACGTCAGAGTTATGATGTTACCATGGAGATTAACCTAGAAGGTACTAACATCTCATCATCAAACACTTTAGATTTGAAGAACCCCTACTTCAGGTATACGGGTGCGCCAGCAGCCCCCCCACCTGGCGTGAACAGCAGCTCGCCTAGTGAAACATACTGGAACTCTATCGAGTCAACTGCCTCATTGAGCAATGGACAAGGAGTGATGCTTACAGACGGTGCCCAGCAGTACTGCTCGACCCCAGACCAGACTATTGCTTACGGTGCACACCCTAACATGATCAAAACTGTGATGCTGCAAGAGGAGTTCATCAAGAGGATTGGGATTAGTCAAAATGGGGACATATAATCCGAGAGGTCGCGCCGAGCGCGCCTTAGGGCAATAAGGAACCGCCGTAATCGGTTGTGAACTATCTTCCGTTCAGACTTTATAGTGTGTAAGCGGACTTATTTATTACGATACATCACAGTGACACAATCATGTAACTAGAGACTCTGCTGGCCTTGTAAATTAAGTAAAAAGTGAAATGGTAATCAAAGGCAATAAGTTTCGCCTTCTTGGTGAAATGTTTAGTTTTGGCGGTACCAATGCTTACTAGTGTAATTTGAACACACATAGAACGGTGAAATTCTGATGTAAATATTCTATAGTTGGATGTGAATCAGCGACTGGCCGGGCCGACCGTCTCCAGCAAGGCAGCTCTGCGGCTAGTAATTGTACTATTAATTTAGTCCAAGTACATTTAGGATAAGCAATAAGTGCTGAATTTAAATGATAATGCTTATCATTGTCAATACTCATTTATCATTATTGGAGTTAGGCTCAATCGTTAGGTAGATAGATGCCAGTGTTACAGTCCATGATACCTCCTGTCTGCCAGTCAACACTACAGATCGCGAATTATGAAAATTTACTTCCGTCAAATATTTTTATACACTGCACTTTAGCCATAGATTGTGTAAAAATCCTTTTTGTAAATATAGGATAAAGAGATCATTTTTTTTTCTGGAACATTAATATTGAGTAAATAATCAGTATTTTATGGTTCTTATTACTTGATAAACTTATGAATACTATGAATTTTTGTATTGTAATTCTTATAGTAATGTGGGCAAGGATCTGCTACTTTTCATTGTAGTAACATTGGTGCTTGATCCTGTATTGCACAAATAGATCAGACAACATGACTACCTCATGATTTGGCAGACAATTGGATCTCGAAAGTGTGCTGAGATCTATTGCAAGCAAGATCATTGACTTATGAACATAAACAATTTGCATGGTACACCAAAATTACTTAGATAAATATACTGAGAGTCGAGTTGCGAGTTTGCTTGCAAAAGCCTTGGCTTGTTAGAAAATAATAACATGACAATTTTGTATCGCGACGATCACGATGAGTTGCCATAACAACTCTGTGTTATAAGTGGAATGAAGGATGTTCAGCAATATACATAATTATACTGAAATACAATTTAATATTTTCTTGTTTCCGCCCGCGGCATCGCCCGCGTGGTATGTCGATAAAAAGTACCCTATATCCTACCCCAGGATGCCATCTATCTCTTTGCCAAATTTTGTCAAAATCCGTTCGGTGGTTTAGGCGTGAAAAGGTCACATACAAACAGACAGACAGAGTTACTTTCGAATTTTTTAATATTAGTATGGATGTCATAATTACAATTTTTATCTTGAACTAGTGACCCGCCCCTGCGTCGCATTGTTTACGTCTTGACAAAACATCGATATTTATGTATTCTAAGTAATTTAATATTAATGTATTATATGCATTGACCTTCGGAAATTAATTGTCTTTTCTCAAAATGCATTGCGGACTTTAGTAGAAGAAAAACGTGAACACACAGACATACACGAAAACCGACTTTAATTTATAAAATGTTTAAAATAGAATTAAAAATTTAATTTGTAAAAATATTCTTTTTTTAATGTGTAAATATTATTAGGCCCAGTATGCGTGCTTTTGTTCAACAGAATTGTTATTTGGAAACTCACCCATACACTAAAACATTACAATCTATCTTATTATTTTTTTTAAATAAATTTGCTAAGCCTTGACTCAGGAGCAAGTACTTAGATTGAATATTGAATTGATAATGATTGGCTTTCCTGATAACCTTCTTGTAAAATGAAAGTATGATTACTGTATCTGTAATAAAACGGGGAAGTGCGTGTCGGAACACTCACATTGAAGGGTTCCGTAGTTTGGATCAATATTTACGCATGTACAGTATCGATTTTATTGCCAAAAAAACAAAGTTATCTTTGCGGTTGTAACCGAAAAAGGTCTGATATATTTCAAAAACCCAATTTTCATCGATATAGTGCAAAATATAGTCTCGAGTAAAATGACTGTGTATCTGCACGGGCGGACAGACGGACATGGCAAAATCATGAGGGTTCCGATCTTGCTATTTGGCTACGGAACCCTAAAAAGGGTATTAATTGATGTTGTAGTGTGTGCAATTTACTCTAAAGCCAGTTGGTTCTTTCTATACCTAAAAAGTGGAGCCCTGCTTTATTCCTTCATACTTTAAAGTGATAATAGAGGTGTCTAATTATTCCTATAACAGTAGCAATCTTTGTATAACTAATATGTCATGTAAAAGTGCCTAAACACGGTTCATTCCGCTTGTATCCAGAGCAATAATAAAATTACTTCACATTAAATATCCTGGCGACATTAACGTAAGCGTTTTACGCGGGCGGGGTGATCAAATGTAAAATTGTATGTGCTTTTAATGTCTTGTAGTTTGACCAGGTGCTGTCATCATAAATATATGGGGATTGTAGCACCCGAAAACTTTAAATAGGGACTTGAAGCAGAGTCTTGCTAATTTGAGCTGTGTAGGGCCATAGTTGCTACATGAATCCATTGTGCGAAATTACCTCTGACTTGGGGTAAAACCTACCTTCTAATAAAAAGGCGGGTAAATACAAAGGTCCCTGAATAAAACATGTGAATCATTATAATTTTTTTATTTAAAATGTTGCCATAGTATAATGGTACTTCACCCCGTCCCGCGACATTGGTGTTTAGTAAGAAGCCAATATCACTTGCCATTTTGACGAAATTCAATTTTATTTTATGAATATCATAGAGTCTATATTCCCTTGGCTAATTAGGTGTTAGGCCATTAATTAGAATAACACCGATGTTAGATCAGTGAGCTAAAAATGAAAATTTAATTGATTCAAATTGAAATCAATTTGTTACAATGAATTGGGGCTGTCATCGTGATACTATATAATTAATATGAAGGTGGCACTGAATACGAGTTCATAAACCTATACATATATATATTCACATATACATATATGTATATATATTCACGCCCCTAAACTGAAGGAGACGGTAGGTAAACTATTTACTTAGTTTGCCATTATGAAGTGATAATTATTAATTACTGAAATTTTCAGTGATTCAAGTTGTATCATAGCTTACTCCATAGAGTATAAGAGTCTTGTAGTCCATTACGAAATAATGACTACCCTCTCGCTTTAAGAGAAGACGTAATTTTCTAGTTATAGGCCTACCTTGGTCAGCCGATTTGGCTAAGGTTATATGCTAGATCTTATAATACCATCTGGTATAACTTATGAATTATATATATACTATGAAAGGGATGACAGCGTAAGGCGGTGACAATCAAGAATCATACACTGCCAGGTACCCCAGATATAAATTAAATAACACAAATAAATAGCACACTATTACAAAAAAAAAAACCACTTGGGATAAAAAATTAAATTTTCATTTCTAGCAACACCTAGATATACAGATTATGTAAATAGGAACAATTGTAACATTTTCGTTTGTTTTTTTTTTTTTTGCAATTCCACCACGGTTGTGTAAGTAATTAAATCATTTGTATATGAGAATAGCGTGCGTTTGTAGAAAATAAACTAATTTTATGGGTTACTTTTAGGCTGAAATATGGCTGTACTTAGATAGGTGGCTTATTTAGCGACTATGGTCTAATAAGCCACCAGAGTATTCATCCGAAAAATGAACGTTTTGGAATTCTTAGTCCTGGCTGTCCTGCTACTCAAGCGTCAAGTACGAAAAACGCGCAGTGCGGCTGATCCTAACAACTCCAGAACGGTCATTTTATCAAAAGAACAAAGTGATACATTATGCTTTTCGCTCTTAGTAAGCCACTTATAAGTGGATAGTGGAAGACTACTGAATCAAAATGTTATCATAATAAGAATAGGAATGCACCATTTTAGCTTTGAAATAACTTCGGTAGAGTTGTTTTGGATAAGGTAATTTATATGGAAAGTTTTTACCTGCTATTAAACTGTTTCTACATGTGAAGACGCGCCCTATTTTTATTATGGTCGCATAGTCTACGCACCATAATCTGTAAAGTTAGTTTATTTTCGAGGATATCAAAGTGTAAATTGGTCAATTTGGTCTATGCATGTTAAATTAAAATTGTAAGCGGTATTTTAACTCTTTGGATGTTGACGTAATTAAGAATCGTTCTATCTACATACAAGAACCTCCTTTTTGAAGTCGGTTAAAAGTAATAGTTTGATATTCGCTTCAACTGTGGAAATGGACTACTTGGCTGGATTAAGTCTGTTATCCAACGTTTAAATACTTAAAACTTGTACCTAATTTATAACAAGAATAATTAATTTCATAATTTTTCATTCAAGAGTTAAAAGACTGTTCAAAAGTAAAATAATTTTTGAAAGACTGGTAAAATGGTATAAAATCATAAAAAGAGGATAAATTTTTGAAAATGTGGTATTCTCATTTTTTGTCTCCGCAATATTGGTACTAAGGATGTTACAAAGGATAAAATTGAATTCTAGAAGAATAATAATATTTTGCTATTATTCAGATTTTGAATAATAGATGGCGCCACAAGCGATAAGGAATGTGTCAAGTTTATAATGTTAGAATTAAGTTAAGGAGATATTATTGAGACATTATTTTGCCAATCTTTCAAAAGTTACTTAATAAAGTTGATTCATTTTTATCAGGAATCTGATTTTGTATGTAAGTAGCCTGTATGACAAGTATAGAACAATTTAGTTTCATTTTTTATTTACGTGACAACATAGCATATTATGTTTTTGGATATCGTTCCTATTCACATTGCGAAAACGTACCGAAGGAAAGTCCAAATCTATAACTTATAAAAGTCAAAATCAGATTAGCATAAAAGGCGCGGGCCACACAGAAGAGACGTGAGACGAGGTCGGGACTCAGACGCGGCAATAGTATGCAGATGGAAAAGCGACGCGCCTACGTCCTGTCCTTTCTATACGTTTTGTGCCAGATCGCGTTAATACATTTTGTATGAACTCTGCGTCCCGTCTCACGTCTCTTCTGTGTGGTCCGCGCCTTATAATGCTTTTATAGAACTTAATTCGTTAAGCGCTTGTGACATCGCTCGCAACACCGAATTCTCAACGAAATCTTTAAAGAAATTAGCGTTAGCGAGCTTTTAAAATGAGCCAGAAAATGTAGTCTTATTATTTCAATTCAAATGTTATGCCTAACACAGTGAACTAATTATGGTCTAATTCCTTCAAATTTTTTCTAGACTTTCCTCGGTCCGCCTCCGCAGTGCCTCGAAAGTGGGTGCAGAATAAAGAATTATGTAAATTTTGTAATCTTAAGGCGTGGAATAAGAGCAAGTTGATGGCGCCTTGTATGGCTGTCAATTCTCGGTCAGGCCATGGCCTATCGCCCGGCAGCGTTGTGGCCTCAAATATAAACAGTCCCTAATCTAAAAACATTGCTTTAAGTGTACTTTAGTGTGATTAAAATTCGTTTTGGTCGCTAGAGAAGATTTTGTCACATCAATTTAGTAATATTTTTTTAATAAAAGGTAGTCGTGATGTTATAAAATAAGCGTGGCTTGAAAGGAATATAAGCAATAATTAATTTTAAGATGACATTCACACGGGGAGCATTAAGCTAGTCGATTTACAAGGCCATAAAATATATGGCCTCGTCAGGCCATAAAATATATGGCCTCGTTAGGCCACCGTCGCGTCGCGCTATAGGTCGTGGCCAGCAGCTCTTTCAATAAGTATTATTGTTTCTTTTTCACTGCACGTCCACATTAGTTTGTGTATACAATCAAATTGAAATGTACTCCTAATTTTATTATGACGACAATTAAATATTATGAAAACAAAAAAGTTTGGACGGCAATTTTCGGTAATTATATCAAATAATTCTAATCTATAATTTTGTTTGATTGCTCTGAACAATCCTGTCCCGAGAAATAGTAGATACTTATTACAGTCTCGTCACTGGTCTTAGAAGTTATTAATTTACAAAGGATATACAGATACAATAGAAATCACAATAATAGAAAAGGTATGACTGTATTCAAGACAAGAATTTTGCACAATGGTGCCTATTCTCTTGTACACCGAACTAAACTAACTAAACTATCACTAAAATTCCTTACTTTTGACTATGGGAATCTTGGAGCTATTCTGCCAAATAAAGTCTCTAAATTTAAAACTTATTTTGACACAACTAAAACCGAATTTAACAACCGCGCGCCTCCACTTGGTACTTGTTTTCCCTACCCCGTGTTTCGACATGTTTTTAATGGAATTATTCAGGTTTTGTATGGAAATTAACGAAACAAAATAAAAAATAATTACCAACATGTTGAGAATTAGGGGTTTAAGGTTAAAGGGGGTCGAAATTTTCATTATTTTTGCGATAGGACACACCGTTTTCGAGATATAAGCAAAAGAAAATAAAAAAAATACAGTACTGTTTTTTGTAACTGAAGTCGAGGTGTTGGTTTGAATTTTAGTTCATGACATTTAATTTTATTCCACACATTTTTAATCGCGATTAAATATAGTCAGATTTAGTTAGAGGATTTTAGATATAGGACAAAATTTTAGGTTAAATCGTCAAATTCATAATAGCATTTTCACTAAACTAATCTCAGTGCCATCTTAGTGCTGTAAAACTAAATTATAGTTAAGTTGTGTCATTTAAAGTCTATTTCAAAATGAGTTTGATCGATAGATTAGAGAATTTTGTGACAAGAGAATCGGCACCATTCTCAATCTATATACCCTATCTACTCTAATGCCTATGTACCTATAAGTACCTACTGCTAACTCCTGAAGAAAACAAAATCAAAAACATCAAATTCTAAATGCGACTAAAACCTTATTTATGTAATTTTAGTTAGGTACTTAAAATCAATAATTGATTGAACGATATCAATAACTGCCCTCAAACCTCAGGGTCAGAGTTCAAGAGATAACGATCCAACTAGCCTGAATATTCTGTCGGTAGGTCATCCATAAATTACGTCACACGTTAAGAGGGAGGGAGGAGGTCAACAAAGTGTGACAAGCGGGGGAGGGGGGGGGGGGGGGGGGCTAGTCATAAGCCGTCACTTGTACATACAGATCTAAAGTTTAAATCTCCAAACTTCTGTACCTAATTTGATTAAAAATTACAGAATATGCATGATATGACACCCAGGGGGGTCGCGGGAAAGTCCGAAAGGGATCGTGGCCTCTGGCAACTTACAGGCAACTGAAGGAACACGTGTGGGTTTTAATCGGTAAAAGTTTGATACGCCCTCAGCTCGGCCCAGAACGAGAGAAGTTATTTGATCATTTTTCCCACATAAGAAAATAAAAATAAAGGGGGGCATTGTCACAAAAATATGACCACCTGTGACAAAAACAGGGGACATAATTTATGGATGGCCCCTAGACTCTAGCTAGACTAATAAAACTTATAAAGGCCAACCGTAGATAATAATAGCGAGCGGTAGGCTAACTTTGGCCGTCTGCCAATTCACCGATTCCATGGATATTAGGTAAACATGACTGTGTTCTACTATCTTATATCTGATTCATTTATCGCTAAATATATAAAGTGATCTGTTTTCTTAATTAGTAGATATGATATAATTTTATGACGGATTGCATAATTGATAATGGTTTGGTCATGTCGAGAGGATGAATGAAAGGCGACTAACAATAGTTATTTGTTATGCAAGGCTGCAAAGTTGTTTTTTAACGCTCAGGTTTCAAAGGTACGAGACGCAGAATAACTTTGCTGCCGAGCGAAACACACTTTTCACCTCACTACAGCGAGGAAAATGCTAGGTGTCTATGCATTGTACAAATTAATATTGTACGCCTTATGTACTTTTAGCGCATTTTTTCCGGAAGAAACTCAATTCGACATTATGTACCGCTTGCCCTAACTCTGCACTGCTAAACAATTCCAAATGATGGAAAACAGAAAAAGATTAGGTATACAGGGTGTCCCGTAAATAATGGATCAAACGTAATGGGTAGGTAGCTTACCTCATTTCCAACAACTAATTTGAACAGTAAAAAAAAAACCGCTAAGGTAACCAAGATACCATTTGCAGCAATAGCATTAAAAACACTGAATGCTGGTAGAGAAAATGGTAAAAATCGAAGAAATAAATATCTTGGGTATTTATTTATTATTTATTTATTTAACAACAATTCCTTGCTGCACTTACAGTAAATACCAAAGCGTGCAGCAAGCCAACAAAACCTTACCTTACGTTTTTTATAACTGTTCAAATTAGTTGTTGGAAATGAGGTAAGCTACCTACCCGTTACGTTTGATCCATTATTTACGGGACACCCTGTATAACGTTTTTTGAAGTGAAAACTTCTTTAGGTGCGTTCAGCGATTTTTCGTGCCAGTGTGATTATTCTAAAAATGAGGTTAGGGCACTTACATGAAATAAGTATTAATGCATTATCAGTGGACCCGGCGGTATAGAAAATAATTGAATAGAAAGGTTCGAATTGTAAACTCTTTCCACGCTAGCGGATAAAATGTACTTTTGCACGCAGATTTCGAATGACAAACAGAATCTTTCCGAGATTGTGACGTGAAAAAGGTATTTACAAGGCAAATGTCAGTGGAAACGCTGGGCGGGGACGCCCTAGTAGAACATATTGATGTTGTTCTTCAGATATACTGACCTTTCTGCACGCACGCAGAGTGCGTAGTACTCGTAACTGGCGGCCGCGTGTATGAACGTAAACGAAGCAAAAGGAATACCTATGGATCGTACCAGTTGGCGTTCTGTAGTTTCTCCTTACCCCCATGGGAAGGCGTGAGTTTATTTATGTACTAGCTTCCGCCCGCGTGGTATGCCGATAAAAAGAACCCTATGTCCTTCCCCGGGATGCCATCCATCTCCTTGTCAAATTTTATCGAAATCCGTAGGCGTGAAGAGGGAACATATAGACAGACAGTTACTTTCGAATTTATATTATATTAAACTAGCTGCGCCCCGCGGTTTCATCCGCGTAAGTCTTGATCCCGCGGGAATATCGGGATAATAGGTATCCTATGTCCTATTCCAGGTCATGGTCTACCCCTGTGCCAAATTTCATCCAAATCCGTTCAGCCGTTTTAGCGTAAAAGCGTAACAAACAAACAAACAAACTCACTTTCGCATTTATAATATTAAGTTAGGATTGTAACTTTCTGGGGCCTTGATAGACTATCCCACCACCTACGAATTAGAATACCAACCTATCTAATGTTACTTTTTGTTTGTCACCGCGCTAGTGTAGCCCGCGAAATTCCAATTTTCTTACGTTTTTTTCAATGAATGAAAATTTCATGAAATCGTCAGTCAATACACTTACATGAACTTAGAGAGTTATATTGCTGATTCTAATGTTTATAATTCTGTAAATCCATATTTGTTACGGCCGCTAATAATATTTAGATCAACATACAACCTGATACTGACCTGCAAATTGCAAAAAACGTAAGAAAATTTGAATTTCGCGGGCCACCCTAGCGCATCAACCTTAAAGAACTTTGACAGTCGTTACGGGTAGTCAGAAGCCCGAAAGTCTGACAACCAGTCTTACCAAGGAGTATCGTGTTACCCAGTAAGTGGGTTGTGGAGGTCAGATAGGCGGTCTTTCCATGTGAATACTGCTATTCAGCTGCATCCGGTTAGACTGGAAGTCAACCCCGACCGATCATCTGCCTAGCCTTTTCCAAACTACATAATGTAGTTTGGAAAAGGCTAGGCAGATGATGACTAAAATAGTTACTGGGGAGTTCGTTTCATTACTTCCCAGCTTCATTCAACCAGGGTGGCCAATTTGTGGGGATTTCCCCAAACTGTAGGGAATCTCAAGACGATTGGGGATTTTGTGGGGATAGGTTCCATGTGGGGAATATGTGGGGAATTTGGGATTTTCAAATTTTACCAATTCAATCCAATATTACATTATAAACAAACATCATTCTACTACATACTCGGATATGGATCACTCATCCAGTAAATTCCTGTTAACATTTTTTTTGCATTGTAATGTTACGTTAATTTCAACGAATTTTCGGGGAAAACCCCTGCTTAAACGAGGCTGAAAATACGAAGATAATCTTTCCTACAATTTTTTTTTTTTTTGTTTTTTTTTTAAAACGTTGCCCCACACTAGGAATTTCTTCCTGTATCGTGGGTGCGTTTACAAACATAGAAACTCACATACACTAACACCCAGACCCGGAACAACTATTTGCAGATCATACAAATATTTGTTCCGTGCGGGGATCGAACCCGCGACACGTTGCGCAGCCGTCCATCGCTCAGCCACTGCGCCAACCGTGTCGTCGAATCGCGTCGTTCAATGAATGAATGACCGATAGCACAGCGCATCCAACTTATCTGTGCAGGCAGCTAAACACAGAACTAAAGCGTAATGTACTGAATTTGTCATGCTGTTGCATTTTTTCTTGAAAAGCAGCGCCACTGTGAACTGCAAACTTAAACTGGTCATGCTGTACGCTACGAATCTACGATACGTCAGATACATGAACGGTGAACATGAACATGATAAGACCTAGTCCTTGTTTTGTTTTTCAATTTGAATGCATTTGAAAGGTTATAACTTTAGCTAGCTGGTTTCTCTTCTCTTTGTGGATTATTGAAAATTTGATTCGGAATCCTATTTTGAGGTTAAATTATTTTCAATTGTGTATTTTTGTTGATTTTTTTGTATAAAAATGAGTTAATTTTATGAAATAATTTTGTGGGGAATCAGGATGCTCTCCCCAAATTCGGGGATTTTCACCAATGATTTAGGGGAATTTGGAAAATAGGCATTGGCAACCCTGCATTCAAAACTAGGAAATGTTATACTACTTTTATAGATACTAGTATCTACCTTCAAAGTGTTTATTTTATTGCCGTGCAGCTAAGTGATCAAGTAGATGGGCAACGGCGCTCTTTTTCTACCTCAAGGAACATATATACTCACCTACGGCAACTTGATCTTGAAAGTGTTTATTTGATTGCCGAGCAGCTAAGTGGTCAATAGCAATCTATGTAAGTGGTCAAGAAGATAGGCAACGGCGCCCTCTTTCTTCCTACTAATAATCTGCGATAACTAATATTTCGGGAAAAGTTTTATAACAGTGACAATGGCAATAAATATTTGTTATATATTTGTGATAATAGTTATGATAAAGATTTTTAGTCAGAATACACGTACAATACATACAATTTATACAGATAGTTCCTATAATTAATTTATTTAGGGGTATGAGGAACAGGGTGTAAAGTTCACTCATCCACCAAAGAAAAGGGAGGATCCTCCAACCAGACGGGTGTTGTGTCTGGCGGGCAACTGCCCAACGATTGATGGCGGTTTCTTGTGTATATGTCCACTGCACGGTAAACTGTAATTGCGCGATGCAGGATTTATGTGACGTCAGGATTTTTGTGTGACGTCAGGACTTTGATGCGTAGTTCGCATGTGGCGATGTAGATACTTATTGAATAAAAAGAATCAAGTGATTGATTTGAAATATAATTAGTTAGGTACACCTATCGTATTCATAAAATATCTCATTTCTTCAATTTCTTTTGCAGTTGTAGTAGAGGCGCGTTTTTACTTTTTCTCTTCTCTTTCTTCTGCTGGCCGGATTCTATCGCGTTTTTCATAACCTGTGAACAAAAAAAAAACATAGAAATAGGGTCACTGAAACTTATTGTTATATGGGATAATAAACAGCTCCAACATAGTACATAAAAATGGGTTAACAAAGTCAACTTCTACTTTTTAAAATCATAATTCTGCATCACATCATTATTTTCTGAAGGATAGGCAAAGTTAAAGTGGTGCTTCAGTGCAACTATATTTTCTGACTTTTCGGATTCATGTGCATATTGTATGTATCCCAGCAGTGGGACAGTACGTAGGCTATGTTGGGGTAAGTAAGTTCGACGCAGAGAATATAATGTTCTTAAAATTGCAATTACATAAGATTGAATAATTGCTACTGCGGATTCTAAAATTAATAATACAATTTGAATAATAATTAACACTTTATAAAATAAGAACTTATATTTTTAGGTCCAGTTCCTCTTAAAAGAGTTATTAATAAAAATAACTTTCGAATCAAATTTTTGCGCTATCCGCCCTACAAAATGTTGTCAGCATTAAAAAATATTGCCGAATTAGCCGGGAATTTGATCCGTACGGTCTTATCTGAGCGCCGAACTTACCCCAACTTACTCTAGTTAACAAAAATAAATAAAGCAACGCACCTGCAAAGCATTCTCCTCGCTCCCGCCGAAGGCGACCGTCTCATTCAACGTGGGATACTTGAAGGAGAATCCTCGCGGGTATATCGGACGAGACAGTAGCGACTCCAACTGTCGGCGTTTCGCTTTCAACGCCTTTTCTATCGATGCGTCGACTTGTTTTACAGGACTTTACAGCAGTTAAGGAATTAACGTGTAAAGTTTGGGATTTGAAATTACAATATGAATTAAATGACCAGGGGGCAGTCTACTAATTTACAAACGTGTCAGTGGTCTCACAATTACAAGTTTTTGACAGATTGGCATATCGTTTAAAAAACTGATAATTGTGAGATTGACGTAAACGCTCGTGGCTAAGTAATAACAGCCGCAAAGCTACGCTTGCCGGGGTTGGTCCGTGGATGGGTGACCATCTTTTCATACCGAGACTCCTCCGTGCCTCGGAAAGCACGTAAAGCCTTTGGTCCCGGCTGTCATACATCTTTGACAATCGTTACGGGTCGTCAGAAGCCCGAAAGTCTGACCACCAGTCTTACCAAAGGTTATCGTATTACCCAGTTACTGGGTTGTGGAGATCCGCCTAGCTTTTTCCCTATAATGTTGGGGTCGGTTTCCAGTCTAACCGGATGCAGCTGAATACCAGTATTTTACATGGAGCGACTGCCTATCTGACCTGCACAACCCAGTTACTGGGTAACACGATACCCCTAAAGCAAGAAAGCTAATGGAACTATAATTTTATTTAATATTATATTTTAGTTCCGGCCGATAAAAGACGAAGTCTGGCCATCACTGCTCGTCCCTTCTCGTTACGAGATGAGGTCTTTGCCCAACAGTGGGTCAATTACACCACACTCATGTAAGTGGTAAGACCGTTCAAGCGAGTATTTTGCCTAATGACACACAACATAATGATAAAATTCAAAAGGATACACATCATCGTCATCAATAATGATGTCCATCTCCCTAGCCGCCCTTTCCTTCCAGCCCTGCGCTTGCGCAGCGCGTCTCTTTTTCAGCTCGAGTCCGTCCAGTTCGCGCGCCATCACCATAAGCTCCTTCAGCGGGGACAAGACTTGCGCGTCTACTGGGAAGGTCGGGACTTCTGAAGCTGTGGAAGAAAACGGTTAGGGTAAAAAGAAACAGCTTATTCTTCTTTGAAAGTTCAGACCGCCTGAGACCATGGTGACAAAATAAAAAACAATAGGTAAGATTGGTTCCTGGTCCTTTCTCTGGAGATATTATATTGGATTAACCCGTCGTATGCCGTAATTACAGACACAATTAAAAATCCATTGTTTCTCTACGAGATCTACGTTCCGGCATGCCAAAGGTTAATGGGCATTAGCAAAACGTTTTTTAACCGACTTCTAAAAGGAGGAGGTTATCAATTCGGATGTTTAAAAAAATATGTGTGTCCGGGCCTAACTCCTCCATTTATACGCGGATTTGCAAAATTCTATTTTTGTTTGAATTAGTATACTTCCGAGATGGTCCGATTGCCATGTCAAAAAACGAAAATTAAAAACCAAACACACCAACTTCCGAAATTAAGATAGTTAATTGATTCAGGCGTGACTTTGCGGAAATCCATTATAAAATACAATAGACGTAGATATATTTAGTAACCTATTCCGCTTGACTATTCTTCAAGAGTCCTAAAAAACCCTGTAAGAAATCGACACGTGTTTCACCTCTCAACGAGGCATCCTCAGGATGACGATTGACCAATTGCAAACCAGAACGCGACGTGTTACCACACCGAGCGCTGGACGCAAAGTGACTTGCAAAGTTACTTTGCGTGTTTTTTTGGAAGCCGGTTGTTTTTTTTTTTTTGTGAAAAAGTTTTTTACTTAGCTAGCCTGATAAAGATACAACATTGGGTTTTAAATAATTTTTAGTTTATGGGTCTCTTAATAGGTAACATTAATTTATTGACCTTCCCACGTGGGTATGTTCCAATCCCAGAGTAAGTATTCTGGGATCTTCCGACTACAAATTCACTGCCATCATTATTTCAGCCGAAAACCTTTCACTGCAGGACATACGCCAACCATTGTTACAGTCACCAAACTCAAACTCAAAGCATTTATTTCAATTAAACCATTTACAGGCACTTTTGAATTGTCAAGGAGTCAGTCAGTTAGAAATATGAAGCTAGTTGCCCATTCCAAAGCGTAGTAGGTACCTATGGAGAAGAACGGGCAAGAAACTCCATGGACACTCTTTTAAATCAAAATATTGTTACATTATAATGGTTACATCATTCATGTTGAAATTATACATGTGAGAACAATGTAGAAAGCACCAGTCCTGGCTGCCTGCTTCCTTATCAAGTCCTTCACCAAAATTTGATGGACCAAAGGCTGTATTTAACCTTTTAACCGCTTACGTCGGATTTATCCGACAAATATTTTCGTGCCCATTTCGCCAGAGTCGTATATTTATGACACTCGTTTAATCATTTTTAAAATTTAATTATGCATTACACATCATCTTTGTTGTAGGTATTTATTTATCGATTTTTCGATGCCAGGCGTTGGGGGCACGACAACCGTTATGAAGTCGGGCGGTTAAAGGTTTAACACTCATCACTTACTTTTATTGAGCGTCCTGCACATCTTGGCATACAGATAAGCCTCAGCGGGTTCCATCATCAGTATGGTCAGGCCTTCCCTCGTGGCCCGGGCGGTCCTGCCACTGCGGTGCACGTAGTTCTCAGCCGTGCGCGGCACTTGGTAGTGCACGACGTGCTCGACGTGCGGTATGTCCAGTCCTCGCGCTGCTACGTCCGTGGCTATTAGTACCCCGTGCGGGTCGTCGCGGAATCTGTCAATTTTGAAGATGGATTGTTGATAACATAAACATAACATCACGCCTGTAATCCCCGAAGTGTTAGGCAGATGTGGGTGTCACTAAAAGGTACACCCCTTTTAGTGACACCCACATTTCGCGAATTAAAAAATATACATAGTAAACCTCCTTTAATCTCCTGTCGCAAATTTGCTGGAGAAAATCTAATGAACTAACCACTGTGAAAATACATAAAGACAGAAAAGCACAAAGGTACAGTACATTTTTTTTCTTAATGCCCCTCGGCAAACTTCGTGTTTCGTCAGTCGTCGGATTTCTATCAGTTGCCCTTGTTGCCAGTTGTTAATACTCTTTTAACTTAATGTAATTTTTTTAAAATGAGAGGGAATAGTTTAAGGAAAATAGTTTTACAGCTCTATACAGGGTGTAAGGGACAGCCCTCCTTAAATTAACAGGGGGCATTCAGCTCCTTATTTTGAATCCTATTCCACCGAAATTTTTCTCCGGAAAATGTTTTTTTTTTCAGTTTTTTATAAAATTTTATTTTTAAATTATATTCTCTGTAGGCAGCAGTCCCTTTATGTAAATAAAACAGCTAAAATAAAAAAAAACCAGCAATGGATGTTGAAATGCTATGGCTAACGTCGCTTGTAATTTAAAATTTACATTGATAAATAACGCGGCGCGAGCGCGCCCCACGGGGAGTGCCATTGCCACGGGGAGTGCGGCTATGTGGGTTGTGGCACGGTAACGATACATTGCGTGTGAGGTAATAAAACAAATCAGGTTTATTGGATTCCCATAACGTTCCTGAAATAATTTCATGTACCGGTCGTCTTAGTATCATATACTGAATTCATACCATCAGTTTGAGGAGGGCTGTCCCTTACACCCGATATAGTTCACACGGAAATCAAAACAAAACAACAATAAAGTAGTTAGTTCTGAATTCAAATTAATAAACACAATACATCTAATAATTGATGGACATGGAAATTAGCATTCGTTTGTATTCGGAAATGCGATGATTCACGAGGGACATTAAGAAAATAGTTGTACTGTAGTGCTTTTCTATCTTATGTATTTTTCACTTGAAGTGTTTTGTTTGTACATAAATAAATAAATAAAAAAGCTAAAGATTTTATGTGGAAAGTGGAGAATATTTTGTTGCGAATAAAATAACTCTCATCAGCCAGCCAAGTTAATAAGACCATTACTATCAAGTGATAGTAATGGTTTCATTGAAAATAAATAAATAAAAAGTTGTTGTTTAAAATCTATGGCATGGACTGACATGGAGTTTAAATATACAGATAATAATGATTTCAGACATACCTCTCCAAATTCTTAATTCTCTGTCTCTGTGGCATGCTGGCGTGCAACGGTAGGGGGCGACACTTGAGCAGAGTAAATAATTGAGCTAGCCTGAAAAATAATATTGGAATAAAAAATCTATTTTAATTGTCAGTGGTGACTATGGTCTATGATACAGTATATGTGCCTACATATACTGTATCATAGACCATAGTATATCAACTTCTTAAATATATAGCCCTAATAGCCTTATTAGGGCTATATATTTAAGAAGTTGATATACAGTTGATAAATCGATGAGATCCATACTGTTTCGTTGCAAATCATATTATTTACAAACTGTTCTAGCTAAAAAGTTAGAAAACTGCGGAGTGATAATTTAGGCGTTGTCTTTTAAAATCGAAATAAACATCGAAATAGGGTTACCATCCATCCGGATTTGTCCGGACATGTCCGGCTTTTTCGCCCCCCGTCCGGACTTTGTCTACCATTGTCATTTGGTCGGTCTTTTCAAGATTAGAGAATTTCTTTTAGAAAATAAAAAGTTCAATTTACACAAAAACAAGAACGATTTAAAAGTAAAATGTTAGGACTTTTTTTTGTTGTAAATGTTCGGTTTTTCGTCAGGATTTTCGATACGGTATTTTAAAAACAGAGTGCATGTGTAAACCCACCTTTTAACACTTCCGATAGAATTACAGAACACTATGGTTCTGCCCGGATGCCTCTTCACAATGTAGTACAGATATGCATCTTTATGTTCCATCGCGCAAGTAATCCGGGACTCGGTTAGTGTTTCTGCTGTACCTGCAAGTGATAAGGGATTGTGGTTAGTCTGGAGGGGCAAGGAAGAAAACAGGAACAAAAAAGTTCTTCCCTTCTGTGTGAAAGATCCTAGGTATGTTATAAGAGCCATATGCTGAATAGTTTTAGCCTCCCTATAAATGGTGAACGTAGAATAAAAAAAATTGCTATGAGAATATAATATTATGCCCTCTTGGTCACTGAAAATTAAGACTTAAACTCCATTTGAAATAAGATTAGACAACTATATAAGCCTTTTTTACAGTCCGTTCAACCGATTTTGACTTCTATTGTGTTGGTGGCACGACAGATGGCAGCTGCAGTAGACAGTTGGTATTGTGTTCTTTTTTGCTTTTAATGCCATCCCTATGCCTACGGTATATGTAGAAGTCAAAATCGGTTGAACGGACTGTAAAAAGGTTTGTTTAAATGTCTAATCTTATTTCAAATGGAGTATAGCTTTATCGAAGTTAAAGCAAGGAGTTCGAAATTTGAAATGTCCTGAAGGCCAATTCTCTTACTTAAAAAACGTTCACATTCAAGTCGCAATCTTCTACAACCCAGTAACTGGGTAATACGATACCCCTTGGTAAGAATGGTTGTCAGACTTTCGGGCTTCTGACGACCCGTAACGACTGTCAAAGATCACCGAATGACAGGCGGGACCAACGGCTTAACGTGCTTTCCGAGGCATGGAGGAGTCTCCATATGTAAAGATGGTCACCCATCCACGGACCAACCCCGGCAAGCGTAGCTTAACCTGACGGATCGACCCGTGCGGCTGTTATTACTTAGCCACGTGCGTATTATTGTCTATACAGGCAAAAACAACGGCAGAAGTTCTTCTTACCTAAATTCTGTGTGGTAATATCGACAACCTTAGTATCACTCATTCCTATCATCTTGATGAGCCGGTTCACCTTCTGCTCAGGAGTCATCTTCTCTACCCGTCTGTTTATTATCTTACCGCGCTTTGTTACCTGTAATTTTTTATAAATGCGTTAAAACTCGCTTTGGCGTATGTCCTAAATTGATGAAATGCCTTTTTATTTCTATTTAATTATCTTGGATTAATTATGTCATTTTTAAATGACATAATTAATCCAAGATATAATCCATTCAATATGTAGGTTTTTTTTTTTTTTTAATTAAATGTTAAATTTTGGGTAAATATCGAAAAACCCTTAAAATTCAAATATCTTGAAAACGATTAAATTTCAGCCATACATATGGGGGATTAAATTTGCTGCATTCTGGCCCCCATATCAGCTCCTGACGGATATTCGTCGAATTACTAGTAACCCTGTATATAATTCTTCTGTACTTGTGTGTGTCACCTAACTCCTCCTAAACGGCTGGGCCGATTTGGATGCAATTTTGTGTGTATATTTAAGTGGGTCCCTGTATGGCTTGAAAATAAAATTGTACCCGGTAGGTGGCGCTGTTCTTTTATTCGATCTATTATATACAAACTTACCTTCTTCCCCTTCATATGCGTGGGCAGGTCATGCACCATGGTGAGGGTGGCCGAGAACACAAAGTTCTGTCGCGCGGCGCGTCGTTCGTCGTCCGCGTTCAGGCGTTCTAATAGAGGCGTTAGTTCGTCGAAGTGACCGCGCTCTATCATGCGGTCAGTCTCGTCTATTGCGAGGAACCTGTAAAAGCAGCAAAAGATATCTATCTCATTGTGTCATCATTACCAATTTTATTGAAATGAAAACTTCTTTAGGCGCGTTGAGCACTTTTGGGTGAACAAAAATCATGGAACTCGCCTCATCGTCATCGTCACGCTTGAAAAAATGTTTTTAGCGCCATCTACCGTCTACCGTTTGAATTACGTTGAGGTTACGCATTGTTGCTTAGTTTTCACTTCTATCGGCAGTCCCAAAAGACTGCCCCGCATGTTTTTGTCTTTTACAACGATTAAATTTGTTCGCTGCTGGCTTAGAGAGTTAACTGAATTGTCATTGAAGGCCATGTATTTGTGGCAGATGGATTGTCAGCTGTTTCACAAAACTGCTAGTTGTTTTACATAACAGCTCCATTTTGTAAAACAACTGAAAAGATGCATACAAAGCTGACCCTGACGATGCAATGGTAGGATTTATTGGTAACAATTTGTTGCTGTTTACAATCAAAGTCGGGTTTGTTCAAGCACTTATAACTCGAGAACTGCTGGACCGATTTTGATTTGTTGGATTTGTCTCCGCCCGGAACAGCAGAATCATAAGTAATATTATAAATGCGAAAGTGAGTTTGTTTGTTTGTTTATTTGTTACGCTTTCACGCTTAACCGGCTGAACAGATTTGGATCAAATTTGGCACACGGGTAGACCATGACCTGGAATAGGACATAGAATACTTTTTATCCCGATATTCCCACGGGATCGAGATTTACGCGGGGCGCAGCTACAAAAAATTCGGAAAATTCCCAAAAAAAAAATGAAGATCATTCGTTTTCTCATACATTATGTATAGAATGGCTTTTTTGATGATATCTCTGTAGATAGGTCGGGTAGGCAGGTAGGTAAGTAGGTATGTAGGGTGGGGTAGGTAGATAGGGAGGGTAGGTAGGTAGGGTAGGTATGTAGGTAGTAGTAGGTAGGGTAGGTGCGCCATAGATAAGTACTTAGTGCTACCCGTGCGAAGACGGAACGGGCAGCCAGTAAGTATATAAATAATAAGGACTTTTGTGAAATATAAATAAACAAGCGGTTGTGCACCGTGTGGTGTAGAAGAAAACGACTTTTTTTCAAAACGAAATAGTGAAACAAATTATTATAAAATATTTTATCTATATAAATACAAAATTCAAGGGTGACAGATATCAACGCACAGCATGTTTTTCAACTACAATGTTGAGTTCTTGCGATAAATTCATCCCAACTTCGGAACCCTTCATTGTGGTGTGGTCCGACACGCTGTTGGCCGGTTTTTCAAGTTCAAATTAGCCTATTGAATGTCAATTTCATGAAATCATGACATTTGAGTACAATTATAACTCTGCACAAACTGTTAGGTTTCTGTTTAAAATATAAAATAAATACTTATTGTTAAGAGTTTCTTGTTTATGAGTTTATATTATGTTTATTGAGTGGGTGAATTGATTCTGTTACAAAAGTGTACAACACTAGTTTATCTTCTCTATATCGGCTGTTGTGCATGTCAAACTATAATAGCTATAACAATAACTACTAACAACGCCCCGCGGTTTCACCCACATAAGTCTCGATCCCGTGGGAATATCGGGATAAAAAGTATCGTATGTCTTAATCCAGGTTATAAACTATTTGTGAGACAAATTTCATCCAAATCCGTTCAGTAGTTTTTCGTGAAAGAGTAACAAACATCCATCCATCCTCACAAACTTTCCCGTTTATAGTATTAGTAGGTATTGAAAAGAAAAATCAAGTTTAGTTAGTGGCAAGCCAGCCTGTGTATCATTCAAGTACTTCATGTGCATCTCTTAGTTTGCTTGGTTTTTAATAAGGCATATTATCATTGTGGTGTTTTTGGTGTAAAATTGTCCCATATTAGCCGTACATTTCTATAACATAATCAAAGTCATCAAGCGGTTTTCTTGGTTTTTTTGGTGTAATATTATCCCCTAATGGAGGTGCTTCAGTTGGTTTTCCTGGTGTAAACTGGCCTAGAATAATTTGAAGTACTCCTCTTTTTAGAACATTCAATGCATGTTTTTTTTTAATGCATGCTTTTTTGTTTTTATTAAGCATTATTCCAAAAACTTTATCTAAATCCGCTAGCACTTTACTTTTCTTTTCCTCATCCGGTCTACTTCTACCAACTCTTTCATTATCAACTCTATTTCTGCCGCATCGGTCACCAATACAATGCAAAGTATCTCTGCCATCATCCTCATTTCTGTTTCTACTACATCTATCTCCAATACAACGGAAGGAATCAATACCATTTCTGTCACTAACATCTCTTTTTGAACGCAAAATATGGTTGATATCTTTATAAAAACTATCTTCATTGTTTCTAACGTCATTGTCGTCGTCATCTCTGTCATTCGTTTTTCTGCTGCACCTGTTTCCGTAACACCGCAAATTATCTCTAAAATTCTTGTCGTAATCATCTGTATCTATGCTGCAACTCTTACCATTGCAGCGCAGATGGTTTTCATAATTTTCGTTGATAATGTTGTAATTATAAATATAATTTTCGTTGATATCTTTGTTACCGCTGTCATCTCTGTCACTGTTGCGATTATCGTCAACTCTATTTACGCCACAACCGTTACCATAGCAATGCAGTTCTATGTCGTTTTTTCCATCTAGTTTCAGAGTTTCATCAAGGCCATTCCGAAACTTCAGAACATTTTTAGGTTTGACATGAACATCATCTTCGTTTTGTGAATAGTTTCTTGTCTGAATATCATCATCATCTTCCTGCCCTTGTCCCATGTTACTTCTGGTCGGTGTTTTTGTATCAGTAAAGTTCCATACTAGTTCAGTGCATGTCCCCCATTTTTTCATACAATCTTTTGTATCATCATTATTTTCTTCAGTTCTTAGAGTTCTAAACATGTTTCTAAGGAATACATTCAAGTGTTGTATGCTTGCTAACTTCTGGTCATATTGAGGTTCTTTATGATAAGAAACTTGTCTGTATGCAAGGTTCCCGTTTGAAAATATTATTATTCCGAAAATAATGAAATATGAGATCTTAGATACCATTTTTTTTAAGTTTGATACCATACTGTTATTTGCGCGAAATAATAATGCAAACTTCGTTGTTTCGTTCCTTGTCATCGTTATGGGCACAATAATTGATTGTGAAATTAGTTAAATACACTACATAACTAAGCTTGACATTGGAAATAAAAAACAAGTGATGTAGTTAATTGATTCCGGCGTGACTTTGCGGAAATCTATATGTATATAAAATTCTAGGGTGACTGAGATATCAACGCATACCCTAAACCGCTAGTCCTAGAGACAAGAAATTTGGAGGGTGTGTTCTTTATGAAGAGTATTAGTATCCACTACGAAACGGTTTTTCTAAATTCCATCCCTAAGAGGGTGAAATGTTTTTTGGTATGAATAATCTTATTCCTTAAGTTAATAGACTTGAAAAATGACACGAATACTAATCAATGTAAATTATAAAGGTTGACATTTTCAGTTTTTCTACACTACCCCCTAAAGGTTGGGGTGTGTCGAAGTTTGTATGGAAGAATTTTAACGCGCGGTCCGATGAACTTGAAATTAAGTATTAATACTTAAAGTCAAAAATAAAGATTAGCGTGTATCAGGGTTTTTCAAAGATCTACCCCTAACGGGGTGCAAAGGGGTAGTCAGTTTTGCAGGGGAGGATTTTATTGCGTGGCTTGATTAACTTGAAATTAACATTTTTCATCATGGCTATCGTTTTCATACTTTTCGAGGGTGCTAAAGCCGATAGTGAGGTCAAAATGAAAATCCTAGAGGGCAGCTGTGAAAAGTTTCAAATTTTTCGTGATGGGTGTCGTTTTCACAGTTTTCGAGGTTGCTAAAGCCAATAGTGAGGTCAAAATGTAAATCCAAGATGGTGCCTACGGGAATTTTTGTCCGTTTGTCTGTTTGTTTGGATGCATGTTCCAGATTGGCGCAAAAACGGCCCAACGGATATGGATGAAATTTAGCACATAGATAGTTTATAACCTGCACCCTAATTGCGTAATACACCATCAATAACAATCTGAAACGAAATTAAAATTTGAAACAAAAACATCTGCTTAATAACGTAAATAACGCAATGAATGTTGTTGAACTGTCAAAATGAAAGATAAGTCTCTTAACCGATTAAGAGACTTATATATATATACGAAAATAATACACAATTAGATAGCTGGATTAACACATCGGGTACTTTTAATCCCGATGTATGTACTATCGTTCCCGTGGGAATTCTATGGTGGGACATCCACGCGGGCGAAAACGCGGGCATAAGCTAGTTTCACATAAACCTACAAGGGCATATTTTAGAATTACAGTGTTAATATGTATGGGAGCCAGTGTAGGTGTAATTTCAACAAGTACTAGAATAAAGATTTGCTCGGAATTCTTCCAAGAATAAAAGACTTGCTCAGAGGGAGTTTCAATCATACCACCATATGTGCAGTCTTAGTCATAATAGTCAGAATACATGAGAATATATCATCATCTGTCTAGCCTTTTCCCAAACTATGTTGGGATCGGCTTACAGCCTAACCGGATGCAGCTGAATACCAGTATTTTACATGGCGCGACTGCCTATCTGACCTCCACAACCCAGTAACTGGGTAATAATACGATACCCTTTGGTAAGACTGGTTGTCAGACTTTCGGGCTTCTGACGACCTGTAACGACTGTCAAAGATCCACAAATGACAGCCGGAACCAACGGCTTAACGTGCTTTCCGAGGCACGGAGGAGTCTCGGTATGTAAAGATGGTCACCCATCCACGGACCAACCCCGGCAAGCGTAGCTTAACTTCATAGATTAATTTAAAATAGCTAGCGTAGCTTAGGCTGATGGATCGACCCGTGCGGCTGTTATTACTTAGCCACGAGCACCTTGTGCATGCCATAAGAATATATGATACTTGCAAAAAATAAATAGTATTTGTATCTATTAAACAGTTGAAACTACTTTAATCACGGGAAAATAGTAAAGTCAAGACTGCCTAAGGGAAGCCGAAGAACCAAGCCACCCTTACTTGACCATATCCAACTGCTGCAGGTGCGGCTGTCCCTGCCCGATGAGCTCCCACAGGCGCCCGGGCGTCGCCACCACAATCTCAGGACCCGAGCGGAGCACACGCTCCTGTTTCACAGCCGCCATGCCGCCCACTATTGTGGCTACTCTTATACCTGGTGAAATTTAAATAATTTTGATGAAATGATAACAAGGCCAAATTATTATAAATAACTAATTCATTTAAAGGATTATCGTACCGGATAATGTTAGCACACATATGACAGATCGGACACAAGAGAGTGTTTCATTTACAACTTTACTATATGTCAGATTGAACTAGTGCAGGGTCCATACTTTCTTCATCCTCTCCTGGACGCAAACGCTTCAAAGTCAAGCCCATCGGATAATCGTTGAGCTCCTTAAATTCTGAGTTGAGCTGCACGATCACTGACAAATGCGTGCACTGACTGGACAGGTCCACTCAATCTGTGTGGTTCTTTCCTCAAAAGACAATTTCAGACACCAATCTACATGGTCTTCAGATGATCTGACCAAGATTATGTCTGGACTTTAAAAGAGACTGTGACCTCTGAGTTTGTTTCGGCCTTTCTTCTCAGAGTAGTCAGATAGGAAACGCCTACCTCATCTAGTTTTAAAAATGTGTTTGACGTGTAAAAGTGTTTGTACAAACCTACTTACAGAAATAAATAATTAATTGAATGCCATAACTTAAGATGCCCATAGCCCAATGTCAAAATGTCAGTTAGGAAATCATAAATACGAATCTCACGTTTATCAGATAATCATGTTTCTCTTATTTAGCTCAGTTAGGGGAATTGAACGCCAGTTTTCTGTAATTCAATGTGAGTTACAGAAAATTTAACGCAAAAACTTTTTGCGTACCAGGGCGGCAATGCACGGTCCTTGTGCAACGTGCATGAGTCACAGCAATAAGCTATAGCTAATTTTATTTACGCACATACAACGTGCCGCTACAATGGCGACATTAATTTAACACACGTATACGATTTCGCGTATTCATTTTATGAAAATATTTGAATTTCATTAAACCTTATTATTTACTAGCTGCGCCCCGCGGTTTCAGCCGCGTAAGTCTCGATCCCGTGGAAATATCGGGATAAAAAGTATCCTGTGTTAATCCAGGTTATAAACTATCTGCCAAATTTCATCCAAATCCATTCAACCGTTTTTGCGTGATTGAGTAACAAACATCCAAACACACAAACTTTCACATTTATAATATTAATATTATATTAGTAGGATTGATTTATTTATAATTTTCTAAATTACCATGATGGAACAACCTGTACTTAAGGTGGATGCGCTAGGGTAGCCCGCGAAATTCAAATTTTCTTACGTCTTTTGCAATTTGCAGGTCAGTATCAGGTTGTATGTTAATCTAACAAATATGGATTTACAGAATTATAAACATTAGAATCAGCAATACAACTCTCTAAGTTCATGTAAGTGTATTGTGTGACTGACAGACGATTTCATGAAATTTTCATTCAATACACTTACATGAACTTAGAGAGTTGTATTGCTGATTCTAATATTTATAATTCTGTAAATCCATATTTGTTATGGCCGCTAATAATATTTAGATCAACATACAACCTGATACTGACCTGCAAATTGCAAAACACGTAAGAAAATTTGAATTTCGCGGGCTACCCTAGCGCATCAACCTTAAAGAACTGTAGCGAATAGAAGGAAAGCCGCACAATTTCTTAGAAATTATGCCGACAAAGGTTCATACCGATAGAACGTAAGCCAGCCGGTAGGTAGCTTCATGAATGAATCTTTTACACAGAGTGATCTCAATTTTGGTTATGTATTCATTATTATTTAGTTTGTTTGAAAATTAAAAATTTTCAATTTACGAATTATTTAATTTTAGTAGATTTGTTGTTTACTGGCCACTAGCCCTACCAGGGTGTTAAATTAATGTCGCCATTGTAGCGGCACGTTGTATAACGCATATTCTGCATTTTTTTTGTCTGTATATATTTAGCGTTTGATTTTACTGCATTCTGCATTACTTTAAGGGTCAGCTCAAGCCGCGACGTGAAGTGACGCGACCCTGCGTGCATTTTTTAACAACTATCGAACTTATTTTCTTCACGAAAAAGTATAATTTCCGTGCGAGACAAGTATAGTATCAGCGGTTGACACGTGTCAAAGTACGCTGAGATGCGCGGGGCTGCGCAGCGCGTGTACAATAAATTCGATATTGTATCGGATCATAAAAAAGTGCACGTAGCTTCGTGTGTGTGTATGCGCGTGTATTTCATACCTGTGTACTTAGCAGCGGCTATCAAATGCCTGCTGATCTGTATGGCCAGTTCCCTGGTCGGAGTCAGGATGAGAGCAAACAGAGGCTTGCCGGTCTTCATCGACACATGCCCAGGGATCTCTATGTTATCCACCACCTTTACACAGCCTATGCCTGCAAAAAAATGGTTTTTTAAGTATGAAAAAATTGGTACATTTGTGTTTGTACTTCCCTGTACAAACTTCTTCAAAACGAGCAAGTAGTAATAAATTGTAATTTACAGAATATCACATTAAATTACCTTGTTCATTCTCATTGCCCTCATCAGGAACATCTTCATTGTCTTCATCACCTGACTGTTCACCTGCCTCACTATCTTGTTCATCACTCTCTACTTCATCATCATCATCATTTCCTACCTCATCATCATCAATTTCCTCTGCATCATCTATCTCATCACCACTGGAATTGTCATTGTCCTTCCCTTCTTTATCATCATCGCTGGTTTCAGCTAAGTCATCAGAGTCTAACATATCTGATAGATGGATGTAATTATCATCGTCATCACTGTCATTGCCTTCATCAGCTGAATTCTCTCTTTTTCTTACTGGTACTTCTATCTCTTCTAAGTAATCATCATCAGTATAATTATTACTCTTATCCTCTGATTCAGTATCATCAGCCTCGTCATTGCTTTCAGCTCCACTGCTGTAACCATCTTCAGAAGACTCTTTAGCTGTATGTTCCTCAACGGCCTCATCTTTTTTATTTTCATTAAACTTCCTATCTTTTCTTTTAAACCTTTGTTTTCTGTCTTCTTTTGCTTCAACATTCTTTTTCTTGGCTGATAATTTTTTGTATGGTATATCGTAGACGTCAAGGCCTTTCAAAAGGGCTTTTTCTTTAAGTTTTAGTATGCCAGATAGGATTGGGAGGCCAAATGCTAAAGTTTTGCCACTGCCGGTCTCAGCTGCACCTAGGATGTCTCTTCGTCCTGTGTATAACAAAAGAATGAAATGTAAGTGTTTTACTTTTTTTGGTTGGGAACGAATTTTATTTCTATAAAATATTATCCAAAAATAAGTACTTATTTTCAAGAATTTCCGCAAAGTAAAGCTTGATCCCATATCGGTAATCTACTGGAGTATTCGATTTTCATTAGATAAAACTTCCATATGGAAAAAAAACACATGGAGTTGTAGACACCACAACGGCCCATTATACAATATAATAGATAAAACTAGAATTAGAAGAGATCAGATATAGAGCCAATCTCTTCATCATCAAGAGACCGGTGTCAGGTATAGTTTCAATTGATATCAAAGGCGAAATAGTTTTTGAGATGGGATGATAAATAGTATCAATTGCAAATGGCTTAAATGGAAAAGTAGTGGAATTAAATAAACATAATATTTACCATGAATAGCCGCTGGTAGCGTCAACTGTTGTATCTTCGTAGGCTGTTTGAAGCCCAATTCAGTAAGAGCTTTTATAATAGGCTCCTGCAACTTGAACTCAGCCCATGTCAGCATATCTTCAGGTGTCAAGTCTGTAGTAGACTGCGGTAGGTCCCCTAACTTCTGTTTTACTTTTTTAGGAATAATTTGTGCATTATCTGTGTTTTTGTTGCCATCTTTCTTTTTATTTTTAGATTTCTTATTTTTGTTTTTGGCTGTTTTTCCTGTGTTTTCATTATTTTGATTAGAAATTTCAGTGGCGTCATTATTTTCCTCAGTGTTAGAATTTTTAGACTTCTTGTTTTTCTTTTTATTTTTGTTTTTAGTCCGCTTTTGACTACTGTTAGCTAGTGATGGTTCTATAGAGTTGCACGATTCTACAACAAAACCATTGTCTAGTTTTATTTTTTTGTTAGGAACCTCTTTGGGTTCGCTTTCTGAAGATTTCCGCTTCTTCTTTTCTTCTCTCCTCTGTTTAATTATTTCTTTCTGTTTACTCTGGAACAAAATTTGTAATTATATTTTATTTTTTATAATAAATATTGGGATGCCGCAATCAACATTATTGTGTGTATGTTCGTAAGAATATCAAGAAATATTTATATATTTAAGGTTTATGTATTTATTTAAGTATATGTTAATTTTCTTGCGTATATGTGTAGGTATATTTAATATTTTAGCTAAGACTTCGCATAATCATGTTTTCTCTTCTTGTTCTCACAAACATTTCTTTCTCATTTCTCCTTTCGCAGGTCTGCTGGAAGAAATTTCTTAAGAAATAAGCAGTACCTTTGTACTCATATCATAATTATGTCATATCTCTTTGTATTTTACTGTGTGTACATAAATAATAAATAAATAAATAAGAAACCCCTGCCCTGTACTCTGTCTTGAAGATTTATTTGAATATCCTGTAAGTATTAGTTTAACATGACATCCAGGATTCATGATGAGGACATGGTTTAGTTAAGAATATTGCATACCGATATATTATATGGATTCCAAATTCCACCCTGAAGGTTTATTGTTTGATCTTATGAAACATCATGAGGAGTTCTTTTTAGAATTGTTTTATGTCCACCAATAGAAATTTCATCTACAAAAAACGATAATAGTGAACCGATATTTTCACTAAAAGCGATAGATATTATAATCGAAATAAACAAACCCTTTTAGACTGCTTCTTTTCCTTATCAAAACCATAGTCGGTGCACTCTTCTAAACCCACAAAACCATGAAATTTGTCTGTCATGGAGGCCGGGAAACCATCCATCGCCACCGACTCCCATTTCATGTTGTTTAGTTTCTTACTCATTTTAATAGTTTTATATAAAAACCCGTAAAAATCGTGTTATTTTGACTAACATAACCTCAAAACAATGCAAGCAATTGCAATGTGACTTTGACATTGTGTTTGACAGTTCAGTTCAGTAATTTGGTTTGAAAGTCGCTTCGTTCAGAAATATCGAATCATTATCACGACTTTCCCAAAAGGGTAGGCCAGTTAATACAAATTCCAAGCTTCTGAAATGAAAGATTACATTAGATAAGCGGTACTTACCAAACTTTGATCTCTACGTCTAATATGTTGTCTCTACGTCTGTTTGCTTGCCTAATTATTAAGTTTTATCTTTATCGTGGTGGATATCGTCGGTATCACCATTATTTTCTTTGTCAGCCATTCTGTTCGTTATAAATTATTATTCTATCTTGAGGTTTTTACATTTTACATGGATAATTCGGGTTTAATCAATTCTAATTCTCTCACAAAGCCTGGCCTGTGTCCCAGCAGTGGGACCGAACATTTATTGGCTGGCTATGAATCTGAAATTCTCAAGACTTTATCAACGAACTGCTAATATTATACAAACGGCTTGAAAGAGGATGAAATTATTATGATGGCGTCTGGATAAAGCTGATAGAGATATAGGTACCTATAGAAGAAAAAAAAGATACTACGTCGACCCAAAATAAATTCGGTTTGAAAAAAAAAAAAGTCCTCCACTTTATCTCATAAATAGCAAATATTATATATCTACTGGTTCTTGGACTGTGTGAAAGATGATAGGCTAGAAAGGGGGTGACTACCTACCGAGATTACGACTATTATAGAAGTATGGAAAAAAAAGTCATGTCATCAACACCACCACAAAAATTTTATTGACCACAAAACATTGGGATATGTGCAGGAGTGATGATGAACTTTTACGGAGAGCTACCTTATTAGGTATCTGCTGTGCAAATAAAAAAGTAAACAATCTTAATCTGTAGTAATGCATGCTTAGATAGTGAGAAGTTTTTGAGATGTACGGCGTGCAAATAAGAGTAAAATAAGAGTAGTGATCATGGATTGGTACCAGGCAGTTGTGTTGAGGTGGGCCAGATAATAATTTATTTAATTTGAGTGAATAAATATGAATAATATAAAATAGCCATAGGCGTGTGCTAATTTGTCGATATTAATTTGAAATAAATTAGAAAAATACTTACATCAGCTGTATTACCAATTACAACTGGTCGGGAATTCGGGACTGAGCGGTTATTCGTTGAATTTGAAACTTCAATAAAACAATTTTATAATCTAAGCTTGAAAATAATAAGTATTAGTCTTGCCGCATATAGATTTTAGAAATACTTTTTGAGAAAATGGGCCGTGTCTGTAACCTACCATGCATGTCCACTGGACATGCATGGTAGGTTACAGACACGGCCCATTTTCGGATTGGAGGATCACATCTGTTTCTTTCTATCTTTAACGAAAATTGAAAAGCAGACACCGACTTTTTGTAAAAAGTTATTTTTTTTAGTTGTGGTACCTACCCCACACAAATTCGAATACCACTAGCTGCTGTAAATAACAGTGAATGAGTAAATGAATACATCGTCTAGATAAACTAAGTGGGTAAAATACGTAGTATTGAAGCTAACTCAAAAACTACGCAAGCAAAGTTAATAAAATTTATATGGGACCACCTCTAAAAATTGATTGCGGTACCTACTAAGCACGACACTGGTAAACTTGTAAGACGGAATAGAGAGTCGCCGGACACTCTCAGGATTTGCTATGATTTTCTACAAGTTGTAACTTACAAAGATTTTTTTGTTATACAAAATCACGAATAAAAGTGTAAAAATATGAGTACTTGTGAAGTAAAATAATGATACTTGGTAATGGGTGAATATCCCGGCGGCAAATTATACGTGTCCACGTTGAGAATCGAGGTGTTAAATGATAGGATGTTTTTTTTTTTATATTGTACTAAGTAACTTGGTTCAATTAGGGCCACATTTTTTAAAAATATAAGTGTATGTAAATAATAAGAGGAAAAAAAATCACCTTAAAATTCAAGTTAGGTGGCTTGTCCCAGCTCCATTTTTAAAGTATAATTGTGTTCACCAAAGTAACAATTTGAGGTACAATAACAAATAAACAATTTCGTTAGTATATGCATAAGACACATTATTTAAAAACAATTAAAACATATTAGAAAATCTAATTTAAAAGCACAGGATACTCGATCAAAGTTTGTCCAAGCAAAAATCTAAATTTTGGTGGCACAACCTACTATAACATAAAGTTTCGTGCGTGTGCGTTCAATCGTGTTTTATTATTTCGCACGTCTAAGGCGTGCGCGTAATAGGGGTGTGATTAGTGCTGTGATTTCCCGCCAAAAACGTAAGTATCATCTTGGGTGACACGGGGGACAAGAATTGTTTAATTTTTGGTGGATCGATTTGCTATTGATTTTAAAGTGTTTTAATAGTAAGCTACACGTTATAGGTAGTGATTTGGGGTTACGCATAAATCAGTTAAGTATATTAAATTAGTTGTAACTTAAAATTATGAGTTTATCAGAAAAATCATAATAAATATTATGTTTTAACAATAGAGAGTTTTATTAACCTATGAAAGTAATTGATAAATCCCGAGAATTTGTGAGATTGGTTACATTGAGCTTTATTAATTAGTGAGATTGAGGTTTGTGACAGAGAAATCCAATTTTGGTGCCACTGATTTTCAATTTTGGTGGACACTTTCGATTCAATTTTCAATTTTTAGCCTTGTATTAGGTCAATATCAACATAGTGCATTTTTCTTCAATTTTGGTGGCCACACTAGTCTTTAAACTAAAATATCTCAAAAAGTTATCGAGATATTCTCAGACCTCTTGAAGATCCTTCTAGCTTGGACTTTCTACTCTTACACCAGGTTCTTATTTTTCACGAAAACAGAAGAAAAAATTTCGCCACCAAAATTGAAGAAAAATGCACTTTGTTGATATTGACCCTAATACATGGCTTGTAAGTTTTGATAAACAGGGCACTGGTGTTCTGCCTGTAGGAAGAAGCTTACTCAGCAGTACCTACTCGGTGCCCCACATCATGACATTTGATCTATGCACACGTGAAACGTCAGATTATTTTCGTGCTTAGTTTAGGTACTGTAGGTAGGTACCTACCCAGTACACGAGTACAGTAGGTACTTACGGGAAAGTTCTAATGTTATTTATTGTGCATCGGGTCAGGTCAAATGCGTAAAGTCACAAAATGGGTTTTTACGTTTCACAACTTAGATCATAGATGATTCACGTTAATTAAATAAGTTTTATTGATAATGGCCTGCTAATAGGGATACTAGTGAAATAACAATAATAACCTAATGTCAATGAGTTTATCAAAAACCTTGGTCCAGTGGGAAAAACACAATGATTCTGAGATTACTTACGGAAAACCCAATAACCCTGACCGACCCGTGGACGATGTCTCAGCAGCTCCGCTTGCGATTATAAAGCGAAAAGTTAAAAACGAGATTATCTGTGCAACTGTAGTGTAAATGTAGTATTCAGCTGCATTCAGTTAGACTGGAAGCCGACCCCGAACAGTGATTATGATGAGGTTCAGTGATTGCAACTGATTTTATTTATCAGTGTAATAACTTTGGTGGAAGGAGCTCGTGGCTAAGTAATAACAGCGGCACGGGTCGATCCGTTAGGTTAAGCTACGCTTGCCGGGGTTGGTCCGTGGATGGGTGACCATCTTTACAAATCGAGACTCCTCCGTGCCTTGGAAAGCACGTTAAGCCGTTGGTCCCGGCTGTCATTCGGTGATCTTTGGAAGTCGTTACGGGTCGTCAGAAGCCCAAAAGTCTGACAACCAGTCTTACCAAGGGGTATCGTATTACCCAGTTACTGGGTTGTGGAGGTGAGATAGGCAGTCGCTCCATGTAAAATACTGGTATTCAGCTGCATCCGGTTAGACTGGAAGCTGACCCCAATATAGTTGGGAAAAGGCTAGGCAGATTGATTGAGTGCAATAACTTTGGTGAAAGACGTGCTTCGCTTTTCTCTTCTTCTTGAAGAAACTATCTCAAAATATAAAAATATTACGCCATGAACATGGAATAGGGTCCAAGCTGCTGGGGAGTTTGTTGCGCCACTACTACTTCCCAGCTAAAGCACTAGAAAGTGGTGAAGGGCGTTTTGGGGGACTGTCTTATGTAATTTTGACGTTCGAAAAGTGCTGATTCTCAGCCTAGTTTGAATAAATGACTTTCGATTTGATTTGGTGTTTAGGGAAAGGAGCCGCTTAGCTTCTTTATCCAGGATTTAGATACAGCTTTCTGTATCACGCCCGTGATCCAACTGTCAAGCGAGAGCCTCTCCAGGTGTTGGTCGAAGCCCTTACTTGGCTATTACTAATAACATTGGCTGTAACGACTGTCGGTACAATGTAATTAAATGATAATCATTTAAGTTTATAATTATGTAGTTTGACGTTAGTAGGTATTTTAACAGCGGGTGATAAGATAGCACACCCCACGTATCTAGTAATCTTGCAAATCTGTATCCTTATCAGAAAAAACTTGGTAGGCACTCTCACTATCTACGAGATAAGTGACTGCTCTCATATCGTATATTTCACGTCAACTGGGGGATCCTCGAGAAGTGGGGGAAATAAATCTCGATCGTTGAAGTGACTGTCAAAATAAATACGTGATTTTGTTGATAAATAAGATCGATGTTGTTTTGATATAGGCCCATGAGTGGCTTTAAAACTCTGACACTATACCCCATTTGAAGTAAGATTAGACATTAAAACAAACCCTTTTACAGTCCGTGCAACCGATTTTGACTTCGATACCGTAGGCATAAGGATAGCATTAAAAACAAAAAAAGTTACACAATACCAACTATCTACTGCGGCTGCCATTTGTCATGCCACCAACGCAATAGAATTCAAAATCGGTTGAACGGAATGTAAAAAAGGCTTATCTATACGTCTAATCTTATTTCAAATGGAGTATAGGTTAGTCATTAACCACAAAAAAGAAGATTACCAGGTATGGCCCAGTATAAAATGGCGAGGAGTGCAACAGACTCTCGGCTTCGTTAAGCATCTTTTTACATCCGATAGGCTGGTCAAGCCAGAAGATATGCAATATTATAGAGGATATGCCGTATTTATTCCACAGCGCTGTGCTATCCGTATCATGGTGTGCCGAAGATCTGACGTTTCCTCCTGGATTCAAGTTTGGAGCGGCCACTGCTGCTTACCAAGTTGAAGGTGGCTGGAATGCTAGTGGTAAGGAGCCTTTATAAATTAGAAACACATCTCAAACACTTATAATAAATAAATGAAATTATATTATTATTGTACAAAGAGAAACATATTAATTATACAGTAAAGATGAATATACAAGTGGTCGTCCAAATCAGGTAGAACAGCTGGTTCCTGAACTAGGTAAAAAGATACTTGTATCTCAGGAGCCAAAATTCCTCACAAACAATGATTATTGTAACTATACTCCATAGGTTTAGGTAGTTAAAAAATGGTAAACAAAAAAAACCACGTGACTCATAAATGCTAAACCTTTTATTTCAAATGTTAAAATCATATTATATAGAGTCACATATTAATAGGCTCTATTCTGAATCTGAATCTGATGAACTATCTGTTACATTAATAATAAAGCGTTCAGTGGTATCATCAAGTATACCTATGTTTTCACGGTGAGATTTGTACAGAATAGGATTAATAACCAGTTCTCTCGAAGGACGCCGTAGTCCACCACACGGGCCCATGCGGGGTGGGGAGGTCACATGTCCTTTACCTAATCGTGGAGGTAATTTAATGCACCTCAATTCCAAAAGTTTCATACAATGAAATCACGACAGCACTCATGATGAAGCCACAAATACACATCTGAGAAATAAAATAAGTATGTGAACTTTTCAGACAAAGGTGAGAGCGCCTGGGATCGGTTAACCCATCAACATCCAGAAATGATTAAAGACCAGAGCAGTGGAGACGTCGCCTGCGACTCTTACCACCGATGGCAGAGGGACATCGAGATGGCTGTGGAATTGGGTCTACATTTTTATAGGTAACTAATAATTATTTTCTCTCTAGAAGTGAAAATAACCAAACAGTAAGTTATCCCTTGAGGACTTAACCAAGGACAAAAAAAAAAAAAACTTTAGTTTCGGAAGTCGGTGTCAAAAAACGTAAATTGAAAAGCAAAGACACCGACTTCCGAAATTAAAGTTATTTTTCAGTTTTTTAGTGTTTTTTTTGGTAGTCGGTTGTTTTTTTTTTTGTAAAAAGTTTTTATTTTTCACTTTTTAGTTGTGGTACCTACCCCATACAAATCCGAATACCACTACCTGCTATGTAAATAACAGTGAAGGAGTCAAACAGGATATCGTCTAGATAAACTAAGTGGGAAAAATACGTAATATTGAAGCTAACTCAAAAATTACGCAAGCAAAGTTAATAAAATTTATATGGGACCACCTCGGAAGCATGACTACCAAACAAAAAAAGAATCATCAAAATCGATTCATAATTGGCGGAGTAATCGCGTAACAAACATACAAAAAAAAACAAAAAAAAACATACAGACGAATTGAGAACCTCCTCCTTTTTGAAGAAGTCGGTTAATAAAACGGCTAAAACGGCGAGGCCTATGTCCAGACAGAATATGGATTGTGATGATGCCAAATGACTACTTCAAGAATTCTTGACGATAGTAGACGGAGATAAATTTAAATTTTAATGTACCTAAACCGTTCTATGTTGCCCAATCAATCTGCCTAGCCTTTTCCCAACTATGTTGGGGTCGGCTTCCAGTCTAACCAGATGCAGCTGAATATCAGTATTTTATATGGAGAGACTGAATATCTGACCTACACAACCCAGTAACTGGATAATACGATACCCCTTGGTACGACTTTCGGGCTTCTAACGACCCGTAACGGCTTTCAAAGATTCCGAATGACAGCCGGGACCAACGGCTTAACGTGCTTTTCGAGGCACGGAGGAGTCTCGGTATGTAAAGATGGTCACCCATCCACGGAACAACCCCGGAAAGCGTAGCTTAACCTGATGGATCGAACCGTGTGGCTGTTATTACTTAGCCACGAGCTCCTCCTCCGTTTTATGTTGCTGATGTAGATTAATCGTAATGCTCGAGTTGTTAATGATGCTATGGTTACCTTACGTTAGTAAGCCACTGGCCATGTTTAATGAAGAGCCAAATTCCTTTAATCTCAGGTTCTCAATATCCTGGCCTCGTCGCCTGCCGTCTGGTTATTCCGACCACATCAGTGAGGATGGTAAGAACTACTACAACAACCTGATCGACGGTCTACTGGAGAAGGGCATCGAGCCCTTCGTGACTCTGCACCACTGGGATATGCCACAGTCACTTCAGGATCTGGGTAAGTCAGATGAGCTGCTTAAAAGATACATATAATTATGTAATTAAACAAAGTAAACTAACAAACAACGGCCTATAATGTTCCTACTGTTAGGACTCGGGAATCCTGCCTGTAAAAGGGAGTGGGCCGGTCCACTTGAGCCCAGCACGGTTTAATGGATGGATTTCATTCGCGTCACCGACATGCTCGTGCCGTAGTGCTGTACTATAGACATAGATGGCGCTAATACCAGTTTTAAGCTTTCACTAAAGACGGCAGTTCCCATGACTGCATGTCTGTCCGTCTGTCCGCGGCTTAGCTCAGAGACTGTTCGTACTAGAAAGCTGTAATTTGGTATGAATATGTCATATAAATCACGCCAACAAAGTGGTAAAAAAAAAGGGTAAAAATAATTTTTTTTAGGGTAGCTTCCATACACGTAAAGTGGGGTCGGATTCTTTTTTTCTCGTCAATCCCGTAGTATGAGTTATCGTTGGAAAGGTCGTTTAAAAATAATGTGAGTTTTTGAAAAGCATTTTTGGATTCAGGGATCCGTTTGAGAAATATTAAACTTTAAAGTGCTAATTTTTGTTAGAGTCAAGTGTCCCCCCCCCTTGCCAGGTAAATGGTTGGTTTTGGGTATGTAAATAATTCACGGCAGTAGTATATATAACGAAATTAAAAGGAAAACTATCACCGCTACGTAGGCTCCACAAGTTACCGAGTAATAATCGACCAACTTAAATTTTCAGTTGCAAAAACATGTTCAAACAATGTTAAGTTTGTTGGATAAATTCATCCCAACTACGGAACCCTTCATTGTTCGTGGTCCGACATGCACTTGGCCGGTTTTATTTATATTTTATTTAACACTTATGTTATTTTGTTTCAATAACTTTCAGATAATATTTACAATTTCAGTCATTAGCTTCTTCTAATTTAAATAACTCTCGCTCTCACATTATCTTACATTATGTAGTGTTATTATTTATTGTGTCAATATATGCTTTCTTAGATTTTCTAGCTTATGTAACAATAGAAATTACAATGTATCATGTAATTCATATACGTTTAAGATATCTAGGATGATAATTTTGTTGTTTGTTTGATAAATGCCACGTTTACACCTGAGATAGGCACTTTTGTTAGATGCGGTTCTGGGTTCGATCTGGTTCACTCTGGTCGAGCAAAGCATTAAAGCTCGTGCAGACTGGCGGACTGGCGCCACTTGTCGCATGATACGATTCTGCGCTAAATATCCGTAGACCAATTTCTATGGAAACACACGCGACGTTATAGGGACGCGACGCCATAAAAAAATGTGTCGCGCTGCCTGTCGCGTGAAAGGTGTTGCGTGGCGACTTGTCACGCCAGTCTGCATGAGCTTTGGGTTTCTCCGTTAGAAAATTCTGAAGTAATGATGCCAAGAGATTCGTTCTCGATTACCCCTAAATGGGAGTAGGGAGCGGGACTTACTTACAACTGCTGGGACACCCCCCAGCAGCCTATATTACTGCCTACCCTTTGAGGGAATACTGACAGACGAAATTGTTATGTTATTGACAACAGAAAAAGACTAAAACTTAACTTACTTTAACAATGATAGGTAACGGTACATCGAAATCGATTCAGGCGTTTACAAACTTATCGTGGAATAAACAAATTCACATCGTGTTCGCCCATGCATATGCGCATGCGTTTGCACATGCGCCCTGAAAACATAACACTCCTTTTTTGGGCTGTCGTGTTTAAAATATGATTTCTCACATTTTTTCACATTTTTTTCCTTGCAGGTGGCTGGGCGAACCCCCTCGTGGCAGACTGGTTCACCGACTACGCGAGGGTAGTCTTCACCCTCTTCGGCGACCGCGTAAAATGGTGGCTTACCATCAATGAACCGTTGATTATTTGTGACGTGGTTTATAATTCCGGTACTCTGGCCCCGCCAATTGTAAGCCCTGAACTTGGTGCTTACATGTGCAATAAGAATGTACTAATAGCACATGCTAAAGCTTGGAGATTGTATGATGAAGATTTTAAGCCGAAATATCATGGTAAGTTAGGGAGAAACCAATAAACCAATATTATTGAAGATCTCCTACGGTTTCGCTCACATAACTATGTATGTATCCATACTATCCGTACTTAATATTATAAACTCGAAAGTAATTCTGTCTGTATGTTACCTTTCACGCCTAAACCACTGAACGGATTTAGATAAAATTTGGCAAGAAGATAGATGGCATCCTGGAGAAGGACATAGGCTACTTTTTATCGATATACACCGCGGGCGAAGCCGCGGGCGGAAGCTAGTTCTGTATAAATAAGTCACCGGAAAGGGAAACCACTTTTTTGGCGCAGCTGCGCAGCCGTGAGGCGCTATTGTTGTTTCACTTTTTCATTTTGTTTTTCACGATCTGTGTCCAAATAAACGATATTGTTTCTAAACTTGAAGTCATAGTATATTCAGCAAGAAATTAATCTACTGACGATGGTTTTTATAGTTCCCTGTATTTGAAGATGTTGGTTACTTATTTGAACTTATACTTTGGCAACTGTCAGCCTAGCAGCTGGATGAGATTTTCCGAAATTTAAGTTAAAATGTGTATGATTTGAGATGTCTATGTTCAGCAGTGGACTGCTATAGGCCAATATAATGATGATGATTTTTCTGTATCTGCATCAGAAATGGTACCGCTTCTTCCTCTGGGTTCATAGCTACCAGCTATAAATTACATTATAGCATACATTTTCTTAGTGGTGGCCCAGTGGTAACGGCCACGACTTACGAGTCGTAGGTCGTAGGTTCGAACCCTGACAGGCGCTTTACTTTGTGTAAATTATTTCATCGCCACTGCTCTCAAAAACGGTGAAGGAAAACATCGTGAAGAAATCGGCATGTCCTAGAACCAAAAATTCGAAGACATGTGACATCTACCAACCCGCACTGGGCCCGCGTGGTAGATTACGGCCCGCTCCCTCTCATAGAGAGGAGGCCTGTGTCCCAGCACTGGGAACATTATAGGCTGATTATGCTATGCTTATGATTATACATTTTCTTACAGGTAAGGTGTCACTAGCCAACTACCACATTTGGTTCGACCCTTTGACGCCAGCAGATGCAGAGCTTGCAGAACTGGCTAGAGAAAACTGTGTAAGTTACAATTAATATACAATGTGGAGACGACAATCCTACTAATATTATAAATGTGAAAGTTTGTGTGTTTGGATGTTTGTTACTCAATCACGCCAAAACGGCTGAATGGATTTGGATGAAATTTTGCAAACAGATAGTTTATAACCTGGAATAACACATAGGATACTTTTTATCCCGATATTCCCACGGGATCGAGACTTACACGAGTGAAACCGCGGGGTGCAGCTAGTACAACAATAAATGAAAAGGTTCTCTGCCCTTTCGCCGAAAATTGTTTGCCAGATTTTCACTTGGCAGCTAACGTTTCGCAGAATTTTATTCCGCCGAATAATCATTTGCCAACTTATCATATAATTTTGTTTTATTTCCCAACCTTACAGTCACCAACTGTAAGTATGGTCTGCTTTTCATAATGACTTTTTAAAATGCCAACTTTCAAGCAGAGTTCAATTAAAATGAGTGAGTGTATTGAAAAGTGCTCAGTGAGTGAGTGTTTTTTACTTTACCTTTAATGTGATGTAACCCAACTTAACTGTTTCCTTTTGCAAAAGCGATTCGCTTCTGGCACATCGCCGGCCGCTGCCGCGGCACGCTCGCTTCGCTCAATCGGCTCGTGCGTTGTTTGTCATACTCTAACCTAACCTAACCTAAGATTGAAATGTTTGACAAATGATAAATGTTGTCATACTCTAACCTAACCTCGTAACCTAAGAGTGAAATGTTTGATAAATGATAAATGTCCCAAACGTTTTGTGTCCTTATAATAATCAGCTTAACAATAATTCTACCAAAAGAAACGTTGTCATACAAGAATTTGCTAATCATTAGTTGTCAAAGTGAAACATCGGCGAAACGTTGTTTGGCAAGTGATAATCTGCCAAATTTTCGGCGAAAAGGCAGGATACCAAATGAAAACACTGGCAATACTAATGCATAAAAGTATTTTGGAACTATCAAATAAATCATCATAGTCATTTTTTCAAACAAACTAAATAGTAGTGATGGGCCGACTATGGGGTTTGCCGATCTTTGACTAGCTATCGTAACTAAATTATTGGATATATTTGATTAATTTTTTGTATGTAGACCGAGAACGTCATTAGATATACGGAGTTTTATTTTTTGTCGTATTGTCGCCTCCACTTTGTATATGCATGTACGATGAACTATAGATAAACTAAATATTAAATAAGTAAATACTGCAAAGATAGAGCAATAAGACCAATTAAGCAATGAAGATAATGCCCAATTTACAATCGTCATAATTGTAAAGAAAGATAGTAGTATTCTATTAGTTTGGATAGAAAGTTTGCTAATAATATTATCTAGGTGTTCTTAAAAAAATGTGCTTCTGGCGTCTTATCTTTAAGTGGTTTTCGACATTGCTCAACCATACTTACAGAAGTGATAGAACCAGTCTAACCAAGGGGTATAACCAGTCTAACCAAGGGGTATCGTATTACCCAGTTACTGGGTTGTGGAGGTCAGATAGGCAGTCGCTTCATGTAAAATACTGGTATTCAGCTGCATCAGGTTAGACTGGAAGCCGACCCCAACATAGTTGGGAAAAGGCTAGGCAGATTGACTTACAGAAGTGATAGAAATCCTGTGCCCTGTTTATCAAAACTTACAAGACTTGTATTACCAAACGTCATTATTTAGTTCACAAGTACTTATTTTGACACTTTTTTTCATTCGTCATTTTTTTTTTATCAAAAAATTATTTGTAAGTTACAACTTGTTGAAAATCATAGCTAATCCTGAGAGTGTCCGGCGATTCTCCATTCCGTCTTACAAGTTTACAAGTGTCGTGCTTAGTACCGCAATTCGATTTTCTTTTGTTAAATGTGGTAAAAAGAGAGAAATGACCTGATGTCCGTGTCCCAGCAGTGGGAACATTAAGGCTGATTATGAATATGGAGATGAGCTATGAATTTAACGAAAATTTATATTCTAGGTAACTTGTGAACGTGTAGACTTGTAACTTTTAATAAACAGGGCCCAGGATCTTGATGAGTAACATCTTTCCTCTCGGTTTCCTGTAATCTGTGGGAGTGATTGAAAAGGGACGGAAGTGTGTAACAGGAAGCCAGGGAAGCGCGCGCGTTGGCTGTCAGATAGTAGGTACCAACCCATCTTCCGAGAGTTGTACTGCCAGCCAAGATATCAGATGTTACACATCTTGGGGCTTCAAACAGTCAATTTAGCAGAATCATAATATGAAAATATTATGAATCATCGTAAAATGTCACAAACTGACAATTCATAATAATTATGATCTGCGTGTAATTCATATTACGAAATAATTCATGTGTTTGACAGTTTTCTATGGAGATTCGTAAAGTGATCCACAAATTATGAATTGCTTTTATGTCAAATTAGAGAAATTGCTAATGACAGCTGGGATTCAGGAAATGAACTGCTTTTAGAGGAATTGCTAATTTGGCCGGTTTAGGCCCCCTTATGCGACTACTGTACGGCTCGCTTATTTTTCAGGTTGGTAAATACACGCATCCAATATTCTCCACAACAGGTGGATGGCCGCCATCTTTAGAAAAACACATGGAGGAGGTCAGCATAAAGAGAGGTTACAACAAATCCTCATTACCGGCGTTTACTCAAGAAGAGATTGCATTAGTTAAAGGTACTACCATATACAAAAAAAATACGATTTACCTCAATGTTTCGTTATGATAAGAATGATATTTTAAGACTTTGATAGGATACTGTCATAATCTCGTTATGCAACTTATGATAAATGTATGGATGTATTTGGTGTGAATGGTTTTGTTTGACATCATTCTCAGAATCCCCGAAACACCCCCGATCCATCCTTCCCAGATTACTGGAATCTCGATTCGCACCTATTTAACACTACATGACTAAGTATTAATAAAATAACTAGCGATATATAAGGTATATCTATTCATAAACGAAATCTCTGCTGTACTCATCTTTATGAACAACTAGCTTCCAACCGCGGCTTAGCCCGCATGGTAGGTCGATAAAAAGTAGCCTATGTCCTTTCCCAGGCTCTAGACTATCTGTGTACCAAATTTCATTTAAATCGGTTCAGTAGTTTTGGCGTGAAACCGCGACAGACAGACAGAGTTACTTTCGCATTTATAATATTAGTAAGGATAGTTATTTTTTATGCAAGGCTGCAAAGTTGTTTATTGGTGCGAGTACTTGTATTGAAACCTAAGCAAACGAAGGGCGAATAGTTCAAATATAGAATCCTGAGCGTTGCGAGGGTTTCAAAGGTACGAGATGCTGCCGAGCGAAACACAACTTTTCACCGCACTACAGCGAGGAAAATGCTAGGTGTCCCTTTGCAATGAACAAATATTCAATTTTATAATAACAATTATTATTATAAATAGTCGGGCAGCGACGAGATAGTTTTTCGCTGATAGCCCAGCGACAAAACTATCGGAACAAAACACTCGCTGCTCGCTGCTCGCTGCTCGCTGCTCGCCAACTCGTTTTCAGTTGCTAGCTCTACTCGCTACTCGTTAATCGCCGGTGGTGGGACAGCTGCCTTATTCAAGTTTATTTGTCCAGGAACCTACGACTTCTACGCAATGAACCACTACACGAGCCGTCTGATCCGCCAGGCGAAGGAGGGTGAGACTTTCTCAGCCTGGCCTCTCGGGGCCGCTGTGGATCTGAATGGTATTGTGGAGAGACGGGAGGACTGGCCCGTAGCGACTGCTTGTTGGTTCTATGTAAGTATTTATTGAAAGCCTTAAGGCGTTAGGCGTTATGTGGCAAATAGTTTTTGTCAAAAATTATGAGCTCGTGGCTATGTACTAACAGCACGGGTCGATCCATCAGGTTTAGCTACGCTTGCCGGGGTTGGTCCGTGGGTAGTGACCATCTTTACATACCGAAACTCCTCCGTGCTTCGGAAAGTACGTTAAGCCGTTGGTCCCGCATTTGTGGATCTTTGGCGGTCGTCTTTGGGTTACGAGTCGTCAGAAGCCCGAAAGTCTGACAGCCAGTCTTACCAAGGGGTATTGTATTACCCAGTTACTGGGTTGTGGAGGTCAGATAGGCAGTCAGTCAATTAGTATTCAGCTGCATCCGGTTTGACTGCGGAAGCCGAACCCAACATAGTTGGGAAAAAGCTAGGCAGATGAATCATGAGTCCGGTCTTGACCTCGATTTCGCCTCGTGAAAGGTGATGAGGTTTAAGATTAATCGAGAGCACCTAGAAGATACGCGTTCTCTTCTCTCTTACTCTTCTTTCTGTTGTAAATGGATCTCTGGACTCTAAGGCAGCATAAAGCCAGAAAATCAGTGACCCTATAAATCTTGGAATATCAATGCCTCTTAAAATTTGCTTTGCTCATTTAGGCGGCCTGATGCATACATTGTGTCACTATTATGTTTGTTACAGTTGTTCATAGTTTAGAGGTATGGGGGCGTTCATAAAATACGTGAGATGTTTAAGGGGGGAGGGGGTCGAGTCAAATCTCATCTAATCTTACGTTGGAGAGAGGGGGGGTCTCGGCAAATATCACGCAATTTTTTTTCTGATTGAAACAAAAAAAAATATACTATTTTGGTCCATTTCATCCAGATTGTACACGCTTAAGATTGAATCTTATGCGTTATCGTAATACGATTAAGATCATTCACTAATTCGTTCGAAAGAAAATAATTTCATTCATACTTCGACGTTATACATCTACTGACTGTCAAACCATCATATTTGTTTTATACCAAATAGCTCAATTTAATCTGAATTTACGGTACAGTGTAGCCCGTCCTTTGTTTTCGCGCCACTGTCAGCCGAACGCGCGACTCGATGAACGGGAGCGTACAAGCTGTCTCCAAGTCTCCATGGACTGAATTAGAGTAGATATTCTTTTTTTAATCACAGTAGTTACGATTAAAGTATTCTATTGTTAAATTTTTATTACACTTATAATTAAACTTCTCAGCAATATTGATTACTAGTCTTAACTAGTCCTAAATAAAAGCACTAAGCAAATCTTTTTTTTTCTTTTTACAATAACAATCCAACGCGTTTACGTAAGAACCCCACATTTTGAAAAATCTCATGTGAGATTGGGGGATGGGGGAGGGGGTTGAATAAAATCTCACGACATCTCACCAGGGGGGGAGGAAGGGACAGAAAATTAAAAAAAACACCTCACGTTATTTATGGACGCCCCCTATGAGGAACTGTATGTAAAGTTCATTCGTTCTCTATGGAAAAGGTAGGATTCTCTGACCAGTCGGGTATCGTGTCTGGCCGACAATTGATGCCATGAAGTCTTATATAAATGTCGATCGCGTGGTAAACTCTATTTGCGCGATGCAGGATTTATGTGACGTCAGGTCTTTGATGCGTAGTTCGCATGTGGCGATGTAGATGCCGCCACAACAGTCTGAATTTTAGTGAAAGATGATAAATACACGATAAATCTTAGCTACAAAACAAGCAATACTTTTTTCAGGTCTACCCCGAAGGCATCCGACGACAGCTGGTCTGGTTGAAGCAGCAATATGGAAACATGGAGTTTGTCATCACAGAGAATGGTCTCGCTACCTATGCAGGACTCGAAGATCAAGACAGAATCGATTACTATAACAATTACTTGAGACAGGTAGGTGATAATGATGAAAGAATGAGAGATATGGAAATATGAGTGATACTTCAAATTTTTCCAGTGTCCTAAACAATTCAAAGCAATCCGAGTGGTGGCCCAGAGGTAAGGGCCGCGATTTACGAGTTATAGTTCGCTACCCTGACATAGCAGGCACTTTACTTTGTGTAAATTATTTCATCACCACTGCTCTCAAAACGGTGAGGAATCCGGCATGTCCTAGAACCAAAACTTCGAAGACTTGTGACATATTCCAACCCGCACTGGGCTCGCATGGTCGATTACGGCGCACTCCCTCTCGCAGAGAGGAGGTCTGTGTCCCAGCAGTTGGAACATTATAGGCCGATTAAACCTAAACAATTCATTCATTATTTTCAGATTTTGCTGGCCATAAAAGAAGATGGAGTGAATGTTACAGGGTACACCGCGTGGACGCTCATGGATAACTTCGAATGGATGGAAGGATATGTGTAAGTATAGTTATTATTTGGTACTTAATTCCAGTACGACATATCGAAACTTTTAACAGTTTCAGAACTAAAAAATGCACATAGATAATAGAATACACTTTACACCCAAACAGAAGCATTTTGGTCCACTTAAATCAGAATCGGAAAAGTCTGGAAATATTATCACCAGAGCCTAAGGCGCGGGATATAAACAAGAGGTGTGGTGCGGGCGAGACGACGCGACGGTGCGGCGTGGGCGTTGCGCCGGTCCTTTCATATTTCATACAAAATGTGTAGGAGCGACGAGGCCCGGAACATCACAGGCGGCGGGGCGCGGGCGTGGCGCAGGCGAATTAATATCTATTGCTCGACATGGTTCTGCCAATGATTGTCAAGATCACCACGACTGGCAATAGAACCAATTGCAGATTTTTGTAGTAAGAGCAGATAGGATGTAATTCTTAAGGCTCTTGATGACATTTTACCGACTACCCACGTACGGGTAGGCACTAAGCAGTGGGTGGAGTGATGGTCCCACCATGTCACAAATAAATTGTCAAAAATTCTGTCATCTCAAAGTTCCCAATATAGCCTTTGTGATTCTGATGATTGACAGAATTAACTCTTAATTAAATCTTCCAGGACAAAATTCGGGCTATACGAGGTAGACTACTCAGACCCGCAGCGCACACGCACTCCCCGGAAATCAGCACGGTTTTACGCTGACTTGATAAAGAAGCATTCACTGGACCCGGTCACGCCACCCGACGTTACTAAAGTTTAAGATGTTATGTTATTTTTTATTAGAAGAAAAGATTAATTTGCTGATGGTATTTATTTAATAAATATAATTAATAATTAAAATGTTGCAAATCGTACCTACATATATATAATATTTATTGTTTAAACACCTTATCATATCAACCAAAGTCAAAGTCAAATAATTTATAACCACTACATCTACACAGCATCCACTATGTCAAAAATCAAGATTTTTGTGCCAACCGAAAGGTTCCGTACCACCTGTATAATATTTAACAGGACAATATAAAAAACAATTTAGAAAAAAAATACGTCGAAATAAACACATTTTTTGTGTCACCTCTTTTATTATTAATTTTATTTTTTATTTTTATACCGGCCCTATTGTTACTGTTTAAAAGATGCCAGCACAGCCCTGTGACAAACGAACGGACGGACGGGTGGACAGATGGACAGCAGAGCCGAGAGAGAGTAAATAGGTGTAATAGGTTAACAAAAAATCAAGGTAGGTGTAACGGAATAAAATATTTTTTTAATACTTTAAATACAATTAACAATAATATCCTAAAAAATATAACAGTCTGCTAATATTTACAAATTAAAGCTCATTCCGTGTAGTAGGCACATCCAGAGAGTGACTCTCTATAATGCTGGCGTAGTAATGCGCAGACGCACGGGCGGTGCGCTTGCGATTGGGATCGGCGAAGTCCACCTCGTAGAGACCGAACTTGACTCTGGAAAACAAAAGTAAGATCTTTTATAAGATGGTACGGCTAGGAATGAAGGTAAGGTAGGTATTGAGGTGTAGCAGAAAGAAAACAAGAATGATAATAAATGAAGGGCAAACAATCTCGTATTGTCCTGAATAATTGAATAGAATAAAATTGTGGAGCAAAGTTACAACGTTTACAACCGTTTGAAAGGTTGAGGCCGTAGACAAAGACATTTTAACAGCGATAAGCGAAAGTCGTTGTAGAAGTACGAAACGCTTTCGCAGCGATTGTCAACAGGATTGACATAAGCTTTTCGATAGCTTATGTCAGTCCTATACATTTTTGTCTTTTCCATCATCGTTATCGCGGATAGAATGTCGCTTTGTCTAGGGCCTCAGGTCGGCCACCTAGAAATGCTTATAACTTTTGAATCGGTGACCGACAAATTCTGATATTTAGTGACTGCTTCCGAGTAATTAGCGACAAAATTTGGGAGAAAACCGATCTTCGCTAGGTGCCCTAGCGTAATGGGGCCAAGCTGGGGAAATCTCTCCAGATCGGCTACCTATAAACCCTTATAACTTTTGAACCGGTGACCGACAAATTCTGATATTTGGCGACAAATTTCGACTTTGTGACAATTTTTTTGTGTTATCAAAATTAAAATCCTTGATGGTAGCCATGCCAGTGTCAGTCACACAAGGGTAAAGGAACCAAGCCAAGACCCCACAAAAGTAAAAAAATAAAAACCAAAGAAAATAAAATACATACGCATAACCATCCACCCACTCGAAGTTATCGATGAGCGTCCACGCGCTGTATGCTGTGACATTGATGCCATCTTCTTTTATTGCCAGCAAAATCTGGAAACAGAGGATATTATAGTATAGCTCGTTAGTACGAAGAACATGGTAGCACTCCTCCTCCAATCGAATTATAACAACTAAGGACCTTTGTTTTCCCTAATGGATATCCTCCGTCCGAGGAGAACGGAGGTTATGTCGACCTCCTACTGACTACCTCACGGTTCCTTCCACTACTATGACTTAAAGGCCCAAGAGAAACCCGACCTGCATATACTTCTAACGCCAATCAGTATTACCGTTTACGGAAACGCATTAATTTCCGATAGCAATCTAGCAGTAGCGTCAGTTGTTTCCTTTATCAATACAACAATTCATTCAGGATGCTGTTCGGGTTGCCACGCTGCTGCAGTGCGTCGGAAATGTTTGCGAGGAGTTGTGAATGTTTTTGAGGCTCCGGCGCAGCTCGAACGGTCTCCTAAGCGTCATTGCGGGGAAATTTGATTGCCCGCTCGTCCATTATTTGTCCAATCTGCATGTTTACTAACATAGTTATTAAGGTTAATTGTTTACTAACAAAATAAGGATGTTTGTTCTGAATTAAAATGATTATTATAATTATATTACCTATTATTATTTTGGTATCGGGGTTTGAACTAAACTTTGACTACGACCTAGGATGAAGATAGTCTCTAGGATGATGCACTTAATAATACCTTAGCACCATCTCAAAGCGGCAAATACAGTGCTTGGAACTTATCACGATTGAATGACATTGAAAAGGGGTTGCGGTCGGTATAATTTTAGTTTTTTTTTTTTTGTGAAAAATATACTTTTATTGATAAAACAACCACGCGTGAAAAGATCCTTGAACAACTTTTCATCATATTGTTGACTAGCTTCCGCAAGCGGCTTTGCCCGCGTGGTATGTCGATAAAAAGTAGCCTATGTCCTTCCCCAGGGTTCAATCAATCTCCTTGTCTTGTCGAAATCCGTTCAGTGGTTTAGGCGTGAAAAGGTAACATACATTCAGACAGTCAGACAGTGTTACTTTCGAATTTATAATATTAGTATGGATAATATGGTTTGACTTAGTTTCAGAGTTTTTTAGTTAAATCTGTCTTAGACTTTAGTGTATGGGCATGGGACTCACCTGTTCCAAATAATCCCTGTAATACTGAATCCTGTCCTGATCATCAAGTCCACCATAAGTAGAGAGTCCGTTCTCCATGATCATCATCTCCATGTCACCGTACTTCTCTTTCAGCCAGACCAGCTGCTTGCGAATACCTTCAGGGTTGACCTGTGGAATAGCATACAATATAGCTTAGTTTACGTCGTATAAATTCTGCAGAGATGAATAAAAAGTACACCCACATTTCACCAGGGGCCTAAGTATACTAAAAAATCTGCAGAGATGAATAAAAAGTACACCGACATTTCACCAGGGGCCTAAGTAGGTATACAAAAAAAATCTGCAGAGATGAATAAAAATTACACCCACATTTCACCAGGAGCCTAAGTATTCTAGTAGTACATAATTAGTTGACTATGCTCCCAGCTATGCTAATAGTCACATGTAATGATGAGGCTAATATTGCCAGTCCATGGGCAAAGCACCGGATTCCGGGTTGCAATTTGGAATTTCGTTATCCTCAGAATTGCGGAATCCCCAGGTTGGAAATAGAGTAGCTTACTCTATTTCAAATGGTTAGGAAAAATTCAATTAGTACCTACTCTGAGTAGGTACCGAACTTTTATTTTATTTTGGGAATGGGAAATCATCAAATGACTTCTTATAGATAGTTCCATCCACGAAGACGCGCCCCTCTCCGCTCCGCTCCGTACTAAAGTACAAGTTACAGTACGTAATCACGGAGTGGGGCGCTTCTTCGTGGAACGCACTATCTATACGCTCTGGGCGGAGCGGGGAGGGCGTGTTAGACTTTTACTGAATAAAACCCACCCGTGTTCCTTCAGCTGCCTGTTACCAAGGTTCCCGGTGACCCTTTCGGACTTTCCCGCAACCCCTTGCAGAAGTAGGTACCGACTTGGGGAGATATAAAAGTTGAAGTAGGTACTTACGTAGAACCAAGAAGAAGCAGAATTGGCCCAATCATCGTGTTTCTCTATTTTACCGTTGATATCTACAGCGTCACCTAGCGGCCAGGGCGAGAACGTTTCTCCCTCCTTCGCCTCGCGGATGATATGGCTCGTGTAGTGGTTCATTGCGAAGAAGTCGTAGGTTCCTGCAGAAGTTCAGGTATTTGAGGTATATCAAACAGTAGAGAGTAGATAAGTGGACCTAGACAAGACCCAGCATTTGTAACGTATTTTGAAAACGACTTTTTATCAACTACGACGACTTTTTGGGGTTCCGTAGTCTACAAGGAACCCTTATAGTTTCGCCATGTCCGTCTGTCCGTCTGTCCGCGGCTTAGCTCAGAGACCCTTGGTACTAGAAAGCTGTAATTTGGTATGGATATACATATAAACAACGCCGACAAAGTGATAAAAAATAATGTGAAAAATATTTTTTTTTAGGGTACCTCTCCTACACGTAAAGTGGGGATGGTTTTTTCTCGTTAATCCCATGGTGTGGGGTATCGTTGGAGAGGTCGTTTAAAAATCATGTGAGTTTAATAAACCATTTTTGGATTCAGGGATCCGTTTGCGAAATATTAAGCTTTAAAGTGCTAATTTTTGTTAGAGTCAAGTGCCCCCCTCCCTACCAGCTAAATGGTTGGGTTTGGATACGTGAAAAAATTCACGGCAGTAGTATATATCACGAAATTAAAAGGAAAAACTATCACCGCTACGTAGGCTTCACAACTTACCGAGTAATAATCGACCAACTTAAATTTGCAGTTGTAAAAACATATTCTCCGATACAGAATATATTATGGGAGAACATGTTTTTCAACTACAATGTTAAGTTTGTTTTATAAATTCATCCCAACTACGGAACCCTTCATTGTGCATGGTACGACATGCACTTGGCCGGTTTATTTTACGAATGTTACTTTGTCTTCACCCTCAGCGAAAAATCGGTGCAGGAGTCATATTTCTCTATTTCTAATTTTCTTTTTCATCATAATTTGATGAGTGAAACCGTCAGACTCTTGATAAATCATCACTACAAAGCTGTTTTACTTCAATAAATCAATTTAGCCTATCGCATTTCAGAGCTGGACATGGGCCTCTCCCACGCTTCCTAGTATCGTCCCACTGCACGGCAAAGGCATCCTACTCCTTTTTCTTCCCAATTCTGTCTTCTTCTAATGTGGGCCTTTTTTTTTTTTTTTTTTGGGTGGGAAATCTTCATATGACTTCTCCCGCTCTGGGCGGAGCGGAAGGGCGTGTCAGACTCTTACTGACTAAAACCCACCCGTGTTCCTTCGGTTGCCTGTTGCCAGGGTCCCGGTATCCCTTTCGAACTATTCCGCAACCCTGGCAGGCATCGGTCCTAACGGACCCCGTCAGGTGTGCTGACATCTCTTTGAGGCGCGCGTGGAACACGACGCTCCATTGACGAGCTACCCATTGCTCGCCGTCCGCAAGCCCGCGCCTATGGTGGCCGGGAATCCGCCTGGGATTCCCGACGCCCAGGGTGTCTCCAGCGGCGGCGGTTAGGGGCGTGAGGGCGCAGGCTTTGCCTCTCCCTCACGCGTTCCGCCTCCTCCTTCGCGAGCATCACTGCTTCGCAGAAGGAGGTGACCGCCTCCCATGCCCTCTCGCTCCGTACCATGGCCTGGACCAGGGCCAGACGCGAGAGGTCAGTGCCGCCAATCGCCTCCACGAGGACACGGCGGTGCTCCGCCCAAGCAGGGCACACCTCCACCGTATGCTCAACCGTGTTCTCCGGACGATCCGCACAGTGGTGACACCCGGGCGTTTCCTCCCGCCTAATCCTGCACAGGTACCTCCCGAAGCTGCCATGTCCGGTGAGGACCTGCGTCAGACGGAAGGTGAGGACGCCGTGGCGCCTCTCCAGCCACTCCTCAAAGAGGGGACTTATCGCCGCTCTAATGTGGGCCTGTCTTTATGTAGGAGTCAAGCCGAAGCATAATAACAATACGAGCCTATTTGTCCTACTACAGGGCCTAGGCCCTTTCTCATAAAGAGAAGGCTCGAGCATTGATCACCACGCTTGCTTATGGCGGATTGCCGACTTATAATAATTATAACGCGCTTATCGCACTGATAACGATCCAAGCCGAGTAGCGCCGAGTAGCAATTCTATGTGACGGGCGATTTGATTCACTCTGCGTCCAGCGCTCGTTGTGGCAACACGTCGTGTTCTGGTTTGCAATTGGTCAATCGTCATCCTGAGGATGCCTCGTTGAGAGGCGAAATGCGTGTCGATTTCTTACAGAGTTTTTTATGACTCTTGAAGAATAGCTAAGCGGAATAGGTTACTAAATCTATCTAAATGGTTTCTCATCTCACGATATTTTCCTTCACCGATGTCACTGATGTCCAAGATATTATTCTTTCTTTCTTTCTTTCTTACATATGAATTAAAAAAGTCACATTGGTACTTACCTATTTGATTTGAACCCACAACCTCGTGTATGAGAGGCGACGCTTAACCGCTGTGTAATCACACTTATCACGAAATTAAGCAAAGATTAAGGTTTCAAAATTAGGTAGCTCACAAACTCTAGGCAGTATAATTATTTGCTAATGCTATTTAGTTACCTCTAATTGTTTCAATCTCTTCCTGAGTAAATTCCGGGAGCATAGACCTGGGGTATCCTCTCTCTAAGCTCAGCGTCTCCATGTGTTTCTCTATGGAAGGTGGCCATCCTCCTTCCTTGGAGTATATAGCATGAGAGTACCTGCCTGCCTAAAAAATCAATTGTGATAACGTTTACTTATTTTAAGGAAGTTCTCAATGAGGTCGGTAAACATTTGTGGTGGCAACTACATCGCCACATGCGAACTATTCATCTAAGACCTGACGTCACACAAAAATCCGGACGTCACATAAAATCCTGCATCGCGCAATTAGAGTTTACCGCGCGATCGACATATATACGTTGGGCAGTTGCCCGCCAGACACAACACCCGTCTGGTCGAAGGATCCTCCCTTTTCTATAGAGGATGAGTGAATTTACACCTTGTTACTCATACCTCTAAAGTCTAAACATTGCCCATCCATCAAGCTGCATACCAAGAGCTAAGCTAAGTTAGTCCTCGTACCCACAGGCGATTATTTATCGCGCACTGGATTTTCAGCGTACTGCTTAGAGCCCGAGAGTTAGAAATCCGTTAAACATCTGTGTTACTCAGCCCTTTTTGTTACCTGGGGGCCTAAAACGGCCACATTAGCAATTCCACTAAAAGCAATTCATTTCCCAGCTGTCATTCGCCATTCCTCTAATTTGACACAAAAGCAATTCATAATTTGTGGACCATTTTACGAATCTCCATAGAAAACTGTCAAACTTATGAATTATTTCGTAATATGAATAGCACGCAGATCATATTATGAATAGTCAGTTTGTGACATTTTACGATGAATCATAATATTTTGCTATTATGATTCTGCCAAAGTGGCCGTTTTAAAACCCGACAGTTATTACATATGATGGTTCTCATAACTTACACAGTTCTCTCTGGCCAGTTCTGCAAGATCCTCATCTTCTTTTGTTTTGGGTTCGAACCACACTAATTGATTCGCTAACGAGACTTTACCTGTAAATTACAACATAGCATAACATCACGCCTGTATTCCCCGAAGGGGTAGGTGGAGGTTTACCTAATAGGACACCTATCCACATTTCGCCAGTTATGTTTTAGTCCCGAATGTCTGGCTGGGTTTCTAAAGGAACCCAGAACCTCATGCTCAGCAGTAGAGCTTGCGACCACCAGACCAGCAAGGCAATAAATTATTGAAAGTAATAAAGGCCTAACACAAAAACGTAGATACCTACTTGTTGCGTGTCTAATGTCAGTTTTATATCAAACTCCATACAGAAATGTCGTGTTTAAAAGATGTTTAGGCTAAACAACTGATAAACACGGTTTTGTGGTAATAAGGTAGATGTTTTTAAGATTCAATCGTAATTTTTGTTCCTAATTAATTATCATACTTATTATTACTTTAGTATTAAATCATCTCAATTACATACCTAAATACAGTAAGTTGAAAGTTTCGAATTGATGCGAGGGACAAAATTGTATGGCAATAAATTTTCGAGATTTGTTAATAACTTTCTAGTGAAGCTACTCCTATCTTACCATGATATTTAGGTTTAAACTCTTCATCATACAATCTCCAAGCCCTAGCATGGCCCAGCAGCACATACTTATTGCACAAGTAAGCGCCAACTTCAGGGCTATACACGCCAGGGGCGAACTGCCCAGTGTTGTACACGACGTCGCAGATAACGATAGGCTCGTTGAGAGTCAGCCAGATCTTCACGCGGTCGCCGAAGAGAGTGTACAGTACCCTCGCGTAGTCCTCGAACCAGTCTACTATGAGGGGGTTTGTCCAGCCACCTGAAAGATACAGTATACATAGCTTATCTTAGTACATACATTGTATGCTTCAAGCATGTTTGAAGGGATAGGCGGAGGTTAGGGGGCACGACTATGCTACTCATCATCTTCCTTTTCCCAACTATGTTGGGGTCGGCTTCCAGTCTAACCGGATGCAGCTGAATACCAGTATTTTACATGGAGCGACTGCCTATCTGACTTCCACAACCCAGAAACTGGGTAATACGATATACCCTTTGGTTCTTACCAAGGGGTATATCGTATCTGGTTGTCAGACTTTCGGGCTTCTGACGACCCTTAACGACTGTCAAAGATCCACGAATGACAGTGGACGAATGACGAGACGAGACGAAAGATGAGATTGTTTCTTCGCAACCATGCGCAAAAGGTGCGCTTCCATGGTGCGCAGGGTATGGAGCACCTCCAACAGTATCCTAAGCATGATTTCAAGTCACCTAGACTGTGTTTTCGTGAGTCGCTGTCGTGCGATCTCATATGAGTTGCCACAACGGTGACCCACTAAGTAAGTACTATTTGTTTGTTTTTGTGCAGCGTCAGTTCTTACTAATATAATAGTAAGTCTTACTAATCATTTTTGAGTCATGATACTTGAATAAAGATAATTCTATTTTATTAAAAAACTTTTTACAAAAAAAAATCCAACCGACTTCCAAAAAAAATACAAAAAAAGTGAAAAATAACTTTAATTTCGGAAGTCGGTGGCCAAAAACGGAAATTGAAAAGCAAAGACACCGACTTCCGAAATTAAAGTTATTTTTAACTTTTTTTGTATTTTTTTTGGAAGTCGGTTGTATTTTTTTTTGTAAAAAGTTTTTATTTTTCACTTTTTAGTTGTGGTACCTACCCCACACCAATCCGAATACCACTACCTGCTATGTAAATAACAGTGAAGGAGTCAAACAGGATATCGTCTAGATAAACTAAGTGGGAAAAATACGTAATATTGAAGCTAACTCAAAAACTACGCAAGCAAAGTTAATAAAATTTATATGGGACCACCTCGGAAGCAAGACCTATCAAACAAAAAAAGAATCATCAAAATCGATTCATAATTGGCGGAAGAATCGCGTAACAAACATACAAAAAAAAAAAAAAAACATACAGACGAATTGAGAACCTCTTCCTTTTCGAAGAAGTCGGTTAAAAATCTATCAGAGTTGACCAATAATTCGAAGACATGTCACTGATATCCGCCAAACCGCGCTGTGCTCAAGTGGTAACGGCAACTCCGTCATACAGACAGGATTCCCGAGTCCTAACAGTAGGAACATTATAGGCCGATTGTTTAGTTCTGTATCTTTTAAGCAGCTCATTTGACTTACCGAGATCCTGAAGTGATTGTGGTAAGTCCCAGTGGTACATCGTAACGAGAGGCTCGATGCCCTTCTCCAGTAGACCGTCGATCAGGTTGTTGTAGTAGTTCTTGCCGTCTTCATTGATGTAGTTGGGGAAACCAGATGGAAGGATACGAGGCCAGGATATTGAGAACCTGAAAAGTTTTTTACTATACGAACGATCTGCGAACTGTGCGAAATAGGTACTATAACTTTTGTAAAATGTTGTATTTTCCTATGACATAATGAAGAGCATGAGACATGAGAAGTGTTTAAAAGTTATACTACTTTGATTATTTCGTCGTCTGAATAATGGCTTGAATCAAGTGTAATCGCAATCCGAACGTACTGAATGCGAATATCTGAGGGCCTAAAACGGCCACATTAGCAATTCCTCTAAAAGCATTCCCATAATTCCCAGCTGTCATTAGCAATTCCTCTGACACAAAAGCAATTCATAATTTGTGGACCATTTTACGAATCTCCATAGAACACTGTCAAACAGATGATTTATTTCTTAATATGAATTGCACGCAGATCATAATTATTATAAATTGTCAGTGTGTTACTTTTTACGATGATACAATAACATAATATTTTCGTATTATGATTCTGCCAAAGTGGCCGTTTTAAGTCCACTGAATTAAGGAACTTAAAATGTGGAATACCGGAGCCTTATGTCCTATAGGTAGTTAAGTGTATCTACCGGATTTTAGGGTAGACACCGTTATCCTTGAAACTAGTGGTTTGGTGTCATCTATAATATACTTTTTCTATGGGACCAACCTTGAAATCGCGAAAAAAAAATCAGCTGTTCCATACATTTGTGTTCACTTAAATCGACAAAATGTATGGAACAGCTGATTTTTTTTTGCGATTCGATTCGAACCTAACGCCCTGTATATCTCTATTGGAACCTACGTGTTAACACGTAGGGTCCAATACAGCTGCGCGCGCGCAACATCCCTAGAGTCCCGCTCGAAATTCCTAGAGTCGCGTTCTTTTAATTTTTACACGTTTTGGGCACGAGGTTTTAGCATTTTTTATGGTATATATGGTTTACAAATGTAGTATAGGTATGGTTTATATGGTATGTTTATACATACCCCAGCTCCACGACTACGGTTTACAGTGTAGGAAAAAAATCGATGTCGAATCAATCGATTATTTTTTAGGCAAAAAATATATTTTGCCGGGGTGTGGCGCATCCGGCTCCTACAGTGGCCAGTAGGTGTTGAGGCAAGGAGCGCGTTTATTTACAGTATATACTGCCAGTTATGCCTTGAGTGTTAAGTACTTAGTATTTATGATTGTGGCTTTAAAAAAGAGAATCGCGACGAGAGGAGGTTGATATGACTAATAAGTACTAGTAAACAAAGTCCTCGACGAGTGAGTGCACTGCAATCCGCAGCTTACTTACATAAGTGTACTATCTTAAAGATTATCTTATCATTATATATCCTATACTCCATTTGAATAAGATTAGACGTATAGATAAGCCTTTTTTACATTCCGTTCAACCGATTTTGAATTCTATTGCGTTGGTGGCATGACAAATGGCAGCCGCAGTAGATAGTTGGTATTGTGTAACTTTTTTTGCTTTTAATGCTATACTTATGCCTACGGTATAGAAGTCAAAATCGATTGAACGGACTGTAAAAGGGTTTGTTTTAATGTCTAATCTTATTTCAAATGGGGTATAAGTGGATGCATTTAAAATATCTATTTTGTCAAATGCTAAAAAAGTTGTGTAACATTCTCACCGCCACGCATACGTCAGCAATGCTGCTTGGAGAGTCATGAATAGACCTTTAAGTGTTTCTGTCTGTTTGCTACCTTTTCACGCTTTAACTGCTGAACGGATTTGGATGAAATTTGTCACACGGATAGACCATGACCTGGGTTAGGATGTAAGATACTTTTTATCCCGGCAGTCTTGTGGAGATCTTCGACCGCCATGTTGACGAAGCCGCGGGGGGGCAAAAAATTGTTACCTATAAAAGTGAAGCCCCAGTTCCTCGGCCAACTCGACGTCCCTCTTCCATTGGTGGTAAGAGTCGCAGGCGACGTCGCCATTGGACAGGTCGGCGATTCTTTGTGGATCTTCGTGCACAAATCGGTCCCAGGTGCTTTCACTTTTGCCTATAAAGTTCATTGGAAGTTATAAAATGGGTGTTATTCTGATTTGACTAAGGCCGTTATGCGAAAAATGTCTTGTTTTTTTTTTAAATGCTTTTTCGGAAGGCTTACAGTCAAATAACATTATAATAACAATAATATTCGACTACATTGCTAATTAAAAGCCCCCACAAAAAAAAAAAAAAAAAATTATGGTTACTAATTTTACTTTTAGTAACCATTAATTTTTCAAATTTATTTTTTTATTTACAAAAAGTGTGATAGATCTTCACAAGATATTTTACATGGAACATAATGGGTTAAAGATTAACAATATCAATTATGTTTTTAACTGAAAATACATTATTGAGGAGGTGGGTACTCCACGCGCCAGAGGGCGCCTGTTGTACTCCCGTCGGCAGATAGGTTTGACATAACTTTATTCCTTTTTTATTGCGGAATAAAGTTATGTCAAAGGTACACAAGTTTATTATTATTGTGCTTGAAATAACGGGTGTAGGCCACGCTCGCCCCTTGAATCTTGCCCCTTTAATTAAAATGTCCCACTCACCCCGTTTTTTAATAATGTTGGTGTACTGACTCGCCCCTTGCGAAGGGGCGAGTGTTAAATTGACATTTAAATAATTATTTGGATGTACCGACTCGCCCCTTGCGGCATCCTTTGAAATTTAACCAAAAAAGGTACAGTCAGACAGAAAAATGCACACATTATGAATAACGCTATATTTGATTACTTTAATAACTCTATCTGTAATCTCACCAACTCGTGACACTTGTGATAGTTGTTGCTACCTGGCTTACCTATGCTAACAAAAGGAACCTTTTTCATAGGTCCAATGAATAAAACGTTAGGTAAAATATGTTACCCGTTGAGAAAATCGTATGAGAGTCGAATATATTATGATTGTTTTATCTTTCTATGTTCGTATTATAATGTGGAAGGGATGCGTTTTGCGATATTTACTAATTAGTTTATTACTTATTTCCCAGTGTAACTAAACGTGAATTTATGCCAGCCTAGTACTTTTTTGTTAGTTATAAACAATTTGTGTGCCTTTCATCCAAATCTTATTAGTGGGATAATACTAATGATTGTCATACTATCTTGAATTCATGCAAGCCTAGTACTTTTTGTTAGGTTTTGATTGGAGTTTTAAGAAAACAATATTTATTTTAATATTTAAATACTTAGAGTGCTGACTGTACTTTTAACCTACTAACAATCGGGGGCGACTGGGGCCATCTAATATTGAAAAGGGTGAGTGGGTACACTTAGGTAATTAGTGGCAAGATCCAAGGGGCGAGCGGGGCCTACACCAAATAACGTGTATTCGTTATTTTCACAAGTACCTATCACTTTAGTCGCGTCGATCGTCACGTTCATCTATCAATTGAATAACTATTTTTGAATCCGCACTTTACACATTTGACACAACAGAACAAAAACAAAATAAAACCAAAAGAAATTCAGAATATCATTCTTACCACCCTCATTCCAGGCGCCTTCGACCTGGTAAGAAGCAGTTGCGGCTCCGAACTTGAACCCAGGTGGAAACGAAAGGTCTGCACACCATGCCACAGCTAGTACAGCGCTGTGGAATAAAATACCCGAATAGATTGATGCACACGAAAAATTATAAAAGCAAATACATTCAGCCCGCTAAGGTACGGTTACTTTAGCAGAATCATAATATGAAAATATTATGAATCATCGTAAAATGTCATAAACTGACAGTTCATAATATGATCTGCGTGTAATTCATATTACTAAATAATTCATCTGTTTGACAGTTTTCTATGGAGATTCGTAAAATGTTCACAAAATACGAATTGCTTTTATGTCAAATTAGAGGAATTGCTAATGACAGCTGGGATTCAGGAAATGAACTGCTTTTAAAGGAATTGCTAATGTGGCCGGTTTAGGCCCCCAGGTATTCCATCCTATTTATAATAATAGGTATCTTATATTAAAAACCGTTTATTTAACAAAAATATAAGAAGCTACTTTATATATAATTTTTTCCCTTTGTATAGTTAGTTTTAATCAGTAATTTAATTTTATATAGGTATAATGTATGCCAATAAATTATACTGGGTGTTAGGGTAGACACCGTTATCCTTGAAACTAGTGGTTTGGTGTCATCTATAATATACTTTTTCTATGGAACAAACTGTGAAATCGCAAAAAAAAAATCAGCTGTTCCATACATTTTGTCGATTTAAGTGAACACAAATGTATGGAACAGCCGTTTGTTTTTTTGCGATTTCAAGGTTGGTCCCATAGAAAAAGTATATTATAGATGACACCAAACCACTAGTTTCAAGGATAACGGTGTCTACCCTAACAATCAGTATAGTTTTGGAAAAAAAGAAAAAAAGAAGCTACTAAAGTTAAATTAGGTTAGACCACCTGTCTGCTCTTGGGGAAAAAAATTTCTGCTCGGTTTGGCTGGTGGTAGGGCTTGTTCAGTCCCCCAGTGTACCACCATCTTATCTAAGTCTGTCGCCATTACAGCATTGCTATATTTCGGCACTTAAAGGTAAGATAGTCAGTTCCTCTGTGGTTGAGGATTCCGGGTGAAGCTCGCTTCCACCTTCGGCCTGATCATCACTTAACATAAGGTGAAATGCAGGCCATGAGCTTCCCCGTAAAGGCTCGAGTGTAAACTGGCCGTGGCGCGATATCGCGGGCGCGACAAGGATAGCACTGCCTGTCGCGCCCGATATCAAAGAAAAAAACTATGACACCGGCTGTCTTGGTCTGTGTGCTCACTGACAAAAGCGTCTTCCATTGTCTTTCATCATTAAATCCTTTACGAAAACCTAAGGTACCCTAGCCTACTAGTCCTTAGTACCAATGATGGTTTTTAAATTATTTACGGAATATACAAAAATCTATTTCCGAATTCGTCGCGTAATTTTCCAAGGTGTGTCGCTGCGCTTAGCTACATTGTCAAGTAATCTTATCGCTAAAAGACAGTTAGACAGATGTATCTTTAAGATGCATCTTGCACGTAGATTGTGATAACAAGAGGATTGATATCTCAGATAGGTAATTGATTCAGGCGTGAATTTGCGGAAATCCATTATTAAAAAATACAATAGACGTTGATATATTTAGTAACCTATTCCGCTTAACTATTCTTCAAAAGTCATAAAAAAAACCCTGTAAGAAATCGACACGTGTTGCACCTCTCAACAAAGCATCCTCAGGATGACGATTGACTAGTCGCAAACCAGAAGACGACGACAAGACGTGTTGCCACACCGAGCGCTGGACGCATTTTGCTCGGTGTGGCAACACGTCGTGTTCTGGTTTGCGACTGGACATCGGTGTGGCAACACGTCATTAAGCGGAATAGGTTACTTTATACATATCTACGTCTATTGTATATTTTACTAGCTGCGCCCCGCGGTTTCACCCGCGTAAGTTTCAATCCCGTGGGAATATCGGTATAAAAAGTATCCTATGCCCTATTCCAGGTTATGGTCTACCCCTGTGCCAAATATCATCCAAATCCGTACTGCCGTTTTAGCATGAAAGCGTAACAAACAAACAAACTCACTTTCGCATTTATGATATTAGTTAGGATTGATAGCTCATCAAAATAAATTGTGGTCTCAATTTAGCGCACTTAGATCCAGACACGCCCGCATTAAATCAAGGCCTAAGGCTGCGTTTCCATCAGAGCTGTACGAGGTGTTTGCGGTGTGTCAAACGAAATGAAATCGTTTAGGTATTCTGTAAGTAGGATCCAATCAAAAACATGAATGTGAAAATGGGATGAACTTGGCTTGACACGCTGGATATCGGAATCGTTTTTACACGTCATATTAAAAAAAAAAGAGTCGACATAACGCAAAGAAAATTACAAACACGAAAAGAACAAGTTGGCGTCACAAGTCACATCCACGCAAAACGGCCATGGCTCAGCATAATGCTGCGACCATACGAGACAGAGCCTCAGCGCTGGTTTTCAGCGATAGAAACGGCGTTGACGTGATGACGTCAACAGGTGCAGCATACAATTAGATAAAAATAAAATATAAATACAATACTTAGTAATTGTAAGTTTTTAGTGTTCTTCAATTTATCATAATTTTTGTTTATAACACAGCGAAACCGTTGCTTATCTCAATTTTGTGTTTCTCCTGTAAACATTTTATGAAGGTAGAAGAGATCAAACGGAATGACGATAATGCCTTTGGAAGGTAGGTCGGCTTTTGGTGTGGGATGCAACATGTGTCGACACCCTTGCGCCATCTCATGTTCCTAGAACGGCGGGCTGTGCTGGGGCGGCTGCTGCAGGTGCGGAAAACCTCAAACGGCGCAAATATTCCAATCTTATTGGAAATTATTTGTTCGAGCCGGTTGGGGTTGATATGGATATGGTTGGCAAGACATGGCCAAGAGGTTGGTCGACTTTTCACGTGCCCAGAGGGCTTGCCTAATATTTTGGCCAAAAACTCAGCATCGCCATACAACGTGGCAATACTGCCAGCCTTTTGGGCACGTTTCCTGTTAACAGCGATGCGGACAAAGGAGTAATTCGTCAAGTCGTGCTACATGCCTTCGGCTCATTTAGGACGTTCTTTTGTCCGTTCGTCCTATTAATTAGTCCGTACGTGCGTAATTTGTCCTACATGCGTAGGCATGTAAATTGACGACAAGAATTGACGAATTAATCGGACAAATTTTTTGATGCACTATGATTCTTTTATTTCGTTGTGTTATAAATACATATAAGAATTTTTATGCATATATGAAAGCAGTTAGTATGTATTTGAGGGGTATGTTATTTAATTTTGTCATTTAATTTAGTCTAAAAAACTTTAAAAACAAATGCACTCTCACCTCAAGACGACTACACGAATCCAATCCATGATAGGAGTGACTGCGTCAATGGAATGACTGCTTCAATCCGCTATCTTTATAGACCAAAACTTGTCATTATCTTTTCTTTAAAATTTGAAGATTTTAAAGAAAAGATAGTGACAAGTTTAGATATTGTTTAACCTGCATACTTTAACCAGTTTAACCTGCTGTTTAGCTTCCTCTCGTCATCAAGGTCGATGTCTGTATCTGATGTATTTTATATACCACTGTGGGTTTGCCTACGACTTTGCGCACGGAAATTAGTAATGATCGGGTAGCGATTGCTTTATCAATATTCTACTTATTTGATATTCTTATCGATAATGTTTTTTTTGCGATGCGTTTTATAGATAAATAGAATTTTTGATAAACATGTTTTCTGAGCCTATAAAGAAATAAAGCTTTGTACATAGGGTGACACATTTGATCAAGGTACTTATAAAGTTACCTGCACAGTCTTGCACGATCTGCTGATTATGGCTATTGGGCACCAAGAGTTCTTTAACTTTGGTGCCCAAATTGTCACCTATTTAGGTCATTAACTCCGAACTGACTAACACTTGGCGAAAGTCGTTTTAGTAGCAACGGTTCTACTTGAAAAGCTCTTTCCATTGGTAGTTATCTTATGGCTATTGGGCTTCAGGGCAGAAACCCATAGTTCGGTGCCCATTCAGATTTCTAAGTACCTTTGTACTTCAATTTCCTTTACTAGATTTCTTTGCGTGATGCGTGAACATAAATAAATAAATAAGGTTTTGTCTGTATAATCGTATTTATTATTAATTGACTTCGTTAGTTTCACATGGCAGTGGAACCTACAGGGATCGTCTCTTGATAACATTCGAATAGTATACAGCAGACTTGCGTGCCGTGCGCGTGCGCATTGGATCCGAGAAGTCCACTTCGTATAAGCCGAACTTTGATCTGAAAACAAAGAAATTAATTGATACACTGATATTTTTCGCTCCGCGTAAACTAGTGGTGTTAAGCTGCATCCGGTTAGATTGGAAGCCGACCCCAACATAGTTGGGAAAAGGCTAGACAGATGATGATAAAGATGATATTTTCACTATGGAAGCAAGGATGAAATCGCGAAAAAAAAAAATCTACTGTTCCCTATATTTTGACGAGCTATATGAACATAAAAGTAGGGAACAGCTGATATATTTCAGTGTGCAGTGAAAGTTGTTCATAATGTCGAGTTCAACGACCGACGGATTTTCATGAATTAAACACCCTGTATTAAATGCGTTATTCGTAAAACAGTGGAAAAGTTTACTTACTGATATCCGCTTGACCATTCAAAGTTGTCCATGAGCGCCCAGTACGTGTACCCCGTCACGTTAACGCCATCTTTGATGGACAAGATGACCTGGAAAATAAACAAATGTTCTAAATACTGAGTCAGGAGATTAGTCCTGCGTTCTAACCGAAAGCAACTGTCGCGTGAATAATGCCCCTTTTACTCACACACTCTTAACTTTATTAAAATAAGCGCTGTGATACCAAAGATCTTAACAATCCTTAGTTTTAATTAATCATGGTCTGGCAGTTCGAATCATTTATGCGGTCTACCCAAATGTCCTTTCTTTGGTATTGTTCGTCAAATCGTTGAGCTCCTTAAATTCTGAGTTGAGCTGCACGATTACTGAAAAATGCGTGCACTGACTGGACAGGTCCACTCAATATGTGTGGTTATTTCCTCAAAAGTCCATTTCAGACACCAATCTACATGGTCTTCACATGATCTGACCAAGATTATGTCTGGACTTTAAAAGATACCTTTGAGTTTGTTTCGGCCTTTCTTCTCAGAGTAGTCAGATAGGAAACGCCGACCTCATCTAGTTTAAAAAATATGATTGACGTGTAAAAGTGTTTGTACAAACTTACAGAAATAAATCATTTATCATTCATCAACAACTATTCATAATTATAAAATGTGTAATGACAAAAAGTTGCCTTCTCAAGCCAAGCCTTCTCAAGCCAAGCCTTCTCAAGACATCCAAACACACGTAATCTGATTGATTGATTGATTTCTAAAACGTGTGACTCCGGATTTTGAAATTGTTGGTTTGGATGTCTTGTTATACCTTTTTAACCGACTTCTTCAAAAAGGAGGAGGTTCTCAATTCGTCTGTATGTTTTTTTTTTTTTTTGTATGTTACGCGATTACTCCGCCAATTATGAATCGATTTTGATGATTCTTTTTTTGTATGGTAGGTCGGTTACGTATTTTTCCCACTTAGTTTATCTAGACGATGTTTTCATTTACTCCTTCACTGTTATTATCATCAGCTAGTGGTATTCGAATTTGTGTGGGGTAGGTACCACTACTAAAAAGTGAAAAATAAAAATTTTTTCCAAAAAAAATACCGACTTCCAAAAAAAAAACACTGAAAACTGAAAAATAACTTTGATTTTGGAAGTCAGTTTTTTTTTTTTTAAAGTTCATTTTAGTTCACTTTTTTGTCGTAGTTGGATTTTAGTTTTTATAACTTTTATTTTTTTATACTTACACATAATATTTTTTATTTTTATTTTATTCTTTCAAATCACGAAAGTAAAAATAGTAGCAATTTTCATTACCTGTTCTAAATAATCTCTGACAAAGGAGATCCGACCGTCATCAGTAAGGTTGGACCCCCCACTGGAGTATCCATTCTCAGAGATGAAGATCTCAATGTCTCCATACTGCTGTTTCACCCACGCCATCTGCTCCCGTATGCCTTGAGGGTATATCTGGTTGAAAATATATAAGAATAATGTAAGTAGTTTAAAGAGAGGAGCTCGTGGCTAAGTAATAACAGCCGCATGGGTCGATCCATCAGGTTAAGCTACGCTTGCCGGGGTTGGTCCGTGTATGGGTGACCTTCTTTACATATCGACACTCCTCCGTGCCTCGAAAGCACGTTAAGCTGTTGGCCCTGGCTGTCATATGTGACAGTCGTTAGGGGTCGTCAGAAGTCCGAATGTCTGTCAACCAGTCTTACCAAGGGGTATCGTAATATCCAGTTACTGGGTTGTGGAGGTCTGATAGGCAGTTGCTCCATGTAAAATACTGGTATTCAGCTGCATCCGATTAGACTGGAAGCCGGCCCCAACATAGTTGGGAAAAGGCTAGGCAGATTGATTGCATGTAAGTACAGTTTAAAAATAGTTATCCGGTAGGTAGGTACAGTCTGAGAGACTTCAGATGCACAGTAGTCACGTGCACACTTGCACAGTTTTTGGTTTCAGGGAGACCCCTTTACAGTCTCCCCAGAGATGTGCCCTAACATGCGTTGCACAGGGTTTCGGATCGGTCCTTTGAGAGGTAACGGAGCCTCTTTCATGTGCAGATGGCGACCACCGGAGTGGTTTTAGTGATGTAAAAATCCGTGAATACCGTGTGAAGCAGGGCTGGGCTCGCTATCAGGCCTATGTCACTCGTTCCAGGTCACGCACTAACGTACCTACGCCACACGATCACCCAGGCGAAATAAAAAACATGCGGGACAGTCATTGGAGACTACCGTTAGAAGTGAACACTAAGTAACATTCATTCATTTCTTCAAGCGTGACGATGGCGCGAGTTCCATGATTTTTGTTCACCCAAAAAGTGGTCAACGCGCCTAAAGAAGTTTTCACTTCAACCTCAACGTAATTCAAACGGTAGAAGGTAGATGGCGCTAAAAAACAAATCACTTCAAGCGTGACGATGACGCGAGTTCCACGATTTTTGTTCACCCAAAAAGTGCTCAAAGCTTTTAGCTTTTCACTCCAATAATCCAGTCAGTACCTACTCTCTGTCGTCCGCGTAATAGGTACATTTTAGCGCGCACGAAACACCTGTATAGGTATCTATCGGAGAGAATTATCTGTCCTAATCTGTGTCGAAACTCTCTAGTAATTAATATTAGGCAGACACACCCATTCAAAATTCCTTAGCAACGAATTTCCGTCCACCTACCGCCATGACCGGACTATAGCCGTAAGTCCAGGTTGGGTCCACATCCAGCACAACGTCCAGGTCTCCAATGTACGTGGCGAATGACCTCACGATTTGTTCCGAGGGTCTCGGTTTGCGCACCAGCCTGGTGAAGTAGTGGTTCATGCAGAAGTAATCGAAGGTGCCTGGGGAGAATAGGTTTATACAGGGTGTAAGGGTAAACACCATTGTCACTCAAACCATGGGTAGTTGACTTAAATATAAAAATAAATGACCGAGTAACAATAAAAAAACGTTATTTTCATTTTTTTTTTTTAATAAGTTTCTATCCGACACCGTGCTCGCTAGCGACACAGCTGACTGACTAAGGGAGGGGTCGCACTCGCGGCCTTTCAGGTCACGTCCAGCGCCACCCACCCGTGTTGAGATGCAAGTTCGTTGCCCTAGCGCCCTATGGTGTAAAGGTGAAATACTCTTGCGGTAAAATGTAGACTTTCTTTAAAAAAAAAAGTTGTCATTTTCCATTGATTTTACGTTCTATAAATGAAACCAAACCACTGGTTTCAAGGATAACGGTGTTTACCCTAACACCCTGTATTACAAAGTTTGATACTACAGAAATAAAAAATAAGATATGTTTATGTCCATTCAGCAAGAATTCATTTGCTTGTCTATGACTTGTGTTCCTTAGTACTGTATCAATGCGTAACTTTAAGGACCTAATGTGTTATATGTTTTGTATCTTTTTGAGGGTGACTGTACTTTAGGTATAGTTTAAAAATTGTTTCTAAACGAAATGCGTAATGTCCTGTAGATCAGGGGGCCAAGTCTACTAATTTACAAACGTGTCAGTGGTCGCACAATGATCAGTTTTTGACAGATATGCCTACAGCCGCAATGGGCCGCAGCACAACACATTTTCATACAAAAAAGTGCGTTGCGGGCCGCTTGACGTACGAAAATAATGACGGACGACTAAAACCCGCCCTTATTTGCGCTAGCCTTAAGCCAGTAACTATTCCAACATTGACCATGGGTGTCGTATACGGAACGCCATAAAATAAAATTACATTTGCCTTAAGTAATGTTTCACCCATCAGGGGGCCTAAAACGGCCACATTAGCAATTCCTCAAAAAACAATTCATTTCCTGAATTTCCAGCTATCATTAGCAATTCCTCTAATTTGACACAAAAGCAATTCATAAGTCACCATTTTACGAATCTCCATAGAAAATGTCAAATAGATGAATTATTTCGTAATATGAATCGCACGCAGATCATATTATGAATTGTCAGTTTGTGACAGGTTGTGACATTATTTTTACGATGATTCAAAATATTTTCCTATTATGATTCTGCAAAAGTGGCTGTTTTAAGCCCCAGCACATCAAAGCCGCGTTCAAGAGCTGCCAGTGTCAATATTCCACAACAATGACACAGTATAAATAAGTAACAGTATTATATCTCGGCAGTGAACTTGAAATAATTACCTACGACTGTTCGGTAGATAAACCTTCCGCGTCCGTGCGTAACTGTCGCGCACTCAATACTGTTGCGCACATATACACTGAGATTTCGAAGCACGCCGTTTTCTATGAAGATATAATACTGTTACTTATTTTTACTGTGTTATTACTTTCTCCTAAAACCTTACCTCTAATCAGATCAATCTCTTCTTGCGTGAAAGCCGGCAGCCTTGATTCTGTGAAGCCGAGTTCTTTGCTGACCCTTGCCACAGTCTCCTCCACCACGCGCGGCCAGCCACCTTCTTTTGAGTATATGGGATGAGTATAACGGCCAGTCTAAATCAATAACAAGGATTTAAACAGGGTTACTTGTAATTCGACGTATATCTGTCAGGAGCTGATGGGGGGGGGGGGGGGGCAGAATGTAACAAATTGAACCCCCCCATATGCATGATTAAGATTAAGAATTTTCTTTAATGGAGTAACCAAGACTCAACAAGTTTGTTAGTAAAACTTATGACTATGTTAGTAAGCACAGACACTAAACAAAAACAAGGAAAATAATACAGAAATAACAACAAATAACACAAAATAACGGTTGGTCACCGTTGCGACATCCCATGAGAGACAGTACAACAGTGACCCACGTATAAACAGTCCAGGCGACTCGCAACCATGCTTAAGACACTGATGGAGCTGCCCCACACCCTGCGCACCAGGGAAGCGCACCTTTTACGCATCGTTGCGTAAAAGCAATCTACATGCGCATCTGCGAACATCCGTGACGCACTACAGAAACGGGGCAACCCCACCAGTATCCTAAACGCATTGTTATATTGGACCGAAATTCAATAGTTTTCAAGATATTTGAATTTTAAGGGACTTTCGATATTTACCCAGATATATGCCATGAATTACCTACGTATCTTTAAATTGACCTTTATATCTTTTTGGAAACCTTACAGAATAGCATATTTAATTGAAGTGCCAGTTACGATATCATTTTTAATGGTACCCATTCGATATGTAGTATTTTTTTTAAATTTGACATTAAAATAATGTCAAATTTTGGGTAAGTATCAAAAAAGCCTTAAAATTCAATTTCGAATTTCGGCCATAAATATGGGGGGTTCAATTTGTTGCATTCTGGTCCCCCTATCAGGGGGCCTAAAACGGCTATATTAGCAATTCCTCTAAAAGCGATTCATTTCCTGAATTTCCAGCTGTCATTAGCAATTCCTCTAATTTGACAAAAAAGGAATTCATAATATGTGGACCATTTTGCGAATCTCCATAGAAAACTGTCAAACAGATGAATTATATCGTAATATGAATCGCACGCAGATCATATTATGAATTGCCCGTTTGTGACATTTTACGCTGATTCATAATATTTTCCTATTATGATTCTGCCAAAGTTGCCGTTTTAAGCCCCCATTTTATTCCAAATTTTTATCAAGTACCTAACCCTGTATATTTATTCATTATTATTTTCATGTACAAGCACTATCTTAATTCTGAAACGCTTTGTTAGGAACTTGAAACCGCCACTCAGCGTCGCTTTTAAAGTTTGTGCAATTATCTTTCTGTGTAAGTCTCTCTCTCTCTCTCTCATCGCCAGTAAGTAATATTAGTTTTTACTTCATCAAGTTGAGTTTCGGTCCATATTCACAGCAAGTCAACGGCCGTCTCTTGTTTTTGGACGGGTATGGACGGGTATGGCGGAAAGTAGAAATATTTGGATATTTCTACTTTCCGCCATACCCGTCCATGTTTGCTGTACTAACATGGTAAAGATACAAACACTTACTATAAATTCTCTGGCTGCTTCCGTCAACTCCTCATCGTCCGGAGAGTATGGTTTTAGCCAAATTAAGTGGTTCGCTATTGACACTTTTCCTGAAAAGAGGGTAAACAGTTTTAGTCACAAGCTCTCAATTTTTTTTGTGGAGACAAATTGTGGTCTTGTTCAAAAGGTCTTCTACAGCGTGCCGCTACAATGGTGACATTAATTTAACACACGGGTAGGGCTAGTGGCCAGTAAACATAAAAATTATAAAAAAATAAAATAATTCGTAAATTGAAAAAAAAAAAAAATTCAACAAACTAAATAACAAAAACATAACCAAAATTGAGATCACTCTGTGTAAAAGATTCACTCATGAAGCTACCTACCAGCTGGCTTTCGTTCTTTCGGCTTTTCGGTACTATGCTTTGTTGTCGGCATAATTTCTAAGAAATTGCGCGGCTTTCCTCTATTCGCCTACATATGATCCGTGACCCCGGCAAATGACCTCTTCGCTACAGTTCTTTAAGTACAGGTTGCTCCAGGATGGTAATTTAGAAAATTGTAAATAAATCAATAAATAATAACGTTTAATGAAATTCAAATATTTTCATAAAACGAATACGTGAAATTGTATACGTGTGTTAAATTAATGTCGCCATTGTAGCGGCACGTTGTATAACATAACATAACATAACGCCTTGTTTCCCTGGAGGGTTGGGCAGGGGTGTACCTATAACAGTTGACGCACGCAGTCGCGTCGCGCATCCGCGCATCTCCCTCGTTCGCTTACTTCAATTTGGTCAGAGCAGAAATCTATCTTTCGTCTGACGAATCAGGCAGGCCGTTCAACATTATGATCATCAAAACAGAGTTTAAAATCAAATTATATTCTCTATTCATCATCATCTGCCTAGCCTTTTCCCAACTATGTTGGGGTCGCCTTCCAGTCTAACCGGATGCTCAAAACTCAAACTCAAACTCAAAGCATTTATTTCAAATAAACCAATTACAGGTACTTTTGAATTGTCAAGGGGTCGGTCAGTCAAAAAAATGAAGCTAGTTGCCCATTCCAAAACGTAGTAGGTTTCTATGGAGAAGAACGGGCAAGAAACTCCACGGGCACTCTTTTGATGAATGAAAATATTGTTACAATATATTGGTTACATCATTCATTTTGAAATTAAACATGTGAGAACAATGTAGGTAAAATAGGGAAAAAAATAAAAGAGACGTGCACGTTAAAAGCGTCCGTAATTAAAGATCAAAAACAATTCAAAAATTAAAATAAATTAAAAATAAGCTGTCGTAGCTTAGAGATGACCAGTCCCTACTGGCGGCGCCCGTTCACGAACATGACGCATGGATCAGCACCATTCAGCTCAACGATTTTGAAGGGAACTTAATGATCCAACACACACGCCACCACCAGCGAGACATTTGAGTGAGCATGACATACTCTCAGCCGCCAGGGCACATTCAAGTCAATGAAAGACGTACCTAGTAAATGGTAGCTGTAATGTAGCTTTAAAGTAGGTAACTACTTTAAAGCTACCATTTACTAGGTACATAGTGTTCACATATGTGCTATGAAATTATACAATACTAGGAGATTGAATTTATACAATGCCAAGATAATTTTTACAGTCTTCAGCAGCTCCAACGATATTTTCGAATGCTAATCAATTAGTTTATGCGTCCTTGTGGAGCTGGACCAGCGCTAAGCCAAACAGTTGCAGCTGAATACCGGTATTTTACATGGAGCGACCGCCTATCTGACCTCCACAACCCATTATCTGGGTAAATTATATTCTCTATTCAATAAATTAAAATGAAACCACATACTTATACCGGAACTCCTGATCATAGATATGATAAGCCTTCGCGTGTGCCAACAGCAGGTTCTTATTACAAATGTATGGCCCCACGAAATAGTCCAACTCTGGTGCCAGGATTCCCTGGCCGTAGTACCAGTCACATTCCAATAGAGGCTCGTTGATGGTGATCCAGGTCTTCACCCGGTCACCGTAGAAGGTGTATACGATCCTTGCGTATTCAGCAAACCAGTCGGAGATTTGAGGGTTTGCCCAACCACCTGGAATTTAAATTACAGTTTTTTCAGGCGGATTTCAAATGTTTTTGCGTATTACATAATAATATCGTCTTATTTAAAATACCCACTGCTTGTTGAATAAACATTACAAATGTTTGTATACGTGAAATCGAAATCTATCTCTACCTAAAGTAGAGTAGTATAGTTTGTTCCGAAAGTATCTAATGAAAATGTAAACAAATAGATCAGAAAACGTACCTAACTACAAATTGCGAATGCTTTGACTTGATTATTTGAATACTTAAACCCGAAATTCTAATTTTAAATCACTTTATAGATATTTTTCACTTGACAATTTGTTTTTTTTTATAACTTCAATTTTCGTCAAGGATTATTAAATGACAATAAATAGTCTTATTCAAATAATATTTTTTGGAAAACGTGGTGAAATATAAAGATGAAGCCGTCTAAATGCAGATAAATGTGTTCCGACTATTCCTAAGCTCTTATGGTGAGTGATTGTTACTTTTGGAACAGATCATACACCCACATAAGTACATACATAACTAAAGGCTATGCGTTAATCCTTTATCTGCGTGCCACAAAATAATCTGGGGGCCTAAAAAGGCCACATTACCAATTCCTCTAAAAGCAATTCATTTCCTTACTTCCCAGCTGTCATTAGCAATTCCTCTAATTTGACATAAAAGCAATTCATAAAGTTGTTTACCATTTTACGAATCTCCGTAGAAAACTGTCAAACATATGAATTATTTCGTAATATGAATCGCACGCAGATCATGAGTTGTCAGTTTGTGAAATTCAGTCAGTTACGATGATTCATAATATTTTCCTATTATGATTCTGCCAAAATGGCAAAATTAAAAACCTTATAAGACTTGAAAAAGGAACAGCAAAGTAAGTTTATAGTTAATGATAATTTGCTTTGCATTTTGGACAGTTTAAGTTCACCTTGCAAGAATAAATTACTTAAGTAATGTTTGTGCTTAATCTACATAATAACAATGTCTACGAAACAGTTTGTACATACATACTATGTCCTCGTTAATTTTACAAAGGTGAACGTTTACTAATTAAGTTTTGTTTTGTGTTACTCAATCATACCAAACGCCTGCTGAACAGGGGGCTTGAAACGGTCACTTTAGCAGAATCATAATATGAAAATATTATGAATCATCGTAAAATGTCACAAACTGACAATTCATAATATGATCTGCGTGTAATTCTTATTACGAAATAATTCATCTGTTTGACAGTTTTCTATGGAGATTCGTAAAATGGTCCACTAATTATGAATTACTTTTTTGTAAAATTAGAGGAATTGCTAAATGACAGCTGGGAAATCAGGAAGTGAATTGCTTTTAGTGGAATTGTTAATGTGACCGTTTTAGGCCCGCCGACAACGTCATGTAGCCGACCAGAATGTGCACGGAGATATTGACCACGTTAGTGCGCAACTAACGTGATTCATTTGTTTGCCAGCCATGCAAATGTGAGAAGCTGAACGACGAATGAACTAACCAAGATCTTGAAGCAATTGCGGCATTTCCCAATGGTATATAGTGACGACTGGCTCGATGCCCTTCTCCAGTAGACCGTCGATCAGGTTGTTGTAGTAGTTCTTGCCAACCTCACTGATGTTGTTCGCGAAACCAGTAGGCAGAAGTCGCGGCCAGGATATTGAGAATCTAGAAACAAACCGGTCAAGTGCGAGCCGGACTCGCGCACGAAGGGTTCCGTACCATTTATAAAAACGGCAAAAAAATCATGTCTGTTGTATGGGAGCCCGCTTAAATATTTGTTTTTATTTATTTATTTAATACTTTAAGCAACAAATGTACAAAAGCGGATTAAATGCCATAGGCATTTTCTACCAGCCAACCTTTGGGTGATGCAGAGACAAACAGTGGTAGGTTCAATAGCGAAAGTTGTGGAATAAATCTTTATTAAATAATATATATTTTATTCTGTTTTTTAGTATTTGTTGTTATAAATAGCGGCAACAGAAATACATTATCTGTGAAAATTTCAACTGTCTAACTATCACGGTTCATGAGATACAGCCTGGTGCCAGACGGACGGACGGATATCGTCTTAGTAATACGGTCCCGTTTTACCCTTTGAGTAGGGAATCCTAAAAAGGATAAACTATTAAAGGCCTATTCTACCTCAGTTCAAATACACTTTTTATCTCGTTCGCACGATAATACTCATGTAGCGTACCTGTAAAACTGCAAGCCGATTTCAGCAGCCATCTCAATGTCTCTCTCCCATAGGTAGTAAGACTGGCAGGCCTCGTCGCCATTACTGCGGTCTGATGACACTTCAGGGTACCGGTGAGTTAGGCGGTCCCATTTGCTTTCGCCTTTGTCTGGAAAACATGGCCTTATTAATGCTAGAAGATAGATAATCGTGCCGATTCTGTTGTTCACAAATTAAACTAAATTTAAGTTCAGTGCATCTTTTTATTTCTATTTCATTAAGAAAAGGACAGAAGATAAATATTTGTTTAGTCCTGTCAAACTGTCACTACTCCTTGTAAGTTTAGACGCGATTAAAAACTTGCCTACTAAAATTACGTCTATTTACGTCCGACGCTGAATTATTTAACAGGACTAAACTAAAATTTATCTTCTGTCCTTTTCATAATAAAATAGAAAGAAAAAGATGCACTGAACTTAAATTTAGTTTGTGAACAACAGAATCGGATGTCCACGCAATCACTGTCCATTCTAAGGTTGCCTGGAAGAGATCGCAGAAAGCGATAAGGCCGCCCATTGTATGTTTTGTAGTGTTCAATTTGTTTATTTTCGCTATTTATTTTCTGGTGTACAATAAAGTATATATAAATAAATAAATCGGCACCAATAATGCAGTGTATGTGTTATTTCACACTTCGATAACTAACGTAGGCCTGCTTCTTGCTTCAACAATGTAGCCTTTCGTGAAACAGGTTTAGAGCCTCAATCAATGGTTGGGAAATCATCAAATGACTTCTCCCGCTCTGGGCGGAGCGGAAGGGCGTGTCAGACTTTTACTGACTAAAACCCACCCGTGTTCCTTCAGTTGCCTGTAACCAAGGGCCCCGGTATCCCTTCCGGAATTTCCCGCAAAGCCTCTTACTTGAAACGGTACGATAACGTTACGTAATAGCGTTATGAATGGTTCCAGTAACCATTTATGAACTAATTTCTTGGCAATATATTGAAAATCTACCGGAACGAAATCTTCAACTATTAGATATAAATACAGTAGAAATTATAGTTACTGGAACTATAACTAACGTTATTTTAAAGTTATCACATCCCCCGACGCCGTGAACGCACCGCCGCGCAAATCGCGTCGCGATGACTCGTGACATGCTCTTGAATTTCTTTCATTTGTTTTCTCCGCAATTGCTATAAGACGCGTGTCGCTTGAGCGTGGCCACGAGGTAAGTTTAATCAACACTTTCGGGCGGTGTTGATCGTGTGAACAAATGCATTTATGTTAACGTGTCAATGTGTACACTCACCGCTAACATTCCAGGCACCTTCTACTTGGTAGGCTGCTGTTGCGGCTCCGAACTTGAAGCTTGGAGGGAACTGGAGGTTGTACCCACATGAGTGGCTTACCGACGCCCTTAGAAAAAGAGTAATTGTCAAGTTGGCAATACATGTTGGCCGCGAGCGTACGCAAATTGATACAAGGCAAGGTGCTACGGCCAATGCCAACTGCCAATGTTCACGAGTTTTTGTGGAGTTATGCACATGTTGGCCGTAACTGCCGAGTGCAAGGGAGCGCCTTTGATTTGTGTAGAAAAACTGACACTGTTCCGAAGTGAGACGAGTCGGAGCGAGCGATCCCGAGTGGTGGCAAGCTACGCCAAATGATCCGTAGAGTCTGTCCAACGAAAGCTGTCCAAGAAAAATGGCGGCAATTTAAAAAAAACAAGATCTGACATCCCACTGCTTAAACAGAGTCGATACTATTTATTATTCAAGACATATTATGCGATACTTACATCAGTATTTTATATTTATATAATAATTAGACATGTTATATTGTATTTAGAAGTGAAGTAAAATGTTCAATAGATAATAATTCGTGGTCAGCTTTCGTTGGACAGACTCTATACACGTTGGCGCTCGCCTTCACTTGGCGAGCTATGACGAACATGTATTGCCGGCTTTAGAAAAAAAAGTCACTAACAAAAACATTTAGTCATGGAATGGGATTATCAGTATAATTATTATTAAATGGATTAAACAACGATTGGTAGGTACAGTCGGCCTCAACCATCGACAAAAAATCTATATTTCATATTGTATTAATGTGTAGTCACAAAATATACGTGTATTGGGTACGAGCTTCCGCCCGCGGCTTCGCCCGCGTGTTATGCCGATAAAAAGTAGCCTTTGTCCTTTCCCAGGGTGCAAAGTATCCCCATACCAAAAGAGACGTTTCGTTTTTGTATGGGACTCCGGCCATAACATGTACACTTTATAAAACCTGGAAAACGAACCCCTGAATACAATAAAGGCATTTGTTTTTCATAATATCTCATATTTTTTAGGCACTAATTATAAACTGAAAATATTGACGTTATACGACCATCGACAGCCAGCTATGACAGATTGGTTGGACAGATGACGTTTACATTTAAAAAAATAGGGGTGAGGCGTATGTATCGTAACAGATAGAAATAACAGATAACAATTGTTCCTAACAATAAACCACACCTGTTACATAAAATAACAGATCCTCAAGACTGTTACCGCGGCCTTTACTCATTTACTGTTAATACATTATAACAATCCCCACACAGACTGTTACCGTGGCTGTTACTTACGTATTTATCGTCCGTAACAGGTTGGTATTTAATAACAGATAGATACGATTATCGACCTAAAACCAAAAGAGATATAGAAGATATTCAATTGAGATTTAAATACGTATTTATCGTCCGTACAAAAATAACAGGCTGTTATTTAATAATAGATATTTGGATCTGTTATATTTTGGCAACAGTAACAGTGATAACCGTTATCGTGTTTAATCTATTACAACCCATCTCTATTCAAAGAGATCTAGAACTGTCAAAGATGTGATGTCAAATACCAATAGACAATGTTTAAATTTTTCGTCCAGAAGTAGGTACTTCTATATTTAAAAAAAAAACGAGGATTGTAGATTTGTAGGTACAAATCTACAAAACTCGTTTTTTTTTTAAATGATGAATCACACTTTATAATTCATCAAAAAAGTTACTTTTAAGGTAGCTATCTTATTATCTTATCTTAATAGCAGAGAAATACATGCCTTTCGTATTTATTTAAATAACGTCTACGTGATTTTATTATGTTTAAATGTAACATAACTTCTGGACGAAAGCATAGTGCAAGTAAGACGACGCCATGATCAATAGAATATGGCAATAATTATGGCATATTTTTCCTCAATACGTGGTTTTTTTTTTTTTTTTTTTTTTTTTCATTAGCGTACACTTTATGGCCGAAAATGTAACATCTCCTAAAGATCAGTTCAGCCGTTTAGCTGCGAAAGCACACAATCAAATCAAATCAAAAATCATTTATTTGCTAATATGGGTATTTACATAAAGTTGTTAGAAAATAAAGCCCAGTTCAACCATATTACGCCTTGAGGCAAGCAAAACTCAAGTTTTTATTTTATCACAACAATATTATACAATTAATTGAAACAATAATTTTAATAAAACCATTTTGGTAAACAATAATGTCACTAGAATAATTGAAATGAAATGTCATGTATTTAATGGGAATGCCAAAATAAATGTTACAGTAATAATAATAGATAATTAGTGCATTAATCACATGTCGCATCAACTACAATATTTCTGAGAACAATATGTCCTTACATCCTCTACTAAATAATCCTGAATTTTATAATAACATTTAGATAGCAAGAATCTATTTAATTTCTTTAAAAAAAAATACCTAATATTAGTTAAGATTAGTATTAGGTATCTAATTAGTGTCAAATTAAAATAATTTTAAGTTTTCTTTTACAATTTTGAGAGTGCGTGCAAAAAGTAGCTGGTTTTCGTAAAATAGGGGAAATCGATATTTTTGAGACTCGTTTTTCACGAAACATTAATCAACAACATCACCTTTTCCCGAAACATTAATCAAAAACCTACCTAGTTTATTAGCTGATTAGAATTTCGATAAAGTTCTAATCAGCTAGTAAATTAGGTATATCCGAGTGTCATATAATTATAATGATATACCTACATGGATACAATTTCGTTATCGTTCCTAAGCGGAATAGCATACGTTACACACCCATGTCCAATAAATATTCAACAATACCTACTTATTAATAATGGAAGATATTATCTTCTAGGTATAATAAATAAAATCCGGCCAAGTGCGTGCAGACCACGCACACTGAAGGGTTCTGTACCTAGTTGGGATGAATTTAGCCCAAGAACAAACTTAACATTTTAGCTGCAAATGTAAATTGTCGATTATTACTCGTTAACTGTAGAGCCTACTTAGCTGTGATAGATTACCTTTTTTTGTTTTATATAGGTACTACTGACGTGAATTTTTTCACATATCCAAAACTAACCATTTAGCTGGCAGGGGGGGAGGCACTTGACTCTAACAAAAATTAGCAGTTTAAAGCTTCATATTTTGCAAACGGATCCCTGAATCCAAAAATGGTTTTCAACGACCTTTCCAACGATTGGATAGACGAGCAAAAAAAAACATTCCCACTTTACTTGTATGGGAGGTACCTAAACAATTTTTTTTTTCATGTACCTATTTGTCGGTTTGATTAATACCCATACCCATGCCAAATTACAGTTTTCTAGTACTGAGAGTTTCTGAGCTAAGCCGCGGACTGACGGACGGACATGGCGAAACGATAAGGGTTCCTTGTTGACTACGGAACCCTTAAAACGAAATGCTGTTCGTTGGTAGGCCATTTGAGAACGACGACTGACGATGGTTAATTTCGTAGGAAAATCCAAATCGGAAAGAAACAAAATTGCTGGGAAAATTCATTTTCCCCAATTTCCCCAATTAAACATGCATTTTTTAGAGGAATTTTGTGTTTTTTTTTTTATATATATTTTTTATGGAATTTTGTATGAAAGTGCATTTTTTATTATTAGTTTGGGCAGGACAACGTCTATACTAGAGTATTATATTGGGTCCCCACCTATGAAATTTGCGTTTTTTTCTCACAAATAGAGAACCTCGTCACTTCTATGATTTAAAATATTCATCAATTGCTTGGTATTATATCGAATAATGACCATCATAGACAACTACCAATAGTAAAAAAACCTTATTACTTATAGTTTTCTAAACATAAAAAGTACCTTAAAAATGACTCCTCATCTTGATAGCAGAAATTACCACATTTTTTTTTTAACTTAGCCAACTCTTATTTTTGTTGCTTAATCTAAGTGGCATACGTTATCTTAGTTTTCAAACATTAGTGCATAAAAGTTTTAAAACATTAGTGTTCATGGTTGTTAAAGAAATTAAGAAAATGTTAGTATGAAAAATGCAACTTCTTTAAAATTCCCCATACAAAACGCCGGTTTGGTGGCGACCTAATATTTAAGAAAAATGAAATGCTGTTCGTTGGTAAGTGCATAACTTCAGAACGGCTGGACTTATTTGTTTTTTTTTAATATTCGATATAGTCCGAATAAGGGTTTTAGGGAAAGAAAAATTGGAAAAGTTGCCCGGAAAATTGAGAAATTCGGGAAAACCTGAACGTCCTTTTCTCTATATGATTTTCAAATTTGGACAGGACAACGTCTTGGCAGAATCATAACAGGAAAATATTATGAATCATCGTAAAATGTCACAAACTGACCATTCATAATATGATCTGCGTGCGATTCATATTACGAAATAATTCATCTGTTTCACCGTTTTCTATGGAGATTCGTAAAATGGTCCACATAATATGAATTGCTTTGGTGTCAAATTAGAGGAATTGCTAATGACAGTCGGGAATTCAGGAAATGAATTGCTTTTAGAGGAATTGCTAATGTGACCGTTTTAGGCCCACTGGTCAGGTAGTAAATATAAAGGTACGTACCAGAGGACGAGTGCTGTTACCCACCACATATCTGACACTGGCGCTTACCAAATTGATTGGACTCTTTTTATGTGAGGCAAGATAATACTTTTACATGTTGCGGACAATTCGTGACATTGGTAATTTTCGTATAACCCCACATTATTGTCACAGGTGACCAATTCACGGATTTACCTAAGAATGAGTCATTTACCATATAGTAACAATGACTTACATACATTAAGTATTTTTCGTCAAAACTTTCATTATACAACGTGTAACGTTAAATGCGCAAAACCTGAAAATAGTTTGATCAGAATAACGAGCAGAATCAATTGAACCACTTTTTAATACAGGGTTATTGGTAAAACACCAACAACCTCTTAAGGAGTCATTGTACTCATCATTATGAACAACTTTTACTATGGGAGCAAATATGAAATCGCGAAAAATAGCTGTTCCGTACATTTTGACGAGTTATGCCAACATAAATGCACACTATTGTCTACATTTCTTTCTCATTTCTCCTTTCGCAGGTCTGCTGAAAGAAATTTCTTAAGAAATAAGCAGTACCTTTGTACTCATATCATAATTATGTCATATCTCTTTGTGTTTTACTGTGTGTACATAAATAATAAATAAAATAAATGCATAGAACAGCTTTTATTTTTTCGCGATTTCATATTTGCTCCCATAGTAAAAGTTGTTCATAATGATGAGTACAATGACTCCTTAAGAGGTTGTTGATGTTTTAGTGGCTTTTGTGGACATGATAATTAATCAGATTTGTTACAGTTGTAATGGCAATCATGTCATTTGGTTTAAATAGGTTTTTTATCTTTAGTATTGTATTTATCTTTTATAAAGATTCTTTTCTACCTTGTGAATGTGAGAACATTGTAGGCTTAGCCTAACCTACCTGAAACTTTGTGAAAGGCCTACACTGTCCTCGCATAACTATTAACACTGTAAATCGAAAATATGGTAAAAGCCAATTATTATTTTCTTTTAAAAGAGTAACCGTGGTGTTTCTTGCCGGCTCTTCTCCATAGGAAACGTACAATTGGAACCGTGCACCTAGCTTCTGACGTTTCATAAGTGCCCATGTAGGCTTATGTGAAATAAAATATTTTGATTTTGATTTTGACCAATAATCCTGAATAGGTCACATTAAAAAAAAAATCTTCATTATAAACGTTGCCGTGTCTATTTGTTAATAGGTCAAGCCAGCGCGGCGTAACGGCCCGAAACAAACGACCAGAATTGCCAGTATAACTAAAACAGCACATAAAACCTTTAAAATGCATTAAGTTCACGCTACCTCACGTTAGGCAGGTGATAACTAATGTGTTGATAAAGGACGAAGAATTGAAACTTGAAGATAGCACAGTATTCTTGGGCTTAACTTTGGATGCGAAGCTTCAGTGGGGCCCACGTATAGATAAATTGTCAAAAAAAACTAAGCTCCGTAGCATATGCTGTTAGGAAAATTCGTAATTTAACTGACATAGAGACAGCCAGTTTAGTGTACTTTAGCTATTTTCATAGTGTAATGTCGTACGGTATTCTATTGTGGGGAAATGCCGCCGACATTCAGAATATCTTTGTTTTGCAAAAAAGAGCTGTTCGATCAATTTATAAATTAAGTCCGAGACACTCTCTCAGAGATGACCATGACCATTTCTGCCCTAATCGATTACAGCCAATTCATATTTTTAAGTATCCTTCATTTATTCAAACTAGATTTAAGATAATAGTCTAGAGTCAATCAAAGGCCATGTTTAAAATTAAATAATAATAAATAATATTTGTAGTTCCGGTTACATTTTCGATGAATGGCGACGATACGTGAAAGATTACAGTTCATTTCGTTCATTCGGTCAATGTAATCAGATTAATGGTAGGAGTATACCTTATTTTTGAGGTACAGGAGATAACCATGGAGGCCACCATATTATTTATTTATTGTATAGTGTGTTGTGTTTATTGCCGTCAGTTGGGACTGGTTATCTCTTTAGTGCTGGATCATTCGGTTCCCTTCAAAATGGTTGAACTAAAGCTGCTAAAGAACGCTGATCCATGCGCCATAGCTTTACAAAAAAAAGTTGCATGCATTATATCAGCATCTGTTTCTAGTATGATCTGACCAGTACTAGTAATTAATTGTATGGCCTTTAAAATATACTTTTACCTCTGAGTTTGTTTCGATATTTGTTCCTAGAGTAGTCAGAAAGGCAACATCGACCTCATCTAGTTAAAAAAAATGTTTTTCGTATACAAGTGTAACCAGCTTTAGGGTTGAATCATACGGTTTCCTTCAAAAAGATTGAGCTAAATGATGCTGATTCATTTTTCATGGTTTTACGAAGTTGTATGCATTTTATTTCAGATTCTGTTTCTTATAATATGATCTGATACAAGTAATGATTTCAAGTAATTGTATGGACTTTAAAAGAGACCTCTGAGTTTGTTTCAGTGTTTCTTTGAACTTAGAACTGGTCATCTCTTTACTGCATTATTCAGTTTGTATGTTTTCGATTATTTTAATTGTTTATATTCTACACACATTAGATAACATGCGGTCTCTCTTCTCACATAATCATAAAGCCTTTGGGGTTCAAAAACTGGGGCCATGGGGTCCGAGTGCTCATCGAGTAGGTATTTTGGGACATCGACAAGCGGTTGGACGTCTCTGCACGTGACTAGAGGGCTGGCCAATTCTTGTGCCAAAGAATCAGCATTGCCATCCAACGTGGCAACGCTGCCAGCCTATTGGGCACTTTTGATCTTTTATTTATTTATGTATTTTTATTTTCTTCCTTTGTATACTCGTATATTTATATATTTTAGTGTAGTGGTAGCTTGTTTATCGTAATTAAAGTGAATGAATAAAGAACTATAAGTATAGTTTCAATACGAATGATGTTACCAAGATGTTATAATATAATAATATTTTGATTAATAAGTTCTTTTGTAGGTAATATATATATGTAGTATATTCTCCGAAGCAGATTCTTGAAAAGTTTTTGGGTAAAAAAATAACAACCATCTGGAAACACTGATTGTAGTTGTCACTTGATCATTCAATCACTGTCTTGTCACTCGTCACCATAGAAACCTACTGTTACGTTCAAACCAGTCCAAAGTTGTGCTTTGTGCGTGTGTTATTGTTTGTTTGCTTATTTATTGTTTATTTAAACACTTACCCGTAACTTTTCTGCACATTTTAGATCGATATACATATTCTTGAAAGCGATATCTCACTGTCGATTTTGTTTTCCTACTGTAATAACGATACGTGTCAGTTTATCGGTGAAATGTAATTGGATACAATATTGCGGTGCTGAGTTGATTGGAATCATGCATCAATGTTTCGGTGCATCAAATGTGTTTTGCGCGTGCAACGTATTTAGAGACGTCCAGGCAGTGAATTTTCCGTACAACTGCAAAAGACAACATGAGGGTTGATGTTGTACATTCTGCTGCATTCAAAATGGTTATAATCTTAATGGTGCTGACCACGCATCTTGTTGGGACTGACCGTCTCTTCACTGCCATGGCTTATATTTATTTAGGTTTTGAAATAAATTGTTTAAGTTTGAATAAAAAAGGGGTACGTTGTTTTTGAGAGGTTTGTTTTATTTCCCGTTTCTCCGGTTTGCATTGTTCTGACCACCTTACTAGGTACCTTACTAAAATGTGGAATTCTCCCATAAGTTATAAACATCTGGTAGGCCCACGCCAGATGTTTATAACTATTTTAAGAGATGAGATGGATATCTATCCAATAGGATCGATTGATATTCATAGCACAGTTTTGGTTTAATTCTGCTCGAAAAGGGTTAAAATGAAACAAAGTATATTATAGTTTCGTAGCTTAGCCTCTCCACTTTGTTATCTCACTTATCTCTAATAGAAAAGCTACCTAATTCTCAGGTTTTAAAAATATACTTATTTGTCACCACAGCACAGTCTGCCCGCATTTATAGGCTAGTTCCTAGTTATTTATGTTGCAAAATCTAGAAAACCCTACTAGGTTACGATGTGTGTATATATGTTTCTGGCGCTAATTAGAATTTGATCGTGAACTAAAAAACTCGTGAAAGTGTATAAAACGCCTGACACAAAATGATTAGCAATCAATCGATTTTTTAAGTGTAACGGATTAAAAGTGCTAGGAAAAAAACAATTTTGTTACCGAATATACAAAAAACTGCTACTTTATCTTAAACAGGAGGAATTCTTTCAAAATGTAGGTCAAAAAGTGCTTTTAATGCACCATGTGCAGCTTTGTAATGTGATCTTTTAGTGAGGGTATGCATGTATAGGATTCTGAGCATGGTTCTTTAAGGATATTAATGTAATGTGCCTTCTCAGTTTATTTTTGAAAATCTTTTATATGCCCATAAAAATATAAAATTGTTCAAAAAATCCATAATATTAATACTAGGAACAAACACAAATTTGTTGTACCTACAACAAGTCTCAAGATAATAGGTGGCTTGTTAAGATGTCAATGTATACACTTTTACAATAAACTTCCAAGCCACTAAATTAAAAACATTCATTAAACCTAAGTTATGCCAAAAAGCGTTTTATACCATTAAAGATTACATTGAGGACAAAAAGGCTTGGGATTGAGCTGCTCCAATTTTTTATCTAGACACGCGGCCGCGTGTCAAGCCAAGTTAAAAAAAAAATAACTGGCCACGCCGCCAGTTCTTTACACGTGGTGGTCGTGGTGTTATATTACACGAACCATTTGGAGCTACTTTTCACCCCTCAATAACTCAAAATATATTTAACGTACACACATGAAATTTGGTTTATTTATTAATACCCCTTAGATTAACTAGAACCCCAAATTTCATAGATACAGCTTCAACGGTTGTTGAGATATTAATGTCTAAAAATCGGCATTTTTATCACTGACTGACTTGTATATACCTACCTACCTATAGGTACCGGATTATTTTATATAACTTAGACAACTAATAATAATTGTTAATCATTGGCTGTTTAAGTTTTCCGCGAGGCGGGCAGCAGGAGTGCGGCGCGGTCACGGGGATTTAAGGGTTCAGAAATATAGTCATAAGATACGGACTATCTTGAGGTGACATTTAGGCTTATAACTCACTAGGACACCATGGTGGCGCAACCATGGTCGCGCTGCCAGCTTAATATACACAGCTTTATAGTCGGTATCTCACCAGGCGTCCAATTGGTTGCGCAACTAACCATACATTTTTGTCAGTGCGACCATGGTTGCGTCGCCACTGGTTTCCGAGTGAGATAGGGCCCTTAGGCTTCCTGTACATGATGTCGGAGCCGCACCAGAGCCTGACCGAACCGAACCAGAATTTTGGTATTGCAGCCGGGACAAACCAAAAACCTGAAATATAGTGTAACTTTTGTTTGTCGCACCTGCGATACCAAAATTCTATAAATAAGAATGCTTTATTTTTCAGTTAAGTACGTGTTTTTGCAGTCGGGTTTTTGTTTTTTTAAATTAATTTTTTATTTCATTAATTAAGATCTGTCCACTCGATCAAAACTGATTAGGTACTACTTGATTTGGAACGGAGAGTTTGAGTTTACCAGTGTACTAGTTTTATGACGTTGTGCTAATGACTTTTCCGCAGGATCGTGACGCAGTACGTTCCCGTGGGAAAATTTCCACTCGTGATAAGCCGGCTAAAGCCCATAAATAATAGTTATTTATGCAACTGTTATATAATAAGGGGTATTAAAACACGAATAGCCGAGTGTGATAATAGTATCACATGAGTGTAATAATAATTAATAATAATAAGTAATAATAATTATTTACAGATGCATACAAGACTTTATCTACACCCATGTTATGAATCCTCTATAAAAGGTTCTTTGCAATACTAATATCGAACAAAAATGGAGGGATACGCCGCACGTGAATTCGAATTTTTCGAATTCGAGTAATAGATGCATTTTTGTTTTAAATTACGATGCTTTGGTAGTGAAACGCGCCTGCATGACAATGTTCTTTTTTTAAATGAGTTGTATTATGAAATTTAGTACAACATTATAACACCCGTTTGGATGATATTATGGTTACTATAACAACATTAAATCAACCAGTGTTTTAATGTTGGCAACAAGCTGTTACATAAACTTTTATAGTCCATTTATAGCATGGGTGTAGATAAAAAAACTTTTTACAAAAAAAAACAACCGACTTCCAACAAAAACACTAAAAAAGTGAAAATAACTTTCATTTCGGAAGTCGGTGTCTTTGCTTTTCAATTTCCGTTTTTTGTCACCGACTTCCGAAATGAAAGTTATTTTCACTTTTTTAGTGTTTTTGTTGGAAGTCGGTTGTTTTGTTTTTTGCAAAAAGTTTTTATTTTTCACTTTTTAGTTGTGGTACCTACTCCACACAAATCCGAATACCACTACCTGCTATGTAAATAACAGTGAAGGAGTCAAACAGGATATCGTCTAGATAAACTAAGTGGGAAAAATACGTAATATTGAAGCTAATTCAAAAATTACGCAAGCAAAGTTAATAAAATTTATATGGGTCCACCTCGGAAGCATGTCCTACCAAACAAAAAAAGAATCATCAAAATCTATTCATAATTGGCGGAGTAATAGCGTAAGAAACATACAAAAAATAAAAAAAAAACATACAGACGAATTGAGAACCTCCTCCTTTTTGAAGAAGTCGGTTAAAAATATTTTAAAACTTCGTACTTGTACCGATCGTTACGTATTGTTTCCGAGCGTGTCAAAGCCGATAGCGAGGTCAAAATGTAAATCTAAAACAGCGGCTGCAAAGATTTTAAAATTTTTCGTCATGGTTCATCATTACATATAATGTAATGTAATGAACTTTGTCTGAAATAAATAAATATTATTAAATTAAAATGTTGGCTTGCCGATAAAAACTAGTCAAGTAATATTTTCAGCTTCAATTCATCCTAAGTGCTTTGTGTAAATAATTCTACTATTCAATGAAGTTATAGTTTTAAATAGCAAACATTGTTAAAGCAGAAAAAACAAGAAATTTTGTTTTAAATGTATTTTAGAATGTTCTGTAGAAATTTCAGGATTATCTATAGAACTTGGCACCCATTTAGATCTCAATTCTTTTGTCGGCGAAGTGGACAACCACACTTATTCTTAATATTGAAGTTGGCTACCTTTTTCACATTTATGTTTTTGATTAGATTTTATTTACTTATTGAATTTTGTTAATTAACTGTTTATTTTATTATATACCTACACAGTGACATGAATATTTATTTTGCGAAGTATAATATTATTATTATTTTAATTATTGTGCATTTGAGGACTATGTGGGTTACATTTTTATTTATCTGACAGTTTGAGTACTTTATGCGGCCTACTCAAATGTCCTTTCTTTGGTATTGTTCGTCGAGTCGTTGAGCTCCTTAAGTTCTGAGTTGAGCTACACGATGACTGACAAATGCGTGCACTGACTGGACAGGCCCACTCAAATCTGTATGGTTCTTTCCTCAAAAGACCATTTCAGACACAAATCTACATGGTCCGCAAATAATCTGACCAAGTTTATTTCCGGATTTTTTTATTTTTTTAAACATGAAAGAATTGTGTATATACAATGACATGAGTATTTACTTTTTAAAGTATTATATTATTTTTTATTATTGTGAATGTGAAGACTATGTGGATCTTTTCTTTTTTTTCTCTTTTTTTAATTATATATTTTTCCTACGTTAGTTTTTAATTAATCTTCGTCTGGCAGTTTGAGTAATTTATGCGGCCTACCCAAATGTCCTTTCTTTGGTATTGTTCGTCAAATCGTTGAGTTCCGTAAATTGTGCGCTGCACGAATACTGACAAATGCGTGCACTGACTGGACAGGTCCACTCAATCTGTGTGGTTCTTTCCTCAAAAGACCATTTCAGACTCCAATCTAAATGGTCTTCACATGATCTGACCAAGATTGTGTCTGGACTTCACAAGAGACTGTGACCTCTGAGTTTGTTTCGGCCTTTCTTCTCAGAGTAGTCAGATAGGAAAAATCGATCTCATCTAGTTTAAAAAAATGTGATTGACGTGTAAAAGTCTTTGTACAAACCCACTTACAGAAAATAAATCATTTATCTTTTTTTTTTTTTTTTTTCTCTCTTAAATAGGTCAATTGAATTAAAAATCAGTTGGGGTGTCTGAGGTTTTGCGCATTTAACGTTACACGTTATACAAAGAAAACACTTATTTCCATTATTTTTGAAAGAGTGAATTTCTTAAGAACATGAACAGCATTGCTATTCTGTAACCATCTCACCGTGAAAACTTAAGTGAAGTGAGCTGTCATTGTCATCGATACCTACTGATGCTAAGGCAGTGACAGTTCACTCCAAGCTCACTTCACCTAAGTTTTCACGGTGAGATTTTTACAGAATAGCACTACTGACGCTAGGGATTGACAGCTCACTTCACGTGAGTTTTCACGGTGAGTTATACAGAATAGACCGTGGGCCATGTGCTGAGTTTCGTCATTTAAGTACTCAAATAAAAATCGTATCGTGTGAACCAGCTTGCCAATGAAGCCCTTAAGACAGTGATAAGATAATCCAATTTTTATTGCATACCATAAATAAGTATAGCGTTGAACAAAGACGATGTTAAGCTTAAAAGCAAAGAGAGAATTTTGCTTTTTAGGGTTCCGTAAGAGAAGGGTGCCAAACGGAACCATATTACTAAGCCTCAACTGTCCGTCTGTCTATCTGTCAGCGGGCTGTATCTCATGAACCGTTATGGTAGACAGTTGAAACTTTAGCACATTGTGCAACATATAACAACAGATAATAAAAATAAAATAAAGTTAAAAATTAAAGAAACGTGTACGTGTTTTCGGTTTTCTTCGTGTGCGAGTCCGTCTTGCATTTGGCCGGTTTTTGAATAATTGATTCGATTTGCGACTTCTGTAGGTAGGTAGGTTGACACAATGATTCTATTCAAAACTGGCTAAGTGCGAGTTGGAATCGCACACTAATGGTTCCGTAGCGAAATATATAATGTTTATTTTTCTTTTTTATAAGGCTGCTTTTTATTTATTTTCCAAAATAAGCCATTACGCCACTCTAATAGGTACCTACGTATTCTGTGAACGTTTCAACTGACTACCTGTTAAGGTTTAAAAGAGACTAACCTGTGACAGACAGATAAAAAGTCGACTGCCTTTTTATCTATCTGTTGAAACCAACTGTTGTTACGGAACTCTAAAACAACAATCACGTGTAAAATATCAAAATATCTGAGCGGATTACTTTCTTTAATCTTTATTTACAATCAATATAATTCGTGGTGGCTATCATACTGCGGAATCACGTAGGCCTAACTATTAATATATAAAAGTATGTCCCATCCACTGACCAACCCCGGCAAGCGTAGCTTAACCTGATGGATCGACCCGTGCGGTTGTAATTACTTAGCCACGAGCTCCTCCCGGTTGTACCTCCAAGTCCAAACAAAAAAAAAACAAATGGAAATATTTATCATAATTTAATTAACAAACTAAACATAATTTAGTTTAGTTGCATCTTGTGTTGGATGTATCATTCTAGTTCTTATAACAGTAGAGTAGTACCGCGCAGACTCGCGCGGCGTTCTAGTCCGGTTCGGATGCGAAAAGTCCACAGCGTACAGACCGAATTTTGGGCTGAAACCAAATAATTATAAGTTAGTAACGATAATCAATGGCAGCGCACGAGTTGGATCATTCCGTTCCTTTCAAAATGTTCTCTAAACGTTTGCGTTCTTTAGAAAAGTTTCGAGGAAAACCGAAATAAACCGGTATCAACCGTATTTTTTAAACCGGTTCCGAGCCTTGCTGGTACACCTCTGCTTAACCCTTCAGGGAAAACAGGCGAGATGTTATGTTATTTACAACAAATAAAGGAACCAATATTTTACACTTACACATATCCACTCAACCATTCCAAGTTGTCCATCAGCGTCCAGGCGGTGTACCCGATCACGTTGATGCCATCGTTTATAGCCAGCAGAACCTTGAAGACAAAACCTATTGTACAGTAATTATCATTCATATCATAGGCCGGGAGCCATGTCATTGGCTTATGTGTAACACCCGTGGGTGCTCGTAACTTCACGCTCTGGAGTTTAAAACAGTCACTTTGGCAGAATCATAATAGGAAAATATTATGAATCATCGTAAAATGTCACTAACTGACAATTCTTCATATGATCTGCGTGCGATATTACGAAATAATTCATCTGTTTGACAGTTTTCTATCGAGATTCGCAAAATGGTCCACACATTATGAATTTAACGCGCAGAAGATATAGGATGCATCAATGGCAGCTAGTTCGTTTTTCCAATTTAATGAGTCAATTATGTGTACTCCCAAGAATTTAGCTTCTCTCACAAGTCCAATTTTATCCTCATTTAGTGTTATTTCCATAGTTTCTTTATTACGAGCAGTTGTTTTGAATAGCATTATCTTAGTAAAATTTTTTTTTTTTTTTCAATTTCAATTTATTTATTTAATTAAATAATGCCTATTTACAATATTAAGCCTTATAATAAAGTGGTAGGTATATAATAATGCTTCGACCTGAACTAGGATAAACCTGTATCTCAAGTGTCATATGTGCAAAATTACATTAAAATTTTCTAAAATTAATGGTAGACATAAATAGTGAGTAACTTAACAGACTAATGATAGGACAATACTTAATTTAAAATAATATTTAACTTAAAACAACCAGTAACTTTTCTGTGTCATCATAAGACAAATTTTGTAACCAAGTTGTAATAACATTTTTCCATTGTACCGTTTTTAATGCAGACATAGACAAAATTGCGTTTACTTTATTATACAAAAATGGGCCTAAGAATATAAAAAATCTGTACATAAACGAATGCTCTAATCTATAATTATCCATACAGATGTCTTTACGTCTTTTATCAGTGACAACTCTATCGTACGGCAATTTAGAGTGCTGTTTTAATAAAGTATTCACAATGAATAACTGCCGCACTGTCAGAACATTGCAAGATTTATATAAAAGTTGGGTCGGGAACAGGATAGGCCGGAATATGGATACTTTCAGAACAGCTCTTTGCGCGCGCTCCAGTGGTAGTAAAACTGTTTTAGCCGCTCCTCCCCATGAAGTAATACAATATGTAATTATCGATTGATACAAAGCATAATATACCTGTTTTATCACCTTAGAGTCAGCAAAAGGCCTAATTTTCTTGAATATGAACATGAATTTACGGACTCTACAGCATAATAGTTCAACGTGATTTTTAAATGTGAGAGTAGCATAAATAATTACTCCAAGGTATTTTATAGTTTTCGTATTAACCTTTGGTATGTCGGAACGTAGATCTCGTTGAGACACAATGGATTTTTAATTGTGTCTGTAATTACGACATACGACGGGTTAAGGATAGTTGGGCAATTGCATTTAGAGTTTGCAACTGTGTTACATACATGCGCATGAATATCTGGAATGATCATAGATGTCTTTGAGTTGCGTAAAGAAAAGCGTATATATTTCGTTTTGTCAGCATCTAATGTCAGTAAGTTATGTTGTAACCATCTATTAACTATATTGAAACCTTGCTGTGCACATAACCATACTTCATGTACTGTATTTGCGGAGAATATGAGTACGGTATCATCAGCATAAGATATAATTTTCCCCGAATTTAGATTGAGACTGCAGAGGTCATTTATATAAATAAGAAATAAGGTTGGTCCTAATATACTTCCTTGCGGGACTCCAAAAGAAGTATTTTTTAGTTCTGAGCTAGTAAAATTACCAATCTTCACACATTGACAGCGGTTGTCTAAATAGTGTGCAAAAATCTTAAGCTTCTTTGTACTGTGGCGGTATCTACATCGCCACATGCGAACTACGCATCAAAGAACTGACGTCAGACAGACGTCACATAAATCCTGTATCGCGCAATTAAAGTTTACCGTGCAGTGAACATATATACAAGAACCCAACATCAATCGTTGGGCTGTTGCCCGCCAGACACAACACCCGTCTGGTTGGACGATCCTCCCTTTTCTATGGAGTATGAGTGAACTTTACACCCTGTTCCTCATGCCCCTAAATTGGTGACCCCGAATATGAACGTCAGCGCAGCCTTCGTGCAACTACTCCAGCGTGACGTCATCATCATCACTCCCGCAAGCTTTCAGTGAGGCGAGTCACACAGCCAAGCCAACACCCGAAGCGTCAACGGGTATCCTGACCACCAGCATGCAGTGAACTCGCATTCCTGGTCATCACCCTCAGCCTCATCACCCCGACCCACTGGGGAATCACCTTAATCACCTCATCACCCCGACCCACTGGGGAATCACTGCAATCACCTCAATCACCACAACCGCCGCAAACAGTTCCAACCCACCGCGAACAATGCAGCACCCGGTTCCGACTCACTGGAACCACAATTGGCACTGGCAAGCATCGGAAGATACAAGACACAGCCCACTATCGACCTCCGGTCTCCGGAGGGGAGTGATGTGGCGGTATCTACATCGCCACATGCGAACTACGCATCAAAGAACTGACGTCAGACAGACGTCACATAAATCCTGTATCGCGCAATTAAAGTTTACCGTGCAGTGGACATATATACAAGAACCCAACATCAATCATTGGGCAGTTGCCCGCCAGACACAACACCCGTCTGGTTGGACGATCCTCCCTTTTCTATGGAGTATGAGTGAACTTTACACCCTGTTCCTCATACCCCTAAGGTACTATTGATTTAAAAACCTTTAAAAATCGTATACTACGCACTAATTGAGTCTAAACTAAGATACAGCATAAAATTTTGGGGAAACAGCTATAATTATAACTGCCAAAGAGCTTTTGTCCTTCAGAAAAGAGCCATACGTACCATTGTCCGTATTTCACAAACAGATAGTTGTCGTCCACATTTCTTAGATTTAAATATCCTTACAGTACCCAGTCTCTACGTTCTAGTCCTTCTGACTAATCTTAAAAAGGACATACATGAATATGAGACCGACGAGGATAGACGGGTTAGAGAGAGTACACGTAGGAAGGAATTGAGAAACAAGATAAGTCCTCACTTCAACATTGTGAAGCACAGCCCACAATATCAAGCAGTGCAATTCTTCAATAACTACCACTACATTTAAAAAGCTTGATTTATTCATCTGCGTTTAAAACAAAGCTTCAAGCATTCCTACTAGGTAAGTGTCTCTACTCCGTTGACGACATGTAAATATTATGCGTTTCCTCCTGTCAACGTAAGTAGGTATGTGGATACTAGAGCAGGCTGAAATTATTGTTATGCATGTTATGGACATTATTTTTAAATGACAAATGTATTATTATTCCTATTTTTATTTTTAATTGAGTTGACTTTGCACTATTTATTTTGGTTATAATTTTGAAATGTTTTATATTCCTAATCTTCTATTCATAATGAGTTGGCATTGTTGTTAATTTCTAAATATGTTACGTGTATAAATTGTGAAGGTTTTTTTTATTAAAATTATTATTCCTTTTATTTGATAAAGTTACATATAAATTACATTTTTAAATATTAGAATATAAAAATATAAAAACATTTAAAAATATACAAAATAGTAGCCCACCGGTTTCGGGAACAGGGTCCAAGCTACCGGCGGTCAGGGCTCCAGAGAGAGGAACCTTCTAACAATACGGGCCGTGTCCAGAAGTACCGCTTACTGAATCAAGCCCTTAATCCGGCTGCCTAACGAGAGCCTCCGTAGATGTTGGTCGAGGCTCTTGGCAATTAAGCCATTGGCTGATACGACTATCGGCACAATGATCGCAGAGTCCACATCCCACATGTCGACAACCTCGTGAGCCAAGTCAAGATACTTGATTTGTTTATCTTTCTCGGCCTTCACGAGGTTCTCGTCATGCGGGACCGTTATGTCAATGATCATTGCGCGCCGCTCTGTTCGATCCACCACCACTATATCAGGCTTATAAATTGGCAACAATAGTCAGTGATGATGGATCGATCCCAGTACAATGTGGTATTTCCATTTTCGAGAACTGGGTCGGGCACGTACCTGTAGTACGGCACTTCCGATTCCACAAGGCTATACTTTAGAGCAAGTTGCTGATGGATAATCCTGGCTACAAGGTTGTGTCTATGCAAGTACTCTCCGTTAGCTAGACGAGAACACCCGGAGATGATGTGTCGAATTGATTCTCCCGGTCGGTGTCATGCCCGACAGATGTCAACCGTTCCGTCCTTCACAATAAATCTCCGGTTATCTTATTAAAATTATTATTATTTTATTGTACGATTTCAAACACAATGTAAATTGTTTGTGAATAAATTGAATTGAATTGAATTGCATATGTGTCAAATTAGAGGAATTGCTAATGACAGCTGGAAATTCAAGAAATGAATTACTTTTAGAGGAATTGCTAATGTGGCCGATTTAAACCCCCTGCAGTCGTGCTTCTGACCATTAAACCAAAGCATCATCATCTTCCTGCCCTTGTCCCATGTTACTTGGGGTCGGCGCAACACGTTTTCTCTTTCCTTTCTCCCTGCGTCACGGTATCATTCACTCCCTTCTCTTTCATATCTGTGAGGATTGCCTCACACGATCCATCCATCTTTTCTTTGGCTTTCCTCTCCGTCTCCATCTGTCTACATTTATATTCATCACCTTGTTACATCCTGCTATCTAATTGTGACTTGATTACGACTAATTTGTTTCATTTTGACAGACCAATAACATTCATTGCGTTATTTACGTTGTTGAGCAGTTTTTTTTTTTAGAATTTATGAAGGAATGGTTAGTCATTTATTTTAAACCGGATTGATCGTGTAGTAGGCAATTAGGGTGCAGAACCTAGGTAGGTATTTCACCAGCTAACCCACTGGCAACATAGCCACAAGCTGAATTGGCGAGTTCGGTGCGCATAGCGGGTTCTTCCCAAAGGTCCACGATTCTATTGTTCTTCTTTTCCCACCGGCTAATCCCAAACACCCAATAAACCAGTGCGGCTGTCGTAAAAAATAATATACGGATGAAGTAGACATCAATTTATAATAATAAGTAGGTTAAGATTAGATACAGACCTGCTATGTCCACAGCACTTCCTATCCTAACCCCGGTTACACGACTAACTACTAAACGAACGACTTCGTGCATGAAATTTAATAATATCAATACAAGTATTACAGAATATAACAATAATTATACTGGAGACAATAAGTATTCTAATCTATTCTAACATTGTCTCCTTCGACACCTGAACAAATCTATTTTATACATATCCTTACATATTATATAAAACAAAGTCCTCCACCGCGTCTGTCTGTCGTCCTGTACGCGATTAACTCAAAAACTACTGCACCGATTTTCATACTGTTTTCACCAATGGATAGAGTAGTTCTCGAGTAAGGTTTTAGTATAATATAATAACCGACATCTACGCGGGCTGTACATTGAATATCTTTGAAAAAACGTAATTTTTACGAGGTCGAGGTCAGGGATCGATTCTAATACCGAAAATATAGTTTATAGAATTTTTGTCTGTTTGTCTGAATGTATGTTCTAGCATAATACCTACATTATTTCTAAGATTTACACTGTATTTTACCTTTTTTTTATCACACCAATTCTACCTAGATTCTGTTAAAATTTTGCTTATATATTCCCTATAAGTAAAGCTAGGAACCGGTTTAAAAAATACCAAATGACTTCTCTGGTGTGAAATCATCAAATGACTTCTCCCGCTCTGGGCGGAGCGGAAGGGCGTGTCAGACTTTTACTGACTAAAACCCACCTGTGTTCCTTCAGTTGCCTGTTGCCAAGGGTCCCGGTATGGTATCCCTTTCGGATATTCCCGCAACACTGGCAGGGGCAAACACACCCTGTGGTGACGGTGACGCGAGGAACTAGGGTTGACGAGGTGAATACTTCGTTGAAAAGGTCGACATAGAGTCGACCTTTTCAACGAAGTATTCACCTCGCGGTTCTGGTCGCGAGTTCATAGACTTCGCTTGACCATCAACATGCGAGCTTGGCTTGGCGGGAATTCACATGCTCAAGAATTCTTCAACGTTCGTCTAAAAGTTGGTGAAGGCTCTCTAACAGAGGAGAGCGGCCAGGTGGCCCTACCAGAGACTCTTGGTATCTTAGTTCCCACTTTAGAAGATCTGAGAGCCGAGACAAGTGACAATCGCTTTGACAGCGTTTCATATTTCTACAACGACTTTCAACAGAACTGACATAAGCTTATGTCAGTCCAATACATTTTTTCCTTTTCCATCATCGTTATCGCTGATAGAATGTCACGTTGTCTAGGGCCTCTGATTCGTCTGGTGTACGGGACATCATTCAAATTCGAAATACCGTATCAAGAGAACTCATGGGTGTGTGAACATTTTAACGCCCAAAAATGATCAAGCTCTCAACCACAGTATTCTCTCGCGAATAAGGGAGTCAAATGATATACACATTGACATTGTTGTGGAGCGGCAGATACCAAAGTCTGCGGGTGTCGACCCTCAGGACAAACTGCTTCTAACACGGACAACTGTACGTCACTTGCTCTCGCGTCATCGTCCCGACTCTCAGTACATTTTAGTCACTGAGGACAAAACTACAAACGTACGTAGCATACAGGGAAGTTTTATAAAAAATATGGCTGTTATTGTAGTATATTGTGGTGTCTTACGACTTCCACGTGAACGACGTCGCGGGCAGAAGCTAGTCAATAATATATTGTTATAATACTTGTTTACGTCGATAGGACTTTGTTGGTTTTATATGCTATATCCTTAAGTGGGAAATGAATAGCTTCTGAACTAGATACCTGTGACAAACAATAAATAAATGAATTTAAATATGAAAATGGAACAACAGCCTTGCCTTGAAGATGTTTTTCGCTAGTAACATATAAATAGAGAATTTAATAATGATTTTCATTCAGTACCGTATTATTCTCCGGGAACTCTAAACGTTTATACCCAGCCATGAAGTCGTTTATAGTTATATGTGTATTAATTGTGGGTTCTGAGTGCAGATTCTTGCATGAAAACACCAATTCCTCAAATGGTGAGGTAGCTGCACCACACAATGATGAAAATCAAAACGAAATACCGCCTACAGAGTCGAATGGAGAGTCAAACAATGCTGCTATAAATGCTACAGATAATTCTAATACCGACGGCAATTCAGGTAACAACTGTAATAGTGCTCATGGCGAACCCGGTGGCAATGTCAACCCGGTTAAAAGGTCAATTTTTAATGGCGGGTGTCCCACTGGTACAGCCAGGACTCCTGATGGCAGATGCGCTGAAATATTTTGAAATAAGGTCACATAATCAAAAACAAAAATAATAGTTTAGTATATTAATTGTTGTATTGTTTTATTGCGACCCTGGATAATATATTATGTGCAATTTACCTAATGATTTTTATTTTTCCTCATGCTTATGCTTAGGTTCTTACATTTCATTTACCCCGAGATCTATAAACGTTACTTAGTTCGTGCATTCTTATCTCTATGTTTCTCTTGTAGTTTGAGAGTTGTCCGACAGTGATAGACCGTGCTGAGTAACGCTTATAGATCTCGGCCTTAGGTCCTATTAAAAGAACGCAACGTCTATCTGTATGTTAGTGCGCTTATAACTCGAAAAACTAGAAAGGGCGCAGAGGGCCGTACAAAAGGTTCTTTCTGAAAAACCAATCCGCTATCCGACATTTGGCCTTTACTTAGCAAAGTTCTCACTGTTAGGCAGCTCTTCGTAATACAGATTGTACTCAAAAAACAAAAGCTTTGTACCCTTCGACCCTGTGAAAAGCCTCGCCGACAGAGTCTATCACAGAGTCACACACACCCTCACTCACAGAAACCCTCACTCACACACACACCCTCACTCACACACACCCCTACTTGCACCACCACTCCACATGTCAACATACACACATAAATGTTCTGGGCTATAATATGAACGATGCAAACAAATTGTATGAGGATTTCTTTTCAGTAGTGCACACTGAATTCAATAAAACTTTTGAAAAGAAAACAAAAAATATTTTCCCTAATTTTATATTTAGTGACTGGGCAACTAGAGGTATTAGGATAAGTAGGGAAAGACTGTTCGAGCTGTATGGCCTTAAGCCTCACATACATACTGAAACTTTCAACAAGTATGTTGCTACATATTCCAAAATTTTTAGAAATACCTGCCAAATAGCTAAAGCTCTGTATATCAGCAACAAGATCAAATCACCAGAAGATAAAATAAAAACGGTTTGGTAAGTTATAAATAATGAAACTAATGGGAAAAAAATACGAAACACTGATTTCACACTGGAGACTTCACGTGGTGCCATAAGTTCTAACTTAGAAGTAGCTCAGGAATTTGTACATTTCTTTACTAATATACCCTCTAAAACGACGGAAGCTTTAAATTCCTCACCCAGTGTTTCAATTGATTTATTAAGAGCGAACGTTCCAGGCTGCCCGGTTGAATTTCAATTTAAACATATAAACCCAATGATAGTCAAAAAGCATTTCGGCAAATAAAAATCAAATTGACCGAAGATCTATGGGGATTATCTATCAAAGTTTGTGCATCCATAATTGAGACTATAGCACCATATTTAGCTTTAATATTTAACTTGTGTGTGGATCAAGGAGTCTTCCCAGATTTAATGAAATATAGTAAAGTTGTACCTCTTTTTAAATCTGGGAGCAGTAAAGACACCAACAATTATAGGCCAGTATCCGTGTTGCCGGTATTCAGCAAGGTGTTCGAAAAGGTAATGCTAAATCAGATGCTTAATCATTTTAACACCAACCAAATCTTATCTTACACGATCAGCAATATGGTTTCACCAAAGGACGTTGTACGACTGACGCCGGTGTCACCTTATTAAAACACATATTTACAGCGTGGGAGGAGGCGCAAGATGCCATAGGAATCTTTTGTGACCTCTCCAAGGCATTTGATTGCGTAAATCACGAAACCTTACTTTTGAAACTTGCGCATTACGGACTAGGTAAACTTGCGCTCAGTTTAGTAAAATCTTATTTAGACGATAGACAACAGCAAGTTCAAATAAATGATGTCCATTCAATCGGTTTAAAAGTAAAAATGGGTGTTCCACAGGGCTCGATATTGGGTCCTTTCCTCTTTCTTGTATATATTAATGATCTTGTATATATCAAATGGTGTTATTTGCTGACGATACTTCATTCATTTTTAAGATAAATAGACGTGCATCAAAATTGGACGACGTAAATAACGCCTTACTGCAGGTCCATAGTTGGTTCACTGCTAATAATTTAGTATTAAATGGGAAAAAAACTAAATGCATAAGATTTGCTTTACCGAATGTTAAAAGTAGTGATTGTGACATAGTATTGGATAAGGAGAAATTAGAATTCGTCGATAAAACTGTTTTGTTGGGGATCACCCTCGACTCAAGGCTGCAATGGGGTCCTCATTTAACATCTCTTGCAGGACGGCTAAGTTCAGCAGCATATGCTGTGAGAAAAATCCGTCAATTTACTGATGTTGATACCGCGAGGCTAGTTTATTTCAGCTACTTTCATAGTATCATGTCTTACGGTATTTTATTGTGGGGACGGGCTGCAGATATCGAGTCTATATTTATTCTGCAGAAAAGAGCCATCAGAGCAATATATGGGCTCCGCAGGCGCGATTCTGTAAGAGAACTGTTTAAAGATATTAACATCATGACGGTACCTTGTCAATATATCTATGAAAACATCATGTACGTAAGGAAAAATCTAAGTCTTTTCAGTAACAGAGGTGCAAGACACACTTATAGGACTAGAAATAGGGACCAATTAGTTCAACCGGGTTTCAGACTGGCTAAAGTAGACTCATCCTTCATGGGGTACTGTTTAAAATGTTACAATAAAATACCTCCCCACATACTACAACTGAATGAAACGAAATTTAAATCTTGGGTAAAACGCACACTATGCCGCCAAGCATATTATAAATTGGGGGATTACATCGCTGACAAAAATGCTTGGCTTAGCGCTGCTCCAGCTCCACAAGGACGCATAAACTAATTGATTGGCATTCGAAAATATTGTTGGAGCTGCTGAATATTGTAAAGACTATCTTGACATTGTATAAATTCAATCTCCTAGTATTGTATAATTTCATAGCACATATATGAGCACTATGTACTTACCTACCTTAAAGCTACCATTTACTAGGTACGTCGTTCATTGACTTGAATGTGCCCTGGCGGCAGAGAGTATGTCATGCTCACTCAAATGTCTCGCTGGTGGTGGCGTGTGTGTTGGATCATTAAGTTCCCTTCAAAATGGTTGAGCTGAATGGTGCTGATCCATGCGTCATGTTCGTGAACGGGCGCCGCCAGTAGGGACTGGTCATCTCTAAGCTGCCACGGCTTATTTTTAATTTATTTTAATTTTTTAATTGTTTTTTAAGTTTACGGACGCTTTTAACGTGCACGTCTCTTTTTTTTGCTTTTTTACATTGTTCTCACATGTTTAATTTCAAATGAATGATGTAACCAATATATTGTAACAAAATTTTGATTTAAAAGAGTGTCCGTGGAGTTTCTTGCCCGTTCTTCTCCATAGGAACCTACTACGCTTTGGAATGGGCAACTAGCTTCATTTTTTTGACTGACCGACCCCTTGACAATTCAAAAGTACCTGTAATTGGTTTATTTGAAATAAATGCTTTGAGTTTGAGTTTGACACAATTTGCATGTTTTTATTTTTGCATGTCAAATTGACATAATATAGAAGAAAGAAAGTTTATTTGCACAAATAAAACGCACGCTCTTCTTCTTTCTTTCTATAAATACGAAAGTGAGTTTGTAATACGGCTGAACGAATTTAGATGAAATTTGGCACATGGGTAGACCATGACTTGGATTGGGACGTAGGATACTTTTTATTCCCAATGAATCGAGATTTATGCGTGTGAAACCGCGGAGCGCAGCAAGTAAAGATAATAAATCCCAGTCATGTAGGCCGTAGGGTATGTCTAATCACTGGGTAAAAGTAACATCAGAGGCCTTAGACAAAGTGACATTCTATCTGCGATAACGATGATGGAAAAGGCAAAAATATATAGGAGTGACATAAGCTATCGAAAAGCTTATGTCAATCTTGTTGAAAGTCGTTGTAGAAATACGAAACGCTTTCGAAGCGATTGTCACTTGTCTAGGCCCTCAGTATGATTACCAAAGGAGAAAAAAAAGTCTAGCCGTAGAAGATCCAGGCGATGACAGATGGACAGATAAATTAGAATGAGATATATTGGGTGCTAGCAGAAAATAGCCGCGAAAAGTGCAATGGTGGATATACCTTTGCCCAGCAGTTGAAATGAATAGAGAGTTTAAAATAAATATTGATTAGATATTGGATTTCCCGTGCCTGAACTGCACCGCCCTTAATTCTTGATCATCTTCAGTATTAAAGCTTGAGCTTTTAAGAGTGTATCCTCTGCCTAGCCTTTTCCCAACTATGTTGGGGTCGGCTTCCAGTCTAACCGGATGCAGCTGAATACCAGTATTTTACATGGAGCGACTGCCTATCTGACCTCCACAACCCAGTAACTGGGTAATACGATACCCCTTGGTAAGACTGGTTGTCAGACTTTCGGGCTTCTGACGACCCGTAACCACTGTCAAAGATCCACAAATGACAGCCGGGCTTAACGTGCTTTCCGAGGCGGAGGAGTCTCGGTATGGTCACCCATCCACGGACCTACCCCGGCAAGCGTAGCTTAACCTGATGGATCGACCCGTGCGGCTGTTATTACTTAGCCACGAGCTCCTTTTAAGAGTGTATAATACCTCAAATTGCTTAGCATGATCCTCTGTTATATCGAAAACACTGCAGCATTCATTTTGAAATAAATATACCTATGCTAAGTAATTGAGGATTAATGTTAAGTACTATGTTTGACGATAACACGATTCCATAAAAAAATCTCGATAGAACATTATATTCCAAAGTTACCTCCAAACCGAATAATAAACCGCTGATATAAAAAAAAAAACTTGAAATTAGATAATAAAACTGAACTTACTATAAAACATCATTTTCGCCGTAAAAATAAATTACTTAACTATTGGCGCCTTGGAGCCTTCTCCACTTCACCCGAATTTGAGCGGAGGTATTTTGGACTCTTAAATTACCTGTTCCATGTAATCCCTATAGTACTCCACCCGCTGCGTGTCCACCAGGCCGGGGTCCAGTGACGGCACTCCGTTCTCGGTGATGACGATCTCCTTGACGTCGTACGTGGAGTTCAGCCAGTGCAGCTGCTCTCGAATACCTTGCGGATATACCTGAAAGAATTATTTTAATAATCGTCAGAGTTGTTGAAGCGGATTGGTGCCGTAAATGGGGATTATGAGAAGTCACCAATCCGTTTGCCAAGCGAGGTATCATTGCCCTAGGTAACTTGCCTAGTGGTCTGACCGGCAGACTGCCAAGTCATAGGTCTCTAGTTCAAAACCAAGACACGCTCTGACTTTTCAGATTCATGTGCGTATTGTATAACTAGCTGTGTCCCACGGTTTCACGCGCGTAAGTCTCGATACCGTGGGAATATCGAGATAAAAAGTATCCTATGTCCTATTCCAGGTCATGGTCTACCCATGTGCCAAATTTTATCCAAATCCGTTCAGCCGTTTTAGTGCGAAAGCACAAACTTTTGCATTTATAATATTAGTTAGGAAATCGTTAAGATTATAAAGGTGCTCACCGCAAACCAGTAAACCGCCGTAGTCTCCCACGAAGGATCCTTATCCATGATCGTGTTCAGTTCCTCCGAGCCATCGAAGAGCCATTTCCCTGGCAGTTCACCTGGCTTCACTCTTCGCACCAAACGAGTTGTGTAGTGGTTCAGCGCGTAGTAGTCATAGGTTCCTGAATAAATATTTAAGTTGGTTAAGTCTGAATCAAACTGTATTACTTATGGCTCGGCGAGCTTACTCGCCCGTGTGTCATGTTAAGTACGCGGACTATCCTCTCTGGAGGAAGCCTTGAAGGCTTCCTCCAGAGAGGATAGATGTAGCGCTGAATAAGTTCGTCGGCGATCCAACAGATTTGCCCGCCTTGGCTCGTCGTCTGTCATCGCCGCGAGCCGCCAATTTGACAATGAAATTTTGAGCAAGCTTCACGTGTGACACCAACGGCGAGCCGAGTAAGGTTGCGTACTTAAAAACCGCGTACTTTAAGTACGCTCGTCTATCACCCACTTCAGGAAACCAGAGCATAACCATACAGTAGGTACGGGTAGTTGTTGCCATTGATAAAAACACAGACATACCTCGAACCAGTTCTATTTCTTCGGGAGTGAAAGGAGGCAGTCTGGGAAGAGTGTACCCTTCCTTCCTCGCGAGGTCATTCAACAGTTTCTCTAGCTTACGTGGCCATCCCCCTTCCTTGGAGAAGATCGCGTGAGCATAGCGACCCTCCTATTAAAAGGATTAGAAGATAGTATTTGTGGCGGCATCTACATCGCCACATGCGAACGACGAATCAAAGACCTGACGTCACACAAAATCCTGCATCGCGCAATTAGAGTTTACAACGCGATCAACATTTATATACAAGACACCGACATCAATCGTTGGGCAGTTGCCCGCCAGACACGATACCCCACTGGTCGAAGGATCCTCCCTTTTCTATGTATAGAGGATGAATGAACTGTAAATCCTGTTCCTCATACTTCTAAATATTGTTGTAATTTAGGGGTATGAGGAACAGGATGTAAAGTTCACTCATTCACCATAGAAAAGAGAGGATCCTCCGACCAGACGGGTGTTGTGTCTGGCGGGCAACTGCCCAACGATTGATGTTGGTTTCTTGTATATATGTCCATTGCACGGTAAACTTTAATTGCGCGATGCAGGATTTATGTGACGTCAGGATTTTTGTGTGACGTCAGATCTTTGATGCGTAGTTCGCATGTGGCGATGTAGATACCGCCACAGTAACAAGATGTTGAATTACTGAAGTATATCGGGCTGGTCGGGCATCACTGGGCAGTCAGACATATTGCTAAACTTGCTGACTGTTTTGACTACAATTTGAGATATTCTCGTATTTCTGGAACCAGCATGTGAGATGTAACAGCTTGTCCACAGGGCCTAGACAAGTGACAATCGCTTCGAAAGCGTTTCGTATTTCTACAACGACTTTCAACAAGATTGACCTAAGCTTTTCGATAGCTTATGTCAGTCCTATACATTTTTGCCTTTTCCATCATCGTTATCGCTGATAGAATGTCACTTTGTCTGGGGCCTCAGGTCATGTTTCGGATTTGCCTTGTTTGAAAGATAATTTTCTATCCAAAAAAAAACCTGCCTAGCCTTTTCCCAACTATGTTGGGGTCGGCTTCCAGTCTAACCGGTTGCATTTGAATACCAGTATAATTTTACATGGAGCGACTGCCTATCTGACCTCCACAACCCAGTAACTGGGTAATACGATACACCTTGGTTAGATTAGACTGGTTGTCAGACTTTCGGGCTTTTGACGACTCGTAACGACTGTCAAAGATCCACAAATGACAGCTGGGATCAACGGCTTAAGCTTCTCACATATCGAGACTCCTCCGTGCTTTCCGAGGCACGGAGGAGTCTCGATATGTGAAAATGGTCACCCATCCACGGACTAACCCCGGCAAGCGTAGCTTAACCTGATGGATCGACCCGAGCGGCTGTTATTACTTAGCCACGAGCTCCTCTTTTCTAGCCAGTGAAATTAAAATAAAAGAGATTTAATTCCTGGGTGACCAACACTACCCAAATAGATGACACGTTGCCCATCTCTACTGGGATAATTATAACCGCCGCTAAACATGACTAGCTCAAATTGAAAAAAAAAAACAGAAATCATCCAACTGTCTTGTAAAATAAATGAACATACCCAGTGATCAATAGTTAGATCCGTCACTTCTTGATCCTCTGGCGTGAATGGTTTGAACCAGAAGAACAGTGTTGATATTGACACTTTTCCTGTAAAAAAAAAAGACTTTTAAAACTTAACTAAATGAAAAATTAAGTAATAAAAACTAAAACCCAACTACGACTAAAAAGGTATAACCCCTAAAAAAAAATTGTTTTATCGTACCGTGTTGGGTATCAAACATAGGGCTTAATGAGCACATTTCAAATATATGTATATATATATATATAAAGAAAAAAAAGAAAAAAAATGTAATAAAAACTAAAACCCAACTACGACTAAAAAGGTATAAACAAGACCCCACAGACAGACAAATTAAAAATCCGGAGTCACACGTAATCTGTTCGATTTTTAATTTGTCTGTCTGCGGTGTCTTGTTTATACCTTTTTAGTCGTAGTTGGGTTTCAGTTTTTATTACGTTATTTTTTTTGTGGTAAACATGACGCAAAGAAAGAACAACAAACACTAAAAGAATAAGTTGGGGAAAATATGCGTCACATCCACGCAAAACGGCCATCGCTCAGCATAATGCTGCTACCCTATGCGAGGCAGAGCCGCAGCGCTGGTTTTCAGTGACAGTCGGCGTAGTTTAGAAGAACTTACCGGTCAGACAGACAGACATGGAAAGCGACTTAATTCATTTTTAATTTTAAGCAGTGATAGCCTAGTGGTGTGACCTTCAGACAGCCAAGTCATATGTCTCGAGTTCGAACCCAAGTCACGCACGGATTTTCGGATTCATGTGCGTATTGTATAATTATCACTTGCTTCAAAAACGGTGAAGGAAAACATTGTGAGGAAACCGGCATGTCTTTTTATTTAACTTTTTGAGGTTGGGAAATCATCAAAAATGACTTCTCTGGGCGGACCGGAAGGGCATGTCAGACTTTTACTGACTAAAACCCACTCGTGTTCCTTCAGTTGCCTGTTGCCAACGTCCCGTTATCCCTTTCGGACTTTCCTGCAACCCTGGCAGTACAGTATGTCTGAGAGATATTTCTCGACGGCATGTGAAGCCAAGTCAGAAGCCCATGGGCGGCTTTAAAACTCTGACACCAGGTTAGTCGCTAATCACACGATATGCTTAACTTTATCTTGGAATAATTAATTGCGTATGGTCGATATTTTAACACAGATTAAGCAAGCTTACCATGGTACTTATCCCTATACAACTCATCATAGATCCTGTACGCCCTAGCATGGGCTATCAGCGCGTTCTTATTGCACAAGTACCGGCCCACATCCGGGTCATCGAAGTAAGGGGCTCCATACTGCTCATAGCCTCCGTCACATAGCATCATGGGCTCGTTGATGGTGAGCCAGTACTTCACCCGGTCCGCATAGAGGCAGAAGACGACTTCTGCATAGTCTTCAAACCAGTCGGCAATGAGGGGGTTGGCCCAGCCCCCTGGAAAGAAATGATGTGTTGTACTATGATTTTGTGTAACCATCCTAGTGATGGATTAATTAGCATTCGCATTCATTGTTAGAAAGTGAATTCTCATTTAGCAAATGAAATATAGTTGCGAAATTCTGTGAAATCCTAAGTGAATTTATTCGTAATTTTTCATATTATTATACGTCAGACCGTCGACGCACGCAGCGGTAGATATACTTAAATAGATAATACACGCCAATATGTACGCAATAAATACACGCCAGTACGCACTTTTTAATTCGCATATTAACAAAATTCACATTCTTCATTACTATCAATTATCGTTATATTAGCTATTAGCAATTAACATAGCAATAGCAGTTATCGTGCTAAGACTCAAGAATTCACATGCTAATGAAATTAATGCATAATAGCATTAATTGCCATTACTTTACCATCCTGTCATATGAGGGTCGTCTAAGCACCAACCAACCCGCACTAGAACCGCGTGATGGATTACGGCCCACCTAGATTCTACCAGCGATAACGATAATGGAAAGGCAAAAATGAGGACTGACATAAGCTATCGAAAAGCTTATGTCAATCCTGTTGAAAGTCGTTGTAGAAATACGAAACGCTTTCGAAGCGATTGTCACTTGTCTAGGCCCTCTGAGTCGCCAACTAAACGTTGGACCGAAAGTGTGCAAGAGAAGGAAAAAAAAAACAATTTTATTAATCTGCCTTGAATTTTCCCAACTATGTTGGGGTCGGCTTCCAGTCTAACCGGATGCAGCTGAATACCAGTATTTGACATAGGGCAACTACCTATCTGACCTCCACAACCTAGTTACTGGGTAACACGATACCTCTTGGTAAGATTGGTTGTCAGACTTTTGGTTTCTGAATACCCGTAACAACTGTCAAAGATCTACGAATGACAGTCGGGACTGGGACCAACAGTTTATCGTGCTTTTTGAGGCACGGAGGGGTTCCGATTAATGGATTGACACCCATCCAAGAACTGACCGCGGCAAGCGTAGACTCGTGCAGCGGAGCTCCGAAAGTGTTAAAAGGTAAAAAAAAAAAAAAAAAAAAATTGTTTGCCTGTAAAGTCGGTATACGGGCGAAAGTTTTACGTGACAACGACTTTGAGTGGTAAAATAATTATGTCTGTCTCTCTCGCTCTTAGGCGGGCTAACCATGCCCGAGTGGAAGGGACGCGTGCCTCTCACTCGCTCTCATTGTGAGCGCATAACGTGAGCGGAGCGTAACGCAGTTTCACCCGGCAAACCAATTTATAAGACGTTGTCACGTCAAAATGGTTTAAAAGACACTTAACGAAGCCGAAAGCCACTTGTTATTCCCGTCATTGTGATCATTTTTTTGTTCTGGACCATACCTGGGAACCCTCTGGTTACGGAGATATTCAAGGTCAAAGTTCCAACTTTTTCAGACGTTTTTTAAAGAAAGTAAGTTTTAAATGTACTAAATGAATTTAAAAAAACCCCAAAAACGTTGAACTGTTGCATGCATTCATAAACACAATGTTTTGTGTGTGTTACGTTGCGCACAACCGTAAGCAGTGATTTTTCACACTAAAAACAAAAGTGGTTTCCCAGAAATAATTGTTGTGCAATGTTACTTAATTTGATGTACAGAATGCGTAGTTGACGGCTATGTGATGAGTCTACCTATACTTCGTATAATATGTATTTATGCGTTATGCATACAATGTGTATGCCATACATAGTTCTATAGACTATACAAAGACAAGCCAAAATAGTCAAAATCTGTAAATAACGCACGTCCATCTAGTCGATGGACGTGCGTGATTTGAAATAGATAAAATCAAGGTATCGCTGCTCCACAGCCCGCCACGTCCATTGTGGCACGGCTAAGGTAGCGGTGTAAAATGTAGGCAAAATTACACTAACAATTTATAACGGGAAAATAGCATTCAAAAACTTCTGCTGACAGTCAACCCAATTTCCATGAAGTTTTTATAGAAATTGTTTTACTCTGTAGTCTCGCGTCGCGATGTCGCGTCGTGCCTGTCTGCGGGAGCCTTGAACCGGTGGCACTGGAAGATGGCTTTTGGCAAACAAATGCATATTGCATTGCGGCTCGTAAATGAACCAGCAAAAACAGACAAATAAAAAATCCGGAGTTACGTAATCTGTTTGATTTATGCCCCAACACGTGTGACTACGGATTTTTAATTTGTCTGTCTGTCATGTCTTGTTTTTATTATAGTTTAGCGGTAAACTTACAAAGTTCTAATCATCTAAGCAGTAAACGGAGTCTTGTTTATACGTAATACTATCAATGAAAATGAACAAATTATCGGAATTTCACAAAGTTATCTTGCGTCCATTTATTTTAGAATAATCATTTTGTTTATTATAATTCGGAAACGCATTAAGAGGTCCTTTTTTCACTGCAACAGAAATTGGCAACAGAATTTGGACAGCGCTTTCTGTGCGGCTGGACAAATGTGAGTGTTCTATGGGCACGCTGCTGTCCAACCTTCAGGGATTTTATGTAACGGTACAGTTACAATTCGCCAGCACCCGTCCTACTTACTTAACACTTACCTAGATCTTGCAAAGACTGAGGTAGATCGAAGTGGAAAATTGTGACAAGAGGCTGGATGCCCTTCTCCAGTAGACCGTCGATCAGGTTGTTGTAGTAGTTCTTGCCATCCTCACTGATGTGGTTGGGATAGCCAGACGGGAGGAGACGAGGCCAGGATATTGAGAATCTGAAAGAAGAGAAGCCGAGTCCTAAATATCTGGTTTTTTCAAAAAAGTTATAGGAGAAACCAGGTCATTAATAATATATATTTTCTTCCATACACAACTCCTGTCAAATTTGACGGCCTTATGACATTAAAAAAACACTTGAAACCTGGAGCAAGAAATGGAATCCGTAACCAGTGACTTGTGAAAATTAAATATATTTTCAAACAATTCTACCAAGGATCGAAGCTGAATTTTGCTTCGAATAGCTTGAAATCTTTTGGGATACCAGTTGTGTGATGTGAGTTACCTCGGTGGATGAACAGTCGGAAAGAGAGAAAGAGAAGTGTTTATAGAGGTATGAGGAGCAGGGTGTAAAGTTCACTCATCTTCCATAAAAAAGGGAGGATACTCCGACCGATGGGTGTCGTGTCTGAGGCCCTAGACAAAGTGAAATTCTATCAGCGATAACGTTGATGGAAAAGGCAAAAATGTATAGGACTGACATAAGCTATCGAAAAGCCTATGTCAATCTTGTAGAAAGTTGTTGTAGAAATACGAAACGCTTTCGAAGGGATTGTCACTTGTCTAGGCCCTCTGGTGAGCAACTGCCCGACGTTTGATGTCGGGAAGTTATTTATATGCTGATCGCGCGGTAAACACTGCGTGCGCGATGCAGGATTTCGCGTGACGTCAGGGTGATGTGGCGGTGTAGATGCCACCACATGTTTATGAAATGGGCCCTAGCAGTCTGGCCTAGGGCAGCAAAGATGGCATAGTTACCTATACATGTTCAGTCCCAACTCCTCACACATCTCAATGTCCCTCTTCCACAGGTGGTAGGAGTCACACGCCACGTCTCCATTGCCACCATCTGCCACTAGCTCGGGGCGATCGTGTATGAGTTTGTCCCACAAGTTAGGACTTTTGTCTGGAATGCAAGAATAAGGCTAAGCTTTGGGTAGGAAAGTTCTTTTAAGTAGAAATAATACTGGCCAAATACGAGTTGTACTCCCACAGTAAGATTTCTTACAACCAAAACTGTTTTTCTGTAGAAATGGTTTAAACCAAATTTTTTAACCAGTTTTTGAAATAAGTACTAGTAAAAACTCTTTACTCTTTAGAGATCGATCCATCAGGTTATGCTACGCTTGCCGGGGTTGGTCCGTGGATGGGTGACCATTTTCACATATCGAGATTCCTCCGTGCCTCGGAAAGCACGTTAAGCCGTTGGTCCCGGCTGTCATTTGCGGATCTTTGACAGTCGTTACGAGTCGTCAGAAGCCCGAAAGTCTGACAACCAGTCTAACCAAGGGGTATTACCCATTTACTGGGTTGTGGAGGTCAGATAGGCAGTCGCTCCATGTAAAATACTGGTATTCAGCTGCATCTGGTTAGACTGGAAGCCGACCCCAACATAGTTGGGAATAGGATAAGCAGATTGATTGAAGAACTCTTTACTAGCATGGTAGGGTGAAACTTATTATGTATGGGAAAGTAAATCTTTATGTTTGTTAACTTTTCACAAAGAGCAGTAAAAGCTTAGTCGGGCAGGCCGTCGGACTGCCAAGTCATAGGAGGTCTCGAGTTCGAACCCAAGAGACGCACCTGTCTTTTCGAATTCATGTGCGTATTGATTAATTTTCACTTGCTTCAAAAACGGTGAAGAAAACATCGTGAGGAAACCGGCATGCCTGAGAGATATTTCTGGACGGCATGTGAAGCCAAGTCGGCTTTAAAACTCTGACACCAGGTTAGTCATTAATAACCATACGAAAAGAAGAAGACTTTTTCACGACTTTACTGCTGAACGGATTTTAATGAAATTTTATACAGGTGTAAGACTGTGGCGGCAACTACATCGCCACATACGAACTACGCATCACACTGACGTCACGCGACATCCTGCATCGCGCAAGCAGAGTTTACCCATCAGCATAATATTCAAGGGCATCTTCTTAAGGGGTCATTGTACTCATCATTATGAACAACTTTCACAGTGGGACCACCCTAAAATCGTCAACCAAAAAAAAATCAACCTCGTCAAAATGTAGGGAACAGCCGATTTTTTTTTTGGTGTCTATATAATTGTGATACTGTTATAGCAATAGCCCTAAGTGATCCAATATCCATGAATAGGCTCAAATGCCAGCATATTTAAGGGTATTTACTGGATAACGCTTTAAACAATTTTAAGAGGCAGATTCTTCGCTGGAAGAATGGCTCTCAGCGGCCAATATCTGCACAACAAATCTACGAAAGGTTTTCAAGCAATTGTAAGACAACGAGGAGGAAAAAAAACTAATAGGGATTATGGTCATTGCATTGATAGGCGACGACTATAAGTCCCTGTTTATATTTGTACAAACAATCTAGAACAAAACCGGCCAAGTGCGAGTCGGACTCGCGCACGAAGGGTTCCGTACCATCACTACATATTATAAAACAAAGTCCTCCACCGCGTCTGCCTGTCTGTCTGTTCGCGATAAACTTAAAAACTATTGCGCCAATTTGCATGCTGTTTTCACCAACAACATATTAGGCGATTATCACACTGCCACGCATCACGCTGCATGTTGCGTGTCAACGCACCGCACCGCACGCGCGTGGATGCATTTTCTGTGTGTTGGACTGTGCATGTTTTCTATACAAACGGAGATACTTACAAGTAACGTTAGAACACGCATTCATGCGCTACGCTGCGTGGTGCGTGGCAGTGTGTTAATCGCCTTATTATAAAACAAAGCCTCCGCCGCGTCTGCCTATCTGTCTGTTCGCGATAAACTCATCAGCTAATATCTGTAAAAACGAGCAAAAAAAATCACGTTTGTTGTATGGGCTCCCATACAACAAACGTGCATTTAAATATTTATTTTATTTTGTTTTTTAGTATTTGTTGTTTTTATTCTCTTTTTTAGTTGTATAGCAGCAATAGAAACACATCGTTCATGGGATACAGCCTGGTGACAGACGGACAGACAGACAGACAGACGGACGGACAGCGGAGACTTAGTAACCGTTTTAACCTTTGGGTACGGAACCCTAAAAAGGACATCGCTGGTACAACACTACACTACGGATAGGGTTACCATCGCGAGTGGTTGGCAATGTCCTCAATGACGTCAGCCGACTTCAATGTCAGGGTCTGATAATGAGCAGATTCTACCAGCTAAAACATTAGTTTACGTCTAACGAGGTGAATTAGATTAATGAAGGATAATGCGTTTATTTATTTCCTTTCTTAAGAGCGTTGATTCTAAAAGTTGACAACGTTGCACACTGGGGCCTGTTCATACAACGTAACGCTCAAAACTCGATTTTCAAAATGAAGGTATTTAAAAAAATAAACTATGTAAGGGTAGACTTAAGAATGTATCACATAATTTCTACAAATACTGAATTAGTAACTGCTATCTGCTGTCCAGTGCATCAGCTCAAAGTTTACCCACATCATGAATTATCCGATAACGTTCGTAAGTTTGTAGTGAATATTAAAACATTTATTTCTTATTACAAGTAATCGTCGTATTTAATTGAAGTGTATTCATGGCTGCAACGAGGCAAGATATGGTTATTTTAATATTGTTATTATGTGATAGAATGGTTTTTTAGGTACGGGGTGCGGCGAATGTACAAGTATCTCCCGGGCCCCCGACTCATGGTAGAAGTAGGAACAGTGGGGTTTTAGTCGGTAGGAGTCCGACATAACATCCGAAAAAAAAAAAAACTACTGAATCAAAAAAAAAAAAAAACCTTTTTGCACATTGTTCTATTGCTAATCTCTTCAGTTCATTACTAATCAACACCTCGTAGTTATTGTAATAAATATTTCAAAAAATAGAACTTTGCGCAAAAATGTAAAAATAAAAAATGTTTGATTCAGTACATAAAAAACCATACTATCACATAAAAACAATATTAGAATAATAACCTTGCCTAGTTGCAGCCATGAATGCACTTCAATTAAATATGACGATTACTTGTAGAAAAAAATGTTTTAATATTCACAACAAACTTACGAACGTTATCGGATGATTCCTGATGTGGGTATAAAGTAAACTTTGAGCTGATGCACTGGACAGCAGATAGCAGTTACTGATTCAGTATTTGTAGAAATTATGTGATACATTCTTAAGTCTACCCTTACATAGTTTTTTTTTTCAATATCTTCATTTTGAAAATCGAGTTTTGACCGTTACGTTGTATGAACGGGTCCCAGTGTGCGTCGCAAATAACTTTCAAATATTTACCTGTTTTTATTATTTTGGCAATATTACTCTATGGAACAATGAAATATCGCTAACTAACTAGAATATTACCTAACAATGAATTGCAATTATTTTATAACACTGAATTTAAGTTGTAACCGGTTTTAGGTGTAAAAAAGGCATTCGGAAAGTTTTCAAATCCTTTTTTTACAACTCAAACTAAATATTCGGTGTTACGATATTATTTATTGCATTTGATAATCAATATTTTAGTCCACTAGTAAGCCATATTTCATATTTCCATTCAGTAATATTATCAAATTAATCAAGACAGCGAAATATTTGACATCTATTTGTGACGTTGCCCAGTTTCAGAATAAACACTCATATAATATTACATTTTTAAATATTTCTTAAATTAAAATGATAATAGCAGTGTCGGGAGCGGGGTCCAAGCTATTGGCGGTTAGGGCTGTAGAGACAGGTACCGATAATTAATTATTATTGTGAGGTCAAAAGATTATTATTTTTCTTGGAAATAACCTAAGGTCGATCAAAAAACGCTGAATAAAACACGTTTCTTGTGTCGGGACCCCTTTTATTATTAATTTTATTTAAGGGAGGAGGTGAAAGTACTCGTGGTTATAAACAACTTTCACTATGGGACCATCTAGAAAATAGCAAAAAAAAAAAACCATCTGTTTCATACATTTTCATAGGGTAAATATTGTATTTTTGTATGAAATTGCTGATATTTTTTTAATATTTAAGAGTTGGAGTAATACTGAAACTTGCTCAAAATCATGAGTACTTTCACGTTCTGAAAGGTTAAGTAATAGGGATCCATTTGGCACCCTGTGGGTACGGAACCCTAAAAAGGTACAGCCCTGTGACAGACAGACGAACGTAAGCTGCCTTTGGGTACAGAAACCTAAACAAGACTGTAACTTACCACTGACATTCCAGGCTCCTTCCACTTGGTACGCCGCTGAAGCTGCCCCGAACATGAACGAAGGTGGAAACTTTAGCTGTTCCGTGCTCCATGACTCACAGATCAGAATACTAGAAAAACAACATAAAATCACGGCTGTTTTCCCCGAGGGGTTGGGCAGAGGTGTGCCTATAATAGTAAGCTTTATTTCGCCAAAGTTTAAGTTACAATAGACGTAGATATATTTAGTAACCTATTCCGCTCGACTATTGTTCAAGAGTCATAAAAAACCCTGTAAGAAATCGACACGTGTTTCACCTCTCAACGAGGCATCCTCAGGATGACGATTGACCAATTGCAGACCAGAACGCGACGTGTTACCACACCAAGCGCTGTCATCCTGAGGATGCCTCGTTGAGAGGTGAAACACGTGTCGATTTCTTACAAAGTTTTTTATGACTCTTGAAGAATAGTCAAGCGGAATAGGTTACTAAATATATCTACGTCTATTGTATTTTATAATGGATTTCCGCAAAGTCACGCCTGAATCAATTAACTATCTTAAAGTTTAAGCTCTTTATGGAAATAATATTGAAAAATTGTAGTTTATTTTATGTGGCTAACACAGGGGTATATGCTAGCATAGCTTATGCATAACCAACATATAATATTCCCACTGCTGGGACACAGGCCTCATCTCTTCGAAACAGACTGGGCTGTAATCTACCAAGCGGGCCCAGTGCGGGTTGGTAGATGTCACATGTGTTCGAATTTTAGGTTCTAGGACATGCCGGTTTCCTCACGATGTTTTCCTTCACCGTTTTGAGAGCTGTGGCGATGAAATTATTTACGCAAAGTTACGCGCCTGTCTGGGTTCGAATCCACGACCTACAAAGTCGGGGCCGTTACCACTGGGCCACCACTGCTTTTATATGCTAGCAGCAGAAGTTATTTATCAAGGTTTAATTGAAATAACTGAAAACCTGAAAAGGGGTCATTGTACTCATTGATAAGCAATAGCCGCTACAATGGCGACATTATGTATTAAGAAAGTATTTAATACAGAATCCTTCCGGAAGCAATTCTATAAGTGATGGCGGACCCCCGCATCAAAATCCATTGTGTAATTTAGAAAACTAAGTGGTCACACAATCAGACAGGGAAAGCGACGATTTTGTTTTATTAATATTATACAACAATATGCAGCTACAATGGCGACATTAATTTAGCACAAAGGTAGGGCAAGTGGCCAGTATCTTGATTAGATACTGGCCACTTGCCCTACCTACCTTGCTTTACCTACACATTTTATTAAGATCGAAAATTAAAAAATGAGATGAAGAGCTATCGGAAATTAAAAAAAAAATGTTCTTTCTTAATTGAAAGAACATTTTTTTTAAAATTTTAGTAATAATGTTATCTTTAATCACTACACAATCGATCACATAAAGGACGTATTTTTTGCTTAGAACCTAAACGGTGCAGAAATTTTATAAAAAATCTCATGGTTGCACAGTTTTTCAATAAAGCACTGTTTCAATAAACCTCTGTGGTAAAATATCTAAATAAAATTAGATATTTTACACAGAGGTTTAATGTCTTCCATTAAGTTTAACATAAAATGTACGCATTACATCAAAAAGATACTGGCTGAAAAAGTGCACATTTAATAATTGTAAGTTTTAAATGTTTGAGGAGAAGATGAATAAATATGAATGCACTCGTGTTAATTTAGTGCCCTCGCGAAGCCATAAACTTACGTGTGTTAAATTAATGTCGCCATTAAAGCGGCACGCAGATGGGCAGAACAGGCTGATTTATTTATGAATTTTATTTATTTAAAAATATTATATTATTTAAAAAAATGATAAGTACAAGATATCTATGACGTAATGCTCACCTGAACACAACCACACTGATATAATGCATGCTCACGACTAAATGACTTGTAAACATTAGTATGTTTACAAGTAATTTAGTCGTGAGCTAGATCTGCTGCGAATAAGGAAACATAAATTTTTAATTTAATTAAAAACCACAACAATTATAATATTATTATAATATTTTGACCTGTTGATATTTATCAGTATTTGCGACAAGGTACTGTGAGATCAATCTTAAAGTCTGGCCAGAATTAAGGCGAAGCCCGCGCAGGATTACTTTTTGTGCCGAAGAAATCAGGGGAAAATTCAGGAAAGAATATTTTTCCTCAATTCGTTGATTTTTCCCTTTTTTTCACTACCGTACACTTTATGGCCGAAAATAAAACATCTCCTTTCTAATCTTATTTCAAATGGAGTATACTCGGAGAGGTTCTGCTTTAGGGTAAACTCTTCCGTACTTTGCTATCGAAATTGGAATCACGGAGTCACGGGTCGATTGTTTTAAGGCCCTACCCTACCTCAAATTTTATCTTGCTCGCGTCATACTACTCGCCTGAGTGAGAGCGAGAAGGAGTGGGGAAATGAAAAAACAAAAGATGGTAGGTAACTAAAAAAAAAAAACATAAGACCTGCTTTATAGTTAGTTCAGTTATTATGCAAAGTTTCATGATCTGATTTTTAGTATTTTTTTAAATACTAGTTGTTTATAGTTCGGTTCGGTTGTGAGGCAACTTTGGATTTTTTTCCATCTAGAAAATTTTATGTAATCGTGTATTCGCCAAACATAGGACCTAGAATCAATTCTCAACTTTAACATACAGCGTGCCGCTTTAATGGTGACATTAATTTAACACACGGATACGATTTCGCGTATTTATTTAATGAAAATATTTTAATTTCATTAAACGTTATTATTCTTGGAGCAACCTGTACTTAAATAACTGTAGCGAAGAGGTCATTTGCCGGGGTCACCGATCATATGTAGGCAAATAGAAGGAAAGCCGCGCAATTTCTTAGAAATTATGCCGCCAACAAAGAATCGGCCGACAGAACGTAAGCCAGCTGGTAGATACGAGTAGCTTCATGAATGAATCTTTTACACAGAGTGACCTCAATTTTGGTTATGTTTTTATTATTTAGTTTGTTTTAAAATTTAAATTTTTCAATTGACCAATTATTTTATTTTATTTTATTTTTTATGATTACTGGCCACTATGTCGCCATTGTAGCGGCACGTTGTATATTTATTTCAAAATGGATGCTGCAGTATTTTCGGCATAACGGAGGATCATGCTCAGCATATTGAGGTAGGGTACGGCCTTAAGACGTTGACAGCAGTCACTGTCGGACTGCATCGGAAAAAAAAACCGGCAAAATGCGAGTCGGACTCGCGCACGAAGGGTTCCGTACATACCGGCAAAAAAATCACGTTTGTTGTATGGGAGCCCCCTTAAATATTTATTTTATTCTGTATTTTAGTATTTGTTGTTATAGCGGCAGCACAAATACATCATCTGTGAAAATTTCAACTGTCTAACTATCACGGTTCATGAGATACAGCCTGGTGACAGACGGATAGACAGACAGACAGACAGCGGAGCGAGTCCCGTTTTACCCTTTGGGTATGGAACCCTAAAAAGAAGTGCGATGACACAATGCTTGTAATTTATTGCAAAATATGAATCAATTGATGATTGATTGATTTTTGGATTGGAGGAACTCGAGGTAAAAGGTTAGTTTACCGTTATTTGTATGGAGGTTTTTTTTCAAAACGTGTTTTGATATCAACCAAGTTCTGAGAAATATATTCAAGATTATCATAAATATTATTATACTAGCTGCGCCCCGCGGTTCCATCCGCGTAATGGGAATACCGGGATAAAAAGTATCCTATGTGTTAATCCAGGTTATAAACTATCTGTTTGCCAACTTTCATCCAAATCCATACAGTAGTTTTTACGCGAAAGAGTAACAAACATCCATCCATCCATCCATACTTCTTTATTTAAATGTGTGTCCGTGGAGTTTCTTACCCGTTCTTCTCCATAGGTACGATTTGGAATGGGTAACTAGCTTCATATTTCTGACTGACCGACTCCTTAACAGTTCAAAACTGCCTGTAAATGGTTTATTTGAAATAAATGCTATTGAGTGTTATGGGGCACGGTTTGGTCAGGAGCACCCCATTCGCACTGGGTGTCGGTTCGGTCAATTATTCCCCTTTTCGCTAGATTGTGCTTGAAGTGACCTACTTGTGTTCGCAGTCGATTGATTGCCTTCCATATAGGCCTTAGCAGGTGACGTCCGGTTGGCAGGCGCTCGCTCTTGTCACCTACAATCTCTTTTTAACCGACTTCTTCAAAAAGGAGGAGGTTCTCAATTCTTCAGCATGTTTTTTTTTGTGTGTATGTTACGCGATTACTACGCCAATTATGAAGCGGTTTTGTTTGGTAGGTCATGCTTCAGAGGTGATCCCATATAAATTTTATTAACATTGCATGCATAATTTTTGAGCTAGCTTCAATATTACGTATTTTTCCCGCTTAGTCGATGTTTTAAGTGACTCCGTCACTGTTATTTACATAGCAGGTAGTGGTATTCGAATTTGTGTGGGGTAGGTACCACAACAAAAAAGTGAAAAATAAAAACTTTTTACAAAAAAAAAAAAGTTTTTTTCTCAGACTGCGTAAGTCGACAAAGTATCTATTATAATTATCTATCTATTTATCAGTCTTCTATGTATCTGCTTCTTCTATTATTATTTTATCTATAACTAGCGACCCGCTCCTACTTCGCACGGTTTGTGCGATTTCTTAGTTATAATGTAACTTTAATATTAACGTATTATACATATAAAATTTCCGGAATAAATTCCCTAAACGATGCTGAACACCTCATCAAAATCTGTTGCGTGATTAAGAAGGCATACCGACAAACACGACAAGCGATATTTAGTTATTGTAGCTGGAGACTTTTTCGCTCTTGCATTCTTCAAACTTTTCTGTACTTATAGACATAGTAATTTCCATTTCTGTTATAAAGTAAATGTAAACTATACTCCATTTGAAATAAGATTAGACGTATATAGCCTTTTTTACATTCCGTTCAACCGATTTTGAATTCTATTGCGTTGGTGACATGACAAATGGCAGCCGCAGTAGATAGTTGGTATTGTGTAACTTTTTTTGCTTTTAATGCTATCCTTATGCCTACGGTATAGAAGTCAAAATCGGTTGAACGGACTGTAAAAGGGTTTGTTTTAATGTCTAATCTTATTTCAAATGGGGCATAGGTAAGTATGCGGAGTGCCAACATTTTCGAGCTCGCTTCGCTCGTTCTACCATCCTCTATTCGTCTACTGCTCAAGCTTTTTTATATCGACAAAGTATCTCCCATTTTTGTACCAATAATCGAAATAAATCCTAAATTATTCGAAGTAGCGTGCTAAATGTAGGGTAATTATGACAGATATTTTATGAGGTTTAAGATTATTAGGTTTTTGACAGATTGAGACTGAGATTCGAATGCGAACCTTCTTTAAAATACAGGAATTGCCCCTCAGACCTAATTCTGTCCTACCGAGGTTGCGGGAATGTCCGAAAGGGATACCGGGACCTTGGCAACAGGCAACTGAAGGAACACGGGTGGGTTTTAGTCAGTAAAAGTCTGACACGCCCTTCCGCTCCGCCCAGAGCGGGAGAAGTCATTTAATGATTGCCCAACATCAAAAAAAGACCTAATTCTGTCACGTGTCTTGTGCATGTAATTACAGCGGTACTCGTACCCTTTACACACACGCCACGGTTTCTGGGGTGTAGGCCCCGCTCGCCCCTTGGATCTACGAAAAAACGTGTCTGCCAAGAAGCTACCATAGTGATCCGTACAACACTGACAACCGTGCCTACACACGGAGAATAAAGGCGCGACAGGCAGCGGTACCTTTGTCAACAAAGGTACCGCTGCCTGTCGCGCCTGCGATATCGCGCCTGTTTGCACGAGCCTTAACCCGTAGTTATTCACGGCAACAAAAACGTTTGTATTATACAAAGGGCCTTGGCATAAAAAAAATTGGTTGCCTGTAAAGTCGGTATACGGGCGAAAGTTTTACGTGACAACGACTTTGAGTGGATAATTTTAATGTGAATATATGTCTGTCTCTCTCGCTCTTAGGCGGGCTAACCATGCCCGAGTGGAAGGGACGCGTGCCTCTCACTCGCTCTCATTGTGAGCGCATAACGTGAGCGGAGCGTAACGCAGTTTCTTGAAGTGTCACCCGGCAAACCAATTTATAAGACGTTGTCACGTCAATAATGTGCATTTGTGAAATTTGGCTTGTATGATATCATCAATTTACCAAATTGATGATATCATACAAGCGGACAAGCCAAGTTAATAAAGAAAACCAAATTAAAAGATATAATAATTTAATGAACAATCTACCTATACATAATTTAATTTGGTAGCATCTTGAGTTGGGTGTATCATTCTACTTCTTGTCACAGTGGAGAAGTATCGCGCGGACTCGCGTGGCGTTCGGGTTCGGTTTGGATCCGAAAAGTCCACAGCATAGAGACCGAATTTTGAGCTGGAAACAATACATTTTTAAGCATATTTCATAAATCGAACCAGTTTCAACCCTTATGTAAACTTAGGCCCATCGTATGAGCAAGCCTCAAGACTCGGAACCGGTTTAAAAAATACCGGTTAATACCGGTTTTCCTCCGAATGTTTCTAAAGAACGCGAACGTTTAGAAAACTTTATTTTAACCTAAATTAACCGGTTTATTCGACGAGCGGCATGTCGGTAAAAGCTTTGCAACATGTGACTACTTGTGAGGATTTCGCGCTTAATAAAAACTGAAGTATTAACCGGTATTTCTTGCTCTAAACCGGTAAATCCGAAAAAACCTTTACATAATACTCTTCCAAATACGCGAACGAAACCGAATATAAAGGTTTTTGCGTCAAGTACATCATACCGGTTTGAAAAAACCGGTATTCGAGCCTTGCGTATGAGTTGTCAGAATCTAGCACTGGTATAAAAAATGGCGGTCCGTACAGGACGCGACTTACTAATGGCCGATTCCTATAATTTACGGACCGTTATCGGTTAAAATGAAGAATCTTTACCAATAATGAAGCAAAGTCCTCATAGCTTTGCATAGTAGACTCCCCTTAAGGAAATAGCTATCACATTCACAGGTAAAATTAGCTTACGAATCTATATAATGCCCAGTTTGACAATAAAAAGCTACCATCATTGGTAAGGTAACGATTCGAGGAACCGAGCATAATAACTAGTTTGTGATTGGTTGCGTCGTGTACGGACCGAAATACACAAAATAACAATAATTATAGAATACTAATAATATAAACAATGCAACCACAATACAACACAACAACAACAACAATAACAACAACAACAACACAACAACACAAACAACACCACACACACAAAAACAACATCTACAACAACACACACAAAAACAACAACACAACTATGTTATTATAGTATAGTGCTGTGATATTCTGTCTACTCATTGGTGTTACGGGTTTGTAACTTTAGAGTAAGTCGTGCACGACGGGCCTTATGTATTTCTACGCAAAAAAACCCAAGATATTTCATACAAAAAGTGCACCTTTTGTTGATGGTCAATTAATTCTTACCCTGAATACTAATTAAAGCAAACTTTGGGTTTTAAGTAGATCCTATCTTTATTTGTGTTTAAATTTGTATTAATAAGATAGATAGATAGATAAAAAGTTTATTTGGTGCACACAAAAAACATAACATAACATACAAAAGCAAAACGGATACGGATAAATAACGCCATTGGGAACCGGCAGTGACATTACTGCTGACAGCCGATGTTTTTAATCTCGGTTGCCGGCATTAATGTCACCGCCGGCTCCCATAATGGACACCGGCGGCGTGTCGTTTATAGATACCCTTCCAGTATTCAGAACCCCAATTAACTAACCGTAACTAAAATATGTTTTTCTGCATATTCTAGTCGTCGTAAGGGGGCCCAGTTCTAACCTAACCTAACGTTTTTTGCGATTAAAATTATTAAACCTAATCTTACTAGTTCGGTTTCGGGTAGTACTTTATGACTTTATTACTGGAATATGGAAAAAAAATTATACTCTATTACATGTTTTTTTTAAATTATGCCTACCCTGCCTATCTACTCCATACGCCAAACTGACAACCAAAGTCAGCGCCGGCAGCCAATTCCGCAACCGGCGCCGGCAGTGGAGGCACTTCCTTCTTTTTATTATGCAGTACTTATAACCTAGTGGTGTGACCGTCGAACTGCTAAGTGATAGGACTGAAGCCACGCACGTCTGACTTTTCGGATTCATGAGGGTGTTAGCTTATTGTATAATTATCACGTGCTTTAAAAACGGTGACGGAAAATATCGTGGGAAAACCGGCATGACAGAGAGATATTTCTCGACGGCATGTGAAGCCAAGTCAGAGGCCCATGGGCGGCTTTAAAACTCTTACACCAGCACGCGTAGCATGACGCTTTCTATCTCTACGAAGAATAGACATAGCTTTTTCTATACATAATGACATTTCGTTTCTTCATTTTTGACATCGCACCGTAGAAATCCTTCTACAATCTGTCATTTTGTCTTTCGTTTCTAACGATCTTTGTCTAGGTCTTTTTATATGTAGACTATTTGTGAAGAAAGTTTTCTACTCAAACTGTCAAAATCACACTGACAACTGACATTTGTCTAAGGTAGTGAAGACAATAGAAAATCAGTCGAAAATTTTCTACTCGACGGCCACAAAGTATAAACGGTTATCTACAAAATCATGATTTTACAAAGGAGCGTTTTGAACGCAAAATTGTGATAATTAATAGAAGAACAAAGCTATCTTCTCCTATTTTACATCATTTAGTTAATACTGTTTATGTAATAAGTACCAAGGAAATAGTTAAGGCCAATTGTGTAAAATTGTTTGATCCAAAATACGGTAGGTATTTCGACACTTTGAGAAAATTTGTTGTAGTTGACGTGACTTAAAATCAGTAAAAATTGAGAATCAAACAGAAAAAAAATCCTATGATAAAACAAAGAATTCTGTGTCGAATTATGTAAAAGAGTGAATTTCGTAAAAAGTGCAGTTAACTCTTTCTACTTTGCTGCCGACGTACTGTCTACACGAAACGTCATTTTTGTCTACTCTTCCGTCGACAAAACGGTGCTCATGCTACGCCTGCAGGTTAGACACTAACCACGCGAAAAGAGAAAGATTATGTACACACGGCTACATGTCAAGCTATACATTTCCAGTATAAGCTGACATCTCATTGCACGGAAATCCTTTACAATGCGAACAAATATTTCCTTAAAAAACAAAAAAGAAATATGATGTACAAAGTAGGCATAAAAGAGCTCATAAAGTAGTCCACATCACGGTCAATGGGGCAATTGCTCAAAAGGCTGGCAGCATTGCCACGTTTAGTGGCAAGGCCGATGTTTTGATCGAAAAATAGGCTAGCCCTCTGTTCACGTGAAGAGTGGAAGAGTCGACTAACTGCTTGGCGATTACCCGAAAGACTCGACGAGCACTCGGACCCTGTTTCAACCCCAAACGGCTCAAACATAATAGCTCCCAATAAGGTTCGAATATTTGCGCCGTTTGAGAGCCGTGCCGTTTGTGCCGACGAGGAGTTCGTGGCTAAGTAGTAACAGCCGCACGGGTCGATCCATCAGATTAAGCTACGCTTGCCGGGGTTGGTCTGCGGATGGGTGACCATCTTTACATACCGAGACTTTCCCGTGCCTCGGAAAGCACGTTAAGCCGTCCCGGTTGTTAAACGTGGATCTTTGACAGTCGTTACGGGTCGTCAGAAGCCCGAAAGTCTGACAACCAGTCTTACCAAGGGGTATCGTATTACCCAGTTACTGGGTTGTGAAGGTCAGATAGGCAGTTGCTCCAAGTAAAATACTGCTATTCAGCTGTATCCGGTTAGACTGGCAGCCGAGCCCAACATAGTTGGGAAAAGGCTAGGCAGATTGATTGTTTTGCGCCGTTTGAGGTTTTCTGTATCTGCATTCTGCAGCAACCGCCCCAGCAAAGCTCGCCGTGCTAGGTACAAAGGGGTCATGTTTATCTAGATAGGTGCTGGGGTTTCTAAATAGTTCATAACTTACACATAACCACCTATCCACTCGAAGTTGTCCATCAGCGTCCAGGCGGTGTACCCTGTCACGTTGATGCCCTCGTCTATAGCCAGCAGAACCTGGAAGATAAACTTGTAATATTGTGCAGGTATGCTTGGAAGCAACGGGCTCTCAATATGGTAAAATACAATAGACGTAGATATATTTAGTAACCTATTCCGCTTAGCTATTCTTCAAGATATGACGATTGACCAATTGCAAACCAGAACACGACTTGTTGCCACACCGAGCGCTGGACGCAGAGTCAAAGTAGGTTACCAAATATATCTACATCTATTGTATTTTATGATGGGTTTCCACAAAGTCACGCCTGAATCAATTAACTATCTCAATATGGTTTCATTAAATGACTGCAACAGCATGAAAACAATGTAAGTTGGGAGAGCACACTAGCTGTTCAATAATTTGCCGGAGGATTTAAAGAAGTGTGATAGTGTAAACATATTTAAAACATAACTTAAGAAACATGTTCAAAATTCATCTGCCTAGTTTTTTTTCCAACTATGTTGGGGTCGGCTTTCAGCGTAACCAGTATTTTACATAGAGCGACTGCCTATCTGACCTCCACAACCCAGTAACTGGGTAATACGATACCGATACGGTGGACTTAAGAAATATGTATTTTGTAACGTCACTATCACCCCATACAGGCAAATATCATTAACAACATTATTTAGATAATTTTATAAATATCCTTAATTTTATAGTTTTTCAGTTTTACATTTACCACTTTTAACATAATACAGAGTTATAAACCTCTCTGACACTCAAGTTAAGAATAAAATTGGGTGTCAGCTCTAAAGTTCCTGCCAGGGTTGCGGGAAAGTCCGAAAGGGATACCGGGGCCTTTGGCAACAGGCAACTGAAGGAACACGGGTGAGTTTTAGTCGTAAGTTAACACCAGTGGCTAACTGCTGTTATGTAAACACTTTATTGCTCATTTTAAGTGATCGTTGCTCTCGATCGTTTAAACCAGGGTCTAAAGATAAACAGAGTCAGAGCAGCATTTAAATTATTTTATTTAATATTTCTGGCGAATTTCCTCACCTGTTCCAAATAATCCCTGTAGTACTCCAGCCGCTGCGTGTCCACCAGGCCGGGGTCCAGTGACGGCACTCCATTCTCAGTAATGATAATCTCCTTGACGTCGTACGTGGAGTTCAGCCAATGCAGCTGCTCGCGAAGACCTTGCGGATATATCTGCAGGGATTCTGTCGTAATTAATATACATTCAAAACTGATATATCTTCATTACCAGGGAAGATATACCTACTACCTTCCTAGAATTCTAAACCTAAAGAAGGTATATTAAATGTATTCACAGACTACCAACGCATAGTCTAAACCACTGGATCTAGAAGCATGAAACTTGGCATGAAGAAGCATTTGTAAAGACATAATCGGCCTAAAACGTTCCCACTGCTGGGACACAGGCCTCCTCGGTGAGAGGGAGCGGGAATTTTTGGTTCTTGGACTTTCCGGTTTCTTCACGATGTTTTCCTTCACCGTTTTGAGAGCGGAGTTAAATAATTTACAAAAAGTGCCTGTCTGGGTTCGAACCTACGACCTACAACAGGCAAAGTGTTATTGGGTTTTTCCATTAGGAATTTCGTAGTAACAGCCCGGAGTTCGGAAGTTGGCGGTGCGATAGTCCCGTGCCTCGTTGCGCACGTTAAGCCGTTGGTCCTGCACCTGATCTCTCTCCAGTCGTGTCGGATTGCCGTCCCATCGGACTATGAGAGTCAGGGCAGAGAGAGTGCACCTGTGTCTGCGCACACACTTGTGCACCATAATATCTCACGCGCCAAAGGCTAGTCTCCGTTAAAATTGGCTGACGTGGCCGAAATACAGTCAGGAGGACTATTATCGTTAGTAAACAAACATAAAAGATGTTCACCGCAAACCAGTCGACTGCCGTGGTCTCCCAGGAAGGATCCTTATCCATAACTGTGTTCAGTTCCTCCGCGCCGTCGAAGAACCATTTCCCTGGAGGTTCACCTGGCTTCGTCCTGCGGACCAGCCGAGTTGTGTAGTGGTTCAGCGCGTAGTAGTCGTAAGTACCTGAAAAGATTGTAAATAAATATAAAGAATCATGAACGAAAGTGTTTTGTTGATAGTATTATTTTATGATCATATTTCCATTAGCCGTAGCCTTTGTAATATAAACCACTAGCTGCGCCCCGCGGTTTCACTCGCGTAAGTCTCGATGCCGTGGGAATACCGGGATAAAAAGTTTCCTATGTGTTAATCCAGGTTATAAACTATCTGTTTGCCAAATTTCATCCAAATGCATACAGTAGTTTTTACGTGAAAGAGTAACAAACATCCATCCATCCATCCATCCATCCATACTTACAAACTTTCACGTTTATAATATTAGTTAGATAGCGAAAAGTGGTTGGTTTTTAATGGTGTTAATATCATCTCATCTCATGAATATCCTTCTAAGAAACAGGGAAACAAATTCGGGCGAGGGGCGTATTTACCGCCTTGCGTAACACACTTTCAATCGCAATCTGAAGGATATTGGGTTGCTTCATGTGTTTGAAAAATTTGTCTGCTCAATAATGTAAATAACGCAATAAATGTTGTTGAGCTGTCAAAATGAAAGCCATTGCCACTGTCACCACTTGGCCACGACATCGCGTGACATGCGTCTTGCGTCTACGACCGCGGCGAGAACAAAAATCTGCCTAGAATTTTCTCAACTATATTGGGGTCGGCTTCCAGTCTAACCGGATGCAGCTGAATACCAGTACTTTACATGGAGCGACTGCCTATCTGACCTCCACACCGCAGTAACTGGGTAATACGCGATACCCCTTGGCAAGACTGGTTGTCAGACTTCAAAGATCCACGAATGACAGCCGGGACCAACGGCTCAACGTGCTTTACGAGGCACGGAGGAATCTCGATATGTAAAGATGGTCACCCATCCACGGACCCACCTCGGCAAGCATAGCTTAACCTGATGGATCGACCCTTGCGGCTGTTATTCGTGTTATCGTGGCTAAGTAATAACAGCCGCAAGTAAAAAATCTAAAAAAACAAGTGACGATGCGGCCGGCAAATTAACTATGAAATTCCATAGCTTCTCGTTCTCGCCGTGCTAAGGATCCTCCTTAGCACGGCGAGAACAAAATGTTAGAAGTTATTTAGAGCGTGGTAATTTATTTGCCGTTAACCACGACAGCTATGGAATTTCATAGTTACTTTGCCGGCCGCATCGTCACTTGTTGTTTTAATTACGTACAGCAATTTCTATTTATCTCGAAGAAAGTTGTCAAAATAATGCTCGAATTTCCAAGCATGTTTGAGAAAAGTATTTACTATGAAATATAAAAACACAAACATGTTACCTCTAACCAGTTCTATTTCGTCTGGAGTGAAAGGCGGCAATCTGGGATGCGAGTAGCCTTCCTTTCTCGCGAGTTCATTTAATATTTTCTCAAGTTTCCGAGGCCATCCACCTGCCTTGGAGAAGATCGCGTGAGTGTATCGACCTTCCTTAAACAATGGTGTTGAAAGCTTAGAACATTGTGTCAAATTAAAACAAAAACAAACAAAGGTTACACCATATCAGGTTATTGGTTTATCTCCGCCTGCAATACCTTACAAAAAACAAAGTTTAATGTTTGTTTTTCTCTTTTCGGTTATATTATGTTTTTGCAGTCGGCTTTTTTGTTTTTTAAATAATTTGTTTTATTTCAAGCTTTTTAGTTTTATTAATATATATTTGGAAATATCTCATTACTAGCTTTTATTTGATACCAATATTGTTGTAATTTATTTATTTTTAAAACCTTCCCCTCCGTTTTTTTTTGTATTTGCAGATGAAATATATGAAAAAAAAAATAGCATATGTCACTCCCACAATTAAGAGGAACCTAACGAGACCTCGATGTTAAAATCCATCAAACCGTTTAGGCTACAGAGCGTACCAAAGAAATAGACATACATACAAACATACATACACACTCTCGAAAAACATTACCCTCCTTCTGGGGCAGTCGGGTAAAAAGGAAAATAACGTTTGATAATTTGATATCAAACTGTCAAAACAACTAATGTTTGTTCCAAAAGTATTTGATGAAAGTGTAAACAAAAACTGTTCAGGGAAAAATCATACGCATTCACTCACTTAATTAAGTAGGTAAATTAGTAACACATTCATTTGTAGGTATTTAGAAGGCTCCAGCTTTATATCTCACCTCTATTTCCAAAAATTATTGTTTGAATAACAATATAGAACAATTATAATGTTACTAGCTGCGTCCCGCAGTTTCACCCGTGTAATTCTTGATCCCGTGGGAATATCGGGATACAAGTTATCCTATGTCCTATTTCAGGTCATGGTGTACCGCAGTGGCCAATTTCATCCAAATCCGTTCAGCCGTTTTAGCATGAAAGCGTAACAAACAAACAAATGAACTCACTTTCACATTTATAATATTACCTAGTTAGGATTAGGATTCTAAGAATATTTTTTTTTCCTGGAAATAATTGTACTGTTGGTTTCTATGTATTCCTATGAAATACCTTTCGTACCTAGTTAGCGACACGACGATTTCTTAGAATTACATAGAAACTAGTAGTGTCGCAGCGACACGTCGCCTGCTGCCGTCTGCAGTTGGCTACGGAATTGTACCTTTAAGGCGGTACAGTGAGCAAAATAAACTTGAGAATTTGTTACATCTTTGCAGACTAAAAAACCCGGTGAGATACAGTAGTGAATACGCCCTTAGAATAACGACTTTATAAAATAGAATACTGTCATTTTGAAAAAAAAAATGTTCATTATTAAATTTATAGATAGATAAATTAAAAAAAATACTCATTTAAAAAAAAAATGCACAATTTTGGAATAAAGATTATGTAGAATGTATTTTTATTATTTGATATTTCTTTTTAAATAACGAGTAGATAGCTCCTAAAAACAACACAAAAAGCGGCTAAGTATTCTTAAACCCGAAATTGTTATTTTAAATCATCTTAAGACGGTACCCTGAGCAAAACGCCACCCTAGCCGCTTTTAATGATAATTCTTAGAATGCTTTAATTTGAATAATAGAATTCTATTCTATTAATTAATAATAATTAATGTATATTATTCTATTAATAAAGTATTCAAATCAAAGCATTCTATTTGTTAGTGGTACTACAAATTGGCAACCGTTTTCTAATGCATCTGTTTACATTTTTATAAGGTACATATGGAACAGATCATAGCTATATAGAGTCACAAATGATATCATACCCAGTGATCAATAGTTAGATCAGTCACTTCTTGATCCTCTGGCGTGATTGGTTTGAACCAGAAGAACAGAGTTGCTATGGAGAGCTTACCTGAAAAGGATAGATTGATTGATTTGATGGACTTTTGGTAAATAATAAAATAAACTAATGGTTAGGTTAGGTTAGGTTAATATTTCGTCAGCTATAGAACCAGGGCATTTCAATATTAAAAACAATAAAGGTGACAGAAATATGATTCAAGTAAAAGACAACGACTCAAATCAAAGACTACTCAACAGTAGGCCTAGCACAAACGCGCTGAGGAAACGCAACATAAATTCGAACGATTTTAAAATTGAAAATAGTTACTCGTTTCGCCCTCAAAGGTACAATTCCGTAACCGGCAACTGCAGGCTATGTGTAGCCGCAACACGAGTGGATTCAAACGATTTTAAAATTGAAAATAGTTACTCGTTTCGCCCTCAAAGGTACAATTCCGTAACCGGCAACTGCAGGCTATGTATCGCCGCAACACGAGTGGATTCAAACGATTTTAAAATTGAAAATAGTTACTCGTTTCGCCCTCAAAGGTACAATTCCGTAACCGGCAACTGCAGGCTATGTGTCGCCGCAACACGAGTGGATTCAAACGATTTAAAAATTGAAAATAGTTACTCGTTTCGCCCTCAAAGGTACAATTCCGTAACCGGCAACTGCAGGCTATGTGTCGCCGCAACACGAGTGGATTCAAACGATTTTAAAATTGAAAATAGTTACTCGTTTCGCCCTCAAAGGTACAATTCCGTAACCGGCAACTGCAGGCTATGCGTCGCCGCAACACGAGTGGTTTCAATGTATTTCTATGAAACCGACGTGTCGCTATATAGCTACGGAAGGTTTTTCGTATATGTATTTTTCATAGACGTATACGTATGTCACTGCAAGGATCCAGCAGAATATCAGCGTCAGGTATATTTGCCTGACACATGCTGAGTTGGACTCCCATTTGGTGCAACTTTAATACGCACACCGCACGTTTCATTGTTTTAAAGTGTCTTAAGCCTCCTCTACGCGTTGGGCCGGCCGATACGCCAGTGTACGCCACAGTATACTTAATATGTATATGTTATAATGTAGACATTCTGTGGCTTATAGTTGCGCGTGTTGCGTTGGCGCGTGGTGGAAAGGCTACGGAAAGGTACCTTTAATATTAAATCTTGCTTAGTCTAAGACGTTGTTCATATCTAAGGGCCCGTTCCCATTATGTCGTGACGACAGAATATCGTGTCGCTTAAAGCGTCGTGGCTTGTGTATTTAAATAGAGGTGTTCACATAGAGGACCTGTCGTCCAAGTAATTTTCAACCAAAATGAAGCGATAAATTAATCGTCACGACATAGCGTGAACGCGCCCTAAGTATGATACTAATGTCACAAAAATTGACACCAAAATGCTATAATGTATTTTGGATTAAAAACTCGTTACAATTTAACTGTTTTTGGTTTTTATACAGATCTTTTAACATTAAGGTGAAATGGGACTGACGGGAGCCGAGGGGGGGTGGTATGACCCCGCCCGCGCGCAATTCTAGTGCGCTATGTTTACAAATATTTAATTTTAACATTTTATTTGTTTTTATATAGAAAGAATAAGTCCATAATCCCTTAAAGTATTTAATAGTGAACACGTAGCCAACATTTTATTACAATTGCTTTGATAACAATCGAATGGAATAGATTTTTCTCTTTAAAAAAGCAGATTTTAAGGGAACTTTGCGGTTTTTTTGTATCGAGGAAAGTTTTGTCAATCGTGTTTCGGGCCTCATACTTCACTAAACACACTCTTCAATTTTCGTAATCATAAAAAAACGCAAATGTGTTGTTTTTTTTGAGAGAAACATTGATTTTGCGTGAAGTCGAATCGCGTCAAAACATCTGCTTTGGAACCATTTCACGTTAACTACGTTTTTAACTGCATCTGTAAACCAATAACTGAGAAACATGTTTACCGTGATATTTATCCCTATACAACTCATCATAGATCCTGTACGCCCTAGCATGAGCTATCAACGCGTTCTTATTGCACAAATACCGGCCCACATACGGGTCATCGAAGTATGGGGCTGCATAGTTCTCGTAGCCCCCGTCACATAAACCCAAGGCCTCATTGATGGTGATCCAGTACTTCACGCGGTCAGCATAGAGGGAGAAGACCACTTCTGCGTAGTCTGCGAACCAGTCGGCTATGAGAGGGTTCGCCCAGCCTCCTGGAAATAATTGGTAAAGTAAAATTTGATTTCACTTAAGTAAACTGTATATATATGTCGTGGCGCGAGACGATGGTGTCAACTCACACCTCGTCTAACTCTCAAGATCACTGTGGTCTTTGTTAGCACGCAGAGCTTGTTGATATTAAATAATGAATTATTGTTTCCGATAAGAAAGAAGGTGGAGAAGGCGACGACGTAAACCTTATTGCGTCGAACGTGGCCGGGGATCGGCTTAGTTTTCCCGGGAGAACGTTTTAAGACGTTAAGAGTTTAGCATCAGAGGAGCCTGTTCTGCCCTGCCACTCAGTTCCATTCAGACCACGAGACTCGTTGCGCCCTTCTAATCATTTTAGACTTTTCTAGTTAGAGTGATTATACGCGTTTCCTTTGCCCACGAAGCAAGTAGACAGATAGTTACATAATGAACATTTTGATTAATAATTGCCCTTCTAACGATGATTGTGAGCTCTAGTCCTGTCCCGGCCGCTCCGACATATATATATATATATATTATATTACAAAACCTACCTCAAGGCTGACAATCACTAGGCGTTACGTCGCGGCATGACACGGTGGCTTATCTAAGCCTATCGCGCCTGCCGTAGCATCCTGCGACTAGCATAATATACAACGTCCCGACATCCATCGATGGGCAGTAGCCCACCAGACACAACTATAGAGGAAGAGTGAACTTTACACCCTGTTCCTCATACCTGTCTACAGCTACTTGGCTTTGACGCTTTTACTTCATCCGTACTTACCTAGGTCTTGCAAAGACTGCGGCAGATCGAAGTGGTAGATAGTGACAAGAGGCTCGATGCCCTTCTCCAGTAGACCGTCGATCAGGTTGTTGTAATAGTTCTTGCCATCCTCACTGATGTGGTTGGGGAAACCAGTTGGGAGGAGACGAGGCCAGGATATTGAAAATCTGGAAGATAAGTAATCGAGCTTATAGCAATGCAATAACAACGAAATGTAAGTAATTATATTTTAGTATGTCGTGAAGGTCGGGCGTTTTGACGGACTATCTTATATAATTTTGACGATCAAAAAGTGCTGACTCTCAGTTTAATTCGTATGAATTATTTTTGATTTTGAGTAAGATCTTATTTGTCACGTTTACCGATTCACAGTCCCCACTATGATAGTGCTTAATCCTACTAATATTTTTATTACGAATGTGTTTGTTCTTGTTTCACTTATTATGGAGCAACGCATAGATGTGATTTTTTGCAGATCAGCATGTAACGTTTAATGCGCAAAACCTGAAAATAGTTTGCTCGAAAAAACGAGCAGAATCAATTGAACCACTTTTTTAATATAGGTCACATTGTTGCCGTGTCTATTAATAGTTCAAGCCATCACACGCGCAAAGCCGCCAAAATAGGTAAACAAACACAAATTGTTGTCGACCAATTAAAATTTTCTCATACGCGGGATAATAATAGCTTTTATTTCAATGCAAATACGAATCTTCCAAAACGAAAAGCAGCACATAAAACCTTTACAATTTTATGTCAATTGAAATAGGTGGTTTTGCGCATTAAACGTTATACGTTGTAGACTGGAAACTGACAAAGGTTTCTTTTGTCTCGAAAAAATGCACGGTTCCTGTGATACAGACCACGGGAGCGAAGCCGCGGGGAAAAGTAAATATTAAATAACAATGTCACATCCTGCTTATGACTCCGCGACCCCTAGATCTTTGACTCGTAAGTGGCAGAAGTCCGAAAGTCTGAAACCCAGACTTGCCAAGGGGTATAGTGTTACCCTGTAATTGGGTTGTGGAGGCCATATATGCTGACGCACTATATAAAAAAAACCGGCCAAGTGCATGTCGTACCATGCACAATGAAGGGTTCGTAGTTGGGATGAATTTAAAAAACAAACTTAACATTGTAGTTGAAAAACTTGTTCTCCGATACAGAATGTATGGGAGAACATGTTTTCCAACTGCAAATTTAAGTTGGTCGATTATTACTCGGTAACTTGTGGAGCCTACGTAGCGGTGATAGTTTTCCTTTTAATTTCGTTATATACACTACTACCGTGAATTTTTTCACATATCCAAACCCAACCATTTAGCTGGCAGGGGGGGGGACACTTGGCTCTAACAAAAATTAGCACTTTAAAGCTTAATATTCCGCAAACGGATTCCTGAATCCAAAAATGGTTTTCACAAACTCCCATTATTTTTAAACGACCTTTCCAACGATATCCCACATCATGGGATTTTCGAGAAAAAAAACCATCGCCACTTTACGTGTAGGGGAGGTAACCTAAAAAAAATACGATTTTATTTTACCACTTTGTCGGCGTCGTTTATATGTATATCCATAACAAATTACAGCTTTCTAGTACCAACAGTCTCTGAACTAAGCAGCGGACAGACGGACAGACGGACATGGCGAAACTATAAGGGTTCCTTGTTGACTACGGAACCCTAAAAAATGGTATTCAGCTGCATCCGGTTAGACTGGAAGCCGACCCCAACATAGTTGGGAAAAAGCTAGGCAGATGATAATCCTGCTAATAAAACACGTTCCTCTTGTATGTTGTGATATACCTATACATCTTCAGCCCCAACTCTTCCAGGATCTCGATGTCCCTCCTCCACAGATGGTAGGAGTCACACGCCACGTCACCGTTGGTGCCATCAGCCACCAGCTCGGGACGATCGTGCAGGAGTTTGTCCCATATGCTGAGACCTTTATCTGTAACGTGTAAAGAAGGGTCACAGCAGTAAAACAAAAACCGGCCAAGTGCGAGTCGGACTCGCGCACGAAGGGTTCCGTACCATTATCTATAAAAACGGCAAAAAAATCACGTTTGTTGTATGAGAGCCCCCTTAGATATTTATTTTATTCAGTTTTTAACCGACTTCTTCAAAAAAGGAGGAGGTTCTCAATTCGTCTGTATTTTTTTTTTGTATGTTTGTTACTCGATTTCTCCGCCAATTATGAATCGATTTTGATGATTCTTTTTTGTATGGTAGGAGCTTCTGAGGTGGTCCCATATAAATTTTATTAACTTTGCTTGTGTAGTTTTTGAGTTAGCTTCAATATTACGTATTTTTCCCACTTAGTTTATCTAGATGATGTTTTCATTTACTCCTTCACTGTTATTTATATCAGCTAGTGGTATTAGAATTTGTGTGGTGTAGGTACCACAACTAAAAAGTGAAAAATAAAAACTTCTTACAAAAAAAAAACCGACTTCCAAAGAAAACACTCAAAACTGAAAAATAACTTTAATTTCGGAAGTCGGTGGCAAAAAACGAAAATTGAAAAGCAAAGACACCGACTTCCGAAATTAAAGTTATTTTTCAGTTTTGACTGTTTTTTTTTTTTGGAAGTCGGTTTTTTTTTGTAAAAAGTTTATTTTTGTGTTTGTTGTTATAGCGACAACAGAAATACATCATCTGTGAAAATTTCAATTGTCATATTATCATTGTCACGGTTTATGAGATACAGCCTGTCACCAGGCTCCCGTTTTACCCTTTGGGTACAGAACCCTAAAAATCAGGGTTAATGACCAATGATAAGAGATATTTAATTTTTGATTTGTTTTAAAAACACCTTTACAAGTTAAAAAAAAGCTAGATGAGGTCGACGTCTCCTAAACGACCACTTTGAGGCCAGGGTCACATAGTGCGGTGCGTCTTGCGACGCGCGGCGGCGCTCGAATGATCCCGCGCCGCAAGGCGCATCGCAAGCCGCACGCGGCGACTCATGCCACGCTCTAAATAACTTCTAACATTTGTTCTCGCTGCGGTTGCAGACGCAAGACGCAGGTCGCGCGAACGGTGATGTCGTTGCCAAAGGGTAAGAAGTAACTACTCAACCATTTACATTCTCTTTTAAGAGGAAATAGTGTCGGTCTTTACTTCATACAAAAAATCATCATTCGAGGTTCGGCTCTCGTCTATTTCCTCCTCATCCTTAAACCAATTTAAAAGATATTTTATAAATTGAATAAGAAGGATATTTACCGTGCCCCTATGTTTTTCTCTTTTCATTAATATTAGTCTTTACCTATGAAATTGCCGTTCTGCAGTACTGGCCATTTCAAATCAAAATAATTTTTGTTGGCTAAGAATTCTAATTTCAAATTAATTTTATTTTAAAAACATGGATTTTTTTTTCCAAAAGTAGTCATTTCTTTATTGATTAGTGTTACATTTTCATCGCATTTCAATCTTTTTCGTCATCATGGATACGTTAAAAATTCGAGTAATTATGGAATATGAGTACCGTCGTGGCAGCAACGCGGCACAAGCGGCACGCAACATCAACGACGTTTACGGAGCTAACACTACAAACCAACGCACCACCTGTTATTGGTTTGCTCGCTTCCGTTCTGGAAATTTCGACCTGAAAAATGAACCTCGCGGTCGTCCGAAGACTTTGGTCGACAATGACGAATTAAAGGCGATTGTGGAAGCTGATGATACACAATCTACGGCTGAATTAGCAGCAGCTTTCGACGTTAGCGTCAAAACAATATTGGTCCATTTGCGTCAAATTGGCAAGGTAAAAAAGCTTGACAAATGGGTGCCCCACGAACTCAATGATCGCCAGCGCGAAGTACGCGTCGAGACGTGCCTTGCACTGCTCAACAGGCACACAAATGAAGGAATTTTGAACCGCATTGTTACCTGCGATGAAAAATGGATTCTGTTTGATAACTGCAAGCGCTCAGCAAGTTGGTTGGATCCTGGTTCAGCACCTAAACAATGCCCTAAACGAAAACTTACCCCTAGAAAAGTGATGGTCACTGTTTGGTGGTCTAGCGCCGGTGTGATTCATCACAGCTTCTTACCAAACGGGGTGAGCATTACTGCAGATGTGTACTGTGCAGAACTGAACACAATGATGGAGAAGCTGGCGCATCTCCAACCAGCATTGGTCAATCGCTCGTCTCCGCTGCTCCTGCACGACAACGCGCGACCTCATACTGCACAGCAGACGGTCTCCAAGTTGCAAGAACTGGGGTTGGAAGCTCTCTGTCATCCGCCCTACTCACCAGACCTTGCGCCTACAGACTACTACTTTTTCCAGAATTTGGATAACTTCTTGGCGGGAAAAAAATTCAATACCCGAGAGGCAGTACAAAATGCCTTTGAAGAATTTGTTGCCTCCCGTCCAGCTGATTTCTTTAAGAAGGGCATCAATAAACTGCCACTGCGATGGCAAAGATGCATTGATTGCACGGGTGATTACTTCGATTAATACAAAAAAAAATAATCATGAAAAAAATTCGTTTAAATTTTTTCATACAAAACGGCAATTTCATAGGTAAAGACCTATTAGTTGCCAAAGTACAATAGGCCTCTGATGACAGCGGTCTAAACAGCCAATTTTGAGCATTTTCTTCGACCCTATTGTATGTATGTAGTTGCCATGTTATTAACTTACACATTTAAATAAATGGCAACAAAAAAAAAAAAACAATCTGCCTAGGCTTTTCCCAACTATGTTAGGGTCGGCTTCCAGTTTAACCGGATGCAGCTGAGTACCAGTATTTTACATGGAGCGACTGCCTATCTGACCTCCACAACCCAGTAACTGGGTAATACAATACCCCTTAGTTAGACTGGTTGTCAGACTTTCGGACTTTTGGACTCGTAACGACTGTCAAAGATCTACAAATGACAGCCAGGAGTAACGGCTTAACGTGCTTTCCGAGGCACGGAGGAGTCTCGATATGTGAAAATGGTCACCCATCCACGGACCAACCCTGGCAAGCGTAGCTTAACCTGATGGATCGACCCGTGCGGCTGTTATTACTTAGCCACGACCTCCTCTTAACATTTAACTACATGGCAACATGGATATAATAACTACAATTATGCAATACCGATGAAACGTGTTTATTCGGCGTTTTTTTGCTAAATATTGTTCGGTGGTACGGAACCCTTTGTGTGCGAGTCCGACTCACACTTGACCGGTTTTTTCTCATTTTTCTTTGTTTCTAATCGGTGGTATTCTGATTAATTCATCTTTAGTTTAAATAAAATGATTTTATTTAATATTATTTTTCTAACTACGTCATTGCCTGCATTTTGAATGAAAATTACAGTACAAAAGGTGATACGCATATATCCGTGGTGATACGCGTCCTCTTCGTGGGAAAGGAATGTGTTTGAAAGCTTAACATTATCGCTGCTTGACCGTACATCTAAATAAGCAACATTTAGCTGAAATAATTCTAATAAACCTAGCACACAAACCAACAGAGAGCCAGACGGTTTGAGTTATTCCGTTCATCCATCCCAAAAAATTCACCCTAAGGTGGATACTCGGAAACGTATGTCCGAGAATCCACCCTAGGCCTAGTTGGATAAACATAAAGTATAGGCTTAAGATGGATTCTCGGACATACGTTTCTGAGTATCCACCTTAGGGTGGATTTTTTCGGATGGATGAACGGAATAACCTGACGGTTTAGGCCTTTAATATAGTTCATTGACACCCTTTGGATATAATTAAAAAAACTTAAATTATTTTTTTTTTTAATGGGCAAATACAATAGTTAGTATGCGAAATTACTTACCACTGACATTCCAGGCTCCTTCCACTTGGTACGCCGCTGAAGCCGCCCCGAACATGAACGAAGGTGGAAACTTCAGCTGTTCCGTGCTCCATGACCCACAGATCAGAATACTGAAAACACAATCCATACATTAATATTACAAATGCGAAAGTAACTCTGTCAGTCTGTCTGTCTGTTACTTTTCCACGGATAGACCATGCCCTAAAAAAAAAAATGTATCTTATAGGATACTTTTTTATCCCGGTCCCGATCCGCGGGGAATGCCGCGGGCCAAAGCTAGTCAAAATATAAATAGAATGATCAGAAAATTAGCTGGCGAAACTTAACACATGTGGTGGTAATTGGTCGATATCTAAAGAGTAAATGTAACAAAAAAAAATGATTTTCTTTACTCGTAATTTCAAGTAACATAAACAAAATCAAAAGTAATTCAATCAAACTAGGCTGAGAATCAGCACTTTTCGAACGTCAAAATTACATAAGACAGTCCCCCAAAAGGGTCAACCAACTCCCCAACATAACATCACGCCTATATAAGGCGAGAGTTTGATTGTTGGAGTTCCCCGAAGGGCTAATTTGTTTCAAATATTGTAATGGTTTCGCTCACTCTCGTAGATTTGTGTCTCGTAGCTTTTCCTCGTAGCATCGGCGTAGCGGTCTACGACGGACTCCTGCCTTGCTACGCCGTAGACATGATTTGAATCATTGTGATTTTGCCACACTCAAATAAAAACAAACTGATTTTTTATTATTATTAATTTTTTTCCCATAGGTATAAATAGTATAATGAAAATAAATGGGTTAGCCACCTTCCCAGATTATTCGGTTTTTAAACAATAAAGATTTAATCTTTTTAATTGAGATAACAAGTAAAATGTTCGTCATTTCACTTGGTTTTGTTTTATAATTTTATTTTGACTTCAATGCCTAAGTGTCAAAAACTGGTTACCACGTGATGATTGATTAAATTAAAGAAGGCGGTTTTACAACGTGACCATGAGTAGTTAATAATATTTTATATTTTCCAAAGGAGTAAGTAAGAAATCGACTCGTGTTTCACCTCTCAACGAGGCATTCTCAGGATGACGATTGACCAATTGCAAACCAGAACGCGACGTGTTACCACACCGAGCAGGTAACAGCGCTCGGTTTAAAATTTTGAATTTCTCAACTCGGTTTCTTACAGGGTTTTTACGGACTCTTGAAGAATAGTCAAGCGGAATAGGTTACTAAATATATCTACGTCTATTGTATTTTATAATGGATTTCCGAAAAGTCACGCCTGAATCAGTTAACTATTGTAAATGTTAACATACAAAACTCGGGCAGAAACTTAATAAAAAAAAACGCGTCGTCAGCTCCACGAATTGAGTACTGCTGTCTCTAAAAAAACAACCGACTCCAAAAAAGTAAGGACATCGGTTGTTTTTTTTTGTAAAATGTTTTAATTTTTCACTTTTTAGTTGTGGTACCAACCCCACACCAATTTGAATACCATTAACTGGTATGTAAATAACAGTGACGAGAGTCACTTAGAACGTCGTCGATATACCTACATTAAATGGGAAAAAATACGTAATTATTGAAGCTAACTCAAAAACTACGCAAGCAAAGTTAATAAAATTTATATGGGACCACCTCGGGAGAATACCCTTTCGAACTTAAAAAGATTTTTTTAAATCGGTTCACAATTGGCGAAAATATCGATGAACATACACAAAATAATTAAAAAAAATACATACAGACGAAGAGCAGTGGTGGCCCAGTGGTAACGGCCACGACTTACGAGTCGTAGATCGTAGGTTCGAACCCTGACAGGCGCTTTACTTTGTGTAAATTATTTCATCGCCACTGCTCTCAAAAACGGTGAAGGAAAACATCGTGAGGAAACCGGCAAGTCCTAGAACAAAAAATTCGAAGACATGTGACATCTACCAACCCGCACTGGGCCCGCGTGGTAGATTACGGCCCACTCCCTCTCACAGAGAGGAGGCCTGTGTCCCAGCAGTGGGAACATTAAAGGCTGATTATGTTATACAGACGAACTTAAAACCTCCTCCTTTTTGGAGTCGGTTAAAAACGATGCCTACGCGTGCTCTGATCTCAGTGAACGAGACATTCTTGCATTTCTCTATTATTATTGTGACTAAGTACAGTGCTTCAGAGATAGTGATGGCCGAGGCTCTCAGCTTTCATGCAATTATCTTGTCTATTTTTTAATCTCGTAGATTAATTTGACATTTAAAATGATGGGCCATAAAATCCACCTAATTACACTGCCAATATACAATTTAATTGGATGTGTACTTCGCGTGGTGCAATTTAATAATGTCACTAACCCGTCGTATGCCGTAATTACAGACACAATTAAAAATCCATTGTTTCTCAACGAGATCCACGTTCCGGCATACCAAAAGTTAAATATGAATACATACCTACAGTCTTAAAAATCAACCTTTTCAGGAAATATTCTATGATAGTGAAAACTTCATCTCTGCAAAATCGACCAGATAGCTGTTAAATTAAGCAAATATGTGCGATTTGGTTTTAACACTTTGAGAAAAGAGGTTTTCATGTTTGTACGATTTAGCCTTACGTTGTCAGTGAAAAAACCGACGTCACAAGCTTAAGATAACTATGACGTCCGTCACAATAAGATAAAATTATAAATTATTCTGTCTGTGAGTGTGGAATGCGTATATTTTATGTTTTAATTTTTTTTTTTTTTGTTTTCTTTCAGTCCCGTTCTAACCCAACAAGATCTACATTGTGTTCAACTGTAGCAATTGAAGAATTTTACTTGAGTCTTCAGTTGTTGTTTTTAACCGACTTCAAAAAGGAAGAGGTTCTCAAATCGACTGTTTTTTTTTTTTAAGTGTGTTTATTTTGTTCGAATTGGCGGAATAATAGCGTACTATTACTCCGCCAATTATGAATTGGTTTTGATGACTCATTTTTTTGTTTGATAGGTAATTTTTCAGAGAAAGTTCCATATACATTTTATTAACTTTGCAGCAGGTAGTTCTTGAGTTAGCTTCAATAATATAGGGATGATGTTATAAGTTCCTGTTTCTTTTATTTACATAGCATGTTCTGGTATTCGAACTTTGTGGGTTTAAAATCATGGTACCTACACCACAACAAAAAAGTGAAAAAAAAAAAAAAAAAAAAAATCAACCGACTTAAAAAAAAAAAAAAACACTACAAGGTGAAAAATAACGCGTTGTGATGAAAATGAACGTTGTGTTTTTTTTGGAAGCCGGTTGTTTTCTTTTCGTAAAAAGTTTTTATTCTTTTAAGTTTTGATATAAGGACAACTTTTTGTTTTTTTATCAGCCACTTTTTTTTCCAATGCACTTTAGACGTTGGCAGAATAGTCGACATCGGTTTAGCTTGCCATTTACCTAATAAAAATAGAATAGAAAAGAACTATGACGTCAAACATACCTGAACACAACCACACTGATATAACTCATTCTCTCGACTGAATTACGTGTCGATAGTAGAAATAAATAAAATTACGACAGTTATCTGCGGAGAAGATAATCTTAGAGTATAAATGAATTAAACCACAATGACATACAAGGGCAATGTTGCCTTTATGCCTTTAAGACTCTTACATATTGGCGCGGAGAAAAAAGGAGGGTTATGATTTTGACCGGTATGTATGTATGTACATATATATGTATGTATGTATGTTCATCAGTTCCCTCCTATCTTCTAAACCACTCATCCCAATTTGACAAATGAGGTATCGTTGGAAGCGTCTTGATTGTCCGCTGGTTATAGGCTATGTGACGTCATATTAAATTAAAAATGGCGACCTCTAGAGGACATAAAGTCAGGAACTAAAAAAAAACATTCTTTAATCGTACCATGTTGGGTATCAAATGAAAGGGCTTAATGAGCACATTTCAAAAATATATATACTATAACGCCAAAAGAATAAAAAAAAAATTAAACCACAGACAGACAAATTAAAAATCCGGAGTCACACGTGTTAGGGCATAAATCGAACAGATTACGTGTGACTCTGGATTTTTTATTTGTCTGTCTGTGGGGTCTTATTTATACCTTTTTAGTCGTAGTTGGGTTTTAGTTTTTATAACTTTAATTTTTTTAACAAACCAATTTCTGAGAAAACTTTACGGCGAACAAGCTAGTCTTGCCTAGATCGTTCCGTGGATCTTTACATACCTAACCCCTCCGTGCCTCTGCCGTGCCTGTTTTATTTACATAAATGGACTGCTGCGTACAGATAATGTAATTTTACATTGAAATAAAGGAATAGAAACTGAAAAAAAAGTAAACTTTCCGGTGGAATATGATTCAAACTAAGGAGCTGAATGTTAATTTGCGGAGGGCTGTACCTTATACCCTGTATTTCTAAACCTTCCTCATTATTCACTCCATCTACTAGTGAAATCCATTTGAGATTTCGTTTCTAGGACATACCTACCTGTTTCCTGACGATGTTTTCCTTAACCGTTTTGTAAGCAGTGATGATGAAATAAACCTCCAATTGTCACTAATAAGACAAACTAGTACCGGTCAACTGTTGTGGATTGGCCTTTAGAAGGCCGTACCCTACCTCAGATTATATCTCGCTCGCGCCATACTACTCGCGACCTGAGTGAGAGCAAGACGGAGTGAGGTGCTAGCACCTCTTAAGTCTCGAAAAGTGGAAAAGGTAGGTATTGCTTTTTACGGTGAAAATAATCGTAATTTAAGAAAAATTAAAAACATTTGACCTACTTTATAGTTAGATCAGTTATTATGCATAGTGTCATAATCTAATTTGAAGTATTTTTTTAATACCAGTGGTTTATAGTTCGGTTTAGAGGAAACTTTGGATTTTTTTTCTATAGAGAAAATTTTATGTAATCGTGTTTTCGCCAAATATAGGACCTAGCATCAATCCTCAACTTTAACATAAATTTATTTCAAAATTAATGCTGCAGTATTTTCGGCATAACGGAGGATCATGCTAAGCAATTTGAGGTAGGGTGCGCCCTTAAACAATTAAAATTCAATTGTTTCTTGTTGAGAAGGCGGATAAACCTCCAACTGTCACTAACAGTTGGAGGTTTATCCGCCTTCTAAAGGACAATGAACAGTTGAGCGGAATACACAAAGTAAAGTGACAATATGTAACCGATGGCCGTGACCGCAGACTTTTCGACGAGGCTGGGTCACCATCGCTTCCCAGCTTATAGACATTATGAAGGAGCTATATTTTCTTTTTTACACGTATGGCATCAATTTGACCAATTAAGTTTCTGTGATACATGTAAGGGAAAAAAAAAAGGTTTTTTTTTAAGTTTTAGGTCTTGGATACCACAGCAAAGCCTCTTATGACTGTGTAAAAACCAAATAAACACAACATGGTGGTTGTATATATTTTGTTCATACACATAAATGATTTTATATTTAATAGGTTTTTAAACGAACACTTTTATACGTCAATCATATTGTAAAATATAGTCTGTTTTTTAATCTCGTTTGACAGGTGCAAATGTCTAATTCCAAATTGAAAAAGCAAACAACAATCACTTGAAATGTCAAATTAGTCTACGAGATTAAAAACAGACTTTAGATGAGGTCGGCGTTTCCTATCCGACTACTCTAAGAAGAAAGGCCGAAACAAACTCAGAGGTCGCAGTCTCTTTTTTATGATGTACATAAATTAGTGTCTGAAATGGTCTTTTGAGGGAAAATCCACACATATTTGAGCAGACCTGTTTAGTCAGTGCACGCATTTGTCAGTAATTGTGCAGCGCAACTGTCGCTGTCGGTTTTTTATCACTTGTGCCAATTATAAGTAGAACTGTACTGTTTTGATCAGTTTATTTACGAGGAATTGCGATAATTATCTGCACCTGGTACCCTTGAATTATAATATTATCTTGTCCAGTATGACATAATATTTCTTGCTGCTGTACCTAATAATTAATTGCCAGTATTTGCAATTAATTATATACACACAACACACACAATCAGCCTATACTGTTCCCACTGCTGGGACACAGGCCTCCTCTCTTCGAGAGGGAGTGGGCCGTACTCCACCACGCGGGCCCAGTGCGGGTTGGTAGATGACTGTCACATGTCTTCGATTTTTTGGTTCTAGGACATGACGGTTTCCTCACGATGTTTCCTTCACTATTTTTGAAGCAAGTGATAATTATACAATACGCACATGGATCCGAAAAGGTGCGTGTCTTGGGTTCGAACTCGAGACCTATGACTTGGCAGTCTGACGGTCACACCACTGCTCTTTAATTTATTAATTACTAGCTGAGTCCCGCGGTTTCACCCGCGTAAGTCTCGATCCCGTGGTAATATCGGGATAAAAAGTATCCTATATGTTAATCCAGGTTATAAACTATCTGTTTGCCAAATTTCATTCAAATCCATTCAGCCGTTTTTGCGTGATTGAGTAACAAGCATCCAAACACACAAACACACAAACTTTCACATTTATAATATTAGTAGGAAGTAGGATATTAGGATATAAATTCTGGTAATTAAGTAAGAAATAGCTGTTTCCTGGGGAGATTGTTGCGCTACTTTTTCCCTGGCTCCCAGCTAAAGCATTGGGAAGGGGTGAAGGGCGGGCGTTTTGGGGGACTGTCTTATCTAATTTGAATTACTTTTTTTTTTTTTTTTTTTTTAAGGGTTTTAATCGAAAAGTTGATGGTAATAGCCTAAATTCCATGTTGATAGGGAATCAACATGGAATTTAAATATTAACTGGCGAAAAGTAGGTATACTAACACACCTGTATCTACCACGTTGGGGTACAGTCGTGATGTCATATTTATGTTTTTATAAACAGTTTGGTGAATATAACACAATGACATATTTGCATTATTTTAAAATAACAATTTAATAAAAATAAACTATGCAAAAAAGGCATTGTTCTGACGATAAAATATGACGTCAATAGTGTGTGTGTGTATGATAATATTCACATTTATTTTAAACACTGAACTTTTTAAGGTTTTTTCTACAAAATTCAGGATTGGGTTTACAAAACCGGCTAAATTGGTAGTTTGTAGCGTTTAATATGAGACATAGTCCTCGATCCAATCGAACACTTAGGACTACGTAGTGTTGTGTTTCTAATTATGTTTGAGAAAGATCAAGGTTGCTCAACCAATTTTGATGCTGTTTTAATATCTAAAAACTTCAATGAGACCTTTGAAGAGGTTTTTGTGGTGCTTACAATTTATCAATATTTTGCGTAAAGCCTGAAATATGTTTTGAATTGAAGTACGGTAGTAGGTAAGTATTTATCACAAAGCTGAAAGTTGAAATGAATTTTTCAAAACATAATATATACAGCCTTTGCCTAAAATCTGCAAATCAAAATTAAACATTGCAGAAAAGTCTTTTTCGAAGTATCTACATCGCCACAAGCGAACTACGCATCAAAGACCTGACGTCAGACAGACGTCACATAAATCCTGCATCGCGCAATTAAAGTTAACCGTGCAGTGGACATATATACGAGAACCCAACATCAATCGTTGGGCAGTTGCCCGCCAGACACAACACCCATCTGGTCGGAGGATCCTCCCTTTTCTATGGTGGATGAGTGAACTTTACACCCTGTTCCTCATACCCCTAAACATACATCATCATTTTTACGGTTCATGAGATACAGCCCACTAGAGGAGCTCGTGGCTAAGTAATAACAGCGGCACGGGTCGATCCATCAGGTTAAGCTACGCTTGCCGGGGTTGGTCCGTGGATGGGTGACCATTTTCACATATCGAGACTCCTCCGTGCCTCGGAAAGCACGTTAAGCCGTTGGTCCCGGCTGTCATTTGTAGATCTTTGACAGTCGTTACGAATCGTCAGAAGCCCGAAAGTCTGACAACCAGTCTAACCAAGGGGTATCGTATTACCCAGTTACTGGGTTGTGGAGGTCAGATAGGCAGTCGCTCCATGTAAAATACTGGTATTCAGCTGCATCCGGTTTGACTGAAAGCCGACCCCAACATAGTTGGGAAAAGGCTAGGCAGATTGATTGATTGAGATACAGCCCACTGACAGACAGACGGACGAATGGACAGCGGAGGTAATACGGATCCGTTTGAACACAAAAAATCTATGCTATTACGGGTTTATGAAGAATTTGCTTTGTAGAGATCATGGTATTTCTTTTATTCTGGTATTTTATTTGAATTAAGCTACACAAACAAACAGTGCCGTCTTATCTAAGATATTCTCCTGTATTATTTCTAAACGTCATGTTAGATAAGAACATTCATAGCCCACAGATCCACAATAATCTCCTATCACGTGGTAAATGTAGTTAGGTAAATATTTGACTATGACATACCTGTGGTAACAGTTTATCTTTTTTATTTATTTATCTTATTACACACATCAATACTAATCTTTGTCTATCTTACGTATATTCCATAATCCAGGGGGCCAAGTCTACTAATTTACAAACGTGTCAGTGGTCTCACAATGATGAGTTTTTGACAGATTTTGTATGGCAAAAACTCATCAATGTGATCATTTGTCCTCTTGCAAAAAACGTAAGAAAATTTGAATTTCACGGCCTACCTTAGCGCATCCCCTTAAAAATTTGATTACGAGAACGCCCAATGAAAACATGTTAGTTAGATACCTACAAACAATTTGTTTAACTATAGCCATGATCTACACTTCTAGAATTATTTTTTGTGGCAATATATTTACTGCTTTATTTTGATGAAACTTCCGTCATTTAAAATGTATGCTTCTAAAATTAATCTACCAAGAATACAAATTATTTCGTAGATAAGTAGGTATTACAAAAAATAACAATGCCTGTATCACAACGAGAGATTCGTAGTCAACCTATAATTCTTGCATTCTCAATCTTAGTCTTTACTATGAGCTTAATCAGTGTCATCGTGTTTTGGTGAGTCCGTTAGTTTATTTTAATTTTAGTTAGTTAGTTTCGTTTAGTTAGTTAGTTTGTTTAGATTACCATATAGTAATAGGGATAGTGTTAGATCATTCAGTTCCCTTTCAAAATAGTTGAGCTGAATGGTGTTGATCCATGCGGACGGACGCCGTCATTTGAGACTGGTAATCTTTTGGTTGCCACAGCTTATTTTTTTTTTTTTTTTTTTTTTTTTTACTTTTTCACTGGACGTTTATTACGTGCACGTCTTACTAAAACTTCTTCATTATAGGTACCTATATGTTTAATAATAACAGCCGCACGGGTCGATCCGTCAGGTTAAGCTACGCTTGCCGGGGTTTGTCCGTGGATAGGTGACAAATCTTTACATATCGAGACTCCGCCGTGCCTCGGAAAGCACGTTAAGCCGTTGGTCCCGGCTGTCATTCGGTGATCTTTGACAGTCGTTACGGGTCGTCAGAAGCCCGAAAGTCTGACAACCAGTCTTATCAAGGCGTATCGTATTACTTACCCAGTTACTGGGTTGTGGAGGTCAGATAGGCAGTCGCTCCATGTGAAATACTGGTATGCATCTGCATCCGGTTAGACTGGAAGCCGACCCCAACATAGTTGGGAAAAGGCTGGGCAGATTGATTGGATGTTAAAAACCAATTTTTGTGGCAGCATAATATTTGATTTAAAAGAGTGTCCGTGAAGATTATTGCCCGTTCTTCTCCATAGGAATCTTACGCTTTGGAATGGGTGACTAGCTTCATCTTTCTGACCTACTCCTTGATAATTCAAAACTGCCTGTAAATGATTTAATAGAAATAAATGCTTTGGTTTTGATGTTAAAAGAGACATTGCGAGGGGCCACGAGCAGTGAGTTCCACCGACCTTGGCCGAGTGGATTATTTATACACTAAAGCATGAGCTAACCTAAGCAAGATACCTCAATGCTAGAATCCAGTGGGCCCAGCTGAACGTGTAGAGTAAAGCTATGATTTCGAACCTCGCTGTGCTGTTGCGGCGTTGTTTCTGCGGCAGTGCTGCGCGGCAGTGCTGCCTGCCGCTGCCGCTGGCCGCTGTTTCCCAGCACCTGCTGTTCGTGGGGTCTCGCAATAAAACCAGTTTTTTTATTTTTTTATTTAAATGTAAAATTACATTCTCTGTAGGCAGCAGTCCATTTATGTAAATAAAACAGCTAAAATAAAAATAAACCAGCAATGGATATTTAAATACTAATAGCGAACGACGCCGCGTGAAATTCAAAATTTACATTGAATAATAACGCGGCGCGAGCGCGCTCCCCTCCGCCACGGGGAGTGCGGCTATGTGGGTTGTGCCACGGTAACGATACATTGCATGTGAGGTAATAAAACAAATCAGGTTTATTGGATTCCCATAACGTTCCTGAAATTATTTCATGTACCGGCCGTCTTAGTATGATATACTGAATTCATCCTATCAGTTTGAGGAGGGCTGTCCCTTACACCCTGTATATACGCGTCGACTTGAGAACCTCCTCCTTTTTTTTCGCCGGTTATAAATACGTAGCAATTACTTACGTAGGTACTTAGCAACGCAAACGTAATCTTGTGAGAATTTAGGATTTAAATTATTTTATTCACTAAATGCACAATTACGAGTTTACGAGGTTATAAATCACTAACGTGGATAAAGTGGCAAATATTAACATCGTTTTTATAACATCTAGATTTTATAATTGCGATTACTTTCATGATTTTTGGGGTTCCGTAATCAGTTAATGCGTTCAATACAATAATACTTTCAGGGGCAGATACAATCGGTACCGAGCCGAGAAAAATACCCGATTTTTCGGTTTTCCTCCTAACTTTTCTAAAGAATACGAACGTTTAGAGAACTTTATTTTAACCTAAATTAACCGGTTTTTTCGACGAGCGGCATGTCGGTAAAAGCGTTGCAACTTGTGACTACTTGTGACGATGCCGCGCTGAATAAAAACAGAAGTATTAAGGCTCGTGCAAACAGACGCGAAATCGCGGGCGCGACAGGCAGCGGTACCTTGATGGGGTTGCCACGCTACTGCAGTGCTTCTGGTATGTTCAACAGCATCCTGAAAACTATAGCTGATAGGTATCAGCTATAGTTTTCAGGATGCTGTTGGGGCTGCTGATGGATGGGGCTGTCCCACCTGGGACAGCCCCATACTGGGACATTGGATACGCCTACATGCCACTGTGGCGTAGTTTGTATTGCTTTCCTGGTAGATGGAAGTACCGGATCGAATAAAAGACTTCCCGATTGTTTATCTGACTATATTAACTAGATAAATTAAAGATACATTCTTGTAATATTCCGGCCCGCAAGTCAGCTGTGGGCCAATCCTATCCGTCATCCTATTCTATTCTCTTAATTCAAATCTAACGTTTGTTGCTAACGTGCCATCAACTTAAAAGCACTAACGTTTCATGCAGAGTAAAGCCACTATAGTACCTACTAACACTAGTTTTCTAACTAGTTTCTAAAATACCGATAGTGATTTTTCAGTGTTACTGTACTTTACAACTTGTAGACTTTCTATTAGGACCATTTGGTCATAGGACGATTTGCTTATAGGTAATTTTCTAAAGTGTCGTTTTGATTATGGGCCATTTTTCTAATAGGACCATTTGCCTTTAGGTCGTTTTGATACGTAGGGACCAAATGGACTACAAGGTCCGACATAAAAGTTTTTTTTTTTTGGTCATGAGAATCGATTACTAGATCGATGGTATGGATAACTTCATCAAGTACTTTCTACTTATAATTTACAGTGCACTGATAAGCGGCTACTGCTGCTTGCAGGAAGTGACCTTTCCATCATGGTTCATGTTCGGAGCCGCCTCTGCGTCCTACCAGATAGAAGGTGGCTGGAATGCGAGTGGTAAGAACTTTGATTAGGTATTGATTCTTTCGCTCACCCTGGGACCATGAGCTATAATCTCAAGCGACACGCGTCTTGTGACATCGACTGCAGGGAAAACAAATAAAATAAGGTTTTTAGCATGCTATGAATAACCGCGACGTGGCTTCCGGAGCGACGCTAGACGGAAAGCGCGCGTGTCGCTTGACGCAAGTCATGTCGCAAGTCGCATTGCTCGAGGACGAGTCCAGGGCCCAGAATATTATAACCCATAAAAAAAAAAAAAAAATGGGTGCTAGATTCAATATTAAGAATATGCATGGTTGTTAACTGTGTCGACAAAAGAATTGGGATCTAAATGGGTGCCAAGTTCTGTAGATAATCCTGAAATTAATTTATTATATCAGTATAAGAACATACAATTTTTTTTTAATAAAACACTAATGAACCCTAAGGTTGACTGGTAGAAAATGCCTCAGGCATTAAGTCCGCCTTTGTACAGTTTTTTTTTTTTTTTACTTGTGCATAAAGTTTTAATAAATAAATAAATAATGATTTGATGAATTCAAGATTTGACTTGGCTAGTTTTTACCGGCAAACCCAATTTTTTGAAAAGCAGGTACTTAAGGTATGTTGACCTTACAATATAAAAACAGTCACTTTAGTGTAACATTTAATAAGTTGATTATTCAAGTTTAAGATAATTTGTATGTAAAAACTAACCGGGATGCACAAGAGTTACTTTTTGGACCGGTAAAAAAAAAAAACTCTATAATATCTCCAATAAAATATTTATAAATAATTAATAAAAATATTTCCGCGGCTGTAAACGAAAATATGAATTCTAGACAAAGGTGAATCCACCTGGGACAGACTTTTGCACACACGGCCTGATATTGTTGCCGGTGGCGCCAACGGAGACGTGGCGTGTGACTCCTACCACAAGTGGAGGAGGGACATTGAGATGTGTGAGGAGTTGGGCCTGGATATGTACAGGTAAGCCTTGGTTTTTACCCGACAGGAAGAGGAGAAGGAGGGCAATGTTTTTCGAGAGTAAGTATGTATGTTTGTATGTATGTATGTTTGTACGTATGTTTGTTTGTATGTTTGTTTGTATGTATGTCTATTTCTTTGGCACGCTCTGTAGCCTAAACGGCTTGATGGATTTTAATATACGAGGTGTCGTAAGGTTCGTCTTAATTGTGGGATTATATTATATTATTATATTTTTTTTTATATATTTCATCTGCAAATAAAAAAAAAGGATGGGAAGGTTTTTTTTAAAAATAAATTACAACAATATTGGTATCAAATAAAAGCTAGTAATGATTAATTCCAAATATATATTAATAAAACTAAAAAAACAAATTATTTAAAAAACAAAAAACCCGACTGCAAAAACCAATAACTGAAAAGAGAAAAACAAGCACTTTGTTTCACACAGCAATTTGTTTATTTTAATGTAGTTACGTGGGAAACAAGCCGACTCCGAGGCCCGCTTGATATAAAGTGGTCACTACCGCCTTTATACCAGAGACATGGCAGATGAGTTGGCATTCCAGAAACAAAGATGAACAGTGTCATGTGCCTATAATCTCATATACACCCTTCAAACGGCAAACCTGCTTGGAGGCAGAATTAGTAGGTGGTATTTCTTCATTGGAGAGAGCTCTGCTATTACTAAGGTTGCTTGGAATTGACAGTGCTGCCATCTGATGCTTTAATATCTCAAGCTGGAATAAAGCTTCACCCATGTGAGAAGAACGCGTTGCATTGTGGTTAAACTTATCTTTGAGCACATCTTTTGATCAAAAGCTCTCATTTTCAGGTTCTCATTATCCTGGTCTCGTCTCCTGCCATCGGGTTTTTCGAACCAGATCAGTGAGGACGGCAAGAACTACTACAACAACCTGATCGACGTTCTACTGGAGAAGGGCATCGAGCCAGTCGTTACTATATACCACTTTGACTTGCCACAGTCATTGCAGGATCTTGGTAAGATCAGTCTTCTGCCTTGTCAAAATGTTATCTTAAGTAAAGTAAAATATTCTTTATTTGGGAGTCTCGACACTCAATGATTAAGAAATATTATTATAATAATAATTGCTTTATTTTCAGGCAACTAAGGCCCATAGATAAAATACACAAAATAATCTTACAAAATAATAAACTAATACATAATAAAAAAAACACTACAAAAACCTATTTACGTATGGTCGGCGACGTACTTCCGACTTCCGCGAAAACGCCGATACACGACACCGGTCGGCGAAAATTCTTCCTTCATAAAAATCTCTAATAATCTGATAATAATCTTATGGCGTGAGTCCAACTTCTCGACTCTCAATGTGAACTTTGTCTTCATCCTGATGTACTCCACGACCTCCTCTGCCTTTGTGGTGTGATGTAACCGTGGCACGTACAGCTGCGTCGATGGAATAGCAGGACGTAGCAACATGTCAGTACCATTCAATGCGGTACCGCACTGATAAACTGAGAAGAAATGGATCACAGCGTCTTTACTAGGAAGTAGGAACCGTATTGTAAAGACTTGTTTTCAAGTTTGTCAAAATTTTAGAGACTTGTATTTTGTTTTTTCCGAGGAAAAATCAATCTCAATTCGTTTTTCCTGGGCTGTCAAACTCAGGCGTTAATATAAAAAATGTTGTCTCATGCCACGCTACAGTGTCACTTTTTTTTTTTTTTTTGTTTGGGAAATCATCAAATGACTTCTCCCGCTCAGGGCGGAGCGGAAGGGCGTGTCAGACACTTACTGACTAAAACCCACCCGTGTTCCTTCAGTTGCCTGTTGCCAGGGTCCCGGTATCCCTTTTGGACTATTCCGCAACCCTGGCAGGCATCGGTCCTATCTGACCCCGTCAGGTGTGCTGACATCTCTTTGATAAACCAGGGACGCTACTGTGTCCCTGGTTTAAGACATGAACATTATGGACAAGATGCATTCATGCATTGATAAACTGATTTTGGTACTGTCTCAAATTCCTGTTGAAAACTTTAACAACCTTCCATTCCAGGTGGGTGGGCCAATCCTCTCATCACCGACTGGTTCGCAGACTACGCAAGAGTCGTGTTCACTCTCTACGCAGACCGCGTGAAGCTATGGCTGACCCTGAACGAGTCCTTCGGCATCTGTGACGTAGGCTACAATCTGCAACACGCCCCTTACCTAAACGATACCGAGGTCGGCAGATATCTATGCAACAAGAACACCATGATAGCTCATGCTAAGGCTTGGAGGATATATCATGAGGAGTTTAAGATTCATTTTAATGGTAAGTTGTAATGGGAGACTGGGACATATTCTTATACATACATACATAAACTCTCGCATTCTTCCCATGCGGGTAGGCAGAATCTACAGAACGGCACCTGCTACGATCCTTACATATTCCTTTTGCTTCGTTTACGTTCATACATCTGGTCATACACGCACGCCGGTTGCGAGCACTACGCACCTGACCTTTCTGAAGAACATCACTAATAAGGTCAGTATACAGGGTGTTAGCTTTCTTAACTTAAAAAGAAAAATTGCCGGTTTTACCCATTTTTAATAAAAAATTACACTTGAAAGTTAAGAAAGAAGAAGAATATTGGTAAATATAGAAGATACCGACAGCTGTAAACCTCATTTTCAAGAACATAAAATATTAACCCTCCCCTGCCTATACATTATAGAAATTTGCAAATTTGTTCGAAAGTACCCACACTTATACACCACACGAGAAAACATACAGTCAAGATACACATTACGTCATAAAAATAGACTAAAGCTACCGAGCTCCAAGCTAAAAATGCACTCAACAAGTGCCCTAGCCATGTCAATGAAAGTTTATAATAAATTACCTGAAATAATTAAAAATGAACAAAAATTTAATTCATTCTTAAATAAAGTAAAATAATTACAACAATTTTTATTATATAAATGCTATTATACTATTAATGAATACCTAAATGACAAATTTTAAATTAATATGGTTCACTAAATATTTTATTATTTTTTTTTTTTAATTATTTTTTTTAATATTGTTGCTTTAGTATACCAACTAATTAGTAAAATTAAAGCTGGTCTCCAACTTTGCTGTGCCCTTACAGGGTCCATATTTATGTACCTAGCTTTAAGCCCCTTGTAACATCTTTTTACAATATGGATTGCAAAATAAATAAATATGAATATGAATATGAATATGAAAGTGGGGAAACTAGAAACAATTTTTTTTATTTTATATCCTGTTTGCCAGGGCCTAATAAATAAGGGGTGAGTAAGTAGCAGAAGACCTCACCTATCCACCATTTTCGTATGTTCAACGTTCTGCCAAACACCCTGTATGTCCTCCTAGGGCGTCCCCTCCCTACGTTTCCACATAAGAATGTGTGTGGTTTTCTTTGTTACTTTATTTGATGAACTCATAGAAAACGTGAGTTTCTTTTAAGACAGTCATTTCATAGAAAAAGTTTTCTTTTATAAATCCCATTCGCAGTAGGATTCCTCCATACCACCATGTCACCATAGAACTAGATACGATAAGTGTGGGAATATGTCATCACAATAAATAGGTCATCTGAGGTAACAAACTAAGTAAGTATAGGGGTCTTATGTCTAATAGAAACTCTGACTTCTTACTTGCGAATATTGTCGCGAGTATGGAGTATGTATATACAATGTGGAGACGACAATACAACAATAAATGAAAACACTGGCAAAACGAATGCATAAGAGTATTTTGGAACTATCAAATAAATCCTAATATGCAAAATAAAAATGTTTTTTTTTCAAACAAACTAAATAGTAGTGATGAGTGACTATGGGATTTGCCGATCTTTGACTATAGCTAGTCCAAGATCGGCAACTAAACTATTGGATATATTTGATAATTTTTGTGTATGTAGACCGAGAACGTCATTATATATACGGAGTTTTATTTTTTGTCGTATTGTCGTCTTCACCTTGTATGTCACTTTTGTAATATACATCGATTACATCCTAACTAATATTATAAATGCGAAAGTGAGTTTGTTTCAATTGTTCGTTGTTTGTTACGCTTTCACGCTAAAACATCTGAACGGATTTGGATGAAATTTGGCTCATAGGTAGACCATGACCTGGAGAAGGACATGTGCTACTTTTCATCCTGGATCGCAGATGAAATCGCGGGCAACAGTTAGTTCATAATAATATATTATCATTGATCTAAGTAGTTCAATTTCCCCCAATTTTTTTGTTTCAAGAAACTATTAAAACGGTTATAATTTCCCATTGTTTTGTCTTTTCTAGGCAAAGTGTCTCTATCGACCCTTTTCATTTGGTACGAGCCATTAACTCCTGAGGATGCAGAAATCACGGAGCTGACCATTGAACACTGGGTAAAACTTACTTTATTCACTTGTAACTTACTTCACTTCACTTCACTTAATTCACTTGCAATTTAATTCACATGTAGGAATGTGTTAACAGAGATATATATATAGAGCAGTCTCTGATAATTTTCGTTATAAATAATAAAGAAAGAAAAAAAACGGCCACGTGCGTGTCGGACCACGCACAATGAAGGATTCCGTAGTTAGGAGGAATTTATCCCAAGAACAAACTTAACATTGTAGTTGAAAAACTCTTATACGAAATGTAAAAAAGACACGTAAAAAAAAGAACTGATGTACACAGTTATGACCGAAAACAACAAAAAAAAAAACGTTATTTTCATTAAAAGATTTAAAAATGTTTCTAACCGACACCGTGCTTGCTAGCGAAACAGCTGACTGAGTGAGGGAGGGATCGCGCTCGCGGCCTATCAGGTCATGGCCCGCACGCCCCGCCCATGTTGAGACGCGAGTTCGTTGCCCTGGAGCATAGGGCAACGAACTTGCGTATCTTGTCGTAAAACAAAGAATTTAAAAAAAAAAGTTGTAATTTTCCATTGATTTATGTTCTATAAATGAAACCAACCTACTGTACTGGATAATGGAGTTTACCCTAACACCCTGTATATCTTTATTTTTATCTGAACTCTCTACAGCCAACTTATCTCCTCAGGAGGGCCGCTACGCTTACCCTATCTTCTCACAAGAGGGAGGTTGGCCTCCGAAGATACAAAAGTTTTTGGATGAGAGTGCCAGAAAAGAAGGCTATCAACATCCCAGGCTACCTCCCTTCACTGCTGAAGAAATAGAACTGGTTAGAGGTGTGTTGGATTATCGTACACTTAAACCTAACCGGATGCAGCTGAATACCGGTATTTTACATGGAGCGACTGCCTATCTAACCTCCACACACTTTCGGCCTCTGACGACCCGTAACGACTGCCAAAGATCCACGAATGACAACCGGGACCAACTGCAACGGCTTTCCGAGGCATGGAGGAGTCTATTATGTAAAGATGGTCACCCATCCACGGACCAACCCCGGCAAGCGTAGCTTAACCTGACGGGTCGACCCGTGCGGCTGTTATTATTTAGCCACGAGCCTAGTCCTACTCAAAAATATATATAGTATAGTATTATAAAAAATGGATAAATATTCATAGCAAACAAAAATGTTTTCTGTCCAGGGACGTACGACTTCTACGGTTTGAATCACTACACGACAAGAAAAGTGCGCAAGGCCAGGCCTGGGGAGGAGATCGGATCCTGGCCGTTCTATGGATCGAAAGAACTTGGCATAATGATGGAGAACGATCCTTCGTGGGATACTGGTAGTGTGGACTGGTTTGCGGTGAGCGTACTAAGTGGTTAGTTTAGTTAATTGATTCAGGCGTGTCTTTGCGGAAATCCATTACAAAATAAAATAGACGTAGATATATTTAGTAACCTTAACTATTCTCCAAGAGTCATAAAAAACCATGTAAGAAATCGACACGTGTGTCACCTCCCAATGAGGCATCCTCAGGATGACGATTGAACAGTCGCAAAACAGAACACGACGTGTTGCCACACCGAGCTGGACGCAAAGACAACCAGCGCCAGCAGCAGCAGCTCTGCGTCCGCTAGACGCAGAGTGAATTTCTCAAAAAAATTAAAATGTTGAATTTCTCAACTCGATTTCTTACAGGTTTTTTTACGACTCTTGAAGAATAGTTAAGCGGAATAGGTTTCTAAATATATCTACGTCTATTGTATTGTACTAAGTGGTATTAGATTATTATAGTTTTTGACAAAGACATTACCTTATAACCAGGGGCCTATTTAATTAAGCTGACCGGCGACAATCTGACAATTTTGTAAGTTTCTTTCAATGTTTTCTGCTCAAATAGCTCCTGTCGTGAAAATGTGTCGTATTTGTCATAACATGTCGCATTGTAAGTTATAGTATGTTTGCTGAGTGTCGTGATTCTGTGAGGTTTTCACAAACTTTGATTTGAACAAAACAGACAACAAAAAAATAAAAACTTTTTACAATAAAATAACAACCGACTTCCAAAAAAAACACTAAAAAATTTCGGAAGTCGGTGTCTTTGCTTTTCAATTTCCGTTTTTTGCCACCGACTTCCGAAATTGGAGTAATGCGTGCGCCACAGACTCGATCGCACAAAAAGTGTGTCGTCTGCGCAGCCCCTTAATTGAAACAGGTTACTGCCCATGCGAAAGTTATTTTTCACTTTTCTAGTGTTTTTTTTTTGGAAGTCGGTTGTTTTTTATTTGTAAAAAGTTTTTATTTTTCACTTTTTAGTTGTGGTACCTACCCCACACAAATCCGAATACCACTACCTGCTATGTAAATAACAGTGAAGGAGTCAAACAGGATATCGTCTAGATAAACTAAGTGGGAAAAATAGGTAATATTGAAGCTAACTCAAAAATTACGCAAGCAAAGTTAATAAAATTTATATGTGACCACCTCGGAAGCATGACCTACCAAACCAAAAAAGAATCATCAAAATCGATTCATAATTGGCGGAGTAATCGCGTAACAAACATACAAAAAAAAAAAACATACAGACGAATTGAGAACCTCCTCCTTTTTGAAGAAGTCGGTTAAAAAGAAGTTTTCTTTCCGAAAGCACAAAATTAGTTCCTAATTACTAATTTCTATAACTATTCCAGATGTACCCAGAAGGTCTTTGGAAGCAGCTGCACTGGTTGAAAAAGACGTATGGAGTCAAAGAGATAATGATAACGGAGAATGGATACGTCAACATAGAGGATGGCCCAGACGATTGGAAAAGAATGAAGTATATTAGGAATAACTTGGAACAGGTAACGATCCTGGCCCTTCTGACAATATTACTGTAACACTGTCTCAGGCTCGCATCTGACGCATAAATGACTGTTACACACGTGTGATTGACAGGAAAAATGCTTTTAGATGTACGAGTTCGGGTGTTGTGTTTGACGGGCAACTGCTCAACGAATGATGTCGGGATCTTGTATATATGCCATCGCGCGGTAAACTCTAATTGCGCGATTTTATGTGACGTTCATCGCATCGTATGTAGCGATGTGATGATCTAAATAAAAACAAACCATAATAACGAAGCCAAGAGCCTAAAGCTTCAGCACAGTATAAATAAGTAACAGTAGTATAAGATTATTTCCATAGAAAACGCCTGAAACGACGCGCTTCGAAATCTCACAATACACTCACATTTCGAAGCGCTGTTCAATACTGTTTTGTCAAGTGCGTGGCAGTTATGCACGGACGTGGGTGGTTTATTTATTTACCGAGCGGTCGTAGGTAATTATTTCAAGGTCACTGCCAATATATAATACTGTTACTTTGATATACTGTGGCTTCAGTGTGTTTTGACACTTTTCTGTAAATATCTACCTACATAACAAACGTAACCGCTTTTTGTTTAATGGAGTTCTATTATAGTATCTCACGATTACGTGTTGCCATCAACTATAGGGAATCGAACCTATGTAAACTCTTAATAGAATTCTCTCAATTGCGTGCGATTTAGAGATAAGTTCAGTTAATAAATAAAATGTATTTTCAGATACAATTCGCCTTACAAGATGGTATAAATGTCACGGGATACATTCATTGGACGTTGATGGATAACTTTGAGTGGCTGGCTGGATACAAGTACGTAATTAAGACCGTTTTTTAGGGTTCCATACCCAAAGGGTAAAACGGGACCCTATTACTAAGACTCCGCTGTCTGTCTGTCCATCTGTCACCAGGCTGTATCTCATGAACCGTGGTAGGTAGACAGTTGAAATTTTCACCGATGATGTATTTCTGTTGCAGCTATAACAACAATACTAAAAAACAGAATAAAATAAATATTTAAGGGGGCTCCCATACAACAAACGTGATTTTGTTTTTATAGATAATGGTATGGAACCCTTCGTGCGCGAGTCCGACTCGCACTTGGCCGGTTTTTATAGCCTTATTCATTATTGGACAAAGAAGTTCATTACACATTTTCACTTAAAGAAACTAACGCCGTGACTTAGGCCACTTGTACACGCTAAGAAATTTCACCGTGTCTGCTGCAGATAGGACCAGTTCATCATGTACACGACACGAATTTTGTCGGATCTAGGCACGAAAACCCCATGCCCCCTACCCCGCCCTCCCTCCGCACCGCAGCAACTTCGCGGGTCGGGTCTAACGCCACAAAGCGTGGAAGTCTATTGGATCCAAGCTTAGAGTGTAATTGTACTTAAAAATAGTTTAAGTATATTTAAGGTGGATGCGTTAAGGTAGCCCGCGAAATTCAATTTTTCTTACGTTTTTTACATAAACACTATAATCAGCAATACAGCTCTGTAAGTTTATATAAGTGCATTGAATGACTATTTTATGAAATCGTCATTCAATGCATTACATGAACTTAAGGAGTTGTATTGCTGATTATAGTGTTTATAATTCTGTAAATCCATTGTGGCGGTATCTACATCGCCACATGCGAACTACGCATCAAAGACCTGACGTCAGACAGACGTCACATAAATCCTGCATCGCGCAATTAAAGTTTACCGTGCAGTCGTTTTTGTCTTTGTCTTTGTCAGTGGACATATATACGAGAACCCAACATCAATCGCTGGGCAGTTGCCCGCCAGACTCAACACCCGTCTGGTTGGAGGATCCTCCCTTTTCTATGGAGTATGAGTGTACTTTACACCCTGTTCCTCATACCCCTACACCATATTTGTTACGGTCGCAAATAATATTTTAATCAACATACAACCTGATACTGACCTGCAAATTCCAAAAAACGTAAGAAAAATTGATTTTCGCAGGCTACACTAGCCCATCCCCCTTAAGTATTTAGAATATCGCTAGTCCATGTCCGGACACAGTTTTACAACCATTACTTATATTTTTTCAGTGTAAACTTCGGTCTATACGCCGTAAACTTCACAGATCCGAACCGCACGCGCACACCGCGCGACTCGGCGCGGTACTACTCCGGGGTGACCAGGAGTCGCTCCTTTGACTTCCTACATGCTGGGCTTAATTATGTTTAGCTAATAAGAAATACGTATTAATTATAAAATAACTAGCTGTCGCCTGCGATTTCGTCTGCGATCCAGGATGAGAAGTAGCCTATGTCCTTTTCTGGGTCATGGTCTACCCATATGCAAAATTTCTTCCAAATCCGTTTAGCCGTTTTAGCGTGAAAGCGTAACAAACAAAAAAACTCACTTTCGCATTCATGATATCCATACTATACTATACTATACTATACTATACTATACTATACTATACTATACTATACTATACTATACTATACTATACTATACTATACTATAAAAAAAAACAATCTGCCTAGCCTTTTCCCAACTATGTTGGGGTCGGCTTCCAGCCTATCCGGATGCAGCTGAATACCAGTATTTTACATGGAGCGACTGCCTATCTGACCTCCACAACCCAGTAACTGGAACTGAACTATACTATACTATCCAACTAAGATTATAAATGTGAAAGTTTGTGTGTTTGGATGTTTGTTACTCAATCACGCAAAAACGGCTGAATGAATTTGGATGAAATATGGCAAACAGATAGTTTATAACCTGGATTAACACATAGGATACTTTTTATCCCGATATTCCCACGGGATCGAGACTTACGCGTGTGAAACCGCGGGGCGCAGCTAGTACTATATATACTATACTATATAATATTATAAATTCGAAAGTAACTCTGTCTATCTGTCTGTCTGTCTGTCTGTTACCTTTTCATGCCTAAACCACTGAACGGATTTTGACAAAATATGGCAAGGAGATAGATGCGATCCTGGGGAAGGACTGAGGGTACTTTTTATCGACATACCACGCGGGCGAAGCCGCGGGCGGAAGTTAGGATTTAATTGATTTTATAGGATCTATGTAGGTACTAGCTAAGCAACTTGTAATTTTTTAACTTTAGTATATTGTTCATTTAGTTAATATGTCTAAAATCAACGAAGCTAAGATTCGACCGGTTTACTAGTAGCCACTGATGTGTTCAACTGTTCAATATCCACCTCCTGGCTCCATCATCACACCATCAACATCAAGTGCAATCTATTGGACTCATCAAAACGTATCATGACCCGAAACTCGAAGGGTTTACTAGAAGCCACTGAAGAGTTCCACTATCCACGTCCTGGCTCCACTACCCGATCAGCTCCAAGATACCAAATTATATTATTGTCATCGGAACTACATAGACATACAAAGTTTCATTTCGATACGACGATTAGAAGTACGTTCAAATTGACTTCCAAGATTTTATCACATTGTTATGTTGTTACAACAAGTAAAGCTAACAAAAGCGTGTTAAAAATATAGGTAGGTACGTCATGGTAACATTTCTCTGGCATTCTCATTAATCTTTCCTCTAACATTCTCATTAATCCTTCCTGGCTTCTTATTCTATTGAAATTCCGTACTACAATAGGCCAGCCCAATGTTAATGTTACCAACGACGTGCCGTCTACTGTACCTAAGTTATAAATCACTTACATGATAAAAATATAAGTAGGTACGTAAATCTTAGTGTTACCTATTTTGTTAAGAAGAGAAATATTTATATTTTTAAGGAAAGGATAAAAAAAACATAAAGGATAAAAATATAATTATTATACAAAATGCTGTTTATTTTTTGCGAGGTTCCTCCACTGACCAAAGAGTTTTAAAACCACCATCATCTCCGTACAAAACATAGAGAAAAAAACAAATAAAAATATCAAAAAACCCTTTCAAAATGTTATCAAAACTACTAATATTTAAAAAAGCGTGATAACGTCCTTTTAATGATCTAAAAGGGTTAGTTAGCCATTCATCTTTATAATCAACCGTGTTAGGATTCCGTAAAGTGAGAACCATTTAATGTCAATTGAAGGAATTTCAACTCTGTATCTATTACAGAGTGGAAATTCCTTCAATGTCTTGTTATTAACGTTAATTATTGTTGTCTTCTTATAACATTTGTGCATGCCATACTAGCTCTGCTCACGAATACGTCATCATTATTATACAGCGTATAGAAAAAATCCTGTCCAATCCGTGAACGCGTTGTTAAGAATCATACTGAGAGGCTATTTAAGTTTTTTTTTTTGTTGGAAATAATGAAAAAATTTTTTTTTTCAATTGGGAATTTTACCGGGTTATTACATGGGACCTATGGCTGTCTACAAGTCAAAACTTATGACCTCTGTAGTTTGCTAATTAATAATGAAATTAGGGTAATTTTGGTACTAAAAACGTGAATTTTAAATAGTAATAACTTTTTTATTTTCACCAAAAACTTTTTTTTTTTACTTTTTAGTAATGTTATTGCGGTACCTAGGCGCCCCCTTTCGTATCGGACAGGATTTTGTACCATGCTTACGCTTAGGTATTGTTAAAATATTTCTTATTTAATAATAATATTTAATATCATTTATTTAACAGATCATACAATCCAACTTGTTAGTAATCATGTACACACACATCTTACACACTAGTGTTAGTAAATTATATTTGGCAAATCCCGTAAAATAATTAAAAATAATGTCAATATAGCTAATAAAAAATAGATAATTTAAGTGTTTGTAGTTTTCTTTTGAGTAGTTAATTGATTCAGGCGTGACCTTGCGGAAATCCATTATAAAATACAATAGACGTTGATATATTTAGTAATCTATACCGCTTGACTATTCTTCAAGAGTCCGAAAAACCCTATAAGAAATCGACACGTGTTTCACCTCTCAACGAGGCATCCTCAGGATGACGATTGACCAATTGCAAACCAGAACGCGACGTGTTACCACACCGACCGCTGGACGCAAAGTCACTTTGATTCGATTTCTTATAGGGTTTTTCAGACTCTTGAAGAATAGTCAAGCGATAAGGTTACTAAATATATCTACGTCTGTTGTATTCTTTTAAGTCATAAAGATTCTTTAACCACAAATTAAAGGCCTTATTAAATAAATAAAAATATTTTATTTTGCACGTTTGCGAAGTCTCGCTCGCTAATTTAATCTGACCCTGTAGTTAAGTAGATAGCAGTACTGAAAGAATACTCATCACGCTATTTAATTGTGCTATCAACTGTTGATGGCCTTTAGATCTTGTACACACATGACTGTGATTATGCAGTAAAGATTTGAATTTGAATTTTTAGGCTGACAGCAATTCAAATTCTATTGTGTCTTGTTAGTGACAGTTGTAGGTTTATTCCAACCCTCACATACTGACGACGTTCAGTGAGGTAACTATGAAATATTTCTAGGACCCCCTTACGCCTATATTGCTTCCAGCTTGTATAGGAGGATAGGAATTGAAACGGTGTCGAAAGCTTTCGACAGGTCCAAAAATACAATAGTACTTTAGAAAGCAGGCTAATCCGTTTATCCTGGCTGTCATTTGACAATCGTTACGGGTAGTCAGAAGCTGGAAAGTCTCACAACCAGTCTTACTAAGGGGTATCATATTACCCAGTAACTGGCTATTGGAGGTCAGACTGGCAGTCATTCCATATAACGTATTGGAATTCAACTGTATCTGGGTTAGGTCTGTTAGGAAGCACTTCCATATAACTGTACTTCCAGCAGCTTTGTGTCTCTAGCTCTTTATATCCGTGTTACGTTGGTATGGTTTACTTGACAAATATACTTTTACAAAGAAACATTTCGGTTTTCCTTATTATAGCATCCTCTTAAGGGGTCATTGTACTCATCATTATGAACAACTTTAACAGCACACTGAAATATATCAGCTGTTCCCTACATCTATGTTCGCATAGCTCGTCAAAATGTAGGAATAACAGATTTTTTCCCCGTGATTTCGGTCTTGGTCCCATATCGAAAATTATTCATAATGATGGATCCTCAACGAATGGCAATATACGGGTCAGCCTAAGACACCTTTCTAAGACACCTATCCCACCACCGACGAGAAACCGACTAGCTATCGACTATTTTCTCGCTCAAGAAACTGAAGAAACTGTAGGTTCCGTATTAAGGCTCTTACACACTGGCGTGACTTGTCGCGCAACGCGACTTTCAACAAAATAATTTCTGAGATAACTTCACGGCGAACAATGCGGCAGCGGCGTCGCGTCGCGCGACAAGTCGCGCCAGTATGTAAGAGCCTTTAGTAAAAGAGATACATATAATATAACTAGGAAGTGCCTCCGCTGCCGGCGCCGGTTGCTGAATTGGCTGCCGGCGCTGACTTTGGTTGTCAGTTTGGCGTATGGAGTAGATAGGCAGGGTAGGCATAATTAAAAAACATGTAATAGAGCATTTTTTTTTTCATATTCCAGTAATAACGTCATAAAGTACTACCCGAAACCGAACTAGTAAGATTAGGTTTAATAATATTAATCGCAAAAAAGGTTAGGTTAGAACTGTGACCCCCTACGCACGAGCCGAGCGAGCGTAGCTAGCGGTGCCGCGGCAGCGGCCGGCTAGTGTCAAAAACGACTAGAATATGCAGAAAAACATATTTTAGTTACGGTTAGTTAGTTCGGGTTCTGAATACTGGAAGGGTTTCTATAAATGCCGCACCGTCGGTGTTCATTATGATAGCTGGCGGTGATGGCAGCCGATGTTTTTAATCTCGGCAGCCAGCAGTAATGTCACTACCGGTTCCCAATATCCTATTGTGCGCCGGCAGCGAAGGGACTCCCAATTATTATATATGCACACTTTTTCAAGACAAAAATAGCTAGGAAAACATGTTTTCAAAAATTCTGTTTATCAACAAAACGCATACCTACCAAACAAAATATTCTTGATTCGGATATGTAGAATATCAATAAAGCAATCGCTACCCGATCATTACTAATCTCCGTGCGCAAAGTTTTGAGCAAACCTAGAGTATTATATAAAATACATCAGATACAGAGATCGACCTTGGTGACGATACGAAGCTATACAGGTTAAACCGGTTAAAGTATGCAGGTTAAACAATAATCTTTTTGAAGATTTCAAAGACAAGATAGTGACAAGTTTTGGTCTATAAAGATAGCGGATTGGAGCAGTCATTTCATTGACGCAGGCACTCCTATCATGGATTGGATTCGTGTAGTCGTCTTGAGGTGAGAGTGCATTTGTTTTTAAAGTTGTTTAGACTAAATTAAATGACAAAATTAATTAACGTACCCCTCAAATACAAACTAACTGCTTTCATATACATAAAAAACTTATATGTATATAAGATATTTCTTAAAACTACATACTAAGAAATACATTTTCTTTACATCTCATACATTTTTTTTTCCCATTGTAGAAGAAAATTTACAATTAATTTTGAACTACTCTTCATCTTCTATTTCAACTTCTTTACATCTGGTTGCAGGGACTGGAACAAGTTTTGTTATATGGAAAACTAGCTTTTGCCTGCGGCTTCGCCCGCGTGGATGTCGGAAAAATACCCACGGGAACGTACTACCGGGATTAAAAAGTACCCGATATGTTAATCCAGCTATCTACTTAACCGATTAAGAGACAAACAGTTATTTTTTTTTTCAAATTTTCATTTCGGTTCAGATTGTGATTTATCGTGTATTACACAATTAGGGTGCAGGTTATAAATCATCCATAATCCGGAAAACAAACGGCCAAAATTCTTAAAAATATATTTTCGGCATCAGACTCGTTCCCACACCTCGTAGCAATTACTTTTTTTCAAAGTATTCAATGTACAGTTTTGACTTGAAATTGTATTTTTTTTACAAGTCTGTAAAAAATTTCTCGCCTTTATCATTAAGTCATCAATCAACGGTTGAGCTTGTGGCACTATTATTTTATTCAAGTCTCAAACATAGTCTGTTTTTTTTTATTATTCTCTTTTTTAAACGACTACCAAACGGAACTTCGACAAACGGTACAACGACATGATCTTAATTCGACATTACATAAAGTCCATTTATTTCTAGTTTTCTATTCAGCAGTAGTTTGAAATTGATTAATGGTGTGTCAATTAGATTTTTTTATCAGTTTCATTTAACTCCGCTTCTATCACCGAATTGTTTGCATGTTTGATGAAAGTCTTAATTTTATCATCTTCTTTTGGTCTGAACCGACACATAGCCTCAGTGTGATATACCGAGTACCTTTATTTATCTTTTCCCAAATTTTACATGGAGTTTGATCTTCATTTTTCCTTTATTTCTTTGCTACACATTTGTTTTCTTATCCGTGACGCTCTTTTTATTTACCATCTGTTTGTACTTGCTCACTTCATTAAATAAATCCAGTATCTTTTAAAGTTTATTATCTTCTAGTTGTTAAAAATGTATTATTATTATTTTATGAATCGACATAGGTGTAATAAAATACTTTTAATATCGTTTTATAAGATATTTCTGATCTTAATATGCGTAACAATAAAACTCAACGTGTTGCTTCTGAAATCAAGAGAAATTTATTTAACATCTAAGTTTTACTAAATGGAATTGTAAGTAAACTAAAGTTATGTTTATATAAGCTAATACCTTACCTGAAATAAAGAGAAACGACATTAAAAGTATTTAACAACTAGAAGACATTGGTGCCGATTCTGTTGTTCACAAACTAAACTAAATTTAAGTTCAGTGCATTTTTTTCTTTCTATTTCATTAAGAAAAGGACAGAAGATAAATTTTAGTTTAGTCCTGTCAAACTGTCACTACTCCAAACAAGTTTAGACGCGATTAAAAACTTGCCTACTAAAATTACGTCAATTTACGTCAGGCGCTGATTAATTTTACAGGACTAAACTAAAATTTATCTTCTGTCCTTTTCATAATGAAATAGAAAGAAAAAGATGCACTGAACTTAAATTTAGTTTAGTTTGTGAACAAGGGAATCAGCACCATTAGTGAGTTTTGCATGTGACATTCCTTTTTCTAGTTAACTTTAAAATCCGTAATAACTGTCTTATAGAAACTTTTTAGTGTAACCATATTAAAAATCTATTAATAACTACTGCATAACTAAACGTAAAATCCGGCTAAGTGCGTGTCGAACCACGTACAATGAGGAGTTCCGTAGTTGGGATGAATTTATCCCAAGAATTATCATTGTACATACTTAGTTGAAAAATATGTTCTCCCATACGGAATGTGTGGGAGAACATGTTTTTGCAACTGTATTTGTATAGACTCCAGTGGCTAAGTCATCATCATCACTAACAGCTTGCCTGGTTCCACCCACTGGTGAGTATAGGCCTCACTTTTGTGCGAGTGGCTAATCCTAACTTAATATTATGGGAGTGCCTCCGCTGCCGGCGCTGGCTCCCAAAAATAACGCCATTGGCAACCGGCAATGACATTACTGCCGGCAGCCGAGATTAAAAACATCGGCTGCCGCCACCACCGGCTCCCATAATGGACACCGGCGGCGCGGCGTTTATAGAAACCCTTCCAGTATTAAGAACCCCAACTAACTAACCGTAACTAAATATGTTTTTCTGCATATTCTAGTCGGTTTTGGCACTCGCCGGCCGCTGCCGCGGCACCACTCGCTACGCTCGCTCAGCTCGTGCGTAGGGGGTCACAGTTCTAACCTAACCTAACCTAACCTTTTTTGCGATTAACATTATTAAACCTAATTACTCGTTCGGTTTCGGGTAGTACTATACGACTTTATTACTGGAATATGGAAAAATAATAATGCTCTATTACATTTTTTTTTTAATTATGCCTACTCTGCCTATCTACTCCATACGCTAAACTGACAACCAAAGTCAGCGCAGGCAGCCAGTTCTTTCCCGCTAAAACGGCTGAACGGATTTATATGAAATTTGGCACATGGACCTGGACCTGGAATAGGACATAGGATAGGCTTTTTATGAAGATATTCCCACGGGATCGAGATTTACGCTAGTGAAATCGCGGGCTAACCGCGCAGCTAGTATGATGTAGTATTACATTGTGATACGAGTGTGCTCTTTTGGATATTACAGCCGAGGCGGTATTATTAGCGCGAGCCGCAGGCGAGCGCGATAAGGTAGCCGAGAGTGTGTGTCAATTTTTTATTTTTGATAATAATTAACCACACAACGAAAATAATAATAAATATTTATGGAAAATGGCGCGCTGGATTTATTTTTCCATAGGTGTAAATAAAGGCACTGGCAAAACCGTTAGACAGCCTATACAAAAAAATATGATTTGAATAAGAAAAAAAAAATACTATAACTAAACGTACCATGGTGGAGTCAAATCTATTTATTATTATTTACGCTCTTCTCCCCTAAGTGAAATCGTCATTTTTAATAATGATTTTAACCACGCAACAAAACAGTTAACAAATACATATGGAAAATGGCGGCTGGTGTTGTTTTTCCACTAGCGATGCGCGCGCAGGTGTAAATAAAGGCACTGGTAATACCGCTGAACAGCCTACAAAACTAAAAATGTAATAATGTTAATAATACATAATACGCAAATGGGGTTAGGGTAGTGAACAATACATATAGACTGAAATTGCCACAGACGATATAAACCCTTATTTAATAGTACAGATAGAGTTTTATTCCGCGCGAACGCGGTGGCACACGGGCAGGGCAAGAAATTCCATGGGTATACATGGGTTTTTTTTATCATAACTAAATGCCACTGGTTTGCTTATGGTTCTTTTTTTTAAATAAAAACTTGCTTTTGAGAGTTTGTCTTCAGTAAAAAGCTTCACCAAAAACAATTTCTATTGGATACAAATTCCATGCTGCCATGATAGTACTTACTAATTCCATACTGCCATGTAATTACTCCGACTAGTAAATATTAATCTGTGGCGCACATTACCGCACTAGTGCGGTAATATAAAGTAAAAAGCACGCTTTCATAATACACTGCATTGTGAACCTAAAAGCGGTTCAATAAAAGCCACTTTACGAGCAAGTTTGTTGAAAAGGGTATTTTATTCCACAGCGCTGTACTAGCTGTGTCATGGAGTGCAGACCTGTCGTTTCCACCTGGATTCAAGTTCGGAGCCGCTACTGCTTCTTACCAGGTTGAAGGCGCCTGGAATGAGGGTAGTAAGAAGGATATTCTGAATTTCTTTTGATTTTGATTTGTTTTTCTGTTGTGTCAAAAGTGTCTTTGGTGGGTGGGTATTACACTATCAAATCTATGATCATAGATCTATGATTCATGGGTACGTAACTTTTTTTCGAGAGTCATATGTTCGATTTATGAAAAGTCGACTGAACGATTGTTCGAATGGAATTTAGGTATTGCGAAACAACCTAGCTCACAAACGCATAAATATGTCTATTTTAAAATTTCATTATAATGTTGATCATAGATTTATGATCATAGATATGATAGTGTAATACCCCCGGTTTTAGGGTTCCGTAGTCAACAAGGAACCCTTACAGGTTTAGGTTTAAATATATTTATTCTAAAAAAAGACACAAAGTCACTTACATGAGAACAATGCTTAGAATAAATTATAAATGTAAAGTTCGCCACAGACGTCACGGTAGCAATTATGGTACACCCATCCAATACATTCAGCTTTTAGGAAGGATGTTCGGTATTTGTGATTAAATATTCAGCTAATTGAGTTTTGAATGAGTGCAACATTTATACATGAGGGTATTTTGTTGTACAATTGTGATCCTTCAAAAATAAACATTTTTTTGCCAAACTTAGTTCTCATCTTCGGTAAAATCAGAAAACTGGCTCGGCGAGTGCTACGTTGGGTTACTTGTTTTACTATAGTAAACGATAAATTAGTCTGTATACTTTTGTTGAGTACCTTACGAATGAAAATACATGTATTGTAAATTATATATAACTGCCTTATGTTCATTATTTGGGTTTCCTCATAAATTTTGAATGATGATGTTAAATATGGGTTACAAATCATTTTTATTATTTTGTTTTGTGCAACTTGGAGACTTGCTAGCTTCGTCTTAGCCGCACTGCCCCAGATTTCAATCAAATATAGTAGGTGTGGTTTTACTAAGGCGTTATAGATGGTGTGACGCAGTCTATGTGGAATATATCGAACTATGTTTCGGAGGGATCCAAGTAGCGACGTAAGGTTTGTTTTTATATGATCCAAGTGAACAGTCCACGACAAAGAACTATCCATTCTCAAGTCGAGATACTTTTCACATGCTTTTTGCTGTAAGGGTACATTGTTTATAACTAATGGATTGTGTGGAGGTATTATTTTATTTTTTGCCTTAAACAAGATATAGCACGTTATAGAAATATTTATCGTTAATAAGTTATATTGGAACCATGAAAAAAGGGTGTTTAAATCATCTTAAGCCTGAGAAACTAAATCATGGATGGAGGATCCGAAATAAAATAAGCAAGTGTCATCTACGTACAAAATAAGATGGCCATGTAGTTGAATTTCCTGAATATTATTTATGTAGATTAAAAAGAGCAGGGGCCCCAGAATTGAGCCCTGGGGAACACCACACGTTATGGGTAATGCACCACTTTGATTATTATAATTATTATCCGTTCTTACTAACTGCGACCAGTTTTTTAGATAGGAATGAAACATTTTTAAGGCACTGCCGGAAATTTTGATGGTTTCTAGTTTTTTAAGTAGCAATTTATGACTTACGGTGTCGAACGCTTTTTTGAGGTCAATAAAGATACCAAGGACTATTATTTTACCATCCACATTTTGCTTAATTTTAGTAACGAGGTCGACTGTAGCTATTAGTGTGCTGCTTTTTTGTCTAAACCCGTATTGTCTGTCTGAAAGAAAGTTGATAGAAGTTAAATGCTTATATAATCGGTTGTGTAAGATTTTTTCTAATATTTTTGACAATACAGGCAACACTGAAATAGGTCGGTAGTTACCTGGGTCCATTTGTGAACCCGATTTGTGAATGGGAGTTACCTTCGCCATTTTCAGGGTATCAGGAAAGTTACCTTTCGCTAGCAGTTTGTTGAAGTATTTGCTCAGGCTGTTTGCTATTAAATTTTGTATGCATTTTATTGCTTTGGTACTAATTCCATCTAATCCAGTACTACAGTTAGGGTCGAGATTTGATATAATTTTTGTGATTTCAGTCTCAGAACACAGATCAAGAGTTGATAACACCGGAGTATCCTCGGCAGGAGTTTTTGGTAAAGCATGTGTGTAATTATCATGAAATGATCTAGCTATTTCATCGTAGCAAAGTACTCGTTGAAAATCTGGCAAATTTCGTTTGGGTTTGTAATGTGTTTTGAATCGATCAATAGTTTTGAAGGAGCACAGTTTTGTTTAATTTTATTGTTTCCTAGGACGTTTACCAGATTCCACATTTTCTTAGGTTTATTAATACAATCGCTAAACTTTTTAAAATAGAAAATATAATTTGTATCTTGCATGTGTTTGGCAACATGTTTTCTTTTTGTGATAAATTCTGCTTCCAGGGTGGTGTTATTTGGATTCTTCTTCAGTTCTGTCCACAATGCGTTTCTTTGGTTGATATCATCAATTATGTTTCTATTTCTCCAGTCGCTTTGGGGTAGGTTCAGAATTTTGGTTTTTGTTGTTTTACTTTTGTCAATTATCGATTTTATATTGTTTTCTAGTAGTGCGTAGTCGTCATCGATTTCTTCAAGGTTTGTTGTTTCTAGCATATCATGTAGTTTTGTAAAATCAATTGCTTCGTATTGGGTCCGTATGGTTTTTTTTAGTTCAATATATATTTGTTTGTGATCTGACATTGAAGAGTCTACTACTGCTATGTGGAAGTGATCGTCTTTCAGGTTAGAGCTGACATGGTCCAAAATATATTTTCTAGTACTCGATTCTCTTGTACAATATTTCTTCGTGATTTTATTTAGTAATTTATGTCCAGTTCCCTTCAAGAGTTCTTTGTATTGTTTCGTCTTTTTGTCTTTGTTTAAAAAATCAATGTTAAAATCTCCGAACACTATTGCCCTGTTTCGTTGTTGTAGTTGAAACTCATAGACTTCAAGAAAATCTGTGTAGTTAGTATCGCCAGGGTTGTATACGACTCCTACTTCCAGTGCATATCGCTCTAGTCTTATCCATAGGTAGTTGTTTCCTCCTGTGTACTACTCTGATAAGCTGTGTTTATGGTCATTGTGTACATATGCTGACACTCCACCTCCTCTTGGATCGGTTCTGTAGTTGTAATAGTGTGAGTAGTTGTTTATTTGTAGTTCCAATGCTTGTGTTTCACTTCTTATCCATGTTTCAGTCAATAAAATAACATGTATCGTATTAGGTAGCGATTGTAGAATGCATTTAAGTTCATCAAATTTTCCTTTTTTGCGTACACTTCGAGCATTAAGGTAGAAAAATCTGAGACGTGATTTTTTGGCTTCTATATTTTGGTAATTGTTGATTACTTGGTAGGTATTGCTAGCGACTGTCGTAGGTATAGTTTCGTTTATTGTTCGTAGTTTTTTGTAGGAGTTTTTATTATAGTAGGTGTGCCATTAATATACTTTATGGTCAGTCCATTCTCTCCATCAGTTTGACGACGAATTAGTTCTTCTTTTAGATTTTTTAAATATTTATGCTGTGCTGGGGTTTGGTCTGAAAATATTTTAATGTTCTCTGGCAACTTCTCTTTATTGCGCAGGAGATACTTTGCGGGTGCGGAAGTGTTGTAACATACTTTGATTCTACGGCTTTTTCCCAGTGAGTATTTGCCTATTCTAAAGATTTTAATCGGTTTCGGGAGGTCTTGACTCACTAGTAGAATGATTTTCAAAATATCGGCGTCATCTTGGGATATTCGATCTTCCGCGCTAGCACCGGACTGTTCGGGCAGGCCCACAATAATAATATTTTTTTCTCTGCTATTTCGATTTGCTACCTCCTTAATTATTTGTTCGTTCAGACATAGCGGATTTTCAAAGTTCGAAGTCGTAGATTCAGAGGTGGGTTTAAACGTGTTAAGATCTGACTCAAAGGATATCATTTTATGTTCTCCCAACGATAATTGTTTCTCCAAATGTGATACAGTTGTTTTTAATTGGTTATGTATGTGTATAACAATTGTTTACACAATACATTTTAAATGATTTGGTTAATGGAGTAGGTACAAGTATAAGTGCAACAATTACTTACAGGCTAACACGACATGCACCATTATTGGTTTTACATAACTAACATTTTACATGTTAAGTTATCATGCTAGATGTCGATGATTTAATCTCAATAATCTGCGCTGTATTTCCGCGAATCATGTCTGCAGTTTGTTCGTTGAATGACTTCAGTTCAGTGACATCAGCTTTGATCTCTGCTATACTCTCCTGCATTTTAATCATAATCTGCTCATTAGGTCCAACGTATTCTTCTAGCAGTGAGCCGATGCGGGACAATTCTGACCGCATTTCTTTGATTTCGGTGGCGCATTCACATTCATGTTTCCTTTTATTTCGATAGGTAATTTGCGGGTCCAGTGCTAACGAGCTTAGCTTTGATAAATCGGGTTGCGATCCGCCGCTTGCCCCGGCGGCGGCGGCAGTGCCGGTAGCATGGCGCGGTGGCGATCTTTGTACACTCATATTAGTGCGACCGTAATAATGAGGGCACTTATACTTATTACTGATTTACTCGGTTGGAGCACCGTACACTGTACACCGAGGGTGTGCCGAGTCACTGTTCGAGCGAGTTAAAAAATAGCAACTGTTCTACTCACGCGGAGGTGAGGTGCGCTCGCGCGGGCACGTCCTTGGGTGGTTTGTCTTTCTTGAGGCGCAGGACACAGGGACGAAATGGCGTAATTAGAAATTAATTGGTTTTGCAGTTTAAGTTCTATCTTTGTGTTACTATTAGTTATACTTGAATAGCACTAATAAAAGTATTTTTAGAACAAAAATTATACACGACTGCTCCGGACGGGCGACGAACACCAACACTTATAGTTTCGCCATGTCCGTCTGTCTGTCTGTCTGTCCGTCTGTCCGCGGCTTAGCTCAGAGACTGTTGGTACTAGAAATCTATAATTTGGTATGGGTATACATATAAATCACGCCGACAAAGTGGTAAAACAAAATATTTTCAATATTTTTTTTATAGGGTTCCTCCCCTACACGTAAAGTGGGGATGGTTTTTTATTCTCGTCAAGCCCACGGGGTAGGGTATCGTTGGAAAGGTCGTTTAAAAATAATGGGAATTGATGAAAACCATTTTTGGATTCAGGGATCCGTTTGCGAAATATTAAGCTTTAAAGTGCAAATTTTTGTTAGAGTCAAGTGTCCCCCCCCCCTGCCAGGCAAATGGTTGGTTTTGGGTATGTAAAACAAATCAAGGCCGTAGTATATATAACGAAATTAAAAGGAAAACTATCAGCGCTACGTAGGCTCCACAAGTTACCGAGTAATACAAACTTAAATTTGCAGTTGCAAAAACATGTTCTCCCATACATTCTGTATGGGAGAGTTTTTCAACTACAAGGTTAAGTTTGTTGGATAAATTCATCCCAACTACGGAACCCTTCATTGTGCGTGGTTCGACATGCACTTCGCCGGTATTTTCACAATATTTTAGGTTGTGTAAATTGAAAATATATGAACTTTAAATAATTTAATGTTTAGATCATTGTTTTTAGCACCTTACTATTAAGTATAAATAAATGTAATTCGTACATCAAATATACAATTATTATGTAACTATTATTTACACTAGATAAAATAAAATGTAAAAATTTACTTACTAACTTAAAATACTAAATAATAATAATTATGTACAAGTATATAAAGAAGGGAAATGATCAAAGGGCATCAAAAAATTCGTCTGGATCGCTGTCAACAGCAAATGTGCCCAAAAGGCTGGCCTTTTGACCTTACTTAAATATACTTAAATATTTGTCAAAATGTGTCATCGCACAAGGATATTTTATTTACCTACAACCTTTTGTATTTATTTAAATGTATTTATTTTACATTTATTTATTTATTCATTTTAAGCAAATAAATGACTTTTTGAAGAAATCCTCAAGGGGAAGCGCGGAATAGTTATTCAGTAGATAGATGAATTTAACGAGGACGCGACTAAAGTGATACTTGTGTAAATTACGAATATTATTTCAAGCTCAAGAATAGGTACTTTCTAAACTTGTGTCCCCTTTGACATCACTTTATTCCGCAATAAAAAAGGAATAAAGTTATGTCAAACTTAAACCGAAAGACCGAAATATTAATGGATACTGAAAACTGAATGTAAATTAACTCCGCATTTTTTAATTAGATGGATTTCACAAACCACCTTAGTCAAATCAGAATAACACCCATTTTATAACATCCAATGAACTTTATAGGCAAAAGTGAAAGCATGTGGGACCGGTTTGTGCACGAAGATCCACGAAGAATCGTCGACCTGACCAATGGCGACGTCGCCTGCGACTCTTACCACCAATGGAAGAGGGACCTCGAGTTGGCAGAGGAACTGGGGCTTCACTTTTATAGGTAACTATTTCTTACCCGCACGTTAGCCGTCCCCCGACACGACGACGCTTGGATCAAAATATTACCTACAACTTTTATTTTAAACTTAAATGGCCAATACCTAAATACATATCAGGGATGTTGCGGACATCCGCATCCACAACCGCGGAGCTTCCGCATCGATTTGGACATTCGCATCCGCAATAATTTATGCGGATGCGGATGTAGCACAGGTCGCGACAAGAAAGATAAAGGACGGGGCCGGCGACGGGCGCGTGCCGTATGCGAATGAAATCTTCGCTCCTATTGGTCAATGACCACTTCTTATTGACCAATAGCACGCAGATTTGTCTCTAGCGAACAATTGTTCAGTAGCGCGGTTTAATATTATGCAAGGTGTTAGGGTAGACACCGTTATCTTTAAAACTAGTGGTTTGGTGTCATCTATAATATACTTTTTCTATGGGACTAACTTTGAAATCGCAAAAAATAAATCAGCTGTTCCATACATTTTGTCGATTTAACTTAATGTATAGAACAGCTGATTTTTTTTTCGCGATTTCATTGTTGTTCCCATATAAAAGTGAGAAATTGATATAATTGCATGTCACTGGGGTGAATTCGCAAAAGTACTATTATATTATGTTATAATACTTTTTAATTTTGTTTAAATTTCTTGGCTATCGCATTAGGCCACGACCTGTAATGGTAGTTTTAAAGCATTTAAATAAATAAATAAATATAAATAAATAAATTCATCTGTTTGACAGTTTTCTATGGAGATTTGAAAAATGGTCCACAAATTATGAATTGCTTTTGTGTCAAAATAGAAGAATTGCTAATGACAGCTGAGAATTCAGGAAATGAATTCCTTTTAGAGGAATTTCTATTACAGAACTTAGCGATCGAAAGTTCAAAATCCACATGAAACGTGTCCTTATCAAAAAAGCATATTATAAGATTAAAGACCACGTTGAAGTCAAGGAAGTTTGGCAATAATTCCTTCTGCACATGTGGCCTCCCTGGTACCTCATTAACGGCATAATTACGTAAGAGTCTATTAATTGCTCCCAAATTACAATGTTTATTTAAAAAAAAAATATTCACCTTGACATAATTATCTTATTATTTGACATTGTGTACCTACAATTTGGTTTCAACTCTAAAGTAGTGGCTTTTGTGGACATGATAATTGTTTAGTTTTGTTACAGTTGTAATGGCAATCATGTTATTTGGTTTGAATAGGTTTTTATTTTATTATCTTACTTATCTCTTGTATAGATTCTTTTCCATTTTTACCCGACTACAGCGAAGCAAAAAGGAGGGTTATGATTTTGACCGGTATGTATGTATGTTCATCTGTTCCCTCATATCTTCTAACCCACTCATCTCAATTTGATAAGCTATGTGACGTCACATTAAATTAAAAAAGGCGCCCTCTAGAGGACATAAAGTCAGGAACTTAAAAAAAAATATTGTTTAATCGTACCATGTTGGGTATCAAATGAAACGGCTTAATGAGCACATTTCAAAAATATATATATTATAACCCCAAAATAATAAAAAATAAATTAAAGTAATAAAAACTAAAACCCAACTACGACTAAAAAAGTTTTAAACAAGACACCACAGACGGACAAATTAAAAATCCGGAGTCACACGTAATCTGTTCGATTTATGCCCTAACACGTGTGACTCCGGATTTTTAATTTGTCCGTCTGCGGTGTCTTGTTTATACCTTTTTAGTCGTAGTTGGGTTTTAGTTTTTTGTGAATGTGAGAACGCTGTAGGCTTATTGTAATGTAGTAGATTTGTTGAACATTTTCTATTTTGTTAATTGTACTTACCTGGTACTTGTTGAAAGGCCTACACTGTCCTCCCATACCTAATAACAACTGTAATTTGATATATATATTATAAAGTGCCAATTATTTTTAAAAGAGTAACCGTGGAGTTTCTTGCCAGCTCTTCTTCATAGGAAACGACCAATTGAAACCGTGCACCTAGCTTCTGACGTTTCATAAGTGTCCATGTAGGTTTATGTGAAATAAAATATTTTGATTTTGCTTTTTCTAATGTGGCCAATTTAGGCCCTCAGATATTCGCATTCAGTACGTTCTGATTGCGATTACACTTGATTTAAGGCATTTAAGACGACAAAATGCAAAGTAGAATAAGCTTTTAAATACTTTTCATGTCTAATGCTCTTCATTAAGCCATAGGAAAATACAACATTTTACAAAAGACAGGGAAATTATTTTAATTTTAATTATTTACATTACTTATACACAATATTTATAGAACACTACAAACTATTTACATAAAAAACTAAAACTAAAGGGACTAACTAAATAAATATAAAAACAAAGGGACCTTTAGGCGTCGAAGTATTCGTCCGCATCGCTGTCATCCGGAAATGTGCCCAGAAGACTGGCAGCATTGCCACGTTGAATGGCAATGCTAATTCTTTGGGCAAAGAATAAGCCAGCCCTCTGGTCACGTGAAGTGTCGACCAGTCGGTGGGAGATTTCCTTAAAAAGGAGACGCGCACTCGGGCCCCATGACTCGAGCGTTTCGACCCCAAACGTCTCAAAACTGTACTTGCCTATAAGGTTACAGTATTTGCGCCGCTTGAGGGTCTCAGCAGCCGCAGCAGCGGCGCCAAGGGTGGCGGCGGCAAGGGTGTCGACACAGGTTGCGTCCCACACCAGAGGCCTACCCACCTTCCAAGGCAACAACGTCATGCCATCTGGTCTCTTCCCATCGTCACGTACCAAGCCGTTTGGTTCTAATACCGCTGGTACGCCGGTGACAAGGGCTCGACGAATAATATCGTTGATGCTGGCGTGCCGTGCTATGCGGCCTGCACTCCTGCAGCAGAACAAGCCATGGTGCCCGAGGCTGTCGACAGCTTCGCCGCAGTGACACCGATGCGGAGCAACACAAGGTGTGACTAAGCGGAGACATGTAGCGAGCCGAAACGATGAGTCTATGGTGGATGACGGGAGCGCCTGAAGCCACAAGCCCGACTCCCATTCTCCCACAGCCAGCAGACGGGCACGCTCAACAGTATTAGGTGACGTGTTAACCAGGGTATTCCGTATAATACTGCAGAGCGGCATGTCCCACCGTCTCTGGGAGGACGGGTTGACGGGCAAATCCGTATTGGGACAAGCCATTTTCCAAGCGTTCAACGCACCAGCCAAACACGGTACCTCAAAATCAACCAGTGAGGAAGATAAAATGTTCCTGGTTAATTTATCGGTACTGTGGACTGAGGAGAGGAAGGCCGGTAAACTTATAATTGAAATTTTGCGAACTCCGAGACCACCCAACCGAATGAAAGTGGCAGCAAGCCACACTCCCCGTGTGGCTTGCTGCCACGCTCGGTCGTCCAGAGCCACATTTAGGATTGAGGTTAGTGTGTTTCTAATAATTTGGTCTACTTTTTCTAAAAGTTGTGGATGTTTCCAGAGGTGTGAGGAGCGAAGGCTATACGTAAAGTTTGGTCCAAAGCAACAATACTGGATGAGGGTGAAGGCCGAATGAATGTTAATTTTGAAAAGTCTTTCCGAGACATCATTGAAATTTTGTATCTTCTCCTCAATGAACGTTGGAAAGGATTCGTCGAAAATTGGGGACCCCAGGAGGTGAAGTGAGTTTCTTTCGGTAATTTTGATGTTTGGTGCTATTGTGTTAAATTTTGCGATGGTAGTCTGTCTGTGACTGGGGAAGGAAAATTACACATTTTGAGAGGTTAAGGTCTAGGCCAATGGAACTGAATTTTTCTTTTAAAAAGGTTAAATCTTTTAAGACTGTGTCTATGTCACCTCCTAGGGTTCCGTCATCCAGATACCATACGTTGAATTCAGAATTTAGTTGTCGAATGATTGGATTTATTGCTAAACTAAAAATGACTGGCCCAAGAGGGTCATCCTGTTGACAACCAACGGCTGATTCCAAAAGGTTGTCTTTATAAAGTAATTTAGAAGGGTGCCTGTAACATTGATAGAGAAAACTGTAGATTTTGGGTATTTCTTTTTGAACTTCTGTCAACAAGGTGTCCCTGTTTACGGAATTGAAGCCAGTCTTTATGTCAACCTTGAGGATGACTTCCCCTTTATTGCTATTGAGGTAAGTGGATAGTGCATGTACCGCAGCCTCACAGCCCACTTTGGACCCGAAGCCGAGCTGTAGGGGCTGGAATTAGTTCGCCAGTGATTCACTGTAGAAAGCACAGCAAATTTTGGCTGCGATACGCCGATAAGTGAATCCTACGGCAATGGGACGAATGCCGCCATCCTTCTTGCGCAGGGCACATAGGTTTGCCCCATACAAGATATCAATGACGGCTTCTTTCACATTGCCGGAGAGCATCAAATTGATGAGGGCTGTCAGCTCCTTCAAAAGAGACTCACCAGCCTCCCCGGCGCCTGAACACAATAAGTCCTTCATATGTTGAGGTGCCAGGCCGTCGAGTCTGCCAGCGGAGCCACTTCGAAAGGAGCACACGGCGGCACTTACTTGTTGAGCTGTAATTTCAAGTGAGTTGGATTCCGGATCGGGTGGGTCAGGGAAGGAGAAGTCATCTGCCGGGGTGGGGTGTTTGCTCTCCAGAGCTGTAACTGTCTCTGGAGAGTACGGTGCAACCACATCGCTGCTCAAGATGATCCTAACTGCGCCTCTTATATCACCCTCGCCTAGTTTAGACTCCACATGGTGCAATAGACCTCTTTGGGGGAGGTGCGTTGTTAATTTAGGGTCGAAACTTTGGGCCGAAATGTTACAATTATCTTTAATTTGTGTTGTTAATGTTTTTTTATTTGCCAAATTTGTTTGCACATGTAGAATTCTAAACGGGAGTAATTGCTCCCAGGCACTGAGAGAGTTCTCTCTGGCAGCGAGACGGATACAACGCGCTAAACTTGAAGCCACGGATGGTACGCACCACGAGGAACTCTCTTTAAAACTGGAGTTGTGGTTTTTAACTTTGCAAGGGTTTTCCAAAAGGGTTGAGAGGGTGGATCTGGTGTTAGGAGAGTGGGTATTGTCGGGCAGGATGAATGAACCTTCAAACTTCGTTCACCCTTAAAAAAGGGTGGCTGGGGGCAATGAGGGCATCTCACTAAGACATCCAGCGATGTGGCAGGTTGAATGGCGCTTCGTACGGCGTCACTACTGTATAACATAAATAAACTAGAGATAACTTACACAATTTTTCCTTAATATACCTATTTACAAAAGTATTGATTGTTAGTATAACAAAATCTTTCAGGTTCTCAATATCCTGGCCTCGCATCCTTCCATCTGGTTTCCCTAACTACATCAATGAAGATGGTAAGAACTACTACAACAACCTGATCGACGGTCTACTGGAGAAGGGTATCGAGCCTGTCGTTACGATGTACCACTGGGACTTGCCGCAATCACTTCAGGATCTCGGTAAGTCAAATGAGCTGCTTAAAATATACTTATGTTAGGACTCGGAAATCCTGTCTGTAAGAGAGAGTGGGCTGGTCCACTTGAGCCCAGCGCGGTTTGGCGGATGTCAATATCATGTCATCGAACTTTTGGTCAACTCTGATAGATTTTAATAGAATATATATTTTATCTTTAAATCGAAAGATTGCGATGTTTCTAGCAGAGTTGGTCTAGTGGTAGCAAATGCTACCAAATGCTACCACAGGTTCTGGGTAACCTTGGATAAGGCAAAGAGGTTATTGGAATTTCTATTTGGAATCGGCAGTAGCATAGTGCCCCCTAACCTCCCCCTATCCCTTCAATAATTAAATACATGCGTGAAATTATGCATATATGTGTGTACTACCTAACATAAGCTATGTATACTGTATCTTTCAGGTGGCTGGACAAACCCCCTCATAGTAGACTGGTTCGAGGACTACGCGAGGGTACTGTACACTCTCTTTGGCGACCGCGTGAAGATATGGCTGACTCTCAACGAGCCTATCGTCATGTGTGACGCCGTGTACAACTCTGGGCAGTTCGCCCCTGGTGTGTATAGCCCTGAAGTTGGCACTTACTTGTGCAATAAGTATACACTGTTGGCCCATGCTAAGGCTTGGAGGATGTACGATGAAGAGCTTAAACCTAATTCTCATGGTAAGTGAGGAGTAGCTTTACTAGAAAGTTATTAACAAATCTTGGAAGTTTATTTCCATACACATCTCTCGCATCCATTCGAAACTTTCAACTTACTGTATATAGGTATGTAATCGAGATGATATAATTTAGGGTGACTGGTAATTAGTGGCCGATACCTAACACGTGACTTTAATCATCATTATTAACAACTGTTACTATGAGAAAAAAACTGAAATAGCGGAAAAAATATCAGCTGTTCCCTACATTTATGTTCGCATAACTCATCAAAATGTATCGAAAAGCAGTTTTATTTTTCGTGATTTCAGGTTTGGTCCCATGGTAAAAATCGTTCATAATGATGAGTACAGTCACGTGGGTAAACCAGTCGGCTTTATACAATAGTAATTATGATAATTAATTAGGAAAAAAAGTTACGAACATTAAGATAGATTATTTTCAAGAATTTACTGCCTCGTTGGTCTGGTGGCCGCAAGCTACTGCTGAGTATGAGGTTCTGGGTTCTATTCCTAGGTCGGCCAAATTGATATTGGGTTTTTCCATTAGAAACTAGATAACAGATACTCGGGACTTAAACATAACTGGCGAAATGTGGGTTTACTATTGGGTACACCTCCGCCTAACCGTTCAGGGAATACAGGCGTTATGCTTATGTTATGTAAACTCGATACCAGTCCGGAGTCTGTTTTTGTGTCTGATTGATGACAATAGGCTCGCCCCCTATTACATGGGACTTAAACATAACTGGCAAAATGTGGGTGTTGATACCCTCTTCTCAACATCACCGCACGCCCTCGGCAGTGAACGAGGGGTGCGGGGACAGCGGCGAGTCAGCCGGCCCCACGGCCGATCGCGAGCCCTGGCGTGGGTAATACCTACTATGGGTATACCTCCACAATACAAGGCGTAATGTTATGTAATACTATGTTGTAATTTACAGGAAAAGTCTCGTTAGCGAATCAGTTACTGTGGTACGAACCTAAAACAAAAGAAGATGAGGATCTTGCAGCGCTGGCCATAGAGAACTGTGTGAGTTATGAGAACCGTCGTATGTAATAACTATCGGGGCTTAAAACGGCCACTTTGGCAGAATCATAATAGGAGAATATAATGAATCATCGTAAAGTCCCACTGACAATTGACGCCGTGAGAACCATAGTGGCATAATCCCATGGACAAGCCAAGTTTTTTAATCAACTAGCAATCTTCGGATACATACTTTTTATTACTTTTATATTTTAATTAACTTAACTGGAAAAAATCATAAACTCAACTGTAGACTGGAAAAATAATAGACTTATATTGTAAAAATTGGTTAGGCCAGTAGGTATGGTTCTCATGGCCTCGATTCATAATAATATGATCTACGTGCAATTAATATTATGAAATAATTCATCTGTTTGACAGTTTTCTATGGAGATTCGTAAAATGGTCCACAAATTATGAATTACTTTTGTGTCAAATTAGAGGAATTGCTAAGTACAGCTGGGAATTCAGGAAATGAATTGCTTTTAGAGGAATTGCTAATGTGGCCGGTTTGCCCCCAAGTAACAATTAAGTCTGAGTAACACAGATCGATATCTATATTGGATTTTGAACTATCGAACGCTAAGCAGGCAGTGTGCTGAATATCCAGTGCGCGATACAAAATCACCCGTGGGTACGAGGACTAACTTTACTTCACTTAGCTTAACTCTTGGTCTGCAGCTTGATGGATGGTAAATGTTTAAACTTTAGAGGTATGAGGAGGTTGTAAATTCACTCATCCTCTATAGAAAAGGTACGAACCTCCGACCAGACGGGTGTTGTGTCTGGCGGGCAACTGCCCAACTATTGTCGATTGATGTCGGGATCTTGTAAATATGCCGATCGCGCGGTAAACTCTAATTGCGCGAGGTAGGATTTTGTGTGACGTCAGGATTTTTGTGTGACGTCAGGTCTTAGATGAATAGTTCGCATGTGGTGATGTAGATGCCACCACAAATGTTTACCGACCTCATTGAGAAATTCCTTAAAATAAGTAAACGGCAAAATCACAATTGATTTTTTAGGCGGGCAGGTACTCTCATGCAATATTCTCCAAGGAAGGAGGATGGCCACCTTCCATAGAGAAACACATGGAGACGCTGAGCTTAGAGAGAGGATACCCCAGGTCTATGCTCCCGGCATTTACTCAGGAAGAGATTGAAACAATTAGAGGTAAGTAAATAGAATTACCCCTACCTCACATGTGTCAAACAAGTGTTCAAATATAGTTGCTATGTCTTTTTTTTTTTTTTTTTTTTTTTTTTTATTTTTTTTTTTTTTTTTTTTTTTTTTTTTTGGGTGGGAAATCATCATATGACTTCTCCCGCTCTGGGCGGAGCGGAAGGGCGTGTCAGACTCTTACTGACTAAAACCCACCCGTGTTCCTTCGGTTGCCTGTTGCCAGGGTCCCGGTATCCCTTTCGGACTATTCCGCAACCCTGGCAGGCATCGGTCCTAACGGACCCCGTCAGGTGTGCTGACATCTCTTTGAGGCGCGCGTGGAACACGACGCGCCATCGACCTGGGCTAGTTGCTATGTCTGGCGCCGGGTTTGATGTACGCTCGAAAAACGACACCGAATGGCAATGTTGAAATAAGTGATCAAACTTTGATCAAATACCCAAACACCCGAAACAGTTATAGGCTGGTATTTTTTATTATACTTCGGGAAAAAGGGAGAGGGAGGCCAAAGTTTCAAAGTCAAAGTCAAATAATTTATTTCAAATAGGCACATTAAAGGCAGTTAATTGATTCAGGCGTGACTTTGCGGAAATCCATTATAAAATACAATAGACGTAGATATATTTAGTAACCTATTCCGCTTGACTATTCTTCAAGAATCCTAAAAAACCCTGTAAGAAATCGACACTGAATCGATCACTGTTGAACGAATTAAATACCAGTATGCCAAGGTCGCCTTTGTTGCGATTGTTCGTCCCTTATCGCGCTTATCGCACTGATTACGATTCTAGCCAATCAGCGCCGAACAGCAATCCTATATAAGTGGGGGTGACGGGCGATTTGATTCACTTTGCGTCCAGCGCTCGGTGCGGTAACACGTCGCGTTCTGGTTTGCAATTGGTCAATCGTCATCCTGAGGATGCCTCGTTGAGAGGTGAAACACGTGTCCATTTCTTACAGGGTTTTTTAGGAATCTTGAAGAATAGTCAAGCGGAATAGGTTACTAAATATATCTACGTCTATTGTACATTAAAGGCACTTTTGAACGTCAAAAAGAAAGAAATACAACTGATATAGTTGCCGCTTGCAAAAGGTAGTTTTCGTATAGAAAAAACCGGCCAAGTGCATGTCGTACCATGCACAATGAAGGGTTCCGTAGTTGGGATGAATTTATAAAACAAACTTAACATTGTAGTTGAAAAACTTGTTCTCAGATACAGAATGTATGGAAGAACATGTTTTTACAGCTGCAAATTTAAGTTGGTCGATTATTACTCGGTAACTTGTGGAGCCAACGTAGCGGTGATAGTTTTCCTTTTAATTTCGTTATATACACTACTGCCGTGAATTTTTTCACATATCCAAACCCAACCATTTAGCTGGCAGGGGGTATACCTGGGGGGGGGGTAACAAATTAGCACTTTAAAGCTTAATATTACGCAAACGGATTCCTGAATCCGAAAATGGTTTTCACAAACTCCCATTATTTTTAAACGACCTTTCCAACGATATCCCACACCATGGGATTGACGAGAAAAAAAAACCATCGCCACTTTACGTGTAGGGGAGGTACCCTATTTTTTTCGATTTTTTTTACCTCTTTGTCGGCGTCGTTTATATTTATATCCATACCAAATTACAGCTTTGTAGTACCAATGGTCTCTGCGCTAACCCGCGGACAGACGGACAGACGGACATGGCGAAACTATAAGGGTTCCTTGTTTACTACGGAACCCTAAAAATGGACAAGAAACTCCACCGTTATTCTTTTAATTTTTTTTACATATTTGTATGCATCAATTAAATAATTACACGTAAATATGCTATCACTTATTTTATATAAAAAATTTAGATTTTTTCATACAAACATAATATTCTCATAAATGAATAGGCAAGGAAGGTACCGTCATAATATTAATCTTTTTAAATAGTTCCCTGAGAGATTCGCGGCGACATAGATTATAAATTGCTCTGACAGCTCTCTTTTGCAAAATAAAGATTGATTCAATGTCAGTAAAATGCCATACGACATAATGCTGTTGAAGTAACTGAAATAGACCAACCGCGCGGTTTCTACATTTGTTAAGAGCTAGTTCAGACATGGCGCAATCTGTGCGAATGCAAATCGCGTGGTTAGACCGCGCGGACCTTATTTACATTAGCGTCTATAATTCGTTCATACCTGTCTAAGCGGTTGAGAGGCGGAAGCCGCGCGGAATGTCACCCGCGCGGCTACCGCCTCTCAACCGCTAGAAAATGAATTCGCGCGGTTGCCGCTCGGATCTTTTTACTTGACGTACCTAGAGCGCGTTCAGTTGCAGTTGCTCCGCGGAAGCCGCGCGTATCTGACGGTGACAATGGATCGCTTCGACACCGAGCTATTCATCGATGAGGTGGAAAACATGAATCACAATAAAACATCAAGAATCCACATAATAATAATGATGCACATAATGATCATGTCATATGTCATGTCATGATGATTACATGTTCTTTTGGATATAAAGTCTGAAACTGACCATGGATGAGCCGATCACGTAATATTGGATGCACCCAATACTGCCGTTTCTTCTTTTTTTTTTTTTTACGGAGCAACAAGTACACACATATTGCTTCTTCGACTTCCATGATTGGACTGGAATGACTGTCACTCTATGCGGATTACATCCGCGCCTGTCTGAACACTTGCGTTTAGAACCGCGCGATTTGCATCCGCACGGATTCCGCAATGTCTGAACTAGCTCTAACTGTCTTATCTTTCTAGCGGCCGAGCTTAGCCGCCCGCAAGAGATGTTATATGAGGTCCCCATTGTAATTTCTCGTCTAGCCTGATTCCCAGGAAAACTTTTTGATGAATAAATTCCAGTTTTTCTCCATTCAATATGATGTCACATTCGCTACTTTTAACATTGGGTAAATCGAATGCATTGGGTTTTTCTTTTCATTTAGTACCAAATTATTTACCGTAAACCCATCTTGGACCTGAAGAAAACAACTATTCACGTTATCTAGACTTTGTGACTGTCGGTTTATTTAAAAAAAAAACAATGATCTGTCATCTGCAAATAACACCATCTTCGGTTGATTTACTAGTAATTGGGGTAAATCATTAATATAGACTAAAAAGAGGAATGGACCCAATATCGAACCTTGAGGAACGCCCATTGCCATTTCCAGACCCCAATGAGTTTATGCCACCACATTATGACTAGTAGTTCTGCGAACAGAAGACCTCGCGAGCACAAACTTTTTTTAGTCACTCCAAAATAATTGTTCAGTTGAGGAGTTCTTATGAACCTGGACAGCACCTAGTGTAAAAGTACTTGTAAAAACGATGGTTCTAGAGGTTCTAACTTGTTTGGATGAGGAGTTCCTATGGCCACCTTCCGGCTCCTTCAGACCCAGAACACCACCAAATGTAAAGAACTATCAATAGAACTTATCAATACATATCCAATGATTCTAAACACACTGATAACGCTAAGGCCGCGCGCAACATGATATTATGTTTATGAAAATCTTTTATTATGCCAATGATCTATGAGTTGACAGCCTACTTTTTTTCCTATCAAAAGAAAACATGACACCACACACAATGAAGGGTTCCGTAGTTGATATTAATTTAATCCCAAGGACAAACTTTAACATTGTAGTTGAAAAACATGTCCTCATAAATTCCAACTGCAAATGTAAGTTGGTCGATTATTACTCGTTATCTTGTAAAGCATATTTAGTTGTGATAGTTTTCCTTTTAACTTCGTTATATTATAAACCACTGCCGTGATTTTTTTCATATATCCGAAAATAACCATTTAGCTGGCAGGTGGAGGGGGATTTTTGTTATTTGGCTCTAACAAAAATGAACACTATAAAGCATAATATTTCGCAAACGGATCCCTGACTCAAAAATAAAAATGTTTTCTCACACCCCCACGACACCCCATAAGCCCAGAACTTGGGACAGTTGAGAAAAAAATCATCCCCACTTTACTTGTAGGGAGGAGAGGTACCCTACAAAAAAAATATAATGATTTTTTTTTTTTTTACCACTTTGTATGTATGCCAATTTACAGCTTTCTAATAAGATAAGATTCTCTGAGCCATACACACATGGTGAAACTATATCGGTTTCTTGTTCACTACAGAAACCTAAAAGCTAAAAAAAAAATGTGTAATAATTCGTAGGCCAGTTAGATAAATTAACAAATAGGTTTTAATAAATAATGAGCCATTTACTGCATTTTGAGAAGCTATTCTGCTCATCATGCCGAAGATCCTCATCAGATCTTTACCATTTTTTTTTTGAGACCTACCTAAATTTACCAGCTTTCAAATAAAAAAAGAACCATCGTTATCGGATCTCATAAGTAGGAGATAACCAGTAGCACCCTTTTTGCCCTATTTTGGAGGAAGCAGCGCTTCAATTAAAAATCCCCGACGATTAAAAATTAGACCGACAGTTGTAAAATATCCCTGTAGACGAGTACGTACAAACTGCCCAACTTGCCGATTTTGCGATACTTGATGCAGAGACGCTTCGCTCGCTACGCTCGCTCGATCAATTATTGACTTACTATTAACACTAAGTTTCTTAAGCACCTCTCCAATTACAGAATCAAACATAGATAGATTCTAGTAGCGTGGAGGTCTGTATACGCATACTATAACATGCTTATCAAGCATATTCCTCAAAATACCTGAACTTCTGCAGGAACCTACGACTTCTTTGCAATGAACCACTACACGAGCCGCATCATCCGCGAGGCGAAGGAGGGAGAAAAGTTCTCGCCCTGGCCGCTAGGTGACGCTGTAGATATCAACGGTAAAATAGAGAAACACGATGATTGGGCCATTGCTGCTTCTTCTTGGTTCTTCGTAAGTACCTTCTTCAACTTTTATACTAGCATCGTTTGTTGATCTAATGTTCCCAAGCGGAATCCCATAGAGTTGGTACCTAATGAAAATCCATTTGCAAATTCTAAATTGGTTTGCCCATAGACTGGCAATATTAGCCTCACCATTACATGGGTCTCATAGAATTTTAACTAGGGGCGAAGTCAACTAATTACTACTAGTAAACTTAGGCCCCTGGTGAAAATAAATGTGGGTGTATTTTTTATTCATCTTTGCAGAATTTCTAGTATACTTAGGCCCCCTGGTGAAATGTCGGTGTACTTTTTATTCTTTTCTAGTACCTATGCTTAGGCCCCCTGGTGTTTGAGTGTACTTTTATTCATTTCTTCAGATTTTTTTGTATACTTACGACTCTGGTGAATTGTGGGTGTACTTTTTATTCATCTCTGCAGAACTTACTTACGACATAGACTAAGCTATATTGTATGCTATTCCACAGGTGTACCCCGTAGGTATTCGCAAGCAGCTGGTCTGGCTGAAAGAGAAGTACGGTGACATGGAGATCATGATCACGGAGAACGGAGTCTCTACGTACGGTGGACTTGATGATCAGGACAGGATTCAGTATTATAGGGATTATTTGGAACAGGTGAGTCCCATGCCCATACACTAAAGTCGGCTAAGACTGATTTAACTAAAAAACTCTGAAACTAAGTCAAACCATATTATATCCATACTAATATTATAAATTCGAAAGTAACTCTGTCTGTCTGTATGTTAACTTTTCACGCCTAAACCACTGAACGGATTTCGACAAAATTTGGCAATTCCCTGGGGAAGGATATAGGCTACTTTTTATCGAAATACCGAGCGGGCGAAACCGCGGGCGGAAGCTAGTCAAAATTATGATGAAAAGTTGTTCAAGGATCTTTTCACGCGTGGTCAGAAGTAACGACACCATCTTGATTTATCAATAAAAGTATATTTTTCACAAAACAATTTTACGAAAGGTATACCGACAGCAACCCCTTGTCAATTTGTCAATGTCATTCAATCGCGATAAGTTCCAAGCACTGTATTTTTACCCGACTACGGCGAAGAAAAAAGGAGGGTTATGATTTTGACCGGTATGTATGTATGTATGTTCATCTGTTCCCTCATATCTTCTAAACGACTCATCACAATTTCACAAATGAGGTATCGTTGGAAGCGTCTTGATCGTCCGCTGGTTATAGGCTATGTGACGTCACACTAAATTAAAAATGGCGCCCTCTAGAGTACATAAAGTCAGGAACTAAAAAAAATATATTGTTTAATCGTACCATGTTGGGTATCAAATGAAAGGACTTAATGAGCACATTTCAAAAATATATATATTATAACCCCAAAAGAATCAAAAAAATATTAAAGTAATAAAAACTAAAACCCAACTACGACTAAAAAGGTATAAACAAGACACCACAGACAGACAAATTAAAAATCCGCTTTATCCGCTTTGAGCTGGTACCAAGGTATTATTATAACTAAGTGCATCCTAGAGAGTATCTTCATCCTAGGGCGTAGTCAATGTTTGGTTCGAAGCCCGATACCAAGATAAAGGAAACAACTGACGCTACTACTACTATTTAGATTGCCATATCCGTAAACGGCAATACTGATTGGCGTTAGAAGTATAATTATGCAGAACGGGTTCCTTTTGGGCCCTTGACTCATAGTAGTGAAAGGAACCGTGGGGGTTTCAGTCGGTAGGAGGTCGACGTAACCCTCCGTTCTCCCCAGACGCAGGTATCCATGAGGGTAAACAAAGGTCCTTAGTTGTTATAAATCGTTTGGAGGAGGAGTGCTACTACCATGTCCTTCGTCCGAACTATACTATACTATACTATCCTCTGTTTCCAGATCTTGCTGGCAATAAAAGAAGATTACATCAATGTCACTGCATACAGCGCGTGGACGCTCATCGATAACTTCGAGTGGGTGGATGGTTATGCGTATGTATTTTACTTTCTTTTCTTATGTTTTTACTTTTGTGGGGTTTCGGCATGGCTACCATCAGGGATTTTAATTTGGATTACACAAAAAAATTGTCGTTAATTAGTCGGTCGCCTAATATGGTGGCCGATCTGGACAGCACCTCCCCAGCTTGGCCCCATTACGCTAGGGCACCTAGCGAAGATCTGTTTTCTCCCAAATTTTGTCGCTAATTAGTCGGAAGCAGTCACTAAATATCAGAATCTGTCGGTCACTGATTTAAAAGTTAACAGTGTTTCTAGGTGGCCGACCTGGAAAGAATCTCCCTAGCTTGGCTACATTAGTCGTTTGTAAGCAAGTTCTGTCAAAAAAATAGATGACCTCAAGATCATTTAATCAGCATAGCTTTTTTCTTTTTGAGTATTCTATTATGTTCTATTCAGGCTCTTTTCCCCCTTTACTAAAAGCCTGATCAAGCCTCTGGTCAGTAAATCTGCTGTTCATTCTCATTTCACCTTTTGAATGATTGACCACAATAATGAATAACCATACGTTTTATATGAGTTTCAATTTGACATCAGTTTCATTCTCCTGCCCTGATCCCAATTTATTAGTCGTCGACGCAACACGTCCCTTTCTTTCATACTTCTCTATTAGCCGTCATCTCGATAGTCACCCCCTTTCTAACCATATCATATTTTACACATTCCATCATCGTTTCTTTGGTCTTCCCCTAATCACCATCATTTATATCCAAAACTTTCCTCACGACATTTCCCTCATTCCGTCGCATGACGTACCCATACCATGACAACCGTTTTGACAAAAGATTAAATATATCAGGCTTCCAAACGCTCTTTTCTTCAAAACTTTGCTTTCACAATTTTATTCTATTCAAATCTTCAGGACAACATGAGATTTTTGCCTTTCATTAACCTATTATCATTCTTCTTCACTATATAATATGCACTTCATTCCTAGCCGAACTAACTTTATAACAGATCTTACTTTTGTCTTCCAGAGTCAAGTTCGGTCTCTACGAAGTGGACTTCTCCGATCCCAATCGCAAGCGCACCGCCCGTGCGTCTGCGCATTACTACGCCAGCATTATACAGAGTCACTCTCTGGATGTGCCTATCACAGGGAATGAGATTTAATTTTGTAATTATTAGCAGACTGTAATATTTTTTAGGATAATTATTATTCTTAATTATTTTTAAAGTAAAAAAAAAAAGATATTATTCCGTTAACTACCTTGATTTTTTGTTAACCCAATAGTTATTTGTGTAACATGAGAGCAATGTCGTTTTTTGCTGCGAGTGTTGATTTTGAATCCCGAGTAAGCGAAGGATTCTATAATATATACAGAATCCTGAGCACAGCGAGGACACGAGATGCAAATAACTTTGGTCTCGTGTAACACATACAACTTTTCACCTCAGCAGCAAGAACATAATATTAAGGGTTTATCATTCTGTTTTTGGTTGATTGATTGCTAGCACAAGATTGACTTTGCGGGAAAGTCCGAAAGGGATACCGGGACCCTTGGCAACAGGCAACTGAAGGAACACGGGTGGGTTTTAGTCAGTAAAAGGCTGACACAGCCTTCCGCTCCGCCCAGAGCGGGAGAAGTCATCAAAAAAAAAAGAAGGGATTTATATGTCGTGGATAGATGGCGCCACAGTACTGTGGACAGCGCCATCTAACAATTTGATTCGTAAACGAACAATCATGTGATCGGAAACGCATGCGTGCCCTACCGCTTGGACACGATCGTCGGTGGAGGGGATGCAGCGAGGACTGGCAGAGAGAACGAGCGTTGCGACAGTCTATAGTAAACAGTCGAGCTCGAACGGTCTTGGCAAACGCTCAGTACCCACTCACGTGTCTGTTTCCGAAACACGTGTTTGTTTTGTAAAATCGCTAGATTATTAAAGTTATTTAATCAGAATTATCTTCCCGTTCGAGTACCCACTACAGTGCCCACACCTACTTAAACTATGTCGGATCGTGAAGAAGACCCGATGTTCCGCATCTCGGCCACCCATGATGCGACATATATATGAAATTGCTGTTTTTGTGCTGAAGAATTGTAACCGTTTTTTTTCTAAGGTAAAATAAATTTATTTAATCAAAGTCATTTATGACTTTGCGGTAGAACTCTGGGGACCTGGACTCAACAAACTGTGTGAAGGATTTTTTTATTAATTCCTGGGAAGAAGAAAGTTGCGGCGTTTGACCTAGAGTCAAAGAGTTGTTTGCTTGCGATTATCGTAAAGAATCAACTAAATAAAATAAATAATAATTTTAATGTACAGTCACGGACTTTAATTGATGAGCTACTTTCAAACTTTTCAATTTTGCAGTTTCATACATTCACGAGATTACACGATTAAACACGAACTCAAATAGCATGCTCGTAAACAAGATGACAAATTACTAGTAATCGGAAATAGTTTTATCAAGTTCAAGTTCAAGTTATTTATTTCATAACAAAATAACATTTGTGTCGAAATATTTTCACAGTAGGAACACAAAAGAAGCAACATAACGAATTATAATATAATATGTAACCTCGTTCCTCACCGTTCATCAAAGTTAGAACGTCTATCCAAATACAAAATACTAACTTTACAAGCATTAATATTCTTGTGTATACAAAGTCCCTAGCAAAATTCTACAAAATACATTTAATGTCAAAATATAAAGAATAAAAAAAAAACAACATTTATAAAGTCAAAGAGTACACATATTTAATTTAAGTAATAAAATACTAGTTTTAAGATTTTTGTCATTATAATATTCGTCAATGCTGTAATAGGCTTTGTTGATTAACAAAGCCCTGAGTTTATTTTTAAACATGTTCACATTCTGAATATTCTTTAATTCTGCGGGTTTGTTAAACAGATTGACAGACTGCACGCGTGACGAGTGTTTGACAACATTAAGCTTTGCCTGTAGCATCGTAGCAAGATCTTTTCTGCGAGTATCTACTCTAATTTTTCTTTCATCGTCTGTTTCAAACTCGTTTAAGTTTTTGTTTAAGTGAGTAAGGAGAACTAAAATATAAAGACATGGTACCGTTAAAATTCTAAGTTTAATAAAATATTCCCTACATGATTCTGTCTGGTTTAAACGAAGCATGGTTCTTAATGCTCGCTTTTGTATAGTAAAGGCTGCCTTAACATTATATTTATAGCTATTTCCCCAAAATTTAATGCTATATCTAAGTTTAGATTCAACTAGAGCAAAATAGACGGTACGAAGTTGATCAATAGACAAAATATCTCTCAGAGATCGGATAGCATAACACGCACTACTTATTGAATTCGTAATAAAATCTAATTCTGGCTTCCAATTAAGTAAAGAATCAATTTGTACCCCCAAAAATTTTAAACTTTCTACTATATCAATTTTACTGCCTAAGGATTCTACATTTACTAAAGATTTGTTCCTAACTGTAGATCTAAATATCATACATTTTGTCTTACTTACATTTAATTTAAGATTATTCATAGAAAACCAGCTTTCACAAGCAGCTATTAATACATTTAATTTACATTTTAAGGTCTCTATATTGTCAGCAACTATAACAGCACTCGTATCGTCAGCAAATATTATCAAGTCAGCTTCTGGTAAAATGTTTTTAATGTATTCAGTTAGGTCGTTAAGAAATATTATAAAGAAAATGGGTCCCAACACCGAACCCTGTGGAACACCTCTAGTTACAGTAAATGATTTCGATTTATGGATTTCTTCCACACCTTCGTGAAGTGATTTAATTTCGACGTACTGTTTCCTATTGGTCAAATAAGAACTAAAAAGTTTTAAAACATTTTCTCTTATACCGTAATGCTCCAACTTATCCATTAGAATGCAATGTTCTACAGTATCAAATGCAGAACTTAAGTCTAGGAATAAGCCAGCAACTTTAAGTTTATTGTTCAGCTTATTTACCACGCTATTAACTAACGAGTCTATTGCATCCAGTGTCCCTTTCCTTTTTTGGTATCCAAACTGATTACGGTTTATTATTTTTAAACTACTCAAATGTCTTACAAGCCTAGATTTGATCACTTTTTCAAAAAGTTTGGATAGAACCGGTAACAGTGAAATGGGCCTGTAATTGCCCGGATCTGTTTTAGCACCTTTCTTAAATAGAGGTAGAACTCTGGCTAACTTAAATTGGTCAGGAAAGACGCCTTCATTGACGCAGTTATTTATTATTTCAGATATTGGGTATGCCAGTATATCTATATTATCTTTAATTATGGTCAGTGGTATTTCATCGTGTCCAAATGACTTTTTACTATCCATACCCTTTACCATTTTGTAAATCTCTATCGGCATGACGGGATTAAAAGCCATAGACTTATCAACTCTGTCAGTATTTTCAATTAAATGCTTCTTAGCCAGTTCTGGATTACCAGTGTTTACACCTTTACTGTTGTCAAACTTTTCCGCAAAAATGGTAGCAATGTCTATAGGATTACAAATTATTTTATTATTATTTTTAAGTATTATATTATCATTTTCAAAATTTTTGTCAATATTTTTCCGAGTTTTATTGACTATTTTCCAAATTTCTTTGCTAGAGTTAGATGCTTTATTAATTTGATTGGTGACTTCCTTTTTTTTAGCGTTCCTAATCACCTTTTTATAAATTCTAAGATACTGTTCACGATATTCCAATAACGATTTGTCACACGTAGGTTTATTTATAAAATTTAGAAATCTCTTCATTTTGCTGGATATCCTTATTCCTTTCGTTAGCCATTTAGATCGGCCAACTCTTTTTATGTTGATTTTAACTTTTCTTTTTTTTAAAGTACTAGAATGTAGTTCCTTGATTTTTCGTATAAACGTGTTTGTACCTAAATTCCAGTCATGCTCTAGTAGTTTCTGTCTGAATGCATTATTATTCTTCTCATTATATAATCTTCTCTCTATGTATTTAAAAGTAACGCATTGTGTAGTAGTAACTTTTTCCAAATATGCTGTACAGAAGAGGGCTGCATGCCCATCCGCTAATCGATTATGGTCAATGTCTGTACTGCCAATATTTCTATCACAGGTGTTGGTCAATATATTATCTATACACGATTCGGAGTTATTTCGCACAAATGTAATTGAATCAAACAAATATCTAAAATTATAGCATTTCAACAGTGATGTAAACGAACTTCTCTTATTGTCCTGTTTTGTCAAATCAATATTAAAATCTCCGCAGATAAAGCATATTTTATTGAAAAAGTACTGCAATAATTGTTCCAATCTATCTATAAAATCGTCAAAGTTTTTATTTACTGGTGTTCTATAGCAACAGATTATGTAAGAGTTTGTTTCAAAGTCCCTTACTCCACATACCTCAAAGCTCTCTGCTTTATACAGCCTTTTACAAATGTCCAAGTCCTCAACTTGTCTGTTTATATGTGTTAATACTAAAGTACCACCTCTTTTTTTATTTAACCTTGTGTTGCAAGAGCTTACAATATAATTAGGGAAATCAAATTGTGATACCATTATTTGGTTTAAAAAATGTTCACTTATACAAATAAAGCTTATTTCATTTGGTAATTCAGTTACATACATTTCGAGTTCATCCCTCTTATTATTTATTCCGCATAAGTTTTGGTGAAAAATTGTTACATGTGAGTGACTATCCTTAAATATAGCCAAGTTGTTCAAACCACCAGCCAAGGCACTAATCTCGAAAAAGCTGACTGTGTTGTTCAACTTCCTCAAAGTAAGGATTTGAATATTCAGAATATGTGTCAATTTCTAATATAAGTTGCTGTATTTGATTAAATATACTAAATATACCTCTAATATTTACATTTCCACGTTTATTATAAGACATGTAGTCATAAGTCAGGTTTAAGTTTGAGTCAATTAAATAGATATAATTATGAGTTAAATTGTCATTATAAATTATATTATTAAATGCTTCTATTCGCCAGTTATACATCTCTTTATGATAATGATTTTTAAAAGTAGGCACGCAAAGTATTATATTTGTATGCTTAATAGGCATTACTTTATCCCGTATTAGTTTTACCAGCTTAGTGTAGTCGCATGAGGTCTTAAAATCTTCGCTTCCCATTTGGATGACACAGTAATCTTGACTGGTTAATTCACTTAGTTTATCCTCCAATCCGTATATTAATTGTTCTACGCCACAGTTTGTTTTTATATAATGGCATATATGATAAGTATCACCAAATAATCTGGTAGCAATTGGAAGAATTTTGCTGGTTGAGTTGCTACTAAGGATCACAAGCTTCTTGTCCTTTTCATTCCTAGAATAATTACTATTTCTAACTTTCGTTTTCTCTCTACTTCTCTCTACTACTGTCTCTTCTACCATATTGTGCCCGTCTGCGACAGCACACGTCTGAGCTCTGCTTACGTCCACAGTATCTCTCTTCAGTTCATGACGAATGGCAGGTTCACAGACATTGCAATTACTTTTCATTAATGCTGCAATACGGTCCGTGAGGGCCGCTATCTCAAGTTGTGCAACCTTTAATTGCTGCTGTAGGGTAACAATTTCTCGTTCCAAGGAGGACACATTTACGCAGTCATTGGTGTTGACTTGTAATCTGGATGACAGTAAAGGTGATGGTGTAGAAAGTACGTTATGTTGATTTGCCATAGATTGTCTCTTTTTCTTAGAGTTTGTACCCGGACTTGTAAATAACGAGGGCGACTGGCATAACGATTTTAATGTTTTATTTTCTGCAGTTAACTTACATATTTGCTTCTGTAGATCTGTATTTTCTATCAATATATTTCCCAGTTCGTTTTCAGTACTCTCGAGTTTTATTGTGAGCTGAGAAATTATCTCTTTCATTTCTGAGGCCAATACTAAGTCAGACACAGTACCGTCGACACTCATTGACAATTTATTGGGAGTATATGATTCAATAGATGTTTCGCAATCAGTCATTATGTGGGAATCAAGTAAATCTATAGAGGTATATCTATCCATAGAGGTTGACTAATAAGTTCTCAATAAAAAATAAATACAATGTTTTCGAATCTATTTGATACTGACCTCCTTTGAATCTGAGCTCATTAACTTGATAATTCTGAAAACCTACCCAAAGACAGTGACCGTTGAAATGTCGATGTCAGAGATGTTATTTTCGAATTTGTCGAAATAACTAATTAAATTTTCTCCGTACGCTAACGTTACTATGGCTACGCTAAAACAATCGTCGCTAGGTTACCTATGGTTGCTAGACCTGCAATTGGTTGAATTTGGGTAATCACTCTGTTGTCAAGTTTGTAGTTCTGGCTCTCAGGTTAGCCAACCGGTAAAGATATTCATTATAATTTTCTTCTTCTATAAACGAAGACATGACTTTCCGTGTCTGGATGTACGAGTATAGCCGACTAAGCCCGATTTGCATTACACGGCTAAAATGCGAACAGTGCCAAGTGGCTCATCAATTAAAGTCCGTGACTGTACAAAGACACACACATAAATTATTGTACAGTAAATATGATTGTCAAAATCAGGTAGAACAGGCTGGTCCACTTCTCATCACACGCCACAATTCGCCCTAATATCACTTCATTTCTGTACAGGTTCAACAAGATAGGCAAGGCAAGCTTCATCAGTCAAATCGTTTCGTTTAATCGCTTTCGTAGTGGAAACTTTGACTTGAAGAAGTTAATTCAATTAAAGCGATTAAACACGCACGGTGCGTTCATTAGCCGTATCCTCTCCAAACACAGCAATGATATTGCGAGCTGGTTCCGCTGCGTTAGTTCAATGTTGGAACTCGTATTTAAAAATTACTTTAATTATCAATGTATCTTTACTTTAAAAGCGGAATGCAAAAACAATTGTAAGTAAAAATTCAAATCTTGTGAAAATTCACCTTGGAATCACACATCATGATGCAGGTTTAATTTTAATTCAAATTTCGAAGCTTCCGTCGTCCTGATAGTTGTCTCTTAGTTGTGCAGGACGACGGAAGTCTCGTCCTGACAGCTAAAGTTACTTTTGAGTAGTGTCCTGGATGATGTGATGGGTTGTGAGCTTTCAGCTCTGCAAGATTTTTGCTGGAGCGCATTTTTTAGATTTAGATAGGTTTAGATACTGTCCATGTTTGTTCCATCTTCTTGCCCCATAGTTTGCTATAACTGTTTCTTCGTGAACGTCTAGTTATGAATTCTTATGATTACTCATCATCTGCCCAGCTTTTACCCAACTATGTTGGGGTCAGCTTCCGTTCTTACCGGTAGAAGTAGGTGAAAATTTACTTCCAAGATGTTATCACATTGTTATGTAGGTACTAATAAAAGCGTGTTAAAAAATTCTAGGTAGGTACAGTCGGCCGTACATCATGATAACATTGCTCTGGCATTGTCATTAATCTTTCCTGGCCTCTTATTCTTTTGAAATTCCGTACTACAATATGCCAGCACACGGTTAATGTTACCAACGACGTGCCGTCTACTGTACCTTAGTTATAAATCACTTACATAATAAAAATATAAGTAGCTAAATCTAAGTATAACCTAATTTGTTAAGAAGTGAAATACTTATAATTTTAAGCACAGGATAAAAAAAATATGAAGGCTTTATTATTATAAAAAATGCAGTTTAATTTTTGCGAGGTTCCTCCGATGACCAAAGAGTTTTAAAGATCCACCATCATCTCAGAATAAAACAGACAAAAAGCAAATAAAAATGTCAATAAACCCTTTCAAAATGTTATCTTTTAAAACCGTGATGACGTCCGTAATTAAATGATCTAAAAAGGTTCGGTAGCCATACATCTTTTTGATCAATTGTGTTAGGATTCCGTAAAGTGAGAACCATTTAATAATAAGTACAGAGTGGAAATTTCTTCAATTTCTTGTTATATACGTTAATTATTTACGTCTTTTTATAATAATTGTGCATGCTATACTAGTTCTGCTCACTAATACTGCTGGTTTTTTCTAGAAAAAACAGCGTGTAGAAAAAACCCTGTCTGATCCGTGAGGGCGTTGTTATGAATCATACTGACAGTCTATTTATGTTTTTTTTTGTTGGAAAAATGAAAAAAAAAAATTTTTTTTTCAATTGTGAATTTTGCCGGGTTATTACATGGGGCCCGGGCGGCAGTCGTATAGTGGGTGTCTACAAGTCAACACTTATGACCTCTGTAGAAAATTTGCTAATTTATAATGAAATAGGGTAATTTTGGTACTAATAAAATTTTGGTAAAAACCTTTTTAAAGACAAGCTTTTAATGAATGGGCTATTATAATTGAATGCGTATATAAAATTTAATGTCTCTGCTGTTGGCCGCTGAGCAGTTTCCTCGTCTGGCGCTAATTTTTTGGTGGAGCAACCAAGTCATGATAGACTATAGAATGAACTATCATAATTTAATGCTCACATAAAATTTAATGTCTCTGCTGTTGACTGCTGAGAAGTTTCCTCGTCTGGAGCCAACCCTGACTGCAGCAGCCAGATCATGATAGACTTTAGAACGGACTATCATAATAAAATGCGTATATTAAATTTCGTGTCTGTACCGTACACTGTTGTAGAGTTCCTTCGTTTGGAGCCAATCCTGGGTGTAGAATCAAGTCATGCATCATAAAAAAATGTATTGTCTTTGGAACTGAATCAATTTGTAAAATTTCAACTCCGTAGGATAAGAGGAAGTGGTTTTAATTCAGCTTGCAAGATTTGACTCAAACATACATACTAACTAACTAACTAACACGGCAAGTAAATATAAAGCTTGGTAAAACGTGAATTTATAGTAATAACTTTCTTATTTTTAAGTTTTTTTTTTTTGCATTAAAAGCAAAAAAAGTTACACAATACCAACTATCTACTGCGGCTGCCATTTGTCATGCCACCAACGCAATAGAATTCAAAATCGGTTGAACGGAATGTAAAAAAGGCTTATCTATACGTCTAATCTTATTTCAAATGGAGTATAAGTCATTTTAAGAAAACCGGTGATATACGAGTCGCACTCGCACACAATGGGTTCCGTACCGTATTAAGATCGAGCAAAAAAAACGGCGAAAAAAACACGATTCTTGTATGGGGAGGGGACCCCCTTTAATTATTAACTTTATTTAATTTTTATTATTTGTTGTTACAGCGGCAATAGAAATACACAATCTGTGAAAATTTCAATTGTCTACCTATTACGATTCATGAGATACAGCCCGTTGAAAAACAGATGCACGGACAGCCAAGGCTTAGTAATAAATCGGGTACGGAACCCTAAAAAGTCTCATCGGTACTTGCCCGGTCGCTAATTTTCATCAAATTATCAACAGGCCATCTTATTGTCTTTGTAAATAAAAATTGAAGGTGAATTCAGACTAGGTTTTGGTCGCGGGTTCGCCCGCGTAGAGTTCTGAAACTATCCCAGAGGAACGTACTACCGAGATAAAAAGTATCCTAGATCATGGTCTAAACATGTGCCAGATTTCATGCAAATCCATTTAGCCGTTTTTGCCTTGAAAGCTTACAAATAAACTCACTTTCGCATTTATAATATTAGTTGGGATTACCTTGTTGGCAGACAGTTAACGTAGTTCTTTTATTGATGTTCAAGACTTATAATTCAGTCATAAGAATGAGTTATATCAGTGTGGTTGTATTCAGGTACGTAATTATCTTTATCTTAATCTGTTGTGAATATATAAAACTGCAACAAGGTGGACCGATGGCCTTTTGAAGGCCACAGGAATCCGCTGGAGAAGCATGGAAATCGGTCGAAGTGGTTGACGTGGGGTAGCCCTATGTCCAGAAGTCTCGGCTAAATGATATGATGGTTATATAACTGTCAGATAAACCATCCGAAAAATATCTTAGGATTAGGATGTAGAGATACACACAAAATGGATTTTTCAGAATATTAGAGCTCCAATATTCTTACGCCAAGTATTCGAATCTGAAATCTTTTTATTTGTTAAAAACATTTCATCACGATTTGAATGTGATTTTGGACTTCTAATTAGAGAGATGGAATTCTGAAAACAACCCTTGATACAAATACTACGCGCACTTCGGACCATCATTCCTCGGATTCGAATCGTATGCAGTGCGCAAACGCTTTTACAGGTCAGGAACAGTGGTGATAGCTAGATAAGAGCATCGCACAGTGAGGGTTAAAGGAGATGTTACATTTTCGGCCATAAAGTGTACGTTAATGAAAAAAAAGGAAAATATTCCACGAATTGAGGAAAAATATTCTTTCCTGAATATTCTCCTGATTTCTTTGGCACAAAAAATAATAGTTTATCAAATTATTGCCATATTATATGTGCCATGGCGTCATCTTACTTGCACTATGCTTTCGTCCAGAAGTCTTGTTACATTTAAACATAATAAAATCATGTAGACGTTATTTAAGTAAATACGTAAGGCATGTATTTCTGTGCTATTAAGATAATATAATAAGATAGCTACCTTAAAAACAACTTTTTTGATGAATTATAAAGTGTGATTCATCATTTAAAAAACGAGGATTGTAGATTTGTAGGTACTTCTGGACGAAAAATTCAAACATTGTCTATTGGTATTTGACATCACATCTTTGACAGTTCTAGATTTTAAAATAGAGATGGGTTGTAACAGATTAAACACGGTAACTGTTATCACTGTTACTGTTACAAAAAAATAACTGATCCAAATATCTATTATTAAATAACAGCCTGTTATTTTTGTACGGACGATAAATACGTATTTAAATCTCAATTGAATATCTTCTATATATGTGTTGGTTTAAAGTCGATAATCGTATCTATCTGTTATTAAATAACAGCCTGTGACGGACGATAAATACGTAAGTAACAGCCACGGTAACAGTCTGTGTGGGGATTGTTATCATGTATTAACAGTAAGGGCTGCGGTAACAGTCTTGAGGATCTGTTATTTTATGTAACAGGTGTGGTTTATTGTTAGGAACAATTGTTATCTGTTATTTTTTCATATCTGTTATTTCTATCTGTTACGATACATACGCCTCACCCCTATTTTTTTAAATGTAAACGTCACCTGTCCATCCAATCTGTCAAGGCTGGCTGTCGATGGTCGTATAACGTCAAACATTTTCAGTTTATAATTAGTGCCGTTAGTGCCTAAAAAATATCAGATATTATGAAAAAAAAAAATGCCTTTATTGTATTCAGGGGTTCGTTTTCCAGGTTTTATAAAGTGTATATGTTTTGGCCGGAGTCCCATACAAAAACGAAACGTCTCTTTTACAGACCGCACTTTGACTTTACTTTGCTTAGTAACGCCGAAGAGTAAGGCCTAGCGCGCACCGCCCTGCGTTTTTTTAATGCGCATAATTTGTGAAGTATAAAATGTAATAAATAGAAGCGATGCGTGCAACATTGCGATGAAAAAAACGCATGCTGTGTGGAACGCTTACTTTACTTATTAATGTGCAGTAAAAAGTGCAGGAGGAGCTCGTGGCTAAGTAATAACAGCCGCACGGGTCGATCCATCAGGTTAAGCTACGCTTGCCGGGGTTGGTCAGTGGATGGGTGACCATTTTCACATATCGAGACTCCTACGTGCCTCGGAAAGCACGTTAAGCCGTTGGTCCCACCTGTCATTTGTAGATCTTTGACAGTCGTTAGACTCGTCAGAAGCCCGAAAGTCTGACACCAGTCTAACCAAGGGGTATCGTATTACCCAGTTACTGGGTTGTGGAGGTTAGATAGGCAGTCGCTCCATGTAAAATACTGGTATTCAGCTGCATCCGGTTAGACTGGAAGCCGACCCCAACATAGTTGGGAAAAGGCTAGGCAGATTGATTGACGACTGCCGCGCGCGAACGCTTCTGTTTACCTGCCACGCACAAACATTTCTAGCAAACATTCGTCAGTAATTGTGTTTGAACGAATTATAAGCAGAGCGACACTTTCATTGCAGTTCTGATGCCAACTGAAGTGCGCGGCATGTCTCGGATATGCCGCGCAAACATTCGTCGGTTTAGTCCACACTAGAGCGCGGCAGAAATGTGTCCTGCAAATGCCGTGTGATTCTGCCGTGCTCTTGCCGCGCAATGTTTGGACACACGTTTAGAGAATTCATATTGCCATAAAACTTAATTGGCTATTAATTAACTTCGTGAACTAATACTAAAATAACATAATAATATTTTGATTTTAAAATATTGTTTCTGAAACGACGTTGCAATTATAAAATATGCAAAAGAATAAATAGAAATAAACATGTGCAAAAGATAATATCTTTATTGTTTTAAAACGGAATAATCTAGGAAGGCCAATTATAATTGTATTTACGTATCTAGTATTAATTTAAATGTGCTAATATAAGAACAAACCCGTTCTGTTTTTACTTGGTTTATTTGCGAGTACCTAACCATGCATATTCAAATCTAATAGACTTACATCTACACATCTACGGCGTAGCAACACGGGGGCCTATATGGGTGATAGGTATAGGTAATCTAATACGTAACACGTTGGGAGTCCGTCGTAGACGCTACGATATCGCTACGAAGATGCTACGACTTTTAAATTAGACTTTAGAAGAGACAGAGAGAGAAGTGTTATAATGGGATAGGAATCACCGACCTCATGTAGTTTTAATTTTAATTAAAACCAATTAAAAAAAGAATAGAGAATTGATTATTTATTACATAAAAAAGAGGGAAAGGAGACCTTTGAAAATATTAATTTATTGGGAGTTCCTCCGCTGCCGGCGCCGGCTCCCAAAAATAACGCCATTGGGAACCATTCGGAACCAAACATTACTGCCGGCAGCCGAGATTAAAAACATCGGCTGCCGGCACCGCCGGCTCCCATAATGGACACCGGCGGCGCGGCGTTTATAGAAACCCTTCCAGTATTCAGAACCCCAACTAACTAACCGTAACTAAAATTATGTTTGTCTGCATATTCTAGTCGTTTTTGCCACTCGCCGGCCGCTGCCGCGGCACCGCTCGCTACGCTCGCTCGGCTCGTGCGTAGGGGGTCACACACACTAATCTTACTAGTTCGGATTCGGGTAGTACTTTATGACTTTTTTACTGGAATATGGAAAAAAAGCTCTATTACATGTTTTTTTAATTATGCCTACCCTGCCTATCTACACAACAACAACAACGACAACTAAAGTCAGCGCCGGCAGCCAATTCAGCAACCGGCGCCGGCAGCAGAGGCACTTCCTATATTATTACATAATTCATCAAATCATTCCTTCAATTCATACACACTTTGCATGAACAATTTAGATCACTATCGAAACTCAATTTGAGCGGCTCGGAGAAGGTTTTGTTTTGTCTTAAACGGAATTCAGTGCAGAATCCTTTGCTGAAGTCAGGAAATCCAGTGGACATTAATTAATCCAAAACATTATGTCCAGTGTTCTGATCCATGGGTCATGGAGCACAGAACAGCTGAAGTTTCCACCTTCGTTCATGTTCGGGGCGGCTTCAGCGGCGTACCAAGTGGAAGGAGCCTGGAATGTCAGTGGTAAGTAGCCTTCCAACTCGCCCACGTTGACCACCACAAATTTATACTTTTCAACCAGGTTTTTTTAATTCGATAATTTTGTCACGATAGTGCTTCAGAAAACAAGCTAAACTGTTGGTCCCGGATGTCAATTGACAGTCGTTACGGGTATTCAGAAGAAAGAAAGTCTGAGAACCATGACAAAATCAACCTGGTTGCTAACTTAGTGGTATATTTTTAATATTTGTATGTCATAGATTTTTACACTCTGCGATTACTTAGACTCATGCACTCCTTACATTAGTATTACTTGTTAATCAGTGTAAGGAATATTGTAATATCGTTTACTTTTACATTGTTTGTAAATATGTGAGCACCATGTATCTACCACATAATTAATTTACTTGTCATTGCTCCATTTATAATTCTTTTTACCTTTTGTGGTACAGTAATCCAGTAGTAGGTGCATCGTCTTCACATATTATTATATAATTCATGTATACAAAATAATTGTAAAACATTTTTAAAAGAGTAACGGTGGAGTTTCTTCCCCTTTCTTCTCCATACGAAAACTACCTTTCGGAAGGGGCAACTAGAATCAGTTATATTTCTCTGTTTTTGACGTTCAAAAGTGCCTTTTATGTGCCTATTTGAAATAAATGATTTGACTTGACTTGACTTGACTTGACTTGACTTGACTTGACTTGACATGACTGGTTCTCAGACTTTCCAGCTGGATAATATGATACCCCTTAGTAGTCATACTACCCAGCTGGGGTGTCATATTACCCAGCTGGAAAGTAACTGTAACAGTGACTGGCTTTTGGAGGTCAGACAGGCAGTCACTCCATGTAACATACTGGTATTCAGCTGTATCTGGTTAGACTGGAAGCCGACCCCAGGATAGTTGGGAAAATACTAGGCAGATGATGAGATACCATAGTGACTCCGGTGATATTCTGTTCACTGTATTTTTAAACAAAGAAAAATGATTATTTTGCACAGCACTTTTGAAAGGAACACATTTGAACAAGATTATATAAAACAAAATCCTACGCCGCGTCTGTCTGTCTGTTTGTTCGCAATAAACTCAAAAATGACTGCACCGATTTTCATGCTGTTTTCACCAATGGATAGAGTGGTTCTCGAGGAAGGTTCTATTAATTTATCAAGCGGGCGAAGCCGTGGTTATCAGCTAGTAAAATATAAATAAAGGGCTTTTGTGCTTCAAGGTCCCGCCAAAAATGTTCATTCCAGCAATAATGCCAAGGAGATGCTATCTAACGCTGACTTTCAAATGAACCTTTAACTTTCAACCAGCTTTGGTACCATTTGAGTACGTAAGGTAGGAGTTAGGACGCCCTCAAGATAGGTGAATCAGCGATCTTCGCAGAGTGACCGGTTTCAGCTGGATGAGTACATGATGGATAGTATGCTTACGGTATGGGAGTAGCAGACTCCGTTACCGTGCTTCGGGTGACAGATCTGCGGTGATAAACGTAAGTCTAGGGCTGGCTTTGGGTTAATAATTGGGTGCCTGCCAGGACTGCGGGAAAGTCCGAAAGGGATACCAAGGCTCTTGGCAACAGGCAACTGAAGGAACACGGGTGGGTTTTAGTCAGTAAAAGTCTGATGATTTCCTACACTCAAAAAAAAAAGCGCTGGCTTTGGATTTCACCTCTAGGACTCAAAGAATGTCGCAGTGAGTTTTCCGAAAGAATTTCAGATTTGTTTTGTGAGAATCCTTCGATCATAATCGAGACTACGCATAGAGCCGGTTTTTTTAGTGGACTTTGGATTGACATTCAAAGTCCACTTACAAGTTACAGGGTACTTTCCAAGTTTGTTGTTTTTGGATAGATGTTTCCCTGCATGAGACTGGCCAAGGATGGAGTTAATATTTTATAAAATTCCAGACAAAGGTCTCAGTTTGTGGGACCAGTTTCTGCACGAACATCCCGAGCTAGTGGCAGATGGCAGCAACGGAGACGTGGCGTGTGACTCCTACCACCAGTGGAAGAGGGACATTGAGATGTGTGAGGAGTTGGGACTGAACATGTATAGGTAACTGGTCCGTTTATATCATGCCAATTGCCAGCCTATGAATGTCTGAAAATGCTTCAAATGGTTGGCGTTCGGGAAGCTGCGTACCATCTTCTCATCTCACCACAGTGTCTCAAAACAAACGTTTTTGACCAGTGTGTGTTGCCTATGGCACTGAAACGTGGTCGCTCACAATGGGCCTCATTAGAAGCATGAAAGTCACCCAAAGGGCAATGGAGAGAGCTCTATGCTTGGAGTTTCTCTGCGTGATCGAATCAGAACCGATTGAAGTGGCGGTGCCTGGGGAAGGACTATGTCCAGCAGTGGACGTCTTTCGGCTGAAATGATGATGATGATGAGTATCGCCACTCGTAAAGTCAAATGCATGCCAAATTGTGTGTCAAAACCTGGTTCAAAATATCAGTTACTAGCTTCCGCCCGTGGCTTCGCCCGCTTGGTATGTCGATAAAAAGGAGCCTATGTCCTTTCTCAGGCTCTAGACTATCTGTGTGACAAATTTAATTTAAATCGGTTCAGTAGTTTTGGCGTCAAAGCGCAACAGACAGACAGACTTACTTTCGCATTTATAATATTAGTAAGGATTTAATCGAATCAAGTTTCATAAGTATGAAACGTCAGAAATTAGGTGCACGGTTCCAATTGGTCGTTTCAGTCTTCTGTTCTTTCAGATTTTCAATATCTTGGCCTCGTCTCCTCCCAACTGGTTTCCCCAACCACATCAATGAGGATGGCAAGAACTACTACAACAACCTGATCGACGGTCTACTGGAGAAGGGCATCGAGCCTCTTGTCACTATCTACCACTTCGATCTGCCACAGTCTTTGCAAGATTTAGGTAAGCATGCACTTTTGTGCGAAAAAGTCTTATCACATAGTATGATAAATAAGTGCAATTACGACAATAACTGATAAACTAGATGAGCAGCTGGGATCTCTTTTATTGCTTGTACCGACGATGAAAAGGTTATTATTTAGTGCAGTATTTTTTACTTGAAGGTGACGGAATTAACCAAATGAAACTTTTTGTAACATCACGGCTGTATTCCCCAAAAACGCAGGCGCGGTCCGAGGGGGGGGGGGGGTTCCTGGGGGTCATGACCCCCCCAAAATCATTCAAGCTGTCGAGAGACTGCATGATTTACGTGCTTTAATAACTAAAAACTACTTAGGTACTTGAGCCACAGTGACCCCGATGAGCATTTATAAAAAAAAAGTTTTTAGAGTACATAACAATTAGGTAAATATTTCCCTAAAAATATTCCTCGGCACCAATGGTGGTTATTGTTCTTATTTTAAAATTGCGACGCTTTTAACGTGCTTTCTACATTGTTCTCACATGTATAATTTCAACATGAATGATGTAACCATTATATTGTAACAATATTTTGATTTAAAAGAGTGTCCATGCAGTGTCTTGCCCGTTCTTCTCCATAGGTACCTACTATGCTTTGGAATGGGCAACTAGCTTATTATACTATACTAGATATTTCTGACTCACTGACTCCTTGACAATTCAAAAGTGCCTGTAAATGGTTTAATTGAAATAAATGCTTTGAGTTTTGAGTTTTTTTGAGTTTTCTCGCATCAAGCGGATTCCTACGGCCTTCACAAGGTCATAGGTCCACTTTGTTGGAGACCTTTCAACGCGCAAGTACGCGGTCGCCACTCCAGAACCTTACGGCGTCATTGGCCATCTGTTCATTTCTGCGAGCAATGTGCCCTGCCCACCGCCCCTTAAGTTTAGCCATTCTTTGGGTTATATCGGTTACCTTGCTCCTCCTGCGGATCTCTTCATTTCTGATTCGATCACGTAGGGAAATTCAAAGCAAAGCCCCACTCTATTGCCCTTTAGTCAATCAATCTGCCTGCCTTTTCCCAATTATGTTGGGGTCAGCTTCCAGTCTAACCGGATGCAGCGGAATACCAGTATTTTACATGGAGCGACTGCCTATCTGACCTCCACAACCCAGTAACTGGGTAATACAATACCCCTTGGTTAGACTGGTTGTCAGACTTTCGGGCTTCTGACGACTCGTAACGACTGTCAAAGATCCACAAATGACAGCCGGGACCAACGGCTTAACGTGCTTTCCGAGGCACAGAGGAGTCTCGATATGTTTAAATGGTCAACTATCCACGGACCAACCCCGGCAAGCGTAGCTCTATTGCCCTTTAGTAAGCCTTCTAGTAAGGCCCCTTGTGAGCGACCACTTTTCAGTCTTACGCATTTCAAATCATACCAATTATTGGCAGGTGGCTGGGCCAACCCCCTCATAGCCGACTGGTTTGCAGACTACGCAGAAGTGGTCTTCTCCCTCTATGCAGACCGCGTGAAGTATTGGCTCACCATCAACGAAGCCTTCATCATTTGTGACGGAGGCTATGATAAGCAAATGGCCCCATTCTTCGACGATTCGATGCTGGGCCGGTATCTCTGCAATAAGAACGTCCTGATGGCTCATGCGAGGGCTTACAGGGTCTATGATGAGTTCTATAGGGAAAAGTATCAAGGTAAGACTTACTTTCGTTGCAAGATGTTTTTTTTTTTTAACTTTGCCCCACTCTAGGAGTTTCTTCCTGTATCGTGGGTGCGTTTACAAACATAACGTGTTTCATTTAAGGGCCTTATCATACTAGCGGATTGCGAGCGTCCTCAAAGCGGAGCGGGCGCGCAACGAACACGCGTCGCATGTGCAGCGAATTCGTTGTGCAGCGAATAGCAGCGTGGTTGAAAAAATACTTTCATTTTAAATGCTTTCGTTATCGTCTCCGGCGTCTTCGAAGTAACAAAGCCAACAGCAGTGTCTCCTCGTCGGAATCCATTTTGCTGAGTGTATTGCAGGTCGTAATTTTAATTTTTTTTGGTTGGGAAATCATCAAATGACTTCTCCCGCTCTGGCCGGAGTGGAAGGGCGTGTCAGACTCTTACTGACTAAAACCCACCCGTGTTCCTTCAGTTGCCTGTTGCCAGGGTCCCGGTATCTCTTTCGGACTATTCCGCAACCCTGGCAGGGTCGTTAACTTGCTACCAATACGCGATGAAAACGTTGCAAATTTGGCAACGCGTCCGCGACGTCTTCGCTGTGCAGCCGCGGCGTGTTCGCGACGCATTCGCTGCGCGTCCGCCCCGCCCCGCAGCCGCTCACAAACCGCTAGTGTGATAAGGCCCTTTATAGCGCTGTTTGTGGAGAGCTGGTGGCAGTGGGCTGGTCATGTGTGGCTGCTGGAGCAGAATTCTGAAGTGGAGACCGCGTGTAGGTAAGTGTGGTGTGGGACGCCCCCCTACTAGATGGAGCGACGACCTTAAAAAGGTAGCTGGAACAGTCTGGATATGGAAGGCGGAGGATAGGGTGATGTGGCGGAGCTTGGGAGAGGCCCATGTCCAGCAGTGGATTGCGATAGGCTGAGTTGATTGATTTGTGGAGTGGATGCAGTCAAATAGGTACAGTCGACCGCTAGTCGGTGGTAACACTTTAACTTTCAGCTGACATACATACTTTTTATCTCGTTAGTACGTTCCCGTGGGATAATTACATAACTTTGCGCTAAACTTAGACCGTATACAATACCGATTATGTCGCTTTTTTGCAGGTAAGCTGTCGATAGCAACTCTGTTCTTCTGGTTCAAGCCATTCACGCCAGAGGATCAAGAAGTGACGGATCTAACTATTGATCACTGGGTAAGATGACAATTTAACACTACAGCTAATTACATAGAGGTAGTTATATAAAATATAATAATGTAAACGTAATAAAAAAAACATATCTTTTGGAAAATATTTTTGGTCCTGTGCAAAAATATAGATATTTTTAAAGGAAGGTCGATACGCTCACGCCATTTTCTCCGAGGAGGGTGGATGGCCTCGTAAACTAGAGAAACTGTTAAATGAAATCGCGAGCAAAGAAGGCTACACGCGTCCCAGACTACCACCTTTCACTGCTGAAGAAATAAAACTGGTTAAAGGTAAGATTAAAGGTAAGATACTTACCTACCATTCTTTTTTTATTGTGATTTTCAGTGCTGTGTGTTTACCAAAGTTCTTACGGACATTATGTAAGCGTAGCATAATCAGCCTATACATTAATCGAAATCTCTACAGGGGTCATTCTACTCAACATTATGAACAATTTTCAATATGGGACCACACTGAAATCGCGAAAAAAAAATCTGCTGTTCCTTACATTTTGAAGAGGTAAGCGAACATAAATGTAGGGAGCAGCTGTTTTTTTTTTTTACGTGATTTCAGGGTTTGTCCAGGGTGAAAACAATGAATGAAAAAAATATCGGCAAGTATGTATGTACCAGATATGTATGATGGCCCAGTGGTAACGGCCACGACTTACGAGTCGTAGGTCGTAGGTTCGAGCCCTGACAGGCGCTTTACTTTGTGTAAATTATTTCATCGCCACTGCTCTCAAAACGGTGAAGGAAAACATCGTGAGGAAACCGGCATGTCCTAGAACCCAAAAATTCGAAGACATGTGACATCTACCAACCCGCAATGGGCCCGCGTGGTGGATTACGGCCCACTCCCTCTCAAAAGAGAGGAGGCCTGTGTTCCAGCAGTGGGAACATTATAGGCTGATTATGATTATGATGTATGAACAAAAATAAATCATCATAATTACAATCTTATTGAATCCAGGAACATACGATTACTTCGCGCTAAACCACTACACAACTCGGATGGTCCGCAAGGTGAAGCCAGGTGAACCTCCTGGGAAATGGCTCGGAGGAACTGAACACAGTTATGGATAAGGATCCGTCGTGGGAGACCACGGCGGTTGACTGGTTTGCGGTAGGTAAAAAGCATGAAACTTTTGGTGGTGGCAGAGTTTTTATGCCGCCCATGGGCCTCCATGGACTTGGCTTCACATGCCATTGAGAAATTTCTCTCAGGCATACCGGTTTCCTCACGATGTTTTCCTTAACCGTTTTTGAAGCAAGTGATAGATACAATACGCGCTTGAATCCGAAAAGTCAGAGGTTGGCTTGGGTTCGAACTGGTTTCAGTCGGGGGTTGCGGAAGATTCTTACGTTCCCGCGACCCCCGGCGTAGGTGTGAGTCGGAACACCGGGGTGGTTTTTAGTCAGGGTTCGAACTGGTTTGGACTTGGCAGTACGACGGTCACACCACTAGGCTATCATTGCTAGCATGAAACTTTGAAAGTTATTTAGGTGCTGAAATTATCGACCTACGAACTAGCAACAGGAATAAAAGAGCTAACTCGTATCGTGTCAGTTTCCGACATTCAAAACTAATAGGTATTTAGTCAAAAACACAGATTATAAAATTATTATCTATTCATCATAAGCTAATACGGGCAGTTCACACGAAACAAAGCAATGCTATTTAACACAATCGTCGACACAATGCAATGGTTTGATAACAATCTAATACTAAGTAACTTTATTTTTGAGATGTTATTGTAGTTTAAAAAAAATACGTTTTGTGTATCTTACAACAGGTTTCTTCATTTGCCTAGTCGGGACTGTTGTAACTACTGTTGGGGTCGGCTTCCAGTCTAACCAGACGGAGCTGAATACCAGTATTTTATATAAACCCATGGATTCTTCTGTCATCAACATCATCTTCCCGCCTTTGTCCCATGTTACTTGTGGTCGGCGCAACACGTTTTATTTTTCCATTCTCCCCTGTCAACCGTCACGCTATCAGTCACTCCATTCTCTTGGATGGAGAGGAATTCTCCTGTACGCCCAACGACTTCCAGATATACCCCCAAGGTCTTCGCGAGCAGCTGCACTGGCTGAACTCCACGTACGACGTCAAGGAGATCGTCATCACCGAGAATGGAGTGCCGTCACTGGACCCCGGCCTGGTGGACACGCAGCGGCTGGAGTACTACAGGGATAATTTGGAACAGGTGATTCTGAAGAGAAATTACCTATATTGTTTATGGACTATTCACGAATTATAGCAACTTTTCCTTAGCGTGTCGAAGGCCATCTAAATTGAGTCGGCCAGAATTTGGCTACGAATTTTACACCTTTAGTAGAGTCTATCTTCCCCAAGCCAGATGGACCGGCGACCTTGAAAAAATGGCTGAAACAGACTGGATGCGGAAGGCGGAGGACAGGGTGTTCTGGCGCAGCCTGTGAGAGGCCTATGTCCAGCAGTGGACTGCGAAGGGCTGAGTTGATTGATTAGCGACTATCTAACAGAACTTGGTAAGTTGGTAAGATAAACAATCATTGCAGAACCGGAATCTAATCGTGAACAGTAGTCTTGTGACCAATACACCGCGTGTCTTCTGAGTTTTACCTGTTGGCCACGACATCACCGTTCGCGCGACCTGCGTCTTGCAACTGCGACGAGAACAAATGTTAGAAGTTAAGTATTTTGAGCGTGGCATGAGTCACTGCGGTGCGACTAGTGAAGGAAGAGGTGAGCGGCGCTATAACATCCGAGCGCGCCCCGCGCCGGAAGACGCACCGCCGGACGCCCTATGTCGCAGCCTTGGCCGTCCTGGGTACAATCCTGCAGTCAGGCAGTATTACTCGGGTTTCCAACAAAAACTTTGAGTAGCAATAGGGTCGTAATCGGTACACTTTTCTTGCTAATTCACGTGGTTGATACGTAAGCGGTTAAGACCACATATTTCTGTGCTTCTTTGACTGTATGACACCCAAGATTGTGTCTGTATCTCTCTCTTGTCTTGATAGTAATTTTGTCTTCCAGGTTCTGCTGGCTATACGCGACGGCATCAACGTGACAGGGTACACCGCCTGGACGCTGATGGACAACTTCGAGTGGATGACTGGATATGTGTGAGTTATACTTTAACTATTGAGAAATCCCTGTTTTATAACTAACTAAATGGGACATGAGTTGAAGAATCAATGTAAACCAAAGCTAGATGAAAACCAATGTTTGTTTTGGTGGCAAATTCTAGGCATTATGAATAGCTTTATCAATCCATCTAGCCTTTTCCCAACTATGTTGGGGTCAGCTTCCAGTCTAACCGGATGCAGCTGAATACCAGTATTTTACATGGAGCGACTGCCTATCTGACCTCCACAACCCAGTTACTGGGTACTACGATAAACCGTGGTAAGACTGGTTGTCAGACTTTCGGGCTTCTGACGACCCGTAAGGACTGTCAAAGATCCACGAATGACAGCCGGGACCGACGGGTTAACGTGCTCTCCGAGGTACTAGGCATTAGGACTATGCTGTTAATAAAATATACCCACGAGATACCCAGGAAAGGATTGGGATTGAGCTGCTCCAATTTTTTTTTATTTACTTGTTGAATTTTGTTATTTTTGATAACTTTGTATTTTATTATATACATACATAGTGACATGAAAATTTACTTTGTGAATATTATTATTTTAATTATTGTGAATTTGAGGACTATGTGGATTATATATTTTATTTATCTGGCAGTTTGAGTAATACAGGCGGCCTACCCAAATGTCCTTTCTTTGGTATTGTTCGTCGAGTCGTTGAGCTCCTTAAGTTCTGAGTTGAGCTACACGATGACTGACAAATGCGTGCACTGACAGGACAGGTCCACTCAAATCTGTATGGTTCTTTCCTCAAAAGACCATCTCAGACAAATCTACATGGTCCTCAAATGATCTGACCAAGATTATTTCTGGATTTTATATTCACATTGACATTTTATGTATACCTACAATGACATGAATTATGTACTTTGTAAAGTATTACATTATTTTAATTATTGGGAATGTGAAGACTATGTGGATCATTCTTTTATTTTTATTATTTATTTTTCCTTAGTTTTAATTAATCATGGTCTGGCAGTTTGAGTAATTTATGCGGCCTACCCAAATGTCCTGTTTTTGGTATTGTTCGTCAAATCATTGAGCTCCCTAAATTCTGAGTTGAGCTGCACGATCACTGACAAATGCGTGCACTGACTGGACAGGTCCACTCAATCTGTGTGGTTCTTTCCTCAAAAGACGATTTCAGACACAAATCTACATGGTCTTCACATGATATGACCAAGATTATGTCTGGACTTTAAAAGAGACTGTGACCTCTGAGTTTGCTTCGGCCTTTCTTCTCAGAGTAGTCAGATACAAAACGCTGACCACATCTAGTTTTAAAAATGTGTTTGACGTGTAAAAGTGTTTGTACAAACCTACTTACATAAATAAATCTTTTATCATTTATCAAAGAACATGGTTCTGACTCTGATCTATTTTTTCATTTTTTCAGAGCAAAATTCGGTCTGTACGCTGTGGACTTTTCGCATCCGAACCGGACTCGAACGCCGCGCGAGTCTGCGCGGTACTACTCTACTGTTATACGGAGTAGAATGCTACATCCAACTGAAGATAATACCAAATTAAATTATGTATAGATTGTTAGGTTTAATTAAATTTTATTGTGACCTGTGTTTTAAATGTAGTTTTCTTTTTTTTGAATCATGACTTACTGCCTGAACCAATAGCCTGAAATTATCTGAACTGTCCAACTTATGTACCTACTTAACTAATTTTACCTAGTTTTTCTTTATGTCCCATGAAAACATGCTATAAAATAAACTTCAATCATTATCGATACGAAAGTTCCAAAAAGGTCCATTTGAAACAACAGTTGATAAAACGCAGTGCAACAACAAAAGGACTGAAAAAACGCAATTACGCAATGCAAAAACAGAACGTACAAGCATTCCAGCGCTATGGTCGAATTTCAATATTTATGACATTTATACAAATAACCAAAACTCTCTTTTTCCTTCTTCCGCTTTGTATGGCGGTATTTCTTTCTTTCTTTCTTCTACTGTACTGTTGACTAATCAAAATCAAACAAAACTAAGCAAACAACTGAATTTATTTTCTCGCAAAATATTCGCTTGTATTCGCTGCAAGCTAAAGTTAGTTCCATGCAGCGAATATCTGGGGTACGGAATGTTGACGTGCGTCAACATTATCAAGTGTCAACCGAAATGTCACTAAAGTTCAAGTATATGACATTTGCGTTGGAACTTCCTCGCTGCATAATATAAATTAAAATTTCATCAAATTAGCGGTTTATTAAGTCCATATGTTTACAGTTATACACTTAAATACCCGAAAACAACTAAATAAATTGCTCCCCACTTAAAATAACCTTCGAAAGAGTTGATAGTTTTCAGTTCTTGAGTGAAAATTTTCGATAAAAATGTCGAAAATTAAGAAGCTAACGGGCTCGTTCCGCTATACACAATGGGATCCTTGCTTGATCGTCTCGCAGATAGTGGCTATGCAGTCTGTGCTGTACTGCTCCTTGTGTCTGATCATCGCTCTCATGCAGGACTTGACGGGATCCACTAGAACTCTGGATCATATCTTCGAATATCATGTAAGTTTGATTTGGGTATATACTGTCAGGACACTCCTGATATATCCGACCTTATACACTTTTATCATCAGTCAGTATATTATTATATCTTATTATTATATCATATACATTTTTATAGTATGTCAGTTTTATCCTGTTAATTTAATTAATTAGTTGAGTCATGTCAAATACTTGTCCAAACATCTGATGTATGTTTATTTTCAACAAGATTACCTACTGCTTAAAAATATGTTAAATATAAACAAATGAATGAATCACCCATTAGATACAATGTAGCAACATTTAAACTTATTGTAATATTTACATATTGCAGGAGATTCATGTACGAGACAACGAAGGTCGCTCGGTCATATTTGCATTTATACTGAATGCAATTATTGGAGCCTTCATTCTGTGGATGATTGTCGGTAGAACTAAACTGTGCCTGGATTTTAGGTGAGAAATTGTTTCTTTTATTTTTCTTAGCGCATCAACATTCTACGAAGAAGTATGAATAAAGTGGATTTATATATTTAACAGTTTGCACGACACTATACACCTCTAGATGTAATAATAATAAAACTTTTATTGTGTCTTGTTCAGTGTCCGTCAACCGATTAATTGACATATGGATGGTGGGAATTAGTTAATTATCTCCTTTTAAAGTATTTTAGTGCGTGAGATGCAATTAATGACCAATAATATTAAGAACACGTAGACCACGTAGGAGATGGCGGGACGAGTTGGATAGGTTCCATCAAAACTGGAAAGAGGACGCGCGGGCGTGAAAGATGGAAGGAGTGGAGGGAGGCCTTTCCCCAGGAGTGGGACAGCGTAGGCTAGAAAAAAAAAAACAATATTAAGAATGAAAAGAGAAAATTAATAATGAATGGTGAATGATGTATTTATTGTATTTTAGGCTTCACAAGTGTATTGGTTGAGAAAATTCAGTATTTAAATAATGTTGTTGCCAACTAATTTAATTATGTAACTAAAATATAATTTGTCAATGGACAACATAAGCAAGTAAGTGTAGGGTACCAGTATAAACTTCCAAGTTATGGTACATTTTTCAAGGTTTAAGTTGCATAATGTTACTAGTAGTAGTGGTGACCTCGTGTGGGAAGCCCCCAACTAGATGGACCGACAACCTTAAAAAATCTAGACAGACTGGATGTGGAAGGCGGAGGACAGGGTGTTGTGGCGCAGCCTTGGGAGAGGCCTATGTCCAGCAGTGGACTGCGATAGGCTGAGTTTATTGATTGATTGATAACTTTACTAGGTGTTTATCCAGCTACTAGACCATGTTTACAGTACAACTTGTGCTGAACAGTTGGTCAATCAATATAAGATTTATCGAGAACCGAAGACCTTATGTAATTGTGTTTAAAATAGTTTTTTTCTAATATTCCAGTTGCACATACCATGGGATCCACCTCATCGCATGCTGGCTATACAACGGCTCATTCCCCATAACATTTTCTTGGTGGGCACTAAGCGTCTCCTGCGCCTGCATCACATGCGTTGCCGGAGAGTTCCTATGCCTTCGAACGGAACTACAAGCCATCCCACTAAGCAACATAGGAGCTAAAGTGGATTTATGAGACATAGTCAATCAAATACCCTTTGAATTGCTGATATTGGAAAGCCTGTGTCACTAAAAGGGTGAAAAGTATGATTATTTGTCACTTTTCTACGTACGGAATTTTGCAATATTTATGCCACATTTATAGCTAAAGCTAGAGTTTGTTAAGACTGCGGTGGCCGGCACATAGCGTCCGCAATTTACCGTCGAATGACGTCACTGAAACGTTATTTATGGAAGTAAGTGGGTGTTTCTCATTTCAGTTGCCATGATTTTCATGACAGCTGTCTTTGCGGCCGTTATGTACCGGCCACCGCTATCGTAGGTAATTGTAGCTTCATGGAAACAAAATTTACCTCTGTTTAAAATTTAATTTTTAGGTCCTAGAAAAGGCTTAACTAGGTTTTTAGTTACAAAATTCTTAGTTGTATAGCTTTTAGACCTCATGTTGATTACTGTAAAGTCAACAATAGATACAGCCCGATGCAAGCTGTACGGCGGCTCTGAACGCGAGGCGATTAGCTAGTAACAAATTCATGTGACTGCGGGGTACTGCACAGCCAGTAGCGCACTTCAGAACCGCCATAGTTTGAAGCTCACTGTACTTGTGGGGTCAACACTTAATACATATTAAATAAGTTTTCTAATTCTAAACAAACCCTGTAGACACATGGCCTGACAGTAGCTTTTTAGAAATTTTATAAAATAAACGTTCGAAACGAAATGACGAGTCTCGACTCTTATCTAGATTTGTATTCCCAGATATTCTTAATAGTATAGAATAACATAATAAAACGAGCTTTTTACATCCTGAATGTGTGTTGCATTAATCTGATGTACTCAAACATGAGCTAAGATTATGATCCAGTGCAAAGACAATTGTAAAATGTTATAAGACATGCTCACTAAAAGTATTTGTATCCAAGAACTGTATTATATTGAAATGATTGTCTAATCAAATACATTATTCAATGTGGCAATTTAAAGCATAGTTTTATATTTTTTGTAAAGTTTTTTTACTAAAAAGAATTCTGCTCTATGTAGTTGCAATATTGGCGTTCGCTTTTGATAAGGTTAGCCAAATGAAATAACATAATAATGGGCCTGTACCTGTGCCCATAATATGGGCGATTATAGATACGGCGAGCGGCCGTCAACGGGATGTCACCGAGAATATTACGGCGCTGAAGTAGCGATACATACATTTACAATGGACGCGTGTCCGTCACCCGAGCGCCGACATCCCGGCCGAAGTTTCGTAGTCATTCGGTGCGACCGCTAGAACTCAACCCGAGATAACGCATATGTGACCAGGGGTCCTACCTCCACCGCTTACAGCAGTATTATTTTAATCTTACTTTGTGGGGGAAAGATTATGGAGCTATACGTCCTGTAGAGCTTCATCTCTTTCCTACACTGAAGTAATATTAAAATAATACTACTAAGTGTAGTGGTGGTGATAGCCCCCTTTGGCCCACACACTGCCGTCGTACCGCGCCGGTCACCCGGTTTTTAGTCTATCATAACTGTTATATAGCCGAGTTCACCGGAATGTCACGTTCGGTTCGAATAATCTTGTTTCTCGGTGACGTCCCGGTGACATGCCGGCGGCGGTGGACAAACGCCTTAAGGTTGATACGCTAGGGTGGCCCGCGAAATTCAAATTTTCTTAAGTTTTTTGCAATTTGCAGGTCAGTATCAGGTTGTATGTTGATCTAAATATTATTAGCGGCCGTAACAAATATGGATTTACAGAATTATAAACATTAGAATCAGCAATATAACTCTCTAAGTTCATGTAAGTGTATTGACTGACGATTTCATGAAATTTTCATTCAATACACTTACATGAACTTACAGAATTGTATTGCGGATTCTAATGTTTATAATTCTGTAAATCCATATTTGTTACGGCCGCTAATAATATTTAGATCAACATACAACCCGATACTGACCTGCAAATTGCAAACAACGTAAGAAAATTTGAATTTCGCGGGCCACCCTAGCGTATTAACATTTAAGAATCTTTTCTTAATTAATCAGTGATGACTTTTTAAAACCATGTACCTATACTTAAATGTATGTAAATACTAAATAGTAATTAAATGAATGGGGCTAACATTGTAATATTCATACGGATATTTTTTTATTCGAAGCCAAAAGTGAGTGTTATGTTTCAATGCTGTTTGTAGAAATCTATACATATATAATCTATATTTCCAGGTATAAAAGTAAGAAATAGTAATAAAATTAAATTTAAATGTACAGTGACTTAATTTCTATGCAAAACTAGAAATATTTACACAAAATTTGAACTCTCCGAGCAAGTTATAAAATGTCATTTTGGAATAGAGAAATTACAGGTTCTGTGTACAGATCACGAGTTGACGAGTGCACGTCATGTGACATTTACCTGCATTGACATAAGGTTTAAATTGCAATGGTTGACGTTTTTTAATTATAACTATTTCTGTAATATTTGAACGATTTAATCGATTTCGACTTAAAATGATTGTGAATAAATAAATGAGTGTAAAACTGTAAATAACTGTGATGGTCGAGTATGCGATATTTATTCGTTGTAATAAGTGTAAATAAATGATTTCTAATATTTATTTGTGGATTTTACATGGAACCTTGGAACTAATCCTTATTTACGCCATAGATAAATCCAATCTGCCTAGCCTTTTCCCAACTATGTTGGGGTCAGCTTCCAGTCTAACCGGATGCAGCTGAATCGGAATACTAGTATTTTATATGGAGCGACTGCCTAACTGACCTCCACAACCCATTAACTGGGTAATACGATACCCCTTGGTAAGACTGGTTGTCAGAGAAGACAGACTAAACTAGGACAATAAAGAAAACAAAAAAGTAATTCACACTAACTTTAATTAGACAAATCAAAAAACATTAACAATAGTTAGCAACGTAACTCATAAATATATCACAATATTCGTACAGCTAGCGAAGATTCACCGAAATCACTTGCAATGGCGTGCTAATATGCCTTACTACGAATATTTTAGCGGACATTATAATATGTGTATTCCTCTGCTTTGAGCAAAAGCAACTGCTAACTTTTTTATGACATTTAGACTTTAAACCTTATTTTAAGTTGTATAAAGTTCAAACTAGTGTGCCCGAAAGCGCTCAGGGATACCCGAGAAACCGCATGGAGTGGCGTCGTACAACTTTGCACTGAATTTAACTGACTTAAAGTATATTTTTGAATGTCACCGGAACATCCCTTGCTTACAAAGGTTGTTCCTCTAAACATTTTTCATCAGAAACAACTTTAATACGCTGTTATATCCTGTCTTGTATCATTTGGGAAAACATTAGATGATTTTTTATTTTATTTTATTGGTTAGTTCATCTTAATCATTATTTCTCGACGGCATGTGAAGCCAAGTCCGAGGCCCTTGGGCGACTTTAAAAACTCTGACTTAACCAGACGAAAAAACGAATATTTATTGAATATTTCAGAAAACTCTCCGGGCTCCTGAGAGAGGAAGCTCCTAATGTTACGCACCGTGGCTAGGAGTACGTTTTCACAATCGAGCCAAAAATGTAAGTAGGTAAGTACATTATTATGATGTTCGCCAAAAACATTCGTGTCTAAATAGTCGAGTGCTCTAGCACTAATAAAATGGAGTGCGTTTTTTATCGCTAAGGCTGACATCAGAGGCATCACTTTTTGTTCATTTATGTCTTTCATTCGGCTTTTTTCACTCGAAGTGAAACGTCTGAACACAATGTATCAAAAATGAAAAATAAATTCACTAGTGAACCAATGGAACGCTCGGGCTCTCGGAACTCGGGCTCCAAATGAAATGAAATGAACAGATGAACGTTCATTTCTGTTATTTTATCGGTGTCATGTGAATGAGGTACTCGAGTGAAGCCTCTGATTTCAGCTTATATCCTAGTATTAATATTCATCACAACACTTATTATGTATTAATTATTATGTATTCATTACTTGCTAGTCGCTACAGTTTTAAAATATATCCATTTTTCGTCGTTACATAAAAATAATGTGTGATATTTTTGTAATTTTAAAATTAATAAAATATTTTTTTTTACTACAATTTTACATGGTGATTACAAAAACAAATAGTACAAGTAAGCAATATTAATGATGGAGAAGAGAATAAGAATAAAAAGTTTTTGCCTGGTTTTAAAAAGTTTTAAAAAGGTTTTAAAAAGCCTGATCAAGTTTCTGATCATTATGGGCGAATTTCTGAACGCGTTCAAACAGCTGTCAGTGTCATCTTTATTGGTTAATATTGACACTGACAGCTCTTGAGTCACTTTGGACGTGCTGATCGCGATCTCCGTCTACTCTCGTGTTAACTATTATAATAAATTGGTTGACATGATATTCTCAGAAAACAGGGGTATTAGATTCTCAAAATTAACTAACATACAAAATAATTATCGTTAAAAATATTGATAAGAAACAAAAGTAATTTACACTTAAGACTTTGATGCAAAAAGTCACTTGAAACAAATAACAACTCTCCATAATCTCTATAAAAACACTGGCAATCAAGCAACAACGAAAAGCAATCTTATTGCTTAATAAATAAGGCTTGATTTCTAATGCTAAACAAATGTCTTTGTGACGTTATTGAACTAACTAAATATTAAAAACATAATTAAATATACAACAACATTCGAATATACAAACACGTTACTAGTAAGCGGAACGAATTATACAAATCAACTAGATTACTTACAAATTAAAAAGTTTTACAAAATTATATGTTAATAATAAATTAAAAATCTGTATAATATTAATATGGACTTGGTGTCAACAGTGCCACTAAACTCGTAATCTCTCAGTGTATTTTAAGTGCTGTCACTAAAAAGTACCAAAACGGTACTTTATTTTTGTGACCTACTCTAAAAATTGCAGAACAAACTATACTTTGTGAAGGCACTGACATAAGTTAGTGTTTCAAAATACTAGAACATTGTACTGTGAATAAATACTGAATGTACAGTTCAAATAACTTCGCCGCTCTGAACTAGGCTATAAATGACTGCGCGTGCGCAGTAGTCAATCTTACTTATAAAACAGTAGCGCGCATGCATAACTTCAGAGAGCTGTAAAGTTATTTGACGCGAACTGTATGTACAACCCGTGCGCATTAACATGGCACCTGGCTCAAAGACGTTTGTACCTCCCCCCGCGCGGGGCGCGGGGGGAGTGTGGAGTTCCGAGCCAGGTGCCATGTTAATGCGCACGGGTTGTATGTGTGTAAAAAATAAATTTATGTAGATGTCGCCTCTGTAATGTGTAGAATTTTGTTTTATAATACTAGTTAAATAAATAACTATAAGATCTTGTAAATGTAGATATTTTGTTGTCAACCCGGTAAAATGCAGTCGAAATTTTATACTATTGATCACATATTTTAAACTTAAAATATTTCTAATTCTGGAGACATCTTGCAGAATAAATGACTAAAATAGTATAATTTCAATTTTGACTCATTTTTGGTAACTTCTATTATTTCGATTTTATAATTTTAGTGAGTATTTAACTACAAGCATAATCTGCTGAACTTACTTCGACTGTTATTACGACATAAACCTAAGTATTTCTTTCGTAGTGTTTTTAAAAATAATGTTCATAATTATTATTAGCCATACGTATGTTTGTGTTTGTATACAATATACATATGCACAGAAAGTTCAACCAAATTGATGATTGATCAATGAATTGTCTATGAATTGTCCAAGTTGTTCCGTACAAGGGGTTCTACTCTCTAACTCCGTCCATGAAGATACGGGCCCGTCCGAAAGTGGTTGATCCGTCAAAACGAGTGTCAGTGTCAAATTCAATTTTTCAGACGTGCCGTGACACCTCGGGAGTAGGGACAACTGTCAAATCGTGTTGTCATACATTCTTAGCTCAGGCCCCGAATCATCTTTATGTCTATAAGTGATACAAAGTTGGAATCAACCGTAACTTTGGCCGAAACTACGGATTTCGAGATTACAGAGTAGACCCCTATAATCGATCAATTGTCCATAATATGTGCGATTTGACTTACTGTACCTATTATTTTGTGGTTTGTGTAACATTATAGTTATATTATATAAAAGAGCATAGCAGAGTAGGCAGCAGTAGCGGTGTGGTGTTGATGATGTCATTATAATGATAGTTTTTAAATATAAAGCCTCGTATCCACTAGGCAACATTTGACGCACGACATGTTGCTCAACATGTTTCGCAACTTGTTGAATGTTGACGCGGAACATTTGTTTAACAACGTTGTCTGTCCACACATTCTCAGTCGTCGACAACATGTCGCCAGAGGAACTTGTGTTGATTTCGTGTTGTGCGTCACGTCTCCACTCGACAACAATTGATGCTCAACTAACGATGCACTTTAAACAAACAACAAGCCGAGCGTCATGTTGCGCGGCAGCTGGCAACGTCGCGCGCTGTTGTGCAGCGTTGCCGTACATGTTGAGATTCACGTGTCGCGCGCCAAATGTTGCCTAGTGGATACGAGGCTTAATTTTACATTTGCAACATTAGAAATGTCACAAATATAAAACAAACTTTGTGAAAGTAAACTGAAGCGATTTTCTGAAACTGTTTATGTTTTTGATTTGACAAAATGTTACCAAGGTAATTAGGCTCAAAGGGATCAAAAATCGTTTCTATATACAAGAATTAATCGATTGATTTTCACAATAATATAGATTTTTCGTCTGGTCATCGAGCATATCGAAACTTTTCGATTTTTATTGAAATTGTGTATCTTTAAGGGGTTTGATATAACTATTAATAATTATTATGCGGCTGTAACTAAGCTATCTAGCTGGTTATTAAGTCTTATTACTAGTTTGATTATATTATTATTTTGCCTTAAACCTATTGCGCAGACATACGCAAGTATTGCGCAGATTTTGCGCAAAATTTCTAGATTTAAGGCGTTAAATCAAAAATTCGCTTACCTAAAACGATTAATCTTAATATCTATATTTTATTCTCCAAAAAAAATACTATGCACGATTAAATAAATAATACAATGTTTTCTTTTAAATATTATTATTCTTTGAGTATGGAAGTTTTGAGATAAAATACTTGTATTTTGATTCATGATATGTATGTTTTTGGCAAATTAAGGACGAATATTTTGTTTTAAGATAAAAGTGACACGACAGTGACATCTTTCAGCCAAAACTCTTATAAGGTTCGGCCATATCCAATGCAAAAACATTAAACAAGGGTCTAGATATCGCCGATGGACGTATTAGCAAACGTTAATTATTTCTATTACAATTAAAATTAGATTTTTGGCATGAGAGCGTTGATTTTAAAAGTTGGCAATGTTGCAAATAACTATCAAATATTTACCTGTTTTGATTATTTTGGCAATATTACTGTATGGAACTATGAAATATCACTAACTAACTTACTAGAATATTAATAATGAATTGCAATTATAACACTGAATTTAAGTTGTAACCGGTTTTAGGTGTAAAAAAAAAGAAATTTGGAAAGCTTCCGAATCCTTTTTTTACAACTAAAACTAAATATTCGGTGTTACGATATTATTTATTGCATTTCATAATTAATATTTTAGTTCACTAGTTAGCCATATTTTATATTTCCATATAGTAATATTGCCAAGTTAATCAAAACAGCTAAATATTTGACATCTATTTGCGACGTTTCCCACTTTCAGAATAAACGCTCTTTAGGATCCGTCAACGTAGCCTTGTAATTCGTGAAAATATGACGATTCACTGCAAATATAATTACGAGACCCATATTGATTGATGTTTTAAATTGCTATAATTTCGTAATTATTTTATCATCTTTACCACGAATTGAATTTTGATCAACAGATAACGTAAAACAGCGTTGTAATTAGAAAAAAAAAACAACAAATATTTAATTTCGTGGGCTACATTGAAAGAATCACTTTAAAATGCAGCAAAGCTGAAGTGAAAATATTCGAAGCAAAAAAACTTTTAAAAAAATGGCAGAATACTTAGATACGCGATGATTTTATAACTACTCTATTAATAAAATGAATGAAATATTTGTCAAAAACGATGATTGATAATGATTTTGATATATAGCTAATACCCTCGTTTTTGTATCTAAAAATAATGTCACTTTTATCTTTAGTCCACTTTCAAGCTATGTTAAACTACTTGCTATTGACACTTATTTAGCAATATCGGACAGTGGGCTTAGAAGCCCAGCAGTGGGACTACCCACAGAAAATGAATGACATGAACTATTCACAACAGAGTAGGAAGACTAGGCCTAATTAGAGTGGAGACGTACTCATACTAGAATTTTGGTGTTATTAATAATTGGTTTGATGACATACAGCCATCACATAAAAGGACATTATACTAATTTAATCAAAATGTTTAATCGTTGAATTATTCCTTTCCGAAGTGCCTTTAACCGACATGATTTTGGAAAAAGTATACATTACTGATTACTCTTTTAACTTCGCACTTCAGTTGGCATGAAAGCGGTTGCGTATGTCGTAGCTCAGCTTATAATTCGTCCAAACACAATTACTGACGAATGTTTGCTAAAAATGTTTGTGCGCGGCAGGTAGGCAGAAGCGTTCGCGCGCGGCAGCCGCGCACGATTGCCGCGCAATGTTCAGACACTCCTTAACACGATGTGACTGCCCTCTGACATATTTTACATGTCCCCACAGTTTTTACTATGAAAGTCTAAAAGCAAAATACTAGATACTTTCGAAATTATTTTACAGACAACTATAGTGCTAGTTGCCTCAGTAGATGGCCTCAGTCAGACAGTATTATAACAAGTATAATGTTTATACCTGGGTTCCAAGCCGTACTGGCAAATGATGATATTCACTGATGTAGTATCTTGTTCAATAGCCGGGCAAGCATAAAAAGCTGTTTCATAGGGTCCAAACATAAAGATACAGGTCTTTCGGTCCCGATATGTTAGTTCGAGTCGGTACCGATTAGGTACCGGTCAAACCACAGATAGAAATAGGTTAATCTGTTCTTAGTGAGCATCATGCTTAAACTCGTAGGGATCGATACAGATCGTCGGTACCTCAGACCAAATAAAAAACCAAGATAGAGCGCTGTGACGTGAGGCCGGTTTCGGAAACATGTGTGTACATATTTTGGTGTAGTTTGATTGTAAATGGTTGTTAAATGTGTGCGTGTGAGCGTGTATGCACAGAGCGGAGGTGTAGTTTTGGAATGCTTCGCTGTATTGTTCGAAGCGCTCTGTGTTGGTTTTTTATTTGTTCTGAGGTACCGACGATCTGTATCGTACGAGTTTAAGCCGACAAGTTTCAACCTCTTTCTTTATGAACGAGCGCATAAGATTGCATAGGGCTATTTTACCCGTACAGATAATGATCTGTACCGACCTGTCCGTAACTGTAACCAGCTTCGTTATGCAACCGCCCATTTCTTGGACATTCGAAATGACAATGCGGAAACAGACAGTTTTTTTTCACCCTTCAAATGGTTTTTTAACCTCTCGACAGACTTTAAACACCTTCAAGCTAATTGTGATTTTTTAACTTTTAATATGTCTAGCACTATAGCGATCTACGTTAGGTACATAGACTCGAATACTATGCATGAGGTAGATGTCTATTACGAAGTGCCTAGACAAGTGACAATCGCTTCGAAAGCGTTTCGTATTTCTACAACGACTTTCAACAGGATTGACATAATTTTTTCGATAGCTTATGTCAGTCCTATACATTTTTCCATCATCGTTATCGCTGATAGAATGTCACTTTGTCTAGGGCCTCTTATTTAATCTTTGATATAATTGAACGTAAAAATAGACGGAATTTTATTATAGATGGCGCTACTGTAAGTACTCGAATAAAACTTAGATATGATACCAAAAAGTTAATATTCTCATTAAGTTTTCTTTAAAAAGCGTTGTAAATTATTAAGACTAAGACAAATTTTATAAAAACGTTTTATATTTATTAATTTGTTCTTTAAAAGCAAGTTACAGAAGCGCCATCTTTTGATGTAACTACATGATTAGTAATAAGAATTCTGTGATTCAAAATTCGTTTGCAAAAAATCGATAATATTTCTAAAATAGAAGGCGACGATTATCGTTATATTTATCATAAGATATTTTTATTCCTTCTCTCCACCTTTCCTATTCCTCTCCCAAAATCAAGCTCGTTTTTTTTTTCAATTAAACATATTTACCTCCGCGATCCAAGCGATGGATGGAGTGAATAATAAATGGAAAACTTCACAAATTATTATCCCTAATTTAAGCAACTACTTATTTTTATTCACTCCAAAAAATAAATTACTCTCAATTTATTCAACCTAAAGTCTGTTTTTTAATCTCGTAGACTAATTTGACATTTCAAGCGATTTTTGTTTGTTTTTTTTTCAATTTGGAGTTTGACGTTTGCACCTGTCAAATTAGTATTCTCAATTTTCTGTCAATGTTCCATACAATTTTTGACAGGAACTAGAGATTTTTAAATGTTTTGTTGTGAATGTTTCGCCAGTGCAAACACGCACAGTTACGCTGGAGTGTTATAACACGATTGTCACCATAATTTTATAATTATGTGTAGTCGCGATGATAGCCGAACATAAAATATTGCAATTATAGTTTCCAAATTAGTTTTCTAACGTCTTCTATATATTAGACATTATCCAGTCGCCTTCTTTACAATTAATATGATTTTCAAATATTATGTTTAAAAGTTTTTGCAAAATATATAAAGCAAATAATTTTCCATTACAACACGCGTACCATGAGCAAAATAGAAACGGGTTTTGTTTACGGAAGTATAGACAAAATGACAGATTCACAATCACAATCTGTCTATTCTTCGGTCGACAAAACCGGTTTCTAAGGTGGTCATGCTACGCGTGTTGGCGATCTTTTTCAGACAAATTGTGATTATTGGTACAAATTAATCACTGTCCAAACGGTACCATTGGTAAATTCGGTAATTTTTTCATGTGGTAGTTTTTTTTACCATACGGAATAACCATATTCTTTGTTCACCTAGAAACAAAATAAATCTAGACTGGTACCTTTACATAAAAATAATCCCGTAAGTATTTCACAAAACACTTAACAACAAAACGTACTCAAAATCCACACATTGGTACCTAAAAAAGTCTTTCCAAACCAAAATAACCTCCTGTTTTACAGTGCGGTACTTTCTGAAAAGCGTCAGAATGGTACCTTCTGTGGCGCTACTTCTGGAAGTGTCGGTACCAGACGAAGCAGCCGTACAGGGAGGGTAGTTCTTAGGGGGATCCCTCGTCTACCTCGCGGATCACGGTGTCTGATTCCCAGCGGGAACGTTCGGCGATTAATGCTTGCAGTTCCTGTGGAGGAGATTTTGGGTTTCAAGATTAAAAACAAAAAAAAGTTTTTTGTATAGTGTTACAAGGATCTTCCGGTGCGTGGCCAAGATCAGAACTAACGCCGACATCATGTTTTTCAATACAATTTCATATACAGGGTCAAATTAAATTTGCTAGGGAAACTCCGCACTATCCATAATTAAACAAGACAAAAAAAGTGTTTTACTTGAAGTCTGAGTTTAAAAAAATCTGATTTTATTTTATCATGATTGTTTTGATATCGATACCTACCAATCACGTCTTCATAGATGTCAGTTTTTTTTTTGTATACTTCACAGAATTCCCAAAAAAAAAAAAACATTTTTAACTGATATTTCAAGTGACTACAAATCATCAAATTATTAGAAAGAAAGAAAATAAGTTTATTTGCGGCAAACATGACGCTAAGAAAGGACAAATATAATAAAATTAAAATAATAATTATTATTAATTTATTATGTTTTTGTTTGACCATGTTTAGATATCGATATCCATCACTGCTGCGGAGTTTCGCTAGATAATATCATTTGACCCTGTATGTTTACCAACAGCGCCCCCTGTCACTCAATCAACAAAAGATCCTTGCGGCACTGTATAAGTGTTGTAGAATGTCAAGAACATGTCACAGAGGTGCAGAGTATGTCCAGCCAGATATTATTCCCCGTTTTAGTTCATGCTTTTGAATGCAATTTGTAATGAATCAGACAAAGAAAGATGTCACCAATGTAAAGACAGGGAAATTAATTGTTAAGTAAATTGACTACCTACCAACTTAAATTGTCCGTATATTCAATACTAGCGACCCGACAGTTTCTGACAGTTTTTACAACTTGATAAAACATCGAGATTTCTTAGTTATATGTAACTTTAATATTAACGTATTATACACATAAACCTTCCGAAATAAATTCTCTAAACGATGGTGAAAACCTTATCAAAATCTGTTGCGTGGTTTAGAAAAACAACGCGCACATACAGACAACCACGAAAAGCGACTTTAAATTATAATATGTATAGATTCAAATCACAACACTGTCGTTCGTTGACAATTGGCTATAACACGGCAAACTGACGGACGCAAGGTGTCAATTAGTTTAACAATTAATTTCCCTCAGTTTTAAACCCTCGGTATAGTCGTACCTCCTTACTAATAAACGTTGTACATATAACGTCTGTATGGTTACACAACGCTTTGTCTTCTTCTTTCGAAAGTCAAAGTACTAACGACTAAAAGAGAGAAATCGGTGAGTAATTCTCCTGATACAATACGTTTATTAGTAAGGAAGCCAATGTTTTACACCCTGAGCTATAGTTTGGCCTCACTTCTGTACCGCGCCGTAAGAATGCGTGGCGTGAGCGTGACGAGTGAGCGGCGCGCGCCCGCCTTTGACACGCACACGTACAGTCACGGACTTTAATTGATGAGCCACTCGGCACGGTTCGCATTTTAGCCGTGTAATGCAAATCGGGCTTAGTCGGTTATACTCGTACATCCAGACACGGAAAGTCATGTCTCCGTACTATAGAAGAAGATAATTATATTTTAATATATTTACCGGTTGGCTACCTGAGAGCCAGAACTACAAACTTGACAGCAGAGTGACTACCCAAAGTCAACCAATTGCAGGTCTAGGAACCGTAACCTAGCGACGATTGTTTTAGCGTAGCCATAGTAACGTTAGCGTACGGAGAAATTCTAATTAGTCATTTCGACAAATTCGAAAATAACGTCTCTGACATCGACATTTCAACTGTCACTGTCTTCAGATAGGTTTTCAGAAGTATCGAGTTAATGCGCTCTGATTCAAAGGTCAGTATCAAATAGATTCGATAAACATTGTATTTATTTTTTATTGAGAATTTATTAGTCAACCTCTATGGATAACACTATTTCCGATTGAAACTGCAAAATTGAAAAGTTTGAAAGTGGCTCATCAATTAAAGTCCGTGACAGTACCTAACGCGGGCCAGATACGTTCTGTAAGTAATTTGGCTAAAATAAAAAAGGTTGGTTCAAACAGTTTTATCCAATTAGCATGATTAAGTGCGAATGAATGATTTGTCAATAATGGCATAAAGAAATATGAATTTTCGTATTTCTATTTGATCAAACTGTTGGAACCAGGCTGTTTGATCAAATTAATTGAATGTCTGTGGCCCGCACGGTATCGGTCAAACTATATTAGAGATTGGGGTAACCAGTTTTACCAGGCAATGAAGAATGCAATAATTTATTTCGTGCAGATGTCAATTGTTCCCTACAGAGCTGCCCCGTTACATTACATACCCTTCTTACGATAAGAAATGGTGAAGAATTTTGATTTATAAAATTTTTGATATCTGAAATACGTTTGAGAATATGCATAAACATTGTTTAAATGACTAAATGTGTATGGAGAAGAGTAGGTTTTACGAATGGTTTCAAGATTATGATAAAGTTTCCCAGCAACCATTTTCAAAAGTACTTACAAATCATGTTTTCAATTTTGTTTACAAGCACAAATGCTATCACACGCAAGCGACCAGTGTTCCTTTAGTTATTTCCATTAACTATAAGTCCGAGGCGAACAAAATCCTAATTTGTAAAAAAAAAAGAATACTATAAATATTGTAAAAAAATAAAAACATGGTGGGATCGGGGGATCCCCGTCAGGAACGAAGGTCCTTACACGATACTCGCATACACACACACACGCACACACACACACACACACACACTCGTATATAATAGAAAAAGAGAGAAAATCGCATAACGCTTTTTCATTACGTGACGATTTCCTACGGACAAGCGCGACGCGACTCTGGTGGAACAATTTTTATAATAACTTTACGGAAATTTTTCTACCGGTGTCGCGTGTGCTCCCCCTTTAAGTAACTTCGTTCCAAAAATAGAAATATTCAAACCACTGAGTGCGATGATGTCATCAATATATTTTAATTTGTGTATTCTCTAATTTTGTGTGACCGACTCTTGATTATCATGGGACAATCTGTCAATTTATAGTGTATCTATTCATACACGAAATCTTTTAAGAGGCCATCGTACTCGTCATTATGAACAAATTTCACTATGGGATAAACACTGAAATCGCGCAAATCAGTACTAACCTCTGGTTTATTGAGCACAATGATCCTATTTTCAAGTTTTGGCGCCAGTTCGCACGACTGTTGTTCGAGATCGTCCAGCGACGCTCGGCGAGTTAACCTGTGAAGATAAAGGAGGATTAGCGTGACAGATATGAATTTAATTTATTCGCTAAGAAAGTCTACAAATAACAGTAACTAAAACTAGAATTGATTTGTCTAGATGGTCTTAACTCAAAGTCAAAATGAACTAAAACTAGAATTGATTTGTCTGGATGGTCTTAACTCAAAGTCAAAATGAACTAAAACTAGAATTGATTTGTCTGGATGGTCTTAACTCAAAGTCAAAATGAACTAAAACTAGAATTGATTTGTCTAGATGGTATTAACTCAACGCAAAATGAACTAAAACTAGAATTGATTTGTCTAGATGGTCTTAACTCAAAGTCTATGGGTCTTACTATAAAACTGTCTTACGTCAAAGTCCGTATATAAATGTCGTGTTTAGGTGACTGAAGGATGATTATAATAGTTGTGCTATTCTGTAAAAAACTCACCGTGAAAACTTAGGTGAAGTGAGCGTGGAGTGAGCTGTCATTGTCATCGATACCTACTGATGCTAAGCCAGTGACAGTTCACTCCAAGCTCACTTCACCTAAGTTTTCACGGTGAGATTTTTACAGAATTGCACAACAGTAGGTATCAATGACAATGACAGCTCACTCCACGCTCACTTCACCTAAGTTCACGGTGAGATGGTTACAGAATAGCTATGCCGCTTCTCATTGAATAACGTTAACAGAAACCGAGGAAACGATAATCATTTGGGTTACATTACAATTTGTATGCCCAAGTGGCTGATCATGGAATGAACATTATTTGTATATAATTATGTAATGAACAGCTGCATGTATCACAAATAATTGATTTGATTTACAATTGAATACTCTTTCAATATGATTTAAAAAAAAAACAATTTAAACCTTATGAAAAAGACGTTAAAGTTGAGTTTACTGTTATCTTTAATAGATATCCACATACCACGCAAACCACACTAAATCTAAAAATATTCATGAAAAAATGTCTCAGAATCAGAATACATGACAACAAAAATCTACTATTATATCAAAACCAGCGTTCCCTGCCCTTGTGAGCCTTACTTAGCGTACCTATGATGTCCGGAGTGCGAGCAGGGCTCCAGCGCCGCCGACGACGCCCTGCGCAGGGGCGGCGGCCCGGCCAGCTCGCTGCCGTCCAGCATCTTCACTAGACTGTGCCTGTCACACGGACATAGTGAAAGAAAGAAAGAAAAATTGTTTATTCTGCACAAACAAAACGCTCACACAACAGAGAAAGACAAAATAAGAAATGATACAAAAGTAGCCAAAAACCTCGTATTCAACCAATAAAAATAAATAAAAGTTTGACATCATTGTCCCTGCCATTCGTTCATTGGTTGATGTCAAGGCCAGGGACCAAAGACAATATTGCATAATTATTGTTGCGACATTGGCAAACGACAACAAACAAACATGACAAACACAAACAAAATGCCGATTGCAGTGTTAACTACAATCTACGGCCTGCTCCCTCTCACAGAGAGGAGGCCTGTGTCCCAGAAGTGGGAACGTTATAAGCTTTTAATAATATGGACGTTACTAAATAATTAATCATAGCGAAATCTATCATAGTAAGAGTCCCGTTGACAACGAATGTCACTCAAAAATTGCAAGTAATTTAAACAGATATCGCTTTACCTCCTGCTAAGCGTGACGAGTGACTGCCGATGCTTGCTGGGCCGCGACTTGCCCGTGCGCACGTTGATGGCCGCGAAGTGGTTCTGTATCGCCATGCCGATCTCGGGACACATGTCTTCTGGGATCTGACGAGAGGGAAGTGATGATGGTAAGATCAATATTTGCCATATTAGCGAAGTATGAACAAGTACTGAAATAGTATTAGCTCGAGTCCATATTGTGGGAGAATTGGATCTGTAATTCCGGTCAGCAGTAGTGCTATTGGGATCGTTCATTAATCACGTGATGTTTTTTAGCAAGTTTTTAAGCCCCCTGATGATACGTGTTGATATGTTAGCTACGGGGAGTCTAGTCACGCCTCTCCTACCCAAAATTACTCCTACTAAATTACCCAAAAATGTAATTTTGGGTAGAAGAGGTCCTACCTAAAATTACGTGTTTAGTAAAAAGTACATATCTTAAAAAAAAAACCTGGCAACGGCGAGTCAAGGTCAGGCGCCGCTTTTCGGTATAGAAATTGCGCTTTTAACAAAGAAATACATACACGATATCTCACTACACCCCGCTTGTGATATTTCATGATTTTTGCGCACCCACTCACCCCCCGTTTCGCGCCACAAGTGATTAATGTACGAGCAAAATTCGGTTTATTTCAATGGTAATGTTCGTTCAAAACAGTTATGGGTCGACTTTACAGAGTTGTACTGATTGAACTATTTATAAATAAACCGAAAAAAAAAATGTTTATAATAATATTTTGTGAAATATTCACAGAACTATTAAATTGATACGTAAAAGAAACACTCTGTACACGCACACTTGTATTTTAACGTAGAAAGACAAGTGTGACAAGTGTGCGTGTACAGAGTGTTTCTTTTCCGTATCAATTTAATATTTTTTGTGAATATTTTACTATAAAAAAATAAAATAAACTTTTTTTTTATGGTATTTTTATATGGTATATTATTATGGCTCAGAGACCGTTGGTACTAGAAAGCTGTAATTTTGTATGGATATACATACATATAAACGACGCCGACAAAGTGGTAAAAAAATATCGGATATTTTTAGTGTACGTCCCCTACACGTAAAGCGGGGATGGTTTTTTTATTTCTCGGCAATCCCATGGTGTGGGGGGGGGGGGGGTATCGTTGGAAAGGTCGTTTAAAAATAATGTGAGTTTGTTAAAACCATTAATTTGGATTCCGGGATCCGTTTGCGGAATATTAAGCTTTAATGTGCAAATTTTTGTTAGAGCCAAGTGTCCCGCCCCCCTGCCAGCTAAATGGTTGGTTGTTTGTATCAGTATAATGAAATTAAAATGAAAACTATCAGCGCCACAAGCTACCGAGTAATAATCGACCAACTTAAATTTGCAGTTGTAAAAACATGTTCTCCCTTACATTCTGTATCGGAGAACAAGTGTTTCAACTACAATGTTAAGTTTGTTTTATAAATTCATCCCAACTACGGAACCCTTCATTGTACATGGTAAGACATGCACTTGGCCGGTTTTTAGGATGTAAAGACGCTATACTGTTGCATGTTATCGGGAACGCCCTTCGTTAGATAAACCTTCATATGTCATTAACGAGACACAATAGAATTTTAATTGTTATCGGTATTTAAAAGCCGAGATTTACTTACAATAACTTTACACGGTGGCAGCATGGTGAACCCGTCGTTGCCCTTCTGGAGGTACTGCTTGACCGCCAGGCGGTACGTCTGTTCCTTGTGGAGGTACTCGTCGCCTATTTTCACAACTTGCTCGGCTACTCTCTGTCCGGCCGGCTTTGAGGGGTCGAAGGCGAATGATACGCCGGCGACCTGGGGATGAGATAATAATGTTTACTTACTTATCTACAGATCATAATGGTAATTAATGTTTTTTTTTTTTTATAAATGTTTATAACAGTTTATTGATCCCATAAACTAACATAACAAACATCAATCTGCCTAGTCTTTTTCCAACTATGTTGGGGTCGGCTTTCAGTCTAACCGGATGCACTTGAATACCAGTATTTTACATGGAGCGACTGCCTATCTGACCTTCACAACCCAGTAACTGGGTAATACGATACCCTACAAAATACAAAAATGATTATTGCGGATTAGAGTAATATCGTTACATCATACTGCTTTATTAGACGGTGTTTGATTGTCCCAGTTGTTAGTAATCTATACATATTATAAATGTCCACGTTGTTTTAAACCACGCAACAGATTTTGGTGAGGTTTTCACCATCGCTTAGAGAATTTATTCCGGAAGGTTTATGTGTATAATACGTTACTATGAAAGTTACATATAACTTAGAAATCTCGTTTTTTTGTCAAGTCGTAAAAATCGTGCGAAGCAGGAGCGAGTCGCTAGTATGGATATAAAACAACGACAATATTTCAGGAAAAATGATAGTTTCACGTTCTTTGGGCATTTGGGTTCCCGCGGTTGTGAATTTTATTTATTTATTATTTATTAAAACTTTATGAACAAGTAAAAAAAAAAATACTGTACAAAGGCGGACTTAATGCCTGAGGCATTTTCTACCAGTCAACCTTAGGGTGATGCAGAGACAAACATGGCAGGTGCAACATACGGGATAGATAATTCGAAAAAGGATAAATAGTAATATATATATACTTAAATACATACATATAAACAGAATAAATTTTGTCAGAAGAAATAACGATAGGTGAAGGAGAAAACAAGCCCAGCAAATCAGCACCGCATTGATTCTGCCAACTTCTCACGAATATGTTCACGAGCCGCTACTTTGAAAGATAACCGACTCGCTGCCATCCTGATATTCAGAGGGAGCGCATTCCAAAGAAATACCGCCTGGACAAAGAAAGAAGAATGAATAAAACCAGAGCGTTGAGAAGGACATCGTAGAAGAAGATTGTTGGTGGAGCGAAGATTTTTACTATGGGCAGAGCATAGGTATTGAACATTAGACGTCAGATAAGAAGGAGAAGTGGGTTTGTCGAGTATTGAATACAACATAGACAGCGCCCTCAACTCTCTGCGCTGACGTATGGGTAACCATTTTAAAAGCAAACGGTGCGCAGACACATGATCGTACTTACGAAGATTGAAAACGAATCGAATGCAGTTATTTAGAAGGCGCTCAAGTTTATTGAGTAGATCTGCATTCAGGTCGTAGTAACACACATCACCATAGTCTATTATAGGAAAGATTATTTAGAATTTTGGGCTACGTTTGCGTATTTGTCTCTAAATGAGCTATTTTACCAGGTATATTATCCAGAGTAGGATATCTTCTCACGGAAAATGAAGCATTTTCTAATTCAAGATGGGGTATTTTCACACCCCATTTAGGGTATTTATCTACTGCCAGGGCTGCGGGAAAGTCCGAAAGGGATACCGGGCCCTTGGCAACAGACAACAAAAGGAACACGGGTGGGTTTTAATAATAATTACTGTTTATACGATGCAAATCATTCAGGTTCAAGCTCGGAGTTCCGGTCGCGTACAGGCCCCTACCGCCAGCTCTTGCTGCAGCATTATTTTAATATTACTTCAGAGTAGGGATGCAGCCCCAGGGTTGCGGGAGTTCCAGGGTTGCGGGAATGTCCGAAAGGGACCTTGGCAACAGGCAACTGAAGGAACAGTCAGTAGAAGTCTGACACGCCCTCCCGCTCCACGCAGAGCGGGAGAAGTGATTTGAAGATTGCCAACCCTAAAAAAAAAAGGGTATTTATCTAACAGTCAGAACATACCTGAGGAAACCGTCCCTCTAGACTGGGATACTTGCAGACTGCGTTCTCCAATACTTGCAGGATGACTTCTCCTTTAGCTTCTACTACCACCAGCGGGTCGCGCATCGGGATGATGGTGGACAGGTCGCGGAGAGTGAAGTCGCCGGCTGCATGGACCTGGAACAAAGATTATGTGATTTAAAAAAAAATGTCTGGCGAGTTAGTTGTTATATTGGAAAATATTTTTATTATTTATTTAACGTGCTTTACGAGTTTCGGAGGAGTTTCGGTATGTAAAGATGGTCATCCGTCCACAGACCAACCCCAGCAAGCGTAGCTTAACCTGATGGATCGACCCGTGCGGCTGTTATTACTTAGCCATGAGCTTATCTAAGCGATATCTAAACATTATAATTTAAAAATGATTTGATGATTTTTTGGGGTCAATGGCCGCTGGTAGTGTTGGGAGGGTTACCGCCTGGGAGGAGAGTAGAGGTGTCTGGTATCCCTGGTAAGAGTATTTTGTACCCACTTAGGGTATTTTGTACCCAGTTACGGAATCTTTTAAATTTTAGTATACGGTATTAGCTCGCCTGCGCCTCACCTGATCGCTCCGGAAGGTGCCCGAGTTGAGCAGCACCAGGTCTGCCCCCGTGGCCGCCAGCAGGACGTCGCACACCCAGTTGCCCAGGTTGCACTCCTGGCGACGGATGCACGAGAAGCGACCTGACAATACGACAGAAAATAATTAATAAGAACAACGCAACAATGGCAGAAGTTTAGGATAGTTAATTGATTCAGGCGTGACTTCGCGGTAATCCATTATTATATACAATAGACGTAGATATATTTTAGTAACCTATTTCGCTTTACTATTCTTCAAGATTCATGAAAACCCCTGTAAGAAATCGACACGTTTTTCACCTCTCAACGAGGCATCCTCGACACGTCGCAACACGTCGTGTTCTGGTTTGCAACAGGTCAATCGCAATCCAAAAAAAAAAAAAACGGATGGCGATTGACCTGTTGCAAACCAGAACACGACGTGTTGCCACACCGAGCGCTGGGCGCAGAAGTTTAACGAAAAATCATAATCCTCCTTGTTGCTTCGCCGGAGTCGGGTAAAAAGAGAAAAGAATAAAGTCTGATTTAAACGATTCTCTTGCATACAAAAAAATTGAAAGAATAAATGATTTCATCATCAATCATCGTTTCATCCGAAAGACGTGTGGACATAGGCCTCTTCGAGCACCGCCACTTGGACCAGTTCTGTGCTTCTCGCATCCATCGCATTCCCGCGGCCTTCACCAGGACATCGGTCCACCTTGTGGGGAACTTCCAACGCTAAAGCCGCGTCCTATTTAAAAGCGATCGTGGTGCGCATGCGTCACTTTTTGTTCGGAAAACCAGAAAGCGCCCTCTGTCGGCGCGACCACACATTCAGGTCCACCGAACCAAGAGTTCGAACGATCGTGTATTCGCGCGACAATCGCTTTTAAATAGGACGCGAGGTTAGTCTGCCAGGGGACCTACCACCACCGCTATTATTTTAATCTTACTTCAGTTGGGGAAAGAGATGGAGCTATACGTCCTGTAGAGCTTCATCTCTTTCCTACACTGAAGTAATATTCAAATAATACTGCTGTAAGAGCTGGTGGTAGGGGCCTGAACGCGGTCGCAACTCCGAACTTGAACCTGAATGATTTGCATCGTTTAAACCCTGTTTTGACGGTGAATCTTTTATTGTTGCTTCACCGTTTGGTACGCCGCAGGACCCACAGACAATTACGTAACGACGACACGGTTGGCTCAGTGGCTGAGCGATGGACTGCTGCGCAACGTGCCGTGGGTTCGATTCCCGCACGGAACAAATATTTGTATGATCTGCAAGTAGTTGTTCCGGGTCTGGGTGTTAGTGTATGTGAGTTTCTATGTTTGTAAACGCACCCACGATACAGGAAGAAATTCCTAATGTGGGGCAACGTTTCAAAAAAATAAAAAAACATAATCGCACTAAATCAGGTCTTACAAAGCAATCGAAAATTGAACAAACATAGTGTAGTCGTATCGCCTCACCTTCTAGCGGGACACAGATCTTGCCCAGGACTTCGTCCATCTTTCCTTCAATCATTGCTGGAAAAGAGAAAAAAAAAAATATCAGCTTTCCAAACTAATATTATAATTAAATGATACTTAACAGCCTACCTGCCTGTTAGCCTGTAATACAGGTTTATCTTAGTACACGCATCATACTTTGTAATAACATTATTTCTAAGATTTTCACTGTATTTTACCATTTTTTAATTTTTTTTACATACATTCTTACATCTTAATGCGTAGACTCTGACCAATGAAAGTTGTCCAAGAAAAAAGGCGGCAATTTAAAAAAATCATGAGCTGTCCACCCACTGCTTAAGCGGAGCCGATACTATTTAATATTCAAGACATATTATGCGATACTTACATCAGTATTTCATATTTATATAATAATTAGACATGTTATATTGTATTTAGAAGTGAAATAAAATATTCAACAGATAATAATTCGTGGACAGCTTTCGTTGGTCAAACTCTAACTGAGATTGCGCAAAGAGCGTTATCACACTGACGATTTGCGAGTGTGCGGTTTGGATTTGCGAGTGTGATATAGCCCTAACGGCTGAACAGATTTCGATGAAATATAGGACACGACAGACTGTACACTGAAGAAAGTAATTAGGTATGTACTTACAGGAATATTTATCAGTTTTCTCCTTCAACACGAGATCCTCAGCGAAGGCGCTGGTGACTCCAACCTCAGAGATGTCGACTGTGATGCCCTCGTCAGTGAAGTTGACGCTGATCTTACTGAACTGCCGGAAGTCGGTGCCGGACTTTACTACGTATTTGTTGTTTATCTGGAATAAAAGACTCAAGTATTCAAGACAATTGCGACCAGTGTGCGTGTACAGAGTGTTTCTTTTCCATACCATTTTTTTTTTTTTTGTGAATTTTTTACAAAAAAATAAAAAATGTTATTTTTTTATTGCCTTTATAGACGATATACTATTGCAGGTAACGTTATACTGTATATTATAAATTATTAATAAAAGTTGTAAAACTAAAACCAAACTACGATAAAAAAGTCAATCAACTAAAAAGGTATAAACAAGACATCACGGACAGACAAATTAAAAATCCGGACTTTTTACTTAATTGACTTTTTTGTCAAATTCAAATTCAAATTCAAATATTTTTATTTGTAGAACATAGGTAAATACAGATGTCAATATTAATAAAAGTGAACACTATGTCTTGCCGTCAACGGCGCACAAATATTCTAATAGTTTCAAATTAATTATTAATAAATACAACAAAACATTTAAATTAACAATTTAACATAACAATTCAATTCAAAATTAATACATTAAAAAACATTCATTATTTCAATAAATTATCATATCAATATTATATTATATCACATAAAAACATAGAAATCACATAGAAACATCGTCGTAGTTGGTTTTTAGTTATACAACTTTTATTTTTATAAATAGATAAGAAGGTAAAAATTCTTAAACTAGTAAAAAATATTAAATACACATAAACATAACAAAGAGTATTCTATTCTAAATATTTATTGAGTTCTGACTAATTCTAGAACAGCCTTATTTCCGATATTGTGGTTTTTAAGAGAAAAGATGCTGGAAGAAATTTCTTAAAAAATAAGCAGTACCTTTGTACTCATATCATAATTATGTCATATCTCTTTGTATTTTACTGTGTGTACATAAATAATAAATAAATAAAGATACTTACATGTAACACTTCATACACATGGTCGTGTCCTCCCAGTATGAGGTCGATATCGTTGCATCCCTCGGCTAACTTTATGTCATTCGGTGTCCGCATGTGTGTTAGAGCTATCACGTATTCACAACCCTGTAAAACAAAGTAAAAAAAAAAAAAACATTTTTTGTTTTAAATAAGGCTTTTTTATAAGAGGAAAAATATTTCAGGCCTTGAATGTAACAACAAAGTTATAGATTAGGAAAATATAAAAAGAATTCTAGTATAAATAAATGTTTGGTTTTTAAAAGCTGATTTAGTACAAACAATCAACAAAAAAACCTTAGCAATTCCCAAGTGTGTTGGGGTCGGGTTCCAGTCTAACCGGATGCAGCTGAATACCAGTATTTTAAATGAAGCGACTGCCAATCTGACCTCCACAACCCAGTTACTGGGTAACCTGATACCTCTTAGTAAAACTGTTTGTCAGACTTTCGGCTTCTGACTACCCGAAACGACAATCCGATCAAAAGAACTTTAACTATCCTAACTAACATTATAAATGTGAAAGTGAGTTTGTTTGATTGTTACGCTTTCATGCTAAAACGGCTGAACTGAAATTTGGAACAGGGGTAGACCGTGACCTGGAATAGGACATAGGATACTTTTTATTTATTTATTTAAAGGCTTACCAACTAAACACATACACAGCTTAACCGAAAGTCCTTGCCATAATAAAGATCTGGCATGTATCTAAATTACAGGAAAGCACGGCACTTAAAATTAGCGTACAGAATATTTTACAAGAAAAACATAAAAAATTAAACATTTATATAGGTGTATACAATATATAAGTGTTTAAGTACACTTACATAAGTGTATACACTACCATAAACATCAATTAAAAAAATAAAATAAACTAGTTATAAATTAAGTAACCAATAATGCTTTTTGGTATTAACACTACATTTTATTAATTATATTTCTCTTAAATAAACACAATTTACCACCGAAAATATCAAGCTCGCAACTGTGAAACAAGTCATTGCATCTTCTGAGGATATAGGAAAGAGGCGCGTTGTATCCGTATTTGTTTCGAATAGATTTAATAGAGAAAGGTCGAAAATTTTGAACCCTGGCAGACGGTCTAGGCACATTCATGCACAATTGACTCACCAAATCCGGGCAATCGACACCCTGATTTATAACTTTAAACAAGAAAGTCAAACCTAAGAAGTCTCTGCGCCATTGTAACGGTTTCATTTTGAAATGACTCAGCCTATCATCATAGTGATTGATTGTGCGTTGAACACCAACTATTGCCGCGAGCCTCCTAACAAACCGCCTTTGAATATTTTCTAGGCGTTGAATATTGTTTTGGTAGGTAGGATACCAAATGATTGAGCAATATTCAACGTGGCTAAAAATATAGGGATTTTAATGCGGACAGAGATCTAAACTGCTTTGTGTTTCGATTAATAAAAGACAACATTCTTAAAGATTTATTTATAGTGTTGTTTACATGTTGTTTATCCCGATATTTGCACGTAATCAAGACTTACGCGGGTGAAAACGCGGGGCGCAGCTAGTCGGTTATAAGTAAAATCTACTTCTTGTAGCTAGTTGGCAAGTTGATGTTTCATATGGACACTTGTATACTTACTTCTTGTTTCAATTGCGAGGCTAGCTTCGTGCCAGCTTGTACGAAGTCTATAAAAGTCACCTCTTCTGGGTTTATCGTTGCCAACGTCTCCAGCCATTCCTGTCGACAACAATCATTATTGTGTTAAATATTATAGCACTATTTTCTAAATGTTTGATCAATTTTCTGATCTATCTGCATCAAATTTCATGTTAGCTAATGTGTTTGATTTGACTTAGGCAAGCAATCATAATAGAGGGGCAATTCCGGTTATTTTAATAACATTCGCATTTTAATCACAGTCCTAATCTGTCAATTTTTTTTTACATTTGAGGAGAATTATAATTTTTCCTTTATTTCATTTTAAATAATTATTTATAATTTTATATACAGGGTGTTAGGGTAGACACCGATAACCTTGAAACTAGTGGTTTGGTGTCATCTATAATATACTTTTTCTATGGGACCAACTTTGAAATCGCAGAAAAAAAATCAGCTGTTCCATACATTTTGTCGATTTAAGTGAACACAAATGTATGGAACAGCAGATTTTTTTTTCGCGATTTCAAGCTTGGTCTAATAGAAAACGTATATTATAGATGACACCAAAACAATAGTTTCAAGGATAACGATGTCTACCCTAACACCCAGTATTTAATTTTAATACATTTTTAAATATTTTTATAAAAAACATTTAAAAATATAGTAGCCCATCGGCATCAGGATCAGGGTCCAAGCTGCCTCAAGTCAAGGCTCTAGAGAGAGGAACCTCCTCACTATGCGTGCCGTGTCCAAGAGTACTGCTATCTGAATCAAGCCCTTGACCCAGGCGCGCAATGAGAGCCTCCTGAGGTGTTGGTCGAGGCTCTCCGCTATTAGGCCATTGACCGTAACGATTATCGGTACAATGATTGCAGAGTCCACGTCCCACATGTCAACAACCTCGTGTGCTAAGTGAAGGTACTTGATTTGTTTATCTTTCTGAAGAGAAATATTATGAATACATTAAATAATTGACAATTATTATTATGACAATTTCATTAGTCTTTGAGATGAGGTTGCGACTAGATTTTGTAGTAATAGATTAATTATCATTCGTATTCACTGTTAGCAAGAGAATTCTCATTTAGCATTTCGCAAATGAAGTGTAGTTGCGACATTCTCTGAAATGCTAAGTGAATTTATTCGTAATTTTTCAGAGCACACGCAGCGGTAGATATACTTAAATAAATAATACACGCCAGTATGTACGCAATAAATACACGCCAGGAGACGTCCTAAGGCGAACGCACTTTTTAATTCGCATATTAACAAAATTCACATACTTCATTACTATCAATTATCGTCATATTATCTATTAGCATAGCAGTAGCAATCATCACGCTAAGATAAAGAATTCACATGCTAATGAAATTAATGAAAAATCGCATTACTTGCCATTACTAAGATTTTGAACATTTTAATTACGGGAATTGGACTTCAGACAACCCGACACTTGACAGCAGATTTACTTGTCCAAGACTGGGTTTTTATTTTAAGAAACCGGAGGGCACTATGATTTTATTATCATTTATATATTTAAAATAACTTGGATGCTTATGATACCTGTTCCACGAGCCCAATGAAGCCAATCTTGTGCCCGTTGCACATGAGCGCGTGTGTGATCTTGCCATCACCCAACGGTCTGCCCGTCTCGTTGTCAATCACGTTGGACATTAGCCACGGGAAGTTGCACTGGGCTACCAGCCCTGATAGTACTTCTAGGCCGAAATCTGAAATGGTAACAATCGTTGAAATGTCTCTCTGGAATTAAAGTCTTAGTAGCATGTGTTCTGTTCTTGTGTCTCACCACGTTTAGCATAATCTAATCAGCCTATAACGTTCCCACTGCTGTGACACACGCCTCCTTTCTGTGAGAGGGAGTGGGCTACAGTAATCCACCACGCGGGCCCAGTGCTAGTTGGTGACGTATGTCACATGTCTTTGATTTTTGTTTTGTTCTATGACATGTCATAGGGGTGGTTAATAAAACGTATAGCGTCAAAAAATAACACGTTATGTAAAAATAGCATCTAGCGTTTGCTAGATCGAATATTACTTCGCGCTAGAATATAATATTTCAACGCGCACAGCGGCAGCGGAGCCAGTGGAACGGGATAGCAATATAGTCTTTAGCGTTTGCTAGATCGAATATCACTTCGCGCTAGAATATAATTTTCAACGCGTACAGCGGCAGCGGAGCCAGCGGAACGGGATAGCAATATAGTCTTTACAACTCTTACACAGCGCGTCGCGCTCGCGCATTGGGCGAACTCGGGCGGCAGTCGACCCGCGTCAGCTCACTCATTACGTATTCGTGTTGTTGGTAGAAAAAAGGCTCGCGAATTGCGATCTTTTTTAGTCTTTTTAACCGACTTCTTCAAAAAGGAGGAGGTTCTCAATTCGTCTATATGTCTTTTTTTTTTTGTGTGTGTATGTTACGCGATTACTCCGCCAATTATGAATTGATATTGATGATTCTTTTTTTGTTTGGTAGGTCATGCTTCAGAGGTGGTCCCATATAAATTTTATTAACTTTGCTTGCGTAGTTTTTGAGTTAGCTTCAATAATTATGTATTTTTTGTAAATTGTAATTTTGTTGTTGTTGTGTAACTAGAGTGTAGTACTGTAAATATAATACTTCTCATGTTTCGTACGTTCGACAATCGACATGTTCGTCATACTATTGTAAATATTGAGTGTTCGTTTTTATGAACTGTAAATAAATAGGTAGGAATTGTATTACTGACTGAGAATCAGAGTGACAGTGTGAATAATGTGATTTGTAAATAGATTTTAGATTATTAATTAGGTAGAACCTTTGGATTGCTCAACTATTAAAGAATTAGGTTAGAAAATGCCTCCTCGCCATGATTTACCGATTTAGAACTTTTTCGATAAGCCTTGGCCTGGAAAGTATGAAGGAAAGTTCATTGATTTCTAACGCTTCATGAGATAATATTATATTCTTTCGTATAAAGCACGTTGCGAGATAACATTCATCGCGCATCAGCAAGTCCGTCTAGCGCGTTGCCAAATAAAATGATAGCGTATCCGTGTTTAGACTACGGCCGAGTTTTGTTATAACGATAGCATATAAAATAGCGCGCTAGAAAAATATAGTTTATAGTCTATAACACGATTGTAGTTTCTAGTGGATTTGAACATCACTAGTCATGACATTCCTCACGATTTTTCCTTCACCATTTTGAGAGCAGTGGTGATGAAGTAATTTGCACAAAGTAAAGCGCTTGTCAGGGTTCGAACCTATGATTTGCAACTCGTTAATAGATGGTTGATGGATATATGTCTCCGAATTTTAGTTTCTAAGATATGCCAGTTTCTTTTGGATCAATCTACCTGCCTTTTCCCAACTATGTTGGGGTCGGCTTCCAGTCTAACCAGATGCAGCTGAATACCAGTATTTTACATGGAGCGACTGCCTATCTGACCTCCACAACCGTTTTGTTCACCGTTTTGGATGTGGTGATAAAATATATTACACTAATTAAAGTGCCTGCTTGGGTTCGAACCCACGACCTTCTCGTTACTCGTACGTCGGGTCCGATACCACTAGGGTCACAAATGCTCTCGGTCTGTTTATTTACAGGAAACTGCGATCACCAACACAACTGTCAAGTACAAAGTGATAATGACAAATGGCTCTCCTTTGAGTGTTTCCGTTCATTAGGCTGTCATCTTTATAGTGATCGTGTAAAAACGGCTACATTTATATCTTATATTTATTTATTGCATGCAGACAATAATATACTTTGTTAGATCTTATCAGTAAGACTTTCACTCACCAAAGTCATGGTTCCCAAACACGGCACAATGCGTTCCGATTTCATTTAGAACCGGCACCATTTGCTCGCCTTTTGTGAACGTGCTCACTGGAATAAGAATGCATTCGTTAGTAGGTAAATGGTGTTATTATTCACACATGTGTATTTTTAACCCTACTACGGCGAACAACTTACACATGCTAGGTGAGAACACATCTCCACTGAACAGTACTAAGGGGTTCAAATGCTGGAGCGCCTTAACAGCTGTGCTGAACCTTAAGGCACCTCCCACGGGCTCTGTGTCTGAAAGAGAATTAGTACAGAATTAGCGAGCTATGAAAACCTATAAACCAGAGAATCATTATCAGTTAACCAAAAGACGTCCACAGCTGGACAAAGGTCTCCACAAAGGTTTTTCGCATCCAGCAGGATCGCTACTAATATTTATTTAAGGCGAAAGCTTCAGAGTACCCCGCGAAATTCAAATTTTCTTACGGTTTTTGCAATTTGCAAAAACAGTTGGCAGTATCAGTTTGTATGTTGATCTAAATATGGTTCGCGGTCGTAACAAATATGGATGCACTGAACTATAAACATTTTAATCAGAAATACAACTCTCTAAGTTTATATAAGTGTATTGAATGACTATTTCATGAAATCATGACATTTGGCACTTATATGAACTTAAGGAGTTGTATTGCTGATTCTAATGATTATAATTCTGTGAATCCATATTTGTTACCACCGCGAATCATACTTATATCAACATACATCCTGATACTGACTTGAAATTTCAAAAAACGTAAGAAAATTTGAATTTCGCGCAACTAGATGAAAGTTGCCGAGAGTCGAGCAGAATGGCGTGCTTTTGTCCAGCAGTGGACTGCTATAGGCTGATGATGATGAAGTAGGAAAGAACATCATTCATTTTGTGCTAAATTATTAAAGTTTATTTATTGCTAAATTATTACGGCCAAACAAAAAAAAATATATATTCCGTTAGAACATGTGATTCTCTTCACTTTTCACTATCAGACCAAATCTGTAGGGCAATTCCCTGCGCAGTTATACGATTTTGAAAAATACTGTTTTCAGTATGTTTTAGTTAAAATAATTAATAGTTATCCAATTAAAGTAATAGCTTGTAGTAATAAAAAATGAAGAGAAAGACGTACTCTTTAAGCCGCGTTTCCACTAGGCAACATTTGGCGCGCGACACGTGACGCTCAACATGTACGGCAACGCTGCACAACAGCGCGCGACGTTGCCAGCTGGCGCGCAACATGACGCGCGGCTTGTTGTTTGTTAGAAGCGTAGACGGACAACGTTGTTCAACAAAAGTTCCGCGCTGACTTTCAACATGTTGGGCAACATGTTGCGCGTCAATTGTTGCCTAGTGGAAACGCGGCTTTAGGAATAAGTATAGCTTTTTTTTTTGTTCGGCACTTTCACAAATATAGCCCAAAAATGTATGGACGGTGAATGATCTCCTTTATATTATTTTAAAACGTGTTTAATACTTACTGGTTGTCTGTTCGATGTTATAGACATCATTAAAGTGTATGATGACGACCTCATCAACCATTCCTTTGCCGGCAAGCTGACTGACGGCGCGCCTGCCCACCTGACGAACTTCTAGCGATGCCTGGAGGTAGCAGGAGTATGTTAGGATAGGTGCAGAAGAAGACGTGTAGTGATGACCCGTACGTATGAAGATAGGGATGTGTCCTAAGCGTTTCGAAGTCAAGACCCATGATCAGGATAATATGCATGATAATTGATAAGAGACTAGCTTTTAGTTTTTGCATGAAAACCTGATTGTAGAAGAGTATCTTACCTATGTGGATAGACGAGTAAAGTCCTACCTATTATGGGTTTTTGAAAACCTGCGTTTAAATTGACGGGAAGGTAAGAATCGACCAGTGGCAGCATTCAATGAAAGCAATGATGATAAGTCGATTCTTGATGTTCTGTTTTAATTTTTACATCAACATCATCTGCCTAGCCGAGGAGCTCGTGGCTAAGTAATAACAGCCGCTTGGGTCGATCTATCAGGTTAAGCTACGCTTGCCGGGGTTGGTCCGTGGATGGGTGACCATTTTCACATATCGAGACTCCTCCGTGTCTCGGAAAGCACGTTAAGCCGTTGGTCCCGGTTGTCATTTGTGGATCTTTGTCATTACGAGTCGGTCATTACCAGTCGTTACGAGTCGTCAGAAGCCCGAAAGTCTGACAACCAGTCTAATCAAGGGGTATCGTATTACCAAGTTGCTGGGTTGTGGAGGTCAGATAGGCAGTCGCTCTATGTAAAATACTGGTATTCAGCTGCATCCGGTTAGACTGGAAGCCGACCCCAACATAGTTGGGAAAAGGTTAGGCAGATTGATTGATCATCTGCCTAGCCTTTTCCCAACTATTTACTACTACCAACTACTTTATGTTTAGATCTTATTTTGTACCCACATTAATTGCAAAATAAATGATTTCTGATTTCCGAACTATGTTGGGGTCGGCTTCCAGTCTACACGGATGCAGCTGAATACCAGTATTTTTCGTGAAGCGACTACTTATCTGACCTCCACCCTCCCCAGTTTCTATGTAACACGATACCCCTTAGTAAGACTCGTTGTCAGACTTTCGGGCTTCAGACGACCCGTAACGACTGTCAAAGATCTACAAATGACAGCGGGACCAACGGACCAATGGTCAATTTTCATTTATTATACAATTATAAAAGTATTTACATATTTTTTTTGTGAATATTTGATGTCATCGTAATGCCCTTTCATTTGATATGTCACACGGTACAGTTTGCAAAACGTTTTTTTTTTTGCCGCCCAAAAGTGCCCTCATATTCAAAATCCATTTATTTACTTTACTCGTGTTTGGGTCACAAAAATATATGTCCCGATCTACAACCCTAAATCCCGATTTGGTTAAACTTCTGCCCCGATTTAAAACAAATCGGGGCAACACTAATCGGGACACAAAAAAATACACTTTGATTGTCATTGAAAATATTGTGCCATTTTTGGAGCGGCGCCGGCGCCGGCTTCAAGTCTTTATTTCGCACTGTTGCCTTCACTACTTCTTTGACTTCACATTCTTCTACATAGAGGTGATCCACGTAGAAGTACGTTTCAATTTTTTGATTTTCAATCACGTTAACCATTGACGCGTAAGTGAATGAGTCACCTTGGACATGTATTGATTGCAAATCGGGACGCTTCCCCAGACACCTGAAAATCGGGACATCTGGCAACGCTACTTCCATCTGACCTCTACACAACCCAATTCCTACGACCACCCCAAATGCAGACCACATAATTATATTGCTAATAGGTCAGTTTCCATTCCCAGCATCTAAATCTCACACTATCTATCTGCCTAGCCTTTTCCCAACTATGTTGGGGTCGGCTTCCAGTCTACACGGATGCAGCTGAATACCAGTATTTTTCGTGAAGCGACTACTTATCTGACCTCCACCCTCCCCAGTTTCTATGTAACACGATACCCCTTAGTAAGACTGGTTGTCAGACTTTCGGGCTTCTGACGACCCGTAACGACTGTCAAAGATCTACAAATGACAGCGGGACCAACGGCTTACCGAAGCGGAGGAGTCTTGCTATGTAAAAATGGTCACCCATCCACGGACCAACCGCGTCAAGCGTAGCTTAACCTGATCGATTTGTTTTCATTTTCACATAAAAAGATCGTAATCTCACTGGAATTAACTAACTACTTTCCAAGCTAAACGGACAACAACGATCCCAGCCTTCTAAAATATCCATATCCTACGGATGCTCATTCTCACAGCACTTGCTACACGTAGTGGGGACATTGGGAAGTATCGTAATGGCGGTTAGGGTGCAAGGCGAAGGTCATATCAATACGAGAGCGGTTAGCAGTGTCGGAGCGGATTTATTACTGTGTTGTGGGTAAATACGTACTGCGTATTAGGATTCTTCGTCTTTCAAGTCGATGGATTTGGTTTGCCTATACCTTGCGCCAGATAAACGCGGAATAAAAGTTGTTGACGCGTTGTACCAATATGCAGAGAAAATGTTAAGGCAGTGTCGCTAACACGATCAAAACAAACGTATCGCGGTACGAGGCGTCCTTGGCGTGTGCACGTGATATTTTTTTTTGTTGGCATTTAAGTTTCGAGACAAGTGGGTTTAATGACTTTTATCTACACCCATGCTATAAATCCTCTATAAAAGTTTCTGAAACAGTTAGCTTATTGCAAACATTAAAACACTGGTTGTTTTAATGTTGTCATAGTAACCATAATATCATCCGAACGGGTGTTATAATGTTGTACTAAATTTCATAATGCAACTCATTTCGAAAAAAAGAACATTGTCATGCAGTCGCGTTTCACTAACAAAGCAGCGTAATTTAAAACAAAAAAACATCTATGTTATCCGAGTTCAAAAATTCGAATTCACGTGCGTCGTACTCGTATCCCACCATTTTTGTTGATATTAGTATTGCAAATTACGTTTTATAGAGGATCCATATCATGGGTGTAGATAAAGTCTTGTATGCAACTGTAAATAATTAGGTATTAAAACACTCATGTGATACTATTATCCACATTCGTGTTTTAATACCCCTTATTATATAACAGTTGCATAAATAACTGTTATTCCACGGTTATCTGGCGCAAGGTATAGTAGGTGGCTTACTGGCTAAGATGTTTTTTTACTAATGGCTAACTGGCTAATTTAATGGCGACATCTGTGGTGTTTTTTAGGGTGCTCAAAAGTGCAGGTGGACTCTTTGGACACATCAACATTGGAGATATGGTTTGATCAGGAACACCGCACTCGCACTGGGTATCAGAGGGATCTGTTATCTCAAATTTTGATAAGAATTTGGATTACTGGGGAGTCTTTTTCCAACTCTTGGTAAACTGGGAAGCGATGAAGGGTTATTTTGATGGTTGGCTTTTATAGCCCGAAACCGGAACCAACGACGCCATCTTGTTTCTTCAATACATTTCACGAAACAATTTTAGGTACAAAAATGTTTACCAACAACGCCCCCATGCGAGCGTCGAAAGATCCTATAGCACTTTATTAACTTTGACATCTATTTTTTTTATTTGTGCAAAGAAGGGAAGGCCAAGTTTGCTGTTTATAGGCCTATGGCGTTATCATCCGAATGTACAGGCATGATAATTATGAAGATGATCTGCGGCCCTTGACAAAGTGACATTCTATCTGCGATAACGTTGATGGAAAAGGCAAAAATGTATAGAACTGACATAGGCTATCGAAAAGCTTATGTGAATCCTGTTTAAAGTCGTTGTAGAAATACGAAACGCTTTCGAAGCGATTGTCACTTGTCTCTAGGCCCTCTGATCATGATCTGAAGAAAAGATCGGGGACATCTAGGTTCAGCATTCACTGTATTGCATTAATATCAGAAAATAAGCCTTAAACTAATAGATAAAATGAGTTATCTATTATCTATTAGCCATTCCAATTTGTTAACCGACTTCTTCATATTTATTCGAATTTCCGGCCTATTAGTTTTCAAGCAGGACGGACAATCAAAGGGAATAGAGTGTTAATTAAACGTCCTGAACTCAACGTGGGGACTGAATTCCTAATTGAAGCCCATTTCATTTGAATGTATTGAATTAGACAATAATTGTAACAAGTGCTCTTTACAATCAGCGCCTCCATGAAATGCAAATAATGGTGTGCGAGTTCTTTTGTTTTTCTTATAACGCGACATCATGATCTATGGTTGTATTTGAATTTGAATATTATTTTCTAAACAAAACACGGCGTATTATTGACGCTTATCAGTATTATAATAAGCAGTGATAGGAATAGGTAGTGCCTATTTGCCTAAACTTCGAAGAACAGAGACAAGAAACGGAGACTTCCTTAGGACAAATTTTTTTCCGGGACATCTGTCCCGAAATTCGGGACAACACTTTTAAATACATTAAAAAAATATGTTATTTGGAATAAGTAATTCGTCTATATTTACCTAAAGTTTGCGACTAGACATAACATAATAAATAACATTCACAGTCGTTCCAACCATAAAATTTTCAGTTTTTTTTTTTTTGGAGATTATTTTGTAAATGACTTGTTGATCTTAATACTATGAATCACAATGTTTGTATAAGGAGCCGTACACGTTTCGAAGTAAATATCTTCTTTCTAGCTCACTCTCGGCTACGTTTAATGAGATTTCTAAAGTTCAAATGTATAATTGAAAAAAAAAAGACATTTTGTCTTTAAAATAATAAAACGGTAATTTTTATAATTTTAGCATTCTCTATAGTAGGACGAATTTATCATTTCAAAAACAAACAGTACCTATTTGTATTTTATCTTAATGAAATATATTTCTAAAGTATATTTAAAAATGTGCATGATATTAAAATAATGGCCTTATCACATTGTTTAGTAACACACTTAAACTTTAAAAACATCATTTAATCTTTATCTAATCGAAAGTACAATACGACTTTTACGGCAGCGCATTTCGTTATCTATTCTTAGAAATTACAAAAAGAAACCGCCATGGTCGCATACCTGTTCGGACGAATTACTTATTCCAAATAACATATTTTTTTAATGTATTTAAAAGTGTTGTCCCGAATTTCGGGACAGATGTCCCGGAAAAAATGTAGTCCTAAGGAAGTCTCGTCTCTGTTCTTCGAAGTTTAGGCCTATAGGCACTACCTATTCCTATCACTGATAAAGGACACGCAAATAATATAAAAACATACGTCCCTTACGTATGTTTTTATATTATTTGCGTGTCCTTCGGCCATATTATTTATTATAATAAACCGTCTATAAAAAAGACCTATTGCCCTGAATTCAATGCATTCACTATTTATGTAAATATGGAGTTTACTGCGTTAGCTTAAGGGGGATGCACTAAGGTAGCTCGCGCAATTCTAATCTTACGCTTTTTGCAATTTTCACATCAGTGTCAGGCTAAAGTACTTAGGATTTGCGGCCGTAACAAATATGACAGAATTTTACTCATTAGTATCAGCTAATCAGAAATACAACTCGATCCTAAAGTCAGAATTTGGCTTAGATTTAATATGAACTAACTAGAACTGACCTGCAAATTGCAAAAAAACTTAATAAAAATTTAATTTCGAAGGCTTCCCTGGCGCTATCGCCTTAGGCTCAGTGTACATTGCCCCGGAACGGAGTGGAAGCGAGTTTTTGTAACGATATTTACATATCAAAATGAATTTTAAGTCAATATTTTTTAACGTACAAACTAGGTTCGAGCTGTTTGCTGCGGGAATTCCCGAGAATGCGCGAAAATCTTCGGGGTACGAAATACCTGTTTTTCTACTCATAATTAGTTTTTGTACGTTACACAATTGACATAAAGTTCATTATGCTTTGAGCCAATTTCGTGACAAAACTCGCTTCCATTCCGTTTTGCGGCAATGTAAATAGAGCCTTAATAGAATTTATTACGTTTGCTAAAATGGGTATAGAAATGGCTGCTACACTATTTAAAGTAGGATTATCCTTCCGTTTCATTCCAATGCTATTTACACAGAAAATGTGTGAACATGAGGCTAATCCCATGCTCACCTAGCTACAATACGTACAGTCAACGTCGTAAATAACTGAAAAATACGTTATGGTAAAAAAAAAAAAAAAAAATATGCTGACTTTACTCGATACATATTCGTGTCGTGAGTGATTAAGTTTTTTCATAGAACAATTTACTTGAGTCGGTATCAAATCATTCATCTGTCTGTGAGCCTTTTCTAGCACTTGTAACATTATAATTAATCTAAATTAATTTAAATCATGCAAGACAACATTTACAAGACGACATTTCTTTCATGCATGGTGCGTCTACAATAATAGGTACTTATTATGTGATTTTACGCCTTCGTAGTCAGGGAATTCAATTGTTTAGCAAATTGATTTAAATTCAAATCACACTGCCATATTTGACAGTTGCATGAATTGGGAAATTGACGTAGTATTTCAATTTGATAAACAATTCATTTTCCTTACTGTACTTTGATACTTTCTTAAAGGCTGAGGAAACGCTGCATTGCTTTTGAAAGTGTTGAATTCTACGTTCATTCTGCCAACCTATTCTGTAAAAATCTCAGCGCGAAAACTTTGGTGAAGTCAGCTGTCAATAGTGTCAATCCCTAGCATCAGATGGAATGAAAACTCACTTCATGCACACTTCACTTATGGTTGATTTCACGGTGAAATTTTTACAGAGTAGACCAGCTGATCATTTTTATGTCAATGTATGTAGGTATAGTGTAGTGTAATTATTTATTCCATACATTTTTGACACCGACAAGAGTTATGTGGTCTCTTGAGTAATCAAAATTCCAGTCACTGCGGGTTTTACACTGATCACGTTTTGGCCCAGAGTCCACTGACAAAAAGGCTATTCTCAACATGGTCTGGGATAATTATACTATAAAAACTTACTATAAAAAATTTAATGGTCAATTCCAGTAACCGGTTGTCCCGGATGAGTAGTTTAAGGTAGGTATTTATAATAAAAATGCTTTGCACCAAATTAATAATTAACTTGGCCTTGATGGCCATTAATTAGAGTCGAAATTGCCCAATCTGTACGGTAAGTACAGTCGTTGCCAAAGTGGCTCGACCGAATCCTCTAGGAAAAAACTATATGCAAAGCTGCAAGGTATCACCGCTCTAGGCGTGGGCCACACAGAAGGGACATGAGACGTGGACGGGACGCAGACGAGGCAATAGTACGCAGATGGAAAAGCGATGCGCCTGCGTCTTATCCGTTCTTTCATGTTTAGTGCCAGATCTCGTTAATACATTTTGTATGAAGAATAATGAAGATCCGTGAAAGAAACGCTGCGTCTGCGTTCCGTCCACGTCTCACGACACTTTTATGTGGTTCGAGCCCTGCAAAATAAAATGCGACCATCACTGAGCGTAGTTATGCAAGTACAACGCCGGAAGTGCGAAATTATGAGCTAAATACGACAACTATGTGTGAACAGAACATTAAAAGCATGTATTACATTATTTTCTACTAAATACGTTGGCGTGGTTGAGTTTGCTGTCTCTTGTATAGGATTACAGTTTTTGGGATAGATAAAAACGATACAGTTTATGTCGCTACATAGCTTTTAACGAAAATCATTAGTGGTATCATGTCATAAACGAAACAGACAGCTGTGCTGCTGGGGAGTTTCTTGCACCACTTTTTCGTCTCAGCTAAAGCACTAGGAAGTGGTGAAGGGGGTTTTGAGGGACTGTTTTACGGAATTTTAAAAGTTCAAAAAGTGAGCTTATTCTCAGCCTAGTTTGAATAAATGACTTTAAATTTAATTTAAAGGTAAATGATAGTATAATTCAGACAGACCTTTGAAAAGTAACATGTAAAACTTGTGTAAAACCAACATTTAATCGCATCGACAATATTGTCACGTAATCTTTGCAAAAAATATTTTCCGCAACCTATATCTACATACATTCGTGTAGGTGTAGCCTACCCTATTGCTAAGAATAGATCACCGACATAATCTTTTTTTTTTTTACAAAATAATAAATATATTCCTGTAGCGTAGATGTGATAGGATGTCACTGAGGTTGCACTGAGAGAATACATTAGGTACTCAGGAATTCCTATTCTGAATTGTATCGGAACGTTCAAAGAGCTTCATATTTAATTTTCGGGGATTCAGATAGGCATCAATGTTGAAACCAGCCAAAGGAAGGATGAAATTACTGATGCTATGCTGAAGCTAGCACATATTATAGACAAGCCAATAAAATTTCAAATGAAGGTCAATATGAGAGCACATTTAAGCTGAATATCACGTGCGTACGTCTTATAACAGTTCATTAAGAAGAACGGGTCGTTTTCATGTCCGCGTGCGATGGGACGAAAGCTACGTTAAAGTATTTAACATTTTATTAGATTACGTGACAGTAGTCTTGCGAAAAAAAAAAATTTGGACCCACTTTTCACAAATGTATTGAGTTCATATACAACAAACCGTTCGAAATTAAAATGAGACTTCATATTTGACATAATGAGAGCGCTTTATTAATGGAAATTTTAAGCCAGTATATATAAATGAGGAGTGAACTGTCTAGTGCGTAGGCGATGGGTGGAATATTTTCTGAACTACACCTCTTTTTTTGTCAAATCAATCATTGTCGTTGTTATCTGACATAGATACGACAAAAAAATTAATACAAGCGTAGTGTGACTGCCAAATAATATACATTTGTTAATAACAGCCTAATCTAAGGTCTTTTTACATCACATGGCGTAAAAAATGTGCCATAAGCTTCTATAATAACTAACTATAGCTAGCATAGCTTTTTTTTCTGTCAAACAGGCATCTCATAATTTTGCGTATACTACGCAACTAAGCAGGAGTTTTGAAATACTTACACGTGTTTGAATATGACATCAAAATAAAAGCTAAGCGTGGTAGCGTTTCTTATAAGTTTTACAATTATAATCATGATATTATTTTTAGGAAGACCAGTAAATCATCGGAATAGCAATAAGGATTTTAAACATATTTCGCTGTCATCTGCATCTAGCGAATATTTAGAGCGAAACAAAGAAATATTAATTCGGCGGCCATCACGACTGGCTGTCATCCTGTCATATTTTTTTCGTTCTTTCAAGGAATCATCGGTAAAACGAAAGAAAGATAAAATTGGCATCGGAAGTAGGTAGGTAATAGGAAATTAATATTGGTATTTACAGAACACTTTAAGAATCCAGACAAACTGTAACCACGCCAACATGTTTAAATCTGCACCGAACATCTTTGCCACTCTGAGCACGTCTACGCAGTCACGGTAAGGCATATGAAGAGGTTTTGAAAAGTGGAGGACGAAGGAGACCCGCTAAGCTGCAGTATCACATAAATGGATGACATTAGGGATCATTTTTGCTAGACCGTGCCTGAAATTAGCCGAGCCGAGCCCATGATTAAGGCGCTTTTTTTTTTATGTGGTTGGGAAATCATCAAGTGACTTCTCCCGCTCTGGGCGGAGCGAGCGGAAGGGCGTGTCAGACTTTTACTGACTAAAACCCACCCTTGTTCCTTCAGTTGCCTGTTGCCAGGGTCCCGGTATCCCTTTCGGACTATTCCGCAACCCTGGCAGGATGATTTAGGCGCTGCTTTACCATGAAAATTTGTCTCGTGACGGCTCGGTCTAGCATAAATCATCCCTGTGTGACCGTTAAACCTGCGCAAGCACAACCGTCAGAGCAGCATTGATGTCCAACAATAAAACCCGTGCCTGTTTCAGCCATCCGACGACAGACCGCACCCCGTCCGTCACTTCTCCTGGAACGTCGACACTCGTAGATTCTATCAGAGAGCTCCATCGAGACCGGAGCGCCGCTTGTGCCGCGAAAGACGCCATGGCGCGGACTGAACGCACTATTATAAGCATTGTGGTGTTAAAAAAACTATACGTATATTTTTCTCGGTTAACGTTTTGTTATAACTGTTTTGCGTATTGAACGCATTATTATAAGCATTGTGGTGTTATAACATCATTTTTCTAATTGCACTAGGTTTATTGTTCGTTATAATTGTTTTATAGTCATTTGTTTTATTATTATTTGTTGCACTAAAGTCATTCTTGTGCCCTGGAAGTGTGGGTTTTGTCACATATTGTTCTTGATTTAGGATGAAACTCAAACTTAGTATCTAGTTACATTTTCACTATAATTTTGGCTACTTGTGTGTTGGTCGTGTTTTTTGGTTATGGTGTTTAGTATTTAACTATTCTATAAGTTACATTTTCATACAAATGCAGAAGGAAAATCTCTCATATTCTAGGGAATTAAAGTTCAGTTCAGGTTCAATTCAACATCAAAGATTTTATTAAATTACAAAACTAATTCTAACTTTAGTCCAACCAATGAGTCAGGTGATATATTTATACCTATATTCTGAGCTAAGTAACGTTCTTAATACAAATTCACAACTTAGACTCGGTTTTTACGTAAGTTTTGTAAAAGAAACTTTACTTTTGTCGGAATAAAGTTCGAAATTGAATGAAAATGGCTTGATGGTTTAAACCTAGGTATGGTTTAAGCCTAGGAGCGCTAATATTATATTAGTCACACCTATACTCCATTTGAAATAAGATTAGACGTATAGATAAGCCTTTTTTACATTCCGTTCAACCGATTTTGAATTCTATTGCGTTGGTGGCATGACAAATGGCAGCCGCAGTAGATAGTTGGTATTGTGTAACTTTTTTGCTTTTAATGCTATCCTTATGCCTACGGTATAGAAGTCAAAATCGGTTGAAAGGACTGTAAAAGGGTTTGTTTTAATGTCTAATCTTATTTCAAATGGGGTATACATCATTATAGGTATGTTATTAGTGAAATCTGGATGCATCTACATTATGTACAATGTCCATTATTTTATTGATAACTTTTAATTTAATTAATACAGCTAACTGTAATTACTATTATACAGTAATTAATTATTAACCCATAACTTGCTTAGTAACAACAAAAACAAAGAGAGATAAGATAAAACTTGACACTTAATTAGAATATAAAGTAACTATTGTAATAAAAAAAAAACATCACCTAATTGGGAGATGACTCATATCCTTGTGCTCGGATAATAAAAGACATTATTTTAGTGTTTTTTGATAAGACTGGACAATAAAACGATTTGAACCATTTAAGTATGCCAATTTAACTTTCAAAATAATTTAAAATTACTTAAATGTATGTAATAATAATTTATTAATAACTTAGATTACCTATTTAAAAAATTAAAAATGGTTGATGAAAATTGCAGATATTTTTGTGGTTGACTGTACTTTTTTCTTTTCATGGCTTGAGATTTTAATTCTTACTATAAAATCCTCGAAATGGAAACAGTTCATTTGTTTGTTAGTTAGTTATTCAGCTAAACATTGAAAACAACTAACAATAAATCACAAAATTATTTTGTTTAAAAGTAGCTAAGTACCGATAGGTATACAGTATTTGTTATCATCAGGAAAAAAAAAAACTGTCCCATATTTATCTAAAATAAAATATAATACTTAATTGGACCGTTGAACTACCAACTATTTCCTAACAGACCAATGATTTTAATCATTAGGTAAATGAAATTTTCTGATAATTATATTTTTCCAGCTGGGGAAACTCTTATCAACGTCTGTCTAGCCTTCTCCCAACGATGTTGGGGTCGGCTTCCAGTCTAACCAGACACAGCTGAATACCAGTATTTTACATGGAGCCACTATCTTTCCAGGTAAAGAAACTCTATCATTATAATTTCAAAATTCGAAGTCAGTTCAGTAATAGATTGATTAAAAAGCATTGAAGAACTTTTACCAGTATTATTTTTCTGTTATCAATTAAATTATAGTACAAACTCAACATTAATTTGAGTATCTATACCTATTATAATAAGTACCTATCATTTGGCAATAGTCGGCCATTTTCAAATTCAACTTTCTCTACCTCTAATGGCAAAGGTAATTTGGGTCATACAGCCTTTAGGTACTTAAACTAGATTCCTTCAAGATACACATACATACGTAAACTCACGCCTCCTTCCCATGGGGGTAGGCAGAAACTATAGAACACCCCCTGCCTAACATACCTACTTAAAAACTGCTTATGCTTCGTTTACGTTCATACATCTCGACATACACGGTTGAGAGTACTATACAACTGACCTTTCTGAAGAACATCACCAATAAGGTCATTATAATTATGTCCTTTAAGTGCGTCCTACCTTGCATTTCCACTCATATCAATCTGCCTAGCCTTTTCCCAACTATGTTGGGGTCGGCTTCCAGTCTAACCGGATGCAGCTGAAAACCAGTATTTTACATGGAGCGGCAGTCGCTCCATGTAAAATACTGGTATCTGACCTCCACAATCCAGTAACTGGGTAATACGATACCCTTGGTAAGACTGGTTGTCAGACTTTCGGGCTTCTGACGACCCGTAACGACTATCAAAGATCCACGAATGACAGCCGGGACCAACGGCTTAACGTGCTTACCGAGGCACGGAGGAGTCTCGGTATGTAAAGATGGTCACCTATCCATGGACTAACTCCGGAATGCGTAGCTTAAACTGATGTATTGACCCGTGCTGCTGTTATTACTTAGCCACAAGCTCCTCCTCAGCATTTCCACTCATATCTGCCTTGTAAATACCTTTTGTTAGTCGCCTTTCATTCATCCTCTCAATATGACCAAACCATCTTGTCATACTTTTTAAATATCTCCAAGATATTCATACATAAAATAGTTAATCATTTACCACATCATTTTTGTCTGCTTTGCAGTAACTATTTCAGACAGTAATTATTTGTTAATTAGCAGCCCGAGATACAATTTTCAGCCTTAAATATTGGCAGTTAAAGTTCAATTTAACATTTTGCTAATAGCAAAAAGAAAATATTTTACAGACTAGATTTCTTTTGCAAGGTTTCTGTGACCTACATTTAAAATAAAGAATAGTAACAATACAACGGTTTTTTAAGAAATTGCTTAGATTTTAACTACGAAATGAATGAATTGTCAGCTCTTATGTAAGTAATTTCCTATCTTTTAAAAAACAAAGTATGTATGAGCCTAAGTATGGGACTTAGGAACAATAATTTAAAATAATAAATTGCACATAGCCAGATCAATAGTTTAATTTGAATCATCTGCAATGAGGTAACCCCAGTTTACCTTGTATCCTTAAATTAGAATCAATTTATCATAAGCTCAAGGTTATTTCATTAAAATTAACATTAAATCAAAACAGACCAACAGATCGCATATAAAATTGTTTTCATAATCATAAATATAATAAAAATCCTAACAAGACTTAGTTAACCTTTGTATTACACTAAAAACACAACAACACTAGTAGCCAAGGTCATTTCCGCATTCCATATTTGAATAAATAAAAAAGTTCTTTAACACTAAAACCTCTGCACATTACATAAAAAAATATTCACTTTATTTTTCCAAACACAACTTAGGGTCTGTTCACTTTTTAGACTCGTGAACTGGTTGTTCAATACTGCATTAGGAATAATAATGGCACTAGCTAGGTCAAGGCGTCAAAAATATCTATTTCAGTTCACTAACGTCGGCCTTTTTTGTACCTACTGTCACATTATAGAAAAATATTAACGCTAAAATTGTACAGTTGCAGCATCTTTATTTTTGATTTGACATAAATTATGTCATAGTGTGTATTCCTTTCCTCTTTTGCATACATATTGCATGTGACTATAATAATTTTCTAAGAAAATGCGGAAAAATTACTTACCCAACAGAGTGATCTATCCGTAAATGGGAGTCACCGTCTTTTATGATAAAGAATATTATTTATTTCACAAAGTTATAAATTATGCCTTCTTTTATATTAATTTACGATTTATTTTATTTTGTTAATTCAATAATCACACCCACAAACGGAATTCCGCGGTCGAATTGTGGATTGTCAAATTGACATGTGCCAAATTCGATCGGCTCAGCTGTCTTGTCATTTGCGTTCCGTTTCAAAAAGTTTTACTAAATAAATTTGCGAAGCGAGACCTTTTGTATACCTACCTACTAATCATAAATATTATTTCTTCTTTTAAATAAAATTACATACTACATTAATATAACGCTAAGTTAGTAAGATTTTCCCTAAAGTACCTACATTAAATAAAAAAAACTTTATTTACCGACATCTACTAGTCGTTATATCAACTACATGACCTTCATTCTTGCATACGTTTTAGGGTAAGCAGTTTGTATCAAATTCAAGATTTACACAAAGACCAAATTTAAATGTAATCGGCTTGCAAATAATGCATGTACCTACAATATACATCCCTATATGTATTGACTTATCAGTAGGTGCATAGTGTGCTTTTTCTTTCAAAATAAAACAATATAACTCGAAACATACATGGGTATTTTATTGACCAAAGTACTTTTATTACATTAATGTTTACCAAAGATCTTTGCAAGCGAAATCAGCTTCAGCATCGCTCCAATCGATCAACGTTCTATCATGCCACATGAAAGTCCCTTTCAACTTAGGGGAGGCATCCATAATTAGATACATCACAAGTTTTGCTGATTGGTCAGGTTCTACTTCGCCCCCACCTTGAGCCATATCAGTCTTCATGTGTCCTGGATGGACAGCATTTATAGAGATGTTCCTATCAGCATATTTCCTTTGTTGAACCTTCGTCAAAGCTGTTAGAGCAATCTTGGAAACTCTATGCTCCGCATGTTTGCCTTCATCAGCGAAATCGTTCTTATCAAACGTTCCATTTTTAACACTCTCCAAATATTCATCAACAAAATCATTTATTTGTTCGGTAGTTAAATCCGGGTTTTGTAAAGTTTTAATCCATGACTGTTTTTTCAAATTCGATAGATGACCACAAGCACTTGAAATATTGACGACTCTAGCGCCATCTCTTAGCAACGGATACAAGTACTTTTCAACAGTCAGTAAGCTTCTGTAATTTATGTCAATGTTTCGTTTAGCCGCTTCGTAGGTTGGATATACTTCATTCCAATCTAAAATTGCGGCGTTATTTACCAGTACATCCAGACAACCATGTTTTGTTTTGATGTAATCTGCAAATATTTTAACACTTTTTTCGTCACTGATATCGAGTTGATGGAACAGTGGTTTCAATCCGAGTTCGTTCAACTTCTTTACGGCTTCTAGTCCGTTTTTCTCGACTCTGGCGGTCAAGTAAACGATTCCATTGAATTTTTGACACAATTCTTTTACAATAGCAAATCCCAGTCCTTTGCTTGATCCCGTTACAACTGCAATTTTATCCGCCATGTTAATAAAGTGACATGCGCACTGACTGAGATTGGAATGCAAATAAAAAGTTGAGTGACATAATTGTTTACAGACGAATTATCAGTAAAGTATATCTGCCGTGTACAAATTGAATTAAATTATACTCAATTTTTTTCAATCTTGAGTTTATTTTTCCATGAGAAGCGTTATCCACAATGCAAATACAACTTTATCTCAGAAGCTATATTATATATCTGATTTTGTTTTCTCAACAAAAATATTTGTAGGTATTTATGCGATTGGCTACACTGTGTTATGTGTCAAACAATATCAAACCTTTCAGAAGTCAAAATAAATACTTCTATAACTTAAATAAATATTCGTGATCGAATTCCCATTATCTAAAAGCAATTTATTTATAACTACCAAAGAATAACAATGAGATTGAGCTGTTTATCGTTTTATTGACCTCGTAATAACGTTCAAGAGCAGAGGTACTTAAACGGTCATTTAAATTCTATGTGTAGTATAAAAGGCCAATTTTTATGCTGGGACACCCAAAAAAAAAATCAATCTGTCTAGCCTTTTCCCAACTATGTTGGGGTCGGCTTCCAGTCTAAACGGATGCAGCTGAATACCAGTATTTTACATGGAGCGACTGCCTATCTGAACTCCATAACCCAGCTACTGGGTAATACGATACCCCTTGGTTAGACTGGTTGTCAGAAGTTCGGGCTTCTGACGACTCGTAACGACTGTCAAAGATCCACAAATGACAGCCGGGACCAACGGCTTAACGTTCTTTCCGAGGCACGGAGGAGTCTCGATGTGTGAAAATGGTCACCCATCCACGGACCAACCCCGGCAAGCGTAGCTTAACCTGATGGATCGACCCGAGCAGCTATTATTACTGAGCCACGAGCTCCTCTATGCTGGGACACCCATGATAGATAATATTATTAATATATAGGGTGACTGGTAGAGATGGGTTGTAATAGGTTAAACACGATATCTGTTAACACTGTTACTGTTATAAAAAAATAACAGAACCAAATATCTGTTATTAAATAACAGCCTGTTATTTTTGTACGGACGATAAATAAGTAGATTTTAAACCGCAATTGAATATCTTCTTTATTTCTTTTCGCTTAATGTCGTAACAGTAACAGCCACGGTAACAAATGAAATGAAATGAAATTGTTTATTCTGTAAATAGGATATTGGAATCACTTTTACAGGTCATATAAAAAAAATAAGCTAGATGAGGTCGGCGTTTCCTATCTGACTACTCTGAGAAGAAAGGCCGAAACAAACTCAGAGGTCACAGTCTCTTATAAAGTCCAGACATAACAGTCTTGAGGATCTGTTATTTTAAGTAACAGATATGTTTTATTGTTAGGAACAATTGTTATCTGTTATTTCTATCTGTTACGATAAATAGGTAGGCCTCACTCCTAGTGACTGGTAATTAGTGACCGATACTTAATCACGTGACTTTACTCATCATTATGAACAACTTTCACTATGGGACCAAACCTGAAATCGCCAAATACAAAATAGCTGTTCCCTACATTTAGGTATGTTCGCATAACTCATCAAACTGTAATTACAGTTAATTTGTATCGAGTTTTTTTTTCTTTCAAAACGTGTTTTGATAACAGCCAAGTTCTGAGAAATATGTTAATGATGTTGATTAACATATATTTTTTCCTCTACCACAAACTATAAAGATTTGTCTTTTTTCTTGTTTAAGTCAAGCCTACTTTTACTGTTTGCCTATTGTCAGCGCCTTAAGGATGATGCGCTAGGGTGGCCCGCGATATTAAAATTTTCTTACGTTTTTTGCAATTTGCAGGTCAGTATCAGGTTGTATGTTGATCTAAATATTATTAGCGGCCGTAACAAATATGGATTTACAGAATTATAAACATTAGAATCAGCAATACAACTCTCTAAGTTCATGTAAGTGTATTGACTGACGATTTCATGAAATTTTCATTCGCGGGCTACCCTAGCGCATCCACCTTAACTATACGAGTTGTGAAATATATTCGTTATATATTCATTTGTTACGTTATGTTTTCTTCTTATCCGCCATTTGCCTACCACAACGACGAAACAGGCGTCATGATATGTTACGATTTCTCCGTATCCGTCAAGAAAACGCTCACGGAAAACCGTAACACATTTTCCCTTGACCAAGTTAATTCCGCATTTACAAACCCACGAACCAATCTAACATTGTTACTTAGTGATTCAATAAGAACGTGCTCTCTGCCCTAATTTGTGTACTAATAATAAAATTAACATTTGTTCTACTTTGTTAAGAACTGCATTAAATGCTTCCGTAATAAAAGGAGTATGTTTTTCGGTTGTTTTTCCCTGTTCCTAGTTTTTCGGATGAGGAAAAGGGCTGTGACAGATAGACAGACACGTGACTGTGTGGAATTTCTTATTCCTTTTTGAAATGATGTTTGATTTGATTTGTTCTGTTCTGTGGGTTGGGTTTTCGTATGTTAGCGAAGGCACGAGTCGAGTAGCAGCTTGGAGTCAAGAAATGTGGGCTTACCAGTCACTTTGGCAGAATCATAGAAAGTATTATGAATCATCGTAAAATGTCACAAACTGACAATTCATAGAGTGAGAATGAGAGAGAATTCATCTGTTTGACAGTTTTCTATGGAGATTCGTAAAATGGTCCACATATTATGAATGGCTTTTGTGTCAAATTAGAGGAATTGCTAATGCTAATGACAGCTGGAAATTCAGGAATAGCAGGCTAATGTGGCCTATTTAGGCCCCCTGGTCTGGTCTTATGGAACAATGGATTAGACATTTGTTTCGAATCGATTCCAATTCTGATTGATTGTGTAATATGGTGCAAATTATTTTATTTAAGACACTTGCGAAATATGATTTGGGTTTACCTACTCGTGTTCCTCTTGTTCTCCCATAACTCGAGTTTACCTATTATTATGCTATATATAAAAACAATACAAAAAGTCCTAAAACATGATAAATTGTATTATGTTGTTATTTTTTTTAAATTTTACTTTAAATATTTATATAGATATTATATTTTTCTATAATTTTATCTATTTTTGTACCTATTCCAAAAATAGGTAGGTACATAATTTGGAAGGAAGATAACTGTAACACTAGACTCTCGATGTGTGTACTTATCTAAGTTTCATTGATATATCCTTATTATGAGTAAATCATTTTCATTCAAACCAATATTCATACTTATTTAAAGCTAAGAAAATGCGACGGAGTGTTTTTTTTTTATAGACAAAAATAATCTGAATTATATGTTTTTTTATTAGAGGGTATTTTTTCACGATTTCAGGGTTGGTCCCATTGCGGGAAAGTTCAAAAGGGAAACCGGGACCTTGGCAACAGGCAACTGAAGGAAAACGGGTGGGTTTTAGTCAGTAAAAGTCTCACACGACTGACGTGGATGTGGAATCATCAAATGACTTCTCCCGCTCTGGGCGGAGCGTGTCAGACGTTTACTGACTAAAACCCACCCGTGTTCCTTCAGTTGCCTGTTGCCAGGGTCCCGGTATCCCTTTCGGACTATTCCGCAACCTAATTGATAGCCAAGAGTTATGGATACCAAAAGGAACACATTGTATATCTGCACCTCTGCCTACCCATTCGCAGAATACAAGCGTTATGTTATGTTACACAACCCACATTATGCATTCTGTTTGACTCATCCCTCCTGCTGTAAGAATAATATTAGTGAGATTATAAGCAATATGTATTCTCATCGCCCATCTATTCACCCGTATCCAGTAGTTAACGATCTGGGTAAAGTAGGTAATCGAAGTGATTTATAACTCGTACGTGCTTTACTAACACTTTTGGCTACGTAATAACAGCCGCACGGGTCGATCCGTCAGGTCTACGCTTGCCGGGGTTGGTTCGTGGATGAGTGACCATCTTTACATACCGAGACTCCTCCGTGTCTTGGAAAGCACGTTATGCTTGGTAAGACTGGTTGTCAGACTTTCGGGTTTCTAACGACCCGTAACGACTGTCAAAGATCCACGAAACACAGCATTATGCTGTGTTTCGTGGATCTTTGACAGTCGTTACGGGTCGTTAGAAACCCGAAAGTCTGACAACCAGTCTTACCAAGGGGTGTCGTATTACCCAGTTGTGGAGGTTATATAGGCAGTCGCTTTATGTAAAATACTGGTATTCAGCTGCATCCGGTTTTGGTTTTGGTAGGTTTGGTTTAGATTGATTTACGTGCTTTACTAACATTTAGTTTTTTACCTATTGGCAAAGTATATATTATTTTCAATAAAAAATTCTAAACAACTCTGGAAAAATATTAAATCTATAACATACACTAATAAAACAGATAATCAAAATACAGAATTGCTAAACTTAAAGTCATCCCCCTCCGAATCTATAAATTTCATCAATAATTATTTTGCTAAAATAGGCTGTAAGATAGCTCAGCAAATTCAACCTGAAACTACGAATTGCCCTACTCCACTCAGTGATGCACTCACACAAGCTAATACTTTTGTGCTTCTCGAAACTGACTGTGATGAGGTACATAGAACTCTAATGAATCTTAGGTCCAACAGCGCTTCGGGCTGGGATAACATATCCACAAAGTTTTTAAAACACACCAGCATTGTGGTGGTCCCCATCATCACACACCTCGCTAATCTGTGCTTTTCGAAAGGAATTTTCCCGGCCCCGTTAAAAGAAGCTATAATCACGCCAGTGCACAAGGGTGGAGATAGAGATGACATCAGTAATTATAGACCAATTTCAGTCTTAACTGCTTTATCAAAAATTATTGAAAAACTAATAAATACTAGACTACTAAATTATTTGAGCAAATTTAATATATTATCTGACTCGCAATACGGCTTCAGAAGAAATATGTCTACGGAAAATGCTGTTAGTACTCTATCCTCTCTAATAACCAAACATCTAGACAATGGACAAAAGTGCCTCACTGTCTTTTTAGACCTCAAAAAGGCGTTTGATACCGTCTCTATCCTTGTAAACAAACTGGAAAAGATTGGTATTCGGGGAATACCTCTTGACCTTTTAAAGGACTACCTTTCAAACAGGACACAAAGAGTGAAGTTTGGCCAGCACATAAGTGGCTACGCGGCTGTATTGTACGGAGTCCCTCAGGGGAGTGTATTGGGTCCAACCCTTTTTTTAATATATATAAATGACCTCTGTAGTATGATTATACCCAATGCTAAAGTTTTCTCCTACGCCGATGATACAGCCGTTGTCTTCTATGGGAGCTCTTGGCACGATGTCAAGCATCATGCTGAGACAGGTATTTCTCGTGTCGCTGATTGGCTAAAATTCAACCTCCTAACGCTAAATGCCTCCAAAACTAATTTCATATGTTTTAGCATTTCTAAGCGTAATGAACCAACTGATGATTTTGGTATCGTTATGCATACATGTAAGGGTGAATACGGCAATAATTGTAACTGCCCAAGTATTCGAAAAGTTACCGAAATTAAGTATTTGGGTGTAGTAGTGGATAATAGGCTATCCTGGTACCCTCATGTAGAACAAGTTACCGCCAGAATTAGAAAGTTAAGTTGGTTGTTCAAAACCCTAAGACATGTTGCGCCAATGGTAAAAGCAAACAAAAACTGCCCGTCTAAAAATTTACTCACACAAGTTTACCTTGCACTTGTACAATCTGTGCTCGGATACTGTATTCCGGTTTGGGGAGGTACAGCAAAGACCAAATTGATACAACTAGAACGAGCACAACGCGCACTCCTAAAGATTATGCATTTTAAAAGACTTAGATTCCCTACTGTAGACCTTTATCACATTAGTGATGTACTCTCTGTCAGAAAGCTGTACATAGTCCAAACCATATTAAAAAAGCATAAGTCTTTGCCCCTTAATGTGGGTATTACCCCGAAAAGAAGGACGTTCAGAATAGCAGATATACCATCAACTAAGACCAAATTTGCATGTAATCAATATCGTAAACGATCAGCTCAATTGTATAATAGAATAAATAAAAAGTTAAAAATACACTCGAAAAATAAATATGACTGTAAAGAAACACTAATTAAGTGGATAAAACCACTTACGTATAAAGACACAGAAGCATTGTTATAACACGGAATTATTCACATACTCACAGACACACACACCCACTTACTCTGACAGACACGCTCATACACACACACACACCCTTACACACGCACACAAACATACAACACATACACGCACACTCACAACCTTTAAGTATACTCTTTAATTTTTTTTTTCTTTTTTAATTTCTTATTTTGGTTAGCCTAGACTTAATATTCTTTTACATTTTAAAAATATTGTGTTAATTATCACGCTATACAAAATAGGGAGGGGCGGAGTCTTCTACTACAGGCATTATTTGTCTAAAAGAAGATTCCGAACACAACAATTTGTAAGACCAATTATTTGACACAATAAATTTTATTTTTATTTTTTTTATTTTTTATATTTGGCCTATTATTTATTTATTATATGGGACTTAAGGCTCTAACAAACTGGCGCGATTTGACGCGCGACGCGATTTTGAACAAAACATTTTCTGAGAAAAGTTCACGTGCTTTATAAACATTTAGTTTTTTATCTATTGGCAAAGTATTATTAAGTTACTAGCTGCGCCCCGCGGTTTTACCCGCGGAAGTCTCGATCCCGTGGGAATATCGGGATAACAAGTATCCTATGTGTTAATCCAGGTTATAAACTATCTGTTTCATCCAAATCCATTCAGCCGTTTTTGCGTGATTGAGTAACAAACATCCAAACACACAAACAAACTTTCACATTTATAATATTAGTAGGATTTGGCCTATTATTTAGTTATGTACTTGGCAATAGACTCGCCCCCTATTACATGGGACTTAAGGCTCTTACATACTGGCGTGACTTGTCGCGCGACGCGACTTTGAACAAAACAATTTCTGAGAAAACTTCACGGCGAACAATGCGGCGGCGGCGTCGCGTCGCGCCGGTATGTATGAGCCGTACTTACTTACTACATAACTGGCGAAATGTGGGTGTAACTACTATGGGTAGAACTCTGCCTGACCCTCCGGGGATTACAGGCATGCTTTAAGGTGGATGCGCCAGGGTAGCCCGCGACATTCAAATTTTCTTACGTTTTTTGCAATTTGCAGGTCAGTATCACATTGTATGTTAATATAAATATTATTAGCGGCCGTAACAAATATGGGTTTACAGAATTATAAACATTAGAATCAGCAATACAACTTCATGTTCATGTAAGTGCATTGAATGAAAATTTCATGAAATCGTTAGTCAATACACTTACATGAACGTAGACAGTTGTATTGCTGATTCTAATGTTTATAATTCTGTAAATCCATATTTGTTACGGCCGCTAATAATATTTAGATCAACATACAACCTGATACTGACCTGCAAATTGCAAATAACGTAAGAAAATTTGAATTTCGCGGGCCACCCTAGCGGATCACCCTAATGGTATGTGTGATAAGCAATATAGAGGGGGCCTTTCAAAACTAGATTTGAAAGCCGTATTTTATTCTTACTTTCAAAAATAGAATTTCATCATCATCTGCCTAGCCTTTACCCAACTATGTTGGGGTCGGCTTCCAGTCTAACCGGATGCAGCTGAATACCAGTATTTTACATATGCAGCGACTGCTTATCTGACCCCCACAACCCAATCACTGGGTAGTACGATACCCCTTGGCAAGCCTGGTTGTCAGACTTTCGGGCTTCACAAAACCCGTAACAACTGTCAAAGATCCACAAATGACAGCCGGGACCAACGGCTACGTGCTTTCCGAGTCACGGAGGAGTCTCGTTATGTAAAGATGGTCACCCATCTACAAACCAACCCCGGCAAGCGTAGCTTAACCTGATGGATCGGCCCGTGCGGCTGTTATTACTTAGCCACGAGCTCGTCGAGCAAAAATAGAATTTGACAGGACATTTTTATTACAGAGCGCAAAGTCGGAACCAACAATCTTTGTAATATGTAAACTGATATTCTACGTTCTTACTAAGTTTCCTATGATGATAATAATTTATGGACGCAGGCAGGACACGATTTGCGGTATTGTTTACGTAGTAATTTGTATATTTATGTAATAAACAACTTAATCATGTAAATTAATAGGAAGTTTCCACGATTGCATGACACAGACACGATGTAATAATATGTGCTTAGAGTACCTACCTACTTCATTTGAGATTGTAACTTATAGTTTCTTCTATAACAATGACTTAAAAAAAAAAGTATAAAAAAAATTTATTACTAGTGAACTGGGTACAATAAATCTCCTTATAACAAATTTAATCTTAGGTAATATGCATTTAGGTGTCGTTTTGGCACTCGTACTAGGATTACCCTGTATCACGAATGCCATCACCTCCCTCCCGACCAACCAGAATAGTTAACATTTTTAATTACATTAAATTTTTTTTTTTTTTTTTAAAACGTTGCCCCACACTAGGAATTTCTTCCTGTATCGTGGGTGCGTTTACAAACATAGAAACTCACATACACTAACACCCAGACCCGGAACAACTACTTGCAGATCATACAAATATCTGTTCCGTGCGGGGATCGAACCCGCGACACGTTGCGCAGCCGTCCATCGCTCAGCCACTGCGCCAACCGTGTCGTCGAATTAGTACATTATAGTTAACATTTTTAATTAACATTAGTTAAAATTATGTACTTAGTCGCAAGCCAAGGCAAAACAGCCGTTTCATTTACCTAAAATGAAACGGCTGTTTTGCCTTTACTACCTATGGCTAATAATAAATAAATTCAAAGAAGCTTCTTTAAAAAAAAAACCGGCCAAGTGCGAGTCGGACTCACGCACGAAGGGTTCCGTACCATTATCTATAAAAATGGCAAAAAAATCATGTCTGTTGAATGGGAGCCCCACTTAAATATTTGTTTTATTTTAATTTAATTATTTATTTTTAAAGTGAATATATAACTAAATATTCTGTGAATATTTCAACCGTCTACCTGTTGCCGTTATCAATATCGAGCAAAAAAATCGCGTTTGTTGTATGGGAGATCCGGAGACCCTTAAATATTTATTCATATATTCTGTTTTTTTGTAGGTATTTGTTGTTATAGCGGCAACAGAAATACATCATCTGTGAAAATTTCAACTGTCTAACTATCACGGTTTGTGAGATACAGCTTGGTGACAGACGGACAGACAGACAGACAGCGGATCCTCATTAATATGGTCCCGTTTTACCCTTTGGATAAGGAACCCTAAAAAAGAAATAAGTCAGGCACAATAAGGCAAATGGCGTCATAGATAAACAAAAAGAAAAAAAAATTAAAAATATATATTTTTTACAGGTTAAAACACTACCGCGCGCTTTCGCGGGAATTTTGACAGCTGAATCAAAGATCAACCAAAAACTACTTTGTAGACAATGTTCGTGGAATAAAAATAGTAAATCCACGCGAACAATCTGATGAAAAGCAAACTTATTCAAAGAAAGTGTGAGTGATTCGACCGAAATGCTCCCTAAAGACGTTTGAGCGTGTTACATCAGCATCCCAATGTAATCTGTATAAATAAAACATGATAGACCAGGCTGTATGCGACGAAATTCCTTTGCCTTTGTCCTGAAAAAATAAGAAAAGTGCGGTTTATCTAGACACGCAGTAGCGTGTCAAGCCAAGTTCATTTATATTACCAGAGACACTTATTTTTTTTGAGCTCGTGGCTTAGTATTAACAGCCGCTCGGGTCGATCCATCAGGTTAAGCTACGCTTGCCGGGGTTAGTCCGTAGATGGGTGATCATTTTCATATCGAGACTCCTCCGTGCCTCGGAAAGCACGTTAAGCCCAACGGCTTAACGTCCCGGCTGATATTTGTGGATCTTTGACAGTCGTTACGAGTCGTCGGAAGCCCGAAAGTCTGACAGCCAGTCTTACCAAGGGGTATCGTATTACCCAGTTACTGAGTTGTGAAAGTCAGATAGGCAGTTGCTCCATGTAAAATACTGGTGCATCCGGTAAGACTGGAAGCCGACCCCAACATAGGGATTATATTTGGGAAAAGGCTAGGCAGATTGACTTCTTTTTTTTGATAACACTGTAAATCGAAAATATTGTAAAAGCCAATTATTTTACCGCGGAATGACCGGGGATGTACTTGTACCATGTATTTTGGTTTACGGGTGTGCCACCTGGTGTCTCGGCGGTAAGAATACCTAATCATGGAGTTTCTTGCGGGCTCTTCTCCATAGGAAACGACCAATTTTATTGGAACCGTGCACCTAGCTTCTGACGTTTCATAAGTGCCCAAGTAGGTTTGTGTAAAATAAAATATTTTGATTTTGACCTGGAATAGGACAAAGGATACTTTTATCCCTACTTTTGGGGGTGAAACCGTCGTGCGCAGCTAGTATTTTAATAATATACCTGGGAATTTTAACTCAGATTTCGGTTATTTTTAGGAGTACGTTAATAAGAAAATTAATTTTTAAATAAATTTAAATGTCTGTTACAGCTTTAAAGCAAGTTTGCAGCGCCTTAAAAACTTATATTTTGGAGTCAAAATATTGTCTTTGGTAAGACGTAAACCAAAAAAAAGAACTTTTAGAACGAAATATTTAAAAATAATTACTTTTTATTTAGAAAAGATTGAATTGCGGCCATGACAAGGACATTTAAAATTGTTTTCTGCAGTTGACATGTTCAATTATTTCTTTCAATTAAGTTTCACAAACTTTAGGGACAGGGTTTCCCTCCAAAATAATTACAGTTACTTTAGTACGAAATGAAAAGGAATTTCACTTGTCTATGACTCAATGAGATATTTTGTTTTTGTGACAGAATGAATGGAAACATAAAAAATAAATAAAGTAATAAAAACTAAAACCCAACTACGACTAAAAAGGTATAAACAAGACACCACAGACGGACAAATTAAAAATCCGGAGTCACACGTGTTAGGGCATAAACAGATTACGTGTGACTCCTTTTTTAATTATTTTGGGGTTATAATATATATATTTTTGAAATGTGCTCATTAAGCCCTTTCATTTGATACCCAACATGGTACGATTAAACAATCTTTTTTTTTAAGTTCCTGACTTTATGTCCTCTAGAGGACGCCTCTTTTAATTTAATGTAACGCTTCCAAAGATACCTCGCTTGTCAAATTGTGATGAGTGGTTTAGAAGATATGAGGGAACAGATGAACATACATACATACATACATATATACATACATACATACATACATACATACCGGTCAAAATCATAACCCTCCTTTTTGCTTCGCCGTAGTCGGGTAAAAATAGGAAGTGCTTCTGCTGCCGGCACCGGTTGCTGGATTGGCTACCGGCGCTAACTTTGGTTGTCCATTCAGCATATATGGAGTAGATAGGCGAGGTAGGCATAATTAAAAAAACATGTTAGAGCATATATTTTTTTCCATATTCCAGTAATAAAGTCATAAAGTACTACCCGGAACCGAACTAGTAAGATTAGGTTAAATATTTTTACTCGCAAAAGGTTAAGTTAGGTTAGAACTGTGACTCCCAACAAAAGCGACTAGAATAACCAGAAAAACATAATTATTTTAATCAGGGTTAGTTAGGAGAGTTCTGAATACTGGAAGGGTTTCTATAAACGCCGCGCCGCCGCCGCAATTGTCCAATATGGGAGGTTGTCGATGTTTTTAAACTCGGCTAGCGGCACTAATGTCACTGTCAGTTCCCAATGGCGTTATTTTCGGGAGCCGGCGCCGGCAGCGAAGACACTCCCTAAAAAATATCTTGAACATATCTTGAACATTCTGTGGTGTATACCCTGTGGTGTTGTGGCGTAGTCTGCATGCGACTGAAATTTCGATTGAAAAATAACGATATTTTTAAGGAATTAAGGTTATCTAATTACTAATATGAATACCGGTAAAGGTAACAATTCATATACCGGTAATTTAAACCCCTATATCTTTCTAGCGATGACGGTAGGAACAGGCTAGCATCGTCCAGTGTTAGTACGGTTTTTAGTCAAATAACGCTACTAGTAACGCTATTTATATACCAGTAAATCATATGATTTAACGTTAAATATTTAACATAACGAAATGTTTTAGTAATTTTACCGGTATTTTTTTTTTGTAACGGTCTTATATAAACACAGACATAATACAAAAAGACGGATGTAAGTAGCACACACTTATTAAATTATTTTAAAGGGCACTTAACTGATAATGATCAAGTTTTTGTATCGGCTACTACAAGAAATACCTATCCTATAAACCAGGGATTACCAATTATTTACATAAAGGGGCCGTTTAAAAAAAAAAATGACTGTGGCAGTCCGTTTGGATAAAATCCATACTATAATATCCTAACTAATATTATAAATGCGAAAGTGAGTTTGTTTATTTTTTTGTAACGCTTTCACGCTAAAACGGCTGTACGGATTTGGATGAAATTTGGCACAGAGGTAGACCTTGACCTGGAATAGGACATAGTATACTTTTTATCCCGATTTTCCCACGGGATCGAGACTTACGCGGGTGAAACCGCGGGGCGCGCTTTATAATATTAGTATAGATTTATTTGTATATCATAGATTTTTACACATTTTGTAATTACTTAAACTCACACACAGTCTTCTGACCTACTTATAAAAATGTTAGGAATATTGTGATATTGTATACTTTTACAATGTTTGTAAATATGTGAGCACCATGTATCTATCACATAATTAATTTATTTATTTGTCATTGCTCCATTTTTAATTCTTTTTACCAACTGTAGAACAATAATCGTATTCTAGGTGCATCGTATTCACATAACTGATTTATACAAAATGTTGTAAAACATTTTTTTTAAACGGTGGAGTTTCTTGCCCATTCATCTGCATACGAAAACTACCTTTTGGAAGGGGCAACTAGAATCAGTTCTATTTCTTAGTTTTTGACGTTCAGAAGTGCCTTTAATGTGCCTATTTGAAATAAATGATTTGACTTTGACTTTGAAGTAATAAAATATAGTTTTTATAGTAATGTAGGTATATAATATTAGGGTTTCCCTTCGGGGAAACCAGGCGTGATGATATGTCTACTTATGTTAAACAGATACTTACCTACAATGAATTGAACAAAAAATATCAAAGTAAGTACTTACCTGAGTAATTCTTATTAATATATATATATTTTTTAATTTAAATATTTTTATATTAAGTTTTAGCTTTCTTCTACACAAAATAAATCGGAGCGGCGCGGCGCGGCGTTCTGGATTCGGACCGCGGTCCGCCATTTGGTGACCCCTGTTGTATACGTTTATTGAACTCTGCTTACACTACAAGGTCGTCAAGTTGTCTGCATTTATCACTTCAAGATTCTGAAGTCTGATGAACTGACTGATCTGTGGATTTTTTCAAAGTCATGCTAAGTACATCAAGCAGTCACAAAATAAATAATTAATAACGAGTTAGTAAGTCACGTCGTGTACGGACCACAATAATGAAATACCTACTAGTGCTGCGACATTCTGGCTATTCATTGGTGATTTCGGTTTTTTAAAGCCTGCTCGTGGTTAAGTAATAACAGCCGCAAGGGTCGATCCATCGCGGGCTTGCGGACGGACCAGGCCCGGGTCGATGGCGCGTCGTGTTCCACGCGCGCCTCAAAGAGATGTCAGCACGCCTGACGGGGTCCGTTAGGACCGATGCCTGCCAGGGTTGCGGAATAGTCCGAAAGGGATACCGGGACCCTGGCAACAGGCAACTGAAGGAACACGGGTGGGTTTTAGTCAGTAAGAGTCTGACACGCCCTTCCGCTCCGCCCAGAGCGGGAGAAGTCATATGATGATATTCCAACCAAAAAAAAAAAAAAAGGTTCCACTTATCGAGACTCCTGCGTGCCTCGGAAAGCACGTTGATTTGGTCCTACTCCAGGTCATGGTCTACCCCATGGCCTGAAGTAGGACACTAGGCTACTTTTTATTCCGATATTCCCACGGGATCAAGACTTATGCGGGTAAATCCGCAGGACGCAGCTAGTAAAACTCGTAAATCTCAAACGGAACTCAAAATCAGCATTTATTTCAAATGTCTAATAACATACCGATCTGGGGATCGAACTAAAAACCACATGCTCAGTTAACATCTTTGCGACGAATACACCGAGGACCCCGGAGTCGACTCAAATCCAGATTCTTGTCGGATCGATACAATCAATCTTTCTTAATGCGTCGATTGTCTTTTGAACAAAAAGCCGTGAAAAAGTGATCGGAACGCCGGAGTTTACATTACAATGTGCTAATAAACTGCGAGCTTACCTTTTAAAGGGTTATTTAAGAATATCTTTTTTTATTCTTAAGGCTTATGTCCGCAGCAGCCTACGGTTAAAGCTAAAGTTTACTAGAAGAGCGGTAGCCGCCATATAATGGCCGGCGGTTTAACTTTACGGTGCCAAAAACGCTCGCTAGAGTGAGTTTCATTAAATATTTCCTCAGCCGTAATGTTGGCTCCTTTATTAAAAAAAAATCAAAATCAATTCATAATTGGCAGAGTAGGTACTTAGTTGCGTGAAAAACATACAAAAAAAAAAAAAACATACCGTCGAATTGAGAACCTCTTACTTTTTGAAGTTGGTTACAAACGGACTTATTAGGTATAGAGCCGTAGCGCCGTAGCGCCGTAGCGTATTCGTATTGGTCCCACAACAGTGTGTCCAACATTACGGCATAGGAACGATTTGATGAAACGCACGGTAGGAAAACACACCGACATACTTTCTTATTTGGCGATTGAAGTCACTGAAAGGCTATCCTTATCGCCGGTAAATAGCGGAGGCTATGTCACGGCCACCTTAGTCTTAGAAAACTTATCTTTAGTGTGTTCTTGGCTTCACTTTGCAAGGCTTTGGCTTTATTTTGTTAGTTTTAATCGTTCTTTTATTTTAACTAAGTTCTTACTTTATATTACTGCTTGTTTTTCCTGTGCGTGTCCCAAACAAATATTTTTATTTATTTCTTTCTTTTTTCAAGAAAATGTGGGCGAGACGTAACGGCAACGCTACGCATAAATGTTTGGCTGACAAACAAAATGAACCGCGTCGCTATCGTGGGTACACATCCTTAGTAGTAGTGGACGGTTGACTTTACGCAGGCACTTGAGAAGACGATATAGTGCGTATCATGTTTCCAAGAATGGTGTTTCAATTTATACAGACAAACATCTGATTTTATTGTGAGAGTTATTGGTTTAATCTTCGGGTGTAATCTGTTATTTCCGGTTATTGGATTCATCTTACAATGGGCTATCTACTTATTGCAGGAAATAATTGATTTGTAAAGTAAAAATTCAAGTGCTGTGTTCAAGTAGGTAATTCATTTTCATTCATTGCTATTTATGATAGCAATGCCGTAATTCTGAAAAAATATACCATCCTGAGGCCCTAGACAAAGTGGCATTCTATCAGCGATAACGATGATGGTAAAGGGAAAAATGTATAGGACTGGCATAAGCTATCGAAAGCTTATGTCAATCCTGTTGAAAGTCGTTGTCGAAATACGAAACGCTTTCGAAGCGATTGGCACCGGTCTAAACCTTCTGATTTTTTCAGTCGAAAGACGTCCACTGCTGAACATAAATCGCCTTCCCAAAGTTAGTCAAAACGTCAAACGATCATTTCAGAACATAAGGTTATCTGTGGCCGTTACATCTGTAAAACTAATGAAGCTATTCTGCAGGAAGAAAAGTGTTTGAAGTAAGTCAAACTCAAACTGAACTCAAACTCAGCATTTATCCTTACATATAATTATAGAAACAAAGTCCTCCACCACGTCTGTCTATCGTTCTGTTCGCGAGAAACTCAAAAACTACTGCACCGTATTAGACGAATCGCCATAATGACTAACTGAGTTAAATCAGATAGCTCTGACCAACCGAGTATGTGACGAATAGCGTTTGTGACCTGGAGCGTGTAATCCCGATTTTCATGCTGTTTTCACCAATGGATAGAGTGGTTCTTGAGGAAGGTTTTAGTATATAATAACCGACATCCAGGTGGGCGAAGCCGCAGCCATCAGCTAGTTTCAAATAAACGAATAACAGGCACATTTGAATTGACGAGGGGTCGGTCAGTTAGATGAATCTAATTGCCCATTCCAAAACTTAGTAGGTTCCTATCGAGAAGAACGGGCAACAAACTCCACGGACACGTAACAAATAAGTTAATTATCTTGTTTTAAAACCTTTTTATTTCCGTGCAGTAGTTTTGACGACTGTTGCAAAACAACGCCATGGTTGTAATAAGGGTCCATGTTTACGGCTCTCAGTCAGAAATATACCACAAAGGTCATTGGCTGAAGCTGTTAAAAGTTGACGCACTTTGAAAAAGGTTCGATAACGTGATGTAAAGTGAGTAACGGGAACGCATTGTACCTTGTAAAAATAATGACTAAAGTCAATAGGTAATGATTCGCACTTTTAGGTATCTGCAAAGCTGCAACATGACTTGTCAATTTGTTTCAGGCGCAAATACTAACCCTCTTATTCATAAACGTACCTATCTTAAAGTTAAAGAGACGTATAAACGTCGAAGATGTATGGTTTAGCAGTTGCTAATTCATAACTTAACTTTATGCAGCGTTTATGAATAAGGCGGTTAGTATTAAGGGGCCTTGGTCTCGGAAACGTTGAAATATTTTTGACTTGGGTAAACCCTTAGTAGACTTTGTAGACAAAACACGTCGTGTTCTGGTTTGCGACTGATCAATCGTCATCCTGAGGATGCCTCGTTGAGAGGTGAAACACAAGTCGATTTTTACAGGGTGTTTTTATGGTTAGGTGTTAAGGTTACTAAATATATCTAAATCCTTTGTATTTTTTATTGTAAGTAAATTGTCAAAAAGACGTAATCAAAATCATGTTAAGGTACAATTCCGCAGGCGGCAGCAGCAGGCGACGCCGACGTGTCGCCGCGACACGACTGGTTTGTATAAAAGAGACGTTTCATTTTTGTATGGGACTCCGGCCATAACATGTACACTTTATAAAACCTGGAAAACGAACCCCTGAATACAGTAAAGGCTTTTTTTTTCATAATATCTGATATTTTTTGGGTACTAATTATAAACTGCAAATGTTTGACGTTAAACGACCATCGACAGCCAGTCATGACAGATTGGTTGGACTGATGACGTTTACATTTTTCAAAAATAGGGGTGAGGCGATGTATCGTAACAGATATTAAAAAATTACAGTTAACAATTGTTCCTATAATAAAAAAATAACAGATCCTCAAGACTGTTACCGCGGTCTTTACTGTTTATACATTATAACAATCCCCACACAGATTGTTACCGTGGCTGTTACTTACATATTTATCGTTCGTAACAGGCTTTTATTTAATAACAGGTAAATACGAGTATCGACTTTAAACCAAAAGAGATATAGAAGATATTCAATTGAGATTTAAATACGTCTACGTCGTTTATCGTCTGTACAAAAATAACAGGTTGTTATTTAATAACAGATATTTGGATCTGTTATTTTTTTTGTAACAGTAACAGTTATCGTGTTTAATCTGTTACAACCCATCTCTATTTTAAAATCTAGAACTGTCGAAGATGTGATGTCAAATACCAATTGAATATTTCGTCCAGAAGTACCTACAAATCTACAATCCTCGTTTTTTTTAAATGATGAATCACACTTTATAATTAATCAAAAAGTTGTTTTTAGGTAGCTATCTTATTATCTTATCTTAATAGCAGAGAAATACATGCCTTTCTTATTATTTAAATAACGTCTACGTGATTTTATTATGTTTAAATGTAACATGACTTCTGGACGAAAGCATTGTGCAAGTAAGACGACGCCATGATCGATAGAATATGGCAATAATTTGATAAACTATTATTTTTTGTACCAAAGAAATCAAGGGAATATTCAGGAAAGAATATTTTTCCTCAATTCGTGGTTTTTTTTCCTTTTTTTTCATTAGCGTACACTTTATGGCCGAAAATGTAACATCTCCTTTCTATGAAATACCTTCCGCATTTGCATGCTGATTATTGTATTGGCAAAACATGTTTTGTTCTAAATTGTACTTTTTTACCATCTTCATATACCGTGTTTTTATGCAAATAAATATACTGATTTAACTGATTACTTATTACTTATCCGTAGCTGGGGGACATCTCGGCGTCGGTTTCATATCTTTGCCCGAACACGAAAAATAACTAAAATCTTGAATTGTAAATATATTTTTTTACAGCTGACAACGTGTTTTAAACTTTAAGGTAAATTAAACTATTTGAGAACACTAAATGTCCGTTACCTTGCTAAGTTCACTCAGTTGTCGGCAAGACATCCATCTCAATCCTAACTAATATTATAAATGCGAAAGTGAGTTTGTTTGTTTGTTACGCTTTCACGCTAAAACGGCTAAACAGATTTGGATGAAATTTAGCACTGGGGTAGACCATGACCTAGATTAGGACATAGGATACTTTTTATCCCCATATACTTTTTATCCCGCGGGAGCGGGATCGAGACTTACGCGGATGAAACCGCGGGGTTCAGCTAGTTATGGAATAAACACAAGTTGGCAGAAACCCGGCCAACTACAGCCGTAAAAAAAGGAGTAGGTACTTACACAAGTATGTTGGTTTTGACACCCTTCAACAGTACCACGGATTTAGAGAATTGTCTGAATTATGTATGTTGAGTCTAAGGACGAGGCACATCCTTTTATCCTAGAAAAACATTATGGTGCTCTTGGGAAATTCGGGAAAACCATTTTTTGTGAGTGAAGCCGTGGGCAAACATATGTGGTTTTATGTTCAGGCATTTTGAATGAATGGACGCTTGGACAGCAGTGAATGAGGCATGGGGTCGCGGGAACAGCACTATTTATAAGAAGGCTTTGTAATTTTTAAATATAGTGAGAGTGAATGAGAGGGTTTGACTGCCTTGTCGCAAGCGATACTGCTAAGCGTGAGGTTCAGGGGGCCTGCCCCCCTGAACCTCACGCTTAGCAGTATCGCTAAAGGTAGTATCGCTTAGCAGTATCGCGTAAAGCTTACAGCAGCGACCAGCGCTTACAGCAGTATTATTTTAATCTTACTTCAGTGGGGGAAAGTGATGGAGTGGTCATCATCATCATCCTGTCCTGCCAGGGTTACCGGGACCCTTGGCAACAGGCACCTGAAGGAACATGGGTGGGTTTTAGTCAGTAAAAGTCTGACACGCCCACCCGCTCCGCCCAGAGCGGGAGAACTCATTTGATGAATGCCCACCCTTAAAAAAAAAAGTCCTGTAGAGCTTCATCTCTTTCCTACACTGAAGAAAAAAAAAATCTGCTGTAATCGGTGGTGGTAGGCCCCCAGAGGGGCAATTCCCGTGATCTTTAAGAACGTTTTCATTCATAACTCACTCGCAATCTGTCAAAAATACAATCAATCTACCAACATTTTTGACAAGTGTCAGAGACTTGAATGTGAAAACGTTTTTTAAGTAAGTACGGGAATTGGCATTCTGGTTCTATCCCATACCGGGTTATTGGGTTTTCTCACACTTGGTTTCTAATTTGAGAATTTGTTAGATCTGTGGCGGTATCTACATCGCCACATGCGAACTACGCATCAAAGACCTGACGTCAGACAAAAATCCTGACGTCACATAAATCCTGCATCGCGCAATTAAAGTTTACCGTGCAGTGGACATATATACAAGAACTCAATATCAATCGTTGGGCAGTTGCCCGCCAGATACAACACCCGTCTGGTTGGAGGATCCTCCCTTTTCTATGGTGGATGAGTGAACTTTACACCCTGTTCCTCATGCCCCTAAAGATCTATTATACTTGTTGTTGTTGTTGACATAGCTCATAGAATAAGCCGAATAAGCCCTCAATGGGCCGGCCATATTAGCCGTAGAACCGATGACCGTCGGGGTAGAAGTGTTCTTGAGTGGAGACCGCGAATCGGCAAACGTAAGGTAGGACGCCCTCAGGCAGGTGGAGCGACGAGCTTCGCAGGGTGGCTGGTAGCAACTATATGAGAGTTGCCAAGAATCGAGCTGAATGGCGTGCAATTGGAGAGGTCTATGTCCAGCAGTGGACTGCTATAGGCTGATGATGATGATGATGATCATACTTGAGGTGAAAGCCCGAAAAATGCAAAAAACTTACCACAAAACGTAAGAAACGTTGAATTTCGTGGGCTACATTGAAGGAATCACCTTAACACTTTGAGGGACAGTAAACGCCCATATACGTAATCACAATAAAACTTCAATTTATTGTGTCTCATTCTGTGGCCGCGAAAGAAATGCTAAAGTCGGTATAGTATAAAAGTTAACCCTCTTATTCATAAACGTTTTTTAAAGTTAAAGAGAAGTATAAACGTCGAAAATGTATGGTCAAACAGTTCTTAATTCATAACTTAACTTTATGCAGCGTTTATGAATAAGGCGGTTAGAGTTTAGGGCTTTGGCCTCGGAAACGTTGAAATATTTTTGACTTAGGTAAACCCTTAGTAGACTTTGTAGACAAAACACGTCGTGTTCTGGTTTGCGACTGGTCAATCGTCATCCTGAGGATGCCTCGTTGAGAGGTGAAACACGTGTCGATTTTATAGGGTTTTTTTTTATGACTCTTGAAGAATAGATATATAGTATTTTATATAGTATTTTATAGTATTTTTTGTATTTTTTATTGTAAGTAAATTGTCAAAAAGACGTAATCAAAATCATGTTAAGGTACAATTCCGCAGGCGGCAGCAGCAGGCGACGCCGACGTGTCGCCGCGACACGACTGGTTTCTATGAATTTCTATGAAATACCTTCCGCATTTTTTTTAAAGTTAAAGAGACGTATAAACGTAAAAAATGTATGGTCAAACAGTTTTTAATTCATAACTTAACACAGCGTTTATGAATAAGGCGGTTAGAGTTTTACAAGTTCTCAACTTCAAATTCTTAATTATTTTCAGAAATCGAGTATCAGTACCTGAAGTCAGGCTTTGTGCCTGAATTTGTGGCTGTGCACCGTAATTGCGTAACACACGATCAATCACAATGCGAATCATTTTGAAGGATATTGCTAATCCATTGCTTCATATTTTCGAAAAGGAGATCATTCACCGTCCATACATTTTTGGGCTATATTTGTGAAAGTCTAACAAAAAAAAAGCTATATTCCGTAAGAGTACGTTTTTCTCTTCATTTTTTATTACTACAAGTTATTACTTTAATTAATAATAATAACTAAAACATACTGAAAACAGTATTTTTCAAAATCGTATAACAGCGCAGGATATTGCTCTACAGATTTGGTCCAATAGTGAAAAGTGAAGAGAATAACGGAATATAACTTTTTTTTTGTTTGGCCGGCACTTTCATAATTTACCCCAAAATGAATGATGTCCTTTGTACAACAACGTAAATAACGCAATGAATGTTGTTGAACTGTCAAAATAAAACAGATTGTAATTGATCGTGTTTTACACAATTACTAGTGGTATGCACGTCTCATAAACAGTCCGCGTCTTTTGAAGTCGCTGCATCCAATCAAGATTGGCTATCAAGTTCTAATATTTCTGGGGTTAGTACGCACGGCTACGGCTACGGCTATCAAGCTACAAATTCCAGTTTATAATAATAATAATTCATCTATTTTCAGGCGACTCAGGCCCATAGATAAATACCTTAACCTAAACATACATATTTTTATTATAATAACAAAAAATTATTGCACACGAAGTGATGACTGTGTCGGCGTCGTGTTGCACTGCGTGGTGTCGCGTAACCTTCCACGAAAACGTCAGTACGCCACACATTTCGGCCAAAACTCTTCTTTCACGAAGGTTTCTAGGTACTGAGTTGGAACCCGCACCACAAACGACTTGAAGTTTATGTTATGGCGCGACTCCAACTTCTCTACTCTCAAGGTCCACTTGGTCTTGATTCTGATGTATTCCACGATGTCTTCAGTCATCGTGGAGTGATGCAGACGGGATACGTACAGCTGCGTCGACGGTGTAGCAGGACACAGCAAAATATTTGGTCCCGCCAGACCAGTACCACATCGATTACGGCATGTCGGCTTCCTTCGCTTCGATTCCACTATCACGAAGCCGTCCTTTATGCTGACCTCACATTGTATAGGATTTCCGTACAATGTGAGGTCAGCTTAAACTGGAAATGTATAGCTTGATGTGTGTGTAGTCGTGTGTACTAAATGGTGAAGTCCGGGTGTGACTTTTCTTTGGGAAATACAGATGTGATGTTTGGTAGGTCATGCTTCCGAGGTGGTCCCATATAAATTTTATTAACTTTGCTTGCGTAATTTTTGAGTTAGCTTCAATATTACGTATTTTTCCCACTTAGTTTATCTAGACGATATCCTGTTTGACTCCTTCACTGTTGTTTACATAGCAGGTAGTGGTATTCGGATTTGTGTGGGGTAGGTACCACAACTAAAAAGAGAAAAATAAAAACTTTTTACAAAAAAAAAACAACCGACTTCCAAAAAAAACACTAAAAAAGTGAAAAATTACTTTAATATCGGAAGTCGGTGGCAAAAAACGGAAATTGAAAAGCAAAGACACCGAATTCCGATATTAAAGTTATTTTTCACTTTTTTTGTGTTTTTTTGGAAGTCGGTTGTTTTTTTTTTTGTAAAAAGTTTTTAGTGAATAAGTTTTATAAATCCCTTTGTTCATAAGTCCCTATATAAAAAATATTGATCTCTAAAAAGAGTTTTTATATCGGTACCGCGTTACGTGCATCTGATTTTAATAAACTTCGGGATCTGCTCTAGAATGCATCATTCTGTCGGTTTTTCATCTCTTCATCTTAAATCTTGATTTAGGTACGTAAATTATTAAATTTTTCATTAAATTCTTGCACCCGTCAGCTTTGTAATAAAGTTACAGTGTTTTAAAATTTGGTGGATATAGGTACTGCTTTTAAGTCGATACCCTTTCATTCGAAGCTTATAATATGGCGTCTTATTCTGAATGCTTGAAAAATTGATTTTGGGTTTAAAAGAAGATTAAAACTACCTAATATTAATAAGTAATCCATCAACTACTTTCCTAATTAATTCCAATTTAAACTGTCTACACTGTTTATTCAAATCACACCTGTCATTCTTTGACAGCAGCATGAAATGGTTACACGGCAAAAAATAATTTGATGTAGGTAACTAAATTACCGTACCTAGTGTGCCAATTTTATCTAGAATTAATGTCCCTGACATAATGCATCAATCTGTCGGTTTTTCATCTCTTCATCTTAAATCTTGATTTAGGTACGTAAATTATTAAATTTTTCATTAAATTCTTGCACCCGTCAGCTTTGTTATAAAGTTATAGTGTTTTAAAATTTGGTGGGTATAGGTACTGCTTTTAAGTCGATACCCTTTCTTTCGAAGCTTATAATATGGCGTCTTATTCTGAATGCTTGAAAAATTGATTTTGGGTTTAAAAGAAGATTAAAACTACCTAATATTAATAAGTAATCCATCAACTACTTTCCTAATCAATTCCAATTTAAACTGTCTACACTGTTTATTCAAATCACACCTGTCATTCTTTGACAGCAGCATGAAATGGTTACACGGCAAAAAATAATTTGATGTAGGTAACTAAATTACCGTACCTAGTGTGCCAATTTTATCTAGAATTAATGTCCCTGACAGTACTTGAATCTTTAGGAGTGCAAATACATCGATCATTCTCCCATTTTCTATGCGATTGAACTATAAAACTATTCTTTGATAGTTCTCTATCAGCAAATTAAATATAAAATACATGTACCTAAAATAGAGAAACGTTTCCTCCGTGATATAAAATTCCTCACATCGACGAAATGAGGACATAAAAATGTAGTAAACTGATGTTATCTTTATTAAAAACTTTTACTTGTTTTGGTATAAACTGAGCATGTGGTGCCAATATTCTTTGGTTTTAGAGCTTCGTGCCAAACTTCACGAAACGGAACACGTCATGCAACGCAAAAGTTCTGATTGAGTCTCTTCAAATTCGTGCGAATCGCCTCAAGAAAAAATTATTATAATTATTAAATCTGGTAAGTGGTAACACATAGCAGTAAATCATAGCAGTGAAAATGATGTATTTCTGTTGCCGCTATAACAAAAAATACAAAAAAACAGAATAAAATAAATATTTAAGGGGGCTCCCATACAACAAACGTGGTTTTTTTTGCCGTTTTCATAGATAATGGTACGGAACCCTTCGTGCGTGAGTCCGACTCGCACTTGGTCGGTTTTTTTAATTGCCTTCTACTGTGGAAGCAAATTAAAAGACGTAAGTATAAAATAACATTAGTTACAACCATAGATCACACGTCATTACTATAAATAAATAATCATAAGTAGATCCTACAGATTACGCGGTTAGTCCCCTATGCTCTAGTCCCGCTATGCTCGACTCGTAAAATACCTACTAAAAAGTTTCGCTATGCACGAAATTACATTCGCGGGCAGTGATGAAGAAAACTGTTACAGTGTAATATTTTATTACCATTAAGCACCACAGAACAACTAACTTGGCTGAATCTTGGAATGTCAGATTCAACAGATCTATTGGCAGAAACCCTAGCGTTTTTGATTATTTGTATTGTATTTGTGTAATTTATAAGATGAATGTATTGATGAGTTTTATGAATACCGGTGATTTGACTTTGAGAACGGACTTTTTATTTACGCTCTTTTATATTTTACTAGTTTTCTGCTCACATTTATATTTGTAATATTAGTAAGATAGGATTTGTAACGAAGTCTACAGACTTCGTTAAATCTTGTGGGTCCAGTATTGTACACATCTTGCAGCTCTATTCATAAACATTTCTTAACTTCGAATTGCTCTGAAACTCGCTTGTCCTTATCCCGTATTTTGACTTTTTTTGATTGTCAGAACGAGACAAAACAAATTTTAACTTACAGACGCATAAGCATATTAATTTCAATTCATACAATTTTCTTTCCAACTGTACCTTCCATTGTTTACGAAGAATCGAAGAATTCCGTGCACAGCGAAACTTTTTAGTACCTAGGTATTTTTCGAGTCGAGCATAGCGGGACTAGAGCATAAAACATTAGATGACTAGAGCATACAACAGTCCCTAGCGGGACTAACCGAGATTACGTGCATAATATTTTATTCTTATTTGACAACTATTAATGAAAAAGAAAACCATAGGGGCACAGTAAATATCCTTGATAGTCAATTTATAAAATATCTTTCAAATTGGTCCAATATTGGAGGACGAAATAGACGAGAGCCGAACCTCGAATTATGACTTTTTGTATGGAGAAAGGACTATATTTATTTCCTCCTAAAAACGACGAAGAGTTTAGGAGTTATGAGAGACAGATGAACATCATAACCTGTAATCATAACTAAACCCTCCTGTGGCTATATCGTAGTCGGGTAAAAATGCACTTTCTGAGTCGAAATTATCTTTTTTTCTGTTTAATAAAAACGCTTATCAAAAATCAATCAAAATCAAAAGTCATTCATTCAAACTAGGCTGAGAATCAGCACTTTTCGAACGTCAAAATGACATTAGACAGTCCCCCAAAACGCCCACCCTTCACCACTTCCTAGTGCTTTAGCTGGGAATAAGAAGTGGCACAACAAACTCCCCAGCAGCACAGACCGCACACCGCTCGATGTCTCGTTGAGCAACAGAGAGCGCGCGAAGTATAGTTCGCGATAACGCTGCAATGTGGCCCCAGGGTTAGAAGAACTCCTGCCAGGGTTGCGGAATAGTCCGAAAGGGATACCGGGACCCTGGCAACAGGCAACTGAAGGAACACGGGTGGGTTTTAGTCAGTAAAAGTCTGACACGCCCTTCCGCTCCACCCAGAGCGGGAGAGAAAAAAGGGTTAGAAGAACTTAATTCTTATCTTAGAGTTGTACCCATGCCTAGCCGGGGGCACCGCTAGTAGGTACCTACTTCAATATTATAATGTCAAAGCTCAACTAAAATATTCTAAGCCACATTCTTGTTATTTGTTCATGCATACCTAATATTGCCACCAAGCGGTAGGCACAATAATAGCTAATAATAGCTGTCAATAACGGTAGTTAGGATCATTGAGAATCGCTTTATTTATTTACCTACGTAGCCTATGTCCTATTCCAGGTCATGCTCTACCCCTGTGCCAAATTTCATCCAAATCCGTTCAGTCGTTTTAGCGTGAAAGCGTAACCAACAAACTAAAAAACGCACTTTCGTATTTATAATATTAAAGTTAAGATTTACTTTATCTCTCACTTATTTATTGAACTAGCTGCGCCTCGCGGTTTCACCCGCATAATGCCTCGTGCAGACTGGAGTGACGCGACACTGGTAATAGTTATTCCGTGAAGTTTTCTTAAAAATTGTTTTGTTAGAGTCTCGTCGCGCTGACGCGTCGTGCGACGTCGATCGACGTAATCTGGACGAGGCTTACGTCTCGATCCCGTGGGAATATCGGAATAAAAAGTAGTAGTTTTAAGTCCTAAGCCTAAACCTTATGTTCTGAGTTGAGCTCCGCTATTACTGACAAATGCTTGCACTGACTGGACAGGTCCACTCAAATCTGTGTGGTTCTTTCCTCAAAAGACCATTTCAGACGCTAATCTACATTGTCCTCATATGGCTTGACCAAGATTATGTCTGGACATTAAAAGAGACTGTGACCTCTGAGTTTGTTTCGGCCTTTCTTCTCAGAGTAGTCAGATAGGAAACGCCGACCTCGTCTAGCTTATTTTTAATTTTTTTTTTAATATGAAGTGAAAAAGTGATTCCAATATCCTATTTACAGAATAAACAATTTCATTTTATTTCCCAGGTCATGGTCTATCCATGTACCAAACTTCCAAATCCATTCAACGGTTTTAGCGTGAAAGTATAACAAATAAACTAATTGAAAAACACTTCCTCTCTCCTTAAACATCGTCATTAAATATAGCTCTTTCCTCCTGTTTCATGTTAATTATTGTATATTAATATTTATATAGTATATACTTTATGTATGTATGTATTTATTGTATATGTAAACGGTACACCACTGACTACCTGCAGTATTATCTCTCCTTCTCGCTTTAATCCATCCAAAGATTGTCTGTAAAAGATCGCTTTTAGCGATAAGACCGCCCATTGTATCACCCTATGTTAAATTTCTACATTTAAATCTGTATTTTGTATGGTGTACATAATACAGAGTATTCTATCTATCTTCTATCTATCTAATTTTCGCATTTATAATATACAATTTTTGATATTCATTATAATTATTATACAACTAACTATTATTTAACTAATTAAAGAAAAAATAAATAAAAAATATAACAAATAAAGGGGCGGGGCTCATTGGGCATCAAAGAATTCGTCCGCATCGCTGTCAATGGGAAAAGTGCCCAAAAGGCTGGCAGCATTGCCACGTTGAATGGCAATGCTGATTCTTTGGGCTAAAAATAGGCCAGCCTTCTAGTCACGTGAAGAGTCGACCAATCGCTTAGCGATGTCCCGAAATACTCGATGAGCACTCGGACCCCACGGCCCTAGTGTTTCAACCCCAAACGGCTCAATAAGGTTGTTATATTTGCGCCGTTTGAGGTTTTCTGCTCCTGTAGCAGCTGCCCCAGCACAGCACGCCGTGCTAGTAAGATGGGATGGCGCGAGGGTGTCGACACAAGTTGCGTCCCACACCAAATTTATAATATTAGTTAGGATAACACGAGTTCAACGTTTGCGAACTTCGAGCGGTAAATGTAATCAGTTCAGAACGATGACAAAACCTCGAAAAGATGACAAGATGTCATTTTAATTAGTATCTACAATCTCGGTTCGTGGAAAAATAATATCAGTCGCACGGATTGATCGAAGCTTCGGGGATGGGTGACCATCCATTACTGACCATCCATTACTTAATAATATCAAGAACCCTCTGTGCACGTTAAGCCGTTGATTCCGGCTGTTATTCGTAGATCTTTGACAGTCGTTACGGGCAGTTAAAAGCCCAAAAGTCTGACAACCAGTCTTACCAAGGGGTATGGTACCTATTACCCAGTAACTGGGATGTGAAGGTCAGATAGGCAGTCGCTGCAAGTAAAGTAATGATACTGGTGTTCAGCTAGTTAGACTCGAAGCCGACCCCAACCTAATTGGAAAAGGCAGGTAGATGGAATCTTTGTTCTATAATACACAAAGCATAATATCACATTCTTAGACCAAATAAATAACGTGAGGCCGGTTTCGTAAACATGCGTGCACTTAGTGAGGTGTAGTTTGATTGTAAATGTGTGCGTGTGAGCGTGTATGCACAGAGCGGAGGTGTAGTTTTGGCATGCTTCACTGTATTGTTCGCAGGGTTCTGTCTTGGTTTTTTGTTTGGCCTCAGAACACATTGGGTACTCAATTGTGGCAACAAATTGATACATTTGTGGCAGTATCTACATCGCCACATGCGAACTACGCATCAAAGATTTGACGTCACACAAAAATACTGAATTGCGCAATTAAAGTTTACCGTGCAATGGACATATATACAAGAACCAAACATCAATCGTTGGGCAGTTGCCCATCAGACAAAACACCCGTCTGGTCGGAGGATCCTCCCTTTTCTATGGTGGATGAGTGAACTTTACACCCTGTTCCTCATACCCCTAAAAATAATTAAGGAACGCAACGAGTATATATGAATTCTTGTCGATGTGTAGTTGGACATTTTTTCTTGCCTATGGCTACACCTAATTTGTAGGGACCTACTTAGGTAGTAAGCTATTTAAAAACTTGTTTCTTGATTAATATTGACGGACAAACGACGTACTATTAGTATAATTCATTACTAGTCCACTGTTAATTATTTTGACTAGCAGTCGAAATCGCGACTGCCGAACGTAAACTCCGTTGCGAAGTTTAGAAAAACAACGGGGACACACAGAGGGACACGAAAAGAGGTACTTAGATGATGAACTGGATGAGGGGTTTGTGGCTAAGAAATAACAGCCGCACGTGTCGATAAATCAGGTTAAGCTATGCTCGCTGCAGTTGGTCCGTGGATGGGTGACTATCTTTTTTTTTTTTTTGTAAAAGGGGTCTTTACATACCAAGACCCCCTCCGTGCCTCGGAAAGTATGTTAAGCCATTGGTATCGCTGTCATTTGTAGATCTTTGATAGTTGTTAGGTACGGGTCATCAGAAGCCCGAAAGTCTGACCACCAGTCTTACCAAGAGGTATCGTGTTACCCAGTAACTGGGTTGTGGAGGTCAGATAGGCAGTCGCTCCATGTAAAATATTGGTATTCAGCTTAGACTGGAAGCCAACTCCAACATAGTTGGGAAAAGGCTAGGCAGATGATGAGATGATGAACTGGATGTGCCATCCAGTTAGCTTAGTTAGACATGCAGAACCCTAGGTCTGACGTTCAGACTTGGAAATGGGTGTGAATAAGCGGCTAAGGCGATGGACATACACAAGGGGCGAGAGGCGTGGGCGGGCGGCGATGGTGCGGCTCAAAAAATAAAAATGAATATTGCATTTTCTTATGTTGTATATACTTTTTAGTTGTGGTACCTACCCCACACCAATCCGAATACCACTACCTGCTATATAAATAACAGTGAAGGAGTCAAACAGGATATCGTCTAGATAAACTAAGTGGGAAAAATACGTAATATTGAAGCTAACTCAAAAATTACGCAAGCAAAGTTAATAAAATTTATATGGGACCACCTCGGAAGCATGACCTACCAAACAAAAAAAGAATCATCAAAATCGATTCATAATTGGCGGAGTAATCGCGTAACAAACATACAAAAAAAAAATATATATATATATATACAGACGAATTGAGAACCTCCTCCTTTTTGAAGAAGTCGGTTAAAAACGAAAATCGATTATATCTCAAAAAGTGCACCATTGGGGCACCAAGTGTCTTTGGACAAAATGTGGCACTTAGTAGGTAGATACTAATTATAGAAATGACTACCTACTCGAAACAAGGCGAAACTCAAGCGGTGGATGAGTTTAAGGCCCGTATTACAGAACCTCACTCAAGACTCAAGCATTACTTAAAACTAGTTTCAACCAATCAAAAGGCGTTAATCAAGTTTTAAGTAATGCTTGAGTTTTGAGTGAGGTTCTGTAATACGGGCCTAAGTGTCCATTTCCATACAAAGAATACACTTTTTATCGATTTTCTCCTGAAATATAAGTCCAATTAGAAAGAGTCTCGGAACAACATTGGTAGGTTTCTGATAAAGGAATACGATAGCATTTATTTTTATTTTTAATATTCATTTTGATTTTACAAGCTGCCTACGTCCAACCTCTTCTATGGGGATGATCCACTGTGCGGCGCGGGCGTTGCGCCGGTCCTTACATATTTCATATAAAATGTATAGGAGCGACAAGTCGCGGAACATAGGTACACAGGCGTGGCGCGGGCATGGAGCAGGCGAAACATGAGCGGCGCCACACGGGAATCGCCTAGCCCGCGCCACGCCACTTGTGTATATCCCACGCCTTAGGTTGGTACACTAACCTAGTAATAAATTGTGCTTCGTAATATTTGGCGACACATCATTAAAATTCTCAAGATTCCATTGACCTAATATTTTTTCCAATTAACGGTAATTAGGTCCACGTGCAGCTGCATATTCCTCTACACTAAGAAATTGTAAAACTCGAAATAACTTGGCTCGACTTGGGAACCAATCCTATGATCCCATCCATGACTACATTCAGCAATCGTGCTTGCATGCCAAAGTAATTAACAAAGCACGAGTAATGAATTATGCTAATAGTAGGTACGTTGTTTGTCCGTCAATATTAATCAAGAAACAAGTTTATATATACCTAGCTAAGTAATAACAGCCGCACGGGTCGATCCATCAGGGTAAGTTACGCTTGCCGGGGTTGGTCAGTGGATGGGTGACCATCTTTACATACCGAGACTCCTCCGTGCCTCGGAAAGCACGTTAAGCCGTCGGTCCCGGCTGTCATTCGTGGATCTTTGACAGTCGTTACGGGTCGTCAGGAGCCCGAAAGTCTGACAACCAGTTTTGCCAACGGGTATTGTATTACCCAGTTACTGGGTTGTGGAGGTCAGATAGGCAGTCGCTCCATGTAAAATACTGGTATTCAGCTGACATCCAACATAGTTGGGAAAAGGCTAGGCAGATGATGATGGTAACATTTGTGAGTTTGTATATGGATTAATAATCGAAACTACTGATCCGATTCCGAAAAATCTTTCACTAATGGGAAGCTACAGTTTTGCTGAACGTCATAGGATATATTTTATGTTTAAACAAGAAATTCCACGCGAGCGAAGTCGCGGACAGAAGCTAGTTTAGTAGAAAATAGTGGAATATGCAGTCCGGAAGAGCCATAAAACAAACTTATAAAATATTAATTAAATAATTTAATTTAATATAATTTAAGTGTTTTATATTCATTTCACCTTGGTAGTAGTTAAAAACCAAACAAAGCGCAGTATTTTTTTTTGACAAACAAGGAGGAAGGTAGCAAATTTATATAACAAAAATATAATTAATTTAATTAATAAAATTAATAAATTAATTATGTGATAAATCTCAGAGATATTTAAAAAAAAATGTATATCACATTACAAATTACACACACGGAAATACAAAAATTTGTATTTGATTATTTAAGTAAAACTTATAAATTTAATTTACATCTAGCAATGGTTCGGTCGTGCACCAAAAAAGATGCATTGTTATACAAAATGTTTTTGCCTTAAATGTATCAGCATGTTCGTATTAATTTTGTCAAACTGTTGTCAAAGTCAAAGTATCAATTAGACCATTTACATGACAAAATAATATGGAGTTAGTCAAATATTTGACCAGGAAACAGATTCCTATGGAGAAGAATGCAAAAAAAACAATTTACAAAAAAAAAAAAACAACCGACTTCCAAAAAAAACTAAAAACGTGAAAAATAACTTTAATTTCGGAAGTCAGTGTCTTTGCTTTTCAATTTTTGTTTTTTGCCACCGACTTCCGAAATTAAAGTTTTTTTTGGACGTTGGTTGTTTTTTTTTTGTAAAAAGTTTTTATTTTTCACTTTTTATTTGTGGTACCTACCCTACACATATTCAAATACCACTACCTGCTATGTAAATAACAGTGTCGGAGTCAAACAATATATCATCTACATACACAAAGTGGGAAAAATACGTAATTATTGAAGCTAACTCAAAAACTACGCAAGCAAAGTTAATAAAATTTATATGGGACCACGTCTGAAGCATGACCTACCAAACAAAACAAAAATCATCAAAATCGATTCATAATTGGGTTAAATTCATAATAAAAAAAATAAAAAAAAACATACAGACGAATTGAGAACCTCCTCCTTTTTGAAGAAGTCGGTTAAATAACCTTTGGTTTTTTTTTGGTTTTGGTTACTCCTTCGGAACAACTCGTTATCGTATATTGATAATTATTATTTTATATATTAAAAAAAATCACTTGTTTTCATCATTTTTACGAGTTATGCGACTATAAATGTTGGGAACAGCCAGCTGATTTTTTTTCGCGATTTCAGTGTTGTTCCCATAGTGAAGTTGTTCATAATGATTAGTACAATGACCCCTTAAGTTTAAAAGGCTAAAATTTCACCCTGTAAATGCGAAAGTGAGTTTGTTTGTTTGTTACGCTTTCACGCTAAAACGGCTAACAGATTGAGATGAAACTTGGCACACGGATAGACCACACACGGATAGGACATAGGATTTTTTTTATCCCAGTAGTACGGTTTCATGGGATAATTTCCGACCTTAACGCGGGCGAATCCGCTGGCAAAAACTAGTCATTTATAATAATACTGATGCTTGCATCTCGCATAATGACCCCGGTCAGTTGCGGACACGCGTTGTCCTTAAACTTGGTCCGCTAGTTGAGCGCATGCGTGTCGCGTAACGCACGTCCGTACATTGTTCTTATTTCGAAACGCGAGCAAAATTCAAATCGAGAACAGTTTTTGTTTTTTTTGTTTAATTTTAAAAATAGAAGCTTTGTTTGATAAAGGTTTTTCCCGTGTAGTGATTGTGAAAAAAGCGATTTGAACTCTCGGAGTTAGCGGATGATGATATTTTGAATCAAATAAGGTATGTTTTATAGATTTTTTTTATTCTTATTAAGTTTTCTAAAATAATCTTAATTAGTTACTTATTGATAATTATTAACCTGCGTAAAAAAAAATAAAAAAAAAAAACTTAATTAAGTACTATTATCAATACTTTAGCAAAATTATTTAAAAAATATAACCAAATTAGGTAAGTACTTTTACCTATATTGTTTTTTACTAATCGAATTATTGCAAAAATCGCAACCAAACTGCCTAGATTAGTGGGTGCAATGGGTATTTATTAATATTTACCCTGATATTATCGCCATTCCTATCTTACCTGAGGGCCTCGACAAGTGGCAATCGCTTTCAAAGCTTTTCGTTTTTCTACAACGACTTTCAGCAGGTTTGACGTAAGGTTTTCGAAATGAAATGACATGTCACTAAAATTCAAACAATAAAAATTGTGCATACTCTTTTTTTTCAAACAGAAACAGGAAATGAATTCGATAGTTGTTTAACTTTATTCATTTCGGTTGTACTGAAACCCGGGACATTAGTCCCAAAAAATATTTTGTCGTAAGGCGTCTCCACTTTGTCTCTGTTCTTTTTCGAACTTTAGGTAGATTAGCTCTACCTATTCCGATCACTGATTATCACTGTTAGAATGGCACTTAGTCTAGGCCCTCCTCTCCTTAATTGCTTTTGACATTCGTCAAAAGTAATATCAATTTGTAAAAAAAAATATCTTCGAAGACAAGTAATATCATTTCTATTGAAGCTCTTGTAAAGTTCATCAATTTTTGAAGTTTTGACCCTGACCTTTCATGCTGCTTCGGTGGTGACATTCTAACAAAAAAAAATATTTCATTACATTACTTTGCAAAATAGAATGTGGCCTAGCATAGTACATAGTTAATTATGCAACTGTTTTATAATAAGGGGTATTAAAACACGAATGTGGGTTTAAGACACATGAGTGTTTTAATACCTAATTATGTACAGTTGCATACAAGACTATATCTACACCCATGATAAATCAACCTATTTGTTTATTTGTTGTAAGAATAATAATGAAGAATGTATACTATAAGCTCGCTCTGCTAAGCATTGTAACATTTTGAATAATATGGAAAATCATCAAAGTATATCAACCAGTTTTATTTACAAATTGATATTATTGAATATTCTATACAAAATGACATGATTACTTTTTAAAGTATTTTATTATTGTGAATGTGAGGACTATGTGATTTTTTTTTTTTTTTCTTTCTCAGTTAATTTTATTAATGGTCTGGCAATTTGAGAATTTTATGCGGCCTACCCAAATGTCCTTTCTTTGGTATTGTTCGTCGAGTCGCTGAGCTCCTTAAGTTCTGAGTTGAGCTCCGCCATTACTGACAAATGCTTGCACTGACTGGACAGGTCCACTCAAATCTGTGTGGTTCTTTCCTCAAAAGACCAACTCCGACTCGAATTTACATGGTCCTCATATGGCTTGACGAAGATTATGTCTGGACTTTAAAAGAGACTGTGACCTCTGAGTTTGTTTCGGCCTTTCTTCTCAGAGTAGTCAGATAGAAAACGCCGACCTCATCTAGCTTAATTTTAATATTTTTTAATATGACGTGTAAAAGTGATTCCAATATCCTATTTACAGAATAAACAATTTCATTTCATTTCACGGAGGTGACATTATAAGGTTGAGATGACATAAATTATAAGTGGAGGGGAATGAAATAAACCTAAATATAAAGTATAATTCATTATAGTTATTTATGCAACTGTTATATAATAATATATTTAATGGTTTAATTGAAATACATTAGAATTTCGGGTTTAAGTATTTAAAAAAAATAAGGGGTATTGAAACACTAAGCCGAGTGTGATAATAGTATCACATGAGTGTTTTAATACCTAATTATTTACAGTTGCATACAAGACTTTATCTACACCCATGATATTATGAATCCTCTAAAAAAGGTTCTTTGCAATACTTTCGAACAAAAATGAAGGCACACGACGCACGTGAATTCGAACTTTTAGAATTCGAATAAAATAGATGTTTTTTTGTTTTAAATTACGGTGCTTTGTTAGTGAAACGCGCCTGCATGACAATGTTCTTTTTTTTTAAATGAGTCGTATTATGAAATTTAGTACAACATTATAACACCCGTTTGGATGATATTATGGTTACTATGACACTGATTGTTTTAATGTTGGCAATAAGCTAACTATTTCAGAAACTTTATAGAGGATTTATAGCATGGGTGTAGATAAAATTATTAAGAAACTGGATTTGAGGGGTGACCTAGACACAAGACTAAATAAGGAGCAGAATGAAAGCTTCCTAACAGAGCTCAAAATTCTTACCTACTTTCATAGGGCTGTCACACTGTTTTTGAAAATAAAATAAATTAAAATATTTTACTGTGAAATAGCTATACATAGATACTTTTTTGAAGTTGGTTAGGTTAGGTACCTACCCACCTACTTAACTACTTACTTACTTATCAAAATGACTGTGACTTATGGACGGACGGACAGACGGACATGGCGAAACTATAAGCTTTCCTTGCTTGTTTTACTGTTTCATAAACGTAAGTTAAGTAAGTATGCAGGTAGTTAGGTACCTATCTAATAGAAAAGTTCAAACGGCAGCTTGCTAAGACAACGTGAACAAACACTCAGTTTTATATATTCTTCATGTGCTAAAATAGCCTATAAACATACTTTGGTTAGTACCTACATACCCACTAAAACAAACATACGAAACAAATACGCCACTACAGGCAGTACCTACATAAACCAATAAATAACAATAATAAATAATAATTCTTAAGGGAAAACCTTATCGCCATCCTAGTTATTTTGGATACCTAACTCGTAAGTAAATAATTCTGTAATAAGCATTAAAAATGTGGAAGGTTTATGTGTAGTATAGGCAGATATAGGTAATTACCTGACAGCATCCTTTGGATATAAAAAAAAACTCCTTCGGTTTTCTTACTATTATTTAAACACACACTACACCAATTTGGCATTTTTTAAATAAAGAACTAAACTTCCGCGTCGGTCGTACATGGTGCCGCTGGCACACGGCACACCCCTGCGCTTTGCCTTCTCACTGAGCTGGCTCAAACCGGTTTGCCCTCTAGCGGACGCCGGTGCACCCCCCGCGCGCCTTGTCCGTGACAGGCCACGCACACACCGCTGTGCGTGTAGTAGTGTTCCCGCGCGAGTCGTTAGTATGATGCTTACAGTTTGCTCTTACCAGCTTGGTATTTATTCTGTGACCTAGAGGTGACATTTCTAAAAATAGGTGACATTAATATTATACTGAGGTTAATTAATAAATACCTACTAAATTAATATGACTAAAATTAGATAATGATTAGGTACGTAAGGTGAATGCATTCGTTAATGAGTTCTTTTTTCTTTATATACTTGTACATAATTTTGTCAACTATAAATACATTATAAAAAATACGTAAATCAAGAAATTAGGTTTATTAAATACAGAGTCAAATTAAATTAGCTAGCGAAACGCCGCAAATGTGATGGGTATCGATATCGAAATCTAAACATGATAAAACAAGAAGGAAATGAATGTGATGAGTTTTTTTTGTAGTCATCAACCGAAGTAGGTACCTATAATTTTTTGGGTAAACTTCACAGACGTGTTTGGTTTCTATATCTAAACACGATACTTAAAACAACAACTAAAAAAAATTATTTTCTCAACTCATACTTCAAGTAACATCAATACAAGCGGTCGTTGACCTCAAAAATCATCAAATCCTTTTTATTTTATCGGGTTTAGATATCGATATCCATCATTTCTGCGGAGTTTCGCTGGCTAATTTAATTCGACCCTGAATAATGTAACCTGCGTTTCACTTAAAAATATTAGAAATCGTAAGGTAAGGTGATTTTAAAATCAGTTGAGCGCATCATCAAAAACGTCTTCTAGCCGAGGATAATTATATTAACATAAAAATATATAAATAATTATAATAAATATACCTACTGAAAATAAAATATGCTTAATAAAATTCTTTTAATTCAGACTATTATGTCCATATTTTGTTAGTACCTATTACATTATCTTAAAATTATGTGAGTCACGAGGACATCAAATTAATGTGTTTTAGTATCTAACATTAAAAAAAAAAAAACGCAATGATAATTTAAATTAAAATATTATACATAATTTAGAATAAATTAAAATAATAATAAATACACAAACTTGTCTATAGTACGTCTAGCAGAGTCAAGGAATTTTAAGAGGAAACGACTTTGAATTCGCATTGTAAATCATTATTTTAGCGGAAGAGATATAACATTATAACATATTATAATTATAATCAGTCATCAAACTCGTTCAATGCTAAGGCCAAATTCATTAGTCATTGCGAGATCTTGACCTTAGCTTTGTCTAAGTTATGCCTTTGTCGATAGATTTAACGTTTCAGACCTGCATCTTACTAGAAAGAGCTTGTAATAGCAGCCGTACGGGTCAATCCATCAGGTTAAGCTACACTTGCCGGAGTTGGTCCGTGGTCATCAACTTCACATACCGAGACTCCTCCGTGCCTCGGAAAGCACGTTAAGCCGTTGATCCCAGCTGTCATTCGTCGATTTTTTCACAGTCGTTACGGGTCGTCAGAAGCCCGATAATCTGACAACCAGTCTTACCACGGGGTATCGTATTACCCAGTTACTGGGTTGTGGAGGTCAGGTATTCAGCTGCATCCGGTTAGACTGGAAGCCGACCCCAACATAGTTGGGAAAAGGCAGGCAGATTGATCTAGCTAGGAAGTATTGATACCGGTTCTGTATGATTGTACAATCTAAGATTTCTAGGATGAAAATTAAATATCTTCTACAGATAAAATAATATGCTGATCTAGGTAACTTTGAGAGGCATCACATTGGAATCTTGTTTTACTGGATTGTGTGAAAAACAGTTATTATCTTCGCATAAAAATAATGTATTACTGATTTGATGTACAGAATGCGCAGATAACGGCAATGGGATGTTTTTTAAGCCCTGTATTTCCATGGCAGGCAATGTTTACGAGAGCGCATACTTCCTCAATTATTCCTACATAATTATGTAAAAACTCATACAATCCTGCATTATTGATTAGCTGTAATAAAGAATAGATATTTACCCCTAACACCTACGTAAATCGAAAGCCGCCGTGTCCCTGACCTATCCAATCCAAAGATACTTGACCGATCCGCGCAACCGCGCGACCTTAACGATTGATAAACATTGCGATAATCCTAACTTATGTTTTGTAAATTATAATAATATTAATTATAATAATCCATAATAATATTATAAATTCGAAAGTAACTCTGTGTATCTGTCTGTATGTTACCTTTTCACGCCTAAACCACTGAACGGATTTCGACATTTGACAAGGAGATAGATGGCATCCTGGGTAAGGAGTAAGGACATAGAGTACTTTTTATCGACATACCACGCGGGCGAAGCCGCGTGTGGAGGCTAGTAATATTATAAATGCGGAAGTGAGTTTGTTACGTTTTCACGCTAAAACGGCTGAACGGATTTGGATGAAAGTTGGCACAGGGGTAGACCATGACCTGGAATAGGACATAGGATACTTTTTATCCCGATTTAAGAATTATTCCTTGCTTAATCTTGCCATAATTATTTGAAGTTTAGCTGTCAATAGTGTCAATCCCTAGCATCAGGTGGAAGTTTTCACGGTGAGATGTTTACAGAACAGCCGGTTTATTCTGTAAATACCTCACCGTGAAAACTTAGGTGAAGTGAGCTGTCAATCCCTAGCGTCAGGTGGAGTGACAACTCACTTTAAGTGACACACACCTCACTTTAAATGACACACAGCTCACATTAAGTGACACACAGCTCACTTTAAGTGACACACAGCTCACTTTAAGTGACACACACCTCACTTTAAATGACACACAGCTCACATTAAGTGACACAAGCTCACTTTAAGTGACAGACAGCTCACTTTAAGCGACACACAGCTCACTTTACGTGACGCACAGCTCACTTTAAGTGACACACAGCTCACTTGAAGCTCACTTCACCTAAGTTTTCACGGTGAGATTTTTACAGAATACCACTACAAACCAGATGTTAAACTTAAACTTCAGATTCTCATTTCAGTAAGCGGCACCTTAATTGCGTAACATTTTCAATCACAATCCGAGAGTTTTGAACCAACCTTATTGCTGCTTCATATGTTTGAAAGCTTCGTCCGCTAAACAACCAACGTCAATAACGCGATGAACGTGGAACTGTCAAAATTATTCAATTGTCTTTTTTTTTATTATCCATATTTTTGTTAGTTTTTACTTAAGAATTATGTTAGTAACCAATATTCAAATACACACCACAAAAATACGTTTATAGCTATAAAATTAAATAACAGAAGTACATTAATCAAATAAATAAAATCAAAATCATAATCATCTATAAAATTATAAAAATGTTTGAAATCATCAATATTATTTTAAAATCAGGAAGTTTAAATCTTTAAATTCATAAAATATATAAAGGTTAATAAGATTATTATTCATTTTCGTGTTTGTTAATAAGATTATAAAGACGTAACACAAGAATTAATAAAAATGCATGTAAAAGGCAGAGGTTTAGAGGTAATTTATTTCCTACATGGTATCGTTCCGTTGTCCATGATTTTTATGGTTCCGTACCCACTGCCCATGTCCGTCCGTTTGTCACAGAGCTGTATCTTTTGAACCGTAATAGATAGACACTTGTAATTTTCGCAGAGCGTATTGGGCGCTATAACAACAAATACTTAATACAAAAAAATTAAGGGGTTTCTAGAAACGTGTTTGTCTCTCTAGCTCCACCACTCAACTGTCGATCGGTATTCTAAAGGCCGATAACAATTAAAATTCTATTGGGTCTTGTTAATGACAGTTGGAGGTTTTTGTAGAGTTAAATACTTATTTTAATTGTATTTTTCAATGAGTTGTTGTATATTAAAAGGAGATGTTACATTTTCGGCCATAAAGTGTACGCCATTGAAAAAAAAGGAAAAAATTCCACGAATTGAGGAAAAATATTCTTTCCTGAATATTTCCCTGATTTCATTGGCACAAAAAATAATAGTTTATCAAATTATTTCCATATTCTATTGATCATGGCGTCGTCTTACTTGCACAATGCTTTCGTCCAGAAATCATATTACATTTAAACGAAACAAAATCACGTAGACGTTATTTAAATAAATACAAAAGGCATGTATTTCACTGCTATTAAGATTAGATAATAAGATACTACCTTAAAAACAACTTTTTTGATGAATTATAAAGGGTGATTCATCATTTAAAAAAAAAAACGAGGATTGTAGATTTGTAGGTACTTCTGGACGAAAAATTCAAACGTATTGTTTATATTGGTATTTGACATCACATCTTTGACAGTTCTAGATTTTAAAATAGAGATGCTGTAACAGGTTAAACACGATGACTGTTATCACTCGTTACTGATACAAAAAAATAACAGATCCAAATATCTGTTATTAAATAACAGCCTGTTATTTTTGTACGGGCGATAAATACGTATTTAAAAATCTCAATTGAATATCTTCTATATCTCTTTTGGTTTAAAGTCGGTAATCGTATCTATCTGTTATTAAATAACAGCCTGTTACGGACGATAAATACGTAATTAACAGCCACGGTAACAGTCTGTGTGGGGATTGTTATAATGTATTAACAGTAAAGGCCGCGGTAACAGTCTTGGGGATCTGTTATTTTATGTAACAGTATGGTTTATTGTTAGGAACAATTGTTATCTGTTATTTTTTAATATCTGTTATTTCTATCTGTTACGATACATACGCCTCACCCCTATTTTTTTATAATGTAAACGTCATCAGTCCAACCAATCTGTCATGACTGGCTGTCGATGGTCGTTTAACGTCAAACATTTTCAGTTTATAATTAGTGCCTAAAAAATATTAGATATTATGAAAAAAAAAAATGCCTTTATTGTATTCAGGGGTTCGTTTTCCAGGTTTTATAAAGTGTACATGGTATGGCCGGAGTCCCATACAGAAATGAAACGTGTCTTTTACTCGTAACTATCACTTTTTTATTTTGGGTTTTTATCTGTTTTGACTTTATAATAGTTTGTAATCTAAATGTATGAATTGTACTATGGACTATAATAGAATGATGTATGAAATACGTTTTTTTTTTAATTAATTTTATTGTGCTGTGGTACGGCACGGAACCGTTCGCGTGCGAGTCCGACTCACACTTGGCCGCTGTTTTCTAACATAACATTGTAAAATTCTTTGCAGCAAGATCAAGGTATCAATGTCAGTTTATATTTATTACCGAATATCACGATTTAAAATGTTATGTATGACACACGATTCATAATTTCATTTATCACGCTATTATAGATAGTATTTATTTTGGCAACAGGCTTCATGAACGCTCCGTTATGGGTGTTTATTAAGCCTGCCAGAGTTGCGGGAATGTCCGAAAGGGATACCGGGACCTTGGCAACAGGCAACTGAAGGAACACGGGTGGGTTTTATTCAGTAAAAGTCTGACACGTCCTTCCGCTCCGCCCAGAGCGGGAGAAGTCATTTGATAACTTCCCACAGTCAAAAAAAAAATATACCGGCCAAGTGCGAGTCGGACTCGCGCACGAAGGGTTCCGTACCATTATCTATAAAAACGGCCAAAAAATCACGTTTTTTGTATGGGAGCCCCCTTAAATATTTTTTTTTCTGTTTTTTAGTATTTGTTGTTATAGCGGCAACAGAAATACATCATCTGTGAAATTTCAACTGTCTAGCTATCACGGTTCATGAGATACAGCCTGGTGACAGACGGACAGTCAGACAGACAGACAGCGGAGTCTTAGTAATAGGGTCCCGTTTTACCCTTTGGGTACGGAACCCTAAAAAGGGTGTTGATGGGGTTGCCTCGATACTGCAGCGCATCAGGGATGTTTGCTGAAGCTCGCGTTGATTGCTTCTACACCGTGATGCGGACGCGGTGCGCATCCCTGGTTAGTAGGGTGCGGGGCAGCACCAACAGCATCCTGGCTATGGTAGCAAGCAGGCTAGATTATGCGTTTGTGAGCCACTGCTGCAAGGTATCGGGTGGGCCTGTCACCTTGCAGCAGTGATGTCATAAATTATTTCTGTGTTGTTTTTAATGTTTTACTAACATATGCATTCCGAATATTATAGTCTTATTAGAGGCTTTTTTTCATTTCCGTGTGGTTAATAATTATTATTTATTTAAACTCATAAAAAAGTTTTTCTTTTTAAAAATGTTGGCACGTAGGTACCTAATACCAAGAAAAAACGGTTACCTAATACCGAGGAGCAGCTGTGGCCCAGTGGTAACGGCCACGACTTACGAGTTGTAGGTCGTAGGTTCGAACCCTGACAGGCGCTTTACCTACTTTGTGTAAATTATTTCATCGCCACTGCTCTCAAAACGGTGAAGGAAAACATCGTGAGGAAACCGGCATGTCCTAGAACCAAAAATTCGAAGACATGTGACATCTACCAACCCGCACTGGGTCCGCGTGGTGGATTACGGCCCGCTCCCTCTTACAGAGAGAAGGCCTGTGTCTCAGCAGTGGGAACATTATAGGCTGATTATGCAATTCGGAATGCTACAGTTCAGTGTCTGCAGACTTGTAGCTAATGATATTATGATAATTTTCATTATTTTATTGACCTCTAAATGTGAGCATGTTAAAAGTATGTACGAACATTGTTTAGATTGTTTCCCATATCATTGAGATAAAAATAATTGCATTACTGTTCTGTAAAAAAGTGACACGTTTAATGCATAATTTTTCTTTGTTTGTGCATTTTAATAAACCCGGATTTTTGATCTATCTAGCTCGGAAATCGGGCACGTTTTTTCTTGCTATTAGGTACCTACGTGCCAACATTTTTTTTAAGAAAAACTTTTTTATGCGTTATCTTTATTTGCGTCCCATGATAAAAAGATTCAAGGAGCTCGTGGCTATGTAATAACAGCCACACGGTCGATCCATCAGGTTTTAAACTACGCTTGCCGAGGTTAGACCGAGACTCCTCCCTGCTTCGGAAAGCACGTTAAGCCGTTGGTCCCGGCTGTCATTCGAGGATCATTGACAGTCATTACGGGTCGTGAGAAGCCCGAAAGTCTGATAACCAAGGGGTATCGTATTATCCAGTTACTGGGTTGTGGAGATCAGATGGCAGTCCTTCCATGTAAAATACTGGTATTCAGCTGCATCCGGTTAGACTGGAAATCAACTTAAACATAGTTGGGAAAAGGTCAGACTCAAGACCGATAACATCGATTGAGACATGATCGAGACGAGGGCATCGGGAATATTTCTTAGAATTCTTACATAATTACATCATGGTGAGCAAGCAATTTCATCGAATTTACATAGGAATTTAATGCGACGGGAAATAGTTGAAGTAAAACGTATACCTACAAACATATTTAAATCAAGTGTAGGCAGACTGCAAGTCATCAATTCAAGGCGCTCAGGTCACGTATCTACAATAAAATGAATAGGAAACTTGATATACCTATAAGTTGCAGATGGATTTTCACATTATGAACACAACGGAGCTGTTTTGTAAAACAGCTAGCGGTTATGTTAAACAGCTGATTTGAAAATTGATCTGCGATATATAGGTATACGCCACATTCAATCTAAAAATCAGGATTCGTGGTTTGTTGCAGCAGTTATTATAATAATACATTTTTTTTTTGATTAAATAAATTATTTACTCCTGATTTTTACTTTATATAAATTACTAGATGCGCCCCGCGGTTTCACCCGCGTAAGTCTCAATCCCGTGGGTATATCGGGATAAAAAGTATCCTATGTACCAAATTTCATCTAAATCCGTTCAGCCGTTTTAGCGTGAAAGCTTAACAAAAAAACAAATAAATATTGGTTAGGTTATTAGTGACTGCAGTCATTCAAGATCCCGCGGTTACAGGGTTGCAAAATGTCTAAATTATATTTAGACATTTTTATAAATTTAGACATTTTTATAAATTTGGACATTTTTAAATTATATTTAGACATTTTTCATGAGAAAGAATCTATCGGCTCCCAAGATACAGGCATTCCTTGCCTAGTTTGGGAGTCAGAGGTTTCAGCTATCTATAGGTATTTCATAGACACACATGTTTTACATACAACAATTTTGTACCCAAGCCACAAGCGACTTATGCTTTCCATAAAATATGTACTAATTTGATCCGATAGCACTGATTAGAGGGGACGTCGCTATCAGCGTCTTGGGAAAAGATAAGAAATATGATGATGAGGCTGCACCTTAATTATTGAAAAATCTGAGCCCGAAAGTTATAAAATGTGATATTTTCAGGAATAATAAACATTCCGCCTTATGTTTCCCCAAAGGGTTAGGCAGAGGTGTACCTTAGGTACACCCAAATTTCGAGCGTATTAATGCCATCAACCGCGTACAAATCCAGACTCCCGAGCTCCCAGGCGGATTCCCGGCCAACGAAGGCGCGGGCTTGGGGGCAGCGAGCAATGAGAAGCTCGCCGTCCGATGGGGACCAGGCCCGGGTCGACGGCGCGCTGTGTTCCACGCGCGCCTCAAAGAGATGTCGGTACAATTGGCGCGGTCCGCTAGGATCGAAGCCTACCAGGGTTGCGGAAAAGTCAGAAAGGGATACCGGGACCCTTGTCAACAGGCACCTGAAGGAACACGGGTGGGTTTTAGTCAGTAAAAGTCTCACATGCCCTCCTTCTACGCCCAGAGCGGGAGAAGTCATTTGATGATTTCCCAACCTCAAAAAAAAGACTCCCGAGCTGCTTCATTCAACAAATTAAAAATGAAAGTATAGTAGATAATTAAAGAATTTATTGAATCTATCTAAATATATGAAAAAAAAACCGGCCTAGTGCCTGTCGTATCATGCACAATGAAGGGTTCCGTTAGTTGGGATGAATTTATAAAACAAACTTAACATTGTAGTTGAAAAACTTGTTCTCCCATACAGAATAAATGAGAGAACATGTTTTACAACTGCAAATTTAAATTGGTCGATTATTACTCGGTAACTTGTGGAGCCTACGTAGCGGTGATAGTTTTCCTTTTAGTTTCGTTATATATACTACTGCCGTAAATCTTTTCACATATCCAAACCCAGCCATTTAGCTGGCAGGGGGGGGACACTTGGCTCTAACAAAAATTAGCACATTAAAGCTTAATATTCCGCAAACGGATCCCGGAATCCAAAAATAGTTTTTAACAAACTCACATTATTTTTAAACGACCTTTTCAACGATACCCCAAAATATGGGATTGACGAGAAAAAAAAAAACCATCCCCACTTTACGTGCAGGAGAGGTACCCAAAAAAAAAAAATTTTTCACGATTTTATTTTACCACTATGTCGGCGTTGTTTATATGTATATCCATATCAAATTAGAGCTCTCTAGTACTAACGGTCTCTGAGCTAAGCCGCGGACAGACGGACAGACGTACAGACGGACAGATGGACAGACGGACAGACGGACATGGGGAAACTATAAGGTTTCCTTGTTGACTACGGAACCCTAAAAAACCGTTAAACACTTTCTTTTTAACAACGGTTTAGCAATTGTTTAACGGTTTTTATTTTAAATACAGGTTTAACTACTTACTAATATCGAGTAATAAGTATTTAAACCTGTATTTTAAGATTTGGTGAGTGAGTCAGTAGGTAATGGGTAATTTTATTAATTAGGCATCAAGACTTGTTTCGGAAGGGTTCGCCAGAGATGTAGGTACCTATAGTACACCCACATTTCTCCAGTTATGTTTAAGTCCCATGTAATAGGGGGCGAGCCTATGGCCAACAACCTAGCACAAATCTAGACTCCAGGCTGCTACTGAGATATTCCAGATACAAAAACCTAATATCATTTTGCTGGGAATCGAACCCAGGACCTGATGTTTCGTAACTAATTAAAAATTCTAGGATATGTTAAAAAAAGCGTAGATATTCGTTTTTCTCGAATCCTGTGAATTATAACCGACTCTTTTGCCCGCGAGGGGGCCGGAAATTATCCCACAGAAACTTACTACCGGGATAAAAAGTATCCTATGTCCTAACCCAGGTCATGGTCTACCCATTCGCCTTATCTAAATCCGTTCAGCCGTTTTAGCGTGAAAGCGTTAACAAACAAACAAATAATGGATGTCGGATATCGTCCTGCGGAAACGTACCACTGCAGCACTGGGATACTTAAGAAATGCTGGGTTTTCTATACAAACTTTCATCCCCTTTATCACCCCCTATAGGTATATTTTTTAAATAAATAGTACCCTATTTCCTTCCCCAGGATGCCATCTATCTCCTTGCCAAAATAATGTCGAAATCCGTTCAATGGTTTAGGCGTGAAAAGGTAACATACAGACAGACAGACAGTGTTTCGAATATATTATACTAGCTGCGCCCCGCAGTTTCAGCCGCGTAAGTCTTTCCCTGTCTATGTAAAGATGGTCACCCACACACGGACCAACCATGGCAAGCGTAGCTCAACCTCATGGATCGACCCGTGCGGCTGTTATTACTTGGCCACGAGCTCCTCTTATTACTTACATACTAGGGGTGTTCAATATGTCAGCACAATTGGTGGGGTCCGCTAGGACCGATGCCTTGCAGGGTTGCGGGAATGTCCGAAAGGGATACCGGGACCATGGCAATGGGCAACTGAAGGAACACGGGTGGGTTTTAGTCAGTAAAAGTCTGACACGCCCTTCCGCTCCGCACAGAGCGGAAGAAGTCATTTGATGATTTCTCACCATCAAAAAAAAAAAAAAAAAAACAACCGACTTCCAAAAAAAAACACAAAAAAAGTGAAAAATAACTTTAATTTCGGAAGTCGGTTGTTTTTTTTTGTAAAAAGTTTTTATTTTTCACTTTTTACCACTACCTGCTATGTAAATAACAGTGACGGAGTCAATCAATATATCATCTACATACACTAAGTTGGAAAAAATATGTAATATTGAAGCTAACTCAAAAACTACGCAAGCAAAGTTAATAAAATTAATATGGGACAACCTCTGAAGCATGACCTACCAAACAAAAAAAGAATCATCTAAATCGATTCATAATTGTCGGAGAAATCGAGTAATACAAAAAAAAAAAAAAAACATACAGACGAATTGAGAACCTCCTCCTTTTGAAGAAGTCGGTTAAAAAGGGGTGTTCAATAAAAAGCGATAATGACTATGACGCAATTATCTGATAATAAATGTTTTTTTTTTCGACGTAGTCACCTTTCAGGTTTTTGTTAACCGATTTCTCCGCCAATTATGAATCTATTTCGATTATTCTTTTTTTGTATGGTAGGTCATGCTTCCGAGCTGGTCCCATATAGATTTTATTAACTTTGCTTGCGTAGTTTTAGAGTTAGCTTCGATATTACGTATTTTTCCCACTTAGTTTATCTAGACGATGTTTTAATCTACTCCTTCACTGTTATTTACATCAGCTAGTGGGTATTCGAATTTTTGTGGGGTAAGTACCACAAATAAAAAGGGAAAAATAAAAAAAATACAAAAATAAAAACCGACTTCCAAAAAAAAAAACACTCAAAACTGAACTGTTTTTTTTGTAAAAAGTTTTTGTATTAATATTTTTTCTAAACATAAAATTCCCTTTCTAAAAAAATCTTCCTGATCCCTTAGAAAATCGTGTACGGCGGCGACTACTGCGTCATTATCTTAAAATTTCTGGCCCTGAGATATTCCTTTAACCGCGGAAATAGATAAAAATTACTAGGAGCAAGGTCCGGTGAATATGGAGGATGTTCCATCAATTCGAAGCCAGCTGCTTGAATGGCAGCCATCGCAACTCTGGACTTGTGCGCGGGGGCGTTATCTTAGTGAAACAAAAACACAACCGAACACGTTCCGAAATTACTTCTATTTTTAAAAAACAAAAGAGAATATATTGTTTTTTTAATATCATCATACTCTAATGTCTGGGCTATGCCTGCCAGTATTTATTTATATTCTTTCCAAGGAGAATGTATCGCAATCACTATTTATTGAACACCTCTCGTACATGAAGTCGGTTTAAAAGTTACGGAGCTTCCGTAACTTTTCCCACTAGCTTCAATATTACGTATTTTTCCCACTTAGTTTATCTAGACGATGTTTTAATCTACTCCTTCACTGTTATTTACATCAGCTAGTGGTATTCGAATTTGTGTGGGGTAGGTACCACAAATAAAAAGGGAAAAATAAAAAAAAAATACAAAAATAAAATTCTTTCCAAGGAGAATGTTTCGCAATCACTATTTATTGAACACCTCTCGTACATGAAGTCGGTTTAAAAGTTACGGAAGCTGTTTCTAGTTACTCAGTGCAAATTGCTTTTAATTTTTTACCTTTTATAGATATGTAAGTATCAAGTTGCCGATCGTATTAGACCTTGCTTAGAGACCATGGCCTTACATTCATAGTAGTATCAATGGTAAGGTCAGAGAAACAAGAAGGTGCTAAACATGCGAAAATGTTATACCTACAGGGTGACTTTATCCCGATTTTCCTACGGGATCGAAACTTACGCGGGTGAAACCACGGGGCACAGCTAGTATGTAATAAAAAGTAGATGCTAATAATTATTTTATTTTATTTGTTTGGGACAACATACAGTTATACAATACAGCATTTGCAAAAAAAAAAAGGAATTACAGTCGAGAAAACGTATAACCCACACTATTGTCCACGAAGTGACATCGGAGTTTGAAAACGAACGCACGTTAAATGAAAAAAAAAAGAAATACCTACATATTTAGGAAAACACAAAACAAATACCGGCACAAAACAAATAATTATGTAATAAGCATCTGCTTTACGATACTACGACCATGACCTTACGTATCATTAAACTTGATTTAAGAAGCATGCGCTAATCAAAATCACTGACGAGCAGGACAGGACTTTAAGTTTGACCTTTAAGATTCATTTAGCAATGGCATTAGGAAGTCATATGTAACCTTTTAAAACTTCCTTGATTGGTTTGACGTTTGAGAGGTGTAATTTTATTTTTAAATTTTAGATAGGTTATTTCTCTTTTCTGTCGCATTGGACTTGTATTCTATAGGATAGTCGTATTTTAAATAATAAATCTTTAGAATTGACGTAACGTTAGCGTCTCGGGTTCGTGTTCACCTTTAAAAAAGAAGAAATAAATAAAGAATATATGTTTATTTGCGGCAAACATGACGCTAAGAAAGGACAAATACACGAAAATAAAAAGTTGAGGGAAAATATGCGTCACATTCACGCAAAACGGCCATCGCTCAGCATAATGCTGCGAACCTATGCGAGATAGAACCCCAGCGGTAGACCTCGGTGGCTCCTGGCTGGGCCTCTGTACTTACCTGTTTCCCCGAAAAAATAGGCATGTGGAAAAAAATGCGTTAGTACATTTAACCGTTAACTACCCGTGTCTTTATACAACCAAGATTATAACAGTAAACAATAGTCGTTTGGGCTGCTCTCATTAGTGTCAAATTATCATAAAACAACAATAATTAGCATTTATAACTACCAGTCAATAGACAGACGGATAAACAAAAGGTTCACAAAAAAAAAGGCATTGAGTTTAAAACTTTGACCATGTGTGATGTATCTGCGGCATGGCAATTATATCAAAAATCAATCTGGCTAGCCTTTTCCCAACTATGTTGGTGTCGGCTTCCAGTCTAACCGGATGCAGCTGAATACCAGTATTTTACATGGAGCGACTGCCTATCTGACCTCCACAACCCAGTAACTGGGTAATACGATACGCCTTGGTATACTGGTTTTCAGACTTTCGGGCTTCTGACGACTCGTAACGACCGTCAAATATTCAGGAATGAGAACCGGGACCAACGGCTTAACGTGCTTTCCGAGGCACGGAATGTAAAGATGGTCACCCATTCGCAGACCAACCCCAGCAAGCGTAGCTTAACCTGATGGATCGACCCGTGCGGCTGTTATTACTTAGCCATTGCCATTGTTTTTTGTTACTTTTAGTTTTAAGTATTTTCTTTAACGTATTTCTCTTTCTTTCTTTCTTTCTTTCCATGTGCTCCTCGTGAACTTCTACGTGAATGCTACTGCATATTGTTTGGAGTGAAACTTTTGTCCATTTTCTGTTTAGTGCGTCTTGTTCAGAGATGATTCATGTACGTTTGATTAGTCAAATCCAATCCAATTGATGATAAATAGGCTATTTGTTAGGCGTTTGAGTACTGCAATAGCTTAGCTTAGATTGTTTTGTTTTATTTTTTCTGGCGACCCGTTGCTTAAATAGAGGGGTAATTAAACAACATAATGTACCTACACACAAATGGAAACCATAAAATGCAGGAGGTATAAAAATCCTGGACAAGTTAATTGGAGTTTGATCACAAATAGTAGATATATCCACCTAAGGCGGACTGTCCACTGAAGCGGAGAGGAGAGGAGCTGAGCGGAGCTGTGCCAATATTAACCAATGGAATTGCATGAAATCTCCGCTCTGCTTCAGTGGACAGGGATTTGCGAACTAGTTTAAAAATTCATACCGGCCGCGTCCGCTCAAATTACTCGTTGCGTGAACTACGGCCTAGCTCCGCACAGTCCACAACTCCTCTCTGCATTACTCCCTCGCTCGGCTTTGCTGCCTCGCTCCGCGTCAATGGACAAGCAGCCTGAAGGCTCTTACATACTGGCTGACGCCGCCGCATTGTTCGCCGGAAAGTTTTCTCAGAAATTGTTTTGTTAAAATCGCGTCGCGCTGTCGCGTCGTGCCTGTTTGTGGGAGCTTTAATAATATATTCATAATGCTCAATCCAAATAAATGAAAATCATAAAGGAAATTATATACTGATTTTTTATGAAAATATAATTATGTGAGGAAACCGGCATGCCTGAGAGATATTATTCGACGGCATGTGAAGCCAAGTCAGAGGCCTAAGGGTGACCTTAAAACTCTGACACCTGGGGGCCTAAAACGGCCACATTAGCAATTCCTCTAAAAGCTATTCATTTCCTGTATTCCCAGCTGTCATTAGCAATTCCTCTAATTTGACACAAAAGCAATTTATAATTTTTGTGGATCATTTTACGAATCTCCGTATAGAACTGTCAAACAGTTGAATTATTTCGTAATATGAATTGCACGCAGACCATAATTATTATGAATTATTGTCAATTTTTGACATTTTACCGTGGCACAACCCGCAATCGCCGTGGCGGGGGGGTGCACTCGCGCCGTTTATCAATGTAAATTCTGAGTTTCACGCGTCGCTTGCTATAGTATTTCAACATTTATTGCTAGGGTGTGATTCTGTAAGACCTCATTCTAAACTTCAAATCTGAATCCGCTGTGAGTTTCTTGATTAGCATTCTAAAAACTCGGTTGATACACTAGCGCTACCCTTGCGAGCGTGTCAGCGAATTGAACTAAATTGACCGTGAGATTTTGACAGATAAAGTATGAGATGACGTAAGAAGTGTCATTCAGTAAGGTAATTCCCCCGTCACTTCGACGCTCACATCGCACTCGAACCCGATTCAAAATTCGAAGTGAGAGTGAATAGCGATGTGAGATGCGAGTTGTTGTTTGAATTTAACAGGTCGACGTACTGGTTTCTTTATTTTACCGGTTTTATTTATATAAAAGTAACTGAAAAGGAAAAAAAAATCCTGAGAAAATTTTCGGTGGATTCAAAATAAGGAGCTGAATAGCCCCGATTAATTTGAGGAGGGCTGTCCCTTACAACCTGTATGCTGGTGTAATAATACTATTTTTGTATTTTCAGAACAATGTCGAGGATGTTCAAGATAGTGGTCGCGTTGGTGTTGTCGATCACTGTTAATGGTCAAGTGCGAGGTGCCACATACGGACCGCGGGCTGACTATGGATACCCTGCTGGGTTTATGCCTGATTGTAAGTATCTTCTTTTCAGAAACACATAAATCTTGGTTTTTGTCAAACCCCATGGATTTTCGCCTAGGCTATAATAATATCATCATCTGCCTAGTCTTTTCCCATCTACCCTACTGGGTAATATGATACCCCTTCGTAAAACTGGTTGTAAGACTTTCGGGCTTCTGACGACCCGTAACAACTGACAAAGATCTACAAATGACAGCCGGGATCAACGGCTTAACGTGCTTTCCGAGGCACGGAGGGGTCTTGGTATGTAAAGATGGACCCATCCACGGACCAATCGCGGCAAGCGTAGCTTAACCAGGGGGCTTAAAACAGTCACTTTGGCAGAATCATAATAAGAAAATATTATGAATCATCGTAAAATGTCACAAATTGACAATTCATAATATGATCTGCGTGCGATTCATCATCATCATCTGCCTAGCCTTTTTCCCAACTATGTTGGGGTCGGCTTCCAGTCTAACCGGATGCAGCTGAATACCAGTATTTTACATGGAGCGACTGCCTATCTGACCTCCACAACCCATTAACTGGGTAATACGATACCCTTGGTTAGACTGGTTGTCAGACTTTCGGGCTTCTGACGACTCGTAACGACTGTTAAAGATCCACAAATGACAGCCGGGATCAACGGCTTAACGTGCTTTCCGAGGAACGGAGGACTCTCGATATGTGAAAATGGTCACCCATCCACGGACCAACCCCGGCAAGCGTAGCTTAACCTGATGGATCGACCCGAGCGGCTGTTATTACTTAGCCACGAGCTCCTCGCCTACTTTGGAATTTTGTAATAAAAACAAACTTTTTTCTGATGTTGACTATGCAAATGTGACTCAAAAGTCAAGCCCGCTTTTTTTAATTTTAATGTTGAAATTGTGGCAAAGAAAAACATTTGCGAAAACACTTGAACGTAATCTTGAAGTTCAATGTAAGATAGTTAATTGATTCAGGCGTGACCTTGCGGAAATCCATTATAAAATACAATAGACGTTGATATATTTAGTAACCTATTCCGCTTGACTATTTTTCAAGAGTCCGAAAAACCCTGTAAGAAATCGACACGTGTTTCACCTCTGAACGAGGCATCCTCAGGATGACGATTGACCAATTGCAAACCAGAACGCGACGTGTTACCACACCGAGCGCTGGACGCAACTTGAACTTTGACCTTGAACGTTGAAATGAATGAAATGAACTCTTGAAGAATAGTCAAGCGGAATAGGTTACTAAATATATCAACGTCTATTGTATTTCAATGTAAGAAGTAATCATGTCAAATGGTTATGTTTGAAGTAATAATATGTGTAAATCAACAGAGTTGCTTCTTATTGACAAGGTACTTACACATCAATTTATTTGCATTTGAACGTAATAGGAATTGTGTAAAACATTTCCTTATTGTCTATTCTAATAAATCTGGAAGATATAATATTTTACACTTGGTGTGCACTGCGATTTCAAATTACTTTCTTTACAACCTCTTTTGACCCGCTCTAGGTTGTATAATAGGGATGATGTACGGGTAAAAAAAAAAGTTTTTTTTTAGACCGTCATTCAGATTACAAGAAAAGGAGGAGCTCGTGGCTAAGTAATAACAGCCGCACGGGTCGATCCATCAGGTAAGCTACGCTTGCCGGGGTTGGTCCGTGGATGGGTGACCATCTAATACATACCGTGACTCCTCCGTGATTCGGAAAGCACGTTAAGCCGTTGGTCTCGGCTGTCATTTGTGGATCTTTGACAGTCGTTACAGGTCGTCAGAAGCTCGAAAGTCTGACAACCAGTCTTACCAAGGGGTATCGTATTACCCAGTCACTGAGTTGTGGATGTCAGATAGGCAATCGCTCCATGTAAAATACTGGTATTCAGCTGCATCCGGTTAGACTGGAAGCCGACCCCAACATAGTTGGGAAAAGGCTAGGCAGATGGTGATTCAGATTACAAAAAAAATTAGACACGATTTTTTTTTTTTCTTTATAACATTAAATAATCTTTCAAAAGACTTTTTGCCCTGCAGTGATTCTTGCCGGGGTCCATTGGGAATTTCATTTTTTTCATTTCATTTCTTGTATAACGTGTGTAAAAAGACGAAGCTGAAAGTCATTTCTAACCGACTTCTTCAAAAAGGAGGAGGTTCTCAATTCGTCTGTATGTTTTTTTTTTTTTTGTTTGTTTGTTACTCGATTTCTCTGCCAATTAGGAATCGATTTTGATGATTCTTTTTTTTGTATGGTATGGAGGCATGCTTCCGAGGTAGTCCCATATAATTTTTTTTAACTTTGATTGTGTAGTTTTTGAGTTAGCTTCAATATTACGTATTTTTCCCCACTTAGTTTATCTAGACGATGTTTTCATTTACTCTTTCACTGTTATTTACATCAGCTGAATTTGTGTGGGGTAGGTACCACAACTAAAAAGTGAAAAATAAAATCTTTTATCAAATAAAAAAACGACTTCCAAAAAAAAAACACTCAAAACTGAAAAATAACTTTAATTTCGGAAGTCGGTGGCAAAAAACGAAAATTGAAAAGCAAAGACACCGACTTCCGAAATTAAAGTAATTTTTCAGTTTTGAGTGTTTTTTTTGGAAGTCGTTTTTTTTTTTTTTTGTAAAATGTTTTTTTTTTATTCCCGTCTTTGTGATTATTTTTTTGTTGTGCACCATAGCTGAACCTGCTGGTTATGGAGATATCCAACTTTTTCAGACGTTTTTTAAAGAAAGGAAGTTTTATTGTTAGGTATAACTAAAATTTGAATATATAAATATAAGTTTTATTCTAACTAAACAGACAGCTGTGCTGCTGGGGAGTTTGTTCCGCCACTTCTTCTTCCCAGCTAAAGCACTAGGAAGTGGTGAAGGGTGGGCGTTTTGGGGGACTGTCTTATGTAATTTGACGTTCTGTTATAAATAATTTCTCAATCAATACCTTAAAATTGCTGATTTGAGATTTTATGTACTATATAAAACTGCTCGCTGTGCAAGCAGTGCACTCAACCTACAAAATTCTACTAAAATCACATTTTCTCCAACTATTGTAATTTTGATGTGAAAGTACAAAATAAATTCAGTGCAGCAGAAGCGAGTGTTTCAATTAAAAAGGACCCACGGAGCGCCATCCTAACAGTTCGAAAAGTGCTGATTCTCAGCCTAGTTTGAATAAATGACTATTGATTTATAAAAAAAAAAACTTAATTTTAAATAACCCCACAATCCCAGAACCGATGCATGCACACATAAACATAATGTTTTGCGTGCGTTACGTTGCGCACTACCGTAAAAGGCGATTATACACACAATTTTTTTTTTTTTTTAAATGTTACTTAATTTGATGTACTGTGATGGGTCTTTTTTTTTTTTTTTTTTTTTATTTATTTATTAGGTTCACCAACAATTGATTACACTGATACAAACACATAATACATATAAGTAATAAAATAAAAAAATAACAGTGCATCAGTTACTTATAGGTAAACACCACATGCATAAAACAATGAATCAGAGAAATAAGCTAACTTACTTAGTAATAAGCGCTAATATAGAAAATAATTGGTAGCTGTAAAAAGTTACAATTGAATGAACTTAAAATGTATGGAATTCTACTTTAAAATTATAAATTGGTAAAGGTAAAGGTAAAATTGAATATTCCTTGACATTATAAAATTGGTAAAATCGATAAAAAATTGTTAAAAATTCAAAATTTTAGAAATTAAAAATTGTTAAAATAATAACATCAAACAAATTCCCAAAAAATAATTACATCGGCATCGGATAGGATTCATTAAATAAAAATTGATTGAAATTGACAAAATTGATTGAATTAAATTTACAACATTATGTAAGAATAAATGGATACATTTATAACGGTGATATGACTAAGACAATTCATATACTTGATCAGGATTAAGGGTTGCTCAGTAAACGGTTAAGGATGGCTTTCTGTTTGGCAATAGAGTCAAAGTGGAGATCAATAACGTCACTGTAGCCATTTACTGCCTTACACATTCTTGCGAAAGGGGAATTGACTCCCAAAACAGTTCTTCTAAAAGGTGGACAAAGTGGCGTGATGGCACTACGCGGGATTCTAGAGGGGGCACGAAAATTGAAAAGGGCAAGCAAGCTGGGAGTGTTTATTTTATGCTTAATGATTTTATATGCAAACATTACATCAATTATGTGTCTACGTTTTTCCAGAGAAATCATGTTAAAATGCTTGAGTCTTTTATTGTAAGAACGTATTTTTTTGGCGACACCATTAGAAAATGCGAGGTGCCAAGCGAAGCGTTTCTGGATACGTTCAAGTCGCAATGAATGAGTTGCGTAGTGAGGACGCCAAACTACACTATTATACTCCAGGATGCTGCGAATGAGACTGTTATAAAGAAGTATTTTTGTTCTATTGTGACGAAAGGTTTTGCAATTTCTTAGGACGAACCCTAACATTTTCGAAGCTCTTTTTATAATACCATCGAGATGTGGCGTGAAAGTTAACTTCTTGTCAAACAGTACACCAAGATCCTTTATTGTTTCTACTTCCTTAACTTTTTCACCGGATATATGATAATTACTGCCTATTGGGATGTTTCGTCTTGTAAATTTAACATGATAGCATTTTTTGGCATTCAGTTCCATTCCGTTACTGTTACACCATAGAACGAGACGATTGAGGTCACTTTGTAGTAGTAATGAGTCTTCCTCAGTCTTAATGTTTCTCAAAAACTTTAAATCGTCTGCGTACATAAAAAAATCGGAATGCAGAAAACATCTTGGAATATCATTTATAAAATAAATAAACAAAACTGGTCCCAAGTGTGAACCCTGGGGAACACCGGAAGAAATGCATTGTAGGGTTGATTGATAACCATTAACGACAACAAAGAAAAATCTATCCGTTAAATATGAATTCAGCCACTCCAACAAAGACCCAGAGATGCCGTAGGCGCGCAACTTAGTAATTAGAATTTTGTGAGATACCTTGTCAAACGCTTTGCTGAAGTCCGTATAAATAACGTCAGCTTGATGGCCTGCATCGATAGCTTTAGTGAGAAGTTCTGTAAAAGGTACCAGATTTGTACTAGTAGAACGGGTCCTAACAAATCCATGCTGATGGTCGCTTAAATACATCATTAAATGATCCTGGATATATGGGCATATCAGCGACTCGAAAACTTTGGCGAAAGATGATAAAATTGAAATAGGCCTGTAATTGGTTACAACATCATTATCATCCGATTTGTGAACCGGAACAACTTTTGCGATTTTCCACTTTGAAGGAAATATACCGGTCGTCAACGATTTGTTATAAATCAACATAAGTGGGTAAACCAGGTCTGATGAACATGTTATAATAAATACTGGCGGTATTCCATCTGGCCCAGCCCCTTTTTTTGGATCAAGGCTTTTTAATTTCTTGTTGAGGGATTCACAAGAAATAGCTGGGGCAGCTAGACACAAGCTATTGCTTTCAAGAAATTGCAAGAATTCGGAATTGTATTCAACACCTCCACTATCACCAGGGCTATAAACGGACGAAAAATAGTCTGCAAATAATTCGCATACTTTTGTTCCGTCAGAAGCAGCAGTAGTTCCGTCGGTCATGGTCAAGGGGTAAGCACTCGCACCTCCTCGTTTTGCCTTTAGATAGGTCCAAAGTAACTTAGGGTTAGATGCTAATTCGTCTTCTAAATGCTTTGTGTAATTCTTATAACAAGTAGAAGCGAAATTTTCACACCGTTTACTAATTAGCTTTAACTCAATTGCATCTAATGGGTTCTTATATTTTTTAAAGCGCTTTCTAATTTTATTCTTTTCGTTTAGCATTTTTATTAATGTACGACTAAACCATGACGGGAATTTTCGGTTTTTTGGCTTACGTAATGGAAGAAATTGTTGTATCGCGGCATCAAGAATATCGTAGAAGACTTCTAGCATCCCATTAACGCCACTTTGTCCACTGAATAATGAATCCCAGTCTAACTCTTTTAAGAAATTACGAATAGGATGATAATCCGCCCTATGGAAGTCGGGAGTCACCTTAGCTAGATTGTAAGGAAGCCTAGCTTCCCTATCAAATGAAATAACAATATCAAGAGGGGGGTGATGTTGATCCACATTACTTAGAGGATACACACCTTCATTTACACAGCATAGCGGTATTGTGGAGAGTACAAGATCCAATATACGACCAGCAGTATTTGTAATAAAGTTACATTGTTTCAACATGTTAACACAAGTAAAATCCAGCAAAAGATCGTTTACACTGCATATTCCAACATTACTGCCGGTACCATCAACGCCTTTCCAATCGATGTTACCCAAGTTAAAATCACCCACGAGACAAACATCACCGTCAGTTATTTGTTCAAAGGCCGCACTACAAGAATTCACAAAGTGTTCCAAAGTACAGCGACGTACTGGTGGAGGTAAGTATACTGCGCAGAGAGCTATTCGACTGACGGTTCGTGTCCATGGTAGTTCCACAATAACCCAGAGATCTTCGCAACTACTCTCCCAGTCTTTTACTCGTTTAGACTTTATGCTTTTCTTAATAGCTATCAGAACTCCTCCTCCTTCTTTTTTTCCTCCATTAAAATTTGTATTTTCCCTGTCCCTTCTATAGACTACGTACCTGTCGTCGAACAGCTCGCTGCTCAGAACAGAACTATTAAGCCAAGTCTCTGATAACATAATTACATCAAAGTTGTTACAACATAAATTCCGATAGAAAATATGAGACTTTGTTCGTAGGCCACGGCTATTTTGGTAATATAATTTTAAGGAATTGAATTTAGGTTTTATGTTGTTCCGTAGCAATCAATGATAAAAAAAAAAACAAAATTTTACACCCTGTCTAACTCTTCTGCTAAACGTCCAGGCATCCATCGGCCTTTTTTTTTTTTTTTGTTTATGGGAAATCTTCAAATGACTTCTCCCGCGCTGGGCGGAGCGGAAGGGCGTGTCAGACTTTTTGTGACTAAAACCCACCCATGTTCCTTCAGTTGCCTGTTGCTACGGTTCCGGTATCCCTTTCGGACATTCCCGCAACCCTGGCAGGACAAGACGTGTAACTCCATCCATCGGCCTGTCATTCTATTTTCTAGGTTAGAATAAGTATGACAACTAGTCGTTTGACCGGAAACCACAGCTTAAGCCTAGATCAAGATAGTCATAATAAATCTTTTTATACTATTCTACAGGTAATAATATACTAAATGTAGCAAGGTTACCTTCGCGGTTACGATTCGGTCACGGCTCGCCAGTTAGATTCACGTTTTATGTCAGTGCCGCCAGACGTTTATATTGGTGACATTATAATTATACTTAGTAGCAGGCAGAACAGTAGCACAACAGCCTCTGGGTAACTTCCATTTATGCTTTGCAATACCTGTCTATTGCCAATGAAAACTAATATAACATAACACTAAGCTGTTTGTCCCGTTTGTTTAGACGATAATCCAACAACACTTTTGTACAACTTGGGGATAGGGGTGAAAACCTGGACCTCAGGAGTCGCGTTTGCGATCGCAAAAGCGAACGCGCGCGACGCTGACTAGCCAAAGAAAGTATTTTTTTTCGATTAGGTATATTAAACGAAAAAAAATATTTTTGCAAAAAAATCTACTGTCTTCCAAAAAAAAAAGACTGTTTGACAGATTGATTGATTGGTGTCTATGGATCTGTATTTTAGTTTTTTGCCACTGACTTCCGAAATTAAACTTATTTTTCACATTGTAGTGTTTATTGGAAGTTTTTTTTTTCGTATACAACGTGCCGCTACAATGGCGACATTAATTTAACACACGAATACGATTTCGCGAATTCGTTTTATGAAAATATTTGAATTTCATTAAACGTTATTATTTATTGATTTATTTACAATTTTCTAAATTACCATCCTGGAGCAACCTGTACTTAAAGAACTGTAGGGAAGAGGTTATTTGCCGGGGTCACGGATCATATGGTAGGCGAATAGAGGAAAGCCGCGCAATTTCTTAGAAATTATGCCGACAACAAAGCATAGTACCGACAAGCCGAAAGAACGTAAGCCAGCTGGTAGGTAGCTTCATGAGTGAATCTTTTACACAGAGTGATCTCAATTTTGGTTATGTTTTTGTTATTTAGTTTGTTTGACAATTTAAATTTTTCAATTTACGAATTATTTTATAGGTATTATTATATTTTTTATGTTTACTGGCCACTAGCCCTACCCGTGTGTTAAATTAATGTCGCCATTGTAGCGGCACGCTGTATATAAAAAAAAGAGAAATATAAAAAAAACGTAGGTACTTTTTTTTTATATTTCTCTTTTTAGTTCATGTACCTACCCCACACCAACGTACCACCACGTATACCTCTACTGGCTATGTTACCACCAGTCACAGGAAGCTAGCTGAAAATCTACACAAGCAAAGTTAATAAAATGCATATATCGGACCACCGCGCTAGCTTCCTCTACCAAATGTAATTCAAAATTTTCCAAAACGTTTCACAATTGACGAAAATATCGAGCATACATTAAAAGAAATAGGTACATACAGACGAACATAATTGTAGTAAATGGCTGGCAGTGCTGGCTTTTGGGCACTTTTCCAACTGACAGCGATGCGTACAAATTTTTTGATGCTCTTCGTTTATATTTTATTTTTCCCTTTGTTTACTTTTACAGAATGTTAGTGTTAGATTGTATATTTTATTTATGATTTGTCAAAATAATTATGAAATAAATAAATTTTCTCAATAAAAATAAAATTTATGTACCTAGTTAATTTGTGAAGTCAGTTATAAAGCAGGATGTCCCTGTCACCTTTTGAAAGACTTTACGCAGTTGTAAATTTGATTGATAGCCACTAGGTTTATCAATCGTCGACGTCGTGATATTTGAACGATGGAACCTCATTAAAATATTTAACTAGACTCTAACAGTCGTGCCGATGATGTATCGCTAAGGAATGTTTTGATCGATGTTGTTACTTGTTGATTTGCAAAACGTATAATAGTTTTATAATATTTATGTAAGTATTCAAAAGACAATTACTTTGATCCACAGTAGGTGTTAGTAGTACTTAGTACTATGTTAGTCTTAAAGAAAATTAAAACCTTCCGAATCATACACCAAATAAAATACATAAAAATTGAAAATCCGTTTAACCGTTTTAGCGTGAAAGCGTAACAAACAAACTCACTTTCGGATAAATATTATGATTACATTGTTCTCTTGTAAAGAGACAACAAGAATGTATACAATTTTAATTATTATCTTGATTTAAAAGTGTATCTTCTGTACAGATTTTATTACACGTACCAACTGTTTATGGTATTACGCAATATTGTCTTTGGTTCCTGTCATTGACATCAACCTCAAACTGTCAAACTTTTATTGGTTGAATACGGCTTTTGGCTAATTTGAATGTACCTATGTTTTGTCTTTTTTAACCGACTTCTTCAAAAAGGAGGAGTTTCTTAATTCGTGTGTATGTTTTTTTTTTGTATGTTTGTTACGCGATTACTCTGCCAATTATGAATCGATTTTGATGATTCTTTTTTTGTTTGGTAGGGCATGCTTCCGAGGTGGTCCCACATAAATTTTATTGACTTTGCTTGTGTAATTTTTGAGTTAGCTTCAATATTACGTATTTTTCCCACTTAGTTTATCTAGACGAAATCCTGTTTGACTCCTTCACTGTTATTTACAAAGCAGGTAGTGGTATTCGGATTTGTGTGGGGTAGGTACCACAACTAAACGGTGAAAAATAAAAACTTTTTACAAAAAAAAAACAACCGACTTCCAAAAAAATCACTAAAAAATTTAAAAATAACTTTAATTTCGGAAGTCGGTGGAAACGGAAATTGAAAAGCAAAGACACCGACTTCCGATATTAAAGTTATTTTTAAATTTTTTAGTGATTTTTGTGGATTGTTTTTTTTTTGTAAAAAGTTTTTTAATTTATTTTTTTATTGTTGTAATGTGCGTTTTGCTTGTGCAGAATAAACAAATTTTCCTTATTTTTTTAATTGTTTTTCTAGATAGAGATCCTCATATGTTTTGGAATGGGCAACGAGCTTCAAACTAATTGACAATTCAAAAGTGCCTATAAATTGTTTAATTGAAATTAATGGTTTGAGTTTGAATTAATACGAATGAAAAAAATCATGTGATCGGACCCGCCAGGGCTTGTATTACCTATCATTGTGGTTATCATAGGTATATGAATGGATTGCATTGCTACTGTTTCTTGGAAAAACAATAAATAAAGGATAATAAATTACAGAACGGTATTAATTTACGTAGGTAATAATATAAATATCTAATTGCCCAGTAACATCTTAGGTATATTGGATGGAAAATTATAATAATTGATCACTCGTATAATAACGAATAGATTTACTAGATAACATTCATTCCCCTGCCCTTATCCCAATTTATTTGGGGTCGGCGCAACATGTCCCTTTCTTCCATACTTCTCTATTAGCCGTCATCTCGGTAGTCACCCCCTTTCTAGCCATATCATCTTTCACACAGTCCATCCATCGTTTCTTTGGTCTTCCCCTACTCTTATAGCAATCGACATTCATACCCAAAACTTTCCTTCCGATTTACTAGATAACAAATGACATTATTTATATAACTAGTGGGCATTATTGATAATGCCATATTAGCCCAGGTTCGCACGAGCGTATTTTGATCGTCGCGATTTTTTATGGATTTTCTGCTTAGCGCCGAGAGTTGAAAATACAACAGTGTGTTTTCTTGACGCCCTGGAATGCGCTCTGTTGGATTCTCAATGCTCGGCTCAATACCGAGAGTTGAAAATCCAGTACGCGAATAAAAATCGGGCATACTTTGGCTAACACTGTTTGTCCACCGCAACGGGACGTAAACGAGATTACGCGGCCATAGTAAAAGTACTGTCGCATGTCGTTACTTCGGCGTCGTCATCACGTTCTCGTTGACGTTCACTGTGTGGTGGACAAACGGCCTTACTCTGTTCATCAGTGTGATAATTATGAAACACGTGGGTATCAGTCAACGTGTGGGTAGTTATATTTCTAATGACATATTCAATTATTTACTAGTAGTTAGGACAATTTTGAACTACAGTTGCGACATTGGATTACCGTAATTTTTTCCTAATTATCATGTTTTCTGCTCGATTGGCGCAGTGGATGAGAGATTGGCTTTTGTTACGTTTCATGTACATGACGTAAAATAAAAAAAAAACATAATATCTCAGATCTACGCGACGCCGTGTCACGGCTGCGGTGCAGCGCCGGTGCAGTGACGGGGCGGAGTATTCCCGTTTGAGCACCTATTTTTTCAGCACCTATGCATTGAGTATTCCCATTTGAAATACCTTTGGTACTCAATACATGCTCAAAAAATGACCGACGGGGCGGCGGCGGCGCATTGGCGACATTCATTCGTTTTACACCAGGGGTGGCCAACTTGATTAGACGCAAGATCTACAGTTTGTTGAAGAAACCCTGTGAGATCTACCAATTACATACTTCTTGTAATTTTAGATGAAACAGTATACAATGTAGTATTTACTTTTTTTTTTATTAAGACGGATAATCGCCATCGAGGTAGCCCGCAGCGCCTTCGCTGCGGGCTACCTCGATGGCGATTATCCGTAAAGGTGGTGTGACGATCTAATCATGTTTGCGGGGCCAACGTGGCCAGAAATCGCACAAAATAGAGAGAAGGAAAAAGGGGAGGCTTTTGCCCAGCAGTGGGACACATTAAAGGCTAAGAAAAAAAAGAGGGAATATATAAAATTGAAATTGCGAGATTCACAAAAAAAAACATGATCATAAAGGTTCTAAGTACATAATTATCAGCTGAATTTCTCACATAATAAAAATTATAAACATCTTCAAGTTAACATAATAATTTGTAGAGTTTATAGACAGAAAGACAATGCCGAGGACAAACAAACAATTCAATCAGTTATTTAGATGGAGACTTATGTTACTTGTAATAAATACTTGCTGTACGAGTTTTTCTACATTTCTCGATATGTAAAGGTCAACTTTTGTAATATTAGTATCAATGCACCTAATGTACAAGATACACAGGCATCTCATCTACAAGATACACAGGTATCTCATGAACCGTGATAGTTAGACAGTTGAAATTTTCACAGATGATGTATATCTGTTGCCGCTATAACTACAAATACCAGAACAAGACGTGTTGCCACTCCTTACTCTTTGAATCTGCGTCCAGCGCTCGGTGTGGCAACACGTCTTGTTCTGTTCTGCAAATGGTCAATCGTCATCCTGAGGATGCCTCGTTGAGATGTGAAACACGTGTCGATTTCTTACAGGGTTTTTCATGACTCTTGAAGAATAGTAAAGCGGAATAGGTTACTAAATATATCAACGTCAATTGTATTTTAAAATTCATTCACTGATAGAAAGCTACGCTATTGCCGACTGTCATAGGATGTTTCATGTTAAATGTTTTCGGGAAAAACCTAGTAAAGTTGGAAACTTAACAATTACTCAAAACTAATATAAGAATTTGCAATGTCATATTACACCACTGCCTTACGGTGGAGGAAAACATATTTTATCAAATCTGAATCTAGTTGTACGAAATACCTAAAACGACCTATGAGGTAAAGCGCACTATCAGATCTGAATTCCTCTATGCCTCAGAGTAAGTAAGTTAAAAGGCTACAAAACGGCTATCGTCCTGAGTATTGGCGATGTCATCAAAAAGAAAGAAAAAAAGAGTTTTTTAAGCTCAATAAAAAAATTTGACTCTCGCGGCTGCCCCAAATAGGACAAATCGAGTTATTCCAGTCTAATACCAAAAACTAATTTGTTGGAACTCATATTTATTTTCTATTCCGAACCGATACCACTCTTTAAATAATTAAATTGAATGTGCAATCGAATACCAACAACTTGAATTTGGTACAGTTGGTTAGTTTTGGTACAGTCAGCTCCGTCAAACCTAATAAAATTTTTGTTTTCTAATATTTCTATTTGATCGTAATAAAATACTATCCAAAAAAACCGACTTCGTTCCAATTTTTACAAAGGTCAATCATCTTGCTACTTTTTTTGGGGTATTCCTCAAAACGCACCCAATGAAACGCAACTAAAGTATTCCTCGAAACGCACCCACGATGAAATATATAGAGAACACCATGACGGATTCGTAACAAATGATATCGATAGACGTTTTAAAATTCAACTGTCCTAATTGTTCAATTATTCAAACTACCAGAAAAGCAGAAATTAACTGGAACTAAGTGCTTAAGCGACTTATTACTACTTAGCTCAATAATGGTAAAAATACAGGTTTTGAAATTGAATCATTTGTTGTTTTGAAAAGTACCAGGGTGACAGAAATGAAAATAAAATAGGCGCCTAAAAAGTTGCACAACAACCAACGATTACACACATTCACTATATCGATAGAAGTCTTACAACTGTCCTATACCTTACCTATAACTGTAATGTCTTATAACTATCAGGAAAACAGAAATGAACTGGAAGTAGTTGCTTATGAAAAACACCTGTTATTCTGGTAGGCGTCTTTCGGAAAAGCCCCTGAAGGCCCCATATTTATCAAGAATTTGACTTTTTTCATTATCACATAATATCTTGTTTGTAAAGTTTCTCAACTCATAAGCACATCTTCGAAAAATTAAATTACATACAAAGCATTTTTACTGACTGTACCTTATATCTTCGAACTTGTTTTGGTATTCGTTTAAACAATGGTATCCGTTCGGAATAGAAAATAAATATGACTAGAAACAAATACCAGTGGTATTAGTTTTTGGTATTAGAATGGAATGACTGGACAAATCTTACGAAAAATGCCAGAAAACTAGTGAGGCTAGGCAGATAACAAAATTATTTAAATACGGTATCCATGATTAATTGTTTCCTTTTTCTCCAGGTCCAGGGACCCACAAGAACGCCAGCATCAGCCCCAAAATGATGAACAATCTACAAGTGACAATGCATCGTCTGACCAGCACCGGGCAGATCGTCAGGAAGATGATGCCGGTGGAGTCTGCACACAAAGTGATAGCCAAGGATAAGAGTATTGGTGAGTGAATGTGAATTTTTTACACATGTGTGATGCATTCTTGATTTTCTTTACTACGTCTTCGAAATACAGAATCAATATTTTATGGAATTGCGTACGTGTACGGCCGGCTTTATTTTTAACAGACTTCTTCAAAAGGGAGAGAAAGAAAAGAGGTTCTCAATTCGTCTGTATGTTTTTTTTGTATGTTTGTTACGCGATTACTCCGCCAATTATGAATGGATTTTGATGATTCTTTTTTTTTTGTTTGGTAGGTTTGCTTCCGAGGTGGTCCCATATAAATTTTATTAACTTAGCTTGCGTAGTTTTATTTTTGAGTTAGCTTCTAATAATATTATACGTATTTTTTCCCACTTAGTTTATGTCGACGATATATTTTTTGACTCCGTCACTGTTATTTAAATAGCAGGCACTGGTATTCGAATTTGTGTGTAAATAGTTGTTTCGATCGAAACTTAACCGAAACTGTACTGCAACACTGAACTTCTTTAGTTACGTAAGCTTACTGGAATCCACTAGCTGCGCCCCGCGGTTTTACCCGCGTAAGTATCGATCCCGTAGGGATATCGGAATAAAAACTATCCTATGTCCTAATCCAGGTCATGGTGTACCCCTGTGCAAAATTTCATCCAAATCCGTTTAGCCGTTTTAGCGTGAAAGCGTAATAAACAAATAAACAAACTCAGTTTCGCATTTACCTATAATATTATAGTTAGGATTGCAGGCTTGTTTTCCGGTTTTATATCAGACACTTATCTCTTTCAGACATCCTCGAGATGAAATTAAGCTAAAAATAAAAAAAAATACTCTAAAATTACTCCATTATTACTTTATTGCGTTCTAAACAATTTAATTTATTTCTTCCTCATAAAATTACTATGTTTTACCGCATTTGAGGCACAATGCTTAATCATTTTAGTAATTTACCGCCATTTTAGTACATGTTCACATTCTTATCTCCATGTAGTCATTAAATAATTGCAGAAGTTTATCCTGAATGAGAATAATGATTATTTATATCATGATAAAGTTAATTGTAGACAATTAGTTAAGCAATCAAGCAATTATATAATTTGATGTCTGACATCCGAGGCGCATAACGTCGTTTTGTCTTATACAGCGTGTAAAAAATCCCTGTCAGTTCCGTGAGGGTAATGAAATGAAATGAAATGAATTAAAATGAAATGAAATGAAATGAATTAAAATGAAATGAAATGAAATTGTTTATTCTGTAAATAGGATATTGGAATCACTTTTACACGTCATATTAAAAAATATTAAAAATAAGTTAGATGAGGTCGGCGTTTCCTATCTGACTACTCTGAGAAGAAAGGCCGAAACAAACTCAGGTGTCGTTAAGAATCATACTGATATCTATTTATGTGGTTTTTTTTGAGAAAAACAATCTGCGCGTTACTTAGAAGTAGCGCTCGCTCGACTCGCGCGCGCTTGTTCACATTTCTGGTTACCTATCCTATTTCACCCAGTTTTCACCATTTTCTAATTATCCGGGTTTTCCCAATATCCCTAGGGTTTTCGCGAAAATACGAATTATCAAATCACACTGCCATCAAAATATAACAAAGTGAAATTACAAAAAAAAAAGAAAAAAAATGAAAATGTTGTTGGAGACTGGCAAGACAGGGGGAATTTTCTATTTAAAAATTCTCAGTAACAGCCCGGAATCTTAATTTGAGCTCGGTTGATATAGGCTCTACTCTGATTAGGTACACTTACACATAATACTGTATCATATCTGGCATTAAGTCTGTGGCTAACTAACAACAGCCGCACGGGTCGATCGATCAGGTTAAGCTACGCTTGCCGCGGTTGGCCCATGGATGGGTGTCCATCTTTACATAAAAGACTCCTCCGTGCCTCGGAAAGCACGTTAAGCCGTTGGTCCCGGCTGTCATTTGTAGATCTTAGACAGTTATACACCTCTGTCTATCGTTTCGAATAATTTATCCGAGATGATATTCTTTTCCCCCAAAATAATTCCTATATTACTTATATCTCCTGCCACAGTCCTCGCAAGATAAATATCTGTCGGTATTAGTCCTGACTTGACCCAGATAGCGAGTATTTGTCAAAAAGATAAATAGGCACTTATTTAGCGATCATTTTATCGTTTTCCTTAACGGGAAGCAGAGGAGAGTAAACGGTATTACATGCATCCTTATCGGGAAAGAATTGTGTTGGGTTTGGAGATAAACAGCCTTGAGGACCAAGGATTGTGACATAATTTGTGGTGGGCTATTTTTGACCTGCAGTACGTCGATTCTGTAAAATTCAAACAACAACTCGCATCTCACATCGCTATTCACTCTCACTTCGAATTTTGAATCGGGTTCGAGTGTGAAGTGAGCGTCGAAGTGACGGGGGAATTACCTTACTGAATGCCACTTCTTACGTCATCTCATACTTTATCTGTCAAAATCTCACTGTCAATTTAGTTCAACTCGCTGACACGCTCGCAAGGGTAGCGCTAGTGTATCAACTGAGTTTTTAGAATGCCAATCAAGAAACTCACAGCGGATTCAGTATATAATTTTATTATGAGCTTCGCTATTACTGGTCGACGAATAATAAAAGTCATCGGTATTATTTCCGTTAGATTGTAAACTGTCGAAAAATTGTAAACTGCAACAAACCATTTGCAATTTAACGCATTATTTTTCGATAGTTTATATTCTATCCATGGAAAACTAGTATCGAACTTGCTTGCGACGTAACGCGTCTTGTGCTAATACTAAATAGCCTGCGAGCAACTTGGAAGTACCGTTCGCCGTCGGCCACTGCCACGGCACCGCTCGATTCGCTCGCTCGGCTCGCACGTGGTTTGTCACAGTTCTAACCAACCTAACCCATTTCACTTAGTTCACAAAGTTTCGACAGACAGCGGAAATGATACCGTTGGTCCCCGCTGTAGTTCGTGGATCTTTGAAAGTCGTTACGGGTCGTCATAAGCCCCAAAGTCTGACAACCAGTCTTACCAAGGGGTATCGTATTACCCAGTTACTGGGTTTTGGAGGTCAGATAGGCAGTCGCTCCATGTAAAATACTGGTATTCAGCTGGATCCGGTTAGACTGGAAGTAGACCCGAACATAGTTGGGAAAAGGCTAGGCTAGGCAGATTGATTTGTCCATACGTTGTGGTGATTATTAGGGGAGGCTTCATCCGGCTGTTCTGGTATTGTATTTAATTCCTTTAGAAAGGTTATAATAAACAAAATCATTTTCGATTATGACAAATAGAGGTCTTTGATCGTACCGTACCTTTAATTTCGTACAGCCAAAAACTTCTTAACCCCATATTTTACTATACAAGACCTATAACGTCGTTTCTTGAGAATAACTCGCTAAATTGAATACTCGCCGTGTGACGATGTGATCGACGAATAAGCTGCCTACTCATATATTATTCATAGCATGATACAAGTTTGCAAAATTGTTCGAAAGCTATACTTTAGGGCTGTTACAGATTGGGTGTGTTTTTGCCAGGTTTTTACGCGCATATGATACGCGTTAGAAGTCGGTGTCATATCGTCGCGGAGGTGGAGAACTGAATAACTCAAATTTTCTAGTTTGGAGAAAATTGCGATTTACTGTTTTTTTTTGTTGAATTTTTGGTGTCATTACTAAATGAGAGACAATTTTACCGTCCGTCGGTAATTTTATATTCTTCGGGTATCTGCAACTTTTTTTATATGCTTAAACAAACGAAACTCTTTCTAGAAGGAAAAAAAAATAAAAAACTAAGTTATCTAATTTTGCCATAACATAATAATATAAGCATAATAATAGATTAATTGTATAATTTTCCTACGCGTCAGATGATTTTTGATTTTAATTTTGACTTGAATGTTATAACATTAGAGTCGAAGAAAACTTTAACAACTTATTTTATGTAACTCTTGCAATACTCAACTTATCATAAAGCATAGTTATGGATTTATTTTATTGAGTTATTTACTTTTTCTTCTACGATTTAGTGATAGTTTTGGATATTTATTTATTTTTACATATTTATATTTCGGAACAGGACAGGAATATGAAAATGCTTGTCAGGCAAAAATATGCGGTTAGTCCCCCTATGCTCTAGTCCCGCTATGCTCGACTCGAAAAATACCTACTAAAGTTTCGCTGTGCACGAAATTCTTCAATTCTTCGTAAACAATGGAAGGTACAGTTGGAAAAAAAATGTTTGAATTTAAATTAAGGACCAAATGAGTTTCAGAACAATTCGAAGTTTAAGAAATGTTTATGAATAGAGCTGTAAGACAATACTGGACCCACATTATCGCACCGATCGTATCTTACTAATATTACAAATATAAATGAGAGCAGAAAACAAGTAAAATATAAAAGAGCGTAAATAAAAAGTCCGTTCTCAAAGTCAAATCACCTGTATTCATAAAACTCATCAATTCATTCATCTTATTAATTACACAAATAAAATACAAATAATCAACTATTTAAAAACAGAGAAAAAAATATTATACCATCTTAATAGAAAGCTAGGGTTTCTGCCAATAGATCTATTAAATCTGCCATTTCAATATTCAGCCAAGTTAGTTGTTCTGTGGTGCTTAATAGTAACAAAATATTACACAGTAACAGTTTTCTTCATCACTGCCCGCGAATGTAATTTCGTGCATAGCGAAACTTTTTAGTAGGTATTGTACGAGTCGAGCATAGCGGAACTAGAGCATAGGGGGACTAATCGAAAATATGCAACATGGCTGGGGTGTAACGAAAATGGTAAAAAGTCATTTTGACATAAATCGTAGTTATTTAGTTCTCCACCTACGCCGACGATATCTTAGTAGCCTGTATTATCCCACTGCAGAACAAAGACTTTCCACATTCTTTTCAACACACTTCTGTTTAAAAACACTATTTTGTGCCAGTTCTTTTCGTGACAGTAAAGTTCGTCCGATATTTTCGCCTTTATTTGCCACAGTGCCACGTCAAGCGAGTTGATAAATGCGCGTATAATACCGAATTTTGCCCACGGCAGCCAATTTCAACGGAGATTAGACAAGTACGCAGGAGATGTTATTATTATAGTGCACAAGGGTGGGCACAGAAAAATGTGCGCTTTCTGTTCTTTCACTCTCATACTCAGAATATGTGGCAATCGGACACGACCGGGGAAAGGTCATGCGTGGGACTAACGGCTTTACGTGCTATCCAACGCACAAGGGTGTCACACAACCAAATTCCAAACTCCGGGCTGCTACTAGGAATACGCGCGTATTATAGTTATTTGTTATGCAAGGCTGCAAAATTGTTTTTTCGCGCGAGTACCTGTATTGAATCCTGAGCGTTGCGAAGGTTTCAAAGATACGAGACGCAGAATAAATTTGTTTCCGAGCGAAACACACAACTTTTCACCTCACTACAGCGAGGAAAATGCTAGGTGTCTCCATGGAATTAACAAATATTGTACGCTTTTATGTAGGTACATTTCGCGCAATTTTTCTGGAAGAAAGCTCAATTCGGCATTATTTATCGCTTGCACTAACTCTGCACTGCTAAACAAACCCAAATGATGGAAAGTGAATTAAATATACAGAGTAAAATTTCGAATGACAGACAGAATCTTTCCGAGCTTGTGAGGTGAAAAAGCATTTGTAGTTTGAGTTGATCAGCAGCAATACGGCTTCTTGTGTTTATACGAGCTTATTAGCCCGACGATAGTCGCATTGATAGCGTATAAAAACGCCAAATCTGCAAGAACCCTTACAGGCTATGCGTTGAGGCTTCTAGTAATGACATGATATCTTTGGGATGGCATGTAAAATGTGACTGATCTTGTATTCTACGTAAACGAGAAGGATTTTTCTATTCTTTGCTAGGTAATAGCTTCGGTTGTTGATGTCCTTGGGCTTCAGTCAAAGCGCTTAGAAAACTTGGGATCAGAGACAAACTCGGGAAAGATGAATAAGTATCCTACCTTCACCTCTTTGGTAAATTGTCTTTGTCAATGACATTATAAATATTAAATTACTGACGTATCCATTGTAATATGCATCTATGTCAGTAATTGAATTTACCTGAAATTAAATTAAATTTGTAGGTACTACCTCATAGGGGCTTTTGGCTAATAAACAGCCGCTCGGGTCGATCGATCAGGCTTGCCGCGGTTGGTCCGTGGATAGGTTATCTTTATATACCAAGAGCCCTCCGTGGCTTGGAAAGCCCGTTAAGCCGTTGGTCATTCGCGGCTGCCACTCGTGAATCTTTGACAGTCGTTACGGGTCGGCAGAAGCCCGAAAGTCTGACCTGGGCCCTATACCACGAAACTTTACAGTTTACAAAATTGTTAAGTCGTAGAAAAAGTTGCCTTAGCTCACAGAAATTACAAATGTACAATTTACAATCTACAATTCTTTCACATTTTTAGTATGTGAAAGAATTGTAGTTTTTAGACAAAGCATGAGGGCTATGTATAAATTGTAGACTTATCACTACAATTTATATATTTGTAAGGTTTTCCGTTTTAATTGTGTGGCTTAGACTTTTGTGGTACATGGACTTATAAAATTGACTTTGTAAATTGTAATTGTAACGTTTTGTGGTGTAAGGCCCAGATGTTTCATTCATCACGTTCTCGTATAGGGAGCGAGAAATCGATCAATGTAGCTGGGAAAATTCATTTTCTCTATTTACCCGAGCAGCGGGTCTAAATGAGAAAATATTATGAATCATCGTAAAATGTCACAAACTGACAATTCTTAATATAATCTACGTGCTGATTCATTTAACGCAATAATTCATCTGTTTGACAGTTTTCTATTGAGACTCGTAAAATGGTCCACAAATTATGAATACCAGTACCTGGGTAATACGATACCCCTTGGTAAGACTGGTTGTCAGACTTTCGGGCTTCTGACGACCCGTAACGGCTGTCAAAGATCCACAAATGACAGCCGGGACCAACGGCTTAACGTGCTTTCCGAGGCACGGAGGAGGCGGTATGTAAAGATGGTCACCCATCCACGGACCAACCCCGGCAAGCGTAGCTTAAACTGATGGATCAACCCGTGTGGCTGTTATTACTTAGCCACGAGCTCCTCGAGCTTTTAGACCCCCAGGTACTAAAATATTATTATAGTAGAGAGCGAGGGTAAAACAAGACGTTATTTAATAGCTTCTTTCAAGACTAGCAAAAGTATGATTGGAAAAGTCTAAGAAATATTCTCACACAGTTCGTTCGATCGTAAATGTCGGAAACACATAAAACTCACATGTGGTCTTATTTACGATTGACAATATTTTTCCATATTTTTGAATCAAAACTTTTCAGCTTTTGCTGTCTTACCAAGGGGTATCGTGTTGTCCAGTAACTGGGTTGCGGAGGTCATATCGGCAGTCGCTCCATGTAAAATACTGGTATTCAGCTGCATCCGGTCATACTGAAAGCCGAACCTAACACAGTCGAGAAAAGGCTATGCATATTTTTTGGAGTTTTGAGCGGGATTATAACACGGGAAATAGGGTAACCACAGTATCTAACAGTAGATGATTCTCGAGTAGTAAGTTGATTCTCAATAGCCAATTAGAGGCTTATCAGGTAGATTTATGGAAACGGAATGCTTATCTTAATCCGATTTAATTTCATTTAGCTAAAGTATGTATTGCTTTGGTTATAATTTTTGCAAGTGCTGAGTACACGACAAATGTCTAATGATTCTAATCCATTGCTGCATAAGTTCGTAAGTTACGTTGTTGAGCAGATTTTTTTTAGAACTTATGAAGCAATGGATTAGACATTTGTTTCGTATCGATTACAATTCTGATTGATTGTGTATTACGCAATTAGGGTGCTGGAGTGACCAGTTTATCTTAATCCAATAATTTAGCTTCATTTGTTACTGTACCTACCTGTCTAAACAGTGAATAAGTCGTTTGAGATCTATATTTTAACAAAAATATATAAACTTGAGACCCATATTTTAACAAATAATATTAAAAAAACTAAAATTAAATTATTAGCATCATTATGATAATTAAGAAAGAAGATCTACCTACCTACCCTACGTACCTACCTAAATGCCTACCTACCTACCTACCCTACCTACTTACCCTACCTACATACCTAGCTACCTACCCACCTAGAACTACCTTTCGTACAAACCTTGCCCTGAGAATAACGGACACAATAAAAAAAAGAATTATCCAAATCGGTCCAGCCGTTCTCGAGTTTTAGCGAGACTAACGAACAGCAATTTATTTTTATATACAGCGTGCTGCTTTAATGGTGACATTAATTTAACACACGTATACGATTTCGCGTATTCATTTAATGAAAATATTTTAATTTCATTAACCGTTATTATTTACTGATTTATTTACAATTTTCTAAATTACCATCCTGGAGCAACCTCTACTTAAAGAACTGTAGCGAAGAGGTCTTTTGCCGGGGTCACCGATCATTATGTAGGCAAATAGAAGGAAAGCCGCGCAATTTCTTAGAAATTATGCCGCCGACAAAGAATCGGCCGATAGAATGTAAGCCAGCTGGTAGGTAGCTTCATGAATGAATCTTTTACACAGAGTGCCCTCAATTTTGGTTATGTTTTTATTATTTAGTTTGTTTAAAAATTTAAATTTTTCAATTAACCAATTATTTTATTTCATTATAATTTTTATGATTACTGGCCACTAGCCCTACCCGTGTGTTAAATTAATGTCGCCATTGTAGCGGCACGTTGTATAAGAACAAGAAGATTAACATTTTGTATTCATCTCATTACAGACTTAAAGAACAAGAAGACAGTGGTCTACGCCGTCGGGTTCTTCGACAGTTCAGCGTTCCCCTTCTCCCAGGCCATAGGCACTTCGTACTCCAAGAGAGGATACAATGTGTTCCTGTCAGAAACCCTCGCTTTTCTCACATATATCTATCCTAAGTAAGTACAACTATTTTGTTTTTAGCTAGGAGCTTATTATAACAATAGCTCCTGTTACCGTTATTGAAGTAAGTCACCGTAACTGAAGTAAGTCACCGTAACTGAAATAAGTCACCGTAACTGAAGTAAGTCACCGTAACTGAAATAAGTCACCGTAACTGAAGTAAGTCACCGTAACTGAAGTAAGTCACCGTAACTGAAGTAAGTCAGCGTAACTGAAGTAAGTCACCGTAACTGAAGTAAGTCAACGTAACTGAAGTAAGTCACCGTAACTGAAGTAAGTCACCGTAACTGAAGTAAGTCACCGTAACTGAAGTAAGTCATCGTCACTTTATCGCTGATAGAATGTCACTTTGTCTTGAGCCTCAGTTCTCCAATTTCATTAATTTTTACCAAAAGTTTGTAATTCTTCCGACCCGTTTGACGCTATTTTTACCCGACTGCCCCAGAAGCAGGGCAATGTTTTTAGAGAGTATGTATGTATGTCTATTTCTTTGCCTAGCCTGAAGGGCACGATTTTAAAATAATTATGAGGTCTTGTTAGATTCGTCTTAAGTGTGGGAGTGGCATAGGGTATATAATATTTATATTATCTTGCATAAACAAATACACAATAAAGGGAGGGGAAGGTACAATAATATTAGTATCAAACAAAAGCTAGTAATAAGTCAATTCCAAAAATATACAGCGTGTAAAAAAACCGTGTCCGATTCGTTAGGGTGTTGTGAAGAATTATACTGAGTCTATCTATGTGGATTTCATATGGAAAAAAGAAAAAAAAATTCGCCGCATTTTTTTTTTTATGGGGAATTTTACTGGTTTACTACATGCGCCGAGGGTGGCCGTCGTTTAGAGAATGTCTATAGTAATGACCTCCCCTAGTCATAACTAATGTAGAAAATTAGCTTATTTATAATGAAATTGGGGTAATTTTGGTATTAAAAACGTGAATTTTAAATAAACGAGCCATTACCGCCGTCTTAGTGTAACCGACAAAAACCAAATTTTACAGGTTTTTTTTGAATATTTTTATAAATACTTGCGCTATTAAATTGAAAGAACCATGACCATCACCCTATACATGCATACCCTCACCAAAACGATTATGACCAAAAGCTACATATGGTGCATTTAAAAGCACCGTAGACCTAGATTCTGAAATAATTCCTCTATTTAAATTTAAACTAAAGGTTTTTGTATATTTCAGAACAAAAAAAAAATACTTTTCCTGGCAAATAGCTCATTCGTTTCACTTCAAAAAACGAAATAATAAAAACATATAATAATGGTTTTTGAAGTTTTAGGTGTACCAGTTAAAATTTTCAAAAAACAACTGGTTTTGAAGCTTTTTTGGCGTTTACAATAATTTTGCCGTCTCAAACTAACGACTTCTTAGGTTTCCAGGCGTTTGAGATGACACTTGCGATAAAAATTACCTGGAAAAAGTTTTAACGCAAGCTACAACAAGCCATTATAATTATGCATCAATTTTCATAAATAATTTCACTGATTTCATGGACTGGAAGTCTTTCTCTCAAGCTATATTGCCAGCGAAATTTAAAATATCCTTGTGTAAAATGTTAAAATGTACTATTCTAAATGTTTGATTTAGAATAGTACATTAAAAAAAAAACAATCCATTAATTACGCTCCAATACGGTTATTTCGAAGATAGCAATAAACAAGAGTAGAATATTATGGACCTGATTATTAGATCAAGAAAGTTACTTTAATTAATGGACCAGCACGATTATACCATGTGGAACTAAACATTTCTGCTGCTAAGTACAACGATCTTGTGGATCTGTGTAATAAATATAGTATTCCCTGCAGATACCATGAAGAGTATGTAAGTATGAGGCATGATGGAGCAGTTCCTGATGTGTTACCTAAAACTGATGCAGATGATTGTGATTAAGAGAATTATAGGTTTAATTTTAGTTGCAACTGGATTATTTGATCTCCGTGTTCGTGTCCGGCGGTAATGGCTCGGTAATAACGTTCTTATTGTCACAATTTTTATTTTTTTATTGATTTTTAGTAATGTTTATTGCGGTACCTATACTCCATTTAGACGTAAGTATAGATAAGCCTTTTTTACATTCCGTTCAACCGATTTTGAATTCTATTGCGTTGGTGGCATGACAAATAACAGCCGCAGTAGATAGTTGGTGTTGTGTAAGTTTTTTTGCTTTTAATGCTATCCTTATGCCTACGGTATAGAAGTCAAAATCGGTTGAGCGGACTGTAAAAGGGTTTGTTTTAATGTCTAATCTTATTTCAAATGGGGTATAGGCGCTCCCTTTCGGATCGTACAGGGTTTTTATTACATGTGTAATAAAAATGTATAAATAAAACTAAAAGCTTGACAAAGCAAATTATTTAGAAAATAAAAACAAAAAACCCGATTGTAAAAACAACAACTGATGAAAAGAGAAAAACAAGCATTGAACTTTGTTTTGAAGGTATTGCAGGCGAAGAAATATAGTGTAACTTTTCTTTGTTTTTTGCAATGCCTGCAATTTCTTATAAAAAATTAAGTTCAATGATTGTTTTTCTCTTTTCAGTTATGTTTTTTTGCAGTCGGGTGTTTTGATATAAGTAACAGAAATATACCCGAATTATTTACACATGCGTTTAGTCGTCAGACAAATAGCTGCCGCAATCGCTCTTGCAACTTCCGCCTTATCTCCATAGATAACCTGTTCGTTCCTGTGTGATTTCCAAGACCTATATACTCTAAATTTATGGCTCAAAGGCCGCCGGTTCGAGTCCCGGGTCATAAATTGGGCCCAAGTTTGGCACAGGCCAAAGATATGGAGATTGTATTAAGTTGATACTGGGATGTCCTTAAAACTAGGAGATTATGGATCTAATGTCCTGGGCTGAGGACATATTTTTGTTTAGGGTCCCTTTTGGAAAGTAGTTTTTTTATCTTTGCACATAATGTACTAAAGTTTTTGTTAGTAGTTTTACGGATAAGTTCGTCAGTAACTGTTCTACTTTTTTTTCTTTTTGCTTTTTCATAATTTTTATAAGTTATATATTTTATACATAACACAACTAACTATTAATTACCAAAATAAATCCTTACCAATATTAATTAAGACTATATATACAAAAAAAAATCAAAATCTGCCTAGCGTTTTCCCAACTAAGTTGGGGTCGGCTTCCAGTCTAACCGGATGCAGCTGAATACCAGTATTTTACATGAAGCGACTGCCTATCTGACCTCCACAACCCAGTAACTGGGTAATACGATACCTCTTGGTAAGACTGGTTGTCAGACTTTCGGGCTTCTGACGACTCGCAACGACTGTCAAAGATCCACAAATGACAGCCGGGACCAAAGGCTTAACGTGCTTTCCGAGGCATGGAGGAGTCTCGATATGTGAAAATGGTCACCCATCCACGGACCAACCCCGGCAAGCGTAGCTTAACCTGATGGATTGACCCGAGCGGCTGTTATTACTTTGCCACAAGCTCCTCGACTAGCTAAACAAGACTAACTATACAAATAAATAATTATTATCTAAAATATGGCGTCGAAAAATTCCTCCGCATCGCTGTCGGATTTTTTTTTTGGACCTTCCCGCTATTCTGGCAGGTTCGCTGTCGGCTGGTAATGTACCCAAGAGGCTGGCGGCATTGCCACGTTGCATAGCAATGCTTTGCCTCTGACCAAGGTAAAAGCCAGCCCTTGGGTCAAGGGAAGTGTCAAACAGCCGTTTGGAGATTTCGTTGAACAAACTATGAGCACACGGACCCCACGGCTCTTTTTTTTTTTTGTGGGATATCATCAAATGACTCCTCCCGCTCTGGGCGGAGCGGCAGGGTGTGTCAGAGTTTTACTGACTAAAACCCACCCGTGTTCCTTCAGTTGTCTGTTGCCAAGGGTCCCGGTATCCCTTTCGGACTTTCCCACAACCCTGGCAAGTATTCCTGCATCCTATGTTGCGCATTAGGCCCACGGCCCTAGGATTTCAACCCCAAAAGGCTCGAAAATATAATTAACTTTAAGGCTATTATACTTTCGTCGCTAGAGGTTTTCCGTAGCCGCAGCGGTAGCGCCAGCACAGCACGCCGAGCCAGGAAGATGGGATGGCGCAAGAGTGTCGACACACGTTGCGTCTAGTGGGTATAGTTTAGATTACTATTTAATTGTCTTAGTAAGATGGAAGGCTGCATCTTCACATCACTGTCTGTAAAGTAGGATGATTAGGGCATTTACATCATCATCTGCCTAGCCTGGCCTACCCTTTTCCCAACTATATTGAGGTCGGCCTTCAGTGTAACTAGATGCAGCTGAATACCAGTATTTTACATGGAGCGACTGCCTATCTGGTCTCCTACAATCCAGTTACCCGGTAATGCGATACCCCTTGGGTAAGACCCACCACCCACCACCACCTATTCACGAATAAATTAAAAACTCTATTAACATTTTCGCGGACAGTAAACCCATAGACGTTATAACAATAAAACTTCAATTGTGTCTCATTTAGTGTCCGCGAAAGTGTTAATAACTATGTTAGTACGGTGTAAACGAATATTTAGATGATAAATCCCTAAAACTCATGTAAATTAATTTTTTTTTTTTTTTTTTTAGAGTAAGTTTATATTTTATGATAAACAATACGTCCTCATCTCTACCTACTATATTTCTTTTGCTGTGCCCGACAGGGTCCACGATTGTTCATACGCAAATGTTTACCACGTAAGCCCATACATTGGATCATTTGGAATCATTGGATCATTTGGAATCATTGGATCATGGATCATTCTTTTCTTTTTATTATTAATTTTTCCTTAGTTTTAATTAATCATGGTCTGGCAGTTTGAGTAATTTATGCGGCCTACCCAAATGTCCTGTTTTTGGTATTGTTCGTCAAATCGTTGAGCTCCTTAAATTATAAGTTGAGCTGCACGATCACTGACAAATGCGTGCACTGACTGGACAGGTCCACTCAATCTGTGTGGTTCTTTCCTCAAAAGACCATTTCAGACACCAATCTACATGGTCTTCACATGATATGACCAAGATTATGTCTGGACTTTAAAAGAGACTGTGACCTCTGAGTTTGTTTCGGCCTTTCTTCTCAGAGTAGTCAGATACGAAACGCCAACCTCATCTAGTTTTAAAAATGTGTTTGACGTGTAAAAGTGTTTGTACAAACCTACTTACAGAAATAAATCATTTATCATTTATCATTGTGGCATGCAATAAAGTATTGAGTATTGTGCTTCTGGCGATCCGTAACGAAAGCTTTCAAAGATACAGGCATTTATTTTACCATTTAATTTGCTTACTGCTCTATAAATTACCAGAATATTCAGAAAATATGCTCTTAATAACTGGAAGTGCCTCCGCTGCCGGCGCCGGTTGCTGAATTGGCTGCCGGCGCTGACTTTGGTTGTCAATTTGGCATATGGAGTATATAAACGGGGTAGGCTTAATTAAAAAAAAACATGTAATAGAGCATTTTTTTTTTAAATACCTATTCCAGTAATAAAGTCATAAAGTACTACCCGAAACCGAACTAGTAAGATTTGTTAGTCGCAAAAAAGGTTAGGTTAGGTTAGGTTAGAACTGTGACCCCCTACGACTACCTACCTACCCCAAAAACTACTAGAATATGCAGAAAAACATATTTTAGTTACGGTTAGTTAGTTGGGGTTCTGAATACTGGAAGGGTTTCTATAAACGCCGCGCCGCCGGTGTCTATTATGGGAGCTGGCAGTGGCGGCAGCCACCGACACGGATCTTTTTAATCTCGGCTGCCAGCAGTAATGTCATTGCCGGTACCCAAAGACGTTATGTTTGGGAGCCGGCGCCGGCAGCGGAGACACTCCCGCCGTCTGCCAGCTTAGCATAAACATAATCAACCTATAATGTTCCCACTGCTGAGGCCTCCCCTCTGTGAGAGGGACTGGCCTGATAATCCAACACACGAGACCAGTCTGGGTTTGTCATCATCATCATCATCATCATTTCAGCCGAAAGACGTCCACTGCTGGACGTAGGTCTCCACCAAGCACCGCCACTTCTATCGGTTCTGTTTTCCTCGCATCCGGCGGATTGTGGGTGTATGGATGTCACATATTTTCGAATCTTGTGACTTTTAATGTACCTATGGTTTTTTTTATGTATGAAGTAGCCATACCTACGTTTGCCATGGTTGGTCCGTGGATGGGTGACCATTTTCACATATTGAGACTCCTCCGTGCCTCGGAAAGCACGTTAACCTGTCGGTCCCGGCTGTCATTTGTGGATCTTTTTACAGTCGTTACGGGTCGTCAGAAGCTCGAAAGTCTGACAACCAGTCTAACCAAGGGGTATCGTATTACCCAGTTACTGGGTTGTGGAGGCCAGATAGGCAGTCGCTCCATGTAAAATACTCAGGTATTCAGCTGCATCCGGTTAGACTGGAAGCCGACCCCAACATAGTTGGGAAAAGGCTAGACAGATGATGAAGTAGCCATACCTAACCAACTATCTCACTCACAAGCATGCCTTCTAGCTTTGCGTACCTCGATGAAAAACTGCCAAAATAGTCTAGCCATTCGTCATAGCATATCGCACATAAATATCAACCGAAAGAAATATGGCGGCCAGTAGATTATGGAAACGGTCGTTAGCGAGTCGTCGATGTGCATTTTTATTGAATTTCGTTCTAACCTTTATTGATGGTTTCAGGATTTCTGACGCGCTTGAAAAATACTTGAAATTACAGTTAACTTTTAGGGTTGGTATTGTCATAGTAAACGTGTGGGACCACACGATTACTATGACAAGAAATCTCAAACTCAAAGCATTTAGGTATTTCAATTAAGGGTGATGCGCTAAGGTACCGAAACTCAAATTTTATTCGGTTTTTTGCAATGTGCAGGTCAGTATCAAGTTATATGTTAATCTAAATATGATTAGCGGTCGTAACAAATATGGATTTACAGAATTATAATCATTAGAATCAGCAATACAACTCCTTAAGTTCATATAAGTGCCAAACGTCATAATTTCATGAAATAGTCATTCAATGCACTTACATGAACTTAGGAGAGTTGCATTGCTGATTCTAAACCTAAGAAAATTTGAATTTCGCGGGCTACCTTATCGTATCCCCCTTAATATAAACCATTTACAGGCACTTTTGAATCGTCAAAGAGTCGGTCAGTTAGTCAGAAAGTTGAAGCTAGTTGCCCATTCCAAAACGTAGATCTCTATGGAGAAGAACGGGAAAGAAACTCCAAGGACACTCTTTTAAATCAAGATATTCCAAAATCCTAAGTAGGTACATTATTCTTGTTGCTAGGTACTATAATGTGAGAACAATATAAAATGATACCCTTTACGGCGGCGCCGCAACGCCCGTGTCACCGCCAATGCGGCGAACTCTTTGCGGTGCGGCGCCGCAACGCATCGTGTGAACAGGCTCTAAGTTCGTAGCAGGAGGCGTTCTGTAGTCTCTGCCTAGCCCCATTGGAAAAAAGGCGTGCGTTTTTCAGTATATGACATTTTTGGTGGCAGCTCGATCGAAAGAAAAATTTAATAGTTTTTTTCGACTTATCATCCCACGGAAAGGTACTGAATTAACACGGTATTCAGCCACAGAAGGTTATATGCACTGAAAGATAGCAATTTGGTTCCTAATAATACTAAAACCATTCTCTAAGGCAGTCACCACTAAAGTCGATAGGAGAGGAGCGGAGCGGAGCTGTGCCAATATTAACTAATAGAATTGCATAAAATCTCCACTCCGCTTCAGTGGACAGGGATTTGCGAACTAGTTTAAAAATTCATACAAAACCGGGAAACGGAGCGAGGAAGCAGAGCGGGGAAGCGTGAAAGGCGCAGAAAATCCTTCCACCGCTCGCTCAAATTATTCGTCGCGTGACTCGTCCTAGCTCCGCAAAGTCCACAACTCCGCTCCCCACTACCTCGCTCCACATCAATGGACGGACAGAGTCCGCAACTCTGCTCCGCATTTGTCCCTCGCTCCGCTCCGCTGCCTCACTCCGCGTCAATGGACAGGCTGCCTATTCATCAATTTTCCGTTCTAAGAGCCGACTTACAATTGAATTGCTACCCATTAAATACGATTAACTAATTAGAGTGATATTTCAGCTTATAATATAGCTTGTTAACAGTTCTTGTGTTAAAGCTATGTAGGTACAGTACGACCCAACTTAGAAGTTACATCGGCTTAATTCGTCAAACACGAAACCAATTTTTTCAAAGGGTGACGCGTTTTCTTTAATGAACTTGAGCAGGAATTGCTAGGGTCAAAAAGCTTTAAAGGCTCGTGAATGAAGATAGAGGAGAAGACTTACGACTGGAGCTAGTATACGCGATTCAGCGACACCGCAAAACTCCGTCGTCCAATGAAGTCGATTTAGGTATACTTTTACTTTTATCATTAAAAGGACAGTTAGGTAATTGATTCAGGCGTGACTTTGCGGAAATCCATTATAAAATACAATAGACGTAGATATTATTGAGTAACCTATTCCGCTAACTATTCCTTAAGAGTTATAAAAACCCTGTAAGAAATCGACGCGTGGCAACACGTCGTGTTCTGGTTTGCGACGTGTCAATCGTCATCCTGAGGATGCCTCATTGAGAGGTGAAACACGTGTCGATTTCTTACAGGGTTTTTAATGACTCTTGAGGAATAGTTAACGGAATAGGTTACTAAATATATCTCCGTCTGTTGTATTTTATCTAAAATTACATCCCAGACCTATTGAATACACGCAGCAGCTGCTTTTCAGCATTTCACATAGAAGAGTGTTTGTATACATCGGTTTAATTTTGAAATACTGTTCTCATTAATTATGATTAAGGTTCATTAATTAAAACAAGTAGTGTTAACGGACTTTCGTTAGTGACTGTACATCGACTATACACCGATGCAACCTTTAAGTTGTGTCGTACTGTAATCGTGGAGTACCATCCATTGTTTACGAACAAACAGGTATCAGCTTCATTGAGGCTCTCAGCTATTGCTAGTGATGGGACATGCGAATATCGCGGATATATTTGGCGGATATTCTTGTTTTGTTGGTGGTTTCAAAAGAGTATACAGTCGCCTTATATCCTCCTCATATGCTGCAAAAATGCTAATGATTTCACAGACATCCAATTTTTACAGTGAAATAAAGCAGTACAGTTGGCGACAGAAATAGGAATGGTAATCGTTTCCTACAAATATATTTAAATTATTGCTTAACACGCGCGTATAATCTTGCTCGCATTATATGTTAATCATTTGGCAATTTAACACAATACTTTATTTTCTTGCCTGCGCTGTCCCACTCCTGAGCAAAGGGGTCCCTCCACTCCTTCTATCTTTCACGAGCCCGCGCTTCCTCCTTCCAGCTTGGACGGAACCCATCCAGTTCGTCCCACCATCTCTTAATACTATCTTAGGCCTCCAGTTCGGTGCTATCTGTACCCACAGTTTGTCCAGCATGAGCAGACATATCCAGCAGTTTTTCAGAAGGGCAGGCATGTCGCGTATATTACGAAAATGTAACTTGTTTGTAGGCGCTTTGGGTTGTCGTGTTAAGTCTACAAAATGTTCAGTAATAAATAAATAATAATGTCCTGCTCAGTCCCATTTAAGTTGAGCAGCCTTTTGAGCCTCAACATAACTGTTGAGGCTGAAAAATATCTCATTCTAATAGTTAATTCTAATAGTTATATTAGAATACATCGCGTTGTTAAAATTAAATGATATATTTTTATATATATATATATATATATAAACTCAAATGAGATATTTTTTTATGACGCAATGGTGCCGATTCGCTTGTCACAAAATTCTCTAAACTAAACTAAAAATCACTAAAATTTAGTTTAGTCCTGTCAAACGATCAAACTCATTCTGAAATAGACTATAAATGACACAACTTAAGTTTAACTTAAGTTTAAATTTAGTTTGTCAGCACTAAGATGGCACTGAGATTAGTTTAGTGAAAATGCTATTCTGAATTTGACGATTTAACCTAAAATTTTGTCCTGTTTCTAAAATCCTCTAACTAAATCTGACTACATTTAATCGCGATTAAAAATGTGTGGAATAAAATTAGGTGTCATGAACTAAAATTCAAACCAACACCTCAACTTCAGTTACAAAACAGTACTGTATTTTTTTATTTTCTTTTGCTTTTATCTCGAAAACGGTGTGTCCTATCGCAAAAATAATGAAAATTTCGACCCCCTTTAGGAAACTCTTAAACCGCTAATTCTCAACATGTTGGTAATTATTTTTTTTTCTTTATTTTCCATACAAAAACTGAAAAATTCCATTAAAAACACGTCGAGGCTGACGTGCATGCACGCCTCTAGCTCTAAAAAAAAAACACGGGGTAAGGAAAACAAGTACCAAGTGGAGGCGCGCGGTTGTCAAATTCGATTTTAGTTGTGTCAAAATAAGTTTTTAATTTAGAGAATTTATTTGGCAGAATAGCTCCAAGATTCCCATAGCCAAAAGTAAGGAATTATAGTGATAGTTTAGTTAGTTTAGTTCGGTGTACAAGAGAATCTGCACCAATGTCTATTGCGGATATTTTTTTGGTTTTCGGTTAATATCCGCTGCATGGACATCCCTAATATAGCTTATGATCTGTTTGCTCAGATGTGGATTATTGCCTGTTATTGCGTATTACTCTGACAAATTGAGTTGAAGACAGCTTTGACAGAAAACGGATAGGCAGAGCTCTTATTTATATATCAAATAGCATCACAATAAATGTTCGAGTGTAATGGATCTGAAGCTTTGATTGTTTTAAATTGTTTCATTTTGGGCATTTTCCAAGAAATATAGGTATATTTCTTGGAAAATGTCGTACATTTGAAGTCTTCTGGTAATCAAATTATCTTAACAGCCTTTTTCTCTATTTTTCAGGTCAGTACGCCTCATAAGATTCATCGGCAGAAAATTGGGAGAATTTCTAGTGCGACTGAACAAACTGGGCCTGGATCCACAAAACCTGGAGCTAGTAGGCGTTAGTTTAGGAGCTCACGAAATAGCATACGCTGCCAAATACTTCTACCAGATCACAGGGAGGAAACCCTCAAGATTGACTGGTTTAGACCCAGCTGGACCTTGCTTCAGGAGCCTAGGTCCTGAGGATAAATTGTGGAGAACTGATGCAGAAAGAGTCGATGTGCTACATACAAATATAGACGGTTTTGGCATAGCAGAAGCTTTAGGACATGTAGACATTTATGCAAACGGTGGAGAGTTCCAACCTGGTGACATTCCCGCCATTCCTTGTTTAATAATTTGTAGTCATATTCGATCAATGATATACTGGTGGCAGGCTCTAGAGCACCCTAAAAAGTTCATAGCAATGAAATGTAACTCCGTCCAGGAGGCTAGATTTGCTCAGTGTTTCAACAATACTCCTACTAATTACCTAGGTTTGGAAACCCATTTTGATAGGCCAGGTATATTTTATATGGCGACGAGTAACGAGTTTCCTTACTATGCAGGGAAGGAAGGTTTGAAAGAAGAGAATGAGATATATACTTCTGTTATAAAGAAGATTAATGATGATAATGGATTTGTGGTTTAGCGTTTGATTGATTGAGGGTTTCCATCCCATCTCTGGCGTAGAGATGGGTGCTGAGACCACGATTATAGGGGGTCCAATTAAAAAACCCAACTACGACAAAAAACTCCACTAAAAAGGTATGAACAAGACATCACAGACAGACTTATTAAAAATCGGAGTCACACGTATCTGTTTCATTTATGACCTAACACGTGTGACTCCGGATTTTTAATTTGTCTGTCTGTGATGTCTTAGTTGAGTTTTTTGTCGTAGTTGGGTTTTAGTTTTGTAAGTTTTTTTTGACCCATCTTTGAAGCATTGCCACATAATTTAATTTCAGTCTGTGTAAGAATGTATGTTAGTTTTAGCAATAATTGTGATTGCCACTGTAAAAGTGCCAGAGATTTTCTTGATAGTGACGTCACCGTAAAGTCTCCGCCACACAGTAGCCAACGGCTAAGCAACGCATGTGTACTTAGCTTCGCTTTGTATGAAAATGGTATCGTCCACTGCCACCCACGGTTACGCTACGCACGAATGCGAGTCTGGCAAACAAATGAACCGCGCAGCTAACGTCTACGTGCACATCCTACGTAGTAGTGGACGGTTGACTAGACTGTCCACTGGAGCGGAGAGGAGAGGAGTGGAGTGGAGCAGTGCCAATATTAACCAATGGAATCGCATAAAATCCGCTGCAGTGGACAGCGATTTGCGAACTAGTTTAAAAAATCATACAAAGCCGGGAAGCGGAGCCTGGAAGCGGAGCGGAGAAGCGAACATTTCACGTATAATTGAACTCTCATTACTCGTCGCGTGAACTCGGCCTAGCTCCGCACAGGCCGCAACTCCGCTCCGCACTACCTCGCTCCGCATCAATGGACAGACATAGCCCGTATCTCCGCTCCTCATATCACCCTCGCTCCACTCCGCTGCCTCGCTCCGCGTCAATGGACAGGCATCTGTCCCACTGCCGACAAGGAAGTGACTAGATATCAACGATTTTCTCGTTCAAGAAACATACATAAGATTGTAGCCGTGTAAGTAAAAAAATGACATAATATAGATATTAATATTTGATCGCGACTATGTACACCGCCGCACAGTGTTTCGTCTAGTACAAGCTAGCGAGACAAAATTATTTTTTTACTTATTTTAATTGTTTATGTATATTTAAGGTACCTTACGCTGTTTTGTGGTCTTTATGCGTACCTATACGTCTAAAGGTGCAAGATGCAAATTTGAAGTAGTCTCCTGATTTAACACTTTTGTTTACTGTTATCCCTGATTGCTCTAATTCACAGCGTCTACATACCTACTCATTATGTGAGTAAGGCACTATATATAAACATATTTACAAAAAAAAAACTCAGGGTATATTAAAATTAAAACCATAAATATGTGTAAAATAGGTATTTATTTATTCAGTCTATCAAATAACACACAAAAATAGTCCAAGAATAACAACAATTACAAACACATACACATAAAAACAAAATCAATCATAATACCTATAAAATCTATCTTAAAACAAAAAATACAAAATAAAAATAATTTAACTACAATAGGTAATGTTAAATCTAATATATAAAAATTAAAACGAAAACATTATGAGAAATTAATACATAATAAAATAGGTAAACATATTAAAAATAACAGATAATTCTATCAAGACGAATCTAATAGTCATAATCAGAAGATTCCTCATCACCACTCTCCAATTAGCTAGAATCTTCTGATAACGAATAATCCCCCTCACTAAATTCGTGGACTTATGTTGATTGGGATGGTAATGAAGGTGGGACAATCAACTGCAGAACATTTGGTGGTAACTTAGAAGATGTCCACTTTTCGTTCAATTTTAATGGAAGGCTCGAAATTTTCATTTTGAGTTTCGTCATGGAATCTTCAGAAGCATCTATTATATTATGTTGTACACATATATAATAAAAAATGCGACATTCTTCAAAAAACTGTAGTTTTGTCATAGTTACGACTCGTTCTGAAACAAAGTAAATATTTTTACTTGTGGGCATTTACGGGAGCCAGAATATATATTAATCTATACGTGAATGTTGTAATTATAACATACAGAAGAATCAAGCTGGATATATGTGGATAAAAAAAGTTGCAACCCTTTAAAGTTTAAAATTAAGGAAAAATATGTGAGATTATTTTAACATACTTATAAACTCAATTACAGCAAAAAGGTACTTTTTTTTTTTGAACATTTCGGAAAAGTAACTACACATCTTCAACATTAGAATCCATTGCAAAAAAATCCTTTCACTTTACTATCAATTCTAAGAGAGGTTGACAAAAGTTTGCCAAAAATGCGACTAATTTGCAAATGAAAATTGACCCTTTTTATTTAACTTTGACCCCTCCACAAAAAAACTACTTAATGAGGTGAAAAAACAAATTATTTTTTTGAATTCCTTACCTGGGAAGGGTTGTTTACAAGTTGTTATCACGAATTCCTGGAAATTACGTCATGAATTTTGTCCCGCTAGCTTGTACTAGACGAAATACTGTGCGCCGGCGTAATCATTTGTCGCAGCAACATGAGCTATCAAAGAGTACTCGCTCAGCAACACTCGCTTGGCGGGCAGAACACTCGCTGAGAGACCCACACTTGGTACCTAAGCGTAACAGTGATTAATAGCTCGTCGACGTCACAAACTCGCTGCTGCATAACTCGTTTTTAGTTGCTTATAGCTCCACTCGGCGCCGCCGCCGGCGCGGCGGTGGAACACGTGCCTAAAATCATGTACATAGGGGATGGGATATTTTATGGGGAATTTTAAATACTTAGTACTTTGTTAATTGTCTGTGATGAAACTTTTACTTAAATATTAATAATTAGTGATGAGAAGAAACTTATACTGTCAACCACACGTCAATCAATCTGCCTAGCCTTTTTCCTAAGATGGGGTCAGCTTCCAGTCTAACCGCCGCACGTTAGAAACCCATAAGTCTGACAACCAGCTTTTCCCAGGGGTATCGAGTTACCTAATAACTGTGTTGTGGAGGTCAGATAAGCAGTAGCTCCATGTAATATACCGGTATTCAGTTGCGTCCGGAGTCCTGTTAGACTGGAAATCGACCCGAATATAGTTGGGGAAAGGCTAGGCAGATATATCATAATAAAAGTTGTAAAAAGTTAAAAATAAATGTACAGAACCATTAGTAATAATTACTGTTTGCAATAATTATTTTTACTATTACTTATAGTAAAAATAATTATTGTAGTAATTATTTTATATTTTAGTGTGGACTTTAAAATGTACAAAACTGTGATTTTAGTTTTTAGTTAATACAATAAAACCCTTATTTATTACAATTTTTTGTGTGTGTATAAGATTTTGTTTTATTACTGCCTTCCTTCAAACATAAATAAACTTTAAAAAAAAGCACTGATAGAGGAATGGGAGAATATTCCTCAGCATCGGTTCAGAAAGGCTTAGAAATCTGGTGGAAAAATGCCAAACTATATAACAGTGGTACTAACAGCTCCTGGTAACTACACAAAATACTAAAATGTGTAAAAATAGCACATTTTTCGAAATCTAGTGAAAATGGTCAATTTTACTTAACTTACTTTTATTCAAAATAAACTTTTATGATATTGATTTAAGCACTATAAATTGTTCAATAATACAGTCTTTATTTCATAATAAGCTCCAATAATTTGGAAGTTATTCAGGTTTTTATTACCGACCCACTTTCTTTGCGGCCCCAGTGTATAAGGACTTCAAGATTTCACTCGTGTAGTGTATCTATTTCATAGATAACTAACACTATCTCATGCACGTCAGCAGTGTGGTCGCTGTCACTAATGTCAACTGTCAGTTCACCATGAATGGCGGGAAATTGTTGAAAGTGAAGTGTGCCTGCACGGAAGCCTTGGTGTGGTGATGAGCCAGAGTAGTAATAATATAATCATCTTAAATACGGGATCTACAGGATTCTACAAACATCGCATTGTGAGAAATCTTTACATTGACCATAGACATGAAATTGTAATCGTATTTAGTAACATAAAAGTTTTTGAAATAAAAGGAATTTTGTAATGTCATTTTTAACATTGGCAGAATGGTCGACATCGGCTTTGCTTGCAATTGCTTTAAACTGTAAAATTCACCAAACAGTCGGACAAACGTCGTGATAAAAACGTACTGTAGGTAGGCAGGATTTGAATGAATAAGGCGGTAAGTATCGCGGAATGGTCCAACAATTGAAATATTTTTCATTTAGACAATTCAACAGTATTAATTGCGTTCTTCACGTTGTCGAAGCAGACGAATATTTCACACATATGAAGCAATAGAATGGATTTGGAATTTCCTTCCAAATACTATGGATTTGAAAGAAAGTGTGACACGCAATTGGGGTGCTGGAGTGTTGAGTGTTAAAATCACGTACCTAAGTGTAAAAAGTGACATATTTTTTGTATAAACACAATGGATAAACAAAACGGTACATAAAAACTTGATTTATCATCACAAAACAAATAAACGTGAAAATGGTTCACTCATCGAGCACAGATATAAAAAGAATTTATAAAAAAAAAAAAGATATTTCAATAAAATAATTTATTGTTACACAGTGCGACACCACATGAATAATTTCGAACTCAAACGTCGGGCGTTTCGCGAAAAAACTGGACAATATCAACATTGTTCTGTGTGTGTTGTGTTACATGTCTCCATAACACCAATTCATTTTGGATGTCTACTTTTTGGGGGTCCGCAGAAAAATCGTCGAGATGAAAAGGTTATAAGGTAAGTGAGCATGATTTTTTATATTCATCTTTTTGATATTGTCATCACTGTGTCTAGTTTTCTTTTATTGTTTTTTTTTTTGTATATTGGCACCTTGTAGCTATTTATTTATGTAATTAGTTATTATTTGACCGTGCTTTTGTATGTTGTGCTGTCTTTTGTGTGCACCAAATAAACGTTTTATCTATCTATCTATCTATATTGAATTACAAAGAGATATGATGATGAAGATACGACTACCGCGATTTCAAATAATATTCTTCCAATTTGGTTGAATGTTTAGGCTATTCAAGTTGATCCAGTGCAAAGATATTTAAATACTTACATACATTTACCTTACCTTACCTTACCTTACTTTTACCTTAAACTTAGTTCTCATGGTGAGATTTTTACAGAATCGAATGGTTACAATACAACAATCGTATGGGTGAACAGTACTGCTCTCCTAACTGGATTATGAAAACCAGTTTTAAGAAAAATCAAGTTTACGACAGACAGAAGCGATAATAATTTGAGTGTGCGATAACTATATAAACAATTGACTATCCAAACACTACCTACTTACTACCACAAGTATACCCCTTTTTTTTTTAGGGTCGGAAGTCGTCGAATACCTTCTCCCGCTCTGGGCGGAGCAGAAGGGCGTGTCAGACTTTTACTGACTAAAACCCACCCGTGTCCCTTCAGTTGCCTGTTGCCAAGGTCCCGGTATCCCTTTCGGACTTTCCCGCGACCCTGACAGCACAAGTCAACCCCTGGCCCCAATTATCTTCTCACAACAACACAAAATTAACATACAGAACCCTCTAAAGAAAATACATTTTAAATCATCCAATTTGGTAGGTAATCCTGCGCACAAGTGTCGTTCCCCCGACATCGGCTGTATAGATTAAAACGCGAGCCGTAATGAATTCAAAATGTTTTCATTTCGTCATGCTGTGTTGTGACTATGTTGTAGTCGTTTGGGAATGCCTGGAGTCGTATTGTTTGAGACTGTTTTGTAGATAAATGATAAGGCTTTGCGGTATTGTATTAGTACTATCTTTTGTTAGACTAAAACTGTTTCGTTTCGCGAAGATTTTGGTCAATAGGAAACCTACTAGTTGTTTTAGGATATACTTCAATATCCCATCACACCCTGATGTAAAACAATTGGAAAATATGTGCTGTTAGTATTATTTCTTTTAGGTATGAAAGCATACTGAGTTTTGAATAAATACAGGGAATTCGATTTTCCTTTAAAACTTTTACAATTTACCATTACTAGTGCGCGAGATCTCTAAGGGTTTGATTCTTAGAGATCTCGCGCACTAGACGGCCACGTCCACGACCAGTGGTCGCAGCAACTAGGTAAACTATTGAAACCGATACGAATTGCGTTCTTGGTCGCAACGGCCAACTTGGCCCAGTCCATACAATACAACTATACTCCATTTGAAATAAGATTAGTCGTTTAGATAAACCTTTTTTACATTCCGTTCAACCGATTTTGAATTCTATTGCGTTGGTGGCATGACAAATGGCAGCCGCAGTAGATAGTTGGTATTGTGCAACTTTTTTTGCTTTTAATGCTATCCTTATGCCTACGGTATAGAAGTCAAAATCGGTTGAACGGACTGTAAAAGGGTTTGTTTTAGTGTCTAATCTTATTTCAAATGGGGTATAGACGGCCACGACTGGCCGGGATCATGGCCGTCTGGTGCGCGAGATCCCTTAGAGATGGATTTCCGTAAAACATTGGCTGGAAACCTTTGTATACGATGGCATGAAACGACTTTGGGAAAATCATTGTACATAATTATCTTGTTTAAATCGTAGTTTTCTTCTACGTACCGACAGCGCATTGTTTTTCTTTAAAAAACAAGACGTTCAAACTTAACTTAAAATGTGTTTGGAGTGAAAACTCATAGTGTTTCTTTATCAAATAAGTATGTCATGTAAGGAAAAATATACGTGTACTTTATGTTTTTATGCACCATTATTTTCTCACATTTTCCACAAAGTTTTCTTAGTGGGAAATGTGAGAAAATATGGTGTTCCTTATAAAAGTAAGTTTATTACAGAAGCTACTGCATCAAACTTGTTTAAGTTTGCATGACTTGAATACTGAAAACGTAATAAAATTTCAGATTTTGTGATATTATCAAAATGTTTAATTCAGTTGTTGTAGTAAAAATTATTTTACAGTTGAAATGACTGTAAAACAGGTTGCGGGGTCTATTACGTATACTGATGGTAATAGGATAGAATCTCTGAGATAAAAACATCATTCAGTTCAAAAATACAATAGACATAGGTAAACACAGCTATCTATATCTGAAACCAGTGGTTAGGTATAATTTACAGAACTTAAAATCAATGGAAAATAACAACTTTTTTTTTTAAATTACGTTTTACCACAAGAGTATTTCACCCTTTCACCCTATGCGCTAGGGCAACGAACTTGCGTCTCAACAAAGGTGGGGGGCGCGGGCCGTGACCTAACCGGCCGCGAGCGCGACCTCTCCCTCAGTCAGTCAGCTGTTTCGCTAGCGAGCATGATGTCGGATAGAAACTTATTAAAATATTTTAATGAAAGTAACGTTTTTTTTTTGTTACTCTGTCATTTATTTTTATATTTAAGTCGACTACACACGTTTGAGTGACATCAGTTTTTACCCTGACACCAGGTACATATATTTAGTACCTAACCTATTCCGTTTAACTAAGTCCCGCTTAGTTAAACGCATTCTGCTTAGGTAACCGGTTACTAACTTCGTCTGCGATCCAGGATGAAAAGTAGCCATGTCCTTTTCCATGTCAAGTTCTATCCCTGAGCGAAATTTCATCCAAATCCGTTCAGCCGTTTTAGCGTGAAAGCGTAACAAACAAACAAACTCACTTTCGCATTTATGATATTGTTAGGCTTTCTGAAAAGTCACGCCTGACCCAATTAACTATCTTTCATTCACTTCTTCTCGGGTTTGCACGAGCTAAGTAACTTCTAGCCATGGGTCATAGTAGATTTATTTGTCAAATACGATAGTAGCTCATGCCGTGGTTCAATACGGCAAGATGTGCCCAGCAAGGTTGGGTGTGGGGCTGCTTGAGCAGTTTGTGCACCCTTGAAAATTATGTGGTCTGCCAAAGTGTTGTAGTGTTCTACTGCAAGTAGAACGTGGTTTTTTAAACCATGAGGCACTAAAGTTTGATCGTTGTTTGAGCCGCTGTGAAGGGAGGGCGTATTGGGTGACTGTCTTATGTAATTTTGACGTTCAAAAAGTGCTGATTCTCTTTTGATTTTGAAATTGCGGGGTGCAAATGTGGATTCTCTTCTCAGGTCTAAAAGTTAAAACGATAATTATATCTACATGGATCATATCTATAGTTGTAAACTTGTCAGGCATATTTAATACACCTACTGTGATGGGGAACATATCATTTGAATCAGAATCAGAATTATTTATTTGTAAAACATAGGTCTAAGTAATAATATAATGGTGCGCTATGATTGATAACATACAAATATTAATGAGGATTATTAAATAAAGACAAAACATTTACCACAAACATATTGGATTATTGATAGGTACAAGAGTTACAGTTTTTTATCAACATTTCTTAACTAATATTTTATGGAAACACTTTTTGAATTTATTTATTGGCATACTTCTTATGACATCGGGTATCTTATTATAAATTTTCGGAGCAACACCAAAGAAGGTCTTTTTCATCAATGATGTATTGCATTTTGTCATACATAATTGATTTTGTCTTTGAATTTGTCTATCCATTTTATTTTCGTAGTGTGATGTTGTTCTGTATTGTCTGTTAGAATTAACACTTCATATTGCCATTTGAACACGTTATAACCCCCGCCATAAAATGTTTATTTCCCGTAGTCGACGGCGACTCAATCGTAAAACATTTGGGAGCGAGCGAAAAACACGCGCCGGCTAATGAAACTGTGAATTATGAATCGACGATGTTCCCTTTATTAACATTCGTTCTGTTAATCTCTACTTATTAAAATAAAATTAAATATAATCATTTTATTTCGGACAACTAAAAGATCCATACATTGTTGGTAACATAACCAGGAATGCGCGTTCGCTGTATGCTGGTGGTCAGGATACCCGTTGAAGCCGTGGGTGCTGGCTGGCTGTGTGACTCGCCTCACGAAAGCTTGCGGGAGTGATGATGATGACGTCACGCTGAAGTAGTTACACGAAGGCTGCGTTGATGTTCATATTCGGGGTCACCAATTTAAAGGTATGAGGAACGGGGTGTAAAGTTCATTCATCCTCTATAGAAAAGGAAGGAATTTCCTCCGTCGGAATTTTATATATATGTCCATCGCGCGGTAAACTCTAAATAAGCGATGTAGGATTTATGTGACGTCAGGATTTTTGTGTGACGTCAGGTATTTGATGAAAAAAAAAGTTATTCAACCACAATGTTAAGTTTGTGCTTGGAATAAATTCATCCCAACTACGGAACGAAAGTGCAGATATATGGACACTTGTGTTAATCCAGCAAGACGATCATGTTTTGAACTGCACCACACTCACATGGGGTGTCGGACGGGTCTGTCAGCCCCATTTTGCCAAGCTGCATTTGCGAAACTGAAACTGAATAATAGAAAGAAAATAAAAAAAGCGGTGGTGGTCCAGTGGTAACGGCCGCGACTTACGAGTTTTAGATCATAGGTTCGAACCCCGACAGACTCTTCACTTTGCGTCAATTATTTAATTACCACTGATCTCAAAACAGGGAAGGAAAACAGCGTGAGGAAACCGGCATGTCCTAGAACTGAAAATTAGAATATATGTGACATCCGTAATAGTACACCGACTTTTTCCTTTTATCCGCAACATTGTCAAAATTGTATCAACTAGTTAAATTATTTATTTACAAATACCTACCTTCTTAATAAGTAATTCTTATATTTAGTTTTAAGATTACCTTGTATTTCTCATAATAAGTGAATTGTATTCTTTTTGAGAAATAAATGTCTTAAACCGTTATCCATCGACCCGCACTGGGACCGCGTGGTGGATTACGGCCCACTTCCACTCACCGAGTGGAAGCCTGTGTCCCAGCAGTGGGAACATTATAGGCGGATTATGTGTGATACAGAAGGCAATCAGGGCAGATGTTTCAGGGTGTGTCGTACGTTTAATTTTCATTACTCATGTTGCATTTTTCCAATTACACTTCTGATACACGGCCTTCGGTGAAAGAGGCGCGGCAATTGCGGCTTCTATGTCGAATGATGAATTCTTTTTCTCTTTAAACGTTAGGTTTCTTCGCCAAAATGAACATCTCATCTGAAACAAATTCGTAAGTATATTCCTACTTACCTTCTTGAAGTGAAATAAGATAAGCTACAATTCAATACGAACTTTACTGCTCCACCTTCGCAATCAGATAACACAATCATTTCGGAACAAACAACATTTCATTTTTTATCAGAAACACCCTATATTTTCATCACACAATCAAATAATAGAACCAATCATTACATTCGCTTCCTTCCTTCGTTGCTTTATGAGTAACACCCTATATTTGATCATCACTCAACAGAATCACCTTGTATTTGATTTTTGTACCAGGCTCTCCACATTGAACTGATCATGCATATAATTTATATTTGTTCCAAGTGATTGCGCGCGGAAATTAGAAATTTTGTACCGTATTTCGGTAGGTATTTTGTTTACTGTTAGATTAAAAAGATAAGTAGATAAGGAGAGGTATTTACTTTTCTATAAAGAAATCGTTTTCTGTTTAGGTAAGATATTTAGATAATGATGTGAGAGAAACATGGCGGCTGAAGATCGTGCTAGATGGAGAGTCATTGGAAAGCCTTATGTCCAGCTGTGAAATAAAATGATGAAAATGAAATAATAATAAACCTAATTATAATGCATAATAATCCATACTAATATTTTAAATTCGAAAGTAACTCTGTCTTTATGTTAACTTTTCACGCCTAAACCACTGAACGGATTTCGACAAAATTTAACAAGGAGATTTATAGCACCCTGGCGAAGAAAATAGGCTACTTTTTATCGAAATACCGCGCGGGCCAAGCCGCGGTTTAAAGCTAGTATTAGAAATGCGAAAGTGAGTTTGTTTGTTACGCTTTCACGCTAAAACGGCTGAACGGATTTGGATGAAATTTGGCTCATGGGTAGACCTTGACCTGGAGAAGGGCATAGGCTACTTTACTTCCTAGATCGCAGATGAAGTCGCGGGAAACAGTTAGTAGGTAATAAAACGTTTATTTCTACCAACATAGAAAGTAGGTACAAAATAAAAAAAAAAAACAACGATCAACTCACTCTGAGTTTATTAACTCAAATGAATAATCTTTTTTGTTGAGCTCGTGGCTAAGTAATAACAGCCGCTCGGGTCGATCCATCAGGTAAAGCTACGCTTGCCGGGGTTGGTCCGTGGATGGGTGACCATTTTCACATATCGAGACTCCTCCGTGCCTCGGAAAGCACGTTAAGCCGTTGGTCCCGGCTGTCATTTGTGGATCTTTGACAGCCGTTACGAGTCGTCAGAAGCCCGAAAGTCTGACAACCAGTCTAACCAAGGGGTATCGTATTACCCAGTTACTGGGTTGTGGAGGTCAGATAGGCAGTCGCTCCATGTGAAATACTGGTATTCAGCTGCATCCGGTTAGACTGGAAGCCGACCCCAACATAGTTGGGAAAAGGCTAGGCAGATTGATTGATTACAAATATAGCATGACTTGGATAGTGCAACGTCGTTGACTATGTAAAGGAGTGTTTGGCTTCATTACATTTCTCTTACAAGTACCTTTCAAGCAGAAAGAAAAGGCTAGGCAGATTGATTGAATAATCTTTTTGAACAAAAGGCATTACTCAAACTACCTCTCTGTTTTGAAAGAGAAACTCGATGTTCCCGATAATCAAGTGAAACAAAACTCAATATTATGAGCGGTATTCGCGTATAACGGGCTGGCATTCGCAACTCCACGTCAAAGCGCGTATTTTGCGTACGGGTGGGAAATCGCTTATTTGATCCACCCCAGCTCCTCCAAGAAGGCCAGCAAAGCCGTGGTGTTAGTGACAATCTCACGTAGGGACTTCTCCCGCTCTGGCTGGAGCGTGGGAACCAGGGCGAAGGGAAGGGCGTGTCAGACTTTTACTGACTAAAACCCACCCGTGTTCCTTTAGTTGCCTGTTGCCAGGGGTATCCCTTTCGGACTATCCCACAACCCTGGTAGGGCACGTAGGGTACCTGGATTACCGAAGTTGAACCTTTGCCCTGTATGTGGCGACCACCGGGCATTCCAGCAGCACATGAGCTGCTATCTCGATATCCTCCATGCAGGTCCTGCACAGCGGACTGTCTGTGATTCCTATGACAAAGAGGTGTTAATAAAAGACCCATCATCATCATCTGCCTAGCCTTTTCCCAACTATGTTGGGGTCGGCTTCCAGTCTAACCGGATGCAGCTGAATACCAGTATTTTACATAAAGCGACTGCCTATTTGACCTCCACAAACCAGAAACTGGGTAATACGATACCCCTTGGCAAGACTGGTTGTCAGACTTTCGGGCTTCTGACGACCCGTAACGACTGTCAAAGATCCACAAATGACAGCCGGGACCAACGGCTTAACGTGCTTTCCAAGGCACGGAGCAGTCTCGATATATAAAGATGGTCACCCATCCATGGACCAACCGCGGCAAGCGTAGCTTAACCTGATGGATCGACCCGTCCGGCTGTTATTCCTAAGCCACGAACAAAAGTAAAAAAAAAAGACCGGGGTGGGTGTTATTAAAAGAGTCAAGCCTAGTTATAGTTGCTGTACTGAACGATCCGATGTTTCAGTCCTAAAAATAGTTCAAAAAAATATTCAAAGAGCGAAACGAGCTTCATTTTTGAGAAAATATTGTAATCTTTCGATACAGATTGTGGTAACGAAGTTGATATTGTTGATGTTCGTCAAACAAGACACGGTTTTATGTAGAAGAGCTGAAGCTATCACTGTGTGTGTGGAGCACATCGTCTGGGTTTGGTTGACGCACTTATCTGATAGTACGTGGCGTGTCAACTATGGGGCTTTAGTATTTTTGAGTCGGCTAAAAAGGTTATTGCCGTTTAAAGGACCGAGAGTAGCCGAAGTAGCCGAGTAGTACTCGAGAATTAACAATAAGTCGGCTTGACGTTAATTCAAGACTTCGTTTGGCTAACCTGAACATAATTAATTGATTCAGGCGTGACTTTGCGGAAATCCATTATAAAATACAATAGATGTAGATATATTTAGTAACCTATTCCGCTAGACTATTCTTCAAGAGTCCTAAAAAACCCTGTAAGAAATCGACACGTGTTTCACCTCTCAACGACGCATCCTCAGGATGACGATTGACCAATTGCAAACCAGAACGCGACGTGTTACCACACCGAGCGCTGGACGCAAAGTGAATCAAATCGCCCGTCACCCCCTTGAAAGTGTTATTATTATTTAATTAATGACCTGAATCTATTAAGTGTTGAGCAAAATGAGATTTTTCTGGACAACTATTCCTATAAGCTGCAATATGTTCAAGATATAAGGAACATATTGCAGCTTATAGGAATAGTTGGGGTGACGGGCGATTTGATTCACTTTGCGTCCAGTGCTCAGTCTTTTGTAGCGATGAAAAAAAACTTGGTTTCTTATAAACTGATTCTCGAGACGTATTGATTGAACATTCTTAGAGAGTTTGTAATCGATGACTTATCTACATTGCCTAAAACTGATTCTCAAGGAACGAAACGTCAAAACGGACTTCTTAGTTGTCACCAGTGTATGTTGCCTTGATTGTTAACATTCATGATTAACTATTAGACTCGCGACAATCTAAGAAGTCCGTTTTGACAGCTATCAAAATGCTTTGTAGCGATGAAAAAAAAACTTGGTTTCTTATAAACTGATTCTCGAGACATATTGATTGAACATTCTTAGAGAGTTTATAATCGACGACTTATCTACATTGCCTAAAACTGATTCTCAAAGAACGAAACGTCAAAACGGACTTCTTAGATCGCGAGTGTATGTTGCCTTGATTGTTAACATTCATGATTAATTTGTCCAACCAATCAACCGTTAACATGCGATTTGATCATCATCATCATCATTTTAGCCAAAATACGTCCACTGCTGGACATGGGCCTCCCCCAAGCACCGCCACTTCGACCGGTTCTGTGCTTCTTACAGCCAGCGGATTCCCGCGGCTTTCATCAGGCCATTGGTCCACCTTGTGGGGTGCCTTCCAACGCTACGTCTTCCGGTACGCGGTCGCCACTCCAGAACCTTTCAGCCCCATCGGTCATCTGTTCTGCGAGCAATGTGCCCTGCCCACTGACATTTAAGTTTTGCAATACTTCGGGCTATGTCGGTTACCTTGCCAATTCATATATGAGAATATTATGTATGTAAGAAAAAAATTGAATCTTTTTAATAAAATAAGTGATAGACATAATTTTAATACTAGAAATAAAGATAAACTAGATCAACCATTTTTCAGATTAGCTAAAGTACAAACATCTTTTATGGGGTACTGTGTTAAATGCTATAACAAAATACCTTGTGATATATTGCAATTAAATGAAAGAAAATTTAAAACTCATATAAAAAGTACACTTTGTAAACAAGTGTATTACAAACTAGAGGATTATATCCAAGATAAGAATGCTTGGAAACATGCTGGTCTTGCTCCATAGGACAAATTAGAGTCTGACAAAATCAAACTGGTTGCTAACTTAGTGGTATATTTTGTAATATTTGTATGTCAGGGATTTTTACACTCTGTGATTACTTAGACTGATCTATTAGTATTACTTGTTAATCAATGTTAGGAATATTGTAATATCGTTTACTTTTACAATGTTTGTAAATATGTGAGCACCATGTATCTACCACATAATTAATTTACTTGTCATTGCTCCATTTATAATTCTTTTTACCTTTTGTGGTACATTAATCCAGTAGTAGGTGCATCGTCTTCACATATAATTATATAATTCATGTATACAAAATAATATTGTAAAACATTTTTAAAAGAGTAACGGTGGAGTTTCTTGCCCATTCTTCTCCATACGAAAACTATCTTTTGGAAGGGGCAACTAGAATCAGTTCTATTTCTCTGTTTTTGACGTTCAAAAGTGCCTTTTATGTGCCTATTTGAAATAAATGATTTGACTTTGACTTTGACTTTACCTTGATTCTCCTACGGATCTCTTCAGTTCACGCAGGGAAACTCCGAGCACAGTCCTATCCATTGCCCTTTGTGTGACTTTCAGTCTTCTAATGAAGCCCATTGTTGGGATTTGATACATAGCAATAATTTAAAGTCAATCTCTCTCATCTTATAGGGTAGGTTGGTCAGGCATCGAGTTCTCTAAGAAGCATAATTGCCGCTCTTGGGGGGGCAAGAGCGGCAACTGTGCTTCTCGGCAACTCTACACTGGTTATGCACATGATCAGAGACTACATCATTCATTCCGAAAATATCGTATTTTTTTGGAAACCCTGATGAAGTCGGATTGAATAAACACGGCGTTCAAACTACCCAGTGCGTCACCTACCAAAGGATGACTGGATTGACATTGTTTACCGTTTAAGAGCAAACACGACGACTTGTAAGCTTTCGAAGTCTTCGATATAAATAGACTTTGACTATTGATTTTAGTATTTTTTAGGCACAAGGACTTTCTGTCTCAGGAGTTAGGTATGTAGACTAAATTATGGATGTTTTGATGTTATTTTTAGATTAACTCTTCACCCTGTAGTGAAATAAATTAAAGTAATAAAAACTAAAACCCAACTGCGACTAAAAAGGTATAAACAAGACACCACAGACAGACAAATTAAAAATCCGGAGTCACACGTGTTAGGGCATAAATCAAACAGATTACGTGTGACTCCGGATTTTTAATTTGTCTGTCTGTGGTGTCTTGTTTATACCTTTTTAGTCGTAGTTGGGTTTTAGTTTTTATTACTTTAATTTTTTTTTAAATTCTTTTGGGGTTATAATATAAATATTTTTGAAATGTGCTCATTAAGTCCTTTCATTTGATACCCAACATGGTACGATTAAACAATATTTTTTTTTTAGTTCCTGACTTTATGTACTCTAGAGGGCGCCATTTTTAATTTAGTGTGACGTCACATAGCCTATAACCAGCGGACGATCAAGACGATTCCAACGATATCTCATTTGTCAAATTTTGATGAGTCATTTAGAAGATATAAGGGAACAAAAGAACATACATACATACATACATACATACCGGTCAAAATCATAACCCTCCTTTTTTCTTCGCCGTAGTCGGGTAAAAATAAAGGCTTATAATCACAAACCTAGTCCTATAATGTTCCCACTGTTGGGATACAGGCCTCCTCTATATGTGAGAGGGAGTGGGCCGTCATCCACGACGCTGGCCCAGTGCGGGTTGGTGGTAGTGTCACATGTCTTTAGTTCTAGAACATGCCCGGTTTCCTCACGATATTTTGCCTTCACAATTTTGAGAACAGTGGTTATGAAATAATTTACACAAAGTAAAGCGCCTATCAGGGTTCGAACCTACGATCTGCAACTCGCAAATCGCGGCCGTTAACACTGGGCCACCACTGCTTTATAGAAATTGAATAAAGGCTATTGGTCTACAAGAAATCTCTCCGAAGCATTTGGAAGTATGAGTTTGTCCCCGGTTGATGGCAATTGACTCACCCCTATTAGATAGCAGGCGAATTGTAGGTGTAACGTGTACTCTTTTTATGAAAAAAACGGGTGTAATCCTACTAATATTATAAATGTGAAAGTTTGTGTGTTTGGATGTTTGTTACTCAATCACGCAAAAACGGCTGAATGGATTTGGATGAAATTTGGCAAACAGATAGTTTATAACCTGGATTAACACATAGGATAATTTTTATCCCGATAATCCCACGGGATCGAGACTTACGCGGGTGAAACCGCGGGGCGCAGCTAGTAATATGTATAAAATAAATTACATAGCACAGTTTTGAAGCGAATCGAAAGTATCCCGAGATCCAGTGGGCTGAATCTGATCCCTCACCAAACTAAACATGATTTATAATAATTTTGCTGAGAAATTACGATTTAATTAAAATGTAGGTAATTTGAAGTGAAACGCTATGCCGCTCAATTGAAAGATACTCTGTATTAGAACAAGAGGAGGGGAAGTCGTTTTCAAAATCATAAACCGGGTAATTATAAACTACAAAGCATTCGATTTACAAAAATGGCAGACTACGCACACTTTAATAAAGTTTTTTATGTCACACTTTATTATAACGGGTGTAAAAAGATACTTAACGATGCCAAAAGTCACTTGTTATTCCCGTCATTGTGATCGTTTTTTAACCGACTTCTTCAAAAAGGAGGAGGTTCTCAATTCGTCTGTATGTTTTTTTTTTTATTTTTTTTTTTTTTGTATGTTTGTTACGCGATTACTCCGCCAATTATGAATCGATTTTGATGATTCTTTTTTTGTTTGGTAGGTCATGCTTCCGAGGTGGTCCCATATAAATTTTATTAACTTTGCTTGCGTCATTTTTGAGTTAGCTTCAATATTACGTATTTTTAATAAAAACTGGATGTCGGTTGTTTTTTTTTTTTGTAAAAAGTTTTTTTCTTCTGGACTATACCTGGGAACCTTCTAGTTACGGAGATATTGAAGGTCAGAGTTCCAAATTTTCCAGACGTTTTTAAAGATAGCAAGCTATAGATTTTATAACTTAATTTTAAATACCTCCACAAACCTTGAACCGTTGCATGCACATATAAACACAATGTTTTGCTTGCGTTTCGATGCGCACTAACGTAAACAGCGATTTTTCCCATCAAAAATAAGAGTCGTTTCCCAGCAATTATTTTTGTGCAATTTTCCTTTATTTCATGTATAGAATGCGTAGTTGACGGCTATGTGTGAAATTGTTTAACCAGAATCGCTTCGCATCGTAGCGTCGAGCCTGTCTACGGGAGCCTTTACCCATCTACCTCTTTTTATTTATTACCTCTTTTTATTTTCTTTTTCATTGCCTAAACAACTTTAATTTTTTCAGTTTTATAGGTTTTGATATATTTACAAAATGAATGTATAGCGTATCGGTACGAAAAATCCCTGAAAATCGCATTCATGTCGCATCAATCGTTTTGTAGCAAACGTCGCGTTGGTTTGCGCTGACCAGAAACAATTAGTTGAACGTCAATCAATGTTGAAACGAAATGAAATCTGACTGTTGACATGTGACATTGGTTAGCTGTCAGGCTTACCCATTTTTGAATGCTGTTGTTTTTTTTTCTAGTTTTTAAACCTGTGAAATTGTATGTAGCGGATAAAAATTATTATTACAAAAGTTTTTGAGAAAAAAAACAATGATTTAAAAATATGGTAAAAAATTTGACCACACCTTTCTGGTACAATCTGTATATAAGACAGTTTGACTTATTGTCTAGACAAAAGCTGTCAAACCGCCATATCTATTCTTATTATTATTTATTTATTTTATTATTTATATACACACAGTAAAATACATGGATATACGACATAATTATAACATGAGTACAAAGGTACTGCTTATTTCTTAAGAAATTTCTTCCAGCAGGCCTGCGAAAGGAGAAATGAGAAAGAAATGTAGACAATAGTGTGTGAGAACAAGAAGGGAAAAACATGATTATGTGAAGTATTAACTAAAATATTAAATATACTCACACGTATACGCAAGAAAATTAACATATACTTAAATAAATACATAAAGCTTAAATAATAGGTCTTTACCTATGAAATTGCCGTTTTGTATGAAAAAATTTAAACGAATTTTTTTCATGAATTTTTTATTTGTATTAATCGAAGTAATCACCCATGCAATCAATGCATCTTTGCCATCGCAGTGGCAGTTTATTGATGCCCTTCTTAAAGAAATCAGCTGGACGGGAGGCAACAAATTCTTCAAAGGCATTTTGTACTGCCTCTCGGGTATTGAATTTTTTTCCCGCCAAGAAGTTATCCAAATTCTGGAAAAAGTAGTAGTCTGTAGGCGCAAGGTCTGGTGAGTAGGGCGGATGACGGAGAGCTTCCAACCCCAGTTCTTGCAACTTGGAGACCGTCTGCTGTGCAGTATGAGGTCGCGCGTTGTCTGCAGGAGCAGCGGAGACGAGCGATTGATCAATGCTGGTTGGAGATGCGCCAGCTTCTCCATCATTGTGTTCAGTTCTTCACAGTACACATCTGCAGTAATGCTCACCCCGTTTGGTAAGAAGCTGTGATGAATCACACCGGCGCTAGACCACCAAACAGTGACCATCACTTTTCTAGGGGTAAGTTTTCGTTTAGGGCATTGTTTAGGTGCTGAACCAGGATCCAACCAACTTGCTGAGCGCTTGCGGTTATCAAACAGAATCCATTTTTCATCGCAGGTAACAATGCGGTTCAAAATTCCTTCATTTGTGTGTCTGTTGAGCAGTGCAAGGCACGTCTCGACGCGTACTTCGCGCTGGCGATCATTGAGTTCGTGGGGCACCCATTTGTCAAGCTTTTTTACCTTGCCAATTTGACGCAAATGGACCAATATTGTTTTGACGCTAACGTCGAAAGCTGCTGCTAATTCAGCCGTAGATTGTGTATCATCAGCTTCCACAGTCGCCTTTAATTCGTCATTGTCGACCAAAGTCTTCGGACGACCGCGAGGTTCATTTTTCAGGTCGAAATTTCCAGAACGGAAGCGAGCAAACCAATAACAGGTGGTGCGTTGGTTTGTAGTGTTAGCTCCGTAAACGTCGTTGATGTTGCGTGCCGCTTGTGCCGCGTTGCTGCCACGACGGTACTCATATTCCATAATTACTCGAATTTTTAACGTATCCATGATGACGAAAAAGATTGAAATGCGATGAAAATGTAACACTAATCAATAAAGAAATGACTACTTTTGGAAAAAAAAATCCATGTTTTTAAAATAAAATTAATTTGAAATTAGAATTCTTAGCCAAATAAAAATTATTTTGATTTGAAATGGCCAGTACTGCAGAACGGCAATTTCATAGGTAAATACCTAATATATAAACATAAATACACTATAGGTACCTATATAATTATATACTCATAGTTGAGACATATTTGAATTAATGAATAATGATAATTTTTAAATCAGGTAACTCATGACATGTGTATTTTTATTTAGGTATGACTTTAATAATTTATAATTAATATGATGTAAATGATAAAATTATATAATGTAATTAAAACGATGTCCTATATAAAATTTAATATTTATAACTTTTTTCTTTTTAATTAATTAATGTTCAACTGTTACTGTTACAATTATAAGCATATATGCATGATGAAATTGCAATGCCCTAACAGGGCCACTATGTTCTAAGAACTGATATCCTCTGTTAAGAACTTTATTTATGTACACATAGTTAGCAATAAAGAATTTGAATTTGAATTTGAGAGGAAAGATAATTCTTCAATTATAAGCTGTCTGAAGATTGAATAAAAAAAGATTTAGTATATTAAATAATAACTATCATAAGACATTAAGAAAATTCATTTTTATTCAAGTTAAAATTTTATTTAAACTCATCACCGAAGCTAAAGCAAATTCCTTGAACGCACCACGAATTTTTATAAGAACCCCATAAAAATACCTTGTTATTTCCCCCTAACGGGAAATTTATTCAATGGGAAGAATACCCCCAATTAAGTCCTAAATAATGTACACAACGCCATGGGAAAGTTTTCCCATTACATTGCGATCTAGTTTTGTTTCCTTGGCTCGATACACAATTACTGGTGCCGCGACCCCTATTACAGAATGTCCAAGTTGGAAGCTACACGCTTTTTACACTCGCAGCGTGAGTAGAGATCTTAGGTCGCTGAAAAGTTTTCTAGAGATACTTCGTCTGATTGTAAAATACTGGTATTCAGCTGCATCCGGTTAGACTGGAATCCCTCCCCAACATAGTTGTGAAAAGGCTAGACTGATGATGAATATAATAATTATATTACATTAATTTCGTTTTTTTTCCCCTTAATTACATTATCATATCCTATTGTACCCAGCAAGAACCACCGATGCAATAAAATGAGAACAGAAAGATGTAGAGGTCTCAAAGTAATTCGTTTTACATTTTCTTTTATAGCTGCGCCCCGTGGTTTTACCCGCATAAGTCTAGATCCTGTGGGAATATCGGGATAAAAAGTATCCCGCGTGGAGGTCGTAAATTATCTCACGGGAACATACTATCGGGATAAAAAAGTATCTTATAATTATGTCCTAACCCAGGTCATGACATATCCATGTGCTAAATTTCATCCAAAGCCGGTTTTGCGTGAACATACAGAAAATCAAATATTTTTTCTTTAAAATATTAGCTTAGTTTTATAACTAAAACAGTTTAGTAACTGCAGAAACAAGTTCATTGCCAAGGTAAGTTATTTGTAGGCGATTAAACAAGTTGTGTGCAAAGCAACAGCTACTGTTGAACAGCGTACTTTATACGTATTTATATGTTATGTTTGCATGTGTGTAAGTGTTGTAAATATAGTGGAGAATGTCGAGAATATAAAAGTTAGGTGGCAGTGTGAGATGAGATAAAAAATCTGGAGTGACTAGACGTGGAAGCTATTTAAGTCACTCCAGATTCTCGCCTCCAGCAAATATTTTTACCACGGCATGCGATTCTCATACACATAATTATATAATATAATATAATAATAATATAATAATATAATATAATAATAATATAATAATATAATATATATATAATAAAATAATAATGTAATGTATAATATGATAATAATAATAATAATTATGTGTATATTATATAATAAGATATTATAACATTCAGCGCCATTTATGAAATTAGGTATATTTCCCCATCTTCTACTTAATATCATAACATAATCAGTCTATATCATTCCCACTGCTGGGACACATGCCTCAACTCTGTAAGAGGGAGTGGAATGTAATCCACCACACGGGCCACATGTCTTCGAATTAAAAAAACGAAAAACCCGCCTGCAAATACGCATAACTTAAAAAAGAAAAACAAGCATTATAATCTGTAGACTTTTGGTATTGTATAACAGGCGGGGAACAAACAAAGGTTACACCATTTTTCAGGTTAGCGGGTTTTTTGTTTTTTAAATAATTTGTTTTATTTCAAGCTTTTTAGTTACTAGCTTTTATTTGATTCCAATATTGTAATTTTTATTTTTTTACAACCTTCACCTCCCTTTTTGTATGCAGATGAAATAAATAAAAAAAAACAATAGCCTATGTCGCTCCCACAATTAAGAGGAACCTAACGACACCTCGCATATTAAAATCCATCAAGCCGTTTAGGCTATAGACCGTGCCAAAGAAATAGACATACATACATACAAACTCTCGAAAAACATTACCCTCCTTCTCGGGCAGTCGGTAATTACAAAATACAGTGAAATTAAAAAAAAAATATTACAAAATACAGTGAAAATGAAATCATTTTAATGCAAATATTTCCTGAAGCTGCTCCGAGTTTTATTTCACAAAAAGCATGTATTTTGATTGGCAGAAGTTAATTCAATTCTCACCCATAATTCGTTTATGTTGAGAAAATTCAAGCACATTGGATTTATTTCTTGGGGTTCCGTACCTTAAAAGGAAAAACACGTTCCGTGTTTTTTAACCGACTTCTTCAAAAAGGAGGAGGTTCTCAATTCGTCTGTAGGTTTTTTTTTTTTTTTGTATATTTTTTACTAGATTTCTCCGCCAAATATGAATCGATTTTGATTATTCTTTTTTGTATGGTAGAGCATGCTTCCGAGGTGGTCCCATATAAAAAAAAGAAATTAAAATTATTTTTCAGTTTTTAGTGTTTTTTTTTGGAAGTCGGTTTTTTTTTGTAAAAAGTTTTTATAGGATCCTAACAGGATCGCTTCGTTGTCTCTACGTCCGTCCGTCTGCCCTCAAACCAAATTTAATCAAAATTGGTTCAACTGTTTAGCCGTGAAAGAGCAACAAATAAACAAACCCACATTCACCTATATCATACTATTTAGGATGACATGGATCATTTACCGCATAGGTCCTCTTTTATTCTGCCTTCACCATTGTATTGTAATGATGATTCTTTCATCTCTCCCCGTTCATTCCTCGCTCCGCTCTCACTACCAACCCGCCACCTACCGGACAAAGTTAGTCAGAGTCCATTAGAAAGTTCTTTTCTTTCGTCTAGCAACAAACATGGCCGGAGGGCTTCCAAGCTTGGCTATGATTTTATACCTGACTTCAGGGCGACTTGGGAGCGAGTCGAATTTTAAGTTGTTAGAGAAAGTTGGTGCTGGGAATTGTAACTTGTCTGGTAAGTAATTTTACATTAATGAAAGAAGAAAGAAAAGAAAGAAAAGAAAGAAAAGAAAGAAAAGAAAGAAAATAAAGAAAAGAAAGAAAAGAAAGAAAAGAAAGAAAAGAAAGAAAAGAAAGAAAAGAAAGAAAAGAAGGAAAAGAAAGAAAGAAAGATAAGAAAGATAAGAAAGATAAGAAAGATAAGAAAGATACGAAAGATAAGAAAGATAAGAAAGATACGAAAGATAAGAAAGATAAGAAAGATAAGAAAGATAAGAAAGATAAGAAAGATAAGAAAGATAAGAAAGATAGGAAAGATAAGAAAGATAAGAAAGATAAGAAAGATAAGAAAGATAAGATAGATAAGAAAGATAAGAAAGAAAAATTGTTAATGATGCATTATTTTCAAAAATAAACCCTCCTTCCGATACAATATCCTCACTATGTATTGTCACCGCGAGCATTTACTTCGCGAAATTGTTTTGCAAAGATTCGTTGCGCAGGCTTTTGTTAAGAAACAAACATAGAGTCTGCGCCGCCACTGAAGCACACTGAAGTCCATTTGACGCGGCGCTATTGTCTATGTCATTGCATCACGCCGGTTACTCAGCTAGCTTAGTAGTGCCAGTTTAGGCATAAGTACATAGACATACCCATCACACACATTATAAGTATTAAGAATATAAAATATGTCACTCCCTGTATTTCCTATTTTTCTGTGTACTTCGTAATTGGCGTAATGTTTAGAATAATAATAATGTTGTACTTACTGTCAGCTGCGAAGCTACCTTTAAATAAATTAATAAATAAATCACATTGCATATAAAAAAATATAGCTTCACAATTTTCCGCGGGCCTTTCGTGGTGCGCACTATAGTTCTAGTAGAAGTAAAGTTATAACAGGATATTTTGACGTATGTCAAAAATCGGAACATAAGGCAGGTTTATACGAGTCCAGTAATGGGACATAACAGTAAGTCAGTCCTGCGCTGACTTGCAAAACTGGGGTCGTGTAGACACAGCTGCTGACTTCGCGAGCCCAAGTCAGGCCAGTTGACTGCTAGCCTTTGCTAGACCCGGGAATCGAACACAACATCGAACCTCTCCACTCAGTACTCCTACTAGAACTAGAGATCCTAGAGATACTTGAAAAGAACAATAGTTTAAACAAATGCCGGTGATCTCATTACGCGCCGCCTCGCATCGCATTTCAATAACGCTACGGACGTGCCAATCGTAGCGTGCCTGCGTAGCTCGTAGCTATAATGGAATTCGTAGCCGCTTGCTACGGCGTAGTCAGATGGAACGTAGGTTAGAGTTGTGGAAATATCTTTTGGTTGAATTTTTCGTGTTTTTCAGAATATTTATTTTTACGATATTTTATTATCATAGTAAGTATTAAGGAATCTTGATTTTTCTTGGTACAATATAATTATTAAATAATATTGTAATATAATTTTTAAATAACGATCTGAAGGGATTGAAATATTATTGTCAATAATTAGTTTCTGTGCAAGTTAGAATAATATAAATACTGGGTGTTAGGGTAGACACCGTTATCCTTGAAACTAGTGGTTTGGTGTCATCTATAATATACTTTTTCTATGGGAACAACTTTGAAATCGCAAAAAAAAAATCTGCTGTTCCATACATTCTGTCGATTTAAGTGAACACAAATGTATGGAACAGCTGATTTTTTTTTCGCGATTTCAAGGTTGGTCCCGTAGAAAAAGTATATTATAGATGACACCAAACCACTAGTTTCAAAGATAACGGTGTCTACCCTAACACCCAGTAAATACCATTGGACTAGGTAGGTACTTACTGGGTCTCAGACGCAGAGAAATTAAACAAGTTACAAAAAAAAAAAAACTGTAGAACTTAAAATATAAAAAAGTTATCTACTACTTATTGTTCCTGAGATAAACTTTCTATTATTAAAAAAAAACTTCAACTTTTGAACACTTTAAACCTTCTAACCATTCCTCTGTAATGTATGGTTTTCAATTCATGAATTATTTGAGAGAGCGGCTGCTTGCGGCGACGACGATATCTTGTTACCCGACTCACTGATAAAATAGAGGTTCTGTGTTCTAACACAACTTGACAAGGGATTGAAGATCGTAGAATAGGAAAGCTAAAAATAAAACGTAGGTTGCTTTTGCCAGGAAGTTCCTTATTGCAACCTGCGATAGGAGTCCACTGGTAGGAATTTTCACGTAAGGAAAATGCGTTATGCCAGAAATGTCAGTTTCAAGGTCATTTAGGGGTATGAGGAATAGGGTGTAAAGTTCACACATCCACCATAGAAAAGGGAGGATCATCCGACCAGACGTTGTGTCTGGCGGGCAACTGCCCAACGATTGATGTTGGGTTCTTGTATATGTATAAATGTCGCGCGGTAAACTCTAATTGCGCGATGCAGGATTTATGTGACGTCAGGATTTTTTTGTATCGTCAGGTCTTTGATGCGTAGTTCGCATGTGGCGATGTAGATACCGCCACAGTCACATGTTTCAAGTGACAAAAGTTTTTGTTTTTGAATACAGAGCCATCTAGTATAAGTTTTTAGAATCTAAAAACTTATACTACATTAGCTGTTGCATGCGACTTCGTCTGCGATCCAGGATGAAAAGTAGCCTATGACCTTCTCCAGAGGGCCAATTCTCTTACTTAAAAAACGTTCACATTCAAGTCACAGTCTGTCAAACTTGTCAAAAATGTTGGGAAATTGATGTTTTTTTTTGACAGATTGCGAATAAGGTGCGAATGTGAACGTTCTTAAAATAAGAGAATTGCCCCGGGGGTCATGGTCTATCAGTGGCGTTCCTTCCATAGAAGCCCAAAAGCCCGGCTTGCCTTCAAAATTAAGCCGATCAATAAAATAAAAAAATAAAACTCTATAATAATGTTGTTACCATGAACAACATAGAAAATCCGTAGATCGCTCACATGGCTATTTTTTTAAATCGTAAAAAACCTGTCTGTTTGCCCTGATTTTGATCCCTAGGCACGCCACTGTGGTCTATCCATATCCAAATCCGTTCACCCATTTCAGCGTGAAAGCGTAACAAACAAATAAACAAAGTTATTTTCGCATTTATGTAAGGATTAGGATGGAAAACAACTGGACCCCAGTGAATTCTAGTGCAGTCCTACAGATTTTATCCCCTAGAATAGAATCTGTAGGATATGTCTGTCCCCGTGATATTTTGTGATATCTAGTGCCTTTTTTTGTTGAGGGTGGGAAATCATCAAATAACTTCTCCCGCTCTGGGCGGGGCGCGAGGGCGTGTCAGACTTTTACTGACTAAAACCGACCCGTGTTCCTTCAGTTGCCTGTTGCCAAGAGTCCCGGTATCCCTTTCGGACTTTCCCGCAACCCTGGCAGGCATCGGTCCTAGCGGAGCCCGTCAAGTGATATCTAGTGCCTAAGACTCCTATTTAACGTATTACTTGTTTAAAAAAAGAAATACCTACTGTGTTTTTCTGAACCGAATACAGTATTCATTTATTTATTTTAACTAGTTACTTACGTAATATTCGATAAAGTCACATCGCAAAATACATAATCATTTCTGAAGCAAGAACAAAACTAACGCAACCGAATATCAATTACCATATTGACACTCCTACTTACCCTATACCAACACGTCACGGCATTGTATTACAACGTTCAATACGTCATAGGTGACGTCACTCATGACGCGCAAACAAATGGACGCTGAGCAAACTTGGTGACGTCATGACGTGACATGAGACATTGCCGAGTTGGGAGTTAGGGTGGTTATATACTTGCTATTTTAGCTACTTAGGGCTCATACATACGAAGTCGATTCGTGTTTTTTGACGAATCGTCTTTTTTCACGATAGGTTTTTTTTTTGGCGGTGGCATTCCTTTTTACCCGACTACGGCGAAGAAAAAAGGAGGGTTATGATTTTGACCGGTATGTATGTATGTTCATCTGTTCCCACATATCTTCTAAACCGCTCATCACAATTTGACAAGTGACGTCACATTAAATTAAAAAAGGCGCCCTCTAGAGGACATAAAGTCAGGAACTTAAAAAAAAAATTGTTTAATCGTACCATGTTGGATATCAAATGAAAGGGCTTAATGAGCACATTTCAAAAATATATATATTATAACCCCAAAAGAATTTAAAAAAACTTAAGTAATAAAAATTAGTTTTTATTACTTAATTAAATGCTCGTGTTCGGATCACAAACCGTGAAAAATGACGGACACGTCTTAAATCACGTATCGTCATTTAAGAATCACGTTTGCCAAAAACACAAATCGCTATTTTTTTGTGAGGGATCCGCTGAGGCGCTCGCCCAAGACTGTACTCTGAATCACGAATCAAGTGTGAACATCTATTCCGATATTTTGACGCATCGCGAAAAATCTCGTTTCCGTATGCAATGTGAACGTCCATCCGTCATGACACATCGAGTTTTTTGACGAATCGTCACTGACGGATCCCGTGTGGATGCGGCCTTACAGGGATAAAAAATCCGGAGTCACACGTAATCTGTTCGATTTATGCCCTACAACGTGCGATTCCGGATTTTTATTTGACTTTTCGTCGTAGTTGGGTTTTAATTTTATAAAAACTTTGAATTTTTATTTGTTGAATATAAGGCTTTTGGCTACTTTGTATAGCATAACCAGCCTATAATGTTCCTACTGCTGGGACACAGGCCTCCTTTTAGTCGGAGGGAGCGGGCCGTAATCCATCAAAATCAAAGACTAAATATTTTATTTCACATGCCCACATGGGCATTTATGAAACGTCAGAAGCTAGATGCACGGTTCCAATTGGTCGTTTCCTATGGAGAAGAGCCGGCAAGAAACTCCACGGTTACTCTTTTAAAAATAATTGGCTGTTACAATATTTTCAAATTACAGTGTTAGTAGGCATGGGAGGACAATGTAGACCTTTCAACAAGTAAGTACCAGGTACTTAACAAAATAGATGTTCAATAAATCTACAGTCCAATAAGCCTACAAAGTTCTCACATTCACAAAATAGAAAATAATCTATATAAAAGACAAACAATAAAAAAAAAAAACCTATTTCAGCCAAATGACGTGATTGCTATTACAACTGTAACAAATTGAATAATTATCATGTCCACAAAAGCCACTAGGAGTTGAAATTAAATTGGAGGTATCTATAATAATAGGAATAATGTCAAATACAATGATTATGTCAAGGATGAATGTAAAGAAAATAAACATGGTAATTTGGGAGCAGTTAATAGACTCTTACATAATTATGCCGTTTATAAGGTACCAGGGAAGCCACATGTGCAGAAGGAATTATTGCCAAACTTCCTTGTCATCAACGTAGTCTTTAATCTTATAATATGCTTTTTTGATAAGGACACGTTTGATATGGGTTTTGAACTTTCCATCGCTAAGTTCTGTAACCGACATTGGCAACTTGTTATAAAAGCGGATACTGTTTATAAGAAATGACTTGCTTGTTTTAGTTAATCTAAATTCATCATCCACCACGCGGGTCCAGTGCGGGTTGATAGATGTCACATGTCTTCAAATTTTTGGTTCTAGGACATGCCGGTTTCCTCACGATGTTTTCCTTTTTTAACCGACTTCTTCAAAAAGGAGGAGGTTCTCAATTCGGCTGTATGTTTTTTTTTTTTTTTTTTTGTATGTTTGTTACGCGATAACTCCGCCAATTATGAATCGATTTTGATGATTCTTTTTTTGTTTGGTAGGTCATGCTTCCGAGGTGGTCCCATATAAATTTTATTAACTTTGCTTGCGTAATTTTTGAGTTAGCTTCAATATTACGTATTTTTCCCACTTAGTTTATCTAGACGATATACTGTTTGACTCCTTCACTGTTATTTACATAGCAGGTAGTGGTATTCGGATTTGTGTGGGGTAGGTACCACAACTAAAAAGAGAAAAATAAAAACTTTTTACAAAAAAAAACCACCGACTTCCAAAAAAAACACTAAAAAAGTGAAAAATAACTTTAATTTCGGAAGTCGGTGGCAAAAAACGGAAATTGAAAAGTGAAGACACCGACTTCCGAAATTAAAGTTATTTTTCACTTTTTTTGTGTTTTTTTTTGGAAGTCGGTGGTTTTTTTTTGTAAAAAGTTTTTATTTGTTTACCGTTTTGAGAGCAGTGGTGATGAAAAATTTACATAATTTACTTTGTTTTAGTATGTGTATTTTATGTACTTTTCTGTAACATGCTTTCTTTTTTTTGTTCTCTAAACACAGATCACAGTGATAAAAGCGAAGTAAATATATACCGGCATTTACCAACATCATTACCAAACGCATCGCCCGTTTAATCAAGCCAATTTACAATCGACTGTTTACGCAAACGCAAAATCATGCAATTCGACATTGCAAGCAGCTTTGAACCGTTAAATCACGAAAATAGCTTAGCACAGCGTTTTTGATGCAAAACGCACCGTGTGCGGTTTGCCTAGAGTCTGTTCAAATTCTTGTTGCCAATTGATAATCATTTCGACTTAGACGAATATCAACATAATTTCAGTGTACATAAAGTTGATTTCAGAATGACTGAAGTGAAAATGTTTGAATTTGTAGCGCAAACCGAACTTTACGGGTACTAGTAATTTAAGTAACATACATTCACGCCTGTATTCCCCGAAGGTTTGGCAGAGGTGTACCTATAGTGCACGTACATTTCGCCAGTTATGTTTAATTTCTTATGGGGTGAGCCTATTGCCATCAACCGGGCACAAATCCAGTTTGTCTGCTACTGAGAAATTTCAGGTGGAAAAACCCAATAACGCTTTGCCCGAGCTCGGAATAGAAACCAAGACCTCATGCTCAGCAGTAGCGGTTACAACCACGAGACCAATGAGGTAGTACTGAACTCAATCTGCATAGCCTTTTCCCATGTTGGGGTCGGCTTCCAGTCTAAACATGCAGCTGAATACCAGTATTTTACATAGAGCGACTGCCTATCTGACCTCCACAATCCAGTAACTGGTTAATACGATACACCTTGGTAAGACTGGTTGTCAGACTTTCAGGTTTCTGACGACCCGTACCGACTGTCAAAGATCCACGAATGACAGCCGGGACCAACGGCTTAACATGCTTGCCGAGGCACGGAGGAGTCTCGGTATGTAAAGACGGTCACCCATCCACGGACCAACCCCGGCAAGCGTAGCTTAACCTGATGGATCGACCCGTGCGTTTGTTATTACTTAGCCTTGAGCTCCTCCTGAGGCAATACTGAACTATTATGTGGAATTGTGGATATTAAAGTGGTTTTCCCAAAAACGCCTATTTGTTTATATGCTTGGAAACTAACTTGCGAACGCAGTATATCTGATTCATGATAAAAGCACATTAATCTGTGAATGTATTTACATAACATTACGCTTATTTTTCCTAACGAGGGTTGCAGGGGTTGCAGTCTGATAATGCACTGTAAAAATCGTTTTTTTGAAGGTAGCCGTTTTATTATGTTTAAGTAAGTAATTGAACTGGTCGATAGGCAAGTTACCTCTGGTTTTTAGGGTTCCGTAGTCAACAAGGAACCAAGTGTTGCCATGTCCGTCTGTCTGTTTGGTAAAGGCTATCCTGCGCCGTTAAATATGGTAACCTACCAGTTCTTTCGCTTACATACAATACCTTACCTCGTATTAACCGACAACGGTCGGTAATTTATAGGAACAGGCAGTATGCTATATTATTCATGAATGAAATATCATCACATCCACATAAAACAGAAAATATTACACCAATCACAATGTTTCACTCATGGTGCTTAAAACCGCACTTTATGACAGTATTTGGTATGCAGCATTTTAACGCCCCCATCAATCTACCAGCTTATAGCGTAATAACATGGCGGCCATGTTTGAGTTTTATGCCGTTTTTAGGGATCCGTACCCAAAGGGTGTCAACGGAACCCTTTTACTAAGGCTCCGCTGTCCATCCGTCTGTCCGTCTGTCACAGGGCTGTATCTTTAGAACTGTAATAGTTAAATACTTGAAATTTTCACAGAGTGTATAAGTACTTACTATAACCGCTATACAAATTAATATTTAAAGGGTCCTCATACAAGAAACGGCTTGCCTTCCAAGAGGTGGTTTCATATGGTGAAGAATGGGCAAGAAACTCTACCGTTACTCTTTTAAAAATGTTTTACAACAGTTTGTATAGATTAATTATATAAAAGCATATGTGAAGATGATGCACCTAGAATAAAAAGCATAAGCATAATCAGCCTATAATGTTCCCACTGCTGGAACACAGGCCTCCTTTCTGTGAGAGGGGGTGGACCGTAATCCACCACGCGGGCCCAATTGCAAACCAGAACGCGACGTGTTACCACACCGAGCGCTGGACGCAAAGTGACTTTGCGAAGACTTTGTGAAGTCACTTTGCGTTTGGTCAATCGTCATCCTGAGGATGCCTCGTTGAGAGGTGAAACACGTGTCGATTTCTTACAGGGTTTTTTAGGACTCTTGAAGAATAGTCAACCGGAATAGGTTACTAAATATATCTACGTCTATTGTATTTTATAATGGATTTCCGCAAAGTCACGCCTGAATCAATTAACTAACTATCTGTGTGCCAAATTTCATCCAAATCCGTTCAGTAGTTTTTGCGTAATAAACATCCATCCATCCATCCATCCATACCTACAAACTTTCGCGTTTATAATATTAGTTAGATTGTACGGTGGTACGGAACTCTTCGCCCTTCCGACTCGCCCTTGGCCGCTTTTTTTACATTTTATTAAATCATAAGACCCATGGTTTGAAAAATGAGGACATGATATGAGTGAAACTTTTCTTTATGAAGAGGAAGAGATATTGTTTTGGGTAACTTCCTGAATTATAGGCCAACGTTTAGGTGATTTAAGTTAAATATACAAAGTGGAGACGACAATACGACAAAAAATGAAACTCCGTATATCTATAATCTAATCTCCGTAAATAAAAAAACGTACAAAAAATTTATCAAATATATCCAATAGTTTAGTTACGATGGATAGTCAAAGATCGGCAAATCCCATACTTGGCCCAGCACTATTATTTAGTTTGTTTGAAAAAATGCCTTTTTTAATTTCGATGTTAGGATTTATTTGATAGTTCCAAAATACTCTTATGCATTAGTATTGCCAGTTTTTTCATTTATTGTTGTATTGTCGTCTCCACATGGTATATCTTTCTGTGGGTGATTATTTTATGTTCAGTTGCTGCTGTAAATAATATGTCATCATCTGCCTAGCCTTTTCCCAACTATGTTGGGGTCCGCTTCCAGTCTAACCGGATGCAGCTGAATCCTATCTGACCTCCACAACCCAGTAATTGGTCTAGCCAAGGGGTAATACGATACTCGTTGGCAAGACTGGTTGTCAGACTTTCGGACTTCTGACGACTCGTAACGACTGTCAAAGATCCACAAATGACAGCCGGGACCAACGGCATAACGTGCTTTCCGAGGCACGAAGGAGTCTCGGTATGTAAAGATGGTCACTCATTCACGGACTAATTCTGGCAAGGATGGCTTAACCTGATGGATCGACCCGTGCGGCTGTTATTAAGTACTTAGCCACGAGCTCCTCCTCCACGAGCTACTACTCCACGATCTCCTCCTCATCGAGCTCCTCCTCCACGGTCTCCTCCTCCACGAGCTGCTCCTCCACTCGCAAGCGCTACTGCTGAGCATTTTGATTTATATTCCTAGGTCGGGCAAAGTATGAGTTTTTTTCTATCTGGAAATTCTAAGTAGCATCCCGGAGTCTGGATTAATTAGTGCCCGATTGACGGCACTAGGCTCGCCCCTATTATATGGGTCTTAAACATATCTGGCAAATTGCATAAATGTACTATATACAGCTCTTTCCTCCTGTTTCATGTTTATTATTGTATATACAGGGTGTTAGGGTAGACACCGTTATCCTTGAAACTAGTGGTTTGGTGTCATCTATAATATACTTTTTCTATGGGACCAAATTTGAAATCGCGAAAAAAAAACCAGCTGTTCCATACATTTGTGTTCACTTAAATCGAAAAAATGGATGGAACAGCTGATTTTTTTTTCAAAGTTTGTCCCATAGAAGAAGTATATCATAGATTACTCCAAACCACTACTTTCAAGGATAACGGTGTCTACCCTAACACCCTGTACATATTTATGTAGATAAGTATATGCTTTATGTATGTATGTATTTATTGTATATGTAAATGGTACAGTAGCAGTATTATCTCTCTTTCTCGCTTTAATCCATCCAAAGGTTGTCTGTAAAAGATCGCTTTTAGCGATAAGACCGCCCATTGTGTCACTCTATCATAATCATAATGTTCCCACTGCTGGGACACAGGCCTCCTCTCTGTGAGAAGGAGAGGGCCGTAATCCACCACGCGGGCCCAGTGCGGGTTGGTAGATGTCACACGTCTTCGAATTTCTTTTTTGGTTCTATGTCATGCCGGTATCCTCACGGTGTTTTCCTTCACCGTTTTGTGAGCAGTGGCGATGAAATAATGTACGCAAAGTTAAGCGCCTAGCAGTGTTCGAACCTACGACCTACAACTCGTAAGTCGTGGCCGTTAACACTGTGTAACTACATTTATATCTGTAATTTAATTAGTGTACATATTAAAGAGTATTCTATTTATCTAAGTCTGTCTAAAATCTACTTAAAGTATAGGTCCTAATGTACATCACAACCGCGGACATGACTTCGTGTGATACTCCCTGGCCGCGCCACAGTGGAAAATTAAAAAGACATGTTTCTAGATAATTTGTACGTTAAATGTACTATACGGAACGTGTAATGAAAATAATTGTACCTCAACGAATAATGAAATGTAATGAAGTTTATGTGGCGCGGCTGGGGAGTATACTCCCTGGCCGCGCCACCATGGATCTTGTTAACTACTAGGCGCACCCGAATATAGTAAACACTAAATAAATGTACGCAATACGTACTCCTCCGTACGCTATAGAGAGATTCGGAAATGTAATTACTTTAGAAATGATGGCGTTGCGTATGCGGCGCGACTGGGGAGTATACTCCCCAGCCGCGCCACATAAATTTCATTATATTTCATTATTCGTTGAGGTACAATTATTTTTATTACACGTTCCGTAAAGTACATTTAACGTACAAATTATCTAGAAACATGTCTTTTTAATTTTCCACTGTGGCGTGGCCAGGGAGTATCACACTGCAACTTCACATTCGCAGACACACACGCACGCAAACGCAACGCACGCACCTTACTCACACACTAACATACACACATACACACACACGCGCTCACACACGCAGGTACGATCGTCTACTTCTAAAGATAATTTATTCAGTTAAAATTAAAATATATACTTACTCCTAATCCGTAGCATCTAATGTCACAATTTTGAATTTATTTCATTAGAGAATGCTGGTACCCATAACATAGGTAAATTAAATCTTTTCCTTGGGTACCAGAGTTCATACAAATAGTTGCAAAATGACAGTACTCTTATGTTTAAGTTGTATTGTTGTAAAAACATTATTTTTCATTTTGTTATTTGTATTTTTAGTCTCACGAACTGTGTCCAAATAAACTTTATTTATTTATTTATTTAACCCTTTGGCAAATATAAAAAAATAATATATATATATATAGGTATAAATATAAATAAATAAAAATAAAAATATAAATATAGGTATTATGTATATTATCTTTCTGTGGGTGATAGTATGAAGCCAAAAGTGGCAGCTGTAATGTCCCTTGGGATAACAAGCTACGGTAACTAGTCACAAAGTTTGTAGTTCCAAGAGGGCTCCAAACATTTCCGTCGCCAAACAGTATCTACCAAAGTTTTGTTTTGGCATCAACAGACTAGAAAGAGGGACTCATGGCTAAGTAATACCAGTTTAAGTTTTAGTTGCGCTTGACGAGGTGGGACCGTGGATGGGTGACCACCCATTACATAACGAGATTCCTCCGTGCCGGCAGTCATTTCTAGATCTTTGACAGTCGTTACGGGAAGTCAGAAGCCTGAAAGTTTAACGACCAGTCTTACCGTGGTATCGTCGTATTACCTAGTAACTTGGTTTTAGAGGCTGATAGGCAGTTATTCTATGTAAAATACTGGTATTCAGCTGTATCTGGTTAGACTGGAAGTTGAGTCTAACATAGTTGGGAGAAAGGAACAGCTAATGATCAAAAGACTATAATATAATTGACTGTAACAACTTTCTTACAGGTGTTTCATTGAAATGTACCTTAACATCGTGAGGAAATGTCTGAGAGATTTTCTCGACGGCATAGTGAAGCCAAGTAAGACGCCCATGGGTGGCATAAAAACTCTGACACCGGGTTAGTCACTAGCTACACGAAAAATAAAAATTTATCTGTCATGAACCTCAACCTATACATAGATAGATAGTTAAAACGTTTATTTGGTGCACACAAAAGACAACACAACAAACAAAATCAAGAATAAATAAAAAAAATAAAAAAGTTTATTTTGGAACAATAACACTAGACTAAGTACAACCAGTTAAACGATGTGGGCTGCAAAAGTATGAACTGTAGCGCAGCCAACAACTCCCTTCTCCAGTTACAGAATGGAATTAAACATCCATGCAAAAGTTTCTGAATAGGTAATTAGGTTAGTTTAGTTAATTTACAATTAGTAATTTTAGATTTATTTAATTAATTAATAATAACAACATAAAAGAATAGATAAAAATAATGATTAATAGTAACTAATTACATTCATAAATAACCAATATACAAAAAAAACAATAAAAAAAGAAAACAAGACATTGATAACACAATTGGCTATTGCTCCCTCCACAAGCCAGCCCAACACGCGCAATATATAAGCCACAGAATGTCTACATTACAGTCCGTCACCTACACGGCGTGCATTCGTCCCATCATGACCTATGCGGGTTCAGTCTTTGCCCAGGCTAGACCCAGCTATATCCATAGGATGCAAACCCTCCAGAACCGTTTCCTCCGTAAAGTCACATCAGCCCCCTGGTACGTTCATAACGAGATCCTCCATCTCGACTTAAAGATTCCCACCATCAGTCAGTTTCTCAAACGCCTTTCAAAGCGTTATTTCGATTCCGCCGCCAAACATCGCAACCCTCTGGTTGTCGAGGCCGCCAACTATGTCCCCTCTAGGATTAGTAAAGTCCGCCGTCCGAGGCACGTTCTCGTAGAACCCGATGACCCCACGACCCTCCTCCAGGAAAGCAGTAGGGCCACCAGCACAGTTTACAAAAACAGACGCTTCCCGTCATTCCGACCTCGCCGCCGAGGTCCAGCGCGTCTGCGACCCCGATTAAATTCGTCCCCCCGTCCCTTGTCCGATGAAGTGCCAGCCCGCGCCGAAGCTGAGCACGTAGCTTTAAATTCCCCGACTAACCGACGGTCGCGACCGCGACCCCGATCCGTCACTCCTCCCCGACTCTTACCCGACGAAGCGCCAGCCCGGGCTGACGCCGAGCCGTCGACAGTAGTTTTAAACTCCCCGATCCAGCCTGTCCCTCCTTGCTGTCCTCCCCCCAGCGACGTCCTAAGCCGAGGTCCGTACCCCGCAGGGGGTGCCCTTAGCGATGAGTCGCTTAGTATAAGTTAGTTTTAGTTTTTATGCCCCTGGCTGGAGGCTTTAAGTTAGCTTAGAGCATCTCCGCAGGACAGTCCGGTTAAATAGTAAGTACCCCCCGTGGTAAAACTATGAGAAACCATTCAAAAAAAAAAAAAACATTACAGTGAAAAGTTTACGCAAATCACGGTAGTTCAATATTCTGATAATAGTCTATGTTAGGAGGGGGGAGGTCTGTGTAGACATTTACAAATGAATAACATCCAGCGTCTAAAAATAAGCCTGTGCCTTTTACCATTTAATTATTAAACAAAAGCCGATGTCTTTTATTCTACAAACCAAAACTCAATATACCGTAGGAATACCACACTTCCTATGATAACAAAAGAGCTTTGAAAAACATGAATTATTTCGATACTGCAGTTCGGGATATAGCATTGGGGCAAAATAGATAGATGCAGAAGGTCAGCTCCAAACAAAGGAGCGAATACGCACGCACACATAGGCACGGTTCACGTACAGTGAGTGCAAGCGCACTCGCGACCGGCATTTGTTTGAGATCGCTGCACGTACGCGCCTATATTTATTTATATATTTAGCAGAAACAATTTATATTGTGTTTGATAAATTACATACTTACTAAAATATTATTTTTTTAATTCTAAAAGTGAAAATGCAGCAGTCATCATCTTCCTGCCCTTGTCCCATGTTACTTGGTGTCGGCGCAACACGTTTCCTCTTTCCACTCTCCCCTGTCAACTGTCACGCTATCATTCACTCCCTTCTCTTTCATATCATTCCTCACACAATCCATCCATCTTTTCTTTGGCCTTCCTCTCCCGCTCCATCCATCAACATTTATATTCATCACTTTTTTAGCCACATGCGTTTCGTCTCTCCTCATCACATGCTCATACCAGGCCAAAAACATGCAGCAGTAATAAGAATAAAAAATGTTTACAAAAATCAATAATAAATACCTTTTTTTATAGAAAATTGGAATATTAATATTAAATATAAGTGTGCGTGCGCCTGTTTTCGTTCGTTTTATGGAGCTGACCTTCTGTAACAATCTATTCTGTGGCCTCTGTTCTAAAATAGGAGAGACCAAACCGATCTGTGGCTTTGTTGTGACCACACGAACCGACTTATAGCGGACAAAAGGTAAACATTATTAGAAATTAAATAAATAGAACGTGGATTGAATTTTAATTTGGTTTGTTATTAATATAGAATTGTGGGAGGAGCTCGTGGCTAAGTAATAACAGCCGCACGGGTCGATCCATCAGGTTAAGCTACGCTTGCGAAGGTTGGTCTGTGGATGGGTGACCATCTTTACATACCGAGACTCCTCCATGCCTCGGAAACGACGTTAAGCCGTTGATCCCGGCTGTCATTGTGGATCTTTGTCAGTCGTTACGGGTCGTCAGAACCCCGAAAGTCTGACAACCAGTCTTACCAAGGGGTATAGTATTGCACAGTTACTAGGTTGTGGAGGTCAGATAGGCAGTCGCTCCATGTGAAATACTGGTATTCAGCTGCATCCGGTTAGACTGGAAGCCGACCCCAACATTGCAGATTGATAGAATTGTGAGATAATGATACACTTTTTGTTGTATAAAATGATAAGTAAGATATAGATAAAATGATAACTTAGCTGGAAACGCCAGGTCTCTACTGTTAGTCAAAGGGTCAGCGGTACTCTGCGATCCCTGTATCGTCTGAGGAACTTTTTTCCCGCTAAGATGAAAACTATGCTTGTGCAGACTTTAATTCTCCCCATCATCGACTATGGTGACGTGTGCTACTTTGACTTGAATGCAGTTTTGTTGGATAAGCTTGACAGACTACTCAACAACTGTATTCGGTTCATTTTCAACCTGAGGAAATATGACCATGTTTCGAGCTATAGGTCTGAGCTCAAATGGATGTCCATTCGCCAAAGAAGAAGTTTGCGTGCTCTGACCACGCTTTTCTCCGTTCTCAACTCTCCCACTCCTCCTTCTTATCTTGTGGCTCAGTTCCAATATCTATGTTCTTCACACACTAAGAATCTGCGTTCTAATAACAATCTTCTCCTACTCTGCCCTTCTCATACTTCTGACTTTGTTCATTCTTTTATTCATATTCAGTCCATTCTTCTTTGGAATGCGCTTCCTCTTGATATCAGGACGGCCACCAGTCGTTATGCATTTAAGCGGAAATTGCAGAGATTTTTTCAAAATAAATAGAGTAGAGTCATATACACTTCTCTGCCTTGAATTTGTATATTAAGAATATATATATATATATATTATAGGTATATGTATGTAAGTAATTATGTATCATAAGTTGATTGCGTATTTATCTACTGTAAAAACTGTTTTATCTATAATGCATTATGATTATTTATGATATAATAGGTCTTTACCTATGAAATTGCCGTTTTGTATGAAAAAATTTAAACGATTTTTTTTCATGAATTTTTTATTTGTATTAATCGAAGTAATCACCCATGCAATCAATGCATCTTTGCCATCGCAGTGGCAGTTTATTGATGCCCTTCTTAAAGAAATCAGCTGGACGGGAGGCAACAAATTCTTCAAAGGCATTTTGTACTGCCTCTCGGGTATTGAATTTTTTTCTCGCCAAGAAGTTATCCAAATTCTGGAAAAAGTAGTAGTCTGTAGGCGCAAGGTCTGGTGAGTAGGGCGGATGACGGAGAGCTTCCAACCCCAATTCTTGCAACTTGGAGACCGTCTGCTGTGCAGTATGAGGTCGCGCGTTGTCGTGCAGGAGCAGCGGAGACGAGCGATTGACCAATGCTGGTTGGAGATGCGCCAGCTTCTCCATCATTGTGTTCAGTTCTTCACAGTACACATCTGCAGTAATGCTCACCCCGTTTGGTAAGAAGCTGTGATGAATCACACCGGCGCTAGACCACCAAACAGTGACCATCACTTTTCTAGGGGTAAGTTTTCGTTTAGGGCATTGTTTAGGTGCTGAACCAGGATCCAACCAACTTGCTGAGCGCTTGCGGTTATCAAACAGAATCCATTTTTCATCGCAGGTAACAATGCGGTTCAAAATTCCTTCATTTGTGTGTCTGTTGAGCAGTGCAAGGCACGTCTCGACGCGTACGCGCTTCGCGCTGGCGATCATTGAGTTCGTGGGGCACCCATTTGTCAAGCTTTTTTACCTTGCCAATTTGACGCAAATGGACCAATATTGTTTTGACGCTAACGTCGAAAGCTGCTGCTAATTCAGCCGTAGATTGTGTATCATCAGATTCCACAATCGCCTTTAATTCGTCATTGTCGACCAAAGTCTTCGGACGACCGCGAGGTTCATTTTTCAGGTCGAAATTTCCAGAACGGAAGCGAGCAAACCAATAACAGGTGGTGCGTTGGTTTGTAGTGTTAGCTCCGTAAACGTCGTTGATGTTGCGTGCCGCTTGTGCCGCGTTGCTGCCACGACGGTACTCATATTCCATAATTACTCGAATTTTTAACGTATCCATGATGACGAAAAAGATTGAAATGCGATGAAAATGTAACACTAATCAATAAAAAAATGACTACTTTTGGAAAAAAAAATCCATGTTTTTAAAATAAAATTAATTTGAAATTAGAATTCTTAGCCAAACAAAAATTATTTTGATTTGAAATGGCCAGTACTGCAGAACGGCAATTTCATAGGTAAAGACCTAATATATATTTTTCCTAATTTTTTTAAAATATTTTTTTCTCTTTGTTCCTCTCAATCAGAGCACCCGCCATCTAATCTCTTCACCACCCTTGGTTGACTAGTAGAGAATGCCTAAGGCATTAAGTCCGCCTTCGTATCTTTTTTTGTGTGCGAAAAGTTTAAATAAATAAATAAATAAGTTTAGTAAAATATTGTTGTTTAACTTCGTTGAAAGGAATTGGTAAAAATGATAATGTTACCCCTAAAACAGGGGTCGGCAAACTGATCAATTCCCAGGTCGCGCAAAGTGTTATTGGGAATGCTTAGTAGCAGCCTGAAGTCTGGATTTGTGCCTGGTTGATGGCAATGGGTTGGCCCCTATAACCTATGACTTAAAAACATAACTGGTGAAATATGGGTGTTCTATAGGTACACTTCTGCCTCACCCTTTGGGGTATACAGGCGTGATGTTATGTTATGTGATCGGCTACAATATTTTAGTTGTAATATTCTCTCAATAAGTGGGATGTGCCAGGGTAGCCCGCGAAATTCAAATTTTCGTACGTTTTTTGCAATTTGCAGGTCAGTATCAGGTTGTATGTTGATCTAAATATTATTTGCGGCCGTAACAAATATGGATTTACAGAATTATAAACATTAGAATCAGCAATACAACTCTCTAAGTTCATGAAAGTGCATTGAATGAAAATTTCATGAAATCATCAAAAACGTAAGAAAATTTGAATTTCACGGGCTACCCTAGTGCATCCACCTTAAAATGGCAATTATTTGAATTGTAGACCATTGTTAACAAACATTTCAGTTAACAATATTCAAACATTTTAGTATTCTGTTAACAAAAGGCTTGATAAAGCCCTTATTAGTGGTTAATATTTATTTTATGAAGCCAAGTATACTTGCCGTAAAATTTTAGTGGAAAATACAGGGTGTTACTTTCAGCTTAAGCCAATTTGTACGAGGTAATTGCTTATTTTAATGTCTATACTCCAGAATTTTAGGTTTTTAGGCTTACCTACAAGAAGGGTGCCAAACGGAACCCTATTACATATGCCTCCGCTGTCGGTTTGTCTGTCAGCGGCCTGTATCTCATGAACCGTAAAGTTTAATTTTCAAAGATGTGTATTGTCACCGTGTACGTGAAATGCAGAAAAGAGGTGCGTCAACAAATAAAGTAATGATAAAAATTAAAGGCGGTGCACAAGAAACGTGTTTTTTTCGGCATTTTTTGCTAAATATTTTACGCAAGTGCGGAAATCTTCGTGTGCGAGTCCGTCTTGCATTTGGCCCCTCCGTGCCTCGGAAAGCACGTTAAGCCGTTGGCCCCGGCTGCCATTCGTAGATCTTTGACAGTTGTCACGGGTAGTCAGAAGCCCGAAAGTCTGACCACCAGTCTTGCCAAGGGGTATCGTATTACCCAGTTACTGGGTTGTTGAGGTCAGATCTATGTAAAATAGCTATGGTTAGACTAGAAGCTGACTCCCAGCCAAATTATATCCAAATCCGTTCAGTGGTTTTAGCGTGGAAGTGTAACAAAAAGAACTCACTTTCGCATTATACTATTAGTTAGGATTACAAACACATCCTATAATTTATTTACTTTACTAAAACTTTACTCATAAATACAATAATTACTTTAAATTTTAACGTTTGATTTTGTGAGTCTTTAGAAAAGCTTGAAAACCAAGAAGGCAAAGTTTTTCCACCTTTTATTAAACCTAAAATGTTTTCATTGTGTTAAATATAACAGAACATTTAAGATCTTTTGTCGTGCTAACAAAAAGGTCTGTTACGAAGAAAGTTGGTTACAGAACAGTTTTCATGGTGCTACTAGCGAGCAAGACTTCTCATTTTACTTTCTAAAGGGCGCGAAGTCGCTTTCTGCATTTTACTGGTACCTTTTCAAGGGTATTCAGGCAAGGAAGATCAATCAATCTGCCTAGCCTTTTCCCAGCTATGTTGGAGTTGGCTTCCAGTTTAACCGGATGCAGCTAAATACCAGTATTTTACTTGGAGCGACTACCTATCCTACCTCCACAATCCAGTGACTGGGTAATACGAGATACCTCTTGGTAAGACTGGTTGTCAGACTTTCGAGCTTCTGACGACCCGTAACGACTGTCAATGATTTACGAATGACAGCCGCGACTAGCTTAACGTGCTTTCCGAAGCACGGAGGACTCTCGGTATGTAAAGATGTTCACCTATCCACGGACCAATCCGGCAAGCGTAGCTTAATCTGAAGGATCGACACGTGCGGCTGTTGTTACTTAGCCACGGATTCCTCTTTTGGTCTCGAGCTGCTGATGCAAGGAAGATCTATACCTATTATGTTTAAAAATAAAAATCAAATCATTGTTGGATTCTTTGCAGGCGTAGGTTCTATAAATGGTGTAAGGGACAGCCCTCCGCAAACTGATGGGATGAATTCAGTATATCATACTAAGACGATCGGTTCATGAAATTATTTCAGGAACGTTACGGGAATCCAATAAACCTGATTTGTTTTATTACCTCACACGCAATGTATCGTTACCGTGGCACAATATACGTTCCCGTGGTGGGGGGGCGCGCTCGCGACGGCGACGCGTGATTTATCAATGTAAATTCTGAGCTTCACGCGTCGTTCGCTATAGTATTTCAACATCCATTGCTGGTTTTATTTTAGCTGTTTTATTTAAATAAATGGACTGCTGCGTACAGAGAATGTAATTTTACATTGAAATAAAGGAATAGTAACTGAAAAGAAAATAAAAAAATAAAAATAAAAACCTGAAAATTTTCCGGTGGAATATGATTCAAAAAAAGGAGCTGAATGTTAATTTGCGGAGGACTGTCCCTTACATCCTGTATAGTGGCAAGATTGGGTAAAAAAAACATTTAAAAAAAAATGGTGGCTACTAAGGTTTGCAGAGACATTATCTTATTTTTAAACTATTCCCGCCATCTATCTACGGAAGGATACCAATATGTCAGTTTTTTTGCCGAACACTGCTAATCTCACCCCGCCCTGACTCTGTTCCTGGTGTTTTGTTACTGCATTGTAGGATTCAAAGAGCAGGGGGCCTAAAACGGTCACATTAGCAATTCCTCTAAAAGCATTTCATTTCCTGAATTTCCAAGTGTCATTAGCAATTTCTCTAATTTGACACAAAAGCAATTCATAATGTGTGGACCATTTTACGTATCTCCATAGAAAACAGATGAATTATTATTTCGTATTATGAATCGCACGCAGATTTATTATGAATTGTCAGTTTGTGACATTTTACGGTGATTCATAATATTTTCCTATTATGATTCTGCCAAAGTGACTGTGTTAAGCCCACAGATATTTGATCCAAACTTAACTGTAACATTATTGAACTCTACAAACCAAGCAATTTGTAATAATTTGATTATACAAAACCCCGACACAAACAAAACCTTCCGTAGTTGGGATGAATTTATAAAACAAACTTAACATTGTAGTTGAAAAACTTGTTCTCCGATACAGAATGTATGGGAGAACATGTTTTTACAACTGCAAATTTAAGTTGGTCGATTATTACTCGGTAACTTGTGGAGCCTACGTAGCGGTGATAGTTTTCCATTTAATTTTGTTATTTAAACTACTGCCGTGAATTTTTTCACATATCCAAACCCAACCATTTAGCTGGCAGGAGGGGGGACACTTGGCTCTAACAAAAATTAGCACTTTAAAGCTTAATATTCCGCAAACGGATCCCTGAATCCAAAAATTGATTTTAATAAACTCACATTATTTTTAAACGACCTTCCCAACGATAACCCACATCATGGGATCGACGAGGAAAAAAAACCATCCCCACTGTAAGTGTACGGGAGGTACCCTAAAAAAAAAATTTTTACGATTTTGTTTTACCACTTTGTCGGCGTCGTTTATATGTATATCCATACTAAGTTACAGCTTTCTTGTACCAACGGTCTCGAAACTATAAGGGTTCCTTGTTGACTACGGAACCCAAAAAATTCGATACAGGAAGCAAGTTTCCTACAGCATCGCAAATGATTAAATTGTGCTCACAAAAATATTTGTACTAAAGATTTTACGATGCACTCTCGGCCGTATAAAAGGTAACATCCCAAAAATATTGAATATTATGGTGCCCATGTTTTTATAGGCGTCCGTTACAGTGCTATTACTTTACCTGCCGATACTGCGTTTTGTTTTATACTTTTATGCTTGTTACTTTTTGGGAAATGAGCGGACAGAATGTTCAAGGAGTGTCGGCAAAATTGAAGAACTTCCATACAAACGTTCACCCCCTCTCTATTGAACCGGTTTATTTTTGGGAAATGAGCATTTTTTTTTATTGTCTTGAAATTATATGTACAGTCACGGACTTTAATTGATAAGCCACCTGGCACTGTTCGTATTGTAATGCAAATCGGGTTTATTCGGTTCCCGACACGGAAAGTCATAATGTCTTCGTATTAGCAGAAGAAAATTATATTTAATAACTACCGGGTGGCTAACCTGAGAGCCAGAACTACAAACTTGACAGCAGAGTGACAACCCAAAGTCAACCAATTGCAGGTCAACGATTGTTTAAACGTAGCGATAGTAATGTTAGCGTACGGAGAAATATTAATAGTCATTTCGACAACTTCGAAATTAACGTCTCTGACATCGACATTTGAACTGTCACTGTCTTCAGATATGTTTTCAGAATAATCGAGTTAATGAGCTCTGATTCAAAGGAGGTCAGTATCAAATAGATTGGATAACCTTAATGCAACATTTTATTAATTTTTTTGATTGAGAACTTATTAGTCAACCTCTATGGATAAGACTATTTCCGATTATAAGTAATTTATTTGTCATCTTGTTTACGAGCGTGCGGTTTGAGTTCGTGTTTAATCGTGTAATCTCGTGAATGTATGAAACTGTAAAATTGAAAAGTTTGAGGGTGGCTCATCAATTAAAGTCCGTGACTGTACCTATAACTACATTATCAGAAAATAAATTATTTATTTCGTTCTTTAGTTCAATTCTCTGGACAGAATGTTCAAGAAGTGCCAGCAAAATTGAAGAACTTCCTTATAAACGTTCACCGTTCAACGTTCCCATTTCAGGAATGAATAAAAAAAAAATCCTTTCTTTAAATTTTTCGACTTATAAATACATAAGAGATGTGTTTTAACATAGGTTGAGATTTAGGTACTTCATTCCATCACTCAAATTCTATACTTAATGTTCCCGAAGACATTTCCCGCAAAATAACTATACCAATGTCCAACAGATACCCAAAGTCATGGCGACCATACTTAATGGGCATTTATTCTGTACCTGTCATGGCCGCTATATTCGAGTCTGGGGGATTCCATTTACACTGGAAATCAAGGCAAAAAGGCATGTCCTCTGATAGGAAAGAAGTTATTATTAATAAAGTAAATAACATAAACTTTAGGAAGGAGGTCGTGGCTAAGTAATAACATCCGTACGGGTCGATATATCTGGTTAAGCTTCATTTGCCGCGGTTGGTCTGTGGATGGGTCCAGGCTATCATTCGTGGATCTTTGACAGTCGTTACAGGTCGTGAGAAGCCCGAAAGTCTGACAACCAGTCTAATCAAGGGGTATCCTATCACCCAGTGACTGGGTTGTGGAGGTCAGATAGGTAGTCGCTCCTTATAAAATACTGGTTTTCTGCTGCCTCCGGTTTGACTGGAAACCAACCCCAACACTAAGACAGAGCGGCCGGTTTCGTAAACATGTGTGCACATATTTTGGTGTAGTTTGATTGTAAATAGTTGTACACGAGCAAACGCACACAGTGTTTGAGCGTGTATGCACAGGACGGTGGTGTAGTTTTGGCATGCTTCATTGTATTGTTCGCACGGTTCTGTCTTGGTTTTTTATTTTGGTCTGACCCCCAACATAGTTGGGAAAAGGCTAGACAAATGATGAAAGTTAATAACATAGTTAGGTACATAGTTTTCGAAGTGGAGCTCGTGGCTAAGTAATAACAGCCGCACGGGTTGATCCATCAGGTTAAGCTACGCTTGCCGGGGTTGGTCCGTGGATGGGTTACATCACATCACATCTTTACATACCGAGACTCCTCCGTGCCTCGGAAAGCACGTTAAGCCATTGGTCACGGCTGTCATTCGGTGATCTTTGACAGTCGTTACAGGTCGTCAGAAGCCCGAAAGTCTGACAACCAGTCTTACCAAGGGGTATCGAAATAGGGGCTTCTGAAATACTTCTAAAACTATGTACAATCAATCTGCCTAGCCTTTCCAGCCTTTCCTTTTTTAGCCGGGACCAACGGCTTAACGTGCTTTCCGACTCACGGTGGAGTCTCGATATGTAATGTATGTAGGGTTCCACGGTCGGTTCGTGAATGGGTGACCACCCATTCACGAACCGACCGTGGAACCCTCATGACGGTTTGTAAATCCTCATGGATGTTCTTCGCCCTCGGGTGGACGGCAGGGTCTGTTAGACTTCTACTGACTAACACCACCGCATGTTCTCTCGCACACTTCCACCGGGGGCTACGGGGACACTTAAGCAATAACTTATGAAATAAAATAGGTACGTAAAATAAATGTCAATATCACGTTATTGGTTTTATTTAAAAGATATTCTTATGCCATTAGTGCTTTTAAAAATGATTTCGGGCATTTGGTCGCCACGGCTGGCTCGAATGAAGCGTAATCGGGACGTCCAATTTTCTACCACTTTTTGAGCAACTGGGGCCGTATATCGGCAATAACGCGGCAAATGTTGGCTTCCAAGTGGCCCAACGTCTGTGGTTTATCTGTGTAGACGTGTGACTTTACATATCCCCAAAGAAAGTAATCCATACGTGAGGTCACACAATCGTGGAGGCCAGCTGACAGGTCCATTACGTGAAATTCTCGCTCTTCGAATGTTAATGTTATTGGCAAGCGTTGTTCTGAAGTAAGTCTATCTTTTGTGAAATGGCGAAACGTGCTGACCACAAATATACCGCCAACTGTCAAATTGACAGTCACTAGAAACAGTGTTGCCAATTTAAAAACCAAACCTCTGGTTAAAAATAATGGTTTTTACAACCATTATTAAACTAATTGATCATTCTCTTGATCTTATCCTTGCCTAATTTATTTTCGGTCGGCGTAACCTCAATCTAACTGACTGTAATACCTAATCTTTCCACCACATCACGAGCAATCCTCAAGATGAAAATACCCTTTGTCTAGACACATATATAAACCGTACATCAACGACCGACATGGTACCCAAGATATCTCGTTACCACATTTCTGTCACCTCAAAGCTCACCACACGAGAGTGCGCTAATTAGAAGAATGGAAAGGGATGGAAGGTTTCAATAAGAACAAAAGAAAGAGACGGATAGCGGTGTGTCGGTTGCGTCTCGAATAACATAATTTGTATGCGAAAACTGAAGTTATTGCTTAGTGGTGTAGGGTGGGTATAATGATTTGCTTTTTAGGGATATTCTTGTTCCTGCCAGGGTTGCGGGAAAGTCCGAATGGGATACCGGGACCTTGGCGACAGGCAACTGAAGGAACACGGGTGGGTTTTAGTCAGTAAAAGAGTAGAAGTCATTGGATGATTTCCCACCCTCAAGAAACAAAAGGGATGTTCTTGTTACCAAGCGATTTCAGAGGAACAGTTTTGTATTGTAGTTGTTTGTGGGAAAACGGTCATTCTAAACATAGTAGACGTTTAGAATGCCCAAATATTTTTATTTTTATATAAATTTCGCACCAAAACTGTATTATTTGAGAAAAATTTATTTATGCTACATATTTTGTCACTACAATGCTTTCAAATTATTAAATTATTTTACTTACTAATTATAATGATTATTTATCGATGTAATTTAAACGGTAAGTATTTAAGTACAGGCTCTTAGATTAATTAGGAACAAAGGAAATATTTTTGACATTGATTGATTAGATATTGATTTATTTGAAGCAATTTGGAAAAGGAAATGTGAAGAACCAGACATTGAATGATTATTTTATAGCTGTAAGCTTTTAAGCAAAATATGTAAGCTTCCAGCTATCTATAGTCTAGATACTTTTAAAACAGACCATAGGAACAAACAGTTTTATACAGAAAATAATTTTACTTGTTGTCCTATAATAATAAAAATTGTGGTGACCCTAGTAAAAAGCGGTAAGCACACGAAACGTAATGAGACATCCTTCGTTTTATGGTAATTGAAACTATAACGTACGTTCCTTTTACATAGACGTTACATTTTACATTGTAACAAGGTTTTTGTTCGATTTTCAGGTTCAGGGGAACGTTACATTTTCAGTACAGAAATTCTTGAATTCATATACTATATTTTTAGAATTTGCTGTATAGTCAATTTATTTGAATCAGTCCCGTATGTAGGTTTGAACTTGAATAACGCACACAATAAAAATTTATATTAACAATTAATCATTTTTATTTTTATTTTAAACCTAATTATTATTAATTTATATTATATTATATATTATCAGCATTGCCATACAACGTGGCAATGCTGCCAGCATTTTGGCCACTTTTCCTGCTGACAGTGATGCGGACGAATTTTTTGATGCACTTTAATGGTTATTTCCCCCCCTTTTTAACCGACTTCTTCAAAAAGGAGGAGGTTCTCAATTCGTCTAAATGTTCTGTGTGAGGTAGGTACCGCAACTAAAAAGTGAAAAATAAAAACTTTTCACAAAAAAAAAAACGACTTATTTTTCACTTTTTAGTTGCGGTACCTACCCCACACAGAACATACAGACGAATTTAGAACCTCCTCCTTTACCTACTCCACACAAATTCGAATACCACTAGCTGATATAAATAACAGTGAAGGAGTAAATGAATACATCGTCTAGATAAACTAAGTGGGTAAATAAAATAGTACGTAATAGTAAAGCTAACTCAAAAACTACGCAAGCAAAGTTAATCAAATTAATATGGGACCACTTCGTAAGCATGACCTACCATATAAAAAAAGAATCATCAAAATCGATTCATAATTGGCGGAGTAATCGAATAACAAAAATACAAAAAAAATATATATATAACACGGAGGGGAATCCATCCTCTCTCGTGTGTGATCAGTCTCCGGTGTTATTCTTCGTTGATGGTAGTTAGAGGTAGTTGGTTTTCAATGACACACAACACTTAACTCAAACCGTTTATTTCAATTAGAACATTTACAGGCACTTTTGAATTATCACTTATCAAGGAGTCCTTTAGTTTGAGTTAGTTGGTGACGCTAGTCGCCCATTCCAAAACGATGTAGGTTCCTTACGGAGAAGAACGGGCAAGAAACTCCGTGGACACTCTTTTAAATCAATACATTCTGTTACAGAGTTTACTTGTTCGACAATTACAATTTCATTTCGACTACCCACGCATAGATCAAGTACCCACACACGCTATACCGCCATTGTGTGTGCCACCCTTCTCCCCGCGTCGGCGGACATAGCGCGTGTATCAATACAAAATCTTATTACTTAGTTAGTTCAATGAAACTTACAAATAATGCTAAAATGCTTATCAGTTAATTCTTTTATAATTAAACAATGCAAATATTCACGAAATACAAAGGTTATTCAAAATTAAACTTTAATCAGAAGCTTCATTACTTTCTAAGACATTATTATTACTATTTGATAACCCGGAAGTGTTATCAAATAGTTCAAGGAATTTTAATGAAACAACAGGTACTCATTAGTAAATTGCTGTGTAAAATAGTCTTATTACTTTATAGTTTGTTTCCTATTATTTAAACTTATTTAGTTCTTGTATTAAATTATAACATTCAGTTATTGATCTTATTATTCACAATCCGCGCCATCTTAGTTACATTAGGTAGCGCTTTAACATAAACAAGTTTATTCTGTCAAATGACCAATTGTTAATATGATTAAAAACCTAGAGGCTAAAATAAATATTCCCTTTTAATTTTAACTATACCTTTAACTAAAACATCAAAATTACTTAAATCAATTAACTCTAGCTTCGCGAGTTCGATTTCACAATTTGGGCAATAGATGGCGTTTGAAATCATAGGATTCAATATCGTTCACAGATGCATGCAAATGGGTGTAACACTACACCAGTTACCCAAATAGTTACGCATAAGATTATGTTATGAACTTAACAAACGCTCTGGCGGCGACATATATATATATATATATATACTTGTACATATTATTAGTGTTGTATTGTTAGATGTATAATAATGTATTTATTATTAAATTACTGTAAATAAAAATATTTATATTATTGATTCGAATGTTAATAAATTTTTGTCATGGTTAATTTTCCTAAAAAAGTTCTTTAAAAATGTTCTCAGCATTTTGTTTTATGTAACATAATTAATGCACTTTTCGTACCACCGCATTAAGTCCGCCATCTTAACAAAATTGATAATAATTGTCCCCTAATTATCGGGACAGGCGGGGGGGAGGGTGACGTGCAAAATATTTGGTCCATCAACAGTACAATAATGTGCCACTAATGGCCCGGGGAATTAGGCTACCATCTAAATGGTGATTTATTTTAAGTAGGTAGGCTATATTTTGAGTGATTCGTAGGATAATTTACCTAAAAAATCCATCAGATAAATATAAAGTGATACGAATTTGAGATTGTAGACTTTTTATTATTTGTGTATGACTGAGCATAATAGCGAGCATAATACATATTACGTTTCTATGGTTGTTATGCTATGCATGCTGTCATGCATATCACCTGCCTTTTTAATGATTATGGGAGGCCCTTTTAGTGCCGTGTTGGAGGTCAGACAGGTAGTCGCTCCATGTAAAACACAGGCATTCAACTGCATCCGTTTAGACTGGAAGCCGACTCCAATATAGTTGGGAAAAGGCTAGGCAGTTGGTTTTTAATTAGAAGGGCCAAAGGTGTTTTTACGAGGTAGGTATACCAAACGAGACTATACCAAAACTGCCCAAAGCCATAGTCACAATTTATCACAAACAAAATGGATGATGTAGGTACATTTATAATGATCCCAGCTAAATGGTTTGAATGAGAAGAGAAGGTAATTGTTAGCTTTTTATATTCGCCTTTAAAGTACAACATTTATCATCATTATTGTGTTTTGTTTGGTGTGAAAGATGCTTTCAGTCATTTTTATTTTTACCGAGTCATTTTAGGTTTTAGCGGTGATTTTTCAGTTTTAACTATAGAAAATAGCTAGGCTAAAGAGATAGAGACGCCCGCGAAATTATTTTTTTCTTACGTTTTTTGCAATTTGCTGGCCAGTATCAGATTTTACGTCAATCAAAATATCATTCGCGATCGTATCAAATAATATGTGTATGTACAAAATTAGAATCATCAATACAATTAACTCTCTAAGTTAGAATTGACCTCAAATGTCATGATTTTATTACATTCAACGGGGTCATTTTAAATTAGGGAATTGACAAAATTACAATCATTTAAATTAGAGATGCCACGAATATTCGGCAACTATTCGGTATTCGGCCTATTCGGCCACTTTTTTGCTATTCGGTATGTGGCCGAATAGTGCGTACTATTCGGCCGAATACCGAATAGCAAATCATGTAAAAAAGACACGTTATTTTACTCAAAATTATGTATTTATTTCAAAATTATAACATTTTAGTACTTAAAATTAATCAGTTTTAAGTTGTGATGGATAAAAACGAGCTTTTCAAAATTTTTTGGTAGCAAACGATTGCGCTTTTCATCGTAAACGTTACCAGCCTCAGAAAATAACCTCTCACTATAAACGCTACTTCCATATAATATTCCCATATGGGCGATTTTTTATTAACCGGTGTCATTTTATAAGCCTTTTGACGAAAAAACAATTGAAAATGAACTAAGGAACAAACTTCTTAGCAAAATAGTAATTAAGTTTCACATAACGTATTATTTATAAACTAACAAAGCGCTCCGTGACGGGATTTACTCGCAATTGAAACAAATACAAACAATGTTTGCTTGCACCCCGCCCCGCGCGCGCGCCGTCGTCGCCTGCCGCGCGAACGCAACGAGAGAAACAGGTTGTGACTTGTCTTAGTCCAGATAACGCGCCCCCACCAAGCATTCGGCGGCCGAATATTCGGCGCTTCGGCCGACAGCGTTGCCGAATATTCGGTATTCGGTATTCGGCCAATTCACTATTCGTGGCATCATTAATTTAAATCATCCAACTAATATTATAAACGCGAAAGTTTGTAAGTATGGATGGATGGATGGATGTTTGTTACTCTTTCACGTAAAGTGAAAGTGATTTTGATTTTGATTTTGATTTTGATGAAATTTAGCAAACAGATACTTTATAACCTGGATTAACACATACGATACTTTTTATCCCGATATTTCCACGGGATCGAGACTTACACGGGTGAAACCGAAAGGCGCTGTAATGATTTAGTGAATACCTACATCTACCTATGTTACGGTCGCAACTCTTATTTTGATCAACATACAACTTGACCTGCAAATTGGAAAAAAATGCAAGAAAATTTGAATTTTGGCGACATGACATAGTGTTAGAAAAGATTTCACTTCAAAAAAGTTGTACCTTTTTATCTCACAGCGTCAGCGCGTCAATAGGCAAATACAGTTGACAGTTAAAAAAAATACAAACCCGACCGAAATAACTAGCAGCGTGTAATGATATTTGTCTGTTTAATTGTACTGTGCTCGACTGTACCTAACATCGGTACGTTGTGCGCGAGTGTACGTCGTTGCGTACATTACTTATAGTAGGGTTGGTAAATTGCTAGATAAGTAGAAGATAAATATTATGTTAACGTTTTATATCATTGCTGAATAAAAGTTAAGTTACATACAGCTTTTAATAAAATAATGTGCGGTTTGAGTTTGTAAACACAAGAAAATTTGTTATTAAGTAAATTAACACTCAGTTAGCCATGCTGTAGCGATCCGTACCTAACGCAACCAATCACAAACTATACTCCATTAGAAATAAGATTACACATTTAAATAAATCTTTTTTACATTCCGTTCAACCGATTTTGGTTTCTATTGCGTTGGTGGCATGACAAATGTATGTATTGCGTATAATTAAGTAACCAGATGTCAAAACGTTGAAAACGTCAGACAAATTAATCATTTATTTTTGACAGCCTTTGCGCACAGATTATTCTAAGCCGGCGGCGTGCGAGTCCATGCCGGCTAAACGGAATGTTGCCATTTTAAATATTATATTTTATTTATAAACATTCACATTTATTAGGTATTTTTATATATTGTTTTTCTTCTATCTTATATATCAGATTTTAATTGTTTATTATAACCTATATTATTTTTCTAGCGTATGACACTCGTGGGTTGCAGCTGAAAATCAGCGTCAGGTGGTACACTTTGTGTTGCCATCTGACAGTATGCTGAGCTGAGGCCCTTTTGGCATTTTATTAATTGTTTCTGTTTTTATAGTTTTAAGGTGTATTTTTATGTAACAATGCCAATAAATGCATTTTTCTTTCTTTCTTTCTTTCAAATGGCAGCTGCAGTAGGCAGTGGGTATTGTGTAACCTTTTTTGCTTTTAATGCCATCCTTATGCCTACGGCATAGAAATAAAAATCGGTTGAACGAACTGTAAAAAGGTTTGTTTAAATGTCTAATCTTATTTAAGTGGAGTGTAGTTAATAACGCGTTAGTAGTCGGGTCGTATAATTGAAGTACTAGTGCTGTTAAATTCTGGCTACTCTTGGTAATTCGAGTTTGTAACACGACGTGCCTACGGGTGCAAACAGATCGTGGTCGATCGACGGCATGGGATATTTTTCGTTTTTTCCCGTTCGTCCCACTGGCGTCGTCCCACCGGTGGGACGAACGGGAATTTAATCAATTATATTAAAGGGGTTCGGGCAAGTTGGTCCTTATGACCAATGGACTCGAATCATACATCGATGGATAGGTATTTTAAAGAGGAAAAAAAGTTATTGTGGGGTTACATTTGGATTCGTTATCCGATTCGAGATATCGGCTTAGAAAAGATGTGCTTTCAGTATCTCGGATAGTACACAAAAAATCAATAAAATACGTATTGTATTGTGATTACTAAGCTGGAATGAATATGTGAACTCATTCCACATCAGCAAAAACTACATAAAAATATTTATATAGGTACGTACCTTGTTTTTTAATATAATATTCTTCTTCAAAATATTCTTTCATACATTCTCTATGAACGAAAAAATCACCACTTGCCCCTAACACTGACAAGTAGGGATTTTTTTAGGATTTTTTCTTGGATTCTTTCATTCAGTTTACAACGATTTTGACCACTGCATTCTTTTCTGTTTTCTGCATCTTACGTTGACCTTGGCTTGAACTATTACTACCGAAGTGCGTTACGGTTGGACTATTTAACATAATGGAATCCTTCCGTTCTTGTGTGATGTGCCGAAGAGGACTACATCGAGTCAGATATCAAGAACATATTTTATATGATAATCTGCCGAGAACTCGTCCAGAATTAGCAGCATTCATACTTGAAAATGCTATTTTAGAAGTTAGTACCTAACTAGTATTGAACTTCTTAAGCACCTATGAAAAAATGGAAAGATACTTGTATTAAGCATTTGTCAATACATAACCAAAGAGTTCAAACACGATGGTGCTAACTTGTTTGGCTCGGCTCCATCATCAGAGCAGCAACATGTTATCATTTTTCCAAAATGAATCCTATAATAATGGAGAGCTTTTATTTAAGATCTAAATCATTAAAATCTATCAAAAATACTTAGAGCTATAATCAAACAATTATTTAATATTCAAGGTACGCTTACTCCGATCGGACAACATATCAGGACAAGCGCCATAACTATTCGTGCTCTATGAGAATATACCTTTCTAACGATTTACTATTTTTATCTATTGGGTCCAGGACCAGAGTCCATACATCCGTGCCCGAACCCCTTTATTTTGGCCTTTTTCATTTTAAATGGCGCAGGTTTTAAAGAGCCTTTAAAAATTATTATTATTGTTTTAGGACTTTGTACAATGAATTATTATAAAAAAAAAATTAAATGATTTAGAAATCATTTCAGCCGTTTTAGCGTGAAAGTGTACCTAACAAATAAATAAACAAACTCATTTTCGCATTTATAGTATTAGTTAGGATAAATAAGTGTATAATTGAACAACAACCAGACTTAAATGATTCAGTGGGACCAATGAGAATTAAAAAAAAAAAGCATTTCCGTTCGTCCCACTGAGAAAGACGAAGGGGAATTTTATTATAATTTATTAAATTACCGTTCGTCCCATCATTGGGACGACGCCACTGGGACCAACGGGAATACACGATATTTTGTGGCATAAAAATGTATTTTTAATTAAAGCCACATTCGACGTTTATTAACCGCGGTCCAGTTGCACCCTAAACCAAAACATTAAGCTCTCGATGACCCCACTGGCAAAAAAAAACAACAAATAAAATTATTTTTTCTCTCGACCCACCCCTGGTTTTCAGCGAAAGTGGGGGCTAATAATGTCGCGTGGATCAAAGGCTCTTTGTCAAGCCACATTTGCATGGCCGAATATGTAATTTAATAAGCCACCTTCATGCTAAATTGTTGGTGTAAGTTAGGAGGTGCGTGCTAAGCTATTTGAATAAGTGAATATGTAAAATTGGTACTGGTTTTTTTATTATTATTTGTTCTGAAAATATAACTTTTTCTTTTTAATTTGGTTTTAGGAACATGCTTTTCTAATTAAATATGTCATTTGCAAAATAGAGTTTTTATTAAAAAAATATAATGAAATGACCTACTTATTTAAGTATATTTGAGTCTAAAATGGGACACAACCAATCTGCCCAGCCTTTTCTCAACTACATTGGGGTCGGCTTCCAGTCTAACCGGATGCAGCTGAATACCAATATTTTATATGGAGCGAATATCTGACCTCCACAACCCAGTAACTGGGTAATACGATAAGAAGAAAGTAGAAGTAAGACTGATTGTCAGACTTTCGGGCATCTGACTGCCCGTAACGACTGTCAAAGATCCACGAATGACATACACACAAGCGAAGTTTAACCTGATGGATCGACGCGTGCGGCTGTTATTACTTAGCCATAAGCTCCTCAAAATGAAACACAAGTAAATAATTAAGTCATTTTATACCTGCTAAACAATGCCCGTTATTAGTCCCTTAAAGTATGAACAAAAGAGATTTAAGTTAGTTATAAAGGACAGTTACAAAATGTTGTGTTGTATTCATGTGTGGGGAACTGGAGATGTATTGCTAAATGTTATATGGTCTGTATGTTTACCATGAGTTACCTACATTATCGCATCGTATAAGACAACGGATAGGGAGGGAATTATTCAATCTTTATCTTTGAAGATAGCTTTTTTTGTTCGGTGATCAGGCCCATCAAAAATTGTGGCGTCTATTAATGAAACGCATGTTGATTAATTCCTTATGGTCTCTAGATTACAGTAGTAGTAATAATTATACTTTGTCTTACGGGAATACTGAGAAATACGATCATAACCTAAAAAATCACTAAAAGAGCTATTGTTTAGTGAGTTGGTTGGTCTCATCCGTATTGATGATTTAGAGGATTAAGATAAAGATTTATTATTCAAAATGGACCGACTATAATTCGAGCTATTATTAAGATACCATAATTATGATAATGGTCTTCCAGATGCTTGTAATCATTAACGATTATAGAGATAGTTTCCTTAGAAACTCCGCTAGGCAGACAGAATAATGTTAGAGTCAACAAGAAGGTAGGTATACCTCTTTAATATATTTTATTTTTCTATTCCTAATTTCAAATATTTTACATCTTCTTTGGTTTTTTCCTTTTTCTGTAGTGTCGCCTAATGAAATCGCAAAAACTAAATATATGTTTTTATTTCATTATTTGTTTGCTAATGTCTTTTTACTATCTGCTTGTTTTACTATCGGCTTATTTTTACTGATAGGAAATGCCATCGGTTTTTATCCAATAAAACTCCTAAAAAATATTTCTCAAGTTGAACCAGAAACCTAATTTTTTTCATGTAACCGACATGTTTTAGACAAGTCCTGGACACAAAAACTAGTCCTCCACCCAACTGTACCTATATAGGTACACATTTTCAGTACAAAAGGGAGATCTTAAGTCTCCAGATTTAGCTGAATAGGGCTCCTAATTTACGGCAGCGGTTAAACCTACTACAATGGGTTTAAATTCCATTATAGTGTTATATTCCTATTGTCTCCAAAGTGTTCAGATTTTCAAGTTCCATCATTTTGTTGTTGAAGTTACTATAGGGTGGCGCAACAATTTATTTTCTATAGCAATTTTTTTGTTTATTTTTTTTTGGTGATGTTCTCCCTTCAACGTTCCATCGATTATGATATCAATGTATTAGTTGTCCTAAATTCCTATAAATACCGCATAAACATAATCAGTCCCACTGCTGGGACACAGGCCTCGGTGAGAGGGTCGTAGTCCACCACGCGGGCCCAGTGCGGGTTAAATCGTTAGATGTCTCATGTCTTCGAAATTTTGGATCTAGGTCATACCGGTTTCCTCACGATGTTTTACTTCACCGTTTTGAGAGTAGTGGTGATGAAATTATTTACACAAAGTAAAGCGCCCGTTTGGGTTTGAACCTACATCTCTTAAATCGCGGCCGTTATCACTGGTCCACCACTACTCTGATATGACATAAGCCTAAAAAATCGTGAGCAAGTTCACGATTTTTCAAAAAATATTTCTTTTCGTAACTTAGTGCATCCGAGCACAAGGTGCGATGGACGATTTACGCGCACTTTCACTATAGTAACACTGTTGTCATGTTCTTCCAGCGGTAACTTATTAAACTAGGTTTAAATTCAGGCAATCTTATGTGAGGGATGATGTAACGAAACCATTGCGCGATTCAGACTTCTCGCCGCCAAAGTCCAACGCCATCTATCGAGCTAAGGGGTACTATTTTAACAGTTTCATGCAGTTCTAGCCAAAATTGGAATATAAATAAGTACCCAAAGAAGCCCAAAAGTCTGACAACCAGTCTTGCCAAAGGGTATATGTATTACGCAGTTACTGGGTTGTGGAGGTCAGATAGGCAGTCGCTCCATGTAAAATACTGGTATGCAGCTGCATCCGGTTAGATTGGAAGCCGACCCCAGGGAAAATTCTGTGCAGATGATGATAAAATAAGTACTTCAGAATAGTACCAAAATTGGTAGTGGTTCTTTTTGGATTATGAAGAGATTATTATATATTAGAAAAGTGAGTCGAAAAAAAAAAAGCAAAGTGCATCGATTCTGGGGGTCTCTCAAGACCCCCAGAATCGACGCACTTTGCTAATTTTTTTTTTTTTGCGGCTTTTTTTTTTTTTCTCAAAAATACTAGCGATAAAATAATAGTGGTCTATTGGCCGCAAGCGCAACTGCTGAGTATGAGGTTCTGGGTTCGATACCCGGCTCGGGCAAAGTGTTATTGGATTTTTCCATCTGGAATTTCTGAACAACGAAACAGTCAATACTCTCGGCTAAAAAATAAAGTATATATTTGAAAGGTCTATAACTACCTCAGCTTGATTCGCTTTTTATCTTGCTGAGTGGAGACGGAGTGGGGTGCTGGCGGCTCTAAGGCTCAAAAAGTTTTGGTAGTTGCTTTTTACGGTGAAAATAATTTATTTATTTATTTATATATTCTTTATTGTACACCACAAAAATATATAACAAAAAAAAATAATAAACACTACAAAATATACAATGGGCGGCCTTATCGCTGTCCGCGATCTCAAAAAATGAAAAAATGGAAGGTAATTTAAAAAAAAAACAATACCTGCTTTATAGTTTGTTCAGTTATTGTGCAAAGTTTTGTGATCTAATTTGAAGTATTTTTTGAATACTTGGTTTATAGTTCGGTTTAGAGGTAACTTTGGATTTTTTTTCTATACAGAAAATTTTATGTAATCGTGTTTTCGTCAAACATGGGACCTAGCATCAATCCTCAACTTTAACATAATTATTTCAGTATTAATGCTGCAGTATTTTCGGCATAACGGAGGACCATGCTAAGCAATTTGAGGTAGGATAGGCCCTTAAGTTTATAGTTTTATATCTGACTTAACCTAAAGGCTCTTACATACTGGCGCGACTTGTCGTGCAACGCGACGCCACCGCATTGTTCGCCGTGAAGTTTTCTCAGAAATTGTTTTGTTAAAATTAAAGTAATAAAAACTAAAACCCAACTACGACTAAAAAAAATCCGTAGTCACACGTGTTAGGGCATAAATCAAACAGTTTACGTGTGACTCCGGATTTTTAATTTGTCTGTCTGTGGTGTCTTGTTTATACCTTTTTAGTCGTAGTTGGGTTTTAGTTTTTATTACATTATTTTTTTTTTCTTTTGCTTTTATATTTTTGAAATGTGCTCATTAAGCCCTTTCATTTGATACCCAACATGGTACGATTAAACAATTTTTTTTTTTTTAGTTCCTGACTTTTTGTCCTCTAGAGGGCGCCTATAACCAGCGGACGATCAAGACGCTTCCAACGATACCTCATTTGTCAAATTGTGATGAGTCGTTTAGAAGATATGAGGGAACAGATGAACATACATACATACATACCGGTCAAAATCATAACCCTCCTTTTTTCTTCGCCGTAGTCGGGTAAAAAATCGCGTCGCGCGCCAGTATGTAATAGCCTTAAATCAAAGTTGCGATGATATAAAACGCAATTTGTAAAAAGAGATAATCTTCTACTAGGTCATTACTTTTGCGCCACCCTATATTTATCAAGACTAAGTTTGTGTCGTTAGTTTGTCTTCAGAAGGTTTTGCATACGATTTTAGCTTAGTTGAGTGTTAAGCTAGATTGATAAATAGTATAATCTTTCTCAAGTTATGTTCGGGTCGGATTTTAAACTTAGATACTTGAATATCAACTGACTAACCTTTTCTAATTTAGACGATGATGGGTTAGCTTAACTCAGCTTAAGGCGAAAGCGCCAGGGTAACGTGCCACTGACCTGTAAATTGCAAAAAACAAATTTCTCACGTTTCTGACCTGTAAATTGAAAAAAGACAAATTTCTGTCGTTTTTTGCAATTTACAGGTCTACTGACCTGTAAATTGCAAAAAACGTGAGAAATTTGTAATTTCGCGCGTTACCCTGGCGCTTTCGCCTTAAGCTGAGTTAAGCTAACCCATTTCGAGAAATTATTTACACAAAGTAAAGCGCCCGTTTGGGTTTGAACCTACATCTCTTAAATCGCGGCCGTTATCACTGGTCCACCACTACTCTGATATGACATAAGCCTAAAAAATCGTGAGCAAGTTCACGATTTTTCAAAAAATATTTCTTTTCGTAACTTAGTGCATCCGAGCACAAGGTGCGATGGACGATTTACGCGCACTTTCACTATAGTAACACTGTTGTCATGTTCTTCCAGCGGTAACTTATTAAACTAGGTTTAAATTCAGGCAATCTTATGTGAGGGATGATGTAACGAAACCATTGCGCGATTCAGACTTCTCGCCGCCAAAGTCCAACGCCATCTATCGAGCTAAGGGGTACTATTTTAACAGTTTCATGCAGTTCTAGCCAAAATTGGAATATAAATAAGTACCCAAAGAAGCCCAAAAGTCTGACAACCAGTCTTGCCAAAGGGTATATGTATTACGCAGTTACTGGGTTGTGGAGGTCAGATAGGCAGTCGCTCCATGTAAAATACTGGTATGCAGCTGCATCCGGTTAGATTGGAAGCCGACCCCAGGGAAAATTCTGTGCAGATGATGATAAAATAAGTACTTCAGAATAGTACCAAAATTGGTAGTGGTTCTTTTTGGATTATGAAGAGATTATTATATATTAGAAAAGTGAGTCGAAAAAAAAAAAGCAAAGTGCATCGATTCTGGGGGTCTCTCAAGACCCCCAGAATCGACGCACTTTGCTAATTTTTTTTTTTTTGCGGCTTTTTTTTTTTTTCTCAAAAATACTAGCGATAAAATAATAGTGGTCTATTGGCCGCAAGCGCAACTGCTGAGTATGAGGTTCTGGGTTCGATACCCGGCTCGGGCAAAGTGTTATTGGATTTTTCCATCTGGAATTTCTGAACAACGAAACAGTCAATACTCTCGGCTAAAAAATAAAGTATATATTTGAAAGGTCTATAACTACCTCAGCTTGATTCGCTTTTTATCTTGCTGAGTGGAGACGGAGTGGGGTGCTGGCGGCTCTAAGGCTCAAAAAGTTTTGGTAGTTGCTTTTTACGGTGAAAATAATTTCTTTATTTATTTATATATTCTTTATTGTACACCACAAAAATATATAACAAAAAACAATAATAAACACTACAAAATATACAATGGGCGGCCTTATCGCTATCCGCGATCTCAAAAAATGAAAATATGGAAGGTAATTAAAAAAAAAACAATACCTGCTTTATAGTTTGTTCAGTTATTGTGCAAAGTTTTGTGATCTAATTTGAAGTATTTTTTGAATACTTGGTTTATAGTTCGGTTTAGAGGTAACTTTGGATTTTTTTTTCTATAGAGAAAATTTTATGTAATCGTGTTTTCGTCAAACATGGGACCTAGCATCAATCCTCAACTTTAACATAATTATTTCAGTATTCATGCTGCAGTATTTTCGGCATAACGGAGGACCATGCTAAGCAATTTGAGGTAGGATAGGCCCTTAAGTTTATAGTTTTATATCTGACTTAACCTAAAGGCTCTTACATACTGGCGCGACTTGTCGTGCAACGCGACGCCACCGCATTGTTCGCCGTGAAGTTTTCTCAGAAATTGTTTTGTTAAAATTAAAGTAATAAAAACTAAAACCCAACTACGACTAAAAAAAATCCGTAGTCACACGTGTTAGGGCATAAATCAAACAGTTTACGTGTGACTCCGGATTTTTAATTTGTCTGTCTGTGGTGTCTTGTTTATACCTTTTTAGTCGTAGTTGGGTTTTAGTTTTTATTACATTTTTTTTTTTTTCTTTTGCTTTTATAATATTTATATTTTTGAAATGTGCTCATTAAGCCCTTTCATTTGATACCCAACATGGTACGATTAAACAATTTTTTTTTTTTAGTTCCTGACTTTTTGTCCTCTAGAGGGCGCCTATAACCAGCGGACGATCAAGACGCTTCCAACGATACCTCATTTGTCAAATTGTGATGAGTCGTTTAGAAGATATGAGGGAACAGATGAACATACATACATACATACCGGTCAAAATCATAACCCTCCTTTTTTCTTCGCCGTAGTCGGGTAAAAAATCGCGCCGCGCGCCAGCATGTAATAGCCTTAAATCAAAGTTGCGATGATATAAAACGCAATTTGTAAAAAGAGATAATCTTCCACTAGGTCATTACTTTTGCGCCACCCTATATTTATCAAGACTAAGTTTGTGTCGTTAGTTTGTCTTCAGAAGGTTTTGCATACGATTTTAGCTTAGTTGAGTGTTAAGCTAGATTGATAAATAGTATAATCTTTCTCAAGTTATGTTCGGGTCGGATTTTAAACTTAGATACTTGAATATCAACTGACTAACCTTTTCTAACTTAGACGATGATGGGTTAGCTTAACTCAGCTTAAGGCGAAAGCGCCAGGGTAACGCGCAAAATTACAAATATCTCACGTTTTTTGCAATTTACAGGTCAGTATCAGGTTGTATGTTGATCTAAATATGATTCACGGTCGTATCAAATATTTATATATATAGACTAGCTGCGGTTTCACCCGCGTAAGTCTCGATCCCGTGGGAATATCGGGATAAAAAGTATCCTATGTGTTAATCCAGGTTATAAACTAACTGTTTGCCAAATTTCATCCAAATACATTCAGCCGTTTTTGCGTGATTGAGTAACAAACATCCAAACACACAAACTTTCACATTTATAATATTAGTAGGATATATATAAAAGGCTAGGGTGACTGAGATATCAACGCACAGCCTAAAACGCTGTTCCTAGAGACATGGAATTTCGAGGGTGTGTTCATTAAGAAAAGTAAGTTTCCACTAAGAAATGATTTTTCGAAATTCCACCTCTAAGAGGGTGAAATGGGGGGATTTCGTTTGTATGAAAAATCTTATTCCTTGAGTTAATAGACTTGAAACTTGGCAGGAATACTTATCTAAGTAAATTATAAAGTTTGTTATTTTAAGTTTTTATAAACTACCCCCTAAAAGGGAATAGGGGTGTGTCAAAGGTTTTATTTATTTATTTATTTATTTACTTTATTTTACAGAAAGCTTACAGGCTAATATCAACGTTAAATTATATGATATGCTTGAGGACAATTGCAATTATTTATGGAAGAATTTTAACGCACGGTTTAATTAACTTGAAAATCAATGTTAGTATCAGGTAATAATGTATAACAGGGATTTTCGAAAATTCATCCCCGGGTAGGACATAGGCTACTTTTTATCGACATACCACGCGGGTGAAGCCGCGGGCGGAAGCTAGTTTACTTATAGAATTATAATCATAAAAATCATCAATACAACTCTCTAAGTTCATATGACCCATTAAATGAATTAAAGAGTTGTATTGCTGATTCTAATTCTGAAAAGCCATATTTTTTATGTTCCCGAATCATATTTTAATCAACATATACCCTGATACCTGCAAATTGCAAAAAAAACGTAAGAACAATTGAATTTCGCGGGCTACCTTAGCGCATCTCTTCACTTTTCTTCGCCCCTGTGAAGATCGGAAATTATCCCACGGGAACATACATCCTACCAGGAAAAAAAACGTTATGTCCTATCCTAGTTCATGTCCTGGGTTAGGTCATAGGATTTTTATCAGTAGACCATGACCATGGTCTATCCGAGTGCCAACATCCAAATCCGTTCAGCCAAGGTAGGTAACAGACAGAAGATTTACTTTTGTATTCATAATTTATTAGTATGGATATGGTTATATATCATTACAATTCATTTCAATTTAAGTCATTACAATTCATTTCAATTTAAAGCGATGTCCATTCAATAGATATGTAGCGATACGAAGAATGAAATGACTGCGAATACCAATGTGGGGAACGGTGCCTGGATAGGGACACTATGTTGATGGGGAGTTGCAGGATATTAGTATATAAAACCCAACTACGACTAAAAAGGTATAAACAAGACACCACAGACAGACAAATTAAAAATCCGGAGTCACACGTGTTAGGGCATAAATCGAACAGATTACGTGTGACTCTGGATTTTTAATTTGTCTGTCTGTGGTGTCTTGTTTATACCTTTTTAGTCGTAGTTGGGTTTTAGTTTTTATTACTTTAATTATTTTTAAATTCTTTTGGTGTTATAATATATATTTTTGAAATGTGCTCATTAAGCCCTTTCATTTGATAGCCAACATGGTAGGATTAAACAATTTTTTTTTTTAGTTCCTGACGTTATGTCCTCTAGAGGGCGCCATTTTTAATTTAATGTGACGTCACATAGCCTATAACCAGCGGACGATCAAGGCGCTTCTAACGATACCTCATTTGTGAAATTGTGATGAGTCGTTTAGAAGATATGAGGGAACAGATGAACATACATACATACATACATACATACATATATACATACCGGTCAAAATCATAACCCTCCTTTTTTCTTCGCCGTAGTCGGGTAAAAAGAGTATGATTTAGATAAGTCAATTAACTGAATAGATGTTTTCAAAATCAATTAAAAACCAAGGTAATTGATTATTATTTTTATTTTTTAGCGAAATTCAATTGTCACATTTCAGAGCAGTATTATGTCGAAGGTACATTCCGTCGAAATAGAGATCCGCCGAACAAGTATATTTCGAAGAAGGTTTCTGTCGAAGTACTGTCTTCGAAGGTGTGTATTGTCGAAGTATGGTCTGTTGGACTAACGCTAGTCGAAGATGTGTTCTGTCGAAGCAATGAGTACTCGAACTATTGTGTTACGAAATTGAGACTGTCGAATAATTAACTGTCGAAATTATGACACTCAGTGGCGTTGTGACGCTTTTCCTGTTCTGTGCTCGTGATAACACACCTAATATTCTACCCAATTCACATTCCCAGATCTACCCAATTCATATGGCCCCTACAGACGACCGCAGACCACGTAATAGTGAGTGCATTACTTATAAAATTTGCATTTCTAAACGATTTACGGTTTTCAGCAGACCTAATGAGCTTTTAATGACTACTATTCCTGTGACGTTTTTTTAACTTTGTAGCACTAGTTTAGGTGGCGGAAATTCATTCATCTTTAACCACTTGGCCACGACATTACCACTCGCGCGACCGGCGTCTTGCATCTGCGACTGCGGCGAGAACAAAATAAAGGCTCGTGCAGAATGGCGCGATAGGCAGCGAGACACTTCGAACAAGAAATTTCACACGAACAAAGTCGCGGGGACAAGATAGTGAATAATGTAAGTAATGTTTCGACTCCAAATAAATCGGGATAAAGGCGGGTGATCGTAATTTGATAATTAATCCACATTACCTAATTATAACACATGCAAGAACAACCACATTGACGCCTGACTATCTTATCTACCAAATTAATTAACGCTTGCGCTAATCCAATTACCTATATCTCTGCTCACCACTGTTCTGTTAATATTGTACCATTTAGCGGTTCAATTAATTAAATCCACCGTGTTTCAATTATGTCAACTGACTAACCGTTTATGGCTAACACAGTTTGTTTTATTTGTGGTCAATTTGTGCTGAGTAATTTATTTTACAATTGAAATATAATTGGTTTTAGGGTACCTAATTTTGTGTTGCTAGTCTTTTTTCAACTATGTTGGGGTTGGCTTCCAGTTTAATCGGATGCAGCTTTAATACCAGTATTTTACATGGAGCGACTGCCTATTTGACCCCCACAACCCAGTAACTGGGTAATACGATACCTCTTGGTAAGACTAGTTGTCAGACTTTCGGGCTTCTGACGACCCGTAACGACTGTCAAAGATCCACGAATGACAGCCGGGACCAACGGCTTAACGTGCTTTCCGAGGCACGGAGGAGTCTCGGTATGTAAAGATGGTCACCCATCCACGGACCAACCCCGGCAAGTGTAGCTTAACCTGATGGATCGACCCGTGCGGCTGTTATGAATAAACCACGAGCTCCTCACACGCACACTACACAGTAATTTATGTCGACGTAAAAAAAACTGAAAACTCAAACTCAAAGCATTTATTTCAATAATTTAAACCATTTACAGGCACTTTTGAACTGACAAAGAGTCGGTCAGTTAGTCAAAAAGTTGAAGCTAGTTGCCCATTCCAAAACGTAGATCTCTATGGAGAAAAACGGGCAAGAAAGTCCTGAAAAAATGGGTTTAATATTTTAACAAAAACCCCACTTAAGTTTCACCCCCAAACTACCCTGCATCAGATAATATTCATCCCTCTAACAACGAAACCGCGCGGCATTCTTTCATAATTTCATCCCTACAAAAATTAATTAGTACGAGATTAAGACTAATAAGCCTACTGATTTATAAGGGTTGTGGCCAAATGATACCCGACCCTTTTAGGGGTCCACACACAAAGCGGTAAATAGAAAAACCCTTTGGTTATGAGCTGTCCCTCATTATGGTAGGGTATTTCAATGCCTGCACTTATGTCTATTATGGGGTATAGAGGTTGTATTGGTTTTTTTTTTTTCCTTGCCTACTCTGTCCCACTCCTGGGCAAAGGCCTCCCTCCACTCCTTCCATCATTCGCGCACTCGTCTCCACAGAGTAGGCAACTCGTTCATGGGTCAATGTATACGCTTTTATAACAAACTTCCCATTGACATTCGAAACTTACCCATTAAACGATTTAAAAGCTGCATTAAAACCAAACTTTGTAGAAAAGGGTACTATAAAATTTCAGATTATTTAGAAGACAAAAAAGCATGGGATTGAGCTGCTCGCTCTGCTAAGCATTGTAACATTTTGAATAATATGGAAAATCATCAAAGTATATCAACCAGTTTTATTTACAAATTGACATTATTGAATATTCTATACAAAATGACATGATTACTTTGTAAAGTATTTTATTATTGTGAATGTGAGGACTATGTGAATTTTTTTAATTTTTTTTTTCGTTCTCAGTTAACTTTATCAATGGTCTGGCAATTTGAGAATTTTATGCGGCCTACCCAAATGTCCTTTCTTTGGTATTGTTCGTCGAGTCGCTGAGCTCCTTAAGTTCTGAGTTGAGCTCTGCCATTACTGACAAATGCTTGCACTGACTGGACAGGTCCACTCAAATCTGTGTGGTTCTTTCCTCAAAAGACCATTTCAGACTCGAATTTACATGGTCCTCATATGGCTTGACCAAGATTATGTCTGGACTTTAAAAGAGACTGTGACCTCTGAGTTTGTTTCGGCCTTTCTTCTCAGAGTAGTCAGATAGGAAACGCCGACCTCATCTAGCTTATTTTTAATATTTTTTAATATGACGTGTAAAAGTGATTCCAATATCCTATTTACAGAATAAACAATTTCATTTCATTTCATTTCATTTCTCAGGGCACCAGTTCTGTGCTATTTGGGCCCACAGTTGGTCCGGCATGCGGCAGACGTGTCCTGCCCAGTCCCATTTAAGTTTTGGGGTTGTATTGCTTATTAAATTCAATTTCAATGTACCCCACTCCTTTTTATGATAAACATAAACAGACGCAATGAAGGGTTATTTGATCATTAAAAAAAATATATATGGAAAGAAAAATCAGTTTCGTTAATGCAGTTTCAATATTAACTTTTATATGTATCGGTACTAGCTACGCCCCGTGGTTTCACCCGCGTAAGTCTCGATCCCGTGGGAATCGTCCTATTCCAGGTCTAACCATCTGCCAAATTTAATCTAAATCTGTTCAGCCGTTTTTTAATCTGTTGAGCGTGAAAGCGTAACAAACTTTAAAAACAAATAAAGTCACTTTCGAATTTATCCATACTAATATTATAAATTCGAAAGTAACTCTGTCTGTCTGTCTGTATGTGTTACCCTTTCACTCGTAATCCACAGAACGGATTTCGATCAAATTTGGCAAGGAGATAGATGGCATCCCGGGGAATGACTACTTTTTACCCGACTACGGCGAAGAAAAAAGGAGGGTTATGATTTTGACCGGTATGTATGTATGTATGTTCATCTGTTCCCTCGTATCTTCTAAACGACTCATCACAATTTGACAAATGAGGTATCGTTGGAAGCGTCTTGATCGTCCGCTGGTTATAGGCTATGACTATGACTATGACGTCACATTAAATAAAAAATGGCGCCCTCTAGAGGACATAATGTCAGGAACTAAAAAAAAATATTGTTTAATCATACCATGTTAGGTATCAAATGAAAGGGCTTAATGAGCACATTTCAAAAATATAAATATTATAACCCCAAAAGAATTTAAAAAAAAAAAGTAATAAAAACTAAAACCCAACTACGACTAAAAAGGTAAACAAGACACCACAGACAGACAAATTAAAAATCCGGAGTCACACGTGTTAGGGCATAAATCGAACAGATAACGTGTGACTCCGACTTTATTACTTTAATTATCGACATACCACGCGGGCGAAGCCGCCGGCAGAATCTACTAATATTATAGTTATAGTTTTAGTTATATAGTTAGGATAACGAGATTTTCTGGTATCCAAGATTTGATGCATGGTCCTGAAGGCTACGTCCAGCTTTGGTCATCCATCTGCCGAGTAGATGCTGATGATGAGAAAAATTTGAATAAATACAATGAAATTTTTTTTTTGTTATTTTAATGGGTAGGAGATCGGCCGCCTCATCTGAAAAACAAAAATGGTTTCTCCTTACCTAACTCTTAAAGGATTGTGGATTTTATGTAATCAAGCCTGTATTAAATTCTGACCCAGAAAGAAATAAAGAAGAAAGAATAATAAGTGAATAAGCAAAGCTGATTCCGTTTTATAACTCGCTTTTTAATTGGCTTGCACACCGTCGCCAGCCAATCGGAACTGGGCATAACTACGCAGCTTTATAACCTTTGGTTGGAAAACTGGTGGCCTATCGTAATTGAAAAGGGCAAATGGCTGTGCAGTTTTTGTTTTCGATCGGAAACAATGAATAAAATCGTGTAACATAACATCACGCCTGTATTTCCCGAGGGGTTAGGCAGAGGTGTACCTATATTACACTCACATTTCACCAGTTATGTTTAAGTCCCATGTAATAGGGGGCGAGCCTACTGCCATCAACCGCGTACAAATCCAGACTCCAGCCTGCTACTGAAAATATATTGATGCGAAAATCTAATAATAACACTTCGCCCGATCTGGGAATTGAACCCAGGATCTTATGCTCAGCAGTAGCGCTTGCAACCCTGTTGAATTACTATTTCATGAAATCGTGACATTTGAAGTCAATTTTTACTTATGGAGTCGTATTTAATCTGTCTAGCCTTTTCCCAACTATATTGGGGTCGGCTTCCAGTCTAACCGGATGCAGCTGAATACCAGTATTTTACATGGAGCGACTGCCTATCTGACCTCCACAACCCAGTAACTGGGTAATACGATACCCCTTGGTTAGACTGTTTGTCAGACTTTCGAGCGTAACGACTGTCAAAGATCCACAAATGACAGCAAATGGCAACTTATGGAGTCGTATTGATGATTTTAATTATTATGATTCTGTAAATACTTAATTGGTACGGTCCCGACTCATATTTTGATCAACATACAACCGGATTAGGGCCAGAAAATTGCAAAAAGCATAAGAAAAATTTAATTTCGCGTAGGGTAGCCCCTGGCGCTTTCGTCTTAATGCAGTAGTTACTCGTAAATACGGGTTTTTGGGGTGTACCTCATTATTGCGAAGTTCATTAGCGATGCACGTTACTGCAATAGTATGTAGGTACGTGATTGCTATGTACGTTGTCGCGAAAGTTCTTTACCGCGATGTACGTTACTGCGAAAGTAAGTGATTGCGATGTACGTTACTGCGAAAGTAAGTGATTGCGACGTTACAGCGAATGTACAGTCACCGACTTTAATTGATGAGCCACTTTTAAACTTTTCAATTTTGCAGTTAGTCACGAGATTACACGATTAAAAACGAACTAAAATCGCATGCTCGTAAACAAGATGACAAATTACTAGTAATCGGAAATAGTGTTATCCATAGAGGTTGACCAATAAGTTCTCAATAAAAAAGAAATACAATGTTTATCGAATCTATTTGATACTGACCTCCTTTGAAGAGCTCCCTGAAAACCTATCCGAAGACAGTGTGAGTGACAGTTGAAATGTCGATTTCAGAGACGTTATTTTCTAATTTGTCGAAATGACTAATTAAAATTTCTCCGTACGCTAACGTTACTATGGCTACGCTAAAACAATCGTCGGGTTCTAGGTATCTAGGTTACGGTTGCTAGACCTGCAATTGGTTGACTTTGGGTTGTCACCCCGCTGTCAAGTTTGTAGTTCTGGCGCTCAGGTTAGCCAACCGGTAAAGATATTAAATATAATTTTCTTCTTCTATAATACGAAGACATGACTTTCCGTGTCTGGATGTACGAGTATTACCGGCTGAGCCCGATTTGCATTACACGGCTAATATGCGAACGGTGCCAAGTGGCTCATCAATTAAAGTCTGTGACTGTTCGTGATTCCGATGTACGTTACTGCGAATGTTTACCATTGTGTTGTGCGTCTTTACTGTGATGATTGCAGTTTCCATAACACGCTATTGCGATCTAGGTCATGTAGGAGGGTTGCAGATACTGGTGAAAGTGGATAGCTAGCTAGTGGATAGCTGGTGGTAGTGGCAATTATAATTGGACCAAAAGATAATAATAATAAATTGCAAATGTTATACACAACAACATGCACGGAACCACATCTAAAATAAACCTTACCTACCTCTCTTACCCACTTTTTATTTAAGTTTAATTAAAAAGTGTCTTTGTTCAGCGGTAGAAAAGGTGCCATTTTACTTAAGCCTGCTTTTAAATACGGACAGAAGTTACCGACTTTCATTATATATATTATTTTTTGTTATTTCATTCTAGCACTTTTATAGCAAGCATTAAAAGGTAGTTTTAAAATTAACAAGTTTAATCGTGCTATTTTAAGTTAAAGCTGTTTTTAATTAGTTATTTTAATAGCTTCCATGGTGCGAAATGAGTATATAAAAGAAAAGTTGAAAGGAAATCGTTTGGCCTGGTATGGGCATGTGATGAGGAGGGCGGAAACGCATGTGACTAAAAAAGTGATGGATATAAATGTTTATGGTCAGGGAGAGGAAGCCCAAAGACAAGATGGATGGATTGTGTGTGTGAGGCATACGATGATCGCTCAAAAACTACAAGTAGAAAACGAACACTTTAAAATTAAAGTAATAAAAACTAAAACCCAACTACGACTAAAAAGGTATAAACAAGACACCACAGACAGACAAATTAAAAATCCGGAGTCACACGTATTAGGGCATAAATCGAACAGATTACGTGTGACTCCGGATTTTTAATTTGTCTGTCTGTGGTGTCTTGTTTATACCTTTTTAGTCGTAGTTGGGTTTTAGTTTTTATTACTTTAATTTTTTTTATTTCTTTTGGGGTTATAATATATATATTTTTGAAATGTGGTCATTAAGCACTTTCATTTGATATCCAACATGGTACGATAATTTTATTTTTTTATTTTAGTTCCTGTCTTTATGTCCTCTAGAGGGCGCCATTTTTAATGTAATGTGACGTCACATAGCCTATAACCAGCGGACGATCAAGACGCTTCCAACGATACCTCATTTGTCAAATTGTGATGAGTCGTTTAGAAGATATGAGGGAACAGATGAACATACATACATACATACCTACATAAATACATACCGGTCAAAATCATAACCCTCCTTTTTTCTTCGCCGTAGTCGGGTAAAAAGGTGTATCTATTCATACAAGAAATCTCTTAATGGAACAAAAAATCAACTGCTCCATACATTTATGTTCGCATAGCTCGTCAAATGTAGGGAACAGCTGTTTTTTTTTGCGATTTCAGTTTGGTCCCATAGTGAAAGTTGTTCGTAATAATGAGTACAATGACCCCTTATGAGGATGCAAATGAATTAAATTTCATACTGTATATAAAAGCTCGGCCTAAGGGCTCAAACACATAAACGTTGCGACTAAAACGAACGACGAAAACTATAATGGAAAAATGTAACGTGGTACGTTGCATCGTCGTAACGTGTTTATGTGTTTGAGCCCCAGTTCTTTCTTCTGCTTCTGCATCTGAACGCTGCAACTGAGATATAGATCCTTCACGCCGAAAAGAAGCAGTTAATTATTCAATCTCCTTCTTCTTAGATTGACTTCTAATGGTGTGCATCTCATAATATCAGCTATTATTTTAAAACATTATATTTTATTGCGCTATTTTTGTAATCTTTGGTTTGCTGATCCCATAAGCTCTTATAGGCCCTATAATCTTCAATTTGTTGCAATTTTTTTCTTGATTCCACTCCTTTTTACCCGACTACGGCGAAGAAAAAAGGAGGGTTATGATTTTGACCGGTATGTATGTATGTATGTATGTATGTTCATCTGTTCCCTCATATCTTCTAAAGGACTCATCACAATTTGACAAATGAGTATCGTTGGAAGCGTCTTGATCGTCCGCTGGTTATAGGCTATGTGACGTCACATTAAATATGAACACACATTAAAAATGGCGCCGTCTAGAGGACATAAAGGCAGGAACCTAAAAAAAAAAATTGTTTCATCGTACCATGTTGGGTATCAAATGAAAGGGCTTAATGAGCACATTTCAAAAATATATATATTATAACACAAAAAGAATTAAAAAAAAAAAAAAAAATTAAAAACTAAAACCCAACTACGACTAAAAAGGTATAAACAAGACACCACAGACAGACAAATAAAAAATCCGGAGTCACACGTAATCTGTTCGATTTATGTTCTAACACGTGTGAGTCCGGATTCGCGTAGAATACAAAGTAAAAAGATCGGACGCCAACCGAGCACGTCCAACGTCGAGAGAATGCTCAGAGCAACTGCCCGCTCACTGGTGACGTCGTTTTCACTGAATGATTGTCTGTTCAAGAGTTTTCAAATACCACGCGAACAACCACATGCTAGCTCAGAACTGTTCAGAGGCCCTAGTGTGAGTTTATTTTAACCATTTCGACTTAACGCATCGACCGCGTTTGGCGCTCCAATTGACCCGTCATCAGTGAAGGCCATTGAAGGGCCAATCGGAGCGCCGAACGCGGTCGATGCGTAAAATCAAGATAGTTAAAAGAAACTCACACTAGGGCCTCAGAACGCAAAGTGAAAATAACGCAGGTTTAGATAAAACCATGCTAATTATCCTAACTAATCCATATTGCATACTACACTTACTGTACTAATATTATAAATTCGAAAGTAACTCTGTCCGTCTGTCTGTCTGTATGGTACCTTTTCACGCCTAAACCACTAAACGGATTTTGATAAAATTTGGCAAGGAGATAGATGGCATCCTGGGGAAGGACATACTTTTTATCGACTTACCACGCGGGCGAAACCGCGGGCGGAAGCTAGTATTATATAAATGCAAAAGTGAGTTTGTTTATTTGTTTGTACACTTTCACGCTAAAACGGCTGTACAGGTTTGCATGAGACACGTCATGGGTAGACCATGACCTGGAATAGGACATACGATACTTTTATCCCGGCAGTATTATCCCGTGGGATAATTTCCGACCCACACGCTGGCAACGCCATGGGCAAAAGCTAGTAATTGATATAGGTACATAGGTACCACGTCGTGATGTCCCTATGTCATTGCAATGTGTCCGTCACTCGTCAAAGCTAAAATGTTCGTGGCATGTAATTTCACCGGCATCCATACCCTTCAACCTGGTACACAATTCGGAACACAACAATTCTGGTTGATGTTTCTGGTATGTACGTAAAGCTACGGTTTCCTAGAAGAGCGGTAGCCGTCATAATATTAGGTCTTTACCTATGAAATTGCCGTTCTGCAGTACTGGCCATTTCAAATCAAAATAATTTTTGTTTGGCTAAGAATTCTAATTTCAAATTAATTTTATTTTAAAAACATGGATTTTTTTTTCCAAAAGTAGTCATTTCTTTATTGATTAGTGTTACATTTTCATCGCATTTCAATCTTTTTCGTCATCATGGATACGTTAAAAATTCGAGTAATTATGGAATATGAGTACCGTCGTGGCAGCAACGCGGCACAAGCGGCACGCAACATCAACGACGTTTACGGAGCTAACACTACAAACCAACGCACCACCTGTTATTGGTTTGCTCGCTTCCGTTCTGGAAATTTCGACCTGAAAAATGAACCTCGCGGTCGTCCGAAGACTTTGGTCGACAATGACGAATTAAAGGCGATTGTGGAAGCTGATGATACACAATCTACGGCTGAATTAGCAGCAGCTTTCGACGTTAGCGTCAAAACAATATTGGTCCATTTGCGTCAAATTGGCAAGGTAAAAAAGCTTGACAAATGGGTGCCCCACGAACTCAATGATCGCCAGCGCGAAGTACGCGTCGAGACGTGCCTTGCACTGCTCAACAGACACACAAATGAAGGAATTTTGAACCGCATTGTTACCTGCGATGAAAAATGGATTCTGTTTGATAACCGCAAGCGCTCAGCAAGTTGGTTGGATCCTGGTTCAGCACCTAAACAATGCCCTAAACGAAAACTTACCCCTAGAAAAGTGATGGTCACTGTTTGGTGGTCTAGCGCCGGTGTGATTCATCACAGCTTCTTACCAAACGGGGTGAGCATTACTGCAGATGTGTACTGTGAAGAACTGAACACAATGATGGAGAAGCTGGCGCATCTCCAACCAGCATTGGTCAATCGCTCGTCTCCGCTGCTCCTGCACGACAACGCGCGACCTCATACTGCACAGCAGACGGTCTCCAAGTTGCAAGAACTGGGGTTGGAAGCTCTCCGTCATCCGCCCTACTCACCAGACCTTGCGCCTACAGACTACTACTTTTTCCAGAATTTGGATAACTTCTTGGCGGGAAAAAAATTTAATACCCGAGAGGCAGTACAAAATGCCTTTGAAGAATTTGTTGCCTCCCGTCCAGCTGATTTCTTTAAGAAGGGCATCAATAAACTGCCACTGCGATGGCAAAGATGCATTGATTGCATGGGTGATTACTTCGATTAATACAAATAAAAAATTCATGAAAAAAATTCGTTTAAATTTTTTCATACAAAACGGCAATTTCATAGGTAAAGACCTATTATAACGGCCGTCATGGAAAGCTGTCACTTTCTCGATATTCAATTCAGTACTAGATGAACCGGTACTGTACTACGTGGGATCAAAATTCTGTAAACATCATCATCTCATCATCTGCCTAGCCTTTTCCCAACTATGTTGGGGTCGGCTTCCAGTCTAACCGGATGCAGCTGAATACCAGTATTTTACATGGAGCGACTGCCTATCTGACCTCCACAACCCAGTAACTGGGTAATACGATACCCCTTGATAAGACTGGTTGTCAGACTTTCGGGCTGCTGACGATCCGTAACGACTGTCAAAGATCCACAAATGACAGCCGGGACCAACGGCTTAACGTGCTTTCCGAGGCACGGAGGATGTAAAGATGGTCACCCATCCACGGACCAACCCCGGCAAGTGTAGCTTAACCTGATGGATCGACCCGTGCGGCTGTTATTACGTAGCCACGAGCTCCTCCCAAAATTCTGTAAACATCACTTCGAAATTCAGATGGTGTCGAGATATTAATTTGCGATGATTTACTTTAGATATAAATTCATTTTCTTTCGAATTGTGTGCAGTCACTTGAGTAACTGCTAATCAAAATTCTGTTTCAGTGCGGTTAGTGGAAGCGCTCAGGTGCGGTTCGGTGAAGTGCTGTTGAAATGAGTGCTCTAAGTGGAATACTCCTTTTTTCGAGGACCTAAGTCCTAAAGATGAAAAATTTAGAATAAGAAGTAACTTTCGATTTTTATTAAGCTTTAAATAAGCAATCAGAAATAATCTGCATTAAATTCAGGAAGATGATGATAACTAACTTAAAATCTATCACAATTATCATCAAAATCCCAAACAATACTTACTCTATGTCATTTATTTGTCTATAGATCAGTAAAACTGAGTAAAACGAGGTCCATCTTGTCCCTCGCCTTTTTATTCTACCTGTAAAGTCATAATGCAGGTCCTAAAGAAAAATAACTAGCGTAAAAGATAGTAAAATAACGTGTAAGTAGGCCTATAGACTTCCCGAATATGTGCACATCAAAGTTTCCAAATGTAGGAACAGAGCGTTAACTTGGTCTCTTTTGAAGGGGTACAAGCTAAAAGAGTTTGCCACTTCACCTACCGATCAGGAAGCGACTATTCTCCATTTGAAATAAGAGTAGACATTTAAATAAGCCTTTTTTACAGTCCGTTCAACCGATTTTGACTTCTATTGCGTTGACAGCATGACAAATGGCAGCTGCAGTAGACTGTTGGTATTGTGTAACCTTTTTTGCTTTTAATTCTATCCTTATGCCTACGGTATAAAAGTCAAAATCGGTTATGTCTAGGTATTACGCGTAGATAGACATAGAATATAAGGTATATGTAATACTATTAGGGTGGCATGGTCATACTGATCAAACCCTCTATAAATATATAAAGATTTAAAAAAAAAAAAAATGTCTAATCTTATTTCAAATGGAGTATAGCTATCAACGGGCACCCAACAATATTATTAACTGAGCGAGATGATATATTATGTATCAAATTTATTTAATTTTATATTTTATTTAATTTTGTTCAATCAATCTAATCAATCTATTTATCTAAAATCTATTTTTGTTTATCAAATTATTGTTAAAATGCATGTTTTATATTATTAAGAATGAACTAATTAGTTTTTTTAATTAGGAACAAAGGAACATTTTATGATACTATGCAATGAATAATGTAAGTTATTTTTGGGAAATAAAAGGCTTAAATAAATAAATAAATAATAGCTATCAACGATTTTCTCGTTGAAGAAACGTTTAACAGATTGTAGGTCCCGTGTAGTACAAAAGACACATGTTTTGTTAGTCATCTTCATCTGCCTAGCCTTTTCCCAACTATATTGGGGTCGGCTTCCAGTCTAACCGGATGCAGCTGAATACCAGTATTTTACATGGAGCGACTGCCTATCTGACCTCCACAACCCATTAACTGGGTAATACGATACCCCTTGGCAAGATTGGTTGTCAGACTTTCGGGCTTCTGACGACCCGTAACGACTGTCAAAGATCTGACGACTGATCTCTCATACCTTAGCTCCCTGATATAACCTACAAAATACTGAAAGGGGCAAGCACCAAAACTGACTGTACCCAATTTTAAACTCTACTGCTTTTACAACTGCACCTTGTTTTCAACTCAAACCCCACCTTCTGCCCTTCAAAACAAGGTGGAAAATCCATTGTTAGACGAGGGATAGTTACTCGCAATGGGCGTAATATATCGGATTGTAAAAGACTGAAGATTCGAGAAAGTTTCAGTCGCTAGGGAATGAATGTTGGCTTACTTACAGCCGCTGTGTTCGTTTTGTCATAGTTCCGAGGCTTTTATACTGTCCTAGTACTAATAGTACATTGTTCTGGTTTTTTTATTATTACAAGCTGTATATTAACTTGCTTCGTTCGTATGTGTTTCTGGTTACTTTCTTTGTTTTTGTACTGTCAATCGAACGTAAAAGTAACACTTAAACTATCCCTCTTATTACAACGAAATACATTCGCAGTCAATGACAAATTGTTACCATACCATAGACGTGGGTTTAACAGTACACCTTTCAATGGAGTTCTTAAAAAAAAATGAGTTTAAGTAATATTTTATTATTTCCTAGCTAGTCCTCATCTAAAACCACCCAAGTGCATGTCGTACCACGCACAATGAAGGGTTCCGTAGTTGGGATGAATTTATAGAACAAACTTAAAATGGTAGTTGAAAAACTTGTTCTCCGATACAGAATGTATGGAAGAACATGTTTTTACAACGGCAAATTTAAGTTGGTCGATTATTACTCGGTAACTTGTGGAGCCTACGTAGCGGTGATAGTTTTCCTTTTAATTTCGTTATATATACTACTGCCGTGAATTTTTTCACGTATCCAAACTCAACCATTTAGCTGGCAGGGGGGGGGGGGACACTTGGCTCTAACAAAAATTTGCACTTTCAAGATTAATATTTAAGCAAATGGATAACTGAATCCAAAAATGTTTTTAACAAACTCACATTATTTTTAAACGACCTTTTCAAAGATAACCCACACCATGGGATTGACGAGAAAAAAAAAACGATCCCCACTTTACGCGTAGGGGAGGTACCCTAAAAAAAATACTTTTTACGATTTCGTTTTACCACTTTGTCGGCGTCGTTTGTATGTATATCCATACCGAATTATATCTTTCTTAGTAGCAGTAGTCAACGGTCTCTGAGCTAAGCCGCGGACAGACGGACATGGCGATACTATAAAGGTTCCTGGTTGACTACGGAATCCTAAAAAAAGGATATTAATTGTATTTAAAAACAGGCTTAAGAGAGAAAGAGAAACTCGTGGCTAAGTAATAACAGCCGCACGGGTCGATCGATCAAGTTAAGCTACGCTTGCCGGGGTTGGTCCGTGGATGAGTGACCATATTTACATACCGCGATTCCTCCGTGCCTCGGAAAGCACGTTAAGCCGTTGGTCCCTTTGACAGTCGTTACGGGTCGTCAGAACCCCGAAAGTCTGACAACCAGTCTTACCAAGGGCTATCGTATTACCCAGTTACTGTGTTGTGGAAGTCAGATAGGCAGTCGCTCTATGTAAGATACTGGTATTCAGCTGGATCTGGTTAGACTGAAGGCCGACCCCAACATAGTTGGGAAAAGGCTAGGCAGATTGAACGCTTAATAGAGCAAAAGTTCCAGTTCTGTCTGCCTCTGGCATTTTTTTTTCCATTATAAAACAATATCGTTGTGTCCATATCCTGCAATAGTCCTACACCAACCGGGGGTTGTCCTTGTGGCACTTACATAATACATACAGTACAGCTATGTTCCTCGGCAAACTTCGTGTTTCGGCAGTCGTCGGATTTCTATCAGTTGCCCTTTGCACTTGGTTCAGACCAGACAGACGTAACACGAAGTTTGCCGAGATAGTGTCTTTGCTGGCCCCGGATTTGAAAAGTGGAATAACTTTACTGCACTTCACTAAATCTCGGAGTACCCCTCTTTAATAAGTATGTTGCTAATGAAAGAAGCTTTAGCTGCTTTGCAGACAATTTTAAAAGTTTGAGAGTAAGTAGCAACATACTTATTAAAAGTTTCCGTGTTAATATACGGCTTAAGGCCATACATATGCCTTTAGTTGCCCAGTCACTGAATAAAAACTTAGAGCAACTAGTATAGTCTGTTGTACTGTACAGGCATCCCTAATAGTCGGTTGGTGTCTCATTTCATTAAAACCATCTGACGGGCCTCTACGAGTTGGCTTCGGCCCCTTGTGTGCATTCCAAAGGTCCGGGACCCCAGAGTCCCGAGAAATAGCAGAGACGTTAAAATAATAATTATTAATTTTCTGCCTCTATGAAGAGATAGATCGCGTTCAGTTAGAAATAACAAAAAAATCAATTAACATTCAAAAATACAAGTAACCAATTATGATAAACCCCAATTGAATAAGTTAGCTACGTATTACCAAATTAATGTGAGCACCACTGACAGCGAACGAATGGAGAATTAATTGAGTGAACGAATAAATGAATGAACTGTTGAACGATTCGGATTAAATGAAATATGGGTCGTCTGCGGATCGTAATTTGTTTTCTGTGATGGCGGATTTAAATGGCATTTGTTTATTTGTTTTATTTGAGGATTATCTTGTGTATTTGTTTCGTACTAGCAATAAAGTGGAATGGATAAAGGATTAATAATGGCAGTTTGTTATTTTTGAAAAAAAAAAAACTATTTTTGTAATGCATTTGATATGATAGGTATAGTCACCGTCGAAAATTGATGTATGAACGTTCATAAAGCAATTCTATAGTTTCTGCCAACCCCCATTGGAAGAAGGCGTTAATTTATCACTTTAACAGTTAAATATCTAGTTAAAATCAGAGAAGAAGTAAAATTAAAAAAATATTATCTCTTAGCTACTTTATTATATATATATTAAGAAATGCTGAAATAAAACTATCGAATAATTTTGTATGAAGTGTCAATTTAGATGATGTGTAAAAGTGCCACTGCCTCTTAATGATTTAAGAGATTAACTTTATTTATTTATTTAAATATACTTTGTTGTACACCAGAAAATACATAGCGAAAATAAATAAATTTAACACTACAAAACATCTACATTTCGTATTATTTCCACTCATGTTATGTGTGATCTGCACCCTATTCGCGTAATACACGATTAATAAAAATTTAAATAATTTTGAAGGATATTGCTAGTCCATTGCTTTGTCGTATTTGTCGAATTTGTCTGCTCAACAACATACATGACGCAATGAATGTTGTTGAACTGTCAAAATGAAACAGATGTGATTGATCATTATTATGTTACGAAATTAGAGTGCTGTGAAATCTTTGACACTTGCCTGTGCATTCAGTGTTTTATTAGTCAATAAAACTCGTGATAACCACACCGAAACTTTCTTACACAAATGTACATACAGTATACATGCACCTACACTTTTCACACTACAAAAATGACTAATCAGAATCCTAGTTAACATAGAAGACACAGACAGTTGCAAACCACATTTCTAAGAACACAAACTTTTAACACTTCCCTGTATATATATATTAGAAATATGCAAATTTGTTAGAAACAACCAACACTTATTCATTACACGAGAAAACATACAAACTAGTTATACATTACGACACAAAAATAGACTAAACCTACCTGGTGGCTCTAAGCTGAAAATGCACTCAACAAGCACTGTAGTAATGTCAGTTAAAATGTTAAAATATATAATAAACTACCAGAAGCAATAAAAAATGAACAAAAATCGAATATATTTATAAATAAACTAAAACAATACCTAATCCATAAATGCTATTACAATATTAATGAATATCTTAATGATAAATTAAATGAATCATTAAAAATTAATACCAAAAATAATAACTAAAATTTAAGTGGGAGTGAGTAGTAGAAAAACATTTGCCTATAATTTATTTCTTTCAAATAATAATAATATATAATATTAGCCCTCTTCCTCTATCCTATCTTGCTGTGCCCGACAGGGTCCACAATGATCTAAAATGATGTATATTTTATAATGTACCTACCACCTAAGTTAACATTGTGGAATGCAAATAAATATATTGAGTATTGAGTACATAATTATGTGCCTATTTATTACCTACTTTTCTGCAAATGTAACTTTCTTGTTTTTCTTCTCTACTCGTATAACAAACTCGTGAGATCGAGGAGCTCATGGCTAAGTAATAACAGCCGCACGGGTCAATCCATCAGGTTAAGCTATGCTTACCAAGGTTGGTCCGTAGACAGGTGACCATCTTTACAAATCGAGACTCCTCCGTGCCTCGGTAAGCACGTTAAGCTGTTGGTCCCGGCTGTCTTCGTAGATCTTTGACAGTCGTTACGGGTCGTCAGAAGCCTGAAAGTCGGACAACCAGTCTTACCAAGTGCTATCGTATTGCCCTGTAACTGGGTTGTAGAAGTCAGATAGGCAGTCGCTCCATGTAAAATACTGGTATTCAGCTGCATCCGGTTAGACTGGAAGCCGACCCTAACATAGTGGGGAAGAGGCTAGGCAGTTTGACTCGTATAACAAACTAAAAACTAAAAATACTGCAGAAAAAAAGATCATGGGGATTAAACCCTGAACCTCGCTGAACGAACATAGTCATGTGTATCACATTTACTAGTTTTGATGCAGCTGAAAACCCTTATTTGACATGAAACCACTGCCTATCTGACCTCCACAAACCAGTTACTGAGTAACACGATGATCCTTGGTAAGACCGGAATACATTTTATGGTATAGCCACTCACGCGGAGTATTTTATTTTGTTGACTGTACATAAAGTATCTATAGTCCACACTACAGCACATAAATAGTATAATTGCGTGACACTCATAGTTTGGACGGGATAGCGTGACACGTCACAACGTGACACGACACTATAATAGCACGCGCGGGACGAGGGTCGCCAGTGGCTCGATTGGGAATGACTTTTAACGAATTTGAACTGTATTTCAGTAACTTTGTAGATAAATATACTATAGCAGATAAATGCACTGGGAGAACATTATTTATAACCGACTTCCAAAAGGAGGAGGTTCTCAATTCGTCTGTATGTTTTTTTTTTGTATCTTTGTTAAGGCTCGTACAAACAGGCGCGATATCGCAGGCGCGACAGGCGGCGGTACCTTTGTCGACAAAGGTACCGCTGCCTGTCGCGCCTGTTTGCACGAGCCTTTACGCGATTACTCCGCCAATTATGAATTGATTTTGATGATTCCTTTTTATCATATAAAATTAACTTTGCTAACGTAGTTTTTGAGTTCGCTTCAATATTACGTATTTTTCCCACTTAGTCTATCTAGACGACAAGATATGTTTTAAGTTACGCCGTCACTGTTATTTACATAGCAGGTAGTGGTATTCGAATTTGTGTGGTTAGGTACCACAACTAAAACGTGAAAAATAAAATCTTTTGACAAAAAAAAAACAACAGACTTCCAAAAAAAAAAACGATTATATTAATTTTATCTAAATTGTATTTTAATTTCAATGTGAATAGTGGGTATCACGTCGGGGTCACCAATTTAGGTGTATGAAGAACAGGGTGTGAAGTTCACTCACCCACCATAGAGAAGGGAGGATCCTCCGACCAGACGGGTGTTGTGTCTGGCGGGCAACTGTCCAACGATTGATGTTGGGTTCTTTTATATATGTCCACTGCACGGTAAACTTTAATTGCGCGATGCAGGATTTATGTGACGTCTGTCTGACGTCATGTCTTTGATGCGTAGTTCGCATGTGGCGATGTAGATACCGCCACAAGTTCCTTAACACACCAGCAAAAATTATGACAATCTTGGTAGAAGAAAACATTTTTATCAATATAAACATTTTCCTACTCAAAACCACAAAACTCCTCCGTATTCACTCAACGACGAACAGGCGACAAAGTTGCTCAACTCAACTGAGCATAGGAACATTGAGCATTCTCCCAGTTTGCAACTGAGACTCATTGCTCAGGGGTATTGTCAGGTTTAGCGGTTACTCAACTGTTATTGGTGCTTCCCGATAAGAGGTGAGCTTAGCCGAAGTATGGTTTGTTCAAAAAGTATCTGAGAAACTATAAACAAATGGATCAGAAAACGTACCCATTGATGCTAATTTGTAGTGCCACTTACAATTGGAGTGCTTTAATTTTATTATTTGAATACTTAAAACTTAATTTTATCACCTCAATTTTCGTCGTTGATTTTTCGATTACAATTTAAACAATACTTATACTATACTATATTGTTGAAAAAAGTGGTGCAATTAAAAGTGGATTAAATCTACTGAAGCTTCTAAATACAAATGAATGTGTAACGAACTCCCTTTAGTGAGTGATTGCGTAAGAATTTAACCTTTGTTTACACTTTTATAAGATACTTTTCTAACAGACTATAGATATTTGATGCTTGGAGTCTAATAGGTAAAGTTTCTTGAGTTTAGCGCGCCTTGAAGTTTGACTTAGTTTAAAGCTACGTTTAGCATAGTGGTTGAGAGATTGGCTACTGTAGTACTCGTAGCGAGTTCTTTCGTCTATGCATTAATAGTCGTTTGTTATTACTTTTAAATCTCTAACACACATTGAGCATTCTCTTTACAGACTATACACAATCATTCTTTTATACATACAGGCTGGTACATATTTAAAAACAACATTTCAACTTTCAACATAGTACGGTATAGCGCCGTGTGAACTGCTTCTTTTTTTAAAGAGCTGATTAAAATAACTCGTCTCTCGTGGCGGCATCTACATCACCACATGCGAACTACGCATCAAAGACCTGACATCACACAAAATCCTGCATCGCGCAATTAGAGTTTACCGCGCGATCAACATACTTATAACAAGATCCCAACATCAATAGTTGGACAGTTGCCCGCCAGACACGACACCCGTCAGGTCGGAGGATTCTCCCTTTTCTATAGAGGATGGGTGAACTTTACGCCCTGTTCCTAAACTACCTTCATAAAGCAGGTTAGATAGTTGCTCCATGTAATATTCAGCTGCATCCGGTTAGACTGGAAGCCGACCCGAACATAGTTGCCAAATGCTAGGCAGATTGATTGATTGCCTGCCTTAACAAAACAGACAACGCCAGGAAGCTTAATTAGTATATCAATAAAACTGCGACTCATTAGGTATGTTAAATACTATTGAAAGCTGCTAATTACGGTCATCAATCATACGCACAATGACCGGGAAATGTCCGAAATGTCCGGGCAAACTGGTGATTTACAATATATACATAATAAATTTGAAGTCGCTTTTCGTGTCAGTCTGTGCGATCGAGATGTTCTTCTAAACTACGCAACGGATTTTGATACACTTTTCACCATATTTTGAAAATTTATTGCAAAAGGTTGTGTTTAATAACACATTTATATTAAACGTACATTAATATCATATACATAGCTGGGCCCCTGGGTTTCACCCGCGTAAGTCTAGACCCTGTGGGAATATTGGGATGAAAAGTATCCTATGTCCTATTTCAGGTCATGGTCTACCCATGTGCCAAATTTCATCTATATCCGTTCAGCCGTTTTAGCGTGAAAGCGTATCAAACAAACAAACTCACTTTCGCATTTATAATATTAAGTTAGGATAACGATGACTGCCTCGTTGTGGTCGCAAGCACTACGGCGGAGCATGAGGTTCGATTCCCTGGTCGGGCAAACTATTATTTGGTATTTCCATTAGTTTCTCAGTAGCCCCCAGGGGACTGGACTTCTGTCCGGTTGATGGCAATAGGCTCGCCTCCTATTACATGGGACTTAAACATAACTGGCGAAATGTGGGTGCAATTTAGGTACACCTCTGCCTATTGTTTTTTTTTTGAGCTTGAGAATTCATCAAATGTCTTCTCCCGCTCTGCGCGGAGCGTCCAGGTCGTGTCAAACTTTTACTGACTAAAACCCACCCGTGTTCCTTCATTTGCCTGTTGCCAAGGGCCCCGGTATCCCTTTCGGACTTTCCCGCAACCCTGGTAGACATCGGCCCTAACGGACCCCGTCAATTACAATTTTGCCTGACCTCGGATTCAATCCAAGACTGTAAGTTCCTAACCTAACCCTAATATTGGGAGAAACAAGGCGTAATAAAGAAATCTCAATATTTTGTCATGTTTTTCAAACCGTGCAAAGCTGGGGTGCGTCGCTAGTGTTTAGAATAATTGGCATAATTAATATTCGGGTAAGCTGTTATGTTTTATACAGAAAGATGCTTCTGTAAAACTTTGATGAAAGAACTTTTGGCGTAAACTTTAATAATTATTTAATCTAGTTGGGCCAGTTTTGTTCCTTCAAAAGGTTTTAATTTTAGGGGTTGGATCGCATTTTGCAATATTCTTAAAGCTATTCAGCGACATAATTGCCTTACACACTAATAATTTCTGATTGCCTCGTTGGGCGTGATGTTATGATGGTGACACTAATCATTGTAATGCCTGTCATTTTGACAAGTTGACAACATTCATTGCGTTATTTACGGTGTCGAACAGACAAATCATAATATCCATATTAATATTAATAAAAATAAAATTAATATAATATATATTAATATGATATTATTATATTAATATAATATATATGATATTAATAGTTTACATAATAAAAACAAAACTTCTCCTACTTTGTATAAAAACAACAAATATTTATTCAGAAAAGAACAATTTATACAAATAACATCAGTTTTGAACGATATTTTATAATATTGACTGAATTTCCATATAAACATTGAACACCTTTTGTGGACCCTTGAGTCCCGACTGAAGTTTATTGTCATAGAAACTGTATCACAGAGGAGAAAATGCTTTGAAACACGTTTAATTTATTTTATTTATTTATTTAAACTTTTAGCACTATAAAAAAAGGTACAAGGGCGGACTTAATGCCTTGTATTTTAGGAATAATAACAATGTCAAATAAAGTTAATAAAAAAAAAAACCGGCCAAGTGCGAGTTGGACTCGTACAAAGGGTGCCACATCACCGTACAATATTTAGCAAAAAAACGTTTTTTGCACGTTTCTTTTATGGGTTAAATTATTTATAATTAAAAATTATTTATTAAAAATATAATATTAAAAATTAAATTAATTAATAAAAAGAAGAAAATAATCAATTAATGTCCCCGGGATACAAGAAACGTGATTTTTTCTGCGTTTTTATTTAATTATTTTTATAAAGAGCTTGTTGTTATAGCGGCAAAATTAATATATGAGATACAGCCCGCTGACAGACAGCCGGACGGAAGGACGGACGACCAGCGGAGGCTTTGTAACAGGGTTCCGTTTGGCACCCTTCAGATACGGAACACTAAAAATTGCAAGTCGCAGTTGCACACTGAAAGTTTGTTACAAAAAAAAAAAAAAAACGACTGCCCTGCTAAAAAACGAACTAAAAAGTAAAAAACAAGTTGATAAAATTGTCATTGCAGTCGGGGGACCGTTCTGTGGAACACTTTTTAATCTAAGAGGTCCCCCGACTGCAATGACAATTTTATCAACTTGTTTTTTACTTTTTTGATTTACTTTATTGATTCAAAAAAACATGGCATATGTCACTCGGGATAATGTAAGGATTCTAACGATACCCCATACATCCAAATCCGTTCAGGCATTTTAAAGTTATGGTGGAATAAAGAAACTCACATACATACATACATGAACCCTGAAAACATTACACTCCTTTTTGGCAAGTCGTGTAACAAGGTTTATCTTAGGACCCAAGTTGAAACCATGCGGCTATTCTACTCCATTATTCTCTCTCAACTGATTTCAAAACAAGGAGGTTTTTTTTTAAATTACTTATAATTATTTTAGATAGTTCATTGATTCAGACGTGACTTTGCGGTAATGCATTATAAAATACAATAAACGTTGATATATTTAGTCACCTATTCCGCTTAAGTATTCCTAAAGAGTCATAAAAACCCTGTAAGAAATCGACACGTGTTTTACCTCTCAATGAGGCATGTTCAGGATGACGATTGACCAGTTGCAAACCAGAACACGACGTGTTGCCACACCGAGCGCTGGACGCAGAGTGAGTGTGTGTTTTCACTCTGCGGCCAGCAGCGCTGCGGCGACACTGACGTCCGCGGCGCATACTACGTTGCTACGCGTACGCGACCGACATCAGCGTTTCAAGCTTTCATTTGACAGCAGCGTTTCATTCAAGCCGCAGACTTAGGGCCCTTTGGGCACCCTTTGGGCACTCACCGAACAATTTTTGCACTCTACAGTAAAAAAACCTTTTCAAAAGACTCGCCTAACGGTTGTCGTATCTGCAAACTTACTCTTTGCCAATGCAGAATTATTTTGTGATTTCCGAAAGTTACATACGTTTCATAATATTTATTGCGTACATACGACTTTTTATTGAATTCCCCCTCCCCCTGCCTAAAAATCATTTGCGTTCTGAGGGTAATAACGTTACGAAGTTTCTCGATTCGTTGATACGATTTTGTTGAGATTCAAGTATTGGCTGATTTGCGTAATATTTATTTTTCATTTGATTTCGGAGACTTTGGGAAAAGAATTGTTATTTAATACGGCTTTTATTGATTTACATTAACTCAAAATACAGAGTCAGTAAGAACGTCAAAATATTGAAAGATATTGACGGAATAAATTCCGTTTATGGTCATGATTTTAACGATTCAATCAGTCTTAGGCAGATTGATTGACCCTTTTCTCAACTATGTTGGGGTCGGCTTTCAGTGTAACCGGATGCAGCTAAATACCAGTATTTAACATGGAGCGACTGCCTATCTGACCTCCACAACCAGTAACTGGGTACAACGATACCCCTTGGTGAGACTGGTTGTCAGACTTTCGGCCTCTGACGACCCGTAAAAGATCCACGTTTGACGGCCGGGACCAACGGCTTGACGTGCTTTCCGAAGCACGGAGGAGTCTCGGTATGTAAAGGTAACCCATCCCCGGATTAACCCCGGCAAGTGTAGCTCAACCTGATGAATCGACCCGTGCGGCTGTTATTATTTACCCACGAATAATAAATGAGTGATTTTAAGAAAAATAAATGAAGTACTTATAAACTTTATGGGATTATAGCTAACCAGTCTTTACTTAGGTATAAACTTAATAATACTTTATGAGATTTAGTAAATATAATTTTATATACTCAGTAATATAATCTTGAAGCATATTTAAGTTTTTGTAACTTATATTACCTAAGTTTCTTAAGTATTCGTGTTTTTCTCATTGGTAAACCAAGTTAGCTTTGAGCTATTAACTTAAACTTTTGAGGTTGGAATATCGATATTTATATAAGTGGCTATAGTTAGGCGCAGTGGCGGCGGGTTGCCGAGTTGAAAAAATGGTGGTGAATTCAATTCTCCCTCGTTGCTCATGAACTTTTCATCCAAATCCGTTCAGCCGTTTTAGCGTGAAAGCGTAACAAACAAACTCACTTTCACATTTATAATATTAGTTAGTAGCGAAAAAAAATCACTTAGCATAGCTCGTCAAAATATAGGGTACATACATACATACATACCGGTCAAAATCATAACCCTCCTTTTTGTTTCGCCGTAGTCGGGTAAAAAAAAACTTACAAAAAAAAAACTAGTTATGTATACAAATGAATAAATCTTTCAACGTTCTAATTTAATCTATTAATTCATAGTGATTTTGCTCCAAGTCATCAATGATTTCCTGGCATTCTTTACGGAACAGTATATTCGCGTAGAATGGATTCCTCGGCTGAAAAAATATAAAGTGATATTTTAATACATTTCATTTTACACGACAGTTTTTTTCCAGTCACTAGGCGACCACTTAAGTTACGAAAGCAATTTGCCGATACGTAAATGCTTCGGCAACTCTTTCCTGGTTGCTTTACAACAGATCTCAAATAGAATTGACGGGTGCCGAATTGACTTATAAAACCACAGAGAAGATGTGTTAAAAATTTAAACTTCGAGTTGCCTACTGAGAAACAAAATATGGTGAAACACGATTCGATGCTTAGGGATCTGCTTACATTAGACATTACCTATATACCTATACTCCATTTGAAATAAGATTAGAAATTTAAACAAACCTTTTTACAGTCCGTTCAACTGATTTTGGCTTCTATACCGTTGACTACGTTATAGAAGTCAAAATCGGTTAAGGATGAGATTAAAAGCAAAAAAGTAACACAAAATACCAACTGTCTACAGTACTGCAGCTGCCATTCGTCAGGCCACCAACGCAATAGAAGTCAAAATCGGTTAAACGGACTGTAAAAAAGGCATATATAAATGTTTAATCTTATTTCAAATGGGGACAAGTATGAGTTTTCGCTCTAGCAAATGACGCGTCTACATGGCAGAATGGGATAACAACATAACAAATCACTTACTTGAATTGGTACTTGAAATTTTTTTGGCACGCCGCATTTGATGCAGCCTCGTTTTATAAATACAACAATAAGTAGCACACACAACGTTATTGCAAATATTGATAAACTTATATATAAGATATAATTAAAGGTTGTTTTTTCTGAAATTTCTGCATCTGAAACAACACAACGTGTTTATCTGAAGTTTCTAATAGATCTTCGAATTTATTATTATCAAGATGATTAATGCCTGAAAGAGGTGTCTCAATGGCTTAATGAAACGGTCGAATTCATATTCACCTTTGGTCAATTTATGCCATCTCTCAAAATATCCTTTAATGTTTTGTTATATTATTTTAATTTACATACATCACAAAACAACACTGAAGATGGTGCATAATCAGCCTCTGTGAGAGGGAGCGGGCCGTAATCCACCACGCGGGCCCAGTGCGGGTTGGTAGATGTCACATGTATTCGAATTTTTGGTTCTAGGACATGCCGGTTTCCTCACGATGTTTTCCTTCACCGTTTTGAGAGCAGTGGTGATGAAATAATTTACACAAAGTAAAGCGCCTGTCAGGGTTGTGGTTAAAGAATCTTTATTTGCTCAAAAGAAATTTACTACAAATTTCACTTAATGAGAAATATTTTAACATTTTAACTATATAATAATGATGACATTCGTGAACAGAGCTAGTATGGCACGCACCAATATTAAAGAAGACAACAGCAATCAACGTACACAAACAAAACATTGAGGGTAGCAGCGAAAGACTCATGCGAAGCAAAAATCAATATTTGTGGGTAAATTGAAAACGTAAACCAGGGCCGGACTTAAATTTTGTCGATAATAAAAGATTTCAACAGAGTTTTAAATGTTTGTAAACTTTTAGAGGTTTTTATTTCTCATGGTAGTTTGTTGAACATCTGTGCTCCTTCGTATGTAATATTTTTCTTTCCGTAATTTGTACGTGTTCTCGCGAGACAGATATCATTTGCGCTACGGAGAGGTCTTAACCCTGCTTCGGTATTAGTTTTAAAAATTAACTCCGAGTGTAGTTTTTTATCTTTAATTTTTTTTATTAAGATGCATGTATTATAGTAATATATTTGTTTTATATTCATTAATTTAGTTTCGGAGTAAATTTTACTTGTTGGTGTGAGAAAGTCATAATGAAATAAGATTTTTATTAGCTTATTTTGTATTCTTTGGATGCAGTTTAAGTTAGTTTTGGCTGCGCTACCCCATATTTCTATCAAATAATCTAGATGTGATCTGACGAGCGAGTGATAGATATTCAGTCTAACCTGTCGCGGTAAACACCGAACGACACCGTAAAGACGCCCTGATAATGACGATAACGTAGATCTTATTTTATTTATATGCGACTTCCATGTTAATCGGTTGTCCATAATTAGCCCTAGGTATTTCTCTTCGATCGATTCCTTTAATTGAATACTATTAATATAAAGGTTGGGGTAGCTTTGTAATGGTTTGTTTTTTGCCTTAAATATAATATAGCTCGTCTTTGATATGTTGATTGTGAGTAAATTATACTGGAACCAATCGTGTAATTTATCTAAATCCTTTTGTGCATATTCTATTATTTCGTTTATTGAGGAACCATAGTAAAATATACATGTGTCATCGGCGTATAGACTAATTTCGCCATTCAAGGACACCTGACATATGTCATTAACATAGATTAAAAATAGCAGGGGCCCAATAATTGATCCTTGTGGTATACCGCATGTAATAGGCTGGGCAGTGCTTTGATGTTTACCTATGATTTTGGACGAAAGCCGTATTGCCGTTCAAAAAGGAAGTTTATTTTGTTTAAGTAGCTATTCAATCGATCATAGACAATTCGCTCAAAAACTTTAGAGATTACGGGTAACACTGACACTGGCCTGTAATTACTAGGATCTGTCTTCATGCCTGATTTATATATGGGAGTGACTTTTGCTATTTTAAGTTCGTCTGGAAAGTGGCCTGCGCATAGACAGTAATTTATAATCTTTGTTAAGCCTGGAATAAGAAATTCTTTTATACATTTAACTACTTTTGTACTGATTTTGTCTATACCTGTGCTACAATTTGAGTCTAGAGCATTTATTATTTTAGCGACTTCTCCCTCAGTGCATGGTGTTAAACTGTCTAGTTTGATTTCTTCATCAGTCTTGCTTTTTAGGTTAAAATGATTGGTATGATATTTTGAGGGAATTTGCATTGCCAATTGGGGACCTATTGTGGCAAAAAAATGATTAAACTGTTTGCATACTTCCTCACCTTCAGTAACTAAACCTGCGATCGTCATTAGTTTTGGAGGACTAGGGTCTGGTTTAACTGTATTTTTGCATAAGGTATTAATGAGTTTCCACATATGTTTAGGATCGTTATTTAGCTTTTTAAATGCGTGATAATAGTATTCTTTTTTAGTTTTAGCAATTAATGCAATAGTTTCATTTCTGTGTTTTTTAAAAGAAGTTTTTAGAATTATATTTTTCGGATTCTTTTTTAATTCTCTCCAATATTTATTTCTTGTGTTTATTTTAGTTGTTATAGTTTTATGAATCCAGTCGTCCTGTGGTAAATTTTGAATTTTGATTTTTTGGGTCGTATTTGCCTTTATTAAGGTTTTGATAGTTTGTTCTAGCATGTTATAATCGTGGCTTTCTTTTGCAAAGGAGTCTTTAGCAAGCTGATAAAGTTTGTCATAGTTAATACTATCAAATTGTAATCTGGCTGGTGGTTCGAGCTTGCAGTTTTTTAACGCTAGAATAATTTGTTGATGATCAGAGATCGCCGAATCCATCACTGCCACGTTAAAGGTCTTGTCTTTTAGGTTTGTTATAATATGATCCAAGATGCTGTTTGTAGTGGCTGTTGTTCGAGTAGAATATTTGATGTCTATCTTGTTCATGATGTAATATCCGTTTTCTTGTATTATTTCTTTATATTTTTCAGTATATATATCGTTTGTTAATAGGTTTATATTGAAGTCACCAAAAACAAGTGCCCGACTTTTCTGTTGCAGTTGAATTTCAAAATCATCTAGAAAATGTGTTGTATTTGTGTCTCCAGGTTTATAAACTAAACCAATATCCATATTATACTTTTCTGTATGTATCCATAGGAAGTTGTTTCCGTTAATGTATGTTTCCTGACTCAAGTAATGTTTGATGTTGTTATGAATGTATATTGACACACCTCCGCCTCTTCTGTTTTTTCTAATATTGTAATAGTGTGAATAGTTAGGAATTTCCATATTAGTTGCTTCTTCTTCAGATTTAATCCAGGTTTCAGTCAAAAGCACAACATGTATTTGCATACTGAACGATTTTAAAACGCATTTTAGCTCATCCAATTTTCCAGGCTTTACAATACTTCTAATGTTACAGTAGAAGAAATTAAAGGAACATTTTTCCGTCTCCAGATCATCATAATTTTGTAATATTTGGTATGTAATTTTATCTTTGCTCTTAGTATTAATAGATTGTATTGGATCTCTTAGTTTTTTGTAACTGTAACTATTTTCGGAACGCCTTTAATGTATTTTATTTTAAGATTATCTTCTCCAAGTTTTTGTCTGTTTAAAAGCTCGTCCCGTAACTGTTTCATGTGTGCTTGTTGGGTAGGGGTTTTGTCTGAGAACATTTTAATTTGTTCATCCAGTATATTGCCTCTATTCTGGAGGATTTCTTTAGGTTCTGCTGCTGACTTAAAGCATACCTTCAGGGCGCGGCTAATACCCGGGTTGTGTTTTCCAAGTCTCATAGTTTTTATGGGTTGCGGCTCACTTTTCATTACAGATTTTAGTATCTTAATACACTCCCTATTATCGTATGCCTTTCTTTCTTCAAAGTCTTTTTCCTCCGTTTCTATGATACCAGTAATTATGACATTTTTTTCTCTTTCCGTGCGTTCTCGAATCTCCTGAAGAAGAGTTTCTTCCGATTGAACCATATTAGTTGAGTTATGTGGAACGGTTACCCTTTTTAACTGTTTGAGATCGTTCTCCAAGCTTTTAATCTTGTCATCAGTCTCAAGACTTTTGCTTTTTAAGTCAGAAACTTCACTGATATTTTTTTTGTGCTCCAAAACAAGGTGGTCAGCAGTGGCTTGAACGTTGTCCACTTTTGACTTGATTTGGGATATGTCTTCAAGTAAGGTGGCAAAACTATCTGTTTGAGATTTTACGAAACCTTGGAATAAATTTTTTATTTCCTTACGAAACTCAACCAATTCGGTACTGCAATGACAATCCGTCCCTGGCTGCTTGCGCTTGCGCTGTGTTATGTTTAGGTCTGCAACATCTTTTAATTTTGTTAAGTCGGGTTGCGATCCACCGCTCTTTTGTGGAGACCTCATTAGACTCATGCTAGACGATTCTTTTTCGTACTGCATATATTTAAGAGACAATAATGTGTAGTATTGCTTTACACAGCTCGCGCCACCGTGGGTGTGAAAGAGCAAAAAAATAATTTTCTCTCGCTTACCCGAGGAGGTGAAGGGGGCTGCTTACTGCGTATGCGCGTATTCACTAAACGGCGGAAATTCACTCCTAGGCTTTTGCAATAATCGTCGATGGCTATAAGGCGCTGTTTGTAATTAAAGTTTTAATTCGTTTACTTTAAACTGATGTCCAAAAATGTTAAAAATAACTAATAGCACGTCTGCTCCGTACGCTTGCTCACGAAGTATTTCGTTCGAACCTACGACCTACGACTCGTAAGTCGAGGCCATTATCATTGGGCCACCACTGCTCTCTGAAGATGGTGGTACAACTAATTTCAGTACTTCAATTATATATCTGCTAATGTCCTCACATCATCTATCCATTCTATCACTTAACCCACTACTGCCACCCACATAAAAAAAATAGCATAGGTCCTAGTACTGTCCCTTGAGAAACACCATTGTAGATGTTTTACGGATAGTAAGCGCATTTTTTTGCTTGTTTTCTCGGAGAATAATTTTAGTTATTTGTGCATAGTACCTAGCGTTTGAGACTATCATGTTAATTGATTTAATTTTTTCTGTTTTGTACTATGTCGACAGTATCAAAAGGCTTACCTTCACATTCTTCCCTTAAGTTAACTTTAATTTGACATCGATTACCATTTAAACAAATCGGGCTATCTGGAAGAATAACAAGCTTAAATTATTTTAGTGCTGGAAAACATTTTTAATACTTGATGACTCTGATAATTTTATCATGGCATTGAATAATAAACCTTGAAAGCAGTGCCCTAAGGTGCAAATAAGCCTACTCCAGCACACTATGAAACGCCAGAGGGACGTTTGCATAACTTTGCACTTTGTAATATTGATGATAATGTGCATTATTTGTTAACAAAACATGAAAAAAAAAATCTCTGAACATACATAACATTTACTTACATGTATAGTCCATGTCACTTGAGTTGTGTGATTTTTTCACTACCCTTCCTTCAGAAATTCTTTTATTTAAGCATACTCCGGTTTTGTTGAATAATTGAACGTCAATGTAAACACGTTTATTCCATAAAACATCTCGAACGTGCACACCAGGATCTTCAGTTTCATCGTAAGGCCGTCTGATTTGAAATGTAATTTTTGGTCGGTAATCTGAAATTATCCAAGTAGTATTAATTTGCACACTAAAGCCCACTTCCACCACAAATCACTAAATGTGTTCGCTAAACATAATTCAAACATCATTCAAGTGTATTTCCAATGGGGCAGATAATAATAATTATGTAGAATTGTTTTTTTTTTTAACAAATTTATTTGTGAAATTTGTATATTTTTTAATACATGCAGATACGTATGTTTTTTTACCAGCATAAGATAAGTTGGATGGTGTTTTTCTTAGCCATGAACTTACCTGTTAAACTATAACGTAATGATACAAAGCCGCCAGTCACATCTGATGGCAGTTTAAAATTTATATCCATTTGTAGGACATCCTGGTCGTTGTATCCAAATTTAAAAGGTGTTCTTGTAATCTGATGTCTAAGGTCAACTGAAAACAGCAATTATATAGCAGCGTCTGGAAGTCGAATGGTTAAGATCATGCAATCTACGAGCGCGCATCATGCGACTGTTATATCATTGTAATAAGGTATAAACTGGAATGATCGACGCGCGTTTCGCGAGCCTCCAGGCATCCATCAGGCAATTAATCAGAGTGGAGGCTAGGATTTTCCTGATCAATTTCTCAGTGCCCGAGGATGACGACAGGCAACTGAAGGAACATGGGTTTTAGTCAGTAAGAGTCTGACACGCCCTTCCGCTCCGCCCATAGAGCGGGAGAAGTCATTTGATGATTTCCCACCCAAAAAAAATATAAAATGCCCGAGGATATAAAAGCCGCTAAACTACTAGAAATTTTGCGGACGCCATACGAATGCGAAGAGTAGCTTGTGCCCAAGCTCGGTCGTCCACGGCCACATTTAAATTCAAATTATTGTATGCTATAATTTGGTCCATTTTGGCTAAAATGTAAGTACGCTTCCATAAATGAGAAGCAGGAAGGAAATACATTATACAGGATGAAATTGAAAACATGTGACAAATTGAAATGGGAGGTTCAGTAACTGTTACCTGATTAGATAACAGTTTTTAAATTGTTATTTCCGAAATATAAATTGTGAAAAAAAAACGTGTAATTATCGGCTCAGATAGTGCAAACTGAGTTATTGTGTTCACGTAGATATGATTTTTTGGCGTTCTAGTAAAATAAAATAAATTTAAAACAAACAAAAAAATTAAAGTATCAATTTAGGCGCGTCAGTCGTCAGAAATACAATCCATTCATTGCAGAGTTCATGAACTTCACTTTCACCTCGTGAAGCATGGCAACGCTTTGCGCTTGCGGTCATTTACCTAATTTTGGCAATTTCCACGAAGTAGCGTGCGACGTTGCCAAGCCGCTTACGCATGTATTTTGCATCCCTTCCCTTCCCTGTTCTCGGTCAACCCCCGCTGTCGGCCCGCCCGCACTGCTCCCAACCCGCACCCGCCGCGCCGCGCCGCGCCGGTCAGTCTCACGAAAACATCTCTAGGAGAGGTCACGGTCACGCACGCAATTTGCAACATTGCGACGAGAGGAAATAGTCGTGTGCCATTAACCAACGACCAGTCTGTTACTAAACATGGCTGTATGGTACGTAAAGCTGTTGTAAAATCCCAGACAGTGCTTAGAAAACTTGACAATTTGCGGCCCCTTATTATGTTTACAAAATCGAGGAGGACATTTCGAATTTCGACCATCTGTTAAAATACCTACACGTAAGTTTTAGTCATTTTAAAGAAATTGTAAATAAGACTATTATTGTAAATAAGGTGATTCCAACTTTTTAAATACGCCTAGAATACAATCCGTGGAGCCGCGGTGGCATTCCGGAATGCCGGCGGATCTTTACGGCAGCGATTCATTTGGATTGCGCGAGAACCACTCGAGTGCTGACACCAGGTTAGTCACTAACCACACGAAAAGAAGAAGTTACAAAAATAGTCTCGTTATTTTTTTAAAATTTTATCTTAGTTATTGTATTTTGATCGTCCTAAGTCGATAAGAGTATGTAGGGAAAGTTGGTTTTACAATGTTTTCATGCGCACGCGGGGTCGCGTTAATCAAAAGCGCGGCAGCTCGGAGCGGTTGATTCATAGATACTTTGTCCCTACGTAGGTTAGGTACTACTGTGCGAAATTTACGATAGCGGTAATACGAGGAATTATTTAGTTGATAAGTACTTTATTGTTTTCATGGTTTTAACAACTTTTTAATTTTTTAATCATTTTCCATAATGACATGCTCTATATTTTCTTTGTAGCACGTTGAATGATATATTTAAATTTGTCGCGTCTATTCAATTTCATCCTGTATGTTAATTTAGGGCCGAAGCAATAGTAACAAAAATGAAGGTGATAGTCGAATGTATGTTTATTTGGAACAATCATTATTGATATTTTGCATTTTTTCCTCAATGAAAATGGGAAAGGAATTCTCAATGGAGGACCCAAGGAGATGAAGAGAGCTTTGATTTAAGGGGTTATTGCGTTAAATATGGTAAGTGTCAGTTGACTATCAGTACTGTCCGCTAAATATATATTCATGTTTCGAAAGGTTCAGCTCAAAGCCAATGGAATGCAGTGTTTTTTTTTAAGATTTGTAGGTCATTCAGAACAGTTATACAGCGCCGTCCAAGGTTCCATCATCAAGATACCAACCGTCAAAGGAATTTGGTTGTCGGTCAAATAATTGGGTGAATGGCTAAACTAAAAATCATTGGCCCAAGGGGGTCACCTTGGGCCAGCAGATTCCAAAAGGTTGTCCCGATACAGTAGGTAATTTAGATGTCACACCCATCTAAATTACTGTATCGGGCCAACCTTCTGGAATCTTGATCCTTCGCTTGGATCTTGCCAAAGGAAACTACAGATTTGGGGTTTATTTTTTTAGTTTCTTCCATTAAGTTGTCCCTATTAATTAAATTGACGGCATTCTTTATGTCAATCTTCAGGATTACCTCTCCTTTGCCAGAATTTAGGTAAGTCGAGAAAGCGTATGTAGAGGCCAAACAGCCTCCTTTGGAACTCTCTCGGTCTCGTTCACCTTTCCGGAGGGCATAAGATTAATCAGAGCTGTAAGCTCTTTCAAGACCAACTCACCAGCTTCCTGGGCGCCTGAACAGATGAGGTCCCTAAGCTGCTGAGCACTTAGGCCGTCGAAAATGCCAGGGGAGCCACTCCAGGAGTTAAGCTCCTTAAGCTCATGAGGACTCAGTCCATCCAGGCTGCCAGCGGACCCGCTCCGGAAGATGTCCTTAAAGTCCTGCGAACTTAGGCCGTTGAGGCTGCCATCGGAGCCGATCCGGAAGGAGCAAACGGTTGTGACCAACTCTCGACCTGTAATAGTGAGGAAGTTATTATCCGAATCAAGGAAAGAAAGGCCACCAAAGTGCCTTTTTGAATGATTATTTTATTGAAATAAAGGATTTGACTTTGATTATTAGAATGAACTTACCTCGGCGGCCAGACACGCTATTCATTGCCAGAATCACAAAATAATAATACGCTACCACCGCACAAATTACTGAATTCATTTTTTTTTATTTAGCTTCGCGCTATGCTATAAATCTTACAAGCTTATTTTGAACTCTGTCCAAATAAAAACCAAGATAGAGCGCTGTGAACAGTACATAGAAGCATGGAAAAACTACACCACTGCTCTGTTCTTCGCACACATTTACAACCATTTACAATCAAACTACACCAAAATATGTGCACACATGTTTACGAAACCGGCCTCACGTAACTGTTGACAGTGCTCTGTCTTGGTTTTTTATTTGGTTGATTTTGAACCCCGTCCTCCTGTTTTTTTCTATAGAATTTTTACTTTCACACTTTGGAAACTATTCTATTAAGATTTATTAATAATTTAATAAATTATTATTTTGATAGATAATTGCACAATAACGTCTATACGAGTACTTTGCATGGACTGTTGACACTAAAATGTATGTAAATAAATTAGTTATTCTTTTTCCTGTTTTGTAATTTTCCTGCTAAATATCGTAATTAATTTAAGACTAACGTTGTGTTTTTGTTATATAATACAATATTATATAAATGAGTTTTATTTCGACCTCAATGTGCGTTTGTTTGTTTTTCTTTCTTTCACAACTTAAGAAGTAAAATTCCAACCACTTCTATTGGTTGTATCTTGGTTTTATTAATTTGAAACTTTGCAAAAAATATACAGGGTGTTAACGTAGACACTGTTATCCTTGAAACTAGTCGTTTGGTGTCATCATCATAATATACTTTTTCTATGGGACCAAATTTGAAATCGCGCTATACATTTTGTCGATTTAAGTGAACACAAATGTATAAAGTATATTATAGATGACACCAAACCACTAGTTTCAAGGATAACGGTGTCTACCCTAACACCCAGTAGACATGCACTAATATAAAAATAAACGAAATTATTTTGTCTCTGTCATCTTCAATCGATTGAAAGAGACAGAATTATGTTACTTATATGTAATTAATGTTTAGCGCTAAACGTATTAAGTGACATTGTTGTAAAATAGTTACATAATAATACACAGGGTCAATTTAAATTAGTTAGCAAAACTCCGCAGACGGGTTGGGTATCGATAACTACTTTAAGATGATAAAACAAAAAAAAAACGTACCTTTGTACCTACTCATATCATAATTATGTCATATCTCTTTGTATTTTACTGTGTGTACATAAATAATAAATAAATAAATAAAAGTTGTTTTTTTTTGGAACTGGGATACATCTAAATTGGTCGCGTAAACGCAATTTAGTATTTTTAATAATTTATATTAATCAGCATTCAGTCATTCAATCATTTAAATAGGTAGTATTTTTAGGATCCCATATTGGAATTATTTGAGGTACACAAAAACGTGCGTTCAGTGTTCATTTATAATTTTAGGAAAGATATGAACCTATGGAAAGCTATGTTTGTGGATTGATTAATATCCTAAGATATTTATCATTCTCAGACAGATTGAGATAAAAATATTTCATTCGATTATGTTCAAGTCACGGGAGGGCAAACTAAATGCATAGTAAATTGAATTTCAGCCTGATTCGATGGATTCCTATTGGAAACACACGGCTGTTAGTCCGCACGGCTCAAATGTACAGATTCCTACTTCTATACAACATTAGTTTTTGTTTATGCTAAACCCGAAAAGGGGTCATTGTACTCATCATTTTGAACAACTTTTTCTATGGAACCAACATTGAAATCGCGAAAAAAAAATCAGCTGTTCCATACATTTGTGTTCACATAAATCGACAAAATGTATGGAACAGCTGATTTTTTTTTCGCGATTTCAAGGTGGGTCCTGAGATTACTAATAGAGGTCTTTGTGGCGGCATCTACATAGCCTCATGCGAACTACGCGAACTACTCATCCTTACTAATAAAATGCGAAAGTGAGTTGATTTGTTTGTTACGCTTTCACGCTAAAACGGCTGAACGGATTTAGATGAAATTTGGCACATGGGTAGACCAGAACCTGGAATAGGACTTTTTATCCCGATATTACCACGGGATTGAGGCTTATGCGGCTGAAACCGCAGGGCGCAGCTAGTATTCATATGAACTAGCGTGACGATCGCGGACCCACTAGTGCGACAATCGCTGTCGGCTAGGACGCGGCTGGAGACATAACTCTTGCTAGTATGTTTCCACTTCCTGCGAGCAGCGGCTCCACAAATTGGCGATGAGGTATTCAGAAATGAGGAAATTTTTACCCCCCACCAATTGTTGAGGAGATTTAAGACCTATCCTAGATAGAAGAGGTTATGTTATATCATGTTTTATTAACCGACTTCTAAAAGGAGGAGGTTATCAATTCGGATGTTTATATTTTTTTTAGATACCAAAGACACATTTTTCATTTTATAGAGTTTTTTTTTTGTAAAAAAGTTTTTTTTTTTTGTTTTTAGTTGTGGTTCCTATCCCACACAAAAACGAATACCATTACCTGCTATGTAAATAACAGTGACGGGCAAATAACTTAATATTGTAATAACTTTAATAATAAAAATAAAAACTTTTAATAAAATTTATATGGGAACACCCTCTGAAACATAACCTACCAAACAAAAATGAATCATCAAAATCAATGCATTATTGGCGGAGTAATCGCGACAAACACACAATTAAAAAAACATACAGACGAATTGAGAACCTCCTCCTTTTTTAAGAATTCGGTTAAAAAAGTGCGTAGTAGCATTGTTAGGAATATCACTACAGATATTAATACGCTTTGATATTTAAACAGATCCTTTATGAAACAGAAATATTCCTGAAATATGGTAAAATTTAGAATTTCGTTAAATATTGTATTTCGGTTCCGTATTGCAAACTTTGATAAAACAAGACCTATTTAATGTTTGTAATATTAGAAATTAGGATAACTAATGTTTGTAATATTAGAAATTAGGATAACTAATGTTTGTTTTCGGTTCCCTACAAAATGGTTGAGCTGGATGGTGCTGATCCACATGTCATGTTCGTGAACGGGCGCCGTCAGTTGAGACTGGTCACCTCTTATTTGCCAGAGCTTATTTTTAATCTTAAATTTTGAATTGCTTCTGATTCTTTTTTTGTTTTACATTGTTCTCACATATAGAAGCAACATGAATACTGTACCCAGGATTTTGTAATATCTATATCCATTTTTAAAAGAGTGTCCTTGGAGTTTCTTGCCCGTTCTTCTCTATAGAGATCTACGTTTTGGAATGGGCAACTAGCTTCAACTCTCTGACAAACTGACCGACTCTTTGACAATTCAAAAGTGCCTGTAAATGGTTTAATTGAAATAAATGCTTTGAATTTGAGTTTTGTAATATTAGAAATTAGGATAACTAATGTTTGTAATATTAGAAAATATGAGCAGTTGTGAAACATGGCACTTAAACATAACTGACGAAACTCAATAAGTGTACTAAGTACAGTCACAAAAACAAGTATGTATATGTTATGGACCAAGTGATTATTAGGGCATTATAAAATATACCCGGGCAGTTGAAAAATGCCCAATATGAGAGGGCAGTATGATAACAACTATTGAAATAATCAAACCGACTGGGCATGTTGTATTATGCTAGTCACCTATGGGGCAGCAAAATTAAAACCAGGTTTTATTACTATTATTTTGATTTCAACGTAGAATCAATATTTAAAATCAAATAATATCTTTCCATTCATAGACACTCTGCTGACCTATGATGACTTTACCATAATTAAATACCTGTGTATTAGATTGCCCCGGATATCTATGGATTGCCCAAAGACCGCACGGCAATATTTATAATGCGGCAATGTGATAATTATGAAAGTTCAAATTATAATTAATTATTTCGCCCTAAGTATCTTGTCATTATTCATAATGCGCGGGCATTATGAAAAATACCCCTATTTATTACGTGGTCCATAACATATAAACTTTTGAAAGTGATTTTCTCCTACTGTATTTTATGCTATAACGAACATAGTATTTTGGAACCCATATTATTATGTGAAAGGTATAATCTCAAAGTTGCAATCATTATTCCCAGAAAAAAACGTTATTGAATTTTGCTGAGTGTCTAAATATTTTTGCTCGTGACGAACACCCCTGCCTGACCCTTAGGGGAATACAGGCGTGATGTTATGTACAAGAAAAACAAACAAACGAACAAACTACAAATAGATTACAAACGCTAGTTGCCAGTAATAAAGATCAGAAACTAGTTACAAAAGACTGTTTTACACGCCTGACTAAAACTCCATTCTCCTAAAATGAAATGTAATTAATACCTACTAATTCTTGTTGGACATATTTTTAAATCACAATTCGTTTTACTTGTAAACACGTCACCTAATACTGATGAGCGTGCCTGTCTGCTGGCTGTGGGAGAATGGGAGTCGGGCTTGTGGCTTCGGCGCTCCCATCATCCACCATAGGCACTATGATGGATGACTCATCGTTTCGGCTCGCTACATGTCTCCGCTTAGGCGCACCTTGTGTTGCTCCGCATCGGTGTCACTGCGGCGAAGCTGTCGACAGCCTCGGGCACCATGGCCTGTCCTGCTGCAGGAGTGCAGGCCGCATAGCACGGCACGCCAGCATCAACGATATTATTCGTCGAGCCCTTGTCACCGCCGGCGTACCAGCGGTATTAGAACCAAACGGCTTGGTACGTGACGATGGGAAGAGACCAGATGGCATGACGTTGTTGCCTTGGAAGGTGGGTAGGCCTCTGGTGTGGGACGCAACCTGTGTCGACACTCTTGCGCCATCCTATGTTCCTAGCACGGCGGGCTGTGCTGGCGCCGCTGCTGCGGCTGCTGAGACCCTCAAGCGGCGCAAATACTGTAACCTTATAGGCAACTACAGTTTTGAGCCGTTTGGGGTCGAAACGCTCGGGTCATGGGGCCCGAGTGCGCGTCTCCTTTTTAAGGAAATCTCCCACCGACTGGTCGACACTGCACGTGACCAGAGGGCTGGCTTGTTCTTTGGCCAAAGAATTAGCATTGCCATTCAACGTGGCAATGCTGCCAGTCTTCTGGGCACGTTTCCGGATGACAGCGATGCGGACGAATACTTCGACGCCTAAAGGTCCCTTTGTTTTTATATTTATTTAGTTAGTCCCTTTAGTTTTAGTTTTTTATGTAAATAGTTAGTAGTGTTCTGTAAATATTGTGTATAAATAAATCTTAGTTTTACTTGTACTTAGTCGTTAGAATGACAAGTGAATATTTGTACACCATATATTTTGTGGTAGAATGTAAGAACTAACAAAAATACTATCACATACTATGTAATACTACATTCTTACAAATAAATAAATTCTAATTCTAATTCTAATGAAATGAAATTGTTTATCCTGTAAATAGGATTTTGGAATCATTTTTACATGTGATATTAAAAAATAAGCTAGATGAGGTCGGCATTTTCTATCTGACTACTCTGAGAAGAAAGGCTGAAACAAACTCAGAGGTCGCAGTCTCTTTTAAAGTCCAGACATAATATTGGTCAGGCCATATTATAAGGACCATGTAGATATAGAATAGCGTCTGAAATGGTCTTTTGAGGAAAGAACCACACAGATTTTACAATTTATACACAATCACACTAATTATGTAGGTGTATAAGTGTGTACTTCGTTAATATTATTATGTGACACTTATTTTGTTTTATTTTATTTAAGTAGGTAGGCATACACACATCACAATATAAAACTGATTTGCATCCATCACTTCACACTTTCGGGTCCGGTTGAAAACCAGCGTCAGGCACTAGTTGTCTGGCATTTTTGCTGAACTGGGCCTTTTTGGCGCAGCCGTGAGGCACACTCCCCTGATAATGTCCTACTTTACCTTCTCATTTGTTTCTTTATTTTTATTTTGTTATCTGCTGTATATTATGTATATTGTGTGCCTTTTAGTCTGTGCTGAAATGGACCAGTCCAGTCAGTGCAAGCATTTATCAGTAATAGTGAAGCTCAACTCAGAACTTAAGGAGCTCAACGACTCGACGAACAATACCAAAAAAAGGACATTTGGGTGGGCCGCATAAAGTACTCAAATTGCCAAACCATCAACTGAGCATTCCGGACCCAACGCACCCCTGGAGTACACCCCTTTTTTTTTTTTTTTTTTGGGTGGGAAATCATCATATGACTTCTCCCGCTCTGGGCGGAGCGGAAGGGCGTGTCAGACTCTTACTGACTAAAACCCACCCGTGTTCCTTCAGTTGCCTGTTGCCAGGGTCCCGGTATCCCTTTCGGACTATTCCGCAACGCTGGCAGTACACCCTTGGGGGTGCCACGGGAACTTGGATTCGGACCCGTGGCACCCCCAGGTTAATTAGTGCAGTGCTTTTGAATGTACATACTTTTGAGGTACTAAAACTCAGTATGCCTACTAATAAATGATTGTATGTTATCTGTAATGTGAAGCTAATATAACCTAAATGGTTTAAAGGTATCGTTCTATAACCTTGTGCAATGCAATTATTTAAATATCTATGAATGCAGTTTTAATTGTTTTTTAAATTCAAATAATGTCTTCTTTCAGTAAAATGTTCCATCTACAATATTCAAGGTACTTTCCCTCCATGTGGCAAATCCGTGTGACGCCCTGTTTATGGCGAAAAGCAAAGTCTTTGGGGTAAACTAAAACAAAGACTGAAAAAAGAATTGTGGGGTTAACAGCAGTTTTACCATTTCTTCCATCTGATACTATTCGAGAGGCCTTTGAATATAATTATCAAATCCGAATGTACTGTCGATATGGAAAAAAAAATCAATTACATAGAAACATTTTGTCTCAGCGTACATCCACCTGACATTTTTAGCGTCTTTAGAGAGCGTCATAGGACGAATAGGCTCGTGCAAACAGGCGCGATATCGCAGGCGCGACAGGCAGCGGTACCTTTGTCGACAAAGGTCTTAGCCTTAAAATTTTAGAAGGTTAGCACTCCAAATTAAATAAATTTGCAGAATATTCACAATTTGAATGCAGTGCCCAATAAAAATCTTGACGGTGTCGGTGTCTTTGCTTTTCAATTTTCGTTTTTTGCCACAGACTTCCGAAATTAAAGTTATTTTTCAGTTTTGAGTGTTTTTTTTGGAAGTCGGTTTTTTTTTTTTGTAAAAAAAAAATATTTTTCACTTTTTAGCTGTGGTGTCCCACACAAAGTCGAATACCACGAGCTGATGTAAATAACAGTGAAGGAGTAAATGAAAACATCATCTAGATAAACTAAGTGGGAAAAATACGTAATATTGAAGCTAACTCAAAAACTACGCAAGCAAAATTAATAAAATTTATATGGGACCACCTCGGAAGCATGACCTACCATACAAAAAAAAACATACAGATGAATTGAGAACCTCCTCCTTTTTGAAGAAGTCGGTTAAAAAACGGAAACCAGCAGACGTCAATAACGACGATTTAACAGTGCACATTTGATCAGAGAAATAACATTACGCCACGCATTAGAGAAATTGCGTTAAATAAATTTTAAAATTAGATTATTGAAATTATAATGTCACTGTTGCCCATCTGTTCCATCACTAGTCGATTGGTGGATTCATGGGAACTAGTAAATAGTACCCGTGATACCACTGGTACACCGTTGTATGGATTTGAGGACCTGGGGGTGCCACGGGGCCGAATTCAAGTTCTCGTGGCACCCCCAGGGACTGACCCCCGGAATGCAACTGAGAACGAAAAAATATTAAAATAAAACAAAAATAAAAAACCACAATAGTCCTCACATTCGCAATAATTAAAATAATGTAATACTTTACAAGGTAGTTTACAATACTTTACAAAGTAGTTACTAAACTGATGATGTTAATAAAACAGGAGATAGTTCATAATAACAGGCGAATACCGAAGGCTTAGCACGCCGTTGTTACACGCAATATTGGTCTCATACATCACGGCTAGGGAACGCAGCGTTGAGCTTGGCGGGGTCCGAGTTGCAGCGGGGTTATCATAATTTGGAGGGAAATTGACAAGAAGGCTGAGTAATAACAGCTGCACGGGTTGATCCATCAGGTTAAACTACGCTTGCCGGGGTTAGTCCGTGGATAGGCGACCATCTTTACATACCGAGACTCCTCCGTGTTTCGGAAAGCACGTTAAGCCGTTGGTCCCGGCTGTCATTCGTGTATCTTTGGCAGTCGTTACGGGTCGTCAGAAGCCCGAACGTCTGACAACCAGTCTTACCGAGAGGTATTATAGTATTACCTAGGTACTGGGTTGTGGAAGTCAGATAGGCAGTCGCTCCATGAAAAATACTGGTATTCAGCTGTTATCCGGTTAGACTGGAAGTCAACCCCAACATAGTTGGGAAAAGGCTGGACAGATTGAAATTGACAATAAAATTATGGTAATTTCGTCGGGTATAATCCGTTCTAGAACTTTTTGATGATAGTCTTTTAATAAACCCAGGTTTTATGAAATCACTAGCAAAAGATGATCTATTTAGAAGGTTTCAACTTTATATATTTATGTTTGTGTCATAACTTCACTACTTTTTATAACAATTTATTGTTTGAATAACATTAATATTGACGGTCAACACCAGCACCGCGCGCGCTCATTAGTCAAATCAAATAGCGCGCGCTTCCCCGGCTTCCTGTTACACACTTCCGTCCCTTTTCACGAAATCACTCCCACAGATTGCAGGAAACGAGAGGAAAGATGTTACACATCAAAAAAGTTAAGGATAACGTTTCTCGTGTGGCTAGATCTTATAAATTCAGAAATTTGGAATTGCAAGTCATTAAAAAGCAATTTTTTTTTTTTTTTTAATATATATTTTTTTTTGGGTGGGAAATCATCATATGACTGCTCCCGCTCTGGGCGGAGCGGAATGGCGTGGAGACTCTTACTGACTAAAACCCACCCGTGTTCCTTCAGTTGCCTGTTGCCAGGGTCCCGGTATCCCTTTCGGACTACTCCGCAAAAATCAAAAAAAAAAAAAAAAAAAAAAACACCATTCCACTACAGGCTTTTTTTTTTTCCAAGTCATTAAAAAGCCTGCAGTGGAACCACATCCCTTTTATACCTCGAGGCGCATTTAAATTAAAGGGAATTCACTAGTTGGAAAATTAGTTTTAATGCTGTATTTATAGGAAATGCTCACCATTAACTTTTTTTTTTTTTGTGGTTGGGAAATCATCAAATGACTTCTCCCGCTCTGGGCGGAGCGGGAGGGCGTGTCAGACTTTTACTGACTAAAACCCACCACTTCAGTTGCCTATTGCCAAGTCCTTTCGGACTTTCCCGCAACCCTGGCAGGCATCAGTCCTAGCGGACCCCGTCAAGTGTGCTGACATCTCTTTGAGGCGCGCGTGGAACACAACGCGCCGTTGACCCGGGCCTGGTTCTTATCGGACGGCGAGCTACCCACTGCTCACCGTCCGCAAGCCCACGCCTACGGTGGCCAGGAATCTGCCTGGGATTCCCGACGCCCAGGGCGTCTCCTGCGGCGGCGGTTAGGGGCGTGAGGGCGCATACCCTGCCTCTCCGTCACGCGTTCCGCCTCCTCCTTCGCGACCATTACTGCTTCGCAGAAGGAGGTGACGGCTTCCCATGCCCTCTCGCTCCGTACCATGGCCTGGACCAGGGCCGGGCGCGAGAGGTCATCGCCGCCAATCGCCTCCACGAGGACACAGCGGTGCTCCACCCAATACTTTCCTTTAAATGGGATTACAAATAAGGTAAGCAAGATTGAAAACTTTAACCTTAAGGGGGATGCGCCAAGGTTGCCCGCGAAATTCAAATTTTCTTAAGTTTTTTGCAATTTGCCGGTCAGTTTCAGGTTGTATATTGATCAAAATATGATTCGCGACTATAAAAGATGCGTATTTATAGAATTATAATCATTATAATACATAATCTCTAAGATGTTCCGTATGAACAAATCTCTTATGGAAAAGTTCTTAGAGAGATGTATTAATGACTAAACCAATCTAATGATTATAATTATTCTGTAAATACTTATCTGTTATAGTCGCCAATCATATTTTAATCAACATAGAACCTCACACTGACCTACAAATTCCAAAAAAACGTAAGAAAAATTGAATATCGTGGGCAACAACTGCGGATCCTCCTAACTAATGATAAAAATGCGAAAGTGAGTTTCTTTGTTTGTTACGCTTTCACGCTAAAACAGCTGAACGTATTTAGATGAAATTTGGTACAGGGGTAGACCATGACCTGGAATAGGACATAGGATACTTTTTATCCCGATATTCCTACGGGATCGAGACTTACGCGGGTGAAACAGGGGGCGCAGCTAGTGTTATTATAGTTGGACTAGCTGCACCCCGCGGTTTCACCCGCGTAAGTCTCGATCCCGTGGGAATATCGGGATAAAAAGTATCCTCTGTGTTAATCCTGGTTATAAACTATCTTTTTGCTAAATTTTATCGAAATCCATTCAGCCGTTTTTGCGTGATTGAGTAACATACATCCAAACACACAAACTTTCACATTTATAATATTAGTAGGATTAAACTACGTGTTACCGAACCCGGTTCGTTGTCACCCTTCACACAACATTAATAAAAACTTTAATTCTTCCATCCCGCACTTTTGGAATAAAACGACCCAGAGGGCTAGGCTGTCCCTCAAAACGTTATTTTATGTTAATATGGGAACAGTACGTGATAGACATACAGAAAAGGTTGAAAATGTATTTTATGTTTTTAACATAGGTACACCCTTTAGATACTTATTCGTATACAGAGTGTTTTTTAGTTTTGGGAAATAACTGGCTCGCTAAGTAATAACAGCCGCACGGGTCGATCCATCAGGTTAAGCTACGCTTGCAGGGGTTGGTCCGTGGATGGATGGGATGCGTTCTCCGTGCCTCGAAAAGCATTTTAAACCGTTGGTCCCGGCTGTCATTTGTGGATCTTTGACAGTCGTTACGGGCCGTCCGAAGCCCGGAAATCTGACAACCAGTCTTGCCAAGGGGTATCGTATTACCCAGTTACTGGGTTGTGAAGGTCAGATAGGCAGTCTCCTTGTAAACTACTGCATTCAGCTTTATCCGGTATTTCAAATGAAATTGAAATTGTTTATTCTGTAAATCGGAATCACTTTTACACGTCATATTGGTTAAAAAAATAAAATAAGCTAGATGAGGTCGGCGTTTCCTATCTGACTACTCTGAGAAGAAAGGCCGAAAAAAACTCAGAGGTCGCAGTCTCTTTTAAGGTCCAGACATAATCATTGTCAGGTCATATTATGAGGACCATGTAGATTTAGAATAGCGTCTGAAATGGACTTTTGAGGAAAGAACCACACAGATTTGAGTGGACCTGTCCAGTCAGTACAAGCATTTGTCAGTAATCGAGGAGCTCAACTCAGAGCTTAAGGAGCTCAACGACTCGACGAACAAACTAAACTAGAAGCCGACCCTAACATAGTTGGGCTAAAAGGCTAGGCAGATGAGTACTTATAATGTCTCGGCAGTCACCTTGAATTAGCTACGGCCGCTCGGTAGATAAACCTTCCCTGTCCGTGCGTAACTGCCGCGCGCATCGTTTCGGCCGTTTTGTATGAAGACATAATACTGTTACTTATTTATACTGTGGTTTGGTGGTAGGTAGTACTACCCCGGACGACCTCCTTCACAAAGATCTCTGATACTACGGACTTCGGGCGACATTAGTCACGAATCCCGGGACATAAGTCACGAGAGTACCGAGAGTTTACGAAACAAACTCGAAACACATAACAAGAGTGTCCTATGTCAAACGCGTTTACTCGCAACTTCAGTAAAGTTTGTCAAATTTAACTGAAGCTGTGATACTATCCGGTTTGGCGTCACGTTCTAATTGTTCTGTAGGTCTTATTATTTCAATATCGATAATGAGTTTTGTAAAGTATCTGTTTTTGTTGTTTAGGGTAATATGGCCACCTTTTCTCTTTCGGTGGGTTTACTAGATAAGAAAGTGATCATAGGTACCAAAATGTTGGGTAGTAGGTAGTATCCGTCTGAGCCAACTTTGGGTCCAGGGGTGTGATTCTGTAACACAGTTAATGGACCTCATTCTAAACTTCGAATCTGAATCCGCTGTGAGTTTCTTGATTGATACACTAGCGCTACCCTTGCGAGCGTGTCAGCGAGTTGAACTAAATTGACCGTGAGATTTTGACAGGTAAAGTATGAGATGTTGTATGGGAGCCCCCTTAAATATTTATTTTATTCTGTTATTTTGTATTTGTTGTGATAGCTGCAATAGAAATACATTATCTGTGAAAATTTCAACTGTCTAGCTATCACGGTTCGTCAGATACAGCCTGGTGACAAACGGACAGACAGACAGACAGACGGACAGACATACAGCGCAGCCTTAGTAATAGGGTCTCGTTATACCCTTTGGGTACGGAACCCTAAAAAAATTGCGAGTGGTACGCCAGTTGGAAAACACATTGAATCGATGACGTTATCGCGAACACATCATCTACCTAGCCTTTTCCCAACCAAGTTTGGGTCAGCTTCCAGTCTAACCGGATGCAGTTAAAGTTTAGTTACCAGTATTTTACATGGAGCGGCTGCCTATCTGACCTGCACAACCTAGTAACTGGGTAAACGATATTCCTTGGCAAGACTGGTTGTCAGACTTTCGGGCTTCTGACGACCCGTAACGACTGTCAAAGATCCACAAATGACAGCCGGGACCGACGACTTAACTTGCTTTCCATGGCACGAAGGAGTCTCGATATGTAGAGATGATCACCCATCCACGGACCAACCCCGGCAATCGTAGCTGTACCTGATGGATCGACCCGTGCGGCTGTTATCACTTAGCCACGAGCTACTTGTGCTCCACGAGCTCCTCGACGTTATCGCGAACACGCTAAGTTGAAAATGTTTGAATGGTACGCTAGTATCGAAATCCGGTGTTGCGTTAATTTGCCTAGGAGTCAAACTAACGACTTAGATGAGACACAGAAAGCCGTCGTTGGATTAAGTTTGGAATTGGCTTCTTTTACTCATCTTCTTTGGACGAAAAAATAAAAGAAAATAAGATAATAACATTGAGATAATTATGTAGCCAATAAAAAGAAATGGGTAATGATTGCAAATGGTCTGAATTGCAGAAGACTGTTGCTCCCTCCTAATCTTTTATGTTTATCGTTTTTCTTACAAAATTGGATAAAATAATCATAAAAATTATACTTTTAAGATTGTATACTCGGAGTTTAGCCAAAGTAAATCGTAACTAATACCTATTATTAATGCGAAAGTGAGTTTGTTTATTCGTTACGCTTTCACGCTAAAACGGCTGAATGGATTTGGATGAAATTTGGCACAGGGGTAGACCATGCTGGTATAGGACATAGGATATTTTATATCCTGCGGGGTCGAGACTTACGCGGGTGAGCTAGTTTATTATAAACATTTTTTTGAAGGGGAGATTTCATGAACTCATGATTCATGTCTGCCTCGTCAAGTGGTCGCAAGCGCTACAATTACAATTGTAGTTACTTTTTCGCGTCGCGCTGTTGCATCGCGCAAGTCTGCCGGAGCCTTAAGTGTAATGTATTACAATAGATCCTGCTATGAAAGCTCATACTTATAATAGGCATTCATTGCAGTATGGTGAGCACAAATAATGTTAAATATTGCCCATTGGATACTGCAGACATTTTTACACTACAAAACGCTTTCCAAGTTTAGAACCATGATGTATTCAAATAATCTTAATTCACCAAACTACAGACTGCATTCACTAATATCCCAAAGACGACAGAGCGAGAAAGAACCACAACCGTCTCTTTCTCCCCCTGAAACGTATACCTTTTCATTATGACTTCAGTCGCGCCGCGAACTCAATTCCGAGCGGACCGATAGCGCTCCCGCCCAAAAACGAGAAAAAAAAATCATAATAAAACACGTGCAATCGAATTCCAAATTTCAAAAGTGACGTTCCAACTTTTTAAATATCAACTGTTTCGTGCAAAGGTGTTAAATTATACGGCCTGAGAAGTTTGTTAAAAGTTTCGTTGATAAAAAATTGTTGTGACTTTGTCGTTGATGCCAGATTATTAAGATCAAAATAACCTAAGAATATTTTGGTCGAGGACGCCGTTTGGTCGGAGACAGTTCAACTGCTCGTGATATATGGATCTCGGTTTATGTGTGAGTATAATAACTAGTTTATTTTTTTAAGAAACTTTTGTAGACATATAACATTTGGAAAATTTTCGGTATTTTTTTCAGTGGTTACTTCTTTCGCGACAATGACAAATTGAGAATATTTTCATGAAAATTGAGGGTAACTATTTTTTTCATGAAAAAGTTTCCTGCGATAAGTAGTGAATTATGGGGAGAGTTGGAAACTTATAGTCTGTGCTGTGATGTAGCAACGAAATATAATATCTGTCAATAATTTTGAAACAGATAATTATTTTGGCATTCCCTTATGCCTTTATAGACCTATACATTTATGAATGTGAATATAATGAATTCGTACAATTTTATAAATGCAAAAGTGACTTTGTCTTTTAGTTATAAGTTTAACTGAAAGTATTTATTTTTATTTTTATTGATTTAAAAGGTTTTTTATTTGGTCTGAGAGAAGGCTAAAGAAAGAAACTATAATTTTATTAAAAGAGACTGTGACCTCTGAGTTTGTTTTGGTCTTTCTTCTCAGAGTACTGAGTCAGATAGGAAATAGGTACCAAACTCATTTACTTTTTATACAAGTTATTTTTGACACGTAAAAGTGTTTAATTTTAACAAATTCAAAGAAATATAAATTGAAATGTCAATAAAAAAAAAGTGTAACATTTCTATCACGTGATCTTTCATTATATAAATCAAGTTAGTATAATTGATTGGAGCTCTTAGGTATTTTTTGAAAACTAAACTTGTCAAGTAAGTAGGTAAATGACTTACATCACGAGTTACAGTCAACCTAAGCATCGCCTGTCGTATTCTCACGAACTTAATGAGAATTAAGTGGTCAAAATAGTAATGATAATAATTTATCACCCTACACTTAGCAGACTCTTCAGAAACCTGCAATCTTGAATACCTGCAAGATTGTCAGTTTTTTTTTACAAAATGACAACTATACATCAACCGTCACCTCACACACGAGTGCAGCAACCACTGCATGAACACTGCCTCATGGACAGACACACTCATCATCACAAGATCTGGACACACCATCATCTCACCATAATTTAACCAATTTCCAGGGCTAGTACTTGCCTTCGGCCCGTACTATCCCAAAAAGCCGGTGCAAAGCCGAGATACGTAAGAGTTAAAAAAAAATATAATAATATTTTTAAATGTTTTTTTTTTTTTAGGAGATTCTCCTTTCTTTTGTTTTTTTTTTGTTTCAAATTTGAATCGATGATTCTTTTTTTGTTTGGTAGGTCATGCTTCAGAGATGGTCCCATAATTATAAATTTTATTTACTTTGCTTGCGTAGTTTTTTTAGTTTCCCACTTAGTTTATGTAACTGCGTCACTGTAAGTAGTATGGTGGTGGTAATGGTAGTATGGTATTTGGTGGTATGGTAGTGGTATTCGAATTTGTGTGGGGTAGGTACTAGGTACCACAACTAAAAAGTGAAAAACAATAGTCGGTGTCGGTTTTGGAAGTCGGTGGCAAAAAACGAAAATTGAAAAGCAAAGAAACCGACTTCCGAAATTAAAGTAATTTTTCACTTTTTTGTGTTTTTTTTGGAAGTCGGTTGTTTTTATTGGTAAAAGTATTTTTTAAATTAAAAATATAATTAATAAGTATTTAAATGGAATAAAGGGGATAGTTAATGATAATAATAGTCCTCCACACCTAATTTCCTAATCATGGTGGCCAATCTCAGCGGAGACCATAGACGCGGGAAAAAAAAAAAAAATACAAAAGTCATTTATTCAAACTAGGCTGAGAATCAACACTTTTTGAGTAACATAAGACTGTGCCCCAAAACGCCCGACCTTCACCACTTCCTAGTGCTTTAGATGGGAAGAAGAAATGGCGCAACAAACTCCCCAGCAGCATTATTGCACTAGTGTAAAAATGTTACATAATAAGCAAGGTAGTCCATGGTGCACCAGACGTAGATTTTAGTAGGTATACCTATCATGTTCATGAAGGTAATTAACCATTGAATTGCATTTGATCAAAGTGAGAATTAGTATCGAAACAGTAATTAATACAGTTGGCTGAAATTGATTAACTGTTTAGAGTTGAACGTTGTATGTTGTTGCAAAGTTTGACTTGGATCAAATCAAATCAAATCAAATCATTCGTTCGAATCGATCGTTTTGTGACTATTGATTTGATACCTGCTATACTCCATTTGAAATAAGATTAGACGTATAGATAAGCCTTTTTTACATTCCGTTCAACCGATTTTGAATTCTATTGCGTTGGTGGCATGACAAATGGCAGCCGCAGTAGATAGTTGGTATTGTGTAACTTTTTTTGCTTTTAATGCTATCCTTATGTCTACGGTATAGAAGTCAAAATCGGTTGAACGGACCGTAAAACGGCTTGTTTTAATGTCTAATCTAATTTCAAATGGGGTATAGTTAAGCTTATTTATTAGCTTTAGCAAATCCTAACTCATATTATAAATTTGTTACGCTTTCACGCTAAAACGGCTGAACAGATTTGGATGAAATTTAGTACATGGGTAGAACATGACCTGGGTTAGGACATAGAATACTTTTTATTCTAAAATTCCCACGGCATCGATACTTATGCAGGTGAAACCGCGGGGCGCGGCTAGTAAATTGACAGTTCAAAGTCAAAGTCAAATCATTTATTTCAAATAGGCACTTAAAAGGCACTTTTGAACGTCAAAATTTACAGGAAAATAAAAGTCGCTCTAGTAGACGCCGCCGCCGCCCCTTCCAGGCAGTTTCGCATGGAGAAGAATAGGCAAGAAATTCCACAATAAAATTATAAAATGTTTTACAATATTATATACATTAGTTATATTTTTTATATAATTTTCGTTTGTTGTTCAATCATTGATACTTTTAAAGAATTAATTATTTTCAATCTCACTTTAGGGATTTAACATATTGACCGCCTCAGTCGGATTAATACGACAACATGTTTTCGTTCCCGTACTCCTCCTATGTTCGTTTAGCTATCAAGCAAAAACACAGCTTTGAAATACCTAATCTAGCTACACTAACTGGCACTACATTATTAGATTTTATCGTAGTTAAAATTAAACTACTATAATTTGTTAATATGTTAACTGTTTTAATACCTAGTATATTTGCCAGTAAAAAGTTAGTTCATTGATATCATTAAAATAGTAAGTATGTACAAGTTTAAGAAATTGCGATCACCAAGCCGTCGCGCGTCGTCTGTCGAGCAAATGTAGTGATTGCAACGATTTCCATTTAAAACAAAATGATGTTATGTTATTTTTTTAAAGATCTTCAAAAAATGTCTCCTCTAATCTGCCTCTCTGGTTCAGTGGTCGCAAGCACTTCTGTAGAGCAAGAGGTCCTGGTTTCGATTCCCAGGTCGGGAAAAGTGTTATTAGGCTTTTTCCATCAGGAATTTCTCAGTAGCAGGCCGGAGTTTGGATTTTCGCCTGGTTGATGGCAATAGGCTCGCCCCCTATTACTAGTCAAATGTGGGTTTACTAAGGTACAACTCTTCCTAACCTTTTGGAGATAACAGGCACGATGTTGTGTTATTCTTACTATCCTTACTAATAAAACTAAATTAATTGCGCCGCAAAACTAAATTCTGTGCCTCCTGTGACAAGTGATACAAGTAAAAAATCAACACTTTACAGGAGAACAAAAATAAGATTTTAAAAATTCCAGTTCGTGGACTAAGTGGGCTAGGCTAGACATAAGTACCTTATTTTGTAGATAAAAACATTCACTTTCACTGTGCATTTTAATTTTTATGTTACATATTATAGTTCTAAAGTAATTCATGAAAAACCTGTAAGTTGTACCTTTTTGTATTTCCAATATGTGCTAAAATTACGTCATAAATTATACAAGTACAGTTTTATTATGTTGCACCTATAAGTTGTCGATAAATATACTGAAAAATAAAATGTGAAAATTAATAGAATCGCTCTTATACCATGAAGCACGAAAACAAATGTGTGGAGCAATTACTTTTAGGGGTTACAACTTGACATATAACTAAATTCACGATTTTTTGGCCAAAATCCTGGCAGTTGTATCCTTTTGCACCCAACTATCTCCGAAACTATAGCAGATAAAAGAACGTGAGTTAGACCAAAAAAAATCACAAAAAGGGTACAACTCGATTAAAATCACAGGAGGCACAGAATTAATTCTACCAGCTCCTAGACTAGTGATGTATAAAAATAGCCCAGAATACCGAAGCATCTAAATATATAATACGTTACCTGAAAATATAAGATCCACAAAAACACTGTGCATATTAAAATTTAGACTTAAGTCATTATTGTTAGAATAAAGTTATTATAGTAATAAAGAGTTTATGGAAGATAAGAAGCTAAAATAAAACATAAATGTTATGGCTATAATGATTTTATTAATGTTACTTACTTTAAATTTCAAATAACTTTAATTAATATAAATTAAATTAAATATTATGTTAAAAAGAGATTAATTAAGTAGTAATAATAATGAATGTTGTGATATTTATATCTAGTTACCTATGCCATATAATGTTAACTTCTAACCCTTTTATTCATAAACGTTTCTTAAAGTTAAAGAGACGTATAGGCGTCGAAAATGTATGGTTAAACAGTTGCTAATTCATAACTTAACTTTATGCAGCGTTTATGAATAAGGCGGTAAATATTTAGCCTAGATTTAAGTTACACATACTTGCTGCGCCCTAACAGGGTCATGGACTTATAAGTTTTAGCCTAGCCTGTAACTGAGTGTACATTGTGGAAATAAATAAATAATATAATAAATTCGAAAATAACTCTGTCTGAATGTCTGTCTCTCTGTATGTTACCTTTTCACGCCTAAACCACTGAACGGATTTCGATAAAATTTGGCATGGAAATAGATGGCATTCCGGGAAATGACCTAGGCTACTTTTCATCGAGATACCACGCGGGCGAAATCGCGGGCGGCAGCTAGTGTTTAATAAAATACAAATAAATCGTATTATCTCGATGTATCACCTAACAACAAATGCTTGTAAGAGTGCCCTGATTCAATGGCACCTTAACTTGGATTATATATAACGCAACTGAAGAATTACTAACTCATCCAAAATAGTCCATCCCTCTATTTTCCCGACACATTTATTAACGATTTTTTTCATTTTTAACCGACTTCTTCAAAAAGGAGGAGGTTCACAATTCGTCTGCATGTTTTTTTTTTTTTTTTGTATGTTTGTTACTCGATTTCTCCGCCAATTATGAATCGATTTTGATGATTCTTTTTTTGTATGGTAGGGCATGCTTCCGAGGTTATCCCATATAAATTTTATTAACTTTGCTTGTGTAGTTTTTGAGTTAGCTTCAATATTACGTATTTTTCCCACTTAGTTTATCTAGACGATGTTTTCATTTACTCCTTCACTGTCATTTACATCAGCTAGTGGTATTAGAATTTGTGTGGGGTAGGTACCACAACTAAAAAGTGAAAAATAAAAACTTTTTACAAAAAAGTGTGTTTTTCAAAAGAGTGTTTTTTTTTGAAAGTCGGAATTTTTTTTTGTAAAAAGTTTTTTCTTCTTTTTTTTTAATTCTCTGAATCTATCATTGATTGTAATGTTATGCCCTATCCCTTCACATTTACTTTATAACTCATTAAGTTTATGTACCGTGTGGTGGGACTCTGGTGATCTGCTATACAGTTATTCCTAGTGCAGACAGCAGTCTCTCACAAACTAGTGTCACGTAGCTTTTTATCTTGTCAAAATTATAAGATCCCATTGTTTGTGAAGAGAAAATAAATTATTTGAATTTGAATAACTTTTTTATTAAAATACTCTTTTAAAATTATGAAAACATTTTCCAATTTTTCCTTACTACTACAGTCGACTTTGCTCGCGTGAAAATAGTGATTTTCCGGGATGAAAACATCTCTTTATATGCTAATCCGGGATACGTTCTACCTTGTACCAAATTCCGTCCATATCCGTTGGACCCGTAACCCGTAATAACGTGATTGAGGTAGTGCCTTATATCGGAACTTTTACTTTATTGGATTAGTTTTGTTGTTTTTTCCGTTATATTTTTTCTTGTCTAGACTCACAAGAGGGAAAAATCTATACATCTGTACACGTACATAAAATTCAAGTGTCTGAAATGGCTAGTCTGATTTTAACGGGACTTTCACTAGCAGATAGCTGATGATGGAGTAATTTAGTACGTTTTATTTTAGAAAAGGAATTAGTGTAGAATTAGGGAAGAATTAATTTACTGTTTGTCGAAAACTTTGGTACCTACCTACTTACGTTTTGTTGGGAATAATTGTAATTCTAGCCTTCTAGACTATACCTACTACTTAGGTACCTACACCCTCTGCTTATACAGGGTGTTAGGGTAGACACCGTTATACTTGAAAGTTGAAACTAGTGGTTTGGTGTCATCTATAATATACTTTTTCTATGGGACCAACCTTGAAATCGCGAAAAAAATATCAGCTGTTCCATACATTTATGTTCACTGAAATCGACAAAATGTATGGAAAAGCTGTTTTTTTTTTTGTGATTTCAAAGTTGGTCCCATAGAAAAAGTATATTATAGATGACACCAAACCACTAGCTTCAAGGATAACGGTATAACCCTTCGGGGAATACAGGCGTGATGTTATGTTACATTTAAACTTAATTTTACATTTAATAATACAATAATACCTACTTACTGTGCCCACCCATTTGAATCAAACTAGCGTGATAATAGACAAGCGTAAGATTCGGCGTCAGCTGTTGCGTTCAATAATAATGCTGTACATAGTACATTTAGTTAGTTTACTATAGTTATTAACTATAGTAAACTATGAACTATAGTTATTAATTAGTTATGTTTCTTTGAGGAGCTTTTAGCTTAGTAGTAACAGCCGCACGGGTCGATTACGCGAGCTGCAGTTGGTCCGTGGATGGGTGACCATCTTTACATACCGAGACGCCTCCGTGTTTCAGAAAGCACGTTAAGCCGTTGGTCCCGGCTGTCATTTGTAGATCTTTCACGACAGTTGTTACGTCGTCAGTATTCCGAAAGTCTGACAACCAATCTTACGAACGGGTATCGTATTACCCAAATACCCAGTTCCTGGGTTGTGGAGGACAGATAGGCAGTCGCTCCATGTAAAATACTGGTATTCAGCTGTATCACATACATAGAATGTACAACGTACATAGTTAGGAAAAGGCATAGATATCCGGGAAAAGGCTAGGCAGAACGATTTTCATCAGAATCGAATTTTTTCTTTTATTTTATCTTAACAATTTACACAAACGTTTCCTATTTAATTTACGCATTAAGTACAATTACCTATATACTCTTACTTCTAAAGCGAGTACCTACTACAGCAGTAACTCAATTTTATCCGCATATTATAAACGCGAAGCACCCATTGTCGGTAACAGCTGCCGACGCTGTTAGCGCTATTGGCCTCTCCCTAAACTACCACAAATTTTATCTCGCTTCCACCATACTACTCGCGGCCTGAGTAAGAACGAGATGGAGAAGGGTGCTGGCGGCTCTCAAGCCTCGAATAGTTTAGGTAATTGGTTTTTACGGGGAAAATAATTGTAATAATAAAAAAAAAAACATGAGACCTGCTTTATAGTTAGTTCAGTTATAATGCAAAGTTTCATGATTTAATTTGAAGATTTTTTAATACCACCGGTTTATATGTAGTTCGGTTTAGAGGTAACTTCGGTTTTTTTTTCCATAGAGGAAATTTTATGTAATCGTGTTTTTGCCAAACATAGGACCTAGCATCAATCCTCAAATTATTATGTTTATTTCAAAATTAATGCTGCAGTATTTTCGGCATAACGCAGGATCATGCTAAGCAATTTGAGCTCATCAAATCAAATCATTTATTTCTTTGCAAATATGGGTAAAATACATAGCTATTGTCATAAAGTTAGTTATCGATGTTTTGCCGTCACATGGGCATGCAAATCATATTCAGTTAATATCATTATAAAATAATGCCGTATTATTATAACAAATGTCACTGGCTTCAATATTAACTATGTCAATGGATACAATCACTCAGTGAGTCAGATTGAGAGTCCTTAGGTTTGAGCCCTGGCCGGGATTTTTTGTGATTTTTCTTATCATGTCTATCATATGTACCACATAATAACATACTCAATCTGCCTAGCCTTTTCCCAACTATGTTGGGGTCGGCTTCCAGTCTAACCGTTTGCAGCTGAATACCAGTATTTTACATGGAGCGACTGCCTATCTGACCTCCACAACCAAGCAACTGGGTCATATGATACCCCTTGGTTAGACTGGTTGTCAGACTTTCGGACTTCTGACAACCCGTAACGAATGTCAAAGATCCACGGTCGACAGCCGGGACCAACGGCTTAACGTGCTTTCAGCGGCACGGAGGAGTCTCGGTATGTAAATATGGTCACCCATCCACGGACCAACCCCGGCAAGCGTAGCTTAACCAGATGGATCGACCCGAGCGGCTGTTATTACTTAGCCACGAGCTCCTCCTCGCCTCATAATAACATACTGATATACAATAAAATAAATGTACTGGTTCTCAAAATATTTGCCACCGAACTCTTGCTCAAAACTGTTGCTAAGCCACCCGCTTAGCAACAGTTTTATAACAATATTTACAGGCACTGAACTTAGCTGAAACTACAGATGTCAAAAATGTACATTTCAAGTTGCTCACTGAGGAACGTATAAGTACTGGTTGCTTAGAAACCTGAAGGCCAATTCTCTAATTTAACGTACAAAGTGAAAATCATGCGACCGGAATGAGATGACATTATGAATAAATCAAAAAATGGTATTCTGCTTGCCTTAATAATCGGTTTGTTCACATTCGGTTCGCAATATCTTCGCAGTCTAGTCTCTTGGCGGTCGAGTTTGTTCTCGTTTGCGAAAATAAACATATTTTCATATTGGTTCAATGCACGCAGACGATATTGTGATATTTAGTGATTCTTCTGTTTAATTTTGGCATTACCTGACATTGCTATGCTTGACGTAAGTGATAACTCGAATTGAAACTCAAAGCATACATTTCAATTAAAACATTTACAGGCACTTTTGAATTATCAAAGAGTCGATCAGTCAGAAAGTTGAAGCTAGTTGCCCATTTCAAAACGTAGATCTCTATGGAGAAGAACGGGCAAGAAACTCAAAGTCACTCTTTTAAATATCGATATAGATATTACACGGCATTTAACGTAAACTAAGTATTGCACTATCAATGGTATAAAGGTGCGTTCAGACTATATAAAATAACATGTTATAGAACATGTTTCAGAATAATGTGGACCAAGGTTACATAATGTGGACGTGTTATAAAACACAAGTTATATAATATGTTATATAGTCTGTACGCACCTTTAACCTTTATCCTTTATTTTTCTAAATGCCGGTGTCGACTCCCAGTCTAAACATATGCGGCTGAATACTAAGCATTATAGTGTGGTGTTTCGAGTAAACCGAATATATATCGAGCTGCACAGCTGCGCCGGATATTACGAGTCTCATTTCAAAACTAAACATATATTCACACAAAGTATTAGGTAGATATTGTTAGTGTTAGTTAAGTCTGCAACAGTTATTTTTATGAATGAGTCAATCAATCTGCCTAGCCTTTTCCCAACTATGTTGGGGTCGGCTTCCAGTCTAACCGGATGCAGCTGAATAACAGTATTTTACATGGAGCGACTGCCTATCTGACCTCCAGAACACAGTAACTGGGTAATACGATACCCCTTGGTTAGACTGGTTGTCAGACTTTCGGGCTTCTGACGACTCGTAACGACTGTCAAAGATCCACATATGACAGCCGGGACCAACGGCTTAACGTGCTTTTCGAGGCACGGAGGAGTCTCGATATATCAAGATGGTCCATCCACGGACCAATCCCGACAAGCGTAGATTTACCTGATGGATCGACCCGTGCGGCTGTTATTACTTAGCCACGAGCTCCTCCTTCCTATTTTTATGAATGAGTCAATCAATCGAGACTTACGCGGGTGAAACCGCGGGACGCAGCTAATTCTGCCCACCCCCCAAAACAAAAGAAAATGCTACAAACAAAAATACATCACAGCCACGTTACCTCAAAGGTAGGTACATACCGTCTGAGTGGACATTATTTCGGGTCAAACTCCCCATTGTTTCCACAGAATAAGGACAACTGAGGGGTCATAATTAACCACTGGCCTAAAGGAGGGTAATTTTTGACCCGCACTAACGTATTTAGGGGAGTTTCTCTTGATGTTGTATTTTTCTAATGAACGTTGGAACATTGAAGTGGTTTTATTCAACTGCCTCGTTGGTTAAGTGGTCGCAAGCGCTACGTCTGAGCATGAGATCCTGGGTTCGATTCCCAGGTCGGGCAAAGTATTATTGGGTTTTTCAGTCAGTAATTTCTCAGTAGCAGCCCTGAGTTTGGATTTGTGCCCGGTTGATGGCAATGGCCCTTTTACATGGGACTAAAAAATTACCGGCGAAATGTGGGTGTACTAAAGATACACCTCTGTCTTACCCTTCGGGGATTACAGGCGTTAACATTTTTTGATTCGGGGAATGTTTTAAGCTAACGTCTAGGGTGTTTATTTATAAAAGTTGCTTAAAGTTAAGGGACGTTCACACGTCAAAAATGGATGGTTAAACAGTCGCTAATCATTATATAACTTTATGTAACGTTTATACAGCGTGTAACAAAAATCCTGTCTGATCCGGGTGGTGTTGTTAAGAATCATACTGAGAGTACATTTAAGTGGCTTAAGAAAAAAAAAAAAATTGCCACAATTTTTTTTATGGGGAATTTTACCGGTTTTTTAAATGGGGCGCGGGCGGCTGTCGTTTAGCGGGTGTTTACAAGTAATAACATACTATAAGACCTTTACAGAAAATTTGCTAATTTATAATGAAATTGGGGTAATTTTGGTAGGTACTAAAAATGACACCTTGACAATTCAAAAGTGCCTGTAAATGGTTTAATTGAAATAAATGCTTTGAGTTTGAGTTTGAGTTTGAGAATTTCAAATTGCAATAACTTTTTTATATCCATTTTTTTTTTTTCAGTTAATATTATTGCAGCACCTATGTGCCCCTTTCGGATCGCACACGGTTTTCGTTACATGATATATATGTATATAAACCTACCCGTAGACCGTTTGATAATATCGTTATGTACATTTCTAACGACAAGGATAATGTACATTAAGTGGGAACGTTCTAATGAACATAACATTATAACATCACGCTGTGTTTCCCCGAAGGGTTCGGCAGAGATGTACAGTCACGGACTTTAATTGATGAGCCACTTGGCACTGTTCGCATTTTAGTCGTGTAATGCAAATCGGGCTTAGTCGGTTATACTCGTACATCCAGACACGGAAAGTCATGTCTTCATATTATAGAAGAAGAAAATTATATTTTAATATCTTTACCGGTTGGCTAACCTGAGAGCCAGAACTACAAACTTGACAGCAGAGTGACTATCCAAAGTCAACCAATTGCAGGTCTAGCAACCGTAACCTAGCGACGATTGTTTTAGCGTAGCTATAGTAACGTTAGCGTACGGAGAAATTTGAATTAGTCATTTTGTCAAATTCGAAAATAATGTCTCTGACATCGACATTTCAACTGTCACTGTCTTCGCATAGGTTTTCAAAATTATCGAGTTAATGAGCTCTGATTTAAAGGAGGTCAGTATCAATTAGATTCGATAAACTTTGTATTTATTTTTTATTGAGAACTTATTAGTCAACCTCTATGGATAAGACTATTTCCGATTACTAGTAATTTGTCAACTTGTTTACGAGCATGCGATTTGAGTTCGTGTTTAATTGTGTAATCTCGTAAATGTATGAAACGGCCAAATTGAAAAGTTTGAAAGTGGCTTATCAATTAAAGTCTGTGACTGTACCTATAGTACCCTCACATTTAGCCAGTTATGTTTAAGTCCAATATTATTACTAGCTTCATTATCAACGCTATCTATAGAACATACACACATAACCAAATCTATAAAAAAAAGCAACTTCTGAATTCTGATACAGCCACAGCCAATTTTCAGTGCAAATATAACCATTTTCATTCGAATACAAAAACTTTACCAATTTAACTTCACCGAGTGAAATGTTTCCAATAGGCACCTATATATTTTTGGTAAAAAATTAAGATCCAACGAATAATTCTTGTGGGTACCATAAATTCCGCCTAGGTCTCCAGGGAAAGAGATTTTTTGGCTAGAATTTGGGACGTAATTTTCTCTTGGCTTTGGCTAAGATTTCTCTAAGGTAAGTTGAGTTAGGAGGGTTTTGTGACAGTTAAGGGCCTACCCTACCTCAAATTGCTTAGCACGCTAGCTTTAATTTTGAAATAAATATATGTTAAAGTTGAGGATTGATGCTAGGTCCTAATAGGATATTTGGCGATAATACGACTACATAAAATTTTCTCTATACAGGGTGTTAGGGTAGACACCGTTATCCTTGAGACTAGTGGTTTGGTGTAATCTATAATATACATTTTCAATGGGACCAAACTTGAAATCGCGAAAAAAAAATCTGCTGTTCCATACATTTGTGTTCACTTAAATCGACAAAATGTATGGAACAGCAGATTTTTTTTTTGCGATTTCAAAGTTGGTACCATAGAAAAAGTATATTATAGATGACACCAAACCACTAGTTTCAAGGATAACGGTGTCTACCCTGACACCCTGTATAAAAAAATAATACCAAAGTTACCTCTAAACCGAACTATAAACCGCTGGTATTGAAAAAATACTTCAAATTGGATCATGAAACTTTGCATAATAACTGAACTGAGGAAAGCAGATCTTATGTTTTTTATTTTTTAAGTATCATTATTTTCACCGTAAAAAGCAATTACCTAAACTTTTCGAGGTTTGAGAGCCGCTATCACCCCACTCCGTCTCGTTCTCAGGTCGCGAGTAGTACGGTGCGAGCGAGATAAACTCTGAGGCCCTACCTCAGAGTTTATCTCGGCCGTAAACTAGATATTTATCTGTAATATGGCGAATTTCAAAAATGACACTAAACGGGATCAGCTTATCTAAATCGATGAAACTGAACGCGATCAGGGGGCTTAAAACAGTCACTTTGGCAGAATTATAATAGGAAAATATTATGAATCATCGTAAAATGTCACAAACTGACAATTCATAATATGATCTGCGTGCGATTCATATTACGAAATAATTAATCTGTTTGACAGTTTTCTATGGAGATTAGTAAAATGGTCCAAATAATATGAATGGCTTTTGTGTCAAATCAGAAGAATTGCTAGTGACAACTGGAAATTCAGGAAATTAAATGCTTTTAGAGGAATAGTTAATGTGACCGTTTTGACCCACAGTACATCGGATACATGCAAGAGTTGTCAGTTTCATAATTGTTACGGAATATTGACATTGACAATTGTTGAGCGCGGTTTAGATGTGCTGATAGCGTTTAGTTTAATTGGTGAAATTCGCCCTTAGTCGTGTTACCCAGTAGCTGTGTGGTTGTGGAGGTTAGATAGGCGGTTGCTCCATGTAAAGTACTAGTATTCAGCTGCATCCGGTTAGACTGGAAGCCTACTCCAATATATGTAGTTTGGAAAAGGCTAGGCGATTTGATTTTTTTATATATACAACGTGCCGCTACAATGGTGACATTAATTTAACACACTTAAACTAAATCCGTATTCGTTTTATGAAAATATTTGAATTAAAATTTCATTAAACGTTATTATTTATTGATTTATTTTCAGTTTTCTAAATTACCATCTTGGAGAAACCTGTACTTAAAGAACTGTAGCGAAGAGGTCATTTGCCGGGGTCACGGATCATACGTAGGTGACTAGAAGGAAAGCCGCGCAATTTCTTAGAAATTATGCCGAAAAATCCAGCCGGTAGGTAGCTTCATGAATGAATCTTTTACACAGAGTGATCTCAATTTTGGTTATGTTTTTATTATTTAGTTTGTTTGAAAATGTAAATTTTTAAATTTACGAATTATTTTATTTTATTATAATATTTATTTTTACTGGCCACTAGCCCTACCCGTGTGTTAAATTAATGTCGCCATTGTAGCGGCACGTTGTATATCTATGTAAGTTTACTAATACCTAAGTGAGATTTGTGTATGGAATAAAAACCAACCTTTTTAAGGAAAATTCTCACCAACAGAGGTCTGGCTTGTTCTTTGGCCAAAGAATTAGCATTGCCATTCAACGTGGCAATGCTGCCAGTCTTCTGGGAACGTTTCCGGATGACAGCGATGCGGACGAATACTTCGACGCCTAAATGTCCCTTTGTTTTTATATTTATTAGTATAGTTAGTTAGTCCTTTTAGTTTTTTATGTAAATAGTTAGTTGTGTTATGTAACATTCTGCAATTAACATATTCTACACCAAATTGCAAATAGTATGAAATTCTAGAAATGTAAAACAATTTCCACCAAAAACAAAGCAAAAACTACTGTTCTTCGTAATGGCAACACTGTACTGGTCTTATTTTATTTTCTCCTTGCTGCAAGTGCTTACTAATGAACGAAAATCAGACACTCGAGGCGGTAGGGAAGTCTCTCATCTTCCCGGAATTGTAACAATAGGGACTTAGGTTTGTCTGAGAAATTCTAAGAGATTTAGAATAATTCTGACGTAGGTCAGAATTATTCTATTGTAAAACGCAAGGTCTCTTTGTCTGATGGTCTGATAAGGCCGACGATCTGTTGCCTGCATCTTAGTCTATGCAGGATAAAAATAGTCTATGTCCTTTTCCGGTTCATGCTCTACACATGTGCCAAATTTCATCCAAATCCGTTCAGCCGTTTTAGCGTGAAAGCGAAACAAAGAAACAAACTCACTTTCGCATTTATTTATTATTAGTGAGGATCAATAAAGTACTCGACAATACTAGAGCCTCCCATTAGTGAAAGAGTTTTCGAAATTGGATCAATAGTTCTTAAGATTACCCGCTACATACAAACTCATACCTGTAGATATTAATGTAGATATTGGTGCCGATTCTGTTGTTCACAAACTAAACTAAATTTAAGTTCAGTGCATCTTTTTCTTTCTATTTCATTAAGAAAAGGACAGAAGATAAATTTTTGTTTAGTCTTGTCAAACTGTCACTACTCCAAACAAGTTTAGATGCGATTAAAAACTTGCCTATTAAAATTACGTCAATTTACGTCAGGCGCTGATTAATTTGACAGGACTAAACTAAAATTTATCTTCTGTCCTTTTCATAATGAAATAGAAAGAAAAAGATGCACTGAACTTAAATTTAGTTTAGTTCGTGAACAAGGGAATCGGCACCATTATAGATTGATAAACAACTAACTATTTAAACTAGGTATACTTTTGTGCAGTTAGCTTTTAGTACATGAATTAGTCCACGTGAACGGAGCCCTGGGCACAGCGCTAATTGGAATTAAATTGTTTATTAGAGGATTTTACACTATCACTAATCCATACTAATATTATAAATTCCAAAGTAACTCAGTCTGTCTGTCTGACTGTCTGTATGTTACCTTTTCACGCCTAAACCACTGAACGGAATTCGACAAAATTTGTCAAGGAGATTGATGGCACCCTGGGGAAGGAAATAGGCAACTTTTTATCGACATACCGCGCGAAGCCACGGGCGGAAGCAAGTATTATAATAAATGCGAAAGTAACTTTGAATGTCTGTTGCCTTTTTACACCCTAATCGCTAATCGTATTTTGATGATACACATATATATATATATTTTTTTAAACGTTGCCCCACACTAGGATTTTCTTCCTGTATCGTGGGTGCGTTTACAAACATAGAAACTCACATACACTAACACCCAGACCCGGAACAACTACTTGCAGATCATACAAATATTTGTTCCGTGCGGGAATCGAACCCACGGCACGTTGCGCAGCAGTCCATCGCTCAGCCACTGCGCCAAACGTGTCGTGTATTTATTTGCACACAGGTAGACTATGACCCGAGTCTTCTTCTTCATAATTGTCGATGGCTATCTAATGTCAGCCCAGAATTCGGCAGAATTCGGCTACGTGTTTCGAGGAGCTCGTGGCTAAGCAATAACAGCCGCACGGCCGATCCATCAGGTTAAGTTACGCTTGCCGGGGTTGGTTAGTGTATGAGTGACCATCTTAACATACCGAGACTCCTCCGTGCCTCGGAAAGCACGTTAAACCGATGGTTCCGGCTGTCATTCGTGGATATTAGACAGTCGTTACTGGTTCGAATTTTGGGCTTCTGAAGGAGCCGAAAATTCTAACAACCAGTCTTACCAAAGGAGTGTTGTATTACCCAGTTAATGTAAAATACTGGTATTCAGCTGCATCTGGTTAGACTCGAAGCCGACCCCAACATAGTTGGGAAAAGGCTAGGCAGATTGATTGTTTCGCCGTCAGTTCCTGAAGCGGTTAGATGACAGGACATGCAAGACTGTCTCATCGCTTGCAAAAAAGCACCACATTTACACTCCAGGAAGGTTATCTATGAATCTTCACCTGAACAAGTTTTCCTTGCTTCAGCCAATTCCTTGCAATGACCGAGCTACATAGGATACTTTTATCCCGGTAGTACCTACGTTGGAAGTTTTATGTTACTGGAATAATCCTTAAAGTGGACTCATTGTATGTGAGCCATGGCGACTGTCGCTAGTTCTCGTGGAATAATTTCCGACCTCCACGTGAGCGAAGCCGCGGGCAAAAACGAGTGTTTTATAGTTTTGGCATGGACATAATTATTTGTACATACATTTATTCCAAACCACATCATTAGACCGAATTTGTACCAACATGTTTTGGACCAATAAATACAGCGTTTACCTTGTTTAAATATTTTATGTTAGATTATTTAGAGTTTGAAACTTTGATGAAATTAATTTAAGTAAGTGTTCATTTTTTCATGGGGAATATATCGTGCTGAAAAGACAGCAAGCTTGATAGGGATACCTTCTCACTTTGAGGGTTGAACGTGGATTAAAAACATTCAAAATTAAAAGTACACATTCAACCCCCAAGGGGTTGAACGTGGACAACATTTAGAGGTTGAACGTGGACAGGGGTTGAGATTCTAGGGGTTGAATGTGGACTAATCCCTCTGCATTCGGCTTTTTGTTTTTGTTTTGTTGTTTCTTGTCATTCGCCAATGTCGTAACAACAGTAATGTATTACGCGTACTGTCTATGGTATTACGCAATATTGTCTTTGGTTGCTGTCCTTAACCTCAACCACTAAGTCTGTTATTAGGCCTCTTTTACGGAGACGCGGGGCGTCGAGCGTGGCGTTCAGCGGCGCGGCCCGCACTGAATTCAAACATTATGGCGTTGTATGAGTGCGTTTACGGAGAAGCGTTTTTTCACGCGTTTGCTTGAAATGGGGCGTTTTACGCGGCGGGGCACGCAGCGTTGCCCGCCGCGTTGCCCACCGCGTGCTTCGCTATACGCTTGACGTTACGCGGCGGGCGCAGCGGCGGGCATCGCCACTCTTCCTGCCACGCATCTCTATGAACAACATCGTACATTGCCATATGTTTGTGTTTACGCTTGCGATGGTAAGTGCCGCTTCATGCGCCGCCTCTCCGTAAACAGAAAAAACGTGCGACGCGCCGCGAAAGCCACGCTGCACGCGCCGCCCAACGCCCTGCATGTCCGTAAACGAGGCCTAAGACCTAAACTGTCAAACTTTTATTGATTGAATGCGAGGCTTTTGGCTAATTTGAATGTATGTTTTGTCTTTTTATTTTTTTGTTGTAATGTGCGTTTTGTTTATGTAGAAGAATCAATTTTTCTTTCTTTCTTTCTTAACACAATTAATTTTTTCTAGGAATCTTACCACCATTGTTTCTTCAAGAGTATTTATAATTATATTAGCTGGCTGCCCCGGCTTCGCACGGGTGTAGCACTAAGTACTTATCTACGGCGCACCTATCTACCTACCCTACCCTACATACCTACCTACCAACCCTACCCTACATACCTGCCTACTTAATTCTACCAAGATATAATCAAAAAAGCCATTCTATACATAATGTATGAGAAAACTTGAGAATTTTCTTCATATTTTTTTTTCTCGTAAATTTTTCCAATGTTTTAATAGTTATTCTGCTATTCTGGGCGCAGACAAATCAAAGATCATCAAAATTGGTCCAGCAGTTCTCGAGTTATAAGTGTTAGAACAAACCCGACTTTGTTTTATATAGAATATAGATATTTAGATAGAAGATTTTTTATTCAGAAGTTAAGTCCATGTCACTGATAAAAAAAAGAGATAAAAGACAAGACAAGAAATATATCAAGAGGTGATATATTTTTACCTCTTTCTGTTTCGAAAGAAAGCCTATTTTTTCGCAATTCTTCGTAGTACATTAATTTGATTTATTTATAAGTATGAAATATGTCTTTGGTGCTTAGCCTACCTTATACAATAAAATGCCTGAGACTTTTTTTTGCAAATATACTAGTTATTAAAAGCCTAATACTCAAAGTAAAAAATATCTCAACCAGCAGGGTCGATTGCGTAACACATTTCCAAAAAAGTAGCTCAATGAATATTGTTGAATTAATAAATTTTAAGATTGTGTTATGCATTTAAACCGTTGTTTTAGAGAAAATGTTGTATTTAAACGTATACAGGGTGTTAGGGTAGACACCGTTATCCTTGAAACTAGTGATTTGGTGTCATCTATAATATACTTTTTCTATGGGACCAACATTGAAATTGCGGATAAAAAATCAGCTGTTCCATACATTTTTTTTTGCGATTTCAAAGTTGGTCCCTTAGAAAAAGTATATTATAGATGACACCAAACCACTAGTTTCAAGGATAACGGTGTCTACCCTAACACCCTGTATATTTAACTAGCTGATGCCCGCGACTTCGCCCGCGTGGATGTTGGTTATCATATACCACTAAAACCTTCCTCAAGAACCACTCTATCCATTGGTGAAAACAGCATGAAAGTTGGTGCAGAAGTTTTTGAGTTTATTGCGAACAGACAGACGCGGCGGAGGACTTTGTTTTATAATAATGTAGTGATAATGGTCTGCACTTCTTGAAACAAATAATTGTTTCAAAAACTGCAGACTATTAAATTTTTATAATAATAGGTCTTTACCTATGAAATTGCCGTTTTGTATGAAAAAATTTAAACGAATTTTTTTCATGAATTTTTTATTTGTATTAATCGAAGTAATCACCCATGCAATCAATGCATCTTTGCCATCGCAGTGGCAGTTTATTGATGCCCTTCTTAAAGAAATCAGCTGGACGGGAGGCAACAAATTCTTCAAAGGCATTTTGTACTACCTCTCGGGTATTGAATTTTTTTCCCGCCAAGAAGTTATCAAAATTCTGGAAAAAGTAGTAGTCTGTAGGCGCAAGGTCTGGTGTGTAGGGCGGATGACGGAGAGCTTCCAACCCCAGTTCTTGCAACTTGGAGACCGTCTGCTGTGCAGTATGAGGTCGCGCGTTGTCGTGCAGGAGCAGCGGAGACGAGCGATTGACCAATGCTGGTTGGAGATGCGCCAGCTTCTCCATCATTGTGTTCAGTTCTTCACAGTACACATCTGCAGTAATGCTCACCCCGTTTGGTAAGAAGCTGTGATGAATCACACCGGCGCTAGACCACCAAACAGTGACCATCACTTTTCTAGGGGTAAGTTTTCGTTTAGGGCATTGTTTAGGTGCTGAACCAGGATCCAACCAACTTGCTGAGCGCTTGCGGTTATCAAACAGAATCCATTTTTCATCGCAGGTAACAATGCGGTTCAAAATTCCTTCATTTGTGTGTCTGTTGAGCAGTGCAAGGCACGTCTCGACGCGTACTTCGCGCTGGCGATCATTGAGTTCGTGGGGCACCCATTTGTCAAGCTTTTTTACCTTGCCAATTTGACGCAAATGGACCAATATTGTTTTGACGCTAACGTCGAAAGCTGCTGCTAATTCAGCCGTAGATTGTGTATCATCAGCTTCCACAATCGCCTTTAATTCGTCATTGTCGACCAAAGTCTTCGGACGACCGCGAGGTTCATTTTTCAGGTCGAAATTTCCAGAACGGAAGCGAGCAAACCAATAACATGTGGTGCGTTGGTTTGTAGTGTTAGCTCCGTAAACGTCGTTGATGTTGCGTGCCGCTTGTGCCGCGTTGCTGCCACGACGGTACTCATATTCCATAATTACTCGAATTTTTAACGTATCCATGATGACGAAAAAGATTGAAATGCGATGAAAATGTAACACTAATCAATAAAGAAATGACTACTTTTGGAAAAAAAAATCCATGTTTTTAAAATAAAATTAATTTGAAATTAGAATTCTTAGCCAAACAAAAATTATTTTGATTTGAAATGGCCAGTACTGCAGAACGGCAATTTCATAGGTAAAGACCTAATATAAATGCTTACAACTTATTTATTCCTGCATGCGTAGCGTGACCTCTATAGAAACGGTTTTTGTCGACGGAAGAATAGACAAAATGACGGATTCACAATCACAATCTGTCATTTTATCTATTCTTCCGTCGACAAAACCCGTTTCTAAGGTGGTCATGCTACGCGTGCTGTAAGGTACCTATATATATGTTTATATTATATGTTTTTGATTTGTATTTTACCCAAACTATGTATGTGTGTCAGTTTTAGTTTGTATTTGGTTCTGTACAACGCCTTTTTTTTTGTTGAGCGTGGGAAATCATCAGATGTCTTCTCTCGCTCTGGGCGGAGCGGAAGGGCGTGTCAGATTTTTACTGAGTAAAACCCTTCTTTTTACTGAGTTCCTTCAGTTGTCTGTTGCCAAGGATCCCGGTATTCCTTACGAACTTTCCCGCAACCCTGCCAGGCATCGGTCCTAGCGGGCCCCGCCAAATTGTGCTGACGGCGGCGGTTAGGGGCGTGAGGTCTGTACAACGCCTTAGGATTACATTCTGTAATGTTGTGCAAGAAAAAAAAATAAAGTCTTTCAATCCGTTAATCATTCACTGAACTGTTTTATATGCAAAGAAGACAGCTCGAGGATTTCTTAATGGAGTTTTACACTTTTCCAAAACTTTTCTTTCTTACGCGATTCTTCTTAAATTGCCTTCACCTCATGGGAGTAATATATTACTTACAGACAACTTAGTATCGATTAAAACACATACAAGTTACACAATTTAGATTGTTTGCAACTTACTCCCCGATAGAACGGCGTGGAAAGTTGTTGAATTTGATTTTAATCGCCCTATTAAAGTTTGTGTACACTTTAGGAAACAATATTTGGGTGTGATTGGGATATTGCACCTAAAGGCATCTTTAGATACAGTGATTTAATGAGCATTAAATTCCGCGGTTTACTATTTTACACAAAAAGCCGTTTTAGCAGTTCCTTTAAGCTAATGATTCTTCGTAGGTAATGTTATCGTGTCATGTTTTTCGATAGCCAGCTTTCGTAACATTCGATGCTTATTATGTGCACGAGTTTGTCCTTTTATTTATTTTTTCCCATGGCAAGCTATCTTAAAACGATGTGTTTTTATTGAAAATGGTTTATTTCTCGTATTAAATTATAACTTTCAGGTATTGGTTTAAGCTTTAAGGTATTAAAACGTAATCGGCACCATTTTCTACATTATTGGAGCGTCAGCGTCGCCGCCGCATCATAAACAGAACTGGGTAAGTTCTGTTGTCAGTCAGTTGTCAAACGTGGAATTGTTAAAACCCAAAAGTCATTGAATAAAATGTCCCCTTTTAATGTTAACAGAATATTATTACCTATATCAATCAAATAATCGCTGGGACTTTTATTTTTGGTGTGAAAAATCGCTGTTTACGGTAGTGCGTCACGTAACGCACGCAAAACATTATGTTTATGGGTGCATAAAAGCAAAGGTTCGGGGTTTGTGGGGTTAATAGTTATTTTTCTAGCAATTTATTGTGAATTACTGTGAGTTCGATGACACAAACAGGCCAATATTACGACGTTAATCTCAGAGGCATGGACATTTACTCACAGATGCATGGAAATGGTTGTAAAAGTATGCCATAGAGGGCGGGATCATCGACTTTACGGTGAATGATAATTATAATGAATACTTACGCATAAGATTATGTTCTAACGTTTACATGTAGACGCTTCGGCGGGGCGACATATAAATCAAATAATATTCTGCTAGGATTAAAATATATTATTGCTAGGATTTAATAATATTCTACTAGGAGAATATTATTTTTATTTCAAACAATACAATACTATAATCTCGTAACAGATAAACACGTCCTTTAGTATCACCACTAAAAATAATTATCAGAGCCTTAACGCACTGTTTACTGAATATTCCCGCAATAAACGCTGGACACACCGTAAGGAACAGTCGTAACCGTAGTTTTAATTAACTTTTAACGTTAACTGGGCGATCTGTTTTTAGTTAATTGAAGGCAAGGAGAGCCTCGTAGGTAGGTCAATCGGTTTTAGAGGTTTAAAAGCTGTAACTTGCTACGATCTGTCCTGAGGGCCTAGAGATGCGAGCATGGGTCCCACCATAATTATAAAAAAATACTATAGCTATAATTAAAAAATCAAATCAAAGAAAATGCTTAAAAAGAAACTGACAGCCTTATTACTTGATAAGTGTCATTATTAGATTTATGATTTTTTAAATGACTTTTAAATGCACAACACAAATCTAGTGTGATTTAATATTTGACATTGTGTATTTCCTTATTATGCTCGCTTTAAACCCTACCATTATTTATTAATTTTTGGGATAATTTTAATTTGACTGACGATTTAAAAACAAATATATATTTTCGTAATTTATTTTTGTATAATTACGGTTGATCAAGTAAACACCTTTATTTCATTACCTATACTTTCTAAGCAAATAATTTAAAAACGATATTTTTTTATTTTATTCTAGAAGTGGCAATCGCTTTCAAAGCGTTTCGTATTTCTACAACGACTTTCAACAAGATTGACATAAGCTTTTCGGTAGCTTATGACAATCAAATACGTTTTTGACTTTCCCATCGGGAAATGAAATGAAATTGTTTATTCTGTAAATAGGATATTGGAATCACTTTTACACGTCATATTAAAAAATATTAAAAATAAGCTAGATGAGGTCGGCGTTTCCTATCTGAGAAGAAAGGCCGAAACAAACTCAGAGGTCACAGTCTCTTGTAAAGTCCAGACATAATCTTGGTCAAGCTAAATTCGAGTCACACAGATTTGAGTGGACCTGTCCAGTCAGTGCAAGCATTTGTCAGTAATGGCGGAGCTCAACTCAGAACTTAAGGAGGCCTAGATCAACTATAGTAGAATGGGAGGGGTAGCTATTATCATTTCCTCCGTACATCGCAAGCACCCTAAACCGTCGGTCAATAAGGCCAGTAAATCCATTATAAAATACAGTGGGGGTGCCGGGCGATTTGATTCACTCTGCGTCCAGCGCTCGGTGTGGTAACACGTCGTGTTCTGGTTTGCGACTGGTCAATCGTCATCCTGAGGATGCCTCGTTGAGAGGTGAAACACGAATACAGGTTTTTTTATGACTCTTGAGGAATAGTTAAGCGGAATAGGTTGCTAAATTTATCTACGTCTATTGTATTTAAAAAAGTTAGTCGTCAGATTTGAAGCTCCCAACTACGGACTTCCATAAATCCCCTAAAATTTCGTTAACTGTAGATTTCTAACAATAATACCAGGAAACATTCAACCGTTTCTGTATATTTAAACTTCTAATATAAGTTAACATGGCCTCTGGGACTGGATCGTGGGTTTGTGAGTTTTTGACCCACTCGACTACAAATATTTCTCCCCATGGGGGTAGGCAGAAGAGAGAGAGAAGATAGAGAGGGAGACTGTAGCTCGTGGTCAAGTAATAACAGCCAAACGGGTCGATCCATCAGGTTAAGCTTCGCTTGCCGGGGTTGGCCCATGGACCATCTTTACATATCGAGACTCCTCCGTGCCTCGGAAACCACGCTAAACCGCTGGTCCCGGCTGTCATTCGTGGATCTTTGACAATCGTTATGGGTCGTCAGAAGCCCGACAGTCTGACAACCAGTCTTAAGGGGTATCGTATTACCCAGTTACTGGGTTGTGAAGGTCAGATAGACAGTCGCTCCATGTAAAATACTGGTATCCAGCTGCATCCGGTTGGACTGTAAGCCGACCAATATTTGGGAAAAGGCTAGGCAGACTGAAAAACAATTCACTCAATAAAAAAATCTATTCAATTTTGATGTTTGAACATACCGTTTTAACCAGAGGCACAGATATAGCGAAATGAGCTCCATAGATACAATATAAGCCAGGACTTACTCTAGCTAACGAAAATGTAGGCAATACTGCATGCATAATGTATGTATATACCAGTGTACCTGCATGGCTTAAATTGCATGGCATAAATTGAAACTAGTATTCTGCACCAGTGAATATGCATAGTACAAAGGTTGTATTTCATCACTGACTCTCCTGCCTTTATTGATATTTTGATTTAAAAGAGTGTCCGTGGAGTTTCTTGCCCGTTTTTCTCTACCTAATGGTCTGGAATGGGCAACTAGCTTCATCTTTCTAACTGACCGACCCCTTGAAAATTCTAAAGAAGGTACCTGTAATACTGGTTTAATTGAAATAAATGCTTTGAGTTTTAGTTTCCAATCTATTTGGCTCGGTAACTCGGTTAGACTTCTTCATCCCCTCCGGATGTGTAAAATTTAATATTTGCGCACCATAAGTAATGGTAGAATGTAAAGGGCCCACTATAGTTATAAGACTATACAAATTGTAAACCTACATTCATGCGATTTGATTTTGCGACGGATTTGATTTGATTTGATTTGGATCTCGTCATCTGCCTAGCCTTTTCCTAACTATGTTGAAGTCGGCTTCTAGGCTTTTTTAATCGACATCAAAAAATGAAGGAGGCTCTCAGTTCCACTCGTTTTTCGTCGGATTTTTTTTTTAAAATCCATGTCCTCCGATTTCTCAAAAACGGCTGGATCAATGGCTGGAAAAAAAATTTTTTGTTTGAAAGGGTATGCTCTCCAGGGTCCCATATATATTTTATTAACTTTAATTTAATAGGTATTTTTCCCACTTTAGTCTATATGGATGATGTTATAATTTCCTGTTACTGTTATTTACATTACAGGTGGTATTCGAATTTGTTTATGGAAGGTACCACATCTAAAAAGTGAATTCAACTTTTTTACAAAAAACAATCGACATCCAAAAAATAAACTTTATTTCGGAATTTATAGTAGGCGCGATAATAGGAACTGTAATACTTCTGTTAACATAAGACGGTGCGGTGTAGCCTTAGAAGTAGCTGTACTCAAACGTGCTTCAGACCCGAAGCCATCTTTCTCTAATACATCCTATTTATTACATTCACACTACTGACATTCGAGCTCTTGGTATATTAACGTTTAGTTTAGAGAACGTTCTAGAAACAGGTATTTTAGACTTATTACTTAGTTACCGAGGGCGAGTGACAAATGCGAAACTGTTAACGGCTTCGTCCATTACGTGTTATATTTCGTCGAAAAAACGAATAAGAAACGTGGTATATTTTTCCTCACTCTCTGTTTCTTTACGTCAAACAATCTGCCTAGCCTTTTCCCTATTATGTTGGGGTCGGCTTCCAGTCTAACCGGATGCAGCTGAATACCAGTATTTTACATGGAGCAACTGCCTATCAGACATATACAACCCAGTAATTGGGTAACATGGTACCGCTTGGTAAGATTGGTTGTCAGAATTTCAGTTTTCTGACTGCCCGTAACGACACCCGCCTTTTTAATCGATTAAGACTAATCTGTTTCATTTTTACAGTTCAACAACATTCATTGTTTTGTTTACGTTGTTGAGCAGATTTATTTTTCGAACATATGATGCAATGGATTATCAATTTGTTTCAAACCGATTCAGATTGTGATTGATCATGTCTAACGCAATTAGGGCTGGTTAATTTATCAGGAGATTTCATATTTTTTTCTTTTATTCAAATTGTAGATGATTCAATTATAGTTTTTGTTGGAGACTCCTTTAGTTAGTTGAACTCATTTAATTAGTTCCATAAAACGTTAATTTCCATGAAGCATAATTTCTATTAAAAACGCTTCCCACAGAAACTTTGAAAGCGAGACTCATAAAGCGAAACGTTTGATCAAAATAAATAAAATAAAAAATTCTTCTATTTGAAAGCATTGCTAATTTAACTAATCTTTGTGTAGAAGACAGTTCTGAAAACGCAGAATATATAGTTTATTAAATAAAGAAAATTAATTACTTCGGTTCTCAGAAAATTTGTTCCGTTTCAACAATTTTGGTTAGGCTAAAGAACTTAGTTCAGATGTTGCGTTTAGCATCTAAGGCCAAATTAGTCAAAGCCTGATTTTCTCTGAATTATTACAAACGATAACATAATATCACGCCTGTAATCCCCGTAGGTTAGGCAGAGGTGAAACTATACAGGGTGTAAGGGTAAACACCGTTGTCACTCAAAACCATGGGTAGTTGACTTAAATATCAAATCAATATCAAATGATCGAAAACAACAAAAAAAAAAAACATTATTTTCATTAAAAGATTTAAAAAAGTTTCTATCCTACACCGTGCTTGCTAGCAAAACAGCTGACTAACTGAGGAAGGGGTCGCGCTCGCGGCCGGTCAGGTCTCGTCCCGCACCCCCCGCCCGTGTTGAGACGCAATATAGGGCATAACATAGGCAGGAACATAGGGCAACGAACTTGCGTCTCTTGTGGTAAAATGAAGATTTAAAAATAAATAAAAAAATGTTTTAATTTTCCATTGATTTTACGTTCTATAAATGAAACCAAACCACTGGTTGATAGGATAACGGTGTTTACCCTAACACCCTGTATAATAGTACACCCACATTTCGATATTTAGTCCCATGTAATAGAAGGCAAGCTTTGCCATCAACCGGGCATAAATCCAGACACCGGGCTGCTACGGAAATTCCAGTTGGAAAAACAGTTTTCCCGACCGTGTCCATACCATATTAGACTGTGTACAGACCAGTTTTAACTATTGCCGACAGAATAGTAGTGTGTGAAATTTGCTCATAGGACGATTTGCGAATAGGTATTTTTGCTAAAGTGTCATTTTGATTATGGGTCGTTTTGCTAATAGGACCATTTGCTCATAAGACGATTTGCGAATAGGTCATTTTTGTTAAAGTGTCGTTTTGATTATGGGTCGTTTTGCTTATAGGACCATTTGCTCATAAGACGATTTGCGAATAGGTAATTTTGCTAAACTGCCGTTTTGATTATGGGTCGTTTTGCTAATAGGACCATTTGCTCATAAGACGATTTGCGAATAGGTAATTTTGCTAAACTGCCGTTTTGATTATGGGTCGTTTTGCTAATAGGACCATTTGCTCATAAGACGATTTGCGAATAGGTCATTTTGCTACTGTGCCGTTTTGATTATGGGTCGTTTTGCTAATAGGACCATTTGCTCATAAGACGATTTGCGAATAGGTCATTTTGCTACTGTGCGGTTTTGATTATGGGTCGTTTTGCTGTTTTGATACGGAGCCTTTTATTCTACTTAACTACTTATTGTTTGGTTTTTCTGCTTTCTGTGCGGATGTTAATATGTGACGAATTTACTTCATGAAAATAGAGCTGTGGCAAGTTTACACATACTTTTTTCCGTGACGAGTTTCCATCCATCCAACGAGAACAAGAAAATCAATCAACTAAAATGGTATAAACAAGACACCACAGACAGACAAATTAAAAATCCGGAGTCACACGTAATCTGTTTTTATAAGATTTACAAAACACACGTGTGACTCCGGATTTTTAATTTGTCTGTTCTGTGTTTTAATTTGTTCTAGTTATGTTTTTTTTTTTAAATATATTTTTTTTTTAATGTGCTAATTAAGCCCTTTCATTTGATACCTAACATGGTATGTGAAAAAATATTTGATTTTTAGTTCATGACTTTATGTCCTCTAGAGGGCGCCTTTTGTATGTGACATAATTTAATGTGACGTCACATAACCTGTAACCAGCGGATTATCAAGAGGCTTCCATCGATACCTCATTTGTAACACAGGTACTATACCTAGCACAGGAGTCAGGGCCTCACTACTTTTGTTAAAATTATTTACCTATGTCAAAAAAGAATCAAAAAAAATACAATAGACGTAGATATATTTAGTAACCAATTCCGCTTGACTATTCTTCAAGAGTCCTAAAAAACCCTGTAAGAAATCGACACGTGTTTCACCTCTCAACGAGGCATCCTCAGGATGACGATTGACCAATTGCAAACCAGAACGCGACGTGTTACCACACCGAGCGCTGGACGCAAAGTATGCCTCGTTGAGAGGTGAAACACGTGTCGATTTCTTACAGGGTTTTTTAGGACTCTTGAAGAATAGTCAAGCGGAATTGGTTACTAAATATATCTACGTCTATTGTATTTTATAATGGATTTCCGCAAAGTCACGCCTGAATCAATTAACTATCTTAAGAATCAAAATTTGAAAAATTGTCAAATTGTGATGAGTCGTTTAGAATATACATACAAACATACCTACATACCGATCCAAATCATAACCCTCCTTTTTTCTTCGCCGTAGTCGGGTAATAAATATGCATCCTGATTTTAGAAATTAATAGGTCTTTACCTATGAAATTGCCGTTTTGTATGAAAAAATTTAAACGGATTTTTTTCATGAATTTTTTGTTTGTATTAATCGAAGTAATCACCCATGCAATCAATGCATCTTTGCCATCGCAGTGGCAGTTTATTGATGCCCTTCTTAAAGAAATCAGCTGGACGGGAGGCAACAAATTCTTCAAAGGCATTTTGTACTGCCTCTCGGGTATTGAATTTTTTTCCCGCCAAGAAGTTATCCAAATTCTGGAAAAAGTAGTAGTCTGTAGGCGCAAGGTCTGGTGAGTAGGGCGGATGACGGAGAGCTTCCAACCCCAGTTCTTGCAACTTGGAGACCGTCTGCTGTGCAGTATGAGGTCGCGCGTTGTCGTGCAGGAGCAGCGGAGACGAGCGATTGACCAATGCTGGTTGGAGATGCGCCAGCTTCTCCATCATTGTGTTCAGTTCTTCACAGTACACATCTGCAGTAATGCTCACCCCGTTTGGTAAGAAGCTGTGATGAATCACACCGGCGCTAGACCACCAAACAGTGACCATCACTTTTCTAGGGGTAAGTTTTCGTTTAGGGCATTGTTTAGGTGCTGAACCAGGATCCAACCAACTTGCTGAGCGCTTGCGGTTATCAAACAGAATCCATTTTTCATCGCAGGTAACAATGCGGCTCAAAATTCCTTCATTTGTGTGTCTGTTGAGCAGTGCAAGGCACGTCTCGACGCGTACTTCGCGCTGGCGATCATTGAGTTCGTGGGGCACCCATTTGTCAAGCTTTTTTACCTTGCCAATTTGACGCAAATGGATCAATATTGTTTTGACGCTAACGTCGAAAGCTGCTGCTAATTCAGCCGTAGATTGTGTATCATCAGCTTCCACAATCGCCTTTAATTCGTCATTGTCGACCAAAGTCTTCGGACGACCGCGAGGTTCATTTTTCAGGTCGAAATTTCCAGAACGGAAGCGAGCAAACCAATAACAGGTGGTGCGTTGGTTTGTAGTGTTAGCTCCGTAAACGTCGTTGATGTTGCGTGCCGCTTGTGCCGCGTTGCTGCCACGACGGTACTCATATTCCATAATTACTCGAATTTTTAACGTATCCATGATGACGAAAAAGATTGAAATGCGATGAAAATGTAACACTAATCAATAAAGAAATGACTACTTTTGGAAAAAAAAATCCATGTTTTTAAAATAAAATTAATTTGAAATTAGAATTCTTAGCCAAACAAAAATTATTTTGATTTGAAATGGCCAGTACTGCAGAACGGCAATTTCATAGGTAAAGAAATATTAACAGCGTTTTAAGTTTTTCATTTATTTCCTTGCTATTTATCTGGCTTACGAGAATCGATAATTATCTAAATGAGGTCATTAATCCGTCTGAACACAGTAGCCTTCAGCATCTAATATGACCCCATTCACCTTTAAAATGAGTCCTCGCTGCACGCTGGACGCTGTGCTAACAAGATTATAGACTGCAAGCCAAAATCTAGCTATATTATCAGTCGCAAGAAGTTCAGTAACATTCTCTGAAAAAAAAACCAGCTATATTTTGTAGGAATATGAAACATACACGACGTGAAAAAGCGAATTCATAATCGTTTTATAAATAGGTTCCAAACTGGTGGTAAGTAAAGTTTTTTCCACAAATTAATGATGGTAGATTTACCTAATTTTTTTATATGGACTGCCGCCAGAACTGAAAACTTTAAACTATGAAATAACGGTTGGTCACATTATGTGTTTGTCGGTGTCGCGAATCCATAAACAAGATTTTCCCCTACCAATAATAGCTCAACGCGCCTAAAGAAGTTTTCACTAAAAAAATGTTCATGATCATAAATATAGTTAGGTGTAAGTGGCCATGGAGCCCCACAGTCCCGCGTCGCACATTCTCCCCGAGGTTTGGTCATGTATTTCCGCTCTTACTGACAAGTTGAAAATAAAACAATCTCTGGAATACATTACTTATTGGCGGTTGAAATATGCCTTCATTAGTAACTTTATTACGAGGCACTAACTTCAATCTATTACTGCTTACGATATAAGACACCCACAATCTCCTCTTCCTTTTTTAACTATCTCCATAATAATCCTCTAAACACAAACTTCTTTAGATATCTCGCGCACTAGACGGCCACAGAAAAGGATACGAATCGCGCACTTGGTCGCAACGGCCAACCGGCCAACAAGCCGCAGAACGGGCCACGGACAACGACTGGCCGGAATCGTGGCCATCTAGTGTGCGAGATCTCTTAGTGGCTATAATAATTGTCAATGACACGATTACGCGCGGCGGGCAGTGTTCCGCGTGCTACAAAAATACCTGACCTATATACAGCGCCGGTATTCCATTAGCTCGATACTTACCGTATAGGATGGTTTTACGAAACTGTCATCGAGTGCCGTGGATTATTTTATTTTTGTAATTTATATAATAAAGAACACCTTAAAGTTAATTTTCACTAGCATCTTTTTATTTATCCGATTACGTATTGTCAACATTTTGAATTATATTTTTTTTTTACAAAAAAAAAAAGAAAATTGAAGAGCTTCCGAAATTAAAGTTATTTTTCAAATTTTTGTGTTTTTTTTTTTGGAAGTCAGTTTTTTTGAAAAATGTTTTTATTTTTCACTTTTTTGTTGTCGTACCTACCCCACACAAATTCGAATACCACTTCCTGATGTAAATAACAGTGAAGGAAACATCGTCTAGATAGATTATTAAGTGGGAAAAATACGTAATATTGAAGCTATCTCAAAAACTACGCAAGCAAAGTTAAGCATGACCTACCAAACAAAAAAAGAATCATCAAAATCGATTCATAATTCTCGGAGTAATCGCGTAACATACACACAAAAAAAGAGAACCTCCTCCTTTTTGAAGAAGTCGGTTAAAAATGATCTTTCTCGATTTTGTATATTCTTGTGCATAATCCTAAACCTAACTTCTATCGATCGATCCGTGCGGTGTGACGTCACACCTTCGATCGATCCCGCTGTTTTAAGTAACCAACCACTAACAGCTAACAACTTGACCTCAGACCAAATAAAAAACCAAGACAAAGCGCTGTCAACAGTGACGTGAGGCCGGTTTCGTAAACATGTGTGCACATATTTTTTTGGTGCAGTTTGATTGTAAATGGTTGTAAATGTGTGCGTTTGAGCCTGTATCTATAGAGTGGTGGTGCAGTTTTGGCATGCTTCACTTTATTTTTCGCAGCGCTCTTCTGTCTTGGTTTTTTATTTGGTCTGAGAACTTGACATCTACTTTATAGAGACTTGATCAAACTTTCAGTTAGTTTAGTTCAAAAATTTATATCTTATGATAATATTTATTTAACTAAAACATCTTGGAATGAGGTCAAGATTGATCTTAGGGAAAAAATAAATTAAGTCGGTACAGTAAGCTACACGTTAGTGATAACAAATTGACATTGAGAACTTCGACGACGCGCACTTTTTTAAGATCCGATACAATATCGAATTTATTTACTACACAATAAGGTACACGCTCAGCGTCCTTCGTCATGCTGTTACCCTCGCACTGAAATTATAGTTTTTTTTTAAAAGTGCACGCAGCGTCGCGTCCTTTCACTTCACTCCGAGGTCTGAACTGACCCTAACGGTCTGGGAGCGGTCTCACTGGCGAACGGTGTAAGGAAATGCAAAAATGTACACCCAGCACGAGTTTCTTTGGCTTACCTTGAAGTCTTTAAATTGACTCCGGACCCAGGTAGGCTGAAGGAAGGAAAACTTGCTTAGGTGGAGATTCACAGATGACTCCGCCCTGGAGTGTCAATATGGTGCTGTTCATCAAACAATGGGGCACTGATTATATCGTGTCCAGCGTGTCCTGTTCTTGGCACGTAAAGGTGTGTCCAAACATTGAGCGGCAAGAAGGCGGCAGCAACACGCGGCGTTTGCAGGACACATTTCTGCCGCGCTCTAGTTAGGACTAAACCGACGAATGTTTGCGCGGAAGTATTGCGCGGCATATCCGACACACGCCGCGCACTTCAGTTGGCATGAAAGTGGTTGCCTGTGTCGTAACTCTGCTTATAATTGGTTCAAACACAAGTATTGACGAATGTTTGCTAGAAATGTTTGTGCGCGGCAGGTAGACAGAAGCGTTTGCGCACGGCAGTCGTCCAAACGCAGCGCGGCAACACACGCACGATTGCCGCTCAATGTACAAACCTCAAACCCAATGTGTTTTTGCCTGTTCATAAATAGGATCACTCGAGTTTCGAACTACTTTCGAACGGACCCGATCTACGTTGACGGAACAGACTTTGACGGACAGAAGCGTTCGCACGCGGCAGTCATCCAATCAAAGCGCGGTAGGCCGCGCGCGGCAGCTACCGTCGATTGCCGCTCAATTTTTGGACACACCTATATAGGAACGAATGACGGCTTTACCGAAGGTGCCAAATTCGTAGTCAAATTCTGGGCTGACGCTATTAAGATTGCCATCGACACGCTAGAATTAGAAGTAAGGTGGATTTTCGTGATGCAAGTTTTACAACTAATGTGCGGTTGCCTGTACGTACCGAGTGGAAGTTGTTGAAAGTTTTTCAATTTTAATTTATTCCCAAAAACTAATTCTTGACGAATAAATAAACTGGAAAGGAAATTGGTCTTGATATCTAAGCCAGACTTTGAGGAAACTTAAATGATCAAAAAAGTGTGAAAAGTTTGCGTTGATTTCGTACTTTGTAAAAGAAAAACGTACCGTACGTTCGGTCTGGAGCGAGAAACTTTTGATTTAGATAGTGTGTAGAGATTGGTGGGTTTTTTTTGGAGAACGAATAGAATTTCTTTTGCCTACTAAAGTTTTCTTTTTAACCTAGCTATTCAGAACCTATGGGAATTCAATTATTATTGTACATAATATCTACTTATTAATCTACTGAATACAAATCTTAAATTGATTCATTTACTGACAGATATAGGCGCCGGTAAGTTTATTTTCAGGGGGTTCATCTTCAGCTCGCAAGCGAACTCTGGGATGCAAGAGCGAGCGAAGCGACCTAGATAATTTTTGCATCTCCTCTCGAATTGGATAGGTTTAATTTTGTCCATTCATATTTATGCCTCGAATAGGTTAGTAGTAGTTCTCTATTATTGTATTAGGCGTTTTCGGATTTTTCTTTAGTTCTGAAATATAGTTAATTGATTCAGGCGTGACTTTGTGGAAATATATTATAAAATACAATAGACGTAGATATATTTAGTAACCTATTCCGCTTGACTATTCTTCAAGAGTCATAATTTTTTTTATGACTCTTGAAGAATAGTCAAGCGGAATAGGTTACTAAATATATCTACGTCTGTTGTATTTTAGTTCTGAATGTTTTTACACCTATATTTTGGTTTGAAGCCAGGCAGGTGCAAGTGCACGTACTTGCACCCCGCTCCCGGCGCCCATGCTAACAGACAACGCACCCAAATTTTGCACAAAAGTTTCTTTTGTAACGAAATTGAGCAAATTGCATTTTATTGATGGTGAAAACCCATCGGGCGCGCGGCTTATTGTTAAATAAGTTGGATCCATATCATTTTATCGCTTCCGAAATGCCTATTTGATTTACCTTGTGAAATCTGAGAAAAAAAAATTGTTTCGTCTGCAACTGTTACCCTACTGATCTATTTTGTTCAAGTTTTTTTTTGTAAACCCTAAGAAGGTTGTAAGGGTAAACTGACAACTATTGACTTAAAAATATAAAAATAAATGACCGAGTAACAACAAAAAAAAACGTTATTTTCATTAAAAGATTTTAAAAAGTTTCTATCCGACACCGTGCTCGCTAGCGAAACAGCTGACTGACTGAGGGAGGGTTCGCGCTCGCGGCCGGTCAGATCACGTCCCGCGTTGTGACGCAAGTTCATTGCCCTAGCGCCCTAGGGTGAAAAGGTGAAATACTATTGTGGTAAAATGTAGATTTTCTTTAAAAAAAAAAAGTTGCCATTTTCCATTGATTTTACGTTCTTTATATGAAACCACTGGTTTCAAGAATAACAGTGTTGACCCTAGCACCCTGTATGAGGGGTGTACTATGCCTTATCGAATGCCAAATAATCGAATATCAATTGATCGACCACTTTAACTCGAAAGTCTAAATACTCGAGTGTTCAAAATATCGAATGTTTGTTTGTCGAGTGTACAACGCATCGTATATTCATTATATCGAAATATCAATATACTGAATACTTTTTATAAAGAATACAAGGAAACCACAAAATTTACTAAATCACATTTTAATTATTATATTTTATAGGTACTTACTTACATTTTAAAATTTTGTGTGAATTGCAATTGCACGGAGAAACTCTAATAAATCCATGTTGTTTTTATTATTTAATGTTTTTTCAATCGCATTGTCACCCCTTTTGCCTCTTTTTTGTGGAATAGGTCTTCCCACTCCTGCGTTTGCCTTTTCAATTGTCCTATTTGTTATAGTTTGCTCCTTAACTAAAAATTATATGGTAGTATAAAGACCCCGTTTATGCTTATCAAGCAACGTGTTCCATCTTCTGTGCCATCCTTCAATATTGTTTTGGGTTCTAGGAAAACCCAGTGTATTATTTTGAAACACAGACCACAGTGAAGGTGGAAACATAGGTGATGAGCGTGCTACAAGTAATTATTATTTACCTGCTCACGAAAATGCATATTTCCCCAAATAAGTATTCAATTCCCATTCTATAAAAAGTATTCGATAAATTGATATTTCGATAGAATGAATATGTGATGCGTAGTACGCTCGATCAAACAAACATTCGATATTTTGAACACTCGATGTATTGAGTGTACGATGAATTGAATGTTCGATTTTTTAACCATTCGATATTATGAACGTTCGAGTATTTAGACGTTCGAGTTATAGTGATCGATCAATTGATATTCGATTATTTGGCATTCCATAAGGCATAGTACACCCCTGTATGAGAATAGGTAGCTCTTTTTCCCGTTTGGCTAAACAAATCTTCCAAAAACAAAATACAATCGAAATAATACATATCAGGATTACATGACAAACAAAATCGTGTAGGACATGAAATCGAATATCGAATGATTTGAGATCAGAAGGGAATCGTCTGACGGTCCGACCCTTGTCATTGGTTCAAGGAAAGACGTCAAACATTTGTAGCCAATCGTGATGTAATGTGACTTTTGAGCGATGATGGAGGTAACAGGGACGATTTTCGTCTTCAAACTTGATAAATAACATAAATATACGAATGGAGGTGTTATTTTCTATTTATTTCGATAGTTTATAGTAACGTTTGTGACTCTATTAAAATAATGATGTTAAAGGTTTTTAGATTTTATTACTATTGTTCAGCCATGAACAGTAGTACAGACAAAACGCTCAAATTATACAGTATGATATGCATAGAGTAACCACCACTAAAACTAGCACGTTAGGATTTCCTTACACAAGGTAGTAATTCACAAAGTTATCGATTACACACTGTGTCGACATCTCTTATCTACTTTCCTATCGCAGGTATGCTGGAAGAGATTTCTTTAGAAATAAGCATCACTTTTGTACGTTTTTTAACCGACTTCTTCAAAAAGGAGGAGGTTCTCAATTCGTCTGTATGTATTTTTTATTTTTTTTTGTAATTTTGTTACGCGATTACTCCGCCAATTATGAATCGATTTTGATAATTCTTTTTTTGTTTGGTAGGTCATGCTTCCGAGGTGGTCCCATATAAATTTTATTAACTTTGCTTGCGTAATTTTTGAGTTAGCTTCAATATTACGTATTTTTCCCACTGAGTTTATCTAGACGATATCCTGTTTGATTCCTTCACTGTTATTTACATAGCAGGTATTCGGATTTGTGTGGGGTAGGTACCACAACTAAAAAGTGAAAAATAAAAACTTTTTACAAAAAAATAACAACCGACTTCCGAAAAAGTTTTTTTTCCGTTAATAAACAGACCAGGAGAAAGGAAGTATTATTTATTAGTAGTAGTATTCATTTATTTAACCATTTATGTACACTGTACATAAATGGTTAAATAAACGATTTTTAAAACACATGGAGGGTGTAAGTTATTTGCATGATTGAATTGACAAATACGTACACATACATACATAAAGTTGTGTTCCCATGGGGGTAGGCAGAAACTATAGAACGCCATGTGCTACTTTATACTTTTACTTATAGTTAGTTTATAACAATAACACTCATTGTAATCCACACACAACTTCAAATACACGTAACTCTAATGAATTTGCTGTCCAATCCTAGACACGTCTCGATTACCACCGAGATCGGGCTTGCCGATTAGATATGAAATTGGATTTCATTCTAATGGGATGTCTGTAGGCATACATCATGTTATCCCAAAGTATTTTAGGACCAGCTGCAGGCTATGTAGGGCCTAAAATTGTCTGAGGTTTTGCTTAAATCTTTTAATAGGGTTAGTAATTAAAAGTTTACAATTTTTTTGGAACGACGTTTTTTTAATATGGCGACGGCGAAAATGTTCTGGGTGTCATTTTTGTAGTTTTCAAGGGTGCTAAAGCCGATAGTGACATTAAAATGTAAATCCAAGATGGCGGCTGTGAAAATGTTGTTTTTGTTTTAAATCCTACGTGAGAAGAAAGAAAAAAAAAAACCTGTTATATTTTTTTGTCATTATTTATATGTATACCGTGTGTTAAAAAAAAAATCAGGTGTTCCATACATTTTCTCGATTTAAGTGAACACAAATGTATGGAACAGCTGATTTTTTTTTCGCGATTTAAATGTTGGTCCCATAGAAAAGTATATTATAGGTGATACCAAACCACTACTTTCAAGGATAACGGTGTCTACCCTAACACCCTGTATATCTATTGATAACCCATACGTCTGAAGTTTCGCCAGGTCATTTAATTCATTTAATTCGACCCTTTAAAGATAAGTAGTTAAATCTTTTCGTGGTTTACAGAATAGATATATTTTGTTCCTCGCTCGCAGAATGTCGAAACTACTTGTTACAAATACTTGGCAGAATATCGCATGTAATATTGTTATAAGAAAAACATTTTGTATTGAAACCGTTTTTATTGTGCGGTAAACATTTATGGTTGGTCTTATGTAAATGTAGTTTTGTGAGATTTCTGAGTGAATAAAGTTCGGCTGTGTAGCTGCTACGGCTGTTACGGGTTTAGAGGAGCTCGTGGCTAAGTAATAACAGCCGCACGGGTCGATCCATCAGGTTTCCGTGTCCGTGCGTAACTGCCACGCACTCGATACTGTTGCGTACTGATAATCGAAGCGCTTCGTTTCGGCCGTTTTCTATGGAGATATAATACTGTACTTATTTATACTGTGGCCGAACTCATCTAGTTTTAAAACATTATTTATGGACCTCTTACATATCATATATCATTAATCTATCTATTTAATTATGACAGTTATGTCAGATATTTTTTTCCTAGTCTTTCCAAACTTCTGAATCCTACTTTTTATTTAGAACTTTGATATCGAGTTGGTGGGGGTACTACCCGTCCCTACTTACTTCCAACTAGGCTTAAGTTTTTGAGTGGTTAGCCCTGAAGTTATAAAATCGTTGAATTATTAATATGACATCGGCTTCTATTTGCCTCGATTTTTTTTAAAGATTATCGGCTTTCCCGAAATGAAATAATTGCTGTCGTTAGCAAACTACATAAGTAGAGGCTTACACCATAGCAGTATAAGTACTCAGCAATTTGAAGACATGTGACGTCCACCAACAAACGGCCTGGGTGGATTATGGCCCACTCCCTTTCACAGAGAAGTCTGAGTCCCAGCACTGGGAACATTATAGGCTGTTTTATTGTTGAATGATGTTTTTCCGACTTCAAAAAACTTTTTACAAAAAAAAAAACAACCGATTTCCAAAAAAACACTAAAAAGTGAAAAATAACTTTAATTTCGGAAGTCGGTGTCTTTGCTTTTCAATTTCCGTTTTTTGCAACCGACTTCCGAAATTAAAGTTATTTTTCACTTTTTTAGTGTTTTTTTGGAAGTCGGTTGTTTTTTTTTTTGTAAAAAGTTTTTATTTTTCACTTTTTAGTTGTGGTACCTAAAGAATCATCAAAATCGATTCATAATTGGCGAAGTAATCGCGTAACAAATACACAAAAAAAAAAAAAAAAAAACAGACGAATTGAGAACCTCCGCCTTTTTGAAGAACTCGGTTAAAAAGAAGGAGTTCATCATTTCGGATTGTCATCAGACCAGGATCTGATGATGGGATTTTTTATTGCTTTTATTGATGCCGTTAATATTTTATTTACTATTTATATATTTTTTTAAAGTAAGGCTTCTTAATAGGCGATTCGATGATTGGACGAGAATCGTGGGTGAAATTTCAAGAACGCGTCACGTTTAACGATATTTAACTCACTCCGTCTCTTTTTTTAACGAGTTACTATGCATCCTTTTGGAAGGGACATCTCTTCATTCTTGTAAAGTTTGACATTCAAAAGTGCTTTCCAAGGATTTGACTTTGACTTTGTAGAACCAAAATCGAATGTTTTTCTTTCATTTAAGAAACAGTCTCTTTCATAAAATCCAAATCACGAACCAACTCATGCCACGTAAGAATCAAAATAAAATATAATTAAATTTTATTTTTAGATCAGCCGACCCGCATGAGGCTCAAATTGAAACCTCCGTGGTGGAACCCTTTTTGTATTTTAATTGAACTTTTCTCCGCGAGCAAATAATTATTTCTGTACCAACTTCGTTACAATTTCAGAAAATCGTGAATAGAGATTTATTCGTGTTTCAGGCCTTCCATGAAAACGGTTTTGTGCGTGTGAGTAGATTAATATTTAATGGGTCTCAATTCCAATTGATTTTGTTATGGTGGGAAAGACATTTGGAAAATATATTTTTAGATGGATAGATAGATAGATAAAACGTTTATTTGGTGCATACAAAAGACAACACAACATACAAAAGCACGGTTAATAATAACTATACATTAATCAATAGCTACAATGTGCCAATATATAAAAAAATAAAAACAATAAAAGAAAACTAGACACAGCGAGACATTATTGTCTATGACATACTTAAAAAAATAACGAAATATACAAACCGCGGCGGTGTGCATCTCAACGTTGCACCAAATGGGAGTCCAACTCAGCATGTGTCAGGCAAATATACCTGACGCTGATATTCTGCTGGATCCCTGCAGTGACATTCGGACGTCGAGCAGATATTACATGAGATTAATATTATATGTGAATATTTGGTTATGCGGAACATGGAATGTACGGACTAAAATTACGTAAGTACCCGCAATTTAAATAATCTATTCTACAGTAAAGTTTTAAATAGTGGATTATTGTATTGATTTAATAGGGTCACATTATTAACGGACTCCTAACCTGCCTAAGCGAGAAAGGAGACAAATGCAGCGTAAATACATACAAAAAACTTGTTCGATCCGAAATGGGCATATAGGTACTTACTGCAATAACATTACCAGAAAAAAATATAAAAAAATATTATTATTGAAAATAAAAAAGTTATTGCAATTTCAAATTCACATTTTTAGTACCAAAATTACCCCAATTTCATTATAAATTAGCAAATTTCCTTGTAAAACAGCGAAATCCTTCGAATCGTTAGCTGAGCCAAGATAATCCTGAGGTAGGTAGTCAATGTTCACATTACCCGCCACCACCTGGTCACATTAACCGGTTGCTTCGGATAATGGCTCCTTGTTGAGCCAGATAGCGGTTAATTAGATTGTAAATATATTTAAAGTTGGTATTTACTTTCAAGGCTTTGGAATTCAATATTTTGTTTCGTGTAAGTGTTAGAAAAAACAGTCGCAGTCCAGCCGTAATTATAATATTTTGCGAAATCAATAAACCTGCGCAAGCTATACATACATCTAAATGGCATAAGTATCAGGAAAAACATTTTTTTTTCGAGTATCGAACTGAGCCTCAAATAAAAATAAATAAAATGGTCTTAGCGATCTGTGCGCGCACACCATCGAGATCTAACATAATCCTAAAAATGCAATTTTAATCAATTTAACCCTTCAAAATAATAATTTTAGAGAAAATTACAAAAATGATGAGATGAAAGACATTATTGAAAATAATTTATTATATTTTGGGATTCGGATACATCAACAAGTAGACAAAATATTCCTCTTAAAAAATACACTCCAACACTACGTTTAAAAATCACTTAATTCTCACAAAAATACCACGATTCAACACACGACTCAACATGATTTATATTTGCGCGACCTTCATTTGACATTGAGCATATTATTATGACATTTTCGCGTAAAAAATGTCCCTGCCTCCGACATAAACGTTCCCTTTTTAGGGTTCCGTACCCAAAGGCTGCCAACGGGCAACGCTGTCTGACTGCTCGTCCTTCTGTCACAGGGCTGTATCTATTGAACCGTAATAGGTAGACACTCTGTTATCACAGTTCAGAGTGTGTACCAGTATATTAACCAAATAATGTAAATTAAAAAAACTAAAGAAAAAGGTGTTTTTTATAAAAAAAAAAAAATTAATTTTTTTTTTTTTCATGTTAATTATTTTATTCTATAATAATGGAGGAGCTTAAGCTACGCTTGCCGGGATTGGTCCGTGAATTGACCATCTTTACATACCGAGACTCCTCCGTGACTCGGAAAGCACGTTAAGCCGTTGGTCCCGGCAGTCATTCGTGGATCTTTGACAGTCGTTATGGGTCGCCCGAAAGTCTGACAACCAGTCTTACCAAGGGGCATCGTATTACCCAGTTAGATAGATAGAGAAAACGTTTATTTGGTGCACACAAAAGACAGCACACCATACAAAAGCACGTTTAAATAATAACTAATAGTTACTGGACTACTGAGTTACTGGGTTGTGGAGGTAAGATAGGCAGTCGCTACATGTAAAATACCTACTGGTATTCAGCTGCATCCCGTCAGACTAGAAGCCGACCCCAATATAGTTGGGAAAAGGCTAGGCAGATTGATTGATTGTTGTGTTAAATATTATACGATGGTACGGAACCCTTCGTGTGCAAGGTCGTCTCTCACTTGGCCGCTTTTTCCTTTTATGCCATGATTTGCATGGAAATATGAGAACAAAACCGTATCTTAAGGGATTGACCGATCAAATCAGATGTTTTATTTTATTTTTCTGCACGAAATTTACGGTTGTCATGACGCCTGAGGGAGGATAACGCTTTCGAGGTCAAAGTGCTATGAAGACGACTTTTCAAGGCAGATATGGATGGAGATAGTGTAGAATAAGTTTGGAAGGCAAAAGAAAAGGTTCTATCCAAGCAATAACATTCCCACTACAGAGAAAATGCCTCTTCTCATACAGAACAAAAAAAAATTAAAACACAAAAAACAAAAAAAAAAAGAAACAAAGACAAAAAACAACAAAAATGAAACAAGAACAAAAAAACATCGAGAAACATAACATAACATTTTTTTTTTTTTTTGTACATTTTGTTTAATGAACTGTGTCCAAATAGACGCGTTGGCGATTTTAGACTTATATACCCACACTGTAGTAAAAAAAGATATATATTTTTATTGTAATTAATAAACTCAAAAACTATTGGACTGGTTTAAAAAATTCGTTCAGTAAAATGCTTTAATATCACTGAGTAACATAGGCTATAATTTATAAAGATATCATGCAGGCAAAGCCGCTGGCAGTCGCTAATTATAAGTCCAGACGGCTTAGACAAGTGACAATCGCTTCGAAAGCGTTTCGTATTTCTACAACAAATTTTAAAAGGATTAAGACATAAGCTTTTCGATAGCTTATGTCAGTCCTATACATTTTTGCCTTTTCCATCATCGTTAGCGCTGATAGAATTTCACTTTGTCTAGGGCCTCTGGTTACCTCACGATGTTTCTCTTTCACCTATCTCAGTAATGTCTAAGAGAGTGATTTCAGGACTCAACATAAATAAAGAAAGGATTCAGGCGTGACTTTGCTTAAATCCAATAAAAATACAATACGTAGATATATTTAGTAAATGATGTGGTAGATGTATGTAAGAAGGCTCACTCTGCGTCCAGTGCTCGGCGTGGCAACACTTCGTATTCGGGTTTGCGACTGGTCAATCGTCATCCTGAGGATGCCTCGTTGAGAGGTGAAACTCGTGTCGATTTCTTACAGGGTTTTTTATGACTCTTGAGGAATACTTAAGCGGAATAGGTTACTAAATATATCTACGCCTATTAAAGATATAAAGAAAAAAACTGCACATAATCTTCAAATATAGACAAAGGAGAGTAATACCTAATAAATACTTCAATATTTGACAATCCTTAACCAAAGGCACACCCTACCTTTTACTAACAAGACCCGAAGGATCCCTAATCTATTTAACAGCACGTATATTGACAGTTGACACCTGACGTTTATCATAAACCCTTTACATAGTTCATACAATATTCATATAACATGTCAACCTGCTGAATTTGGGTATTTTAATACACCTTTACAATAAGCTGTGGCACGTCAATCAATCCCATAATGTGTAAGAGAAAAAACAAAAAATAATTTTATTTGCGATAGCAACATAATATTCTTTTAGCACTAGTTTTTATGTACTGGTCACATTTAAGTTTAGTATAATCTGCTTGCTCTTGTGTAAAAAATAACTAAACTATCTTGGAAATACAGTTCACTGCTAAAAATCTAAAACCATTTCATTACACACATAATAATTCAAACTCAATTTAATTTATAGTTTGTTGTGGTAGGTTTTTCGTTGTTTGTAATCGTTCCAACTGATTGTAATCCTACACGTGTTTTTGACAAATAAATAAATCTTATCTTAGGTACATGATAATCTGTGGCCCTAGTGAAAAGGGATCTAAGTCCAAAAATGCAACTTTACAGCAGACGCAAAAACACTATTTATTATTATTGAGTTATTTTTTATGTAAAGTTATTAGTTTTTAAGATAATGACTTATACTAACCACAAAATGAATGCCTTGAGGGTATTAAATAAGTTATACCCCTTCTCCCATATGTTAAATGTTAATTTATTTTTAGAGATAGCTTAGTTCCGCTTACACCAAACGATAGATCATTTTTTTTCTGATCACTTCTGCATACTTAACTCATTTTCCACAAAATTGAACTTATACCCCTTTTCACTAGGGCCACAGATATTTCGAAGGCAGCTTCCGGTAGGAGTTGACTGGTAGAAATCGTCACGTAAATAAAAGCGTTAAGGCTCCCACAAGCGCGATATCGCGGGCGCGACAAGGGTTGCGCCAGTTTGCACGAGGCTTTATGCGACTTTCTCTCTCTCTGTCTTTCTAATATAAACGAGTTTGTGGGTGCATGCGAGTATCGCGTAAGGAACTTCATTATCGACGGGGTCTCTTTTCCGCACACTGTTTTATAAACTCTTCATAAAGTGTCCTAGGCCCAACAGTGGGATAATTCCAGACTTATGTCATGTAAAGACAATCAATGTGCCTAGCTTTTTCCCAATTATGTTGGGGTTGGCTTCCAGTGTAACCGGATGCAGCTGAATACCAGTATTTTACATGGAGCGACTGCCTATCTGACCTCCACAACCCAGTAACTGGGTAATACGAATAAAGGGGTAAGACTGGTTGTCAGACTTTTGGGCTTCTGACGACCCGTAACGACTGTCAAAGATTCATGAATGACAACCGGGACTAACAGTGCTTTCCGAGGCACGGAGGAGTCTCAGTATGTAAAGATGGTTATGAAAGTTATGTAACGACAAACCAAGGAAAAAGTTAAATAATAATAATAATAAATTCTTTATTTCGGACAACATAAGATCCACTGTGTTAGTAAATTTCTTATAATTAATGTTAGTAAATGTATGAATGATCTATATATAATGAATTCAAAATTAATTGAGTTCGCTTCATGTGGACGACGCACAAGCTATACTACTTCACTCGGTCATCACCCCCACAAAACGTCTCAGAATAGGAGAGTAGATGTTCTCCGCCACTGTCCTCAGAATACTGTTGTCACTGTCCCGCAACCTTGTTATTAAGGACGAAATTTTCTTTCGAATGATCGCGTAAAAGTCGTCAGTTCGATTCAGCGCAAAAATCTCAGATGGGCTACAAAAACGAAAAAACTTGTTAAAAAGCAAACGAAAAAGCTAAGGAAAACTTGTTAAAATTACAATTTTAGGCTTAATCTTAACTGTCTTTTGTTCAACGAGTTGCCATTAAGATAATTGTAAGTAGTTATACTTTGGGGAAACACTAATGTCTCCGCTTTGAGGCCAGATTAGTTCAATCCAAGAATATTTTTAACTTTTTGAAGGGATTTTCTTCTGAAATGTTTTTAGACTGTGGTAGATAACGCGACTGCCTTGGATTTGATTCTTAGTTTGAGCGAGGGGATTTCAATGTTAGTAACTTTTTACAAGAAGGGGTTATGTTTTTCGCGCGTTTCTTGTATGTATGTTTGTTTTTTGTAAATTTCTTTATTACCTCGTATCTTCCAAACGGCTGGATGGATTTCGACAGTTAGAGTATCGTTATATTCGTCTTAAAGAACCAAGTGTCCTAAGACAGATGTGTGAAACATTAATACGTTATTTAAAAACCAATAACCAAACCTATCAAGTAGGGTAGGTAACAAAATAAAAGAAAATTAAAAGGAGATTAAGTACAAAAATATATGTTTAAATTTAATTAGGAATAATAAATTGGTTTAAAAATTGATAGCGTAAAAATGGGCCTTGCTCAAGCTAATTTACCATAAACTAAAAATAAATAAAAATTAATTTACAAAACAAAAACACGTACCTTCTTAACTGAAAAGAGATTAAAAAGCATTATTATTTATAGAATTTTGGTATTGCAGGCGGGATAAACAAAAGTTACATCTTATTTCAGGTTATTGGTTACTGGTTTATCCCGCCTGCAATACCAAAAGTTTTCAGTTAAGTACGTGTTTTTCCGTCGAGTATTTTGGTTTTTTAAATTATTTTTTTACATTATTTCATATGTTTCGCACAGTACTGCTGAGCTTGATGTCCTGGGTTCGATTCTCAGGTAGGGTAAAGTTTTACTGGGTCTTTTCATTAGAAGTTACTCAGTAGTGGAGTCTGGATTTGTGCCTGGCTCTTCTTCTTTTCGTATGGTTAGTGACTAACCTGGTGTCAGAGTTTTAAAGCCGCCCATGGGCCTCTGACTTGGCTTCACATGTCGTCACGAAATATCTCTCAGAGATACCGGTTTCCGGGGTTGCGGGAAAGTTCAGGGTTGCGGGAAAGCTCAGGGTTGCGGGAAAGTCCGAAAGGGATACCGGGACCTTGGCAACAAGCAACTGAAAGGAACACGAGTGGGTTTTATTCAGTAAAAGTCTGACACGCCCTGCCGCTCCGCCCAGAGCGGGAGAAGTCATTTGAAGGCATGTCTCCTCACGATGTTTTCTTTCACCGTTTTTGAAGCAACTGATAATTAATCAATACGCACATGAAACCGAAAAGTCAGAGGTGCGATCCTTGGGTGTGCCCGGGTGATAGTAATACTCTCGCCCCTGTTACATGGGACTTAGGTAAACATAACTGGGCAAATGTGGGTGTACTATAGATACACTTCGGTGATTACAGGCGTGATGTCTCGCTGATGGTGGTGCGTGTGTTAGATCATTCGGTTCCCTACAAAATGGTTGAGCTGGATGGTGCTGATCCACATGTCATATTCGTGAACGGGCGCCGTCAGTTGAGACTGGTCACCTCTTATTTGCCAGAGCTTATTTTTAATCTTATATTTTGATTATTTTTTGTTTTTCACAAATAGAAGCAACACGAATACTGTACCCAGGATTTTGTAATATCTATATCCATATTTAAAATAGTGTCCTTGGAGTTTCTTGCCCGTTCTTCTCCATAGAGATCTACGTTTTGGAATGGGCAACTAGCTTCAACTCTCTGACTAACTCTTTGACAATTCAAAAGTGCCTGTAAATGGTTTAATTGAAATAAATGCATTGAGTTTGATGATATGCTGGGTACTAAGAATCCAACAATCTCTTTTAACAATAGTCATCATTGTGATATTTATCCAATTACAAAACTACCCTCTTTTCTTTCCCAACAACAACAATAACATAGCAACCGTAACTAGAACCATAATGTAACCAACAACAGCCTAAAGCGGCCCGTTATTTATGACGTCACTGCCGGTCCCGCGCCGATGGCTTCCGGTTGCGAGCCGGCTTTATTGCTGACTACAGAAACAACGGTTTGAAGATTTGAAATTGTTATTTTTATTGCTAAGGGGTTGAGTTGAAGCTCGGTCGAAGCTTGGTCAACTGTAATGGTGTTTTTTTTAACCGATTTCTTCAAAAAGGAGGAGGTTCTCAATTCGTGTGTATGTTTTTTTTTTTGTATGTTTGTTACGCTATTACTCCGCCAATTATCAATCGATTTTGATGTTTTTTTTTTTTGTTTTGTAGGTCATGCTTCTGAGGTAGTCCCATATAAATTTTATTAACTTTGCTTGCGTAGTTTTTGAGTTAGCTTCAATATTACGTATTTTTCCCACTTAGTTTATCTAGACGATATCCTGTTTGACTCCTTCACTGTTATTTCCATAGCAGGTAGTGGTATTCGGATTTATGTGAGGAAGACAACCGACTTCCAAAAAAAAACACAAAAAATTTGAAAAATAACTTTAATTTCGGAAGTCGGTGGCAAAAAAAGGAAAATTGAAAACCAAAGACACCGACTTCTGAAATTAAAGTAATTTTTCACTTTTTTAGTGTTTTTTGGATATCGGTTATTTTTTTTTTTGTATTTATAGTATTGAACCGACTTTTCGCCTTTACCAAAATCAGTAATATCCAAGAAAAACTCAGAAAGAACATAATTATGGTCGACTCTTCACGTGACCAGAGGGCTGGCCATTTTTTAGGCCAATGAAACAGCATTGCCATCAAACGTGGCAACGCCAGCATTTTGGGCAATTTTCTTACCGACAGCCATGCCGACGAATTTTTTAATGTCCTTCTCTGCTATACATATATTTTTTTCCTTTATACATAATTTATATATTTTAGTGATAGATGTATGTTATAGTTAAGATTTGTTAACAATTAAATGAAAGGTAAGTATGCGATCTTCAAAAAAAAAACATATGGATTGAATTGAATTAAAGTTACACATTCGAAAACAACACGAATAGAAAAGATAATTCAAAAGGATCACATCAAAGGATGCATCAACTTCACAAGACCCAAAGGACTAAACATATCAGATAATAATATAACAAAATCTCCTCTCTCTGAACCCAAATAACTACAAAGAACTATTCTTATTCCCTACGATATACCTACCCAAAAATATATCACGAAATATCCATTTAGCACTTAACATTCGTGAACCCATGAAATGGATAGAAATACGTCACCCCGGATCCTTTTTAAGCTATCGTCGGGTGTAATAACAAAATCAACCTTTATAAATCGGGGTTCCGTACCCCTGAAAGGCGTTTTCAGTTACATAGAAAGTGAATTTGAGGGTGGCACACTTGTCAACCTTTTTGAGGCGGGGACAAATATTTGAAATACAACACCTTAGGTAAAGGTATTGGTGGATTTGGAATAAATACAGGTTGGATTGATGTAGGATTCTTGAGGTCTGGTCTGGTGAATAGGATAAAAAAATTTAGCTTTCACGGTGACGCGACGGTGTGAAATAAACTTTCTGGGTCGACGGATTTTTGTTGGGTATGTGAGGTTAAGACGGAACATTTGTTGCTCTGAATTCAATAAATTGAATTTCTCTGGCTCTTCACGAAATCCGAATGTTACTGTCATTTTAATGATCATTAAATTGTTTTTCTTCACCACTCCGCTACTTCATTATCATTTGTAACGGCAACTGAATTGTGCATGTCATTAGATACAATGTAAAATTAAATTAAAGAGCGAAACTTCAGAAACGTTATGGATATCGATATCACACTATTAGCCTACAGCAGTCCACTGCTGGACATAGGTCTTTGAGAAATCGCTCGCCATTCAGACTCTCATCGAACTTTTCCCAGTCCGAAGATCGTCGCTCCACCTAGCCTGAGGGCGTCCTACCTTACTTTAGCCGATTCGCGGTCTCCACTCAAGAACACGTCTACCCCAACGGTCATCTGTTCTACGGCTAATATGGCCGGCCCATTGCCACTTCAGCTTGCTGATATCGAAAACTTAGGGTAAAAAAAAAAACAAATGGACTGTCGTGGTCGCGGACTCCTGCAGGCGTAGCATGAGCACCGTTTTGTCGACGGAAGAGTAGACAAAAATGACGTTTCGTGTAGACAATACGACGGCAGCAAAGTAGAAAGAGTCAACGGCACTTTTTACGAAATTCACTCTTTTACATAATTCGACTCAGAATTCTTTGTTTTGTCATAGTATTTTTTTCCCTTACAACATTTTTTCTCAAAGTGTCGAAGTACCGTATTTTGGATCAAACAATTTCACAGTAATATTGGCCTAAATTATTTCCTTGGTACTTATGCCCTACTTTGTGGCCGTCGAGTAGAAAGTTTTCTACTGGCGATTCCAAAATCAAATTGTCTTCACTAGGTACCTTAGACAAATGTCAGTGTCAGTGTGATTTTGACAGTAAGGATAGAAAACTTTCTTCAGAAATAGTCTACATATAATAAGACCTAGACAAAGATCGTTAGAAATTAAAGATAAAATGACAGATTGTAGAGGATTGCTACGGTGCGATGTCAAAAATGAAGAAACGAAATGTCATTTTGTATAGAAAAAGCTATGTCTATTCTTCGTAGAGATAGAAAGCGTCATGCTACGCCTGCTGGCAGACTGATGTGAAACATCGAAACTATGCAGTATTGAAAATATACATGAAAGGATGGTTTATTAAAGAAAATAAATAAGGTATAGTAAAAAAAAAAAAAAACCTATCTATTCAGGTTTTTTCTTTTAAATATTTTTTGGAAGTTGGATATTGGCAGTTACTGTTGGCCGCGTCGCCACGCCAACTCAGCCGATCTGACCCGACGCATTACATGTTTCACATCAAAAAAGATGGTTTCAAGTAACTTTAGTACCAGCGGTCGTTGACCCCATAAACCCCACCACGTCTGTGAAGTTATTTTGATTAATTTAATTTGACGTTATTTATCTGTCTACTAGATGAACGAGTGGTTTCACCAAAGTGAAAGGTTATCATAATATCACCTCTCCTATTCGCCAACTATCTATGTTCACCATTTGTTACGGACATTTTCGTTTATGCCTTTTATACTCAAGTAATACCAGTAATTTAATATTGAAGCCACCTTATCGAGTTATCAAAGGAAACATTGTTATATTCTTCTATTTTATGTGTAGCTAGACAACTACGTGTACGTGCCGAATCATCCGTCTGTGAATAATATCATCATAGTTTGCAAGTTCGGTTACATAAATACAGAGTGAAATAAAATTCTTGGGTCATTGTACTTTTAGGAGTATGAGGAACAGGGTGTAAAGTTCACTCATACTCTATGGAAAAGGGAGGATCCTCCGACCAGACGGGTGTTATGTCTGGCGGGCAACTGCCCAACGATTGATGTTGGGTTCTCGTATATATGTCCACTGCACGGTAAACTTTAATTGCGCGATGCAGGATTTATGTGACGTCAGGATGACGTCAGGTCTTTGATGCGTAGTTCGCATGTGGCGATGTAGATACCGCCACATACTCATAATTATGAAGAACTTTCACTATGAGACCAAAGCAGAAATCGCAAAAAAACATATTCCTACATTTAATGTTCGCATAGCTCGTCAAAATGTAGGGAACAGCTGATTTTTTTTTCGCGATTTTAAGTTTAGCTCCTTAGTGAAAGTTGTGCCCGTATGTTTTTCTTTTTTCATTAATAGTTGTCAAATTTGCCCAATAGGCCTCTGATGACACACAGGGGCATAGAACTAGTTGATATTTATTTTATTGTAAAAAATCATTGCTCTAAGGTCATAAAACCAGAGAGAAAAGAGGCGACAGCAAGGGACCGACCCTATTTCCTCTTAAGAGGATGCCCATGAATAAAATTCCACGCATTTTGTATGAAATGAAATGAAATTGTTTATTCTGTAAATAGGATATTGGAATCACTTTTACACGTCATATTAAAAAATATTAAAAATAAGCTAGATGAGGTCGGCGTTTCCTATCGGACTACTCTGAGAAGAAAGGCCGAATCAAACTCAGAGGTCACAGTCTCTTTTAAAGTCCAGACATAATCTTGGTCAAGCCATATGAGGACCATGTAAATTCGAGTCTGAAATGGTCTTTTGAGGAAAGAACCACACAGATTTGAGTGGACCTGTCCAGTCAGTGCAACCATTTGTCAGTAATGGCGGAGCTCAACTCAGAATTTAAGGAGCTCAGCGACGAACAATACCAAAGAAAGGACATTTGGGTAGGCTGCATAAAATTCTCAAATTGCCAGACCATTGAAAAAATTAACTGAGAACGAGAAAAAAAAAAAAACACATAGTCCTCACATTCACAATAATAAAATACTTTACAAAGTAATCATGTCATTTTGTATAGAATATACAATAATGTCAATTTGAAAATAAAACTGGTTGATATACTTTGATGATATTCCATTGATTATTCAAAATGTTACAATGCTTAGCAGAGCGAGCAGCTCAATCCCATGCTTTTTTGTCTTCTAAATAATCTGAAATTTTATAGTACCCTTTTCTACAAAGTTTGGTTTTAATGCAGCTTTTAAATCGTTTAATGGGTAAGTTTCGAATGTCAATGGGAAGTTTGTTATAAAAGCGTATACATTGACCCATGAACGAGTTGCCTACTCTGTGGATACGAGTGCGATGTACAGCAAGATTGTGTTTATTCCTGGTATTAAAACTATGAATATCGGACATTTTCTTAAAATTTGATATATTTTTGTGTACATACAATTGAGTATATCGAGACCTCCTCCTGTATATTGTGCCTCACAAAGCATGTTAAGCCGTTAGATCTAGGTGTCATTCGTAGATCTTGGACAGTCGTTTCGGGTAGTCAGAAGTCTGTCAAAGTCTTGCCAAGCGGTATCGTGGTACCCAGTAACTGGGTTGTGGGGGTCAGATAGGCTGTCGCTCTATGTAGAATACTGGCTTACAGCTGCATACGGTTAGACTGGTAGCTGACCCCAGCATAGTTGGGAAAAGGCTAGGCAGATTGATGTACCTAATGGTGTATTGTAAAAACATGATTTAAAAAGATCGACAAAATATAACACGTAATGGACGAAGCGGTAGAACAGTTTCGCATTGCGTCACATTTGTCACTCGCCCTCGGTAACCAAGCAATAAGTCTAAAATACCTGTTTCTAGAACGTTCTCTAAACTAAACGTTAATATATCAAGAGCTCAAATGTCAGTAGTGTGAAGGTAATAAATAGCCTGTATAAGAGAGAAAGATGGCTTCGGGTCTGAAGCGCGTTTAAGTACAGCTACTTTTAAGGTAATACCATCCTATGTTAGCACAAGTATTAAGGTTCCTATTATATGCTGTACCGCAAACTCAAACTCAAAGCGTTTATCAAAATCAAATCAAAAGACATTTATTCAAACTAGGCTGAGAATCAGCACTTTTCGAACGTCAAAATTAGATAAGACAGTCCCCAAAATTCACCACCCTTCACCACTTCCTAGTGCTATAGCTGGGAAGAAGAAGTGGCGCAACACACTCCCCAGCAGCACAGCTGTCTGTTTATATTATTTCAATTAAACCAATTACAGGCACTTTTGAATTGTCAAGGGGTCGGTTAGCCACAAAGATGAAGATAGATGCGCATTCCAGAGCGCAGTAGGTCTCTTTGGAGAAGAACGGGCAAGAAACTCCACGGACACTCTTTTAATTTAAAATCAAATACAAAAAAAATATTTCAGACCGACGTATCCATTTTAAATAAAATTATTAAATATTGGTAACATCGTTCATGTTGAAATTATACATGTGAGAACGATGTAGATCGCACATTCTGTTTATCCTAAACTGTACTTTTACATATACAGCGTGTAACAAAAACCGACCGATTCGTGAGTTAAGAATTGAGAATCATACTGAGACTGTGTATTGATGTGGCTTTTTAGCGGAAAAAAAAATTCGCCGCATTTTCTTCAATAGGGAATTTTACCTGTATATTACATGAGCCGCGGGCGGCCGTCGGCGTCGTTTAGTGAATGTCTACAAGTCATAACTTAGTTTGCTCATTTATAATGAAACTAGCTGTGCCCCGCGGTTTCACCCGCGTAGGTCTCGATCCCGTGGGAATATAGGGATAAAACGTATCCTATGTCCTATATAAGTCGCGGCGGCGCCGGGCCGACGTCGAACGGTTCGCGTATTGCATTTTTATACTGTCATAACTTCGAAATTAATTGTCCGATTCGAATTAATTAAAACGTAATTTAATGCTACATAAATATCCTTGATGTTAACACCATTTATTTGAATAAGAATTAATATTTAGTTGATAAAACTCCTTCGCAAATAATGCATTAATTTCGAACAAATTTGATTACCATAAAAAAGGTTACAGTGAGTCAATCTTAAAAGATAGACATGCTGTCGCGGACTTTTTTTTTGAACTTTTAAAGAGGAACAATACCATCATATAAAAAAATTCATCATATTTGCGTAACTTAAACCGTTTACGCAGCGCACGCAACGGAAGCTCCCAAAAAGGAATAATTTTTCCCGTTTTTGCAACATTTTTCATTTATGCTCCGCTCCTTTTAGTCATAGCGTGATGTTATATAGCCTATAACCTTCCTCGATTAATGGACTATCGAACACAAAAAGATTTTTTCAATTCCAACCAGTAGTTCCTGAGATTAGCGCGTTCAAACAAACAAACAAACAAACTCTTCAGCTTTATAATATTAGTATAGATTGGGGTAATTTTGGTACAAAAAATGTGAATTTCAAATTGCAATAACTTTTTTTATTTTTTATTTGCCTGGTAATGTTATTGCAGTACCTATGCTATATAGTCCTCCAGACCGTATTTCGGCCATGGCGACCAATCACAATGGTGACTAGCCTTCGGCACGGGAGATATTATAGGTAGTGTATCTTTACAATAGAGTGTCAGGGAAATTAATTATTGAGCAAGTTGTAACCTACGACAATTAGCCTGGCTATAGCTATTTTATAATGTAATCTAATCACGGGACAGAAAAAGGTAGGTAAGACTGTACTTGGTAATCGAACACGCCAATAGAATCTACATACAAAAAAATTTACACTATCACACAAAACAAAAATTTATAACCATAGACCGTATCGTATTACCCAGTTACTGGGTTGTTGAGGTCAGATTGACAGTCGCTCCATGTAAAATACTGGTATTCAGCTGCATCCGGTTAGACTCGAAGCCGACCCGAACATAGTTGGGAAAAGGCTAGGCAGATGATGGAGACACCGACTTCCGAATCGAAAGTTATTTTTCACTTTTCAGTGGTTTTTGGAAGTCGGTTGTTTTTTTTTTTGTAAAAAAGTTTGTTTATTTATTTTATTATTTATGTATACACAGTAAAATACGTAGAGATACGAAATAATTATAACATGAGTACAAAGTTACTGCTTATTTCTTAAGAATTTTTTTCCAGAAGACCAGCGAAAGGAGAAAAACAAAAGTTTTTAAAGTTTTTATTTTCTAAACTATTTTTTTTCTTTTTGTTCACAGGTATTTGTGCTTAGTGCAATAACAGTTCGGATTGGATGAAGTGTTTACGAAAACAATACCTAGCTGATGATCAGGTGAGATTATTACTGTATTTAATATTATCAATAATGCTTTACGTATGTATGTATTTATTGTATATGTAAACGGTACACCACTGACTACCTGCAGTATTGTCTCTCCTTCTTACTTTAATCCATTTCCAAGGTTGTCTGTAAAAGATGTCACCCTATGTAAAATTTTCAAATTTATGTCTGTAATTTTTATGGTGTACATAATAAAGAGTATTCTATCTATCTATCTATCATTTCTGATTTCATATAATGTTCATGTTAGGACCATACCTCAATCAATCTGCCTAGCGAAATGGCCAACTATATTAGGGTTCAAAGTTCCAAACTATAGGTAGTTTGTTTTCAGAGGTCTATTTTTATATCTGAATAAGAAAAAGAAACAGTGGAAATATCTATATCACTTAAGATAGCATAATTCCTTGTTTCCCTGAAGGGCTGAGCAGAAGTGTACCTACAGTACACCCATATTTCGCCAGTTTTTCAATATCTCAGTAGGTACTCCTACGTATCGAGTCTATTCAGATAATTCCATAATTAACTTAAAAGACACACATAGTCAATAAAACTACAAACCACACGAACTAAAATACCAAATATTTGAAATTTAAACGCGTTTCACCATTCTAGATCAAAATAATGTCCCACAAAATGGCCGCCTCGGAAAAACCCGGCAAACAAATAAATTGCTATTTAGGGCTGTAACAGCATTGTACACAAACAGTAACAAACATTTGAAATAATATTTACTAACTCTAGTAATTGTATTGGACCGGGCACTGAACTTAATAGCACCAATATTACATTTGACATTTTAATACTGGCGGTCCCTCCATGTAATACACTGATGTTCTTATTTCAAACACGTATTGACAAATAATCAAAACAGGTATTTGACAGCATTTTGCAACGTTGCCATGATTGTTTAGAAAGACAGCTTTAAGGCCCAATGCTAAAAAACGTTCTTTTTACCTCACAAGCTCACAAGATTCTGTTTGTCATTCAAAATCTGCGTGCAAAAGTGCATTTTATCCGCTAGCGTCGAAAGAGTTTTTAAAATTCGAACCTTTCTATTCAATAATTTTCTATACCGACGGGTCCACTGATAATGCATGAATACTTATGTCATGTCAGAGCGCCAACCTCATTTTTAGAATAATGGCACTGGCCAGCACGAAAAAAAATCGCTCAACGCGCCTAAAGAAGTTTTCACTTCAAAAAACTTGATCTAATTTTATTATGTTTATTCAATTCACTTTCCATCATTTGGGTTTGTTTAGCAGTGCAGAGTTAGAGCAAGCGATACATAATGCCGGATTGAGCTTTCTTCCGGAAAAATTGCGAGAAAAATACATAAAAGCGTACAATATTTGTTCATTGAATGGAGACAACTAGCATTTTCCTCGCTGTAGTGAGGTGAAAAGTTGTGTGTTTCGCTCGACAGCAAATTTATTCTGCGTCTCGTACCTTTGAAACCTTCGCAACGCTCAGGATTCTATATTTGAACGCTTGCTCAGGTTTCAATACAGGTACTCGCGCGAAAAAACAATTTTGCAGCCTTGCATAACAAATAACTATAAATTATTGTATAATTGCCACAGTGATAGGGACAAAAATGGTTTGATTATGTTGAGAGGATGAATGAGAGCGTTTACGCCTAAAAGGGGGCTCCCTAGAAGAGCAGAGAGTGACCTTATAGGTGATGTTCTTCAGAGAGGTCAGGTGCGTAGTACTCGCAACCGGCGTGCATGTATGACCAGATGTATGAACGTACACGAAGCAAAGGGAGTGTGTAAGGATCGTAGCAGGTGGCGTTTTATAGTTTCTGCCTAGCCTAGTGAGGCGCTTGGCGTGGCGTGACGTGGTGTGGTGTTGTCTAGGGCAAAAAAAAAACAATACTCAATACTCAATATATTTATTTGCATTCCACAATGTTAACTTAGGTGGTAGGTACATTATAAAATATACATAATTTTAGATCATTGTGGACCCTGTCGGGCACAGCAAGATAGGATAGAGGAAGAGGGCTAATATTATATATTATTATTATTTGAAAGAAATAAATTATAGGTAAATGTTTTTCTACTACTCACTCCCACTTTAATTTTAGTTATTATTTTTGGTATTCATTTTTAATGATTCATTTAATTTATCATTAAGATATTCGTTAATATTGTAATAGCATTTATGGACTAGGTATTGTTTTAGTTTATTTATAAATATATTAGATTTTTGTTCATTAATTATTGCTTCTAGTAGTTTATTATATATTTTAACTGACATTACTAAAGTGCTTGTTGAGTGCATTTTCAGCTTAGAGCCACCAGGTAGGTTTAGTCTATTTTTGTGTCGTAATGTATAACTAGTTTGTATGTTTTCTCGTGTAGTGAATAAGTGTTGGTTGTTTCTAACAAATTTGCATATTTCTAATATATATATACAGGGAAGTGTTGAAAGTTTGTGTTCTTGGAAATGTGGTTTGCAACTGTCTGTCTCCTATGTACTGTTTCCCCATAATATTACGCCATAGCTTAACCATGCGTATGCATAGGCATAATACGTAACCAGGGCTGTCTGAAGGACAAATTAGATGACAGAGGTAAAAAAACAAAATTTTGAAAATCGGTCCACAATTATTGAGGAGCATAAAAACAATACTAACAGACGAACATAATTATAACCTCCTCCTTTTTTGAAGTCGGTTAAAAAGACGTACCTAACAACTTAAAGTAACTTACCGACAGCGAGAGAGGGTACTCAAATTGGCCGCACAGTAACTAAAAGGCACTAGTTTGTAAGTAAGTTTGCTAAGTTACTTGACCTCCGTCGACACACGAATAAAACTTTAAAGTAATTCCTAAAAATGTAGAAGTTCTTTCAATACCTACGTTCCTGGTAACACTATGAAGTATTCTTTCAATGCAGACTAACGTATAGGGATGTTCTTAACTTTTTAAGACTATGGTTTCGGATATTTTCATAAGTCGAAGACTATACTATTCGGATATTTTTATAAATCCAAATTAAAGTATTTATTTTAAAATTAAATTTATAGTGCCCATTTCTTTTTTTTTACATCAAACAGAGTACACTTCCATTTCGCCGAGCCTATTGCTATAAACTGAGCACAAATCCAGACTCCAGGGTGTTACTGCAGAGAAATTCCAGATGGAAAAACCCAATAACACTTTGCCCGACCCGGGAATCGAACTCAGAATCTCTCACACAGCTGTAGCGCCTGCGACCACTAGAACAACGAGGCATTCAGTTTTGTTTTTTAAATAGTCAATGTACAAGGCTGTGAATGTTGATCACACATTGTTCAAATGCGTCCCTATGTTAAAAATATTTATTTGCACGCAATGTTTTTAACCAATCCATTCGTGAACTCTTCGTTAAAAATTAAAGCTAAAATATATCCATTTTTTAAAGCATGACGCAGTAAAAACATTTAAAACCTTGCATTCGTACAAATGATTCAAAAAACGTTTCGAATTTAAATAACGTTTCATAAAATTGTTGTTGCATAAAATGCTTTATCATTTTCATCTCATCTATATTTCTGGCATGCGTGACAGGTGGCCATATTATTTAAATCGCTACCCTGATTTTGATATCTATTTACGAGCAATTAGCACGGGTCGATGAAAGGTTAAGCTACCCTTGCCGCGGTCGGTTCGTGAATGGGTGACCATTCATTACATATCGAGACCCCTCCGTGCCTCAGAAAGCACACTAAGCCGTTGGCTGTCATTCGTAGATCTTTGACAGTCGTTATGGGTAGTCAGAAGCCCAAACCAGTCTTACCAAAGTCTGACAACCAGTCTTACCAAAGGGGTATGATAGGTAGGTAGGTCAAATAAGCAGTCGCTTCATATAAAATACCGGTATTCAGCTGCATCCGGTTAGACTGGAAGCCGACTCCAACATAGTTGGGAAAAGGCTTCGCAGATTAATTAATTCATTCCTTTTACTGCGCGTCTACTGTGATTTTGCTATCGTTTTTAGGAACAGTTTGAGTGACAGCTGTTTCGTTTTGGCTATTTTTAAGCACATGGATGAGCAATATTTCTCGAAGATGCGTTAACAGGCTAATAGCTTTTGCCTGAGTTAGATGGCTGTCAATCATGGTAAGATGTACTTGTTATTTGATGTGTTTAGTCTGTGAATCAGTTGGCATCGTTCGTAATGATTTGATTTTGGAAGTCAACACATACACTCCTATATAAACTCACGCCTTTTTCCCATGGGGGTAGGCAGAAATTACAGAATGCCAACTGTAAATAGTAATATAGTAATAGTAATAGTCCATTTATTTGTGAGAATATTGTTACATAGAGATGTTACATCGTTTTTGAAGTACATAATATTCTGCCGTTTCCGGCGTACAGATACATTTTCAGGGTTTGGCATTGAATTAAATAGATTAGATAGTTAATTGATTCAGGCGTGACTTTGCGGAAATCCATTATAAAATACAATAGACGTAGATATATTTAGTAACCAATTCCGCTTGACTATTCTTCAATACTTTTGCGTCCAGCGCTCGGTGTGGTAACACGTCGCGTTCTGGTTTGCAATTGGTCAATCGTCATCCTGAGGATGCCTCGTTGAGAGGTGAAACACGTGTCGATTTCTTACAGGGTTTTTTAGGACTCTTGAAGAATAGTCAAGCGGAATTGGTTACTAAATATATCTACGTCTATTGTATTTTTTAAATAGATTAGGATAACATTCACATTGAAAATTAGTCTAGTATTAGTTAAGTTAAGATCCTTACATACTCCTTTTATTTGCTTCGTTTACGTTCATGCATCTAGTCATACACGCACGCCGGTTGCGAGTACTACGCGCCTGACCTTTCTGAAGAACATCATCTATAAGGTCACTATATGTCTAAGGGCGCCCCCTCCCGGCGTTATCACTGCCTTGTACCACTCTCATACTTTTTGTTGCCTTTCACCCATCCTCTCAACATCATTCATTCATTTGGGACAAGTACAATGTTAATTCTTAAGATTGTATGCAATAGGCTCTCGGATATCTGCTTAGTTCATACACCCGTTAGGGTAACAGCTGCAGGTGGAACTTTTATATTCACGAATAAAACATTTTATCAGGGGCCTAAGTCTACTAATTTACTAACGCTACAATGGCTCGTCAGAGGTTAACCTCACAATAAAGAGACGTTTGGAACATTTGTAAATTAATAGATTTGGCCCCCTGCCCAGTGGTCGTGGGTTCGAGCCTAGGCAGGCATTTTTTTGTGTAATTTATTTGACCAGTGCTCTCAAAGCGGTAAAGGAAAACACAACATATGTTAGAACCAAAAATTTTGCTGATTGTTTAATAATAAACATTCGGATACTTAGATATTCGAACTCCTTTCGATAAACATTTAAGTGAGTATTTTCCAAAAGTGTATCCGCACATACATTTATCCGAACCTGTCCCATCACTATCGTACATCCGGGAGGCACACAAAGTTTTCCACTAGCATTGCGCTGACATGCACTGCGCAATGCAGGGCAAACTTTTTGTGATTCTCTGGCGTTTTTGTTAGTAAATCTTAAGAGTGAATTGGAAACCAACTGACAAAGTATTAAGTGAGTTTTGTAATCTTATATATTATATAGGTATATAAAAAAAAAAAATTGTTCAAGCACTTATAACTGCTGGACCGATTTTGATGATCTTTGATTTGTTGGATTTGTCTCCGCCCAGAATAGCAGAAGCAACGATTAGGAAAATTTCGCGAAAAAAAATTTTTGAAGAAAATTCGTTTTCTCAAACATTCTGTATAGAATGGCTTTTTTACAATATCTCGGTAGATATGCATGTAGGTAGGGTAAGCAGGTAGGTAGGGTAGGGAGGTAGGGTTGTTAGGTAGGGCAGGGTAGGTAGGTAAGTAGGTAGGTAAGTACTTGCTACCCGTGCAAAGTCGGGACGGGCAGCTAGTACCTAATAATATAAAGTATGAGTTATGAAGGGGAATAAGTAATTCATCCTCTAAAAACTTATCCACCTACTTATGATGTACTTGCACTTTTTAACCGACTTCCAAAAAGGAGGAGGTTCTTTGTTCGACTTTATGTTTTTAACTTTGCTTGCGTAGTTTTTGAGTTAGCTTCAATAACACGTATTTTCCCACTTGGCCTATATGGATGATGTGTTAAGTACCTGTTGTTACTGTTATTTAATTATAAGTAGTGATACAGCTAAAAAGTGAAAAGTTAAAATTGCGGAAGTCGATGGCGAAGATTCACCCATTTACGGACCAACCCCGGCAAGCGTAGCTTAACCTGATGGATCGACCCTTGCGGCTGTTATTACTGATTTGAAATTATATACATAATTATGTAATAAATAGATACACCTAAACGTATGACACCCACGATGTTTTCTTTCAATTTAGTCGATGATATGACTATGTTTTTTTTTTTATACAATTATTTTTATGAAATTTGAACTTGGTTAAACTTAGGAATCTTAATTGTTAACCAAATTGAATCTAAGAGAAATCTAAATAACACTTCCCTTCACATACAAACACATTCATCAAAGTCTCATCACCGTACCTTGATGATTGACACTCGCTTAACTGCTAACCCCCGAGAGTTACAACCGTGATGATACAGACATTAATCAATGCTGAGCAAGATTTATCTCTCGTTCAACACTCATTGGGGACTTGGAAGCGCAAAATTAACTTACTTTGCATGTCTCGACGGTATTTGAGATAAAAAACGCAGGTAAATTCGAATTTTCTTTTACATATGTTAGCGATTTCTCGTTTTACCTTTTTCGTGCGGATTCCGATAAACAAGTGACAATCGCTTCGAAAGCGTTTCGTATTTCTACAACGACTTTCAACAGGATTGACATAAGTTTTTCAATAGCTTATGTCAGTCCTATACATTTTTGCCGTTTCCATCATTGTTATCGCTTATAGAATGTCACTTTGTCTAGGGCCTCTGATTGGTTCGTGGTTCGCCAGCTACGCTTAAGTCCCATGTAATAGGGGGTGAGCCTTTTGCCATCAACCGGGCACGAATTCAAACTCCCAACTGCTACTGAGAAATTACAGATGGAAAAACGGAATAACGCTTTGCTCGACCCGGGATTCGAAATCAGGACCTCATGCTCAGCAGTAGCGCTTGCGTCCACAAGACCAATTCCGCCTAGCCTTTTCCCAACTATGTTGTGGTCGGCTTCCAGTCTAGCCGGATGCAGCTGAATACCAGTATTTTACATGGAGCGACTGCCTATCTGACCTCCACAACCCCGTAACAGAGCAACACGATACCCCTTGGTAAGACCGGTTGTCAGACTTTGGGGCTTCTGACGACCCGTAACGACTGTGAAAGATCCAGGAATGACAGCCGGGACCAACGGCTTAACGTGCTTTCCGAGGCATGGAGGAGTCTCGATATGTAAAGATGGTCACCCATCCACGGACCAACCCCGGCAAGCGTAGCTTAACCTGATGGATCGACCCGTGCGACTGTTATTACGTAGCCACGAGCTCCTCACGAGCTTCCGACCACTAGATCAACGAGGTTAATATTATTTTAGTAAGCTAATTAGCACAGTACAGAACCCTGAGCAGTACAACTTGTCTCACACTTTGCTGGTTATATTCTTAAGGGTGGATTCGTCCAAACTTGGATAATCCTTATCCTGGGAATAAAATCACTAATTACTCTAGATTAGACAACTTTTCGTTTTACCAAATCTTAATCTCGTATTATCTGTCTATCTGAGAGTAAATCGTTATACCGCCGAAATGCATCGAGTAAACAAGTTATCCGAGAGTAGTATAATGGCGGCCGCTTCATTACCAGCTGACAATCACGACAAGCAAACAATAAATTGTACATTGACATTGACAGCTACCTACTTTTCCAAGTTATAATACGGCAAATGAGAGTTGAGATGAGTTATGCTTCTGCACCGACCCGTTTGGAGAACAACATTTTGTTGCCGGGTATTTCATTCGTTCACATTCATTCCGCTATTTCTAATCCAAGTATAGCTATAAGTTAGATTGCATGGAAAAACGACTGTTGATTTTACTCGAGAATAAAATAGTGGAATAGATTATTCTCGTGTATAAATTCGAGTTTGGTCGAATCCACCCTAAATAGCGCAATTTGAGCTATGTACTTATACCTCAACGTCAGGGGCACCTAAAATAATTTGTAGCATTATATGGAGCTAGTATTACGAAGATAAATTATGTGAACAATGGTTCTGTAAAACATTACAAGGCAATATAATTTTGGCTGTGTAGTCAAGGCATTCTGTTTGGGTATAAAATAAACTGATATTCAGATTAATGATACTTCTAAAGTGACTCTGATAGAGGTGAGAAAATTACCAAACAGTACCAGAATTATGTTTAAAAATAAAACAAGCGAGCCTTACAGTAGTCGCATATGATGTGTAACTGATTTGCTGAGTACGAACCTCTCGGATACTGGGTTGGTATCATCTGACGACCAACTCTAGCACCGCTCTTGCTAATTGGTCAAATCAAATAGCGCGCGATTCCCTGAATTACCAACTCTAGCACCGCCCTCGCTCATTGGTCAAATCAAATAGCGCGCGCTTCCCCGAATTCCGAACTCTAGCAACGCGTCCGCTTATTGGTCAAATGAAATAGCGTGCGCTTCCCCGGCTTCCTGTTACACACTTCCGTCCCTTTTTACGAAATCACAAAAAAAAACATCAGATCATAATTAGGTAGAACTTGGTTTACCTCTAAAGTCTGAGTTCCTAAAGAAAGCAGTGCCGATAAATGACGAAAAAATTTTTTTTCATCCATCCACGTTTTTCTATGATGTCCCATTTTGCGGCCGTTACATAGCGATGTTTTTTGAAATAACGACAATAAATTGTATAATATTGTTGAAATTACTGCACTTTAGAGTTATTTTTAATGTAAATTGTAAATAGATTACATTGATTTGTATTCATCTTGAAATAACGGAGTTTATTATACATTTATAACGAAAGGGCGAAAACCGTTATTTGTGTAATCCTACTAATATTATAAATGTGAAAGTTTGTGTGTTTGTTACTCAATCACGCAAAAACGGCTGAATGGATTTGGATGAAATTAAGCAAACAGTTTATAACCTAGATTAACACATAGGATACTTTTTATCCCGATACTCCCACGGTATCTAGACTTACGCGGGTGAAACCGCGGGGCGCAGCTAGTGTTATAATAAATGGAGTATATATTAGGTTGACCTGACCAGTGTGTCAATCAGCTGTTGTCTTAACAAACTATTTTATTTAAAAAAAATGGTCTATTTGAATTTAGAAGAGAATCAACATATCAGTTTAGTATATTATAATAATAAAATGTTATTGAAAAAGTAAACTGCAACGTTTACAAAAACGTTATAAATAACTGTACAAATAACGTTATTAGTTACGTTTCAATCGTCGAGCCCATTAGTCAAGCTGTTATTTACTGCGCTCGTCTGATGGATCAAGCGGACTGTATTAACCGGATTGCTAAAAATAAAGGGTGAACTGAATTTATTCGATCCAGCTGCAAACAGAATGAAATAACGTTGCAGTTCGCAGGTTCTATGTAACTGAACTATGGTAAAATATTGAAATCTTCTATATCTATCTTCTATAATCTTCTATTCTTGCACAGATGCGACGCACAGCTTATTGTTCTTGTTTATTGTTGTTTTAAAGATGGATAATTTTCCACTCAGTAATCGGCATTTCGTTTAATTTGTGATTGTTTTGTTTGTTTTCATTTGGTAATGTCACAACACATTACGCAAGTAAATTGTACTTATTCTACTAGAATAGCAATTGTCAAACTTGTATAATTTCTGTTTTAAATATGAGGCTTTTGGCTAATTTGTACATATAGTGAATGTCACTCATTATTTTGTATTGTGCGTTTAGTTTGTGCAGAATAAACAATTTTTTCTTTTCTTTTATTTTTTTTTTAATTGTGAATCGAAACTGTACCGTCTGCGACGGTTGATTCACATTTTGGATTTTTTTATTTAGTCTATAGAAACCCACGTTTTTACAACGTTTTGTACAATACAGCCGATATAACTTAGCAGTTTTTCGTTGCCATATTTTTTTTAGTTAATTGTTTATTTGTTAGTTAGTTTTAATTAGACATTTAACTTAGTAGATACCTAATGTAAATATATAGTTTTGTTATGTATATCTATAGTTTTTTTTTAAGTTTACAGTAATATTAATGTACATAAAGTTACTTAATAAATGAATAAACCTCACGAAAGTTATATTTTTGGTTATAGGAACCAGAGGCCCTAGACAAAGTGACATTCTATCAGCGATAACGATGATGGAAATGGCAAAAATGTATAGGACTGACACAAGCTATCGAAAAGCTTATGTCAATTCCGTTGAAAGTCGTTGTAGAAATACGAAACGCTTTCGAAGCGATTGTCACTTGTTTAGGCTCTCAGGTCAATATCGACAAAAAAATACCAATAGTATTTCTTGAACAATATTGATTCTTTAGCCACTGGTCCCATTCCTCTCCACAGATCCCTCACGAACTCGTCTTTAAATGAATAAATAATGGATAATCCTAACAAAGCGTTTTTATCTTCTAAATGCGGACCCCTAAAAGAAAACCTTTTTGTTTTATTACGCCATTACTTAAACATTGAAATGGGGCTTAGTTCAGGCTTTCTACTAATGTATGTAGAATCAAACTAATATAATATTCTTTTGGGGTTAGCAGAATTCTCAGACATGCATGAAACTTTATCACAGCGATCGCAGCCGTCTCGAAACGTAGATCTATGTGTCACATTTAAATTAAATATGAATGTACTATTATGCATGTAAATCTTCCGGAATAAATTATAATGGTGGAAACCTCATCCAAATCCAAGATTATTTAATGAAACTAAAAGTAGTGGTGGGCCCACTATGGGTTTGCCAATCGGCCGACTAGCTATAGTGACTACACTATCTAACTTAATATTATAAACGCGAAAGTTTGTAAGTATGGATGGATGGATGTTTGTTACTCTTTCACCTAAAAACTACTGAATGGATTTGGATGAAATTTGGCAAACAGATAGTTTATAACCTGGATTAATACATAGGATACTTTTTATCTCGATATCCACGGGATCGAGTCTTACGCGGGGGAAACCGCGGGGCGCAGCTATAATGTTGAGTGATTTTTTGTATTTAGTCTGGAAATGTCATTAGTTATAGTTTAAATTATTGTCTTACTGTCGTATCGTCTTCCCAACATTGCATAAACATAAATAATAAATAGTCACCCCGCGCCGTACGAATCTACCCAGGATTTTGTAATATCTATAATTAAAAGGGTGTTCTTGGAGTTTCTTGCCCGTTCTTCTCCATAGAGATCTACGTTTTGGAATGGGCAACTAGCTTCAACTTTGTCACTAACTGACCGACTCTTTGACAGTTCAAAAGTGCCTGTTGCTGTTGTTGAGTTTGAGTTTGAGTCCTATAAAAAAAAAGAATTAAAAATAGCCTTAAAATATCCATACCAGGCGTACACGCCTAATCTTTACGAAGCTCAAGGTTGAGAAGAAGATATACACGTTGTCAAACGTTACAACATACGACCTTATGTCTCAGTGTTACGACTACAATCAGAATTCGGAACCAATTGCATAACACAGTGAGTTTAGATTGTCAACAGACCCGCCCTGGGACACACAAAGACTACATTGCTGTGTACCAGTTCAAAAGGAATATTGGAGCCGGTAAAATCACAAGCACATTCATTGTTCAGATGCTATTGTGTACACTAGTTTCAGCTGCTTTGCGTAATTCCAACTCTGACCAATCTGCACGATCTGAAAGAAAAAAAAATCTCGGAAAGAACAATATTTAAAGAATCAGTTTGAAACAAATGTGTAATCCATCGCTTCATAAGTTAGAAAAAAAATCTGCTCAACAACGTAACTTACGAAATTATGAAGCAATGGATTAAACATTTGTTTCGAACCCATTCCAATTCTTATTGATCGCAATTAGGGCGCTGGTATCACTGGCGATCAAAAATAAAAAAAAACAATATTTGAAAAAAATAAAAAAACAGGTCGTAGGGTGATTTGATGATTGGATGTTTCGCGAAAACACTAATATCCTAGGGATATTGCGAAAACCCGGATAATTAGAAAATGGCGAAAAAAAATCTGCGAGCAACTTGGAAGTAGCACTCGTTGGCCGCTACCGCGGCACCGCTCGCTTAGCTCGCTCGGCTCGCGCACGTTTGGTCACAGTTTTAACCTAAACTATTTCACTCCGGTTCTTTTCAGGATAATTTAATTTCTGATCTTCAATATCATTTCTGATCTTATACATAATACCTCACTTAATCTACGCCCAACTTAGCTCACGTTACAAGATATCAATCTCACTTAAATTACTTGACATAGAATCATCACTAAACTAAGTTATATATATAAGTTGACGTTAACATACCACTTCACGTGAACTTAGAGCCAACTTAAACAACCAGTGCTTAGTGCTTGCAGGGTAACTTGTTGCAAGTTTGTGCAAGCTCCCCCATTTGTGAACACCCTGTAAACGCTATAGGGTGTTGTTTGATTACTGTTGCACGAGTTTTGGATATTGTTGTTGGGGGTAGAAAATCATTGGCGGCTTTAGATTATTGTTTTATTTCTGTGTTTCAAGAATAATTTACGGCAACGATCGATACCAGTTACAATTATTTTAAACTTCACCATCAGCAGCGTCCTAAGGTCTAACTTTACTAACTCTAGCGGAGGACATCGTGGAGTACGTGCGCCAAAAGACGAGGTACGCGCTGAGGGTGCAGTTACTTGAATCGCGCCGGGACGTCAACTTCTTGGTAGAGATGGGTAGCACATCTTTTTAAAATGAGGATCGTGCGAGGCACTCTTTTTACAAAGTGTGCAAGCACACTGAGCTAAACGAATGAGGCGAGGCTGCGGTGACTTGTGAGCATGAACGTGCTGTGAGTTTGTCAGTGAGTCACGTGCTCGCCAACTCGCCAATTCACAGCACGAGTCGCGTGTGTGCTGTGTGGTGTGTAGTGAGTAGTGGCGACAACGCGACACGACACGGCAAACATACGCAGTTGAGTAGGCACACGCGCTGTGAGTTCTGTCTGTGGGGTATGTTTGTCACTGTTGCTACAGTGAACGAAGACATCAATGATCAAAATACACAAAAAGAGTAAGAGACTCGATCGACTGACTCATTTCGTTCAAAAATCACAAGTACAACATTTTCTGAGTGTAGCTAATCTGTGCCACTATGGTGTGTGCTAGCACATAAACATAAATGAGTGAGTGACTCTTTTCATCCAAGTGAGTAGCTACAACTGTGCTAGCACGTGTGCTGAGTTGCCCGACACTACTTCAAGGCGTTCGTCGTGCGTGTACCGGACTGTTATCTGCCCCTCGTCATGGAAGAAGACTTTTGGCCGCAGGACGTGGTGTTCCGTCGCTTCCGCGGACAAGTTCCACAGGACAGCACAGTCTAGCTAGTGCTAAGTGAAGTGCTACTAACATAGTCTTAGCCTTATTTATTAACACAAGTTTTTGTTTATAGAATATGTATGTTTAGGTTAAGGTATTTTTATATGGGCCTGTGTCGCCTGCAATAAAGGGTTTAATTATTATTTTAATACGTATTTCAACTTGCTCGGGACCCTGGGATCCCGGATCTTTGGAAGGCGTACGAGGGGCCGAAGTCAACTCGTAGAGGCCCGTTAGAAATTTTTACTGAAATATTATTATTATTTAACTTTGAGAACTAACTTTATTACAACCAGTTCTGTAACGATCCTAATACAATAACGATTCGTAAAACTAACCATTCGTATTTGTTATAGGAATCCAGAAACTACACCCATCAGTATAAAACAAACTGCCTCTTATAGCTACCGACCAATCATTGAGTTTACCTCTCCCAAGCTCAGAATTGCCAGAAGAACGTGGTTATTTAGGGTTCCGTACTAAAGAGTGCTAACGGGACCCCATTACTAAGGTTCCGCTGTACGTCCGTCTGTCACAGGGCTGTACATTTTGAATCGTAATAGGAAGTCGACACTTGAAATTTTCAGAGTGTGTACAGTACAACAACTATTTTCTTAACGATCGACGGTTTATTTTTCGATACGATTGAGAGCGTCCGGTCTGCACCAAAAGCAAAGGGCAACTTATAGAAATCCGACGACTAACGAAACACGAAGTTTGCCGAGGGACATTAAGAAAATAGGTGCACTATACTTTTATGAATGGCCGGTATATGTAACAACAAAAAATAAAAATAAAATAAAGTTACAATTTTTAACTTTATTTTATTTTTTGTTTTTGTTTTTATTTTTTGTTTACCCCAGACAAGAAACGTGTTTTTTTCGACGTTTTTTGCTCGTTCTCAATAATGTCAATGACTTATTACAATAACTTATTGTACAGTGGTACGAACCCCTTCGTATGCAACACCGACTCGCACTTAACCACTTTTCTATTTGGTTTTCTTCCCTCCCAGTTTGTACGACAAACAATGAAATTGCCATAGGAAATATTATTACGGGAATTGGGAAAATATTTCAGTATGGTCTTACTGGTAAACGATTTTATTTGAGGTAAATAAATAAATTAGGTTTGGAGGGTTTAGAGGCACGTGTATTTGTTTCAAAAATAGACAATCAAGGGTATTGGAACTTGGGTATTGAAAAAGTTAAACAACAGATATTATTGTCATAGTATGATTTTACTGGTAAACGATTTTATTTCAGGTAAATAAATATATTAGGGTTGGAGGGTTTAGAGGCACGTGTATTTGTTTCAAAAATAGACAATCAAGGGTATTGGAACTTGGGTATTGAAAAAGTTAAACAACAGATATTATTGTCATGGGGATGGGCCGTGGTGTTTCCCCGTTCGATAAAAGATGTTGTGATCAACAATCTCATCAGTGGTTACCGATTTGGTTTACTGCAGCTTGTAGCATATTATTATTTTAACCATCTGTTTTTACCAAAAATCAGTAAATACATACTAGCGTTAAACGAATAAGTATAAAAAAAAAATCTGTTTCTATTAATCGTTTGAAAATGACAGAGTCAGAATGAAATAATTTAATTTACAATGATTCTGAATTTAATTTTAATAAAAAAAAATATAAATATTTTATTTTACACAAACCTACATGGGCACTTATGAAACGTCAGAAGCTAGGTGCACGGTTCGAATTGGTCGTTTTTTATGGAGAAGAGCAGGCAAGAAACTCTACGGTTACTCTTTTAAAAATAATTGGCTTTTACAACATTTTCCAATTACAGTGTTAACAGGTATGGGAGGACAGTGTAGGCCTGTCAACAAGTACCAGGTACTTAACAAAATAGAAAATGTTCAACAAATCTACAGCCCACTAAGCCTACAACGTTCTCACATTCACAAAATAGAAAATAATCTATAAATAAGTTAAATAAAATAATAATAATAAACATATTTAAACTAAATGACGTGTTGCTAATACAAATGTAACGAATTTGAATAATTATCATGTCCACAAAAACCAAAATGAAGAGTTGAAACTAAATTGTAATATTATTGTTTCTACTGTCACTATAAAATCTATTTGCCGCTGGCAAAACATAGAGAGTCAACTGAATTGTTACTGAAGACAAATGTAAAAAACTAAAACCCAACTACGACTAAAAAGGTATAAACAAGACACCACAGACAGACAAATTAAAAATCCGGAGACACACGTGTTAGGGCATAAATCAAACAGATTACGTGTGACTCCGGATTTTTAATTTGTCTGTCTGTGGTGTCTTGTTTATACCTTTTTAGTCGTAGTTGGGTTTTAGTTTTTATTACTTTTTTTTTTTAAATTCTTTTGGGGTTATAATATTTTTTTTTTGAAATGTGCTCATAAAGCCCTTTCATTTGATACCCAACATGGTACGATGAAACAATTTTTTTTTTAGTTACTGGCTTGATGTCCTCTAGAGGGCGCCATTTTTAATTTAATGTGACGTCACATAGCCAGCGGACTATCAAGACGCTTCCAACGATACATTTGTCAAATTGTGATGAGTCGTTTAGAAGATATGAGGGAACAGATGAACATACATACATACATACATACATACATACATACCGGTCAAAATCATAACCCTCCTTTTTTCTTCGCCGTAGTCGGGTAAAAATAAAAGACAACTTTCAGACAAAAGAAAAATAAACACTAAAAAAATAGCAAAATAGCTCGATCAGCAATTTCGCACACACAAAGGGCTAATTCGGGAAAAAAATAAAAGGCCTCAATCCCTCCCGAATTACTACACAAAGACACTTCTCGGATAGTACTAATCCGTATATAAATTATCCCTCAGATACGGTCTTACAAGAATTGTCCCCTCGACAAGTAATCGGTCCTCTAAGAATGAGCTGCCTAATTTCGTCACCAGTATAACATGGTCTCCCGAAATTAGTACCGGGATTTTTTTTGCTCACGATTTTGAAAGAGGAGATTTATTCAACAGATCAACTTACAATGGATATGTCAAAATATTGACTTTATCAGTGATTACATAGGATGAAGGCTATATAATGTAATTAATTAAATATATTTCTTGTATATATTCGTGTTGATTTTGGAGGTTATATCAATGTTTGGTTATGTTATAATGGAGGATATTAAAAAATAATTTGGATTTTGCAGAGTTTCCTGTTGCTTATTGATCGTAGAGCACGTGTAAGTGGTTGCCTTAGTAATCATAGTTTAACTTCTTTTTTTAAAATCACGGATATTTTCTTACTTAGTAATGTTAATTTAATTCCATTACCAGGTTTAGTACGATAATGCGAAAAATATATCGTATTGCCCAGTTACTGGGTTGTGAAGGTCAGATGGCAGTCGCTCCATGTAAAATACTGATATCCAGCTGCATCCGGTTAGACTAGAACCCGACCCTAACTTATTTGGGAAAAGGCTAGGTGGATTGATTTGATTGAATGCAAAAAATATCGGTCCATTTTGAATATAAAATTCAGGAAAATTATTATGTAGGTCCTGACATAGTCCCAGTTCAACTTACAGTAAATATTCAGGAATTTAACAATATTACAGCGGTAGTGTTTGGACAATAAAGAACACTAGTTGCACCCCACAGTTTCATCCGCATATGTTTCGATCCCGTGGGTATATTGGGATAAAAACAAATTATTTTAAAAACAAAAAACCCGACTGCAAAAACTTATAACCGAAAACAAAAAACAAGCATTGAATTTTTTTTTTTGTAAGGTATTGCAGGTGGGGATAAACCAAAGTTACACCATATTTCAGGTTATTGGTTTGTCCCCGCCTGCAATACCTTACAAAAAACAAAGTTCAATTCTTGTTTTTCTCTTTTCGGTTATAAGTTCTTGCAGTCGGGTTTTTTTGTTTTTTAAGTAATTTGTTTTATTACAAGCTTTTTAGTTTTATTAATATATATATTTGGGCTTTTACTCATACTAGCTTTTATTTGATACTAATATTGATGTAATTTTTTTTTTTTAAACTGGCTGTTGACTTTTAAACGGAGGGGAAGCCTCCGTTTTTTTGTTTTTGCAGATGAAATATATAACAAAAATATAAATAGCCTATGTCACTCTCACAATTAAGACGAACCATACGACACCTCGTATGTTAAAATCCATCAAGCCGTTTAGGCTACAGAGCCTGCCAAAGAAATAGACATACATACATACAAACATACATACATACTCTCGAGTAACATTACCCTCCTTCTGGGGCAGCCGGGTAAAAAATCAGTCTTGCCGAGTGTCACATAACAAAAATTTTATCTTAGCACAAGAAACACGCAAACGAACTCGCTTGCTTCGCAAGTTAGTTCCTTATATTTCGGACTGCATAACTCTAACACCATTAACACACTGACTCGTTGCTCTCTGGTCTGCAATATAAGACTTAAATTAATACTTGGTTGTAAAAATGCTAATTAATACAGATTTATCGCCACATTAAAAGAAGTAACGGCCGAAAACTTTAACTTGAGCCAAAATGTCCTCGATGTTTTAGTATCTTGTTGAAAAATTAATGCAATGTCCGAAACATTTTTATTCACGAATTTGATTGTGCAAAATATACAGTTCAGAGGACCTAGACAAGTGACAATCGCAAAAGCGTTTCGTATTTCTACAACGACTTTCAACAGGATTGACATAAGCTTTTCGATAGCTTATGTCAGTCCTATACATTTTTGCCTTTTCCATCATCGTTATCGCTGATGGAATGTCACTTTGTCTAGGGCCTCTGGTATCTTTGACCACTTGAGTACATCTTTTAAAAATAATAATTAAGTAATTTTAATTTAATTTAGTGAAACCTTCATTTTTTTATAAAGATGTCTAAATATTGATACCGTCACTATAAAATATTTTGAGCTATATAATTAGGTAAAAATTGATGACAAAGTTATTGGACAGATGCTCCCATAGATATGTCCTACTGAATAAATTAACCGACTTTGTTTAACATTAGATCTCACCAACTTTTTGCGGTAGAAGAACTGCGTTGCGAGACTTGCATTTTTTTACATAAATGTTATGTTTTTGGTGGGATTTATTTTTAAACATAAAGTTAAATTAATCCTTTACTACTTTCCTTTTAAATTTTTTTAAGCAATTTACCAAATGAACGATTAAAGAGTTCGTTCTGTTAGTCGCACTCCGACGAGTTTTCTTTTGATTTATTTTCCTTGCATTCACTTCAGTGCACAGTAAAGCAGTTCCCTTCTTAAGATTTGTGAAGGTGTTATAATAGGTAGGTATCTTTATCTTGGTACGGGGAAATGTGTTACCCAGTAACTCGGTTGTGTAGGTTAGATAGGCAATCGCTCCATGTAAAATACTGGTGGAAGCCGACCCCAGTCTAGCCAGATGCAGCTGAATACCAGTATTGTACATGGAGCGACTGCCTATCTGACCTCCAACCCCGTAACTGGGCAACACGATACCCATTGGTAAGACTGGTTGTCAGACTTTCGGGCTTCTGACGACCCGTAACGACTGTCAAAGATCTAGGAATGACAGCCGGGACCAACGGTTTAACGTGCTTTCCGAGGCATGGAGGAGTCTCGGTATGTAAAGATGGTCACCCATCCACGGACCAACCCCGGCAAGCGTAGCTTAACCTAATGGATCGACCCGTGCCGCTGTTATTACTTAGCCACGAGCTCCTCCAGATTTAAACATAATAAACACCCATATTTCGTTTTCCACACCCAATCCATTTCACAGTGGGCTGCACAGATAATTGACGAAGTTACCAGAAAATTAATGAATGGTAACAGTATTTGACATTCCGAGAACCTCAAACTATTGGACTAAATAGGCCATTACGGCCTACGGTTAGTCCACGATTAAGGAATCCAATTACCGGGACAATGTCAGAATATTGATTAAGACCTATTTCTGTTAGCATTGGTAGAGCGATTTCGGTCTGTGTGTTTGAGTGTCTATCTGCATTGAAAGTACCTACTAGTATTTTCGGAATCAAAACTGTTTATTTTTACCCGACTGCGGCTAAGCCAAAAAAGGAGAGTGATTTGTTTGACCTGTGTGTTCCCTCTACTAAACGGCTGAACCGATGTTGATGAATGATAATAATAATATGTCATTAGATTCGTCGGATGTCGTCCCAACGTCGTTGCATTCGAATCCAGACAGGCAATTTACTTTGTGTAAATTATTTCATTACCACTGCTCTCAAAACGGTGAAGGAAAACATCGTGAGGAAACTGTTCTAACTCCAAAAATTCAAAGACAGGTGACATCTGCCTACCCGCATTGGGCTCACGTGATGAATGAGGGCCCACTCCCTCTTACAAAGAGGTGGCCTGTGTCCCAGCAGTGGGAACATTAGAGGCTGAATATGATAATGCCTCGACTTTGAGTATAGAATGTCAGTTATCTGAGATACCGAATTCTATTTTTAATTCGGTATTTATCTTTAAGAGGAAATAGGGTAGACCCTCTCCCCATACAAACGCTCTCGCCAGTTTTCTCTCTGGTTTATCACCTTAGAGCAATGATTTTTTACAGTAAATAAATATCAACTAGTTCTATGACCCTATGTTTTCCGTCTTGATGATACATTATCTGCACTAGAACCCTCAGAAAATGCTCAAAATTGCCTGTTTAAGGCTCGTGCAAACTGACGCGATATCGCGGGCGCTACAGGCAGCGGAACCTTTGTCGACAAAGGTACCGCTGCCTGTCGCGACCGCGATATCGCGTCAGTTTGCACGAGCCTTTAGACCGCTGTCATCAGAGGCCTATTGTACAAATTTGACAACAATTAATAAAAAAAGAAAAACATATGGGCACAGTAAATATCCTTCTTATTCAATTTATAAAATACCTTTCAAATTGGTCAAATATTGGAGGAGGAAATAGAACCTGGAATTATGACTTTTTGTATGGAGAAAAGACCGATCCTACAAAAAAAAAATCTCCGAAGCGGCTGTTTAACAAATCAATAACGGCCAGTATGAATACCGAACATATTAAAATGGACCACTGTTCAAAACGTAAAGGTTCTCAACCGATTTGCGCGCCATATCGGCCATCAGTGCCCAGTCTGGCCAGCGATTAAGCCATTCAATTAAAACGGACACGAAGGGACATTGATTCCGGCCCTTGCAAATTGAATTGCCCGTAGATATACCATTGGGGATTATTATTTGTATTCCTGATAAGTTAAGCTAGATGGGAAGCTTTTTTGACAGTTTTTTCTTGGTAGCTTAAACTCGAATGAGGTAGATTTTCTTAATTAAGATTCGTAATCATGATATTTACATCGGCAATCAGAAAAAAAACTTGTGTGCGCGTTAGACTCACGAGGGGTTCCGCTACACTATAACACTACGTTTTTTACTTAGTACGTTCCCGTGGAGTGTTCTTCGACAACCATGCGAGCGAAGCCGCGGGCAAAAGCTTGTACAAATTTTATGACTTCTTATGTATAAAGCCTCGTGCAGCCTGGCGCGACGCGACTCTAACAATTTCTAAGAAAACTTCACGGCTTAACTTACCGGTGTCGCGTCGCGCCGTGGCATCTCGTCATCGCATTTTCTCTGTACATTTTTTTTTTGCTTTCGGTATGTATGTATGTCACGACACCATAGCAGGACCGTAATTAGCACGATTCAATTAAATAGATAGCTTACAAATCCCTACAAGGGATTATTAGGGGACCAATGACACCATAGAAAGGGATTTACCCCAATCAATGGGATATACTCCCTTTGATTCAGATATTAGTATGTATGTGTCGTTCATGGGTTCCTTGGTAGGAAAGGAAGCAACATCCGCAGGTTTGAATCCAAAGGCTTATGTGACATCAGCACAAGTAGATAATTACAGGGTCAAATTAAATTATTTGGCGAAACTACACATGGTGGTATCGATATTTAACCTTATTATATTAAAAAAATAAAAATTTGAAGTTTTTTTTTTTGGGGTCAACCAGCCCTTGTGTTTTATTTACTTGAAAAGAGAACGTTTAACAACCAGTCTTTGCACGGCGACGATGAAGTGACATGAACTCCTAACTGACATTTTGGCGATTTTAGTTTTTTTACGTAGATAGACTTTAAATAATCGTTTACGTGAGCTGGCAATAACAGATAACTGATTATCTTATTTTTTAACGAACTATTGATAATTGACAATAACTATTAAGCAAATGTGCGTTACATTTGCTGGCAGTATCACCTAATGAACTAATAACAATAACACCTAAATAACGTTAGCGTAATTATTTCTGTCAAGACCTCCTATCTTCACTCCTGCTAGATTACGTCTTTACTCTCGCGCTGCTCCCGGCCGACTGGCTGGTCTTGCTGACATCTAGGAAGGATAATTTCATAGGCTAATAATGCGTGAGCTAGACGGTGATTTGTGGGAGTACGAGACGGAGATAGAATCACCATGCGATATTCGTTTTACCTATTTTCTTCTGTCATTTCGTTTAAATTTGGTGCAAGTTGCAACGTGAAAGTTTGCGGAAGGAGTGTTTTTGTTGTTTTTAGTGTAAAAAGTGGGATTTTTATTATACCAGGTAATTATTTTATGTCTAACAGTACGCTAATACAGTTAAAACCTATACAGAAGTATTGTTTTTGTTGAATTTATTATTTACGACGATTATTGAAATCGTTAATAATGTTCAAATAACAGTGTTTTTTATCACTGATGTTTTATTGTTTTTTTTTTCGTCCTGTATTAATAAAATAGTTGCTTTTGTTGTTTATTTACTTATATAAAGTTGTATACTTAAATAATATCATAATATTTTTGTGTAATCTTAATTTTTATTTGTATGTTTCAAGAAGATAGGAGTTATTGTTTGAGCGTACAATTTTTATTTGTATATTTTAAGTAGATAAGCAATTGTTCTCGTTTAATCAGTATGGAACCATAACTTCTATTTCGCACTGACAAAACATTACTGATGTTTAATCATCAATAATAATAATTATTATTATAATTTTTATAGAGAAACAAAATTACCGCTATGGCTCGATTTCTTCAAGGAGTGAGAGGTAAAAGGATTCTTAACGAACTTCAAAAAGATAGTTTGGTAACAAACCTAAGACATTCTACTGCTGAGGAATATGAAGAGATATTTGGAAATCAACACGAAATGGTAAGATATTAAAAGTCAGGTGAAAATATTGCTTGTAAAGTTCTCCCGCTTTGCAGGACGTTTGTAAGAACTCCTTTACTGTACATTTTATAAAGATTACAATTTTTCTTTTTAGCCTGAAGAAGATTTCAACACGCCTTTTTCTGGCAATTGCTGTAGTCCTAATCAAAGCGATCTCACCCCTACTGCTAATCCAAAGGAAGCTATCATCACCAACGTTGATGTTTTAAGTCCACCAAATGTCTGTAACTTTGAGCCCACAGAAATCCTTGACAATACTTACTATGAATCTACTTCCTTACGTTCATGCGGCCGTCGTCGTCTCGAAGTAAGGTCTTGGTCATTATCTGATTTAACACAGGATACCAACAATACGATTAATTCCTTAAAAAAATCGCCGTCGGTCCCGGCGATGTTGGACATGACCATTAGTCTTGATTTCATTGCGTTTGCCAGACCGGATCGGATCGAATTTATATCGGATGATGTTTGTCAAATTCCTGATGACAGGAGTTCTGCTGAAGAATTGGTGACTGAGAACCTACAAGATTATGGAGATATGGAAGAAGGTCGAAAACGTCGTCACATTGCTGATCCTAAATCTTGGAAAAAGAATAAAGCCCTATTGAAGCGAATGCGAGGTGAAGAGTATCTAGGCTACTCTAAACCAAAAGATAGGAAGTTCCAGCAAGATACTATAAGACAGGCAAGACAAATGGGACCAACATGCGTTTCCGATTTTTGTAAGAAGAGTAAGGTAAGAGGCTGTGATAGGTTTACCGAGGATTGTCGAAAGGACTTACATAGCAGTTTTTGGAAGAAAATGACCTGGGACCAAAGAAGAGTTTATGTTACGGGATTGGTGACACGATCCATTACATCTCGGAAGACAAAATCAGCTAGTGAAAGATCTAGGCGGGAAGGAACTCTATCATATTTTTTGCCAATTGAGAAAGACTGTTCGAATAAAGTACAGGTATGTAAACAAATGTTTTTAAACACTTTTTCACTGGGATCGTTCACTGTTCAAGCATGGGTCAAAAAGAGTGAGTTTGGTATGACTTCAAACCATGAGGCAATTTATGATTCAAAAACCAAGACTCCAAGAGCAGAAGTAGAAAGAAAACTTTCAATTTTAGATATTTTTTTTACAAGTTTGCCGAAATTGCCATCTCATTACGCTAGAAAAGACACATCTAAACTCTTCATAGAACCAAACTATCGTTCACTTACCGATTTATACAAAGCTTATCAGAAATATTGCACTGAAACTAGTCAACCACATGTTAGTAGATTTACATTTGAAAAGAATTTTCGTGAAAAAAATTTGTCACTATTCACGCTTAAAAAGGACATGTGTGACACCTGTTCTAGTTACAATTCAGGTAATTTAAATGAAACAGATTACCAAATACATATAATTAAGAAAGAAAGGGCTAGAAAAGAAAAAGAAGAGGACAAGAAAAAAGCAGCTGCCGGAGAATTTATTCTTTTGACTATGGATTTAGAAGCTGTGAAGGTTTGCCCTTACCTTACTGCTAGTGCTTTGTATTTCAAGACAAAGTTAACGTGCCATAATTTTACCGTTTTTAATTTGGTAACCAAGCACTGCAGTTGCTATTGGTTCGACGAAACTGCTGCTGATTTAACATCTAGCACTTTTGCAACATTTCTAATTGATTATTTAGAAAGACATTGCATTCCACATCAGTTACCAATTGTTATTTACTCTGATGGGTGCACGTACCAGAATCGTAATTCTGTGCTTGCAAATGCGCTGCTCCTTTTGAGCAAAAAATATAACGTAATCATTACGCAAAAATTTTTAGAACCAGGTCACACTCAGATGGAGTGTGACTCTGTTCATAGTGCTATTGAGCGAAAGCTCAAAAATCGGGAAATACATTTGCCCAGTGATTATGTCACTATTACTAAAGAGGCACGAAGCCCTAACCCCTATGAAGCAGTTCATGTTGATCATGACTTTGTTAAGGATTATGCCCGACTTCAAAATTTGCTTTATAAAAGCATTCGACCAGGCCGCAAAGCTGGCGATCCACAAGTTGTAGATATCAGAGTAATAAAGTACAATACGATGACAATCGAAGTTAAACTGGATTTTGACGGAGAGTGGATTCCTCTACCGAACAGACCTAGGTTACTAGCTTCGGAAGCGACCTATCCTCAACTGCATCCCAACAAAATTCCAATTAAAGCAACGAAGTACAACCACCTGCAACAACTTAAAGCAGTATTACCTAAAGACTGCCATAATTTTTATGACACTTTGCCATTTGTTTGAAATATTTCTTCTTTTTCATTATAAAACTTAATTTGTTATAAACTGATTATTCTCTTGTCTTTTAATTACGTGTCGAAAGCAATGTAGCCATTTTTATGTTCTATCACCTATTGTAATAGTACGACAATACGCCACTATTATTTTGTAAACATTTGAAATAATGTTAAAGTTCATTAAATGTTAAAAAACTCAAAATTTCTATAAAAATCACGCCTTTTATTTAAAATATCTTAGCATTTCCTTACTAGAAAGATCTTCTATCTTGGCTATTAATATGTATATTTTTAAAGCCTAGGTTGCCAATATCACCTATCTACGCCTAAATCAAAAAGTTGATTGGATATCTACAAGTCTCACACATCCCTCGATACACGCTTCTTATATAATATACAACCAATATTAGTTTTATTCATACCTTGTGTTTAAAAAAAATGAAACGTTTTTTTCGTTTCCTGTAAAATTATGTTTTGGTAGATAGAGGTTCATGTCACTTCATCGTCGACGGGGTATCGTATTACCCAGTTACTGGGTTATGGAGGTCAAATAGGCGGTCTCTCCATGTAAAATACTGGTATTCAGCTGCATCCAGTTAGACTGGAAGCCAACCCCAACATAGTTGGGAAAAGGCTAGGCAGATTGATTTTTATTTAAACTATGACCTTAATACGTCTCGTTGGTATAGGTTTTGCAACTTCGCAAAAATAAATGCAGCTGAGCGTAGGATCCTGGGTTTGATTCCCAGGTCGGGCAAAGCGTAATTGGGTTTTTCATCAGAAAATTCTCAGACCTAAGAGTCCGGAGGCTGAATTTTTCCGAGAATTGGGCATACTGCCCATTTTCCGAGAATTGGGTATAGGCAACTAGGACATGATTCAAAAGGGACAGGTACGGGTTCGATATTTCACTAATTATGATAAGTTCCATAACTTATATAATTTATACAGGGTGTTAGGGTAAACACCGTTATCCTTGCAATCAGTGGTTTAGTTTCATTTATAAATCGTAAAAAAATGGAAAATTACAACTTTTTATTTTTAATTTTTCATTCTACATTTTACCACAAGAGTCGTAAGTTCGTTGCCCTATGCGCTAAGGCAACGAACTTGCGTCTCAACACGGGACGTGCGGGACGTGACCTGACCGGCCGCGAGCGCGAACCCTCCCTCAGTCAGTCAGCTGTTTCGCTAGCGAGCACGGTGTTGGATAGAAACTTTTTTAAATATTTTAATGAAAATAACGTTTTTTTTTTGTGTTCGGTCATTTATTTTTATGTCAACTACCCATGGTTTGAATGACAACGGTGTTTACCCTTACACCCTGTATAATTAGTGAAATATCGAACCCGTACCTATCCCTTTTGAATCATGTCCTAGTTGCCTACTATGTCACTCCAGTGAGTTTTCATTCACTTCCCACACATGACAGTTTAAAAGTTGTTCCATAATAATTCATACTCTACCCAGATAACGCTTACCATCGCAGTTTCCAAACAAAACTCTACCTTTGCTCTACGTAGAGTTTTAGTTTTAAAAATCGGATTTTCAAAAGTTCGCTTGCAAGTGAAAATCGTTGTAGAGCTCGACTCGACAAGGGGTTTGTAGAGCGGAAACCTCATTTTGGCTCTACTTTTTATTAAAATATCTTTATTTTTTTGTTCTCAGGTACGTGAATGTAGAGACTTTGTGGCACGCTTTTAAGATGGAATGACTTAGACAAAGAAGATGTTAGAAGGTAATTTATATTTTAAGAAACGAAATACCTACGGGTTAGTTCACACCGATACGTGACGCGACGCGACGCGGCGCATAACATAGATAGTGACACAAAATACTACACAAAAGATACATATTTTATTGAGATAATTCGAAAATGGCCTCCCTTTGAAAACGCCTCGCGGCGTAGCGCGACGCGTCACGTCGCAGCGGTGTTACGTAGGCGGCGATATCACGACGCGTTAGTGTGAAAGGGGGTGCGATCGCCACGCGACACGTCGCGGGACAAGTCGCGTCAATCTGCACGAGCCTTTAGACTGGGCCAGCTCAAGCTCAAAGTGTTACAGCTGTCGACTATACTACTACATATCTAAAGTGGCAAAATATAAGCAAAAATAATTATGAAGATAAACAAGCTCCTCAGTTATTTTTAGGGGTATGAGGAACGGGTGTAAAGTTTACTCATCCACCATAGAGATGGGAGGATCCTCCAACCAGACGGATGTTGTGTCTGGCGGGCAACTGCCCAACGATTGATACAACATCAACCTATTACCTAACCCGTTCTTGTATATATGTCCACTGCACGGTAAACTTTAATTGCGCGATGCAGGATTTATGTGACGTCAGGATTTTTGTGTGACGTCAGGTCTTTGATGCGTAGTTCGCATGTCGCGATGTAGATACCGCCACAATTGGAACACTAATAACAAAATCCTTATTCAAAATGTAACACCCTTTACTTCGTATGGCGGAGACAGACTGTTCAATTTTACCAACAGTATAAAGTTCCCAGATTGATTCGCGTAAATCGGATTACCGAGCATCGAACACCATGTGAAATATTCACAGTAAAATTTTATCTGATTCCGAGGGCTGGAAAGCGAAGTTTAGGTTTGAAGGTAAATTGGATTTCGAAACAGAAGATATTATTGAATAGCGCGTGTGTTTGAAAATATGTTTTTTTTTCGTTATAATAACCAAAAGGTGTTAAAAACACAGTCCATAACACCTATGAAATCAGCGTTTTGTATGGGCAATTTTAAAGAAGTTACATTTTTCATACTAAGATTTTCTTAATTTATTTAACAACAATGTTTAAAAACTAAGATAACGTATGCCAGTTAGATTGAGCGACAGTAAAAACTTTTTACAAAAAAAAAACCGACTTCCAAAAAAAACACTCAAAACTGAAAAATAACTTTAATTTCGGAAGTCGGTATCTTTGCTTTTCAATTTTCGTTTTTGCCACCGACTTCCGAAATTAGCCGACTTCCGAATTATTATTTAATTAGATTACTAGCTGATATAAATAACAGTGAAGGAGTAAATGAATACATCGTCTAGATAAACTAAGTGGGTAAAATACGTAATAATGAAGCTAACTCAAAAACTACGCAAGCAAAGTTAATCAAATTAATATGGGACCACTTCGGAAGCATGACCTACCATACAAAAAAAGAATCATCAAAATCGATTCATAATTGGCGGAGTAATCGAGTAACAAACATACAAAAAAAAAACATACAGACGAATTGAGAACCTCCTCCTTTTTGAAGAAGTCGGTTAAAAATAAGTTTTGGCTAAGTTAAAAAAAAAAATGTCGTCATTTCTGCTAACAAAATGAGGAGTCATTTTTAAGGTATTTTTTATGTTTGGAAAACTATAAGTAGTAAGGTTTTTTTACTATTGGTGCAACCAAGCAATTGATGAATATTTTAAATCATGAAAGGTTCTCTATTTGTGTGAAAAAAACGCCAATTTCATAGGTATCCAATATAATCAGACATTATTTATTTTGTGACTAACTGTGTTAACGTTCAAAATGTAGTCCCCATCTCAGTCTCTTGTTTTAGCGACAATCAATGTCAAAAATGTAGGGAAATAAGTAGTATTTTTGTTAGATTGTGACTATTTGATAAGGGACGAGATTGAGATTAATTAATACTGTCTTTGGTCCCTGGAAATACTCCAGCAAAGTAATGTCGAAAGACAATATTGCTTTACTGTTGTGGCATTGGCAAAACGGCAATTGACAACAAATAAATATAACAAAAACAAAACACCGATTTAACTACTAATACTACTACACTCACGACAATCTAAGAAGTCCGTTTTGACGTTTCGTTCTCGTACATGTAATAAAACGTTATGCCTTGAGAATCAGTTTTTAACCGACTTCTTCAAAAAGGAGGAGGTTCTCAATACGTCTGTATGTTTTTTTTTTTTTTTTTTTTTTGTATGTTTGTTACGCGATTACTCCGCCAATTATGAATCGATTTTGATGATTCTTTTTTTGTTTGGTAGGTCATGCTTCCGAGGTGGTCCCATATAAATTTTATTAACTTTGCTTGCGTAATTTTTGAGTTAGCTTCAATATTACGTATTTTTCCCGCTTAGTTTATCTAGACGATATCCTGTTTGACTCCTTCACTGTTATTTACATAGCAGGTAGTGGTATTCGAATTTGTGTGGGTTAGGTACCACAACTAAAAAGTGAAAAATAAACCTTTTTACAAAAAAAAAAACAACCGACTTCCAAAAAAAACACTAAAAAAGTGAAAAATAACTTTAATTTCGGAAGTCGGTGGCAAAAAACGGAAATTGAAAAGCATGCAAGACATTTTCACATTTTTAGTGTTTTTTTTGGAAGTCGGTTGTTTTTTTTTTTTTGTAAAAAGGTTTAAGCAATGTAGATAAGTCGTCGAATACAAATTCTCTAAGTATGATCAATCGATATGTCTCGAGAATCACTTTATATGAAACCAATTTTTTTTTTCATCGCTACACAAAGCATTGGTATAGCTGTCAAAACGGACTTCTTAGATTGTTGCGAGTCTAATATTGTCTGTACTATGATCACTAAAGTCGTTAAAAAAAACCCAGGGTATTTTCCATGCATTTTCAATTTAGCTACTATTTTCGAATTAATTGTCGACTACCCACATAAAAACACTTAAACTTTATTAATCGCCACCTTTAAAATAATACTTAAACTCAGTGCAATACCTGTCTGATTACCTTGCAAGTCGTAAACTCGTTGAAATTTATAGTAATGGGCGAAGCGATTTAACTGATTGTGGATTTGTTGAACTGGCTGTAAGATTCACGACTGAAAGCGAGCAATCGGGGGAAGGTCGTAATAGCTTTGAAGGAGAGAGTTTACAGAAATGATCGTACTTAGCACAGGTGAGACGATTTGTTTTAAAATGGATGTAGAATTGAAAGCGTTAAGGTGTGTCCAATAATTGCGCGGTAGCAACACTCGGCATTTGCAGGACACATTCGGCCGCGCTCTAAAAAAAATCTCGAAGAATTCTTTTTTAAGTTGGTCATGTCGAAAATTCTCAAAAATTCAGAAAAAATTCATAACTCGAAAACTATGAAAAATCGCGGTACATACATGGGGTGATTCGGATACCCCACGGCTTTTTTTTGAGGTCAATGTTCCGGCCACCCTGTACATAAATCCGCAAAACTCGCGGAAATAATCCCGCGTTTCGCGGATTTAATTGCAGAGAGAAATTATTGCTTTACTTACATATTTTAAGTAACTTAAAAAACCGACAGGTTCGCTGTTTAGTTTTTATTATAACTATTAACAAAAAATCTTAAAATAAAAATAATAACCGCATTAAATACTCCGTAGTACACACTTACATGCCATGTACTCACCCGGGCAATATCCTATCCGGATGTACGGAATGTGGGCCTAATGAACCGGGTAACGGGCAAGGAATGGAGTTCAATAATAAATGTCTGTACGCTTGACTGGCGTAAGTGCGGATTTCTAGACGTGATTTCGGTAAAGATATGTGGCGGTTAGACTATTTTATTGTTTTGGTTCTAAAGGAGGATTTGAATAAGAATTTCGATCTTTTTTCTGGCGTTATTGGAGGTTACTACAGATTTGCTATCGTTAGAGTCCATTTTACAAGCTTTATATTAGCTTGCTCTGTTCGTATGTTTCCGGTTACTCCAATTGTTATCCATGTTTCAAGCACTTTCTGGCATCCGATCGAGCTGAAACTTGGCATACTTATATAACTACCGAGACATTTTGAATAAATCATACCATGGAGCTGGTCTGATGATCGAGCCAGAAGTTGGGCATAGGAACTCCTCAATCAAACATGATATCACCATCGTATTTGAACTCATTGGCTATGTATTAACAAGTGCTTTGACACTAGGTGGTGTTCAGGGTCTGGTGATGGAGCCGGAAGGTGGCCATGGGAAAATCCTTTTTAGTTCAATAAAAGCTTGTTTTTAAAAAGATTTTTATTTCGAAATGGGCTTGCTGCTCTTGATCTCGATCTAGATCGATCTATGAAACCTACGATGGTACGAGCGAGCCCAGAAGATGCCTGTTCACTCTTGCTTTGTCGCTCGATATGCTGTTTTGAAGATCAATAAGATCTTGTCTGACCTGACCTGTCTGCAAAATCGAGTTGGTTCATAAATGTGTTAGCAACACCCACACACACACACACATTTATGTACCTACTCGATTTTGCAGCAAATCACCTTTAACTGCAGTTAGAAATTGTAATCGTAAGTAGAAATGTCTTTGACGGTAATTTTTTCTTGTCAAATTAACGAAACCTCTGTTCTATTTAACCATTCCCATTTCTATTCTCTTTTAGGAATATCAGGAGTTGCGACAGCAAAAGCTAAAAAACCCTAACAAACATTTTAAATGCTGCTCAAACAACATGACTGCGCGTTAGGACAAGAGAAAAAGAGAGAAAAACCTGCTTTTCAGACACGACTTGCATTTTACACTCGGTCCAACACGCAGCTCTCCCCTACAGCACTGAATTTATTAAAAAGAGACGGAAAGACATAGTTTGCCCTACAAAAAGTACAAAACATGCTTTTGCAACCAAATTTTTTGTCTTCCTAGGACTATTACTTTATAACAGACTTATGCGAGAGCCAAAATTTACGCACTTGCTCTTCAAAGTATGTCCTATGAAGATACAGAGAAATTATTAGTTGTACTTAAATAAAAATTGTATTTGTACTAATTAAGTTTAGCTAAGGTTTTGTAAGTATATAAAATTTTTTTTTTTTTTTTTCGTTTTTCTCCTTTTTACATACCTATAGATGACTAGATTTAAAAAAAAGTATGTGATTATTTTAGAAATACTATGCCTTGCCTCGCCTGAAACAGGATGACCTAGTTCAGGGACATGAAACTGTTGGATTTTTCGTAGATTTAAGCAAATTTGTATTTAGTGTTTACCTTTTTACCAGAATAAACTTTTATTATATTAAATTATATTATTATATTAACTCGCTCCAATTTCGTGCCTACTTAAACAAAACCCTGGCTATTATTAGATCAAACAAGCCCTGAGCAAAGGAGAATTTAAAATTATATGTTAAAACCCACTATCATAATTATATTCATGGGGATCGACTTGCAGCTGAATACCAGTATTTTACATGGAGCGACTGCGTATCTCAAAATCAAAAATCAAAAAATCCAAATATTTTATTTCACATAAACCTACATGGGCACTTATGAAACGTCAGAAGCTAGGTGCACGGTTCCAATTGGTCGTTTCCTATGGAGAAGAGCCGGCAAGAAACTCCACGGTTGTTACTCTTTTAAAAATAATTGGCTTTTACAATATTTTCAAATTACAGTGTATTACAGTGTTATCTGTCCTCCACAACCCAGTAACCGGGTAATACGATACCCCTTAGTAAGACTGGTTGTCAGACTCTCGGCCTTCTGACGACCCGTAAAGACTGTCAAAGACCCACGATTGACAGCCGGGACCAACGGCTTAACTTGCTTTTTGAGACATGGAGAGGCTTGATATATGTACTGGATAATGTCACCTATCCATAGACGAACCTCGGAAAGCGTAGCTTATAAGCTTGTAATATTCCCACTACTGGGACACAGGCTTCATGTGTCCCAGCAGTAGGAACCTGTATTACTGAAGGCTTAAAAATGTTGTGTTTGTTTTTGATGAATGGCGTGAATGACACATTTTTAATGATTTCAATCATTATTGTTGTTTTTTTTCCAACACTTTTCTATTAATGAATTTATAATATACCTATATTATAATCAGTCTATGATGTTCCTCCCACTGCTAGGAAACCTCTTCCACCAGGCTTCTTCTCGGTGAGAGGAGTGGGCCGTAATCCACCACGCGGGCCCAGTGCGGGTTGATAGATGTCACAAATGTATTCAAATTTTTTGTTCTAGAACATGCCGATTTCCTCACGATATTTTCCTTCACCGTTTTGAGAGCAGTGGTGATGAAATAATAAATACACAAAGTAAAGTGCCTTCGTTCGAACCTACGACCTAACACCTCGCGGCCGTTCTACTGGGCCATCAGTGCTCCCGATCGACCCGACTGTTGTTATAACCAAGAGCCCATCTGTTAAACCCTTCATCCACCAACCTTAATCAGTACCAATAATGAATCTCGGGTCTAATAAATATTAACTCTATAAACCGATCTCCATATTTCAAGTCGTGAATAAATTAATATTTCCCATGGAACACCATGCCTTGTTCAAACATGGCGCCTGTGTGTTGCGGTTGGCAAGCTATTATTTATAGCTATCGTATAGCTTGGCTTATGTGCTAGCCGGCTAATAAAGGCAGGGCGTATCGACGTATTTATATTATGTACAGTGAGGTACATAAGTTGATTTTTGTTTTGTTTTGAATACTTTTTCTTTGTATGTTACAAAATGTATTAAAAAATAATAAATAAAAAATCTAAAACTATGAGAAGCAAAGCAGAGCTTATTTTTGAAAACATCTAAAATAGTTTTTTGTTTTAGGATTTCGTACCCAAAGGGTAAAACGGGACCCTATTACTAAGACTCCGCTGTCCGTCCGTCTGTCTGTCTCTCCGTCCGTCTGGCTGTATCTCATGAACCATGATAGTTAGACAGTTGAAATTTTCACAGATGATGTATTTCTGTTTTTAGGGGTTGAACGTGGGCAGGGGTTGAGATTGTAGGGGTTGAATGTGGACCTTCCTGTTGCCGCTGTATCAAACAATACAAAAAAACAATAAAATAAATATTTAAGGGGGCTTCCATACAACAAACGTGATTTTTTTGCCGTTGTTATAGATCCGGACTCGCACTTGGCCGGTTTCTTCTGGTTTACGAATCAGGTCTTACCACTAGATCACAGAGGAGGCTCTTTCACTAGTCATCTCAGTTAGTCACCCCCATTCTAGCCATATCAACAAAGCCTGTAACCATGTACGTTATATAAATGGCCTTATTTTCAAAGTACAATTTGATCAGTTCAAACACTTAGTTTTATTCCATCCTTGCTATTAAATTGTACGGACAGAATAAAAATAAGTGTTTGGGCAGACGCCATGTAAATATGAACTACGTGCTGCAAGTATTCAAGCAATGTGTTTCCCTTGTCTGCCGATCACGAGACACGAGCTACACGCTTAAGCGACACGCTTAAGCGACACGCTTAAACGACACGCTCAAGCGACAATTTTATTCTGTCCGTACTGTTTAAAGGCAGACGCCAGGTAAATATGAACTACGTGCTGCAAGTATTAAAACAATGTGTTTCACTTGGTTGCCGATCACGATTGGCCAAGCGACACGTTTCTGAGTTGCTTAGAGCGTTCCACGAGTCACCGCGCGAATACGCAATCGTTGCGCTCATAATGTACCTTTTGCTCAATGAAACTGAACGTGTCGTCGCGCCGACATAGAGTTTTTTCCGATTTTCCGAACAAAAACTGACATAATAATATTATTATTATCAACTGGCTGCGCCCCGCGGTTTCACCCGCATAAGTCTCGATCCCGTGGGAATATCGGGATAAAAAGTATCCTATGTCCTATTCTAGGTCATGGTCTACCCATGTGCCAAATTTCTTCTAAATCCGTTCAGCCGTTTGAGCGTGAAAGCGTAAAAAACAAACTCACTTTCGCATTTATAATATTAATTAGAATTATATTCAGGTCGAAATTGATATATTTACATGTCACTGGGGTGAATTCGCAAAAGTACTATTATTTATATTATTATGTTATAAACAATTATCTTAATTTTAATGTAGTATATTATAATTCCTTGGGTATGGCATTAGGCTAAGACCTGTAATGGTAGTTTTAAGGCATTTAAATAAATGAATAAATTAATTAATTGCGCGACAATCGGTTTTAATTTGCACTCGGCCTGATGCAAGTCGCGTCGCCAGCCGCATCGCTCGGGGCCGTGATCGCTGCCATAATTAATGCCTTGGGCATGCCGTACACCGACTAAATACACTGTTTTTATTATGTAAAGTATCTTTTAATATAAATGTGAATATTAAAGTTGAGACGCGCGTTAATGGCGGGACGTTCAGACTTGACAGCGATGCAGAAGAACTTTTCGACGCCATTTTGGTTTAGTGTCAAGACATTCATTCATTACCCGACTGCCCCAGAAGGAGGGTTATGTTTTTCGAGAGTATATATGTTTGTATGTATGTATGTCTATTTCTTTGGCACGCTCTGTAGCCTAAACGGCTTGATGGATTTTAACATACGAGGTGTCGTTAGGTTCGTCTTAATTGTAGGAGTGACATAGGCTATATTTTTATATATTTCATCTGCAAACAAAAAAAAAGGGAGGGGAATGTTGTTTTTTAAAATAAATTACAATATTGGTATCAAATAAAAGCTAGTAATGAGTTAATTCCAAATATATAAATTAATAAAACTAAAAAGCTTGAAATAAAACAAATTATTTAAAAAACAAAAAACCCGCCTGCAAAAACGCATAACTTAAAAGAGAAAAACAAGCATTATAATCTGTTGAATTTTGGTATTACAGGCGGGAAACAAACCAATAACCTGAAATATGGTGTAACCTTTGTTTTTATTTATTTGTTTTATTTTAATTAAAGTGTCTATTTGATTGTATAAGTATCTAGACATCTTTCATGTAATAGGCATTCATCTTAGTTTCCTTTGCCATTCGCTAGTATTCACTACAAAAAAAAAACTTTTTATTCCAACGAACACTGCAAGCTTGTCTCGCGTTTCTCGCTACAGATCTATAGTGAGTTTTGTCTTATTCTAGACTCTAGGCGAACCTAACTAGACACTTGAGGGAACAATTAGGAGTGGAGAACAGATCGCAAATTGCACTTTCGAAATGCTAGCTCCCATCGTTGCCAGTTTGAAGGATTTATGTAGGATGTTGCTATGTTTTTACAAACTTTATATTATTACCTTGCTCTGTTCGTATACAACGTGCCGCTACAATGGCGACATTAATTCAACACACGGGTAGGGCTAGTGGCCAGTAATCGTAAAAAATATAATGAAATAAAATAATTGGTCAATAGAAAAAATTAAATTTTCAAACAAACTAAATAATAAAAATATAACCAAAATTGGGATCACTCTGTGTAAAAGATTCATTCATGAAGGTACCTACCACCTGGCTTACGTTCGTTCTATCGGTCTTATTCTTTGTCGGCATAATTTCTAAGAAATTTCGCGGCTGTCCTTTTATTCGCCTACATATGATCCGTGACCCCTGCAAATGACCTCAGCGCTACAGTTCTTTAAAGTACAGGTTGCTCCAGGATGGTAGTTTAGAAAATTGTAAATAAATCAATAAATAATAACGTTTAATGAAATTCAAATATTTTCATAAAATAAATACGCGAAATCGTACACGTGTGTTAAATTAATGTCACCATTAAAGCGGCACGCTGTATGTGTTTGCAGTTACTCCAATTGTCTCCCATTTTTCAAGCACCCGATTTAGTTTTATTTATTGGACTGCTTGAAATGCACCTATATGACGAAATCGTAGACGTCACAAAAGCGCAAAATGTATAAAACTCCTACGTTTCAGACCAGCAGCCTATTCACCAACATTTCACCATAAGCCTAATCTCATGGTGAACAATAAATTAAAATTCAAAGCTCCAGCTCCGAACCCATTACTATTAAGTAAAGATAACCCCTGGTTTATCTTAACCGGCTCGTAAAATCCAGTTTGATCCGGATTTAAAACCACCATTTTACAAGAGCCGTGGTTTGGAGGCAAATGGGTGAAATGAGGGGTCAAGTTATAAAAGTTTTGTTTGTGACTGTTCTGAAGAAATATTGATGTCGTGGATAGGGATTTTCTTAAGGTGGTTATCCACCTTACCAAACTAGACAAATAATTACTTATTTGTCTAGTTTGGGTGTGTGTGTGATGATTTATTCGGGAGAAATGGAGGAAGGATTTCGGTGGTACCTTTAAAGTTAGCTGTTGTGAAATATGTAGGTAATCGCAGGCACGTGAGATATACAGGGTGTTAGGGTAGAGACCGTTATCCTTGAAACTAATGGTTTGGTGTCATCTATAATATACTTTTTCTATGGGACGAACCTTGAAATCGCAAAAAAAATCAGCTGTTCCATACATTTGTGTTCACTTAAATCGATAAAATGTATGGAACAGCTGATTTTTTTTCGCGATTTCATGGTTGGTCCTATAGAAAAAGTATATTATAGATAACACCAAACCACTAGTTTAAAGGAAAACGGTGTCTACCCTAACACCCAGTATTATCAGCTACACTATAGCATATTACCTACTCCAACTCAGGGAGGAATTCAGTTATTAAACCATCAAGGCTGTCGCGTTTTGATTTTAATGTAATTTTATTTTATTTTAATTTTATAATATTTAACTAATGTTTTTTTAAATATTATTTTATTTGTACCATCTCTACAAGATCTCAAAAGGGATATAAACAAATGATTTTTGAATTTGAATTTTTACAAATGTATGACCAGTGGTAACGGCCGCGACTTACATGTTGTAGGTCGTAGGTTCGAACCCTGACAGGCGCTCTACTTTGTGTAAATTATTTCATCACAACTGCTCTCAAAACGGTGAAGGAAAACATCGTGAGGAAACCGGCATGTCCTAGAACCAAAAATTCGAAGACATGTGACATCTACCAACCCGCACTGGGCCCGCGTGGTGGATTACGGCCCACTCCCTCTCACAGAGAGGAGGCCTGTGTCCCAGCAGTGGGAACATTATAGGCTGATTATGCTTATGCTTATGCTATATGATTTGTAAAACACTATAATAAGGGTTGATTCATACGAGCGTAGACTCAAAGCGCAGCGAACCGTTAATCTAAAATATAACATATCAAATTCACCCATACTCTACAACGTAATACTTACACATATTTCTATTTAGAAAGTAAAAGACGGGCGAATTCGCGCGCATTCTCAGGAAAACGCGCGTCTGCGAGCGACCAGTGCTGCGATTGGTGCGCGCGCGAACGGATTGGGATGACATTTCGCACAGGGGTAGAACTTCACCTGGAAAAGAACATAGGCTACTTACAACCTGGATCGCAGACTGAAGAAGTTGCGGGCAAGAGCTAGTTAGAAATAATAGTGAATTAGCTATGTTATCTTTCAGATTGACGCTTCGAGTATACGTTTCTTTGAATCGACCACATCAAATCACAAACTTACTTTTCATGCGATCTGTACACTGACCATCTATCTGCATAATTATGTAACCTATCTTCTGTCGTTTTCCATAGAAAAAAAAACCTTGTATCAAAAGCATCGATATCAAAGAAAGTGGTACCTTGAAAGGGACGCGACAGTTATTGACTGCATTACAAATAATATCCCATGGGATATTACGAAGGCGGATTATCATCTCACTCCCATAGAATATTTTTTCTAAGACCAATTTGAATACCTACTAAATATTATGTTTCTGTACAAAAATTCAACCATCATTCAATAGGATAGTTAATTTAATTAAAACGACATGAACATAAAATTTCGTAGAAAAATTCTGGTTGGCACAAACCGCTAGCTTGATAAGTAGGTACCGAATTTTTATTTATACCTCATCATCGTCTGCCTAGACATTACCCAACTATGTTGGGGTCGGCTTCCAGTCTAACTCGGATGCATTGAATACCAGTATTTTACATGGAGCGACTGCCTATCTGACCTCCACAACCCAGTAACTGGGTAATACGATACCCTTTGGCAAGACTGGTTGTCCGGCTTTCGAGCTTCTGAAGACCCGTAACGACTGTCAAAGATTCACAAATGACAGCCAGGACCAACGGCTTAACGTGCTTTCCGAGGCACAGAGGCGTCTCGGTATGTAAAGATGATCACCCATCCACGGACCAACTCCGGCAAGCGAAGCTTAACCTGATGGATCGACCCGTGCGGGATTACTTAGCCACAAGCTCCGAACATCACCAATAAGGTCACTATATTATATCCTCGTAGGGCATCCCCTGGCGTGTCCACTCATATCTGCCTTGTTAACCTTTTCACCAAGATCATTAACACTTTATGCACCCAGCTATTATATGAAAAATGACTAAGGAAGTAATTTTTAAGCTCATTATAGTACCAACTTCCAGAAGGTCTAAGCTGTCTCAAGAGCTACATGACAAAACACAGAAATAAAAAAAACACTCAAAAGTGAAAAATTCCTTTAATTTCGAAAGTCGGTGTCTTTACTTTTCAATTTTAGTTTTTTGCCACCGACTTGCGTAATTAAAGTTATTTTTCACTTTTGAGTGTTTTTTTTTCGAAGTTTTTATTTTTCACTTTTTAGTTGTGGTACCGCGAATTGAGAACCTCCGCCTTTTTGAAGAAGTTGGTTAAAAAGAGCAACCCACACTATCACACTCCATTAATATATATAGGACATACTTTCCATACTCACTCAAAAACAAAATGGTTCCTCTTTTCCTACAAACCCGCGGGCGAGTCTATCGTATAAAACTTTCACGTCGCTCACGTGACTTTGTGCTGACAGCCAAGAGCTCTGCCTACCTCGCCGGGGTACAGCGGAATATGTTCCGAGCTTCAAAAGTTTGGCACTGATATAGTTCACAGAATAAAAAAGGTTGAGGTAAGTGTGAAGTGTTGAGTTAGATGGGTTCTGTACCGTTCGTGAAAAAGAAAGAAATGTCCCATGTTTGCGGGCGTATTTTTATTTTTTCACTTTTCTAGACATACATCACCTGTTTATCTATGGAGTTAGTGATATACGTTCTGAAAATCAAACTCTTTTAATCCTTTCTCCATTACATATAACATGGCGGAACATGTCGTGAGTCAAAACAATTGAACTCCTTTTTTTTTTTTTTGAGAATAGGAAATCATCAATTAGCTTCTCCCGCTCTGGGCAGAGCGGGAGGACGTGTCAGACTTTTACTGACTAAAACCCACCCGTGTTCCTTCAGTTGCCTGTTGCCAAGGGTCCCGGTATCCCTTTCGGACTGTCCCGCAACCCCTAGCAGGCATCGGTCCTAGCGGACCCCGCCAATTGTGCTGACATCTACAATTGAACTACTGAGGTTTCGCTGCTATGGTTTTGCGGCGGAGGTGTGCTACCGGCGTTAAAGTAAGTAAGCTATGAATATGAAGTGTAAAGCCATATTATTTTCTAGCAAGAGAGGGAGATGAAGGGGCTCGTGGTTAATTCATAACAGCCGCACGGGTCGATCCATCCGGTTAAGCTACGCTGCCGGGGTTGGTCCGTGTATGGGTGACCATCTTTGCATACCAAAACCCCTCCGTACCTAGGAAAACACGTTAACCCGGTGGTCTCGGCTGTCATTAGTAGATCTTTGACAGTAGTTTCGGGTAGAAGCCCACAATTCTAATAACCAGTCTTACCAAGGGTATCGTATTACCCAGTAACTGGGTTGCAGTCGCTTCATGTAAAATATTGGTTTCAGTTATTCAGCTGCATCCAGTTAGACTGGAAGGCGACCCCAACATAGTTGGGAAAAGGCTGGACAGATTGCAGAGAGAGATGGAGCTATACGGAAGAATAGTCCGTTTCCTATTCGAAATAGAACGATGGTGGCTTCATTAAAACGCAACTGAGTATGGCCCCAGCTTGCAGACTGTATGACTAAATTAAAGTATCTGTTATCGCAAAATGACAAAAATCAAAATCATTTATCATTCATTACACAATACATTTAGCAACGCAGTTAGTTATCATTAGATACCGGACTGCTGGAAATATATCGGAGTTCAGATAATCAGCACTGTAATCACAAATCATAATCTAGTTTACAGCTCATTTACCTACGAACGAAGCACATAATAGTAAATAGTTGCTCATTCTAGTAGCGCACACTAGTAGCGTAATCTCGAACCTAACACTAACACACTGTTTAATGAAGGCGGTAAATAACTGTTCGTTCTGCGATTTACTTAATTGCATCCTATAAAAACTGAGAGCACGTGATGATGAGGTCATAATTAAAATCTGCCTAGCCTTAAAAAACCTAATTTATTTACCCATATAAAAAGTATCTACCTTTTGAAATCCATAAAATGGTACCTATGCGCTTTGTGTGCTGAGTTCATTTACCTCTAAGTATCTAACTTATCAGGCTTGCCCAGTTACACGAGATATTGCCAAGATCATCATCTGCCTAGCCTTTTCCCAACTATATTGGGGTCGGCTTCCAGTCTTACCGGATGCAGCTGAATACCAGTATTTTACATGGAGCGACTGTGTATCTGACCTCCATAACCCAGTAACTGGGTAATACGATACCCCTTGGTAAGACTAGTTGTCAGACTTTCGGGCTGCTGAAGACCCGTAACGACTGTCAAAGATCCAAAAATGACAGCCGGGACCAACGGCTTAACGTGCTTTCCGAGGCACGGAGGAGTCTCGGTATGTATTATATGGCCACCTTTCCACGGACCAACCCCGGCAAGCGTAGCTAAACCTGATAGATCGACCCATGCGGCTGTTATTACGTAGCCACGAGCTCTTCAAGATACAGAAAACCTCGAGATATTGCCAAGATACAGATATACAGAAAACTTTGACATGAGTGTGAAAATGATAGCCTAACATTATGTATTACTAGCTGTTTCCCACGACTTCGTTTGCTATCCAGGATGAAAAATCCTATGTCCTGACCCAGGTCATGGTCACCCAAGTGCCAAATTTCAAAACAAACATACTCACTTTCGCATTTATAATAATAACTAGTTGCGCCCGCGGTTTCACCTGCGTAAGTCTCGATCCCGTCAGAATTTCGGGATAAAAAGTATCCTTTGTCCTATTCCAGGTCAAGGTCTACGGCTGTGCCGAGTTTCATCCAATTCCGTTCAGCCATTTTAGCGTGAAAGCGTAACAAACAAACTAACTCACTTTCGCATTTATAATATTAGTTAGGATTATTTACATAAGACCTCAAAACATGGTGTAGTATAAATAATTCTAATAATAAAAAATCAATACGAAAACCGCTGACGGGAACATCGTCAAAACGGCCCCATTCTCAGAAAACACAATCGTTTTACCAATACAGTTACGGGACCCTAAAATAAAAACTGTCGCAGTGCAGTGTGGGCCGGTCAGCGATTCTGATTTTACGAGCGAGTCCCCAGCGATGTGCCCTTCGTGTTATTCTTAGGAGATTTTTTTATTTTAGAATTTCAGTTTTTGTCATCTGCCTAGCCTTTTCCCAACTATGTTGGGGTCGGCTTCCAGTCTAACCGGATGCAGCTGAATACCAGTATTTTACATGGAGCGACTGCCTACCTGACCTCCACAACCCAGTAACTGGGTAATACAATACCCCTTGGTAAGACTGGTTGTCAGACTTTCGAGCTTCTGACGACCTGTAACGACTGTCAAAGATCCACAAATGACAGCCGGGGCCAACGGCTTAACGTGCTTTCCGAGGCCCGGAGGAGTCTCGGTATGTATTATATGGCCACCCATCCACGGACCAACCCCGGCAAGCATAGTTTAACCTGATGGATCGACCCGTGCGGCTGTTATTACTTAGCCACGAGCTCCTCAATTTCAGTTTTTGTCGAAGGACCGATGGCTGGTGGAGCAGACGAGTCCTAGAGTCGAGACCGCGTATCGGCAAGCGTAGCGTGGGACGCCCCTCAGCTAGATGGACCGACGACCTTAAGAAAGTGGGACAGACTGGATGCGGAAGGCAGAGGACAGGGTGTTATAAACTAAAACCCAACTACACCAAAAAAGTCAACTAAAAAACTTTTTTCCAAAAAAAAACAACCGACTTCCAAAAAAATACTACAATGTGAAAAATAACTTTAATTCCGGTGTCTTTGGTTTTGAATTTTCGTTTTTGGCCTTCGACTTCCGAAATTAAAATATTTTTTCACTATGTAGTGTTTTTTTGGAACTCGGTTATTTTTGTAGTAGTTCATGACTTTATGACCTCTAGAGGGCGCCATATCCAATTTAATGTAATGTCACAAAGATCGTCCTATTATAACCAGCGGACGATCAACACGCTTCCAACGATACCTCATTTGTCAAATTATGATGAGTAGTTTAGAAGATTTGAGGGAACAGATGAACATACATACCGGTCAAAAAAAAATGTCGGGTAAAAAAATGAGGTAAATTAGACGTTTTAAAAAATACGGGAATTTCCCCTGTTATGCTGCAAAAGCCTACACCGAGCAACGCTAACGCTAGTATCATTTAACTTTTAAGCCACCACAGCACAGGATCCTGGAGCTGAGTAAAACAAAATAGAAAAAAAAATCGGTCAAGTGCCAGCCGGACGCTTAAGGAGGGTTCCGTACCACCGTACAATATTTAACTCTTATTTTTTTTATTAATTGATTCAGGCGTGACTTTGCAGAAATCCATTATAAAAACCAATAGACTTAGATATTTTTAGTAACCTATTCCGCTTATCAAGAGTCATAAAAAGCCCTGTCAGAAATCGACACGTGTTTCACCTCTCAACGAGACATCCTCAGGATAACGATTGACCAGTCGCGAACCTGAACACGACGTCGATTTCTTATAGGGGTTTTTATGACTCTTAAGGAATAGAGAAGCGGAATAGGTTACTAAATATTTTCTGCGTCTATTGTCTTATTTTTTTTTTTAGACTTTAGTTAAAAAATGAACACGTTTCTTTTAACTTAACCCCTTTATTTTTAATCTTTATTTTATCTCATTTTCTATTGTTATATTTAGCGGCCATAGTAGTACACTAAACACTGAATGAATATTCAAGTGATATAAAATATAAAATATAAAATACATAGTATAATGAATATTCAAGTCTCCACCTAATATTACGGTTGAAAAGATAAAGCCCTGTGACAGACGGACGGACAACGGAGCCTTACTAATAGAGTCCCGTTGGCATCCTCTGGGCACGGAATCCTAAAAATACACCTGATCCATTAAAACTTCCAGGTTCATCCAATCCTTTAGAAAAAAAGTTAGCCAACAAAGTATCTTGCACAACAAAGCAGGTCCATTCTCCCTTTTAACCGCTATAATTAATAACACGGTACCGTATCACCGATTTTAAATTAAATTATCTCGCTGTGAAATTTTTAATATCAGCCACGCGATCGTGCGCAGAAAGATTAAACGTTAATGAACGTTAGCGAGGTGGTTGAATTTCAAACTCATTGGTAGGTACCGTGTTTTATGGTGTATTAGTGGGGTGGAAGCCATCTTGTTTATGGTGCCGCAGTGGGTTTTTCCGATAATTGAAATGCATTTTTTTTTTACTTTATGGAAGATATGCCAGAAGTTTATCTTTATTCTTTGTACTATCAATAGTACAATGAATTAGGTTCAAACTATCTATTTTATAAATATACATAGTATCTATCTATTCAATTTATACCTGCATAATTATTATATTATAAATCAAAGTCGCTTTTCGTGTTTGTCTGTATGTCCGCATTGTTCTTCTAAACCACGCCACCGATTTTGATGAGGTTTTCACCATCGTTTAGAGAATTATATTCCGGAAGGTTTAAGTGTATATTACATTGATATTAATTACGTTTTATCAAATAAATATCGATGTTTTGCCAAGTCGTCAAAATTCGTTTGAAGCTGGGGCGGGTCAATACAGTAACTATCAATATGGAACTAACGCCTACTAGAAGCAATGATATTAGCTCAGTTGGAATAGTACAAAAAACTTTTTACCAAAAAAAAACCGACTTCCAAAAAAAACACTCAAAACGGAAAAATAACTTGTTAATGCTTTTCAATTTTCGTTTTTTCCCACCGACTTCCGAAATTAAAGTTATTTTTCCGTTTTGAGTGTTTTTTTTTGGAAGTCGGTTTTTTTTTTGTAAAAAGTTTTTATTTTTCACTTTTTAGTAGTGGTACCTACCCCACACAAATTCGAATACCACTAGCTGATGAAAATAACAGTGAAGGAGTAAATGAAAACATCGTCTAGATAAACTAAGTGGGAAAAATACGTAATATTGACGTTAACTCAAAAACTACCCAAGCAAAGTTAATAAAATTTATATGGGACCACCTCGGAAGCATGACCTACCATACAAAAAATGAATCATCAAAATCGATTCATAATTGGCGGAGTAATCGCGTAACAAACATACAAAAAAAAAAAAAGTCGGTTAAAAATTATCTTTAGCATACAATATGTTTACCCGACTGCGCAGAGTTTTGACTTCATTTCATCAGACAATGTTAATTGAAAACCATGCTGCGTTTTTCCAAGTCTACATTAGTCCTACGAATGATAGACGAATGTGTGACATTCAGCACATGACAGCACTATCGTGTTTGGAGAAAACTAGAAAACTATAGCCAACTATCGTGAAGTGCAGGATCTGATTATAGGGGCGGAACGTGGCACCCGAAACTTCTCGACCTTACAAGAAAGCCCTGATGAATTGGGCTCTTTGCATTTGTGAAGGTGATAGAACAGATATTTAAACAAATTCTAATGCTAAAAAGTACGAAATGAAATATAAGTAAAAATCTTTTAAAGAAAAACCTATAAATGAACTAAAAAGTTTTAAATAAAACTTACGTAAACATAGAACTTTAATATTTTCTTAAAAGCTTGAGGCGTAAATGTCCTTCTTAACCCTTATACAGGGTGTTAGGGTAGACACCGTTATCCTTGAAACTAGTGGTTTGGTGTCATCTACAATATACTTTTTCTATGGGACCAACCTTGAAATCGCGAAAAAAAAATCAGCTGTTCCATACATTTGTGTTCACTTAAATCGATAAAATGTATGGAACAGCTGATTTTTTTTCGCGATTTCATGGTTGGTCCTATAGAAAAAGTATATTATAGATAACACCAAACCACTAGTTTAAAGGAAAACGGTGTCTACCCTAACACCCAGTATTATCAGCTACACTATAGCATATTACCTACTCCAACTCAGGGAGGAATTCAGTTATTAAACCATCAAGGCTGTCGCGTTTTGATTTTAATGTAATTTTATTTTATTTTAATTTTATAATATTTAACTAATGTTTTTTTAAATATTATTTTATTTGTACCATCTCTACAAGATCTCAAAAGGGATATAAACAAATGATTTTTGAATTTGAATTTTTACAAATGTATGACCAGTGGTAACGGCCGCGACTTACATGTTGTAGGTCGTAGGTTCGAACCCTGACAGGCGCTCTACTTTGTGTAAATTATTTCATCACAACTGCTCTCAAAACGGTGAAGGAAAACATCGTGAGGAAACCGGCATGTCCTAGAACCAAAAATTCGAAGACATGTGACATCTACCAACCCGCACTGGGCCCGCGTGGTGGATTACGGCCCACTCCCTCTCACAGAGAGGAGGCCTGTGTCCCAGCAGTGGGAACATTATAGGCTGATTATGCTTATGCTTATGCTATATGATTTGTAAAACACTATAATAAGGGTTGATTCATACGAGCGTAGACTCAAAGCGCAGCGAACCGTTAATCTAAAATATAACATATCAAATTCACCCATACTCTACAACGTAATACTTACACATATTTCTATTTAGAAAGTAAAAGACGGGCGAATTCGCGCGCATTCTCAGGAAAACGCGCGTCTGCGAGCGACCAGTGCTGCGATTGGTGCGCGCGCGAACGGATTGGGATGACATTTCGCACAGGGGTAGAACTTCACCTGGAAAAGAACATAGGCTACTTACAACCTGGATCGCAGACTGAAGAAGTTGCGGGCAAGAGCTAGTTAGAAATAATAGTGAATTAGCTATGTTATCTTTCAGATTGACGCTTCGAGTATACGTTTCTTTGAATCGACCACATCAAATCACAAACTTACTTTTCATGCGATCTGTACACTGACCATCTATCTGCATAATTATGTAACCTATCTTCTGTCGTTTTCCATAGAAAAAAAAACCTTGTATCAAAAGCATCGATATCAAAGAAAGTGGTACCTTGAAAGGGACGCGACAGTTATTGACTGCATTACAAATAATATCCCATGGGATATTACGAAGGCGGATTATCATCTCACTCCCATAGAATATTTTTTCTAAGACCAATTTGAATACCTACTAAATATTATGTTTCTGTACAAAAATTCAACCATCATTCAATAGGATAGTTAATTTAATTAAAACGACATGAACATAAAATTTCGTAGAAAAATTCTGGTTGGCACAAACCGCTAGCTTGATAAGTAGGTACCGAATTTTTATTTATACCTCATCATCGTCTGCCTAGACATTACCCAACTATGTTGGGGTCGGCTTCCAGTCTAACTCGGATGCATTGAATACCAGTATTTTACATGGAGCGACTGCCTATCTGACCTCCACAACCCAGTAACTGGGTAATACGATACCCTTTGGCAAGACTGGTTGTCCGGCTTTCGAGCTTCTGAAGACCCGTAACGACTGTCAAAGATTCACAAATGACAGCCAGGACCAACGGCTTAACGTGCTTTCCGAGGCACAGAGGCGTCTCGGTATGTAAAGATGATCACCCATCCACGGACCAACTCCGGCAAGCGAAGCTTAACCTGATGGATCGACCCGTGCGGGATTACTTAGCCACAAGCTCCGAACATCACCAATAAGGTCACTATATTATATCCTCGTAGGGCATCCCCTGGCGTGTCCACTCATATCTGCCTTGTTAACCTTTTCACCAAGATCATTAACACTTTATGCACCCAGCTATTATATGAAAAATGACTAAGGAAGTAATTTTTAAGCTCATTATAGTACCAACTTCCAGAAGGTCTAAGCTGTCTCAAGAGCTACATGACAAAACACAGAAATAAAAAAAACACTCAAAAGTGAAAAATTCCTTTAATTTCGAAAGTCGGTGTCTTTACTTTTCAATTTTAGTTTTTTGCCACCGACTTGCGTAATTAAAGTTATTTTTCACTTTTGAGTGTTTTTTTTTTCGAAGTTTTTATTTTTCACTTTTTAGTTGTGGTACCGCGAATTGAGAACCTCCGCCTTTTTGAAGAAGTTGGTTAAAAAGAGCAACCCACACTATCACACTCCATTAATATATATAGGACATACTTTCCATACTCACTCAAAAACAAAATGGTTCCTCTTTTCCTACAAACCCGCGGGCGAGTCTATCGTATAAAACTTTCACGTCGCTCACGTGACTTTGTGCTGACAGCCAAGAGCTCTGCCTACCTCGCCGGGGTACAGCGGAATATGTTCCGAGCTTCAAAAGTTTGGCACTGATATAGTTCACAGAATAAAAAAGGTTGAGGTAAGTGTGAAGTGTTGAGTTAGATGGGTTCTGTACCGTTCGTGAAAAAGAAAGAAATGTCCCATGTTTGCGGGCGTATTTTTATTTTTTCACTTTTCTAGACATACATCACCTGTTTATCTATGGAGTTAGTGATATACGTTCTGAAAATCAAACTCTTTTAATCCTTTCTCCATTACATATAACATGGCGGAACATGTCGTGAGTCAAAACAATTGAACTCCTTTTTTTTTTTTTTGAGAATAGGAAATCATCAATTAGCTTCTCCCGCTCTGGGCAGAGCGGGAGGACGTGTCAGACTTTTACTGACTAAAACCCACCCGTGTTCCTTCAGTTGCCTGTTGCCAAGGGTCCCGGTATCCCTTTCGGACTGTCCCGCAACCCCTAGCAGGCATCGGTCCTAGCGGACCCCGCCAATTGTGCTGACATCTACAATTGAACTACTGAGGTTTCGCTGCTATGGTTTTGCGGCGGAGGTGTGCTACCGGCGTTAAAGTAAGTAAGCTATGAATATGAAGTGTAAAGCCATATTATTTTCTAGCAAGAGAGGGAGATGAAGGGGCTCGTGGTTAATTCATAACAGCCGCACGGGTCGATCCATCCGGTTAAGCTACGCTGCCGGGGTTGGTCCGTGTATGGGTGACCATCTTTGCATACCAAAACCCCTCCGTACCTAGGAAAACACGTTAACCCGGTGGTCTCGGCTGTCATTAGTAGATCTTTGACAGTAGTTTCGGGTAGAAGCCCACAATTCTAATAACCAGTCTTACCAAGGGTATCGTATTACCCAGTAACTGGGTTGCAGTCGCTTCATGTAAAATATTGGTTTCAGTTATTCAGCTGCATCCAGTTAGACTGGAAGGCGACCCCAACATAGTTGGGAAAAGGCTGGACAGATTGCAGAGAGAGATGGAGCTATACGGAAGAATAGTCCGTTTCCTATTCGAAATAGAACGATGGTGGCTTCATTAAAACGCAACTGAGTATGGCCCCAGCTTGCAGACTGTATGACTAAATTAAAGTATCTGTTATCGCAAAATGACAAAAATCAAAATCATTTATCATTCATTACACAATACATTTAGCAACGCAGTTAGTTATCATTAGATACCGGACTGCTGGAAATATATCGGAGTTCAGATAATCAGCACTGTAATCACAAATCATAATCTAGTTTACAGCTCATTTACCTACGAACGAAGCACATAATAGTAAATAGTTGCTCATTCTAGTAGCGCACACTAGTAGCGTAATCTCGAACCTAACACTAACACACTGTTTAATGAAGGCGGTAAATAACTGTTCGTTCTGCGATTTACTTAATTGCATCCTATAAAAACTGAGAGCACGTGATGATGAGGTCATAATTAAAATCTGCCTAGCCTTAAAAAACCTAATTTATTTACCCATATAAAAAGTATCTACCTTTTGAAATCCATAAAATGGTACCTATGCGCTTTGTGTGCTGAGTTCATTTACCTCTAAGTATCTAACTTATCAGGCTTGCCCAGTTACACGAGATATTGCCAAGATCATCATCTGCCTAGCCTTTTCCCAACTATATTGGGGTCGGCTTCCAGTCTTACCGGATGCAGCTGAATACCAGTATTTTACATGGAGCGACTGTGTATCTGACCTCCATAACCCAGTAACTGGGTAATACGATACCCCTTGGTAAGACTAGTTGTCAGACTTTCGGGCTGCTGAAGACCCGTAACGACTGTCAAAGATCCAAAAATGACAGCCGGGACCAACGGCTTAACGTGCTTTCCGAGGCACGGAGGAGTCTCGGTATGTATTATATGGCCACCTTTCCACGGACCAACCCCGGCAAGCGTAGCTAAACCTGATAGATCGACCCATGCGGCTGTTATTACGTAGCCACGAGCTCTTCAAGATACAGAAAACCTCGAGATATTGCCAAGATACAGATATACAGAAAACTTTGACATGAGTGTGAAAATGATAGCCTAACATTATGTATTACTAGCTGTTTCCCACGACTTCGTTTGCTATCCAGGATGAAAAATCCTATGTCCTGACCCAGGTCATGGTCACCCAAGTGCCAAATTTCAAAACAAACATACTCACTTTCGCATTTATAATAATAACTAGTTGCGCCCGCGGTTTCACCTGCGTAAGTCTCGATCCCGTCAGAATTTCGGGATAAAAAGTATCCTTTGTCCTATTCCAGGTCAAGGTCTACGGCTGTGCCGAGTTTCATCCAATTCCGTTCAGCCATTTTAGCGTGAAAGCGTAACAAACAAACTAACTCACTTTCGCATTTATAATATTAGTTAGGATTATTTACATAAGACCTCAAAACATGGTGTAGTATAAATAATTCTAATAATAAAAAATCAATACGAAAACCGCTGACGGGAACATCGTCAAAACGGCCCCATTCTCAGAAAACACAATCGTTTTACCAATACAGTTACGGGACCCTAAAATAAAAACTGTCGCAGTGCAGTGTGGGCCGGTCAGCGATTCTGATTTTACGAGCGAGTCCCCAGCGATGTGCCCTTCGTGTTATTCTTAGGAGATTTTTTTATTTTAGAATTTCAGTTTTTGTCATCTGCCTAGCCTTTTCCCAACTATGTTGGGGTCGGCTTCCAGTCTAACCGGATGCAGCTGAATACCAGTATTTTACATGGAGCGACTGCCTACCTGACCTCCACAACCCAGTAACTGGGTAATACAATACCCCTTGGTAAGACTGGTTGTCAGACTTTCGAGCTTCTGACGACCTGTAACGACTGTCAAAGATCCACAAATGACAGCCGGGGCCAACGGCTTAACGTGCTTTCCGAGGCCCGGAGGAGTCTCGGTATGTATTATATGGCCACCCATCCACGGACCAACCCCGGCAAGCATAGTTTAACCTGATGGATCGACCCGTGCGGCTGTTATTACTTAGCCACGAGCTCCTCAATTTCAGTTTTTGTCGAAGGACCGATGGCTGGTGGAGCAGACGAGTCCTAGAGTCGAGACCGCGTATCGGCAAGCGTAGCGTGGGACGCCCCTCAGCTAGATGGACCGACGACCTTAAGAAAGTGGGACAGACTGGATGCGGAAGGCAGAGGACAGGGTGTTATAAACTAAAACCCAACTACACCAAAAAAGTCAACTAAAAAACTTTTTTCCAAAAAAAAACAACCGACTTCCAAAAAAATACTACAATGTGAAAAATAACTTTAATTCCGGTGTCTTTGGTTTTGAATTTTCGTTTTTGGCCTTCGACTTCCGAAATTAAAATATTTTTTCACTATGTAGTGTTTTTTTGGAACTCGGTTATTTTTGTAGTAGTTCATGACTTTATGACCTCTAGAGGGCGCCATATCCAATTTAATGTAATGTCACAAAGATCGTCCTATTATAACCAGCGGACGATCAACACGCTTCCAACGATACCTCATTTGTCAAATTATGATGAGTAGTTTAGAAGATTTGAGGGAACAGATGAACATACATACCGGTCAAAAAAAAATGTCGGGTAAAAAAATGAGGTAAATTAGACGTTTTAAAAAATACGGGAATTTCCCCTGTTATGCTGCAAAAGCCTACACCGAGCAACGCTAACGCTAGTATCATTTAACTTTTAAGCCACCACAGCACAGGATCCTGGAGCTGAGTAAAACAAAATAGAAAAAAAAATCGGTCAAGTGCCAGCCGGACGCTTAAGGAGGGTTCCGTACCACCGTACAATATTTAACTCTTATTTTTTTTATTAATTGATTCAGGCGTGACTTTGCAGAAATCCATTATAAAAACCAATAGACTTAGATATTTTTAGTAACCTATTCCGCTTATCAAGAGTCATAAAAAGCCCTGTCAGAAATCGACACGTGTTTCACCTCTCAACGAGACATCCTCAGGATAACGATTGACCAGTCGCGAACCTGAACACGACGTCGATTTCTTATAGGGGTTTTTATGACTCTTAAGGAATAGAGAAGCGGAATAGGTTACTAAATATTTTCTGCGTCTATTGTCTTATTTTTTTTTTTTAGACTTTAGTTAAAAAATGAACACGTTTCTTTTAACTTAACCCCTTTATTTTTAATCTTTATTTTATCTCATTTTCTATTGTTATATTTAGCGGCCATAGTAGTACACTAAACACTGAATGAATATTCAAGTGATATAAAATATAAAATATAAAATACATAGTATAATGAATATTCAAGTCTCCACCTAATATTACGGTTGAAAAGATAAAGCCCTGTGACAGACGGACGGACAACGGAGCCTTACTAATAGAGTCCCGTTGGCATCCTCTGGGCACGGAATCCTAAAAATACACCTGATCCATTAAAACTTCCAGGTTCATCCAATCCTTTAGAAAAAAAGTTAGCCAACAAAGTATCTTGCACAACAAAGCAGGTCCATTCTCCCTTTTAACCGCTATAATTAATAACACGGTACCGTATCACCGATTTTAAATTAAATTATCTCGCTGTGAAATTTTTAATATCAGCCACGCGATCGTGCGCAGAAAGATTAAACGTTAATGAACGTTAGCGAGGTGGTTGAATTTCAAACTCATTGGTAGGTACCGTGTTTTATGGTGTATTAGTGGGGTGGAAGCCATCTTGTTTATGGTGCCGCAGTGGGTTTTTCCGATAATTGAAATGCATTTTTTTTTTACTTTATGGAAGATATGCCAGAAGTTTATCTTTATTCTTTGTACTATCAATAGTACAATGAATTAGGTTCAAACTATCTATTTTATAAATATACATAGTATCTATCTATTCAATTTATACCTGCATAATTATTATATTATAAATCAAAGTCGCTTTTCGTGTTTGTCTGTATGTCCGCATTGTTCTTCTAAACCACGCCACCGATTTTGATGAGGTTTTCACCATCGTTTAGAGAATTATATTCCGGAAGGTTTAAGTGTATATTACATTGATATTAATTACGTTTTATCAAATAAATATCGATGTTTTGCCAAGTCGTAAAAATTCGTTTGAAGCTGGGGCGGGTCAATACAGTAACTATCAATATGGAACTAACGCCTACTAGAAGCAATGATATTAGCTCAGTTGGAATAGTACAAAAAACTTTTTACCAAAAAAAAACCGACTTCCAAAAAAAACACTCAAAACGGAAAAATAACTTGTTAATGCTTTTCAATTTTCGTTTTTTCCCACCGACTTCCGAAATTAAAGTTATTTTTCCGTTTTGAGTGTTTTTTTTTGGAAGTCGGTTTTTTTTTTGTAAAAAGTTTTTATTTTTCACTTTTTAGTAGTGGTACCTACCCCACACAAATTCGAATACCACTAGCTGATGAAAATAACAGTGAAGGAGTAAATGAAAACATCGTCTAGATAAACTAAGTGGGAAAAATACGTAATATTGACGTTAACTCAAAAACTACCCAAGCAAAGTTAATAAAATTTATATGGGACCACCTCGGAAGCATGACCTACCATACAAAAAATGAATCATCAAAATCGATTCATAATTGGCGGAGTAATCGCGTAACAAACATACAAAAAAAAAAAAAGTCGGTTAAAAATTATCTTTAGCATACAATATGTTTACCCGACTGCGCAGAGTTTTGACTTCATTTCATCAGACAATGTTAATTGAAAACCATGCTGCGTTTTTCCAAGTCTACATTAGTCCTACGAATGATAGACGAATGTGTGACATTCAGCACATGACAGCACTATCGTGTTTGGAGAAAACTAGAAAACTATAGCCAACTATCGTGAAGTGCAGGATCTGATTATAGGGGCGGAACGTGGCACCCGAAACTTCTCGACCTTACAAGAAAGCCCTGATGAATTGGGCTCTTTGCATTTGTGAAGGTGATAGAACAGATATTTAAACAAATTCTAATGCTAAAAAGTACGAAATGAAATATAAGTAAAAATCTTTTAAAGAAAAACCTATAAATGAACTAAAAAGTTTTAAATAAAACTTACGTAAACATAGAACTTTAATATTTTCTTAAAAGCTTGAGGCGTAAATGTCCTTCTTAACCCTTATACAGGGTGTTAGGGTAGACACCGTTATCCTTGAAACTAGTGGTTTGGTGTCATCTACAATATACTTTTTCTATGGGACCAACCTTGAAATCGCGAAAAAAAAATCAGCTGTTCCATACATTTGTGTTCACTAAAATCGACAAAATGTATGGAACTGCTGATTATTTTTTTTCGATTTCAAAATTTGTCCCATAGAAAAAGTATATTGTAGATGACACCAAACCACTAGTTTCAAGGATAACGGTGACTACCCTAACACCCTGTAGATAAGCCTCAAGCTGTTAAAGTTCTATGTTTACGTAAGTTTTATTTAGAACTTTGTAGTTATTAAAAGCTTGTTCTTAAAAAGATTTTTACTTATATTATTTTATTAGTTAATTTTGTCGGTGTGGAGTGAACGTGAAATGAAACAACAATGAAGATTTACTAGAGTGAAGCGTCTGAAATCAGCTCAAACTCAAGCATTAGCATTTAGGTATTTCAATTAAATCAAAATAAGGCACTTTTGAATTGTCAAGCGGTCGGACAGTTAGAAAGATGAAGCTAGTTGCCCATTCCAAAGCGTAGTAGGTTCCTATGGAGAAGAAAAGGCAAGAAACTTCACAAAAAAATCAATCCTAGCCCTTTTCCAACTCTGTTGGAGTCGGCTTCCAGTCTCACCGGATGCAGCTGAATACCAGTATTTTACATGGAGCGACTGCCTATCTGACCTCCACAATCCAGTAACTGGTTAATACGATACCCCTTAGTGAGACTGGTTGTCAGACTTTCGGACTTCTGACGACCCGTAACGACTGTCAAAGATCTACAAATGACAGCTGGGACCACGTGCTTTCCGAGCCACGGAGGAGTCTCGGTATGTAAAGATGGTCACCCATCCACGGACCAACCCGGGCAAACGTAGCTTAACCTGTGCCACAATGAAACAAAAATTAAAATTCAATTGAGTGAACGTTACACTCTTAATCGAACATAAAAAGCTGTGATAGGCGACATATTCCTTCTCTGAATATCACGGTAATTATGAAGCAAAGTAATTAACTTACTCCTAGTTCTACGCAGTTCATTAGAGGTCTTATTTCAAACTGAGTTTACTTAACACGTATTTCTAGGAAAAATAAAAATATGTAGCTAATTAACTATCTAGGCCAACGAACTTACTTGCCAATTGAGCTGGTTACATGTTGAGCGGTAAATACCTTGTAATTGAGGAGGTTCGCTTTAAAACGTGATTCCTCGTTCTTAAATCGTTTGAAGTTTTTATTTTCATTATGTCTGAACATTTTGGTCTCGATCTTTAAATACTCAAACCTTTAAAAAAAATAAAAACCGGCTATGTTCGAGTCGGACAAGGAGCACCGTACCGTATTAAAATCGAGCAAAAAAATAATCGAAAAACAACGTTTCTTGTATGGGGATCCCCTTTAATTATTAATTTTTTGATAAAGAGGCAACAGAAAAACACAATCTGTGAAAATTTCAATTGTCTACCTATTACGGTTCATGAGATACAGACCGCTGTCCTGACAGACAGACAGACTTCCGGTTCAGGCAGGTTCCGGCTTCCGTTAATAGGGTTCCGTTTGGCACCCTTCGGGTACGGAACCCTAGAAAACTGTTCAAAGAGGATTACGAAATAATAACGTTAATTATAGCGAATTGACATTTTACTTTTTTCCATCGACGCGTTTCTCAAGAATTTCATTATTTTGATATTTTCAGAAATTGTGAGAATAGTTTACAATTTCTAAAAATATAAAAAAAATGAAATTATAAGATGATTTCCAACAAACGGCTCGCATCGCATCGCATCGGAAAGGATACGAACGGATAAAGGATACGCGGCAGACGCCCGCGGTCAAACTGCTGTGCGCGGCTTGGTAATATGGACTTTAAATATTGTGTACACGATTTAATATCGTTTAAAGATTGTAAAATCCGTTCCGTTCCGATCCGATGCGATGTGAGCCTTTTGGTTGAAATCATCTTTTACTTTACTGCTAACTTCTGTCGAAAACTTAGCGTGAATCGTTTTGTAAGCATTGGATTCTTTCGATATTACTGTTCTTGAATAACCTAATTCTATGTATTTCTGAAACTCATAGGTTCCTTACACAGCAACAGTAAAAAATAATCCAATCAATGGGGAAATTAAAAAAAAAGTCTTAAATTAAAAATCTTCGCACACAAATATTTTAATCTGACAAACCAAGCTACACGTCAACAGGCAAATTCTCATTACCAAGAAAATGGGATATAAATCCGAATTTTTCCTCCAAATAATTTCCTCCCTCAGAAATCACTTTTGGAAAAAAAACATTTGAAAATGAACTTTACGTCCTTCTGATAAAGGTTTCGGGTACATATTTTTGTAGTTGATATTTTAATCAGTCCTCTATTGTACTTCCAATGTTATTGTTACATTAATTAGCCTTTGAATTGTTACGAGTAATTTATTATTTTTGCTTTTGTTGAGTTGTGTAAATATGAAAGCACCGTTTATTTCGTTAGTCTGTTATAGAAATAAATAAAAACAAATAATGAGGTACTCGTAGGTTAATTGGTTCCCGGGAAACGGGAGCCGGGAATGAGTCATTCCATTCTAATACCAAAAACTAATACCACTGGTATTTGTTTCAACTCATATTTATTTTCTATTCCGAACGGATACCATTGTTTAAACGAATACCATAACAAGGACGAAGATATAAGGTACAGTCAGTAAAAATGCTTTGTATGTGATTTCATTTTTCGAAGATTTGAACGATCAATCAAAAAGTGTTAGGGTAAACACCGTTATCCTTGAAACCAGTGGTTTGGTTTCATTTATAGAACACAAAATCAATGGAAAATGACACCTTTTTTTTAAAGACAATCTACCTTTTACCACAAGAGTATTTCACCCTTTCACCCTAGGGCGCTAGGGCAACGAACGTGCGTCTCAACAAAGGTGGGGGCCGCGGCGTGTGATCTGTCCGGCCGCGAGCGCGACCCCTCCCTCAGTCAGTCAGCTGTTTCGCTAGCGAGCACGGTGTGGGATAGAAACTTTTTAAAATCTTTTAATGGAAATAACGTTTTTTTTTTAATTGCTACTCGGTAATTTATTTTTATATTTAAGTCAACTACCCATGGTTTTGACAATGGTGTTTACCCTTACACCCTGTATTACTGGTCGGCGCACCATGTAATTTTCGTCGTCATCTCGGTAGTCACCCCCTTTCTAGCCATATCATCTTTCACACAGTCCAACCTTCGTTTCTATGGTTTTCCCCTCCACCATCATACTCTAAACTCTCCTCAGAAGACTATTTTCGATAGCAATAAATTACTGACAGCCGGAACCAACCGCTAAACGTGCTTTCCGAAGCACGGAGGAGTCTCGGTATGTAAAGATGGTCACCCATCCACGAAGCAACCCCGGCCAGCGTAGCTTAACTTGATAGATCGATCCGTGTGGCTGTTATAACTTAGCCACAAGCTCCTGTATTTTTATTCATGCTATAATGAGAATCTACAAGATATATCTAATATTTGACATAACTTCAAACAATTTAAAACCGACTTCCATCTAAAAAAGAACTTAAAATAAAATGCAGTCCAATATCCCGGTCTTCAACGGGTATAGTAAGGCCTCAAGGCGACAAGACCCACCCGTAAATAGGGCTGGGACACGACCTTAAGTCCCGGGATTTACGGGAAATCTTACTTCTGTGAAAATATTGAAATGCTGTGCTGAATATTTAACGGCTTTAAAATTGATACTTTAAAAGATAGTGATGTGAAAAGTTATTTTGATTAAATACAGGATTTGTGGATGGCAGGATTTGAGTGTGTTATCATTTTATACAAAAATCCCATAGAAAAAGGACGTTCAGCTTTCCCCAATTTGAAAATTTTCAGGTTACCTTAAAATTTTACAAAAAATTTACTGAAAATTTAAAAAAAAACCAAACCTATCAAAAAAAAAATTACAAAAAATTGCCAAATCGCCCAGCCCTTCTCATATGGTGCGCTTACCAACGACCAGCATTTCATTTTCATTTATTTATATAAATACCTGAAATGAACACTGTAATACAGTATTAATTGAAACGGCTTTGAAGTGTCAATTTTAATCACAAATAAGGATGCGACACAGCGGAATTTTGAAAAAAATCCGCTATTTTCCACGGGGTTGGACTTTCTACCTTGTTGTATGTGAAGTGTCCTAGAATTTCTGTATTTTGCTTAACACGAGGTTTCATGCAGTCAGTTTCATGTTTTTGCCTTGTTACACGTACGTTTAAGGCTTCGCTACAAAGGTTTTTGTGGAAGGTGTGAGAGTACATACTCATTGCCGGATCCCTATTTCGTTTTTCTTGTGTCTAATTTTATACGTGATGAAAATATTTTCACTACCGATACCTTCCATGTAGATTTTTGTTTCACATGGAAACAGTATTTATATAATATTTTTAGTATCTGCTTATTTATAACTCGCCCTGGAAGATATAATTATGTAAGTTTAATACTAGATATCATAAAGGTTTGGTTATTCCTAGAATAAAATGGAATTATATTATGGGCGAAGTTGCTATCCTATGTGTATTAAAATTTAAAACACGATTCCTGACCAAGTTAAAGAACTTCCAATGGTCCGAATTCCTTTAATTTAAATTTAAATAATCTAATTGCATAGTTAATTGATTCAGGCGTGACTTTGCGGAAATCCATTATAAAATACAATAGACGTAGATATATTTAGTAACCTATTCCGCTTGACTATTCTTCAAGAGTCCTAAAAAACCCTGTAAGAAATCGACACGTGTTTCACCTCTCAACGAGGCATCCTCAGGATGACGATTGACCAATTGCAAACCAGAACGCGACGTGTTAATCTAATTGCATACCAAAAATTTGCATGTCATTATGTTATGATGAAATATGTGAAGCTACTAATAAACTATCATTGTAAGAACTTTGTTACCTTATTTATCTGCAAATAAATCTTTGACTTTGACTTTGAAGGGTCTAGAAATAATGAAACATGTTTTATTAATTCTAGACATGTTGATTGAGAATATGCTCAGGGCTCCTGCTAGGTAGACTTAACGAGGCAGTCAAAATAACTTGAACCACAAATCACTAAATCGTCGCCATGCACTGAAATCTCCGCCGTCTGCTCAGCGCCTAAACATATTTAAAACATCATTCTGTCTCTGACATCTTTAAGCGATTGAATGAAACAGAACGATGTTTAAAATTCGTCGTTTATACTTGTTGCCATAGCTTCGCCTTTACCTTGAATAGGATAAGACAAACGTTAGGTATTGATAATTGGCACGCTCGCACTGTAGCAACAAAAATGCCTACCTAGCGTATTTACTTCGCACGGAAAATTTGTCTTACTGACAAGACAGGAATTAATAGTGTTATAAGAAAACGTGAGGGAAAGAAAACAAAAGAAAAAGCCTCGATGGGACGTAACACGTGCGAATGAATTTTGGTTATATTAGCTTTGTTTTTGGGAAACAATGTCTTATAATAAACACGTAAAGGTAAAGCGCGGCTTCTGTTGAACTTGATCTCAAAGATGATTGCGGAACGTAGACATTGTATTAAACAAAATAAAATAGCATTTATTTCCTCTGACCTTATTATACAACGTGCCGCTACAATGGCGACATTAATTTAACACACGGGTAGGGCTAGTGGCCAGTAATCATAAAAATTATAATAAAATAAAATACTTAATACGTAAATAGAAAAAAAAAAAATCGATCAAACTAAATACCTAATAAAAATATAACCAACATTGAGATCACTCTGTGCAAAAGATTCATTCATAAAGCTACCTACCAGCTGGCTTAGGTTCTATAGGTCCGATACCCTTTGATGCAGGAATGCCGCGCAATTTCTTAGAAATTATGCCAAATTGTTAAGGAATTGCGCGGCATTCCTTTAATTCGCCTACTTATGATCCGTGACCCCGGCAAATGACCTATGCGCTACAGTTCTTTAAGTACAGGTTGCTCCAAAATGCTAGTTTACAAAATTGTTAATAAATCAATAAATAATAACGTTTAAGTAAAATAATATATTTTCCTATAACGAATACACGAAATCTTATACGTGTGTTAAATTAATGTCACCATTAACGCGGCACGCTGTATGTAATAGGTCTTTACCTATGAAATTGCCGTTTTGTATGAAAAAATTTAAACGAATTTTTTTCATGAATTTTTTATTAGTATTAATCGAAGTAATCACCCATGCAATCAATGCATCTTTGCCATCGCAGTGGCAGTTTATTGATGCCCTTCTTAAAGAAATCAGCTGGACGGGAGGCAACAAATTCTTCAAAGGCATTTTGTACTGCCTCTCGGGTATTGAATTTTTTTCCCGCCAAGAAGTTATCCAAATTCTGGAAAAAGTAGTAGTCTGTAGGCGCAAGGTCTGGTGAGTAGGGCGGATGACGGAGAGCTTCCAACCCCAGTTCTTGCAACTTGGAGACCGTCTGCTGTGCAGTATGAGGTCGCGCGTTGTCGTGCAGGAGCAGCGGAGACGAGCGATTGACCAATGCTGGTTGGAGATGCGCCAGCTTCTCCATCATTGTGTTCAGTTCTTCACAGTACACATCTGCAGTAATGCTCACCCCGTTTGGTAAGAAGCTGTGATGAATCACACCGGCGCTAGACCACCAAACAGTGACCATCACTTTTCTAGGGGTAAGTTTTCGTTTAGGGCATTGTTTAGGTGCTGAACCAGGATCCAACCAACTTGCTGAGCGCTTGCGGTTATCAAACAGAATCCATTTTTCATCGCAGGTAACAATGCGGTTCAAAATTCCTTCATTTGTGTGTCTGTTGAGCAGTGCAAGGCACGTCTCGACGCGTACTTCGCGCTGGCGATCATTGAGTTCGTGGGGCACCCATTTGTCAAGCTTTTTTACCTTGCCAATTTGACGCAAATGGACCAATATTGTTTTGACGCTAACGTCGAAAGCTGCTGCTAATTCAGCCGTAGATTGTGTATCATCAGCTTCCACAATCGCCTTTAATTCGTCATTGTCGACCAAAGTCTTCGGACGACCGCGAGGTTCATTTTTCAGGTCGAAATTTCCAGAACGGAAGCGAGCAAACCAATAACAGGTGGTGCGTTGGTTTGTAGTGTTAGCTCCGTAAACGTCGTTGATGTTGCGTGCCGCTTGTGCCGCGTTGCTGCCACGACGGTACTCATATTCCATAATTACTCGAATTTTTAACGTGATGACGAAAAAGATTGAAATGCGATGAAAATGTAACACTAATCAATAAAGAAATGACTACTTTTGGAAAAAAAAATCCATGTTTTTAAAATAAAATTAATTTGAAATTAGAATTCTTAGCCAAACAAAAATTATTTTGATTTGAAATGGCCAGTACTGCAGAACGGCAATTTCATAGGTAAAGACCTAATATAACAAGTAATGATATTACTATTGGTAACATTCTGTCATAACCTTACATTATCAAATATCAGACACGTATACCGCTACGTGTGGAGACGGAGGCGCCCAGCACTGCTGTCTGTGCCAACCGCTAGGACCAACCTACTGGCCAAAACACCTCTCACGCGAGCAATTCGTACTTTTAACGAAGTCCAGTGTAAGTCAGATATCTTCTCGTGTTACTTTAGTGAACTCGCAAGGACAATTTTACATATATTATGTTACGAATGCAGAACTTTATTGTAATTTTCTGTGTTATGTTTTTATTTATTTTTATTTTTAATGTCAATTTTGTAAGATGAGAAGGTATACATATTAGCTATAAGGTAGCGTTGCTTAAGTATTTTATATAGTTTTGTGTTAAAGTAGGTATGGGTATTCTGTATAGTTACTATTGTAAGAGTATTGTCTATTTTTGTAATTATGTATATTAGATAATCCTAGCTATCGCATTAGGTTATTAAACCTGTAATGGTAGTTTTAAGGTTTTGAAGTAAATAAATAAATAAATAAATCAGCTAGCAGGTCTAGCTGTCAGGTGTTTTATATGTAGTCAAGAGGAGACAGGGCCCATAATAACCGTTTGTGGTGTAGTTTAAGCGCAGAGTAGGTTATATGGATCAGTATTAATTACACCGCACATGGTTCAAACTCGCTTGACAATTCATATGATAGCCGACTCTTTGTGAGCTATCACTTAGTTCTCCAATTTTGGTTTACTACATACTGGGTGTAATGGACAGCCCTCCTTAAATTAACAGGGGGCATTAGCTCCTTATTTTGAATCCTATTCCACCGAAATTATTGTCCGGAAAATGTTTTTTTTTTTTTTTTCTGTTTTTTTTTTTGTTTCAATTTTAAATTATATTCTCTGTAGGCAGCAGTCCATTTATGTAAACAAAACAGCTAAAATAAAAAAAAACCAGCAATGGATGTTGAAATACTATAGCGAACGTCGCGTGAAATTCAAAATTTAAATTGACAAATAACGCAGCGCGAGCGCGCCCCCCCCCGCCACGGGGAGTGCGGCTATGTGGGTTGTGCCACGGTAACGATACATTGCGTGTGAGCTAATAAAACAAATCAGGTTTATTGGATTCCCATAACCATCCTGATATAATTTCATGTACCGGTCGTCTTAGTATGATATACTGAATTCATTGAGGAGGGCTGTCCCCTACACCCGATATAAGAATATAAAAGTTAACCCCCAGTTGAGGAAGGTTACCTATTCGTTACAAAGCTTTACAGCGTGCCGCTACAATGGCGACATTAATTTAACACACGTATACGATTTCGCGTATTTATTTTATGAAAATATTTGAATTTCATTCATCTTTATTATTTATTGATTTATTTACAATTTTCTAAATTACCATCCTGGAGCAACCTGTACTTAAAGAACTGTAGCGAAGAGGTCATTTGCCGGGGTCACCGATCATATGTAGGCGAATAAAAGGAAAGCCGCGCAATTTCTTAGAAATTATGCCGACCAAAGGAGCTTACCGATAGAACGTAAGCCAGCAGGTAGCTTCATGAATGAATCTTTTACACAGAGTGATCCCAATTTTGGTTATGTATTTATTATTTAGTTTGTTTGAAAATTAAAAATTTTCAGTTTACGAATTATTTTATTCTATTATAATTTTTATGATTACTGGCCACTAGCCCTACCCGTGTGTTAAATTAATGTCGCCATTGTAGCGGCACGTTGTATATACCTCTTAATTTTTCTTAGAACCTACGGAAAGATGGGATGTCCTGCCGGAATGTAAAATGTTAATATGGTAAAAATCTAAGTATTTGTGATAGAAAGAGATTAAAATTTTATCGGCTATGTTTTTACGTTTGACTTTCCAAACCTTTATAGATTCAATTATAAAGCTGAAAACGGAATGCAGATAACGGTTTTTTTTAAACTTCAACATGTCCAATGAATGGACTACTAAAATTAGAATAGTTGTCTTTGTTTTTAATCAGATTTCCATCGACTGTATGTATGACCGTAATAGACCATTATTTAAATCTTCACTATAGTTGGCAGTATTCAAGCTGCACATTGGGATATTTGTAAAAGAATAATTTTCAAGTTCTGGAATTCGCATAAGGTCAAAATACATCACTAATCAATTAAAAACCCTTCAAAGACGACATGACAGTTGTCAAGATTCGACTTTCGGGAATAGTTTATAATTTAATTTTCACGGACTTTTTCCCAAACTCCGGGATTGTCACATCCCATCTCTAACCTATCAGAAGGTCATTTCAAAGACTCGACTTCACGTAAATTTACTTTATACCGTACCCTCTGACCTAAAGCTCTTCCCTATTTATTAGGGTTCCGTAGGCGTTACAAAGGTCCAACGTAATTTAGTTTGTCTTTCGAATTCCGTAGAAGAGATATTGCGGTTCCTCGTGTTTTTAAATGTTCTTTGCATATTGAGTGTCCTAGTTGTTAGTACTAAGAACAATGCCCACAAATTTATGCCCTTCTTCCCATGGGGTTAGGCAGAAACTACAGAACGCCAACGATCCTTACATAGGTACTCCTTTTGCCTCATTTACGTTCATACATCTGGTGCATAGTACTCACAACCGGCGTGTGTGTTGGACCAGTTAACGGCGTTTGTGTAGGCTAAATACCAGTAGGTATTGATATGGAGCGACTGCCTATCTGACCTCTGGGTAATACCTACGATACCCCTTTGTAAGACCGGTTGTCAGACTTTCGGGCTTCTGACGACCCGTAACGACTGTCAAAGATCCACGAATGATAGCCGACACCAACAGCTTAACGTGCTTTCCGAGGCACGGAGGAGTCTCGGTATGTAAAGATGGTCAACCATCCACGGACCAACCGCGGCAAGTGTAGCTGAACCTGATGGATCGACTCGTGCGGCTGTTACTACTTAGCCACGAGCTCCTCAGAATCTATCTAAAAACAAAGAATAAAGACAACATTTTTAATAAAAAAAAATACAACCGACTTCCAAAAAAAACACTAAAAAAGTGAAAAATTACTTTAATTTCGGAAGTCGGTGTCTTTGCTTTTCAATGTCCGTTTTTTGCCACCGACTTCCGAAATTAAAGTTATTTTTCACTTTTTTAGTGTTTTTTTTGGAAGTCGGTTGTTTTTTTTTCATTAAAATTTTTTATTTTTCACTTTTTAGTTGTGGTACCTACCCCACACAAATCCGAATACCACTACCTGCTATGTAAATAACAGTGAAGGAGTCAAACAGGATATCGTCTAGATAAACTAAGCTGGAAAAATACGTAATATTGAAGCTAACTCAAAAATTACGCAAGCAAAGTTAATAAAATTTATATGGGACCACCTCGGAAGCATGACCTACCAAACAAAAAAAGAATCATCAAAATCGATTCATAATTGGCGGAGTAACCGCGTAACAAACATAGAAAAAAAAAAAAAAAAAAAAACATACAGACGAATTGAGAACCTCCTCCTTTTTGAAGAAGTCGGTTAAAAAGAATCTTAATGTTGAAAAATCACTATGATTATTTTACAAGCTTGCTCTGTTCGTATGTTTCCGGTTATTCCAATTGTCATCAATTTTTCAAGCACTTCCTGGCATCCAATCGAGCTGAAACTTGGCTTACTTATATAACTACCGAATGATTTTAGAAAAATCATACCATGGAGCTGGTCTGATGATGGACCCGGAAGTTGGGCATAGGAACTCCTCAATCAAACAAGATAGCACTATCGTGTTTGGACTCATTAGCTATGTATTAACAAGTACTTTGACACTAGGTGGTGTTCATCACCAATGGACCCGGAACGTGGCCATGGGAAAATCCTTTTTAGTTCATTAAAAGCTTGTTTTTAAAAAGATTTCTACTTATGTTTTATTTCTCATAAAGTAGGCTAGCACACTACTGTAATCAACAACATAAACTCAAGGCTCGAGCATTCCTCATACTTGCGAGTACCCTCACAATGTAATATAGGGGACCAGCATTATCATAATCCACGACCCTTAGGGCACCCGCACATTGTCGATTGTTAACCAAATTAATTTGTTCCGTCTTCAGTGGTAATCTTATTAGTCGGAGTACTAGCGTTACACACTTACAATGCCTTCCAGTTCAAGTTCAACAACAATTATTGCGTAATTACCCGACTACGGCGAAGAAAACAGGAGGGTTATGATTTTGACCGGTATGTATGTATGTATGTTCATCTGTTCCCTCATATCTTTTAAACCACTCATCACAATTTGACAGATGTGGTATCGTTGGAAGCGTTTTGATCGTCCGCTGGTTATAGGCTATATGACGTCACATTAAATTAAAAATGGCGCCCTCTAGAGGACTTCAAGTAAGGAACTATAAAAAAAATATTGTTTAATCGTACCATGTTGGGTATCAAATGAAAGGGCTTAATGAGCACATTTCAAAAATATATACATTATAACCCCAACAGAATTAAAAAAAAAAAAGTAATAAAAACTAAAACCCAACTACGACTAAAAAGGTATAAACAAGACACCGCAGACAGCCAATTAACAGTTTCTATTATTTTTTTTTACTTTAATGAGCAGACGAATCTTTCAATCTTAAGAAGCAATTTTTTTTTTTCTGCGTTTGGGATATCAAATTATCCTAGAAAATAATACTATAAGAAGATAGAATGAAAGAAAATGTCGAAATCGGTGTGATATACAACTACTGAGTGATACAATCAAACAAATCTCCAACCCAATCGTTCATTCAGTTCGTCACACACACTGTCGCCTGATGTAGCCTTTGCGCTGCAAGAAAAGCTACAAAAAATTTAGTGGAGTTCACGCGATTGGTTTCAGCTATTTTGTCAGAGCCCCTCTGCAATCGTTGTTTGAATCGGCAACGATTGCAGAGGGGCTCTCTTAATATTGAGCTGGTGTCGAGTGTATTCTCATATACATTCCAAGGAGTTTTATTGTGAATCTGTTGTGTTGTGTTTACAGACAGTGCTTTTTTTGTCTAGCTGGCAGCGTGACTGCTCAGCAGGAGATTTTCAAGTTCGATTCCTAGGTCGGGCAAAGTTTTATTGCGTTTAAACATCAGGAACTTCGCCGATTTAAGGCAACAGTCATGCTTCCTATTACAAGGAATTTAAGCATAGCTGTACTTACATATATTATACTCACCTACACCTCTGGAAAATACTTCGGATCAACCGTTATGTTATGTAAAACTGTCGTATTGCTGAATAGTCGGCTGTCTGCGAACGCCCTAAAACAACCGCAGACGGGAGAAAAACGTTAATAATATTCCGTATAAGCATAATTAGGTAATAAACCGAAGGACATGTGTACATCTTCTGTTAGTAAAATGTTATGGACAATAAGAACAAGATTATGGCTGCTGACGACAAGAGGGAAAGAAAAAATATGGACTATGAAAGGGAGTACCTAGTGAAGCTGTGGGTCAGTAAGTGAATTTGGACCTTATTTTGTAAGTACTTAAATGGGAGTTAGAATGGACTAGTGATTGATATTGTTTGATTATCTGAACTTAAAATTATAAAGAGGTAAAATTGTTTTGTTTGTTTGTAAGAGGTAATCTCTGGAAGTAAGTACTGAACCGATTTTTTTTTTGTCACTAATAGAATTGACATAAAAAGTTGCTGGCTAGTGAAAGTAAGATAAAAGAAAAATGACCATTCTCTTAATATCATCTTTTGTCCCAAAGTTAGAGTAGGGGAAGACCAAAGAAACGATGGATGGACTGTGTGAAAGATGATATGGCTAGAAAGGGGGTGACTACCGAGATGACGGCTAATAGAGAAGTATGGAAGAAAGGGACATGTTGCGCCGACACAAAAAATAAAATGGGATAAGGGCAAGATCATCCCAAAGTAAGCTAATTGATCATTATGCTTACCTAGCTTGCGGCTTGTTAGAAAGAAACTATTAACGGACGGACAGATGTTCGAGCGTCTAAGACATCATGTGTCGCTGTTGATCCGTCATCTGTTGGTCCTCCATCGCGGGCGTGTACGTGCAGGTGTTTATAAAATAATACTCTCAAAATAATTCACTTGATTTACTTTCAAATATCATAACAAAACTTAACCATAAAGAGTAATGAATAAAATGATTAAAGGCTCGTACAAACAGGCGCGATATCGCAGGCTCGACAGGCGGCGGTACCATTGCCGACAAAGGTACCACTGCCTGTCGCGCCTGCGATATCGCGCCTGTTTGTACGAGCCTTTAATCATTTTATTCATTACTTTTTATGACTTTAATTGTGTACTTTAATTGACGGCGCGTGATGATTTAGTTGATTTAAAAATAATCGATTAAAAATTTCAAAAAGTGTTAAAATAAATCGACTAAATCATCACGCGCCGTCAACTAAAGTACATAATTATTTTCCCCTAAGCACTTAAACTGAATCGCTTAACAACTCCCAGAATAGACAATACAGACTTGATACATCACAACATCTTAAATCTATAATAACTCTAAAATACATAAGTAAAATATAACGTATTTCAGAGCTAAAGTTGGATTTAAAAGGAGCTATTACACTCAGTGAGACAGGGATTTATCGAAGCTCGATAAATCTTCTGAGAGAGTTGTCGACTGAATGGCGGACTATCGATGCCTAGTGATGTATGTAGGCGAAGTGACGTGATTTAGTGAGTGAATGCAATGCCAGAATACGGGATGGTTCTGCATATTTTTTACTTCTTTGCATCTGTTCTGTTTGGGATTTTTACGGGTAAACTTCCAACCGAATTTTTTGTTGAGAGAAAAACGTTGTTTTGCACCTGTAGGTAGATACGTATTTTTATTTATTCTTTGTAAAATTCGGGACTTTATCGGATCCAATCACAGCATGCAAGGCCGCGCACTATTGCCGCTTTATGTTTGGATTGGACACACCTTTACTAATACCAAGAATATTGTGATTATGGCAATCCTCCCTGGCCATTTTTTTTTTTGAGTTCGCTGGACGGCCATATTAAAATATATAAAAAATCCGGAGTCACACGTGTTAGGGCATAAATCGAACAGATTACGTGTGACTCCGGATTTTCAAATTTGTCTGTCTGCGCGGTGTCTTGTTTATACCTTTTTAGTCGTAGTTGGGTTTTAGTTTTTATTACTTTTTTTATATTTAATTCTTTTGGGGTTATAATATATATATTTTTGAAATGTGCTCATTAAGCCCTTTCATTTGATACCCAACATGGTACGATTAAACAATTTTTTTTTTTACGTTCCTGACTTTTTGTCCTCTAGAGGTCGCCATTTTTAATGTGACGTAACATAGCCTATAAGCAGCGGACAATCAAGGCGCTTCCAACGATACCTCATTTGTCAAATTTTGATGAGTGCTTTAGAAGATAGGAGGGAACAGATGAACATATATACATACATACATACATACCGGTCAAAATCATAACCCTCCTTTTTTCTTCGTCGTAGTCGGGTAAAAAAAACGATTCGATTGTTTAGAAAATATCATCAATACCATTTCAAATATCATAACATCACGCCTGTAATCTCCGAAGGGTTAGGCAAAGGTGAACCTATTATAATATAGTACACCCACATTCGCCAGTAATGTTTAAGGCTCATGTAATACGGGGCGAACCTATGGCCATCAACCGGGACAAATCCAGACTCCTCAGGAATTCCTGATAGACAAACTCAATATCTATCTGTATCAATTTAAATATAACTAGCTGCGTCCCGCGATTTCAACCGTATAAGTCTCGATCCCGGGATAAAAGGTATCCTATGTCCTTCTCCAGGTCATGGTCTTCCCATATGCCGAATTTCATCCAAATCCGTTCAGATACAAACAAACTTACTTTCACATTAATATAACCTATTAGTTAGGATTTTATGATGCACACACCTCATGCGACAAACAGTGTGATTATTTTGGCGCGACTAGCTAAAGGTTAATCATTGCAAAAAAGTTTGAGCTCGCGAGGTTTACTGTTCGCAGAATTACTAGTATTAGGATGACAATATACATTCGTCTATCTCCATATCTATGAATACGCCTAGAGAATTCACACTCAACCGTAACAGAAAACGCGCCAAATCGCCCCTTTTATTAGACACAGCTATTTCCAAACAGGATATGGTCACCATAAACGGATAACGGGATATGATGCCGATGCCCTCCCTGTAATATTTGACCCCTCTTGAAACGGATACAGAGCTTTTTTAAAAACAAAACCGCTTAAGGCAGTTTGCACGTTATCGCGGTGTTTCATATCCGACCGGACGGAATTGAAGTGTGATAAGCCTTTAAATTGTTAGATATTTTTTGGCGATTATAAAGGAGAGAAAATGATTATTTATTATTTTGTATTATTCTTTTAATGTGTGTAAAATTTTTACTCAATTTCAATCAATCTGCTTAGCCTTTTCCTAACTCTGTTGGGGTCGGCTTTCAGTCTAACCGGATGCAGCTGAATACCATTATTTTACATGGAGCGACTGCCTATCTGGCCTGCACAACCCAGTAACTGGGTAATACGATAGCCGGAACAAACACTAAAATTAAAAAAAAAGTTCTTTTGTTATAAGTACCGTGTGTACTTTCATAATGCATTTAGTAGAAACGTGTTATTTTGACATTATAAACAGGCATTTATTTGTTAAGTTGTGTAGATTAGTCAAAAAAATGCACAACACACAAAAAAATTTGAAGAGAAAAAACTTTTTAGTCGGTGTCTTTACTTTTCAATTTCCGTTTTTTGCCACCGACTTCCGAAATTAAAGTTATTTTTCACTTTTTTAGTGTTTTTTTTTAAAGTCAGTTGTTTTTTTTTTTGTAAAAAGTTTTTATTTTTCACTTTTTAGCTGTGGTACCTACCCCACACAAATCCGAATACTACTACCTGCTATGTAAATAACAGTGAAGGAGTCAAACAGGATATCGTCTAGATAAACTAAGTGTAAAAATACGTAATATTGAAGCTAACTCAAAAATTACGCAAGCAAAGTTAATTAAATTTATATGGGACCACCTCGGAAGCATGACCTACCAAACAAAAAAAGAATCATCAAAATCGATTCATAATTGGCGGAGTAATCGCGTAAATAACATACAAAAAAAAAAAAAAAACATACAGACGAATTGAGAACCTCCTCCTTTTTGAAGAAGTCGGTTAAAAATATTACCCTTTCAAACTAAAAAGTTCACAACAAATATTAAAATCCTTTTAAAGCAGATTCACACGTTATCGCGGTGCTCTGAATTCGATGGTCGAACGCAAATGGATGTGATAAGCCAATCAATTGCTAGCCTGCACGTGAATATTGGGGATTTAGTTTCGATTTCCAGTTGATGACAAAAGTTTTTTTTTTTTTTTTTGGGTGTTTGGGGTCATTTTTTTTTTGAGCAGTGATGGCCCTTTTGTGACGGCCATATCTGAAAATTGTTGGCCGCAGCCTGTCGTTGCGTTTTGTCGCCGGTTGTCGCAGTCGCATGTTGCTTGCGACAATATAGGAAGTCCGTTTTGACGTTTCGTTTACATTTAATAAAACATTAAGCTTTGAGAATCAGTTTTAAGCAATGTAGATAAGTCGTCGATTACAAAGTCTCTAAGTATGATCAATCGATATGTCTCGAGAATCAGTTTAAAATAAACCAATTTTTAATTTTCAATTTTTTTTCATCGCTACACTAAGCATTTTTATAGCTGTCTGTAGCTGTGTAGTTTGCAATAGTTTTTCAAATTAAATTAAAGCTAATTAATATTAAAGCTAATTAAATTAGACCCTGTGAAGAACCCACTTTAAATGAGAAGAATTGCTTAGTTTCGTATAACAAATATTGTTCGCGGTCTCGTTCGACTGTTTCCTATCAGTAATTCTCAAATAGAAACCATTTTTACTTTTTCAGATGTTAAAATTTCAAGAATTCTCTTTCACTCAGTCTGTTTCAAACGTGCTCTCACGTACCACTTTGAGACTCTTTATTTTAGTAACAAGTTAGGTCACACCAAAAAACCGACATCTAAAATTAAAATCATTCCCAAAAACTCGCTCAAAATTCTAACCAAGCCCGATTTCGGGCCAGACTTACGTCACGATCATAACCCTGCAAACGCTACGCTGTGTTCACGCGAAATGTTGCCCAGTATCCGGTTTTATCAGCTTTTATTGGCAACAGTCGGGCCGCAGTTTCCCTTGCTGTTACGGAAAGGAACCCATTTTTATGTGGCCGCAGACTTGCCGTCGTAGCGTGTGGGTTAATAGAGTGACGTCAGCGTGTTTGCGATTTTAAAAGGGTAAGTTCTGATGTGGGAATTGTGGAGTTCGAGGTTAAGTGAAATGTTTTTGGAATTTTGAAGGTTTATTACCCGTGTTGTGACTTGTGAGCTCATAGAGTTTGCGTCATTAAAGCTACGGTTCCCTAGAAGGGCGGTGGCGAATGTACACAACTTACTTTAGTAAAAGTTATTTAGTAAAATAAGTTTTCGTAGAGAGAGTTTTTAACACCGTGAAGTCAAACCCCGCTGCCATCATTTTTATGACAGCCGTCACTGCGGTGGTGTGTAGTGCAGTGGTGGCCCAGTGTAGCAGTGGTGGCCCAGTGGTAACGGCCACGACTTACGAGTCGTAGGTCGTAGGTTCGAACCCTGACAGGCGCTTTGTGTAAATTATTTCATCGCCACTGCTCTCAAAACGGTGAAGGAAAACATCGTGAGGAAACCGGCATGTCCTAGAAACAAAAAGTCGAAGACATGTGACATCCACCAACCCGCACTGGGCCTGCGTGGTAGATTACAGCCAGCTCCCTCTCAAAGAGAGGAGGCCTGTGTCCCAGCAGTGGGAACATTATAGGCTGATTATGCGTCACTGCGGCCGTTATGTTGCGGCCACCTAAATGCGGCCACCGCTCTTCTAGGAAACTGTAGTTTTGCGCAAACGCGCATTATATTAGGCAATTTGAAAATGTTTAGGTACTTTACACTGAAAAGTTAGCCAGTGATGACAGTAAGTAATTGATTTAACCCTAAAATCACGAATAAGAATTGTTAAGCTTTTTTTCCAAAATAAAAGCATAAACACAACAACTTAGAATCACGCCTGTATTCCCCGAAGGGTTAGACAGAGGTGAATATATAGTACACTCTTGAATTGATTTTATACCGTTTGAATTAAGGTAAGTAAATAAATAAATAGTAATTTTATCACTTCCCCTAAATTTTTACTGTGAACAGGGGCCTAAAACGGCCAAATTAGCAATTCCTCTAAAAGCAATTCATTTCCTGAATTCCCAGCTGTCATTAGCAATTCCTCTAATTTGAAACAAAAGCAATTCATAATGTGTGGACCATTTTACGAATCTCCATAGAAAACTGTCAAATAAATGTTATTTTTCGTAATAATAATGAAACGCAAATCATAATATGAATTGTCAGTTTATGACATTTTACGATGATTCATAATATTTTTCTATTATGATTCTGCCAAAGTGGCCGTTTTAAGCCCCCAGTTCTTCTGTTGCGCGATGGCTTGCGCTGTATCTAAGAGGGGATGCAAATAAATCTTGGCAATCGTAGCAGCTCTGGCAGCAATACAGGTCAGGTATGATAAAGAATATTATTAATTTGTAATTTGTATTTTGTTCTGTACAACGCCTTAGGATTATTTTTATTCTGTAATGTTGTGCAAGAAAACTTAAATAAATAAATAAATAAATTTTTTGTCCAACTTGACACTACTTTAGATAAAGTTATAAACCAATGTAGTTCTAAACTTCACAGAAGGTTATCTGTGTGTTTTATACACAAAACGTAAAAAGTGCAAGCCAAAAGTAAAACAAAACAGTGATTCGCACGAACACGCGGAGTAAACGTAACTTCGAACGATTTTAAAATAGTTAAAATTCTCTTTTAGTACGTCATTTTTTATTTAGTTTGAATAATTTATTCATATCGGTGAGTGCTTTTTGTAAAAAAAAAAAACCAATGTGCTACAGGCCCGCTGTAGATTTTTTAAATTAAAAAATCATACGAATTAACGTTTTATGTCGCGCGAACATCCACGGGCCCTCTGTTGTGGAGGCTTAAAAAGAGTTCTTAATAAATAGCCAGTCTAACACCAGTCTAATAACTGATTTCACAAATTAAGGGCACCCACCAGCAAGCCACTCACCACAGCCACAAGTGGCGAGACACAAGCAGGCCACTTCATTATTCATACATTCTGCAGTGACTCGCGGGTACACGCTGCGTTCACAAAATGTTTGAATAATGCAGTCTGCATTGTAGATAGCCATTTTTGGTTGGTGTTGGTGACTCGTTTTGGGAAGCTTAAGCCGTTGTTGTATACGATAAGTTGAGTGTCTTGTGGACGACAAAAAGGACTGAGAGTTCAAAATCCTGAATTGCGCAAGCAGAATTTACCGGGAGACTGGAATATAATATTACAGCTGGCAGCTGAATACCAGTATTTTACATGGAGCGACTGCCTATCTGATCTCCACCACTTAGCAAGGCTGGTTATCAGACTTTCGGGCTTCTGACGTCCCGTAACGACTGTCAAAGATCCACAAATGACAGCCAGGACCAACGGCTTAACGTGCTTTCCAAGGCTCGGAGGAGTCTCGGTATGTAAAGATGGTCACTTATCCACGGACCAACCCCGGCAAGCGTAGCTAATCCTGATAGATCGACCCGTGCGGCTGTTATAACTTATCCACGAGTTCCTCAAGAACGGCTCAAGGGAGACTCTTCAACATTGTCTATAAAATTAGCAGATCATCAACAATCCCCTTGATGCTACAGCTGCCTAAAACTCGAGCAAACCCATCCAATCCATGATCATTCTCCTTCCTGTCAATATATTTAGGGTTGGCGCATTTCTTCTTCCATACTTTCCTATTATTCGTCACTCCAGTAGTCACCCCCTTTCCCCCCTTTCTAGCAATCCATCCATTGGAATAACGTATTTATTGTCACCATACTAATCCTAACTATCCTAACTTATCCTACTATCCTACTAATATTATAAATGTGAAAGTTTGTGTGTTTGTGTGTTTGGATGTTTGTTACTCAATCACGCAAAAACGTCTGAATGGATTTGGCAAACAGATAGTTTATAACCTGGATTAACACATAGGATACTTTTTACCCCGATATTCCCACGGGATCGAGACTTACGCGGGTGAAACCGCGGGGCGCAGCTAGTAATATTATAAATGCGAGAGTGCGTTTGTTTGTTACGCTTTCACGCTAAAACTGCTGAACGGATTCGTATGAAAATTGGCACAGGGGTAGACCATGACCTGGAATAGGTTATTGAATACTTTTTATCCCAATATTCCCACTGGATCGAGACTAACGCGGGTGAAACCGCGGGCCGCAGCTAGTACTAACATAAAGCACACATATTTTCGTAATAACCCGCACTTGGCTCGCGTGGTGGGTTACGGCCCACTCTCACAAAGAGGAGGCCTGTGTCCCAGCAGTGGGAACAGTATAGGCTGATTATGTTAAACAGATTTTCATAATACCTACCACTGTTACATTTTATTTTATTTTCACTTCATCGCCAAGGAGAAGGCCCTTCCTTTTCCTAATTTGATACGTAAAGGTAAAAGGGATTCATATATCCAACCTTTTGCCGCTCCCCGCATCCATCGAGCCTCTCATGACAGGTACCACGCGACACCCGTAGATACCAACAACCCGTTTGACTGAAGTACGGGCCATAACGAGTTACATGTCCGACAACTTATTTCAACTTATTTCTGCACCTAACCCTTTCCAAGTTCACAGAGTTTTCAGCCGAGTAACTTGAGGGTTACATGAGCATTTTAGGGTTAAGGGTTTCTGTCCATCCGGAAATGTGTTTCATGTTTTTTTTGCGGGGTTGTCTGTAAAAGGGGGGTGCCATGTGCGTGTCGGACCACACACAGTGAAGAGTTGGGACGGATATTCACGCATGCATAGTATTGATTGATTGACGATATTAAAAGGATTCTTTCTGCTTTTGTCATTTGGCTATTGAACCCTAAAAAGATCGAGTGTAAAATATTGTAAAGTATTGTCTAATATTTACTAGCTGCTAATCCCGGAAATAATCCCACGAGAACGTACTATCGGGATAAAAATTCAGGTTATAAACTATCTGTGTGTAACTATCCAATTTTTCGAGATTGAGTAATAAACATAGAAACTTTCACATTTATAATATTAGGTACTAAGAAGGTATTAATATTAACTTATGATTTATAATTTTGAGAAAATCCTAGACTTGCATCCTACTTTGGAAGCCCGAAATGGCAAACGAAAAGAGTGTAAAAGTACATTACAAAAAAAATAACACGTAAGTTTTTAATACAAAGGTAAATAAATAATATATCAGTGATAAATAAAAGGATGTTAATTTATTAAAATAATAATTTATTTTGTATGTCTAAAAGACGGGACATAGCCGATCTAATATATTGTACCTATGATCCACACTGATTGATTGATTAATTAATGTTTCGTTTCCGAAAAAGGATTTTGTAAAAGACACAGAGCACGAAGACGCATCGGCCGCCACTGCTAGAGAGGGTAATGTCAATACTTTTCACAAACCAAGCGTGTCAGTGAACGTCACAGTTTACTCATAAATGACTCAAACTGACGGTCCGTGACAGTTCTAGTAGGTAACAGCTGCTCTCAAAAAGATGAACAAAAACATTGCGAGGTAACCGACATGTCCGAGAACCAAAAATTCGAAGACATGTGACATCTATCAACTGTCACAATGAGGAGGCCTGTGTCCCAGCAGTGGGAACATTATAGGCTGATTATGCTTGTGACAGCTAGCTTGCGTTCAGTTGCGCCAAATTCGAACACGAACATTATTCGTAAAGGCGTTTCTAGTCGCTGCTGGGCGATTTCGTGCTCTCAGCTGAAAGACGAACTCAAATCTGTTACTGTGACCCCATTTACAGCATTCGGGTAACAGCCACCAGCAAAATTCCACATCCTCTAGTCCATAGTTCCTTTTTAACTCATTTTTACCCGACTACTGCGTAGAAAAAAGGAGGGTTATGATTTTGACCGGTATGTATGTATGTATGTATGATTGTATGTATGTATGTTCATCTGTTCCCTCATGTCTTGTAAACGACTCATCACAATTTGAAAAATGAGGTATCGTTGGAAGCGTCTTGATCGTCCGCTGGTTATAGGCTATGTGATGTCACATTAAATTAAAAATGGCGCCCTCTAGAGGACATAAAGTGAGGAACTAAAAATAATAATAATAATAATCGTACCATGTTGGGTATCCAATGAAAGGGCTTAATGAGCAATTTAAAAAATATATATATTATAACCACAAAAGAATACAAACAAAAAAAAAAGTTATATAAACTAAAACCCAACTACGACTAAAAAGGTATAAACAAGAGACCACAGACAGACAAATTAAAAATCCAGAATCACACGTAATCTGTTTGATTTATGCCCTAACACGTGTGACTCCGGATTTTTAATTTGTCTGTCTGTGGTCTCTTGTTTATACCTTTTTAGTCGTAGTTGGGTTTTAGTTTTTACTATGTTAGATGCTCAGTTTAACTGTTCCACAAAAAAACTCGTTCGAAACAATAGTATTCAAGTAAACCACCATTATCGGTCGCACGGTCTAGTAGTTTTAATGGCGGCCATTTTCTATTTATTCCCGAATCCGATTGTATCTAGTCCGGATCTGTGCGAACTGGTTTAAAGTGGTTAATAAGACGGATTCCGAATGGAAATGATTGTATTATTTTACGAGGGCTGTCAATCAATCAATCTGCCTAGCCTTTTCCCACCTATGTTGGGGTCGGCTTCCAGTCTAACCGGGTTGAATACCAGTATTGATTGACAGAATACCAGATGATGTAGGGTCAATAAAATTTTTTACAAAAAAAAAACAACCGACTTCCAAAAAAAACACTAAAACTTACTTATCTATTCGTCGCATAAAAATCCACTGTGCACGCAGTGTGTGTGCACTGTGCCACCACTGTGCACGCAGTGGGCGCCGGCCATTATTCTTTATATCCAAAATGTTTCTCTGTATTCCACCAGACTTAACATGTGACAGGCTTCCTATTTCAAACACAGAATCTTTTTGTTCCTACCCTCGTATACACGACATAAAATTGTAAACTACCCTCGAAACCGGGACGACGGCTAAAATGTCAGTTAGTTGGCAATTCATAATTAGTTTGTATGAAAATGTGGGTAGTAACACGTGTTTGTGTTGTCCAGTTTGAATTTAGAAGTAAAAGTTGAGGGTTTGTGTTGCAACGGAGTGCTTGTTTTATTTTTGTCTTTACAAAAATGGTGTTTTTTTTTTTTTTTTAATTTGGACGCTTTGAATGTTTAATTAGAGATGGCAACAAAATAATGGATATGTTGTAAAAAACTGTTTTTTGTAAGTGTTCTGTATACAAACGTGGTGATACACTACTTTCAATGTATGAGAAAGACACTCAGACCAAATACAAAAAAAACACTAAAAAAGTGAAAAATAACTTTAATTTCGGAAGTCGGTGTCTTTGTTTTTCAATTTCCGTTTTTTTTTGGAAGTCGGTGTCTTTGCTTTTCAATTTCCGTTTTTTTTTTTGGAAGTCGGTTGTTTTATTTTTGTAAAAAGTTTTTATTTTTCACTTTTTAGTTGTGGTACCTACCCCACACAAATCCGAATACCACTACCTGCTATGTAAATAACAGTGAAGGAGTCAAACAGGATATCATTTAGATAAACTAAGCGGGAAAAATACGTAATATTGAAGCTAACTCAATAATTACGCAAGCAAAGTTAATAAAATTTATATGGGACCACCTCGGAAGCATGACCTAACAAACAAAAAAAGAATCATCAAAATCGATTCATAATAGGCGGAGTAATCGGGTAACAAACACACAAAAAAAAAAAAAAACATACAGACGAATTGAGAACCTCCTCCTTTTTGAAGAAGTCGGTTAAAAAATCAGTCATAATCCACCTAAATGAAGGATTTGCCAACCAGTGTGCCAGTTAGGAGTGATGACCACATTCCTCTCTTGTTCATCATACTGAGAAACAAAGCTCATATTAAACGTTATCAATTACTCTGCCATAGTTATCAATTCTCCGACCTGAGGGTGCAAATTACACTCGAGCCTACATACACTAGTTAAGGATAATGAGAACAGATTAGATAATCGAATACTATCAGCACACGCTGATTGGCTAGCATTACCATAGTATCATGATTGATTGCTGTAGAAGGTGGGGGGGGCATACATTAGGTCATTTTTATTACTGACTAAATTATTTCATCGCCACTGCTCTCAAAACGGTGAAGGAAAACATCGTGAGGAAACCGGCATGTCCTAGAACCAAAAATTCGAAGACATGTGACATCTACCAACCCGCACTGGGCCCGCGTGGTGTACGGCCCACTCCCTCTCACAGAGAGAAGGCCTGTGTCCCAGCAGTGGGAACATTCTAGGCTGATTATAATTTATGTAGGTATAATATACCTATACCTACCTATATTATAATCAGCCTATAATGTTTCTATTACACTATTAATATTAGAAATAGAAAAGTTTTGCAAAAAAAAATTACAACACTATTAATTAAATCATAAATTTGTAACACATTTTCCCAAAAAAACCTTGTTCCCCGGAAAGTGCTACAGAAATTGCTCGTACATCAATTTGAGCGTAAAACCAATTTCTGGCTGACTATGCAGTAACTAAATATTACATCAGTATTTATGACACGAGTAGGCTTTGTGCCGCTAAATAGAAAATACGACATACCTGTAAAAAGTCTAGGTCTCTCATAATAATTTTTCCTACATAAAGTACATTTTTAGGGTTCCGTTCTCCAAGGGTACCAAACGGAACCCTATTACTAAGTCTCCGCTGTCCATCTGTTTGTAAAGGGGTCATGAACCGTAATATGAGGCAGTTGAAATTTTCACCGATTGTGTATTTCAATGGCATTATAACACAAATAATGTAAAATTAAAATTAAAAGGGGACCCCTTTTAATTTTAACTTTATTTAATTTTATCACCAAAACCATAATGACCCATAGAACCATAATTTATTTGAATGATCCAATGAATTGTAATAAAAATATTTTAATTTTCGTTTGTAATAATTAGTTTATTGGGACTTGGTGCCTTAAAAATAAATAAATAATAGAAACGTGTTTTTCGGCATCTTTTGATAAATATTGTACGTCGGTACGGAACCCATCGCTTAAGAGTCCGACTCGCACTTGGCCGGTTTTATACAATATACAGAATGAGTTTTTCAACGGAATATGAGTTTTTGTACCAACTTTACATAATGGTCTATACAATTTTTTTTTCGTTGTAAATAAGAGTAGGTATTCTCCTGAATGGAACATAATTATATTTGTCACATAACTAATATGTAAAATAATATCATCATACCATACCATTACCCGAAGAGTCGATCTAGAGTTTCCTAAAACTGCGGTGGGCGCCAGTTTACTGTCGAATGACGTCACTGAAATGTTATTTATGATAGTAAGTCGGTGTGTTTCTCTAGAAAGCGTTTTTTGACACCGTGAAGTCAAACCCCTCTGCCATCATTTTCATGACAGCTGTCACAGCGGCCGTTATGTGGCGGCCACCGCTTTTCCAAAAACCGGCAGCATTAGGCAGAAATACAACTACATATCGCCAGTTATGTTCAAGTTTTAAGTAAAAGAGCGCCTATTGCAAAGTTCCAGTCTCCAATCTGCTACTTAGAAATTATTAATGCAATAACCCATTATCACTTTGCCCGACCCGTGGGACGAATCCAGGACCCTACGCTCAGAAGTGGTGCTTGCGACCACTAGGCCAACGAGGCAGCTTTTCGTACAAAGAATTCACAAATAATTGGCTAATTATACTGTATTGTTTGTTTATTTAATAAAACAATTGTTAAGTTCTATAATCCTAATTTAATGTAATCTCGTATCAGCTATCAATCAGGTAGATGTGTTACTCTCTCTGACGTCTTGGTGACAGGTGACAGTTGGTAACGTTCCGTTACTACCACAGAGTACATTATTATAAGTTACTACATCATCCCCTTTTATTTTTAATTTTATTCTTACATTCTTATTCCTTTTGTAAACAAATTATCATTGTTATTACTAACTTAACTAAATAATCAAAATCCTACTTAATATTATAATAATACACCTCAGTTCCACGTACATTATAATATATGTTACTACATTATACATTTACCCTTACCTATAAGGGTAAGGGTAAATGTATAAAGGGTAAATTAACGTCGACTTTACATATCATGATCTTAATTAATTACTATTAAAGTTGCTAATGATGATAAATGTGAGCTGTTGCAATTATTTCGTTATTGTTCATTATTTCACTTATCACAATTACGTGTGTACTGTTTCTTCCGGGCGCAATATTCAATTCCTGTTGCAGACATACCGGTGCGGTGTGGCGTAAGTTACTAGATGTAGCGATAACGCTGGTAAAATCGGGATTATGAGTGAGTTTATTGAATTGTTTGTCGCAAAAAATTGGGTATTTGTGTAATTACCCAATAACAAATGTATATTTACCCTTACTCTTAACTAAAGAGCCAGCTAGGATAAGATTTATAAACTAAGCGACTACACGCTAAGGTGACGTACGGACCTCGGCTTAGGGGGTCGATGGGGGAGGGCAGCAAGGGACAGACTGGATCGTTTCAAGATTATTTTGGGACGAATTTAAAGCTAAAGCAGGCTCAGCGGCGCTGACAGGCTCGAGCAAGGGTCGGGGCATTTAAAGCAGCTTAAATTCTACCCCTTTATACTGTCAGCAAATCGCCCCGCTTATGCCTCGGACCAGCTAAATCCCACGAGTACGCGCATACATATATCAATTTGCGCTCATTAATGCCTTAATAATAAACAGGCTTTGATGTATCGCTGAATATCAAGGCGCTAAATAGGCTATTTTCCTAATAAACATGATAACTATGATAATAATTGAATATTACAGAAGTAAATGCCTTTGGTTTCAATGAGTTTTCGGCAAAGGGTGTATTATAATTTGGTATTAAAATTATTTATATGAAACCCGATACGTCTACGGGAAAATGATAAAGTATGGGAAATTAATTTTAAGGCAATTATTTATTCATTTTAACAAAATTAAGCTGCCAAGGTTAATTTCATTAATCATTATTTTATTTCAACCTGACGCTGACCCGCAAATTACAAATAAACGTAAGAAAATTTGTATTCCGTGGGCTACCTTAGTGCATCCCCCTTAAGGTGGATGCGCTAGGGTAGCTCGCGAAGTTCAAATTTTCTTACGTAACCTGATACTGACCTGCAAATTGCAAAAAACGTAAGAAAATTTGAATTTCACGGGCTACCCTAGCGCATCCACCTTAAACAGTTATAAATGCGTATTCGAAATCAAAATTCATTCACTCAAACTAGGCTGAGAATCAGCACTTTTCGAACGTCAAAATTACATAAGACAGTCCCCCAAAACGCCCACCCTTCACCACTTCCTAGTGCTTTAGCTTTTGCTTTAAGAAGTGGCGCAACAAACTCTCCAGCAGCTCATCTGTCTGTTCATTTGGAAGAACTTGATTCCATACAAAAGTATGCAAAATTATTTACATTACGCACAACAAAACATTAAATAAAATTATTTGCCATATGTCAGCTAGCACACGCCAATATACCAACCGAAAACATCGAGAACTATACTCACGATATTATATATTCTCTGCTAACCTATAAATGTTTCGTCAACGAAGTTAGACTAGTTTCAAACTAGATAATAATATGCTTCATACAATATACATTATGTACGGTGTCAAGAGTTGGAGTTGAACTAATTAATAAATGGGAACTATTAATCTGATGCTCTTAAACGATTGAACTTCTAATGATGTATTTTTCAATTAATTTTTCTTGCTGCTATATGCTGATGATGATGATAAATGAACTTAAATGCACTTTATCAATGATATTATATTAAACAAGTATGTTGTGAGCGCACAATCGTGAAGACTCGAAAACGTCCTAATTGGGACGTATTTACTTAGTCTGCGACACGCATGGCGACAAGTAATACGCTTAGTTAAAGCAGCTGCACTAGCTGTCTCTTTTTTTCTTATTGTTTTTATCACGACATCTCTTTTCTATCATTGTTACTTGTAATTAAATGTAAAATGAATTTGCACTTTATCTTTTGATAACGTACACTTTTATTCCTACGTTTGTTGACGATAATATTTATTATGCAGAGATGATCCACACTGGTACCAAAATAATATTAACTAAGTATTAACTTTTCTGCAAAAAAAAACACGTTTTTAGTTTAATTTAACTACCTAATCTTCTGACCAAAGACACACACATTCAAGTAACAAACGAACATTCCGGTTCGCACAAGATGGTGGCCATACGTCATGGTGACGTACGGATAAATCTCACCGTGTCGTGAGATACGCCTCGATTTGCCAGGGAAATAGCTCTCGATAAAAGGTAATGTTAGGTAAATATATTTCAAGGGAAGGAATTGCCTGAGACTTCTTCTAATAAAGCTAATATAGAATATAATTCTTCCGTTGATAGGTAATACAGAAAAACGTACAATTGTGCGGGTTTAAGGTTCAATTTACATTGTCGTGGAACGGAAGCGATATTTTTTCACGAAATCGTATCAAAGGATATTGAACTTTATGTCAATAGTGTAAAGCACAAACTAGATATGAGCAAAAAACAGGTCGCGCGTCTTCCGGAGAATTCTCGCACATGCTCGGGAATTCCCGCAGCTAGCAGCTCGAATCTAGTTTATACGTTAGTCAATTAACATAAAGTTCATTATGCTTTACACAAAAACCGCTTCCATTCCGTCCAGATTTCATCACGACGATGCAGCGATGGCGAGGCGTCGGTGAAGGAAGAACCTCACCCGCGTTGTCAGTAACTTACACGAATGCAGGATTCGAATTCACCCAAATTACTGCAAGATTATAGACTAATACGGTTTAGTGATTAATAGGTAATTAACAACGGATAACAGAGAGATAATCATGAATGCCTCAGTGAGCAAGGTTTGCGTGCATCCCCTGAAGCTCATGTTTACTAATTATAAGCAAATATTATTGAATAGGAGATAGAAATTCAAATACATTAAAAATCATATACATACATTAAATAATTGCTTACATTTATAATTGTAAGATAAGCAGCTTACCTATATGCTATATACCACGACTATTTACACTATTGGTGCAATTAACATTAATTAGTTAGTTATTTAATACTAACTAATTAATGTTAATTGCATTATAATAATTATTATTATTGATCCTTTATTTTATACTATCTTTTGCCCGCGGTTTCGCCCGCGTTCCGAAATTTCTGAAACCCGGAAACTATCCTACAGGAACATGCTACCGGAATATAATGAACTTGTATCCACCTTAATCGCCAGCGGCACAGATTAGTACAGATGGTTCTTTCCGAAAAATCATTTAAATAAAAAGCGACTCTTGCTAAGACATAATAAAGTGCAATTCAGATCGCAAAGCGCTAATTACCTACAGTTATATTCACCTAGAAGTTGCATCTCTTTCTATCGCGTATCTCTTATCTTCTGACTACGTTAAGCTATCTGAATGGGCCCGACAAGACGAGCCCGCCGCGTACTTGTAGCTTTGTCGCAGTAAGATGGTTGAAGCTTTTATATGGTTATATCCCTAGGGATATAACTATATATATATAGTTATATCCCTAGGGATATAGCTATATACCGTAATGTAAAGCGGTTCTTAACGGTCGGATAGCCCTAATTTTGTTACTGTGACCAATTTCGACGTAGCGCTCGATGGCCGCTGCCGCGGGACCGCTCGCTGCACTCGCACGGCTCGCGCGTAGTTGGTCGCAGTTATAACCTAACTTATTTGCTCGGAGTGCTCTAATAGTTATATTTCTAGATCGTGCTCGTATCATGGTTATACTCTTAGTAAGACAGTTATGAACCGCTTTCATATAACTATTATTATGGTTTATAGCTATGTCACGGCTTCAATGATCTTACTGCGACAATAAAATGCTGAGTGCGCCTTCTGTAGTATTCTTTGCCATGGAACAGAGGGCCAGTTCTCTCACTTAAAAAACGTTCACATTCAAGTCGCAATCTATCAAACTTTTGGTAAATTGATGGTTTTTTCAACAAATTGCGAATGCGTGAACGTTCTTAAAAATAAGGGAATTGCCCCGTAGGTGACTAACTTTAGTGCTAGAGCTAGGCAATAAATCAATATCCTAGTTTTATATTGTAACTTTTAAGTGCTATTTTCAACCCATGTTATAAGTTTTTAAAGTACATTATAGGTGACTTAGTAGGTAACTAAAACTAACTTAGTGCTCAGTTTGTTTTGTTAGTTTTCAACTGGGAAAATGAAAGGGTTTTTGGTTGGGTATTGTGTACTGTAAACTTAGGAAGGGTACCTAATTTAATTAGACTACGAGCAAGTTTTATGTTCGTCTGTAAACATAGGCTGTTCAATGAAAAACAACATACTTACATGTTGAGTTTCATATGAGACAGTAGGGAGAAGATTGGAACTAATAGAAAAGTTCATATTCATATTTTATTAATTACAATTAGTACAAGTTCCTTAAACAAAGCACACAATTAGACCTCTGGGGTCTGTCTTAGCATGCCATGGCCTGCGATTTGATCAACGCGCTAAGTTATAATCGAGTTGATGTCTTTCACTTACCCTCTTATTCATAAATGTTTCTTAAAGCTAAAGAGACGCATAAACGTCGAAAATGTACGGTTAAACAGTTGCTAATTCATAACTTTATGCAGCGTTTAGGAATAAGGCGGTAACGCTTTATATTTTTAGTATTAATTGAGTCTCTAATGTCTACAGGTATTTTTATGGTCGGTTTAGTAAATTGGGTATTATGAAAGAAGCGGTACGCATGCCATAAAAATTACTTTTGCGTAGCACTTGAAGTGATTTTGATTTGGCTTGTCGTGTATTCACATCATATTTTATTGGAATTTGAATGCCACTGTTATCAAAGTGATCAATGTGTTCAGAGGAATCACGAGAAAATGAAAATAACTATGCATTTTTAAGGTTTCACAACCAAATGGCACAAACGGAACCTTTATAATTTTACTAGCTGTGCCCAGCGGTTTCACCCGCGTAAGTCTCGATCCCGTGGAAATATCGGGATAAAAAGTATCCTATGCTATTCCAGGTCATAATCTACCGCTGTTACGCTTTCACGCTAAAACGGCTGAACGGTTTTGGATGAAATTTGGCACAGGTGTCAACCATGGCCCGGAAAAGGAAATATGCTACTTTTCATCCTGATATTCTCACTCGATCGAGGCATACGCGGGAGAAACCGCGTGGCGCAGCTAGTAGAAAATAAACAAAATAATTTTATACCTAAATCACAATTTGTAGTAACTACGCGTCCCATTAACATCTTTTTGCAACTGTACAAAGAAGTTACATGCTGGATGTAGTGTATGACGACGGAAAAAGCCATCGCCTCGTAAGTTTTCGGGTATTGTCGGGTGGTCTCGGGTCTTGTAAAACATGGGTTTTGTGTCAGTAACTTATTGTATGTTATGGGGTTCTTGTGAGTGGTAGTGTAAGGGGGATATAGGCATAATGTCGAAGTGTTGGGTTGAACGGCTTATTTATTATGAGTTGGTATTTTTAGAGGGATTCTTGCATTTACCTATTTGTTTTTGAATTTTGAGTTAGGCAAGGTGTTATTTACTTTAATTATAAAAATAATAATTATGATTATTATATTATAATTATTGTTTCTGTTGAGTTTTCTGCTCCGTTTTTTAGGGTTCCGTATCCAAAGGGTAAAACGGGACCCTATTACTAAGACTCTGCTGTCTGTCTGTCTGTCAGTCTGTCCGTCTGTCTGTCTGTCAATCTGTCCGTCTGTCTGTCTGTCCGTCTGTCACCAGGCTGTATCTCATGAACCGTGATAGCTAGACAATTGAAATTTTCACAGATGATGTATTTCTGTTGCCGCTATAACAACAAATACTAAAAAACAGAATAAAATAAATATTTAAGGGGGCTCCCATACAACAAACGTGATTTTTTTGCCGTTTTTATAGATAATGGTACGAAACTCTTCGTGCGCGAGTCCGACTCGCACTTGGCCGGTTTTGTTTCTGTCCCACACAATGTTGTCAATATTAAAAATATTTCATTATATAGTATTAAATATATTTTTTCACTACTTTAACCATCTATCTTACTCGTCATATTTATACTCTAGGCGTCATATTTATATCTTTGGTGCTCCTTTAAAGTACCCCTAATCTGTTGCTCCAAGCATTTCGTCGATAACAATAATAAACCTATCCGAGAAAGACAAACAAATCAAGTATCTTGACTTGGTTCACGAGGTTGTCGACATGTGGGATGTGGACTCTGCAATCATTGTGCCGATAGTCGTATCAGCCAATGGCTTAATTGCCAAGAGCCTCGACCAACATCTACGGAGGCTCTCGTTAGGCAGCTGGATTAAGGGCTTGATTCAGAAAGCGGTACTTCTAGACACGGCCCGTATTGTTAGAAGGTTCCTCTCTCTGGAGCCCTGACCGCCGGTAGCTTGGACCCTGTTCCCGATACCGGTGGGGTACTATTTTTTATATTTTTAAATGTTTTTATATTTTTATATTCTAATATTTAAAAATGGAATTTATATGTGACTTTATGAAATAAAAGGAGATAATAAACCTATTATGTAATGTCCCGTACAAAGACAATCATCTGCCTAGCCTTTTCCCAACTTTGTTAGGGTCGGCTTCCAGTCTAACCGGATGCAGCAGCAGATATTTTACATGGAGCGACTGCCTATCTGACCTCCACAATCCAGTAACTGGGTAATACGATACCCCTCGGTAAGACTGGTTGTCAGACTTTCGGGCTTCTAACGACCCGTAACGACTGTCAAAGATCCACAAATGACAGCCGGGACCAACGGCTTAACGTGCTTTCCGAGGCACGGAGGAGTCTCGGTATGTAAATATGGTCACCCATCCACGGACCAACCCCGGCAAGTGTAGCTTAACCTGATGGATCGACCCGTGCGGCTGTTATTACTTAGCCACGAGCTCCTCCCGTACAAAGACAATAAACTATTTTATTAACCTGTAGCCGTTTTCCCTGATGCTAGTAATAACGTGATTGCTAGTTATAAAAAGGTCGTAAATATTTAACATCTAGTAATCAGCTTCTGCCAAGCATTTATACCGTTTCTCGGGAGAAATTGCCAACGAGGGAAATATATTTTTTTGGGTAGGTAACATTTTCTTAGCCACTTTGGGTTGGTACTTCATCTATCTTATTTAGTGACTACATAAACAGTTAATTTAAGTTACTGTTTCTTGAGCTGCTTTTTGAGCACGAGGTTGAAGGCTAATAAGTACTAATTAGTCTTTTTAATAGGCACTTTATAAGGTAGTCTAAGATAACATTAGCTAGATGTTAAATTAACGGATCGTGTTCGTAACACAATACTGCTCCGAAACAAAGATAGCTGACATGGCTCAAAAGGTTGCCCAACTTATGGGGAGGACTCGTCTGTAGCATGCCGGACAAACTGTGGGCCCAAATAGCACAGAACTGGTGCCCTGAGACAGTGGGACGGGGGCGGCAGACCACGTAGGAGATGGCGGGACGAGTTGGATAGGTTCCATCAAAACTGGAAGGAGGACGCGCGGGAGAAAGATGGAAGGAGTGGTCCCGACCATTGCCCAAGAGAGGGACAGGGTAGGCTAGGAAAAAAAAAACAAAGATAACATTGAATAAATGGTAGAGGGGAGTTTCTTGCTCATTCTTCTCCATAGAAACCTACTACGCTTTGGAATGGGCAACTAGCTTCATGTTTTTGACTGACCGACCCCTTGACAATTCAAAAGTGCCTGTAATTGGTCTAATAGAATTTTTTTTTTTGAGTTTGGTAATGAAAAATATCATACTTTGGTAAGTAAATGGTATTAAATCGGCAAATAAATGTGCTAAGACCAAGAATCTCTCTCCTCAGACCAAATAAAAAACCAAGACAAAGCTCTGTCAACAGTGACGTGAGGCCGGTCTCGTAAACATGTGTGCACTTAGTGAGGTGTAGTTTGATTGTAGATCAATTGTAAATGTGTGCGTGTGAGCGTGAATGCACAGAGCGGAAGTGTAGTTTGAGCATGCTTCACTGTATCAATTGTTCGCAGCGCTGTGTCTTGGTTTTTTTAACCAACTTCTTCAAAAAGGAGGAGGTTCTCAATTCGTCTGTACTTATGTTTTTTTTTTTTGTATGTTTGTTACGCGATTACTCCGCCAATTATGAATCGATTTTGATGATTCTTTTTTTGTTTGGTAGGTCATGCTTCCGAGGTGGTCCCATATAAATTTTATTAACTTTGCTTGCGTAATTTTTGAGTTAGCTTCAATATTACGTATTTTTCCCGCTTAGTTTATCTAGACGATATCCTGTTTGACTCCTTCACTGTTATTTACATAGCAGGTAGTGGTATTCGGATTTGGTTGTGGTACCACAACTAAAAAGTGAAAAATAAAAACTTTTTACAAAAAACGTGTGGTAAACGGTGGCAAAAAACGGAAATTGAAAAGCAAAGACACCGACTTCCGAAATTAAAGTTATTTTTCACTTTTTTTGTGTTTTTTTTTGGAAGTCGGTTGTTTTTTTTGTATTTGGTCTGAGTCTCTTTCTCATACATTGAAAGTAGTGTATCACCACGTTTGTATACAGAACACTTCAAAAAACAGTTGTTTACAACATATCCATGATTTTGTTGCCATCTCTAATTATACATTCAAAGCGTCCAAATGCCTTAAAAAAATAATCCACCATTTTTGTAAAGACAAAAATAAAACAAGCATTCCGTTGCAACACAAACCCTCAACTTTTACTTCTAAATTCAAACTGGACAACACAAACACGTGTTACTACCCACATTTTCATACAAACTAATTATGAATTGCCAACTAACTGACATTTTAGCCGTCGTCCCGGTTTCGAGGGTAGTTTACAATTTTATGTCGTGTATACGAGGGTAGGAACAAAAAGATTCTGTGTTTGAAATAGGAAGCCTGTCACATGTTAAGTCTGGTGGAATACAGAGAAACATTTTGGATATAAAGAATAATGGCCGGCGCCCACTGCGTGCACAGTGGTGGCACAGTGCACACACACTGCGTGCACAGTGGATTTTTATGCGACGAATAGATAATTAAAGTCGCGACAATCTAAGAAGTCCGATTTGACAGCTATAAAAATACTTTGTGTAGCGATGGAAAAAATAAAACCGACCAAGTGCAAGTTGGAACCTATGATTGGTTCCAGACAGTTCTCTTCTCTGGCGGATACCGTCCCTAAACTGAGGTGACGTAGGTGACTTGAGCTAAATGTACCTACTATGTGCTGACAGAGCAATGGCCGTTAGTTCAATAGACATAAAAACCCGGCCAAGTGCGAGTCGGACTCGCGCACGAAGGGTTCCGTACCATTATCTATAAAAACTGCAAAAAAAACACGTATATTATATGGGGGCCCTATTAAATATTTATTTTATTCTGTTTTTTAGTTGTTGTAGCGGCAACAGAAATACATCATCTGTGAAAATTTCAACTGTCTTACTATCACGGTTTATGAGATAAAGCCTGGTGACCGACGGACAGACAGGCGGACGGACAGCGGAGATTTAGTAATAGGGTCCCATTTTACCCTTTGGGTACGGGACCCTAAAAATGGTTTCTAATAAACTGATTCTCGAGATATATCGATTGATCATACTTAGAGAGTTTGTAATCGACGACTTATCTACATTGCTTAAAACGTTTAAAGGCCGATAACAATTACAATTCTATTGTCTCGTTAATGACAGTTGGAGGTATAACGTTGTATTACATGTATAGTCGAACAAGTTATTAGGTATACATGTAAAATATATTAATTTTCCCCTACACTGCCAAAATTCGTTTTGATTGTGTCCGTAATTTAACTTTTTTGAGCTTATGGCTTAGGAGAGTAACGTAAAAGGCTTGTTGACTACTGAAAAGACTCACCAAATTGTTTAAAGTTATCTGCCTGTATACCAAATAATTTGTTCGACTGCACGAAAACGAAACGTCAAATCGGATTTTTTATAGTGTCGCGAGTGTAATGCAGGCCATAGGCGTTCAAGTAATTTGATCAAACAGGTTGGTTCACACAGTTTTATCAAATTGGCATGAATGTGTGTGGGAACATTTGATCGAAATGAGTTGACAAATGGCATGAATAAATCAATCCGGCCGCGGCTTCGCCCCCGTGGTATGTCGATAAAAAGTAGCCTATGTCTTTTCTCAGACTCTAGACTACCTGTGTACCAAATTTCATTTAAATCGGTTCAGTAGTTTTAGCGTGAAAGCGCGACAAACAGACAGAGTTACTTTCGCATTTATAATATTAGTAAGGATTACGTTACGTTACGGTTATTGGCTTAATAGCGGAGAGCCTCGACCAACACCTCAGGAGGCTCTCATTGCACGGCTGGGTCAAGGGCTTCATTCAGAAAGCAGTACTCCTGGACACGCCACGCATAATGAGGAGGTTTCTCTCTCTAGAGCCCTGACTCGGGGCAGCTTGGACCCTGATCCTGATGTCGATGGGCTACTAGTTTTTAACCGACTTCTTCAAAAAGGAGGAGGTTCTCAATTCGTCTGTATGTTTTTTTTTTGTATGTTTGTTACGCGATTACTCCGCCAATTATGAATCGATTTTGATGATTCTTTTTTTGTTTGGTAGGTCATGCTTCCGAGGTGGTCCCATATAAATTTTATTAACTTTGCTTGCGTAATTTTTGAGTTAGCTTTAATATTACGTATTTTTCCCGCTTAGTTTATCTAAACGATATCCTGTTTGACTCCTTCACTGTTAATTTACATAGCAGGTAGTGGTATTCGGATTTGTGTGGGGTAGGTACCACAACTAAAAAGTGAAAAATAAAAACTTAATTTCGGAAGTCGGTTGCAAAAAACGGAAATTGAAAAGCAAAGACACCGTCTTCCGAAATTAAAGTTATTTTTCACATTTTTAGTGTTTTTTTTGGAAGTCGGTTGTTTTTTTTTTTGTAAAAAGTTTTTATTATATTTTTAAATGTTTTTTATATAAATATTTAAAAATGTAGGGATTATGTATTTATAAAGAAATAAAGTAAAAATAATAATACAAAAGGGGTTAACCCAATTCAGATGGAACTAGCCGAAATGTAGCTGAAAAGTACACCCGGGATGTTTCTCCCGGAAAATTAAAAAGTTTTTACGCGCCCAAGCCGCAGGGCAATCCATGTGAGCCTTGATGCCATGAAAGCTAACCCAAAATACTGGGAAAAGGATGGGATATTATTTTACAAAACAAAACATTTTAGCCCTACCTGCCATACCATAAATGTTACTATGACAGAAAATATGATGCGATTTTTCGCAAATAGAAGGGTCTCCAGGCGATAGCTTTATCATCAAAACTAATATGTCATACTTACTTCACATTAGTAAAATACTCAGCTTTTAATGTTCCCACTGCTGGGACACAGGCCTCCTCTCTGTGAGAGGGAGCGGGCCGTAATCCACCACGCGGGCCCAGTGCGGGTTGGTGCATGTCACAGTCGATGCATTTTTTTATTCTAGGACATGCCGGTTTTGTCACAATTTTGTCCTGCAAAATAAGCTTTTTTTTATGTTTTTCCAGTTTATTCCGTTTATCCACCCCAAAAAATCCACCGTAAGGTGGATACTCGGAAACGTATGCCCGAGAATCCACCTTAGGCCTAGTTGGTCAAACGGTATTTAAAGGCTTAGGGTGGATTCTCGGACACGTTTCCGAGTATCCATCTTAGGGTGGATTTTTTTAAGGTGGATAAACGGAAACCCGTTTTTCCACTGCTGGGCAAAGGGTCTTCCTCATACTTTTCCAGTTTTCTTTATGTTATGCCTTTCCAGGCTTACTTTAAATGAATCAAATTCACTAAGCAATTACCGTCAAGCTCAATAGCTGTTAGTGGGCGTCATAATAGTACATCTTAATTAAGGATTCAGGGCACTTAGGCTAATCGCTCGACCACGAAACTAGGGATACATGAGTACTTAACGCGGTCGAACCAATAATGTAGGAGTCATTAAGAGGAAATAGGGCGGGTCTTTTTCTCCATACAAAAAGTCATAATTCGAGGTTCAGCTCTTGTCTATTTCCTCCTCCAATATTGAACCAATTTCAAAGATATTTTATATAGTGAATAAGAAGAATATTTACTGTGCCCCTATGTTTTCTGTTTCGATGATACATTATCTGTAGAAGCACCAGAACCCTCGGAAAATGCTCAAAATGGCCTGTTTATACCGCTGTCATCAGAGGCCTATTGTACAAATTTGACAACTATAAATGAAAAAAGAAAAACATAGGGTACAGTCAATATCCTTTTTATTCAATAAATACAATATTTTTCTTTAAATTGGTACATATTGGAGGAGGAAATAAGCGAGAGCTAAACCTCGAATTATGACTTTTTGTATGGACAAAAAGACCCAACCTATTTCCTCTTAAGCTCCAAGTGAATAGATTACTTCTAGGTAAGAGTTGTTGGCCGTATCATCGCTTACCAGTAGATGGGTTACTGGTCAAACGCAATGCTTATGGGGCCGTGCACGAAATCGACGTATTTTGATCAATTTTGTTCATTATTTGTGAGAAAGGGAAAAAATATTTAAACAAAAATATTTTCGTTTAGCATGTGCCATAATGTCATTAAGGCATTTGGTCTTATATCAAATGATTTTCACAGCAAACAATCTTTAGACAATAAACATTTACGGGTCTATTCATAAACGATGATTAAAGTTAAGTGACGTTTAAACGTTAAAAATGTATGGATAAAAAATTGTCGCTAATCATTACTTAACTTTAAGCCACGTTTATAAATAAACCCCTAAGTCAAATGATTTGACAAAAAATATAAGAGTTTACATTAACTCTAAAATCATAACGAAATCCAGCCTTTCACCATACATTCATTACATCACACAAAAACATTTTAAAAATCCAATCCCAAAGAAAAACAGAATAAACAAACCGTTCGTTTACGATGTTTTCCTGTCATTCCCGAACTCAAGTGGGATTTGAAATAAAAACCGTAATCCCAGTGGCGAACTTGCCAACCCACGCCTCCCAAATCCGGTCCTGTTGTTATAATTACCGAATACCAGCTTATCTTGCTCGACAGTTTACTGTAAAAATAAAAGGACAGAAGGTTTAGGCCGAGATCTATTAACGTTAGTTAGCTTGTGCTTTGACTTGAGACATGTTCCCTTGTCAATCTTACACGTGTACTCTCTGTCATATTCGACCTTTTGACGGAATGGGAACGATCTTTTAAATTCGTTTAGCGGTAAACATATTTAGCTATATGTGGTGCAAAATGATGTTTGAAATTCGTTTAATGTTATACATATTTAGCTATTTGTGGTGCAACTGGGCCTAAGTATAGTTTTATTTATTTACTAGTTGCGCCGCGCGGTTTCACCCGCGTAAGGCACGATCCCGTGAGAATATCGGGATGAGAAGTATCTTATGTCTTAATCCAGGTTATAAACTATCTGTGTGCCAAATTTCATTCAAATCTGTTCAGTAGTTTTTGCGTGAAAGGGTAACAAACATCTATCCATACTCACAAACTTTCGCGTTAAAATATTAGTTGGTTAATACCTAAGTATGCCTGAGGCATTTTCTACCAGTCAACAGTTCAGTTCAGTTTTCGTATTTAGACAGAAAGAATTTGTATAATAATTATTTATTTTCTCCCATTGATAAAATCATATCATGGGACTTCTGCAACCTTTTTGCTTAATAATTTAACCCTTGAAATTGCTGCCAGAATATGTCGGCAAATTTTGTTATCATTTAATAAGTTTTTTTTATTTAATTTTAAAAACAAATACTTTAGCCAGATTATTACTTTGTTTAAATATAAGGTATTTTCTGTCGTATTTTGGTAGAATATTAGGTTGAAAAGCTGTTTGCCTTGTTAAATTTTAAATGAGGTAACTTTTTGACGGCCCACATAAAAAAGGGAGTGTACGTTTAAAATTTTGTCCATCTGCGGTGTCTGTTTGACAATGTTACTCCAAAACTAAAAGATCGATTTTAACTTAGTGTGATTTTTTCGGTAGATATCTTATATTAATTTACTGACAAACAAGAAAGATAATATTCACAGACAGACAAGAAAGAAAAAATATTCGTTTATTTGCGTTAAACATGACGCAAAGAAAGAAAATAAACACAAAAACGAACAAGTTGGGGGATAATCCACGCAAACGGTCATCGCTCAGCATAATTTATTATAAATTGCTCAGCACATTTATTTTATTATGGGCCAAATATGTGTCTGAAATAAAAGAATTTTATTTTTGCTGTGACCCTATACTAGACAGCGCTGGTTTTCGGTGACAGCCTGCGTTGACGTGATGACGTCAACTGGTTCAGCATACAATGACTTAAAAAAAAACAATAATTATTTCTAAATGTATGTTTGTTTAATTAAAATTGCAACATTCCTTTCCGTCGGCAACGACGTACAGCCTTAATTACTGAGTCTAGAAGCATTTTTTATTTTTTTGCAAATGTGTACGCTAAGGAGCTCGTTGCTAAGTAATAACAGCTGCTCGGGTCGATCCATCAGGTTAAACTACGCTTGCCGGGGTTGGTCCGTGGATGGGTGACCATTTTCACATATCGAGACTCCTCCGTGCCTCGGAAAGCACGTTAAGCCGTTGGTCCCGGCTGTCATTTGTGGATCTTTGACAGTCGTTACGAGTCGTCAGAAGCACGAAAGTCTGACAACCAGTCTAAACAAGGGGTATCTATCGTATTACCCAGTTACTGGGTTGTGGAGGCCAGATAGGCAGTCGCTCCATGTAAAATACTGGTATTCAGCTGCATCCGGTTAGACTGGAAGCCGACCCCAACATAGTTGGGAAAAGGCTAGGCAGATTGATTGATTTTGTGTACGCTGAAGGATTATTTATTTATTTAAATATACTTAATTGTACACCAGAAAATACATAGCGAAAATAAATAAATTAAACACTACAAAACACAAAATGGACGGCCTTATCGCTTTATGAAAATTCACTCCCTGAAGGTGTTAAAAATCTTTTAAATCCTTTAGTATTCGAACCTTATAGTCCATTTGGTTAGTATACACACGACTTAGAAACTAATGTTAGTACTTACACCTACCAGAAAAATAATACAAACTATTAATTACTACGCCACAGTGGCATGTAGGCGTATCCAATGTCCCAGTATGGGGCTGTCCCACCTATATAGCTATAGTTTTCAGGATGCTGTTGGGGCTGGCGCGTACCCTGCGCATAAAGGAAGCGCAACGCTTGCGCATGATGGCGTAAAAGCCATCTATTCTCGCCTCTGCGAACATGCCAGAAACGATAAATAGGAGATGACAGTTTGTATAGAAATTCGTCACTTTTGCCAAAACTAAATTCCATCAGGAACGCGCCTTGTTTCATAATAATTTACTCTTCCTATATTTCAGTTAACAGTAAGGTCCTTTGTACACGGCACGGTTTCTTTACGGTACGGCGTATAAACCGCGCCGTAGAAGAAACGTGTCTGTCTACAAGCTTCCATAGTGATCCATACAACACTGATGACCGTAGTTTTTCACATCAAAAGAATGTTTCTATACAAAGGGTCTTAAGGCTCCCGCAGACAGGCGTGGCACCACACCGGTAGAAAAAAATCCGTGAAGTTTTCATAGAAATTGTTCCACACACGCGTGGTGCCGTCGCGTCGTGCCTGTCTGCGAAAGTCGTATTGTGCTCTAATACCACTAAAAAGATTTTCTTACAACAACAAAAATGTTTAACGACTATACTTTTATTTTCAGGTAACAAAAGTTTCTCCGGTACAAACTCATTAACGTAAGTAGTCCACAGAGTTATGTCCTGTGGGCCCAGCACGAACGTGCGCAGTAATCGTAACGTAAGTTGGAATCTGGAATCTGCCTAGCCTTTTCCCAACTATGTTGGGGTCGGCTTCCAGTCTAACCGGATGCAGCTGAATACCAGTATTTTACCTGAAGCGACTGCCTATCTGACCTCAACAACCCAGTAACTGGGCAATACGATACCCTATGGTAAGACTGGTTACTTATTCGTTATGATTATGATACCTATTCAATTTGAGCATTTAGATTTTAGAGAGATTTAGCTTTTATGACTTGACTTAGACGCGTGCCGATTTGAGTTCAAAATAGTCGGTGAACTCCAAAACAAACTTGCATAAATATTTATAACCGTAATTGTCGCTCAAAGGGATCACAATTAAATTAATTAAGCTGTATTAACGCAGCATGTGTTGTTCCCAGTTGATTGATTGAGCAATTGTGCTGGAAAATAAATACCTTGTTGCTTTCTGTTCATTTTAAATGAAAACATTTCAAATGAACCTGAAATGAATGAATGGCAATCTGTTTAAATATTGGTATGCTGTAAAAATGTTTTTAACGGAAATAAAATTTTGGCTAAAACTGCCTCGGTAGTCTAGTGGTCGCTAAGGTCCTGAGTTCGATTCCCGGGTCAAGCAATGTTATTGGGTTTTTATTACAAGCTTTATATTAGCTTGCTCTGTTCGTATGTGTTTCCGGTTACTTCAATTGTCATAAATTTTTAAGCACTTCCTGGCATCCGATCGAGCTGAAACTTGGCATACTTATATAACTACCGAGACATTTTGAAAAAATCATACCATGGAGGTGGTCTGATGATGGAGCCGGAAGTTGGGCATAGGAACTCCTCAATCAAACAAGATAGCACCATCGTGTTTGGACTCATTAGCTATGTATTAACAAGTGCTTTGACACTAGGTGGTGTTCAGGGTCTGATGATGGAGCCGGAAGGTGGCCCTGGGAAAACCCTTTTTAGTTAATTAAAGCTTGTTAGGGTTCCGTACCCAAAGGGTAAAACGGGACCCTATTACTAAGACTCCGATGTCTGTCTGTCCGTCTGTCACCAGGCTGTATCTCATGAACCGTGATAGTTAGACAGTTAAAATTTTCACAGATGATGTATTTCTGTTGCCGCTATAACAACAAATACAAAAAAACAGAATAAAATAAATATTTAAGGGGGCTCCCATACAACAAACGTGATTTTTTCGCCGTTTTTATAGATAATGGTACGGAACTTTTCGTGCGCGAGTCCGACTCGCACTTAGCGTTAATTACAGCTTGTTTTTAAAAAGATTTTTTATAAAGAATTTCTCAGTAGCAGGCCGGAGTCTGGATTTGTCTCCGGTGGATGTCAATAGGCTCGCAACTTGTTACATGGGACTTAAAGATAACTGGCGAAATGTGGGTGTACTATAGGTACACCTCTGCCTAACCCTTCAGGATGTTCAGGCGTGATTTTATGTTGTTTCCTTTATTTATACTACTAGCACTTCGCCAGCCCTATTTTCCCTCTGCGGGACAGTCCGAAAGGGATACCGGGGCCCCTGGCAACAGGCAACTGAAGGAACACGGGTGGGTTTTAGTCAGTAAAAGTCTGATACGCCCTCCCGCTCCGCCCAGAGCGGGAGAAGTCATTTGATGATTTCCCAACCACAAAAAAAAGCCCTGAATTCCCAGCTTTCCCAGCCAGTAAGTCTCGATTCCGTGTGAATATCGGGGTAGAAAGTATCCCATGTCCTATACCAGGTCATGGTCTACCTATGAGCCAAATTTCATCTAAATCCGTTCAGTCGTATAGCGTCAAAGCTTAACAAACTCACTTTCGCATTCATAACATTTATATTTATATACGGTTAGGATTCCGTGGGAATTTCGAAGAATTCTTTACATAGTGCAGTATTTGCCTGCATAAAATCTTCGAGCTTGGATCTTTTTATTAATTTTCTGGCCATCGATGTTGTCGTCTTAAATCTTCCGATAATTTCAAATTTTTGAATCAGACAATGAAAAAAAGATGAGCAATTTTTTTAGGCGGACGTCAGTGGCGGTTCCATTTCTTGGTGATAAACATCTCTGTATTTTAAAATAATTTCTTGGTGGAAATAATAGTAAATTATCAGCAGTATAGTTTCGTGAATATTTTCTGAGTTTTATGGTACGTATCGAATTCTATCTGTGCTACCTTACTCGCTCTTTCCCCAAGGTATGTCTTTAGTCTTTTCGCTGGTCTAAAACCATTTTATTTGTCATAGGTTTGTTAAGAACCCGAGAAAAGGCCTATTTTGGCCTTTACCAGCAGGGCTTTGGGAACCCGCCTGATCCTGTGGTTCGTCTGCGGGCTTGGACCAGGCGCTCCGGCAATTCAGTGCGCAGAGCGTCGTGCCACGAACCGTCCCCGCCTGCCCACGTACCTGGCGGCCCAGCGTTTGACCAACTTACCCTCAATTTATAACTTAACTTTAATTTCTTCATTGCGAAGCGTCGTGCCTCCGGAATTTTCCCTATTGAAGATCATAAGAATTCGGCTAATCGATTTAGGATTTGTTTTACACGCAAATGATCTTGTAAATTAAAATAAATTACGTCGGTGTCAGGCTAACATTCGGTTGCGGTCCTTATTCAGCGCGTTGTGTTTACGCGAATAGGGTACGGATTATAAGCGTTTGCAATTGCTAATACACACCGAACTCCGACGCATTGCTAAATTCACCTGAGATATTTACTCCGAAAGTTTTCCTATATTAATCCGGCCATAAATCTAACATTATAAATAATAATAATAATATACTTAATTTGTAATTTGTACGTCCCGTTTTTATATTTTCGGGAGTGTTTTTATATTCTTTTGTATAAGCGAAATTATACGTATATAACGAACCAATATGTTTTATTTCGTTAGGTACAATAGGTACTAACAAAAACAACAAAAAAAAACTCGTTTCCGGAGGAATGTTATCCAGCATAAATATCAGTAAATACCGGGAAACCTCAAAGCTTTTACAATAATAATTACGTATGCAAGGGACTAACCACGTATATACGGTATGACCCGTGGCTTACCGGCTTACACAAACATTACGGTAATTTATTACAAAGGTTGAAATATAAAGTTCAATGTATGTAATTGAATTTGGTTGTATTTTGTTCGGTTCCTATAATAATATACTAAAAGAATCGTTTTCCTTACCAATGGTAGTAATTTTTATGTGTAAACTGGGCATATATTCAATCTGCCTAGCCTTCTCCCAACTATGTTGGGGTCGGCTTCTAGTCTTACCGGATGCAGCTGAATACCAGTATTTTACCTGAAGCGACTGCCTATCTGACCTCAACAACCCAGTAACTGGGCAATACGATACCCCATGGTAAGACTGGTTATCAGACTTTCAGGCTTCTGACGCCCCGTAACGACTATCAAAGATCCACGAATGACCAACGGCTTAACGTGCTTTCCGAGGCACGGAGGAGTCTCGGTATGTAAAGATGGTCACCCATCCACAGACCAACCCCGGCAAGCGTAGCTTAACCTGATGGATCGACCCGTGAGGCTGTTATTACTTAGCCACGAGCTCCTCTCGTATATTCGTAAGCTAATAAAGAGCAGTGGTGGCCCAGTGGTATCGGCCGCGACTTACGAGTTTTAGGTCGTAGGTTCGAACCTAGACAGGTGCTTTACTTTGTGTAAATTATTTCCTCACCACTTTTTTTTTTTATTTTTTTTTATCGTTGCCCCCCACGTTTACAAACATAGAAACTCACATACACTAACACCCAGACCCGGAACAACTACTTGCAGATCATACAAATATCTGTTCCGTGCGGGGATCGAACCCGCGACACGTTGCGCAGCCACTGCTCTCGAAACTGTGAAGAAAAACAAACATCGTGAAGAAACGAGCATGTCCTAGAACTAAAAAACATCGATGGTGGATTACGGCCTCCCTCTCATCGAGAGGAGGCCAGTGTCCCAGCAGTGGGAACATTATAACATCGTTAGAACATACAGCGATCTGCGTGTCCAATATAATAACGCGTTTTAGGATACTTTTGGGGCTGTCGTGGCGTTGTATGTAGTGCATCCACAATGTTTGCGGAGGCGCGCCCAGACGATTTTTACGCCATTATCCGAAAAAGGACCGCCTCCATAGCCGGTTGGCTACGCGCCACCTCCAACGGTCTCCTGAGCGTGGTCTCAGATCTGTGGGACTCCCCTCTGCTGCTGGTTGAGAATCCATACCATTTGATAGTTACTTATTATCTCTTTATTACTAACACTAAGCTAATTGACCGAGCGAGTGAAGCAAGCGAAGCATCTCTGCCTGCATGGTCTGGAAAAAATTGCTTTCTTGTGTCAGTTTGTTGGTAATCCTCTACAGGGTGTATTTTACAACCGATCTCGACGAAACTGGGTATACAGATTTTTTCAATATTTAATAAAAAAATATTTATGAATGTATATTGTCTCGCTTAATTACCTTTTATATAAAGCTGTAATTAAATATACTGGTAAGTTCTTTATTTATTTTTAAATACATAATAGTTACAGTTTTAAATATTTTTATAAAAAACGTTTAAAAATATAAAAACTAGTAGCACATAAGCATCAGGATCAGGGTCCAAGCTGCCGGTGGTCAGGGCTCTAGAGAGAGGAACCACCTCACTTACTGTTATAATAATATACTTACTTTTAAACAATAATAATTTAAAACAAGTATTTATGTATAGTATAAAAAAGCTTGCACCCGGATTTAACGTACCCTTTTATAGGCTTACAAGATACATATGGTTTACGTTATTAATTACGTTAATCTGTTCGGTAAATATTGCTGAAAATAATTATTTTTAATTGGAAATGTAGATACCTATAGTTAAAACAAGGAGGAGATTACTCTTCATCTGGGCCAGTCGGGTAAAAAGGTTTTGTTTTTCGACCTTTTTGAAGTGAGTTACAAATTAAAAACAATGCAGTACGCTACGACGTAGCAACCATTGCTACGAAGTAGCTACGGCGTAGCCAAGTTTATGCTAAGTTACCGATAATTAAGATAGAGGTCGTAGATTTCTAAGAAGGTCGTCGTATACTTTGAAAGCTTTGGCGGGTTCCTCCCGTACTTTGGAAATGTCGACGAGTAAAACTAATAGGCCTACTGCGCAGCCTATTGCGCAGCAGTCTCAAACAAGCAATTTGGCTGTACCTTATGAATTATTTTAATATTTTTAATATTTTGAAAACATAAAAATATATTAAAAAATCCATACATCCATATATCCATACATATATTATAAATTCGAAAGTAACTCTGTCTGTCTGTCTGTATGTTACCTTTTCACGCCTAAACCACTGAACGGATTTCGTTAAATTTGGCAAGGACATAGGTGGCGTCCCGGGGAAGACCATAGGCTACTTTTTATCGACATACTACGCGGGCGAAGCCGCGGGGGAAGCTAGTAATATATATTTTATTATATTATTATTATTACCTACTTTCTATGAAAAGAAAGGCCAAAGAAAAGATGGATGGATTGTGTGAGGAATGATAATTCTGAAAGAAAATGGAGTAAAAGCATGATGGTTGCCAGGGGAGAATGGAAGACAAACAATTAGCAATTCCTCTATTTGACACAAAAGCAATTCATAATTTGTGGACCATTTTACGAATCTCCATAGAAAACTGTGAAACTGACAATTCCAATATGGTCTGCGTGCGATTCATAATACGAAATAATTCATCTGTTTGACAGTTTTCTATGGAGATTCGTAAAATGGTCCACAAATTATTAATTGCTTTTGTGTCAAAAAGAGGAATTGCTAATGACACCTGGGAATTCAGTAAATGAATTGCTTTTAGAGGAATTGCTAATGTGGCCGTTTTAGGCCCCAGGTTCCTAAAAAAACGTATTTCCTCTCTCCTTTCTTAACATATTAACAATGCACAAAGTATGAACCCCTTCTTTTGTTATTAGCCTTAAAATAAACACGTCCAAACATGTGGTTAATTTGTATGTTACATATCAAAGATACACATCGCTTTTGTACCTTCAATGTTGTTGTGCGTGGAGTGTGAGATAGAGCGAGATAACATTAAAGAGATAACGTCAAATTTCATTAAGAGCGAGCCTATTGCTATCAACCGGGCACAAATCGAGACTCCGGGCTGCTACTGAGACATTCCGGATGGAAAAACCCAATACCACTGCCCGACTCGGGAATTGAACCCAGGACCATAAGCTGCAGCGGTCTAGTCGTAGACCGACGAGGTAGTCCACTGCATACAATAATTACACCATTTAAAGTTTTCATGTTAGCTTTTTATGTTGACAACAAAAATGTCAACTCCTCCAATCCTTGACATAATCATTGTATTTGACATTATTCCTATTATTATAGATACCTCCAATTTAATTTCAACTCCTAGTGGCTTTTGTGGATATGATAATTATTCAATTTGTTACAGTTGTAATAGCAATCACGTCTTTTGGCTGAAATAGGTTTTTTTTTTTATTGTTTGTCTTTTATATAGATTATTTTCTATTTTGTGAATGTGAAAACTTTGTAGGCTTATTGGACTGTAGATTTACTGAACATCTATTTTGTTAAGTACCTGGTACTTACTTGTTGAAAGGCCTACATTGTCCTCCCATGCCTACTAACACTGTAATTTGAAAATATTGTAAAAGCCAATTATTTTTTAAAGAGTAACCGTGGAGTTTATTGCCGGCTCTTGACTCAAACGACCAATTGGAACCGTGCACCTAGCTTCTGACGTTTCATAAGTGCCCATGTAGGTTTATGTGAAATAAAATATTTTGATTTTGATTTTGAACTGAAAACAATTTTTTTTGCCATTATTACTATACTAGCTTCCGCACGTCGAGCTGTCGATAAAAAGTACCTTATGTCCTTCCACAGGATGCCATCTATCTCCTTGCCCGAAATCCGGCCGTTCAGTGGTTTAGGCGTGAAAAGGTAACATACAGACAGACAGACAGACAGTGTTACTTTTGAATTTCAATAATAAATTTCAATTCATCAGTGAAAATAACCTGGAGGAGCTCGTGGCTAAGTAACAACAGCCGCTCGGGTCGATCCATCAGGTTAAGCTACGCTTGCCGGGGTTGGTCCGTGAGTGGGTGACCATTTTCACATATCGAGACTCCTCCGTGCCTCGGAAAGCACGTTAAGCCGTTGGTCCCGGCTGTTATTTGTGGATCTTTGACAGTCGTTACGAGTCGTCAGAAGCTCGAAAGTCTGACAACCAGTCTAACCAAGGGGTATCGTATTACCCAGTTATTGGGTTGTGAAGGTCAGATAGGCAGTTGCTCCATGTAAAATACTGGTATTCAGCTGCATCCGGTTAGACTGGAAGCCGACCCCAACATAGTTGGGAAAAGGCAGGCAGTGAAAATAACCCTAGTGAGGATTATTTTCATAAACATCAACATTATGTTTCAGGACAATTTTGTTCAGGCTTGAAACAGCTTGTAGGACTTAATTTAAACTGTAATTTCAGTAGTTCTAGAAGTTTTCCGAACCTAGTACAGATTAGGTTGTTTGTAAACTTTGTTTTGTAACAAAATCGTAGTTACAAATACAAATATACTCCTTTGCCAGCACAGAAAATATTCCGTGTTTGCGAAGGAATGTATGTGAATCGATAGACCAAGAAAAATTTAAAAAAATTGGTGCAGTATTTTGGGTACAGAGTTATTTTTTTCATCCATTTTGCATTTTCTTTTGAGAATCTTTCAGCTTCATTTTTTTTTGCAATGTTTTTTACTAACAAACATGCTGGCCCTAGACAAAGTGACCTTCATCACGATGAAAGTCACTTTGTCTAGGGCCTCAGGAGTCTTATTAAGATTTAATAGACTCTTGAAGACTTGCCATACGCAAGTCTGCCTGCTTGAAGTATTAAATAAATAAACAAAGACTATAAAAAAACAGTCTGCTTTTTCCCAACTATGTTAGGGTCAGCTTCCAGTCTAACCACAGATAACTATTTATTGCTCTCATCAAGCAATAGACTAGGTAGGTACTACTAGAATAGCAATTGTCAAACGTGTATAATTTTCTGTATTAAATATGAGGCTTTTGGCTAGTTTGTACATATAGTGAATGCCACTCATTATTTTGTATTGTGCGTTTAGTTTGTGCAGAATAAACAATTTTTCTTTCTTTCTTCTTTCTTCTAACCAAATGCAGTTGAATACCAGTATTTTACACGGAGCGACTGCCTACCTGACCTCCACAACCCAGTTACTGGGTAACACGATACCCCTTGGTGAGACTGGTTGTCAGACTTTTGGGCTTCTGACGACCCGTAACGACTGTCAAAGATCTACGAATGACAGCTGGGACCAACGGCTTAACGTGCTTTCCGAGGCACGTATGGGTCTCGATTATGTAATAGATGGTCACCCATCCATGGACCAACCGCAGCAAGCGTAGCTTAACCTGATGTGTCGACCCATGCGGCTGTTATTACTTAGCCACGAGCTCCTCAATCTCATTATACAGGGTGTAAGGGGAAGCTCACCGAAAATTAACAGGAGGCATTCAGCTCCTTATTTTGAATCAATCATATTCCACCGAAAATTTCCTCAGGATTTTTTATTTTTTTCAATAACTATTCCTTTATTTCAATGTTAAATTACATTATCTGTACGCAACACTCCATTTATGTAAATAAAACAGCTAAAATAAAAAAAAACTATAGCGAACGACGCGTGAAGCTCAGAATTCACATTGATAAATCACGTGTCACGAGCGCGCCCCCCCCCCCCCCCCCGCTAGGGAGTGCGGTTACGTAAGTTTTGCCACGGTAACTATGCATTGCTCGTGAGGTACTAAAACAAATCACGTTTATTGGATTCTCTTAACGTTCCTGAAATAATTTCATGTACCGGTCGTACGGTACTGTAGTATCACATGCTGAATTCATCCCATCAGTCTGCGGAGGGCTGTCCCTTACACCCTGTATACCCAAAAAAAAATACAATTTAATCCCCGCCGTAACTGAAACCGCACCTCAATAGCAAGCATGTAAATACGTAATGTTTTCACGGCATTGTTTAGCATAATCAACAGTTATGTCCCTGACTGTTTGCTGACGAAATTAAAGATTTTATCACATCCTGTACATGTTTCGGTGGTAAAGTTTTTTTAGGTGGGGTGGGGTTGGAAGTCGGTCGATTTTGTGGGGTTGAATTTAATTATTTGTTAGTAAAAAAGGGAAAATAGTTTAAGATCAATTTATTAAAAATCTAAAAAAACATTTAAGGCTAAACTTGTTTATCTGTTTTAAAATACTTAAAAGTTATAAGTACTATTAGGTAGTATTACTATATCTCTATCAGATCGGGCTTTTAATTTTTTAAATTAACTTTTTTTTATAATTTTCCACTCCCTTGTACCTTGTGATGTGTATTCTCTTTCATCACTACCTGTGGTTTTTCATATTACTCTTAATATTGTTACTCAAAATATGTTTTACTTTACTACTAGAAATTCTCTGTGGCTAGAGCATTCACCTGTACCTACACCCACACAGCTTCTGAGTTTGTTTAATGTAAAGCATTTAACAGGGGGCTTAAAACAGTCACTTTGGCAGAATCATAATAGGAAAATATTATGAATCATCGTAAAATGCGACAAACTGACAGTTCATAATATGATCTGCGTGCGATTCATATGACGAAATAATTCATCTGTTTGACAGTTTTCTATGGAGATTCATAAAATGGTCCACACAATATGAATTACTTTTGTGTCAAATTAGAGGAATTTGTTTTTTTTTTTTTTTTAGAAACGTTGCCCCACACTAGGAATTTCTTCCTGTATCGTGGGTGCGTTTACAAACATAGAAACTCACATACACAGCTGGAAATTCAGTAAATGAATTGCTTTTAGAGGAATTGCTAATGTGACCGTTTTAGGCCCCCTATACCTGCACCCCCACAGTTTCAGAGTTTGTTTAATGTACTTAGCTACGTAAATTAGGTACCAACCTACTTCTCGTTAATGCTCCTGCTTCTCGAAAGGCACTTCGGGGGTAACTAACTTAAAATGTTTCATATACGTACTAAGATGCTTCTAATGAAATCACCTGTAGATATGTTGATTAAACTTTTTACCCGACTACGGCGAAGAGAAAAGGAGGGTTATGATTTTGACCGGTTTAAATGTATGTACCTATGTATGTTCATTTGTTCCCTCAGTTTCGCTATGCACGAAATTCTTCGATTCTTCGTAAACAATGGAAGGTACAGTTGGAAAGAAAATTATTTGAATTCAAATATGCGTGAGCGTCTGTAAGTTAAAATTTGTTTTTTCTCATTCTGACAATCAAAAAAGTCAAAATAACGGATAAGGACCGTTTGGTCTAACTATTTTACCTATTTTTAACTTCGAATTGCTCTGAAATTCGTTTGAGTTTCAGAGCAATTCGAAGTTAAAAATAGTTTTTGAATAGAGCTGTAAGACAATACTGGACCCACAAGATTTAACGAACTCTGTGTATCGTTACAAATCCTATCTTATTAATAAATATAAATGAGAGCAGAAAAATAGTAAAATATAAAAGAGCGTAAATAAAAAGTCCGTTCTAAAAAGTGACATCACCTGAATGAAAAAAAAAAATAGAATACATATATTATACCTAATAGAAAGCTAGGGTTTCTGCCAATATATCTGTTAAATCTGCCATTTCAATATTCAGCCAAGTTAGTTGTTATGTGGTGCTTAATGGTAATAAAATATTACACTGTAACAGTTTTCTTCATCACTGCCCGCGAATGTAACTTCGTGCATAGCGAAACTTTTTAGTAGGTATTTTACGAGTCAAGCATAGCGGGACTAGAGCATAGGGGGACTAACCGCTCATAACTACTCATCACAATTTGACAAATGAGGTATCGTTGGAAGCGTCTTGATTGACACCCACTGGTTAGTCTACTAAAAAGGTAAACCAGAATCACGGACAGACAAATTAAAAAACCGGAGTCACACGTGACAAACAAATGTGTGAGACTCCGGCTATGACTTTTTTGTCGTAGTTGGTATTTAGTTTTATAACTTTTATTTTTTATTAACTATTTTGGGGTGTATATTATAATAAAATACAATAGACGTAGATATATTTAGTAACCTATTCAGCTTAGCTATTCTTCAAGAGTCATAAAAAAACCGTGTAAGAAATCGACAGAGTCATAAAAACCCTGTAAGAAATCGACACCGGTTTTTTTATGACTCTTGAAGAATAGTTAAGCGGAATAGGTAACTAAATATATCTACGTCTATTGTATTTTATAATGGATTTCCGCAAAGTCACGCCTGAATCAATTAATTATCATATATTGTAATATTTATAATTGACTCCACGAGTATTGATGCCTACTACTGGTCTCGTGGGTAAGTATTAACAGCCGTGCAGGTCGATCGATCAGGATAGGCTACGCTTGTGCCTCGGAAAGCACGTTAAGCCGTTGGTCCCGGCTGTCATTTGTGGATCTTTGAAAGTCGTTACGGGTCGTCAGAAGCCTGAAAGTCTGACAACCAGTCTTACCAAGGGGTATCGTAATATTCAGTAACTGGGTTGTGATGGTCAGGTAGGCAGTCGCTCCATGTAAAATACTGGTATTCTTTGAAAAAAAACACGTTTCTTGTATCGACCCCTTTAATTTTTAACTTTATTTTATTTTTATTATATTTGTTGTTATATCGGCAATAGAAATACACAATTTGTTATTTCAACTGTCTACCTATTATGGTTCATGAGATACAGCCCGCTGACAGACGGACGGACAGCGGAAGCTTAGTAATAGGGTTCCGTTTGGTCCTCTTCGGGTACAGAATCCTAAAAATGAAGAAGAGTTTACAAGTAGGAATTTGAATAGAACAGAATAATAGTTTTAAAACAATACAAGTTAATTTCAGTCATAAATCCAAGCTGTCAACAAATCAAATAACAAAAAAATATACGTTTTCGCTTCTCGTCATCTCTCAACTTATTTGGCTCCAACTGTGGAGCTGAATGCCAAACATACGCCAGTGTGAACTGGCTCTACATTATTTCCAAGCTTATCTCGGCGTTGGAGGGTTAATGAACTGTGAGGTTTGTAGTTTGTGTGACGTTTATACTAGAAACTTTTGCATAATATTCTTAAATATATTCAACGTTATTTACGAGATCCTTCCAGTCTGCGACATACTTCGGTAAACTTTCTGAACTGAGAAGAAAATTATTAATGAAAACTTGCTAACTATACTTAAATAAATTGACAAGATGAAAAAACAAATGTTATTATGATAATAATACCATACATTTAAATAAAAGCGAAATTAAGTTTAAAATATTAATATATAATCGAAATGGGGAAAGTGAATGATTATTTTACCTACTCGTATTTTGAAGGAAACTTTTCGTAATAAAATCTATAAATACATAAAATATCGAAATTAAAATGATTATTTTTTATGCGCAGAAATTATTTGTAACATCGATAGTACCAGAACTTAAAAAATCTCAAAGCATTTATTTCAAATAAACCAATTACAGGTACTTTTAAATTGTCAAGGGGTCGGTCAGTTAAAAATATGATGCTAGTTGCCCATTCCAAAGCGTAGTAGGTTCCTATGGAGAAGAACGGGCAAGAAACTCCCCGGACGCTCTTTTAAATCAAAATATTGTTACAATATATTGGTTACATCATTCATTTTGAAATTAAACATGTGAGAACAATGTAAAAAAAAAGAGATGTGCACGTTAAAAGCGTCCGTAATTAAAGATAAAAACAATTCAAAAATTAAAATAAATTAAAAAATAAGCCGTAGCAGCTTAGAGATGACCAGTCCCTACTGGCAGCGCCCGTTCACGAACATGACGCATGGATCAGCACCATTCAGCTCAACCATTTTGAAGGGAACTTAATGATCCACATTACTAAACCATAGACAATTTCGAGCGGCCATTGTTGTGTACACATTTGGTAAATTAATTTGATAACCTGCATGTTAGGTGAAATTTGCGATCATGCAAGTAAAATTACGCTACACTCCCAAATAATTTTTAACCGACTTCTTCAAAAAGGAGGAGGTTCTCAATACGTCTGTATGTTTTTTTTTTTGTATGTTTGTTACTCGATTACTCCGCCAATTGTGAATCGATTTGGATGATTATTTTTTTGTTTGGTAGGTCATGTTTCCGAGGTGGTCCCATATAAATTTTATTCAAATTCAAATTCAAATTCAAATTAATTTATTGTAGAACATAGGTAAGGTAAGATGTTACAATACAATTATACATATAAGTCTGCTATGTCTCGCCATTGAGGCATACAAAATTCATAATAGGTACGTTACAGAAGAACAATTAAATAATTTAAAATACAACAATAATAATCCGGTACATTGACATTTTTAAAATATACAGTTATTTGAAAAATTGTGGTTTGTTCTTATTATTTACAAATTATTCATTAGGTATTATATATGTCAGATTACATGTCACATTGTATGTTAAATTAAAAGTCAATTATATGTCAGATTCAAAATTATTCTACAAATCACTGCGTGAGTTTATCAGTAGTTTACATTTAATTTTCATTACTGGTTTGCCATAATAAATGTCGAGTGGTTCTGTGTTTTATCATTTAAAAATTCTTTAATAGAATAATAACATTTAGCTATTAGGAATTGATGTAACTTTTTTTTTAAAGTATTTATATCACTCATATTTCTGAAAAAAGGTGGAAGGTTATTAAATATATGTGGACCCATACAAAAGATGCTTTGATGCAAAAGTTTTGTTTTGCTAGGTACTATGCGCAACTTGTCTTTGTGTCTGGTCCTAGTATAAAATTCAAATAAATTTGGATTTGATTTTATGAACATTATTGTTTCATATATGTATACACTAGGGAGAGTTAATATTTTTAAATTTATGAAATATGGCTTACATGAATCCATCCGTTGTAGATTGCACATTGATCTAATACAACGTTTTTGTGCTTTAAATGCACGGTCTTTTTCTACAGAGTTACCCCAATAAATGATACCGTAGCGTATGATCGAAGCCACATATCCATGATAGGCAGTTAGTAATGCGTGTTGATTGACATTTTTCTTTAATCTGTAGAGGGCATAAGAGCTCTGACTAAGTCTCTTGCACACTTGCTCAATATGTGTTTTCCAGTTTACTTTATTGTCTATATGAAGACCCAAAAATTTGGTAACTTCTATTTCCTCAATGTTAGTTTGATCGTAACGTATGTTTAGGTTACAATCTGATTTTACTCGCTGTTTAAAATTCATGATTTTTGTCTTCTCTAGATTAATTTTCAGGTCATTTTCATCAAGCCATTTTATAATTGTTGTCAGAGTATTAAGTAGGTCAAATTTTAAAACAGTCCTGTCATTACCAGTAAGCAGTATCGTACTATCGTCAGCAAATAGGGTCATATGATGCATTGTAACTGTCGACATGTCATTTATATAGATTATAAAGAACAGTGGGCCTAGGATGCTGCCCTGTGGGACTCCAGAGTTTATATTTCTAACCTCAGAGGTAAAGGTCTCTTCAGTTCTGGTAATTTGGGAGATTCTTTTTAATTCTACTACCTGTTTTCTGTCACTAAGATAGGATTCAATTAGTTTATGCACGTTACCTCTTATACCAAACGCATATAATTTGTGCAAGAGTATTTTGTGATTTACGCGGTCAAATGCTTTTGACATATCCATGTATAGCGCTATGGCTGGGGACCTAGTATCCATATTCAATAAGACTTTGTGTAAGAAATTATACATCGCCAAATCTATTGATCTATTTTTTCGAAACCCATATTGACATGGAGTAAATACTTTATTGTTTTCAAAAAATGGGTAGAAACAGTTATATATGTATTTCTCAAATATTTTAGAAAAGATAGTTATTAACGCAATAGGTCTATAGTTACCAATAGAGGTTTTGTCGTCTTTTTTATGTACTGGTTTTACTACTGTCAATTTTAATTTCTCAGGAAACGTACCATGTTCTATGCACAGGTTGATAATATGGCTTAGAGGGGCAGCAATGAAAGCTGCTGCGTCCTTAACAATCTGAGTTGTAATTTCGTCATAACCTGTGCTACTTGTATTGCGTAAAGAAGTGATAATTTTAAGAATGTCAGGAGAAATTGTTGGGGGCATAAATATAGATTTGGGGTTGAATGTCAAGTGGGAATATTTACTACTTGTTGAGTCAGTGGAAATTGTATTATCAGTATTTTTAATAATGTCAGCATAATAATCATTAAAGGTATTTGTAATAGTCTTAGGATCAGTAAGGACCTCGTCGTTGATAATTAATTTTTCAATACCCCGATTTGGGTAGTTATATTTAGCATTATTAATCACTTTCCAAGTTGCTTTAGATTTATTAATAGCAGTATTTATAAAATAATTGTTTTGGGACTATTTTGTCAGTGATATTATTGTTTTATATTTTTTGGCATACGCTTTAAAATTAATTTTATTTTCTTTATTAGACTTTTTTCTGTAGTTCCAGAGAAGTTCACGTTTACGTTTACTGCACATTCTTATTCCTTTTGAAATCCATTTAGGTCTCAAAATATTATTAACGCGATTTTTTTTCATAGGAAAGCATAAGTTATAGATCAAGCTGAATATCTCATGGAATGAATTGTAGGCACAGTTAGGGTCTGTGGATTCATATACACTGTTAAACGAGATTTGTTTTAGATATTTAGTAAAGATACATCTATTTTCTTTAGAGAAACTACGTCTGTTTATGTACCAATGTTTGATTAAACTAAACTTTTTTACTGGACACTTAATTATTTGTGCAGTGTGATCAGAGAGTGCAAAATCTCTTATTTCACCTTTACAACCCTTAATGTCATGAGCTATGTTGTCAATACAAGTATTACTAACGCTACGCGTAACCTGGTTAAACTGAAGCGTTAAATTAAAGCTTAACAGTAGTTCTACAAAGTCGTTAGTTATTTTAGAATGGTTTGCAACATCAATATTAAAATCGCCACAGATAATGATATTTTTACTGTTAGTGCGTAGTTTGCCCAAGATTTTATTTAAAACTACAAAAAAAGTATTTATCGATCCAATTAGCTTGTTCGGAGGCCTGTAAATACACAATATATATATTTTATGGTCTGTTAACTCGATTGCAGAGCATTCTATTAAATTTATGATAGACATTTGGTTAATATGATCTAGGTTTTTGAACCGCAAGCCATTCTTGGTTAAGATACAAGAACCTCCATGTCTATTAGTCCTCATGCAATATGATGCCAGATTAAAGTTTGGTATCTGTAAATAAACCTCGTCACCTTTTTTCATATTATGCTCTGTGATACATAGTATGTCTATTTTCATTTTTTCTGTCGCCAATTCATCTAAACAAACTGATAGCATATCCGATTTATTAACCAAACCATTAATGTTTTGATGCATGACATTATTAACTTTGCTTGCGTAGTTTTTGAGTTAGCTTCAAAATTACGTATTTTTCCCACTTAGTTTATCTAGACATTTCCTTATTTACTCTTTCACTGTTATTTACATAGCAGGTAGTGCTATTCGGATTTGTGTGGGGTAGATACCACAACTAAAAAGTAAAAAATAAAAACTTTTTACAAAAAAAATCAAACCGACTTCCAAAAAAAACAGTAAAAAAGAGAAAAATAACTTTAATTTCCGAAGTCGGTGGCATAAAACGAAAATTGGAAATCAAAGACACCGACTTCCGAAATTAAAGTAATTTTTCTCTTTTTTACTGTTTTTTTTGGAAGTCGGTTTGATTTTTTTTGTAAAAAGTTTTTTTAATAACATTTTCTACGCAACACAACCAAAAGCTCGTAACAACGTATATTTCCAGCCCTCCATCGTAAATAGCCATCTACACTGTTGCATTGTATATTTTCGTACAGTCACGCACCTACCATTACTCATAGATGTTATACGTGATCATTGGTCCAGAAAAATGCTTCTCATGTTAGCAATTGCTGCTCTGATTGTGTTAAAAGAAATCTTGGAAGGAACCTGAAATGTGTTGTTTGTTGGTTTTTGGAGAAAGGGTATGAGATATTAAAGGCTCGTGCAAACAGACGCGAAATCGCGGGCGCGACAGGCAGCGGTACCTTTGTCGCGACAAAGTAACCGCTGCCTGTCGCACCCGCGATTTCGCGTCTGTTTGTACGAGCCTTAATGTGTGATAGCTAGTGCGATTTAAGATTAGAATGTCTTATTTAAAAATAGATTGATCAGATGGTCGGCGTTCTGTTTTAAATACAGATAATATTACGTCATTACAATATTATGTATATGTCGTTAAGGCAATCACCTCTCGCGCCTAAATACTCATGTCCGGTTCGTGAAAAAAAAAACAATTTCTGTTCAACCGTAGACGGACAATTTCGATACGTGAATGAAAAGTTAATTTTTTTTTGTTTCGTCTGACGGTAAAATCACCTCTTGACGAATGCAGGTGACTAAATTGCCACCCTGTATAATTGATTGCCCAACCACAACGCTGTTTTCCAATTGAAGACGGCGGAATAATGACACGACCATCTGCCTTGTAATTACACCTATATACTGTCCGGGAACTTGTCTTTGTGTCTAAAGCGATGCCATTTGATGTTGTGGACGTATCGTTAAGCATCGGTAATTATTTCCTGAGCACTCTGAGCAGTGGTTGCCCAGATTTATGTTACTGACCTTAGAATTTCAGGGTCTAAAGTTAGTTATGTGCATAACTTTCTGCAGTTTATTTCATAATTACTGTGGCGGCATCTACATCGCCACATGCACTACGCACCAATGACCTGACGTCACACAAAAAGCTGACGTCACATAAAATCCTGCATCACGCAATTAGAGTTTACCGCGCGATGGACATTTATATACAAGATTTCAACATTAATCGTTGGGCGGTTGCCCGTCAGACACGACACCCGTCTGGTTGGAGGATCCTCCCTTTTCTATAGAGGATGAGTGATCTTTACCATCCTGTTCCTCATACCTCTAAACTACTGCTCTCTTAACAATAATTTAAAGAAGAAGCGGTTAGTACTAACACACACTGGCCCCACGTGGTGGATTACGGCCCAGTCCCTCATAGAGAGGAGGCCTGTGTTGCAGCAATGGGACATTACAAGGTTGATTATTATGTAAGATGTGACGCCTAGTCACCTTGTTTGCAAGCTCAAATAAAATAGCATTTTACACCAAACTAAAATAATAATGACTATGATCCGATGTCCTTTTATCCGTCAAGTGACAAATTACGCGCCATTAGAGCGCCCGCCATGTTGGCGGCCATCTTGTCGAATTATTTATGAGCGCCATTTTGAGGAGCTTATCGCGGTTTAGTGTTTCAGGTGTAAAATTTATTTTTTTAACATGAATTTATCATTATTTTTTAATCTTCGTGGAGAAGGAAAAGGAGGACAGTTCTGTTATGAATGTTTTTTTTGATGATTTTTTTGGTTTGTTAATGAATTTTCTTTTAAGCTGGAGGAGCTCGTGGCTAAGTAATAACAGCCGCATGGGTCGATCCATCAGGTTAAGCTACGCTTGCCTGTTGGTCCGTGGATGGGTGACCATCTTTACATACCGAGACTCCTCCGTGTCTCGGAAAGTTTGATAGTGGTTACTGGTCGTCAGAAGCCCGAAAGTCTGTCAACCAGTCTTACCAAGGGGTATCGTATTACCCAGTTACTGGGTTGTGGAGTTAAGATAGGTAGTCGCTCCATGTAAAATACTGGTATTCAGCTGCATCCGGTTAGACTGGAAGCCGACCTCAACATAGTTGTGAAAAGGCTAGGCAGATGATGAATGAATTTTCTTGTAAATTCAGATAATTCTACGAATTCTTTTTGACAGTCGTTACGTAGGTATATTCAGAAGACCGATAAGTCTGACGACCACTTTTACCAAGAAGATCTGAAAGTCAGCCGCTCCATGTAAAATTCTGGTATTCTGCTCCATCCGGCACTGGAAGCCGACCCTAATATAGGTACTCGTGAAAAGCTAGCCAAATGATTGCCTACTACAAGTTAGTTATGTAACTTTTATAACTTTGCCGTGCTAATCCTACTTCCTACTATCCTACTTCCTACTTAATATTATAAATGTGAAAGTTTGTGTGTTTGGATGTTTGTTACTCAATCACGCAAAAACGGCTGAATGGATTTGGATGAAATTTGGCAAACAGACATTTTATAACCTGGATTAGGATACTTTTTATCCTGATATTCCCAGAGACTTACGCGAATGAAACCGCGGATCGCAGCTAGTTCATAATAATCTGCAATGTCAAGAAAATAAACGTGTAATCGATGAGCAAGCATAAAAATCATTTCTTAGTCCAACTTTTCTCTCACTTCGTAGAGTCTAGCCAACGAAAGTTGACCCTGAAAACAAGCGCGAAATTAAAAAAAAAAAACAAGACTTTTTGTCCCTAAACATAGTGCGATAATTCATGTTGATAATTTAAATTTAATTTCATTTAAACAAAATAAATCAAATCAAATCATTTATTAATCTGACCATAAATTGCATTAAAAAAAAAAAAAACACTCATTCAGTTCAATTTTTTTTTTTCAATTCAATTCCAATAAATTTTAAATTATTATCACGTGTTCTTTTTTTTATTTTTCAGAATCAAATTTCGTTTGCCAGACTTTAGTAGTAGACACATAAAGATACGCAAACGCAAAGGATACGACAGCGAATACTATTTTCTCTCAAAAAAGGGATTTCTCAACCCTCCCCGGAGTGATAAGAAAAGCGTAAAACACTGGTTTTATTATCCAAAAAGGCCCTATATCATCGGAATTACGTTTGAATTATTGTGGTATGAAGATCATGTGATATTTCCTAATTTTGGCGAAGAGAAACGGGAATATTTTTATCATGAAAGAAATAATATATAAAAATAAGCCAAGCTTATATGACAGTGGGTCTTGTAAAAAGCGAACCTTGAACCCTGGGATCAAAGCGAATAATGATTATTATTGGCTAGGCGCATCATTTGTACGTTAACATAAAAGTATTATGAGATCTCTTTGTGAAAGAGCTCTGTAATATATTTCCAAAGTTGCCCCTAAGCAGCATTGTGGTATTTTACTTTCATTATTAATAATTCCAGTGCATTAGCTGGCACATGCGATATTTCAACTGTTTCTCAAACTTAAACTCAAAGCATTTATTTAATTTAAACCATTTACAAGCACTTTTGAATTGTCAAGGAGTCGGTCAGTCAGAAATATTATTAAAGCTAGTTGCCCATTCCAAAGCGTAGTAGGTACCTATGGAGAAGAACGGGCAAGAAACTCCACGGACACTCATTAAATCAAAAAATTGTTACAAAATATGTTAACATTATACATGCGGGAACAATGTAGAAATCACGTTAAAACCGACGTAATAAAATGATAAAAAACAATTCAAAAATTAAAACTAAACTAAGCCATGGCAGCCAAGAGATGACCATTCCCAACTGACGGCGCCCGTTCACGAACATGACGCATGGATCAACACCATTTAGATCAACTATTTTAAAGAGGTAAATGATCCAATGTTTCTAGGGCCGTCAGTGAACAACGCACCTGGGATGCGTCTGGTAGGCAGATGTCTATAGTATAGTTGATCACTTCAGCTTGGGTTTCCAAGAAAACGGTACCGTCATAAACGGCCGTCATGAAAATCTGTAATTTTCAGCAGTATTTGACAATATGGTGTCAGAAAAAAAGTGAAAAATAACTTTAGTTTCGGAAGTCGGTTTTGAATTTTCGTTTTTTGCCACTGACTTCCGAAATTAAAGTTAATATTCACTTTCTAGTGTTTTTTTTGGAAGTCGGCTTTCTTTTGTTTTTCACTTTTTAGTTGTAGTACCTACCCAATACAAATTCAAATACCACTACCTACCTACTGGTAGGTAGTGGTATTTGAATTTGTATTGGGTATAATAAGTTCCTCTCACTGTCATTTACATAGTAATGTAAATGACAGTGAGAGGAACTTATTATATCACTAGCTGCGCCCCGCGGTTTTACCCGCGTAAGTCTTGATCCCGTGGGAATATCGGGATAAAAAGTATCCTATGTGTTAATCCAGGTTATAAACTATCTGTTTGCCAAATTTCATCCAAATCCATTCAGCCATTTTTGCGTGATTGAGTAACAAACACACAAACTTTCACATTTATAATATTAGTAGGATTATCCGCATAGTTCAAGTGGGAAAAATACGTATTATTGAAGCTAACTCAAAAACTAATAAAATATATATGGGACCACCGCTCAAGTTTCTTCTACCAAATGTCAAAAAAAAAAACAAAATCGGTCCACAATTGACGAAAATAACGTTACATAAAAAAAACATACATAAAAAAAAGACATACATAAAGTTGAACATCGTCCTTTTTGGTAGTCGGTTAAAAACGCTCTGTCAGCCGTTATTGCGTGACCATTTAGCGCTTTCTTATTTAACCAAAGCTTTATCATTTAATAAATAGCGTCAACTACACATGCGAAATCTAAAATATTTCCCTCTCAACAAATAACACATCCAAAAATAATCGCAGACACGAAAATGATGCAAATAAATCAATTAGAGAAAAAGTAAATAGCTAAAAATATCTTCAAACGACAAGACAGCTGGTCGTGCCAAAATAAACGGAGCTAATTGACGGTCCACAGACGGACTAGAAATAATAAATATTATCGTTTTTGGGTGAAGGTCTGGACCGGGAATGTTGACTAGACAAACATCTGGATTTGACCGTGATTGTGGATTTTTTTGGATAACAGAAGCTAAACAGGCTATATTTAGAACTGTGGAATTAAATAAATTATGTAGAGCTTGTTTGATTTAATTGAATACTAGTATAAAATCAAATTTTACTATGATCTCGCTCTTTGAGAACACGCTGCGTGTTGGTCCGTCAAAAAAACGGGACTCCCCTGGATGTTAGAGTCACAGGACTGGTCCTTGTGGTGATACTCGGGAGGGCTATATCCAGTATTAACGTATTTCGGCTGAAATTATGATCTACTTTATCGCTGTAAAGAAAGTGGAAAGTGGTTGAAAAACCGATAGGTTTCCTATCTTACTCGGACAGTTAGGATAGGAACGCTTACGATTTTAAAAGGACATGATTTGGTTCTGTGGCTGGAAAATTGTTTTTAATTAGAAATACTTTTTTTTTTCATAAAATATCTTCCCTTAGTCGGTGATATTTTAGCCTAACCACACGAAAAGAGAAGAAAATTTTAGCCAAGGAAACACAATCTCCTTGAACCTTATAGAATAATAGTAAAAATAAAACCAACGTATTCTTATGCCACTGCAGGGCGAAGCCCTCTTCTTACACACAGAAGGCATGAACATTGATCACCACGTTTACTCAAGACGGTTTGCGATTTCAGACTTTTAGCCTAAACTAATATTATAAATACGAAAGTAAGTTTGTTTGTTCGCTGTCACGCTTAAACGGCTGAACGGATTTGGATGAAATTTGACATAGGGGTAGACCATGACCTGGAGTAGGACATAGGATACTTTTTATCCCGATATTCCCACGGGATCGAGACTTATGCCGGTGAAACCGCGCAGCTAGTTAGCTATAAGCCCTGGGGGCTTAAAACAGTCACTTTGGCAGAATCATAAAAGGAAAATATTATGAATCATCGTAAAATATCACAAACTGACAATTCATAATAAATGATCTGCGTGCGATTCCTAATACGAAATAATTCATCTGTTTGACAGTTTTCTATGGAGATTCGTAAAATGACATTTGACACTACGAATAAGAAAGAAAGAAAGAAAAATGCAGTTATTGGCATTGTGACATACAAATACACCTTAAAACTATAAAAACAGAATCAATTAATAAAATGCCAAAAGGGCCTCAGCTCAGCATACTGTCAGATGGCAACACAAAGTGTACCACCTGACGCTGATTTTCAGCTGCAACCCACGAGTGAGAATTGCTTTTATGTCAAATTAGAGGAATTGCTAATGACAGCTGGGAATTCAGGAAATGAATCGCATTTAGTGGAATTGCTAATGTGGCCGTTTTAGGCCCACAGGTTTCCTCACGATGTTTTTCCTTCAGTTAGTAATGGTCCATCAAAAAAAATAGTCATCCAAATCTTATGTAAACAAAATACCACTCGGCTACTGCCAAGCCATTATTACAATGCCTATAATGACCTCTGACAAAAGAGGCCAGACAGTCACAGAGGTTTAATACCCCATATTTTGACTTCGAGTGCTCGTTAAGACGATGTAAGCTTAAATATTTCTTTTGTTAGTTATTTATCTTTAGTACTTTCTTTGGTTGGATGGTCTCATAATTTTTTTGACGAGAAGATTAGGTAAAATGTTTTTCGAGGGAATTTTATGTTTGGTGAAAATTCACTGTCTTTATTTACGACTTTTGAATCAATGGGTGAATGAATGATGAATGATTAGTCAATGGGTATGTGACCTTATTTTTTTACCAACGTGGGATATGAAATCCTTTCCATAATTATTGAGCAACCTGTTTTTTTTTCAGGTTGCCATATTATCTACCTCTTTAATGGACTTAAGAAGAAGGAGGTTCTATATTGCCTTGAATTGGTTCACATGGCTTCATAACTTCCATCTCGGCCAAATCACTTAGTTACTACACTATTCTATCTTATTAATACATCCATAATGATTCCAAATGTCATTTCATCATCATTATCTGCCTATTATAGCCTTTTCCCAACTATGTTGGGGTCGGCTTCCAGGCTAACCGGATGCACCTGAATAGCCACCAGTACTTTATAAGGAGCGAATACCTTTCTGACCTCCACAACCCAGTAACTGGGCAATACGATACACCTTGGTAAGACTGGTTGTCAGACTTTCGGGCTCCTGACGACCCGTAACGACTGTCAAAGATCCACGAATGACAGCCGGGACCAACGGCTTAACGTGCTTTTCAAGGTACGGAGGAGTTTCGTTATGTAAAGATGGTCACCCATCCACAGATCAACACCGGCAAGCGTAGTTTAACCTGATGGATCGACCCATGCGACTGTTATTACTTAGCCACGAACTCCTATATTTTAAATATTACTGTATAGAATTAAGCAGTTTTACCAAGAGGGGGTTAGAGGTTAGATAGGCAGTCGCTCCATGTAAAATACTGGTATTCCGCTTCATCCGGTTAGACTGGAAGCCGACCCCAACATAGTTGGGAAAAGGCTAGGCAGATGATGATGAGAATTAAGAACATCAGCGACACCAATTGCCCGCAGACTTATTTCCTGCGCGCTCTCTACTGTAGATTTAAGAGTGTGTATATAAGTACTACCTATAACTGTATAGACACATTCCTTTATTTGTTTTACTTCATTCATTTCCTTCATTGTTTTCCCAGGAGCGTTAGAGGGTTCGTTCTTATAAATGTTTCGTATCGGATCAACCTTGACCCACACATCACATATCCTGGTAAGGTCAGGACCGACTGAAATTGAAAGCAGGGGTCAGCATAACACGTAAATTATAAAGCTTAACATTGTCTAGCGTAGTGAAGGGTTCAGCAGATTGTGTTATCCTACTTGTACGTCCCTTGTGATATAATAATAATAATAATAATAATAATCTTTTATTAGTCAGACTACAATGGTCTATAGTGTTAGTTACAAAATAGCTTAACCTATGTTAGTACTTAATTACTAAAACAGAACGGGTCCGGTTCGCAAGCGCCCACACTAGCGGGCTATCTGCCCGGAATGAAGTGGAAGTTTGTGGAGATCTCTGTTATTTATAAACTTCTGAACGGATGTGAATATTTGGCACACAAATATACCGTATCTTGTGTTATTATAACTAAATTAAAGGACTAACTAATTATACAAATAAATAAATACAAAAACAAGAGGACACTTAAAGTACAATAGATGTAGATAATTATCGCTCGTGTTCTGGTCAGCGACTGGTCAATCGTCAGCCTGAGGATGCCTCGTTGAGAGGTGAAACACGTGTTGACTTCTTACAGGGTTTTTATGACTCTTGAAGTTAAGCGGAATAGGTTACTAAATATATCTACGTCTATTATATTTTATAATGGATTTCCGCAAAGTCACGCCTGAATCAATTAACTAAAATGACACTTAGGCGTCGATGTACTCGTCGTTCTATTATACATATATTTGCATGAAAATCGTTTTTGTCAGGATTATAAAGAATACTTGTGCCGTTACTATTAGGGAAGGATCAGTCATGACTTTTCAAAAACATTGACTGCAGATACGGTGGTTTCTGCCAGGGTTGCGGGAAAGTCCGAAAGGGATACCGGGCCCTTGGCAACAGGAAACTGAAGGAACACGGGTGGGTTGTAGTCAGTAAAAGTCGGACACGTCCTCCCGCTCCGCCCAGAGCGGGAGAAGTCGTTTGGTTGAAAAAAAAAAAGCTACGGTGCTTATCCATGAAAAAACCGTCACCTTTAGCAATTTAAAATAACCTGCTTTCTAATACCATGATTTATTTACAAAGCACTTAACTCACCTTTATTTCACCCCCTTGTCCAAAACTCAACCCCTTCTTAATCAATCCAACAAAACTACCCTCTAACTTATTCATAGAGGTCTTGGAAAAAAAAACGGTCAAGTAAAAGTCGGACTCACGCATGAAGGGTTCCGCAGTATTCCGCACCAACTAACGCCTGTACAAAAAAATCCTTCCAGAAATAAACATAAATAAAACCTTTCAAAAGCATACATAAATATTCAAAATATACATACATAAATACACAAAAAAAAAACAGTTTCTTTATTGGAGACTTTCTGTTTGGTTTGGATTTTTTATTATTGTTATTTACTATATACACGCCATAGTAACACGTAATCTTTAGATTAATACCCATTACCGTTAAACAGATAAGTACGTCCCTATGCGTACAGACAGCCCACCAGGGGGCCAAGTCTACTAATTTACAAACGTGTCAGTGGTCTCACAATGATCAGTTTTTGACAGATTTTGTATGGCATATCTGTCAAAAACTCATAATTGTGAGACCATTGACACGTTTGTAAATTAGTAGACTTGGCCCCCTGATAGACTGACAAACGGCGTAGGCTTTGTAATAGGTCCCCGTTTTCACCTTTTGCGTACGGAACCCTAAAAACGGGATCCATTTAAAATAGCCCTCTCTGTAAACAGAGTCCTTTCGCACGGATAATGCTAGGTCCTGCTGAATGGGACCCGGACCCATAGGTCATTAATTTTGTTGAATAATGACGAGGTGGGCTGTCTACGGCTTGCGGGAAGATTTTGGCCGATTTCAACTGGTTTTATGGTTGAAAAGTAGTTTTGGATGCGGATAAAACCAGGGCGCCAACCGCTTACAGCAGTATTATTTTAATATTACTTCAGTGTAGGAAAGAACTCTACAGGACGTATAGCTCCTTCCCCCATGAAGTAAGATTAAAATAATAATGCTGTAAGCGGTGGTGTCAGGCCTCCTGATCGTACTAGAACCAAAATATTTTTATATGTTACGGACGGAACAGAGGGTCTGGGGGCCAAGTCTAGTAATTTACAAAAGTTTCAATGGTCTCGCCATTTTGAGTTTTGATTATGTATGGCAAATCTGTCAAAAACTCATAGTGGAGAGACCATTGTAACGTTTGTAAATTAGTAGACTTGGCCCCCTGGACAAGTGACAATCGCTTCGAAAGCGTTTCGTATTTCTACAATGACTTTCAACAGGATTGACATAAGCTTTTCGATAGCTTATGTCAGTCCTATACATTTTTGTCTTTTCCATCATCGTTATCGCTGATAGAATGTCACTTTGTCTAGGGCTTCAGTTTTGTCAGGTTTTCCAATAAATTTTGGTAATTTTGACAACAAAATGAAACTAGAAAGGGGTGAATTGTTATGTTATTGATTTTTTTTTGTTTAAATCCCACCAGAATGGAGGCACTGAGGCAGAACGGTTTAGAGATCTGGTTGGCTTGACTCGGATCTAGATTTTGGCGAAGTTCAAACTAAATTACGTTATTGCTAACAAGCTGTTGTCCGCGACTTCGCCTGCAATCCAGGATGAAAAGTAGCCTATGTCCTACTCCAGGTCAAGGTCTACCCATGTGCCAAATTTCATCTAAATCCGTTCAGCTGTTTTATCGTGAAAGCGTTAGAAACAAACATACATACCTACTCACTTTCGCATTTATAATATTTTAAGATGACATAGATTTAGGATAACATTGGACAATCATGGGTTTTCATTACGTAATGCCTGATTCCATAACTTAAATTAGTGAATGTGTGAAACGTACATATAAAAATAATATTAATATTATTTATTTAGGTGGCCTCTCCCCTTGAAACCTTAAAAGCTCTTAATAATAAACCTACTCTCTTACAATGAGATATTATTATTTCCCTTGACAACGAAAGGAACATGGAAAAATGTCATAATTTTAATGTGACATCCCAACAATCGTACTGATGAAAGCTTTTGTTGTGTTTCCTTGGATTTACATCCTAATCAAGGAATTCTGTTCTATTTTGATTTTGAAGGAAAAAACAAAAGAAAACTTAGATTTAACGAAATAAGGTAGGGATAGGTACAGCTATGTTTGTTGCTATGTGACGACAAAATGAGCCTAATGAGCAGAGGTGGACTAAAGCAGGGTTGGCCACCCTAGGCCGTTTAGTACCAGCCGCCCCATAATTTCCACTAATTTAGCGATGTAGAAATGTGAAATTAAATAACATACAAAGGACGTAGAAATATTTAGTAACCTATTCCTCAAGAGTCATAAAAAAAACATGTAAGAAATCGACACGTGTTTCACCTCTCAACGAGGCATCCTCAGGATAACGATTGACCAGTCGCGATCCCGAACACGACGTGTTGCCACGCCGAGCGTCTCGGCGTCTGGCGCTCGGCAACGGTAACATGACTCTTGAGGAATAGTTAAGCGGAATAGGTTACGAAATATATCTACGTCTATTAGTATTTTATAATGGATTTCCGCAACTGAATCAATCAACCTGAATCAATTACCTAACTATATTAAATTAAATAACCACTGCATTCGGTATATTATTGGTTGCGGGGCGCGCCCCGCTCTACCCCCGTACGAACTGTATCGCTCAGTAACTCAGTAGTCAGTTCTCACTGTTGCCGAGCACATATCTCGCAGATTGAACGCCCCTAATGTCTGGCCGCCCTAGGCCAGGCCCCAGGTCTACTCGGCCTTAAAGCTAGACCGCTGTTTGACAAATTTCGGGTAGTCCCTTAAAATATAAATTGTGTTCTGAAAATATATTGAAGAATAATAAAAACTAAAACCCAACTACGACTAAAAAGGTATAAACAAGATACCATAGACAGACAAATTAAAAATCCGGAGTCACACGTGTTAGGGCATAAATCGAACAGATTACGTTTATACGTTTATTTATTTTTTAATTCTTTTGGGTTTATAATATTTTTTTTTTGAAATGTGCTCATTAAGCCCTTCCATTTAATACCCAACATGGTACGATTAAACAATTTTTTTTTTGTTCCTTACTTTTTGTCCTCTAGAGGTCGCTATTTTTCATATAGCCTATAACCAGCGGACAATCAAGACACTTCCAACGATACCTCATTTGTCAAATTGTGATGAGTGGTTTAGAAGATAGGAGGGAACAGATGAACATACATACATATATACATACATACCTACATACATACATACATACATACCGGTCAAAATCATAACCCTCCTTTTTTCTTCGCCGTAGTCGGGTAAAAAGATGGCGATTCCTTCTGATTTCCTTCTGATTTTTTCCACGCGCCTTGTGATATGTGTTGGGATTAATTTTAAGTGATGGCTCGTCGCCGAGAGCGCGGCTAAAATACATTTTATATTTTTTAAAGTTTCGTCAACTAATTGAAAAAATATGCTAAGTAATACTACAAATACGGAGAATAATGTTACTGGCATACATCCCAAAAGTGAACTATCTACCAAAAATGTTGCCAACATTAAAATTTATAGAAATACGAACTGTCATCCACTTCCCCGAAATTCTTTGAACATAATTCATTTGAAAATCAATGAACTAACATTTATACCTGATGAATTATGGAAGATATATTTTGTCGATATATTTGCCTCAGTCGAGTTTATTTTGACAAATATTTCTATATAAGGGGGGACATTAGTAGACGGGGTGGGGTCGGGGCATTTATCAAACTTACCCCAGTTTGGTGGAAAAGTGGATGGCAATAGAGATTAGGGAAAGAAATTGAGATGACATGCACATGTTTATAATATACTTAAGCAGAGATCTACCTAAGTATAGTTATTTTAAAACAAAACTGAAAAACATCCTATTGAACAAAATTAAAGTATACATTTATATACCTTCCATTGTTTTTTTTTTTAGTGTTCTCAACTCATTTTATTTAATTTTAAATAAAACATACAATCTATGTCTAGCAAAATGTACAAAGGGAAAAAATTATATATAAAGGAAGGGCTCATAGGGCGTCAAAAAATTCTTCCGCATCGCTGTCAGTGGGAAAAGTGCCCAAAAGGCTGGCAGCATTGCCACGTTGGATGGCAATGTTGATTCTTTGACCTAGAAATTGGCCAGCCCTCTGGTCACGTGAAGAGTCGACCAACCGCTGGGCGATGTCCCGAAATATTCGACGAGCACTGGGACCCCACGGCCCTAGTGTTTCAACCCCAAAATATAGCTACCAATAAGGTTGTTATATTTGCGCCGTTTGAGGTTTTCTGCACCTGCAGCAGCCGCCCCAGGAAAGATATGATAGGAAGATGGGATGGCGCGAGGTTGTCGACACAGGTTGCATCTACCTTCCATTGAAGATTTGTAGTTTCAATCTGATTATTATTTAGAATTATTGTATGATTTATGAATTGAAAAACAATGTTGTTAATTTTTAGGTATGTGTTGATTTTATTTATTTTGTGTAAGTAAATTCAGATACAAATTATTGTTAATGAATAAATGACTATGACTATAAGATGGTGTTATCTCGGCAAGAAATATGCCAATAAAGTTGCCGAGGAGAAAGGCATCAGGCGTCGACGTCTTTCAATCTCCTAATAAAACAACCGGTCATCGTAGTCACCAGTCGCTTGCCAAGCGTTTTAATTATTTCAATTTGCTCTTTGACTATAAATATTGTTACAATTCATTCATAAATACCTATAATAAACGTTGCTTATATAACCTAATAAAGAGCGCGCCTTACTTTGTGTAAATAATTGCATCACCACTGCTCTCAAAACGGTGAAGGAAAATATCGTGAAGAAACCTGAAGAATGTCCTAGACCCAAAAATTCGAAGATATGTGACATCTACCAACCCGCACCAGGCCAGCGTGGTAGATTACATGGCCACGTTACGTGGCCTCCTCTTTCTGGGAGCAGCAGATCCAGCAGCCTGTGTCCCATCAGTGGACACATAATAGGCTGATTAAGCTTGTATAACCAAATCTAAAATTAATGGATTTATTTAAATTAAATCATTTACAGGCAGTTTTGAATCGTCAAGGAGTCGGTCAGTCAGAAAGATGAAGCTAGCGACCCATTCCAAAGCGTAGTAGGTTCCTATGGAGAAGGACGGGCAAGGAACTACATGCGACACTCTTTTAAATCAAAATTATTGTAACCAATCTTCTTATTTTTGTTTTAATATGAAGTGTAGAAGTGATTCCGATATCCTATTTACAGAATAAACAATTTAATTTTCATTCCATTTGTCAAAAAAGTTTTCCCGTCGCGGCTCAAATAAAGTAAACTAGTCGTGATGGCTATAGATGCTATCACAACACGTAATATCCCCTACGCCCCGCGAGCGATCTGTCTTACAACTCGACATTTCACTTCCCTAACCTATCTTTTTTCTTTTCTCTTTCTCCAAAAGATATTATTGACTTTGCGATCCACTAGAGGTCTCAGTGTCAAGCCACTTAATAATAATACTTTTATCTTATTTATTTCGGCCTCCCAAAGCTGAGGTCAAATAGGATTCGTAAAAAACTTATTTCGAAGTTGAGATAGTTTTATTAAGAATTGTTGGGTCGATTTTGTGGGTTCATTTGGTCTGAAAAACTTGTGTGATAGGATCGGTCTGGGGTCCATATTCTGATTATTTTATGCTGCTACGGAAAACCGACATGCATGAATGATTTTTAACCGACTTCTTCAAAAAGGAGGAGGTTCTCAATTCGTCTCTATGTTTTTTTTTTTTTTGTATATTTGTTACCCGATTTCTCCGCCAATTATGAATCGATTTCGATGATTCTTTTTTTGTATGGTAGGTCATGCTTCAGAGGTGGTCCCATATAAATTTGATTAACTTTGTTTGCGTAGTTTTAGAGTTAGCTTCAATATTACGTATTTGTTTATCTAGACGATGTTTTCATTTACTCCTTCACTGTTATTTACATCAGCTAGTGGTATTCGAATTTGTGTGGGGTAGGTACCACAACTAAAAAGTGAAAAATAAAAACTTTTTACAAAAAAAAATGCGACTTCCAAAAAAAACACTCAAAACTGAAAAATAACTTTATTTTCGGAAATCGGTGGCAAAAAACGAAAATTGAAAAGCAAAGACACCGACTTCCGAAAATAAAGTTATTTTTCAGTTTTGAGTGTTTTTTTTGGAAGTCGGTTTTTTTTTTGTATCTTCTGATAAATTAGTTTGTCTAACTTTTTTGACGTCTCTTTACGCATATGGGACACAGGCCTCCTCTATGAGAGTGAGTGGGCCGTAATCCTCCACGCGGGCCCAGTGTGGGTTGGTGAATGTTACATGTCTTCGAATTATTGGTTTGACGACACGGTTGGCGCAGTGGTTGAGCGATGGACGGCTGCGCAACGTGTTGCGGGTTCGATCCCCGCACGGAACAAATATTTGTATGATCTGCAAGTAGTTGTTCCGGGTCTGGGTGTTAGTGTATGTGAGTTTCTATGTTTGTAAACGCACCCACGATACAGGAAGAAATTCCTAGTGTGGGGCAACGGTTTAAAAAAAAAAAAAAAAAAAATTGTTCTAGGACATGCCGGATTCCTTACGATGTTTTCCTTCACCGTTTTGAGAGCAGTGGTGATGAAATAAATTACGAACTTACAACATACAACCCGTAAATCGAACTTTATGTAAACTTTTTATGAAGTCCCTTGGCTCCTATGTCCTAGCTCTTTTATACCTACTTGATATGGAGTTATCATAGTGTATTTGGTGTGACTCTACGTCTGCGCTATGATAGCCTTCTTGAGCGACCTCAAAACTCAAACTCAAAGTATTTATTTCAGTCAAACTATTTACAGGCACTTTCGCACTGTCAAGGAGTTGGTTAGTCAGAAATATGAAGCTAGTTGCTCATTTCAAAGTGTAGTACGTCCCTATGGAGAAGAACGGGCAAGAAAATCCGTGGACACCACCCTTTTAAATTATATAGTTACAAAAAAAAGCTTCCACCCGCGACTTCGCCCGAGTGGTATGTCGATAAAAAGTAGCCTATGTCCTTTCTCAGGCTCTAGAATATCTGAGTATTTTGGCGTGAAAGAGCGACAGACAGACAGACAGAGTTACTTTCGCATTTATAATATTAGTAAGGATATAGTAAGGATTCAAAGCCAGAAATATGAAGCTAGTCGCCCATTCCAAAGTGTAGTACGTACCTATGGAGAAAAACGGGCAAGAAAATCCGTGAACACTCTTTTATACCTATATAGTTACAAAAACATTAGTTGCATCATAAATGTTGAATTTATAAATAAAAGAACGATTTAAAATTAGACGTACACGTTAAAAGCGTCCAGGGTACCCACAGCAAATAGAAAAAAAAACAAAAATAAACCATGGCCGCTAAGAGATGACCAGTCCCAACTGACGGCGCCCGTTCACGAACATGTCTTCAGGCACCTTGTGTTTAAACTGCCTGTATACAATCTAATTATGTGCCTAGCCAAATCCCAATCCATCCATTTAATATAGATGGAAAAACACAAGTGTTAAACTATAAAATTTCATGAATGTCGGGCGTAACCGAGTGTTGGTCGCGACCTCGCCCAGTTGGCAAGCGGCGCACGCGCCGGTCAAGGTGCCAGTTTTGATGCTCGGTCTCATCCCAATGATATTCGGCTGAATGTCGGTATGAAGTTTCTATAGTATAGTTGCTGAATATTGTTGAATGAATGTTACTTTAATGATAATTTCATCGTCACCAACAGCTCTTTTTAGTAGTGTTTGATGTTCCCTATCTTCAAGGTGGTCTGCACGAGAGGTGCAGTGGATATCTTTGTGCTACACCTCTAAAATATAACACTACTAGTTCCGCCCGCGGTTTCACCCGCGTAAGTCTCTATCCCGTGGGATTATCGGGACGAGAAGTATCTTAAGTCCTATTTCAGGTCATGGTCTACCTATGTGCCAAATTTCATCTAAATCCGTTCAGCCGTTTTAGCGTGAAAGCGGAACAAACAAGCAAACAATCAAACTCTTATTTATAATATTATACCTAGTTAGGACGCGAAAATGAGTTTGTTTGTTAGTTACACTTTCACGCTAAAACGGCTGAACGGATTTGGATGAAATTTGGTATGGAGATACTTGGAACCCTGGAGAAGGACATAGCTTTTAGACTTTTTATCGACATACCACGAGAGCGAAGCCGCGGGTGGAAGCTAGTCATTAATAAAACATCTCCTAAACAAATAAATAAAAACTTTGCGACGCAGAATTTCAGAACATTTATATCATAAAACTGATACACGCATTGGATATCATTTACGAGCACTATAAAATGGGGCTATTACCGAAACATTGCCGATGACACGCAGAACGTTAACGTTCAAGAGTACTGCCAACTTTGTAGTTTCCGAGAGGTTTCTTTTGGATTTTTATTGGAAGATAGGGCGTGACTTTGCGGAAATCTATTTTAAAATACAATAGATGTAGATATAGCGTCCAGCGCCGATAGTTGCAACACGTCGTGTTCGGTTTCGCGATTGGTCAATCGTCATTCTGAGGATGCCTCGTTAAGAGGTGAAACACGTGTCATTTCTTACACCTTTGAGGAATAGGTTACTAAGTTTATATCTATTTCAATAGTTTTTTTTTTTTTAATTGAAAGTATTACTTTTAGTTCTGTATGTACGTTTTTGGCAGGCTTATTCTTAACTAGCGTGGAAAAAAACGCAGAGATACGAAACCTGCCTGTTGATTGGCTGTAATAGTAGGTATAAATGTAAAAGTTAGACAGCAGTGCTGGTCCAGTGGTAACGCCCCGACTTCCGAGTTGTAGGTCGTGGATTCAATCACAGGCAGTCGCTTTACTTTGTGTAAATAATTTCATCACCACTGCACTCAAAATGGTGAAGGAAAACATCGCGAGGAAACCAGCATGTCCTAGAACCAAAAATTCGAAGACATGTGACATCTACCAACCCGCACTAGACTCGCGTGGTACATTACAGCACACTCCCTTTCGAAGAGAGGAGGCCTGTGTCCCAGCAGTGGGAAAATTATAGGCTGATTATGCATTATTGTGCATTAAAAGTTAGCAATAATACATCATCTTTTTGACAAAAATCCTAATAATACCCTAAAAAATGTATCTAAAAACATAAATTCACCAGACGCATATGTGAAAACGCATCAGATTTCGTTTACGACCGGCACTAAAGTAGGAACATTTCCAAAACATTACCACCGACACGGATGGACGTAAACATTCACGAATTTTGACTACATAGTAGATGTTAGCTTTAGATTTGATATTTTGGTTCGAAGCTTGTCTTTGATGGATATCATTATTCCAAGTTGAACGCGAGTCAAGTCAGGGAAATTAAATGTTAATCTAATTTCCACAACACGTAAAATTAAACTGTCAAACAATGACAGTTGTGTGATTTGTATTTACGAACAATTTAAATTGTTAGTCAATTTGATTAACAACGAATTTCTCCAACTTTACATAATACTAATTTGGCAGACGAAATGTTGAACCTATTTTACTCAAAAAGCTACATTTTACAAACAAACATTCTTAAAAACTTAGCTTTAAAACGAACATCATTAAGGCCTTTCGTACACGGTACGGTTTATTTATGGTACGCCGTATAAACCGCGCCGTAGAAAAAATGTTTCCGTCAACAAGATCCATACAACACTGACGACTGCACACGGCGTATAAACCGTAGTTTTTCACGGCAAGAAAAAACGTGTGTATACAAAGGGCTTAAGTGACTAGGTACACTTAATTAAAAAACAAATGCCAGTCTGGAGTTGTGATACTCTCTGAACAGCCAGTTCGCTTCCGGGAGGCGCCTGCAGTTTAAAACTGTGCAGCCAAGTGAAGTAACTTGTATAATTAGAAAACAACTGAGGCTAGGTACTCCTCTAGCAGTTGAAGTGGGCTTGGAAAAAGGAATGAGATGAAGCGAGAAAGTGACAAGTAACATCTCATGACAGGAAGAGGTGTAGTCATAGTAGACCCACAAATCGCCAGTTGTATTTAAGTCCCATGTAATAGGGGGCGAGCCTATTGCCATCAACCGGCTCAAATCCTGACTCCGGGCTGCTACTGAGAAAATTTTCATGGAAAAATCTAATAGCACTTTGTCCGACCTGGGAATCGAAACCAGAAGCTCATACTCAACAGTAATGTTTGAAACTACATAACTATATTTCCTGGCAGAGATTTATAAGCCTTTATATCCTTTGATTCTTAAGTGGGATGCGATAAGGTAGCTCGCTAAATTCAAATTTCCTTACGTTTTTTGCAATTTGCAGGTCAGTATCAGGTCAGTTCAAATTTTAATATGATTCGCAACCGTAATACATATGGCTTTACAGAATTATTCGTTTATTTATTTTGTTTCTTAAACAACGTTATTTTTTCTTTATGCTAAAACTGAAAAGGGGTCATTGTACTCATAATTTTGAACAACTTTTTCTATGGGACCAACATTGAAATCGCGAATAAAAACACAGCTGTTCCATACATTTTGTCGATTTAAGTGAACACAAATGTAGGGAACAGCTGATTTTTTTTTCGCGATTTCAATGTTGGTCCCATAGAAAAAGTTGTTCAACATGATGAGTACAATGACCCATTTTCGGCTTTAGCATAAAGAAAAAATAACGTTGTATATTTACATTTTTAAATATTGTTTTAAATCATTAAAAAAATAAACATTTAAAAATATAAAATATAGGAGCCCACCGGTATCGGGAACAGGGTCCAAGCTACCGGTGGTCAGGGCTCCAGAGAGAGGAACCTTCTAACAATACTGGCCATGTCCAGGAGTACCGCCTTCTGTATCAAGCCCTTAATCCAGCTGCCCAACGAGAGCCTCCGTAGCTGTTGGTCGAGGCTCTTGGCAATTAAGCCATTGGCTGATACGACTATCGGCACAATGATCGCAGAGTCCACATCCCACATGTCGACAATCTCGTGAGCCAAGTCAAGATACTTGATTTGTTTATCTTTCTCGGCCTTCACGAGGTACAACAGAATTATTATCATTAGAATCCTCCAATAATTAGAATCCTCAAATGTTATGATGATTCATGAAATAGTCATAATAGTAATCCTATTGTTACTATGAACTTAGAGAGTTGTATTGCTGATTCTAATGTTTATAACTCTGTAAAGCCATATTTGTTACGGTCGCGAATCCTAATCAACATACAACCTGAAAGTGGCCTGCAAATTGCAAAAAACGTAAGAAGAAAATAAACGCATTATAACTTTTTTTATGTCAGAAAACATGTTGGTATTTTTTTAGTAAGTCATCATCTGCCTAGCCTTTTGCCAACTATGTTGGGGTCGGCTTGCAGTCCGGATGCAGCTGACCGGATACCAGTATTTTACATGGAGCGACTACCTATCTGACCTCCACAACCCAGTAACTGGGTAATACGGTACCCCTTGGTAATACTGGTTGTCAGACTTCCGGGCTTTTGACGACCCGTAACGACTGTCAAAGATCCACAAATGACAACCAACAGCTTAACGTGCTTTCCGAGGCACGGAGGACTCTCGGTATGTAAAGATGGTTACCCATCCATGGAGCAACCCCGGCAAGTTTAGTAAGTGACATCATAAATAAGCTTGGTTTAAACCGGAACATTCACTTTCGTTAAATAAAAATATGTCCAGCGTTCGGGGTGGCAACCCGTCGCGACTGGTCAATCGTCATCCTGAGGATGCCTCGTTGAGAGGTGAAACACTTGTCGATTTCTTACAACGTAACGTAGATAAAGGTATCTAAAAATATGTCGTTCTCTTGTAACAGGATAATAATTTCAGTTCGATTTAATAACTAACAAACCTCCTCCCACGATGATCGACTATTATCAACAGATTATTAAGTCGAAAGATAAAACAAACAAAGTCGCTCCATCTCCCAACTTAAACCTCATTTAAAAACTAACTATCCAGAAGATAGCCTTTGTTTGCGCTTGTCTGGATATCGCCTCCATTTTCATTGTTCCAATATTTACTGTTATTAAGAATATTTATTAACTCCTACATTCAAATTCACTGCAAAATTTCTAACATGGAGCAGTTTCTGAATGATTAAATTCTGTGCAACGGGAGATAGGTAATTCGCGCACGAAAATATGTTGGTATGGCCAAAAGTTTTACGTCTGGGTTTCTCTCCACACTTGGCGACTGAGAAATAGACCACCAGTGCAACATTTTGACCGTCACGGCACTTTTGTTACGGGTGTTCCATGACACCTCTCGAGTTTTTGTGTGTGTGTTTTATAAATCAGACTCGCGATTCAAGGATATCGTGCTAAACGTAGGAAGTCGATGTCTTTGCTTTTCAATTTTGGTTTTTTGCGACCGACTTCCGAAATTAAAGTTATTTTTCACGTTTTTTTGTGTTTTTTTTGGAAGTCGGTTGTTTTTTTTTTTTGTAAGAAGGTTTTATTTTTCACTTTTTAATTATGGTATCTATCCCACACAAGTTCGAATACCTGCACCTGCTATGTAAATTACAGTGACGGAGTCAAACAATATATAAATCGTCTACATAGACTAAGTGGGAAAAATACGTAATATTGAAGCTAACTCAAAAACTACTCAAGCAAAGTTAATAAAAAAATTATGGGACCACCTCTGAAGCATAACCTACCAAACAAAAAAATAATCATCAAAATCGATTCATAAATAGCGGAGTAATGGCGTAACATACACAAAAAAAAACGTACAGATGAATTGAGAACCTCCTACTTTTTGAAGAAGTCGGTAAAAAAAAGTGAAAAATAACTTTAATTTCGGAAGTCGGTGTCTTTGCTTTTCAATTTCCGGTTTTTGCCACCGACTTCCGAAATTCAAGTTATTTTTCACTTTTTTTTTGTAAAAAGTTTTCCCTTTTTTTGTAAAAACCAACATGACACCCGAGGGAGTTAAGTATCAATTTGTTTTATATATTCGTTATCCCCTCGGAGAATCTATTACTCACCAGGGTCTGTTCAAAACGCGACGTGAAGCGACGCGACGCTGCGCGCACTTTATAACAATTAGCGAACTTATTTAGCTTGTTTCCTTCACGAAAAGGTATAATTTCAGTGGTTGACACTTATCAAAGTACGCTGAGATGCGCGGCGCGGTGATGCGCATCGCGTGTACCTTATTGTGTAGTCAATAATTTCGATATTGTATCGGATCATAAAGTGCGTGTTGCGTCGCGTCTAGGTCTGAACCAATCTATTACTATACTCTATGGTGTGAACTGACCCTAAGGCGAAAACGTCAGGGTACCCCGCAAAATTCAATTTTGCATTCATTTTTTGCAATTTGCAGGTTAGCATGAGGTTGTATGTTGATTAAAATATGATTCGCGACCGTAACAAATATGGCTTTACAGAATTATAAACATTAGAATCCGCAATGCTTTCCGAGTCAAGGAGGGGTCTTGGTATGTAAAAATATTGGAATTTCCCTGTAAACTAATTAAATAATAGATTAGCATAAATTGTGAAGTTTGACTACAATTTGGTAACTTTGTCAATTTGTAAAATCTGTTTTATCTATAATGCTTAATGATATATATATTTTTCCTTATTATTATTTTTTTTCTCTCTTTGTTCCTCTCAATCAGAGCACCCGCCACCTAATCTCTTCACCACCTTTGGTTGACTGGTAGAGAATGCCTAAGGCATTAAGTCCGCCTTTGTACCTTTTTTGTGTGCGAAAAGTTTAAATAAATAAATAAATAAATACATACATACATACATACATACCGGTCAAAATCATAACCCTCCTTTTTTCTTCGCCGAAGTCGGGTAAAAAGCCATTGATTTTAGTCACTAGAAATATTATTTATTCACTATTCTTTTCATATGCTAGCTTAGCCAACTGTTAGATCATTTCTTAATGTATGAGGAGATGCAACCAGATTGTGGTCAATCGAAGTCAATCCATACTTAATATTATAAATTCGAAAGTAACTCTGTCTGTCTGTATGTTATCTTTTCACGCCTAAACCACTGAACGGATTTCGATAAAATTTGGCAAGGAGATAGATGGCATCCCGGGGAAGGACATAGGGTACATTTTATCGACATACCACGCGGGCGAAGCCGCGGGCGATAGCTAGTCCTACTTCCTACTAATATTATAAATGTGAAAGTTTGTGTGTTTGTGGGTTTGTGTGTTTGGATGTTTGTTACTCAATCACGCAAAAACGGCTGAATCGATTTGGGTGAAATTTGGCAAACAGATAGTTTATAACCTGGATTAACACATAGGATACTTTTTATCCCGATATTCCCACGGGATCGAGACTTACGCGGGTGAAACCGCGGGGCGCAGTTAGTCAGCTATAAAGTAAAGATAGACTCAAAAATTATTTTATTTTCCATGTCGATTAGTGGTCGATCGATGAACGACTAATAACGTGGAGTTTCTTGCTGGCTCGAAACGACCTACTGGAACCGTGCACCTAGCTTCTGACGTTTCATAAGTGCCCATTTAGGTTTATGTGAAATAAAATAATTTGATTTTGAACGATCATCCGTTCGATTGTCAGTCACAATCAAAGAAGTTGGACGATCTTTATTAGACGTTGAAAAAGAACAATTGACGTCGAATGACAACAGTTGACGTCGAGTTTTTAATGTTTACAAGCTTGTTTTTATTTGGCATCTTTCACTCGAAGTGAAGGGTCTCAACACTAAATAAATCAAAAATAAATTCAGTAGTAAACCGACCCAATGTCCAAGCATTTATATTAAGCAAATAAAATATATTTTGCTATGTAAAAAAATACTAGAAAATAGAATTGATTCTAGTTGACCCTTCCCAAAGATGGTTTCGTATGGAGAAGAATGGGAAAGAAATTCCACAGTTACACTTTAAAAAAGGATACGTTACTTTAATTTGTGTGTGTTTAAGTGTATACGTAACTTTGAATAAATTAGAATGGCTTCCGTAATATTTTAAAACATACATATACATAACATACAGTCATGGAAATTAATTGTATATCGAATTGACCCACTACGTCAATTTGCGGTGCTATATACCCACTAGCTTCCGCCCGCGGCTTCACCCGCGTGGATGATCGCGGATATCGTCACACGGGAACGTACTACTGGGATACCTACTTAAGAAATTTTGGGTTTCCTATACAAACTTTCATCCCCTATATCATCCACTATAGAATTATTTTTGAAACAAAAAGCCTATGTCCTTCCCCAGGATGCCATCTATCTCCTTGCCAAATTTTGCCGAAATCCGTTCAGTGGTTTAGGCGTGAAAAGGTAACATACAGACAAACAGACAGACAGAGTTACTTTCAAATTTATAATATTAGTAGGTATGGATAGTTAGGACATAGTTAGGATATTAGTTATGGAGTAAATGCAACAAGCTGCATTTTAATATTAAAAATTGTTGTGTAATGAGCTACAGCCGCGCGCATGCTCCATTACAGTATCAGTACGAGATGGACAGCGAAGTCATACCGCGCGTCTCACATGTACGAGACCTGGGGGTACAGATGGTATCTGCCTCGGTATTGTATAGAAAGCCACAAAAAGATTAGGTTAAGTATAAAATGAGAGACAAATAAAACATTTTTTGTTAACTCAAAATCAACTTTACTAAAAAGAACAAGAGGCCTAAAATCATCGTGCTGCCTCGAATAATACACAAAGTGCCGGTTGAACATTCGGTATTGTATAAGATGTCTAGGCAAAGTATGGAATTAATTATATTTCATACTTTGCCTGAACGCAGGCATTCTACCGGGCGTAAGGGTGAACACCGTTGTCACTCAAACCATGGGTAGTTGACTTAAATATAAAAATAAAGGACCGAGTAACAACAAAAAAAAAAACCTCATTTTCATTAAAATATTTAAAAAAGTTTCTATCCGACACCGTGCTCGCAAGCGAGACAGCTGACTGACTGAGGGAGGGGTCACGCTCGCGGCCGGTCAGGTCACGTCCCGCGATGCGTTGAGACGCAAGTTCGTTGCCCTAGTGCATAGGTGAAAGGGTGAAATACTCGAGTGGTAAAACGTAATTAAAAAATAATAAAACAAAATCGTAATTTTCCATTGATATTACGTTCTATAAATGACACTAAACCGCTGGTTTCAAGGATAACGGTGTGTACCCTAACACCCTGTATGTCTCGGTATTCTATAGAATTCCGGATTATAATGATTACACATACCGATATTTATACTTCCAATTGCAAATCCAAATTGAAAAACTCAGGCATTCTGGTGACACTGCCAATGTGAGAGACATGCATCGTATTTTCCTCAAACAAAATTTACATTATATTGAAGGATAGCTTATGATTACTGTGTGTTTTTTTCTTAAAAGCATTTTGAAATACTTAAAAGAATCAAATACATCGTTTATTCTCAGCAGATATTAGAATTCATTCTATAATAGGTACACCGCCTAGAACAACAACTTCTATACCGCAGTTGTTCTCTCCACGAATTATTTTGAAGTATCCCTTGTCACCCCAATCAGAGTTCCAAGAGTTCGCAATAAGCCAGTACTTCTGACCATTTTCCACTCCCCAACCTAACATCTTAATAGCGTGTTCACCAACCTCAGAGCCTGACGTGTGTTTATATACTCCGTGTTTATAATTTAAAAAATCTTCGTATACTGTAAACATACCCTCTACTGGGCCATTCTTAAACAGTTCAGCTTTAATGTTTTCTTCAGACTCTATTGCATAGTAATCCTTGCCGAGACGCTTGTCTTTATCATAATCAGTGTTGTAACTCGGTTCACATGACTTTACGCAGTCCGGGGTGTCAACAGGTTCGCTACAGGGCGGCAATTTGCCAGGTACATGATGTTCGCAGGCAGCTATCTCGTACGGCTGACAGCCTTCACTCGAGTTATAGTTCCCTCCTGACACTATACCCGTGGTCTTCCAGTAAATCCAAGGCTGGAGGGCAGATCCTCCGTCGCAACCAAAACCATGACAACAGCTTACAACATCCTGAGCAGAGAAATGGAAATTTTTTGATCCATTGGAGTATATACAATACCGGTCGGTCATCGCTTCTACAGCACCGAACGCCCAGCAACTACCACATGAACCTTGGTCTCTTATTTCATTCAGGGAGGGACAGTTCGGCCATTTATCCCTTGGGTCGAAGCTCTCGGGAAGACTTGCAATCAGCTCGGCATCATGTTCCACCGTTCGTATTTTCGCAAAGTTTTCGTCTTTTAAGACACCCATTAGATTCTTGAGATATAAAAAAGGTGTATGTACTGGAAAATTTCTGCCAGCTTTCCAAGAGTTTTGCTTAGAATTGATCAAATCAATAAATTCATCGGACAGCGGGTTTAGTTTTGCAGTGATAACACCTGCTAGTGCGCCCAGCAAAACAACAAAAATCGCACGAAATGCGACCATTATTCCGAAGTTCTTTAATGATTAATGTTTCACTGAACGGAGGTGAATTTGGAGTGAATGTGTCTCCTGAGGCGACAATTTACATGTCGTTTTGCGGGATTATCGCACAAAAATTTGTCGTTATCGCAAAGGTAAAGTGCTAAAATTGCAAATATTTCTAACGCGGAGAATGTTTACTCGAAGTGGAGGCAACGAATACTTAAAAAATATTATTTTGAATGACTAAAATATACATTCCATGTCACTAGTTGACCACAAGTGGAAGTTACGTTTCACAGCGCAGTTTCTGAACCGTGGGCTAATTTCTTGATGGTACAAGAAGCATAATGATCAATCTAGAAAAGTTCCTAGATTTAGATTGATTAAAAAGTCTCGTAAAGGTTTTTTGGGTTTTGACTTTTTTTTTTAAAGGTTTCTTTAGTTTTCTTGGGATACATTATTATATGGCGAAGGTTTTGACAGCAAAAATCGGGTGCGGACTCGTGGTCACACCAGGTTGTATCACCAGTGTGACTAACAGCAATGATTTTCCTGGTGTCCGGACTCGTGGTCACACCGCTAATATTTTTACACCATTATCTGACCTCCACAACCTAGCAACTGGGTAATACGATAGCGCTAGGTAAGACTCGTTGTCAGACTTTCGGGCTTCTGACGACCCGTAACGACTGTCAAAGATCCACAAATGACAGCCGGGACCAACGGCTTAACGTGCTTTCCGAGGCACGGAGGAGTCTCGGTATGTAAAGATGGTCACCAATCCACGGACCAACCCCGGCAAGCGTAGCTTAATCTGATGGATCGACCCGTGCGGCTGTTATTACTTAGCTCCTCAGTATACAGATTTTATGAATTACAAATATGGTGTTTACAATCATATGGATGGTTACATTCTCGGCCTAGGCTGGGGAGAAGAGAATGACAAGCACTGACTTGTTGCAAACTCTAGGAACCAATAGTGGCTCTAGGATTCTTCAGGATTCTGCGTGGACTGCATCACTGTGGTATTGAAGGTTCCATTGTCGCCGGTGAACCGCTTATAGTTTGAATATCCTTACCTATTGCTGCTTACATATTTCCGAAGGCAAAGAATTTCGTATATTCCTATAAATGAAAGTTAACATTAACACTGAAATGATAATAAAAAGAATAGTTAGTTATTTGACATAGCTCCACTTTTCATTCTTAGAATATTTTACTACATTAACAAGGCAATGCTTGGCATGGTAATGAAAGTCATGGACTTAATATGTAGATAAGTAAATATGTGGTTATGTGTTAAATATTTCTAACCAGTAGGTAACTATGTAACAGTATACAGGGTGTAAGGGTAAACACCGTTGTCACTCAAACCATGGGTAGTTGACTTAAATATAAAAATAAATGACCGATTAACAATAAAAAAAACGTTATTTATATTAAATATTTTTTAAAGTTTCTATCCGACACCGTGCTCGCTAGCAAAACAACTGACTGACTGAGGGAAGGGTCGCGCTCCCGGCTAGTCAGGTCACGTTCCGCACCCCCCACCCGTGTTGAGACGCAAGTTCGTTGCCCTAGCGCATAGGGTGAAAGGGTGAAATACTCTTGTGGTAAAATGTAGATGTTCATTAAAAAATAAAGTTGTAATTTTCCATTGATTTTACGGTCTATAAATGAAAACAAACACCCTGTATAACAAAAGTTAACCGGCAGATACTACCTTGTGGCTTTAAGTCCTACTAACTATTGGACATGGAAGTTTTTTTAATACTATTTCGCAATGGGTTTTGCATACAATATTTTAGAGAAATCTTCAACAAGATTTAGTTCGTTAACAAAATTCTTGTTTCCTGCGACATAATTTTCGAATTGGAGAGTTATTGGTGATGGTTCTCAGAAGATCAGGTGCATAGTACTCGCAACCGGCGTGGGTCAGATGTATGAACGTAAACGAAGCAAATGGAGTATCTACGGAACAATCCGTAAATACTCCTCCTTTACTTAGTCCACACAGCTGTCAAAAGACGCTTATCGAAGCCGAAAGTCACTTGTTATTCCCATCATTGTGACCATTTTTGTGTTCTGGACCATACCTGGGAATCTTCTGGTTACGGAGATATTGAAGGTCAATCAATGTTCCAACTTTTTCAGTCGTTTTTTTTAAGTTTTAAATGTTATAACTTAATTTTAAATAATATAATCCCACAAACCTTGAACTGTTGCATGCACCCTTAAACACAATGTTTGGCGTGCACTACCGTAAACAGCGATTTTTCACACAAAAAATTAAAATCTTTTCCCAGCAATTATTTTTGTGCAATATTACTTAATTTGATGTACAGAATGCTTAGTTGACGGCTATGTGATGGGTGTTTTTACACCCTGTATATCAACGAACATAGATAGTCCCAAGTCCCAACCATTTTAAAGATGTAACAACCATTAGAAGCGAAGCGATTAATCTTTAGCAACGCATCAGTAACACACGTGTCTTGATGTATCGTTGTCCTGTTTCGTTTTGTTACTAACAAACTATATAATGGGGTAAGCAGGGATGTTGGCGGTGATGTTGGTAATGGATGGAGCGGGAGAAGAAGGCCAAAGAAAGGATGGATAGATTGTGTGAGGAATGATATGAAAGAGAAGGGAGTGAATGATAGCGTGGCGGTTGACAGGGGAGAGTGGAAAAAGATAATGTGTTGCGCCGACCACAAGTAACATGGGATAAGGGCAGGAAGATGATGAAGCAGGGCTAGTGGTTGTGTCAATCATAAGATTGGGAACATTATCTGTATGTTATTACATAAGGAAAAATCAAATGATGAGATTAGAGACAAGTTTACACGAAGAAACTGCCTCGTTGGTCTTGTGGTCATAAGCGCTCCTGCAGAACATGAGGTTCTGGACTCGATTCACAAGCCGGGCAAACTGTTTTTGGGTTTACCATCTGGAAATTCTCAAAGAGCTCGGAGTTTGGATTGGTACCTGGTTGATGGCAATACAATCAATCTGCCTAGCCGTTTCCAACTAAAGTCTGTTTTTAATCTCGAAGACTAAGACAGGTGCAAATGAAAAACTCCATAATTAAAAAACAATCACTTGAAATGTAAGATTAGTCTACGAAATTTAAACAGGCTTAAAATTATGTTGGGGCCGGTTTAGTGACAGAATTCGTGAAATTACAATGAGAGTCAGTCTATTTCCGAATTCTACACATTATGTGTTGAACCAACCCACACAAAACATAAAATAAGATTTCATCTTGCTTCCCATGATTGCTCAGAGGTGTCAGTACGTCAAAGAGGACGCTTCGAAATGTTGCCACTACATAGAACGTTGAATTTTAAGAGGATGATATTCTCGTATCTTTTATTTATTTGCCCATTAGTGTGCCCATTTTTTTAAATTGTATTTTTATCTTTTTTTTTATGTATAGTATATTAGTTAATAATATAATATATTTTTTATTTTATTTTTTATATTAGTGCGGTGTGCGGGTCGACGTCATAACGTCAGCGCCGGCTGTCGCTGAAAACCAGCGCTGGGGCTCTGTCTTGCATAGGGTCGCAGCATAATGCTGAGCGATAGCCGTTTTGCGTGGATGTGACGCATGTTTCCCCCAACCTTTTCTTATTGTTTTTTCTTTGTGTTATTTTTTTTTTTTTGCGTCATGTTTACCGCAAATAAACGTATTTTCTTTCTTTCAGGTGTACCTATAGTATACCCACATTTCGCCAGTTATGTTTAAGTCCCATATAAAACGGGGTGACCATCAACCAGGCACAAATCCAGACTCCGGGCTGCTACGAAGAAATTCCAGATAAAAAAACCCAATAATACTTTTCCCGACCTTGGAATCGAACCTAGGGCCTCAAGCTCAGCAGTAGCACTAAACAAAGTATGTACCTACATAAATAACTTAATAGGCAACCGTTCCGTCAATATATCAAACTATCTAAATAAAATATTCCGTAAACACCACCATTTTGAATTGGTCCCTGATATTTTATTCCTTTCCCATAAAATATAGAGAAAATATTAAAACGCCTCGTGACAAGAGTTCTTTGTAAACTGGCCGGGTAACACAAAAACTGGGTTAAGGCGTGTCCAGACGTAATAAGCTTTGGACGCGAGTAAAATTTAATGCTTTAGTCCAGTTTTTATTTGCAGCTGTAGATAATACTGATGTATGACAGTTAGCTGTGGTATACTTCTTATTTTCCTGGCAAGACATATATTTATTTACTTATTCAAACTTTTCACACTCAAAAGGCGGACTTAAATGTATCACAATCTTAGATGTATCACAATATCTGTGACATACTTCGTGGTTTGAGGAACTGAGTGTCAAATTTCTCATCCTTCATAGAAAAGGGAGGATCCTCCGACCAGACGGCTATTGTGCAGTATGGGGTCGTTCAGCAAGATACCAGCTTGTTGCACTTGACTCGGTGGACCCCAGAGCAAAAAAGTTCATAGGCGACAAGGCGCTGGTGGGTACGCTTCACAGCCTGGCTAATATTCCTTGCCTGTCGGTCTTCTACAGGCTGTACCTCGGAGAGTGTGCGCAAGACCTCCACGATCCAGACGTACTGCAGAGTACCATCCGTAATTTTTTTAAAGAGTAACCGTGGAGTTTCTTGCCGGCTCTTCTCCATAGGAAACGACCAATTGGAACCGTGCACCTAGCTTCTGACGTTTCATAAGTGATTTTTGATTTTACTTGGTTAATTTTACCTCCACATTCTCCATTGTCTATGTTCACTTCAGCCTACAACCCGTCAGCCTTCAAAGCAAGAGTGAACAGGTGTCTTCTGGGGTCACTTATTCTATCGCTTTTCATCAGGCGAGTTTATGAGGTCGAGAGCTTGTCCATTTCCCAATAAATAATTAACTGACTACGGCGAAGAAAAAAGGAGGGTTATGATTTTGACCGGTAGGTATACAGGGTGTTAGGGTAAACACCGTTATCCTTGCAACCAGTTGTTTGGTTTCATTTATAGAACGTAAAATCAATGGAAAATTACAACATTTTTTTATTTTTTTATTCTAAATTTTACTACAAGAGCACACGGTTCGGGACATGACCTGACCGGCCGCGAGCGCGACCCCTCCCTCAGCCAGTCAGCTATTTCGCTAGCGAGCAGGGTGACCGATAGAAACTTATAAAATCTTTTAATGAAAATAACGTTTTTTTTTTTGTTCGTTCAATCATTTTTATATTTAAGTCAACTACCCATGGTTTGAATGACAACGGTGTTTACCCTTACACCCTGTATATGTATGTATGTTCATCTGTTCATCTGTTCCCTCATATCTTCTAAACGACTCATCACAATTTGACAAATGAGGTATCGTTGGAAGCGTCTTGATCGTCCGCTGGTTATAAGCTATGTGACAATATTAAAAATGCCGCCCTCTAGAGGACATAAAGTCATGAACTAAAAAACAAATATTTTTTAATCATATCATGTTAGGTATCAAATAAAAGGCCTTAATTAGCACATTTAAAAATATATATATAATATAACCCCAAAAATAATTAAAAAAGAAATTAAGTACCTAATAAAAACTAAAACCCAACTATGAAAAGAAAGTCAATCAACTAAAATGGTATAAATAAGACACCACAGACAGACAAATTAAAAATCCGGAGTCACACGTAATCTGTTCGATTTATGCCCTAACACATGTAACTCCGGATTTTTAATTTGTATACCATTTTAGTTGATTCATTTTCTTGACGTAGTTGGGTTTTAGTTTTTATTACTTTATTTTAGGTATGTTTCGTTGTATATGCTGCCAAAGATGATACTAACTTCTATGTACACATTGTACACAACCAATAAATCTGCCTGCCTATTTCCCAACTATATTGGGGTCGGCTTCCAGTCTAACCTGATGCCGCTGCATACCAGTATTTTACATGGAGCGACTGCCTATCTGACCTCCACAACCCAGTAACTGGGCAATACGATACCACTTGGTAAGACTGATTGTCAGACTTTCGGGCTTCTGACGACCCATAACGACTGTGATATCCACGAATGACAGCCGGGACCAACGGCTTAACGTGCTTTCCGAAGCACGGAGGTGTCTTGGTATGTAAAGATATCTATGGACACATCCATAGATTTATTATTTAAAACTAGGACACTTGTCATGTTTCATTGATTCGTATTTCAAATTCATTCATTCTGCCATTCACCCATTTATAAGCAAGAAAATCTGGTAGCTAACAGAATTCCAGTTTACATAAACTGCCTACATAAATAATACAGCTATTTGACATTCTATGCATAGGGGAATGCTAGCCTATTGTAATGCCTGTTTTCACCGCCCACTTAGCGCATAGGGGCGATGCAGTCTTGTTTGCTATTGATCTCTATTGTCGTAGCAGGGAAGCACTAACCACCGTACATATTTCTAACGATAAACATAATTTCCCCTGCCATTTAATATAATTTATTAAATATAAATTATAATTTATGAACTATATATCAATAATACATTTAAATGACATTATTTACAATAATTATAATGAAATATGACATCACTAGCCTTTTACTGTAATTTGCCAATGACATGCACGTAAAAATAAATTATAATTTATGAATTATTTATTAATAATTAATTTAATTGACATTATTTAGATTTCAGAGTTATTACTAAAAAAACTAATATATTTGTATACCAACTTCATTGGGAGGACATAAAGCTCGACTAAAATGTATAGGTACATAAGACCTTTATGTAATACCTGTGTCACGAATAAATATTGATTGATTGATTGAACATCTGAGGGGCACATCCGGGTATTTTTAGAATGTTCGAATTCCATAATCTAAGTCTCGATCTGTAAAAAATTGTGTAGGGTTTTTGACATTCGCTGAGATTAGATTGCAACTAGATTTGAACATTTTCAATTACGGAAATTGGCGTTCAGTTTATAAAGACTTTAGCTTTAGTCACTACTGCAATTATAAACATGTAAAAGTGACCTTCTGATAATTCGGCTGTCGAGATAAGATAAGATAATATAATATAAGTCTTTATTTGCCTTAAACATGGTATAAAGTTGTTACAGTCAGATATTAATCTAAAGTCCACATGTTTAGCTATACAGGATATGTATCAATTGCATGCAAAATAATCATTATTAATACATTTTAAAGTTCAATGTCACAGATACTAAGTCAATACAATAATAATAGTTTTCTCTCGGCATTATTTGCAATTACAAAAGTCCAGAATTTTATAATCTATTGTTGAGAAAATCTTTAATGTCATAAAACATGTGTTCTTTCAACCATTTCCGCAGTCTGTTTTTAAATGAGTTAATATTAAATAACAATTTTGTTTCTTTTGGAATTTTATTATAAATGCGTATACACATGACTAGGAAACTTTTCGCATACTTGGCTGATTTAGGAGTATCCTGCAATGCAAGTCTGCATGGATCTCTATTTCGAGAGTTCAATTGATAAGGTTTTTTGAATAATCCCTTATTATTATTAACATAATTACAAATTTCAAAAATGTACAGTGACGGAAGTGGTAATATACCTAGCTTTTTAAAGAACGGTTTACATGACTTGTCAGGACGGATACCACAAATGGCTCTGATGCATTTCTTTTGAGCAATAACCGAGAGAAGCTTCATACTAACAAATATGTGTTTTGCGAATTTTATCCTTATTACTACTAGTTAAAGTCCTACTGACAGGTGTCATGAACGCATTCACTCGACGCAGACTGTACGAAAGATTCCACTTCTAGGCATCCATAGATTTTGCATATGAATCCATCTCTATCCGCTAAAAATCAACTTATTTGGAGTCATCCAAATTTTTACAAGACATCGATACTTTTCCAATTTATACAATACCATCAGAAAATGTCTACTTATTCCGTCTGAACAAATCCTTATCTCCCTCGAGTATATCCGACATTATTGTTATGATAATCATTATTATTGCGTTTCGCGGAGATTTGTGCCTGTCATAACGAATATATTATTATTATTTTGTAGAAATAATGTATTCGAGTGGAAATCAATACGATGGTGGGTAAGTTTTTTTGACGGTACCGAAGTGTTATGAACGGTTCGTAAATATAAAAAAAAACCTTTTATTTCAGACAACTTAGTCCATCTTAGTACAATTTCACAATTAACAGTATATGACACTACACTGACATCATATTCTCGGCCGATTCACTGAGTTACTCCACTTTTTTTTTATTGTGGGAATCATCAAATGACTTCTCCCGCTCTGGGCGGAGCGGAAGGGCGTGTCAGACTTTTACTGACTCAAACCCACCCGTGTTCCTTCAGTGGCCTGTTGCCAAGGTCCCGGTATCCCTTTCGGACATTCCCGCAACCCTGGCAAGCGTCGGTCCTAGCGGACCCCGCCAACTATGCTGACATCTCTTTGAGGCGCGCGTGGAACACGACGCGCCATCGACTCGGGCCTGGTCCTTATCGGACGGCGAGCCACCCATTGCTCGCTGTCCGCAAGCCCGCGCCTAAGGTGGCCGGGAATCCGCCTGGGATTCCCGACGCCCAGGGTGTCTCCAGCGGCGGCGGTTAGGGGCGTGAAGGCGCAAACTTTGCCTCTCCCTCACGCGTTCCGCCTCCTCCTTCGCGAGCATTACTGCTTCGCAGAAGGAGGTAACGGCTTCCCCTGCCCTCTCGCTCCGTACCATGCCTGGCCCAGGGCCGGACGCGAGAGTAAGTTACTCCAGTGACGTGCAGCTCAGTGAACCGCCCGAAGATCACGCTGTCAACTCGTGCTGCAAACACCAACATTAAGGTGATAAATGATGGTGTGGCAGTATGGTGATGCTGATAAATGGTGTGGGAACATCCCACTGCTGTGACAAAGGCCTCCTCACTTCCAAAGGGAGTGGGCTGTAATCCACCACGCGGGCCCAGTGCGGGTTGGTAGTTGTCACATAATATCTTCGACTTTTTGGTTCTAGGACATGCCGGTTTCCTCTCGATGTTTTCCTTCACCGTTTTGAAAGCAGTGGTGATGAAATTATTTACACAAAATACAATTTTCCGATTAGTTAATATAATTAGTTGCTAATATTATATTATATTTATTTTCAGGTACTTAATCAAGCAAGAGCTACTGCAATAGTTATCAAGGATGCTAATTACTAATTAGATTAAGGTAAAGTACATCCGACGGCGAGATGGGCGGACGACATAACATTGTTACCATCGCGGGTAATACCTGGACGAGCCTGGCCCAGAAACGTGGCGATTTGCACATGAAGAGAGAGGCCATGCCCAGCAGTGGGTGAAATCAGGCTGTTGGTGATATTAATGATGGACATACAAATATCTTAATTATTTAGAGCTGACGACAAACGAACCTTTAGAATACTGCTTGGCGAATTTTCTGTTTCGCAAGTTAGTAAAAGATAGCAAACAATAAATTAATAAAACAAAAGTTAAAAAAAAAAAATGTCCCGTTTCACAATCTCCGGATATTTTTTTTTTATATATCTGGCACTTCGTAGTGTTCAATTCAGTTTTATTATTTTAACAAGCCTTGTGCCTGATAGGATTTTCCATCGGCAATAAAAAAACTTTCACCCCTTTTAAACCCCTTTAGGGGATGAATTCTCAAAAATCCTTTCTCAGCACTCACCTTCATTATGTAAGGAACTCTTATGTAAAATGTCATGCTCAGGCTGTGGTATATCGATAGATAGATGCATCCTTTATTTAATGCACACAAAAGCACAAAAAATAAAAATACAATTAAATGACAACAAATTACATCAAATCAAATCAAATCAAATCAAACTTTACTTATCTGTGAACATAGTACATAAAAGGTCTTAAAATATACATTTTCGCGGAAATACATGAATATAAAGAAAATATACCTTTTTTTTTGTTGAGAGAAATGGAAATCCTCAAATGACTTCTTTCGCTCTGGGCGGAGCGGAAGGGCGTGTCAGACTTTTACTGACTAAAACCCATCCGTGTTCCTTCCGTTAATAAAATATACCTAAATTGTTAATATAACAGACACGCGAGCTTTGTCTGTTAAAGAATGTATTTAAAAAAAAACAATAGAATCTAGTAGATAGGTCATAACCGGACACTGAAAAAAACCCTTATATTTTTGCCATAACTGTCCTAGAAAATAATATGCGCTATAACATTCTGAAAACCCAAAATGTACACCATAATAATATCTTCGCACAAAATCAATGTCTCCCATGGGCTCTCCGTTATTATCCGCCATAACCTCGTATACAAGTCGCATTTTTCAAGATTATCCGGATAAAACCGGATGAAACTGAATCTATCCGGGTAAGGGAAGCCTGTTATGATTCTATTCTGGTTGTGTTTGTTCAAGATGAATAAGTTTTCGATGGATGAATTTTTATTTTTATTGTTATGGGGATGAAGTGGGGTGAATCTGGTGTTTTACATTGTGGTAAGTTTAGTAGCCGGTACTTTTTACGATTATTTGAATGTTAACTGTTATTTAACTGGTCTTGTTATTGCAATAGTCGATACTTGGGTACTTAGTTACGGTATGTATTTTAATCGAACCTCAAATAATTCCTATTTTGGTATACAATATTAATAATACTAACAAACAAATTAAAAATCCGGAGTCACACGTGTTAGGGCATAAATCGAACAGATTACGTGTCTCGAACGTGGTGTGTCGAACGACTCCGGATTCTTCCTCGATTCGATCCTTTAATTTGTTTGTCTGCGGTGTCTTGTTTATAACTTTTTATTACTATTATACTATACTATTTTTTTTTTTTTATTCTTTTGGGGTTATAATATATATATATTTTTGAAATATATCAAATGGAAGAGCTTAATGAGCACATCATTAAGCTCTTCCATTTGATATCCAACATGGTACGATTAAACAATTTTTTTTTTTAGTTCCTTACTTTATGTTTTTTAGAGGGCGCCATTTTTAATTTAATGTGAAGTCACATAGCCTATAACCAGCGGACGATCAAAATGCTCCCAACGATACGTCATTTGTCAAATTGTGATGAGTGGTTTAGAAGATAGGAGGGAACAGATGAACATACATACATACCGGTAAAAATCATAACCCTCCTTTTTTCTTCGCCGTAGTCGGGTAAAAATAGCCAAGTAACTGCGACCAAGTTGGATGTAGCGCTCGCTCGTTTCGAGGTTGGTCACAATTCCGACCTAACTTAGCCCGTTTGGTTGGGGTATCCGTTACTGCGACCATCGGGGAAAAAGAGGCTCATTTATACAAAAAAGTTTGCAACATTAGAAGCCCAAAAAGTTTTTAAAGGTTCATTAATTTAAAAAAGCGCTGTTCTTCGTCTTTCACATCCAGTCTGTCCCAGCCAACTTTTTAAGCTCGTCGGTCCATCTAGCTATGGACCTTCCCATTCTACGCTTGCCGATACACAGTCTCTATGGTCAGTTGTAGATTAGTTAAGACTACGTACAACCCATCTACCCAACGTTGTACCATAGCCTTAATAGCACCCTTAAGACCAAGCAGATCAACCTAACACCAAAAAGTAGCCATCAAAAATCCCCATAAAGCTATAATAAAAATTATAGAAGCTCCTGAAAACATTTGCCACAATCCTGAAATCGCCCCCGCGGGGGTTGTTATAACCAACTGCACTGCAAATGTCGTTCAAGGGGTAGTTTTCACCCCCTATTTTCACCCCCTATTTTTCACCCCAGGGATGTAAGGGACAGATAAATAATGTTAGGGATGCTGTGATGACAATGGGAAAGTCACATAAGTCATCTGTTCGCTCCTTATCGCAGAGTTTTTCAGGGTATAAGTGATATTAATAGTGGTTGTGAGAGGATGTGAGAAAGCCTTTTTCTTTTGTGAGAGCCTAATTTTATGGTAATATGTTTCGGTTTGAGAAAATATGAGGAAATGTTAGTCTTAGTTGAGTAATGTTCTTGTCATGGTAAGATTACAATCGTAGCTTGCAAATATTACGTTCTATATTCGATTTTTTGTTAAAAATATTTCTTGAGCAGTTTTGAAAAAGTTTTTCAGGAACTGGAGCAAATTAGTTCCGTCAAATCAAATCAAATCATTTATTACTTTGCAAAAATTGGTAATTAGTACAACATAGATGTTTTATTATAAAAGCCCTATCATGTTCTACCGTCACATGGATACAAATCATATTTCATTTACACAAATGACATTATAATTTTAAATAACAATTAAGAAATTAAATATTATTATAATATTAATTATAATTTTAAAAAATACTTTGTGTATAAATTCATGTCAAATCGTTCGAATTACAGTAAATGTCAACCAGTGGTATTAGTTTTTGGTATTAGAATGGAATAACTCAATTATTATGCCGTGAAATGTACTATTTAATGCAGAAGTATACTTATGCCTACACGAGATTTTGAAGGTCGTATTTGATACGTATGATTTTAGTGCCAAACTTGGTCCTAAACTTGGCAAAGATTCCCTTTAAAACGAGCTCTACCTTTCTGCCCACGCTCAAATTTAACCGCCTTGAAGTCCATGAACATGGAAGTGGAATTACGAAACCGAAGCTATAATAAGGTTCTTGACACAAAATTAAATAATGTTCCAGATAAGGCAGGGACACATTAACGCCGCTCTAAATTACCCCCTCCTTCGTACAGGGTTTGGAGGAAGCTACCATTTGATAAGATGAGAACATTATTTCTAGAAAAGCTTTACAAAAAGTTTTTAGTTAAGAAAAGGCTTTTGAAGGAAACTACTATCATGTGGTCGTAGACATTCAATATAAAAAAACAAATTCAAACTAGGCTGAGAATCAGCACTTTTCGAACGTCAAAATTACATAAGACAGTCCCCCAAAACGCCCACCCTTCACCACTTCCTAGTGCTTTAGCTGGGAAGAAGAAGTGGCGGAACAAACTCCCCAGCAGCACAGCTGTCTCAGTTAGAAAAAAAAAAGATTCTATACAATAGTATGCAAAATCATTTACATTACGCAACACATAACATAAATCCAATTGTTAGCCTTTTTTCAGATAGCCTTCGACAACATACCAAAAAAAAAAAGTACATATACACCTTCCGGATTAAGCTCTCTAAACGATGGTGAAAACCTCATCAAAATCTGTTGCGTAGTTTAGAAAAACAATGCAGACATACAGACAAACACGAAAAGCGACTTTAATTTATAATTTTTATTATGTATAAATTGGTGTGTAGAGCGTTTTGTATACTACCTCAGCTCAAATTCACTTTTTATCTCGCTCACACCATACTACTCGCGGCCTGAGTGAGAGCGAGATGGAGTGGGGTGCTGGAGGCTCGAATAGTTTAGGTAATTGCTTTTTAAGATGAAAATAATGGTAATAAAAAACAAATACAAAGCATAATACCTGCTTTATATGTAGTTAGTTCAGTTATTATGCAAAGTTTCATGATCTAATTTGAAGTATTTTTTGAATACCAGTGGTTTATAGTCCGTTTTAGAGGTAACTTGTTTTTTTTTTCTACAGTATTTTTTTATGTAATCGTGTTTTCGTCAAACATAGGACCTAGCATCAATCCTCACCTTTAAGATAATATTTATTTCAAAATTAAAGCTGCAGTATTTTCAGCTTATCGGAGGAACATGCTAAGCAATTTGAGGTAGGGTAGGCCCTTAAAGTCAAACCCCGCTGCCACCATTTTCACGACGGCCGTCAAAAAACCAAGACAGAGCGCTGCGAACAATACAGTGAAGCATGCCAAAACTACACCACCGCTCTGTGCATACACGCTCAAACGGACACATTTACAACCATTTACAATCAAACTACACCAAAATATGTGCACACATGTTTACGAAACCGGCCTCACGTCACTGTTGACAGTACTGTGTCTTGGTTTATTATTTGGTCTGAGGCGGCCACACGCTCTTCTAGGAAACCGTACATCAGGGTGCGCTTTTAATAACAATTTTCGTGATAAGTAATAACGATAATCTATATTGGTGCCGATTCTGTTGTTCACAAACTAAACTAAATTTAAGTTCAGTGCATCTTTTTCTTTCTATTTCATTAAGAAAAGGACAGAAGATAAATTTTAGTTTAGTCCTGTCAAATTAATCAGCGCCTGACGTAAATTGACGTAATTTTAGTAGGCAAGTTTTTAATCGCGTCTAAACTTGTAAGGAGTAGTGACAGTTTGACAGGACTAAACTAAAATTTATCTTCTGCCCTTTTCATAATGAAATAGAAAGAAAAAGTTGCACTGAACTTAAATTTAGTTTAGTTTGTGAACAACAGAATCGGGACCAATGTCTCTTTAGTACAGTCCTTTGAGCTGTGTCCCCATTTGTAACAATGGACTAAGTATAATATTTTGTTTCTTTTTGTGTGGTTTTAGCGACATAGTGATTGATTGATGACTTTCCGAAGTGGGGGGCGTTCTAATAAAAATATTGAGCTATGAGATTTTTGTATCAGAGTATATTCGTTGAAATGGCATTGCACACATGGCAGAGAATATTCTCGATTAGGTAAATAATTATATCGTTATCGGAGTAATTTTTCGAAATGGGTTAGTCACTTGAAAATATTCTTGCCTGTTTTTAAATCTAGAATCGTGTTTAAATATTGATACCCATCACATCTGTGGAGTTTTGCTAGCTAATTTAATATGACTCTGTATAAAAAAGAGGGATCATCGATCAAATAAAAGCGATAGCGGCGTCACTGCTGCATGAGTGCGTGTGTGTAGCAACAACATCCAGCTTCAACAACATTCATTGCCTTATTTACGTTGTTGAGCAGATTTTTTTTCGTACTTATTGAGCAATGAATTAGACATTTGTTTCAAACCAATTTCAATTCTGATCGATTGTGTACTACGTAATTAGGGTGCTCAGTGTGATAGCCGACAGGTATGACCGTATGACTGTCCATCGTCTGTTCTTCAAACAAACATCTATGTGTGAACTAACTATTTAAGCACTATTTTACTAACAAAATGGATCTTGTTGTATGAAATATAAATAAATAATAAAATACCTCCATTCCAAATTAATTGCTAAACAAATTGACACCGTATTTCGATTTGTCACGTTATAGCTACATTATACGACTGCCAAAGAATAACACACAGTCAATTTAAGTTGGTAGTCCATTTGCTCAATTAATTTCCCTGGCCTTACGTACCAAAACGTTTAATTTGGTTAGCCATACCATTTTAAAACAAACAAACCATGCATAAAACTAAGAAAATTCCGCTGGAAAACCCAGGCTAATTTAGAATAAAATTATCTCCGCAAACCACGCTGAAAAACACACAGTTTTTTTACTATTTTTTCATTCAGTAACTAAGTCTTCCTTTTCAACTAGCTAATGAGCTGGAAATACCTCCCCGAAATGTATCCAGCTTCATTTTAAAGCTATTTCGAGCTCATAGCAATATTCATAATGGTTGAAGCTTGAACAGCTTGCCAGCAAATGTGGCAGTTTGAAGATTATTTTGGAGGGAAATTAACTTAATTAGTTGGTATTACTTTTATTATTTCTTGATGAAAAAAATTCGTTTAAGGAAACAGTCGCCATGCTTATTTTTACTGCTAAGATATTATTTTGAGGGAAGAGCTCTACGAGTGGTGATATTTTATTATTTACCCGACAAAAAAGTGGTCACGAGTTGGACTCGCACACGAAGAGTTCCGTACCATAACACTACGTATGCTGTTAGGGTAAACACCGTTATCCTGGCAACCAGTGGTTTGGTTTCATTTATAGAACGTACGAAATCAATAGTTTTTTTAATTTTTTTTATATACTTTTTACCACAAGAGACGCAAGTTCGTTGCCCTATGCGTTATGGGGGGTGAGGGACGTGACCTAACCGGCCGCGAGCGCGAATCCACCCTCATCCTGCAGCTGTTTCGCTGGCGAGCTCGGTGTTTGAGTAACAACGGTGTTTACCCTTATACCCTGTATATTTAAATAAAACCCAACTACGACTAAAAAGGTATAAACAAGACACCGCAGACAGACAAATAAAAATCCGGAGTCACACGTGTTAGGGCATAAATCGAACAGATTACGTGTGACTCCGGATTTTTTATTTGTCTGTCTGCGGTGTCTTGTTTATACCTTTTTAGTCGTAGTTGGGTTTTAGTTTTTATTACTTTATTTTTTTTTGTTTTTGGTGTTATTATATATATGTTTTTGAAATGTGCTCATTAAGCCCTTTCATTTGATACCCAACATGGTACGATTACATTTTTTTATTTCCTTACTTTAGGTCTTTTAGAGGGCGCCATTTTTAATTTAATGTGACGTCACATAGCCTATAACCAGCGGACAATCAAAACGCTTCTAACGATACGTGATTTGTCAAATTGTGATGAGTGGTTTAGAAGATAGGAGGGAACAGATGAACATACATACATACATACCGGTCAAAATCATAACCCTCCTTTTTTTTTCGCCGTAGTCGGGTAAAAAGGAATCCGCTGGATGCGGAAAGCACAGAACCGGTCGAAATGGTCCAATGGTGCTTGGGGCAGGCTGATGTCCAGTAGTGGACGTCTTTCGACTGACTATTTATAAAATACTTTCTTGCATGGGGACCCCTTTAATTTTGTACTTTATAGCGGCCATAGTAGTACACGTCAACCTATTACAGTTCAGAAGATACAGCTCTGAGACAGACGGACGGAAGGACGGACAGCGGAGCCTATAGGGACCCGTTCCCGAGTACGGAACCCTTAAAAGGAGGAGGTTATCAATTCGTCGAAATCTTTTTTGTAGACGAAGTTCCAGGGCAGGCTTGGCAGTCAACCTCGCTATTAAATTGTTAATTGGCGCAATGAGCCTTTACTATAATTATTGAAATACCGATACTTACACAAACAAGCCTTAAGTTCGACGAGGCATATTATAAAGGCAACCATCTTGGCGTATGCTTAGAATAAGAAATAATGTGTCTTAAGACGAAATTAACCACTTTACATCAAGTTCCTACGCCACTGGAATTTGAACCGAGGACATGAAAAAAATACATTTTGGGAGCAAATTGTATAATTGTCTGGTCTGCATCAAAGTCATAATTATTTCGTTTACCAGAAAGTTGTGGTCAAATTAAACCTTAAAATTTGCTGTTTCTGGTCAGTACCACTACTGACCATCAAACTGAACAACATTCTACATGGGACCATCATCGTAAAGAAATTATCAACTGTCCCATACAAAACTTCAATATTGACTCGAAAAAAACGGAAAAAAATAATTGGTGAAATGAAATGAAATTGTTTATTCTGTAAATAGGATATTGGAATCACTTTTACACGTCATATTAAAAAATATTCAAAATAAGCTAGATGAGGTCGGCGTTTCCTATCTGACTACTCTGAGAAGGAAGGCCGAAACAAACTCAGAGGTCGCAGTCTCTTTTAATGTCCAGACATAATCTTGATCAATCCATATGAGGACCATGTAGATTAGCGTCTGAAATGGTTTTTTTGTGGAAAGAACCACAACGATTTGAGTGGACCTGTCCAGTCAGTGCAAGCATTTGTCAGTAATAGTGGAGCTCAACTCAGAACATAGGGACCTCAACGACTAACGGTGATCTTTACCACAAATCTATGACCACACGTCTGATACACACAGGATAACTGCATCTGTAGAAAATAAAACACAGTGAGGAGAAAACTATAGGTAATTGGGATGGAAAGCATGTACCTAAATCATATTTTGTTAAATATTTTGTGTCGCTACAAATTCTCTTTGGCCTGTGAATTTCACTCGAGAACTTTACTTATACTAAAGAACAGAAATTGTCTCGATTAGTGTCACACGGTTTAGCTATTTGTCGAGCAAATGCGGCATTCATTCATTCGTATTATTATCCTAACATAATATTATAAACACGAAAGTGAATTTATTTGTGTGTTTGTTTCGCTTTCACACTCAACGGATTTGGATGAAATTTGGCACAGGGGTGTTATTTCATTCTAATCCGTTTTGTCATGAACCATAGGAAACTTTTTCGGGATCGAGACTAACGCGGGTGAAACCGAGGGGCGCAGCTAGTAATCTATAACAATCATGTCATCCAGTTTTTGTCGGTAGATATTAATTCTAATAAACTGGCGCATAAAGAAACGAAATGGTCGCTTTATCTTTAATTTTTACTATTCTTTTTAGCTGTAATTAAAACATAATTAAAACTTTTAATGCCCTGGCCATCACATGGATCTACTTAACTGATTTTTGGGTGAAATTAATCTTGAAGATATAAGTCGCATCGTCAAGATTGGAGATTTTTTAAATTTTTTTGTTTAAAATTTTATGAATGACTTAATTCCTGAACCATTTTCTACCAGTCAACCTTAGGGTGATGCAGAGACAAACATAGCAGGTGCAACATAATTAATATATAACTCGATAAATAATAAATACTAATTAATACCTACTTATATAGATACATACATTATAAACAAAATAAACTTAGTCAGGTGAAATAACGACAGGTAGAGGAGAAAACGAATCCAGCAAAGTAGCTCAGGAATCATTCAGAGTTAAAAAAAATATTACTCTGAGGAAGATTAAAGAACGGGTGAATAAACTCCAAAGATGCGCGAAATGTGGAACGTGTTCATTTCGAAATCATAGACATTCCAGTTATATTTACATTATTATAAATGCCTTACAGCACTCTGATGGATTGTTTCCGTTTGTTATTTTAATGAAACGAAGTATTTGTCGTTTTGGATGAATCAGAAGTATTGAGTAACGTTTAGAAAAAAATGGTATCGTTATTCTACCACCAATCAATTTGCCTGCCTTTTTCCCAAATTTGTTGGGGTCGGCTTCCAGTCTAACTGGATGCAGCTGAGTATTTTACATGGAGTGACTGCCTATCTGACCTCCACAATCCAGTAACTGGGTAATACGATAAGACTGGTTAAGACCCCTTGATAAGACTGGTTGTCAGACTTTTGGGCTTCTGACGACCCGTAACGACTGATCCACGAATGACAGCCGGGACCAACGGCTTAACGTGCTTTCCGAGGCACGGAGGAGTCTCGGTATGTAAAGATGGTCATTGGTCACCCATTACGGGGAAACTCTTTTGAGCTCCTGACCAGAAGCCCAAAAGTCTGACGAGCAGTCGTACCCAGTAACTGGGATCTGATCTGGGACTGAGCGACTGCCTATCTGACCTCCACTCAGATAGGCATTCGATCCATGTAAAATACTGGTATTCAGATGCATCCGAATAGACTGGAAGCTGACCCCAACTTAGTTGGGAAAAGGCTAGGCAGATTGAATCATACATGGTTTCTAATAAAATGAAATAAAGAAAAGTTTTAATTGAACGACTAGAAAGTAAGAAGAGCCATTGTTTAAAACTATTTCAAAAAATTAAGTTTTTAATAAAACGGGATTACTTAACATTACTCCCAAATGGACCTTTACCTGCATTTAAAAAAAAACTCGCCATCCTTAGCGTCTGTATGCCACAAATTGCCTGTTAGCGTTTTCGCGTACCTCTAAATTGTCTCAGAAAGTTATTTTTTGAACTTTCAAAAGCCTCTTTGCGAGGAAACAGTTATTTTGAGCGCCAAATGAAATGAAACGCGCTTTTACATTTTTATACGAGTCAAACAAAACGCCGTTTCGGATTCGAGTACGCCGTTTCGTGTTCGGTTTTTTTAAGTTTTAAAACGCGGTTTCGATGACGTAGTTTGGGGCGTGATTGCTCTTTGAACTTTGAGGGCAGGAAATTTCGTACCGTAGATATTATTCGTAGGTAGAAAATAATGGATGTTTGTCTCGTGACCAGCATTTTTTATGGAAAAAGCGAAGAGAATAAATGCGTACACTTCTGTGAGTTTTGCCATAATCATTAATTGCTCGTCTTTTTACCCGGACGGCCAAGGAAGGATTATGTTTTTTTTAAGAGCGTTGTTTCTAAAAGTGGGCAACGTCACAAAAAACTGTCAAATATTTACCTGTTTTGATTATTTTGGCAATATTACTGTATGGAACTATGAAATATCGCTAACTGACTTACTAGAATATTAATAATGAATTGCAATTATAACACTGAATTTAAGTTGTAACCGGTTTTAGGTGTAAAAAAGGCATTAATTGGAAAGTTTCCGAATCCTTTTTTACAACTAAAACTAAATATTCGGTGTTACGATATTATTTATTGCATTTCATAATCAATATTTTAGTCCACTAGTTAGCTATATTGCCAAATTAATGAAAACAGCGAAATATTTGACATCTTTGTATAGGCAACGTTGCAAGTAGATGTCAAATATTTCGCTGTCAAACTTTCAGAATAAACGCTCGTAAATCTATTAATTCCAAAGTTTACTTGGGTTTAAAGAACTTTATTTCTCATAAGAACTTAAAACTAGCAGCTCGCTTATAATGAGATACATTATGTGATTTTAACTAGTACTAATATCATTGGAGCAGTGGTGGCCCAGTGGTAACGGCCACGACTTACGAGTTGTAGGTCGTAGGTTCGAACCCTGGCAGGCGCTTTACTTTGTGTAAATTATTTCATCGCCACTGCTCTCAAAACGGTGAAGGAAAAAATCGTGAGGAAACCGGCATGTCCTAGAAACAAAAATTCGAAGATATGTGACATCTACCAACCCGCACTGCTAATCTATACTAATATTAGTATAGATTAGTCGGCTAAAACAGGTTTTTTTATTTTTTTTGGATTTTTGGTTCTGACCCGTTGCGAAGGATTTATTTATTTTATTTACATACCTCCTATAAACAATCAATCAACAACAACAATGGTCTAGCATGCGTCCGTCTCATTTATTTATTTATCAGCCTTCTAATTTATTTCATTTTTATTTGGTCTGCAATACAATTTATACACAATCACACTAATTATGTAGGTATATATATATATAAATATAAATGTGTACTTCGTTATTATTATTATGTGACACTTATTTTGTTTTATTTTATTTAAGTAGGTATGCATACACACATCACAATATAAAACTGATTTGCATCCGTAACTTCACACTTTCGGGTCCGGTTGAAAACGAGAGTCAGGCACTAGTTGTCTGGCATTTTTGCTGAACCGGGCCTTTTTGGCGCAGCCGCGAGGCACACTCCCCTGATAATGTCCTTCTTTACCTTCTCAATTTGTTTCTTTATTTTTATTTTGTTATCTGCTGTATATTATGTATATTGTGTGCCTTTTAGTCTGTGCTGAATAAATGTATTTTCTTTCTTTCTTTCTTTCTTCTATTATAAAGTTGAAGAGTTTGTTTGTTTGTTTGTTTGAACGCGCTAATCCCAGGAACTACTGGTTGGAATTGAAAAATTATTTTTGTGTTGGATAGTCCATTTATCGAGAAAGGTTATAGGCTATATAACATCACGCTACGACCAATAGGAGAGGAGCATAAATGAAAAATGTTGCAAAAACGGGAAAAATTATTCCTTTTTGAGAGCTTCCGTTGCGTGCGCTGCGTAAACGGTTTAAGTTACGCAAATATCATGTATGATGGAATTGTTCCTCTTTAAACGTTCTAAAAAAAAGTCCGCGACAGCATATGTCTATCTTTTAAGATTGACTCAGTATAACCTTTTTTATGGTAAGGAGTTTTATCGACATAATATTAATACTTATTCAAATAAATAGTTTTAACATCAAGGGTATTTATGTAGCAGTAAAATACTTTTTAATTCATTCGAATCGGACATTTAATTTCGAAGATATCACGATATAAAAATGCAATACGCGAACCGTTCGACGCTGGGCGCCGCACCTCCGCGACGTTCCCTACTTTAGAGAGGAGAGGATGAGCACACGGGTAGACATGACCTGGAATAGGAAATAGGATACGTTTTATCCCTATATTCCCACGGGATGGACATCTACGCGGGTGAAACCGCGGGGCACAGGTAGTTTGTATATATAGAAGGTCATTCTTTATTTTTAACCAACTTCTTCAAAAAGGAGGAGGTTCTCAATTCGTCTGTATGTTTTTTTTTTGTATGTTTGTTACGCGATTACTCCGCCAATTATGAATCGATTTTGATGATTCTTTTTTTGTTTGGTAGGTCATGCTTCCGAGGTGGTCCCATATAAATTTTATTCACTTTGCTTGCGTAATTTTTGAGTTAGCTTCAATATTACGTATTTTTCCCACTTAGTTTATCTAGACGATATCCTGTTTGACTCCTTCACTGTTATTTTCATAGCAGGTAGTAGCATTCGGATTTGTGTAGGGTAGGTACCACAACTAAAAAGTGAAAAATAAAAACTTTTTACAGAAAAAAAAACAACAGACTTCCAAAAAAAACACAAAAAAAGTGTAAAATAACTTTAATTACTTCTGAAATTAAAGTTATTTTTCACTATTTTTGTGTTTTTTTGGAAGTCGGTTGTTTTTTTTTTTTTGTAATGTAATGCGCGTTTAGTTTGTGCAGAATAAACAATTTTTCTATCTTCTTTTCTTTAAAAGAACACTTTGTATTTAGAAAGAACGAAGTTTTTTCTAAGGGCTACCCCTTAGAAAAAACTTCATTTCTACACCCCCTGAACCGATTGAAATTCGAAGACAACAAATTGGCTACTTTACAATATTTATTATATTCGTAAACCACCGTAAAAGCGACTAACACATCCATTATTAGGAAACAATAACTTTCAGCTGCAAGCAAGCGTTTTTAAAGAGGCCACTCCACTTCAGACGATGTTGGAACTTTTCCAGCTTTTAGAGGAAAACACCATGTTTATGTATTGAATTTATCAAGTAATAAGCTGAACTCGTGTTTATGGGTAGTCGGAAATATGAAGCTAGTTAGGTAGTGAAATATGTATTTCACCCATCTAGAACTAAACAGAAGAAGGGCGTTCCGTTTAACCTGCGATAGTATAGCGACTAGACAGGCTAAAAAAAATATTACCATAATAAAAAAGTTTTTTAATTTTTTATAGTAAAATATTCACAAAAAATATTAAATTAAATTGATACGGAAAAGAAACACTCTGTACACGCGCACTTGTCACACTTGTGTTCTACGTTGAAATACAAGTGTGCGTATACAGAGTGTTTCTTTTACGTATCAAATGAATATTTCACTACATTATTTTAAAAAAGTTTTTTTTATTTTTTTTGTGCTAATATTTTTTTTTGCATGTATGGTTGCTATACTATTGCGGGCTAGCGGGAATGCTCTTTGGTAGTTAACATACTGTTTATTATAATTTCATAGGTCTCGAGTTCGAACCCAAGTCACTCACCTCTTACTTTTCGGGTTCATGTGCGTATTCTATAGTTAACACTTCATTCAAAAACGGTCATCGTGAGGAAACTGGCATGCCTGAGAGATATTTCGACGTTGCGGTCGCTCTATCGGTTAAAAAATCTTCTACCATCACGCGTAAAGGCAATGCTTGTACAGTCCCTAATCTTTCCCATAATAGACTATGGTGATGTGTGTTACTACGACCTGAATGCAGATCTACTCAATAAACTTGAGCGCCTTCTAAATAACTGCATTCGATTCGTTTTCAATCTTCGTAAGTACGGTCATGTGTCCGCGCACCGTTTACTTTTAAAATGGTTACCCATACGTCAGCGCAGAGAGTTAAGGGCGCTGTCTATGTTGTATTATATACTCGACAAACCCACTTCTCCTTCTTATCTGACTTGCCATGTTCAGTACCTATGCTCTGCCCATAGTAAAAACCTTCGTTCCACCAACTTGCTTCTCAACGCTCTGTTTTATTCACTCTTCTTTCTTCGTCCAGGCGGTATTTCTTTGGAATGCGCTCCCTCTGAATATCAGGATGGCAGCCAGTCGGTTATCTTTCAAAGTAGCGGCTCGTGAACATATTCGTGAGAAGTTGGCAGAATCAATGCGGCGCTGATTTGCTGGGCTTTTTTTTCTCCTTCACCGTTATTTTTTCCTGACAAAGTTTATTCTGTTTATATGTATGTATTTAAGTATATATGTATTACTATTTATCCTTTTTCGAGTTATCTATCCCTTATGTTGCACCTGCCATGTTTGTCTCTGCATCATAAGGTTGACTGGTAGAAAATGCCTCAGGCATTAAGTCCGCCTTTGTACAGTATTTTATTTTTTACTTGTGCATAAAGTTTTAATAAATAAATATTTCTCGACAGCATGTGAGCCAAGTCAGAGGCCTATTTTTTTCGTTCTTGTCCTCTTAAGCCCATGTCGTGGTCATGAATGATTCCTATAACTTAGGACCTCCCTGAGAGACAATTCATTAGACCTTGTAGGTAAAATATTCGAGCCATTTTTGAATTTCGAGCGTTATTCGGACAAAGTTATAGTTCTAATTACAAAAACTGACGTTAAACCCGAGTCTAAATTGTAAAATATTACCTATATCGTATTAAAAACTTTACATGTGTCAGAATGAAGTTCAAAATACATAATGCCTCGAAAATTTCGATTAAAGTTAGTACTCGTTTTATAATGAGACAGATTATGTCCGAGTTTCACTTTGAAGGGTACGAACACCGGTGAAATTAAGGTACAATTTTAACTTTGTCTCTGTAAGGTCTGGTTGTTCTGTTGTGGTCTGATCTGGTCTGTTTGGTTTTATATTTTGGTGTGGGTGTACTGAGTGTAGCACACATCTTAGATGGATGAAGTCTACGAGGTACATAAAATACTTATTACGCCATTTTTAACCGACTTCTTCTAAAAGGAGGAGGTTCTCAATTCGTCTGTGTTTTTTTTAATATGTTTGTTACGTGATTACTCCGCCAAGGTGGTCCCATATAAATTTTATTAACTTTGCTTGGGTAGTTTTTGAGTTAGCGTCAATATTACGTATTTTTCCCACTTAGTTTATCTAGACGATGTTTTCATTTTACTCCTTCACTGTTATTTTCATCAGCTAGTGGTATTCGAATTTGTGTGGGGTAGGTACCACTACTAAAAAGTGAAAAATAAAATCTTTTTACAAAAAAAAAACCGACTTCCAAAAAAAACCACTCAAAACTGAAAAATAACTTTAATTTCCGACTTTTGTCGGTGGCAAAAAATGAAAATTGAAAAGCAAAGACACCGACTTCCGAAATTAAAGTTATTTTTCAGTTTTGAGTGGATTTTTTTGGAAGTCGGTTTTTTTTTTTTTTTTGTTTCAGAGACAAAGTTCATCAGAGGGCACAAAGTGACTTTCCATCAAACATAAGAATCAAAAACCGGCCAAGTGCGTGTCAGACAACGCACAATGAAGGGTTTCGTTGAAATTGACATTTTAGTTGAAAAACTGGTTCCCCCATACTGAATTTATTGGAGAACATGTTTTTGCTACTGCAAATGTAAGTTGGTGGATTATTACAGCATGCATGGACATCACCCGACACCATGGGAGAGACGAGAAAAAAAAACATTCCCACTTTTCGTGTAGGAGATGTAGGTACTATAATAAAATAATATATTTTACTTGATAGGTATTTTACCACTTTGTCGTGCTTTATATTATGTATAATTATAATAATAATACCATTTATTTCAGGCGACACAGGGCCATAGAAATATAACTTAACCTAGACATACATATTATAAATCAAAAACTTGTGTTAATAAATAAGGCTTAAGACTATGTTAATAGCACTTCACTTAGCACTAGCTAGACTGTGCTGTCCTGTGGAACTTGTCCGCGGAAGCGATGGAACACCACGTCCTGCGGCCAAAAGTCTTCTTCCATGACGAGGGGCAGATAACAGTTCGGTACACGCACCACGAACGCCTTGAAGTTGACGTTCCGGTGCGATTCTAGCAACTGCACCCTCGGCGTATACCTGATCTTCTGGCGCACGTACTCCACGATGTCCTCCGCCTTAGCGGTGTAGTGCAGGCGGGAGATGTACACCGGTGTGTTTGGCTTTGCGGCACGAAGGTTCCCTGTGGGCTGCGTAGGAGCTTTTCCGCAGCGGTTCTTGTTAGTTCGTGATCGGCGCTTCCTCCTTTGCACCGTCACGAAACCGTCAACATCATCAGTCCTATCCGATGCCTTTTCTGGCATCGACTTGATATTTGGAGCGCCTGGGGCACTCACGGTGACGCCAGCGAAATCCCTTTGCCGGGGTACCCATACCCAAATACCCAATACCCAATTACCCATACCAAATTACAGCTTTCTAGTACTAAGATTCTCTGAGGTAAGCCGCGGGCAGATAGACAGACGGACATGGTGAAACTGTCTTCCTTCTTGAGTACGGAACCCTAAAAATCTTAATGTCAATCCTATTGAAAGTTGTTGTAGAAATACGAAATGCTTTGAAAGCGTTTGTCACTGGTTTAGTCCCTCAAGTTGGCGTTTACAACCCGAAATATCTTCATGGCAAGTGCAGTACCTACCTCAACTAATAAAAAAAACACTTCTACCACTATTTCCTTGTAACTTCGTAAGTAAACATAAGATGGGCTTTATCTCAAGCCTGCTAAACAATCGTGCTACTTTATATCTCTCTTGTACTCTAATTCGATTTTATAGCCTAACAGTAAAACTGTGACTGTCTTACACAGTGTAGGGACAACAGTAAGCTAACGTTTTTATGGTGCTACTATTATTTTAGTACCTGTGTTTTTATTGGCTGTGTTTATAGGATAAGGACAGTAAGGTAAGAAATATTGTGAAAATTGGCTGGAAAAATCACAAAGTATGATGGAAATAAGTTGCTAGAAGCGATCAGAATTACAAGCAAGTCATTCACACAAAACCCACATCTACAACTCACCAATACACACACACACACACACACACACACGCACACTGCAGCATTATTTAGAATTATTTGTTTTGTTCAATTTATTTTTATCTCTTGATAGTTCGCTAATTATTACGAATTCTGTCCATTTTCAAACATCCTTTTAAGATTTATAATAACTAACGCAAACCATGTCTCAATTTAAAATTTAAGATAACGCAACTCAGGCCCCCAAGATACAGGCGCTGCCTAGTTTGGGGACCACTGTTTTAATTACATGTTAAATATTCTAGTTACAGTAAGCATGCCATGTTATTATTTTTGAAATACTTTGTAACAATGGACCAATAAATTATTCTTATTCTTATTCTTATTTGTAAGAATTTTTATAATTTAAATTAATTTCATGATTGAGGCGCATTTACCAATGTTTTTTATTTTTATAAAAGGATGTCAATCTTATAAATGCTTTTCAAAGAACAATTACTAAGGGCTTTGGGAATAGCTTGGAAAATATGAATAGAAATCCTGTGCCAACACACTTGAAAATGCCAAAATTTTGATGATAAGATCACATTATCAAAATACTAGCCTTTTGAAATTCTTTAATCAGAGATTAATTTGGTTTGTAAAAATTACTTTAAAAACTAGAAATTATCCCACTGTTTTTTCCTACACTATGCACCCTTAGGCCGTCTCCACACGGACGTTAAGTCGCGATCGACGGCTGTAAATCTCGCTTCCCACAGATAAAGTAGATACGTGAGCTGCAGCCTAATACAACCATCTTCATTTCTCGGTTTACGAGACAACTCCGGTGGTATTTTTTATGTTCCGACCTTTTTTTTTTAATATCTATGAATCTATTAAGTAATAAGGTCTTCAGAAATTGGTGTGGTTCCGTAATTTTGGTTATGGTCAACCTCGGTTATTTTTTTTGGTAATAAATGGTATTATTAAGAAAACTGGCCAAGAGCAAGTCAGACTCACGCACTAAGGGGTCCGTATAAATAATAAAATAACTGTACAAATCTACAATTATTTTAGCTTACCATAACTTTCATTGACGAGCTATTGTAACACGTCATCATCAACATCATTTCAGCCGAAAGACGTCCACTGCTGGACATAGGCCTTCGCCACTTCGACCGGTTCTGTGCTTCCCGCATCCAGCAAATTCCTGTAACCTTCAGGAGGGAAGGTAGCGGTCAAGGCTACGGTGAGGCAAGGGGTGCTAAAAATCCCCGGAAGTAACACGTATTCTGTGAAAATTCCAACTTACTAGAGTTCAAGATACAGCCAAGCACAGCCCAGCCCTGTGTGACAGACAGATAGCCAGACAGACATCGTGGCGTAGGCGTAGAAAATGGGTTCGTGACATGGCTACGGAACCCTAAAAAAATTGCTGAAAAATAAACTATGAAAATGATAAATTATTTTCTAAGTTGGTAATTTAACTTAATTATAAATATACTTGAAGATTGAGTGGATAGGTACTTCAAAAGATCTTAATGAGATGGTAATTTGTGGTGTTTACTGAAATATTTTTGCATATTAAAGTAATCGTTCTCGGAAGTCGAGAAAAAAAATCCTTGAAATAATTATGGATTTTCACAGAATTAATAAAAAGCTAAATCCTTCGCTCAGCTTTGTGAAACTTCAGAATTTTAATAACATTCAATGAATAATGTAATCTTAACTAATATTATAAATGAGAAAGTTAGTTTGTTTGTTACGCTTTCACGCTAAAACGGCTGTACAGATTTAGATGAAATTGGGCACATGGGTAGACCATGACTTAGGTTAGGACACAGGATACTTTTATCCCGATATTCCCACGGGATCGAGATGTATACGGTTGAAACCGCGGGGCGCAGCTAGTTCTAATAAATTAGACACAAAAAATCTTCGCTCAGCTGTGTGAAACTTCAGAATTTTAATAACATTTAACAAATTAATGTAATTCTTACACAAACTAGAGTGAGAGAAAGTTTGAATCTAATTATGAGTTTCATTACAATTTAATTATAGTGAAATAAACTCAAGTAAATTATACAAGCTCACACTAACATATTCTAATATTATGTACTACAATTTAATTAAATATAACCGGCGAAACGTAGGTATACCATAGATCCACCTCTGCCGAATCCTTCGGGGATTACAGGCGTGAAGTTATATTATATTAAGTACAATTCTGCTTGCGCGATACAGAATTTTGCGTGACGTCAGTGGGATGCGTAGTTCGCATGTGGCGATGTAGATGCTGCCACAGGCTAATAAATATAAAATCGTTTCGCTGCAAAAACCCTTTACCATATGGGACATTAAACCTATCTTCACAGCTTCGAAAAGCACCATAACACATTATAAATCACAATTATTATGCTTTAAGCCCTTATTATCCTATAACAGTAAATTAAAAATTACCGAGTCCCAACCGTAAATGACGACACGGTATCGACAACCGTAAATTATCGAAAATACCGTAAAATTTGTATATATCAAAATTTATAAAAATTTACGACCACACCGCGTATTAACGAAATTGTGTGTACAGATCGTGGGTTCGTGGAAGTGACTTTGAGCGTGGTATCTTGTGATACCGAAGCGTAATTTTTAGTATCTTTTACATGTATTTGGTCTTAGTGTGAAAGATCTACCGATGTACTTCGCCGGTGGACGATTTTGCGATCAAAAGAAAGTTATTCGGAGGACATTAATCAAAAGTTGAGAGATTTAATTTTTTATAGCATACGTATTGAAATTCATTTATTTGCAAATATGAGGAAACAATTATGTATGTAGTTGTCATACGATCATTGTAACAATTTTCGATATTACCCTATTGGTAACGCCTAAACTTTTCAGTACACAGATAAACGAAACAAATGCCTAATTAAAATTAATGTCTTTTAGTGTTAATTATTTGTCTTATTGTCTTGTTAAAGGTTTATTCAGCTTTACAAAAAACCTGTTGTACCTCACGTAGGCACTGTGTAATTTCTAGGCCAGTAACGATATCTTAAAACCTCATATTTTATTTATCATTATGGTAATTGCCTCTTCCAGGGTTGAAGTGCTTTGAAGTGGTATCCTTGGAATAGATCACGATATATTTTTTGGTAAAATATAAAGTTGGATATTATTAGGTCACCGAAATGCTTTTTTAATAGAATCCTGTACCAAAAGGTTATTTTGCTAACCAATATTAAAAATGTAGGCAAGAAAGATTATGTAGCAAATCAGAGGATATTATTATTTTCGCAATTTTCCTTCACTATGGGCTTAATTTTTTTTTTTTTTTTAACTGTCGTGGGACAAAGAGACAGTTTGCTGGAAAGATACTTTTCAACGGTTTATGGCTCTCGTAGATTACATGCAACAGATATTTATTAGCCAAGGAAGTGTTCCTAGAAAAGATTTTTAGGTATGTAGCCAAAACATAAAAAAGTAAAAAAAAATATCTTTAATTTTTCTCCGAACTGTCGAGTCCGATTTTGATGCCGTTGTAATAAAAAATTATCGTACACGTGTACTATCATATTATACTAACCACATCTCTGTACGTTCATGGCCAACTTTCAATACAAAATTGTTCATTATTTTTTATCAAGAGAAATACTTACACCAGAAATACTCGTGAAAAAAGTCGTAGGCAGAAGTTTGTGATATAGAGTATTCTATATTTAGAAATGACTTTTTTTGATAGCTCTCACACTGGTTATAAGACGTCGTTACGCATAAACTGTGGGCGTGTTGCTGGGGACTGGGGTGTGTTGCTGGGGAGGTTTTTGCGCCTTTTTTTACATAACATCACGCCTGTAAGCTCCGAAGGGTTAGGCAGAGATATACCTTAGTACACCCGCAGTTGGCAGTTAATATTTAAGTCCCATGTAATAGGGGGTAAGCCTATTGACATCAACCGGGCACAAATGCAGACTCCGGGCTGCTACTGAGAAATTCCAGATGAAAATATTCAATAACACTTTTCTGGGAATCGAACCCGGGACCTCATGCTCAGCAGTACTGTAGCGTATGTGTAGGAGATTCTTTTTTTCTTTAGCTAAAACAAAAGAAGTTATGGAGAATGGGTGAATATACTTAGATGCTAATTTGTTTTTTTTAACTGAGCCTGTCAAATTTGAGTGCCAACCGCAAGTCACTTGTTGCAGCGCTGGAATTCCTATAGGGCCCGAAATAGTGAGGTATTCCACTCTTAGCACTCATTTCAAGGACAAGTGCTGTTGAAATCAGTGCTAAGAGTGATTTTTTTTCTATTTCGAGCCCTATATACCAGCGTTCCGACACTTATTTTTAAATGTCGCAGCATCATGCTGAGATAGGAGCCTTTTGGCCTCGTATAGGACTTTTGTTTTTATTTTCAATTTTGTTTTAATTTGTGATTTTTTTTTATAAATAATTTTTCTTTCTTTCCTCGAACGAGTATTTGAATTTGACAGCGCTCTGAGAGTGGAGACCAGTGAGAGTGGGTGGGACTATGTTTTATATAAATATGTAGTGATTCAGCCGCAGTCTTGCAAATTACCACTTCCGATTTGTTTAACATTGTAGTAACAAGCGACATTCGGACGGGTCCCGAGTTTTTCCAACTATAATTATTATTTATTAAAATAATTCTTACTGAGTACAATGAGGAGCTCGTGGCTAAGTAATAACAGCCGCACGGGTCGATCCGACAGGTTAAGCTGCGCTTGCCGGGGTTGGTCCGTGGATGTATACGCTTTTATAACAAACTTCCCATTGACATTCGAAACTTACCCATTAAAAGATTTAAAAGCTGCATTAAAACCAAACTTTGTAGAAAACATTCTAAATAATCTGAAATTTTATAGTACCCTTACTATAAAATTTCAGATTATTTAGAAGACAAAAAAACATGGGATTGAGCTGCTCGCTCTGCTAAGCATTGTAACATTTCGAATAATATGGAAAATCATCACAGTATATCAACCAGTTTTATTTACAAATTGACATTATTGAATATTCTATACAAAATGGCATGATTACTTTGTAAAGTATTTTATTAATGTGAATGTGAGGACTATGTGAATTTTTATTTTTATTCGTTCTCATTTAATTTTATCGATGGTCTGGCAATTTGAGAATTTTATGCGGCCTACCCAAATGTCCTTTCTTTGGTATTGTTCGTCGAGTCGCTGAGCTCCTTAAGTTCTGAGTTGAGCTCCGCCATTACTGACAAATGCTTGCACTGACTGGACAGGTCCACTCAAATCTGTGTGGTTCTTTCCTCAAAAGACCATTTCAGACTCGAATTTACATGGTCCTCATATGGCTTGATCAAGATTATGTCTGGACTTTAAAAGAGACTGTGAGTGACCTCTGAGTTTGTTTCGGCCTTTCTTCTCAGAGTAGTCAGATAGGAAACGCCGACCTCATCTAGCTTATTTTTAATATTTTTTAATATGACGTGTAAAAGTGATTCCAATATCCTATTTACAGAATAAACAATTTCATTTCATTTAATTTTCATTTCATTTCATGTGTGACCATCTTTACATATCGAGACTCCTACGTGCCTCGGAAAGCACGTTAAGCCGTTGGTCCCGGCTGTCATTCGGTGATCTTTGGCAGTCGTTACGGGTCGTCAGAAGCCCGAAAGTCTGAAAACCCGTCTTACCAAGGGGTTTCGTATTACCCAGTTACTGGGTTGTGGAGGTCAGATAAGCAGTCGCTCCATGTAAAATTCTGGTATTCAGTTGCATCCGGTTAAACGGGACCCCGACCCCGATATAGTTGGGAAAAGGCAGGCAGATTTTGATTTTACTGAGTACAATACTGTTTATTAGGTAAAATATATACATTTACATTGGGTAACTTATTATAATAAAATAACTAAAACTAAAAAAACGAACTAACTATACCAATAAATATAAAAACAAAGGGACCCTTAGGCGTCGAAGTATTCGTCCGCATCGCTGTCAACCGCAAACGTGCCGTGAAGACTGGCAGCATTGCCACGTTGAATGGCAATGCTAATTCTTTAGCCAAAGAACAAGACAGCCCTCAGAGTGCTTAGACAAGTGACAATCGCTTCGAAAGCGTTTCGTATTTCTACTTACGACTTTCAACAGGATTGACATAAGCTTTTCGATAGCTTATGTCAGTCCTATACATTTTTGATTTTCCATCATTGTTATCGCTGATGGAATGTCACTTTGTCTAGGGTTCTGGTCACGTGAAATATCGATCAGTACCATACTTAGTTTTTACAAAAAATAAAAAACCACACGGACAAAATGCTTTATAAAAAACAATCTGTTTACTTCTAAAAATGACTGTGTAGTTAAATCATATTTTCTCGGAAGAATGACGTAACCCGCAAATGTGTGAAGTGGCAAAAAAGTTTAAAAGTAACTAATGGCGCGGTGCCAAGTGACAGCATTCCACTATGTCTAGACGAGGAGGTCGGCCATTTTGAATTTACTGTCACCGTGTGCGGAATGTTTGGTTAGGTTTTAAAAATTGTTTATTAGGCTATGTGGGTTATTATTGTGGGGTACACTTTACCGAAAATCATCTGCGTAGCGTTTGACCAACTATGTTGGCGTAGGCTTCCTGTCTAACCGGATGCAGCTGAATACTCAGAATTTTACATGGAGCGACTGCCTATCTGATCTCCTCATCCCGAGGCATGGAGGAGTCTTGCTATATAATGAATGGTCACCCATCCACGAATCGATCGCGGGAAGTGTAGCTTAACCTTCAATCGACCCAAACTTTGATAAGCAAAATGAGTACCAACTTAAATTGTTCGTATATTCAAATCACAACTAGCATTCTTAGACAGTTGTATGAAATTGCTATAACAATAACAGGAAGGAAGAGGAAGGAGGTCGAAACTAAAAAATATATAATCAGAATAGTGATCCTTGTTAAATACCTAATAGTTAATAAACAGAGTAATGAAAAATAAATAAAGAAAATAAATTTCCCATCGAGACAGGCGATAATTAAAACAACAATGTTTTATTTAATCAGATGTTTTAATTATTCAACAACACAATTATAATTAATCCCTAATTAATAGACTTGTCAACATTCCAAGTTTTCAGTTGAAATGCGTTGGTTTTTGGTAAAGTTTTAAATACTGGGTGTTAGGGTAGACACCGTTATCCTTGAAACTAGTAGTTTGGTGTCATCTATAATATACTTTTTCTATGTTATGCGGAGTTAGTAGCAAGGATAAGGATTTAAATTATGATTAAAATCGTTTCTTATGTATCTGTGAACGGTTTGTAAAGTTTTTTTTAAACAAAGTTCTATAACGTGGGTTGTACTGGCAGAAAATGTAACGCTAAAAGTGTTAATACTTGCGACTGTCTTCTTCTAATTCGAAGAGAAAGAAAGATAAAGAGAACGTAGGCAGAAAATAACAAAAGAAAAGTGGAAAGTGATTACAGTGTCGTGGGATAAAATTGTACACATCGGCCCGAGTACTGGAGAGAGAATAAAAGTTAAAATTAAAATTTAAAAAACCCCCGACAAAAACAAAGCATTTAAAAAGTAAAAAAATAATATGTATTGGCCCTTTAAGTTTAATATAAAAGTTTTAGGTAATATTTTGATCCAAGCGTCGTCGCGTCGGGGGACGGCTAATGAAAACGCCAACATACACTAGGAATAATGAATATATGCTATTGTAGAAAGGATAGCTGCTGTTAATTTCCTATTTTCATGAGCCGTCCCCCGACGCGACGACGCTTGGATCAAAATATTACCTAAAACTTTTATATTAAACTTAAAGGGTCAATACATATTATTTTTTTACTTTATAAATGCTTTGTTTTTGTCGGGGGTTTTTTAAATTTTAAATTTAACTTTTATTTCCAGCTTTTTAAATTTCATATTATATTACTAGTAGAAACGATACGATCAACACGCGGCTCGCCGAAATCTGCGTAGCTGTACGTACTTATACCACAGTGACGCTAGTTACTAATTTAGTCTCATTTCTCTTTCCTACTCTATCATCAGAACATGATCACCATCCATCTGTAACCTATTTTTTGAGACCTTTCCAATGAGCCCAAACACGATACCTCTGCTGTAAGTTGGTGAGGGAGTTGGGTATCCTGCATCCAGGTGATGCTGCAGCATCAGTTCCAGGTTACTATATTCTTGTAATTCATCATTGAAGTAACAGAATTCTAAATTTCCAATCGATTAGACCTGCGAAAGATGCTCACATCCATTCATCAACTAGAAAAGAGCTGATAATCTTCAAACGGCTGAACCGATTTTCTTGAATCATAGCTAAGAACACTCTCGATCAAGTCACCTTTCAAACAAAACAAAAAAAACCAAAATCGGTTCAGCCGTTTGGCAGCTACGATGGAACAGACAGACACACAGATACACAGATACACAGACACACAGATACACAGATACACACGTTAAACTTATAACACCCCTCTTTTTCAGTCGGGGGTTAAAAAGTGTGACTTTGGTCAAAATAAAAATCCAAGATGGCGGCTGCGATTTTTTTTATTCTTTTCGTCATTGGTGTCGTTTTCATAGTTTTCGAGGGTGCTAACTCTTTCCATACATTACTTACAATTTATTTCATTTGACCAAGAAAACGAAGAAAAAAATTTATTTACAAAGTGAAAAAAATTGCAAAAATGAAAGATTTATTTCAAAAACATTTCAGTAAAAAGGATAAAAAGAAATAAACATCTGTTCCTAACATTGAAAACCCCTTTGAAAATCATTCTTTTAACATTTTTCCACATTTTTAACCCAATTTGTTACATCAAAACCATTTTACCTACTTAACATTCATTTGAGTCTAACTTTCGTGATGAACTGATGAAAAACAAAATTATTAAACAAAATAAGATTTTACTGAAAATTGTCGCTTTGCGAAAGTCCTTTAATTAGTAATTAATTTTATGTTAATTAAATATTTATTTGGTTGTAAAAAAGGATAATTAATTAAGCTAATGAATGGTTCATTATTTAAAAAAATAAAACCCTAATGACCCTAATGCCATTATAACTGTTCTTATAGGTAATAGTTTAAATGTTAAAAAAGATGATATCACTGACAGTGTCACCGAGCTACTGAAGTTAAATTGTAAGAAAATAATATTGTGTGCTTTTCCATACTTTGAGCACTTGTCAAATAGGCAAAATAACTTCATTCATATATTAAATAATTACATGCATTTTTTAGTTAGTCACCATAGTGACAAGTTTATATTTTTTGACACCAACATTTTTGTTGATAAGCTTAGGTCGACTAGGGATACTGTGTATCTGCCCATTAGTTTTAGACGTCAAATAGCTAGGCTATTAGCTTTTAATATTAACCCAGACATAATTAGTATGTCGAAGTCATGTTTAATTAGCACCACAATTAGTAATAGTACTAATGATAAGGTGTTTCAAATTAGTAATTTAAACTAGTTTGTAAGACAACAGAAGGTACCAATAGCAGTATAGTTGCACTTAATAACAAAAAGGTATTTTCTAGCACTAACAAAGGTAACTGCACAAAAGGGGCTAAGCAGAAATCCTTGAAATTATTTCATCAAAATATTCAAGGTTTTTCTTCCAAACAATTGGAAATTGAATTGTTTTTAGAAAAAACAATGTTTGACATTATTTGTTTAACTGAGCATTGGTTAAAAGACTATGAAATGTTTATTAATTATGAAAATTATAGTGTGGCCAGTTGTTTTAACCGAAAATCAATGCTGCGTGGTGGTTCACTAATCTTAATTAAAAGTTGTATTAAATCAAAAACCCGTAACGACATAGTTGAACTATCGGTTGAACATAGCATTGAGCTGTCTTGTGTTGAGCTAGATAAGCATGTTATAGTGTGCGTTTACAGACCCCCAAATTATCAAAACTACTCTTTATTTGAGTCAGTAATGGAAGATGTTTTGTCAAAACTTGCAACTGGGAATAAATCGGTAATTATCTGCGGGGACTTTAATATTAACATTTTAGAAAATAATTCTAATACCAGTAGATTATTAAATTTGTTTAAATCCTTCAACTTGTCAAATGTGTTTGTAGAGCCAACCCGAATAACTACGACTACTGCTACATGTATTGATAATGTGTTTTGTTCCTGCGACTATTTAGATAAAGCCATCGTTAATTATCTCCCTTCTGATCACAGTGGGCAAACAGTAACTTTTGAATCCAACTTACCCATAAAAAAAGTGCAGATACAATTCAGACCAGTTACCGCTGTTAATTTAAATAAATTTAATAGCACTTTAGTTTGTAAATTAAGTAATCAGGACCTTTCAATAAACAATGTCAATATTCTGTATAAAGAATTCTTTTCGGTAGTCCAAACCGAGTTCAATAATACTTTTAAGAAAAGCACTAAAACTATCAGCCCTAAGTTTTTATTTAGTGATTGGGCAACTAAAGGACTCAGGAAAAGTAGGGAAAGACTTTTCGAACTGTATGGCCTTAAGCCTTATATTAACACGGGAAATTTTAATAAGTATGTTGCTACTTATTCTAGAACTTTTAAGAGCACTTGTAAGGCAGCTAAAGCCTTATACATTAGCAACAAAGTTAAATCAGCGGACAATAAAATACAGACGGTTTGGAAAATTATCAATAATGAAACGAATAGGAGCAAAAAGCATAATTCCGATTACACACTGGAGACGTCAAGTGGTGGTCTCATTTGCGATAGCAAAGAAGTGGCTCAAGAATTTGTACATTTCTTTTCCAGTATCCCACTTAAAACTACTGAAACCTTAAACTCCTCGCCATCGCTCTCTTTTGATTTAGTAAGGGCGAACGTTCCAGCCTGCCTGATTGATTTTAACTTTAAGCATATTAACCCCGTTACAGTAATAAAAGCTTTTAAGCAAATCAAGATCAAATTGACCGAGGATCTTTGGGGAATGTCCATTAAAGTCTGTACCTCCATAATTGAGACCATAGCGCCTTACTTAGCCTTAATATTTAATTTGTGTGTGGATCAAGGAGTCTTCCCGGATTTAATGAAATACAGTAAGGTAATACCACTTTTCAAATCCGGGGACAGTAAAGACTCCAATAATTATAGGCCCGTATCCGTGCTGCCGGTTTTCAGCAAGGTGTTTGAAAAGGTAATGCTGAATCAAATGCTCAATCATTTTAACACAAATAAAATCCTTCACGACCAACAGTACGGTTTCACCAAAGGACGTTGTACGACTGACGCCGGTGTAACCTTATTAAGACACATTTTTAACGCGTGGGAAGAAGCCCAAGACGCCATAGGAATCTTTTGTGACCTCTCCAAGGCATTTGATTGCGTCGATCACGAAACCTTACTCTTGAAACTTGAGCATTACGGACTAGGTAAACTTGCGCTCAGTTTAGTAAAATCTTATTTAAATGATAGACAACAGCAAGTTCAAATAAACGGTATCAACTCACTAGGTTTAAAAGTAAAAATGGGTGTTCCACAAGGCTCGATTTTGGGTCCTTTCCTCTTTTTAGTGTACATTAATGATCTACTCCATTTATTAAAAAATCAGCCACACATGGTGTTATTTGCTGACGATACTTCCTTAATTTTTAAGGTAGATAGACGTGCTACAAATTTTGACGAAGTAAATAACGCCCTACTGCAGGTCCAAAATTGGTTCACTGCTAATAATTTAGTATTAAATGGAAAAAAGACTAAGTGCATAAAATTTTCTTTACCAAATGTCAAAAGTAGGGATTGTGAGATTATATTGAATCAAGAGAAACTAGAATTCGTCGATAAAACTGTTTTCCTGGGGATCACGCTCGACTCAAGGCTACAATGGGGTCCTCATTTAACATCTCTTGCAGGACGGCTGAGTTCAGCAGCATATGCTGTCAGAAAAATCCGTCAATTTACTGATGTAGATACCGCGAGGCTAGTCTATTTTAGTTACTTTCATAGCATAATGGCTTACGGTATTTTACTATGGGGACGGGCTGCAGACATCGAGTCTATCTTTATTCTGCAGAAAAGAGCGATCAGAGCCATTTATAATCTACGCAGGCGCGATTCTTTAAGGGAACTGTTTAAGGATATTAACATCATGACGGTACCTTGTCAATATTTATATATGAAAACATCTTGCACGTAAGAAAAAATTTACATCTTTTTAGTAAAAGAGGCGATAGACATAATTATAGTACTAGAAATAGGGACTTATTAGTTCAACCAGGTTTCAGACTGGCTAAAGTAGACTCATCTTTCATGGGGTACTGTTTAAAATGTTACAATAAAATCCCTCCCCACATACTTCAACTGAATGAGACGAAATTCAAAACTTGTATAAAACGCACACTATGTAGGCAGGCATATTATAAGTTGGAGGATTACATCTCTGATAAAAATGCTTGGCTTAATGCTGGTCCTGCTCCACAACCACAACTAACTAATTAACATTCGAAAATGCTGTTGGAGCTGCTGAAGATTGTAAGACTATCTTTGCATTGTATAAACTCAATCTCTCCTTTGTATTATATAATTGCACAGGTGTGAGTACTATGTACTATAGAGCTACCATTTACCGGGTATTTTGTCTTTCATTGACTTGAATGTGCCCTGGCGGCTGGGAATGTCATGCTCACTCAAATGTCTCGCTGGTGGTGGCGTATGTGTTGGATCATTTAGCTCCCTTCAAAATGGTTGAGCTGAATGGTGCTGATCCATGCGTCATGTTCGTGAACGGGCGCCGTCAGTTGTGACTGGTCATTTCTTAGCTGCCATGGCTTATTTTAATTTTTGAATTGTGCTTATTTTGTAATTGCGGACGCTTTTAACGTGCTTTCTACATTGTTCTCACATGTATAATTTCAACATGAATAATGTAACCATTATATTGTAACAATATTTTGATTTAAAAGAGTGTCCATGGAGTTTCTTGCCCGTTCTTCTCCATAGGTACCTACTACGCTTTGGAATGGGCAACTAGCTTCATATTTCTGACTGACTGACTCCTTGACAATTCAAAAGTGCCTGTAAATGGTTTAATTGAAATAAATGCTTTGAGTTTGAGTTTGAGTTTGAAAAAGTTTTCATCGAACATTAAATTACTCGCAGTTATCTCGAAAAAAGCGGCCTAGTGCGATTGGGCCTCCCACAGGACAAGGCCGCTTTGGCCTCCCACAGGAAGGGTACCGTATCACCGTTCAATATTTACTTACCCGGTACGACCTACGTATATTTATTTATTTATTTAAACTTTTCGCACTCAAAACAAAAGGTACAAAGGCGGACTTAATGCCCTAGGCATTCTCTACCAGTCAACCAAGGGTGGTGAAGAGATTAGATGGCAGGTGCTCTGTTTGAGAGGAACAATGAAAAAAAAAAAAATAGTCATAACGCAATAGATAAAACAGGTTTTACAGTATAAATAAGCTATAAGCTTATCATACATATACTTACATACAACGTTACGTACGTTACGTACTTACGTTTCTATATTATGTACAGTCACGGACTTCAATTGATAAGCCACCTGGCACTGTTCGTATTTTAGCCGTGTAATGGAAATCGGGTTTATTCGGTTCCCGACACGGAAATTCATAATGTCTTCGTATTAGCAGAAGAAAATTATATTTAATTACTACTGGTTGGCTAACCTGAGAGCCAGAACTACAAACTTGACAGCAGAGTGACTACCCAAAGTCAACCAATTGCAGGTCTAGCAACAGTAACCTAGCAACGGTAACCTAGCAACGATAGTAGCAATAGTAACGTTATCGTACGGAGAAATATTAATAGTCATTTCGACAACTTCGAAATTAACGTCTCTGACATCGACATTTCAATTGTCACTGTCTTCAGATAAATGTTTTCAGAATAATCGAGTTAATGAGCTCTGATTCAAAGGAGGTCAGTATCAAATAGATTGGATAATCTTAATGCAACATTTTTTTTTTTTTTTTCATTGAGAACTTATTAGTCAACCTCAATGGATAAGACTATTTCCGATTATAAGTAATTAATTTGTCATCTTATTTACGAGCGTCCGGTTTGAGTTCGTGTTTAATCGTGTAATCTCGTGAATGTATGAAACTGTAAAATTGAAATGTTTGAAGGTGGCTTATAAAATTAAAGTCCGTGGCTGTACCTACCTATTGCCATTAAAAATAACGTTTCTTGTATGAATTACCCTATCGAATGACTATTTTATAAAACCATGACATTTGAGGCCAATTCTAACTTAAATTATATAATACGACTCGTATTGATGATTCTAATGATTAAAATTCTGTAAATTCATATCTGTTATAGTCGCGAATAATATTTTGACCATCATACAACCTAACACTGACCTGAAAATTGCAAAATACGTTAAAAAAAAATAATTCGCGAGCTACTTTACCGCATTCCCCTTAAGGTTGATGCGCTAGGGTGGCTGACGATTTCCGAAATTTTCATTCAATACATTTACATGAACTTAGAGAGTTGTATTGCTGATTCTAATGTTTATAATTCTGTAAATCCATATTTGTTACGGCCGCTAATAATATTTAGATCAACAAACAACCTGATACTGACCTGCAAATTGCAAAAAACGTAAGAAAATTTGAATTTCGCGGGCTACCCTAGCGCATCCACCTTAAGTGACTTGTCTAAGTGCGGCAGTTAGAATCGTAATTGAAATAAATGTTCAAATATAAAAGCTCTTCAAATAAATAGAGAGAGGCTTAAGACACTCAAACCCAAAGAATAAAAAGCCTTCGCCCAATAGACCAGTATTTAATCAAAAACCGGCCAAGTGCGTGTCGGACTCGCGCACGAAGGATTCCCTGCCATTATCTATAAAAACTGCAAAAAAAATCACGTTTGTTGTATGGGGGCTCCCATACAACAAACGTGATTTTTTTTGTTCCTTAAATATTTATTTTATTCTGTTTTAGTATTTTTTGTTATAGCGGCAACAGAAATACATCATCTGTGAAAATTTCAACAATCTAACTATCACGTTTCATGAGATACAGCCTGGTGACAGACAGACAGACAGACGGACGGACAGCGGAGTCTTAGTAATAGGGTCCCGTTTTACCCTTTGGGTACGGAACTCTAAAAACAAATTAAATGAATCCTATAATTTGATCCCCCACCTTTCAAGAAGGAATCAATTTGATATTTGTAACAATTTTCCTTGTTTTTCTTCCGTATTTTCTGAGTAAACATCAATAAGTATTGATAAAGATAATATTTTTTAGGTAAAAGAGAGATATTATTTAATAGGGCAACCTTTCCTGTTTGTTTATCTGGCTCACCCCTTCTCGGAAATTGTTTATTGGATACAGGATAAGTTTCTGAACAAGAATCTCTATGGGTACTCTATTCTTAAGCAACTATGCGAATATTCCCGATCAGTAACACCTTGTCTTCGAGGAGCTCGTGGCTAAGTAATAACAGCCGTATGGGTTGATCCGTCAGGTTAAACTACGCTTGCCGGGGTTGGTCCGTGGATGGGTGACCATCTTTACATATCGAGACTCCTCCGTGCCTCGGAAAGCACGTTAAGCCGTTGGTCCCGGCTGTCATTCGTGGATCTTTGACAGTCGTTTCGGGTCGTAAGAAGCCCGAAAGTCTGACAACCAGTGTTAACAAGGGGTATCGTATAACCCAGTTACTGGGTTGTGGAGATCAGATAGGCAGTCACTCCATGTAAAATACTGGTATTCAGCTACATCCGGATAGACTGAAAGCCGACCCCAATATAGTTTGGAAAAGGCTAGGCAGATTGATATTATAGTAACATACCTTGTCGTCAAGTGCACTATGCAAGCGCACCCAAGGACAACCCCCAGTTGGCGCAGGACTATTTTGCAGAACATGGATGCAAAACATATTGGTTTGGGTGGCTATAGTGGTTTGGTTTTATTGTTTACTAGTTGCACCCCGCGGTTTCACCCGCGTTTCGTCTCGATGTCGTGGGAATATCGGGATAAAAAGTATCCTATGTGTTAATCCAGATTATAAATTATCTGTTTGCCAAATTTCATCCAAATCCATTCAGTATTTTTTACGTGAAAGAGTAACAAACATCCATCCATCCATCCATACTTACAAACTTTCGCGTTTATAATATTAGTTAGATTGTTATCTCTGAATTTGTGCCCGGTTGGTGGCAATTGGCCATATGACATGGGCCTTAATATAATTGGCGAAATGTTGATTTTACTGTAGATATACCTCTGCCTAACGCTACCGAGAACATATGCGTGATATTATTACGTAACTAGTGTTTAAATTAAATAAAAATGTAACAGGGCTTTTCTCAAATCCGCATCACCGTATAAAGATATACCCCCACAAATGCAAACGCCCCGTCCCTTTTAAAACCGCAGTCGCTCTCGCCCTCGGGTGGTACTCGACGGTACTTCTAACACTCGCACGGCACTTGTGTGTGTGAAGTGGCCATTACGCTCGCTACTATGACATATTGCTTCTTTGTTTTAGAGCCAGCGAGGGAATATTTATAGAAAAATATGAATTTAGTGTCGTGTTTTGTTTTTGACGGGGTTTTGAGGAGTTTGTGGCCCATAAACTCCTTGAAACACAAACATCATGTGGGATTTGTTTATGTTATTTATATTTTTGTTTAAAAGTTAACTGTCTTGTGTTTTTTTTATAGTTGACCATCACCAGCACAAAAATGCTCAACAGCCGGTGTACTCTGCAAAATCTCACAGTGAAAACTTATGCGAAGTGAGCTGTCATTCCATCATAATTATGACACTTCACTTCACCAAATTTTCACTCGCGTAGCATGACCACCATAGAAACGGGTTTAACAAAATGACAGATACCTACTGTTGACGGTTTAAGAAATTTATTTCGCTCAAAAATAATTTAATAAATTCACTCCTATGAGGAAAAACATTAATATTAATTAAGACAAGCGACGGTGTCGCTTGGTATAAACTAAAATTAAGTTATAAAAAACGGTAAAAACAATACAGGTAAACAATCACAATCTGATGATGAACTTTAGAAAATAATCCAGTATTGTGAATCATCACAAATAGTCAGGGTTAATGCCAAAATATTGATTTGTATATTATGTGCATAGATAGATAATCATCCTCATGCGACACTTGTAACAAAAAGAAAGTTTTCCAGTTCCCTCTTCTTCCCAATAATTCGGGGCCAGCAACTCATAAATAAATTAAAGAACTTGCTCATAGTTCGGAGCAGGCTGACTTATTTATGAGTTATTAAGTAATCAGATTACAAAACTACTGCGTAATTGATTCACGCGGTTTATTCCTTTGTTGTCTAATTGATCTACTATCTCACTATTCTTTAAATATTGTTAAAAAATCAGTTGTTATCCTTATAGTAATCGTAAGAACAAATGCCGCCTGTGATACAGGTTTATCTCTAAGTATTTCTAAAATTATCAGTTTATCACTGTATTTTACATTTTTTTTTAAATTATTTATTTTGTATCTACATAACATAAGTATTACATATTTATATGTTTAAATATTTTTCTAAAAACATTTAAAAATATAGAAATTAGTAGCCCACCGGTATCACAGTGGTTCGAAATCGACGCTCCGTGGACATTGAAATCAAAATTTCTTTCGACGAGAAATAAAAATCGGAATGGCTTTATTTCAGTATTATTTATAATATTTGGTAATATGACAGCTACAGACAGCACCATCTCCGAAAAAAAAAAAATTAATATTTTTTTGTATGAAGAAAAACATAAAAGTCGTTTTTTCTCATAACTTAATTAAACTTAAAGCCTGCGGCTTACATGGGGTGTTGTCCTACATGAGGCGATTCCGAAATGCTATAACACGCACACCCATGCGCGCCGCTTCACTCACAGCAGAGTGTTGAATTTCGAGAAATTCAGTTAGAGATTTTTACGTTGATTTATGTGTGATCTTGAAAATATACAAAGTAATTGACTTTAGTTTGCTAATTTGATTAGTTATAATGAGAAATAATGGAATATACAATATAAAAATACTAAAAAAAACACTCAAATTGAGACTCATTTACAATATAAATAGATTTTGCAATCTTTCTTATAATAATTTAATTCGGTGTTAGTAGATACACAGTTTGACTTCTTAATTAACATTAAAAAAAAAAAGTACAAAAACTTATAACTAATACAGAAAAATACTAAGAATAAGCAATTGTATAATTGAGAAATATATTATTTCACCACTTCACTCAGAGCAGAGTAATGAACTTCAAGAAATTCAGTGGAAATTCCTTCGAGAAGAATTTAATACTATATTATTTGATATCTTTGGGATAGGTGCACATACCAATGGGCAACGATAATTACATAGTAATGATTGTTTGATGTAAGCTGTTCGTAATCTCAAGTTTAGCAGGAAATCAATGCTTAATGCATGCTAATTAACTTATGATGGTAATTTAGTCTCATCTCATTAGTGCATGTTGCAAATATTGTTAACGAGTTAAGATACATTAGTTAAGGGCTATTTTTACGAAGTGTTTAACTATCTACTATTAATTAAGATACGATTAAGAGGGTACTTTTATATAAATAGGGACAACATCGTCAAAATCATTAGTTTTTGTCAGCAACTGTTCGCGCTATAACATTAACTTCTTGCTTACGTACTTACTTATTATCATGGAAGGATTTTATACAAATTTGTACATATTCATATTTGTGAAAACAAAAAGTTGCTTTTCGCAGCCTAGTATTTTGTTAGAAGCACTTCTAACCAAAGCGACAAATTTGTCTGAAGAAGAACAAAAAAAATTAAAACAGTTTTGTCAAGTGTATATGTGTGTTTTGCATAGAAATTGGAAATCGTGTAATCGAACAATGCATACATTTGTCAAGAAGTATGAGACATGGCTAGAAAAAGAGATCAAATGGCCCAACTTCATTAAAGACAGATTTGTACAAAGTGAAGAAATTGGATTGGTATCAATCGACTCTGTTACTGATACTGTTGAACCTTCAACCTCAAGTGCTAGTGGTATAAATGATGGTGCATCCACGTCCAAAGTAACTACATGTACTGTTAGCACTACAACACTAAAAAGGAGCCCAAGAAAACCTTTCTCAGAATTATGCCAAAAACAGAAGAAGAGAAGAATAGAAGAACTTTTAACGCACGACTCTCAGGAACTTGCATATGCTACTGCAGTGAGATGTGGTGAGGAGAATGAGGACGTGAAAGATTTAATAAAATATATTACCGAGCATCCTGAAAAAGCAGCAGAGATCAAGAATTTTTTGAAACGCAAGACAACTACTAACAAGTATTCAGCAGAGAAAGCGTTGGGTATATTTATTTCTTTGAAATTGTCGAAGTGGCAGTATATAACTTTAAGGGAAACTGCGAAAGAAAGTGGTGTAGATTTGTACCCATCATATTATTCGGTTTTAAATGCCAAGAAGGCATGCTATCCTCCTGAGAGCGATATTGAAGTGACCGAACGAGGAGTTAAAGTAAAACTTCAAGCTATTTTGGACATCACTGTCACTCGACTTGCCAAAACATTAAACTTGGACCATTTGCAAGATAAAGAACTGATCTTAATCTGCAAATGGGGCTTCGATGGTGCGTCAAAGCAACTACAAGCAATGCATGAATGCAGATGAAGACGACTCTAGTGTTTTTATGAGCTCTTTTGTACCCTTGCAATTGATGTGTGGTGAGGATTTGGTCTGGGAAAACCCAAAACCTTCTTCTACAATGCTTTGCAGACCAATTTATTTCAAGTTTGTCAGCGAAAATAAGTTGGACATGAAGGAGGAAATGGGTTTGATCGATGCTGAAATTAAAGCATTGAAGCCATCTATCATTGAAAATAATATACAAGTTAAACATTCAATGTTAATGACCATGATAGATGGCAAAATAACGTCTCACCTGTCACAAACCTCTATGCAAACATGTGACATCTGTAAAGCTGTACCAAGTGAAATGAATGATTTGGAGAAGATTCACATGTAAGTTGAATATTGGAAATGTATGTTAATATTTTTAATTTTTTCTTATTGAAAAACACTTTTAACCTTTTTATTCATATTTTAGGAAATCTGTATCATCTGATATTTACAAGTACGGTTTGTCGACTTTGCATGCATGGATCAGATCCATGGAATGCCTGCTGCATATCGCTTACCGATTAGATTTTAAAAAATGGCAAGCCAGAGATGAAGCTAGTAAAGCAGCTTTGAAAAGTCGCAAACAGACGATACAGCGAAAATTTCGAGAGGAAATGGGACTCCTGGTGGATATCGTAAAACAAGGTTAGTTGATTTATTTATTTTGTATAATATCAAAGGGTTTTTTAGTTAGTGTAATACTATAAAACTTATCTTATAATGTTCTCATATCAGTATTTTTTATATAAAGGTGCTGGGACCACGAATGATGGCAACACGGCTAGAAAATTTTTCCAGTGTCCTGAGAAGACTGCAAATATGACTGGATTGAGTCAGGAGCTCATCCAAAAATTCGCAACTATTCTCCGTGTTGTATCATCAGGACAGTCTATTAATATTGATTTGTTTGCCAATTATCTCGACGAAACTGCGCAGCTGTATGTGGAACTGTATGGCTGGTATTTCATGCCTTCCAGTATCCACAAACTTCTGCTGCATGGAGCTGAAATAATAAAACATTTCAACATTTTGCCTATAGGAAAGCTATCAGAAGAGGCATCTGAGGCCCGAAACAAAGATTTTAGAAAACTCAGGGAACATCATACGCGGAAATTTTGTCGCAGAGCGACAAACCATGACATCTTTAATGGTTTCATCGTATCCTCAGACCCATATTTGTCAAGCATTCGACCTAAACTGACAAATAAGAGTAGAAATGATTTAACTGAAGAAATGAAGTCTCTTCTTTTAATTGACCCGGATACCATGGATAAGGAAAACATTGAATTTGTTGAGGTGCCAAGTATGATGGATTCTGATTTTGAATTCTTTGATAGCGATGACGAAACTCAGTAGACAAAATTTTAATGTTTGATGTTTTTGTGTAAATTTTATATATTTCTCAATTATACAATTGCTTATTCTTAGTATTTTTCTGTATTAGTTATAAGTTTTTGTACTTTTTTTTTAAATGTTAATTAAGAAGTCAAACTGTGTATCTACTAACACCGAATTAAATTATTATAAGAAAGATTGCAAAATCTATTTATATTGTAAATGAGTCTCAATTTGAGTGTTTTTTTTAGTATTTTTATATTGTATATTCCATTATTTCTCATTATAACTAATCAAATTAGCAAACTAAAGTCAATTACTTTGTATATTTTCAAGATCACACATAAATCAACGTAAAAATCTCTAACTGAATTTCTCGAAATTCAACACTCTGCTGTGAGTGAAGCGGCGCGCATGGGTGTGCGTGTTATAGCATTTCGGAATCGCCTCATGTAGGACAACACCCCATGTAAGCCGCAGGCTTTAAGTTTAATTAAGTTATGAGAAAAAACGACTTTTATGTTTTTCTTCATACAAAAAAATATTAATTTTTTTTTTTTCGGAGATGGTGCTGTCTATAGCTGTCATATTACCAAATATTATAAATAATACTGAAATAAAGCCATTCCGATTTTTATTTCTCGTCTAAAGAAATTTTGATTTCAATGCCCACGGAGCGTCGATTTCGAACCACTGTGCGGTATCGGGAACAGGGTCCAAGCTAACGGTGGTCAGGGCTCCAGAGAGAGGAACCTCCAAATAATTTATTTTTATTAATTTGGTAGGAAATTTTAGTTACAAAAAATAGAAAAAAATAATGAAAGAATGATGTGATGAATGATGTTTGTTGAAAAGAGTATGCTTAGATGGTTTGTTCATGTTGAGAAAGGTGACTAACAAAAGGTATTTACTAGGTAAATGTGAGTGAAAACGCCGGGAGGGGACGACCTAAGAGGACATAAATAGTGACCTTATTGGTGATGTTCTTCAGAAAGGTCAGGTGCGACCTCCACAACCCAGTTACTGGTTAACACGATGCCCCATTGGTTGGTTGCTCAATTTCTTTGCAAACTAGTTTTGTATAATTTAGAAGCATTTTTTCAATTATTGTAAATGTGAGTACCATGGAGCCGTTTAGTATGGTATGATGTATGTTGACTTGAAATAGCATGGCAGATGAGAGTATGTCATGCTCACTTAAATGTCTCGCTGATGGTGGCACGTGTGTTGGATCATTCGGTTCCCTACAAAATGGTTGAGCTGGATGGTGCTGATCCACATGTCATGTTCGTGAACGGGCGCCGTCAGTTGAGACTGGTCACCTCTTATTTGCCAGAGCTTATTTTTAATCTTAAATTTTGAATTGCTTTTGATTCTTTATTTGTTTTACATTGTTCTCACATATAGAAGCAACATGAATACTGTACCCAGGATTTTGTAATATCTATATCCATTTTTTAAAAGAGTGTCCTTGGAGTTTCTTGCCCGTTCTTCTCCATAGAGATCTACGTTTTGGAATGGGCAACTAGCTTCAACTCTCTGACTAACTGACCGACTCTTTGACAATTCAAAAGTGCCTGTAAATGGTTTAATTGAAATAAATGCTTTGAGTTTGAGTTTGAGTTTGAGTAAGACTGGTTGTCAAACTTTTTGGCCGTCATAACGACTGTCAAAGTTCTATGAATGGCAGCCGGAAGCCGGCTTAACGTGCTTTCCGTGGCACGGAGGTCTGGATATGTAATGAATGGTCACCCATCCAAAAACCAACCGCGGCATGCGTCGCTTAGCCTTCGATCGAAACACGCGTGCGGCTGAACCGCTCAACTATTGATTGGCCTTTACAGGGCGGATAACAACAAAAATTATATTGTGTCTCGTTATTGACAGTTGGAGGGTTATTTAGCTACGAGATTTTAGGCCTAGTCCGCACAGCGATTTAAAATCGCGCGAACTTTTTATCGCAATTCTGTAACACCTGATGTAACACGCACTGGCGATTTAAAATTCGCGCTCGTTGCAATGCCGTATACTGAATAAAAACGGCTGGAATAAAATTCGCAGTGCGGGCAAGGCCTTACCGAGAATTTACCGTCGTCTCCCACTTAATATCACTTAGACTACATTCCCTGCAATAGAAAATAGGTATAAAAGAAAACCTTAATTAAGTACAAGACATCGCGAGACTAGTAAATTAGCAATTTTCTCTTTGTTCGCAGATCACCTAGCCGAGGAGCGCCTCTAATTAAGATTTAATAAAGTGGAGTAAATTAATTAACTGTTGGAAGAAACTAATGAAATAACATATCTTATATGTTAGGTCGAAGTGTTAAAAAAGGTTGCCAGAAGATAAATGTAAAATACAGAAGTGCATCAAAATAGTGATTTCAAAAAAATAACAGTGAATAATACCAGTGTTCCAAAAAAGTGTACTAAAATATCAGTGTTCCAAAAAGTAAAAAAAAAATACTTGTGAAAAAATAACAGTTCCAAAAAAGTATTCCAAAATAAAACAGTGATTAATAATTTAAGTGACAGTGAAAAATTAAAAGTAGGAATAAATAACGTATCAGTGACAATAGCAATGCTTTGCTAGTGTGGTGATATTGATGATTTTGCCACCGTCATCACGAATGCGGGCGGGCGGCCCCTCCGGCCGGCAGGTCAATGACATCGCCGGCACTTCTTGTGCTTTCCTTGGCCCTTGGTAAGTCCTGCCTTTATTCTATACTTCTTAATTAATATTGCAATTATATTATGTACAATTAAGAGCATAGCTGATCTCTAACTCTGATAGAATCATCATAATTTCATTGTGTATTTTACACGGCATTTTGTCTCAACGGTTATACAGTATAACTAACGGGAACTAAGGGAACGCCTTTTTCCCTTTAACCCGCAATAGTACAGCGCCAATAAATGCTAAAAAAAAAACACAAAAAAAAAAAAAAAAAAAAATCGATACGTAAAAAGAAACACTTTGTACACGCAGACTTGTGAAATGAAATGAAATGAAATGAAATTGTTTATTCTGTAAATAGGATATTGGAATCACTTTTACACGTCATATTAAAAAATATTAAAAATAAGCTAGATGAGGTCGGCGTTTCCTATCTGACTACTCTGAGAAGAAAGGCCGAAACAAACTCAGAGGTCACAGTCTCTTTTAAAGTCCAGACATAATCTTGGTCAAGCCATATGAGGACCATGTAAATTCGAGTCTGAAATGGTCTTTTGAGGAAAGAACCACACAGATTTGAGTGGACCTGTCCAGTCAGTGCAAGCATTTGTCAGTAATGGCGGAGCTCAACTAAGAACTTAAGGAGCTCAGCGACTCGACGAACAATACCAAAGAAAGGACATTTGGGTAGGCCGCATAAAATTCTCAAATTGCCAGACCAATGATAAAATTAACTGAGAACGAGAAAAAAAAAAATTAAAAAAATTCACATAGTCCTCACATTCACAATAATAAAATACTTTACAAAGTAATCATGTCATTTTGTATAGAATATTCAATTATGTCAATTTGTATTTCAACGTGGAAAGACGTGCGTGTACAGAGTGTTTCTTTTACGTATCAATTTAATATTTTTTGTGTATATTCACATGGTATTATATACAGGTATTTAAAAAATTAAAAAACGATTTTTTTTTTTTTTTGTTTGTGATGTCGTTTTTACGTGATAATAAGTTACAGTCAGAAGAATAGCAGAAAATTAAACAAGAAAGAAAATCTGTGTTGATCAAAATCTATTAAGCCAAGCCTTGACTGTTTTTAACCAATTACTATATAAATTACAATATGTAATGTCGCGCGTCCGTGGTTTCAACATAGGTACCTAGTATTATAATTCACAATATTCGTTTTATAACATAGGAAGTGGCGTTTAAAGTGAGAATCCAAACCAGTGAAAAAATATTTCAATGAAAAATCGCGTCAAGTTTCATACTGCTCTATTTCGGGACTCAAAAACGTGCAAAAATATTGTACACCACTGACTCTTTTTTAAAAGACCTGCTGTTTTAATACGTCTAAAAAACGATATTTTTTTCGTTACTACTGAAATAGAGCAAACTCAAAGCATTTATTTCAATAAACCAATTACAGGCACTTTTGATTTGTCAAGGGGTTGGTCAGTCGGGCACCGCTGTGTCCTCGTGGGACGATTGGCGGCAATGACCTCTCGCGCCCGGCCCTGGTCCAGGCCATGGTACGGAGCGAGAGGGCATGGGAAGCCGTCACCTCCTTCTGCGAAGCAGTAATGCTCGCGAAGGACTAGGCGGAACGCGTGACGGAGAGGCAAAGTTTGCGCCCTCACGCCCCTAACTGCCGCCGCTGGAGACGCCCTGGGCGTCGGGAATCCCAGGCGGACTCCCGGCCACCATATGCGCGGGCTTGCAGACGGCGAGCAATGGGTAACTCGCCGTCCGATAAGGACCAGGCCCGGGTCGACGGCGCGTCGTGTTCCACTCGCGCCTCAAAGAGATGTCAGCACACCTGACGGGGTCTGTTAGAACCGATGCCTGCCAGGGTTGCGGAATAGTCCGAAAGGGATACCGGGACCCTGGCAACAGGCAACTGAAGGAACACGGGTGGGTTTTAGTCGGTAAAAGTCTGACACGCCCTTCCACTCCGCCCAGAGCGGGAGAAGTCATTTGATGATTTCCCACCCACAAAAAAATAAAACATAAATAAAAGGGTCGGTCAGTGAGAAAGATGAAGCTAGTTGCCTATTCCAAAACGATTGAGAAGAGCGGGCAAAAAAATAAACGGAGACTCTTTAATATCAAAATCATCATCATTCATAATTCCCCTGCCTTTATCTGAATTTATTTGGGGTCGGCGCAACTATTAAGTCAATATATTGGTTAAGTACATCGTTCATATTGAAATTATACATCTGAGAATGATGTAGATAGACGCGCACGTTAAAAGCGTTTTTCATTAGACCGCTAGAAGTTAAATCATTTTACTTTCGAACATACTTTTATTAGAATAGAATACTCTCTATTATGTACACCATAAAAATACAGATATAAATGTAGAAATTTAACATAGAGTGACACAATGGGCGGTCTTATGGCTAAAAGCGATCTTTTACAGACAGCCTTTGGATGGATTAAAGCGAGAAGGAGACATAATACTATAACAATACTATGAGTTATTACTGTTTTATTTAGTTTTCATTGCTCCATTTTTAATTATTTTTACCTATTGTGGTACAGTCATCTTATTCTAATTGCATCATCTTCACATATAATTATATAATTATTGTATACAAAATATTTTAAAACATTTTAAAAGAGTAACGGTGGAGTTTCTTACCCATTCTTCTCCATACGAAAACTACTTTTTGGAAGGGGCAACTAGAATCAGATTTATTTCTTTGTTTTTGACATTCAAAGGTGCCTTTTATGTGCCTAATTGAAATAAATTATTTGACTTTGACTTTACTGGACCAACATCTCATACGGAGAAAAGCAAACAAGACTTTTAATAAAACTCAAAACCAATAACACAGAACGTTTTGTTCAAAAATGTAAACAAGACGATACTTTGTTACTCTAAAAACATTATTAACAAGATCTTGCTTCGAAACAAAGCTGAATAAATCTAAATAATCTGAACGGTACACAATGAACCGTGCAACTGAAATACTACTTTATTTTTCGGCCTTCACAGTTGGTTTTTGGCTGACAGGAAACTTTCTGCTGACCCAACTTACAGAGTTTTAATTGTTAATTCAGCATTTGTACGATAATTATCTATTTAGCATATTTTTAGGGATTTTGTGTGAGGAATCACTTTTTTTAAGTGCCCTCATTTAAGAGAGAGGGATTTAAGTCTAAATAAATGTTGTTTTTTTAGTGTTTTACTGTTGGATTTTTAATTTCTTGGCTTGTTTCTGAGAATATAACTAGATAAACCTTTATTTTATTTTATACGGAGTAAAGGCGCGATTCCATTAGGCAAGTTACTTGTATGCAAGTTGCAAATTGCATACAACTTGAACAAACCTGCATACAAGCTACAAGTTGTGTGAGGTAGTTTGAACTTGTACATTTTTTAATTCAAGTGACATTAACATGTCATTCAGTCTAACACTCTCAAAAACATGTTTCGAATGCAAGCAACTTGCACGCAAATGTAACGTCATACTTGCATGCAAAACTTGCCTTATGGAATCGCGGGTTAAGGAAAGGTGAAAAGATTTCTGTAAAGGGTACAAACGTGGTACTGCCTGAGTCTCCTTCACTTTAAAGATAGCAAGTTCGTTTAAACTGTTGCTAAATTACTTAATTACTTTCTTATGGAGTACTTAATTTACCAAAACTTTTTAACCGACTTCTTCAAAAAGGAGGAGGTTCTCAATTCGTCTGTATTTTTTTTTTTTTTTTGTATGTTACTCGATTTCTCCGCCAATTATGAATCGATTTTGATGATTCTTTTTTTGTTTGATAGGTCATGCTTCAGAGGTGGTCTCATATAAATTGTATTAACTTTGCTTGCGTAGTTTTTGAGTTAGCTTCAATATTACGTATTTTTTACCACTTGGTGTATGTAGATGATATATTGATTGACTCCGTCACTGTTATTTACACAGCAGGTAGTGTTATTCGAATTTGTGTGGGGTAGGTACCACAACAAAAAAGTGAAAAATAAAAACTTTTTACAAAAAAAAAACAACCGACTTCCAAAAAAAACACAAAAATGTGAAAAATTACTTTAATTTCGGAAGTCGGTGGCAAAAAACGAAAATTGAAAAGTAAAGACACCGACTTCCGAAATTAAAGCTATTTTTCACTTTTTTGTGTTTTTTTTGGAAGTCAGTTGTTTTTTTTTTTACCTCCCCGTTGTTTATCCAGGTATGGGTATTTATTGGGTAGACCAATTCAGTGCAAGTGATGTGAAAAACTTCCTAATTTTTTTTGTTTGTTACGCTTTCACGCTTAAACAGCTGAACCAATTTGAATGAAATTTGGCACATGGGTAGACCATAACCTAGATTACGACATAGATAATTTTTATGCCAATATTCCCACGGAATCGAGACTTACGCGGGTGAAACCGTGGAGCGCAGCTAGTAGACAATATTTCCTTCAATATTGTATTCGTAATCTTACCAAATTACTCCACTACATAATTCACACGTAACCAAATTAACCAAGATAAAACACTTAACTGCACTAAAGCTTTTAGCTAAATAAATTTAGTGTAGTAAACAACTCCCACAAGGCTACACCGTGTTACACAAACAAGCAGACAATCGCACTGGATTAAATTTAGCGAAGTGCGTTCCTAACCTGCAATAGTATAGCGTCTATACATGATAAAAAAATATTACCGGCGTTTGTATGGGGAGGGGACCGACCCTATTTCCTCTGTCGACTGTCGGATAGAAAAAAATTTACCATTAAAAATAAAAAAAGTTTTTATTTGTTTTTTTAAGTATAGTAAAAAATTCACAAAAAAAATAAAAATAAAAAAAAACCCGACTGCAAAAACCTATAACCGAAAAGAGAAAAACAGACAGGCGGGGACAAGCAAAAGTTACACCATATTTCAGGTTATTCGTTTGTCCCCACCTGCAATACCTCTCGCCTGTCTTATGACCTTAGAGCAATGATTTTTTAAATAAATATCAACGAGTTCTATGCCCATATATTTTCCGTATTTATGATACATTATCTGTAGAAGCACTAGAACCCTCAGAAAATGCTCAAAATTTCCCGTTTAGACCGCTGTCTTCAGAGGCCTATTGTACAGATTTGACAAATGTTAATGAAAAAAAAAAAACATCGGGGCACAGTAAATATATTTTTCTTATTCAATATAAAATATCTTTAAATTGGTCCAATATTGGAGGAGGAAATAGAGGAGAGCCGAACCTCGAATTAAGACTTTTTGTATGGAGACTCTAAAGTTCTAAACAAATCAAGAATATCGAACACTTGCACAAACCACAGAATTTATTCTATTTGAACACAACTACAAACTGTTTTATCTATAATGCATTATGACATATATATTTTTCCTTATTTTTTTTTTCTCTTTGTTCCTCTCAATCTGAGCACCCGCCATCTAATCTCTTCACCACCCTTGGTTGACTGGTAGAGAATGTCTAAGGCATTAAGTCCGCCTTTGTACCGTTTTTTGTGTGCGAAAAGTTTAAATAAATAAACATTCACATTCACATTTCTAAGCTATGATCTCACAAAACGGCTGTTCAATGGCACTCCTCTTTCCTCTATAGAGGAGAACAATAAGAGGGCTTGAGATTCGATTTCTATTACTTACGGTATCGACAAGGTTGTATGCGGAATTTGCATATGTGAATTGTGAATTTAGTGCTGATATATCCTGCGAAGTTTGGACGAGCTCGTGGCTAAGTAATAACAGCCGCACGGGTCGATCCGTCAGGTTAAGCTACGCTTGCCGGGTTTGGTCCGTGGATGGGTGACCATCTTTACATATCGAGACTACTCCGTGCCTTGGAAAGCACGTTAAGCCGTTGGTCCCGGCTGTCATACGTGGATCTTTGACAGTCGTTACGGGTCGTCAGAAGCCCGAAAGTCTGACAACCAGTCTTACCAAGGGGTATCGTATTACCCAGTTACTGGGTTGTAGAGGTCAGATAGGCAGTCGCTCCATGTAAAATACTGGTATTCAGCTGCATCCGGTTAGACTGGAAGCCGACCCCGATATAGTTGGGATAAGGCTAGGTAGATTGATTGATATCCTGCGAAGTTTGTAAGCAACATAAAAGGAAACCGTTTATCTATACTGCACTATATTTAAACTATTATTAATGTGAACTCTGTCTGATATCCGATACTTTTATCCCGGTAGTAGATACGTTCCCATGGTAGGTATAATTTTTGACCGCGGCCAAAAACTAGTGATTTTTTCTTTAAATGATATATCGTTGCGTTTGACAACTCTCGTGCTAAGCAATGATGGTGCACACTTGCCTAGATGTAACCTATACACTTCTTGAGAAAGAAACCTGTAAAAGCATTTATATAAATGATGAAATACCGCAAAAATAACTGACTAATAGAAAAAAAATACAGTTCCATAAGATAAAGCGTTAAAAATAACAGTGACACGCAAAGCGTTCCAAAAAATACGCTTACAATAAAAATCCAGTCGGCATTATAGCCTCCATTCTTATATTACGCTCCGCAGCTCCACTAATGATAATATATCACCTAATACATCGCAGGGGTAACGCTACATAAGTACGACACGGATTTTATTACTACAATAATGCTCTCTGTAACTGTTATTTTTCACAGTGATTTTTTTCCCGTCCCTATTTCTTATGAAATATATTTAGAGTGCCAAGTGTGGTTGGTTATGACTGGTGTAGAAGGCACTGTGTTACGCATAGCGGGTTTTTACGCGTTCTGGCTGTTTTGTTTTGGTTGCCTAAAAAATATCAAAGTACTGCAGTGGTAGTTCTTTATGAATGAACATAGTTTTTCTCCTGTGTTTGATGTCAAACCACATTACTGTGTTACTGTTTGCCGAGGTCAATCCGTGGATGGGTAACCATTGAATATCGAGCGAGAAGTCGAGAACGCTTCGCGCCTCGGAAAGCACGCTAAGCCGTTTGGTCCCGGCTGTCATTTGTAGAGTATTTAAGTATTCTTTTTTTTTTTTTCTATATCATATTGCCTATAATTTTCCCATGTGTACTGCTGGGAGGCAGGCCTCCTCTCGGTGAGAGGGAGCCATAATCCACCACGCAGTCCCAGGGCGGGTAAGTAGATGTCATATGTCTTCGCATTTTTTGTTCTAAGACATGTGGGGCCGGTTTCCTCACGATGTTTTCTTCCACGAGGCAAAAGGAGTATTTCAGGGTCGTAGCAGATAGCGTTCCGTAGTTTCTGCCTACCCCCATGGGAAAAAGGTGTGATTTTATGTGTGTATGCGCAGATATAGAAGAGGTTCAAACTTGATAAACAAGTTATCGTGCTCTCACCAAACCAAGCAAAGCCTTCTTCATAAAAATCATACATTACGATGCATTTGGCCAAGTTCTCTCATATCCAAAACTTCTAAAAGTCGCGAAGTAACAAAAAGTGCTTACCAAACTCGGGGCTAACTTCAAAAGTTGTAAAGCCAAGGTAGGGTCAAGTGAGACAATGGTGCTGATTCTCTTGTTCACAAACTAAACTAAATTTAAATGCAGTGCATCTTTTTCTTTGTATTCTTTTTCATTAAGAAAAGGACAGAAGATAAATTTTAGTTTAGTCCTGTCAAATTAATCAGCGCATGGCGTAAATTGACGTAATTTGAGTAGGCAAGTTTTTAATCACGTCTAAACACAAAAGGAGTAGTGACAGGCGCTGATTAATTTGACAGGACTAAACTAAAGTATCTTTTGTCCTCTTCTTAATGAAATACAAAGAAAAAGATGCACTGAACTTAAATTTAGTTTAGTTTATGAATAAGGGAATCGGCACCATTTTCGTATCAGTTATATTTCTTTATTTTTGAACTTATACAATACTTCATATACAATATGATATGTAACAAAGGGCGTACCCAATAACCTACATATAGCTTATTATAGTTTTATAATAGTATAGCGTAAATACATGCAAAAAAAAAAATTACCATTAAAAAAAAGTTTATTTTATTTTTTTATCGTAAAATATTCACAAAAAACATTAAATTGATGCGGAAAAGAAACACTCTGTACACGCACACTTGTCACACTTGTCTTTCTATGTTGAAATACAAGTGCGCGTGTACAGAGTGTTTCTTTTCCGTATCAATTTTTATTTAATATTTCAAAAATTGTGTGGTAATTTTTTTTTTTTATGTATGGACGCTATTCTTTTGCGGGTTAGAACGCCCTTTGTTAGTTAACATACTGTATTATTCTTAAGATTTTACTTATTCTGATGTTTGCTGTTGATACCGAAAGGTCCCGAAAGCGTGAGGGTTAGACAGGATAATCCACGTTAGAAACGGAGTGCCTTAGATAGGGTTAGAGAGATAAGAAAAGAAGGACAGTATAAGCAGAAGTTTTGGGAAGTGATTAACAAACAGACAAATTAACTCATTTATTCTTATATCGGGAATACCTAATTATTATACTACATAATTGTTAACAATACATAATACTTTTTTTTTTTAACCACTTCATGAAAATGGTCTGTATAGGTTACCAACTCAAGGTAACATCATCATCTGCCTAACCTTTTCCCAATTATGTTGGGGTCAGCTTCCAGTCTAACCGGATGCAGCTGAATACCAGTATTTCACATGGAGCGACTGCCTATCTGACCTCCACAACTCAGTTACTGGGTAACAATGTACCCCTTGGTAAGACTGGTTGTCAGAATTTCGGGCTTCTGACGAACCGTAAACGATTATATAAGAGTAAGAGTAAAATTATATAAAAAGAAAAGATTTGATTTTTTGTTTGTTTCTTTGTTACGCTTTCTCGCTAAACGGCTGAACGAATTTGGATAAAATTTGACAAATGGGTAGACCATGTCTTGGGTTAGGACATAGAATACTTTTTATCCCGATATTCCCACGGGATCGAGACTTATCGCGGGTGAAACCGCGGGGCACAGCTAGATCTTCTACATCTTATATGGGGAAGTATCAACCATTGATTCCCTCGGCGTGCCGTGGTGATTTTGGCCAGTTCAGTGTTCATTGGAAGTCACTGTTCAGCTTATAAAATAACGGATTATAATTAGCTCATAGGTCTCATTAAGACTGATTATTGATCAAGAACATAGAAATGTAACAAAATCTATACTAATCTATACTAATACTATAAAGCTGAAGAGTTTGTTTGTTTGTTTGTTTGTTTGAACGCGCTTATCTCAGGAACTACTGGTTGGAATTGAAAAATTCTTTTTTTGTTGGATAGTCCATTTATCGAGGAAGGCTATAGGCTATATAACATCACGCTACAACCAATAGGAGCGGAGCATAAATGGAAAATATTGCAATAACGGAAAAAGTATTCCTTTTTGAGAGCTTCCGTTGCGTGCGCTGCGTAATCGGTTTAAGTTATGCAAATATCATGTATCATGGAATTGTTCCTCTTTAAAAGTTCTAAAAAAAAGTCCGCGACAGCATAATTATGTCTAACTTTTAAGATTGACTCACTATAACCTCTTTTATGGTAATCAAATTTTTTCGAAGTTAAATGCATTATTTGCGAAGGAGTTTTATCGACATAATATTAATTCTTATTCAAATAAATAGTTTTAACATCAAGGGTATTTATGTAGCAGTAAAATACTTTTTAATTCATTCAAATCGGACATTTAATTTCGAAGATATCACGAGTATAAAAATGCAATACGCGAACCGTTCGACGCCGGTGCCGCGCCTCCGCGACGTTCCCTACTTTAGAGACGAGAGGATGAGCACACGGGTAGACATGACCTGGAATAGGACATAGGATACGTTTTATCCCTATATTCGCACGGGATCGACATCTACGCGGGTGAAACCGCGGGGCACAGCTAGTCTATAATAAAAAGAAATATTCTCGAACAGCAAAAATATAAAGTTCCTACAGAACATATTTTACTCTTCAACCATTTTTAACAAGATCACATTATATCAAAGATACCCATTATCAGAATGGATGGCTGGTGGGCCCGCCCATAACGATAGACTCCGATAGTTAGCGATAAGTCCCGAACATCTGAACATAGTTTCGTACAAACTGCTGATTTGTAGGGCAACGCCCCGCCACGATTTAGAGACTAAAAAGGTAAGGCACCTATTTATTGTAGGTTTGCAGCAAGTTATTTTTGGGAGTTAGCTAATTTTCGTAAGCTTTTCTTATGGTTTGGCGTTATAGACAATAATAGTCTTTTAATACATACATTCGAGACGACTACCTATCAGCTGTAAGCTAAGCAAAACAATTATACAGGGTGTTAGGGTAGACACCGTTGTCCTTGAAACTAATGGTTTGGCGTCATCTATAAAATACTTTTTCTATGGGAACAACTTTGAAATCGCGAAAAAAAAATCAGCTCTTCCATACATTTGTGTTTACTTAATTCGACAAAATGTATGGAACAGCTGATTTTTTTTTTGCGAAACCACTAGTTTCAAGCATAACGATATCTACCCTAACATCCTGTATATTTGCTGCAAATGACAAAATAAAAAAAATATATACAATAAAAAAAAAGAAAACGCAGTGGCTGGGAGTACAGTGACCCTCGGCTCCGTTAAGTGGAATACATTCATTCGGGACTACTACCTATCAGCTGTAAGCTAAGCATCTGCGAGCGAGCGACTGCTTATCTGACCTCCACAACCCAGTAACTGGGTAATACGATACCCCTTGGTAAGACTGGTTGTCAGACTTTCGGGCTTCTGACGACCTGTAACGACTGTCAAAGATCCACGAATGACAGCCGGGACCAACGCCTAACGTGCTTTCCGAGGCACGGAGGAGTCTCGGTATATTAAGATGGTCACCTACCACGACCAACCCTGGCAAGCGTAGCTTAACCTGATGGATCGACCCGTGCGGCTGTTATTACTTAGCCACGAGCTCCTCCACCTACACAAAAAAATTCCCATCGCGCCTTATAATCATACACATACGCGGGCAATATTTATTGCTCAACTCGTGTAAGTGGGAAGGGAATGACAAAGTTACCCCTCTTAACTACTTATTATTTCCCTAAGTTACTTCCCAGTCCTTCAGAAGTTCTTATAGTAAATAGAACTTATTTGGAGAACTTTTACGTAGGTTTGATGAGGGCTGGGAGAAATATTACTGTTATGAAAGAGGGAAGGAGGGAAATTATTGATGATTGGTGTTTTTTTTGAGTTAATGTAAACGTTGTGTTAAGGCGCTGATAAGAGGAAAATGTCTACGTAGGCTTCTCATAAAAAAAAAACATTGCCATATCTATATATTTTGTGGTCGCGTGAAAGTATAAATATTTCTTGAACATATTTTTCAGAACTTGGTTGTTCTAAATCTCAATACAAAATTAATAATTAACGGTAAATATAACAAACCTTATACTTTGAGTTCCAATCCAACATCTGCATTAAATATCAACGTACTTTGGCATAATAATTAATAACAAGAACGTCATAATTGAATGCAGAACTTGGTCGTTTTTAGGGTTCCGTACCTAAAGGGTAAAACGGGACCCTATTACTAAGGCTATGTCCGTCTGTCTGTCTGCCCGTCCGTCCGTCTGTCCGGCTTAGCTCAGAGACTGTTGGTACTAGAAAGCTGTAATTTGGTATGGGTATAAATATAAATCACGCCGCCAAAGTGGTAAAAAAAATCGTAAAAATATTTTTTTAGGGTAGACCTCCCCTACACGTAAAGTGGGGATTTTTTTTGGTGGTTTTTTTTTTCTCGTCTATCCCATTGTGTGGGGTATCATTGGAAAGGCCGTTTAAAAATAATGTGAGTTTGGATTCAGGCATACGTTTGCGAAATATTAATCTTTAGTTTTTTAGCCCCCCTGCCAGCCAAATGGTTGAATTTGGATATGTGATAAAATTCACGGCAGTAGGTAGTATATATAAAGAAATTAAAAGGAAAACTATCACCGCTACGTAGGCTCCACAAGTTACCGAGTAATAATTGACCAACTTAAATTTACAGTTACAAAAACATAGTAAACATAGTTGAACAAGTTTTTCAACTACAATGTTAAGTTTGTTGGAAGAATTCATCCCAACTACGGAACCCTTTATTGTGCGTGGTTCGACATGCACTTGGCCGGTTTTTATTTTCGATTATTAAACTAACCTACCCCTATCGATACCTGCAACCGGTCACCAACTTCCCTGCATCAGCATGTTTTCCAAAAAACCTTTTACTTATTACATACACCGGTATCATGTTTTTCTAATGTCCCACCATCTGTCCCTGGCGATGTTCCAACACACACAACTTGGTTTTATTAAATTCAGCTTACCAATATATTTGGTCTGAGCTAAGAACGATGGAGCTCGTCTAAAAATGTTTAGACTATATTTTATGGGAGCCGAAGTGCTGTTGAAATTGGAAATAGCTTAGGATACTATGTAAGGGTAATTCGCTTTTTGAATTTTGGTCTGAGTGTCCATTCGGGACGGTTGCCGCGTTGGTACGCTTAAAGGCGCTTACATACTGGCCAACTTGTCGCGCGACGCGACTTTTAACAAAATTTCTGAAAAAACTTTACGGCAAACAATGCGGCGGCGTCACGTCGCTTTTTTACGTCACTTTGTTATGATCCGATACAATATCGAATTTATTTACTACACAATAAAGTACAGCGCTGCGCAGCACCGCGCATCTCAGCGTACGTAGACACGTGTCAACACTCGCACTGAAGTTATACCTTTTCGTGAAAACAATAAGTTCGATAATTGTTAAAATGTGCGCGCAGCGTAGCGTCGCTTCACGTCTGAACTGACCCTTAGTGTTGGCATTTTCCCATTTTTAACCGACTTTATAATAAGCATTTATTTCAATTAAACTATTTACAGGCACTTTTGAATTTTCAAAGAGTCGGTCAGTTAGTCAGAAAGTTGAAGCTAGTGCTAGTTTCCTGTATGAACTTACATTTGTGGTTACACCGATTTCTCCGTGATAACTGGACCTACTTATGGCTCATTTACACGAGGACCATACATGTTTTTTGACGAACCGTCTTTTTCGTCGTTTTTTTTTTAACGGGGACAATGCTTCTTAAATGCCCGTGTGCCACGAATCGTGACAAATTAAGGACAAGTCTTAAATCACGTATCGTCTTCTAAAAATCACGTTTGTCGAAAAACACGAATCGCAATTTTTTGTGACGGATCCGCTGAACTCTCTCGCCCAAGAGTGATCTGAATCACGAATCAAGTGTGATCATCTATTCGGATATTTTGACGCATCGCGAAAACACTGCTCCTTTGTACCTACCAAAGTTACCTAACTTTTATTTAACCTTTCGTCCCAAGACACAAAGTTTAAACACACTATTACTACGTCCTAAAACTACGATAAAACTATGTTATTTAAACCAGCAACATTGTAAATTATGTTCAACGAACAATTTAGCTGCGGGGCGTAAAATACCAAGTCGGAGATTTAGGGTTATTAAATAACTGATACAAAATGTAATAATGCAAGATAAAGAGTTTTTATGTTTTTTTTTTCTGGACGACAGTTATCTAACAAAAATAATTGCATGCTTGCATGAATTCAAGATAGTATTATTTTCATTTATAGTATTACTAGCTGCGCCCCGTGGTTTCACCCGCGTAAGTCTCGATCCCGTGGGAATATCGGGATAAAAAGTATCCTATGTCCTAATCCAGGTCATATTCTACCCATGTGCCAAATTTCACCCAATTCCGTTCAGCCGTTTTAGTGTGAAAGCGTAACAAACTCACTTTCGCATTTATAATATTAGTTAGGATTACGATAGTATTATTAATAACTTATTTTTAACCGACTTCTTCAAAAACGAGGAGGTTCTCAATTCGTCTGTGTTTTTTTTTTTTTTTTGTATGATATATTTTGCAACAACTATGATGAGATCATCATTGTTGTTAAAGCATTATTTTCACTTTTTATTTTTTGTTATTTGTCTTTTATGTATCACGAACTGGGTCCAAATTATACGTTGTTTTTTTTTTCTTTGTTTTCATCTGGAATAATGTACTTTTCAAATGGTGAAAGAATTTTTCAAATAGGGGCTGTGGTTCCGGAGATTACCCTTAGCTCACAAAATTCGCTATCTCTTCTCCTTCTTCCGTCTAGTCCTGTTATTTGGGACCCGGGACATTAAAATTAAAATTCGCTCTCTCTCTCGTTATAATATTATTATAAAGTGTAAAATAATAAATTATTATTTTACAGTCCCAAACATTGAAAATGAATCCATTTAAAAGATTCGTCAGAGTTGTGGTAACCCTTTGACGAATTTTAAAGTGCACACGATCCGATATCATTTTCTGTTTCCAAAATGCTGCTCCTAACAAAATCTCTCTCCAACCTCCTTCCATCTTCATACATACATAGCTGTATATTAAACATATACCAAGTTATAATTCAGAGGTAACAGCTGCTTGCGTCCCACGGAATCTTGTTGAGTTGAACGTACCAAAAGGGTTAGAGTGACCTTGAGATGTCGTTCACTGCATTTTGTGAAATGTAGCGAGATTTTATGTAGATTGCTTGTGGAAAGTCGAGGAATTTCTGTTAAATAGAAACGAGTTTTTTTTTTCTAAATTCTAAAACTGTTGAACCACCGTGGGAAGTTTTTTTCCCACCGACTTCCAAAATTAAGGTTATTTTCACTTTGTACCGTTTTTTTTTTGTTTTTGGAAAAATGTTGTTTTTTTTTTGTAATATTTTTTTAACTTGGTTCAACGTAAACGATTTCAACGTAACGTAACATCAACAATTTTAAAATTGAAAAACGACTTCATTCATATCTATACCACATTTGAAATTAGATTAGACATTAAAACAAACCCTTTTACAGTCCGTTCAACCGATTTTGACTTTTATACCGTAGGAATAAGGATAGCATTAAAAGCAAAAAAAGTTACGCAATACCAACTATCTACTGCGGCTGCCATTTGTCATGCCACCAACGAAATAGAATTCAAAATCGGTTGAAGGGAATGTAAAAAAGGCTTATCTATACGTCTAATCTTATTTCAAATGGAGTATAAGTAAGACTAAGGCCCTTTGTACACGGCACGGTTTCTTTACGGTTAGGTGTATAAACCGCGCCGTGGAAAAACGTGTCTGTCCACAAGCTTCCATAGTGGATAGAAGTGGATAGTATCCATACAAAACTGACGACGGTGCCTACACACGGGGAATAAACCGTAGATTTTCACGTCAGTAAACGTGTGTGTACAAACGGCCTAATTGTGCTTGTCAAAAATTTAAACCAAAATGCTATTTTCGATTCAACAATCGTTCGAATTTACGTGATGTTGGTTCGTGGCAGGGCCCCGGATCACGATCACGTATCTACGTGTCATTGTGTTGTGTGTGAGTTAAAGTGTCATAAAGTACCTGCATTTCACCGGTACCCATTCAATTTAAACCGGAATAATACAAACCTGCTTATCGGCTCGAATTGGATGGTTGCAGCACTTTTCTGGACCAATTCTTTTTTATTTTTATCTATTTGACCTTGGTTTAAACTTTATTTTAGAACAACACTTTTTGTTCCTATTGCGGTACGGTTCCGCGTGGGGTCGATCCATCAGGCTAAGCTACGCTTGCCGGGGTTGATCCGTGGATGGGTAACCTTCTTTACATATCGAGACTCCTCCGTGTCTCGGAAAGCACGAGCCGTTGGTCCTGGCTGTCATTTGTGGATCTTTCACAGGCCTTACGGATCAACAGAAGCCCAAAGGGGTATCGTATTACCCAGTTACTGGGTTGTGGAGGCCAGATAGGCAGATGCTCCATGTAAAATACTGGTATTCAACTGCACCCGATTAGACTTGAAGCCGACCCCAACATAGTTGGGAAAAGGCTAGGCAGATATGTTTAAGTCCCATGTAATAGGGGGTGAACCTATTGCCATCAACCAGGCACAAGTCCAAACTCCGGGCTGAGAAATTTGTAATGGAAAAGTCTAATACACCTGCCTAACCTGGGATTTCTAGCATGTTTTCTATAAAATAATTTCTCATCTGCACTATCTATAATAATTTCTCTCACACAAGATAACAAGAAAATGAAGTACACTTCCTTACTTTAGCTACAGAAATCTCGATAAATAATGTGTTTCAAGCCATTATCCAGTTAAAAAGATAAATAAGGAAGAGCTAGACTTTATCTTTTAGAAAGATAAATGATATCTTGTGACATTTTTGCCGCGAGTTACTGAAAGATTTTTGTTTCACAATTTCTTGTGTATTTTGTATGAAATAGGGTTAAACTTTGTAAGAACTGTTCAAATTGTACGTCTTTCGCCAAGTATTTTCTGCGGTATAAAAATAAAAGGCAAGTTTTATGTTTCTGCCGGTCTTTCGGTTTATTTTAACCGACTTCCAAAAACGAGGAGTTTCTATGTTCGTCTGCTTGTTTTTTTTTTATGATCAGCATATGTATGTAGTTATAACAGCCGCTCGGATCGATTCATCAGGTTAAGCTACGCTTGCCGGGGTTGGTCCGTGGATGGGTGACCATTTTTAGATATCGAGATTCCTCCGTGCCTCGGAAAGCACGTTAAGCAGTTGGTCCCGGATGTCATTTGTGGATCTTTGGCAGTCGTTACGGGTCGTCAGAAGCCCGAAAGTCTGACAAGCAGTCTAACCAAGGGGTATCGTATTACCCAGTTACTGGGTTGTGGAGGTCAGACAGGCAGTCGCTCCATGTAAAATACTGGTATTCAGCTGCATCCGGTTAGACTGGAAGCCGACCCCAGCATAGTTGGGAAAAGGCAAGGCAGATTGATTGTGATTTTGAAAATAAATAAATTTTCAAAATCGGTCCATATTTGCAAATGATTTTACACTAGCTCTTGCCCGCGACGCCTGTGATCCAGAATGAAAAGTAGCCTATGTCCTTCCTCGGGATGCCATCTATCTCCTTGCCAAATTTTATCGAAATCCGTTCAGTGGTTTAGGCGTGAAAAGGTAACATCCAGATCGAGGTCTACCCATGTGCCAAATTTCGTCCAAATCCGTTCAGCAGTTTTAGCGTGAAATCGTAACAAATAAACAAAGCCACTTTTGCATTTATAATATTAGTTTTAAGCTGGACTAATTTTTAAACATTAAATCTTTGTCATAAACAAATCGTTACCCATCAGTAATGTAAAGTTTTATCATTATAATAAAGACCAATGTCCCCTTACTATATCCATACTAATATTATAAATTCGAAAGTAACTCTGTCTGTCTGTCTGTATGTTACCTTTTCACGCCTAAACCACTGAACGGATTTCGATAAATTTGGCAAGGAGATAGATGGCATCCCGAGGAAGGACATAGGCTACTTTTTATCGACATACCACGCGGGCGAAGCCGCGGGTAACATTATAAATTGGAAAGTGAGTTTGTTTGTTACGCTTTTAAGCTAAAAAGGTGGAACGGATTTGGATGAAATTTGGCACAGGAGTAGACCATGACCTGGAATAGGACAAAGGATACTTTTTATCCCGATTTTCCAACGGTGTCCAGACTTCCGCGGATGAAACCGCGGGGCGCAGCTAGTAATTTATTTAAATAAAAAAATAAGTTTTCTTCAGCGGATATTATCTACTTATTGCTGACGGTTATTGATGTTTTCCACTGTAAATAATTGCTAATATTTTCCTACAGAATGTAAATAGTATTGATCTGGCTATAACTAACTTTCTATTCGTAAACATCAGTTGATACGCAAGTCAGGAATAGGTACAATAATCTGTTGAAATTCTGAGAGCAGTTCTGTGCCTCCTGTGACAAGTGATACAAGTAAAAAATCAACACTTTACAGGAGAACAAAAACAAGATTTCAAAAATTCCAGTTCGTGGACTAAGTGAGCTAGGCTAGACATAAGTACCTTATTTTGTAGATAAAAACATTCACTTTCACTGTCCATTTTAATTTTTATGTTACATATTCTAAAGTAAATCATGAAAAACCTGTAAGTTGTACCTTTTTGTATTTCCAATATGTGCTAAAATTATGTTATGAATGATACAAGTACAGTTATATTATTTTGCACCTATAAGTTGTCGATAAATATACTGAAAAAAAAGTGAAAATTAATATAATCGCTCTTATACCATGAAGCACGAAAACTTAGAGGGGTTACAACTTGACATATATGTAAATTCGCGATTTTTTGGCCAAAATCCTGGCAGTTGTATCCTTTTGCACTCAACTATCTCCGAAACTATAGCAGATAAAAGAACGTGAATTAGACCAAAAAAAACGTATGTAAATCCCAAAAAGGGTACAACTCGTCTCAAATAATCATCACAGGAGGCACAGACTGTTTATTGACTTTGTGGCTGTACAAGCGATATCTATGCGTAAAGGGTAATGTGATAACGTTAACGCTAACGTTTCGTGGAAGGGAAGACATATGAGTTTAGAACTTTAGATTTGATTTCTAAAAGGGGTACAGTCACAAGCACTAATATCTATACACTTAGCAACTTTTAAAATTGATTGTAATTTTATGTAATAACGAACATAGTATTTTGGAACCCTTTTTATTATGAAAGAGGTATCATCTCAAAGTTGTAATCGTTATACCTACCTAGTCAGAAGGAAGATGGTTGTAAAAGTGTTTTTTTTTTTTTGTGAAATTCCATTTCATTGATGCTTATTTTTTTTAATTTATTGTAAATAACGTTATTTTATTTATTTTGTCGCGAGAATTACCTACTTATTATGCATACTTATTCGAAAAAAATGAGCTATACCGTAAAGCCTGCGGGGTAATTGCGTAACACACATACAATCGCGTTGCCATTCATTTTGATAGCTCAGCCACGTTCGTTGTGTTATTAACGTTTCAAACGAGTGACGGATTCCCCTCATAACACTCGGCTTATGAATGAAAGTATGTACGCAAATTAGTGACAAGTCATTTGTTTCTTCAATTTTATTGTATGCCATAAGCAAGAAAGTATCGTGTAATTGGGGCTTTAGTATGTGACAGGCGCGGTCCGAGCGGGGGTCCTGGGGGTCATGACCCCCCAAAATCATTCAAGCTGTCGTAGATTGAATGATTTACGTACTTATCAATTAGGTAACCATTTCCCTAAAAATTACCTAAAAATTACTCGGCTCCAATGGTGAACCCCCCCCCCCACCCCCACCCCCCCAAAATCAGGGCTGCGACCACGCCTGGTATGTGATGCACGAAAATAAACTTCCTCAAACTGCAGTAGGTACTCAAGCGCTTAGGGCACTTAGGGCAGTTAGCCCCAATTAATTTACATTTTCTAGCAATTTTTTTTAAATTTGTTTTTTCCCTGTTTTCTGCCTCCCGTCATTGTAGGTGTGATTACAAACTTAAATATCATAGGCAAGCAAACAGTCGGCCTTTTACCACGACATGACCTATTCTCGTTCATACATCATTGATTTTCTGAACATAATGTCAGTACATGGACTGACATAATGTCAGTCAATTCCAGTCTAGAAAATCACTGTCCTTGCCAAGGTTGCCTGGAAGAGGCCGCAGTAAATGATAAGTCCGCCCATTGAATATTTTGTAATGTATATTTTTAACCGACTTCTTCAAAAAGGAGGAGGTTCTCAATTCGTCTGTATGTTTTTTTCTTTTTTTTTTGTATATTTGTTACGCGATTACTCCGCCAATTATGAATCGATTTTGATGATTCTTTTTTGTTTGGTAGGTCATACTTCTGAGGTGGTCCCATATAAATTTTATTCACTTTGCTTGCGTAATTTTTGAGTTAGCTTCAATATTACGTATTTTTCCCACTTAGTTTATCTAGACGATATCCTGTTTGACTCCTTCACTGTTATTTTCATAGCAGGTAGTAGTATTCGGATTTGTGTGGGGTAGGTACCACAACTAAAAAGTGAAAAATAAAAACTTTTTACAAAAAAAAAACAACCGACTTCCAACAAAACCACTAAAAAAGTGAAAAATAACTTTTATTTCGGAAGTCGGTGGCAAAAAACGGAAATTGAAAAGCAAAGACACCGACTGGAAGTCGGTTGTGTTTTTTTTTTGTAAAAAGTTTTTTCTTTTTGTATTGTAGAATCTGGTGTACAATAAAGTATCAATAAATAGATCTCATGCCGACACTGGAATAACAGTAGTACTCTTCTTCGCAAACAAAATCTGCTGTGATAAACGCCCCACGATGCATCATTGGATACTGGCGTAGTTTACGAACGAACGAATGTCTTAGTATGTATGAAAGAACGAGTGAATGAATGGACGATACATGAATGGCTGGACGCTTGAATGAACAAATGATTCAAAGTCAGAGGCAGCAGAATGAGGTAAGGTGTATCTAGTTTTAAGGCCCTACCCAACCTCAAATTTTATCTCACCCGCACCATACTACTCGCAGCCTGAGTGAGAGCGAGATGGAGTGGGGAGCTGGCGGCTCTCAAGCCTCGAATATTTTAGGTAATTGCTTTTTACGGTGAAAATAATGGTACCTACTTAAGGTGGATGCGCTAGGGTAGCCCGCGAAATTCAAATTTTCTTACGGTTTTTGCAATTTGCAGGTCAGTATCATATTGTATGTTAATATAAATATTATTAGCGGCCGTAACAAATATGAATTTACAGAATTATAAACATTATAAACAGCAATACAACTATCTAAGTTCATGGAAGTGCATTGAATTAAAATTTCATGAAATCGTCAGTCAATACACTTACATGAACTTAGAGTTGTATTGCTGATTCTAATGTTTATTATTCTGTAAATCCATATTTGTTACGGCCGCTAGTAATATTAAGATCAACATACAATGTGATACTGACCTGCAAATTGCAAAAAACATAAGAACATTTGAATTTCGCGGGCCATCCTAGCGCATCAACCTTAATTTTTTTTTAAACGATCATAATACCTGCTTTTATTATGCAAAGTTTCATGATCTAATTTGAATTTTTTTTTTTTAATAAAAGCGGTATATAGTTCCTTTAAGAGGTAACTTTGGAACGTATTTCTATCGAGAATGTTTTCGTCAAAAATAGGACCTAGAATCAATCCTCAACTTTAACATATATTTATTTCAAAATTAATGCTTCAGTATTTTCGGCACAACGAAGGTCATGCGAAGCAATTTGAGGTAGGGTAGGCCCTTAACTTGGGAAGCTTATGGAAGTAGTGTATGACCATAGGTTGAGTAATATTTTTTTTACATCTAGTGACGCACTACAAAACGTTTATTCATTCTTAGTCTTAGAAAAAAATAATGAAAAATGTTTATTTGGAACGGTACCTTAATGCAAAGAACACATTTTAACAAATTAAAAACTAACATAGAATTAAAATAAGGGAAGTGCCTCCGCTGGCAGCGCCGGCTCCCAAAAATAACGCCATTAGGAACCGGCAATGACGTTACTGCCGGCAGCCGAGATTAAAAACATCGGCTGCCGGCACCGCCGGCTCCCATAATGAACACGCGCGGGCGGTGCGGCGTTTATAGAAACCTTTCCAGTATTCAGAACCCCAACTAACTAACCGTAACTAAAATATGTTTTTCTGCATATTCTAGTCGTTTTGGGCGTAGGGGGTAACAGCTCGAACCTAACCTAACTTAACCTTTTTTTCGATTAAAATTATTAAACCTAATCTTACTAGTTCGGTTTCGGGTAGTACTTTTTGACTTTATTACTGGAACATGGAAAAAAAAAAACTCTATTACATGTTTTTTTAAATTATGCCTATCTACTCCATACGCCAAACTGACAACCAAAGTCAGCGCCGGCAGCCAATTCCGCAACCAGCGCCGGCAGTGGAGGCACTTCCTTAAAATAATTATATGATCCAGAAATAATGCCAGACAGATGCTGTCTGAGGCTAATTTTAAATAAACCTTTAGATACGGACGAGTGAAGGCTGTGTAACAGATGCAAATATTGTACAATTATAATTACAATGTACTTAATTTAAAATAACTATGCAACTATGACGAAATGGATAGGTAGTGTTCATTCACTCTTCTTTTAAATAATGCAACAGTTTGGCACTCCCTGATGTCAGGCGGAAGTGAATTCCACAACCGAACCGCGTGCACAGTGAAAGAGTAGGAGTAAAAGTCAGTCGAGTGGGGAGGGGATTTAAGGAGGTGTCTAAGATGCGACCTGCAAGGTGCATCAAAAGGACGGGCGTAGGAAAAGCGTTCCCGCATATAGGATGGGGTTTTAGGGCTGTGAAGAATGTTAAAAATCAAACACAATATCCGAGAATTCCTGCGAAGTCGAATAGGGAGCCACTTGAGTATTTTGCGAAAGTTAGAAACGTGATCATACTTTTTAAGGTTAAACACAAAACGAATACAGATATTTTGCAAACGCTCAAGTTTATTTAAAAGCTCCTCGGTGGCATGCAAATAACAGGCATCAGCGTAGTCTATGATGGGCTGTATGAGAGTTTGAGCAAGGGAGATCTTGGTGTTCAAGGGCAAAAAACTCTGAAGGCATTTCAGGGAATGGAACGTGTAGTGCACTTTGCGACTGTCTTGAGTGACGTGGGCAGTCCACGATAAGTGAGAGTCCATGGCCAACCCCAGGTTTTTAACCATAGTTGCGTATTCTATCTGAACTCCATTCAAACAGAGCGGAGATAGCGACGCAACATCGAGCCTAGTCCGCAATTTGTTACAATAAGGTTGGTATTTGTTTGCTGCTGTCCGATTTAAACTAACTATAGGTAGAAGAGCGAATGAACTCATGAACGAACGAATACCATGAGTGTACGATTCACACGCATGACAGACGCACACCACTGAACGGAACGAAAGGAATGGAACGGGTATGCGGACATGCGTGTAATAGTAGCTCTATTTTTGGAGTGGCGATGTGGCCCAGCTCTAGTGGCGCTTGTAATTGAAATGTTTGAAGCGACAACGGGTCAACTAACTATCTGGTCTATGGATTTTGATTGTTCGCATAATTGTTTTATGTTTTCATTTAAAACTGGGGACCAGGCTGCCGGACCGGGTCCCCAGCTGAAATGTGCAATCAATTTTACAAATGAGTCCTCTACTATCCCAACATGAATGCATATAGATATGTAATGATTAGCGTCTGTTTAACTATACATTTTTGACGTTTAAACGTCTCGGTATTTTTAAGCAACGTTTATATAAAAGAGATTACTCATCTTTTATTCAAAATGCTGGCGTAAAGCCGGCGCTAGACACAGTCACATATTTGAACACTTGTGGAGTACGGTTATTGAACAAATACCCAAATACCCGTGCCTCACAAGAGTTCAAATAATGTTGCCGTGTCTGGCATCGGCTTAAAGAGCGTCAAAATATCTCAAATGGTTTAGAAGCACTAAGCGAAAGCGAAAAACAGACAAAAAGAAGGTTCTACTTTGTTGTTTTGTACTATTTAGTGAAAATTTTGCCTGGAAAATTATCCGTGTGTGCAAATTGGTATGTCAGCACGTAACACTCTCATATACACACTTCGCCCGTGTCTCGGACGGCTCCTGCACTCCCACACACATTCACACCGTGTTTTTAAACTTGGTTACCACAAGTAAGAGAAGGTCGAATCATGAAAAAAAAAATTAAATAATATTATAAAGAGGCAAAGTTGTGTTTGGATGTGGAACGTAATCTCCTAAACAACTCATACGATTTAAAAAATTCTTTCATTGATAGAAAGACAGCTATATACTATTATCGAGTACCATAGGATATATTTTGTGGTATAGTTGGTTTCCACGCGGACGGAGTCGCGGCAGAAGCTTGTATTAAATAAATAAATATAAAATAAACAAAGTATAGTCGACATCGCGAAACAAAACTATTTATAAATTACCTGTAACCTCGACATCGCGTAACAAAACAAAGTCAAACTCAAATAATTTATTTCAATTAGGCACATAAAAGGCACTTTTGAACGTCAAAAACAGAGAAATAGAACTGATTCTAGTTGCCCCTTCCGAAAGGTAGTTTTCGTATGGAGAAGAATGGGCAAGAAACTACACCGCACCACCAAAAAACAAAACTATTCATAAATTAACTGTAAACATAATTATTCAACAAACAATTTTACCCTACTTAGTGCGGTAATGGGTCGGAATGCTTGTCGAAAGCTGACCGTGTCGAGAAAATATTCAGTTGACATAACTAGGGTAAGTATCTCAAGTACATTTAGGAGGATTCTTTATTATAAGTACAATGAAGCCCTTTTCTTTGGGGTCTTTAGGAAATGGACCCCTATTTTAGAGAACATTTTTTCTTGACTAAAGCACGTTTCTCGAAGTATTGAATGAGTGGAATGTGTGTTGAGAGGGATTTGGTCCTTAATTTGTGTGAGCATTAGAAGATTTAAATGAGAATGGGATGGACTTTGTACCTATCCTATTCTGACGTTTTTTGTGTGTCAGATAAAATCAGAATAAAAACTTATATTATTGCTTCAATCGGTCTAATGGAAACAAGCGCTACTGCTAAGCAGAAGATTCTGGGTTCAATTCCCCGGTCGGGCAATGTGTTGTTAGGTTTTTCTATCTGGAAATTTCTCAGTAGTAGCCTTGACTCTGGATTTGTGGCCGGTTGATGGCAATAGGCTAACCTACAATCATCGGACTTTTTGAAACAAAATTGTTTATTCTGTAAATAGGATATCTGAATCACTTTTACACGTCATATTAAAAAAAAAAAAAAAAAAAGATAGATGAGGTCGGCGTTTCCTATCTGACTACTCTGAGAAGAAAGGCCGAAACAAACTCAGAGGTCGCAGTCTCTCTTAATGTCCAGACATAATCTTGGTCAGGCCATATGAGGCCATGTAGATTAGTGTCTGAAATAGTCTTTTGAGGAAAGAACCACACAGATTTGAGTGGACCTGTCCAGTCAGCAGTTCAACTGTACATATTATATGGAATTAATTTTGAGTAGAAGGGGAGTTTGTAGAGGTGCGAGTGAAAGGGAGAGAGATAGGAGAAAGGAATATGGCGACGGGTGCAAGGAACGACGAACGACGATAGACGTGTTAGCTAAGATTTTTCTAAGTTTTCCTTTGACTATTCAAAAATATAGAAGTTTTCACCGGACTTACTATTTTATGGGGCTTTAAACAGGTTGGTACCAAAAAAATGCTGTACTACAGCCTTGTACGAAGCGTCCTGGAGTATTGCAGTGTTGTATGGAGACCACACTACGCCACACATAAGTTACTCCTGGAAGAGTTCAAAAACGGTTTTTGTGGCACCTCGCATTTTCTAGAGGTAACAGTAAAAAGCTGCTCTCTTATAATTCTCGTCTCAAATATTTCAAAATGCACTCGTTATCAACTAGAAGAGAAGTTATTGATGCCCTGTTTCTCTATAAGTTGCTTAGAATTAAAATTGACTGCCCAAACCTACTGAGTCTCCTAAAGTTTCGTGCCCCAGCCCGTAATCCACGAAATCCTATCACACCACTATACCCACCCCTGCGCAGAACGGTTCTGGGTGCTAACTCACCGATCTCACGCCTATGTAAAAGCCTGAACAGTTGCAGTGATCTTAGTGACATAAACCATGACAGCATAGGGAAATTTTATAAAATAATGATTGAGCACTATTCTCACAATGATCTCGCTACTGAATGTTAATTGTAATGTTAATTCTAGGTTTCAACTGTATTTGAATTGAATTATGGGATTTTTTATTATATTATTTTTATTTTATTGCTCTAATTTAGTTTATTAACGCTATTGTTACCAATCTTTTATTTTTTATTGTTGTATTATTTAGAATGTTATTTTTGTTACTATTAGATATTGTTGCGCATGAATGAGCAAAAATGATTGATTATCTATAAATATCTTTTTTTTGGCTTTATAGCATTAGTTATATAAAACCAATAATTTTGCATGTCGTGTTAGCCTGTAAGTAATTGTTGCACTTATACTTGTACCTACTCCATTAACCAAATTATTTAAAATGTATTATGTAAACAATTGCTGGCTAACCTAAATAAATAAATAAATTTATTTCACCACACGATCCCACTTGTAATAAACAAATAAACGTAAACATGACTGGCGAAATGTGGTTGTACATAAACATCTCAACCAACCTCCTCGGGATATTCACAAACCTATAAGTTTAGTGCATAGTAAATATGTCGACTCCTTCAAGTACACATAGGTACGGCTCCCAAACTAAGTCCAAAATCCATCTATACAGACAAACAGTATTAAATACAGACCGAGATTAAATCCAGGCTGAAACAGCAACGTTTGTGACTGCAGTGAACTATTTCAAATTGTTACCTATGGACCACAAACAGAAGTTGGACTATGCAGTTATATTCAGTTTGGACCAGTTTAGTTTGATATAGGCAGGGGAAGTTTTTAACCGATGGACGTTTATAACAGGGGAAGTTATTAGGTACTTTTTATTTTTTTATTTAAGCAGATATGGGCGGAAACACTTGCCTTTTTTACTCGACTGCGGCGAAACAAATTGGAGGGTTATGATATTGACCGGTATGTATGTATGTTCATGTGTTCACATGATATGTTCATAACTTCTAAACTCCTCATCAGAATTTGACAATTGAGGTATCTTTGGAAGCGTCTTGATTGTATATATAGACTAATAAAAAATCCGGAGTCACACGTAATCTGTTCGATTTATTTTTAAATTGTCTGTCTGTGATATCTTGTTTATACCTTTTTAGTTGATTTTTTCAACGTAGGTGGATTTTAATAAAGAAATAACTAGCTTTTGCCTGTAGCTTCGCTTGCATGGAGATCGGAAATTGCAAGGGATTAGTTAGAAGCAATATCCTTCAAAATTGTCGAATTGTGATTCAAAAAGTGTTACGTAATTGGTGTGCATGCCATAGTCTACATGTGTGCCAAATTTCCTTTTAAAATATGTTCAACTGTTATGATACGTGTACTTAGCCTGTTTACACCCCTTATTTTGTCAAATAAGAAAGTCGACTATCCACTGCTACGTAGCATTTGCTCGGAGAGGTTTGCCACGTTAGCTGCGCGGTTCCTTTGTTTGTTAGGTTAGCTGCGCGGTTCATTTGTTTGCCAGGTTAGCTGCGCGGTTCATTTGTTTGCTAGGTTAGCTGCGCGGTTCATCTGTTTGCTAGGTTAGCTGCGCGGTTCATTTGTTTGCTAGTTTATCTGCGCGGTTCATTTGTTTGCCAGGTTAGCTGCGCGGTTCATTTGTTTGCTAGTTTATCTGCGCGGTTCATTTGTTTGCCAGGTTAGCTGCGCGGTTCATTTGTTTGCTAGTTTATCTGCGCGGTTCATTTGTTTGCCAGGTTAGCTGCGCGGTTCATTTGTTTGCTAGGTTAGCTGCGCGGTTCATTTGTTTGCTAGGTTAGCTGCGCGGTTCATTTGTTTGCTAGTTTATCTGCGCGGTTCATTTGTTTGCCAGGTTAGCTGCGCGGTTCATTTGTTTGCTAGTTTATCTGCGCGGTTCATTTGTTTGCCAGGTTAGCTGCGCGGTTCATTTGTTTGCTAGTTTATCTGCGCGGTTCATTTGTTTGCCAGGTTAGCTGCGCGGTTCATTTGTTTGCTAGGTTAGCTGCACGGTTCATCTGTTTGCCAGGTTAGCTGCGCGGTTCATTTGTTTGCTAGTTTATCTGCGCGGTTCATTTGTTTGCCAGGTTAGCTGCGCGGTTCATTTGTTTGCCAGGTTAGCTGCGCGGTTCATTTGTTTGCTAGTTTATCTGCGCGGTTCATTTGTTTGCCAGGTTAGCTGCGCGGTTCATTTGTTTGCTAGGTTAGCTGCGCGGTTCATTTGTTTGCTAGGTTAGCTGCGCGGTTCATCTGTTTGCTAGGTTAGCTGCGTGGTTCATTTGTTTGCCAGGTTAGCTGCGTGGTTCATCTGTTTGCTAGGTTAGCTGCGCGGTTCATTTGTTTGCTAGGTTAGCTGCACGGTTCCTTTGTTTGCTAGGTTAGCTGCGCGGTTCATTTGTTTGCCAGGCACGCATCCATGCGTAGCGTGGCCGTGGGTCGCAGTGGACGATCCTGCCTACATTTTCATAGAAATCGAATCTAAGTACACGTCAAAAAATCAAAAGTTATTCAAACTAGGCTGAAATTCAGCACTTTTCGAACGTCAAAATTATATAAGACAGTCCCCCAAAACGCCGCGCGTAGCTTAGCCATGGGCTGCTGTAGAGTGATGCCTTATCTTTCTAACAAATGGAGTGACAATTTAAACTTGAAAAATCGTACCTTCTTCATATATAATTCTCTTCGTTTTCTATTCAGTGAGACCAACTTATATCTACCGCAGCCTGCCATTCAAATCTTGCTGTACATGCAAGAAATTCTCTGATAGAATCGGAACTTTAATGGTTTCGTTCGCGCAGATTCGGAAGAGAATATTGACAGTAAAAAGGGTATTTCCGATAGTTTAACGATCCAATTATCGTGAGATGTCGCTATGGGTCTATTGTAACTAGGGAATAGGGAACCAGCGCCATTTTGGGAGCTTATATCGTCATGGTTTTGTGTTATCTTTCTTTATTTGCTGGATGAACCGATAAAGGATGATTTCCACCTGACATCGCATCGGATCGGACGGAATTTTACAATCTTAAAACGATATTAAATCGTGTACACAGTATTTGAAGTCTATATTACCAAGCCGCGCACAGCAGCTTGACCGCGGGCGTCTTCCGAGACACACGATCGTAGCCGAAAGTATGCTGAGACGCGCGATCGGCTACGTTCGCCTGTCGTCGTATCCGATCGGATCATTCCTACGTCAAACTTCAACCATTTTCAAAAATTAGAACACGTCAACACAGTAGGATTGAAACTATTTGACTTCGCAGGCGACGGTACGGAGCCGATCGTATGCGTCGCCATCCTGTCGGACGCGATCGGCTGTAGCCAATGATATTATATTAACAGATATGTTATACACTCACAAAACCACCGAAAAAAATGTTCCGCGCAGCAGCGGCAGCACACATACCCACTTCTCCTTCATTTTACACTTCATTACAAGTAAAAATTATAGAAACGAGATGGTTTGATAAAAACAACAAGAAAAAAAGAGACAGCTAGTGTTGCTGCTTCAACTAAGCGTATCACTCGTCGCCATGCGTGTCGCAGACTAAAGTCAATACGTCCCAATTAGGACGTTATCGAGTCTTCGCGTTTATAATATCATTGGCTGCTGTAGCCTTATCCGTTCCTACCCTTTTCCGATTTTAACAGACACGAGACTTATAACGCAGTCATTTGTTATAAGCAGATTTGAGAAAGAACGCGGCTGGTCCTAGTGCTCATTTCTCTTGAAATATTAAAAGCGTTCAGTTACCTTTTAACGATATCTAGATAGCTTTGACAAGAAGTTGAACAAGGAGGAGGTTCGACAAGGAGTTGTATTTCTACAACGACTTTCAACACAATTGACAGAATAACTTGCAACACGGGTATTAGGTATTAACCTATACTTCGTTCGCGATTTAGTTTCCAAACATGTAAACACATACCGTGAAACATGCCAACTTTGCTCACTTTTTTCGAATAATTACAATTTTAATACGATTTTTCTATGGATACGTAACTATTTTCCTTCATCAAATACAACTGAAGATCATGTGGATGTGTTAGTATAGCTAAATTTACTATTTTTCAACATTTAATTCAATTTTTGTTCGATTTTGTTGGCGGGCAAAGTAATCTCGACTTTTACCCAACTTAGCCCACATTGATTTTTGACGCAAATATGGCCTTTATGCAGATGACATAAAAACCAGTAAAAGAATTTTGATAAAGATGGCGTTTAGTTTAGGAATGTAAACGACACTATGAAAAGTTTCTAACTAAAACCACTAGGCAATGTTACCCTGACATTTTTTCTCTTTTTCATACATTCCACATTTCGCCTTTATAAAATGCTAGGGTTAGCACATGGTAAAAAATATTCTGATTTTTTTTCTTTCTACAAAGAATGTGATTGTGTTTAGGTCAATAACAAGAAATATGTTTCACGCTTATTACCAGTATAAGAATAATAAAAAAGTTAAAATTATACCGTAGTGGGGAACAAGTACACACTCAGTACCCAATAACTAATGTCATCTTTGAATTTTAGTAATTAAATACCTAATATATGTTTAAAAGTAAATAAGCTCAACAGTAGCCATAAATTAAAAAATAAATAAAATACAAGGTTTCGTAACGTGCCAACCCTAAGCCTTTTTTGATGGCGGGTAATGTTGTCAATCGTAGGTCGGAATATTACTAGATAACTTTGCCGATCATCATAACTTTAGTTTTAAAAGACCCTGAGCAATGACACTAACATTATTATACTCTACAAATAATTGTCTATTTCATGATATAAAGTAAACTACCCTGTGTTCGCCACCTCGCAGAATATACTTTCAAATTTGCACAAAAATTTACCCGCAAAAGCACGCACCTTACTCAACGAGTTCCAACAAGTTACTAAGCGAAGTTAGCAACAAACACGATAGTCAGTATTGCCATAAATATAACCTATTTTCCACCAAAGTGAATCAATGTTGCCATAATATTAAGATATTTTTGCAAATCAAACATATGCTTATAAATCGTTCTACGGGCAAAGTTTCCCTTGGCAATGTTGGCATATTTCACGGTATGTATTTTTGGAAAAACAACTTTAATTTCGACGCTTAAAATTCAGTTTTCCTTACAACTTCAACCATTTTTTTTATTTTTTCAATCAACTTAATTTACACTAAAGTTGATATTCGTTTAAATGGAAATAACAGCAATTGGAAAAAAAACTAATTTATTAGACTTTACGCTCATTAATAGTGCCGTGCCAAGATGTATAATTTTTGTGTCAAAGATTGTGGGTTGATGATGTGTATGTATTTAGTTGGTAAACCTATATTAAATAGTTATTCTTAAAAATATGTCTTTAATAGCTTTCCGATTGCTTATGTCAATCCAATACATTTATGACTTTTCAATCATCGTTTTCGCTAATAGAATGTCACCCCAGTACCTATCCTGAGGGCCTAGTCAAAGGACCTAGGCCCTCAATCTTATTTAAATGATAGACACCAGCAAGTTCAAATAAACGGTATCAACTCACTAGGTTTGAAAGTAAAAATGGGTGTTCCACAAGGCTCGATTTTGGGTCCTTTCCTCTTTTTAGTGTACATTAATGATCTACTCCATTTATTAAAAAATCAGCCACACATGGTGTTATTTCCTGACGATACTTCCTTAATTTTTAAGGTAGATAGACGTGCTACAAATTTTGACGAAGTAAATAACGCCCTACTGCAGGTCCAAAATTGGTTCACTGCTAATAATTTAGTATTAAATGGAAAAAATACTAAGTGCATAAAATTTTCTTTACCAAATGTGAAAAGTAGGGATTGTGAGATTATATTGAATCAAGAGAAACTAGAATTCGTCGATAAAACTGTTTTCCTGGGGATCACGCTCGACTCAAGGCTACAATGGGGTCTTCATTTAACATCTCTTGCAGGATGGCTGAGTTCAGCAGCATATGCTGTCAGAAAAATCCGTCAATTTACTGATGTAGATACCGCGAGGCTAGTCTATTTTAGTTACTTTCATAGCATAATGTCTTACGGTATTTTACTATGGGGACGGGCTGCAGACATCGAGTCTATCTTTATTCTGCAGAAAAGAGCGAGCAGAGCCATTTATAATCTACGCAGGCGCGATTCTTTAAGGGAACTGTTTAAGGATATTAACATCATGACGGTGCCTTGTCAATATATATATGAAAACATCTTGCACGTAAGAAAAAATTTACATCTTTTTAGTAAAAGAGGCGATAGACATAATTATAGTACTAGAAATAGGTACTTATTAGTTCAACCAGGTTTCAGACTGGCTAAAGTAGACTCATCTTTCATGGGGTACTGTTTAAAATGTTACAATAAAATCCCTCCCCACATACTTCAACTGAATGAGACGAAATTCAAAACTCGTATAAAACGCACACTATGTAGGCAGGCATATTATAAGTTGGAGGATTACATCTCTGATAAAAATGCTTGGCTTAATGCTGGTCCTGCTCCACAACCACAACTAACTAATTAACATTCGAAAATGCTGTTGGAGCTGCTGAAGATTGTAAGACTATCTTTGCATTGTATAAACTCAATCTCTCCTTTGTATTATATAATTGCACAGGTGTGAGTACTATGTACTATAGAGCTACCATTCACCGGATATTTTGTCTTTCATTGACTTGAATGTGCCCTGGCGGCTGGGAATGTCATGCTCACTCAAATGTCTCGCTGATGGTGGCGTATGTGTTGGATCATTTAGCTCCCTTCAAAATGGTTGAGCTGAATGGTGCTGATCCATGCGTCATGTTCGTGAACGGGCGCCGTCAGTTGTGACTGGTCATTTCTTAGCTGCCATGGCTTATTTTTAATTTTTGAATTGTGCTTATTTTATAATTGCGGACGCTTTTAACGTGCTTTCTACATTGTTCTCACATGTATAATTTCAACATGAATAATGTAACCATTATATTGTAACAATATTTTGATTTAAAATAGTGTCCATGGAGTTTCTTGCCCGTTCTTCTCCATAGGTACCTACTACGCTTTGGAATGGGCAACTAGCTTCTTATTTCTGACTGACTGACTCCTTGACAATTCAAAAGTGCCTGTAAATGGTTTAATTGAAATAAATGCTTTGAGTTTGAGAGTTTGAGTTCAGGAGTGGTTCTGGACTGGCCTATTCCGCGTTCATACCCAAAACTAAATACAGAAAAATCAACACTAGAGAAGATATTCTCACCCAAAAAGCAAAAGGTGACACGTCTAATTTCCTCCGAAACGCGGCACTTTCTTCGGCCCATAAGTAATGGGCTATATAACCCTTAAATGCCACAAAATATGTAGTGAACCGTAGCCGTAAGCATTTATGGGACGAGCGATTAAAATAAAGGTTATGGGGCTGAGACATTGTTACGGTCTTGTAAGAAACTGGTGATGTTGGGAAAAATTGGTATTTTTCTTGTGTTCGCGTCATTTTGGGGTATGGGTTTTTCGAGAATAGAGTCCTATAGTCCTAAGTGAGTTTTTAATCTTCAATAATCTTTATCTTGTTAATAATGTATCTGATATTCGCTTTTTATAAAACTCTTAGGCCCGTTTTCACTATACCTATTATAGTAATTTTACTCATAAGTACATCGCAGCGTCTTCACATCTAAAAAATCAATCTGCCTAGCCTTTTCCCAACTATGTTGGAGTCGGCTTCCAGTCTTAACCAGTAGCTTAAGAAGAAGATGAAGAAAGAAAAATTGTTTATTCTGCACAAACAAAACGGTGTGCGTTTTGTTTGTGATTATAGACATTAACCTGATGGATCGACCCGAGCGGCTGTTATTACTTAGCCACGAGCACCTCCTTATCGTCTTCACATATAATTATATTGTAAATGCGAAAGTGAGTTTGTTTGTTACGCTTTCACGCTTAAACGGCTGAACGGACTTATATGAAATTTGGCACAGGGGTAGACCATGACCAGGAATAGGACATAGGATACTTTTTATCCCGATATTCCCACGGGATCGAGAGTTACGCGGGTGAAACCGCGGGGCGCAGCTAGTAGTTAATATATTATATACAAAATATTGTAAAACATTTTAACTGGTCTTAAAACTGGCAACCAGTCTTACCAAGGGGTATCGTATTACCCAGTTCCTGGGTTGTGGATGTCAGATAGGCAGTCGCTCCATGTAAAATATTGGTATTCAGCTGCATCCGGTTAGACTGGAAGCTGATCCCAACATAGTTGGGAAAAGGCTAGGCAGAAGATGATGACTGGTCCTAAAACATTTCTAAGGCCCGTTCATCACTGGTTGTTACGATATCGTTTCGATATAATACCGAAGCGATACCGCACTGCTTTTTTTCCAGTAACAATTTGGAAACTACAACAAAATAACTTTTAAACTTGCCTGAAATATAAAGCAGTTTATAACCCTTCCTTATCTTAGCTTGAACGTGGGATATGAGCCGTATATGATCCAGAAATCCACATTGTAAGTAATGATATAAGCAGAAAGTACGGAACGCTCGTATAGTGATGTGCTCTGTGAAAAGCGGCGAGACGTTTGATGTTGTGCGGGCTAGTGATGAGAAATGCTAGCGGTAAAATACGGTAAAATAATTTTACTTTTTTATTTTATTATTTTTAAGTTCAAATTCGTATTTTCTTTTTGAAAATTCTGTCACTAAGTTTGTGTTGTGTTAGAAATAAATACGCAAAACATTATCAAATTGACACACTGTAAGCAGATGCAGTATTATATTCATAGAATGACAGCTGTTGTGGTTTGAATAAAAATATTATGGTGAAATTCAGCTGTAAACCGGCGCTGTTTTCCTATTAATAACCGAATTTACCTGTACCTATACCATTGTAAATAGTTATAAAAATAACGTTAATTCTACATTTAATACCAAAACTCATAAGTCACCAACAAGTTTACACAATAGCAAATATTTTATTTCCAACTTAGTATTAAAATATAATACCTCGGTTAATAAGGAGGATTAACAGTTATCTACCAGGTGAAAAGCTTTAAATAACGCATTTTGAAAGTAATGTACTATGTCAACGTACATAACTTTACATCACGCCTGTCTCACAAAACAAACATACAATATAATATGACTGTGTGAGTGTAATAAAGGCGTGAATGTGTAAATTCGTTAAAATCACACATTTCAGATAGGAAAAGTTAAGTTTATTTCACTTAAAAAAAATATAATTATTATACAACAAACTATTATTTAAGTAATTAAATCCTAAATAAAATTAACTATACAAACACGTTATGTATGTACAATTATATAACAGCTAGCTGCGCCCCGTGGTTTCGACCTAAGTTCGATCCCGTGGGAATATCGGGATAAAAAGTATCCTATGTGTTAATCCAGGTTATAAACTACCTGTTTGCAAAATTTTATCCAAATCCATTCGGCCGTTTTTACGTGATTGAGTAACAAACACACAAACAAAACATTTAAAATATTAGTAGGATTGTATAGTTAATTTTATCTAGGTTTCAGATAGTGTTTTGATATTGCAGTAGTGAACTTATGAGCAGAAAACAAATTGAAATTCAAGATTATGTTTCTCAGAAGTAGAAAGGTTGGAACTTGATTAAACAAATAATTATTTTTTATGATGCAATTTCTTCTCGTTGCACTTCCTTATTTACTTACTAATTAAATACAACCTCTGCTTATCTATTTAGCAAACCACAGCAACAAAAGAATAACAAAAAAAAACGAAAAAAACAAAACCTCATAATTACCGCGTTTAATCCCGGCGCTGTCCCCTCCCTATCGTCACTGAAACATATCCCGGGGGGCCCGCCCTGAGGTCAACACTAATTTATTCATTGCTCATTTTGAAGTTACTGTCACTGCTGTGCGCTGAAAAATTTGTTACACAGTATCTTACGGCGTTCCTAGAGGAATTTGTGAATTGAGTTTACCGTTGAGATTTTAGTCTTGAAACGGAACGTTTATTTATTAATTATTTGTAGAATTTGGAAATTGTTGTGAACTGTAGGTATTTTTATCGGATTCAAGTGAATTTTACTCTGGTATTTAAACCGAACATGTTGAGTCCCTAAATAAATAAATATTAACTTCGAAACGAGTATTTTCAATTTTAGAATCGAATCGAAGTCAAAGTCATTTATTTACGTTACGTTACGTTTTCTTTTTCACAGATTTCTAGAACAAAAATCGACGAAGACGAGTGTTCCCATTCGTCCCACTGTCGTCGTCCCGTTCGTCCCACTGCCGTCGTACCGTTCGTCCCACTGCCGTCGTCCGGTTCGTCCCACTGCCGTCGTCCCGTTCGTCCCACTGCCGTCGGCCCACTAGTGGGACGTCTAGTTCATGTGGTCGCTGATAATTCAGTCAATTGATCACAGTCACAGCTGCAGTTGAGTTGCGATTGTAATTTTTTTGCAAATTGAGTCAATTTTCAAACCACAAACCGGGTTTACTCAAATTCAGTGACATTTCCTAACCCATAACCCTTCCTCTCGCCGTAGTCGGGTAAAAAGGATTGTTAATTCAAAACAAAAGGCCTGAAAGTTTCATTCATTCATTTGAGATGTTCTATACAAAACGTTCCCCGGTTTAATTACATAACTTTACGAGTGAATTTAATGACTTACCAACTTCATCTCTGTATTATTCAAGTTGTTATTATATTATTTGAATAGCTTTTAATTAAATTAATTGCAAATTATTTTGTATAATTATAGGGTGACCGATACCTACTTAAATACGTGACTTTACTAATAATTATGAACAACTTTTGCTATGGGACCAAACCTGAAATCGCGAAAAATAAATCAGCTGTTCCATACATTTATGTTCGTATGACTCGTCAAATGGTAGGGAACAGTTGTTTTTTTTTTCGCGATTTCAGGTTGTTCCCTTAATAAAAGATGTTATTTATTTATTTATTTGGTACACCAACAGCAGTACATACAAAAACAATTAAAACAGAATAGTAAGATAAAAAAATACTGGTATGAATGCCTATTATAGGTATACACAGCATTTGCCACAAAACAACATAGTAGGTAATAAAATAAAATAAAAAGAAAACTTATAGGAACATATATAAAATACAATGAGTAAACAAAATACAAAATATTTTCTAAATGACCATCTTTGAGCAACCTGTACTTAAAGAACTGTACCGAAGAGGTCATTTGCCGGGGTCATTGATCATAAATGTAGGCGAATAGTAGGAAAGCCGCGCTATTTCTTAGAAATTATGCCGACACAGGATATTGACCGATAGAACGTAAATCAGCTGGTAGGTAGCTTTATGAATGAATTTTTTACACAGAGTGATCTCAATTTTGGTTATGTTTTTATTATTTAGTTTGTTTGAAAATTTAAATTTTTCAATTTACGAATTATTTTATTTTATTATAATTGTTATGTTTACTGGCCACTAGCCCTGCCCGTGTGTTAAATTAATGTCGCCATTGTAGCGGCACGTTGTATACAGGTTATTTTATGCAATCCCGTACCTCAGAGACTGATCTTCTAAACTTGTTAAGAGATACTCCGTGTAAGTTGTTCATAATGATGAGTAAAGTCACGTGTTTAAGTATTGGTCGCTAATTACCAGTCACCCTTTAGGGGTATGAGGATCAGGGTGTAAAGTTCACTCATCCACCATAGAAAAGGGAGGATGCTCCGACCACACGAGTGTTCTGTCTGGCGGGCAACTGCCCAAAGTTTGTTGATGTTGGGTTCTTGTATATATGTCCACTGCACGGTAAACTTTAATTGCGCGATGCTGGATTTATGTGACGTCAGGATTTTTGTGTGACGTCAGGTATTTTACATGGAGCGACTGCCTATCTGACCTCCACAACCCAGTAACTGGGTAATACGATACCCCTTGGTTAGACTGGTTGTCAGACTTTCGGGCTTCTGACGATTTGTAACGACTGTCAAAGATCCACAAATGACAGCCGGGACCAACGGCTTAACGTGCTTTCCGAGGCACGGAGGAGTCTCGATATGTGAAAATGGTCACCCGTCCACGGACCAACCCCGGCAAGCGTGCGGCTGTTATTACTTAGCCACGAGCTCAGAAGAGAAATGATTTAATTAACGAAAATAAATAAACGACATAATTACAATTATCATATTTTGTAATCTATGTTTTGTAAACAGCCCAAAAAGACAGGTTCTCTAAACCTCGATATAATAGAACGGTGCTAAATTGAAGAGTACAACTGTGACGTAGCATGACAACTGAAGTGACAGGTATTACGTTTAGGCGGTTAACCAGACGCCTTTGACAGCTCTCTCGTCACGTGTTTTGTTTACGTAAACCAACGGAGTTATATATCTCTGGATTGAAATATGGCTAAACATCCAGTAAATTTTCATCGACGAAGATACAGCTTTGTAATTTGTCTCTAACGAGTCAAAGACCTAAAATACACAATACTTTTTAACCGACTTCTTCAAAAAGGAGGAGGTTCTCAATTCGTCTGGTATGTTTTTTTTTTTTTTTTTTTTGTATGTTTGTTACGCGATTACTCCGCCAATTATGAATCGATTTTGATGATTCTTTTTTTGTTTGGTAGGTCATGCTTCCGAGGTGGTCCCATATAAATTTTATTAATTTTGCTTGCGTAATTTTTGAGTTAGCTTCAATATTACGTATTTTTTCCACTTAGTTTATCTAGACGATATCCTGTTTGACTCCTTCACTGTTATTTACATAGCAGGTAGTGGTATTCGGATTAGTGTGGGGTGGGTACCGCAACTAAAAAGTGAAAAATAAAAACTTTAAAAAAAAAAAACAACCGACTTCCAAAAAAAACACAGAAAAGTGAAAAATAACTTTAATTTCGGAAGCCGGTGGCAAAAAACGGAAATTGAAAAGCAAAGACACCGACTTCCGAAATTAAAGTTATTTTTCACTTTTTTGTGTTTTTTTTGGAAGTCGGTTCTTTTTTTTTTTTTGTAAAAAGTTTTTATTACTCAAAATATTCACTACTAGCTGCGCCGCGCGGATTTACGCGCCTATGTCTCGATCCCGTGGGAATATTGGGATAAAAAGTATCCTATGTCCTATTCCAGGTCATGGCCTACCCCTGTGCCAAATTTCATCTAAATTCGTTCAGCCGTTTTAGCGTGAAAGCGTAACATACGTACAAACAAACAAACTCACTTTCACATTTATAATATTACTAGCTTCTGCCCGCGGCTTCGCCCGCGTGGTATGTCGATAAAAAGTAGCCTATTATCGTTCCACGGGATGCCATCTATCTCCTTGCCAAATTTTACGGTGTTTAGGCGTGAAAAGGTAACATACATACAGACAGACAGACAGAGTTACTTTCGAATTTATAATATTAGTATGGATGGATATACAAAGTGGAGACGACAATACGACAAAAAATGAAACTCCGTTTAACTAATGACGTTCTCGGTCTACATACAACAAATTTATATATATATATATATTTATATTTATTTTATTTAGATATATTTATTTATATATATTTATAAATAGTAGTGATGGGCCGACTATGGGGTTTGCCGATCTTTGACTAGCTATCGTAACTAAACTATTGGCCAATAGTTTAGTTACGATAGCTAGTTTCTAGATTTAGTTTGTTAGAAAAAATGACTTTTTTAATTTCGATGTTAGGATTTATTTGATAGTTCCAAAATACTCTTATGCATTAGTATTGCCAGTGTTTTCATTTATTGTTGTATTGTCATCTCCACATTGTAAACAGCGTGCCGCTACAATGGTGACATTAATTCAACACACGTATACGATTTCGCGTATACATTTAATGAAAATATTTGAATTTCGTTAAACGTTATTATTTACTGATTTATTTTCAATTTTCTAAATTACCATCTTTGAGCAACCTATACTTAAAGAACTGTAGCGAAGAGGTCATTTGCCGGGGTTACCGATCATATGTAGGCAAATAGAAGGAAAGCCGCGCAATTTCTTAGAAATTATGCCACCGACAAAGAATCGGCCGACAGAACGTAAGCCAGCTGGTAGGAAGCTTCATGAATGAATCTTTTACACAGAGTGATCTCAATTTTGGTTATGTTTTTATTATTTAGTTTGTTTGAAAATTTAAATTTTTCAATTGACCAATTATTTTATTTTATTATAATTTTTATGATTACTGGCCACTAGCCCTACCCGTGTGTTAAATTGATGTCGCCATTGTAGCGGCACGTTGTATAGTAATATGTATTATAATATAATATAGTTAGAAAGGGTTCATAAAACGGAGGCTACAGGCCAGTATCCAATAATCCATCTCGTATTACCTAGTATCATCTCGCCTGATAGTATATTAACTAGGGAACTAATAAACCTTACTATTGCCGCGACCGCAGCTCGAATATAATCCTAGAAGATCTCCGTTTTATGATCCTGAATTATATCAGAAGACATTCACACTATATTTTTTCCTTTATTTGTAGTGAGAACCAGGCTTATTTTAGGAGCTAGAGTTACATTATGGTACCGTTTTTTTTCCGTGTATTGGACATTACTAAAGTATTTAAGGATATTATTATGAGGATACTTGAACATAAATAGTCTGAAATCTCGACTAAGCAAGCGTGGTAATTAAAGAACAGTGATAATAATTTATATATTATCACACTTAATCTATGTGGATGATGTTATATAACTTCCAGTCTGCACTGTTTATTACATAGCAGCTAAAGTCTGTTTTTTAATCTCGTAGACCAATTTGACATTTCAAGTGATTGTGGTTTGTTTTTCAATTTGGAGTTTGACATTTGCACCTGTCAAATTAGTCTACGAGAATAAACAACCGGCTATAAAAAAAAACACTACAAAGCGTTGGCAAAAATGGAAAATACAAAACCAAAGACACCGATTTCCGTTAAAGACGGTTGTTTTTTTTTTGTATTTTTTTTTTACTATAGTGTATGGAGTCATTGTACTCATCATTATGAACAACTTTTACTATGGGAACAAATATGAAATATCGAAAAAAAAAAGCTGTTCAGTACATTTATGTTCGCATAACCCGTCAAAATGTACGGAACAGCTGTTTTTTTTTTCACGATTTATTTGTTCCCATAGTAAAAGTTGTTCATAATGATGAGTACAATAACTCCTTAAGAGGTTGTTGGTGTTTTACCAATAAGCCTGTATAGAAAAGCTTCATAAACTATTCTCTTGTAAAGAGAAGCAGAATGATATCAGAATTAATACCTAACGCGCAAAATTTATAAATAATACAGCAATTTTAAAATTTTAAATCTAAAATGTCTGCCTCTCTTTACGACGCTGAGAAGTTAATTCGGAATTCTGCAGGCGGATGAATGCTAAAATAATAAAATACGGAGTATTATTTCTGCATGTTACACGGCTATGACTATCTCCTCATTTGGCCTGGCGTGGCCAAAATGAAAAGATTTGCGAAATGAATGCATTTTTCATTTACTGAATTTTCGTTTAAAATTAGTTGAGATTGCGTTGTTGAGGAAAAAAATCGAGATTAATGATAAAACTTTTGCCTGCGTCGCGAGGTCGGAAATTATCCCACGGAAACGTACTACCAGTATAAAAAGTATCCTTTATAGTACATACTAATTCCATGCATAATTGCATAGGTACCACAAACAAGTAGTGAGGTAGCTGTCACTAAACATGTCAACTGTCAGTCACCAATACCACGGATGGCGGGAAAATGTTTAAAATGACGCAGTGCCTGCGAGGAGGCTTGGTGTGTTGCAGAGCCACTGGACTCTAGTTTCAAATAATACATCTTGAGTGTACTAGTGTAATAATATAATCAGCTTAGCTTAAATACGGGATCAACTGGATTCTCATATCAACATCATTTGCCTAGCCTTTTCCCAACTATGTTGAGGTCGGCTTCCAGTCTAACCTGATGCAACTGATTACTAGTATTTTACATGGAGCGACTGCCTATCTGACCTCCACAACCCAGCAACTGGGTAATACGATACCCCTTGGCAAGACTGGTTATCAGACGTTCGGGCTTCCGATGACCCGTAACGACTATCAATGATCCACAAATGACAGCCGGGACCAACGGCTTAACGTGCTTTCCGAGGCACGGAGGAGTCTCGATATGTAAAGATCCGACCCGACCGGTGCGGCTGTTATTACTTAGCCGCGAGCTCCTACCACAGGACTCTCATATAAAATGAATATTTAATAAGCACGTCTTGTCAATAGATTTTTTATACCTACTAACGACATAAATTTTCTCTTCATAAATATTATTCACATACATCTTTCATGGTAATTTATTTTTAGAATTATATTCGTCAAGGGATAAAAATGAACCATCCTTATGTGTGCGCTCAAAAAGTTTAGAATAATCTCGAGGGGATGAACAACCTTTTGTAAGTCAATGATATGGTAGGATTATTATGGGTTCAAATATTTATTCTAATTCTATGCCGGATTATGATAACAATGTTTTTTTTGCGGAAATATTGATGGCTACGACAAGGCTCTTGTTAAATAGATAATTATCAGCAAGTACCAGTCTTTTATTTAGGTTTTTTATTTTTAATACCGGTGTAAGGGCTCGTGGTTACATAATAACAGCCGCACGGCTCGATCTTCAAGGTTAAGGAACGCTTCCCGAGGTCGATCCGTGAATGGTTGACCATGCATTACATATGGAGACCGCTCCGTGGCTCGGAAAGCACGTTAAGCAGTTGATCCCGGCTGATCATTCGTAGATCTGAGACGCTCGTTACGGGTAGTCAGAAGCCCGAAAGTCTCGAGTGTAATATACTGGTATTCAACTGCATCCGATTGGGGATCGTCTAATCGGATGCAGTTGAATACCAGTCTTTTACATGGAGCGACTTTGTATCTGACCTCTACAACCCAGTTACTGAGTAACACGACACGACGATACCAAGGGTTGGTATGATAAGACTGGTTGTTAGACTTTCAGGCTTCTGACGACCCGTAACGACTGTCAAAGATCTACGAATGACAGCCGGGATCAACTGCTTACGTGCTATCTGGCGCACGAAGGGGTATGTAATAGCTGGTCACCCATCCACGGATCGACCTCGGCTAGCGTTGCTTAACCTTGAAGATCGACCCGTGCGCTGTTATTGTTTAGCCATGAGCCCTTAGATCGATATTAAAAATATAAATACCTGTCTAAAGAATAAGACTGGTATTTGCTGATATTAATCTACTAAAGCCTTATCGTAGCCATCAATATTTCCAATGGATTCTGTTCCACTAATCGCACTGAAACAAAATTTGTACAAGTGCGGTTAGTAGAACAGCTCAGAGGGCAATTCCCGTCATTTTTAAGAACATTCGCATTCGCATCTCATTCGCAATCTGTCAAAAATACAATCAATTTACTAACATTTTTGACAAGTTTGACAGATTGCGATCTGAATGTGAACGTTTTTAAGTACCTACGAGAATTGGGCCTTCAGGTTCCACTAAGTCAAATCCCGTTGAAATCAGCGCTCTGAATGGAATACTTACCTCATTAGCCGCCTTTACACGTACGAGCTTTTACGCGTGAAAGACTTTCGCGCAGGAAAGAGCGCACATGTAAAGATAGAAAATGAGAACGAGAATGCACGCGGGCGCCGCCCGCTCGCGCATCTCCTCATACCTTTCAAGTCTGTGCGCTTCGAACATAATTTACACGGCCGTCTTTGTGAAAACGATTGCCGTCGTAAAATGGCGAATATTAGATTATGGAGGAAGGATCTTACTAAAGAGTTCTTGTCAGTATACAACTTTCATGCATGCTTATGGAAAATTAAATAAGAGGAGTAGGTATTAATAAATTATTAAGGATAAGTTCCTACGAAAAATTTGTCCAGTTTTGCAAGGATAACGGAATGACTCTAGCCAACAGAGATTTTGTTTTCCTCTTTATTTGTTTACCCACACTGATCTTCTTTTTCTTATTTTAATCACGCTTAGACCAGCGAACATAACTGCCTATGTAATATTACTTCTAACCCTTTTGTCCATTTGTTTAGAACTTTTAATAAAACTGCGTGATTTTGGTACACTCCAGGTCGCGGCAGTTTCCCGTACTGAATCACGCTTGATTAGCCTTTACACGGACACTCTATCCTCTCTGAATAAAAATACAGAAGTTATATCCCGCGAAAGAGTCCACGCTCATAAAAATGGATGAAAACAATCAGACACGATTGCGCGTGCAAGCTTTCCCGCGTTCAATCGTGCACACTCCGATCGCGAGTGAAAGCGCGTGTCGTGTAAAGGCGGCTATGTGTGCCAAAACATATTTTAGTTTTGTTTTAAAAATTGTTTTTCTTTTGTTCCAGTTTGCTCAATCATCGGGCTCACTTCGGAACAAGTAGCTGATCATGAAAACAGACCCAAAAGCAAAATGAGCATACCAGACCATGACTTGAACATGGAGAGTCATTGGACCAATAAGATTAATAACAAATACATTAATTACAACGAAAATCTAGACGAAGTAAAACCTAAGAACACAAATAAAGGCGTTGACATTCAAATGAGAAATCTAGATTATCATAAAAGTACTATACAATTGAGGAATACTAGGATAAGGAATTTTGATCCTAGTAGCATGGAGGTCAAGAGTAGAGTGAGGAGAGATGAAAAAGACGCCAGATGTGAATCTTTTAAGTACGAGGATAAGGAGAATTTCATAACACACCCACATCCTAAGAATACTGGAAATAATTATTATTATAATAATTCTGATTGTGTCACCAAAATTAATGGTAAGTTTGATTTATTACTTCACTAGCTGCGCCCCGCGGTTTCACTCGCATAAGTCTTGACCCCATGGGAATATCGGGATAAAAAGTATCCTATGTCCTATTCCAGGTCATGGTCTACCCCTGTGCCAAATTTCATCCAAATCCATCCAGCGTGAAAGCGTAACAAACAAAGTCACTTTCGCATTTCTATTAGTTAGGATTACTTGATCTTTTACGCACTAACCGCTTCTGAATTGAGAATTTGAAGTAGATAACTTGTTAAACTCTTCTTTAGCATTACTTTAAAGTGATTCCTTCAATATAGCTCGCAAAGTTCATAATATCTTAAGTTTTTGCAAAAACAGAAGGTTTATGTGTAATCTTTTATAAAGGAACTTAAAGTCATATTTACTATGAGTCATATTTGTCAGCAACCTTTGCTGTCGTTTGGACCTCTCAGTATTCCCGGAAAATAACTCATTTAATGCTCAATTCACTTGTTATATAAACTTACATCTTTTACATTCTTTCGTTCTTCATTTCATCTTTTACATTCTTTCTTTCTTACATGGGGGTAAGGAGTAAACACAAAACGTCATCATCGAGGTGCTCCCTCACCGAGAGAATCGCTTGTAAAGCAACGTTACAGATTCGATTTTGGGCATTACGTTACAATACTGCCCTTGACTGACGAGCATTTGCTTGTAATGTAACATTTATGTTACAAGTTGTATCAAAATATTATAGACATCGCGCACTGTATAGGTGGGTACTAACCGGTGTTACTGGCCGTAATGTATCATTCGCAGCGAGCATGTTACGTTACGCCGTGTCCTAAAACCCGTGTAAGATACTTGTTTCGAACTCTTTGCTCGCCTGTGCTCCAGATTCGCAAGACACTCTCTGTCAAGATGTCTGACGTCTGATGTATGACGCGGCGTACTAACTGAACCATGTAAAACTCAAAGGCATTCGCCAAAAAATCGACAACCGGCGGAGCACTCAACTCTTTGCTCGCGTGGTCGTTTCCACGTACAGACTGCACGAATGCTCGCTTTGTACATGTTACATTACGCCCCGTACCACCCGATCAGTACCAACCTTAATGCTCGGTTCTCTTCCCTCACTGATGTAATGCTCGACTCTGTAACGTTACATTACAGGCGAATGCTCCCGATGTGGGAGCACCTTTACATACTCCTTTTGCTTTGAACATACTTAGATTTTTCTACCGTCCACCCCGCTAAGATCATCATTTCCATTTAGCCAAAGCAAGATGAAGATAATCACCAATACCATGTACTAAATTCAGCCTATTACTGCGTACAGCTCAGCAACACAATCCTGCCAATGACCAATAAACGGTCATTGGGGAATTGCCATAATTGCAGCTCTGCAATCAGATAGGGAATCGTAGTTTGCTGCGATTAAAACGATGTGTTTACACGATATTTAAACCGTATACTAACTGCTTTTTAATTTGACCTGTAGCTTAAGCTCTTGTCAAATTAACTATTGTTATTTTTAAGAGGAAATAGGTTCGGTCCACTCTCCATACAAACGCTCTCGCCTGTTTTCTCCCTGGTTATGACCTTAGAGCAATTATTTTTTACAGTAAAATAAATTTCAACTAGTTCTATGCCGCTATGTTTTACGTTTTGATGATACATTATCTGTAAAACTAGAACCCTCAAAAAATTCTCAAAATTGACTGTTTACACCGCTGTAATCAGTGGTCTATTGTACAAATTTGACAACTATCAATGAAAAAAGAAAAACATAAGGGCACAGTAAATATCCTTCTTATTCAATGTATAAAATATCTTTCAAATTAGACCAATATTGTAGGAGGAAATAGACGAGAGCCGGACCTCGAATTATGACTTTTTGTATGTAGAAAAGACCGAACCTATTTCCTCTTCTGCATTAGGCTTGAATTCCACCCACGCTGATGTCGGTCACGTATACGTAACGTTCAACGCAGTACGCGCCGCGGACGTCAGACTCGCAGTATGTATAGAACACAATGTATACAACATTCGTTTTTGTTTATACTAAACCCGAAATACGGTTATTGTACTCATCATTTTGAACAACTTTTTCTATGAGACCAAACTTAAAATCGAGATAAAAAAATCAGCTGTTCCATACATTTGTGTTCACTTAAATCGACAAAATGTATGGAACAGTTGTTTTTTTTTTTTGCGATTTCAAAGTTGTTCAACAGAAAGGATGACTTTTTCTGTATTTCACCTGAAAACGTTTCATTTTATATTTTCTTTAAAAATAAGCAGGTATTAGGCCATCAGACGGACTGCATCGCAGCAACCACGTGCAGTCGATATATTAAACTGCGTGCAGTCGATATATTCAACTGCATGACTTCAACTTTACGCGGTCGGCTACAGTCGTGTAGTGTCGACGCACGCTGTCCATCGCTCGATTTGGCTATTTTTTGTTTTAAAATGTTCATATTACTCCGAATTGGGTTGGAAAAGTTTTCCGGAATATGTTCAGAGAAAAACTGACCTTTTTCAAAGACTGTCCTTTTTAACTGACTTCTTCAAAAAGGAGGAGGTTCTCGATTATTCGCCTGTATTTTTTTTTTTTTTTTTTGTATTTTTGTTACTCGATTTCTCCGCCAATTATGAATCTATTTTGATGATTCTTTTTTTGTATGCTAGGTCATGCTTCCGAGATCGTCCCATATAAATTTTATTAACTTTGCTTGTGTAGTTTTTGAGTTAGCGTCAATATTACGTATTTTTCCCACTTAGTTTATCTAGACGATGTTTTCATTTACTCCTTCACTGTTATTGACATCAGCTAGTGGTATTAGAATTTGTGTGGGGTAGGTACCACAAGTAAAAAGTGAAAAATAACTTTAATTTCGGAAGTCGGTGGCAAAAAACGAAAATTGAAAAGCAAAGATACCGACTTCCGAAATTAAAGTTATTTTTCAGTTTTGAGTGTTTTTTTTTGTTACATTGTAATTTTGACGGCACATCGTCTGTCGGGTCAGCTAATTGGAAATAAAAACAACAATCACTACTTTTCTTTCTTTACTTACGCACTCATTTGGGGAAATGAGTGCGTACAGTTGAAAAGACAAGTATTCGCAAAATATTCTTCATCCACTTAACCCCCTGGCTTCACATGTCCCTTCACACGGAACACAAAATGTATCCATCTTTTTGGGACTTAACCCGTCACTCACTGTGGACCACATTCTCGTCACTGTGATCTCCTAAGCCATGGATCTACAGTGGTCTGTTTGGAAAACGAACAGGGAATGAGCTATGGAATTTTCTGTGAAATTGCGTATGTTCTTTAGGATAGTAAATTAGCTTGCATTTGAAATAAGAATGGTGGGAATGGAAAGAACCACACGGTTTTGAGTGGACCTGTCCAGTCAGTGAAAGCGTTTGCCAGTAATCGTGTAACTCTCCTCAGAACAGACTCGACGAAAAATAGCAAAGAAAGGACACTTGGCTAGGCGGCATAAAGTACTCAAACTGCCAGACCATCATTAAAACTGAAAAGGAGAGGTGGTGAAGGTACACATTCACAATAATTAAAGTAATATAATACTTTACAAAGTAAATATTCATGGTATTTTGTATTGTTTTGTATAACAGAACAAGTTTTATTGTAATTCCCGACAGATACAGCCTTTAAATAATTGCGATCTCTGATCTTCACAATCATATTCGGTTGCAGAAATGAATGAATGTAGGTACAGTCACGGACTTTAATTGATGAGCCACTTAGCACTGATCGCATTTTAGCCGTGTAATGCAAATCGGGCTTAGTCGGTTATACTCGTACATCCAGACACGGAAAGTCATGTCTTCGTTTATAGAAGAAGAAAATTATATTGAATATCTTTACCGGTTGGCTAACCTGAGAGCCAGAACTACAAACTTGACAGCAGAGTGATTACCCAAAGTCAACCAATTGCAGGTCTAGCAACCGTAAGTAACCTAGCGACGATTGTTTTAGCGTAGCCATAGTAACGTTAGCGTACGGAGAAATTTTATTTAGTTATTTCGACAATTTCGAAAATAACATCTCTGACATCGACATTTCAACTGTCACTGTCTTTGGATAGGTTTTCAGAATTATCGAGTTCAAATTCAAAGGAGGTCAGTATCAAATAGATTCGATAAACTTTGTATTTATTTTTTATTGAGAACTTATTAGTCAACCTCTATGGATAACACTATTTCCGATTACTAGTAATTTGTCATCTTGTTTACGAGCATGCTATTTGAGTTCGTGTTTAATCGTGTAATCTCGTGAATGTATGAAACTGCAAAATTGAAAAGTTTGAAAGTGGCTCATCAATTAAAGTCCGTGACTGTACCTACAATTATTATTCGACCATAAAAATATAGAATAACTTCTCTCTGATACTGCAATACAAAATAACAAAGGTTGTCTATTGATCTCATGAAACGAACAATAATAACTGTGAATAAAATATCTATTGTCTTATATATAAAAATTACGATAGCTTTTCGTATAAATACCAATACATCATTTCCAAGAATGGCTAGCGTTGTCACAATGATATTAGTTCGATAGCATCTACATTATTTTTATTACTCTCATAATGGCCAAAAGTATTTTTATGTATAAGTGATATTAATGTGAGCCAACCAAGGCGTTTTATTTATTTATAACACCACGCTTAGGTATAGGTAGATGTGTATGTATATTTCACCCGATATTTTGAGGTCCTGAATGCCTAGACAAAGTGACATTTTATCAGCAACAGAGCAGTGGTGGTCCAGTGGTAACGGCCATGACTTACGAGTTGTAGGTCGTAGGTTCAAACCCACTTCAGCACGGCACTTTACTTTGTGTAAATTTATTTCATCACCACTCCTCCCAAAACGGTTTCCTAGAACTAAAAATTCGAAGACATGTGACATCCGCCAACCCACACTGGGCCCGGGTGGTGGTTTATGGCACACTCCCTCTCACAGAGAGGAGGACTGCGTCCCAGCAGTGGGAACATATTAGGTTGATTATGCTAGTGATGATGGAAAAGTCAAAAATGAATTGGATTGATGCAAACTACCGAAAAGCTAATGTCAATCGTGTTGAAAGTCTTTGTAAGAGTACAAAAAACTTTGACAGCGATTGCCACTTGTCTAGGCCTTCTGGGCGAACCTAAGGACTGTGATTTCTACCCAGTCGAAAATGGGCACAAATCCAAACTACGGGTTGCTTCTGATTTATACCAAATAACACGTTGCAGGACCTGGGAATCAATCCAGGATACCTCAACAATCAAGCACAGAGGCATTTCCTTTACAAATATAAAAAAGAAAGAAATAAAGAATAGAGTTATGAAAGAATAATGTAAACAAAAAACTTTTTACAAAAAAAACCGACTTCCAAAAAAAAACACTTAAAACTGAAAAATAACTTTAATTTCGGAAGTCCGTGTCTTTGTTTTTCAATTTTCGTTTTGTTTTCACCGACTTCCGAAATTAAAGTTATTTTTCAGTTTTGAGTGTTTTTTTTTTAAGTCGTTTTTTTTTTGTAAAAAATTTTATTTTTCACTTTTTAGTTGTGGTACCTACCCCACACAAATTCTAATACCACTAGCTGATGTAAATAACAGTGAATGAGTAAAACATCGTCTAGATAAACTAAGTGGGAAAAATACGTAATATTGAAGCTAACTCAAAAACTACACAAGCAAAGTTAATAAAATTTATATGGGACCACCTAGGAAGCATGCCCTACCATAAAAAAATAATTATCAAAATCGAATCATAATTGGCGGAGAAATCGAGTATAAAAAAAAACACAGACGAATTGAGAACCTCCTCCTTTTTGAAGAAGTCGGTTAAAAAAAGAAAATGTCGTGCCGTTCCTCCTCCATTTTTCTCCTTCTGTTTCATTATTTTTACCCAACTGCGCGACAGCAAATACAGTGTTATGTTTTTGCACATAATATATGTTCCTTTTAATTATTATTTTTGTTTTCAATAACAATCAAACGTTTTCTTGAATTGTTTGTTTCAGCCTCATCAAGCGACCAGGTGATACAGCTAACCTTCGTCGATGTGTTCCGCATAGAATACCACCCAGATTGCGCTTACGACTATTTAGAGGTAAGTAAATGTAACTTGGTACGCAAAAGGAAAAGGTGAAGGAAAACATCGTGAGGAAACCGGCATGTCCTAGAATCAAAAAATCGGAGACATTGTGACATCTACCAACGCGCACTGGGCCCGCGTGGTGGATTACAGCCCACTCCCTCTCACTGAGAGGAGGCCTAGGAAAAGGTGAAGGAAAACATCGTGAGGAAACCGGCATGTCCTAGAACCAAAAATTCGGAGACATTGTGACATCTACCAACGCGCACTGGGTCTGCGTGGTGGATTACAGCCCACTCCCTCTCACAGAGAAGAGGCCTGTGTCCCAGCAGTGGGAACATTATAGGCTGATTATGCTATACTTTTCACTGTAAGAGCGTTTGTGCACTGCATCCGATCCCCGAATTCGAGACCCGAATTCCATCCCAATTGAAGAACTTCTAAATTCGGAAGGTGGGAATTCGGATCTAGTGCAGTATCAAGGGTTTCCCCTTGATGCAAATGATACTACGGGCACTTCGAACCATCTCTTCTCGGATGCGAATCGGGTGCAGTGCGAAATCGCACTTACAGTACAGGAATTTATCGTGTCGGTTTCCGACATGTCCTAGAACCAAACATTCAAAATCATTGGTAAATGACCAATCCGCACTGTGCCCACGTTGTGGATTATAGCCCACTCGCTCTCATAGAGAGGAGGATAATGTTCCAGCAGTGGGAACATCATGATTATTTAATAAAATCTTTTATGGACCAGACCATGGCCACTTGGCATATTTTTACAAATTAATAATAGGTCTTTGAAATTGCCGTTTTGTATGAAAAAATTCAAACGAATTTTTTTCATGAATTTTTTATTTGTATTAATCGAAGTAATCACCCATGCAATCAATGCATCTTTGCCATCGCAGTGGCAGTTTATTGATGCCCTTCTTAAAGAAATCAGCTGGACGGGAGGCAACAAATTCTTCAAAGGCATTTTGTACTGCCTCTCGGGTATTGAATTTTTTTCCCGCCAAGAAGTTATCCAAATTCTGGAAAAAGTAGTAGTCTGTAGGCGCAAGGTCTGGTGAGTAGGGCGGATGACGGAGAGCTTCCAACCCCAGTTCTTGCAACTTGGAGACCGTCTGCTGTGCAGTATGAGGTCGCGCGTTGTCGTGCAGGAGCAGCGGAGACGAGCGATTGACCAATGCTGGTTGGAGATGCGCCAGCTTCTCCATCATTGTGTTCAGTTCTTCACAGTACACATCTGCAGTAATGCTCACCCCGTTTGGTAAGAAGCTGTGATGAATCACACCGGCGCTAGACCACCAAACAGTGACCATCACTTTTCTAGGGGTAAGTTTTCGTTTAGGGCATTGTTTAGGTGCTGAACCAGGATCCAACCAACTTGCTGAGCGCTTGCGGTTATCAAACAGAATCCATTTTTCATCGCAGGTAACAATGCGGTTCAAAATTCCTTCATTTGTGTGTCTGTTGAGCAGTGCAAGGCACGTCTCGACGCGTACTTCGCGCTGGCGATCATTGAGTTCGTGGGGCACCCATTTGTCAAGCTTTTTTACCTTGCCAATTTGACGCAAATGGACCAATATTGTTTTGACGCTAACGTCGAAAGCTGCTGCTAATTCAGCCGTAGATTATGTATCATCAGCTTCCACAATCGCCTTTAATTCGTCATTGTCGACCAAAGTCTTCGGACGACCGCGAGGTTCATTTTTCAGGTCGAAATTTCCAGAACGGAAGCGAGCAAACCAATAACAGGTGGTGCGTTGGTTTGTAGTGTTAGCTCCGTAAACGTCGTTGATGTTGCGTGCCGCTTGTGCCGCGTTGCTGCCACGACGGTACTCATATTCCATAATTACTCGAATTTTTAACGTATCCATGATGACGAAAAAGATTGAAATGCGATGAAAATGTAACACTAATCAATAAAGAAATGACTACTTTTGGAAAAAAAAAATCCATGTTTTTAAAATAAAAGTAATTTGAAATTAGAATTCTTAGCCAAACAAAAATTATTTTGATTTGAAATGGCCAGTACTGCAGAACGGCAATTTCATAGGTAAGGACCTAATATTACCAGTCCACTATTCTCTGTGCATCCTAGAGCAACAATGAATTGTATCAACCTTGTTATTTCATTTTTTTTGTTAGTAAGATATACCATAAAGGCTAGCGTCGATTGGGGCGGTGGTCGTGCCGGACCGCAACCCATTGCAAAAATCACATTTTCTCAAACTCAAAGCACTTTTGAATTGTCAAAGATTCAAAAGTTGAAGCCCATTCCAATATGTAGATCTTTGTGGAGAAGAATGGGCAAGAAACTCCAAGGACACTCTTTTAAATCAAGATAATTGTTACAAAATCCTAGGTACATTATTCTTGTTGCTTCTGTATCTGTAAAAAAAAAAAACATTTCAAAATATAAGATTAAAATTAAACTCAGGCAGTTAGGTTCAAAGACCCAACGCAGTCTTCAGACGGCCCGCACTGCACTTTATTCTATGAAAATGCGTTGCGCTGCGGCCCGTTGCATATTTTATCCATTTTATTAATTTTAACCAGATTCGCGACGGTTTCTACGGATACGCCGACCTGATGGGTAGGTTTTGCGGCCAGGCGTTCCCAAGAACGTTGAAAACTAAAGGGCCTAACGTCTGGCTGAAGTTCCATTCTGATGACACGATAGAGTACGAGGGGTTCAAGATTAACGTCGAGTTTAAGGATGGACCGAGCCGTAAGTATGAGCCTAGTAATTAGTCCTCGAGACCGTATTTCGGCCATGGCGGTTAATCTCAACGGAGATTAGCCTTCGACGCAGGAGATATAGTGCACAAATGTGTGCGCAGACTCAAGATCTCACACACTCTCACAGTCCGATGGTACGGCAATCCGACACGACCGGAGAGAGATCAAGCGCAGGATCCAACGGCTTAACGTGCTTTCCAAGGCACGGGGCTGTTACTTAGTAATTCCTAATGAAAAAACCCAATAACACTTTGCTCGACCCGGGAATCGAACCCAGAACCCCACGCGCAGCAGTCGCACTTGCGACCACGAGACTAACGGGGCAGTTCTAGTAAATAAGTTGTAAGTTTTTGTTATGTAGGTGTTGTTATTGTGGTCTAGTAATAAGTTGTACTCGACCGTAATTTATTGTGTATCTAGTATTTGAAACACCTGCCTTTTTATTAGATCTCTAGAGGTCAACTCTCTAAGCACGAATCGAATTCAATAACAAAATCTGGAGTCACACGTAATCTGTTCGATTTATGCCCTAACACGTGTGACTCCAGATTATTTAATTGTCTGTCTGAGATGTCTTGTATAAACCATTTTGGTTTTTGACTTTCTTGTCGTAGTTGGGTTTTAGTTTTTATTTCTTTATTTTTTTCTCTCTCTCTTATTAACCACCAATTTCTAACTAATCACTATTTATTTTTTGCAGACCACATACCAGAATCGTGTTACAAAGTGTTTGAGGGCAACAAGTGGGGTTTCATAGATACAAAGGAAATTGACCCTACTTGCAAAAGTAACTCTCACCAAGCGTTAGACGTTTTATGGACCATTATAGTTCCTGAAGGTATGAAGGTGAGTAAGTCAGATAAGAGTCAATCATAATTATAAGCCAACTTTAGTCTTCTTGCCTAATATTGCCTAAAAATAACCAAGCTTGCTATTGACGTAACAATGGGCCGGCCATATTAGCCGTAGAAACGATGATTGTTGGGGTAGACGTGTTCTTGAGTGCAAACCACTTATTCGACTAGAATCTAGTTCAACTAGTTCCATTTTTTGGTAAATTTTTGATTTAACGGAAATGTCCTTTATGTGCCTAACTGATATACAGATTTGACTTTGTATTGTAATCGACAAATGTAAGGTAGATGGTAGCATAGACGCAAGAGGAACAGGGTGTAAAGTTCAATCATCCTTCGTAGAAAAGGGAGGATTCTCCGACCAGAAGGGTGCTGTGTCTAGTGGGCAACTGCAAGACGGTTGATGTTGGGACGTTGTATATATATTCGTCGCGTGATCTATGCTTGCGCGATGCAGAATTTTGCGTGACGTCAGTGTGATGCGTTGTACACATGTGGCGTTGTAGATGCTGACACTGTAGTTTCAGACGAATCTGGTACTACATTGAAGCAAGATATCCATCATAAGCTCTACCATAATGTTTCTCCAAAAGTCGATGGATCCACATTTAGCGGAGTTTGCAGAAATCCGTTGAATTCCGGAAGCGCAAGATCCGCAAGAGGCCTATGTCCAGCAGAGGACGTCTTGCGGCTGGAGGACGATGATAATAAATATTGTTTCAGATATACCTCAACTTTACTGGATATATTCTAGCGAAGCCGAATGAGTGCAACGAGAATATTATTCAAGTTTTCGAGACAGTACACCAGGAGCTGGACACCAAGTAAGTAGTTTTTAAACTATTGTGGTCTCTATATAAGGGAGCAGTGGTGGCCCAGTGGTATAGCCGTGACTTACGGGTCGTAGATTCGAACCCTGGCAGGTGCTATACTTTGTATACATTATTTTATTGCCGCTGCTCTCAAAACTGTTAAGGAAAACATTGTGAGGAAACCGGCATGTCCTAGAACCAAAAATTCGAAGACGTGTGACATCGCGCCCGCGTGTTGGATTACGGGCTACTGCCTCTCACAGAGAGGAGGCCTGTGTCCCAGCAGTGGGAACATTATAGGCTTAATGTATGTGTGTGTATGACTGATACCTATACAATGGTGTACAAATATATATAGCATAATTATTATTATTTATTCAAGGCGTTTTGAAGGACGCTGTAATTTCTTCTAAGAAAAATCCAAGCCGTGAAGGAAAGAAAAAACAAAATATTCTTGCTATTGCCGTGATAATGACGGTAGAAAAATACTGTGCCTATACTGATATTTTTTATATTCAACAGTTTGGCGGAGTATTGTGGATCCGTAGCCAATTCTGTGAGCACAAAAGATCGCAATGGCAATGTGATGTATGTGAGACTATACCTCGCTAAGGAAGCTAGGAAAGATACTAGTTTTCGAGCTACCTTCAACGCTTATAGGACACTTGACGGAGACGGTAAGTAGAATTGTATTTGTTTTTCTAAAATAATAATAAATAAATGATTAATTAATAATTACGAGTAGTTTATTCAATCACCACTGCGGGGTGAAGGAAAACATCGTGAGGAAACCGACCCGTAGTGGGCCCGCGTGGTGGATTATGGCCCACTCCCTCTCAACAATAGAGGAGGCCTGTTTACCAGCAGTGGGAACATTATCGGCTGATTATCGAACACACTTTAATACCCTCAGCGTAGCATTATGCTGAGGTAGGAGCCTTTTTGGCCTCGCACAGGTTTTCTTTCCTTTTACACGTTGTTTTTTTTTTACTTGTTTGAGTTCTTGTAGAGAACGCGTTACATAAGATACACAGCGCGTTTACCAAGCAGGCACTGTGTGACAAAAAGCTACATGGCGCTTATTAAGTTTTAATAAAACATCGTGCTAGCTTTAGCGATGGACGCCATGAGAAGAAAGTATTTTATTCCATAGAGAACAGAACAGAATACAGAACTTCAGTTCAAACTATATTGTCTATGACATGGTATTTATTTATACACAAACAGATACTGGGTGGCACTGGAGCACTTGTAACATTTTTAATACAATAATAACAGTGATGAAATACATTTTTGGTGTTTCATGATGCTAATGCATAGATCATGCGATTTATTTTTGTTTTAATTTTCTTTTATGTTTCACGGATATCTTGTTTCAATAAATCAACCCATACTTGAATTTTATTCCTGACCTTCATTATTTCTTTGCAGATAAATGTGTGGATGGTGAATTTGATTGTGAGGACAATACCTGCATTGATCAGCATCTGGTGTGCGACAACGACGCTCACTGTCGGTTGAAAGCTGATGAGGATAAGACCAAATGTGACGTAAGTTTTAACAATAATTCAACCAAAATTCTACGGCTGGACTTTGGCCTCTCCTAAACGCCACATCGAACGGGCCTGCACTTTTTTACATCAAGCGGATTCTTTTTCAGCGAAACTTTCACCTGAGGGCCTGGACAAGTGACAATCGCTCTGAAAGCGTTTCGTACTTCTACAACGACTTTCAACAGGATTGACATAATCTTTTCGATAGCTAATATCAGTCCTATACATTTTTGTCTTTTCAATCATCGTGTTCGCTGGTAGAATGTCACTTTGTGCCGATGACCTGAGGCCCTAGCTCAGGTCATTGGCCTAATGTGGGCGTACCCCCTTTAGCTCATCTAGGCGTTTTAGTACGCGAGAGCTCTCCTGGTCCTTTCGACCACATTATGCATCAGCTCATCTCTCATGTTCTTCTCCATAGGGACGACCTATTGAAAACGTGCAGATAGCTTCTGACGTTTTATTAGTACCCTTGTTGTAGGGTTACGTAATTCGAAAATTGTAATTTTTTTAAATTTTGCGTCACAGCCATTAGCCATCATCTACCTAGCCTTTAAAAAATACAATAGACGTCGATATATTTAGTAACCTATTCCGCTTGTTCCGCGACATGTTGCCACGCCGCGGCGTGTTCGGGTTCGCGAGTGGTCAATCGTCGTCCTGAGAAGTGAAACACGTGTCGATTTCTTACATGGTTTTTTATGAATAAGTTACTAAAAATATCTACGTCTAATGTATTTTATAATGCATTTCCGCAAAGTCGCGCCTGAATCAATTGGCTACCTAACCTTTTCCCAACTATGTTGGGATCGGCTTCCAGTCTAACCGAATGCAAAAGAACACCAGTATTTTATATGGAGCGTCTGCCTATCGGACCTCCACAACCCAGCTGGTCTCGTTGTAATTCAAATACCAAGGAAACTCTATGACCTCTCATTGTTATAGGTTAAAACAGAGTCAACGATAAACCAGCCCCACATCATGGTGATCCTCATCATCTTCTCGTTGATCCTCTCAGGAATGAGCTTCGTGTTCATCTTCAAATGCATGCGGAAGCTGTACCAGGATCATAAAATTATTAAGGTGGGTCTAAATTTTCCTTACAAAGCAATTGGTTTTAAAGTTTCTTACTTTCAAATCCACCACGCATTGTCTCATAAAGATTTATATAGTTAGATTCGTCCTACTACGTCAAAAGATGGTACACAATGTTACATGCCGCTGTGGAAACGTTAACGTTTCACGTGAATAACTGCCGGGAAGGCAAATCTAACGATTTTAATCTTTGTAATTATGAACACACAGACCAGAGATGAAGTCGGTTAAAAATATACAAAAGAAAGAAGAGCATATAAAGTTGAATGAAAGAAACATAACATAGACGACGGCTATGTAATGGGTCTTTTTACACCCGCTATTTCCCATATCCATCCAACCAAGATGGTCGGAGAAGTGGAGGCCGACAGAAACTCAGATAGTTGAATAGCGTAGACTAAGATTTAAGAACTGTTGAAAAGGGTAATTGGAGAGATAAAGCCGGTAATAAGTTATATTGAAGATAATCGACCAGGCTAAGGCCCACCCGCTGCTGTAAAGCCTTCGATGATGTTGATAACTATATCCATACATTTATAACTTCATCTTATCATTTATAACTTCTAGTGACAGCTATAAATAGCTATTATGTAAGCGGGCACGCCCTTTGTGCCTGGAGGCTTTTATTTAGATATTATTTTATGTTTACATTTACTTTTTATTTCTGCTTCAGTACATATAGTTCTTGATTTTAATATTTTTTTTGTTGGTATAATGGCGTGTGCTAACTGACATATGGCTAATAATTAGATTTATGTTTTTGTGTTCCGTAATGTGAATGATTTTGCATACTATTGTATAGAATAATTTTTTTCTAACTAAACAGCCAGCTGTGCTGCTGGGGACTTTGTTGCGCTACTTCTTCTTCCCAGCTATAGCACTAAGTGGTGAAGGGTGGGCGTTTTGGGGGACTGTCTTATGTAATTTTGACGTTCGAAAAGTGCTGATTCTCAGCCTAGTTTGAATAAATGACTTTTGATTTTGATTTTGATTTCATACTCATTTTGGCTGTGTTGCTAGTTTATTTAATTTGACCCTGGTATAAATATGTTCGCCTTGACGATAACCTAACAACCAATATCCTTAATCCAGGAACACATAAGACAGTCATGTGAGGACCGGCTGGACAACCTGGGAAGTCGTCTGACATTGGACCCGAAGAGGCTGCCGATGGACAGTGAACCTCGAGCCAGTCGGGAGAGAGAGAACCACAACAACGAAATGGTGAAGAAGCAGAGAAGTTTCTCCTCTAAACATAAGGTAAGGTGATATTCAGGAACCATGTCGTTTTATGTGGAGTATTCTAGAATTTAGAAAGTATACAGGGTGTAAGGGTTAACACCGTTGTCACTCAAACCATGGGTAGTTGACTTAAATATAAAAATAAATGACCGAGTAACAACAAAAAAAGAAACGTTATTTTCATTCAAAGATTTTAATAAGTTTCTATCAAACACCGTGCTCGCTAGCGAAACAGCTGACTGACTGAGAGAGGGGTCGCGCTCGCGGCCGGTCAGGTCACGTCCGTGTTGAGACGCAAGTTTGTTGCCCTAGCCGTTACCCTAGCATAGGGTGAAAGGGTGAAATACTCTTGAGGTAAAATGTAGATAAAAAAACAAAAAAAGTTGTAATTTTCCATTGATTTTATGTTCCATAAATTAAACCAAACCAGTGGTTGCAAGGATATCGGTGTTTACCCTAACACCCTGTATTGCAGATTAACACCATGTGTGTGTGTGTGTGTCCGTTTGATACAACTGAAATAATTTCATTTGATATTTGAATATACGGACAATTTATGTTTTCTTGATTGTACTTTCGAGCTTCCAAATCCTTATTTTATCAATCGACAACGTACTTCGTTTACTTTTGTGTTGCCAGTAAGCTTCGGTTTCCTAGGAAAGTGGTTACGTCATATTATAATTACGGCCGTCTAAAAAATCTGTCATTTTCACCAGTATTTGATAAAGGTGTGAGAGGAGCTCGTGGCTAAGTAACAACAGCTGCACAGGTTGATCCATCAGTTGAGCTACGCTTGCCGGGGTTGGTCTGTGAATGGGTGACCATCTTACATACTGAGACTCCTCCGTATCTCGGAAAGCACGTTAAGCCGTTGGTCCCGGCTGTCATTCGTGGATCGTTTACAGTCGTAACGGGTCGTCAGAAGCCTGACAACCAGTCTTACCAAGGTTGTCGTATTACCCACTTACTCGGTTATGGAGGTCAGATAGGCAATCGCTCCATGTAAAATACTGGTATTCAGCTGTATCCGGTTAGACTGGAAGCCGACCCCAACATAGTTGGGAAAAGGCTAGGAACATTGATTAATTTAATAAAGGTGTGAAAAAACGCTGTTTCTTTGGACAGTCGTTCCTGACTGTTCACCGCTTTCTTAGGAAGCCAAAGCTTAAGTAATATGCGAGAAAAGAATTGGGTTCTGTTTAAAAAAAAATACAATAACATGGATTACCACAAAAATCATGACATAATATATCTATGGATTACAAATTCCAAAACCCATGAATATCAAGTCTCTCTGCTCTAGAAGATTATTAAATAGTAATACATGCAGGTACAACTAAGGAGAAAGTTTCTTTTTAATAAAGGCCTATTTTTTCAGCAATCAAGCATAGAATCAGACTACCAGGAAACCCACTTAGACCTCGACGAAGAAATATGGAGACGAGAAGTAGACAGCATGCCGATAGAAGAAGATGTCAGCATCGAACGTAACGGCAGAACAAGAAAAAGTGACTTCAGTAAAAAAGAAGAATCAATGAGAAGTAGAACGAAGGAGAATGAAGAGATTAGAGAGAAGAAGGAACATAGGGAGCATAAGAGGGAGATTCGAGATGTGTCGGTGGGAGCCCCTGATACGAAGGAATCTGGGTGCCAGACGAGAGAGAGTCTGTTTCAAACGGACCCTCCACCCAGTTCTGATGGTAAGTTTTCAAAGTTTATACATTATTTAAAGCGTCCTACCAGACTTTTTACTCGAGCGGTCTGTGGGTGTCACACACGAGCCGAGCCTACAACGTCCTGCGTGTGCAATATAACAACGCTTTCAGGATGCTATTGCGGCTGCCGTGGCGTTGTAGTGCGTCGGGCATGTTTGCGGAAGCACATACGGCTGGCTTTCATGCCATTATGCGTAAGAGAACAGCATCCTTACTACAACGTTTACGTAACAATCGGAATGGCAACCTGAAAATGATTGTTGCGACACCAGACTGCCTCATCCACCTGTCAGGGTTGCGGGAATGTCCGAAAGGGATACCGGGACCCTGGCAACATGCAACTGAAGGAACACGGGTGGGTTTTAGTCAGTAAAAGTCTGACACGCCCTTCCGCTCCCCCCAGAGCGGGAGAAGTCATTAGATGATTTCCCTAACTCAAAAAAAAAAAAAGACTGCCTCATCCAGAGGCACCTGGTAGAGGTGGCTTTAGGTTTAACATGTTAATAATTAAAGAAACTTAGAATTATCTAATAACATTACTAACTTATCAGGTAAGCACAAATTGTTACTAACTAATTACTATCTATGGACTGTAACGTCTGAAATAAATATTTTTTTATTTATTTTTTTATTTTATACAGGAATATTACCGTTTTTAAAATCGATGAAAGATGAAACGGAATCAATAGCAATTATCTTACTTCTTTTATCTACACCCATGCTATAAATCGTTACTGGGTTGTGGAGGTCAGATAGCCAGTCGCTCCATGTAAAATACTGGTATTCAGCTGCATCCAGTTAGACTGGAAGCCGACCCCAACATAGTTAGTAAAAGGCTAGGCAGGTGATGACGACCATAATGAAAAAATATCGACCGTAGAGCAAAAATCACAGAAAAAAATATGTTTCTTGTATTTTCTCTTTAAATATTAACTTTATATAATTTTTATTATTTGTTTTTATAGCGGCAATAGAAATAAACTATCTGTGAAATGACTACATATTACGGTTCATGAGATTAAGCCCACTGACAGACAGACGGATGGACAGCCGAGGCTTAATGCTTAATAATAGGGTTCCGTTTGGCACCCTAAAAAAACATTAATATCCGATCTATTGAAATTGAAATTAAGAAAATCGTCCTGCCTACATTTCCGGAACACACTTAGTCCCAAATTCTCAGTGATTGGAACTCAGAGGGAATATCTTTTGAAAAACCCAATCACGATTTTTGCTCTCCTCGGTATTTAGAATTCGAGAGCTCTCTAAGAGGTTTGCTTGTTTTTCTAAGAATTTCTTTAGGTTAGAGTTCTTTTTCCTCGTTAGCAAAGAGATAAATAAATAAATAAACCGGCCTAGTGCGAGTCGGACTCGCGGACGAAGGGTTCCGTGCCATCCTAACTATCCTAACTAATATTATTAATGCGAAAGTGAGTTTGTTTGTTTATTTGTTTGTTTGTTTGTTACGCTTTCACGCTAAAACGGCTGTACGGATTTGGATGAAATTTGGCACAGGGGTAGACCATGACCTGGAATAGGACATAGGCTACTTTTTATCCCGATATTCCCACGGGATCGAAAGCAGCTAGTCGCAGCTAGTTATCTATAAAAATGGCAAAAAAAAACACGTTTGTTGTATGGGAGCTCCCTTAAATATTTATTTTATTTTGTTTGTTATTTGTTGTTATAGCGGCAACAGAAATACATCATCTGTTAAAATTTCAACTGTCTAACTGTCACGGTTCATGAGATACAGCCTGGTGATGAGATACAGCCTGCCCGCCCTCAGAGTAATCAGCATGTTTCTAAATGTAACTAAAATAAAATTGCAAATGATCAATTGCAATTGTAGCAAGCTCTTCAATTGCAATCAATTGAAGAGATTGCGATCGAAGATCGATCGATTTGCGCATCAATGCGTATCAATTACGTATACATTGACATTAAAAAAACACTCCAGTTGATTCTTTGACATGGTCTCATACCCTAGAGTTTTGGGATATAAAAAAACACGTTGTGTATACCAGTATTTTATAACGAAACATTTAAATAACCACTTAAACCTAAAATCTAGTAACCACGGTAATTGCATTAACTATGTTAATTTTAGGGTCCTAAACGACCTATAACGCGCTACGACCTCTGCTAGATAACATACGTGACAACTATTACGAGGTACCTAAAGCCTCCTAACTATACGACTGGAGGCCAATTACTGGACGGTCTTAACCTTCTTAAGTTAGATTATTTTGTATGTTTATCTACACCCATGCTATAAATCCTCTATAAAAGTTTCTGAAACAGTTAGCTTATTGCCAACATTAAAACAGCCAGTGTCATAGTAACCATAATATCAATTCAATTTAATTTATTCACAAACAATTTACATTGTGTTTGAAATCGTACAATAAAATAATAATAATTTTAATTAAAAAAACCTTCACTATTTATACACGTAACATATTTAGAAATTAACAACAATGTCAACTCATTATGAATAGAAGATTTGGAATATAAAACATTTCAAAATTATAACCAAAATAAATAGTGCAATGTCAACTCAAATAAAAATAAAAATAGGAATAATAATACATTTGTCATTTAAAAATAATGTCCATAACATGCATAACAATAATTTCAGTCTGCTCTAGTATCCACATACCTACTTACGTTGACAGGAGGAAACGCATAATATTTACATGTCGTCAACGGAGTAGAGACACTTATCTAGTAGGAATGCTTGAAGCTTTGTTTTAAATGCAGATGAATAAACCAAGCTTTTTAAATGTAGTGGTAACTTAAGGAAGCCCACCTGATATTGTGGGCTGTGCTTCACAATGTTGAAGTGAGGACTTATCTTGTTTCTCAATTACTTCCTACGTGTAGTATATTACAGTTGCATAAATAACTATTATTACTGTTTTGCTGTGAGGAGCTCGTGGCTAATTAATAAGAACCGCGCGGGTCGATCTATCAGGTTAAACTACGCTTGCCGGGATTGGTCCGTGGATGGCTGACCATCTTTACATATGTGTAGGGTAGGTAGGGTAGGTCAGCCATCCATCGTGCTTTATTGACAGATTCTAGTGTTCTTCGTTTAGTTAATTGATTCAAGCGTGACTTTGCGGAAATCCATTATAAAATACAATAGATGTAGATATATTTAGTAACCTATTCCGCTTGACTATTCTTCAAGAGCCATAAAAAACCCTGTAGTACAAGTCTGAACAAACTTGCTCTTTCTGAGACCATTACGTTATGTAGAAACTTACAAGAATCTTCAAACAATTTCCAGACACATTGGATTGCAGATCAAATATCAAGCTATGTAGGTAAGGAACTATTAGAATGGAAGTGTTTGTATAGGATCTTAACCCATACGGGAAGGGCAGTACTTTTCTTGTAATATTGCTACTCTACTTTGTATAACTTGGATTATATTTGATTATAGATTTCCAACGTGATTGGAGTGCAGAGAGAAACTTCAGGGACATAAGTTTTAGCCAATTCAGTAGTCAACGTCAAATAATTTATTTCAAACAGGCACATAACTATAAGGCACGAGTGCAACGTCAAAATTAAAAAAAACATTCTAGTCACCCCAATGTATGAAATATCTCTCTATATTTCCTTTTTTTACGCCCAGAGCATTTATTTCAATAAAACATCGTGAGGAAACCGGTATGCCTGAGAAATCATAGTTCGCATTACGTTATTTCTTATTGGATTAATAATTATGATTATTTTCTTCTTAGCAATACCCTTTCTGATGCAAATTCTGCTGATACATAACATACATAATCAGCCTATAATGTTCCCACTGCTGGGACACAGGCCTCCTCTCTGTGAGAGGGAGCGGGCCGTAATCCACCACGCGGGGCCAGTGCGGGTTGGTAGATGTCACATGTCCTCGAATTTTTGGATAAAGGACAGGCCGGTTTCCTCACGATGTTTTTCTTCACCGTTTTGAGAGCAGCAAATTCTGCTCAAATTATAAAAAATATATAAATGCAAGTACCTAACTTATCCGAACACTGCCTTCCAAAAATGTTTTACACAAATAATTATTGTTAGAGTATAGTGTTATACTTATAAGTTTACTTTAATTTGCTACAGGTCAAAACCAAACAAAATGTAAGTAATGCAAGTCTTTATTCACAAAACCTTTTAAAACTTACAACAACTGTCGCCACTTCTGAAGTTAAGAGTACTCAAAATTAATTTCATTGCAAATAAATTGAATTAATTCGTTCGCCTTCGCAAGTACTCCTTCATTATTGACGGAGAAACAGCGAGAATTCCTATTACTTTTTTAATATAACCCCTATCTTCCTGTGACGTCAACAATACAAGATGGCGGCATATTGCCCGCTAATCGCAATATTGATTTTTTTTGGGAGTATTTGTTTTTTTTTGACTTTGTAGATAATCTATTTAAATAAAAATCAATTGCTGTTCGTTTGTCTCGCTAAAACTCGAGAACGGCTGGACCGATTTGGATAGTTCTTTTTTTGTTGTTTTCGTTATTCTCGGGAAGGGAAGGTTTAATCGTAAAGTAGGTGTAGGTATGGTAGGTAGGGTAGGTAGGGTAGGTAGGGTAGGTAGGGTAGGTAGGGTAGGTAGGGTAGGTAGGGTAGGTAGGGTAGGTAGGGTAGGTAGGGTAGGTAGGGTAGGTAGGGTAGGTAGGGTAGGTAGGGTAGGTAGGGTAGGTAGGGTAGGTAGGGTAGGTAGGGTAGGTAGGGTAGGTAGGGTAGGTAGGGTAGGTAGGGTAGGTAGGGTAGGTAGGGTAGGTAGGGTAGGTAGGGTAGGTAGGGTAGGTAGGGTAGGTAGGGTAGGTAGGGTAGGTAGGGTAGGTAGGGTAGGTAGGGTAGGTAGGGTAGGTAGGGTAGGTAGGGTAGGTAGGGTAGGTAGGGTAGGGGTAGGGTAGGTACTTAGTGCTACCCGTGCGAAGCCGGAGCGGGGCAGCTAGTTGGAAATAAAATAATGGGATTTATTATTTCATTCAAAGAGAGATAAGGCTTTTACCAGAGTAGAATAAAATATGAAATCTGCTTTAGTTTCGGAGAAATTATGAATTCGTTTATGTTCACAGATAGATTTGGAGCTAATATTATCTTAACTCAAAAAATCTTAATACATACTTATTCATATTATACTTTTTGTGTTATCTTCCTTACAATATTTGATGAAGCCTTTCCCAACTTTTTTACATTCTTATATTCTTCAAACTAAGTAGTAGAATTGTCAGGACAAAAATATTAACCAACCAGAAAGATCCTCCAGGTCTCCAAGGTCATCCAGGATGCGACTTTTTTCTTGGCATCTTGCAGATCAACCTAAGAGGTTGTCGGGTGCTTAACCAGGCTATCTTGTGCCTTAATTAAACCCTCCAGCTAAGCCTATAACTCGGCGACTACACGATCAGGGCCCTGTGTGGTACGGACCTTGGCTTAGGGCGTCACTGGGGGGAGGACAACCAGAAACCAGATGATAATAAGACCAGGGGCTTTAACCAGGATGCACCCACAGATCCAGTACATTTAAATATCGCCACTAGTGGCAGTAATATCCATCCCTTAGAGGTTCAAATTCAAGGCATTTCCAAAAAGGTACAAAATGATACCTAAACCTTTATCTTTGACCTGCAGGTTCAGGCAGCAATAGTCGAGGGTTCTCCACCTTTGGCTACTCGGGCGCCACGATCGTTAGGCCTTCGCCCCCAGCCACCACCAACACTTCCGAGATCACCATTGAACTCCTAAAGCAGATACCTTCGCATCAGGAGTCGAAACAGCGTAAGTCTTCTGTAGATTGGATTATACAATAAAGAGTAGGTATCCTAATTCCAAATAATGTTAGCTGTGACTAATTTTCCTATTAACCCTCCTGGGGGGCTTAAAAAAGCCACTTTTGCAGAATCATATTAGGAAAAAATTATGAATACACATACAAAAATACAAAATGGTTTATTGCTTCAACAAGTTTACATGTAAATATTTGTGTTTGGAGGTCCCCTGTAAGCAAGTAATGCCTGTGTTGGGGAATCATCGTAAAATGCCACAAACTGACAATTCATATTATGATCTGCGTGCTATTCATACATAATCAGCCTATAATGTTCCCACTGCTGGGACACAGGCCTCCTCTCTGTGAGAGGGAGCGGGCCGTAATCCACACGCGGGTGCTATTCATATAACAAAATAATTCTCTCTGTTTGACAGTGTTCTATGGAGATTCGTAAAATGATCCACAAATTATGAATTGATTTTGTGTCAAATTAAAGGAATTGTTAATGACACCTGGGAATTCAGGAAATGAATTGCTTAAGGAATTGCTAAAGTGACCGTTTTATGCCCCGCTAAGCTATAATTGCTTGTACTAGGCATGGCATCATCTGTCTAGCCTTTTCCCTACTATCTTGGGATCGGTTTCCTGTCTAACCGGATGCAATTGATTACCACTCTTTTACTTGGAGCGACAGCATAACTGACCTTCACAACCCAGGAACTGGGAAACACGATGCCCCTTGGCAAGCCTGGTTGTCAGACTTTCAGGCTATTGACTGTACCCCGCATTCAACATCATTCTCGTACTGACAAACAAAACAACAAAAATGTCAAATATATTTTTTTTACCCTTTTTTGGTAAAAATCGTGGTCTTTTGACCATCAGCCACTTTAAAAGATTTTTATTATTTAAATATTTAGTGTATCTATTTTAGTATATTGTTTATTTACTTATTATTTTCACCTAAGACAGCCCCATTTTATGTCCAGGCAAATCACTGTCCATTCCAAGGTTGCCTGGAAGAGATCGCGGATAGCGATAAGGCCGCCTATTGTAGATTTTGTAAATTGTTTTTTTTTTTTGTTATATTTTTGTGGTGTAAAATAAATTATAAATAAATACTAAGACTCACTTGCACTAAAAATTACTACATAATAAAATGGTTAACGAAAATTATTGCAAAGTTAATGTGATACATTAAGAGGCAAGCGCCAGGGTAGCCTGTGAAATTATTTTTTTTCACGAAATTCATGTTTTTTTTTGCTATTTGCAGGTCCGTATCATTTCGCTTGTATGTTGATTAAAATATGGTTCAATATGGTTTTGTGCAAATTGCAAAAACCTTTAGAAAAATTTAATTTCGCGGACGATTTATCACCGCCAGTCAGCCAATCGAAAAGTTTACGCGCGCTTGAAAATTTGTCGTAATAATGCGACAATTTCCGATCGAAAACTGGCTCCAAACTATCTAGAAATACAGCCAGATTTTGCATAACCTGTACCTAACCCCAAAATCTGTACTTATAATAACGAAGCATGATTTATTCAATGAATTTAAGAGTAGAAGCAAGCGGGGTTTGATAACATTCTGATTCAAGTTTTAATGGGCTTTAAACTAAATTGTGAGTCCTTTTGAATTACCCTCAATTTCAGAGCTTAGTTAAATAGAAATCGCTTATCCAAGTTAATCTTAAGTTATTTTATTAAAGGGGACATAGATAATTTAGGTATTTTATTGGATGCTTAATTAGAATCTAGATTTAGGATTGCTTTTAGGTATTAGAGATTATTGTGTTATCTTTGCAAGAATTTTCGGATAAACTCTTTTGTAGTCATATACAGGATGTAAGGGTAAACACTCTTGTCATTCAAGCCATGGGTAGTTGACTTAAACATAAAAATAAATGACCGAGTAACAATAAAAAAAGAAGTTATTTTATTAAAAGATTTTAAAAAGTTTCTATGCGACACCGTGCTTGCTAGCGATACAGCTGACTGAGGGAGGGGTCGCGCTCGCGGCCAGTCTGGTCACGTCCCACGCCCCACACCCGTGTTGAGACGCAAGTTCGTTGCCCTAGCCCATAGGTGAAAGGGTGAAATAATCTAGTGGTAAAAAGTAATAAAAATTATAAAAAAGTATTAATTTTCCATTGATTTTACGTTCTATAAATGACACCAAACCACTGGTTTCAAGGATAATGGTGTTTACCCTAACACCCTGTATAGTCATGTCAAATGAAAAGGTAGATGGACTGTGTGAAAGATGATATGGCTAGAAAGGGGGTGACTACAGAGATGACGGCTAATAGAGAAGTATGGAAGAAAAATACATTTTGCGCCGACGCCAAGTAAATTGAGATATCTATGGCCAGGAGAATGGTGATGAAAATCATGTCAAATTCAATGATAAAAGTGGGTGATGTTTATATCAACCCATATTAGGCAATCTCAACCGACTAGCATGTTTCTCACGATTTACAGGTTGAAAACTAAGTGCTAGTAAAATTTTTGGGAGAAAATTGTACTTTTACAGTCAGACAAATTAATTTTTAAGTAATTTATGTCAATACTACACTATGCCAATACTACGTCAATACTACACTATGCCAATACTACGTCAATACTACACTATGCCTATACTACGTCAATACTACACACTGCACTACTGCTACTCTTCGTTACTATACTATGTCAATTTGCCGTGTTATAGCCATTTTATACAACTGTCAAAAAGGGACAGTCGTGATTTGACTATACGGATAGCTTATGTTGGCAGTCAATTTGCGGAACAATTAATTTCCTTGAAATAAGAAAAACATATAACCTCCTTTTGTTAAGAATACTAAAAACAAAACTTCTTAATGTAATGAAAAGGCCTTCACTGGCCGACTTTATGTAATGAACAATTTTCTCTATTAATTAACGACGACCCAAAACTTTTTGTTTTAATACCTTCTGAACACCCAATTAGTCATTTTCAAAGTTCCTGTTTGTACTTCAATTCCTTTTTCAAACATGTTTTTGTTACAGAAAAGAAAATCTCCGACCGCCGCCCGATTAGTACCGAGACCACCCGATCAGCTCCCGACGTCATCATTGTCTCCAAACCGATTCGCTGAGGCTGACCTCTGGGGCCCCCGCCGTGGGCCCCAACACCCCCCGACTCCTGGTACCCGTTAGAACCCAGAATGAGGCCGGAGGGCTGCTACCACTCCCACACATGCCACTTAGACACGTTTTCTAAAAGCATGTCTTTCGACAACTGTGAGGGGTATTATAGCAAGTATTTTGATGAAAGACCGAAGTTAATCTATGACTATTGTTTGAAAAGTGATTTAGAATATAAAAAGTCTCAAACACTGCCTAGGAATTTAGGTTCTTCAGTGGACTATAAGCCAAAAGTTTACCCCCAACGTAGTGTGTGCTTCTATGGCCTGGAAGACGAAGAGGAACCATGTCGAAGACCAAGGAAGACTTTTTTGGTTACAGCAGACGTTGAACCCCATAGATAACATTAGTGAGATTTTTTTATAGCATTCTTAAATAAATTTTAAATTAGATTGTTCTATTTTTTTTTTGGTTTGTGAAATTCTTCTATTAAATATTAAAATATTTTTTTTTTGTAAATTAAGTATTATTTATCTGTGGAAAATAACGGTCCTAAAATGGGCCATGGTGTAACGGAAGCTTAATTTTTTAATCCAAAAATGGGCTCCAACATTGCAACATACATTAATGACGATCCCATTTAAGTAATGACTCTCTACGGTCGATCCGATCAGTAATGTCGTAAAACTTACCTTAAGCTGTTCTACGGAAAACTGCTTGACGAAAATGAAGACATTTTGTTGTACAATTTCTAAAAGTCATAAATACAACAAAAAAAAATTTTTGATTGTTTCATAATATTTTTTATAATAAAAGTTACTACTGACGGAAATTAACGCACATAGATTTTATTGGAGCTTTTGTCTCTGCTAAACCCAAAACGGGTGAACCATGAGGATTTGTACATATAATCCGTAATACTGCCATAATTTGAAATTACCAAATAATTATTAATTGTTGAAATACTACGAAACCGAGTAGGTATAAGATATGTAGCAAAAAAATTTGTTTCGTACCTATAAAAATACATTGTCGTTTACTGATAACGTAATCGAAAATAAATATTTTTTAAATAACTAAATAATACGTTTACCAATATACCTAACATATTACTGAGAAATCAGATCATGTTCCCAAGAGTATGAAACGAATAGAATTATTTTTATGCGGGTATTAAAAAACATTTTATTTATTTAAATTCATTTAAATTTATGGTTATTGAAGTGAAAACTTCTTTAGGAGCACTGCGCTCTTTCTGAATAGTTAATGAACTGAACTGTCAAGCTCGGGTCAGTGACACTGAATCGGGTATACTCGGCTCTGTCGTCATCAACCGTTTACTGGCAGTTTTTAATTCTATTGTGATCGTACTCATATTGCACACAACCTGTTTTGTTCTGTAATTCATTTCGAAGTATTTCTACATAAAAAACAATGCAATAACATTTTTATAACTATAGTTTTAAGTTAAAATATTTGAATGGATGGTTTGAAAATTATTACTTAAGATTAATAAAAAAAAAATAGATTCTAATTTTAAGAAAATATTTCTTTGATAGAATTCGAAATTAAAGAAGCATTATTCAAATGATTGAATTAAATTATTCGAAATTTTTAAATTGGGTTATATTTGAAAATGTCTAAAGATTGCAATTTCGTTAATATAGATTTATTTGAAATTAAAATGGAATAAGGTTTACATTTATTTAATCAGGGAGTTTTTATTGATATTCAAAATCTCCACATAACACAAGTCTTCCAAAAATAAAATATATTTAAAAATATTTACTTCCAAGGATATTCACACCATTTTTGCCAATTTTAATTTTTAAGGTGTGTCCACTTTCCTGATTTTATACGAACAAATTAAAACCTTGATTTTTTTACTATTTAAGTTGGTTAATGTCTTATTTGGTGATTTTTGTTTGTATGACTTATTGATAATATTCTGTACTTAGTAAATTAGATAGGTAGCTGGGAAGTCATATTGCTTTGGTAAAAAAAATCGTAAACTACACAACGATAATAAATAAAAAAACTGTTTGCAATAATTATCTGACATAAATGTGGGCACACCTCTATTTCTTAAAATCAAATCTAAATTAAATGTACCTAGTTTAAATATTAGCTATTTAGACAAATAAATAAATAGACCAATTCGAATAAATGATATTTTATAAGAATCAATAACAAATAAGTGATTATTAAATGTAAATAATAACGTGTAGATAATTTTGGAATAATAATAAAAAGTGTTAAGGTAAATGTTAAATACCAATTATTTAATGATATAATAATATAATGTTATTACAATCTGACAATATGTTCATTAATGATTTTTGGTGTAATTTCTAAGGAATAGTAGTATAATTAAATGAAATACGAAAATATTATGTAATTTTTTGTGAATTGTCAGAGAATTTTATAAAAATGGTAAAATATGAATTTATACTATTTTTATTTTCATGTAATATTTAGGTACCCTACTTAAATCAGATGGTTTAGTAACGAAGTTCTTCATCGCACGGTATACTCTGTACACTTGGCGAATGAGAGCTAAATCATCAAAGTGCACTCTTTTTTTTTTTTGTTTAGCAATCTCAAACTTTGTTAGTTCATTTCATTGTGCCTATAATTTTATACATAATAAAGCGTAAATAACTTCGTTCCAACCAGCATAGCTATTCTGTAACCATCTCACCGTGAAAACTTAGGTGAAGTGAGCGTGGAGTGAGCTGTCATTGTCATCGATACCTACTGATGCTAAGGCAGTGACAGTTCACTCGAAGCTCACTTCACCTAAGGTTTCACGGTGATATTTTTACAGAATAGCCCAACAGGTGTCCCACGACACCACTCTCTACTTTTTCAATACCTTCGAATTCGGATAAAATGTGTTTCTATTTCGACAAAAAACATAAAAACGACAAACGTAAATAAAAGCGACAAAAAAGAGAAAGCAATCTTTGCATGTCTGTGTGGGTCACATCTGTAGCAATTTGTTTCTCGATGTTCGCACGAGTACAGGTCTTGAATTAAGTAAAATAAATGCTTATGTTAGTAATGATATATAAAGCATACTTATGGGACTTAGGTAAGTAAAGTCAGGGAAATTAATACTTCGCCCCCAATCTTCGCTCATCGTCACAAATTATTCCCAACTTATCTCACCCCAATTTATACCAGAGACAACTTTATAACTCAAAAACCGTTACAAGAAATTCTTTAACAGCCAATCGGGCTAAAGGAATGCCAAACCTTACAATTCGATTTCTACAACTTCGAAATTTAAATTTGAATTAATCGAATAATAAGACTTCAAAAGGGTACATTGTCAGACTGGGTGAGGTCTGCGTAAAATTATTATTACCCAATCAGAGCGGTCTAAGTTTTAAATTTAATTTTGGCTTCGCGAATGCGTTTTAATCAAGCATAATTCAGTTGGAGGCGGTTAATTTGTAATTTTTGGTACATTGTGTTTAGAATAAATGCCACGACAAGAGGCCGCGGAAAAATATGGAACTACTTTTTTTTTAATGCAATGACATGTACACTTTTGCCGCGTCAAAGGGACTTCAATGGCGGCGCGGTCTCTAATTTGGTTTGTCTCTAAACCGATAGGAAGTTTAATTGTTGAGTTAGAAGTTAATATAAGATTTGAGTGGTTTCCGAGATGAGATTGAAGAAAATAGGTCAACAGTAAATTATAATTTCACAGTCGTGGGGAGAGTAGCAATCATTTCTAAAAGACGTTTATACGGCAATTTACTCACGATTCAGTTCACATTTATATTACGCTTATTGCTAAGATAAATTATTTCATCACCATTGCTCTTAAAACGGTGAAGGAAAACATCGTGAGGAAACCGACATGTCATAGAACCAAAAATTCGAAGACATGTGACATCAACCAACCCGCACTAGGCCCGTATGGTAAATTACGGCCCACTCCCTCTCGAACAGGCCTGTGTCCCAGGGTGAATAACTGGCCCTTCCAGTCTCTACTTTTTCAACTTCATTTATTTAACGCCAGGCGTAAATATGACACGGAGTTTCAACTTGCCCTTTCAATTAACGAATTGTTTCACTTCAACAATGAAACCTTATAATTATACAGCGTGTAGATATCATGAAATGTGTGGTCATATTATTATTTAGGGGTGTGGTGCTGACCATTAAACTGAACAACTATTTCCAAACTTGGGACAAACATCAATCGCGAAAAAAATAACACTGTCCTATACAAAACTTCAATACCTACTCGGCCCAAATGTGATTAACTTTTCACGATAACGATGTCAGACAGAAATAAAAGAAAAATATTTTATTTGGGAAACGCACAGGAAAAAGACTAACAAAATTGAAAAACGCACATAATTCAGTATGATGCTACAAAATATTTGACAAAAAAAAACAAATACCGCAGCGCATAGATATGTTGGTCCCATGGAGAAAGTTGTTCGCTCTGATGGTCAGTACCACACCCTATGACCACACGTTTCTGATTACACGTTGTAGCAGAAACCTTGCAGAGAAAGCCTCAATAGAAATAAAACCATTCGTCTTTTGTCTAAAAGACTCGAAAAGCCTCATCAGGTCTCGCTCGAATGGTCGCCAACGAGGTTTGTACGAAATTTTGACTCCTTTCAACTTTACAAGTGAAATTAAAAACTTTGTCGGAAAATGAAGGAATGCTTTCGAACAAAAAAATGTGGGCAATTCGGCAGCTATTTCTTTGTGGAATTGTATGAATAAATTTATAAATTCAGTTTATCTTTACGCTCGTTTTGACGTACAAATTGTCTGTTACCCGTTTTGTTTTTGAGGTTAGAATTCAACGGATGTTTTTACTACATAAGTAAAATTTATTGCAATACTATTTATAGAATTTTGTTAAAATGAAATCCTTTTCTACTAAAATATTGAAATGTAACGCTAATTTAACGCACAAAATATATAATTATTATTATTGGAATAAAATATTGAAGACCCTACTTGTATAAAATTTAGGTACCTACCTACAATTTTATTAAATCAGTGATAAATTAATAAGCCGTACAATACAAAAAATAACCCAAAGTGTCTATTTAATAAACTAACGCTTTAGTAAATATTTTGTTAATAAACTTTTAAACAAAAATATTATTTCAGGTTAGTTTGTTAAAGAACCAAAAATGTGAAATGACCATCAATCATAAAATAAATGTTCAAAAATAGAAGCACAATTTTACTGAATTCGATTTTTAAAACTGGATAGCCGATAACGTTTTGTTTTCCGCGTAAAAAACAAACGACATTTTTGTTCGTCTATTTTTTGCCGTTTTAATACAGATGAATGAGTTTGTTGTTTTGCGTATAAATTGACATGAAATTCGTTTAATCTAATATAGTGTAAATAATATGTAAATAGATTTATATATTGTTAAATTTGTAAGTAAATAAATTATAAGCGTTTTTCTTAGCACCTTGTTTTATTTTATAGGTACCCCATTAGTTGCCCCTTTCTAATTTCGTACGGGTGAAATGTTAAATATTTATTTTTACTTTTTAAGATTTGCACTTGAGACAGTCGCCGTGAGCTGACTTTCGAGTTGATCAAGCCACGCAGTAGGTAAAAAATTCCTCATCAATATTATCACCCCTTTTGAAAAAAAAAAACAATATACGTAGATATATTTAGTAAAAGTAAAAAACCCTGTAAGAAATCGACACTCGACGTAGCATCCTCAAGATTACGATTGACCAGTCGCGAACCCGAACACAACGTGTTGCCACGCCGAGCGCTAGACGCAGAGAGACGCAGAGGTTACTAAATATATCTACGTCTATTGTATTTTATAAAGGATTTCCGAAAAGTCGCGCGTGAATCAATTAACTATCCCCCCGTTTTAAGTTCCTAAAAGATAGATTTTTATAGCTGTATCTAATGACAACCCAACGCATCTTCCTTGAACCGTGAACATATTCTGAGAGTTCTGAGACAATAAATTCTCATAAATTCTCAAAATATTTCATAATATATTATGGTAAGTGTCAACCCCAGTCGTACGCCTGTCACCATGGGTTTAGATTATGGTAAGCAGTAGGTATATAAAATGGCAGTTATGAGGTGATAAAGAAGGATGATGACGCCTTTTTATCCTTACATTATTATAAAGAAAGTCCTTTGCCGCGTCTGTCTGTTGTCCTGTTCGCGATAAACTCGAAAATTTTTCACCAATGGATAGAGTGGTTCGCGAGGGTGTCTTTACATACTACATATTTATATATAACTAGTTGATGCCTGCGGCTTCGCCCGCGTGGATGTCAATTATTATACAGTATGTTAACTAACAAAGGGCGTTCCCGTTAATCTGCAATGCATAGCGTCTATAAATGCAAAAAAAAAATTACAACGGATTTTTTTTTTAAATGTTTTTATGGTAAAATATTCACAAAAAATATTAAATTCATACGGAAAAAAAAATCTGTACACGCACACTTGTCGCACTTGTCTTTCTACGTTGAAATACAAATGTGGGTGTACAGGTGTTTCTTTTACGTATCAATTTAGTAGATTTGTGAATACAAACAAAAAAAAAAATTTTTTTTGCTGTTTTTTTTCTGGTGTAGGTACATTACCTAAAGTATATATAAATATAAATATCAGCTGATTGGGCGCAAGGTGGTGGTAGATGTCATATTTTGAAACATTAGATTCACCGATCGGTAAGAAATAGGAACCCAGCATCACTCAACTTAGAAACAAAATCTTTCCACAATTGTTCTCTTACTCCGAGATTAAAGTAACACAAACTTTTCTAAGCTAACATTTTAAATTCACAACACGGATGCACATGAAATATGGCTGTCTACTACTGAAACGGTTGAAATTATTTATAGATGCAATTTTCCGCGAGTTCCACGGTGCATTTTAATGCAAATATGATAAACTGGCTTAGTGGAAGAATCAGTACAAACTTATGTTTTGTAAATTCGAAAAGTGTTTTGTTAAAAAAGAAAAAATGACGTTCCAAAAGACAATGCCAAGAATCGGCTCGAATTGTATGTAGTGTCCGACAGACTTTCTATAATAATGATAATTCATATTAAAAATAGGAAGAATTATACAATATATATCAAATCTGTAGAAGCACACCGTTAAAAAGTAATTTTAAATAGTTATTCAATTTAACAATAAGAAAGAAAGAAATAAAAATGCATTTATTGGCATTGTAACAGAAAAATACACCTTAAAACTATAAAAACAGAAACAATCAATAAAATGCCAAAAGGGCCTCAGCTCAGCATACTGTCAGATGGCAACACAAAGTGTACCACCTGACGCTGATTTTCAGCTGCAATACATTTCATAGCTACATTTTCAATTAGAAATGTTACCTATACCAAAATATAATAATATCGATACGAAATTGCACTTGCAAATCGATTACAATAATATCAATATGAAGATACGTAAGTGAATTTATTACTTAAATAAATCTTAACTCGTAATTATGTTAATAAATAGCGTTTAGTTATATTTTTAAATAAGTATATTATATTTTATAGTAATGTAATAATTAAAAATAATTTTTAATTCGATTATCGATATCGTTTAGCATAGTTTATTCCTAATAATGTAATTATAGTGCTGGCAACATTTGATGTAAAACTCTAATTGGCATTAGTCAATGTCAAAAAGTTTGACTTCTCCCGCGTGATAACACGAGCAACAAATTAGTTTCGTATTTTTTTGTGAGTATTGTGTTGTTTATTATTGTGTTTCTGGACCCCGATTCTTCTACCATTTACGACCACCTTGGCTGTTGAAACTGAGGAGAATGTGCTAAAAGTCATTATTTTAATTAATCATTTAATAGTTGATTTCATGATAACGTTCAAATCAGAAGTGATACTTCTGTGTGTGGTCAACTTAAAAAAAAACTACATAAACTTTTTTTGGTGTGCTTCAAATAGAAAACTAATTAGGTATACTATCAAATTCTATATTTATTTTCCTTTTTTATGAAATATAGTTCATCTTTGTCGGTTCCTGGCATTGTCTTTTAACGTGTGAAAACGTGTGTAAAAAAAGTTTTATGAATTTTCTGTCAGTTTTAAAAGGATTCGCAAAAATAATTTAGTGTTACCATAAAATACAGATCTAAGATATTTATTTTATTTTATTTTACGCCTTTAAAGCTAAAATATGCGATTTTTAATAGTATTTAATTTACAATTCCCTTTAGTGTGGCTCTAGTGGTGGCAGGAATAACAGTTAAACTCTGGAAAGACACGGGTTCGACGACTTGTTAGGTCAATCATTTTTTTTTTACTTTTTTTATATCTCGACTTGTCAGTCGTACACAGCGCTCCTCCTCCACATTTATTAGGTATACGCGCGGCCTAAGTATGACACTCTGCCAGCGTCGTAATGTCCTTCCAGCCGTCAGCCTTCAAACCAAGAGTGAACAGGCATCCATCCTCTGGCCTCTCGTTCATCGAGGCCAAGAGCAAGCCTATTCCACAAAAATAATTAAATTAGGTAGTACTTACTAGTAGCAACCTGGATTCTGATACCTTTAACAAATAAAAATATCGATTACCAAAAATCAAATCAAATAGTAAAAAAAATTAAAATAATAATAAAAAATATAATTATATATTATTATTTCGTTTATTTATTTTTTCTTCCTAACTTTAAACATAAAAAAAATATTATTATTTATTATTATCCTCAATCAAAATATTGGTCTAACTGCACAGACAGATAGATAGTCAACCTCATACATCATCTTTGAAAGACGGGTAATACAATTCCTACGGGTAAGTTTGCTTTCAACAAATACCTATTGTTGGCCGATCAGTGGACTCAATTTATTGGTCTCTGTGGTTTATTTATTACAAGATATAGGACACAGCGTGTATCAGAAAAGTGAAACAAATAATCAGCCGTCCCATACATTTGGGTCGAATTTGGGTATTGAAGTTTTGTATGAAACAATTGGTAGGTAATTTTTTCGCGATTACGATGTCCCATGGAGAAAATTGTTCAGTTTGATGGTGTCTACCATCCTTAAACACTTTCTGAAACATACTGTAGATATATATATTTTTTAATATTACTAGCCCAAGAACTTTTAAATAGTTTGAAAGAACAAAGGGGTAGCAATTCTTTAGTATTTTTTTTTCATCTCGTCATGTACCTACCCTTTTCCCAATTATGTCGAGGTCGGCTTCCAGTCCAATCGGATGCACCTGAATACCAGTATTTTACATGGAGCGAGGCATCTGACCGCCACAACTCAAGCCGCAGCTCATCTCATCGCAAAACGGAAAACGCGCAGCTGCATCGGGCCGCAGCACATCGCAGCACATCTCATCGCAAAACGGATAAGCGCGGTGCGGCCCATCTGTATTGTGCAATGGCCGATGGATCATACATCATAACCATCCTTTTTGCTTCGCCGTAGTCGGGTAAGAATGTATAAAAGCAATGTAAGACTGACTGTCAGAACTTCGAGGAACCGTAGGACCATCACACATACAACCATAGAGATATAACATTACAGTAGAGTGCACGTATTGCACAAATCGCTTAGTGCGCATCGTAGACAAGTGAGCTATAGATTATAGTTAGGACATACAAGAGGCACTTCAAATGTTCAAACTCGTGTCTACTGTTCATAATTTGTTGCGCGCACTCTACAGGGTTATTGGTAAAACACCAACAACCTCTTAAGGAGTCATTGTACTCATTATTATGAACAACTTTTACTATGGGAAAAAATATGAAATCGCGAAAAAAAAACAGCTGTTCCGTACATTACGAGTTATGCAAACATGAATGTACTGAACAGCTTTTTTTTATTATAATATAATATGATATAATTATAGTTTATACTGTAATTTATAGTTAATATAATTATAGTTTATACTGTAATTTATAGTTAATATAATTATAGTTTATACTATAATTATATCTCTATGCATACAACTTATCTATACGTACCAAATAGAAACATAAAGCCGGAACTGATACCTTATCAATGCTCTGCCATTTACGAGGTATATTAGATCTTAACAGACACAAAGTTGCGGGTAGTTTGGACATAAAATGGACAAGTACAGAAGGACTGCTCCAAACAAAAATCAACCTACCTAGCCTTTTCCCAACGATGTTGGGGTCGGCTTCTAGTCGAACCGGATTCAGCTGAATACCAGTATTTTAGATGGAGCGACTGCCTATCTGACCTCCACAACCCAGTAACTGAATACGCCCTTGGTAAGACTGGTTGTCAGACTTTCGGGCTTCTGACGACCCGTTTAAAACGACTGTCAAAGATTCACGAATGACAGTCGGGACCAACGACTTAACGTGCTTTCCGAGGTACGGAGGAGTCTCGATATGTAAAGATATGGTCACCCATCCACGGACCAACCCGGCAAGCGTAGCTTAACCTGATGGATCGACCCGTGCGGCTCTTATTACTTAGCCACGAGACCTGCTACATACAACAAGCGGAAATAAATGCACGCACACTTAGACACGTACATAATGTCTGTTCCAAACCAAACTATCTGATGAATTCAAACAAACTCAACAAATTCTGTTCAGGTTAAATTCTTACACAATCACTTACTAAAGGAAATTAGTAAGGCCTGAAACTGCGATAAGCGGGCGTCTGCGCGGTTCCGTACAAAAGTGCTCCGTTGCGGAGACACGCGCGGGCGTTGGGTCGCGGGGAGGCGGGCCCCCCGCCCGCACCACGTGTCCCGTCTCCGTATGATGGATGTCCGCGCGGGGGCACGCGCGGTGCCCGCCAGCGGTAACACGCACGGGCTTGTTCAGTCAATAACGCTGCGATACGGACCGCTCGCACGCGTCGGAAAAAACCAAAAAAATGTATTTCGATATAGAAAGGGTAATTGTGGAAGTGTGGAGACGCTGCGAAAATAAAATAATCCGTAGTCTACGCGCGTAGACGCGCGACGGGTGCCCGTCGCGGGCGCCCGCTTAACGCAGTTTCAGGCCTAACACATTCATCTGTTTTAAAAAGGTTTCAACAGGTCAGGTCTCACCTCGTTTTTCAACAATATATTATTGTTATTAAAAATCATCAAAGAAAATTGAGGTTATAAAATAAAAAAACAGCTGGTAATTCAAAATTAGAATTTGGAATTTATATAATCAAATACTCAAATCAAAGCACTCTATGTGTGCGTGCGTATTCGCTCGTTGTATGGAGTCAACCTTCGTAGTTATCTATTTTGTAGTTAGGGATTTGTTCTGGAGAGTTAGTTTCAAACGTGATGTGATTATCAAGGTGATAATCTTGAGGTAAGGTCGTGTCTAATAAACGATTACAAGTTGATTTAGTTCACTTTATATCTTCATGAACGAAAACTTTTGATGTATGAAAGTTCTACCTACAGTCTGCCTTGATTGTTAATTACAGCAAAAGAAAATAAGAGTTAGGTATGAAGCTACAAGTACGCGGCGGGCTCGTCTTGTCGGGCCAATTCAGTGAGCGTAACGTAGACAGAAGATATAAGAGTTACGCGATAGAAAGAGAGGTGGCAATTTTAGGTGTATATAACTGTAGGTAACTAGCGCCACGCCAGTATACTAACAAAAGCATTGATAACTATAGGTACTCAAGCAGAAATCAGAAATAAAAACGTAAACAGAACTTAATACTTAAATAAAAGCCTCCAGGCATAGGTAAATAATTTTAAAGAAAACTGCAAAATCGCCCAAATTACATACAATTAAAATTTTGAAACATTTAGAAATTCATAATCCATTGCTTTATTAGAATAGAATAGAATAAGCGTAAACAGCCTATAATGTTCCCACTGCTGGGACACACACCTACGACTCGTAAGTCGTGGCCGTTACCACAGGGCCACCACTGCTCTCCATAGAATAGAATAGGTACTCTTTATTATGTACCTACACCATAAAAAAATCAGATATAAATGTAGAAATTTTACATAGGGTGACACAATGGGCGGTCTTATCGCTAAAAGCGATCTTTTACAGTCAATCATTATTCAATTTTTTCATAATTTTTTTTCTTCATTTATGTTTAAATAATTTCTCTCTTGAAACTAACAAACAAAACGAAAATTTCTGTAGTTAAAATTAACTAACATAATTAACTTCTTGGTAACCTGTGGAGTGCTATAACTTTTAAGTACTCGTACTATTAAAATTCAACACAGCCAGGTCTACCCACTGAAATTAACTCCTGCACCGTAAATTAAACTAACTACGAAATAACTGTGTTGAAGTTTACTGCATATACTTTGTTCATCATCTCATCAGTTTAACTGTCTTCTACGTTGTTACGGTTAACTTTCAGTTAAAAATAATATTTTGGTTGTTGTTTCGGACGAGGATATTTTATACACTCAATCCATAATAACCGCCAGATAACCGTGGATTAAAGGTCGTTTACGCCTTTTATCATTAACTTGTACTAGCTGCGCCCCGCGGTTTCACCCGCGTAAGGCACGATCCCGTGGGAATATCGGAATAAAAAGTATCCTATGTGTTAATCCAGGTTATAAACTATCTGTGTGCCAAGTTTCATCCAAATCCGTTCAGTAGTTTTTGCGTGAAAGAGTAACAAACATCCATACGTACAAACTTTCGCGTTTATAATATTCTAGCTGTTGCGCGCGACTTCGCCTGGGATCCAGGATGAAAAGTACCCTATGTCCTTCTCCAGGTCAAGGTCTACCTATGTGCCAAATATCATTCAAATTCATTCAGCCGTTTTAGCGTAAAAGCGTAACAAACAAACTCACTTTTGCATTTATACCTAACTAGCTGCGCCCCGCGGCTTCACCCGCCTAATTCTCGATCCCTTGGGAATATCGGATAAAAAGTATCCTATGTCCTATTCCAAGTCATGGTCTACTCATGTGCTAAATTTCATCTAAATCCGTTCAGCCGTTGTAGCGTGAAAGCGTAACAAACAAACAAACTCACTTTCGCATTTATAATATTAGTTAGGATATATATTATTATATATATATATATATAAGTAAGGATAGTAAGTAAGTAAGTATAGATGTACAAGAAATGTTAAGGCAGTGTCGCTAACACGATCAAAACAAACGTATCGCGGTACGAGGCGTCCTTGGCGCGTGCACGTGATATATTTTTTTTGTTTGCATTTAAGTTTCGAGAGGAGTGGGGTTAATGACTTTTATTCCACGGATAACTGGCGCAAGGTATAGTAAAAACGACCCAATAACACTTTGCCCGACCTGGGAATCGAACCCAGGACCTCAAGCTCAGCAGTAGCGCTTGCGACCACTGGACCAACGAAGCAGACATATAGAGTGGAACTAGATGTGCCAGAAGGGTATGTGGGTCGTCGTCCTCAGCCGCGGTTTCTGGCTTTACCGCGCGCGCGAACGAACTTGCTGCGTAAGGTCTCGGTTGACGCGACGCCACGACCGCGCCACCGCCGCGCCGCCACAGTGGCGATACGACCGAGCGGTGGCGGCGCGGTGGCGGCGTATCGCCGAGCACTAAGGCGGCGCGGTGGCGGCGTATTGCCGAGCACTAAGGCGGCGCGGTGGCGTATCGCCGAGCACTAAGGCGGCGCGGTGGCGGCGTATCGCCGAGCACTAAGGCGGCGCGGTGGCGGCGTATCGCCGAGCACTAAGGCGGCGCGGTGGCGTCGTATCGCCGAACACTAAGGCGACGCGGTGGCGTCGTATCGCCGAGCACTAAGGCGGCGCGGTGGCGTCGTATCGCCGACCACTAAGGCGACGCGGTGGCGTCGTATCGCCGAGCACTAAGGCGGCGCGGTGGCGTCGTATCGCCGAGCACAAAGGCGCCGCTGACGAACGCGTTCCGCACTCTCAACCGCATTGATGATGACGTCAACGTATTCTGTTGCGCTTTGCGTGAATTTGAAAGAATAGCTACCCATAGAATTTGTTATGGCACAAGCAGTGGAACTATTTCATTTTAAGTGTGCTACAATATGCATTGGGTCTAGCCTGTAAGGATATTTGTATGTTTGGAGTGAATAAATAAAAAAGTAAATAAATATTTTAATATCCCAATAATTACCTATAGCGGATGTAAATCGAGATTTAGATGCCATCAAAAAGTGGTCTGATAGTTTTGGGGTGTCAGTAAACCCCTCAAAGTGTCAGGCCATTGTAATTGGGAGCTCACGCATGATGGGTAGGGTGACGCTCAGCTCTCTTCCTCCACTCATTTTCAATGGCAGCGTCATCCCCATTACTTCTACTGTGAAGGATCTCGGTTTGCATCTGGACTCGACACTTAGCTGGCAACGCCAGGTCTCTAGTTTTAGTCAAAGGGTCAGCGGTACTCTGCGATCCCTGTATCGTCTGAGGAACTTTTTTCCCGCTAAGAAGAAAACTATGCTTGTGCAGACTTAAATTTTCCCCATCATCGACTATGGTGACGTGTGCTACTTTGACTTGAATGCAGTTTTGTTGGATAAGCTTGACAGACTACTCAACAACTGTATTCGGTTCATTTTCAACCTGAGGAAATATGACCATGTTTCGAGCTATAGGTCTGAGCTCAAATGGATGTCCATTCGCCAAAGAAGAAGTTTGCGTGCTCTGACCACGCTTTTCTCCGTTCTCAACTCTCCCACTCCTCCTTCTTATCTTGTGTCTCACTTCCAATATCTATGTTCTTCACACACTAAGAATCTGCGTTCTTCTAACAATCTTCTCCTACTCTGCCCTTCTCATACTTCTGACTTTGTTCATTCTTCTTTTCATATTCAGTCCATTCTTCTTTGGAATGCGCTTCCTCTTGATATCAGGACGGCCACGAGTCGGTATGCATTTAAGCGGAAACTGCAGAGATTTTTTCAAAATAAATAGAGTAGAATCATATACAGAGAGGTGTATATGATTCTACTCTATTTATTTTGAAAAAATCTCTGCAGTTTCCGCCTTGAATTTGTATATTATGTATACATATATATATATATATATTATAGTAAATATGTATGTAAGTATTTATGTATCACAAGTTGATTGAGTATTTATGTGCTGTAAAAACTGTTTTATCTATAATGCATTATGATATATGTATATATTTTTCCTTATTTTTTTTATTTTTTTTCTCTTTGTTCCTCTCAATCAGAGCACCCGCCATCTAATCTCTTCACCACCCTTGGTTGACTGGTAGAGAATGCCTAAGGCATTAAGTCCGCCTTTGTACCTTTTTTGTGTGCGAAAAGTTTAAATAAATAAATAAATTACCCTAATACCCAAACTTCACCCCTATAAATGTAATAACGTTAGACCGGCAAGTTTCAAAGTAACTTCTACCTTGGCACGATGCAACTGATGCATTTATAAATTTTCATTACCACACTATATCCTTATACCTTGCTCCGCGATACACGGGCAATTTTCCAGCAACTATTGCCCGGCAACTTTCCCCAGACCTTATGGAGCAATTATTGAAGCAAGCTAGTTTATTTGTTCATTTAAATAGGCAATCTTGGTATTGCTGTAAATTATTGTTAATAAAAATTGATATTGGGCAATTATGGGGTTTCGTTGCTTAAAGTTAAGTAATGGTAAATGGGGGGACGTCATTACGTCATTCGCGAGGTTGTTGCTGAAAATCAGCGCTGTTGACGATAGGTTCGTCTGAAGTCACGGCATTAAGCTGAGCAATGACCTATTCTTGCACAGATGCGACGCACAGCTTATTGTTCTTGTTTATTGTTGTTTTAAAGATGGATAATTTTCCACTCAGTAATCGGCATTTCGTTTAATTTGTGATTGTTTTGTTTGTTTTCATTTGGTAATGTCACAACACATTACGCAAGTAAATTGTCTTTGGCCTCTCATCACAGATAACTATTTATTGCTCTCATGAAGCAATAGACTACTACTAGAATAGCAATTGTCAAACTTGTATAATTTTCTGTTTTAAATATGAAGCTTTTGGCTAGTTTGTACATATAGTGAATGTCACTCATTATTTTGTATTGTGCGTTTAGTTTGTGCAGAATAAACAATTTTTCTTTCTTTCTTTTCTTTCTTTCTTTTCTTTCTTTCTTTTCTTTCTTTCTTTTCTTTCTTTCTTTTCTTTCTTTCTTTTCTTTCTTTCTTTCTAATGATTAGCGACTGTTTAACCATAAATTTTTGACGTTTGAACGTCACTTAACTTTAAGAAACGTTTATAAATAAACCCCTTAGTGGCTTATTCCAAATGTCCACCACAAACGGGACATAAGTCACTGCATCACTACATCATTATCACTGCAATATAAAACAAAGTGGGTCCCGCCGCGTCTGTCTGTCTGAACGCGGTATACTCAAAAACTACTGTACGGATTTTCATACGGTTTTCACCAATGGACGGAGTTATTCATGAGGAAGGTTTAGGTCTATAATTCATTAAAGTTTTGTATAAACTTGGAACGCGTAAACCAATAGTGTTATTTATGAAAACAATGTATTACGGAATTAATACATTATTTAGCTGGATTAACATAGGGTACATTTTTAATCCCGTATTATATTCCTTAAATTGCAGGTTTCTGGGCAATCCCAGAAATAAACAATTTAAAAAATAAGCAGCTGGATGAGAGCTTCCGGAAATCGAGTTGAATGTCATGCAACCAAGGAGAGGCATTTGTCCAGCAGTGGACTGCTGTGTAATGAAGAAATTTAAGGATTGAATTCCTCCTACGCTGATGTCAGTCGCGTACGTCTGTCGCGCGTACGTATATACATTGTGTTCTATAACCAGGGTGTTAGGGTAAACACAGTTATCCTTGAAACCAGTGGTTTGGTTTCATTTATAGAACGTAAAATCTACATTTTACCACAAGAGTATTTCACCCTTTCACCCTATGCGCTAGGGTCAAAAACTTGCGCCTCAACACGGGCGGGGGGGCCGTGACCTGAGCGGCTGCGAGCGCGATCCCTCCCTCAGTCAGTCAGCTGTTTCGCTAACGAGCAGGGTGTCGGATATAAACTTTTTTAAATCTTTTAATGTAAATAACGTTTGTTATTCGGTCATTTATATTTATATTTAAGTCAACTAGCCATGGTTTGAGTGACAACGGTGTTTACCCTTACATCCATCTCAAGCATCATCAGCATCATCCTCTAAAGCACTATACTGCGCCGCTGACGTTAGCGGCGCGTACTACGTTGCTACGCGTACGCGACCGACCGTACGCGACCGACCGTACGCGACCGACCGTACGCGACCGACCGTACGCGACAGACCGTACGCGACCGACATCAGCGGAGAAATTCAAGCCTAAGTTGTCCGTGTAACCGAACCTTTAAACACGTACGTAACTAAGTTTTATGGGTTAACGGGAAATACTTTAAATGGTATATAACGCTACTTTTCACGTGCAAAGAGAGGGTAAACAGAATTCTAAACAGTAAGAGATTAATAATATTGTTGTAGATAAAATAAATTGTGAAGAATATGTGAGGTGTGTACCGGTTAGGGTGGCCCCGACTTCCGAGTTGTAAGTTGAAGTTCGGACCCAGGAAACCACTTTAATGTGTGTAATTTATTCATCACTACTGCTCTCAAAACGGTGAAGGAAAACATCGTGAGGAAACCGGCATTTCCTAGAACCAAAAATTCGAAGACATGTGACATCTACCAACCCGCACTGGGCCCACGTGGTGGATTACAGCTCACTCCCTTTCGAAGAGAGAAGGCCTGTGTCCCAGCAAAAAAATCAATCAATCTGCCTAGCCTTTTCCCAACTATGTTGGGGTCGGCTTCCAGTCTAACCGGATGCAGCTGAATACCAGTATTTTACATGGAGCGACTGCCTATCTGACCTCCACAACCCAATAACTGGGTAATACGATACCACTTGGTTAGACTGGTTGTCAGACTTTCGTGCTTCTGACGACTCGTAACGACTGTCAAAGATCCACAAATGACAGCCGGGACCAACGGCTTAACGTGCTTTTCGAGGCACGGAGGAGTCTCGATATGTGAAAATGGTCACCCATCCACGGACCAACCCCGGCAAGCGTAACTTAACCTGATGGATTGACCCGAGCCGATGTTATTACTTAGCCACGAGCTCCTCTATCGCCTGTGTCCCAGCAGTGGGAACATTATACACTGATTATAATACTTATGCTATGTGTTAGCCCAAATGTGAAGATGAAAAAAACTAAACTCGACAACGGGAAAAGTAACTGTAATGTATCCGCCTAGCCTTTTTCCCAACTCTGTTGGGGTCGGCTTCTAGTTTAACTGGATGCAGCTGAATACCGCTATTTTATATTGAGCTCCTGCTTATGTGACCTCCACAACCCAGAACTGAGAAAGTACATTATTGCAGTTAATTGATTCAGGTGACTTTGCGGAAATCCATTATAAAATACAATAGACGTAAATATATTTTATTTTATTTTATTTTATTTTATTTTATTTTATTTTATTTTATTTTATTTTATTTTATTTTATTTTATTTTATTTTATTTTATTTTATTTTATTTTATTTTATTTATTTTATTTTATTTTATTTTATTGATTTTAAGAAAACTTACAGCTAATACATTCGAGTAGTCAAAAGTAATATGTATGTGTGTAAATATAACATTCTCATTTAGTAACCTATTCCGCTTAACTTCAAGAGTCATAGAACATCCTGTAAGACACCGAGTGCTGGCGCGCCAACGCTCGGTGTAGCAACACGTCGTGTTCTGGTTTGCAACTGGTCAATCGTCCATCCTGAGAATGCCTCGTTGAGAGGTGAAACGCGTGTCAATTTCTTACAGGGCTTTTTATGATTTTTTATTTTATGGTTTTTTAGTTTGTATGTCTTAATATATGACAAAATAGTATATTGACATTATTCATAATGACAAAACATAGTGCACTATATTTATGTAAACACCTATGTAAATACCAATGTTTCACAAATAAACTGATTGATTGATTGAAAGTATACACATTAGTATCGCTTACAAATGTAGCTTCTACATAAACTTAAAGAAAAGTGAGAATAAAACAAGAATTACCAAGAGGAACACGTAGCGCCCTAACGTGAATAATAATAAATTTTAAAGCTGCAGTGAGGCGATGAGCATTTGACTGCGCCCAGGGGGAACATACTTTTTTATTAAAACATTCTCTTTAAAAAGCAATCTTTTTTTAAACGATTTTATATGTCTAGTTTGTGTGTGTTACAGTTTGGATACAAAATCAGTTTTAGAACGACGCAATCCATCATGTTATGGTGGAAAATAGAAGAAAAGGTATATATAGATTTTCCGACACAAACCTTCCTGACAAAAAATTTTTGCTGCGGATTGATTGTTCAAAATCAAAATCAAAATATTTTATTTCACATAAGCCTACATGGGCACTTATGAAACGTCAGAAGCTAGGTGCACGGTTCCAATTGGTCGTTTCCTGTGGAGAAGAGCCGGCATGAAACTCCACTTTACAATATTTTCGATTTAGGTACAGTGTTAATAGTTATGGGAGGACAGTGTAGGCCTTTCAAAAAGTTTCAGGTAGGTTAGGCTAAGCCTACAATGTTCTCACATTCACAAGGTAGAAAAGAATCTATATAAAAGATAAATAAGATACTAAAGATAAAAAAAAACCTATTTAAACCAAATGACATGATTGCCAATACAACTGTAACAAATCTGATTAATTATCATGTCCACAAAAGCCTGTAAAGTATATAAATGTCAAATAATATTATGATTATGTCTGTTAGGGATGAATGAAAAAAATAAACATGGTAATTTGGGAGTAGTTAATAGACTCTTACATAATAATGCCGTTAATGAGGTACCAGGGAGGCCACATGTGCAGAATGAATGACTGCCAAACTTCCCTGTCTTCAACGTAGTCTTTAATGTTATAGTTTGCTTTTTTGACAAGGACACGTTTGATGAGGGTTTTGAACTTACCATCGCTAAGTTCTGTTACCTCATCACAATTCCGTACGAGCGCCCCTGTTAAGGGATCTCGCTCACTAGACGACCACGACCACGTCCAGTGGTCGCAGCGACCAGGTTCACTATACAAACCGATACGAATCGCGTATTTGGTCGCAGCGGTCAATTAGCCGACCAAGTGCGGTCTCCGTGGCCGCCTAGTGCGTGAGATAAGGCTCGCGCACATTGGGCCGTGATGACTCATGCAAAATGTACGAATGTCATGAAGTGAGTTTTTCATTGCGGCGCGGCCCGCCCTAATGTGCTCAAGCGTTTATTTACTGCCTTCAAAAAATTACCTCACGCTCAAAAGAAAAATCACCATAATTGCCCCGCTTGGCGGACCTAATTCTTCTTTTTCGCGTCGTAATCTGGTATCACAGTTTTTATGCCGCCAATGGGCATCTGACTTAGCTTCGAGAAATATCTCTCACGATGTTTTCCTTTGAAGCAAGTGATAATTATACAATACGCACATGAATCCGAAAAGTCAGAAGTGCATGGCTTGGGTTCGAACTCGAGACCTATGACTTGCAGTCCGACGGTCACAACACTAAGCCATCACCGCTGGCAGACTTAATGGTACCAAGAAAACAGCTCTTTATCCTATTGACATAAACGAACACCCATGGATGACAATCGGGAATCCTATTCTATCCTACAAAACACATCCTAGAAATATGTTTGTTTGCTTGACATCCCAACTTTAGCAGCAACATACTGAATCCTTAAATCATATTTTTAATACTGTCTAGTTCCCCAGAGCAACATCGTAATATGATGGCTCACTTGTCGCGCGTTAGACCAAATAATGTGAAAACATAACATTCGCTTAGTTACTTTTTAAAGAGAATGATATACATGGAGACATTGCCGTCTGAACTGAACAACTTGGGTAGAAGATTCGCTAATTCAAAGACAATATCGATTTCGTACAGTCGTGGCTAAGTAATAACAGCCGTACGGGTCAATCCGACAGGTTAAGCTACGCTTGCCGGGGCTGGTCCCAGGATGGGTGACCATCTTTACATACCGAGACTCCTCCGTGCCTCGGAAAGCACGTTAAGCCGTCCCGGCTGTCATTCGTGGATCTTCGACAGTCGTCGACGGGTCGTCAGAAACCCGAAAGTCTGACAACCAGACTTACCAAGGGGTATCGTATTACCCAGTTACTGGGTTGTGGAAGTCAGAGGTGTACTTATAGCACACCTACATTTCACCAGTTATTTTTGAGTCCCATGTAATAGGGGGCGAACCTATTGCCATCAAACGGGCACGAATCCAGACTCACTGAGAAATTCTAGATGGAAAAACCCAATAACGCTTTGCCAAACCCGGGAATCGAGCCCAGGAACAGTAGCGTTTGCGACCACTAGACCAAAGGGACAGGTGATGCTTTTAATTTTTTATGTTCAAACAATTAACATCATCTCCCACTGCAAGGCACACTGCTGATCCCCCAAAATGACCGCAGAGACAAACAAACGACGTGATACACCTGGCCTGCAGCAATTAGTATCGCGAGAGCAGCCCAGACCCTCCACTGACACTTGTCGCACCGTGAGAGGCGACACTCGTCTAATTAGAGAAGCCAGACCGCTCTAGCATAGAGTAACTGTGATTGGTGGTTTTTTGGGATAGATTTTAATATTGACTATGAATTTGAACCTCAGTGTGCATTGTCGAGAGAGTTGCAAGCACACACACACGTGTCTTGAGAAGCTGGAAACTAATTAGAAGCAACTGTGACACCTGCGGATGGTGAAGTTATGATAATATTGGCATGTGATGGAATAAAACCTACTTACTGTTACTTGCTGCTGGGGAGTTTGTTGCGCCACTTCTTCTTCCCAGCTAAAGCACTAGGAAATGGTAAAGGGCGGGCGTTTTGGGGGATTGTCTTATGTAATTTTAATGTTTAAAAAGGGCTAATTCTCAGCCTAATTCTAATAAATGACTTTTGGGTTTAATTTTGACTTCAAATTTTTCAATATCTTCAATAAAAGAACTAGTACTTTTTGCCTGAAATAAAAATAAATCTATCTTAAAACATTTTAAACGAAGGTATTTTTTGATACAGTAAGTCTCGAAGTAAAGGCTTTTCAAACTTTATGTTATGTACTGAGTATATTGGAAAAATCTGTAAAGTCAACAGAAGTCCATTAAAAAGAATTTTCAGTAGGTATCAATGGAATATTAAAATCTTAACCCAAATCTCGACGGAATTAATCGATTTACTCTTTGTTTACCGCAATTAAACGCTTTTTTTTATAACTTATCTAAGTATAAAGGTATCAGTCACAGATGTATATCGCTTTCCTACCGGTTTTATTAGTTTGAAAACACCTTGTGGCGGCATCTACATCGCCACATGCGAACTACGCATCAAAGACCTGATGTCACACAAAATCCTGCATCGTGGGCAGTTGCTCCCCAGACACAACACCCGTCAGGTCGGAGGATCCTCCCTTTTCTATAGAGGATGAGTGAACTTTACACCCTGTTCCTCATACCTCTAAAACCCTTTGATAAAATCTTTTACCTTAGAAGTTATATAATGCAACAACTTTCTCGACGGCATGTGAAGCCAAATCAGAGAGAGGTGGCATAAAAACTCTGACACCACGTTAGTCACTAACCACACGAAAAAGGTGAAAAATATTTTAAGTTTATGTGCCCGTCAATAAATCAGACTTTTTATTTATCTATTTAATACCAATAACTGTACTAGGATCTTTTGGCGGGTGGCCAAAATTGGAACTAACGGCACCATCTGGTTTTTCAATACCTACATAAATGTTTACCAACAGCGCCCCCCTGTCAACGTCATTCGAGTGCGAAAAGGTCCTCGTAGCAGAATACCACACCTACATAAGCCTTCAAAGATTTACAGCTGCCCTTTTGACAATTCAACCCAAATTCTTTAAATAAGCATGTCCCATAACTATTCAAAACTGAAGCCACCCCACACTAGAGGCAAACGAGCGATCAAAACAGCTTAAGCCGTCGCTAAGAACATTTCATTTGTGCCAACAGCAGGACTTGTGCGACAAACTGTACGCCGCGTCACAATGTGGACTACAATTGATGGGCTTGCTTGTATTTCTCGTTGTTTACAGTATGAGATATAATATTATATATTTTACGTAAGTTTGTATTAGAACTTCTTACAGGGTCCGGTATTATAAAGGTTTTTAGGCCTACTGTTTATGAACCATATTATGGGTACAAAACGGGGCATTTATGGATCATCTTATGGGCCCAAAACGGGACTTTTATGAACCATCTTAAATGGATATGGATATAATATATTTTACGTAAGTTTGTATTAGAACTTCTTACAGGGTCCGGTATTATAAAGGTTTTTAGGTCTACTGTTTATGGACCATATTATGGGTCCAAAATGGGGCATTTATGGACCATCTTATGGGTCCAAAACGGTACATTTATGGATCATCTTATGGGCCCAGAACGGGGCATTTATGGACCATCTTATGGGCCCAAAACGGTACATTTATGGATCATCTTATGGGCCCAAAACGGGGCATTTATGGACCATCTTATGGGCCCAAAACGGGGCATTTATGGATCATCTTATGGGCCCAAAACGGGATATTTATGAATCATCTTATGGGTCCAAAACAGGTTATTTATGGACTATCTTATGGGTCTAAAACCGGCATTTATGGACCACCTTATGGGTCCAAAACGGGTTATTTATGGACTAACTTATGGGACCAAAATGGGACATTTATGGACCATCTTATGGGTCCAAACCGCTTCGTTTTGTTTTATTACCAATGTGGTTTATTCAACGTAAAATAGGATTAGTTTTCAGTGTTCAGTTTTTATTGAAACGATTAGTAAGGTGTGCCCGTGTTGGCAACTAAGTTCACTGGCAAAGTCTCTATAGTGCACATCATCACTGTTAATACGCGTAGCAAAAAACCTGAGAGCCATGTTGGGAGGAAACCTGGACCAAGCAGAATTGCAAAACACAGTGAAAAAACGACAACACACACTAACAACGAAAAATAAAAACTTTTTACAAAAAAAAAACCGACTTCCAAAAAAAACACTCAAAACTGAAAAATAACTTTAATTTCGGAAGTCGGTGGCGAAAAACGAAAATTGAAAAGCAAAGACACCGACTTCCGAAATTAAAGTAACTTTTGTTTTTTTTTGGAAGTCGGTTTATTTTTTGTATTTTTTTTTTTCTAATTACTGCAAAGAAATCATCGACCGATGCATCCGCAAACATTGGGAACGAACTGCAGTATCGGGGTTTTCTTAACACTGCCCTCAAAGCGTAGTTGTACTGCACACGCAGGGCGTTGTAAGCCTGCCTCGTAAAGTTCATCCAAATTATAGAACGTAAAATCAATGGAAAATTACATTTTTTTTTTAAATTAAATCTATCTTTTTACCACAAGAGTATGGGCAACGAACTTGCGTTTCAACAATAGTCAGTAAAAGAGGTGAAAGACACACTTATAGGACTAGAAATAGGGACCAATTAGTTCAACCGGGTTTCAGACTGGCTAAAGTAGACTCATCCTTCATGGGGTACTGTTTAAAATGTTACAATAAAATACCTCCCCACATACTTCAACTGAATGAAACGAAATTTAAATCTTGGGTAAAACGCACACTATGCCGCCAAGCATATTATAAATTGGGGGATTACATCGCTGACAAAAATGCTTGGCTTAGCGCTGCTCCAGCTCCACAAGGACGCATAAACTAATTGATTGGCATTCGAAAATATTGTTGGAGCTGCTGAATATTGTAAAGACTATCTTGACATTGTATAAATTCAATCTCCTAGTATTGTATAATTTCATAGCACATATGTGAGCACTATGTACTTACCTACCTTAAAGCTACCATTTACTAGGTACGTCGTTCATTGACTTGAATGTGCCCTGGCGGCAGAGAGTATGTCATGCTCACTCAAATGTCTCGCTGGTGGTGGCGTGTGTGTTGGATCATTAAGTTCCCTTCAAAATGGTTGAGCTGAATGGTGCTGATCCATGCGTCATGTTCGTGAACGGGCGCCGCCAGTAGGGACTGGTCATCTCTAAGCTGCCACGGCTTATTTTTAATTTATTTTAATTTTTGAATTGTTTTTTTTATCTTTACGGACGCTTTTAACGTGCACGTCTCTTTTTTTTCTTTTTTACATTGTTCTCACATGTTTAATTTCAAATGAATGATGTAACCAATATATTGTAACAAAATTTTGATTTAAAAGAGTGTCCGTGGAGTTTCTTGCCCGTTCTTCTCCATAGGAACCTACTACGCTTTGGAATGGGCAACTAGCTTCATTTTTTTGACTGACCGACCCCTTGACAATTCAAAAGTACCTGTAATTGGTTTATTTGAAATAAATGCTTTGAGTTGAGTTGAGTTGAACACGGGCGGGGCGCGCGGGACGTGACCTGACCGACCACGAGCGCGACCCCTCCCTCAGTCAGTCAGCTGTTTCGCTAGCGAGCACGGTGTCGGATAGAATCTTTTTAAAATCTTTTAATGAAAAAAAAATTGTCTTTTTGTTGTTACTCGGTCATTTATTTTTATATTTAAGTCAACTACCCATGGTTTTGGTGATGGTGATTACCCTTACACCCTGTATAAGAGCGTTCAATATTTTTTTAATTAAAGCAAAATGGGAAGTATTTGCGGATCGATTAAATACATGCACACAATAACAATCATGACGTCAAAAACAAAACACAATCTGTTGTGTGTTACGTAAGTATAGGTAAGTTGTATGTGAGTGTCCGTGAGAGTGTCAGATGTTACACAGAACGTGTGGTTGAAAGTAAATCTCTCACGTGGACATTGTGTGCGTTATAACTGCGGGACCCTTTCAATACTTACTACAGTTCTTCTCCATAGATTATCTATAAATATTATAAATTTATTAAAGTCGCTTTTCGTATTTGTCTATAAGTCATCGTTCTTCTTCTAAACGAGCAACAGATTTTGATGAGGTTTTCACTATCGTTTAGAGAATTTATTCCGGAAGGTTTATGTGTATATTACGAGTAAGAAAAAATCTCGATTTTTTTGTCAAGTCGGAAAAACCGTGCAAAGCAGGACCGGGTCACTAGTTTATTATTAAAATACAAATTGCTAGAATGTTCGAATGAAGCCACAGCATATTTTCTTAACAGTCTCTACAATATAAGGTCTCTTATTGCATAAAACCTTACAGTAATACAGTGCCTACTACGCTTAGAGCTTACTAGACCAACGAGGCAGTCAAGTAGTTGCCCATTCCAGCAACTACTTGATTGCCTCGTTGGTCTAGTGGTCGCAAGTACTGCTGCTGAGCATGAGGTCCCGGGTTCGATTCCCGGGTCGGGCAAAGTGTAACGTTGTGTTGTGTGCCTTATGCTAAATAAATGTATTTTCTTTCTTTCTTTATTGGGTTTTCCATCTGAATTTTTCAGCAGCAGCCTGGAGTCTGGATTTGTGCTCCATTGATGGCAATAGGCTCGCCCCCTATTACATGGCTTAAACTTACATGGCTTAGACTTAAACATAACTGGCGATATGTGGGTGTACTATAGGTACACCTCTGCCTAACCCTTCGGGGAATACAGGCGTGTTATGTAATAACAAAAAAAATGAATGCAAGTCGTGAGTGCGGATGTGTATGTAGTTGTATGTGTGTGAATGCGTGTGTGTGTGTGTGTGAATGTACATATTTTCTTTCTTTCTTTTTTCTAAATAAATGCTATGAGTTTGAGTTTAGCTCTTACTCGGTGGGAAAAAAGACAACCGTACTGTATACAATATTTCCCTAATTGCCTATCTAATCAGAAAAATGTCGTATTATAATTCAAAGAAATGAGTTTATTTACCAGAAAACAAATAAAACGCGGAGACAAAGCACGAAGGAAGATACTAATGAGACCCTTTTTTTTTGAGGGTGAGGAATCATCAAATGCCTTGTCCCGCTCTGGGCGGAGCGGGAGGGAGTGTCAGACTTTTACAGACTAAAACCCACCCGTGTTCCTTCAGTTGCCTGTTGCCAAGTGCCCCGGTATCCCTTTCGGAATTTCCCGCAGCCCTGGCAGGACTAATGAGACCCTTGAGGATTAAAAAATGTACAGTATATAATAATATACTAGTTACTATGGACGGGTCATTTTGCTCTTTACGTCACACTAATTACTTGCTTCTACTAAAACATTGGAGTGGAGAGAGAACTGAGAGAGAGAGATCACTTTGTGAAGCCCTGAGACAGCTAGAAAGCGTCGCGGATGGCGGGACGAGCTGGGCGTAACAAACGACCAATGATACACATTAGCACTGGATCGCAAGCACTGGAAGTCATGGGCAGAAGGCTTTGTTTTTAAAATCCAGTAGGTAATGTTTTAGTTACAGTTACTGTGTACATAGAAATCAATCGTGTCACCTGCTGCTGCAGCTTGCAGTCAGCTACGGAATTGCGCCTTTTTTTAACATTATTGTCACTGAGAATTGGTTGAATTTACAACATTAGTGAAGATAGTTAATTGATTCAGGCGGGACTTTGCGGAAATCCATGATAAAATACAATAGGCGTAGATATATTTAGTAACCTATTCCGCTTGACTATTCTTCAAGAGTTTTTGCGTCCAGCGCTCGGTGTGGTAACACGTCGCGTTCTGGTTTGCAATTGGTCAATCGTCATCCTGAGCATGCCTCGTTGAGAGGTGAAACACGTGTCGATTTCTTACAGGGTTTTTTATGACTCTTGAAGAATAGTCAAGCGGAATAGGTTACTAAATATATCTACGTCTATTGTATTTTTTAACATAAGTGAAGTTCAAAACGATACCTAAACAATCCAATCTCAACGTGGCCCAGCCATCACAACACACACTTCCCGCACACCGTCTCCATTCTCAAAGTAGCACAAACTCAATATTGCAGCCATGACACTTATAGACAAAGTCGCTCCGACTTCGTGCGGTTCAAATGAGAATCCCGTTAGAGGGGGTGCCTTTGATATTGCACCGTAAACTGATCTGGAATAAGGGCCAGCGTAGACTAGCTGGTTTTAGGCATCGGCGATTGGAAATCGGCGATTTTGGCTAGTTCAGAGCTGAACTAAGAAACTCTTACTATCTAAATCCTAAACCCTAACTTTTATTTTTATAAATGCGAAAGTGAGTTTGCTTGTGACTCTTTCACGCTAAAACGGCTGTACGGATTTGGATGAAATTTGGCACAGGAGTAGACCATGATCTAAAATAGGACATAAGATACTTTTTATCCCAATATTCCCACGGCATCGAGACTTACGCGGGTGAAACCGCGGAGCGCAGCTAGTAACAAATACATCAACATCTGTCAACATTTAGGCAGCCCGGTTGTCATAGACCTATGAACATGAACAGAATATGAACTTATACGTTTTAAAAGTTTAGTTCAGATATAAATGCTTGAAGTCGCGCGCGAACGCTTATCTATACCTACTAATATTATAAAGCTGAAGAGTTTGTTTGTTTGTTTGTTTGAACGCGCTAATCTCAGGAACTACTGGTTGGAATTGAAAAAATATTGTGTTAGATAGTCCATTTATTGAGGAAGGTTAAAGGCTATATAACATCACGCTAGGACCAATAGGAGCGGAACATAAACGAAAAATGTTGCAAAAACGGGAAAAAATATTCCTTTTTTAGAGCTTCCGTTGCGTGCGCTGCGTAAACGGTTAAGGTTACGCAAATATCATGTACAATGGAATTGTTTCTCTTTAAAAGTTCTAAAAAAAAGTCCGCGACGAGCATATGTTTATCTTTTAAGATTGACTCACTATAACCTTTTTTTATGGTAACGTTTGTTCGAAATTAATGCAATATTTGCGACGGAGTTTTATCAACATAATATTAATTCTTATTCAAATAAATAATTTTAACATCAAGGGTATTTATGTAGCAGTAAAACACTTTTTAATTCATTCGAATCGGACATTAAATTTCGAAGTAATCACGAGTATAAAAATGCAATACGCGAACCGTTCGACGCCGGCGCCACGCCGCCTCGACGTTCCCTATTCTAGAGAGGAGAGGATGGGCACACGGGTAGACCATGACCTGGAATAGGACATAGGATACGTTTTATCCCTATATTACCACGGGATCGAGACCTACGCGGGTGAAACCGCGGGGCACAGCTAGTTGTAGGTACATATGGGTACATACAAGCGCTAGTTGCAGTGACCGAGTCACTGCTTGGAAGTTTGGAAGCAACTAAACGCAGACAATCGCAAAAACGCGATGTAGCATCGAGACAATAAGTGCTAAAACTCGCGATCTAGATTCAGCAACTGAACGCAGAAAGTCGCCAAAACGCAATGCGGCATCGAAGCAGTCGCAAAATCGCCAACGTTAAAAGTAGCTAGTCTGTTTGGTCCTAAGGTGCATACAGTTATTTCAACGGAAATACTGAAATTGGGAAATACAGGAGTGATGGGTTTTGGCACCATGTTTCGTGAGTAGGAAATGTAAGGTTTTGAATTCGGTGTGCGTTTGAATTGCAAATTGCAATTTGTCTAAAGATCCTGTGCGTCATGAAATGTGGAAAGGGGATAAGATTAGTAATACTACCTACTGCTTTCATAACGTCATGAATATGAACATAGCTCATGGTAAAATATATCTAGTTGTAGAGTTAGTTATAAGCGCACTAACATTCGGATAGACTTATTACATACACATTGAATAGGATCTAAGGCCGAGATCTACAAGCGTTACTTAGCACGTCCTATCACTGTCGCACAAATGTCAAACTACTAGTGCAAGATAGAGGGAATGCACGAATTAAGTAACGTTTATAGTTCTCGCTCTAACGAAATATAAGAATCTAAGCTTAAGCAGGGTAAATAATAATAATCATTAAATTGCACATTATATATTATCCAGGGTCACAATAAAACAATAGATATTATTAATTTACTAAACTATGACGACTATTATTTTTGATTTCAATGCACCATTTCAGTCTTTTTTAACGCAGGTGCCATCAGGAAACCTGACTGTACCAGTGGGTCATCCACCGTTAATAACTGACCTTTTAACCGGGTGGACATTGCCACTGGGTTTGTCATCAGCACTATTACAGTTGTTAGTAATGATCACATTGCTAGCAGCATCGTTTGGCTCTCCATTCGACTCTGTAGGTGGTATTTCGTTTTGATTTTCATCATTGTGTGGTGCAGCTACCTCACCATTTGAGGAATTGGTGTTTTCATGCGAGAATCTGCACTCAGAACTCACAATTAATACACATAGTAATATAAATGACTTCATGGCTGGGTATAAACGTTTAGAGTTTACGGAGAATATTATGGTACTGAATGAAAATCATTATTAAATTCTCTATTTATATGTTACTAGCGAAAAACATCTTCAAGGCAAGGCTATTGTTCCATTTTCATATTCATATTCATTTATTTATTGTTTGTCACAGGTATCTAGTTCAGAAGCTATTCATTTCCCACATAAGGAAATAGCATGTAAAACCAACAAAGTCCTATCGACGTAAACAAGTATTATAACAATATATTATTGACTAGCTTCTGCCCGCGACGTCGTTCACGTGGAAGTCGTAAGACACCACAATATCGATACCGGAAGTATCAATTAACGTAAGGGACATTTTCGCGAAAATGAGTTACTTATATATGTTATGGACCAAGTGATAAATACGGGCATTTTTCATAATGCCCGCGCATTATGAATAATGACAAGCTACTTAGGGCAAAATAATAAATTATAATTTGAACTTCCTTATTTATCACATTGCCTCGTCATTATAAATATTGCCCTGTGGTCTTTGGGCAATCTGATAATACACAGGTATTTTGCGCGGGGTGGGGGCTCGCATTTCGGAGCCGCGCCCGCTCCAGTCCGACCAGTCAGTTTTAACAACAGTTTAACATTTAATTATGGTAAAGTCATCATAGGTCAGCAGAGTGTCTATGAATGGAAATATTTTGTTTGATTTTAAATATTGATTCTGAAATGAAGAGATCCGTAGGAGAACCAAGGTAACCGACATGTCCGACATAGCCCGAAGTATTGCCAAACTTAAGTGGCAGAATGCCAACTTTCAAGTAGAGTTCAATTAAAATGAGTGAGTGTATTGAAGAGTGCTCAGTGAGTGAGTGTTTTTTTACTTAATCTTTATTGTGATGTAACCTAACTTAACTGTTTCCTTTTACAAAAGCGATTCGCTTCTGGCACATCGCCGTTCGCTGCCGCGACACGCTCGCTTCGCTCACTCGGCTCGTGCGTTGTTAGTCATACTCTAACCTAACCTAACCTATCGTAACCTAAGATTGAAATGTTTGACAAATGATAAATGTCCCAAACGTTTTGTGTTATTATAATAATCAGCATTACAATAATTCTAGCAAATGAAACGTTGTCATACAAAATTTGCTAATCGTTAGTTGTCAAAGTGAAACATCGGCGATACGTTGGCTGGCAAGTGATAATGTGCCAAACATTTTTTGGCAAAAAGGCAGGATACCAGGCCTATGTCCAACAGTGGACGTCTTTCGACTGAAATGATGAATGAATTGATTCTACGTTTGAAATTAAAATAATAGTATTAAAATCTGGTTTTAATTATACTGCCCCATAGGTGACTAGCATTATAAAAAATGCCCGGTCAATTTGATTATTTCAATAGTTGTTATCACATTGCCCTCTCATATTGGGCATTTTTCAAACTGCCCGGGCATTTTTCATAATGTCCTAATAATCACTTGGTCCATAACATATATATAATTGGATTCAGAATTTCCAGCTCTATCGATTGGTATTATTAAATTATCTCTATCGTTGAAAAAATTTCCCTTACAGTACAAATTTTTCAATTCTCAATTCTCAATTCTTTATTGCGTACCATAATGTATACAGTTGGTGGGAAAAACAGTTACATCAGTCTTAATTATGGACCCTGTCGGGCACAGCATAGATAAAAGTAGGAGAGAGGAGGAAGAACGCTTGGCGTTTAATAAGTCAAACTATGAGTTACATGTATTTAATAAAAATATTAGTAATGTTGTAAACTAATTACTTTTAAAAATATTAATTATTGTTTTATATACTTATTATTAATTTTATTTATTATGTCAGTAATTTATTTATTATTAGTTTTATCAATTATTTAAGGTATTTAGTTATTATTATTTTTATTTACTACGTAAATAATTAATTATTATATTTTATTTTATTTAAAGTAACTTTAATTAATATTATTATCCTACAGGGGTAAGTCATTTATTTCATATTTATAATTTATCATCTAAGTATTCGCCTATACTATAGTAGCATTTACTTTCAAGGAAGATTTTTAATTTATTAATAAATATATTATAATTATCTAAATTCTTAATTATTGCGGGTAACTTATTATAATTTTTTATGGACATGACAAACGTACTATCGGAGTGCATTTTTAATCGCGATAGTGGTAAGTTTAGTCTGTTTTTGTGTCTTAGAACAATTTTCTTTTGTATGTCCTCTCTTTTTGTAAAGAAATCTGGGTATTTACGTACGAACTTACAAACTTCAAATATATACAAGCATGGTAGGGACAAGATCTTTAGTTCCTGAAAGTGGGGTTTACAGCTATCAGTGACTTCAATATTTACTAAGATCCTAATTAGTTTTTTTTGTAATGTAAGTAACGTGGGCGCGTCAGTACTGTTTCCCCATAAGATGATACCATATGTGAGCCATGCGTGGGCATACGCGTAGTACGTTACTAATGCTGTTTTTAGGTCTGTGGTTTTTTTGATCTCGCGGAGGGCGTATGAAAATTTTGATATTTTTGATCTTACTTTCTGGATATGATACTTCCAATTTATGTGTGTATCAATATCTAAGCCTAGTAGGGTGAATTTATCAACTACGGCTAATTTATTATTATTGAAGCTAAAGTTAATATATAATGGGGTTTTTTGACGAGGGTGAAATGAAATTATTTTAGTTTTATTGAAATTTATTTCTAGATCGTGTTCAGTCATCCAATTTATTGTAGAATCTAATATGGAGTTTAATTTATCATTTAAATTGTATTATTTTCGCATGAGGTAAGTATAGATATGTCATCCGCAAACAGAACACATTCCTCATTTATATTTTTTGGTAGGTCATTTACATACACCAGAAATAAGAAACACCCCATTACGCTTCCTTGCGGTATTGAGGCGGTGATTTGTTTGGTGTGGGATCTGATTAATTGTATTTCATTTGTACTATTGTTGCAATGTTCGATTTCAACTACTTGTTCCCTATTTTTCAAATAAGATACAAACCAGTCGTAACATTTTCCGCGGAGTCCTATACTATACATATATTTTATTTAATAATATTTCGAATTGTACTTTGTATACGACAAAGTACAATTCGAAATATTATTAAGCCTTCGTCATATCAAGCAAAAGTCCTATCGCGTACTTTTTATCATTGATGATATCAAGGGCTTTTTGAATGTATTTGTAAATGGCCAAGGTAGTGGATCGGTTTTTTCGAAAACCGTTTTGGCAGTCATTAAATATATGATATTTTTCACAAAAAGCATATACACGATTGCACATGGCTTTTTCGAATATTTTGGAAGCTGTCGGTAAGAGGGCAATGGGGCGATAATTATTAGGGTCGGTTTTATTATTCTTTTTATGGATTGGTTTTATGAGGGCTTTCTTTAAAAGATTGGGAAAAGATCCTTCTTCAAATGATTGATTTAATAGTTTAAAGAATGGCAATGTTAATTCATCTGCACATTGCCTTAATAAGGTAGGTGGTAGTTCGTCAACGCCATGACTTTTTTTATTTTTTAAGTTTTTTATTAATGAATTAACCTCGTAGGGATCAATTGGACTGAGAAAGATTGAGTTTTCTGTAGGGCATTCGACTGGAGAGAAACTTTTCGGTTTTCCGGTCGAGTTGTTTGTGGCCTCCCCGATAGAAGCGAAAAAAGTGTTAAATATGTTAGCTACCTCTTTGGGTTCAGAAGTCACACTATTTTTTGTTTGAAGGGTTATGTTAGATTTCTCACTTGCTATTTTTTTATTTGTACGTTCATTTACTTTGCTCCACATTGTCTTAACTTTATTATTAGATTTGGTCATTTTATTTTTGTAGTGTAGTTTTTTTGCTGTCGTTACTGTCTTCTTTAGAATTTTTTCATAGTTTTTGTAATGTCGAGTTAGTATAGGATTTTCTGTTTTAGTTGTTAGTATTTTTAATAATCTTTTATTTTTGCAAGATTTTTTTATGCCAACGGTAAGCCAGTATTTTTTATATTTTGGTTTTAACTTTAGTTTTTTCAATGGCATACATTGATTTAGAATGTCAATGAGGGTGCCACTAAAAGCCTCATAATTACTGTTCATATCTTTTCCAGTAGTAATGATATTATTCCAATTCCAAAAAAATTTTTGTAACAAAAAAAAACGATTTAACGGACATTAACATTTTTTATTAATAAAGTAAGTCATCGTTTTAAAAAATGTACACCCGAACCTTAAACTTCAAATCAGTCAATTTAACTAACATTACTTTGTACATGTCCCTTACATAAAAAAAATATGTTTAGTTGTCCCTTACGTTACTGATATTTTATGTGTAAACTGTCAAAGATAGTGTAAGCAGCAAGAGAAACAGAAAATTATACGTAATTCTATTGTAAAAGACTTTTACAGTGTTGCAATTTGATGTAACTATAAATTTTTTACTAAATTTGATGGTATTTTAACACCATGGAAACACATTCTTTGCATGATTAATGTTGGTTCGAACCAACATTAGATACGTTACGTTAGATTCAGGTTTTACAGCTTAGCTATCACAGATTTAATTGATATTTAGGGATAGATACAAAAATAAAACAATTGTTAATATTTCAACGGTCTTATTTATTAAAGTACCTAATTGAATCAATGTTCTGGAAATGAAAGACTGGATAAATAAATGATGCTTTCCGAGGCACGGAGGCGTCTCGATATGTGAAAATGGTCACCCATCCACGGACCATCCCCGGCAAGCGTAGCTTAACCTGATGGATCGACCCGAGCGGCTGTTATTACTTAGCCACGAGCTCCAAACCAGTCAAAAATTCTAAAAACTATATTTTCGGCATTAGAATCGACAGTTTTGACTTCGCAACGATTTTATTATATTTATGTATAGATTCGTTCAGGTGTCGAAGGAGACAATTGTTAGAATAGCATAGACTAACGTTTATTGTCTCCAGTATTATTGTAATATTCTGAAACACAAATACTTGTATTGATATTATTATTAAATTTCATGCACGAAGTAGTTCGTTCGGTAGTAAGTCGTATAGCAGGGGTAAGGATAGGAAGTGCTGTGGACATAGAAGGTCTGTATCTAATCTAAACCTACTCATTATTATAAATTAAAGTCGCTTTTCGTGTCTTCATTTAAACTAACTAAACGGGTTAGGTTAGTTCTGAACTGTGACCAACTGCGTCATCGGGGTCGATGGCGCGTTGTGTTCCACGCATGCCTCAAAGAGATGTCAGCACAATTAGCGGGGTCCGCTAGGACCGATGCCTGCCAGGGTTACGGGAAACTCCGAAATGGATACCGGGACCTTGGCAACAAGCGACTGTTGAAACACGGGTGGGTTTTTGTCATTTAAAGTCTGACATGCTCTTCCGCTCCGCCAGAAGCGGGAGAAGTCATTGGACAACACACAAATAAAAAAGTTGTTCGTAGTTACTTGATTGTTTAGTATAGCCCAGCCATACTCAAACTGCGGCCCACCAGGCTTTTAAAAGTGGCCCACCCGTTGTAACTTCAAATTCTATTAACGAAGCTACTAAGCCAATTATCTATTTGTATAAACGCGCATATATTCCCTTATCTTCTTTAAAAGGAGTAGGTACGCTGAATTTTGGATAAAAGTAGCCTATCAAAAGACTGAAATACAAAAGACGTTGATATATCTAGTAACCTATTCCGCTTGACTATTCTTCAAGAGTCCGAAATACCCTGTAAGAAATCGACACGTGTTTCACCTCTCAACGAGGCATCCTCAGGATGACGTTTGATCAATTGCAAACCAGAACGCGACGTGTTGGTAACACCGGGCGCTGGATGCAAAGTGAATCAAATCGCCCGTCACTCCCACTGATATAGGATTGCTGCTCGGCGCTGATTGGCTAGAATCGTTATCAGTGCGATAAGGGCGATAAGGGGCGAACAATCGCAAGAAAGGCGACCTTGGCATACCGGTATTTAATTCGTTCAACAGTGTAACGTTCGCTGTATTATTTTTAATAATTTCTAAACTCTAATACTGACATTTAAATTTTGTTGCGATTGTTCGCCCCTTATCGCGCTTATCGCACTGATAACGATTCTAGCCAATCAGCGCCGAGCAGCAATCCTATACAAGTGGGAGTGACGGGCGATTTGATTCACTTTGCGTGAGCGCTCGGTGTGGTAACACGTCGCGTTCTGGTTTGCAATTGGTCAATCGTCATCCTGAGGATGCCTCGTTGAGAGGTGAAACACGTGTCGATTTCTTACAGGGTTTTTTGGACTCTTGAAGAATAGTCAAGCGGAATAGGTTACTAAATATATCAACGTCTATTGTATTTTATAATAGATTTCCGCAAGGTCACGCCTGAATCAATTAACTAAATCAAAAGACTGTTAGGTAATGTTCCCAAATTATGCTTACGTTGTTTGCATCGACATATATTTGTGAATCATCCTATTCCATAATGAAATAAGTATGCAAAGAACGTATACAGAAACCGGCTTACAGATTCTTATGAGATGATGTATTTATTATGAGTTGAGTGCAGCAATTACAAGCCAGATCTAGTGAACCCTCCGGTACCCCGGTCCCTCTGTCTCATATCTTCCGGGTTCTGGGATTGTTCTGAAAGCCGTGGAATACCTCTCCACTCCTCAAGCACCTCAGGAAGTGTTGCCCCCTTGTCGCTACGTCACTATGTGCTAGCGACTGTTTTCGGGGGCCCATTATTGAGTGTGCAAGTCATCCCCTGCCATTTTATCTGTGTATATATAAAACATTGATCAGGCAGGGGCCATAGTCCTTCCATAGTTCTAGGTTACCAGTACACTTTAGCCACTCAAACCCATAACCCAATATCTTTGTTTCCCTATCCTGCAATAGTCCTACTCCAACCGGGGATTGTCCCTGGCTGCACTTGTATAGTGCGAACAGGGGTAATCGTCGGTTGGTGCCTCATTCCATCAATAACGTCTAACGGTCCGCTGCGAGTTGGCTTTGGCCCCTCGTACGCCTTCCAAAAGACCGAGACCCCATGGTCCCAAGATATGTAAACATATATAAAAATGATAATTAGTTAGGATTAGGATTGAACGCAGCAAGAAGCCAACCAAGAAATAGACGAACAGGAAGAAGACCCAGAGGACGCCCACCGAAACGCTGGGTAGATGAAATAACAAAAAGCATTAACAATAACTGGATGCTCAATGCCAAAAATAGGGAAACCTGGAGAAAATTGGAAGAGGCCTGTACCCGAAAGTGGCCATAACCTATTGAAAAAAATATAACCCTTCCTTGGTTCACTTTTAACCCGGATTGGGTTAAAAGCGAACATTGTATTTTAAAATTATGTATGTTTTTAGGGTTCCGTAGGAACAAGGAACCCTTATAGTTTCGCCATGGCCGTCTGTCCGCGGCTTAGCTCAGCGACTGTTGGTACTAGTATACTGTAATTTGGTTTTATACTGTAATTTGGTACGGATATACATATAAATGACGCCGACAAAGTGGTAAAAAAAAATCGTATAAAATATTTTTTTTAGGGTACCTCCCCTACTCGTAAAGTGGACATGGTTTTTTTTTTCTCGTCAATCCCATAGTGTGGGGTATCGTTGGAAAGGTCGTTTAAAAATAATGTGAGTTTGTGGAAACCATTTTGCATTCAGTTATCCGTTTGCGGAATATTAAGCTTTAAAGTGCTATTTTTTGTTAGTGCCAAGTGTGTCCCCCCCCCTGCCAGCTAAATGGTTGGGTTTGGATATGTGAAAAAATTCACGGCAGTAGTATACTGGGTGTTAGGTTAGACACCGTTATCCTTGAAACTAGTGGTTTGGTGTCATCTATAATATACTTTTTCTATGGGACCAACCTTGAAATCGCGACAAAAAAATCAGCTGTTCCATACATTTGTGTTTACTTAAATCGACAAAATGTATGAGACAGCTGATTTCTTTTTTGCGATTTCAAAGTTGGTCCCATAGAAAAAGTATATTATAGATGACACCAAACCACTAGTTTCAAGGTTAACAGTGTCTACCCTAACACTGTATATAACGAAATAAATAATATAATATAATAATAATAATAATAAATTTATTTCAGACCATAAGTCCATAAACAACACACATTACAATTTGATACACAAAAACATACATACATACATGAAAACACATACCTACACAAAAAATACAATAAAACAACTTATTTTAAATAATGGAATGACGCACGATGAGTGGTCATCCATTGCCACATAATTGGACTGTCCATCCTGTCGGCTACTATAGCTACCAAGTTGTTGGAGCTGTCGCGCACTCGCCGCATCAGGGATGCTATCCGTGTCCGCATCAGTGCGTAAAAATCTGGCACGCCATTCTCCGCGAACATCCCCGATGCACTGCAAAAGCGCGGCAGCCCCAACATAACTCTGAAGGCATTATTGTATTGGACTCGCAGAGCATTGTACGAGCTTTTTGTATAGCTGACCCATAGGGCACACGTGTACATAGATTGGCAATACGCTCTAAAGAGTGTAATTTTCACCTCCCTAGTACAACGTGCAAACCTACGAGCCAGCATGTTACATCGAACTGCCAATGCTCTGCGTTCCCTCTCCACGTCCGCATCGTCGGACAGACTATCGGTGACCCAATGCCCCAGGTACTTGAACTTCGTGACCCTGGAAAGCTGAGCGCCCCCCAAGGTGACTGGTGGGACAGTATCATAACATTTGTTACCCGCTTTGAAAACCAGTAGCTCGCTCTTGGTCACATTGTACCTGAGGCCGTGAGCCACCGCATAGTCCTTACAGATGCGAAGAAGCCTTCTAAGTGCACTGATCGATGGACTCAGCAATACCATATCATCCGCGTAGCTGATGTTATTGACGCAGTGCCCGTTAATGGAGCACCCGATATTGGCATTGCAGAGCTCACAGATCAGCTCGTTTACATACAGGTTGAATAACTTGGGTGAGCTGATTACCCCCTGCCTCACACCGCACTCCAACCCGTATGCATCCGACAGGACACCCGCCCACTTAACATAATTGTATTGGTTTTTATACCAATACTTTAGCATCCTAATGATATCGCTTGGGAGGTTCTCTACATTTGACAGTTTCCTCCATAGGCAGTCATAAGATACGAGGTCGAAGGCCCTGGAGAGGTCCAGAAAACATGCATACACAGGTGTTTTCCTACTTGCATAGTATTGAACAGTCTGTTTGAGGCATAGTATTGCTGTTTCCGTGGATAAACGTGGCTTAAACCCAAACTGCGCGTCGTTGAGTGTTAAGTGCTTATCCAGCTGCTGATCAATCAGACTATCCAACACCTTTGCAATGATGGTAGCCAGGGATATAGGCCTGTAGTTGCTCTTGTCACTCGCATCTCCAGTCTTATTTTTAACAATGGGCACAACAATAGTTTTAAGTAAATCAACTGGAAGATACGAGTGACTCAGGCACATGCTAAAAAACATTGCTAGCACTCACGGTAAGTGCTTACCAGCATAAAGTAAATGCTCTATACTTAGGCTGTCGTGACCCGGTGACTTGCCTCTCTTTAAGTTGCGTATGACAGTAGCTACCTCCCTGGCCGCAAACCTAATAGGCATGTCTTCGGACCCCTCCAACACCTCCGGCCCGCCAGACGACATACCTAGGGGAGATCCAACCTTAAAGGCTCTGCTGAATAGGTTGGCGATATCATTAGGATCACTAAGGCCCTCAACACTCACAGGCAGACCCGACCTGGGATTCAACCTGTTCGTGGCTTTCCAAAAACTACCAAAATTCTTTGCGTCATGATGACTTGCAATGATGTTCATTTTTATTTGGTCCTTATTATTTTGACACCATTTCAATTTACTTTTAAAAACCCTTCTACTTTCCACCATTTTTTCATACAAATCACCATTTTTCGGCCTACCAAACAACGTCCAGGTTTGAAAATCAAGCCGAGCCCGTCCGTGTGCGTCCTTTACATGTTTATTCCAGCCTGTTATGTAACGCTTTTTGCGCTGTATTCCGTTCTTACAGTTACTGGTGATTGCACCTTCACAGAGAATACGCAAAATTTCCGCATACATATCATCTAAAATGGTTTCATGTTCCTTAATTCTACATCTACTTTTGACGTGACAACGTCTTATAAATTGGTTTGCCGGGTGACACTTCAAGAAACTGCGTTACGCTCCGCTCACGTTATGCGCTCACAATGAGAGCGAGTGAGAGGCACGCGTCCCTTCCACTCGGGCATGGTTAGCCCGCCTAAGAGCGAGAGAGACAGTCGTTGTCACGTAAAACTTTCGCCCGTATACCGACTTTACAGGCAACAAATTTTTTACTACATTCAGTAAATTGTAAGGGAAAGTCTAAATTTTTCAAGAGATCATTACAATAATTGTTATATAACTCAGTCTGCTGCAAGTCTCTGTCACCCCATGTTACTTTGTTACATTTAGATAGTCCAGGTGCAACTTTTGGCCTTAATAAATTAAGATCACACATTACAATTAGAGGTAAATGGTCCGACCAAGACACGTCGTAGAGCACACTAGCGTCTCTAATAGTGTTCCACGCCGCGTCTGTCACTACGCAATGGTCTAACCAACTAGTAGAACCATGTGCATCACTTACATAGATATATAAAAAGGAAAACTATCACCGCTACGTAGGCTCCACAAGTTACCGAATAATAATCGACCAACTTAAATTTGCAGTTGTAAAAACATGTTCTTCCATACATTCTGTATCGGAGAACAAGTTTTTCAACTATAATGTTAAGTTTGTTTTATAAATTCATCCCAACTACGGAACCCTTCATTGTGCATGGTACGACATGCACTTGGCCGGTTTTATTTAGTGTAATATTTTTTTGTAATCCACCTGTATACATTATTAATTTACTTTTTTGGTTATGGAAATAAAGGCTATATATATTTCCTTTATTTAATTTAAATTTTTTATAAATTAAATATTTTTTTAAAGCATTTAAAACAAGGCTATTAATATTATTATTATAGTTGAACGCAGAAACTCGCCAAAACGCAATGCGGCATCGAAGCAGTCGCAAAATCGCCGATGCAAAAAGTAGCTAGTCTGTTTGGTCCTAAGGTGCATACAGTTATTTCAACGGAAATACTGAAATTGGGAAATACAGAAGTGATGGGTTTTGGCACCATGTTTCGTGAGTAGGAAATGTAAGGTTTTGAATTCGGTGTGCATTTGAATTGCAAATTGCAATTTGTCTAAAGATCCTGTGTGTCGTGAAATGTGGAAAGGGGATAAGATTAATAACACTACCTACTGCTTTCATAACGTCAAGAATATAAACATAACTCATGTTAAAACATAAAAATAATTATAAACCGCCTGCACCATTCCTAACCTTCCGCATACATTCTGTTTCATTCACGTTCACATTCACAGAACCTCACTCGGAGGAACTCGTGGCTAAGTAATAACAGCCGCACGGTCGATCCATCAGGTACGCTTGCCGAGGTTGGTCCGTGAATGGGTGACCATCTTTACATACCGAGACCCCTCCGTGCCTCGGAAAGCACGTTAAGCCTTTGATCCCGGTTATCATTTGGTCGCTTTGACAGTCGTTACGGGTCGTCAGAAGCCCAAAAGTCTGACAACCAGTCTTACCAAGGGGTATCGTATTAGGTACCCAGTTACTGGGTTGTGGAGGTCAGATATGCAGTCGCTCCTTGTAAAATACTGATATTCAGCTGCATCCTGTTAGGCTGGAAGCCAACCCCAGCATAGCTGGGAAAAGGCTAGGCATATTGATTCACAGAACCTCACTCGCATGCGCATGCGTGCTGCTTGTTTAGTTTCAATTCTCTTTTTTTCAATTTTCTTTATATTATTTCTACATTTATTTTTATAGAATCAAAATAAGACAAGTGAATGCTACATTATTAAGTTAAAGAAGAGCGGAGTCTTCTAACAGAAGTATTTTGTTGTGTTTTGTTTTTTAAGTACAATCTGTATTACGAAGATCTGAGAACGTTAACGGTCTCAGGTCTTCACATACACACTCACTCACACACACACACGTAAAGGCCAAATTTCGGATAGTGGATTGGTTTTTCAGAAATAACCTTTTGTACAGCTGTCAGCGCACTATCTAGTTGTCGAGTTATAAGCGCACTAACATTCAGATAGACATATTACATACACATTTAATAGGATCTAAGGCCGAGATCTACAAGCGTTACTTAGCACGTCCTATCACTGTCGCACAACTGTCAAACTACTAGTACAAGATAGAGGGCAAGAATGCACGAATTAAGTAACGTTTATAGATCTCGCTCTAACGAAATATAAGAATCTAAGCTTAAGCAGGGGAAATAATAATCATCATTAAATTGCACATTATATATTATCCAGGGTCGCAATAAAACAATAGATATTATTAATTTACAAAACTATGACACTACGACTATTATTTTTGATTTCAATGCACCATTTCAGTCTTTTTTAACGCAGGTGCCATCAGGAAATCTGACTGTACCAGTGGGACATCCACCGTTAATTACTGACCTTTTAACCGGGTGGACATTGCCACTGGGTTTGTCATCAGCACTATTACAGTTGTTAGTAATGATCACATTGCTAGCAGCATCGTTTGGCTCTCCATTCGACTCTGTAGGTGGTATTTCGTTTTGATTTTCATCATTGTGTGGTGCAGCTACCTCACTATTTGAGGAATTGGTGTTTTCATGCGAGAATCTGCACTCAGAACTCACAATTAATACACATAGAAATATAAATGACTTCATGGCTGGGTATAAACGTTTAGAGTTTACGGAGAATATTATGGTACTGAATGAAAATCATTATTTAATTCTCTATTTATATGTTACTAGCGAAAAACATCTTCAAGGCAAGGCTATTGTTCCATTTTCATATTCATATTCATTTATTGATTGTTTGTCACAGGTATCTAGTTCAGAAGCTATTCATTTCCCACATAAGGAAATAGCATATAAAACCAACAAAGTCCTGTCGACGTAAACAAGTATTATAACAATATATTATTGACTAGCTTCTGCCCGCGACGTCGTTCACGTGGAAGTCGTAAGACACCACAATATACTACAATAACAGCCATATTTTATAAAACTTCCGTGTATGCTACGTACGTTTGTAGTTTTGTCCTCAGTGGCCAAAATGTACTGAGAGTCGGAACGGTGACGCGGGAGCAAGCGACGTACAGTTGACCGTGTTAGAAGCAGTTTGTTCTGAGGTCTACACCCGCAGCCTTCAGAATCTGCCCCTCCACAACAGTTACTCGAAGTATATATCACTTCGCTCCCTTATTCGTGAGAAAATACTATGGTTGATCATTTTTGGGCGTTAAAACGGCCCGTTCAAACACCCATGACTTTTCTTGGTATGGTATTCGACTGATGTCCCCGTACTGTGTAAAGTGGGAACTTCTCTACCAAGAGTCTCTGGTAGGGCCACCTGGTCGCTCTCCTCTGTTAGAGCGCCTTCACCAACTTTTAGACGAACATCGGAGAATTCTTTATCATGTGAATTCCCGTCTGGCTAAGCTCAAAATGTAATATTGCTCATCCCCCATAGCAAATAGCGTGATAGTTTATACCCTAAAGTTTGACCAGACTTTTAGGGAATATCAATATGCAAAAGAACAGAATCTCTTCGGTAGAATTAGCGTGATGCTGGAACATACATTCAGAAAACCAGACAAAAAAAATCTGCCTATCTGCCTAGCCTTTTCCCAACTATGTTGGGGTCGGCTTCCAGTTTAACCGGATGCAGCTGACTACCAGTATTTTACATGGAGCGACTGCCTATCTGACCTCCACAACCCAGTTACTGGGTAATACGATACCCCTTGGTTAGACTGGTTGTCAGACTTTCGGGCTTCTGACGATTCGTAACGACTGTCAAAGATCCACAAATATCAGCCGGGACCAACGGCTTAACGTGCTTTCCGAGGCACGGAGGAGTCTCGATATGTGAAAATGGTCACCCATCCACGGACCATCCCCGGCAAGCGTAGCTTAACCTGATGGATCGACCCGAGCGGTTGTTATTACTTAGCCAAGAGCTCCAAACCAGTCAAAAATTCTAAAAACTATATTTTCGGCATTAGAATCGACAGTTTTGACTTCGCAACGATTTTATCATATTTATGTATAGATTCGTTCAGGTGTCGAAGGAGACAATTGTTAGAATAGCATACACTAACGTTTATTGTCTCCAGTATTATTGTAATATTCTGAAACAAAAATACTTGTATTGATATTATTATTAAATTTCATGCACGAAGTAGTTCGTTTGGTAGTATGGCGTATAGCAGGGGTAAGGATAGGAAGTGCTGTGGACATAGAAGGTCTGTATCTAATCTAAACCTACTTATTATTATAAATTAAAGTCACTTTTCGTGTCTTCATTTAAACTAACTAAACGGGTTAGGTTAGTTTCTGAACCGTGACCAACTGCGTCACTGTTTTGTAGTTTTAGGACCCCAAAATACAAATTATTTGAGGTTCACAGAAAGAGGTGCAATAATTTTATTAGAGTGTTTAGTATTAGTTCGATTAACTACATACCCAACAAAATAGCTCCAATATTATTTTCAGATCGGAATAAAAACTCGTAATATCGCAAAAATGATCGCAGTAAAACATCGAATTCAGTTTGAAATTGTATATTTTGAAAGAGATTTATGTTCGCGAACAGAATATCAATGAAAAAGGTTCCACGAGACGATACTTTGTTAAAACGTTCGCTTTAGATTAAAACGGATACTCTTAGCAAGTTCTGTTTTTGTTAAAAACAGGAATTTATTTGTAATTGTATTTTTTTTTGTGCTTGCAGCATAAACTCTTACGGTTTCTATTTTTTTTATTAATACCTGTATATTTTTACCGATATCCATTTAAGTTTTAGATGGCTTTATCAATTCTTAGCTTCGATTCGACCTAACGTAGATTCAATTCTTAGGCCTTGTATTTGAACATATGATGATGATAAGACCCATCCGTCGGCGTAGGTGGAGAACTAAATAACTACGATTTACGTCAAAATGACTTTTTACCATTTTCGTTACACCCCATCTATGTTGCATTTTTTCGCATGACAAGCATTTTCATATTCCTGTCCTGTTCAGAAATATAGGATTTTTATGTTCCATATGGAAAAATAAATATGTCCAAAACTATCACTAAATCGTAGTAGAAAAAGGAAATAACTCAATAAATAAATCCAGAACTATGCTTTATAATAAGGTGAGTATTGCAAGAGTTACGTAAAACAAGTTGTTTAAGTTCTCTTCGACTCTAAATGTTATAATCAAATAGACATGTTCAAGGAAAACTAAATAACTCGAGTTGTTTAATTTGCACATTTGAAATTCGAATGTTACACACTTCAATTTATGAATAATTTATACTATCGATTTCTTCTGTAACACAATATTAATCAAATACAAGATGCTTAGCAAACATAATTAAATAAATGAAGTTATTTTTTAATGTTTTAAAAGAAAAATGGACGTAAGTAGAGTTATCATTCGACTTTTAGGACATTTACATCCGACGCGTAGGAAACCTAAACAATTAACCTTAAAAACTAGCTAACTTCAGTATAGTACTTACAATATTATGTAATGGCAAAATTAGATAACTTAGTTTTTTATTTATTTTTACTTCTAGAATACGTTTCGTTTGTTTAAGCATATAAAAAAGGTACAGATACCCGAAGAATATAAAATTACCGACATTAAAATTGTCTCCCATTTATTAATGACACCAAAAATTCAACAAAAAAAACAGTAATTCGCAATTTTCTCCAAACTAGAAAATTGGAGTTATTCAGTTCTCCACCTACACCGCGCGCCGACGCGATGTTCAACTTATGTTACCAATGATCGAAGAACTTGTGTTCTACATAAGAAACAGTGATGAATATGCACCTTTCGGCCCCGTATCGAACGAATCATGCACCAATGCTAAAAGAAGATCACAATTTTCCGTGTACATTTGTACGCGGTGGGGCTCCAGCATGGTCATAACAGAATATTAATTGTTATCAACCACTAGGTACGTTTTATAGATGGTAGCCATTGCATTACGTTGTTATTAACAAGCAAGAGAATGCTTGTTCCCTTAGTTATAAATCGACTGGAGCTGTCAAAGTCGCAGGTTGTCAGTATTGAATTCACTCGCCCGCTCCCCAGCGCTGCGCCGACGCATCTAGTACGGTCGTGTGGTCTGCACAGTCCTGTCTCAATATTCGTTAAGTTGTTATTGTTTTACTATATACATACACTGCATTTTGACATTGACAGGCGGCTTAACCTTGAACCGGAAGAATCTTCCATACTTTTCAGACTCAATGCGAAAGTATGTTTGTGTCTGTTACGTTTTCACGGCTGAACGGATTTTGAGGATATTTGGAATACAGGTAAAGGCCTCCATGGAGGGTACTTTTTAAACTCAAACTCAAAGCATTTATTTGAATTAAACCATTTACCTAGATCTCTATGGAGAAGAACGGGCAAAAACCTCGAAGGACACTCTTTTAAATATAGATATTCCAGAATCCTGGGTACAATATTCTTGTTGCTGGGTACAATATGTGAGAATCGGTAGTACGTTTCCGTGGGATTATTTTCGACCTCCACGCCGGCATAACCCCGGGCAAAAGCTAGTCAGCAATGTAGAAGTAGATAAATATACCCACAGAAATATTGTAACAATATCCTTGTAAAAGATCGACACAATTCCACTAGGTATTGTTTGACCAAAATTAACGTGTGTTTTGCAAACCACACGAATGTACGTAACAATACCCGCAAATGCGGTAACATTTGAGGGTATTTTCACATTCATGAGGTTAATTAATAAGAAATAGAAATACAAACTAGACAGGTCGACGTTTTAGACAATGTTTGTGTCCTGACTGCTTTTGTTTTTAGACTACCTAGACTTCCGATCGACGTTCAGTTAAATGACAAAAAAAACACTCAAAAAGTGAAAAATAACTTTAATTTCGGAAGTCGGTGTCTTTGCTTTTCAATTTCCGTTTTTTGCCACCGACTTCCGAAATTAAAGTTATTTTTCACTTTTTGAGTGTTTTTTTTGGAAGTCGGTTGTTTTTTTTTTGTAAAAAGTTTTTATTTTTCACTTTTTAGTTGTGGTACCTACCCCACTCAAATCCGAATACCACTACCTGCTATCTAAATAACAGTGAAGGAGTCAAACAGGATATCGTCTAGATAAACTAAGTGGAAAAATACGTAATATTGAAGCTAACTCAAAAATTACGCAAGCAAAGTTAATAAAATTTATATGGGACCACCTCGGAAGCATGACCTATCAAAAAAAAAAAATTAACCAAATTGATTCATAATTGGCGGAGTAATCGAGTAACAAACATACAAAAAAAAAAAAAAAAAGAAAAAAAAAAAAAAAAACATACAGACGAATTGAGAACCTCCTCCTTTTTGAAGAAGTCGGTTAAAAATTGATTCGGTGTGCTTTTTAAACAAGAAAATGTAGTATTTTGACATAAAAAAATCAATCTGCCTAGCCTTTTCCCAACTATGTTGGGGTCGGTTTTCAGTCTAACCAGAAACAGCTGGATCGGATACCAGTATGGAGCACACATGGAGCGACTGCCTATCTGACCTCTTCAAACCAATTACTAGGTAACACGATACCCCTTGGCAAGACTGGTTGTCAGACTTTCAGGTTTCTGACGACCCGTAACGACTGTGAATCTAAGAAAGACAGCCGGGACCAACTGCTTAACGTGCTTTCCGAGACAAGGAGAGGTCTCGGTATGTTAAGGATAGTCACCCATCCACGGACCGACCTCGGCAAACGTTGCTTAACCTTGAAGATCGACCCGTGCGGCTGTTTTTATTTAGCCACGAGCATTTTGCACGACTACGAGCACGATTATTTTGATATCTTGTGGCGGAAAAATCTGACTACCGATTTGTGAAATAAAAATAATAAGTATGCTTTTATACCCCATTTGAAATAAGATTAGGTATTAAAACAAACCCTTTTACAGCCCGATTTTGACTTCTATACCGTAGGCATAAGGATAGCATTAAAAGCAAAAAAAGTTACACAATACCAACTATCTACTGCGGCTGCCATTTGTCATGCCACCAACGCAATAGAATTCAAAATCGGTCGAACGGAATGTAAAAAAGGCTTATCTATACGTCTAATCTTATTTCAAATGGAGTATAGTTTACGTATTATGCGGTGAAGGACTAGTTGATCCGGGGATTATGAACATAGTAAGTTCTTAAATAGATAACCCAATAAATTAAAGGGCTGGCTTTGACCTCGGTCAGAGGATAAGCATTGCCATACAACGTGGCAATGCCGCCAGTCTCTTGGGTAATTACCAGCCGACAGCGATGCGGAGGAATTTTTTTTCGACGCCATATTTATTTATTGTTTATTTAGTTTTTTTAATTAGTATTAGTTAGGATTTCATTTTTACCCGACTACGGCGAAGAAAAAAGGAGGGTTATGATTTTGACCGGTATGTATGTATGTATGTATGTTCATCTGTTCCCTCATATCTTCTAAACCACTCATCACAATTTGACAAGTGAGGTATTGTTGGAAGCCTCTTGATAGTCCGCTGGTTATAGGCTATGTGACGTCACATTAAATTAAAAATGGCGCCCTCTAGAGGACATAAAGTCAGGAACTTAAAAAAAAAAATGTTTAAGCGTACCATGTTAGGTATCAAATGAAAGGGTTTAATGATTCACATTTCAAAAATATATATATTACCCCAAAAGAATTTAAAAACAATAAAGTAATAAAAACTAAAACCCACCTACGACTAAAAAGGTATAAACAAGACACCACAGACAGACAAATTAAAAATCCGGAGTCACACGTAATCTGTTCGATTTATGCCCTAACACGTGTGACTCCGGATTTTTAGTCATAGTTGGGTTTTAGTTTTTATTACTTTATTTTTTAATATATTGTTTATAGTTCATATAAACAAATAAATAAAATTGAAGGTTCAAAAACAAAAAAAATAAAGGAATTTCGGGCACTTTCCTCTTATGTTAATACAATTAATTATTTTTGTTACCTAGATAACTTCGTGATGTTTTTGTATCGAGATTATTTTATGTTTCTGTTTCACAAATAGCTTATATAATTTTAATCTTTATACCTAAGTCTTAACGTAAGAAAATCAAGGAAAGAAAGTACGTTTATTTACAACAAACATGACGCGAAGAAAGGTCAAATACACGAAAATAACAAGTTGGGGGAAAATATGCGTCACATCCACGCAAAACGTCAATTTCAAGTCTTGTCAATTTCATGAAAAATTCCCCGTAGCGGATCAGTAATTGTCGTTTATTTCATTTTATTCAGGAAAATGAATTCTTTAACAGATTAAATCCATATTTCGTACTAATGTTTCATAATGTAATGTTTCTTGTTTTTGTGCACAAAATATTATTCAGGCATTTTGGAGCTTCTTAACTCTCTACACATATTACAAAAAAAAATACGTTTTCAATAATCTAACCTAATCCACAGATTAATACAGAAGTCTCACTCCGAAAATCATTTAAATAAAAAGTGACTCTTGCTACGACACATTATAGTGCACTAGCTGCGCCCCGCGGTTTCACCCGCTTAAGTCTCGATCCCGTGGGAATATCGGGATAAAAAGTAGCCTATGTCCTATTCCAGGTCATGGTCTACCCCTATGCCAAATTTCATCCAAATCCGTTCAGCCGTTTTAGCGTGAAAGCGTAACAAACAAACAAATAAACAAACAAACTCACTTTCGCAGCTATAATATTGGTTAGGATACAGGGTGTTAGGGTAGACACCGTTATCCTTGAAACTAGTGGTTTGGTGTCATTTTTCTATGGGACCAATTTTAAAATCGCAAAAAAAATCTGCTGTTCCATACATTTTGTCGATTTAAGTGAACACAAATGTATGGAACAGCTGATTTTTTTTCGCGATTTCAATGTTGGTCCCATAGAAAAAGTATATTATAGATGACACCAAACCACTAGTTTCAAGGATAACGGTGACTACCCTAACACCCTGTAGTTAGGATTATAGTGCTACATATCTACAGTTATATTCCCCTAGAAGTTGCCTCTCTTTGTATCGCGTAACTCTTATATACTCTCTTCTGACTACGTTACGCTCACTGAATTGGCCCGACAAGACGAGCCCGCCGCGTACTTGTAGCTTCATACCTAATATGTGGAGTGCACCTTCTGTTCTATTCTGTGCCTACTCTAACAAATACAAGGATCGTGAGGTAGGTATTTCGAAGCTTCTCACCACGCATTGATGTCATACTTTTTGAAAAATGTTAAAATAAGAGTTGGGCCCGCACTGGGCCCGCGTGGTGGAATACGGCCCATTTCTTCTCACAAAAAGGACGCCTGTGTCCCAGCAGTGGGAACATTATAGGCTGATTATGCTATACACCTTCTCTTCACCTCCAAGCTCCAACATTAACTTATTAAATGAACTAGACTGTATTTCTCTATCTCAAGTTATCAACTTAAGTTTTCATGCGGGGGTCCCCTCCCCGCCCGCATGACTTCGCTCACAAAGCTGAGCCGCGCGGCGTGAAAACAATAGCGACTGAATACACTACACGGTTCCGCCAAATGCAAAGAATTACAGGTATGAATGCTAGATGTGGCTAGAAGATATTAGAAAAAAGAAACAGTATATAATGGGAGTCGCGCCGGGAGATAATAACACCAACTCAATAATAATACCTACACCAATACAGGGTGTTAGGGTAGACACAGTTCCTGCCAGGGTTGCGGAATAGTCCGAAAGGGATACCGGGACCCTGGCAACAGGCAACCGAAGGAACACGGGTGGGTTTTAGTCAGTAAGAGTCTGACACGCCCTTCCGCTCCGCCCAGAGCGGGAGAAGTCATATGATGATTTCCCACCCAAAAAAAAAAAAAAAATAGGGTAGACACAGTTATCCTTGAAACTAGTGGTTTGGTGTCATCTATAATATACTTTTTCTATGGGACCAACCTTGAAATCGCGAAAAAAAAATCAGCTGTTCCATACATTTGTGTTCACTTAAATCGAAAAAATGTATGGAACAGCTGATTGATTTTTTTGTGTGTCAACCGTAACACCCAGTATAAAAAAAAATACTTTCTATTTTGAACATGATTTTATGTGAACATGACACCATCCATGTCCGATGCAGCTGAATACCAGTACTTTACATGGAGCGACTGTCTATCTGACCTCCACAACCAAGGAACAGGGTAACACAGCTTGAAAAGTCTGTTCCAGTTTCTGACTACCTGTTATGAAAGCCGCCGCAGCCTCCTCATATACCATGCAGCCTCAAAAACATGTTTTTACCACAAGTATTCTTGTTCACTATGTAAGCCAAACAAATTAAATAAAATTCATATGGGACCACCTCTGAGAGAATGACCTACCAAACAAAAAAAATAATCATCAAAATCAATTAAGTAATCAGTTAAGTTTTGTAGAATTAGCATAGATATAAGTTACTTTGCGTCCAGCGCTCGGTGTGGTAACACGTCGCGTTCTGGTTTGCAATTGGTCAAACGTCATCCTGACGATGCCTCGTTGAGAGGTGAAACACGTGTCGATTTCTTACAGGGTTTTTTAAGCCTCTTGAAGAATAGTCAAGCGGAATAGGTTGCTAAATATATCTACGTCTATTGTATTTTATAATGGATTTCCGCAAAGTCACGCCTGAACCAATTAACTAGATATAAGTTAGCTTATATTTGATGAATAAATGAATATTGAATTCATAATTGGCGGAATAATAGCGTAAAAAAAGAAAGAAAAAAAAAAAACTGTCGACTGACTTCAAAAAGGAGGAGGTTCTCAATAGAACCTCCTCCTTTTTGAAGTCAGTTAAAAATAACTTTATTTGACAGTGAGTTTAGTAAATCTTAGTAAATCTAACTAAAAGTCTTATACTAATTTAACTATGAACTAACTAAGTATACCTATAAATATAAAAACAAAGGACACACACTCAAGGTAAATTAATTAGATCTATATTATCATAGTTATAAAGTATAATAAACCCAGTTCATTAATAAAACAAATTATTTAAAAAACAAAAACCCGCCTGCAAAAACGCATAACTTAAAAGAGAAAAACAAACATTATATATATCTATAGAATTTTGATATTACAGGCGGGGAACAAACAAAAGTTACACTATTTTTCAGGTTTACCAAAATTCTGTTGTTTGTTTGTCTCTTTTAAGTTATGCGATTTTGCAGGCGGGTTTTTTATTTTTTAAATAATTTGTTTTATTTCAAGTTATTAATTTATATATTTGGAATTAACGCATTACTAGCTTTTATTTGATAACAATATTGTATTTTTTTTTTTTTATCTTCCCCTCCCTTTTTTTTTGTGTGTAAATATATAGCCTATGTCACTCCCTCAATTAAGAAGAACCTGACGACACCTCGTATATTAAAATCCATCAAGCCGTTTAGGCTACAGAGCGTGCCAATGAAATAGACATACATACAAACATACATACAAACTAACAAACATACATACTCTCGAAAAACATTATCCTCCTTCTGGGGCAGTCGGGTAAAAGCCATATCTTGTAAATCTAATTCGTTGTTCTATTTTCCGCCTCCCACAAGCCATCTGTTTAGGGATGTCAATCCTCACGCCACTTGCCTCTAGCGCGTAGACAGAAATACTGAAGCTATCAACATTTAACTTGTCAGAACTGACTAAAGCCGATTGGCCACTGACAAGTTAGAACTTGGAAACGTATAAAGGTATATCGATGAATGAGTTTTGTTTTATTTTTTTAGTTTCTCGTGTTGGTTTTATTGTATACTAGCTGCGCACCGTTTCACCCGCGTAAGTCTCGATCCCGTGGGAATATCGGGATAAAAATTATCCTATGTGTTAATCCAGGTTATAAACTATCTGTTAGCCAAATTTCATCCAAATCCATTCAGTAGTTTTTACGTGAAAGAGTAACAAACATCCATCCATACTTACAAACTTTCGCGTTTATAATATTAGTTAGATGAAAATCCTAAGTTAATATTATAAATGCAAAAGTGAGTTTGTTTATTACGCTTTCACGCCAAAACGGCTGAACGGATTTGGATGGACACATGGGTAATTTCACGCCAAAACGGCTGAACGGATTTGGATGAAATTTGACACATGGGTAGACCATGATCTGGATTAGGACATAGGATACTTTTATCTCGATATTCCCACGGTATCGAGATTTATGGGGCGCAGCTAGTAAGTAATAAAATAAAGAAATGAGTGAGTCTATCGCCTCTTAAAGTCATTTAAAATGACTTTCAATATATAAATCAACTTCCTAAACACAAATAAAATCTAGTAGTATTATAATGCAAGCTAGTTCAAGAATATTGATTTAAAATTTTGTAGCTACGAAAGCGTAGCCAGCGTAGCGGAGTCGCTACGACGTAGTCGCTCCGTAGCTATTCTCCGTAGCGATATTTTTATTAATTTCATTTACCTCAAAAAATAAACGTATACTTCAAAGAGTTTTGAATTTTACAAAATTACTTATAAATAAATTGAACAACGTTTATAAAAACAGTAATTTAACAAAAGTACTAATTAAAAATTCTAACAACGTGCAATATAACTAAATTGCTCGTAAATTAATTAAGCATTCAAAGTGTTGTATTTTAATGTACAATAAAAGCAGATAAAATTCGATAAAGCACGATTTTACATCATCAGTGACACGCTTGAATGTGTTATTGCTGAATTTTAAAGTTAAATACCCGTGTGTAGTTCAACCGAAATGGAAAATGCAGTATTACACTCGCGACAATATAAGAAGTCCGATTTGACGTTTCGCACAACTAAAATGCTTGTCGGGGTTGGTCCGTGGATGGGTGACCATTTTTACATATCGAGACTCCTCTGTGACGCGAAAAGCACGTTAGGCCGTTGGTCCTGGCTGTCATTTGTGGATCTTTGACAGTCGTCAGAAGCCCGAAAGTCTGACAACCAGTCTAACCAAGGGCTATCGTATTACCCAGGTACTGGGTTGTGGAGGCCAGATAGGCAGTCGCTTCATGTAAAATACTGGTATTCAGCTGCATCCGGATAGACTGGAAGCAGACCCCAACATAGTTGGGAAAAGGCTAGGCAGATTGACTTGATGTAATAAAAAGATGATATGTATTCAAATGTAGAAATCATCGATTACAAACTCTCTAAGTATGGTAAATCAATATATCTCGAGAATCGGTTTTTAAAGCAACCGTTTTTATTACCCGGTTACCCGGTTTTTATTATCTTGTATGTATGTATGTTTGTAAATTTCTTTATTACCTCGTATCTTCCAAACGGCTGGATACAGTTAAGGTATCGTTATATTTGTCTTAAAAACCTAAATGTCCTTAGATAGGTGTATGAAAAAAAAGTTTTTGATAGCGTAAAAATGGGCCATGTTTGTGTCGGATTTCGTAAATCGCCTGCGAAGACTTGCACAAGCTAATCTACAATAAACTAAAAAGCTGAAAATAAAAAAAAACAAAAAACAGTCGGGTTTTTTGGTTTTTTAAATATTTTTTTATTTTTCCATTGATTCTTTCACATGGTCTCATTAATATGAGATGTAGTGCGGTAATGAATATTTATAAATGCATCAGTTGCAGCGTGCCAAGGTGGAAGTTAGGTACTTCGAACATTATTGGTGTTACGTTATTGAAACCTCGAAGTAGGTTTATAGGGGCGAAGTTTGGGTATTAGGGTAGTTAATATACCTTCGGAGGACTACCTATATGGCATATGGTACACCATGGTGGTATGGTGGTATGGCATGTGGTGTGACCATAGATATCCGTGGGTGTGACCAGTCTCGGGAATCGAACCCAGAGCAATGTGTTATTGGGTTTTTTCATCAGAAATTTCCCAGTAACAGCTCGGAGTTGTTTTTTTTTTCCTAAACAACGATCTCGTTTATTGTTATGTTTATTTCGTGTTCATCTCTACCCATCTTCCCATACCGTAAACCATAACCATCGCTACAAGACACAGCGAAGTCCCGGACGTTCCAATTGTTGTAAATCTCACAGCTTACACGTCTGCCCGTGAATACTGAGCACCGGTGTATAGGTGGCTGGCGATATTTCCCCCGAGAGCCTTGGAGAGGGTATTATTGCCGGCGGTTGAGATTCGCTCTGCATACGTTCACGGATGTATGGGGCGGGATTTGCCAGCTGTACTGCGGACAGCTGAACTGTGATGAATTAACTTGTTGCAGTTTTTGAGAATTCCATGAACCTCTTTGTATTAATGTGTAAATATAATTTGATCAATTATATTAATTGCTGTAAATTAAGGAAGAGCTCGTGGCTAAGTAATAACAGCCGCACCGGGTCGATCCATCAGGTTAAGCTACGCTTGCCGGGGTTGGTCGGTGGATGGGTCTTATTTCACAGAGTTGTCAGATAGGAACCACCGAACTCACCTAGTTTTTTTTTACCAATTTACAGCAATCAATCTTCCTAGCATTTCCCAACTATGTCGGGGCTTCCAGTCTAACCGGATGCAGCTGAATACCAGAATTTTACAAAAAATGACTGCCTATCTGACCTCCACAACCTAGTAACTGGGTAATACGATACCCCTTGGTTAGACTGGTTGTCAGACTTTCGGGCTTCTGACGACTCGTAACGACTGTCAAAGATCCACAAATGACAGCCGGGACCAACGGCTTAACGTGCTTTCCGAGGCACGGAGGAGTCTCGACATGTGTGAGTCTGGTAAGACTGGTTATCAGACTTTCGGGCTTCTGACGACGCGTAACCAAATTACAAAGATCCTCGAATGACAGCCAAACTTACGACCCCGGTACTTAGGTCCCGCTTAATGGCAGACGGAGATGGCGGGACGAGCGGCTGGACTCCTTCAACAAAGATTGGTCCTTGGCAGCTCTGGACAAACAGAGGTGGAAAGATAGTAGGGTGGCCTGAGCCCAGCATTGGGACAATAATGGCTAATAAAATAATAAAAAATACCTAGCCGATGCATATGGTATTTGTAGCCTTTATCGACAAAGGAGATCATTCATTTTGGGCTAAAAAATGAAAACCAAACAAAAAAAATGATTATTCCGTTAGAACATATTATTCCCTTCACTTTTCACTATTGGTCCAAATTTGTAGGGTAATTTCTTGCGCTGATACGATTTTGAAAAATATTGTTTTCTGTATGTTTTAGTAAAAATAATTAATAGTAATCTAATTAAAGTAATAGCTTGTAGTAATAAAACATGAAGAGAACAACGTAATCTTTCGGAATATAGCCCGGTTTTTGTTTGGCCCAAAAATGTATGAACGGTGAATGAAAAGAACCATTTGGATAGAACAGTCAAAACGGGCAGCAACAATTAGCATGCTGTTTGTTCATTGTTTTCGTCAATAATTTTGTGCACCCTTTCTTCAATCAAACGTAGCTATGTTCCCACTTTTCCCTAGACTTACAAACTATAGGAGGAAGCAACACTGAGATAATTATCTCAGCTGCGAGATAGCACGGAGCGGTAACGAATTGTTACTTTTTGTATCCTTTTTAGTTCGCGCAGTCAACTTCGTCGGCATCGTAGAGAACGGTCTAACTGTGTAAGTATTCTTAGTTAGGATGCTGTAATTATCATGAAAAAATAAAACTGTCTGTTTGTCCGTGGCTTAACTCAGAGACTCTTAGTAGGTACTAGAAAGCTTTAATTTCGTAAGGGTATACATATAAATCACGCCGACAAAGTGGTAAAATAAAATCATGAAAAAAAAAAATGTTTTAGGTCCTCCCCTACACGCATAGTGGGCTTGGATTTATTTTTCTCGTCTATCCCATAGTGTGGGATGTCGTTGGAAAGGTCGTTCAAAAGTATTATGGTGAGTTTGTGAAACCATTTTTGGATTCAGGGATCCGTTTGCAAAATATTACGCTTTAACTGCTGGATTCCCCGGCCGATATAGTGTTAGACTCAAGTGCCAGCTAAATGGTTGATTTTGGATATGTGAAAAAATTCACGGCAGTAGTTTTTATAACGAAATTAAAAGGAAAACTATCACAGCTAAGTAGGCTCTACAAATTAACGAGTGATAATCGACCAATTTAAATTTGTAATATATTTTGTATGGGAGAACACGTTTTTCAACTACAATGTTAAGTTTGTTCTTGGCATAAATTCATCCCAACTACGGAACCCTTCATTGTGCGTGGTCCGACACGCTCTTGGCAGGTTTTTTTTTAACTTTATTCTAGTTTTATTATTAATTAAAAAGGCAATAGAAATACACAATCTGTGAAAATTCATAATATACTGCCCGCTGATAGACAGACGCACGGACGGACGGACGGACGGACAGCAGACGCTTATTAGTAACTAGCTGTGCCCAGCGGTTTCACCCGCGTAGGTCTCGATCCCGTGGAAATATAGGATTATGTCTATGTCCTATTCCAGGTCATGGTCTACCCGTGTGCCCATCCTCTCCTCTCTAGAGTAGGGAAAGTCGCGGCGGCGCGACGCCGGCGTCGAACGGTTCGCGTATTGCATTGTTATACTTGTCATAACTTCGAAATTAATTGTCCGATTCGAATGAATTAAAAAGTATTTTAATGCTACTTACAGACTCTTGATGTTAAAACTGTTTTTTTGAATAAGAATTAATATTATGTTGATAAAACTCCTTCACAAATAATGCATTAATTTCGAACAAATTTGATTACCATAAAAAAGGTTATAGTGAGTCAATCTTTAAAGATAGACATATGCTGTCGCGGACTTTTTTTTAGAACTTTTAAGGAAAAACAATTCCATCATACATGATATTTGCGTAACTTAAACCGTTTACGCAGCGCACGCAACGGAAGCTCCCAAAAAAGAATTTTTTTTTGCAACATTTTTCATTTATGCTCCGCTCCTATTAGTCGTTAAGTGAGTTATATAGCCTATAACCTTCCTCAATAAATGGACTATCCAACACAAAATTTTTTCAATTCCAACCAGTAGTTCCTGAAATTAGCGCGTTCAAACAAACACACTCTTCACCTTTATAATATTAATATATATAGTATAGATACCGAAGGGTGCCAAACGAACCCTGGTTTAGCACCCTTCGGTAACGGAACCCTAGAAATAAAGTAAGCTTGAATGTAAAGAAAAATCCTTTTAAAAGGACCGAATCTCAATGTTAACGTGTAGATTAACCCGATGATAACAGCATTCATCTGCCTGGCCTTTTCCCAACTATGTTGGGGTCGGCTTCCTGTCTAACCGGATGCAGCTGAATACCAGTATTTTACATGGAGCAACTGCCTATCTGAAATCCACAACCCAGTAACAGGGTAATACGATACCCCTCGGTAAGACAGGTTGTCAGACTTTCGGGCTTCTGACGACCCGTAACGACTGTCAACCAACGTCTTAACGTGTGGACCAACGTCTTAACGTGCTTTCCGAGGCACGGAGGAGTCTCGATATGTCAACATGGTCACCCATCCACAGACCAACCGCGGCAAGCGTAGCTTAACCAGATGGATCGACGCGTGCAGCTGTTATTACTTAGCCACGACCTCCTCTCGTTCGCTTAGAGCTTCGCTCCCGATGATAACAGCATTGTACTGATTAAAGATCTCCACATTTCCAAGACCTTAGGGGTAAAAATCCCCTAATCAGGACCTTTAATTGACCCCAGGAGACGGTTATAATAAATTATAGGTCGTAAGGCTTGCGTGGCGCGATCCAATCTCTGTGGAGTTTGTGTCCGTACTTATTGGTACCGTTTGAGGGTAGTTCTGTAGTTAATAGATGGGTCCATTTTTGGAGAGCCATTTAATAGCAATAGGAAGGCCATTAATATGTTATGCAAGGCTGCAAAGTTTTTGGCGCGAGTACTTGTATTGAAACCTGAGCAAGCGAAAGGTTCTAGGATTGAACCATGAGCGAAGCGAGTGATTCAAATATAGAATCCTGAGTGTTGCGAGGGTTTTATAGGTACGAGACGCAGAATAACTTTGCTGCCGAGCGAAACACACAATTTTTCACCTCACTACAGCTACAGCAGACGAAAATGCTAGGTGTCTCCATGCATTGAACAACTATTGTACGCTTTTAAGCACTTTTCGCCCAATTTTCCGGAAGAAAGCTCAATTCGGCATTATGTACCGCTTGCACTAACTCTGCACTGCTAAACAAACTAAAATGATGGAAAGTGAATTGAAAAGAAAGTTATAGGTATAAACTTTTTTGAAGTGAAAACTACTTTAGGCTCGTTGAGCAAATTTTGCGTGCTGGCCAGTGTGATTATTCTAAAAATCAGGTTGGCGCACTGACATGAAATAAGTATTAATGCATTATCAGTGAACCGGCGGTATAGAAAATTATTGAATAGAAAGGTTCGAATTTTAAAAACTCTTTCAACGATTTCGAATTGCAAACAGAATCTTTCTGAGCTTCTGAGGTGAAAACATTACCCTCCTTCTGGGGCAGTCGGGTAAAAAAGTCTTTTGCTGTTGGAACGTGACAAAGATTGATTGCTGCACAATGAATAACATCACGCCTGTAATCCCCGAAGGATTAGGCAAAGATGTACCTATAGTAGGGTACACCCACATTTCGCCAGTTATGTTCAAGTCCCATGTAACAGGGGGCGAGCCTATTGCCATCAAGCGGGAAAAAATCCAGACTCTGGGCTGGTACTCAGAAAATCCTGAATAAAAACCCCATAACATTTTACCCGATCTGGGAATCGAACCCAGGACCTCATGCTCAGCTGTAGCGCGACCACTAGACCGAGGCCATCTGGTGGTTTATTAAAACTTGCTGTCTTTAAAAAACGTCTGATAAAGTTGGAACTTTGACCTTAAATATCTCCGTATTCCAGAACAAAAAATATCTCCGTGATTAGAACGTTCCAGAACAATGATTACAATGACGGAATTTATGACAAATGACTTTTGGCTTCGTTAAGTGTCTTTTTACACCCGCTATACAGGGTGTTAGGGTAGACACCGTTATCCTTGAAACTAGTGGTTTGGTGTCATCTATAATATACTTTTTCTATGGGACCAACTTTTAAATCGCAAATAAAAAATCTGCTGTTCCATACATTTTGTCGATTTAAGTGAACACAAATGTATGGAACAACAGATTTTTTTTTCGCGATGTCAAGTTTGGTCCCATAGAAAAAGTATATTATAGATGACACCAAATCACTAGTTTCAAGGGTAACGGTGTCTACCCTAACACCAAGTATACTTTTTTTTTTCTAGCCTGCGCTTTCCCACTCCTGGGCAAAGGCCTACGTCCACTCCTTCCATCTTTCGCGAGCTCGCGCGTCCTCCTTCCAGTATTGATGATAATTGATTTTTATTACCCGACTACGGCGAAGAAAAAAGGAGGGTTATGATTTTGACCGGTATGTATGTATGTTCATCTGTTCCCTCATATCTTTTAAACGACTCATCACAATTTGACAAATGAGGTATGGTTGGAAGTGTCTTGATCGTCCGCTGGTTATAGGCTATGTGGCGTTAAACATTAAATAAAAATGGCGCCCTCTAGAGGACATACAGTCATACCGTGTTAGGTATCAAATTAAAGGTCTTAATTAGCACATTTCAAAAATATATATTATTATAAACGAAAATAAAAAAAGTAATAAAAAATAAAACCCAACTTCGACAAGAAAGTCAATCAACTAAAAAAGGTATAAACAAGACACCACAGACAGACAAATTAAAAATCCGGAGTCACACGTGTTATAAATCGAACAGATTACTTGTGACTCCGGATTTTTAATTTATCTGCCTTCTTTTTTGGGTTATAATTTATATATTTTTAGTTGGGTTTTAGTTTTTACCCGACTACGGCGTCTGCAATCTATCTCCTTGCCAAATTTTATCGAAATCCGTTCAGTGGTTTAGGCGTGAAAAGATAACATACAGACAGACAGAGTTACTTTCGAATTTATAATATTAAGTATGGATTGACTTCGATTGACCACAATCTGGTTGCATCTCCTCATACATTAAGAAAATGATCTAACAGTTGGCTAAGCTAGCATATGAAAAGAATAGTGACTAAATAATATTTCTAGTGACTAAAATTAATGGCTTTTTACCCGACTACGGCGAAGAAAAAAGGAGGGTTATGATTTTGACCGGTATGTATGTATGTATGTATGTATGTTCATCTGTCCCCTCATATCTTTTAAACGACTCATCACAATTTGACAAATGAGGTATGGTTGGAAGCGTCGTTAGTTGATTAACTTTCTTGTCGTATTTGGGTTTTAGTTATTAATACTTTTTTTTATTTTATTTTATGGAACCCCCTGAGACAGTAAGTCAGTAGTTCCCAAGACGGAGGCGTATCGACGAGGATTTCCAAACGGAAAAAAAAGTTTAGGAGACACCGCACAGAACTGTCAAAGCCACTGAAGATATACAGGGTGTAAGGGACAGCCCTCCGTAAATGAACAGGGGGCATTCAGCTCCTTATTTTGAATCATATTCCACCGGAATTTTTCTCAGGAAAGTTTTCATTTTTTTTTATCGTTTTTTCAGTTACTATTCCTTTATTTCAATGTAAAATTATAGTATCTGTACGCAGCAGTCCATTTATGCAAATAAAACAGCTAAAACCAGCAATGGATGTTGAAATACTATAGCGAACGACGCGTGAAACTCAGAATTTACATTGATAAATCACGCGGCGCTAGCGCGCCCCCCCGCCACGAGGAGTGCGGCTACGTGGGTTGTGCCACGGTAACGATCCATTGCTTGTGAGGTAATAATACAAATCAGGTTTATTGGATTCCCATAATGTTCCTGAAATAATTTCATGTACCGGTCGTCTTAATATGATATGCTGAATTCATCCGATCAGTCTGCAGAGGGACCCTTACGCCCTGTATACGAAGATAATAATCATGTTCCTTAGAGAATGCATGCACTTAGAAAGGAAACTCAATGTTTGAGCGGATCTACAGGAAGTTGAAGTTTGTATGGAAGCGAAGTTGCAGATGTTAAGTGCTAACACCTGAATAATAAAGCACGGTTAGATATTATTCAAACCTAGAAAAAGTGACATGCTATTAGACATTACGATGATGGAGAAGTCAAAAATGTTTTGGATAGAGATAATGCGTTAGTATGAAACTTGCTTGCAACGTGCAAGCAAATTTCATACTAGTTCACATTTTGTCGCTTTCCCATGAATAAACTATCGAAAAATTATGCCCACATATAAAAAATATCGATAAGTATAAAAAATATTTTTATAAGTATATTTTTTCACCGCACTATTAATTCAGTGGTACATGGTGTAGAAATATTAGCGGTGTGACCACCAGTCTGCACCCAAATAAACTACCGAAACGCTACCTATTTATTTATTCAACCATTTATGTAAACACAAATAAACAGACGAGCAAAAAACCGGCCAAGTGGGTGTCGAACCACGTACATTGAAGGATCCCGTTGTTGGGATGAATTTATACCAAGCACAAACTTAACATTGTTGTAGTAGAAAAACCATTTCTCCCATACGAAATGTATGGGAAAACATGTTTTTTCAACTGCCAATTTAAGTTCGTCGATTATTACTCGGTAACTTTTAGAGCCTACTTAGCTGTGATAGTTTTCCTTTTAATTTCGTTATATACAAAGTGGAGACGACAATACGACAAAAAATGAAACTCCGTATAACTAATGACGTACTCGGTCTACATACAAAAAATTAATCAAATATATCCAATAGTTTAGTTACAATAGCTAGTCAAAAATCGGCAAATCCCATACTCGGCCCAGCACTACTACTTAGTTTGTTTGAAAAAATGACTTTTTTAATTTCAATGTTAGGATTTATTTGATAGTTCCAAAAACTCTTATGCATTAGTATTGCCAGTTTTTTCATTTATTGTTGTATTGTCCACATTGTATACTACTGGCGTGAATGTTGTCACATATCCAAAACCAACCATTTGCTGGTACACAAACACACTTGACTGTAACAAAAAATTGCACTTTACTGTTGACTACGGAACCCTAAAAAAGAGATATTATAGTTAAAAGTTTCTTGTTTATGAATTTTTAACTTCTTTATGTAGGCTGTTGTTCTTTTCAAACTATAATATATAGCCATAAGAGCCCTTCCTTTATATATAATTTTTTCCCTTTGTACATAATGTTAGAATTAGATTGTATATTTTATTTAAAATTTGTAAATAAAAAACTCTTTAAGTTAAAAAAAAAAACGATTGAAAAGAAAAATAACGTTTAGTTTTGGAAACCAGCCTGTCCTGTTCATGTGCATCTCTTATGCTCAGTTCCTTTAAACAAAAACGAATCGTTTTGCTTACCAATGGTAACTTTTATTATTGCCAAACTGGGCATATAAATAGATACGTAAGCTAATTTTACCTGTGATAGCTACTTCCATAAGGGAGGGTCTACTATACAAAGCTACGAGGTCTTTGTTTCATCATTGGTAAAGATACAAGAGTCTTAATTTTAACCAATAACGGTCCGTAAAATATAGGAATCGCCATTAGTAGTTTATTGGTATTTTTTGCTTGATTTTTACTTAGGTCTATTAACATTAGCAGCATGAGGGTTCAATTTTGGTCTTCTTGTTGTAATGTCATCCCATATTGTAGCTGCTTATTTGGTTTTTCTGGTGTAAAATGTCCGAGAATAATTTGAAGCACCCTAACTTTTAGAAAATCCAGGCTTTTCTTAAATTGTTTCATGTATGCTTGTTTGTTTTTGTCAAGCATAATTTTAAAAAGTTTATCTACTTCCGCTTCCACTTTACTTTTCTTTTCCTCATCACGTCTACTTCGACCAACTCTTTCATTTTCAACCCTATTTCTGCCGCATTGGTCACAGATACAACGCAAAGTATCTCTGCCATCATCATCATTTCTGTTTCTACTACATCTATCTCCAATACAACGGAAGGAATCAATACCATTTCTGTCACTATCATCTTTGTTCGAACGCAAAATATGGTTGACTTTCTGACGTTATTGTCGTCGTCATCTCTGTAATTCGTTTTTCTGCTTCATCTGTTTCCGTAACACCGCAAATTATTTCTATAATTCGTGTCGTAATTATCTGTATCTATGTTACATCCTTTACCATTGCAGCGCAGATGTTTGGCATAATTTTCATTGATAATGTTGTAATTATAATTTCTGTTACGGCTGTCATCTCTGGCACTGTTGCGATAATCGTCAACTCTATTTACACCACAACCGTTACCATAGCAACGCAGTTCTATGTCGTTTTTTCCATTTAATTCCAGAGTCAAGATTCAAGGTCATTTAGGAACTTCAGAACATTTTTAGGTTTGACATGAACACCATCTTTGTTTTCTGAATAGTTTCTTGTCTGAGTATCATCACCATGGTCCTGCCCTTGTCCCATGTTACTTCTGGTCGTTGTTTTTGTATCAGTAAAGTTCCATACTAGTTCTGTACATGTCCCCCATTTTTTCATACAATCTTTTGTATCATCATTATTTTCTTCAGTTCTTAGAGTTCTAAACATGTTTCTAAGGAATACATTCAAGTTTTGTATGCTTGGTTGATTGTTGTAGTGCAAGTTCTCTCAACGTACACTCTGATACGACTCTGCATTACGCATTACATCGTTTTCACCTTGTTTTGAAAGCTCGTCCATCAACTTCTGGAGGTCATATTGAGGTACTTTATGATAAGAAACTTGTATGTTAGCAAGGTTCCGTTTGTAAAGATTATTATTCCGAAAATAATGAAATATGAGATCTTATATACCATTTTTTTAAAGTTTGATTCCGTATTGTTATCTGCGCGAAATAATAATGAAAACCTTCGTTGTATCGTTCCGCTATGGGCAGAATAATTGATTTTGAAATTAGTTAAAAACACTACATAACTAAGCTTGACATTGGAGATAAAAAACAAGTGTTGGAGTTAATTGATTCAGGCGTGACTTTGCGGAAATATATAAAATTCTAGGGTGACTGAAATATCAACGCACAGCCTAAACCGCTGGTCCTAGAGACAAGAATTTTGGAGGGTGTCTTCTATATGAAGAGTACGTATCCACTAAGAAACGGTTTTTTGAAATTCCACCCCGATATTCGAAACTACCCCTAAACTAAAGGGGGGTTAGGGTGTGTCGAAGTTTGTATGGAAGAATTTTAACGCGCGGTTCGATGAACTTGCAATTAAATATTTATACAAAACCAAAAATAAAAAATATTGTGTATCCGGGTTTTTCAAAAATCTACCTCTAACGGGGTGAAAATGGGTAGTCAATGTAGCAGGGGTGGTATTTATTGCATGGTTTGATTAACTTGATCATCTTTGAGTACAAACATACCAAACGATTTTACTACATTCCACCCCTGTGGGCGTAAAAAGAAGGGATACTGATTTGTTTTCTTTTTTGTTTTTCTAAACTACCCCCTTATGGAGGATTGGAGGGAGTCGAAGTTTGTATTAGAAAGAAGATGAAGAAGAAGAGTTTTAACGTGCGGTTCGATTAACTCCAAACTCAGAGTTTATACATATGACCGAAAATAAAGAAAAACGTGTATCAGGGTTTTTCGAAAATCAACCCTTAAGGGGATGAAAAGGGGTAGTAGTTTTACAGGGGAGGATTTTACTGCATGTCTTGATTAATTTGAAATAAAAAAAATCTGGTGATTGGTGGGGGGAAATAATTAGAACGAGTCTGATACCGAAATAGTACATTATGATACAAGTGTGCTCTATTGGATATTACACTCGAGGCGGTATATTCGATACGGTAACCGAGAGTGTCATTACACTCTCGGCTCAATCTCGGCTCTCGGATCAATGCACACGCGTTTCATACGTCGTTTTACAACACACTTGCGAGGAAAAAAACAGACTTGTTGAAAGAACTTATGCTACAATAACGTAACTATAGAGAAGATAGATTTATAAAGTTTAACTGACCTTTGTTGCCAGGTACTGACTATCCGGAGTTTCTTTTAAAAACTTCTATGTCGGTTGGTGACAATAACAACAACAATAATTAACTACACAACGAAAACATTAACAAATATTTAAGGAAAATGGCGCGCTGGTTTTGTTTTACCGAGCGCCGCGCTAGCGATGCGCGCGCAGGTGTAAATAAAGGTACTGGAAAAACCACTAAACAGCCTATATCCATACTAATACATACTAATATCATAAATTTGAAAGTAACTCTGTCTGTCTATCTGTCTGTATGTTACCTTTTCACGCCTAAACCACTGAACGGATTTCGATAAAACTTGGCGAGGAGATAGATGACATCCCAGGGAAGGACATAGGCTACTTTTTAACGACATACCACGCGGGCGATGTACCTAATAAACACAAAATATTAGTTAAATTTGTAGTGAAAAATACATAATTTGATGAAATACTAGGTTAATTTATCATATTTTATTTATTACACAGTAGGCATAAAAAGGCATGAAGTCTCTTTGATGAGATTAAAAAAGCGCAAATCTCTGCTCACGTGAGAGAATGCTCATAGTATAGGATAGTTCATACTAATTCCATGTAGGTATAGTATACCACTGACCTAAAGTAAAAAGCACGCTTAGTTAATACACTGCATTATGAACATAAAAGCGGTTAAATAAGAGCCACTTTACGAGCAAGTGTGTTGAAAATATATTTTAAAAAATTTTTGTCCGTTTGTTTTTCCGGATTGGCACAAAAACGGCCCAACGGATATGGATGAAATTTGGCACACAGATACTTTATAACCTGCACCCTTATACACGATCAATTACAATCTGAATCGGTTTGAAACAAATTTCTAATTCATTGCTTCATAAGTTAGAAAAAAAAAACCTGCTCAACAACGTAAATAACGCAATGAATGTTGTTGAACTGTCAAAATGAAACATTAATCTTATTCGGTTACGAAAATAAGTTATGCAATTAGATAGCTGGATTAACACATCGGGTACTTTCAATCCCGTTAGTACGTTCCCGTGGGATTTTTTCCGACATCCACGCGGGCGAAGCCGCGGGCAAAAGCTAGTAACGTGATAAAGATAATATAATAATTAAAACTGCCAATTGAAATTGTATGCTTTTTTTCTGTTAAATTCTTGAGAATTTTTCCTTGTGATAATTTAAGTTAGGGCCGTCACCCACTGGCGGCATGACACGACAAGGGATTTAAGAAAACGAAAATGATTTGAGATCTTATTTTAGTATAGTTAGCGTTCACAATCTATCTACTTCAAAAAACTAGATTCTACCATGTAGAATATTAATAACTTTGTACTCTGGAGAATGCTCTTCATTGCAATAAAACGGTACAGAATGAAAACAAAATTTAAATACAATTATTTTTGCAGTTCATGTCGTAGTTAAACTAAAAAAAAAATATTTATAAAAATAACTGCTTTCACAGCCTGTTTTTACCCGACTACGGCGAAGAAAAAAGGAGGGTTATGATTTTGACCGGTATGTATGTATGTATGTATATATGTTCATCTGTTCCCTCATATCTTCTAAACGACTCTCGACGTTATAGGCTATGTGCCGTCACACTAAATTAATAATGGCGCCCTCTACAGGACATAAAGTCAGGAACTAAAAAAAAAAACCAACCAGGAACCACAACCAACCAAAAAAACCAACCACAACCAGGAACAAATGAAAGGACTTAATGAGCACATTTCAAAAATATATATATTATTACCCCAAAAGTATTTAAAAAAAATTAAAGTAATAAAAACTAAAACCCAACGACGACTAAATAGGTATAAACAAGACACCACAGACAGACAAATTAAAAATCCGGAGTCACACGTGTTAAATAATACGTAATAAATCGAACAGATTACGTGTGACTCCGGATTTTTTATTTGTTGTTTATACCTTTTTAGTCGTAGTTGGGTTTTAGTTTTTAGTACACGGGAATGATGAAATAAAATTATTAATCATTTTGGCGCGAAAAACACTTTTGTGTCAGTGTTTTTTAGCGCAAATGGCCTTTTACAGAAGTGTGCCGTGAAATTAGCAGTTCAGAATATCTAACAGTTTGCCCGCATGGAAGTCAGAAATAAAACCACCAGAACGTACTACCGGAATGAAAAGTACACCATTTCCTAACCCAGACAATGGTCTATCCTCGTACCAAATTTCATCCAAATCAGTTCAGTCGTCCAAAGGTAACAGACAGACAGCGTTACTTTTGCATTAATCATTTATGTAGGCTTGTGTGGTTGCTGTAATTACTAAAACAAAATGTACTCAAAAATGCAAATATAACACTGAAAACGAGACATTCGCTTCACATATTCCACTCAAAGAAAATAAATTAACTTTCACCCCCGAACATATTCCCCAAGTACTACTTAATTTCTCCTCGTAAAGGAGTTAACTGCCAATAAAATTAAACTATCAATTAGTTAGAACAGTTATTATTATGGCAGTAATTAAACGTGTATTTGACACCTCATAAAAGGATATGATTAAACCATTGTTCATAATTAACATGGATATGTCTGTAAAGAAAAAAATAAGTGGATTAAAATGAAGAGAATAAAACATCTTGTGGCATCGAACGGGAATTTAAATACGTATATATCGATTTTCTTTAAATTTAACAGCTGTCATTCGTGAATCTTTGACAGTCGTTACGGGTCTTCAGAAGCTCGAAAGTCAGACAGCCAGTCTTACCAAGGCGTATCGTATTCGGAGGTTACATTGGCAGTAACTCTATGCACTAGCTACATCTGGTTAGGCTGGAAGCCTACCGCAACCAAATTGGGAAAAGACTAGGCAGATCGATTTTTATAAAAGATTAACTTAAAATGTTAAGAATGGGAAAATTGTCATTGTCTGAGAAAAAAACTACCTACACGATTTATGTTTTCTACAAAGCATATCACAACAAAGCGACTGAGAGCTCTTCATATCTTTCCAGCATTTGTTCAAGCATTTTCCATCAAATATTTTATCTAGATATCACGGAGAAAAGAGTCTTTTTTCAGTACTTATTTTGAAGATCTATTTGATTTGTAAAACTAGAGAACGCTTCAGTTAAAATAAATAAAAGTCAACTAATATGGCAAAGGGAGTATTCTTTTATCAAATTAGTTATAAGATTTTAAGTGTACCCAAGCAACTCCTAAACTGAATTCCTATGTCAATCTAACCATTTTTACCAGTCACAATAAAGATAGACAGCATGTACGAAAAAATGGGCAACTGTCCCAAACAAAACTTCAATACCTCTCGACCCAAATGTATGGAACGGCAGATTGTTTTTCCACGGTTACGATGGTGAAAGTTGGCCAGTTCGATGGTCACACACTTAAATATGACCACATCTTTCTGATACGTCATGCTGTATACACATTTGGCCAATATTTAGTTTATGGAAATGTCCTGTCTCTGAAACATTTATCACTTCTTCCCTTTGGAGAAAAAAAAACATATTTTTTAACAAACTTTTGAAAAGTGTAAATATCGTCTCCAGAACATTAATTATTGTCATAACTTCAAGGAATAAACCTTATAATATTGATATTTGGTGCCATCTCCACGGGCGAAAAAATCACGGCGATAGTCTAAGGCTGGTTTTATAGTCACTCCGCTAGACGCGCCGCTCGGCAGCGCGCGCTTGAACAGTGCTGCACTATGAAACGAGACAAGTACCGCGTGTTCCACTGCTGTGAGACAGTCGTGTACAATATGAACGCAAAAATATGTTATGGCGCATCTCAATGGCGTCACACTAAAACGCATACTGGCCGTAGAAGAGCACGAGCGGCGCCAGTGCCGACGAACATCGCGCGTTTACCGAACGGCGCTGCTTAAGCGCGCGACTTTGAAACGCAATACTATCCCATACATCTCCGAATGCGCGCGCTCCAACGGCGCTGTCGAAACGCGTAACAATAAAACCAGCCTAATCGTGCCATCGAATTCAATTAAAAAGTTTATGAATTAATCTCAACATGGCGATAATTTGAAGGTACAGAGTGACTATCGCCGTGATTTTCTCGTCTGTGGACGCGCCTGTGATAGCGCCTTTCATATAGACAAAACGAAAAAAAAACAAAAGAAAATATGGATTGATTGTGTGAGGAATGTTACGAATGACAAGAGAGTAAAGTAAATGATAGTGTGATGGTTGACAGGGGGCAATGGAAGAAGAAAACGTGTTGCGCCGACCCCAAGTAACATGGGACAAGAGCTAACATGTCGAGAGACAAAACATAAGTAAAAAAAAACAGTCCAAACCCAGACATTTTCCAAAACCACCAATTTCCCCAACTACATACAACCTGGTACAAACAGAGCCACTAGAAAACAAGTGCATATTGGCCGGACGCCAACGACTGAATATTTCACTACCCACAGAATGCTAGCCTGATGCTTCAAGTTTAAAGAGTGTGAGAAATACTTTTTCAATGATATTGTACTAGTAGCGACACGCGGTTTCACCCGCGTGAGTGTCGATCCCGTGGGAATATCGGGATAAAAAGTATCCTATGTCCTATTCCAAGTCATGGTCCGTTCAATCGTTTTAGCGTGAAAGCGACAAACATACAAACTCACTTTCGCATTTATAGGTATTATTAGTTAGGATTTCTGTATTAATATTTGCATAAACCCAGTGGTGGTGATTTGGTAATTTAAGGAAATATTATAAAACCAAGTCCCCCTCCACATCTATTCTGTCTGAACGCGATAAACTCAAAAACGAATTAACAGATTTTTATACGGTTTTCACCAATATGTACGGAGAAATTCTTGAGGGTTTCGGTGTATAATTCATTGTACTTAGTAGCAATAGTTATGCTATAGCAAGCAAATAAGCAACTGTGCTCTATTTTATTTGTTAATTTACTTATTGTAAATGTACCCCCTTTTTCGTATAAACGATTATTATTTATTTTATTTCATTAATTACATATAAATTATATTTTAAATAATAGAATTAAAAATATATAAAAACATTTAAAAATAGTAGCCCACCGGTATCGGGAACAGGGTACAAGCTACCGGCGGCGGTCACGGATCCAGAGAGAGGAACCTCCTAACAATGCGAGCCATGTCCAGGAGTACCGCTTTCTGAAACAAGCCCTTAATCCAGCTGCCCAACGAGAGCCTCCATAGGTGTTGGTCGAGGCTCTTGGCAATTAATCCATTGACTGATACGACTATCGGCACAATGTCCACGATTAAATGATTATTATTATGTTATTATTTCTATCTGCATTTTTAGGGTTCCGTACCCAAAGGGTAAAACAGGACCCTATTACTAAGGCTCCGCTGTCTGTCTGTCCGTCCGTCTGTCACCAGGCTGTATCTCTTGTAACCGTGATAGTTAGACAGTTGAAAAAAACAGAATATAATAAATATTTAATCTAAAAAACAGAATATAATAAAGATTTGAGGGGGCTCCCATACAACAAACGTGATTTTTTTGCTCGATATTGATAACGGCAACAGGTAGACAGTTGAAATATTCATAGAATATTTATATATATTTACTTTAAAAATAAATAATTAAATTAAAATAAAATAAATATTTAAGGGGCTCCCATACAACAGACATGACTTTTTGCCGTTTTTATAGATAAATGGTACGGAACCCTTCGTGCGCGAGTCCGACTTGCAATTGGCCGATTTTTAATTTCTGTCTCGACCCAATTCTGGAGTCCACGCAGACGAAGTCTCGGGCAGAAGCTAGTAATATATTTATTATCTTTATTCCGGTCTTCTTCTTCCTCTTGCGAGCTTTTCTTTGTGTAAACTTCACAAACGTGATGGGTGTCGATATCTAAACACGATAAAATAATAATAAAAAATTACAAAAAAAAAAAACAACCGACTTCCAAAAAAAGTCGGTGTCTTTGCTTTTCAATTTCCGTTTTTTGCTACCGACTTCCGAAATTAAAGTTATTTTTCACTTTTTTAGTGTTTTTTTTGGAAGTCGGTTGTTTTTTTTTTTGTAATTTTTTTCACACAAATCCGAATACCACTACCTGCTATGTAAATAACAGTGAAGGAGTCAAACAGGATATCGTGTAGATAAACTAAGTGGGAAAAATACGTAATAATGAAGCTAACTCAAAAATTACGCAAGCAAAGTTTATACAATTTATATGGGACCACCTCGGAAGCATGACCTACCAAACAAAAAAAGAATCATCAAAATCGATTCAGACCGAAACATACAGACGAATTTAGAACCTCCTCCTTTTTGAAGAAGTCGGTTAAAAATATAAAGATTTTCTCAACTCATACTTCAACAAACACCACATACTACTGATACTGTGGTGTTTCAGAGATATAAATCTCGGCAGTGGCCTTGAAATAATTTTACCTACGGCCGCTCGGCAGATAACCATCCGCGTCCGTGCGTAACTGCCGCGCACTCGAGACTGTTGCATACACAGATTTCAAAGCGCGTCGTTTCGGCCGTATCATGACATAATACTGTTACTTATTTATACTGTGCCAATGTCTTATTATTGTGTTTAAGTACTTACACCACTTTTACATGAAAACCGTATAAAATAAGTCTGTAAACAGTCTTAATTTAAAACAATAACAATTAAAGGCATCAGTATTTGAACAGCCAGGGTTAACGGGGACTAACTGTCATAAAAGCCATCAGACAGCTCATAACAGTCATATAACTGTCCTGTAACGCTCCTATAATAGTGCTATGATCCTTTGTAATAGCACTATTATAGGGCTTTATAGTAGGTATGAAGGGAAAGCGGTGAAACAGTTTTTGTGAAGGTACTAGCTTCGGTCCTCGACTTCGTCCACGTGTTTCTTGTTTTTACATAAAATATATAAAATGAAACTCGGCAATACTTTAGCTTTCTATTAGTGAAAGAATTTTCGGAATCGTATCAGTAGTGCCGAAGATTATTCATGCATAATCAGCCTACAATGTTCCCACTGCTGGGACACAGGCATCCTCTATTCGAGAGAGAGTGGGCTGTAATCCACCACGTGACTCCAGCGCGGGTTGGTACATGATTTCGATTTTTTTGGTCTAGTACATGCCGGTTTCCTCACGATGTTTTCCTTCACTATTTGAGAGTAGAAAGTACCAGTAAACTATTTTCACACAAAGTTAATTGCCTGCCTAAGTTCGAATCAACAACTCGTAAGTCAAAGGCGTTACCACTGGGCCACCACTGCTCTACGATACCTACATTCTTGTTTTTAGTTAAAATAACGGTTCACAACACAATAAATTGTATTTAATGCACCATTCCATGTTTTCCTCGCAAAGGACCGTTAGGATATAAATAAATGGAAATTGCAATTTTCACAGTTCTACTTCAGTCGCTGTAAATTTTTATTGAATCAGTCGCCCTAACTCAATAAGGAACAGTTTTTCTATTCGTTCATAGAAGAAAAATCTATAATCTAGTAACCATACTCGCAGGTGGACTTCACGTAAAAAAAGGGATTCAATCAATCAATCAATCAAGTTTATTCGCATAATATGGGTTTACAAAGATGTTACACAGGTACGGTTTCACCATATTCAGCTTATGTTAGCATGCAAATTATAATAAAGAGTCATAATACTTAAACAATTAGATCATATTATCTTTAAAAATATAAATTATACAATGATAGTCAGTCCATTACAAATAGTCGTCATGATGTTAAAATATAAGGTCAAATTCAGTAAGAGTAAAATTATTTAGATTAAATTAAGAATTATGCTAGGTAGATTACACTTATTTCAACGACAATTAAATTTTGGATTACTATTAATTAATTATTAACAATGATAGCGTTACATTTTGCCTTCGAAGTACTCCTAAACTGAATAATAAGCCTTATCTATAAGTAAAGATTGAAGTTTATTTTTAAATAGATTTATATTACTGCGATACTCAAACAGTTCTAGATTGCAATGGATAAATAGTGCTGTCTCGTAGATGTAGATGCTGGGCAGTGTCAATATGTTTAAACGTTTGAAATGAGGCCCACATGAGTCGGTTTGATTTAAGTTACATATAGCTCTTACGCATCTTTTTTGCGCCCTGAAACCACTTTCCAGATCAGTGGAATTGCCCCAAAAAATGACACCGTATCGAAGAGCATAGATACATAACCATGGTAAGCAATTATTGAGGTTGTAATATCAACGATTTTACTGAGATTACGTAGAGCGAAAGAATAAATGTTTAATTTATTACATACGTGTTCTATTTGTTTCTTCCATGTCATTTTGTTATCTATATAAAATCCTAAAAACTTTGTTGACTCTACAACTTATATTTTGTGGTCATCATAATTAATGTTTAAATCCTCTATTGCTGGTCTTTGTCTGAAATTAATGGCTTTTGTTTTACTAATATTAATTTTTAAATTATTACTTATTAACCAATTAATTGTATTTTTTGGAGTCAAATTTATATTTTTCAGAATGTCATTTTTGCCATGCGAGTCAAAAAGAATGGTACTGTCATCAGCAAATAGAGTCATGGGATTATCGGTTACAGTTGGTATGTCATTAATATATAATAGGAAAAGCAATGGTCCCAGCACACTACCTTGCAGTACGCCATATTTGACTTTCCTCAGGTTAGATTTATATACTGTCATAGTTTTCGTTTTTGGGCAAATGTATGATAATTCAGTTTGGTGTAGTCTGTCAGTTAAATAGGATTCTATTAATTTATGTACATTTCTCCTAATGCCGATTGCATAAATTTTATCCAACAGTATGTCAATTTTAACGCGGTCAAATGCTTTTGTCATGTCCATAAATAGGGCAACTGTTGGACCTCGCTTATCCATATTAGTCGAAACTCGCTTGCAAAAGTTATATATCGCTAAATTCATTGACTTGTTTTTCCTAAATCCCGTTTGTTCTTTGGCAAGTAGATTGTTACTTTCAAGGTACCTAATTGCAAAGGCTATTATATATAACCTTTTTAAAGATCTTAGAAAAAATAGATAGTAATGCAATTGGGCGATAGTTGTTCATGTTATCTTAGTCCCCTTTCTTATGGATGGGCTTTGAATTTTTTATTGAATGTTTAAGTTTATTGGCAAATGTACCGGTTTCTATAGATAAGTTTAGTATATGTGATAGTACTGGTGAAATTATATGAGCGACTCTTTTTACAATATTAGTCTTAACTCCGTCATACCCCACACTAGAAGTGTTTTTTAATAAAAATATGAATTTCAGCTGGATCAGTAGGTGGCATAAATATTTTTATGCATTTTAATACGGGGGGTTTGTCTTCCGGTATTATTTGTTCAATAAAATAGTTATTAAAGTGAGTCACTATTTTGTTTGGGTCATAAATAGGTACATCATTAATTATTATCCTATTTGTTTGTTCGCGAGGCTAGTTATGCTTGTTTTTATTGATTATTTTCCAAGTTGTTTTCGATTTATTATTAGAAGATTTTATTGCGTATGTATTTTGGGCTTTTTGTGTCAGTTTTAGAATCGATTTTACTTTTTTTTGCGTATTTCTGAAATATTGGTTTGTTTTCGTGTGTCCGTTTTTTCCTATAATTCCACAGTAATTTTATGCCCTTTGAGACCCATTTCGGCTTCTTAAATTTAGAGATCCTTATTTTTATACGTGGAAAGTGTAAATTATAAAATAGAGTAAAAATTTCATGGAATTCATTGTAAGCTTCATTAACATCGTTGGAGTCAAAGATTTCCTAAAGCTTAATTGGCTTATATTTTCATTAAATCAAGTATAGAAGTCAGAATGAGTCCTCGACATTTTCATTAAATCAAGTATAGAAGTCAGAATGAGTCCTCGACATTTTTATTAAATCAAGTATAGATGTCAGAATGAGTCCTCGACATTGTAGATCATAGATTCGAACCCTGACAGGCGCTTTACTTTGCGTATACTATTTAATTAACACTGCTCTCAAAACGGTGAAGAAACCATGGTGAGGAAACCGGAATGTCCTAGAACCAAACAGTCGAACATAATATGTAAGAACTGCAGCACTGGGCCCGCGTGGTAGATTACGGCCCACACCCTCTCACAGAAAAGATGCGTGTGTCCCAGCAGTGGGAACGTTATGTACTGATTATGCTTATGCTACGCTAAGCTAATTTATGTGAAATAAAGAGATAACAACAAGTGTTTGAATTTAAGATACGGACCCGAATCAGGTAGTAAGTATTTCATAAAATTCACAGTCCCAGGTGCAAAATAATAGCTTGATTTATATCACACAGAAAGTTTGTCGCCCAAGTTTCATGAGCAGTCCCGCAGGCGGTAGCTAGTCAAACAATATTATGGCGCGACATAAAAACACCGTCCTACCCTCTTATAGCCAATAAAATGGCTGCACAACTGTTAACTCATTTATATGCCTTTGTTAACCAACGTTACGAGGTGAAAACTGATTTCCAATATATGTGATGATTCAATCTGTCTAGTCTTTTCCCAATTTTGTTGGAGTAGGCTTCCAGTCTAACTAGATGCAGCTGAATACCAGTATTTTACATGGAGTGACTGCTTATATTACCTCCACAACCCAGTAACTGGGACTGAAAGTACATAGTTGGGAAAAGGCTAAGCAGATTGATAGACTATGTGGGAATTTGGATTCGTGCCCGAAAAATATAAGAGTCACCATTTCTCATTAATAAATTGGGACTGTTTTAGATTACTTTCTTCTTTTTACCAAAGAATCAAGACCATTGTAAAATACGTTTACCACAATTTTCTTCACAGCTAAATCGGACCCATCATTGTAAGAATATTTTTCCTTTCACCACGCGATCAGCACTCAATCTTACAGTATTCCCCTATTCTTACACCAAGGGTAAACGCACAAATACCCTTCGATTTACCCTATCACGCCTAGAGATCGCAAGTGTATAATAAATTCAAGGATGGCGCGGCTCTCTAATAAAGCTGTTATCTTTATAGGAAACCTTTTTGCTACTGACAGCCTTACAAAATGCTTGTATAAAAATATTGAGTTCAATATGTTTTTTTTCCGCCTAATTTTGTTTATGGTTTTGCAGTTTATATTCCGATCCGGGATGGGGTAATAATGTTGTGTTGATCTATAAACAAGTGGAAAAAAGCAGATTATTCACCAAGGAGATAAAGTAGTGTCTTAAGTCACAGGCGCTTTATTGAATCCTGAGCGTAACGATGGATTCTAGGGCTAACTCCGGAGCGCAGCAATGGAGAAGATCCTGAATTCCTGAGTGCAGAGAGAAATTCAAGCTCGCTCAAAACGAAGACACTTTTATCCTCGAATAAAATTCAGTACAATATTATTGCTGGGCTAGACCTCAGGCTTAGATACTTCAGGGCTATAATGACTTTCTTTAGGTTAGGTTTGCATGACATATAATTTGACATTAGGTAGCAGTAGCGAAAAGTGTTCTACATACCCTCGCTTCAATGTTATCTTGAAACAAATATTTTTATTATGCTCAATGTTCTATTGTTTTATTTTATTGACTAACGGTTCTTTAGGGAATAACAGTTGACTGTTACTGTTGATGAAGAAACTGGCCGTATGTCTCTCAAAATCACTTCCAAACGCTGTCGAGGTGTAAATCCACGAAGATTGTTTTTTAAAAACAAATGAGTTCACATTCGATTTTTTGTGCGAGCTACTTGAGTGAGGTTTGAAGTAAATTTTACAGATGTGAAGGAAAATTCTAGTACTAAAAAAAACTTTCAAATTCAAGTCTGAGATAAGAACAAAAAAAAAACAAAAATCTTCGCTCAGTTGAGTTTTAGGAAGCTCCTATTTTCCTAGTAAAAAATCAACCATCTCCAAAATAATATATTTACCAAAATGAATGCCAAATTCGAAGGCGACATCTAACGCCCAAATAAAAAGTTAAGTACCACTTATAAAGAAGAATGATCATGGCATCGAAATAAAAAGAAAAATAAAGGGAATATTACTTAAGACGAATGACCTATAACTTGAAATGATCAGCTAAGAATGGCTTATTTACAGCTTCATTTATATATTTACTTCATTTCATTTTGGATGATCGCCAGAAAAAATGTGTGTATTTTTAGAGATTTAGAGTTCTATGTTCTATGAAGTGTTATTGGGATTGGTTTCGCACTTAGTCCTTCAACTGGACCATTTTATGTACGGTAGGCCATGGCGGCAGTCGTTGGTCATTCCAACCAGCCAACCCAGAGCCGTGTTTATCATAACTTGCAAGACTTGTATTACCAAATGTCATTATTTAGTTCACAAGTACAAATATTATGACACTTATCAAAAAAATATTTGTAAGTTACAAATCCTGGGAGTGTCCGGCGACTCTCTATTCCGTCTTACAATTGTCGTGCTTAGTACCGCAATAAACGTTTAAATTCGGTTTTCCTTTTTAAAATGTAGTCAAAAGAGAGAGATGGCCTGATGCCCGTGTCCCAGCAATGGGAAAATTAAGGCTGATTATGAATATGGAGATGAGCTATGATTTTAAAGAAAATTAACATTCTAGGGAACTTGTGAACTGTGTATACTTGTAACTTTTGATAAACAGGGCCCCGGTAGAAGTAGATTGTGAATATGTAGATTCTTCCTTAACCTAGAGTAGGTCTCCTAGTCAGCCTCCATGCATGCTCTGCGCAGAGGGCTGTCCGTTATGCCTATTGAGTGCAAATATTTGTTTAGCAAGCAGTGTCCCGTGATGGTCCCCGCCATCAGCCGTATTGTAAGTCAGGGTCGCGAGAAAGTCCGAAAGGGATACCGTGGTCTTTGGCAACTTACAGGCAACTGAAAGAAAATGGGTGGGTTTTAGTCAGTAAGAGTCTGACACGCCCTCCCGCTCCGCCCAGAGCGGGAGAAGTAATTTGATAATTTAACATCCAAAAACAAGGCCGTATTAAGTAGATCTGTCTGTTATCCGCCAGTTGTAACTAAAGGTTTACTAGAAAACCAGCGTCAGACAGCATCTTTCTGGCACTAATGCTGAAATGGTCTTTTCAGCGCAGCCATGAGGCACACACTATTCATTGTTGTTAAAACATTATTTTCACTATTTTTATTTGTATTTTGTGTTTCACGAAATGTGTCCAAATAAACGTTATTCTTTCTGTCACATCAATCAAGTTACCGTGGCCTGTAACAACACCCAAAAATGAACAAGGGGTATCAAACGGTCTATTCTTTGCCAGAACCTCAGGGTACAAGCCAGAATGTCCCTAACTCCCAATGATCGGCAATCCGACTAGGATCGCCATATTTATAGTGTTTCAGTTTGGAAGGGTGCCAAACGAAAAATTGTCGGTTCACGTGAATTGAAGAGGTTCAAAGTTCAGTAGCACTTGAGTAAGTATAACTTTAGTGTTTGTCGTTGTTTTGGAGAAAAGTAAAATATGATGGCGATGTCCAGAAGTTTTTGGCAACGACATCAGTAAACAGACTATATAAGACGCTCCGTTTTCGTGATCCTCAGAGCATGGAATCGCTGTTCAGGCTTATCGTTTTAAAATCTGAAAAGTCCACTTAAAAAGCAGGACTTTTGTGAAAAACTCCGGACATTGTACTTTTTTTGTATTCCTTTAACTTTTTTCTAAAAGAAATCGCCACCCCTCAGCTGTCGATTTGCCTTTAGAAGTCGATAACCATAAAGTTAGTGACAGTTAAACTCTTAAGTCAAAAAGTCTGAGGGCCTAGACAAATGACAATCGCTTTGAAAGCGTTTCGTATTTCTATAACGCCTTTCAACAGGATTGACATAAGCTTTTCGATAGCTTATATGTCTGTCCTATACATTTTTGCCTTTTCCACCATCATTATCGCTGATAGAATGTCACTTTGTCTAGGACCGGATATGTCTGGACAAATCTGAACGGATCGTAACCCTAGATCCGGCAGCATCTAACGACGGCAGTACCTACTAACAAAATTCGTGGCGCTGCCTGTACTGTACTACTCCTGTCACGGACCATCTTCAAAGCCGCCAGTTTCTGTACGTCATAGACAATGCCGCTTCTAGCATCTTCGTGCTCTGTGGCATAATCCTACCAAGTGTCAAAAATGAATGGCCATTTGTTGGTTAGTGCATAGTGATCACAAGTGCTTAGCGGCTCTGGCTTCGACACCGAAGCTTCGAAGTAGCAGCCCGGAATTTAGATTTTTACTCGGTAATGACACTAGGTTCGTTCCCCATTACATGGTAGGTACTTCTAACTAGCAGAACGAGGCTGTACTATAAACACCCGTGCCTACCCCTTCAAGGTCTACAGGCGTGATGTGATTTTCATCTGTATTCACTACTTATGTTACTATGAATGAGTGCAAGCGTAAAATATTCAAAATCTAAATATTCTATTTCACACTAGCTGATAGCTGATGCCCGTGGCTTCACGCGCGTGGATGTCTTGACAAATTATATACTAAAACCTACCTCGAGAACCACTCTATCCATTGGATAAACAGCATGAAAATCGGTGTAGTAGTTTTTGAGTTTATCGCGAACAGACAGACAGTCAGACGCGGTGGAGGACTTTGTTTTATAATATGTAAGGATAAACCTACAACTACTTATGAAACGTCAGAAACTAGGTGCACGGTTCCAATTGGTCGTTTCCTATGGAGAAGAGCCGGCATTAAACTCCACGGTTACTCTTTTAACAAATAATTGGCTGTTACAATATTTTCAAATTACAGTGTTAATAAGTATGGGAGGACCCTATCTTTGTTGATAGGTACCTGTCTACATCGATAATCAACCGGCTTGGATTTCAGTGGTTTTAAGATTCTATATTTCCGATTTCACGAATCGGAAAAGAAACCACACCGGCGAAATAAAAATATCGACGTAATAATTTTGCCGTCAAAAAAAGCCCCGTCATTCGTCAGACGCCATGACAGAACAATAAACAGCAAATTCACGATTCTATGACAAAAAAAAACAGAGAAATAAAAATAAATATTCAAATCCAACGTCAACAAACACCATAAAACAATGGCGGCCATTATAAAAACGCGGGAAGTGTCAACGGTGTGACGTCATCACAATGGCGTCGAGTTAGTGACAAATTGAGTGAACTCAGTCGTGAGATGTGCTGTTAGTATAGTATCTTGTATTGTTACGGCTTTATTTTTCTATTTTTGTTCTGTGCTACTTCTATTTTCGTTTCGGTGCGAGATTTAAGGCTGTGTTCGGTACAATATTTGCAACCAAACAGCTCAGAGGCCCTAAACAAAGTGACATTCTATCAGCGATAACGTTGATAGAAAAGGCAAAAATGTATAGGACTGACATAAGCTATCGAAAAGCTTATGTCAATCCTGTTGAAAGTCGTTGTAGAAATACGAAACGCTTTCGAAGCGATTGTCACTTGTCTAGGCACTCAGCACTTTTGCCTGCGTACATGTTAAAACTATTGTTATACAGGACATCACAAGGTCATCATTGAAAAATATAAATAAAGACTCAGTTTTTTCCATTTTTCCAATTTTCTCGGCAATTTTTCAAATTTATATTTCCATAAGAACTTGATTCGAACACTTGACACGAACCTTTTAAAACAAACATAGCCAAGTCAGTCCAGCCGTTCTCAAATGATGAGCTTACCAATGAACTGCATTTAATTTTTATAATATAGATTTATTGGATCTACAACATTATAATATAGATTTATAGGATCTACAACTACATGCATGTTTACAAAAAACATGGACAAAATACTAGTGTTCGTTTCCAAATATAGGAGACCACATCATTCACTTATAGTCTAGGTAGATACAATAAGTTTGACAAGGTCGAAAACATTAAAATTAATCAAGATACATCACACAAAAATCATACTATCCGTTATCCTTGCAACCAGTGGTTTGGTTTCATTTATAGAACGTAAAATCAATGGAAAAATACAACTTCTTTTTAAATCTATATTTTACCACAAGAGACGCAAGTTCGTTGCCCTGAATGCGCTAGGGCAACGAACTTGCGTCTAAACACGGGCGGGGGGTGCGGGACGTGACCTGACCGGCTGCGAGTGCGACCCCTCCCTCAGTCAGTCAGCTGTTTCGCTAGCAAGCACGGTATCGGATAGATTTTTTTTTAAATCTTTTAATGAAAATAACGTTTTGTTGTTTTCGGTACTTAATTTATTTTTATATTTAAGTCAACTACCCATGGTTTGAGTGACAACGGTGTTTACCCTTACACCCTGTATAATGCCTAAAGTCGCCGCCTCGATCGGGCGCCTACAGCCCGAAGTTATCATACTGACGATTTGTGAGCGTGTTTCCAGAGAGCCTATTTGTGAGCGTGCTCTCCACGGGTGTGAAGCGAGCTAGCCGTGACTATGCGTAGTGTTCTCAGCGTTTTCACAAAATTGCGCACTCGCTTGTCTCACTCGCTCTTGTAAACTCACGTAAATCACTCTCGTTAAGTAAACGCGGCGAACACATTACACTTAAGTGGCGTGTTCGCTACGCACACGCAGCGAGCGCGTGGGAACATCGCCTCGCTAGACACTCGCTCGCAAATTGCCAGAGTGATAAGGCCCTTTAGGACAATGCCTTTTCTTCGGCTTTAAAAGTAAAATAGCTTTTAACCTTTAAGTTGACAGCCTAATTGAATACAATAATATCTTTTGTCAATTGAAAGCACCAGGAGCAAAAACGAAATCCATGTCACAGTTTTATTCGTTTTTTAATTAGAAATATTATAACGAAATCCTTTCTTTACAATATCAGAAAGAAAGTACTGGGGGCTTGAAACAGTCACTTTGGCAGAATCCTATTAGGAAAACATTTACAAAGTAAAAACTTTTTACAAAGTAAAAAGTTTTTATTTTTCACTTTTTAGTTGTGGTACCTACCCAACACAAATTCTAATACCAGTAGCTGATGTAAATAACAGTGAAGGAGTAAATGAAAACATCGTCTAGATAAACTAAGTGGGAAAAATACGTAATATTGAAGCTAACTCTAAAACAACGCAAGCAAAGTTAATAAAATTTATATGGGACCACCTTGGAAGCATGACCTACCATACAAAAAAATAATCATCGAAATCGATTCATAATTGGCGGAGAAATCAGGTAACAAATATACAAAAAAAAAAAAACATACAGACGAATTGAGAACCTCCTCCTTTTTGAAGAACTCGGTTAAAAATATTATGAATCATCGTAAAATGTCACAAACTGACAATTCATAATATGATCTGCGTGCGATTCATATTACGAAATAATTCATCTGTTTGACAGTTTTCTATGGAGATTCGTAAAATGGTCCACATAATATGAATTGCCTTTGTGTCAAATTAGAGGAATTGCTAATGACAGCTGGAAATTCAGGAAATGAAATGCTTTTAGAGGAATTGCTAATGACCGTTTTAGGCCCACTGTTCCTTGAAGATAATAGAGCCTTGCAATACGAAGTGGCACTACAGGGTGTAGTTAAAAGAAGAAGGTATTTATACTTTATCCTTACTAATATTATAAATGCGAAAGTAACTCTGTCTATCTGTCTGTCTGTCGCGCTTTCACGCCAAAACTACTGAACCGATTTAAATAAAATTTGGTACACAGATAGTCTAGAGCCTGAAAAAGGACATGGGCTACTTTTTATCGACATACCACACGGGCGGAAGCTAGTTTATTATTAATATATATAAAGCGGAAGCCTTTGTTTGTTTGAACGCTCTAACCTATGGAAAAGTCGGATTAAAAAATATATTTTTGCATTTAATAGCCCAGTTCTTGAGGAAGGCTTAATCATCACGCTACGACCACTAGGAGCCGACCACAAAGAAAAATAGACATAAAAACGATAACCGAAAACGACATAATAGTGCGGCTGGGAAATATGGCTGTTAGTATATTTTCGTGTGTTACGACTTCCTCACGAACGAAATCGCGAGTAAAAGGTAAGCTTATTACATAGCTTGTCCAAGAAATCTTTTCTAATAAGATTAACGGCCTACTTGGTCAAAAACTTCTCTTAACATCGACGCTAAAATAACCAAAAGAGATATTCTTTACATTGTTCGGCCATAAATCACTCAGAATATACAATATACTATTATGTAACTTGTCTTAAAGCGACCAGTATTAAAACAAAGTTTTCCTCAACCATTTTAGATATTTCAAACTCTGAAGTTCTATAAAAGCTTAAAGGCTTCGAAGTATTACCAAAGTTCAAATATCTATTGACAATGTTTTCCGACTTACCGAAATAATTTAACAAAGAAAATTGTGTAAGGAGAAAATGATTATCATCATCAAAATTGATCTTTTCAACCCGAAATTATGATCGCGGGGAAATTGTGCAGAAAGACCCAAACAAAAGACGATTGTTACGCCAAAAATCACGGGTTTTGGTGGGAAAAATGATAAAATGTTATCACGGTGAATACTCCATCAATCATCGAACAATCGTGTTTATTTTTATTTTCGTTCACAGGATACAATATTTTACGCGCGGAAAATTTTAACGTGGAACTTACTGGCTGGAAAAAAAATGTGCTGAACTTTTTTCTGAACGTAGTCTATGATATTTTGACAGCTGTTGATATTTGGCGGCAATTTGTGTGTGTTTATTGTTTTAAAAAAGTTTATCAGGCGCTTGTTTTTCCTGAACGGCTTTATTTACATTGGATTTCCATTTTAAATTGCATTTTGTTTACTATTCGACAAAGTATTGAAATGGATTGTCTGTATTGACCTACAATTTCACGATATAAGGTTTTTGAATGGCGTAGTTACTACGATGTACCTACGCATGGCGTATCTACGCATGTCGTATTAATTACGATGTAGCTACGCATGGCGTATTAACACCGATGTAGCTACACATGGCGTATTAACTACGATGTAGCTACGCATAGCGTAGTAGCCGCTACGCAAGCTATGAGACCGTAGCCAGTAACTCCATAAAAATAAACCTTCGATCAATACTAGGATATTTCTTGAGACATATTATTTAACAAGAAAAGAAAAAAAATACAGTAATCAATTATTTCCATTTCACAGATTTGAGGAAAACTGTAAAGTAATTCACCCACTTTCAGAAAACCTTTTTTAAATAATCTTAAAAGCATAGGTGACGATATATCACCAGTTGGCGGGTTTAAACCAATTCTTCATGTAGGACCAATCGATCAATCTAGTTCCCTAAAAGAGTATAAAGGCAAGCGCATATTACAGCATCGCATTGCAAACATAATATATTTATATCGTAGATTTGTCACACCGAACGCGTCAAAAATTGGTCGCCTTTCTGTTTAGTTTTGACACCTCTGACACACACAAAGTCGAAGAGCCATGACTTGATTGTCATGGCCCGTTCAAATGTAGCATAATCAGCCTATAATTTTCCCACTGCTGGGACACAGGCCTCCTCTCTTCGAAAGGGAGAGGGTGTAATCTACCACGCGGGCCCAGTGCAGGTGGGTAGATGTCACATGTCTTCGATTTTTGATTCTAGGACATCGTCTGAGAGCAGTGGTGATAAAAATAAAGTAAAGTAAAGCGCCTGGCTGGGTTCGAACTCATGGCCTACAACTCGTATTAAGCCAATGGTTTATTCAAAATGTAGGAGGATTTTCAATGCGGTGCGGCGCGCTCAAATGTGCTCAAGCCTTAAGGGTACTTCAAAAAAGCTCGAATCACTGAATCGTATTACAAGACCATTATATTCACTATTCTTACAATAGAAACGGAAATAATTATTCTTTGGAAGTTCTTTCATTTATTGTAGGTATATCATTAATAGTTGTAACACTCATTGTATAAAGAATTTGTTCAGGAAAGTATTGTATACCGCGATCGAGATAAGAAAAATATATTAGTTTTTTTTTTAAGTATTTCATCATTGCACGAGCACCCATAGCCACGAGCTACACGCTCAAGCGACACGCGACTCGCAACAGCGATGGCGGAGAAAACAAACGAAAGAAGTTGTTGTCCCTCACCTCACAACGCGACTTGTGGAGCGACGGACGGGAACAGATGCGCGCGCGCGTGGCGCTTGACACAAGTCACATTGTTTGAGGCCATAAACGAGCCCTAATAAGTCCAATCAGCTAACAAGGCCATAATATGCGACTCAGGGCAATACACCATAGCACGTTCGATCACCCTAACTATAAGTCCTCCAGCGTTGCCATCTGACTCTCAAAGTTCAGGACTTTAAGGGCATGGCTCGAAGTATGAATAAGATGTGGAGCCCTTTTTGGGGACCAGGCAAGACGAGACGACACAGTTCCTGCAAATAGGTTTTGTCAAAGTCAATTATTTCAATCAAACCATTTACAAGCACTTTCGAATTGTCAAGGAGTCGGTCAGTTAGTCAGAAAGTTAAAACTGTTACCCTTTCCAAAGCCTAGCTCTCTATGGAGACGAATGGGCAAGAAACTCCGTTTAAACATTAAGTTATTACAAAATCCTGGTTATATAATTGTAAAATGTGACCAAAGGTATTGTGACGAGATTATGGATTGATCAAAGCATAGTATGATTTACAGCAAGTATGGTGAGGAAGAGCAAATGTCATCCATTTTTCCTACAGAAGACACGCCGTGTTATTTAAAAACGCTGTAGGCAATAGTAACAGTTTTAACAGTATGCTCCATGTACTATAACGTATTTTTAACCGACTTCTTCAAAAAGAAGGTTCTCAATTCGTCTGTACATTTTTTTTTTTTTGTTTTTATGTTACGCGTTTACTCCGCCAAATATGAATCGATTATGATGACTCTGTTTTTGTTTGGTAGGTCATGCTTCAGAGATGGTCCCATATAAATTTTATTTACTTTGCTTGCGTAGTTTTTGAGTTAGCTTCAATATTACGTATTTTTTCCCACTTAGTTTATGTAGACGATGTTCTATGTGTTTCTGTCACTGCTATTTACATACCAGGTAGTGGTATTTGAATTTGTGCGGGGTAGGTACCACAACTAAAAAGTGAAAAATAAAGACTTTTTACAAAAATAAACAACCAACTCCCAAACAAAACGTTTTTTTGTAAAACTTTTTTTTTAGCTTAATATTATCATGTGCATTTTTTGGTGTTCTGTAACTGAACAACTTCAACACAGTCTAAACCTTGTCTGATTCATACTCTAAAGAGAAAATATAAAGGACCAGTCATAAACTTGAGCCCAAAACTTCAGGATAGTTCAGAATAGTTGTCCAACCATAGGGATGATGCGAGGGTCACATTTTGAATAATTGTGTATCAATCATTTTGTCGTTAGACAGACAAAGAGAGAACGGAGATGTGTGGGAGAGAGAAAAAAGAGGGTAGTTTGAATGGTTTATTGATTAAGTTTTTGAAAAAGCATTTTCTTGTAAAGATTTTTTTTCTAAACAAGTTATTCAAAACTTTTCCTTATCCTATGTCCTAACCCAGGTCATGGTCTACCCATGTGCCAAATTTCACCCAAATCCGTTTAGCCGTTTTTGCGTGAAAGCGTAACAAACAAACATGCAAACTCACTTTCGTATTTTGTAATAATATTATCTACAGTGGCTTTTAGCACATCAAACACATATTTTTATAAGTGTTATACTGTAGTAATAAAACAAACAGACATAAAAGATTTCCTTTTCAGGAAACATTTTTTCTTTCATGTGTCAAGTAGTTCCGTACTTGTCAAGGTTCGCGTCCCTTTTAGAGTTCCTTGGGGATCAGTTTGAGAGTAACGCTTTTAGATGAACAACGTACGTATCTTTAGTAGTGACACATTTGTATATTATGTATGTGAAACAACCAAGTCCGACTGGCACCCCCGGGCGTCGGGCGCGCGACACCCGCAACCGACACGGGGAAATATTTTTTTTTACCCGACTACGGCGAAGAAAAAAGGAGGGTTATGATTTTGACCGGTATGTATGTATGTATGTATGGATGTATGTATGTATGTATGTTAATCTGTTCCCTCATATCTTCTAAACGACTCATCACAATTTCACAAATGAGGTATCGTACGTAATCTGTTTGATTTATGCCCTAACACGTGTGACTCCGGATTTTTAATTTGTCTGTCTGTGTTGTCTTGTTTATAACTTTATAGTCGTAGTTGGGTTTTAGTTTTTATTACTTTATTTTTGTTTAAATTCTTTTGGGGTTATAATATATATATTTTTGAAATATGCTTATTAAGCCCTTTCATTTGATACCCAACATGGTAGGATTAAACAATTTTTTTTTTTTAGTTCCTTACTTTATGTCCTCTAGAGGGCGCCATTTTTAATTTAATGTGACGTCACATAGCCTATAACCAGCGGACGATCAAGATGCTTGCAACAATACCTCATTTGTTTGCATAAAATAATCGACTCTATCGATACCGAATTTTTTCCCACACTGGCTGATAATATTTTTAAATCATAGAAAATAAAAGATGTTAAAAACCTGTGCCCAAAACGTGTAAAAAATAATATATAAACGCGAAATTTTTGAATTATTATTCTGTGTTACAACAAATAGAATTACGAATACGTAATCGTAATCGTTTTGCATTCTGCTCTGTGACTCTAGAGGTTAAGTAAAACAAAAATCATCGTTCTCTTGCTTAGGAGCGGGATAAGTCCCAATTTAGTTGTGGTCGGCGCAACATGTCACTTTCTTCCACACTTCTCTGTTAGCCGTAATCTCGGTAGTCACCCCCTTTCTAGCCATATCATCTTTCACACAGTCCATCCATCGTTTCTTTGGTCTTCCCCTACTCTTATAGCCATTCACATTCATATACTCAAAACTTTCCTTACGGCATTTTTCTCATTTTCCGCATCAACCGATTTGCACACAACTTTTCAAAAACAAACATAATAACATAACAGCTTTTTATTTTATTATCACGTCTATTTTCCCCAAAGGGCTAGGCACTTGTTCAACATATATCTAATGTCAATCTTACTTATAATCATGTATTTAAAAGGTGTTTAACCTAAACAACTGATAAACACGGTTTTGTGGTAGTAAGGTACGTTTCTAAATATTTTAACGTACATTTTACGGTTTTTTTTAATCTGATTTCTCCATGTAATGATTTAATCGCAAGCTCTGTACTAAAAGCTCCGAACCCGATTTTGAACCTAAATCAACAGAAAGCCTTTTCACATTCGATTTATTCTTTATTTTATTAGAATCTTTATTTTTTTTTGGTTTGTAGAAAAGAGTAGTTTTGCTGTCTGCTTTTTAATCAGCCAACTTAAACCTTCTTTTTCCAATGGTATCAATTTGAAATAAATATTCAATAGACCGTACTTACATCCGAATTAAAAAATCTGCTCAAAAACAAGCTATACAAAAAATTCTCCAGTCCGTAGGTACCAATTCCAACCATATGAGGACCATGTAGATTATGTAGATGGTCCTCATATGATTTGACCAAGATTAGGTATGTAAGAGACTGTGATCAAAATATTCGTTGAGTGAGGTCACGTAACGTGGCGTTCTGTTATGTACGTATAATAAATGTAAGAACGAATTATTCGCGCCACGGCAATTTTTCACGGCCAATTATTATTCAGAGGAAATCCGTGGTTAAAAACTGACACTGTATTTTTGCTACTTTTATTCCACATTCACTAAAAAAAAACAAAAAAAGAATCGGTCCGTTTTCGGTCGGTCTCTCATCATCTGTCTAGCCTTTTCCCAATTATGTTGGGGTTGGCTTCCAGTCTAACCGGATGCAGCTGCATAACAGTATTTTACATATAGCGACTGCCTATCTGACCTCCACAACCCTGTAACTGGGTAATAATACGATACCCCTTGGTAAGACTGGTTGTCAGACTTTCGTGCTTCTGACGACCCGTAACGACTGTCAAAGATCCACAAATGACAGCCGGGACTAACGTGCTTTCCGAGGCACGGAGGAGTCTCGGTATGTAAAGATGGATGGATGATTTTCGGTAGGTCTCTATGGTAAATAGATGTATACCTACCCAATACACACAAGTCCTACTCACACTTGTCCGTCTTTTAAACCGTATTTTTCTTCCTGACCACTGTACGAGACGTCGAGTAAGAAAACCGAAGTGAATAACAAGAACGAAGCTCCTTCGAAATCCTGTTAGCCTGGTACTCTCGATAAAATACTTACCTAGCTCAAATCAAACAAGGTACATATGGTTTTATTTACCTCTATTTTGCCATTCCTAACTACAGATTAAAGGTATCTACTTAATCACAATTAATGATTAAAGTTAATTATAAAATTATAATAAAAACTTTTTACAAAAAAAAAAACAACCGACTTCAAAAAAAAACACTAAAAACGTGAAAAATAACTTTAATTTCGGAAGTCGGTGTCTTTGCTTTTCAATTTTCGTTTTATGCCACCGACTTCCGAAATTAAAGTAATTTTTCACGTTTTTAGTGTTTTTTTTTGAAGTCGGTTGTTTTTTTTTTTGTAAAAAGTTTTTATTTTTCACTTTTTAGTTGTGGTACCTACCCCACACAAATTCGAATACCACTACCTGGTATGTAAATAAAAGTGAAGGAGTCAAACAATATATCGTCTACATACACTAAGTGGGAAAAATACATAATTATTAAAGCTAACTCAAAAACTACGCAAGCAAAGTTAATAAAATTTATATGGGACCACCTCTGAAGTATGACCTACCAAACAAAAAAAGAATCATCAAAATCGATTCATAATTGGCGGAGTAATCGCGTAACATACACACAAAAAAAAAAAAAAAAAAAAAAACATACAGACGAATTGAGAACCTCCTCCTTTTTGAAGAAGTCGGTTAAAAATCTGTCTGCTTGTCTTAGGCCGAGATCTATAAGCGGGACTTTCCTTTGACTTAGACATGTTCCCGTCTCTGTCCTGCTCATACAGTTTGACAGTTGTGTGACAGTGACAGAAATAACTCTGAGGTCACAGAACACGCCCAGTATCGTTTATAGATCTCGGCCGGATATCTATGATCTCGGCCTACGGTCTCAAATTAAAGTGTTTGACAAAATAGATGATGACGTTATTCCAAACATATTTTTCATTATAAAATAACCCTTCCTTGGCAGTCCGGGTAAAAAGTTGGAAGACAGCTGGCCCTATTTTCCAGGAGAGGTAAATATTTTAGTTTATTTCATTATATTATATTTTTTTATTTCGTTTATTTCATTATATATCTTACAATTGGATCGCACAATAATATAATTGGCCGCATTAAAATAACAATAAGTTTTAAGATAGTTAATTGGTTCAGGCGTGACTTTGCGGAAATCCATTATAGAATACAATAGACGTAGATATATTTAGTAACCTATTCTCTAAGAGTCATAAAAAACCCTGTCAGAAATCGACACGTGTTTCGCCTCTCAACGAGGCATCCTCAGGATGACGATTGACCAGTCGCAAACCAGAACACGACGTGTTGCCACACCGAGCGCCGGACGCAGAGTAACTCAGCGTTCAGTGCCATATAAGACATAAAAATGGATTTAAAAAAAATGGGTAAAAGAAATTAAAATAATAGCCACGAGTATCGAAAGATACTTCAATAAGTCCGATACCTTATGAAGTGGCAGTCAGCTTCACCACTCACCCGACTGACCGGCTAATCTATTCACTAAGGCATAATCGTAACGCGTATCTCGTGCCAACACGAGATACATTCAATCTCCCAAAATGGTAACATCTAGAACAACTATGACGGTTCTCTTTTCACATGCCGGAAATCCGGTTCCGGAAATCCGCTCGCTACTTCACCGTTCACACGTCTCCGGTCGCCGTTCGGGTATTAAATATACTCTACTGTGACTCACTTTCATGTAAGTACGGATATCTAAACCGGATCGGAACGACGTACGATTTCAAAGGAGCTTTGATAGCACGGTCCCACTGATAGACCGACTGTCCGACTGTAGGCTTATTGTACTGTAGATTTATTGAACATCTTCTATTTTTTTAGTACCTGGTACTTACTTGTTGAAAGGCCTACATTGTCCTCCCATGCCTACTAACACTGTAATTTGAAAATATTGTAAAAGCCAATTATTTTTAAAAGAGTAACGCGTGATTGAGTAACAAACATCCAAACACACAAACACACAAACTTTAACATTATTAATATTAGTAGGATTATTAGACATTATATACCTACAATTTAATTTCAACTCTTTATTAGTGGCTTTTGTGGACATGATAATTAACCAGATTTGTTACAGTTGTAATGGCAATCATGTCATTTGGTTTAAATAGGTTTTTTTTATCTTTAGTATCTTATTTATCTTTTATATAGATTATTTTTTACTTTATGAATGTGAGAACATTGTAGGCTTAGCCTAACCTATCTGAAACTTTTTGAAAGGCTTACACTGTCCTCTCATAACTATTAACACTGTAAATCGAAAATGTTGTAAAAGACAATAATTATATTCTTTTAAAAGAGTAATCGTGGAGTTTCTTGCCGGCTCTTCTCCATAGGAAACGACCAATTGGAACCGTGCACCTAGCTTCTGACGTTTCATAAGTGCCCATGTAGGTTTATGTGAAACAAAATATTTTGATTTTGAGACGAATATTAGTGATGGCTGACCGAAAATGGGTTTTCAGCTGAAAACGAAAAACCGAAAATTGAAACTTAAAGACACCGACTTCCGAAAAAACTTATTTTATGTAAAAAGTTTTTATTTTTCACTTTGTTGTGAACCTACCCCATACAAATTCGAATACCATTACCTGCTATGTATTTACATGGCAGGTAGTGTACCTACTATGTATTTACATAGCAGGTAGTGTAGTAGTTAAAACATACAGACGAACTGAGAACCGCCTCCTTTTTGAAGTCGGTTAAAAAGAAGTTCGGCTTTATAGTCTCATTTTTGCCCGAAAACGAAATTGGTGTAGGCTTGATAATAATAATATATTATACATATTTTTTTTTATGTTTTTTCTCGTGTTTTTTTAATAAAAATATTTAAAAATGTAAATAGATAAGAAAGAAAATAAATAAACAAACATATATTATATTATTTACACAAAGTAAAGTGCCCGTCTGGGTTCGAACCCATGACCTTCGACTCGTAACTCGGGGCCGTACACCTACACATCATCCAAAAAAATACTTCTATCCTTTCACTCATCTCCCTCACAGCCTTGAAAATGTCAAAAAGATGCCAAAATTACAACTTACACAACCTTACAAAATTCTAAGCTCAAGAAAACGCATAACGATTGAAAAACGCTACTAGATAGAAGTAAATTATAATAAAAAGAGCAAGAAGATGAGGCAGGACATCAAAATGGCTTAATCTAAACCGTTTACTCGTCTGTTCAACAATGACTATATATTTTATACGTCTTCACTGTTCGTCCCTTCGATCGGGACTAGCCGCCACAATCGCAAATCACATTATATGGGAGCCCGGCACTGTAGAATGGACCTTGGAGTATTAATAAGACAAGCTATAAAACGGAATTGTTCTTTTTTACTGAGAGAAACTGGTTTAGTCCCGTCTCGGCACCCATGAATTTATTTATCATGCTCACAAAAAAAAACCATCTCGACACCCTGTCACAAAATATTGCTAGTTACACAGTCATCAAAAAATGGATACTCAAGCGGATGGAGGATCTACTTAGTGAGTAAATTTGTGAGGACAGAATAATTGGAAAGCAGTCCAACATCAAATTAAAGTTGGTATAAAATTCTACAATGTCTCTTATATTGTGCGTGTGTTTGCACACACAAATCTCACAGGAATGCTTTTAAAGCCGGCGCCAGACACAGCAACAATATTTCACACACACACGTGTTCAAACAAGTGTTCAAATACGTGTTCAATTATGTGACAGTGTCTGGCGCGGACCTTAACAAAAATAGTTAAGCGTCGCCACCTCAAATGAGGAGTCCAAATGTCCAAGCACGGTCAGGGAACTCTATTATTCTATTTGTATTTGCCTTAACCGTTAAAAGATCCAGACTGCTATCGCTTAGCTAAAACCCACTTGTCATTGTGCCCCTCAGGCCCTCAATCGGTAGACCGACGACCTAGTGAAGTTCGCAGGACTTCATTGGTTGTGGGACAGGTCCGCACAGGTCCGGTCCTTGCGACGAACGTCTTTCGGCTGAATAATGATGATAACAAACCTACAAAACAAATCATCTTTGAAATATGTTTCACACCTGCAAATACCTACAAAATCGCGCTCTACAGTCTTCATACCCTGCCGTCGATAACCGAAACTACCCGTAGATCGAACTCCCGTGTCTCGCGCGTCTCGCTACGTAAGATCAATCGGCTCGCACACAATGTGACGACTTAGTTACGAGTTCCGGGTAGCTATGTACCTACTACCCGGTTAAAGAGTTACTATTGGATGGCAGGAGTACTATTGTATTAGATTTTAACAAAAGAATCCCGTATGCGTTTGGTTAGAGTTATGGTGGTACTGTTTATGGTTTGGAGTTTGGTTCTCAGGCTGAGATATATGAACACTTGCTGAGGGGAATGGAGAAAAAGTTGGGAAAAAAGTTTTTTGTTTTCCTTATGATCAAGAAAATGGAGGCTTGCAAGGACGCAGATCAGGTGCATTTTTGGGATCTTTTATTTAGGAACCTGATTTTAAAATAATCCCTCTCCTAGAACAGATGAGAAAAACTATACTATACTTCAATAATAACTGGGTAATGTGTGTATTCAATATTAGTAAACCTCTGTATATATAACTCGCCGGGAATTAAGACTTTATTTTGACCAAGTATTAATTCACACTACAGGAAATTATGCTCTTTGATTTTTTAATCAAATAAGCTGCGCCCCGCGGTTCCACCCGCATAATCCCGTGGGAATATCGGGATAAGAAGTAATCTATGTCCTATTCCAGGTCATGGTCTACCCATTTGCCAAATTTCATCCAAATCCGTTCAGCCGTTTCAGCGTGAAAACGTAACAAATAAACAAACAAACTCACTTTCGCATTCATAATATTATTATGTAGTTAGGATGAGGCTTTGAAATATGGAATTAAAATCATTAGCTCAATTAGCTTCACAATAAACACGATATAAAATAAATATAGTCCCTCTGAGTTGACACCTGCCAAAGTCACACATCGCAGTTGAAATATGTTCTGACCACAGTACAGATAAATTACAAAGATTCCACTCCGTACGGATCCGCTACACTTGATTATTTGCGTACAACATCTTGTAAGCAAATAATCAAGTGTAGCGGATCCGTCGATCATTCATCAATGATGCTACCCATATTCCTAGATTAAGAAGAAAAGGAGATTTGGATAAACTGGTATCAATAAAAAATTTGAATGTAAACGTTTCTCTCATAATTAATCAAAAGACCTCATAAACCTTTGGTTTCCGAAAGCGGTTTCATCATAATATAACGGCCGCCATGAAAATCTATCCTTTCTCACCGGTATTTGACATTCAGTCAAAAAATATTTAAATCGGTAGATTTGCCCTCACCGTACTTAGTAACAAGGAAAAGTGTTCCTACTGAGAAGAGTGTGCTCACACATGATTAAATAGCGTTTCCATAACAATCAAGTGTAATCACTGCATCATTGTGTGTCTGAGGTGTCAAAACCAGTAAAATGAGAATGAATGTGCGACTATGTTTTGACAGGCTAGGGCGAATCTAACGATTATACAGTATGTTAACTAACAAAGGGCAATAGTATAGCGTACATACATACAAAAAAAAATATTAACACAAAAAAAAAAAAATGTTATTAATATAATTATTCACAAATAATATTATATTGATACGGAAAAGAAACACTCTGTACACGCACACTTGTCACACTTGTCTTTCTACGTTGAAATACAAGTGTGCGTGTACAGAGTGTTTCTTTTACGTATCAATTTAATAGTTTTGTGAATATTTCACTGCTTAGGTATTTTTTTTTTTTGTTTGCAAAGATTTTTTTTAGCTTGTATGGACGCTATTCTTTTGCGGGTTAACGGGATCGCCCTTTGTTAGATAACATACTGTATCTTTGGCACTGCCATGATGTTCATGACAGCTGTTACTGCAGCCGGCAGTTCCAACCAATTTCAGTACCTATTCGGAATGTGTGAATGCGCCCGCGCGCCGCGGCGCGGCGTCCCTTCGCTTGTCACCATGGATGAATGTTTATAGTTACGGTTTTTATTTAAGTACCTATTATTTTTTTATTGTTTTATTTATTTATGTTGTTATCCCATAATGGGATTTATATTATTATGTGTCTGTAGGCGTGTCCGTGGCATCACAGCGGGCCCTATCAGAATACCAGCGCTGCGGTATTTATTTCTTTTTTAAATATCGCAGCATTATGCTGAGATAGGGGCCTTTTTGGCCTCGCACAGGTCGTCTAAGTAGTTTGTTAGTTTTGATTGTTCTTTTATTTTTATTTTTTTAATTTTCGTTCTTACTTTATGTTACTGCTTGTTTTTCCTGTGCGTGTCCCAAATAAAATATTTTTCTTTTTCTATTTCTTCTCCAAACACAGAATTAAGCTACTGAGTATTATTTGTGTTGGAACTAACAAAACTGCACTCAACTAGATATAACTTCAACGAGGCCAGTCCGAACCGCTTCAAACTGGAATGAACTGGATCTGACTAGTTTGAGCTGGTTTTGCGCAAAAGTTCTTTTTGTTTGTTCAAGTTCAGCAGTTTTGTGACCTGCTGACGACCCTGCTCTCATTTGCTGATCGGGTCACGGTGGACAATGGATTATTTTGATCAGACCATTAATAATAATGAGTCAATTTTAGTATTATTAATGGACTTCCAAAAATGTAGAGGTTCTATTTTTGAGTGAATTGTTCGTAAAGAGTTCGTAGAGTGAGAGTTCGTATTCTGTTCATCTCTCGATTACAAAGCACTTTTTTACCAGTTGAAAACGGGTGCGTCTCATATCATATAAAGTTATTTGGTATATTTTCATTTCAATAACGTTCACAAGATATAATAAACGTGAGCTATACCAACTGTCGATATAATTTCTTTAGATATAACATTTATATACTCTAAAACTTATTTCGTATAATGTTATTGGATATAACGTTTATTTAATCGAAAATCATTAGGCCTACAGTTTAAAATATAATATATAATATTGATACCATTTTTATGATATCACTTGTAAGGCAGCTAAAGCCTTATACATTAGCAACAAAGTTAAATCAGCGGACAATAAAATACAGACGGTTTGGACAATTATCAATAATGAAACGAATAGGAGCAAAAAGCATAATTCCGATTACACACTGGAGACGTCAAGTGGTGGTCTCATTTGCGATAGCAAAGAAGTGGCTCAAGAATTTGTACATTTCTTTTCCAGTATCCCACTTAAAACTACTGAAACCTTAAACTCCTCGCCATCGCTCTCTTTTGATTTAGTAAGGGCGAACGTTCCAGCCTGCCTGATTGATTTTAACTTTAAGCATATTAACCCCGTTACAGTAATAAAAGCTTTTAAGCAAATCAAGATCAAATTGACCGAGGATCTTTGGGGAATGTCCATTAAAGTCTGTACCTCCATAATTGAGACCATAGCGCCTTACTTAGCCTTAATATTTAATTTGTGTGTGGATCAAGGAGTCTTCCCGGATTTAATGAAATACAGTAAGGTAATACCACTTTTCAAATCCGGGGACAGTAAAGACTCCAATAATTATAGGCCCGTATCCGTGCTGCCGGTTTTCAGCAAGGTGTTTGAAAAGGTAATGCTGAATCAAATGCTCAATCATTTTAACACAAATAAAATCCTTCACGACCAACAGTACGGTTTCACCAAAGGACGTTGTACGACTGACGCCGGTGTAACCTTATTAAGACACATTTTTAACGCGTGGGAAGAAGCCCAAGACGCCATAGGAATTTTTTGTGACCTCTCCAAGGCATTTGATTGCGTCGATCACGAAACCTTACTCTTGAAACTTGAGCATTACGGACTAGGTAAACTTGCGCTCAGTTTAGTAAAATCTTATTTAAATGATAGACAACAGCAAGTTCAAATAAACGGTATCAACTCACTAGGTTTAAAAGTAAAAATGGGTGTTCCACAAGGCTCGATTTTGGGTCCTTTCCTCTTTTTAGTGTACATTAATGATCTACTCCATTTATTAAAAAATCAGCCACACATGGTGTTATTTGCTGACGATACTTCCTTAATTTTTAAGGTAGATAGACGTGCTACAAATTTTGACGAAGTAAATAACGCCCTACTGCAGGTCCAAAATTGGTTCACTGCTAATAATTTAGTATTAAATGGAAAAAAGACTAAGTGCATAAAATTTTCTTTACCAAATGTCAAAAGTAGGGATTGTGAGATTATATTGAATCAAGAGAAACTAGAATTCGTCGATAAAACTGTTTTCCTGGGGATCACGCTCGACTCAAGGCTACAATGGGGTCCTCATTTAACATCTCTTGCAGGACGGCTGAGTTCAGCAGCATATGCTGTCAGAAAAATCCGTCAATTTACTGATGTAGATACCGCGAGGCTAGTCTATTTTAGTTACTTTCATAGCATAATGGCTTAAGGTATTTTACTATGGGGACGGGCTGCAGACATCGAGTCTATCTTTATTCTGCAGAAAAGAGCGATCAGAGCCATTTATAATCTACGCAGGCGCGATTCTTTAAGGGAACTGTTTAAGGATATTAACATCATGACGGTACCTTGTCAATATATATATGAAAACATCTTGCACGTAAGAAAAAATTTACATCTTTTTAGTAAAAGAGGCGATAGACATAATTATAGTACTAGAAATAGGGACTTATTAGTTCAACCAGGTTTCAGACTGGCTAAAGTAGACTCATCTTTCATGGGGTACTGTTTAAAATGTTACAATAAAATCCCTCCCCACATACTTCAACTGAATGAGACGAAATTCAAAACTTGTATAAAACGCACACTATGTAGGCAGGCATATTATAAGTTGGAGGATTACATCTCTGATAAAAATGCTTGGCTTAATGCTGGTCCTGCTCCACAACCACAACTAACTAATTAACATTCGAAAATGCTGTTGGAGCTGCTGAAGATTGTAAGACTATCTTTGCATTGTATAAACTCAATCTCTCCTTTGTATTATATAATTGCACAGGTGTGAGTACTATGTACTATAGAGCTACCATTTACCGGGTATTTTGTCTTTCATTGACTTGAATGTGCCCTGGCGGCTGGGAATGTCATGCTCACTCAAATGTCTCGCTGGTGGTGGCGTATGTGTTGGATCATTTAGCTCCCTTCAAAATGGTTGAGCTGAATGGTGCTGATCCATGCGTCATGTTCGTGAACGGGCGCCGTCAGTTGTGACTGGTCATTTCTTAGCTGCCATGGCTTATTTTAATTTTTGAATTGTGCTTATTTTGTAATTGCGGACGCTTTTAACGTGCTTTCTACATTGTTCTCACATGTATAATTTCAACATGAATAATGTAACCATTATATTGTAACAATATTTTGATTTAAAAGAGTGTCCATGGAGTTTCTTGCCCGTTCTTCTCCATAGGTACCTACTACGCTTTGGAATGGGCAACTAGCTTCATATTTCTGACTGACTGACTCCTTGACAATTCAAAAGTGCCTGTAAATGGTTTAATTGAAATAAATGCTTTGAGTTTGAGTTTGAGTTTGATGATTAACACCCCGATTCAAAACAATCCGACTCGGTTGGGTTATATTAGATTAGAAGGTTAAGGTGGAAGCGGAGCGGAGTGCCAGGTCCCCTCTATGTTGGTGAATCAATTGGGTTAGGTTTGGTTAGAACAGTGGCCATTAACGCACGAGGGCGAACGAGTGAAGCGAGCGTGCTGCGGGAGAGGCGTGACAGAAACGAATCGCTGCAAAAACGACTCCACGTAGTTTTGTCTGCCCCACCCCTAGAGTGTTATTTAAAATCGCGTAGGCGCGGAGGGGCGAGGCGGCCCGCGAGCTGAGGAGCAGGTGGTCTCAACACTCTCCGCCGCGGCTGAGGCAGGCCGGCGAAGCCGGCCAGCAAACCGAAGCCGTGGTGGTGAGCGTGAAGCACATCTGCGACGATAAGTTCGCATGGGACCGCCGGAGCCCCGCAGCGCCGGAGCCGTGACAGAAACCATGCCTGCTGCATGTATGGTGTATGCTTGTTTGCATGTTTTTTACATGGCAATAAAAACCACATATGTTTTTTTACTAGGCATTTTATCATATTAGACTAAATAGGTTTTATGTCTTTTGAGTGGTATATCAAACGATTTTATATTCAATGTATGTTATGCTTATAAAAATTAGTTACTTTAAAATTATATCAATCGTTTATTATATTAACTGATCATTATATCAAATAAAATTATAGATTCAGTTGTTATATTTTGTAAATATTAGAGATTTTGTAATTATATCATATATTACTTACCCCTTGAAAACAGATTCAATCTTTACGCGATCACTCACTAAAAGTAATATTATGCGATTCACCCGTGTTTAGAAGAATGTTTAGCGTAAGGTGAGTGGGGGTAAGTTGGAATGGATTTTTGATTAGATAAACAGTGTTGATTTGAAACTGTTGTAAAACAAAGGGATTCAAGTGAAATGCATAAAATGATGTTTTGGGTAAGAAAGTACAGTCAACTTGTTTCTATAATGTTGACAGACATCTTTTTGAAACAATATTTTATGTAAAAAAAGGTTAATAAAATTGGTCTTCAGAAAAACAATATGTAGGGGAAAGACGAAATGCCGAAGGGGTAAGATTGAAATAGTGACTAGAATCGTATTCATGGTCATTATGCATGTGTGGTGATCAATAAACCCTCTGCTCCAATAACCTAAATAGCTTGAAAATCAGTTACATTTAAAAATCGCTTTCTAAATGCAAGATAAAATAATTTATCAAATTAAATATATCAATCTTACCCCGTTACAACGGCAGGCAGTCTGAGGTTCTCAAAATATTATGATAGGATATTAAAAATATTTAATAATCATGCTCATGACTGTCAAGTCGTAGTCGGGTCGATAAATAAAACACACGTTTTCATTTAGTATCATGTTGCATTTAGTATCATGTAATTATAATGTAATAAAAATAGTTATAATGTTACCTAAACATCACATTTAATGAAAATCATTCGTATATAAGTGCTACTTTAAAAATTAAATATCAACCCAAGACCTTATGCACAGCAGCTGCACGTACGACGACCATCGAGGAACTCAAATAAAATAATTTCGTAAAAAAAATATTTTCCAAAGGAAATTATTAGATAAAATTAACAAGAACATAACAGTAGGTGGGTATACCTAGTGCAAAAAAGTAACCACAATGGTTTTAGGATGATTATAATAGAACATTATAAATTTAGGGACATTGTAATGAAAACTTTAACCATGGATTCAGTACACGATTCTAGACACCCAGCGTAGACATTTTTCATCTCCTTAAAATATCTACTGTATCATACATTTTGATCGTGTAGGTATTGCACATATGAATAGAACATCAGACTTTTTTGAAATCGACAAACCTTTTCTATGTCTAGAATTATGTACCGATTCCATGATTAAAGTTTTTGTTACGATGTTGGGGAAGGGATTCCACCGTGTATTTCAGTTTGAGAACCTCTGACCTTTTCTAGGAGTTTCGTAAACGGGGTAAGATGGAAAGTTTTATATTACCATCTTAACCCGTTAAATTTTGCAGGGGAAAGTTTGAAAGGCTCCATAAATCTTAAAATACGTGAAATATACTAATCACCACTTTATAGAGCATATTAAATTTCAAATATATTTATAAATATCGAAACAAAATGTTTGTTACTCACCTGTGTAAGAAGATACAGCAAGCGGGGTAAGATAGAAAAACTCAATTTTACGCGGGAAATGTCTCCGTACGGAAAATTGACAAAAAACACACGTGCGCTCGCACTTGGCGACTAACGCAGACTGCGGGGCGGGGCAAGACAAAATGGTGTCTACAACGATATTGCCAGTAGTAAAAGAATTCCGTGATATTCGGTGTTATTGTATTTTTTTTATCTTTCCCCGTTTTTTATCTTACTTTTATCGTATCCCCAGTCACCTTATTAAAAACTAATACCTTATTACCACAAAACCGTGTTTATCAGTTGTTTAGCCTACACACCTTTTAAACATGACATTTCTGTATGGAGTTTGACATAAAACTGACATTAGACACGCGTTGAACAAGTGTGTGGAACAACCCTTAATGTTTAAATAACATTATTATAATGTAATTGAAAATTATATCAAAATTAACCTCAATTGTCCAACAAAAAACATCTTTTTAAAGTGATGTGGCGCTACAAATTGGCTTTCACAGCTACGATTTCTGATACATTATACCTAATTTGTAAAGTTGTGTCCAAACATAAAGCTGCAATCATGCGCGGCTGCCGCGCGCGAACGCTTCTGTCCACCTGTCGCGTTTTAAATTATTAGAACGCGGCAAAAATGTGTCCTGCAAACGCCGCGTGTTGCTGCCGCGCTCTTAAACGTGCCGATTATTTATCATCAAATAGCTTCCATGGAATAAATACCAAATCTCACACATTAATTTGAACGAATTTCGATTTCCAACGTAAGTGTCGGTAATGCCACCCCATAACGAGCTCGGATCTCATTACACCACAAGTATGTTTACCTCCCACTCTGGGGACGTATTAACAAAACTCCGTGTGTGTCGTTATTTGGCCTCAGGCGTGTATCAGCTTATCCTCCGTCTCCTTCAAACATCGACCTGCCCTTCATTCAATTACAATGCACTGATGTGTATGAACGAGAATATTACGATATTCAATAATGTATGTCTTACTCAAACTTAAACTCAAAGCATTTATTTCAATTAAACCATTTACAGGCACTTTTGAATTGTCAAACAGTCGGAAAGTTGAGGCTAGTTGTTGTTGCTAGTTGTTGAAGTAGTTGTCTTGATGTACCTAGCCTTACCCGAACTATGTTGGGTCGGCTTCCAGTCTAACCGGATGCAGCTGTTATTATTTTTATTTTGAAAAATGTTATTTTTGATAGTTTTAAATGCTCATAACGGTTTGTATTTCCTGTGCGTGTCCCAAATAATTTATTTTTCTTTATTTCATTGCATTTATTTTATTTGGATCGACCGCATATCTGACCTTCACAACCCAGTAACTGGGTAATACTCTTAGTAAAACTTTGAGTAGGTATTTTGTTTTACTAAGTTATATTATAGGTCTTGCCAGAATAGGTGCCGAATTAATATCCTGAATCATCACGGGATCCTTTATGACAACGTCTCGTGTTAAATTGTAGAACAGATAGATTTTAGAAGCCGATTCAAATAAATAATCTTTGGGCAGCCATAAAAATAGGAATCCTAAATAATATTATAAATGCGACAGTGAGTTTGTTTGTTTGTTACGCTTTCACGCTAAAACGGCTGGACCTGGATTAGGACATAGAATACTTTTTATCCCGATATTCACACGGAATCGACACTTATGCGGGTGAAACCGCGGGGCGCAGCTAGACCATCATAAAATATGACGAGAACAGCTGAAATTCCAAGTCATTGGAAAACCCTAGTCATCTTCAAACGCAGCTATATTGTTTAGAAAATACCTCAGACAAACTGTTTTAACAAGAAGCTCTACCTGTTACTACTTTAACTTACTCGCTTCCCTTGAATTTCACTAATTAACAGAATCAAGGTAAGCTTTTCCACTAATGAGTTTTGCAAACACAAATTAATCAACGAATTACAACATTTAAAACATCGTTCTTCAATCGTTCATCGCGATCAGAGCAGGTGCTGTACCCAGCCTTGCCCCAATTAGCTGGAAAATCAGATCAGTCAACTTGAGTTAATACTTTACAGGCTTTGATATTAATACTGCGTTTAATACTTTACGCAGGACTCAGGAGTAGCTCATGGCTAAATAACAACAGCTGCATGGGTCGATCCATCAGGTTAAACTACGCTTGCCGGGGTTGGTCTGTGGATGGATGACCATCTTTACATACGGAGACTCGTCCGTGCTTCGAAAAGCACGTTAAGCAGTTGGTCCGTGCTGTCATTTGTGGATCTTTGACAGTCGGGTCGTCAGAAGCCCGAAAGTCTGACAACCAGTCTTACCAACGGGTATCGTATTACCCAGTTATTGAGTTGTGGAGGTTAGATAGGGAGTCGCTCCGTGTAAAATACTGGTATTCAGCTGCATCCAGTTAGACTGGAAGCCGACCCCAACATAGTTGCAAAAGGCTAGGCAGATTAATAATATTTTACGCAAAAGATAAATTATCTACTTATACGTCTAGTGGTCGCAAGCGCTACTGAGCCTGAGATCCTAGGTTCGATTCCCAGGTCGGCCAAAGTGATATTGAGTTTTTCAATATAGAATTTCGAGGTAGCGGCCTAGAAGGTGAAAGATGATATGGCTGGAAAGGGGGTGACTACCGAGATGACAACTCATAGAGAAGTATGGAAGAAGAAGATGTATCGTATCGCTGACCCCAAATAAATCTGGATAAAGGCAGGAGAACCAGCATGCCTAGAACCAATAAAAATAAAAATTATAAAACTATAAACGACAAAAAAAGTCAACTAAAAAGTCATAAACAAGATATCATAGAAAAAAATCCGGAGTCACACGTGGTAGGGCATAAATCGAACAGACTCCGTGTGACTCCGGATGTTTAATTAGTTGGATTATAGTTTTTTTTTTTCTTCATATTTTTTTTTGGGTTTCTATTATATATATTTTTGAAATATGCTAATAGCCGTTTCATTTGATAACAAACACGGCATCATTTAAAAAACATATGACATCTACCAACCCGCACTGGGCCCGCGTGGTGGATTACAGCCTACTCCCTCACAGAGAGGAGGCCTGTGTCCCAGCAGTGGGAATATTACAGGCTTATTAAGCAAAGGCAGGAAAATGGTAATGGGTGATACGAATTGTGCTTGCTGCATAAATTTAAACCAAAATGCTTTTAGATAGGTTGCATTTTGATTTTTGATTAAAAAATCATTCGGTACCGCGCACGTTCGCGCTAGTGGCTGATTATAATAATTATTTATGTACGATGCAAAAATCAAATCAGATTTTTGCAGATTGATTTTTGAATTAATTGAACATTTCTTTCGTTTTTAATCAATCAACTTCCGTGTTGCGTCAGCGTCAACTAATTTTTTACTCATCTTATATACCAAGAGCTGGGTATATTCCTTTTGGCCTCCCACAGGACTTTTTTTTTGTTTTTTTCAAGCGTGTATCAGTAAATTGTGGTGATATGGGTGTGGTACAGACCATCAAACTGAACAACTTTCTCGATCGGACCAATATCGTAATCGCGGAAAAAATAATTAGCTGTCACATACATTTGGGTAGAGGGTAATAAAGTTTTGTACATTTCCAAGACACACTGTCTATAATGTTGTTTTTGTTTATTTAATTTTTTTTCTACATTTATTTGTTTAGTATTCAGTTTGTGTTCTTGCTTTGGGAGTTCTAATAAATGCATTTTGTTTATTTTTAACCGACTTCTTCTTAAAGTAGGAGGTTCTTAATTCGTCCGTATGTGTTTTGTTTTTATGTTACGCGATTACTCCGCCAATTATGAATCGATTTTGATGTTTATTTTTTTGTTTGGTAGTTCATGCTTCAGAGGTGGTCCCATATCATTTTTTTTAACTTTACTTGCGTAGTTTTTGAATTAGCTTCAATATTACGTATTTTTTTCCCACTTAATATGTATATCTAGACGATGTTTTAAGTGGCTCCGTCACTGTTATTTACATAGCAGTTAGTGGTATTCGAATTTGTGTGGGGTAGGTACCACAACTAAAAAACGATAAAACGGAAATTGAAAAGCAAAGACACCGACTTCCGAAATTAAAGTAGTTTTTCACTTTTAGCGTTATTTTTGGAAGTCGGTTTTTTTTTAAATATTTTTTCTTAGTATTATTCTACATCACAATAAATATGTAGGTCATATTATCGTAGATATCGAATTCTAAAAGCGGGGACATAATAAAGTTAATATGAATAACTGTTTGTATTATAAGATTCTTGGCACGAAACCACAATTTTGAATACACAAGTTCATGTTAACTACATTGGCCTTCAAAACTTAGTACCTCACTTTTAAAATTGCAATTTCTCCTAAATTGCAGAAGCCAGAGTTTTCAAATAAATAACGTTTTATAGCAAATTTCATCAGCTTTCTTGGAAATTATAGTTTACTAGCTGCGCCCCGCGGTTTCACCCGCGTAAGTCTCGATCACGTGGGAATATCGGGATAAAAAGTATCATATGTGTTAATTCCGGTTATAAACTATCAGTTTGCCAAATTTCATCCAAATCCATTCAGCCGTTTTTGCGTGAATGAGTAACAAACACACAAACTTTCACATTTATAATATTAGTAGGATTAAACATAAGTAACGTTTTTAACTTAAACCAAAAAATAGCCATTTTTAACTTACTGGCAAAAAACTCAAACAACATTTATAATGTTTTTGGCTTTTGTATCAAAATTCATCGATCAAGAAATAAAGGTGTAAACAGAAACAAAAAAAAAGGGAAAAATAACTTTAATTTCGGAAGTCGGTGGCTAAAAACGAAAATTTAAAAGTAAAGACACCGACTTCCGAAATTAAAGTTATTTTTCACTTTTTTTGTGTTTTTTTTTGGAAGTCGGTTTTTTTTTATGTACAAAGTTTTTATTTTTCACTTTTTAGTTGTGGTACCTACCCCACACAAATTCGAATACCACCTGCTATGTAAATAACAGTGACGGAGTCAAATAATATGTCGTCTACATAGACTAAGTGGGAAAAATACGTAATTATTGAAGCTAACTCGAAAACTACGCAAGCAAAGTTAATAAAATAATCGAACAAAAAAACAAAAAAAAACAGACGAACTGAGAACCTCCTTTTTGAAGAAGTCGGTTAAAAAGAGCCAAAGTTGCAAAAATTTGAAAAGGAGTGTTTTTGTTTATAATTTTTTTTTGACATTCCTTAAGTTAAATTCTTTATGTAATCCTTTTGATTTCGAAAATATATCTTGTGTAATTTAAAAGTTATTGCAATTTTAGAAGTGTGGTAAGTACTAAATTTTGACGGCCAGTGTATTTTAATGTTTATTAAATACTTTGCCGTAGAATTTAATCTACAGACAAATACTTATAATGTCTCAACTTAATTCACTGGATGTTTTTTTTTGTATTTTGTATATACAAATATTTAGTTAATTGATTTGATTGAAAGTCACGCCTGGACTTTGCGGAAATCCATTATAAAATACAATAGACGTAGATATATTTAGTATATATATATTTGTCCAGAAAAATCTCATTTTGCTCAACACTTAATAGATTCAGGTCATTCATTAAATAATAATAACACTTTCAAAATTTTACATACTGTGATAAAGGATTTAAAATGTCCGTATTAGAGGGTTAAGAAATTATTAAAAATAATACAGCGAACGTTACACTGTTGAACGAATTAAATACCAGTATGCCAAGGTCGCCTTTGTTGCGATTGTTCGCCCCTTATCGCGCTTATCGCACTGATAACGATTCTAGCCAATTAGCGCCGAGCAGCAATCCTATATAAGTGGGGGTGACGGGCGATTTGATTCACTTTACGTCCAGCGCTCGGTGTGGTAACACGTCGCGTTCTGGTTTGCAATTGGTCAATCGTCATCCTGAGGATGCCTCGTTGAGAGGTGAAACACGTGTCGATTTCTTACAGGGTTTTTTAGGACTCTTGAAGAATGGTCAAGCGGAATAGGTTACTAAATATATCTACGTCTATTGTATTATACAAATATTTATTTTATATCATCCATTCATTTTAAATAATATACTGTATCAATAACTAAAATGAAGCGACCAACAAAAAAAAATCGACTGTTCCCTACACGGATATCTATGGTTCCCTACATTTTATGTTCGCATGACTCGTCAAAATGTAGGGAACAGCTGCTTTTTTTTTTCGATTTCGGCTTTGGAATGAAATAGTGAAAGTTGTTCATAATGATGAGTACAATGATCAATCAACTCAGCCGATCGCAGTCCACTACTGAACATAGGCCTCACCCAGGCTGCGCCACAACACCCTGTCCTCCGCATCCAGTCTGTCCCAGCCATCTTTTTAAGATCGAGAATAAGAGGATGCCCTTGGTATATGTATAGATATGGATATAGATGAGTCAGCTACAGAAAAACGTTTCCTTTATTAACTTTAAAGACACCCAACTACATTAAAGTAATCCCTGTGAAGTGCTGTCGTGCCAGTCAATTCATCAACGCGTCGGGGCTAAAAGCAATAACTTAGCCTGTCGTTCAGTCTAGACACGGTGAGCCTACGTCAATCTGCTGGAAAACGGAACGATCCATCAACCGTCAGTTTATATTATTGACTGGAGACTTTTGAATGAGTGACTACTTTGTTTGAATTGGGTAAGAAAGAAGGTTTCGTTTCTGTTGTGTAACAACTTCATAAAGCAGGTTTGGAATGTTTCAGCCCATCAACATTAGTAGGTATATAGGGTATAAGGGACAGCCCTCCGCAAACTCATGGGATGAATTCAGTATATGTATCATACTAAGACGACCGGTACATGAAATTATTTCAGGAACGTTATGGGATTCCAATAAACGTGATTGTTTTTATTACCTCGCACGCAATGTATCGTTACCGTGGCACAATACACGTAGCCGCACTTCCCGTGGCGTTATTTATCAATGTAAATTCTGCCCTTCACGCGTCGTTCGCTATAGTATTTCAACATCCATTGCTGTTTATTTTTTATTTTAGCTGTTTTATTTACATAAATGGACTGCAGCGTGTTACAGAGAATGTTTTACATTGAAATAAAGGAATAGTAACAAAAAAGAATATTAAAAAAAAAAAACCTGAGAATATTTCCGGTGGAATACGATTTAAAAAGGAGCGGAATGCCCCTGCTAATTTGCGGAGGGCTGTCCCTTACACCATGTAAAATCCTAAAATCTTCCCACTGCTGGGACACAAGCCTCCTATCTGTGAGAGGGCCACGCGGGCCCAGTGCGGGTTGATGGATATCACATAACTTGAAATCTTTGGTTCTAGGATATGCCGGTTTCCTCGCGATGTTTTTCTTCACCGTTTTGAGCGCAATGGTGATGAAATTAAATACACAAAGTAAAGTGCCTGTCTGGGTTCGAACTCACGACCTGTTACAACTCGTAAGTAATCTGGGCTGATACCACTGCGTCACTACTGCTCTTCATCAAAAACAACTCTGTAACAACTTCATTTAATTTTAATTTATAATAATCATTATACCGTTAAGTAATTAACACATTGTTTGTCAGTCAAACACAGTATGTTTAAATAATGTTCACTCATTATATTTTTAACATGATTAATGATGATTTACGATAATAATGGAACGAAAATGTTGAATATTGTTCACTTGACAAAATGAATGAATTTTGTTAGTTTTTTTTTTAACATTCGTTCATGTGGTCTGTTCAAAAAGTTGTTTTTTCGAATAATCATTGTTTGAATAATATATCATTAAATTGTAACTGAAAATCATAAAAGGAAATTGAGGCTATAAAATTAACCTGAATTGTCAAATGAAAAACATTGAAATTAGTATTTCGCTTTTAAGTATTCAAATTAAAGCACTTGATTTGTAAGTGGCACTTCAAATTGGCATCCACCGGTACTTTTTAGGGTTCCGTACCCAAAGGGTAAAACAGGACCCTATTACTAAAGCTCCGCTATCCGTTCGTCCGTTTCACAGATGATGTATTTCTGTTGCTGCTATAACAACAAATACTAAAAAACAAACGTGATTTTTTTGCCGTTTTTATAGATACTGTTACGGAACCCTTCGTGCGCGAGTCCGACTCGCACTTGGCCGGTTTTTTCTGATTAATTTGTTTACATGTTCACTAAATACTTTTGAAACAGACTATTCGTTCGTTTCTCTTTCGCAACTCGGGCCCATTTCAAGTTTCCGAACCCTTGTGTTCATAATGTTGGCAGTTAGTATTTATTCGGTAAGTAATATGATAAGTCTCATAGTCAATAAACTTTAAAGACCTTTGGCCTTTCCATTCCGCCATTGTACTCCCGACCTATTAAAATACTTTCGCAATGTGTACATACCCTAACGTCATAGGACTAGAACAACTATCACTTAGCTAAATTGTCAATGTACTAGAAAATTGTCTTTGAAATTGAAGCTAGCCTATTCTTAGGAGTACTATAGATATAGAAGTCTACCCTTGATGAAGATTCAATCGATTGCAGTATCGTTATTGTCTCGGATGCAATAAAATAAGGATTGCCTTTCTTGTAAATTGATGCTGTTATCTTAGAAGGATCCGATCTTGAAGAAGGTCTTTATCTAAACTTGCATTATAAAGAAGAGGGACGCCCTAGAAGAACATAATTCTTCAGAAAGGCCTGGTGCGTAGTACTCGCAACCGGCGTGCGTGAATGTAAGATCCATATAGGAACGTAAATGTATGTGTCCAGATGTATTTTATTTATTTGGGAAGACAAACAATTGTACAATGAGAATTCCATAATTAAAATATTAAATAAATCTAAGAATGGGTACAGTACAATCCACTGCGTTTCCACGGATAACAAGAATCAATTATGGTACAGTGAAGATTATTAGATTATGAATGTAATCAAAGCTTGAATTAAAAAAAATATATATATGTTACTACAATATTATAGGGTACCAAATTAAATGAAATCAAATTAAAATGTATAGAAAAAAAAGATAAAACATATATAAAAATAATTAAACTAGAAATTAACAATTAAATAATTAGCTACACTATATCCTTGTAAATTATTATTAATTAATCCTTTTTTTTTTTTTTTGGGCGGGATATCTTCAAATGACTTCTCCCGCTCTGGGCGGAGCGGAAGGGCGTGTCAGACTCTTACTGACTAAAACCCACCCGTGTTCCTTCAGTTACCTGTTGCCAGGGTCCCGGTATCCCTTTCGGACTATTCCGCAACCCCCGTCAGGTGTGCTGACATGTCTTTGAGGCGCGCGTGGAACACGACGCGCCATCGACCCGGGCCTGGTCCTTATCGGACGGCGAGCTTACAAAACATCTTTCATTAAGGTGGATGGCGCTAGGGTAGCCCGCGAAATTCAATTTTTCTTACGTTTTTTGCAATTTGCAGGCCAGTATCAGGTTGTATGTTGATCTAAATATTATTAGCGGCTGTAACAAATATGGATTTACAGAAATATAAACATTAGAATCAGCAATACAACTGTCTAAGTTCATGTAAGTGTATTGACTGACGATTTCATGAAATTTTCATTCAATACACTTACATGAACGAAAGAAATGATGAAAGAAAATTTGAATTTCGCGGGCTACCTTAAAATCAAAATCAAAATCAAAATATTTTATTTCACATAAACCTACATGGGCACTTATGAAACGTCAGAAGCTAGGTGCACGGTTCCAATTGGTCGTTTCCTATGGAGAAGAGCCGGCAAGAAACTCCACGGTTACTCTTTTAAAAAAAGCGCATCAACCTTAATCGAAACCAGAACCCTAAGGCTAAGAACTCACGGAGCGGTTTTCACCCGCGCCCGCCGCGTTTGCGGGCCCGCAGCTTCTGTAGGATGTAGATTTTAATACAAAAATTAAAGTAATAAAAACTAAAACCCAACTACGACTAAAAAGGTATAAATAAGTCACCCCAGACAGACAAATTAAAAATCCGGAGTCACAAGTGTTAGGGCATAAATCGAACAGATTACGTGTGACTCCGAATTTTTAATTTGTCTGTCCAATTCAATGTGACGTCACATAGCCTATAACCAGCGGACGATCAAGACGCTTCCAACGATACCTCATTTGTCGAACTGTGATGAGTGGTTTAGAAGATAGGAAGGAACAGATGAACATACATACATACATACCGGTGAAAATCATAACCCTCCTATTTTCTTCGCCGTAGTCGGGTAAAAAAGTAAGAGCACATTTCACGACGCGTTTTACTCCCGCGCATCTTATAGAAGCTGCGGGCCCGCAAACGCGGCGTGCGCGTGTGAAAACCGCTCCGTGAGTTCTTAGCCTTAGTCAGAATCAGAATCGGTTTGAAACAAATGTCTAATACATTGCTGCGTAATTTCGAACAAAACGTAAATAACGCAGAAACAAATTAGTCCTAATTAGTTACGAAAATAAGTTACACAATTAGATAGCTGGACCACATGCTCAGCAGTTGCGCTTATAACCGATAGACCAACGACGCAGTAAGTAAAAATAAAAGAATACATAATTTGTATTATATAAATAAACTAGCTGATGCCTGTGGCTTCGCCCGCTTGACAAATTATATACTAAAACCTTCCTCGAGAACCACTCTATCCATTGGTGAAAACAGCATGAAAATCGGTGCAGTAGTTTTTCAGTTTATCGAGAACAGACAGACAGACGCGGCGGAGGACTTTGTTTTATATAATATGTAGTGATAAAAAAATAATTTCGTGTGGCCCAACTAGTGAAACCCAGAAGTCGTAAGTAATCTGTATCAAAAGTCAAACATCAACCGACAAGGTTCAGAAGCTCAAAAACCGACAAATTCACAGACATCAAAAGCTTCCTTTACCCTTTTTAGTTACACGGAACTAAGCGATCAACTTAAATTAGTTCGTAATAGTTAAAACAGTTCGCATTGTTGCAAATGTTATCAGATAAGAACTCGCTAACTGAGTCGGTCCAAACTGAACCTCTTAATGACCACAAAGTTTGTGGTGAGCGATGCTCGCTGATAATTTCTTTAAAGAAGGGGTTATTCTGGTAAAATGGGGGTTAAAAGCTAAAGAAAAAAAGGTTGTACTTCCTCTGCATAAGCATAATCAGCCTATAATGTTCCCACTGCTGGGACACAGGCCTCCTCTGTGAGAGGGAGTGGGTCGTAATCCACCACGGGGGCCCAGTGCGGCTTGGTAGATGTCACATGTCTTCGAATTTTTAGTTCTAGAACATGCCGGTTTCCTCACGATGTTTTCCTTCACCGTTTTGAGAGCAGTGGTAATGAAATCATTTACACAAAGTAAAGCGCCTGTCAGGGTACGAACCTACGACCTACGACTCGTAAGTCGTGGCCGTTAACACTGGGCCACCACTGCTCTAATCTCAGACCTCTACTTCCTCTCTCTCTGTGACGTGAGGCCGGTTTCGTAAACATGTGTGCACGTATTTTGGTGTAGTTTGATTGTAAATGTGTGCGTTTGAGCGTGTATGCACAGAGCGGCGGTGGTGTAGTTTTGGCATTCTTCACTGTATTGTTCGCAGCGATCTGTCTTGGTTTTTTATTTGCTCTGAGCCTCTGATTATAAAGTTATCAAAATTAATGGGACGCATTATGTCAAGAACTTCATCAGGACTTACTGACATATTGAAATTACCAGTGCATTTGCATTTACAAAGTATGGTGATTATTATAGTGATATTTATTATAGAATAGAAAGAGGAATAGGAGGAGCTCGTGGCTAAGTAATAACAGCCGCTCGGGTCGATCTATCAGGTTAAGCTACGCTTGCCGGGGTTGGTCCGTGGATGGGTGACCATTTACACATATCGAGACTCCTCCGTGCCTCGGAAAGCACGTTAAGCCGTTGGTCCCGGCTGTCATTTGTGGATCTTTGACAGACATTACGAGTCGTCAGAAGCCCGAAAGTCTGACAACCAGTCTAACCAAGGGGTATCGTATAACCCAGTTACTGGGTTGTGGAGGTCAGATAGGCAGTCGCTCCATGTAAAATACTGGTATTCAGCTGCATCCGGTTAGACTGGAAGCCGACCCCAACATAGTTGGGAAAAGGCTAGGCAGATTGATTCATTATAGAATAGAATACTCTTTATTATGTACACCATAAAAAATACAGATATAAATTAACATAGAGTGACACGATGGGCGGTCTTATCGCTAAAAGCGATCTTTTACAGACAATCTTTGGATGGATTAAATGCTTTTACATACTGGCGCGACGCCGCCGCATTGTTCGCGCTGAAGTTTTCTCAGAAATTATTTTGTTAAGGCCGCATCGCGTCTGTTTGTGGGAGCCTTAAAGCGAGAAGGAGAGATAATACTGCAGGTATCTACTACGCTTTGGAATGGGCAACTAGCTTCATATTTCAGACTGACTGACTCCTTGACAATTCAAAAGTGCCTGTAAATGGTTTAATTGAAATAAATGCTTTGAGTTTGAGTTTGGGTAGATGTGGTAGGTATAGATAAAATCCAGAATCCGTTCCATAAAACTTGGACAGCAAATAGTGCGTCCTCTTAACCACTCAACTTTTGTTTGCCCTTTAGCCGGCCGATAACAATTAAAATTCTATTGTGTCTCGTTAGTACCAGTCGGAGGCATCCAATCCGTTAAAATTCAAAGTAATTTACTGTATAGAATCAAGTTCCTCTTACTTAACAGACAGCTGTGCTGCTGGGGAGTTTGTTGCGCCACTTCTTCTTCTCAGCTAAAGCACTAGGAAGTTAGTGGTGAAGGGTGAGCGTTTTGGGAGACTGTCTTATGTAATTTTGACGTTCGAAAAGAGCTGATTCTCGAGCCTAGTTTGAATAAATGACTTTTGATTTTGAATTTTATTTGTCAGAAATACTGTAGGTAGTCATCAAATACGAGCGATGTGGTCTCTCCCTAAGCATTTTTTTGCTTGAAGGACCATTAGATAACGGTCTTTAGAGCACAAGATTGTCCTGGGTGTTAGGGGATATACTTTTTCTATGGAAATCGCGAAAAAAAAATCTGCTGTTCCATATATTTGTATTCACTTAAATCGACAAAATGTATGGAACAGCAGATTTTTTTGCGATTTCAAAGTTGGTCCCATAGAAAAAGTATATAATAGATGACACCAAACCACTAGTTTCAAGGATAACGGTGTCTACCCTAACACCCTGTATAGTTTTCAACAACTAAAACTACTAGCTATTCCTCTAATCCCTATCCACAAAATTAAGTTCCAACATTATTATGTACCCCTCAAATAAATAATAATTAAGAAACTTTCATATTAGATCATAAAAACGGCAAACAACTTCATATATTAAAGGCCCACCCTACTTCAAATTGCTTAACATGATCCTCCGTCATGCCGAAAATACTGCAGAATTAATCTTGAATTAAATACCTATATGTTAAAGTTGAGGATCGATGCTAGGTCCGTCCTATATTTGGCGAAAACACGATTACATAAAATTGTCTTTATAATTTTTTTTTCCAAAGTTACGTCTAAACCGCTGGTATTAAAAAAATACTTCAAATTAGATCATGAAACATTGTACAATAACTGAACTATTTTTTTTTATAATTACCATTATTTTCACGGTAAAAAGCAATTACCTAAACTATTCGCACTTGAGAGCCGCCAGCACCACACTCCGTGTCGCTCTCACTCAGCCCGCGAGTAGTATGGTTCCAGCGAGATAAAAATTTGAGGTAGGGTAGGGCTTTAACATAATTCTTAATATCAGCTCTCCAAGGAAAACCGTCCGTAATTTAGAAGAGCCTATATCCGTTAATCCGGAATGTTTTCATAACAAGCTCCGGGAAAGTAGATTGGTAGCCTTAACTGGTTTATCTGAACTACCCTAAATAAATTAGATCGATGTAGGATCTAGTAATGTATCCAGGAAACTAATTTAGTTGGATAGGCACGATATGTTAGTACTTTTATTGTATACTAGCTGCGCCCCGCGGTTTCACCCGCGTAAGTCTCGATCCCGTGGTAATATCGGGATAAAAAGTATTCTATGTCCTATTCCAGGTCATGGTCTACCCCTGTGCCAAATTTCATCAAAATCCGTTCAGCCGTTTTAGCGTGAAAGCGTAACAAACAAATAAATAAACAAACTCACTTTCGCATTTATAATATTAGTTAGGATAGTAGTGAATTCTGAATTAATTGGGGACTATGTTCAGCAGAACCCATGTTTTCAGACTGAAATGATTTGGAATTACATTACATCTTCGAAAAACCGACTAGATATAATATATATTTTTTTGGTTGGTATAATGGCGTGTGCTAGCTGACATATGGCTAATAATTAGATTGATGTTTTTTTTTTTGTTCCGTAATATGAATGATTTTGCATACTATTATATAGAATCATTTTTTTTCTAACTAAACAGACAGCTGTGCTGCTGGGGAGTTTGTTCCGCCACTTCTTCTTCCCAGCTAAAGCACTAGGAAGTGGTGAAGGGTGGGCGTTTTGGGGGACTGTCTTATGTAATTTTGACGTTCGAAAAGTGCTGATTCTCAGCCTAGTTTGAATAAATGACTTTTGATTTTATGGTGTATCTTTTCATACACGACATCTCTTAAGTACCTCATCATCTTCCTGCCCTTATCCCATGTTACTTGTGGTCGGCGCAACACGTTTTCTTTTTCCACTCTCCCCTGTCAACCGTCACGCTATCATTTACACATCTCTCTTTCATAGCATTCCTCACACAATCCATACATCTTTTCTTTGGCCTCCCCTCCCGCTCCATCCATTAACATTTATATCTCTTAAGTACCTAAAGCAAGAAAATAAAATATAATTACATGGTGAGATTTTATTCCTTTTAATCCACTTAAGGGGTCATTGTACTCATCATTATGAACAACTTTCACTATGGAAACATCCCTGATATCGCGAAAAAAATCTGCTGTTCCCTACATTTATGTTCGCATAGCTCGCCACAATGATGGAGTCGTGAAAATGACGGAGCTCGTCAAAATGAGGAACAGCTGTTTTGTTTTCCACCGGTGTCAGTAATATCCAAGATAAACACAAAACTCTAAAAGTATTATGAATTAAAAATTCACATTGGTTCACTTGCCCGGATTTGAATCCCCAACCTCGTGCATGAGAGGCATGACCTTAAAACCACTGCGCCATCACGACATCAAATGATATTTAAAGCCGTGTACTGACCGGCGTTACGAGGCGTAATGTACCATTCGCAGCGAGCATGTTACGTTACGCCGTGTGCTAAACTCCGTGTAACATGCGCTCGTTGCTCGCGTGTTCGTGCTCCTTTCCACGTACTGACTGCACGAATGCTCGCTTTGTAACATGTTACATTACACCCCGTAACACCGGTCAGTATACGGCTTAAGAAGCTAATACCAGAATACCTCCCCTGGCTTATAGCCAGACGACATCCAGCAGATTAAGCGACGGATAAAATATTATACGAGTATGAACTGTGAACTAGCCGACTGGGTCGCATTATTGAAAGAGATATTTACTATTCTTGTGTTCACCCCTCTTCATATGAGCGTGAGAACAAAATTGTTGTTTTTTAGAAAAAAACTCTTATAAATTCTTATATAACACGCAATCAGCTGAACGCTGACTTTTTTTAAACTGCGTAGTGCCTATTGTACCTTACATTTATAAATATATATTATATTATTTTATATCATGCTTGTTAGTGATCCTAAGATTTCCATTACTTTTCAGTTTTTACCCGTGAGAACCTGTAATTGGCTCTATGTTTCTTATTTAATTGTTATCCATCTGTAATAGCTGTTGGTTCTCCTATGAATAAATAAATAAATAAATATTTATTTGGAATTGACGTTAAGCCATTGGTCCCGCCTATCATTTGTAGATCTTTGACAGTTCTTACGGGTTGTCAGAAGACCGAAAAAGTGTGACAACCAGTCTTACCAAGAGGTATCGTGTTACCCAGTAACTGAGTTGTGGAAGTCAGACAGGCAGTCGCTCCATGTAAAATACTGGTATTCAGCTGCATCCGGTTAGACTGGAAGCCGATCCCAACATATTTGGGAAAAGGCTAGGCAGATGTTGATTTGGAATTGACTCATTACTAGCATTTATTTGATACCAATATTGAACTATTTTTTTTTTTTTAAACCTACCCCTCTCCTTTTTAGGGTTCCGTACCCAACGGGTAAAACAGGACCCTATTACTAACGCTCCGCAGTCTATTTGTCTGTCTGTCCTTCTGTCATCAGGCTGTATCTCATGAACCGTGATAGTTAGACAATTTAAATTTTCATAGATGATGTATTTTCTGTTGCCGCTATAAAAATAAATACAACAAACGTGATTTTTTTTGGCGCACTTGGCCGGTTTTTTGTATCTGCCGATGCAATATAGGTTTAAGCCTATCTTACTCCCACAATTAAGACTAATAGAACGACACATCGTAATATTAAAATCCATCAAGCCGTTAAGGCTACAAAGCGTGCCAAACAAATTGACTGATACCTAATAAAATGGAAGTACTTTATAAAGATCGAAATCGTCTTAGATATTGCGGGGTACGGGACAACTGAGGCTCGCTGTGCATGCAACTCCAATAGAATACAAAATGTGTGCGTCAGCCTTCCTTTACACTGCTAAACATTAGTAGAATACTTTGACTCAAATAACGAAAATAAACCATCTTTCCATAATCACTACATAATTATTATAAAACAAAGTCCTCCGCCGCGTCTGTCTGCCTGTCCGCGATAAACTCAAAAAGTACTGCACCGATTTTCATGTTGTTTTCAACAATGGATAGAGTGTTTCTCGAGGAAGGTTTTAGTATATAATTTGTCAAGCGGGCGAAGCCGCGTGCACCAGCTAGTAAACAATAAAAAAACAAAAGAAGATTATTTTTATTTCGCATACACCGCGAAACAGTTCGCATCGGCAAGTAAAAGAATCTACATAAAGAAGCAACACGAGAGAATATTTTTTTGGAAACAATCAGTTCATTAAAATGACACAGCATTACACTGGCGGGACATAAAAGAGTGTAAGCTTTTCTCTTTTATTCGCTCGTTCAACATTAACGTTTGTGTACACTTGGGGGCAAAAGAATGGACGTTTCGCGATTCATTCTTTGTGTTTTGCGTTGCGTTTTACTTTGTGCTATTGAATATTGTGAATGTGTATAGCATTTGTAAGGTATGGAAGAAATGTAGAGTGTATTTAAAATAGTTGTTTTATTTGCAACCATTTTAATATAAACAACACAACATTTGCTTAGTTTATAATACTTTCAGAGGCTAAATAGATAAATAAAAATAATGATTTCATATAGATGGGTATGTTCGTATTTTTCAAAACAGTGTAGATAAGGCAAAACTACTAAAAGCCTTCCTAAATAATAAAAAAGTTACAACACGTCGCTCGTAGTCGTCATCGTCGACACATGTTTGTCATTTTTTCTTTTCCCAAAAACTCAGTGTCATTTTTCGTGCACTAAAGCGTATTTATTTCAGGAGAAAGCCTTTCAATTTGCTAAAAGGTTGGCAGAACAAAATGGTTTTAATTTTGGAATGTTACGATAAAAATATGTTTTATATGAAGGTAATGTTATATTTCTTTTTTTTTGTCATATTTATATAATGTATTGGACCAATTGTGAGGGGAAAGAATGCTCACTGAGTTATAAAAATGAAAATACAGTATTGTTGGCACTTACTGACTCTGAATTAATGACAAATAAAGTCTTGTTTCTTTTATATATAGTAAGGGGACTTGAACGGATTGTCCAGGAAAGCATTGCTCTACATAGGAATTCCTCTAAAAGCAATTAATTTCCTGAATTCCCAGCTGTCATTAGCAATTCCTCTAATGTGACACAAAAGTAATTCATAATTTATTTATTTATTTTTAAGGCACCAAGTCCCAATACACAAATAATGTGTGGACCATTTTACGAATCTTCATAGAAAACTGTCAAACAGATGAATTATTTCGTAATATGAAAAGCACGCAGATCATAGTATGAATTGTCAGTTTACGACATTTTACGATGATTCAGTCAGATGGGGTCGGCTTCCATTCTAACCGGATGCAGCTGAATACCAGTATTTTACATGGAGCGACTGCCTATCTGACCTCCACAACTCAGTTACTGGGTAGCACGCTATGATACCCCTTGGTAAGACTGATTGTCAATCTTTCTGGCTTCTGACGACCCGTAACGACTATCGAAGATCCACGAATGACAGCTGAGACCAACGGCACGGAGGGATCTCGGTATGTAAAGATGGTCACCCATCCACGGACCAACCCCGGCAAGCGTAGCTTAACCTGATAGATCGACCCGTGCGGCTGTTATTACGTAGCGAGCTCCTCCATTGCAAGTTGCAATTGCCATTGCAAGTGTGTTACGCGATAATATTCCTCCCGCTCATTTTAAGTCAATTGATTTCAATTCGTAACGACGTTCTGATCCTTTGACGTACCTCGTTGGTCTAGTGATCACAAGCGCTACTGCTGAGTATGAGGTCCTGGGTTCGATTCCCCGGGCCTGGCAAAGTATTACTGTGTTTTTCCATCTGGAATTTCTTAGTAGCAGCCCGGGGTCTGTATTTGTGCCCGGTTGGTGGCAATAGGGTCGCCCCCTATTACATGGGACTTAAACATAACTGACGAAATGTTAGCGTACTGTAGGTGCACATCTGCCTAACCCTTTGGGGATTACAGGCGTGATGTTATCTTTATTCTAGTCCTTAAATCCTGATTCTGAAACTATTCTTGGTCGTTTAACCTCCATAGTATCCATTTAGCACTAACATTGCAGTACGGAACATTGGTGCACGCATACCTCCTAAATTCAGCACAGTCGGTTAAAGCACAGGTAGTAATGGAATGCGTTATATATTGGAGAAACGGAATGCAACAGATTGTTGTGCATTTTGGTTCAATTGTGTACATTACTATGCCCAATATGGCAGAGATAACTGCGTGTATTGCGATCTTGCATACAATTTTAAGATTTCTAGGTCCTGGGTTTAAGGCGGTACCCTGAGCAAAACGCCACCCTAGCCGCCTTTTGTGTTGTTATTAGGAGCTATCTACTAGTTATAAAAATAAAAAAGAATTGTGCATTTTTTTTTTATGGTGTATTCGTTTCAATCAATCTCCTTCCAACGCAACCATAAAAATGAGAAATAATGATAACATGCATCTCCTCGTAAAGTAAACATTAATATTTAATTTTGCTGCTGACACTAATGGATAGACAATTTAATAATGAACATTTTGTAACATTTTTTTTTTTTCAAAATGCCAAATTTTTTTTTTATAAAGACGTTATTCTAAAATATCGGCGTATTTACTACTGTATCTCACCGGGTTTTTCCGTCTGCAAAGATGTAACAAATTCTCAAATTTATTTTGCTCAGGGTACCTACTGATGAACTTTAACCGCCTTAGTAGAAACAGCACTTATCTATCTTATTTGTAATTTACATATTACATCGTAGAATAGGTTAATAAATGTAAGTGCCTAATAGAAAAATACTAATTACTACTATCATCGCTCTTGTTACAAAAACATAGGCAACGGTAGACTGATAGTCTCATTGGCTAATCTTTGACAAACTGACCGCTCAAAGTGCACAGGACGTGTTCAATTGGCTACGCAAAGTGCACAGGACGTGTTCAACTGACTGCTCAAAGTACACAGGACATGTTCAGCTGACTGCTCAAAGTGCACAGGACGTGTTCAGCTGACTGCTCAAAGTGCACAGGACGTATTCAACTGACTGCTCAAAGTGCACAGGACGTATTCAGCTGCCTGCTCAAAGTGCACAGGACGTGTAAAGCTGACTGCTTAAAGTGCACAGGACGTGTTCAGCTGACTGCTCAAAGTGCACAGGACGTGTTCAGCTGACTGCTCAAAGTGCACAGGACGTGTTCAGCTGACTGCTTAAAGTGCACAGGACGTGTTCAGCTGACTGCTCAAAGTGCACAGGACGTGTTCAGCTGACTGCTCAAAGTGCACAGGACGTGTTCAGCTGACTGCTCAAAGTGCACAGGACGTGTTCAGCTGACTGCTTAAAGTGCACAGGACGTGTTCAGCTGACTGCTGAAAGTGCACAGGACGTGCTGAACTTGAGGGATTTGAACAACTTGAGGAGAAAGTAAGACTCAAAGCCAACCAAAACATAATTGAGAAACGTTTAGCTACTACAGGCAGATGATGATTTCGAACAAGCCCCTTCAAAAATGAACCCAGAAACAATATGCTCCTATACCCAACTTCATCATAGCACATAAAAGACGTTATTATTCCTGGTATTATAAATTAAGCCATCAAGTTAACTGCTTTTAAACGGCGACAAAAGGACGAGAAGTCACCGCCATTTTGTATTTAATGACGTCATCCTGTGACATTGTGTTCAACAATGGAATCTAACGACTCGTCGTTTACCCAAATCTGTTTAGATGTTTTTGATGTAGACGTACATAGATATATACGTACGGGGGTCATTAGAATTTCTTTTGTGGTCTGTGGAAGGGTATGTTAATCATCATTTTTTTGTCTTTTTCTACACAAAGGCTGTCAATCCCTTTTTAAGAATTACTGACTTCCGTTGAAGGCCATCATCGCGAGAAAAGCAAGACTTTATTTCTTAAGATAGTTTATCCTATCTTTTGCTTGAATACTGGAAAAAATGTGCGTTTTATTTTTGCACAATAAACTAATTTAATCTGCCTAGCCTTTCCCAACTATTTTGGGGTCGGCTTCCAGTCTAACCGGATGCAACTGAATATCAGTATTTTACGTGGAACGACTGCCTATCTGACCTCCACAACCCAGTAACTGGATAATACGATACCCCTTGGTTAGATTGGTTGTCAGACTTTCTGGCTTCTGACTATTCGCAACGACTGGCCAAGATCTACGAATGAAGGTAACGTGCTTTCCAAGGCACGGAGGAATCTCTGTATGAAATAGATGGTCACCCATCCACTGACCGACCTCGGCTAGCGTAGCTTAACCTGATCGATCGGCCTGTGCGGGTGTTATTACTTAGCTACGAGCCGCTTTCCCTCCTCCTCGAATTTAGCTAGTAAAATAAAAAATATTGCAAGTAAACTTTAAATAAAATACTCATTCGACATTACCTACACAGATATCTATATTAGACTCTCTTCAGACAGTACCCACTTTTATCCCCGTTCCTCTTAAGTAAGTCTTCGAAGCATCTCCCACAATACACCGTCGTGCAGTGTGCCGGTAACAGATTGGCTCACATTTAGCTCAATACGGCACGCCGCACAGACGCAACTTTAATAATAGCGCGTATTTGTCAAGTGAGCGGCGAACCTTAGTCGTAGGATGTAGTAAGTAATCCGGGTAGCGGGAAGGATATAGGAGCTTCGCTAAATGTTGACTAGACATGCAGCTAAAACCAGTCCCAGTTAAAATTGGTAACGTTCTTGTAATAAAGTCGGAAATTGTTAAAAAATACAATAGAAGTAGATATATTTAATAACCTATTCCGCTTAACTATTCTACGACTATTTGGATTTTTATCTTGTTTTTATTTTTATATTTTTTCGTTCTCAGTTAGTTTTATCGATGGTATGGCAATTTGAGAACTTTATGCGGCCTACCCAAATGTCCTTTCTTTGGTATTGTCCGTCGAGTCGTTGAGCTCCTTAAGTTCAGAGTTGAGCTCCACTATTACTGACAAATGCTTACACTGACTGGACAGGTCCACTCAAATCTGTGTGGTTCTTTCCTCAAAAGACCATTTCAGACTCTAATCTAGATGGTCCTCATATGGCCTGACCAAGATTATGTCTGGACTTTAAAAAAGACTGTGACCTCTGAGTTTGTTTCGGCCTTTCTTTTCAGAGTAGTAAGATAGGAAACGCCGACCTCATCTAGCTTATTTATAATATTTTTTAATATGACGTGTAAAAGTGATTCCAATATTCTATTTACAGAATAAACAATTTCATTTCATTTCATTTATTTCATTCCTCATGAGTCATAAAAAACCCTGTAAGAAATCGACACGTGTTTCACCTCTCAACGAAGCATCCTCAGAATGACGATTAACCTGTCGCGAACCCGAACACGACGTGTTGCCACGCCGAGCGCCGTACGCGGAGATATTTTATAAGGGAATTCCACAAAGTCAAGCCTGAATCAATTAACTAGGTAATTGTTTACTTCTTCCTCATCCTCATAGTCATCCTCCATAGAGAAGGATCATCCGACCAGACGGGTGTTATGTATGGTGGATTGGTGGGTTAGGTACTGACGATTGTTGGTGGGTTCCTATATTGTATAAGTTTTTCGCGCACGATATTAGGTGCGATCCGTAGTTCGCATATAGCGTTGTAGATGTCACCAGAATAATAGAAAAGTATAGTATATAATCCTCCAGACCGTATTTTGGCTACGGCAGCCAATTTTAACGGAGTCTAGCCTTCGGCTCGGGAGATATTATACTGCACAAGTGTGTGCGCAGACACAGGTGCACTCTCTCTTCCCTCACTCTCATAGTCCGATGGGACGGCAATCCGACACGACTGGAGAGAGATCAGGCGCAGGATCAACGGCTTAACGTGATTTCCGAGGCACGGGGGTATCACACCGCCAACTTCCAAACTCCGGGCTGTTACTAAGAAATGTCTAATAAAAAAAACCCAATAACACTTTGCCCGAACCGGGAATCGAACCAGGACCAGGTTCAGCAGTCGCACTTGCGACCACGAGACCAACGGGGCAGAAAAGTATAGTAGTAGAAGTAGGTAATATTAAAAAATATTCATCCCGTTTTCTCAAACTTAAGATACCGCATCTACTCGATTTACATCCCCCAATGATATATTCGGTCTGTGTGCCTCACTGAAGGCATTCCACTACCGACCCCTTATAAGGCCACATAAGGCGATCGTTCAAAATGCCAGCGGTTGGAGTTTTGCTGGCAACTGGCACTAGGTGTCTGAATAGGAGCATCTATCTTGTTTTGTGATACGTGCAGTGTAGCCTTCTTGTGGTTGGTTCATATTGTTGGAAGGAAAAGGATTGATCAAGGGGTAAAGGCTCCCACAGAAAGAAGCGACGTGACAGCACGACGCGACAGCACGTCGCGACAGCACGACTCGACAGCATGACTCGACAGCACGACTCGACAGCACGACTCGACAGCGCAACGCGACAGTGCGACGTGACTCTAGACTCGCGACAATCTAAGAAGTCCGTTTTGACAGCTATATAAATGGTTTGTGTAGCGATGAAAAAAAAAATTGGTTTCTTATGAACTGATTCTCAAGACATATTGATTGAAAAACTGATTCTCAAGGCTTAACGTTTTATTACATGTACGAGAACGAAACGTCACAACGGACTTCTTAGATTGTCGCGAGTGTAGGAGAACAATTTCCATGAAGTTTTCATAGACATTGTTGTACTAGAGTCGCGTCGCGCCGGAAGCCTTAAGTAGTCGTCAAAATGGCTTGGAGGTTTACATGGGTTATAGATTCAAACCTTACTGGAACTAATCGGGGCTCCCTCTCTATAATATTTGTTTGATCTGAGGGCCAAGTCAAGTGACAAATTGCTTCGAAAGCGTTTCGTATTTCTACAACGACTTTCAACAGGATTGACATCAGCTTTTAGATAGCTTATATCAGTCATACACATTTCTGCCTTTTCCATCATCGTTATAGCTGATAGAATGTCACTTTGTCTAGGGCCTCTGAAGATCTTACATTCTTGGCAATTTACGCCCGCTGTGCTGTAGGTACACTTTGAAAATGTTCACCTTATACTTTTTAAATTGACATGAAAAATTTGTTCAGGTGCTCATGAGCGCCCCATTAACAAAACCGATGGGCTGTTATTTCAAACTACTATAAACTTTAGAACCTCTACTTTGTTTATGAACGTACCTTACAATCAAGTTTCTCAGTTTCTAATTAGTTTCTATTTATTCAAAGTATCAACTTCCATTACCTAGAAATTTAAGTAAACAGACTAGAAGTCTATTTGTGAATCAATCGTCTTGAAGTCTTGACTAACTTATTACCGCCGATTCCTATAACTTACCGACCGCTCATCATCATCTAGTCTTTTCCCAACCAAGTTGGGGTCGGCTTCCAGCCTATCCGGATGCAGCGAAATAGCAGTATTTTACATGGAGCGATTGTTTATCTGACCTCCACAACCCAGAAACTGGGTAATACGATACCCCTTGGCGAGGCTGGTTGTTAGACTTTCGGGCTTCTGACGACCCGTAACAACTGTCAAAGATCCATAAATGACAGCCGGGACCAACGACTTAACGTGCTTTCCGAGGCACGGCGGAGTCTCGATTTGCAAAGATGGTCACCCATCCACGGACCAACCCCGGCAAGCGCAGCTTTACCTGATGGATCGAACCGTGCGACTGTTATTACTTAGCCACGACTGTATTTCTGAACTTCGAAGTTCAAAACACCGATGCACTGTATTTATAAAGTTTATGAGTACGACTTACGGGAGTTAGAATGTACGCTATGACGAATTACTTAATGGAGAATGTTCATGAGCCAGCTCCTTACGAACTTACGGACCGTTATTGGTTAAAATTAAGACTTGCCGAATGAAGCAAAGCGGCAACGGTGCGGTTTAAAAGAAGATGTAGTGACATAAATTGAAAAGAATATGCTTAGATGGAATGGTCATGCTGAGAGGATGAATTAAAGGTGACTAACAAAAGGTAAATAAAGCAGATGTGAGTGAAAACGCAGGGAGGAGACGCCCTAGGAGGACAATAGTGACCTTATTGATGATGTTCTTCAGAAAGGTCAGGTGCGTAGTGCTCGCAACCGGCGCGCGTGTATGACCAGATGTGTGAACGTAAACGCAGCAAAAGGACTATGTAAGGATCGTAGCAGGTACCGTTCTGTAGTTTCTGCCTACCGAATGTGAAAAAGGCGTGAGTTTATGTGTGTATGTAAGTAATTAATTTAAACTCTCGCTTTCTTATCAAGGGGCCAAGCAGAAACTACAGACGAGAAAACACAGAAGTGTATGTGTGAATTTATATAGAATCAAAATTGAAGTTATGTAGATTCAAAATTCAACATCACATCATGACGCCTGTTTTTTTTTTCCGAATGGTTAGGCAGAGGTTTACGGATGTATTATACGGATGTAGATATATTACGGCTGTTATGTAAAAGGAACAAACTGAAAAAACAAATCCAATACAAGAGATCACAGAAGTGACAAAAGACATCCTAATTCCGACAAAAAGCAGAAACATTCGCATCGACAGTAATAACAGCGGGAAAACACGTCGCCATGTTGTTTTGTGTGACAGCTGTCAAATTACTACATGTCCGTGAAGCCAGCTATGTCACTTGTGTCAGTGCGTCGTGATGTACAAGTTGTGTTTTTATATAGATATTGTAAATACATATTTCTGTGTGTAGAAATAAAATTGTTTTTTTTATTTTTTTCATTACCGACAGAAGCAACGGCTTCTTGGAAGGTTATCCAATATTGAGTTTGTTGTTGTATATTACGAATATACAATGAAATTTTGCAGTCAAGATGTAGTCTAGGTAGGTATCTAAATTTTTTAAATTTTCAATTTGGATTAGGCAATAAAAATTATTTAACGTGTAGGGTACATAACGCATTCGTATTTTTTTTCGGAGAGCTATATTTTTTTATCTGTAGGTAATAGTTTATAAATAAAAACCAAATATACTTACCTCATTATTATTCAAGAATTGTATCGTCTCTTTAATATACTAAGGAAACCGGATCTCAGCAATAAATCATAAAAATATTACAACAAAGTAAACATGATATACCAATTACAATTAAATTGAAATATAATCAATACTCTGAATCTTGATAATTCTACTCGAATTTAAAGACTCTTGCCGTGCTAACTTCAACTCTATCTCAAAGACAAAAGGTTTGTTATCGAAATTTATGTTCGATGGTTGTAGATGTCTTGCTGTGCTAACTTCAACTCTATCTCAAAGGATCAAGGTTCGTTTTCAGTGTGTGTTAATTTTCGATGGTACCTAGTAGATGTTGGTGTTTCACGATCCATTGGAGCTGCTAGAGGTTTATTAATTGACTAGGTTTTGCACTCGGTTTTTCTTCGGTTTTATTGGAATATTGGTTGTGTTCAGTAGGTATGGGTAGAAATTTTATTAAATGACAATTATGCTTTGATATTAGTTCCTTTACAAAATAAATATATCGGTTCCTCATCGTCATCAAACATCTCCTTTAAAAAAAAAGGTAAAAGGAGACGTTTCGTTTTTGTATGGGACTCCGGCCATAACATGGTACATCTTATAAAACCTGTAAAACGAACCCCTGAATACAATAAAGGCTTTTTTTTCTTCATAATATTTGATATTTTCAGGCACTTATTATAAACTGAAAATGTTTGACGTTTGTCAAGAGAAATACGCCTATGAGACGAATGAATTTATGTACTTAAGTGTAAAAAAATTGCGATTGAAAAAAGTCATTAGATAAAATAACGATTCAGAACTCATCATCATTATGTATTTTCAAAATCAGTGCCTTGTATCATCGTCTCTTGCAAGAACAGAAGGACATTTCCCTTAATTTTTAAGATCATTCGCATACCAATCTCATTGTTCGCAATCTGTCAAAAATTCAATCAAATTACCAACCTTTTTGACAGATTGCGACTTGAATATGAACGTTTTTTAAGTATGAAAATTGGCCTTCAATTGAATACTTAGGGAAGTATATAAAAGAAAAATGTCCACAGTAAATAGTAGTACTTATCACTAAACTGATACGGAAACCATCCGTTCGGAAATGGAGGCACTCTCGCTTCCAGAAAGCGATTTATATCTTAACTATAGCTTTTGAGTGAGTTTGTTTGTTACGCTTTCACGCTAATACGGCTAAATGGATTTGGATGCAATTTGGCACATGAGTAGACCATGACCTTAGTTAGGGCATAGGGCTTCTTTTTATCCCGGTGAGAAGATTTTCGCGGACGGAAGCTAGTAAAGAATACTGTGAAAAATCTACTTATCCATGAAAATATAAAAAACAGCCAGACATAAAATTCGTTAGCAGATCTTCGCTAAGTCTCGAAAACGAGATGAGGAATCTTCCGATCGGAAATCGACGGCCTCTTGCTTTGGAAACCGATTTATACCTTTATTCCCTCAGCCTTCACACTCCACCGACCAACTGGTTCATTCACTCACTCTTCCGGTGATTTGTTCAGTCAGCTTCGGTTTTTGATTCGTTGATTCATTCGGTCATGTGGCTTATTTGAGTTCATTTCCTCGGTTAACTTATTTATGGTTAGATTGAACTTTTGAGTTAATCTTGGAGTTAAATATAATGAACTTGTTGAATGCCATTAACTATCTTGAAGGGGAGAAACCTACCAGTGAAGTAACAAATGAGCAATTACTCTTTTGATATGAAAATGGAAAACATATCAAAAGAATTTAAGGCCAAATAATAATTTAGCTACGCTTGCCGCGGTTGGTCCGTGGATGAGTGACCATCTTTACATACCGAGATCCCTCCATGCCGTTGGTCTCAGCTGTCATTCGTGGATCTTCGATAGTCGTTACGGGTCGTCAGAAGCCAGAAAGATTGACAATCAGTCTTACCAAGGGGTATCGTAGCGTGTTACCCAGTAACTGGGTTGTGGAGGTCAGATAGGCAGTCGCTCCTTCTAAAATACTGGTACTCAGCTGCATCCAGTCCACCCCAACATAGTTGGCTTGGCAAATTATGATCAAAAGAATTTGGTAAACTCTACCCATTTATATTTATTATACCTTTTACAGGCAATTTTGAACTGCCAAAGAGTCGGTCAGTTAGTCAGAAAGCCCATTCCAAAACGTAGATCTCTATGGAGAAGAACGGGCGAGAAACTCCAAAGAGACACTTTTAAATATAGATATAAAACTCCTGGGTACAGTATTATTGTTGCTTCTATATATGAGAACAATGTTAAACAACAAAAAATCAAAAACAATACGAAAGATAAAATTAAAAATAAGCCCCGGCAGATAAGAGATGGCCAGTCTCAACAGACGGCGCCCGTTCACGAACATGACACGTGGATCAGCACCATCCAGCTCAACCATTTTGTAGGGAACCGAATGATCCAACACACGTGCCACCATCAGCGAGACATTTAAGTGAGCATGACATACTCTCATCTCCATGCTCTTTCAAGTCAACATACATCATGATATGTATATATCACCATATTGAAGAATGATTTGATCGACATGCAAGTTAACAACTGTGTTACCCTAGTGAAGTGCTAGTTTGCCAAAGTTGTTATTCTACACTTTATGTTAGTGGTTACCAAACTATTTATGACATTGAATAAACATGTTTTCAAACTGCAAATGGGTCAAAACCATGGATATACGATTTATGATGTAAGATCGTTGGGTTCAAACTCAAACTCATAGCAGTTATTTCAATTAAACTAGTTGCAGGCACTTTTGAACTGTCAAGGAGTTAGTCAGTCAGAAAGATGAAGCTAGTTGCCCATTCCAAAGCGTAGTAGGTTCCTATGGAGGAGACGACAGCTGACGAAGTTTTTCTACACCATGAGTTGTGCTTTAAAAACGAAATATGCAGGTTTTCAACACAAAAACTAGAGGTTTTTAATTCTCCGAGCGACAAGAAACTTTTACTTGATAAAATACGAAATCTTCGAAGAAAATTGTGACCGTAGAGAGCGGCTTCATTTATATCAGTTAGTTTTAATTCCAGTGGAGGAGCATTAAGCTGTGAGTTGATACTTCAAGCTTGGCAGGGACGTTGGCACGACTCACTGGATTCAATTTATTTGTTACTGACTACGGGAATATAGTTCTGTTTATTTTATTATTTACTAGCTTTTTCTGAGGAGCTCGTGGCTAAGTAATAACAGCCGCACGGGTCGATCCATCAGGTTAAGCTACGCTTGCCAGGGTTGATCCGTGGATGAGTGACCATCTTTACATACCGAGACACCTCCGTGTCTCGGAAAGCACGTTAAGCCGTTGGTCCCGGCTGTCATTTGTGGATCTTTGACAGTCGTTACGGGTCGTCAGAAACCCGAAAGTCAGACAACCCGTCTTGCCAAGGGGTATCGTATTACCCAGTTAGGTTGTGGAGGTCAGATAAGCAGTCGCTCCATGTAAAATACTGGTATTCAGCTGCATCCGGTTAGACTGGAAGCCGACCCCAACATAGTTGGGAAAAGGCTTGGCGGACTAGCTTCTGCCCCGACTTCGTTTGCGTAACGTTTCTCGTTTTAACATATAACATAATATCCTATGACACTCAGGGATAATGTAGCTTCTCATTAGTGAAAGAATTTTCGAAATCAGATCAGTAGTTCCCAAGATTTGCCCCTACATACAAACACAAAGATCCAAGAATGACAGCCAGGACCAACGGCTTAACGTGCTTTCCGAGCCACGGGGGTACCTCGGTATATTAAGATGGTCACCCATCCATGGACTTACCGCCGCAAACGTAGCTTAACCTAATCGATCAACCCGTGCGGCTGTTATTACTTAGCCAGGAGCCCCTCCCTTCAAGAACGTACCCATTACATACAAAACACCGAATACTAAACAGAAACTAATCTGAATTTTAAACAGGACAGCTCAAAATATTAATATTTGGTGACCAACTTTACCAATGTTTTGCAACGAGATTTCCAACAAATATAACGTGCAATAAAATGGTCAATTTCAGTAAACCGCACTCAAAAGCCATTGCCCAAGTTAAAATAAATTAATGTGTTATTTCCATCCACGAAAAATAAATTGTATTGATATTTATCAACAAGTACTTTAACAAATTGAATTTCAGGTGCATAAATGAAAAAATATATCATGTAATTTTTACGCCAAACGATTTTACTTTTATTTTATTTTTTTAAATCCAATGGCATTTCATTGATGAGGAAAATGTCGTGAGGAAAGTTTTCGAGTATGAATGAGGATAGCTGCTATAGGAGTAGGGGAAGACCAATGAAACGATGGATGGACTGGAATGACTACTGAGATGACGACTAATAGAAAAGTATGGAAGAAAGGGACATGTTGCGCCGACCACAAATAAATTCGTATAAGGGATAGGCAAATAAAAATAATTTCATTAAAATAGTATGCAATAAAAGGGCCTTCACAAATGGCGATACTTAATAAATAATATCCGGGCGGATTCCCGGCCACCATAGGCGCGGGCTTGCGGACGGCGGGAAATGGGTAGCTCGCCGTCCGATAAGGACCAGGCCCGGGTCGATGGTGCGTCGTGTTCCACGCGCGCCTCAAAGACATGTCAGCACAATTGGCGGGGTACGCTAGGACCGATGCCTGCCAGGGTTGACGGAAAGTCCGAAAGGGATACCGGGACCTTCGCCACAGGCAACTGAAGGAACACGGGTGGGTTTTAGTCAGTAAAAGTCTGACACGCCCTTCCGCTCCGCTCAGAGCGGGAGAAGTCATTAGATGATTTCCGACCCTCAAAAAAAATTAAAAAAAAATCTATTTTAATGATTTTTTTTTAATTTTTTTTGAGGGTGCAATAAATGGCAATTTCGTTAGGTATATCTATGATCATAGATTTATGATCTATGATCATGGTAGTGTAATACCCACTTATATCATAGAAATAATAATAATCGACTCCTCAAGTGACCAGCAGGCGTAGCATGAGCACTGTTTTGTCGACGGAAGAGTAGACAAAGATGACGTTTCGTGTAGACAGTACGACGGCAGCAAAGTAGAAAGAGCCAACTGCACATTTTACGAAATTCACTCTTTTACTTAATTCTTCAAATCTTCTTAATTTGTTCAAATGTGTGGAATATAATTAGATGTCATGAACTAAAATTCGAACCAAAACCTCGACTTCAGTTACAAAACAGTACTGTATTTTTATATTTTCTTTAGCTTATATCTGGAAAATGGTGGGTCCTATCGCAAAAATAATGAAAATTTCGACTCCCTTCAGGAAATCCATAAACCCCTGAGGCCATCCTAAACCCATACATGTTGGTAATTTTTTTATTTATTTTTTGCCTATTTTCCATACAATATGTGAAAAATTCCATAAAAAAACACGTAGAAGGTGATGTCGCTGCGCGCCTCCGGCTCTAAAAAAATCACGGGGTATCACAGTTTTGCGTTCAAAAGGATCCCTTAACCGTTTATACTTTGTGGCCGTCGAGTAGAAAGTTTTCTACTGGCGATTCCAAAATCAAATTGTTTTCACTACTATAGACAAATGTCAGACTTTGACAGTTTGAGTAGAAAACTTTCTTCGGAAATAGTCTACATGTTTAAAGACCTAGACAAAGATCGCTGGAAACGAAAGACAAAATGACAGATTGTAGAAGGATTTCTACAGTGCGATGTCAAATATGAAGAAACGAAATGTCACTTTGTATAGAAAAAGCTATGTCTATTCTTCGTAGAGATAGAAAGCGTCATGCTACACGTGCAGAGAGAGGGCTGGCCAATTTTTTGGCCAAAGAATCAGCATTGCCGTTCAACGTGGCAATGCTGCCAGCCTTTTGGGCACTTTTCCTGATGACAGCGATGCGAACGAATTTTTTGATGCGCTTTGATCATTTCCCTCCCTTTCTTTTTAAACTTGTACATAATTATTATTATTAATTTAAGTCAGTAAGTAGTTGTATTACATTTTATATGGACAAAATTGTATAGAAATAATTCAATCATTCATATTCCCAATCACTTCAATCAAGAAAATTCGTTTTTCAAAATTAATCACTCAATGACGAATTTCACACCTTTTGTTCAGGGAATGAGTAAGTTAAAGGACTGAAATAAACTCAATCACTCATTGAATGAGTGAATGAAAGGGAAAGTTGTTCAGTTCTATTTCAGTTCTATTAATTAATTGATGTAATGGTTTTCGCACAAAAGATTGTCATCGTAATTTAAGTGCGAAAACATAATTGTATTTGTAATACAATCAATTTGAACATGAAATGTCAATTCTAATTAATATACCCTAACTAAGTACAAAAGGGTATTGTTAAGTTATAATTAAAATGTCGGTGCTGTCCTTATTGCTAATAGCGCTATTAGAGTCACTTTCACCTTCAAAACAATGAAAAAATAAATGCAAATCTTTGTATGGTTTCTACTCACAACTGCACCGTAATAAGGGTATGCAGGTGACGATTCATGAACAGGGGTATCTGAATTTGCTTAACTTCTTTGAGGCGAAAGTGCCACTACCCCGCGAAATTCAAACTTTCATAAGAGTGTGATTTTAAAAGTTGGCAACGTCGCATATATTTCGCTGTTTTGATTATTTTCGCAATATTACTGTATGGAACTATGAAATATCACTAACTAACTTACTAGAATATTAATAATGAATTACAATTATAACACTGAATTTAAGTTGTAACCGGTTTTAGATGTAAAAAAGGCATTTGGAAAGTTTCCAAATCCTTTTTTACAACTAAAACTAAATATTCGGTGTTACGATATTATTTATTGCATTTCATAATCAATACTTTGGTCCACTAGTTAGCCATATTTCATATTTCCATACAGTAATATAGCCAAAGTTGCCCACTAGAATAAACGCTGTTAATTTTTTTTGGTTGAACGATTGAGAATTTCTCACATTATAAATTACGCGATCATTTTTGTTCAAGAAACAGAGGCCAGACAGACAAAGTGACATTCTATCAGCGATAACGTTGATGGAAAAGGCTAAAATGTATAGTACTGACATAAGCTATCGAAAAGCTTATGTCAATCCTGTTAAAAGTCGTTGTAGAAATACGAAACGCTTTCGAAGCGATTGTCACTTGTCTAGGCCCCCTGGCCAGAAAATCCAGTTCAATTGCATTCAATATCAGTAGCAGAACACGTAGATACTCAAACAAATAGCTTTTTCGTTCTACTCGGGTGGCCTGTGGGTGAAACATACACAGGGAACCTACAGAGCCCTCGCACCCAGTACAATAACGCTTTAAGGATGCTGCTGGGGCTGTCGTGGCGGTGCAGCGCATCTGGTATGTTTGCTGAAGCGCGTACGGATGGCTTTCAAGCCATCATGCGCAAGAAAGCGAACTCCTTGCTGCACCGTCTACGAAGAAGCAGTAACAGCATCCTAAATGCCAATGCTGCCCGTTTTGACTGTCCTTTCCAAAATTTGTGGATAAGGACAGTCATAGGCATCAGTTAGGCATAGGTACTAACAATACTATCATAATTTTAGGTACAATTATTCCGTTACTAACTGTGTGGTTATATAACCAATATGGAGTTTTGCCTCTGAATAAATTAAATAAATAATAATAATAACACCAAGTATTTGTAAACTCTGTTAATACACTACATACACTGATTCAAAGTTGAAACAAAGTTCGATGCATGTGCAGACGTGAACTAGTCCCATTCAGTTCATTTACTTCTGTTAAAACTAACGTATACATTAAATTAATGAATTTATTATGCGCTTTGCACGCTTTTAGTTAGAATCTGAGTTCATTAGACGAAATAGTTTGTTCTTTTACTTCATTTACGAGTTATATTCTAAGTCTTGATTTATCAAAAGTTTATGGTTTATTTGAGAGGAATGTTTTGATTTTTTTATTTCATGTTTAGCTGTTTGCTGCTGCTCGCGAGGACCCTAATTCTTTTTCTAAAATAAAATAAAATTATATGAATACAATAAAATAAAAATATAACCTAAGTTACTACTTATAACATCAGCTATTTGCCAGTGAATGTCACGTCAAAATCGGTCCAGTCTTTCGGAGATTAACCGGAACAAACTGATAGGCAGACAGACACACAAAGTTTTTTTTTTTCCTCTGCTTAACCCTTCGGGGAATACAAGCGAGATGTTTATGTGAGCTTGCTCGCCTCGTATAAACAAGGTGCACTAAACTGTTGGTTCTACCTCCAACTAGGTTCTAGCCTTAACTGAACATTTAAGTTGTAATAAGTTCAGCTCTTAGCAGCGCAGACACCTGGGCGCAATTTGTGTTGATGAGTGCAGTACGTAGGTACCTACATAAGTACGGTACGTACCTAAATGAGTAGAATTTAGTAAGTTTAGTTAAGGGGAAGGATTCGGTGCCGGTTTCATACAAAATAATTTTCTTAAAAGTTCGAAAAATAAAGCTTGGCAAACACACTTTTCGAGTTTTTATTTGTTGTTTAGATGCATAATGAGCTTATAATATTCCCACTGTTGGGACGCAGGCTTCCTCTCTGTGAGAGGGAGAGGGCCGTAATCCACCACGCGGGCCCAGTACGGGTTGATGGATGTCACATATCTTCAATCTGTGACGCTTCAATCTGTCGATTTCTTACAGGGTTTTTTAGGACTCTTGAAGAATAGTCAAGCGGAATAGGTTAGTAAATATATCTACGTCTATTGTATTTTATAAAGGATTTCCGCAAAGTCACGCCTGAATCAATTAACTATCTAGACAAGCTGGTTTCCTTACGATGTTTTCTTGCACCGTTTTGAGAGTAGTGTTAATGAAATCATCATCATCTGCCTAGCTTTTTCCCAACTATATTGGGGTCGGCTTCCAGTCTAACCGGATGTAGCTGAATACCAGGTTTTTTGAATAGAGCGACTGCCTATCTGACCTCCACAACCCATTAACTGGGTAATAGGATACCCCTTGGTAAGACTGGTTGTAGTGTTAATGAAATATATTACACAAAGAAAAGTGGTTTCGAACCCACGACCTATTACTGCTCAACTGCTCAATGAACAACATAAGTATTGCTAAACCGCTACAAGAAACGATGCAGCAATTCAATTTGCCAGAAGAAAAACTTGAGATTGCTTCACAAACAGGATAATTAATAGCAAATTGAATCTGCTTCAAAAATCTTCTGCAAAAAAAAATGTGCTATAATATTGAGATTTTTGTATGAACCTGCACCGACACAACACCTTAAGTAATGAACCGGTTTGTAATTTGATGTGTCGGAACTTAGAACTATATATGTTTTGGAGTTATGTAACTAAGCTTGATATTAACGTTAAATTAGATTCTAGGTAAGAACACGCCATATATTCTTGTCAGTCTAACGTTTCAGCGAAAAATAAGCCTAAAATTTCGCGAATAGTCCGAAACTAGTCGTAAATTCTGCCTCGTGGTCGCAAGCTACTGCTGAACATGAGGTCCTGGGTTCGATTCCCAGGTCGGGCAAGTGTTATTTAGTTTTTCTACTGGAATTTCTCAGTAGCAGCCCGGAGTCTAGATTTGTATTAGCTAGCTTAATTACCACTTAATTACCAATTCGGCTCGCGCGTGGTTTGTCACAATTCCATACCGAAGCGAGTCCTGACTATACTGCAAGCTTAAAATCAAATCACAGGTAAACTATCCTAACTGACTTTCGACACTAATTGGAATTGAAATCAAAGCAATATTGTATTCATTGAAGTCTGACGTTATACAATAGTGAGATTAGTTTAGGTTACGATAGAGTCAGAGAAATTCTAATTGAAATTAGTGAACAACTGACGTTAGATTACTTTGTTCCTTTCGATTTAAATCGTCGTGTTGACGTAGCCTCGGACTTCAATTCTCTACAAAAAACAAAAAAACGTTAAAAAACATAAGTATAGTATAGTTTGACCGAAACCGCTGCACCGTGCCTTAGGTAGGTGCGCGGTGAGACGGGGGGCAGTACAGGCCGCTCATTCGTCAACGCTCACGGCGTCCCGCTACTGATTCGGCAACGCTCACGGCGTCCCGCTGCTCATTCGTCAACGCTCACGGCGTCTCGCTACTCATTCGTCAACGCTGCCGCCTCACCGCGCATTCGAAAGGCGCGGTACAACGGTCTCGGTCAAGACCTCGTAATCTCTTCATCGCTCTATAGTTGAATTTCAATTGCACCTCTCAAGTCAATTTGCCTTTGTGACTTTGGAAATTGTTGCCAAAAGTTTTAATGGACTTATGAGATCGACTATACAAGACCTCAACAAGAATTATGACAAAACAAAGACTATGCTGTTGAAAGAAACGACTCTACTGAAGTAAAATACATTTTAACACACTTTACGAGATAGATAAGACAAGATACACCCGAAAATTCTGTTTCTATACTATACATCCGTCATTTTATATTCGGAGATTCTAAACTTTTTTTGAAAAATTAATCGAGTTCCTTCTGTAGTAAACATTCTAAGTGGAATCAAACGGGACAGACGAACCTCGCGCGGGATGCGGGCGGCGCGTAATCCGCTTAAGCCGATTGTGTCATCAGTATCACTGAATAACTTGTCTGGAGGTCGTTCAAAGGGGCGCGTGTAACGTGACTAAATTAAAAATTAGTTGACACAATAATCGGCGCGAGCCAATTTCGTCTCGTAATCCGCGCGGGATTCGCCTTAATTTGACCAAAAATTTAATATTTATAATATGTATTAAAGTATCATTTATAATATAATTATATTTTTATATATTTTATTCATATACCTACACATCACCATCATTTGTCTAGCCTTTTTCCCAACTAAGTTGGGGTCGGCTTCCAGTCTAACCGGATGCAGCTGAATACCAGTATTTTACATGGAGCGACTGCCTATCTGACCTCCACAACCCGGTAACTGAGCAATACGATACCCCTTGGTAAAACTGGTTGTCAGACTTTCGGGCTTCTGAAGACCCGTAACGACTGTCAAAGATCCACGAATGACAGCCGGGACCGACGGCTTAACGTGCTTTCCGAGGCACGGAGGAGCCTCGGTATGTAACCGGGTGTCTCGTTGTGTGTTACCCATCTTCGGATCAACCCCGGCAAGTGTGACTTAACCTCATGGATCGACCCGTGCAGCTGTTATTACTTAGCCACGACCTCCCCGAACGCCCTAAACGACACCAAAACGTAAAAATAATGCCACATAAGGGGCTTATTTTTATTCCTTTCCTAGTTCCATTTACCATCCCAGAAATGCCTACCAAAACAAGAAACCATATTAAAACAAACAGAAATAATAAGCACGTATTACCGATCCACCAGACCAGCCCAGTGACCACGTCCCATATAAATCCATACTCCCGATCTGGACATAAAGGCAGATAATAAAATAAAACATTACAGTTGCCCTAGAAATGTCGGTGTCAGATCGTTGTGACCATGAATTGGGAGTTATAAAAGGGATTTACATTATTTTCTTCAGATGACAGCTTGTCAAAGAGTAGGTACTTCGACGACTTAGTGTCCTTTAGTTTTTTTACCGACTACGGCGAAGCAAAAAGGAGGGTGATAGTATGTATGTATGTTCATCTGTTTCCTCATATCTTCTAAACTACTCATAACAATTTGACAAATGATTCTTGTCATCAGCTTTTAGAGATACCAGTTATAATAGCCACTGGCAGAATCATAATAGGATTATGAATATTCGTTAAATGTCACAAACAATTCATAACAAATTATCTGCATGCAATTCATCTGTTTGACAGTATTACATGGATATTCGTAAACTGGTCCACAAATTATGAATTGCTACAATGAAATTTAATGTTAAATTCAAATTAATTAATTTAAATTACGGTAATTTTATTTACGTCATTTTCATGCAGCAATATTTGTACACCAAATAATTATGAATTGAATTGAGTAGGTACATTAACATTATGATTCACCATTTTGTGTCAAATTAGACGAATTGCTAATGCTCTGCTGGGAATTCAGTAAATGAATTACTTTTAGAGGGATTGTTAATGTGGCTGTTAGGCCCCCAGATGCAGTTTTACGTCCGTATTCCAAAACGTCAGCACCAGCTCAAACAAGTGTAATAAAAATCTCTGCATGTTGGTTGGCCTATATTTCGCAAATAACGTGACAAGCAACACTATTTACTGTCGCACTCCGAGAGCACATCTAACGGTTTATTGCGCTCTAGAGAGAATTCTCAGCGTTTAAATTCTTGAAGATATTCTTGAAATTATATTCGTATTTAGAATCCAAACTGGACCAGGTTCCTTTTAGAAGCTATATTTTATTGCTTTTCTTACTGTTGAGAAGATATTCCTATGCGTATACTCACGCCTTCTTCCTTGGAGGTAGGCAGAAACTAGAGAACGCTACCTGCTGCGATCTTTACATATTTCTTTTGCTTCGTTTACGTTCATACAACTGGTCATACACGTCAAGGACAAGTGCGAAGTACTCGCAGCTGGCGCGGCGTACGTGTATACGCACGCCGGTTGCGAGCACTACGCACTTGACCTTTCTGAAGAACATCACCAATGAGGTCAGTAAGGTGGGTTTCAGCAAATAGTATTATTATGATATTTTGGTATTTATAACGGGTGTAAAAAGACACTTTTAACGAAGCCGAAAGTCACTTGTTATTCCCGTCATTGTGATCATTTTTTTTGTTTCCACCTGATAACCCTCTGGTTACGGAGATATTGAAGGTCAAAGTTCCAACTTTTTCAGACGTTTTTTAAAGAAAGCAAGTTTTAAATGTTATATCTTAATTTATCTACACCCATGCTATAAATCCTCTATAAAAGTTTCTGAAACAGTTAGCTTATTACCAACATTAAAACACTAGTTGTTTTAATGTTGTCGTAGTAACCATAATATCATCCAAACGGGTGTTATTATGTTGTACTAAATTTCATACACACTCATGTGATACACACAACACACACACATTCGTGTTTTAATACCCCTTATTATATAACAGTTGCATAAATAACTATTATAATAACCCCACAAACCCTGAACCCTTGCATGCACCAATAAACGCATGTTTTGCGTGCGTTGCATTGTGCACTACCGTAAACAGCGAATATAATCACCAAAAAGCTTTTTACAAAAAAAAACCGACTTCCAAAAAAACACATTAAAGTGAAAAATAACTTTAATTCCGGAATTCGGTGGCCAAAAACGAAAATTGAAAAGCAAAGACATCGACTTTTTATTTTTCACTTGAGTCAAATAATATATATCGTCTACATTGACTAAGTGCGAAAAAATACGTAATAATGAAGCTAACTCAAAAACTACGCAAGCAACGTTAATAAAATTTACATAGGACCACCTCGGAAGCATGACCTACCAAAAGAATCATCACAATCGATTCACAATTAGCGGAGTAATCGACAAACAAATATACAAAAAAAAACATACAGATGAATTGAGAACCTCCTCCTTTTTGAAGAAGTCGGTTAAAAATAAAAGTCGTTTCCCAGCAATTTTTTTTGTGCAATGTTAATTTGATGAACCGAATGCGTAGACTTAATAAAAATATTTCTTGTCCTTAACGTTAAATCAATAAACATTGTCACCCCAAATAAGGTATGGTACGCGACCGATTTTTATACGTTTCACCTGTGCGTAATATATAGTTACACCCTTTAAAATATATATATATAGAAATCATTTCCTTTACCTCTTTCATTGCTTTTGCAGATCTGCTATTGAAAGGGACATTATAGCTTTCAAATTAATTTGTTAGTTGGAATAAATGGAACCGTAGTTACTGTTGTCTTGTGTGATTTTATGGGAGACTTGGCCATAATTATGCAAAGGTTTTGCTAAGATGACACAACCCGTTATGGCAGGGACATCGACGACAAACCTGTTACCATAGATTCAGTACATGATTCTGGACCTTAGAGTACTACTGTAATAATATACTTAAGTTCTGGACTCAACGGTTCACATTCTCCGGAGGATATTAAAAAAAAACTGCAATCTGGCAATTCATTTCCTGAATTCCCAGCTGTCATTAGCAATTCCTCTAATTTGGCACAAAAGCAATTCATAATTTTTGGACCATTTTACGATTATCCATAGAAAACTGACAAACAGATGAATTAAATTGCACGCACATCATAAATTATGAATTGTCAGTTTGTGAAATTTTACGATGATTCATAATATTTTCCTATTATGATTCTGCCAAAGTAGCCGTTTTAAGCCCCCTGAGTTTATGGTAACAGGTTGTGCATCGATGCACCTGCTAACCTGTATTTTGCCGTAACAAAATTATTGTTCAGAAACGAAACATGCAATCATTTCGTGCTACAAAAGAAGCAGGACAGCTCCCTGAATCGTTTGTTTTCAACGAAGTAGCTATTGATTATTCAGTAAACTCTGTTTATCCAAATCTAAGTAAACCTAAAGATACTTCGAGCAACAATCGACGTTAATGAGACGAAATCCGGAGCACCTGCCGCCGCCTTATTACCGAAATACTTGAATACTAGCAGCGCTATTCCGTAAAAAATCTCATCGTGATAAATACAAATACACAAATATTTATTGAATAAAAACGTTTACAAAAGGTGTACATTTAGGCAACAGTAAGATTTCACAAACAATAATAGTGCCTAAAAATAAACTAAAACTAAAATATGCTTATTATAGGTGCAAGTCGGTAATGATGGTTCGAAATGACAATGTTAGATAGCGATCCGCCCGATCTAGGTTAATTCAAACCTGTGTGTCAGGCCATCACTTTACATTGAATTTAAATGAAACACTATTTGAAGTTAAACTGTTATGAACACTTTGAGTAAAAGCCTAATTATTGTTACACTAGCTGCGCCCCGCGGTTTCACCCGCGTAACTCTTGATCCCGTGGGAATATCGGGATAAAAAGTATCCTATGTCCTATTCCAGGTCATGGTCTACCCATGTGCCAAATTTCATCCAAATCCGTTAAGCCGTTTTAGCGTGAAAGCGTAACAAACAAATAAACAAACAAACTAACTCACTTTCGCATTTATAATATTAGTTAGGATTAATATCTAAAACTAAACCTATGTAAATATGGGAATAAATAATCATCATAAAGAAATATGCCCGGGTTCCGCGAGGCTAGTTTTTGAAGCTAGGATAGCAAGCTAGTGCTAGTAAGCTAGCAAATCAGTTCTATATGGATGAGGCTAGAGTGACTAGCACGCTAGTCTTGTGTATACTGAACTATCCTGATTTTTAGGCTAGTGAGAAAGGTAGTAAGCTAGTCAATCTGTCTAGCCTTTTCCCAACTACGATCGACGAACCAATAATTCCAGTCTAACCGGATCCACCTGAATATCATTTATTTACATGGAGCGACTGCCTATCTGACCTCCACAACCCAGTAACTGGGTAATACGCCCTTGGTAAGACTGGTTGTCAGACTTCTGAGGACCCATAACGACTGTCAAAGATCCACGAATGACAGCCGGAACCAACGGCTTAACGTGCTTTCCGAGGCACGGAGGAGTCTCGGTATGTAAAGATGGACACCCATCCACGGGCCAACCGTGGCAAGCGTAGCTTAACCTGATGGATCGACCGGCGTCTGTGTGTGTGCGGCTGTTCAGGTAGAAAGTTAGTGCGATAGTTTAATAGGACGGGATTCTATTTTTGAGCTAGTAGCGTCCCCCTCCACTGATTTTACTATCCTGGCTTGTGTACTTGCCTTATGTGATCGGCGAAGCTAGTATCCAATCGAATCATTTTACTCTACGGACTAAGTCACCACAATGCTATTGCCTTAAAAATTACTAGAATCGTGTACACAGATCTAGCATGTGCCAAGCCAGGATGGTAAGCCAGGATATTACTTGCTTGCTATCCTAGGTCCAAAAAAAATTAAGTAATAAAAACTAATTTATCTGTCTGTGGTGTCTTGATTATACCTTTTTAATCGTAGTTGGGTTTTAGTTTTTATTACTTTTTTTTTTTTTAATTCTTTTGTGGTTATAATATATATATTTTTGAAATGTGCTCATTAAACCCTTTCATTTGATACCTAACATGGTACGATTAAACAATTTTTTTTTTCAAGTTCCTGACTTTATGTCCTCTAGAGGGCGCCATTTAATGTGACGTCACATGGCCTATAACCAGCGGACGATCAAGAGGCTTCCAACGATACCTCACTTGTCAAATTGTGATGAGTGGTTTAGAAGATATGAGGGAACAGATGAACATACATACATACATACATACCGGTCAAAATCATAACCCTCCTTTTTGCTTCGCCGTAGTCGGGTAAAAACTAGCCTAACACGGGTATAAGATGAAGTGAACTGTCTGTGTTTTGTTTTTTTGTTACAAAAAGTAGATATCTATGCAATCGGCATTTTGTTTGTGTTTGTCATGTTTGTTTGTTGTCGTTTGCCAATGTCGATGTCGCAACAATAAATATGCAATATTGTCTTTGGTCCCTGGCCTTGACATCAACCAATGAACGAATGGCAAGGAACAATGATGTCAAACTTTTATTTATTTTTAACCGACTTCTTCAAAAAGGAGGAGTTTCTCAATTCGTGTTTTTTTTTTTTTTTTTTGTTTTTTTTTTACGCGATTAGGTACTCCGCCAATTATGAATCGATTTTGATGATTCTTTTTTTGTTTGGTAGGTTATGCTTCCGAGGTGGTCCCATATAAATTTTATTAACTTTGCTTGCGTAATTTTTGAGTTAGCTTCAATATTACGTATTTTTCCCACTTAGTTTATCTAGACGATATCCTGTTTGACTCCTTCACTGTTATTTACATAGCAGGTATTGGTATTCGGATTTGTGTGGGGTAGGCACCACAACTAAAAAGTGAAAAATAAAAACTTTTTACAAAAAAAAAACAACCGACTTCCAAAAAAAACACAAAAAAAGTGAAAAATAACTGAACTGAAGTTGGTGGCAAAAAATGCAAATTGAAAAGCAAAGACACCGACTTCCGAAATTAAAGTTATTTTTCACTTTTTTAGTGTTTTTTTTGGAAGTCGGTTGTTTTTTTTTTTGTAAAAAGTTTTTTATTGGTTGAATACGACGCTTTTAGCTACTTTTGTATCATTTCTTAGCCTGTCTTACTCTATTGTGTGTGCGTTTTGTTTGTGCAGAATAAACAATTTAAGTACCTTTCTTTTTCATTTTTTTCTGTCATCCCACTGGAGCTAGGGATGACTTCAAACTCACTTCACCGAAATTTTAACGGCGAGATTTTTTACAGAATAGCGCTGCGAATACTCAGGAATACCTGAATAATCGGAAATTTGAATAATTTACCTTTACCTGAACCTTTGTTGTGAATAATTGGATTTCGGACCTGTCGTTTACATTTTCTAACAATTTATGTTTCTTTTTACTTAGGCTAACTTGTTTCGATAAGTTCTGATTTATGATATTTTAAAGGCCTACCAATCTATATAAAAAATGTTTTTGCATTATAATTGGAAGGGTTCCCTATCTTTTAAATACTCAGAAAAAAACCATTAGTATCTACCTATTCGAGATCTTTGTTCAACCGCAACGCTGACCTTATTATTGTTTGAAATATGTAAATACGTCATAAGGCCGCCAGCCACAATCCTAAACTCCATTTGAAATAAGATTAGACATTCAAACAAACCTTTATACAGTCCGTTCAACCGATTTTGACTTCTATACCGTAGGTATAAGGATGGCATTAAAAGCAAAAAAGGTTACACAATACCAACTGTCTACTGCAGCTGCCATTTGTCATGCTGTCAACGCAATAGAAGTCAAAATCGGTTGAACGGACTGAAAAAAAGGTTTATTTAAATGTCTAATCTTATTTCAAATGGGGTATAAATACGCCAATATTCGTTTTTTTTTCGGTCTTTTTAAGAACTAATGTTCTTAGTAATGGATGACAATCTAGCCTATTTAGGCTAATAAGCAATTTCAACAGGATTGACATAAGCTTTTCGATAGTGTCAGTCCTATACATTTTTGCCTTTTCCATCATCGTTATCGCTGATAGAATGTCACTTTATCTAGGGCCTCTGTCGCTTACGCTATATTGACGTAATCTTTATACCGTACCGTCAGCTCCATAACCTACAAGAAACCTTCTTTATTCTATTAGTAGCGTTTGGAGCTGTCTATTGTATACAAATACTTCAATTTAACAGTTAATCATACATACAAGTTTTCAAATCAATCGCCATTCTGTAGTTTCTACCTACCCCCATGCAAAGAAAGCGTAGGTTTATGTATATCAAAATCAAAATCAGAAGTCATTTATTCAAACTAGGCTGAGAATCAGCACTTTTCGAACGTCAAAATTACATAAGACAGTCCCCCAAAACGCCCGCCCTTCACCACTTCCTAGTGCTTTAGCTGGGAGGAAGAAGTGGCGGAACAAACTCTGTAGACACGTTTTTACCCGACTGCGCCACAGTTAAGACAGGGTTATATTTTTCACGCATCTATGTACTTTTGATTAAGTATTTTGTTCGGGTGGCGAATCGCGAAAGTGACGAAACGGAGAGTAGCCGAATTTTCTTCTACGAAGTATTCATCCCTTTCATCGGCACCTGATCACATACATACTTAGGGAATTGCTAGTGCTCATTAAACCCTTTCATTTGATACCTAACATGGTACGATTAAACAATTTTTTTTTTCAAGTTCCTGACTTTATGTCCTCTAGAGGGCGCCATTTAATGTGACGTCACATGGCCTATAACCAGCGGACGATCAAGAGGCTTCCAACGATACCTCACTTGTCAAATTGTGATGAGTGGTTTAGAAGATATGAGGGAACAGATGAACATACATACATACATACATACCGGTCAAAATCATAACCCTCCTTTTTGCTTCGCCGTAGTCGGGTAAAAACTAGCCTAACACGGGTATAAGATGAAGTGAACTGTCTGTGTTTTGTTTTTTTGTTACAAAAAGTAGATATCTATGCAATCGGCATTTTGTTTGTGTTTGTCATGTTTGTTTGTTGTCGTTTGCCAATGTCGATGTCGCAACAATAAATATGCAATATTGTCTTTGGTCCCTGGCCTTGACATCAACCAATGAACGAATGGCAAGGAACAATGATGTCAAACTTTTATTTATTTTTAACCGACTTCTTCAAAAAGGAGGAGTTTCTCAATTCGTGTTTTTTTTTTTTTTTTTTGTTTTTTTTTTACGCGATTAGGTACTCCGCCAATTATGAATCGATTTTGATGATTCTTTTTTTGTTTGGTAGGTTATGCTTCCGAGGTGGTCCCATATAAATTTTATTAACTTTGCTTGCGTAATTTTTGAGTTAGCTTCAATATTACGTATTTTTCCCACTTAGTTTATCTAGACGATATCCTGTTTGACTCCTTCACTGTTATTTACATAGCAGGTATTGGTATTCGGATTTGTGTGGGGTAGGCACCACAACTAAAAAGTGAAAAATAAAAACTTTTTACAAAAAAAAAACAACCGACTTCCAAAAAAAACACAAAAAAAGTGAAAAATAACTGAACTGAAGTTGGTGGCAAAAAATGCAAATTGAAAAGCAAAGACACCGACTTCCGAAATTAAAGTTATTTTTCACTTTTTTAGTGTTTTTTTTGGAAGTCGGTTGTTTTTTTTTTTGTAAAAAGTTTTTTATTGGTTGAATACGACGCTTTTAGCTACTTTTGTATCATTTCTTAGCCTGTCTTACTCTATTGTGTGTGCGTTTTGTTTGTGCAGAATAAACAATTTAAGTACCTTTCTTTTTCATTTTTTTCTGTCATCCCACTGGAGCTAGGGATGACTTCAAACTCACTTCACCGAAATTTTAACGGCGAGATTTTTTACAGAATAGCGCTGCGAATACTCAGGAATACCTGAATAATCGGAAATTTGAATAATTTACCTTTACCTGAACCTTTGTTGTGAATAATTGGATTTCGGACCTGTCGTTTACATTTTCTAACAATTTATGTTTCTTTTTACTTAGGCTAACTTGTTTCGATAAGTTCTGATTTATGATATTTTAAAGGCCTACCAATCTATATAAAAAATGTTTTTGCATTATAATTGGAAGGGTTCCCTATCTTTTAAATACTCAGAAAAAAACCATTAGTATCTACCTATTCGAGATCTTTGTTCAACCGCAACGCTGACCTTATTATTGTTTGAAATATGTAAATACGTCATAAGGCCGCCAGCCACAATCCTAAACTCCATTTGAAATAAGATTAGACATTCAAACAAACCTTTATACAGTCCGTTCAACCGATTTTGACTTCTATACCGTAGGTATAAGGATGGCATTAAAAGCAAAAAAGGTTACACAATACCAACTGTCTACTGCAGCTGCCATTTGTCATGCTGTCAACGCAATAGAAGTCAAAATCGGTTGAACGGACTGAAAAAAAGGTTTATTTAAATGTCTAATCTTATTTCAAATGGGGTATAAATACGCCAATATTCGTTTTTTTTTCGGTCTTTTTAAGAACTAATGTTCTTAGTAATGGATGACAATCTAGCCTATTTAGGCTAATAAGCAATTTCAACAGGATTGACATAAGCTTTTCGATAGTGTCAGTCCTATACATTTTTGCCTTTTCCATCATCGTTATCGCTGATAGAATGTCACTTTATCTAGGGCCTCTGTCGCTTACGCTATATTGACGTAATCTTTATACCGTACCGTCAGCTCCATAACCTACAAGAAACCTTCTTTATTCTATTAGTAGCGTTTGGAGCTGTCTATTGTATACAAATACTTCAATTTAACAGTTAATCATACATACAAGTTTTCAAATCAATCGCCATTCTGTAGTTTCTACCTACCCCCATGCAAAGAAAGCGTAGGTTTATGTATATCAAAATCAAAATCAGAAGTCATTTATTCAAACTAGGCTGAGAATCAGCACTTTTCGAACGTCAAAATTACATAAGACAGTCCCCCAAAACGCCCGCCCTTCACCACTTCCTAGTGCTTTAGCTGGGAGGAAGAAGTGGCGGAACAAACTCCCCAGCAGAATATAATTGTGATGAAATATAATTCTGTAGACACGTTTTTACCCGACTGCGCCACAGTTAAGACAGGGTTATATTTTTCACGCATCTATGTACTTTTGATTAAGTATTTTGTTCGGGTGGCGAATCGCGAAAGTGACGAAACGGAGAGTAGCCGAATTTTCTTCTACGAAGTATTCATCCCTTTCATCGGCACCTGATCACATACATACTTAGGGAAGGCTTTGAGGATAAGTAGGCATTCCATTTTATCGCTTACTTCACAGAATTTGCGAATCAATCAAATAGACTCAGTTTGATTGATTCAATTCTACCTAGTAGCGGATCAATCAGAGACACAATGGTGAGGTTTTTATCAACTGTATCGTGTTGAGTTCTTTAACTTTTTTTGATAGAGGAATTTGTGAGTTATGCTTGGGGACAACTGTTTAACACTTTGTAGAAGAATTCGTTCAAATTCGTAATTGTTATGATCGAATAATCGTCAGTTGAATCGTGTTAATAACAATGTTATATGTCTTTATTATAATTAGATTTCATTATGTTTTTCACATTAATGAAATGAAATGAAATTGTTTATTCTGTAAATAGGATATTGGAATCTATAACAATCGAATCTTTTACACGTCATACATATAAAAACATATTAAAAATAAGCTAGATGAGGTCGGCGTTTCCTAACTGACTACTCTGAGAAGAAAACCCGAAACAAACTCAGAGGTCGCAGTCTCTTTTAAAGGTCAGACATAATCGTGGTCAGGCCATATGAGGAGCATGTAGATTAGCGTCTGAAATAGTCTTTTGAGGAAAGAACCATACAGATTTGAGTGGACCTGTCCAGTCAGTGCAAGCATTTGTCAGTAATAGTGGAGCTCAACTCAGAACTTAAGGAACTTAATTATGTAAACTTTGTGTTATTCTTACCTAAAACTTAAGCTTATTTCAGTGGTCTTTATTTCTCATAGTTGCTTTTGCTTTAAACCGATAAACTAGCTCTTTTTGCTCGACGCCTAGTGGTCGTAACGTGATGTCCTACAACCTTCCTTACGAATTTGTTTATCAAATTCAAGAAGAATTTATCAAATCCGACGAATGGTTCCAGAGATCGCCTTCAGACAAAAAACAGACAGACAAACGGACATGGCGAAACTATAAAGGTTCCTTGTTGACTACGGAACCTTAACAAACAAACTCTTCAGCTTTATTTTATTAGAGTAAGCATATCGAGCCACGTTCATACTACATGACATAATTGTTTCCTAGCTTAGGTGACGTCAAGTTAAAACCATCAATGTACGGCTAGCAGCATCGATGCACAGCAAGTGTAACAAAGTTAGCACGCCGGAGGTGGTACGGTTGGCAAAAACATCGTGGAATATGATTTATGGAGTTTATTGGAGAGAAACTTAGGGATCTGTTTTTCTAGCAGTATTTGGCTTGGGAACTAAGCAAGGAGCAGTTTGACTTTATCAACTTCATCGTCTGACTGGACACGTACAGGTCAACTCAAATCTTGTGGTTCTTCCTAGCATCCGATTGTGCTGAAACTTGGCATACTTATATAACTACCGAGACATTTTGAAAAAATGATACCATGGAGCTGGTCTGATGATGGAGCTGGAAGTTGGCCATAGGAATTCCTCAATTAAACAAGATAGCACTATCGTGTTTGGACTCATTGGCTATGTATTAACCAGTGCTTTGACACTAGGTGGTGTTCAGGGTCTGATGATGGAGCCAGAAGGTGGCCAAAGGAAAATCCTTTTTAGTTAATTAAAAACTTGTTTTTAAAAAGATTTTTACTTATTTAAATAATTTGTTACAGCTCAACAACATTCATTGCGTTATTTACGTAGTTAAGCAAACAAATTTTTCGAACATGGATTAATAACAATATCCTTCAAAATCATTCAGATTATGATTGATAGAGCGTTACGCAATTGAGGTGTCTGATGGCTAATTGGCTTAGTACATACCTGGTACTTATTGAAAGGCCTACACTGTCATTACACCTATTAACACTGTAATTCGAAAAAAAACAATCAAGCAACGGTGGAGTTTCTTGCCGGATCTTCTCCATGGGAAACGACCAATTGGAACCGTGCACCTAGCTACTGACGTTTCATAAGCGCCCATGTAGGTTTATGTGAAATAAAATATTTTGATTTTGATTTTACAGCAAGTCTGTTCCTACAAAGGCGCACGGTTGAGTGGGCCACAACGCAATGCACAAATCCTCTCACATCACAAGAAGGTACTCGGCACTACTAGCGGGCCGCACCGCACTTTTTTGTATTGGAATTCGATGCGCGTACGCGTGTAGTACGATGCCGATGTAATGCTACAGGATACAGTTATCTACCTAGGAGAGCGGTGGCCGCCACATAACGGCTGTCATAAAAATGATGAGCTCGTGGCTAAGTTATAACAGCCGCTCGGGCGATCCATCAGGTTAAGCTACGCTTGCCGGGGTTGGTCCTTGGATGGGTGACCATTTTCACATAATGAGACTCCTCCGTGCCTCGGAAAGCACGTTAAGCCGTTGGTCCCGGCTGTCATTTGTGGATCTTTGACAGTCGTTACGAGTCGTCAGAAGCCCGAAAGTCTGACAAACAGTCTAACCAAGGGGTATCGTATTACCCAGTTACTGGGTTGTGGAGGTCAGATAGGCAGTCGCTCCATGTAAAATACTGTTATTCAGCTGCATCCGGTTAGACTGGAAGCCGACCCCAACATAGTTGGGAAAAGGCTAGGCGGATTGATTGGGGTTTGACTTCACGGTGTCAAAAACGGTCTCTCTTAGGAAAATACACCAACTTACGTTCATAAATAACCTTTCAGTGACAACATTCGCCGGGAAGTTGCGGACGGTATGTGGCGGCCGACGCTCTTCTAGGAAACCGTAGCTTTAGCTTAGCTAACCATGATATTTCATCTAATAAATTTATAGGCAAGTAATAGCGGTCAGAACCTTCTAGATGATTCATGAGCAAGATTAAGTGAATCTTAGGGTCTCCGCACACGGGCCACCAGCCACAACCACAAAACGCCGCCACATATTTCCTGTAGTTTTCATACATTTTGTATGGACTCGCCGCACTCGGGCCACACGCGACAGCCACAAACGCCGAATGAAAACTACAGGAAATATGCCGGTGGCGGCTTTTTGTGGTTGTTGCCGGTGGCCCGTGTGCGGACACCCTTAGGGCCTGCGCCCACTGGTGGCATGACACGGCACCCGATCCCTTTACATCACTATATTTATGCAAGCGCAAAGTGACAGCAACTATACCATGGTATCCTTTGGCATGCCGCAGCGTCCTGAGATCTCCTGAGAGTCCTTTTATGTATGCTACTATTGTGGCTCTTCATCGGAACAGCCGTAACGCTGTCTTGCTCCCTAGCCTCGGCATCCCAAAGGCTCCCGATGCATCCCGAGAGATTCCGATGTATGTCGAAAGCTACCGGCATATGCCTATGCGTACCGCAACTTTGTTTTTGTAGCCACGATTGGAATTTCAATTGTATTGTCATACATTGTGTTCGTCCCATAAAATCCCTTGACGTGTCATCGGCAGTGGGCGCGGGCCCTTACTGTTCCGAAGTATGATTCATTACTTGGAAATCTAGATATAATTCCTCCTACCATGTTATTCATCAAACTTCTCCCGCCGAGCTACGTTACTGGGGTTATTACAGGCAAATTAGATGTTTTGACTTTGTCTAGAAGCTGGCAATATTCATAGGCTGTTGTTTTTTTTGTAATTTATAATAATATACTTAATTATAGAGATGAAGAAGGACTCGTGTATAAGTAATAGCAGCCGCACTGGTCGATTGATCATGTTAAGCTACCCTTGCCGCGGTTAGACCGTGGATGGGCGACCATCTTAACATAACGAGACCCCTCCGTGTCTCGGAAAGCACGTTAAGCCGGTGGTCTCGGCTGTTATTCTTGGAGCTTTGAAAGTCGTTACGGGTCGTCAGAAGCCCGAAAGTCTGACAACCAGTCTTACCAAGGGGTATCGTGTTACCCAGTAGCCAGGTAGTCGCTCTATGTAAAATACTTATTAAGTTGCATCCGGTTAGACTGGGAGCCGACCCCAGCATAGTTGGGATAAGGCTAGGCAGATGATGAGTCGCCTTTAAGCGACCTTTTGAGCACAACTACTCTTTAAGTATTTACTATTATATATGCCACACTCAGAGATGTCCCCCAAATCTGAGAACCTGTCTGTTAAAGATCGCTTTTAGTGATAAGACCACCCACCCTACCAGACCACTGAAATCGTGAAAAAAAATCAGCTGTTCCATACATTTGTGTTCACATAAATCGACAAAATGTATGGAACAGCAGATTTTTTTTTCGCGATTTGAATGTTGGTCCCATAGAAAAAGTTGTTCAAAATGATGAGTACAATGACCGCTTTTCGGGTTTAGCATAAAGAAAGAAAGAAAGAAAAATAGGTTTATTTGTCACAGAAACACGTGCTTAAAAAGAGATAACAGTAATCAACAATATTAAAGAAACAAAACAAAAACAAAATTGGTCTAAGTACAAATATGAGAACACGAGTATAAATATAAATAATTGGCACGTCATGACTGTGACAAGAAGGCTTCCACTCAGCATGATGCTGCGCTATGGGGGACCCACAGCTCAGCGCTGATTTTCAGTGGTCACCCGAAAAAGACGTACGGAAATCAGGTTCAAAAGATTTGTACATATTAAATAGGTAAAGAATAAAATAAACATATACAATACTTAGAATATAATATAACTTTAAGCTAAATGAATAAATATTATTAAATAGGTAACGAAAATAAATAAATAATGAGGGTATGTACATTATTCTACATGAGAATAATAGTGTTCAAAAACGAATGTTGTATATTACTTGAAATGTAAACTAAACCATTAATTCTGCACACCATACCAGCCTAGTTAAGTAGGTAGTTAATATACAAACCGTCACGGCTCATGAGCGCACACATAACACCGCCGCGTCACCGGCGCAGTCGGGTAAGTTTAATGCACGCGACGTCTGAATAGTTTCAACTCACGTTCTTACTTCGGTGTGGGGCCATGAAGGCAGCGGGTGGGGGCTATTGTGTCGGTAAGGTATAAGAGGATAATGAGGTTGGTGTTGGTGGTTTGGTCACCAAACCGCGTTCATTTATAAAAGACTAGCTGCGCCCCGTGTTTTCACGACCATAAGTCTCACCGGATTAAAAGGTCCTATGTCCTTCTCCAGGTCATGGTTTATTCATGTGCCATATTTCATCCAAATCCGTTCAGCCGTTTAAGCGTGAAAGCGTAACAAATAAACAAGCTCAGTTTCGCATTTATAATATTAGTTAGGATTCTTGGATTTGCTTTGAACTCAAAACTTTGGTTAATTACCGCGACTTACCGGTTGTAAGTGATAGGTTCGAACCCAGTCAGGCGGTTTACGTTGTGTAATTTATTTCATCACCACTGCTCTCAAAACGGTGAAAGAAAACATTGTATCTTTGAACCAAAAAAATCATCAAGACATGTGACATGTACCAACCCGCACTGGGCTCCCGTGTTGGATTACGGGCTTCGGCAAACTCCCTACAAACACCGTACGGCAAACTTATTGTTAATTAGCTTCCGCTCGCGGCTTCGCCCGCGTGGTATGTCGATAAAATGTACCCTATGTCCTTTCCCAGGATGCCATCTATCTCCTTGCCAAATTTTGTCGAAATCCGTTCAGTGTTTTAGGCGTGAAAAGGTAACATACAGACAGACAGACAGAATTACTTTCGAATTTATAATATTATAGTAAGTAGAGATTTTTATTTTTTTTGCTTAAAAGGTATATTATACTTCCTATCATTACATAAGTTTAAATAAAAGATTTTTACATAACTTTTAGAAATAAAAGGTTTTTTTTACTACCACTTAACAAACACCCGAATTGCGTAACAATCACAATCTGAATCATTTTGAAACATATTGCTAATCCATTGTTTCATAAGTTCGGAAAAAAATAAGATGTTGAGATTTTTATTCGACGCAGAACTTGTTGAACTGTCAAAATGAAACCGATTGGTCTTAATTGGTTACAATAATAAGTTATGCAATTATATCGCTGGAATTAATTCAGAGTTATGCAAATAGGCGTGCTCATGAATCGTGACTTCTTTGTACTAGAAGATGACTTTACTGTACATTGTAAAATGAGAGCCTTGCAATTGTGAGTCGTGCTCGTGAATACTATTTATGAGAAGACGCCTTGGCAACAGTGAGACAATAGCAGACTGTTTTCACTATTAAAAGCCTATTTTAGACTACCGCTGGGCCTATGTGCTACGGTACAGGTTTATCGTTTTTCCAAATTACGCCACAAGGGTATTTCCAAATTACGCCACGGGTAATCGCTTAAAAATCATTTATTTTTATTTTTATTGTTAGCCTACACTGTCCCACTGCAGAGCAAACGGCTCCCCAAATCTTAAAAATCATATTCAATCATATCCCATCTCATTTTAAAAATCAATCATCTCCCATATCATCATAAAAATAATATTCAATCATATCAATAAATCTTAAGAAAAGAAATGAAATAAAATTGTTTAATCCGAGAGTGCTGCAGCGGTTGCAATTGTACGTACCCGACAGCTATGTGGGGAGGCGGCGGCCCCCGCCACTGCTGGTCGTACCATCAGCCAGGACCAACTTGCTGGCCAAAACCCCTCTGACTCGAGCAATTCGCGCCATCAATTATATTCAGGTCGAAATTGATATATTTACATGTCACTGGGGTGAATTCGCAAAAGTACTCTTATATATATTCCTTGGCTATCGCATTAGGCTAAGACCTGTAATGGTAGTTTGAAGGCATTTAAATAAATAAATTAATAATTAATTAAATTAAATTAATCTGTAAATAGATTGGAATCACTTTTACACGTCATATAAAAAAAATATTAAAAATAAGCTAGATGAGGTCGGCGTTTCCTATCTGACTACTCTGAGAAGAAAGGTCGAAACAAATGAAATGAAATGAAATGAAATGAAATTGTTTATTCTGTAAATAGGATATTGGAATCACTTTTACACGTCATATTATAAAAAAAAATATTAAAAATAAGCTAGATGAGGTCGGCGTTTCCTATCTGACTACTCTGAGAAGAAAGGCCGAAACAAACTCAGAGGTCACAGTCTCTTTTAAAGTCCAGACATAATCTTGGTCAAGCCATATGAGGACCATGTAAATTCGAGTCTGAAATGGTCTTTTGAGGAAAGAACCACACAGATTTGAGTGGACCTGTCCAGTCAGTGCAAGCATTTGTCAGTAATGGCGGAGCTCAACTCAGAACTTAAGGAGCTCAGCGACTCGACGAACAATACCAAAGAAAGGACATTTGGGTAGGCCGCACAAACTCAGAGGTCACAGTCTCTTTTAAAGTCCAGACATAATTTGGGTCAGGTCATATTATGAGGACAATAGAGCAGTGTTGGCCCAGTGGTAACGGCCACGACTTACGAGTCGTAGGTCATAGATTCGAACCCTGACAGGCGCTTTACTTTGTGGAAACTATTTCATCGCCACTGCTCTCAAAACGGTGAAGGAAAACATCGTGAGGAAACCGGCATGTCCTAGAACCAAAAATTTGAAGACATGTGATATCTACCAACCCGCACTGGGCCCGCGTGGTGGATTACGGCCCGCTCCCTCTCACTGAGAGGAGGCCTGTGTCCCAGCAGTGGGAACATTATAGGCTGATTATGCTTATGCTTATGCATTTGAGGACCATGTAGAATTAGCGTCTCAAATGGTCTTTTGAGGAAAGAACAACAACGATTTGAGTGGACCTGATATATCCCCCAATTCTTAAAAAACATAATTATTCAATAAAAATTCCGGCAGATTTAGTGGACACATTTTGCCCCACAAAACTTACTCCTCGCAGTGGAATATACACACGGTTTAAACTAACTGTCTCCCACAAATTAGTTTACCGCTTTTATCCACAGAAAGAAAAATAACCCCGTCAACTTATTTAAACTTTTGTTAAGTTTTAACTAAGTAATAAGAGTAGCTGATGTTAATGCTTTGAAATTAAGCACATCTTATTCTAATCCTAATTAATATTATAAATGGGAAAATGAGTCTTTTTTTGCTACACTTTCACGCTAAAACGGCAGAACGGATTTGGATAAAATTTAGAACAGGGGTAGGTACCTGGAAAAGGGCATAGGATACTTTTATCCGATATTCCCACGGGAACGAGACTGACATGGGTGAAACCGCGGGGCGCAGCTAGTAATTGCATAAAAATTACAACTAATATTATAAATACGAATGTGAGTTTGTTTGTTACGCTTTCACGCTAAAACGGCTTAACGGATTTGGATGAAAATTTGGCACACAGGTAGAACATAGAAGAACATAGGATACATTTTATCCCGGTTGTTCGTTATCGTGGGATAATTTCCAACCAGGGAAGTAGATACCTAGTAGGCAACTATGTTGGAGTCGGCTTCCAGCAAACCGGATGCAGCTGAATACCATTATTTTACATGGAGCGACTGCTTATCTGACCTCCACAATCCAGTAACTGGGTAACACGATACCCCTTGGTAAGACTGGTTGTAAGACTGAAGGCTTCTGACGACGTAACGACTTTCAAAGATCCACAAATGACAATGAACCAACGGCTTAACGTGCTTTCCGAGCCACAGAGGGGTCTCGGCATTTTAATATGGTCACCCATCCACAGACTGACCGCGGCAAGCGTAGCTTAACCTGATCGATCGAACCGTGCGGCTGTTTACTTAGCTACAAGCCCCTCCCAGTAGATAAATAAACCATAAAATTATTATGGAATTCTTCCAAGTTGTTTGTCGATAGGTATTCTATTTACCAAGAATTTAATAATTGGAGTATGTTATTAAGGAAAATCCGATAAACAAATATAGTTACTGCTAAGTGTCCTAACTTTTGTCTAGGTTATCAGAACCAATGTCATAAAGATATAGAGAGGAGGTTGGGGCATAACAAATACGTGTTCAATAGTTATCTTTCGATGTTATGGAAATATTTGTAAGCCTATACTTACGGCTAAACATGATTGGACTCAAACGATGTAATATCTTGCATGGTGTTGTATGTAGGTATACATTCATTCCGACCTCGCCGTCGAGGTCCCCCTCGACCGCGACCCCAAAGTGATACTCCTCCCCGACCCTTGCTCGATGAAGCACCAGCCCGCGGCGAAGCTGAGCCAGTAGTTTTAAACTCTCCGATCCAGCCTGTCCCGACTTACTGTCTTCCCTCCAGCGACGCCCTAAGCCGAGGTTCGTACCCCACAGGGGGTGCCCTTAGCGAGCAGTCGATTAGTTTTAGTTAGTTTAGTTGTATGCCCCTGGCTGGAGGCTTTAAGTGAGCAGCTTAGATCTTCTCCGCAGGACAGTCTGGTTAAGTAGCAAGGATCCTTAGTGGTCACCTAAGAGAAGTCATTTATAAAAAAAAAAACCTATGTAGGTACACAATGTTTAAACTTATCTTATCTTATCTTATCTACTCTTATCTTATCTTATCTTACCTTATCTTATCTTATCTTATCTTAGCATAATCAGCCTATAATGTTCCCACTGCTGGAACACAGTTTTGGTTCTAGGACATGCCGGTTTCCTCAAGATGTTTTCCTTCACCGTTTTGAGAGCAGATCTTATCTTATCTTATCTTATCTATCTGTCTTATCTTATAAGAATAATGCCTGGGTAAAAAGGAAATTATTTTTGGTTCGTCAATCAAATAATAAAAAAATATTAGACACGTACAGAGGACAGGGTGTAAAGTTCACTCATCCTCCATAGAAAAGGGAGGATCCTTCAACCAGACAGACGGGTGTTGTGTCTGGCCGGCAATTGCCCGACGATTGATGTTGGGAAGTCTTATATTATATACATATACTAGCTGCGCCCCGCGGTTTCACCCGCGTAAGTCTCGATTCCGTGGGAATATCGGGATAAAAAGTATCCTATGTGTTAATCCAGGTTGTAAACTATCTGTTTACCAAATTTCATCCAAATCCATTCAGCCGTTTTTGCGTGATTGAGTAACAAACATCCAAACACACAAACTTTCACATTTATAATATTAGTAGGATATGTCGATCGCGGTTTCGGCTAAAATGATGATAACTTAAAAATTGTTCCAAATAAGCCAAATCTACTTCTGTTTAAGTGAACCTTGAACTACAGTATGATAATAAACGAGTATTTACAATGACATCACCTGACATTCAAATATTATCAGAACGTCTTCAAATTGACGACGATAGTGCAGTTAACACCACGTATCTGTGTCTATCTCTAGCTGTATCTGACAAAGTGGAAGAGAGTGCTTCTGACATTAGTAATAGTCGACAACAGTGCAACAATCAAACAAGGTGGAAAGCAAAAGTATTTAAAAAGTATTCTAGTGACTGTGAAAATATACACAACAGCCATGAAGAATATTCTAGTTTTATTTTTTTGTATAACAAGTTCTATGTGTGGAGTTATAAAGAATGATTTGAACACTAGTCACTACACTCCAAGTCATGCAGAATATCGACGACCACCTGTATTACTATTTGAAGTTCATCTTTTAAGAGTAATCGATACGTTTGAAGACGGAAATTTAACTTTATTTACTGAAATACTAATAAATATAACAAAAGATCAAGAGGGGCGACCTACCAATATTGAAAGTGTAACAAAGAACTATCATTTATCACCGGGAATGCATAAATGGGAAATTAAATTTCCCTCTAGTGCACAATCTGTAGACGAAATGAACCGTATAGTTAGCATTGTAGAAAATACTGCAAAGAAAACAGGACAACTTGTTGATAAAAAATGTACAACTGAAGATAATATGGTTATCTGTAACTTTAAAATAAATGTCGAAGAAACAAGTCAACCATTATCAAAAAAACATAAAAGAGATATTGAATTTCAAACAACAGAACCTATGGATATAGAAGAAATAAACCGCCTACTTAGTCTCGCAGAAAACAAGAACGGAGAAGCGAATGGTAAAAACTGTACAACTGCAGATGGTGTTGTCATCTGTAATGTTTACATACCTAACGATTCTTCAAGACTACATAAACGAGAAATTGAATTTCAAAATAATGCACAACCTACAGATGCAGAACATCGTCGATTTGAAGTTCATCTTATAAGAGTAATCGATTCTTTTGAAGACGGAAATGTAACCTTATTAACTGAAATACTAATAGATGTAACAAAATATCAAAAGGACCGACCTACCAATATTGAAAGTATAACAAAGGAGTATCATTTATCACCGGGAATGCATAAATGGGAAATTAAATTTCTCTCTAGTGCACAATCTGAAGACGAAATTAACCGCATAGTAAGCATTGTAGAAAAAACTGCCAAGAAAATGGGACAACTTGTTAGTAAAAACTCAACAACTGGAGATAATACGGTTACCTGGCAATTTAACATAAATGTCGACGCAACAAGTCAACCATTATCAAAAAAACATAAAAGGAATATTGAATTTCAAACAACAGGACCTATGGATATAGAAGAAATAAGACGCTTACTTAGTATCGCAGAAAACAAGAACGGAGAAGCTAATGGTAAAAACTGTACAACTGCAGATGGTGTTGTCATCTGTAATGTTTACATACCTAACGATTCTTCAAGACTACATAAACGAGAAATTGAATTTCAAAATAATACTCCTTCTACAGATGAAGCTGAAATTAAAGAAAACCCTGAAATCGTTAACGCCGCTGTAAACCCAAAAGACATAGTAGATGCTAATGGTAACAACTGCACACAAACAGCCACCGCAGATAATAAGGTTGACTGTCTTTTTTCAACATCAGCAGCTTTAGTAGGAGGTTGTCCATCCGGAACAGACAGGGCTGACGATAATACTTGCGTGCCGGTAATTGAATGACAGTTTCCAGGACAAATATATGTATGTTAGATTTTTTTTTTTAACATTAAACTAAATGTTAATTTTAATGTTAAGTAATATCTGTAACAAAACTGTTATACAATCATCATCTTCCTGTCCTGGACCGATGTTACTTGGGATTGGCGGAACAAATTTACAAATCAAAATCAAATCAAATAATTGATTGTGGATCATAGGTTCATAAGATGTTGTGACATCTTATGAACCTATGATCCACAATCATGAAAAAGTTGAAAGTTTAACTTTTCTGTCACTGGCACCACTTTCAAACTTCCCTTTATAGACTAATTTCTTACTTTATCCATTTTCTTTACTCCACACACAATTTAACATTCTCATCTCCGCTGCATGCAGCCTCTTATCATCATCGGTCTTCTTCACTGCCCATAATTCCGAAACAAAACTGTTCATCAAACACTCTGAAACAAAACTGTTACATGTTGGTCAATAATATTTTTTTTGGCCTTTTATAATATTTTTTAGGCTTTTTTTAGAAGTCGTTTTTTTTATTTTCTCTAATGCCCATGTTTTATTTTACCAATAAGATAACCAATGTCTACTGTTTAAAAATAAAATGATGTACGTCCATTTTTATCAAATTCACTGTTTTAATGAACTATGAACTTAGCGATATGATTATTCACATTGTTATAGAAGAGAAGCCCAGTGTTATCTGAAATGTGTGGGTTTCAACAGTATTTAAATTTGTTTTTTACTTGCTGTATATCTCAAGGAACATTAATGTGTCGTGAACAATAAAATGAAAACGTCTTTCTTTATTATTTGTGTTTTTACAAACTTTAGTTGTAAATATTCAGAATCACACAAAATAACAGAAAAAATTATTAACAATGTGACAATAAATCAAGATCTTAAGAATCTAGTGATAGCAAAAGATTTTAAAGTGATAAATAATGTGAATGGCAACTATCAAATACCTAGTGAAAGAAGTGTTAGTAGAAATTTACCAAATAATGATTTAAATTCTAATCCAATAAATAAAGAAGAACATACTGTACACAGTAAGCAGAAACTATCGAAAAAAAAACCGCATCGAAGGAAGTCAAAAAACATCGAAGCTAAAATATATGAAAATCGTTTCAAAAACAGTCGAGCTCCAAAAGTAGCCATGCAAATGTCAAGTTTGTCAGTAGATGCATGCGGTTCAGACAAGGACAAGGCCGCTGATGGAACTTGTGTGTCTATAGAGGTCGCCTTTGATTCTAAAGAAATACTAGACATTGAAATAACGACAAGAGAAACAGAAGCTGAGGCAGCTACGTGACAATTCGTCTGAAATTTAAATAACCTGGGAATATTGAGGTTTCCAAAGAACTCCGAAGAGTCTTACACTTAAATCCTGGACAATTGGAGAGTAAACTTTAAAACGGAAGAAACAAAAGATCAAATTGGAAGCTGAAGGAAAATCTATGAAAACAGTGTACAACATACATAAATAATCTACAATGGTACCAGGATCTTTTGATGCGTGGGCAAAATGGGAACTAAACCTTTTTAGAAAATCTGCATTATTATTATTAAGTTAAATCAATGCAGCACTATGAATATTTCCCAACTGCACTCAAATGATCTCTGAACTTACAAAGATAAGTTTAATAAAATATGAATAATAATTGAATTGCATTCATTACCATATTATTCTCCGTGACCTATAAACGTTTATACCCAGCCATGAAATCATTTATAGTTATATTTGTATTAATTGTGAGTTCTGAGTGCGGACTCTTGGATGACCTGGTAATTTCGAAAGATCAGAAATCTAAAACTGGAAAGGAACCCAACCAAGGAGCATTGCTAAAAGTACGTCAAAATCTGGAAAATGGAACCAAAATCGTTATCGATGCATTAGGTAATATTATCAGGATTCCGCCGAAAGAAAATGAAGAAAAAAACAAATCAGAAGGTACTCTAGAATCTCCCACAAAGGACAATGAAATTGTAAAAGAAGATGAAGCAAGTAAACCTTCTGATCAAAACAAAACACTGCCTACAGAATCGAAAGCAGAAACAAAGGATGCTGTTAAAAATATGGTAAATACTACAGATACTTCTAAAACCGATGGCAATACAGGTAAAAACTGGACTAGTGCTGATGGCAATAATGTAGTAGCGGTTAATAGGGCATTTTTGAAAGTCGACGACTGTCCGTCTGGTAAAGACAGGGCTGATGATGGTACTTGCGTTGAAGAATTGTAAAAGTGTATCAAAATCAAAAATAATAGTCATAGTTTAGTTTAATAATATATACTGTTTTGTTGCGATACTAGATAATATAATATGTATAATTTAAAGATGATTATTTTTCCCCATGCTTATGCTTAGATTCTTACATTTCGTTACACCGATATCTATAATCGTTACTTAGTTCGTGCATTCTTACCTCTATCTTGCACTTGTAGTTTGACAGTTGTGCGACAGTGATAGGACGTGCTAAGTAACGCTTATAGATGACGGCCTTAGGCCCTATTAAAAGAACGCAACCTCTATCTGTATGTTAGTGCGCTTATAACGCGACAAACTAGAAAGGGCGCAGAGGGCCGTACAAAAGATTATTTCTGAATAACCAATCCGCTATGCAACATTTGGCCTTTACTTATCAAAGTTCTCACTGTTAGGCAGCTCTTCGTAATACAGATTGTACACAACAAAACTTTTCTCGTACCCTTGGACCCAATCTGTAGCACTGTGAAACGCCTCGCCGACAGAGTCTACAAAACTATGCCCTGTAGAGCAGCAGTGGCGAGAAGAAACTTCAGGGTCATCAGCTCCAAGATCTACAATAAAGAAAGTAAGAACATCGACATTTACCGCTTACAACTTATTGTCTTGAGAATAAGGTTGACTGACTGGTTGAAATCTCTATCAAATGATGGAACTGAAAAAAATATGAAACTGAAAACTTAACAAGTACAAGCTCTCACACACCCCCTCACTCACTCACACCACCACTCCACACCTCAACATACACAGTTTGCATTTTTTTATTTTTGCATGTTTACGAGTTTTATTCCAATCTATCGCATCATATCTTTAAGGCATCAGTGTCAAAAAGACATGACAAGCGAAACATCGAGATTTATTCTCTAAATTATGGTGAAAACTGCATCAAAATACATTGCGTAGTTTAAATGAACAACGCGTCACCAGACAGACACGAAAAGCGACTTTAATTTATAACATTTATGTAGGTTTAGATTAGATACAGATCTAGTATATCCACAGCACTTCCTGTTCTAACCCCGGCTATACGACTAACTACCAAACGGACTACTTCGTGCATGAAATTTAATAATATCAATACAAGTATTTGTGTTCCAAAATTAGCATAACAATTATTATCTCCTTCGACACCTGAACAAATCAATAATATATTGTTAAAAAACTTGTTTACGTCGATAGGACTTTGTTGGTTTTACATGCTATTTCCTATGTGGGAAATTAATAGCTTCTGAACTGGATACCTTTGACAAACAATAAATAAATGAATATGAAATGGAACAACAGTCTTGCCTTGAAGATGTTTTTCGCTAGTAACATATAAATAGAGAATATAATAATGATTGCCATTCAGTACCATATTATTCTCCGTTAACTCTAAACGTTTATACCCAGCCATGAAGCCATTATTGTCATATGTGTATTAATTGTGAGTTCTGAGTGCAGACTCTTGCATGAAAACACCAATTCCTCAAATGGTGAGGTAGCTGCACCACGCAATGATGAAAATCAAAACGAATTACCACCTACAGAGTCGAATGGAGAGCCAAACGATGCTGGTAGCAATGTGATCATTACTAACAACTGTCATAGTGCTGATGACAAACCCAGTGGCAATGTCAACCCGGTTAAAAGGTCAGTTATTAACGGTGGATGTCCCACTGGTACAGTCAGGTTTCCTGATGGCACCTGCGTTAAAAAAGACTGAAATGGTGCATTGAAATCAAAAATAATAGTCGTAGTGCTATAGTTTAGTAAATTAATAATATCTATTGTTTTATTGCGACCCTGGATAATATATAATGTGCAATTTAATGATGATTATTTTTTCCCCTGCTTAAGCTTAGATTCTTATATTTCGTTAGAGCGAGATCTAGAAACGTTACTTAATTCGTGCATTCTTGCCCTCTATCTTGCACTAGTAGTTTGACTGTTGTGCCACAGTGATAGGACGTGCTAAGTAACGCTTTTAGATCTCGGCCTTAGATCCTATTAAATGTGTATGTAATATGTCTGAATGTTAGTGCGCTTATAACTCGACTAACTAGAAATTGCACAGAGGGCCGTACAAAAGAAATCGCATGTTTATGCTTGAAAAAACATACCATCCACACTACAGTAACTAGGAGCTTCAGCAACGCATACGAAAAAAAAAAATTAAATTAAAATAAAAAATCGAAGTTGATTGATTAATTGATTGAAATGGTATTCAATCGTCATTACAATAATGTCAAATTGAATAAGTAAGCCTCACAACTGACAGAACAACATCGAATTTCGCAAATGTCGAGATAAATCAGGGCAGACGGTGATCTTCGCAGCTTCTGATGATTTTTACTTTCTTAAAGGCACGGTTATAGATGGAAGAGAGGTAACAGTTTGCGTTTCAGTAATTTTTTTGGAGCTCATGCTATTAAAAGTGGCTCGTCACAGCCGCACGTTGTTACCGTCGGTTCGTCAATGGGTGACCACTCAAAACATATAGAGACCTCTCCGTGAAGCCTCCCCGGAAAGCACGCTAAGCTGTTGGTCCCTACTGGCATTCGTAGATCTTTGACAGTCAGATGGCCAAAATCTGACAACCAGTCTTACCTACCGGCATCGTGTTACCCAGTTACTGGGTTGTGGAGGTCTGATAAGCAGTCGCTCAATGTAAAATACTGGTATTCAGCTGCATCCGGTAGACCAGAAGCGGACCCCGACATAGATTGGAAATGCATTTGTAAACCGCTATCCTTATAAAATCGATTCAGGAGACCTCATAGTGGGAGACCTCAACGTTCATGTTCATAATCTTCAGTGGTTTAAGCTGTACATTGTCAGTTACTCAGTACAGATATGTTTTATAGTTAACCCTTGAAACAACACCAGCCAAATAAAAGACTCGATAACACAATCATTCCTACACTATGTTCTTGGAATGAAGTTTTTTTACGCGACTTGTAAACTTTCAGAAAATGTAACTTTAAAAGCGTTCATACTTGCGACTGTTTTCTTCTAATTTAAAGAGAAAGAAAGAGAGAGAGAACGCAGGCAGAAAATGCAAAACGCAGACATTTAGGAAACTGTGTAGGTAGCAGGTACACACAGCTTCATAGACTAGGTACCCCAGCAAAAGATATGCACCCTAATTGCGTAACTCACGATCAATCACTATCTGTTTCATTTTGACAGTTCAACAACATTCATTGCGTGATTTACGTTGGTGAGCAGACTTAAAGATGATTAGCAATATCCTTCAAAATGATTCAGATTGTGATTGTGGACATGATTTATATCAATTCAAGACCATAGAACTAATTTTTCTTCACGATATTTTCTTAATGTAGTGTAGTAGACAACAAAAGTGAACGCAAACGTTTACGTCGCACAGCCCCGAAGACACCAATATCCATGGGGTACTTATTGCAACCCATTGGACCCATTTATTGCTCTAACTGTTATTTGGTTTTATTTCCATGTCACGGCTAATGTTCAATATGGGGGAACAACTACCCGGTATATGGGGGAATGACAAGATTTGGGTAAATTATATGTTATGGGTTTTGGATGTAATGGTGAATATTTCGGTATTTTTATGAGTAGAAATTATCCAGCCTGCCCTTTTTAGTTTTTTTGTAGGGAAGAAGGGAAACCTTACCTCCTTTCCTACACAAATCATAATCCATAATTATCATTTATCTTATCAGGATTTGTAATCGACTTATGCCTCATTTACATGGTGCAAGTTTATTGCCTGTGGCATGGCAACAATGGGGTACGTCGGAAAGAGCTACAAGCTATAATTATGGCGTGATCATAGTGCCCACAACAATAATATATATTGGCCCATGAATATATTTCGTTCATACATTAAATTTAGTGATTATTCAAGAGTTTGGTTTTAATTGGCAATTTCGTTATTTTCGGTGTTTTTTTTTAACATGAAACATGTAAAGAAAGAAAGAAAGAAAGAATAACATTTATTTGGACACAGTTCGTGAAACACAATATACAAAAAATTAAAAATTAAAAGAGAAAATAATGTTTTAACAATAATGTGTGCCTCACGGCTGCGCCAAAAAGGTTCATTTCAGCATTAATGCCAGACAAATGCTGACTGACGCTGGTTTTCTAATGAACCCTTATCGACAAGTGACGGGGAGTACACACAGTTTCAACATACTTAATACTTATATAAAGACTTTTAAATAAATAAATAGATAAGTAAAAACAAACACAATTACAGAACCAAAAAACAACTAATAAATAAAAAACAAAAAAATAAAAAATTATTAAATTAATGTCAGAATTTAAAACAATCAATTCGTCGTTATCATATATAAATATCAATCTGCCTTGCGTTATCCCAACTATATTGGTGTCGGATTCCAGTCTAACCGGATGCAGCTGAATACCAGTGTTTTACATAGAGCCCACCTATCTGACCTCCACAACCCAGTTAAAGGGTTGTGGAGGTCAGATAGGTGGGCTCTAGAGGTGTGGCTGTGGAGGTCAGAAAATACTATACTCCTTGGTAAGACTGGTTGTCAGACTGTCACAGCCACGAACGACAGCTGGCAGCCGGGACCAATGGCTTAACGTGCTTTCCGAGGCACGAAGGAGTCTCGGTATGTTTAGATGGTCAGCCATCCACGGACAGCCCTGGCAAACGTTGCGTATCCTGATGGATCGACCCGTGCGGCAGTTGCATATGGCTTATATGATTTATGCAAGATTGCACCGTGTAAATAAGACTTAATTCGTCAAGGACTTTCTAATGTCTTTTGGCCCAAGCGGGTCCCGTCTGGTAGCTAAGCGCTAAATACCCCAAATATTTGCACGACCGAACCGTCAAATATTATATCAATATGTATAGGCGAGTGTGATGTTAAATGCATCCCCACGACCATGTAATACCTATATTTAGCAGATAAAGAGATCATTCATTCATACCAGAAACTGCCGTCCAGATGCTCGCGATCCGAAGACCAATTTGAACTGTTCGCTACTTGAACTCCAGCTAAATGTATTTACACAAATTTTCCACAGCCACTGGTTGTCGTACTGTTCTTTTCTTTTGAGATATGAAGCACAGAATCACACAACACACTGTTGAACACACAATATTTTTAGAAGAAGTTTGCAGAACGTATCGGCGAAACGGGGATAGTTCCGTGAAAAAATACGCGCGGTGCGAGTGTGCCGTAATGGCGGCGACCAATCAGATTGCAGAAACAAATGTTCGATGAGGATAATGGCAGCGTCTTCAAAATTCGAAATTCGAATCAAACCCAATTTATTTACAATTTTTTTTTTATGAAGTACTATACGTCGTTGAATGGAAAATCCATAAGGAAAAATCTTGAATAATTTATAATGAAGAAAGCATTTTAATGGGAACGTTTATCGGAACGTTTTTAAAGGAACGAGCATTACTTGCCTAAGTATTATAATAAATCACTAGCTCTGGTCGCGATTTCGTATATCCTATGACACTTGGCCATTACTTTCTATTAGTGAAAGAATTTTCATAGTTCCGAAAATTACCCACCTACATACATCATCATCTGCCTAGCCTTTCCCAACTATGTTGGGGTCGGCTTCCAGTCTAACCAGATGCAGCTGAATACCAGTATTTTACATGGAGCGACTGCCTATCTGACCTCCGCAACCCAGTAACTGGGTAATAGGACGATACCCCTTGGTAAGACTGGTTATCAGACTTTCAGGCTTCTGACGACCCGTAACTTCTGTCAAAGATCCACAAATGACAGTCGGGACCAACGGCTTAACGTGCTTTCCGAGGCACGGAGGAGTCTCAGTTTGTAAAGTTGGTCACCCATCCACGGACCAACCCCGGCAAGCGTAGCTTAACCTGATAGAACGACCCGTGCGGCTGTTATTACGTAGCCACGAACTCCTCACCCCCCTTCATACAAACTCAAAAATGTTACCTGCAATATTAGTGTAGATAAGAATAAGAACATTTAGCTTTTAGGACACATTTAGGGGCTCATGGCTAAAAAAATACTGGTATTTAGCTGCATCCGGCTAGACTGGAAGCCGACCCCAACATAGTTAGGAAAAGGCTAGGCAGATTGATTGATTGTCTGTTTTCTTATACAGAAAGCTAGTAGAATAGTATGAAAGAAAGTACCTACTTGATAAAACTGAAATAACAATTGCACTAGCTGTGCAAGGAGATAAAGTTTCTAAAATTCAATCAGCCTTAAATGAGGTGCCTATTAGCATAAAAATACTCATTTCATCGGAAACTATAGTACCAAGAACAATACTGTTCTTGGTACTATAGTTTATTCTTATTGTTTTATGACGGGGAGTGCGGCTACGTGCGTTTTGCCACAGTAACGATACATTGCGTGTGAGGTAATAAAACAAATCAGGTTTATTGGATTCCCATAACGTTCCTGAAATAATTTCACGTACTGTCCGACTTAGAATGATAATGATGCTGAATTCATCCCATCAGTCTGCGCAGGACTGTCCTTTACACCCTGTATTTATTTGCAAGAATATAGGTAGGTAGCTAATATAAGTTATCAAGATCTATGGGTGTTTAGGGGTATGAGGAACAGGGTGTAAAGTTCACTGATACTCCATAGAAAAGGCAGGATCCTCCAACCAGACGGGTGTGGTGTCTGGCGGGCAACTGCCCAACGATTGATGTTGGGTTCTCGTATGTCCACTGCACGGTAAACTTTATTTGTGCGATGCAGGATTTATGTGACGTCTGTCTGACGTCAGGTCTTTGATGCGTAGTTCCCATGTGGCGATGTAGATACCGCCACAGGTGTCACTATATTCAGCATAATAGGTAATACGGGCTGGTATCCGCAACTCCACGTCAAAGCTCCACGATTGCGTACGGGTGGGAAATCGCTCATTCGATCCACCCCAGCTCCTCCTAGAAGGCCAGCAACGCCTTGGTGTTACTGACAATCTCACGTAGGGTACCTGGGTTACCGAAGTACTTTGCCCTATATGTGGCGACCACCGGGCAGTGTACTAGCACATGAGCGGCTGTCTCGTCGTCCTCCATGCAGGCCCTGCACAGCGGACTGTCTGTGACTCCTATGACAAAGAGGTGTTTATTAAAAGACCCATGGCCAGTTAAGGCAGCTGTGACAGTATGCAGCTGTTGTTTACTTAGTCGGAGCATCCGCTTTGTGAGGCGGCCATCGATCGCAGGGACTGCTTTTTTGGCCTGCCTGCACTCACCTTGGTCCAACCATAGTTTGTGATGTTGATCCCTGGTTCGTTTCCTTACCAGAGTTCGTAGAAACCCGAAGGGGAGTGGCGCAATGGGTTCGGGCCCCACTGGTGCCATGCTCGACCCTCTTCTGGCAAGTTCGTCAGCTGCATCGTTGCCCAGCGAACCGCTGTGTCCTTTTATCCATTGAATGGTTATATTATTGAGGCTGCCCACCTGGTTGAGGCGCTGGTGGCATTCGTATATTAGCCCAGAGTCAACAGTATAGCTGTTAAGCGCTTGCAGCATAGCCATGCTGTCTGAGAGTATTCGTATCGCGTGGTCCGTAACTTGCTTGGTCATGATGGCTAAAGCGGCAAGAGAAATACCCATGCATTCGGCCTGGAACACTGTGTTGTGGACACCCAATGCGGCTATGTGTATGTTTAAGTCCTCCAAGAAGATTCCAGCACCTGTGCCACTACCTGTTTTGGATCCATCCGTGAAGATGCGTAGCTCCGTGGGGCGCAAGCCCTCGCAACGGCGATCCTCATGAAGTTGGATTCTGTATTTTTTAGCAAAGATAAATTGTTTGGGTACCCGGTCATTTATGGCTTTCGTGATGGGGAAATCCTTATTGAGTCTGCGGTGCGCAGTGCGTAGTGTTGCTCTCTTACCCCAGAGGTTTGTTGCATTAAGACATATAGCCGCCATCGCGCTTCCTGCTGTATAAACAGGTGGAGCGGTGGTAGTTCCAGCATGGCTTCGACTGCTGCGGTCGGGGTAGTCCTCATGCAGCCCGTGATCGCCACACAGGCTAGCCTTTGCATGCGTTGTAGTTTGTTGGATACTGTAACTAGTTGGGTGCGGGGCCACCAGACCACGGCCCCGTACGCAATCATGGGGCGGATCACTGTGGTGTACAGCCATAGTTAGTTTTGGGGGATAGGCCCCACTTCTTACATTCACAACGATAGATTTCCTGCACTGCCAGAAGGTGATGCAGGCCCTGTTTAGCTTGATGTCTAAATGACTGCTCCAGTTTAACTTACTGTCTAGAATGACCCCGATGTTCTTGACTTCGTTGGCCAACTGAAGTTCTGTATCAAACAGTTTTGGTAGGCGGAATGGGCCTAGAGCTCGTTTGTGGGTAAACATGACTAGTTCAGTTTTAGTGGGGTTCACTGATAGCTCAAATTCCCTGCACCAACTTTCTACGATGCGTAGTGCTTGCTGAGTGAGGTTACAGATCGTTCCCGTCACCTTCCCTGAGACAAGGATTGCGAGGTCGTCTGCATATCCTATTGTGTAGTAGCGGCTGTCGTTGAGTCTAGTGATGAGGTCGTTGATCACCAGATTCCATAGAAGGGGGGACAGGACTCCTCCCTGGGGGCAGCCGGTGGCTATCATGGCCAACTGCTGCTCCCCCTCAAAGAGAACCACTCGTTTACTTAACATGTTTGTAATCCAGTCCGTTAGTACTTGTTCTACTCCATGCCTGGAGAGGGCGCTGCTAATACTGGAGAAGTTAGTTTTGTCGAAGGCTCCTTCGATGTCTATGAAAGTGCCCAAGCAGGTGCCTTTGTGGTGAACCGCTTCCTCTATCTACCACTAGATGAAGAGAAGATTCGGTCGACTTACCTGAGCTGTATTTATGCTGATTACCGTGTAGCGTTCTGGTTTTCAGAGCGCCGTCTCTCAGCTCCCTATCACATAGCCTTTCCAGAGTCTTTAATAAAAAGGAGGTCAGGCTGATCGGTCGGTGGGATTTGGCGTTTGTGTAGTCACCCTTACCTGGCTTTGGGATGAATATAACTTTCACTTCCCTCCATCCTTTAGAGGAACGTATCTTAGGGCCAGGCACGCCCTCATTAAAGGTATCAGTTTGATTGCGACAGAAGCCCCCCCCCCCCACTGTAGTAGAGCGGGGAACACTCCATCAGGACCTGCTGCTTTAAAGGGATGGAAGCTCTGGATGGCCCATTGAAGTTTCTCCAACGTGATCACCCTGCTTGCATAGCGCCAATCATTGTCTGACGGTGTTTGAGTTACATCTTGCCAGTCGATTACCTGCGCGAAGACGCATCCAGGGAAGTGAGTCTCAATTAGGACGCGTCTTGTTTCTTCAGGCGACGACGTGAGTGTATTATCAGGTTTGCGTAGGTTGACAGGCCCAGGTGTGTTCTGTTGCGCCAGTACTTTCCTTACCCTGTTTGCTTGCTGACAAGATTCAATGTTACCACAGAATCTTCGCCATCCTGTGGTGCTTCTGAATCTGATGCATTTTTTGTAGTTGGATTTGGCCGCATAGTACCTTTCCCAGTCTTCATCCGCACAAGTGTTCATGGCTCGATTCAGAACCGTTCTTACCTTGCCGCGCTTATGCTCCAGATCAGCGCCTCATCAGGGTTGCTTTCCCGGTGTACTGCGTGGCGTGGTCTCTGGGCAGGCACTTTGGTAGCTGTCTATGATTGACTTGGTGAGATGATTTACTTGTACCTCAATCTGTGTCGCGTCCGCAAAAGTCGACGGATTGTTTAATATCGCAAGTTTGCATTCTAGATTGCGTGTGTAGGTGGCTCGATTCGTGTTACGCGGGTTCCGCCGCGGTTGTGCTGGTGGCACACAGACCTGGATGTCGAAACGGATCCACCTGTGATCTGAGCAGGAGGCCTCCTTGGAGACCTGCCATCCCGTGATGGTTTCCACCGCACTCTCTGTTGCCAGGGTAAGATCGATGTTTGTGCGGCTTCGCCTGGTTACGAATGTTGGTTCGGAGCCAGTGTTTAATAGAGATAGGTTAGTCGAGAATAAGTAGTCAACCAAGGCCTTACCCCTCTCGTTCTGCGTGTCCATACCCCACAGTTGATGGTGAGCATTGGCGTCGGCCCCGACAACGACCTCTAACCCACATCTCTCGCAATGGCTTACGAGACGGGCGAGGTCATGAGGAGGTGGCGCCTCCGCTTCGGGCATGTAGGCCGAGGCAAAAACAATCGCCATCTCCGTGGCGTCGACGCGCTGTATAAGCAGCTTAACTGCAGAGACATCTCTGCAACAGAAGTCAGTTAAAAGTTGTGTTTAAGGTTGTGTGCACCTGTGACATAGATGCTCGATCTGGGGCGATCATGATCTGAGGTGACTAGGAGCTTACCGCCGAGATTGGAGAGTCCTTGTATGCGGCCCGCCCTAATCCGCGGCTCCTGGATTATGGCAATGGCCGTGTGTTGTACCTCCAGCCACTTGCGAAGCTGAGCCGTCGCGGTCTGACTGTGTTGGAGGTTTGCCTGGAGGACTCTACAGGCCAACGAAAGGGACGCCATCGCTGGTCGTCATCTCATCGTCCCCCCCCAAGTCTGAGCCCGGCAAACAGATTGCCCTCGTCGAAGCCGTCCTCCCCCGGGCCCGAAGCTTGGGACAGGGTCATGTCGTCCAGCTCCTCGCCCGATGAAGGGACGGCATCCCCGGTGGCGGCGGCAGGAGCGGCCGACTCTGCAGCAGCAGGTTCAGCCGTGGTTCAGCCGGGTTGTGTGTAGGGGGAGTGGAATCCCCCGCTGGTGCCTGCTCCAGTGGTCTCGGCGCCTCGCAGACGGTTCCCGTGGCGGGGTCCCATCCCTGCGAGACATCGGTGAACCTACCGTTCCGACCTTGGAACTTCACGTACACCGTCCCTAATCCAATTGAGAGACGGCGTCCGGCGTCCGTCCTCCATCAGGGTCGGGATTTGGTGAACAGGGACACCGACCACCACAAACCACGCCGCGGCTTGCTTGTCGGCGTGCAGCAGTACCCACCGCTTGATGTCGACCCATGGGTTTTGGTAGCTGAGAGTGCGACCAATATTGTTCGGCTCTCCGTACACCCCCTGCTCGTCCGGGATCACGACACCGTACCGTGCACGCTTCTGGACCTCCGACTGGCTCAAGACGACTAGCGAGGTGCTACTTGGCAGAGTCAGGTCGGAGACTGCTTTCCTTAGCCAGGCTAAGGTGTAGTTGTTTCCGCACCATAGGTTCAGGACACCCCGGGCGTACAGCGGCTTGGCGTTGAAGGTCGGCCCTGGTGTGTCTTGTTTGGCGGAGCAGGCCTCGAGGATGATCTGCTTCTGGATAGCAGCGAGTACCTGGTCCGATACGTCCTTGCTGAGGAACCCCGTTCGCTCGCAGGTGATCGCGACGTCTAGGATAGCGCTGGCAGCTTGGGCGTAGCTTCGATGGGCGACCCTATTGGATTGATCAAGCCGCTGCCGCTTGTGCTCCCCCCGAGGTATCAAGGTCTCGTTGAGAGCTCGCTTGGCCGCGGCCTAATCCTTCCAATCGGGTCGCTAAAATATTCAGCATTACATCAGTGCAAATATTTAGAAGATAAAAGCAGTTGACCAAATCAAAGCCTTCAAATCGCCACACAACACTAAATCATTTCACCCACCCTTCCAATTATCCGTCAATTTACACAAGAATCGAACTCGCGCCCCTTTCAGTAAAAAACAGTAATAAAACCAAGTTCGCAAGTACTTACGTTTCACTTGCTAAGTACTTTTCTTCTCAAGTGCTTGAGTCGAAAAGTTTCAGGGTTATATAAGTGCCTGAATTACAGGAACAGTTTGTTTGAAGTTTAAAATTTAAACGAATGATTGGAGGGATCGGGTAATTTTTTCTGCGAGGTCGATGTAGTTTTAGAGCTCATTTTCAATTCCATTAAGAAATATAGGAACCTTTTTTGTTGCTGTACAAAAGGCTGCCTGGTAGGTTTTGGGGGCAGGCCTTGCGACAGTGTAAGCTAACTTAAAAACAAACTTAAAAAAAATGGCGTTACTCTCGCTGAGAGACTCACGCTTGGTTTGTACAAATCGCAAGTCTGTGGCGGCATCTACATCGCCACATGCGATTTACGAATCACACTGACGTCACGCAAAATCCTGCATCGCGCAAGCAGAGTTTACCGCCCGACTAGCATATATACAACGTCCCGACATCAATCGTCAGGCAGTAGCCCACCAGACACAACACCCGTCTGGTCGGAAGATCCTCCTTTTTCTATGAAGGATAAGTGTACTTTACACCCTGTTCCTATGGTAAAAATATGATTATGATTGCAATAGATTCACGACTATATTGCAATTAGTGAAAGTGTGTTGTGTGAAGTGAGGCGAACTATAACGCGCTTAAGAATAATCGCCTTTTATACATACACAGTTTCTTAGCATAGCTTGCTTTCTTATTACATTAAGGTACAAGCCCGTATCAGCAGCAAACGACGTGTCGCCGCGACACTACCTACTGGTTTTTTATTTCCATGTGGTGTTACACGAATGGATAGAATAAGAAATTAGTACATAAGAGGAAGTTTGAAAGTGGCACCGGTGACTGAAAAGTTGTGCGGAAATCGGTTGTCATGGTATGGGCACGTGATGCGAAGGAATGAGGAAAACGTTGTGAGGAAAGTTGTCGATGGCTATAAGAGTAGTGGAAGACCAAAGAATCGATGGATGGACTGTGTGAAAGATGATATGGCTGGAAAGGGGGTGAATACCGAGATGACGGCTAATAGAGAAGTATGGAAGAAAGGGATATGTTGCGCCGACCGCACATAAATTGGGATAACGGCAGGAGAATGATGAATGACCTTCTGTAGCTTCATAGAAACCAGTATTGTCGCGACAAAACTTCGCTTGCTGCTGCCGCCTGCAGTTGGCTACGGAATTGTACCTTAACACATAACACCACGCCTGTGCTCCCCGAGGGGTTAGGCAGAGGTATACTCTAGTACCTACACCCATATTTCACCAGTTATGCTTCCTTATTATTCACGTGCGTATTATTTGCGTGTCTTGTTTAACATACATACACTACCCTATGACAGTCGGCAAATCTGTAGCTTCTCATTGTGAAAGAGTTTTCGGAATCGGATCAATAGTGCCGAAGACTTCTTCCTACATACGAAATAACGAACTTTACTTCTGTATAATATTAGTACTTAAATATAGATTAAAATTATAATTTATAGACTTAAAATTATAGATGATTGGTGAGCAGTGGTGGCCCAGTGGTAACGGCCGCAACTTACGAGTTGTAGGTCGTATGTTCAAACCCTGACAGACGCTTTACTCTCTGTAAATTATTTCATCACCACTACTCTCAAAACGGTGAAGGAAAACATCGTGAGGAAACCGGCATGTTCTAGAACCAAAAAATTCAAAGATATGTGACATCTACCAACCCGCACTAGGCCCGCGTGGTATATTATGGCCCGCTCCCTCTCACTGAGAGGAGGCCTGTGTCCCAGCAGTGGGAAAATTATAGGCTGATTATGCTATAGATTAAAATACCTTCAAAAATCTTTAAGATAAATAGGTACCCACACCAACAGGATATAACATAATCATCGGTAGACGGCCGCCATTTTAAGAGATTTCTTCCTAAATTAAGGCTAAAAGCTTTTGTAGGAGGCACACAACTGAATTTGGTCCACCGACCGACCTATGACTTTATAAAAATGCCACCAAATTGGGTTTAGAGTTTTAGATGTGATTGCATTATAAAACGTAATGAAAATGCTTTACGGGTTTGGTTTGAAATTGAATTTTAAGCTAAGCGATTATTTATGGCGACTGGTAATTAGTGACTGATACTTAAACACGTGACTTTACTCATAATTAAGAACAACTTTTACTATGGGACAAAACATTAAATCTTGAAAAAGAAATATGCTGTTCCTTAAAATTTGATGAGTTACGCGAACATAAATGTATGCAACAGCAGATTTTTTTTCGTGATTTCAGTAGCTATGGACGCGTTCTGCGTCCAGTGCTCGGTGTGGCAACACGTCGTGTTCTGGTTCGCGTCTGGTCAATCGTCATCCTGAGAATGCCTCGTTGAGAGGTGAAACACGTGTCGATTTCATACAGGGTTTTTTATGACTCTTGAGGAATAGTTAAGCGGAATAGTTTTTTTTTTTTGTAAAAAGTTTTTATTTTTCACTTTTTAGTTGTGGTGCCTACCCCACACAAATTCGAATACCACTACCTGCTATGTAAATAACAATGACGGAGTTTAAACATTGTACAACTTTAAACATTAGACTTAAAACATTGTATAGTTATATTATTAAGTGGGAAAAATACGTAATATTGAAGGTAACTCAAAAACTACGCAAGCAAGCATGGCCTACCAAACAAAAAAAGAATCATCAAAATCGGTTCACAATTGGCGAAAATATCGATGAACATACACAAAATAAGAAAACATACAGACGAACATAGAACCTCCTCCTTTTTGGAAGTCGGTTAAAAAGGTGCTGGGAGATATGAGTGGAGGGGATGCCCTATACGGCCATATTGGTGAAACAAAGCAGCAAAAGGAGTATCGTAAGGATCATAGCAGGTGGCGTTCCGTAGTGTCTGCCTACGCCAATGGGAAGGCGTGAGTTTAGGTAGGTATATATTCATTTTCCAAGTAGGAACAACAAACTCTCCATTCAATTAAGATAAAATATAATCAGATTGAGTTTTATTACGAAAACAATTCTGAATCTCATTGAAAATTTATTAACTCCGAAATTTTGTCGCCATCACTTTAATTATTCAGATGTTTTTTTGAAATGTCTGCGTTTCTCGTTGAGTTTTATTTACAAAAGGTCTCTGATTAAAGACGGATGATTTAATTTTAGGGATTCTGTGAATAATCTTTCTTTTGGTGTCGCACTGCAGGGATCGTTAATATTGCTATACCTTTAATAAATGTATAGTTTGTAATAGGTCATACCTATCTGTAGGTATCTTTATTTTAAATCAATATTTGTTCCTAAACTAGCCCACGACTTCATCTGCGATCCAGGATAAAAAGTATGTGTCCTATGTCCTTCTCCAGGGCATGGTCTACCCATATGCCAAATTTCATTCAAATCCGTTCATCCGTTTTAGCGTCAAAAATCAAAATCAAAATATTTTATTTCACATAAGCCTACATGGACACTTATGAAACGTCAGAAGCTAGGTGCACGGTTCCAATTGGTCGTTTCCTGTGGAGAAGAGCCGGCAAGAAACTCCACGGTTACTCTTTTAAAAGAAAATAATAATTGGCTTTTACAATATTTTCCATTTAGTGTTAATAGTTATGGAGGACAGTGTAGGGCTTTCAAAAAGTTACAGATAGGACAGGCTAAGCCTTCAATGTTCTCACATTCACAAGGTGGATAAGAATCTATATAAAAGATAAATAAGATACTAAAAATAAAAAAAACCTATTTAAACCAAATGATATGATTGCCATTACAACTGTAACAAATCTGATTAATTATCATGTCCTCAAAAGCCACTAATAAAGAGTTGAAATTAAATTGTAGGTATATAATGTCAAATAATATTATGATTATGTCTGTCAGGGATGAATGTAAAAAATAAACATGGTAATTTGGGAGCAGTTAATAGACTCTTACATAATTATGCCGTTATTGAGGTACCAGGGAGGCCACGTGCGTGAAAGCGTAATAAACTAACAAACTCACTTTTTATAATATTAGTTAGGAAGTTAAGATTTTTCGTAATTGTACCGTTGTTTATCTCTGTATCACCCAAAGACTGCTGGAAATCTCTGCTCGAGGTATTAAATAAATAGATAAATTGTTGCATGTTCTTGTTCTGTAGTTTAATACTATTTCTTATTTAATACCATTTTGTGTGGCATAAAACGAAAGTCAAGTCTCTCTGTCGCTCCGTCTCGTAGCGCTTTGGTGCGTCCATGTGCTACGAAATCTGCGTAATGTAGTACGGAGTCGTGCGAAAACGCGCACGGGACTGAAATCGCTACGCAATGTCGCTACGGAATCTTGCTACGCAATGTTACTACTCGCTACGCGCTTTCGTTGCGTGCTGCCTCTACACTCATCTTAACTTATGTTTAGTAGAGCATAATTATAGATATTTTACATTTAGCTTACCCTCAGGTATAAAAATATTCTTTACTTGTTATTTCCAAGAATTTCTTAAAGTTACGCTTTCCGTCTATGCCTGTAACATGAAAAGCGAAAACGTACTCTTCATAAAACTAACCGTGTGCATGTATTTTAATTGTATATCAAACTACATGGCTTAATGGAAAATAAAAATGCATATTGTGTTCAATATTTATTACTACATAAGTAGCACCGTAGGTATGTACTACACTACGTAATAATTATAACATACCCAAAAATGTGGCCCGCGTGGTGGATTATGACCCACTCCTCTCACTGAGAGGAGGCTTGTGTCCCAGCAGTGGGAACATTATAATTGAGTGTGAGCTGATTATGCTTATTTTATACCCAAAATGAAATATGTTTAGTTGAAGGATGGCGACTGTGCATGAGTCATGACAGTGTTGGCAAAATGCCGACAAACGCCGCAGTAATAAATTATCCTGTCAACTTTAACTAAGTATTTTTAATAGACATTATACTTCGAAAAGTTCTTTTTAAGTGCAATAAGTGCTATTATAATTATGCTCAAATAAGAAGCATGACTTTACAACAAGACCGAGAATTTGCTTAAAAAATACTTAATTTTTGTGACCTGTAAGAACTGTCTCTAATTATAAATTCGGTTAAAATAATTGCCAAGAGAGGAAATAATCATAATTATGATAACGATATTACCTGTTTAATTTCAGATGCTTTAGAAAATGTCTTTACTTCTAATAATATTAGTAGCTTCAAACATGTATCCTAAAGGCGACGACATCTTGCGAGCAAGTAAGCCGACACGCCGGTATATAAAACCTAATTACTCGTACAAACCAGACTGTGCATGGTGCAACCTTCGCCCAGAAATAGCAGAAATTAAAAAAGAATCAGTGCTACTCGATGGCAGTGACAGTGACACCCAAAATGGCGTTCCCGCGCCCGCCATTCTAAACTTATTTGACATACCGAAATACGTGGCAGCGATGAAGAAAAATAAGACTACAGTTTCTAAGAAGCAGATAACTGAATTGGTTGATAGATTATATTTACATCAATTATGACAGCTATTTTTTCTCCTATATTTTGTAGCTCAGAAACCAAACGGATCATCCACCAACCATATCCCAACATTCCTTTCAGTAGTTACAATTACAATATGTAGGTATGCTGCTTTGTCGCTGTGACGTAAATAAAACATCGAATTTAGACAAAGTCGGCTTTGCACGAAGTCAAATTAACACCTTTAGGCAGGGCGCAAATGTGGACACTTTTGTGTCTTGTGTCAGATACAAGCTGCCGAATTTCTATAGAAACACCATCTATTTTGTTTCCAGTTGCTTCCACTTAACTGGACACGAAATAGATCAAAAAGTGTTCAGTGTCGGTAACTGGAAACAAAAAAGTATCTACGTTTGCCCCAACCTCTTATTACTTAATTATTATTAAGTTTAAAAGTCGCGCCAAAAGTTGAAAGACTATTTTTTGGCTTCGTATGGGCATGTGATGAGGAGGGAGCAAACGCGTGTGGCTAAAAAAGTGATGAATATAAATATTGATGGATGGAGCGGGAGAGAAGGCCAAGGAAAAGATGGATGGATTGTGTGAGAAATTAAGAAATTAAGAGTGAATGATAGCGTGACGTTTGACAGGGGAGAGTGAAAAAGGAAAACGTATTGCGCCGACCCCAAGTAACATGGGAGAAGGGCAGGAAGATGGTGATGTACCTCGTATTCATCAACTGCACATTTTGCAGTACCTACACTACTGGAATAGGCTTCCTGAATAACTTTCAGCATCCAGTCACCGAACATTAGATAAAAAAAAAATTATATCAAGATCAAGGTGTTACCATAGTTACCATAGACAGTCTGCCGTCAGAATAGTAATAATACCTACTTTAGTGTTTTTTTTTTTAATGAAATCGTCATCATCGTGAGGAAACCGGCATGTCCTAGAACCAAAAAATTCTAAGAAATGTGTGACATCTACCAACCCGCACTGGGCCCGCGTGGTAGATTACGGCCCGCTCCCTCTCACAGAGAGGAGGCCTGTGTCCCAGCAGTGGGAATATTGTAGGCTGATTATGCTTATGCATCAATTCAGCCGATAGACGGCCACTGCTGGACATAGGCCTCCCCCAAGCACCGCCACTTCGACCGGTTCGTGCTTCCCGCATTCAGCGGGTTCCTGCAGCCTTCACCAGGTCATCAGTCCACCTTATGGCCTTCCAAGGCTCTATCATAAATCGCTCAACGCGCCTATAGAAGTTATCACTTCAATATGTCGAAAGAAAGGGGATTCAATCGATGGCTCACGAACATTATTGAATTTTATTATTCAATAATGTTCGTGAGCCATCGATTCCGGCCAAGTGCATGTCGAACCATGCACAATTGAGGGATCCGTAGTTCGAATTTATAAAACAAACTTAACATTGTTGTTCAAAAACTTGTTCTCCGATACAGAATGTATGGGAGAACATGTTTTTACAACTGCAAATTTAAGTTGGCCGATTATTACTAGGTAACTTGTGGAGCCTACGTAGCGGTGATAGTTTTCCTTTTAATTTCGTTATAATTATATAGGTACTACTGCTGTGAATTTTTTCACATATCCAAACCCAACCATTTAGCTGGCAGGGGGGGGGGCTTGAATAGGCTCAAGTGGACTTTATAATAAAAGATTAGTGGACTGTATTAAAATAGGTGTAATACCACAATTTACATAAACAACGTGTATGGAAGACAGTACAAAGAAATGCCCGTAGTGGAGCGCGTCTGTGAGCTGAGTGGTGTGGCGGGCGCGCAGCGGTCGTTCGTAGCGGGTTCGGTACCCAGAGACCCCGCGCTTGCCCCGTGGTGAATCACGCGCATAGGTGATGCGCAGACATATTCCCCGGGTTGAAGGGAAGTCTTCAATGTTCGACTGGAAGGGGGCAGATGCAGTTGAAGGCACGACGAATGGTGCCCCGCTTCGTCTTCAGTTCGGCCACTCTCGTGACCCCGTCTACGCCGGGATAGGTCTTCATGACCCGGCCCAGGGACCAGAGCAGAGGTGGCGTTGTTTTGTCCTTTATAAGGACTAAGGACCCCGGCTTTACTTCACCTCTGGAATTAAACCACTTGGATTTTGCCTGCAGCAGAGAAGTATACTCATTATGGAACCGTCGCCAAAAATGCTGCCTGATGTGCTGGATTCTCTTCCAGCGATCCAATCGCGTGATGTTGGCTTCGGTCACCTGAGGATGTGGTACTGATAAGAATGGCCGTCCAATTAGGAAGTGAAAGGGAGTGAGTGCCGAAAAATCGTTAGGGTCTGAAGAAAGAGGAGTGAGAGGGCGTGAATTAAGAACTGCCTCTATGTGAGTGAGACAGGTAGCCATCTCTTCGAAGGTGAAATGAGTAAGATGCAGTAACCGTTTTAAATGATGCTTACATGATTTTACAGCAGCTTCAGCTAATGAATTGAAATGAGGGCTGTATGCAGGCGTGAAAATAAATTCAATACCTTGCTGCGCCATTTCAGATGCAACATTTGATGATTGCAAGAACCTATACATCTCATTTGACGCGCCTACAAAGTTAGTCCCGTTATCGGACGTGATGCTTCGAGGCTTGCCACGACGCGCCACGAAACGATTTAGAGCAGCCATGTAGGCCTCAGTGGTGAGGTCGGTGACGAGCTCCAAATGTGCGGCTTTTACTGCCGAGCAAACAAAGATGCACATATAGGATTTTGTAAGTTTGCATCCTCGGCCTCTACGATTGGCCAAATGGCCAAACATTTGACTCTAACAAAAATTAGCACTTTAAAGCTATTCCGCAAACGGATCCCTGAACCCAAACATGGTTTTCACAAACTCACAATATTTTTAAACGACCTTTCCAACGATACCCCATACCATGGGATTGCCGAGAAAAAAAAACCATAATCAGTACTCAAAAAAAAAAAAAAAATTTACAATTTTTTTTACCACTTTGTCGGTGTCGTTTATATGTATATTCATACCAAATTATAGCTTTCTAGTACCAACGGACGGACAGACGGACATGGCGAAACTATAGGGTTCCTTGTTGACTACGGAACTCTAAAAAACGAAATAAAATAGCAGTTATTATTATTTCCATTTAAGTTATTTGAAGAAACACGTGTCTAGCGTCAGTTTATTTCCTCAAGGGCACTTTAAGTTGATGAGACGTAAGATTAAAGTCATGCATGAGATCCTTCCTTGATTGCAAATCAACACAATCCTAGAGTTACTCGCTTTAAATGTACGAACATATAAAAATATGTATATTTTTATTCCTCTACTTTCAAAATGTTGTAAGCTACAAAATATACCAGCTAGATTCCGTGGAAGAAACTAAGTTACTACCCAAAATAAGACAAATCCTTCTCAATCAGAGACATGGTGGACTGGAATATCAGAATATACCCATAAGACATGCGAAGAGAGAACAACTGCGGTCAAAACCAATCGGCAAATCAGTCTTCGTCAAGAGGATCATACCCCATGGTTACACCACAGGAGAGTACGAATACGACTCCAAATTAAACACTGTCTTCAAACCATTAGCCAGGTACCACGTTAAAAAACCTATGGAGGACCATGAAAGATCAATTCTGAAAGATTTAGAGTCCGAGCAAAAACTAAAAGACCGTTCAAACAAAGACCTAATCGTAATCGTTCAAAAAGACCAGAACCAACTGGACTTGTTGGGCGTGATTCAGAAATTTTTGTACCATAACACGAGGCAACAGAAGCGTAAGAAGGTGAATAAAACAAGATTTCGAGGACTATTTAATCAATTCGGCAAGAATTCATTACCGGTGACGAGGTCGCAGTCAGGCGAGCAAAACGACCCGTTCGCGCCTGGCAAGCTACCAGTCCAGTTAACACCAGTAGCATTAGATGAACCAAAGGATAAAACAATTTACTCATCTTATCCATACTGGAACTATTGGACGGTAAGCACTGACAACACGTTATGCCGGCGCTGTACATTGACCTTGCTGACGTGTGAATCCAAAAGACTGAATCTCAGAAATACCTATTTCGAAAAAAGGGCTTTTAAATCGTTTTTTTGTTTTTATTGTTTTAGTACAGTGTTTAGTATGTGCTCATATCTCCTTCTACATACTATAAAATTTAAAAAAGTAGAGGCATGTGAAAATGAGCGCTATTAGTATTGGATTTACACGTCAGGCCATTGGTTTAGAGGAAAAGCCCGGGTGTCACCACTGTGCGGATCGTCCGAAGGACACGGTGGAGCATACGGTGGAGGTGTGCCCTGCTTGGGCGGGGCACCGCCGTGTCGTCGTGGAGGCGATTGGCGGCACTGACCTCTCGCGTCCGGCCCTGGTCCAGGCCATGGTACGGAGCGAGAGGGCTTGGGAAGCGGTCACCTCCTTCTGCGAAGCAGTGATGCTCACGAAGGAGGAGGCGGAACGCGTGAGGGAGAGGCAAAGCTTGCGTGCGCCCTCACGCCCCTAACCGCCACCGCTGCAGACACCCTGGGCGTCGGGAATCCTAGGCGGATTCCCGGCCACCATAAGCGCGGGCTTGCGGGAGAAGTCATTTGATGATTTCCCACCCAAAAAAAAAAAAAAAAATGCCATTGGTTTAGGCTTGACACCAAATCCAATGACAAGCAAAAATCAGTCAAATCCTGTCCAAGCCCGAATAATGCTCCAAGGCCATCTTAAGTCAAATTATGTCCAATGTGTGGCCCCGCCATAACACAAGCGCACCGTCTAATATTCCCACAGGTAACGCGGAGCCTGTTTCACCATTTTCAGTTCACCTATTAGAATTTAGGGAAGATAAAATTTGCCCCTTACAGCATTTGTTTACGTCGTACGGTCGTAAGAACATGCCATGCACGGGCGTTTTAATACCGAAGCGCCGTAATTAAAGAAAAATAATGAATTCGAAAAATTCGAATTCATCTCGTATTCCGCCATTTTTGTTCTATTGTAGTATTGCAAATAATTTATAGAGCATTCATATCATGGGTGTAGATAAAGTCTTGTATGCAACTGTAAATAATTAGGTATTAAAACACTCATGTGACCACATGACACTGACTGACTGCGGGAGGGGTCGCGCTCGCGGCCGGTCTGGTCACGTCCCGCGTCACCCACCCGTGTTGAGACGCAAGTTTGATGCTTTAGCGCCCTAGGGTGAAAGGGTGAAATTACCTTGTGGTAAAATGTAGAATTACTTTTAAAAAAAAGTTGTTATTTTCAATTGATTTTACGTTCTATAAATGAAGCCAAACCACTGGTTTCAAGGATAAAGGTGTTTACCCTAACACCCTGTATAACAGTTACATAAATAACTAATAATAAGTAGATTTTACTTTTTATTAAATGGCAACTTTTTTCAGTATGCTAAAACTATCTACCAAGATCGCTGTCCAGGGAACCTTATAAGGGTTGGCAACATGTGCATCAACAGCATTGGACATCGAAGATCTGCGAACCCATTCGAAACTAGGAGGTCGAGCAGAAAACACAAGAAAAGTCGTTCTATTCGATCGGCTCGTAAAAAACACCTTTATGGCAAGGAGTAACATATTATGCTATGGAAATATAGTAAAAATTGGGATTTAGAACAGTTTTTTCTTTCGATTCAGCTTTAGTTAGAGCATTCTGTTACAGCAAGCGCACATCTGGCGAGATGCAGCACCACGCGGTTTACACTGCCATGCGAATATCATCATTGAGCACTTTAAAATTAAGTCGCAAATAAATTACCTGACTAACGCGTGCCTCTGTCCTCCGATGCACTCTCGGGTTACTGGAATTTTATTTATTGTCAATTTTATTTCAACTCATGCAAGGTCGACATTTGTTTGGCAGTGCTAACTGCGCCACGCTGTGCCTCGTCAGTAATGCGCCGGCCCCTATACTTATCATAATTATCCATAATACTATTTATTTATATTACCTAAGAAACCATTTTGTTTTTCTAAAATATGCAACGGATGAGGTTTTCACCATCATTAGGGGTCTGTTCACATCGAGACGCGAAGCGATGCGCACTTTTTCATGATCCGATACAATATCGAATTTATTTACTTCACAATAAGTTACACGCGCTGCGTAGCACCGCGCATCTCAGCGTACGTTGACACGTGTCAACACTCGCACTGAAATTATACCTTTTCGTGAAGAAACATAAGTTCGATAATTGTTTTCAATTTATTCCGGTTTATGTATTACAGGATTTAAATGAAATTGACCAGCGAAACTCTGCAGACGTAATAGGGTATCGATATCTAAACATGATAAATGATGAACATGATTTTTTGAGGACGTCACCCGCAGTTAGTTTAGTCACTTAAAAAAATTGTTTAAAAAACTGTTTTTTTTTTGTAAACTTCACTGACGTGGAAACAGATTTTATGAACTCACACTTCAACTAACGACACTTACAGCGGCCATTGACCCCAAAAAAATCAATCATCAAATCATTTTATTTTTGTTTTGTCGATATTGAAATCCATAACGGCTGTGAAATTTCACTGAGCTAGCGAAACTCAGGATCTACACTCACTCTAGGATTTAATTTGATCCTGGACAATAAATTATTATTAATATTTACCTTATTACATAATACAGATCCAAGATCATGATCTCCATGTTTTGTTAAGCTGTAAAAGCCGTGCGAAGCAGGAGCGAATCGCTAGTTAGGTTATAAAAAGACTGATAATTTATGGAAAAGTGTATTTCTTAAAATTTCAGAGAGCATAGCAACACACACAGCCTGTTTTAAAATCTTAATATCTATGATAAAATTATTTGTTTTTAATTGTTGGCATAGACAAACACTTGCTAAGCATAAACTTTTTTAGAAGATGACATAGGCAACAATATTAATAAAAATTTACAGCATTTTTTCAATGTAGTTTCAATTTTTTTTTATTTGAAATATCCAATTTTCTTTGTACCTACGTATTGCAAGAATAATAAAATAAAAAATACTAGAGAAAAAGATCTTCATTACTTTTAAACACATTTTTTGCTACACAACAATATCTTTCTAATTTGATAAAAAAACATAATAAATATTTAAACAAAGCTGTCCATGTCAAACAATGAACTTTTACGGAATAATAATGAACATTTAAAACTTAATAATCACTTCACCCTACTTGCAACGGGTGTCACAATTAATGTTTTGTAAAGGCTGTAACTACCACATAATCTTTCTTACCCTAGTCTACTTGTCATTATAACTTTCATGAATTTAACAAAGATCTTGTAGATAAATTACTATGTTTAATTGCAATCTGTGTTCAACGAAACAAAAAGGGTAACTTAAATTGTTTAATGAGCATACGTTACGGATACAGTTAACAACATTCAGTCACCCAAAGACAAGACTGAATACCTAATAATTTTGATCACATCATATCAATAAAAAATTATAATGGCAAATAACGAACTTTACCCTAACTTACCCTACTAATCAGTGTTACCCCACTATATCAAAACATATGTCGGGGCAGATTGGACACCGCAGTTGTTGTCTCTGGTCGACATGAGGACATAACCGTCATTACCCCACATGTTAGACCAGGAATTCTTCACTAGCCAGTACTTCTGACCCTTGAGGATGCCGTAGCCTACTGCTAAGACTGCGTGGTCGAGCTCCTCGACTTTGTTGTGGCTGAGGAGAGGATAAAATAGAAGATTCAATTATTAAATTTTGCTTAGTGTGTCGTGTTCCTTAATTGAAAAGAGGTCAAGTTGTATTGACGATTTTTATGATTATAATCCTATAAACAAATATTTGATGCCCGAAAGTCTGACAACCAGTCTTACCAAGGGGTATCGTATTACCCAGGTACTGGGTTGTGGAGGTCAGATAGGCAGTCGCTCCATGTAAAATACTGGTATTCAGCTGCATCCGGTTAGACTGGAAGCCGACCCCAAAATATATGGGAAAAGGCTAGGCAGATGATGATGATGAAACAAATATTTGAAACGGCTGCGAAACATATTTATATCAACATACAACCTGTGGAATAAAATTGACGTCTCATTCAAAAATATTCCTCGGATAAAGGTATCTGACGTTTGTAAAATTAGTCCGGTATTAAGAGCGTTGATTCTAAAAGTTGGCAATGTCGCAAAAAACTGTCAAATATTTATCTGTATTGATTATTTTGGCAATATTACTGTATGGAACTATGAAATATCGCTAACTAACTTACTAGAATATTATTACTGAATTTAAGTTATAACCGGTTTTAGGTGTAAAAAAGGCATTTCCAAATCCTTTTTTTTTAATTAATCAAAACAGCGAAATATTTGACATCTAAATGCGACGTTGCCCACTAGAATAAACGCTGTTAAGAGTATAATTAACTTTGCGACATGGGGTAATATGAAATAAATAATATAAGTACATAATTATTATTCTGAACTTACCATTTAGGCTCAAAGTAGACGCCGTTTGAATAGAAACTGAAAGTCTTGTGTGCCGCGTCGATAGCTACTGATATTGGGCCGTGCTTGAAGATTGCCAACTGTTAACAGAAATACAGACAAATTATAATACGAAGAAGGTAAAGACATCATTTAGGCTACTTTTTATCGACATACCACGCGGGCGAAGCCGCGGGCCGATGCTAGTATTCTAACTAATATTATAAATACGAAAGTGAGGTTTTTATTTGTTACGCTTTCACGCTAAAACGGCTGAACAGATTTAGATGAAATTTGGTACATGGGCAGACCATGAACTCGAATAGGACATAGGATAATTTTTATCCCGATAGTCCCACGGGATCAAGACTTACGCGGGTGAAACCGCGGGGCGCAGCTAGTTATAAATACGAAAACAAGTTTGTTTGTTTGTAACGCTTTCACGCTAAAACAGCTGGACGGATTTAGATGAAATTTGGCACATGGGTAGACCATGACCCAAAAAAGGATATAGGCTACGTTTCATCTTGGTAGCAAGTCCCGGGCAACAGTTAGTATTGTATAACATACCCTGAGTGCTTTCTCATCGTTTGTAGTGACGTTCACCCATCCCTTGATCTTTGTCGCGATAGTCACGTTGTCCAGGTGACAGTACCCATCCTGAAAAATAAGGAATGCTTAGAATACGTGCACAGATGAACTTACAGATCTTATTAGTGATGCCTTCCAGTAGGATAAAGTATCTACAAAACCGGATAGTCTCTCTCTGAATATCAGGATGGCAGCGAGTCGATTATCTTTCAAAGTAGCGGCTCGTGAACATATTCGTGAGAAGTTGGCAGAATCAATGCGGCGCTGATTTGCTGGGCTTGTTTTCTCCTTCACCTATCGTTATTTCTCCTGACAAAGTTTATTCTGTTTATATGTATGTATTTAAGTATATATGTATTACTATTTATCCTTTTTCGAATTATCTATCCCGTATGTTGCACCTGCCATGTTTGTCTCTGCATCACCCTAAGGTTGACTAGTAAAAAATGCCTCAGGCATTAAGTTCGCCTTTGTACAGTATTTTTGTTTTTACTTGTGCATAAAGTTTTAATAAATAAATAAATGTTTTGGTTGTTTTTAAACTGCTCTGTTTAACGAAGAAAGTTTTGGAAGAAAATCAACAACATCCATACATATTATAAATTAAAGTCGCTTTTCGTGTTTGTCTGTATACCCGCGTTGTTCTTCTAAACCACGCAACAGATTTTGATGAGGTTTTCACCATCATTTAGAGAATTTATTCCGGAAGGTTAATATTAAATTTACATATAACTAAGAAATCTCGATGTTTTGTCAAGTGTCAAAAACTTTTTCTTTTTCTCACCTGACCCAAATATCCTCCGTACGCTTCCTCGGTAGGCAAACCATGTTTCATTATCCATTGATACGCTCTGAAGTCTTCACCGCCGTCACAACCGTTGTTGCCGAAACTGGAACAAAATTAAGATAGTTAATTGATTCAGGCGTCACTTTGCGGAAATCCATTATAAAATACAATAGACGTAGATATATTTAGTAACCTATTCCGCTTGACTATTCTTCAAGAGTCCTAAAAAACCCTGTAAGAAATCGACACGTGTTTCACCTCTCAACGAGGCATCCGCGACGTGTTACCACACCGAGCGCTGGAAACCTACTTTGTTTCCAGCGCTCGGTGTGGTAACACGTCGCGTTCTGGTTTGCAATTGGTCAATCGTCATCCTGAGGATGCCTCGTTGAGAGGTGAAACACGTGTCGATTTCTTACAGGGTTTTTTAGGACTCTTGAAGAATAGTCAAGCGGAATAGGTTACTAAATGTATCTACGTCTATTGTATTTTGGAACAAAATTATACATGTATTACAATCAGGAGATTTGCCTATCAAATCAGTTTAAGTCCTATGTATTAATAGTAATGGCAATTAATGCGATTTTAAATTAGTTTCATTAGCATGTGAATTCTTGAGTCCTAGCGTGATTATTGCTGTTACTATGCTAATTGCTAATAGCTAACTTGACGATAATTGATAGTAATGAAGAATGTGAATTTTGTTAAAAGTGCGTTCACCTTAGGACGTCTCCTGGCGTATATTTATTGCGTACATATCGGTGTGTATTATCTATTTAAGGATATCTATATAATATATTTAAGTATATAATAGTATGAAAAATTACGAATAAATTCACTTAGCATTTCACAGTATTTCGCAACTAGATTTCATTAGCTAAATGCTAAATGAGAATTCAAGTGCTAACAATGAATGCGAATGCTAATTAATCCATCACTGCTATAGGGGGCGAGTCTATTGCCATCAACCGTGCAACAAATACAGAATTCGGGCTGGTACTGAGAAATTCCTAATCGAAAAACCACGTAACATGCCTCATGCGCAAGAGTAACGTTTGCTAGTGGTCCTAGAGCAACGAGACTGTGATCATTCAATCATTACACGACTGCCCAAAAAGGAGTATAAAATTTTCAGGGTTCATGTATCTATGTGTGTGAGTTTCTTTATTCCACCATAACTTTTACATGCCTGAACGGATTTGTACGTATGGGGTATCGATAGAATCCTTACATTATCCCGAGTGACATAGGCATTGTAACATAGACATGTTTTTTTTTAAAGCGATAGGGCGGCAATATGTCTCCATTTTCAAACGTGAACTGCAATGACATTTTTGTCAACTTATTTTTTACTTTTTAGCTCGTTTTTCAGCATCGTCGTCGCAGTCGTGTTTTTTTATATTTTTTATTATTTATTTCTATTTATTAATTCATAACAATTTACTTTTTTTTTTTCAACTTGTGTTTTTGTCTGTTCAAAAATTAGTATGTTCAGTTGCAGATTCTAACAGGGGCTTGTGGCTAAGAAATAACAGCCGCACGGGTCGATCAATCAGATTAAGCTACGCTTGCCGCGGTTGGTCCATGGATGGGTGACCATCTTTACATACCAAGACCCCTCCGTGCCTCGGAAAGCACGTTAAACCGTTGGTCCCGGCTGTCATTTGTAGATCTTTTGACAGTTGTTACGGGTCGTCAGAAGGGGGTATAGTGTTACCCAGTAATTGGGTTGTGGAGGTCAGATAGGCACTCGCTCCATGTAAAATACTGTTATTCAGCTGCATCCGGTTAGACTGGAAGCCGACCCCAACATAGTTGGGAAAAGGCTAGGCAGATGTTGATGAGTTGCAGTGTCTAATAGGTACTAATTCTGCTTACCCCCAAGAGCAGTCGACGAGGGCCTGTTGCGACAGAGTCTCCAGTTTCCCTCCGTTGCTCAGGAACAAGGCGCCTTCCACTGCACCCGTAGTACCGAACGACCAACATGAGCCGCATACTGACTGATCTGATTGATAAAAGTAGAATGTTATGAACAGTGGCGTAGTTGGGGCTAGCCGGCAGTGCCCCGGGCCCCCAAGCTCAAGGGGCCCTCGGGCCCACACAAGTAAACTTCGTATGGAACTAGCCAAAAATTCTCTCAACTTCGGAATGTCAAAAAATTGCTTGCAATTGCAACACGACTTTAATCATGGCAACTCATTTGAAAGAATACAGGGGAATTCCCAGCAACATATATCCACACAAACATTAAAAAAAACATTATTTTTCACTTTTTATTTTGTTCGTTGTATTTTGTGTTTCACGAAGTGTCCAAATAAACGTTAGTTAATTGATTCAGGCGTGACTTTGCGGAAATCCATTATAAAATACATTAGACGTAGATATATTTAAAATATTTTTTTTAATAATACTAAATATAACTACGTCTAATGTATTAAATAAACGTTATTCTTTATTTTCTTTTTCCTAAACTCTTCACCTGTAGAACCTAGGCGATCACTAATGCTCACATTAGACACTCGTGCACATACATGTAGTAAGTATATTTGTTGTGCCCTGCACTGCACTTTAAAGTCGTGCCCTGTTTATCAAAACTTACAAGCCTTGTAGTACCAAATGTCATTATTTATGTAGTTCACAAGTACTTTATTTTGACAATTTTATTCGTGATTTTGTTTATCAAAAAAATATTTGTAAGTTACAACTTGTAGAAAATCATAACAAATCCTGAGAGTGTCCGGCGACTCTCTATTCCGTCTTACAAGTTTACAAGTGTCGTGCTTAGTACCGCAATAAATGTTTAAATTCGATTTTCTTTTTTTAAATGTGGTAAAAAGAGAGAGATGACCTGATGCCCGTGTCCCAGTAGTGGGAACATTAAGGCTGATTATAAATATGGAGATGAGCTATGAATTTAACGAAAATTAACATTCTAGGTAACTTGTGAACGTGTAGACTTGTAACTTTTGATAAACAGGGCCCTGAACCATTAAAGAATACATAATATAACTTTATTTGACTTGATAAAACCTCAGTTTATTTAGGGCCCCCAGTTTTTTTGCAACAGGACCTTTTACCAGCTACGCCTCTGGTTATGAACACCAAAATAAAATAGCTGAGATGCAGGTGGCCTGTGCAAGGCCAGCGATTCCTAACTCAAACTCAAAGCATTTATTTCAATTAAACCATTGACAGGCACTTTTGAATTGTCAAAGAGTCGGTCAGTTAGTCAGAGAGTTGAAGCTAGTTGCCCATTCCAAAACGTAGATCTCTATGGAGAAGAACGGGCAAGAAACTCCAAGGACACTCTTTTAAAAAATGGGTATATATATTACAAAGTCCTGGGTACAGTATTCATGTTGCTTCTATATGTCAGAACAATGTAAAACAAAAAAAGAATCAAAAGCAATTCAAAATTTAAGATTAAAAATAAGCTCTGGTAAAGGTGGGATCCACTCGACACCTATGACTCGGTCACACCACTAGGCTATCACTGCTTAAATATTATGCTTGCTTTATACGTCGTTGATGTTACCTTTAACGCGTGTGACAGCTCCGAACAGTCTCCAGTCGTGTTCAGAAGGCAACTTGTCCGATTCCTCCTCTATCAACGACTGGCTGTACGGGAACGGGAGACCTGAAACAATTTGAATATGAAACAATTTCTTAAATCGGACAACGTCGCAAATAGCTGTCAAATATTTCGCTGTTGTGTACCATGAAATATCGCTCTACAACGTGTTTTTTTTAAATCCCATAACTCTAGGGTAGTAATGAGACCATGTCAAAGAATCAACAAGCATAATATGTTTTGTTTTTCGTACAAAAATAATTCGACAGTCACGATTATTTACATGAAACAAAACAACTTAAGTGAAAAAAGAAAAATATTTTTTTTATTCTGACTATTTAAGTCAATAAAAATATATATATGACAAGGCCGCATTTTCGCTTTAATTTTGAATGAAAATGATTTACTCGTACTAATCAATGAAATTTAGATACACACATCGAGACTAAAATGTTACGATATCTTAAAAAAAAAAAAATAGAAAAATAATTTCATAAAAATGAATGTATATATACCCCATTTGAAATAAGATTAGACATTAAAACAAACCCTTTTACAGTCCGTTCAACCGTTTTTGACTTCTATACCGTAGGCATAAGGATAGCATTAAAAGCAAAAAAAGTTACACAATACCAACTATCTACTGCGGCTGCCATTTGTCATGCCACCAACGCAATAGAATTAAAAATCGGTTGAACGGAATGTAAAAAAGGCTTATCTATACGTCTAATCTTATTTCAAATGGAGTATAGGTAACAATTGAGGTCTCTGAGGTTTGTGCAGTTTACCAGCGTTGGGTCCAGAGTACCGTCTGCCGCGCAGCGCCGCCAGCTCGTCGTCCGTGCGGTCTGCCAAATGGTTGACGGCCATCGTGAACGTGCGGCCGGCGCGGTTGTGAGAGAAAATGTATCTGTGGGAGACATTATCAGGTTTTATTTTTACGTTTCAATAAAGATGGGAATTGATTTCATTTATGATAACGACCAGAGACCGAATTACCGTTATTTTTCTTATAACGGTAGCAATTATCGCTATGTTAAGAAAAATAACGATATTTTTAACGAAATCCTATAGTCAGTTAACCTTACCTTTTTTTTTTTTTTTTTGGGTGGGAAATCATCATTTGACTTCTCCCGCTCTGGGCGGAGCGGAAGGGCGTGTCAGACTCTTACTGACCAAAACCCACCCGTGTTCCTTCGGTTGCCTGTTGCCAGGGTCCCGGTATCCCTTTCGGACTATTCCGCAACCCTGGCAGGCATCGGTCCTAACGGACCCCGTCAGGTGTGCTGACATCTCTTTGAGACGCGCGTGGAACACGATGCGCCATCGACCCGGGCCTGGTCCTTATCGGACGGCGAGCTACCCATTGCTCGCCGTCCGCAAGCCCGCGCCTATGGTGGCCGGGAATCCGCCTGGGATTCCCGACGCCCAGGGTGTCTCCAGCGGCGGCGGTTAGGGGCGTGAGGGCGCAGGCTTTGCCTCTCCCTCACGCGTTCCACCTCCTCCTTAGTTAACCTTACCTAATAATTAGTTAGTAGGTAAGGTTAACTAACTATTATACCGGTATTCATATTAGTATGAATACCGGTAAAGGTAACAATTCATATACCGGTAATTTATACGCCTATCTCTTTCCAACGATAACGGTGGGGAGACTTCAGACGGCCTAGACAAGTGACAATCGCTTCGAAAGCGTTTCGTATTTCTACAACGACTTTCAACAGGATTGACATAAGCTTTTCGATAGCTTATGTCAGTCTCATACATTATTGCCTTTTCCATCATCGTTATCGCTGATAGAATGTCACTTTGTCTAGGGCCTCAGACTAGAATCTTTCAGTGTTAGTACGGTTTTTAGCCAAATAACGCTACTAGTAACGCTATTTATATACCGGTAAATCATACGATTTAACGTTATTTTTAACGTTACATATTTAACATAACATAATTAAATGTTTTGGTAATTTTACCGGTAACCGATTTTTTTTTGTTGTAACGGTAACCGTCCGTGATAACGACTGGCCGTTGGGCAAAAAGATTGTATCGTAAGCTATTTAGATAGAAAATACTACAAATAGGGGGCAAGCCTATTGCCATCAACCGGGCACAAATCTAAACTCCGGGCTGTTACTGAGAAATTCCAGATGGAGAAACCCAATAATACTTTGCTCGACCTAGGAATCGAACCCAGGACTGCGTCGCGATTCTAATCTGAAGACATCTCACTGCATTCTCGGAAAATGAAAAGCCCTCCCTTTTCTAACGACTTTATTTTTCCGGAATTTTAGTCCGGTTTTTTTACGGTCGGATGTTGATAGCACCTTTATTTCGAAGCAGTAAGGTCTGTTTTCGTACTTCAAGTAATACTGCTGCGTTCACATTTTTTGTACGGACAGTAAAATTCCTTGTAGCACAAACGTCCATAATAATTATTTACCTGAGGTTCTGTCTGAAGATGTTCAATCTCTTCTCGTGTACTACATCACTGGCGTACTGCTTGTTATGCTTCTGTTTGAACCTAGAATTAAAGATCACTAACAGTTTGAAACATATTATCAAAAATACGTTTGTTGACAAATCTTAAATATAATAATCTATACTAATATTATAAAGAGGAAAGTTTTGATTGTTTGTTTGCATTGAATAGGCTCCGAAACTACTAAACCGATTTAAAAATTCTTTCACTGTTGGGAAGCTACACTATCCCCGGTTGACATAGGATATATAATATTTTCAAAAAAATTAGTTACTAAAACTCCAATAATGTAACCCAAGGTGTAAAAAAATTACCTAAAATATTCTTTACATCGCGTGCGCTGCGAAAACTATTGAGGATAGAATAAAATAATGTACTACGACTTTGCAGAACACATCATTATTTACAAAAAGTGTCGCGACAGCATATGTCTAACTATTATAGTTATGCCACAATATGTGTTCTTTTATTAAAAAAAAATAATTGATGAAAATTCGTTTTCTCATACATTTAGTAGGTAGGGTAGGAAGGATAGGTAGGGTAGGTAGATAGGGTAGGTAGGTAGGGTAGGGTAGGGTAGGTTGGTAGGTAGGTAGGGTAGGTAGATATGTAGGTAGGTGTAGGGAGGTAGGTGTAAGGAGGTAGGTGTAGGTAGGGAGGGTAGGGTAGGTTGGTAGGGTTGGTGCGTCGTAGATAAGTACTTACTGCTACCCGTGCGAAGCCGGGGCGGGCAGCTAGTATACAATATAACACTAACCTTATCCTTACATATTATAAAACAAAGTCCTCCGCCGCGTCTGTCTGTCTATTCGCGATAAACTCAAAAACTACAGCACCGATTTTCATTCTGTTTTCAGCAATGGATAGAGTGGTTCTCGAGGAAAGTTTAAGTATATGATTTGTCAAGACATCCACGCGGGTGAAGCCATGGGCATCAGTTAGTAATATATATTTATTATGTAAAATAAAAAATAAAAATGGGAAGAAGCTCATTGGGCATCAAAAAATTTAATCTGTGTCGCTGTCAGTGGAAAAAGTACCCAAATAGCTGCAGCATCAGCCACCAAATCAAAAATGGTGCTGATATAAAAAATAATTGCTTCATAGGATTTTATTTTACGAGAACTTTTTAATTTATATTCCTCATTTAGGGGTATGAGGAACAGGGTGTAAAGTTTACTCATCCACCATAGAAAAGGGAGGATCCTCCAACCAGACCAACGATTGATGTTGGGTTCTCGTATATATGTCCACTGCACGGTAAACTTTAATTGCGCGATGCAGGATTTATGTGACGTGTCTGACGTCAGGTGTTTGATGCGTAGTTCGCATGTGGCGATGTAGATACCGCCACACTCATAACAAATTATTTTTTATTAATTTCATAATTTCCAAGGCGTTTGGGAAAGATCATACTAATTTAATTTACAAAAAATATTATTAAAAACTAACTACATTATTTACCTGTCAAACTCATGGTGCACGTGTTCATCATTGCCAGGATGCATGAACTCCATCATGGGGTTGAAGGTCGCGTAGTGACGGTTGCCGGGACCGGGGAACGATGAGCACTTCATTGCTGTAACACAAAATAGTCTATGATATTGGTGCCGATTCCCTTGTTCACAAACTAAATTAAATTTAAGTTCAGTGCATCTTTTTCATTCTATTTCATTATGAAAAGGACAGAAGATAAATTTTAGTTTAGTCCAGTCAAATTAATCAGCGCCTAACGTAAATTTAGTAGGCAAGTTTTTAATCGCGTCTAAACTTGTTTGGAGTAGTGACAGTTTGACAGGACTAAACTAAAATTTATCTTCTGCCCTTTTCATAATGAAATAGAAAGAAAAAGATGCACTGAACTTAAATTTAGTTTAGTTTGTGAACAAGGGAATCGGCACCATTGTTGATGTTGTGGCGGCATCTACATCGCGACATGCGAACTACGCATCATAGACCTGACGTCACACAAAAATCCTGACGTCACATAAATCCTGCATCGCGCAATTAGAGTTTACCGCGCGATGGACGTATACAGGGTGTAAGGGTAAACACCGTTGTCACTCAAACCATGGGTAGTTAGTTGACTTTAATATAAAAATAAATGACCGAAAACATTTTCATTGAAAGATCTTAAAAAGTTTCTATCCAACACCGTGCTCGCTAGCGAAACAGCTGACTGACTGAGGGAGGGGTCGCACTCGTGGCCGGTCAGGTAACCCCCCGCACCCCCCACCCGCGTTGAGACGAACTTGCGTCTCTTGTGATAAAATGTAGATTTAAAAAAAAGAAAAAAAAAGTTGTAATTTTCCATTAATTTTTAATTCTATAAATGAAACGAAACCACTGGTTGCAAGGATAACGGTGTTTACCCTAACACCCAGTATACAAAATTTCAACATCAATCGTGGGACAGTTGCCCGCCAGACACAACACCCGTCTGGTCGGAGGATCCTCCCCTTTCTATAGAGGATGAGTGAACTTTACACCCTGTTCCTCATACCTCTAAAATTTTATACACACATAGACGATCAGCCTATACTGTTCCCACTGCTGGGACACAGGCCTCCTCTCTTCGAGAGGGAGTCGGCTGTAATCTAACATGCGGGCCCAGTGCGAGTAGATGTCACGCGCGTCATACGTCCCCGACCATTTCTTCTGCCAGCAATGTGCCCTGCCCACTGCCACAAGTTTAGCAATTCTTCGGGCTATATCGGTTACCTTGGTCCTCCTGCGGATCTCTTCATTTCTGATTCGATCACGTAGGGAAACTCCAAGCATAGCCCTCTCCTTTGAGTGACTTTTAGCCTTCTAATGAGGCCCATTGAGTACATAAGTATTCAGTACAAGATAATTATAGATTCAGTCACGTACTTCAGTCCGTGTCTTCGTTAGCCATTGTCCAGTTAAGAAAATGAGAAATTAATACATCTCACGGGTTGTTTATAATCGTATTGTAGGCGAATCTATTGTCACAAATCATGAGCATGCAGTAAAGTAGTGGTATATCTTCTCTATTTAAGACAAAGCCTATGTCCTTACAAACAATCAATTTGCCTAGCCTTTTCCCAACTATGTTGGCGTCGGCTTCCAGTCAACCGGATGCAGCTGAATACCAGTATTTTACATGGAGTGACTGCCTATCTGACCTCCACAACCCAGTAACTGGGTAATAAGATACCTCTTGGTCAGACTTTCGGGCTTCTGACGACCCGTAACGACTGTCAAAGATCCACAAATGACAGCCATAGCTGCTTATTAGTTTGTGTGCCAAAATTCTTTTTTAACTATATCTTAAGTTTAAAATTGTTCTCAAGTAAGTGAAATCTATATATTTTCCTTCACCATTTTCAGAACAGTGAGGAAATAAACCGCACAAATTATAGTACAAGTAATATAAATTATTAAGAGTGGTACTCACAAGGTTCAATGTTAAAGATAGCGGGGTCAATGTCCTCCACATCGTAGTCGACGTAATCAATGTAGTAGTGATCGTAGTGAGAGCCCAGGAGGGAGTTGTAACCTTTCATCTCATACCTAGGAAATTGAAAGAAAACGTTATAAAAATAATTATTGATAATAACTTGATATCATTAGGCCTATGAAATCAGCGTTTTGTATGGAGAATTTTAAAGAAGTTGCATTTTTCATACAAAAATTTTCTTAATTTTTATAACAACCATGAACACTAATGTTTTAAAACTTTTATGGACTAATGTTTAAAAACTAAGATAACGTAAGCCACTTAGATTAAGCGACTAAAATAGTCAGAGTGGAGAGTGGAGTCATTTTGAAGGTGTTTTTATGTTTAGAAAACAATAAGTAATAAGGTTTTTTACTATTGGTAGTTGTCTATGATGGTCATTATTCGATATAATATCAAGAAATTGATGAATATTTTAAATCATAGAAGTGACGAGGTTCTCTATTTGTGAAAAACCCAATATTATCAGCTTCATACCACAGAACAGTAGGTACAGAAGGAACACTCCGCATTTTAGGTATGAAGCTACATGTTCGCGGCGGGTTCGTCTTGTCGGGCCAATTCAGTGAGCGTAACGTAGACAGAAGTTATAAGAGTTATGCGATAGAAAGAGAGGCAACTTCTAGGTGAATATAACTGTAGGTAGGTTAGAAATAAAGTAAGAATAACGTTTATTTGGACATAGTTCGTGAAACACAAAAGCGCTGTGCGACCTGAATTGCACTTTATTGTGTCGTAGCAAGAGTCGCTTTTTATTTAAATGATTTTGCGGAGTGTCATCTTTATTAATCTGTGACCATACTATGAATGTCTCCTGCATCATGGATGTGTTTAGAGACACAAATACCTCATGCTCGAAAACAACACAAAAGAACTTTCTGGAAACCACACAAAGGATTTTTCCTTCACCCATGTGAGTAATTTCCAAGATAAACTCATAATGATATGAACTGAGTCACATTATACTTGACCGGATTTAAATAAAATAAAAATTGTTTATTTCAATTACAAAGAGCATAAAGATACATTGTTAATGAAGAACGCCTTTTAAGCAGCAGTTGCTTGGGTTAGGATTTGAACCCACAACACTTGTATGAGAGGCGACGCCTTAACTACTGGTCCATCAGAACATCAAATATTCCGGCCGTGTCGGTAAATATTCAAATCAATTTTCATTTGAAGTATGTTATCAGTGGCATATTTTCTGTAAAAATAACGATGCAAATGCCAGGAAAATGTCATAGAGTTATGCACAGTAAATTATAAGGAAAAATATTCCAAGAAAACTGAAAAGAATGCCTCATTGGTCCAGTGGTCGCAAGCGCTGCTGCTGAGCATGAGGTCATGAGTTCGATTCCCAGGTCGGGCAAAGTGTTATTGGGTTTTTCATCAGGAATTTCTCCGTAGCAGCCTGGAGTTTGGATTTGTGCCTGGTTGATGGCAATAGACTCGCCTTCTATTACATGGGACTTAAACATAACTGGCGAAATGTGGGTGTACTATAGGTACACCTCTGATGTTTCAAAGATGGATAATTTTCCACTCAGTAATCGGCATTTCGTTTAATTTGTGATTGTTTTGTTTGTTTTCATTTGGTAATGTCAACAACACATTACGCAAGTAAATTGTCTTTGGTCTCTCATCCACAGATAACTGTATATTGCTCTCATCAAGCAATAGACAAAAATTGACAAACTTTTATAATTTCTTGTTTTAAATATATGAGGCTTTTGGCTAATTTGTACCTATAGTGAATGTGACTCTTTATTTTGTTCGTATTGTGCGTTGAGTTTGTGCAGAATAAACAAGTTTTATATCATTTTTTTTTTTTGGGGTTTACAGCCATTATGTTATGTTAAAACTGAAAAGAAATGACATGTAAATTCCGCTAAATTGCCATACAAAATACCCACTTGTATAATAATGTTCTATTACCTGACAGGAATGGGCACCGACTCGCCCCTCACTTTCAAAGATTTCTTGTACTTGATCCACATGGTATACTTGTTCAATTTCTGACCGATAGTCTGAATGAACTGCCATTTTGACACGTCAGAGTCTTGCATCGTTTCTGTACCTGTAATAGATAAACTATTTTATTACTTTGTTCACAGTAGAATTAACGTTACAATTAATCTGTTCTTCCTGTGCGAGTTTTAATAAATACTTTACTTTCTATCTTTCTTTCTTTCTTACTTTCTTTCTTTATTTCTTTATATACACATAGTACGTCGTTTGTCCAGTGATCGCAATCGCGACTGCTCAGCAGTGAGTTTTGGGGTTTGATCCGGGGTCGTGCAAAGTGTTATTGACCTTAACTAATAGAATGCTCTAGTGTAGTAGCTAGTGTAGGGTGTCTAGATTTGGATCTTTAATTAATCGGTATCGGTTAATAAAAGAAACAGGCTCGTCCCCTATAAAATAGGACGTATCACGTACCCTATCTTGCCAACCCCTTCCGGAAATAAGAGATGTTATGCTATCACCAAACTGTGACTTATACCAGGCCAGAACTAAAATCGCATCGCTAAAATTTGCAAATACTTTTTAATGCTAGCACTTCACTCGGCTTATTTGTCAAAATATTCGCACGACTTAGATATATTTAATTTTATTAATCAAACCCGCTTTCGAACTAAATTAAACTTTATTGAAATAAAGATCATTTTGTATAATGTATAAAGCGATTTTTTTACCAGCCCTATCCACCGTTCAACTTGCATCGGTCATCGTGAGGCCCATTTTCACCGATGCGTTTTTACAAATTACCACCTATTCAATATTTGTGGAGATTTAAAAACTTACCATACCCATGCGTTTTTTCATTAATTCAAAAGATTATAACTTACCGATAAACTTGAAATCAGTCATATCAGGTAGGACAGTCTGTATTCCTATGGAGTTATCATCTGTTCCGTTCACCTGCAGACACGTCTCCTGGTTGAGGACCTCTTCTGTCGTGACTGGCGCAATCTGTGGATGACGAGCTATATGTCTGATATGGGTTTTAAGATGGTTGTGCATGCTACAGATAGAAACTGTTGGAAAGAAGATTTGCAAAACTGAAAATCTATTATATATTCTTTGGAACCTTTTTTGGGATACTTACAATGAAAGATATGAGTAACAATACAATTTTTGACGAAACGTGGACACTGACAGTCGGGCTGGTCCACAAATCCAAGGTCGCTCACCGCGCAATGGAGCGAGCAATGCTCGAAGTTTCTTTGAAGGATAAGATCGGAAGTTATCCGATAAAGAACCGGAGTTACTGATATAGCCTGCAGAGTAAGCAAGCTGAATTGACCGTGGGCTGGTCATGTTTGTCGAAGGACCGATGGCCGGTGGAGCAGACGAGTCCTGGAGTGGAGACCGCGTATCGGCAAGCGTAGTGTGGGACGCCCCTCAGCTAGATGGACCGAGGACCTTAGAAAAGTGGCTGGGACAGCCTGGATGCGGAAGGCGAAGGACAGGGTGTTGTGGCGCAGCCTGGGAGAGGCCTATGTCCAGCAGTGGACTGCGATAGGCTGAGTTGATTGACACCTATATGGCAAAACTTTTTATTGAAACATCTGTTATTTTCGTTTAGCTCTTGACGTTGCGAAAGAAGAAGACTGATATTCTTATGGCTTCTTTCATTTGTACCATTTGGGAATGGGTTAATCCAGAAATTTCATAACCCAGAGGTTGATTAGTCCAGAATGCTACAAGGAATTAAGTTCGCCTATGTAACACTACTGTATGAAGTTTAAATAAAAAAATCTGGGAATTAGACGGGAAGAAACTTAAGCATCCTGGAAATAACATATCCTACAGCTAAAATATACATTCAACGATAAAAAGGACCCTTGGAAAGTGACATAGTCTAAATACTAACCTTGATAGAGGTACCATAAGGCTTGTAGACCGAGGCAGCCAGTTGGTACGTCTTGACCATAGCGCCATAGTAGTCGATGCGGGACTTGCTCGCTTTGCTGTCAAACCTGAGCACAAAAATCAAGTTTAAAAGCGTCTTTGTTATAACCTTTCCTAAGTGTGGTTAATGCATGAGGACATGACAAAGTAGGGAGTGAACTCTAGATTATGGCTATTTAGGGGTATGAGGAACTGGGTGTAAAGTTCACTCATCCTCTATAGAAAAGAGGATCCTCCGACCAGACGGGTGTCATGTTTGGCGGGCAACTGCCCAACGATTGAAGTTGGAATCTTGTATACATATATGTCCATCGCGCGGTAAATTGCGCGATGCAGGATTTTATATTACGTCAGGATTTTTGTGTGACGTCAGGCCTTTGCTGCGTAGTTCGCATGTGGCGATGTAGACGCCACAGCAAAGAGACGTATGGAAGAAATATACGTGCTGTGCCGAGCCCAGTGCAATTGGGAAAAGGACAAAATGAGGATTTTGATAATGCATGCTAGGCCTGTTTAATAGATTGCGAAGAATCTGACCTTTTTGCTCGATTGGAGAGGCTTTGAAAACATTTGGCCTGATGTGTTTGAACTAAGAATATTAAAACGTAACTTTAAAATGGACCTTGAAATAACCATTTTGCAGTATTCTTTCGAATGACGATACGCCCTGACAATTCGTGACAATCTTTAAACTGAACAGAGGGCAAATTCTCTTACATAAAAAACGTTCACATTCAAGTTGCGATCTGTCAAACTTGTCAAAAATGTTGGTAAATTGATTTTTTTTGACAGATTGCGAATGTGAATATTGTTTTAAAAATAAGGTAATTGCCCCGCAGATAACTACTTCCCGAGGCAGTGTGCTCGAAATTTTATACCTTTCCAAAGAAGTAAAGAAGATTTTCAATGTTTGTGCGTGAATTTTACAGGATAATTTTACTTTCAAACCAAGATTTAAAACAGAGCAATATCTAAGAGACAAAGACTAGATATTTGTTTACTCGTTTTGAACTTTATCTAAAGGTCGGGTCGTCCGATATGCGGTCATACCATTTATCTGTTGTCTGTCGCAAATAAATATCGTTTATGTAGGTATCGTTGTAGTTTATGTGTTCGCCTTGGCCAACTTCGTTTTATAGGGCGAGACAGTTTTAAATTAACATATATAACATAACGGTCATTCCCCGGAGGGTTAGGCAAAAGTATGTAGTACAACTACATAAGTACATTTCGCCATTTATGCCTAAGTCCCATGTATAAAACATTCGTTTTTGTTTATGCTAAACCCGAAAAGGGGTCATTGTACTCATCATTTTGAACAACTTTTTCTATGGGACAAAACTTGAAATCGCGAAAAAAAAAACAGCTGTTCCATACATTTTGTCGATTTAAGTGAACACAAATATATGGAACAGCTGATTTTTTTTTCACGAGTTATTTTTTTTTCCAAATCCGTTCAGTGGTTTAGGCGTGAAAAGGTAACATACAGACAAATAGACAGACAGAGTTACTTTCGAATTTATAATATTAATGAAATGAAATTGTTTATTCTGTAAATAGGATATTGGAATAACTTTTACACGTCATATTAAAAAAAAAAAAAAAATAAGCTAGATGAGGTCGGCGTTTCCTATCTGACTACTCTGAGAAGAAAGGCCGAAACAAACTCAGAGGTCGCAGTCTCTTTTAATGTCCAGACATAATCTTGGTCAGGCCATTAGTATGGATAGGGGGTGAGCATTTTGCCACTAACCGGTTCAAAACGCAATAAGATAGTAGTAGTAGACACCTTTAGGGTTCAAACTTGAGTAAACACTCTATTCAAAATGTTATTAATCAGTAAAATTATGGGAGGGGTCCTGCCTGACTTAGTTCCCGGATCCATTATTTATTATTTTTATTTCCTCTTGGAGTATTCCAAGAGAAAATAAAAATAGTATAAATTAAGGTATCTAAAATGTAGTAGGTAAGAGCTTAAAGGCGGAGACTATCTCCGCCTTGTATCAGTAATGTACCATTCGAGACGAGCTTGGTTACAATACAGTGATACACCAGATGTGGCGAGCGCTCGCTTCGAGCACCATGAAATGTTCGTTTATCATAATTTCGTTTCAAAAGAATTCACGAAAGAGTCGACAGTAGAGTAGAGGATCCGGCGCTCGCATCGAGAGACGGGCCTAAACCGGCCACATTAGCAATTCCTTTAAAAGCAGTTCATTTCCTGAATCCCAGCTGTCATTAGCAATTCCTCTAATTTGACATAAAAGCAATTCATAATTTGTGAACCATTTTACGAATATCCATAGAAAACTGTCAAACAGATGAATTATTTCGTAATATGAATTACACGCAGATCATATTATGAATTGTCAGTTGGTAAAATTTTACGATGATTCATAATATTTTCATATTACGATTCTTCTAAAGTGACCGTTTTAAGCTCTCTGCTCGGCTCGCTGCACTGACTACTAGTAACGCGTTACTAAAACTCGATACATTACAAACAAATGTTACAAATCAGTCTCCGCAAAGATTACGTTTTTTTGGTCTTCACATTCGTAAGTTAGATAAAAAAAACAAAATGGCCGTCATAGCTACAGTCTTTTCAATAACCAAGCAACACGAACCGATGACGTCGACACTCACAAAACAGTTCGCGTGTTTAATACTCAGAACATTGCAATAAAAAACATGTAGGTAGCCTAAATCTAAACTGCGCTAGGTCAAAATTATTGCTGAATCATAGCCATTATGAGCATGCGATGATATTTTATATTCGAATGTTATACGCCTATGATTCTGACATATGAAACTTGAGATGATTAAATAGGGGGCTTATAACAGTCACTTTGGCAGAATCATAATAGGAAAATATTATAAATCATTGTAAAATGTCACGAACTGACAATTCATGATATGATCTGCGTGCGATTCATAATACGAAATAATTCATCTGTTTGACAATTTTCTATGGATATTCGTAAAATGGTCCACATAATATGAATTGCTTTTGTGTCAAATTAAAGGAATTGCTAATGACAGCTCGGATTCAAGAAATGAACTGCTTTTAGAGGAATTGCTAATGTGGCCGGTTGAGGTCCCCTGTTGTCTGCACGTTTCAGGAAATAATGGACGATAGTCGCTACTGAAGATGCCGTACTCGTAGCCAAATTCTGGGCTCTATTTAAGTTGCCATCGACACGCTTAGCAGACCTTTGAGTATTAATGTGGATGGCTAGAAGAGTAGGGGAGAACAAAGAAACGATGGATGGACTGTATGATATGGCTAGAAAGGGGGTGACTAGCCTATGTCTTTTGTCAGACTCTAGACTATCTATGTACCTAATTTCTTTTAAATCGGTTCAGTAGTTTTGGTGTGAAAGCGCGACAGACAGACAGAGTTACTTTCGCATTTATAATAAACTAGCTGCTCGCCCCGGCTTCGCACGGGTAGCACTAAGTACTTATCTACGGCAATTTTAGGTAATTTTTTACACCTTGGGTTACATTATTGGAGTTTTAGTAAGGAGCCCTCATTTTTTTGAAAATATAATATAGCCTATGTCAGCCGAGGATAGTGTAGCTTCCTAACAGTGAAAGAATTTTTCAAATCGGTTCGGTAGTTTCGGAGCCTGTTCAATGCAAACAAAAAAAACAAACAATCAAATCTTTCCTCTTTATAATATTAGTAATAATAATATTAGTAATAATAATAAATAAGTAAGGATAGTAAGGATTATAAATGTGAAAATGAGTTTGTTTGTTTTTTACGCTTTCACGCTAAAACTGCTGAACAGATTTGGATGAAATTTGGCACCGGGGTAGACTATGACCTGGGATAGGACAAACGATACTTTTTATCCCGATATTTCCACGGGATCGAGACTTACGCGGGTGAAACCGCGGGACGCAGCTAGTAAGTATTCTATAAAAAAAAAGAAACAACCGACTTCAAAAAAAAACACTAAAAACGTGAAAAATAACTTTAATTTCGGAAGTCGGTGCTTTTCAATTTTTGTTTTTTGCCACCGACTTCCGAAATTAAAGTTATTTTTCACGTTTTTAGTGTCTTTTTTTTGAAGTCGGTTGTTTTTTTTTTGTAAAAAGTTTTTATCTTTCACTTTTTAGATGTGGTACCTACCCTACACACATTCGAATACCACTACCTGCTATGTAAATAACAGTGACGGAGTCAAACAATATATCGTCTACATACACTAAGTGGGAAAAATACGTAGGTAATTATTGAAGCTAACTCAAAAACTACGCAAGCATAGTTAATAAAAATTATATGGGACCACCTCTGAAGCATGACCTACCAAACAAAAAAAGAATCATCATAATCGATTCATAATTGACGGAGTAATCGCGTAACATCAACACAAAAAAAAAAAACATACAGACGAATTGAGAACCTCCTCCTTTTTGAAGAAGTCGGTAAAAAAAATAGCAACTGGATAATGATGAATCGCATAGCAACAATCGCCAGCTTTTATTGTCAATTTCCTCGCATTTCGTTGTTTATAAACTTTAAAACACGGACAACGTTGACGCCACAAACAATGACGCTTGATATGCTTCGATTTACAAGCAAATACCTAATCTACGACTGGGTCATTGTGCTACATGATCTGAATTGCAAAGTTTAAATTCAACGCAGAAATGAGGACGATTTTGCCGATCTTTTTTAACCGACTTGTAAACCTCCGTCTTGAACCCTCTCCGTTCTCAATATTACGTATTTTTCCCCACTTAGTCTATATGGACGATGTTTTAAGTTACTTCGGAAGTGGTAGGTATTCGAATTTGTGTGGGGTAGGTACCACAACTAAAAAGTGAAAAATACAAACTGTTTACAAAAATAAACAACCGGCTTCCAAAAATAACTTTTTTTTTGAAGTCGGATGTTTTTTTTTTGTTAAAAGTTTTTTCTAGGCTATGTTTTTTTTTGTCTATGATACGAATAGTGATCGATCTATTTATTTTAGCAATTTTAAGCTGTGGATAGCGTAATGTACAAATCCGTCAAGCGATTAGGTAACCATCTATCTGTACGCAAAGTAAGCGCATTGACGTGGAGTTGCAGACACCAGCTCGTATTACCTCGGTGACTATCTGTTTTTTCCCATTGTTCTCAAAGTTCGCAGATTTGAGTACAGACTTCCACATTTTCCAAAAAAAGCTTAAAGTTATCATTATTTTATGTTGAGAAACTATGTCTAAAATTACTCATACAATTCTAAAAAGGGTGATTGTTATTTTATTTAAATAATATTATGGACACAGCTGTTTTGGTGATATTGTTAAACAAATGACTCACAATTGTTATTTTTGAGGTCAAAAGGTGAAGCACCGGCTTAGAATTTCAATACAACATGCTGATTACGAATAATTTACACTAGGTATGGCAACTCTTGTAGGCTTTACTTATATTTACCTATTTTGCAGTAGATGTACTGAAATACATATATATATATATATAGTGTAAAAAGACCCATCACAAAGCTGTCACCGTATTCTTCGTCGAGTCGTTGAGCTCCTTAAGTTCCGAGTTGAGCTCCACTATTACCGACACTGCTTGCTTGACTGGACAGGTCCACTCAAATCAGTGTAGTTTTTTCCTCAAAAGACCATTTCAGACTCGTAATCTATATGGTCCTCATATGGCCTGACCAAGATTATGTCTGGACTTTAAAAGAGACTGTGACCTCTGAGTTTGTTTCGGCCTTTCCTCTCAGAGCAGTCAGATAGGAAACGCGCAGACCTCATCTAGCTTATTTTTACAATTTTATAATATGACGTGTAAAAGTGATTCCAATATCCTATTTACAGAATTAAAATTTCATTTCATTTCATCTACACATTCTGTACATCAAGGTAAATAACATTGTACAAAAACAATTGCTGGGAAATAAATTTTATTGTTGGTGTGAAAATAAAATTAAAATACTTACCTATATACACAAATTTCGTCAAGAAAATGTCCACCAGACGGTGCTCAGATATTGATCAGTACATAAAAAAAATACAATAGCGGGAAGCACAAGTGACTCTCTTAGTTAAGCGTCTTTTTATTTTACACCCATTTATGTTCAGATTGACACCCGTTATGTTGAAGTAGGTATATGGCAACATTGGCATCTACCGCACAATTAGCTATCTCGAAGGGAAGTGATAATTAGCAATACTAGTAATACGTATTACTGACTAGATCAATATTATTACAGGCACATGTAATGTAATGACATGCGCACTCTCCAAGTGAAAGTTATGCTGTACTTTCTAGCTGAATATTACAATAAATAAAATAAAAATTGTTGCTTTAGAAATCCAATCGCCACTCTCAAAACAAATTCTTCATCTGCCACTTTTTGCCTATTGTTATCACAAAAACCCAACTACGACTAAAAGCCAACTATAAACGTATAAACAAGACATCACAGACAATGAAATAGTCCGGGAGTCGGACGATCAAGCCGCTTCCAACGATACCTCATTTGTCAAATTATGATGATTCGTTTGGAAGTTATGAGGGGACAGATGAGCATATATAACTACCCACATGCATACCGGTCAAAATCATAACTTTCAGCCGTAATCGGGTAAAAACTAAAGCGAATCATTTCTTTGTGGTCGCATAAATAATACAAACTAAACATCCATTAGGTATTGTATGGGTTTCCTTGTTTTGCATCCTTTATTATTAAATAATTATTGAGGAAAAAGATAACATTAATAACCAATGGTGGCTGCCGTGGTCTGGGTTCAAGGTTTAAATTAAAATATTTTGTAACTCTTGCGTTTGTTACACATTGTGACAGTGGTTGGTTACCTTATCATAACTGTTTATCTACTCTACTCTTTGGTCCAATTTTTTCAATAACTTTTACACTTTTAAACCCCTGTCTGTCTGTCTGTCTGTTTCTGTTGTGGGCTTTCATCCCGGGACTCTCGGTCTCGAAATTTTCGAGAGTCTCGACGAATTTTTGGTATTTTCGAGACTCGAGACTGATATTCTCAGTCCCGGGAATACCGAGACTTTTAAGACTTAAGTCACGGTAAAAATAAGAAGTTATTTATGAACATGTGATTAATTAATTCCGAAGAGTAGCGAAGTTGTTCTCACCAACAAAACAAACTATACCTTTAACCTTGTAGCTGACGAAATAGACTTTTGTGCTTGTACACTGAGTGAATTTACAAAGATAACATTGTATGTAATAAGTTTTCGAAAATAAGGTGTTATTATTAAGTTTGCTTCACTATTGCATTGAGTTGTACCTGTAATAATAGTTGTAAGTGATTATATAAAATAAATAAAGAAATATACTAAGGAAATACATAGAGGAAGAGTTTCGCAGACAATTAAAATTAATTAGTAACGGAAGAAGAGATGATCCAGACTGGCTGAAATGCTTGATTTCTTAAAATTATAGATATGCGTTCGAAAAAGTATGCTTGATGTAGGATCCAGAATAAAGTTCACTGAATCAGAGTGTCCTACATTGGAAGCAATCTCAAATTCACCTGGTATCATGAAAGTGACCTTAGAAGAACTGTCTAGGCAAGACGCTACTCTTAACAACAGACACTGCACAAAATTTATGTCTAAAGAAATTAGACTAATAACAAAGTTCTTTGAACCTAAGTCTCGCCAATTCACTGCGTATCTGTAATAAGGAAAATAGCCTGATTGATGCAAGTACATTACTTGTACCGCCTTTCTCAGCTTTTTCTAAAAGAAGCTGGATGCTTGGCTTTCAAACGTTAAATATTACAGTGTCTTTAAAAGGATTGTACGAACGATCAAATAAATCCATAACTGATGAACTGACAATAACAATTATCCCGCAAATACCAGTGATCCAAACGTAACAAAATCAGGTCCTTTCTGTCTGAAACTATATTACCCCTAGTTTCTTTCATGCCCACTATATAAATTATAAACTTTCATAAGTAATGTTTGATTTTATAATTTGAGTTTGTTAATGTATGTTTATATACATACAGTCGCTACTTGATTAAAATATCTTGTTCTGACTGCCTAAATGGCTAAATGGCACCTAGCCTATAAGTATGAAACCTATTTTTGAAATAGTCTCGAAAGTCTCGTTTTTCCCGGGAATTTCGAGACCGCATCGAGTCTCGATTTTTTTTCCTGGGATTCAGAAATGCGTCGAGACTGAAAGCCCTAGTCTGTTCGCGATAAACTCAAAAACTACTGGACCGATTTTCAAGCTGGAAGGAGGAAGTTTGAGTATATAATTTGTGAAGCGGGCGAAGCCGCGGGCATCACCTAGTGTAATATTATAAATTCAAAAGTGAGTTTGTATGTTTGTTATGCTTTCACGCTAAAATGGCTGAACGGATATGGATGAAATTTGGCACATGGGTAGACCATGACCTGGAAAAGGACATATCAAGCGGTTGAAGACGCGGGCGAAAGCTAGTTTTTTGTATTTCTCTTGGTATTTTTAAATTAATTTTTCATAGAAAGTTGATGCTAAAAAAGGCAGCAAAAAGTACAAAGAAAGACTGAACAACCACAGTAACACACTAGCTAAAGACCTACTTGAAGACAGAGATCATATAAAACGCCTTAAAAGATGGCACATATTAGAACTTGACCAAAGGAACTGAAGTGTTGTTTGGTGCTATTCACTGGAATAGCAACCAAACAAGTCTCACCCAAGACCAAATCTAATTATGGCTAAACAGCCGATTGTAGATGGAAATAATTAAAAAATAAAAAAAATAAAGGTTGATATCTACTATACATTATAAACTCCGCCGGGAGAGGAATCCCTAGAAGAATATTATATATGTAACCATATTGGTGATGTTCTTCAAAAAGATCAGGTGCGTAGTACTCGCAACCGGCGTGCGTGTATGACTAGATGTATGAAAGTAAACGAGGCAAAAGGAGTATGTAAGGATCGTAGCAGGTGTTTACTGTAGTTTCTGCCTATCCCTATGGGAAGAAGGCGGGGTTTATCTACATTATAAACTGTAGGTTAATTAATATAAGATTTAATTCTGCATTCAATTAACTTTTAGTGGAGGCAGCCTTAACATAAAAAGTGCTTACTAACAATGAATAATTAAATTATAGTTGTGTATTTAAACATAAATTATTATCTCATAGTAGGTGCCTAAAAGGTACAAGTGCAACTGGCAAACAGCTGCAAATATATTCTAAGAAGAGCAACTAAACTAATACATGCATTAATAATTAAAAGATTTAACATCAGTGCTAACCATAGATATCCGGTGCTAACACTAGAAACTTCAAAATGCAAGCTCATAGAATCAAAATCAAAAGTCATTTATTTAAAATAGGGTGAGTATCAGCACTCGTTTATTTATTTAATTTTTTATTTTATTAACCTACTTAAAAAAGGAGGTGTTTCTCAATTCGACAGTTTTTTATTACAGCTGCTTTTTTTTTTTTTTTAAACAGTTTTTTTTTACATTTTTAATTAAAAATATGCACTCACCAAGTGTAGAAAGGTTCTTTCAGTTCAGCATAGGGAATGTTTAACGTTCCCTTCACGGTGTAAACAGGACTCCATTGCGGTGGAGCATCTACAAAATGTAAGAAAAGTTGAATTATCTGTCATATCAGGAATAATGAATTATTAATTTTAATGTTTTCGTCCTTGTTTTAATTTTGCTTGACATTTTGATTATCCTACCTATCTATGATTTTCATGTAATGTATTTTGATGTTATAGTCCTTGTCAGACTTATTGTACCTGCCTAGATTAAAAGTTAATGATGTGCTTTACTTTAATTAGAATTGAACACTAGTATTTGTCCCTGCTCTGTTGGAGATTCAATAAATCAATAAATGAATTTGAGGAAAAAGTATTATTGGGATTTTTTAATTTTCTGTTTACCCTCGAAATTAAAAATAACAATAATTAGTTTTTTTTTTTGTTAATTTTTTAATTTATACCAATATGTTCTATTTATAGTTTAATTAGGCAGTACCTATGATAAATAAAGAAATCATAGTTCATTATCAACAAAACAAATCATGCTCAACTCCATTTGTTTTGTAAACTGCTATTAAAACTCAATAAGAGATATGCACACAATATAAATCTAGTTCAGGTCATAGGTACATCTTTGTTTTTATGTATAAGACAAGTTTTTTATTTAAATTACATCAGCTTGAAGAATTTAAATACAATACAGAAACAATAAGATAATAGGACTTAGTTTTAGAAAAAAAAATGTAGGTAGGTAGTGTTACTAAAAGATGATGAAAATCTAAAGTATGGTCATTTTAAATGCTATGTAGGTCTGAACTTGAACCGATTAAAGACAGCTCGATAGTCCCGATTTTAAAACATAAATAATGACGCTAATAGTGTTATCATCATCAAGAATATTAGTTACTCACCCTTATCAATATATCCGACGGCGGAGCCGAGGAGAACACAGAATATCGGCAACAAGAACATCTTTGGTGACCACTCAGGACCGCAGCCCTAGGCAGAATGACGATATAAAATAATAATTGCAGGCTTGCGAAAATCTCGCATTGTTAGCATAAGAATCTAAAGCATGTACACGTGTAATTGTTATCTATTTGATATTTTTAATTCTGGAATTCTTTGGTTTATAGTTTTGATATTTTTGTTATTTCGTAAAAAAACAAGGTACACTGTAAACAGATTGTGATATTCTAATTTAATTCGTAACAATTCTTAATTTTAACGCTCGCATTTTTGTATGCTTACCCAATGTTTTTATTCTTCTGCTTTTCTCGTATATTCTAATATTCCAGAATTCAAATAATAGCAGGAAAATACCGTACACTTTTTTGTTGACGAAAGAATTGAAATTGAATGAATCAGTCACTGACTGACAGTGACAGTTCGTTTTCGTCAAAGTGCTAAGCGCATAGAAACTGCATGTCAACCTGACAATAAAACGCTGCAGCTTATCAAAATTATTAAACAACTAGATTACAGAGTCATTTTATTTTAAAACAATAATTTATAAGTTGTCGGAGATTTGAAAATGGTCATAAAATAGCGTCTACTTCGGAACTAAATTCTTAGAACATAAAAACAAATCGCTGCATTTTCAAATTGTTGACCTTTGTCACTGTCACTGTCAACCTTATTCTATCTCTGTCTTCGGCTCATGCGAGACAGAGATCTAACTTCATGCAAACTACATGAAGTATTTCAAAATTTTCAAAAGTTTAGTTTTTCTCATGTCAAGATTGATTTTGACATATAATTTGCAAAACAAATCAATTCGTGATTGTGTGGATTTGCGAAAATTGCGAGAAATACCTATATATCGTCGACTGGTTAGATATTTATTTTCATTTGAAAAAAGTAACCAATACCTGATACAATTATAATTTAGGTATCGCGATATTTTAGTTACAGACGATAATAGTACCGTATGAAAAATCAATGTGAAATTGAAATAATTAACAAATAAGTAAATACAAGGACCATCAAGTTTTCAAAGATGCACAAGAAACCAATTTCCTTCGGGAAAATCAAATTTAACATCACCAAAACAGGCGAAAACAGTAATAAAAATGAAGCCAACACGTCTGGTTTCGGCACTTTCGGGCGAACACCCATCCAAGAACACAAGGAAATTGAAGAAATAGCCGAAGACTTAGAGAACCAGCACGTTCAGCAAGTCATGGGTATCAGAAACTTCGGCAAAAAAGCCAAAAACTTCGACCTCGTCGAATTGGTGGAACAGGCAAAGATAAACGCGCAAGAAGCCAATAAAAAGAGGTTAGAAGCCGAAGCTGCATTGCCTACAAAACCAGAGACTAAAAAGGATGAAGAAAGTGATGAAGATGTGACTGGCCCATTGCCAATAGAGGCATCAAAAGAAGATGATGAAATTGGTCCACCAATACCACCAGGGCTGTTGAATAGAGATGATAAAACTAAGAAAAGTAAGGGTGATGGTGAAGACAGCTATGATGAGTTGAGCGGCTCTGACGATGAGGATTTGCCTATAGAGAAACGGATACCAAATAGCCATGAGGTAAGATCATTTCTGATGAACAGGGGAAGACCTAGATGGGACTTGCACAGACCAGGGAACCATGGCACAAAAGGGAGGTGGCCAGCGGTGCCATATACTCAGTAGTGGGTGGAACAACGCTGCCAATGATCATGATGAAGATAAAATTCTACTACCAAACTCCATGTTTTTCTTGTCAGGCTAAACAATAAGATTTTATTTATTTTATTAAATAACTAGCTATTGGCTACTTCGTCTGCGATCCAGGATGAAAGATAGCCTATGTCCTTCTTCGGGTCATGGTCTACCCATGTCCAAAATTTCATCCAAATCCGTTCAGCTGTTTTAGTGTGAAAGCGTAAAAAACAAACAAACTCACTTTCGCATTTGTAATATTATTAGGTTAGGATGATTCTCTTCTTTAACCATACTCTACGAACTCCAACTTATCCTCTGGATGATAGAAAACTATGCTGGATAAGTCTGCAAAATAAAATGATGGATGAGACTTAAGTTAAATTTAAACAAGGAACACGTGATCACATGACATAAAGCTCAACACTTTAGTCAAGTTTTCCCGTGATTCAAAACCTCTGCGCCATAAACTTTGGTTGTGGTGCTTCTTTTCTGATGATGTTAGAAATAGAAATCCTATATTTGCTTAAAATGTAGATGCAATGGGAACACTTAAACTTCCAACTGTCGCTAACAAGACACAATAGAATTTTAATTGTTATTGGCTATAAAAAATAAAAAAAGTGATATTCAGCTGCATCCGGTTAGACTGGAAGAACACGGTTGGGAAAAGGCTAGGCAGATGATGATGATCAGCCATTAAAAGGCCAAACTACAGTTGAGGGGTATGTTGTAACCAGCATGTCCTGTTGTTTGCACGTAACAAAGCTAACTTCGAACTTCTGAAGGTACCAGATTCTGGATTGACTGATAAGATTGCCATTGACACTCTATGGAGATAATGTAGGTATAATTAGGTGGAATTTTTGTAAAAACTCATTTATTTCTAGGTGGAGATGCTGCATGGCACTAAGGCAGTGGTAGCACTGGCAGTTGATCCTTCAGGAGCTCGGCTGGCAACAGGATCAATAGATTATGATGTCTCTTTCTGGGATTTTGCTGGTAAGTCAAACATCAAGCCCAGTGTTTTAGAGTAATGTCTCATATTGTGGACATTCCTGGCCACATCCATAAAAAATGTGCATGTTATAACTTTTTTATGGACACAAATTTATAAGCGTCTTCATATATTTCCTTAAGTTTTACTTCCCTATGTTATCTTCGTGATGCCATAACGTGGACACGACGCTTTGGTTACACATGAGTATGTGAATCCAAATTTGAAAAACAAATTCTCGAAGCTGCTCGCGAACGAATGTTCGTTTCCCGAATCGTTCGTTGCGTAATAACAGCTCGCGCAGTGAATGCTTGAGGAGTGTACGCACGAACGAATACTAAACATGGTAAACACGAACATTGATCACGAGACATACATTTGGTTCGTACGTGTGGACAATTAGCAAAGCGAAAACGAATACCATACGAACACAGTTCGACTTGTGTTCACGCTCAACCGCTCTTTTTAATAACCATGGATCCGTCGTTTGTCCGTACACCCACCCTTTAACATAATAAATTAATAAATTCGCTAAGTAACTGCTCGCGGTGAGTACCGTCTATAACGTAGCTCACTTGCCTTGATAGCATAGGTTTAATAAAAATGCTTATATTCTTGCAAATATTGGCTTGCCTGATTTGTCAACCAAACCTAATTTTCCTTTCCCAGGTATGGACTCATCAATGCGTTCATTCCGCACTCTGCAACCTTGCGAGAACCACCCTATCAAGGCCCTGCAGTACTCCACAACCGGGGACTCCATCCTGGTGGTCAGTGGCGCAGCTCAGGCCAAGGTGCTGGACAGGGATGGCTTTGAAGTGCTTGAGTGTGTGAAGGGAGACCAGTATATTACGGATATGGCTAAGTAAGTAAAATTTAATAAAATTATTTTCTATAAATAGGATATTAGAATCACCTTTACATGTCATATAAAAAAATAGTAAAAATGAGCTAGATGAAATCGGCGTTTCCTATCTGACTACTCTGAGAAGAAAGGCCGAAACAAACTCTGAGGTCGCACGCAGTCTCTTTTAAAGTCCAAAAATAATCTTGGTCAGGCCATATGAGGACCATGTAGATTAGCGTGTGCTTTTTTTGCTAAAAATATGTCAAAAGACAGTTAAAAAAAAAACAATAATTTCAGCACTGCAATAGACTGAAATGTGGTGTTCCTACTGCTAAGCAAGAATCGTATGGTAAAAAAAGACCGGTAAAAATAGAATTAAGTTGAGAAACAATTGAATTGCATGGAAATCAAGGTATCCATTGTAGTAGTAGTAGCAGTAAGATAGTCTCGTTTCCGCAACTCGACGTCCGACCGCATATTTTGCGTACCAGTATCCATTGTGATGGATACATTACCTTGATAATATGACATGTATATTTATTAACGTGCCGCGCGTCAGACCCGAGCTTTTCTGCTTTTTACACCGCAATTTTGCGTTTTGAAGTATACCAAGCAAAATTTTTAGGGTTCCGTACCCAAAGGGTAAAACGGGACCCTATTACTAAGACTCCGCTGTCTGTCTGTCTGTCCGTCTGTCACCAGGCTGTATCTCATGAACCGTGATAGCTAGATACTTGAAATTTTCACAGATGATGTATTTCTGTTGCCGCTATAACAACAAATAAAAAACAGAATAAAATAAATATTTAATGGGGCTCCCATACAAAAATCGTGATTTTTTTGCCGTGTTAATAGATAATGGTACGGAACCCTTCGTGCGCGAGTCTGACTCGCACTTGGCCGGTTTTTATAAGTGGTAAGAAGACTTCTAGTAACTGTTACATACTTCTCTTTCAGAACAAAAGGCCACACAGCAGCCCTGAACAGCGGCTGCTGGCACCCACAAGTCCGTGAAGAGTTCATGACATGTTCCCAAGACGGGACCCTTCGACTCTGGCTCACTGAGAACCCAAAACAGCACAAGGCCGTCATCAAACCTCGACAGCAAGGAGGTTTGAAAGCAAAACCAACTGCTTGCACCTTTTCTAGAGATGGCAACACTGTAGCATGCGGTTGCTATGACGGTTCGATACAAATGTGGGACCATCGGAAAAACTTCGTCAATACAACAGCTTGTGTTAGAGATTGCCATCAAAAACAATCGGAAATCTCCAGCATATCGTATTCTTACCTTGGCTCTTATTTAGCCAGCAGAGGTAATGATGACACAATGAAGATATGGGATTTACGGAACTTCAGAAAACCTTTGCATGTTTTTGGGGACCTGTTCTCAAGGTATGAGCAAACGGACTGCGCTTTCAGTCCAGATGATACTCTGGTTTTCACTGGAGAGTCTTTACAAAGGGGGCAGGATGTGGGAAGACTAATATTTTACAACACAAAGACTTTTGAACAGACCACGCATATAGATGTCACCAAATCCCACGTCATTAAAGGCATATGGCACGCGAAATTGAACCAGATTTTCGTTGGGTGCGGAAATGGCGTTGTCAAATGCTACTTCGACCAGAAAAAGAGCTTGCGCGGCGCTAAACTGTGTATAGTCAAAACACATCGAAAGAAACACTCAGTAGAGGTTGTAAGCGCTCAGCAGATTATAACTCCACATGCCTTACCTCTGTTTAGGCAGGAGAAACTTCGGACTAGCAAGAAAAAGATGGAGAAAGATCGGCTAGACCCTGTGAAGTCTCACCGACCAGATCTTCCAATCACATCTGGACAGGGAGGAAGAGTTGCTGCTTCTGGTAGTACCCTCAGCTCCTTCGTCATCAGGAATCTCGGTCTTAGCAAGAGGGTGGATGATGAACAGGACCCAAGAGAAGCTATCTTGAAGTATGCGAAGGACGCTGAAGAGAATCCGTTTTGGGTGGCCCCGGCTTATAAGAAAACTCAGCCGCAGCCTATATTTCAAGCTGGATCTGAGGAAGATGGGCCGTCTGATCCTAAAAAACCTAAGTCTTCGTAGATCGCAAAGAGTAGATGTTTTCTGCATTCAGAACTTCAGAAATCAATCATTCTGGGTCATTTCGACTTAAGGATCACAATCAGGTCAAACCAGAGAATTCAGGGTTGAGGTTCAGGGTGAACGTTAGGACACTGAAAATAAAGTTTAATATTCAATGGAATCAGGACGTCCTGTTTTCGGTCTTAGCTGAGCCGAAAGCAAGTTGTAGTACATGTGTAGCTACACCTACATAGTATGAGTTATGACATACTTGGCTTTAGAATTCTACCCACCTTTAATGCCATAATCACCTTTGACATCCTCTATAAAAGTTGATCTACTGCCTTTCCTTCCAAGAAACATTCATCCATTTTAGCCTACTATGTAGTGTATTTAATAGACCATTCATTCAATCATATATTTTTCATTCAATTATGGTAATTATTTATTTATTTCTGATAGATGTCGCTACAAATCAGAATTACCTTTTTTCCAGTACAGTGTTAGCAATGGTAGTACAGTTTGATTCAAACTTAATGGCTTGGCGGCTCGGAAGTACGCTACTCGCTGCGCAGTACCCCACCCCTCACCCCCGCTGACCCATGAATTCGTTACTGCGCAGCGACTCGCCACATGTTTCGAGTAGGTACAGAAAAAGAGGGGGCTGTTTTTTCTCTTTTCTTAAATAAATAAGTACGAAAGACTATGAGATCATGGAGTAGGAAATAATGGAGTGTTAATGCATGAAAATGCGGGATACCGTTTTCATCCTTTGAATACGGAACCCTGAAAAAAGGTGTATCAAGACGTCACGTTGACTACGATATTCGCAAGAGTCGCTCGCGTATTAGCACTCCATTCCTTTGTTTTAATTGATGATGGTAATGGGAACAGTAGACTAACCTCCGGTTTCTGAAAACCTAGACGAGTCACTAAATAATAATGAGACAAGGACACACTTATTAGATCCTGTAGTAAGACGAAACGAGACAAATATATTTTCACTATCTTCTCCGCGTATGCAAACTTTTTGTCTGGCCCCAGCTGTTAGCCACCAATTGGGGCCCAACAAAACGGCTGTTACGATTTAATTTCTTGGGAAAGTACCTATTGTACAATTAAATTACATAATACCCACGATCAATCACAATCTGAATCGTTTTGAAACAGATAGCAAACTGTTTTATCAATTGCTTCATAAGTTTGAAAAAAAAAACTGCTCAACAACGCAATGAATGATGTTGAACTGTCCAAATGAAACAGATTAGTTTTAATCGTTTACGAAATTGTGCTACGCAATTAGATATAGGTTTTCAGAAAACGAGGGTTTTATAAAAAAGACTAGAACCTAATTATAAAGTACATACTAGTATTTTCAAAATAAATCTTCATGTCTATAGAAAAGTCGATGAAATATAATAATACTTTAGTATTTTATTGTCATTTCAGATATCTGTAAATATCATGTAAAAAATAAAATTTTAATGATGAATAATTCTACTATGAGGTTGTTTTAATTTACATTTGAAATATTATCTAAATACGGATCTATAAATAATCACGAAGTAACTGCTATATAGTTTAACAAAGGGCGTTCCCGCAAAAGTATAACGTCCACACATGCAAAAAAAATATTACAACAAAAAAAAAAAAGTAATAAAATATTCAGAAAACCACTAAATTGATACGTAAAAAGAAACACTAATGTGAAACAGATTACAATTCCCGACCTGGGTATCGAACCCAGGACCTCATGCACAGCAGTAGCGCTTGCGGGCAGCAAGGCAGTCCGGAGGCCCTAGACAAAGTGACATTCTATCAGCGTAGGCTTGCAGAAAAATATCGAATTATCGATATTTTTTGTTCGATATATCGATATTTTTAGGCGATATTTATTATTTCGATGTATCGATATAAAATATCAAGTATCAAAAACGCATTTTTTTTTTTTTCCTAGTATGGTATTTATAATTATGATTATAAAACTAACTACAAAAAGTAAAAAAATTGTTTTGAAAATTCCACCGATATATCGCTTTTTTTTCGATATATCGATATCGATATTTTTTTTAAATATCGATTATATATATATCGATACTTTTTACACTTCTTGCATCCCTATATCAGCGATAACGATGATGGAAAAGGCAAAAATGTATAGGACTGACATAAGCTATCGAAAAGCTTATGTCAATCCGGTTGAAAGTCGTTGTAGAAATACGAAACGATTGTCACTTGTCTAGGCCCACTGATTTAGGAACTGTAATAACTCCTCGACTCAGGAATAGAACTTACGCTTACAACCACTGGACCAATGATAACTTGTCAATAAAAACACTTGTAGGTAAATTCTTAACACTTGTTTTATTAACTTAGAGATAGCTAATCTACTTATAATTACGGACTAATATGTATAAGGTACTATCGCGTTCACGCCTTCATCTTCATTGCTATGTTTCCAGACTCTTCTGTTTCCACCGCTTTCGGGATTGGTGACTTGACGGCATTCTGAAATGAGAAATACGAAAATGAACTCTCTCTCTCTTCCTGCAATACAACATTATTTTTTCTTTATGCTAAACCCGAAAAGGGGTCATTGTACTCATCATTTTGAACAACTTTTTCTATGAGACCAACCTTGAAATCGCGAAAAAAGTCAGCTATTCCATAAATTTTGTCGAGTTAAGTGAACACAAATGCATGGAACAGCTTATCTTTTTTATAATGATACAAATCACAACTGTTATATTTGTCAATCGTGTGAAATTGCTTTATCACTGCATATTGGTGTAGTGTCGCAATTAGACAAAAAATAATTTCCCTGACAAATTATGAGGGTACAGATAAACAAACATTCACCGGTCAAAATCATAACCCTCCTTATTGCTTCGCCGGAGTCGGGTAAAAATAAGATTCTTACCAATTTCTTAGCTCTCTCAGTGAGTATTGAGAAGGCAAAGTGGTTGATGATGACGCCGGTCGGTAACGCGACGCCTTGGAACCTGTAGAGCTGCTTTATGTCGCTGTCTGCTGATCCTGAAATAAATGGCTATGTGTAATATCATGACGAAACGATGGGAGATCATTTATAGGGAGCGCTGCTCGTGGCTAAGTAATAACAGCCGCACGGGTCGATCCATCAGGTTAAGCTACTCTTGCCGGTTAGTCTGTCCATGTTTACATACCGAGACTTCCCGTGTCTCGGAAAGCACGTTAAGCCGTTGGTCCCGGCTATCTTTGACAGTCGTTACGGGTCGTCAGTCATGCGATAGTCTGCTGATAATTCACGCAACCAATCATCTGTGGGTGTCAGAGTTTTAAAGGCGTCCAAGGGCCTCAGACTTGGCCGTCGAGAAATATCTCTCGGCATGCCGGATTCCTCACAATGTTTTCCTTCACCGTTTTTAAAGCAAGTGATAATTTAATGTGTATAAAAATATACAAGACATTCTAATAGACATTTAGAATATCTTGTATAATTTTTGATGTGGATTTAATAGTTCACTTTTCCACTTACTTATTGAATTTGCTAGTATACCTCTCAGACCAATTTTATATGGTCTGAGGTATACCTATTGTAATTTATGTTTATAAGTGTTATATGTATGTGTCTCGTCTTACCATTTAGCTTGTGTACGGACGCGACTGCCACCCTCCCGATCTGTTTGGTGTTGCTGATCATGGGTCCCTTTGAGATATCGACATGTTTGCCCACTTTGTACAGCGTCACTTTACCTGCGAAACAAATATAAGTTAGTATTAGTTTGTTATTGGGTCCGATAGATTGCTTTGTTGGACTACATATTCATACTGTATTTTTTGGCAGTAAATCTTTAGCATGATAGATAGCTGAGTGGGGTCCTGGCTTCAATTCCCGGGTCAGGCAAAGTGTTGGTTTTTCCATTAGGAATTTCCTAGTAACAGCCCGGTGTTTGGAAGTTGGCGGTGTGATACCCCCGTGGCTCAGTGCGCACGTTAAGCCGTTGGTCCTGCGCCTGATCTCTCTCCAGTCGTGTCGGATTGCCATCCCATCGGACTATGAGAGTGCACCTGTGTCTGCGCACACACTTGTACACTATAATATCTCCCGCGCCGAAATCTCCGTTGAGATTGGACTATTATAATGCCATTCAAAGTGATTGATCCTTTCATAATCCTCGACCAAAACCAAACAATGCTATAGTTAAAAATATCTAAAAAAAAATCGTCCCTCACCATTATTCCTCGCAATACTAGGTATCTGCCTGGTCTTATGCTCATTCTCCACAAACATCTCCAAAGCCAGCTCCTCGCCAACTTCCAGCCTCTCAATGGGCTCGTTTCGACGCAGCAGCTTCACATACTCTGCACTCAGGGTCACCAACTCCTGAGGGGACGGATTCCAGTCACCGAGGGTTGGGAGGTCCACGTCGTAGATGAAGGAACCGCTGCGGACTGAGGTTTAGGTTGAATAGATGCGTCGATGCTGGAGATTTAAGAGTCTTGTAAAAGAGATAAAACTAATTAATTTGTCCTTTAGAATGTTGCTCCAAAATTCGTACTGAAATCTTATGAATATGGCCATGGAATCATGTAACTGATCTAAGTGTAAACTAACCCCTGAACACTTGAACAGGGTTAGTTTACACTTAGATCAGTTACATGATTCCATGGCCATATGGCCATATCAAATTCACTTTTTGAATAGACTATAGCAAGCGACACATCTGCCAATTTTACGCTACGAAAAGATTGCAATGCATTTAAAATTACCAATTACCAGAAAATTATGCAATTCATTTATTAATAAATTATTCATTCATTGAAAACGTAGCGGCGTGCTACGTTTTCAATGAAAATTATGCAATTTCGGCCTGATGTGTCATAGGTAATTTACGTTATTTACGTCGCGTAAATTTCGGCATAGGGGCGTCACTGTTCTTATATGTATACATGAGCATTATTCAAATATCCTGAATACAGTCTTACTATCAGGTCCAGGGAAACTGTGTAGTTTGACAGACACGGCGTCTTTGAATGCTACAGTAGCACAGGCGCCCAGCATAAACGAGCATGTTCTCCAGAACGCCCTGTTGACCTGCTGGGGCTCTTCTATGGTGAAGTTTTGGAACTGTTGAGGACGAGATGGAAGGAATTAGGTTTTCATTAGTATCAGATGTTTGTCTTGTGTCATACCGGTCTCTGACCAAATAAAAAACCAAGACAGAGCGCTGTCAACAGTGACGGTTCCGTAAACATGTGTGCACTTTATGAGGTGTAGTTTTATTGTAAATGTGTGCGTGTTAGCGTGTATGCACAGAGCCGAGGTGTAGTTTTGGCATGCTTCACTATATTGTTCTCAGCACTCCTTGGTTTTTTATTCGGTCTGAGATACAGGTGCAAAGCTAAGTTTTCAACCAGGTGACAATTTTTTGTAAGAGTTTTCTTTTCTTTGTTGGTTTCGATACCCGAAGGGTGCCAAACAGAACCCAATTACTAAGCCTACACTGTCTGTCTGTCTGTCAGAGCGCTGTATCTCATGAACTGTAATAGGTAGACAGTTGAAATTTTCAGATTGTGTATTTCTATTGCTGCTATAAAAATAAAATTAAGTTAAAAATTAAAGAAGGTGGATACAAGAAACGTGTTTTTTGCTAAATATTGTATGGTTGTACCTTTTGACTTCTCCCGCTCTGGGCGGAGCGGAAGGGCGTGTCAGACTCTTACTGACTAAAACCCACCAGTGTTCCTTCGGTTGCCTGTTGCCAGGGTCCCGGTATCCCTTTCGGACTATTCCGCAATGTATGGTTGTACCTAACCCTTTGTGTGTGACAACTCCCACTTGGTTTTCATGAGGTTTTGGTTTCTTTTGAAGTTGGAAATTGGATTTATACTAAGTCAGGGGCAATAAGCATCAAGCCCTTAATAATCAGACATGAATCTAGTACTGTTTTTGCTAGATTTCAATTGCAGTTATTACAGAATCTTGCAGTTCTAAATCGACATTTTAAATTGGGATGCAACGTCTATTTCATTGATAAAAGGCTTCCATGCTTGCTTTGCATAATAATTATGTATTAATTGTCCAACATACTTATTAAGAAACTTACTACTTACTTCTAATGTGCAGTTTTCTGTCAGTGGTCTGTGCATGTCCCAGTACACTGTGCCATCAAGCAGAGCCAAGGAACTGGTGTCTGTATGCCATTCACTTAGATCTGAAAATAAAGTAAATATGTAATAAATTATTATTTGGCCCAACAAACAGTTATTGGCACTGCCAAGAAGAGGTCTATAGAGGATCACAAGTCGTTTGGCTTGTCCAGCTCGTTTCGCCATCTTCTACGGGGTCTGCCTGCCGCAAGAGTAACAAGTTCTAGCCGTGTCATTTTAGTACTTATTTATATTTAAACACATAAACTTACACAGTCGCCACCCGATCGCGACCGCGTACCGGAAGACGTAGTGTTGGAAGGTCCCACAAGGTGGGCCGATGACCTGGTGAAGGTGGCGGAAATCCGCTGGATGCGAAAAGCACAGAACCGGCCGAAAATGGCGGTGCTTGAGAGAGGCCTATGTGGACGTCTTTCGGCTGAAATTATGATGATGATATAAACTTACGTCTCGCACAGTCGTAAGGCGTCGAGATACCCTTGTTCATAACCAATGTGCAGTCATTTGGTACACCTTTGTACTGTACTTCGATTTTCTCGATTCTGCCGACTTTATCCAACTGGCGCTTCTTCTCTAACGTGAAAAGGTGATAACGTCGATCAATAGCCTCTTGGGTACTTAGAAATCCTAGAAATGACGTTAAACGTTAAAATTAAAGTATATTCGGTCGGGAGAAAATAGTTTAATTTTAATTACAATACGACTCGTTTTACTTACTCGTCAATGGCAATGGTTTTGAGTAACTATTTAGCATAACTTTTGTTGATAAACATAAAATTTGACGCCCCATTTTGAAAAATAAATGCAATCTTTTTAACAATAAATCGGACAAGAGTTTTTAGGTTATCCGCAGATGATCATGACATGAGTTTGACAGTTGCGTCCCAGACTAATCATTTTACAATTTTGAGCATAGGATTGTTGTTTCGATCGTGCAAAGTTATTGGGTTTTGGTGGTAATGTGGCAGACTGAGTTCGCTTGGCCTTTGTCTACCTGAAGGGGTGACTAACATGCGGACTTTATTGTCTATACTATGAATTTCAATACCTGGTTTTATTTGTACCCGATTGATGACAATCGACCCGCCTCATAATACATGAGATTTCTAAATCGGTCATCAGACGGAAATTTTTTTACTTTCTTGCTGTTTGAATGCAGTTTAGTACGACTGCAATACTCGTAATGTAGGTACTGTAACTGCAAATTTTCAGTTGGAGTGCAGTTGAAATGCAGTACGTCTGATGGCAGCCTAAGTTGTAATATGCGCTGTATAATGGCTAACTGTGGGTGTTCTAAAATCACCAACCTATCCCTCGGAGAAAATATGCGTGACGTTGTACTTAAATCTATATTTTATAGTAAACATACACATAACTGCCTCAATTAAATTTTACACAAGACGATTGCGTGTAGGTACGCAAATTGATGCAATAAATCAGATTCGCAATCGTCGGCTTGTCGAAAAGAAGAGCCTGGGGTCAATTGCAACTAACCAACCACTGCTTTGAATTAGTAATTTGTGGGGTTAATCACTCTGTGGGTTGATCTAATGAAACACAAAGGTTCAAATTAAAACTTTATTCCTTATAACTATCCAACCATGGTTCTTTTCCTTCCTCTTGCTCTGACTTCCTCAAACTTACTTATTGTTTCTCCTATTTGCTTCTTACTATGCTTCTTATAAGCTTCTAAAATCTCATCAAACAGACGTGGGTAGTCATTATGAGTACTAATGATTGCTCTTTCCAGTACATACAAGTCTACACCTTTATCCTCTCCACTTGAACCAATGAATGATAGACCAAAATCAATCATTACTATGTCTAATTCCCCATCCAGCCATTTTTCTTCATCACTCTTTGCTTTTGGAACAAGTAACATGTTAGAAGTGGTCAAGTCTCCATGAATAATATTGGATTCATGTAGTTTCCTCACAGTATGCCCAATCAATTTACTTATTGAGTGTAATTTCGTTTTGTCCGTTTCATTTTTTACGTGATTTATTATAAAATCCTTAACTGTAATACTTTTTTCCAAATGTTCCATGTAAATTCGGGATCTGTGGAAATCAACTAAATATAATGCTGGAGTTCTAACCGAAGCAGCTTTGCACCGGACTATGGAACGCGCTTCGTTTTTCATCCTTTCTTTGGTTATATTTTCATCCAAATCTGGATGCCGATACTTTTTCTTGAATCTCTCTTTTATCAATGTGGGCCTTCCAAGATAGTTGCAAATATACAGCTTTCCTTCGGCACCCTGTTTCAAAATTTTCAGGTCTTTCAAGTCTTCTCCCATTTTGACACAAATTAATTTTCTACTTTACCACTCATCCAAATGTAATGGAAGTAGTATTTGTTATTAATAACACACCTAAATATCACTTTTTACACTTTAATCTTCAAAAGTGAAGCAGTTTGGTTTGTTGATTTACGGATAAACACGGCATGATGATTGGTGACAGTGACAGTTGACGGATAACTGACAGAGGTCTTTGACAAGATGCGTTTAGTTTACCCGGTTGGTCAAAGAAAATTACAGATATTTTCTTTGATAATCCACTTGAAACAATCTGGATTTAGAATTTGGCCGCAGTTAAGTTTTTTTTTTTTTTGTATTTCGTTTTTTTCTTATTATTTTAATCACAATTACTGATTTCGGAGCGTTTGCCAAGTACGAATAACTTCCGCATTCATAAAAAAACGTGGCGTAAACCTACACTCTTCCGTAAAACGGAACGTAGGAAATACTGAAAACGAAAATCATCGTCTACAAGCCGCACCTTACATTTAACACGTAGGTAGGTATTGGGATGTTTATCTACTTTCTATGGCTATATATCTGTATGTATTCACTCACTGGAGAGCGAGGGAGGCTGTGGGCGTGATATTGGTTGCTGCACCCGGGCCGACCGCCGGCACCACGTTATAATTTCATTCAAACAATAACTCCCATCAAATACTTAATGGAAACAGTGATTTATCTCTGTAAGATTTAGTGCCGGTACGACGTTCGAGCGCTCCGCTAGCTCTACGTGAAACTATAATACCGTAGTGTGTTAAAACCGGTAAAAATACCAAAAATTATAATTTTAGTGTTCAATTGTGATTTAAATAAATTGTGAGAATGATGTCCGAGGGTTTAGAATACGAGACCATTGTGCAGAATGGACCACGAAAAGTAAGTGCTTTTTTTATTCCATTCCTGGCATGAAGGAACAATGTTGTGCCTCTTAGTCACGGCAAGCGTGCCTAAGTTATATATATCGCTAGGTTCGAATGGGGGGAGGTAGAGGTAGTGTCCTATAGAAATGTCTGGGTGCATTTTCGTAGTTATAGGATGCAGCCGTCCTGCCGTGCCGTCTCGAAATGCCGGCTGATACGATTTCCTGCGTTCCCGTTTTATGCAAAAACGTTGGCGGGAAATTACGTGGGTCGGGACATTTCACACGGATATAAATCGTTAAGAAACCGTATACAACAATAAAACATTATATTGCTCAATAAATATGATTTATTTCGGCCATATACATATTTTTAATTTTAATGCCTTAGATTTCAATGTGTATATTTGTTTGTATGTAAAATTGATTGGATACGCCTTACAGTACCTACCTAATAAGATAAAACAATATTTATGTCTAAAATATTAGTACCTAACAACAAAAATACGTAAGGAACGCACCTCTCATTTTTGCGTTGAAATACTTGAAATTCTAAATAGAATCTTATTCGACAATCAGATAAATTCGCTCTAAGTAACGCTAGCTCGTTAATGAAAACGTAATTGTATCCTTCAGGGCACCCTTTCCTTTGCCTTTGTGTGTAAGTGTATTTTATTTAATAAGTTACCAACTTGGAAAGGAGCGGAAATTAAAAATGAAACCTTTACAAAGGCACAAATGAATAAGTTAAGAACAAAGGTTTGAATGCTAGGATCATAGACAATTTTATAATTTTAAAGGTTTAGCCAGAACGCATACATGTCGATTTGTTTTCACATTTCTAAAAAACTTTGCTGGTAATTTGGGTAAATTATGATTCGGTGTCATGCCGCGCCGTGACACGCCTATTTTTTTTTATAACAGTGACTTATATTACGATTGTTTTTATGAATGTGTAAGTAACCCCTTTCTCATGAAATGTATTGTCTACTGATGCTAAAGCCTACGACTTGGATGACGAATTAAGGCTATACTTACCTATGTAAAAGGGATGATAGTATTGTAATACTTATTTCAAAAACTATAAATAAGTATTCTCATCATTTTCATAATCTCCTGAGCTACACCCTCTAGGTAGGTATCTACTAGTAAGACAATAGAAGCATAGACTATCGGAATGATAATAAAGCCTACATGATCCAAGTGCCATCATAAAGGATATAAACAATAATATCAATAGAGTATTATGGCATTATGTGTGATCCGACCATATAAAAATATTGAGGATGTTTATCGCTGCTGTAAATAGCTTAGCATTTATGGTGGATCCTCTCAATCAGATACTTCACTTTCTCGCCACATCAAGCCACCCAGACTCGTTGTCTACATAATATTGTCGATGGTGTGTCCTGTCAACTCCTGTCCAGACTGCCAGAAATAATTATAGCTAACTAGCTGCGCCCCGCGGTTTCACCCGCATAAGTCTCGATCCCGTGGGGAAATCGGGATAAAAAGTATCCTATGTCCTATTCCAGGTCATGGTCTACCCCTGTGCCAAATTTCATCCAAATCCGTTCAGCCGTTTTAGCGTGAAAGCGTAACAAACAAACAAACAAACTCACTTTCGCATTTATAATATTAGTTAGAATTAGAATAGTTAGAATGGTAACAATTATTTTTTTGGCGTCTTTTCGGTCAACCTAGTAGGTTGTCGGCTTCTCATCCTGCTACTTATACGCGACTATTTACACGCTAGTTACGTTCGTTGTACGGACTTTAGTTTAGGGCGTCCCTGGGGGAGGGCAGCATGGTACAGGCTGAATCGGATCGTGATAAACAAAAATCCCACAATTTGGTGCCAAAAATACTAAGGTAAGTATATAAGTTCTACGGCAACAACGATTCTAGAGATATCATACGTCCACTCCTAGCGTGTGACCCTTATGAAATTATTCATAACCAAACCCTTTTCAACTGTCACCATTGAATACAGACCGCCATCGCCATTACAAAAGTGTCACCATGCCCATTTTTACCTATATCACTAGGCCACTAATTAACCTAAATTAGACATTCCGTGAAATGGAACGTGGGCGACGCGCGTAAATATTTAAAAATGTTGTTTTTGTTTTGAAAATAGAATAGCACATGCTATTTTTAACTCTTCCGTCTCGATGGTAGGATGCAAAATGGGAGGCAATAGCCGAGTCCGTCAGGAACATTTATGTTATGTAGGTACGTGCCATTTTTTTTTTTTCAATCTGTAAATCCCTGAGACTAACAATCATTATCCTCTCACACTTCTAAGCCTTTTGCTGCCGGGACGGGTGGATTCCACATTGCTCCCAGTTCGACTGAAAATGAATATTTTATGACATAGATTGACACCGAATCATCGGTTTCCTAACGACTTGTTTACTTTTTTTAATGCATTGATCTACTAATTCTGTTTTAACCGCCCGGTCCCGAACGTAATTTATAATCGTCGGGAGGAAAAACAATCGATCCCCAGCGTAAATTTAAATCGTCGGACGGTTGCCATGCAGTTACAGCTCTTTGTCGCTTGGGATACGGGCTATGATGGTCTATGGGCAGTAGAACTCTAGAGTTGGATAGACTATAAGTCAAATTAATCGACTAAAACATAAATTTAGCAAGAGGACAACACTGAAATAAAATAATAAATTGACAAGTAACAACACGTTGACAGTGACGTGTCATGGCGCGGGCGCGGTGGGCCTCTTTGCGTAATAAAATCAATATTTCGTGTTTTAGTGGCGTTATTGACTAGAAGTGTTATAAAATCTATTTATGAATAGTTATTCCGTAATTATCGATAATAATATTACCAAAATAAAACAGTTTAATGTACAAAAACCGTGTGTGAAAACATGAGCCGTGAGTGTGTGAGTGAGCTACTGAGTGAGAGTGATTATAGTGTATAGTGATAGTTATTGGGGTCTACAGCTTGGTAAGTCATGTTTAAATTATAAAAATATAGGTTTTTCATAATTTATAAGTAATTTGAAACAGTTTTACGACATAATAACAACATTTTGTTGTCAAAACACGATCCGTGAAATCAAGGTCACGATGTACTCATGTTTCGTAATATTTTGTGTTTTTTATTTCTGTTATTATCATAAACTGCTATTGTTGTAAGATTAGTTATCTATTCATAATGCTTCCTGCAAAATTTTGTTACAATCGATTCAGTAGTTTTTTGTTAGTTCGTCAAAACAAAAGAACAAAGAAATTCCCACGCACACAACGATAACATTCATTATTTGTAATTTCCATTGTATTATTCCACCTATTGTATATAAGTAAAACAAATAACGTCACACGTCCTTATGAATAAGTCTGGAGCGTGAAACCATCATGAAACACACCAAAATACGCGACAGATCTCAAGCGGAACCAGAGCAAATGATAGACTCTCATCAGTCTTGAGATTTTGAGGTAACCTCCCACATAATACTAGTTAGTTGGTAACGGTATTTTAAAATAACCGTGTGATCTTACGGGTGTTGACTCACTGGTAACTGGGACAGGTTAAAATTAAAGATCAGAAATATACTCGTGACTGGTCAACTGGGATATGGCAGGTACGGAGCTAGGGCACCGTTGTACATGGGGCACGGGTTTTCGATTCCCAGGTCGGGCAAAGTGTCATTGAGTATTTCCATCAGCGTGGAGTAAGGATGATTGCCTTTTACATTATTTTCATCCTTAGATTATATTGGACATGGTTGTCTACAATATATTACACAGCCATTCGTTTCCAAAGTGGGAAAGAAACCCATCTAGCATACTTAACTACTAAAGAAAAAAATTGGCCAAGCGCAAGTCGGACTTACACGAAGGGTAACCTGCCAAACGGAATCCTATGATATAGCTTCCGCTGTCCGTCCGTCCGTCCCTCTGTCTATCAGAGGGCTGTATCTCATGACCCGTAATAGGTAGACTGTTGACAAATACAAAATGAAATAAAGTTAGTCATTAATGGGGGTCCCCATACAAGAAACGAGTTTCTTTTCGGCTTTTTTGCTCGATCTTATTACGGTACGGAGCCGTTCGTATGGGAGTCCGACTCTTGTCTTGTCCGGTTTTTGCTATTCCGCCATCTGCCAAGGCACATGGCACCAACATCAAGAAAGAAGATACTGTCCCACAGAGGCCAAAGAATAAAACCATTGAGTACAGTAAAGAGATTATTTAAATGTAATCAGGAATATGTTTAATTAATGAGGTCAGTCCACCCGTTGCGGGTCGTTGCGGGTCGGTGAGCGCGCTCCTGAGAAATATTACATAATAATTATTATCATAGTAAGTTTACTATCTCGTTGGCCTAGTGGTCGCAAGCACGACTCCTAAGCATGGGGTCCTAGGTTCATTCCCTGGACGGATTTTTCCATCAATTTCTCAGTAGCAGCCTGGGCCCCTGGGGTCCGACTTTGTGCCTGTTTGATGGCAGTAGGCTCGTCCCGTCCCCTATTACATGGGACTAGCATAACTGGCGAAAAGTAAATCAAGAGGAGTAAGTACAGTAGACCGCACGTCTGTGGTAAACTTGTACCTTCAGCTGGCCTAGCGTAGTACGGACTGTACGGAGTTCCAATAGTTTATGAGGTCTGAGAGCCTAGACAAGTGACAATCGCTTCGAAAGCGTTTCGTGTTTCTACAACGACTTTCAACGGAATTGACATAAGCTTTTCGATAGCTTATGTCAGTCCTTTATATTTTTGCCTTTTCCATCAAGGCGCGGGCCCACCGCGGCGCATGCTGTGCACGAGCACGCGGCGCATTTTAGCTGCGTGTATTAATTTGTTTGACAACGTGGGTCTACGTTTCCACTGAAGTACACGAATATGACCAACGACTGTAACCGTATGTAACCATGAAAGGATACCACGTGTGACGTTTTTTGGTTCTCTGCCTAATAAGATAGATATGTTTGAGTATCTACGCATTAAATATCGATTTATTGCAGAGTATAGATAGAGTCTGTCAAGCAAATCTTGTCCACGACTATTTAGCCGATTTCTTATAATGGCAATACTATTATCTGTCAAACGGATTGTCATTTGTCACAAGTTCAAGTCTACAACATTTTGATACTTTTAGTTTAATTACCGAATTTTATTTATTTTACTGTGATGTGATCACGATTTCGGATTTCGATTCAGACGTCGTAGTCATGACGTCTTTAGTCATGAATATAAAGGATAAACGAAACGGAGTTGGAACCCTTCATCATTTCTGAGCGTAATGATGATACTGACAGTGATTTCTCTTATGAAGGCATTGAATAACTAAATTCTGATTTTAGTTCTGATTGTAATTAATAAATAGCTACATTGAAATGCTCTTTTTTAATTTATCCCAAAGAATTTTTTGATCTACAAAAATTCTAGTATCAAACCAGTTTTCATCGTACTATATCAGTGTTGACCCATGTAAGAATTTTGAATTTACCGCCTTTTTCATGGGACAAGAATCGCTTGACAGACTCTATAATGAAGAGTAGATGCTAAGATGGTTTAGTCGCGTGCAGAGGATGAATGGAAGGCAACTAACAAAAGGTATTTATAAGGCAGATCTGAGTGGAATCGCCGGAAAAGAAGGACGAATTCGTGGTGATGTTCGTCAGAAATTTCAGGTGCTTAGTACTCGCAACCGGCGTGTGTGTAGGACAATGCGAGCGCGCAATCGTGAAGACTCGAAAACGTCCTAATTGGGACGTATTGACTAGTCTGCGACACGCATGGCGACAAGTAATACGCTTAGTTGAAGCAGCAACACTAGCTGTTTCTATTTTTCTTGTTGTTTTTATCAAGCCATCTCTTTTCTATCATTTTTAACCGACTTCTTCAAAAAGAAGGAGGTGCTCAATTCGTCTGTATGTTTTTTTTAAACTTGTAGTGAAATGAAAATGAATGAATGAAGTGGGTATAGGTGCTGCCACTGCTGCGCGGAAGACCGTTTTCGGTTGTTTTGTGAGTGTACCTATAACATATCTGTTAGTATAATATCATATATATTATATATATCACATATTTGTATATTATGTATACATATATATATATATTATAGTAAATATGTATGTAAGTATTTATGTATCATAAGTTGATTGCGTATTTATGTACTGTAAAAACTGTTTTATCTATAATGCATTATGATATATATATTTTTCCTTATTTTTTTTTTCTCTTTGTTCCTCTCAATCAGAGCACCCGCCATCTAATCTCTTCACCACCCTTGGTTGACCGGTAGAGAATGCCTAAGGCATTAAGTCCGCCTTTGTACCTTTTTGGTGTGCGAAAAGTTTTAATAAATAAATAAATAAATAAATATCATTGGTATAGGACCTTTTTTTTTTTTTTTTTTGGGTGGGAAATCATCATATGGCTTCTCCCGCTCTGGGCGGAGCGGAAGGGCGTGTCAGACTCTTACTGACTAAAACCCACCCGTGTTCCTTCGGTTGCCTGTTGCCAGGGTCCCGGTATCCCTTTCGGACTATTCCGCAACCCTGGCAGATTGGTATAGGACCTAGGACCAGAAAAGAAACAAAAGGGAAATTCACCTAAGGATCGTACTAGGTTCTGTAGTTTCTGCCTATCCCCATGGCAAAATGGCGTTATTTTATGTATCTACTTAAGTACCTATTTGCATTAGAGTACCTATCTTCATGAGTGCTCTTACTATACTACACATCAACGACTAATAGAACAAATAGGTATGTAAGTAATTAATACTACAAGCACCTCTCAAAGATGGCGTCTATTTGATAGATACATACCGTAACTCTACCATCAAAAAAGTACTTTCGCTGCGCAACCTTCTCATCGGATACGTTATCAGTTATCGAACACCATTATCAGTAGCTACACCTCGTATATTACCAATGAGTCTACCTACTCGCAATAAAATGAGGAAAATTTGAAGGGTAAATAGAATGTGTATCTACAAACAATACCTACAACGTAGATAGTAAAAAAAATGCTTAGTATGATAAGGCCATCAAGTTCCATGCAACAGGCTATATCTTGTCTTGGTAGTAATAAAAAAAACTTTTTACAAAAAAAAAAACTACGCAAGCAAAGTTAATAGTTATATGGGACCTCTGAAACATGCATGACCTACTTAAAAAAAAAAATAATCATCAAAATCAATTACTAATTGGCGGAGTAATCGGGTAAAATACACACAAAAAACACCATAAGTACAGCCGAATTGAGAACATCCTCCTTTTTGAAGAAGTCGGTTAAAAAAATGCTTAGCGTATAAGGCCATCAAGTAATTGGCGGAGTAATCGGGTAACATGAAAATACACACAAAAAAAAAGAAACATACAGACGAATTGTGAACATCCTCCTTTTTGGAGAAGTCGGTAAAAAAAATGCTTAGCGTATAAGGCCATCAAGTTTCATGCAACGGCCTATTATCTTGTCTTGGTGGTCATAAAAAATAAGCAATTTACGGAAAAGCCGTTTATCCATTCTCGAGCGTACAGCTGGTGATCTGGCTATACTTTTCGCGGTTTTAAGATAAGCCAGCAGATCAGCGTATCTATATGGGACTCTTCCAATAAACAGGCCAAGGAAAAGAATACGAAGACATCTATTTTCGAAGCGGTCTGGTTTTCGTAAAAGTTTTTCCTGTCATCTGTCACATGGCTCTTTTCTGTCATACGACTTAGACTCTACCAAAAACGACTATCAAGAAAATGTAATTTCTTACTATACTTTTTTAAGCACTGAACTCGTGTTCCAGTCCGTATGTCTGGCATAACAAGTTAATCTAAAGTGATCCTCTATGGTTGTCTATGATACAATCCCAGACCAGACGAAGGTCGATGACCCCCACCTACGACGCGCTACCTATTGAACTAACAAATCCGGTATGTTTACGGTTCAGTACGCGAGGGTTTTTCTTGAGTAAATTATTAATTTTTGAATTAAGAAGGTCGAATATCGATGAAGGTTTTCTTGTAGGTATAAATATTTTTTGTATTTTTTTTTTAAATGAAACCAGCATAACTGCCTGTCTATGCACACAAATGTGTCATCCATCTATTAGTAAGATTTTTTTTTATACTGTCTTTTTCTGTGACTCGTACTACTCGTAGAGTAGAATCGGGTGCTATAACGGACATAAAGAAAAATATATAAAGGCTCAGACCAAATGATTAGTCTGGGTTATAAGGTACATAGTCTAAATGGGTCATTAGACTCATTAGCTACATTATCTACATTATCAACGCTGAGATAATCTCGCAGATCAATACATCACTAAACCAGGATTTATAGAATATCACTACGCTTGACATCTTCTCCTGTAGGTACCTATATCCCAACTATATATATACCTATGTGTAGAATTATGTCTATATAAATTTTATATAAACATATTTTTTAATATATTTTATATTAATATATTTTTGCGAAAGAGAGTTTGTTTGTCTGTTTATTACGCTTTCACGCAAAAACGGCTGAACGGTTTTGGTTGAAATTTGGCACAGGGGTAGACCTTGACCTGGTCCTGAAAAGGACATAGGCTACTCTTCATCCTAGATCGCAGGCGAAGTCGCGGGCAACAGCTAGTTGGCTATAATAATGAGTGAAAATATTAGGGCCCATCAATTAGCGAGATGGAGAAGGGCTCACTAACCTATTATGCCAGAACTTATCATTTCGTATGTGGTACAACCCGTGCGCATTAACATGGCACCTGGCTCAATGACGTTTGTAATTCCCCCCGCTTCTCCGCACGGCGACGGCGGGGCGCGACGCCGGTAGCGGGGGGAGTATTGAGTTCCATGAGCCTGGTGCCATGTTAATGCGCACGGGTTGTACGACACCGGTTCCCCTCAGATCAGCTGTCATCAGAAGAAAGCCGGCGCGCAACTATTAATGCGATGCCGACGCGACGCTCTGCTAGAGTCCCAGTCACCAGCCGGTGTCACTCTTATCCGAACTTTTCGGTAGGCTTGCAGAAAAAATATCGATATATCGATTTTTTTTTCGATCTATTTTATTTCGATATATCGATATAAAATATCAAGTATCGAAAATGTATCAAAAACGATTTATTCCAATAATATATTTTTTCCAATAGCAACACCGTTGTCGCCACTGAGTAAAATAGCCGGAATACAGAGCCGCAAAGTTTTTTTTTTTTAATTATCAATTAAAGGTCATAATATTTTTTTTTGTAAATTTCAAAATGTCACCAATATATCGATTTTTTTTTTCGATATGTCGAAATCGATATCGATTTTTTTTTAAATATCGGTACGATATATATCGATTTTTTTTGGCACTTCTTGCATCCCTAGTTTTCGGTGATTCCGGTAACTTTGCAACAAAACTAGACAGACGGCGCCACTTGCTGCGATGTCATGTGGATAGGATCCACCGAGCTATGGCTGATGTTTATGACCTGTCATTGTTCTAAATACTCTTAGATGAGCTTCCTGCCAAAGCTGTTAGAAGTCAATTGAGATGACTCGGCTAATGTGTTAATTGTGACGATCAAATGGCTTGTCACTACTCCAATTGAGATGTTTATTTAAACTGGTATTAATTGGTTACTCCCCTGTCCATACAGGGTCAAATTAAACTAACTAGCGACACTACAACTTCACGAAGAAAAAAATTTGCCAATCAAAACCGGCCAAGTGTGTGTCGGACGCACAATGAAGGGTTCCGTATGTGGTTTTGTTGTTAGGATGAAATTAATATTGACACATGCACAGTATCTATTTTATCTACTGAAAAAACAAAAAAGGCACTGAAAAGATTGCATTTCTCAAAAAAAACTTTTTACATAAAAAATCAAACCGACTTCCAAAAAAAACACTAAAAAAAGAGAAAAATAAGTTTAATTTCGGAAGTCGGTGTCTTTGCTTTCCAATTTTCGTTTTATGCCACCGACTTCCGAAATTTACTTCACTTTTTAGTTGTGGTACCTACCCCACACAAATCCGAATAGCACTACCTGCTATGTAAATAACAGTGAAAAAGTGTGGAATCTAAGTGGGAAAAATACGTAATATTGAAGCTAACTCAAAAACTACGCAAGCAAAGTTAATAAAATTTATATGGGACCACCTCGGAAGCATGACCTACCAAACAATTAAATTTAAAATTTAAAAAACCCCCGACAAAAACAAAGCATTTAAAAAGTAAACAAATAATATGTATTGGCCCTTTAAGTTTAATATAAAAGTTGTAGGTAATATTTTGATCCAAGCGTCGTCGCGTCGGGGGACGGCTCATGAAAGTAGGAAATTAACAGCAACTACCCTTTCTACAATAGCATATATTCATTATTCCTAGTGTATGTTGGCGTTTTCATTAGAGACCTTTCCAATGAGCCCAAACACGATACCTCTGCTGTAAGTTGGTGAGGGAGTTGGGTATCCTGCATCCAGGTGATGCTGCAGCATCAGTTCAAGGTTACTATATTCTTCTAATATCATTGAAGTAACAGAATTCTAAATTTCCAATCGATTAGACCTGTGAAAGATGCTCACATCCATTCATCAACTAGAAAAGAGCTGATAATCTTCAAATGGCTGAACCGATTTTCTTGAATAATAAATAGCTAAGAACACTCTCGATCAAGTCACCTTTCAAACAAAACAAAAAAAAACAAAATCGGTTCAGCGGTTTGGCAGCTACGATGGAACAGACAGACACACAGATACACAGATACACACGTTAAACTTATAACACCCTTCTTTTTCAGTCGGGGGTTAAAAAAAGAATCATCAAAATCGATTCACAATTGACGGAGTAATCGAGTAACAAACATACCAAAAAAAAAAAAAAACATACAGACGAATTGAGAACCTCCTCCTTTTTGAAGAAGTCGGTTAAAAAGGCACCCAGAAACATCATAATCGTAATTATGAGATCCAACGACACGCTTATGAGCTGGTTTTTTTTCGTAATTACTTGTTTAGCGATGCACAGAATACCTACACCTTCTTTCCAATTTTCATCAATATAAAAATGTTCTAGTCCGAGTAAAATGGCTGTGTAACAGACGGACATGCCGAAATTATAAATAGGTTGTGTAGGTCATTTAGATGGCAAGCCTTCCAAATCTTCCATTCCTAGGCGCTATTTCCGTAGAATCATCTAAAAAGTGATCACCCAAGCCAAGCAATACTATGTTAAAATGTTCTTTTTAGAAGTCGGTCCTACCCTACCTACCTACCCTACCTACCTACTCTACCTACCTACCAACCCTAAAAAAAAAAAAGTATCCTATGTCCGTCTCCTGGTTCTTAAATTCATGCAAGCCTAGTACTTTTTGTTTGTGCCTTTCATCCATATCTTATTAGTGGGATAATAGTAATGATTGTAGTACTATCTTGAATTCATGCAACCCTAGTACTTTTTGTTAGGTTTTGATTGAAGTTTTAAGAAACCAATATGTTGTTGTTATACCACGTTTTATGTCACGTCCCACGGAAACGTGATAAAAACTCTATGTCCTTTGTCCTATGTCCTTCTCCTGGTTCTAAGCTACCTCCCCACCAATTTTCAGCCAAATCGGTTCAGCCGTTCTTGAGTTATAAATAGTGTAACACTAACACGACTTTCTTTTATATTTATATAGATAAATATAGAAGATAGTTAATTGATTCAGGCGTGACTTTGCGGAAATCCATTATAAAATACAATAGACGTAGATATATTTATTAACCTATTCCGCTTGACTAAAAAACCCTGTAAAAAATCGACACGTGTTTCACCTCACGTGTTTCAACGAGGCATCCTCAGGATGACGATTGACCAATTGCAAACAAGAACGCGACACCGAGCGCTGGACGCAAAAGCGAAAAGCGCAAAACTTTTGCGTCCAGCGCTCGGTGTGGTAAAACGTCGCGTTCTTGTTTGCAATTGGTCAATCGTCATCCTGAGGATGTCTCGTTGAGAGGTGAAACACGTGTCGATTTCTTACAGGGTTTTTTAGGACTCTTGAAGAATAGTCAACCGGAATAGGTTACTAAATATATCTACGTCTATTGTATTTTAGATATAGAAGATTAGTACAACGAATCACTTTTCACACCTCCCCTTACCGAGACCTAGGCCAAATACTTTTTAATATTCGGATAGTTCATGAGATCATGAATGCCGCCGTATAGAATAATTTATTATGAATTAAAAAACTAAAAAATAATTATTATTATAAAACCGCAAAACGCGGGTACTCTGGTTAACTTCAAGATAAGTGAACACGTCATTTCTTTACTTTCGTACCAACCTTAAATAATTAAGTGAAAGTAGTTGATACCTACAATTTATTAAATTCGGTCCAGTCGTTTTTATTAAGAAACAAAATTATACAAAGTGTTATGGTTGTTATCGTTAAATAAATTATGCAATCTTTACGCTTTTTTCTTACCTACTTTTGGGATCTTGGAGATGATTAAATAGAATACTTACCTATTACATATGAGTCACAGTTTTATTTATGATAATCAGCTTGCAACGCTACTTCTTCTAATTAATTGAATTTACGCAAAGTATATTATTTATACTTAGTATAAGTTAGGATACGCTAAGTTTGGATTCCAAGTACAATGCAGTTCCTGCCAGGGTTGCGGGAAAGTCCACGGGTGGGTTTTAGTGAGTTAAAGTCTGACACGCTCTCCCGCTCCGCCCAGAGCGCGAAAAGTCATTTGATGATTTCCCACCCTCAAAAACAAAAGAAAAGTACCAAGCAGTTGATGACCCTAAAAAAAAATCACCAAATTTTTTTTTTTGTTTTTTATCGTGTTTAGATATCGATACCCATCAACGTCTAGCAAATTTTATTTTACCCTGTTTATGTATTGCTTTTGATGCATGCACACTTACTAAATGAAAATAAAATTATATGCATGAAATTCAATTAAATTTCAACCATGTTTTCAAGTTATAATCTCTTATATATGACTTAATTTTTTTTTATTAAGATCACTTTTACTATCGTTCGGTATGCGCATGCGGCTATGTTTGGGTTCTGTTAGTATTTAGTGAAAGAAAAGAGCTTCTTACTGGTCAGAAAAATCATTGCTTATTAAATTGTAGGTCGAGGTATTTTTTGAGTAAAAAATAAGACATTCTAAATACGGAACCCAATTTACTGGTCAATTTTATTGTATCTGTAACCTATAATGACACCCTTGGTGTGGTGCCTTAAGCATCGACATCTACTTTAAAACTTACCAATTATAATTTAGCAACAACTAATTTGTGATCTTTTATTGGTGTTTATGAATTAATTATTCAAAAAACAGAAACCCCTTTTTAAATGAACACCAATATGAAATAAATTCTATAAGAATTTCGATATTTCCAATTATAAAAAAAAAAAAAAAAAAACTGGCTTGGAATGTCTATAAACATAAATAATAAGGTTTTTTTCTATGTACCTATGTAGTTGTGACTGTTTTATATAAAATACCTGGTGGGCCTGGGTTTCTGAGAAAACGATTTTTCCTACATCTGAGACCGCTAGATCGAAATTCGCCCCCGTAAACCCCTATAGTGCAACTTGCATCGAAATCGTTAGGGCTGTTTTCGAGAACGTGATTTCAAATAAAATATAATATTTATACAAATAAGTATTGCTCATTTAAAAGTAGAGGATATTTGTCATCATAAGAGGTATGTCATATGGATTTATTTAGAATTGAGATAACACCTTTATCCTGTTATTCAAGCTAAAGCTTTAAATGTATTACAATTGCAATTTTATTGTAGAATTGTAATGAAAATCTTTTTTTATGGTTCTATCTATAGAAGTATAGAGTACTAAGTAAGTAGGTAGGTTCTAGGTTTTACCTGGCATGCCTTGCCTTGCAATCAATCTGCCTCTAGCCTTTTCCTAACTACGTTGGGGTCGGCTTCCAGTCTAACCGGATGCAGCTGAATACCAGTATTTTACATGGAGCAGTATGGAGCTACTGCCCATCTGACCTCCCTATCCCAGTAACCGGGTAATACGATACCGCTTGGTAAGATTGGTTGTCAGACTTTCGGGTTTCTGACGACCCGTAACGATTGTCAAAGATCCAGATGCTTTCCGAGGCAAGGGTCTCGGTATGTAAAGATGGTCATCCATCCACGGACCAACCCCGTCTAGCGTAGCTTAGCCTGATGGTTCGACCCGTGCGGCTGTTATTATGTTATTATTTAGCCACGAGTTCCTCTGTTGAGTATCACAAGACGAAGCCTAAATAAGAGCTTGTTGTTGGATTTTCAACGCTCGGATCAGTGCCGAAAGAAGAAAATCTAACAGCATGCTTTGAACTAGTGAAAACAGGCCTATATCACATTATGTTGGCAACTATTCGGCTGATCGAAGACGTCGCCGTCGCAAGCGCAACTCCCTCTCTTCAATTCCTGGGTTCGAATCCCTAGTGCTGCATTTTTATGTAGGTAGCGAAAATTAAAAGCTGCTAAGAAAAATGTAATGTAGTCAACTGAAAATGGTTTTCTTGATTTAAACGTCGTCGTATTGGGTAAATTAGCACTAGAAATGACAAAGTAAAACTTATAACCGTTCCTGACGCACATTTTTTTCGTCTTCGCATTCGCTCTTGACCGCTATCAAGCGCAACAATGTAAGATAATTTCTGTTCCCCAATATGGTTGCCCAAAAGGTAATAAGATAGCCTTAAAGATGCCCATAATGGGGCAACCGGCCGCCAAGGTTGACGCGAAATATTTTATTTGTTGTTGATTTAATCGGATATAACGGGGTGGCAAAATGCTTAGTGTAAAAATAGTATATTGAGATGGAGAACAAACTTGTTTTGTTATTAGGTATGCAGTATGTTTTCAGGGTCATAATCTTGAATATTTCTTTAAAATTTTCAATTTTCTTTGAGAAAATTCTCTTTTTTTATAGGTACTCATTATTTGCTGGCCAGTCTTTGTGCCAGATGTGCCAGACGTGCCAGTATTAAACCTTCTGTATTGGTGTCTAAGATTTAATTAGAAACAGTAAGATCTACGTTGATATCGATATTCAATCACACAAGAAATTCGAAATGCAGTAAAGCAAACAAACAATAACATGTAAAAGTTTTTTTTTTAACCAATTTACAGAATTTTTTATAAAAGAATAATTTTATCGTATAAGTACCTACTTATTATTTTTTATCAACGACATTAAAAGTTATTCCATCTGGTACTTTTGGTACCGTTTCTCCCTCTTCTCCTTAATAGATTTCGTAGATCCATATCCATACCTTCAGTAACGAAAAGTAACATTTAAATGCCATTCCTAATTAACGTCGAAAAGCGTTCTCATATTCGCTATAATTAGAAAAAATATGCATTGAACCCTCGCTATACATTCACGTGTCTACCATAACTTGACACTTCGGGGTGGCGCTGCTTGTCACGGAAAATTTCAACAAGCTGTCAAATGCAGTACATTTTAAAATTTAGTTCCATATTTCGCCGCAGCTTTCCTTAAACTGGCGCCTTTTTTAGCGTTGTGACCCCGAACTACACCGCGTTTGGACACCCGCCAACACAGATTTATTATTAGAAATGTTATTAAAGGATCAGTTTAGGGGAATTCGGTATTTTCAATGTGGAATGAGAGATATGTTAAGTAGAAGGTAAATAGAGGAGGATTGGCTTTTATGACCGTGGAAAATATGGCGGGATAGAAATGGAGTGGATTAGGGAATATTTTATTGGGAACGGTATGTGCATCGGCATTTTTATTTGAATTTCGTAGATAAACCTCATCAAAGGATGTTAGGAAGTTTGCTGAGAACTGTAAACTATAAATTCCACACTTTTACTTATTTCTTAAATAAAGATTATAAAAAAAAAAAATTGGTTTGTAGGCTTTTTTTTTGAGGGTGTGAAATCATCAAATGAATTCTCCCGCTCTGGGCGGAGCGGAAGGGCATGTCAGACTTTTACTGACTAAAACCCACCCGTGTTCCTTCAGTTGCCTGTTGCCAAGGTCCCTGTATCCCTTTCGGACTTTCCCGCAATCCTGACAGGATTGGTTTGTCGCCTGTAGGTAGGTCCCAACGAGAAACTAACTGTTTAAACAAAGGACGATCTCGACCCAGCAATAGGGCTATAATTACTTATATTAATTATTCAGTCATCTCTAATTGACTTGCATAAGAGAGTAACACAGAAGATATGCTTTGCATCCTAGAAAAATTACTTTAGACAAATGCCAGTAACCCTTACTCCCAAAGACAGACAACGAAACTCGTTCATTACAAAATATCACTTCGAAAATCGAAGCCACTTTTAAAAGCAATAAAAAAAAACTATCCAGAAATGATGTCCCAGCCACATGTGTGGTTGCACAAAGCTACATTGTATCGCTGGCCAGTTATGGCCACACATAGAGGAGTGACAAGCCAGAGCAATGAACCGAGAAAAAAAATCATTGTTATGGATCATTCGGTTTGAGGATAAACTGCCATTCTGGTTTTTTTACGATATTTTTAGATGGGTATTTGAATAGGAAAATCGTTTAGTACCTACTTAGTTTATCTTGTTATAAATGTTCCTATAGCCTGGAGGCTGGAGTTAGGCGCGGTCGCAGCCCAAGATTTTGGGGGTCACCATTGGTGCCGAGGAATATTTAAGGGTCTAAAAACTTTTTTTGTATATGCCCATCGGGGTCACTGTGGTCCAAATACCTACAGTTTTTAGTTAGTTAAAGCACGTAAATCATTGAGTCTCTCGACAGCTTGAATGATTTTGTCATGACCCCAGGACCCCCCCCCCTCGGACCGCGCCTGTTCGGAGTGCTGGACTGCAACACTAACATCTGGGTCTTAGATTTTAAAATACAATTATCAGTATTTATTTATTTAGGATCACCAACAATGTAGGTGTGATGCAGGTACTTAAGTGGTGTCATAGAACGGTAATGTTCTCACTGTTGGAAACTCAGCTTCCTCACTAGGACAGAGAGTGGCCCGAAGGTTCCACCTCGTGGTCTCAGTGGAGCTTAGTAGAAGTCCATATCTTCGAATTTTTGGTTAGTTGACATTTCGTTTACATATCGATGTTTTTCTTTACGGATTTATGTGTTGGTGTGTTTAGCATCAATTATTAATTAAGGCTGACCATACCGGTAATTAGTAATGAAATGAAGCAATTAATAAATATCGCAGCAGGTAAACAATGATCTGTAGCTATTTGAAAATTGGAAAGCGTTGTGCGTTCCGCGTCGGAAGAGCATTGTCTCGTGCGGTACGGTAGGACGACTACACGCGTGCGATTAGTCGTGGAACTAATTATACTACGCACTGCGACAAATCACTACGACGACATGAAGACATGTAGGTATAGGGTCACTGGCGAATTACCATTCGCTTGATAAAATATATTTTGAACTTTGACAGTTACTGCTGCTAGCTTTGACATTTATTTGTATACATATAAATATAAAATTGTAACTCTTCTGACACTTATGACATGTCATGGGTTTTTTTCAGAATTGAATAATTTATTTCCGTAATACGGGACAGGACCATACTGTGATGTTAGTTAGGACTGTATTTAGTCCTAACTAACATCACAGTATGGTCCCGTTTCGACAATCTCAGTGTAAAAGTTCAAGCCGTGAGGTAATTGACACTGATTGAATAGAATGTAGGTTTTCGCTGCGCATGAGTCGACTTGTCGAGCCTACACACCGCCTACAACTGTACCGCTCACTACTAACTACAACTCATTCACGTAAATTGGCACTAACAACTTCACGTGTCCGGTTAACAATGTGGTAGCCCATTTATTTCCGTGGGTCGACAAAAGTAATAAATTACTCCACCGCGCACCGAGTGTAATAATCTTTAGATATATGAACCATTTGCGTCTATCATCAAATAATAATTACCTACTATTACGAAGCTATTATGAAGGACCGTGTGAAAAGAGCATCTCAAAATTTTTGGTTCTTCCATTCTTCTTAGAGCGTTACTTACGTATCTAAGTATCTCTATATTTACTTATGTTACAACTGCGATCACCAAATGCACTTCTGTTTTAAGTGGCTATTATGGCCTGTCTATTCAGTCAGAATCTTACCGTGAAAACATAGGTGAAGTGAGCTGTCAGTGTCAATCTGTCAATAGTGTCAATTCGCAATTTGCATCAGGTGGATGATGACAGCTCATGAGCTCACTTCACTTCAGATCGGCGGGCGCGTCACTTACGTGTAACTAAACACCTACTAAACGAATATATTATGGAAATTTTATAACATTCACTTTATAACGAAACAAACATTCAGAGCTAGCTACGCTAGCGACTCATCGCACAGAAATCCGACAAGTCGTCGGTGTGTGGGCGGCCTAACATCAAGCAATACATACATCAAGTCATTACGAGAAGTTTCACTCATTACTGTTATATGACAGAAAACTTAAAATAATTATAACGTTATGAGAGAAAATATTAATTAATGATTGTTAAACAGAAAATAGAAAGTTTGCACTAGTTACTCGTTTTATTTGATCACTAACTCCGCCCCGCGGCATCACCCGCATAAGTCTCGATCCCGTGGGAATTTCGAGATTAAAATCTTATGTCCCAATCCAGGTCATGGTCTGCCCATGTACCAAATTTCATTCAAATCCGTTCAGCCGTTTTAGCGTGAAAGCGTACCTAACAAACAAACAAAAAAACTCACTTTCACATTTATAATATTACAGTTAGGATTGCAAAATTAAAAAGAAATTGAAGAATAAAATCTTTTATTTCATTGTTATTAAAGACCGCTGACGCTTTGGCGTCATCATGATTTCTTATGACTAGAGTATTCGGAGTCACGATCAAACAAAAGCCTTGCTATGCTATCATGAAGAAACCACGAGCTTAAAAATAATAGGGACACTTGGCACCTAAAAGTGACATGCGTGACTTTATTGACACACAGTCGAGATCGGAATATAGCTGACAAAAGTCATACCGACTAGAACTTATACTTATACTTATATTTCACTGTAACAGTACTAAATAAATAAGTAGCAGTAGATAATCGCCAATCTGTCTTGAGCACAAAATACACAAACTTACACTCACCCCTACATAAAACCGTTTTAGCTGATTTTATTTTTCTTATTGTGTTAGTATTATATATTTTTCTCTTTTTAATTGTAGCCTATTTTGCACCTAAACATTCAATAATTCTTTACTTTGTTAAAATCAAATCATATGAAACTTAATTTACCTATGAATGTAAGTTTAAATCCAACCCAATCAGATACTTATTCTAAATTATTCCTGTTAATTGTAATATTTTATACGTTTCACTTTGTTCAATTCATCACTTAGGCTGATGCTGCGAGACGTTTCTGTATTTCGTTTTGATCTATTCCATAAGTTTGGGCACAAACACATCTCCTTTAATGTTAACGAGGGTGGGCGCTGATACCTATATTTACAAGATATTAAGTTATCTTAGCTTAGGTATTGGCTGAAACTCTATTATACTACCGTACTTACCTAAAGGCCTAATTTGTTTTAATACATATATTATTTATTACTTGAAGGTGCAAATAAACTATTTATTTTAACTTCTTTGTATGAGAAGAGGGTTTTGCCCTGCAGTGGACAATACCTAATAGGCTGCTTATTATTCATCAACCGATTTCCCTTACTTTTTGAATGGCTAACTTGCTGAATTCGACACTATTACACTTGTCTAAATTCAGTTACTGAGACATTTAGACGAAATCCCTTTATATATTAGTACCACAGTCCCCAATTTTTTAATCTGGCACTACTGGAGGAGGCCCTTACGCAACATTAGGAAATTAAATTATTAGATAAAATAAAATTTAATTCATAAATAATTTCGTAATCAGAAATGATAAGTCACTCGTTTTAATTCCAATCGTACTAAGACTTTCAACGTTTCTTTGTAAAAATAATGATTTCACCATGTTTATCATGATTTTATTAAGAATCGTTAAATGTTTATTACTTTTCGTACAATTTTCCTTTCAAACACAAATGAGTAATGTTGCGGCTAATTATGATTGTTCCCCAACGTAAGGCTGTAATGTTCTCAAGATTTGCATGTTAGAGCTTAAGGTTGATGCGCTAAGGTGTCCCGCGAAATTCAAATTTTCTTACGTTATTTGCAATTTGCAGGTATCAGTTTGTATGTTGATCTAAATATTATTAGCGGCCGTAACAAATATGGATTTATAGAATTATAAACATTAGAATCAGCAATACAACTCTCTAAGTTCATGTAAGTGTATTATTATTTATTAGTGACTGACGATTTCATGAAATTTTCATTCAATGCACTTACATGTCCTTTTTTTTTGTTTCGCGGTGGGAAATCCTCATGGATGTCCTCCGCCTTCGGGCGGGCGGAGGGGTCTGCCAGAATCTTAAGCCGGCGCCAGACAGCAACAATATTTGAACACTTGTTTGAACACATGCGAGGCACGCGTGTTTGGGTACCTATTTGACCAAAATTTGATCTCACATTTATTACCGTACCTACCTCACAAGTGTTCAAACAAGTGTTAAAATAATTATGTGACTGTCTGGCGCCGGCTTAACTGACTAAAAACCACCCCGGTATTCCCTTCCCACATTTGGACCGAGGATCTTGTGCGCTTTCCACCGTCCACGTGACTAACCGCTACATGGATAGCGCTTGAGACCTATTAATTTACTTTATATACCTCCATAAGCAGCGATTACTCCATTAGCCACAGTCTACACAAATATTTTAAATACAAAAAGTGAGTCTGTCTGTTTTCTCTAGCAACAGTTAAACTGTAAAATTATCGAATCGATTTTTATTGATTTTGGCAGAGTCGCTGACTCGCTGCCCTTGTGCGTTTCTGATTACTGCTTGACCCAAATCGTCTAGAAATTAATCTTTAAATAAATTCTTTATTAGCATAGGTAAACGGGTTACAGAAAATGTGAAACCTTGACTCCACCCAGTGACTTCTTCCAGTGAGGTTACAATTAAGCAAGAACTATTTTACTTTTATTGCTTACTATATTTTCTTACCTGCTTTTAAATGTCAGTGTTTAAAAAGCATAATTATTGTAGTCAGATTATTTTGGCGCTGTATTTAGACGGACAATTTAAATTAGTACCTAGTCAATTTGATGATCAATTCATTTCCCTGACTTTATCACAGTCGCGGATACTAAGTACGACATTTCATTCAAGATTTAGAAACTAGAAATTTTACTACATAAATTAACTTCACACAGGAATAAAAAAATTATCATAGCGGGTGACATAAATATCGACACTCTTAAGGCAAGTGTATTTTCAGAGGACTTAAAAAGCATCCTATTGAATAATAATTTACTAATACACATTAAAAAACCAACGCGTAAAGATTCATGCATCGATCATATATTTAGTAATATCAAATATGCAAAAGGTGAAGTTCATTCATTATTCCTTTCAGATCACAACACCGGTCAAACTCTATCATTTTCGTCAAACCAAGAACATATATTACCCTTTTGGTATGAAATGAAAAGGGACTTCAGCTTAGAAAATACCTCAAAGTTTAAAGATATTTTATCTAAATTAACCTGGTCCGAAGTACTAGAGCAAGAAAATTTTAATAAAGCTTTTAACATATTTCATGAAACTTTACAATTATATTACAATCTTTGCTTCCCAATAAATAAAATTAAAATACATTCCAATGTTAGCGCTCCCAAATGGATCACTAAAGGATTGAAAATATCAGCCTGTCACAAGAGAGCAATAAGATACCGTTACTACAAAAATTCCACAGACGACAATAAAAAAGCATACATAAAATATGATAAATTATTTAAAAAATGTATATCTAACTCTAAAAAACAAAACAATAATTCATATTTAAAAAATGCAAAAAGTAAATGTAAAGCCACTTGGGATATCATAAAAAATAAAACAGATGATACAAAAACATTTGAAACAATAAAATCAATAGATTGGAATAAAAAAAGCGTTGAATGCCCAATGAAAATTGCGACTACCTTCAACGATTTCTTCATATCTATAACAAATAAGGAGAATAACTCTCGCCCAAATTACAAGTTAATAGATTCATCAAATTCGACTATTTATCTGAAACCCACCTCGTGTGAAGAAGTTTCAAAAACTATAAATTCACTTAATAACACACGAGCTGTTGGTTATGATGGCATTTCAACAGCCATACTAAAAAAATGCAATAAAGAATTGTCAAATATTTTAAGTCACCTTATAAATCTATCGTTTACGCAAGGAACCTTTCCAGAAAATTTAAAATCATCAATAGTAAAACCATTTCACAAAAAAAACTCCAAACAAGATATGAACAACTATAGGCCCATCACGTTAATTCCGATTTTATCTAAAATTTTTGAAAAAATGTTGCACTCTCGCTTAATGAATTTCTTAAATAAATTTAATTTAATAGTAAATAACCAAAATGGTTTTCAAAAGAATAAATCTACAACACTTGCTGCATTCTCACTAATACAAAAAATAACAGAAAACATCGATAAACGTAATAGAGTTGTTGCAATTTTCTTTGATATGAGCAAAGCGTTCGATTTTGTAGATCACAAAATTTTACTTAGTAAATGCGAGCTATATGGAATCCGAGGCAAAGCTCTCGATTGGATTAAAAGCTACCTTAGCAATAGAAAACAATGTGTCGAAATAAACAAATTAAATGATCAACTTGTGTCTACCCCATTTAGGTCTACTTTTAAAACAAATAATTTCGGTGTTCCCCAAGGATGTGTACTAGGCCCTCTTCTCTTCCTTATATACTATATAAATGACATTCCTCAAGTGACATCACATCAGTGCATTCTATTCGCGGACGATATTTCGGTTATAGTACCGGAAAACCCAGAAAGCAACTACGAACATTCATTAAACAACACTATAGAATCAATAATGAACTGGTTAAAGGACAATAATCTAACAGCTAATATTTCTAAAACTAAAATTTTACAATTCTCTAATTATAATAATTCTCAAATAAAACCCTTAGACTTATACTATAAAAACACGAAAATTGAAGAAGTACTTGATACAAAATTTTTAGGTATTATCTTAGATAGACATTGCAATTGGAAGGCACACACAACCAACATATGCTCTAATCTAAACAAATTTGTCTTCGCTCTAAAAAAACTTAAGAAGTTATCAAGTCAAAAAACTGCTATGACTGCGTACCATGGGTACGTCGGGTCAGTTCTTAGATACGGTCTTCTTTTATGGGGTAATTCTTCTCAGGCAAAAAAAGTCTTTATCACACAAAAAAAATGTGTCAGAGCAATCTGTGGGGTTGGACCGTTTGAATCTTGTAGACCTTTATTTAAGAAATTAGGATTACTAACTCTACCTAGTCTATATATATTAGAAGTAGGTTTATTTGTTAAAAAACACTCTGAGCGCTATACTAAAGACATAGAAAATAAAAAATTCCTTTCTAGAGATCCAACCCGACTGGCGGTCACAAGATTTAGAAGCACACTCTATCAGAACAATTGTTACAATATGTCTGTCAAAATCTATAACCAAATACCCAAACAGATCAGAGAGCTGCCACTAAATTGCTTTAAACACAAACTCAAGAAATGGCTGTATTATAATGCGTTCTATACAATAGGTGAATTCTTAAATTATAAGCAAAATTTGAAATATGATCTCACTAGTAATAGAATTATAATGTAATTTTAATGTTTTTAATATTTTACCTCAATTGTTTTTTGTATAAGTAGGTATTATTTTATTATAAGATGTTTTTTGCATGCTGAAATGAAAGTAAGCAAAATATGTGGGACTTTTTACATGTAAGACCTTTTATGTACCATATTTTATGCAAAATAAAGATATTCTATTCTATTCTATTCTATTCTATTCTATTCTATTTTAAAAAACTAGATGAAAACTTTACATTAATGGTTTTTCACTGCTGGGCTGGCCAAGCGCAACACGTCACACTTATAATTTCAGTTAAACTGTTAACGGAATAACCACAGACTAAGTAGTACTCGATAATGATAACAGCATGTCGGTGACACGAACCCATAAAATTTTCCTCCTCATGCACGTCAGCAGTGAGGTCGCTGTCACTAATATCAACTGTCAGTACACTAATGGCGGGAAACGGTTGAAGTGTAGCGTGCGTGCACAAGAGGCTTAGTGTGGTGATGACTGATGAGCCAGTAGTGATGTATATGTATTCAACTTAAAAACAGAATCAACAGGATTCTACAGTTCCTAAAGAAGTTTTAACTTCAAAAACAGAAGAAAAGCCGTAGCGCAGAGCTATCTGTGTAACCCATTGACCAAAGGCGTGGTACTACGAACAAGTACATTACGTTTCTTGTCAATTTCTCAGTACTAACCAATCGCTTTGATCATTGATAGCATTCATAAAGAGTTTACAAATGACATTACCACAGATAAGATATTAAGTACTCGAACGATTCTTGATGAGTCTAAGGGCGCTTTCACATTAGGACGTTAGCAGCGCGACAGTAGCCGGGCAGAAGCACATTCCTTCACATTATTCACAGAAAGAGAGCAGTGAGAGCAGTGGTGGCCCAGTGATCACGATTTACGAGTCGTAGGTCGTAGGTTCGAACCCTGACAGGCGCTTTACTTTGTATAAATTATTTCATCGCCACTGCACTCTAAACTGTGAAGGAAAACATCGTGGGGAAACCGGCATGTCCTAGAACCAAAAAGTCGAAGACATTTGACATCTACCAACCCGCACTGGGCCCGCGTGGTGGATTACGGCCCGCTCCCTCTCAAAGAGAGGAGGCCTTTGTCCCAGCAGTGGGAGCATTATAGGCTGATTATGTTATGTTATTCACAGAAATACATAATGTGTACCAAATTTGGAGCAAATTGGCTGTGATAGACAGACAGATAGACGCACTGTTCATATAATGTGAAGGAATATGCTTCTGCCGCGCTACTAGTGCGCTGCCAACGTCCTAATGTGAAAGCGGCCTTAGTATGAGTGTATGAAGATAAGTTTATGTCTTTGTGAGATAACTAGTCTTGCGATAAAACTGACTGTGATGAGACCGGTACTTGCTTGGGGAACTCATTCAAGGTTAGTAAGACAGTAAAGTTGATAGGTTAGTACGGCGGGAGAGTGCGTGTGAGCCTTTCAAATTCGTGCTGAAAAGTAGCTTTTAATATCCGTATCAGGGTAAGTACATCAATAAACTTTATTTATTTATTTTATTATATTTAACTTTCATAATATTATAATTAATAGTAAGTACCTAGGTTCTAGTGTCGTAGAAACGGCCTCGAAAAAAGCATACCTATTTAAAGTATGTACCTATAAGTACAAATATTTGTTTCGTATGAGAATCGAAACTGCGACCAGCAGGCTTATGTGAAATGAAATATTTTGACTTTGATTTTGAGCAGCAGAGGCACTGCGCAACTGAGTTTTTCATTTCACTATCAAAATTCTAAGCGCTAATAATGACCCCATACGACACCTTCCCTTGTCAAAATTATAATTACATAATGATAATTAATTTAAAAAAATAATTAATAATAATTTAAAAATATAATTAATAATTAATTAAAAAAAATAATTAATAATAATTTAAAAATATAATTAATAATTAATTAAAAAATATAATTAATAATTAATTAAAAAAAAAAATTAATAATTAATTAATATAATTAATCCACGAATCATATCATTAAAATAATTATAATAATTAATTTCATATAACATTATTTTAATGATTTGATATAATTTTTTTTTTATATCATAAAAATAAATGCCATTCCTTGTCCCACTATTCCATTTAAAGTCAAGTCCAGACAGAAGCGCATGCTCATGCTCATCGGGAGATGACACCGGACCAAGGTTAACACTCTATGGATCTAAATAAAGTCAATGACGCATGCGCAGGAGTTGAACGAACGATCGGAATTAGGTTCGACCCAGACGGGATGCTGAGAATGCAACGTGTTGGTTTGTGAGCGACTTTTTTGTGGTCGTAGATTGTAGATGTGTTTGTTTTGACGTGAAAGTATTTAAATGAATGCCTGCCGGAAGGACACAATTGTCTGTTGGTATAATATGGGAAATACTTACATACTATAATACATAATAGGCAACATGCAAAGGGTCCCTTTGGTACCTATCAACCGGTATCAACAAAGAATAATGTTATTTAAACGATTACGAATTTCTAATTCGACTCGGGACTAGGGGTGTTTGTAATTATTTCATTCAAATTACAGTCCGTCGTTTATTTAATGCGTTGCTGGATAATTTCTATTACGATCAAATTCGCAAAATCATATTCGTTCGTATGAAACAAGCCAAAATGTGTTGATGTTTTATTAAGTGGGTGTCGGATATCGTCACACGGGAACGTACTACCTGCTGGGTTTCCTATACAAACTTTCATCCCCTATGCCACCCCCGCCCTATAGCATTACTTTTGAAACAAAAACTAGCCTATGTCCTTCCCCAGGACGCCATTTATCTCCTTGCTAAGTTTTCTCGAAATCCGTTTAGTGGTTAAGCGTGAAAAGGTAACATAGAGACAGTTACTTTCGAATTTATAATATTAGTATGGATTAATTAAGTAAGTTAATCACTTAACCAGTTAATGTATGAAATTCTTAATTGATTTAACCCCTTTCTTGCATTCTTTGAGTAGCCACAAAATGCGTTATGAAGTTGCTCGTCTGTACAAAACCTTAAGCCGAACTGTAAACAATTTACGAGGAAAACATTTCAGTTTTAAAATACATAATAATATTTTTTAGTTCACCATAATGTTTAATGATTAACTAAAGTCGACTAAGACGATACGAAAAACTTTTTACAAAAAAAAACCAACTGACTTCCAAAAAAAACACTAAAAACGTGAAAAATAACTTTAATTTCGGAAGTCGGCGGCAAAACACGAAAATTGAAAAGCAAAGACAACGACTTCCGAAATTAAACTTATTTTTCACGTTTTTAGTGTTTTTTTGGAAGTCGGTTGTTTTTTTTTGTATAAAGCTTTTTTCTATCACGAATTTCTCAGTGGCAGCCCGGAGTCTGAATTTGGGCCCTCCTGGTGGTAAATTATAGGCTCCTAGCCCCCTTTGACATGGGACTAACTGGCGAAGTGTGGATGTCCTATAGGTGCACTTTTGTGGAACCCTTCGGGGAATACAACAGGTGTGGTCTTACTTATGTAATGTTTTATAGCTGAGTGCCTCATTCGTCTAGTGGTGAGCGTGCGGTAAAGTCAAAGTCAATACATTTATTTCAAATAGGCACATTAAAGGCACTTTTGAACGTCAAAAACTAAGAAATAGAACTGATTCTAGTTGCCCCTTCCAAAAGGTAGTTTTCGTATGGAGAAGAATGGGCTAGAAACTCAATTATATAATTACATGTGAATACGATTACTGTACCACAATAGGTAAAAAGAATTAAAAATGAGAGCAATCCTACTTATCCTACTAATATTATAAATGCATACTTTTTATCCCAATATTCCCACGGGAACGAGATTTTCGCGGGTGAAACCGCGGGGCGCAGCTAGTAATATTATAAATGTGAAAGTTTGTGTTTGTGTGTTTGGATGTTTGTTACTCAATCACGCAAAAACGGCTGAATGGATTTGGATGAAATTTGGCAAACAGATAGTTTATAACCTGGATTAACACATACTTTTTATCCCAATATTCCCACGGGAACGAGACTTACGCGGGTGAAACCGCGGGGCGCAGCTAGTGACAAATAAATTAATAAATTATGTGATAGATGCGGTATTATGCGGTACTGGGTGCGATCCCCGGTTTGGAACAAGTGTTACATAAGTATTGGGTTTTTCCATCCTACATTTCTGAATAGCAGATCAGAATATCGATTTGTAGTACCTAAAAAAAAATTTTTTTCTGAGACCTGGAAATCTTCAAATGACTTCTCCCGCTCTGGGCGGAGCGGTAGGGCGTGTCAGATTTTTACAGTTTGCTGACTAAAACCCACCCGTGTGCCTTCCGTCTTGCCTGTTGCCAAGGGCCCCGGTATCCCTTACGGACTTTCCCGCAACCCCTGGCAGGTAGTACCTCCACCTACCCGGTAACTGGCGAATTTGCAGTCGGCTCTACCTCGGTCAAAACCTCGTTTCAACCTCACTTAACTCTGCCTAAAGTGCTAACTCATCTGCTTTATGTGAGGTTAAGCGTACTTTAATCCGGTTAGTTATTCGATGGGTGACCGTTATGTTCACGACTTTTTGTTCGATTAATAGCGGGATTTTGAAATTGTATTATTTAGCCATCATAAGAAGGTCAGTGTATTATTGATTATGAATAGTAAGAATCTAATTATAGTTGCTATTGGCCAGTTTCAAGTGGAAAACAGACGATTTTAAATAGAGATTGGAATGAGTAACCCCGACAGACAGACAGACACACGAACATGAGTGATCCTATAAGACGTACGGAACCCTTAAAACAAACAGCTACTTGTATACAATACATAACTAGGTACATTTGGGTTCACACAAAAAAAACCGGCCAAGTGCGAGTCGGACTCACGCACGAAGGGTTCCGTACCAGTATCTATAGAATAGGAAAAAAATATCCCTTTTTTTTGTATGTGAGCCCCCTTAAATATTGATTTTATTCTGTTTTTAGTATTTGTTGTTACAGCGGTTACAGAAATACATCATCTGTGAAAATTTCAACTGTCTAACTATCACGGTTCATGAGATACAGCCTGGTGACAGACGGACAGACAGACAGACGGACGGACAGCTGAGTCTTAGTGGTCCCGCCCCATTACTAAGACTCCGCTGTCGGTCCGTCTATCTGTCCGTCCGTCTGTCTGTCCGTCCTCCGTCCGTCTGTCTGTCTGTTCGTCTGTCACCAGGCTATATCTCATGTACCCTTTGGGTACGCAACCCTAAAAAATTTAGGGTTGTGTTGATTTTTGTCGCGATTTCAGATTTGGTCCCTAATTATTTTATGTAGGTATTAATACAAGTACCTATCTACCCATTTCCAGGTTTAGAGAACTTAGTACCTGCCTAAACAAAAAGTGACAAAACTAAGATTGCAGAGACGGTAAAAAATACTTAATTACTGTGAACTCTAATGACTATAGGTACAGCCTTTGGTGAACTCCAAATAGAAAAAAATACTTACTTACTAAGTACTCAGCCTTAAATTAACATTAATTTTCAAAACTTAATTAGCTATTCGTTAACGTAACTATGAAGAGGAAACCCGGAATCCTAATTAATTGTATGAACTTTGTAAATTAATGTTTATAATAATTACGCGGGTAAATTAATAATAATTATGCCATAGGGAAATAAGAATAGATTTCTTTCCTGTTTGTCTGTGGTTACGCAGATATGTCCTACAGCGCTACAAAGTTCTTTTGGCGCGTGGCCAAAGTCGGAACTAAAGCCGCTATCCTGATTTTTGAGTAAAGGACCATGACGAAAGTCCTATTCATGCATACCCTAACCAAAACGATTATGTCCAAAAGCTACACATGGTGCATTTAGAAGCACAGTACACCTAGATTCTGAAAAGATTCATCTATTTTAATTATCAGGTTTTTATAAGTATATTTCAGAACCAACAAAAAATTATTTTCCTTGCAAACAGCTCATTCGTTATATTTTTGGTTCTAGAACCGAAAATTCGAAGACATGTGCCAAACTGGAAAAAGTTCACCAAACTGCACTGGACCCGCATAGTAGACTACGGCCACCTCTTACAGAGAGGAGGCCTGTGTCCCAGCAGTGGGAACATTATAGGCTGATTATGCTACGGTGATAATGATAATGCTGTCTATTCTCCTGAGTCCTGACATAACTTGAATTTACGAAACACGGAAAGAAACGGACGATCTATTATCTGTTAAACACACTCCAGCGATTAAATCGTATACAATATCCGACAACTTTCTTTTGTAAAATAAAAGTTAATCGAGTAAATAAACTGTTGAACAAACATAAGATAAATAAAAATATTTCCGTTTGTCATCTACATCTACTAACACTTACAGACGGGTGCAAGTTTGGAGCGCGTAGCGGTTTTGATTATACAGGGTGTCTGGTAAATAATGGATAACCTTGATGTAGCTTATAAAAGACCTAAAAGAAAGAAACAAAAAAAAAATATACTTACCAAGTTACCGAAAATAAGATTTAAAAAAAATACTGTGCTATTCCTAGTCAAATGATTTACTTTTAAACACATTAATAGATGAAAACCGAAAGCGAGTGACAAATAATTTTTGTAAATTTTCGTGTGAAAGGCTCGATAACATAACCAAATTTGTCACTGAAAGAAACACTATAAAAGCATACTTGACTGTGAACTTCAGCCTTGACTTCTACGACTATATACTTCGCGACCGTTAGTCACACATCACATATCAGCGTCACACCTTGGGTCAAGGTTAATAAGATTGGCGGGGGTGACCGAACGCTTGATAGCAAGGGCGTCGGCGACTAAAGCACTTTGCTGGAATTAGATAAAGTAAAAACATGAGTATAATTCGATTGCCCAGTTTCTCACCCAACGATATTGTCGACCGAACGTCTGTATTAACTTTTTGACCTGGAGCTGGCTTCAATATAATAAAAGTGTGTCCATGCGCGGCAGCAACACGCGGCGTATGCAGGACACATTTCTGCCGCGCTCTGGTTAAGTAAAAATGTTTGTGCGCGGCAGGCGATCACAGCGTGACAGGCCGCGCGCGGCAGCCGCGCGCGATTGCCGCTTTATGTTTGGACATACTAATAGTTTAAACTGGTTTTGTTACTACTAGCTTGTAACTACTGTACTTAGAGTACTTATAGGTATAAATACTCAAAAAGACATGCTGCGCCGCGCCGGCACAAAATAAATTGGGATAAGGGAGGAGAATTATGGCGATGTTTTTTGGCATTCTATAAGAGGTTATTGGACAACTTTAAGCTGTAAGAAAGCGCTGTTGCCGTGATCAGTCAATTCGTAGCAGGGCTCACACTTTCTATCGCAATCCGAAGGATTTTAAAAGAAATTCGTAATCCATTGCTTCATGTTTAAAAAAATCGTTTGCCGGACAACGCAATTATCGCAATGAATGTTGTTGAATTGTCAAAATACACAGATGTTTTTGGGATTTGGGCCAGCTCTGGTCTTCGATCTCGCCTGATGGAAAGCGATAGATGAGGTCTATGATGGACCGCGCAAGCTCAAGCCAATTTCCATTGGTACCGCGCTGGAGTTATCTGGTCGCGGGCCTTACAATGCACCCCAAAGTCCTCAATTCTCTCACACCTTGCACCGCAGCACGTTTGCTCCAGTTCCTTAGATGTTTTCGCTCAAATGAAAGTGATCCGCGATCTTACCGTGTAGCGTCGCGGTCGGACGCCCGTGTCGTGCCGCGATTGATAAACTTTTTGCAAAATAACAGTTTTTTTCCCGCGCTTGTCTGCGAGATGGCGTCGGAATGTGTGCAACGGTAATGCGATGAAAGTTTTATTTTATTTTTTCACTAACATATACATATAATATGACGATATCAGTTATGAGGGGCTCGTGGGTAACAGTCGCACGTGTCGATGGAAGGCTAAGCTACGCTTGTCACGGTCGGTTAGTGGATAGGTAACTATCCGTTACTTACTGAGAACTCTCCGTGTCCCGTCTGTGATTCGTGGATCTTTGACAGTCGTTACGGGTCGTCAGAAGCCAAGGAGTATCGTATACCCAGTAACTGGGTTGTGGCAGTCGCTCCATGTAAAATATTGATATTAGATATATAGATAAAACGTTTATTTGGTGCACACAAAAGACAACACAACATACAAAAGCACGGTTAAATAATAACTATACATTATTAAATAGCTACAAAGTGCCAATATACAAAAAAAAATATTAAAACAATAAAAGAAAACTAGACACAGCGAGACAATATTGTCTATTACACACTTTAAAAAATAACGAAACATACAAAGCGCGGTGTGCGTCTCAACGTTGCACCAAATGGGAGTCCAACTCAGCATGTGTCAGGCAAATATACCTGACGCTGATATTCATCTGCATCCGGTTATACTGGAAGCCGACCCCAGTATAGTCGGGAAAAAGGCTAGGGAAAATTTATGGTGTCAGTCATGTTTTTGAAATGGAATGAATCATTGCTCTCTGTGTTAGGTGTTACGTCCGGTGGAGCGTGTTGCAAAAATAGATTGTTTTTGTTGGTCATTCGGTCATTCCTGCTACAATTTGCAAATATTCTGTTACAGAAAACGGGCCATAAACTGTATGTTAGCTAACAAAGGGCGTTCCTGTTACCTACAATAGTATAGCGTCTATACATAAAAAAAAATATTACCATAAAAAAAAGTTTTTTTTTTATCGTAAAATATTCACAAAAAATATTACCTAAATTGATACGGAAAAGAAACACTCTGTACACGCACACTTGTCTTTCTACGTTGAAATACTTTAACGTATCAATTTAATAGTTTTGTGAATGTTTCACTAATAATATTAAAAAAAAAAAAAAAAAAAAATGTTTTTTTTTTTTTTCACTAAGAACTATTAAATTGATTCGTAAAAGAAACACTCTATACACGCACACTTGTATTTTGTGACTTGTTGTAGAGTGTTTTTTTTCTGTATCAATTTAATTTTGTAATATTTACGATTAAAAAAACTTCTTTTTTTTATGGTATTTTTTTTTTTATGTATCTTACGCGCTATACTATTGCGGGGAACGCCCCTCGTTAGTTATCATACTGTATTTTGTCATGTAGTGTTTAGCTGCGTTCCGATACAGTTTTTTTTTACCGTAGTTAACTGGGCAGTAAGACCCACTGCAGGTCAAAAGCCTTTGCCTTATAGTGGGACAACAGTCTTATAATAATAATCAGCCAGGCAGAGATGGAACGCTTTACGATATTTAAAAATCGTAGTACCAAAAAGGTTCTGGATCTAGTCTTCAAATACTGGCCCCAAAAATTATTGTGTTAGTAAATAAAAAAACTTTAAACCCTAGTGTCAAACATGACAAAACCCTGAAATCATAAACCGTAAAACTCATCGTTTAAAATGTACAAGTTCTGAACCCTCAAGTTGAATATGGACGGGGAGGAAACTCACCATATAGAAGTCAGCTACAAGTTACTGCAGGACCATATAAACAAGTTGACAGAAAACCAGACCCATATCATTGGCAAATTCGAAGTTTTGAACAAAAATGTGGATGACCTGCGGAAAACTTTGGCGCAGTTTTCCGAGAAAATTCTAGCCTTAGAAGAGGTTTCTATTGACAGGAGGAAGCTAAAGTCCGAGATTAAAATCTTGAGGAACCGGATAGATGAGTTGTATGCGATCGTGAAGGATGGGAAGGAAGACGACTCGTGTCCCGATACGGATGGGCCTGAGTTCCGGACGGAGGACGTCGAGTCGTGCCATTCAGGATTCTCCTGCTCTTCTAAGGTATTGCTTGAAGCCAAAAAATCTACGAAACTCATAGATCAGTCGACGAAATAACTCTATAAACCTTCCTATTCACTTCATTCAGGAAGGATCACCATATTAACAAAACTCTTTTAATTCTAATGACTGCCTCAGTGGTCTAGTGGCAAGCGCTACTGCTGAGCATGAGGTCCTGGGTTCGATTCCCGGGTCGTGTAAAGTGTTATTGGGGTTTTCATTTTGGAATTGCTCAGTAGCAGCCCTCTGCCCAGAGTCTGGATTTATGCCCGGTTGATGGCAATAGGCTCGCCCCCTATTACATGGGAATTAAAAACATAACTGACGAAATGTGGGTGTACTAGGTACATCTCTGCCTAACACTTCGGGAAATACAGGCGTGATGTTATGTCTTTTAATTCAAAAAAACCTTAATTTTTATAGCTAAGGAGTAGAGTTACGAGGAGATGTAGATAGCTTTTGAATTATTGCCAGTTTCAATTGAATTTTCTAGCGACCCTGTCAAACTCAAACCATTTATTTCAATTAAACCATTTACAGGCACTTTTGAATTGACAGTCTTAATCACCGGTAAAGCTCGCTGATGTAAAATCGTAACTTTGTAACACAGCGACATTACGAGAGTTTAGGGTTCGTAAGTCAAACTTACGACAAACAAATTTAACATTTTTTAATTAAAGAATTATTCTAAAATTCCTAATCAAACCGTATTACGATCATAATTAATTATGTATCTGATTTCATAGACTTTTAACTAAATCATCAACCATCCAAGATTCAAATGAGGTACCTAGCTTGGCAATTGGCGAACTAATCACTATATTTAAAAAAATAACATCGTTTCTCGTCAATTCGCTAATAAATGAAAAAGGTAGAATCGATTAAACTCGAAAAAAGTCGAAACAGATATCACAGACTGCGATTAGGTACTTACAAAAGAAATGGTATAACAGTTTGTAATCGATGTCTCTCGTTTATCGAAACCGCCAGTCTGGTGAGACAGTTCGATATCGAGTTACGAAATAACGTAGAAGTATTTTTGTAGAGATGTAAGTCCATTTCAATCAATCAAACCGCTCAGAATGCAAACCAATTTCATGGATTTTAAGGTTAAAATAAAATAAATCAATAATTGGGACGCTCCAATTTAAATGTCGGTAATTCAATCAACACTTAAAATGTTGTATTTTCACAACTTACGCTGGTTGCATTCCACTGACTTCAAACAAATTTTTGAAGGCATTATTTAAATCTTTTGTTTCAAATGTCTGAATAAATAAAATGCGAAAGGGCGAAAAGCTTTCAAGACAGTTCAGCACGCAACGATATAAAATTCTTATTGCAATATGCCCTAAGAACCAAATAACTAAGACAAAAAAGTCAATCAACTATATAGGTATAATTTACATCACAGACAGACAAATTAAATATGCGGACTAACCCATAGGACTTGAATTAAATAATAACTGGCGAAATGTACATCTGCCTAACCTTTCGAGGATTACAGGCATGATGTTATATTATGTTAGTTGATAGTCGACACTACTAGAAAATTTGCCATGAACCATAACATAATGCCAACTCCGAAAAGTCTAATTTGCCTATGATTTTCTGTTACCTAGGCTACTTTCCGAATTAATGATTGCAGAAGTTAGTGATGTCATTCAATAAGAAACTCTTAGATAAGAGGTCATTGTCCGCAGAATTGGGCTGTGACTGTCAATGGCTTGTTTTTTTTACTTGTTCTCGAACAAAAGCGGCCACTCAGAACATTTCAGCTAGATTGCCTAAAAAGACGAAAGCGTAGTGGTCTAGGCAGAAAACAGGAAACTTTTAAATGGAAGGATGGTTCGTCTGTTGCTTTAAAAAATGCTTTCTTCCTCCATCTCTCGTAGCCACTCGAACTTTATGAAAATAGCTCATAATGTGTAAAAATATTAACTACAGTCCGGCCGTTGAGAGAATGTGTTACTGACATTGTGTCAGTTGGAAAATCAATCAATCTGCCTAGCCTTTTCCCAACCATGTTGGGGTCGGCTTCCAGTCTAACCGGATGCAGCTGAATACCAGTATTTTACATGGACCGACTGCCTTCCACAACCCAGTAACTGGGTCCTTAATATGATACCCCTTGGTAAGACTGGTTGTCAGACTTTGGGGCTTCTGACGACCCGTAAAGACTGTCAAAGATCCCCGAATGACGGCCGGGACCAACGGCTTAACGTACTTTCCGAGGCACGGAGGAGTCTCGGTATGTAAAGATGGTCACCCATCGACGGACCAACCCCGGCAAGGCACATGGCTCGACCCTTGCGGCTGTTATTACTTAGCCACGAGCTCCTCTGCAAAAATAAGATGCGCGATTACCCAAAAAAATAAAAAATTAAAAGGCCAAAGCACAGATAATATAATACTATACTCCATTTGAAATAAGATTAAACGTATAGATAAGCCTTTTTTACATTCCGTTCGACCGATTTTGAATTCTATTGCGTTGGTGGCATGACTGACATGACATGTTGGTATATACTTTTTTTGCTTTTAATGCTATTCTTATGCCTACGGTATATAAGTCAAAATCGGTTGAACAGACTGTAAAAAGGTTTGTTTTAATGTCTAATCGTATTTCAAATGGGGTGTAGGTGAAACGTACGATTAGCAAAAAACAAAAGCTTCTATACATAAAGAGTTACTCACAAAAAGATATTTCAACTTCCTAATTAGGGAACCAATTTTATAATCTAAGGGACCCAAATTATGTTACCTAATTTCCAATAAACTCTCGGGAAAGTAGGGTCTACCTGAGACCGTTTTTGTGGACCAAGTAACGTATTATACAGTTCCCGAGTGAAGGTCAATCAATTGGAGACATAATTCTGCTTGAGCACGCGTGGTATGACAACCATAGAAACCAATAGAAACGGTTTTTCTCTGGGTTTTGTCGACGGAAGAATAGACAAAATGACAGATTGTGATTGTATATCTGTAATTTTTTCTATTCTTCCGTCGACATAACCTGTTTTGGTCATGCTAAGCATGCAGACCTCATTACGTACAGTGCAAAGTACCGTACAGAGGAAATAAAAATTATATTAATTTACAAAGACACTACGCGTGTCAGCGGCACTGAAAGTGGTCTATGACGCACTTCCCTTTCATTTGGTATGTGCTGACGTAATTTTGTAATTCATCATTTCATTAATTTCAGTATCAGTTTTCTATCTGATTTCCTCAAATAAAAGATTAGTAGAGGTTTATTAGTTATTACAGAAATGATTTCATGTTAGTTCAGTCTTTCGCTCAGTAAAGCCAATACTGTGTATCGACAATACTCAAGAATTTTAAATTAAGTAAAAAAGTAAGTGAGATATTACCACTAGGGTAGGTAGTAAGATAAGAAGTATCTCCTCAGTGTCCTCATTATTTGCTGTGTTCACATATTAGTCGATAAACGTGCCTTTCTTTGTGAAGGAGCTTGTTCGGGAAAGTCCCATACCTACCGTAAATAGTTACTTCATTGATTCAGGCGTGACTTTTCGGAAATCCATTATAAAATACAATAGACGTAGATATATTAAGTAATCCGCTTATCTATTTCTTAAGAGTCATAAAAAACCCTGTAAGAAATCGACACGTCTTTCAGCCTCTCAACGAGGTATCCTCAGGATGACGATTGACCAGTCGCGAACCCGAACACGACGTGTTGTCACGCCGAGGTCTGCGTCCAGCGCTCGAATAAATACCTATTCCTACCGCCAAGCAGCGTTGCTGTGTTCTGGTTTGAATATCGAACTAGAAAAAGATTTGAAAGGTATTGTGGGTGCGATTTCGTCTTTGGGATAGCATCGGCATCGCGAAGCCTCTGGTATTCATGCAGGTGTTCAAAGGCGTCTGTGACCACTTGGGTAACCCCAGATGGCCTGTTTCACTCATCTTTGATATTTGTGACTTGTTACTAATGCATACTGTTTGTTTGTTCCAGGTGACAATGACTACTGGACTGGACAGGGATACGATACGGGCCGCCTACGATGATGTAAGATCTGACACATCGCCTACTGAGTGGTAAGTTTTAATTGGGAAAAATACGTATTATTGAAGCTAACTCAAAAATTACCCAAAATATGAGACCAACTCGAGAGCATACCCTTTCTAACAAAATATTTTGCAAATCCGTCTACACGACCAACCTTGAAATCGTGAAAAAAAATCAGCTGTTTCATACATTTGTGTTCACTTAAATCGACAAAATGTATGGAACAGCAGATTTCAACGTTAGTCCCATAGAAAAAGTTGTTCAAAATTATGAGTACAATGACCCCTTTTCGGGTTTAGCATAAACAAAAACTAATGTTGTATATAGGACGGAGTTAGGCCCGAATATACATTAAAAAACGTCTGAATTGAGAACTTCTTCCTTTTTTTTGTTGCGGTTAAAAATAATGTAATATCCTATGAATTCCTCAGGGCGGTGTTCAAATTCGACGGTGCCCGCATCGTTTGTTCTGCACGCGGCTCAGACTTCACAGAGTTCCGCACCCAGTTCTCTGATGACGACCGCGCCTTCGGATATCTCAGGTTAGTCGACATTTTCTATTTATTTATTTATTAAAACTTTAAGTACAAGAAAAAAAATACTGTACAAAGGCGGAATTAATGCCTGAGGCATTTTCTACCAGTCAACCTTAGGGTGATGCAGAGACAAACATGGCAGGTGCAACATACGGTATCTATCCCGTATGTACTCGAAAAATGGTAAATAGTAATACACTATATACTTAAATACATAAATATAAACAGAATAAACTTTGTCAGGAAAAATAACGATAGGTGGAGGAGAAAACGCCCAGCAAATCAGCGCCGCAAAGATTCTGCCAACTTTTCGCGATTAAGTTCACGAGCCGCCGATTTATGTTTGGTATACGTCGTTGATCCTGTGCCTGATCTCTCTCCCGTTGTATCGGCTAGCCTTCCCATCGAAATGTATGTGTCTGTGAGTGAGGGAAGAGAGAGTGCACGTGTGGCTGCGCACACACTTGTACACTATAATATCTCCCGCGATTATACGATGGCTAGTCTCCGCTGAGATTGGCCGCTATGGCTGAAATTCGGTCTGGAAGATTATTATAGTAGGAAAAAAAAAAGTGATAGTGTGGAAAAAGGGAACACGGTCGCATACACACGGTTGCCTATGGGAAATCGCGTAGGCACTTTATCAGAGGCTTTGAATTTCAGTGGTCTTGCTGGAATGCTAAGTTGTAGAGTCAGTAGCTATAGCTAAATCTCGCTTTGCCCTGCTCTAGAAACACGTCATTGGATTCATAGGCGAATAGGCGATAGCTATGTGGCGGTATCTACAGCCACATGCGAACTACGCATCAAAGATCTGATGTCACACAAAAATCCTGCATCGCGCAATTAAAGTTTACCGTGCAGTGGACATATATACAAGAACCCAACATCAATCGTTGGGCAGTTGCCCGCCAGACACAACACCCGTCTGGTCGGAGGATCCTCCCTTTTCTATGGTGGATGAGTGAACTTTACACCCTGTTCTTCATACCCCTAAAGCTATAAGTACGCACCCTTTTTTGAATATTTTTTTTGGTCTTCTCCCCTGGTTTGGGCTGAGGGCGGGTCTATCAGACTCTTACTGACTAAAATCACCCCGGTGTTCCCACTTGCGTAAGGAGGCTGCAAGTCCGAATGCGACTTCCGCTGCCCCGGACTGGAGACGGCCTGCGCTCTGCGGGCACCGCACCGTCCCGTAGGGGGAGTGATGTGTTGAAACTCCCTCCGTACCCTTATAAGCACCTGTACCAACCATCGATTGAGGGACAAGCAGACTCCGACCGCTGCTCGATAATCTTCAGCTTCTTATTATCTTCTCGATGGCAAACTCTGCCCATATGCTACGAGTAAGAGGCCACAGAAAAATAACATTGCTGAAAAACATTTAATAAGAATGACTGACAGTATGCTGCGGCCTAATTAAGCAACTGCATCTAAGTAACAGGTGAAGCAAGCGGTGTAACGCGATTAAATCACTAAGTGGTGACCGACTCACCAACCGTGACGATACTGGTGACACAATTGTATTACTTAGACAGCTATATAGCGCATTCTAATGCCTACTAACATGATTAAGAAACTAAGCATTCCCTTACCAGTGCCGAACTTCCGATCCGAGAACATAGGGTTGGGTACACAGCGCTCTTCCAAACCCTATAATGTTCCCACTACTGGAACACAGGCCTCCTCTCGGTGAGAGGGGGTGGGACGTAATCCACCACGCGGGCCCAGTGCGGGTTGGTAGATGTCACATGTCTTCGATTTTTTTAATTCTTGAACATACCGGTTTCCTCACGATGTTTTCTTTCACCGTTTCCAGAGCAGTGGTGATGAAATAATTATACAAAAAGTAAAGCGTCAGTCAGGGTTCGAACCTCCCACTCTGACTGCTTACCTATTTTTTACCCTATTCCAACTGCGTTTTGTTCTAGAGCAAGTAAATAATATAATTATTTCCGGCCAGGTTGCAGATGGGCGACGAGATGTCAAAACGTAAGAAGTTCCTGTTTGTCACGTGGGTGGGCCCGAACGTGTCGGTCATCAACAGGGCCAAGATGTCCACCGACAAAGCCATCATTAAAGACATCATCTCTGTAAGTAACTTCTTACTTACCACCTATTTAGTATAAGTACTTAGTAAACATTACGCCTCTTCCCTAAAGAAAGGAGAAGGCAGCGGTGTTACATAGTACCTAAAATAACTTGACCCACATTTCGGAAGTCCTATGTACTTAGGTAGGTAATAGGAGGCTATTAGCCTATTGCCTTATACTGGCCACAAACCTATGACGATATGAGCGTGTAAATGCTGTATTTCTTTTACTTGCACACAAATAATTTTTAATCTGCGCCATAAAAATACTTTCGATAAGGTTGCATATTTTTAAAACCTTCTTGATGGCATAACTACATTATACTATCGCCTTGTCCAATCGCTAACGATGGCAACTTCAAACAAATTTTAGCATCGATAAAATATGTATAATAATATATTTAGATAGCGCATCGTTTTGTTGATTCGGCACTTGTCAAGCCTACTACTAGGTACACAGTCCCCTAAAACGCCCACCCTTCACCACTGAAGAAGTGGCGCAACAAATTCCTCAGATGGAATAAATCTAACTAAAGAGATGTGTTAATAAAATTATTCATTATAATTTATTCTGTAAATACTAAATACATTATATATTTGTTATGGTCGTCGCGAATGATGTTTTGACCAAGATAGAACCTGACACTGATCTGCAATTTGCAAAAAACGTAAGAAAATATGAATTTCGCGGGCTACTAGTGCGGGTAGTACACCTCTCCGCCGCGAAACCGCAGTTGTTCAAATGAACTGACTCGCGTCATGTTCCGCTACTCCAGTTGAATTGAAATACCTATAACTGCAGTTTCGCGGCGGAGGTATGCTACCCGGTAAGAGATGAGGAAAGTAAAGTCATCTCCAATATTGCGCATGGTATTTTTTTTTGGTTGGGAAATCATCATATGACTTCTCCCGCTCTGGGCGGAGCGGAAGGGCGTGTCAGACTCTTACTGACTAAAACCCACCCGTGTTCCTTCAGTTGCCTGTTGCCAGGGTCCCTTTCGGACTATTCCGCAACCCTGGCAGGGCGCATGGTAATCTTAACAGAACCCTTGACTGTCTCTCAGTTATGCGTGTGTCATTCGGCGTTCATACTAATATTTGGCAATAAATTAAATGTGAATTGTCATGTCATGAATCATGCCCCGGGAATCATTGGGATAAGCAGATTTACGGGTCGTTCTTATTAGCTGTGCGAGGTGAGAGGTTGGTGGCAACATGACTAATGCATGTATCCTCTTTATTGATGCGGACACAAACTAAATGGTAATACTGGTGCCAATAGGATTTTTTAAAGAAAAAGTTTAAAAAAATTAGGATTTCAAACATTGTGTATTAAAAATGCTATAAATAAATACAAAAAACGAAATTCAGATCACATAAAATCATACAAATACTTCCTAACATTGAAACCTACAGTTTGGGCGACAGCCGAGATGAAATCGTAACCAACTATACATTTGTACTTTGCTGTATCCAAATCTATCTCTTTGCTGCCAGCAATCAGTTTTAATTCAACTAAAGTAGCAATTTGAGCCAGCAAATTACTTGTCAAACCGATTTTTTCTTCTAATATTGCATAAAATATGGCCAGTAAACGGTCTAGAGTAAAAACTTTAGGCCCAAGTTGTGTGTTTAACTTTTCAGTAATCTTTGCCTTTGCTCTCACTTGCTGCAGCCTTTTGCGTTGCTTTCCATGATGCTTCATAAACAGTCTTTTATCTTCCTTTGGTGGATTGTAACTGGCTAAATATGCAGCAATCAGTAGGAATTTAGCATAGTAGGGTAGTTCGAAACTTTGTGCAAATGTCTTGGTTGATGTTAATTCTTCTTTTAATGTGTTTTCAAAGTTGTGACTTGGTGGGATGTCTGCGTCACAGTTTTCTTTCCCTGGTGATGGTTTGGTAGGTTTAGAGTTACTAATACGTAGGTAAAGAAGTTCTAAGCTTGATTTAAGAATTGGTGATATGTGACGCCAGAGTTTTGATAAATCGGAAGCATTTATTTCATTTTTAATTATTGGCTCGCAGTATTTTATGAAGTTGACGCATGCCATGTGCTGCAATTCAATCAGATCGCGACACGGTCTATAAAATAAGCTCAAAAATGCATTGAGAAAGTTAGCAAATAGCTCTGGTTTCTCTAATTCTTCTTTAATATCTTCATTAACTTCATAGGTTATAAGTAGGTGATGTATAAATCGTTTTTGGTGCAGGAAGATTATTTTGAACAGCTCCTCTTTATTATAATTCGGGAAATACAGCTTGATGGGCTCTCGAACGCCCATTTTGAAGTAGAAGTTCTCATAAACCAAATGTGTAATGAATATAGTGCAAATATTGAGGTTAGAGAGCTCTTGAAGTCTTAAATACGCGCTCATTATGTTATGATCCATGCTACGTAGCCTCTCGGCCCTATCAAACACTAATATGACCGGTTCATAACCTATTTGGGTTTCTTGTAGCCTATTCAAGCCATTTGTTAAATCCATCAAGGTTTCACATTTAACGTCGATTTCCTCATCTTCTAAAGCCGACAGGATACTCTCGAACATTATTTTAGGTGTATAGCATTCGATACAGTCAATAACAACATATTTATAGTTTAAACTTCTTAGTACAGAGTTCACGCATAAAGTTTTTCCCGTTGCCATACTGCCACTGATAAATATAGAACAAGGTAAACATTCATCACCTTCGCCGAGTAAATTAAACAAGTCGTTCAACTGCTCTTCTCTACACGGCACTTTGTTTTGTAATTCTTCCATTTTTGGTTATTTTTTCCGGTTTTAAACAACAACAACCTTCGTTTTCGTTCCTTGTTCACTTCTTTAATTTTGACAGTTGGATATTTTGGCGGCGGCTGTTGATGACATTTGAACACTTGACGTTTGATTTTAACGTTCCGTTTTCCAACCTGTCATTATTTTTTTCAAGCGTCCGGTGCGGTCTCACTACGTTATTTTTAGGCATTCCTCAACTCAAGTAATCAATACTGAAAACGTAAAGTATCGGTATAACGATTTTATTATGTTTTTGTTTTCTTTTACAGAATTTTGCAGTGGAGTTACAATTGGAAAATCAATCCGAAATAGACATCGATCAATTCAAAGACGCCTTGAATAGAGCAGGAGGAGCAAACTATGGGACTGGAGTCAGAGATTTATGAATTGCACAATAAAATATCCGCCTATAACCTAAAACATATCAATACTTTGATTTTAATATTAGTCTCCTTCACTTGCATCGAAAAAAATGTGAGTGAGAGATATAACTTTAGTTAAAATCAAAGTTATGGTAACTTTTTAAATATTAATTAGGCCATCATCAGGCCCAAAATTGATTTTTCTATATAGGGATGTGCTTTTTATTTTTAAATTTTTATACTGGTGTGATTTATGTTCTGCATTAGTCATTTTATGCTGTTTCGGTCAAAAAGATACCTATTTATTTTTTTACAAAATTGATATTGGAACTAATTTTTTATTTAGGGAAATTGTAAAATTTCAATAATTTATTTTTTTAAAGTCATTGTGCAATTTATACTCTATAATAACGTAAGGATTTGCCAAAAAATCTTAAGTGAATGTTGCCATGTATAGGGCGCGTTAAGTGCATTTATTTTTTTGTCTACCTGTATTTTACTGTGACGAAATTTTACAATGTATTGTATACAAAAGTATTTGGATTTTAAACTGGCTTTTATATACATTGACTAGTGTTTTTACCCAGCATTATTGGTAAACGAATTGAAGTAAATACATACATTAACCAAACGACCAAAGCTTGTTTTATTTACCCTTCTTAAGGCGTATCTAGCACAATTTATTCATTTATAAGAATCAAGAAGCTTACAACTGCCTCATTTTGTTATTTTTTTTGTCTTTGTGTTTTTTTTTTTTACATGGTAACCTTTTTTCAAGCTTATGAATAGTACTTCTTCCTTCCCTTCCGTTTCCGTTCCATCCGACCTTCATAATTTTATTATCGCTTGGCTAGATTCCAGCTACGATTTTTTTCGAAGAATGTATTCAGTAACTTTGATAAATGGAGAAAGTTGTGCGGTCATCTTAGTTAGGGGCAGGTTGTGCGAATGTTATTAAAATGGAAAGCATTACAGTAATAAAAATAAATGCAAACTTTTTATAAGAGAAGCAGGACAATCTACCCTACATCTTACCTACAACTTTACGAAATAACTGAAAATATATTTGTCTAACAAATAATCCTTATGTATCAATTCTATTTATTAAATAGATAATCTGGAGGTTAACGTACAAATAATAAGGACCTTAAGCAGAGGTCATATTATTATGGGCAACTATAATTTCGAAGAAATTGCTTCATTATGAACACTCGGAAACAGTCACAGACTCACAGGACGAGGACACAATGTTTTACGTAACATTCCAGCAGCTAAGTATTAGTTACTCAAACTCAATTAACAGACTATATAAAAACGAAAAAAAAAAAAAAACTTACCCCCAACTCAAAAAAAGTAAGTAATCAGTGTCTAAGGTTAATTGGTAACATTCACCCTAGTAACAAATTAGTTAGTACCTACGACCTAATTATTGGAACTTCCAGAAGTATCAAGCAAAAATATTCTCCTCACGGAAAAATTATCAAATACTTCGTTTTATTTTTACCCAACTACGGCGAACCAAAAAGAGGGTTATGATTTTGACCGGTATGTATTACATTTTAATTTGATCTACGTATTTCCCATCGTTTTTCCCGTTCTTTCTTTTTCTTTCATGGTCTGACTGCCTGAATTCCTTATGTAACATCTCCCACTTCGTCTTGTAGAGTATTTTACTTGGGAAATAAAATCACTTGATTCACTCAAACTCGTTGAGAACGGGCAATAAGATCATGTCCTAATGTGAAGTTAAGGTAGTAAAGGAGTAAGTACCTAGGTACCTAGTTAAGGATGGTCTAATTTGAATCGTACTATTTTATTTAAGGTTGGAAGGCGTTGTCAATGTTTTATACTTCATGGAGGGTGAAAGAAATACAATCCAAAATACTACGGATTAGACACTGAAAATTACGAAAACGAGTCGGTGAAAACTGACGGAGCTCCATACAAACCTTTTGTGCATACTACCCAAGTAGGCTAGGCTGCAAGAGGACCAACATGGTTACAGGAACAGGTCTAAATGTGGCGAGAACCACATTCAAGACAAAACACGCAACGAACTAACGAGGACATCGACATTGGGTAACACCAGTGGCGGTCTCGTTTTTAAACATCCGAAGCTGGGTAAAACCAGTACCGACCCTAAACAACGAGGACCATGACACAAAGTAACACCAGTGCCGGTCCTCGTCCACAAACATTGCCACTGGGTAAAACCAGCAGTGCAGTACCTTACCCTTTTCCAAAATAAACACAGTAGCTGGGTAAAACCAGTACCGACCCTAAACAACGAGGACCATGACACAGGGTAACACCAGTGGCGGTCCTCGTCCACAAACATTGCCACTGGGTAAAACTAGCAATGCAGTACCTTACCCCTTTCCAAAATAAACACAGTAGCTGGGTAAAACCAGTACCGACCCTAAACAACGAGGACCATGACACAGGGTAACACCTGTGCTGGTCCTCGTCCACAAACATTGCCACTGGGTAAAACCAGCAGTGCAGTACCTGTCCCTTTTCCTATACCTACACGAACCTCCTACCATACAACGAAAACCACGACTGAATACTCCTAATACTCCCACTGCTGAACAGTTTCTATACAGCTAGCGCTGGATAACACCATTACAATTCCTCTTCCTTTAACACCAGAGCTGGGTAAAACTCCAGGGACCATATTATGACTTATTTATGCTACTATTTTTCCAGTGTGATATAGAGACGGAGCTTTAAGGCCGATGGTACTTCATAATACGGCCCTGTACTGGTGCACATACTTACAAACATAAAAACATTGGGTGCCAGTATCTATCTTCGTCCTCCCTTCCATTCCATTCAATTTGTCAGTGTCCCACCCTCAGCACAAACAAATTCTGTGTGGCAGCTGACGTAAATTAAGTTTTATTAATAAACTGTATCTGATTAATTTAATTTTTGATTTATTGTTATTCATGAATCTTTTTATTAATTTTGCTTTTATTAGATTTTAAAAGCTGACAGCTTAATCAGTTGCCAATAAATTAAAATTGGGACTAAATTTTTGTATGGAATCTCAAGTTCTTCTAACTACCCAGACAGATGTGTTGCTGGGGAGTTTGTTCTGCCACTTCTTCTCCCCAGCGAAAACACATAGGAAGTGGCGAAGGGTGGGCGTTTTGGGGGAGCTGTCAATTGTAACTACTTAATATGTGTTTTTTTTTACTATCTTCGGGTTACTGCGCAGCGAGTAGCTAACTTCCGAGCCGCCATTTAGTTTGAATCAAACTGTACCTACCTTTATTTTGAACCATGCTATTTTATTTAAATGTTTATGTAAAGTTTATTTAAATTTCTCATCTTATTTCAAATGGGGTTAGGTTTTTGAGATATATGTGTAAAACTCAAAAAAGGGATTTCAAGTTATCCATAACTTAATGCTCTGACATTTGTTTGGCTGTGACAACCGCGCCGCGCTGCTCCTCGCCATGTGTGCCACCGCCGCCCGGCCCGAGATTCTCATGACATTTTGCCAAATTCAGAATTATCAGATATCTACGGAACATTTATCCAAAGGTCACGGTCAAGGTCAATGAAGGTCACCCATGAATCTGTTGATCTAGATAACAAGGGGTGTTGTATAAGGGGGTGACGAAAATTTCATTATTTTTGGCCTAGGACGTCTAGTTTTTGAGATATTTGCGAAAAACTCAAAAAGGGATTCAAGGTCATCCATTTTAAAACGCAACCAAACGGTAACTAAGCACGGTTTGGGCATGTACCGTGCCGCAAAAGCGAGGAATCATCACGTAACCGAAGTCTCTAAGTGTAGGTATGCAGAAAGGGAAATATGCGGACGGTGGTAGCCTGTATCATCCCACTGTTGGACATAGGCCCAATAACTTCCAGTCCTTGCGATCCAGTGCTAATGTAGACGGAGACCTTTTCTTTTTATTATTTATTTTTCCTTACTTTTAATTAATCATGGTCTGGCAGTTTGAGTAATTTATGCGGCCTACCCAAATGTCCTGTTTTTGGTATTGTTCGTCAAATCGTTGAGCTCCTTAAATTCTGAGTTGACCTGCATGATCACTGACAAATGCGTGCACTGACTGGACAGGTCCACTCAATCTGTGTGGTTCTCTCCTCAAAAGACCATTTCAGACACCAATCTACATGGTCTTCACATGATCTGACCAAGATTATGTCTGGACTTTAAAAGAGACTGTGACCTCTGAGTTTGTTTCGGCCTTTCTTCTCAGAGTAGTCAGATAGGAAACGCCGAACTCATCTAGTTTTAAAAATGTGTTTGACGTGTAAAAGTGTTTGTACAAACCTACTTACAGAAATAAATCATTTATCATTTACCACTGGTCGGTCCAGCTCCTCTCGCAATCTACGGGACTTACCGCGACGCCTTCTAGTTGTTCAGGGCTCCATAAAGGAGAAGGAAAATAAAAAACCATTGTATTCAAATACAACTTTATTTTAGAACATTCATCAATTTCTCTTATTACATTTTATTGACAGATTATTCGTTTCAAAATGAATAAAAAACTACAAGTTAGTATTTTTATTGCATTATTGAAACTAAATGCTAGATTATGTAGTATAAAAATATTATGGCTTATGTTTTGGCTCAGAACGAACACATTTTAAACTTATTGCTAAACATTTTTGCAACGAAGTTTCTTATCGCGCACTTGGCGAATGACACTTGTAACGTACCACCTGAAAACGCACAAAAAAAAACAGCTGTTCCCTACATTTTGACTATGTAAACATAAATTTAGGGAACAGCTGATTTTTTTTCGCGATTTTAGTCTTGTTCCCATAGTGAACGAGTATAAACCACTTAAAATACTTCGTGTTTGAAAAGATACACTTTCTATAAAACACTGCAACTAGGTATATTCTATACTAAATGAATTGATATTATAAGGCTTTATTTAGCAGTTGGTAGAACAGTTTGAATGCTTGTGTATTTATAAATATACCTTTCGTTAGAATTCTTTCATTGACAACAACAAATATATGTCTCAAAACATAACATCACGCCAGTTTTCGCCGAAGGGCTGAGCAGATGTGTTTGATGCGCTCACATTTCGCCAGTTATATTTAAGTCCCATGTAAAAGGGAGCCGAAGAATTCCAGACATCGGACTGTTACATACAGTCAGGACTATTAATTGTTTATCAAATTGACACACTACCTTAATTTGCCTTAGTATTATATCCATTTCATAAAACTTTCAAAGAATATTAGTTTTGATTTGAATATATGGACATTTAAATTAGTGGTCAATTTCCTGGTATTCAGCTCCATCCGGTTAGACTGGAAGCCGACCCCAATATAATTGGGAGAAGGTCAGGCAGATGATGATGAGTCAATTTACTGAACAATTAATTTCCCTGACTTTTCATCGTGAAATATTGGTTGTTGTCATAAACGAAGGTATAGCGGACGGTATTAGTAATATTATTATAATATTGTCTGTAACAGGTAACTGCAAATAACATTAACTTTAACTTTTATTATTGTACATTATTTATTGCTTTTCATTAGATCTAGTATGTATTACACTCACTACATGGTTAACGGTTGTCAAAAACCCAGATACAGGAAGATTTAATGTAGCTCACCAGACTGTTATGTCTGGTGGGCCACTGGCCACTGTCCTCCAGACCGTATTTCGGCCATGGCGGCCAATCTCATCGAAGACTAGCCTTCGGGGCGGGAAATATTACATAGCACAAGTATGTGCGCAAACGCAAGTGCACACTCTCTTTCCTCACTCTTATCGTCTCATGTCTGATGGGATAGTAGTAATTGCACATTATAATCCTACCTTTTCAAATGTATGTTAGGGTTGGCACCCTAATATTCAGCTAGACTCGCGACAATCTAAGTCAGTTTTGACAGCTATCAAAATGCTTTGTGTAGCGATGAAAAATAAAATTAGTTTCTTAAAAACTGATTCTCGAGACATATCGATTGAACATACTTAGAGAGTTTGTAATTTACGGCTTATCCACATTGATAAAAACTGATTCTCAAGGCTTCACGTTTTATTACATGTACGAGAACGAAACGTCAAAACGGACGTCTTAGATTGTCGCGAGTGTAACTACGAGCATTCCACACAAAGCGACTTAATGAAAACAGATTTTTGACAACCCTGCCCATGTAGGGAATTCTAATAATTAAATTAGTCCTTAGTTATATAGAAAACTTTGTTATAATAGTATTATTTTAAAGTTATTAGCCGTTATATCTATTATTCGGTTATAAAGGTATAAAATCTTGTACAGGGCGGTATTATCAGATAGCCACAATATTATTATTGTTATATTCAGATTTCATAATAATTTTTCTAGACAACAGTTATAATTAAATCTACATTTTCTATCTAACACTCCAAAAAAAAAAAAAATTAAGACAAAATTTAGCCTAAAAAAAAAATAAGAAAAAGATCTAGTATTCTTTGATATTACCTAGAAAATTATGCTTATTATTCTAAGAGGATTATTAATTATAATAAGGGTAGTTAATTGATTCAGAAAATACAATAGATGTAGATATATTTGTTTAAAAAACCCTGTAAGAAATCGACACGTGTTACACTTCTCAACGAACGAGGCACAGGTTGACGATTGGTCAGTCGCAAACCAGAACACGACGTGTTGCCACGCTGAGCGCTGAGACCTCGACCTAGGACCTTGTCTCTGCGTCGAGCGCTCGGCGTGTCTTGTTTTGTTTCTTGTTTTTTTTTTATGACTCTTGAGGAATAGTCAAGCGGAATAGGTTACTAAATATATCTACGTCTATTGTATTTTATAATTAGGGTGTAGTTGCAAACACTTGCCTAAGACATTGTTTGTATAATTTGTATAAATTCAAAATGCTTTTACCAAGTCGTCACAGCACGCTGGCGGGCGCGAGCGCGCGCAGCAGGCGCGAGCGCGTGTGCGCGCCGAACAGCACGCACAGCAGCGCCACGCCGTAGCCCGTCGCGCGCTCGCCCTGGGGAGATCAGGTCAGAATATTCAATTATTAACGTAGAACATTACCGTCGATTAAACATCTCATCATCATCTGCCTAGCCTTCTACCGACAATGCCGGGGTCGGCTCCCAGGCTAACCGGATGCGGCTGAATATCAGTATTTTACATGGAACGACTGCCTAAATGACTTCTACAACCCAGGTAAATTTTCGAGTCACGAAAGGGATTTGGGTATGCACTGGATGGTTACCCGTCCACGCAAGCGTAACTTAACCTTCGATCGACCCGTGAGGTTGTTATTACTTAACGACGAACCACAACCTGGTTGTTTTTAGAACATTAAGGTTACTTTAAAGGTAGATAACTCACGCAATGCGCCGGCGCAGCCATGTCGATGTGCAGCCAGTTGCCGGGGAAGTCGAAGCCGAGGTGCGACAGGATGAACAGGCCCGCGCAAGACGTCTGCGCGTTGTTGCGGTCCTGGAATAACGCATTGTTATAATTGTAATATACAGCGTGCCGCTTTAAGGGGCCGGCGGAGCATCGATCTCAACTATGAATCGAGTCCTACAAATGTTGTGCTAGTGTGCCTGTCGGAGCGATACACACAGCCACCGTGAACTGTAGTCGTACAGTTCACGGTGGCTCAGACACGGCACGGACACATTTTCATAGACATAACATTTGCTTGACGCGATAGCACTACTAGCTATTGAAAATTTATGATAAATTTGGATGTGTTCCTTAATACCAAAATGATGAACGAAAAGTTAATGATTTTCCATTTTTTTTTTCAATATGTAACTTGATAATATAGGCTATGTTTCTGCTGAAACAATATCACAAGTATTGTTGTTTGTAATACATAAAAAACAATATGAAAACATGTCATTTCCGCTGTAAAAATGTGCGAAATTCGATTGGCTACACAACTTCATTTTAGTTAGGTTTTTTGGAAAAAAAAAAGATGTAGGAACCTAGATAAATACTGTCTCAATCCGAATAACAACACATTATGGTGGAAATATGCTCAAATTGCAAATAATTTTGGTATTACGTTTGTATGGAGAATTCATCTGTCGCCGGGGTCTTAATGGTGACATTAATTTAACACGCGTATAAGATTTTGTGTATTCGTTACAGGAAAATATTTTATTTTACTTAAACGTTATTATTTATTGATTTATTAACAATTTTCTAAACTAGCATCTTGGAGCAACCTGTACTTAAAGAACTGTAGCGCATAAGTCATTTGTCAGGGTCACGGATCATAAGTAGGAGAATTGAAGGAATGCCGCGCAATTTCTTCGAAATTTGGCATAATATTAAGCCAGCTGGTAGGTAGCTTTGAGAATGAATCTTTTACACAGAGTGATCTCACTGTTGGTTATGTTTTTATTATTTAGTTTGTTTGAAAAAAAAATTTTTTTGTCTCCGTATTAATTTATTTTAATAAAATCTTTATGATTACTGGCCACTAGCCCTACCCGTGTGTTAAATTAATGTCGCTATTGTAGCGGCACGTTGTATACAGGTTCAAATTAAAATAGCTAGCGAAACTTTGCAGACATACTCTCAATCTGTGAAAAATTCAAACGTCTGTCTATCTATTACGGTTTATGAAATACAACACGCCGACAGACGGACGAATGGACAGCGGAGGCTTAACAAAGGGGTTCCGTTTGACACCCTATTGTTAAGCCGGTACGGTTAACAATAGGGTGCAAGTTAACCGTACCGGCTTAACTGGGGGCAAGTTCGGGTACGGAACCTAAAAGCCAATAGTGTTTCATAGTCTAAATACGTACGGCCACACTGTTCTTCATGTCGGCGACGCAGCTGGTGAACTCGGTGAAGTGCAGCTCGGGCGCGAAGGGCAGCGCGTGCGCCAGGTCGCCGGCGCGCAGGCCGGCGCACACGCACTGCGCCTCCAGGCGGCTGCTGTTGCACACGATGGCCGCGTGGTACTTGCCCGTGGCCGTGCCCTGCGGGGCGCACACATGTCTAAGGCCGCGTACTCGTTAAAAGCGATCGTCGCGCGAATACTTGTCACTTTTTCGGAAAACCAGAAAGCGCCCTCTGTCGGCACGACCACGCATTCATATTCATCGAACAAAAAGTTCGAACGATCGTGTATTCGCGCGAAGATCGCATTTAAATAGGACGAGAGGCGCTTGCTGACCAAGCTCCATCAATAAACATTTAAAAAAAAATGTATCCGACATACCTGTGCTCCAGTCAAAGTGGCGACATCTACAATGGTATCAGCTTTCAGATCTCTAGACGCGTACACCACGCCGTCACTGAGGACAAGACGACCTGTAAAATGATACACAAGAACATTATAATTATGTAAAATTAGCTGTCATCTGCGATTTCATTTATATTTTACATAACTCTTTATTTGTAAAATGATGCATTTACAAGTACATTGCATTATACAACTTGTAACGTTAAATACACAATACCTAAAAAACAAAGTTGTTTCACAAAAATTGTTATTGTACAATGTTACTTAATTTGATGTACAGAATGAGTAGTTAACGGCTATGTGATGGGTCTTTTTACACCCTGTATAACTGTGGTGATAACAGAATATTAAGTTACCTTCAGCGTCCGTGTTATTGATTTCAACGGTGCGTCCTGAATACAGCGTATGGATGTCATCAGGTCTGTGAATAAATAAAAATATATTATTACACTGAAAACCAAGGAGTATCGTGCTGCCCAGTTACTGGGTTGTGGAGGTCAGACAGGCAGTCGCTCCATGTAAAATACTGGTATTCAGCTACATATGGTTAGATTGGAAGCCGACTCCAACATAGTTGGAAAAAGGTAAGCAAGGGAGATTGATGAACAGACGTTCAACAAAATTCATTTCGTTATTTACGTTTTTGAGCAGATGTTTTTTTTCGAACGGGTTCTCGTGGAAAAGGGCAAGGTAGATTGTTAGATAATGTGTTTACCTGGTAGCCAGAGGCCCCACCGCGTTCTCCGCGAGGCACAGCACGGCGTGCAGGTTGACGGTGGGGCGGCTGCGCACGGCCAGCGCGAAGGCGCCCAGCACGGCCGCCGCGCCGCCGCAGTCGCCCTTCATGCCCACCATGGACGCCTGCGGGCGCGGAGCGTTACGCGGTCATACTATGCTATGAGCGGTATGAACCGAGTCGGCGGGCCAGAGGTGTGACCGTCGGACTGCCAAGTCACAGGTCTCGAATTCGAATCCAAGCCACGCACCTCTGACTTGTGCGTATTGTATAATTATCACTTGCTTCAAAAACAATGAAGGAAAACATTGTAAGGAAACTGGCATTCCTGAGAGATATTTCTCGACGGCATGTGAAGCCAAGTCTGAGACCCATGGGCGGCTTTAAAACTTGGACACCAGGTTAGTCACTAACCACACGAAAAGAAGAAGAATGGGAAACGGCTTGCGTCTTAGCGATATTTTGCTACCTGCTCCATAAGTGCGAGCGAGGCAGACTAATAACAATGATTTATGGCTCGACGACTCAGTTCTTAACGCGGCGACATTGGTCTGTTTTCCCTGAAGGGATGGGCAGAGGTGTACAGTACATTCACACTTGGCTATTCATGTTAAAAGACCAATGTTATTGGCATTTTTTTGCCCATATTGTCCGACTGCTGGGCGAAGGCCTCCCCCTCTCCTTTGCACTCCTCTGACTCTGATTGCCATCATGGGGGATGCGGTAATGCAGCCCGCGAAAAACAAATTTTCTTACGTTTTTTTAAATTTGCAGGTCGCTATCAGGTTGTATGTTAATTAAAATATGATTCGAGACTGTTGAGGCACTTGATTTTAGTTTTTTCCTTTTTTTGTCTGTGCCTTTGGGAAATGCAGGGTGATTGAATTCATGGGCATCCTCTAAGGGGTCATTGTATTCATCATTATGAACAACTTTTACAATGGGAACCAACCAGAAATCGCGAAAAAAAATAAGCTGTTCACTACATTTATTTATTTATTTAATTTATGGAGGACTTACAGCTAATAAAAACAGGAATACATAGTCGCTAGAGAGCCAATAACAAGTTCTCACGTTTAGAAACCAATAACCAATAATAATAGTAGTTTATGTTCCAATAACTCGTCAAAATGTAGGGAACAGCTGATTTTTTTATCGCGATTTCACTTTGGGTCCCGTAGTACAAATTGTTCATAATGATGAGAAAATTCAAGTGCTTAAGATTGCGCACTGGTAAAAAAAAACCTATATAGGACGTCTTTGGGGATATCAAAGGGCCTAGACAAGTGACAACCGCTTCAAAAGCGTTTCGTATTTCTACAACGACTTTCAACAGGATTGACATAAGCTTTTCGATAGCTTAGGTCAGTCCTATACATTTTTGCCTTTTCCATCATCGTTATCGCTGATAGAATGTCACTTTGTCTAGGGCCTCAGGTGTATGAAATATGAAGTCCACCAGTAGGTAAGTAATAGTATAATTTTATTGAGATACGATCTTACAAGTGAGTATGGCGGCCATTGGGTCCAGAGGAAGTGAACAGTGTTGTACCACCTAATAATTGATTCCCGCAATCTTCACTAGGGCATCCATCCCCTTTGTGGTCAACAATACAGCTTGGTTACATACACAACACAAACAATACACAATGTTAGATTTAGTTGCAATTTAGTAAGCAGGTGCACACCATGACAAGATGTATCCAGGATTAGTCTGATGACCGGTTTTGGTGTGAGTTGTGAAAAATAATGTGTGGACACAAAAGATTTATTACATTCAGTCAATTATGATAAACTTTTACCCAGATTATGAAGTGAATGAATGAATGATTTCATTCATTAATTCATTACATTCAGTCAATTATGAGAAACTTTTACCCAGATTGTGAAGTGAATGAATGAATGATTTCATTCATTAATCATTACATTCAGTTAATTATGATAAACTTTTACCCAGTTTGTGAAGTGAATGAATGAATGATTTCATTCATTAATCATTACATTCAGTCAATTATGATAAACTTTTACCCAGATTGTGAAGTGAATGAATGAATAATTTCATTCATTAATTCATTACATTCAGTCAATTATGAGAAACTTTTACCCACATGGTGAAGTGCTAGTGTAATTTCCTAAAACACCAAATATAACCGGTTGTCGATGGAATTTCTCATTTTTTAGAGTTGAAAGTAAGAATTCTAGTGTTTTTAGGCGCTCTAGTTGATGAATGAATATTATTATCAATAATATACAATAGACATAGATATTTTTTAGTAGCTTAACTATTCCCCAAGAGTCAAACCCTGTAAGAAATAGACACCTGAGCGCTCTGCTCTGCATCCGGGCCTCGGCGTGGCAACACGTCGTGTTCGGGTTTGCGACTGGTCAATCGTCATCTTGATGATGCTTCGTTGAGAGGTGAAACACGTGTCGATTTCTTACCGGGTGTTTTATTACTCTTGAGGAATAGTTAAGCGGAATGTGTTTCAAAAACACACAAATTTCTACGTCTATTGTATTTTATAATGGATTTCCGCAATGTCACGCCTGATAAACAAGGTTCGGGCAAACCGGAATTTTTGGATTCGTAAAAGTTTTGGTCCCGAAACCCATCCAAATCAGAAAATGACCACCCCAACCGAAAAATGAGCCAAAAAGCATGAGAAACCGCCACAAACTCACCCTTGCCTTAATACTGAGCCCGCCGGTGTCGTACACGATGCCCTTGCCGACCCACGCCACGCTGTCGGCGGCGCCCGGCGCGCGCCAGCTCAGCGCCACGAGCGCGGGCGGCGCCTCGGCCGCGCGCCCCACGCCGTACAGCCCGCCCATGCCGCGCGCGCGCAGCTCCGAGCCGCGGATGATCGTGGGCTCCGGGATGTCCAACTCTTTGGCTACTTTGCATGCTTCCTATGGTAGGAAAAAGAGGAAAAAAAAAAGTGAAAAAAATAACTTTCAGGGTTTTTACGAGAGCATTCTTTACGATAAAGATTTACACGCAATAATTACATAGTGTTACATATATTTAATATTATTAATGCGAAAGTGAATTTGTTTGTTACGCTTTCACGCTAAAACGGCTAAACGAATTTGGATGAAATTTGGCACATGGGTAGACCTGACCTGGAATAGGACATAGGATATTTTTATCCCGGTAGTACGTTCCCGTGAGATAATTCCCGGCCTACACGCGGGCGAAGACACCGGCAAAAGTTAGTATTATTATAATTGGGAACCAAACAATTAATCTTTTATTTTATTATAAAGATACCGAAACTCTCACCTACCATGCGTCTTTTTACGCATCACTAATAAAGCTAAATTAAACCCTATTCCATTGCCAATAAAGCACAAATCTTACCTCAATAAACTTATCCACATTCATAATGTTGGCAGGTGTGTCAGTGATCCTGGCAGCTAGTCTGGTCGCGTCGGCCGCGTCTTGTAGCGTTTGGACCTCTTCGGCTGACAACGTGTTATCACATAGCACGGGGTCTAGGGGACCAATCCCTTCGTCTTCTGATTCGCCGTCTGAAAGACGGCTTTAATAAGAAACTAGTAGCATCTGGGTGAACGAGCAGCGAGGTTAATGGCAATTGGAAAGGTAAACAGTGGATATAATAGGGGAATATGACAAAATGCATGTCAATATTTGGTAGAAAGTGAAGTGTTAAGCGATTTTTATCCAACTGATACAGGCTGATGATGATAAACACTAAAGGATATGTGCACGCGCATCTGTGACCAGCGAATTTGGCAGACGGACAAAATCGTCTAAAAACATTAAACGTCCAAATTCGTATGAGATGGTTACTACTGAATTTCAATTAAGGCGAAACCGTCAGTGTAGCTCACGAAATTCAAATTACCTAACGTTTTTTGCAATTTGCAGGTCAGTGTCAGGTTGTTTGTTGATCTAAATATGATTCGCGACCGTACCAAATATTTATTTATAGAATTATAATCATAAGAACTCATGACTACAACTGTCTAAGTTTATATAACCCTATTGAATGACTATTTCATGAAATTTGAGGAATATGCTAACTTAAGGAAATGTTGCCGATTCTAATGATTATGATTTTGTAGAATAAATAACTTCAGCTTAAGGGGGATGCGCCCCCTTAGCGCATCCCCCTTAAGGTTGATGCGCTAGGGTAGCCCGCGAAATTCATTTTTTTTTAAGTTTTTTGCAATTTGCAGGTCAGTATCACATTGTACGTTGATATAAATATTATTAGCGGCCGTAACAAATATGAATTTACAGAATTATAAACATTAGAATCAGCAATACAACTCTCTAAGTTCATGTAAGTGCATTGACTGACGATTTCATGAAATTTTCATTCAATGCACTTACATGAACTTAGAGAGTTGTATTGCTGATTCTAATGTTTATAATTCTGTAAATTAACTAATAATATTTATATCAACATACAATGTGATACTGACCTGCAAATTGCAAAAAACGTAAGAAAATTTGAATTTCGCAGGACACCCTAGCGCATCCACCTTAAGCTGAAATTATTTATTCTTGTCGTAGGACAGAAACTGAAGAAGGTGGTAGCTACTCAGGTCGAGATCTGGACAGTTTGTTTGCTATTAACCAGCCTTATCAAATTTAAATTAACTAAGACGTGTCGAATCTCGGTGGGTGACTCAGAGCGGAGCGGAGTGAGCTCACGACGTCACACTCACCCTGTTTGTCCTCCTTGAGCAGATGTATCTCGACGGAAACGGCTCTGGTGTTCTGCGGAGGGGGCGCGGTGCTGAGCGGAGCGGCGGCGGAGCGAGCTTGGAACAGCGGGAATGAGCGGGCGATACTGACGGCTGATGCTAGAGCGTCGCGTTTGCGGCAAACCAGCTGTTGGAAGAAATTATGTGTTGAGTCGTTTTGTAAATTGGATGTCGCAAAGATGCCTTTTTTATCGCCAAAAAAATGTTTAGCAGTGGCGTGCCTAGGGGTCAAAATCAGGGGATACAGACAGGTTTTTTACGATAAAAAAAAATAGCCAAGTGAGCGATTTACGGATTTTCTATGTTGTTCATGGTAACACCATTATTATATAGTGTTATTTTTGTTTTTTTATTGATAGGCTTAATTTTGAAGGCAAGCCGGGCTTTTGGGCTTCTATGGAAGGAACGCCACTGATGTTTAGTCTGGTTAAAAGAGTTTTTGCAATAAACAAAACGCGCACAATGAAGTTGTGAAGGGTGGACGTTTTGGGGATTGTCTTTTGTAACTACTGACGCAACTTTTGATTTGATTTTGAAGCAATTACAGCAGGTTGAAACACTTTCAGTACGTTTTTAATTGAATGAATGATATACTATGTATGACGGTTCAATGAAACGTTCCATTTTGGCTCTTTTTAACCGACTTCTTCAAAAAGGAGGAGGTTCTCAATTCGTCTGTATGTTTTTTTTTTTTTTATATTTGTTACGCGATTACACCGCCAATTATGAATCGATTTTGATGATTCTTTTTTTGTTTGGTAGGTCATGCTTCCGAGGTGGTCCCATATAAATTTTATTAACTTTGCTTGCGTAATTTTTGAGTTAGCTTCAATATTACGTTTTTCTCCCACTTAGTTTATCTAGACGATATACTGTTTGACTCCTTCACTGTTATTTACATAGCAGGTAGTGGTATACGGATTTGTGTGGGGTAGGTACCACAACTAAAAAGTGAAAAATAAAAACTTTTTACAAAAAAAAAAACAACCGACTTCCAAAAAAAACACTAAAAAAGTGAAAAATAACTTTTATTTCGGAAGTCGGTGGCAAAAAACGGAAATTGAAAAGCAAAGACACCGACTTCCGAAATTAAAGTTATTTTTCACTTTTTTAGTGTTTTTTTTGGAAGTCGGTTGTTTTTTTTTTTTGGAGGCATTCTTACCACGATGGTCTCATCACTGGAGCGCTGCGTAGACCTCACTATCTTGGCGAGGGCATAGCCCCTGGCTGGGGCGGCGTGTCGGGAGCGTCGAGCTGGTAACGACGCGAGGGAGACGGCGCGGGGCCACAGCTCGCAGGAGTCTCCGGGGGATGATGTCACGCATTGGAGCCCGCGGCGCCATCCCTGGGGGGGAGAAAATTTTTGAAGTGGAAATGCTGTTCCAAAAAATCTGATTTGACGATAAAATTAAGGGTACATCTGGCGAGGCGTAGCACTGCGCATTCGTCACTGCCAAACAAATATCGACCCTGCACCCGTTGAAATAAAGTTGAAAATAAATAAACTTCCATTAGATCGAGAGCGCGTCTAAGCGGAAAGAGGCGTACGTCTCAGGTTATTTATTCTCAACTTTATTTTTAGGCAAGCAACGTCGACATTTGTTCGCTCCGTCATAATTATGTCCGACCCTTAGTGTGAGACACAGTTTGAAGTCAAAGAAAATTCGAGAAAGATTTTTATTTCCACAGAAAATAAAATTATTTGTATTTTATTTGTTCTGGTTAGCTGAAAACCATCTTTTCGCCGATTACCGTTCATTGGCTGACCATAAATAAATTGGCACTGCACATTTACTCATTTAAATATATTATATATACATTATATATCACACTCACTTGGAGAAAAAAAATTAAAGTTTTAGTTTTTATTACTTTAATTTTTTTTTTCTTTTGGGGTTATAATATATATATATTTGAAGTGTGCTCATTAAGCCCTTTCATTTGATACCCAACATGGTACGATTAAACAATATTTTTTTTTAGTTCCTGACTTTATGTCCTCTAGAGGGCGCCATTTTTAATTTAATGTGACGTGACATAGCCTTTAACCAGCGGACGATCAAGACGCTTCCAACGATACCTCATTTGTCAAATTGTGATGAGTCGTTTAGAAGATATGAGGGAACAGATGAACGAACATACATACATACCGGTCAAAATCATAACCCTCCTTTTTCTTCGCCGTAGTCGGGTAAAAAGGAGGCCGTATATGAGTCTTAGAAACCAGAACTCACAATGAGTTTTCAAATGGTTACGTGCAAAAAATTCATCCTATCACAGTTTATTGTCCTTACCTCCTCACTGACTCTCGGCTCCAGCTTGCACCGCACATCGTCCCAGTTCAAGGCACTGAGGTGGGCAGCCTGCCCGACTATAAGCACCGGCTGTTGTTCAGGGTCCGAAGGGGTCAGACCACTCCGGAACTTTATGCTCACTGACGCGTTGGACATTGTGCGAACTGAGAGAGAAAAGTAATTCAAATATATAGTTTTACTAGCTAACCGCCCTTCTTTCGCAAGGTTTTCACTGCTTGACAAAACATGGAGAATTTGTATTATGTGTTAGTTTAATATTATTCCTTACTGATATTATAAATGCGAAAGTAACAGTATGTCTGTCTGTCGCGCTTTCACGCCAAAACTACTGAAACGCTTTAAATGAAATTTGGTACACTGATAATCTAGAGAAAGGACATAGGCTACTTTTTATCGACATACCACGCGGGTGGAAGCTAGTGTATTATTATATACACATAAACCTCCCGGAATAAATTCTATAGACAATGGTGAAAACGGCAGCGTGCAGCTAACCGGTAACACGGACAGACAGGAAAATCGATTTGATTTATATGATTCATAAAGTTTTAACTTTTCTGAAATTCCTTTTCTTTCCGTTTTTTATTTAGTTTCTTTTTGTCCATCCATTCAACCTCTCCATAACACCACTGATGGAATACCAAGGTGCTTGCTACTTGCTACCAAGGAGTAACAATAGTTATTAAGTAGACCAAGTTATGTATTAAAACAAGGCCAGATTTTGCCGGCTGGTCAGTATTTAAAAAATCTCTAACAAAATCGCTATTCACACTTGTATTAATTTCACTTGCACACTCTCACACTTTATTCACTTTACACTTCAACTTTTATTGCACTACCTATTGCACGTTGCCAAATAAAATTGAAACATTGAAACTAAATTCATAAATAATTAAATTAATTTATTAATAATTCATAAATAATGAAAATGAAGAAAATAATTTTATACAAATTACTTTGTCTGGATGACCATCTGGAAGAATTAGGTTTTAATCTATTCCCCATTTTTGTCAGTCCACATCAATCTCTATTGAATAAATGACAAGAAAATTCTAATTCCTATTTGAAGTTAACACACTTTTAAATAATTAATATGAATAATATTCATATGAAAATGTTGTTAGACAAGCTTTTTATCTTAATTGAATTTTAAATGCATTCATGAAGTGATTCATATGTTCCATGTGTATGGAAATTGAAGAAAAAAACAAAATATCATGAGATTCACACATTACATTAATAAATTAATTAGTGAACCAAGAGATGTCCTATCTCTAGCCATACCTAGTCTTGTCATAATTATCATAATCACAACTTTCCGCTGCATGGCACAGGCCTGGGGGCCTACCACCACCTATTACAGCAGTATTATTTTAATCTTACTTCAGTGGGCATAGGGATGGAGCTATAACGTCCTGTAGAGCTTCATCTCTTTCCCACACTGAAATAATGATCTAATACGGAAAAGAAACAAAAATGCTTCCTTCCTCCATGTTGATAATTTAAAAGGATGATAGCAGAGCCACATACGTATGAAGAAAAATAGTAGAGATTTGATAGAAAATCACCAATATTCTCATGCCATTTGAAAATAATGTTACGCAGCGCTAAACTACAAAAAAATGCATTATCAAAATCTAGAACACATTTAAAAACTATCTTCAGAGAAAAATTACCTTCTTTGTAAACCAAACCCATCTACTTCAGTTCACTTTAACAACATTTCTGTCACAAAACATTAAGCAATGTGATAAAAAAAACTATTTAAAGACATCACAGACAATACATGCTTAAATGGACATAAACATGTTGTATTTTATACGTTATTGATGCAGTTGCTACGGCAATTTGCAGTTGACTATGGGAAAAGTAATGACCTCTGAGTAATGCATGATGTCCACTGGCTGGTTTTATTGTGCTAGATGAGTTCCAAGTTTGTAAAAATTGGACTTGCTGTAAATGCTTTTGTGATGCAACTCATACCTTATCTATTTACCTACATACAAGCAAAGAAATTATTTCTATACAAATTAAAAATTATTTTATTTGACATATACCTACTAAGGCACATATGAAATGTCAGCAGGGAGGTGCATAGTGCCAATATTGGTTGTTTTTGACAGATAAATGCCGGAAACTCCAAGTTTCTTGCCGGCACTTCTCCACCAGTACTATTGGTTGTAAACAAAGCAAATAGGGGATGACAAATTCAGCAAAAATGCACCATAAATCTCTCTTAGCATATTCATGGCAGAAAGTTTATATAATATTATGTTTGACCCAACATTTTGCTATAAGAACTTTCTGTGAACTGTGACTGTGGGGAGACGTTGCATACGCACTTGGGATCTGAGCCGACCATGGACCTCCATCTGTTGAGGTTTTCTTTGCTTGCATCATAAATATGAGCAATTGACTTCTGCACTACAAGTCACAGAGTTTTGACCAAAAACTTGTGCAGTCTACAGTTAGTTGAAGTCTGGGTATTACCATAATGGAAGCACACAGGCAGATTCCGGAAAGAAAAAAAAAAAAAAAACATCTTGCTAGTGAAAACAATCCTAATAACGTACATTGAGAAATTGAACTTACTTTAATCAAAGATATTGTCTTTTAATTAGTTACCAGCTCAGGTTTCTGAAAGTCGTATTTTACCATTATAATAGCAAGCATAAAAGATGATTGATGTTTGTGATTAGTTAATAGATTGCATTAGAAATTTGTAATTAATCTACATATATTGAAGGAGCAAGTGAGTCCACAAATAAATGAAATTACTTTTATTTTTTTTGTATTAGTTTTGAATTTAGCAAAATGTAGGTAGCTAAAACAGTGAAGGAAAGGGCCCGTGTCGAAAATTATTGGCTGATTATGCATGAGGCAGGTAAACCTGTTTTTGGCAGACATTCTGAAGTGTTTCTGGTTAATCAAATTCAAAGCATTCATTTCAAATAAACCAATTACAGGCACTTTTAAATTGTCAAGGGGTCGGTCAGTTAGAAAGATGAAGCTACTTGCCCATTCCAAAGCGTAGGTTCCTATGGAGAAGAACGGGCAAGAAACTCTTTTAAATCAGAATCAGAAATCTTAGACGACCCACTGACCGTTTTGTTTATTTTAATGCATGCAAACAGGTGACATATGCAGTTGGATACAAAAAACTATGTTCTATTAATAAAATGGGTTTATGTAGTGGAACAAGTGGTTTTGATAAGCCACTCACGATAGCAGATGCCCTCTTTGACATCAATTATGAATATAAACAACATAAGCTTTATTTTACAAGCAGTATTAATGTGTTGTGAAGCATAATGACATACATTCACGATTTTTAACAAAATTTAAGCATTTTCACTCAGAAAACGATGGAAAACGTGGTTTCTGTGTCACAATTTTCCAGATTAATAACATACGTGTCTAAAAATACGACAAATTTAATAAACTAGTAAAAACGTTTAGGTCATTCACCTGCCACATAAGAAGGATGTTTAATTACACTTATGTACTTATTAAATACTCTTAGCAGCAGCATGATAACTTATATAACACTAAAATATGACAATATACAACACAAACAAGGTTTTTGAGCATCAAAATCGGCCCGAGCGGACGAGCGCTAACTTTAAAAAAACACTCACCGTTTTTCACGTTCGCTTCTTTTAAGAAATATTTTATCGTCAGAAATACATTTGATAGTGATTAAATCGTGTAAAAGGCTTTATTTTTTTAAAATAACAAGTGGTTTATTGTTTACTTTCGATAAAAAGAAAGTGATAGCTGCACTTTCTTATAACTCCAACTTGCCAAATCATTGGATATTTTCGTTCTGTAATGAAATGATCAAATGGAACGTCATCATCAAAATAGTAGTTATTGAAATTAATTTCGTTTTTTTTCGTTTAATAGTATTATAATGTACCTACACATATAGTTATTTAAATGTGGTTGTTTGATAATATTTAATTGACATAAATTGCAAAATCTAAGTGGTAGTCATCTGGTCCTTGTTTCCGAACGAAAAGAAATTGCCACAGCGCTACGTTTTACGCAGAATTATTCAGACTGAATCATCAAATACTACATAAAACTCTGGTTTCTTTTTGCTTTCTTACAACTCATTTTTTTCTCTATATTGTAGTAATCATTTCAGTCATTCTGGAGTGCAATTTAGTCAGGGTCGTAAGTCAAAAGCATGTGCTTAAAAAAAAAAGCCACTGGTGCCGATTCTCTTGTCACAAAATTCTCTAAACTAAACTAAAAATCACTAAAATTTAGTTTAGTCCTGTCAAACGATCAAACTCATTCTGAAATAGAGTATAAACTACAACTAAATTATAGTTAAGTTGTGTCAACTTAACTATAATTTAGTTTGACAGCACTAAGATGGCACTGAGATTAGTTAAGTGAAAATGCTATTCTGAATTTGACGATTTAACCTAAAATTTTGTCCTGTACTAAATCTGACTATATTTAATCGCGATTAAAAATGTGGGGAATAAAATTAGATGTCATGAACTAAAATTCAAACCAACACCTCGACTTCAGTTACAAAACAGTACTGTATTTATATCTCGAAAACGGTGTGTCCTATCACAAAAATAATGAAAATTTCGACCCCCTTTAGGAAGCTCTTAAACCCCTAATTCTCAACATGTTGGTAATTTTGTTTTTTTTTTTTCGTTATTTTCCATACAAAATCTGAACAATTCCATTAAAAACACGTCGAGGCCGATGTGCATGCGCGCCTCTGGCTCTAAAAAAAACAAACACGGGGTAAGGAAAACAAGTACCAAGTCGAGGCGCGCGGTTGTCAAATTCGATTTTAGTTGTGTCAAAATAAGTTTTTAATTTAGAGAATTTATTTGGCAGAATAGCTCCAAGATTCCCATAGCCAAAAGTAAGGAATTTTAGTGATAGTTTAGTTCGGTGTACAAGAGAATCGGCACCAATCTCACCCAAGCATGACAGACATGGCGCCAAGTTGAAAATTCGGTTGTTTGTTTCTAGTTTGATGAAAGAAGTAGGTAAGAAGCGATGGCTACCTTAGAACAACAACCTAAATTGATGGCTCTGAATAAAAACAGGTAACTCTTTCACTTTATTTCATAAAAAAAGTTCGTTTCATTCCATTTTCATTCATTGAAAAAACATCCGCACATCCTACAGTAGTCGCGTGGTCTACATATGTAATCCAGCCAGTCATACAAAATTACAAATTTCCAAAAATCGGATGGCGCCTTCTATTTTATCCGGTGTATGCGCTAGGGTAGCCCGCGAGATTCAAATTTTCTTAAGTTTTTTGCAATTTGCAGGTCAGTATCAGGTTGTATACCAGCAATATAACTCTCTAAGTTCATGTAAGTGTATTGACTGACGATTTCATGAAATTTTCATTCAATAAACGTAAGAAAATTTGAATTTCGCGGGCACCCTAGCGCATCAACCTTAAGTTGCACAGTTGACGCACGCGGTCAGTGCAGCGCAAGCGTTGGTTTCGCGATATCTCTAAGTAGTCTGTGGTTTCGCGTGGTTTTGAAACAGGAGCACCGCAAAGTTCGCGGTCTATGTGTGTATGCCACGCGACCAATTACGTAAGTTTTTTTTTTTATTGTAAAGTTTGCTTATTTTTTATTCTATTATGTATAATTATTAAGTTTTGTTTATTTTTGGAGGTAATTTGTACATTTAGAAAACTATGAATAGACATAGAGGCATGGCTGGAGGAAGATGCAGCCTTGACGATCTTCGTAGCGACTATTCAAGTTCAGATAATGAAGAGGACCACCTTGAGGAGCAGTTTTCTGACTCAGCATAAGAACAAGACATCGCACGTGAGGCTGAACTGGGCACGCCACAATTGCGGCGATAAGTCCCCTCTTTGAGGAGTGGCTGGAGAGGCGCCACGGCATCCTCACCTTCCGCCTGACGCAGGTCCTCACCGGACATGGCAGCTTCGGGAGGTACCTGTGTAGGATTAGGCAGGAGGAAACGCCCGGGTGTCACCACTGTGTGGATCGTCCGGAGGACACGGTGGAGCATACGGTGGAGGTGTGCCCTGCTTGGGCGGAGCACTGACCTCTCGCGTCCGGCCCTGGTCCAGGCCATGGTACGGAGCGAGAGGGCATGGGAGGCGGTCACCTCCTTCTGCGAAGCAGTGATGCTGGCGAAGGAGGAGGCGGAACGCGTGAGGGAGAGGCAAAGCTTGCGCCCTCACGCCCCTAACCGCCGCCGCTGGAGACACCCTGGGCGTCGGGATTCCCAGGCGGATACCCGGCCACCATAGGCGCGGGCTTGCGGACGGCGAGCAATGGGTAGCTCGCCGTCCGATAAGGACCAGGCTCGGGTCGATGGCGCGTCGTGTTCCACGCGCGCCTCAAAGAGATGTCAGCACACCTGACGGGGTCCGTTAGGACCGATGCCTGCCAGGGTTGCGGAATAGTCCGAAAGGGATACCGGGACCCAGGCAACAGGCAACTGAAGGAACACGGGTGGGTTTTAGTCAGTAAGAGTCTGATACGCCCTTCCGCTCCGCCCAAAGCGGGAGAAGACATTGGATGATTACCCAACCAAAAAAAAAAAAAAAAGGTGAGTCTGATTCGGACAGTTTTGAATCAGAAAATGAACCAATTCAGAGAAGTAGGCGTGGTAATATTTACCTTGGTGTGGATAATACTGTCTGGACAAAGACTGCTCCCCTGAATAGAGGAAGAACTAGGAGTCATAACATCGTTTTCGTGATGGTCCTAAAGGAATCGCACGGCAAAAAACTAGTCCTGCGCACTATGCATACATTCGGCAAATAAACACTTTGAATTTGTGCGACGCCGTGATTTCGTCATTGACTTGGCTCTGGCTTGGATGAAACCCCTGGCTCAGCAAAGACTGGACAAAAAAACGTTGCCAAGAAGTCTATCCTTCAAAATAAAAGATTTTCTGGGTCTTCCACAACAAGACAGCCAGCCATCGACATCAGGACCGATACGGAGGAATTACGTTAGTCGTTGCCATGACTGCGGTAGAGCTCGAAATAGAAGCACTCGAAAGATGTGCAATACGTGCAAAAAGTTTATTATGTCCTGACCATTCCACGATTATGTGCTTGTCTTGCTTACAAAATACCAATTAGATTATAATATTTTCATATAGTTTTTTTTTATCTCATCTAATGTAAACTATGTGATATTTTGTTGAAAAAAAGAGACATTTTATGTTTTAATTGATTTTTCTAAGGATAGCAGATATGTTTATGTTTGGTTGTTTATTTTTAATAGAAAACACATACCTAGATATTAAGAATTAAAAACAAATAAACTGGTATTTTGAATTTATTGTAGACTTTATTTTGTCTTAAATATGGTATACCTATGTAGACCACGCGACCAAACAAGATACCTAGGTACCTACGCAAAAAACAAAAAAATACCACATTTTTGGCGTGATTAATATGTAAATAAACGAATGTGAATAAACCCATGCCAAATTACAGCTTTCTAGTACCTACTGCGAGTCTCTGAGCTAAGCCGCGGACAGACAGAAACGCGCGAATCTTTGTGGGATCCTTGTTGACTTCGCCTAACCCTAAAAAGAAGTCTGCCCTAACCAAACCAAGATCAGATAATTTTGCTAGGTTTCCCGATTTGCGCAACACCTTTGAATAGCCGGCATTCAACATCACCATGCAGCCATGTAATCTCACGACAATCTAAGAAGCCCGCTTTGACACCTATCAAAATGCTGTTAGTAGTGATGGGGAAAAAAATCGGTTGTTTTAAAAACGGATTCTCGAGACATATCGATTTATCATACTTAGAGTTTGTAATCGACAATTTATCTACATTACTTCAAACTGATTTTCCAGTCATATCGTTTTATTACACGTCATTATCATCATCATTAGCCTACAGCAGTCTACTACTGGACCTCTCCAATTGCACGGCATCCATCCGGCTGATTCTCGGTAACTGTACTGCTCGGTAGCTGCTACCGCAGCTGAATGAGTTGGATGGTTAAATAATGAGATCGAATGCCCTATTGCTGAGATAATTAGATATCATTAACCAACTACCCCCCTTCCTACAAAGTTAGTTGCATTAAAATACAATAAAAATGTGAATCACTGACTCACAATGAAAAAGTCATGTAACCATCCTCGTTATTAAATTCCAAAAAATCTTACTTATTTCCATAAAATTTGTTATGTTTAACCGGTAGCTATTACATGTCCTTCATATAATGTATTTATAACCATTAAGTCAATTATAAACAGATTAAAACCTTTTTTATATTCTAAAAACACATTTTATTTTATTTCTCCCAAAATCTAGCGCGTCCGCGCATTGTGCGATATGTCAAAAAATGCAGAAAAATAAGGAGTATAATCGTGCCAAAGGATAAGTGTCGCACTTGTACCCAAGTCGAAATATATCCTTTTTTACATATTTCTCCATACATTTTTTTCAACCAAGTGCTTTAAAGTACAGAAAAACGTTTATTTAAAAACTGAAATAGCATTAAATTGATCAATATACGATAACTAAACCCATATCTGCCGAAAAAAGAAAAAAAATACCAAGTTGATCCCTAAGTCTATGAAGATCTTTTCAGCCCACTGTGCGCTGCCCCTGGGCACTGTGATAAATGCCTTTTTGTTATTTTTTTTAATGATCTCGACTTCTTCATAAAGGAGGAGGTTCTCAATTCGTCTGTATGTTTTTTTTTAATTTTTTTTTAAATGTTTGTTACGCGATTAATCCGCCAATTATGAATCGATTTTGATGATTTTTTTTTTGTTTGGTAGGTTATGCTTCCGATGTGGTCCCATATAAATTTTATTAACTTTGCTTGCGTAATTTTTGAGTTAGCTTCAATATTACGTATTTTTCCCACTTAGTTTATCTAGACGATATCCTGTTTGACTCCTTCACTGTTATTTACATAGCACGTAGTGGTATTCGGATTTGTGTGGGGTAGGTACAACAACTAAAAAGTGAAAAATAAAAACTTTTTACAAAAAAAAAACAACCGACTTCCAAAAAAAAAAGTGAAAAATAACTTTAATTTCAGAAGTCGGTGGCAAAAAATGGAAATTGAAAAGCTAAGACACCGACTTCCGAAATTAAAGTTATTTTTTGTTTTTAATAAGCATAATTTCAAAAAGTTTATCTACTTCCGCTACCACTTTCCTTTTCTTTTCCTCATCACGTCTACTTCGACCAACTCTTTCATTTTCAACCCTATTACTGCATCGGTCACCAATACAACAAAATCTCTGCCATCATCATCATTTCTGTTTCTACTACATCTATCTCCAATACAACGGAAGGAATCAATACCATTTCTGTCACTATCATCTCTATTCGAACGCAAAATATGGTGGATATCTTTGTAAAAACAATCTTCAATGTTTCTGACATCATCTCTGTCATTCGTTTTCCTACTGCACCTGTTTCCGTAACATCGCAGATTATCTCTATAATTCTTGCCGTCATCATCATCGTCATAATTATAATCTCTGTTACCGCTGTCATCTCTGTCACTGTTGCGATTATCGTCACTTCTGTTTATGCTACAGTCATGACCATAGCAACGCAGTTATATGTCGTTTTTTCCACCTAGTTTCAGAGTTTTATCAAGATCATTTAGGAACTTCAGAACATTTTGAGGTTTGACATGAACATCATCTTCGTTTTCTGAATAGTTTCTTGTCCGAGTATCATCATCATCTTCCTGCCCTTGTCCCATGTTACTTCTGTTCGGTGTTTTTGTATCAGTAAAGTTCCATACTAGTTCTGTACATGTCCCCCATTTTTTAATACAGTCTTTTGTATCATCATTATTTTCTTTAGTTTTTAGAGTTTCGAGCTTGTTTCTAAGGAATAAATTCAAGTTTTGTATGCTTGGTTGATTGTTATAGTTCAAGTTCCTTCCACCTACACTTTGATACGACTCTGCATTACGGTATTCTTCATTGTTATAGTGTAAGTGTCAGTTATTTTCGTTAAATCTTCATGATTTTCGCGATTTTCATGGTGATTTAACATTACATCGTTTTTACCTTGTTTTGAAAGCTCCTACATCAACTTCTGGAGGTCATATTGAGGTTCTTTATGATAAGAAACTTGTCTGTTAGCAAGGTTCCCGTTTGTAAAGATTATTATTCCGAAAATAATGAAAAATGAGATCAGAGATAACATTTTTCAAAAGTTTGGTACCATCCTGTTACCAACGCGAAATAATAATGAGAACCTTCGTTGTATCGTTCCGTTGTGGGCAGAATAATTGATTGTGAAATTAGTTAAAGATACACTACAAAACTAAGCTTGACATTGGAAATGAAAAACAAGTGATGTGCGTGTCATCTGATATACATGAGACGTATTTACTAGAACAGAGGCCCTAGACAAAGTGACATTCTATCAACGATAAAGATGATGGAAAAGGTAAAAGTGTTTAGGACTGACAAGCTATCAAAAAGCTTATGTCAATCTCGTTGTAGAAATACGAATCGACTTTGAAGCGATTGTCACTTGCCTAGGTCCACAGGTAGGTATGCGCACTAGGTATTTTCTGTAGGTACTAGGCCGCACCTAGCGCGACGCGTAAAGAACGAGGTGTTTTCATCGAGTATTGAATGTTAATCCGATACCGGACGCGATCAATTTCCATTGAGTGCGTATAGGTTTGTTTTGTATAAAATTAGCCATTTCATAAATAAATAAGGAAGGCAGACTTAAAATCTATACTTATATATATTAATGCATTATTTGCGAAGGAGTTTTATCAACATAATATTAATTCTTATTCATTTATCATCAAGGGTATTTATGCAGCAGTAAAATACTTTTTAATTCATTCGAATCGGACATTTTCGAAGTTGGCACACGGGTAGACCATGACCTGGCCAGGACATAAGATACGTTTTATCCCTATATTCCCACGGGATCGAGACCTACGCGGGTGAAACCGCAGGACACAGCTTGTGTTATTATATTTAATCAATAGCGTACGGCTATCGAGTATCCGCCTATTCCAGTCTGTTCATATTATGCAAAAACATCCGACTTAAAAAAAACACAACAAAGTGAAAAATAACTTTAATTTCGGAAGTTGGTGTCTTTTGTTTTTAACCGACTTCTTCAAAAAGGAGGAGGTTCTCAATAAATCTGTATGTTTTTTTTTTGTATGTTTGTTACGCTATTACTCCGCCAATTATGAATCGATTTTGATGGTTCTTTTTTTGTTTGGTAGGTCATGCTTCCGAGGTGGTCCCATATAAATTTTATTAACTTTCTTGCGTAATTTTTGAGTTAGCTTCAATATCACGTATTTTTCCCACTTAGTTTATCTAGGCGATATCCTGTTTCACTCCTTCACTGTTATTAGTAGCAGGTAGTGGTATTCGGATTTGTGTGGGGTAGGTACCACAACTAAAAAGTGAAAAATAAAAACTTTTTACAAAAAAAAAAAACTACCGACTTCCAAAAAAAACACTAAAAAAGTGAAAAATATCTTTAATTTCGGAAGTCGGTGGCAAAAAACGGAAATTGAAAAGCAAAGACACCGACTTCCGAAATTAAAGTTATTTTTCACTTTTTTTTGGAAGTCGGTTGTTTTTTTTGCGCGCGATCTAAAAGTCACTATGCCTCAAGCACGAACACCCCCCCGCCAAGCGCGGCGCGCGTTCGCCGCGCCAGCGCTCGCACAACAAGCATAAACACTTGAGAAATACTAAACGCTGCTCATTATCGTTAATTGGTTTGGGTTTTTGAATAAACAGACCACATACATAAGTATAAACAATAAGCGGGTAACTAAAATAGAATGAATTTACAATTATAGAATGTTACCTTTTGGGCTTTGTTTTTTATTTTGACGGTATCTGTAAAACTACTGGATCGATTTTTATGAAATTTTGCAGGTAGCATTATGAATACGTAAGTAATCTAACAACAATAAGAGACTATGACATTAAATAATTTTTCCATTTGTAGTGTTTTTTTGGAAGTCAGTTGTTTTTTTGTAAAAAAAAAGTTTTTATTTCACGCTTTTAGTGGGTCAGTTTGTAATTTACCTATACCCCATTTGAAATAAGATTAGACATTAAAACAAACCCTTTTACAGTCCGTTCAACCGATTTTGACTTCTATACCGTAGGCTAGCATTAAAAGCAAAAAAAGTTACACAATACCAACTATCTACTGCGGCTGCCATTTGTCATGCCACCAACGCAATAGAATTCAAAATCGGTTGAACGGAATGTAAAAAAGGCTTATCTATACGTCTAATCTTATTTCAAATGGAGTATAAGTTACAATAGTCTAATGCCAACTGTCATCACCTTTTACAAAATATTGCTTTTCAAGATGCAGGGACGTTTATCGTTGAGGAGATCTCCTGGTACTAAACCTTTGCTCCTCTTTGCTCGACTCCTGGGGGTCGTAGCATGATGTTGAATTGTACTATAAAATGCAAAAAGAACTTAGGTATTACAGAAGACAGGTAAAATTCAGTAAAACAATATAATTAAATCGAATTTTCCTTTAATAATTCATCATTATCAGCTACAGAACAGAACCACATAACAAATGTCAACCATAGCACTTCGCGTTAGCTTATAATTAGATACATATTAATAATTAAGCTTCATTTAATTATTTATACAATCTTGAGAACTATTGATGACTGTACTGCTTGTAAAATAATTGCGGTGCAGCAAGCCTGGTTGAAAAATAGACCTTACTGTTTAAGAAATTAAGTTTATTTTTGCCTGTAATGGAAGTCGGTAAATTGTCTGTGGTGAGTGTCAAAATGAAGTGATCAAAAATGGTCACTCACTGAATGATGATGAATCTACAAATTATTATTTGTAGATTCATTATTTGAGTTCCTATTGAAAGAGTAGAAGTACATTTAAGTATATGTAGTACATAAAATGAATTGCAAAAAAAGCAAAAAAAGAAAAACATTCGTCGTTTGGCATCTATACACAATTGTGGTCACATACACAATTATTTTCATAACTAAGTATAATAAATTATGAAAAAATCTAAAGAGAGAAATAGACTGATTACCGTAACATTTTATTTAGACTTCCATTACAAATTCCTAAATAATTATGCGAGACCCCTAACAATAGACTTGAATAAAACAATTAATTATTAATAATTTAAGTAATGTACTTACTTATAATTTAACTATGGAAGCGCCTCTTTGTAATTTATCGATGGCTTAACATTAAAATGTAATTTTAGGACACTACACCGCAACTTATACTGATACCTAAAAAATTGTTTTTTTTTTAAAATGATTCTGCGATCTTAAGAGACTGATAGCTTTTTTGGGCTAAGCTGGGTAGATGCTCTTCCCTATAAACCCTTATATCTTTTGAACCAGTGACCGACAAATTTCGACTAATTAGAGACAATTTTTTTTTTAATCAAAATTAAAATCCGTGATGGTGGCCATGCAGTCACACTAATCAAAATATGATTCGCGATCATAAAGTTGCGGTTCCACGGCCCGTTAACTGACAGGCCGCGCTGGCCATTGCCACGCCTGTCGAGGCTTGTGTGCCTCCGAGCATTCCCATGGCTTGTTGGCCGTTATTCCAACCTGCCAAGTGATACGGACCGCATGGCTGCGTATACAGCCGCTGTGGCTTTATTCAGTGGTCAAAATTTTATAAACAAAGCAAGAATAGAGCTAAATAAACGCGCCTGTACGGGCCGCGACCGGCGCCCCTCGCGCCGTGCCTTTGGACTTACCGACTCCCGATGGACCGGATGGGCGACGACAGGCCACCAGAGGCCTCATCGGATGCGACGGTTCTCACGCCCTGTCGGCCTGTTTTGGCGCGATCGGGCCTGCGAGAATGCGGGCCGTGGGCCCGCAGCTTAGAACGTGTAATCTTTAACATTATTAATACAACTCTCTGTTAGAATTATGAGTACTTATTTAATCGAAAATAATCGCTCTCTGTATCGTCATCTCATAAAATATTTTAGTCGCTTGAGGTCGACTAAATTAAATAAAAAAAAAAAAAAACTATGTGTATGGCATACATATTGACAGAGGCGTGATAAAAATCAGTTCTACAGTCAGCTGAAAATAAATGTAGTCTATTACTTGTGAGCAGTGAGGTTTTAATGTAAAACAAATGTAACACTTTCTTAATTTTTCCTTATTTTAAATAGTTTGTATAATTAAAGATTTATTTAAATATAAATAACATTTAAGGACGAATATCAATATGTATGCCAAAAAAGTAGTGTTGTAATGCTTAAAGATGGAAATGATAAAACATTATTTGCTAATAAACTGTCTATTAAAATCAAACGGCAGGCAAAGGCACTTATATACTGTGTAATAATTTATAATACATTACTGTAAAAAAACTTGTATACCCTAGAAACGCCGAAACTAATACAGTCACAACATATGAATTCTAGTATAAATATTTTAACTACGATTTTCTTACTATACTATTTACTGGTACAAACCAGTTCATAAAAGTTTGTTAAATAAAAATAAAAAAACAAAAATGTAATACAACTAAGTTTTATTAACATTTGAACGAGATTTTACAATTTTTATTTATATTTTAACAAAATTATAAGAGTACGCACCATAACAAAGTAAAATATATAAATTTAAATACATATGAATATAACTAAAATTTAAGTACATTAAAAAATACCAAGAGTGATTTCATGTACAAAAAACAAACGATAAAAACGAGAACCCGATTTAGGCACAGTTAGCGGCATAAACAAGTTATTTGTGACGAATTTTACTAAGCCCTAAATGAATTAATCAAAACAGCAAAATTGATCAATTTTGTAATAAAACAATAAATAAAATAATAGCGTATTCATGTATTCAATAACATTGTGATATTCACATACCACACTCAACGAGGTTGGTTACGGTAACATATTTACGTAGCCGACTGTACCGTTTATTTTAAAAGCGTACATCACCAAAATAATAAGCACTAACAAGATTTATTTTAACACTAAAATAAATTGTAAAAACCAAAAGTCAATAATAACAAGAAAATTTTAAATTGTACTTTTAGTAATTAAAACACTTTTAGCCCCCCCCCCTATACTTACATAAAATTCACTAGCCACGATTTTATAATTAAAATTGTTAGTTCTTTATTAACTATAATTAATGCTTTTTTTTTTCTTCATAAATTGGGAACTTGTACAAACTGACCAGAAAAATTCAATGAATAAATAACATTCTTATTATGCTACAGTCTATTTTTCTGATCAGTTCGTATAATTATTATACTAATGCTACATAATTCAGTATTTTCCCGAGACAGCCCAGTGATATTTTAAGCGAAGGTTAACACTGCGCAGGTATTTTCAAGAAAAGACTGATCACAGCTGATTGTGGTATAATTAAAGTAATATAACTGTACAAGGACCTTATGGCGTGTGGCCAAAATCGGAACTAACGCCGCCATCTTGTTTTTTCAATACATTTGCACAAATGTTTATCAACACCGCTCCCCCCCAAAACGTCATGCGAGCGCCAAAAGATCCTTGTAGGCAGGTTTGATGTGTCAGAAATGATAGGTTTATAAACAAGAGGTTTTATTTGGAGATAAATTAATACCTGAATGGTCGTAGAGAGTGCAAGATAGCTGGAAGGAAAAGTTGATGGACTTTTGAATGCCCTTACGCGACGTCAAATTATTATTTTATACAGATTTACTTACAATTTTTAACTAAAAAAAAACTTTTTAAACTAATTTGTTCTGGGCCATAAATAATATGATAAAAAAGTTATAAATGACATTTTTAAACATCTTATAAAATACTTATTTCTTTGCGGGCATTCAAAAGATAAATATCTTTAAAATTGGCAAATAATGGATTACTTTAAGCTTATTTTAACTAAGCGAAAAATAACTGACACTTTTGCTTATGTAAAGAACAAGAAAAATTGGCAACTGCATAATTTCGTTACTTTAAATATTATTAATAGTATCAATTAGTTTGACAAGTGTTTATTGTCAATTTGTTATTTTTGAAAATGGTTTACAGTGTTTTTCGAGTTAAGTTAACATAATTATTTATTTACCTACAAGTACTGCAATTGTTATTCATGAAAAAATATGAATTATTATACACTTATTCAAACAATTCATTAACAATTTTTCCTAAAATTTTGGCGTTAGGAGCCAAAATTAAATACTTTTAGATTAAAAAACCTCTTTTCTTCGATGCCTAATTAATTTATGTCCTAAATGTAGCAGTTCCAATAGTGTAGGTGTATAGTAATTTTTGTATGCATATGCCCCTAAAAACTTATCTTATATAAATTAATAAAATTTTCATTACACGGCGTTTTTTTCCTTGCTATTACGAATAACGTACAGTCAAACTAGATTCGTGATTCCGAATTAGCACGAACGGCGAACCATAGAGTAACGTCCCACAGAGGCAAAGCTTCTGAACGTACAGTCACGGACTTTAATTGATGAGCCACTTGGTACTGTTCGCATTTTAGTCGTGTAATGCAAATCGGGCTTAGTCGGTTATACTCGTACATCCAGACACGGAAAGTCATGTCTTCGTATTAAAGAAGAAGAAAATTATATTTTAATATCTTTACCGGTTGACTAACCTGAGAGCCAGAACTACAAACTTGACAGCAGTGACTATCTAAAGTCAACCAATTGCAGGTCTAGCAACCGTAAACTAGCGACGATTGTTTTAATGTAGCCATAGTAAAAAGTTTTCTCTCTGTCTGGTCAGCTACACTGGTTGGAGATCGTCATTTATCACTTAAAAGTTTTTGGAATTAATCTATATTTTTGTAAACATGGTAATATAAAAATAGGCAAGTCTTTCCATCTATATTAGATCTCCTCATAGACGATGATTCCCGATGCACATACTTTTCTTGGGTTAACTGTATAATATATTTAATTATTAAACTAAAGGCCAGTATCTGACCTACCAGATAATATTATAAATGGAACGGAATTTGTATTAAATTATCTGCCAGATTCCTACACCATTATACTAGACGTAAACACTATAAACCATTTTCATCAGTTGATTAGATAACACTGTGACCTGGGTATTGTTATAATAATTCAAAAACAACCAAAACACCCGTATGGTAACTAAAATATTTAAACAATTAAAAACATGCCTTTGTGTCACCTATTCTTTCTTTAATATTTTTAGTGGCAAATGAAATACTTGCTATTTGCAGTAGGTATATTAAATTTTCGTAAGCTCTGGACACAACCACTGAAAATATAAAAGTAACAATAAGCCGATGAATCATGGTCGGTCTGAACATACGCTCTCCGAACATTCGCGCATGTTCTCTCTGAACATACGCTCTCCGAACATTCACGCAGGTTCTCTCTTAACATACACTCTCCGAACATTCGCGTATGTTCTCTCTGAACATACGCTCTCCGAACATTCGCGCATGTTCTCTCTGAACAGACGGTCTCCGAACATTCGCGCATGTTCTCTATGAACATACGCTCTCCGAACATTCACGCATGTTCTCTCTGAACATACGCTCTCCGAACATTCACGCATATTTTCTCTGAACATACGCTCTCCGAACTTTCGCGCATTTTCTCACTGACACTATCCTTACGTCATAATTTGGCTCCTAAAAAATGATATCGGCCTCCTGTGCTAAGTTCGGACCGGCCAGCTATGATTTATCGGCCGTATTGTACGAATGTCTACATGACATAAAAGCATTTCGGAATTAACGAAAAATAATGATCAGCTTTGTTAAAGCTTGTCCACTCAGAAATTACCGCACGCGCACTGTAATGCGCTAGTGGGGAGCGTCAGTTCAAAGTGGACAATTTATACTAGAATTTCGTCAGTAAATGTACCTCACGTTTCGTTTCAATTCATTCCAATATTAAACCGGACTCTAATGATGACTTCATTCAGTTAAATTTGGAAGGATAAAAACCAAATGAAACACTTTGGAAAAGGCCAGGCGAAAAATAGGTGCAATTTACCTAATCACTAGATAATATTCCGCTCACCGCTTCTCCTTGAGAGGGATTGGCCCATAGTCAACACATGCGAGCCCATGCGAGGCAATTCACTTCAGAAAGTTTAAGAGTCAGTTTCTCGAACGAAAATTATGGCGACTGAATATGAAAAATTATCGAGCGCGCGTGAACTTCTGCTATTGGCTGTTGAATTGTTGATACATCATTCAAACAATCACAGCAGTTTGTCACTTGACAACTTGTTACATTAATTTTCATTGGAGAAACTGGCAAGTCTCAGCCAATACATAATTTCATCTATATACAAATATATCTAACACTAGCCAACGACACGTACAGCTCACGAAGACATACATTTATGTTACAAGAAGCGCTATCTTACTTAGACGTAGCTCTTTATACTTTATACAACGTACTGAGAATTTTACGAAGGAACTGTCGTGGTGAAGATGTCAACTGGCATCCAGATATTTATTGATCATTAAAGGTCAGCTCGAAGTCTGTGTGTCTGCCCAGTAAGTAATAATAGGCTCCGCCCTTAATCACCTGGAACTTATGTTTAACTTTTGTTTTTGGCGAGACCCTCAACCTTCAGCTAATTCTGAAATAAAAATGTTCCAGAAACGTGTCCAGCACTTTTCACAATATTATACCGTTACCTCTCTTATGTAAACCATAGGCACAGTAAAAAATTCCATTATGTCGCGTGCATCCACAGTCCTACAACGGATTAGTGGCATAATCAGCCTATAATGTTCCCACTGCTGGGACACAGGCCTCCTCTCTGTGAGAGGGAGCGGGCCGTAATCCACCACGCGGGCCCAGTGCGGGTTGGTAGATGTCACATGTCTTCCAATTTTTGGTTCTAGGACATGCCGGTTTCCTCACGATGTTTTCCTTCACCGTTTTGAGAGCAGTGGCGATGAAATAATCTACACAAAGTAAAGCGCCCGTCAGGGTTCGAACCTACGACCTACAACTCGTAAGTCCTGGCCGTTACCACTGGACCACCACTGCTCTCAGGGGTTAGTGGACCTTCTGCAAATTATTTACATTCAGGTTTTTAGGATTCCGTACCCAAAGGGTAAAACGTCGACCCTAAAACTAAGACTCCGCTGTCCGTCCGTCTGTTTGTCTGTCACCAGGCTGTATCTCATGAACCGAGATAGTTAAGACAGTTGAAATTTTCACAGATGATGTATTTCTGTTGCCGCTATAACAACAAATAAAATGTACTAAAAAACAGAATAAAATAAATATTTAAGGGGGGCTCCCGTACAACAGACATGATTGTTTTGCTTTTTTAAACACACTGGTACGGAACCCTTCTTGCGCGAGTCCGACTCGCACCTGGCCGGTTTTTTTTTTGCTTCGTTAGACGAAGCAAAAAAATTATTAATCTTATTCGTTATTTTATTATGCGATTCAGATGTGAAACTTGTTTTTGTAAATTCGTTTCTCACGCTGTCTATACATAAAAGAATATACCTAGTCCTGGATTTATGTGTTTATATTTACATAATTAAGTTCTGATATTGCCTATTATGTCGTGGTATATAAGTTTAATGTTATATTTCTGGTAGAAACCGTTGTACAATATAGCTTATAAATTCAAATTAGCTTTTTCTAATTTCAGTTTGACGCAAGAAAAATATATTACCTTGTTTTCAAATGTGTTTTGATATTTAGCCTTCAATTATTTTTATTAACATTTTTATGTACCAGCTGACAACTTCACCACGAGTAATTTTTTTTTTTTCAACCATAAACAAGATTTTGTCTTTTACATTTCGGAAACCCGTAATAACCCCGCAACCACACGTTTTTAATTTTACTTTATTTAACAAATTATAACCTATTGTGCTCCTTCATCATGTGCAACCATACTGCATTCCCTAAATTAATTGACGAGAGATTTTTAAATAAAAAGGTTTAAGGAAGTATATATTTAGGAAAAGCATTACTCCCGCTCCGTGACTTCATAAAATAAAGTATGATTATTTTATAATTTGTATGATTAGGTATTATAAAATTTCATTATGATTCAAAAAAGTAACACAAATATCACCGTGGGCGTAACATCGTAAAAAATAACAAAAAAAAAAAACTTTTTTTTTGGAAATGGAAACATTTCACAGCCAAAAAATGTTTAGAAAGCGTGTCAATTTAAATTTAATTTTCTTTTAAAATTAATGTGTATTTTGTTATTTTTTTAAAATAATTAGCCTTGACTTACTGTAATAACTGCAATTAGTGCACGTTTTATATGAATCTAAACTACCTCGATTACTACACAAAATGCGACGGCACAGCTTGACGACAAAACGCTGACCCGTCGCATGCGACTGTCATCGTGTGTGCGCGTGCGCCGTGCGTCTAGACGCTGCGACAAGTAGAGAGAGCGTGCGGCTTCCCTAGCCTGTCGTTGCGACTCTGCAACTCGACGCTAAGTATCCGGAGCTTGGAACAAATTATAAATGAAAATTATCGGTCGCAGCCTGTCATTGTCACATGTCGCATAGTGTGCGAGGTAAATTATATAACACAACTCGACTCGCATTAACTACAAGTTAGTTTGGAAGCTATAACTCCAAAATGCGGCGTTAGTTTCTTCCTATTCTTATTCGTAAGAAAACGTACCTCATAGGTACAGCCTACCCAAAAATAACAATAACAGAATAAAAAGTATAATAACATAATATCTTCGTTGAATATCGTATAGGGACTGACAGGAATACCGATTCGATACTGTTCTTATTTAAATTGTTTTCTTATTTTATAACAAGGTGACAATTGTCGACTCTTCGTCGTGACTCTGCCTCGACTGTATCCTCAGGATGACGGTTGACTTGTCGCGAACCCGAACACGACGTGTTGCCACGCCGAGCGCCGGACGCAGAGTGTACCATATAAGTCCTATATCCATCCTATCGTCGTATATAAGTGAGGTTGTCGGGCGGAATGGCTACTAAATAGATCTACATCTATTGTAAGTTATATCGAAGTTTTTGGCCAACAAGATCTAAATTATTTGACTGTGGTGCGTGTAAACCAATTCGTTTTTCCCGAGAAAATAAACTGTTATATTTGCTTTAATTTATCTATCAATAATAGAATTTGACATTTAGAAAATTTGTTTTTTTTTTCACGATGACACATAATTTTGCGGCAGTTGACATATTGCGGGCCTGTGACTGGTCAACAACTGCCACCAAGTCAGCACACATATATGTTCGTTTTGATCTCTTAGCTTTTATCACTTACTGATGTAACCTTTTCAGTACCAGTTAGTAATACTAAGCCATTAGTTACATGCTCATAAAAATAATTGTATCTCACAATGTATAATTAAAATCTTCTGTCAAAGCTATATTCATAGAGGTTTTATTTTGTACTAATGTATGATATTTCTTAATTGTTTATCGATATTTACGATTCACAGCACTGTCCTTTTATTGCAAATACCTATATCACACTGTGCTTAGCTTACAGCATCGGCTGTAATATACGCCCGATTTCGATTCCATACGAAGTATAATATTATTTTTTGAAGGGTATGTTGCAAGAAAATTGTCTGCAAAACCTTTATAAATATACCTTTAACAGATTACAGGTACCTGACGCATATTTTTATAATATTTCGAATAATTATTATCCTTAATATTAATTTCTACTAACCAACTCCTTTGTTACACATTAGGGCCAAATATGCGAGGAAACTGCGCGGGAAAAATGGTAAATTGAGAAAATAGTCCTGTATCTATGACTTATCGTTTGTCATTAATGCTTGTGGAGGTCATTATTACATGTTAAATTAAAACAACCTTTTCCGATTCTATTGCCTAGATCGACACTAACAAGGTCTCCGAAAGAACAAACACTTCAATAACCAACTTTAGATGGCAGAGCTCTAAAATAAGCATTTGACATGTGGCAGTTTAAACATAAAAAAATGAACTGAATATAGTTTATGTCATTTTTCGCTATACTTTAATTTCCCGCGCAATTTTCTCGGCTGTATTAGCCTTCCAACCTTAAAACATTGTCAATTAAATAGCTACGTATGTAGTAAATAGTTACCCATCTTCTATCTCACAATCACGACCAATTAAAGAAGGATATTCCAGTGTTTCTGAAAGCTTATTGGATGAAATATCTTGTCAACTTAAATGATGGGTTTTTATTATTCTAGCCAACCAATCACAGCACCTCACACAATACTTGACAACACATTTGCTTTTGAAAGTCGAACAAGCTTTCAGACACATAGGGGTAGGTATATTATTTAGCGATAAACATTTCATTTTGTTACCCTTTTAAGCGCATTTTTATATCAAATAGCGTTGACTCACTCTACTATAGGTATATAGTTTTTGAATATCATCGTTAAATATTATACCAGTTTATAAAGATGGCGCGTTTCCGATGACAGAATGAATCTTAACCATTCCCTAGTTTTTTTAAAAGCTCTATTATATCATTTAGGCCCCGTTTGTAGGATATTATACGGCTTAAAGCTGGGATCACATGCCAACAACACACTGTTCGTAAGGTTAGAAACAAATGCAGTATGAAACTACCACGTGATCCCAAAATTATACAGTAAAATATCGTACTGTTTGTCGCCGTGTGAACGAGGGCTAATAGTAATTAAACCAGTTATTCAATCCCCCTGCCAACATTTATAAGCGCCATCAGAAAACCATCAATCTGTGATTGAACTCTAGTTAGTCCTCACAACAAACAGAGATTAAAGGCTATAGTAAAACTCTAGTTAACGCTAAGCGGGAAGCGAGACACAACCATCTAGCAGAGCCATTCGCACTGCGGTATACGCTGTAACAGAAAATATTGGGAATATTAGTTATTTATTTGGGGAGCTCGTGGCTAAGTAATAACAGCCGCACGGGTCGATCCATGAGGTTAAGCCGTTGGTCTCGACTGTCATTTGTGGATCTTTGACAGTGGTTACGGGTCGTCAGAAGCCCGAAAGTCTGACAACCAGTTAACCAAGGGATATCGTATTAGCCAGTTACTGGGTTGTGGAGGTTAGATGGGCAGGCGCTCAATGTATATGTAAAATACTGGTATTCAGCTGCATCCGGTTAAACTGGAAGCCGACCCCAATAAAGTTGGGAAAAGGCTAGGCAGATTTATTGAGAATGATTGATTCATTCAATCGATAGATTGACAAAAATATGGACTTCTGCAGTCGTAATCGATTGTTCATACCATATCGATATATCATAACATATATCATCACGCCTGTAATCCCCGGAGGGTTAGGCAGAGTACACCCACATTTCGCCAGTTATGTTTAAGTCCAATGTAATAGGGGGCGAGCCTATTGCCCTCAACCGGGCACAAATAACTCCTGAGAATATCCTGATGGAATAACCAAATAAGTAAAAATAAAAAATACTAATATTACATCATAATTTTATTAAAGACTAGCTGCGCCCCGCGGTTTCACCCGCGTAAGTCTCGATCCCGTGGGAATATCGGGATAAAAAGTATCCTATGTGTTAATCCAGGTTATAAACTATCTGTTTGCCAAATTTCATCCAAATCCATTCAGCCGTTTTTGCGTGATTGAGTAACAAACATCCAAACACACAAACTTTCACATTTATAATATTATAGTAGGAAGTAGGATATATTATATTTATGAAGTATGTATGTATGTAAGTGTATTATCGTATTATTTGTTTTATTTTATTAAGTGAATTGTTTTTGATTTTATGTATTTTACCTTCTCTCGAATCTTACACACGGTATCTACATCTCTTATCTACTTTCCTATCGCAGGAATGCTGGAAAACATTCCTTTAGAAATAAGCATCACCTTTACACGTATTTTTCTGTTATTTTCTTCATGTCTGTTTATTATGTGTGTACATAAATCCTACTAATACCTACTATACCTATACGTACTAATATTATAAATGTGAAAGTTTGTGTGTTTGGATGTTTGTTACTCAATCAAGCAAAAACGGCTAAACGGATTTGGATGAAATTTGGCAAACAGATAGTTTATAACCTGGATTAACACATAGGATACTTTTTATCCCGATATTCCCACGGGATTGAGACTTACGCGGGTGAAACCGGGGGGCGCAGCTAGTGGTTAAATAAATAAATAATTCTTTGCTCGACCTGAAATTCAAACCTAGGACCTCATGCTCGGCAGTAGCGCTTGCGACCACGAGACCAATGAGGCAGCAATAATTGATTCCTATAGTCAAAATCGATTGTTCATTCCGTATCGATATATCATTAAAACACTAATCAAAATTCGGAAAAATCTGGCAAACTTATCAACCGGCACCATGCGAAGCGAATCCTACTAATATTATAAATGTGAAAGTTTGTGTGTTTGGATGTTTGTTACTCAATCACGCAAAAACGGCTGAATGCATTTAGATGAAATTTGACAAACAGATAGTTTATAACCTGGATTAACACATAGGATACTTTTTATCCCGATATTCCCACGGGATCGAGACTTACGCGGGTGAAACCGCGGGGCGCAGCTAGTTGTTTATATTTGTGTATTAGTCAATTATACTAACATAGATTGCCTCGTTGGTCCAGTGGTCGCAAGCGCTACTGTTGAGCATGAGGTCTTCGATTCCCGGGACGGGCTGAGTGATATTGGGTTTTTCTATCTTTTTCTATTTTTTTCTATCTTTTTCAATTTTTTTCTATCTTTTTCGATCTGGAATTTCTCCGTAGTAGCCCGGAGTCTAGATTTGTGCCTGGTTGATGGCAATAGGCTCGCCCTGTATTACATGGGACTTAATAAAAACATAACTGGCGAAACGTGGGTGTACTATAGGTACACCTCAGCCCAAATCTTCGGGGAAACAGGGCGTGATGTTATGTTATATTACTAACATAGTCTTATAAGAGTAACTACGGAGTTTCTTGCCCATTCTTCTCCATACGACTACCTTTTGAAAGGGACAATCTAGTTGTCCCTTTCAATATCAATTCTATTTTCTTGTAAATTTTGTCGTACAAAATTGCCTTTTAATGGCCTACTTGAATGATTTGTCTTTGTTACTTACAAGTATAAGTAGACGCGGTCACCAGATCGCGGGCGCCACGTCGTCTGGGAAGCCTGCCTCCCGCGCCTTCCAGTACTCCCCGTTGAACACCCACGTTTCCTCGCCACCTTCCTGGGTTTTTCTGTGAAAAATACATACATGGTACCATTTTGCTTCCTTTGGCTGCATTAAAGATGCATCGATGTTGCAGCGATTCAGTGGTAGCCCTAACAACATTTTAGCTACACTGGCGGACAAGGTCGATGGAGCATTTATCAGGCTCTGGGCTGGCGGACATGTGCGTGCACATGTTCCAACAAGTTTATAAGTTAGTATCTTTAAGTTATTAAGTTGTACTAACATTTATGGATTTATGGATCCCTTGGTCTGAATTCAAATATTTGAATTTGTATTAAAGGGTTCCATACATAACATAACTTTACGCCAGTAATTCTCAAAGGGGTAGAAGTTTAAGTGTAGTACACACCGATTTTGCCAGTTATGAATAACTGGCAAAATCGGTGTAAAAACTCCCATGTAATGGGCAAGCTGATTGCGATCGATAGGCACAAATTCAGATTGAGAAATTCCTGATTGCCGTAACAGCAAAAATTCGTTCTTTGTATTTTATTTAAAAATAAAAGATTAGTTATTTATGCAACTGATGTATAATAAGGGATATTAAAACACGAATATGGGTTGAAAATAGCGGGTGATAATAGTATTGATTTATAGGTTTGAAAAAATCATCTACTCAACAACGTAAATAACGCAATGAACGAGGCTGTCAAAATGAAACCCATTGCGATTAATTGTCTTGTGAAGTTATGAAGTGTGTTTCGCAATTACCCCACAGGTTGTATGTGGATCGAAGTATGATTCACGATTGTAAGAAATATGTATTTACAGAATTATACTCATTAAAATCATCAAAACATTTTTCTTTGTTCAAATTACCCCATTGAACGACAATTTCATGAAATCATGACATTTGACACCAATTTTCTAACTCTGTAAAAAATGTTAGTTTTGTGTTTAAAATAAAACAAAATAGTTATTGTTAAGAAGTTTCTACTTTATGATTAAGTGGGTGTGTATTGAATCTATAATAAAAGTGTACGTAGTCCGTAGCTTCTCTATGTGGGCTGTTGTGCATACCGCACTGTACTATTGAAAAGAAAAATAAAGTTTAGTTTGTGGCAAGTCAGGCTAGCTGTGTATCATTCAATTACGTCACGTGCAACTCTTGGTAGTTTATGTTTTTTTATATTTTTCTTGGTTTTTAAGAAGGGTCTATTAGAAAGAAAATTTCGTGGTTCGAATGGTTTTCTTGGTTTTGGTGTTTTAGTTGGTTTTTCTGGTGTAAAATCGCCTGGAATAATTTGAAGTACTCCACTTCTTAGAACATCCAGGCTTTTCTTAAATTCTTCAAATAGTTTATCTACATCCGCTATCACTTTACTTTTCTTTTCCTCATTCGGTCTACTTCTACCGCATCTATTTCCAGTACAGTATATGCCTCCTTCATTATCATCTCTATATCCGCCGCATCTATCCCCAACGCAACGCAACCTACTTCTGTCGTCTTTGCCATCATATCTGTCGCCCCGCTCATCTCTGTCTCTGCCGCATCGGTCACCAATACAACGCAAAGTATCTCTGCTATCATCATCATTTCTGTTTCTACTACATCTATCTCCAATACAACGGAAGGAATCAATACCATTTCTGTCACTATCATCTCTGTTCGAACGCAAAATATTGTGGATATCTTTGTTAAAACCATTGTCATTGTTTCTGACGTCATTTTCGTCGTCATCTCTGTCATTAGTTTTTCTGCTGCACCTGTTTCCGTAACATCGCAGATTATCTCTATAATTGTCGTCATCATCATCGTCATAATTATAATCTCTGTTACCGCTGTCATCTCTGTCACTGTTGCGATTATCGTCAATTCTGTTTATGCCACAGTCGTGACCATAGCAACGCAGTTCTATGTCGCTTTTTCCACCTAGTTTCAGAGTTTTATCAAGATCATTTAGGAACTTCAGAACATTTTGAGGTTTGACATGAACATCATCTTCGTTTTCTGAATAGTTTCTTGTCTGAGTATCATCATCATCTTCCTGCCCTTGTCCCATGTTACTTCTAGTCGTTGTTTTTGTATCAGTAAAGTTCCATAATAGTTCTGTACATGTCCCCCATTTTTTAATACAGTCTTTTGTATCATCATTATTTTCTTTAGTTCTTAGAGTTTCGAGCTTGTTTCTAAGGATTAAATTCAAGTTTTGTTTGCTTGGTTGATTGTTGTAGTTAGAGTTCTCTCCACGTACACTTTGATACGACTCTGCATTACGGTATTTGTCATTGTAATAGTGATGATTAGGTTTGCCACCATTATAAGTTACTTTTGTTATATCCTCATGATGAGTCCCCGGGCCATCTTCGTGATGATTTACCATTACATCGTGTTTATCTTGTTTTACAAGCTCCTCCATCAAGTTCTTGAGCTCATATTGAGGTTCGTCATGATAAGAATCTTGTCTATGAGTAGGATTCCCTTTTGTTAAGATTATTATTCCAAAAATAATGCAATATGAGATATTAGATCTCATTTTTTTTAAAGTTTGGTACCATACTGTTATCTACGCGAAATTAAAAATAAGAACCTTCGTTGTATCACTTGTATCGTTCCGTTATTGGCAGAATAATTGATTGTGAAATTAGTTCAAGATACACTGTGTTAAAGATACAAGTGAAAAAACAACTGTCATTTCGGAAGTCGGTGTCTTAGAATTTTCGCTTTTTGCCACCACCTTCCGAAGCTATTTTTCACTTTGTAGAGATTTTTTTGGAACTTGCTTGTTTTTATTTTTGTAATAATTTTTCAATTATTAGCTGTGGTAGGTACATTCGAGTTCTTTAATATGCAGCATGTTCATGAATCAAAAATATATGGTAAGTTTCATAAAAATCTAAACAGCTTTGCCTTACAATAAATTGTAAACAATCTGTTACATCATAAATATAATATGTCTACATTCTATAATAATAATAAAATTGCACGCAATCCCTTGCTCATATTATTTACCCCACACAAATTCGAATACCACTACCTGCTATGTAAATAACAGTGACAGGAACTTATCATAACATTATCCATATAGTCTAAATTGAAGCTAACTCAAAAACTACGCAAGCAAAGTAAATAAAATTTACATGGGACCACCTCTGTAGCATGACCTACCAAACCAAACAGAATCATCAAAATCAATTCATAATTGGCGGAGTAATCGCGTAATAAACATGTAAAAAAAGACTGTCGAATTGAGAACCTCCTAATTTTTTAAGTCGGTTAAAAATAAACAGAATAACAAGCACGTAACATGATAAGCACAAAAAAAAAATTAAGGAATGCTTCTTGATGGTTGATCTTGGACTCGCGAAGTTGTTTAGTTCAGAAAATCTTAGTTGGGTGTAGTATAAAAAAATAAATGTATTCATCAGAAGGTATTTACCTAGTTTATATTTGATTTGAGAGAGACTTTATGCCTCGCAAGCGATTCGCAGTAAATGATAAATGCTTTATTCCTGTAAGTAGGTTTGTACAAACACTTTTACACGTCAAACACATTTTTAAAACTAGATGAGGTCGGCGTTTACTATCTGACTACTCTGAGAAGAAAGGCCGAAACAAACTCAGAGGTCACAGTCTCTTTTAAAGTCCAGACATAATCTTGGTCAGATTATGTGAAGACCATGTAGATTGGTGTTGGTCAGGCCGCACAATTACTCCAACTGCCAGACCATGATTAATTAAAACTAAGGAAAAATAAATAATAAAAAGAAAAGAATGATCCACATAGTCTTCACATTCACAATAATTAAAATAATGTAATACTTTACAAAGTACATAATTCATGTCATTGTAGGTATACATAAAATGTCAATGTGAATATAAAATACAGAAATAATCTTGGTCAGATCATTTGAGGACCATGTAGATTTGTCTGAGATGGTCTTTTGAAGAAAGAACCATACAGATTTGAGTGGACCTGTCCAGTCAGTGCACGCATTTGTCAGTCATCGTGTAGCTCAACTCAGAACTTAAGGAGCTCAACGACTCGACGAACAATACCAAAGAAAGGACATTTGGGTAGGCCGCCTGTAGTACTCAAACTGCCAGATAAATAAAATATATAATCCACATAGTCCTCAAATTCACAATAATTAAAATAATAATAATATTATACAGTGGGAAGGACCATACGATACCATACGTCCCACCGTATGCAAGTCTATCTGAATTTGAGTAAATACTTCATACATACTAGGAACAGGTATTTGGACTAAGTATTTTTCGTCTAGGTGGACCTAGTACGGCACACCTCTATCTGATAATGATTTATATGCAAACGTTGATTTTGAGAACGCGTCGGATTTCGGAATGAAGTTTTGCCCATGCTTGAACTAAGGAGTTACGTATTCAAAATTATTACTTTTTAGGCCCGTTTCCACCACTAATCGCTAAATGCATTTAAACCGGGCACAAACCTAGACTGCTGCTTCTAAATAATTTCATATGAAAAAATTCAATAACACTTAGCCCGCCCGGGAATCGAACTCGGGACCTCATGCGCAACAGTAGCGCTTGCGACCACTAGACCAACGAGACAGTCAAACTTTTACATAGTTTTATTTAATAGCTTGCACTTGGCCGATTTTATCGTTGTAAATGCACCAGTACTATGCTGAGATAGAAACCTTTTTAGCCGCACAATTAGGCCATCCTAGTTAATAGTCGTACAAAAAATAGCCGATCGTCTATCATAGGACAGAGATACTACGAGTTTAGCCAATAGGAACGCGTAACTCACACTCCGGCCCGCACAATTACTTCAGCGCGAGTTTAAAAAAAATCGGCCAAGTGCGAGTCGGACTCGCGCGAGAAGGTTTCCGTACCAAAATCTATAAAAACGGCAAAAAAAAAAACACGGTTGTTGTATGGGAGCCTCCTTAAATATTTGTTTTATTGTGTTTTTTAGTATTTGTTGTTATAGCGGCAACAGAAATACATCATCTGTGAAAATTTCAACTGCCTAACTATCACGGTTGACGACACGGTTGGCGCAGTGGCTGAGCGATGGACGGCTGCGCAACGTGTCGCGGGTTCGATCCCCGCACGGAACAAATATTTGTATGATCTGCAAGTAGTTGTTCCGAGTCTGGGTGTTAGTGTATGTGAGTTTATATTTTTGTAAACGCACCCACGATACAGGAAGAAATTCCTAGTGTGGGGCAACGTTTAAAAAAAAAAAAAACAAACGGTTCATGAGATACAGCCTGGTGACAGACGGACGGACAGCGGAGTCTTAGTAATAAGGTCCCTAAAAATCACAATTTGAGCGAACAGCGTAGTGTCACATCGTCCCCATAGATTTATAAGGATGCGGATGAGGATGCAAAACTTTTAAAATCAAAAGTTGTGGAAGCGGATGTTTTGCGGATATCAAAATGTATGCAGCGAGGGATTCAAGCTCGTCCTAGACGAAGACACCTTTATCCTCGAAGAGAATAGGTACTAAGACTATCGTTTTCGCACCTACTGCGAGGTAATAAAAAACCATTCGATTTTCGAATATGTACCTAGTTTATGAAACTGTTAAATAATCGGGGAATACATAGTTATGTGCGATTGTGCTCATGCAATTTTATCATCATCTGCCGAGCCTTTTCTCAACTATGTTGGAGTCGGCTTCCAGTCTAACCGGATGCAGCTGAATACCAATATTTTACATGGACCGACTGCCTATCTGATCTCCACAACGCAGTAACTGGGTAATACGGTAGGTACCCCTTGGTAAGATTGGTTGTCAGACTTTCGGGCTTCTGACTACCCGTAACGACTGTCAAAGATCGACAAATACAGCCGGGACAAAACAAGAATATCCGGCTAAAGCCTAGGGGTCAAGCCGGAAATTCAGTACAAGAATATCCGGCTAGTGCCTAGGGGTCTTACCACAAAAACTTTGGCACTTGTTCAACGTGTGTCTAATGTCAGTTTTATGTCAAAATCCATACAGAAATGTCTTGAACGGTGTTTAACTTGACATTAGCGAGCGAGTGGTGTGAAAAGATAATTCTGTTGGATTAGTGGTAAACTTTATTGTACATGATGGGGTCTCCTATACCTGTATAAGAGACCCCATCATGTACAATAAAGTTAGAGTTTTGAGATAGGGCAGTAAAGACAGGTACCTACCTACCTAACCAATAGGTATAACTACTATGAAAAGCACATAGCATTGGAGCAATGTGCTTGCCGTTGAGTTTTGATTATGAACGACATATTTGGCGGTGACAGATCCAGCTCGCTGTAACCCTAGATTCTCGCGAGTTCCTGCCATAGTGAAAGATGAAAGGTCACAATGAAGGAATGGAGGTAGGTGTTTATTTTATATAAGACATCTTCAGTCAATGCTATACAGGGTGAACACCGTTGTCACTCAAACCATGGGTAGTTGACTTACATATAAAATTAAATGACAGAGTAACAACAAAACTAAAACGTTCATTTTCGTTAAAAGATTTAAAAAAGTTTCTATCCAACACCGTGCTCGCAAGCGAAACAGCTGACTGACTGAGGGAGGGGTCGCGCTCGCCCCCCACCCGTGTTGAGACGCAAGTTCGTTGCCCTAGCGCATAGGTGAAAGGGTGAAATACTCGAGTGATAAAATGTAATAAAAAAAAAAAAAGTAATTTTAAACTATAAAATGACACCACCGGTTTCAAGGATAACGGTGTTTACCCTAACATCCTGTATATTTTTCATAACATAATAACTGTTTTGTTTTAATTCAAAACAGCTCTATTACTGTTAAAAAGTTTCATTTCAGCTTCTGCCCGCGACTTCGTTCGCGTGATAGTCGGTAAGATTTATAAAACTCAATCGGGCCCCAACTCGGGGTTTCAGACTTTTTTATCTTTTTGCTCATGGCTAAGTAATAATAACAGCCGCACGGGTCGATCCATCAGGTTAAGCTACGCTTCCCGGGGTTGGTCTGTGGATGGGTGACCATCTTTACATACCGAGACTTCTCCGTGTCTCGGAAAGCACGATAAGCCGTTGGTCCCGGCTATCATTCGTGGATTTTTGACAGTCGTTACAGGTCGTCAGAAGCCCGAAAGACTGACAGCCAGTCTAACCAAGGGGTATCGTATTGCCCAGTTACTGGGTTGTGGAGGTCAGATAGGCAGTCGCTCCATGTAAAATACTGGTAGTCAGCTGCATCCGGTTAGACTGGAAGCCGACCCCAACATAGTTGGGAAAAAGCTAGGTAGATTGATTGCCCGGCTCCTGAGGGTCGGGCTATAAAAGCAAAAAAAATAATTCAAATATGTAATCCCAGAGATTAGCGCTTTCAAACAAACTAACTCTTCAGCTTTATTATTAGTATAATTAAGATAATATGAACACACACACGCACCCTTAATATAATTAACTTAATATTACATCACTATTGCCTGTAGGTAATGAAAACAGACTTATATTCCATTTGAAATAAGATTAGACGTATAGATAAGCCTTTTTTACATTCCGTTCAACCGATTTTGAATTCTATTGCGTTGGTGACATGACAAATGGCAGCCGCAGTAGATAGTTGGTATTGTGTAACTTTTTTTGCTTTTAATGCTATCCTTATGCCTACGGTATAGAAGTCAAAATCGGTTGAACGGACTGTAAAAGGGTTTGTTTTAATGTCTAATCTTATTTCAAATGGGGTATAGTTCTTTGGATAGCATCTCCTGTATACGAATTGCTCCCATAAAAGTCTTCAGGTTTAGCACACAGTCTCGATGAAATATCGGGTTTCCAATTTTTCTTTCGGAGACGTTTCTCCCACAGTTTTCGTATTTTAACATAGTAGAAATTAGTAAGTAGTTTTTATTAAATAGTGTTGAAAAATTATATGAGAGGTGCCTTAGACAATCGAACTTTATTTTACAATGGGAGTTTAGTATGGAACAGCATAATTTTTTCCGATTTCATAATTCTTTTACCTACAACAGACACTAGTCTCTATTGTTACCTTGACTTTGTACTGTGTTTGTGATTGTGAGAGAACAATATTATATATTATCAAATATATTATAATCGTCTGAATTTTCTGCTTCCTTCCTGCTCCATGTTACTATAAAATCTTTCCATATCTTTGGTAAACCAGTCATTTTTGATGAATACCTTTCAATAATTTGAAGTATTAGAACTCTTAGATCAGCCTGGCTATTTCTAAATTCTTTAATGTGTTGTTTTTTGTATTTCTCTTCCGTAAGTCTTCTTTGCTTAAGCATATCTCCAAGAATTTTATCTATATCCGCCACCACTTTTGCGTCAACCTTATAAGTTTTTAATTTAAGTTTCTTCCCTGCCTTATTCGGTCTACTTCTACCGCATCTATTTCCAGTACAGTATATGCCTCTTTCATTATCATCTCTATATCCGCCGCATCTGTCCCCAACGCAACGCAACCTACTTCTGTCGTCTTTGCCATCATATCTGTCGCCCCGCTCATTTCTGTCTCTGCCGCATCGGTCACCAATACAACGCAAAGTATCTCTGCCATCATCATCATTTCTGTTTCTACTACATCTATCTCCAATACAACGGAAGGAATCAATACCATTTCTGTCACTATCATCTCTGTTTGAACGCAAAATATGGTTGATATCTTTGTTAAAACCATTGTCATTGTTTCTGACGTCATTTTCGTCGTCATCTCTGTCATTAGTTTTTCTGCTGCACCTGTTTCCGTAACATCGCAGATTATCTCTATAATTGTCGTCATCATCATCGTCATAATTATAATCTCTGTTACCGCTGTCATCTCTGTCACTGTTGCGATTATCGTCAATTCTGTTTATGCCACAGTCGTGACCATAGCAACGCAGTTCTATGTCGTTTTTTCCACCTAGTTTCAGAGTTTTATCAAGATCATTTAGGAACTTCAGAACATTTTGAGGTTTGACATGAACATCATCTTCGTTTTCTGAATAGTTTCTTGTCTGAGTATCATCATCATCTTCCTGCCCTTGTCCCATGTTACTTCTGTTCGGTGTTTTTGTATCAGTAAAGTTCCATAATAGTTCTGTACATGACCCCCATTTTTTAATACAGTCTTTTGTATCATCATTATTTTCTTTAGTTTTTAGAGTTTCGAGCTTGTTTCTAAGGATTAAATTAAAGTTTTGTTTGGTTGGTTGATTGTTGTAGTTAGAGTTCTCTCCACGTACACTTTGATACGACTCTGCATTGCGGTATTTGTCATTGTAATAGTGATGATTAGGTTTGCCACCATTATAAGTTATTTTTGTTATATCCTCATGATGAGTCCCCGGGCCATCTTCGTGATGATTTACCATTACATCGTATTTGTCTTGTTTTACAAGCTCCTCCATCAAGTTCTTGAGCTCATATTGACGTTCGTCATGATAAGAATCTTGACTATGAGTAGGATTCCCTTTTGTTAAGATTATTATTCCGAAAATAATGAAATATGAGATATTCGATACCATTTTTTAAAAGCTTGGTATCGTACTGTTATCTACGCGAAATAGTAATGACAAAACTTCATTGTATCGTTCTGGGATAGGGCAGAATAATAAAATTGAATGTGAAATTAGTTAAAGATACACTACATTACTAAACTTGACATTGGAAATGAAAAACAAGTGATGTGCGTGTCATCTGATAATAATTACTTATCTGTAAATGAAATTGATTACTACAGTGCGCTCATTATAACTGGAACCGTGATGTGATTGCTAGCACTGAATTTACAGTCATGTGTTTGGTAGTACTGTTCTGACAGTCGCCATTCTGAACTCTATTAGTATTGAAACTAAGGCCTACGCCATCCTTGACGGAAATTCCGACGCCGACCTTCCGTTGCGGTAAATCCGTTTCAGACGCAGAGGGCGAGCGGTCCGCGACGGAGCGACCGATCTTCCGCGTAGTGTTCCCGTTATTGGTCATTTCTATACAATAACATGTATTGGCGTTCCGCCGCGGATGATCCGCGACGAGTGGCGAAGGCCTAAGAAGTATTAAGCTGTGATCGCAAAAGGGTTAGCTAATCTGCCTAAAGTTCAAAGAACAGAGACAAAAAGTGGAGACTTCCTTACGACTAAAATATTTTTCGGGACTAATGTTGGGGTTTCGGGACATCACTTAAGTACAACCAAAATTAATAAAGTAAAACAACTATCGAATTCATTTCTTGTTTTAAAAAAAGAGTTGGCACAATTTATTGTTTTCAAAAAATAAAGTTAATCTCTTTATCTTCGTTTGCACGATGTAAGTAAGCGCGGAAGCTAATGTAATTTACATACCAGCCTTAATTATTATATAACTTTATTTCGGGACATTAGTCCCGAAAAAATATTTTGTCGTAAGACGTCTCCACTATGTCTCTGTTCTTTTTGGAACTTTAGGTATTTTAGCTCACCTTTTTCCGATTTCTGGTAATAAGTAAAATTTACATACCGAAACCACGCGGCCTGGTGTAGCGAGCTGTCCCGACGTCTGTCTCGTTGTGACTGCTCTAGTTGATGCTTCAACTGCTCTGCCGAGTCCACGTCACCTACTTCTAAAGCACGCTGGTCGGGCCTAGGAACACATGGCAAGTTAGTTACGTTGTTTCAGTTTACGCAAAAATAACAGGTAAATCATAATGATTTGTTTCTGTAAGTAGGTTTGTACAAACAGTTTTACGCGTCAATTACATTTTTTAAACTAGATGAGGTCGGCGTTTACTGTTTGACTACTCTGAGAAGAAAGGCCGAAAAAAAATTCAGAGGTCACAGTCTCTTTTCAAGTCCAGATATAATCTTGGTCAGATCATGTGAAGACCATGTAGATCGGTGTCTGAAATGGTCATTTGAGGAAAAAACCACACAGATTGAGTGGACGCAATTATCAGTAATAGTGCAGCTTAACTCCGAATTTAAGGAGCTCAACGATTTGACGAAAACAGTTTGGTAAAACGAGTAATGGCTGATACCGATAATTTACCTTCGATCTTTCCCTGCACAACAATATACACAAGAGGCGAGAGGCGTAGGTATGGCGATGGTGTGGCGCGGGCGTTGCGCCGAACCTTTCATATTTCATACAAAATGTATAGGAGTGATGAGCCGCGGGACATACACAGACGGCGGGTCGCGGTTGCCGCACCGTTGTCTTGCCCTCGCCACGATTCTTATGTATGTCCCGCGCCTTATGTACTAACAGAGCCATCTAGTAAGCTTTTAGAATGGCAATCAAAAAACAAAAAAAAAAAAACTAGAGACCTTGAAACTGAATTTTTCGGGCATAACGCTTTTTCTTTACGTGACGATTTATACCAGTCAACTCCTACGCAAGCCGCGTTAACGAACTTCGTTCCAAAATATTGCTTTAAGTCATATTACAAAATGACTAACGGCTGGAACAATGATGACGACAGTAATGTCGACAAATTTGTCTACATTTCTTTCTCATTTCTCCTTTCGCAGGTCTGCTGGAAGAAATTACTTAAGAAATAAGCAGTACTTTTGTACTCGTATCATAATCCTGTCGTATCTCTACTCTATGTATTTTACTGTGTGTACATAAATAATAAAATAAATAAATAAAATGACGGTTGGTAACTTGACGGTGTTTACCTGTGTCTGGTGTCTGTGTGGGGCAGTGTTTCTGGCATGGTGGGCTCCATTTCATTCAGCTCCATCGCAAACCGCGTGAACCCGTAGTACATCTCATGCTCCGGCGGCATCGCACCTACATAACACCCAATGATATTATAAGTAAAGAGGTAGATAGGTTTGTGGCGGTATCTACATCGCCACATGCGAACTCCGCATCAAAGACCTGCCGTTACACAAAAATCTTGACGTCACATGAATCCTGCATCGCGCAATTAAAGTTTACCGTGCAATGGATATATATACAAGAACCCGACATCAATCGTGGGGCAGTTGCCCGCCAGACACAACACCCGTCTGGTCGGTGGATCCTCCCTTTTCTATAGAGGATGAGTGAACTTTACACCCTGTGCCTCATACCCCTAAAGGTTACCTACACAACACACACACTATATTAGATGACTCGTGGAAGTAGGACGGCATGTCACAATAATCGGGAGCGAAAATCCTACTAATATTATAAATGTGAAAGTTTGTGTGTTTGGATGTTTGCTACTCAATCACGCAAAAACGGCTGAATGGATTTGGATGAAATTTGGCAAACAGATAGTTTATAACCTGTATTAACACATAGGATACTTTTTATCCCGATATTCCCACGGGATCGAGACTTACGCGGGTGAAACCGCGGGGCGCAGCTAGTAAGACATAATTATGTTGTCACCGAGTCTAGGTTAGCTATCTAGCACAGTTTTAACGTGCCACTTGCGGAGCACGTATAACATCTCACAACAGTGCAGGAAAGCGGCATGTCCTAGATTCAAGAATTCGATGAAATGTTACATTACGGCCTCACAAAGAGGAATGCCTGTGTCCCAACAATGAGTACATTATAGTATGATTTTGCTTATTATTCATTCATACTTCAAATCTACTTTTGTAAAAATTATGAGGTTGTAAGTGTGAATTTAAATAAAAATAATAAAATTATTAATATTACCTGGGAAAATAACTGAAATTGGGGTTGAATTAGTCACATATCATCACTCAGATGGTCTATGCTGACTAGTACGATTTCAAAAAAGATTTAATTTGATAAGTTGAAAAAATGAGATATCCAAATAAAAGTTTATGCTTCGGGAACCATCGTATATGTCCGGAAATACGAACTCGAAGCACATACCTTTTCTGGTTTATCTGTACTGTACTAAGATTTTGTGTGACAAAATGGGTCAAGATCCATGACATGGGATGGTCACACGTACGTAAGCACTTACCATCAGGTGCTGCTTGCTTGTTTGCATCATATTCACATAAAAAATAAATATATTAGTAACTACCCACCCCTGCTTCGCACGTTTTTACGACTTGACAAAACATCGAGATATATTTACTATACTTAAATGTAAGTTTAATATTAATCTATTATTCACATAAACCTTTGTGAATAAATTCTCTCAATAATGGTAAAAACCGCATCAAAATTAGTTACATAGTTTAGAAGAACAGCGCGGTCAGACACGAGATATAGTCATCAGATAGTTTAGGAACAGAGCACCGCGCCCCGTTAGCCTAGAGCATGCGTGCAGGGCTTCGGACCAGCGCCTAGAGCATGTGTGCGGTACGCACCGGGTCTCCACAGACAGCGCGCGGCGGGCGGGTCGCCCGCGTGCAGGGCTTCGGACCAGCGCCTAGAGCATGTGTGCGGTACGCACCGGGTCTCCACAGACAGCGCGCGGCGGGCGGGTCGCCCGCGTGCAGGGCTTCGGACCAGCGCCTAGAGCATGTGTGCGGTACGCACCGGGTCTCCACAGACAGCGCGCGGCGGGCGGGTCGCCCGCGTGCAGGGCTTCGGACCAGCGCCTAGAGCATGTGTGCGGTACGCACCGGGTCTCCACAGACAGCGCGCGGCGGGCGGGTCGCCCGCGTGCAGGGCTTCGGACCAGCGCCTAGAGCATGTGTGCGGTACGCACCGGGTCTCCACAGACAGCGCGCGGCGGGCGGGTCGCCCGCGTGCAGGGCTTCGGACCAGCGCCTAGAGCATGTGTGCGGTACGCACCGGGTCTCCACAGACAGCGCGCGGCGGGCGGGTCGCCCGCGTGCAGGGCTTCGGACCAGCGCCTAGAGCATGTGTGCGGTACGCACCGGGTCTCCACAGACAGCGCGCGGCGGGCGGGTCGCCCGCGTGCAGGGCTTCGGACCAGCGCCTAGAGCATGTGTGCGGTACGCACCGGGTCTCCACAGACAGCGCGCGGCGGGCGGGTCGCCCGCGTGCAGGGCTTCGGACCAGCGCCTAGAGCATGTGTGCGGTACGCACCGGGTCTCCACAGACAGCGCGCGGCGGGCGGGTCGCCCGCGTGCAGGGCTTCGGACCAGCGCCTAGAGCATGTGTGCGGTACGCACCGGGTCTCCACAGACAGCGCGCGGCGGGCGGGTCGCCCGCGTGCAGGGCTTCGGACCAGCGCCTAGAGCATGTGTGCGGTACGCACCGGGTCTCCACAGACAGCGCGCGGCGGGCGGGTCGCCCGCGTGCAGGGCTTCGGACCAGCGCCTAGAGCATGTGTGCGGTACGCACCGGGTCTCCACAGACAGCGCGCGGCGGGCGGGTCGCCCGCGTGCAGGGCTTCGGACCAGCGCCTAGAGCATGTGTGCGGTACGCACCGGGTCTCCACAGACAGCGCGCGGCGGGCGGGTCGCCCGCGTGCAGGGCTTCGGACCAGCGCCTAGAGCATGTGTGCGGTACGCACCGGGTCTCCACAGACAGCGCGCGGCGGGCGGGTCGCCCGCGTGCAGGGCTTCGGACCAGCGCCTAGAGCATGTGTGCGGTACGCACCGGGTCTCCACAGACAGCGCGCGGCGGGCGGGTCGCCCGCGTGCAGGGCTTCGGACCAGCGCCTAGAGCATGTGTGCGGTACGCACCGGGTCTCCACAGACAGCGCGCGGCGGGCGGGTCGCCCGCGTGCAGGGCTTCGGACCAGCGCCTAGAGCATGTGTGCGGTACGCACCGGGTCTCCACAGACAGCGCGCGGCGGGCGGGTCGCCCGCGTGCAGGGCTTCGGACCAGCGTCCCTGCAGGCGCAGGCGCGTTCCGCCGCCCGACACGAAGCCGCGCACCTCGTGACGACTGCTGGACCATGAGCTCGCCTTAAAATAAAAATAAAAAATAAAAGTTAGAAGTCCGTCGGAGGCGGAAGCAGGCTGGTGGTTAGGGCTGCAGATACCCTCCTCAGAACCCCCTCACAATGCGAGCCCTATCGAGGAGTACCACCTTCTATAGTATGTGTACATCCACCCTTAAGAAACGTCACGTAAGGCCGCAATACCGTTGTTACTGGATCCTACTAAGACCTACGAGCTTAACAGTCCCTACGACTCTAAGCCCTATAAGCCCTACAGCCCTAACCTACCATATACCTAGTATGTGATAAATGAATACATAAACACGTTCAGGATGTCTGCACCATGGGACCTAAGGTTACAGACGGATAGTAGACAGGAAATAAAGGTGACTTGGCCACAGTGAGGGGTAATGAGACAAGAATATAAAATACAAATCTGATTTATTTACAAACTAGCTTCCGTCCGCGGCTTCGCCCGAGTAGTATTTCGATAAAGAGTAGCCTATGTCCTTTCTCAGGCTCTTGACTATCTGTGTACCAAATTTCAGTTAAATCGGCAGTCGTTTTGGCGTGAAAGCGCGACAGACAGGCAGACAGAGTTAGTTTCGCATTTATAATATTAGTAAGGATTGTTACAGTTTATGTACTACTTTTTGTTAACACACACTAATACGTAAACTCTTTGTGTCCTATGCGTGTAAGATGCAACCAAATCATTATATTATCTGGGCCGCGTGTAAGCCGGCCGAGTGTTGAGTCAATGTCCGAAGGTAACATTGAACATTCTGGCGACTCTCAGGAACAGGACCCTATCTGGTACCGGTCTGGTATGGTCTGGCCTGGCCTTGTTCAGTTTGTTGTGACTGAGTGGGCACGCTGCGTGGTATGCCATACGGCTGCTGGGTTCCTCGGCCCTACCCCTATTTAATTTTAACCCCTTTAGAAGGTGACTTTTCAAAAATCTTTCCTTAGTGCCGTCACCTTTGTTATAAAATGAACTCTTGCGCAAAACTTCACGATTAAGCTGTGCGTTGTCTGACAGTGAATGAATGAATATAAGATTTTTAATAGTACAGAAGGCGCACTCCGCAATTTAGGTATGAAGCTACAAGTACGCGGCGGGCTCGTCTTGTCGGGCCAATTCAGTGATTGTAACGTAGTCAGAAGATATATGAGTTCCTCGATAAAAAGGTTGGCAACTTCTAGGTGAATATAACTGTAGGTAAGTATCGCTCTTTCCGCGGGGTCCGCTAGGACCGGTGCCTGCCAGGGTTGTGTTGTGTGATTTTGAAGAGTAAACCTTCTGTACTGTTCTGTGATATAACCAACAATGCCTTACCTTAATAAAGTTAAGTTTGCAGGTGATATCGGTTCCGTGGCAGGTGATGTGCATGTCTCCGTACTGGTCCACCCACCGCTGGCCGCCGAACAAGTTGTGGACGCAAGTCGTCACCTGTGAACAATGCAAAAAATGTTTGTAGATACAAATATCAGAATACAAGAACTTTAGAGGGTACAGGGGGTAACGTTCACTCAGCCTCTATAAAAAAGGGAGGATCCTCCGACCAGATCACCAGACGGTGTTGTGTCTGACGGGCAACTGCCACACGATTGATGTTGGAATCTTGTGTATATTTGATCGCGCGGTAAACTCTAATTGCGCGATGCAGGATTTTGTGTGACGTCAGGTTTTTTATGCGTAGTTTGCACGTGGCGATGTAAATGCCGCCACAGAACTAAATAAATTGTGATATGGGCAAGATAATTATAAACAAAGATAGATATCCGTTGTCTAGTGCGCGAGATTCCTTACAAGGGTGTTCACGATACGTATTCACATGTATTTGTTTTGGTGAATTTCTTTAAGTAGTCTGATAACGAACACCGTCTTCATCAGTTAAAAATATTTTGTGACGCGAGTGTTTTAAGAACTCATTTACAGAAGTAATATCATTTATCATTTACCTTATTCCAGCTATAATGGTCTCCAGTGCTCAGTAACCGGACATGCACCCTGCCCGTGGGCTGGAACTCCATGGACTTGCCCCAGAACTTGGTCTTGATGCGAGCCTCCTGCCAGAAGCACCACTTGCTGGACTCGGCGTGACACGCTGAGATTGGTGGGTGGTGGGATACCTGTGTGAAATAAGTTTGTAAATAAAGATTTGCCTGTGAAGACTCGGGGAGTGAACATTATTTTGATATATTGCCAGAATCACAGAAAAATACAGAAGGCATTTTAGGTATGAAGGTACAAGTACGCGGCGGGCTCGTCTTGTCGGGCCAATTCAGTGAGAGTAACGTAGACAGAAGATATAAGAGTTACGCGATAGAAAGAGATGCAACTTCTAAGTGAATATAACTGTAGGTAATTATCGCTGTACGACCTAAATTGCACTTTATTGTGTCGTAGCTAGTCGCCTTTTATTTTAATGATTTTGCGGCGTGAATCTTCTGTATTATTCTGTGCCAGAACGGTAAATGTGGATTTTTCAATATCCCAGAGACGCAGTGAGTTTTAGCTTATTTATAATGATAAGAATAAATAATCCCCTGTTGTTTTTTTTCTTGCGTATGATAAGTTATGAAATTAGCGTTACTTTGCGGAAATCAATGGAAGTAAAATGTTTTGTAGAAATATTTGGTCTTATTGTGGGATTAAAACTAAATATTTTTACATAACATTTTGCTTTCTTGGTTATGGATACAGACCACGGATATCGAGGGATATGGCTTGGAGGCGTGGTACATGTCACATGAACTTGGCCAACCTGGGTGTATATGCCCCTGACGACGGTGCGCACCGTGTATTCTATGTTTCCATCGAAACGTGTCACTATCATTTCGTATTTTTAGAAAATGCCGAATTGTTCCGTGCTTATTTGCAAAAATAGGACAATTACAACAAACCTTAAGACAAGTGGCGTGTCCTACTACCGATAAGTAAAACATCAAAGCATTCATTATAATATTCAAGGATTTTATGATGCATTAGTGGTGTGCAGCGCTGAGATATGGATATCGATAATTGTCAGTTGTTCTTACGGATTTATATAATATACTAACATTTGCTAATTAATCTATATTAATTAATTTTATATTATAAAGCTGAAGAGTTTGTTTGTTTGAACGCGCTAATCTCAGGAAGTACTGGTTGGCATTGAAAAATTATTTTTGTGTTGGATAGTCCATTTAACGAGGAAGGTAATAGGCTATTACATCATGCTACACTACTACCAATAGGAGCGGAGCATACATGAAAAATTTCCAAAAACGGGAGAAAACCTTTTTGAGAGCTTCCGTTGCGTGCGCTACGTAAACAGTTTAAGTTACGCAAATATCATGTATGATGAAATTGTTCCTCTTTAAAAGTTCTCAAAACAAAGTCCACGACAGCACGTCTATCTTTTAAGATTGACTCACTATAAAAAAATTTTAGCTAATCAAATTTGTTCGAAATTAATTCTTTATTTCCGAAGGAGTTTTATCAACATAATATTAACTCTAATTCAAATAAATAGTTTTAACATCAAGGGTATTTATGTATCAGTAAAATACTTTTTAATTCATTCGAACCGGTCATTTAATTTTGAAGTTATCACGAGTATAAAAATGCAATACGCGAACCGTTCGACGCCGGACGCCGCCGCCGCGCCGCCGCGACTTTCCCTACTCTAGAGAGGAGAGGATGGGCACTCGAGTAGACCATGACCTGGAATAGGACATAGGATACGTTTTATCCCTATATTCCCACGGGATCGTGATCGACCTACGCGGGTGAATCTGCGGGGCAGAGCTAGTATAAAATAATATTATTGGAATTTGTTTACTCCTTAAGAATCGATTTTCATATAAGGCCCCCGGAATGGATATTTTATGAGGAGAGAAATTTATAGAAGCGTAACACTTGTTTTATTCGTAAATAACAAGGAAAAAAATGTTAAAAAAACATAGTACATATTTTACGTTTCGATCTAGTTATTTCAGCCGTTTTTTTTTTGAGGTGTTATTATTATGCATTTTATTTCAGTTTTAAATGACTTTTGAATTATAAATTAGATTTTACTTAATTTAGTTTTAATTACGTCAAAATACGCCCAAAAATATTTCTCTTTTTTGCAGTCGGTTTTCATAATAAATATCCTGTTTTCATCGATAATTTTATCGATCAAATATTTATATCAACCCCTCTTCCCTAGTTGAGGCTAGAGTTGCTTGTGTGCGTACAGTCGCTGTATCTATACTTTTTTAATGCCCACCCGTTTTGAGCATGTGTGCATTAAATAAAAACAAATGTGTTACGGATACTTGGTTGTGTGAGTGCGATAAAAGCATAACGTGTGCAGTATGTATAGCTTTTGCTTTTGTGTGAGTTTCGGGAGTGGTTAAAAGGTGGCGACACTTGAACTTGACCAAATATAGATAGAAGGCATATCTCCGGATATCTATGATACAGACATTTAGCGCGTGAACATAAATATATAGTTTGAAATGCAGGCAACAGTGCAAACAGTAGAAATGCCAATTTTCTTTTTTTTCATCGTTCACCATGGTTAAGAAAAAAATTCTGATAAAAAGACAGAAACCAACCAAAAATTCCCGAAAAAACATGGTCAGTCTGCCGCTAACTATGTATGACCGACCTGCTCCGCAATGAACCGGAAGCCCTTGTCGTCGCGCACGCACTCGTAGGTCTCGGCCAGCAGCGGGTTGAAGGGCTTGGAGGCCGCGCGGTGCGCCGACGCCGCGTACGCGCTCACCGCGAACGCGCCCACCAGCGCCATGCGCTCCACTGCGTGCGCGCAGCCCGACGCCGAGTCCAGCAGCTCCGAGTACTCTAGTTCCTCGCATAGGCGCTGGGGGACATTTTGTACTTAGTTAATGCGATATCCAGATGACTTGCAAAAGTAGACTAACAAATAGCATTGTACTGTAAGCGAAAAATATCATTTTGTATATGGTGTTTTTGAGTTTTAGCGAAACAAAAACAATTTACAAAATACAGTAATAATATGCCGACTTGTTGCTCACAATATTTTGAAAATAATAACACTATATTGTTGTATTATGAAAAACAGTTGCAAATAAAATGACTAACATCATATAAGGTGGGTCCGCAGTTGTTGCCTTTTTTTTTTTTGAGGGTGGGATATCATCAAATGACTTCTCCCGCTCTGGGCGGAGCGGAAGGGCGTGTCAGACTTTTACTGACTAAAACCCACCCGTGTTCCTTCAGTTGCCTGTTGCCAAGGTCCCGGTATCCCTTTCGGACTATTCCGCAACCCTGGCAGGCATCGGTCCTAACGGACCCCGTCAGACGTGTTGACATCTCTTTTAAGGCGCGCGTGGTACACGACGCGCCATCGACCCGGGCCTGGTCCTTATCGGACGGCGAGCTACCCATTGCTCGCCGTCCGCAAGCCCGCGCCTATGGTGGCCGGGAATTCGCCTGGGATTCCCGACGCCCAGGGTGTCTCCAGAGGCGGCGGTAAGGGGCGTGAAGGCGCGAACTTTGCCTCTCCCTCACGCGTTCCGCCTCCTCCTTCGCGAGCATTACTGCTTCGCAGAAGGAGGTGACGGCTTTCCATGCCCTCTCGTTCCGTACCATGGCCTGGACCAGGGCCGGGCGCGAGAGGTCATTGCCGCCAATGGCCTCCACGCAGTTGTTGCCTGCGATTTACTTACGTTTTTTTAGATAGAGATAGAACATAGATTTGTTCCATATGAACAAATTTCTTATGAAAAAGTTCTTAGGGAACAAATCTAACTTAGAGATATGTATACATATCTGTTACAGTCGCGAATCATAATTTAGATCAAGATACAACCTGACACTGACCTACAAATTGCAAAAACGTAAGAAATTTTGAATTTCACGAGATACCACTGCGAATTTTTTGAGTATTTGATTCTAATCATTACCACACCGGTAATGATTAGAATCAAATATTCAAAAAAATACAATTGACATAAAACAACATGTTTTAACAAAAAAAAAAACACTTTTTAAGCCGACATGTCCTTTGGCGGCCAAAGGCCTCCCCAAATTAATATAATTGTCTCAACGAATAATAAGATAAATAAATATAACAAGTCCATACCTGCAACATATTGAGTGGCTCATTGATAGTGACCGGCATGGATATCTGACTCAGGTCCTTGCCGATGTTCTTGTAGAGCAGGTTCCACAGACTGGGCCCGCCCGGCGTGGGGCGCGGCGCGGGCAGGCGCGTGCGGCGCGACCAGCCGGGCCGCTCCGACGCGCGCAGCGTCACTTGCTCCGCGGACACTACTGGCGGAGGACGTGCTCAGTCAATATTATCGCTTTTTGGGGGAAGGTGCGAGGGGTGTTTGACTTTGGCTAAAGTAGTATAGAACGAGAGTTAGTATTAATATTATTTTTAATATATTTTGTGCATAATTTTTATGTGCCTTTATTGACACTAAAAACTTATTTTTTCTTTAAAAAAGTACTATTTTGACATAATACGATGTGAGAAAAAGTTTTCTATATTTATTTTATACAAAACAAAGTGTTATTATGATGTTTTTGTATAACGTTAGTGTTTTCTATGTTTAACAATTAATTTTTTTATTTTTTTTTGTGTTTTTTTTTAAGTTAAATTATTGTCAAACACCCCATTAAGGACAATGCAAACTAAGGATTTCTACGTTCAGCAGGTTTGTGGGATTGCCAATTGAATGAAGTGAGAAGGATTTTAGACGATAAGGGCTGAGAAAGAAAGAAAATATAGTAGTTTTAGATAGAAAGGTATTATAGCAACTGGCTTCCAAGATCAGTGGAAATGGACATGGATTAAAACAAAATACAAAACTATTGTCTGAAGGATCAACGTCGGATAGAAACTTGAAATATTATCCCTTTGACCGCCGCGTCAACTCTAAAGGCGCGGGCCCACCGCGGTGCACGGAGAGGCTACGCACGTGTATTAAGCTTCGCTTTGTAAGAAAATGTATGTGGTTGTGTCCACTGCAACCCACAGAGAGGCTACGCATGAATTGACGTCATTGATACATGCGTGGCTTGCTCGAATAGGCGGTTACATAGCTCAACGCTGTCGACGTGGGTCTACGTTTCCACTGGAGTACACGAATATGACCCACGACTATGTACAGCTCACTTATCGCAGTGAAGCCCGTGTCCGTGGATTGCAGTGGCACGTGCGTAGCCTCTCCGTGCGCCGTGCCACGCTATACATAGTCGTTGGTCATATTCGTGTACTTCAGTGGAAACGTAGACCCACGTTGTCAAACAAATTAATACACGCAGCTAAAATGCGCCGCGTGCTCGTGCACAGCATGCGCCGCGGTGGGCCCGCGCCTTAAACGTCGTTAATACCCACTAATGAGTCGTGCGCATATGCGAATGTGTGTGTAAGCGCAGGAGCTATCAGTACTGTCCGAGACAATGGCGAAGGCGGAATGTGTGCGTGTGTCATATTTATGCTGACGCTACTCGTTTCCACACATACTTCACAACGTGTTTGTACAATTGGTTACCACAAATAAAGCGCGCGTCGCTTCGTGAGATAAAAATACTGTAACATAGGTATGAGTGACAGAGATGACGGTCGAGAATTCGTTTTTAAAATTGGATGTGCCATATTAGCATCCTTGTACGGTGAAAAGTTAAACACGTGTTGTAAGAATAGTCCAGGGATAAGGCATCTAACAGATGTTAATGACCATTTATTGTTATTATACTGAAGAAGATGGAAAAAACAAATCATTTAAAGAAAGGTCATGAGGACTCATCTACCGCTTTACTCACGATTTCCATTGAAAAAGCTCGCTTGCTATTAATACACGAACGGTTAGTGAAGCTACACACACAAGTACAAACTCACTCGCACCATCAGAGTTGTCGGAGCTGGCCGAGCCTTCCTCGCTGCTGAGGGACCCGGCTTCCGATGAGGAGTCGCCTTCGAGCTCGATTACCCCGGACTGGAAAATGAATTAAACATTATCAGCATTTGACAATCAGGCAGTATGGACAGCCGAATTGGCAGGTTTTATTTTGTTTTCTAATGCTACTGGTTTGCAAATTTGCTGATTGCCGTGTTGTTGGAAATTGATAAATTCTGGATTCCTGTTACATGTTCAGGGGCTTGGGTAGGGAATTCCCTCTCTTGGCATAAAATTTTATGGCATATTATTGTTTGGCATAACGTTTTCGCATATTGCTTTGCATTGCCTATATTGCAGAAAATCAACATTCACATTAACAGTTTTCGAATAAGTTAAGAATCTCTGCGGTCATGTGCTGTCGTTTTCAATATAATTTATTAGATATAATAGACGTATATCTACGTCTATTGTATTTTATACTGGATATCCGTAATGTCACACCTGAATCAATTAATTATCATCTAACTAATATTATAAACGCGAAAGTTTGTTAGTATGAATGGATGGATGTTTGTTACTCTTTCACGTAAAAACTACTGAATGGATTTTAATGAAACTTTACAATAATATAGCTTATACATCAGAATAACACATATGATACTTTTTATCCCGATATTCCCACGGGATCGAGACTTACGCGGGTGAAACCGCGGGGCGCAGCTAGTAATTTATAAGTACAGATAGTGCCAATTGCCATCAACGAAAACGCGCCCCACTCCGCGATTACTGTACTGTAAGCTATACTTTAGTACGGAGCGGAGCGCGGCGCGTCTTCGTGGTTGGCACTATTCAAAGTTTGGTGTGATGCGCAGCGGTTTGACCTAACTCCTCTACTGCTCATGATATTAATAAAAAAATAACCCTAACACGTGTGACTCCGGAGCTTTAATTTCTCTGTCTGTGGTGTCTTGTTTATACCTTTTTAGTCGTAGTTGGGTTTTAGTTTATATTACTTTTTTTTTTTTATTCTTTTTGATGAGCACATTTCAAAAATATATAAAACCATTATATATTTTTGAAATGTGCTCATTAAGCCCTTTCATTTGATACCCAACACGATTTAACAATATTTTTTTTTTTAGTTCCTTACTTTATGTCATCTAGAGGGCGCCATTTTTAATTTAATGTAACGTCACATAGCCTTTAACCAGCGGACGATCAAGACGCGTCCAACGATACCTCATTTGTCAAATTGTGATGAGTCGTTTATAAAATATGAGGGAACAGATGAACATACATACATACATACATACCGGTAAAAATCATAACCCTCCTTTTTTCTTCGCCGTAGTCGGGTAAAAATGTAAGTAGTCTTTTACGGACGAATCCATTCAAGAATACAATCAACCCCACGTAAATAGTAACAGTTTGTGAGCATCTTCATATTATAGCAGTACTAGCGACCCGTTCTTGCTTCGCACGGTTTTGTGGACTTGACACAATATCGAGATTTCTTAGTTATATTATGTAACTTTAATATTAACAAAAAAAAAAAACACACCTGAACCTTCCGGAATAAATTCTCTTAACGATAGTTAATTGATTCAGGCGTGACTTTGCGGAAATCCATTATAAAATACAATAGACGTAGATATATTTAGTAACCAATTCCGCTTGACTATTCTTCAAGAGTCCTAAAAAACCCTGTAAGAAATCGACACGTGTTTCACCTCTCAACGAGGCATCCTCAGGATGACGATTGACCAATTGCAAACCAGAATTGCAATTGGTCGATTTGATTCACTTTGCGTCCAGCGCTCAGTGTGGTAACACGTCGCGTTCTGGTTTGCAATTGGTCAATCGTCATCCTGAGGATGCCTCGTTGAGAGGTGAAACACGTGTCGATTTCTTACAGGGTTTTTTAGGACTCTTGAAGAATAGTCAAGCGGAATTGGTTACTAAATATATCTACGTCTATTGTATTTTATCTCTTAACGATGGTGAAAACCTCATCAAGCTGTTGCATGGTTTAGAAGAACAACGCCGACATACAGATAAACACGAAAAGCGACTTTAATTAATAATATATATTGGGCAGATTTCGCAATTCAAGCCTATTTGATTTACGGTTTACTATACTAATGACACATTGTGACAATAGGAAGGAACCCTCACCTCATCGGCAGCTATAATCTCCGTGGGTTTCAAGTCCTCATGCTCTTCAGCATCGAAGAACTCAGAGGCGGAGACACAGGAGGAACTGTAGCTCAACGACTGCTGAAACGGACGGTTGTTCGCCTGCCGGGGAGACATAGGGGTCAACTGAAACAAGAATTTTAATATGATGATATTTTAATATGATTTTAAAGAAAGAATTAACGTTTATTTGCGGTAAACATGACGCAATAAAAAAATAAACAGAAGAAAAAAAAAAAGTGGGGGGAAACATGCGTCACATCCTCGTAAAACGGTCATCGCTCAGCATTATGCTGCGACCCTATGCAAGACGAGCCTTCAGCGACAGCCGGCGCCGACGTAATGATGTCGACCGGTGCGGCAAACTATTATTAGGACGCGGACCTGGTAGGTTTAGGCCGCGCTCACTTTGGATATGTTTTCGTACGAATTCCATTCGTGCAGAAACGTACGAACACGCACGAACATTCCCGACCTTCTGAGTACTATGAAAGCGCTCACACTGCGCGCGAGTTAGTCGTACGTATACGTACGTGCAAGTCCGACGTCCGAAATCAATCCGAGCTTGTTGGGATTTATTACACGTTCGTGCGTTCATCATCAATAATGGATGTAGAAAAGTTAATTAACTTGGTTCACGGGCATAAATCTTTGTGGGATCAAAGTGATTCCAGTTATCACTTACGTGACATTCAGCGTAGGGCATGGCGTGAAATATCCGAAAAAATGGAAAAATCTGGTGAGTAAATTTATATATTTTATTTTATGATAAACAGATAAGTATTGTCTTAAAATCAATATATCTCTATATTATAATATATAATCTATATTCTACGATAACGAGGACAGCGTCGCAATCTACGGTTTAGAAGATGATTATCCAAAAGATAAAAATTATTCATCGCAGCAAAGATGACTTCACGTATGCGCTAACACCGGTACTCTGTCTATTTGACGGAGAAAAACGTATTCAGTGTGCGCACTCAATTCGTACGAACAGTGTTCATACGTTTACGTACGATATAATTCGCATCCAAAGTGAGCGCGGCCTTAGTCTCTGCATCACCTTAAGGTTGACTGGTAGAAAATGCCTCAGGCATTAAGTCCGCCTTTGTACAGTATTTTTTAACTTGTGCATCATCATCTGCCTAGCCTTTTCCCAACTGTGTTGGGGTCGGCTTCCAGTCTAACCGGATGCAGCTGAATACCAGTATTGTACATGGAGCGACTGCCTATCTGACCTCCACAACCCAGTAACTGGGTAATACGATACCCCTTGGTTAGACTGGTTGTCAGACTTTCGGGCTTCTGACGACCCGTAACGACTGTCAAAGATTAACGAATGACAGCCGGGACCAACGGCTTAACGTGCTTTCCGAGGCACGGAGGAGTCTCGACATGTGAAAATGGTCACCCATCCACGGACCAACCCCGGCAAGCGTAGCTTTACCAGATGGATCGACCCGAGCGGCTGTTACTACTTAGCCACGAGCTCCTCCTATTTTTTAGCACAAGTTATTTTTTAACTTGTGCATAAAGTTTTAATAATAAATAAATAAATATTTGGTAAGGTAAGAAATAAATAAAATATGCTTTATGCTTAAGCGATAGTAACAGTTTAAGGAATATTGCTAAGTAAACTTACAGGATCTGAGTTGGCTCCGACAGAGGAGATCTCTGCGAGGTCCGACGCGTCGTGGATCCGCGAGAGGCGCGTGCGCAATTCTGTGCGGAATACTTCACTCGTCATTATTTACGTTACGATGGTGCTAATTGTACTAGCGGTTAATTGGAAAGTGGTTGTTACTATAGCCTGTTCTAAAAGTATCTGATAAAAGTGTAAACACTGTTCAGGTTAAATTCTTACACAATCACTCACTAAAAGGTATTAGTACACATTAATCTGTATTCAGAAGGTTTCAACTTTATATCACAACACTTTTTCCAAGAATTATTGTTTGAATAACATTATTAAATTTGGGATTTAAAAACATTAACGAAAATTGAGGTTATAAAATTAAACTCCATTTTCAAATGAAAAACAACTTCGGGAAGAAATTAAGAAATCAAATCAGAGCACTTAATTTGTAAGTGGCACTACAAATTAATTAGCATCAGCAGGTACGTTGTCTGATCTATCTACACTAATATATTATAAAGAGAAAAGATTTGTTTGTAATTATTATAAATAAACTCGTAGAGTTTTATTCTTTCACCAGTAGAATGCTATATTATCATTTATCACTGAGTAACTTAGGCTATAATTTATAAAGATGTCACGCGGGCGAAGTTAGTTTGTTTACATTTTCATTAGACACTTTTGGAACAGACATTATGTGTATAGAAAAAGGTGATTTTCGTCTTGAAAGAATTTGAAGAAATAGTAGAATCATAACCCGTCCGGGTTAAGATTCTACAATTTTTTGACGAAGTAATATTGGATTACAAAAGTGAAGGTCTGTTAGGGACTATTTTAGGTCGACGAAGGTGCAGTGAGATTGAGATACTGGCATATGTGCACATATCACCGGGTCATATACCGGGTCCGGTTGAAAACCAGCGTCAGGCACTAGTTGTCTGGCATTTTAGCTGAACTGGGCCTTTTTGGCACAGCCGTGAGGCACACTCCCCTGATAATGTCCTACTTTACCTTCTCATTTGTTTCTTTATTTTTATTTTGTTATCTGCTGTATATTATGTATATTGTGTGCCTTTTAGTCTGTGCTGAATAAATGTATTTTCTTTCTTTCTTTCTTTCTTATCAGCAATATAGGCTTCCTCGTTGGATTAGTGGTCGCAAGCGCTATTTCTGAGCATTTTGTGTTCGATGCCCGGGTCGGGCAAAGTTTTATTGGGTTTTTCCATCTGGAATTGCTCAGTAGTAGCCTGGAGTCTGGATTCGTGCCCGGTTGATGGCAATAGGCTCGCCCCCTATTACATGGGACTTAAACATAACTGGTGAAATGTGAGTGTACTATAGGTACACCTCTGCCTAACTCTTCATGGTATATGGCATGATGTTATGTAATGTAATGATAGATTATTTAAATTGATGCCTTTGAACATTTTGTTTCTGAGGGTTAGAGGGTAAAAAAAAAACCATTTCTCTTGTAAATACAAAACATTTTTAAAGTTTAAAATCAAAACAGGATTTAAGTAAGTATAACTTCATTTGTATCTTACTAATATTATAAATGTGAATGTTTGTGTGTTTGTTACTCAATCACGCAAAAACGGCTGATTAGATTTGGATGAAATTTGGCAAACAGATAGTTTATAACCTGGATTAACACATAGGATATTTTTTATCCCGATATTCCCACGTGAACGAGACTTACGCGGGTGAAACCGTGGCGCGCAGCTAGAATTTCTATTAATCTATTACCGCCCGCGCACTTCAGTTGGCATGAAAGCAGTTGCGTGTGTCGTAGCTCCGCTTATAATTCGTCCAAAAACAATTACTGACGAATGTTTGCTAGAAATGTTTGTGCGCGGCAGGTAGACAGAAGCGTTCGCGCGCGGCAGTTGATCAAACACAGCGCGGCACGTCGCGCAATGTTTGGACACACGTTTACGCGAATGGACATTCAATTTATGTCACCAAATCAAAGCCCTGTTATATTACAACCTATCTACGTTACGTATAATTCAGTCTCACCGGAATTTTGTTGCAGCGCCGTGCTGAGGTTGGTGCGCAACGCCGCCATCACGGCGCCCGGCGGCGACGACGACTCCGCCGCGTCCATCGCGGCCCGCAGGCGCCCGCGCTCGCATATCTGTGCAGATGGTGATGATTTGATGAATATTTCAATGGGAGTTTGTTGATATGATAGATGTGCATTTGTTATAAAACTGCGTACAACCCGTGCGCATTAACATGGCACCTGGCTTGGAACTCAATACTCCCCCCGCTACCCGCGCCGCGATCCGCGGGGCGCGGGGGGAGGTACAAACGTCATTGACTCAGGTGCCATGTTAATGCGCACGGGTTGTACGTTGCATGAGTTCGAACTCGACGCCTGTGACGTGGCATTCTGACAGTCACACCACCAGGCTACCACTGCTTTTTATTCTCCTTGATAGAACATGGACTCTATTCTCCCCAGGGTCTTTATGATACTAGCCCTAAAGTCAGTTCAGACCGCGACGTGAAGCGACGCGACGCTGCGCGCACTTTTTAACAATTATCGAACTTATTTTCTTCACGAAAAGGTATAATTTCAGTGAGAGGGTTGACACGTGTCAACGTACGCTGAGATGCGCGGTGCTACGCAGCGCGTGTAACTTATTGTGTAGTAAATAAATTCGATATTGTATCGGATCATGAAAAAGTGCGCGCATTGTTCGCGTCGCTTCACGTCGCGGTCTGAACTGATTTTAGGGCTTAAAGACCCTTGGGAGAATAGAGTCCCCGTTCTGAACCCTCGGTCTAAACTGACCCTTAGCAGAACTAATAACTAAACACTAAACTCACCAGTGTAGACACAACAGTCTTCAAATTCCCGACTAAATCTTTAGCCAGAACCGTGAAGTCTTCCCTCAACTGAAGATCAGGCGTCAGACTGGTCAAGGAAGCAGGTCCTGGTGCCGTGTTCAGGGTTTCAGCACCAGGTAGCGACTGTGGTCGAGCCGCGGCGCAAGCTGTAAGTCAAGAGTAAGTGAACTTATGATGATAATGAAATGGTTGAATGGATTGAGTGAAGTTTTTGATTGGTTGGGTACTGTAGTGACAGCTAGAAAACAGGTTTATTAACGTGCTGCTGATGTGGAGCTGTGGGTCAGTGTAGTCATCCAATGTTTGCGCAAAAACTGCGCTTCTGAACTTTTTTACAGTTATGAATTCAATGGAAACCGTTCAGCAAAGACGGCGCGTGGAACTTTAGCACAAGTGCACATGGTGTCGTTTCATTTGTTGTGGCGCAGAGCGTAATTTCTGCGCAAACAGTCAGGACATAAAACTGCACAGAACAGCTCTCTTGTACAAAATTTAAGGAGGTCTAGAGTCTAGACAAAGTATTAAGTGAATAATAATGGGGGTTATCTGTTAAATATGGCATTAATTTACAGTACGCAAGTGATATGGGGCTAAAATAACGCAGTAGCGAAATTCGAATATAGTATACAACGTGCCGCTACAATGGCGACATTAATTTAACACACGGATAAGGCTAGTGGCCAGTAATCATAAAAATTATAATAAAATAAAATAATTAATTAAAAAAAAAAAAAAACAAACTAACTAAATAATAAAACATAACAAACAGTGAGATAACTCTGTGTAAAAGATTCATTCATAAAGCTACCTACCAGCTGGCTTACGTTCTATCGGTCCGACCCTGTGACGGCATATTTTCTATGGTATGAGATATTATATAAGATGGTAATTTAGAAAATTGAAAATAAAACAATAAATATTAACGTTTAATGAAATTAAAATATTACGTGTGTTAAATTAATGTCACCATTAAAGCGGCACGCTGTATTACATGTAGGGACTCAATAAATACTGTAATATATCAAAGTAGAAGCATTTCTTTGGTTCGTGAAGCAACACATGCGTCAACAAGGTTTTGAAATGGAGGTGTTCGTTGAATTGTGATATTGTATTTAAATATACATTTTGTATTTATGAAATGCTTTAACTACTTGTGATTTATAAATCCAATATCATTTTAAAATCCCATGCGTTATAAGAAATCTTGATAGGTATGAAAACAGACGGCCTAGGTCGAAGAATATCTAGTATACCACTTTAAATGGGTGCTGTTTAAGGCAGATTTTAGCATGACATGAAGCTCACAGTATATACTCAAAAAATGACTTAGCTCGCCCCAGTTTGAAAGCATTGTAATATTATATTTTAATGCTCAAACATTAAAATGTAAATATTAACGATTTAAAAATTTACAACGTATGAATTAAAACTTAAGTGTCTGTCTTTTTCTAAATGGCAAGCGTTCTTAAGGGCCCACCCTACCTCAAATTGCTTAGCATGCATCCTCCGTTATGCCGAAAATACTGCAGCATTCATTTTGAAATAAATATATTATGTTAAAGTTGAGGATTGATGCTAGGTCCTATGTTTGACGAAAACACGATTACTTACATAAAATTTTCTCTATAGAAAAAAAAATCTAAGTTACCTCTAAACTCGAAACATTGCATAATAACTGAACAAATATAAAGCAGTACCCTGTTTATCAAAACTTACAAGCCTTGTATGACCAAGTGACATTATTTAGTTCACAAGTACTTATATTTTCACACTTTTATTCGTGATTTTGTTTATCAAAAAATAATTTGTAAGTTACAACTTGTAGAAAATCATAGCAAATCCTGAGTGTCCGGCGACTCTCTATTCCGTCTTACAAGTTTACAAGTGTCGTGCTTAGTACCGCAATAAATGTTTAAATTCCATTTTTTTTTTATGTGATCGAAAGAGAGAGATGACCTGATGCCCGTGTCCCAGCAGTGGGAACATTAAGGCTGATTATGAATATGGAGATGAGCTATTAATTTAACGAAAATTAACATTCTAGGTAACTTGTGAACGTGTAGACTTGTAACTTTTGATAAACAGGACCCAGGTTTTAAGTTTCTTTTTAATTACCATTATTTTAAAATTAAGGCCGCGAGTAGTATGGTGCGAGCGAGATAACTGAATTTGAGCTGAGGTAGTAGGCCCTTAGAGATCGTTCCCACTTATCTTAAAAATTTAGGACAAGCGTAGTGATGAGGCTTATGCTAAGACCAACATCTAGTAATAATTCAAAAGTTTTTTATGCCGTTATTTTTCAAACTTTATGTAGATTTTAGCCTGCTCTGAGCTGCATCAGATATTTCGAACTCCCTGTATCAGTACTTAGTATAAATGACTATAAAGTCATAGGCTGTCGAGAGAATGCATGCCTGACATTATTACTACTAGAAATTGTCCAAGTGACAGGACTTGGACAATGTCTAGTAGTAATAAGGATCAAATTCGCAAAAACATATTTATTCGTATGAAACTTACAGGTGTCAAAAACGCATTCTCTCGGCAGCTGGACTGTAGTTACTTGGGAAGTATACAAAAGGTCACTGTTGGCGTATAGGAAGGTCAAAACCTAAGTAGGCGATACAGCATGACGATTTAACACACAAGGGGACGCGAATCTACACGGACAGAGATTGCATACAAATTAAAATAATGTTGTACACACGGCTACACATTTCCAGTTTATGCTGTGCTCGCATTGTATAGGATTTCCGTACAATGCGAGGTCAGCTTATACTGGAAATGTATAGCTTGATGTGTAGCCGTGTACTACGATTTTGTTTGCATGTTGCGTTTGCGTCGCATAGCTGGTGTCGTAGTCCGAAGTGAATTAACAGCTAACAATCGATGAATGATTTCCGATATATTCCCTCATCAAATAAAACGTACTCGTGTACGTTAAATTTAATGCTGAAAATTCAATGATCAATAATACAACTGTGGGGATTTACATCTAATGGCAAATTTTTATGAGGAAACAAACGTATTCATCTGTTTTCTCCTTAGTTTATGATACTATTGAATTGAATGCGCGGCGAGGCGGGTGGCAGCGTTGGCTAATGAGCAGCGGGACGCCGCGTCGTGTGCGTTGATGAATGAGCAGCGGGACGCCGTGAGCGTTGATGAATTAGCAGCGGGACGCCGTGAGCGTTGACGAATTAGCAGCGGGACGCCGTGAGCGTTGACGAATTAGCAGCGGGACGCCGTGAATTTTGACAATTGAGCAGCAGGACGCCGTGAGCGTTGACGAATTGGCCGTTCATTCGTCAACGCTCACGTCTGCCCCCGTCTCGCTACGCACATCCAGACGGCGCGGTACAGTGGTTTCGATCCAACTATAGTCGAAATATTTTTGTACAATAATAAAATGTATACCACTGCCATGTCCCTATGTTTTTGGGGTAATAATAATAATAATTTCAGAAAAAAAGAATATTTCTATATCATTAACCGGGTAGAAAACAGGGGAAGGCGTTTGAATGGAAGGAACGCCAACGTCCACGTGACCACGTTTCCTCAAGAGGTGGAACTATGTATATATTGCACATTTTAGAGTCCCTGCTACAACCGAGCAAGATAAATAACAAAAATAATAGACTCACAGTAACGATGGATTTCTTCTCTTAAAACTTGCACAATGTATTTGCAGATGATTCTGGCTAGAGGCACAAATATACCGTCACTTTCTTTAGGCATTCTTTTCACTTTATTTATCAGGAAAATGTAAAGTTCTTGAAATAGTTCAATCTAATGATGGAAATTTTATTAATATAATAATAATATTATTTCAGAGAGCATGTTACGTATAGTTTTATAGTAAATTTTAACTCATATTTTGTTCAAATAATTACATCTCCATTGATATTAATTCACAAACTATTTCACAATATTGATTACGGCACTATTGTTCTAACATCACGGAAAGTACTGGCGTATTATGATGACAAAGCGACCCATTTAGATTTTATTGAACTCCATTAAAAATAGACTTTATCTTTACTACATAAGGTTGATATTGTAATGTTTAAAACAAAGTACTAGGATGTTGTAGGTATATTCAGATAATTGATAATAATCTGAGATTCTGTTTATCTTCGATGAAGTAAAGCGAGAGATAAGTGTCAAGGCTGTTAGTTTCTTATGAAATCTTCTTGTTTCTTATGACTTTCAAATCTTATGTGTTGAGACATAAGGTCGAAAGTTGATCAATCTGATTTGGGTTACTGATTTTATTGTGTCACTTGTGTAAATCTGAAAGGGTAAGCTATAAAAGTAGTTTGGACTCAGAAGAATTCCATCAGTGATTCATAACGATTCTCGAACTAATCACAACCGCGAACTGTCAGTTTGAGTTTACTAAAACTCTTATTCCAGGTTTCCCAAACGTAAATTAGGATTCAAATCTGCTGTAAAACTCCACGTATCTCTCATTTTTGATGGAATATGATAACAGATCAAAAAGATGAAACCTTTTTATCCTTCTAGAATCTTACCCTATAACATGGCTTGATTTACGAAATAAAACTTCGCCGTTTTAACCACGTATTTTCCCCCCTATCTCCCTAAAAAACATATATAACTATCACAGTGAGGCACATTCATAGCTCCATCAGCTAAAACCATGCACTATACAGGGTGTAAAAATACCCATCACATGGCCGTTATATATATGCTTTCTGTACATCAAAATAAGCAACACTGGTGAAAATTATTCCTGGCAAACGACTTTTATTTTACGACAGCGCCAATCCGTTGCGCTTTTGGGTGTACGCAAAGGTATAAAATATTTAAAGTTAAGTTGTAACATTTAAAACTTGTTTTCGTGAAAAATATGTAAAAAAAACGCTGGAACTTTAACCTTCAATATCTCCGTAACCAAAAGGTTCCCAGATATAGTCCAGTACAGAAAAAAAAACACAGTAACAGAGAATATAAGTGACACTTGGCTTTGTTAGCGTCTTTTTACACCCGTCATACAGCTAGCGAAGTGAGTGTTGTATATACAGACAATGCGATGCGCTCGATAAGGGACAAGGGGGGTACATAACGTAAAATAAAAACAGTCTTACGAACTAAGGTGGATGCCAGAAATGTTGAAAGAAACGCTGGAACGAGAAGAGAAGAGAATTTAATATGTAGTCTTTTGGGAAGTGCATTTTGTGATGATGTACACTGACTTTCATATCTTAGTACCACACTTTTAAAATTGCAATTTCTAAACTGTAGAAGCGCAATTGACAAAGGCGATATGAAATAAAAAACGTTTGATAGCCATTTTCATCAGCTTTCTTGTAAATTATATTTTATTATACATAAGTAACGTTTTTAACTTAAACCAAAAAATTGCAATTTTTAACTTACTGGCAAAAATTTCAAACAACATTTATAACTACAGTTTTATGCCTTATTTACATTTTTTTTTGACACCTTGGCTTTTGTCGATCAAGAAATAACTGTAAAAACAGAAACAAAAACAAGAGTTTTTTTTTGGATAAAAGTTTTTTTTTGCCATTCCTTAAAAGACGGTTATCGGCTATAAATATTTTTGATTTTTTTTACTTTTTGTAATCCTTTTTATTTCGAAAACATATGTTGTGTAATTTAAAAGTTATTGCAATTTGAAAAGTGTGGTACTAAGTTTTGACGGCTAGTGTAGCTATGTAGCTCGGAACCCTACGGTTACTATGAGGTTATGGTGATTGATTTAGAAGGTATAGTTTTTAGATAGTTTGTTAAATTATGAAGAGACATTTATGAACGTTGAAAGACACTCTTAAATATTTAGATGGCTCTTGTATGCAACTGTTCAGGCATATTGCAACATCAGAGAATTGGGAAATAAAAAAATCGAAGTTTTTTAAAAAAGGTCACAATTACGTTGTTGGTCCTAAATAGAATTTAGTACAGTCAAACAAGCTATTTGGTATACAGGCAAAATATATTCCCGCTACACTGCTAAAATTTGTTCTGATTGTGTGTGTAATTTAACTTTTGGCTTAGGAGAGTGACGTAAAAGGATTGTTGACTACTGAGAACACTCACAAAATTGTTTAAAGTAGTTGCAAGTTATCTGCCTGTAGACCAAATAGCTTGTTCGACTGTACCTACCTTTCTGGAGTTCCTTGGGGAAAAACTCTATAAATGGAAGTATTCTTTTTCTAGTACTATTTGGCATAAGCTGTCAAAACTCAATGCGAAGCCAGTTACCTTTTTGACTGACGAAAAAAAGAGGATATTGTGTTCTCAAGTCGTTTATTTTTCCTACTTAGCCTAACTTTATATTATTGCATACAAGAGCCACAAGTTACAGAAAATGGTTTTATTTATTTTCTAATACTTTTAACTTGTTTATTAACTTTCATTTTGATTCGTCATTTCATGCTTTAGTTGTACAGCAATAAATCAGCGAAATAGCTTTATCCTTGAAGCTATTACTAAAATGCATCTTTGTCATTCTCAATATTCGCTGTATATCATCAAAATTGTTAGCAAGAAAGCATTCATCACCATTCTATTCATCAGGTCTACTTACATCACAAATCATTTAATGCATTTAACGCTAACCGTTCTTAAAACATCATTATGTCGCTGTCAACTTAACACAGAAATATTAATCTATACAAATATATAAAATTGAAGTCTGTTTAATTAAAGTTAGCAACTTAACAAAGAAATATTAATCTATACAAATAAATAAAATTGAAGTCTGTTTAATGAATGTTAAGTGAAATGCATTATTTTTGTCTGTCTGTTAGTTCCGTCTAATCTCCGAAACGGCTATACCGATATTGACGGGACTTTCACTGGAAGATAGCTATATGTTATAAGCAGACTTAGGCTACGTTTACACACGGGCAACAGCTAGTAGGTTTTAAAAACATTTAGCGCTAAATGCATTTAGTGATATGTGGTGCAACTTGGCCTATGTTTATTATTGTTTTAGTCATGAAACGGAGATGAAATGCCTGTAGCACCAACTCTACGGGAAGAGCCTCACATGCCTAGCCTAATGTCAACGTGCAAGTGATAGGCGCCATCTTGTTTTGTTTTTTTTTTCAGAGCCATGCCAAGGCGGCGAATCAATTCACCACAACTTACCGATTTCGTAAAATCCTTGCAAAGACATAAGTTTCAAAATAATTATTGTTTTTGTGAACAAAAAAATAATAATTTTATTGGAACAATTTACTTCACAATAAACGAAAATAATAATTTAAAAAAAAACATGATTGTGTATACAATATAGGTATGTACATTGTTAGTAAATATTTCTGATTATTCTCTTGGTATTTTTCGGTTAGGGATGTACAAGGAGTGGATTCGGTAGGATTCCTAAAAATAAAATGTTTAATCACATTTAGAATTATTTTGTTTGAGGATATGAACAGTAAAAGACCAGAATAGTTCCTCCGTTCACTATTTCGGTCATATTTCCTTTTCAAAAATGTCATAATATTATGACATTTTACACCGTACTGGGTTGTTAATTGATTCAGGCGTGACTTACAATAGACGTAGATATATTTAGTAACCTATTCCGCTTGACTATTCTTCAAGAGTCATAAAAAACTCTGTAAGAAGTAAAAGTAAGTAGTAAGCCCCTTATCGCGCTTATCGCACTGATAACGATTCTAGCCAATTGGCGCCAAGCAGCAATCCTATATAAGTGGGGGTGACGGGCGATTTGATTCACTTTTGGGTCCACCGCTCGGTGTGTTAACACGTCGCATTCTGGTTTGCAATTGGTCAATCGTCATCCTGAGGATGCCTCGTTGAGAGGTGAAACACGTGTCGATTTCTTACGGGGTTTTTTATGACTCTTGAGGAATAGTCAAGCGGAATAGGTTACTAAATATATCTACGTCTATTGTACCGTACTAGGTTTGCGGTGCGGTTTACGGCCCATATAACCCCAAAGTAAATAATAAATAAATAAAATAACTCTTATTTCAGACAACATTACAAGACCCATTGTTTCCCCGAAGAGTTCGGCTGAGGAAGTCCCATGTAACAGGGGGCGAGCCTATTGCCATCAACCTGGCACAAATCCAGACTCCGGGCTGCCACTGAGAAATTCCTGATGGAAAAACCCAATAACACTTTGCCCGACCTGGGATTCGAAACCAGGAGCTCACGCTCAGCAGTAGCGCTTATGACTACTAGACCAACGAGGCAGTCAAGTCAGGTATTTCAGACAACTTAGTCCATATTAGTACTATCCAAGAATACAGCGCTACCTACTTTAATCATTTTCAATTACATTATATGCTAAAATTATACTTAAAACAAACTAGCACTTTGCCGCGACTTCGTCCGCGTGGATTTCGTACTTTCCTCTAAAAATTTCAACAACCCCCTCCACCCCCTTTGAAAGATAGTTTTCGAAAATTAATACTTACGAACTTTATCATTTATTTACAATCATTACCCCTTAAACTTAATTTACACCCTGTTAGGAGCTGATTTTTGAAAAAACCCGAAACGTGTGCTTTTTTATTTTTAGTGTCCGTACCCAAAGGGTTTTACGGGACCCTATTACTAAGACTCCGCTGTCTGTCTGTCTGTCCGTCTGTCACCAGGCTGTATCTCATGAACCGTGATAGTTAGACAGTTGAAATTTTCACAGATGATGTATTTCTGTTGCCGCTTTAACAACAAATACTAAAAAACAGAATAAAATAAATATTTAAGGGTCTCCCATACAACAAACGTGATTTTTTTGCCGTTTTTATAGATAATGGTACGGAACCCTTCGTGCGCGAGTCCGACTCACACTTCGCCGGTTTTTTATTGTACTGTACCTAGTTTCGAGATAATCCGACAGCGCGTTAATAAAAATAAAGGAAATTATGTTTTTGTCTGATTCTATAATGCAAACTTGATTCCGATCTTTTTACTGTCCATATCCTCAACAAATAGCATGAGAAGCCACTAACACACACACAGTTCTAACACTCACACATGTACACACATAATGCATAAAGTATATAAACTATAGTATGATATATAATGTGTCTTACCTATGGGCAGGGAGGCAGCAGAGTTGGGCATTGAGGACGCACCGCCGCCGGGTGAGGGGGGCGCTGTTAGAGCTGATAATGCCTGGCGACATAAGAAAAATAAGATTAGGTACGAGTAACTATTAAACTACCCTAAAACTATAAACTAACTTTTAACTATATCTGGTTCTTATTTTAAGAAACAAAAATAGTAGATTGTTTCTAGTAAACAACGATTTTAAAGGCGAGAGTGTTTCTTTGAATCCAGACCGCAGCGAGGGCTTCAAAGTACGTCACTTGAGTTTAAAATAGTTGTTTGCTTCCTAGGTAAACAATCAACTATTTTTGCCAGCGAAATGGTTGGTTTTAGATATGTGAAAAAATTCACGGGAGTAGTTAACGAAAGTAAAAGGAAAACTATCACAGCTAAGTAGGCTCTGCAAGTTACCGAGTAATAATCGACCAACTTACATTTGCAGTTACAAAAACATGTTGAACAAGTTTTTCAACTACAATGTTAAGTTTGTATTTTTTTACAACTTACCATGTGTGAGCTGGACGGGTCTATGTGAGAGTGTGACGCTTGTAGTTCCACGGACGCACATTTGCTGTTTGACTTCTTCTTCCTAAGGCCGAACTTGCGCCGGTCTTTCTTTACATTTGGGGAAGCACCTTCCATTGATACCTGGAGATTGGAAAAGGCGGATAAGCATACAAATAATACTGGCTTGGAACAAAAAACTTTTTTTTTTATAGGACCGCAAGACAACAGTTTCAGTGTACAAAGTTATTGAGTTTTGGTCTTTCAAAATTAATTTTTGGAATTCTCTGTAATATTTGTAAGCCAAAATGGTTTGCAAATGATGATAAGTTTTAACATGAAGGGCTAATTGTCATTTTTCAGAGACTGTCTAGAATTCAATTACAAGAAAATGGTCATCAGGATTTTTTGTGAGCATTAGATAAACAGATATTACATCCGTTCCAAACACCCGTTGGCCCAGAGGATGCAATATTTCCATGTAATATTTTGAACAATAAATAAGATTACTAACACTGAATAAATGAATTCTTTTTTTACGTTATATTTCACGGACTTCAACACATAAATAGGACATCTAGTTTAACTTCCACATTCACAATTTGTACGTACACGGACCTGAAATTTAATATCAGATAAAATAATATTAAAACTATCTACTTTTATAAAAATCCAATAGAGTTTTATGCACACATATCTGTCACGTCAACGTCAAGTCGCCGATCAGTCATAGGCAAGGTGTGCGCCCTCACGCCCCTAACCGCCGCCGCAGGAGAAGTCCTGGGCGTCGGGAATCCCAGGCACATTCCCGGCCACCATAGGCGCGGGCTTGCGGACGGCGAGCAATGGGTAGCTCGCCGTCCGATAAGGACCAGGCCCTGGTCGATGGCGCGTCGTGTTCCACGCGCGCCTCAAAGAGATGTCAGCACAATTGGCGGGGTCCGCTAGGACCGATGCCTGCCAGGGTTGACGGAAAGTCCGAAAGGGATACCGGGACCTTGGCAACAGGCAACTGAATAACACGGGTGGGTTTTAGTCAGTAAAAGTCTGGCACGCCCTTCCCCTCCGCCCAGAGCGGGAGAAGTCATTTGATGATTTACCACCCACAAAAAAACGAACTAAACTATATACCTAAATAAAAAGATAGTACGTAGTGTAGATATAACTAAATAAAAAGTCCTGCGAATTTTATTTTTTAGAGTCAACGAAACATCTCGATCTCGGAAGATCACTCATAATAGTTTTGAGTTGAGAACATTTAGCAGTTGCTCATACGGCGTTATACTGTATGACTTTACTGTAAAATTTTGAAATCACACGAAATATCCCACAGTAAGCCTCCATTGTCCGTCTGTCTGTCAGCGTGCTGTATCTCATGAACCGTAATAGTTCGACAGTTGATATTTTCATAGATTGTGTATTTCTATTGCCGCTGTAATAAAAAATAATAAAAACAAAGTAAAACTTAAAAGGGTGACAAGAAACGTGTTTTGCGCCTTCTGTACAATTCTGTGGTTCAGTTCATTGGTCAAATTGGCACTACTGTCGGACTTTTAATTAGCTGCAGAAAAATGACACTTCTTACTGTTCTTTCGATACAAAACGTTCTAAGTTAGTAACGAAATGACAGTAAGAAGTGTCATTTTACTGCAGCTAATTAAAAGTTCGTCTATAAGAGAAACAGACAAGTTTCAAAGATATCAAAAAAACGCTCACCAATTTCCTAATATTTTTTTAAGATTGCTGAAGATTGTGCTCATACCGTTCGCCGTTTTTAAGTCAATGCTGAGTTATGCAAGTGCCGAAGAAAGTCACCGAATCACTCAAAGTGTAACGCCATACAGCTTCTTCATCGAGCCTGCAATCATGAGCACTTACATCAGTATCGTGGTGCAACTGCTGCTGCAACTCCAGCGCATCCAGCAGACGCTGCAGCTGCTGCACGGACAGCTGCGCCTGCCCCAGCTCTCGGGACGCAGTGTCTAGTGGGCCACCTGACTCTGTGGAGTGGGGATTATGTTAGGTTTTGAGTACTGTGTGTTGGGTATGTCCTCCCCCCTCGTCGTTGTCAAAGGTGGTAATATTTCTGTACCTCTCCTGGTGTGACGTCACATATTTAGCAATTTTACATTAAACCCTATAATCATTTCTAAAGAGTTGGTAATATTTTAAAGTTGTAGTTTTAATAGGTACTTTAGATTTATACATGTGACGCCACGAAGCTTGTGACTTGCGTCCCCTTGTCACACGATCACACACTTTGTTGGCCCCTTGACGTGTGACGTAATTTATGGATAGCCGCTTAAATGTATTTCCAGCGTACTTAACTCTGGGCAGGCAGGCCCGCTATCTTGCTAAACAGCTTATATTTTGGCTAATTGTATTGTTCTTTGTTTTTAAATAATCCAGAGTTCCGATACCAGACGATAATATTAAAACTAGCTTCAGAAAATATCCGACGGGAACGTACTACCCCAGGTTATAAACATCTGTGTATGTGTGTGAACACATACACAGATGTTTGTAACCTGGGGTAGTACAGACAGACAAACAGACAAACGGACAGAAATGATTTGTTACAATTTTTTTATATGTATAGATGTCGCCCTGATGATCCAAAGTGTTTATATAAGGCTGAGCCCTGAGTGGCGCACCGCGCAGGCGGATTGCGGGAGCGGATTTATCAGACGGGGCATCCTAAGTGACGGCGAACCGTCGTTGTTTATTGCTATGGCACTACTGTTGCCATAGCAACGAATCGAAAGACATGACATTGTAATAACGTCCTGTCAGAATATTAATCAACCATTAATTCGTGTTTTTGAGTGCATTTTTCCAATATAAAGTGAAACTTGGTGCTTTCGAATGATACTGATTGTTATAGTGTATGGATAACATAATAATTAATGAGGATTATGAATTTGATTTTTCGATCTCATACGTATACGTTCATACAAAGTTATCGCGGCATGTATAATGAGAAACGTCAAGTGCCAATGCGTCAAACGCGGTGCGCCTTCATTCAGAACTCATCCTAAGACAGCGAATCTTTTGTAGACGGTATAATATTTTTAACACTCCCAAATATTTAGTCTTATGTAAGTGTCCTGTCCTGCCTTAAATTCTGCTTCGTCGCTATAGTTTCTGCAAGCGCTACTGCTGACAATAAGTCCTGGGTACGATTTCCAGGTCGGGCACAGTTTTATTGGGTTTCTGCATCAGGATTTTCTCAGTAGCAGCCCGGAGTCAGGAATTGTGCCCGGATGATGGCAATAGGCTCGCCCCCTATTACATGGGACTTGAACATAACTGGTGAAATGTAGGTGTAGTTTTGGTACACCGCTGCCTAACCCTTCAGGGTTATATTGGTATGTGTTAATCTAAAGATCACATTAAGCATTCTAACACATTCTAAGTTATCTATTTCTAGACCAGAGTGGATATATCTAAGTCTATTTCTTCCAAAGTCATTCAAAACTTGTGCAAAGCAAGCAATGTCGCTTTTTACTATTTCCTAGAGGCATGTGGTAGGGTCATGCAAACTACCTAACCAACCATGCTTCACAATCAAAATAATCTATGGAAAATCATTCATGATGCATGTCTTCAGAGACCATTTTGTGTTTTACATGCATAGATGAAATAGTCATTTGTTATGAAGAGGAAGAATGATATAAACATTTCCATTCCAACACGCGATAGAAGAATAGACCAAATGACAGATTGTGATTGTTTATCTGTCATTTTGTCTATTCTTACGTCGACAAAACCTTCTTCGTTTCTATGGCGGTAATGCTACGCGTCCTGGTGGAAACAAGTTTGTTTCACATTTAAAATATAAATATCCTGAAATATCCTGATTCAGACTTCCTGGAAATAAACACATTAATAAACGTTGCTTAAAGACGTTTCAACGTCAAAAATGTATGGTTAAACAGACGCTAATCATTAAGCGATTCTAAACTTTAAGCGACGTTTATAAATAACACCCAAAGAGTAAGTAGGAGTTCGTAGAAGCCGCAGATTTAGAACACTTTCAAATAATTGATTCAATTTATTATTTAAGCAGTTATGGCCATAGTAAAGTTTCAATTTAGTGTGTGAAATTGCGTGCAAAGGTCTTAAAAAAGAGTTTTGATTGCAATTTTAATTCAGAATGAAACTAGCAGAAACAGTTACTCGATGGAGTTTCTTGGCCGTTGTTCTCAATAGGAACCTACTATTTGGAATGGGCAACTAGCTTCAACTTTCTGACAGATCGACTCATTTCAAACGAATTAATTGAAATAAATGTTTTGAGTTTGTTATGAAGATATCTGGGGGCACGGCAATGCTCCGCTAAGTCACACACATTTATTCCAGATATCTTTATTAAATAAAAATAATTGTATGGCAGACATCATACCCAGAGTCAGAGTTAAATTCAAATACGCGGCTTCAAAGAACATGTGAGTGGTGCTACCGTGCTACATACCTATAATCCATCCGGCGAGGCGTCCGCCCGGCGTGCCCGACACGAAGCCTGCCTGAGGGCCCCTGATCGGTCCTGCTCTGGGACTCAACAGCCCTACAGACCAGACACGTCAATGTGGGGGACAGGGGGGCCAGCGTTTTGGAATATATTGCGCAAATATTTTCGTTGGTATACTGTCGTGTGCTGGCTGACGCGAAATATTTTGAAATGATAAATTACTTTGTATACTATTGTATAGAATCAAGTTCATCTTACTTAACAGACAGCTGTGCTACTGGGGAGTTTGTTGCGTCACTTCTTATTCCCAGCTAAAGCACTAGGAAGGTGAAGGGTGGGCGTTTTGGGAGACTGTCTTATGTAATTTTGACGTTCGAAAAGTGCTGATTCTCAGCCTAGTTTGATTAATTTGACTTTTGATTTTGGAAAGATTGATTATGCGATAGGCATGCCATGAAACTGGCGAAATTTGTGTACCATACACCTCTGTCTATCCCCTCGGGGGATACAGGTGTGAGGGTAATGTTTTTAATACAGCGTGAGAAAAAAGTGAGTCGAAATACTGGGCATTTTGTTTTACTTGGCTGCAGTAAAAGTAGACGAATGGCTCATGTCTCAGTGGCGACTGTTATTATAAAATAAATTATTAATTATCGTTTATGCCAATAGAGCGAATACGAAATTCAGACTGGAATGGTTTTGATGATTAAAAAAGAAAACTGAAATGACGGCTGACGCGATATTCAAAAACATGATAGATTTTGTGCAGTTCAGTTGAGAACTTTTCTTATATGGGGGAAGCTCTAAGGTAACCCGCGAAATTAAATTTTTCTTTTGTAATATTCAGGTTAGTGTATGGTTGTAGGTTGAAAATATGATTTGTGACAGTAAAAAATATGTAAGTATTTATAGAATTATAATCATTAGAATCATCAACTGAACTTTCTTAGTTGAATTGGCCTCTAATGTCATGTCAGGAACTCATGAAGTAGTCATTCAATAAGGGAATTTGAATTTAGAGAGTTGTATTGATGATTTTAATGGTTATAATTATGTAAATACATATTTGTTACAATCGCGAATCATATTTTGATCAACATATATAACCTGACCTGAAAATTGCAAAAAAAAATGTCAGAAAATTTAAATTTCCTGGGTTACCTTTACGCTTTCGACGCCTCACCTACCCTCACCTCGCTTTGCAGGCCTGGCTGCATTTTCGTGTACGAAGACATATTTAGGTAGGTGGCTGGTGATAATTTTTTATTCTCTTAAAAATCAGTTTTTTCTTTTGCCAATATATTCCATAACACTGCAATCATATACTTGCATGGGGGAAAAGGTGCGTGAGACAAACTTTATGAACGACTAACAGTACGATACTTCAGTTCTTCAAGGAACTTTTGGCGCTTAAATGACATTGAGATGCTGTTGGTTAACATATTAGTGAAATTGTATTTAGAAAAAAAAATGGCGGCGTGAGTACCGATTTTTGCCACCCGCTAAAAAATCTAATGCAGTTGTAACTCCGTGTACTACTTTGGTGATTATTTTAGTGAACTCATTCACATTTCATCAGTTAACTCGACTGATATAGGTGGTCCCATATTTCAGGAAATTCTTAATGAATTTTATTAATAATTTTGACTATGAATGATATTCGATTGCATTCTATCTATGAAGAACTTCTTTGCGGGTTTTCACATAAGGATATTGATTTATTTTAAACTTCTTTAATCAGAAAACCTATTCCCTTCTAGTACATGTATAACGATGGTATACAATAGTTAGGACGTAACCCCATATTCAGGCTTCTTAGAAATTGAAAATTTTCATGAAATATTTATTTATGACTCCTCGATATAAAGTCAGTCAGGGAAATTAATTGTTAAGCAAATTGACTACTAACTTATTTTGTCCGTATACTCAAATCACAACTGTCACTTTTTGGCTGTATGGATGTAGGTATCAGTGTTGTCTGTATCATGGAATTGACGTAGTGTGGAATTAACAACTAGGTTTCTGCCCAGACTTGATCCGCTTGAAATTTCGGACCCCGACTCAACGCGTCGCCTCGCATCGCCCGCTCGCGTTATTACTTCGTTTTCGCTTTGCGTTCTTTCTGACTTTTAATATTTTATCTCTCGGCTCCTCAGGGCCGTAGCGTGATGCTAAATATCCTATAACCTTCCTCAAGAGATAAGGCTATGAAATGCAAAAATATTTTGCTCGACTATACAGTAGTTCTTGAGATTAGCGCGTTCAAACAAACAAACTCTTCAGTTTTATAATATTAGTATAGAGGTATAGATTAATTTCCCTGAATAAATAACTATACTGCAAAGCAATCAGTAGAAGATTAAAAGAATCATCGAGTGTATTGTAAAAAAAAACAAAGGTTAGTAACTACGGTTTTATATCAAGAAATGTAAATGACTCATCGATTATTGCTTGTGTCAAGGTCATTTTTCTCGTAGAAGTCATCAGTACTGTTAATTATTCATAAATTAAAAGAAGAAAAATAAATAAAAGTCATGCAAATCTCAGAACAATTACACTATAGGAATTAATTTAAATTCACTATGAATACTCTGCTAAATTCTGACATTTTCTCATTCTCATTTTTTCTAGGTCGCCTTTAATTTAAAAGCGATAGTCGCGCGAATTCGCGATTATCGGACAGGACATTTTATTCCGTGGTCACGCCGACAGAGGATGCTTTCCGGTTTTCCGAACAAAAAGTGACATAATTATGATTGCGACAATCGCGTATTCGCGCTATGATCGCTTTAAAATAGGAAGCGGGATACGACAATTCCCTACAAACTACATATTTACTGCCTATTTTCTATTCTAAGCACTAATATCTATACTTTTTAAAGACATTTAAAAGTACTCGTTACATTTTTCTGGAGAAAAATATAATTAATACTCTTCCGTAAGTCCTTTTACAATTAGTATTATTTAGTTGACTTGACCAACAAGCCAATAGAAAACAAATGACTACACTGCTGCTTGTATGTAATTCTCTACTACAGACTACATGAATTTACGTGTAGTTAGAAATCAATATTAATCAGTGCTACATTATCCACCAACCCGCACTGGGCCCGCGTGATAGATTACGGCCCACTCCCTCTCACAGAGATGAGGCCTGTGTCCCAGCAGTGGGGACGTTATAGGCTGATTATGTTATGTAACACTACATTATAAACAAAACTGTCTAACCGGAACAATATGACGGATCACTTGAACAGCGATACAAAGTCTTCATGTCATCACTCGTATTTACTTCAACGTTCGATTCAGTCAGAGAGCTCGTCCTTGTGACATTAAACTTCTTACTAAGATACAGCTGGTACACATTGTAATCATTATCCAACATCTTCTCTCTCGCAAAACGCATCAACTTCCTATCTGTCTGCGATTGAGTTGAGACCTTAAACGCAGGTGATAACAGCGAGATTGCATTGTTCAACTCTTGTACCAGTTTCAGAGGTTTTTTCTTTTCAACCACATGTCCTTTTTTTGGTTGTGATGCCTGTAAACAAGCAATTTGTTTTCTATTTTCTATCATACACTTTATCATAGTAGACATGGAAACTTCCTTCGTGCAGATATGTCGAAACCAGTTAGGGTTTGAGGTGGAATTGTTAACAGTCCGTACGTCAAAGTCGGTGAACGCCTGACTGTTTTTGGACCCAGTTTCTGCCATATTCGTCATCAGCGACGTGTCAGTGAACGACGTTGCTTTGAGTTGATGTTTCATCAATAATTCTTCTGACTTAGACGTTTGGACTTCTGTGTTCATCAGCAGTGTCAAATCTATGGCGCTGATGTTCGCGTCTCTCAAGTTGTCTTTTACTGGTATTTTTGCACTACTGCAATTATTTATTGCTTTTTGATTGCTGCTGATTTCTTTGTTGGTTCCGAGACACGGTATGACGTCCCATTGAGTCTTGGCGTCTTTTTTGCTTGTGCCACACGACTCTTCGTTATATATCTTACCCAACAGACTCAACCCTTGTATATTGACGCAGTTTTTCAGAATCTTATCATGTTTCTTTCTTAACTTCGTGTACAAGTTGTTGATTTCTTTATGTAAACTTGGTATATTCTTCGACAGTAGCGACAAATTTTCCAGCAGTAACAATATAAACTTTTCATCGATCACCCTTGGGGCAGGTTTTTCGAATATTGACAACTCAGTGTGCCTAATAGGTGATCGCCGCGGGGATACCACTCTTGGAGTCAGCAGGATACCGCCGCAATCTTTAAGCTTAGACTTCTTTCTCGACTGAAATTTTGAGGTCATAACTTCTTTTTTGAATGACATCATGTAGCATGATTGAGTACCTTTATTTTCGAAAGACTGCCCGATGATAGAATCATTTTGGAAGGAGTTACTGCTATTGAATGAGAGGTCCAAGGAGTGTTCGCTTTCATGTGTCACTTTGTATACCTTAGAAGTGGCATCGCTGCTGCTCGAGTAAGGCTTTAAATCAAACTGTTTCGGGAAATCAATAAAGGAATTATTAGGATTTTTCTTCTTTTGGAATATCTCATTAGACTTGTCTGCCGGGTGAATATACTTGATCCAGTTATCATCCACGGCATATTCTTTTTTGGATTCCTTTTTTAGACGCTGAGACTCTGCAAAGTGCAGGCTCAGTTGTGGGCGTTTGGTCTCGCATATAGTCGCAGGTTTCTCATTAAGTTTTATAGTAATGGACATAATGCCTTGAATAGCTGGATCATTGAACATGGAAATATGCTCCAGATCGAATTTAGTAAGATCTATCATAACTGAATTCTCGTCAAAGTTTTCGTAGATGAGAATCTTCCCAGGGTACTCCTTCACAGGTCTTCCCAATTCATCTTTTTGTTCTTTCTCTTGTAAAACACGGGATATATTATTTTCGTCGGATTTGTCATTCTTTCTATTTTTCTCATCCAATTGCTTTACTTTAGAGAATATCGTTGTTATTTTGTCCAGAATATCTTTCAGATACATTTGTTTTGGGTCTATGGGTTTTACTGCTTCGACTGAATTGACTTCTGCGGGCTCTGTTGGCTCGACAGTAGTGACGGTAGGTGACACTTTATTAACTACAGTTTCGGTCTGAACTTCGCACGAGAGCTCTTCTTTAGAAACTTTAGACATGATCGACTGTTCACTGGACAGGGAGCTGGTGTTCGCGCTTTTACTCTCGTCTTTGAGCAGCACGTCCAAGTACGCGCCCAAGAACTCCTTGGCAACATCAGGAGGTATGGAAGTCTCACTTATAAGGTGGTTTATCGTGTCTTGTATATTCTCAGTGGAAGAGTTCGAATTATCATTGTTTATGTCAGCAGGATTCTCTATCCCTGACTTTTGAGATGCCTTCCCTATGTTATGTATCAAAGTTTTTGTTGTTTTGATATCTTTTTGTTTGCTATGATCATTTCTGATCGTGCCACACATGTAGACGGTGTTTTTGAGTAATTTTTCGAGTTCTTGTATTCTCCGATCTTTCTCGAAGCTGCCCGGAGGTGGAGGCCACGTGGTGCTCTGGTACATGAACGGACACTGATTATCATCTTGTAGCACTCGGGTTGAAGTTTTCGGAACGGGTTGCTGTTTCTTGAACTGCAACAGCATCTCGCTTATCCCGTGAAACTGAGTTTGTTTCGTGACGTTACTGAAATAAACACTCGATAGATTTTGATCTCTTGTGAAGAATTGATTCGATTGTTTGTCAATGCACTGGGTCTGTCTCATCGCGGTTTTGGCTGGCTTGGCGGAAGTATTCTTTAGCCAATACTCTAGTAGACTCCTAAACAGTGCTTTCACTGGATGCACATCTTCGAACTTGAAGTTATATAAATCTTTGACGACTTGTTTAATGTAATACTCTGCTTCATGAGTCGGAATGTTTTTGTGGTTTTGGAATAAGGACACCAGAAGTTTTTCCGTGATGTTGTCATAATCTGACGACGTCATGGCTTCCTGTAGAGACATATTATCAATGAGCGTGACTTGCACTTCGTTAGTTTCCAGCGGCACAGGGTCACACGCTACCGAGCTGTCTTTGGTCTTCTCAGTAACACACTGTCTCGACACTTTCATCTTATACTTGCCTAGTAACATACACTTACTGAAAGGCCTTTTCAGAGTAGGTTCGGCAAATTCGTTTCTATACTTCATTAAATTCGTTGACTTTTTGCTCTTTTTCATTAGAGAATTTACGCTTACGCTTGATTTTTTGCGCGAGAAAAAGAACAAAGTGGGGTCGATCTTGTCAAGGAATACTGGTCGCTTTGTGTCACATGTTACGGGTGAATATCGAAGAGACGCGCTCTCCTTGTTGACCATAACTTCGTCTTCTTTGACAGTTTCTATAGTTCGTATAGAATTGATATCAAGATCCGTGCTATGCACTTGTTTCTCAGCGTCCGTGGTACCGGGAGACACGTTAGGAGACTTCCTTCTTCTTAAATCATGTTTTGTAAATCTGGCTACACAATTCATAGAGCATAGGCTTCTATGGTTAGTAAACAAATCTTTAACGTCAAAGATTTTGGTTTTTTTTGAGGGACAATTGGTTTCTTTGGATGGATAGACGGTGGATTGGCAGAAACAGAATCTGTCGTTACATGATGCGTTGACGGAATGTTCTGTGGGGTTTGGGAACGCAAAATCGTCGCTTGTACTTAATATGGTTGATTCTGTGCTGTCGTGGGATGTACCTTTGGGAGAGGAAGGGAAGTGTGAGATAGAAATGTTCGGTAATACGAAGGGATTGTCGAGATGCAGGGTGAAATTTAAATAAAGGTAAATGACCCCTTGAGAGGCTCAAGGGGTGATTTTACTCATCGTTATAAACAACTTTCACTATGGGAAAAAACCTGAAATCGCGAATAAAAAAATCACCTGTTCCCTATACAAGGTGTAAGGGTGAATACCGTTGTCACTCAAACCATTGGTAGTTGAGTTAAATATAAAAATAAATGACCGAGTAACAACAAAACAAAAAATGTTATTTTTCATTTTAAAAAATTAAAAAGTTTCTATCCGAAACCGTGCTCGCAAGTGAAACAGCTGACTGACTGAGGGAGGGGTCGCACTCGCGGCCGGTCTGGTCACGTCCTGAGATCCCCACCCGTGTTGAGACGCAAGTTCGTTGCCCTAGCGCATAGGTTAAAGGGTGAAATACTTGAGTGGTAAAATGTAATAAAAAACGAGTAAAAAAAGTCGTAATTTTCCATTGATTTTACGTTCTATAAATGACACCAAACCACTGGTTTCAACGATAACGGTGCTTCCCTAACACCCTGTATTTATGTTCGCATAGCTCGTCAAAATGTAGGGAACAAGGTGATTTTTTTTTCGCGATTTTCTGTTTGGTTATTGTGAAAGTTGTACATAATGATGAGTACAGTCGAACAAGCTATTTGGTATACAGGAAAAATCTATTCATTTACACTACACTACCAAAATTCGTTTTGTTTGTGTGTAATTTAATTTGTTGAGGTTATGGCTTAGGGGAATGACGTAAAAAGATTGTTGACTACTGAGAACACTCACAAAATTGTAGAGTAGTTGCAAGCTCAGACCAAATAAAAAACCAAGACAGAGCGCTGTCAAAAGTGACGTGAGGCTGGTTTCGTAAACATGTGTGCACATATTTTGGTGTAGTTTGATTGTAAATGTGTGCGTTTGACCGTGTATGCACAGAGCGGTGGTGTAGTTTTGGCATGCTTCACTGTATTGTTCGCAGCGCGCTGTCTTGGGTTTTTTATTTGTTCTGAGGTTGCAAGTTATCTGCCTGTATACCAAATCGCTTGTTCGAATGACCTGACTGTACCATTGACTCCCAAGTGGATGCCCCTGAATTCAATTTCACCCTGTATCATCATCTGCCTAGCCTTTTACCAACTATGTTGGGGTCAACTTCCAGTCTAACCGGATGCAGCTGAATACCAGTATTTTACATGGAGCGACTGCCTATCTTACCTCCACAACCCATTATCAGACTTTCGGGCTTCTGACGACCCGTAACGACTGTCAAAGATCCACAAATGACAGTCAGGACCAACGGCTTGAGGTGCTTTCCAAGACACGGAGGAGTCACGGTATGTAAAGGTGGTCACCCATCCACGGACCAACCTCTATACCTGCCACGTGGCAGCCATAGGACCTACACATTCCTTAAACTCCTACAAAACCACACTCCATCAATCAAACTACCCTCCAACACATTCATAATAAAAACATCTCTAATCTAACACCTTACGCATGCTTCACAGCAAATAATAGTAGAATAATAACACTTTTATTATTAATAATAGTAGACTTACGAGACGAGTTGTCTGTGGCAGGCAGGTCGTCTAGCGGCGCGTGGATCTTTGGCACTGACTCCCGCGCACCGAATGTTAGCAAATGTTGGCGGTATAACCTAGGGAGAGATGGTACAGTATAATAATAATTGTAAAAATCGTAGCATAAGGCATTCTACAGTTTCTGCCTACGCATACGGGACAAATGCGTTAGTTTTTGTGTAAAGTGAAGCTTCACAAATGAAAATGTACCTCAGTTACTTTGTATACGGATATGCCTCCGTTAGCTTACACTGATCCTATAGGAGTTTAGGTAATACATAGCATTTTAAAGAGTACATGAGTATTATAAATTATAACTAGTCTTTGCGGACCAATCAAGGGTTTAGCGGAAAAAATGGGCGGGGCTTATAACCCGATTACTGCATCTTCGGGCGTACGATCGTTATTCGACAAAAAAACAACAGACTTCCTATAAAAACACTAAAAAGTGAAAAATAACTTTAATTTCGAAAGTTGGTGGCAAAAACGAAAATTGAAAAGCAGGTTTTTTTTGGAAGTCGGTTGTTTTTTTTTTTTGTAAAAAGTTTTTATTTTTAACATTTTATTTGTGGTGCCAACCACAACCAAAAAGATACAGACGAATTGAGAACCTCCTCCTTTTTGAAGAAGTCTGTTAAAAAATACTGACCTATGTGCTTTGAGTACGTTGAGCCACGTTCGGAAGACATCGGGCGTCTTCGCTCGCAGGTGGTATATGAACTCGTCTGCATCTATATCGATTCGCCGTCTTCTTGCTTTGGCGGATATGACGGACAGGCCAACGTCCACGGAGCCGTGTAGTCGGCCCCGAGCTACGTCGGTTGGGGAACGCGCGTAGACTAGTATGCCGCCGTCGACTACGAAGAAACGCTGGAAAAATAGAGAAATAGTTATTTGTTATGCAAGGCTGCAAAGTTGTATTTTCGCGCGAGTACCTGTATTGAAAACTGAGCAAGCGAAGAATTAAATATAGAATCCTGAGCGTTGCGAGGGTTTCAAAGGTACGAGACCCAGAAAAACTTTGCTACTACTTACTACTACTACAGCGAGGAAAATGCTAGGTGTCTCCATGCATTGAACAAAAATATTGTACCTAAGCTTTTATGTGCTTTTCGCGCAAATTTTCCGGAAGAAAATTCAATTCGGCATTATGTACCGCTTGCACTAACTCTGCACTGCTAAACAAACCCAAATGGTGGAAAGTGAATTGAATATACAGAAGAAAATTATATAAAGTTTGTTTATGTGAAAACATCTTTAGGCGCGTTGAGCGATTTTTTTTCATGCTGGCCAGTGCGTTTATTCTAAAAATGAGGTTGGCGCTCGACATAAAATAAGTATTGATGCATTATCAGTCGACCACGGGTATAGGTATAGAAAGGTTAGGTAATTACGGTATAGAAAATTGTTAAATAGAAAGGTTCGAATTTTAAAAACTCTTTCCGCGCTTGCGGGGAAAATGCACTTTTCCACGCAGATTTCGAATGACAAACAGAATCTTTCCGAGCTTGTGAGGTGAAAACGAAATTATTATAGGAGCATAATACGATTTTCCAGAAAAGTAATGTTACAGTACAACTATTATCTTAATGTTCCTCGGCAAACTTTGTTGTGTCGTCTGTCGTCAGATTTCTTTTGACATTTAATAGTGCCTTTCATGTACCTACTTGAAATATGATTTGACATTCGACTTTTTAAACTACATAACCACTTAGGGCCTTATCACACTGGTGATTTGCGAGCAAGTTATCAACGAGGCGATTGTTCCACGCGCGTGGTCGTAGCGCCCCACGTTTGCGCAACGTGTTCGCCGCGTTTACGTAACGAGAGCGATTGACGTGATTTTACAAGAGAGATCGACACAAGCGAGTGTACAATAATGTGAAAACGCGGCGTATACGTCGCGTAGTCGCGGCTAGCTCGCTTTGCACACGCGAAGAGCACATTCACAAATCACTTCGCTGGAAAAACGCTGGCAAATCGTCAGTCTGATAACGCTCTTAGGTAAGCAACGTAACTAATTTATCGAACAAGAGTGGATTTCTATCAATGTGTTTAGTCTTCAACTTTCAAGATGTTTTTAGAAATGATTAGGGATTTTCCTGATGACGGATAAAGTTACCTTGTGCCACCCCTTGAGAGGCCATTTCCTCTTCTTGTGCAGGTAGCCGTTGAAGACGTCAGGTCTCTTCTCAAACCTCTGGCCGTCCTTGAGTCCCTCTAGCACCTCCCATTCACTGCCCCGACGACGGCTGTCAACAAAGAAAGGATTATTTATACAGGGTGTTAGGGTGAACACCGTTTCCTTGAAACCAGTGGTTTGGTGTCATTAATAGAATGTAAAATCAACGGAAAATTACGAATTCTTTTACTCTTTTTTTTATTACATTTTACCACTCGAGTATTTCAACCTTTCGCCTATGCGCTAGTGCAACGAACTTTCGTCTCAACACAGGTTGGGGTCGCAGGACGTGACCTGACCGGCTGCGAGTGCGGCCTCTCCCTCAGTCAGCCAGCTGTTTCACTTTATAATCAACTCTCAATCTTTTATAATACTTAAACATAACAACAAAACTTTTATAATTTTTTGTTGTTACTCGGTTATTTATTTTAATATCTAAGTCGACTACCCATGTTTTGACTGACAACGGTGTTCACCCTTACACCTTGTATAATTAAAAATAAAACAAGGCAAGAATCAGAACAATTTGAGGTATTTTGTGATACTTCTGTTCGAATGCTAGTTTGATTGATAGTTCAGTTATTATACAAAGTTTCATGATCTAATTTGAAGTATTCTTTTTAATATCAGCGGTTTATAGTACGGCTTATACTACGGCTTTGTTTTTTTTTCTATACAACATTATTTTTTCTTTATGCTAAACCCGAAAACGCGAAAAAAAAAACACCTGTTCCATACATTCTGTCGATTTAAGTGAACACAAATGTAGGGAACAGCAGATTTTTTTTTCGCGATTTCAATATTGGTCCCGTAGTAAAAGTTGTTCAAAATGATGAGTACAATGACCCGTTTTCGGGTTTAGCATAAAGAACAAATAATGTTGTATAGAATATTTTATGTAATCGTCTTTTCGTCCAACATAGGCCCGATCCTCAAATTTAACATATATTTATTTCAAAATTAATGCTGCAGGATTTTCGGCATGACGGAGGATCATGCTAAGCAATTTGAGGTAGGGTGGGCCCTTAACTTGAGAGCCCATACACCCATAACACAAGTTTATTCTTAGCTTGGGTGTCAGAGGTTTATAACTCATAACTCTGTATTAACCTTCAATTGTTATATGACAAAATCTATATACGGTATATCGAGTAGTAAATATAAATTGTAATCTGGAAATAAAGATATTTATTTTTATTTTATTTATAATTATTAACCGACTTCTTCAAAAAGGAGGAGGTTCTCAATTCGTCTGTATGTTTTTTTTTTTTTTTTGTATGTTTGTTACGCGATTACTCCGCCAATTATGAATCGATTTTGATGATTCTTTTTTTGTATGGTAGGTCATGCTTCTGAGGTGGTCCCATATAAATTGTATTAACTTTGCTTACGTAGTTTTTGAGTTAGCTTCAATATTACGCATTTTTCCCAATTAGTTTATCTAGACGATGTCCTCATTTACTCCTTCACTGTTATTTACATCAGAATTTGTGTCGGGTAGATACCACAACAAAAAAGTAAAAAATAAAAACTTTTTACAAAAAAAAAACCGACTTCCAAAAAAACACTAAAAACTGAAAAATAACTTTAATTTTGGAAGTCGGTGGCAAAAAACGAAACTTGAAAAGCAAAGACACCGACTTCCGAAATTAAATTTTCAGTTTTCATCATCATCTGCCTAGCCTTTTCCCAACTATGTTGGGGTCGGCTTCCAGTCTAACCGGATGCAGCTGAATACCAGTATTTTACATGGAGTGACTGGTTGTCAGACTTTCGGGCTTCTGACGACCCGTAACGAATTATTTTATTTATAACTATTATATATATTTTAATACACAAACAAAGATGAGTGTAGTCCTAGATCTTGTATGAGGAGTTCCCTGTATCACAAAAGGCAATAGAAAACTATATTATTTATATTTAAATATTTTTGCTAAATCGCAATCATAGGGTTATTTGTAATTCGGAACACGATTATAACTTTAGAATCTCCACGCGTGTGACCCTCATCAAAGTCTGCGAATTAAAAAAGGTTCAAACATGTTAATATTAGATACGACCAAGTTTTAAGTTAATTGTGAAAGGCTGAAAATGTCACATAATAAGTGACGTTCTATTTGGGTTCGATCTATAAATGGTTTAAATTAGACTGTAATTAACCGATTTACCTGATTAGTTATGGAAGTGGGTTACTTTGTCGGCAAAGTTGATTGACTTGCCTATTTGTGTGTTTTCGGGCAACTATCTAATGTCATTCGTTTTTTTAAGTATTTAAATTGGAGGTAATTTTGACAGATTGAGACTGAGAGTAGAATGCGAAAGTTCTTAAAGGTAATTCAAAGCTCGGAAAATGCACATGTAACCTTACTCTCCCTTCTCATAAACTGTGAGGGTTTTAATCGGTAGGAGCTCAATATAACCCTCTTTCCGTTTCTCCAAACAGAGGATAATCCATTACAGTTTTCCAAAGAAAAAAAGGTAATTTTAATGTTTTCTCCTTACCCCCTGTTCTTCCCCACGCGCTGCGGCTGCGGTGGCAGGCGCACGGCGCGGTCGCCGCTATCGGCCGACAGCGACGCCGTCTCCCCCGAGCAGTCCGAGTCGGATGGCGCTCGACGTAACGCCGCAGCACGACCAGCTGCACCGCGACGACGCTCACCTGTAAATAAAAATGAGGTTTAAGAGCATTTATTCTGAAAGTTGGCAACGTCGCAAATAACTGTCAAATATTTACCTGTTTTGATTAATTTGGCAATATTACTGTATGGAAATCTATACTAATATTATAAAGCTGAAGAGTTTGTTTGTTTGTTTGTTTGAACGCGCTAATCTCAGGAACTACTGGTTGGAATTGAAAAAATCTTTTTGTGTTGGATAGTCCATTTATCGAAGAAGGCTATAGGCTATATAACATCACGCTAAGACCAATAGGAGCTGTGCATAAATGAAAAATGTTGCAAAAACGGGAAAAATGATTCCTTTTTGAGAGCTTCCGTTGCGTGCGCTGCGTAAACGGTTTATGTTACACAAATATTATGTATGATGGAATTGTTCCTCTTTAAAAGTTCTAAAAAACAGTTCGCGACAGCATATGTCTATCTTTTAAGATTGACTCACTATAACCTTTTTTAAAGTAATCAAATTTTTTCAAAGTTAATGCATTATTTGCGAAAGAGTTTTATCGACATAATATTAATTCTTATTCAAATAAATAGTTTTAACATCAAGGGTATTTATGTAGCAGTAAAATACTTTTTAATTCATTCGAATCGGACATTTAATTTCGAAGATATCACGATATAAAAATGCAATACGCGAACCGTTCGACGCCGGCGCCGCGCCTCCGCGTCGTTCCCTACTTTAGAGAGGAGAGGATGAGCACACGGGTAGACATGACCTGGAATAGGACATAGGATACGTTTTATCCCTATATTCCCACGGGATCGACATCTACGCGGGTGAAACCGCGGGGCACAGCTAGTATGAAATATGGCTAGACAACTATCTAAAATATTGATTATGAATTGCAATTATAACACTGATTTTAAGTTGTAACCGGTTTTAGGTATAAAAAAGGCATTTTTACAACTAAAACTAAATATTCGGTGTTACGATATTATTTATTGCATTTCATAATCAATATTAGACAGTTGTCTAGCCATATTTCATATCTATTTCCATACAGTAATCAAAATCTGCCTAGCCTTTTCCCAGCTATGTTGGGGTCGACTTCCAGTCTAACCGGATGCAGCTGAATACCAGTATTTTACATGGAGCGACTGCCTATCTGACCTCCACAACCCAGTAACTGAGTAATACGATACCCCTTGGTTAGACTGGTTGTCAGACTTTCGGGCTTCTGACGACTCGTAACGACTGTCAAAGATCCACAAATAACAGCCGGGACCAACGGCTTAACGTGCTTTGAGGCACGGAGGAATCTCGATATGTGAAAATGGTCACCCATCCACGGACCAACCCCGGCAAGCGTAGCTTAACCTGATGGATACAGTAATATAGCCAAATTAATCAAAACGGCGAAATATTTGACATCTATTTGCGACGTTGCCCACTTTCAGAATAAACGCTCAAGTTTAAATATCCAATGAAAGAGAGGAAGCCTGTGTCTCAGCATTGGGGACGGTATAGGCTAATTATGTTCTTCTTCTTTTTAAAGTCAATGGAATTTTGCTTTTATACTGTTCGAGGCTAAGAGCAGTGGTAGCCCAGTGGTAACGGCCGCGACTTACGAATTGTAGGTCGTAGGTTCGAACCCAGACAGGCGCTTTACTTTGTGTAAATTATTTCATCACCACTACTCTCAAAACGGTGAAGGAAAGGAACATCGTGAGGAAACCGGCATGTCCTAGAACCAAAAATTCGAATACATGTGACATCTACCAACCCGCACTGGGCCCGCGTGGTGGATTACGGCCCACTCCCTCTCACAAAGAGGAGGCCTGTGTCCCAGCAGTGGGAACGTTATAGGCTGAGTATGTATACTGTTCGAGGCTAGGAACAGGGGTGACAAAACAAAATTCAATAAACTTCATAAATAAAGAGCATAAACTTAATTTTACATAAACCGTGAAGTTCATTAACGATTTCACGCACCAATTAATTATAAAGGCAATCTCTTAAGCAAACGAACTTATCATCATTTGTTTGATCAACTTGCATAAACATTTGTTACTGTAGCGAGCGCCACTTGAGACGAACAGATGTGAAATAATTTTATAACAATATTTTGGCAACGATCATCGCAATTTTCTTGACACTTAGGCTGGTGTGGGTCCGGCGTCACGTACTTTATGCCTGGAGGCTTTTATTAAGATATTATGGGAGATGCGCTAAGGTAGCCGCGAAATTCAAATTTTCTTACGTTTTTTGCAATTTGCAGGTTGTATGTTGATCTTAATATGATTTGCGGCCATAACAAATATGGATTTACAGAATTATAAACATTAGAATCAGCAATACAAGTCTCTAAGTTCATGCAAGTGCATTGAATGACTATTTCATGAAATCATAACATTTGGCACTTAAGTATAACCTTGGCCTTTGAATTAAAAAGATTTTTTTAAATCGGTTCACAATTGGCGAACATTTCGATGAACATACACAAAAAAAAAACACAGACGAACATAGAACCTGCTACTTTTTGGAAGTCGGTTAAAAAAAGTTTTACGTTTTACATCAGGTTTTATTTTATGTTACAATAAAGACGGGAAAGGATTTGATATGATAACGACTGGCCGTTGGGCAAAAGGATTGCACAAGCTTTATTTATTTATTTAGAAAGAAAATACTTTTATTTGTGGCAAACATGACGCTAAGACAGGACAAATACATGAAAATAACAAGTTGGGGGAAATATGCGTCACATTCACGCAAAACGGCCATCGCTCAGCATAATGCTGCGACCCTATGCGAGACAGAGCCCCAGCGCTGGTTTTCAGTGACAACCGGCGTTGCCGTCAAAATGTCAATCTGTGCAGCATAATTATAATGAATTATCAATAACAAAAAACTAATTTTATAAATGCAAAACTGAGTTTGTTTGTTTGTTACGCTAAAACAGCTGAACGGATTTAGATGAAATTTGGCACATGGGTAGACTATGACCTGGAATAGGACTTCAGGTCAGGTGTCAGTGGCGCAGTGCGACGAGTAACTAGTGCAACATAATGCGATTGATTTTATGGGGCATGGTGTGTAGGATAATTATAACGCCTTTAAACTATACAGAGCTATCACGCGAGCCAAAATTTCATAATTTAAGATCTTTGACAGGCGTTACGGGTCTTCAGAAGGCCGAAAGTCTGAAAACCAGTTTTACCAAGGGGTATCGTATTACCCAGTTACTGGGTTGTGGAGGTCAGATAGGCAGTTCATATTTCTGACTGACTGACTCCTTGAAATTCAAAAGTGCCTGTAAATGGTTTAACTGAAATAAATGCTTTGAGTTTGTTTGAGTCGCTCCATGTAAAATACTAGTATTCTGCTGTATCCGGTTAGACTGGAAGCGAGGCTAGGCAGATTTGATATTAAAACTGTGCATCAAGTAAAGAATCTGCTTTATCAAGGAAAAATATAGCTATTTATATAACAGATGGCACTATCCGAACGATTGACCTTTGCCCTTCGGGTCGCAGTTTTAACTAGACTAGACTATTAACGACACTTTTTACGGTCTATAATGAGGTTTAAATTCAGCAAGAGACATTCACAAGCTTATAACATGAAGTTACAAAGTTTGGGAACTGGAAATGTTGTTGAATAAACGATATATTACGAGTAGCACGAGAGCTCTTTAATATGAAGAAGCTCATGGTCGATATTTGTCGCCAAGCATCGTTTGTGTGTTTGGTGCAGTGCCACCCGTGTAATTACAGAGACACAAGATCTAATAATTCCCATATTGTGCTCCTAAAATTATAAAGATACTAGCTTTTGCCCGTAGCTTCGCCCGCGAGGATGTCGGATATCGTCCCACGGTAGCGTACTACCGCTACTTAAGAAATGCTGGGTTTTCTATACAAACTTTCACTCGCTTTAGCATTATTTACAAAAAGTAGCCTATGTTCTTGCCCAGGATGGGGATCTCTTTGCTACTCTATCTCCTTGCTATTTTTTTTTTCGAAATTCGTTCAGTGGTTTAGGCGTGAAAAGGTTTCATTTACTGACAGACAGAGTTAGTTTCGTATTTATAATATTAAGTATGGAAGTATGGATGAACACTAATATAAAGATCGTGCCTCTTTTTGTGAACCTCAAATAATTCCTATTTTGGGGTTAAAAACTTAATAGCCAAGTAACTGGGACCAACTTAGTAGTAGTGCTCGCTGGCCTACCGCGGCAACGTTCGATTCGCTCGCTTGGCTCACAGGCTTTTGGTCACAGTCCTGTTTTTTTTTTTTTATCTGGCGTTGAAAATCCTCATGGATGTCCTCCGCCCTGGGGCGGGCGGAGGGGTCTGTCAGACTCTTACTGACTAAAAACCACCCCGGTGTTCCGACTCACACCTACGCCGGGGGTCACGGGAACGTAAAAACCTTCCGCAACCCCCGACCGGTGCCCGCCACTGCGGGCCTTCTCGGGTCAGGGGGGGGAGTTAGGTGTTTGACTACCCCCGTGATGTCTAAGAGGGGCGCGCGTGGAACACTACGCACCGCCACCTCGGGTCCTGATGTGTGGGGGGGCGACGGACGTCCCCGAGTCCGTCGCCCCTGGACCCATTTAGGGGGGCTGGAAGAGGGCCCGGTGCGCCTGCTGCGGGCCGGGTGAGTGGACGAGATCTCCCTCTCCCTTTCCGCAGCCTCCTTCTGCGAGACGACCGTCTCGCAGTAGGAAACTACCGCGTCCCAGGACTCCTCGCTGCCGACCACGGCATTCACTACGGCCGACAGCGACAAGTCACTGCCTACTTCTGAGATGAGGGCTCGGCGCGGCTCCTCCCAAGCGGCACACTCTGCCAGCGTATGCCGCGCCATGTCCTCCCGGCAGTCGAAGCAGTGGTGACACCGAGCGTCCGGCTCCCTGTTTATGCGACACAGGTACTTCCCGAAGCAACCATGCCCCGAGAGCACCTGCGTCACCCGAAACGACAGGGAGCCGTGCCTCCTCCCGAGCCAGCGCTCGAGCACCGGCCGGACCGCCTCGATGATGTCGAGGCGGTCGGGCGGTAGGGCGTGAAAGCCTGTCCCGCCATTCCGCCACCAGGACCTCGCGAAGCTGAGACCGATGCAGCTCTATGTGTCACTGCATCGGTTGCTCGCCCCGCACCCTCGCTTCTTCGCGCCACCGGTACGATGACGCTAGTACTTTCGCCTCGAGGTCCCAGGGCGGGGATCCGGCCAGTGCACAAGCCGCCTCATAGGAGATCGTGCGGTACCCCCTGATGACTCTGACGGCCATCGCTCTCTGCGGCGTTGGTCACAGTCCTAACCTAACCTATTTGGTCGGGCTGCGATAGTATAGTTATTGCGACCAATTCGGCTCGCGCGTGGTTGGTTACAGTTCTAACCTAATTCGTTTGGTCGGGGTAAAACCCTATCTTAGTAACTGCAACAAACTGAGAAAACGCCAGAACGTTAAAAGCAAGCTAATTTATTAGGGTTCCGTACCTCAAAAGGCAAAACGGAACCCTTTTAGGATCACTCGTGTGTCTGTCTGTCTGTCCGTCCTGTCACAGCCAATTGGCTCCGAACCCAATGGACCAATTAAGTTGAAACTTGGTACACATTATGTGTTTCTGTGAGCCAAACACGGACGTAAATGAATTTTGAATATGGGGGTATTTATTCATTTAGGGGGTAAATTAGAAAATTAAACAAAAAAAGGTTTGGCACACTGTACCGTGTGACATATCAAATGAAAGGGCTTGTTCCGAGGATCTCGAATACATTTTTATAATTAAAAAATAAATACTTTTAAAGATAATTAATAAAATTGATGAAAACCCCCCACGCTTATCGCCGAAACTACTGAGCCTGAAAAAAATAGGCCATAAGGTTGATGAAATAACTCACGTTTGTTCTCGATGCGCGTCGGCTCTGGAACGACATTCTTCAGTCCGCCTTGATTCATGACTTTGCCGCTACACGCGCCCAACAGTAACCATCTTAATTCAGCTGAAACAGAGGAAAATACAACAGTCATTAATGTGCCATTAATTTCAAACGCTGATAATCTTGGTATAAGTTCTCCCGGTAACACGGTAATAACCCAGAAATTCTGAGTTCTCCCGGCAGACTGTACTACTGAACTTAGAAGTATACAAGCATAAATTAAAAAATTAAAAACCCTTGACACAAATATTTCTGTGGCGGTATCTACATCGCCACATGCGACCTACGCATCAAAGACCTGACGTCAGACAGACGTCACATAAATCCTGCATCGCGCAATTAAAGTTTACCGTGCAGTGGACATATTTACAAGAACCCAACATCAATCGTTGGGCAGTTGCCCGCCAGACACAACACCCGTCTGGTTGGAGGATCCTCCCTTTTCTATGGAGTATGAGTGAACTTTACACCCTGTTCCTCATGCCCCTAAATTGGTGACCCCGAATATGAACGTCAACGCAGCTTTCGTGCAACTACTCCAGCGTGACGTCATCATCATCACTCCCGCAAGCTTTCAGTGAGGCGAGTCACACAGCCAAGCCAATACCCGAGGCGTCAACGGGTATCCTGACCACCAGCATGCAGCGAACGCGCATTCCTGGTCATCACTTTCAGCCTCATCACCCCGATCCACTGGGGAATCACCTCAATCACTCATCACCCCGACCCACTGGGGAATCACCGCAATCTCTTCAATCACCACAACCGCCGCAAACAAACCGACCCACCGCGAACAATGCAGCACCCGGTTCCGACTCACTGGAACCACAACTGGCACTGGAAAGCATCGCAAGATACAAGACTCAGCCCACTATCGACCTCCGGTCTCCGGAGGGGAGTGATGTGGCGGTATCTACATCGCCACATGCGAACTACGCATCGAAGACCTGACGTCAGACAGACGTCACATAAATCCTGCATCGCGCAATAAAAGTTTACCATGTAGTGGACATATATACAAGAACCCAACATCAATCGTTGGGCAGTTGCCCGCCAGGCACAACACCCGTCTGGTTGGAGGATCCTCCCTTTTCTATGGAGTATGAGTGACCTTTACAACCTGTTCCTCATACCCCTAAAAATCCTTATTTCTTAATCCTACTCCATCATCAGACCCTCATCAGCATCCATCTGTAACCCAAACACGAAACCTGTGCTGTAAGTTGGTGAGAGAGTTGGGTATCCTGCAAATACCAGGTGATACTGCAGCATCAGTTCAAGGTTACTGTATTCTTCTCATATCATTGAAGTAACAGAATTCTAAATTTCCAATCGCTTAGACCTGTGGAAGTTGCTCACGTCCATTCATGAACTTGAAAAGAGCTGATAATCTTCAAACGGCTGAACCGATTTACACTTTCGATCAAGTCACCCTTCAAACAAATCAAAAAAAAACAAAATCGGTTCAGCCGCTTGGCAGCTACGATGGAACAGACAGACACACACACAGATACACACGTTAAACTTATAACACCCCTCTTTTTCCGTCGGGGGTTAAAAATCCTGATGTCCTGTATCCATTAAGTTTAAAAGTACGATTAACGTGAGTTAGAATGTACGCTGTGACGAATTTAATTGAGAATGTTGATCAGCGCGATGTACGGAACTTTGAAATGCTGCTATGACGGATTATGATATTATCTGCCTAGCCTTTTCCCAACTACGTTGGGGTCGGCTCCCTGTCTAACCAGATGCAGCTGAATACTAGTATTTCACATGGAGTAGCCTATAAAACCTCCACAACCCAGTTACTGGGTAACACGATACCCCTTGGTAAGCCTGGTTGTCGGACATTCGGACTTCTAAACGACTGTCAAAGTTCTACGCATTTATAAATATAAATTCTGATGTAAAATCTTTTGGATACGTCTCTACAGTTAATATTAGAGTGTTTGAATATGCAACAGGTTAATCGACAAATGAACAAAGCCTTAATTTCTGAGGTATCGGACATGAGACGTTGCTTTGCGCCAACAAACTTTGCTAGCTGGATTTCTCCGTGGATAATACTCAATACAAAAATCTGATCATCGATGGTGGAACAGCCTACACTGACATAAAATAATCAAAACTGGGGAAAATAATCAGCTTAATTGCCCAGAGGTAGACTATGGCCTGGGTTGCCGCGGGAAAAATCTAGTACTAGATAAAAATCTTATAAAAGAAATGATGAAGTAGGTACATCAATCAAGCCTAACCTTCTCCCATCTATGTTGGGATCGGCTTCCAGTCTAACCGGATGCAGCTGAATACGAGTATTTTACATGGAGCGACTGCCTATCTGACCTCAACAACCCAGTAACTGGTTAATATGAAACCCATTGGTAAGACTGTTTGTCAGGCTTTCGGGCTGCTGACGACCCGTAACGACTGTCAAAGATCCACGAAGGACAGTCGGGGCCAACGGCTTTCTGAGGCACGGAGGAGTCTCGGTATGTGAAGATGGTCATACATCCACGGACCAATCCCGGCAAGCGTAGCTTAACCTAATGGATCGACCCGTGCGGCAGATATTACTTATCCACAAGTTCCTCGGAAAATAATCAGCTTATGATGATAAAAAATGATTTTAACCTATACCTACATGAAAACAAAACTAAAGGGAACCATTTGCCTGACTGAAGTTTAACAAACAGACATGACGTAATCTCGAACTTATTACTGCATAGCTGAGATCACCCATCATACTCTCGATAGTCGTAAAATTAACTATTATTCAAGGTAATTATGATTATCTATCATTAATTTTGTTATGGAGGAACAAAGATAATTGAAACGTAACGGAAATGCGATTTATAAATACTTGAATGCCTGATGCATGCTGGGCAGTAAGCCAGGTGCCCGTTTACATCTTATTCTATCGAAAGGCAGTACTAAGCTAGGCCAGTCCAAAGTCAAAGTGGTACCACCGAAGCGCGGCCTAATGTATGTGCCGATACGAAAGAAGAATTAGCAGTTGTTACTGTTTCAAGCTAAAACGGCTGAACAAATTTTTATGAAATTTGGCACAGGGATCGACCTTGATCTGAAGAAGGATATAGGCTACTTTTTATCCTGGATCGCAGACGAAGTCGCGGCTAACAGCTAGTTATATTATATCCCAGGTTTACCAGGTTTTCCCAAGTTGACAAATGTTATAGAATAAGGTTGGCACTGGTTTGCAGAAACTTCGCATTTTTATTATTACGAAATGTGCCTGCTCTTGTCCTCGATCTCGCCTGAAGCGAGGGACGAGTCTACGATGGGACGAGCATGCCCAGAACATGCCTGTTCACTCTTGCTTTAAAGGCTGACGGGTTATATGTGGAAGGGAACACAGACGCTCTAGAATCTAGTCGTAATTCGCTCAACGATAAACTACAGTCAACCGAAGTGATTACGTATGTTCCCTCCGTATTATTTGAAGGGGACCGAAAGGGAGCTCATATAAGGAAGTCGGAACACGTTTATTTAGAGGTATCCGATAGACGTGGAACCTCACCATACATAAAACTAGTAGTTCTGCGAACAGTAGATCTCGCGAGCACAAACTTTTTTGCAACGATTATTAACCTTTAGCTAGTCGCGCCAAAATAATCACACTGTTAGTCACGTGGAGTCTGTGCGGATTCGAGAGTTCATTTGTGAATCAAGGTATCAAAGTGCCTACTCTCTATAAGTCTGTCAACGTAGAGGTATGGGTCTAAGGACTCCATCATCAAACGCTTGTAATTGTCCTAACTATGTTAGGGTCGGCTTCCAGTTTTACCGGATTTAGCTGATTACCAGTATTTTATACATGAAGCGGTCAAAGATTTGGAATAACGTTTAATTATGCGACATTGGTGGTTCTCAACACTCAGTGAATGAACTTTTTGATATTTTTGTCGATTTGCAAATTTATTTGAAGACCTGAGAACCCGGGCAGGACTGTGTTCAATAATATCAATTCATCAAAGGGTGCAGTTCGAACAAAAGGTTTCTCGTCTCGCGTCTAAACAGTTTCGCTACATGCATTTCTCAATCAATTCGCCTAGCCTTTTCCCAACTATGTTGAGATCGGCTTCCAGTCTAGCCGGATGCAGCTGAATACCAGTATTTTACATGGCGCGACTGCCTATCTGACCTCCAGTGGCGTGCCTAGGGGTCAAGATCAGGGCAAACAGACAGGTTTTTTACGATAAAAAAAAATTGCCAAGTGTGCGATTTACGGATTTTCTATGTTGTTCATGGTAACACCATTATTACATAGTGTTATTTTTTTTAATTTATTGATAGGCTTAGTTTTGAAGGGAAGCCGGGCTTTTGGGCTTCTATGGAAGGAACGCCACTGCTGACCTCCACAACACAGTAACTGGGTAGCACGATACCCTTTGCCTTGGTAAGACGCGATACCCCTTGGTAACACATAGATTTATTTTCCTAAAAACAAGGTACCTAATTCTATTCACAAAACCTAAATACTATTTCGTGTTCGTTCTATATTTTGTAGGAAACTCCTAATGAATCCTAGATAGAGCAATGCGACACAGTGCAGTTACAGAAGTAGGCCACTGAATGTAAAACAAATACGATAACAAAACAATATCTATTTTATATATCTTTTATTGTGATAACAATAATATCTATATCTATATATAAAACTATGTCGCTTTTCATGTCTGCTTGCACGCTTAAATCTTCTGAACTACACAATGGATTTTGATGCGGCTTTCACCAACATTTAGAGCATTTATTCCGACAGGTTTATGTGTATAGATGTAGCAAAGAAATCTCCATGTATTGACATGTCGCCATAGCACCAGGGCGAAGCAGGGGCGTGTCGCTAATTGATAACACGCACAGTTATCACGTGTCTAGTCATGTGATTCCCCAAGGGTTTATACTAGGTCCGGTACGGTGTGGTAGGTAGTATTATTTTTTTGGACAAATTAATATTATTGGCATGGGCTAGCAACATTTGTCGGGTGCACAATTAGCTGTGGACCAAACTAACCACTATGTGGAGCCCTGACACCAATCAAAAGACAATGTAGGTATTAGAAGGTGGAGACTGGAACTGGACAAAACCACCAAGCAATGGTCTTAAGATCCACATAGCTAATGTGAACTGAAATATCTGGAAGTTGTGGGAGGGCTTAGCTCAGCAGTAAGATGATAAGCTAGTATTTATGTAATTTTTTGGTCGAAAGAATGGGCAAGAGCATCTGAAAATATTGGCTCACAAATACTGCGATCGCCGATTCCTCTGCTAAGCGTGGTGATATCATCTGCCCATTCATTGCTTTAGAAGAAATTTGAAGATTTCCGAGTACTTACCTATAAATAATATGGTCTTTAACAAAATCAAAAGTCATTTATTCAAAGTAGGCTGAGAATCAGCACATTTCGAACGTTAACATTAATGAAATGAAATGAAATGAAATTGTTTATTCTGTAAATAGGATATTGGAATCACTTCTACACGTCATGCGTCATATTAAAAAATATTAAAAATAAGCTAGATGAGGTCGGCGTTTCCTATCTGACTACTCTGAGAATAAAGGCCGAAACAAACTCAGAGGTCACAGTCTCTTTTAAAGTCCAGACATAATCTTCGTCAAGCCATATGAGGACCATGTAAATTCGAGTCTATAATGGTCTTTTGAGGAAAGAACCACAGATTTGAGTGGACCTGTCCAGTCAGTGCAAGCATTTGTCAGTAATGGCGGAGCTCAACTCAGAACTTAAGGAGCTCAGCGACTCGACGAACAATACCAAAGAAAGGACATTTGGGTAGGCCGCATAAAATTCTCAAATTGCCAGACCATCGATAAAATTAACTGAGAACGAAAAAAAATAAAAATTCACATAGTCCTCACATTCACAATAATAAAATACTTTACAAAGTAATCATGTCATTTTGTATAGAACATTCAATAATGTCAATTTGTAAATAAAACTGGTTGATATACTTTGATGATTTTCCATATTATTCAAAATGTTACAATGCTTAGCAGAGCGAACAGCTCAATTCCATGCTTTTTTGTCTTCTAAATAATCTGAAATTTTATAGTACCCATTTCTACAAAGTTTGGTTTTAATGCAGCTTTTAAATCGTTTAATGGGTAAGTTTCGAATGTCAATGGGAAGTTTGTTATAAAAGCGTATACAATGACCCATGAACGAGTTGCCTACTCTGTGGAGACGAGTGCGATGTACAGCAAGATTGTGTTTATTCCTGGTATTTAAACTATGAATAACGGACATTTTCTTAAAATTTGATATATTTTTGTGTACATACAATAGGTTTTCAAATGTATATTGTGAGGCTACAATCAGAATATCTATTTCTCTGAATTTTTCTCGAAGGGAATCCCTTGGACCTAGGTTGTAAATGGCTCGAATAGCCCTTTTCTGTAAAACAAAGATAGCATTAATGTCCGCACAGGCTCCCCAGAGAAGAATGCCATAAGACAGAAGACTATGAAAATAACTAAAATAAACAATTCTGGCTGTATCTACGTCAGGTATCTGTCTAATTTTTTTAACGGCGTATGCGGCCGAACTAACCCTTCCTGACAATTTTTCTATGTGTGGGCCCCATTGTAATTTACCGTCAATGGTTATTCCAAGAAAAACTGTCGACTCAACGGGGTCCAACTCTATTCCATTAACTTTAACATTGGTAGATAGCTGCCTGACATTTGGCGTTGAAAATTTAATGAGTTTAGTCTTTTTCTCATTCAGGAGAAGATTATTTACATTAAACCAATGTACCACTTTAGATAGTGCATCGTTAACTTGTTCAAAGTTGACTAATTGACGTTTTATTTTTAAAATGAGGGAAGTATCATCTGCGAATAACACGATCTTGTGATTATCCCTTATGTGGTAAGGCAAGTCATTAATATAAATTAGAAATAAGAAAGGACCTAGAATTGAACTCTGCGGAACGCCCATGGTGACCGAAGATCCTGCAGATCTCTTGCCATTAACATCGACCCTCTGAATTCTGTTGTTCAGATAAGAAGTCAGAAGGTCGAGAGCCTTGTCTCTTAGTGGTACAGTTTCCTGATGAGAGTATCATGATGTACGCAATTGAAACCTTTGGTCAAGTCGCAGAAAATGCCAAGATCATCCTGCGACTCCTCCCAGGCCTCGAATATGCTCTTCAGTAATTTCACGCCCGCGTCTGTAGTTGAACGACCTTTTGTAAAACCGAACTGTTTCAGATGAAGTAAATGATGTGTATTGAAATGACTTAACATCTGTTTTAAAATTAATTTTTCAAAGATTTTGCTCAACGTAGGTAATATCGAGATAGGCCAAAAATTCGTGGGATCAGTTGTGCTGCCAGACTTGAACAGTGGAATCACTTTGCTAAGTTTCATCAGATCAGGAAAATTACGTAAGACAGTCCCCCAAAACGCCCACCCTTCACAATAGCAATAAGGAATCAAACCCACATACAACAAGAACTCCTGCAGAGCTATAATTACCATAAGCATAATCAGTCTATAATGTTCCCACTACTGGGACACAGGCCTCTTCTCTGTGAGAGGGAGCGGGCCGTAATCCACCACGCGGGCCCAGTGCGGGTTGGTAGATGTCGCATGTCTTCGAATTTTTGGTTCTTGGCAATAGACGACATAGTTGTGTAACCAAACTACAGTTTCCTATATAACCAACATTATTCTTATGAATCGTCCGTCCACAAATTGCCAACCGAAAATCGATGCGCCACTGGCCATACCATACCAAACATTAATCATTTCAACCTTCACTTAATGGCGTGGCTTACGAGCAGTTTTGACATTAAATAATTTATATTGATAATGCACTGGAGTGCTTTTAACTTAATAGTATCGTATTATTATGAAGATAAGTGTTTTTTTTTTTTTTTTTTTTTTTATATGTTTTTACATCTCGGGACCCTGGGATCCCGGACCTTTGGAAGGCGTGCGAGGAGCCGAAGCCAACTCGCAGAGGCCCCTTAGACAATTTTAAATGGAATAAGGACCATCCGACGATTATCCCTGTTCGCACTATGCAAGTGCAGCCAAGGACAACCCCCGGTTGGTGTTTATTATTATTATTATTGTCGTTTATTTCACTTTAAATACATACACATTATATTTTTAAATATTAGAATAAAAAATATATAAAAACTTTTAAAAATATAAAAAGTAGTAGCCCACCGATATCGAGAACAAGGTCCAAGCTACCGGCGGTCAGGGCTCCAGAGAGAGGAACCTTCTAACAGTACGGGCCGTGTCCAGAAGTACCGCTTTCTGAATCAAGCCCTTAATCCAGCTGCCTAACGAGAGCCTCCATAGGTGTTGGTCGAGACTTGCCAATTAGGCCATTGGCTGATACGACTATCGGCACAATGATCGCAGAGTCCACATCCCACATGTCGACAACCTCGTGAGCCAAGTCAAGATACTTATTATTATTATCAAGATAAGTAATATTTCCTTTTTCCATCTAGAATTTCTCAGTAGAATAACGGAGTCTGGATTTGTGTCCGGTTGATGTCAATAGGCTCGTCCCCTATTTCTTGGGCCTTAAACATAACTGGCGAAATGTGGGTGTACTATAGGTACCTCTAACCCGTCGGGGAAACAATGGGTGATGTTATGTTCTTATGAAGGTAAGGCTTTAATAGTTATTTATGCAACTGTTATATAATAAGGGGTATTAAAACACGAATGCTGAGTGTGATAATGGTATCACATGAGTGTTTTAATACCTAATTATTTACAGTTGCATACAAGATTTTATCTACACCCATGAATCCTCTATAAAAGGTTCTTTGCAATACTAATATCGAACAAAAATGGAGGGATACGACGCACGTGAGTTCGAATTTTTCGAATTCGAGTAATAGATGCTTTTTTGTTTTAAATTACGGTGCTTTGTTAGTGAATCGCACCTGCATGACAATGTTCTTTTTTTTAAATGAGTTGTTTTAATGTTGGCAATAAGCTAACTGTTTCAGAAACTTTTATAAAGGATTTATAGCATGGGTGTAGATAAAAGTGCATACGTACCTATTCGCACTAGGCTGAATGGATTTTTCACTTTCATTGTTGTAGCACAGCACTAATATCTAATTATGTTCATTATTCATCGGACACTGAAGGTAACAGTCCCATCAATAGCATTATTATTACATAACCATTTAATAAGAAACTATTTTGAATTACACTACAAACTATTTTGTATACACTGCTATCACTAAAATTGCCCTAATAAACACATTTCATTTTATTATTTTCCTTTAGATTATTACGAAACAACGGAGTATCACTAGTAATGTACCTGTATTGTACTGAGGTTTATCTTTAAAATAAAAACGGTATCAGTTTTATTATCGGTAATATCCAAGGATATCAATAAAAACATAAGAATAATCTACCTTTATCTCGTGAACGCATGGATTACTCATCTCTTATCTTGAGGAAATACGCTGATTACTCTGATAAAATGTAAAGGGGTAATATTTTCTATTAAATTATTGACTTGAGGAGTAATCTGGGCAGAGATTGATTCTGGGTACCAACGTGGGCTTTGTGATAGGCGTCCTATTAAAGACCCATCGGCAACTGCTCACATCACACGCAGAGTAGCTTCGAAATCTTCAGTGGAAAGCACAAGCAACTGTTTCTAAAAGTATAAGCTTATGCTAGGTTACGGTTAGCTTCCAAACTTGTCAAAAGATTCTGAACTCCAATTAAACAAAATATACACAACTCTTTAAAAATCAAGATAAAATGCACGTAATACCTAAGCCATTAGCCTAACAAGATCTAGACTATAGATGAAGAGGTCATGTCTAGAAGTCAGGTAGCATAAGGTCTGTGAACCTAGGGGAGCCAAGCCAAGAATGGCACGCAATAGAGTATGGAAGTGATTGACTTCAAAACAAGTGAATGACTTCGTAAAGTTCTTTAAAAACTTGAAACCAAGATGCAACTGTTCTGCTGGTGAGATGGGCGACATTGTCGCCATCGCGGGTTTAGTTTGGATGAATCTGGCACAAGAGCGTAGGGATTGGCAAAAGAGTTGCTTATGCGCAGCAGTGAGTGAAGTCAGGCTGTGGGCTGTGGATGATACAGTCGCCGTCGCGTCGCAGTGGCACGTAACTTGACAAGAGTCGTAGATGCGCAGAATTCGTTTTCGCTTGTGCATGTTCAAAACCATAATAATGACCAGCAATAAGTGTCAATTTTTTGGTTGCACTAAGTTTACATGCGAAAACGTACTCCTACGCCAAAACTTTGCCAAATTACGTGCTGGCGACTATAATGATAATGAAGACGCAAAAGTGATTTAAAATACCTACGGTATCTGATGCAAGAGGATCAATGAGTCGAAGTGTTTTTAGAACAGGATCTTGCAAAAGCCGAGAAGCTATAAAAGCATTTCAAACTTCGTTTATTATATAAATGAAGTTTCATTTAGTATTCCAAGGTAAGGAGGGAATTGCATAAGGAGGCTGCTTCCATTTTACATTATAAGTCAAAGTTCACAGTGCATTAGCTTAATGCTACAATAGCTTTACACCCACTATCGGTGTGGCTTCCAAACCAATATGTTACATGAATTTTTGCAAAGTATTTTATTTATCATACAATGCAAAACTACAATGGATATGAAAGGATTACGTAGTATATGTATAAATGGGACACTGACGCATATGCTGATTGAATAATTTATAGATTCTGATGTGTAAACATTCAAATGTTAGTCTTTCTTAGAACTATAAAACAATAGATTGGATTCAATGCTTCCAGATTCCGCCGTTATTCAATTTAGATCGGTCAGTACAATTTTTCGGGAGATGCTTCAAGTTTGTGCAAAAGTTATCATATTACTCGAAGCCTCTTGCAATCCTTGCTTACGTATCGATAAATTCTTGAGAGACGAAAATTTAGTTCATTTGCTTCATCGATTGCGTCAAAACAGTTCAGTTGTGAATCGAATACAGTTCGGAACTTCGCCGGAGGGGAGCGTGTAGGAAGCGGATGGACAAGGGAACTGAATTGTCGTTCGGTTAGACTGGAAGTAGACACATATAGAACGCAAACGGAACTCAATAATATTGCTCCATTTATACATCAAATCATATATTATTTTATTATAGACATACATAAAGAATCGCGATTGACCACAATCTCATCAGATGAGAAACGATAATACAGTATTTTGACGATGGTGCATGCTTGCCTAGAAGTAACCTTTGAACTCGTGACCCTGAAGACCATTTAGTTTCATCCATTAAGAAACTTGCTACTAATCATAAGTATACAAAATATGAAGCAATACTCTCAAATGAAACGAGGCCCTGCTCACGAATAAAGGCTCGTACAAACAGACGCGATATCGCGGGCGCGACAGGCAGCGGTACCTTTGTCGACAAAGGTACCGCTGCCTGTCGCGCCCGCGATTTCGCGTCTGTTTGCACGAGCCATAAGCCTATGAATCAATGAATGCGATAAGTTCCATATATTTCACATAAACCTACATGGGCATATAAGAATTTTCGGACGCATGGTTCCAATTGGTCGTTTCCTATGGAGAAGAGCCGGCAAGAAACTCCACGGTTACTCTTTTAAAAACAATTGGCTTTTACAATATTTCCAAATTACAGTTCAGGTATGGAAGGAAACTGTCAACAAGTACCAGGTTTAAATCGCGCTGTTCAGCTATTTAATACAAGCCATATTTGGAAGTGTTTCAACATCTATGTTTTATCCCTACCATTATTTCCTTCCCCCAACTCAGAAACACTTTACCCATAATACTGTTCTACCAACTTAGTTCATTAAACATTTGATTCACGCGATGTGAGTCGTGCAATTATGTCATGATAGTGACATCATCGTCTGGCGTTGTGTTTACGAGCGAAACCTGTGTGGATGGCTGTATAGTGGGTCAAATCTAAGGTGCGAATCAAGGTCGAGGTATAAATAGCAGAATTTTTTATAGTTTTGATGTTATATTGACGTGTGACCGCTTTAAGTCTTTGAAGGAGTGAAATTGAAAGCAAAGCCTTATAAACACATAACTTGGTAGTTAGTTTCATAGGAATATTATTGGAAACTTTGTCATGAGCAGTTGAAGTCCGTCTGTTAATTTAACTTCAGGATTTTGGCTTAGCTAAATCATTTGGTTGTGGAGATCAAACGACATTCATTCGGTGTAAAATTTTGATCAGCAGCAGCATTTGGACAGTTACAAAATAATCCCGCCTGTACATTTGATATCTAAAGATTTTCTAAAAATCTCTTATCGAATTTAAAGCCCAAATATGATGAAAAGAACATTCTTATCGAGTCTCTTTGCTGTGTGCTGGTGCCTTTGCCTGATAGCCGACGTGTCGTAACATAAAGAGCGAAGGGTATTTGGGTCAAGGTTGCGTCACTTTTCGGAAGATTCACTGTAGCTATTCACTGTGCGTTTCGTTTATCCACTGACCGTTTCTCGAGCATAATACGGAGTACATATTTTCTTACAAGCGGAAAATAGTGTCAGTATTCAATGGCGATAAAACTTGGGAACTAAACAATAACTGTAGTTTTCGAATCAGCATCTTGGAAACTTCAAATTGACTAGCTTTTTCCCAACTATGTTCGGGTCGGCTTCCAGTATAACCAGATGCAGCTGAATACCACTATTTTAAATGAAGCGGCTGCCTATCTGACTAATTGTCTTGGTAAGACTAATTGTCAAATTGACAGTTCTAGAATAAGAGTAGTTATTTATTTTTGTATGAATTATAGGTTGTTAGTTTTTAAAGGGGTTGGTAGATGTTTAAACTATAAACAGATCCTAACTATAAAATATTGTATATGTGAAAATGAGTTTGTTTATTTTTTACGCTTTCACGCTAAAACGGCTGAACGGATTTGGGACAGGGGTAGACCATGACCTGGAATAGGGTATAGGATACTTTTATCCCGATATTCCCACGGGATCGAGACTTACGCGGGTGAAACAGCGGGACGTAGCTAGTACATCATAAATGCCAGTAGTGTCCTCGCCAAGTGTGTGCTCTCGTTACTGGTATACTCGTATTTTGGACGAATAAATGATCTTGTGGGCAATTCCCGCATTTTTCAGAATTTTCACATTCTAGTCTTAAGGCACAATCTGTCAATAATACAAGCTGTTGACATTGACTGTCACTGAGATGAGATTAAGGTGGATGCGCTAAGGTAGACGCGAAATTCAAATTTTCTTACGTTTTTTGCAATTTGCAGGTCAGTATCAGATTGTATGTTGATCTAAATATTATTTGCGACCGTAACAAATATGGATTTACAGAATTATAAACATTAGAATCAGCAATACAACTCTCGAAGTTCATGAAAGTGCATTGAACGACGAATTCGTGAAGAATTTCACGGGCTACCTTAGCGCATCCACCTTAAGAATCGTAAAAGTTTTTAAGTACGGGAATTGGTATTCTGGTGTCTTGTACAACTTACAGCGGCTTTTGGGATACGGCATCCAGATTTTGGAATAGTCCGAGTTCTAACCTTCCCAACACAGGGAACCACACGGTCACTCTTACAATATTTCCAACAATTAATTAAATACGACGTCAGTCGAGGAAAACTGTCAGGAAAATGGTATATTACCCCAGTGCAGGTAAACAATGAAATGTTGCACGTACCTAATGTTAGTGCTGGTCTTGAATAATAGAACGACCAGAGTTCTAGAGTTAATGACGTCACCAACACTAGAACGAAAGTACGAGAAAATACAGATATAGATAATACAGGGTGTAAGGGTAAACACCGTTGTCATTCAAACCATGGGTAGTTGACTTAAATATAAAAATAAATGACTGAACACAACAAAAAAGAAATGTTAAAAAGGATAACGGTGTTTACCCTAACACCCTGTATATAAGACATATTAATAATAATAATTAATCAATCTGCCTAGCCTGTTCCCAACTACGTTGGGGTCGGCTTCCAGTCTAACCGGATGCAGCTGAATACCAGTATTGTACATGGAGCGACTATAATTACTTCGAGATTACGTTAGGAGGAAGGAGTAGCAGCATTCTTTTGTGCTTCAATATCAACTGAGATAAAATGAAAACGACAATCATCTATTGTCTCTTGTGACAGGACATCAATATCAATATTTTCAGGAGCGTCACTTTTTGGAGTTAAGGGCCCACCCTACCTCAAATTGCTTAGCATGACCCTCCGTCATGCCGAAAATACTAAAGCATTAATTTTGAAATAAATATATGTTAAAGTTGAGGATGGCGCTAGGTCCTATGTTTGGCGAAAACTCGATGACATAAAATTTTCTCTATAGAAAAAAAATCCAAAGTTACCTCTAAACCGAACTATAAACCATTGGTATTCAAAAATACTTCAAATTAGATCATGAAACTTTGCATAACTGAACTGAACTAACTGTATAGCAGGTATTATGTTTTTTTTTTAATTTATTTATTTATTTATTTAAAGAGTTTGGAGGATTTATTTTGTCTTCACGTCTAGAAAATATAAATGATAAATTACATTATTTTCACCGTAAAAAGCAATTACCTAAATCTTTCGAGGTTTGAGAGCCGCTCCGTCTCGCTCTTACTCAGGTTGCGAGTAACATGGTGCGAGCGAGATGAAATCTGAGATAGGGTACGGCCTTAAATACAGAGAAAGTTTTGAAAAGTTGATATCGTTCCCGGAATGGATAAGCTTGTGCACACCCACATTTGCTAGTACTAAGCCTGTTGCCATTAACCAATCACAAGATTACAGTCGACAGCTATTAGTATTCTATTTTTATTACAGCTTTCACGGCTCGATCGATCAGGTTAAGCTACGCATACAGAGGTCAATCTCTGAATGGATGAGTACCATCTTTACATACCCAGACTCCGAGACACTTCCGTGCCTCGGAAAGCACGTTAAGCTGTTCGGGACCAACAGCTTCGCTCGGCTGTCATTCGTGGATCTTTGACAGTCGTTACGGGTTGTCAGAAGCCCGAGTTTGACAACCAGTCTTACCAAGGGGTATCGTATGACCCAGTAACTGGGTTGTGGTGGTCAGATAGGGATCAGGCTAGGCAGATGATGAGCTACTCATTAGTATTCTTTTATTGAGCCACAGTTTGCCAAGCAATTTTCAATCATAGTACTCTTAGGAGTACTAAGTCAACAGTTACCTAGAAGTTCTCCTTAATTCCCAATTGAGTCGTCGAGATGTGAGTGGTATAGTTTAGTATTATCCTAGAATTATAGATGGATGGTAGCGTACTTACAGCTTTCAACGAAGTTATCTTGTGGATACAGGCTATGAGCTTTTAGACTTTACAAGTATCTTGGCAACTGTTTGATGTACTTTCAGCATCTCTCACCAGTTAAAAGCCCCCCACAACAAGGTGCGTATATAGTACTAGCAGCGCCCCGCGGGTTCTCTTCGCATAAATCTCGATCCCGTGGGAATATCGGGATACAAAGTATCCTATCCAGTAGTTTGAAAGTTAGAAATTTCATCCAAATTCGTTCGGCCGTTTTAGCTTGAAAGCGCAACAAACAAACTCACTTTCGCATTTATAATATTAGTTAGGAGGACGATATTATAATTTAAATTATTTATAATATTATTTGTTTGGTTTCTACGGGCTCTTTTTAACCGCCTTCTTCAAAAAGGAGGAGGTTCTCAATTCGTCTGTTTTTTTTTTTTTTTTTTTGTGTATTTACGCGATTACTCCGCCAATTATGAATCGATTTTGATGATTCTTTTTTTGTTTGGTAGGTCATGCTTCAGAGGTGGTCCCATATAAATTATATTAATTTTGCTTGCGTAGTTTTTGAGTTAGCTTCAATAATTACGTATTTTTCCCACTTAGTGTATGTAGACGATATATTGTTTGACTCCGTCACTGTTATTTACATAGCAGGCAGTGTATTGTAGTGTAGGGTAGGTACCACAACTAGAAAGTGAAAAATAAAAACTTTTTTAAAAAACGTTGTAAAACGTTTTTTGTCGTAGGTTTTCCATTGCTCAATTCATTCCTTGCCATTCCTACCATAAACTGCAAAGATTTGCTTTCCAGCCTAACTTTGCCGGATTCATGCAGCGATAACAAGTCATAATAATCAATTGATAACACGCCCTGCACCCAGTGCCTTGTTCAATCACGTATGCCAAATTAGCGGAAAGATAATGTGTCGATGTTGATCGATAATTTATTTGAGTAACATTTTTCTTTTAAAGGTCGATTCACACATTATATCAGTGAAGTCACTGTACCGACAGTGTAAAATATCTAATTTCTAAATATACCCCATTTGAAATAAGATTAGACATTAAAACAAACCCTTTTACAGTCCGTTCAACCGATTTTGACTTCTATACCGTAGGCATAAGGATAGCATTAAAAGGAAAAAAAGTTACACAATACCAACTATCTACTGCGGCTGCCATTTTTCATGCCACCAACGCAATAGAATTCAAAATCGGTTGAACGGAATGTAAAAAAGGCTTATCTATACGTCTAATCTTATTTCAAATGGAGTATAATATTATAAACGCGAAAGTTTATAAGTATGGATGGATATTTGTTACTCTTTCACGTAAAAACGACTAAATGGATCTGGATGAAATTTGGCAAACATATAGTTTATAACCTAGATTAACACATATGACACTTTTTATCCCGATATTCCCACGGGATTGAGACTTACGCGGGTGAAACCGCGGGGCGCAGCTAGTGCTTTTATACATTCTCGTGCTGTCGTGTCGGCACTGACTCTGACAAGTGGGGATGCGTTCATAGAGAATTTATGAAAGAATATTTTGAACTGTGCCGGTACTGTGGCTTCACTGAAATATGTGAATCGACCTTTAAGGAGAAAATGTAAGAGTTGTTATAAGAAATGAAAAGTAAGACGTGGATCATAATTCAATCATATATTACGTTGGTACTCGGTTTGGAGGTGCAGAAACTTCTCCTTTTACCTAAGGAGCGTTTATTGATCTTTGGCGGTTACATGCGGGCGAAAATATCATGCATCTCTTGAATGAATTATGTTTGTGTTGGACGTAGACAAATTAGTTTCAACCGACGCGACGTAAAGTGCCTGTTACACGGTCGCCAACCGCGTCCCGACAGTGGTGACGTTAGTGTAGGTAGATGATGGTTTTCTACCAAATTTGAAACAGCTCTGCCGGTCGCCCACCATGGTCACCTCTTTCGGGGACGCGGTTGGCAATCGTGTAGCAGGCACTTAACTTTGTTGTGAGAGACAAATACTTTTGAGTGATTAACAAGTATTACAAACCGATTTGATTTACCAAAAGGCAAGATTACTTATAACAGAAATAATAGGCAAACGGCTTAACGTGCTTTCCGGGTCACAGAGGGGTCTCGATACGTACCTGCTGGATGGTCACCCATCCACAAACTGACCGCGGCAAGCGTAGCTTAACCTTCGATTGATGCGGCTGTTATTATTTAACCACGAGCTTAAGCAAGAGTATTACAACTAATCAATCTGCCTAGCCTTTTCCAACTATGTTTGGGTCAGCTTCCAGTTAAACAGGGTGCAGCTGAATTCCAGTATTTTAAATGGAGCGACTGCCTATCTGACCTCCACAACCCAGTAAGTAGGTAATAGGATACCCCTTGATAAGACTGGTTGTCAGACTTTCGGGCTGCCGACGACCCGTAACGACTGTCAAAGATCCATAAATGACAGCCGGGACCAACGGCTTAACGTGCTTTCCGAGGCACGAAGGAGTCTCGGTATGTAAAGATGGTCACCCATCCACGGATCAACCCCGGCAAGCGAAGCTTAACCTGACGGCTTATTTACGTCAGGTTATCAGGAGCTCGTTGCTAAGTAGCAACGAGCTCCTGTTACAACTAATGCGTAACATAAATACAAGCTGTAAAAGGTTAGTAAATCGTTCTTAAACAAAATAATGAGTCATTTCCCGCAATTATTTGTACACTGAGCTAACTAAATAACTTTTGGAGCACGTAATATTTGATTGTGGCAACACAGTCTTTAAAATAACTACAATTTAATACGCAGCGCTTACAAGTGATTGTCCAAATATTTCAAGGACGGCTATTTAAAATATCGTTTTAAGCGCTTTTTATCACGCATGTGCACAGTTTATTGAAATAAGTATCTTATTAATAAATAGGTTGGATGGTTTTTGGAATGCGTATTTTTTTAGATTCGCATCTGTTTTTGTGGTCGCCGTTTGCGGGGATCGCACGCGCTGCTTTGGTTTTAATTTAATTGGTGGAAATCTTGTCTGTGAAACGGCTAGTGCGTGCGTCTTTCGATTCCTTACAGGAACTGCACGATACAAGATAGTTGTATAAAAATAAATTACTTACATAGTCTAGGAGTGAGGAAAAGAGCTCGAAAACTAGGGCGATTCATCATTTCAGACATCGCTAGACTAAGATCCCAATAGCTATTAGCTGACGATTTGTAATATGAGCCGCACGGGTCGATCCATCAAGTTAAGCTACGCTTGCCGGGGTTGGTCCGTGGATGGGTGACCATCTTTACATCCGAGACTCCTCCGTGCCTTGGAAAGCACGTTAAGCCGTTGGTCCCGGCTGTCGTTCGTGGATTTTTGACAGTTGTTACGGGTCGTCAGAAGCCCGAAAGTCTGACAGCCAGTCTTACCAAGGGGTATCGTATTACCCAGTTACTGGGTTGTGGAGATCAGATAGGCAGTCGCTCCATGTGAAATACTGGTATTCTGCTTCATCCGGTTAGACTGGAAGCCGAACCCAACATAGTTGGGAAAAGGCTAGACAGATTGATTTGAACTTTACATGGTAATTATGGAAGAACTCAGAATATCTGGTTGGCGAGCATGTGTTGTAAGAAATAGCCTTTTTACACATGGCAAATCTCCCAAGAACTCTCTGAAGATTTCAATCACGACCTTTAGAACAGGAACTACAGAATTACCACACCTAACAGACGAATTGGTAATTGGATTTAGGACCTAGGTAGATTCTGCTGTTCAGTTAAAAGAAAATGATCGTTTCGTCGCCACTTACGGCGTCCGCAGGATGACATTCACAACTGCAATGACTGTCAATTTCTAAGATGGACACACAGCAATCATTATACTGTTAGGTGTCATGTGTAAACAATAGAATTAAATCATTAACATAGAAAAAAACTAGTTATAAATAAGATAACTTATATAATAAATATTATGTTAGTTATAATCTGATGTTTCGGAGTGCTCTATAGTAAGATTTTTGAATGATATCATCATGGCTAAGATACAATAGACGTCGATATATTTAGTAACCTATTCCGCTTAACTATTCCTCAAGAGTCATAAAAACCCTGCTGTGTCTCTGCGTCCAGTGCTCGGTGTGGCAACACGTGTTCTGGTTCGCGTCTGGTCAATCATCATCCTGAGGATGCATCGTTGAGAGGTGAAACACGTGTCGATTTCTGACAGGGTTTTTTAAGACTCTTGCGGAATAGTTAAACGGAATAGGATACTAAATATATCTACGTATAGAATAGTATAGATTGTATTTTATCCATTTCCGCAAAGTCACGCCTGAATCAATTAACTAGTATCATGGATTTTAGGAGTCTTATAAATAGAAGTTCCGCACGCGACCATATTTTGGCGAGAAGGCTGCGTTTTTATTTTATGAACATTTTCAAGTTACATCATTTCTTGGTGCTACCAGGGAGCCTAAACCGGCCACATTAGCACTTCCCCTAAAAGCAATTCATTTCCTGAATTACCAGCTGTCATTAGAAATTCCTCTAATTTGACGCAAAAGCAATTCATAGAAAACTGTCAAACAGATGTATTATTTCGTAATATGAATTACACGCACATCATATCATGAATTGTCAGTTTGTGATATTCTACGATGATTCATAATATTTTTCTTATTATCATTCTGTCAAAGTGGCTGTTTTAAGTCCACTACAATTGATCGCAATGGGTTCCATTTTGACAGTTCGTACGTTGCGTTACTAAGCAATGGATTAGCCTGCCAGGGTTGCGGGCAAGTCCGAAAGGGATACGGGGGCCCTTGGCAACAGGCAACTGAAGGAACACGGCTGGGTTTTACTCAGTACAAGTCTGACGCGCCCTCCCGCTACGCCCAGAGTGGGAGAAGCAATTTGATGATATCAAATAAAAAATTTAAAAAAAAGTTTTGGATTAGCAATATCCTTCAAAACTCTTGGATTGTGATTGAATGTGTGTTAGGCAATTAAGGTGCAGGATTCCGAAACCTACCATGTTTCGGAAAATTGGAGAAACGGTACTTTGCTTATCATGCGACATTTTCTTAGCAATGCTTTGAAGATTCTTGCAAGATCCGTCCTTTTCTGGGCTCGTCAAATTAATAATCTGACTTTTCTTCCAGATCCAGGCAAAATTCTGGTTTTGGATTTATGCTAAGAATGGCTTTTTCATTTGACCAAGGAAACGGGTTATTTGGCTGTTAAGTGAGTTTTATTTTTAACCGACTTCTTCAAAAAGGAGGAGGTTCTCAATTCGTCTATATGTTTTTTTTTTTCTTTTTTTTTTTTGTATGTTTGTTACGCGATTACTCCGCCAATTATGAATCGATTTTGATCATTCTTTTTTTGTATGGTAGGTCTTGCTTCCGAGGTGGTCCCATATAAATTTTATTAAGTTTGCTTGTGGAGTTTTTGAGTTAGCTTCAATATAACGTTTCCAATGAGTTTATCTAGAATCTAGACGATGTCTTCATTTACTCCTTCACTGTTATTTACATCAGCTAGTGGTATTCGAATTTGTGTGGGGTAGGTACCACAACTAAAAAGTGAAAAATAAAAACTTTTTACAAAAAAAAAACAACCGACTTCCAAAAAAAACACTCAAAACTGAAAAATAACTTTCGGAAGTCGGTGGCAAAAAACGAAAATTGAAAAGCAAAGACACCGACTTCCAAAAGTTATTTTTCAGTTTCGAGTGTTTTTTTGGAAGTCGGTTGTTTTTTTTTGTAAACAGTTTTTATCTGCTAGTAGGTTTACCAGTGATTTCGTCCGCCCCATACCCGTGAAAATTTCGACAAATCTGGGCATGCTTGCAGCGTAAAGGGAACCGTAGCGAAATTATATATTTAGGTCCAAGGGTTTCGGCTAGGCGTTGGCGTTGATGAGTCAGTCGCTCAGTGAGTCAGGACTTTCCTTTTTACCCGACTACGGTGAAGCAAAAAGGAGGGTTACGATTTCGACCGGTATGTATGTATTTGTCTTGATCTAACCCTATTGTTTATGTATTTGTAAATACTGAATGAGCATGATTCGATTCTCTCGTATGTATCGCACAAGCTACGTTAACGGATCATACCGAGGTAAAAAGATTATCCATTCAGCAAGGTTGATACCTCGACTGTTAGCCGGCAAACCAGCAACTTAATTAAAAATAAGTAGGTAATACCTAGTCGCTAGATAGCCATAAATACTTGAATAAAATAAATAAGCACTTATGTACTTTAGAATTAGGTATTATCTGCTCTGCTGTAAAAGATAACAAAACCTAAAGTATACAGTAGGGAGCTAACAAAGTTATTCAAATTGATTCCTTTGTGTAGTTATTTAAATTGTTGTTGAACACTTTTATGCGTTTATTCGTTTAGAGATTGAGCAATAGTGTAGTCAGGTGTTGGTTATTGTTGGGGATAATAGTGGCCCGAATGGTTTACACAATGGTTTGTAATGGAACGTGTTCCAAGCTACAATTTCTTTGGGAATGCCTATTGCGACTGTTATAGCAATGATCTTCTTACTGTATCGATGGCAAAAAAATCTTTACACACACAACACAGAACCTGTGTAAAACCTGTGGGGATTCTCTTTACTACGGCCGACTTGGGTTCGTAGTCTATTTAAGGATTTACAAGTCGGCTAGGGTAATACGTGCTTATTGACATTGATAATGATTAGGCTTCAATCAATTAATACTTATCGAAGATAGCAGATATATATGGAAGAATATGTAGCAGTCATGCATGAGCCCATTCGTCTGACAACCCAACCTGGCATGACCTAATATGGCTGGTTCTAGGTGCTTCAGGAAAAAGATACTGAGATTAATTTTGGGGAGGGCGTTTACCCAACAGTGGGAATGTCGGAGAAACTCGTCTAGCAAAAAAAAAACCTATTATTCTCTATTCTCGTTTATATCGTGTCAAAACAAGAGAAGATATGGAAGGACTGATGTTGAGGGTCACCTTGATCCTGTCACACTTTGGTCTCCTATGGATGCTGTTAAATCGAAGTAGGTGCCAATTATGCCAGTCAAGACGACAAGAGGCAGCACTGGGTTATGCTGAGGTGTACCTATAGTACACCCACGTTTCTACAGTTATGTTTAAGTCCCATGTAATAGGGGGCGAGTCTATTGCCATCAACCGGGCAAAGATCTAGAATTCGGAAAGCTACAGATCATTTAATAAAAGAAAAACGAGCGAGCCTTGCAGTAGTCGCGTAGGATACGTAGCATCTGACATCTTGGCTGACAGTACCAACCTCTCGGAAAATGTGTTGGTACCATCTGACGGCCAACTCTAGCACCGGGCGCGCTCATTGGTCAAATCAAATAGCGCGCGCTTCCCCGGCTTCCTGTTACACACTTCCGTCCCTTTTCACGAAATCACTGCCGCAGCTTGCAGGAAGTAAAGCTATTACACATTAATAATGTGAGGTAATAAAATATGGCTTATTATTGTTGTAGCAGTCTTCACTGATGTCACAAAGTTTGCTAAGTTTGGTTTTTATCCTCAAGACTGTTGTTCTTGTGAATGCCCATATGTGTATAGATGACAGGGAATGATTTAATAATACGTGACTGACTCAAATGTTACATTCGTCACCAACACTACAAGTCTACAATATCTAAAGCCTAAGATACTTTGAACCATGTCATAAAATTAAAACTAATTTACATGTCAACAGTATGCATATCAACGTAATGCATTAACCGTATAATTTGTAGTTAATTATGTATTGAATAAATTAAGTCTTGTGTTCAGAGGTTATTTACAGTTTATTCTGAAGCAACTTATGGTTAGCAATTTAAAGTATGAATGTATTTAAAATGCTCTTCAGAATGTGGATAGAGCGTGAATGACAGATGCAAGGTTGAAAAATATCTTGTTATTTTTTTTTTATCCTAAAGAATTAGACTCATTGATATTGCAGAAAGGAATGTTACTGGCTTTATGTAAGGGGCATTATTCAATATTTTTTGACACAGTTTAATCAAATAAAAATATTTAACGATGTCAATGGATATAATTATGAAGGAATTCACATCCATCACAAATTAGGAGCCATATCTTTTACTATCAGTATATTTTCCATAAATTCTTTCAGTAAGTAATATTTTTTAGATTTGCACCTTTGTTTAGTTGGTACTGAATAAATAAAAATCTGTAAGATGACTATGATATGTGATCACTTTGTATGAGTTTTATAATTCTAGCTGTGCTGTAGGCTTTAACAGCAGCAGTCATCATTAAAAATAGACAGGATTCCACTTGACTCGTAAGTGAGAAACGAACAAAGCTATGAATAGATTGTTAGAATGTAGTTTCAAAAAGCCATGTTAGTTTTATAGTTGTGTGCATTAATATTTGCCATGAACGGCAAGGGGTATCGGTTACTGGGTTGTGGAGATCAGATAGGCAGTTACTCAATGTAAAATACTGGTATTCAGCTGCATCCGGTTAGACTATAAGCCGACCCCAATATAGTTGGGAAAAGGTTAAGCAGATTGATTTTGATACCACAACCAGACATCGTGCCAATTTTGAATAATATATCATAAAATAACTTTAAAAAATATATGAAGTGTTTTATTTAATAACTAGCGTCCAAGGTTTAGTTCTTTGCTATAGGTTCAAGTGACCTTCAATTAATACTGAGATTAAGAAGTGTACATACACTTCCTCGTTAAGTACATCGGTTTTAAAACATTGTGTGGAATTTCAAGTCATTTGATTGCAAATTACAATGGTATATTAGGTTTTTTAAATTAATTAAATGAGACTTAGAAATAATGAGCTCATTAGAAATCCAGGCATTATGATGACCAGACTCTGAGGGTAATAGACTGAAAGAAACAAAAAAAAAGTATTTTATTTTAGACTATAGAAATTGTTGTTTGAGAAATAATACATCCTAACTAATATTATAAATGGGAAATTGTTGTGAGTTTGTTGGTTTATTTGTTTGTTGAGCTTTCACGCTAAAATGGCTAAAGAGATTTGGATGAAATTTGGTACACTGGTAGACCACAACCTGAACTAGGACATGGCTACTTTTTATCCAGATATTCCTATGGGATCAAGGCTGATACTGGTAAAACCGCAGGGAGCAGTTAATAATAAATAAGTGATGACGTATAGCAATTTGTGTGGACAAATCATCAAAATTTTGTAACTCAAAAGAAATAAGTATACTTAAATAAGTTTGTTAGATTTATTTGAATGAATATACTTGTGAGGATTTTTCATTAATATTTCCTATTTACATAAAAGTAGTCTGTAGTAATTCTATTTTTTTTGACTAACAAATGAAGAAAACTGTCACCTATCTTAGAATGTTCTTAAACATTTCAAATCATTCCCAGTTGATTTATTTATAAATCCTCTTTGATTTAATAATAGTGCCTAATAAAATATTTCCCAATGATATAATTTATATTTCTGGCAATGTTCCAACCATATGTTTTAATAGATTTTTGTTTTGATTTATTAAAAGCGTTTTCTATTCGCCCACAAAACATGTACTACATTATTAATAAATTACTGTTTATTGGCTCTGTAAACACATTAAAGAACAAATCAATGACCTGAACTAAACCATTCACTAAATGAATAAACTCTCATCAATTACATTACATTACTATATCCAAAATGTTCTCAGTGCCAACTCAACCCGCGGCAGGAAAAAATTATACGGCTTCCCAAGTTATTGGTTACTAGTTGCTAAGTACAAACCACGCTAGCCTTCGACGATACTAGCAAACAGGTTTTATCGCACCGCAGACACTAATAAACCTTGATTACCTTCATAACAAACACTAATGCCGCCAAAATTGCAACGAAAAAGGGGTGTCTTCCGCGACAAAATTGAATCTATTTAAAAAATATATCACTAGCACATACGTAAAACTTGGCACTGTCAGCCCGCATCAAACATGTTTAATAACAAAAATATGCAATATACTTACGTAATACACTCTAAATAACAGTCAGAACACAAACATCACAGAGGTAATTGATTTTGGATATCGCCGATCAGATTTTTTTTTCACACACAGTATTCGCTAATATAAATTATCACAAAGAATTTTTATTTACAGTAATTAATGGTGTTCACTTATTACACGTACAATTTACAGTTCAATTTAGTAATAATTGATAAAATTTAGAAAGAAACTCGTTAATACGAAACACCATTTTGAAAGATTGAAGAAAAGATCGTCAAGGATTTTTCCCCTTCTTTCATGTCAACTGCTTGCGTCATTGCGGTAATTTGACGTTTATTCCACTGGTGTTACCAGAAATTATTTTAAAATTTACCACTTGGCAAATTAATCGCATTTATTTATTTCTAATAACATTTCCAATATTTTTGTTTGTTTTGTTTTGATATCTGAGGAAAAATGCGGGTCTACTTCATGTTCTTCGAATAGTGTTTATTCGAAGCTTAAGTAAACTAGTATAAAAATAAAAATGAGGTCATGTTTGTTACAAAATTTTGACGTCGTCGTCGTCGGGGTTTGGTTTCCGCACTTAGTCCTTAAGGTGATCCATTTGTGCGTGTGTCGTCATAATATATTATTTTATTTATCCATTTTAAAATAGTTTGATTTCAGTTTTATGTGTGAAGCATAATTTGGTTTATCTTACAAGATAATTATCTTATTGCTTCTTCGTAAAAGGGAAATTTAATAAGATGGCAACATATTATCCCCCAAATTATTGAAGTTGCGTTCGTAAATTGCAATGTTCATGACAAAGTTGCGTTCACAAATCACACAGCAATAACATAAATACCTACCATGTAATTTTCTATTTTGTAACTACAAAGTGTACTGCTAATATGTATTCATAGTAATTTACTACTGCAATAATGAGTACAACTTTAATTTTTTCATAAATACTGTCGGAAAACTGTGATAACGTCTCCCAACTATCTATTTCGGAATCCGGAAGGTGGAAAATTGTTTCAAATACTGGATAATAAATTATAATACCAGCCTATTATTGTCTCACCGTAAGGCAAAGGCCTCTTCTCATACGGAGAAGGTACGAGCATTGATCACCAAGCTTTCTCAAGACGGGTCGGCGATTTCGGACATATTATAGGGAATTATTTAAAAACGTTGATTAAAGTTAAGTGACGTTCACACGTCAAAAATTTATGGTGTACAGTCGATAATCATTACTTGACTTTATGCAACGTTTTTATATAAAGATAATAAGCCCCATAGTGTCCAGGTTTCCTCGCGATGTTTTCCTTCACCGATCTAAGTACTGGTGCCGATTCTGTTGTCCACAAACTAAACTAAATTTAAGTTCAGTGCATCTTTTTCTTTCTATTTCATTAAGAAAAGGACAGAAGAAAAATTTTAGTTTAATCCTGTCAAACTGTCACTACTCCATAGAAGTTTAGACGCGATTAAAAACTTGCATATTTAAAGAATTACGTCGATTTACGTCAGGCGCTGATTAATTTGACAGGACTAAACTAAAATTTATCTTCTGTCCTTTTCATAATGAAATATAAAGAAAAAGATGCACTGAACTTAAATTTAGTTTAGTTTGTGAACAAGGGAATCGGCACCAGTGTCCAATAAAAACAGAAAGTACCAACCTACCTACCTACCTACATATTTATGAATTCTTCTTACCCGGATTTGAACCCATCACTTCCTGCATGAGAGACGAGGGTTTATCCACTGAGCTAACATGGCTTCAATTATTTACTTACAAGGATATAAACAGCATCATCATTGTTATTGTAGTAAACTACTAAAAAGTTAAATCTCAGAAATCGTGACGTATCTTTTTGAAAAAAAAACCGGCCAATGCGAGTCGAAGTCGCGCACGACGGGTTCCGTACCATTATCTATAAAAACGGCAAAAAAATCACGTTTGTTGTATGGGAGCCCCCTTAAATATTTATGTTATTCTTTATTTGTTGTTATAGCGGCAACAGAAATACATCATCTATGAAAATTTCAACTGTTTAAATTTCACGGTTCATGACAGCCTGGTGACAGACGGACAGACAGACAGACGGACGGGCAGCGGAGTCTTAGTAAGAGGGTCCCGTTTTACCTTTTGGGTACGGAACCCTAAAAACCACTGTCACGAATTTGGAGATAAACTCTTCAGTCATGACAGCATCCTCGTGATTATTTTCAAACCATGTATGATGACGTTATAGATAATTTATGTTAGTCTTAAATATTGTGTCATCGTTAGTTGATATTACAAAAGGTAGGGCTGTCAAGGCCTGGGAAGGGCCTAAAGTTGACGCATCATATTGTCATTACTAGATTTATTGTGCTATGACAGCATTTGGAAGGAAGGCTAGCTGTATAGGTAATCATTATCAGCATAACTAGCTGATGCCCGCGTCATCGTCTGCGATCCCGGATGAAAGCCTATGTCCTTCTCCAGGTTAAGATCTAACCCTTTGTCAAATTTCATTCAAATCCGTTCAGCCGTTTTAGCGTGAGAGCGTAACAAACAAACCAATTCACTTTTGCATTTATAATATTAGTTGAATTTGATTACTCTTCTAATAATAACTGTTATTACTTAGGCCAAGGTTAAGCATTATCGAGTTTAAAAGCCTATCAAACCGTAGTCCAGTGCTGAACATAGGCCACTCTCAAGTTACGCCACAACAGGCCACAACACCCGGTTTTTCGCATAAAAACCGTCGAGAGAATGCGTTTTTGACACCTGTCAGTTTTAACGATTATGTATTTTGCGAATTTGATCCTTATTTATTTTTTCTTAGCCTATTGTGTGTCCCACTGCTGGGCGAAAGCCTCCCCTTTTTCCTTCCTAATCTCTCTGTTTTTTGCGATTTCTGGCCATGTTGGCCCCGCAAACATGATTAGATCGTCACACTACCTTCGCCGCGGTCTACCTCGACGGCGATGTCCTCCTTCAGCCGTCCAGTGAGTGACAATTTTTGATATCTCTCCGGGTGCATTCGTGTGACGTGGCCGGCCCACTCCCACTTCAGCCCGGCTGTTTTTTCTCCAACATCCGCCACTTGAGTTATGGAGCACAGGGTGGTGTTTCTTACGCGGTCTGTTCGCTTGACACCTAATATGCTGCGCTCCATTGCCCGCTGACAAATCTTGAGTATGGACTTCTGTTGTTCAGTAAGTGACCAACTTTGTGCACCATAGGTTAGGACGGGCAGGATGCACATATCGATGAGTTTTCTTTTCAATGATAAAGGGAGGTTTCCTTTCATATGGTCTTTAAGGGCCCAGTAGGTCTTCCAAGCATTTTGGACGCGTTTTTCGACTTCTTTGTCTTGTCTGTTCTGGAAAGACACTATATGGCCCAAATACGTATACTCATCGACATATTGCAACACATGCCCGTCTACCTCAACCCTACGTTTTGTGCTGTTGGTCATGACCTGCGTCTTGGATCTGTTCATTGAAAGTCCAACCTCAAGACTTGCTGTGCTCAGATCTTGGAGCATTTCTTCAAGTTCTGAAGGTGATGTGGAGAATAGCACATTATTATCAGCAAAGCGGAGGTTTGTTAGTTGGATCCTTATTAATATCCCTAATATTACCTGAGTACTAGGTACTAGAAATTGTCCAACTGACAGGTGTCAGATGCATTCTCTCGACAGCCGGACTGTAGATACGAAAAACCGGACTCCAAAGTTCCGAACCTTCTGAAGTTCCGAAGTTCTGCAAGGTTGTCGGTTCTAGCTGGGGATATGCCACGCCATGCTTGCCGATGTGGTCTTCCGTCAAGGGCTCGTCTGACCCAACAGCCTTCGAGACAAAATGCATGAATATCTGTGTGTGTTATCACGAGGAAGGAAGATTTTATCGATTAAAAATAAAGAAAACGTCATAATTACCTCCAAAAATATTTATTTCAGTATTTTACATAAAGGTACTTAATTAATTTATAATACAATATTTACTTAGTAAATAAGGTCGAACCTAGTTAAACTTTTTTATAAGTATTTTAGTAATAAGAGACTTACAAAAACTGCATTAAAATGATAAAACAGGTTAGCACTGGCTTTTTTCAATAAATCAATCAACTAAGCCTATCACAATCCACTGCTGGACATAGGCCTATCCCAAGCTTTGCCACAACACCCTGTCCTCTCCGCCTTCCGCATCCAGTCATGTTTTTCAGTAAATAATAATAATTATCTTAACACCTATTAATACGTGTGCAATTGTGCACTACAATAATCTCACTAGAGTCTGCGACTACGCGGAATCGCGAGTACGCTACATTGCTACGCCATACAGGCCTACGCACTTACGATACCTAATCGTAACGGCGTAGGCCCGTAGGGCGTATCAACAAATGTAGGAAAATGTAGCATATATAGATGTAGGAAGAGTAGTAGTCTTGTAGTCTTGTTCTCATCTGTAATAATCTGAAGTCGTCATTTATTTTTCGTTGCTTACATAAATATTCTTTTAAAGTCAGTATGTATGTATTTATGTATGTATTGTATAGCATATATATATTATTATATATTATAGTATATTGTATCTATTGGTAAGTTTAAGTACCTACTTATTATTTTGCACCAATGACAACCCCATTTTTGATTTCCACGCAATCACTGTCCATTCTAAGGTTGCCTGGAAGAGATCGCAGAAAGCGATAAGGCCGCCCATTGTATGTTTTGTAGTGTTCAATTTATTTATTTTCGCTATGTATTTTCTGGTGTACAATAAAGTATATATAAATAAATAAATAAATAAGAGTAGGTACAGCTTTTGCTAAGAATTTTTTTTGGAGAATCTAATGTAATTTTTATGCTGGTTATAGTCAAAATAAATTCAGGTAGGTAACATTGAAGTGGAAGAAAAACGACACAGACAAACAGAGTTTGAAACATGCTGCCAAGGGCACGATGATAATTATTATTATGACTGATTATTAAATACTCACAGCAAATTTATCTATATGTATTTAGAGGTATAAAAATGGATTTTGGTTCACATGAGATTGATAAAAGCCCAGCATCGATCGATTGACCGAAATGACGTAAGTATAGACACATATTTTTTCATGGAGAAGGAATAAAAGGTTTTTTTATTCCCACCTCTACCCAGAAAAAGTCGCGGGCAAAAGTTAGTAGGTATGTCTGTCTGGACCTCGGAAGTCGGAGTTATAAGATTCCATCTAAACGAGGAACATTAACACGTTACCAAACCCATACATGAACAGTTGAAGGAAATCTACAAAATATTTCACAATTGTGGACTGTTTTAGACGTAGTACCTACCCATGATATGTGTGTAACGCTGTACCTACAGTTGTATCGAAACAACATGTGGCATCTGTCTGTGACAAGTGACATGATAACTGAGAACTATTACATTGAGTAACGTACAGACAGAACGTGTTCTATGCAATAATGTAGACTACTTGGTACGATATGGTAGTATTTTATTTACCATGAAATAGTTAAACAACATTTTGAGTTAGGCAAGAGATGACATTTCTAAGTAAGTATTGTATATTATATAATCTAAACAGTTTTATTTAGATTTCTAATAGACAACGCCCATTTTATATTCTTGCTAATGAAAATATCAACAGTCTGGGGTCTGCTCCCTATGCACGAAGTCCGTAGTTTCGGTCGCTATTACGGGTATTTACTCTTCCGTATCAACTACGAATGAATGACAATACGATTTGACAGTTGCCCTACTGCATCCGGTTAGACTGGACCGCAACACAGTTGAGAAAAGGCTAGACAGATTGACTACGTAAATATTTCCGTCTCATCCCCACTGTTTACATCAGTCAACCTCTTCCAATAAACATTCTCCTCTTTCAACCCTTTCGCGCCCAAGTAGAACGGATACTCCATCGTCGTGGCCAAATAGAAAATACCCCTTTTCCTTATATCTATACCCAACCCCATCACAATAGTTTCCATGGGAACATTGCTATAACACCCAGAATCCCTCGCCTGCTGAATATTTTTACACTTCATGCCAATAAATTTCCTAGGATTCTTCAAAGCGGACACCCATAAAGGTAGCACCCTAAAATGACTGCAAGTTGTCGTGCATGGGTAAATGCTGATATCTGAAGGTTGGTACTCCCCTCCATTAACGTAAATATCAACATGTCCCATAGGAGTAGCCATGCCATAGCCATCAATGTTCGTATGTATTACTTGGACGAAATCTGCATCAGAAGCATCGAGTCGTTCTTTTGGTCCTAAGTTCCGGAAACATGGTCCTGAAGGTTCTAAAGCGGCTATGGTGGATATGTTTCGGCCTGTCATGGTGTGGAAGTGTTTGGCTATGAAGCTAGCTGTGTGGCAGCCTAGGCTGAAACCTAGGAGTTCTAGTTTGGATGGATCCAGGCCGTATTGTGTGAGCTGGACAAGTATTTCTGCGACGTGTTTGCCTACGGGACGCATGAGACGGGTGGCCCTGAAAAGAATAAGACAAAACGTTATGACACTGCTCCCAATTGTAGTGGTATGTAACCCACACATGCAGACAAACAAGTACCTATAACGTTCCATGTCCGTTAGTTCGAATTCAGCAATCGACAGACGATCACTCGCACTCGCATCACTTGCGTCATTTTATAATCATCCTAATCTTAGTTATTGTTCATAAACCGTGTTTAGATATAGTAACTATATTATTAAACTCATTGTGTAATAACCAATGAACATTTAATTTCATTACACTATAGAACCTGTATTTATTTATTGCATTCATGTCGTTTACAAGGTCACATCCTAACACACATCACATCCTACCAATTATTATGCAATTAGTGAATAAAGCACGGATTTAAAATGAGGGCCATAGATGCATCACGAGCAAGTGATGGATTCTAACGATTGATTCATGATGATTGAATCAGGAGCATAGCGAGTGATTGCTGTTCCATGCAAGCTATGTCCTATAAATGCCTTACAGAATATGTATTTCCAAAAATGATAATAGTAACTCACAAATGATAATGCACAGTAGCGAATCTCTGGTTGTCGACCAGGATGACATTGTACCCTCGGTCTTCATACTCGTTGGCAAACATTGCTGATATCGGCAAGTTCGGGCTGTCTAGGTAACCGATGGCAACCAGCAGCGTCCTCCTGCAACAAATGTCAATTTTGTGTAAGAATACTTAAAACTCCATGTTTATTTTTTGTCCCACTGGTTTGTTAAATTCCTCAGACCAAATATAAAACCAAGACATAGTGCTGCGAACAATACAGTGAAGCATGCCAAAACTACACCTCCGCTCTGTGCATACACGCTCACACGGACACATTTACAATCAAACTACTCCTCACTAAGTGCACATTTTACGAAACCGGCCTCACGTCACTGTTGCCAGTGCTCTGTCTTAGTTTTTAGAGTTCCGTATTTATTTGGTCTCAGGTTAAATTCGTTCTCAAGTGGGTTCAGAAAGGCATGATTCGTCTGCATTGAATTTAGTATAGGTTTATCTTCTGTACCTATCAAGCATGCTGCTAGAATCCATTTTGGATTCGACAGGATCGTATCTCTTTTCCCATGACCTACTTTTAGTGTCCAATATTCAACAGCTGGTATTTAAAATCTCTAAAGAAATATGGGGTTCCAGTTACCTCTAAGTTTTCGATTTAAAATACTCACCTCTTAAAATTAATCCTAGGATCTTTAGCAATGTTCCCAGCGTTCCAGTAGGAATATTTCTGCCTACTTCTACCATTCCCTTGCACCACAAACGACAGGTATTTCAACTGGCTCTTGGGAATGATTGCCGGTTTGGTGGAGCCGGGACCTGGAGACAAAAGAATGGCAATATTTAATATTATTTTCTTGTGTTGTGTGAAGGGCTTGTTGCTAAGTAATACCAGCCGCACGAGTCGATCGGATCGATCGCTTTTAAATAGGTCGCGGGGTACCTAAAGTCTTAATATTTGGAAATACTAGGGGTGTTCATTAAAAAAGTGATAATGAGTATTACGCTATCTGTTATTTTATTTTTCGACGTAAACACCTTTCAGTGTATATTTTTCTAAATACCTTTCCTAAAAAAATATTCTTCCAGCATTGCTTTTCTATAACCATCTCACAGGTATCGGTGACAATGACAGCTCACTTCACCTTAGTTTTCACGGTGAGATGGTTACAGAATGAGATGCTGATCCTTTAATAAATCGTTTACGGCGGCGACTAATGCATCATTATCTTCAAATTTGTGGCCCCTGAGATGTTCCTTTAACCGCGGAAATAGGTAAAAATCAATAGGAGCAAGGTCCGGTGAATATGGAGGATGTTCCATCCATTCAAAGCCAGCTTCTTGAATGGCAGCCATCGCAACTCTGGACTTGAGCGCAAGGTCGTTATCTTCGTGAAACAAACAAACACGTTCCGAAACGACGCAAACAAATGAATTCTATATAAAAAAAGGGAATTGATTGTTTTTTTATTATCATTATAATTATCTATTGTCTGGGCTTATGCCTGCCAGTCTTTTTTTTTTTTCATTTCAGTGAGAATTTATCGCGTTATCACTGTTTATTGAACACCCCTCGTACTACAATGTGGCTTGAATGCGGCCGCTATAACTTGGCAGGTCTTAACATAGGCACTACGAACTTTTGCGCGTGCTCTCTCACTCAAACTCTGTGCTCAAACTCGCCTTATGTCACCATTTGGTACCAAAAAAATGTTACTGCGCATTTCGTACAGAGGCAGAATATTTATATACTTATAACGGAAGTATTGAACTAACATAGTTTGTAAGTAAATTGTCACTAACTATGAGTCCATGTTACTTGAAACTAAATGTTTTATAAATTATGATTAACTAGCTAATGCCATGCGTTGCAATGTATTTTTTTTGTTAGATACCTTCTCCGGTGCACACACAAACTTCATCCCATAGCTAGATAGATAGATAGGTATAGGTAGTGGTAACATCCCTGGAATAGTGCCCTCACAAACAGCTCTACTACAAATATTCACTTTCACAAGTGTTACAAAAACGTAATTTAATCCTTACGTCAATGTGACTCTATTAAGGAAATCTAGCACCGCATTTTCTTTCATTAAAAAAGATTGCCCGTCATTAAAATGTAGCGCGTCACCGCACTGTAATGGGTTACTAACTGTGGCTAAGAATGGCGTAGTGCAGAAGTATTTTATGTTACCTAAGTGCGTCAAACCTTGTCTAGTGTTAAAATAATGCCTGGTTTCTGGTTTCCGACACTAAGTATCTAAAAACGGATTGTTTCGTTAACTGTTCTTCAAGAGTTGTAAAAAAAACCTGTAAGACGAAAACCCTTGGCGAAACCCTGTAACACGTCGTGTACTGGTTTGCGACTGGTCAATCGTCATCCTGAGGATGCCTCGTTGAGAGGTGAAACACGAGTCGATTTCTTACAGAGTTTTTTATGACACTTGAAGAATAGTTAAGCGGAATACGGTTACTAAATATATCTACGTCTATTGTATTTTAGATATATTTTTACGTCCACAAACGGGGAAAAGGCAAAAACAATTACATATCTACTTACACCATTTTTTTTTGGAAGAATGACGTTAGTATAGTCTCATCTAATGTAAATCAATGACTAAGATAACAATAGCGATCCTTCCAAAATTCGTACAGAATGCTATTGTTTTCCTGTAGTTGAACTTTGGGGTCAAAGTCAACGTATGGTATGAATAGATTACGACTTTGCAAATCCTTCGATTGTGTTGTTGTTAGAGTTAATTTAGACAGTAAGTACCTACCTACCTTGATTATGATTTATTTTAAGACCTATTGTCTGTTTGCGTATGGATTGAGGAGCCATGTCTCATATTTAAACGCGGATACTGCCCATATTTAGTAGTAAATTATGCGATTTTGTAGCCCCGATCCTGGAATTTGTAGTAAAACCCTTAAAAAGTTACCGGGCATTTAGACCACTGGATTGAGGAGCAACCTTAGAACTCGAAAACTAGCCGACAGATCTTTTTGAAAATTTGGTAGGATTTAGTAGTACTTTTGCGTAATCTATACAAAAAAAAAACAGTTTTGTACGCCTGAAATTGAGATAGATAAATACTTTGATTACTACTATTGTTTGTTGTCAGAATAGCCTGTTTATTCTGTAGGATATTGGAGGTTATAGGATTGACAGCTGAATTCACCCATGTTTTCACAGACGGTCAAAATTGACATCAAAATCAAAAGTCATTTATTCAAATTAGGCTGAGAATCAGCACTTTTCGAACGATAAAATTACATAAGACAGTCCCCCAAAACGCCCTCACGTGTAGACCTCATCATAATCAGTCTATAATGTTCCCACTGCTGGGACACAGGCCGCCTCTCTTCGTGAGGTAGTGGGCTGTAATCCACCACGCGGGCCCAATGCGGTTTGGTAGATGTGCATGTGTGACATGCCGTTTCCTCACGATGTTTTCCTTCACCGTTTTGAGAGCAGTGGTGATGAAATTATCTATACAAAGTAACGCGCTTGTCTGCGTTCGAATCCACAACTCGTAGTCGGGCGACCACTGCTCCTATTTAGACCTAGTACGAGAAAAAACATTGGTTTTAAAGCTCAAGGAGCATTGCGTACCTATCGATACTATTTTATAGACTATTTTAATGCAAATGACGAAAGCAATGTAAGATCACCGCAGATTGAATAAAGTGAGAGGTAAATTATTAATTTACAGCGGATAGATCGGTAATGTGCATGCTTCTATCGACTATTAGTGCACGAAGATAAGTAACATAATAATTCTATATTATATGGTCTATCGAAGATTACTTTAGTTAGAATCACTTCCTCTTCAAAACTGTGAAGGAAAACATCATGAGGAAACCGGTATGTCCTTGTCCCCTGTTGTGTGAATGTTTAGTCTGAATGTTTAGTCCTAACTAAACATTCGCAGAGATGTGACACCCACCAACCCGCACTGTGGCGTAGTGGTTAGCGAGGTCTGGTGTATCAGGAGAGCCTCTGGTACACTGCGTTCATTATAACTTGTCCCGTGACGCGATTGCTAGCACTGAATTTTGCAGTCATGTGTTTGGTAGAACTGATCTGGCAGTCGCCATTTTGAACTCTAATATTATTGAAACTAAAGCGGACCCTAGACGATCATCCAGCATGACATGCGTTACGTTTAATTGTATTGATTGTTGCGAATGACATGCAACTACGTGCTGGCAGTTGATTGAAAATTCCATAGAATTGAGTGAATTATCATGCTACATGATGTACCCTCATGCAGCATGATAATTCACGTAACAAACGCATGTCATGCCGCATGATCGCCTAGGGTCCGCTTTAGACTGCGAAATTCGGAGCTACTAATCGCGTCACAGGACTAGATAAAATGAACGCACTGTATTAACAGTATCTGAAAGGCAATTAACTAAATTTGTCAAAAACACCTCTAATTTTCCTACATTTTTGACAGGTTTTTAGCATTAATTATCGCTGAGATGAGACTGCGAGTAGTTTTAGAACTTTTTAGACTTATGCTTGGTGATGTATCAACTTGTTTATAGTGTGTGAAGCTCAGACCAAATAAACAACCAAAACCAGGCTCAAACGCACACTTTTACACCATTTACAATCAAACTACACCTCACTAAGTGCACACAGTTTTTAACAAAACCGGCCTCACCTCACTGTTGACAGCGATCTGTCCTGAATTGAGGCGTGAGGCGTCAATATATTGGCGTCTACCCAATCATTGAGTATATTGATTGGCCAAACTTTTATTTCCTATGGCATCTCGGCGGAATATAATTTAATGGAAATAGCGATAGCCTTGTCGATAAGCCAAGAAAGTTTTGGTGGTAACTCAAGGTTGCGGTACCTTATATTGCTCAGTATGAATCCGAAGATGTGTTTAACAACGGGATAGCTTTCTTGGTGACAGCTAAATTCAGTTAAATAACATGAATCTTGATACAAACGAGATTCCTTGGTATGTTTCTCCGTATATCCTTACATAACATTAAAAAAAAGTCCTCCGCCGTCCTGTTCGCAATAAACTCAAAAACTACTGCACCGATTTTGATGCTGGTTGCACCAATGGATAGAGTGGTTCTCGTAGTAAGGTTTTTGTATATAATAACCGACATCCACGCGGGTGAAGCCACGGACATCAGCTAATTGTCATATATATGTATATATATTATATAATATCAGAGACAGTAAAGATGTTTTCAACGTAGTAGATATTCAGAACAAATAAAGTTTAATAATAAGCTCCTAAATATATCTGTCTAATTTTATCAGGTTCCTGAAAAGGTGAAATGACAAGTGGTACATGTAACACTTGTCATTTAAAGAGTCGGGTGTAGAATATTAGCGGTGTGACCACGAGTCCGGACTCCAGGAAAATCATTGCTGTTAGTCACACTGGTTTTACAACCCGGTGTGACCACGAGTTCGCATCCAAAATCATTGCTGTTAGTCACACTGGTGTTACAACCTGGTGTGACCACGAGTTCGCATCCAAAATCATTGCTGTTAGTCACACTGGTGTTACAACCTGGTGTGACCACGAGTTCGCATCCAAAATCATTGCTGTTAGTCACACTGGTGTTACAACCTGGTGTGACCACGAGTTCGCATCCAAAATCATTGCTGTTAGTCACACTGGTGTTACAACCTGGTGTGACCACGAGTCCGCACCCGGTGACCAAACCCTAGTTATAAGGGTTTAAAAAAACAACGAAGCGCTTCGAGAAAAGGTAGGTAGTGCCCTTGCGGTTCGCTGGCCTCGTCTTGGCGCACTACCGCAGAAGTGCTAATTCAAATTATTTTATTTCATATTAGCATATTGTCCGGGCCTTCGCTCGCGTCGACCCTTTTTCCTAGAAAATAGCAGATTTTATAAGGAGCCTAAGTTACTCCTTAAAACATCATACCTGCCAGTGAAAGTCGCATCAAAATCGGTCCAGCCGTTTCGGAGATTAGTCGGAACAACAAAAAATTAAAAAAAAATGTTTTTTTTTTGTTTTATTAGTAAGTACTGTATAGTTTCATATGCATTTAGTAAAACGCTGGTATTTTGACAATACAGAATCAGAATGCTTTATTTGTACAGACATTTCAATTTTATTTATTTATAAATAAACCTACATGGGCGGTTCCAGATTGGTTGTTTCCGTTGGAGGAGAAACGGTAAGACGCGTTACCAGGGTTGAAAGTGTTGATTTATGGATATTGTTATATCCTTGAACTGAAACTTGACGTCACATCATGATTAGAATGAAAGTCGATCTCAAATACAACTATTGGTAAGGAGAGTAACGCTTTTACCTTGAGCCTAGTCACTTTTAATTAACTTGATTCAATTTTATGGAATTTTTTACCGTATGAATGAGATTTCGCTAATATTGAAAACCTGTATCTAATAAATATGTTGGCTCATCTAACTCGTGGCTAAGTACGTAATAACTATCTCAATGCAATATTACATTGGTCCACTGCTATTGCTAATTTTAATTAATTACTTTTATAGGTACGTAAAATAGGAGCTCGTGGCTAAGTAATAACAGCCGCACGGGTCGATCCATAAGCTACGTTTTCCGGGGTTGGTCCGTGGATGGATGACCATCTTTACATACCGAGACTCCTCCGTGTCTCGGAAAACACGTTAAGCCGTTGGTCCACGCTGTCATTCGAGGATATTATTTTGACAGTCTTTACGGGTCGGTCGAAGCCCGAAAGTCTGACAACCAGTCTTAATAAGGGGTATCGTATTACCTAGTTACTGGGTTGTGGAGGTCAGATAGGCAGTCGCTCTAAAGCATGGGATGGCACTAAAGCATGGGATTGAGCTGCTCGCTCTGCTAAGCATTGTAACATTTTGAATAATATGGAAAATCATCAAAGTATATCTACCAGTTTTATTTACAAATTGACATTATTGAATATTCTATACAAAATGACATGATTACTTTGTAAAGTATTTTATTATTGTGAATGTGAGGACTATGTGAATTTTTATTTTTTTTCGTTCTCAGTTAATTTTATCGATGGTCTGGCAATTTGAGAATTTTATGCGGCCTACCCAAATGTCCTTTCTTTGGTATTGTTCGTCGAGTCGTTGAGCTCCTTAAGTTCTGAGTTCAGCTCTACCATTACTGACAAATGCTTGCACTGACTGGACAGGTCCACTCAAATTTGTGTGGTTCTTTCCTCAAAAGACCATTTCAGACTCGGATTTACATGGTCCTCATATGGCTTGACCAATATTATGTCTGGACTTTAAAAGACCTGTGACCTCTGAGTTTGTTTCGGCCTTTCTTCTCAGAGTAGTCAGATAGGAAACGCCGACCTCATCTAGCTTATTTTTAATATGACTTGTAAAAGTGATTCCAATATCCTATTTACAGAATAAACAATTTCATTTCATTTCATTTCACTTCTCCATGTAAAATACTGCTATTCAGCTGCATCCGGTTAGACTGGAAGCCGACCCCAACATAGCTGGGAAAAGGCTATTCATCATTGATCTACTTCTTCATCATTTATTCTTTATTTTTAACCGACTTCTTCAAAAAGGAGGAGGTTCTCAATTCGTCTGTGTTTTTTTTTTTTTTGTGTGTATGTTACGCGATTACTCCGGCAATTATGAATCGATTTTGATGATTCTTTTTTTGTTTGGTAGGTCATACTTCAGGTTATATTGTTTGACTCCTTCACTGTTATTTACATACCAGTTAGTGGTATTCGAATTTGTGTGGGGTAGGTACCACAACTAAAATGTGAAAAATAAAAACTTTTTACACAAAAAAAAAACAACCGACTTCCAAAAAAACCACTAAAAACGTGAAAAATAACTTTAATTTCGGAAGTCGGTGGCAAAAAACGAAAATAGAAAAGCAAAGACACCGACTTCCGAAATTAAAGTTATTTTTCACGTTTTTAGTGGTTTTTTTGGAAGTCGGTTGTTTTTTTTTTGTGTAATGTTATTTGTATTTTGTGTTTCATGAACTGTGTCCAAATAAACGTTATTCTTTCTTTCTTTCTTTTGTTTTATAAGAAAAAATCTTATCCAATAGGTACTAGCTTTTTCCCGCGGCTCCAAGTGCTGGCAACCCAGGCCATAGACTACATCTGTGTGAAAAATTGAAATCCGTTCAGAAAATGTGCGCTTTTATCACTTCTAACGGGATGATATATTATAATCGTGGAGGTCCACGTCCAAGGCCATAATGATTCTATATTATCCTGTACGTCTACGTCCGTCCAGGTCCATACAATATACGTGAACGTTGATAACTTTACTATTATCGTGGACGGAAAAAAGCGACGTAATAAGTTATGGATTTTATTATAACACAGGCCGTGTGCAGATACATAATTAATGATCTATGAAACTTCAAAAAGAATACCTACAAATGGACATCAATCCAGCTGGATGTCCGAACTCTGCTCTATGGTCATCCGCCACACTAGGATACGAAACCATAAACAAGAAAATACTGGCACGAAACACAACTTCTAACATTTTCGCAAATAAACTTGTAAACTTTAATTATCACAGTCACTTTATTTCAGTCCTAATTAAAATAAGAAAAATATTATACTACACGTGACAAAAATAGTAGGTACTTTCTGTTTACTTTTGTAATAAATTAGTAAAACTTTTTTATTTTTCATACTAATTTTGGCGCGTAATGTTTTTTTATTATCGTCGTTGCTTGGAGCAACGGCCGCGCGCTTTTACAGCCTCTTCTACACTGGCCGGTTGGATTAATACTTTTTGAGAGCGGTAAATACCGTGGAGTATGTTGTTGTGAAAAACTAAGGAATTTTTGCGATAATCTTAGAGATAGTCTAATTTGTCCTTCACTGTGTGTTACACGTAGGGAGTTTATGCTGTTTTTTACTTTATCATTTAAAAATAAAGCAGAATTTTTCACAATATTCTTCATAGCATAATCAGCCTATAATGTCCCCACTGCTGAATAATTGACAGGTGATTTTTTTTCAAGTCTTTATTTTTTAGGGATATCCATAATTCATGAAAACTTCCGAAGAGGTAGGTACGTACTTTTATCTACACCCATGCTATTAATCCTCTATAAAAGTTTCTGAAACAGTTAGCTTATTGCGAACTTTAAAACAGTGGTTGTTTTAATATTGTCATAGTAACCATAATAACCATAATATCATCTTAACGGGTGTTATAATGTTGTACTAAATTTCATAATACAACTCATTTCAAAATAGAACATTATCATGCAGGCACGTTTCACTAACAAAGCACCGTAATTTAAAACAAAAAACATCTATGTTATTCGAATTCGAAAAATTCGAATTCACGTGCGTCGTATCCTCCATCTTTTGTTGATATTTGTAATTGCAAAGTATCTTTTATAGAGGATACATAACATGGGTGTAGATAAAGTCTTGTATGCAACTGTAAATAATTAGGTATTAAAACACTCATGTGATAAACACACATTCGTGTTTTAATACCCCTTATTATATAACAGTTGCATAAATAACTAATATCTAACGAGATTTATTTCAAGACGAACCTTTTATCGCGTACTCACGTAGAAGATGACACGGGTAGGTAAACTTATAAACTACTTTATTATGTAAATGTTATGATCAGATAATGTAAACTGGAGCCGACATAGGGCTTTTCCTTCTCGGGAAATATGCTGAATAGGTAAGATGCTGCGATTTATCATTTAAAATTTAAATAACAGGATGCTGTTTCGGTTCACTGCTTCGACTGAGCTACGATTTGGCCACCGAATCAAATCAAACCAAATCATTTATTCGTTTGCAAACATGGGTAATTAGTACATAGATGATTTCTTTTTTTTATATGTATAAACCACATGTTCTACCGTCACATGGGCATGCAAAACATATTTAATTTAAGTACATAAAATTAAAAGACATTTAAAATTTAAATAACAATTTAGAAATTATTATAAGGAACAAAATACAAAATTAATGTCAAATCGTTTGAATTACATGTCAAATAGTTTATGTTAGGTACCTACATTAAAAATGACACAATGAATAAAAAAAATGTCAAATGGTATCAAAGGTTGAAGAAAAAAAATATGTTGAATGGAAATATTGGGTATATATTAATAATATATACCTATGAAATTAACGATTTTTCTCATAAATAGAGAACCTCGTCACTTCTATGGTTTAAAATAATCTTCAATTGCTTGGTATTATATCGAATAATGACCATCATAGACAACTACCAATTGTAAATAACCTTATTACTTATAGTTTTCTAAGCATAAAAAATACCTTAAAAAAACATTTTACAAAAAAAAAAACAACCGACTTCCAAAAAAAACACAAAAAAAGTGAAAAATAACTTTAATTTTGGAAGTCGGTGTCTTTGCTTTTCAATTTCTGTTTTTTGCCACCTTTCACTTTTTAGTTGTGGTACCTACCCCACACATATCCGAATACCGCTACCTGCTATGTAAATAACAGTGAAAGAGTCAAACAGGATATCGTCTAGATAAACTAAGTGGGAAAAATACGTAATATTGAAGCTAACTCAAAAATTACGCAAGCAAAGTTAATAAAATTTATATGGGACCACCTCGGAAGCATGACCTACCAAACAAAAAAAGAATCATCAAAATCGATTCATAATTGGCGGAGTAATCGCGTAACAAACATACAAAAAAAAAAAAAAAAAACATACAGACGAATTGAGAACCTCCTCCTTTTTGAAGAAGTCGGTTAAAAATGACTCCTCATTTTGTTAGCAGAAATGACAACAATTTTTTTTTAACTTAGCTAAATCTTATTTTTATCGCTTAATCTAAGTGGCATATGACGATATCTTAGTTTAAACATTAGTGCATAAAAGTATTAAAACATTACTGTTTATAAATGGTTGTTATATAAATTAAGAAAATTTTAGTATGAAAAATGCAACTTCTTGAAAATTCTCCATACAAAACGCTGATTTCATAGGGATACCTAATAGTAGCATGTCAAACACTCAGTGATTCATCATTAAGGAAGTCGTCAATTGTGTAATAACAGTTTTGTCAGTAAATATTGTTTGGTTTATTATTTGTTTCGTGCCGAAATATCTTATACGTACCTAACTAAAAGTAAGTATATTATAATGAGATATTCTATGATTTTTTGATTAGGCTGAGTTATGAAGTACAAGGCAATTGTTAGTGGAAACGCCCTACGAGGACATAGTGACCTACTTGGTGATGTTCCTCTGGAAGGTCAGGCGCATACTCGCAACCGGCGCGCGAGTATGACCGAATGTAAACGAAGCCAAAGGAGTATGTAATGATCGTAGCAGGTGGCGTTCTGTAGTTTCTGCCTACCCCCATGGGAAGAGTGCGTGAGTATATGTTTTAAAATGATAACTCAAGAATTTTGTTTCAATCTATACTAATATTATAAGGCTGAAGAGTTTGTTTGAACGCACTAATCTCAGGAACTACTCGTTGCAATTGAAAAATTCTTTTTGAGTTGGATAGTCCATTTATCGAGGAAGGCTATAGGCTATAGGCTATATAACATCACGCTACGACCAATAGGAGCGGAGCATAAATGAAAAATCTTCCAAAAACGGGAAAATTATTCCTTTTTTAGAGCTTCCGTTGCGTGCGCTGCTTAAACGGTTTAAGTTACGCAAATATTATGTATGATGGAATTGTTCCTCTTTAAAAGTTCTAAAAAAAAGTCCACGACAGCATATGTCTATCTTTTAAGATTGACTCACTATAGCCTTTTTTATGGTAATATTTTTTTTCGAAGTTAATGCATTATTTGCGAAGGAGTTTTATCGACATAATATTAATTCTTATTCAAATAAATAGTTTTAACATCAAGGGTATTTATGTAGCAGTAAAATACTTTTTAATTCATTCGAATCGGACATTCGAAGATATCACGATATAAAAATGCAATACGCGAACCGTACGACGCCGGCGCCGCGCCTCCGCGACGTTCCCTACTTCAGAGAGGAGAGGATGAGCACACGGGTAGACATGACCTGGAATAGGACATAGGATACGTTTTATCCCTATATTCCCACGGGATCGAGACTTACGCTGGTGAAACCGCGGGGCGCAGCTAGTATAATATAATTGGCATAGCCATTCGCCATTTTCGACTGTTGTCCACAGATGCTCAAGCCCTTGCTCTTGGCTGCCATAGATAAAACAAATAATTTTGCCAACACGTTCTCCTTTCTTCAATAATAATAGAATTGAAAATGTTTTCATTAATTAAGGTCAACAACAATTAACAAAACAGAAATTACTTTACAATCAAGCAATCAGTTAACCCTGACTTTATCTCTATTCTTCACAATAATAATCGCTTAAGTAACGAGGTTTTATAGTCTTTCTTTTTGGTCTGGATGAATTCATATTTGAACATGGACTTTGCCGGAATTCATCCAGATCATTTTCGACATTTTCAATGTGTAAGATGTATGGCGATTCCAGTAAACTTTAGAGAAGGTAGTTTTATTGGAGTTGCACAAGGTGTTGCCATGAATCTAGTTTCGTAAAGGTCGCAGGTCAACTGGTGCTTGCAATGGTTTAAACCAGAATCAGGTTTACCATTACCAACAATATACGATCACGGATGATATTCTAGTTACTTTCATAGAACACTAGCTTTTTTCCGAGGCTTCGCCCGAGTGGAGGTCGGAAATTGTCCCACGTAACATGACCGGGATAAAAAAAGTGTCCAATGTCCTACCCCAGGTCATGTTCTACCTATGGGCCAAATGTTTTCATCGAAATCCGTTTAGCCGTTTAGGTGTGAAAAGGTAACAAACAGACAGAAAGAGAGACTAGCTGTTGCTCGCGATTTCTTCTGCGTAAAATCTTTCGAATCTCCAGATGGCCTAGACAAGTGACAATCGGTTCCAAAGCGTTTCGTATTACACCGTTCTACAACGACTTTCAACAGGATTGACATAAGCTTTTCGATAGCTTATGTCAGTCCTATACATTTTTGCCTTTTCCATCATCGTTATCGCTGATAGAATGTCACTTTGTCTAGGGCCTCAGGTCTCAGACTACCTTTTGTTCAGTGGTTTACTGATTATGGATTAAGTATAGAAGTAATTAGTAACTATGTAGAGTCGAAGTCCAGAGGAAGGTCTTGGGAATCCGCTGGAAGTACAGGATCCGTCGCTGTGGCGATGCTTGTGGTGGAAGTTTTTCTGCTGAAAGGATGATGATGTAAAGTCGACTGTAGTAGATGACAGTAAGCGCCCTTTCCTAGTCAGCTCAGTGCTAGAACGACTCACTTTTTGGGAAGCCAATTAAACTAACAGCTTAATTGGCTTAATCAAAGCTACATAAATGATATATTATTTACAATTTAATTGGACCAGACAAATAGGTATAATTTAAACACACAACATAATTGATAAATTAAGGTAACATTTATTTATTGAAATAATTAATGTGTTTTAATTATATAACTCACATTTTTCCTCATGTCACACTAGGGTTATATTTTAACGTTAATTCAGTCTTAATTAAATACATTTACAGGCAAATATTATTGTTTAAATACATACAGGGTGTAAGGGAAAGCCCTCCGCAAATTAACAGGGGGGGCATTCAGCTCCTTATTTTGAATCATATTCTACCGGAAATTGGTCATTTTTTTAAATCGTTTTTCCGTTACTATTCCTTTATTTCAATGTAAAATTACATTCCCTGTACGCAGCACTCCATTTATGAAAATAAAACAGCTAAAATAAAAAAAACCGGCAATGGATGTTAAAATACTCGAACGCGCCCCCCCCCGACACGGGGAGTGCGGCTACGCGGGTTTTGCCACGGTAACGATACATTGCGCGTGAGGTACAATACAAATCAGGTGTATTGGATTCCCATAACGTTCCTGAAATAATTTCATGTACCGATCGTCGTATTATGATATGCTCAATTCATCCCATCAGTCTGCGGAGGTCTGTCCCTTACACCCTGTATAGTAGTTACTCAGGCGTTATCATGACGCGCCTCGGGTGGAATCCTTGGTATGAAACTTTCACGGAAATTGTTCTACGGATGTCTCGTCCCGCCTGTCTGTTTGAGCCTTTCGAAAGAGTCTGTCACTCAGGTATGAGGGACTGCAGGAAGATTATTTTGACAATTTTTTTTTCATTTCTACATCATGTACGTAATTTAGTAATCGTCAATTTTGACGTTCAGACTAGTGCAGTGCCCTGTTTATCAAAACTTACAAGCCTTGTAATTACCAAATGTCATTATTTAGTTCACAAGTACTTCAATTTTGACAGTTTTATTCGAGATTTTGTTTATCAATAAAATATTTGTAAGTTACAACTTGTAGAAAATCATAACAAATCCTGAGAGTGTCCGGCGACTCTCTATTCCGTCTTACAAGTTTACAAGTGTCGTGCTTAGTACCGCAATAAATGTTGAAATTAGATTTTCTTTTTAAAATGTGGTCAAAAGAGAGAGATGGCCTGATACCCGTGTCCCAGCAGTGGGAACATTAAGGCTGATTATGAATATGGAGATGAGCTATGAATTTAACGAAAGTTAACATTCTAGGTAACTTGTGAACGTGTAGACTTGTAACTTTTGATAAACAGGGCCCAGGTATCTAATTGCGTAACTTATTTTCGTAACCGATTAAGACTAATCTCTTTCATTTTGACATTTCAACAACATTCATTGCGTTATTTACGTTGTTGAGCTGATTTTGTTTCGAACATTTGAAGCAATGGATTCGCGATTTGTTTCAAACCGGTTCAGATTGTGATTGAAGCTGGAAAGGTATATCAGAAAGCGTATTCTTTCTTCTTCATGCATTCTTAAAGCCTTAAAGGCTTCGCATACTGGCAGTCTTCACACTCGTTCACGTTCACAACCTTAGACCTGCAAACTCCTCCCTTGCAAGGGTACTCTCCCTTCCTGGGATACTCCTGGGGCTTATCTGGCGTGAACCAGGGTTTGTGCAGCTTGTTCAGCATGGACAGCTCGTATTGGTGGAGGTAGTCTGTTGGAGCTGGTGAGGAGAGGCTGAAGGTGGCGGTGAGAATGATGAGGGCTAACTGGAAAAGGAGAAAATTAGTTTAAATATTAAGTAAAGTAGTACATAACGTTATATAAGTACAGTTCGATTCAAACTTAATGGCGGCTGGGAAAATGGGGCGAGTTGCTGCGCAATTTCATGAGTCAGCGGGGGTGAGGGGTGGGGTACTGCGCAGCGAGTAGCTAATTTCCGAGCCGGCATTAAGTTTGAATCAAACTGAAAGCCAAAATAAGGAAAATTAGGTCGTAATACCTAGAGTAGATAAGTTTTACTTATTTGTCGCAGGTCAATTAAAAGTGTTTGTACAAACCTGCTTACGGAAATAAATCATTTACCATTTAGTTGGAAAAATCGTTCGATTGAATATTTTTCGCGATTATCCTACGATAAGCTGGTTTTTAGGGTTCCGTACCCAAAGGGTAAACTACTACGACTATTACTACGACTCCGCTGTCTGTCTGTCTGTCTGTCTGTCCGTCTGTCACCAGGCTGTATCTCATGAACCGTGATAGCTATACAGTTGAAATTTTCACAGATGATGTATATCTGTTGCCGCTATAACAACAAATACTAAAAAAACAGAATAACATAAATATTTAAGGGGGCTCCCATGCAACAAACGCGATGTTTTTATAGATAATGGTACCTACGGAACCCTTCGTGCGCGATTCCGACTCGCACTTGGCCGGTTTTTTTTCAAATCGATCCTGAGCCACTATGGACCAATTCCGCTTAAAGACGACAAGCTCGTCACACCATCTACGCCTGGGGCTGTCGCGATGCCGTGGACGTTTATTAACTCGTATTTTACGAAAACCTTTCAACGTTTCCAATTATCCGGTCTTTTGAAAAATTTCCACAATAAAAACAAAACTTTTATCCTGCGACTTATTAATATTATATTCTACTAGCTGTTGCCCGCGACTTTTCGTCTGCGATCCAAGATGAAATGCCTATGTCCTTCTCCGGGTCATGGTCTACCCATGTGCCAAATTGTATACAAATCCGTTTACCCGTTTTAGCGTGAAAGCGTTACACACAAACAAACAAACTCACTTTCGCATTTATAATATTAGTTAGGATTAAACTAATACTGTAGATGTTTAATTTGTAATTGGTTTATAAACACGAGTTTGTATGAGTACTGAATCAGTTTTTAGCGGATATAGTATATAGTTCATTGATAACATTTTATAGTCTAGCGATTATCCTTATGAAGTAGGTACAGTCCACCGCATATACCAATACGGAAATCGCCTTTATTGCTACGACATAGAGCCGCTGTCAATGTTTAATTGTAACCAATATTGTAATGTGAGGTTGACTGTATCTATGTAAGTTGTTCGTGATTCATAATTAAAATTCGGGGACTCGTACTTTTCCCAGCGGACATTATTATAAAGACACATTAATTCATAATTGACAGACACAATAATAAGATTTTCACACGAAAACTGTGGATTTTTTGCTAAATTGCATCAATGATTGGGTGTATTGTTCTTGGATTCTTAATAATGAGTTAGTCAAAAAGTTAATAATGACTTATTAGCGGTTTAATTTTCTCACATTAAAAAAAACGAACATCAGGCAACTAACAAAATAAAGAGTGACCATTATATTACAAAGAGAACAACGTGCCAGTAATGCTCATACCTTCTATTAAATCCTACCAAATTTTCAAAAAGATCAGTCTGCTAGATTTCGAGTTCTAAGATGGCTCCTCAATCCAGAAGTCTGAATTGAGAAGCCACCTTAAATGCCCTGTAACTTTTTAAGGGTTTTACTACAAATTCCAGGATCGGGACTACAAAATCCGATAATTTATTACTAAATATTGGCATTACCCGCGTTTAAATATGAGACATGGCTCCTACGCACACGATTATTTTTATTATTAATAGTAAATTATTACAAAACAGTTTTCTATAGTTAGTACTTATATGATTTATCTCTCTCTTTTGTGCGAAGATGTTTAAAACTCTCTGAAACTCAATTTCTAGAAATCTTTTTAAATGGACATTTGAATGAAGAAAACTATCACATGCATGTTATTAATAATTGATGAAAACAATTGCACCCGTTATCTCAGCGATACACTACATAATGTACTGGAATTAATCACATTTACAATATAACTCTGTTCAACAAATCTAACTTTAACTCACAAATAACACTCATAAACTCACAATTACACTCACCAAAATATTCATGGCTGCGTCTGAACTGAATTTAACACTAAAATGTGCTAAAACTAAGGCGTTTTAGCTTTAAATACTAAAGCGAACCGCACACTGTCCCAGATCGGATGTTTGTACATCAGCTGGGAGCACCGTTATCTGTTTGATATAAAAACTGCGCTGTAAAGGTATGGCCACAATATCGCTGGAGTATAATTATAATAGTAGACGTATACGGCCAGTGGTGCATTTCTCTTATCTTATGAACGTTCACATTCGGATCTTACTCGTAATCTGTCCAAAAAATACGAAATTTACCAACAATTTTGACAAGTTTGACAGATTGCCCTGTTTCTCGAACGATAATTTTCATAAAATTAATGTGACAAATTGGCATTTGACCATTTTTTGATAGTTAACTTTTGTGATAAATTTCATTCCAGAAACTGAATGTTTGCTACAAGTAGGAATAAGATTGGAAGTACGATGCCTCAGATATATACGAAAAACTACCGAGTCAGAATAGTCCGCGTCAGAATTGGGCGAAAGTAGCCTCAGAATGGTATCCGAACAACAGAAACTAGACCCAGAAGGAGATGGCGTGACGAGTTAAACTCTTATTGGGATTGGGCTGGATTGCAAAAGAGAAAAAAAATTGATTGACGGCAGAGAGGCCTTTGTCATGGGACACGGCTCATTGGTAATACAGGTGGGACCTGTCAGACCGGGCGGTGCGACACATATTTTCAAATGTCACAGCACCATGCTGAGGTAGGAGTCTTTTGGCTTCTGACTTTCTGTTTTTATTTTCATTTCACTTTGTTTTTTTTTGTTTCTATGAGTGTGTTGTGCGAGTCCCAATACTTTTTACAATGCATGTGCTCGAAAAGAGCGTTTTCAAAGCAGCCAAACTGTGCGAAAAGTGCCACTTTTTCGTACTAGTTGACGTTGTTTTGGTTTTAAGTGATACGTGAGACGTCGAGGTCCTGACGGGTGTTGACAGCCGTATGCGGTCGATCCCCGTCAGAAACGAAGTTCCTTTGCAATAAAACTACGTATTCATTAAACGCGTTATTATTTAACTACTCTAGATTTAGATTTTGATCAATATAGAAATTTTTCAATAAATCTTTTTTAGGGTTCCGTATTACTAAAACGGGACCCTATTACTAAGACTCCGCTGTCTGTCTGTCTGTCCGTCTGTCACCAGGCTGTATCTCATGAACCGTGATAGCTAGACAGTTGAAATTTCACAGATGATGTATTTCTGTTGCCGCTATAACAACAAATACTAAAAAACAGAATAAAATAAATATTCCCATACAACAAACGTAATTTTTTTGCCGTATTTTATAGATAATGGTACGGAACCCTTCGTGCGGGAGTCCGACTCGCACTTGGCCGGTTTTTTATTTCCTCGCACAATGCATAGTATAACTTTGTATGATACACGTGCGTAAGATGATTTCCGACTCGTTTCGGCTGATACACTCGCTCGCTTCACTCGCTCGGGAATCAAAATGCCACTCGTCGAAAAACACCTACTTTCCACACTTTTCTAATAGATAATAATACTGAGTAAGCGATAATGTGGCCGCGTCCTAACATCGAACCGAGAAATATCAATGAATGAGTCAGGATCATACAAACAACAACATATATTAGTAAGTCAACGCCTGCGCATTAGTTTGGGCAGAATGTACATAAAACAATGTACTCTTATGTATATGTGTGTCAAGTGATTCATTCTCTTGTCCCAATATGTAAAGGTTTATTGACTTTCCCTCATCAAGTATTTATGTAAAGAGTTTTGTGGGTCGAAAGTTTGTTGTTTGGGCATGTACCCATGTAACTTCTTCAATGTTTTATGTAGTTCTTGCTTTGTTCACCTAATTTACTACCTACTGACTCTCACACAAGTCTATACAATTAGAAAGAATCAGCATTGCCATACAACGTGGCAATGCTGCCAGCCTTTTAGGCAGTTTTCCTGCGGACAGCGATGCAGACGGTTTTTTAATGCACTATAGTGATTATTGCCCCCCCTTTTTATATACTTGTACATATTATTATTATTTTAGTGTTAGATGTATAATAATGTGTATTAATTATTGAATTACTGGTAGAAAATGCCTCAGGCATTAAGTCCGCCTTTGTACAGTATTTTTTTACTTGTGCATAAAGTTTTAATAAATAAAATAAATAAATAAATTACTGTAAAAAAAATATTATTAGAAAGAAAGAATAACGTTTTTTTGGGTAGAATTTGGGAAACGTATAATACAAATAACAAAATAAAAAGTGAAAAATAATAATGTTTTAAAAACAATAGTGTGTTCCTCACGGCTGCGCCACAAAGGTTCATATCATATTAGCACTAATGCCAGACAGATACTGTCTGACGCATGGTTTCTAATGAACCTTTAGGGACAAAATTACAAACTGGTATATCCGGTAATAGTTATGTCTTTTCTAATCAATTTTGGGAGCGTTTACAGACGCAAACCGTTTACCCAGTAACTAACGGGTAATACGATACTCCTTGGTAAGACTGGTTGTCACACTTGGGCTACTGACTATCTGTTGTTGTAATCAGTAGTTGATTGAAGATCTACGATGGACACCTATTTTTTTTTTGAGTGTCGGAATTCGTCAAATGACTGCTCCCGCTCTGGGCGGAGCGAAAGGGCGTGTCAGACTTTTACTGACTAAAACCTAACCATGGAAATGAAATGAAATTGTTTATTCTGTAAATAGGATATCGGAATCACTTTAAACCGTCATATAAAAAAAATATCTGACTACTCTGAGAAGAAAGGGCGAAACAAACTCAGATCGCAGTCTCTTTTAAAGTCCAGACATAATCTTGGTCAGGCCATATGAGGGCCATGTAGATTAGCGTCTGAAATGGTCTTTTGAAAAAAGAACCACACAGATTTGAGTGGACCTGTCCAGTCAGTGCAAGCATTTGTCAGTAACCAAGGAGCTCAACGACTCGACGAACAATACCAAAGAAATTACATTTGGGTAGGCCGCATAAAGTGTCCAAACTGCCAGACTATCATTAAATCTGAGAAAGAGATTAAAACTTTTCACAAAAAAAAAAAAAAAACACGACTTCCAAAAAAAAAAGTGAAAAATAACTTTAATTTCGGAAGTCGGTGGCAAAAAACGGAAATTGAAAAGCAAAGACACCGACTTCCGAATTTTTTTTTTTTGTAAAAAGTTTTTATTTTTCACTTTTTAGTTGTGGTACCTACCCCACACAAATCCGAATACCACTACCTGCTATGTAAATAACAGTGAAGGAGTCAAACAGGATATCGTCTAGATAAACTAAGTGGGAAAAATACGTAATATTGAAGCTAACTCAAAAATTACGCAAGCAAAGTTAATAAAATTTATATGGGACCACCTCGGAAGCATGACCTACCAAACGAAAGAATCTTCAAAATCGATTCATAATTGGCGGAGTAATCGCGTAACAAACTTACAAAAAAAAAAAAAAAACTTACAGACGAATTGAGAAACACTTTTTGAAGAAGTCGGTTAACAATAAAATGATCCAATGGTGGTAGGTACCAATGTCGGTTGGCAGATTGGTACTAACTGAAACAAAAACAAATAACTGATCGTTTTCAAAGTATTTTTTTTTTTTTTTTTTTAACGTTGCCCCACTCTAGGAATTTCTTCCTGTATCGTGGGTGCGTTTACAAACATAGAACCTCACATACACTAAACACCCAGACCCGGAACAACTACTTGCAGATCATACAAATATTTGTTCCGTGCGGGAATCGAACCCACGACACGTTGCGCAGCAGTCCATCGCTCAGCCACTGCGCCAACCGTGTCGTGTCGTATTGTCAAGCCGTTAGCCATGCATGGTGATTATGGCCCATGTAACAGGCTACTGTTGACATATCGGGCGACGATATGATGATACCAAGCTTGCCAAATGTAATGATTACCTGCGTACAATATATTTCCAAAGAGCTAATGTGAATATGGACATTCCATAGGAAATCACTGATCTTTGCTTAAAAGAAGCGCTTTAATACTACTATTTCTTTAGCTACTTATTTGTTTATTATGCTAAGCTGTCTTGGAAATAATACTTAATGCTTCGTGAGTATATGAGTAGCATAATCAGCCTATAATATTATCACTGCTGGGACACAGGCCTCCTCTCTGTGAGAGGGAGTGGGCCGTAATCCACCACGCGGACCCAGCGCGGATCAGTAGATCTAGATGTCACATGTCTTAGAATTTTTGTCAGGAATTAATTTACACAAAGTAAAGCGCCTGTCAGGGTTCGACCCTCCGACCTTCCACTCGAAGCCGCGGCCGTTACCACTGCTCTACACATCTTCATGCTACTATAGGGTCGACAATTTCGTCTGTGGCAGTCCCATGGTCCTAGCGGGTGAAGGGGGATGCGGTAAAACAAATGACGCGCACCCTTACCACACACTCTGCAGATTTCTCTATGAAGTATTTCGTGATTTACGTCCGCTGAACGAAAGGTATAGTTACTACTTTTGCTTACGCTCGTCTATTGTCATATAAAGAGTACGTGGTGATCGTTGTCGACGCCATCTTGCAACATGTAACTACTTACATTGCGATATCATCACGCTACTTATTTTCTAACGTAAGCAGCCTCATTATGTGGCCAAGGTTATAGTTTACACAGAGACTTATATTCGATCTAAGTAGGTACTATGATAGCTACCTACTCTACCTACCCTTTATTGAAAAATTACATGACATTCGCAAAACGAGCTTATCTCCCATTGATTTCATTAAAATAATCAGTTTAATGATTACCTATAATGTTACTAACTATACTGCTCAAATTAGCTAAAATACTGTTAATTGTGAGTTTTATCTAATTAAAATAAAATAGGTACTAGATTGAAGAAGTAAGGGCGGATGTTCACTGTCACGAAATATTTTATTGATGGATCGTTTTGTATAAGTCAATCAATCTGCCTAGCCTTTTCCCAACTATGTTGGGGTCGGCTTCCAGTCTAACCGAATGCAGCTGAGTACCAGTATTTTACATGGAGCGACTGCCTATCTGACCACTGCAACCCAGCAACTGGGTAATACGATACCCCTTGGTAAGACTGGTTGTCAGACTTTCGGGCTTCTGACGACCCGTAACGACTGTCAAAGATCTACGAATGACAGCCGGGACCAACGGCTTAACGTGCTTTCCGAGGCACGGAGGAGTCTCGGTATGTAAAGATGGTCACCCATCCAGGGACCGACTGATGGATCGACCCGTGCTCATCGTTTTGTATAAGTTACACTTAAAAACCCATTTTAGGCAGATGTATCTTTTTCATGTGGTTAGTGACTAACCAGACGGGCAATTCCCATAATTTTTAAGAACATCTGATTCGTAATCTGTCAAAAATACAATTAATTTTCCAACATTTTTGACAGATTGTGATGAATGTGAATGTTTTTTAAGTACGAGAATTGGCATTTAGAGGTTTAAAGCCGCCCATGGGGCTTTGACTTGACTTCACATGCCGTCGAGAAATATCTCTCAGGCAACCGGTTTCCTCATGATGTTTTCCCACTCCGTTCTTAAAGCAGGTGATAAATATATATTTTCGGTATGAAATTGTAAGAATGTTTTATAGAGTACATAGTTTTTTGCTAAAATATTTAAAAAGGTATTTATTAGATTAATAAATGGAATAAAATAATAATAATTATTCATCAATATGCTAGTGTGCACGAGCCCTAATTGGCAGTTTTTCACTATAAATTGTGGCATTTCGCAATAATTGTGTCAATCCATCATCAGAGATTCAAGATGGCGGCCCTTCCCGCCTGTTTAGTATTGTTTTTATATTTCACTTTAGCTTCAGGCTACACTTTATTGCGTAAGTTTTTTTTTCATATTTTATCATCACCATCATCATCATTTCAGCCTGGAATCACCCACTGGGTACAGGCCTTCCCTTTCTTCTGCCATACTTTCGGGTTCCGTGGAACCCTCATCAAGGTGTTTCCCGCGATTTTCACGATATTGTCAACCTAAGGCGCTTTTAGACGGCCCTGAGAGCCTAGACAAGTGACAATCGCTTCGAAAGCGTTTCGTTTTTCTACAACGACTTTCAACAGAATTGACATAAGATTTTCGATAGCTTATGTCAGTCCTCCCGGCCTTGGAAGAGATGGCGAGACGATCTAGACGCGTACCGCAAGGGTTGGATCGAGGTGGCCCTGGAAAAGGATGTTTGGAAATATTTGGGGGAGACCTTTGCTCAGCAGTGGGACAGTGTAGGCTAACATTTAAAAAAAAAATACAGTTCTGTACATTTTTGCCTTTTCCATCATCGATAGGGCTGATAAAATGTCACTTTATCTAGGGCCTCTGATTTCTTTGGCCTAACCTTGGCCACCAATGCCACCATTCGGTCAGATGGCAGATTAATTCCATCGGCAATCCGCGTCTAACCTGATTTCCAACTCCACTTGAGGTGCATCGCCCTGTACCCGAACGTCGTCGTGCAATTTTAAGCGACTACGGATTTCGGCGTTTTTATTGGTCAACTATTCGTTTCACTAAGTATATCTGTACCTGAATGTTATTTTCGAAACCCTTATATGTTATTTTTGTAATTTAATTATTTTATAAAAATGGGTACCTAATCAAAAATATCTAGTGGTTATTTTCATTTCAATAGATAATCATAACTTCAGTTCTGCCCAGCTGTATTACTATTAATAATTATACAGCGTGTATCAGTAAATTCTGGTGATATTTAAGGGTGTGGTACAGACAACCAAACTGAACAACTTTCTCCATGGGACCGACATCCATACTAATATTATAAATTCGAAATTCGTCTGCGTATCTGTCTGTATGTTACCTTTTCACGCCTAAACCACAGAACGGATTTCGATAAAATTTGGCAAGGAGATAGATGGCATCCCGGGGAAGGACATAGGCTACTTTTAATCGACATACCACGCGGGCGAAGCCGCGGGCGGTAGCTTGTCGTAAATAATCGAGAAAAAATTATCAGCCATGCCATTTAGCTCGAGTAGATATTGAAGTTTTGTTTATGGCAGTAAATTGTAATTTTTTCTCGATTACTATGTTGGTCCCATGCAGAAAGTTGTTCAGTTTGATGATCTGTAGGTACCACACCCTATTCTGTTTAACACCTTTCTAATACATATTGTATTTTGTCGTATTCACCACCTTTGTGTAACCCTTCGGATCACAGGCGTCATGAAATGATGTGTTAAGTATTTTTTTATACAAATTATTGAATATTATTATTGCTCGTATACAGGAGATGACGATAATGAAATAATATGGCCATCGGAATACCACTTCAAGGGAGAAAAGCTCAATTTTAAATCATCTCTGAAAGAAAACTTCGAAATGTGGTAAGTTATTTCGTCACCATAAAAAACTATAGGTAAGGTGTGTGTGTATATTTGTGTATATTTTAACTATAGAAAAATAAATCTAAAGTTCGTTAAAGTCAAATAATGTATTTCAAATAAGCACATAAAGGCACTTTTGAACGTCTAAAAACAAAGAAATAGAACTGATTCTAGTTGCCCCTTCCGAAAGGTAGTTTTCGTATGGAGAAGAATGGGCAAGAAACTCCACCGTTACTCTTTTAAAAATGTTAGTTATAATCTATCGGTATTATTTCCGTTAGTTTAAAACTGTCGTAAAATTCCGAACTTTTGAGCATGTTCTCTCACTCACACTCGCCCCATGTCACCATCTGGGTTCTAAATTTTTTTATTGCACAGCCTTCTGCGCAAAGTTCCGACCGGCCATGATGAATTGGCCGTATTGCACTTGATTGTTTTTTCTACATAACCATGCTTCCAAAATACCATCCTTTTAAATACCAGGAATAAACACAATCTTGCTGTACATCGCACTCGTCTCCACAGAGTAGGCAACTCGTTCATGGGTCAATGTATACGCTTTTATAACAAACTTCCCATTGACATTCGAAACTTACCCATTAAACGATTTAAAAGCTGTATTAAAACCAAACTTTGTAGAAAAGGGTACTATAAAATTTCAGATTATTTAGAAGACAAAAAAGCATGGGATTGAGCTGCTCGCTCTGCTCATCAAAGTATATCTACCAGTTTTATATAAAAATGACATGATTACTTTGTAAAGTATTATATTATTGTGAATGTGAGGACTATGTGAATTTTTATTTTTTCGTTCTCAGTTAGTTTTATCAATGGTCTGGCAATTTGAGAATTTTATGCGGCCTACGCAAATATCCTTTCTTTGGTATTGTTCGTCGAGTCGGTGAGCTCCTTAAGTTCTGAGTTGAGCTCCACTATTACTGACAAATGCTTGCACTGACTGGACAGGTCCACTCAAATCTGTGTGGTTCTTTCCTCAAAATACCATTTCAGACTCGAATTTACATGGTCCTCATATGGCTTGACCAAGATTATGTCTGGACTTTAAAAGAGACTGTGACCTCTGAGTTTGTTTCGGCCTTTCTTCTCAGAGTAGTCAGATAGGAAACGCCGACCTCATCTACCATATTTTAAATATTTTTGAATATGACGTGTAAAAGTGATTCCAATATCCTATTTACAGAATAAACAATTTCATTTCATTTCCAGGTACAATGGTGATCTGAACCGTTCCCGCATTGACTACTACGATGGCACTGTCCAGAAGTTCTACTACGGGGACACTGGATATGCATACGTGGTATGACAATTTTGACATCTAAATAACAATAGTGCTTATCTATTTTAGATATTATTTTAAAGTCAGTAATTCAGTATGTATGTATTTATGGTACCAAACAGAACTTCGACAAACGGTACTAAGACAAAATTTTATTTCGGCATTCCGGAACTCCGACATGTATTTATTTCGACAATACTTTAGTTCGACATACCTAAAGTCCGACACTACTGTACTCCGACAAAACGTTTCTTCGACATGACTTAACTACGAAATGATGTGACTTCGACGACATACTACTTCGACAATATTTTAAATCGACGTGATGCGTCTCAGACACGATGCTAATCCTATATTATATATATATATATATATAATATATATCGATATATATATATATATAATATTATAAATGTGAAAGTTTGTGTGTTTGGATGTTTGTTACTCAATCACGCAAAAACAGCTGAACGGATTTGGATGAAATTTGGCTAACAGATGGTTTATAACTTGTATTAACACATAGGATACTTTTTATCCCGATATTCCGATGGGATTGAGACTTACGCGGGTGAAACCGCGAGGCGCAGCTAGTTCAAAATAATTCTGCGACATTGGGAAAAAACTAAAGTTGTGAAAGTTGATGAACGAATTAAAACGATATTATATTACCTATAAAAAAATTACCACCACTGAAGCCTGCGCCTGCGCCACCTGATTTAATTGTTTTTTATTATTATTTTGATTTGTTTTTCTTTTAGAAACACCCAATCACCACTGAAGAAGTCACCAATGAAGAGTTGTGCATCTCGAGGTCGGTAGAGGATGAGCAGATCGACTTTCTTCCTGACGTGTCTGAACTGACTTATACAGGTATGGAAGAATCTAATTAATAAAAGTCTTTAATATAAATAACAACGCACAGCCTAAACCTATTTAATAATTAATATTTTGCTTAGGAATTCCTTATACAGGGTGAATTTTTAGTCGTTTAAATCCTCATAAGGTGTCATTGTACTCATCATTATGAACAACTTTCATTATGGGACTAACCCTGAAATTGCGAAATATCCATCAGCTGTTCCCTACATTTGGACGAGCTATGCTAACATAATTGTAGGGAACCTTAGCCGAATTTTTACCCTGTATGGTGAAAGTTGTATTGTATGACAGATTGAATCACCCCTTAACGGCTGCAGGTCACTAAATCACCACCCTGTATTATGTATACAGCATATAACAAAAACCCTATCCTATCCAAAAGGGGGCGGCTACGTACCGGAATAACATTACTAAAAGGTAATCAATTTTTTTTTTTCTGATAATAGAAAGTTATTACTGTTTAAAATTCACGTTTCACCAAAATTACACTAATTTAATTATAAATTAGCAAATTTTCTATAGGGGGCATAAGTTATGACTTGTGACACGCTAAACGCCGGCCGTCTGCGCCCCATATAATTATTAAACCGGTTTTTTTTCTTCATTTTACCAAAAAAAAACCGGTTTAATAATATGTGTTTTTTTACATACTGTATACCGAAACATCACCCCTTGTTTCCCCGAAGAATTGCTGCCTCGTTGATCTAATGGTCGCAATCCAAGCGCTACTGCAGAGCTCGAGGTACTGGGTTCGCTTCCCAGGTCGGGCATGGTGTTAGTATCTGGAATTTCTCAGTAACAGCCCGGAGTTTAGATTTGTGCCCGGTTGAGGGCAATAGGCTTGCCCCCTATTACATGGGGCTTAAACATAACTGGCGAAATGTGGGGTACCTACACGTCTGCCTAACCTGAATACAGGCGAGATGTTATGTAATATTTACGTAAGCTTCATAGACGTATTTCACAAAAGACGCCATTTTCATGCTGATTTTGTGAATACTGCGCAATGCGTCACTATCAAAATATATGATAACGCGCTGTGGTCACCGCAGTGGTGGCAGCGCCTAGGAAAATTATGTACAATACAAACGCTAGCTTGCGGTTTAGTTACGCATTGCGATGAACGAATGAAAGAATCACATTTTTACCCGACTACGGCGAAGCAAAAAGGAGGGTTATGATTTTGACCAGTATGTATGTATGTATGTATGTATGTTCATTTGTTCCCTCATATCTTCTAAACCACTCATCACAATTTGACAAGTGAGGTATCGTTGGAAGCCTCTTGATCGTCCGCTGGTTATAGGCCATGTGTGACGTCACATTAAATTAAAAATGGCGCCCTCTAGAGGACATAAAGTCAGGAACTTGAAAAAAAAAATTGTTTAATCGTACCATGTTAGGTATCAAATGAAAGGGTTTAATGAGCACATTTCAAAAATATATACATACATTATAACCCCAAAAGAATTTAAAAAAAAAATTAAGTAATAAAAACTAAAACCCAACTACGACTAAAAAGGTATAAATAAGACACCACAGAAAGACAAATTAAAAATCCGGAGTCACACGTGATAATTAATAAATCGAACAGATTACGTGTGACTCCGGATTTTTAATTTGTCTGTCTGTGGTGTCTTATATACCTTTTTAGTCGTAGTTGGGTTTTAGTTTTTATTACTTAATATTTGAACACAATTCGTGAAACACAAAATACCTACAAATAACAAAAAATAAAAAGTGAAAATAATGTTATTATAACAAAAATGTGTGCCTCACGACTGCGCCAAAAAGGAACAAACTTGAGTTACAGAGTTGCTAGGTGTTATAAAAAAACTCGCACACGAAGGGTTCCGTACCGTATTAAGATTGAGCAAAAAACGCCGAGAAAACACATTTCTTGTTAATTATTAACAAAAATTATAAGGAGGAGCTCGTGGCTAAGTAATAAAAGCCGCACGAGTTGATCCATCAGGTTAAGCTACGCTTGCCGCGGTTGGTCCGTGGATAGGTGACCATCTTTACATACCGAGACTCCTCCGTGCCTCAGAAAGCACGTTAAGCCGTTGGTCCCGGCTGGTATTTGAGGATCTTTGACAGTCGTTACGGATCGTCAGAAGCCCGAAAGTCTGACAACCAGTCTTACCAAGTGGTATCGTATTACCCAGTTACTGGGTTGTGGAGGTCAGGTAGGCAGTCGCTCCTTGTAAAATACGGCTATTCATCTGCATACGGTTAGACTGGAAGCCGACCCCAAAATAGTTGTTAAAAGGCTATAATAATGATGATTTTTCTAGTAAAGCTCAGTCAGATAATGTCCGCCTACCCTTGTTGAGAATACAGACGTGATATGAAATTAAATCTTCCCCAGGTCAGACCATGACTCTCTACGATAAAGTGGTGGACGTATGGACCAGCAGCGATGAATATGAAGAGAAGCTGGTTCGGGAGACGACGCTGTACGTGTTCAAGACCGACTCCGGCATCGATCTACCTGTCCAGTTAGTTAACAATTAAATCTAAATCTTAGAACTAATAATGCATTCAGGGAAAATGTTGGTTTCAAAATGCTTTGTTTTAAAAAGCCGGTGCCAGACATAGCAACAACATTTGAACACATGCGAGACACGGGTGTTTGGGTTACACAATTGGTCAAACAAGTGTTCAAATATATGACTGTGCCTGGCTTAAGGCTTTTATGCAAAGAAAAATTTAAACGTTGCCTGGAAAATTCGGGAAAATCTGAAGTTTTCTGTTTGATTTTTGTATGATTTTAAGACTATACGTCTGTCTCGATTTCTATGCCATAGTCTGCTCAGTGCCATAGTTTCAAAAGGTATTGTGTCTTGTCTTGATAAAGGAAAGAATTTGAAAACTGATGAAGATATAAAATACCAGTCCGGAGCTACCATTACCCCTGGCCATACCCTGGGGGTAGGACTGTACATTACATAACATTAATCACTTGCCCTTATCTACAGACTTGTGAACAAGGCGTACAACTACGATATCGGGGAGCTGGCTGCCCACACCATCACCAACTTCTTCGACTTCAGGGATACCGTCTCAGAGGAAGAGGTTACCATCGAAGATGGTAAGGATTATCATCATTTTTAATCAGTATTTTTCCCACTGCTGGGCAGAGGCCATGGATTTCCACCCGTCCCTGTGTGTTGCTTTCTCCGACAATTTTTATAGGTTTTGCCTGCGGCTTCGCCCGTGTGCAAGTCGGAAATTATTCCACGGATATGTAGGCACACTTTAGCTTGTGTACTCTGCAAGCTATGTCAGTAACTCAAGTACCGCGCGCGCGCGCGCGTTGTGTACGCGCTCGCGCGCGGTCAAAATTATATAAGACTATTTTTAAAACGCCCGTCCTTCACTACTTGTTAGTATCTTAGCTGATAAGTGGTGAAACAGAGTCCCCATCACCACATCTGTCTGTTAAATTGCTAAAGTATTTTTATCTCACGAAGCGACGCGCGTTTTACTTGTGGTAACCAAGCGTACAAACAAGCTGTGAATGTTTGCACATAACACACACACGCACACCCCTACACACATTTCGGACTGCGCCATTGTTTTGGCTGGTACTGAGAGCTCCACACACACATTTACAGGATGTTTGTACGCTTGGTTACCACAAGTAAAGCGCGGGTAGCTTCATGAAATAAAAATACTATAACTATTGTACCATCGTTAAAATGTAGATCGTGATAGTAAGTCAGTCTTATAATATACGTCAAACTTTTACTATTACCTTATTTAATGATTACTTATTTTACTTTAACTTTTTTTTAGAGGACGACTGTGAAGAGTTGTGGCTCGGTAAGGACTTCCACAAGGACATAAAGTTCTTCCACCCCGACCTGCCTTCAGAGCTGGACCTGGCCTTCGACCTCTACACCAACCACCACAACAAGCTGTACCAGGACCAAGAGCACCAGATGAGGAAGAAGATCTTTGAGAAGAACTGGAGGTGAGCCACGGCTTTGAGAATTTAGGAAATAGTCTACCTATTTGGAACGAGAATTTATATCAGAGTTACTCCACTGGATACTTATAAAATGCCTGATGAACATGAGCCTCAGCAGATGGCTACAATGATGAATGAGCAAATCTTCATGGTGTTACAATACTTATATATCGATGCGTTCATTTTAGTTACGAACTCACATATTACTAGGTTATGATATCTCTAATAATTGTGAACTACGTAGTACGGCCGATGTGGGCACACTTGTGGGCACGCCTATGTCCAGCAGTGGACGTCTTCCAGCTTAAATGATAATGATGATACTAGTAGGTACGAAATTCAATCATATTGGATATCTACAATTTTTATTCACCTCAAATATCATTGTCCATTAACTAGTACCTAGCTCAGTCAGTAGCTGCCTCGTCGGTCTAGTGGTCACAGGTGGAACTGCTGAGCGTGACGTCCTGGGTTCGATTCCAAGGTCGAGCAAAGTGTTATTGAGTTTTTCGATAAGGAATTTTCTCAGAAGCAGTCTGGACTGTGCCTGGTTGATGGCAAGAGGTTCACCCCTATGACATGGAACTTAAACATAACTGGCGAAAGGGTGTTATTACAAGTGCATCTCTGCCCAGGCACAATACGCAAGCGTGATATTATGTTATGTCAAGGCGAAGTGGGACTAACGGGAGCCGGGGGGAGCGGTATGACCCCGCCCGTGCGCAATTCTATTGCACTATGTTTACAAATATTTCATTTAAAAATTTTGTTTGTGTTTATATAGAAAAATAAGTCCATAATCCCTTAAAGTATTTAAAAGTGAACAAGTAGACAACATTTTATTACCATTTCTTTTGATAACAATCGAATGGAATACGACTTTCTCTTTAAAAAAGCAAAGATTTCAAGGAAACCTTGCGGTTTTTTTTTTGTGTTAAGGAAAGTTTTGTCAATCGTGTTTCGGGCCTCTTAATTCACTAAAGACACTCCTCAATTTTCGTAATCATAAAAAAAAATACGCAAATACTTTGTTTTTTTTTAGAGAAGCATTGATTTTGCGTGAAGTCAAGTCGAAATGCGTCAAAACATCTGCTTTGGAACCACTTCACCTTAACCAGTAGACGAAAGCGTCTGATTGCCACCAAAATAAAATTAATCTTATAATCCAGAATGATCGAAGAACACAACCGCAAGAACGCAGGGTTCAGGGTCGAGCTGAACGACTTCTCCGACAAATCTGAAGACGAACTGAAGTACCTGACTGGCACCTACATCTCCACACATGAGTACCCTGAGATGATGCCTTTCCCTCACACCCTGACGGAGGTTGATGATCTTGTGCAGGAACTGCCTGAGAACTTCGACCTGAGGATGGAAGGAGCTGTAACTCCTATTAAGAGTAAGTGGCTTTAAGGCGAAAGCTTCAGGGTAGGCCGCGAAAAACAAATTTTCTTACGTTTTTTGCAATTTGCAGGTCAGTATCAGGTTGTATGTTGATCTAAATATGCTTCGCGACCGTAACAAATATGGATTTATAGAAATATAAACATTAGAATCAGCATTAAGTTCATGTGAGTGTATTGAATGACTATTTCAAGAAATCATGACCTTTGGCTCGTATATGAACTTAAAGAGTTAATACACACATCTACGATGGCTGTAGCCATGTAGGTGTGTTTAGGTGGTAGGTTTCATTATGTCAGTTAAACAATATTCATTGCTTTCTTTTCTTTACGTTATTGAGCAGCTCAAGCATTCATTGCGTTATTTGCTTTCTAAATTTGTGTTCAAAAAATTCGTCTGCTAAACCATTAAGCAATGGATTAAGAATTTCCTCCAAAATCCTTCGGAGTGTGATGTGTGTTTTGCAATTGGGGTGCTGGATTTTAAAATTAACTTTGTAACTTCTATAAAATTGTCAGACCGTCACACAACAGACGGGGGCATTTAAAAAGATGGCTGGATTTGGGAGTGTATGAATTTCTTCTTGCATATATCGAATCATCATTTCCCATTTCCCCAGACCAGGGTCACTGCGGTTCTTGCTGGGCATTCTGCACCACTGCTGCTGTCGAGGGAGCTGTCGCCAGGATCAACGGAGAAAGGCTGCTGGATCTGAGCGAACAGTCTCTTGTGGACTGTGCTTGGGGGTGAGTGCGAGCTTTGGAATCATGTAGTTAGCAACTAGACCTACCAGGCTGTATGTAAAGTATTAATTGATACGGAAAAGAAACATTCTGTACACGCACACTTGTCTTTCTACGTAAATACAAGTGTCTGTGTACAAAGTGTTTCATTCACAAAAAAAAAGTTTTTTTTGTATGTGTAGGCGCTATACGATTGCTGGTTAACGGGAACGCTCTTTGTTAGTTCTCATACTGTATTATTATGGTATTATGCAATTATATAGTGTGTTGTAAACAATTATCTTTTTGCTGCTATATTGGTTATTATTTTTTGCGATGTCGATTTAAGTGAAGAAGAAGTGGCACTTGCTTCGAGAATTTTTCCAGTAGCAATTGCACAATCCGTGTGCAAAGTATTCAGCCTTGTGATTGTTATATTCGAATCATTGACAAATTCTTTAAGCTTTTTTGATTCCCGAGATACAATAATATTATGTAGTAATATTATAAATTATTCGGTTATAGCTTCGACAACATGGGCTGCAACGGAGGCACTTTGGACGGCGCCATGAAATACGTCCTGACTCACGGCATTCCCACTGAGATGGACTATGGTCTCTACTCTGCTAATGTGAGTAACATGGTTTATTTTTTTAAATCATTTTGTTGCATATGATAAGAGCCTAAAATGTAATCTCAGAAGGTAAAATCAACGTATTCTTGGCCTTTTACTTTTACGGGTAGTACCTATGTACAACCCGTGCGCATTAACATGGGACCTGTCTCGGAACTCAACACTCCACCCGCTCCCCGCGCCGCGCTCTGCCGTCATCGTGCGGGCAGCAGGGGGAGGTACAAACGTCAAATGAATTGAGCCAGGTGCCATGCTAATGCGCACGGGTTGTACTTACTGAGATTGCCTAAGATTTTCTGCCAAATCTTTTAATGTCAGTTTTATAAAACCTAGTTTTATTCCAGGACGGCTTCTGTGAAATCCAGAACATGACATCTCCATACAAGATCCGCGGGTTCTCCCGCGTCACCCCCAGGAATCCTAACGCTTTGAAACTGACTCTCTTCAAATATGGACCCGTTACCGTCGCCATCCACGCCAGTCCACTGATGCAGCACTACTCCAGTGGTCTCTTCTACGACTTCTCTTGGTAAGCCAATATCAATATTATTATTTTTATATATGTTTACATATCTCGGGACCATGGGGTCCCGGTCTTTTGAAAGGCGTATGAGGGGCCGAAGCCAACTCGCAGAGGCCCCTTAGACGTTTTTAATGGAATGAGGCACCAACCGACGATTACCCCTGTTTGCACTATACAAGTGCAGTCAAGGACTATCCCCGGTTGGAGTAGGACTATTGCAGGATAGGGAAACAAAGATATTGGATTATGGGTTTGAGTGGCTAAAGTGGACTGGTAACCTGGAACTATGGAAGGACTATGGCCCCTGCCTGATCAATGTTTTATATATACAAGGATAAAATGGCAGGGGCTGACTTGCACACTCAATAATGGGCCCCCGAAAACGGTCTCTAGCACAAAGTGTCGTAACGACAAGGGGGCAACATGTCCTGAGTTGCTTAAGAGGAGTGGAGAGGTATTCCACGGCTATCAGGACAATCCCGAAAGTACGGTCAAGATCCCTACCAGCATCTTACTGGAATACTTCCTTCCTCCGAGCACATTATTATTATTATCATCAGGATCATCATCATCACCACTCTCTTAAAATACGGGCCTGTCACTGTCGCCATCAACGTCGCCAACGTCAGCTGATGAAGCACTACTCAAGCAGCCTATTCTATGAATTTTATTGGTGATGACATCATGATTATCTTCATCATCACCGGTCGGTCTTTTCAAAGACAGACCGGTCACTGTCGCTATCCTCGCTAGTCATCTGATGAAGCACTACTTCAGTGGACTCTTCTATCACTTCTCTTGGTAAAACATCATCAATATCTTCATTATTATCATCGGCATCATCATCATAGCTTTCTTCAAAGGTGGGTTCGTCATTTTCGGCATTCTCACCAGCCGGCTCATGAATCGGTGCGTTGAACGCTCGATCAAATAAACAATCGATATTTTGAACACTCGATGTATTGAATGTTCGATTTATTAACCATTCGATGTTATGAACGTTCGAGGATTCATAGTGGTTGATCAATTATTTGGCATTCGATTGGCATAGTACACCCATAATAAGAACCACAGATACAAGAGATTTCAGCTTCTCCTCTGTGAAGGCAATAAAGCGTATCTCTATGTCATCATCTGTCTAGCCTTTTCCCAACTGTGTTAGGATCGGCTTCTAGTCTAACCGGATGCCCTTTGGTAAGACTGGTTGTCAGACTTTCGGGGTTCTGACAAAGAACCCCGAATGGCAGCCGGGACCGATGGCTTAACGTGCTTTCTGAAGCACGGAGAAGTATCTCGAGAACCATCCACAGACCAACCCCGGCAAGCGTAGCTTGACCAACTCTGGATCAACTCGTGCGGTTTTTATTAATAAGCCACGAGGTCTTTAGTTTTGACTTGAGTATATTCCTTAAAATATTATTCACCAATATTTTCCATGTTCAGTGACGACGAGTTCCCGAACCACGGAGTGACAGTCGTTGGCTACGGAGTACGTGACGGAGAAGATTACTGGCTGGTGAAGAACTCCTGGGGAGAGAACTGGGGTGAAGACGGCTACATCCTGATGTCTGCCAAGAACAACAACTGTTTCGTCCTGGACTCTCCTTACTATCCCATCGTTTAAGTTAAATATTTAGAAATAAATTCCACGTGCTATTGATACTTGCTTTTTATTTACTTTATACATCGTTTTCCAGCTAATTAATTGATTCAGGCGTGACTTTGCGGAAATCCATTATAAAATACATTTCACGTAGATATATTTAGTAAACTATTCCGCTTGACTGTTCTTCAAGAGTCATAAAAAACCCTGTAAGAAATCGACACGTGTTTCACCTCTCAACCAGGCATCCTCAGGATGACGATTGACCAGTCGCAAACCAGAACATGACGTGTTGTTACACCGTGCGCTGGATGCCGAGACAACGACTTTACTCTGCGTATAAGAATGGCGGAATGCGGAATAGGTCACTAATAAATATATCTACGCCTACTGTCTTTTTTTCATTTTCTTTTTCTTATTTATGACAACTTGTCATAAATAAATGTTCAGTTCCCAGTGCCAGTGCGTACGTAAACCATAACAGTAACGACATCTGTTGACATTTTCCTGAAGCACCAAGCAAGAAAACCTGTAACTCTTAGCATTATCTTAAAATAACGTCATCTATCGGACTTTCCACGCACTATCAAGGTAAACAACTTTGTGATGACTGCTAAAACGCGTTTATGTCTTCGTTTAGCCACATTTTGTTTGAACTCATTAATTTTTATAATAGCTTCTTTTATTACATGTTGGGTTACGTGAATGAGTTTACAAAATAATGAGTCCTAAATTACACAGGATGTATAATAATAACGCTTTTATTAGGAAGCATAAAAAAAAAAACTCAAATCAATAAAAAAAATTTTTTTATATTTTTTGAGTACTGAACGTGGTTTGACTTCCTGGAACCTGGGTTCGATCCCTCAGTCAGCCAACGCGTTTTAAGTTCTTTGAGAAACTTCTTGCAGTATCTGCCTGGTCCTGGCTGGAATCTATTTGGAAATAGTTTCGCCGCGATATTTTCATGGAACGTAAACATAATTTGCGAAAATTGTGAGCGTGCAACCTTGACGTATCTGATTAGAAAAGAAAGAAAGAAAAATACGTTACAAAAACCATGTTTTTAATGCCAAAAGGGCCTCAGCTCAGCATAAAATCAAAATATGACAACACAAGGTCACCATCTGACGCTGATTTTCAGCTGCAGCCCAGGAATAGAACTAGAACTAGAAATAGGAATCCGTCTTTGATTGTTCTGATTAGGAAAATTATATGACTTCATACTACTTATATTTTTAACTTCAGTAAGTACCTACGTTTGGTAACACACTATGTTGACAGACGTAATTTGATTCCTATGTCCGTTTTCATTCACACTAGGCAACACCTAGATTAATGCTTGAATAAACGCGCGCTGTTGAATTTCTAACTTTCGGCGCTGAAGCGAGCGCTGAAAATCCAACAGCGCGCTTTTGCCTATGTTCTAAGCATCCATTTCTTTATTGAACAGTTTATGTACACTCATACCTACAAACAAGAAGAAAGGGACAGCAAAATAATTACTTACAAAGGTGGTAGTTTATAAATATACGTGGCTGCATTCAACTTTCAAACTACAATGCGTTCATTTATTGCCGTATTTCCTGTGCGTGTTCCAAATATGTTTTCGTTCTTGCTTTCTTTAACTTGAACCGTGACGCGATTGAAGCATTCCCGCTTGACCTATGCATTGAGTACCAAAGGTATTTCAAATGGGAATACACAATGCATAGGTGCTCAAACTGGAATTCTTCACGCTATTGGTAGCACTGAATTTTGCAGTCTTAGTTTCAATACTAATAGAGTTCAAAATGGCGACTGACAGAACAGTACAACATGACTGAAGAATTCACACTTATGTAGGTGGGTACATATTTGTAAAATCTTTACGTCATTTTTGAAGTTAATCCTACTATCCTACTAATATTATAAATGTGAAAGTTTGTGTGTTTGGATGTTTGTTACTCAATCACGCAAAAACGGCTGTATGGATTTGGATGAAATTTGGCGATGTTTGTTACTCAATCACGCAAAAACGGCTGTATGGATTTGGATGAAATTTGGCGATGTTTGTTACTCAATCACGCAAAAACGGCTGTATGGATTTGGATGAAATTTGGCGATGTTTGTTACTCAATCACGCAAAAACGGCTGTATGGATTTGGATGAAATTTGGCAAACAGATAGTTTATAACCTGGATTAACACATAGGATACTTTTTATTCCGATATTCCTACGGGAACGAGACTTACGCGGGTGAAACCGCGGGGCGCAGCTAGTAAAAGATGTTGCTAGTTTCCTCTAAAGTCCCTAGACATTTGATTTTACGGGCACTAACCGACAATGCCTTCAGCGGGCACAGCTGCGCCTAACATAGTCACTTACTTACGCTTTACGACCCCTGCAGGTAAGGGTAGGTTCATAGTCTACTTCGAGGCAGACTGTACAAACTACTCGTTATACATACGTACGTACATAAACATTTTTATCTATGATCTTATTGTTGTATTTTGTAGACATTTATTATGTACTAGCTGCGCCCCGCGGTTTCACCCGCGTAAGTCTCCATCCTTTGGGAATATCGGGATAAAAAGTATCCTATGTGTTAATCCAGGTTATAAACTATCTGTTTGCCAAATTTTATCCAAATCCATTCAGCCGTTTTTGCGTGATTGAGTAACAAACATCCAAACACACAAACTTTCACATTTATAATATTAGTAGGATTTTCCTTTGAAACAAAGTTGTATCTTGTTTCCAAATAGGTGTTGGAAAGTTTCAATTTTTTTGAATTTTGGTGTTTATGTAAACTTAAAGAAATAAAGAATGAAAAAAAAAACTGGCCAAGTGCGAATCGGCCTCACACACGAAGGGTTCCGTACCGCCGTACAATATTTACCAAAAAACACGTTTCATGTATGGCCCCGTATAATTATTAACTTTACTATAGCTGCGCCTCACGGTTTCTCCTGCGTAAGTCTCGATCCCGTGGTAAAATCAGTATAAAAAGTATCTTAAGTCCTTCTCCAGGTCATGGTCTACCCCTGTGCCAAATTTCATCTAAATCCGTTCAGCCGTTTTAGCGTGAATGCGTAACAAAAAAACTTACTTTCGCATTTATAATAATAATTAGGATTTTATTTTTATTATTTGTTGTTGTTGGATTATGGCCCAATCCCTCTCACAGAGAGAAGGCCTGTGTCCCAGCGATGGGAACATTATAGGCTGATTGGTTTAATAATCGCGAGACCGATAACTGAGCGGAAAATTTAATAGGTTTAAGCCCCGGATTGGGCAGTGTGATTGGATTTTTTTACTAGGAAAGATTCAGTGTCATTCTCGAGTCTAGATTTAGGCCCAGTTCGTGACAATAGTTTCGCTTTCGATAAAGTACACTATAGGACTTGGGAAAAAGGAAAATATTTAAAGTAAGTATTATAAGAATTTTATTAAATACTTAAAATGTTGTCGTATAAAAACCAGTACCTACTACGAAATGAAGTAGGTAGATTAAAATCTTTTCCACAGCGTAAAAAGAAAACAGAATGAGGAAAATTACATAAAAAAGAGTTTTGAGCGACTTAAATTGTTGACTGTACCTACTTAAGACGCGAACTGGTACATTAAATAATTATAAAAGCCAGAACTTCAAAATGACGAAGATTAAAGTCTTGTCCACTGTGTAAAAAGAAAACAGAATGAGGTTCGTAACACAATTTAATAAAAAATATACATAAACGTAAAGAAAATTCTCGTTATAATACACTCCCGGACTCCTAAATCGCGACACCGTGCCTATTCTTCTAGTTATCAAAATCAAAAAATTGAAGTCATTTATTCAAACTAGGCTGGGAAACAGCACTTTTCGAACGTCACCACTTCCTAGTTGTTTAGCTGGGAAGAAGTGGCGCAACAAACTTCTGACCTGAGCAGCCCTGAACTTGGCTACGAGCTTGGCACCTTCAGTAGCGTCCTTCCATCGTGCTTATTTACGGTATAAAAGTCTAAACATGAAAATAATTATGTGTCAAAAAAGTATACATATAAGCAGTTTTGAAGCCGACATTCTCGCCATAATTTTTTGGTGTCATCATTATTCCAAATTTGAAATTCCATCTAACTAATTCATAGACATTCATACAAAAAAATGCTGGGTGGCTCGATTCAAGTGTCCGGAAGTGTATTTCCATTTTCCTTTCGTATTTATAAACGAATACAGACAGACAGGAAAGCTTTTACGAGAGTTTGTTTTGTATATAATTTGATACGGAACCCGGAATTTGTGAACTTTTATAAACTTTGGACAAGGAGAATCGAGAGGAAGTCTGAAATGTAAGATTTGAAAGCGGCAACAAATCGTAAAGGAGGTAATCAATCCTTCTTCCTTCTTGCAGAGGGACAATGAAAATCAATCAACTCAGCCTATCGTAGCCCACTACTGGGCTTAGGTCTAGGCTAAGTCACAACAACCTGTTCTTCGCCTCCCGCATCCAGTCTGTCCCAGCCAACTTTTTTCAGGTCGTCGGTCCATCTAGCTGGGGGTGGCCCATATTACGCTGCAGAATATAGAATCCCACGTACAAAGACACATAGACACCTTACGCTTTCACGCTAAAAAGGCTAAAAAGATTTGCATGAATTTTGGCACATGGGTAGACCATGACCTGGATTAGGACATAGGATACTTTTTATCCCCATATTCCCACAGTATTAAACTCAAACTCAAACTCAAAGCATTTTTTAGGGGTATGAGGAACAGGGTGTAAAGTTCACTCATCCACCAGCATAATAATGCTAATATAATGCTAATATAATGCAATTAGTACCAGTTATTTTTCTATTAGCTGTTTAATTTGTGCCCAAATCAGAGTTATATCAGCTGAAACAGCGCTGCTAATGCTCTTATTCAGCAGGCTTGTACAGCTTAAGGTTCTATGGTAGACAGTAATTCAGCTGATATACAGCGGTTTTGTGCTACTTGGGTGTTGTGTCTGGCGGGCAACTGCCCAACGATTGATGTTGGGTTCTCGTATATATGTCCACTGCACGGTAAACTTTTAATTGCGCGATGCAAGATTTATGTGACGTCTGTCTGACGTCAGGTCTTTGATGCGTAGTTAGCATGTGGCGATGTAGATTATACCGCCACAATTTATTTCAATTAAACCATTTACAGGCACTTTTGAATTGTCAAGGAGTCAGTCAGTCAGAAATATGAAACTGGTTGCCCATTCCAAAGCGTAGTAGGTACCTATGGAGAAGAACGGGCAAGAAACTCCATGGACACTCTTGTAAATCAAAATATTGTTACAATATAATAGTTACGTCATTCATGTTGAAATTATACATGTGAGAAAAATGTAGAAAGCACGTTAAAAGCGTCCGCAATTATAAAATAAGAACAATTCAAAAAATAAAATAAGCCATGGCAGCTAAGAGATGACCAGTCACAACTGACGGCGCCCGTTCACGAACATGACGCATGGATCAGCACCATTTAGCTCAACCATTTTGAAGGGAGCTAAATGATCCAACACACGCGCCACCATCAGCGAGACATTTGAGTGAGCATGACATATTCCCAGCCGCCAATAAGGCACATTCAAGTCAATGAAAGACATATTACCCGGTAAATGATAGATCTATAGTACATAGTACTCACACCTGTGCTATGCAATTATACAATACAAAAGAGATTGAGTTAATACAATGCAAATATGGGTTTACAATCTTCAGCAGCTCCAACAGTATTTCCAAATGTTAATTAGTTAGTTGTGTTTGTGGAGCAGGACCAGCATTAAGCCAAGCATTTTTATCAGCGATGTAATCCTCCAACTTATAATATGCCTGCCTGCATAGTGCGCGTTTTATATAAGTTTTGAATTTCGTCTCTTTCAGTTGAAGTATGTGGGGAGGAATTTTATTATAACATTTTAAACAGTACCCCATGAAAGATGAGATCGAGACGTATACGGGTGAAACCGCGGGGCACAGCTAGTAAATTATAATAAGCCGGTACAGGAAGAACATAGACTAAATATTGAAAAGTAAAACGAAATCTTCTTCTTTTCGTGTGGTTAGTGACTAACCTGGAAAAATAATAACTGTATAAAAAATATAAAAAAACACAAAGTCTATGGGACTTAAACAAAAAAAACACAAAGTCAGTACAGGACTTAAACAAAAAGCACAAAGTCAGTACAGGACTTAAACAAAAAACACAAAGTCTACAGGACTTAAACAAAAAAAAAACACAGTCTTTAGGAAGGATTTTTTTTTTGTTTTTTATGGCCGTAAGGCAGTATATAACGTAAATAACCGTTATCGGTTATTTGATAATTTTTCAAAAAAAAAAGGCCGAGGTCAAAAGTTGCTTAGCGAGCATATTTTATGGAGTTCTGAGAAGTCGAATGAAAATGGTGATCCGGCAGAAAACTAGAGTGATTGATCATTTTCATGGTTAATTTTATGCGTAAAGTGTTCAGATCGAGTCACACTTTATTTTTTTGAATAATCTATACATATTATTATAAATTAAAGTCGTTTGGTGTTTGACCGCGTTGTCCTTTTAAACCACGCAACAGATTTTAAAGAGGTTTTCACCATCGTTTAGAGAATTTATTCCGGAAGGTTTATGTGTAATCAATTTATTTGTCATTGCTCCATTTTTAATTCTTTGTACAATTTCTGGTAAAGAAATCGTATTCTAGGTGCATCGTATTAACATGTAATTATAATTGATGTATACAAAATATTGTAAACCATTTTTTTAAAAGAGTAACGGTGGAGTTTCTTGCCCATTCTTCTCCATACGAAAACTACCTTTTGGAAGGGGCAACCAGAATCAGTTCTATTTCTTAGTTTTTTTGACGTTCAAAAGTGCCTTTAATGTGCCTATTTGAAATAAATGATTTGACTTTGACTTTGACTTTGTACAGTACGTTTCTATTAAAGTTACATGTAACTAAGTAATCTCGATGTTTTGTCAAGTTGTAAACACCGTGCGAAGCGGGAGCGGGTCGCTAGTAAAGAGTTATTCCATTCTAATACCAAAAACTAATACCACTGGTATTTGTTGGAACTCATATTTATTTTCTATTCCGAACCGATACCACTCTTTAAATAATTAAATTTAATGTGGAAACGGATACCAATAACTTGAATTTGGTACAGTCAGCTCCGTCAAACCTATTAATCACATTTTTGTTTTTTTAATATTTTTATTTGATCGTAATAAAATACTATCCAAATACGCTTCATTCCAATATTTTTACAAAGGTATAGGTAAGAGTAGTTTAAGTGAATCATCTTGCTACTTTTATTGGGGTATTACTGAAAACGCAACCAATGAAGCGCAACTAAAGTATTCCTCGAAATGCACCCACGATGAAATATATAGAGAACAGCATGACGGATTCGTAATAAATGATATCGATAGACATTTTAAAATTCAACTGTCCTAATTGTTCAGTTATTCAAACTACCAGGAAAGCAGAAATGAACTGGAACTAGGTGCTTACGCGACTTATTACTACTTAGCTCAATAATGGTAAAAATACAGGTTTTGAAATTGAATCATTTGTTGTTTTGAAAAGTACCAGAGTGACAGACATGAAAAGAAAATAGGCGCCTAAACGATCTCACTAAGTTGCACAACAACCAACGATTAAACACAAAGAGGAATATAAAGTATTCGTTATTACTCACAATATCGATAGAAATCTTAAAACTGTCCTATACCTTACCTATACCTTACCTATACCTTACCTATAACTGTAATGTCCTATACCTATTATAACTATCAGGAAAACAGAAATTAACTGGAAGTAGTTGCTTATGAAAAACATCTATTATTCTGGTAGGCGTCTTTCGGAAAAGCTAGTCTATAAAGGCCCCATATTTATCAAGAATTTGACTTTTTTCATTATCACATAATATCTTGTTCGTAAAGTTTCCCAACTCATGAGTAGATTGATCGTTCACATCTTCGAAAAATGAAATTACATACAAAGCATTTTTACTGACTGTGCCTTATATCTTCGAACTTGTTTTGGTATTCGTTTAAACAATGGTATCCCTTCGCAATAGAAAATAAATATGAGTTGAAACAAATACCAGTGGTATTACTTTTTGGTATTAGAATGGAATGACTCCTAGTAAACGATAAAGAGGTTTCCATAAGAAAATATTCAGTAGCAGCTTGGTAAGTATTACCAGCATTGCTATTCTATAAACCATCTCACTGTGAAAACTTAATAAATAATAATAATAAATAAATAATAAAAATCTTTATTTATTTCCACAAATTACATAACAACGTGAGAATAAATTACATTCAGACACAGAAATTTTAGCAAAGTGTGTAATTTGTGGGAGATCTGGAGTCTAAACTAAGCCTAGGCCTGTATCTCAGAACTCCAGGCCCCAAGTTCCATTAAATTATGTAGTTCTGACTGTCGACGTCGTGAGTATGCAGATATGTGAGTGGATGAGTGAGCTAATATGTGCATGCGTGCGCACATGTGTGCTTGCGTGTGTGTCCGTGTATGTGTGATTGTGTGTGCGTACGTGTACGTGTGCGGCGTGTGTGTACGTGAGTGTGTCAGTTTGAAATACAATACTATATTATACCTGTTTATATATATTGTTTTTTTTTTTTTTTAATAACATAGGTGATGTGAGCTTGGAGTGACCTGTCATTGTCATCGATATCTACAGCCGGTTTCCGTAAACACCTCACCGTGAAAACATAGGTGAAGTGAGCTGTCAATCCCTAGCGTCAGATGGAGTGACAGCTCACTTTAAACTCATTTCACCTAAGTTTTCACGGTGAGATTTTTATAATACCACTACTGATGTTAAGGCAGTGACAGTTTACTTTAAGCTCAGTTCACCAAAGTTTTCACGGTGAGATGGTTATAGAATAGCAATGCTGAACTTGTGCCGGCCGGGTTGACAGCAACAGGCTCACTCTCTTTTACAAAAAAATACAAATACACCTATTTATTGAAGTTTATTGAATATAAACGTTTACAAAAAGTGTACATTAAGTCAACAGTAAGATTTCACAAAAAATAATAGTGCCTAAAAATAAACTAAAACTAAAATATGCTTATTACAGGTGCAATTCGGTAATGATGGTTCGAAATGACAATGACAATGTTATGTAGCGACCCGCCCGATCTAGGTTAATTCAGACCTGTGTGTCTGGCCATCACTTTACATGGAACAGTAACATCAATCTGCCTAAGCTTTTCAGAACTATGTTGAGAACGGCTTCCAGTCTAATAGTGAACAAGAGGGCATTAGGGTAATCGTTTTAAAAGGTTTCATTGATTCAATATCCTCAAAAGCGTAGTTACACAAAATCAACTGCAGTAACAGATCAATTAGTTGAACAATTTGCGAATTGAATTCAAAATCTGCCACGAGAATTGCAAATGTAGAAGTTTCCCTTAGTACAATGCTATCTAATTAAATATCTAGCTTTCGTTCAAGTGATTTATTCCATTCTAATACCAAAAACTAATACCACTGGTATTTGTTAAAACTCATATTTATACTGACTGTACTTTACATCTTTGAACTTGTTTTGGTATTAGTTTAAACAATGTTTTAACAAATACCAGTGGTATTAGTTTTTGGTATGAGAATGGAATAAATTGTTCAAGTCAATGAGAGTGTAATGCAGACTGATGTATGACCACATCATCTGCCTTTTGCAACTACGTTGGGGTCGGCTTCCAGTCTAACCGGATGCAGTTAAATACCAGTATTTAAAATGGATCGATTGCCTATCTGACCTCCACAACCCAGTTATTGAGTGACACGATACCCTTTGGTGAGACTTGTTGTCAGGTGGGCTTCTGACTACCCGTAACGACTGTCAAAGATCTACGAATGGCAGCCGGGACAAACGGATTAACGTGTTACTGTCGAAATGAGACGCTTCTGCTTAAGCCCATGAGGAATACCTTCGTGATTTTATAATTTAGGACAACTTCTAAAATAGCTAGTTAACTAAGACCCATAGTTAAGTAGAGCAGTTTAATGCCATAATCATTGTAAATGGCTCATTAAACCCGATACGGTTAATGTCTGTCGCTTGAACCTCTGCTCATCTTGTGAATCCTCACGCGTGGTTGAGACACACGGCGCGCAAAGATGTAGAAAGCAAAATGAGAATTGTTACTTGATTACTTTCACTAGTTTGCGGGCGCGAATCGCTGGGAAATACCTTGCGAATGTTCGATGTATTCGGTCCTCGACTGAAACCTTGCGTTACACCGATGTATCATAATCTGAATAATTTTGAAGGACATTGCTAATTCATTGCTTCATATGTCCGAAAAAATTGTCTGCTCAACAACGTAAATAACGGAATTAATGTTGTTGAAATGTAAAATAAAAAACAGATTGCGATTGATCGTGTGTTACGTAAGTAGGGTGCTAGTCAGACGTCTGTCTGTGACGGCGTACTGTATCTCATAAGCCGTAATAGGTAGATAGTTTATGATTTTTTACAGATTGTGAAGTTCCCGCTATAACAAAAAGACATACGAAAAATGCAAGCTAATATAGAACATGAAAAAAAAAAAAGTTTTTTTCGGGGTTGTTTTGTTAAATATTGTACGGTGATTCAGAACTCTTTGTGTGCGAGTTCGACACGCATTAAGCTGGTTTTCTCGTTAACTTCACCTTCACTATCGCTATCAGGAAGACAAGTACTAATAGACAGCTAACTCCCAAAGTTTCCTCTTCAACACAGCTTTTAATCTGAAGAAAAACTGCTAACAATTTGCACGTCCCGCTTTCCAGTTTTTCCGGCCGTGTGCCCCATCTCCCAGGGCTGTAGCAGGGAGGGGATCGAGGGACACCTCAGATCGCGTCGAACCGCCGCGAAGGACGGACGCGTTTATAAAATGGTCCTCTGAGCGTGCCAGTGCCGAGACAATGGTGAAATACAACGTATTATTTGCTGTTACAATCGCCATCTCCCTGGCAGTTGGTAAGTGCTAGATTTTATTACGATTTTATTGGGTGATTTAAATTGAGATAGGTTAAATATTCGGTCTTTTTGATTCGTGTTTTTTGGGCCGTTTGTATATTTTTTTTCGTGTTTTGTCAAAGGGTAATTACCTAATTGTTTTTTCTTTTACATTTCGGAGTATTTTTTATTAGATTTATAGGTCTGTAATTTAACATCAGGTTTTATTGCACTGATCTATTTGTCATTTCGAAAACATGGAAGTAGCTATTGTTTAATATCAGTTGTCCTCTGTTAGTGATGTGCAATTGAAATGTATCATTTGCTTTTTTTTTTAAAGAAATGTCTGTCTTTCGCCTCAGAATTAGGCGAAAGACAGACATCAATACACATTAGTGTGATTAAATAAATCTACTTTTAATTAAGATTATAAATCATCTAATAATATCAAATATATCAGCTGTTCTGTTAATTCAGTCTGTCTAAACTATGAAATAGATTCCTAGGTAAAAGGTTATTTGTCAGAGAAATTGGGTTACACATAATTATCGCCCTAGACATTGGGTTTTTTTATGTTGTGCCTAATGTCACCTACCTTTAAATTTAAATATATATTTTGTTAATTTGTTCTGTTGTGGACATTGAAGATTGATGTACTTACTTTAAATATTTATGTTTTTTAAATATTATGTTGCCATGCCCTAACCGGGTTTCATGTTGGATCTTACTTTATATACTTGTAACAGCTGATGTACACATGAATGCAATAAAGAATTTGAGTTTGAGTTTGAGTATAATTTCAACATTAATGATGTAACCAATATTTTGTAACATTTTTTTCATTTAAAAGAGTGTCCGTGGAGTTTCGTGCCCGTTCTTCTCCATAGGAACCTACTACGCTTTGGATTGAGCAACTAGCTTCATCTTTCTGACTGACCGACCCATTGAAAATTCAAAAATGCCTGTAAATAGTTTATTTGAAATAAATTATTTGAGTTTGAGTTTACAGCGACTGGCAACAAGAATGAAAAGTTCTACTTTGCACTCCTTTTTCCTTGTCCAACTTTTACATCACTCATGGGAAAAGTCTGTGGTCTTATTACTCACAAGGACAAACAGTAGCTGCAAGTTTTATACAGTAAAAGTAACTACACGCCCACAACTCTAAATATTACTGAGATTTTACTAATATTTAATGATCACTGAGATTTTTACGATTATAATTTTGACAAATGATTGACATTCTTATTATAATAACTATGATTTATTTATTATTTATGTACACACAGTAAAATACAAAGAGATATGACATAATTATGATATGAGTACAAAGGTACTGCTTATTTCTTAAGAAATTTCTTCCAGCAGACCTGCGAAAGGAGAAATGAGAAAGAAATGTAGACAATAGTGTGTGAGAACAAGAAGAGAAAAACATGATTATGCGAAGTCTTAACTAAAATATTAAATATACCTACACATATACGCAAGAAAATTAACATATACTTAAATAAATACATAAAGCTTAAATATATAAACATAAATACACTATAGGTACCTATATAATTATATACTCATAGTTGAGTTTCACTAATTTATTTAATTAATGTTTGCATGCTAGTTGTAGCGAATTGTTTTAGAAACTGTTAAAAAACCCAACTATCTGTAATGTACTATAATTCTTGCAAAAAATAAATGTCATTTCACGTTACTCGTGTATGTAGCCAAATAAATATAGAAGTAAATAAAATAAAAGTTATTACACTTTCTGCTCTACATTTTTTACATCTAAAACTAATTAAACATTAAATCTTCAGTGTTCATGCTTTCGTTCACTTTTAAACTATGTTTTAAACTAACACGAACGATAGGTAGGTAGTTGGTAGTAACTATAAATCTAACTAACGACATAATTGGTATCTTCTAGTTCACCTGTCTGGCTTTAAACCCATAAATAGACAGAATAGAATATTTATTCAGTATTAAAAATTAAAAAAAAATCTTTTAACGATTAAAAACCATATTATCATGCAATCATTCAGATTTTTTGTCAGATTATTCTACAAGCAACATAATTATCAACGTAATAGTGTTTAATTTTTTTTGTCCAATCAATTGATTTTTATGTAAATAGATAATTGCTTCATATTTTGCAATAAATATATACCAGGGTTGTGTCAATGCACTTCTCTTTCTTTTCTATGCAGTTTGACTGTCAAAGTCAAAGTCAAATCATTTATTTCAATTAGGCACGTAAACCTATATAAACTAAATATATGTTTGTAAAAGCTAGTACTTTTCCTGCAGCTTCCTGTTTGGAGATGGGAAATTATCCCACGGGAACGTACTACCGGGATAAAATGGTTCCTATGTCCTAACCCAGGGCATGCTCTATCCACGTGCGATGCATCCGGATTATTAACAAGGCTTGGTTCCTAGATAGTTGTAAACCTTTATTTCAAAAATGTAAAATTCTTCCAATATCTTGCAAGGTATATAAAAGATATCTGCATCTTCACAAAAACAAATATGCACTACTTTAAACAACGCAGTGAAGTCCTAACTAGACAAAAAAGAGCTAAGTTTCGCAATCTACTGTATCAACCACCCTGTCATAAAGATATCTAAGAAAAATGTATTTAATATGTGTGTTTTAATATATAATAACTTACCAAACGAACTAAAATTATTACAGGGTAATGTCTTCAAGACAAAATTGGCAAAATGGCTTCCAAAGTGTTGTTTTTATAGTATTAAGGAATATATGGAACATAAAGTAATAAAAACTAAAACCCAACTACGACTAAAAAGGTATAAGTATAGACGGACAAATTAAAAATCCGGAGTCACACGTGTCAGGGTATAAATCGAAGAGATTACGTGTGACTCCGGATTTTTAATTTGTCCGTCTTTTTTAATTTAATGTGACGTCACACATGGCCTATAACCAGCGGACGATCAAGATGCTTCTAACGATACCTCGCTTGTCAATTTGTGATGAGTGGTTTAGAAGATATGAGGGAACAGATGAACATACATACATACATACCGGTCAAAATCATAACCCTCCTTTTTGCTTCGCCGTAGTCGGGTAATAAAATTGAAAATGAATACATAGGATTTTATGAATTATTAACAATATAAATTAAACAGTGAATAAATGCATGGTAATAATAATAATATATATGGTTGTCGGTTGTCGACATGTGGAATGTGAGCTCGGCTATCATTGTGCCGATTGTCGTAACGGCCAATGGCCTGATAGCCGAAAGCCTCGACCAACATCTCTCGAGGCTCTCGTTAGGTGGTTGGATCAAGGGCCTGATTCAGAAGGCAGTACTCCTTGATACGGCTCGCATTGTGAGGAGGTTCCTGTCTCTGCAGCCCTAACCACCGGTAGCTTGGACCCTGCTCCCGACACCGGCGGATTTCTATTTTTTATATATTTAAATGTTTTCCCTCATGTTTTTTTTTAATAAAAAATATTTAAAAATGTAAATAGATAAGAAAGAAAATAAATAAACGAATAATATATATATATATATATATATATAATAGTAATAAAATAAGAATTTAACACGCCTGCTTGCAGGCAGAATACAATTACACTTAGGATATAAGATCTCACCTGTATCAAAACAATGTAATTCTAGCAAATAAACGTTTGATTTGATTTGATACGTTAAGCTGTTAAGGTTTGAAATGTAATATACAGACAAATAGATAGGCAGACAAAGAAGTATATTTATATACATACTGCGATCGCCAATCCGCCTGCGAAGTGTGGCGATTATGATAACCCCCCAAATGACAAACGTTAAGAATTTCACCAAAGGTTTGCGAAAATATCTATCTTTCATAAATTCATGCACAATTTACTCAATTTCATTCAAGAGTTTCGGCAACCTAAAGTTGCTTACTTCGGGATTATATCAGAAGCAGTAAAGTTGGTACTGTTGGTATTGTTGTCATCTGCTGATATTGTAGAACAACTTAATTAGTTCGCTTGTTTAATTAGAAACTCGCCTTGAGTTAAGAGCCTGACAACAGCTAAAGCGCGGTCACAGGAAGGGACCACTAGAATCACTCTTATATTAACCGACTTCTTCAAAAAGGAGGAGTTTCTCAATTCGTCTGTATGTTTTTTTTTTTTTTTTGTATATTTGTTACGCGATTACTCCGCCAATATTATGAATCGATTTTGATGATTCTTTTTTTGTTTGGTAGGTCATGCTTCCGAGGAGTCAAACAGGATATCATCTAGATAAACTAAGTGGGAATTAAAAAAATAATAATAATATGTATTGGCCCTTTAAGTTTAATATAAAAGTTGTAGGTAATATTTTGATCCAAGCGTCGTCGCGTCGTCGCGTCGCGTCGCGTCGGTGGCAAAAAATGGAAATTGAAAAGCAAAGACACCGACTTTCGAAATTAAAGTTATTTTTCACTTTTTTAGTGTTTTTTTTGGTAGTCGGTTGTTTTTTTGTTTTGTAAATTTTTGACGTTTCAAAAGTGCTACTCAACTGTTGATTGGCATTTAGAAGGCCGATAACAATTAAAATTCTATTGCGTCTCCTTAGTGACAGTTGGATTGGTTTACATGCCTAATTGAAATAAATAATAAATGATTTAATTTTGACTTTGACAGTCGAACTGGAAAAAAAAGAGAAGTGCGATGACAGACGCTGGTAATATATTGCAAAATATGAAGCAATTACCTAACTATTTACAAAAAAAAATCTATTGATTGGACAAAAAAATTGAAACACTATTACGTTTATAATTATGTTGCTTGTAAAATAATCTGACAAAAAATCTTAATGATTGCATGATAACATGGTTTTTAATCGTTAAAAGAAATGGTTAGTGGAATGTTCGTGATTTTTAGGGTTCCGTACCCAAAGGGTAAAACGGGACCCTATTACTAAGACTCCGCTGTCTGTCTGTTTGTCCGTCTGTCACCAGGCTGTATCTCATGAACCGTGATAGCTAGACAGTTGAAATTGAAATTTCACAGATGATGTATTTCTGTTGCCGCTATAACAACAAATACAAAATCCCATACAACAAACGTGATTTTTTTGCCGTTTTTATAGATAATGGTACGGAACCCTTCGTGCGCGAGTCCGACTCGCACTTGGCCGGTTTTTTTTCTATCGCATCAAATTAGTTGTAAGTAAGAATCTGTATACATAATACAAAATTAAAGTCGATTTTCGTGTTTGTCGTATTTCCGCGTTGGTCTTCAAAACTACGTAACAGATTTTGATGCGGTTTTCACCATAATTTAGATAATAAAAATTATTTCGGAAGTTTTACGTGTATATTACATTAATATCGATGTTTTGTCAAGTTGTGCGAAGCAGGGGCGGGTTGCTAGTATCATAATTATTTTTCTGATTTTCTTTCTTACTGCAGTGCAAAATTATATATATTGTTCTGTCTAATTTGGGTTAAAAAAAATTCTGGCGCTAAACGAAGCGCAAGGGCACTAACCTATCTAAATTATCAAAAAAAACGATAAATCGCTTCGTCGCTTTTTAACCCCCGACTGAAAAAGAGGGGTGTTATAAGTTTAACGTGTGTATCTGTGTATCTGTCTGTCTGTCTGTTCCATCGTAGCTGCCAAACCGCTGAACCGATTTTGTTTTTTTTTGTTTTGTTTGAAAGGTGACTTGATCGAGAGTGTTCTTAGCTATTATTCAAGAAAATCGGTTCAGCCGTTTGAAAATTATCAGCTCTTTTCTAGTTGATGAATGGATGTGGGCATCTTTCACAGGGCTAATCGATTGGAAATTTAGAATTCTGTTACTTCAATGATATTAGAAGAATATAGTAACCTTGAACTGATGCTGCAGCATCACCTGGATGCAGGATACCCAACTCCCTCACCAACTTACAGCAGAGGTATCGTGTTTGGGCTCATTGGAAAGGTCTCAAAAAATAGGTTACAGATGGATGGTGATCAGGGTCTGATGATGAGTAGGAAAGAGAAATGAGACTAATTAGAAACTAGCTTCACTGTGGCAAAAGTACGTACAGCTACGCAGATTTCGGCGAGCCGCGGGTTGATCATAGCGTTTCTACTAGTAATATAATATGAAATTTAAAAAGCTGGAAATTAAAGTTAAATTAAAAATTTAAAAAACCCCCGACAAAAACATAGCATTTAAAAAGTAAAAAAATAATATGTATTGGCCCTTTAAATTTTAATATAAAAGTTGTAGGTAATATTTTGATCCAAGCGTCGTCGCGTCGGGGGACGGCTAATGAAAACGCCAACATACGCTAGGAATAATGAATATATGCTATTGTAGAAAGGATAGCTGCTGTTAATTTCCTATTTTCATGAGCCGTCCCCCGACGCGACGACGCTTGGATCAAAATATTAACTTTTATATTAAACTTAAAGGGCCAAATACATATTTTTTTTTTTTTTAAATGCTATGTTTTTGTCGGGGGTTTTTTAAATTTTTTATTTAACTTTTATTGATCATTTTATTTCATTTAATAACCTTTGAATTGACTCGTAAAAGTACCTCTTTTCAGCACCTGAAACCAAAAACGTTTACCCAGTCGGAGCCACTAGCACAAATAGTAGGTATAACTAATAAAAGTTTTATTATCTTTATAACAAAATCCATAATACCAGCACAACTTTATTGAAGGATATAGATTTATCGTCAGAACGATATCAATAACTGCTGCGGAACATGACGTGGGGCGTTAGACATTTCCCATAGGAGTCGGCTAGCTAGTTCAGAGTAACTCTATAAACCTACCTACCTAATATAACGATCATATCTTTACTACATATTGAAATATCGTGTCCGGTTGATGGCAATAGGCTCGCCCCGATATTTCAAGGACTTAAATATATACTTAAGTATATCTGGCGAAATGTGGGTGATGTAGAAGGTACACCTCTGCCCAACCCTTTTGGGAAACAAGGCGTGGTGTTATGTTATGGTGTACAAAATATCAGTTCACGGTTCTTTGCTAAATAAAAACAAAAACAAGGTTTAGATTTTGTAAAACTTGCAAATTTAAAGTTGGAACAGCGTTTTTTTTTCCTTAAGTGGGCGAGTTCAGGCACAATCTCAATGTCCATAACCTGTGATTGAAATAAAAAAATAGAATTATTCGTTCCATTTTTAAATAAGTTACTTTTTTATTTGCTTACTAAATAAACCATATTAAAACAAACAATCTTTTTGGAATTTAGCGTAAACATAACTGTTTTCAGAATTCAAAATGATTTACTTACGTTACTGAAAGTATCAAAAACATGAAAGACTACATAATTATTAGTAAGTTCCATTAATCGTCTTTCAAACAATTTTTTTTTTTTTTTTTTTTAATGAACGTTGCCCTGCACTAGGAATTTCTTCCTGTATCGTGGGTGCGTTTACAAACATAGAAACTCACATACACTAACACCCAGACCCGGAACAACTACTTGCAGATCATACAAATATTTGTTCCGTGCGGGGATCGAACCCGCGACACGTTGCGCAGCCGTCCATCGCTCAGCCACTGCGCCAACCGTGTCGTCGTTTTTCAATTTTTTACTTAAAAAAATATCAAAGAAAACTCTTGAAACTGTCCCCAAAGGAAATTGATTCGTTAGCCTAACTAACAAGTCAATTTGGGCCCCGCAGTCACAAAAAGGCTTCTAAAAATAGATCTATTCATAGGACAAACCGTTTTCCGGACACAGCAATCTAATATAAAAAGTTTGCGGAAATGAAAATGACGGAAGAAAAACCATTTTTCGTGCTAAATAGAAGTTCTTGTTATCATATTTAGGTACAATTTTGGTGGGCTGCCAGCTGATAAAATATTACTAAAGCTCTTTGTCTATGGAGCTTAGTAATCCGGTGATTAAGAAAGTGCAAGCAGAAGATTGGGAATTGTAATTAGCATAATCAGCCTATAATGTTCCCACTGCTGGGACACAGGCCTCCTCTCTGTGAGAGGGAGCAGGCCGTAATCCACCACGCGGGCCCAGTGCGGGTTGGTAGATGTCACAAGTCTTCGAATTTTTGGTTCTAGGACATGCCGGTTTCCTCACGATGTTTTTCTTCACCGTTTTGAGAGCAGTGGCGATGTAATAATTTACACAAAGTAAAGCGCATGTCATGGTTCGAACCTACGACCTACAACTCGTAAGTCGCGGCCGTTACCACTGGGCCACCACTGCAATTAGAAAGAAAGAAAATACTTTTATTTGCAACAAACATGACGCTAAGAAAGGACAAATACACGAAAATAACAAGTTGGGGGAAAATATGCGTCACATTCAAGCTAAACGGCCATCGCTGAGCATAATGCTGCGACCCTATGCGAGACAGAGCCAGCGCTGGTTTTCAGTTACAGCCGGCGATGACGTCATGACAATCAATTCATTTTTAATGTAGGTAAGAGCGATATTTCATCATTTCATTTAGTATTAAGTATTAACTTCACACCAAATAAAAAACGTTTTTTTTATTTGTTCTGAGTTATTAACATAATAATCATGACAATTAAGTATTTCACAGTTATTTTCGACGCTGAAAACTTTCTGGTTTCAAACCATTTAAGTACTTCGAATAAACCAATTAGAGACACTTTTGAATTGTCAAGAGGTCGGTCAGAAAGATGAAGCTAGTTGCCCATTCCAAAGCGTAGTAGGTTCATATGGAGAACACCGTTCTTCTCCATAGAAGGATCGGGCTGCGACGGAGAACACCCAATAACACTTTTAACGACCCGGGAATCGAACCCAGGACATCAGGCTCGTTAGTAGCGCTTGCGGCGACTAGCCCAACGAGGCAGTTATTTATATAATTATATTATGTATATAGATACATACCATGAAAACCGCTCTGACTAATAAATCATGTCAGAATGCAGAATATTTAATCAGAGCGTACAAAAGAACCGTTAACAATAGATGTTGCCATAAAAGAATTTTCTCAGTTCACTTAGAGCAATGTATTGAATTGGATTTCTTTATGTCAAACGTTACATTTTAATTTCGAATTATTTCATTTAACTGTAAAACAAGTCAGTAAAATTAGGCATACAAGATCAATCAATCTGCCTAGTCTTTTCCAACTTATGTTTGGGTCAGTTTCCAGTCAAACCGGATTGCAGCTGAATAGCAGTTTTTTACATCGACCGACTGCCTATCTAACCTCCACAACCCAGTTACTGGGTAACACGATACCCCTTGGTAAGACTGATTGTCAGACTTTCGGGCTTCTATAGCTACCCGTAACGACTGTCAAAGATCTACGAATGACAGCTGGGACCAGTTTGACTGGAAGCCACAACATAGGGAAAAAATTAGGCAGATGATGATGATCGATTTAGATAATGGCGACCTTTAGTAATTGTAATTTCCTAGCGTGTAACATGACTCGCCTGATAGAATTTATTTTTAAATACCTATGGTCGGTCACAAGTAATGCAATAGAATTGACCGAGCCAAATGGCGTTGAAATACTAGGTCTATTGGGTCCTCCGAGTGCTCACTTATGCTCGGTTCCTATAAACACAAACGAATCGTTTGGCTTACCAATGGTAACATTTTTTATCGCCAAACTGGGCATAAGAATAGATTCGTAAGCTAGTTTTACTGTGATAGCTACTTCCATATGGGAGGGTCTACTGTGCAAAACTATGAGGTCTTTGCTTCATTATTGGTAAAGATACAAGACTCTTAATTTTGACCAATAACGGTCCGTAACTTATAGGAATCGGCCACTAGTCTTTCAAGACATCACCAAGCGGTTGGTCGACTCTTTACGTGACCAGGGGTCTTAAAACAGTCACTTTAGCAGAATCATAATAGGAAAGTAAAATGTCACAAACTGACAATTCATAATATGATCTGCGTGCGATTCAAATTACGAAATAATTCATCTGTTTGACAGTTTTCTATGGAGATTCGTAAAATAGTCCACACATTTCGAATTGCTTTTGTGTCAAGTTAGAGGAATTGCTAATGACAGCTGGAAATTCAGAAAATGAACTGCTTTTAGAGGAATTGCTAATGTGGCCGTTTTAGGCCCCCAGAGAGGGCTGGCCTATTTTTTGGCCAAAGAATCAGCATTGCCATACAACGTGGAAATGCTCTTGACAGCGATGCGGAAGAATTTTTTGATGCACTATGATTTAAAGCTTTTAAAATTATGTAAATACGGGTGTATCTTGTGTTTATAAATAAAATACTTTGGTTCTTTAGATTTTTTCTTCATTAGAGATTATAATAAAAGTAATACAATGAAATATAAACATGTCCTTCATTTTTCCGTACCGTATGTAAATGACGTATGTTTGCGTTTTCATATCGCGACCGACAGGCGACGGTTTATTGTAATGTCGGTACACTTGGCTCAAATATGACGTTTAGGAGAATTTAATGACGCATGTTTTATTCTAGGGAGCGTTGGGACATTCGTTCTGGTAGGGATTTCAATAGCTGAAATACAGTAAGGTACTGTCTAACTACTCTCTGCCTAACTGAAAAGATTAAACTCAAACTCAAAGTATTTATTTCAATTAAACCATTTACCGACAGTCAGTCAGAAATCTGAAGCTAGTTTCCCATTCCGAAGGTTCCAAATGAGAAGAAGGGACTAAAATCTTCTTTTTTTTTCATAATAATAGGTCTTTACCTATGAAATTGCCGTTTTGTATGAAAAAATTTAAACGAATTTTTTTCATGAATTTTTTATTTGTATTAATCGAAGTAATCACCCATGCAATCAATGCATCTTTGCCATCGCAGTGGCAGTTTATTGATGCCCTACTTAAAGAAATCAGCTGGACGGGAGGCAACAAATTCTTCAAAGGCATTTTGTACTGCCTCTCGGGTATTGAATTTTTTTCCCGCCAAGAAGTTATCCAAATTCTGGAAAAAGTAGTAGTCTGTAGGCGCAAGGTCTGGTGAGTAGGGCGGATGACGGAGAGCTTCCAACCCCAGTTCTTGCAACTTGGAGACCGTCTGCTGTGCAGTATGAGGTCGCGCATTGTCGTGCAGGAGGAGCGGAGACGAGCGATTGACCAATGCTGGTTGGAGATGCGCCAGCTTCTCCATCATTGTGTTCAGTTCTTCACAGTACACATCTGCAGTAATGCTCACCCCGTTTGGTAAGAAGCTGTGATGAATCACACCGGCGCTAGACCACCAAACAGTGACATCACTTTTCTAGGGGTAAGTTTTCGTTTAGGGCATTGTTTAGGTGCTGAACCAGGATCCAACCAACTTGCTGAGCGCTTGCGGTTATCAAACAGAATCCATTTTTCATCGCAGGTAACAATGCGGTTCAAAATTCCTTCATTTGTGTGTCTGTTGAGCAGTGCAAGGCACGTCTCGACGCGTACTTCGCGCTGGCGATCATTGAGTTCGTGGGGCACCCATTTGTCAAGCTTTTTTACCTTGCCAATTTGACGCAAATGGACCAATATTGTTTTGACGCTAACGTCGAAAGCTGCTGCTAATTCTGCCGTAGATTGTGTATCATCAGCTTCCACAATCGCCTTTAATTCGTCATTGTCGACCAAAGTCTTCGGACGACCGCGAGGTTAATTTTTCAGGTCGAAATTTCCAGAACGGAAGCGAGCAAACCAATAACAGGTGGTGCGTTGGTTTGTAGTGTTAGCTCCGTAAACGTCGTTGATGTTGCGTGCCGCTTGTGCCGCGTTGCTGCCACGACGGTACTCATATTCCATAATTACTCGAATTTTTAACGTATCCATGATGACGAAAAAGATTGAAATGCGATGAAAATGTAACACTAATCAATAAAGAAATGACTACTTTTGGAAAAAAAAATCCATGTTTTTAAAATAAAATTAATTCGAAATTAGAATTCTTAGCCAAACAAAAATTATTTTGATTTGAAATGGCCAGTACTGCAGAACGGCAATTTCATAGGTAAAGACCTAATATATGGTATGATAACTAACGAAGGGCGTTCCAGACAGGGCAAAAAAAAACATAAAAAAAAGTTTTATATAAATACTTGTCACACTTGTCTTTTTACGCTGTAATACAAGTGTGCGTGTACAGAGTGTTTCTTTCACGTATCAATTTAATAGTTTTGTGAATATTTCAATAAGTACTAATATTCCCAACTGCGTTCACGAACATGTCGCAAGGATCAGCACATTCAATTCAACATTTTCAGATCGATTGCCTACCTACTCTAGCGTGTCGATGGCAATACAATCTATGTTAGCCCAGAACTTAGCTTAGAACAATACTCATCTATTATACACAGATACAATACGGTGTATGCGTAGGTATTGTACACACACATTTCACGAGAGTCCCTTAATACAAAGGGCGAGCCTATTGTCATTAACACAGGCACAAATCCTAGACTCCTGACTGCTAATAAGAAATTCCTAATGCATACTTAATCACTACATGAGGAGCCCGTGGCTAAGTAATAACAGCCGCACGGGTCGATCCATCAGGTTTAGCTACGCTTGCCGGGGTTAGTCGGTGGATGGGGGACCATCTTTGTACACCGAGACTCTTCCGTGCGTCAGAAAGCAGGATAAGCTGTTGGTCCCGGCTGTCATTCGTGGATTTTTGACAGACGTTACGGGTCGTCAGAAGCCCGAAAATCTGACAACCAGTCTTACCAAGGGGTATTATATTACCCGGTTATTGGGTTGTGGAGGTCACGCAGTCGCTCCATGTAAAATAGCGGTATTCAGCTGCATCCGGTTAGACTGGACCGACCCCAAAGTACTTGGGGAAAGGCTAGGCAGATTGATACTTAATCACTACATATTATTTTTTTAAAGTCCCTCCGCCGCCGTATCTGTCTTTCTGAACACGATAAACTCAAAAACGAAAGGATTTTTCTACGGTTTTCACCACTGGACGAAGTTATTCATTTAAAGAAGGTTTTGTGTAAAATTGGTGGCTGACATAATACAATGATTGTTGAAGATGTCGGAAAAAATCATGTCGACTGGAAGCTTTACTGGCGTGCGCCGCGTAAACCAATAGTTATATGAAAACAATGTGACGGGCGATGCGATGCGATGCGGTGGGTCGGGGGCCAAAATTCCACGCGTACGAAGTCACGGGCAGGAGTTAGTAATATAATAATAAAAAACAAGAAAGCAAAGCAAAAAATAAATGCAAGCAAAAAGCATCCATGTCTGTTTAACTATTAGCTTTTCTAAATTAAGCATACAATGTAGACCATGACTTAGATAAGGACAAAGAATAAATTTTATCCTCGTAATCGTTCCCGTAGAATACGAATAATTTAAAGCTAGTTGATATAATATAAAAGTCAATAACACTTAGGCTATTCAGCCAGCAGTCACGCTCGCGACCACAGACCTAGAGTCTAGACCACCGACGCGGTCTGAATAAACAACGAATCCATTACTCCCTATTGAGATACCTACAACTAATTCAATTTATCTTAAACGTTATACGACTACCACAGAATACTGCTACAGAAGGTCAGCGCCGTACAAAGAAAGAATACGCGCGCACGGGCACACAGAGCACTTACGGCGATCTCAAACAAATGCCGGTCGCGGTCGCGTGATGCGTGCACTATGTGTGCGTGCGTTTCTTTTCGTTGTATGGAGCCGACCTTCTGTACCTACTAATTTGCACCTACTATTCTGCACCTACTATTCTGCACCCACTATTCTGCACCTACTATTCTGCACCCACTGTTCTGCACCTACTATTCTGCACCTACTATACTACACCTACTATTCTGCACCCACTATTCTGCACCTACTATTCTGCACCCACTGTTCTGCACCTACTATTCTGCACCTACTATTCTGCACCTACTATTCTGCACCCACTATTCTGCACCTACTATTCTGCACCCACTATTCTGCACCTACTATTCTGCACCCACTATTGTGCACCTATTATTCTGCACCTACTATTTTGCATCTACTATTCTGCACCTACTATTCTGCACCCACTGTTCTGCACTTACTATTCTGCACCTACTATACTGCACCTACTATTCTGCACCCACTATTCTGCACCTACTATTCTGCACCTACTATTTTGCATCTACTATTCTGCACCTACTATACTGCACCTACTATTCTGCACCCACTATTCTGCACCTACTATTCTGCACCTACTATTTTGCATCTACTATTCTGCACCTACTATTCTGCACCCACTGTTCTGCACCTACTAGTCTGCACCTACTATTTTGCACCTACTATTCTGCACCTACTATTATGTACCTACACGCTATGTACCTGATGGAATTTTTCATCGGCAACTTCTCAGAAGCCTTTGGGGGTGTGAGTTTCCAAAAACTGATGTTCCAACTAACTTTGACTTATAGTCTAAGTACTTATCAACTTCCCCGTTTCTAAAAACTAAAGAACTTCAACACCAACTTTCATCCCCTATTTCACCCTTTTCGGGGATGAATTCGAAACTCCTTCCTTGATGCTGACCTTCGTTGTCTAAGGTACTCTTATGCAAATTTTCACGCCCAGATCCAGCGATTTAGGCTGATTTTTATTTTGTAAATTACTGCCCGTACCCTGCCTATTGTGCGCGTACTGAAAGCTTTTATTCACGAACAAAAGATGACCTTGCGAACTCAGCTGCAACGCGCTGGACCGTTTGAATTTATGCTTCCACATAAAATATCGTGTATGTAGGTCACATTTATTTACAAAGGTCATTAATTATGTCGTTCTTAATTAAGATTTAATAATATTAATTAATTTAATAGGTACTGTACTGGATTGGTACTTGGTTGTGCAAAGGATCTATGCTGAAACAAAACACAAACGTGATTTTTTGAAAATGGTTTATTCCTTACTTGAAATCATCATGTAAAATCTTAAAGATTTTTTGCAACTGTTCTGTTTTGTGCTGAAGATATCACATCCATGTTGTACTAACGCTGGGTACTGGCTAGATATAAAACTGTCTGGATTGAAATAGTTATAGTTTTGTACAGAGCTCCATTTTTACACTCCTTTCCTAATAAAATATGCTTAACAATATTTCCTGTGTTTTTGCTTTGCAAACCTCCCCAACAATTTGACCTATTTCTATTACCTACACGAACAGTTTTAGACAAATCATAGACCTGGAAAACCATCCATAGGCCAATCATCCCTAGGCCTTACCTACTGTGGGCTTGCGGGCGGCGAGCAATGGGTAGCTCGCCGTCCGGTGAGGACCAGGCCCGGGTCGTAGGCGCGTTGTGTTCCACGCGCGCCTCAAAAAGATGTCAGCACAATTGGCGGGGTCCGCTAGGAGCGATGCCTGCCAGGGGTGCGGGAAAGTCCGAAACGGATACCGGGACCCTTGGCAACAGGCAACTGAAGGAACACGGGTGGGTTTTAGTCAGTAAAAGTCTGACACCGTCCCGACCAAGCCCTCCCGCTCCGCTCAGAGCGGGAGAAGTAATTTGATGATTTTCCAAACTCAAAAAAAAAAGGCTTTTTCTTTTAATAGTTAATTGGTGTCGAATCAAAATTGGTCACATCCCACAAAAACCAGGCGCAAAGCATACGGTTATTTCTTTATTCCAATTTTGAAAGAACAAAATATTCTAAGATTTACATAATTATATTGTTTTAACAACAAACGTCATTTGGCACTGGCAGCTTATATCCACACAACTTTCAACTAAAAACTCCTTACTCAAAACGACTTACCAGCCAGCTGTTACATAATACGTTTCTATTATTCTACCATCAGAAAGAAAAGACATTTTTCTTCGTTCGTACGTAAGTTTAACATTAAAAAGTTATATATTTTCGTCTGGAGACGCCTTGCTGCGGGTCTAGACAGATATCTAGACATTATCGATGAAATGGCGGGCTTGAAATCCATTATGTAACATGGCGGGACGTATTCGAAATATTTGTAGACGCAGTGCCCCGCGGTTTCACCCGGCTATGTCTCGATTCCGTGGGAATATCGGGATTAAAAGTATCCTGTGTGTTAATCCAGGTTATAGACTATCGGTGTGCCAAAATTCATCCAAATCCGTTCGGTAGTTTTTGCGTGAAAGAGTAACAAACATCCATCCATCCTCATAAACTTTCCCGTTTATAATATTAGTTAGAATGCGAAAGTGAGTTTGTTTGTTTCTAACGCTTTCACTCTAAAACGGCTGAACGGATTTGGATGAAATTTGGTAGACCATGACTTTTATCATGATATTCCCACGGGATCGAGACTTACGCGGGTGAAACCGCGGGGCGCAGCTAGTTTTTAAATAAAAAGAAAAAATAAATATCTTTGCTTTTCTTTGAAATTCAAGCTCAGCTCTCCTTTGTACACTTTTCTCTGTATTTTATAGTTTCAGTTTTTACTTAAATCCCTTATCAAAATTACGTTTCAGTAATATAATTTAAAAACTTCAAAGATTCGCCTGCAGGTACTTGTTAGTCGTTGCTACTTTCATTTTACGTAAATAGATAATCCGATCATTTACACTTACGTAAAAGTTATTCTATATATCCTAGGTGTCGTAAGAGATATAACATCAGATCTCCGCAACTACTGTAATTTGATAAACCAGATAATAAGACCGTATCGGTAAGGTAGTTAGACAGTTGAAATTTTCACAGATGATGTATTTCTGTTGCCACTATAACAAGAAATACTAAAAAACAGAATAAAATAAATATTTAAGGCAAAAATATCACGTTTGTTGTAACATTGCCCCCATACAAAAAACGTGATTTTTTTGCAGTTTCTTATAGATAATGGTATTGAACCGTTCGTGCGCGAGTCCGAATCGCACTTGGCCGGTTTATTTTATATTTTTTTTGACCTTATTCTTATGTGAATGTATAATGTTCATATTCGTATAACCGAATGTTAATAAGTGCGCTAAGGTAGCCCGCGGAAGGTTTTTTTGGAGGTTTTTTTGTCAGTGCATTGAATGACGTTTTCATGAAATAGTCATTCAATGCACTTACATGAACTTAGAGAGATGTACTGCTGATTCTAATGTTTATAATTCTGTAAATCCATATTTGTTACGGCCGTAAATAATAATTAGATCAACATACTACCTGCAAATTGCAAAAAACGTAAGGAAATTTGAATTTCGTGGGCTACCTTAGCGCATCAAATTAATGGTATACGAATAAAGTTCATAGTCGTATGAGACGCTTACTTGCCAAAGTATGTCAAAGTACGGTCTGTGAATTCTGTCCCTATCAGGTGGAATGAAGTAATTGCGTCTCAATATATCGTTCGATATCTTGTTCAGTAAATATAAACATCCATTAGGTAATAAATCAATTACTTACATCGCTTTACTCCAAAGGCCACTCCTAAGTTTTTATTTACTTATTTTCTTCCTGTTCATTCTCCAACCAATCAGACTTTACCTCTACCGCCAGAACTGGCGACTCAATAACCGTAATTTATCGTACGCAATCCGGCTCTCAGCATATCGACAGTTCCCCGGTCGCACACCGTACTCCTGCCGGACAGCCGGACGCACGGACGTATTGCCGATCGATACGATACTTTTTTGTTATAGCTACGATTCAGAAGATGTAATGAATTGAGATTGTTGGCACGGTTGAGTAAGTGTTGTTTACTTTTCAATAAAGTAACAAAGAGATGTTTAATGCATGCTAATTTAGGATGATAAGGGCAGGAGAATGATAATTGCAATGCTTGTAAAAGGCTGCTAAGTCATAAGTACTGACATAACATCAACATTTCTGCATTTATATCTACAAAAAAAAACTGCTGTTCCATACATTTTGTCGATTTAAGTGAACACAAATGTATGGAACAGCTGATTTTTTTTTCGAAATTTCAAGGTTGGTCCCATAGAAAAAGTATATTATAGATGACACCAAACCACTAGTTTCAAGGATAACGGTGCCTACCCTAATACCCAGTATATTTTTTATGGTGTACATAATAAAGAGTATTCTATTCTATTGTACACTTCGTTCGCAATAATCGTTTTGACTTTGACTTTAATATCTCAAAGTCAAAGTCAAAGTCAAAACGTTTATTGTAGAATTAGTGGTCATGTGATGCGGAGGAATGAGGAAAATATCGCGAGGAAAGTTTTGAGTATGAATGTCGATGGTTTAAGAGTAAGGGAAGACCAAAGAAACGATGGGTGGACTGTGTGAAGGATGATATGGATAGAGAGGGAGTGACTACTGAGATGACGACTAATAGAGAAGTATGGAAGAAAGGGAAATGTTGCGCCGACCACAACTAAATTGGGAGTTATGATGAGGTAAGAATTAGAGCTGCCTTAATAAGTTGAACGGACACCTGAAGGTCAGTACTCATACTTAAAAAAAAATCCTAAACAAGTCGCACTCTCATTGCAGCGACAATCGATGTCAAAAACTTGCCAAAAATGTAGGGAAATTAATAGGTACTTTTTAAACTGAGAGCACTCTCTCAGCTAGCTTAATTAATCAGCCTATAATGTTCCCACTGCTGGGACACAGGCGTCCTCTCTGTGAGAGGGAGCGGGCCGTAATCTACCACGCGGGCCCAGTGCGCGTTGGTAGATGTCACATGTCTTCGAATTTTTGGTTCTAGTACATGCCGGTTTCCTCACAATGTTTTCCTTCTCCGTTTTGAGAGCAGTGGCGATGAAATAATTTACACAAAGTAAAGCGCCTGTCAGGGTTCGAACCTACGACCTACAACTCGTAAGTCGTAGCCGTTACCACTGGGCCACCACTGCTTTTTCAGCTAGCTTTCATAAACCCTATTCGATTCGATTCTTTTTCCAACTTCTCACACAATCTTTTAAAATGTAAAATATTATGCAAAAGCAGCGACCAAGTAAATTGTAGAAATCGATACGAATCTTGGTCGCAACGGTCAGCTAGCCGCAGACCACTAGACGGCCACGACTGGCCGGTGTCGTGGCCGTCTAGTGCGCGGGATCCTTTAGGTAAAGAACAAAATCGGTTGCTTTATCTGGCTTTAAGAAATCAGAACTTAATGAGGTTTTAAGAAATTGGCAACCTTCCTAAAAGTTTTAAACGACACCATTAAACACCGCTTAAAAGACGATAACGTTTAATATCAATTGGTTTGACAGCTTCTTTCATCTCTTTCTTCCGTCACCTGTAGAAAGAGATAGCAATACTTTTTTAGTAGCTTAGGCAATGTTAGAAAATGGGGTTTGTGGCTTAACAGCTGCATAGGTCGAACTTCAAGGTTAAGCAGCGATTGCCGAGGTCATTTCGTGGATGAGTGACCAATCATTACATACCGAGACCCCAAGCCTCGTAAAGCATGTTAAGCCGTTGATCACGGTTGTCGTACGTAGATCTTTGAGAGTCGTTACGGGTTGTGAGATGTCTGAAAGTTTAACAACCAGTTTTATCAAGGGGTATCGTGTTACTCAGTAACTAGGTTGTGGAGGTCGCTTTATGTAAAATACTGGTATTCAACTGCATCTGGTTAGACTGAAAGCCGACCCCAACATTGTCGGAAAAAAAAAAACAATTTCAATTTTCAATTCCATTTTCAATTTCATTTTCAATTCCATTTTCAATTCCATTTTCAATTCCATTTCCAATTCCATTTTCAATTCCATTTCCAATTCCATTTTCGATTCCATTTTCAATTCCAATTTCAATTTATTTCATAAAAAAGAGGTACAGTCTGTTACAAAGTAGGATGACTTAGGAATAGTTTATATCTGAGAAAAAAGGCAAATGATGGAGGCAAAGTCAAAACTAATTTACTATTTCGTAAAGGTTACCACATCCACAAAGTATTCTGTAGGCTGTATGTACATATGTAGGTATAGGAATGAGGTCCCACTGGAAATGATTGAATTTGGAGGTCGAACGGCCGCCTATATGAATTACTAACATAGAATCTCCGCTGGTTAAATAGGAAACCAAATGCAACTGCCACAGATTTGTACAGATGAATCACTCCGCATAGTGATTATTAAATAAAAAACGACTCTTGCTACAACACAATAAAGTGCAATTAAGGTTGCACAGCGCTAAATACCTACAGTTATATTCACATAGAAGTTGTCTCTCTTACCTCGCATCACGTAGCTCTAGTTCGTCCTTATCTTCTGCCTACATTACGCTCGCTGAATTGGCCCGACAAGACGAGCCCGCCGCGTACTTGTAGCTTCATACTTAACATGCGGAGTGCGCCTTCTGTATTATTCCATGTTACTGCCAAAGCAAAGACAAGGTAATAGATGTAGGTAGAGATGTAATATTGCTAGCTTAGTCTATTGGGAAAAGGGTTCTGTACTTAAGTATTCAGATAATGATTTTACAAACTCGAGACTTGCTAAGTCCGTGTAATCATTTTTGGCGATGAAAATAAAGATTTTTTGGAAAACCACATCCTGTATTTTATCATCACTGTTGTCTAAATCAGGGTCGAAAGTCACACGTACATACCTATGTCGACCATACATAGGGATGATACAAAACCCTAAACCAAACCAAAACAGCGTAATACGAAATAAATACACACAGAAGGCCAGCTACATACACTGAGAAAAAACGCACGCACACAAAGACACATAGCCAAATAATTAATAGCCGCATGGTTCGTTCGAAGGTTAAGTTATGCTTGCCGAGATCGAACCGTGCATGGGCGACCATCCATTAGGTAAACCGAGGTCACTCCATGCCTCGGAATGCATGTTAAACCGTTGGTCCTGGCTGTCATTCGTAGATCTTTGACAGTCATTACGGCTTGTCAAAAGCCGGAAAGTCAGAGTCTGAAAGGGGTATCGTGTTACCCAGTAACTACGTTGTGGAGGATAGATAGACAGTAGCTCCATGTTAAATACTGATAGTCAGCTGCATTTGGTTATACTGGAAGCCTGGAAAGGCTAGGCAGATGATGACATGGACACGCTTCACAAACAGTCAATCACATATCAGTGGTAACAATTTGGCATTGATAGCGCCTTTATGTCTTAGCAGTAAGGACGATTTTCGTAGTACAAGTATTAACGGATATGTGCGGTTGTGCACTCTCGACTGGCATTTGTTTTCAGAGATAGTTTGAGATCACCGTATACGTCAATGTGTGCGTGCGATTTCCACTTGTCGTAACGAAAGTAGCCTTCTGTACCTACCTATGTTGTGGTAACACCCCGTTCGAGTATCTACCCCTAGCGCCTATAGGCGCGGGTAGGGGGTGGCGTTTATTTTATTACCACTTCGCACCCCTATTAAGTGGTATCAAAGTTATGGCCGACTTGATGCTGAGGTCTTCATGTAAGAGTTTTTGGGTTAGGTAGAAATGTTGGGACTTTGGGACTGTATGGAAAATGTGTATGTAGGACTGGATTTGAATTTGAGAAATAAGTAGTGCAAATAGGTAGTAAAAACTACTTATGATGTAGTTATTTCACCAGCTACTTTAAGGGATCTCGCGCAGTGGACGACCACTAGGACGAGCAGTGGTCGCAGAAACCAGGTAAACTATAGAAACTGATACGAATCACGTACCTACTAGGTCGCAACAGCCAATAGCCGCTGCAAATACAATAACACTAGACGGCCACGACTGGTAGGAGTCGTGGCCGTCTAGTGCGCGAGATCCCTAACTATCGATGTTACACCTAATAAAACGTACGTTCGAGACCAAAACTAGCCTTCAAAGCTATATATTTTAAACTGCATTTACATATTTTGGAAAAAATTGTAATGTATAAAAAAAAATCATCGCCTTTCTCGTTTTAATCCTCTGTTTTTTTTCGTTTAGGAATTTAAAGGCGGGTCAAATGAGGTTCCAGAACAATTACAAAAAATTAAGTAAGTGTAATTTGTACTTGCTAAAAAAAATAAACGAAGCTCCGAATCTACCGTTTAGCTTAATCATACGGCAAGCTTAATAGCCTATTCCTACAGGATGATTAAATCATACCGATACATCCTATACCCAGTTCTTAATTAAGCGGATATTGGAAAATAGAAGCGAATATCAAAGAAATCTCGCTCGGTTTAATTAAAAGCAGTTATTATGGCCGGACCTTTCGGATATGCGGATATGTGCGGATATTTGAACGAGAGGTAAATCCGCTTTGTAGGTTCGATAATGTATATTTTTTTATAATACATGTCCATTTTTAACCGACTTTTTCAAAAAGGAGTAGGTTCTCAATTCGTCTGTATGTTACGTGTTATCCGCACATTATGGATCGATTTTGATGATTCTTTTTGTTTGCTAGGTCATGCTTCAGAGGTGGTCCCATATAAATTGTATTAGCTTTGCTTGTGTAGTTTTTGAGTCAGCTTCAATATTACGTATTTTTCCCACTTTACTAAGTGGATGATGTTTTAAGTTACTCCATCACTGTTATTTACATAGCAGGTAGTGGTATTCGAATTTGTGTGGGGTAGGTACCACAGCTAAAAAGTGAAAAATAAAAACATTTTACAATAAAAAAAAATGATTATATCATGCCAGATGTTTGTACGAGGCCACTAAGTGGGGTCTGGTAACCTGTAATATAGGGTTTACCTAAACCTACATCAGGCACCAGCTCTCATAGTGTGAATTTATACAGCGTGTAATAACATAACAAAAACCCTGTCCGTTCCGTGAGGTTGTTGTTAAGGATCATACTGAGAGTCATTTTACGTAGTTTTTTTTTTTTTTTTAAAGAAAAAAAAATCACCGCATTTTTTTTTCAATGGGGAATTTTACCGGGTTATTACATGGGGCGCGGGTGGGCGTCGTATAGTGGGTGTCTATAAGTCATAAACTCATAACTTATGAGAAGTAGAAAATATGATTTTTTTTTATGAAATTGGGGTAATTTTGGTACTTAAAACGTGAATTTCAAATTGCAGTAACTTTTTTATTTTCAATAATATTAACTTTTTTTTTTCTTGTAATGTTATTGCAGTACCTATGTGCTCCTTTCGGACAGGTTTTTTTTTAAATATATTGTATAGTTCAAAACTGTTCAGTGCTACATTGTGAGAGAAAATAAATTCATAAACTCATAATATTCTATTAAAAAAAAATATTCTCATGCATTAAAATATTAATCCCACTATCCCACCGTCACACTCACCGAAAATAATATCCGCAGCAACAACAACTTAATTATTTGGCGGCCATTAATAAGGGACGACAGATATCCGCGGCGGATATATTCGGATATTTCGGTTATTGGAGGTGACAGCGCCGTCATTATCAATCATAAGTGATGTATTGTCTGAGTGGATTGAAAACGATGCGATATGGTTAAAGCTAATTGATTGAAGTTGAAATATTGATGAAATTATCAGGGTATTTGCTGATACGAAACGGGCCCTGATAAACATAAGCATAATCAGCCTATAATGTTCCCACTGCTGGGACACAGGCCTCCTCTTTTTGTGAGAAGGAGTGGGCCGTAATTCACCGCGCAGCCATTGTGTGTCACATGTCTTCGAATTTTTATTTCTTGGACATGCCGGTTTCACAATGTTTTCCTTCACCATTTTGAGAGTTGATGAAATTATTTACACAAAGTGCCTGCTTCGGTTCGAACCCACGACCGTAAGTTGCGGCCGTTACCACTGGGCCACCACTGCTCACGGCCACCAATAAACATGTCAGTTCTTTTTTTCTTTATTGTTCAGCCATTATCATCTTTCAAATAGTCCATCCATTGTTAATTTGGTATTCGCCTATTATTGAGCGAAATATTTTAAAGTTGGAACAGAAGTTAAATTAAAAGAATATTAACTCTATTAACTATGGAAGCTTTATTAGTTTGTAATTAATATCCCCTAACATTTAAAATATCTTAAATCATAAATATAAATCTAAACAGTAACTCTAACTTAATATCTAAAGTATGGCTATTATATGAAATGCTGAAATGTAACGTATCGAATTATTATAAGTCAATATAGTTGATCTGTAAAAGTAGCAGTGTCAATATTTGTATTTTTCATAGAAAAATAGGGGTCAGCTTTATGGTTATCTATACCCCATTTGAAATAAGATTAGACATTAAAACAAACCCTTTTACAGTCCGTTCAACCGATTTTGACTTCTATACCGTAGGCATAAGGATAGTTTTAAAAGCAAAAAAAGTTACACAATACCAACTATCTACTGCGGCTGCCATTTGTCATGCCACCAACGCAATAGAATTCAAAATCGGTTGAACGGAATGTAAAAAAGGCTTATCTATACGTCTAATCTTATTTCAAATGGAGTATAAGTGCTCATATACACGAGCCGCACGTTGTCGCCGGCTGCAGTTGCCTCTGCCGTTGACGTGTAACGCTCGTGTGTATGAGCACTAAGTGATGTTTATGATGTAGGAAAGCCATTTAAAAATAGAACTCGTATTTCTTACCTTCTGATTCTCAAACTACACTTAATTTAAAGAACTTCTTCATAGTATTTTCCTCTAAAACATACTTAGGCATTAGATAACCGATGCATTTGCCTCTTATAACTGCGTTTGTGTGCCTTAATATTGCTGTTAGTGGTACCAGTCAGTACTCTATAATATGAGCATGCCCTGACATACAATGCTCGGAAAATTGGAATATTCCTTTTACTCGAAGCTAAAATATGGATGCAGCTAAAACTTATGAGGCACCTAGCGCTCGCCCGTCTGCCGTCTGCCATTACCAATTTTGATTTTGCTTTACATAAGGCTTTCCTTTCGTGTCGTTGGCGAAATTAAACCACACTTGTGCACAGCCAGAGCCGTCTCAATTTTAGAGTATAGGTCTGTTACAGTCTTCTCTCAAATAATGCGTAAATAGGTAAATTAATTATAAATTCCAGAATCAATGACTAACAACAATAATTTTTCACGCGCCATTATATTTTATATTGTTTTTATATTATTTTACATTATTTTTATTTTTTTTAATAATAAGCTCTTTTTTTGAGTCAGTTCGAAATATAAATTAAATCTTTGATAAGTTACACCTCCTAGTTGTCATGTTTTGAAGTAAAAAGTTCATTTTATCAAATACTAGCTGATGCCTGCGGCTTCGCCCGCGTGGATGTCGGTTATTATATACTAAAACCTTACTCGAGAACCATCCTACCCATTAGTGAAAACAGCACGAAAATCGGTGCAGTAGTTTTTGAGTTTATCGCGAACAGGACGACAGACAGACGCGGCGGAGGACTTTGTTTTATAATATGTAAGCATGCTTGGAAATTCGAGCATTATTTTGCCGACCGCTGTTCGCATGTGTGTATTTGTCAAGTACAGGATTTTCGATTTATCTTTATAGAAAGAAAGAAAAAGAAACTACAACTTTGACTAACTAGGATCGCCTTGGCCAAGAACCAAGGGCCTTATAAAGCCATGGGTCGAAATGTCTAAAATTACATGAGACCAGTGGTGGTCCAGTGATAAATCTGCCTACTTATAACTACACCGCAATTTTTTTTCCCTAGCCTACCCTGTCCCACTCCTGGGCAAAGGCCTCCCTCCACTCCTTCCACTTCTCGCGAACCCGCGCGTCCTCCTTCTAGTTTTGATGGAACCTATCCAGCGCGTCCCGCCATTCCTCATGGTCTGCCGCGACCCCGTCTCACTGTCTCAGAGCATCAGTTCTGTGCTATATGGGCTCACAGTTTGTCCGGCATGCGGCAGACGTGTCCTGCCCAGTCCTATTTAAGTTGGGCAGCCTTTTGAGCCACCTCAGCTATCTTTGTTTTGAGCACAGTATTGTGTAACGAACACGATCCGTTAATTTAACACCCAGTATACTGCGCTCCATTGCTTGTTGGCAGACCTTGAGTCTGGACTTCTGGATGTTAGTCAAAGACCAAGTCTGTGCACCATAGGTTAAGACGGGAAGAATACACATGTCCATGAGCCTGCGTTTCAGTGCCATAGGCAACTCACCCTTAAATAGTTCCTGTAATTAATCTTGTTAATCCATGTTTGCAACGTTTTCATTTAGCCCAATTCGGATACGAGTAAAATATTTTGCAACGTTTTAAAAATCGCTGCCTCGAATGAAATTAAAATCAATTAGCAAGCCCGCCGTGTATATCCTAGTGGCGGATATTTCGGATACATTCGGTTAAGTGCGGATATTTGCGGTCACAACATGCGGTTTGCATTCGCGAAATGGGTGTAATATGAAGAGCTAAATGGTACATTGGTGAAGCTTGTATTTGTAAAAGGTTTATTTTGGTCAACTCATAGCTCAATGCTACAATAAATTTTGAGGTGGTTTCATTTACATTAAGGCTCGTGCGACAAAGGTACCGCTGCCTGTCGCGCCCGCGATTTCGCGTCTGTTTGCACGAGCCTTTAATGTTTTACGTTGGGGAATTCTTAGTTGCAGCCAAGGAGCAATGATGGCCCAGCGGTGAGGACCAAAGACCAATTCTGATTACTGAGATTAGTTGTGGATGAAGTTACACATCAATAAGACATTTAAAAAACCGGCCAAGTGTGAGTCGGACTCGCGCACGAAGGGTTCCGTACCATTATCTATAAGAACGGCAAAAATACATAATATCAATATCTATAAAATATCTATAAGAAATACATCATGTGTGAAAATTTCAACTGTCTAACTATCACGGTTCATGAGATACAGCCTGGTGACAGACGGACAGACAGACAGACGGACGGACAGCGGAGTAGGTACTGAACCCTAAAAATGATTTTTTCTTCTTAGACCACGCTGGCCTGGTTTCGGTGACCCCTGCTGCTAAAACCTAAAAAAAATTGCATTTTTCGCGCTGTCTGTTAGGATTGCATGAGAATTGTGGTTTCTAAAAATAAATTGACAAAAATCTGAAAATTAGAATCTTAAAGCTCTTTTGAAGCAAAAGCCTCTTTTTAGTCTCAATACGACCATTTTTCACCGAAAAAAGAGGAATTTTTTCGTTCACTTAATTTTTTTGAGTAAGTCGTTTATCTGTCCACATTGATAGGGAAAGCCAAGCCAAAATTTTTGTTCTTTACCATCGCAACCAGATAAATATTCGTGGACCCCGACTTACAACTTGTGACCCCCATTTTTTTTCACGTCTACGTAGACCCCCGTCGTGTCTCCCGTGGACCCCTGGGGGTCCACCTGGACTACTTTGGGAATCACTGGTGTAGATAGTTTCCAGACTGTTGCATGCATGAACTCCGTGGCTTGCAAGTCGCTCGGCGTACTTCGACCGAAACTAATAGATGCTTTGATTGTAAAGTTGCGCTCTCAATTAATACCGTTAAAGCAGCTTAGCTAATGAAACTGATGTGTTGTGGAACTTAGTTTGGTTTTGTTCGCTGCATAGACTAGTGTGTTTTTATCCTCTTCCTCGTATCAATGCTGCTAGAGCCGCCATCTTGCAAAAATGGCGCCCAAAAACATATTTGATAACATCTTCGTTCCGACTCATTTTACTAAGGAAATAAATAGGAGATAATTATAAACTAGATACTTATTATTTCTGTTAGTATACTCTTTTTTTTTTTTTTTGTATCAGTAATTTCTGAGTAAACTAACAATCAGAACAGACAGTATGAGTCTCGCAACTCGCTGGATATACTCCGACCGAAACGAATAGGTACTCTGATTGAAGAGTTGCGTTCTCAACAATTTACTGCTGAAGCGGCTTAGCTAATGCCTAGTAAATCCTACACTCCGAACAGCACAGGTTAAAAGGAACGAGTCGTATGTCTAATTCCTTTAATACTCTCTTACAAAGTGAGGATCTTCGTCTCTGTTCAAGGGAGCCTTAAATTATTTCCGACATTTAAATTCGTAAGAACTTTAAGAGCTTAGTGTTTGATTTCAATGTTGTAATATGTTTTTACCAGATCCGTCATACGATCAGGGAAATTAATTGTTTATTAAAAAAAACACACTACATATATTATGTAAGTTATCTGTGATATTGCCAAATGTTACAACTGTCAAAAATACAGTTTTAATTTGATTATACGACCAATTTAAATTAGTAGTTAATTTGTTATACAGTCAATTTCCCTAACTATCTATTTTTTTTCATTTTTCGTCATCATAGTATAATTAGTCACTCAGCCTATAATGTTCCCACTGCTGGGACACAAGACCCCTCTCTGTGAGAGGGAGTGGGCTGTGTGCGATGTCACAAAACTTCGAATAGGTTCTAGGACATGCCGGTTCCTCACGATCGATGCTTTCCTTCACCGTTTTGAGACCAGTGGTGATGAAACAAATTACACAAAGTACTGACTACCCGTAATGACTGTCAACGATCTAGGAATACCAGCCGATACCAACGGCAACGGCTTAAGGCTCCTTTGTCGACAAAGGTACCGCGCCCGCGATATCGCGTCTGTTTGCACGAGCCTTTAGCGTAATTTCCGAAGCATGGAGGGATCTCGATGTGCAATGGATAGTAACCCATCCACGAACCGACCGAGGCAAACGTAGCTTAACCCTTAATCGACCCGTGCGGATGTTATCATTTAGCCATTTTTTCGATATTATGTTTTATTTAGCAACTTTCACTGCATTTGTAGTTAGAGTATTGGAAAAAATCTGTCCCATTTTAATTAAAAAGTAATTAAAACCCTGTTTCGCGTAACCGGTTGTCCGATATATGTATAGGCACTCATCGTATCTATAGTCCAGCTTGATTGACAAATCACCCGCGTAGAGCTCGTATGCATAGTGAGGCCGACGGGAATTGATGGCATTTTCAGAGCAAAAAACTGCAATAAAACGAGAGTGAATTGATAAATTAAAAGATCGGCTTTTTGAGTGTATGATAGTGACACAGCCAGGCAGGTAGATAGCGTACTACGTATATCATTTTCACAAGCTTTTTTAATGGTTTTTTTGACGAATTTCATCTGTTCTTATGGGTTTTTTTAATCAAGAAAGGTTATTGATGTGATAAGCATTTGGCAGATAAATGTACCTTGGTATCTGGCAGGTTAGACATTTACTGTAGCTTTTCAACCCAGGAAATGTAAAATTCCTTACAAATTTTTGAAATCATTGAAATCGTGAGTTTTATTTCACATAAAATGTAGCTTATTATGCCTGGGATACACGATGCTAGTTTCTCAAGCTAGTCTAGCAAAATGGTACTAGTAAGCAAGCAAGCTAGTCCTCGTGTATATAGAATTATCCTCATTCTCGCATGTGACAAGCTTTTCTTTTGTAACTTGCTTGCTATGCGTACTTGAAAAACTAGGCTCGTGTATCCCGGGCAATAAAGTCTACATAATCGTAGACTGACATAATTATTATTAAACATTGACATTTAAACGATATGGTCAATTTTAGCTGGCCATGTCATGAAACAACCATTTCATGAAATTGTCGAACATTTCATGAAAAAGTTATAAAAACTAAAACCCAACTGCGACTAAAAAAATTAAGTAATAAAAACTAAAACCCAACTACGACTAAAAAGGTATAAACAAGACCCCACCGACAGACAAATTAAAAATCCGGAGTCACACGTGTTAGGGCATAAATCGAACAAATTACGTGTGACTCCGGATTTTTAATTTGTCTGTCTGGGGTGTCTTGTGACCTTTTTAGTCGTAGTTGGGTTTTAGTTTTATTACTTTATTTTTTTTTTAATTATTTTGGGTTTATAATATATATATTTTTGAATGTGCTCATTAAGCCCTTTCATTTGATACCCAACATGGTACGATAAAACCATTTTTTTTTTTAGTTCCTGACTTTATGTCCTCTAGAGGGCGCCATTTTTAATTCAATGTGACGTCACATAGCCTATAACCAGCGGACGATCAAGACGCTTCCAACAATACCTTATTTGTCGAAATGTGATGAGTGGTTTAGAAGACAAGATGGGAACAGATGAACATACATACATACATACATACTGGTCAAAATCATAACCCTCCTTTTTTCTTCACCGTAGTCGGATAAAAAAATAAAAGTTAGACTAAAACCCAACTACGACAGAAAGTCATCTGAAAAAATGTAAAGATGAGCCTGTACCATTCGGCTAATAATATTGTTATGCACAGTTTGTGAACCAATCAATAAAAAATAAATTAAAAAAAAACGTGTTAGTCCGGATTTTTATAGCTCATGACTTTTTGTCATCTAAAGGGCGCCATATTTATTTAATGTGACGTCACATAATCTATAACCAGCGGACGATAAAGACGCTGCCAACGAAACCTCATTTGTCAAATTATGATGAGTCGTTTAGAAGTTATGAGGGAACACATGAACATACACACACACCGGTCAAAATCATAACCCTCCTTTTTGCTTCGCCGTTGTTGAGTAATAATCAATTCATGCATGGCTATCCGACATAATTATGTATGTTGTAGTGAGTATAGCTATATTCCTTATAAACAAACATAAATACATACACAACGTTACCAAAAAACCTATGCCCCCGAACTACCTCAAAAAACCTACTCTAATTAAAACCAATTAATATCCGGAGGTTACAGCCGGCCAACTGAATACCCTGATGCACCCGGCTATTCGTGACACGGTGCGCGATGGATGGGCTGGATTACTGCCAACCCCTGTATTTATGCGCTGCCATAGCCGTGACAGAGTACTGGATATAGGGACATGGACAATGTGCTGTAGTGAGGAAGAATGGGTAACACGTCGTGTGGTCGGGTGACTGGGTCTAAGTACCTTTTTGACATAACTAGCTACGATCTGTCCCAAAAGTATGTAATGAAAGTATATTTATACTATACTATACAGGGTGTTAAGGTAAACACCGTTATCCTTGAAACCAGTGGTTTGGTGTTATTTATAGAACGTAAAATCAATGGAAAATTACAACTTAAAAAAAAAAAAACATTTTACCACTCAGGTATTTCACCTTTTCACCTATGCGCTAGGGCAACGAACTTGCGTCTCAATACGGGTGGGGGTCGCGGGACATGATCTGACCGCGCGACCCGTCCCTCAGTCAGTCAGCTGTTTCGCTTGCGAGCACGGTGTCGGATAGAAACTTTTTTTTTTTTTAAATGAAAATGACGTTTTTTTTTGTTGTTACTCGGTCATTGATTTTTATATTTAAGTCAACTACCCATGGTTTGAGTGACACTGGTGTTCACCCTTACACCCTGTATACTATACTAGCTTTTGCCCGCGGCTTCACCCGCGTGGATGTCGGATATCGTCTCACGGCGATGTACTACTGGGATACTTAATAAATGCTGGGCTTCCTACACAAAATTTCATCCCCTATAATTATCACCCCTTAGGATTATTTTTGAAACAAAAAGTAGCCTATGTCCTTCCCCAGGATGCCATATATCTCCTTGCCAAATGTCGACATCCGTTCAGTGGTTTACGCGTGAAAAGGTAACAGACAGACAGACAGAGTTATTTTCGAATTTATAAGATAAGTATGGATGATAAAGTTTAAGAGTTCGTTTTATTGTTTGTTTGTTTGAACGAACTATTCTCTGGAACTAAGTACCAGGTGAATTTGATAGCCCCATTCTTGAGGAAGGCTATAGGCATCACGCTAAGAGCCTAAGGAGAAGTAATACCGCGGGCAATGCGTATCTTGCAGTCCTATACATTTTTGACTTTCTCATCATCGTTATCGCTGATAGATGTCACTACTTTATCTACATACGGTCAGCATTGTCGACGAAGCAGATCATAATCACTTTCCATTGGGTGATTTATATCCATACATATTTGCATAATAATAACAAAACACAAACCATCGAAACTATGTTTTGGTTTTCACAAACGGTTATCCGGAAAAGCTCGCTAAAGTAGTTTTTTATTTCTATTGAATTTGTCCGCATTGTGAAATATGAATTTTGTGAAATTGGATATTCATGAAACGCGAGATAATCGGTTAATTTTCACGATTATGCAAAATCCAGATAGGGAGTGAAAATGAGGGTAATATAACTGGAGTTTGTTTGATTGTAAATATTCACTGATTATTATGGTGGCACTGGGCCCGCACAGCGGATTGCGGCTCACTCCCTCTCACAGAGAGGACGCCTGTGTTCTAGCGGTGGGAACATTATAGGTAATTACGTATCAACTTTCCAAGTTTACCTTGAACTTACTTACTGTGAAGAACAAGTATCATAAACAAATATGCACATTCGTGAGGTCACGAATGTTCGAGGTCGATTCGATCGACATCGAACATTCGTGAGGAAACAAAGCGAGATACCTAATCATTGCTCGTTCCTTCTGAAAAGATACACACATAAACTCACGCCGTCTTCCCATGGGGGGAGGCTGGACCTACAGAATGCCACCATGCTACAAGCCTTACAAACTCCTTTTACTTCGTACATCAGAGGGGCAATTCCCGCAATATTTAATAGCGATCGCATTTGCTCATTCGAGATCTGTCAAAAATACAATCAATTTACACCAACATTTTTGACAAGTTTGACAGAGTGCGACTTGAATGTGAACGTTTTTTAAATGTACGAAAATTGGCCTTTTGGTCATACATGGCGTCGGCGCCGGTAGCGAGTACTACGCACCTGACCAGGGGGCCTACCATTACCGCTTACAGCAGTACTACTTTAATATTACTTCAGTGTAAGAAAGAGACAAAGCTCTACAGGACGTATAGCTCCATTTCTTTCCCCCACGAAGTAAGATTAAAATAATACTGCTGTTAGCGGTGGTGGTAGGCCCCCTGATGTCCAAAAAACATCACCATATGGCCGATTCCTATAATTTACGGACCGTTATTGGTTTTTAAGACTCTTGTATCTTTACCAATAATGAAGCTTTGCATAGAGATATCGAAGTAGCTATCACACGTAAAAGCTTATGATTCTATGTATATGCCCAGTTTGGCAATAAAAAATGTTACCATTGGTAACCAAAACGATTCGTTTTTGTTTATAGGAACTGTGCGTTAGGAGTTTATTTATAAACATTGCATAAAGTTAAAAAATTATGAGCGACGTTTAACCATACATTTTTGACGTTTGAACGTCACTTAACTTTAAGCAACGTTTATAAATTAACCCTTATTATGTCCTACTCCCTCCATGTTTCCACTCACACACACGCGAGTAGCGTGTTGAAAAGATACATTTTACTATTTTATCGATATTTCCTTCCCACATGTTAGTACAGCATAAAAAATACTTTCGTCCAATCCACAGTATAGAAAAACCAGTTTACCAATGCAAATATTTAATAAATATTCATGTAAAATCGTTCGGTCTGCGTGCTTCACACAATCTGTCATTAGGGTATCGGCACACGAATGTTGAATTATTATACATCGAACATTGCCTTCCTGATGCCGAGAAATATATCTATCTATCTATTTATATAAAAATGACTTGCTGTTCGTTAGTCTCGCTGAAACTCGAGAACTGCTGCATCAAATTGGATAATTCTTTTTTGTTGTGTAGAAGTTTAGAAAAAAAGATATGAAGTTTTTGTAATATACAAAATATTGTTTTTTTTTTAACAGTGGTTAGAAAAAACATCGTAACACGAATGTAATTTTTACAAAAGTGGGAACCTTTTTTTTCTTTTTAGGTACCGGACCCCAAGACATAAAAAATACTGAATCATTAAACCACTGTTATTTTTCTCGTTTTAGAACAAGACTGTCTCGCTTTAAACCATTAATTATTCATCACGAAACTCGTAAAAAAAAACAATTATTAGTGAAGCGTAATCTCGAATCGAAATCACAGGGTAGTCTTTATTACCAGACATTTGAATAATAACATAATATTCGTGATTGAAATGGGAGAAAACGTATCGACTGGATTCCATAAAAATTGTCCCGATTTCAGCATGAAATATGAAAACTGACAGTAGTACAACTTTTAAAGTTTTGTTTGTTCATAAACATTTTAATTTTTTTTTTCCTAGACAACAATAATGGGGCTCATTAGAAGGCTAAAAGTCAATCAAAGAGTAATGGAGAGTACTTGGAGTTTCCGGAATTGATTCAGAATTGAAGAGATCCATTAGAGAATAATAATTCTAGTTTATACCTTATCGAGATATGAGTTACATTGCCGTGACTTATACTCCATTTGAAATAAGATTAGACGTATAGATAAGCCTTTTTTACATTCCGTTCAACCGATTTTGAATTCTATTGCGTTGGTGGCATGACAAATGGCAGCCGCAGTAGATAGTTGGTATTGTGTAACTTTTTTTGCTTTTAATGCTATCCTTATGCCTACGGTATAGAAGTCAAAATCGGTTGAACGGACTGTAAAAGGGTTTGTTTTAATGTCTAATCTTATTTCAAATGGGGTATAGGTAATAATGTTTTTACGGCGATCGTGAATGTTCATATTTTATTTTCATTTCAGGATTTGGTAATTCTTGAATGTTCACAGTAGTTACTTGAGTGACTGGTAATATTTTGATGTGGGAAACTGTCGATTTCACAATATTAATTATATTATTATTAGTGGTGAAAATGTGAAGTCATTTTGAAAAATCTCTAGCGACACATTTTTTTTTTTTTTTAAACGTTGCCCCACTCTAGCAATTTCTTCCTGTATCGTGGGTGCGTTTACAAACATAGAAACTCACATACACTAACACTCAGACCCGGAACAACTACTTGCAGATCATACAAATAATTGTTCCGTGCGGGGATCGAACCCGCGACTCGTTGCGCAGCTGTCCATCGCTCAGCCACTGCGCCAACCGTGTCACATTAGTAGGCTAGAGTCTAGGCTATTATTGTGTGTGTGGAGTGCGCTTTGAAATGGGCAACTAGCTTCATCTTTCTGACTGACCGATTCTTTGACCATTCAAAATAGCCTGTCATTTTAATTGCACAAGTTCGAGTTTGAGCTGTAAAAGAAAAACGCGTTAAACGTAAGGTAAAATTAGATAAGTTAAGTCAACAAAACTGGCAACATTCATCAAACAAAGTCAACAGAACTAAAACGCGCCACACTATAAGAAAAATAGTCACGTTAAACTTCTGCTATCCGCCCACAATTCACCTGACTCTGAACGAAGCGATAAAACTCAGTGAAATAGGATTTTATTCACTGACCGATTCGTTTGCCAGCCGACTGGGTCCCCCCTCGGCCCAATTCCGGCACCCGATCGGGCGTGTCGGCCGGCCGGAATAAGGTACTTGGAATAACGTCTGTAAAACGGAATTGGCGGGACATGTCTGGATTTCATTCTGATTTTGAAAATGAAAAACTGTAATGGATTTTGTTTTAGGATTATGTGGAAAATGTCGTGAGGAAAGTTTTGAGTATGAATGTGGATGGCTATAAGAATGGGAGAAGATCAAAGAAGCGATGGATGGACTGTGTGAAAGATGATATGGCTAGGATGGAGGTGACTAATACCGACATGACGACTAATATATTCAACACCAGTAGTTCTAGAAGGATGAAATTTTGCACAACAGTTTCTCAAATAATATATTTTATTTATTTATTTAACCATTTATGTACACACATATAATAAACAGACAAGAAGAAAAATACAGAAAAAATACGTACAAGGTGACGCTTATTTAAAAAAAAATCTCTTCTAGCATAACTGTGATAGGAACGTAGATAAAATAATTGTAGACACCTTGTGATGAGCATTAAAAAGGATTTTTGAAAATTCTCCCCCTAAAGCGGGTTAATAGGGGATGAAAATGTAAGGAAGTTCGTCATTTATACCGATGGATAATCCCATCCGACAAATGGCTTGTAGATCACAAAAAAGGTTCCCAGACTCCCGCGTAGGCAAAGTCCAAAGCCCAAAGCAAAGGCCAAAGGCCAAAGGCCTGGCAAAGGCCTGTATTCTCGGTATAATCCCTTAAACGTCTGACGACACTCCTGGGAGCTTAAAAACCAGACTACACCGTTACCACCGTTTCTTTACACATACAATTAATAAAGAATGGTTACACTTTATTTTAAATTTGAAATGTTCCACGCGCGCCTCACAGAGATCAGCACAATTGACGGGGTCCGCCAGGACCGATGCCTGTCAGGGTTGCGGGAAAGTCCGAAAGGGATACCGGGACCCTTGGAAACAGACACCTGAAGGAACACGGGTGGGTTTTGGTCAGTAAAAGTTTGACACGCCCTCCCGCTCCACGCAGAGCGGGACAAGTCATAGGATGATTTCCGTCGCTCAAAAAAAAAAACTTTGTCGCGCCCGCGATATCGTGCCAGTCTGGACGGGCCTTTATCGTCAATATAAGGCATTAGAAGCATCTTAAAGCTGTTCACGTTTTCTCTAAATATGTACTACTAGCTTCCAACGGCGGCTTCGCCCGCGTGAATCTTTAAAAATTATAGCCTATGTTGTTAGAGTTAGTGTCAGTGATAATAAAGCATTCCACTGGTGAAATGAAATGAAATGAAAATGAAATTGTTTATTCTGTAAATAGGATATCAGAATCACTTTTACACGTCATATTTAAAAAAATAAAATAAGCTCGATGAGGTCGGCGTTTCCTATCTGACTACTCTGAGAAGAAAGGCCGAAACAAACTCAGAGGTCGCAGTCTCTTTTAAGGTCCAGACATAATCTTGGTCAGGCCATATGAGGACCATGTAGATTAGAGTCTGAAATGGTCTTTTGAGGAAAGAACCACACAGATTTGAGTGGACCTGTCCAGTCAGTGCAAGCACTTGTCAGTAACCGAGGAGCTCAACTCAGAGCTTAAGGAGCTCAACGACTCGACGAACAATACCAAAGAAAGGACATTTGGGTAGGCCGCTAAAAGTACTCAAACTGCCAGATTAAAACTAAAGAAAGAGAGAAAAGAGATAATAAAAATGATCCACATAGTCCTCACATTCACAATAATTAAAATAAAATAATACTTTACAAAGTAATAATGTCATTTTGTATAAAATATTCAACAATGTCAATTTGTAGGTTTATAAAACTGGTATATTGTAATGATTTTAGATAATAATTAAAATGTCAAGTTCTAAGGTTTTAGCAGAGCGAGCAGCTCAATTCCATGCTTTTTTGTCTTCTAAATAATCCGCAATTTTATAGTAGCCTTTTTTACAAAGTTTGGTTTTAATACAGCCTTTAAATCGTTTAATGGGTAAATTTCTAATATCAATGGGAAGTTTGTTGTAAAAGCGTATACATTGACCCATGAACGAGTTGCCTACTCTGTGGAGACGAGTGCGATGTACAGCATGATTGTGTTTGTTCCTGGTATTTATACTATGAATATCGGAAATTTTCTTAAAATTTGATATATCTTTGTGTACATACAACAGGTTTTCAAATATATATATTGTGAGGCTACAGTCAGAATATCTACTTCTTTGAATTTTTCTCTAAGGGAATCTCTTGGACCTAGGTTGTAAATGGCTCGAACAGCCCTTTTCTGTAAAACAAAGATAGTATTAATGTCCGCACAGGTTCCCCAGAGAAGAATTCCATATGACATAAGACTATGAAAATAACTAAAATAAACAATTCAAAATGTGAAATATTTTTTTCAATCGGTCCTGTAGTTTTCGAGTTTATTAACCGACTTTCAAAAAGGAAGAGGTTCTATTTTCGACTTTATTTGTTTCTATTCATTACGAACAAAAATTCAAATCGTTTCTATTTATAATATTAGCGTAGATAAGGTTTTCTACAAAACAAATAACTAATAATAAAATATATTATACTACGCAATTTTCTCTGACGGCAACGATAAGGGAGTTCTCCCTTGATCACTGAATTGAACGATTGTAATCTTCTCAGTAATCCATCTTTGTAATGGGGAAATGGTTACTTTCCCCTGCCGGAAACTATTCGGTATTGTGTAAATCAGGGACAAAGGGGACGAAATATCATCCTCCTTATCCCAAATTATTAGGGTTCGGCGTAGCAGTCTTCTTTTTCCATACACTTATATCAGCCGTCATCTTAGTATTCACCCTCTTTCTAGCCATAACATAAAAAAAATATTGATGTAACTAGTGACCAAAAATCATGATCCAAGGTACCGCTGCCTGTCGCGCCCGCGATATCGCGTCTGTTTGCACGAGCCTTAAACCACCCGTAGCTTCGGCCAAGCCGAAAATCAGAAATAATACAGCGGAATTATTAATATTTTTTAATGTCTAAATTATTTTAGATTTCGGGCAAAAATCCATTTTCGGTCGGGCACTAGATGTGACCTTTTAAAATTATCTTTTTAATAAAAAGCATTATTCACAAAAATATTGGGTCATTGCTTTTGACGTGTGACCACCGACTGTTGCAAATGACTTATTGTTAACAATGTATTTTAAACAAACCCAATAATTATGTTTACGGCACATTTCATTTCAATTAATTGAAAATTATACCTGCTGGGTTATTGAGTGAAGTTATTGGTACGGAAAATTATAAAAGTTAACAGAATGTATTTTAATCGTGGTAATAGTATCTGCCTGTAGCTGTGTTATTACTAGAAAAACTAGTTTAGCGGCCTCAGGTCTTTAAGAAAACCAAAGCTTTACCCGGTTTGCTGTCAAAGCGATTCATTTGTTTTCAAAAAAACAAGGTAGTTAGTTGATTCAGGTTTGACTTCGCAGAAATCCAATATAAAATACAATAGACGTAGATATATTTAGTAACCTATTCCGCTTAACTATTCCTAAATGAGTCATAAAAAAACGACACGTGTTTCACCTCTCGACGAGGCATCCTCAGGATGACGATTGACTTGTCGCGAACCCGAACACGACGTGTTGCCACGCCGAACGCTGGACGCAGAGAAAACTTCGAAAGACTCTAAATATATCAACGTCTTTTGTATTCGAAAAAAAACCACAAAAAACTAAACAAAAGCACATCATGTCACGCTATAGGTAGCGCACCGAGTGTAGCTCCTTACTTCGGATTTTGTAACCACTACGCTATATTCCATGTACTAGGAACTTAATATCCGGTGAACTCCGTAGTTCTAGAATATCCGGATGTGTTCTAAACAAACCCGGGTATAACCGTTCGGTGGCTGCATAAATAATATCAAATGTAAGGCGAAATCTACCGGGTATTCTGGTTAACAGTATTATTTAAAGTGTTATTCAAATGTTGGTAGCTATTCATTTTGATAATCTATTTAAGGAAACAGTGTTCTTGGTGAAACAGTAATTTGTTTGGGGCAGTACTAAGGGCTAGGGTTCCGTACCCAAAGGGTAAAACGGGACCCTATTACTAAGACTCCGCTGTCTGTCTGTCTGTCACCAGGCTATATCTCATGAACCGTTATAGTTAGACAGTTGAAATTTTCACAGATTATGTATTTCTGTTGCCGCTACAAACAACAAATACCTACTAAAAAATAGTATAAAATAAATATTTAACGGGGCTCCCATACAACAAACGTGATATTTTTGCCATTTTTATAGATAAGTAATGGTACGGGGTTCCGTACGGGGTTCGTGCGCGAGTCCGACTCGCACTTGGCCGGTTTTTTACCTTAAACAGCCATAATGACAGTTCAGCCACATTCATTGCCTTATTTGAATTGTTGAGCAGGCGAATTTTTCAAACCTATATGACGCAATGAATGTCAAAATGAAAGGCACTCAATATCTATTTTATGGGTCTTACGCAATTACCCCACTGGGGTAAAACCAGTAAAAGGCTCTTCTGTCATACGAAGGCACAAGCGTTCAAATCAAATCAAATTATTTATTTGCTTAATACAGATAGGTATAAACAGATGTTACAAATAAATATAAAGAAGGTACCTACTCTTATGGTATGCAAATATTTACATTATTATTCTTAGCCTATTGTGAGTCCCACTGCTGGGCAAAGGCCTTCTCTGTTTTGTGCGATTTCTGGCCATGTTGGCTCCGCAAACATGATTAGATCCTCATACCACCTTCGCCGCGGTCTACCTCGACGGCGATGCCCACCTTCAGGCGTCCAGTGAGTGACTATTTTTGCCCATCTCTCCGGGTGCATTCGTGTGACGTGGCCGGCCCACTCCCACTTCAGCCTGGCTGTTTTTTCTCCAACATCCGCTACTTGAGTTATGGAGCGCAGGGTGGTGTTTCTAACGCGGTCTGTTCGCTTGACACCTAATATGCTGCGCTCCATTGCCCGCTGACCAATCTTGAGTTTGGACTTCTGTTGTTCAGTAAGTGACCAACTTTGTGCACCATAGGTTAGGACGGGCAGGATGCACATATCGATGAGTTTTCTTTTCAATGATAAGGGGAGGTTTCCTTTCATATGTTCTTTAAGGGTCCAGTAGGTCTTTCAAGCATATTGGACTCGTTTTTCCACTTAATACATTATTTTATTTATTTATTTAAACTTTTCGCACACAAACAAGGTACAAAGGCGGACTTAATGCCTTAGGCATTCTCTACCAGTCAACCAAGGGTGGTGAAGAGATTAGATGGCGGGTGCTCTGATTGAAAGGAACAAAGAGAAAAAAATTAAAAATAAATAAGGAAAAATATATATATCATAATGCATTATAGATAAAACAGTTTTTACAGCACATAAATTAATCAATCAATCATAAATTCATTATTATTAATCTAATTAAATAATTATTAAAATAACATAAAACATTGATCAACGGGGTTGACAAACAGCGTTGATCAACAGGCTTGTTCAGTGCGTGTTGAGTGTCTTATTAACAAGTCAAGGATTTTCATAATAATATGGTTTTCTTCGTCATTAATCCCAGCGGTTCCATGTTCAGCTTAAACAACACAGAAAAAAATCAATTTCCACGCTTCATTCCATTTTTCATCGTCCACCAACGTATATTATTTCCAGGTCCAAAAACACCCAGTTTTGGACTATCGCCAGAGTATTGGTCCGTCGGTAATCCAATGCACTTTGCCGCTTATTACCCGGGTCACCGGATCCGGATATCCTCTCAGATAAGCTCTAACCGGGACAATCTTAGCGAAGCATTGGCCCGGATTCTTTACTTTTCGAATAATAAAATTCGAATTAGGTTCTCTGTGGAAAAGTTCTGATTGTGATTTGGAATGTTTAAGAAATTTAAGAAAACAATTTGGAACTTTCGTTCTAATTCGGACAAAGTTTTAGAAAGAACATGTTCGAAATAATTAAGAGGCCGGCGGCGTTTGACGATCTTATTTTTTTGTCGTTTCGGCATGAGATATTCCCATAAATATTTATTAAGTCATTTATTTCATAACAAAATACATTGTGTTAAAAATATTAGAGTAGATAATAAATTATATAATCACCAACATTGCATTTAAATTTACAATTAATTATAGAGTATATGCAATTCAAAATAAAAATTCACAATACATACAATAGTTACTGTCCTTTGTCATCTATGAATTCATGGATACTGTAATAGCCCCTCCTAAATAAATATGTCTTTAATTTGTTTTTAAATAGTTTATGCTGTTAATGCTTTTGAATACTATCGGCAATTTGTTGTATGTATAAAAAGGCCAATTGAACTCTGGGACTGTAATGAACCACGTTAAATTTCGAGTACTATCTCTAGCTTGTCTTTCTTCATCGGTCTCGTGAAAATTCTTAAAAAATATACAGATTAGCTTATGTGACAAGATTAGTATTCTTCTTTTTGTGAGCGTGTGGCAATGGAAAATTTAATTTAGATTTCCTGTTTGGCCCAGAACTGGGCAACGCTAACGAGTGCGGTGGAGCCTGTTTAAGGCCTTACCTTACCTCAAATTGCTTAGCATTATCCTCGTTTATGCCAAAAATACTGCAGAATTAATTTTGAATATAAAGTTGAGGATTGATGTTAGGTCCTATGCTTGGCGAAAACACGCTTACATAAAATATTCTTGATATTTTTTTTTTTCCAAAGTTGACTCTAAAGCTACCTGTAAACCGTTGGTAAAATACTTCAAATTAGATCATGAAACTTGCATAACTAACTATAAAGATGGCCGTACGTTTTTTTTTTTAAATTACCTTTATTTTCACCGTAAAAAGCAATTACCTAAACTATTCAAGGCTTGAGAGCCGCCAGCACCCCACTCCGTCTCGCTCTCACTCAAGCCGCGAGTAGTATGGTGCGAGCGAGATAAAATTTGAGGTTGGGTATGGCCTTAAAGTAAATAAAATAGTAATAAATCCTCCATGCATGTATCAAATAACTCAAAAACAATAATGAATTTCAATTCAACTCCACTTTACTTACCACAATTCGCATCAAACGACAATTTGTGGAGACACTTAGCAAGGAATTAAATCCTGGCTCACTTCAATCAGCGCTTGAAGCGCTGGAAGTATCGATCAACTCGAGCTTACTTTGGTCAACACTTCTGACCGACAGTGGGGCGCGGTCACACTGACAGCGAATTGAATCGGCTGATTGAATTTCGGTGTAGCGCAGTTTGATCGACATAACTGTTACGCCGAAAAGGGAAGAGGCTGAGGTGTATTGACGTTTCAGCAGTTACAAACCTGCAACCTAATTTCGTAATACACGATCAATCAGATTTGGAATCGGTTTGAAACAAATGTCTATCCCATAGCTTCAAAAGTTCGAAAAATAATCTGCTAACAACGTAAATAACGCAATGAATGTTGTTCAACTGTCAAAATGAAACAAATTAGTCTCAATCGGTTACGAAAATAAGTTACGCAATTAGATAGCTGTTCTAGTTTTAAATATATGCTAGAAAGCTAAATTCTTAACTGCAGTCTACAATTCACTTTTGTTTTCATGACATAATTTAAAAAAGTCTTACTTTCACATAACTATTTTTCAAGAGGAATCACCCCCAAATCCAATTTATTCAACTTGGAAATCATGATCTAAATACTCTAAATTATTTGGCTTGTTTACTCCATTTCATGAACACAAGTTGTAATCGATTTGATGCGGTTTTCACCAGCATTTAGGAAATTGATGAGTCCCCACGGTGAATAATACATTAATATTGTTAAACTAACTTAAAATAAAAAAAACCGGCCAAGTGCGAGTCGGACTCGCGCACGAAGGCTTCCGTACCATTATCTATAAAAACGTTAAATATTTATTTTATTCTGTTTATAGCGGCAACAGAAATACATCATCTGTGAAAATTTCAACTGTCTAGTTATCATGGTTCATGAGATACAGCCTGGTGACAGACAGACAGACAGACAGACAGACAGACAGCGGAGTCTTAGTAATAGGGTCCCGTTTTACCCTTTGGGTACGGAATCCTAAAAACGATGTTTCGTCAAGTAATAAAAACCGTGCGAAGCTGGGGTGGGTCGCTAGCTGTTCATAAATTCAACAAGTAATTCTAATATCTGGCTAGAGTAGAACTCGGAAGTAGTTCATAACCAACTGACACTACACCCACACCTCTAGCCTGGAACTCGTTAGCAGTGGGACCACTCAGTACAAAGTTAGTACAATCATTTACAAGTTACTGTGTACCGACCAACAGTAACTGGTTTTGTATTGCACTTTCCGTCCAATGGCTACAGTTCAAATTGATGCAGCTTTTTTAGTTCTGCATAAAATAAAACTGAATAAAATTCAATATTGAATGTTTCGAGGACTTTGGCAACTGGCCGGAAAATTGGAGGAAGAGTAATAAGTTAAAAAATAAACTTTTTCCTTTTGCTACTCTACAGTTTTTAGGGTTCCGTATTCCGTAACCAAAGGGTGCCACCGGGACCTTAAAACGAAGGCTCCGCTGTTCGTTTGTCTGACACAGGGCTGTATCTTTTGAACCATGATAGACCTTTTAATTTTTACCTTAATTTTATTATTATTTTTATTTGAATTATTCTGGTTATGTCATTTAGCTCGGTTATCCTTAGTATCACTATCATTAGCTATTTCAACGGTAATCTTCTGTGGAATGCCTCAAAGGATGCCCCGCTAGATTAGTTTTGGGGGTCGCAAGATATGTCTATGAAATGGCCTCACCAACTTTTTTTTTTTTTCTTCAGCATAAATCTTTATTTATCTCAACACCATATTACAGGCACAGGTTAATGAAATGAACTATCTTAAATAGAGAAAGGTGTCTGTGGTAGGAGGATCCTGAGTTACAGATCACCCGGCTCTCTTATCAGAGTTAAAATAATGTATAAATGTAGGTATCAAAATATTGAATAATATAATAACATGAGACAAAAAAGGAGCTTCTTCTCGACCTCTCTCTCATGCAAATATGTAACAACCATAAAATAACAAAATCTTTCAATCGTACTATCGGTCTCAAGAGGATAAACTGTTTAATCAAATAACGTCGCCTCCACTGGCACCACTCCAGAATCCGCTTAAAGTCCGCTATACTGAACCCACAAAGCAAAGTTGGTATATTTGCAAGTCGGGAACTAACGACCGTGCTGCCCCCTAGTCGGGAATTTAGCATTGAATGCGGGTAGTCCCACAAATTGCTGTTTCGCTGAACGGAAACATTTTACTATGAGTTTCTGAATGGCCTAACTTATAGAATGATCGCTGGAAGTTAGAGGGATTCTGTAACACTGTGTTCATATTTAATTTTATTAGTGAAGGATAATAATATGCTGTTCTCATTTGAGCTAAAGGAGCTCATGGAGCTGGAGGTCGGAGGAGCTCATGGGTCATGGCTAAGTAATAACAGCCGCACGGGTCGATCCATGAGGTTAAGTTACGCTTGCCAGGGTTGGTCCGTGGATTGACCATCTTTACATATCGAAACTCCTCCGTGCCTCGGAAAGCACGTTAAGCCGATGGTCCCGGCTGTCATTTGAGGGTCTTTCACAGTCGTTACGGGTCGTCAGAAGCCCGTAAATGTGACCACCAGTCTTACCAAGGGGTATCATATTGCCCAGTTCCTAGGTTGTGGAAGTACGATAGGCAGTGTCTTCATGTAAAATACTGGTATTCAGCTTCATCCGGTTAGACTGGAAGCCGACCTCAACATATTTGGGAAAAGGCTAGGCAGATTGACAGATTTATTGGTCACCCATCCACAAATCGACTGCGGTAAGCGTAGCTTAACCTGCTATCGGCTCGTGCGGCTGTTATTGAGGGGCGTGGTTAATGCCACGAGCCCCTCAATAAACTGCAACCTTACAATACAAAATTGAAATCCGAATAAATGTCAAACGCGATTCGGAATATGCCACACAATACTCAGTCTGTAGTACATTTGCATGTTGCCGCAGTGTTTAACAACCGCATTTCGCATTCAATGCTCGGATGGTTCGACAAATTGCAACATTTTTAGTGTTCCGTTGGAGTAAAACGTTTTATTACTAGTTTTGTAGACTACGGAGTATAAATTGACATTGGATTTGATAGAGTTAGGAGCTTGATATCTTGTCACCAGGTTTGGCTAAGACGTTTTTCAGTTTTCTGTGGTTTACTCCCTATTTTCCCCGTAGGAGTATGTAACGTGTACCTACAGCGTGTTCCAGAAATGTGTGATCATTTAAGCGTGTGGCACAGACAAATAAACTGAACAACTTTCTACATGATACCAAAATTCACTGACTGACTGACCGACTCACTCATCAAAACATCTAAGTCCTAGAAAGCTGAAATTTGGTATGCAGCCTATCACGTTTTGGCTAAGATGTAAAGTTTGTAGAGTTAGGTCTTGTAGAGTTAAAGACATTAGATCTGATAACTTTTAGCAGTGAAAGCGATATGTAAGAGATCTCGCGCACTAGACGGCCACGACTCCCCGGCCCGTTGTGGCCGTCTGGTGGTATTGTATGGTGGGCGGCTAATAGTTGGCCATTATGACCAAGTGCCCGATTCATATCAGTTTCTATACTTTACATGGTCGCAGTCGTTATCGTGGCCGTCCAGTGCGCGAGGTCTTGGCAACCTACTTCATAAATGAAATATTTTTGGTGGGATATTTTATTGAACTTGCAACGAACGTAAAACCAATAAATACTGATAAAAAGACAAAAGAAATCGTTGCATGTACTATTTCTGACGTAATATGAAAGTTATTTATGCTTACTCTATCTACGGAACCCTATGTTGACTTTCAACATGATTTCCGCTGATTTAGTTACACAATTTCGAACATAGCAATGCTATTATCTAATTTGAAACCAATAATTATACCAGAGTGTGATTTTATGTAATTATAAACTACGTTCAGTCATGCTGTTCTAATTATTTCAGCTATTGAATGCGGCTTTGACCACGTGGAGGTCGGAAATTCGGAAGAATCCCATGGTAACGTGACCGGGATAAAAAAGTATTCTTTGTCCTAACCCTGTTCAGCCGTTCAAAACTCACACAGGGTCTAGACAAGTGACAATCGCTTCGAAAGCGTTTCGTATTTCTACAACGACTTTCAACATAATTGATATAAGCTTTTCGATAGCTTATGTCAGTCCTATAACATTTATGTATTTTCCATCATCGTTAGCGCTGATAGAATGTCACTTTGTTTAGGGCCTCTGAACAGGCAGAGAGGCAGCGTTACTTCCGCGGTGTTTGGGGGAGGGCTATGTCCAGCATGAGTGTTTCGGCTGGAATGATGAATATTACTATTGATGTCATTCAATAAACATTAGCGTATTAGGGCCCGAACACACGTACAAAAGCCACACCACATCGCGGTGACAAAATGTGGGCAAGCAGTGGTTACGTGTGAATAGTGTCGCTGCAGCTTCATGCAGTTTTGTTGTGGTAACTACAAAATTTCGATGTGGTTGCGTTGTGTAGTGTTTGCAGATAGATCTACTCTGGCTGTGATAGTGTCGTCGTGTTGAAGCAACTTTGTGGCTGCGACGATGTTGCCTTGGTGTGGTCGGTATCACCCTCACCAAACCAGCGTCAGACAGTATCTGTCTGGCATTAATGCTGAAATTAACCTTTTTGTCGCAGCCGTGACTCCGTCAGGCACACACTATTATTGTTATCATAATTTTTAACTTTTTATTTTGTGTTTCACAAATTTTGTCCAAATAAACGGTATTCTTTGTTTACTTTCTTTCTTTCACACGGTCGATTTTGACGGTTAAAATGTGGTCCGTGTGAATATGTAAAGTGTAGACTATTCATTTTCATACAAATTAGCGCCGGTCCACGTGGTGTCGGTGAGGTGTGGTTGTGGTACGTGTGATGGGGCCCTTAGAGTTAACCTTCCTCGATATCACATAGGTAGGTAAGTACAAAATGTTAAACGTTATATAAGGTCACCATTTTATCTACTAAACGCTCGGGCCTGGGAGTTTGTTTGCATAGGATTGTTTTAAGCCAATACAGAGTCTGGTCTGGGGACCCGTTGTAAAACTTTTACTGTTAACTTCATATTGAATCGTGTTAAATGGGATTCTCCACTGCTAACCTGTATCTATGTAATTAGTACTTTTTAGGGTTCCGTACCCAAATGGTAAAACGGGACCCTATTACTAAGAGTCCGCTGTCCGTCCGTCTGTCTGTCTGTCTGTCTGTCTGTCCGTCTGTCACCAGGTTGTAGCTCATGAACCGTGATAGTTAGCAGTTGAAATTTTCACAGATGACGTATTTCTGTTGCCGCTATAACAACAAATAAAAAAAACAGAATAAAATAAATATTTAAGGGTCCCATACAACAAACATGATTTTTGTGCCGTTTTTATAGATAATGGTACGGAACCCTTCGTGCGCGAGTCCGACTCGCACTTGGCCGGTTTTTACTATATTTATTTTAATCAGAAGCACAAAAATGTCTAATGTTTCCAAAACTTTACAAAAGAAAATACCTCCCTCTTTCGAATTCGTAGTCACATTCACTGAAACTTCTGAAAGAGACAAAAACGTAAATTCGTTTCTCAAGTTAAATCATTTCCCTCCTATAAAATTAATAAGTCAGATTCACTGAAGCTAACTACGTGTTGAATCGTGTAGCACAAAGACAAAGACAGTGATTGTGCCATCCACCCTGCCCCCCAACCTACTGGGTAGGATAAGGGGGGTAGGGGCGCTATTGGTCTATAGTGACCTATTTTCTTAAGGCCCTACCCTATCTCAAATTGCTTAGCATGATCCTCCGTCATGCCGAAAATACTGCAGCATTAATTTTGAAATAAACCTATGTTAAAGTTGAGGATTGATGCTAGGTCCTATGTTTAGCGAAAACCCGATTACATTTCTCGATAGATAAAAAAACCAAAGTCCACCTCTAAACCGAACTATAAACTGCTGGTATAAAAAAATACTTCAAATTAGAACAATAAAACTTTACATAATAACTGAACTAACTATAAAGCAGTTGTGCAATTCTGTAAAAATCTCACCGTGAAAACTTAGGTAGGTGAAGTGAGCTTGTAATGAACTGTCGCTGTCTTAGCATCAGTAGGTATGTAATGACAGCTCACTTCACGCTCACTTCACCTAAGTTTTCACGGTGTCATGGTTACAGAATAGTAATGCAGGTCGTATGTTTTTTTTTTTTTTTTTTAATTACCATTATTTTCACCGTAAAATGTAATTATCTAAAGTATTCCAGCTTAGAGAGCCGTCAGCCTTTGTATCGCTCTCACTCAGGCCGCGAGTAGTATATGGTTCGAGCGAGATAAAATTTGAAGTTGGGTAGGCACTTAAATGTCTGTTAGAGCTGACTTCAATAAGCGATAATAGCTCGAATGGGACAGTAAAGGAGATTCTAAGTGCTTACGATTCATGGGTGTTATTGATATTTTATTTATTTTAAGCGCTTTGTAAAGCAAGTTTTTTTTTTTTTTTTTTTTTTTAAACCTACATTACACTTGGTTTTAGCCACAAACGAAAACGTGTCAGGGTTTATCTGTGTGCTGGCGAGTCGTTCATTTGTTTTACAACATTTTTTGTTACTTCTACTACAATGATACATAATACCTAATACTTTAGAATGTATCAACATTAGGAGAAATGTTGTGTAAGGAAACGCTTTGAACTTATAACTAATAACTTTAAAATAATTTCGGAATTCGGTGGCAAAAAATTTAAATTAAAAAGCAAAGCCACCGACTTCCGAAATTAAAGTAATTTTTCACTTTTTAGTGTTTTTTTTGGAAGTCGGTTGTTTTTTTTTTGTTTGTTACGCTTTGACGCTAAAACGGCTGAATGTATTTGGATAAAATTTGGCACATGGGCAGATCATGATCTGGGTTCAAAGGATACTTTTTATTCCGATATTCCCATTAGATCGAGAGTTATGCGGGTGAAACCGCGGGGCGCAGCCAGTAAATAATATTTCGAAGCTTTTCAAAACAAAGATAAACAAGTACCTATGTTTTCTATTTCAATTGCGGTCTGTGTTAAATCTTGGAGGAAATTCGTTATGAAAACGAATGAGCATTTGAAAATTGCAATGTTTTGAAACTGATTAGTTTGATGTTTTGAAAAGTCCATTATTTTCAGATGAAAACTTTCAAATGTTGGTGTATTTATCGAAAAGTTTTGAAGAAGATCCTCCACGAAATGGATAATATAAATTACTAGCTGCGCCTCGCGGTTTCACCCGCGTAAGTCTCGATCCCATAGGAATATCGGGATAAAAAGTATCCTATGTCCTATGCCAGGTCATGGTCTACCCATGTGCTAAATTTCATCCAAATCCGTACAGCCGTTTTAGCGTGAAAGCGTAACAAACAAACTCACTTTAGCATTTATAATATTAGTTAGGGCAAGTTAGGATTGTCATAGGCAATTTTTATTTTTTCAAGACCATAAATATAAATTGGTATTTTTTTCGTAACGATTCAAAAGGTGTAGGTATTTCCTAAGAGTTCATAATCAATGTTAGCCCATAAAACGAACTATGCATCTGTAGGAAAGTCAGGGATTATCATCGTAGTCCCATAAAACCAACTGCCTAGCACAAAATTTACATATCCATAGAAACCCGATAAACCGAACCAGACGCCGAACCTATTTGCAAACTGTAAAATAATCCCCCGATAAGCCTTTCAGACATCTTTTAAGCAAATTGTGCTGAAACCCTTTCCTATCTGCGCAACAATATCACGAGCCTGCGATAGTTTTACGGAGTGTTGATCCTATATAGTCAGCATAATGCTACGGTCACTGCTGGACTTAGGCGCAGAATAGTAGTCTACAGAAGGTTAACTCCACGCACACATAGACAAGCTTCGTGTACAGCGAGTGTCCGCGCGACTGGCATTCGGTCAGTCTATTGCCGAGTAGGTACACTTGCACGCCTCTGAGTACACTTGGCTCTGTATTCTAACCAAAAGCTACTACCGCGCGAAAAAGCGATTACGCGATCGTTTATATGAATTTTGACGTGCATACGCGACTTGATTGAGTTCGCCGAGCTGTACCAAACAAGGTACATTGGTTGTCTACATTTTCGTATGGTGTAGGTACATACTAAAGAATATTTTATTTTTCTAGTTTCGCGGAGTTTCTTGCCTGTTCTTCTCCATAGGAACCTACTACTCTTTGGAGTGGGCAACTAGCTTCATCATCTTTCTGACTGACCGACCCCTTGACAATTCAAAAGTGCCTGTAATTGTTTTATTTGAAATAAATGCTTTGTGTTTGAGTCTACCAAATTCTTTTTGGGTAAACAGGTAGAGTATTTTGGTTTTTGACTATCCATACTAAAGTGTCATGAATATCCAGAAAAGAATACTCTAGGTCTGGTTCTATTTAATGTGACTTAAACCCACCCTGAAAATCGCCTTGAAATGGGTGTGCAATGTCCACTCGCTCGTGTCCATGAATGCGTGCGTTTTTGGACGTTGTATGAAGCCGACCTTCTGTATACGCTATTCTGTGACGTTAATAAGTACATTAGATGGGACAGAGCATTACCATAGGAACGATGTCGGTCGGACGTTGGACCGGCTCTGACACTGAAAAGCAGATTTTGTTGAATATTTAACGCTAAGTTTGGAGTTTATCAATCTTTTGGGGAATCAGGTGTTGGTTGGCTCTTTATGTATTTATGTACTCCCTGCTGTTGAGTGTTTAACACTCAACTGCTTTGCTGGAAGTTTCGAAGATTTCTTGTGCAAGTATTCTCGTTGAAGTCGCAGTTATCGTCGTTTGAGATTTACTTGTTGAAGTTTTCTGCAAAGGCGAAGTTTTCATCTTGAACAAAATTGTTACTTCATTAACTGCTACTACTTTCGCCACGTTTAGTTATTTTGGTGATGCTTTTTAGGGTTCCGTAGTAAACAAGGAACCCTTATAGTTTCGCCATGTCCGTCTGTCCGTCTGTCCGCGGCTTAGTGCAGAGACCGTTGGTACTAGAAAGCTGTAATTTGGTATGGATATACATATAAACTCCGCCGACAAAGTGGTAAAAAAAATCGTAAAAAATATTTTTTTTTTAGGCTACCTCCCCTACACCTAAAGTGGGGATGGTTTATTTTTTCTCGTCAATCCCATGGTGTGGGGTATCCTTGGAAAGGTCGTTTAAAAATAATGAGAGTTTGTGGAAACCATTTTTGGATTCAGGGATCCGTTTGCGGAATATTAAGCTTTAAAGTGCAAATTAGAGTATATACATTAGAGTATTAGTATAGAGCCGAGTGTAAGCTAAATGGTTGGGTTTGGATATGTGAAAAAAATCATTCAAAACTATCACCGCTACGTAGGCTCCACAAGTTACAGAGTAATAATTGACCAACTTAAATTTGCAGCTGTAAAAACATGTGCTTCCATACATTCTGTATCGGAGACCAAGTTTTTTAACTACAATGTTAAGTTTGTTTTATAAATTCATCCCAACTACGGAACCCTTCATTGTGCATGGTACGACATGCACTTGGCCGGTTTTCCTTTTCTTAATGAGAAGAATCCTGTGCCATTGCAACGGGACCTGACCACGCATCCTATTTAAAAGCGATCGTCGCGCGAATGAGCGATCATCGCGTCCATATCTCCAGAAGGCGCCCACTGTCGACGCGACGACGCGTTCAAGTTCACAGAACAGAAGGTGACATATGGACGCGAGAATCGCATATTCACGCGACGATCGTTTTTCAAGAGGACGTAGCCTTTAAAGCTGTCTGCGTCAATTTCCACGTAATACCGTTACAAAGGACGAAATGGATTCCTAATTTCATATGCGTGCTTCCATGACGCAAAGATGGAGCCTTAATTAATCCAATAACAGAGTAAGACAAAGCAATCTAACATCTATGTCTTACAAAATAAAGCACTTAAAGCCTTAACATGATATAAAACGTAATTCTCTGCATGAAACACGGTGAGGTCACAGGACATTCGGTCTATATGCAGATCTAGACAGAAAGGCGGCTAGAAACCTACCTAGATCTGAAACATACCGTTAAAATGTTGGAATATGCTAGAGATATAGGGCGGGCTGTACCAAAGCGTCAGTTAACATTTGAAGATTAGACTGGGTTTTAAACGGCTGTTACCTTTGGAACGGGATATTTGAAAACAGCGAAAGGTAACAGAAAATAAAAACTTTTTACAAAAAAAATCAAACCGACTTCCAAAAAAAACACTAAAAAGAGAAAAATAACTTTAATTTCGGAAGGCGGTGTCTTTGCTTTCCAATTTTCGTTTTTTGCCACCGACTTCCGAAATTAAAGTTATTTTTCTCTTTTTAGTGTTTTTTTTGGAAGTCGGTTTGATTTTTTTTGTAAAAAGTTTTTATTTTTCGCTTTTTAGTTGTGGTACCTACCCCACACAAATCCGAATAGCACTACCTGCTATATAAATAACAAAGTAAATAAGGAAATCATCTAGATAAACTAAGTGGGAAAAATACGTAATATTGAAGCTAACTCAAAAACTACGCAAGCAAAGTTAATACAATTTATATGGGACCACCTCGGAAGCATGACCTACCAAACAAAAAAAGAATCATCAAAATCGATTCACAATTGGCGGAGTAATCGAGTAACAAACATACAAAAAAAAAAAAAACATACAGACGAATTGAGAACCTCCTCCTTTTTGAAGAAGTCGGTTAAAAATAAGGATTTCATTTCGTCATCTTTTGAGCCCGTGGTGACTCAAGAGCTAACTGCCCGGGAAGTTACCATGAATAGTTAACCAATCTCCATTAAGAAGAAGATTAATCATGTGTGATCAAGGAACAGAGGGTCGTCGAGGATAACGATGATGGAAAAGTCAAAAACGTATTGGATTGACATACGCAGTCATACTATACGCTACCGAAAAGCTTATGTCAATCCTGTTGAAAGTCGTTGTAGAAAATACAAAACACTTTGAGAGCGATTTTCACTTGTCTTTGCCCTTTTTTTTTTTTTGTGGGTGAAAAGTCATCTAATGACTTCTCCCGCTCTGGGCGGAGCGGAGGGGCGTGTCAGACTTTTACTGACTAAAACCCACCCGTGTTCCTTCAGTTGCCTGTTGACAGGTTCCTGGTATCCCTTTCGGACTTTCCCGCAACCCTGGCAGGGGACTGCAGGCTGAGTTGATGTTGAGGATCTCTGTTTATGTAAAATGATGCAACCGGTACTAACAAGCTGACCGTTACAACACACACGGTTGTTATTTACATTGGTGCCGATTCCCTTGTTCACAAACTAAACTAAATTTAAGTTCAGTGCATCTTTTTCTTTCTATTTCATTATGAAAAGGACAGAAGATAAATTTTAGTTTAGTCCTGTCAAATTAATCAGCGCCTCACGTAAATTGACGTAATTTTAGTAGGCATGTTTTTAATCGCGTCTAAACTTGTTTGGAGTAGTGACAGTTTGACAGGACTAAACTAAAATTTATCATCTGTCCTTTTCATAACGAAATAGAAAGAAAAAGATACACTGAACTTAAATATAGTTTAGTTTGTGAACAACAGAATCAGCAACATTGTCTGTAGTGAAATTAAAGCTGCTCGGTGATGCATTAAGCCGTACACTTGAATGTTACAAGCCTTAGACAAGAGCTTAATTCTAATTTAATAGCATTAGATGGCCGACACAACTCAGAACGGCCTTACCTATGAAACTGCGATATTATAGACCAGTGCCCTGTTAATCAAAACTTACAAGCCTTGTATTACCAAGTGTCATTATTTAGGTCACAGGTAATTATATTTTTAAACTTTTATTCGTGATTTTGTTTATCAATAAAATATTTGTAAGTTACAACTTGTAGAAAATCATAACAAATCCTGAGAGTGTCCGGCGACTCTCTATTCCGTCTTACAAGTTTACAAGTGTCGTGCTTAGTACCGCAATAAATGTTTAAATTAGATTTTCTTTTTTTAAATGTGGTCAAAAGAGAGAGATGGCCTGATGCCCGTGTCCCGGCAGTGGGAACATTATGGTTGATTATGAATATGGAGATGGGCTATGAATTTAACATTCTAGGTAATTTGTGAACGTGTAGACTTGTAACTTTTCATAAACATGGAGGGCATTAATTTTCTCAAGTTTGGAAGTTGGTGTTGTGACCCCGTACCTGATAGCACGTAAAGCCGTTGGTCCTGCACCTGGTCTCTCCCCGGTCGTGTCGGATTGCCGTCCCCTCAGACTATGAGAGTAAAAGAACAGAGAGTGCACCTGTGGTTGCACACACACTTGTGCACTATAATATCTCCTGCGTTCTTGCCTAATCTCCGTTGAGAATGGCCGCCGTGGCCGAAATTCGGTCGGGAGGATGTTTTACGAATAAGCAATCATTTCCTGGGTAAACTGTTACTCTTCATAAGACGCTCGATTACCTACTTACTTACTTATAGACATGGGCGTGGGAAATCATCAATAATGTTCTCTCTGGGCGGAGCGGGAGGACGTGTCAGACTTTTACTGACTAAAACCCACCCGTGTTCCTTCAGTTGCCTGTTGCCAAGGACCCCGGTATCCCTTTCGGACTTTCCCGCAGCCCTGGATCAAGAGTAAATTTATTTATTTGATCTCGCGAGTTCCTCATTATGACATTGTTATGTAAGACATAATTAACAAAACTTACAACAAGTCAAACAACAACAAAACACAGGAAACAAAACAAAAACCGAATGTAACCGTCGTTGATTCAAGATGGCGGCTGTCAGAAGTTGATTGTCACTTTCACTGAGTTTACAACTATGGGAGATAAGCTGTTTGTATACAATGTAACGTTTATAGGGTAATAAATAATATAAGTTGCTTTTCCGAGACGATGTGACGATGTTTTACGAGCTGTGAAACAGAGAGATAAAATTGTGGATTTCAGTGAAAATATAGGAGCATGCAGGAATATAAAATAAAGGAAAGGAAAGATAAAAAGATAGAGTGGAGGTACAGCTAGCAGCCAGCAACAAAATACGACACTTCAGTTTTTAAATCTTAATAATTTAGCAAAATATAATGGTGCCGATTCTCTTGTCACAAAATTCTCTAAACTAAACTAAAAATCACCAAAAATTTAGTTTAGTCCTGTCAAACGATCAAACTCATTCTGAAATAGACTTTAAATGACACAACTTAACTATAATTTATTTTGACAGCACTAAGATGGCAATGAGATTAGTTTAGTGAAAATGCCATTCTGAATTTGACGATTTAAACTAAAATTTTGTCCTATATCAAAAATCCTCTAACTAAATCTGACTATATTTAATCGCGATTAAAAATGTGTGGAATAAAATTAGATGTCATGAACTAAAATTCAAACCAACACCTCGACTTCAGTTACAAAAAACAGTACTGTATTTTTTTATTTTCTTTTGCTTATATCTCGAAAACGGTGTGTCCTATCGCAAACATAATGAAAATTTCGATTCCCTTTAGGACACCCTAAAACCCCTAATTCTCAACATGTTGGTAATTATTTTTTATTTTTTTTTCATTATTTTCTACACAAAAACTGAAACGTTCCATTAAAAACACGTAGAGGCTGCCGTGTATGCGCGCCTCTGGCTCTAAAAAAAACCACGGGGTAGGGAAAACAAGTACCAAGTGGAGGCGCGCGGTTGTCAAATTCGATTTTAGTTGTGTCAAAATAAGTTTTAAATTTAGAGAATTTATTTGGCAGAATAGCTCCAAGATTCCCATAGTCAAAAGTAAGGAATTTTAGTGATAGTTTAGTTCGGTGTACAAGAGAATCGGCACCAATGTATACTTTTATTATTTTTATACACTACACCTACAATGCTAACCTACTTCTTTAAGCACCATTGTTACTAACACCAAAATACTAACAAAATTATGGACTTCGTCTGAAGTAAAGTATTATTAAATTTAATTTAATGTAAGCTTCTTATTTAACTAACAGATTATTAAAATATAAATATAATATCCTAACCAACAAAAACGATTACTTGTTAAGTAATCGTTTTTGTTACTTGTTAAGTAACTAAAATATGGGAAGAATCATGTATATGCGGAGGAATTTTTCAATGTCACATTTTAGTTGTTTAGATAAAGAGACGAAAGAATTCGAAAGAGACGTTTAAAGAATATTATTAGCTCTTAGCTATTCTTTGAAAAGCTAAATCATTTTGGGACTATTTGATGATAATCCATAGTGAAAATGTTAAGGTAATAATGGACCTTTGTTGCAGACCGTGCCTAATTAAAATCAAAAACATTAGAGTGAGAATTAGCACTTTTTCACCGTCGAAAAACACACAACACAGCCCGTAAAAGCCCTTTTAAGACCTTCAAAACTTCAAAACAAGATGCGATCACTTGTCTTTTAGGTCTGTTTGTACGGACACTTCGATCATTTCGTCCTTGACTGGCCAGAGGGCCTAGACAAGTGACAATCGCTTCGAAAGCGTTTCGTATTTCTACAACGACTTTCAACAGGATTGACGTAAGCTTTTCGATAGCATAAGTCAGTCCTATAAAATTTTTGCCTTTTCCATCATCGTTATCGCTGGTACAATGTCACTTTGTCTAGGAAGCCCTAGACAAAGTGACATTCTGAATCACACGTGACATCTTCATTTGAAAGTCGTTGTAGAAATACGAAGCTTTCGAAGCGATTGTTACTTGTCTAGGCACAGGTCACTAACGTGCGGCCTACCGTACCTAAGATAATGACGCAATAAAACAGTTATATATATCTATTGATTGTTCCTCAACCAAACTCCTAAGCGCTCAATTGGTTAAAACATTTAAAAATCGAACCACAAATCAACAACCACACTAATTGCTTGTTCAGTCATGAGCGATTTGTTCGAACAACCTCATTCAAATACAGTTATTGGCCGACAAACATTCGTAATATCGTTTGTGGATGCTCTATGGCTACGGAATACGATAAACGTAGAATACATGCGGGTGTCAAATGGAAGGTAATTTAGCAGAGGGTCAATCCTACTATTAATATTATAAATGTGAAAGTTTGTGTGTTTGGATATTTGTTACTCAATCACGTAAAAACGGCTGAATGGATTTGGATGAAATTTGGCAAACAGATAGTTTATAACCTGGATTAACACATTTTATCCCGATATTCCCACGGGATCGAGACTTACGCGGGTGAAACCGCGGGGCGCAGCTAGTATATACATAAGTATATGAATTTGGCAGCTAACTAAAGGTGACAAAAATATATTTTGTGTATTTTATTATTTCTTACTAGGGGTAGAGAAGCACAGCAAAAGTCACTCCCAATTAAAAATCCAAATAATCCCAAACAAAAATGAATAAAGTCGTACCAAAAACGACAATGTTCTGCTAAAAGATTAAAATTTCGGTGTTCTCTGGTCGAAATAGTGTCAGTTTGGTACCCAAAGAGCACTGGATTAAGCCTTTAATTAGGAAGCTTACAATTACGAAATAACAATCACTTGTTATTGCACTGAGCAGTGGTGGCCCAGTGGTAACGGTCACGACTTACGAGTTGTAGGTCGTAGGTTCGAGCCCTGACAGGCGCTTTACTTTGTGTAAATTATTTCATCGCCACTGCTCTCAAAACGGTGAAGGAAAACATCGTGAGGAAACCGGCATGTCCTAGAACCAAAAATTCGAAGACATTTGACATCTACCAACCCGCACTGGGCCCGCGTGGTGGATTACGGCCCGCTCCCTCTCACAGAGAGGAGGCCTGTGTCCCAGCAGTGGGAACATTATAGGCTGATTATGCTAAGCACTTGTTATTGTTTTAGGTACAGTACTAATTTCTTTTAGACTGAAAACTGTAGGTATTGATTTTTGCGTTTTATAAAATACTTTCAGGTTTCAGTAAGAAGCTCTACGGTTAATTAACGGGACGTTTTTCCCTTGATTTATTTAAAAAAAATACAATAGACGTAGGTATATTTAGTAACATATTCCGCTTAACTATTCTTCAAGAGTCATAAAAACGATGTAAAAATCGACACGTGTTTCATCTCTCAACGAGGCATCCTCAGGATGAAGATTGACCAGTCGCAAACCAGAACACGACGTGTTGCCACTCCGAGAGCTGGACGCAGAGTGAAAACAAACGTAGGTTACTAAATATATCTACGTCTATTGTACTTTTTATTGGATTTCCGCAAAGTGACGCCTGAATCTATTAACTATTTTATTTTATTTTATTACGAATTTTTAAAACCTATGAAGGTTTCAAACCAATGGGAATTGAATTTTTCTTCAAAACTCTCGGATTGTGATTGAAAATATCTTACGCAATTAGGGTGCTGAACGACTAGGTAACATTCAACTTTATCTTTAGTACCTGAAGGCCAACCCATTTACTTAAAACAATTTAAACAGAAACCCGCAGATTTCCTGATACAATTCTTCTACCAACTTCTATAGTTTTACACTAAACAATAGAGTTTCCTATCCGTTTCGTAACACTTAGGAAGTGCTACAAAAAGAACTTAACAATACCAGTTAGGGTGCCTCCATTGTGACAAGCGGAAGCGATAAGCGGGAGGCCTAGTAGCGGGCGGTGATTTTTATATTATATGAAAACACACCCGCTAAGTACCCTCTAAATTAATACTGCAATCTCTGATTGCTGCAGTCGAATGATCTCGTGTCGAAGTGCCAATAATTCGACTTTGGTATCACAATATCGAAATGTCAAAGTGAAGTGGTAAATTCTGGTACAACCAACACAACAATCTCAGTGACAATCAATGTCAAAAAATTGTTAAGATGAGAAACTTAATCCAAGAATTGGGTATCTACTTCATGGATTGATTATGCTATCTTCTACTTCTCCTAATAAATTGAATACCAATATTAGATGACAATAATTCGATCTGTTGTATTATTCTGTAAAAATCTCACCGTGAAAACTTATGTGAAGAGAGCTTGAAGTGAACTGTCACCGCCTTAGGATCAGTAGGTATCGATGACAATGACAGCTCACTCCACGCTCACTTCACATAAGTTTTCACGGTGAGATGGTTATAGAATAGCAATGCTGGATGGATGAATAGCCCGCGGCCCGCCACCGCCCTAGGCTCCGCACTATGGTCGAGGCTTTAGACTTAAATCTATAACGAATGAAGGTAACCTGCCGTGGGACTGTTAACTATTATATCTTCGCGTCTCGTGGGGGTAGGCAGTTATATAAGTATCGAGAATGGTAGTATGGTTTATATGGGAACTATACTTAGTTGCGAGTTCGTTTGAATATAAAAGGCATGGCCAATGGGTTGTACATCCTTTCTTAGGGCTCTATAATATATGTTATTTCAAGTTTCAAATCTACAGTGGTTTAAGTTTTCATTTTTCAGACAGTCAATAATAGGAAAGAAAAGAAAACTAAGTATTTTTGTCACCGAACTGTTTTAGCATACATAGCATAATCAGCCTATAATGTTCCCACTGCTGGGACACAGGCCACCTCTCTGTGAGAGGGAGCGGACCGTAATCCACCACGCGGGCCCAGTGCGGGTTGGTAGATCTTCGAATTTTTGTTTCTAGGACATGCCGGTTTCCTCACGATATTTTCCTTCACCGTTTTGAGAGCAGTGGCGATGAAATAATTTACACAAAGTGAAGCGCCTGTCAGGGTTCGAACCTACGACCTACAACTCGTAAGTCGTGGCCGTTACCACTGGGCCACCACTGCTCCACCGAACTGTTTTATTGATAAAAAAAGTAGGAATGATTTGGTTACAACTCTAATTATTATGTTACGGATCTTTCTGAGATAAAAATCATCATCATCTGCCTAGCCTTTTTCCAACTATGTTAGGGTCGGCTTCCAGTCTAACCAGCTTAATACCAGTATTTTACTATAACTGGGTTGTGACCTTCACAGCCCAGTTACTGGGTAACACGATACCCCTTCGTTCCTTCGTTCTGAGATAAAACTACTGGGTTAGTAATTAAAAATAAATCTAAAAAAAAAAACAATAAAGCAATAGAGTAAAGTAGCCAGGGTCATGAGCTTTCAAAGAAAATGAAAATCGTGGTGAAAGTATTATGGCGATTAATCCCGAATATTATCGTCAATTTTAGTTGTATTTTTCAACAATACCATACCAAAATAAATTATCTATACCGAATTCTTTGCGATTCCCAACAATAATGTTTCCTTGATAAAATTGTGTGAAAATCTGGAAAACATGTCCGCACTCCGCACATTTACCATTTCTATACAAAATGGAACCGTCTGTGCGTCACAATAAGCTGTCTGTCACAGTAACATACGGTTCTACGAAATAAATGTGGTCACAGAAAATGTACTACAATGTGATGTTCATCCTTGTTCGTGAAGAAAAGACTTAAGAGGAAATAGGGTCGGTCTTTTCTCCATACAAAAAAGTCTTAATTCGAGGTTCGGCTCTCGTCTATTTCCTCCTCCAATAATATACCAATTTGAAAGATATTTTATAAATTGAGAAGGATATTTACTGTGTTTTTTTCATCATTAATAGTTGTCAAATTTATACAATAGGCCTCTATTTACTGTGCCCTTCTGTTTTTTTTTTCATTAATAGTTGTCAAAGTACAATAGGCCTCTGATGATAGCTCGTCTAAACAGGCAATTTTGAGCATTTTCTGAGGGTACTAGTGCTTCTACAGATAATGTATCATCAAAACGGAAAACATAAGGGCATAGAACTAGTTGATATTTATTTTACTGTAAAAATCATTGCTCTAAGGTCATAAACCAGAGAGAAAACAGGCGAGCGCATTTGTACGGGAAGGGGACCGACCCTATTTCCTTTTAACACGGAGGTGTAGACATTGAGAATAATGTTCAGAATAAACTAGACTTTGCGTTAGATAAAAGACTGTATAGGAACATGCCACATATCTTCGTGTCCGGCTGTGTGACCGCGTTGTTCTCCTAAACTACGCAACGGATTTTGATGCGACTTTCACCATCATTAGGAGAATTTATTCCGGAAGGTTTATGTGTATATTACGTTCATATTAAACTTATATACAGACTTACTTATAATAAAGAAATCTTGATGTTTTGTTAAGTCATAAAAACCATGTGAAGCACGGTAGGTAAGTATAATATTCACGCTTCCGGTCGTGATTCAGTCCATGGTCGGAAGCGAAAACGCGTGATGCTGTTGCCTCTTTTTGCGAGGAGGTAATGCATGCAAAGGAGGCGGCGGAGAGGGAGAGAGAGCATACCTCTCACCCGCACCAGAAGAGCAGCCGGGCGTCGACGGGCGCTTAATGATCTCCGGCCACCATAAGGAGAGGCCTGCGGGCGGCGAAATTGGGGGCTGTGTCGTTGCCAGAGCAGTCAGGTCCAAAGAGGTGGCACGCCGAAAATCATGCGTGCCTTTATAGGAGGACGTGCGGTCGTGGGATCGGCCGCATTTTGTGATGGGGCCCGCTAGGCATGGCGGGCTGATACCAGTCGGGGGTGCGGCGAATGTACAAGTATCTCGGGCCCCCGACTCATGGTAGAAGTAGGAACAGTGGGGTTTTAGTCGGTAGGAGTCCGACATAACATCCATGAGGATTACCCCACGGAAAAAAAAAGGTTAGTATAATTTCAACATGGATGTTGCAACCATATTGTATATGTCATCCCGCGGGGTTTAACAAATGAAATTACTAATTTTATTTTTTTTAGTTATTTCGTGCTCCTATCAGTAAATGAATTTTAGATTTTTATTTAGTAAAATCATGTAAAAACTGAAAAGATTGGAATGAAAGCCGACCGCCGATGAGAACAAAAAAAAAAAACGAAGTACTTACTATATATTGAAAATACATGGTATAAAAACTGCTGAAATATTTTCTATTGTTGGCTCCGAACAAACGTCTTTCAGGACCGAAAATTACGTTGTGTACTCAGGGCTGATTTTTCCAACACCAGATATCTTTATCCGAGGAATCAATTTGAATTACTGACAGATTTTCCATACAAAAACTGACGTCAATTTTATTCCACGGATAAAAGATATCAGGAGGGCAATTCCCGTATTTTTAAGAACTTTCGCATTAAAGCTTTGGTTTCGTAAGAAAGCGGTGAACGCCGTCACAAAACAGAACGTCAAATCGAATGTCTGTAAACTCAAATTAGGCTGATATGTGCAACGAAGACAAAACCTATGGAAATAATTCGTTTAAAAGCCAATTTTGGCACAGTGGGAGGGATCGGTATCCTGAACAACATATTAAAACTACTGATGGCTGGGGGCGCCGCGAGGGCGAGGGCGAGGGCGAGGGGTAGGGGGTAGGTGGGGTTTAAAGGTCCTTTTTTCAGTTTTTCATTAATAACTTGAAAACTGCAGCCTATAGCAAAAAAATATCGGAGACTAAAATTAATCTACATTAAATTCTCTACGAAAAAGTAATTCACACTTTTTTGCTGGGATCAGTAATTAAGGATATTATATCTCTATGAATTAAGGAGATAATGGAGCACCGTTAATTATGATCAATTAAACACATTATTATTATTACTAAAAGACCCACAATTCTCAGTCTAATCACTAAATAAATAGTAAGTAATAATAATAGTAATAGTAGTAATAATAGTAGTAGTCGTCTAAATAAATAGTTAACGAAATTGCCATTTGCAAACCGCGTCCTATTAATATAAGCGATCAACGCGCTAATACGCGATTGGTCGCGCACTTATGTCACTTTTTGGTTGGAAAACCGGAAAGCGCCCTCTGTCGGCGCGACCACGCATTCAGGTTCACTGAACAAAAAGTTCAAATGATCGTGTATTCGCGTGACAATCGAATTGTTTCTTGTAATCCCTAAGGTAAAACTTATCAATATGTAACCAAAGAGCTGTTGAAGCTTGAAAGTCCTGAGTGAACTTATTAATTATACAGTAACAGATCTTCTAACTTGAGTGTAAACGTGTAAAGTATTCTTAAGGGTGCGTTTACATTGGGCGATACTTGTGTCGGGTACTTGCTTCTATACCCCATTTTAAATAAGATTAGACATTTAAATAAACCTTTTTTACAGTCCGTTTAACCGATTTTGACTTCTATTGCGTTGGTGGCATGACAGTTGCAGTAGACAGTTGGTATTGTGTAACCTTTTTTGCTTTTAATGCACCCCTATGCCTACGGTATAGAAGTCAAAATCGGCTGAACGGACTGTATCCTACAGGTTTGTTTGAATGTCTAATCTTATTTCAAATGGAGTATAGGATTTATGCACAGTGGGAAGTTAAGATGGTTCTTGAACATTTTTTTTCCTTTTAGTAACTGATTTATGGTATTCATAATTATAACAATGTAGCCTATCAGCTAATAAGACAACTTAAACCACTAAAATTAAGAAACGTCCAATAATGTCTTACGTTTCTCAAACTCAAACTCAAAGCATTTATTTCAATTAAACCGTTTACAGGCACTTTTGAATTGTCAAGGAGTCAGTCAGTCAGAAATATGAAGCTAGTTGCCCATTCCGTTTTTATTTCATGTTAAGGGGATGATATTTGATTCACGTTTTGTTTATAATAGTAACCATTTGCACTAAAGTATGATTAACTATAATGGAGAAATGTGAAAAGATTACAATTATTTATATACCTACAAATAAATCTAATCTTTTCAGGAAAGGAAAACTGCGTTTAGCGATTTTCAATACAAGTAATTTTGTATGACAAAAAAAATTGCGTGTATTTTTGCGGTAATGATTAGACTGTACGCAATTTTATCCCTGCCAAGAGCATTGGTATCGGGTTAGTCATTACTGGAATGACATGTCAATACTCTCCAATGTAAACGGACCTCCATACCAAGTATAAGTTACAGCACACCCCCAAAATTGCGACCATTAACGAAATTCAGTAGACACCAACAATTTTGCGGCCCAATAATCGATATCGCCCGCAAAGCCAACCCAAAATCTACCTTAGTGTGACGTCTTAAAGTTGATTTTCAAATGGAGGGTAGTTTCTGAACAATTTATCACTTGAGGACATTACTCAGGGGCTTGCTATCATATCTGGAAGATAAGGTGAGGAGACGCTTCATTTTATTACGAATATGGGGTAGGCAGAAGTCGCTCGTAATTTTAATGCTTCATAATATTTCGCGAACGAAAGAGATCTTTGCATTTTGGGCAGGTTTTTCATGCTATTGAACACCGACTTGTTTCCGAAGCCTGGCTGTTTGATCAAATTACTTGTTCGTCTATGGTCCACATAAGGCCCGCAATAGCAACAAAAGTTTTTAGCACTGTGACTATTACCTATCAATCTGGATCTGCCTAGCCGTTTTGGTCGGCTTCCAGTCCAACTGGATGCAGCTGAATACCAGTATTTTACATGGAGCGACTGCCTCTCTGACCTCCACAACCTAGGAACTGGGTAATACGATACCCCTTGGTAAGACTGGTTGTCAGACTTTCGGGCTTCTGACGACTCGTAAAGACTGTAATAGATCCACAAATGACAGCCGGGACCAACGGCTTTACGTGCTTTCCGAGGCACGGAGGACTCTCGATATGTGAAAATGGTCACCCATCCATGGACCTACCCCGGCAAGCGTAGCTTAACCTGATGGATTGACGCAAGCGGCTATTATTACTTAGCCACGAGCTCCTCGTCCTCCTTTTTATAAACCTGAATCATTGAGCAAAATATTCTTAAAATCTAAACCGCTATAGAGTATTAACATTTTTCATTAAGATTTTACATGCAAATGCTGTTTTTTTTATCTTTTTGCCTTTATTTAGTTGATAGGTAATAGTCCGGCTGTCATTTGTGGATCTTTGACAGTCGTTACGAGACGTCAGAACAAGCCCGAAAGTCAACCAGTCTTACCAAGGGGTATCGTATTACCCAGTGGCTGGGTTGTGGAGATCAGATAGGCAGTCGCTCCATGTAAAATACTGGCATTCAGCTGCATCCGGTTAGACTGGAAGCTGACCCCAACACAGTTGGGAAAAGGGTAGGCAGATTGATTGATTCAGGTTTATAAAAAACATGCGGGGCAGTCTTTGGGGACTACCGATATAAGTGAAAACTAAGTAACTCATGAAAACACAGTAAACTTACTTATAGCTCATGGGAAGCTTGCGGTGTCGATGACGCGAGTTCCATGATTTTTGTTCATCCAAAAAAACTTTTTACAAAAAAAAAACTTTTTTAGTGTTTTTTTTGGAAGTCGGTTGTTTTTTTTGTTGTAAAAAGTTTTTTTTTTTTCACTTTTTAGTTGTGGTACCTACCCCACACAAATCCGAATACCACTACCTGCTATGTAAATAACAGTGAAGGAGTCAAACAGGATATCGTCTAGATAAAACTAAGTGGGAAAAATACGTAATATTGAAGCTAACCCAAAAATTGCGCAAGCAAAGTTAATAAAATTTATATGGGACCACCTCGGAAGCATGACCTACCAAACAAAAAAAGAATTATCAAAATCGATTCATAATTGGCGGAGTAATCGCGTAAAAAACATACAAAAAAAAAAAAAAACATACATACGAATTGAGGACCTTTTTGAAGAAGTCGGTTAAAAAGTGCTCAACGCGCCTAAAGAAGTTTTCACTTCAAAAACTGAAGTGTTAATTGACATCTTTTGCTGATCACACCTACTACACCTCTCCCTGTCTACCCCTTCGAGGAGTAGAAGCGTGATGTTAGCACAGGCTGTATCTTCCAGACATTTTCCTTAAACAACATTTTAGTACTTTATTTCAAGTCAAAGTAACCATTTCCTGCCAACAAAATGTAGGAGTTGCTTGTCATCTTTTGCTAATCTTCGACGTCAGTTAAGAAAAAAGTTTTCTGAATGAAGTAGGTACCATAAAGTAGAAAGTTATCTCTTAAGGATTGTTCAAACTGAGGCGAATCCCGCCCGAGACGCGAGAAGGGACAGTGTACGTCATTTATGTTAATGATTAGGAAGTCACGCGAACGTTTACGCCAGATTTTTATTATTTTAAATCCTCCATTCATACCAGTTAGTCACGTAAAATGTCCACCTTAGGGATGAAGTGCGGAAACCAAACCCCTAGCATAGAACATAGATACCAGGTTTTTTTTTCCTAGCCTACGCTGTGCCACTCCTGGGCAAAGGCCCCCCTCCACTCCTTCCACCTCTCGCGAGCCCGCGCGTCCTCTTTCCAGTTTTGATGGAACCTATCCAGCTCGTCCCGCCATCTCCTACGTGGTCTGCCGCGACCCCGTCTCACTGTCTCAGGGCACCAGTTCTGTGATATTTGGGCCCACAGTTTGTCCGGCATGCGGCAGACGTGTCCTGCCCAGTCCCATTTAAGTTGGGCAGCCTTTTGAGCCACGTCAGCTATCTTTGTTTAGTTGACACAATCGGAGCGAACGAATTTTGTCCCGCATCCCGCGCGGGATACGCCTCAGTTTGACCAGAGCTTTATGCCACCGTTTCTCCGAAAAGATTGTAAAAAAGATCTTTGTGAGCGCCAAAATTGTTTGTAAGATAATTGAATAGGATTATATCAGCGAAAACCAGCAGCTTTCAGCTTTTTCCTTTGATGTATCGCAGTCAAAAGAAAAAAGAACCTCATCTTTCATTGTTGACGTTTCTGTTCAATGACCTGTAAGGGTCATCATCCTCTGGTTCACAATTTATTTGAGGTCGGCGTAGTGGGTTTTTTGTTCCATACTTTAAGGGGCGTCCATCTTAGTATGTATCAACTCCACTCCTTTAGTTTTCCACACAACTTTTTCACTTTTTTTACATAATAGACTAGAATATATTTATTTGCTGTAAAGTCTCGTGCAGACTGGCGTGACGCGACAGTGCGACGGGACTCTAACAAAACAATTTGTAAGAAATCTTCACGGTATAACAATTACCGGTGTCGCCTCGCGATTATTTCATGAAATCGTCATTCACTTATATGAGCTTAGAGAGTTATATTACTGATTCTAATGATTAAAATTCTGTAAATCCATATTTGTTAGGGTCGCAAATTATATTTAGATCAACATACAACCTGATACTGCAAAAATTGCAAAAACAACATACAAATTGCAAAAATGTAAGAAAATTTTAATTTCGCTGGCGAAATGTGGGTGTACTATAGGTGCACCTTTGCCTAACCTATCGGAAAATACAGGCCTGATTTTGTTTGTTAGAATTGTCTTTCAGTTTAATCCAAACACGACGTAACATCAATATTCTCCACTACCTACATCGTAAGCAATACATAAAGACATTACAAAACTGGACTGAAAGTCATCAGACTTTTGCCTCAGATTACTTTCTGGCTCCCGCCTACCCGAAACTTCTGTAGATACTTGGATGACACCCGGGACCGACTGCGACGGTTCAACGAACTCTCTGAGGCATGGAAAATAAAATTCTCATTCATAATTATCGTGTAAACTTCATTTCAGATGTAAAATCACGCCTGCATTCTGGGAAGGGAATGCAGAAGAAATATTAGTACATTTGGCCAGTTGTATACACACGGCTACACATCAAGCTATAAATTTCCAGTTTATGCTGATCTCGTATTGTGTAGGATTTCCGTACAATGCGAGGTCAGCTTATACTGGAAATATATAGCTTGATGTGTAGCCGTGTGTACCTAAAGGTCTAGGTACCTACTTGTGGCGGCATCGACAATTCTACATGCGTACATTTCATACAATATTCATTGGAGAGCCCTAAAAATGTGAAGCATGGTACATACCTTTGTGGCTTAGAAGCATAGGAATGCAATGTATTCGTAAAATATATTTGACAGTAAATGTGAATGAGATGAGCGTGGGCATAAAATGAGGGTTCCCAAAATTCTCGGTAGCAGCCTTCGGAGTCTTTTATGCCCGGTTAAGGCCCTACACTACCTCGAAGTTTATCTCGTTCGCACCATAACGAGAAGGAGTGGGGTGCTGGCGGCTCTCAAGCCTCGAATAGTTTAGGTAATTGCTTTTTACGGTGAAAATAATGGTAATTTAAAAAAAAAAAAAAAGCCATAATACCTGCTTTATAGTGAGTTCAGTTATTATGTAAAGTTTCATAATCTAATTTGAAGTATTTTTTGAATAACAACGGTTTATAGTTCGGTTTAGAGGTAACTTTGGATTTTTTAATATCGAGAAAAATAAAATATGATATAATAGTAATCTTGTTTTCGCCAAACATAGGACCTAGAACCAATCTTCAACTTTAACATTATATATTTATTTCAAAATTCTAGCTCGTGCAAACAACTAGCGTTTTTCCTCATCTGGTTTAAAAAAAATCCCGTGGGGCCAAGATTTTTTTTTGGGGCCTGAGATGGTAGCATAATTATGACCCCTCCTATCCGCCATTTTCATTTGGCATACGATGCACCAAACACCCTGTAAAACGATCATTTTTTCACAATAGTCAAATGCTTGGTAATAAACCTTCTAAACCATCACAATAATTACCAACAATAACATTCTTTAATAAAGATCTCTATAAGCGAGAGAACCCATTACATCAATAATCGCGACAATAGAGGGCCGCTCGTAAAAACCGAATATTACCGGATAATACCGATTTCTTTGCTAAGATAAATTATCGGATATTTTTTTATTACGATGGAGTTCGTTTTATTGGAGCATTTATAACTTCTATTTAAGGCTACGTCAGAGAATATTACTGTCCCAAATAAAATAAAATATGACGTAAAATACTTGATATTTAATTTAGTAAAGGGTCTATATTGTGAGAAGTAGGTACATTGTGAGAAGTGGACATTTTGCGACCAGTTGACATTTTGAGACGATAAAGAATCCTATAATGTCACGCAGTTTTCAAGAAAAAGGTCTGACACAGACAGGCAGATATAGGTGTCCCTTGTACACAAACTAAACTAAATTTAAGTTCAGTGCATCTTTTTCTTTCTATTTCATTATGAAAAGGACAGAAGATAAATTTTAGTTTAGTCCTGTCAAATTAATCAGCGCCTGACATAAATTGACGTAATTTTAGTAGGGAAGTTTTTAATCGCGTCTAAACTTGTTTGGAGTAGTGACAGTTTGACAGGACTAAACTAAAATTGATCTTCTGTCCTTTTCTTAATGAAATAGAAAGAAAAAGATGCACTGAACTTAAATTTAGTTTAGTTTGTGAACAAGGGAATCGGCACCATTCACATAAATAGGGATGCGCCTTACGTAAATTACTTACGTAATAACAATGCGTCTCTTATTAACAATTCACACACAATTTACTCATTAGCATTTAATAGAAACCAAACACACTGCGACCTCTTCGGAGCCTAACCTCTTGAAGCACCCTGAGCACTGATTGTTGAAAAGACATTCACAATTTACCGCCATTGTGTAAATCAGCCTCACCATCTACCGCCATTATTGTTAGGGCAGCCCTTAACCCGGATAGAGCCTTGGCCTAAATAGCCGGACGCGGAGCTGAGAATGATGGCTTTGCAAGAGCATAGCACTTGTCGTTGGAGTATGCTCATATTGTACATGTTTTATATTTGAATCTAACTTTTTAGGGTTCCGTACCCAAAGGGTAAAACGGGACCCTATTACTAAAGCTCCGCTGTCTGTCTGTCCGTCTGTCACTAGGCTGTATCTCATGAACCGTGATAGTTAGACAGGTGAAATTTTCACAGATGATGTATTTCTGTTGCCGCTTTATAAACCAATACTAAAAAACAGAAAAAAAAATTAAGGGGGCTACAATAAGCGTGTTTTTTTTCTGTTTACATAATATATGTCGGAGCACCGGAAACGTCAACTAGAGTAACCTATTTGGGTGAGGTCAATATAGGAAGTGGCAACACTGGGTTGAAAGCGGTAACACTGGATTGACGGCTGTCGATGGGCTGTTGACAACCGCCTGGTTGGCTGACAACAGGAAGATTATTAGATGTGCCTTGATTATGAGACGACGGAGCGGACGGAACGTATTGGTTGGTCAAGACGCCCTTGCGAGAGAATCCCTTTGCCATCGTATGTTGAATTCACCGCGTTTCCCAAATATGGTTGCGTCCACCTAGTTTCGGGACATTATTGCAAATTGTTGCACTGTAGCGCCTCAATAGACGCATGTACAAAGAGCTTTGAATTTGATTTAGATTACCTATCCAGCATAGCCAACCACTCTGATAACGAGGAGACTGAAATGCCTTCGTTATATAGATAATGGTATGGAACCCTTCGTGCGCGAGTCCGACTCGCACTAGGCTTTTTTTCATTCTCTTTTCTATTTTATATATAACTAGGTTCTGTGCCTTTGTCCTCGTGAAATTTCCCGCTTCGCACCCATCCGCTCTTACTTCTGTACGAGTCATGTATCGTACATCGCACGCGCGCATTACATAGATCAGCAGTTTTCCGGCGCCTTACACAAATTATATTGTAACGAGTACACAATTAGCGTTCATAGTCAGCTGTACTCATTCACACAACATTCATTTAGCACGGTACTTGCCCGTGGTCCCCAAGTCTAGTTCCCCTTGGGGTACCACGAGCAAATATTTTTGCCCGTGGAACCCCCTGAATAACAATCTTCTTATTAAATATATTTATATTGCCCGTGATACCCCATCTCAAATATTTTGATTTGACATTAAAAAAACATTTAAAAACGTGGTAGTTAAATATATTCAATAAACCTTCATCTTTGGCAATCCGTGACTTATCATTTCAAGCTATCATCCAAGGTTTATTTGGTCCTTCGAGCCGGATATCAACCAGTGCCCTATGGATTCGTTCGTTTTCCTTCGTTTACACTTAGTTCGTTCTTTTTTTCTTTTTGCTGGCTTACCTTTGGCTCAAGAATCGAGCTACCAAACGCAAAAATAATTTTTCAAATCCGACTGTAGATTCAGATTAGCGCAATCAAATAAACAAATAAGAAAACATTGAAGATAGATTGCGATTGTAATTGGTTGTTTACCTTATTGTGTCTTAGTCACTGGGTTGTGGAGGTCAGATAGGTATTCAGCTGTATCCGGTTAGACTGAAAGCCAACCCCAAAATAGGCAAATGATATTGTCAACCGTCAGTTAAATAAAGTAAAATATATTACTTATGTATATTTTTTTCAATGCAAAATGTCTGTTGGGTTTTTACTATGTGACTGAAAACTTCGTAAATATTTATGATTTAATAATTTCTCGTGGCAAGATGGGTCAGTGACAACTGGGCCCGTGTGAACTCAACCCGAATAATAATACCAGATATTTTACACCCGATTACGTGGTTTGCATTGAGTATTCAATTACCAACGAATGAGGTCTCCGTTTAATAATAAATGAGAAAATATTATAGTAAAACACAAATTATAGTTATCAAAATATTCCATGAAATTTTCACAGTAAAAATGTCAGTTTACTTTTAATTTGTTCGAAATACCCCTGGGATAGTTCAACCGTAATTAGAAGCATTTAATAAAATGGTGTTTTGATGACGAATGAAAACTTTTAGCCATCATTATTAGACATAACATCACGCCTGTAAGAAAGAAAGAAAGAAAAATGCGTTTATTGGCATTTTAACAGAAAAATACACCTTAAAACTATACAAACAGAAACAATCAATAAAATGCCAAAAGGGCCTCAGCTCAGCATACTGTCAGATGGCAACACAAAGTGTACCACCTGACGCTGATTTTCAGCTGCAACCCACGAGTGTCATACGCTAGAATAATATACGTAATAAATAAATAAATAAAAAACTGATTTATTAGATAGAAGATACCGCATATAAACTAGATACTACTACTATAACTAAACTGATATATAAGATAGAAGATACAATATATAAAAATACCTAATAATTGTGAATGTTTATAAATAAAATATAATATTTAAAATGGCAACATTCCGTTTAGCCGGCATGGACTCGCACGCCGCCGGCTTAGAAAAATCTGTGCGCAAAGGCTGTCAAAAATAAATTATTAATTTGTCTGACGTTTTCAACGTTTTGACATCTGGTTACATAAATTAGACGCAATACATTAATGATGGAATTCATGTGATAACAAAGAATGTGTTGGGTGATTGTGTAAGTATTATTCTTTTCCTAAACAGTGTTTGTTGAGATTTCTGGGGGATGGTGTAGATGATAGCTCGGTAATTTATCCTTTATAGGATGGAATATATGGGGTTAAATAAGAGACATGAGATCAAAAAACAGATTAATGACAAAATGGTAAGTAGTTAATTATATTTATATTAGAATTTTATGCACTGTGATTGAAATTAATTTTATTACTATTTGAATAACAAATTAAATTAGATTGGTTAATTATTTGAATTAGGATATATTTTTATCAAGGAACTATACTTGACAAACCGAAGTGAGCTACAGTAGATTAATTAAGTTTCTAAATGTAAATTACAGAAACGAGATGGTGTTCCTAAGTTTATGGGATCTGTAATCCCCGAAGGATTAGACAGAGGTACACCTACACCCACATTTCGCACATTTATGTTTCAGTCGCATGTAATAGGGGAGGGTATTGGCATCAACCAAGCATAAATCCAAACTCCGAGCTACTGCTGTGTTACTGAGAAATTCCTGAAAGGAAAACCCAATTTTGCCTGACCTGGGAATCGAAGCCACATGTTCAGCGGTAGCACTTGCAACCACTAGACCAACGAGAGTCTGAAATCTGTCTTAAATATGCTTTAACATAAAATTGCTGTTAGGTTCATGGTCCTTCGAGACGAATCTTCTATTATTATGTAAATCAGAATCTTTCTGCGATTATAATAATTATGTACTAAAATAAACCACATATTACGCAAAAAAAATATTTAAAATAGAGAAGTTAAAATTATAGTTTTAATTAACTATTATATTATAAATACATACATTCGATTTCGATTCGATTTCAAGAACAAAAATAAATCAATAACAAAACATTCATTTTTTCACATTCACATTAACTTCAAAATAAAGCAATGAACATGGATTAACAATTTTCTCGAAAGTAGAATGTATTGTCGCACATACTTAGCCGACTGCGTTACATAAGTGAGGTTATGCACGCGATGCCAATGCTCTGTGACAAGAAGTAGAAAAATGTGTGTATTTGTATTGACAGAACAATGTAATGAGTTTATTGTAGGTGACAAAATGGTGGAAAGAAATCCATAGGTACGATCCATTTGTTTACATTTTTATAAGACGATGTTTACACTTTCGGAATAGACCATACTTTTTTATTTATTATCCAATTATAAAGGGTGGCCTATCCCATAAAATAATAAAGAAAATAAATTATAAAAGTTAAAGTAGTATAAAGTGTAAATAAATCCTCTTGAAGTCTTAATCCTAACTATAACGAGATGGCTTAAAACTTAAGAGACGGGCTTATTTTCTCTTTTATATTTTTTTAGGTACTTAAGCCCAGTTTTTAGGGTTCTATACCCAAAGGGTGCCTAAAGGAACCCTATTACTAAGCCTCCGCTGTCCGTACGTGCGTCCGTCCGTATTTCTGTCAACGGGCTGTATCTCATAAACCATTATAGGTAGACAGTTGAAATTTTCACAGATTGTGTATTTCTATTGCTGCTATAATAATAAATAATAAAAAATAAAAAATGTGTTTCTTTTTGGCGTTTTTGCTTTATATCGTACGGTGGCCAAGAGCGAGTCTTGGCCGGGTACTTACAAAAAAATACATCATTTAATTTTATTTTATTTAAATATTTACTTGATTCTGTTTTAAAGATATCCTGAAATATATGTTTTAAAGAATATTAATTGATATCGCAAATAAACGTATTTTCTTTTTTTCTTTCTATCCTATCCTACTAATATTATAAATGTGAAAGTTTGTGTGTTTGGATGTTTGTTACTCAATCACGCAAAAAGGGCTGAATGGATTTGGATGGAATTTGGCAAACAGATAGTTTATAACCTGAATTAACACATAGGATACTTTTTATTCCGATATTCCCACGGGATCGAGACTTACGCGGGTGAAACCGCGGGACGCAGCTAGTATCTTAATACATTTCGGTAAAAAAGGTACGTCCTTCAAAAAAAAGAAACTTTCTCATAACAAAGTCACAGTGCCATAATGTGCCGAAAATGAAACGGAAGAAAAATGTATAAAAGATTTCCATCAAAATTTCAATATCTAAGACATTTCAATATCCTGTGAATATCATTAAGTGTCAAACTGCTTCTTATCGGGCCCGTTTTCACTGAAACTAGGCGACAACTAAATGAACCCCTGATGAAAAGCCAGCTGTTGGATTTTCAACATTCAGCGCTGAGCTAAACGTTGAAAATCCAACTGCGCTATATTTTATATTCGGTATTCAAATCCGTTTCCAAATTGATTGTTAATACCACTTAAGAAATATCAACTCTATGCGAGGTGAGAATTAAGTTGATTTCAGAATGACTATTGAGAAGTTAACATAAAAATATTAAGTTGTTGCGCAAATTGAACTCTATTTGTGGGAATTACAGTTACTTTTCCTAACACACATTCATATTTTGTTTACATATTTGGAAGCTAAATTGCAAACGCAGGAAAGGTGTCGCGAAGTATAAGTGAAAACAGGAATGTGACGTCAAGGTAAAATTAAGTAGAAGCAAGTTTAGTCGTTTATAAGTTGGGAACTGCGCGTCAAACAAACAAGGCTGTATGTGAGTCATATGTGCAATCCCTTATGACATGACCAGCGAAACTACATCCTTGTAATATAAATAAGGAGGAAGCACAATTTTTTGAGATACTTCAATGGTTCTTCAAGTTATTCATGTGCATGAATAACTTGAAGAACCATTGAAGTATCTCTCTCTAACTATTTGTGTGAGGTCATTTGTGTGTTTGTAAAAATATTCTTTTCACCTCAGCACCTGACCTAGAATCACTCGCTACGATCGTGATTCAATTATACAATGATCCTTCGCTTACTCGGGATTTAAAATCAACACTCGCAGCAAAAACCAACTTTGCTCTCTTGTTGCACAAATAACTATTCATGAGGAATCAGACAACTTCATTGAAAAACTTGTCATTTTCGCCGAGCAGGTAAGCTGTTTATGCAAAGCAGGTTTTCTCGCTTTTCACGATTATTTTATTCAGGCACAAAATGTTGTGATTATCACTAAGTATACATAAATAGGTTTAAGTAAAGAAGGTTTTACCGCTTTTTTATACTTTGATTTAAATTCCTAGTACAAAACAAATGCGATTTGTTTTTTTAGAATATTATTTTAAATGAGTATGTGGGGATTGTAGCAGGTGGCGTTCTGCAGAAGTATCTGTCCTACCCCTATGGGAAGAAGGCTTATGTTATCTCTGGAAAGTTAATTATTTTCAAGCTTAATAAAAAAGAAGGACTAGAACTTTCCTAGAATTTAAGCTACAATTTCAAAACAAACATTTTAATATAACACCCACCGCATCAATTTCGCATAGAAGTAATACCTAGCTGTCAACGCTGCAAAACTTCTACACAGTTGGGAACTGTGTGTCAAAACCACAGAGCATAGAGACGCCTCGGTGGCCGCTGAGGCGGAATTGAAAATATTTTCCATACAAACCACGCGTGTTTACCTTTACTCATACTAAGACAAAAATGACGATGACATGTATCAAAAATCTGTGGGCATATTAAAATGTGTGACAAAAAAATCTGCTGTACCATACATCTGCAGGCGTAGCATGAGCACCGTTTTGTCGACGGAAGAGTAGACAAACATGACGTTTCGTGTAGACAGTACGACGGCAGCAAAGTAGAAAGAGTCAACTGCACTTTTTACGAAATTCACTCTTTTACATAATTCGACTCAGAATTCTTTGTTTTGTCATAGGTTATTTTGTCTGCTTGATTCGCAATTTTTACTGATTTTAAGTCACGTCAACTACAACCATTTTTCTCAAAGTATCGAAGTACCGTATTTTAGATCAAACAATTTTACAGTAATATTGGCCTTACCTATTTCCTTGGTACTTATTGACTAAATTATGTAAAATAGGAGAAGATAGCTTTGTTCTTCTATTAATTATCACAGTTTTGCGTTCAAAACGCTCCCTTGTAAAATCATGATTTTGTAGATAACCATTTATACTTTGTGGCCGTCGAGTAGAAAGTTTTCTACTGGCGATTCCAAAATCAAATTGTATTCACTACTATAGACAAATGTCAGTGTCAGTGTGATTTTGACAGTTTGAGTAGAAAACTTTCTTCCGAAATAGTCTACGTATCAAAAGACCTAGACAAAGATCTTTAGAAACGAAAGACAAAATGACAAATTGTAGAAGGATTTCTACGGTGCGATGTCAAAAATGAAGAAACGAAACGTCACTTTGTATAGAAAAAGCTATGTCTATTCTACGTAGAGATAGAAAGCGTCATGCTACGCGTGCTGTGTCGAGTAGGTATTGAAGTTTTGTATGGGACAGCAGATTATGTTTTTCTTATATTGCGATGTTGATCCCATAGAAAAAGCTGTTCAGTTTTATGGTCTGTACTACCCTTAAATATGACCTCACATTTCTGATACAGGCGGTTCGTGTTCGGCACCACGGATTTTATTGGTAATACCGTCTCTAGACGCTGCCGGTGATTCCATACTCTATGGTTAAAACATACAGACCCGCATGTTGGTCGTGTGTCCACGCCCTTATAGCAAACAGCTTTCATTTCAAACGCGCTTTCATTTAAATCTTTATCTAATATTCCTTGAATACCTACGTAAGGATTTTACTGAGCTAAAAATAAAATCTACTAATAGCAACAAAAAATTCGAAGGCACGTTCCACCAACCCGCGCTGGGCCCACGTGGCGGATTACGGCCCACTCCCTCTCAAAGAGAGGAGGCCTGTGTCCCAGCAGTGGGAACGTTATTGGCTGATTTGACTATTTATACATTATACGCAGAATTCGAAAGTTTATAATCTAACAGAAATAATACCAATAAATAAACTAACATTCACACTATCGTACGGTGACATATTGAAGACCAAGTTGGCGGCTGAGTTAACATTTTTGCCATGCGCTAAAAGACAACTTGTGATATTTATGACATATTACATTTCGTGATGACATTTCGTGATATATGACATTTAATGATATTATGAGGGCTGACATTTCGTGATATATGACATTTAATGATATTATGAGGGCTGACATTTCTTGATTTATGGCCAGATCTGAACATTATTGTCGAACGTGATTCTTGTTGTGTGTTTTGGCTCTCCATCAGCCTGTGAGCACATATGATAACAGCTCGAACCATTGCGATTGTTGACTCAAATAGCTTGTGTTTGGTGATACATAGCTAACTTACTCGTTGTATCTTAGCTTGGCTGTGTATGCCTTAGCTGATGTATGAGAGACAATAATTTGAAAACGAAGGATAGCTAATTAATTATTGTCTGTTTCAACATTAACTTATGAAAATATGAACAAATGGATCTGAAATCGTACCTGTCAATGCCAATTGGTAGTACATAATCAGCCTATAATGTTCCCACTGCTGGGACGCAGGCCTCCTCTCTGTGAGAGGGAGTGGCCCGAAATCCACCACGCGGGCCCAGTGCGGGTTGGTAGATATCACATGTCTTCGAATTTTTGGTTCTAGGACATGCCGGTTTCCTCACGATCGATGTTTTCCTTCACCGTTTTGAGAGCAGTGGCGATGAAATAGTTTACACAAAGTAAAGCGCATGTCAGGGTTCGAACCTACGACCTACGACTCGTGGCCGTTACCACTGGGCTACCACTGCTCTCAATTGGTAGTGTTTCTTAGAAATTGAGTGCTTCAATTCGATTTTTTTATACTTAAACCCGAAATTCTAATTTTGCCTTTAAGACTTCATACAGTGCAACAATTCCGAGACTCCTCCAAACCTCGGAAAGCACGTTAAGCCGATAGTCCCGGACTCCCGGCTGCCATTCGTGGCTCTTTGACAGTCGTCAGAAGCATGAAAGTCTGACAACCAGTCTAAGTACGCTGATGTCGGTCGCGGTCGGTCGCGTACGCCACAGATATTATAATACTACGTACGTACGCGTAGCAACGTACCTAGTACGCGCCTCGCACGTCAGCGTCGCAGTATACTACTATAATTATAATAGAACACAACGTATATACGCACACGCGACCGACATCAGCGTATGATAACCAAAGACATTATAGTTAAGGAGAAACAGAATCAGTAAAGCAGTCCAAACGTCATTTAGTTCATTAACTACGTAAAATCAAGAAAAGTCTACACTTTCCAATTAGGCCAGATATACGCTCGAACAGTTATCTAGGCAGATAGAAACCTACAAATACTGGTACCTCTCATCCCGTTTCGCAGCGTTTGGAACACAACACCTTCCGCTTACTCAACGCGTGTGTGGCCAGTTCCGGGAAAAGTGCGCTCTAATGACTGTTTATGTGGTGAGGGCTGAGAGAAGCGGAAATGGGAGCGGTTTGATAGATTAAAAACAATTGAGTGGGGGCTCACTTTTGTATTTTTTGACGTTCAACAATGTGATAATTTTCAGACATTTTTAGGGAGTAATGATTAATTTATTGTTTGATACTAAGTGCATGACTCGTGTGATCATGTTATTGCGAAGCCACAGTATAAAATATTGATAGTACAGAAACTATGTAATATATACGATCGAAACGGCACACGCACAGACGCGCTCATTAACGACCCCTACTGACAGCCCGCGACAATCGCTTGTGGTGTAAGCGATTGTCGCGGTGCTGTCAGTGCGGGTGCCCGTGTCAAGACGAGCGGTTGCCGCGATCTTTTTCAAAATGTAGCGTACGTAATTATTTCAGCCTGCCAGGGTTGCGGGAAAGTCCGGAAGGGATACCGGGACCTTGGCAAATAGGCAACTGAAGGAACACGGGTGGGCTTTAGTCAGTAAAAGTCTGACACGCCCTCCCGCTCCGCCCAGAGCAGGAGAAGTCATTTGATGATTTCCCAACCTCAATATGATAATGTCCCTAATAATGGACCACACTGTGATACCTACCAAAAGGCACAGAGGGATGCCATCTTCAGCTCAAAGGACCAACTTTGAAATAACCATTGAAACATTCGCTCCGCTGCTCTCAGTCCTCTGCCTTATCAATGGCGTGAGCGCCCTCAAGCACGAACTCGCGTCATCTAACTCAACAAAGTAATTGTCGACTGTACTTTGTTTCATTTCCGATTAACGTTTAGTTTTTCTTTTTTTTTACGATGCATACGTTTATACAGCAATTTTTCATCATAAACACGATAGGCGTCATAAGGTAAAGTGCCCGGTTATCGTTGCAAATTAACTTTATTTTTTGGGTTTCCTAATTTTTCGCGTAAAATACGATTCTTCTTGGGTTTTCCAACTGGAATTTTCAGTTGCAGCCCGGGGTCGGAGTTTGTGTCCCGTTGATAGCAATAGGCTCGCAGCATATTACATGAGACTTAGACGTAAAATGTCTTTATTGTCGCCAGAAATTCATCTTATCTAAGGTTCAATTTACACCGCCGCGGAATGGAATGGAAGCGATTTTTTTTGTACAAAGCATAATGAACTTTATATCAATAGTGTAACGCACAAAGTAGATACGAGCCAAATAACAGGTTGCGCGTCTTCTGGAGAATTCTCGCGCGCTCTTGGAAATTCCCACAGTAACAAGCTCTTATCTAGTTTGTACGTTAGACGATTGACATAAAGTTCATTTTACTATGTACAAAAAACTCGCTTCTGCTTCGTTCTGCGGCGGTGTAAATTGAGCCTTGGAGTAATCTAACATATATTAATGTTTTGCACAAAGGTAGTGCTACTGGTTTCCAAACTATGGGAAACAGCTGCTCAGCCGCAAGAAAATACGAATACATTGGTTTGAATGTCGCTGCAGTAGACTTATATATTCTTCCTTCTTAGGTTGCACAATTGGTGGCACAATTGGTGGGGTCAGCTAGGACCGATACCTGCCAGGGTTGCGGGAAAGTCTGAAAAGGATACCGGGACCTTCGACAGGCAACTGAAGGAACACGGGTGGGTTTTAGTCAGTAAAAGTCTGACACGCCCTTCCGCCCCGACCTGGGGGGGCAAGTCTTCTAATTTACAAACGTGTCAGTCAGTGGTCTCACAATGATCAGTTTTTGACAGATAGGTATGCCATATAAAATCTGTCAAAAACTGATCATTGTGAGACCACTGACACGTTTGTAAATTAGAAGACTTGCCCCCTGAGCGGAAGAAGTCATTTGAAGATATCCCACCATCAAATAAAAAAAAAAGGTTGCGTGTATGTTATTTTTGGAAAAAAACATGGCTGAAATACTTACCTATATTGAGATCGGGGGGAAAACACGTATTTACCACAGTAAGGGATGTAATATTAATTATCGTGAGTGCAATAAAGCGAAAAGTTAACGTAGGTGCTAATACGTCATCGCCACAACAAAATGATCGTGTTTTAGTTTTCGTGTTAACTACAAAAGATTGAAAGAAATAATTTCCTTTTCACATTCCTTATGTTTATTTCCTTTTGATAATTGATTATGAAACGTTATGATTTTAATAGGAGTTGAGTAATATACATAATTATCATGAAAAACCTATTACAGTTTACAACTGGACGGTTTCCAAAGTCTGATTTATTTTTCGGTTAAGATACTTAATACATCTGACTTTATGGGCCTTTTCTGATTTATCGGCGCAGCAGCGGTACGACATCAGCATGATCGGTATAGGCGATACCGTAAGTTTACCGAGCGCCTATGTTTCAATTCAGCGTTCGTGATTAGCACGGTATGCGCGGGAGTGGCGCGGTACAAATTCGGCTTACCGCGTCTCGGCATGCATGTTCAGTGCTCGCTCTGCATTCTGCCGAGTCTGACGCGTAACCAGCTAAAGTATATTCATCACTCGAACTCAAAGACGATATTATTTCGCACGGGCACAAGCGGCTCTGCATATTTTTTTACCGACATGTGTGTAAGTGCCGGTGACGCGGCATGTTTTCGGCATCTGAGCACGCTGATGTCGCACCGCTGCTGCGCCGACCATACTTAATCCCAATCTTGAAAGAGATCGTGTTCTTGACTCTAGACTAGACCTGGCTGAAATCTCAAGATTAACAAAACCTCCTGAATGTGTTATATATATCTGATACGATCATGTATGTATCATCAGAGGCCCTAGACAAAGTGACATTCTATCAGCGATAACGATGATAGAAAAGGCAAAAATGTATAGGACTGACATAAGCTATCGAAAAGCTTATGTCAATCCTGTTGAAAGTCGTAGAAATACGAAACGCTTTCGAAGCGATTGTCACTTGTCTAGGCCCTTAGAAAATAATACGTGTGAACACTGTCTGTTAGTATCGCGTGGCTCGTAAGCTGTTACAACCGTTATCGGTTCGAAACAAATGATTGTATTCATGTTTAATTTCCTATGTTTTATGTTGCCGGAGTGATTTATTTGCGATGGCGGACATTAAAACTGATACGGTTTTGATTTTAATAGGATTATGCAGAAGTTTATTAACGTACTCGTTTGTTATTTGTCGAGGTGTTTAATCTTGTTTTGCTGTTTGTCGAGTTGGGTGTTAAATTGCTGGCTTCTGCCTGTGACTACGTTCGCGTGAAATTCCTTGTTTTAAAATATAATAATAATGTGACAATAATAATAATGACACTCGGCAATACTGTTCTTAGTATAAGAATTGTCGGAATCGACTCAGTAGTTCCGAAGATTACCCCCTACTTGTAAGTAGAGTCTCACAAATACCTACCTATTTAAAAATTAAATATTATAAGTATAGATGAGAAAAATATATTATCCTGTAATGAGAAATAACAAAATGTATAAAATGCTAGGTATATTTAGTGAAAGTATTTCTAGATAGTAATAGATTAGACTGTTTTCTTTTAATCTAGCTAAGTGTTTTCTTATCCGATTATTACAAAGTTTTTGCGTCATCAAACTATGTCGTAACCTGCAGGCAATCCAATAGATTTGAGCAGGGTATTCTTTGTTAAACAACCACAACTTGATCATAAATGCTTCCAGTCTATTCAGATGCAGCTGAATAACTCAATACCAATATTTTACCTACATGGAGCGACTGCCTATCTCCACAACCCCAGTTACTGGATATACACCATACTTCTTGGTAAGACTGGTTGTCAGACTACACGGCCACAACTTTTTTTAATGTGCACTTCTTTCAGCATTTTTCTCTCATATTATATAATTATAAAATTTTAACATGAATGATGTAATCATTTATTTTTATTTTTTTAAAGAGTGCCCATAGAGTTTCTTGCCCGTTCTTCTCCATGTGAATCTACTACGCTTTGGAATGGGCAACTGGCTTCATCTTTCTGACTGAAAAAGTGCCTGTAAATGTTTCCCCACAAGTTCATAGTTTCTCTCGCTCTCCGCTTCGCACATCGCTCCGCTTTTCTCTTCTAACCTGCCCTTTAGGATTCCCTCAAGCGAAACAAACGTCATCACTACTAATGTGGCTCAAATGATTAATTACTTATATTCCTGCTTCGTATTGTATTGTACTTTGTTATAGTTTAGCGATGTTCTGTCTTAGAATGTATTGTAATGGTGCAAAGTGCCGCGTCAGCGTTGCTTGGAAGAAATACATTAGAGAGAGAGGGATATATTGCTAGTTCATGTTTGTGGGCTCTTTTGGGGGTTTTTGCTTGTTTAACACTACTAGAAACTTGTATTGTGTCTCGTTTAGTATCCTTTAACCGCAATTTTTTTTAAATAACTGTTGAGAAAAAAAAACCGGCCAAATACGAGTCGAACTCGCGAAGGGTTCCGTACTATCTATACTAATATTATAAATCCGAAAGTAACTCTGTCTATCTGTCTGTATGGTACCTTTTCACGCCTAAACCACTGAACGCATTTCATCAGAATTTGGCAAGGAGAAGGAAGGACATAGGGTACTTTTTATCGACTTACCACGCCGGTGAAGCCGCCAAAAAAAATCACATTTGTTGTATGCGAGCCCCCTTAAATACTTATTTTATTCGGGTTTTTTGTAGTTGTTGTTATAGCGACCACAGAAATACATCATCTGTGAAAATTTCAACTATCTAACTATCACGGTTCATGAGATACAGCCTGGTGACAGACGGACAGACAGACGGACGGTGGAGTCTTAGTAATAGGGTACCGTTTAACCCTTTGGGTACGAAACCCAATCGCCAATTGTTGGAAAGTTTAGAATAGGTAATTATGCTTTTTATTGACAATTGCAACCTAGCTGTACCCAAAATTATATTACTGAAAAGTTTCCGATTTTAAAGTAAAGTTAAAAAGCCTCATTTCTCTGTCATTTTCCCTGGCATCTCAAATTAAGTACAGGAAGAAAAGTGGCGTCCGAAATTAGTAATTGTTCTTGAAAACTCTACTACAAGAAGTTGGAATTTTTGTACTTTATTTTAAGTACAAAAAGAACAGTAAGTACAACTTCTTACCGTTCATAATAAAAATAAATATTACGTTTATTCACTACATGTAAATAGCATCATCATCTGCCATCATCCGCCTAGCCTTTTCCCAACTATGTTGGGGTCGGCTTACAGGCTAACCGGATGCAGCTGAATACCAGTATTTTACATGAAGCGACTGCCTATCTGATCTCAACAACCCAGTAACTGGGTAATACTACCCTTTGGCAAGACTTGTTGTCAGATTTTCGGGCTTCTGACGACCCGTAACGACTGTCAAAAATCCACAAATGGCAGCCGGGACCAACGGCTAAACGTGCTTTCCGAGGCACGGAGGAGTCTCAATATGTAAAGATGGCACACAGCAAGACAAAACAAGACCAGACATGCAAGATGGCTACATGTAAATAGCATAACTCCTAAATACCCTCAAACCATTAAAAAACGATTCACAATTAAAATCAACTTTACCGTTAAACGAGAACACTAACAAACTATCGATCGAGTAATCTCGGGGCGGTCTCCGGGGCCCGGAGTCCGGGACTCCAACTTGTAGTAGCCGTTAAATAAATAATTAGCCACTCAATCCCGGTCTGCTAATCTTTGGGGACTGCTCAATATGGTACAGGTCTCAGGGGCTGATTGAAGAAGGTTTCCAAGTTGTTCTTGTTCTTGTAAATTGTTCTTGAAGATTTTAAGCGGATTTGGTTTACTTAGTCTTGTTTCCTTTGTGAATAACAGATACCTGTAGGCTGAAGATGACTACATGATTATAAACGCAGTGGTCGTAGTCTAAACAATCCGGCTCGAAGGACCAAAATGTCATTGTGAGAACATAAGTTCAGTAAGGTGATTTATTTATTTTAAGCTTGTGTTGGTGATTTAGTTTTTAATAAAACCATTAGAATGGCAATGATGATGGACCTTTAAAGTAATCCCCAGAAATAATGTGGTAAATTTTCCTCTATCTCTTCTTCTTTTTCTGAGCTCAGCCGTTATGCAAACTAATTAAGTTTGATAAAAATTAAAATTCTATTGTGTCACATTTGCAACAGTTGAAGGGTCCAACTTTACATACCGAGACTCCTCCGTGCCTCGGAAAGCACGTTAAGCAGTTGGTCCCGGCTGTCATTCGTGGATCTTTGACAGTTGTTACGGGTCGACAGAAGCCCGAAAGTCTGATAACCAATCTTACCAAGGGGTATCATATTGCCCAAAGACTCGGTTGTGGAGGTCAGATAGGCAGTCGCTCCATGTAAAATACTGGTATTCAGCTGCATCTTGTTAGCCTGGAAGCCGACCCCAATATAGTTGGGAAAAGGCTAGGCAGATTGATTGTCATCAAAATCGAAATTTTTCCTTTCCAAGGAGTTTCGTATTGCCCAGTTATTGGGTTGTGGAGGTCATATAGGCAGTCGCTCCATATTAATACTGGTATTCGGGTGCACCCGGTTAGACTGGAAGCCGACCCCAACATATTTTGGTGATTAACCATAACAAAATTCTGTCGAAGTCTCGAACGAATAATGATGAAAACTTATTTGTACCTTAATAAGTTTTTATCAATTAGAAAAATATTATCCATAAGTTTTCAGCTCTTTTCTTATGGGCGTATTTTTGAGTAATGCTATATTCCATCATGCGCCAGCATTGCTCTTCCATTATGCGCAGGGTCCGCACCGGCCCCAACAGCATCCTGAAAACTATAGCTGATATGACCCCTTACTGGGACGGATACGCCTACATGCCACACTATGTCGTAGTAATTAACAGTTTGTATTGTTTTTCTGGTAGACGTAAGTACTAACAGTAGTAAGGGTTTTGCACCTAAAGGGTAAGATGGGACTCTATTGCTAAGACTCCGCTGTCCGTCCGTCTGTCCGTCTGTCACCAGGCTGTATCTCATGAACCGTGACAGTTAGACAGTTGAAATAATTTTCACAGATGATGTATTTCTGTTGCCCCTTTAACAACAATGAATACTAAAAAACAGAATAAAATAAATATTGAAGGGCAAAAATTTTTTTTTGCCCCTTCTTATAGATAATGGTACGGAATCCTTCGTGCGCGAGTCCGACTTGCGTTTGGTCAGTTTTTATTTTTGAAGTCGTGTCTACACTCCCCAAATGGACTCTATGGTCTGAAATGAAAGATTTTAATTTATTTTAAATCCAAGGTCATGTCTACCTGTACCTCTGAAGGAGACGCCTCTATTTGAGTAAGAAAGCAATTATCCGGTCCTTTCATCCTTCGCTGCCTTATTATGTAATTAACGTCCTTTGTCATTACGCACACTTCAGACTAATTAGATTTACGAGACAATGAGAACATGTGGCTTCTCCCGTAATTATTGTAATTACGGGATGGCTGGGTAAGCTGGGTATAAAATTGGGCGAAGTCATATTTGTTTTGCACGACGTTATTTGAGTGAAGTTTGGGATGAATTATGTGAGGTTCCTTCTGAGGGAAGGTTTTACAATACTACACAATTTTTTTTTTTTTGTGGATTATAATTCATCAAGTGACTTCTTCCGCTCTGGGCGGAGCGGGAGGGAGTCAGACTTTTACTGACTAAAACCCAGCCGTGTTCCTTCAGTTGCCTGTTGCCAAGGTCCCGGTATCCCTTTCGGACTTTCCTGCAACCCTTGGCAGGACAATACTACACCTGATTTCTGACTTTTCATACGTTTTTGGTTTATGTGAAATAAAGTAAAAAAAGTCAAGAAAAGTCTTAAAGTCAGTATGTATGTATTTATGTATGTATTGTATAGCATATATATATTATAGTATATTGTATCTATTGGTAAGTTTAAGTACCTACTTATTATTTTGCACCAATGACAACCCCATTTTTTATGTCCACGCAATCACTGTCCATTCTAAGGTTGCCTGGAAGAGATCGCAGAAAGCGATAAGGCCGCCCATTGTATGTTTTGTAGTGTTCAATTTATTTATTTTCGCTATGTATTTTCTGGTGTACAATAAAGTATATATAAATAAATAAATAAAGTATTTTGATTTTGACTCTAAGTATTTTTGTTTATCTATTTGTTAGAGAGGGTCAAATTAATTTAACTAGAGAAGCTTCGCAGACGTGATGGGTCGATATCTAAACATGATAACGCAAATACTTAGTTATTGTTTTAACCGCCTCCAATGTCTAGTAGTTAGACCACCTGTCTCAGACCCAGAGGTCCCGGGTTCGATTCCCAGTGGGGGCAAAATTTTCTGCTCAGTTTGTTTACTGGTAGGGCTTGTTCTTAGTCCGCCTGGCTAGCTACTAACATTCTTAATCTTTCGCCATAAAAATAATGTTAACAGCATTGTTGTGTTTCGGCAGTTCGAGGTAAGATAGCCAGTTCCACTGTAGTTGAGGATTCCGGGCGAAGCTCGCTTCCACCTTTGGCTAGATCATTACTTTCCATCAGGTGAGATGCAGGCCAAGACCTTCCCAGAGACGGAAAAAATAAAATTAAAAAAAATTCTCGCATAGGTGCACCTCACGGGAGAAGACCGATAAATGATACTTTACCTTGTAACTCTTACAGTCTTCCGATTTCACTCGTCCATTTCGTGATGCCATCAGCAATATGGTAAATAGGGAATAATAAAAGGGGAATAGGGGATTTAAATCATATTGTTCTGCTAATCAAACCAATAACATATTACATCTCATTGTTCCAGTATCATCCCTGCCGAGCCCGACAGCAGCTGATGATGACGATGATGAGGACGAGACGACGCAGCAGAGCCGAGCGGACGCCGATGATGACGGCAGGATCTACAAGAACCCTAGGAACTCACCCTCGGCGCAGTGTCCTCGGGATGAGGAGCAGGCTACCCTGTTGGTAAGTCACATTCAAACCTGAAAGAAATGTCTGAGATACCTCATGAAACTGGTCCTTTTTTGAAACTCAAACTCAAATCTTAAAATCAAACTCAAACTCAAAGCATTTATTTCAAATAAACCAGTTACAGGTACTTTTGAATTGTCAAGGGGTCGGTCAGTCAAAAAGATGAAGCTAGTTGCCCATTCCAAAGTGTAGTAGGTTCCTATGGAGAAGAACGGGCAAGAAACTCCACGGACACTCTTTTAAATCAAAATATTGTTACAATACATACACAATATATAAACGTTATTTTTTCTTTATGCTAACCATAGGGGTCATTTTTCTCATCATTTTGAACAACTTTTACTATAGGACCAACATATAAATCGCGAAAAAAAATCAGCTGTTCCCTACATTTGTGTTCACTTAAATCGACAAAATGTATGGAACAGCTGTTTAGTTTTTGCGCGATTTCAATGTTGTCCCCATAGAAAAAGTTGTTCAAAATGATGAGTACAATGACCCCTTTTTGGGTTTAGCATAAAGAAAAAATAATGTTGTATATTGGTTACATCATTCATTTTTAAATTAAACATGTGAGAACAATGTAAAAAAAAGAGACGGGCACGTTAAAAGCGTCCGTAATTAAAGATCAAAAACAATTCAAAAATAAAAATAAAATAATTACCTAAGGTACACGTGATCCTAAAGTACACGTTTTATTTATGAGAATATCCTTCGTTATTTTTCGAGATTATTGCAGTCAGAATGACTGTATTATTTGCAGAGGTCAGATAATCAAAACAAAATATTGTAAAACCAATTCTTTTCAAAAAGTAATAATAGAGTTGAGAAATGCAATTCTTATTTTTCTTGAAAATTCAAACGTGGCTTGTAATGGTCAAATTGAATATATTTCAATTTGACCATTACAAGCCACGTTTGAAGATAGAAAGTCTTGGCTTGCATTTCAGCTGATGGCAAGTGATGTTCAGCCGAAGATGGAAGCGAATTTCACCCGGAATCCTCAACCACAGAGGAACTGGCTATTACCTCTAACTGCCTAAACACAACTTGTTGTTACGGCTACAGACATAAATAAGATGGTGGTAGCTACCCAGGCGGACTTAGAACAAGCCCTGCTTCCAACCAAACTGAGCGGAAAATTTTACCTTTACTGTAAATCGAACCCGGGACCCCTAAGTCTGAGATAAGTGGTCTAAACACTAGACCACAGAGGCATGTAAAATATTTGAATTGCGTGAAAAGTCTGACCAATTTAGGTTAGAAAATTCGAAGACATGACATGTGACATCTACCAACCCGCACACAGTCCGCGTGGTAGATTACGGTCCACACCCTCTCACAGAGAGGCCCTGTGTCCCAGCAGTGGGAACGTATAGGCTGATTATAGAATAGAATAGAATTTTCTTTATTAAAGTATCATGACTCAAAAATGGTTAGTAAGACTTACAACTATGTTAGTAAGAACTCACAATTCACAAAACAAAACAAAAACAAACAAATAGGATCACCGTTGTGGCAACCCATGTGAGATGGCACAATAGTGACCCACGAAAACACAGTCTAGGCGACTTGAAATCATGCTTAGGATACTGTTGGAGCTGCTCCACACCCTGCGCACCATGGAAGCGCACCTTTTGCGCATGGTTGCGTAGAAACAATCTACATGCGCATCCGCGAACATCCCTGATGTACAGAAGCGGGGCAGCCCCACCAGCATCCTAAACGCGTTATTGAACTGAACGCGGAGAGCGCTGTATGATCTTTGCGTATATCTAGCCCACAGGCTGCTCGTGTAAATAGACGTACAGTAGGCTCGAAAGAGCGTTATCTTTACCGGAACTGAGCATCGTGCAAACCTGCGGGCCAGAAGAGATTATGATGATGCTAAAGGTTTCTTATTTTTCAGGGTCAAAAGTGCCTCCGAAAGTGCTCATCTGACGAGGACTGCAAGAGTAAAAAGAAGAAATGTCTCTGTGATGGAGCGTGCGGCATGTCCTGCATCAAACCAGGTCAGTCGTAGACTTAATAGGAATTCTTGTTTGAACTGTTTATTACTACGCAGAAAGAAAGAACAATTGGTTGTCAGAAACCCTTATATATAAAAACCGGCCAAGTGTGAGTCGGATTCGCATACGAAGGGTTCCGCACCACCGAACAATATTTGACAAAAAACGCCGAAAAAAAAAACGTTACTTGTATTTTTATGATTTATTGTTAAAGCGGCACATAGACACGACACACAATCTGTGAGAATTTCAAATGTCTACCTTATCTACCTTATATGTTCATGAGATATAGCTCGCTGACAGACGGACGGATGTACAGCAGAGGCTTAGTAAAGTTCCGTTTGGCACTCTCCAGGTTCGGAACCCTAAAAAGAAAAGTTAACTTGATTTGAGGATACTTAGAAAACTTTGAATATCAACAAAAATGATTTGTGACCGAAGGGTCATAATTGGGACCAACCAAGTTTTTGGGCAAGATTAAAGACCGTTTATTGATAAAACTTCAACGTTTATTTGACGATAAAGGACGTCAAAAACACGCAAATAGGTTTGTTTTGTGACCCTTGGTTCTACTGAAAGGGTTTATAGAACAACAAGGCCCTATGATTGATGACAGTCTATCCTGGCACTTATACTTTTTCTTAAGGGGGATGTGCTATCTTTGACAGTCGTTACGGGTCTGTGAGATATACGATTCAACGTTAGAAACTTTTATTCCACTTCACACACAATTTGAAACTACACAAAGCCAAAACCAAAAGTGCAACAAAATAAATGACTTGACAGAACTGCTATCACAGCTGAAAGTTTCAGAGTTTCAGAGGTAACGCAAGTGAACACATGTGAGGGGATCAAGTCGGATCGTATTCAGCTATCGTTGCATACAGTGTACGCGGGGCCCCGACACGAGGACGGAGTTATTTGATTTTCTGATTTTATTTTGGTAATTAATGAAGCTGTGTTCCGTGACTCGGAGAGCACGTTAAGCAGTTGGTCCTGGCTGTCATTCGTGGATCTTGACAGTCGTTACGGTTCGTCAGAAGCCCGAAAGTCTGACAACCAGTCTTACCAAGGGGTGTCGTATTCCCCAGTTACTGGGTTGTGGAGATTAGATAGGCACGTAAAATACTAGTATTCAGCTGCATCCGGTTAGACTGGAAGCCGACCCCAACATAGTTGGGAAAAGGCTCGGCAGATGATGATGGAGGTGGATGCGCTAAGGTAGCCCGCGAAATTCAGTTTGTATGTTCATTAACATAATTAGTCGCGACAGTAACAAAATAATATGGTTTTACAGAATTAGAATCAGCAATGTGACCTCAAATGTCATGATTTCAGGAAATAGTAATTCAATAGGGTAATATGAACTTAGACACTTGTATTGATGATTCTTATGATTATAATTCTCTAAATAAACATTTGATACGGCTGCGGATCATAATATTTAGATCAATATACAACCTGATACTGACCTGCAAATTGCAAAAGAATTTCGCTACCCTAACGCTTTCGCCATACAAGTTTTCAGGAAAAGTATACCAGAATGGACTTGTATTATAAATCTGTGCAAGTTAGCAACGTGGTTTCGTCATCTAAACAAAAGCCTGGCACGGTCACGTATTATTATTGCAGAGAAACAAAAGCGATACTACAACTAAACGTAAGCGCTCTAATAGAGAAACTATCACACAAATTCAGGCAATTTTATTTGCCGGTCGTAGGAAATGGAGCGATATTCACAAGAGGCGTCGTAGTCGGCACTGGAAATTGTACAAATTGCATAGTTGTCGGGCCCGGCGCTCGTGCCAGATGGTGACGGTTATTGCAACTTATATGGGCGGAATTATGTAGCAAATAGAGGTGAACTGTGGAATTGTAGTGAATGGGCTATTATCGATAATTATTGACTTATTTTGGCAGTAATATATAACATTATTTTTTCTTTATGCTAAACCCGAAAAGGGGTCATTGTACTCATCATTTTGAACAACTTTTTCTATGGGACCAAGACTGAAATCGCGAAAAAAAAAAATCTGCTGTTCCATACATTTTGTCGATTTAAGTGAACACAAATGTAGGGAACAGCTCAAAATGATGAGTACAATGACCCCTTTTCGGGTTTAGCTTAAAGAAAAAATAATGTTGTATAGTAAATAGGTTTAAATATTTTTGTAATAGTCAACTCATAATATATGTTTTACGTGACAGGATCGTAGTTAAATAATCTTGCGATGTTGGTCCGTGGATGGGTGACCATCTGTTACATAACGAAAGCCTCGGAAAGCACGTTAAGCCGTTAGTCCCGGCGTCATTTGTAAATCTTTGACAGTCATTACAAGTAGTCAGACGCCCGAAAGAATGATAACCAGTCTTACCGCTTGGTATCGTGTTACCCAGTTACTGGGTTATGGAGGTCAGATAGGCAGTCGCTCCATGTAAAATACTGGTATTCAGCTGCATCCGGTGAGGCTGGAAGCCGACCCCAACATAGTTGGAAAAGGCTAGACAGATTATGATGATTCTAAAACCCTCCTTTTGATTCGCCGTAGTAAGGTAAAAAATACAGTTCGGAGACTGAAAATAATATAATAAATAAACTGTTCCACTGAACCGCACTTATCAAAATTTTGTTTCAGTGCTGTTAGTGGAAGTGCTCAGGTGCGGTTCGGACAAGTGCTGTTGAAATCTGCTAAGAGTGGAATACCTCAATATGAGCCATGTAACACTTTTGTACACTCGTCAATTATTTTATGACTACATGTACCAACATGTTTCAAATTTCGAATGTGGTTTAAAACCAGACATTTCGCAGGTCATGAATGTCTGAAAACAGTTTGTCATTGTTCTACTGCAGACCAAAGGGATGAACATCAATCACTACGCGTCGTTGCTTGTTGCCGTGTTCACGATCTCATACCATTAAAGTCCAGGATTCTTCACGATGTTTCCTTTAGTCATAAAACTTGGTGTCTAAGCATTTGAGAAATTTCTTAACATTGTTATTTCAGTTCTAGAACCTAGATCAAACTTATGTGTTTTACATGGTCAAACAAAAGTAGCTAGCGAAATTCGGCCGTTATGACTCGATACCAAAACACGATAAATAAAAATTTTAAACTCATACCTCACCTGCGGTCGCTGACGCAAAAAAAAATATTATAAATCTTTTTTTTTTTTCATCATTTTAGTTATCGACCGAACACAACATTTATTCCCAATTACTTTACTCCCGAATTACGAATTAAATTTTTTTTAAATCATAATTATCTACAACCTGTTGGGGAAAAGGCTAGGCAGATGATGATCTACAACGCCTATCTCAATAGTAGTAGTTATTATCATTCGGGTTGAATTGACTTGGGCCCAGTGGTCACTGACCACATAACATAACAATTGAGGAGATTAGCTGAAAAAAAAAAAAACCAGCCAAGTGCGAGTCGGACTCGCGCACGAAGGGTTCCGTACCATTATCTACAAAAAGGCAAAAAAATCATGTCTGTTGTTTGGGGGCCCCCTTAAATATTTATTTTATTCTGTTTTTTAGTAGGTATTTGTTGTTATAGCGGCAACAGAAATACATCATCTGTGAAAATTTCAACTGTCTAACTATCACGGTTCATGAGATACAGCCTGGTGACAGACGGACAGACAGACAGAAGATTAAAACTAGAGTGAAGTTTGGCTCAAAGGACCAGTTTGAAAGCACTAGTATAAGCTATCTTTTACAAATCAGTTCAAATTACACGGTCGTGTCGTTCTGCCTCTTAGTGCCAACTGGTGACAGTAATTGTGCCTTTAGTATAGATGTCAGACGCGACTGGCGTTTCATTGCATTTTCTTGTACTGAAATAAAAATTATTCGAGTATTAGAAGATGAATGTTGCTTTTTGTTTTTGTTATTGTTGTTGTTGTACACCTCTGCCTTACCCTTCGGGGATTATAGACGTGGTGTTATATTATGAAGAAGATATGATTATTTTTATTTATTTTTGGGATCGTTGGCACAAAGGCTAAGTGAGTTCAACCTTTCAGCACTTCTAAACTGCGTTCAAGAGCTGTCAGTGTCAATATTCCACAACAATTATGACACTGACAGCTGCAGTCTTGAACGCGGTTAGATGTGCTGATCGCGTTCAGTTTCATTGGTGAAATCCGCCTTAATTAAAGTCAAAGTCAAATAATTTATTTCAAATCAAATCAAATAATTTACTTCTTTGCACACATGGGTATACTAACATAGGTGTTTTTATAATAAAGTTCTCCATATTTTACCGTCACGTGGGCATGCAAAAGTTTACAATTAAAAATTTAAACAAATCAAAAAATATGTGGCAGACAATTGGAATTTAAAAAAAAAAGAATTTAAATGTGTTAAAAATTTCAGTATGGTCACATATTTTTTTTAAATAAAATTACAAAATGTCAAACGGAAACAAAATGTAAGTAACACTATGTCAATTAGTTATTAAATCATCATTAAGAAAATCGTCAATCGTGTAATAAGTCTTCATAATTAAAATTTCGGTTTGTGCCCTTTAAAACTTTACTGTAGTCATATTTTTTATAATATTAGGTACTCTATTATATATGAGTGGGGCAATACCAAAAAACCTTTATTGCATTAGCGCGGTTTTACATTTTACTTGACATAGTTGATTGACTTCTGATAATTTTTTAAATAGATGTGGGTTACATTTCACAAACAAAGCTGTTTCCATTATAAATAAACAAGGCAAGGTTAAAAAATTTAACGATTTAAAATAAGGAACACAGCTATCAATTGTCTTAAGACCGCACATTGACCTGATGCATCGCATCTGTAGTCTAAATACCAGCTCCCTATCAAATTATATTCAAATAAATCTATAATCCATACTGTATTTCAGATAACAAGATCCATTTTGTTAGTAAAATAGTGCTTAAAACTATATTAGTTCACTCATAGATAGACGCATACAATCATATTTGAAGAACGAATACAGTCATACCTGTCCGCTATCACACCGTAATAAAGTGTGCTGAGATTTTACGTGATTAAATTCGATTTTATAATTATATTCAGTGCTTAAACCTTAATTTCTGCGATAAAACGAAAGACCAGGTAGGTTATTTTAGTCCTATCTGACACCTCACGATAATTAAGTTTTCGTATCTGCAGGCCTTTACGAAAATGCTGAAATTTAAACCATGTTTGAGTTTACGTCACTGCCAATACACAGGTTTTTTATATATTCTGAGCACTTTTTCATTTATTTATTTATTGATTGTGTACTTCGAGCACATAAGTGCATGGAGGCGTACGATCATCAATACAACTCTCTAAGTTCAAATGATCCTATTGAATGTCTAAGTATATCATGAAATCGTATCATTAAGGCCAATTTTCTAACTAAGATATGTAGTTGTATTGAAGATTGTATATATCATTCTATAAATACATATTTGTTACGGTCACAAATCATATTTTGATCAACATACACCGTGATACTGACCTGCAAATTGCAAAAGACTAGAAAATAATTCAATTTCGTGGAATACCTTAACGCATCTCCTTTAATGCCATATACAGGGTGTCCCTGGAAGTATGCATCTAATCGAATAGGGGCGTGGGCAAGGTCATTTCCAATCTTTGTAACACTGAGATTATTTTTTCGCTGGTGAAACTTTTTCCCATGAATATCGCTCGAAAATTGAGTACAATTACCAGATCAAAGCTTTTGCAGTAAAAGTTGTTTCTTAATGAACACATGTTTTCTAGCTACGTAAAAGTATTACCACAGGTAAGGCCCACAGCTCAACAACGTACTGAAAAAAAAAAATTATAGCCCTGATAGAAAGTCGGCCATAACTTTTAAACAGTAAAAAATTGCACCGACATTCTCAGGGTTAGAAAGTTTGGAAATTGATTAGCTTGTCCACGGCCCTTACGATATGATTCCAGGGACACCCTGTACAATTCCTACCATCTAAAAGTGTTGTCAATTTAAAAACAATTGTGGTCCTTTCGCCCAGTATTTTCCAAATCGGTTCCAATTGCATACTTGTGCCACTCTGTCAGTCGCGTGCCAACGGGTGGCGTTTATTGCACGAGTGTGTATTTACGGACTTACTTACTTGAATAATGTACAACATGCAGGCAAACTATGTAGTAAGTGTTTCGTGTTTAGTCTCGGAAGGGAAGGAATTATTTATTCTCATGCAACATCTACAATTCTACACTATTCGTGAAGGAAATAAAGAAAATATATTGAATATAAATATTAGTAGACCTCGCATGTGGACACAATCATGTGATGTGTTGTACCTACATGAAAGGGTAATAAAAGTATGACAAAGATTATGCGTTAATGCTGTGTAGGTACATAGTTGGTAAGCCTTTGTATAAATAAATAAATCCTAATCCTAACTTTAATAAATATAAATTAATATTTATATACTATATATTTATATTTATATTAATATAGGTATTATTATTTTAATCCTAACTAATATTATAAATGCGAAAGTGAGTTTGTTTGTTACGCTTTCACGCTAAACCGGCTGAACGGATTTGGATGAAATTTGGCACAGGGGTAGAGCATGACCCGGAATAGGACATAGTATACTTTTTATCCCGATATTCCTACAGGATCGAAACTTACGCAGATAAAACCGGGGGGTGCAGCTAGTAAATTATATTTGATATTGACTATACTTTTCCTCGTAAATTTTTTTAAAGGTAGATTCTGGTAATTTCTGTCGACTATAACTGTGAAAAAACACAGAATAAAATTCATTTATTTCATAAAATCTTTGACTTACTTTCGTATCAGAATTTTCAGATATTTTTATTCATCTTCACACCCTTCTGACTAACCCAGTTTTCGTAAATCTGATTGTATCGGGATTTTACACACGTGTACTTCTGATGTCAATTTGATATTATTGGATGATCTAATATTGGACCGGGAAGATGATTCGTTGGTGTCAATCTTTCATAAAGGCTTAAGCTACGCTTGCCGGGGTTGGTCCGTGGATGGGTGACCAGCTTTACATACCGAGACTCCTTCGTGACTCGGAAAGCTCGTTAAGCCGTTGGTCCCGGCTGTCATTTGTGGATCTTTGACAGTCGTTACTGGTTGTCAGCAGCCCGAAAGTCTGACAACCAGTCTTACCAAGGGGTATCGTATTACCCAGTTACTGGGTTGTGGAGGTCAGATAGGCAGCCGCTCCATGTAAAATACTGGTATTCAGCTGCATCCGGTTAGACTGGAAGCTGACCCCAATATAGTTGGGAAAAGGCTAGGCAGATGATGATGTAATTTTTGCATGTAATTTCAGATACAAGTTACTTGTTTATGAATAAACGACTATGACTAAAACGAAGCCAAAACTAAGATAAATAATATCTTACAAAGACTTGTAGAGCCTATTTCTCAAAGGATTATGTGCTTTTGTAGATAATTATTTACTTAATTAAACATTGTTTGAAGACTTAAAGTATTAATTACTAGCTGCGACTCGGAGATAGCTTAGCGGTAGGTATGAATCCCAAAGGAAGTCTGGATTTCTAAGGATGTTAATTTTAAAAGTTATACCTACCTTATTATCTACACCAATATTATAAAGAGAAAAGTTTTGTATTTTTGTTTGTAATGAATAAACAAATATTATAAATGCGAAAGTGAGTTTGTTTGTTACGCTTTCACGCTAAACTACAGGGCCGATTTAAAAAAAATCTTTCACCAATAGAATGCTTAAAATACAATAGACGTCGATATGGCTGATTGGCTAGAATCGTTATCAGTGCGATAAGCGCGATAAGGGGCGAACAATCGCAACAAAGGCGATTAAATACCAGTATGCCAAGGTCGCCTTCTGGTTTGCAATTGGTCAATCGTCATCCTGAGGATGCCTCGTTGAGAGGTGAAACACGTGTCGATTTCTTACAGGGTTTTTCGGACTCTTAAAGAATAGTCAAGCGGAATAGGTTACTAAATAAATCAACGTCTATTGTATTTTATAATGGATTTCCGCAAGGTCACGCCTGAATCAATTAACTAATAGAATGCTTTATTATCACTGAGTAACTTAACTTTAACTTATAAAGATATCACGCGGGTGAATCCGCTGGTGGAAGGTAATTATTTATATTTAAAGCTTACGATTATGTTTGCACTGGAAGTAAATTAAAAATAAAGCTTTTTATTCTAGACATTTATAAAATAAACAAGGGACTAGGCCTAACATGCTAACATCACTTAACAAACTTTTTTTTCAAACAAACAAGCTCTCAAATACTGTCATAATCAGCCTATAATGTTCCCACTGCTGGGACACAGGCCTCCTCTCTGTGAGAGGGAGCGGGCCGTAATCCACCAGGCGGGCCCAGTGCGGGTTGTTATAGATGTCTTTGAATTTTTGGTTCTAGGACATGTCGATTTCCTCACGATGTTTTCCTTCACCGTTTTGAGAGCAGTGGTGACGAAATACTACCTAAAATTTTGTTATGTTTCCTTTATCGTTTTTTACATGTAACTTTATGTTAAAGATGTTAGCATACGTAGTTTCTTTTTTCAAGTCAACATCATCATCTGCCTAGCCTTTTCCCAACTATGTTGGGGTCGGCTTCCAGTCTAACTGCATGCAGCTGAATACCAGTATTTTACATCGAGCGACTGCCTATCTGATCTCCACAATCCAGTTACTGGGTAACACGATATCCGTTGGTAAGACTCGTCTTCTTGTCAGACTTTCGGGCTTCTGACGACCCGTAACAACTGTCAAAGATCTACAAATTCTACAATTCTACAATTCTACAATTATATTCTACAACTTCTTTTTTTCAAGTATTTATAAATAATTTATAATTACACTTTTTTACCTTTAAGCTAAACCATTCATGCATTCTTTCTTATTTTTTTTTAGTTTTTATTTATTTATTTTATTATCAAACAGTAAAATACATAGAGATATGACATACTACGACATAATTCTTTTTATGAGTCTATCTAATAGAAGTGCCTCGTTGGTCTAGCGAACGCAGGCGTTAAAAGTTAATTAGGTACGTTTTAAGCCAGACAAGCCTCATTAGACAAACCATTAATTAACCTATTAATATCATCATAATAATTATTACGATGTTAATTAATAGGTTAATTGTTCTGTATGATCATTAATATCAGTTTGTGAATGTAATTAGTGTCCGTGTAAACCTATACCGACTTTATCTGTAAAAATCTCACCGTGAAAACTTACGTGAATTGAGCTTGAAGTGATCTGCCAATAGTGTCAATCCCTAGCATTTCGGGGATGACAGCTCACTTCACCTAAGTATTCACGGTGAGACTAGCATTAGGTGGAATGTACAGCTCACTTCACATAAGTTTTCACGGTGAGACTAGCATTAGGTGGAATGTACAGCTCACTTCACATAAGTTTTCACGGTGAGACTAGCATTAGGTGGAATGTACAGCTCACTTCACATAAATTTTCACGGTGAGACTAGCATCAGCATTGCTATTCTGTAACCATCTCACCGTGAAAACTTAGGTGAAGTGAGCTTGGAGTGAACTGTCACTGCCTTAGCATCAGTAGGTATCGATGACAATGACAGCTCATTCCACGCTCACTTCACCTAAGTTTTCACGGTGAATTTTTTACAGAATAGCAATGCAGTTGGAATGACAGTCACTTCACGTAAGTTTTCACAGAGAGATTTTTACAAAATAGACAGGAGTGAAAATTCTAAAAACAAAATTAAATTCCTTTTTTTTTTCAGTACCAACTTCTTAAAAGACATCAAACAAAAACTCAAGAGGAAGCTCTTAAATAAAAGCGATTAAGGGAAACAGGACCAGAATCTATGTTTTCATTTAACTTATATAACGCGGTAATTTAAGACTTCATGAATTTGATTTACGCTCCTCATTTGTTTTCAATAAATAAATAAACATAATATAAGTACCTAAAATAACATCGCGCCTTGTTTCCCCAAAGGTTTTGGGCAGAACTGTGTCTATAGTATACCCACATTTTGCCAGTCATGTTTAAGTTCCATGTAATAGGGGGCGAGCCTATTGCCAGACTCTGGGCTGCTACTGAGAAATTTCTAACGTAAAAACTATTTACAAAAAAAAAAAAACTGACTTCCAAAAAAAACTTCCGAAATTAAAGTAATTTTTCAGTTTTGAGTGTTTTTTTTGGAAGTAGGTTTTTTTTTTTGTAAAAAGTTTTTATTTTTTACTTTTTAGTTGTGGTGCCTACCCCACACAAATTCGAATTCCAGTAGCTGATGTAAATAACAGTGAAGGAGTAAATGAAAACATCATCTAGTTAAACTAAGTGGGAAAAATACGTAATATTGAACCTAACTGAAAAACTATGCAAGCAAAATTAATAAAATTTATATGGGACCACCTCGGAAGCATGACCTACCATACAAAAAAAGAATCATCAAAATCGATTCATAATTGGCAGAGTAATCGCGTAACAAACATAAAAAAAAAAAAAAAAAAACATACAGACGAATTGAGAACCTTCTCCTTTTTGAAGAAGTCGGTTAAAAACCCAATAACACTTTGCCCACCCCGTGAATCAAACCCAGGACTTCAGCTCATGCGACCACTAGACTAAGGGGGCAGTTAAGACTGCATGAATTTAATTTACGCTCGTCATTTGTTTTTAATAAATTAAGCAATCTAATAAATGGTCCTTCCAGCCGCGTACGACAGTTCAAAATCGGCTCTAGTCACAATAGTTAATTAAACGGTACGTACTGGATCTAATTAGACAGATCTCAGACTTATTTATTACCAGCTTTGTCGTAATTCTGTTAGCTTCGTAATGAACGTTCATCCTCGTTGTGATTAAATGGCTGGCAGAACTTTAACAGATTTATTAGTGTACGAAGTTCTCATAATGCTTTCTCTTTTTAATGGACTCGGAAACTAGTCTGAAAATCCTGAACTGTCATAAAAGAGTTACAATATTTTATGAAAATATTGAAATACATGGGGACGATAGGTAAGTGATGTTCTTGAGAAAGGTCAGGTGCGTTCATAGAAATATAAAAAACGGGTGCGTAGTACTCGCAAACGGCCCGTGCGTGTATCGGATGAAAGGAATTGAAGGTCAATTTAAGGTGAAGGATACTGGCGCTATTTGTCGCGCGACGCGACTTTTAACACAACAATTTCTGAGATAACTTCACGGCGAACAATGCGGCGGCGTCGCGTCGCGCTTGTATGTAAGAGCCTTATATATTGATATATACAGGGTGTAAAAAGACCCATCACATATCCGTCAACTACACATTCTGTACATCAAGTAAGGATCGTAGCCCGGATCGATCGTATATCGTATTATTTAGAGAGTATTTGTATGAAAATATCATCAACAAATTGTTTTACATAATTGTTTTATATAAAAAAAAAATATCTACAAAACTTAATGCTTAATTTACCTCTAATGATACTAACAACAACAAAAAGTCCCTGTCCCGTACCGAAGGACCAATTCGCAAAAAAAAAGAACGGCTGTGGAAACTTTTTCATGCTTTAATCAAAACTTGGTCGGCTTTTCATAATAATTAACTCAATATAACTCGACTAAAATGAACCGAGTTGAAACCTAAAAATTCCATGCCTCTCTTAGTTCATAAACAGGCACTTTTAACTTTAAGAGGTCGAGAGGGTTCGCTTGGAGTTTTTCTTTTTACACAATTTTCGTAGCTGAGCGGTGGTGCCCGTGACACGGTTTTGAGTCGGCTGAAAACGCGGAAGTTTGAAAACATTTTGGCTTATTATAGGTTTCATTTTTCATTCGGTGTGGTAATAAGGAAGTGTGATTTTATTGGCTGAATTTAAAGACACCTAATCTATATTTTTGTATAAGTAGGTAAGTAAGTGCTAAATATTAACAGCAGCGCGTGTCGATCTTCAAGGTTAAGCAACGCTTTCAGAGGTCGCGGTCCGTGGATGGGTGAACATCTATGACATACCTACTGAAATCCCTCCGTGGTTCGGAAAGCACGTTAAGCCGTTGGTTCCGGCCGTCATTTGTAGATCTATGGCAGTCGTAACGAGTAGTCAGAATCCCGTAAGTCTGACAACCAATCATATCAAGGGATATCGTTTTACCCAGTACTGGGTTGTGGAGGTCACCCACAGCCCGTACTGGATCGTGGAGGTCACCCACAGCCCAGTATACTTTCTTTACCAGTAACCCTGTGCTTTTATACCCCGAAGACAGTCGCTTCATGTAAAATTCGTTATACAGGGTGTTAGGGTAAACACCGTTATCCATGAAACCAGTGGTTTGGTGTCATTTATATAACGTAAAATCAATGGAAAATTACGATTTTTATTTAATTACATTTTACGACTCGAGTATTTCACCCTTTCACCTATGCGCTAGGGCAACGAACTTGCGTCTCAACACGGGTGGGGGGCGCGGGACGTGACGTGACCAGCCGCGAGCGCGACCCGTCACTCAGTCAGTCAGCTGTTTCGTTTGCGAGCACGGCGGCGGATAGAAATTTAAAAAAAATCTTTTAATGAAAATAACGTTTTTTTTTGTTGTTACTCGGTCATTTATTTTTATATTTAAGTCAACTCCATGGTTTGAGTGACAACGGTGTTCACCCTTACACCCTGTATTCAGCTACATCCGGTTACACTAGAAGCCCATCCAACGTAGCTGGGAAAAGAATAGGCAGATTGATTGATTGTTAGGTACTGGATAACAAAGCTGAAGTAGCAATGGGCCAGACATACCTACATACCTCGTTTCTAGGCAAGTACAACCAAAAGCGTGACATTGGTGCCAATTCCCTTGTTCACAAACTAAACTAAATTTAAGTTCAGTGCATCTTTTTCTTTCTATTTCATTATGAAAAGGACAGAAGATAAATTTTAGTTTAGTCCTGTCATATTAATCAGCGCCTGATATAAATTTACGTAATTTTAGTAGGCAAGTTTTTAATCGCGTCTAAACTTGTTTGGAGTAGTGACAGTTTGACAGGACTAAACTAAAATTGATCTTCTGTCCTTTTCTTAATGAAATAGAAAGAAAAACATGCACTGAACTTAAATTTAGTTTAGTTTGTGAACAAGGGAATCGGCACCAATGTATAGTAAAAAAACATTTTAATTTTCCTGACTCACGTCCTACTTTTATAATAGAATGTGTTCATTAAAACACTAGTGTTCCATACAAATACTAATTAAACATCGTGACGAGGTTCGTATGAAAGTGGTTCAGACGAGGCAATTTTAAAGTTGGTCCCAATTTTATTCATGAAGAAGAGGCGTGTCTAATGAATGTTAATTATCAAAGATAAGCTTTTAGTATGTTTTTAGAAAATAGCCATTAATAGAAGTGTATGTAGGTCTTCTGTATCTATACTCCGTTTGAAATAAGATTAGACGTATAGATAAGCCTTTTTTACATTCCGTTCAACCGATTTTGAATTCTATTGCGTTGGTGGCATGACAAATGGCAGCCGCAGTAGATAGTTGGTATTGTGTAACTTTTTTTGCTTTTAATGCTATCCTTATGCCTACGGTATAGAAGTCAAAATCGGTTGAACGGACTATAAAAGGGTTTGTTTTAATGTCTAAACTTATTTCAAATGGGGTATAGGATCTTCTGAAAGGTCAGGTACTCCCAACCGTGCGTGTAAGATCAGATGTACGAACGTAAACGAAGTAAAAGGCGTGTGTGAGGATCGTACCAAGTGGCGTTCTGTAGGTTCTGCCTACCCTTTTTTACCGCCTCTGTGGTCTAGTGGTTAGTCCACCTGTCTCGCCCTAGAGGTCCCGGGTTCGATTCCCAGTGGGGGCAAAATTTTCTGCTCAGTTTGGTTGGTGGAAGAAAGAAAAAGATAGAAAAATAGGTTTATTTATCACAGAAACACGTGCATACGAGATAACAGTAATCAACGATATTAAACAAAAAAAAAATTGGTCTAAGTACAAATATGAGATCACGAGTATAAATATAAGAATCACTTTTACACGTCATATTAAAAAATATTAAAAATAAGCTAGATGAGGTCGGCGTTTCCTATCTGACTACTCTGAGAAGAAAGGCCGAAACAAACTCAGAGGTCACAGTCTCTTTTAAAGTCCAGACATAATCTTGGTCAAGCCATATGAGGACCATGTAAATTCGAGTCTGAAATGGTCTTTTGAAAAGACAGTCAGTGCAAGCATTTCTCAGTAATGGCGGAGCTCAACTCAGAACTTAAGGAGCTCAACGACTCGACGAACAATAAATACCAAAGAAAGGACATTTGGGTAGGCCGCATAAAATTCTCAAATTGCCAGACCATTGATAAAATTAATTGAGAACGAAAAAAAATATAAATTCACATAGTCCTCACATTCACAATAATAAAATACTTTACAAAGTAATCATGTCATTTTGTATAGAATATTCAATAATTTCAATTTGTAAATAAAACTGGTTGATATACTTTGATGATTTTCCATATTATTCAAAATGTTACAATGCTTAGCAGAGCGAGCAGCTCAATCCCATGCTTTTTTGTCTTGTAAATAATCTGAAAGGAAGGGCTTGTTCTAAGTCCGCCTGGCTAGCTATCACCATGTTATCTAAGTCTGTCGCCATAACAACAATGTTACGGGAATTGGAGGTAAGAGCACGTTCCTCTGTGGATGAGGATTCCGCGTGAAGCTTACCAACAGGACTCCTCGTTGGGAGGTGAAACACGTGTCGATTTCTTACTGGGTTTTACTCTTGAGGAATAGTTAAGCGGAATAGATCTACGTAAATTGTATTTGAAAATGGATTTCCGCAATCACTCCTGAACCAATTAACTTCTACACTACAAATCAAATAAGTAACAATTTACCCCTTACCCATTCAATATGCATGTATCACTGGCGCGGCATTATATACATTCGTTTCGCTGCGGCTTTATTGGAGCCACACATCACGCGACTAAATTGAAACAATCCGTTACACGGTTAATAAAAGACCGCATGACATTAATCGTCGCCAAACCCAGCTAAATTAAATACCGCAGTCTAGCTACAAGCGACAATCACAGCATGCATTTTTAAATAATCAAGTTGTTTTTTTTGTATTGAATCCTTTTTTAGATTTAATACAAAAAAAAACAACTTGATTCTCAATGGTAATATTTCTTTATTTTTTACACATACAAACTTGCAAAAGGCGTCGATAATTGTGTGAAAATATTCGTATAAAGTTCATGTCATGCAAAATTGTGACGATTAGTTTTTTGTTTCTAAATACCTGCGGTTTATTGTTCGGTTCGGAGGTAACAGCCAGAATTGTTAATTTTAGTTATTTTCATAGTCTTATGTCATATTGGATTCTTCTCTGGGGAACCTGTGCGGACATTAACACTATCTTTGTTTTACGGAAAAGGGCTGTTCGAGCCATTTACAACCTAGGTCCAAGAGATTCCCTTAAAGAAAAATTCAAAGAAGTAGATATTCTTACTGTAGCCTCACAATATATATTTGAAAACCTGTTGTGTGTACACAACGATATATCAAATTTTAAGAAAATGTCCGATATTCATAGTATAAATACCAGGAACAAACACAATCTTGCTGTACATCGCACTCGTCTCCACACAGTAGGCAACTCGTTCATCGGTCAATGTATACGCTTTTACAACAAACTTCCCATTGATATTAGAAATTTACCCATTAAACGATTTAAAGGCTGTATTAAAACCAAACTTTGTAAAAAAGGGTACTATAAAATTGCGGATTATTTAGAAGACAAAAAAGCATGGGATTGAGCTGCTCGCTCTGCTAAGCCTTGATAAAACCCTAGAACTTGAAATTTTTATTATTATCTAAAATCATTACAATATACCAGTTTTATAAAACTACAAATTGACATTGTTGAATATTTTATACAAAATGGCATTATTACTTTGCAAAGTATTATTTTATTTTAATTATTGTGAATGTGAGGACTATGTGGATCATTTTTATTATCTCCTCTTTCTTTAGTTTTAATCTGGCAGTTTGAGTACTTTTTGCGGCCTACCCAAATGTCCTTTCTTTGGTATTGTTCGTCGAGTCGTTGAGCTCCTTAAGCTCCGAGTTGAGCTCCTCGGTTACTGACAAATGCTTGCACTGACTGGACATGTCCACTCAAATCTGTGTGGTTCTTTCCTCAAAAGACCATTACAGACTCTAATCTACATGGTCCTCATATGGCCTGACCAAGATTATGTCTGGACCTTAAAAGAGACTGCGACCTCTGAGTTTGTTTCGGCCTTTCTTCTCAGAGTAGTCAGATAGGAAACGCCGACCTCATCTAGCTTATTTTATTTTTTTAAATATGACGTGTAAAATTGATTCTGATATCCTATTTACAGAATAAACAATTTCATTTCATTTCATTTCGTTGGTTTTTTTTTTTCTATCGAGAATATTTCATAGAATCGTGTTAACTTTACCATAGATTTTTTTTTTTTTCAAAATGAATGCTGCTGTATTTTCGACAAAACGGTATCATGAACAGGATCATGCCAAATAATGTGAGGTAGGTATGGGGAGAATTATATAATAAGATATCTTATATACAATATCGGAATGCAATAAATCTGTGTTTTGAATGGCCTCAAACTCTTCCATATGCGATTGAATTTTATTCAATTTTAATTCTAATTGTAGACTGTTAAGGCGGATGCGATAAGGTGGCCCACGAAATTCAAATTTTCTCACGTTTTTTGCAATTTGCAGGTCAGTATCAGAGGACTATTTCCTGAAATCCTCATTCAATGCACTTACATGAACTTAGAGAGTTGTATTGCTGATTCTAATGTTTATAATTCTATAAATCCATATTTGTTACGGTCGCAAATAATATTTAGATCAACATACAACCTGATACTGACCTGCAAATTGCAAAAAACGAAAGAAAATTTGAATTTCGCGGACCATCTTACTGCATCTCCCTTAAGAATTCAAATAATCTAATCAAAGCACTCAATTTGTAAGTGACAATACAAATTGACATCTACAGATACGTTTTCTTATCCATTTGTTAACATTTTCATCAGATGCTTTTAAAACTGACTATAGCTTTTTCTTACCAAGGTATAGCGTGTCCTAGAAAAAATCTCCGTTTAAAATTACAACCAAATAGTCGTGTCGTCTGTCACCGCACTGTTAAAATAAACGAGTCGGATTATTGCACTAGTAAATCACTCTAGCGCTGCAGCGCTTTGTAAACTTATTGCCGTCTAGTTGGCCGGTTGCTACAGCGAATTTTTTGTGGACTTTATTCATTGTTCTTTTGTCAATTTAAATGTTCTAATTTATTGAAAGGGAATTTATTGGAAGCAATTCCATGATGGGGAAAAATTTGGGTTTCATTGCTAAGTTCCGCGCAAATCGTTTGCTTTCTTTTTTTGTATCGATGCTACGTAGTACGTCTTGTCAAATTACTTTGGCCTTTGGTTTATCTTTTAAGTTAAGCTACACTCATCGCGTTCAGTCTGTGGATCGGTGACCACTTAATTATCACCTTTGAGCTATTTTAAATTAACATTCTCTTAATCAATATTTTTCATAAGAGCCAAATGACTACATTCTTAAAAAATCTTCCTAAAACGTTAAAAAAATATCAGAGAATATTGCAAATACCTTCTGTATATAAAATATATACTTTGAATAATTCATGTGCGCTTAGCGCGCTTATGTAAAGACGAGACGACACGGCTCCGAGACGAGAATCACACGATTATACTGAATGAATATTTATACTTAGCTTAGAATGCTGAAATATAAGCAAAAATACGGATTTTGTATATACTGGGGTATTGTTGATTAAATTCACGATGATATTAGGTACTTAAGAGACAATGTGTGCGTTTCTGGGTCTGTTCATTAGCTTTTTTTTGGGCAGTGATGAATATTACTTAGTAGTATAGTAGATGAAGAACTTGAGCTTTTTCATCCCAGAATATTTTCATAACATATAAATGCGAAAGTGAGTTTGTTTGTTACGCTTTCACGTTAAAACGGCTGAACGGATTTGGATGAAATTTGACAGATAGGTAGCCTGGGACTTGGAGAAGGACATAGGCTACTTTTAATCCTGGATCGCAGACGAAATCGGGGGCAACAGCTAGTCCAACTAATATTATAAACGCGAAAGTTTGTGAGTATGGATGGATGGATGTTTGTTACTCTATCACGCAAAAACGGCTGAATGGATTTGGATGAAATTTGGCAAACAGATAGTTTATAACCTGGATTAACACATAGGATACTTCCCGATATTCCCACGGGATCGAGACTCACGCGGGTGAAACCGCGGCGCGCAGCTAGTTACCCATATATCGGAGGGTGTTCCTGAGAATGTTTTTTTGTCACAACAGTGAATATGACTTTCAACTAGGTTTTGACTTCCAAAAACTAATCACGGGCAGTAAAACACTGGTATTCAGCTGCATCCGGTTACACTGGAAGCCGACCCCAACATTGTTGGGAAAGGCAGATTGATTGAGGAATCATTTTACAATAAATAAGTAGATACTTGGTCAGGCTTCTAGAAATATAAAGCAGGGAAAATATTATATCTAACGAAAAACAAAATACATCTTCTCCACAAAAATTAAATAACAGATTCTGTCTCTGCAACTCTTTTTCTTTTCCACCCATGAATTTTGCAAAACCTGGGTATGATACAAACATACATAGTAGGTATTTCGTTTCACAAAGATATACACGAGTAAAATATTTTACGCGAGCGAAACCACGGACAGAGCTATGCATTTATAACATCGCGCTAACTAACCGTTTAATGAACACGTTTTCAAAGACATGTAACTAGATTCGTTCGTATAAAATGGTTTGAAGGGATTTTTTATGACATTCGTTTTCTAGTGTTCCCATCTCTCTCTAAGACCCGATTTGAATTCCTCCGGGGTTTGGTAAAGAGCGTGTCTATGGTTGCTGACTTGAAAATCGAATGCACTTAGTTACTATACTAGGATTCCTGCTGAAATTACGGAGCATAATTATGAGGCTTTTAAACTATCAACTGCCCTTTTAATTTAGTGGTTGCAAGTTCTACTGTTGTGCATGAGTTGGGTTCGATTCCCAGGTCGGGAAAAAGTGATATTATTAAGTCAGAGATGTCAGCACAATTAGCGGGATCCGCTAGGACCGATGCCTGCCAGGGTTGCGGGAAAGTCCGAAAGGGATACCGGGAACCTGGCAACAGGCAACTGAAGGAACACGGGTGGGTTTTAGTCAGTAAAAGTCTGACACGCCCTCCCGCTCCGCCGTGGGAGAAGTCATTTGATGATTTCACACCCTCAAAAAAAAAAGGTCATGCAAAGTAATATTGGTTTTTTTCATCTGGAATTTCTCAGTAGCAGCCTTTTTTTATTTTTTTTGTGTTTCGAAAATCATCAAATGGCTTCTCCCGCTCTTGCGCATGTTGGGTATCAAATGAGAGGGCTTAATGAGCACATTTCAAAAATATATTATAAATATTATAAACCCAAAAGAATTTAAAAAAAATAAAGTAATAAAAACTAAAACCCAACTACAACTAAAAAGGTATAAACCTATGCCCTAACACGTGTGACTCCGGATTTTTAATTTGTCTGTCTGTGGTCTCTTGTTTAAGTATACCTTTTTAGTCGTAGTTGGGTTTTAGTTTTTATTATTTTAATTTTTAGATTTAGGACATGCTGGTTTCCTCACGATGCTTTCCTTCACCGTTTTGAGAGCAGTGTTGATGAAATTATTTACACAAAGTAAAGCGCTTGTCTGGGTTCGAATCCACGACTTACAACTCGTGCCGGGCCACCACTGCTCTAGATTATTAATTTTCCTTGTATGGTACCGCCTACATTCACAATCTTTGTAAGCTTATGAAGCAAAAATAATATAAAACTATTACACTCATTTGCATCTGTTTAACATAGTTCTTACTAGGTCGGCAAATTTAACCCAACTGACCTCTACAACCTAGGTGTATTTTATTTTCCTTTATTGGCCAACCAACAATTGTTTACACTCATAACATTTACAGTAATTACATAACATCTAAGGTTAAAGATTAATATTTGAGTACTTAACTAAAATTAAAATTAATAGGTTTAACAAGCATTACGTAGTGGGGTATAAAACTATATATGTATGTAAAACGATCATTTACAGTAGGAAAAGCGAACAGAAACACATTGAAACAGTACATAACAGCAATATTGGAATCTGAACCGGGGCAATACCGATGTCTTTTTTTTTTTTTTTTGGGTTGGAAATCATCATATCCCGCTCTGGGCGGAGCGGAAGGGCGTGTCAGACTCTTACTGACTAAAACCCACCCGTGTTCCTTCGGTTGCCTGTTGCCAGGGTCCCGGTATCCCTTTCGGACTATTCCGCAACCCTGGCAGGCATCGGTCCTAACGGATCCCGTCAGGTGTGCTGCCATCTCTTTGAGGCGCGCGTGGAATACCGATGTCTTAAGGCTACAACATTAAGTTGTCAGACTTCCGGGCTTTTGACAACCCATGGTCTTAAGGATCCGTCAAGGTAGCCCACGAAATTCAAATTATTTCCTACGTTTTTGCAAACTGCGCTGTTTTATGCTATAGGTTGATAAATAATCAATTTGCGGCCAATAAGATAAAATAATTATTCTTAAAAATAATCATCCAAAAAAAAAACGAGATAATCCATTCTAATACAAAAAGCTAATTGATATTTGTTTATAATATATTTATTTTCTATCCGAACGAATAGGATTGTAGTAAACTAATACTAAAACAAGTTCAAAGATATAAGGTACAGTCAGTATAAATATGAGTTTTTAATAAATACCAGTGGTATATTTGTTTTTGGTATTAGAATGAAATAAATACAAAAACAACACTCTCGAAACTCTCTCTCTCTGTATTTGCTGCGAATCGTCATATTTTCCCGAAATATCGTCTTATTCCATCAAATCTATGACCTAAGTGGCTCGAAGTTTAGGAATTAAACCCGTAACGCGTTCCCCAAAATAATTAAATCTTTATGTAGATCTTTTATGACACTTTTACACGGAAATATTATGAAAGAAAAAGTATAATTAAAATGGTATTGGTGTGGTATTTTGGCTAGCTGGCGCCGGCATATCCTAGGTGACTGATCCCTGAAAAGAAATACCGAAACAAATCAGAGGTCGTGCTCTCTAAATTAAAACCACATTTCCATAAACAAAAATAACCCTTTTACTAACAAATCAGAATACTCATCCCATTAAAACCTTTTCACACATCTAACAGAAGTGCATTTTTAACCCTCCCGTGTGGGTAGTCGGAAAATGTAGGTTACACGCCATAATGAAGCTTGGGTTACATAAATCCCTGTCAAAAGATGTTTTTTAGCTAAAAGAGCTTCCGACGCGATACGTGGCGGACGCATAAAGAATGCAGGAGGTCAGGTACAGGGTTGCCAGAGAAAAATTAAAATGAAAATTGGATTTTAAATGAAATAAAGTGAGTTAATTAAATTCGGGTAGGTTGGTAGGATAAATGTTATTTTTTGCGAGGTAAATGGGTTATTATTTTTGAATTGTAGGTTTTTATCCTTTTTGTAGAACGAAAGAATAAACTTGTTGCTAGGTTCTAGTTGTTTTATAAAATGTAGGTAACTAGTTTTTAATAGTTCTTTTTTTTTACTGTGGCCGGCTTTCCTTTCTTTAGAGCTTGGAAAGACGGCCAGTGTTTTTCTTTTTGTCTTGCCCAGGGGTTTTAATTAATTAATTTATGGCCGATTCCTACTTTATGAACAGTTATTGATTAAAATTAAGACTCTTGCATCTTTACCAATAATTAATCAAACACCTCATAGTTTTGCATAGTAGACCCTCCCATATCTGCCAGGGGTTGCGGGAAAGTCCGAAAAGGATACCGGGACCCTTGGTAACAGGCAACTGAAGGAAAATGGATGGGTTTTAGTCAGTAAAAGTCTGACACGCCCTCCCGCTCCGACCAGAGCGGGAGAAGTCATTTGATGATTACCCAACCTCAAAAAAAAAAGACCCTCCCATATGGAAATAGTTATCGCAGGTAAAACTAGCTTACTTACGAATGTACATATTTACATGCCCAGTTTGGCAATAAAAAGCTACCATTGGTAAGCAAAACGATTCGTTTTTGTTTATAGGAACCGACCGAGCATTTAAAATAAACTACGCGTAGCAGCAAAACCCTAATAATTTACATAGGTGTAAAAGTAATTAAGTTTGTTTGTCCTGCCTTCGAACCCAACACCCCAACCAGTCGTAGTGTTTGACACAAAGGATGCCTCAATGTTTTAGGTAAATCTGAACGTTAAACAAAGCACTAACGAGCTTCAGTGTTGCAATGTACAAAAAGACGTACACTTCATCAACTGTCAACTCTGACGTTCGTTAAAATAAATTGTGACCGATGGACGATGCAAAGGCAATAGTCGTTCGATTCCCAGGTCGGGAAAATACGCAGCGAGAAGGCATGGGAAGCCGTCGCTTCTCCTTCTGCGAAGCAGTAATGCTCGCGAAGGAGGAGGCGGAACGCGTGAGGGAGAGGCAAAGTTCGCCGCTGGAGACACCCTGGGCGTCGGGAATCCCAGGCGGATTCCCGGCCACCATAGGCGTGGGCTTGCGGACGGCGAGCAATGGGTAGCTCGCCGTCCGATAAGGACCAGGCCCGGGTCGATGGCGCGTCGTGTTCCACGCGCGCCTCAAAGAGATGTCAGCACATTTGACGGGGTCCGCTAGAACCGCTGTCTGCTAGGGTTGCGGGAAAGACTGAAAGGGATACCGGAACCTTGGCAACAGGCAACTGAAGGACTGACTAAAACCCACCCGTGTTGGGTGGGTTTTAGTCAGTAAAAGTCTGACACGCCCTCCCGCTCAGCCCAGAGCGGGGAAAGACATTTGATGATTTCCCAACCTCAAAAAAAAAAAGTTCGTAATTTTTTTTATTGGGTTTTCCATCTGGAATTTCTCAGTACCAGCCTGGAGTCTGGATTTGGGTCCGGTTGATGGCAAAAGGCTCGCCCCCATTTTACATTCCCATTTACATGGGACTTAAAACACAACTGGCGAAATGTGGGTGTATTATACGTACACCTCTGCCTAACCCTTTGGGGATTACAGGCGTGAATGTTATGTTATGTAAATACACCAATATTATTAGAATCAACGACATCAATTTTTTGCTTTTTCTTTCAGAGGGCTACACTCTCGACAATCTATGAAGTCCGTTTTGACGTTTCGTTCTCTTACATGTAAATAAAACGTTATGCCTTGAGAATCAGTTTTAAGCAATGTAGATAAGTCGTCGATTAAAAACTCTCTAAGCATGTTCAATCGATATTTATTTATTTATATTTAATTCACAAGTAACATGACTCAAAACGTTACTAACAATCTTTCTTATCTACTACTAACTAACATAGTTATGTTAGTACACTTAACCTAAATACTTATCTAACACTGCCTTAAAGATATGAGAATCCCTGCTACAAGCTCAAAACTGATGTAGAAAGCTTGCAGCAGCGATTCACACACAAGCAGTCCAGTCTAAGATATGTCTCGAGAATCAGTTTATAAGAAACCAATTATTTTTTTCATCTCTACACAAGGCATTTTTATAGCTGTCAAAACGGACTTCTTAGATTGTCTCGAGTCTAGTAGCAATATTATTATCAATATGCATTTATTGCAAATGATTATTTATTTATCAGAAAGGCTTGGTGATACTTAAGCATGTGGTAAATTTATGACCACACCTTTCTCATACATGCTTTAAAAAGCTAAAAATTGATTCTAATAATATTGGTATGCTGGTAACATACCAATATTATTAGAATCAATTTTTAGCTTTTTCTTCCTGAGAACTAATAGCAATATTATCATCAATATACATTTATTGCAAAGGGCTTTTTTATTTATCAGAAAGGCGTGTTCATAATAATTGCGTGGTAAATATGACCACTCCTATCTGTTAAATGCTTTATACCAAAATTGACAACGATATCGTTTAGTGCAGTTGGATATACAGGGTGTTAGGGTAGACACCGTTATCCTTGAAACTAGTGGTTGGGTGTCATCTATAATATACTTTTTCTATGGGTCAAACATTGAAATCGCGAAAAAAAAATCAGCTGTTCCATACATTTGTGTTCACTTAAATTGACAATATGTATGGAACAGCGGATTTTTTTTTGCGATTTCAAGGTTTGACCCATAGAAAAAGTATATTATATATGACACCAAACCACTAGTTTCAAGGATAACGGTGTCTACCCTAACACCCAGTATTTTTCTATTTAACTCGTATTGACTTTCAAAAGCTTTTTAAAATATATAAATACCCCTTCCACATGGTTCTGACATCCCTATACACATGAGTATACTGACCCGAGGCCTGTATTTCATAATAAGCTTCATTCACGCGTTCCTCATGTTACTGTATGAAGCATTTCATGCATTTCTCACTCAAAATCTCGTTCGGTGGTAGAGTTGAAGCTATAAAATAATTTCAGTTTGAAATGTTGCAAAAATATACTTTTCGTGCAGACATTTCATGTTAATGAGATAAAAATATTTTTCCACTGCATTCATTTTTGAGATGAAAAAAAATCTGCCGAGCTTTTTCCCAACTATGTTGGGGTCCGCTTTCAGTCTAACTGGATACAGCTGAATACCAGCATTTTACATGGAGCGACTGCCTATCTGACCTCCACAACCGTAACTCGGACATACGATACCCCTTGGTAAGACTGGTTGTCAACTATTGCCAACAACCGGACACAAATCGAGACTCCAGGCTGCTACTGCAAAATTCCAGATGGAATAACCCAATAATTATTTGCCAGACACGGGAATCGAACCCAGGACCTCATGATCAGCAGTAGCGCTTGCGACCACTAGACCAACAAGGCAGTATAAACCCAAGAAAAAACTACGTTTATTTTCCCTTTTTGTCTTTTCTAACACAAAAAAAATACAATAGACGTAGATATATTTAGTAACCTATTCCACTTAACTATACATCAAGAGTCATAAAAAACCCTGTAAGAAATCGACACGTGTTTCACCTCTCGACGAGGCATCCTCAGGATGACGATTGACCAGTTGCAAACCAGAACACGTGTTACCACACCGAGCGCTGGAAGCAGAGTGAATCAAATCGCCCGACATCCCCACGTATATAGGTTAGTAAATATGTCTACGTCTTATTTTATAATGGATTTCCGCAAAGTGACGCCTGAATCAGTTAACTTTTCTAACACAACGATAAACAAATAAAACTACTGCATTCGTAACCAAGGACCAAAAAATCAACCACAAAACCAACGCCAAAGAAAAAACAATCACAAAAGTAAAACCAGTGGAAACTCCGTGATAATCCACATTTACAATGGCCCCCACTTCCTGAGCGCAAAAATGTACACGAAAAACTAAACAAAGGCGCTAGAACCATAAATTCTCCGTAAAAAGGCATAGGAAGGAAACCGCGGAAGAGACTTGTTGTAAATTACAAGTTAAAAGGGAATGTTTGTCATTTAGAATGGTTCTTGTATCTAGGTTACAGAAGAAGTTTTGCAGTACTTACTTTCTGCTGCTTAGCTTGCATCTGGGTCGCGGTAACTTACTGGTGGAAGTGACCTGGATCTTGGATTAGTCAGGCTTTTTTCCTTGTGCTGGATTGTAAGCACATATTTACAAAATCTAATCAAATGGGCTTAATATGGCTCATTACTGAGGAGCTCGTGGCTAAGGAATAACAGGCACACGGGCCGATCCATCAGATTAAGCGACGCTTGCCGAGGTTGGACGAGACTCCCCCGTACCTCGGAAAGCACGTTAAGCCGTTGGTCCCGGCTGTCATTCGTGGATCTTTGACAGTCATTACGGCTCGTCAGAAGTCTTTTCCCAACTATATTGGGGTAGGTTTCCAGTCTAACCTGATGCAGCTGAATACTAGTATTTTACATGGAGCGACTGGCTATCTGACCTCCACAACCCAGTAACTGGGTAATACGATACCCCTTGGTAAGACTGGTTATCCGACTTTCGGGCTTCTGACGAACTGTAACGACTGTCAAAGATTCACAAATGACAGCCGGGACCAACGGCTTAACGTGCTTACGGAGTCTCGGTATGTAAAGATGGTCACCCTTCCTCGGATCAACCCCGGCAAGCGTAACTTAACCTGATGGATCTACCCATGCGGCTGTTACTACATAACCACGAGCTCCTCCTACTACTACTACTATAATATACTTACTACTTACTTGGATATTTATAATATTACTATGAATTGCAATAAGGTTTATTTTTCTTTGTTTTCACCAATTTTCTTTTAAGCGTGGGCTCACATATTCAGTAAGGCTTCTATTTGTATTCGGATTTATCCTTCCAACTAATTTAGAATTCTAGTCTAACCAGATGCGACCATTACTTTACACAGAGCGACCGTTATTAATTCCAGTCTAAAACCCAGTAGGTACTACATTCAAATATATTTCACATATTTCTAACACAAACGCTCATTAAAATCTACCCAAAAGGACTAAACACAAATGACCAGTTTTGGGCATAATAGACCAAAAAGTTCGCTCACGATTATTTAGTTTATAGGAGATTATCGCCCAGTCGTTGTGGGTCGACTCATTTGTTCTGCGGGTCAGGGAAGCTTGGCTGTGATTAATTGAAAGGAAGGAAGATGAAACGATACGATTTCGGTTGTTACATGAGGTCCGGGGGTCGGATGGTTGTGGCAGCTTTTGACTCATGTATAATGTGCAAAATTTGTTTGAAAATCTTGTTGATCTTTGATGTCCTTTTTGATGTAATGTCTGAAGTAAATAAGCTATCAAAGGGTTTTGATGAATGATGTTATTATCTTAATCTTGTTAACACAGTAAATATTTGATTTGAAATTTGAGCATTTTGCTGAGCAACAACCTGAGGGCCTAGACAAGTGACAGTCGCTTCCAAAGCGTTTCGTTTTTCTACAACGACTTTTAACAGGATTGACATAAGCTTTTCGATAGCTTATGTCTGTCCTATAAATTTTTGTCTTTTCCATCATCGTTATCGCTGATAGAATGTCACTTTGTCTAGGGCCTCTGTTCTTGTACATACAAATGTGACGCACAGCTCAATATTGTTCTTTTATTGTTGTTTGTTTGTTACAAAACTAGTTATTTGTCTACTTTGCAGTTTTGCAATCGGTATTATGTTTTTGTTTTGTTTGTTTGCTGTCAATTGTCAGTGTCGAAATACGTATAATCGTCAATTTATAGTATTACGCAATGTAATTTGTGATTGGCCCGGACATCAAGCAATAGACAAAATTGACAAGCTTACTTTGCTTGAATTAGAGGCTTTTGGCTGCTCTGTAGTATTTTTTTTTTGTAATGTGCATTTTGTTTGTGCAGAATAAACAATTATTCTTCCTTTTTTCTTTCTATTTGCCTAGATCAAAGGAGAGTCCATCTTCGTCAAAGTCATAATTTTAAATTCGGTCTTTAATTTGTAAAAGGCTAGCAATCAAGCGTTTGTTTCATTATTAGGCGTAATTTTCATTCAAACTGGTATTATTATCAAAATGGTTTTTAATGTGTTTAAAAAGAAAACAAATGAATATAACACATAACATAACATATCATCACGCCCTGTGTCCCCAAACGGTAGGGCAGGGGTGTACCTATAGTACACCCACAATTCACCAGTTATGTTTAAGTCCCATGTAATAGGGGGCGAGCCTATAATATTTAACTCTTGTAGACCAAGTGATCAAGAAAGATGGATTAAAAACATAAAACTCTTACATACAAGGTGTTTACCATAAATTTTCCTAAGAGACTATATACAAGGTGATCCGAGATAGCTACTCACCTGTCACACCCTGTAAGTGCTACAGCGTCGACGGTGATACATCGGGGGTCGAACCTTTTTCATAAAACACTACATTTTACTTACATTTGTTTTGCTTATCGAAACAAATTGTCCTTGGGTACAAAATGGATTAATGATGTAGATAAATAATATAAATAGAAAAAGAAAACTTTTGTTTACTGTCGAATATGAAGTTTATCACAATATGGGATAAATCAATGGAGTTTCTGACCTTCTACGCCTGTGGCAAGGAGCCATTTAGGGTAGGTAGAAATAATCTTCAGCTGTGCTGCTGGGGAGTTTGTTGCGCCACTTCTTCTTCCCAGCTAAAGCACTAGAAAGTGGTGAAAGGCGGGCGTTTTGTGGGGCTGTCTTATGCAATTTTGACGTTGACGTTGACGTCACGTAGATGCTGCTCTAGTTTTGCAATGCGTTGACGCAGCTTATACGTTGAATGAACGCCTACGCTAGATGCAAAAGGTGTCTAAGGATTGGTATATAGCTATTAGCTGTACTTACTCTACCGATTTATTCATTTATTTAAACTTTCCGCACTCAAAAAACGGGATAAGGGCGGACTTTATGCCTTAGGCATTCTCTACCAGTCAACCAAGGGTCGTGAAGAGATTAGATGGTAGTGGTTTTTACGCGCCGTGTATTCTGCACACACAGCATTTGTACCTATTATTACAAATAATTTATTTAAAACATATTTCAATAAATCAGTGTCTAACGAACATTCAAAGCAGTAGGTATGGAATAATGTTCTGGGGACATTCGGTACATAAGGATGATGCTTTTGATGAATTATTTACTTTGTAAAGTATTATATTATTTTAATTATTGTGAATGTGAAGACTATGTGGATAATTCTTTTCTTTTTATTATTTATCTTTCCTTAGTTTTAATTAATCATGGTCTGGCAGTTTGAGTAATTTATGCGGCCTACCCAAATGTCCTGTTTTTGGTATTGTTCGTCAAATCGTTGAGCTCCTTAAATTCTGAGTTGAGCTGCACGATCACTGACAAATGCGTGCACTGACTGGACAGGTCCACTCAATCTGTGTGGTTCTTTCCTCAAAAGACCATTTCAGACACCAATCTACATGGTCTTCACATGATCTGACCAAGATTATGTCTGGACTTTAAAAGAGACTGTGACCTCTGAGTTTGTTTCGGCCTTTCTTCTCAGAGTAGTCAGATAGGAAACGCCGACCTCATCTAGTTTTAAAAATGTGTTTGACGTGTAAAAGTGTTTGTACAAACCTACTTACAGAAATAAATCATTTATCATTTATTTTAAGGCTCAGAAGAGATGTGTTCGAGCAATATGTAAACTCAAACAAACAGACAGTTGCAAAGAATATTTTAAATATCTCAAACTACTGACACTTCCATACATATACATTTATGAAATTATTAATTTTGTAAGATCTAACATTATTCTCTTTGAAAAATTTAAAAGTAAACGACACATTAATAAAATTTATTGTCCTAATAATAAAACAGCTCTTTTAAATAACAGTATATTTTGCTTGACTCCCCGTGTATATAATCACCTACCTAAATACCTCATGGAGGCATCAACGCCTGTTATTTAAAAAAAAAAACTGAAAAGTTTTTTGATCCTTAAAGCATACTATAGTGTATCTGAATATTTGCAGGATAAATTATAGGATTTATTTTTAAACTTTATTTTTATTACAAGCTTGATTGATCTCATTCTTAATTTTAATTTATATTCTGTTTAGTTTTAATTTTTTTGTTAATTTGCATGCCGAAAGGTAAAATATGGTGTTACCTAAATTGTGATATACTTACAATTACTATGAACAACATCTGCCCTTTCTTTACCCATATTTGCAAATAAATGATTTTGAATTTGAATTTAGGTTTTATGTTCCCAATATAATCGCCCCGTTACCATATCAGTGTGGGGACATTTATTTTTGGTCCTTCGGATGATGAAATAAAACTGACCAATATTTTGGTCCTTCGACTGTTTGTCATACAATTGATTAGGAAGCTCATGTTCAGAACTGAACGTTGACAGGTTGGTAAAATGATAATGTTCGGAATCGGTGTTTCTTACTAATTGGCGTAGCAAACGGTCTTGGGTTTATAAACGTCACTGGGAAGGACAATGATAAATCTTAGTAATAATTATTTTATTTATGTAAGAAAGAAACAAAAATATTTTTATTTGGGACAAGCACAGGAAATAAACAGTAAAAAGGAGTTTTTTAACTTAAAAAATTAACATATTTTTTCGAATAAACGAAAATAAAAATAATAACTACGATCTGTGCGAGGTCAAAAAGGCTCTAATCTTAGCATAATGCTGCAATATTTGCAAAATAAATACCACAGCGCAGCGCTGGTATTCTGATAGAGCCCACTGTGATGCTACAGACGCACCTACGGACATGTATAATGTAGATAATTATGTTGCTTAACATATCCGAAAGTTGAAATTCAGTTGTAATTTTCTCCGGTATTTTCCGATTCCTAAGCGTCATTTTTAGGGTTCCGTACCCAAAGGGTAAAACGGGACCCTATTACTAAGGCTCCACTGTCTGTCCGTCTGTCACCAGGCTGTATCTCATGAACCGTGATATATAGACAGTTTAAATTTTCACAGATGATGTAATTCTGCTGCCGCTATAACAACAAATACTTAAAAACAAATATTTAAGGGGGCTCCCATACAGCAAACGTGATTTTTTGCCTTTTTTATGGATAATGGTACGGAACCCTTCGTGCGCGAGTCCGACTCGCACTTGGCCGGTTTTTTATTAATTTTCGTATGAGAAAACTTGTTTTCAAATAAAAACAAAAATGAATAAATATCGTCTTTAAAAACATTACATGTAATTAAAGGTCGGAAAATAAACGTTGGCCAATTACACAAAGAAGAAGGGTTGTAGGGAAGGTCCCTTACCTTCCCTACAATTCTTCTTTCGTACAAAAAATATACCCATATAGAATTACCAACAAAACAACGCATTGTTCAGTGAGGTAGTATTTTCGTTCACTTCAGCCCGCGGCTCCAGACAAATCAAATAATATAAAACAGGTCATTGCTTTGGTGATGTGGTTACCATCGCTTTGAAGATAATAAAAGGATATTAAAATGTCATACTAAAATATTAAAATTTAAATATTTTACTACGAAAAGGTATAAGTAGGTATTTAAATTAAATTTATATTTTTTCTTCTTCTTAGCATGTCGATGACAAAAATATCGTATTTTTATTTTTATATTAATTATAATTTTTTATTTTTGTTTATTTTATTTTGATATACTTTCCTATAATTGCTAGTAGGTACAAACATTTGTAATCAAGCAACATCTCTTTCACTACTACAAAAAATATTAGCTTAATAATTTTTATTAATCAAGTCCCTCATTTTCAAAATCTGTGAACACCCTTCTCCCCGTCTCTCGCTTCAAGAGTTCGCTTGTATTTCATTACAGTGAATACTTCATAAACGTAGCTATATTTAATATAACACACACGCATACATGGCTCAGTGGTTACGAATATAACCTTTATATGAAAATGAACGACAAACCAGTGAAACTTGGATATTTGAGTTTGTGATGGATTTCCACTTGAAATCGGAAGAGTAGTTCGTTTCTAGTTTAGTTTCGGGAGCTTTGTAGTTTTTAATCTACTGAATTAACGAACGTTAGTGAACGAAGCTCAAAGTGATTTCATTTACTGAACGCATCATTAACATTTTACAGAAACCTGTGCTTTATGGTTTAAAATAGCCAATAAATGCAAACTTGTTAATCTATGCTCGTAACTACTTACAGAAAAAAAAAACCTCTATTTTTTCATGAAAAGAGGCCCAGCAGCGGAAAGCAATATTTATTACTTATTAGTGGGAATATTGGGATAAAAAGCATCCTACCTACCTATTCCAGGCCATGATCTACCCATCTACCCAGCCAAATCCGTTCAACCGTTTTAGTGTGAAAGCGTAACAAACAAATAAACAAAAAAAATCACTTTCGCATTTATAATATTAAGTTTCGTGATAAAAAAGTATCCTATGTCCTATTCCAGGTCAGGGTCTACCCATGTTCAGCTAAATCCGTTCAGCCATTTTAACGTGAAATCGTAACAAACAAACAAACAAATTCACTTTCGCATATATACAGGATGTTAGGGTAACTTGAAACTAGTGGTTTGGTGTCATTTAAAATATACTTTTTCTATGGGACCAACCTTAAAATCGCGAAAAAAAAATCAGCTGTTCCATACACTTGTGTTCACTTAAATCGACAAAATGTATGGAACAGCTGATTTTTTTTTTTGCGGTTTCAATGTTGTTCCCATAGAAAAAGTATTTTAGGATAGTCGACTAATAAAACCTTGTTGTTATTTTCTCGAAACACAGAAAAAGCATATTACTAAAATAAACTCCTCGCTAACAAGGGTTTGATCAACAATTTTTAAATAACTTAGCCCACCTTTACTAAGAAACGAACGTAATCTCTCGCAGTTATAGCGACCACCCAGCGTAAAAAAACGATCTGCTGAGAAAATTGTGAGTACTAGTTTTTATTAAAAATAATTTAAATTACATTCACCATTTTGGTTTAAATAGTCTTTGAGGCGAAGCTTGCGAAATTCACTTGTTTTCAGTTTCAGAGTGCTTTGTGAAACTTGATGAAAAGCGTAATTAAAAACAATAAGAAATTCTTTTGCAACATTATGTTGTATGTTATTTATCTTACGTTTTTTTCAAAGATCCACGAATGACAGCCGGGACCAACGGTTTAACATGCTTTCTGAGACACGGGGGAGTCTCGGTATGTAAAGATGGCCATCCTCGGACCAATCCCGGCAAGCGTAGCCCCCTGCGACTGTTATTACTTAGCCACGAGCTCCTCCAAGTTTAGTACTTCCCGTGTTCAAAAAATACCCTCAACGACTCGTAGCATTTCCACAAAACTCCCAACTGAATTTGTATATTTTATACAATAAATGCCTTAAAAAATAACACAGATAAAGGTTTAAAAAACATAATACAAAGTTAGCTCACCTGTCCGGACTTCAAGAAAAGTTTTAAAACTTTTAAAACTTGTCCAAGAATGCCGCTGTTTGCTTGCCAAGTTTTCAACGGTAAACTTGGACGACTTGGCAAAGTAGCCAAGTGATGCCAAGTTACTGAGATTTAAAACGGAATGGCCATAAAAGTTTTGTCGATAAAAAATAAGATTTCCTGTTTTAAAAGATGGAGTTAGAGTTCCGGTTGTTTTTTGTTTGGCCGGGATTAAAAAAAGTAAAGTGAGCCATTTTGACTTCGTTAAGTTTTTAAAGTGGGTGCAGAAGAAATTCTTATTTATTATTTAGTTAATGTAGAGGAGCTCGTGGCTAAGGAGGAGCTCGTGGCTAAGTAATGACAGTCGCTCGGGTCGATGCATCAGGTTAAGCTACGCTTGCCGGGGTTGGTCCATGGATGGGTGACCATTTTCACATATCGAGACTCCTCCGTGCCTCCGAAAGCACGTTACGCCGTTGGTCCCGGCTGTCATTTGTGGATCTTTGACAGTCGTTACGAAAAGCCCGAAAAACTGACAACCAGTCTAACTAAGGGGTATCGTATTACCCAGTTACTGGGTTGTGGAGGTCAGATAGGCAGTCGCTTCATGTAAAATACTGGTATTTAGCTGCATCCGGTTAGACTGGAAGCCGACCGCAACATAGTTGGGAAAAGGCTAGTCAGATTGATTTGATATTTATTTCGTTCATATTTATGAATTCTTTCCTTTACATAATAGACTGCCTCGTTGGTCTAGTGCAAGCGCTACTGCTGAGCATGAGGCCCAGGGTTCGATTCCCATTTCGGGCAAAGTGTTATTGGGTTTCTCCATCTGGAATTTCTCAGTAACAGCCCGGAGTTTGGATTTGTACCCGGTTGATGGCAATAGGCTCGCCCCCTATTACATGGGACTTAAACATAGCTGGGGAAATGTGGGTGTACTATAGGTACACTCTGCCTTACCCTTCAGGGAATACAGGTGTGATGTTGTTGTTTGTTACTACTAGAGTACAGAATGATCTTATTTGGAACATTATCATTGCGTGGCATGAAACTAAAGCCTATACAAAATGTAATAGGATAATGCCATGGTCACCAATGGTCAATATGTAATTTTATTATATACAAAGGAAGTACTTTGTATATAATAAAATTACATATTATAAAACAAAGTCCTCCGCCGCGTCTGTCTGTCGTCCTGTTCGCGATAAACTCAAAAACTAGTGCACCGATTTTCATGCTGTTTTCACCAATGGATAGAGTGGTATAGTAAAGTATATAATAACCGAAACCACGCGGGCGAAGCCGCAGGCATCAGCTAGTATCGAATAAAATGAGGATCACAAATAGAAAAGAACTTTAAACGCGCTGATTTAATTGTCTTTAACGACCAAAGAGGACGGAGACTCCTCGGTGACGCCGCTAGAGCCGGCCGGCATTGTCAACATTTTCATTTCATTTCCGTCCTATTATTTCCGTCAGAATTTTTGTGTGACGTCAGATCTTTGATGCGTAGTTCGCATGTGACGATGTAGATAACGCCACAAAACCAAGCGTGTCACCGTTTACTCGAACTACGACACAAATGACGTAGATATAGAAACTGACGGCTTTGAAAGCCGTACGTGACAGAACTTTCAATGCCAGAATTTGAGAAGTACCCACTGCCGTCACTAAATTATTTCATCACTACTGCTCTCAAAACTAAGTAGGAAAACATCGTGAGGAAACCGGCATACCCTAGAACCAGAATTTCGAAGAAATGTGACGATTACAAACCCGCGCTGGGCCCGCGTGATTACAGCCTACTCCCTCTCAAAGAGAGTAGGCCTAGTAGGATTCCCAGCAGTGGGATCATTATAGGCTGATTATGCTTTCGCTAAATGCCGTCTCCATAGACGTTGCCAGCGATTCCGTGCAATTCCGTTCCGGGAAACTTCGTCACTCGAAACGAGAGAAAAAGCATATCTTGTCAGAAACCGAAATCCACTTAGCCTTTTATCAATCAGGTTCAGTTCGGCCAACAGTATAACCAGATGTTCCTGATATCAATATTTCCCGAGAAATGACTGCCATTCGACCCTCGTAACCTAATTACTGGGAATACCGACATCAAAATATCCGATTCAATAAGTGTTTCTTAGAAAATTATTCTGATATACTTTGAAGATTTCTGAACAAAAGAGTAAAGACTCATTTACATGAATAGAGTTAGACACCCTAGAGTCTCGTGGCATGATAACAGCCGCACAGGTTAATTTAAGGTTTAACTACGCTTTCCGCGGTCGGTTCGTGGTGCCCATCCATTACATATCAAAGTCATAGTCAAATAATTTATTTCAATTAGGCACATAAAAGGCACTTTTGAACGTCAAAACCAAAGAAATAGAACTGATTCTCGTTGCCCGAGACCCCTCCGTGCCTCGCAAAGCACGTTATGCCATTGGTCCCGGCTGTCATTCGTAGATCTTTGGCAGTCGTTGCGGGTAGCCAGAAGAAGGCTAAAAGTCTGACAGCCAGTCTTACCCAGAAGTGTCGTGTGGAGATCAGAGGCTCTAGACAAAGTGACATTCTATCAGCGATAACGACGGTGGAAAAGGCAAAATTGTATAGAACTGAGATAAGCTATAGAAAAGCTTATGTCAATCCTGTTGAAAGTCGTTGTAGAAATGCGAAACGCTTTCGAAGCGATTGTCACTTGTCTAGGGCCTCAGGTATGCGGTCGCTCTATGTAGAATACTGGTATTCAGATGTAAGGTTTGACTGGAAGCCGACCCCAACATAATTGGGAAAAGGCTAGGCAGATTAAGAGCTTCACACACTTTGCAAATTGTAAATATTCAGGCGACATTTGTAAGAGAGTAACGCCAAGCAATTACCTCAAAGTGTTAATTTAGACTCAGCGACGAAGAAAAGTTTGCCTTCAACTACCGATGGCATGTTTTTAATCGAAACTCTAATAATTCCCATTTTGCGCTCCTAAAAATATTATTGAACACTCTAATATAATGATTGCACCTCTTTTTGTGAACCTCAAATAACTCCTATTTTGGGGTCTTAAAAAATGCTAAATAGCCAAGTAATTGGGACCAACGTATTGCGGTTGGTCACCGATCTAACCAAACCAAACCAATTTAAATTGGTTACTGCGACCGACTGTGAGATAAATCAAGAAAGTGTAAAAGAAGCTCAATTATTAAAAAAAAGTGTGCATCATTAGAAGCGCAAGATGTTTTTTACAGGGTAAATTAATTATGGAAAATATTTTTTGCTAACACCGTGTTTTATCTTTTCAATTTCAAAAAGTCGATTTTCACCTTTCGAGATTCTAGTTGTCGAACTGTTACTATAAACGTACTATGGTACTATTTTATATCTCTTAGAGACTACTCCACTCCTAGTATAAATGAGCCTTTAGCAAGAAATTCTTCGATCAACAGAGATATTTATCGAAAGATTCCGGACCCGGGGCAGGAATCTCGCACCCCTTCGGAACCTTGGAATTGTATGTTTTATTTTAAAGATTGAGCAAAAGGAAAAGGACTACGTATTGGAATTTTGAGCTTAAATGAATCGGGGTGAGCTGAGCGTGGTGATTTATTAATTCAATAAATGTCAAAGTCAAATAATTTATTTTAAATAAATGGATTATTTGAAATAAATTATTTGACTTTGACATTCACTTTGATCACAAAAGGACATCAAAAGGACATTTGAACATCAAATATAATTAATTCTAGTTGCCCCTTCCAAGGTAGTTCCGTATGGAGAAGAATGAGCAAGGAACACCATAATAGTTACTATCTATAATAGAAAAATTGGAAATCCCCGGGAAATTTTCGAATTCGAGAAAAACTGAACTGGTTTTGAATTATTTTTAGAAAAACATCTGTCGGGTCAGCTAGTAGTCTGAAATCGCCAACGCGTCTTGAGCAAACGTGGTGATCAATGCACGTGCCTTCTGTTTATGAGAAGAGGCCTTTGGACTTTGTATAGGAGAGGCAATCTGTCGGCGAATCTATCTGCCAATCGTGGTGATTACCTATGTATATCGTAATTTTCTAGCACAATTTCCCAGATGATGTTACATGATACGTAGGTAAGCTCAGGTACTTCCTTACTATGGTATCAATATTGTAACAAAAAGTAACACTGTATCTATTTTCTAAGATTTTCCTAAAAACGCATGAAATATTCTGTGAATATGTCCCTGAAGACTCTTTGAAGGATGCCTTTCAGGGTATTACCTTAAAACCTTTACGAAACGAATGACGGGAGCTGTCTTTGTTCTACGTTCACTAAATGGATATTAGCTGCGGAATCTATTTACTATTTGTACGCTTTTTTCTGGCTAGAAACATAGGGAAAATAGTATACAGGGTTAAATTTTAGTCGTTTAAATCCAGTTAAGGGGTCATTGTACTCATCATTATGAAAAACTTTCAATATGACCAAGGCTGAAATCGCGAAAAAATAATCAGCTGTTCCCTACATTTATGTTCGCATTTATGCTCGTCAAAATGTAGGGAACAGGTGTTTTTTTTTCCCCTTTTCAGAGTTCCGTACCCAAAAGGTGCCAAAATGAGGGTTATTACTAAGGCTCCGCTGTCCGTCCGTCTGTCACAGGGCTGAATCTTTGAACCGTAATAGGAAGACACTTGAAATTTTCCACAGTTTGTGAACATTTCAAGTATCTACTTACTCTATTCTTTAATTTTCGTGTGGTTAGTACAGGTGTCAAAGTTTTGTACTAATATATATATATTTTTTTTTAAACTTTGCCCCACACTAGGAATTTCTTCCTGTATCGTGGGTGCGTTTACAAACATAGAAACTCACATACACTAACACCCAGACCCGGAACAACTACTTGCAGATCATACAAATATTTGTTCCGTGCGGGGATCGAACCCGCGACACGTTGCGCAGCGTCCATCGCTCAGCCACTGCGCCAACCGTGTCGTCACATGTCGTGTCGTAATATGGTCGGTAAAACAAAAAAAAGTTCTTAAAAAGCCTACACTGTCCCACTGCTGAACAAAGGCGTCACCCAAATCCGTCCAAGCATCCTTTTCCAGGGCCACCTCAAACCAACCCTTGCGGTATCCGTCTAGGTCGTCTCACCGCCTATTATTGGGCACTACCTATTTAAAAAAAAAACTTAATATTTACCACCCATTTATCCAATACACTCCCAAATGACGCCATTAATAATCCATTCCATCAGATGAATCACATAAAACCAATAAATTATTCTGGTCCACATTTCAAGCCGCATCGGGCCAGCTCGCAATACATTACCTTATGCTGTCGGTAAATACTGCCTTGTATATTATCGCCAGGGGACCCAATCCGTGTCGGGGACGTACTTCTGTTGTATTTATGTACTAGTAGATAGTTACTCTTGGGAGGAGCTCGTGGCTAAATAATAACAGCCACACGGATCGATCGAAAGTTAAGCTACGCTATCCGCGGTCGGTCTTTGGATGAGTGACCCCTCAGTGCTCCGTTGTTCCCGGCTGTCATTCGTGGATCATTGACACTTATTATGGTTCATCATAAGCCCGAAAGTCTGACAACCAGTCTGACCATGGGGTATCCAGAAACTGGGTCGTGAAGGTCAGATTGGCAGCCGCTCCATGTAAAATACTGAAATTCAGCGGCATCCGGTTACACTAGAAGCTTACCCCAATATAGTTGGGAAAAGGTTAAGCAGGGTTGGATGTAGGTATCTACTCTTGGGATGAAAGGAATTTTAAAGGTGGACTGAAGTGAGTATATTTTATTCGGTATTAATCTTACAACTCCAACTCAAAGCATTTATTTCAAATAAATCATTTACAGGCACTTCTGATTTGTTTTTATTATGTAAGACTCAGGAGTCTTGTTTACTGAATAACCAATCATTATGTGTAATTTATTTCATAACCACTGCACTCAAAACAGTGAAAAATCATGTCCTAAAACGAAAATTTTAACACATGTGACATCCACTAACCCGCACTGGGCTCATGTGGAGGTCTACAGCCAGCTACTTACAGACAGGTCTGTGTCCCAGCAGTGGGAACATTATAGGCGATTATACCAATCATTTTGCAGTACCTGGCTATGAGATTTGTCAAAAAAATTAATAGTGTACTTTCTTTTAATTTTAGAAACTTCGGCCTAGCATATTCAACGTATTTTGGAGTCTAACAAACCTTTTCTACAGTTTTTCAATGAATTTTCTTCATAGAAGCTTAGCCCTAAATTCTATTTATTAGATGTCCTACTGTGTACTTCCAAATGCTAGCCACACACATAACGATTTACGTGCACAAATTCAGGCTTGCGCAAATTTATCGTTACGTGTGTTGGAAGAGCGCAAAAGCGCAAACATACAACACACGTCATAATAGACTTGCGCAAGCCTTTTGCGCAAATAAATCGTTACGTGGGTGGCTAGCGTTACAAAGTTAGATTTTCAAGACACTGAAGGTTTATATCGCCGTAAACTGTGTGACTCTCTTCAAGCGATCAAAGTTTCGATATCGAAAGCACTACATGTTTCTTAAATGCCTGTCTTATATGTACAATGTGGAGACGACAATACAACAATAAATGAAAACACTGGCAATACTAATGCATAAGAGTATTTTGGAACTATCAAATAAATCCTAACATCGAAATTAAAAAAGTCATTTTTCCAAACACACTAATTAGTAGTGCTGGGCCGAGTATGGGGTTTGCCGATCTTTGACTAGCTATAATAATTTTTTGTGTGTAGACCGAGAAGTCATTAGTTATACGGAGTTTCATTTTTTGTCGTATTGTCGTCTCCATTTTGTATAATAAATTCCCTGGCCATTTAACTTACTAACAGGATCAGACTGCACCGGACCGCTCACAAACTGTCTCCCTACGTAACGTGTATTGGTGCCTAGGGAGACGACCCGTATCAAAATGTCTTCACGGGTCTAAACATGTCTCTCTAAAGGTTCTGAAATTAATCATTAGGGATACATAATGATTATGTTGCTTTATGATTTTTTATTCATGTACACAGTAAAAGAGATACGAATAAAGGCTCTTACAGACTAGTGCGACTTGTCGCGCAACGCGACTTTAACAAAACAATTTCTGAAAAAACTTCACGGTAGAACTATTACCGGTGTCGCGTCGCGCGTCAAGTCGCGCTAGTCTGCACGAGCCTTTATTCGTATGTAAAGTACAAAGGTACTTTATGATTTATTGGATCAATTAACATTACAAAATTGTTGTTACCTCTATGATTAATATAAATCCAGTAGCGTCCAAACTAACACAGACTTATACAATACTAACAAGTGGTACAATATTGAGTCCGCCTTTGTATGTTTTATGTTGTAAAACCTTACGAAAGTAAAATAAATAAATTGTTGATTCGCAAATCCCTGTCTTTGACAATAAATCTTCCGCCCATCATGTCAAGTCAAAGTCAAATAATTTATTTCAAATAGTCACAGTAAAGGCAGTTTTGAACATTAAAATGATCAAAAACAAATAAATAGAACTGATTCTAGCTGTCCCTTCCAAAAGGTAGGTACTTTTCGTATGGAAAAGAATGGGCAAGAAACTCCAACGTTACTCTTTTAAAATTTTTTTTAGAACATTTTGTATACCTACATCAATTATATAATTACACATGTGAATACGATGTTCCTATAACACAATAGGTAAAAAGAATTAAAAACCGGCCAAGTGCGAGTCGGACTCGCGCACGAAGGGTTCCGTACCATTATCTATAAAAACGGCAAAAAAATCACGTTTGTTGTATGGGAGCCCCCTTAAATATGTGTTTTATTCTGAATTTAGTATTTGTTGTTATAGCGGCAACAGATATACGTCATCTGTGAAAATTTCAACTGTCAAGCTATCATGGTTCATGAGATACAGCCTGGTGACAGACGGACAGACAGACAGACAGCGGAGCCTTAGTAATAGGGTCCCGTTTTACCCTTTGGGTACGGAACCCTAAAAATGGAGCAATGATATATAAATTAATTAAGTATGTGATAGATGCATGGTGCTCACATATTTACAAACATTGTAAAAGTATACGATATCACAATATTCCTAACATTTTTATGATTACACTGCACCGGCCCACTCACAAAATGTCTCCGTATGTATCGTCTACTAGTGCCTAGGGAGACAACCCGTGTCCGCATGTCTCTGCGTGTTACGGGACGTGACGGTGCGAGACTTTATTAACAGCGATTAAAGCATTTGGTAATTGGAGTAATTGCTACGATTGACTATTGAGTGTAGATTTTGGCTAGCTGGTAAATGATAAATGATAAATGATTTATTTCTGTAAGTAGGTTTGTACAAACACTTTTACACGTCAAACACATTTTTTAAACTAGATGAGGTCGGCGTTTCGTATCTGACTACTCTGAGAAGAAAGGCCGAAACAAACTCAGAGGTCACAGTCTCTTTTAAAGTCCAGACATAATCTTGGTCAGATCATGTGAAGACCATGTAGATTGGTGTCTGAAATGGTCTTTTGGGGAAAGAACCACACGGATTGAGTGGACTTGTCTAGTCAGTGCACGCATTTGTCAGTGATCGTGCAGCTCAACTCAGAATTTAAGGAGCTCAACGATTTGAGCTCAATAGATAGGTAGATTATGTATTTTGGCAAGCAACGTGCCATTTATTTATTTATTTAAACTTTTCACACTCAAAAAAAAAGTACAAAGGCGGACTTCATACGGCCTTAGGCATTCTCTACCAGTCAACCAAGGGTGTATTCATTCAGGATTTTAAAATAAAAAGCTTTTTTGTAAGTTAGTAGGAAAATTGATTTTGAGATATTTTAGATCTATGGTCTGTTAAAATGTGATCTTCACAATCCGTGACCAACCTAGGCTGCTTAGCGTGAGGTCCAGAGTTAGTTTCGTTTCGATTCGAGATAAATTAAAAAAAAAATATTTTGTATACTTTTATTTCAGACAACTTAGTACAATTACGCTTTTTTTTTTAAACGTTTTTTTGTTGCTCACAAAAGACAGCATAACATAAAAAGACACGGTTAAATAATAACTAATTACATAAATAAATAGATACAAGGAGCGAGTACAAAAAAAAAAAACAATAAAAGAAAACTAGACACAGTGATGACAATATTGTCTATGACACATTTAAAAAAATAACGAAACATAAAAAGTGCGGTGTGTGTACAATTGACGCAATGACACTACACTGACATCATATTCCCGGCCGATTCACTGAGTTACTCCAGTGACGTGCAGCTCAGTGAACCGCCCGAAGATCACGCTGTCAACTCGTGCTGCAAACACCAACATTAAGGTGATAGAGCCTGTGTACGACAGTGGCCACTGCTGCGTTCTGGGGGCCTAAAACGGCCACATTAGCAATTCATTTACTGAATTCCCAGCTGGCATTAGCAATTCATCTAATTTGACAGGAAAGCAATTCATAATTTGAGGACCATTTTACGAATCTTTATAGAAAACTGTCAATCAGATGAATTATTTCGTAATATGAATCGCACGCAGATCATATTATGAATTGTCAGCTTGTGACATTTTAAGACCCCGGTGACCGATGAATTCTCCATACAAACGTAATACCAAAATCATTTGCAATTTGAGCATATTTCCAGCATAATGTGTTGTTATTCGGATTGAGGCAGTATTTATCTAGGTTCCTACATCTTTTTTTTTCCATAAATCCTAACTAAAATGAAGTTGTAGCGAATTGAATTTCGCACATTTTTACAGCGTAAATGGCAGTTTTCACATTGTTTTTTCTGTATTATAAACAACAATACTTGTGATATTGTTTCAGCAGAAACATAGCCTATATTATCAAGATACAAATTATCAAAAAAAAAATGGAAAAACATTTTCATTCATCATTTTTGGTACTTATTACAGAACACATCCAAATTTATCATAAATTTTCAATAGCTAGTAGTCCTATCGCGTCAAGCAAATGTCATGTCCATGAAAATGTGTCCGTGGTCGTACAGTTCACAGTAGCTGTGTGTATAGCTCCGACAGGTACACTAGCGCAAAATTTGTAGCACTCGATTCGTAGTTGAGATCGATGCTACGCAGGCCCCTTAAGTGACCGTTTTAAGCCCCCTCTCATAAGCTGCTAGCCTTATCCTATTACATTCATTCGTCATTTTTCGCCAGATGTTTCGGTTCTGGGGCATCGGCGTCGAGTCATTCACTTGGGCTTGCTTCAGGTCATTGTTGACTAGAGACATTCAAGTGAGAAGGGGTCTACCGCGTTTCTTTCGAGCTGAGGGCCTAGACAAGTGACAATCGCTTCGAAACCGTTTCGTATTTCTGCAACGACTTTCAAGAGAATTGACATAAGGTTTTCAGCATAGCTTATGTCAGTCCCATACATGTTTGCCTTTTCTATCATCGTTATCGCTGATAGAATGTCACTTTTTCTACAACCTCAGAATTCATGTAGAGGACTTCCTTAGTCATGTGTTCCTCGGGCCTTCTCAGTACATGGCCAAAACACCTCAGGCGCGCTTCAGAGAGTTTTTCTTCGATTGGGCAGTAACGCTTGCGACCATTTGAGCAACGAGACAGCCAGTCTAGATGTGCCGGGTTGATAGTAGTTACATGCATAACTGGCTTACGTCATTCGCGAAATAAGGGCGTTTTTTAACCGACTTCAAAAAAAGGAGGAGGTTCTCAATTTGACTGTACTTTTTTTTATCTCAGAGCTTTCGACCGGATGAACCGATTTTGATGATTCTTTTTTTATTTAAAAGCTGGTGGTTCCCGTGTGGTCCCTTAAAATTTTATAAACTTTGCTTGCGTAGTTTTTGCGTTAGCTTGAATAATTACGTTTTTTTTTCCCACTTAGTCTATGTAGATGATATTTTATGTGACTCCGTCAATGTTATTGGGTGGGGTAGGTACCACAACAAAAAAGTGAAAAATAAAAACTTTTTACAAAAAAAATAAAAAACAACCGACTTCCAAAAAGAACACTGAAAGTATTTTCAGTGTTTATTTTGGATGTCGGTTGTTTTTTTTTTTAAATGAAGTTGTAGCGAATTGAATTTCGCACATTTTTACAGCGTAAATGGCAGTTTTCACATTTTCAGTGTTTATTTTGGATGTCGGTTGTTTTTTTTTTTACCTAAATTGTTTTTTTTCCAAAGGCACTCCATCTCTTCGTTTTCCCAGTTTAAGAGACAGATCAAACAGCACACGCTCACAATGTCTATACTTCCATAAATGTAAACCGTGTTTATTAGTGTCCGGGGAGACGACCCGTGTCGAGACGTCACGCTGTAACGTGACATGTCCCGCGCGAACTACACGCTAGGACATGATTAACAGAGATTAGGGAAAGGATGTAACTTACTGTGGACTAATGACTTTAGACACTGCCTAAATTAACTTAGGTAAGTTTGACAATGGTGCCGATTCCCTTGTTCACAAACTAAACTAAATTTAAGTTCAGTGCCTCTTTTTCTTTCTATTTCATTATGAAAAGGACAGAAGATAAATTTTAGTTTAGTGCTGTCAAATTAATCAGCGCCTGACGTAATTTTAGTAGGCAAGTTTTTAATCGCGTTTAAACTTGTTTGGAGTAGTGACAGTTTGACAGGACTAAACTAAAATTTATCTTCTGTCCTTTTCTTAATGAAACAGAAAGAAAAAGATGCACTGAACTTAAATTTAGTTTAGTTTGTGAACAAGGGAATCGGCACCATTACATTTCAAACATAGACATATTTTGTCCATTAAATAGGTATCAATCAATCAATCAATCATTTTTTATTTGTGTAACATAGGTACCAAGGGCCTTACCACAAACATTAAGACACTTGTTCAACGCGTGTTTAATGTCAGTTTATGTCAAACTCCATTAAGAAATGTCATGTTTAAAAGGTGTTTAGGCTAAACAACTGATAAACACGGATTTGTGGTAATAAGGTAAATAATGAGTAGGTACAGTCACGGACTTTATTTGATGAGCCACTTGGTACTGTTCGCATTTTAGCCGTGTAATCCAAATCGGGCTTAGTCGGTTATACTCGTACATCCAGATACGGAAAGTCATGTCTTCGTATTATAGAAGAAATATCTTTACCGGTTGGCTAACCTGAGAGCCAGAACTACAAACTTGACAGCAGAATAACTACTCAAAGTCAACCAATTGCAGGTCTAGCAACCGTAACCTAGCGACGATTGTTTTAGCGTAGCCATAGTAACGAAGCGTTTTAAATTTTCGCGGACTACATTGAAGAAATCAACGTAAGTAAAAGTTTAACAGGTTCTCAACTCCAAATTCTCAATTAAAAAACCGAATGTAAGTATCAATAGGTACGTAGTCGATATGTAGGTGCTAAATTATAATATTGTGCTGTCCAAGGCCCCAATTAACCATGAACAGAGGCATAAGCGCAAAAAAGTGAGATTACCTATGAAATGGCTATGCGAGCGGTCTTTCAGCATACCACTAAACATAGCTTTTAAACTCTAGAATGTCTCGCTACCCACTGAACCATTTATCCCAAACTCGCGAGGGATGTGTCACGTTCGTCCTCGACACGGGTTGTCCTCAAATGGGATTGTCCCCAACCGGAGTCGTCTGAACATGTCACCTAATGTAAAAGCGCGCGTGTCAGGGAACAACTTTCATTGATTGTGTAGTGGTCTTTCCAAAAGTAGGTATAGTAGCGATTTCTTTATTAGGTATACAAACTGCAGACCTTCACTGTTTTAAAAAATAACTACAGGAGCATACTGGATGCCTGCCAGGTTTGCGGGAAAGTCCGAAAGGGATACCGGGACCTTGGCAACAGGCAACTGAAGGAACACGGGCGGGTTTTTGATTTCCCAATAAAATAAAAAGGAGTATACTGGATTCCAGTAAAAAACTCTTCTACATTTTTACACAAAAAAAAATAAGAAAATAGATCACGTGAAAGTACCCGCGGGCGTAGCATGAAATATTAAAATGGACCACGTCTCGTCAATCGAACATCTCACATCGCAGGCACGTCACGTCGCAGGGAAATCACGGAATCGTCCAGAAGGGTCGGGTTCGTAACATTGTTTTTATATTTATTAGTCAAGACTGCGATGGATTGCCGACACACATGCTGTCGTACAAAAGGATTGAAAGGAATTTGTGAAGGGTAAAATAAAACCTTTTTGTCGTCGGTCTAAGGGAATAAATTATTTGATTTGTATCGTTGTTGGTCAATGAATAATATAGCTGGTATCTGTATGATTAAATAAACTTGGGACCAAAATGCTTTACAAGACTCAGGCGAGGCGTCTGTTCCATCACTGAACATTAGCGAGAAAGGAGTAGAGCTAATAGCAACCATAAACGAGGTGGCGAGTAACGAGGAGAATATGGTTCGGATAGTTTTATCGCTGGACTATGAGCGAGTGCGGGAGTGCGACGTTGCGAGTCTCTCAGATAGTCTTTTGCCCGCCAAAACAGCGTCACTAAACAAATACCTATTTTCTTTGATAGCTCGACGAACTAGTGGAGTTATGTATACAAAACCGGCTACATACAAGTTAAATTAAATTTAAAAAAATCCCCGACAAAAACAAAGCATATAATAAAGATTTTTTTATAGCTAAGAACACTATTGACCACGCCACCTTTAAAAAAAATAAAAAAAATCAGTTCAGCCGTTTCGCAGCTACGATGGCGCACACAGACACACAGATACACACGTTAAACTTATAACATTCCTCTTTTTCCGTCGGGGGTTAAAAATATATATGACGAAGCTATAATAGCTGCTACCCGGTTTACAACTGAACCCTAAAAGTTACTACTCGTCTGAAACTAGCGTGACAGGTCATTTCAGTGTCGTCACGTGTTTGTGAGTTTGTGACACATGTCACGGTAGAACGTGCTAAACTCTGTGATAGCTTTGTGTGTGCTCTTGGTCAGCACTACATAAAGCTTCAAGTTTTGACTCACAATTTTTGGGGTCAGTGACAACTAGGCCCGTGTCAACTCAACCCGAATAATCTATGTCTTTTATGTTCTTTTAGTCTTTTATGTTCTACTATACCCCATTTGAAATAAGATTAGACATTTAAATAAACCTTTTTTACAGTCCGTTCAACCGATTTTGACTTCTATTGCTTTGGTAGCATGAAAATGGCAGCTGCAGTAGACAGTTGGTATTGTGTAGCCTTTTTTGCTTTTAATGGCTCCTTATGCCTATGGTATAGAAGTTAAAATCGGTTGAACGGACTGTATAAAGGTTTGTTTGAATGTCTAATCTTATTTCAAATGGAGTATAGACTATTGTAAATTTGATGTGCAAGAGTGAGATAGAAAAATTATCTTTTATCATCAATCATTGTATGTATGTCATTACCTTAACAAAGGAACGCTTGTGTGTTCAGTCCAAACAATTTAAAAGTTAGGATATATAGGGATTAAATTGAAATAGGCGTTGCAGATAATTACATTTAAAAAACCAAAATCTTATTTTAAAATATCGATTTTCTGCCTGACTGTATAAATCACCGTAATCGGGAGTAAAATAAAAGTATCTGGTATTATTATTCGGGTTGAGTTGACACGGGCCCAGTTGTCACCGACCCAATTTATGTCCAGTAGCAACAAATGCGAAGCTTATTCATAGCCTTCATCAAGTATACTAACGGCATTATGAAGCTTGAATCCCCAATTCGGTTATCGTATCTTGGATAGGCTTTAGTTTCTTTTGCGATTAACTATAGCTCCTTGGTCTTACTATTTTTCTTTTTATGTTGAATGACTGCCAAAGTCAAAGTCAAATCATTTATTTCAAATAGGCACATAAAATGTACACTCATACAATATTCTGCATACATTAATCATATAATTATGTGTGAAGACCATGCACCTAAAACAAAATTACTATACCTACCTAACACAATAGGTACGAGTAGAAAGAATTAAAATTTAAGCAATAACAGTTAAATTAATTAGGTACCTATCTACTAGATACATGGTGCTCAAATATTTACAAATATTATAAAAGTAGACAAATAATAAGTCACTATGTGAGTTATAGTAATCACAGAATATAAAATGAATGTCATAACAATAAAAATATTATTTTTATGACATTCATTTTATATTCTGTGCCCAAGCAAATGTTCGACTGGCATGTCCCTTATCTATACATAATTATTATAAATTATGGCCACTTTTCGTGTTTGTCTGTATGTCCGTGTCGTTCTTCTAAACCACGCACCGGATTTTGATGAGTTTTCACTAGGGCTTTCAGTCTCGAAGTATTTCTGATTCCCGGGAAAAAAAAATCGCGACTCGATGCGGTCTCGAAATTCCCGGGAAAAACGACACTTTCGAGACTATTTCGAAAATAGATTTCATACATATAGGCTAGGTGCCATTTAGCCATTTAGGCAGTCAGAACAAGATATTTTAATCAAGTACGTACTGTTTATAAACAAACATTAACTAACTCAAATTATAAAATTAAACATTATTTATAAAAGTTTATAATAATATAGTTTCAGACAGGAAGGACCTGAATTTGTTACTTTTGGATCACTGGTATTTGCGGAATAATTGGTATTGTCAGTTCATCAAAAAAAGTTTCAACATGTTGTGCCTAGAAAGGCGTACAAATACAAATACAAAAAACACATCATACAATTATAAGCTTACGTCAGATCAATGAAAACAATAATAAAAATGTCTAAAGTACATCATTTAAATAGTCGTCAACATTATAGTAGCATTTATTAATTATAAAAACTAAAACCCAACTACGACTAAAAAGGTATAAACAAGACACCACAGACAGACAAATTAAAAATCCGGAGTCACACGTGTTAAGGCATAAATCGAATAGATTACGTGTGACTCCGGCTTTTTAATTTGTCTGTCTGTGCTGCCTTTTTAGTCGTAGTTGGGTTTTAGTTTTTATTACTTAATTTTTTTTTAAATGTTTTTGGGGTTATAATGTATATATTTTTGAAATTTGCTCATTAAGCCCTTTCATTTGATACCCAACATGGTACGATTAAACAATATATATTTTTTAGTTCCTGACTTTATGTCCTCTAGAGGGCGCCATATTTAATTTAATATAACGTCACATAGCCTATAACCAGCAGACGATCGAGACGCTTCCAACGATACCTCATTTGTTAGTTTGTGATGAGTGATTCAGAAGATAGGAGGGAACAGATGAACATACATACATACACACATACATACCGGTCAAAATCATAACCCTCTTTTTTTCTTCGCCGTAGTCGGGTAAAAAGTTTCTTCATGCTTTTATTAAAACCATTAATATCTAAATCTTTGTATGCCTTGCTGTATAATTTTGGGGCCATGCAGAACACACTCTCCCGCATGAGAGCTGCTTTAGCACTATGTGAACGAAGTCTCCGAATATCACGTTGACTTCTTTCGGAACCATCTGAAGACTTCGGAAACAGTTGAGGATTCTTTTTAACAAATAGTACCGTTTCTAATATATACAGGGGAGGAAGTGAGAGAATTCGATGCTTAATAAGTTTGCAACTGTCTGTCATTTTAAGACCAAACATAGCTCTTATGCATCGTTTCTGCATTATAAATATAACATCCCTATGTGTAGAGTTTCCCCAGAAAATGATGCCGTATCTAAGGATCGATGCAACAAGTCCGTGATAGGCAGTAAGCAATGTATCCGTATTTACGATAAGGGCAAGTTTATGCGTAGGAAGAACTACTAATTTTCTTACTAATTCCTTCAATGTGATCTTTCCAATCAAGCTTTTTATCAATGATTAGTCCAAGAAATTTGGCATTACCAACTCTGCATATATTAGGGAAGTGCCTCCGCTGCCGGCGCCGGTTGCTGAATTGGCTGCCGGCGCTGACTTTGGTTGTCAGTTTGGCGTATGGAGTAGATAGGCAGGGTAGGCATAATAAAAAAAAACATGTAACATAGCATTTTTTTTTTTCCATATTCCAGTAATAAAGTCATAAAGTACTACCCGAAACCTAACTAGTAAGATTTGGTTTAATAATTTTAACGGTGACATTACTGCCGGTTCCCAATGGCGTTATTTTTGGGAGCCGGAGCCGGCAGCGGAGGCACTCCCTAATATTAAAGTTACATATAACTAAGAAATCTCAATGTTTTGTCAAGTCGTACAACCGTGCGAAACAGGAGAGGGTCGCTAGTATATAAAAAACGTAGTACCATCTGTGAGATATACGATTCAACGTTAGAAACTTTTATTCCACTTCACACACAATTTGAAACTACACAAAGCCAAAACCAAAAGTGCAACAAAATAAATGACTTGACAGAACTGCTATCACAGCTGAAAGTTTCAGAGTTTCAGAGGTAACGCAAGTGAACACATGTGTGGGGATCAAGTCGGATCGCATTCAGCTATCGCTGCATAGTAGCGTACGCGGGGCCCCGACACGAGGAGGAGAGTGACGGATTTATTTGTTTGTTTTTTGTGAGGCTGAGTTCCGTGGCTCGGAGAGCACGTTAAGCAGTTGGTCCTGGCTGTCATTCGTGGATCTTGACAGTCGTAACGGTTCGTCAGAAGCTCGAAAGTCTGACAACCAGTCTTACAAAGGGGTATCGTATTACCCAGTTACTGGATTGTGGAAGTCAGATAGGCAGTTGCTCCATGTAAAATACTGGTTCTCAGCTGCATCCGGTAAGACTGGAAGCCGACCCTAACATAGTTGGAAAAAGGCTAGACAGATGATTAAGGCTGAGTTAGGGTTTGAATTCCAGGATTTCCAGGCATACTTCAGCAGGATTTGACCTTTAATAATGTAATTATAGAATTCTCTAAACGATGGGGAAATCCTCATCAAAATCTGTTGCGTGATTTAGAAGAACACCGCGGACATATAGACAAACACGAAAAGTGACTTTAATTTATAATAATTATGTAAAGATATAGCTAAGGGACATGCCGGGACAGCTCGAAACGTTGGTTTCGAGCTCAATATTGACACTTGATTATTTGCAGACAATTTGCAGTTAAAATATGCGCGAGACACGACATAAAAAATACACATTCACTGCGTTAACGTCGATCGATTAATGCTGAAATGAACCTTTTTGGCGCACAGGGACACAATGTTGTTAAAACATTATTTTCACTTTTTAATTTTTGTCATGAACTGTGTACAAATAAATTTTATTCTTTATTTCTTTCTCTGATTCATCATGCAATGTTATGTTTCAAAGTTACGTTGGTCGAAGCTTGAAACCGCTCTATCGCTCGTGTCTCAGCCCAACGTAAGCTGAAAGCGCGCAGCTCCCGTTCGATGTAAAACAACGCAGTAGGTCAGTGTGCTGTCGATACGTCACAACGGTTTATATCTAACGTTTTACTGCAGTTTACGAGTGTACCACTCAAAAATAGAATTCATTTTACTTTTTATTTTGTTGGAAAAAAGCTTTTAGGGAATGCTTTGTAAAAATGAAAAATGATATTTTTATTTCGTTTTGTTTCAGCTGCATCGAAATGACAAATTCTATGCAGATATTTTGTTACTGAGCTAGTGATATTAGTTTACTACCGCATTCATAAACGACAATTTATGTTATGAGTAAGTACCTACAGTAGGCCGCTTGTCAATGGTAACAAAAACAATATAAAAAACTTATTCTATTGTAATTCCATCCTAGGCCAGCTCAATGCCAATATCTTACCAGTGATATGCGGTCTACTGTACCATGTCATTTGTCGAAACCTGAAATATAATAAGCCGCGTGTTTACCACCAGTATGTAAATAGAATTATTAATCAAACAATCAAAGTACAATTTTGGCTTCTATCGTAGTTATAACACTAACCCAATTATGGCCGATTCGTATAATTTACAGACGGTTATTGGTTTAAATTAAGACTCTTGTATGTTTACCAATAATGAAGAAGTAGAAGAAAGAAAGAAAGAAAATACATTTATTCAGCACAGACTAAAAAATTAAGTAATAAAAACTAAAACCCAACTACGACTAAAAAGGTATAAACAAGACACCCCAGACAGACAAATTAAAAATCCGGAGTCACACGTGTTAAGGCATAAATCGAACAGATTACGTGTGACTCCGGATTTTTAATTTGTCTGTCTGTGGTGTCTTGTTTATACCTTTTTAGTCGTAGTTGGGTTTTAGTTTTTATTACTATTTGAAATGTGCTCATTAACCCCTTTCATTTGATACCTAACATGGTACGATTAAACAATTTTCTTTTTCAAGTTCCTGACTTTATGTCCTCTAGAGGGCGCCATTTTTAATTTAATGTGACTTCACATGGCCTATAACCAGCGGACGATCAAGAGGCTTCCAACGATACCTCACTTGTCAAATTGTGATGAGTGGTTTAGAAGATATGAGGGACACATGAACATACATACATACATACCGGTTAAAATCATAACCCTCGTAGTCGGGTAAAAAGGCACACAAATACATAGCAAGGCACATAATATACAGCAGATAACAAAATAAAAATAAAGAAACAAATAAAAAGGTAAAGTAGGACATTATCAGGGGAGTGTGCCTCACGGCTGCGCCAAAAAGGCCCAGTTCAGCAAAAATGCCAGACAACTAGTGCCTGACGCTGGTTTTCTACCGGACCCGAAAGTGTGAAGTGACGGATGCATATAAGTTTTATATTGTAACGTGTGTATGCATACCTTCTTAAATAAAATAAAACAAAATAAGTGTCACATAATAATAATAACGAAGTACACAGTTATATACCTACATAATTAGTGTGATTGTGTATAAATTGTATTGCAGACCAAATAAATAAATAAAAGACTGATAAATAAATAAATGGGACGGACGCATACTGAAGCAAAGACCTCATGAAGCAAAAATTAGACCAGCGGGTAATTTACCCGCTTGTTAACTCAAACTCAAACTCAAACTCAAATTCTTTATTGCATTCATGTGTACATCAGCTGTTACAAGTATTTAAGGTAAGATCCAACATGAAACCCGGTTAGGGCATGGCAACATAATATTTAAAAAACATAAATATTTAAAGTAAGTACATCAATCTTCAATGTCCACAACAGAACAAATTAACAAAATATATATTTAAATTTAAAGGTAGGTGACATTAGGCACAACATAAAAAAACAATAAAATTATACAACTACAATGCATTCCTGTAATGATAGGACCGACAAGTAGTTTTTTTTAGAAATTCACCTATTGAATAAAAGTTATGTGAAATGAGCCATTTTTTTAGTACTACACAGAATTTTTTGTAAGGAAGATCAGTTATAAAATTTGGAATTGAATTATAAATAAGTGGCGCCATATATACGCAACTGCGTCGAAATAGTTCAATCCTAGGAACAGGCATTTTTAATAAATATTGTGTGGCTTTTCGTTTATTCGTATTATTATTAAGTTCAAAAAGTGAATAATTTGTTTTAACAAACTTAGCGGTTTCATAACTATAAACGCAAGGAACTGTGAGAAGGTTGTGTGATTTATATACTGGCCTGCAGGAATCAGTCCAGTCCATATTGAAAATTGCACGTATGCATTTTTTTTGTGCTAACAGAACTCTAGAAATTTCAGAAGAGTTTCCCCAGACAATGATACCATACCGGATGATAGAGCAAACATAGGCGTGATACACCATTAAAGCAGTTTCTCTGGATGTCTCATTTTTAACTTTCTTTAATGCATAAACAAACCTATTGATTTTCATACATATTTCATCGATATGCTGCTTCCAGGTGAAATGTTCATCAAGTGTTATACCAAGAAATTTTGTTTTATGTATTTGTTCTACTATTTGATCTCTATGTGATATTTTAAAGGGGATATATTTACTTTTCTGCGTTTTGAAATTTATTATTTTAGTTTTTTCTACGTTAACTTTTAAAGCGTTGTTATCTAACCATGTAATAATTTTACTCAAAATGTTATTTATATCAGACTCATATGATTCATCATTTTTACAATCAAGGATAACCGTTGTGTCATCAGCAAATAGAACACAGTCCTGTTCTATAGCTTGAGGAAGATCGTTAACATATACAAGGAATAGTGGTGGTCCTAAAATACTTCCCTGTGGAACTCCGAAGTAATTTTGTCGGGGCTGGGAGTTAAAGTTGGTGATAATATTTACTTTGTCATCAAATTTTGTGATTCTCGTGATCTGAATTCTATTTGATAAATAAGATTTGAACCATTCTAGGGCTGGACCTCTTATACCCATTTTACTCAGTTTATCAGTGAGAATGGAGTGATTTACGTAATCGAAAGCTTTACTAAGATCTAAAAACAAAGCTGAAGTTGTAACTTTCGAGTTGATGTTATTTATGATCGATTTGACTAAGTTAAACGCTGCTAAAGAGGTGGATTTGTTTTTCCTAAAACCATATTGCTGTTTTGCCAGCATATTATACCTGTCCAAGAAAGAAAGGACTCTCTTGTACATAACTCTTTCAAAGACCTTTGATAGAATTGGTATCAGCGCAATGGGTCGATAATTATTTTTGTCTGTTTTAGATCCTTTTTTGTGCATCGGTTTTATTATAGATATTTTGAGTTTTTCCGGGAAGCAGCCTTGTTCTAATGATAAATTTATAATATATGAAAGAGGCTCTGCTATGTATTGAGCGATTTGTTTGAGAAGATCTGTAGATATATCATCATAGCCAGAAGACTTAGTGTTTTTTAATGTTTTTAGGATGCTAAAAATTTCAGCAGGATTAGAAGGTCTTAGAAATATGCTATTGTCGTTACTTTTAACATTTAGGTCGTAAGCGTTGTTTTGTAAGATGGCGTTGTTTTCGACAATATCTATAAAAAAATTGTTAAATAGGTTTGCGATATCCAAGCCTGACGTTGTAGTAATGTCATCATCAACTATACTATTAATATAATCTACAGTCCTTTCGTTACCTGTACTGTGTTTAACAATATCCCATGAAGCTTTACCCTTATTTTTTGAATATGCAATGTGTTTCAAATTACTTAAAGATTGTAAGTTATGAATACATTTTCTTAACATATTAGAATATACCTTAAACCTAGTTTTGTTTTCATTGGTTTTGTTAAGATAATATTTAAATCTTAATGTTCGTTTAGTGTTACTACTCTTTTTAACTCCTTTTGTTATCCATTTTAATTTATTATATTTGAACTGTTTTTTAACTTTTATGAGAGGGAAACATAATTTATAAAATAAAGTGACTGTGTCATGAAAGTTATTAAAAGCAAGATTAGTGTCGGAAATGTTGTAAACATCGGTAAAAGATAATTTACTCATGCATTCAATGAATTTATTGACATTGTCTTTATTCAGGTCATTTACGGTCATGAAGTAATAGCCTGATATGGGTTTTTGATTATATTCGAAATTAACAACTTGCGCTGTATTATGATCAGATAAGCAAACATTATGAGTTTTACCTGTTATATTTGGAATATTACTGATGATGTTATCAATACATGTGTTCAACCTGGTGGCTTCTTGAATGTGGCACCGCATACCATAATTTGAAATGAGTTCTTTGAATTTTGTACAATTAGTGTCATTACTTAAAAGGTTAATATTAAAATCTCCAGCTATTATTATTTTACTTTTTTTACTTTGGAGTTTCAGTAAGGTTTTGTACAAGTTTTCAAAAAAAATATTTAGATTAGATGAAGGTGTCCTGTATATACATATTATGATAACATGTATAGATTTAATTTCTAATCCACAAATCTCATAGTGTTTATCAATGGAAAGTTCTTTTACTTCTTTTAATTCAGTACTTTGGAGATGATTTTTGCATAGTATGCATGTTCCCCCTCGCCGCTGATCAGGCCGCGAATAAATGGCACCAACATAGAAATTATTAAGTTTGAGGTATTTTTCTTCTCCTCTTATAACAAAGTGTTCGGAAACGGACAACGGTCAGGATTTTTACCGGACGACAGGCCGACGCGCAGTGTTCAATAGGTTAGTGTGGGTGTTTGTTAACGCGCCGGACACATACCCGTTGCGCCACGGCGGTCGGTCCGATGCAATGAACCACTAGAGACGGGTAGCACACCTTTTTAAAATGAGGATCGTGCGAGGCACTCTTTTTACAAAGTGTGGTACCGCACTGTGCTACCACGAATGAGGCGAGGCTGCGGTGACTTGTGAGCAAAATGTGGTGTGTGGTAGCACATCAAAATAAAATGAGTGAGTGAGTCTTTTCATCCAAGAGAATAGCTACAACTGTGCTAGCACGCGTGCTGAGTTACTCAACACTATGAACCACGTCATTTGATAGAAGTGTGTTGACTACGACGGACGCGTCGGCCCGTTACCCGTTGACTAAAACGGTCGTTAACAAGAGGCCCGAGGCCTCTAAGTACCTTCAACTTCATTTTAACCATACATTTGTCGAGGTTTAAACTCGTTAATAATAAGGGGCAAAAATATCTTATTTCTAAACCACGCCAAAATGATCAAAAGAACGTTCGCATCTCAAAAATAATCTTCCAAAATCGTCTACATCCCAAATCCCAATACATCTTTTCAATCCGACCCTCCCCTCCATGCTCCACAAACGGGGCATGAAACTACCCGTCCACTTGGCCCCTCCAGTCACTAGAGAGCTATTATGAAGGCATGGAGGACATGGAGGGCTCTTCTCCGGCTTTTGTGTCCAAGGTCAAGTCCACACAGACGGGAAGCTGAAACGCTGAACTGTTTGACTTTGTGTGTAACGGCTTTATGCAAATGTTTCGTACTTTTGTGATGATGCCTGAAAAGCGAATTAGAGTATGGACAGTAGGAATGTAATTTCAATGTTATACAATTTACCCGACTACGGCGAAGAAAAAAGGAGGGTTATGATTTTGACCGGTATGTATGTATGTATGTATATATGTATGTTCATCTGTTCCCTCATATCTTGTAAACGACTCATCACAATTTGAAAGGCTTTGTGACGTCACATTAAATTAAAAATAGCGCCCCCTAGAGGACATAAAGTGAGGAACTAAAAAATAAAAACATTTAATCGTGCCATGTTGGGTATCAAATGTAAGGGCTTAATGAGTACATTTCAAAAATATATATATTATAACCCCAAAAGAATTTAAAAAAAATTAAAGTAATAAAAACTAAAACCCAACTACGACTAAAAAGGTATAAACAAGAGACCACAGACACAAATTAAAAATCCGGAGTCACACGTGTTAGGGCATAAATCAAACAGATTACGTGTGACTCCGGATTTTTTATTTGTCTGTCTGTGGTCTCTTGTTTATACCTTTTTAGTCGTAGTTGGGTTTTAGTTTTTATTACTTTAATTTTTTTTGTAATATATTACAACAAGCGCTATTGTTTCCCCATCGCCAAAAATTACGAACTTCCATACAAACTTTCATTTTCTATTTAGCCCATTTAAAGGAAGAATTTTCAAAAATTCTTCCTTAAAACTCACTGTCGCTATATATGGAACACTTGTGCAAAATTTCAAGGTTCTACACCCAGGCTGTGCGTTCTCTGCCAGGGTTCCGGGAAAATCCGAAAGGGATACCGGGACCCTTGGCAACAGGCAACTGTAGGAACACGGGTTTTAGTCAGTCGTTACGGTTCGTCAGAAGCCCGAAAGTCTGACGTCTTGCCAAGGGGTAGGTATCGTATTACCCAGTTACTGGGTTGTTGAGGTCAGATAGGCAGTCGCTCCATATAAAATACTGGTATTCAGCTGCATCCAGTTAGATTGGAAGCCGACCCCAACATAGTTGGGAAAAGGCTAGGCAGACGATGAAAAGATTGCTGGAAGTCCATTGCAAAAAAAAGCTAAGTATCTACTTCAGCATTTAGCTAGTCCTATAAAAATATTAACGAATAAAATTACCATAAAAAAGCTTTTTAGAGAAACACGATAATTAATAGGAGGCGGCCATACCTATTACCGAAGAAATCCCTAACCCTCAGATTAAGCTTAAGACGCTTCGTTTGGGTTCCATAGTCAAATTAACGGTCTATATAAAACGGTTCTGTAATAGGAAGATAAAAGGTAAGATTCCTCTTAGCGTTTGTGAGTAGAAAATTATGGAAGGAAACGGGTTTTCAAAGTAAGGCCGTCATTACAAAATATAGCTGGCTCTATCTTAGATAATACATTGTACATGCAGAGAGTACATCGTCTTTTTCACACGCCTTCCGTTAGATGATGTCACTTCCGTCACGTGAACTGGCCCCTGCGCCACCTATAGCCTAACCTGGAACTAACTGCACCACAGAGCAAGCCGCCATACCTTATCGCACGCTGAGAACGAAACTGACCTATCTCATTTTTTTTGTAAAATGTGTTATATATACAAAATGACTCAAAAAAGTACACTTTATCACACTTATATTAAAAAACAGACCATTAATGGTCAGAGAGGGATAGAGGGCTTTTCGGTCTCTTTGTTTTTGAGCGCTTCACACTGCCCGCACCAGAGTGAAAGGGACGGAATCAGTACTGCACCGCGAGTGGATGTAGCTGAACGTGTCATATTTTAGTACCATAGCGACCGATAACACTTATAGTCAGTTTAGTGCCGATTAGTGGGCGTAAGTTTTGCTACAATTTATAATCATAAAGTGACCAATTTCTGGTATAGGTCACTTTCTTATTTCTAATATTAACAACCTAGGTGACATAAATCAAATTCGGTCACTTTCTTATTTCTTATATTAACAACCTAGGTGACATAAATCAAATTCGGTGACTTATTTATTAAGGCATGAGTTAAACTCATGAACTCATTTCTAATAATAAAGTGACCTATTTTGTCCAAAAGTTATTTTATACAGAAAAAATAATATTTTGTTATTTTTATATATCTATATTTAAAGTGATAAAGCCAAATAATATTATACAAAAGAAATTCGTAACTTTCCTTTTAAAAATTAAAAAGTTATTCTAGAAACAATAGAAAATGTTCAATCAGTCGAACACATTTTATTCAATTCCCAAAAATCGTAAATTTTGACTAGAGTCACTTTCGTTCTCAGCGTGCGTGTGTCATTGTTCGGCTCATAATGTTATTGATGAACCAGGAAGAAATTACTTGCACTTCAGACGTCATAGGAAACATTATACAAATTGTATTAAAGGTATTTTTTTATATTATGTGTTCCGTTAGAAATCTCGGGAGGAGCTCGTGGCTAAGTAATAATAGCTGCTCGGGTCGATCCATCAGGTCCATTTTCACATATCGAGACTCCTCCGTGCCTCGGAAAGCACGTTAAGCCGTTGGTCCCGGCTGTCGTTCGTGGATCTTTGCCAGTCGTTACGGGTCGTCAGAAGCCCGAAAGTCTGACAACCAGTCTAACCAAGGGGTATCGTATTACCCAGTTGCTTGGTTGTGGAGCTCAGATAGGCAGTCGCTCCATGTAAAATACTGGTTTTCAGCTGCATCTGGTTAGACTGGTAGCCGACCCCAATATAGTTGGAAAAGGCTAGGCAGATTGATTTTCCTATAGATGTCTGAAGTCCATTATACCTCCAACTGTCATTAAGGTTGATGCGCTAGGGTGGCCCGCGAAATTCAAATTTTCTTACGTTTTTTGCAATTTGCAGGTCAGTATCAGGGTGTATATTGATCTAAATATTATTAGCGGCCGTAACAAATATGGATTTACAGAATTATAAACATTAGAATCAGCAATACAACTCTCTAAGTTCATGTAAGTGTACTGAATGAAAATTTCATGAAATAGTCACTCAACATACATACATACATACCGGTCAAAATCATAACCCTCGTTTTTTCTTCGCCGTAGTCGGGTAATTACCCCAATTTCTGCAGAGGTCATATGTTATGACTTTTAGACACCCGCTATACGACGATGGCCCGCGTCCAATGTAATAATCAGGTAAAATTCCCGATTGAAAAAAAATGCGACGATAATTTTTCCTTTTTTTTTGTCAAAAAAAAAAAAACGTCTCTCAGTATGATTCTTGACAACACCCTCAAGAATCGGTCAGGGTTTTTGTTACACGCTGTATACTTGGTTACGACCCATCGCCAGTCTTAGTCACAAAGTTGGACATTCTGATAATTTTAGTCGAAAAACGATGTTAGTTTTGAAAGAAAGAAGTTCAGCTAGAAAAACCACCTACAGTACAACTATTTTCATAATGTGCCTCGGGAAACTTCGTGTTTCGTCAGTCGTCGGATTTATATTACTTGCCCTTTGCACTTGGCGTCCGGTCTGTACTAACCAAAGAGACTATCTATAAATCTTCTAAAATTGTCTATGAAACAAAATCTCTACAAACGACTCGCGAATAACCGCTCCCAAAAAAAATGGTGTCATTTAAATCCGTGACGGATTCATATTCGGCCATTCATCAGTAATTTTAATTAAAATTTACGTTTCAAAAAGTTTCTTTGAAATAACTTTGACGAATCACAAATGCTCAGATAATGGACGGAGCGGGAAGCTAAATTCATTAATTAAGTATCTTCTTGTTTAAGATTATTAACGTTCACAGACAGTAATTATTTTATTAAAATTAAAGTAATAAAAACTAAAACCCAACTACGACTAAAAAGGTATAAACAAGACACCACAGACAGACAAATTAAGAATCCGGAGTCACACGTGTTAGGTGGGCATAAATCGAACAGATTACGTGTGACTCCGGATTTTTAATTTGTCTGTCTGTGGTGTCTTGTTTATACCTTTTTAGTCGTAGTTGGGTTTTAGTTTTTAATACTTTAATTTTTTTTAAATTCTTTTGAGGTTATAATATATATATTTTTGAAATGTGCTCATTAAACTCTTTTATTTGATACCCAACATGGTACGATTAAACAATTTTTTTTTTTTAGTTCCTGACTTTATGTCCTCTAGAGGGCGCCATTTTTAATTTAATGTGACGTCACTTAGCCTATAACCAGCGGACGATCAAGAAGCTTCCAACGATACTTCATTTGTCAAATTTTGATGAGTCGTTTAGAAGATATGAGGGAACAGATGAACATACATACATACATACTGGTCAAAATAACCCTCCTTTTTTCTTCGCCGTAGTTGGGTAAAAAACTAGCATCTGTCCGCGTGTTTCGGCCCCTGACCCACCGCGTCGCATCGCATCGCCCGGCGACGCTACGTTTTCGCTTAGCGTTCTTTCTTTTTATTTTGTGAACTTAAGAATTGAGCTACACAATACAAAGCGACTTAAAAAAAGGAGGTTATCAATCACGTATGTATTGTAATATTATTGGAACTGCAATAAATATTAACATAATGATAATCTATTAGGGCTTTCAAACAAACATACAAAATTTTATAGGTGTATGTACCTATGTATCTTTGCATGTACGAAACTATTAATCGGATCGTGACTATTTTTGTTTATGTTGGCTTACATTTACTTCAACTTAGGGAACAGTTACTGTTCCCTAAGTTGAAGTAAATACAAGTTTCATTAAAATCGGTTCAGTAGTTCCAAGATTTGTTTTTATTTTTAAATTCGCTCAAAAAACGGTATTCTGCCATGTTATCGCGGAGTTTTTGTAAAATAAGCGTATTTTTGTGACCTTAGGTACAGCAAACCGCATCTTTGCATTAAATATTCTATTTGAGGCCATTTTGAGAAGCTTTTCTCGGATTCTTGGTTAGATGAAAATAATTAAGGAAAATGAAATGCAACATAATTATGATTCATATTTATTATAAAGGTTTAATGTAATTTAGATTAAAAATCCGGAGTCACACGTAATCTGTTCGATACACGTGTGACTCCGGATTTTTAATTTGTCTGTCCGTGGTGTCTTGTTTATACCTTTTTAGTCGTAGTTGGGTTTTACTTTTTATTACTTTTTATCATTTATCAATGCGTAACGGTGGAGTTCTTGCCCATTCTCCTCCATATTGGAAGGGGCGACGTTTGAAGTTTCAAAAGCGCCTTTTATGTGCCTAATTGAAATAAGTACATGATTTGATATTGACTCAGACCATCGTTAAAACTGAGAACGAAAAAATATATGAAATTAAATAAAACACAAAAAATAAAAATCCAAAAAACAATAATAATAAAATAATATAATTATGTAAAGCATAATCTACTTGAACTTACTAGTGCAATATTTAAAATTAGCCGTATAAAATTACCAATCGATTGATGAAATGTCACCCTGTTTGATACGTTGTTCTGTTTTTGATGATTTCTCAACAGGATATTTAGTAACAACAAGCGATTCATCGTGCATTTGTACCCAAGATTCCGGAATACAAACGTATTGATCAAAGCCTCTGTGTGGCGGATCAAAAAATTCAACTACATAAAATCGGTTGTTGTTTCCTAAATCCATCTGAAAAAAAAATAGTTTACAAGAACGATTAGTGCAATTTACTATTTTTCACAAACCGTTCCGTTATTTTACCTCAGCTGGCAATTCTGGAGCCGCCGTCTCACGAATTGCTCGCCGGCGCCGGTTGCTGAATTGGAGGCTGGCTGAGTTTGAAAAAAACGCTGAAAATGGGGTTGGCAATTTGGCATATTTGAGTAGATAGGCGGGGTAGGCATAAATAAGCATTTTTTTTTTTCATAAATACAGTATATATCCAACGAAGGGCGTTCCCCTTAACCTAAAATATACAGGCTGTGGCGTAAATAACGGATAATCCTGAAACTGTCGTTTGGCCAGATTATCATCTATCATTTACCCCACAAATATCGCCATATTATGCCCCATATTGTATTTTATGCATAATTTTTTTTTCTTTATTTTTTCCGATGTTTTAATAGTTATTCTGCTATTCTGGGTGGAGACAAATCCAACAAATCAAAGATCATCAAAATCGGTCCAGCAATTCTCGAGTTATAAGTACTTGAATAAACCCGAGTTTGTTTTATAAGATATATCAAAAATATCAATAATTTGATCATCCATGGGCATAATTGATGATATGGCGATATAAGTGCGGTAAATGATAGATGATAATCTGGCTAATCGACAGTTTCAGGGTTATCCATTATTTACGCCACACCCTATATAATTTGTAAATATTGTAAAATCCAATTAAAGAGTAACTGTGCAGTTTCTTGCCCACTCTTCTCCATAGGAAACGACCAATTGAAACCGTGCACCTAGCTTCTGACGTTTCATAAGTGCCCATGTAGATTTATGTGAAATTAAATATTTTGATTTAGGCACCACTTTTGTCACCGAATGTTGCAATGCCCATCCTTGTAACCTTAGCTAAGGCAAAAGACGTATTGATGTCAAGTTCGCAAAAAAATCTAATCGAAACAAAATGACATCATCCCCATGTATTTTCCCATCCCTTTAGCGGTATGTCACAAATACTACTCTAAATACCTATCTAACATAAGGAAATGTCCTGAATTTCCTGAATCCAAGAGTTTGTCCCGAGGCTTTACGGATTAGTGATTTATCTCCCGAATGCCTCTAGGCTTTGGGGATTGTGCGACTGATACAGCCATTTATATCTATCGAGTTTTTCTAACGACAGGTGGCGACATCTAGGAGGATTTACAAGCGTTTTATGTTGTCAATTTATTTGTGAATCGGCGAATTTACAGAGGCTTAGGTGCTACCAGTTTGAAATTTTCACTTTTTTCGGCAGTTGCTATGATTTCCTATTGCCATTATCTGAATGATTTTGAAGCACATTGCTAATCCATTGCTTCATAATTATGTTCGTAAAAAGACAATGCCAGGAATCGGCTCGAATTGTATTTAGTGTCCGACAGACTTTCTGTAATAATGAGAATTCATATAAAAAAATAGGAATAATTATACAATATAAATAAAATCTGTAGAAGCACACCGTTAAAAAGTAATTTTAAATAGTAATTCAATTTAACAACACATTTCATAGCTGCATTTTCAAATAGAAATGTTACCAATACCAAAATATAATAATATCGATACGAAATTGCACTTGCAAATCGATTACAATAATATTAATATGAACATACGTAAGTGAATTTATTACTTACATAAAAACTCGTAATTATGTTAATAAATAGCGTTTAATTATGTTTTTTAATAAGTATATTATATTTTATAGTAATGTATTGATTAAAAATATTTTTTAATTCGATTATCCATATCGTTTAGCATAGTCTATTCCTAATAATGTAATTATAGTGCTGGCAACACTTGATGTAAAACTCTATCTGGCATTTGTCAATGTCAAAAAGTTTGATTTCTCCCGCGAGACGAGTAACGAAGTATTTTCGTATTTTTGTGAGTTTTGTGTTGTTTATTACTCTGTTTTTCTCTGTTTGTTGTCTCCGATTTTTCTACCATTTACTTGGCTTGGCTGTTGGCTTGGCTGTTGAAACTGAGGATAATGTGCTAAAAGTCATTATTTTAATTAATCATAAAATAGTTTATTTCATGATAACGTTCAAATCAGAAGTATCAAGTGGTAAACTTTAAAACTATATTAACTTTTTTTGGTGTGCTTCAGATAGAAAACTAATTATACTATCAAATTCTATATTTTTTTCTTTTTTATGAAATATAGTTCATCTTTGTCGGTTCTGGCCGAGTCTTGTGGGAGACCCTGGCATTCTCCTTTGTCTGCTTAACAACGTAAATAACGCAATGATTATTGTTGAACTGTCAAAATGAAAGCCATTGCTACTATAAATGTAGTACCTATGTTACGCAATTACCCCGCTGTTTATTGTTGTCGCCTGCACGTTATAGGTAGGTACTGATGGAAACTACCGATGGCGCCAATCTTGTAAAGCTAAAACTAAATTCTGTACCGACTCATGTAGATTGCCAATACGCTGACAAGAAACCGTTTTAAATTTTATTTAGATAATCTTACATAGGTAGCGAGGCGATATTCTACAAACTATTCAATAAAATGGATAAAACTTACGCCAACGCCATTAGCTCGACAGATTGCAAAATAAAAAGAATAAAGTAAATCCAATAGAAAAACTGCTCACGTTTATATTGAAATAAATTTAATATATTGGTTGTTAGCTTTTTCTCCTGGATTCGTCTACAGATTAAGTCCTTAGAGCATTTGTGTAGTGGAATCTAAATCCCTCTTCTATTTCCTTTGCTCCGACAATGCAGGAGTGAGTTTTATCTTCTTTGAAACGATGTATCTAGATGTCTTTTGCAAAATAGATAATTTAACAGCCGAAAATGTTTCGTCCTGAGATCCCTTCGTGTCTCGAAAAGCCGTTGATCTCGGCTGTCGTTTGTACCAAAGGACTATAAATGACAGCCGTTACAGGTTGTCTGAAGCCCAAATCGAAAGTCTACACTTTTTTAGGACTGGGCCCTAGTGTGAGTGTCTTTTAACTATCTCGACTTTACTCATCGGCCGTGTTCGGGGCTCCGATTAGCCCTTCAATGGTAACGGGCCAATCGGAGTTCGGCGCTCCGATTGGCCCGTCATTCATTAGGATAATTTGAACATAGAGTTGTATTGATGATTTTCATTATTATAATTCTGTAACTACATACTTGTTACGGTCGCGAATCATACTTTGATCAACATAAAACCTGATACTTCATTAATTTCGCGAGCTACCCTGACCCTTTCGCCTTAAGTATCACCACTCTGCTCATGTAGACTTTTTTAATGCATCCCATTAGGTACTAACAACATAAGATTCACAATTTTTCTTTAAGAAACTGACACAGTTACATAAACCCCAGAAGCAAAACTTTGTTTGACATATTCTTTATTCCTCGCCGTCTGGGCACTTTCGAGCCGACAGTTTTTATATTACTTTATACTTCTCCGCTATAAAATTTATATCAAGTGGTCGTATTAATTTTAGCGGAGCTGGCAATTGTTTTTTTTTAATATTCTCCTCGACTGAACTGGAGTAAAAAGGGGTGTTTTTATTACCACTGACTTGTGGAATCGTAGTTCATTAGGGCGCTTTTTATTTTCTTGGACTTTTCAGATAAGCACTTTATGGAATCGGATTTCGTGCTCTTTGGTGGCTATACTGCTTGCAATGAACTTTGTCTAACATGAACTCACACGTCTTCCCATGGGGGTAGGCAGAAACTACAGAACACCTGCTACGATCCTTACATACTCCTTTTACTTCGTTTACATTCATACACGTACGCCGGTTGCGAGTACTACGCACATGACCTTTCTGAACAACATTACCAATAAGGTCACTATATATCCTTCTAGGGCGTCCCCCTGTTCCGGCGTTCCCACTCACAACCACTTTGATTTATCTTCTTTTAGTCACCTTTCACTCATCCTCAGAATACCAAAGAGTCTAATACATTCAGTTGCAAGCTGCAGTACATTCGATTGTGCCTTCTATGTGAGAATTACCGCCTTCCAAAAATCAAAAAGCAAGCTATCATTCATCAACGTCGTATGAACTTGTTTTATCGGCATTCATACCCTTATTCAAACTTCGGCTGCTTGTGTTGAAAATATTCTATCGTATTATGTCGGGTGTATTCTTAATCATATAATTCTGTACATTTGCCATCGAAACTATCCTAGTCCGAAGCAGAATCGATAAAACCACTGCACTTCTCTATCTATTTATTACCCGACTACGGCGAAGCAAAAACGAGGTTATGATTTTGATTTGTATGTATTTATGTTCGTATGTATGTTCATGTGTTCCCATTATATCTTCTAAACTAGTTATCACAATATGTGACGTTACATTAAATTGACAATGGCGCCCAGTATAGGACATAAAGTCATGAACTAAAATTTTTTTTTTGTTATCAAACTATAGGGCTTAAGGCAAATTTCAAACACAATTAAAAATCCGGAGTCACACGTAATCTGTTTGATTTATGCTCTTACACGTGTGACTCCGGACTTTTAATTTGTCTGTCTGTGATGTCTTTTATATTTCTTTAATAGAATTTTTTGCCGTAGTTGGGTTTTATTTTTTTATTTAGGTACATACAAAATACTTAATATTACTAGTCTATTATCCCACTGCTGGGCAAAGCCCTCTTCTCATACACAGAAGGCATGAGCATTGATCTCCACGCTTGCTCATTACGGGTTACAATTTTCGACTTAAATTAACAAATAAATCCAGATTTCCTCACGATGTTTTCCTTCACCGATGCGTAACGACCAAGATAGACACAGAAAGAACATAAAAAATGAATTGAAAAAAGTCCCATTTGTACTTGCCTAGATTTGAACAAAACACTTCTTATCTGTCATTATATAGCAATATAGGGTAAACAGAGGTATAACTGGCCGCTTTCATTAATTGGCCACTACCCACTTCAACTGCATAAATTAAGAGTTATCCTTACAGTACGCCATCTATGATTTGTCTTTGATATTACATACTCAAATAGATTTCCATTCTAGTAACGTTTTTTTCTATTAAGATATTAGCGCCAAAAATAACGACCATTTTGTGACAGTCGGTTTTCATGTTCTGAGATGAATGGTTAATTCTTAAAAAAATCTTAACGTAACGCTCTAGGTCTTTATTAAATTTTGTGATATTTTGTGTAGTAAACGTGAGTCGATTGTATTTGGTGTGTTGTATAGAAGGTAAGTGATCCTTTTTTAAAGTTTTATTGTATTGGCATCAATTGTAAACCGAGATTGGGAGGGTGGCTAGTATTTGATCGCCATTTTCGCATATTTTCAATTATTGGCCACCCATGCCAGTTACTGGGTTATAACCTTATATTCGAATTTTATTAAAAATGAAACGTATTAAGGAGGCGCATAAGGTGTTCTATACCATACAAAAAAAACAAAAAAAAATACACACTTTTACTAGTAACTGGCCAGGGGTGGCCAGTAAGTGATACTATGGATTATCACTTACTGGCCACCCCTTTATATTGTATTAAAAAAACTCCAATACTGCAAAGAGGCAATAGAAGAGGCTATCAAATTTATTGAAAACGATGAAGGTACGATACGTCAAGCCGCTAAAAAATTTGGAGTGCCCAGAAGTAGTATCCAATTTAAAATTCGAAATCCTAACACTAAGTTTAAGTCTGGACCTGATCCAGTGCTTACTGAAGCTGAATAAAATGAGTTGGGTGACTTCATTACCTATACAACAAGCTAAACGAGGATTTCCCAGAAAAAAAAAGAGGATATACAGGTTGGTGTTCAAGACTTTTTGAAGAAAAATCCAAGACCTAATCCATTTCGGAACGATTGCATAACCAGCAGACGTTGCAGCTTTTCGTCCAATAAAAGCTGGATGGAAAAAGATGTTGCGGTATTGGTACAGTGTATTTCCAATATTCTTTTTTCTTTATTTTATTTTTTTGATGATTATTTCTACATGGCCAGTAATTAGTTTTATGATGGCTATTTTCTAAATTTTATGGCTAATTACTACTTGAAATAACTACTTTTTCAACTAATTAAAATATTTCTATGTAATCCTGTTTTATTTAATAATTTACCCATCAATATCGATAAACGAAAAGACGCTTTAAGCAAAGGTAGTATAAGAATATTAATTTCTTTACACATTTTGGCATAACACTGACATGAACTAGCCGATGACCTTAAGTGGCCAGTTACTGGTGAGTTTACCCTATTTATTTAACAGCTGAAAGCTTTGGTTCCATTTATCGTATTAATTGAATCTAGATTGCTTACAGTCGCGACAGTTAACTGGGTGAACACAGAGGCACCCATTACAACTGCTCCTGTCTGTCTGAATGGTATCTTAGACGTGATCGCTCTATTGTTTGCGGCTTAGCTACTATTGGTGACTGATTGAGTATTCTATCAATGAGACTAGTGTTATATTTTTTTTTAATAACTTGGTTATTGACATGAACAGAATGTTTTTTTTTTCAAGTCAGGGATATTAGTTGATTACCTAATCTAACTGTTTGTTTATTCAAATAGCATCTGTAATTCTTCTACAGTTGTATTTACACGTTGCAAATTGACGAAGTGTCCATCACATCGGGCATTGGCAGAATTATCGAAATCGACACAATTGCTATTAAAAAAAAATTAATATATAAGAGACTATATAATGTAGTATAAATATAATATACAAAGTAGAGTAGAATAGACATACCCACTTGATAAACAATTGATTTACCTGACTGTACAAAGCTAACATGGTAGTTCTTCTGTAAGATCCAACCGTTATCATTTATATAAAAATATCTCAGATAAACATTATAATTTTGCCTTTACTGCCAGATACCCAAAAGCTTCAGAAAGTCAATCACATTATCGGAATATTATTCTGTTAAATGTGTCATTCCCAAGAGTTGAAATATATGACACCTACGCAAAGAGACCAAGGGTTGGACAAATTCAGAACAAGTTTAACAAACCTTCACCGTTTTATATTTACACGAAGCATTTGCAGAACTTTCCCGCTCTACATAATAATAGCTACTTGGAACCACACACCAATCTAACCCTTACAGAAGTTAATTAATTAGTAGTCAAACACAAAAGCAAAGCCGACAAAATTAACAAATACAAATTATTTCGCGAATTTACTGAGCCAAGTAAATATCTGAACTGAATTGGAATACTGATAACAGCTGGTTATGATCCCACGTATCCATTGTGGAAATGTTGGGATAATACTGGCTATTGTTTTAATAAGCAATGGCGGGTGGGATAAGATTTGTGGACTTATGAAGCATTTGTATCGTAATGGTGGATTGTTTTATTATGTGAGATGGAAATTATACATGAATAATTTTGAATAATAAAACATAACATCACATCTTGAAGGTTCAGGCAGAGGTACTACCTATACACCCACATTTCGCCAGTTATGTTTAGGTTCCATGGAATAGGGGGCGAGTGAATATTGTTTATGAAAATCTGTTCAGTACTGAACATGATACTTTTGGTTGATAACATGAAGAATCTGAGTGTTACGATGACACAGTTGAGTGTATTGTAAAAACTTAGCATAGCGGTTAGTATACATACACAATGGTCAAATTCAAAACGCGAGAATGAAGAAATCTAAGAAGCAACGCGTACAAGTTGTAAATTATAATTTTTCAAAATTATATTCAATGAACCCCACCTCACTACTCATAAAACTTACAAATTCTTTTTGCTTGTTTCAGATCGCGAATGTCCTGAACTAACGCAGCCCGAAATCGGGAAGGTTACCCTAACTGGAAGGCTTTTCGGCGATAAGTATGTTTACATTCCTTTTTATATTTCAAATCAAAATCAAAAGTCATTTATTCAAACTAGGCTGAGAATCAGCACTTTTCGAACGTCAACATTACATAAGACAGTCCCCCAAAACGCCCACCCTTCACCACTTCCTAGTGCTTTAGCTGGGAAGAAGAAGTGGCGCAACAAACTCCCCAGCAGCACAGCTGTCTGTTCAGTTAGAGAAAAATTGATTCTATACAAAAGTATACAAAATCATTAACATTACGTACATAAAACTTAAATCTAATTATTAGCCATATGTCTGCTAGCACACGCCGATATACCAACCACAAAAAAAAAGAAGAAATAAAAGTTAAACATAAATTACCTAAATAAAAGCCTCCAGGCACAAAGGGCGTGCCCGCTTACATATAGCTGTAACTGGAAGTTATAAATAATAAACTAGGACCATCGAAGTAAAATAAATAAAAAGTTAATTACTAATAACATTAACAAAACCGAGATCAGCAAGACGACCAGTCACCACAAGCAGCACCCATTCACGAGCATAACGCAAAGGTCAAATTTTTTTAATTTTTTTTTTTAATTCGGTAAAAGACCATGAAAGGACTTCAAGAACTTGGGAAAAGGCTTACAGTTAAGCCTTTTCCCAAGTTTTTGAAGTCTTTTCATGGCCTTTTACCGATTCTATGAACTTCACTGACAGTACAATTATCCTATGATTATATTAATTTCTAGCATAGGTACTGTCAAAGCTTTATTTTATAAATTCTGTTCTATCTGCAAATTTTATTACTCTGCATAACATTACTTACTACAGTAAAAAAATAAATAATAAGTACTCAAGTGTTTTATCGCCACCACTAACTGAATTCCATCATCCTCAGAGCGGTATACTCCTGTCCTCACGGGTACCACGTTGTAGGTCTACAGAGCAGGAGCTGTCAGGCGGATGGCAAGTGGGCTGGTCAGCCACCAGCCTGCAAGGAGAATAGTATGTATTAATAAACATGTAACTACTAAAAACTGTTTTTTTTTTTTACTTGTAATGATCACAGCAAGTTTGTGTGAAGCGGGAGACAGATAGATCAAGATCACGCTTATTATCAAATAACGAATAACCCAGCAAATCTGTCCTAAATCTACACAAAGCGATACAAAAGGGACGTTATATTGCTCACTTAAAACTAAGCACAAACTAAGTACAAACACAAGATCAATAAAATCCTAACCACAACATCTGATATTCAATAATCAAGTTCAAACTTTGTTTAGCATAGACGACATACTTTGTCCAAAATCATGTACACTACCCGAGCGTTAATATGATTTATAAGATAGTTAATTGATTCAGGCGTGACTTTGCGGAAATCCATTATAAAATACAATAGACGTAGATATATTTAGTAACCTATTCTGCTTGACTATTCTTCAAGAGTCCTAAAAAAAAAACCCTGTAAGAAATCGACACGTGTTTCACCTCTCAACGAGGCATCCTCAGGATGACGAAAGAAAGTTACTTTGCGTCCAGCGCTCGCGGTGTGGTAACACGTCGGTCGCGTTCTGGTTTGCAATTGGTCAATCGTCATCCTGAGGATGCCTCGTTGAGAGGTGAAACACGTGTCGATTTCTTACAGGGTTTTTTTAGGACTCTTGAAGAATAGTCAAGCAGAATAGGTTACTAAATATAACTACGTCTATTGTATTTTATGATTTATAAGGCTTTAAAATGAGCCTATCACACAGTAATTTTATGAGTGATAGAGATAAGATGACGCTCAGCAAAGCCAAACTTTTTCAACTTGAATTACCATATTAACGATCGGGTACTGTATAACTAATTACCAACTCTCCACCTGGTTTCGCAGTCTATTGCCTTCAACCGCCAACGATCGAGCACGCGCGTCACTCCGCTCTTCCCGAACAAGCGACTTTCGACCTCGATGCTACAGTCCAGTACAACTGCCATACTGGTTACGTGACGAATGGCTTCCCTAGAGCCAAGTGCCTGGCCATCGATGGTCAAGCATCTTGGTATGGACCGGATATTAGCTGCGAACGTGAGTATTAAACTGCCATTAAATATAATGTTTATAAAGGTTATAGCGTTTTCATGACCAGACCGAGTTTCATTAGATGTGATGTAACATGAAGAGTATCACAGTGAATTTTGACAAAGTCTAAGAAACACTGTTCCAATTTTATTCCTACATTTACCAAAGTCTTCAGCTTTTACTATCCATCCCTCAATTAATGTATTTAAGTTTACATGATACTTTGTACTTAGTGTGTGTTGAGAACTATTGTCTGCCATTTAAAAAGATCCTTACTATATTTTTTTAACAAACAATAATCATATCTTCAGCTCGTTCCTGCGGAGAGCCAGGAGACGTTCCCCACGGCTGGGTTACAGCTGATTGTCACACCTTCGGCTGCCGAGCCGTGGTCCAGTGTGGACAAGGCTTCGAGCTCGTCGGCAAGGCCGAACGGTACTGCCAGGCCGACGGCGCGTGGGCACCTAAGGAGCTACCAACCTGCGTCCGTAAGTAGACCTTGATTTGGATCTATTTTGAGGGATCTTGATGATGAGTCACTTTTGGGGTGATGATATTGAAATGATGACTACAATCGATTTTAGATTATAAAATTTGGTCACATTGGGGTTCCTAGATCTTAAAATTATGTTGGGTGGCATTATGGAGACCGCTTGTTATAATAAACCAGAGGATAGCGATGATTACAAAATTCAAGACTATGTATAGTTAGAACTAAACTAATTTTGGAAACTAGTTTGTAGCTCAAATTCAATTGAATGACTTTTTTATTATAGACATTACGCCATTACAAAGGAAATCTCTTCTCAGCCAGACATTGGGCTTCATAGGGCTTTTAAACTCCTTGTTTTACTCCACTGTTTGTATCCAGAGACTCATCATCAAGAACCCAAGATATTTTTAAAATTCTCCGCGAGTGGTCTTGCTTCGTGACAATGTAGTTGCCGATTTCAGTGTTGTCCTTCATTTTGGAATGTTGCATGGTACCGGTTCTCGTCGTACATTACATCGGTATAGTTCGCATGACGCTTAAACAAATGATTATCATGGCTATCATCGGAGCAATTTCATTGTCATGACGCAATATATGGAAATCCCACTTTTTATTGGTTATTTTTGAAGATAGATTATTCAGATTGGTTATTGAAATGTTGGTGTTGCAAAAATTTATTATTGAAAACTGGGACTGTAGAACATTTTAATTGGGTTCAGGAAAGCCAAAATTTTATTTCGGGTGGGATTTCTTCGTCAAAAGTGGGAATTCCTCTGAAATTTGCCCAAAAATGGATTTTTCTGATTGTTTTTTCTCCTTTTAATGCTGCTTAGAAGGAGATGCCGGGACAGTTTGAGCATCCATTACATTACGTAGTATATCAAAAGTAATGTTATTATAGAAACGTTGTCACCTTCAAATTCTATGAAGCTATCGTTTTCCGCAACTTCAAAAGTTGTTTCTTTCTGTGGCCATGATAAAAAATTGTCGTTAACTGCCTATCTGACTATTAGATGATATAGTAATGTTAGTAGTACTTGATGTTTATTGTAAATTTCTATCTTTAAACGCTGTAGTGAAATAAATGTACAACAAAAATGGAGTTTGTTTTATTTTTGCATGTGTTTTGCATGGTTGAAATTTTGATATCAGCGCCATCTATGTTTTGTTCGGGTATTGTTAATGCGACGCGTGTCGCCATCTAGTGGTAACGCAGGTGCAGTGTCCGCCGCCCGAGGCGCCGCGCCATGGCAAGGCAGTGTACACGTCTTGCGCGTACAACTCGGTCGTCTCGTACGAATGCAAGTACGGATACCGGCTTGTGGGAGATGCAACCAGGAGATGCGGCGCCGACAAGAAGTGGTCTGGCGGACAACCGATGTGCAAAGGTAAATCACAATCAAAATGCTATCTCAAAACCACGAACTATGTCCTATCTATAGATGCGATCACCGAGTTACATTCATGCAGAATTTGACTTAACGACCAAAACCCGAATTTGCATTCACCCTGGTAATAACACTGAAAACCATTCACCTCGGAGAGGCTCCTAAGCGCAGCTATGTTTGGCCTTCAACCAATCCCTACAGCTCACTACAATGATACTTTAAAATATTACTGTATTTTATATTACTATATTTTGGCTGCACACATCTAAAAAGGCTTACTCTTGTAACTTTCAGAAATAAACTGTGGGCACCCAGGCCAGCTCTGGAACGGCTGGCTGGAGAACATCTCCTCTGGCACGGGGCTGGGTGCCTCCATCATCTTCAGGTGTCAAGATGGCATGAAGATGGAGGGCAATGGCTCTGCGATCTGCCAGAATGATGGAACTTGGAGTCATCCACTGCCAATGTGTTTGGGTGAGTTTTCTCTCACTTTTTCAGTCTTGATAGCATGAGCTATACTCAGGCCAAATGAGAAAGAACAGCCAGCTAGCTTGGTTGATAGCAGCGGTGACTGTTATTAAGGATGCGTCCAACGTACTAAGACATCGCCACTCATCAAAAAAGGTTAGTTGATGGTAGAAGACTGTTTCAAGATATATGTGTGTCACTGCACCGCAACATTTTATCAATGTCAGTACCAATAATGACAACAACTGGCAGGGGTCCCTAAAGAACCGAGTGAATTTAATTTTCTACATCAAACAAACAAACTTTCAAACACATTTTACAAGGCAGTAGGCGCGCCATCGTACTGCGGTTCACATTTATAAATAGACTAATTTGTATACATTCCGTCATCTTTCAGCACCGTGTGTGGTGCCCCACGTGTCCCAGGGGCGGGTGGTGCTGGTGGAGAACAAGACAGGAGACAACACCACCCAGGAGGCCAACACGCAGATCGTCGGCAGCTCCACTATGGTGCAGCATGGTAAGCAGTGCCACCATAAACGCACATGACTAGCTATGTAAATATTTTTATACTAAATCGATTGAAATTTTGTCGTTTCTGGTAACGGCCTAATTATTTTTTTCTGTCTAAAATTCTGTATTTGTAAGTAATGGTTGAAGGTTGTTCTACAAATTCAAATGCCCATACCATCTAAAGGCAACTTTAAGCTCCATTTACACGATGCAAGTTTCTTGCCAGTGTTATACAATCAAATCGAAGTAACAAATGACTTGCACCGTCTAAACACTTAATAATGGTTCAACTTATATGGTATGGCAATTATGTAGCACCGTGTAAATCAGGCGAAAGCGATATTCCTAAAGTTTAATGAAAACGAATGCAAATTATCAATTCTTTAATATTTTTCTTTAGGTGAAATAATAGTGGTTGACTGCGAGAAAAACTACGAGTTCCCGTCAAGCAATGCTGCTGTGACGTGTAACAATGGCACCTGGACGCAGATACCCAGATGTCAGCCAGCCAGGTAAGTTCACCATTACCAAACTATGTTGGGGCTAGCGCATAGTACAGCTAGCTAGAAAAGGTATTGCCGAAAGGCAAATTTTTTCACAATTTTACAAAGCAGCAGCTGACTTTTATCTGCAATTTACTTAATGCGATCCTGGAATCCCAAGGTTAGACCGTTCGGTATCATTGAATTCATTGTTGATGCTCCCCGTAACTTTACCGAAGAGACCGAAAAATTTGAATGAGTAATTTATTTGTTTGCAAAGAAATCTCATTTAGACTAAAATCTAGATTCTTAACTTGGTCAGGTGCAAAAGAATGCCCAAGTTTCCTCGTAACGGCATGGTGATCGCGCCCAAGACGGAGCATGGCATGAAGGCGCGATTCCGCTGCAAGGATGGGTTCGAGCTGAAGGGGAACCCCATCGTTGTGTGTTCGTTTGGCGTTTGGAGTGGAGATACGCCTAAGTGCGACGAAGGTGGGTTATATTTATACAGGATTAAGTACTGGGGCCTAAAACGGCCGCATAAGCAATTCCTCTAAAAGCAATTCATTTCCTGAATTTCCAGCTGTCATTAATAATAGGTACCCCTAATTTGACACAAAAGCAATTCATAATTTGTGAACTATTTTACGAATCTCGTTAGAAAACTGTCAAAAAGATGAATTATTTCGTAATATAATCGCACGCAGATCTTAATATGAATTGTCAGCTTGTGACATTGTACGATGATTCATAATATTTTCATATTATGATTCTGCCAAAGTGGCCGTTTTAAGCTCTCAGGTAATTAGTGACCGATACTTAAACAATTGACTTTACTCATTATTATGAACAACTTTTACCTATGGGACGAAACTGAAATCGCGAAAAAAAAACAGCTGTTCCCTACATTTTGACGAGTTAAGCGAATTTAAATGTAGGGAACAGCAGTTTTTTTTTTTTTACAATGCACCATGAATTAACCATAACTACCTAGCTCGCCTGCCTATTCATAATATAATAATTTCGAACGTTTGTTTCAGTTTTCTGCCCATTCCCCGGTTACATAGAAAACGGTAAAGTCCTACTCGTTGGTAACATGGGCTTATACGACTATCGACCTTACGTGAAAAAGGTACCTATTTACTTTAACATAACAAATTACAAGTCTCGATATTATCGGTATTATTTTCAAAAACAATTGATTTTTCAGGTAGTGAACAACAAACAAATAATGTATGAATGTGAAAAAGGATACGTACTGTCTGAAGGTCCACCTGGAGCTACTTGTGTTGGAGGTCATTGGAGTCCCAGAGAACTACCTAAGTAAGTCCATAATCTAGATTTATAGCTAATAATTTCATACTCATCGTACAAAATTAACTCACTATGCTTTCATTTCCAGATGCACACTCTACCAGCATCCACGGATCCGCTGGAGCCGAAGACGCCGCTCAATCCCAAAACCTGAAAGTCGACAACGAAGATCCGCCTACAGACAGTATTACAACAACCTTCGTCACCAATCAGATCCATCCCAGCAATATCTAGACCATCTCTATGACAAATACAATCATGGATCTTCCAAACCTACTTTAAGACACGCAAACTTCAAGATTATGAAGAAAATTGATTTTGAAGAAGAGATGGAACCACCCACAAGTTTAGAGAAAAATGATGAAAACTTCCCAACTGCAGTATACACTATTTATAATGTACACGGAGAACCAGTTGGTCATAGACTATATTCTTATCAACCTGTGTATGAACCAGAAGAAGATGATATTGTACAACATGAAGAAACGTCAGAATATGAAAATTCTGATGAAGGAGAAGATGAGCTGTCTCATGTAACTGTACTCAAAGGAGGAATGTTTGGGGATCATAGTTTAAGTACAGATAGTAATGCTGACAATATCAATAAGTTAAAACATGAGTATTTTGAAAGATATGTTGATAAAAGGCGGAAAAGGTTCTTGAATAAAAATTCTGATGATACTAAAAAGGGGACGGAAACAGGTGTTGAGGAGGATGAGACTGATTTTTCATTTGAAGGATCAGATGAAAAAAAGGAACTGGATCTAGAATTGGAAGGCGATGAAAGTAAAATTGATTCAGTAACGAAACTTCCTCCTAAAATAACAACAAAAACAAGAATCAAACGTGGAATTAACAACGAAGAATTTGACACTAACAATTGGACCTTAAAACCATCAGCAGATGACTCAAAATTGAATAATGAAATAAATATAGATTTATTAAAAGTGGAGCCTTTGACAACTAAACATAGTGATGATGATTGTGGAAACAGTAAGGAGATGGCAGTGATACCTTTAAAACCGAACTTAGAAGATACTTACAAAGACTATAGTAAAGAAATGGCTGTAGTACCTTTACAGAACAATAAGACAAATTCTACTGAAGTTGATAAGATTTTAGACAAGCGTGATAAAAGGACGAGTAGAAAAACTGATAGGTTGAATCAAACGACAGCCACTATACCCAAAACGTAAGTTTTAGCTTAAAACTTTAAATTTTAAACAAATAAGAACCTAATATTATTATTTTGTCGTACGTGCTTAAAACAAAAGATAAATGTTTACAAATATTACAAAAAATATAACATATCGCTTTAAACATAGATATTTTATATCAATTGTTTTTTTTTTTGTTTTGTGAACAGAGGCAGAGAAGGAAAAGGCGGCCGGAGGCAGCAATCTTCAACCGGTGATGATTCAGAAACTGATGGTAAAGATTTGGCCGAAGGTGGAGGCGCCCAGAACACTACTGAGAAGGGCAAAAAGGGACGCCCTAAGAGTCCCTGTGAACCTATTGAAAGCGAACCTTTTGTAAATATTGAGATTGTCAAGTATGGACGGGATCCCAACAATACTTTTAGTTCAGGTAATTTGTTTTTGTTTTTTCGTCAAAATCATATTAATTATACAGGGTTATTGGTAAAACACCAACAACCTCTTAAGGAGTTACTTATTGTTACTTATTGATTCAATTATAGATCTTAGACAAATGTAGTCAAAGACATGCTGATGATGTGAAAACAAAATAAATAAATGCTTCCTGGACTGATGACTACGCAGGCCGGCTGGTAGCAGCTTGATGAGATTGGCTGACGACCGAGTACAGAGCTACATAAATTGCGATAAAAAGGCATATATTCAGCAGTTGACGTCAATAGGCTGATGATAATGATTAAGAGACTCTTGTTTATGAAACAATGTTCACAAAAAAAATATTTTTATTCAGGTACAATAGTTCGTGTGGCCTGCGGGAAGGGTTATGGACTGAACTTAGAAATAAATGCAACTGCTAAATGTGTACGAGGGAGATGGAAACCAGAGAAACCAAAATGTGAAATACGTAAGTAAACGATCAACATTTATTTCTTTCAGGATTGTTGTCAGTAATCACACTTAAACTAAGACCCTATTAAACGTTACATCATCCGCCTAGCCTTTTCCCAACTATTTGGGGTCGGCTTCCAGTCTAACCGGATGCAGCTGAATGCCAGTATTTTACATGGAGCAACTGCCTATCTGACCTCCACAACCCAGTAACTGGTTAATACGATACCCCTTGGTAAGACTGGTTGTCAGACTTTCAGACTTCTGACGACCCGTAACGACTGTCAATGATCCACAAATGACAGCCGGGACCAACCGCTTAACGTACTTTCCGAGGCATGGAGGAGTCCCGGTATGTAAACATGATCACCCATCCACGGAGCAACCTCGGCAAGCGTAGCTTAACCTGATGTATCGACCCGTGCGGCTGTTATTACGTAGCCACAAGCTCCTCCCCCTAAAAACCTTACAATACTAAAAAATAAAGAAGAAACTTTTTATACTTATAAAGATATATGTATGTGGTTGTGCAATGTGCACACGTATACATAATACTTTACGCTCTTGCCACGAAAGACCTTGATGTACAGCTTAATTTTTTTTTACTACTTTCCAGTGCCCTGTCACGTCCCATCAACGGAATACGGTATCTATACGATGGCCGCCGACGCTGGTCATCCGTTGACGGCCAGCCAAGTGTTGGGCTCCAACCTGCAGGACGAGAAGGAGCTGAATGAGACCGACCCTGTGCCCAATGGACAGGTCGTGCACTTCTCTTGTGAATATGGGTGAGTGATTTTTATTCATTAAAGGTTGAGGAATATTTATGAATAAATTGGGGAGACACGCCATACGGAACCATTGAGGGCGAAGAACGTCAATGCAGTATGGACTATGATAGTTGAATAAGACGCGAATTACCCAAATTTTTGGTAACAAGATTCTTTTCAGAAAATAATCCCACTCGATCATTGGTTTAATTTGATTGATGACAAAAGAATTAAGGTGTGCACTGCTAATCAAAAACATGTTTTTTCAGTTATAACGTGCAAGGACCAACCAACTTACGCTGCTGGCTTGGAGAGTGGGCTGTGACCAGCATGCCAGAGTGTGTAGCAGGTTGGTAACAACATTTTACCCACTCATAAAGCCAGTCGAATATAAATGCAACTACTTCCACCAAAACAATGTTTCAGCTCCCTGTGAACTCCCGCTGCTTCACGGCGCTACCTACGAGGCAGGGTACCGAGCAGGGCTCACAGTAGCACATGCCTCCTCCGTCAACATAGCTTGCGAACCTGGTAGATCACCTCCCGCTACACTCAACTGCCATCTAGGCAGGCTGCAGCCAACCGTCCACGATTTTTGTAGACCTTTGGGTAAGCTTAAATTGTCTTCTTAATTAATTATTCTAAGTCAATCGGATCGGGTCGATAAAGGATCCACTTTGCACTTATCTTCTTTTGGAAACTTAAACACTTAATTCGGAATTTCTAATGCACGATTGCGTTAATCTAAACGTTTTCACGGATTTGTTTAATCTTTACATACTATGTAGAAAATTAAACCCTCATATCGCTTAGCATCTGCGAGTTCATTAAATCTTTGCATTCAAATGGTAATTGGTCTTCTGTTTCAGCAAATCTGACTCGTCCACGACCAACTTCTGAATACCAGAGCGGCTCCGACATCGTCAGAGAAGACATTTCGGAGCTGGAGCCTGATATCGATAGCACCACCAACACGGACTGCGGCCCGCCCGCGAGGTAACCCAGACCATCATACTGCTAGAGAGAGAGGAGAGCTAAGCACATGTTATCGGTTACTATAGAAATGAGATAGGGGTTTTTGTGATTGACAACAATGTAGTTGGGTGTTGGGGTTTAAATCTTTGAGTGTAGCAGAGGGAACAGAAAAAACAATCGGGAGCTAAAGATTCGTAAATTATAAGTCATATTTTAGGGTTTCATGTATGAACGACAAGGCATAAAACATAATAATAACACAAAAAAGTATAAGCGCTCAATGACTAGTCATTCATTACAAAATAAAAGTTGGAATAAATAAACAAATAAGAATCGGAGATCTGTTCAAAAAAATCCCGAAATAACAAAGCCCGGTCCAGCCATAACAAAATATATCAGTAATTAAGTTTTAAAACGTTGTAATTTTTTGTGCAGGAATCCACAAGAAGTCAGGTAATGTGTGATTAGCTCTGAATGTATCAATAAAAGCTGAAATAATATCAACATGATTAGTTTGTGACATTCGAGTTCGTTTGTTTAATTTGACCAAACGCTTTCATTGTAGCTTCTATGTGGATTTTGTTTTATACATGTCTTGCTATGCCATATTTATGATAAAATAAACTCGCTCTAAAAGAATATTTAAGAAACAGAACAGTTTTACCTACCTATAGTAATCTTGAGTCAAAATTCAAACTCTTGACTCTTGGTGTACTTCAAGGTACCATATTTGGCACTGTAATTTTTTTTCTTGTTTGGTTTATAGCTAAAGTACTATGATTGTGATCGAAATCTTGAATAATAACACAAGTACAAATATTTATCTTTGAAAATAACCGATAAAAAGAAAGATAACTACAACACATAACTATAATTAAGATTAACGTGTTGTTGTTTTATTTTATACCATTATAAATGCAGGCTGTGAAATATGGCGTACAGACGTGTAATTCAAATGGTTTTTGTTTCGTCACTCATCCAAATCACGTTAAAGGATCAAACATTGCAGTTGTCATAGCAAAATAGTCTGTCATTTCAAATAAATAAGATACATTTTAGAGAAGCAATAATGTTAGATCCTAACGCTTTGGAGCGATTTGTTTGTTTCGTTACTGTTTTTTGTTTTATCTTTACGTTTGCTGTTGTACAATGTGATAAGCAAGTTTTGAAGTAAGTTGTGTTCAAAACTCAAGTCAGTCACTCTCTTCTTTCCGAAGTATTTTCGATAAGATTTTGTAATTTTTCATCGCTATGCCTACAAAAGTTGATGACTGATGTAATTATTAAAAATTTTAGAAACTTCTTTAATCCAAATTGCTAATTGCTTCGTTTTTAATTACTGATCGTCTCTTCAAGAATATCAATTGGATTTTTTTAATTTCTCAACAAAACAGTTGAACACAGCTTCCTTCATCCAATCACTGTCATCCACAAGAGGATGAACCAAGCCGCGATAAAAAAGAAGTAATGTGTTTGCAAAGATTTGCGTTTCTTATTTGCTCGCTGAAGACTGAAGGGAACCCAGGCGTTCAGGGATGCCAAGCCCTGGTGAGAGCCTTATAGGTTCGAAATTTTGCTTCTTTAACTACCTCACATTATCACCCTTTGCTCATCGATGATCATGCTCATCAACTGTAACTTCATGTTTTGACATTTTATGGTGATGTCTGGTGTGGCCAGGGTATGGGTTTGACTAAGACATGTTTCATTGAAGTAGAGTGTCTATTTTTATTCTAAGGTTCCCGTCACTGTGGCTAGTTATTTAACTTAGTGCAGCCGAAGCAGCAGTATTTTTTTTGTCTTAAAAACACGTATTTTTTTATAAATTAACGGGAATAAAAGATAACCGACCTGCAGAAAGATATTAGGTATGATTCTTCCAAGCAAAACTGCGTGTGTCGGAAGAATTTCATGACATTTTTGTCCAATCTGACATATGTTTATCAGATTTCTTTATTTGTATAACTGACTCCAAAAACATGAGCCATGTGGTAAAACAAAGAGTCTTTATTGACTTTCGCCAATGTAAGTTTGTTTTTTTTTATAAATCTTAGTCATTCCCAACACATCACTACTTTTTCTCACTTTTTCAAGGGTTTAAAGGTCACTTTCATGGTACAAATCCTCGGAAGGCAGGGCTTAGTTAACGTTAAAAAATATACTTTATATATATGTTAATACGAACGCTAATTGTATGGCCGTAACCTGGCTTCTTATGTCTTGGCCAAGCTTTTGTTTGGTTGCTAATTATTTAAAAATTTCGACTTTTAGTGCATGGTTTGTTGTGTTATCAACGGAATATTTTGAAATTTTAATAATATTCTACAAATTTTTGAACTATTATTAACTATATTTCTTACGGCCCCTGGTGATATTATAAAATCATCTACATACATATCATTGAGCTATACAGATAGATCTTTCTAATACCATACTTTAACGATAATTGCCTAATCTATCAGGCTTCTCTTTTAAGAGCTACTTACTAAGGTACCCGACATAAATATAAAACTATTTATAGTATATAATATTAATTTCAAACCTCGATCACCAGTGGCCAAAATATCGTAATTAATATTTTTTATACCTCAGTATCTTGGAATAATTGCTTGAAGGGTCCAGGGTACGCTGATATACCGGGATGGGGCTGAGGTGAACAGCTCCTTGGGGGTGGAAGGGTACCCCCATGGAACCGAGATCACGTTCAGATGCATAGCTTCTATAATGGGAGAGAAGACGACGTGGAAACTGATCTGCGAGCAAGGGAATTGGGTTGGCAAAAGTTTTAACTGTGGTGAGTTCAGAAAAAAACTTTCTTTAGACATGATATTATTATTATTAGAAAGAAAGCGCAGACTAAATGGCACACAATATACATAATATACATCTGATAACAAAATAAAATAAAGAATCAAATAAAAAAAGTAAAGTAGGACATTATCAGGGGAGTGTGCCAAAATTACATAAAATCATGTTTCCGACGTATTCGAACATGATATGATAAGAATCATGAAATAATGAATTATATGTGTAAACAGCTGAGTTTTCATGAGACATAACTTGTTAAATGTAGAATTTCTTATGCGCCCAATGCTGTTTCTAGCTAGATCTGGCTATGGCTTAATATCAGATGGCATTTTATTTTTGGAAGTTGTCCAAAAGAAGAATAAGCGTCAGTGAATATTATCATAAATGACGTTGTCACTATTTATCAGTAAAGTTTGATGTCAGTTGAACTTGGGACATCATTTCATATTTGCAGAAGAACTGGAAGCTCAAAATGAGGAGTTACAGAACAACAACAGCTGCACATTTGACAATGATGAGCTCAACGTGGTCGCCTTCTACAATGACATGCAGATCACGGAGGTGGTTGACTTTCCTGCTGGAGCTATGATAACATCGAGGTAAATGAGTCAAGATAAACGCATCATTTGTGACCATGGATATGCATTGATGAGAGTCAACCTTAGAAAATGGCATTAATAATTTTTAGATCAATCCTTCTACTATCAGTATTTGATTTCAATCTCCTTGCGTTTGAAGTTTCTCTACCTTTTGATAGAAATCTTCTCGTACGCTTAACATAAATCTACCAGCTATCTTACTATCTGTTTTAGTTACTTCATTCAACTTTTCATTTTCCAGATGCAGTGACATCGGTAAATATGCGATGACAGGATCACAAACCCGCAAGTGTATCGGAGGCTCATGGGATGGTGTCAAACCAACGTGCTTTGGACTTAACCAACAAATGGACTATGCAAGTAAGTAATTTTTTTTTTTTTTTTTCTAAAGATTTTTGAATAGTCTGAAGTAAACCCGTGATTCCAAAAGTTCCCGTAGTGGTTCAAACAACTAAAGAACCTTATGTTTTTTTTTAACTTACTTCTTTCCACGTCGATTTACTGTATTCATATTATTTTTTCTGACCAATAAGAAGAGACGAGTAGATTTTTTTCTAATAACCCTGTTTCTAAAGATATTTTTTTTAATGTGATTTCAATTATTTCATTTGCAGTGGAGAAGAGACCTACGATCCTGTTTCGGCACTCACAGGGTCCAATCGCGCAGACTAACGACGGCAAGCTGCTGGTGTACCCTGGCACAGTGCTACACATGGAGTGCTTGTGGATGAGACGATTTGGCAATCCCAAGTGGAATGTTACACATAATAATCCTGAGTGAGTTTTCAAGAATCCGCTTCTGAATGATGCAGATTATACTTCATTAGGATTGACGCAGATGTATTTCATCCTATGAAATTCTAACCATGTGACTTACATCTTAGGTAGATTAAGGTATCATGCCTAAAACTATTTAAAGCTCATCAATAACCTTGTCTACTACTAGACCTATGTCCAGTGCTATCACTAGATTGCGTATGATGAGAGATTTCAAAACCATAAACACTTTCCGAGGCCAAACAATCGTACAGTCCATTATTAGCACAATCTCAAAAAAAGTAGAGTAGCATAATATGAGTTTTTATAATTTCCAGAACAGATCGTAAGTACATAGAGGGCTGGACCACAGACCCTGGTCGAGATAGCGCGTTGGAATACAGGCTGAGCATCATCAACGCCGTGAAAGAAGACTCTGGCATCTACCGTTGTGAGACTCCAGCGAGGCAGAGCCATCAGGTCGAAATTATTGTTGAAGGTATAACCATAACTTATGAGTTCAATCAATGTTTTGACTTAGGTGTGAATGTGACCAGTTATCATGTGGACATAATATGACCAGTCAGTCTGCCCATAATTTATTATAGAGATTTATTTTGTGGAATTTTCGACCTATGACCTGCTACGGTCGGAGGAGCTCGTGGCTAAGTAATAACAGCCGCACAGGTCGATCCATCAGGTTACGCTTGCCGGGGTTGGTCCGCGGATGGGTGACCATCTTTACATACCGAGACTCCTCCGTGCCTCGGAAAGTACGTTAAGCAGTTGGTCCCGGCTGTCATTCGGGGATCTTTCACAGTCCTTACGGGTCGTCAGAAACCGGAAAGTGACAACCAGTCTTACCAAGGGGTTTCGTATTACCCAGTTACTGGATTGTGGAGGTCAGATATGCAGTCGCTCCATGAAAAATACTGGTATTCAGTTGCATCCGGTAAGACTGGAAGCCGACCCCAACGTAGTTGGGGAAAAGCGAAGCTGATTGTTTGACCTGCTATGGTCGTCTCCATACGCTGTAAGTTATTATATAGCTAGTCATCAATCACTCAAACTCAAACTCAAAATGAAAATCTTAAGTCATTAAAAGGCTCTTAGTCGTTAACAACGTTTGTCACGTTTATGATCACCTATGTTTATGCGATTTAATTTCAACATATCCAATATCTTTATCTGCAGATGTCCACTGTCCTCCACTACCCATCCGGCGCGGTCTCGTCGCAAGCGGTCTGGGCACCCGACTCGGCACAGAGATACGCTTCCACTGCGCCAACGGCAATGCTCTACTCGGTGCGCACACACTTATGTGTCGAGCGTCTGGCAACTGGAGTTCACCACTGCCTGTCTGTGAAAGTGAGTATTTAGAAGTGGCATATTTTGATGATCAAAGCAAGTGCTTGGAATAATAAATGATAACTAGATTTTTGTTGTTTTTGGGACGTTGATCTCATAAAACGTTCCAGGATTTCAGAGTCATCTTTTATGGTTGATAATTTTATTCATTCCGTAATCTTTCGTTCGCTTCCGCGTTTTCTCGCACAGGTCTTATATATTTATAGAAAGAGTATAACTCTTTGGTCACTCTCTATTTATACGTTTATTAAATGCCAAATAGCAATTATTTATATTCACAATAGTATACTTTTAATACCAAGACAATAATCAACCTTATATAATGCTTACAGGTGTAGAATGCGGCGAAGTAGTCCACGACACGCCCCTGGGCGAGGGCGAGCGCCGGCCGCGCGTGGCGGTGGTGTCGCGCGGGGTGGGCGGCCGCGCGGCCTTCTCCTGCGCGCCGGGCTGGGCGCTCCGAGGGGCTCCTGAGACTGTTTGTCTGCCTGCTGCTGATTGGGCCAAGCCTTTCCCGGTTTGCAGAGGTGAGTAAGATGTGATGAAGGATTTAGATCTATCTTCGGAATAAAATTAAATCTTGATTTAAGAATGGAACACTGACTGAAACAGGATAACGGAAAATCATACGTAGAAATCGACAATGTTCGCCATAAACCAACTTATTCAGAAATAGTTTCAAGAAAACACTATTCTAATACATTACTAATTAGTCCCTGCTTTGGTTTGGCTAAGAAATATTCCCGTCTCTATCTTACACTCACTGTTTGATAATTGCTAGACTGTGACAGGAATAGCCAAGTACCTCCTGCTTCTCCACTCTTACCATAAACAATACTCCTTTCAGAGGTGTCCTGCCCAGCATTACCACCACCTACGTCAGGCTACGTGTTGGGCCGGGCACCGTACCGCGCCGGTGACGTGCTGCAGTTCCACTGCAACCCTGAGCACACGCTACATGGCCGGCCCATACTGGTGTGCCAGGATAGTGGGCGGTGGAGTGATAAACCACCTACTTGTAAGTTACAATTTAGGGCTCAAGCCCTTGAATTCGTTTATCGCCTGTCGTTTCTAATTATACTTCCTTAGACTTAATTCCAAGGAATGAGTAAATGAAAAATTAAACAGTGTTCTTGGTTCTTACATTATTCCGAAAAAGTCTTCAACTAAACTTGTCATGAATTTTGCAATTCCTTGAGAAAAATAACTATATTCATGGTCTGCTCCTCAGGTGCTCAAGCCTGCACCTACCCTGGTACCACGATATCCGGCCGCATGTCCTCCGTGAAGTTCTACTACAAGATCGGCGAGACCATCACCTTCACCTGTGAACCTGGGTACCGACTCAAGGGAGCTCCTATGTTGAGGTGTTTGAAGTAAGTTCATCATCAAGACTTGGTATCTTTTATCTTAATATCAGATCAGGCCCGAACTTCTGGTCTACTCAGTCGATAAAAATTCTGTCATATAGTGACAAGTTTTAAAAGTTTAAAACTCCACTGTCAGTCTGTCATCCATGCGACTTTTTTCGCGTGGTCGATTTTCCCATAGATACTTTTCTTCTGGAGATATTGGTGGTTTCGCGGACTTTATAGAATGATTCTGATTCACCATCGTAACGCACTGATGCTTGGCCCTTAACGTGGAAAGAAAATAGTTACCGGGGAAACGCAAAAAGTAAAAACTGCTGCCGAACTTTATCAAAGTCCCTTTACCGGAACCCTTTCTGCCCAATCTTGGCTGCTATGGCTTCCGAAAACCGGGAGTCTAACCAGCTAGCATTGTAGTACCACAGCTAAGCTTCTTTTTTTTTTACAGAAACAGAAAGTGGTCTAATGCGATCCCACTCTGCACACCAAACACAAACTACACATCGTCCGACACGGTCGCCATGTTCAACGGTGACATCGACGCCATGCTATCTGACGCGCCGGCAGACATCTTGAAAACGCGGGAATCACCCGCCATTTTGTCACCAGAGAGCTACAAAGCAGCTGTCACAAGGGCTGCAGTATCGAGGCTCTTGCGAAGAGGTCCTATTGAAAACTATAGGAATAGAGTATACAGAGTGAATAGGCTACTAAGGAGGGACACTGAAAGATAATTTTTGGGTACTTTTCGGTTTTTTGTGTGCGGTAATTTGATGGCGAAGGAGTGTGAGCGCGGGTGATATGATTTTTAACTGTTTTTTTTAAAAGCGTGGTTTACTTAAATGAGCGAAGTAAAATTATGCGTTCTGTGTGCTTAGGTGTTGTACTTATTTTATGGATTTTATCAAGGTTGTCAATTATATGATTAGAAAGTTGTTTTGAAAGAGGAATAAGTGAAATCGAGTTGAGTAGTAAGGTCGAATTTTGGGATATTCTAGAGTACTTAAGTAACTAAGTTTTTAATTTAAATATAAATTTTATTACACCAATTTGGTATTGGTTTTAGTATGTACGAATAATATTGTTGTTCATGTCTTATTATTTTTACTAAAATAATACTCATGAAAAAAACGATCGATTTTTCGTTTTAAAACGATACTATCCGATTTCAATCTAAAGATTAATTGATGAAACATGGATTTGAAGAAAAAAACTAATGAGACTAAAAAATAGAGTAAATTAGAAATCGTAGCAAAATATTTATTTATTTATTTTTCCTTTAAAGACTGTTTAATTATAGAACGCATTCCAATTGTTGCCAAATTTTTATTACTTTGAATTTTCAGATTTTTATTTTTTTATCGATTTTTACAATTGTAAATAAAGATGCTTCGCCAAAGAAAATTAAAATAGGTACTCTTATAAATATTAGTTACAATTATGTAGATAACCATTATTGTAATACTATAGTTCGTAAGTTTAACAAAATGTACCGATTATTGCAACTGAACAAATGTCATGTAAATGAGCCTAATTACTAAAGGCGAATTTCACCAATAAACCTGAACGTGATCAGTTGTGTCAATCTCACCGTGAAAACTTAGATGAAGTGAGCTTGGAGTGAACTGCATTAGCATCAGTAGGTATCGATGACAATGACAGCTCACTCCACGCTCACTTCACCTAAATGTTCACAGAGAGATGTTATCAGAATCGCAATGCTGCACCTATCGCATTCAAGAGTTGTCAATATTCAACGATCAAATGATGACACTGATAGCTCTTGAATGCGGTTTAGATGTGCTGATTATGTTCAGTTTAATTGGTGAAATTCGCCGTTACTAAGTCAAAATATTCGTTATTGTCTATTAAATAGTCAATTTGGAAAATAGTTGTTAGTCGGTACATTTTTATTTTTAAAGTCGTACCATTAATATGTAAGGGAGGTGTATTGGGGCAATTACGTTAATAGGGTTATTCCGTTTGATGATAATTCTACCAAATGCATCAGCATTTTTATATTGGCAACATTATGAATAGACGCCATTTTATCGCCCGTCGTCCCTTTTGCCGTCACTATATAAAATGCTGCTGAGTTTGGGAGAAATTATCATCAAACGAAATTGATTTTTTATTGTTATAGCCCCAATAATCTGTAGGTACCTAAGTAATTTTGAATATTGCGCTAGATACTACCACGCACAAATATTTGGAAACATTTTTGAATCATTGTCTCTAGTTCATGCGGATTTAACTTAAGTGTTCACCAAGTTAGATAAAAATGTTATAATTACACAAACACTTATCTTTGCGCGCCCATAATATTTTGCGTTCCAACTAAATTTTAATTAAAAAAATGCAGAAACAACGCATTTTTAATAATAACTATTTTAATATTTAAAAATATATAGTTATAATGTAAATAAACTGAAGGTTCGATGACACTTAAGTTATATCCGCATAATATTTTTATGCATATCAAAAAAACTAAATTGCATATCTTAATAAAATTAAAAAAAAAACTACAAAAAATCAGATAAATCTTTAAATAGTTGTATACTTTTTCAAACATAAAACTATGTAACTCTGTCCCATTAAACAAAATAACTTAATAAATAAATTGTGAACATGTTTTTGTATTTTATTTTTAACAAAATAGAGACTTGAAAGTTGTTCTCTATTTTTATTAGTTACAATAACAAAATTAATATTTTTTTAGATACTTGTTCCCCCTTTTCACTTCAGCACTTTTCCTAATATTTCCATTTTTTTTACCCGACTCTGGTAAAGGAAGGGTTATAATTTAATTCACAAAAAAAAACAACTACAGGTTACAGGTATACTTAGGTTGGTTATGGTAGGTATAGGTTGATATTTTTATTTAAAATAAAACGATAAGAATAATATTTACAGTTACTTTATTTAATTTAAAACACCTGTTATCTAACATAACATTACATGTAATGGTTATTTATAAAACAAATTACATTACAGATTAACTAAAAGAAAACTCATTAATCAACATACAAAATGACGCAATGTACTACGCTTGTCTGTGATTCAATCGTGATTGATTTGCACCTACATTTAATATCAAATCAGAAAATAAACTCTTTACATTATCGTTTTTCTATAACCAACTTAATAATAGCCGTAGCAAAATAAGCAATGGAACTCAAACACAGCGATATCACACGAAGAAAATGACAATAACTTAAGATCTTAATACGCATTTGAAAACCAAAGATTTTCAATTCAGTCTTGCGCGAGTAGCGCTCAGTGAATGACGCTTATCGAGTCGCGCGTTTTCGCGCCAAAACGCGTGTTACTTCTCGTCTGCCGAAAAAAAAATCGAAATACGAATAAGGTTCCATTGTTTTCTTTTAACCTTTCCGAGATGGTGGTGATTTAAAAAAAGTAATTATAAATTGTTTATTTTTTTGTTAAAACGTGTGTGATGTGTTCTGTGACAGTGTTTTTTCCAATGGTTTTGTTATGGCGCAGTAAGGCGATAAACAGCGATAACTCATAGGTAATTTGAACAGATTGAGTTAATGTTAATACTTGACGTAATTAAGATAAATAGCTGCTAATGCGCAGGTGACCTGCATACCTTCACCTACCCTCGATTAGGTAAATGTTTTAGTCATTAAGAATCGTGGGTGATTTCGAGGAAACTTATATTTTGTGGGTAGGTAGATATAAACAACAAAAAAATGGTTTAGCGTAACGTACATAACATCACGCCTGTAATCCGTCAAGAGTAAGGCAGAGGTGTAACTTAGTACACCTACATTTTACCAGTTGTGTTTAAGTCCCATGTAATAGGGGGCGAGCCTATTGCCATCAACCGGGCACAAATCCAAACTCCGGGCTGCTACTGAGAAATTCCTGATGGAAAAAGCCCAATATCACTTTTGCCCGACCTGGGAACCGAACCCAGGACCTCACGTTCAACAGTAGCGGTTGCGACCACTAGACCAACGAGGCAGTTTTTAGGTTTATATAAAACTAGCTGCTCGCCCCGGCTTCGCACGGGTAGCACTAAGTACTTATCTACACCTATTTTAGGTATTTTTTTTACACTTTGGGTTACATTATTGAAGTTTTAGTAAGGAGCCCTAATTTAAAAAAAATATAATATAGCCTATGTCAGCCGGGGATAGTGTAGCTTCCTAACAATGAAAGAATTTTTCAAATCGGTTCGGTAGTTTCGGAGCCTATTCAATGCAAACAAACAAACAAACAATCAAATCTTTCCTCTTTATAATATTACCTTTATAATATACCTGCATACTACTACATGCTACTGAAAATTACCTAATAAGAAAAGGGAGTTGGGAGTGACATGTTCGAGCCGTTAGGGGTTGAAACACCAGGGCCATGTGGTCCGTCCGAGTGCCCACTTGGTTTTTCAAGATATCGCCAAGCGCTTGGTCAGCTCTTCACGTGAGCAGAGGGCTGGCCTATTTTTTGACCAAAGATTCAGCATCGCCATAAGACGTGGCAATGCTGCTAGGCGTTTGGGCACTTTTCCTGTTGATAGCGATGCGGATATTTTTTTGGATAACCCCTAGATTCTGTCCCCTCTATTATATGATACACTAGCTGATGCCCACGGCTTCGCCCGCGTGGATGTCGGTTATTATATACTAAAAACTTCCTCGAGAACGACTCCATCCATTGGTGAAAACAGCATGAAAATCGGTGCAGTAGTTTTTGATTTTATCGCGAACAGACAGATAGACGCGGCGTAGGACTTTGTTTTATAATAATGTGTAGTGATATGTACATAATATATTATTATTTTAAGACTGTAAGGTTATAATAATACATTATGTAAATATTATCTTGTTAGGAAATAAATAAAGATGCAAATAAGCAAATCTCGAACCAGAAAATGCAAATTCTATCCAAGACTGTACTGAAACGAAGCATGCAACCGACCGATTAGACAGTCCAAGTTATCGATCTACGCGTATCGATTATTAAATGATTCGTGTATCGAGAAGTGGACCAATAAAAAACATGTTCAATTGTTTCCTAGCGTGCTCGGATAGCGGCCAGCGAGCGAGCAACGAGAACTATCCGGAAAGACGGAAATCTATGGAATTATTACAAAATTCTGTAATTCTTCACACTCCATTTCGTTCTTTGTGAACTAGATTAGTTTTTAATTGGTTAGTGGTAAAATGATCTCGTTTCGGTTACGCTGTTGGGCGAAAAAGTTGCTAAGAGGAAGTGAGCTATTGGGTGGAACTTTCCTATCCCTAATGAAGTCTACAAGCCCTAAATTCACCAACTCTACACCTTAGTCAAAATATGTGGCTTGGCCGTTTCGCTACCATCACATAAGCGTTAGGTGAAGAAATTATTCACTGTTCATTACTTTTCTGTTATACAATAGTTAATTATTCATTCATTTAGTTAATTATTTCTCATGAGTTAATTATTTTGCGATCGGGCCAAAAACGGCCAAGCCACATATTTTGACTAAAGTGTAGAGTTTATGAAGTTAGGGCTTGTAGACTTAATCTGGCTTAAATGCAAAGATAAGAAATAGTAATGGCATTTCAACTCAAACTGAAACTCAAAGCATTTATTTCAATTAAACCATTTACAGGCAATTTTGAAATGTCCAGGAGTCGGTCAATCAGAACTATGAAGCTAGTTGCCCATTCCAAAGCGTAGTAGATACCTATGGAGAAGAACGGGCAAGAAACACCACGGAAACTCTTTTAAATAAAAAAATTGATACAAAGAATTGGTTACATCCTGTCCAAGCTGTCGCATAGATTATTTTAGTGTCAAATTGGTTTTGAAATGCTTTGGTATATAATCTGCTGTTAACAGTGACAATGTATTATCTTATCCAGAATTTATGTTCGAAAGCTGACTTACTAACAGCAACAAACGATTTCATAAATCGACCTTCAAGATGAAATACAGGCTCGAACATAGGCCGCTTATGAAAAAACTAATCCTGGCTATTAAAAAAAAAAACAAAGTCGCTCACAAAAGCATCATCATCAGCTGAAAGACGTCCACTGCTGGACATAGGGCTCCCCTAAGCACCGCCACTGCGACCGTTTCTGTGCTTCCAGAGCGGTTTCCTGCGGACTTCACAAGATCATCAGAAAAGAACTAAAAAAATTAGGACATTACTTCTCTAATTATTCCCCTCTCTTCATCAAATAGCTTTAAAACAGCCAAAAATACACACAGGAACTGTCCTTAAATATCATCGGGCAACAAGTGACATAACAAAATCAATTCCTTCCTCATTATGACAGGATTAGCCTTAAAGGAAGCGAGGGAACCCTTATAGAATACACGATCTATTGGTAGTCCGTCCGGGGCCGGATGTGACGCGGTGTGTTTACAAATTGAAGGTGCAGATGACAAGTTGCTTGGTTGATCACCTATGCACTGTGTTACTCAATGAGAGTTGGTTTTTAACCGACTTCTTCAAAAAGGAGGAGGTCCTCAATTCGTCTGAATGTTTTTTTTTTTTTTGTGTTTATGTTACGCGATTACTCCGCCAATTATGAATCGATTTTGATGATTCTTATTTCCCACTTACTGTATGTAGACGATATATTGTTTGACTCCGCTATTGTCATTTACGTAGCAGGTAGTGGTATTCCAATTTGTGTGGGTTAGGTACCACAACCAAAAAGTGAAAAATAAAAACATTTTACAAAAAAAAAACAACCGACTTCCAAAAAACACAAAAAACGTGAAAAATAACTTTAATTTCGGAAGTCAGTGGCAAAAAACGAAAATTGAAAAGCAAAGACACCGACTTCCGAAATTAAAGTAATTTTTCTCGTTTTTAGTGTTTTTTTGGAAGTCGGTTGTTTTTTTTTTGTATTATACTTTTTAGTCCTTCCTTAGCAGTTTGGTGTTTGGTCGCAGTCTTGTACAGAACTCTCAAGGGACCATACCTTAGGCCTTGTATAGGACAGACATAAGCTATCGAAAAGCTTATGTCAATCCTGTTGATAGTCGTTGTAGAAATACGAAACGCTTTGGAAGCGATTGTCACTTGTCTAAGCTCTCTTGATTGGGGATTCGATACAAGCTACTTATATTTGTAGGTATTATTCAATTAATTTATTTCATACAAAACCACCAGTCCAGTTGCCCGGTTGTTGGCAATAGGATCACCCCTATTACATGTGACCCATGTAACCTGCAGGGTATGGTATGTTTTTAGGTCCCATGTAACCTGCATGTGTGTGTATCCACCCTTTGTGGCTTTTCTTATTAAACTTAAACAAACTAACAACTTTAACAACTTTCTTTCTTGAATCTGAAACATTGGACCATAAAATGCTTGTTCTGCCCTTGTAGCATTTTTAGTACCTACGTAAAATGCGTGCATATGTAATCAGTCTATAATTTTGCCAATAAAAATATCAAGAGTCAATAATTCAAATCAGCACTTTTCGAACGTCAATATTACATAAGACAGTCCCCCAAAACGCCCACCCTTCACCACTTCCTAGTGCTTTAGCTGGGAATAAGAAGTGGCGCAACAAACTCCCCAGCAGCACAGCTGTCTGTTCAGTTAGAGGGACTTGATTCTATACGAATGCGAGCGAGTAATTAGCATTACGAAACAAAGAAACACAAGCCATTAAATTAAATTATTTGCTATATGTCAGCTAGCACACGGCAATACACCAACAACTGCTGGAACACAGTCCTCCTTGCTCTCTGTAAGAGGGAGTGACCCCTGGGGGCCTAGACAAAATCCCTTTTCTGTAAGCGTTAACGCCAACGGAAAGATCAAATTGTATGAAGTTGCAGCAGTCACGTGACATCTCTAAAGCTAATGTCAACTGCATACAATTTGATCTTCACCAACCCGGTGACTAAACGCAACTAAAGGGATAACTCATTAAGGTTTTAGGGGATTTAAGTTATAATCCTAAGTGATAGCAATTTCAATAACCTTATCTATCAGACACATATTGCTTCTACATACCTATATGTATACATAAATATCGCCAGGAAGCCAAAATGTCGACAGATTAAAGTTATCTAAATGGGAAAAAGGATAATGGTTTGGCAGCTTATACCTACATATCACAATGTACGCCTAATTTTGTATAACCGCGCCTAAACCACTGGACGGATTTCGATAAAATTTGTCAAGGAGATAGATGGTATCTCGGGGAAGGACATAGGCTACTTTTTATCGACATAACACGCGGGCGAAGCCGCGGGCGGAAGCTAGTATTATAAATGCAAAAGTGAGTTTGTTTGTTTGTTACGCTTTCACGCCAAAACGGCTGAACGGATTTAGATGAAATTTGGCACAGGGGTAGACCTTGACCTAGACAAGGACATAGGCTGGATCGCAGACGAAATCGCGGACAACAGCAAGTAATCAATAATTATAAGAACGACGTCTTAATATATTTAAAATCATCTTCAGCTGAATTTTAATAACAAAATGTTGACGCCAAACAGTATTTATTACATACCTATTGGTATGTAATAACGTTCGCTTAGTCCTGCCGTTACAAAATAATATACAGAAAACTAACTCCAATGTAACTCAAACTATACCATTAATCATATTATGTTAAACTGTTGTAAAATGCCTTGAGGGCCTAGACAAGTGACAATCGTTTCGAAAGCGTTTCGTATTTCTACGACTTTCAACAGGATTGACATAAGCTTTTCGATAGCTTATGTCAGTTCTATACATTTTGCCTTTTCCATCATCGTTATCGCTGATAGAATGTCCACTTTGTCTGCCCTGAACCGTTACCCTGTTGCTTACTATTAATTTGGCATCATTTTGACATCATCTTTTTTAATTACTGATTTGGTTCAATTTATTTTGACAAATATTAAATACAATATCATAATTATAAAAGATATAATATTCTTTTTATAAAAATATAAAAATGAGAAGAGCACATAGTGCATCAAAAATTTCGTCCGCATCGCTGTCAATAGGAAAAGTGCCCAAAATGCTGGCACGATGGATGGCAATAGTGATTCTTTGGCCTAAAAATAGTTCAAAATAAACGTTATTCTTTCTTTCTTTATTCAAATGATTATTTATGTGAAATCCCTTTGTTAGTCCCGTGAATCACACAGGTAATTAATTAGATTCAAGGCTATTAGTCGGGTAAACTGCTATGTGAAAAAATTGTGAGTTAATACATATTTCTCTCTCTACCCTCCTTCTTATTTATGGATTTGATCTACCCAACTTCACAATTTACGTTTTAGTATGCCCGTGAACCTTCTGCTCTTTCCATCTTGTTGTCTATGCTGTTTGCTAACTGGCACCAGTCTCTATGCCAAGGTCAGCCGGCTCTCCGGACTGCCAGCATTGTCTATTATAATTAAAAGGTAATTGCTGTTTAACTTGAGGAACGGATCGCAAAAAGTTTTGTTAACGTTTCTCCGCGTTATGTGACGGTTGAAGAAGTATGCGGGAATGTTAGATTTAAGTATTTTTCAACAAAAAAAAAGAGCTTAAATCCGCAATAGTTAGTGAGGTAAGTGGGTTGTTGAGAGTTTTTTTTACGAAGGTTTAACTATGATCTGCAAAAAAGGTGCGAAATATTAGAGGACTGATGAGTTCAAGTACCATAGCAAAATACTAATATTGATCCGAATTTTTGTGATTTAGATGGGAATACGACCCAACCCACGGGAAAACGAAGTTGTTTCGAGTAAAATTTTTAGTTTTGTCTGTAATTACCCCTGATTTTAAGACTCATTAGATTTTGTCAAATATATTATGCACTTTTGAGTGATACACACTAAAATCCTAAAAGTCCTGAAGACTATTAATGGGAATATGACCCTTTTTCCAACAGTGCTATCAATTGTTTGACATAAATAATATAACAGCAAGATCACAGAGCAAGAATGACTAAAGAAAAGGTTACATAATAGTGGTAGGTACTGTATTAGTTACAGATTATCGAATGATTGCTACTCAACCGTTTACAAACACGGTCTAACGTCATATAAACTCATTTCTCCTACTTGCGCGGAACGATAACAGCTAATGTAGTTTTTAGGGTTCCGTACCCAAAGGGTAAAACGGGACCCTATTACTAAGGCTCCGCTGTCTGTCTGTCCGTCTGTCACCAGGCTGTATCTCATGAACCGTGATAGTTAGACAGTTGACATTTTCACAGATGATGTATTTCTGTTGCCGATATAACAACAAATACTAAAAAACAGAATAAAATAAATATTTTAGGGGGTCCCATACAACAAACGTGATTTTTTTTGCTCGTTTTTGCTCGATATTGATAACGGCAACAGGTAGACGCTTGAAATATTCACAGAATATCACGTTAAAAATAAATTAAAATAAAATAAATATTTAAGGGGGGCTCCCATACAAGACACACGATTTTATTTTGCCATGTTATAGATAATGGTACGGAACCCTTCGTGCGCGAGTCCGACTCGCACTTCGCCAGCGGCGTCAGCGGCGTCAGCGTAGTTTGCTACGCTGACGACACGCTGGTCCTGGCGCAAGGGAGGTCGCACCAGGCGGCGGCCGAACTCGCGACACGCGGGGTTGCGACAATCGTCAATAGAATCCGGCAATTGGGACTCGAGGTGGCCTTGCACAAGTCCGAGGTCATGTGTTTTCATGGCCCTCGGAACGCGCCACTGTCGGGTTCCCAAATCACGGTAGGAGGGGTTCACATCGGCGTCGAGTCGACGATGAAGTATCTAGGACTCGTCCTCGACAGCCGGTGGAACTTCGTGGAGCACTTCCGTCGTTTGGCTCCCAGGCTGGACCAGGCCGGGGCCGCCTTGGGGCGGCTCCTGCCCAATCTTGGGGGGCCAAACGCCTCCTGCCGGAGGCTCTACGCGGGGGTCGTGCGGTCCATGGCCCTTTACGGGGCACCGGTGTGGGCGCGTTCCATTAGGCTGCGGCCAGCCCGCCGGTTGAACGCGTCCCAAAGGGTCATGGCCATTCGGCTGGCCCGGGGATACCGCACGGTCTCTCGTGAGGCGGCGAGCCTCCTTGCCGGATTACCGCCATGGGATCTGGAGGCGAAGGTCCTCGCGCACATTTGGGAGTGGCGCGAGGAGATGAAGCGCCGGGGCGTAACTCCGCTGCCGCGAGAAATCGCGGCACAGCGGACAGAGCTCCGGCAGGATCTCATGGCGGCATGGAGAGTGCGATTGTCGCAACCCAGTGCTGGGCACGCCACAATTGCGGCGATAAGTCCCCTCTTTGAGGAGTGGCTGGAGAGGCGCCACGGCGTCCTCACCTTCCGCCTGACACAGGTCCTCACCGGACATGGCAGCTTCGGGAGGTACCTGTGCAGGATTAGGCGGGAGGAAACGCCTGGGTGTCACCACTGTGCGGATCGTCCGGAGGACACGGTGGAGCATACGGTGGAGGTGTGCCCTGCTTGGGCGGAGCACCGCCGTGTCCTCGTGGAGGCGATTGGCGGCACTGACCTCTCGCGTCCGGCCCTGGTCCAGGCCATGGTACGGAGCGAGAGGGCATGGGAGGCGGTCACCTCCTTCTGCGAAGCAGTGATGCTCGCGAAGGAGGAGGCGGAACGCGTGAGGGAGAGGCAAAGCCTGCGCCCTCACGCCCCTAACCGCCGCCGCTGGAGACACCCTGGGCGTCGGGAATCCCAGGCGGATTCCCGGCCACCATAGGCGTGGGCTTGCGGACGGCGAGCAATGGGCAGCTCGCCGTCCGATAAGGACCAGGCCCAGGTCGATGGCGCGTCGTGTTCCACGCGCGCCTCAAAGAGATGTCAGCACACCTGACGGGGTCCGTTAGGACCGATGCCTGCCAGGGTTGCGGAATAGTCCGAAAGGGATACCGGGACCCTGGCAACAGGCAACCGAAGGAACACGGGTGGGTTTTAGTCAGTAAGAGTCTGACACGCCCTTCCGCTCCGCCCAGAGCGGGAGAAGTCATATGATGATTTCCCACCCAAAAAAAAAAAAAAAAAAAAAAAAAAACTGACGAAATGTGGGTGTACTATAGGTACACATCTCTGCCAAACCCTTCGGCGAAACAAGTTGATGAAATTAATTAATAAAAAAATAAAAATAAAAAATTAAAGAATTGAAACGTGATATTATGTTATGTTGCTTTATAAGATCTGCGACTGCGCAGCATTTATATACGAGTAAGTAGGTATTGACTGTCATCGATTGATCGATCTACATATTATGGGCGATTTGCGTCGCTTGTGGTCTTGTCACTAAGTGGGGACAGGTGTACCAGTTATTTTCCAGACAGACTTGTAAGTTCTAGTACAGTCGAACAAGCTATTTGGTATACAGACATAATACAGGGTGTTAGGGTAGACACCGTTATCCTTGAAGCTAGTGGTTTGGTGTCATCTATAATATACTTTTTCTATGGGACCAACTTTGAAATCGGGAAAAAAAAATCAGCTATTCCATACATTTGTGTTCACTTAAATATAAGATTAAATATATGTAATAATAATGAAATAAAGATAACGGTGTCTACCCTAACACCCAGTATATTCATTTTCCGCTACACTGCCAATATTCGTTTTGATTGTGTGTGCAATTTAACTTTTTGAGCTTATGGCTTAGGAGAGTGCCGTACAAGGATAGTTGACTACTGAGAACATTCACAATTTTTTTTTAATTAGTAGCAAGGTTATCTGCCTGTTTATCAAATATCTGGTTCGACTGTACTTATATAGATTCTTTTTTATATAGATTTAATTATATAGAATTATATAGATTCTTTGCATCCGTCCTTATCACATAACAGAGTAATTTGTTCGGGTCGTGCAAACGTAATTTGTCATGGGTTTTTCCATCGGGAATCGCACACTTCATAAGTTGCTTGCTTCCTTGATCTAGTGATCGCAAGTTCTACTCCTGAGCATGAGGTCCTGGGTTCGATCCCAGGTCGGGCAAAGTGTTATTGGGTTTTTCCATCTGGTATTTCTTAGTAGCAGCGCGGAATCTAAATCTGTACCCGGTTGATAGCAATAGATTCGCCTAACTCCTTACCAAGAGGAGAAAGAAAGAAGCTAAATAGGGATTACCATCCACCTCTGTTTAACCCTTCGGAGATTACAGGCGTGATGTTATGTTATGTAATGCATAAGTCATAAAAACATTTACAATCTACATAACTTACTTCTTGCATTTTTCTTGCAACTGCCCATCGATTTATGTTGGAATCTTGTATAAATGTTGATCGCGCGGTAAACTCTAATTGCGCGATGCAGGATTTTTATGTGACGTCATGATTTTTGTGTGACGCCAGGGGGCCTAGACAAGTGACAATCGCTTCTAAAGCGTTTCGTATTTCTACAACGACTTCCAACAGGATTGACATAAGCTTTTCGATAGCTTATGTCAGTCCTATATATTTTTCCTTTTCCATCATCGTTATCGCTGATAGAATGTCACTTTGTCTAGGGCCTCTGGTCTTTGATGCGTAGTTCGCATGTGGCGATGTGGATGCCGCCACATTCTATTTACCCACATAAACGAAGCTACTCAGTATGCTAAGTTAAACCTAAGTTGCTAAGTAAATAACTCCATATCTTATGCCAACAACTTATATGTAGGCATGCGGTGTTAGCACGTGTATGCTAACTATTATAATACAACCTCTTTGTGAACGAGCACAGTCGGTTAAGTTAATTTTATGTGTAAATAGTGGCAATTAACATATGCTTTGTTTACTAGATGTGACTGATGTGGTGTTTGTCCTTGTGGTTCATCACATCGCATCAAACAGTCATAGGCGTTTATATGGTCAATCTCGTGATTGATTTACTTTATTTTATTTTGTTGTACTACTAGCTGTTGACCACAACTACGGCTGCGATCCAGGATGAAAAGTAGCGTATGTCCTTCTCCAGGTCAAGGTCTACCCCTGCGCCAAATTTCATCCAAATCCGTTCAGCCATTTTAACGTGAAAGCGTAACAAATAAACAAACTCACTTACGCATCTATAATATAAAGTTAGGATTAGGATGATGGGTTTTTTAACCCGACTGCCCCAGAAGGAGGGTAATGTTTTTCGAGAATATGTATGTTTGTATGTATGTCTATTTCTTTGGCACGCCTAAACGGCTTGATGGATTTTAACATAAGAAAACATTTTAACATGACATAGGCTGTATCATTTTTATATCTCATCTGCAAATACACATGTTTCACCTCTCAACGAGATATCCTCAGAATGACGATTGACCAGTCGCAAATCAGAACATGACGTGTTGCCACACCGAGCGTTGGAACCAGAGCCAGAGCAGCGCAGAGTCTATGAGACAGGTTTCCCTATTTTTGGCTTTGACCATCCAGTAATTGCTTATGATTTTTTTTATTTCATCTACCCAGGGGCCTCAGTGCCTACTCTAAAGAAAAGGTAAACTCCGAGTAAAATATCTCAGAAACTAGGAATAAGTAAGCCAGTTTAGCTGCAAACAATGAAACAATCATAAATTATCCCGTTTTCTCCTCCATGACCGGTGACCGGGCGACCCGCACGTTTGTCATCATTTTCACTGTAATAAACATCTCAGCTTTGTGGAGGCTATGAATATTAAAATTATAGTTAAATATTTTAATGAGCTCGTAGCTAGGTAATAACAGCCGCACGGGTCGATCCATCAGGTTAAGCTACGCTTGCCGGGGTTGGTCCGTGGATGGTTGACCATCTTTACATACCGAGACTCTTCCGTGCCTCGGAAAGCACGTTAAGCCGTCGGTCCCGGCTGTCATTCGTGGATCTTTGACAGTCGTTACGGGTCACCAGAAGCCCAAAATTCTGACAACCAGTCTTACCAAGGGGTATCGTATTACCCAGTTACTTACTGTGTTTGTGGGCGTCAAATAGGCAGTCGCTCCATGTAAAATATAGGTATCCAGCTGCATCCGGTTAGACTGGAAACCGACCCCAACATAGTTTTGAAAAGGCTAGGCAGATAGATTGATAGAGATAAAAAAATGTGGATATAGGAGTGGCTCTCAAAAAAATTAAAATAAGTTAATCTTAGTGTGACTGATTGACTGAAATAACAAAAGCCAATCGAATTAATTGATACGCGATTTAACAGGATAACATTGAATAGGCATTCAGAAAACGGTGGTTAAGACGTGGTGAACTTGTTGATATCGGTTTTGTCATGAGCACATTTGTTTTTGCCAAAACGCTACACGACAAGACTCTTCATAAATCCTATTTGATGAAACTTCTTAATGTGTTATTGGATAAAAAAATAAATACAAAGTAACATAAACTTGTTATTGCTCGTGAATCTTTATTTCACGACAGTGGAAACTCAATTTAACTGACCTTCAAATATACCTACAATACCTACATTAAAATAATAAAAACCGCAGATAATCTGCTAAGAAAACAAGCTCCACAGCGACGCACCGAGATACTAATTAAATAAAACTAATATATTCTCAGTGGCGACTCAACAATGCGCCTTATCTTATGTAAACGAATACCTACATAATTGTATGTAATGGACGCTCTTTTACACCAACAATGGCAGCAACAGGGTTGAGATATAACACTGAGATGTTGAAGATATTATCGTTAGATTTTATAATGATAGTTACGAAGATTGCGTCGTTGATCAAGTGTTTACAAACGTGACTCCTGCAATGTACGTGAGGTCCTCGGTTCAATTTCTAGGTCGAGCATAGAGAAATTCTTGCAATAGGCAAGGGGTCGCATCCAATTACAAGGGACTTAAACATATCTGGCGAAATGAGAGTTGACTATTCATCATCAGCCTATAGCAGTCCACTGCTGGACATAGGCCTCTCCAATTGCACGCCATTCAGCTCGGTTCTCGGCAACTCTCATCCAGTTGCTACCAGCCACCTAGCCTGAGGGCGTCCTACCTTACGTTTGCCGATTCGTGGTCTCCACTCAAGATAGCGTCTACCCCAACGGTCATCGGTTCTACGGCTAATATGGCCGGCCCATTGCCACTTCAGCTTGCTTATTCTGTGAGCTATGTCAACAACTTTGGTTCTCTGCCGGATTACCTCATTCCGGATTCTATTCCTCAGAGATACTCCAAGCATAGCTCGTAGTAGCTCGCTAGTGGAGTATACATCTCTGCGTAATCCTTCGAGAAATACAGGTGTGATTTATTTAGGAAGAAATAAAAATATGAATACTTGAGCTCGACATTCAACTGTCTCACTGGTGGTCAAAGGGTTCCTTCCACTCCAGTTTTATAGCAGCATTCTCTTCTAGAGCATAAATTTCCTTCTGAATAGCTTCTAATCACCAGTTCGAATGACTTGTACCCAGAATCATGGATGCTTTTCGTCTGTTATGAAATCATTATGACCAATACCTAACACACGAATTCACGATCTCGCCAATGGACCAATTTCTAGGCAGTGACTCATCTTTTAATTGGAATGCGGAAAGAATAAAATACCATGCTGAATTGGTTAATCACCTCTGATGATCGGAATAGTCCTATCAAAACCAGAGCATAGAAAAGGATCATAAATAATCGCCCTTGGAATTCTTCTAAAGTCGAGATGAAGTAGGTTTCTGAAGTAGACTTCGAGTAATATCACATGAGTAGTGGATACTACCCGGGGCACCCCCTGTGGGGTGCGGACTCTGGCTTAGGGCATCACTGGAGGAGGGCAGCAAGCGTCAGGTTAGATCAAATTTCTGCTCAGCGCCGCGGGCTGCCTGGAGCAAGGGACGGGGTGGGCATGGACTGAGGCGTCGCGGCTGGCCTCGGCGGCGAGGACTGATTTTGTACTTTCGAACAGTACTGGTGGCCTTACTACTCTCCTGAAGGAGGATTGTGGCGTTGTCAGGAATAGTGAGGGTATGCCTCGGCCGACGAATCCTACATGCAGGAGGGAGTATATCGGGCGGCTGCCGCAATTCCGGGATTGGGGTTGCTTTATAGCAGAGTCGAGGTAACGCTTTGAGAGGCGTTTCTAAACTGCTGGACGGTGGGGCTTGAAGTAATTCATCCTTCGTAACTTTTACATTTGAGGCCATAGCTAGCTTATAAATTGATCAAAGTTCGGGAGCCTAATTATAAATACCCACTTCTAAAAACAAAGCCCTCTAGATGCATTTACCTCTTATTAAATACCTATAACATTCACAAATATGGCCTACGAACCCCAAACAAAACCCGTCAAACGGATTGAGATTGCTAACCCTAGTGAACAGACATGCTTATACAGTCCTTGAACTATCATTGGCTGAAAAACTAAACAACATAACATATGAAAAAAATCCTGAGAATACCCGGATGTAAGAACTTTTTGTGCCTCTATTAATATCACCATTTGCTAAGTATAATCTGGCAGTTAAATACGCGATGGTTTGAAAATTAACGTACTTCAAAATGGCGGCGTTATTCATACATGTTTTTATGGAGATTTTATGACGATTTGCATTGTTGTATTGTGTACATATTTTAAGAGTAATTATTGAAGGCAAATTCTGTTCATGATTTCAGGTTGATTTTTGAGTGAATGAAAAAATGATTTTGAGCACGTGCCTCGGTTTTTTTGCGCACGTGTTTTGCATAGAGCTATTATTCTTTCTGACAACTTAAACTATGTGAACAATAGTCAAATAGTTACACTAGACTACTAGGTAGATTCAGATTTTGTATATTATAGGTACAGTCACGAGCATATGTATTTTATATTTTAGTAAAATTCAAAAGCGTTTTTCTCGTGGAATAAAAATTGCAACTTTAAGAAAAGACATATTTCATAACGATATAGTGTCGATAATACTAAGTTCTTAAAATATCTATCAATATTTTATAATCGCTTTTGAATCTTGTCGTAGTGTAGGGTATTTAAACTCGCATAGTTGTACCTACATTCGTGAGGAAACCGGCATGTCCTAGAACTAAAAATTCCAAGACATGCGACATCTACCGCACTGGGTCCGTGACTCCGTGTGGTAGATTACAGCCCACTCCCTCTCGAAGAAAGGAGGTCTGTGTCCCAGCAGTGGGAACATTATAAGCTGATTATGGCTACTGTAGTTACATTAAACTATACTTTCAATGAGTCGTTTCTGGTCATGAAAAAAGAGACTCCTTTCATTTGTTTCCATAACAAATCGATACCTAATTAGCATCTAATTAACTTTAATTTCGGTCTAATAATTAACTGTTTCGTCCATACTAATTTAAGAATCGTACGTGCAACGCGCAATTTCAAAAGTTGACTGTGAGAATGGGTGCTATCGAGTTTATTGAAGCAGTAAATGCCATGAATGTCATCCAAGAAAGAACTGGCAACTTGCCGCCCAATTCGAATAATTTTTACCCAATATCACCAATCCTGGATTTGATTTTATCTAAACCTCAAAGCCTCAAACTGGCAGATTTGTCAGTATCTAGGTACTAAGGATGGACTAATAGTTTTTTTATGCAACTGTTATATAATAAGGGGTATTAAAACACGAATGTGGGTTTATCACATGAGGTGAAGCCGAATGTGATAATAGTATCACATGAGTCTTTTAATACCTAATTATTTACAGTTGCATACAAGACTTTTTCGACACCCATGATATGAATCTAATATCGAACAAAAATGGAGGGATACGACGCACGTGAATTCGAATATTTCGAATTCGAGTAATAGATGCTTTTTTGTTTTAAATTACGGTGCTTTCTTAGTGAAACGCGCCTACATGACAATGTTCTTTTTTTAAATGAGTTGCATTATGAAATTTAGTACAACAATAACACCCGTTAGGATGATATTATAGTTACTATGACAACATTAAAACAACCAGTGTTTTAATGTTGGCAATAAGCTAACTGTTTCAGAAACTTTTATAGAGGATTTATAGCATGGGTGTAGATAAAAAAGATTTAATAGATTTGCTGATAAACGATTGAATAGATGGCATATCTCTGCCTAAAGTCTGCTTCTCTGGAACAGCTCGTGGCTAAGTAATAACAGCCGCACGGGTTGATCCATCAGGTTAAGCTACGCTTGCCAGGGTGACCATCTTTACATGCCGAGACTCCTCCGTGCCTCGGAAAGCACGTTAAGCCGTTAGTCCCGGCTGTCATTCGTGGATCTTTGACAGTCGTTACGGGTCGTCAGCCTTACAAAGTGGTATCGTATTACTCAATTACTGGGTTGTGGAGGTCAGATAGGCAGTCGCTTCATGTAAAATACAGATATACAGCTGTATCCAGTTAGACCGGAAGCCGATCCCAACATAGTCGGGAAAAGACTAGGCAGATTGATGGCATATCCCTTCGGTAAAAGCAGACATGATGTTATGTGGCAATAGGATAATACAAGATGTTTGAATTGTCTCTAAAACGACAAAACAAGATATCAAAGAAGAAACCCAATCATTCTTAGCACTTTGAAGTCGTACCGAACTCTCCATCAACAAAAACCACCATGACATAACCACGATAAAAAAATCAACCCGCCACAGCCTACCAATCATCACGGTTGACATAAAAACACACAGTATATACAAGGTCGCCATCATTTCTGAACCAACCGCGCGTGACGTTGATAGCTCCGTTATTACTGTGATCATGAGATGATGATCATGCATGGGACATAACCAGCGATATTGTTTTGATCTCTGAACTAGACTTGACTTCTGAGGTAGAAGGTAATTTGTTGACTAAGTTGTTTATTTTCCTATTATCTTTCTGATCCATGGAAACGTTTAAAATATGACGGTAACAAGAGCCTCTATGCTTTACGATAGGTACACGCAAAATGTGTTTTTTTTTTACTTGTCTTGGTAAACAATATGATCAATGCTAAGTTTTGAATCGTCATTCATACTGTTGCTTAAAAATATACTCTTGGCGTTCATTCCCAACTTGGTGTGTGAATGTGAATGCTGTGAAAACTCGTGATTTCCGTATCGTGTTTGTTTACCAAAAGAGATACGTAAGGAAAATACACTGTATACATATACACCCGTTGTACGGTAGAAGAATAATGTACCCAAGATTTTTATTTAAAAGTGTGTCCTTGGAGTTTCTTGCCCGTTCTTCTCCTTATAAATCTACGTTTTGGAATAGGCAACTAGCTTCAACTTTCAGACTAACTGACCGACTCTTTGATAGTTCAAAAGTGCCTGTAAATGGTCACTTAGAACCCTAGTGGCAGTTATAGATATCGGTTTCCGCGCGCGCGCGTTGAAATAAATGCTTTGAGTTGAGTTGAGGTAAGCCGCACGTCAGAGGAAAATTCAGTACAAGCTGGCCTTTCATTCTATTGAAACTCAGTACTACTCTACCAACGTGCGCTCGAGTGTACCCTGGAAAGTTTAGCCCCGCTTGTTAATATTCAGAAACCATGATCAAATATAAAGAACTATACATATCAAATAAGCACTTTCAAATAGTCTAGCATCCACTTTTAATTTTAAAACAGCAACAGTTTCTTCTTCATGATTTACCTATACTCCAACATTAAGTAATATAGCATAATCAGCCTATAATGTTCCCACTGCTGGGACACAGGCCTCCTCTCTTCGAGAGAGAGTGGGCTGTAATCTACCACGCGGGCCCAGTGCGGGTTAGATGTCACATGTCTCCGAATTTTTGGTTCTAGAACATGCCGGTTTCCTCACGATGTTTTCCTTCACCGTTTTGAAAGCAGCGGTGTTGAAACTATTTACTCAAACTAAAGCGCCTGCCTGGGTTTGAACCCACGACCAACAACACGGAAGTTGGGACCGTTACACTATGCCACCAAGGCCATATTAAGTAATATACGTAATAAAAATCACTGCAGTTAATTCTTGTTTTCATAGTTATATGAAAACAAGAACTTACTACAGTAATTTTCAAAATAGTGCACTTGACGCATACGTCCCGTCACGGTTGGGAGACGTCCTCACTCTGACCTTGTACCTACTGTCAGTGGTGTGAATACAAACAAACAATGGCTCCTATATAAAATAAAACAGTTCTAAATAACTGCATTCGATTCGTTTTCAATCTTCGTAAGTACGATCATGTGTCTGCGCACCGTTTGCTTTTAAAATGGTTACCCATACGTCAGCGCAGAGAGTTGAGGGCGCTGTCTATGTTGTATTCTATACTCGACAAACCCACTTCTCCTTCTTATCTGACTTGCCATGTTCAATACCTATGCTCTGCCCATAGTAAAAATCTTCGTTCCACCAACAATCTTCTTCTACGATGTCCTTCTCATCGCTCCGTTTTTATTCACTCTTCTTTCTTTGTCCAGGCGGTATTTCTTTGGAATGCGCTCCCTCTGAATATCAGGATGGCAGCGAGTCGGTTATCTTTCAAAGTAGCGGCTCGTGAACATATTCGTGAGAAGTTGGCAGAATCAATGCGGCGCTGATTTGCTGGGCGTGTTTTCTCCTTCACCTATCGTTATTTCTCCCGACAAAGTTTATTCTGTTTATATGTATGTATTTAAGTATATATGTATTACTATTTATCCTTTTTCGAATTATCTATCCCGTATGTTGCACCTGCCATGTTTGTCTCTGCATCACCCTAAGGTTGACTGGTAGAAAATGCCTCAGGCATTCAGTCCGCCTTTGTACAGTATTTTTTTTTAAATTGTGCATAAAGTTTTAATAAATAAATAAATATACTTTCTTGAAGCAGCCATCTTCGTTTCTTTTAATGTTTCGTTGCTTGGACAAAAGTTAAAAGTGATAGTTTGATAGACAATAATGATCATATTGCTTCATTCGCTTAATTTTGATGTCTTACCGTCAATTTAGGACTAGGTAATGTCAAATCGCCATTGGTTAAAATGATATTCATTTCTATTATATAAATGGCGACCCGATGACGCTTCATATTAGGAGTATGATAAAACAATTTGACTCACTTTCTTGTCAAAGAAGTCTGAGAAATAAAGTAAGAATTGGAACACATGGAGTTAGGCCTTTGTTTGTTTGTTTTAGTGGGAAAGAATAGACAACACTGAAAAGGTACGATAAGATTACAGTAGGCACATGTTCAACTAACAAAGACTATCAAAATGTCACATGTGCCAATAATGTTTGTCCATCATCATCATCTGCCTAGCCTTTTCCCAACTACGTCGAGGTCGGCTTCCAGTCTAACCGGATGCACCTGAATACCAGTATTTTACATGGAGCGACTGCCTATCTGACCTCCACAACCCAGTAACTGGGTAACACGATAAGACTGGTAAAACTGGCTGTCGGACTTTCAGGCTTCTGACGATTAGTAAAAACTGTCAAAGATCTATAAATGACAGCCGACGGCTTTACGTGATTTCCGAGCCACGGAAGGGTCTTGGTATGTAAAGATGGTCACCCATCCACGGACCAACCGTGGCAAGCGTGCTAAAACCTTATCGATCGTGCGGCTGGTATTAGGTACTTAGCTACAATTTATCCATCAACACTACAAAATCCAACTCGATACAATCCTAAAACTAAGCTCCGGCCACGAGTTAGCAACTGCAAATGCGACCGCAACTCAATCTATAATAGCTCGCGATCGGTTGTTATGGGAAGCGCTCAGTATTGTTTAGTGGAAAGCTATGTTGACAGTACCTAACACCGACTTTCATTGTCAGGCAGCTGCTACATAGCACTGTTTTCACTTAGAGGTAAACAGAGCACTAGTCACAATTAACTGGGGATAGGAAGTTTTGGAAAAATGTAAGGGATAGCATACATACATACATAAAGTAAGGCGTAAGTACTTCCTGCTTATTACTGCCAGATTATGCGGGGTGAGTACGATTGTCAGGAACTGGTGGAGCAGTTGGTGAGGCTTTTTGTCCCTGTTGTGACCAAACAAAAACTCAGGCCTCGAAGTCACCGGCTACTAGCCGTACCGTCGGCACGCACAGTGTCGCGAGCTAACTCGCCCCTCGTTCGAGCCCTTTCCATGCTCAATGCTCTTCTGAGTTCAACACCGGAATGTGACTTGTTTGCTGGGAAATGGATAGATGTGTGTCGTGAATTTATACGTTTTTGTGAGAGGTGGATAAAAGATAATTATAAGGGTATTTTTTTCTTATGATTGCAGTTTGTTGTTCGTTTGCTAATTTTGTTATTTCTCGTGTTTATATATTTTTTTTTATTTGTATTTTTCTCAACCTACGTATGTGTCACTTTTTAGTTCGTATTTTGTTCTGTACAACGCCTTAGGATTACATTCTGTAATGTTGTGCAAGAAAACTTAAATTAATTAATTAAATAAATAAATAAACTCATACCTTGGGGGTACTCCACGCGGGCGAAGGTGCGGGAAAAAGCTATAGTGAACAACTATAACTATGCCATGAACCCTGAAATGATAAGTATGGTCCTTTTTCAGGTGTTCAGTTATTTAAATTATATCTTGTAGAGAGCAAAAAGAACAAGAGGAGCTCGTGGCTAAGAAATAACAGCCACACGGGTCGATCCATCAGGTTAAGCTACGCTTGCCGGGGTTGGTCCGTGGATGGGTGACCATCTTTACATACCGAAACTCGTGCGTTTATCGGAAAGCACGTTAAGCCGTTGGTCCCGGCTGTCTTTCGTAGATCTTTGACAGTCGTTAGAAGCCAGAAAGTATGACAACCAGCCTAACCAAGGGGTATCGTATTACCCAGTAACTGGGTTGTGGAGGTCAGATAGACAGCCGTTCCATGTAAAATACGGATATTCAGCTGCATCCGGTTAGACTGGAAGCCGACCCCAACATAGTTGGGAAAAGCCTAGGCAGATTGAGAGAGGAAGGAAAAAAAAAATTCCTTTTTTCACAAAAAGGAAAAAAACAAATCATTATAATCTAACATGTAAAACATGACAAAAAGAAAGTACACTAAATACAATGTAAGTACTGCAAAATCGTATCGTATACCAACTGTTACATAATAGATAATCCTCTTCAGACAGAACGACTTTGTTTAGCCTTAACACCGAAAGTCATTAGCTATACGCACGGCGCCTGACCTTGCTGTGAGGTTACGCACTAAACGGTAACATAAACTTGCTTATTGATAGTGAAGACCTTAGGAAAATCTATATGACTTAGTAGGGATCATCATCATCTGCCTAGCCTTTTCCCAACTATGTTGGGGTCGGCTTCCAGTCTAACCGGATGCAGCTGGATACCAGTGTTTTACATGGAGCGACTGCCTATCTGACCTCCACAACCCGGTTACTGGGTAGCACGATACCCCTTGGTAAGAATGACAGCCGAGGCCAACGGGTTTACGTGCTTACTGAGTTACGATTCGATCGCAGAAGTGATTAGTAGTCTCACATTTCGCTAATTACCCGACTACGGCGAAGAAAAAAGGAGGGTTATGATTTTGACCGGTATGTATGTATGTATGTATGTATGTTCATCTGTTCCCTCATATCTTCTTAACGACTCATCACAATTTGACAAATGAGGTATCGTTGGAAGCGTCTTGATCGTCCACTGGTTATAGGCTATGTGACGTCACAAAAAATGGCGCCCTCTAGAGGATATAAAGTCAGGAACTTAAAAAAAAAAAGTGTTTAATCGTACCATGTTGGGTATCCAATGAAAGGTCTTTATGAGCACATTTCAAAAATATATATATTATTACTCCAAAAGAATTTAAAAAAAAAAAAAGTAATAAAAACTAAAACCCAACTACGACTAAAAAGGTATAAACAAGACACCACAGACACAAATTAAAGATCCGGAGTCACACGTAATCTGTTTGATTTATGCCCTAACACGTGTGACTCCGGATCTTTAATTTGTGTCTGTGGTGTCTTGTTTATACCTTTTTAGTCGTAGTTGGGTTTTAGTTTTTATTACTTTTTTTTTTTTTTGTTACTAAGTTACCCATGCTTAGAGGTAACTTTGGAATTTTACTTTCGATAATTTTTTATGTAATCTTGTTTTCGTCAAACATGGTACCTAGCATCAATCTTCAACTTTAACTTAAAATTTATTTAAAAATTGATGCTGCAGTATTTTCGACATATCGGAGGATGCTAAGCAATTTAAGGTTAAAGAAAGAAAGAAAGAATAACGTTTAATTTGTACACAGTTCGTGATACACAAAATACAAATAACAAAATATGAAGTAAAAAATTGTGTTTTAACAATAATAGTGTGTGCCTGACGGCTGCAACAAAAAGGATAATTTCAACACAGATACTATGTGACAGGTTGCTACAGGCTCTTAGCTGGCGACCACTTTTGGGCAAGCGTAATGTTTTATTAAATCTAAAATCTAAGCTATACCGCGGGACATGATACCATTCACCACGCTTGGTAGACGAGGACCACTCAATTAAACCGTGAATATGAAATCAAAAAGAGTACTTTATAATTTTACCCTTCGTGATTCCTCTCGCTCTAGTGATTTTATTAGCATTTAAATTCAGGCAGAGAGTTACATTCTTTGAATAGTATTCAGCATAATGGTAGTGTGGAATTACTTTATTAGCATTATTATCCATAGGAGCTTATTGATCAGCTGTAAACCTGAGCTTAATTACATAATCACCATCTCTACCTTTTCGTCGTTACGGGTCGTCAGAAGCCCGAAAGTCTGACAACCAGTCTTACCAATGGGTATCGTATTACCCAGTAACTGGGTTGTGGAGGTCAGGTAGGAAGGCGCTCCATGTATAATACTGGTATTCAGACTAGTTGTCAGAGTTTCGGGGTTCTGACGATCCGACGACTGACGGTTTAACGTGCTTTCCGAGACATGGAGGAGTCACGGTATGTAAAGATGGTCACCTATCCACGGACCAACCCCGGCAAGCGCAGCTTAACCTGATGTATCGACCCGTGCAGCTTTTATTACTTAGCCACGAACTCCTCATTTATAGTCCTCCTCCTAATAAATAAGAATATTCATGCTTCCAAATTACTAGACGAAACTGTTGAACAAATATTAAATTCAAATATTATCCTCTCGATAAAAGCACAGGTCCATTCAATCTTTAGAACTTTGGCAATGTTCAGCCATTCTTTAAGAGCCGTGCAAAAAATATAGTCAATAGCCTGCTCAGCTCGCTTACAATTCAATTTACTAGTAGTTTAGCTTCAAAAACCATCTTCAATAGCCGAGAAAATTCTATAGAACAGGCAAAAAGACATTCAGAACCTACGGAGCAAGTACTATCAAACAAGAGTTAAGTTGTTCCATAAGGGGACACCATAAATGTACAGGAAGTAATGTGTGTGTGTGTGTGTGCAGTGTTGGTGTGTGCGATGCGTCATGCACGATCAAGTATACGTGAGGGCTGGCACGTGAGGTTATTGCTGTTTCATTTTTGTTTTTATTTTTTGGATGAGCGACGAGGTATTTCATTGGCGCGGAAGATTTGGATAAGGATGTCAAAAGTTATTACCAATGTTTGGATTTGACTATAGGTTACGTACTCCTCTTTCATCGTATTTTAGAGCTTCTGTTAATACCATTTGTTACCACAATTGGAATGTGCATAAGTTTATTTGCACAGTTTTTTTGCATTATATGTGCTAAGATTTGGTTTGCAGTTGTCGTGAAGGGTGGGCGTTTTGGGGGAATGTCTTATGTAATTTTGACGTTCGAAAAGTGCTGATTCTCAGCCTAGTTTAAATAAATGACTTTTGATTTTGATTTTTTGATTTCATCAGAAGCCCGAAAGTCTGACAATCAGTCTTACCAAGGGGTATCGTATTACCCAGTTAATGGCTTGTGGAGGTCTGATAGGCAGTCGTTCCAAGTAAAATACTGGTATTCAGCTGCATCCGGTTAGACTGGAAGCCGACCTAACATAATAGGGAAAAGGCTAGGTGGATTGATTGTTGCTTAATTTTGGTAGTTTGGTAATAATATCGCTATTAGCGATGAGACCGCTCATTGTGTCATCCGCTGTAAAATTTCTACATTTATATTTGTCATTTTTTATGGTGTACTATCTTCGCCTAATAATATAGTCATCATCAAGTTCTACTACTTTTCAATTTCTAAAGACAATAGGAGTTATCTTTTGTCGACGCATGACCTGCTTCTATTTCTCTTCGCAATTGTATTTCGACAACATTTGCAGTATTAAGTCACATCACTAAAAGATCAATATCTACTTCACCAATAAAATAAATCTAAACCAATAAACTTATCCTCGACAGCCCTACTACAACTTCACACTCCACTTGCGCATGCACAAATTGATCGCTCGTAACTCCATCCTTGTCCCTCGCAACACTTCCCCATATCTCCGTCTCTTTCTCACCTAACTGTGGACTGCGTACAGTTAGCCGCGTGATGGATGTCCATGATTCTCAGCTTAAATGCCTTTTGGGGATGATTAAAAACAAATGGCGATGTTATTGAATGTTGTATGAGGTTTATTCATTATTACGGTAGTTTTTTGAAGCCGTTCTGTTGGGCCTATCACAGTTGAAAGAACCGCTCGCATACTTGATGCCCATTTACTTTCGCTGTCAGTGGGTGTATAACTGATTCCTTTATTAACTTACAGGTCGATATTGATTGAATCTAACAATCTTGCATCTTCTCTAGTATCAAAGAGAGTCCTCAGACCAAATAAAAAACCAAGACAGAGCGCTGTCAACAGTAACGTGAGGCCGGTTTTGTAAACATGTGCACTTAGAGAGGTGTAATTTGATTGTAAATGCGTGCGTGTGAGCGTGTATGCACAGAGCGGTGATGTAGTTTTGGCATGCTTCACTGTATTTCATTGTTCGCAGCGCTCTGCGTCTTGGTTTTTTGTTTGATCTGAGAGCGAATCTTCAAATATAGTTCAAGAGAACTAATAGAAGCTTTGTCAGCAAATATTTGGCTTTTAATATCTGCTGGAATTCCTCTTACATTTCGATTGCTTCACTACTAGCTTGTCGTAATTTCACCTCTTTACCGATGACCTCGATCGACCTCGATATCTATCCTCTAAGGAAGCTTGTGACAATGACCAAGCTGACATTTTTACAAGTTATTAAAGTATCATAGGTTAATGTAAGTTTTAATATTTTCATAGTTACCTTGTAAGAAGATACTTGGAACGTCAATGCTGGTGGTAGTGGTGCTCAATGTGTCGGATACTGATCCGACAGGACACCGGTCGTTATATGGTCGTGTTCAACGTGGCTCGTGCCATTCATAGGCATTCCTTGGGTGTAGAATTTAATTGTTTCTTGCTGCATATTGGTTACATGTCACATGCAACGATACTATTGTATACATGTCTTAGATGGATTGTCGAATCTACTGTTTTGCAAAACAGCGTTTTGTAAAATAGCTGAACGATGAAACGGCCATCGAGGCTGTTTTATTCATACTGTGGATACTAAGATTGTCAATGACGTGGAAATGTGTATTTTGGAAATGTGTATTTCGAACTGGTGTTTTAGGACCATTTTTTGTAAATATTAAAATAGGATAGACCCCCAGATAAGGGATTTTTTCAATGGGACAGGTAACTGCACTGTCTTAACGATTGTGCGTCGCATACATAATGTACCAATTAAAATCACCGAAACGGTCAGCAGAGACGTCACATAGAATAACAATAATGGTGATTAAAGCTGACGTACGATTTATGCCAGTCATTAATACCCACAGTAGTACGTGCCTAACTGATTGGCATTCATTGGCTCAGCCGCAGATTCACTTTGGTTTTTTGATAGCCAGAATAATAACTAACTGTTTTTTACTTTACGATTTATTGTGAAGTTCTGTGCAATATTTAGAGTCCACATTACTTGGAAACAAGCCCTCTGGGCCTCTGCCTAGCCTTCTCTCAACTATGTTGGGGTCGGCTTCCAGTCTAACCGGATACAGCTGAATACCAGTATTTAACATGGAGCGACTGCCTATCTGATCTCCACAACCCAGTAACTGGTTAATACGATACCCCTTGGTAAGACTGGTTGTCAGACTTTCGGGCTTCTGACGACCCGTAACGACTGTCAAAGATCCACGAATGACAGCCGGAACCAACAGCTTAACGTGCTTTCCGAGGCACGGAGGAGTCTCGTTATGTTTAGATGGTCACCTACGGACTAACCCCGGCAAGTGTAGCTTAACCTGCTGGATCGACCCGTGCGGCTGTTATAACTTAGCCACGAGTTCCTCATAAAAGTAATGATAACTTATACTTTAAAAACTGTCATTAAATATCGATGTCGCATCGTCGACATGCTAAGGGTAAACGCCGACCCCATTGCACTTCTAAGTCTTCACACGGCATTTTAAAACTATTAATTCAAGACCCAGCTATAATTGAATAAGACCTCTTCAGACAGAAGCCTTGTAAATAATGCCCCCCACCCGACACGACCGATTTCAGTCACGGTGGCCAACCTCAACGGAGATACGTAGTATTATAATATCTGTGACGGAGATTAGAGAGATGTAGGCAAGAGATTTCATCATCTGCCTAGCCTTTTCCCAACTATGTTGGGGTCGGCTTCCAGTCTAACCAAATGCAGCTGAATACCAGTATTTTACATGGAGTGACTGCCTATCTAACCTCCACAACTCATTATGAGGGTAATACGAGTGCCTCTTGGCAAGACTTTCGGGCTTCTGACGACCTGTAACGACTGTCAAAGATCCACAAATGACAGCCGGGACCAACGGCATATACCTTCAACTGTCATTAACGAGACACAATAGAACTTTAATTGTTATCGGTATTTAAAAGCCCGATTGACACATGATGGGTCGTGCTTTCCGAGGCACGGAGGAGTCTCAGTATGTAAAGATGGTCACCCATCCACGGACCAACCCCGGCAAGCGTAGCTTAACCTGATGGAGCGACTCGTGCGGCAGTTATTATTTAGCCACGAGCTCCTGTATGCAGGAGATTTATAGTGCACAATTTAGGCGTGTGCGCAAACACGAGTGTACTCTCTGTTCCTTTACTCTCTCATAGTCCGATGGGGCGGCACGACCGGGGAGAGATCAGGCGCAGGACCAACGGCTTAACATGCGCTCCGAGACACCTGGGGCATCACACCACCTACTTCCAAACTCCCGGCTATTACTGAGAAATTCGTTAAAGAAAAACTCAATAACACTTTGCCCGACCTGAGAATCGAACCCAAGACATCATGCTCGACAGAAGCGCTTGTGTCCACGAGACCATCGGGGCAGTTGACCTCTTCAGACAGAAACCTTGTAAATACGACTTTGAACTACTTTGTAATCATTTATTAATACCTAATAATTAGCTATCTTTAATTAATGTTCAACAGAAGTAATGACTCCTTAAATAGGGTAATTGTATGGTGAATCATGCAGTTGGCAGTATAATAGAATTTCTTTTGAACAACGTCTTGTTTTGTTTTTCAATAAATGTAAAACTGCTGTTGTTGTTATTTTGAGAATAATTTATTACATTGATCAAGAATATCTTGGCTAGTTATTGATAAAGTAACAGTGCTCTTGAAACTATTTTCTTGCCCCTTTTGGGACGTTGGTAACTTAGTACTTCTTCTACTTAAATACTTTACTAAAAATATTAGGAAAGCAGCTGAAACAAAAATCTGCATAAAGTACTGCGATTTTCTTTTGCAGTTTTTAACAGCAATTTTGTTTACAGCACTTTATGCAGCATTTTTTTTATAACAGATTTTTTAGTGCCGAACCTCACTCAAAACTCAAGCATTATTATAGCTTAAAACTAGTTTAAAGTCATTTGTTTAGCATAATCTGACTTTATTGTTCCCAGTTCCCACTGCTGGGACACAGGCCTCTTTTCTTCGGGAGGGAGTGGGCCGTAATCCACCACGGGGGCCCAGTGCGGGTTGGTAGATGTCACATGTCTTCAAATTTTTGGTTCTAGGTTATGCCGGTTTCCTCACGATGTTTTGATTCACCGTTTTGAGAGTAGTGGCTATGAAATAATTTAAAGTCATTTATTTTGTTGAAACTAATTAATAGGTTCGTTCTGAAATACGGACCGAAGAAAGGTCCAGCTATTTGTAAAATCACATCAATGCCTTTAAGACACAATCGAATACAAAATTACTCCAACAATAACCACCTCTTTTTTTGAAGTCGATCAAATCAAAATCAACCAAATCAAATCAAAGGAAACCTTTTTTGTCAGTTCTGTCAATAAAGACTTCCTCTGGAAAATAACGTGAGGACAATGAACACGACTTTTATGAGGAAGTTACATTCAAAGGCTCTTAAGAGGCACAAGGCAGGAAAAATAAAGGAAAATTTAAAAACATTTCCTTGAATACGGAGGTTACCAAGGGTTTTTCCTTTTCAAAGAATTTTCTAGACTGGTCTATAAAAATAGTAGCCCTCTAGACCGATTTCGGTCATAGTGACCAATCGCAGCGCAGAACAACTTTCGACGCGGGAGATAGTGTACCTAGTGTATATGCACAGACACAGGTGCACTCTCTCTTCCCTCACTCTTAAAGTACGATGGGACGGCAATCTGACACTACCGCAGAGAGATCAGGCGCAGGCCCATCAGCTTAACGTGCTTTCCGAGGCACGGGGGGTATCATACCGCCAAGCTTTGAGACGATGCAACTTTTATTGTTGCTCAAACTTGTGGTATCATCAATTCAGCCGAAAGACGCCCACTGCTGGATATAGTTCAACCGGTTCTGTGCTTCCCGCATCCAGCGGATGCCTGAGGCAGGCCTTCACAAGGTCATCGGTCCACCTTACAGGTGAATTGCCAAACTTAAGTGGCAGTGGGCAGGGCACATTACTTGCGGAACAGATGGCCGATGGGGCCGAAAGGTTCTGGAGTGGCGACTGGTATACCCAGTGTAAATTGTGATATTGCCAACACGCTGTGAGTAAGCGTCGTGTCGTGAATTCGTGATCCATCTTGCCGTTATTATGTTCTAAGAAACTCTAGTTCTAATCACAAGACGATCATATACAGCAGTTTTTATAGATATAAACTATATTTTACTATACTAACTATATTATACTATTTTATAGATATATATAAAAATAAATATGTCTATTCACAGCTAACGCACCGATAAGCTAAAAAATATTATAAAAAAACGTCGTCAAATCCTTAAACAATACTAAAATTCGTAATTTTGTCACACTTCGTCAAAACATAGCCGTTTCATGCGTAAATAATACGCGTTTGAAATTGGAACGTTATCACCGCCATGTTGGCAAGGCCTTGACGTCATAACATAGATAAGACGTGCAAGGTCACACGTTTGGTGTAGCCTTGAAATGTGGCCATAAGGAGATGTGGACGGAATTAATGAGATGATTTGCTTCCGTATGTTTTGTGACTTTTGTTGACAAACAGAACAATGGCCTACTGTGGCATTATTAGAGACACTTGCATAGACAACAGCAAGGAGTTTTCCGACAAAACTAATAGATTTCCACCTTTTCAGTTCTGTTCAAAAATGCCTTACAGTATCAAAGGATGGATTCAAAGATGCGTCCTATCTGCAGGTTCTGCTAATTCACTTGATATGAAAAAAAAATTTATTGAGGTCACTTCGTCGATTCCAAAAATAAAATCCTTTTCTTTAACTCCGTCATGCACTAGAAAATAGGAGACAATAAAGCCTCCACTGTTTGAAAAAAATATAAGGAAAACTGCTCACTGGCGATTATTGACTAAGAATAAAAATTGTGAATTTGGTGAGTCATGATCATTTCTCCTCTACCCTGCAATGGAACACTTCCCTTAGGCTTATATCTCACATGAATACCATGGTGGGGCAACCATGTTCGCGATGTGATCAAAATATACACCATCTTTATGGCGGGTATCTCACCAGGCGTCCGATAGGTTGCGCAACCAAGCATACATTTTTTCGCAGTGCGACCATGGTTGCGGCGCAACTGGTGTCTAAGTGACATAGGGCCCTTAGGCAGCTATCCCACCGCCGGCAATTAACGAGTAGAGTTAGCAACTGAAAACGAGTTGGCGAGCAGCGAGTGTGTAGTTCCGATAGTTTTGTCGCTGGGCGTGAGTGTTCAAGTGCGACGGCCGATTACTCGCACCACTCGCTCGACCACTGGTTGGTCTCTCGGCGTGAGTTTTGACCGCCAAGCGACCATCGTTGAGATCTTTGATAGCTCTTAATGCTCAGCGACAAACTAGTGGAGCCAGTACTCGCTGGCGGTGCGAACAGTCAGCAATCAACTATAAATATATGCACCTCGTTTGTTTACACGAAATTAAATGCATCTCTTTTATTTTTTATACACGGAATGTATATCTATTGTACGTTTCTTGAACGAGACAATAGTCGATAGTTAGTCGCTTCCTCGCCGGAGGTCGGACAACTGCCTAAGAGATCACGGGGTCAACACAAGCATGTCGAGGTATCAGAATCACGTCTTTTTGTTCATTCTCTCTCGGTAGTTCGCGCCTTGACCTAGAGCTAGCTAGTATATTACCATTTTACAACTCTCAAGTCTTTCCACCATTTCCACGATTTCCACATACATCAATGGATGCGCGCGCGCAGGTAGCAGGTGCGTGTAAATCCGTTTAATTATAATTACGCAGCCTTGAACCAGTGCGCGCGACCTCGCGTAGAAATGCGGACAAACAGAGCGTGGTGTGGCGGTGTAAGTGGTGACGTTGGCAGTTTCAGAAGTGTCTGGGAAGGAAAACATGGTGCATTGTCTGAAATCACTTAAATGATAGGTGAAGAACATGTGCTGCGACGCCCTCAAATGAATTAAGATTAGGGCAGGAGAGTGGTGACTTAGATGACAGGAGAATCAGTCACAGCAAATTTAAAAAAAAATCCGCCAATTTATATTTTTTATTGTAATGTTTGTGGAGAAAGAGTTTCAAAACTTTTTTCCAGACGATTTTCTTTGCTGTTTTATTACCAGAATAGTCCTGGAATTATCGAAAAACAGAAAATAGTCTTTGATGCAAACCACCGCATTCAGAATTGACAAAACACTATCTAAATTCGATAAAAACGAATATAGTTACTTTTGTTGTAACTACATTTTACTGCCAAATAATTCAAATCTTTTATGTACTAATGCGCAATATAGGATGCAGCAATACCTGCCAGGGTTGCGGGAAAGTCCGAAAGGGATACCGGGACCCTTGGTAACAGGCAACTGAAGGAAGTCTGACAAGCCCTCCCGCTCCGCCCAGAGCGGGAGAAGTCATTTCAAGATTTCCCAAAATAAAAAAGGATGCAGCAATAAGCGAATTGATTGCCAAAAAAACAATCATAGCCAGACATTTTCCAAAACCTCCTCTTCCCAACCGAACGGTAACGTAATAAACATCTTTCTATAACTGTTCGCCGCAAAACACACGTACTCTCTGTCATTACACGAGTTAGTTAATATGTATGAATGAACATCTGAATTAATGACTCTTGATGAATAACTGTTGTTTAAAGTTATGGCCTTTCCCCTGACTGGTGGTTTATAGCCGGGCCCGGTTCCGAAAGTTGAAAATCCAACAGCGCGCTTTTATTCAGGCATTCATTTAGGTGCCATCTTGTGTAAACGGGCATTAGAATGTTAACAGGTTATGCATCTGAATGTTCATGAATAACTTGGCCACCGAAAATCTTTTTAACAGTTAATAGACAATACCTACGGCAATACCTAGGGTGACCAAGCTCTGCTCGGGTGAAAATAGATTAAACAGCTAGATTGGTTTTTCGCCCCCGTAAATCCCTATATTATTGTAACTTTCATCGAAATCGTTAGAACCGTTTTCGAGAACGTGATAAAACGTAACAAATATTTATGTAAACAAATATTTCTTATTTTTAACACGTTGCCTGCCATATGGAAATCCGAATACATTTGCGTTTTTCATCAGTCGCTTAAATGACGTGAAATGACTTATTTATAAGATTTCTATATATAATATATGTTTTTATATATTTTTTTGTATATTATGTGCTGTTTTTAATCCGCCGGTCATTTACACCCGGCGCGGCGCAAATGTAATATTTTTTTCATTGGAGCCACGCCGGTCAAATCGCCGGTCATCCTTGTTAGTCGCGTAAAAATCCCCGCCAGAACGTCCATCCTGCGCCCGAGCGAGCGCGCTACTGTTGAGCAGGGTTGCCAGGCGTTGGATGTTTTTCCTCGTACCAGGGTTGCCAAATATCTCGTAATTTCAGAACATTATCTCGTAAAAGTAAAAAAAAAAAAAGTCGTTAATTCCATAGTTTACACAATGTATTTACTTACATCTGGTTTGCATTAGGAATATTGGCTGTTAAATCAAACAAATTACAACTGTGATTCACATTTTAATAAGTTCACTTAAATGAGTAGGTACAAATGATTAATTAATAGAATAAATTCAATTAAAGTACTAAGTACGTGGCTAATTAGAATTACATTAAAATGTCAGGGAGATTACTTAAATCATCTTTGTTATTGTTTCAGTTGTTATTCTAGAATATATTTCCTTAGAGGGTTCAAATGTTATGCAATTTCCTTGACGATTTGGGCCCTTAGCACAATCGGCAGCTAAAAGTGTAGGTATTTTGATTTGGATACATGGTGCAGTCAGAGGAAAGTTAGAACGAGGTTAAAATCTCGTAAAAAAATATACGAGATTTTTTTTTTCTCGTATCTCGTACAGACACCGCTAATCTCGTAACGTTACGAGATTTCTCGTACATCTGGCAACACTGCTGTTGAGTGAAAAATAAAGAAATATTAGGATAGTGCATGCTGCGTCCCTTCCCCGCTGCCCCGCATTACATTTCTTCCGCGTCCTGTGCGAATGTTTTTGTAATTGTAGGTAAACAACTCAGTGCAAAGTTTTATTTGTCACAGATCGGAGTGCGCGCTAAATGGTCACCTAACATTCTAGTTTATTGTTATTATTATATGTCAAAGCTATTGAACATGTTATTTGACGAATTGGATCTAACTTTAGATGATTTTCGTGAAATAGAATATATTGAATCTAACGAGCTAACATTCCATGTAGGCCAAAGAGAATAAAACATTCTCTTGTAAAAGCAGACGGAAAGGCTGTGACGACAAGAAAATTTTGTGTAGGTTGTTACAAAAATAATTCACAAACGCATGGAAGAAAAATTGCCAAAAACAAAACCAAAAAGGTTACGACATTTTGTTCAGTTTGCCCAGACAAGCCATATTTGTGCAGACCGTGTTTTGATAAAAATCATTAATTTTCTGTTTGTTTTTTAATTTTAAATTACTTTGATCTCAACACAACATAATGTGTCTCTAAATAACACTAGTCCTTGATTTGTAATAATAAAAATATTTTAAAAAGTATACTGTCTTTAATTTACATCATAATTTTGTTTGACTCGCTACAAAAACATTCATACAACCAAAAAATTATAAAAATATTTTGAGGCCAAGTTATCTAAAGTGATCATTGGGGCCGCGCCGGCCACTTGTAATGGTATTTTGCGTTACACGCATGGCCGTCAGCGAGCAAAAGGTGTTCAAGTTCACCTTAGTTGTGCCGGTCATTTAAGCCCCCCATGGCCCAAACGCTTCTACCAAGTGCCGGTCATTTGGACCCCCCATGGCAGCTAACGTGTTAAAAATATTATATGATAAATATGTACACAAATCGAGACCAAATAGGAACATGACAAGAGACGGTTTATCATCATCTGCCTAGCCTTTTCCCAACTATGTTGGGGTCAGCTTCCAGTCTAACCGGATGGAGCAGAATACCAGTATTTTACATGGAGCGACTGCCTATCTGACCTCCACAACCCAGTAACTGGGTAATACGACACCCCTTAGTAAGACTGGTTGTCAGACTTTCGAGCTTCTGACGACCCGTAACGACTGTCAAAGATCCACGAATGACAGCTAGGACCAACAGCTTAACGTGCTTTCCGAAGCACGGAGGAGTTTCGATATGTAAAGATGGTCACCCATCCACGGACCAACCCCGGCAAGCGTAGCTTAACCTGATAGATCGACCCGTGCGGCTGTTATTAATAGGTCTTTACCTATGAAATTGCCGTTTTGTATGAAAAAATTTAAACGAATTTTTTTCATGAATTTTTTATTTGTATTAATCGAAGTAATCACCCATGCAATCAATGCATCTTTGCCATCGCAGTGGCAGTTTATTGATGCCCTTCTTAAAGAAATCAGCTGGACGGGAGGCAACAAATTCTTCAAAGGCATTTTGTACTGCCTCTCGGGTATTGAATTTTTTTCCCGCCAAGAAGTTATCCAAATTCTGGAAAAAGTAGTAGTCTGTAGGCGCAAGGTCTGGTGAGTAGGGCGGATGACGGAGAGCTTCCAACCCCAGTTCTTGCAACTTGGAGACCGTCTGCTGTGCAGTATGAGGTCGCGCGTTGTCGTGCAGGAGCAGCGGAGACGAGCGATTGACCAATGCTGGTTGGAGATGCGCCAGCTTCTCCATCATTGTGTTCAGTTCTTCACAGTACACATCTGCAATAATGCTCACCCCGTTTGGTAAGAAGCTGTGATGAATCACACCGGCGCTAGACCACCAAACAGTGACCATCACTTTTCTAGGGGTAAGTTTTCGTTTAGGGCATTGTTTAGATGCTGAACCAGGATCCAACCAACTTGCTGAGCGCTTGCGGTTATCAAACAGAATCCATGTTTCATCGCAGGTAACAATGCGGTTCAAAATTCCTTCATTTGTGTGTCTGTTTAGCAGTGCAAGGCACGTCTCGACGCATACTTCGCGCTGGCGATCATTGAGTTCGTGGGGCACCCATTTGTCAAGCTTTTTTACCTTGCCAATTTGACGCAAATGGACCAATATTGTTTTGACGCTAACGTCGAAAGCTGCTGCTAATTCAGCCGTAGATTGTGTATCATCAGCTTCCACAATCGCCTTTAATTCGTCATTGTCGACCAAAGTCTTCGGACGACCGCGAGGTTCATTTTTCAGGTCGAAATTTCCAGAACGGAAGCGAGCAAACCAATAACAGGTGGTGCGTTGGTTTGTAGTGTTAGCTCCGTAAACGTCGTTGATGTTGCGTGCCGCTTGTGCCGCGTTGCTGCCACGACGGTACTCATATTCCATAATTACTCGAATTTTTAACGTATCCATGATGACGAAAAAGATTGAAATGCGATGAAAATGTAACACTAATCAATAAAGAAATGACAACTTTTGGAAAAAAAAATCCATGTTTTTAAAATAAAATTAATTTGAAATTAGAATTCTTAGCCAAACAAAAATTATTTTGATTTGAAATGGCCAGTACTGCAGAACGGCAATTTCATAGGTAAAGACCATATTTAGCCACGAGCTCCTCAAGAGATGGTTTATATTGGTTAATTAACAATATTGCATCGTTATTTACTTTAGAAACCACGGGGCTCAAAACGGCCTCTTTGGCAATATCATAATAGGAAAATATTTATGCATCATCGTAAAATGACAATTCATAGTATGATCTGCGTGAGATTCATATTACGAATAATTCATCTGTTTGACAGTTTTCTATGGAGATTCGGAAAATGGTCCACAAATTATGAATTGCTTTTGTGTTAGAGGAATTGCTAATGACAACTGGGAATTCAGGAAATGAATTGCTTTTAGAGGAATTGCTAATATGGCCGTTTTAGGCCCACTGCACGAATGAATTTGACTATCTTGAGCCAATCTCATCTAATACACTTTAAAAATTATTGGAGAACTCCTTAAAATTATTATCGACATATGAGGTACTGACTAAAACGTGCATTTTGAATCACATCTACCTGCACTTTTGCACAATGATTATAAATGTTGATTCACAACTAAACTCAGCGTGTTTTGAACATGACTGGGCCCTTTGATTAGGGTCCTTATTGTGTTGTCATTTCCCAGAAGTTCAGTACCCTTTTGAGTATAAAAGATGAATGCATGCATTATTTAGCTTTGAGCGCTTATGAAACATTATAGATTGGTTCAACTTCAATGTCGAGGCATCAAACTAGCATTATTTTCGAAGTAGTATGTCGTCCAAGTCTCATCATTTCGTAGTTAAGTCATGTCAAAGAAACGTTTTGTCGGAGTACAGTAGTGTCGGACTTTAGGTATGTCGAACTAAAGTATTGTCGTAATAAAATCTTATCGTAACACCGTTTGTCGAAGTGCAGTTTGGTAGTCATACATGTCTTACTACGTGTCTCAATTTCACGAAAAAAGCTGTGTTCAATGTCTGTGGTACGAGTTTGATCCACAATTACAAAACCCCTTCAAATACTCAACATAACATAACGCCTTGTTTCCCCAAACGGTAGGGCAGGGGTATGCCTATAGTACACCCACATTTCGCCAGTTATGTTTAAGTCCCATGTAATAGGGGGCGAGCCTAATACCATCAACCGGGCACAAATCCTGAGTCCGCTAGTGCTAGGATATCTAATTATTATGATAGTAGCTGCACCCGCGGCTTCACCCACGTAAGTCGCGATCCCGTGGGAATATCGGTATAAAAAGTATCCTACGTCCTATTCCAGGTCATGGTCTACCCATGTGCCAAATTTCATCTAAATCCATTCAGCCGTTTTAGCGTGAAAGCGTAACAAACAAACAAACTCACTTGCTTCTATAATATTATAGTTTGGATTTCTTTTACTTTATCACGGAAATTCACAGTGTGACAAACAGGATGCTCAAATCAAAATCATAAACTACACCACCGGACGGCAAAGTCACAGACAACAACCAAACGATGTTTATCGCAGACATTTCCTTGTCTTTGTACCCAAAGAAATAACTAGTAACATAAGAAGCAGCAAAATTACTGCTTACATAGGTGTAAGCATGGACAGCCTATAATGTGCCCACTGCTGGGATCCAGGCCCACTCTCTGTGAGAGATAGTGGGCCATAATTCACCACGCGGGACCAGTGCCGGTTGGCTGATGTCACGTCATCGATTTTCTGGTAAAATTCCTCACGATGTTACCCTTCTCCGTTTTCGTAGGTCTAAGCTGATGCATCTTGTAGCAGGGCGTTCCACATTTTCGTCTACCTTGTCTCCCTTTCTCTCTCTCTCTCTGGTCTCTAAAACTAATGCTACTGCTGAAATGATATTTCCCGGGCAGGTTGTTGTGCTCCTCCATCCGGGCACAAAAAGCTGCCCGAGAGGATGTCCATTACAATTTTTGGTACAAAAAATATGCGATGACGCAGCCGTTGAATTAAGGTATTTTCTGAAATCTGCCCAAAAATGATTTCAAAACAGACCACTTCAATAACATTTTAAGCAAGGTTACACAAGCTATAAAATCAGTTTCAATTTACGTCAAACGTCCTGTTATTTTTTTTCTTATTGTTATGCAAAACTGAGACGAAAGGTAACGATAATTATCTTTTGTCAAACGCTACAGTGGTTTAGGAGATAATTGTGCTGGTATTAACATACCACAGAGATAAAAACAAAGTATTTATGATGTACGTACTTAAAATTTTACGGTTTATGGTTGACATAAGCTTTGTATGATAGCAAAGTGTTAATCGACTTGTGGCGGCATCTACATCGCCACATGCGAACTACGCGACCTGACGTCACACAAATCCTGCATCGCGCAAAAGGAGTTTTCCGCTCCATCGACATATATAAGACTTCCCGACATCTATCGTCGGGTATTTGCCCGCCAGACCGCCAGACACGACACCCGACTGGCCGGAGGATCCTCCCTTTTCTATGTAGTATAAGTGAATACACCCTGTCCCTCATACTACTAAAGACTCTCTGTTGCTGTCCCTATCCCCTCTATATTTACTGATCCGCACCTATGCTGAATTTGTACTAAGTACTTCTAGTATTCCCAGCATCTGATGTGAATGAATATGGCCATTTTATCGCCTCCAAGTTCTTGTAATTTAACAGACAGCTGTGCCGCTAGGGAAATGGTGAAGGACGGGCGTTTCAGGAGACTGTCTCATGTAATTTTGACGTTCAAAAAGTTTGTGATTCTCAGCCTAATTTAAATAAATATTACTTTTAATTTTGATTTCCAAAAACCGTTCATTCATAGATCACCAACATTGTTATCATTTAGCACCAAATATCGGAAGCCAAAAATCCTTACTAATATTATAAATGCGAAAGTAATTCTGTCTGTCTGTCTGTTGCGCTTTCACGCCAAAACTACTGAACCGATTTAAATGAAATTTGGTACACAAATAGTCTAGAGCCTGAGAAAGGACATAGGCTACTTTTTATCGACATACCACGCGGGCTTAGCCGCGGGCGGAAGCTAGTAGTTCATAAAATTATTCAATTAAATCTGTGGACAAGTTGGTCTGGTGTTGCGATGGTGCTCCGAAACCTACTTCTCAAACTGTCTCTCGTTATGCAATACGCATTGTTACTTATTTTTACGTTGTACAAAACGCCATCGTACTGTAATTAGTTGAGAACTTCGTAACCCTTATACAATTGTATAAAGAAAACAATTTACCATGTTTTGTGTACCTACTTCTATCTTCTATCTATTTTTTTTTTTTACATAGCCTGTCCCACTCCTGAGAAAAGTAAAAAAAAATAATATAATAAATAAAAATATAATTAATAAAAAATTATAATAAATTAAAATTCAATGCAGCTCAATGTGGCTGGTCCGATTTGATGAATAATCCGAATGAGGTTTTTTCGTAAAGAAAAAATCGAAAAGTTACCCGGAAAATCGAAAAAGTGAAAATGCTTTTTTCTATGGATTTTTTGTATGAACTTAGGACTATACGTACAATTAACTAGTTCAGGCACGTAAGTCTTAGGAATATAATTTACATTTAAGCCATATTGTACTAATTTTTATCCCTGTAATTTTGAATAAAATTTATTTATTTATTCGAACGATTGGACATGACAACGTCTGTCGGGTTAGCTAAAGTCTGTTTTATAATCTCATAGACTAATTTGACATTTCAAGTGATTGTTGTTTGTTTTTTCAATATGAAGTTCATCATTTGCACCTGTCAAATTAGTCTACGAGATTAAAAAACAGGTGGGTTTATGACTAATATTAGTCCATAGGCAATTGACATACTGAAGGGAAAAGGTCCTTTTACAAGTGACTAACCACAGTCACTACACGCATGCTCACTGCAGCTATGCAATATCAAAATATCAACTCCAAGATTCCTCACAATGGTTTAGTTTATCGTAGACTTAGGTAAGACAGTTCCTCAGAAACTCTAGAAATAAATTAACCATGCAAGGTTTGAATAGTCACTTTACTATGCCGTGGCTGTAAATCCTACCTGTTTGTTAAAAGATTATAAACTAACAGTTTAGCAACACAAACTAACTAGTATCTCAGCGATTACTAAACTAGTTGATAACGCTATCTTTAAAAGTACAAACAAACTAAAACTCGGTCGAAATGACATCAATATTTAACGAACATCACACACTCATTATCTTTATAACGTAATTAATCTTGTATTTCATTTATTACAGGTACTCGTGCAAAGCGCACGCGTTCGATTAAAGTGTTGGATAAGATAACAGTGAAAACTAAAATTCTAAAGTGAAATCCTACATTGGATAATAAAATTCCAAAGTTAAGTTGATAAAGTGTGTTAAAATTCCAAATTAAATTCAATAATTTAGAAAAAGAATACGAAAATTGACATTCTTACATGAGTAAAATTAAAAATCGAATTCGAAATTCGAATTTTCTGGGAAGTGCAAACTAAAATTCCAAATTGGAATTTAAAAGTGTCAGTTTAGTGGGTGACTTTGGAAGTGGATGACAGTGTAGTGCTAAGTGTTATCCTGTGTATGATGAGTGGTGGGTATGGATGAGCCCCAGACTATCCACAAGACCTGCGTGCGGGTGAACTCGGCAGAGGATGACGAGTCCAGGGATGAGGTGGACCATGAGTTACCAAAGAAGAACCCTTTTGTGCGGGTAAGTGTTTTATAAGCCTCTTCTAATTTATTGCATGTTTTAATTTTGCCGCAGTCTACAACTAGTGAGACTACGGTTATAAAGTGTAGGTACCGAGTTAATCTTTATAGTGATTGACGCAACAATGTAAATGTTGGGACTTTTAAAATTAACGAAGAGAGTATTGTGTCGTGCACACATCATTTACAAAGATAATCCTATTATTTTTTTCCGTGGGTATATCCTCATTATACCGTCCTTCTTGGGAGAACGGAGAGTTATGTCAGACTCCAACCGACTAAAACACCGCTGTGAAGTTTTTCTCAATAAAGTAGTATTTACATAAGGATTCTGTAGTTTCTGCCTACCCTCATGGAGAGAAGGCGTGAGTATATGTGTGTGTTTTAAACATTATAGGCAGGCTTTGGTAACTCACTATCAAACATGTCCATCAACAGTGGCGGAAATATTAAAGTGTATTTAAACATTCTACGAGTGATTACGAAGAATTTATTCGGACATTTCATTGAAAAGCATCGTATTTTTTTTTGCAATAATTCTGCCTTGAGGTACGCCAATAAATAAATATTAACTAGAGGTTAAGTAACATCCGGCCAAACACGTGCATCAAATATTATACTTTACATATAAACAAATGAAAGCTGCATGTCCCTGACCATGTCGCTCATTAATTGTTTTGCCATGAAATTATGAAAACACATGTAAGACGTGTGTTTAAAGCGTAAAAATTATCAGAAAGGTGTAGTGGAAATAATAAGCCGACCTATACTCCATTTGAAATAAGATTAGACATTTAAACAAACCCTTTTACAGTCAGTTCAACCGATTTTGACATCTATTACGTTGGTGGCATGACAAATGGCAGCTGCAGTACACAGTTTGTATTGTGTAACCTTTTTTGCTTTGAATGCCATCCTTATGCCTTAGGCATAGAAGTCAAAATCGGTTGATCGGACTGTATAAAGGTTTGTTTATATGTCTAATCTTATTTCAAATGGAGTATAGTAGGTATTGAAGATTTGTATAGGTAAATAAAGAAAGAAAGGAAATACGTTAATTTTTTTTTAATTTTTTTTTTGCCTCATGGTTACCAAGAGGCAAAAAAAAAAATTTAAAAAAAAGTTTGTGGGAAACATGCGTCACATGCGAAACGGCTATCGCTCAGCATTATGCTGCGACCCTATGCAAGACAGAGCCCCAGTGCTGGTTTTCAGCGACAGCCGGCGCTGACGTAATGACGTCGACCGGTGCGGCAAACTATTATTAGGACGCTGTACCGGTATAGCGTACTTTAAGAAATCCAGTAGATATCTTTTTCGCGAGAAAGTTCATCAAGTTGATGGTCTGTACCACACCCTTCTGATACATGCTGTAAACATGGTTTTAAAACCAACTGTGAAGATGCAAAGGAAAATGGACATAGCCGGTAACTGTCCCAACACATAGGATTTTTTTCTTTCTCATTCATAACTCGAATTAACTATGATTACCATATTTGCTTCAAGTTTATTAGCGAATTAAGAACATAATTCCTAAGGTCCCCAGAATGTTTTCCTTTGGTATTGACAGAAGTCTTTTGTCAGTCGTTACGGGTCGTCAGAAGCCCGAAAGTCTGACAACCAGTCTTACCAAGGAATATCGTATTACACAGTTACTGGGTTGTGGAGGTCAGATAGGCAGTCGCTCCATGTAAAATACTGGTATTCAGCTGCATCCGGTTAGACTGGAAGCCGACCCCAACATAGTTGGGAAAAGGCTAGGCAGATTGATTGACAAAAGTCTTTCCGTAGCTTATGTCAATACAGTGAATTTTTGTCTTTTCCATCCATCGTCGTTATCGCTGATAGAGATAAGAAGACCAAGAAACGTTGGATGGACTGTGTGAAAGATGATTTATGGCTAGAAGATTACCGCGATGACGACTAATAGAGAAGTATGGAAGAATGAAGAAGTCGGTTAAAAACAAATGTTGCGCCGACCAATAATAGATTGGTATCAGGACAAGAGAATGAGGAAGGATGATGTAATCGCTGATAGAATTATCACTTCGTCTAGGCCCTCTGATGACGAACAAAGGACAATCACGAATCAGCGTCTTCCCCAAAATGCACCATAATTGCGTTCATCATTATTCGAAGTACAGTTGATTAATCAAAGTTTCTATTTACTTTAGAGATATTAAACATTTTCTTTAGTCACTAGCAAGCGGGATTAGTCATAGGTCGTACGTTTATGTTTTGTTAGGTTAGTCATACTAGCATGCAATAGGCGCCATTTGTATTTTGAAGAATATCATGCAAGTACTTATCATCTACAGCGGTTTATTATAAGTTTACTAACTTTTGACCGCGGCTTCGCACGCGTAGAGGTCGGAAATTGACACACGGGTTTCGTCCAATGTACAACAACCGGGATAAAAAGTATCGTATGTCCTAACCTAGATCGCGTGGTCTATCCGTGTGCCAAGTTTCATCTAAATCAAAAGGAAATAAAAGAAGTAAAGGAGAAGGAAAGGAAGGAGGAGAGGATGGGAAAGGAAAAGGTAACAGACAAAGTTACTTTCGCATTTTATATCACAAGTGTAGACTCGGAGGAGCTCGTGGCTAAGTAATAACAACCGCACGGATTGATCCATCAGGTTAAGCTACGCTTGCCGGGGTTGGTCCTTGTATGAGTGACCACCTTTACATACTGAGACTCCTCCGTGCCTCGGAAAGCACGTTAAGCCGTTGGTGTCGGCTGTCATTTGTGGATCTTTGACAGTCGTTACGGGTCGTCAGAAGCCTGAAAGTCTGACAACCTAGTCTTGCCAAGGGGTATCATATTACCCAGTTACTGGGTTATGGAGGTCAGATAGGCAGTCGCTCCATGTAAAATACTGGTATTCAGCTGCATCCGGTTAGACCGGAAGCCGACCCCAAAATAGGAAAAGGCTAGGCAGATGATGAAGTGTGGGCAAATATGGATGGATATAGAAGGTGTTATACAATAACACCTTCTATATCCATCCATCTCTGCTCATTTAAGAAATTGAAAAAAGCGCTTAACTCTTGGAAGACGATAACATGGAACCACGTTATCGTCTAATTGATCACTATCAATAGTTTCTTATCATACAATCTCGATATTATTATAATCATCAATTATTTTGATTATGTTCTTAAGTATTTGCATATCAGTCATAGCAGACAAAAACCAACGCTGTGAACAGTGACGTGAGGCTGGTTTTGTAAACATGTGTGCACTTAGTGAGGTGTAGTTTGATTGTAAATGGTGGTAAACGTGAGCGTGTGTGAGTGTGTATGTCTGTACATACACAGTGCTGGGAAAAATACAGTGAAGCATGCTAAAACTACACCTCCGCTCTGTAGCGGAGGTGTAGTTTAAGTATGCTTCACTGTATTTTTCGCAGCACTGTCAATCTGCCTAGCCTTTTCCCAACTATGTTGGGGTCGGCTTCCAGTTTAACCGGATGCAGCTGAATATAGGTGCTTGCAGCACTATAAGGTTATATATTTTAAATAACAATTAAGAAATTATATAGGCTTGAATGATTTTGTATCGTCGTCATTCTTACCCCTCTGTAAACTTTCATATACTATCTACATACATAATCTAATGCTGCGATCACCAGTCCATTCGTCATTTTCAGTTTATAACGAAGCATTTATTTCAATAAGACTATTTAAAGGCACTTTTCAAGGTTAGGAATTATATTTAGAAAACACAATGCGGGTTGCCAATGACTAGTATTTTAACTCATTACTAATAGATATTCATTAACGTCAGCTGTTATTAGCACAATGGAAAATGCTAATGCTGGTTATTGGAAGGTCTATGTTCAATACATGACGTTAACTACTTGGTTTAGTTATAATCGTGCCCATTGACAGACTTATTTCACCACCCACCGCTCAGAGGCCCTAGATAAAGTGATATTCTATCAGCGATAACGATGATGGAAAAGGCAAGCATGTATAGGACTGACATAAGCTATCGAAAACCTTATGTCAATCCTGTTGAAAGTCGTTGTAGTAATACGAAACACTTTCGAAGCGTTTGTCACGTGTCTAGGTCTCATTTAATGATAGCTATATTGAAAGGACCAGCTGATGCAGAACACTAATAAAAACCTCTGGTTTTAGTTACAATAGCAAAAGACCTACTTTTAAGAAGTAATACGAGCTTTGATTAATTTTATTACTTATAGTGTTTTCAATAGTATTCAACCAAAATTATAAGAACTAAGTTTATAATCCAGCCATTCTGTTTCTGGGCCTAGACAAGTGACAATCGCTTCGAAAGCGTATCGTATTTCTATAACGACTTTCAACAGGATTGACATAAGCTTTTCGATAGCTTATGTCAGTCATACACATTTTTGCCTTTTCCTTCATCGTTATCGCTGATAGAATGTCACTTTGTCTAGGGCCTCTGGTCTCTTCCCTAGGCTGATTGACATTGGGAAATATTTAATGATCCTCTATAAACTTATTGACCTTCTAATGATGGTACGCTTTTTAAAATTAATGAACCTCAATGATTTTTTTTTGGCGTTTAATGATGAATGCATTTTTAAATTAATGAGCCTCTTTTTAACGGCGGCTTTATATTAGGCGCCACGCAACGCCAAAGTAGCAAAAAACGTCCGGCTAACTCAAGAGTTTCACAAGTCTGTGATAAAATGGGTTTGAGAATAAACATTATAGACGATTGTTCAAAAAAAAAAAAACACTAAAAACGTACAAAGAGCCGAATTTGATAACTTTAAAAAGTGACCACAACTAAGAACAGTGTAACCGCAGATTTTTAATATAATTAATAAATAAAAATAAAAAGCCTTTTATTTCTTGCTTGTACACAATATTGCAATATTTTTTTTTAAATATATAATTAGAAAAGCAATATGTTCGATTTAAATAAATATGCAATTTACATTGCTTGAGTATTTAAATTAAGCACTCCTAAAAAAAATATAAGAAGCCTCGAAAGCCTACATGGCGCCCTACATGGCGCCCCGTATCTCTCCAAGTACCAAAATATAAACCACCGCAATACTTGACATAAATCGATCAAGTGCCAATCATATCACAAGATGGACTTAATTGTGTAACACTCGACCGGTGTTGGCTACAATGGCGCTTGTTTATTTATCTAGAACTTCAGGCTGTTGTAATAATTCGCTATTGTGACACAATATTGTAAATGCCTTATATAAGTTGTAAACATGACAGGTTTGCATTATATGTAGACGTAATTATGTAATCATTGACTTCTCCTCTCTTCTATACCTAGGTACCTACATACAAATAAATAAAATTCAAATGTCTGTTTGTAATGTCAAAATACCCGCTTTTTATTTAATACATATGAAAGTTTATACGGTACTAATAACAAAAAAACTGTTTTTATTGTCTGTCTGTCTGTTCGTTCCTGTTAATCTCCGAAACAGCTGGACCGATTATGACAGGACTTTCACTGGCAGATACCTGATGTTATTAGAAGTAACTGCTACTTTTATTTTAGAAAAAGAAAAAACCATGGACGCGGGCGATGCTGCGGGCAGTAGCTAGTTTTTAATGGTAGTGCTTCTAACATTAAACTTATGTGATCTTAACACATTATACAATTACTTGTCGTGGATAGTCACTCGTGTAGAGGCAAGAAAACAACGTTTTGGAAAACCATTCTACAACTATAGCACAGCTTTATTTTATCACATGAACACAAAATATACCCTATTCTCTTCCTTAAACTGCCCAAGAGTCCGTCAGTATGACATACAGTTGAGCCCATTCAAAATCCTGGATTCCAATGAAAAAAAATAGAGCAAGGAACTTCATAGTGTTGTTTTTTAGGCAGAAACAGAAATTCTGACAGCTCGTAATCGTTCTAGACATACCCCCTTAAATAAGTTCGCATATTTAATGAAAAAGTTCCTTCCCCCAATTGCACAGAGTGTGGGAAAGTGGAAGACGTTCTTCAAATTATGGTCGAGTGTGCCCGGAACGAACATCTCAGAGCTGAGTTATTAACACACTTTGGTATTGATGTTAAAGAGGTGGGAAGATGCAATAATATTCTAGCATCCCCCTTGTCAGACACAGCGAGACTATTGTATAAACTTATGCGTATTAGTACTCTTAGAAAATAGTTACTAATAATTATTAAAAAAAACATATTATACAGGCTGGCCGGAAAATTGACGACCAAAAAAAAATGTTGGTCCCTCTTGTCGTGGGGTATCCGAATTACCCCCATGTATGTTCCGCGATATAAAAATCTAAACAGGTGACTTCATGGTTAATAAGAAGGCTTAAATAATGTGCCAGACTCTCAGTTTTCATAATCAAATAAAAAAGTAGTACTTAATGTGGCTACGTTGGCTAAAATCGCCCTTCAAAGACAGCGAGATGGAACATTCTCAAAAGTAGGCAACGGACAAAAATAAATTTTCTCAAAAAAAAATCTCAAAAATTCCGAAAAAAAACATAATTCGAAAACTATGAAAAATCGCGGAACATACATGGGGGTGATTCGGATACCCCACGACACGAGGGATGGATTTTTTTTTTTTGGATGTCTATGTTCCGGCCTCTCTGTATTATAAAATGGTGGATTATATTATAAGAGAGCCTTACGGAGCGACTTAGTTTTGTTGACCAAAGATAAAGAATTGAATAAAGATTAAAATAAAACTTAATAGTGCCGTTACAACAGACAAACTTTACACTAATCTACATGCTAAACCAACAGACTATGAATCATCACAAGCACATGGAACATCAATATTCTCAGTACATAATGTGGGCCAGATGATTGTCAGTCGCGCCGCAGTCGACAAAAACTAAGACAAGTGGCACAACGACCTCTTGCGATCGCTGACTCGTAAGAATTGCAATAACTGCTACTTAAGTATACACTGGTGTTATCTGTATACTTGAAACTGGAAAGAAATATTTGTTTATTGGTTATCAATATTTATTAAGGGTCGGTCCTTTAGACTACAGTCGCAATTTCCCGGAAAAAGAGTCGCTTGAACACATTTTCTATGAATCTGTTCACACAAATGATCGGAATCTTGGCTGTGAGGGAGAGAACTCAGCATAGCACAGCACGTACAGCAGCATACGGCGACAGACGTATAGTCCTGTCCAAACAATAAATAATTCATGAAAAAAAACCCATTAAAAATGCCTTCTGGACTACAATGTTGAATTGGCAAAATGTTGAATTCGCAAAATTTTGAATTCACAAAATGTTGAATCCCAAAATTAAATTAAATTACTTTATTTATTTCAGACCATGGTATCCATTTTGTTAGTAACAATGTTCTTATAGACTAGTGTTAGTAATACTTAAAACTGCCCACAACAAAACATATTTATAATGTACACTCAACAATCACTACCGCGCCATTCCATGATAAATGGCGCAGCAATGAGTGATGTAACTACAGTCCAGACGACTAGCGATCATGCTAAGGATGCTGTTGGTGCTGCCACGTACTCTACGCACCAGGGATGCGCACCTTTTACGCATCGTAGCGTAAAAGCAGTCTACGCGTCGCGCGTAAAATGTTGAATTTGCAAAATGTTGAATTCGCAAAATGTTGAATCCCAAAATGTTGAATTTGTAAAAATTTGAATTTCCCATCCGGACCACAATGTCGAATTAATTGCAAAATATTGAATGCCACACGTTCAGTTTTTCCAGAATTAGAAAATATTCCGGGCAACTTTTAAATTTTTTATAAAACAACAATATAGCCAAATTGATCCGTCCGTTCTCAATTAGTGATGTGCTGACCAACGAACAGCATTTCATTTTTATTATATAGATTTTAAGCAGCATTGACTCAACTCAATCAATCCTGCTACTGTCGTATGACTGGATAATCTGGAAATCAAGTAAATACATAGTATGCACATGATACGGACGGGACGGAGTAAAAGTTAATAAGCAAGGTAAACAAACCCATAAGTGGTAGATCAATAACCCTTATAAACACCACTTATAAGCGGCAACACCACAGTAGCAAGTGGTTATGGCACTGACTGACGAGCGACAGGACATGTCATGCAGCCAGTTTTATTAGTAGAAGAGAAAATATGTATACGATACTAATATAAAAAAAGCTGAAGAGCTTGTTTGTTTGAACGCGCTAATCTCTAGAACTAGGTATCAGTCGGAATTGAAAAATTCATTTAAAGATAGCCCAATTCTTGAGGAAGGTTATAGGGTATGTAACATCACGCTACGACCTTTAGGAGCGGAGCAAAAAGGAAGAAAGTCGTAAAGGACGTTATAGTGCGGGCGGGAGATGAGATGCGATGCGGTGGCCGGGGGCCGAAACACGTGAACCAAGTCGCAGGCAGAAGCTACTTTCCTGATACGGAGGTAAATAGTAGATAGATGATAATCCATGTTAAAATACTCGTCAATTTCACAATAAGTTTATGGTACTCACGCCTTAGCGGGCATTGATAAGGTATCAATTAGGTTATTATGTACGTGTATGATAATTATTACGAAATATCTATAGATTATACAAATCGATAGATACACCTAGGTACTGGTAATTTTGAAGTGGCAATATATCCCAACGGCTGACTATGCAACTGCTAAGAAATAATCAACAATTCTGTTCATTTTATGAATATCAGAAAGAAAGAAAGGAAAAATAAAATAAATACGTTTATTTGTGGGAAACATGACGCAAAGAAAGAACACAAAAAAGAACAAGTTAGGGGAAACATGCGTCACATCCACGCAAAATGGCCAGCATAATGCTGCGACCCTATCCGAGACCACGCTGGGGGGCAAGTCTACTAATTTACAAACGTGTCAGTGGTCTCACAATGATGAGTTTTTGACAGATTGTAAATTAGTAGACTTGGCCCCTGGTCTTTAGCGACAGCCGGCGTTGACGTGATGACATCGACTGGTGCAGCATACAGTACCACAACAAATTTACTTGAACCATTTCACGGGCTTAAAGCGTAAAGAAATCAATACTTACATAACTAATCAATAAAACTATTTTCGATTTAGGTAATGGGTTGCAGGGGAAGAATGGAAGAAAGAAAACGTGTGGCGACAACTCTCAAGCACTCTCACAACACTCTCACAACCTCAAGTAACATGGGACAAGAGCAGGAAGATGGTGATGATGTAGAGTTGATGCTCTAAAATAAGCATTTAGCATGTGTCAGTTGATCCCTGTTATGGTAGCATATCTGCAAATGAAATGAAATTGAATCATATATATCCACAGAAGCACCTTTCATACCATCACTACAAAATATCCCATCTAAGGAGAAACGCCAATTAAAAAGTAAAACCGGCCCCTATCGCTCTGTCCATAGGATAAGATCTCCTATATTTCCTCTTCGTGTTAATAAGGAAATCCCGTGATAATACATACACACGACGACATTTCAAACTATCGATGTTCAGTATAAGTTGACCCGCGGCTTTCCGTAGTACGAGTACATTTTTACATAAACACAAGCCAAGAAGGCAGGGGAAGAAGGTGTGCCTACCTCCATGGTAATGAGGGTAAGCAGAAACTACAGAACGCCACCTGCTACGATCCTTTTATACTCCTTTTGCTACGTTTACGTTCATTTAAGCACGCCGGTTGCGAGTACTACGCACCTGAGCTTTCCATGGTATATATTCCTACTTAATTTCAACATGAGTTACAAGTCTGCGTTTGGGCGCTCCTTGCGGGGCACCACATCGCTGTCAGTGCGGTGAAGCAGTCGACCGCCTCGGACACCATGGCCTTTTCTGCAGCAAGAGCGCTGGTCGGCTGGCACGGCACGCAAGCATTAATGACATCACCCGTCGGGCTCTTGTCACCGCCGGGGTGCCAGCTGTTTTAGAACCCAATGGCTTGGCACGCGACGATGGGAAGATACCAGACGGAATGACCATAATGCCTTGGAAGATGGGCAGGCCTTTGGTGTGGGATGCAACCTGTGTCTACACCCTCGCGCCATCCCATCTTCCTAGCACGGCGGGCTGTGCTGGGGCGGCTGCTGCAGGTGTAGAAAACCTCAAACGGCGCAAATATAACAACCTTATTGGTAGCTATATTTTTGAGTCGTTTGGGATTGAAACACCAGTGCTCATCGGGACATCATATTTCGGGACATTGCCCAGCGGTTGGTCGACGAATTTCTGAGGGCTGGCCAATTTCTAGGTCAAAGAATCAGCATTGCCATCCAACGTGGCAATGCTGCCAGCCTTTTGGGCACTTTTCCCACTGACGATGCGATGCGGAAGAATTTTTTGACGCCCTATGAGCCCTTCTTTTATATATAATTTTTTCCCTTTGTACATTTTGCTAGACTTAGATTGTATATTTTATTTAAAACATTATAAGGTCAATTTTTGTAGTCTGAAATAAAAGAAAACTTTTCATAAAAATAAAAATAAACATGAGTTATGTAACTAATATTAACATTACATCACGGCTGATTTCCCTGAAGGGTTAGGCAAAAGTGTACCTAGGTAATAATAGGTAATACGGGCTGGTATCCGCAAAAAATACGTGAAAAATATTTTGCGTACGAGGTGTAACAATTATAGTTCACCCACATTTGGCCAGTTATGTTTAACTCCCATGTATTAGGGGGCAATTCAAACCAACCAATAATTTGTAAACAATATTTTGATTTAAAGAGTGTCCATGAAGCTTCTTGCCGGTTCTTCTTTAAGGAACCTACTACGCTTCGGAATAGGCAAATAGGCAATTTTTTGATTGACCGATTCCTTGACAGTTCAAAAGTGCCTAATAATGGTTTGATTGAAATAAATGCTATCCCTCTTATTCATAAACGTTTCTTAAAGTTAAAGAGACGTATAAACGTCGAAAATGTATGGTTAAACAGTTGCTAATTCATAACTTAACTTTAAGCAGCGTTTATGAATAAGGCGGTATGAGTTTGAGTTACGTGAAAGATCAGCTTAAACTAGACATGTAGTAGCTTGATATTTGTCGTCGTCTGTAGGTACTTATCTTAGTATCCGGTACCGCACATTGGAATGCAAGTAAAAGTGCCCCCCCTAGACTTGTGTTATGCTTGATTTACACTCGCAATCATTGGTTTTACATCGTGTTTTATTGAATTTATTGGACATTTTGTATGGGGCAGAGTATAGCGCCTTGAGGAACATCACAATGATTCGGTGTACTTACGTTATGATCATTTTGTTGCGTTGCGTTTTTTTATTACCAAAATATTTAAGTAGTGGAATATACCTATTTTAATCATTAGTATTGGTCAGAGTATAGTCCCGTGGGGAATACCACAGACATTATGTTTGTCGGATGAGGATTTTTTGAATAACTTGCCTTAATTTTAATGGTGTTTATTATTACAAGGAGATAGTAGTTTTCTGTTTGCCTTATTGTGTATTGGTAGAATTTTCCATAAAAACAAATGGTTTGGTACCAAATCAAACCCTAATTGAAGTTTGCAGTCGACCGGGTCAAAATCGTTAAAGAACTCATCATCATCAAATCATCATAATCATTATATTACAATAAAAAATGCTTAACGAGTAGCATAATTTCATTAGAATAGCTGAAATTCAAAAAATAAATGCATTATTCAACTTAATCATCTTCTTCAAGTGATCAGTTTACTAATTAATTCACTGTATAATCAAATGACACACTTACACTTATTTAAAATGCACTATCCTTGAATTCACAGTTCTACTGATAAATTCTTAGTAGACGAGACATAGATAGACACATAATATATTACTTAAAGGAGGTGAAGCATCTCTTTAGAATTTCACAAGTGGTAGAAAGTGCCGCGCCCTTACCTACTTGACATGTTTCTTGCCAGTTGGGCAACAAACATGTCAAGTATATTTTTGGGCAATAAGCATAAAATGAAATGAAATTGTTTATTCTGTAAATAGGATATTGGAATCACTTTTACACGTCATATTAAAAATAAGCTAAATGAGGTCGGCGTTTCCTATATGACTACTCTGAGAAGAAAGGCCGAAACAAACTCAGAGGTCACAGTCTGTTTTTAAAGTCCAGACATAATCTTGGTCAAGCCATATGAGGACCATGTAAATTCGAGTCTGAAATTGTCTTTTGAGGAAAGAACCACTCAGATTTCAGTGGACCTGTCCAGCCAGTGCAAGCTTTTGTCAGTAATAGTGGAGCTCAACTCAGAACTTAAGGAGCTCAACGACTCGACGATCAATACCAAAGAATGGATATTTGGGTAGGCCGCATAAAATTCTCAAATTGCCAGACCATCGACAAAACCAACTGAGAACGAAAAAATATAAAAATAAAAATTCACATAGTCCTCACATTCACAATAATACAATACTTTACAAAGTAATCATGTCATTTTGTATAGAATATTCAATAATGTCAATTTGTATATAAAACTAGTACATAACATGGAATGAGGTATATATGTATAGTACTGTGAGATGAACGACGAGTATTTAACTGAGGTACAGAGGCAGAATATTATTGTAGGACTATATATATGTCATATAACACTTAAGACCTTTGAACTCCTTATTCACACCGTTGTCAATGACCCCTCTCAGGTCACATAATAAATTCACAATCGGCTGCCGCAGGCCTCAGCAGTAGAAAGCGATACGTTTTCCCATCACAACCACATAGACAATGGGGTTTACAAAATAAGCTATTATTTTCACCAAATACTCTACAGTGCGCGTGCGTCGCGTCGCTTACGTATACTTTCACTGACTATTTATATTTCACTGGGTTTTGGAAGACAAATATGGTGGTCAATATTATACCCTATTTGAAATAAGACTAGACATTGAAACAAACCCTTTTACAGTCCGTTCAACCGATTTTGACTTCTATACCGTAGGCATAAGGATAGAATTAAAAGCAAAAAAAGTTACACAATACCAACTATCTACTGCGGCTGCCATTTGTCATGCCACCAACGCAATAGAATTCAAAATCGGTTGAACGGACTGTAAAAAAGGCTTATCTATACGTCTAATCTTATTTCAACTGGAGTATAGGTCTATGAAGATGGTAAACGGTGAACTTTATAGTAGCAGTGATAGCCTCGTGGTGTGACCAACGGACTGCCAAGTCATAGGTCTCGAGTTCGAACCCAAGACCTCTGACTTTTCGGATTCATATGCGTATTCTCTAACTCATCACTTGCTTCAATAACGGTGAAGGAAAACATCGTGATGAAACAGACAAACAAAAAGAGGCCATGGGCGCGGCATAAAAAGAGATAGAAGAGAGTTTTTATGCTGCCCATGGGCCTCTGACTTGGCTTCACATGCCGTCGAGAAATATCTCTCAGTCATGCCGTATCCTTAAACGATAACAAACGTAATAACTTTTAACAACTTTTTCATACAAATCCATTCAGAAGTTAATGCGTGAATCAGTAACATTTTCACAAACTTGTAAGTGCGGGTATGTCGGTCAGTTTTTTGATCGTATGTTTAGTCATGTTGGGCATAATTTTGGCTAAAACCAAAGATATTGAAAGGGTTATAGAACTGTCATTGTGAACATGTTGGTAGTAAGCGGGTAGATTATTTAGGTGACGAGTTTATGGATAATGATTTTGTTCGCTTTGTTCCATTCTGTACTCTGTATGGTTGTCTCATATTCATGAATAAATAAATGTTTTATGTTATGTCATCATTCGTGTCAAAAAATCTGAAAACATAGTCTTGCGACAGGAAAATTATCATCAAAATTAAGTAAATACAAAAAAAATACGATATCTGCACCACTTTCATGTTGACCTACATTGCAAAACATTTCCCCTAAACTGCTGAACCAATTCGGAACGAAACAAAAACTAAATGAGATTTTCGTTCAGAAAAACAGACAACTAAGTTATTTAAGTTTTTTTACTCAAAACGTGCTTAATTTAGTGCTACAGAGTGCTCTGTGGGGGGCGACGGTAGTGAACCAAGGTTGTGTTAAAATATAGCTAAGCGGAACTATAAGCCCGTTTGATGTAGTGGTAGCAAGCACGACTTCTGAACGTAGGGACCTGCGTTAAATCCCCAGGTTACCCACGTTAGCGGATTTGTGGATCTTTGGCAGTCGTTACGAGTCGTCAGAAGCCCGAAAGTCTGACAACCAGTCAAACCAAGGGGTATCGTATTAAGGCTCTGTTTGCACGAGCCTTTACCCAGTTACTGGGTTGTGGAGGTCAGATAGGCTCCATGTAAATTCAGCTGCATCCGGTTAGACTGGAAGCCGACCCCAACATAGTTGGGATAAGGCTAAGAGATAAGGATAAGAGAGAGCGCGCGCTCCAAGTCGTGAGTTCGATCCCTATGAAGCTCCGTATAAAAAAATATTTAAAATTAGTTCTAATACTGTTTTTGACTAATTCTAAGTACTAGAGTTTAAGAATAACTATAACCTAGAAGTGAGCATGTTACCAGGACAAAAAGTGAACACATATATCTTTAAAAACAGTGACAACAAAACAATAACAACCAAATATAACTAAAGTAATTAAAGTGAATATCTACAATAAAAACATTACGAATAAATAATAACCTAAAACCAATAATAAAAAGTGAAAGACCAATCCTAAATAACTAAAATTATTTGTTATTTAAAAATCAAGTGAACAAAGAAACAGTGCAATAATTTCCAGTACATGAATCATAATAACCGCCACTCATTAGTTCAAAAATCGTGTATCTATGTACATTGAGAGGGACTATTTCGTCAATAATCTTAACAGTTCAAATAGCTCCATCGATAAAGCATCGTGCACCATACGGCGGGGCTCGAGTTCAATCCCCGCGACAAGAAGTCTTTTTGTAAATTGTCTATTTTCTCAACCATGTCTATGGAAAAAAACGACAACGTAACATTGCGACGAAGAAAGCAACTGTTTAGATCTAAGTCGATAGATTCATTCAGTAATGACTCATCATTGGACAAAACGAATTCGGACATAGTCACAAGAAGTCTTGATCTTTCAACGGGTATTAGCAAAAATGAATTAGAAGAAATGAAGGTTGAAATACAGCAATTAAAATACCAATTTGAATTAACACAAAATGAACTGGACAAGGTGATATGCGACAATAATGAACTTAAAGAAACAGTTTTACGACAGCAAACTTATATTGATACATTAAAAGATCTTTGTACCAGTAGTCCTACAAAGTCGCAAAGACTAAAGTTATTGTCTGCGAGAAAAAGAAATAGACGGTCTATTACTGATAATCTGCGTGTTGCATCCCTAGACCAAGAACAATCACTCAGTAACATTGAAAGACACTGCATTGACGGCTCAAATATATTATTAGAGTCACCTACTTGTCATACATCACCTAAAACAGTGTCTGTAGCAATATATGAGGATAAGCAAACACAAACAGAAGCATCAGAATTAGCTGAGTATAGCAATTATGTCCAAAAAGAAATTAATAAACACAACAAGACACCACAAGATCAACGGGTAATAACAAAAGAGGGTAGGAAAAAAAGAAAGCTCTGCATTCTCAATAACTGCAACCACAGCGGCACACTAGAAATATTAGAAAACACTTTTGGTCGACATTTCGAGTTCTGTCATTACTTATCACGTAATAGTAGTGTAAAAGACATTTTATCTAATATAGTTAATAAGATACAGAATTATAGTTTAGATGACTACTGTATTATTATGATTGGCGAGCAAGATTTTAAAGGCATCGGGGAATCAATTGAAATAATCAAGTTAATTAGAGAATCTCTTATAAGTCTAACTAATACAAATGTCATTATATGCTGCCCTACATATGTACAAGGGGCTCTGATACACAATTACAAAATCGAAATGTTTAATAGATTGCTTTTCATGGACATAGAAAATCATAACTATGCTTATTTTTTTGACAGTAATTTTGACCTATCTGATGAAACATTCTCATATAATACCGGTAAGCTTAACAAACTCGGTCAAAAACGTATTTATGATAATATATTCCGTCGCCTACTTGTTGATATTGAGACCTATCCAACTGAGTATGATACGATTTTGGAGAACCACGGTAGTAACTTTGATTCTCCAAAATCGCCAAAAGATGCCCAAAAAACTCTTTTTCGTTCCATCAAGTAAAAAGGTTACTGTTAGTAGTGAAAGTTCTAAAAGAAAACAAAAATTTATACTGTTACACCAAAACATAGCTGGAATTTTAAATAAAACTGATCTATTCGAAATCACAATTGCCGACTTAGCAAATCAGATTGGCAATTTAGATTTTATTTGTCTGAGTGAAACTTTTATAAAATCAGGGCATGAAAGTAATCTAGCACTTACACACTACAACTTAGCTGCCAGTTACACAAGACACGGGAAGAAACGCGGTGGAACATGCGTTTTAATAAAAAAAGGTCTAAGTTTTAGCCCGTTACCTATAACTGATGAACTGGCCATCGAATATTGCTTTGAATGCTGTGGCGTCGAAATATTGACTCATAATTTAATTTTAGTGTGCATATATAGAATTCCAGATTCTGATGTGTCTATTTTTTTTTTTAATCTTGTATCATTACTACGCAATCTAACCCGCAAAGTTAAAAAAAATATTATTCTGTGCGGAGATTGGAACATAGACATATTGAAAGATAACAAATATTCTAGAGAATTAATATCAATAATGAACAATTTTAATATTTCCCTACATGTTAGGATGCCTACTCGGAAAAATACTAGCATAGATCAAATAGCTAGCAATCTCCCAGCAGTTGATTTTAAATGCAATATACATAATTTAGCTCTCTCCGATCACGACACTGGACAGTCATTAACTTTTTACATTGAAGAGATGAATAATAATAAATTAAAAACTGTACAATTCTGGTATGAAACGAAGAGAGATTACGATAAGAGTAACATAGCAAAATTTTTAGATTGCTTAGCAGCTTTAAGTTTTGGTGAAATGTATGAAGAGACAGACTGCAATAAAGCATTTAATATTTTCCATGACATATTCACGCTCTTCTACAAATTATGTTTTCCCGAAATACTTGTCAAAAGGACCAATAAACCCATAAAAAACAAATGGCTCAGTAAGGGTCTAAAAATATCATGCATTAAAAAGAGAGCTTTATATTACGCATATCAACACGATGCTATAAGTAAAGCACACCACAAGAAAAAATACCGCAATTACACTAAGATTTTTAAAAGATGCATATCAAAATCACAGCAGATCAATAATAACATTTTTTTCAATAATTCTAAGAATAAATGTAAAGCGACATGGACAATCATAAAAAATAACTTAAATAAATCTAATAATAATAACTACATAAATGAATTAATAATTAATGACAAAAAAATTCATAATCCTAATGACATATGTAACCAATTTAATAATTATTTTATCGAGCTGACACAAAAAATTAACAATAATAATCATGACATAAACAACATTGACATTGACAATAACATAAATACTTTATTTCTGACTCCTGTAAATGAAATTGACATTATTAAAATAATTTATTCACTAAATAATACAAATTCTACGGGATATGACGAAGTAACCACCAAAATAATTAAATTAAGCGCGAAAATTATAGCATCCCCACTTAGCTACCTAATAAACCTCTCATTTGAAGAAGGTGTTTTTCCATCGACATTAAAGGAATCTATAATTAAACCATTATTCAAAAAGGGTAACTGTTCTGATATCGGTAATTATAGGCCAATCACACTGATCCCAATCTTTGCAAAAATTTTTGAAAAAGCAATGCATGACAAATTAAATAGCTTTTTAACTAAACACAATCTAATTGCAGAGAGTCAGTTTGGTTTCAGAAAAAATTGTTCAACGGCTCTAGCCTGTTTTTCATTAGTAAAACTAATTACCGAAGCTCTGGATAGCAAGATGTCTGCTTTATCGGTATTCCTAGATATGAGCAAGGCATTTGATTTTGTCTCACATGAGCGACTACTCTACAAACTAGAGAGATATGGAATAAGAGGCAAGGCGCATGATTGGCTTAAAAGCTATTTGTCTGATCGCCAACAGAGAACAGTTATTTCTAAAATAGAACAAAGCACTAGGACGACATATAGCTCAGAATTAAAAATTAATAAATCTGGCGTTCCACAAGGAAGCGTACTGGGCCCGCCACTATTTATATTATACATAAATGACCTCAAAAAATGTTTAAAATATGAATGTATCCAATTTGCTGACGACACTACTTTGACTATTAAATCTTCCAACAAAACTGACATAGAAACTAATACTAACATTGAATTAATTAATGTAATAAAATGGCTCGGGGACAATAATCTTAATGTTAATATTAATAAAACCAAAATTGTTCAATTTCAAACATGCAACATGTCGGTAACACCAACAACAATTCGACATGATAATACAATTTTGCAACCAGAACCATCGGCTTTATTTTTAGGTATAATAATTGACAATAAACTGAACTGGAAGGAGCATGTAGATAGAGTATGTAACAAGCTTGATAAGTTTGTATATGCCCTTCGCAAGTTAAGACTGGTGTCCAGTAAACAAACTGTCCTCAATGCATATCATGGGTATGTTTCATCAGTACTGCGTTACGGCCTAGTGATATGGGGTAATTCAGTGGATGTGGGCAGAGCATTTAAAGTACAAAAAAAATGTATCAGAGCCATGAGCGGAGCAGAATACTTAGACCATTGCAGGCCATTATTTAAAGAATTAAAAATTCTTCCGCTCCCGTGCCTTTATATTTTTGAGGCTTGTTTATTTGTAAAAAAATACCCACATTTATTCCTATTAAATGAACAAGTCTCCCAAAGACTGAAGAAAAAACATGCCGGGGAATTGCTAGTACCTCCTCAGAGATTGCAACTATATAGTAGAAATGCCAGTTGTATGACAGTAAAAATGTATAATAAATTACCACCTGGCTTGAGAATGTTACCAATTAATAAATTCAAATGTAAAATGTTTACTTGGCTCTTAGACATGTGTTTCTATTCTGTTAATGAATTTTTAAATCATACTTTTTGACATAGTAATTAATATTCTATGCTTTTTGACATAATAATTAATATTTTGACATTACAAATAATACTATTCAATTAATCTGAATCAATATTATTGTATAAAATATAAATTTAAACCAATTTTGATAATTTAATATAACTTTTATTGTAATGTCTACGATTTGCATGCACTTAGCTTATTTAATTTTTCTACACCAGCAATGGTAGTATATGTGAATCAATGTTTAATTTTAGATCTCAATGCACCATATACTTAGAAATAAATTATTCTTATTCTTATTCTTATTCTTATTCTTAAGGCTAGGTAGATTGATTTTTTGACCCACGTTAGCGGAGATCCGTTATCAACTCGTCTGTATTTTTTTTTTCTGTGTGTTTGTTACGCGATTACTCCGCCAATTATGAATTGATTTTGATGATTCTTTTTTTTGTTTGCTAGGTCATGCTTCAGAGACAAATTTTATTAACTTTGCTTGCGTACTTTCTGAGGTAGCTTCAATATTACGTATTTTTCTCACTTAGTCTAAATAGAAGATGTTTTAAGTTACTCCGTCACTGTTATTTACATAGCAGGTATTCGAATTTGTGTGGGGTAGGTGCCAAAACTAAAAAGTGTTTTTTTTTTTTTTTAAATTAAAAACAACTGTCTTCCAAAAAAAACATTTAAATGTGAAAAATAACCTTAATTTCGGAATTCGGTGTCTGGTTTTCAATTATCGTTTTTTGCCACCGACTTCCGAAATTAAAGTTATTTTTCACTTTTATGTGTGTTTCTCTAAAAAGTTTTTTGTTTTTTTACTACCTAGGTACTACGTGCTAGATTAAAAGGCAAAACTTTACAACATACTAAGTACTATAGTAAAGTTAAAGGATTTACAAAACAATGCTCAAAGCCTTGTACTGTTGTTCCCACTAGATCACATACTATATAAGCAAAACTCTGATATACATCACTGCTTCGACAATTTCAACCTTATTCCTTTATTTTTAGAGTTAATAATAAAACAGAGTACTAAAATGGTACCTCCCTAGATCTGATAAGCAAAGTGAATGACAACAAGCCTCGTTTCATTCACTAGAGCAAACTGTGTTCATTCAACTCTGATAAAAAGGAAATCGGTTTTCATGGCCATTTAGGAGTACTAGAAATCGGCTCATTCGTTTACAGAACTAGGTATTGAGCAAAGGAAGTAATGATTGGTAACTTAACGATAAAGTTAGTCTAGGATCCAAGGTTTTTATCAAAGATCAAACAGACAATAAAGATGACTTTCCTCTAGAATTTACTTAGACAGGTCTACAAACTCTGAAGTGCGTGGATGGACTGAAGGATAAATTAAGTAATAAAAACTAAAACCCAGCTACGAGTAAAAAGGTATAAACAAGACACCACAGACAGACAAATTAAAAATCCGGAGTCACACGTGTTAGGGCATAAATCAAACAGATTACGTGTGACTCCGGATAATATATAATGTATATATTATTGAAATGTTAGTGTAATGTTAGTCTTAAGCCCTTTCATTTGATACCCAACATGCTAAGATTAAACATTTTTTTTTTTTAATTTCTGACTTTATGTCGTCTAGAGGGCGCCATTTTTAATTTAATGTGACGTCACATAGCCTATAACCAGCGGACGATCCAGATGCTTCCAACGATACTTCATTTGTCAAACTATGATGAGTAGTTTAGAACATACATACATACATACATACCGGTCAAAATCATTACCCTCCTTTTTTCTTCGCCGTAGTTGGGTAAATATGAATGATTTGTTGTAGTTACACTATTATAGAAACTCAGCAATGATCTTTTAGGATCTAATGATAAATGATTAATTTCCGGAATTGTTTAAAAAAGACACTTTTACACGTCAAAAATGATTAAAACTAGATGAGTTCTGTGTTTTCTATCTGACTACTCTGAGAAGAAAGACCGAAACAAACTCAGAGGTCACAGTCTATAAGTCAATTTTAGTCAGGCCATATGAGGCCCTTGCAGATTAGTGTCCGAGATGGTCTCTCTTAGAACCACACAGATTTGAGTGGACCTGTCCAGGTAATACACGCATTTGTCAGTAGTCGCGTAGTTCAACGCAGAATACCGGTTTTAAAGAGCTCAACGACTGATCACACTGGCTCAGCGATTATACCACAATTGTCCCAGGACAATAACAATAGGATAGCAATCATATAATATCTTCCAGATAACCTTTCAATGGACAGCAAAAGCAAAATTCTTTACCGTGTAGATCCACACCCCAATTCCGTCATCTTCTTCACTGGCATAATTAAACAATTCAAATCAAATAAAGTTTATTAATCAAAAAGTAACAATACAATTTAGCCAAATTCGGTGAGCCACAAACTAAACAGGGAAAATGATAGGGCGTCGCTTGTATCTTATGGCTCAATACAATACCTAAATTTTGTGAATGCCGAATGCTAACGAAAGACAGCAGATGTATGAATGAATCAAAACGCGTCACACAGCCTCGAAGGTTTATTATTAATAGGAATGTCATAAATATTGACACTCCTTGCCTCTATTGCGCGCAGGTGTCTCACAAGACTATGCATACTATATTATAAATGCGAAGGTAAATCTGTCTGTCTGTTACCATTTCAGGCCTTAATGGCTGCGGTGTTATTCTTGCTACTGAGGTGGAGTGAGCTGTCAATAGTGTCAATCCCTAGCGTCAGGTTTAATGACAGCTCACTTTAACTTACTTCACCTAAGTTTTCACGGTGAGAATTTTACAGAATAGACTAACTGAAGAGGTTTCGATGTTTGGCACACAGGTAGACCATGTCCTGGCTTAAAACAGTCACTTTGCCAGGATCATAATAGGAAAATATTATGAATCATCGTAAAATGCCATGACAATTCATAATATGATCTGCGTGCGATTCATATTACGAAATAATTCATCTGTTTGACAGTTCTCTTTGGAGATTCGTAAAATGGTCCAGACAAGAATTGGTTTTGTGTCAACTTAGAGGAATTGCTAATGACAGCTGGAAATTCAGGAAATGAATAATTGCTTTCAGAGGAATTCTTAATGTGGCCGTTTTAGGCCCCCTGGGTTGGGACATAGAATACTTATTATCCTGGTAGTAAGATCTTGTGATATAATTTCCGAACACGACGCGGGCGAAGCCGCGGCTAAAATTTTGTTCAGCCATATTTGTTTACCATTTTAGCGTCAAGCTAGCTTTAACTATTTATTCTGTGACCCCAATACCTCTTGAGTAAGACTGCCGAGCCTATCTCATACTTAGACACCTTCATACTACCTTCAACCTTAAAATTTATAATTCAGAGTTGATTGTCGAGTGTAGCAGTTCTGGAGTTAAGATATTTCAGTGTTGAAGTGTCCAAGTAAGCTTGCACATCTGGGATCAAATTGTAGGAAAGAATTTGTCTCATTAAAAGCAATTCGCTGTTGGTAGAGAGGTACTCTAGCATACCATGGTTTAAAGGAATGTCATACTAACGAGTTTAGGACATCATGCTTACCTTGTGCGTTCACCGCCTGTAACTAACCACAGGGCCAATTCTCGTAATTTTTAACAACGTTCGCTTTCGCATCTCGTTCGCAATCTGTCAAAATACAATCAATTTATCAACATTTTTGACAAGTTTGACAGATTGTGACGTGAATGTTAACGTTTTTAAAGTACGAGAATTGGCTTTCAGATGTCAGAGGTTTTATGCAGTCCATCGACCTCTGACTTGGCTTCACATACCGTCGAGAAATATCTCTCAGACACACGTTTCCTCACGATTTTTTCCTTCACTATTTTTGAAACAAGTGATGTATTATACAATCCGCTCGGTATGAATCCGAAAAGTCCGAGACCTATGACCTATACATATATCATCGCCCCCCCCCCCTCTATTACCTAGAAACTTATTTCATTACCAATGCTCTCAAAACGGTCATGGAAAATATCGTGTGAAAACCGGCAAGTCTTAGAACCAAAAATTGGAAGACATGTGAGCACCCTGCACCACTAACCCACACTGGGCCCGCATGGTGGAATACGCCACTAACTCTTACAGAGAGGAGGCCTGTGTCCCAGCAGTGGGAAAATTATAGGGTGATAAGATATGTTTATACTACATGGGCGAAGTAGAGTAGTGTCATGCTTAATTTCCCTACAGTTAATTCATATGAGAAATGTCGCAAATACATGAGTTTTCTTACATCCCGACGATGGCGAAGTGGAGCAGCTATGTCGCCAATTACCGTGACAATATAACTGCATATACCAGCCTCGTTCCCACGAGTCTGCCGGGGAACATACTCATTTGGTACTTGAACACTGAGTTAGGTATCTAGGTTGTCAAGAACTGACATGAGAATAATACAAGATGGTATAGGATCGTCTGTGGTTACAAATCCTTACTCTCACCAGGAGTCTCATGTAAGATGTAGCCCTGATAAATTAACGTACAGCAACCCCGACTACAGCAAAGCCAAAAGAAAGGGTTATGATTTTAGCCGTCGTCTCATGCCATTAAAATTTTGTAGGCGTTCCTGGCACCCACATGGTATATAGGCATGCGACCATTTTTGTACTTATGTCTAGATTTTTGTCTAAAATATTTTCCTACTTTTATCATCACAAAAAAATACAATAGACGTAGATATATTTAGTAACCTATTCCGCTTAACAAGAGTCATAAAAAACCCCTGTAAGAAATCAACTCACCACCCGACACCCCCACTATGCTATATGGCTCACTCTGCGTTCAGCACTCAGCGTGGCAACACGTCGTGTTCGGGTTCGCGACTGGTCAATCATTGGTGGTGAAAAAGTCGATTTCTTACAGGGGTTTTTTATGACTCTTGAGGAATAGTTAAGCGGAATTAGGTTACTAAATATATCTGCGTCTACAGTATTTTATAATGGATTTCCGCAAAGTCACGCCTGAATACATTTACTATCTTTTTTAGATCACTTTTAGTTTTCTGTAGGTGGGTTGCAGTTTTTTAAACTTATTTTTTTTACTTCTTGTAGTAACGTTTACGGCAAATAGACCAACGAGGCAGTCTAAGAGGTTTTTCAAAAAATACACGGTAATTTCATAAATATATCAAATAGCATAACACAGTATGTTGTGGGCATTTTTTTGAAAGACTAAATATGCATCTAAATATCAGTGAATAACAAGAATGCCAAATCAAACTTTAAAAGCCCGAAATAAATCTTACAAGTTCTGTTACTTTAATTCAGAAAGTATCAGTTCGACCGTCTCATTCAAAGTTCAAACAATCGACTAACATAACAGTTGACCTTAATGGTGTCCATTCAGCTGTCAGCCATCAATAATGGAGGGTGTGGTCCATGCTGAGGTGTTGAGGAATGATGAGTCAGCAGAAGTAGCGGTTACTATGCTAAGACTTTGAACCATCAGACGTGTATAATTCGAAGGGGTTATAAGGCAGGGACGTAGGTGCACCCATATTTATGTCCGTTTTCTAGTGGAAACGGGGCATAAAAGCTCACTATTAGATTTTCAGCTTTCGCCATATTTTCCCGAATGCTGGGACGCAGGACTCATCTATGATCTATGAGAAAGAGTGGCACGACGTAACACGGGCTCAGTAAGAGTTGGTGGGCTCAAGGAATACCACAAATAAACTAGAATTCTTCCTACACATTGAACATTATTATTAGCACGTTCCTATAAACCTTGCCCACATTGGCATAAATACTTAACAAAACACTGGTAACTCGCTGCATGACTGCATTTTGACTGCACCTTGCATATGCATGCACTATTGCAGTTAGTTACAAACGTAGTAAGTCTGATGAATGGTCGTGAGTTACATGTCAAAAATCAATCAATCTGCCTAGCCTTTTCCCAACTATGTTGGGGTCGGCTTCCAGTCTAACCGGATGCAGCCGAATACCAGTATTTTTCATGGAGCGACTGCCTATCTGACCTCCACAACCCAGTAACTGGGTAATACGATACCCCTTGGTTAGACTGGTTGTCAGACTTTCGGGCTTCTGACGACTCGTAACGACTGTCAAAGATCCACAAATGACAGCCGGGACCCACGGCTTAACGTGTTTTCCGACGCACGGAGGAGTCTCGATATGTGAGTTACATGTCACTGGCACTTTAAATGGAGTTTTTGTCATATTGTAATTAAGAGGCTATTATATTATTTATTTATTTATTTAACATGTTTCCTTTGCCATTACAGATAATCTAATGCGACAAAGTAACTTAAAATATGGGTACTTAACTATACCTTACATGCTACACAGTTCGTGGCCCTTGTGAACTCACCCAGTGTACAGGTGAATATATCAATGGTATCCGCCACCATGTTGAGAGTGCGCAGCGCACGAGTCAGCGGTGCGCGCCCCAGCAGCTTAGTGCGCGCTCTTGGCACCACCAGCAGCTGCGGCTTTCGGATAGTATACAGGAGTTTTGTATACTACCTCTTAAAACTTTGAAAAGATACGTTGCCAGTGCCACTTCACGCCTTACTTCTAATTTGTAGTAGCCCACCATACCGAGACAGAATAAAGTAGGATACAGTAACGGGTATCCCGGGTATCTCCCATACAGCTTTAAATAAATAAATCTGACGAATTTGTTCTGTATCCGTGACACAAAAACACGTGAACACGTAAACACGTGAACACATTTATATAATCTTAAGACACTGTCATGTCATACTACATCTTGGACTATTTTATTTCCTTTCATCTCTCCTCAAAATCTGTTGTCATCCAACACAGAACGAAAGCAACAGTGCTTCACGGGTTACGGCTCGTCCCGCTACGAGTCGTTATCATAACTGTCGGTAAACAAGTCTACCAGCTACCACTCGTTGAGATGCTGACCACCGCTAACCTACAATTTAGGTCTTTTGTTGATGATGCCGAATGGTAAGAATCTTCTGTGGTCACACAGTTTTGGAGATGTGATTGTTGTAAATGGACGATCGGTGATACCCGAAAAATAATAAGAATCAATCTGCCTAGCCTTTTCCCAGCTATGTTGGGTCGGCTTCCAGTCTAACCGGATGCAGCTGAATACCAGTATTTTATATGGAGCGACTGCCTATCTGACCTCCACAACCCAGTAACTGAGTAATACGATACTCCTTGGTAAGACTGGTTGTCAGAATTTTCGGGCTGCTAACGACCCGTGATGACTGACAAAGATCCACGAATGACAGCCGGCGGCTTACCGTGCTTTCCGAGGCACGGAGGAATCTCGGTATGTAAAGATGGTCACCCATCCACGGACCAACCCCGGCAAGCGTAGCTTAACCTGATGGATCGACCCGTGCGGCTGTTATTACTTAGCCACGAGCTCCGAAACCCGAAACCTAATAACAACCAATAAAAATACTTTTTTAACAGTTTTAAATGTCTAATTATATAGAACAATAGTTGTTAAGGGGGATAGTCTCAGTTTGCGATTGATTATTATGTTCCTAAGGTTCAGCCCAGAACTTATCGGTGGACAAACATGACAGTGTATTGAATGATCCACCGAGGGTTGTTAACAGGGGCAGTCACTAGGGAAAAGGGATATACTCTCTAATAACACTGCAACAAGGCTCTTTATTCCTTATTTCCTTGCCTAGTTGTGACGGTATTAGCATCCAGACTTGTCCTTACACCTTCTGCTATCCGTATAAAGAAGAACTCCTACAATATTCTCATCACCTTCACCAAACGCTTGCATTAGTACGCACCGCCATCAAACATCGAACAGAAAGCAAATTATAAATCGCATTGTATGCAAACTATGCCACCCACACAGATTTACTGTCATTGCAACATTGAACTTTAGTAGTCAAATGTTTGAGTTGAATTTAGCTTGTCTTCTTTAGATTAAGCTAGATGGCGTTGATTAAACATGATGACGTCACAATTCTATATTCAAATTAAATTATTAGTTCGAATATCTATTGTTGTAAAAATTAAACGCTGTACACTATAATTTTGAACTGTGTGGCCTCAAGCTTAAGATTACAAATACCTTGTAATACCAAGATGTGTGATACAAATTAGACAAAACCTGAATGACTGTAAGTTGCATTACAAGTTTGAACTCAACGAACTTCACTATAAGGTTGGAAATGGCTCGAAGGCTAAGTTATGGTCTAAATTGAATGGTACAGTTTGTCGTGACCGGGACAGATGAAGTGGTACCCGGTTTTGACAGATATTCAAGATGGCTGCATTGTTACCTAGACTGGTTATGTGTTTAGACTGGCTTAGATCTGGGTTAACTTGTGTTATATTAGCTAGATGAGTCAGACGTAGTCTAGTGCGAAAAACCTTGGTTTGTCATTCATGAGGTTCTGCATTTGATACCGAGTCTGGTCATCCTACTTACTATCCTAACTTATCCATACTTAATATTATAAATTCGAAAGTAACTCTGTCTGTCTGTCTCTATGTTACCTTTTCACGCCTAAACCACTGAACGGATTTCGATATTTGGCAAGGGGATAGATGACATCTTGGGGAAGGACATAGGCTAGTTTTTATCAACATACCGCGTGGGCGAAGCCGCAGGTAAAAGCTAATATTATAAATGCAAAGGAGAGTTTGTTTGTTACGCTTTCACGCTAAAACGGCTAAACGGATTTGGATGAAATTTGGAACAGGGGTAGACCATAACCTGGAATAGGATACTTTTTATCTCGATATTCCCTAGGATCCTCCCTTTTCTATAGAGGATGAATGAACTTTCACTCTGTTCCTCATACTAAAGTATTTGCCCGGATTTGAACCCAAATCCACAAAACAGGATGTCACTTTAAAATAGAAAAAGAAAAATAAACGCCTAAGTATTATGATTTCCATAAGTGCAATAAAATCAATGATCCTATAAAAAAACGCTAGCTTACGTGTACTACCCACAAAAAAAAAATTAAAAGCCAAACCAATCCATTTAAGCCAAGCTCAAAAATAAACCCGAGACCTCACGCTCGACAGCCAATTTCTCCCTTTACCATAAGCTCTTGAAAAATGTCGTCAACATAACGACAAAACACAATAACCTGTAGATAAACTTAATGTAATTAGTCTGCAACTTGTCAATTGTCAGGCGCCGCATTCCTCAGCTTGATGGACGATCAAGTAGTACTATAAATTGTTGATAAATACAAAGATCTGTTGGCGGTAATACGACTATCAGTTGTTGGTGCCACGGAGTATGGAGGGATGGAGTGCCAACGTACGGGGGAACGGTGACGGCCAATTTCGTCATTGAAAATTTTTCGCAAGTATGGAGGATTAGAGTGCTAATGTGACAGTCAACTTCATCAATCACCGTTACATGTTGTTTTGGCCAGTCATTGGGATATCGTCCGTAAGCAGTGCAGTTCTTTCTACGCAGCGCTATATCTCGTGAATATTTATGGACGTGAAGGACGTGTACACGAATGAACAATTTTTTTTTTAAAGCTCTTGTTATACTTTGGCTGGTGTTTTTGTTACGAATAGTTACTACTATAAAAGTATTAGATTCCTATTTTTTTTTTAACTAGTTGGTTCTTACTTTTCTACACATATCAGTATCGCGGGGTAATTGCTTACCTCACACAAAATGACAATTGATCGCATTTTGACCGTTCACATAATTTCATGGCGTTCTTTATGTAACAACGAAAATCTAGACCAACGATACGACGTACGAAAAATTAGTCTGCCCAACAGAGCAGACTAATATTTCAAACCTATGAAGCAATGATTAGCAATATCCTTAAAAACTCTCAGATTGTGGTTGAAAGTGTATTACGTAATTAGGTTGCTGATCAGTATCGAACCTCGAAAGTCCGCCACTGCGAGTAAAGAACTCTTGTCTCACTAACGTGAACACTTCCAACTGTATTAAGTTATACCTACCTGCCGGTCCCACATTCTTGCACAGCAGTGGTGTGCCCAAATACCGCGTTAACACTCCATTCTCTACTACATCTGCGAACATTGTTTACTATAAGCAGTCAGTGATACCTGCCGATCCCACATTCTTCCACTGCGGTGGCGTGCCCAAATGTCGCGTTCCCAGCGAGGACGGCGCGAGGTCGCCGCTTCAATCTTGGGCCGCGCAAAATATGCCTAGTACCTCCCACCTAGTAATTAAATGAAGGAATGTAAACGATGAGTTATATAATATATACGAGTATAGATCTCTACCTCGGTTCCTTATATATATAATTATAGGGATCTTATAATTTGTATATCAAAATCTCTTTTAATGGGTTTTTGGTAATATTATGTGGACTATAAACTGCCAATCAGCGTTGCTAAGTTCTAGTTGAAAAGATAACTAATTCGTCAACTCGTCCTACATGCCTACGGCGCAGTAGGACGTTCTTTTGATTTTCTGCAAGTCTGGGCCGTAAGCATTTAGGACGAGTTGATGAATTACTCGAAAATATATGGGACCACTGTTTGTAAGGCGAAAGCTTCAGGAAACCTGCGAAATTAAAATTTTCAGTCATATCAGTAATAGGTTGTATGTTGATTAAAATCAGCAAGACAACTCTCTAAGTTCATCAAGCAAGAGATTTCGTGTATGAAAAGATACCCCTTATATTTTTAGGATAAAATTAATTAGATGACTTCTTATGTACACTAAAGTTATATGGTAACATAGGATTCCCTTCTACTTGCACGACCCAACGGCACAAGCTAATGGCACCATACCACACCATGACTCCATGTCAAAAGGTCGAGCATGTCGTGACCTCAAAACCTTCGCAGTTTGACCTTCACAAGCGATCTAATGAAATGATTGCATGTTACTGTTTGTACCTACACCTGTCACTACATAAGGCAATAACCTTTTAAAATTGTTCCAGTACCTACTTAATATTACAGCCATCATCATCATTATTAGCTCATCATTCGGAGCTCGTGGCTAAGTAATAACAGCCGCACGGGTCGATCCATCAGGTTAAGCTACGTTTGCCGGGGTTGATCCGTGGATGTGTGACCATCTTTACATATCTATACTCCATTTGAAATAAGATTTGACGTATAGATAAGCCTTTTTTACATTCCGTTCAACCGATTTTGAATTCTATTGCGTTGGTGGCATGACAAATGGCAGCCGCAGTAGATAGTTGGTATTGTGTAACTTTTTTTGCTTTTAATGCTATCCTTATGCCTACGGTATAGAAGTCAAAATCGGTTGCACGGACTGTAAAAGGGTTTGTTTTAATGTCTAATCTTATTTCAAATGGGGTATAGACTCCTCCGTGCCTCGGAAAGCACGTTAAGCCGTTGGTCCCGGCTGTCATTCGTGTATCTTTGAAAGTTGCCTGAAAGTCTGACAAAAAGTCTTACCAGGGGGAATCGTATTACCGCAGTTACTGGGTTGTGGAGGTCAGATAGGCAGTCGCTTCAATACTGGTATTCAGCTGCATGCGGTTAAGTGAGTTACAGAAAACATCAGATTATCATGATTACCTAAAGGCAGACCGTGACGTGTTTCATAGGAATTGTTCTATTACGCCGGTAGCACACCTCCGCCGCGACAACATAGCAGCGGAGGTGTGCTACCGGCGTTAGAGTCGCTTTGCCTGTCGTATCGCGCCTGTCTGCGGGAGTCTAAATACCTCTCCGACTATGAAGTCCAGTATGGCTCCATTTCATGTTCCCAGCTGGAACTTAAGTGCATAAATAAAAAGTTAATAACATACATTTTACAAAACATGACAAGCAGAGATATAAGTACCTAAAGTACACCCACATTTTCCCACGTAACAGGGGGCGAGCCTATTGCTATCAACCGGGCACAAATCCAGTATCTGGGCTGTTACTGAGGAATTCCAGATGGAAAAACCCAATAACAATTTTCCAGACCTGGGAATCGATCCCAGGACCTCATGCTCAGCAGTAGCGCTTGCGACCACTAGACCACCGAGGCAGAGTAATCTAACTTTGCGGAAATGCACGCAACAATATACATGTAACTAAAACTGTATAAATTGGTTATTTATTATTTAAAAATACCTGTTTTTCTGGTTCGGAACAACCAAAGTATTCAAGCTCTACAAGTCAACTATGGCGCAAGCCTCATCTTTATTGTCATATATACTTCACAATTTATCGTAAAAATAAATAATATCTTGTCGATCAACCCGGGCACAGTGTAATACAGTAACAGTATTACGTCTCGGCATTGACTTTGAAATAATTACCTACGGCCAGTAGGTGGATAAACCTTCCACGTCCGTGCGTTACTGCCGCGCACTTGAGAGTTCGAGTTGGTTGCGTATTTGCGATTCTGCCAAAGTGGCCGTTTTAGGCTGGGGGCCTAAAACCGCCCCCTATTATTGAATCATAATAGGAAAATATTATGAATCATTGTAAAATTTCACAAACTGACAATTGATAATATTAACTGCGTGCAATTCATAATACGCAATTTATTGAGATTCGTAAAATGGTCCACAAATTATGAACTGCTTTATTAAAGTTTAATGTTAAATTAAGATTAATTAATTTAAATGACGGTCATTTTATTAATTACGTCATTTTCATGCAGCAATAATTACAACAAATATAATTCGATTCAGAATTGAATTGAGTACATACCTACGACAGCTAAAAATGTGTCACCATTTTGTGTCAATTTCGGCTCCCTGAGGGCCAAGACAAGTGACAAAGCGTTTCGTATTTCTACAAAGACATTCAACAGGATTGACATAAGCTTTTCGATAGCTTATGTCAGTCCTATACATTTTTGCCTTTTCCATCATCGTTATCGCTGAAATGTCACTTTGTCTAAGGCTTCTAGTATACACTGATATTTCGAACCGCGTCGTTTCGGCCGTTTTCTATAAAGACATAATACTGTCACTTATTTATACTGTGACCCCGGGCCGGTTTCGAAACAGAACTATTTTTATGAGTACCGGTTAGTATGACTATGAGGCAGGCGCCGAAAATCTGTGGGTTATAACCCATGTTCGAGTCTCATGTCGTTATTTATGAGAAAACTGTTATTTATAAGAATATAGATAATGTTAATATTAAATGCCGTTACGTCTACCAGTGCATAAAAGTATTCTGTCTAGTATTTTATAGTTTATTGAACAGTAGAATTGGAATCTCAAGTTTTGTGAGAATTTTAATACTTAAAATGGTTGGCACTTGAAAATGCTTTTTTTTTTTATTTCAATCAATCTGCCTAAGTAGCCAATTCCCAACTATGTTGGGGTCGGCTTCCAGTCTAACCGCATGCAGCTGAATACCAGTATTTTACATGGAGCGACTGCCTATCTGACATTCACAACCCAATTACTAGGTAGGTAACACGATACCCCTTGGTAAGACTGGTTGTCAGACTTTTGGGCTTCTGACTACGAAAAGATCGATGAATGACCACCGGGACCAACGGTAAAACGTGCTTTCCGAGGCACGGAGGGGTTTCGATATGTAATGTGATCACCCATCCACGAACCGACTCTTGCAATCATAGCTTAACCTTCTATTGACCCAAACGGCTATTATTTAGCCACGAGTCATTTGAATTGTTATAAAACACAGTTAGGAAAAGGCAGAAAATCAGATTGTTTTTTTGATTGATAAAATACTCATGAGTAGGTACCTAATTAATTTATGATAATGCTGATTCTTTGACCCAGAAATTGGCCAGCCCTCTGGTCACGTGAACAGTCAACCAACCGCTGGGCGATGTCCCGAAATACTCGTTGAGCACTGGGACCCCACGGCCCTAGTGTTTCAACCCCAAAGGGCTCAAAAATATAGCTAAGGTTTATATTTGCGCCGTTTAAGGTTTTCTGCACCTGCAGCAGCCGCCCCAGCACAGCCCGCCGTGCTAGGAAGATGGGATGGCGCGAGGGTGTCAACATAGGTTGCATTCCACACCAAAGGCCTACCCAACTTCCAAGGCATTATGGTCATTCCGTCTGGTCCCTTCACATCTTCGCGTGCCAAGCCATTGGGTTCTAAAACACAAGAGCCCGACGGATGATGTCATTAGCCATCCAACGTGGCAATGCTGCCAGCCTTTTGGGCATTTTTCCCACAGCGATGCGGAAGAATTTTTTGACGCCCTATGAGCCCTTCATATTGTTTTTTCCCTTTGTACATAATGTTAAAATTAGATTGTATATTTTATTTATGATAATAGATTAATAGCACTCGTTTGAATTTCTCATTTCAATACTCAAAGATTTCGTACAAATATTTTCTCAAAAATTAAAATAATAAAAACTGCTAATCGACTTCGACTTTTGTTACTGACCGTACTTAAATTATAGTTTAATAAGTAGGTAGGTAAAATTTGGTCATCTTCGCACAGAGTAATACTTTCAATTCTGATGCGCACTAAATTGTCTTTCACTAACTTTTCTAACATAATTTTCCTCAAAAAACAAGACATTAAAAAGTATAAAGTTTTTTCCTAAAAACTGCTGTTAATCTATTCCACTTACTTCATTGCTAAATCTTTAATAGAGCGTAGCATAGCACAGTAGCCTGTAGCAAAAAAACGTGCATACCTAAAATACGTCAATGTCATAACGCCTGACAAGATAGTTATAGCAAGATATCGTGAAACACGCAAGTAGCATAATGCTATTACATATTCCGCAGGCGTCATCGCGTGTTATAAAATCGGAGAATTTATGTAGGCGCTTAACGGTAAACATTAATTAAAATTGTTAGAGTAATTAACTTTTGGGCATTTTGTTAGTAGAGTAATTAGCTGAAGAAGTCAAATAGTTATGATTTTCTCATATTTAAGTAGGTATATAATTCTTGATAGATAGATAGATAGATAGATAGATAGATAAAACGTTTATTTGGTGCATACAAAAGACAACACAACATACAAAAGCACGGTTAAATAATTATAGCTACAAAGTGCCAAAATACAAAAAAATACAAAAAAAATAAAAACAATAAAAGAAAACTAGACACAGCGAGACAATATTGTCTATGACATACTTGAACAGTGGTAACACCTGTGTCCCAGCAGTGGGAACATTATTCGGATCTTATTGTGGACTATAGGAATTACTATTTCGAAAACTCTGTCACAAAAACTGATTAGGTATTAGACTCGGCCTCGTTGGTCTAGTGGCCTCAAGCAATTCGATCCCCAGGTCGGGCGGGTTTTCCATAAGAAATTTCTCAGTTACAGCCCGGAGTTTGGATAATATGCCCGTTTGATGGCTTTAGGCTCGCCCCCTATTACATGGGACTTAAACATAACTGGCGAAATGAGGGTGTACTATCGGTACACCTCTGCCCATCCCTTTGAGGATATCGGGCGTGATGTTTAATCTAAATTAATGCCTAGTTCCAGATATGTCCGAATTCATTATTTATGATATGTTGTTTGGTGGATCAGGTATGAATATTATCAGGAAATCTGAAAGGATTGACGCATAACCAGTTAATTTCATGTATCGGTGTCAGATCTGTCACGCCAATACCTACTGTTTACCACTCAAAATTAAGTCATAAATTGTCTGAATTGTATAGTGTTATTTTTTCTCTATTATATCTGTAATATATATGTATTTCTGGTATGCTGTAATCTAAAAACAATTATGCAATACCTATGTAAACTACAGCGAATTATTATATTAAATTAGGTAGGTATTTGACATGCAACCTGATCTTCGGATTATTCATGAATATGACATGCACAATGCTAATTAAAAAAAAAATTGTTAATTTTTTTTTACTTTATTTTATTATTATATTACCTAATTAGTGCTTTGCAGACTATCTTGTGGTTAGCTTTTAATCTGCAAAGTATACAATAGCATAATACAGCAAAATCAGCCTATAATTTTCCCACTGCTGGGACACAGGCCTCCTCTCTGTGAGAGGGAGTGGGCCGTAATCCACCACGCAGTCCCAGTGCGGGTTAGTAGATGTCACATGTCTTCGATTTTTTGGTTCTAGGACATGCCGGTTTCCTCACGATGTTTTCCTTCACCGTTTTGAGAGCAGTGGCGATGAAATTTTTTTTTTTTTGGCCTAAACTGTCCCACTGCTGAGCATAGGCCTCCCCCAAATCTTTCCAAACATCCTTTTTCAGGGCCATCTCGATCCAACCCTTGCGGTACGCGTCTAGATCGTCTCGCCATCTCTTCCTGGGCCGGCCTCGGCGGCGCCGTCCATCTTCAGGCACCCACCGCGTGCAGACTGTTGCCCAGCGGTCGCTATGCATGCGGCTGACATGACCCGCCCAGTCCCATTTTAGCTTGGCAGCCTTTTTGCCTACGTCTAGAAGCCTCGTTTTGGAGCGCAACGTGGTGTTTCGTATTCTGTCAGTTCGGTTTACGCCCAGAATGCTGCGCTCCATTGCTCTTTGGCAAACCCCAAGGCGGAACTTTTGCGACTCGGTAAGCGACCAATTATTTACACAAAATAAAGCGCCTGTCCGGGTTCAAACCCACAACCTACAATTCGTAAATCAGAGCCACCACTGCTCTGAATCAAATCGGAATGCTCGTGTGACATTTGATTACTTTACAATATTTTATTTAATAACTAGCTTTTGCCCGCGGCTTCGCCCGCGTGGATGTCGGAAATTATCCCACGGGAATGTGCTACCGGGATAAAAGTATCCTATGTCCCATAACCCACGTGGTCTGTCTAGGCGACCTAGGCGTTACGGCGTAAAAGTAACAGACATGAGACAGCCAGTAACTTTATATATTAGTGGTAGTCCATATCTATATTGTGGTGATAGTGTGGATAGTATGGACAGCAGTATGAAACTGTCGGAAAGATTAATGAAAAAATATTGTATAAAGATTAATGAAAAAACTATGGCACATTGTATGGACGATGGAAACTAAGGCGAAAGCTTTGGGGGAGCCTGCGAAATTCAAATTTTCTTATGTTTTTTGCTTTTTACAGGTCAGTATCAAGTTTTATGTTGATCTAAATAATGAGTCGCAGTTGTTTCAAATATTTATTTATCTAATCTAACTAATATTGCAGGAGTTGTATTCCTGTATCTAATGGTTATTATTCTTTAAAGCTACTATTTGCTACGATCGCGAATCATATTTTAATCATATTGACATTCGAAACTTACCCATTAAACGATTTAAAAGCTGTATTAAAACCAAACTTTGTAAAAAAGGGTACTATACAATTTCAGATTATTTAGAAGACAAAAAGCATGGGATTGAGCTGCTCGCTCTGCTAACATTTTGTCATTTTGGCATTGTGACATTTTGAATAAGTACTATGGAAAATCATCAAAATATACCTACCAGTTTTATATACAAATTCACATTATTGAATATTATATGTAGGATATTGACAAATGATTACTTTGTAAAGTATTGAATTATTGTGAATGTGAGGATGAATGTGAATTTTCGTTCTCAGTTAGTTTTAACAATGTTCTGGCAATTTGAGAACTTTATGCGGCCTACACAAATGTCCTTTCTTTGGTATTGTTCGTCGAGTCGTGGAGCTCCTTAAGTTCTGAGCTGAGCTCCACTATTACCGACAAATGCTTGCAGTGACAGGACAGGTTCACTCAAATCTGTGTGGTTCATTCCTCAAAAGACCATTTCAGACTCTAATCTACATGGCCCTCATAGGGCCTGACCAATATGCCAATATCTGACCTAGGTATGTCCGGACTTTAAAAGAGACTGAGTTTGTTTCAGCCTTTCTTCGCAGAGTAGTCAGATAGGAAACGCCGACCTCATCTAGCTTAATTTTTCAATTTTTTGATATTATTACGACGTGTAAAAGTGATTCCAATAACCTATTTACAAAATAAACAATTTCATTTTAACATACAACCTGCCTGACACTGACTTGCATATTGCAAAAAACTTAAGATTTGAATTTCGCGGGCTACCGGCGCATCCCCCTTAAGAAAATCGCATCATTTGCACAACGCCATCTATCGAGTAAGTACTCACTGGTAAACTCAAACTCTTCGTTCCAAGCCAAGAGCCAAGTAGTAATAACTTTTGATTGAGTGGACAGATTCTCAAGATACGGACTATGACTATATTCTCAATCCCTTAACGCTCTTGAAGAGAGTCCCGCAAAAATGTCAATAATAAGTACTTACATGTGAATTTTAAAATCAAGAGGGTAAAGAAGGGTTTTTACCCTCATGAGGGATGATTTTAGAAAAACGTAACTCTTTGTTAGTTACAAAAAGCATAAATTTTCACAGCCCTAAGTTTAAAAAAAACCGGCCAAGTGCGTGTTGAACCATGCACAATGAAGGGTTCCGTAGTTGAGATGAATTAATTTATCAAACAAACTTTCGCAAAGTTTTATTGTTATTACGTGTATGGGCGTTTACTGTCCCTCAAAGTGTTCACATTGTAGTTAAAAAACTTGTTCTCGCATACAGAATGTTTGGGTTTTTGCAACTGCACATGTAAGTTGGTCGATTAAAAGTTTTTGAGCTAAGTCGCGGACAGACAGACAGACAGACGGACATGGCGAAACTATAAAGCTTCCTTGTTGACTACGGAACTCTAAAAATTATAGGTTTCCCATAAAAACCTTCATCCCCTATATCCCCCCCCCCCCCTTAAATTGGTTTTTGAGAAAATAATTGCCTATGTTCTTCGCCGGGATGCCATCTATCTCTTTACCAAATTTTATCGAGATCCGTTCAGTGGATCAGGCGTGAAAAGGTAACATACAGAATTTCAGACGGACAGACAGTCAGAGTTACTATCGAATTTATACTTTTAAGCATCGATTAGTATGGATTATGTGTTCAATTCAAAATGAGCCAGATGCTTGATAACTATGAATTCGGCGAAAGTCATTCTTCTACGGAGACTCTTAACACCGCGATTCAGAAAATGACGTTAAATGAACAACGCCATCTATCGAGCACGAAGTGATACTGTCAAAATATATGGGAAAACGTTCGAACACTCTGTAAGCTATGTAGAAAAGACGTAGGGTTCCATGACTGACTTGACCTGACTTGACTTGACTTGACTTGACCTGACTTGACCTGACTTGACCTGACTTGACCTGACTTGACCTGACTTGACCTAACTTGACCTAACTTGATTTGGATTGAGTTGAGTTAACCTTGAGCAGGTATATTTTATCGCAGCAGGTACATTGGTAGTTGAAAGAAAAGTAGACTACGTACCTTGCTAAAGTGACTAATTAATGCACCTATGGCACTACTACCAAACAATGGATTTGGAAAACTTGAATTAACCAAACTTTAGATTGGGTGAATTCACAATGTATCGCGTTATGTTTCCACGCGAAGTATGTGAACATATGATGATTATGATCGTGTGTTACACACGTTCTCACAAACCTACCTGATTTTACGCTAGTGTCATTTTACGACAATAGATGTCGTTACGTGTATCTACATTACGTACCTAATGAAAATTTCTTCTTGAATACTTTAAACTCTTATATCTTTTGATATTTTGAAGCGATTGCGATGAAACAAAAACTAAATGAAACATCGAGTTACACACAATATTTGAGTTTATAAGTTAACCATATTGATTTCGTACTTTTTACGTGATACTGGAACAATCAAACAAACGAACAGACAAACAGACAAACAGATAAACAGACAAACAGACAAACAGACAAAAATTCCAAAAATGGTAGAAATGGCATCTGTTGGTTATTCTTGGACACTCCACCTACGTTTTTTTTTTTTTTTTTTATTGTACAGAAACGCCTCGTCTACAGATTTATTATATGTATAGATATGTATAGATTAATTAACAACTTGAAGACCGAGAATTCTCTTCTATGACACGTTCATTATGCGTACCGCTTAGAAGTGCTGGAGTCGGTCTTTATCTCGACGGCTATAAGCTTCAAGACTCCCCTTGACTTCAAATCTCCAGTAGATAGGTGACTTCAGGGGTCCATTTCTACTAATTTACAAACGTGTCAGTGGTCTCACAATGATCAGTTTTTGACAGATATGCCATACAAAATCTGTCAAAAACTCATCATTGTGAGACCACTGACAAGTTTGTAAATTAATAGACTTGGCCCCCAGGTAAGCGTGCATCGTCGTCGACTACATCATGTCTGGGTAGGATAGATCTAACTGAAGTCTACCCAAAATGAACTAAATATTTTGTTAGTATAAATCACCCAGACATCCTCAAAGTTTTCTAGAAATCAACTCAGCCTATCACAGTCCTCCTGAGCATAGGCCTCTCCAAAGTTGCGCCACAACACCCCCTCGCAGGTGCCTCTGCCTTCCATGGTCTGCCTTCCATGCCACCTTTTTATGGTGGTCGGTTCATCAAGCCATTTTTCTCGAAATTTCAAGGTCGCAGCATCATATTTATCATGCTAAGATACTTTTGACCTCTTACAGGACTTAGCTTTTTATTTTTATGTTTGTTTTTATATACTTTAGTTCTTATATATACAAGGTGGAGACGACAATGCGACAGTTTATTCGATAGTTTCAAAATACTCTTATGCATTAGTATTGCCAGTGTTTTCATTTATTTTTGTATTGTCGTCTCCACGTTGTATAAGTAGGTTGTTATTTAGTTAGTAAGGATGTTAAATATTTAGTCTGTTTTCTTCCTGTGCGAATAATACTTTTTTCTTTCTTTTAGTTCAGCCAAAATGAAGGCACAGCTACTTTTATAATTGGTTGGAACGCACGAAAGCTGTTAATATCCCATTGTTGTTGTTATTGTTGCTATTGTTATCCCTAATTTTGGCCCGCAGTAACCCCGCGCTTATTAGCCGGTATGCTCCCAGCCGGCCGTCCAGCACCTTCACGCCACTTACGGTACCGTTACGGTTGATATAGTGTTTGTCGAGCGGTGCCCGCGATCGCTTCCGTGTTCAGACGCATCCTCTTAAGGGGAAGGCTTTTGGAAAATTTTATGGTCGCAGGTGGATACTTCAGGAATTTGTTGCCAGGGTGTAGTTGATGGAATATACTTATAAAGCACATCATATATAATTTCGGGTGACGAAGGAAATCTAAAAAGATTCTCTTGAATAACCTTTTTTTACGTTTAGTTCAACGACAAATTCGCGTCGAACTAAAAAATCAATAGAGGGCTCTAACCGCCCATACTCTAAGACGACTTGCAGAAAATCAAAATAAATGTGCAGTCGTCCTAAATGGGCCGTAGGCATGTAGGACGAGTTGACAAATTACTCTCTAAGAGTATATGTCTGAAAGGTTTTCGACAAACGAAACCATTGTGTATTTGACAAAAATTGCCGATGACGAATAAGATTGATTATCAATATTAAATAATGGTCTTATACAGGCTATTTTGGGAAAAAGCTATTGTTGGTTTGGTAGGCTAATGAACTTAATTGACCTCTACTGTAGTGAAGTATAATTTGGGGGAGTCAGCTCTTACGACATTTACCTTTTTACATCAAAACGCCCGACAACTCATAATTGGACACAACGTATCAAATCAAACCACTAATTAGACAATTATCGAAAAGGTCACCACTTTTTGGCAACTGAACTTTAAAAAAAACATTTCTTAATGATGCTTAAATATCAATCTTTACTCAAACAATTTACCAATTTTCTGCCAATATTAAACAAATTGCACAATTATCAACAATTACATCAACTTAGCCTTAACAATCGGAGCAGGCGTTTCGTTGCGCTTGCGCACGCCGGGACCGTCCGCGCGCATTCTCTCGTTGACCGCCGTGAAGTACGCACGTATTACCGTTATCAACTCTCGAATCGAAACAAGTGAAGTGCAGTGAGTGATTTTCTGTGAAAAAATGTGAATATTCCTGTTTTTCTTTTAGTGATTTTCCTACGTCACTGATATGAAGACCGTCGATATTTTAGAGGTAATTTTTTATTATTTATTAGTAATTAATTTTCCGCTCAGTTGATTTTGTTAACGAGGCAATATTTTGTAAAGATTGTAAGAGTGGATCGTCGAAATATTTAAATGATGTAGCATATTTGTGTTGTTTGTTAACAGAAAATATTTGAAGATGATATATCAGTTTGATATATGAAGACTGGTTAATTACTTAAGTACTTAGCCATATAAAGTTAGTGGATTTCACTTCGTATATAATACGACTTACCTGTTTAGTGACCATTGACTATGCCTGAAGGCTTTAGAGGTCGCAAGTGTATACTTAAGTTATGTTTCTCTAACTTAATGTTACAGCTTTCCTTACGTGTCGTTACAAAGAATCTATGAACACAGCTGTATTACTAATTAACCTTAATTAATGAATTGTTAAACGTTTGAACCGCAAATAAAAAACTACTTATATTAAAATTGCATCAAAATGTTTACAAATATATCACATAAGAAATTTTGACTACAAAACGACAAAAATTAGTTATGAATAAAATAAAGATTGCTCATTGATGCTCGGTATGCCATATGGAAATATCCTGGGACCCGTGACAAAATTAATTTGACCAATTAAAGAAAATATCCAGCATGAACGCTCGGTATGCTCTAGGGAACTATATTAGGACCCATACCAAATTTATCCAAAGACAATAACAAAAGAACTAGAATTATAGGTAATCTGTTTCCATTTACTTCAATGACATAAAGTTTAACACTGTTCACGAAGAATGACAACAAAACAATAGTTTAATTAACCTCCTTTATTAATCTGAGCGGAAGAATGCAGGAATGTCAATGTGAAAGCGGAGAGTACCGCTCAAGTAATATTTTTTACAATTGATTAACTTTAAAACATTCCTGAGAATTATGGGCCTGCTGTACCTAATCATAAATTCTATCTGTGGACTTCAGATCTAAGTAGTAGCTATATTATACATGACAAACTTATTTTCAGCAAATGCTCTATTCGCACCCAAAACAAAAGCAATCTCATTTTTTTTTTTCTCATTTGAGTAAAGTATTCCGAGATCTCAAACCATTACAGAGATCTTTGTAGAATATTATGAATCAATAATAATAACAATCATCAAGCGTAACAATAACAATAATTTAATGTACAATAATACATTTTTTTTTAGCCCTTCTCTCTTTATTTGACAAAACCTTGCTTTTGTTTTAATAAGCTATGATATTTCACATTAGCTGCTATACTCCATTTGAAATAAGATTAGACGTATAGATAAGCCTTTTTTACATTCCGTTCAACCGATTTTGAATTCTATTGCGTTGGTGGCATGACAAATAGCAGCCGCAGTAGATAGTTGGTATTGTGTAACTTTTTTTGCTTTTAATGCTATCCTTGTGCCTACGGTATGGAAGTCAAAATCGGTTGAACGGACTGTAAAAGGGTTTGTTTTAATGTCTAATCTTATTTCAAATGGGGTATAGGTGTTCTGGAACTAATTCTGATTTTCTTCTTTAAAATGTTTTGAATGCTTCTGATGGATATATAGTGATCTTATTGCTGATGTTCTTCAGAAAGGTCAGGTGCGTAGTACTCGCAACCAGCGTGCGTGTATGCATAAGCATAATCAGCCTATAATGTTCCCACTGCTGGGACACAGGCCTCCTCTCTGTGAGAGGGAGCGGGCCGTAATCCACCACGCGGGCCCAGTGCGGGTTGGTAGATGTCACATGTCTTCGAATTTTTGGTTCTAGGACATGCCGGTTTCCTTACGATGTTTTCCTTCACCGTTTTGAGCAGTGGCGATGAAATAATTTACACAAAGTAAAGCGCCTATCATGGTTCGAACCTACGACCTACAACTCGTTAGTCGTGGCCGTTACCACTGGGCCACTACTGCTCTTGCACCCTCTTGTGCGTGTATGAGCAGCTCCCTATTTGCGTAATACACGATCAATCACAATCTGAATCGGTTTGAAACAAATTTCTAATCCATTTCATCATAAGTTCGAAAAAAAATCTGTTCTACAACGTAAATAACGCAATTAATGTTGTTGAACTATCAAAATGACGTTACGCAAAAGGAGTATGTAAGGATCGTAGCAGGTGGTGTTCTGTAGTTTCTGCCTACCCAGTAGACGTATAACAATTTCAGAGGAAATAGGGTGAGTCCCCTCTCCATACAAACGCTCTCGCCTGTTTTCTCTCTGGTTTATGACCTTAGAGCAATGATTTTTTACAGTAAAATAAATATCAACTAGTTCTATGCCCCTATGTTTTCCGTTTTTATGATACATTATCTGTAGAAGCACTAGAACCCTCAGAAAATGTTCATAATTGCTTGTTTAGACCGCTGTCATCAGAGGCCTATTATATAAATTTGACAACTATTAATGAAAAAATAAAAACATAGAGGCACAGTAAATATCCTTCTTATTCCATTTAAAACATATATTTCAAATTGGTCCAATATTGGAGGAAAAAATAAACAAGAGCCGAACCTAAAATTATGACTTTTTGTATGGAGAAAAGACCGACCCTATTTCCTCTTGTTGTGAATGGCATCGAGATGTTCTACTGCTTCACTTACTCCTATAATTTTATAATGAGGCACAAAACCTTATAAGGTCTGAATTACCAACCTGGATTGAACCAAAATAACCGATCATGCAATTTTGCAACCCATCCCTAATAGTAGCAATTTCATAAAACTGTCATGTCTGACGGGCTTATTTTAAGAAGATATAATTATGCTGATGTCTACTTGTAAGACTGACTAGTTTAATATGTATATTCGAGCAATTTTGCAGCGGGATAAATAGCACTCGAACCGGTATATGTGCTGGTAGCTGTTAACAATAGTGAAGATCATACCGAGGTTGAAAGCGCACGAACCAATAGCAATATGCTAGGAAATATATTTTGAGTACCTACTAGCTTTTACCCGCGTGGAGGCCGGAAATTATTCCACTTCTTCTTCTTGTGCGGTTAGTGACTAACCTGGTGTCAGAGTTTTAAAGCCTCTCATAGGCCTCTGACTTGGCTTCACATACCATCGAGAAATATCTCTCTGGCATGTCGGTTTCCTCACGATGTTTTCCTTTACCGTTTTCAAAGCAAGTGATAATTATACAATACGCACATGAATCTGAAAAGTCAGAGATGCGTGCCTTGGGTTCGAACTCGAGACCTATGACTTGGCAGTTCGACGGTCACACCACGAGGCTATCACTGCTTTACTTATTTTACTGGAACTTATTACCGAGATCAAAAGAATCTTATGTCCTAACCCAGATCTACCTGTGTGCCAAATTTCATCGTTCCTTCCATCCGTTCAGCAGTTAAGACGTCAAAAAGATAACAGACAGACAAACAGACTTGAGTTACTTTCGCATTTATAATAGACTAACTGCGCCCCGCGGTTTCACCCGCATAAATCTTGATCCCGTGGGAATATTGGAATGAAAAGTATCCTATGTCCTTTTCCGGGTCATGATCTACCCATGTGCCAAATTTCATCCAAATCTGTTCAGCCGTTTTAGCGTGAAAGCGTAACAAAAAAAAAACAAGCAAAATCACTTTCGCATTTATAATATTAGCTAAGATAGTATGGAGGGATCGTTGTGTCTGTAGATGTACACAAACCTTTCCTATTTTACAATTACTGTCTTCATAATATTCTTGCGATAGGTCTTCCATAATGTCTGTCATAAATTTTAATTACACTAGAATTCTATGTCTAATTAGACTCTTAGAGCATTTAAATCAGTCCTTAGAACGACCATGCTGTCTGAAAAGATATCAATTTGATGAATATCTTCTTAGGAATTAAGTAATAGATTCCGTTCAAAAGCTTTCGAGTTTCATGAGCTGTAAATCTTTAAATTATGACTTCTTGCTTTTATGTAGACATGCATGGATAATATAAGCTTTGCGGGAATAAATTATCTGATGTTCTTTGAGAGACGGACAAGCAAGCGAGAAAAACTATGAAACGAGATACAAATTCATTGTATATTTATCATTAACTAGCTTCCGCCCGCGGTTCCGCCCGCGTGTTATTTCGATAAAAAGTAGCCTATGACCTTCCCTAGGATGCCATCCATCTCCTTGCCAAATTTTGTTGAAATCCGTTCAGTGGTTTAGGCGTGAAAAGGTAACATACAGACCGACAGAGTTACTTTAGAATTTATAATATTATAGTATGGATTCATGATTAATTCTTTGACATGCGTTGGTCCAGTAGTCACAAGCTCTACTGCTGAGCATGAGGTCCTGGATTCGATTCCCAGGTAGGGCAAGATGTTATTGGGGTTTTCTATCTGGAATTTCTCAATAACAGCCCGGAATCTTGATTTGGCAATAGGCTCGCCCCCAAACATGAGACTTAAACATAACTGGTGATATGTGAGTGTACTGTAGGTACACCTCTGCTCAATCCTTTGGGGAAACAAGGCGTGATATTATGATATGTTTTCTTTCTATGGAAAGGACTTTCATTGAACTACCTTTGGACTTCTACGAAAGAATCCCTCCCTCTCGCTCCTAATCTCTCCTTCTCGCTTTAATCCATCCAAAGGTTGTCTGTAAAAGATCGCTTTTAGCGCCACTTTTAGCGCCCATTGTGTCACCCTATGTTATATTTCTACATTTATATCTGTATTTTTTATGTACATAATAAAGACGAAGAAGATTCTATTCTAAAGAATATTGAAGTTTGCAACTGTCAACGAATAATAATGTCACCTCGAATGCTCAAATTAGCGGATCGTTGGATATCATCAAATGGATGTTTCATTTCCTTTGTAAACCAATACAACTTGCCGGGAAATTGTATGGAAACTTAAAACATTTCTTTAATACATTAATTTCCTTTAATACTATGATATGATTGAAATTTTTGTCATGTGTATGAGTTATCAGGGAAAGGATTCTCATCATTCCTTTGCTTCTCATCTCACTATACCATTTCCATTTTACGGTTATGCTTTTAAAAAGAATTTACTTTTACAAAGTTTTCAAATTACAGTGCTAATATGGATGGGAGGACAGTGTGGGCCTGTCAACAAGTACCAGGGGCCTTGAACCGGACTTTATCAGAATCATAATATATTATGAATCATCGTTAAATGTCACATACTGACAATTCATAATATGATCTGCGTGTAATTCTTATTACGAAATAATTTATCTGTTTGACAGTTTTCTATGAGGATTCGTAAAATGGTCGACAAATTATGAATTGCTTTTATGTCAAATTAGAGGAATTGCAAATGACAGCTGGGATTCAGGAAATAAACAGCTTCTAGAAGAATCGCTAATGTGGCCGATTTAGGCCCCCAGGTTCTTAACAAAATAGAAAATGTGGGTCTGTAGGTAACCTCTAATTCCTTCACCATGTTTCCAAGGTTACCCACGGCAAGTGGAAAGTAGTTCCTTAGCCCCAATCCCTCCACAAACACAAACTACCCCACCTGTCCTGCTCCCAATCCACATCCTATCCACAAAACACAATTCAACTCATGCGCATCGATCAAGATGACAGCTTATGTGTTACGGATGACCATATCTTTTATGTGCGTTTTTATTCGATTGCCGTCGTTCGATCCGGGTTTATGTTCAACTGAGATCCGGCTGAGATCTGAGATCTGTGATCTAGAAGCAGTGACGAACGATTATTGATCTGTTAATGAGCTGTATTTTGATGTGCTGTGGTTGGATATTGGATATTATGTGGATGTTATAGAGTATGCTATGTGAAGTGGTATGTTTGATCTCAGTTAATTGACTCAAGCGTGACTTTGCGGAAATCCATTATGAAATACAATAGACGTTGATATATTTAGTAACCTATTCCGCTTAACTATTCTTCAAGAGTCATAAAAAACCCTGTAAGAAATCGACACGTGTTTCACCTCTCAACGAGGCATCCTCAGAATGACGATTGACCAGTTGCAAACCAGAACACGACTCACGTGTTGCCACACCGAGCGCTGGAAGCAGAGCACTGCTATCTGAACTGTTCTCTGCTGTTGTATTTTATGTTAGATCTTAAGAATGCCTGTAATGTGACATTATTAATTATTTATGGTAGGGTCTACAATACCTGACTGAATCATGTTAATATGATGAAGAATTAATTTTAGGAATTTATGTTATTTATCAATGGCTCATCCAATGATCGCTGATATCTCTAGTCGTTCTGTTCTCTCTCGCTATGTAACTCAACATCTTTTTTCTTTTTTAGGGTTCTGTACCCAAAGGGCAAAACGGGACCCTATTATTAAGACTCCGCTGTCCGTCCGTCTGTCTGTCTGTCCGTCTGTCACCAGGCTGTATCTCATGAACCGTGATAGTAAGACGTGACATTTCTGTTGGCGCTATAACAACATATCAGAAACACAAAAACAATAAAAATAGAATAAAATAAATATTTAATACAACATACATGTTTTTTTTGCCGTTTTATAGATAATGGTATGTATGGAACCCTTCGTGCGCGAGTCCGACTCGCACTTGGCTAGTTTTTTCATTATTTCTTTATCGTATCGTCTATCCACCATGACGTGACATTGTTAATCGAAAACCATGACCCTTTTTCTCTCATTTCAATTATACTTATCAATTTTGGCCTAGCAAGATCGTTTCTTCGGTTCTTTTTCTACCATGATCATGTTGCAGTCATTAGATTTTTCCTTTTTCTAAAAAGTACATTTCGTCATCTCGATATACCTATAGAGTATAGACTGTAGTGGCTTCTAGTCCAGTAACATCTTTTTGATACCGATAGCGGTCATCAGTTCATCGTAACCTTGACTTTTAAACCGTACCGCGATACTTTCGTTTACCTAACTATTCGGCAATATTTGTCTCGACATTTTGTATTTAAATCATTTAAATCCATTTATGAACTAATGACTTCAGCAATATTTAAATAATATTAGGCCCAAAAAAGGTTGGCTCGTGGTTTTAAGTCGTCTCATGGTTTTTCAATTAGGAAATTCTCAAAAGCCACCCAAAGACAGGAGTTTTGCCCAGTTGATGGCAATAGGCTTGTTCTATTTTAAGGGATTTAAGTAAAACATTATAATGTGTGCGAAATGTGGGTGCACTTTACACTATACTTGCCTGACACGGTACAGCCTTGATATTTCTTTATTTGAGGGAAAAAACCAACTGTCAGATCCTCATTCACAGTTAAAAACAGCGGGGTGTAGAGAATGTGGGTAGTTGCGCGGCTTGTCTGACTGAGGCTCGTAAATCTAGTCGCGTGCGCAGATGTCATTACCGCAGACATCTTATAGTAAAAGTTTTATACAATCCGTATATATGTAACTCTGTGGAAGAGTTTGTGATGTATTTTTAAGTTATTTAAAGACGTATTAATTGTTGTAGAGCTTATTTTAAAAATACGTGCAAGGAAGCACTAACATTTTAGCCATTTTGCCAAACAAACAACAATGTTTTTGAGAAATTTTTCTGCTTTTGAGGCACAAATACTTTGAAGGTCCAAACCCGTTTAAAGACTTTTTAATTTCGATTTTAAAGTCGATACATACAATTCCCGATAAAATATAATTATCTTCATAAAAAAACTCTTTTTCCTCATTTGTCTTCATATACACCCGCGGATACAATGGATCACTCTGATCAGAATCTACATAATAACAAGGCACCAACAGGAAAAAATCCATTCCCATAAAAATAATGTCAGACACAAACAAGAGCTTCCTCTCGTGTAGAAGATAGAGCCATAGAGTTGACCATAGAGCTATATAGAGCTATAAATACTCTCTATTAGCTATAACATTGTGGTGGCTGTCTCGGAGACACGATGTTGCATTTCCTGCCGATATAAATAAGTACCTGTGAGGACTAAGGAAGTGGTGGAGTCGCAAGGTTAAAAAAAATAAAAAAACAAGAGAAGGTTTTAAAGTCAAAAGTAAAAACTATTCAGGTAAACAAGGACCTTCAAACGAGGAAGAATAAACTAATTAATCTAAGCTAATGCGAAAAAACCGGAGAAAAAACAGGCATGTCCTAGAACCAAAAATTCTAAAATATATATGTCATCCACCAACTCGCACTTGGCCCATACAGGCCTCTTACAGAGAGGAACATTATACGTTGATTATGCTAATGCAAAAAATAAATAAAATATTTCTAACTAATAACAGATTTTTAACAGATGGTAGCCCATTAAAATGACACTTTAATTAAAACAAGAATTATCTATAGAGCATAATAAAAAAATATAGAAATTGAATTAAGAACCTTTTACTTACTAGATAAATTTCAACCACATTCATTCTTAATCTAAAAAGCATAAACTAAAAGTTTTTTTTTATAGGAGGTTCGTTTTTTTTTTTTTTTTTTTAAATTTGCCCCATACTAGGAATTTCTTCCTGTATCGTAGGTGCGTTTACAAACATAGAAACTCACATACACTAACACCCAGACCCGGAACAACTACTTGCAGATCATAGAAATATTTGTTCCGTGCGGGGATCGAACCCGCGACACGTTGCGCTGCCGTCCATCGTGCAAAGCCAAAGTGCGATTAAAAACGAGCAGCTCGGTCGCGTGACCTTAACGTCAATTTCTGTATTAATTAGAATGCTCATAATCACTAATTTAAATTATTGTTTACAAAACTAGACTGTTTTATGTTTTATCTTCTTCATTTCCTGAACCACAAACACAACTAATTTCGCTATTACAACAAAATTATCAAAATATTCCTCAACTTACAAAGTAAGAAAATCATTACATATTATCCACATTACTACTTAGACATAACACATGATGCTATCTAAAAACTTAGCTTTATGTCATACATGCAACTTTATATAACTTGTAATGTGGAAGTCTCCATATCTTTCCTGTTCGTCTTGGGTCGTCGCTCCGCCGTCGGTTGCATAATAATGTCCCCAAGGGTTAGGTTTACCATGCAAGGATGTCTGCACGGGGTAAATGATCCTTGATGTCATAATACTTATTATTGCCACAAGTGGAATCCTCAGAGGGAAAGGCAGTTTTATTATTAGGTAGTCATCATAATCAGCCTATAACGTTCCCACTGCTGGGACACAGGCCTCCTCTCTGTGAGAGGGAGCGGGTCGTAATCAACTACGCGGGCCCAGTGCGGGTTGGTGGATGTCACATGTCTTCGAATTTTTGGTTCTAGGACATGCCGGTTTCCTCACGATGTTTTCCTTCACCGTTTTGAGAGCTGTGGTGATGAAATAATTTACACAAAGTAAAGCGCCTGTCAGGGTTCGAAACTTCGACCTACAAGTCGTCAGTAGCGGCCGTTACCACTGGGCCAACACTGCTCACCTATTTATGAGGTAGTATGCTGTCAAGATTTTTTTCGTCTTCCATATACCACTATCAGCCGTCACTTCAGTATTAATGGGGGTGTGATCTGAATTCTGAAAGATAGAATATGTTAGAATTCTTAAAGTCACGCAAAGGGCAATGGAGAGGGCTATGCTTGGAGTTTCCCTTCATGATCGAATCAGAAATACAGAGACCCGTAAGTAGGAGAACCAAGGCAACCGACATATACCGAAAAATTGCCAAACTTAAGTGGCAGTGGGCAGAGCACATTGCTCGCAGAACAGATGGCCGATGGGGCCGAAAGGTTGTAGTGACTGCGTACCGGAAGACGTAGCGTTGTAATTCCTGATAATGGTGATGATCTGAATTCTGAGCGATCACAAAAATTAAACAGCTTCTACAGTTACGATATAGATACTCAAATATCCGTGTTACTGGTCTGGCTGATATTATAGTTAGTCGTGACCCATTCTTCTGGTAATTCTTTTTGACTTTTCTAGCACTTTCCAGTAGCCAAACTCTCCCTCTAATATTTCAATTCCTTACTCTTTATTTTTACCCTTTATGATGAAAAGATCTTATTCCTTATGTGCAATGTTCACCTTACATTTTGATGATGAGATCCGGATTCAAACATCGTAAAATCAACTTATGTATTGTATGATTCTGACTTTCCTGGTCGCTGAGATGAGGGCATTTGTAAAACAATAGCTGTTACCGGTAAAGTGTCGAGTTCTGCGAGTTCAATAGTGCAATGTGATCTTAATGACATATTGTCTGCTCAAACAAAGGCTGTTGTGACTGCTCCGGGTCCAATTGAACTGATTGAACTATCATATTACAGGATACAATGAAGTGTTGTTGGAATGGGATCTTGTGTTCATTGATGATCAGTAAACGGAGGAAGAGCTTTGTATTTGTTCACCAGATGCCTAGATGGCATCTGGATAAAAGTGTCTTTAAATTCTTTCATTTCTTTGATATATTAACTATTTCTACAACAGATGCTTTTGTTGTAGTGGCTTCTTAAATGCACTCATTAAGAGAAATAAGAGAGAGATGATTTATGCCATTCTAATACCAACAACTAATATCACTGGTATTTGTTAAAACTCATTTATACTGACTGTACCTTATATCTTTGAACTTGTTTTGGTATTAGTTTAAACAATGGTATCCGTTCGGTATACAAAATAAATATGAGTTTCAACAAATACCAGTAGTATTAGTTTTTGGTATTAGAATGGAATAAATCAGAGAGATAACAGAGTTAGTAATTTTAATGTCTAACACTTATGTGTCCACAACCCATCTCACCATAGCCCGGCCCTATAACATAACTGACATATTTGTCAAATTACATCATTGTCACATTTTCACGACAAGTACAAAGATTGGCCGCCATGGCCGAAATACATTCTGGAGGACTATTTTATTAATAAACTAGAAAACTATGAATAAAACTTACATAATTGTCGCAAGGTCACCTGTCGCCAGTGAGTTTTATGTTAAGCGACGATGAGGTCGACGATGCACATACTCGACACACTTTTGGTAGTTGCCAATGCACGCTGACTCTGTTTAAAAGACTTGTAGTTATTATCGGAAAATGCATACCCAATAATGCATTCTCTCTGTATGCAAGTAATAATAATAAATTATTCCTCTCTTAGCTTTGCATATTTAAATCGTGATAGCTATTTTACTGTTTTACTCATGAATTTCTATTATTCTTTTAACGTTGACACAGTTTCATGACTTTATCAAACACGAAAATTCAGATCAGTAATTAAATCTGTTTGATCAAGGGTACGATGGTAACCCTACTGACTGGTCGTCGTGGCGTTCGCCAGCGATCGATTTACGACTAGCCAGTAACGTGTTCGCAATATTATGAAATATCTATAAATACACACTACTCTATTGACAGATTACATGTACGAGCTTCATTTCTTTCAAATGGTTTTTAAATAGCCGTATGTGAGTGTAATGAAAGGCTTTGATAATAAACTCTTTACAGATTAGCAAAAAGGAACCAATACTCTTAAGTAATCCGTACTCCGGAAACCGTAGGCTACGGTACATGACACCAATCTGGGTCACCAGCCAACCTAACGACGCGACTTACAGTGACTAGACATATTTTGACAAGTTTTGTATAGACTTATCGACAAAATGTGACACAATGTCTTACCTTCTTAAATTCTGATCTTGCCTATGTGTCTTTTTGTTGGTCTATGTGGAGTTCTTCAGCATGCCCTGAGGGCCTAGACCAGTGGCAATTGCTTTCAAAGCGTTTCTTACTTCTACAATGAGTTTCAACAGGGGCTTATGTCAATACAATACATTTTGACTTACATCATCGTGTTCGATGATAAAGAGCTCCCCAGGCCCTCAGATTCCATGTTACTTGTGGTCTGTACAAATTGTTTCACTCTTCCATTCTCCCAGCCTGTCATCCGTCACCATTTATCATTCCCTTTTCCTTCGTATCCCTCACACAATTTTCATATATATTATTTTCTTGGGTTTTTGAAAAGAAATACCTCTCATTAAATAAAAACAAAGAAATATGAGTTTTGAATGAAGACTTAAGCCTTACCACAAAAACTTAGACACTTAGTTCAACGCGTGTCTAATGTCAGTTTTATGTCAAACTCCATACAGAAATGTCATGTTTAAAAGGTGTTTAGGCTAAACAACTGATAAACACGGATTTGTGTATATTTTCTCAAGCACTATAACAAAAACATTATGTTAAATAGTCACGTTGTTATCGACAATATCTGCGACACATATCACGCTCATTGTGACAGTTATTTGGTCAGTGAGCTGTCATAAATTCATAATGTTATTGAATCATCATTTCCGCGACCTGAATGCTAATGAGGATACATAAAAATGTTTGTTGTTTGTTTTGTCTGTGGTATTATTCCATTGAGTCTTTCTCGAAGTGAAGGGTGTTTAGTTTATGTAAGATTTGAATCTAGAGTTCCATCTTGGATTGCCTGCCTTTTTTATTAGCCCATTTGCTTTTCCACTCCTGCGCAAGGGACTACTCAATTTTTTCAATTTATGTTTATATTGCGCTTTTTTTCGTCCATTCTTAAAAAAGGACGATGCCGTCAAAATGTAGGGAACAGCCCTACATTTTGACGACCTATGCGAACATAAATGTAGGGAACAGCAGTTTTTTTTTATATACCTTTTTTAAGAATGGACGATTTGATTTCAGGGTTGGTCCCATAATGAAAGTTGTTCATAATAATGTGTACAATGACCCCTTAAGAGATTTCGTGTATGAAAAGATACACCTTATATATTCTTCTACCTATGTCAGGATTGTCAGGGCTACAGTCCTGTGCTATACTGGTAAGCTCTTTGTCCGTCATGGGGCAGACAGGCAGACATGTCCCATTTAGACTGGACTCTTTTAAGTCACCTTATGCATCAAGATGTTAAACTGCGAAATATACGATTATAAAGTAATTTTTTTAAAAGTCTTGGACTCATGTCTTGTAGATTAACACTGTGGCGGCATCTACATCGCCACATGCGAACTACGCATCAAAGACCTGACGTCACACAAAAATCCTGATGTCACATAAATCCTGCATCGCGCAATTAGAGTTTACCGCGCGATAGACATATAAGATTCCGACATCAATCGTTGGGCAGTTGCCCGCCAGACACAACTCCCGTCTAGTCGGAGGATCCTCCCATTTCAATAGAAGATGAGAGAACTTTACAACCTGTTCCTCATACCTCTAAAACACCATAAAATCCCTTTTTTTTTGTAATATTATTTTAATAACACATTTTTATTAGGTTGTCTAGCACTTAGTATTGCAATCCGCAGTAAGACCGCCCACAATGCTAATAATACTCATAAATTTTTTAATGATTTCTTTGGTCTAGAATTAGTATAAAATAAAGAATTAAGATCTTTCCATCTATGAAATATGTACTTTAGTACTAAAACCTCTTCTCAACCATAAAGAAAGACGGACCATAAACAAGAAAATTATGAATGCACTATAACTATCTCTGCTTCCGAGTAGGACCGGTTATTAACTGGGGTGGAGATGTCGTTTATCATTATTAGCTATAACATTATTACTTATGACGCAATTATTATGCTTTGGATATAATAATTATTAGATGACTTTCATTCCATACTAATAGGAGATAGGCAAGAATTCTTGAATATTTTACAGGCGTGTAAAAGCACGTTAATCCGTTGGTCCCGGCTGTCATTCGAGGATCTTTGACAGTCGTTACGGGTCGTCAGAACCAAGGGGTATCGTAATACTTAGTTACTGGGTTGTGGAGGTCAGTTGCTCCGTGTAAAATACTGGTATTCAGCTGCATCCAGTTAGACTGGAAGTTGATCCCAACATAGTTGGGAAAAGGCTAGGCAGATTGATTGATTGATCTAATGTATTCCCATCCCATGCAGCAGGACTGTTCATACTCCGCTGTTAACTTTTTAAATGATCAAATAACTCGGTGAGTTAATTCTAGTCGGTATAGAGATGCTCCTCTTATTAAAACATACATAACATTTAATGTTGTTATCAGACCGTGTTAGACCAAACCGAGATAGCACGTGGCGTTACGCATCCGTACACGGATCCAGTACTGTTTTGCACAAATACTTCTTTTAACGTATTTATGGCAATCTTAGTCACAGTTATCATCATGCTACAAATCAAATATGTATTTATGCATATCATGTCAGCCGCATGCCTAACGACTGCTGGGTAACAGTCTCCACATGGTGCCTGAGGATGGACGGCGCCGCCGAGGCCGGCCCAAGAAGAGGTGGCGAGACGATTTAGACGTACCGCAAGGGTTGGATCGAGTTGGCCCTGGAACAGGATGTTTGGAAAGCTTTGGGGGAGGCCTTTACCCAGCTGTGGGACAGTGTGGGCTAACATAATGAATGGAACAAAAAAATGCATAGAGGATGATTCCCACCAAACGACTCGCATCGCATCGAATCGGAATGGATTTTACAATCTTTAAAAGATATTAAATCGTGTACACAGTATTTAATGTCTATATTACCAAAGCCGCGCACAGCAGCTTGACTGCGGGCGTTTTTCGTGAAACGCGATCGTCAGATATCGTCTTTCCCAATACGATGTGATGCGAGCCGTTTGGGAGAAATAAAAAATATAATTATCATCCTTAAATGGTTAACATTCCGACTAATTATTCCATTATCTATTAGATTATAATATGAATACAGTTAATCTTTCACTATGCTATAATTTATAAAGTTATTGGAAAAACTAGCTTTAGCCGCGACTCCGTCCGTATCGAAGTTTGAAAGCAAAAATTCGATGATACGCGTTGATGTCTTTAGTTTGAACAACATTTTATAAAAATCATTTATCTTAAAAAGCTGTTTTATCCCTTCCCTAGTTACTTAGGTGTATCGACATAGTTTAAGTAAGTATTGACAAACCAATTTGATTATTCCAAAAAAAAAAAATCGATTTATATTTTTTTCTGTTTAATTTTTATTATTTCTCAAGTAACTAAGCTAGCAATACTTCCGAATGAATCCGCTGGATGCGAGAAGCACAGAACAGGTCAAAGTGGCGGTGCTTGGAGTAGGCCTATGTCCAGCAGTGGACGTCTGACGGTTGAAATGATGATAATGATGATGAATTAAGCATCATAACGTTAATTCAACGCTTAAACGTCACACACATCTCTCATTAATAATAATTGTTAGTTATCATAGCCACCCTAAGCTGCTAGTTTCTCTCGTAAACTATAGATTCAATGATAATGCGTCACGTTAAAGTTAATTAACTTAGCGTCATGCTCCAAATGGCTGCCATGGTGGAAATTAAAAAATAAACAGCTGACTGTCATCTTGTGAAAGTTGTGTAGTACTTGCCAAAGGTAAATAAGCATTCCGGTTTATTTATTATAGATATTTTTTTGGAAGTAAAGCTTAATGAAAATTTAAAAAAAAAAATCGATTTAGCGTCCTCTTCCGATTTTCTTTTGATCGAGTTAAGTTTTCGATAATGTGTTTTGAACCACAAATATACGAAGTACATATAGTAAAACTACTTTTTTGTGACTTTGCATAATCAGCCTATAATGTTCCTACTGCTGGGACACAGGCCTCCTCTCTGTGAGAGGGAGCGGGCCGTAATCATCCACGCGGGCCTAGTGCGGGTTGGTAGATGTCACATGTCTTCGAACTTTTTGGTTCTAGGACATGCCGGTTTCCTCCCGATGTTTTCCTTCACCGTTTTGAGTGCAGTGGCGATGAAATAATTTACACAAAGTAAAGCGCCTGCCAGGGTTCGAACCTACGACCTACAACTCGTAAGTCGTGGCCGTTACTACTGGGCCACCACTGCTCTCGTTTGTGGCTTTATACAATCACTATTTGTTTGTTTATTATTGAATCAGAGTGATGTAAAATTGGGAATACCTGACCTTAAAACGAAATAAACAATTAACTAAAATATGTCGTTGAAAATTTCCTCCGAATCTCTGTCGGCTGGTTTAGTACCCAAGAGACTGGAAGCATTGCCACATTGTATGGCAATGCATAGCCTCTGACAAAGGTTAAAGCCAGCCCTTGGGTCACGGGAAGTATCAACCAGCCGTTTGGAGAAATTCTTTGAACAAACCCATGAGGCGGGTTTCAACCCCAAACGGCTCGAAAATATAGTTACCAAAAAAAAACATGTTTCTTTAAACAAAAGCACGTAATCTCCCACTAGAAAACACACAGATGGACAATAAACTAAAGACATTATTACACAAAAACATCTATCAATATCACCAGGGTATAATAAGCGAGTAGTATAAGATATAGCGTCGAAAGAGAAAGGTGGCATCGCTGAGACAGGCCGAATTCCACCGCGGTTTACAGAGCGCGACCGACTTGTGGTTAGCTTAACTTTAACCGACATACAAGGGTTACGGTTAAAACTTGTTTAAGGTTTTTAGTAAAGGAAGAGTAAAATACTAAAATAATCATTCTTCTGCCCACATCGCATTTATTTGTGGTCAGCGCAAAATGTCTTTTTCTTGCATACTTCTCTATTAGTCGTCATCTCGGTAGTCTGTCCCTTTCATACAGTCTATGCATAGTTTCTTTAGTCTTTCCTTTTTTTTTAGAGGAAATCTTAATATGACTTCTCCCGCTCTGGGCGGAGTGGGAGGGCGTGTCAGACTTTTACTGACTAAAACCCACCGGTATTCCTTCAGTTGCCTGTTGCCAAGGGCCCCGGTATCCCTTTCGGACTTTCCCGCAATTCTGGCAGGCATCGGCCCTAGCGGACCCCGTCATTTGGTATTCCCCTACTTTTATAATAGAATACTAAAATCAGTGTTTGATAACAAGTGATGGATTGTGTTTTTAGGTTCATTGCTAAATCTGCTTTAGTATTAGGTACTTAAAGTAAAAGACCACGAAATTCAAAATTGATTTGCAAAAACGGAAAAAAAATGGAATTCCGCTGGCTACATCGAAGGAATCACCATGACGTGCTATAGTAGATTTTTACAAAATCTCAACATCAAATTCTCAATTCAGAAACCAGGTGTTAAAATAACTAATGACAGTCATCACGTATGATGTGGTAAAAACATTTTCCAGTCAGCAATGTGTTAGTGAGGCTGATTATTAATGATCTTGGACAAGCACCTACCTTGAAAGTTTTTTGTAGTATGGAAATTCTGTTAGATATTATTATTATCTTCCTTGTGTGGAAAGTGATGGATTATTTACTACTGCTATCAACTAAATCTACACCCTGATCCTGATCCTCAGCACACGTGGAGTGTCTCCAAGATACTCAGTCGAACCCTCTTCAGTCGCTCCCTTGCCACCTTTCCCACGCCTATATCATGGTTCTTAGGAAAATTCTCTACGCTCTAGAGAATTTCCAAATACCAAGGAATTTACTTACGCATTGTTTAAAGAAAAGAACTGCCTCGTTGGTCTACTGTTCGCAAGCACTTCTGCTGAGAATCAGGTCCTGGATTCGATTCCCAGAGAGCCTAGACAAGTGACAATCGCTTCGAAAGCGTTTCGTATTTTTACAACGACTTTCAACAAGAATGACATAAGCTTTTCGATAGCTAGCTAACGATGATGGAAATTTTTGAAAATTCATTTTTGCCTTTTCCATCATCGTTATCGCTGATAGAATGTCCCTTTGTCTAGGGTCACAGACCAAGTATTATTGGGTTTTTCTATCTAGAATTTCTCAGTGGCAGCCTGGAGTCTGGATTTGTGCCCGGTTGATGGCAATAGGCTCGCCCCCTGTTACATGGGGCTTAAACATAACTGGCGAAATGTTGCTGTACTAGAGGTGCATCTCTGCTTACCTTTCGAGAAATACAGGCGTCATGTTATCTTGTTTAAAAAGGAATTGAAATCAAGAATTGTAAATACATAATATTGGTTTTTTTGACGATGTGATCATACTCAATTCGGCAACCATTTTACTGTTATGTTTATGAATATTTATGACAGAATGTATTTTTAATAAATTATGTTGCACTGCATAACAAATTGCAGCTTGCGGTTGTTGTAATTACTGACGAAGCACATAATAGATATTATTTTGCAATTAAAAATACAAACAGTGGGGTGATGCATCTTTTTTTAGAAAATAAACAAGCGACTTTGTTTTGTACTATTTATACTATTATGTAGTATTATACAATTTATACTGTATGTATGCATATACATAGAATAGATACAAAAAAAAACAATTGACAGTCTTGATATTAAATTTTCCAATTCCATCTGTTTTCAAACATTGCTATTCCTCGAATTGTAGTTTTGGTTAAACGTGTAATTGATTTACTCTTGAGTAATTAGCGCTTTATTCCGAAAAAAGAAAATAAAAAAGAAAGAAAATAAGTTTATTTGCGGCAAACATGACGCTAAGAAAGGACAAATATAATAAAATTAAAATAACCAGTTGCGGGAAAATATGCGTCACATTCACGCAAAACGGCCATCACTCAGCATAATGCTGCGACCCTATGCGAGACAGAGCCCCAGCGCTGGTTTTCAGTGACAGCCGGCGTTGACGTCATGACGAAAATGAAAATTATTCCTGTTTGGTCGAATAAGCCCTAAGAGGGATGTATGGTGTTACGCGAATGGATAGAATAAGAAATGAGTACATAAGAGAGAGAAGTCTGAAAGTCACCGATGACTGAAAAGTTGTGCGGGAATCGGTTGTCATTGTATGGGCATGTGATGTAGAGGAATGAGGAAAATGTCGTAAGGAAGGGAGAAGAGTAAGGGACTCTTATCCTTTCCTCACGGTCAAAGAAATGATGGATGGACTGTGTCAAAGATGATATGGCAAGAAAGGGGGTGACTACCGAGATGACGGCTAATAAAGAAGTATAGAAAAAAAGACATGTTCCGCCGACCCCAATGAAATTGATAAGGACAAGAGGTTTCAAATATTAAGAAGGTGATATTATTGGGTCTAATTATATTTCGTTTAGCTAATCACTACTTCTCATTTAATTTAACAGCATATATCCTGATCTTCTTAAATAGGCTTTCCGAAACCGGGAAAACAATTAGACTCAAGTGCTAAATACCAATAATAATAACTAAGTCTCAGATAGATTAGAATGGAAGCTAAGACAAGGAAAAGGCTAGACTGATGAAATATGTCATAACTGCAGTCGCCGGTCATTTCCTGACTTTCACCGGTCAATCTAGGTAGAGTAGTCAGTCGACAATTCATTACAATACTCTATTACGCCATAATATGTTGTTACCTTACCATATATAAGGTCCTATTAAAATAGAGAGACAAACTTTTATAAATCATTAACTTTTATAAATCATTCAGACCACCAAAATATCGGTTATACACTAAAAATGTTGGTTACCTACTAGGGTTGAGGCGTATTTATCGTAACAGATAGAAATAACAGATATTAAAAAAAAACAAGCGCGAGTGCAAGTACCTACCCATAATGGATGTGTTTATTCTAGTGTGCACGCAATTAATTTTTTTGGTCAAAATAAAATCAATTTTATCAGTGTTTTTTTGCTTGGATATCTTTGGTTAGACGTACTGAACGCTGTGTTAAAAGGAGAATGTTACTATATGGGTTGCGTCCCAACCCTTGTAACAAGTTGCGACTAGTATATACATCTTCATTTAGTCTTTTTTATGATTAAAAATCCAAGTTTTTATTACAGTTGCGTGCAGGTCAAAAGTTAGGGGAAGGTTATGGGGCTCCAAGTAAAAAAAGGTTTTTTGTACTAAATAATGCTGTAATAATTTTTATGGTATTATTTAATTCATACTATGGCAGCTAAGTCGAAATCGAGGGCGAACATGGTGTTATTGAACATTCAAAAATTAAGTTAGGTTAGGTTAGCTTCGACAGTGATGTAATTATGCCATGTGAAAGCTTTTGGGGTATTATTTCATTCATATTATGGCACCTAAGTCAAATCGGGGGCGAACATGGAGTTTTTAAACATTTAAAAAAAATATTGGCAGTAGGTTAGGTTAGGTTCAACAGTGATGAAACTAATGCCATGTGAAAACTTTTGGGGTATTATTTAATTTATACTAGGGCAGCTAAGTCGACATCGGGCGCGAACATGGTATTTTTGAACATTCCAAAATATTCAAAACATTCACAAGTAATTCATATTCTAACAACCCGTGCGAAGCAGCGGCGGGTCGCTAGTTCATACTTAAAAAGGGTACCTACATATCTACATGGGCATAATCTAACCTAACATAACCTAACGTAGCCTATTTTTTTTTTTTTCCCTGGGAACCGTAGCCTATACTTACCTAACATAGCCTAACCTAGTTTTTTACATTTTTTAATGTTCCAATACAATTTCCCTGCAAGAGATACAGAGTTATGCCCATACAAAAAAAAAAGACACTCATTGAGATCCATCATATGATATAGGTAGAAAAGTGTTACAACACTTGGGACGAACCCGCCCATTCTTCTTATTCCATCTATTTTAATGGGACCTTATTTAAGTAGTTATTCAGACGATTTATTTTGCTTTCAAACTTCAACACTAGTCAACCCGCACCCTAATTGCGTCACACGATCAATCTGAATTGGAATCGTTTTGAAACAAATGTAGACATTTGTTTCAAAACGATCCATTGCTTCATAAGTTCGAAAAACAAATCTGCTCAACAACAAAAATAACGCAATGAATGTAAACGAAACGAAAACGTTATTTACATTGCTGAGCAGACAAACATATATGAAGCCAAGAATTAGTGATGTCCTTCAAAATGTTTCTGGTATGTTATGCAACCGACCAGCAGGTCGGGACGATGTTTTTCTAACATATCTATACCCCATTTGAAATAAGATTAGACATTTAAATAAACCTTTTTTACAATCCGTTCAACCGATTTTGACTTCTATTGCGTTGGTAGCATGACAAATGGCAGCTGCTGTAAATAGTTGGTATTGTGTAAACTTTTTTGCTTTTAATGCCATCCTTATGCTTACGGTATAGAAGTCAAAATCGGTTGAACGGACTGTATAAAGGTTTGTTTGAATGTCTAATCTTATTTCAAATGGAGTATAGGTAAGGATAACATATTGAACATTTTATTTTTTAAAGTTACTCATAAAAAATCTTGCCGGTTCTTGGGAAACGAAGAATAAGTTTCTTTGTCTGGTCTATGTGAAAATAAACCTTTGAAACCTATATTTAAATAATATTTCTCTCATACTTATAACCGCTACTGATAGGTAATGCTAAGCTCGTCGATCTAAATTCTGAGCTCGCACAATGTATCTCAGATTGCCATCGGCAAGGATCACAGTTTGTTTAATACCTTATGTCATATACCTACAATCTATGCAAATAAATAAACTATACTTAACTTTACTTCACGCTAAGAAACAGAGCTTTTGGAGAAAATAAAAAAAAAAACTGAAAATACATGTTCAGTGACACGGGCTGCGTGTTGTCCATCAGACAAGAATAGAGGAATAGGTGTTACGCCATATGTAAACAGATATTCAAGTATAGTTATGACAAAAGGTCATAAACGAACTCTCACTTACTGTGAAAGTAAATGCGTTTTATTTGATCTTCGCGTGATTTGACAATACTCTTGTCACGTTATCGAAAGGTAGAAAAGGTACACTTCATTGAATTATTGTAATGTTATAAAGTTGATTCAGCGTTTCTTTTTTTATTTAATTCACAAAATCTTAGTTTTAGTACATAATTCATCAGAAGTTATAGTTTAATTAAACACAAAATAATTTGATGCATGAGAGATATATATTATATACCGATATACGATACCTGAATGTAGTCTATCTGCATATCTGCACAAGTATTCGAACTAAGTATTTTGCGATACTCATACTAGGTGGACCTAGTATATTTGTCGGGTACGGCACACCTCTATCACATGGGCTTCTTCAACTACCTTTGGCCGGAGTGCTGGAGAACTTGCGCAGTTCGTCACGCTCCCACGGCCAGGTGGTCCTCAGGACCTTCATGACCATGGTCTGAACTAGGATAGTATAGAATAGAATACTCTTTATTATGTACACCATAAAAATTACAGATATACAGATAGAGATTTTACATAGGGTGACACGATGGGCGGTCTTATCGCTAAAAGTGTCAAAGTCAAAGTCAAAGCATTTTTTTTTTTTTTTAAACCTTGCCCCACGCTAGGAATTTCTTCCTGTATCGTGGGTGCGTTTACAAACATAGAAACTCACATACACTAACACCCAGACCCGGAACAACTACTTGCAGATCATACAAATATTTGTTCCGTGCGGGAATCGAACCCACGGCACGTTGCGCAGCAGTCCATCGCTCAGCCACTGCGCCAACCGTGGCGTCAAATAGGCACTTTTGAACGTCAAAAAAACTAAGAAATAGAACTGATTCTAGTTGCCCCTTCCAAAAGGTAGTTTTCGTATGGAGAAGAATGGGCAAGAAACTCCACCGTTACTCTTTAAAAAAAAATGGTTTACAATATTTTGTATACATCAATTATAATTACATGTGAATACGATGCACCTAGAATACGATTACTGTACCACAAATTGTAAAAAGAATTAAAAAAGGAGCAATGACAAATAAATTGATTAATAAAATTATGTGATAGATACATGGTGCTCACACATTTACAAATATTGTAAAAGTAGGTAGTGATTTTTTACAGACAACCTTTGGATGGACCAACCTTTAGAAGCGAGAGGTTATCCGGTGCGGTGAAGTATGACCCTGACGGCCCTAAACTTATCGCAGATCTTTCCAATAGTTTGTATGGAGATGGGACCGACCCCATTTCCTCGATCGTTAAATTTTTACCAGAGGTAGAAAAGCATATCTCGTGATTTTCGTATACTCGTGATGACACGAGGATAGTTACCTCATCGGTATCTTATGTCCAAGTATTATTGTTTTTTCGCATGGCTACCCCCCATTAATTGAACCTTCTGCGACTCTCTATTTTTGATGTTACTTTCCAAAATGTAAGTACTTATTGTCACTTTATTGTGATATAATAGTATTGCCAGTCGATAATAATATTGCCTTACGATGGAAACCATAGAATACATACCTAAAGAAAGAGGAAATAATCTCCACTGCGCGCCGTCACCAGCTGGCGAGGCACAGCTTACATCTCCGCTTTGATTGTGCCATATAATTAGTGTCCGACCGAAACCGAAACTGAATTTCGGCAACAGTCTCAGTTTCAGCCGAAACCGAAACCGAAACCGAAACTTCCTTACAAGGATCATGTTTTGAAGGATAAAATAAAGAAAACGTTATTATAATCAGTCAGTCTTTATTTTTATCTTTAAATCACAACAAACAAAACGAACTGCAAACACTAGCCAGTCACGACATGATTAGGCACGTGGACGCGGCAAAATGTCTTCGTCGCTTACTCGCTTGGATGGAATTTAACGCGCCGAACATGACCGATCACAGCGCGAGAACTCCCGAATGCAGATTCGGTTTCGGTCGTAGTTTCGCCAGGTTTGCCGCCGAAACCGAAACTAAACTCGTTTTTATGCCGAAACTCGACAGAAACCGAAACCAAAACCAAACTTTCGGTCGGACACTAAATATGATACTTAATGATACATCTCCGCTCAGTGGTATACTATTGATTTGTGAATAACGTAATTTTATTGGTTGTTAAAACACATCTCCTAACATAGGTCTCTCCTAACATAGGTATCTCCTTGCCTTTCGTCTCGTCTCCGATTTGGTGGATTCCGGACCACAAGCCATAATATCACCACCTATTTCTTAGCTAAACAATGATTTCCATAATCAACTAGTGTTATTATTTAGTTAAGAAATCAGAACCTGATTACCTAGAATATAATTATTTTTTTCCTATTGGTACAATATTGCTTCAAAGACAAACTACTGCAATATCCAACATACGTTGAAATACACAATTTCAACCACAAACCGTCTATTACAGCATTCCTATACTAAATTACGCGAAATACACAGAGTTTCATAACTACAACATTTTCTAATACTCAAGTATTCATTTGAAAAAATAAAATCCACGCAAAAATTAACCTTATCGTATAAGAAATAGAGGTGGTAGAATTTCTTGCTAGAATTTCAAGAGAGGTGTAAGCATAAATCGATCGCTAGCACGCAAATGTACCTAATTGTTCGAAATCGAATTGCGCAGTTTAGTTGTGATGCCTTGTTAGTTTATTAACACTGAATGGCAGGTTACTTAGGATATTTCTAAATTAGTCTAGATAAGTTGCATAAACCTTTTTAGCAGCTTGCAGCACCTTATGAAAGAGGTCGAGTCTGCGATACAATATCCAAAAAAAAACCCTGTGCGATCCGAAAGGAGTTTCTACAATAAAATGCCCAAAAAGTTATAAAAAACCTTATTTATTATTGAATATAAAAAAAGTTATTGCTCTTTAAAATTCACTTTTTTACTATAAAAATTACCTCAAATCTATTAAAAATTTGCAAGTGATCATAAGTTAGGATGACTTGTAGACACCCGTTAAACAACGGCAAATGATATCCAGAACTTAACACTGCTTTTCATTGATATATAATATAGATACACCCCTGCCTAAATCATTACCGAGTACTGGGGGCCTAAAACGGCCACATTAGCAATTCCTCTAAAAGCATTTTATTTCCTGAGTTTCCAGCTGTCATTAGCAATTCCTCTAATTGGACACAAAAGCAATTTATATTATGTGGACCATTTTATTACGAATCTCCATAGAAAACTGTCAAACAGTTGAATTATTTCGTATTATGAATCGCACGCAGATCATAATTATGAATTGTCAGTTTGTGACATTTTACGATGATTCATAATATTATCCTATTATGATTTTGCCAAAGTGGCCGTTTTAAGCCCCGTGGTTTCTAAAGTAAATAACGATGCAATATTATTAAATAATTAGTATAAACCGTCTCTTGTCATGTTCCTATTTGGTCCCGATTTGTGTAGGTACATATTTATCATATAAATATTATTAAATGAGCAATATTTGTTTACATAAATATTTGTAATCATGTTCTCGAAAACGGAAATTCTGCCAAAGTGACTGTGTTAAGCCCCCTGGAGTGATATAATACTATGATAGACCATAGAAGGATAAAGTCCTAAGACGCAACTTGGAACATCTTTTTGGGCATCCAGTCTATAAATCATGTTCAACAACTACAGAATAAAGTAGGCCTAGTATAAAGTAGTAGGTAAGTATAAAGTAGGTAGAATAAAGTAAGTAACTGGTGTGGGACGCAACCTGTGTCGACACCCTTGCGTCATCCCATGTTCCTAGCACGGCGGGCTGTGCTAGCACCGCTGCTGCGGCTGCTGAGACCCTCAAGCGGCGCAAATACTGTAACCTTATAGGCAACCACAGTTTTGAGCCGTTTGGGGTCGAAACGCTCGGGTCACAGGGCCCGAGTGCGCGTCTCCTTTTTAAGGAAATCTCCCACCGACTGGTCGACACTTCACGTGACCAGAGGGTTGGCTTGTTCTTTGGCCAAAGAATTAGCATTGCCATACAACGTGGCAATGCTGCCAGTCTTCTGGGCACGTTTCCGGATGAAAGCGATTGCGATTGTTTTTATATTTATTTAGTAAGTCCCTTTAGTTTTAGTTTTTTATGTAAATAGTTAGTAGTGTTCTATAAATATTGTGTATAGTAATGTAAATAATTCAAATAAATAGAAAAAATAAAATTCCTGAATAAAATAAAATAAACTTTATTATTCCTACTATACTAAGTTACATCCAACAACGAAAACGCGAGCAGAAACTGATTAATAAATTGAATAGCAAGCTCTTTTCTATTCTCATAATAAAAAATAATAAAGCAATGATGAATGAAGTCAGATTACTATCTGAGAAAGTCATTTGGTATGACCGAGTTCTGAATAACAGATACGGATTCTCTGTATAGTTATAATAATTTTTATTTCTTTCTTTTTAATGTCGTCTATGGGATTATGTTATGAGCATTAATCTACTTTGATCAAAATTACCAGATAATTGCCACAAATCTTGTTATCTTTCATAACATTTTGATCGTTTAGTTTATCTTTAAAACTGCTCATGATATTTATTCAAAATTATACAATCATACAGGGTACTTTTTGACATTGAAAACGGGGTACCTATAATACATAGGACCTCCTTCTGCTTGTTATCCCATTATGTTACTTGGGGTCGGTCAAAATATTTTTTTCTCTTCCATTTTCTCCTGTCAGCCGTCACGCTATCATTCACTCCCTTTTCATTCACATATCATCCCTTACACAATCCATTCATCTTTTTTGGTCTCCCTCTCCCCTGCATCATCATGCATTTTATATTCACCACTCTCCATGCAGCATGCATGCCAGTCTTAAGTTTGCACTACGATGTCATTTATAATTTCATTCAGATTTTTATAAAATTACTTTTTCTACTTATCATAATTATTATCGTAATCATATTTTATATCATAGCCATGAGCCACTTACCAACCAGTGCACTCGAGATAAACAAAATATAAAAGTTATGAATATGCATACACTTAGAACATGGCCAAAATAATATAACTTTCCTTTCTTTTTCTATCTTAGTTCATTCATCATTCATTGTTAGTTGTTTATTTTTAATGTATATGAATTTGTGTGAGTTTTTTTTTTGTGAATGAGCATCTATTATTTGACAGCGCTGCTGGTAAAGTCACTGATCGATTGACTTGTATAGATTCTTATACGATTTTTTTTTATCAAGGTATTTATTTATAAAATGTTTGCAATCAAGAAGTAGCTTGAATTTTTAACAATTCAACAATCCCATTGCTTCGAGCTAACACTTTCGCATTTATAATATTAGTTAAGATAAAGGTATCACATAATTAGGGCATCGGTATGTTCATATGTAGTGTGGGACGCCCCCTAGCTAGAAGGGACCACGATCTTAAAAAGTTGGCTGGTACAGACTGGATGCGGAAGGCGGCGGACAGGGTGTTGTGGCGCAGCCTGGGAGAGGCCAGGGAGGTCCAGCAGTGGACTGCGATAGGCTGAGTTGATATGTTCATATGTTGTGCATGATTTGTGTTGTTAAACGCAGTAAACGCACCAACAGGTTAGGAATAGCAATTTTAACATAACGAAATCTATCATGCAATCAATGATTTCTACTATAAATATTTGCGTGAAATTTTATAACTTCTGCATTTTATTTGCCAACGTTAATAACATTACCTTTATATTTAGATATTGAAAAGTTTATCGATCGTAAACTAAAGATTTTAATCAGAATAACGTTAAACGTATTATTTTTATAGTTTTGAACAGAAAAAACTATTTCGTGGATTTACGGCTGGCCGTGACATGACATTGCTCCTAATTTTTCAGTTTCTATTATATGAAACGAATTATTATTATTATAGCCAGCCATTCTTTAGCCATTCCATACAATATCCTAGCCATTACGGAATACATAATCTAATCCTCATTAGTCTAGTGGTCGAAAGCAAGCTACTGCTGAGCATGAGGTCTTGGGTTCGATTGCCGGTTCGGGTAAAGTGTGGTTGGGTTTTTCCATCTGGAATTTCTCAATAACAGCTTGCAGTCTGGATATGTGCCCGGCTGACGGCAATAGCATCGGCGCCTATTAGATAGAACTTAAACTTATTTGGTGAAATGTGGGTGTACCTCTATCTAACCCTTCATAATGAAAGTTCGTCGTATATCACGCTATATCTTTGTTATATATCACGCCTGCATTCCCCGAATGACCAGATAAGACTATTTATTACTCTTTCCCATATTCCCCGAATGAGTATACGGGGTGAAAAGGCGTTACTTAACTCTTTTTAAATTCTTTGAATGCCTATAAATTCTGCCTTTCAAAAGTGTCCTAAAATGGACACATAAAAAAAATTAAAAACCCACAGATTACTTTCTTCACATCTTCACTTTTCATTCCACATAGCAATTAAAACGTTCCTTGCCATACTAAAAAACGATGTGAAAGTCCACTCCCATTTGAAAAGCGATATTTATCACAAAAACTAGCAACATTTCCACATTTCCCTAACTATCACTGTCCCTTCATCTTAAACCCCATATACGGCGCCGGTTAGAAAGCCTACAACTGTGCAGTAATTAGCTACTTATTACTAATGCTGGCCCATGCTGGTCTATACTGGACCATGCCCATTACACATTTGACACTTTCACCTGTTTGGTACTTGTATATATCATCGAAGTAAATGCTGAAGAAACTGGGAGTTAATTTAACTGGAGCACTAAATAATATGGATTGACTTTTTTATTTATTCCAAGTGCTAATATTGAAAGTAATGAGCATTATGAGGCTCCGGTAAAAACAAGCCTTCGTAATATTATCTTAGTTTATATCAAGCAATAGGAATATGTAGATAGGCAGGATCAATTACCTACGATTAAAATCAGACCATAATAGAATTAAGCCTAACAGAAAATTGCTAAAAGAAAAACCACAATGGGGCAAAGTCGTGACGTTATGTATGGTACCGTGCTATCCTATAATTTAGATACATGCATGATCTATAATTGTGACAGAGATTGTGGGTTAATTGTGGGGTGTGGCTATTCAGCCACACATTAACCCAATCATTCATCATCATTCAGAATCAGAATTAATTTATTTGTAAGAATATAGTTTAACATTATGCTAATACATGTTGTGTGTATTAAGTGTAATTAAGCTATGTCCTATGTATTTACTTGATAAGCCTTTATAAATGAATAAATGTATGTGTAAAACCAAGAATTTACAAATGAAAACGAAATACCTGGTCGTCGATACGGAATCTCAAAACGTGGTGTTTAGTTTCAAATTTCCATCCATCAAAAATACATGTTTTTGAATAAGATTATACATTATATTCACTGCCCAGGATTGATGATCGTCACTTCACCATCAAATTAACATCTTGCCTTATTTAGGATCGTAAAAGTTAAACAGGTGTAATAATTATGCTAATTACTAATTACAAACGCCTTTCTGCTTATGCCTATTTCATTGATCATTAACACTTTCACCGGTGTTATGATTGTAAGTGGTTAATAAGTTTATTTATGAGCTTCTGCAATGATTTACGACTAGTAAATAACTGTTATTTCTTAGTAGAAAATTGTACTTGTACTGCTTGCTATAAAATCTTTTCTTTAAATGGCTGTGAGTGTATGTTTTAGTTTCTCTTTGGCTATTGCGGATTGAGATCACATTGTTGATCTATATATTATCTCTGTGGAGGATTAGTGACGATACATAAAATAATGTACAATCGAACAAGCTAGGTATTTGGTAAAGCAAAAATATTGATCTTTCCACTACACTCTTAGTAAGCTTAAAAAGTTACTACGTACACAAGAAAAATAAGCTGTAATGTAATGTAAAAGAATTGACTACTCAGCACATTGACAACATAGTTTTAAAGAAGTTGTAAGTTAGATGCAAGCATACACCAAATACCTATATTGGGCAGGGCACATTGCTCGCAGAACAGATGGCCGATGGGGTGAAAGGTACTGGTGTGACAACCGCGTACCGGAAGACGTAGCATTGGAAGGCCTCCCACAAGGTCAACTGATGACCTTGTGAAGGTCGCAGGAATCCGCTGGATGCGGGAAGCGCAGAACCGGTCGAAGTGGCCGTGCAGCTATACTCATATTGCATGCTTAGGTAAAAATATTAGTATAGCGAAATATAGAGTTAGGAGTGTTATTTTTATTTAGAAATACTTTCCAATAAGAATATGAATCTGTTTATGAATTTCTGATATCACAATGCTAATTATAACACAATAGACCACGAGGATCTTAATTCTTCTAGGACAATACCTGAATTTGTTAATATACCTGCGTAAGCCGAATAATATAGCACATATATTTTTAATCTACGATATTTTGTTTAATGTTATCGTTGATTTCTATAGGAACATTCATCAACCTTGATCTATTGGTGGCCTATTATAATGCAAATGGTGTTAAAAGCAATCTGCATCGGACTGTGTCCATCTAACCAGCTGATCAATTTTGTACCACCAGCAGCAAGTCCAAAATTTTGGACCTTTTTAACTGCTTAATATGAAATTGTCTAAGAGCTGTTTTTGCTGGGTTTGGTCCTTATCTCCATGAATCTTGAGAAGCGCTTCAGAAAATATTAGGGCTATCTCCGATTCATGCCGTAATTCCCTCTCATAATAATTTACATCAACTCTCAGCACTCTATGTTGACCAAATGTATTAAAGGCTTCTTCTGTTGTGAACGAACTATGAGGATAGTAAATATTTGGCCAACACGTACATACATTTAAGTAACTATGGCGCCACATGGAGGCTATTTTAAAGGTGTGTCCAAACATAAAGTGCCAATCGTGCACGGCCTGCCGCGCGCGAACGCTTTTTTCTACCTGCCGCACACAAACCGTTTTACCTAACCAGAGTGCGGCAGAAATGAGTCCTGCAAACGACGCGTGTTGCTGCCGCGCTCTTGCCGCTCAATGTTTGGACACACTTTTATGTGAAAAGAAGTGACAGAATCATCTCCCATTCTTTCAAAACCCGCGACAACAAAAAAGGATTGTTTTAATCCGATGACCACACACCTCACAAACAAGACTAGCATCATATGATTACCAAACTCACACAATTACCTATTCATCAAGATTGGTGCTATTTTGCCGACCGTCCGTCTAGGCCGCGCCGAATCCTATTGTCGGCGTTGGGCAAGCTATGGGGCTATTGTTCTTGACAAATTGCTCGTTACTGGAGAGTATGTTATTAGGTTTATTTAATTTAGAGTTGGGAAACTGGATATATTCTGTGAATCTGCCGGATTGGGTAAGAAAAGAACTACCAAGACTGTGACCACTTTGTGTAGTCGACCGCACGACGGTGATAATACTGTGACCTTCAGCTAGCCTAGCATAGAGAATAAGAGTTCAGCTTATACTAGGTCTACTACCACTAACGTGTGGAGTACTGTACCAATACTGTTGGCATTGCCTACCTTACTATGGAGACTCCTATATCCAACTAATCCTTAGGCACCAGGGGGCCTAAAACAGTCACATAAGCAATTCCTCTAAAATCAATTAATTTCCTGAATTCCCAGCTGTCATTAGCAATCAAATCATAATTTGTGGCCCATTTTACGAATCTCCATAGAAAACAGCCAATCAGATGAATCATTTCGTAATATGAATTCCACACAGATCATATTGTCAGTTGTCAGTTTGTGACATTTTACGATGATTCATAATATTTTTCTAATATGAATCTGACAAAGTGGCCGTTTTAAGCACCCAAGTTTTATCTTCGTAGCCAATATAATGCAAAATTTCAATGCCACATAATATTATGTTTCTGTGCCCAAATAGCATAGACTTGGTACCCTGAGACAGTTAGGCTGGGTCGCGGCCACAAAGAAGATGGCGGGACGAACTGAAATGTCACCATATCTGGAAGGAGGAGACGAGGGCTCTCGAATCATGGAAGGATTGGAAGGAGACCATTGCACAGAAATGCGACGGAGCAGGCAAATAAAAAAAAACTGTTTAGTAAATTAATCACCACGGACTGGGAACAGATAACCTCAACAGTCTAGTTGTCCAACACTATGGATTGAAACCGTAAGTGATCAAGCTTGTTGATCAATGCTCGTTCTCTGCTCTTGCCCTGAGGCCCTAGACAAAGTGACATTCTACCAGCGATAACGATAATGGAAAAGAAAAAAATGTATAGGACTGACATAAGCTATCGAAAAGCTTATATCAATCCTGTTGAAAGTCGTTGCAGAAATACGAAACGCTTTCAAAGCGATTGACACTTGTCTAGGCCCTCTGCAGTAGGATTAACAGAGAATAGTATATTTTACATACCCTGAAGATCTAAACTATTACGGCACATACCCTGCCCTGCGGATCTAAACTATTGCAGCCAGTATTTTGATATGGTAATCAATCAGATACCTTTTTAAGTGAGCCGACATCCGATTTCGAAAGCCACATCCCGCGATCAGCCTTGTGTGGTAGCTATTTGTTGTAATAGGCACGAAAGGGCTCGATGTAGCAATGTTGATATGCACATTAGTATAGTAGGTATTATGAAATATATTGTACACTAGCTAAGCTCGCGGTTTCACCCGTATAAGTCTCAATCCTGTGGGAATATCGGGGTAAGAAGTATACTATGTCCTAATTCAGGTCATGGTATACCCTTGTGTCAAATTTCATCCAAATCTCGACCTGACGTCGACTTGATCAGCAGAAATCAATTCATTATTTTCTAGAGCCTTACAAAGCACACGTATCCTAACTAGATTATTTTATCCTAACTAATATTATAAATAAGTACGAAAGTGAGTTTTTTTTATTTATTACGCTTTCACGCTAAAACTGCTGTACGGATTTCAATGAAGTTTGGCACATGGGTAGGCCAGACCATGACCTGCAATAGGACATAGGACTTTTTATCCCAATACTCCCACGGGATCGAGACTTATACGGATGAAACCGCGGCGCCCTGTTAGTTATCCATAATCATTGCAAAACACACTAATTACATAAATCATCGATCAATCGGTAATCATTATAATCTAAAATCGATCGCCATCCGCTGGTACAACATTACATAAAGTAATCAAATACTTACGTAAACTAATCGAGTTCGGATCGATTCAGACCCGATGGCCCGAGACCGTTTCCGATTGGACTCGCTACAATCGCACTGACCTTTGTGTTTGAAACGTTATTGTATCTTATTTCTAATGGTTTGTGGATAGAAAAATCTAGTTGCCTTGAAGTGCTTGGTAGAGAAGAGTGGTGGCCCAGTGGTACCTTAAGAGTTGGTTCGAACCTAGGCAGACGCTTTACTTCGTGTTAATATTTTCATCACCAATGGTCTCAAAACGGTGAAGAAAAACATCGTGAGGAAACCGGTAGTCGGTAGATGTTAGTTACTTTAACAAGATTTAACTTTCGCAACATGGGGAACGATTTTTGAATTTAGAACTTTTTACAAACAAAGTTGAAGTTCCAGATGCAAACTCTGATTTAAACCCGAGTCATAGGTAGTCAATTTTGTATTTAGAACTTTAACCTCATTCTGAATAAGTTTCGAAATTCAAAGTTAGAACTTGTTTTGTAATGTGACGGTAATAGCTCCACAGTTCAGTTCCTGCTAAGCAAAACAAGCATTGACCACCTCGCTTACTGCATACAGACCTACTTTACATCCAACTGCATATTACCCGCCAAAGAATTTACAACATCCATGCTCCTACACAAACTAGTTCAATCTGGCTCAATCTGGACAAAACCGGTTATGAACGAGAGGTTTACATTACACGGAAATGTAAAACATTAATATTTAATTGTTACAAAGTGTACCGTGTGAGGGGACGATTTACATTGAGATGTGCAACTCATCATACCATTATAATCACGGTGCATTCCCAGAAGGAGTAAGCACATGTGCATGCAAGCCATTCATTCATTCGAAATACATTTCACCAGTTATGTTTCAGTCCCCTCTGATAGCACGAGCCTTTATAGAATCAGTCCTAATCATCTTAATTTCTTAAACTACTAAGCTCAAAACACACAAGGCGGGTGCGTGTCGGGCACGGGTCGGGACGGCATTACGGCGGACTTCGTACACCCGTCCCGACACGCGCCCGACACGCACCCGCTTTGTGTGTGTGTTGAGCCTTAGATCACGCCAGAAAACTCCTAGTGAGCAGTAGGTACAATTTCTACGGACATTGCACTATAACTATCACAGTTTTCTAATACCCTGCCCAGCCCAGCGTGGCGATACCGTGCATTTGATCAAGTATCCCGCTACTCTTATAGAATTCACAATAAATCATAGCGCTGTGTAACCGGGAAGTAGTGGGTAAGCTGTAATCCACGGCCGTAACACTTAATTGCTTTGCAATCCGAGTGTGAACTAGTGAGGGGAACAGTAGTCGATTAAAAGTCGATTGGTTTAAATATTATAAACCAATCGGCTTAAAAACGTGATGAATTCAGTAGTAATGAGAATCAAACGAATATTATAAATGGGAAAGCATGTTTGTTTGTTACGCTTTCACGCTAAAACGGCTCAAGGGATTTGGATGGACACATGGGTAGACCTGAGTTAGGACAAAGGATACTTTTTATCCCGGTAGTACGTTCCCGTGGGTTAATTTCCGACCTCCAAGCGGGCGAAACCTAGTCTAAAATAATAGGGAGTGTTTTTACGCAGTAGCTGAAAATTAACTCAGTCTATCGCAGTCCACTGCTGAGCAAACTGCACATAGGCCCCTCCTAAGTTGCGCCACACGAGTGCGGAACCCTAAAAAGTCAAGAGATTTCCGTTACTCGGAAGAAGTTTGTTGAAGACAATAGGCATTCACTAGTCTCCTACTTTTAGAACAACGTTGCTTTCCGTCAAATTAGGTATTTTAGAATCAAATGTCCACATTACATACCTATTTCAATAATTCATAACCACCAATAGTCGATATGTCCCATCACTATGCAACACAAATGTATGCGCGGCCGGCGCGGGCGCAGGCGCTAGGGCAATGTAACGGTTCTCCGGTTCCCGGTACAGGCTCATTATAACGCTGAGTCGCTGCAAATTATTGAACTTAGCTTTTGTTCTGACTTAGAACTTGGTAGGAAGTCATTTTGGTTTGGAACGGTTCTGCTATGATAACATCCTAAAATTAAGAGCTCCGCAGTTGTTGGTGCAATTTGCATTCTATTCCATTCAATGCTAATTCTTTTAGCTGCTTATTTGCATTACTCTGCAGAATTGACAATTATTATTTACTATTATTATTTTATATTTTAGCCTGTGTTGTCCACTGTGAAACATCAATCTGCCTAGCCTATTCCCAACTATGTTGCGGTCGGTATCGTATTACCCAGTTACTGGGTTGTGGCGGTCAGATAGGCAGTCGCTCCATGTAAAATACTGGTATTCAGCTGCATCCGGTTAGACTGGAAGCCGACCCCAACATAGTTGAGAAAAGGCTACGCAGATGATGTTGGGGTCGGCCTCCAGTCTAACCGGATACAGCTGAATACCAGTATTTTACATGGAGCGACTGCTTGTCTGCCCTTTTCACAACTGGGTAATACGATACTCCTTGGTAAGTCTGGTTGTCAGACTTTGGGGTTTCTGACGACTCGTAACGACTGTCAAAGATCCAAGAATGACAGCCGAGACCAACGGCTTAACGTGCTTTCTGAGCCACAGAGGAGTCTCGGCATGTAAAGATGGTCACCCATCCACGGACCAACTTGTCGGATCGACCCATGCGGCTGTAATTACTAAGCCACGAGCTGCTCCTCACGAGCTAATAGTAGACAAACATGCCATATATAATAATTTAATGACAAACACGGCACGTATTATCATCTTGATCTCGACTTACGTGACTTTTTAGTGATTATCTGAAGCTGGATCTAAAACAAATGTGACAAAATGAGTGCGCAGTGACAGATTAATTATAACCTGTGCTTGTAGATGTAGATTTACAACTTGGATGATGATTATTTTGTAATGTTGCTACTTACAGAATATTTTAACACGGAAAATGATGTGTTAGCTATTACATTGTTGCTAGTTTTTAGAGTTACGTACCCAAAGGGTGTCAACGGGGCTATGTAACGGGGGCTCCGTTTGACACAAGGCTGTATCTTTTAAACCGATATAGGCGCTTGAAATTTTCACAGAGTGTGTACTACTATAACCTAACTATTACATAGGTATAGGGTAGGATATTCAAACGACACTAACATATTTCTATACAAGGTGTTAGGGTAGACACCGTTATCCTTGACACTAGTGGTTTGGTGTCATCTATAAGATACTTTTTCAATGGGACCAACTTAGAAATCGCAAAAAAAAAATCAGCTATCCCATACATTTTGTCGATTTAAGTGACCCAATGTATGGAACAGCTGATTTTTTTTTCGCGATTTCAAGTTTGGTCCCATAGAAAAAGTATATTATAGATGACACCAAACCACTAGTTTCAAGGATAACGGCGTCTACCCTAACACCCAGTATATCAACGAAATTATAGTTCTCATTAAAAGCGGCAAAAAAATCAGCTGTTCCCTACATTTATGTTCGCTTAACTCGTCAAAATGTAGGGAACAGCTGATTTCTTTCGCGATTTCAGGGTTTCAATTTCACCCTGTTATAATTAACACTAGGTATTTATTTAAATAAATACTTTTTATATTGTACGGTGGTACAATATAACCCTGCGTACGTGTGCAAGTCCGACTCGCACTTTTTTGGCCGCTTTTATTAAAATGAGAATTATAATTTCGTTGATGTATAAAAATGTGGCTGTCTTTTCAATATCCTACCCTAAACCTATGTTCTTTTTTTTACCCGACTGTAAAAAGGATTAAAGTTCGTTTTCACTATTGAATTTCACTTGATAAACTATATACTTACATTTGGATTTTTTTTTTGTGCTATGTGCAAATAACAATTTTCCAAATGTGCACGCAAAACTCAGGTAGCTCCTCAACAACTGTATTTAACACTTTCTCAGTCATTTAGTCACGTTCAACCTTCGCACAAGTTTCTATACTTAACTACCACACAACCTAACTACCATTTAAGGTCCAGTCCAGCTAAATATTCATCAAAACATGCTTTTAACATGCCATGCATTCAGCTTTCCGAAGTGAAATGAGGAGAAAATGGCCGCCGCGCGCCAATGAATTCAAACCGCATGTATTGACATTCAGCTGCTAAATTATCCATTGACAGGTTGTACTAAGAATTGATATTGTACTTCCTACTTACGTAATGTGTTGAATTATTTAATTGTTGTAGCAATGGTGGAAATTAAATTAGTTTATTTACGTGAGAGAAAGTTGGTTGGGAGTGTGACACTGGCATTAATAATAGCCATTTCTTTTTTGAATGTCATAAGAGTGTGTAGAAGGTCTTTGATTGCAACTTTAGTAAAAACAAATTACATAAGACCAGGTTTAAAAAATAAGTAATAACGGGCTTTATAAATATTGGGTAAATACATAGGTAAATATAACATCACAATTGTAATCCCGACGGATTAGGCAGAGGTGTACCTATAGTACACCGACATTTCGCCAATAATTTTTAAGTCCCATGTAATAGGGGGCCAGCCTATTGCCAACAACAAGGCAGAAATCCAGACTCCGGCAAGCAATAGCGCTATCACTAAACCAACTAGGTAATATTAGGTAAATATGATAATTAAATACCAAAAGAAATAATAATATATTGTTGCTTCCAAGCGTGAGAATGAAGATCATAGTATAGACAAGTTTCCAAGGAAAGAAATGCAAGATAGTTTTAATTGATTCAGGCGCGACTTTGCGAAAATCGTTTATAAAATACAATAGACGTAGATATATTCAGTAACTAACCTAACCAAAAAAGTAAACCAAAACCAGTAAAAGCGCTGGACGCAGACACCAGTGCTCGGTGTGGCAACACGTCGTGTTCTGGTTTGCAACTGGTCAATCGTCATCCTGAGGATGCCTCGTTGAAAGGTCAAACACGTGTCGATTTCTTACAGGGTTTTTTTATGACTCTTGGAGAATAGTTAAGCGGAATAGGTTACTAAATATATCTACGTCTATAGTTCTAAGTTCTAAGAAATGCATTTATCAATTCCAATGAATAAGCAAACAAACAAAGTAACAGTAATTACACTTCCTAATTACAATAATAAAGAAATAAACCAGCCAATATGCAGCGCAAACGTAGTTTTTAATACTTTTCAACTTGCTGACGTGTCCAATGAAGCGATGAACATAAAAAGTTAATTAAATGCAGAGAGAACTGTAATTGAATCAGAAAAAAGGTTAACGGTCCATTGGAGAGAAGATCTGAAGTTCCGAGTAGTGGAGAAAAATGGAGGAAATTCAGGCGTTCGCCAAATATGGTAGACAATGAAATGGATTCGTGTTGTTGTGTTAAACAATACTTTTTGATGGATGGATTGTCTGCTGGACCTGCGTGGTAATGGCACTACCATTACCACGCAGGTCCAGCAGACAACTTGCAGCTACTTTTGATTTAAAAAAATTAAAGTAATAAAAACTAAAACCCAAATACGACGTCCCGTAGCCTATAACAAGCGGCGATCAAGACGCTTCCAACGATACCTCATTTGTCAAATTGTGATGAGTGGTTTAGAAGATAGGAAGGAACAGATGAACATACATACATACATACAGGTCAAAATCATAAAACCCTTTTTTCTTCGCCGTAATCGGGTAATTAGGGTTCTTCTTGCGAATCTCATTCTTCAAAGTTACTCCAACTTAGTATAGTTGGTTGAATGACTACGAATTTGGAATGTAACCCGCCTGTCAGCTGTTTTCATCTTCGGACATAGCTCTACGGAACTAGTGATTTAAGAGGAAATAGGGTCGGTCTTTTCTCCATACAAAAAGTCATAAATCGAGGTTCGGCTCTCGTCTATTTCCTCCTCCAATATTAGACCAATTTGAAAGATATTTTATAAATTGAATAAGAAGGATATTTACTGTGCCCCTATGTTTTTCTTTTTCCATTAATAGTTGTCAAATTTGTACAACAGGCCTCTGATGACAGCGGTCTAAACAGGCAATTTTGAGCATTTTCTGAGGGTTCTAGTGCTTCTACAGATAATGTATCATCAAAACGGAAAACATAGGTATGCATTTAAGCGGAAATTGCAGAGATTTTTTTCAAAATAAATAGAGTAGAGTCATATACACCTCTCTGCCTTGAATTTGTATATTATGTATACATATATATATATATATATATTATAGGTATATATTATAGTAAATATGTATGTAAGTATTTATGTATCATAAGTTGATTGCGTATTTATGTACTGTAAAATCTGTTTTATCTATAATGCATAATGATATATATATTTTTCCTTATTATTATTATTTTTTCTCTCTTTGTTCCTCTCAATCAGAGCACCCGCCATTTAATCTCTTCACCACCTTTGGTTGGCTGGTAGAGAATGCCTAAGGCATTAAGTCCGCCTTTGTACCTTTTTTGTGTGCGAAAAGTTTAAATAAATAAATAGGTCCATAGAACTAGTTGATATTTATTTTACTGTAAAAAATTATTGCTCTAAGGTCATAAACCAGAGAGGAAACAGGCGAGAGCGTTTTTTTGGTTATAGGACCGACCCTATTTACTCTTAAATTAGATGTAATTTTTTTGAGATTCACTGAAAATCATCATCATTCAGGAAAGATTTGACCATGACCAATATTCGACTTTTTATGCCTTTTAAGAAAACTTTTCAACGTCATATACGGATATAAACCTGAGTCAGTGTGGTGTGTGTACCGAACCATACGAGAATCAAACAATGACTGCGCATATCGTTCCATTCTTGAATTGTCCGGCGGCGCATATCGGCCAATCCCGTTACAGTATTCAGGTTTTAACTCATACGCATTGGTTTCTTGTTAACTGTTCGCTTTTTATGATCAATCAGTTATCTTGTTTACAATTTGTAGGTTACCGATACTTTTAACTGGCCGTGAGGAAGCTTCTCTTAATTTGGACAAAGGAATTTTAGTAATGAAACAATAAGATGACATGGTTATTGTGGAATTCGGGTGAAGAGTTCACAGCGTCAATTTATTGGGATTTAATTGCCGCCATTGCTGGCCACCATTGGTTGTCCTTTAGTTCCCAAGTATTAAATTGAGTAAGAATGATTAGTAAGTAGAATCAGATTTTTCTGAACACCCTGTTTGGTAACCTGTAGCCAAATCTTAGTTTTTAAGCACGCTATCATTTAAGTTGATTATGAATTAAAAAATTGGATGTCATCTTTCATATTAAATCACCTGTCTTGCGACAATTTATTGTTTACTAGCTGCGCCCCACGGTTTCACCCGCGTAAGTCTCGATCCCGTGGGAATATCAGGATAAAAAGTATCCAGGTTATAAACTATCTGTTTGCAAAATTTCATCCAAATCCATTCAGCCGTTTTTGCGTGATTGAGTAACAAACATCCAAACACACAAACCCACAAACACACAAACTTTCTCATTTATAATATTCAAACTCAAACTCAAACTCAAAGCATTTATTTCAATTAAACCATTTACAGGCACTTTTGAATTGTCAAAGAGTCGGTCAGTTAGTCAGAGAGTTGAAGCTAGTTGCCCATTCCAAAACGTAGATCTCTATGGAGAAGAACGGGCAAGAAACTCCAAGGACACTCTTTTAAAAAATGGATATAGATATTACAAAATCCTGGGTACAGTATTCATGTTGCTTCTATATGTGAGAACAATGTAAAACAAAAAAAGAATCAAAAGCAATTCAAAATTTAATATTAAAAATAAGCTCTGGCAAATAAGAGGTGACCAGTCTCTACTGACGGCGCCCGTTCACGAACATGACATGTGGATCAGCACCATCCAGCTCAACCATTTTGTAGGGAACCGAATGATCCAACACACGTGCCACCATCAGCGAGACATTTAAGTGAGCATGACATACTCTCATCTGCCATGCTATTTCAAGTCAACATACATCATACCATACTAAACGGCTCCATGGTACTCACATTTACAATAATTGAAAAAATGCTTCTAAATTATACAAAACTAGTTTGCAAAGAAATTGAGCAATTAGTATAATATTATTTTCAGATAAGTTAAATAAGAATAAACAATAATTTCGTAATGTCAGGAAAAAAAAATAAAAAATAGTAAAAAGGGGGAAGCAACACTTCCAATTATGAAATTTTAACTAGTGAGCCCAAGTGCCTGTGGAGTAGGACCAGCGTTAAGCCAAGCATTTTTATCTACGATATAATCATCCAACTTATAATATGCTTGTCTACATAGTGTGCGTTTAATGCATGTTTTAAATTTCTTCTCATTTAGTTGAAGAATATCGAGTGGAATTTTACTATAACATTTTACACAATACCCCATAAAAGAAGTATGTACTTTAGACAATCTGAAACGTGGTTGATCTAATTTGTTCCTATTTCTAGTGTTAAAATTATGCCTGTCACTTATTTTACTAAAAAGATGTAGATTTTTCCGAACGTACATAATGTTTTCATATATATACTGACAAGGTACCGTCATGATGTTAATTTTTTTAAACAGTTCCCTTAGAGACTCCCGTCTGCGGAGGTTGTAGATGGCTCGAATAGCTCTCTTTTGCAGAATAAAGATAGAATCAATATCTGCAGCCCGTCCCCACAGCAAAATACCGTAAGACATGATGCTATGAAAGTAACTAAAATAGACCAGTCTCGCGGTATCCACGTCTGTTAGTTGGCGGATTTTCCAAACAGCGTATGCGGCTGAACTAAGTCGCCCTGCAAGTGATGTTAAATGAGGACCCCACTGTAATTTTGAATCAAGCGTAATCCCCAGGAAAACCGTCTTTTCGACGAATTGTAGTATCTCCTTATTCAGTACAACTTGACAATCACTACTTCTAACATTCGGTAACGCGAATCTAATGCATTTTGTTTTCTTCTCATTTAATACCAAATTATTTACAGTAAACCAATTATGGACCTTAAGCATAGCGTTATTTACGTCGTCAAACTCCTGTGCATGTCTATTTACTTTAAAAATCAGTGATGTGTCATCAGCAAATAACACCATTTGTGGTCGGTTTTTCAGTAGATGAGGTAAATCATTTATATATACTAAAAAAAGGAATGGACCCAATATCGAGCCCTGTGGTACACCCATTTTGACTTTTAAACCTAATGAATTCACACCGTTTATTTGAACTTGCTGCAGTCTGTCATTCAAATAGGATTTTACTAAGCTAAGCGCAAGTTTACCCAGTCCGTAATGCTCAAGTTTCAAGAGCAGTGTTTCGTGATTCACGCAATCAAATGCCTTAGATAGGTCGCAAAAGATGCCTATTGCATCTTGAGCCTCTTCCCATGCGTTAAAGATGTGTTTTAATAAGGTGACACCGGCGTCGGTTGTGCAACGTCCTTTGGTGAAACCAAACTGTTGATCGTGTAGGATGTTATTACGATTAAAATGATTGAGCATTTGATTTAACATTACTTTTTCAAACACCTTACTGAAAACCGGCAAAACCGAAACGGGTCTATAATTATTAGTGTCTTTGCTGTCCCCGGATTTGAAAAGTGGAATAACTTTACTGTACTTCATTAAATCTGGGAATACCCCTTGATCAACACACAAATTAAATATTAAAGCTAAATAGGGTGCAATTGTCTCAATAATGGATTGACAAACTTTAGTAGACATGCCCCACAGATCTTCGGTAATTTTGATCTTGAGTTGCTTAAAAGCTTTTACAACGACCCCAGGGTTTATATGTTTAAATTTAAATTCTATAGGACAAGTTGAAACTTTCGCTTTTAGTAAATCAATAGCAAGTGAGGGCGAGGAATTTAAAGTTTCCGTAGTCTTAATTGGAATATTGGTAAAGAAAGTTGCAAATTCCTGAGCAACATCAATGTTAGCGCTAATGAGACCGCGGGAAGTGTCCAGTGTGTAATCAGTGTTACGTCTTTTGTTCTTGTTAGTTTCATTGTTTATAATTTTCCAAACTGTCTTTATTTTATTGTCTGCTGATTTAACCTTGTTGCTAATAAAAGAAGCTTTAGCTGCTTTGCAGACTATTTTAAACGTTTTTGAGTAAGTAGCAACATACTTATTAAAAGTTTCCGTGTTAATATACGGCTTAAGGCCATACAGTTCAAATAATCTTTCCCTACTTTTCCTGATGCCTTTAGTTGCCCAGTCACTGAATAAAAACTTAGGGCAAATAGTTTTGGTTTTTTTCTTAAATGAGTTATTAAACTCTGTTTGCACTAATAAAAAGAATTTTTCATACAAAATATTACCATTGTCTATATTTAGGCCCTGAGTACTTAACTTGCTAATTAGAGTGCTATTAAACCTATTTAAATTACCCGAAGTTATTGGTCTAGTTTGTATCTGCACTTTTTGTAGTGGTGTGTCGGACTCAAAAACAACGGTTTGACCGCTGTGATCAGATGGGAGATAATTTACAATGGCTTTATCTAAATAGTCGCAGCTACAAAAGACATTATCAATACATGTAGCAGTAGTCGTAGTAATTCGCGTTGGTTCCAAAAACACATTAGACAGATTGAATGATTTGAAGAGACTTAATAATCTACTGCTATTTGAATTATTTTCCAAAATATTAATATTAAAGTCACCACAAATAATGACTGATTTATTACCCGTTACAAGTTTTGCCAAAAGATCTTCCATTACTGACTCGAATATAGAGTAGTTTTGATAATTGGGAGGTCGGTATACGCACACTATGTAATGCTTATCCAGCTCAACACACGACAGTTCAATGCAATGTTGCACCGATAGTTCAACTATGTCATTACGAGTCTTAGATTTTATACAATTTTTAATTAAGATTAGTGAACCTCCACGCAGCATGGATTTTCGGTTAAAACAACTGCCCACCCTATAGTTTTCAAAATTAATTAATGTTTCATAATCTTTCAACCAGTGTTCGGTTATGCAAATAATATCAAGCATTGTTTTTTCTAAAAACAATTCAATTTCTAATTGTTTGGAAGAAAAACCTTGAATATTTTGGTGAAACAATTTCAAGGAATTGCTTAGCCCCTTTTTTACAAATATTGTTAACTAATTGAGTGCTAGAAGATACCTTGTGAATGGTGACATTAACTACATTGTTACTGGTACCTTCTGTTGTCTTACTGACTAGTTTAAACTATCGCTAACCACCTTAATATTAGTATTATTACTAATTTTTGTGGTGCTTATTACATGAGACTTCGACATACTACTTATGTCTGAGTTTATAATATTAAAAGCTAATAGCCATGCTATTTGACGTCTAAAACTAATGGGCAGATACGCAGTATCCCTGGTCGATTTTAATTTCTCAACAAAAGTGTTGGTGTCAAAAAATATAAGTTTATCACTATAGTGATTAGCTAATAAATGCATATGGTTATTTAGCATATGTATATAATGATTTTGCCTATTAGTAGGATAGTAGGATTAAATACTAATTCTGCATCAACAGCGGATTTTCCTCTCTCATAAATTCTAGGTAAACAAGAGTTCAAACAGAAACTACCTAGGTATTATTTATTTATGTATTTATTTATTTATTTAATTAAATATTTATTTATAATAGCATGGAAGACTTACAGCTAAAAAATAACAAAAAAAAAGAAAACAATTATGTGTCCAATATTTATTTAAAAAAATACCTATTACATAATAAAATCATTGATTAGGGCCGATTCACACGACAGTGCTAAACCCGCTGTCATGTCCGCACAATACCTACTTTCTAACAGTAGTAAATATTGTTACGTAATGTAGAAACAATGTCAGCACATGGTCAGTAACCGCAGTCTGATTAAACCACGCTTTGAAATAATGATTTGTTTCTGAAACCAAATGGTAAAATTCTCTCTAAAAACTAGCCAATTTTTTTAATGAAACTGCATAAGCGGCGGTTCGATAATTGGACGAGAATTGAGCGTCACGTTTAGCCACATTTTGTTACAGGAGAGAGAAGAAAAATCTCTGGGTCTCACACTAAATCTCTCTGATTCCTAATTTTTTAAGAAGTTTCACTTCTATCACGTGTACGGCACACGCACGCGTATTTTTTTAGACTGATACTGTAGCTGTGAATCGATCTTGTACTTAAAAAAATTGAATTCACTGCGTCAGTGTGTAGCCTTACCGCTGGTTCTAGAAACATGAAATTTTGGATAAGAGTTCCTTACATAACTAAGGTGAGCATGAGCACTGAGAAAGGATTTTTCAAAATTCATCCTCTAAAGCGGTTAAAGAGGTTATTATTAGTGTGGTACATTGCTCCCAAGTCTGAAACACCCATTGATATTATCTACCATCCAATAACCTATAATTTAGTTGGTTCTATAAAGCGTTAAAACTCATGTTGGTAAATGAAGTTCATTAATCAATAGTTAATCGTGTGCTCTCACCCACATAAAACAAAAAAACGTTGACATTTCAAATGCGCGGTTACTTCGTACAATGCGTTGCCCTTTAAGGTACGGTTCCAATAAAACGACTATTAGACGCAGACGGTCCGCGGTACCTTCCTAATTACTGTAATCTCGGGGCTGGTGTTCAACTGACCTTATTTCTGACAGCTGTGGAATGAATGTGGGCTGTATTTTGACCTACTGCTTCTCATAATTATGTAGTGCTGGATACAAGAAGTTTTTCAACTTTTTATATTTTGTCTTTACGGAGTTACTCAGCTAGTTAAGTCTTGCGCTGCAAGATACAATTGTTTGGAATTTTATTTGATGAATTTCATCAAGTTATTGATGTAATATGTACACGTACAAAGTAATTATGACATATTAAATAAGTTTATGATAGAATTTAATTTTTATTTTGCTGTTCTGCCGAAGTTTTTTGTTAAAGTTTCGTTAACGTTTTGTCTATAATTATTATGATAAATAATGTCGGTTAATGCTGTGAATGTATCTCGTTTATAAGCCTTTACCTAAACTAATATTATAGATAGATAAAGTTTGTAAGTTCGGGTGTAGGAGGTAATCTCCGAAACGACTCATCCATTTTCAAAAATTCTTTCACTGATAGAAAATGACACTATTGCCGAATGCCATAGGTTTATTATATGATATAGTTGCCTTCCGCGTGGAAGGCGCGCGGGCGGAATCGCGAGCGAGAGCTAGTATTAAGTAAATAAATAAAAGCAAAAAAACAAGCAGTGTTTTCAAAGACACTTCCTTGCATTCAAGTGCATTTTTTGATGTCAGGATTAGTTACAATGAAAAACAAGTTCACCTCTTAAGGAAGACAATAAATAAACGAATCGAGACAGTTCACTTAACATGATGTAACTAAAACTCCAACTAAAAACTAGTTAATCTTGATGTTTCTTTAACAAATTATTTCAAATTATTGTAAATTAATTCAATCTTGCACTGGTGACCGTAAAAATATAGTAAATGGCGAATATTTATATCATAAATAAGCCATTGCAATGTCTAGCTTAAAACTATATTCTCACGGCAATTATCATAATACTTCATTTCCACGGTAGATGTTATTTTTTTACAAAAAGTTTACGTTCGATACCCTCGTGTACCTGCTACAGTTATTATTTCCCATTCCTCGTCAATTTGAATAGAAATGCCTAATAACAGTTACTTTGCGAAAGCTTATTGAAAATTGTGACCGTTGGAAACTCTCGAGGCTCTAAACTATGTGAAATCAAGCCTGACAACATATAATTCGTGGCTTAAACCTTAATTGAACATGAATTATCTACAATTCTACAAATACCTAAACTAAGAAGCTTATTATAAAGAGCAATATTTTTCTTCCGTGCTGGGTGGTCCATACTCTGTAACTGTGTCAGTCTGTTTGTTACCTTTTCACGTCTAAACAACTGAACAGATCGTTATGAAATTTGAAGGACAGGTAGCCTGGGACCGGGAAACACAAGCTACATAAGCGAAATAAGCTACTTCTGAACCTGAATATTTTGATTAAAAAATGATCATAAATACAAAATTCACGCAGTAACGCAATAAAATCTTAAAGATGAGTCAATTTTGTGTGTTGTTACAGTTTCCAGTCACATACATTAAATATTGTCTGATCTGATCTAATAGAACGCAATTCTTATTTAGTGCAACGACTTCTTGTAACTTCTCACGGATGATTCTCGCGAGATATTTCTCCGTTCGTTCCGTTCTGAGATTGCTTAATATTTAAAATATGCGTATTGCAATAACATATTTATTTATTATGTACCCGGTATTTCACGCTAGTGTTACCGATGCATTGATTATAAGCAATACTGAATATAAATTAGTTTAGAACTCGATTTGAGTCAATAATAACTAAAATCGAGTTCTAAGCTACTTAGTTTATATTCCGGATTTTCACAACACTAAATTGGTTCCTTTCAATGAAGACCTTTTAGAATCTTTTTTATTTATTTATTTTAGGTGTTTACAATTTATACAACTTTATTATTGCTTCATATTTTTCTTCGTTGATTGTTTATTACTTTAATTCTTTGCGAAAGCCAATTTATTTTTATCATGGATCAAACGTACTTACCAAATTATATTATTATAATATTCCCTCATTTTCTATATGCAGTCCAGTCCCTATAAAGTTAATTGATTCATAAAATCTCATTTTAATATCTAATTACATAATTAAGTCAAGATTTTCTATAGTAAGCAGTGGAACAGGCCTTTAATGAGTAATCCAATATGGCCGCGAACCGTCAACTTATTTTTTTAATTTTTCCCTGTTACGCAACGCGTTCAGCCTTTTTTTGACATCATAAGACGTTAGGGCGAGTGTCCACTTACTATGTGCGAGATGCGTGAAGAAGAGATCGAGTTACTTATAACGAAAATCTACAACTTTCGATGGCATACTTCCTTGATTTTATTGTTACTGAATACTTTACACAGACGCAAAGACATTTTTATATTAGGTATGATTGTAACAGTGTTACGAAATTAGGCTGTTTTATTTTATGTAATCCACCACCATAATAGAATGGGAAATGCTAACTGAAGTGTGATTGGTGAATATAATAATAATTAGTAAAAACTTTTTTCCATGCGATAAAATTATTACTGTCTTTGAATAAATTCCTTTCTCTATCCACTCTGCATTGCATATCTCGTGGCCACTCGCCTTAGCACATTAAACGCGATCTAACAGTCATTACCAGATAATGTCCATCTAATAGACTGGCAGTGCAAGTATCTTCCTATTTAAAGAACTGACTAGCTTCTAACTCGTATAATCAAAGACTGGTCAAATATAGACTTAGATTATCAGCTATAAAACATAATATTAAGACCTGTTGAACTTAAGTACTCAAGTTCAGACTAAGTGCGATTGAAGAAGATTTAAAAATAAAAACGTAAATTGGGTTTCATTTGTATTTCTTAGAGTTTTATTAAAATAATGTATAGTCTGTTTTTTAATCTCGTAGACTAATTTGACATTTCAAATGACTGTTCTTTATTTTTTCAATTTAGAGTTTGACATTGGCACCTGTCAAATTAGTCTACGAGATTAAAAAACAGACTATAGTACTTATTAATTCCATGAACTAACCTTACTTATACTAACACGCCATGACATTACACTCAAGGCGTTCGTAGTCTAGATCCAGAGCTGTCAAAAATTTTGACAGCATATACAAGAAAAATATAGCTAAGTTTAGTGTTTATGTATCAACCTCAAGATTAGTCATACAACAAATTGCAATCAGAAACGAACAAATTAAATCGATGAAGTTATGGTTCAAATTAATATGCAAAACAGAGCAATCCTAATAATATTTCTTCGTACACAACATTTCTCAACGCTTTCTTGTCAGTGTTGGCATATTACAAAATGATTTGCGGTTGGATTGTGTTTTCCGACCGGCAATGCAAGTATGGTCATAAACAACGTGTTGCGTATTTCACGCATGACTTCACTAAACATTCTCTATGGATTACAAAGAGAAGATTAGATATCTACTGATGTCATGTCGGCTGGTACAGTGCTACAAGGATCTTTTGTCACGCGAATGACATGACGTTGGCGTTGACCCGAACATGATTCAGTGAGGGCAGATGACGAACGGTGTTTACTGGTCGGCATAAGACGAATGAAAACCATATATATGTAGTAATTGCTTCGGGTCGGGTTTGTTGTATAACAAAAAATGCCGAGTCGAATGTGCCGACCCGAACGAGAGTATAACACCTTAAGAGACTACTTTCTGATCACTCTACCAATCATAAAAACCATCAATCTAGTCAACACTCCATTAAATCGGTAATTCCTATAAAAATAAAATAAATTATATCTCATTCTCATGAATGTAATGAATTTTACGTAGCTTCGTCACCGATTCATCGCGATACTACGAAGACTGCTGACCCCGTTAGCTAAAAGAGCGTGAATCGCACAATAAAAAAGAAAAGTGTGGTTCTAGGAAAAGAGTTTTATCTCACGGAAATCTGCCTGCCTTTTATCAAGACTGCTACAGTATAAACTGTAGACTTAGAACTTCCATCTTAGTACTTCCTCTTGCTACTTGATTGCAAAGTCGGACTTTATTAAAGATGGGGAGTGGAGGTCGCTACATCACAATTAAATAAAATCTACACAAGTGACGTCATGCCACATTTTAACTCAATGTATCGCCGTAATCTTTTGATTACGTAAAAAATAAATAATACGTGTCCAATATCTTTAATAGGTATTCTACTTGAGGAACTATAAAAAAAAATTGTCGTCATTTCTAATTACAATCTTCTTCTTCTTCTCACACATACACCGGTTGTTTTTTTTTTTTGTAAAAAGTTTTTTATTATTAATATGTTAAAGCAAAAAATACGAGACTATTTTTTTTTTATAACTGATTGACGGATGAAATAGTTTTTTTTTTTACTCTGCCATCTTCCCATAGTTTCAGGAAGGTAACTGACATTGACTTATTACTTTACAAACCGTTTGCAAACAGTATTCCCAGTATACCTACTTACAACAAGACCAAAATATAGTGTAGGATTTATAGTGGACGTTAACGAGCTGATATTAAAATAAAAGAGGTTATTATCATAAATCACTACTTAGCACTAGCACTAATTAAAAACTAGACAGGCCTTTAAAATAGTTTAAACATTACCCAAGCTAACCTTGAGAATTGAGCACAGAATGTATAATATCGTAATTAGTTAATGTTACTACCTAATTACTTAATTAAAATTCTAGATTAAATGTTATTATTTTCTCATGGAAATCGCTAATATGTTTGCAGATTAGATATCATCATATCCATATTTTTACGATTAATTAATACGAAAAGGTGTACATATTTATTTATTTATGTTGAAAACAAATAACCTATTGGATGCATCAATCAGTTTTCAATTAAATACACGTTCAATTAAAATGTTGACAGGAAACGTCAATCATTGCAAAATGTCAGTGACAAATTAACAAGATCGTTTTTTAATCAATATGGCGGGCAATTCGAATCTCATTCGAATAATCGCTAATTGTATTTGTTAGTTTTATAAGAAGAGTGACATTGTTTTTCAGTTAGTGAAACGAAACTAAAAATTAGATTTGTTTAATATTTATCCCTTTTAGACGTTATCCTAAAATGAGCTAAAATCTTAAAAATGACAAAATATCTATACTCATTTTTCGAATATATAAACAGTTTATAGGTATAATTAAAAATGGTTGCGTGCACTGATGATTACGATTCTCGTACGATGGTATATTATAGTTGTGTAAACAATAAACAAATTATACAATCGCTATTTCATTCAGACCAGAGATACTACAAACGGTCAAGAAAACTACCTTAGCCTAGCCTTTGATTCTGACATTTGAGCCTCAATGTGAAAAACCTTCACGTAATCTAGCAAAAAAAAAACAAACGTCAAAATGTTTCTGGAAAAAAAAAACTTTTACTTTTTTTATTGCGGCACATGAACAGAGCCAAGGCGATCCACTGAACATTTAGTATAAATCCTGAGTATTTGTCAGCCGTGACATTATGCTGAGTTATTACCAGCAACGGGCACTTTTTTGCATAATGCTATATAACTTATTCTGTTTGTCGCGTTTTATCGTTTTATGTACGCTTTCTTTGCATTAAGTTTGTTTTTCTTTTGTTTTATTGCTTGGAATTCGCTTTTACTTGAAGAAATATAATGTAGGTATCCTTAAAATTCATTTTCCTCGAAATTACGGCCTAGATCCTATTGCTGTTGTGTAGTCAGAACGACCTACAGCGGCTACCTACTGACTTTGTTAAAAACAACAATTTAAAAATATTGTAATTGCTACGCGAAGACGCATATAAAGGTTGAATGACATTGACAACCTTTATAATATTCTATAGGTTCTTTTGGCGCGTGGCCAAAATCGGAACTAACGCCGTCACCTTGTTTTTTCAATACATTTCACAAAACAATTGCAGAAATGTTTACCAACAACGCCCCCCTGTCAACGTCATTCGAGCGCCAAAAGATCCTCGAAGGACATACATCAGTTCTTATGAAAAGCCCCATTTCTTAACAAGAAATAGATAAACCAGCTATGTGCAATATGGATATTTGCATAGGTATATGAGAACGCTTTGCATTTCCGCGTGCGCACGCGCCGACTCGAGACGGGCCGCTACGCAATCATAGTCTATGGTAATGACAGGTGCTGTTCTGCACTATTGCCGCGTGGCTCTGGTTTATGCTGATAAGTAGTGTAGCATGGGATTTAGAGGCAGTTTTTAATCACTGCATAATCAGCCTATAATGCTCCCACTGCTGGGACACAGGCCTCCTCTCTGTGAGAGGGAGCGGGCCGTAATCTACCACGCGGGCCCAGTGCGGGTTGGTAGATGTCACATGTCTTCGATTTTTTGGTTCTAGGACATGCCGGTTTCCTCACTATGTTTTCCTTCACCGTTTTGAGAGCAGTGGCGATGAAATAATTTACACAAAGTAAAGCGCCTGTCACGGTTCGAACCTACGACTTACGACTCGTAAGTCGTGGCCGTTACCACTGGGCCACCACTGCTCTTTTTTTAATCACTGTGCGCTTCCTATTTATAGCCGACCGTTATTGGTCCAAAGTATGGCGCTTGTACCTTTTAGTCTTCAGAAACAACCATAGGACACTACGTCATCCTTCATAAGCGGATAAAATTGCCCTTCGTTTTTCATAAGACCAGTCGTATTATTTTTTTTATCCGTATGTTGTCCTACAATCCTTAGCTAGGGAGACAAACTAGATTTTTTGTTATCAATAAGAGCTCATGAGGATGCTACTTACTATTTTGATGCAGACAGAAGTAGCCTATGTCGACAACCGCAGGAACCTAGGCTGGGACCTAGTGCTAAACTACCCTATACTTTGCCAGTTATAGACAAGTGACAATCGTTTCGTATAGGACTGACATAAACTATCGAAAAGTTTATGTCAATCCTGTTTAAATTCGTTGTAGAAATACGAAACGCTTTCGAATCGATTGACACTTATCTAGGCCCTCTGGAAGCCAATACTCGGCCCCCAATGTTATACTTTTCTAGGAATGTCACCTTAAAGAGAGCACCCCGGTACGCAATCACAAAAGTGTATGGTAATGATGCTGTTCTGCACTATTGCAGTCAGACTGGTACACAAGTTTAGTGGAACGTATTTTCATGCTCCTTTTACTTATGAGATCGACTTCATCAATTAATGTAGTCTATGGTATGCAAATAAGTGGGTAGCAGTGAGGCAATGAAATAGGCTGCGCAATAATACAGTCATCTGTTTTAGATCCGTGATGGTGTAGCTAGAAAGATCAATACTTCAAGTAAGACCTCAAGTTAGATAAAAAACACAGAGTTGATCGTATTATGTTGATGTCAAAACCACAGGCTTTTTATAATCTGACAAATCTGACATTTCGTCTCCGCACTCTTAATGCAATTCTGCATTTCTAATATAACGCACCATATCGATTCTGATAAGCTTTATATACAGGTGGCAATCGCTTTCAAAACGTTTCGTACTTCTACGACTTTCAACAGGATTGAGACTCATACAAGCTTACCTGACCAGGACGCCAAGGCGACGTCGCCAGGTCGCGTTGCCAACTAAATATATACAGCTATATATAGGGTGGCTCATCTGGTGTGTATTGGCGCAACCTAGCTGCGCCGCCATGGCGTCCCGTAGAGGTATGGGTCCTTATGTCAATCAAATACATTTTTACTCTTCTATTCATATCAACCCTCTGATCTTTATTATAGGATCTATTAAACGGTCCCTTGATTTGTTCATAATTATGTATAAATTGTTCTCCAGTACCCTATTGGTTATTTCTTTGAGTGTTCTCATACTTCCCATCTAGGTTCGTCAAAAAGATACATATCAAATCGTGCAGTCGTGAGAACGTTATGTTCATTCTAGAATCCACACGGACTACCAATAGTAACGAATGTGTTTCTCAACGTTGTCATCTGTTAGATGTTGGTAAATATAACATCTTCGTATAGTTTGTATGTATGGTAATGAGGCATTAGTTTCTGCATCGATGCTCCTTCCTTTCCTTGTGTGAACACAAATATTTGTATTTCTATTTCTTTATGCATGTTATTGTGTTATGCAACTTTGATGGACCGTTTTTATGCAATAATTTTTCGCTGACAGGTATTTTTTATCCAATTTGTATGTAATAACTTCTTGAGTGCTGCATAGCATACGGATTCACCTATAGAGGTATTCCTCCCGTTTCTATATAGGATGAGTGAACTTTACACCCAGTTCCTCATACCTCTGGTGACCCCGACGTGATACGTCAGAGTAATGCGTAGTTCGCATCTGGCGATGTAGATGCCGCCACAACTCTTCTGTTATACTTTACTTAAATAATAGAGTTGTGAATATATGCTCTAGTAAAGTCTGTGTTTTTAATTTCGTAGACTAATTTACCTATCATATTAGTCTATGAGATTTAAAAACAGATGTTCCGGACATGACAAGGTTCGATCAGCGATATTTCTTACGATACTTGCCACCTTACGATACCTTGAAAGATTACTCTCTGGAGCCGACACGAGGTTTATAAAAGAATCTCAGGGTGCAAATCAATTTGGTAAAGTTATGATAGTAGGGCTAACTGCCCTGCGAGTGCCTGAAATAGGTATGCTATTTGATGAGGTTATAAAAGCCGAAGTTGCGATGTCGCGCCTGTCGGGAGTCTTAACTAAAAGACCTCTGTCAAAATAATAAAAGTGAAAGACTCCAAGATTCTGATGACAATTTCCTCTCACGTACATTCGGTGCATATAAAAGAAGTACATTTTTATGCAGCCCTCGGCCGAGTCAGTATGCGAGCCACGTTCAAGAAGCAACGTGTGAACGAACGACTTTTGTTTTTATTTATTGCTTTGAGGTAGCAGTTGATGTTTTATTAGGTAGGTTTGGTGTTTTGTAATGGTGATCTAAGTGGAATGAATGGACGAGTAGATATTCATGTCTAAGTACAATAAATATTATCATAACATTTACTTAAGTAATCTTTTAAATTAAATTAAATTAAATCATTTTTATTTCAGCACCAGTCCTTAAACATACATGTGAAATTAAGATATTATATAATTAATTAAAATATTACAATTAGATAAAATTACAAAAGTCATCAATAAAAACATTATAATGTAAATTAAATTACAATTTTACATTATCTAAAAGATTAAAATACACTATAATTATTCATTAATTAATCATCTTAGTCTAAACTTAAGTTTGGAACCGAAATGCTGAACATGTAGCCTGGTACAGTACCGCATTATTGGGCAATCTAGATCCAAATCCATCCTCCATGCGAACAGCTGAAGGTATCTGTTGGAAATACCTCATATGCGGCGCATCAGGGACAAAACTCTCTTTAACTGCTAAGAAAAATTCTGCGAAAGGGCCTACTAACAGGAATATCAAAATATATTCAAAAATCCTTCTTGCGAACAAGAATCTTGTTGTCTTCTTGAGACATAGCGGTTTAGACCTTTCGTTGTCTGCCAGTGAATAACTATTGAAAAAATAATTAAATATGTAGAAAATATCTGAAACAAATGAAGCAACAATCACGCCATATCGAATGCAATTTCATTCGTGACGATCCCTGACCCACAACGGCAGTTCCATCTCTGACCTCCAGGGACTAACTCTAAGTTAACTCTAAGTTGCTCCACTGATAATAATGCTAAGCACATAATAATATATTATTATATCATTAATAATGGTCTCATTACGCGGCTGACCATAATAAAACGTGTTAGGTAATCCTCTATTGTAATGGCGACCGTGTCATCATAGTAAACGAATGGAATTGTTAATTTTGAATTACGAAGTTGTCATGTCATTGGGTTGGATTAGTTTCGTTTAGGAATGGAAGGTGATTCAATTAGAATAACTAGTGAGTTTGGAACATATCTCACGTACAGCTGTAGAGATTCGGCTAAGACATTTGATGCAATAGTGGCAATGGCAGTTTATACTTTGCTAGCTGTTGCTCGCGACTTCATCTGCGATCCAGGATGAAAAGTAGCCTATGTCCTTCTCCAGGTCAAGGTCTACCCATGTACCAAATTTCATCCAAATCCGTCCAACCGTTTTAGCGTGAAAGCGTAACAAACAAACACATTTTCGCATTTATAATATTAGTTAGAATGCCCATATTCTAAGTCCAACTCCACAAACGTCGACCCCGCCATCATCAGTCACATTGAAGTTGGTTGGCATGAACATCCTCGACTCGAGAGTGATCCATAATCATCAGCGAAACTGAAAGTACCTCGAAACCTACGGAATCCTCGAAGTCAATCAAAATCAAAATCAAAATCAAAATATTTTATTTCACATAAGCCTACATGGGCACTTATGAAACGTCAGAAGCTAGGTGCACGGTTCCAATTGGTCGTTTCCTATGGAGAAGAGCCGGCAAGAAACTCCACGGTTACTCTTTTAAAAATAATTGGCTTTTACAATATTTTCAAATTACAGTGTTAGTAGGCATGGGAGGACAATGTAGGCCTTTCAACAAGTAAGTACCAGGTACTTAACAAAATAGATGTTCAGTAAATCTACAGTCCAATAAGCCTACAAAGTTCTCACATTCACAATATAGAAAATAATCTATATAAAAGACAAACAATAAAAATAAAAAAGCCTATTTCTGCCAAATGACGTGTTAAAAAGTTAATATTGACTTGGTTAAAGTCCGTCTCAAACGATAACCAAGCCATTTGGATAGAGTTTAAGATCAAAATAGATTCGAAATGAGAACTAAAAATTACGGGTAAGGTCTTGAACGGATGGAAAGAACAGCAACATTGTTAGTCCGTATTTGTCGACCAATGGGGATTAGAAACACGACATGAACCTAATATCGGCGATCCGCCGCACGCACACCCACAGGCCCACGGTACAACAAAACCTCTTCTTCATCGATAAACAAGTAAATAATTCATCAAATTAACCGCCAGTATATTGATGACCAGTCAGTGAAAGCCGGCGGTCAGTACATCACACCCGCACATACCTGACGACGTCGTCATGCGCGTGCGACGCATTGCTGGTAACGAGACGTGTTGTTTTGTTCTACAACAATTTATCTCGGTAGGTACCTAAAACATAAGGTGTGCGTGTGATTAATTTGGTTGATGGAATGGATGGCAAGACTCAAGCCTCTCTGGCCTTGTATTAGGACGATAACACGCTGGTGAAATGCCAGTCCTTTGCAGATATTAGAAAAGTTTGACTAATACGTATTAAGGGAGGAGCTCGTGGATAAGTAATTACAGCCGCACGGACCGATCCATGAAGTTAAGCTACGCTTGCCAAGGTTAGTCCGTGGATGGTTGTCCATCTTTACTCTTCACTGCCTCGGAAAGAACGTAAGCCGTTGGTTCCGGCTGTCATTTGTGGATCTTTGACAGTCGTTACGGGTCGTCAGAAGCCTGAAAGTCTGACAACCAGTCTTGCCAAGGGGTATCGTATTACCCAGTTACTGGGTTGCGGAGGTCAGATAGGCAGTCGCTCCATGTAAAATACTAATATTCAGCTGCGTCCGGTTAGACTGGAAGCCGACCCCAACATAGTTGGGAAAAGGCTAGGCAGATGATGACTGTTACGTATTTAGGGACACTAGCGATAGATCCAAACGGAGAAATATCCTTCATGACCACCGTAGAAATGGATTTTGTCGACGGAAGAATAGATAAAATCACAGATAAACCATCACAATCTATCATTTTGTCTATTCTTTCGTCGACAAACCCGTTTCTATGGTAAACAATCATGCTACGCGTGCCGAAACGAGATTTATGTGTAAAATAAAAATCTGTCTAGTCTATATCTACAAGACATGTACATATTTATACTCTTTAAAGATATTACGAGAACTGGGTTTTCCTATGTTGTACCTATACAGAGCATATAAAATTGCAGGCACCTAAGCATTATCATCCCGAATGTTAGCACAAGACTTCACAGATAGCAGATACTAACCGTTGTTTTAACTACACGTCCTAACCCGACATCTTTCTCTCCTGTTCCAGGGTTCAGACCCTCGCGTGGCCACATGCCGCGGGCGGCTGCAGACGCGACGTTGCCAGCTCAACCAGGAGATCAACAAGGAGTTACGCCTGCGCGCCGGCGCTGAGAACTTGTTCAAGGTAAGGAGGAGACAGCAGTATTTGAGGTGGACGACGCTTGTCGATCACATAGAGGCGCATTGGCATATGCCCCAGATCCTGCCTGGGATAATTGTATTGTAGATACAATTTACCTACTGTGAAAAGTAGGTACCTATGTCTTTCAACTAGGTACGATACAGGCCACATCATAGTATCGAGCCTGAAAGTGATGTGCCTGTAATCAATCTATAATCAAAATGACTGTTGTGCAGGATGGCAGTAATACGAATAGGGATTGAGTATAATTTTTCGGTCCATTTTCCGGTCAAAATACGGTCGTAATTTTTTTTTATTTTTTGTACGTTGCCCCTCACTAGGAATTTCTTCATGTATCGTGGGTGCGTTTACAAACATAGAAACTCACATACGCTAACACCCAGACCCGGAACAACTACTTGCAGATCATACAAATATTTGTTCCGTGCGGGAATCGAACCCACTACACGTTCTCTCAGCCACTGCGCCAACCATGTCGTCGATTATTCGTGTGTGTCGTGTTATTGTTCTTTTCAGACTTTTAAAGCCGCCCATAGTCCTCTGACTTGACTTCACATGCTGTCGAGAAATATCTCTCAGGCATGCCGGTTTCCTGACGATGTTTTCCTTCACCGTTTTTTAAGCAAGTGATAATTATACAATACGCACATGAATCCAAAAAGTCAGAGGTGCGTGTCTTGGGTTTGAACTCGAGACCTATGACTTGGCAGTCTGACGGTCACACCACTACACTATCACTGCTCACCTCGGCTATTCGTTGATGTATGATAATAAAATTCTTAATAGCAGCTCCACTCACAGAATATTGTGCAATCGAAACAAATTTTAATAAAGTGAATATACATCACTCTCATTACTCGCGACAATTGCTCGATTAATAAATCAATTCAGCAGTCAGTGGAAATAGCCGTAACTTATACTTTACGGAAACAATATTCACCTGATAATCACATAAAAAGCACTACTCCATACATTTCCCTGTGCACTTCCTGATACAAATCGCGACTAAACCACCTCGCACACTATGCGACATGCGACTGCGATCGGTCACAAGACGCTGACCAGTCGCATGCGACTGTCATCGGGTGTGCGCGTGCACCGTGCGTATAGACGCTGCGACAAGTAGCGAGAGCGTGTGACTCTCCTCTCTCCTCTAGCCAGTCATTGCGAACTTGCGACTCTACAACTCGACGCCAAGTGTTCGCAGCTTTGAACAAAATAAGTATAATCGGACAAGATCAAACTGGTTGCTAACTTAGTGGTATATTTTGTAATATTTGTATGTCATAGATTTTTACACTCTGTGATTACTTAGACTCATGCACTGATCTATTAGTATCACTTGTTAATCAATGTTAGGAATATTGTAAAATCGTTTACTTTTACAATGTTTGTAAATATGTGAGCACCATGTATCTACCACATAATTAATTTACTTGTCATTGCTCCGTTTATAATTATTTTTACCTTTTGTGGTACAGTAATCCAGTAGTAGGTGCATCGTCTTCACACATAATTATATAATTCATGTATACAAAATAATATTGTAAAACATTGTTAAAAGAGTAACGGTGGAGTTTCTTGCCCATTCTTCTCCATACGAAAACTACCTTTTGGAAGGGTCAACTAGAATCAGTTCGATTTCTCTGTTTTTGACGTTCAAAAGTGCCTTTTATGTGCCTATTTGAAATAAGTGATTTGACTTTGACTTTGAATATTGTCGGCCGCAGCCTGCCGTCTGCCTGGCGTTTACTCACCGAGCTTTTGGCAGTCGCATGTCGCATAGTTTGCGCCATGTCTAAATCGCTACTAATCGCCATCGCTGCGTGACGTCACGTGCTTGACACTTTCCCTGCACATTGCGGTGCTATTTTGTTTTTGTAGTGTTTAGTATAGATTGGTTCTGTGATTGTATGTTGCAATGGTGACTAGGTTCGGTTAAGACCATTTAGAGAACTCACTCTATTTATCTTTCTAAGAGATACTTTATCAGCCTCATTTGCCCCTGTTTAGAATCCCACGATAAGTCTTTTGACGTTCGATTTGCTTAGATTTCAAATGGATTTTCAGTCTTAAAATGCTTTTTTCATCGTTCAATATAGTACTTATTATGTTTGAAGGAATTATTAGTATGCAATAGAATGATTACCAACTTAATTCCTTTCCTTACTCATCTTTCTCGATTCTCCTTGCAAAATTGTGTGTCAAGCTTAGATTAGCCTAGAAATCATTGAGTAGTGTTGTGATTTCAATAAACCATAATATGTGTAGAAATAAAGTGTATATTTGTTAACGTATTGAATTTAGTAAACAAAACACATCAAGCAATGGATAAAATTGACAAACTTTTTATTGCTTGGATAAGAGGGTTTTGGCCAATTTGTACCCATGTGTGTATATTATATGTAAATTTTTGTAATGTGCGTTTGTGTTGTCACCAGTTACATGGCTAGGAACAAAGGTTTACATAGTTAAAATATGAACAGAAGTAAAAAAGAAGTAAAAAAGATATAAGAAAATGCATGGAAAGCTAAAAAGTAGATTATCGAATCATTTTGTGTCGATTTTGATGATCCATTATAAATTCGAAAGTAACTCTGTCTGTCTGTATGTTACCTTTTCACGCCTAAACCACTGAACGGATTTCGACAAAATTTGGCAAGGAGATAGATGGCATCCTAGGGAAGGACATAGGCTACTTTTATCGACATACCACGCGGGCGAAGCCGCGGGCGGAAACTAGTACCTATATAAAAGTGCCAGTGGTTATTGACCGTAGGTTCGTACTTCTGCACAATTTATTTCTTACGTTTCTCTTCCATTTTCACCACATTTTTTTTGTAAAATTTCCGCAAAATCATTCAACTCTAAAACCCAGACTTCCCCCTAAACAATCCTTCGACTCAAGACAAAGGCGCGAGTCCATCGACCCAGCGTTGTGTGACGTGTGTGCGAGCGTGACGCCCTTCGGTCTGTGAACCCTGACCTTGAGGCCATGGGGCACGTCCCATGGGGAACGTACGACCGATGGGAAGTCAGGTGGGGGTTTATAAGTGTTACAAGTGTCTGCGAAATGTTTTAAAGAACAATGAGTGATGTTTAGGAAAGATATGGGGGACGATTTTGCAGTTATGGGCCATAAGATAGACCTTGTAGAGTGAGACAATAAAGGCTCGTACAAACAGGCGCGATATCGCAGGCGCGACAGGCAGCGGTACCTTTGTCGACAAAGGGACCGCTGCCTGTCGCGCCTGCGATATCGCGCCTGTTTGCACGAGCCTTAATACGGCAATAATCCTAATCCTAACTAGTATTATAACTACGAAAGTGAGTTTGTTTGTTACGCTTTCACGCTAAAACGGCTGAACGGATATGAATGAAATTTGGCACATGGGAATACCATGACCTGGAGAAGGAAATTGGCTACTTTTTATCCTGGATCGCAGATGAAATCGCGGGCAACAGCTAGTAATCCTAACTAATATTATAAATGCGAAAGTGAGTTTGTTTGTTTGTTAGCTCTTTCACGCTAAAACGGCTAAACGGATTTGAATGAAATTCGGCAGACAGGTAGACCATGATCTGGATTAGGAAATAGAATATTATATATGGGTTTTTCCATCTGTAACTTCTCAGTAGCATAGCAGCCCGGAGTATGTATTTGCGTCCGGTTGATGGCAATAGGCTCATCCCCTATTACATGGGACTTAAAAAAACCTGGTGAAATGTCAGTGTACTATAGGTACACCTCTGCCTAACCCTTCAGGGATTACAGGCGTGATGATATGTTATGTGTTCTACATTTTCTTCTTCAAAAATATACTCTGTTAGAAAAGTTCTTTGTTCTGGTTTAAATGATAAATGATTTATTTCTGTAAGTAGGTTTGTACAAACACTTTTACACGTCAATTACATTTTTTTAAACTATATGAGGTCGGTCGTTTCCTATCTGACTACTCTGAGAAGAAATGCTGAAACAAACTCAGAGGTCACAATCTCTTTTAGAGTCCAGACATAATCTTAGTCAGATCATGTGAACCAGCGTGTTGACCAGCCAACTTGGCAAATAATAAAGTTTCACAGTATAGTATTTTTCTCAGACCATTTACGAAACAATAGATTGGTTCCGGCGTATGAGTTCGACGTCCTTATGTTTTCATTCACCGTACACTTTGTACAAGTTCAAGAATCGGACGTGTAGGTGAACAATCTACTTTTTTTTGTTACTTTATTGGCATTGCTTGCTTGCTTCACACGCATGAGTCATCCGAGCCATCTACATCATGTTCAGACCGTTCACTGTAACTTGTCCCATGCCGTCATGTTGGCACCATTAATTATCAAGCTTAGTTTCAATACTAATAGAGTTCAAAATCGAGACTGACAGAACGGTAGTACACCAATCACATGGCCGCAAAACTCAGTGCTAGCAATCGCTTTGGTCTAATGGACACAAGCGCTACTGCCGAGCTGGGCCCCGTTTATCAAAAGTTCACAAGTTACCTATACCCCATTTGAAATAAGATTAGACATTAAAACAAACCCTTTTACAGTCCGTTCAACCGATTTTGACATCTATACCGTAGGCATAAGGATAGCATTAAAGGCAAAAAAAGTTACACAATACCAACTATCTACTGCGGCTGCCATTTGTCATGCCACCAACGCAATAGAATTCAAAATCGGTTGAACGGAATGTAAAAAAGGCTTATCTATACGTCTAATCTTATTTCAAATGGAGTATAGTATGGTAATTTCCGTAAAATTCACGGGGTCGCTCTTTTTTTTGTTCAATACGAGGCTTTTGGCTACTTTTTAACCGATTTCTTCAAAAAGGAGGAGGTTCTCAATTCGTCTATATGTTTTTTTTTGTGTATATGTGTTTTTGTCGTGTGTGCGTTTTGTTTTGTTCAGAATACACAATTTTTCTCTCTTTCTATTACAAAAGATAAATTGCCATAATGTGGATGCACCATACTACCTCTGCCTACATCCTCTAGGAATACATTTAGGATGTTAAGTATGCTAATTTCTTCTTCTCCCTCCCCAGGCTACGACGAACAGAAAGCTACGCGAGACGGTGGCCCTGGAGCTGAGCTTCGTGAACTCCAACCTGCAGCTGCTAAAGGAGCAGCTGGCGGAGCTCAACTCCTCCGTGGAGCTGTACCAGAGCGACAGGTATGCACTGCGATGTGACACCTTGCAGTTTTGACAGCTGTCAAAATGTCTTAGCTGTCAAAGTCTTAGGGGTCATCGAAGATGCCTTATTGTGCGTTGTTTAAATCTTACGAGACTTAACACACAGACAACCTACAGTCTAAACCCATTGGTCTATATAGAAGAATGAAAATTTTACACAAGTTCCATAAACAAAGTAACAGAGTTTCTTCCTGAATAACGAATGTAAGAGACGAAGTAAGAATTTTTGAAAATTCATCCCTTACAGAGCTTAAAATATGGACTTTTTTTATGAAAGTTCGACATTTTTGCCGATGGTAAATTCCCTCGAGCGTCTAATGCTGTTCGGAAATAAAAAAGGCAGGAGAATTATGTCGCTGAAAGTGCTCTACAAAATAATAATTCTGTGCGTTCGTAGAATTAACCAGTAAACTTAACTTATACGTAATAGGTACAGGTATTTCATTACCTGTCACCCACTACATTTTCTCCTACTAAACAGCCTTGAACAAGCAAAAAGTAATCTACTAATTTCCGTTCCCACACATAACTGGAAACTGCCAATATAACTTGAATATAACTTTAGCAATCAAGCTCTAAATAATACAAGAAAACTAGTTAAATTAGTTCATTATATTGGGTCAATAAATTATTATTTTTGACTCAAATCATCTGATTCACCTTGACGAATTCTCTGGGCTCTAGGGTTATCAAGAATATGGTAAACTAAACTAGCTGCGCCATTTTTTTTTTTTTTTTTGGTAGGAAATCAAACTAGCTGCGCCCTGCGGTTTCACCCGCGTAAGTCTCGATTCCGTGGGAATATCGGGTTAAAAAGTATCCTATGTGTTAATCCAGGTTATAAACTAGAATATCTATTTGTAAAATTTCATACAAATCCATTCAGTAGTTTTTACGTGAAAGAGTAACAAACATCCATCCATCCATACTAACAAACTTTCGCGTTTATAATATGGTGAAAAAGCATCGAAATTGGCTTTTTCATTTCAAGTAAGCTATAGTGTAGGCAGGCAAGCTTACGGCTAACGTCTTCTGAATTGACAGGTGTAAGGCATTCAAATTAGTTATGATTATTACGAAAACAATCCGTTTCTTGGCTTTTCAGATAACTTACTTACTGACATATTTATTGACATACTAGCTGCGCCCGCGGTTTCACCCGCGTAAGTCTCTTATTGACATACTAGCTGCGCCCGCGGTTTCATCCGCGTAAGTCTCGATCCCGTAGGAATATCGGGATAAAAAGTATCCTATGTCCCATTTCAGATCATGGTCTACTCATGTGGCAAATTTCATCCAAATCCGTTGAGTCGTTTAAGCGTGAAAGCGTAATGAACAAACAAACTCACTTTCGCATTTATAAAATTAGTTAGGTTTAGGATTTTGTGTTTTCCCAGGTCGGGCAAAGTGTTGTTGGGTTTTTGCATCTGGAATTTCTCAGTAGCAGCCTGGAGTCTGGAATTTGTCCGGTTGTTGGCAATAGGCTCGTCGCCTATTACATGGGACTTAAACATAACTGGCTAAACGTGGGTGTACTATAGATACACATCTGCCCATCCCTTCGGGGAATACTGGCGTGATGTTATGTTAAGTGTTATATTATATTTTGTCGCTGATAGTTGGCATCACTTTCCGTGCTCTCCTGCGCAGTGTAAGAAACACAAAACTCGGCGTTTGACTTTCACGTAATTAGTTCATTATTATGTAGTCAAGTAGCTCGACTTCCTTTCAACTGTTTGGGCACACATACGTACACACACATACGTGGTTTTTAGCATGTTGTCCCTACATTACTTAGTTTATTTTTCTTCATATTCTCGTCTTACGCTTAGGGTGATTATAATCAACATCAAGCCAAACTGTGCTTTGCGGTCCTCTGTTTTGCTAACTCTACATCTATATAAGGATACAATATCACGAAAGGTAAAGGTTCAAAGTCATCCACTGGAATATTTGGATACCCAATTATTCCAGTGGATAATTTTTTTGTTTCCTGAAATATACATCACATACATGGTATAAAACAAAGTCGGTTTCTCTCTGTTTGATCAAGAATACATTTTTCTTTTAAACTCCACAACGGATTTCGACGCGGTTTTCACCAGCATTTAGATAATTTACTCCGGAAGGTTTATCTACGTTAAATTGTTTAACTTACTTGTAAAGAAATCTCTATGTTTGGTCAAGTCATTTGCGAAGTAAGGGCGAGTCGCTAGTTGGTAGTTACTTACATTATAAATTGCGCGTTGCGCTTTGCGTGAAAATTGATTTGCCTAAACCTAAAATATGGCGGAACCTTAAAGAAAACCAATAACAACCTGTGACATATCAGTATCACAGACCAAATGAAACACCCACACAATTCGCCTGACGGCAAAAGTATTGAAGTTACGAAAACGCTTTCACAAACAACGCCCTAGGACAATAATAATAGTACCTACTATGTATAATATAATAATACACCTACGACAGTAATAACGTTCGATGTTTTAATAAAGTCTAATACTTATAGTAAAAGTAGACATGTTGTCCAGAGTAGGTTATGCAATATAGCAATAAGATGATTTGCATATAGATAGGCTAGGTCATACTGTGAGCGAAGAGCGGGGCGGGTCAGCGATCGAAGAAGTTGTGTGGGTACCTTATAGCAAGTAAATCATGTAACTGAAATTGGACATGATTTATAGTTTTCGCTTCGTTGCGTGTCTGCTTTTTAAAGAGGATAATTTATTGATACCAAGATATACGAAGTAGTTGTTACTGTTCCTACTGATTTCAGTATTTTTGTCAGGTTTAGTTACTAATCAGAATATTGATATTTGATACTCAACTAGCTCAAAAATGCGGCTCAAAATAATAATGGAAAAGTTACAATTTACATTACAAATTGTCGATGACTATACGTTAGTCAGATTCGTGTTCTGAAATTTGGTTTAAATAGGTTTTTATCTTTAGTATTTTATTTATCTTTTATATAGATTCTTTTCTACCTTGTGAATGTGAGAACATTGTAGGCTTAGACTAATCTACCTGAAACTTTTTGAAAGGCCTACACTGTCCTCCCATAACTATTAACACAGTAAATCGAAAATATTGTAAAAGCCAATTATTATTTTCTTTTAAAAGAGTAACCGTGGAGTTTCTTGCCGGCTCTTCTCCATAGGAAACGACCAATTGGAACCGTGCACCTATCTTCTGACGTTTTATAAGTGCCCATGTAGGCTTATGTGAAATAAAATATTTTGATTTTGATTTTGAAACAAATTGTAGAAGCGAGTCTATTTTGAATATTCTTTTTTATTTGTTTCCAACTTAATTTCCACACATAGCTTTTCTACGCGAAAAGTAAGCTCCAATTGCGTAATAGTTATTTATGCAACTGTTATATAATAAGGGGTATTAAGTAATAGTATCACATGAGTGTTTTAATACCTAATTATTTACAGTTGCATACAAGACTTTATCTACACCCATGATTATGAATCCTCTATAAAAGGTTCTTTGCAATACTAATATCGAACAAAAATGGAGGAATACGACGCACGTGAATTCGAATTTTTGGAATTCGAGTAATAGATGCGTTTTTGTTTTAAATTACTTTGTTAGTGAAACTGCCTGCATGACAATGTTCTTTTTTTGAAATGAGTTGCATTATGAAATTTAGTACAACATAATAACACCCGTTTGGATGATATTATGGTTTAATGTTGGCAATAAGCTAACTGTTTCAGAAACTCATATAGAGGATTTATAGCATGGGTGTAGATAAATAATCTTTATTGACTCGTTATTTCAACCGTGACACTATTACAGGCAAGTCGGCTCGTTTAAATGTCACTGTTGTACACACATTAATTTTATTAGTAGACATTTAAAATGCATGTACATATCAGTATGTTTATGTAGAGGTGTGTAGTGTAGTAATATGTACTTACGTTTTATTTATTGTCAGTTGCAAAAGTGACACCCGCTGGTTGACGTTGACCCTGAAAATATTAAGAAAATGTATCCATACTAATATTATAAATTCGAAAGTAACTCTGTCGTCTGTCTGTCTGTATTTTACCTCTTCACGCCTAAACCACTGAACAGATTTCGACAAAATTTGGCAAGGAGATAGGTGGCACCCTGGGGAAGGACATAAGCTTTTTAGGGTTCCGTACCCAGAGGGTAAAACAGGACCCTATTACTAAGGCTCCGCTGTCTGTCTGACTGTCTGCCTGTCTGTCTGTCCGTCTGTCACCAGGCTGTATCTCATGAACCGTGATAGTTAGACAGTTGAAATTTTCACAGATGATGTATTTCTGTTGCCGCTATAACAGCAAATACTAAAAACTGTGTTTTTTGGGAAAAAATCTGAAATCGAAAAAAAAAAATCTGCCGTTCCATACTTTTAGTCGAGTTAAGTGAACACAAATGTATGGAACAGCTGTTTTTTTTTTTTCTTAGAAAAGTTGTTCAAAATTATGAGTACAATGACCCCTTAAGGGTTTAGCATAAACAAAAACTAATGTTGTATATTTATTTAAAAAATCAGTCTGTCTCCGTCATTTTAAAACGATTGACAGAAATAGAACAATGTTTTATGAAAAATAAGAACCAGTAAGGTTCCGGCTAAGTACCCAAATAAACCAGTAATTTCTGAGGTAATCTTGGCGATTACTTACAACGGTGAAGGAAAACCATCGCCAGGAAACCTGGACAATAGTATAAGTGCTGAAGTTACCAACCCGTCTTGGGAAGCGTGATGAATTGATGATCAATGCTCGAGAAGAAGCCTTTGCCCTGCACGGGACAATAATAGGCTGGCGACAATCTTAGTCCGTTTTGACGTTTCGTTCTCGTACATGTAATAAAACGTGAAGAATGAGAATCAGTTTTAGGCAATGTAGATAAGTCGTCGATTACAAACTCTCTAATTATGTTCAATCGACACCTATGTCTCGAAAATTAGTTTATAAGAAACCATTTTTTTTTCATCGGTACACGAAGCATTTTTATAGCTGTCAAAACGGACTTCTTAGATTGTCGCGAGTCTAGTAAGGTCCTTATAGAAACTGGTTTTCAAAGTACATAAAAGTATCACCCGCTGACAGTGAGACCTTGGCTCATCAAAATTAATGATGACAAACAGGAAAACTGTGTCGTAAGCCGCTCCAATTAATCAACTGTCCGGTTTTTAATTGTTTTATTACAAGTTTTATGTATTTCTGATTATATGTCTGTATCTAAAATCTTAATATAAACAGCAGTATTTAAGTTACAGTTAAACAGATTAAACGTTAATATGTCCAATATGGCTTATTCCACTATTCCCCTCTGAGAGAATCCCCCTCAGGAGGGAAAACTGGACGCTAATGTAAAAAGAATCCAGAAAGTCCCCTTTTCATTTTGAGTTATTCCACTTTTCCCCCCTGAGAGAATCTGCCTCAAGGGGGAAAACTGGACCCTAATGTAAACAAAATCCAGAAATTCCCCTTATCATTTTGGATTATTCCACTTTTCCCCCTTATTTTTAGTTTTGATTTCTACGTTCTTAAAATAAAAAATAAAAAATAGTTATTCGATTTTTTATTGTTTAAAGACAAAATCTTTACCTTTATTTCTTTTTAAGTGATTAGTTACAATGTAATTAACAAAAACACGACTATATTATCATTAATCAGTCTTTTTTTTTGGCAATTTGCAGAAAGTAAAAATGTAGTACAAAGAGGTAAAAAAAAAAGTAAAAGAGGAGAAAATGTAGGATAAAGAGAAAAAGTAATATAAAACAATCACTCGTAAAATTAGACAGTTTACAAATACTTAAAAAAAAAAACATTATTATACGTATAAAAAAAAACGGCTGAACAGACTTAGAAGATGATGATTTGGCACATGGGTAGACCATGACCTGGATTAGGATATAGGATACTTTATCCCGATATTCCTACGGGATCGAGCGATACTGCGGGTGTAACCGCGGGGCGCAGCTAGTCATTAATAAATAAACTGCAACAACGTGTCTGCCTATTTAAACTCGAATAACATAAAGCAATTCAGTATACATTTTATATTAGCTTTATTGACTAGGTCGACGAAGGCCCGCTTGGAGGTGCTCCTATAAGTGTTTGAATGGTTAATAAAAACTTTTCATAAAAAAAAAACTATATAGTTCAACTAAGTGGGAAAAATAGGTACGTAATTATTGAAGCTAACTCAAAAACTACGCATGCAAAAATAAAATTTATATGGGACCACATGGGAAGCACCAGGGGGCCCAAAATGGCCACATTAACAATTCCTCTAAATGCGATTCATTTTGTGAATTTCCAGCTGTCTTTAGTAATTCCTCTAATTTGACACAATTCAATTCATAATGTGTGGACCATTTTACGAATCTCCATAGAAAACTGTCAAACAAATGAATTAATTCGTAATATGAATCGCACGCAGATCATACTATGAATTGGCAGTTTGTGACAATTTACGATGATTCATTTATGCTTTCCTATTATGATTCTGCCAAAGTGACTGTTTTAAGCCCACAGCTTTCAAATAAAAAAAGAATTATCAGAATCGGTTCACCCAGTCGAAAGTTCTGAGATAACAAACATTTAAAAAAAATACAGACGTATTGATAAACTCCTCCTTTTTTTGAAGTCGGTTAAAAATAATTCCCAAGCTCGCTTCGCTCGCTCCTGCATTCTAGGTTATCTAAGTAAAATATCTGCTGGCGCTCACGGTAAATATTTTAGCAACCAGCACCGGCGAACAAATCGGCGCCCAGCGCCAGTAGCAGAAGCACTCCTTAAATTTTAAGAACCTCAGTGGGGATTTCTGGACGTTGGTTTTTTCAGATTCCAGTTTTCCCCCGTAAGGGGGATTATCAGGGGGGAATTCAAAACTTTTTGTTTTTAGAGTCCAGTTTTCCCCCTCATGGACACTTACAGGGTGGATCTGTGGAATAAGTATTTTTTTCGGTTCCGGTTTTCCGGTTTTCGGTTTTTCGGTTTTCCCCCTTAGGGGGGATTATCAGGGGGGAATTCCATACTTTTTTTTTATAGATTCCACTTTTCCCCCTAAGGGGGGTTTTCAGGGGGGATTTGTGGAATAAGCCGTCCAATATAACGTGACATTTCAAAATGGCAGTGAATGCATAGCATATACAAAATGTCTATTATGTCAAACGTACTAGGATAGTCAAGTCTTTTTCAAATCCTTTCCTTTACCAAGTCAGAATACATAAAATCTTTTTTTTTTTTTTAATACATAAAATCTTTATTCTTTATTATTTTTAATTGCTACGGCACTGAGCAGACCTAAGGTCTGTTTTTTTAATCTGGTAGAATAATATGATAGGTGCAATGTCAAACTCCAAATTGAAAAAACAAACAACAAAGACAAAGACAAAGACATTTATTCGTAGGATATGGTATGTACAAAGATGGATAATAAAATTATAGTCCGAACACATCCGCCACTAAAAGCGGCATACGAATATTTACAATAGATATGTGTGTAATCTCACTTAATATTACATAGGTATTACTTATATTCTAATAAACAATAAAAGCTAAGTATAGACAAGTTAGTTTACAGTTTTCATCTAGAGCAAGGCCTAAAAATTTTATACTATTTTCTCTGTTAATTATTTCACTGTTATGGTTTAAACAATCACTTGAAATGTCAAATTAGTCTACGAGATTTAAAAAACAGACTTTAGAAAACGATTATTTCATTACTTGATAACAAAGATCTAAATAGCATACGTTTTTAGCTTGGCCATTTTATGAAATATAAATCAATTTATTTTCTATAATTGTCAGAGTATGTCAGTGTCACATTTTAATTCGGTCTGCTACGTAAAGAAGGCTGAATGTCATTCTGCAGTATTGACATTACGTCCTTTAGTTACCCCTTACGACCCCTTAAACATATAATTCAGAGTCAATACAGCATAATTATTCTACTGTGCAATGAGAAGACAAAAAATAATCTAAAAGTAAGAAACATAGTTTATCTGTGATGAAGTTTTTTTTTCTACCGTTTCAAAACATATTGGTCAGTGTACACCGGATTTATTCGGAACAAAATGTTCGCCATCCTCGTCTGTTAATTAATGCATTCGACCGGAATTCGGATGACTTCTTGTATTTGCATATAATGTAATGTCGACAAGGCCGTTGATAGAAATGTCTCGTTTAAATTAAGTTTTGTACAAATTATTTTAATCATTTCACGGGTGAGAAATAGTCAGGTGAACTTCTGGTGAACTGTGGCAGAATAAAATGTTGTAGGGAAAGGTTTTCGATAGTTTATTAATTTATTAGCAAAGTTACAAAAGTAATTAAAAAAAATAAAAATCGATTGGATGAAGAATTGGCTACGAGCTCCAAATGAAGAGATAAAATTCGGAAAAAAAACTGTCTAGAAAGACGGCCTCGTTAGTTGCAAGCGCTACTATGGAGCATGAGCTCCTGGGTTCCATTCCCAGGTCAGGCAAAGTGTTATTGGGTTTTTCCATCTGGAATTTCTCAGTAGCAGCCTGGAGTCTGGATTTGTGCCCGGTAGATGGTAATAGGCTCGCATTTATTACATGGGACTTAAACATGACTGGTGCAATGTGGGTGTACTATAGGTGCAACTCTGCCTCACCTTTTGGGGAATACAGGCATGATGCTATGTACTATTATATATAGTATTCCTACCAACAATTTATCGCCCGGCCTAAAGCAGCATATTTTAAACTACCTTTCGCCAGCGGCTTCATCATACAGCCTATAACGTTCCCACTGCTGGGACACAGGCCTCCTCTCTGTGAGAGGGAGCGGGCCGTAATCCACCACGCGGGCCCAGTGCGGGTTGGTAGATGTCATATGTCTTTGAATTTTTGGTTCTGGGACATGCTGGTTTCCTCACGATGTTTTCCTTCACCGTTTTCGAGAGCAGTGATGATGAAAGAATTTACACAAAGCGCTTCGCCCGCGTGATATCGTTATAAAAAGCCTATGTCACTCAGTGATAATATAGCATTTTACTGGTGAAAGAATCTCTAAAATCGGTCCAGTAGTTTTTGAGTTTATTAATTACAAGAAAAAATACAAATCTTTTCTTTTTTAAACACTAGCAGCGCCCTGCGGTTTCACCCGTATAAATCTCGATCCCGTGGGAATATGGGGACAAAAGGTCCTATCCTATGTCCTTCTCCAGGTCATGGTCTACCCATGTGCCAATTTTCATCCAAATCCATTCAGCCGTTTTAGTATGAAAGCGTAACAAACTAAGAAACAAACAAACCAACAAACAAACTCACTTTCGCATTTTTATAATATTAGTTAGATCATCCAAATCCGTTCAGCTGTTTTAGTGTGAAAGCGTAACAAACAAAGAACAAACTCACTTTCGCATTTATAATATTAGTTAGATTATTATTAAAAAAAACAAAGATGTCTGTAAGAACAGGTTGACCAGTATCATCAAGCCATAACACTTGGGGGCTGAACAAAAAAACGAACCGAAGAACACTTCAAAAGTGTAAAATTGTATATAATCGTAGTTATTATAGAAAAAAAGGTAGGCGCGAGTTAAAAGGTGGGAACAAAAAGGGAATGGGCAGTAATGAGACGCGATGTGGTTACATGGCGGGAGAGGCAGCACGTTCACATGTTTTTATCCTGAAATATAAAGTTTTTTGACTTGGCAAAATAGATAGATAAAACGTTTATTAGGTGCACACAAAAGACAGCACAACATACAAAATCACGATTAAATAATAACTAATTACATTAATAAATAGCTGCAAGGTGCCAATATACAAAAAAAAAAACAATAAAAGAAAACAAGAAACTGTGATAACAATATTGTCTATGACACATTAACCGCGCGTTTGCACTGGCGAAACATTTGCGACAAAACATGTTGAAATCTCTATCTTCTGTCAATGTTCCATACAATTTTTTACAGGAATTAGATTTAAACATGTTTTGTTGTAATGTTTCGCCAGATCAAACGCACGGTACTGGATATTTTGTTAAGAAATTAAAATCACGTCTTCTGTATTTGGCATAGAAATCTATAAAAGAATAATAATAACATTGTCCCACTGCAGGACAATGGCCCCTTCTCAGACAAAGAAGACACGAGCATTGATAAGTACAGTTTTCCCAATTAATTTCTTACGAATAATTTTAAACAATCAAAATGAAACAAAATATCGTTCGCTAATTAAAGTTAACTAAAGAGATAATTTTTTTTATAAATAACGGTTTCCGCCATTGTTACGTTTTCCCGCGCTCCGCCATAATGTAACCATAGACTAATAGAGAGGAATGCGCGCGCTAATCTACGTTCTTTAGTAAGAAATGCGAACTTTTTATAACTATGTAATTTCTAGTAGTTTGATGTAGTTACAATAATGAAATATTTTTATTTCTGTTTTGTAGGTTTTTAAGAAATAGTTACTTTTTTCTTTAAATATTTAAATTACAGTTCTCAGTATTGCGAACATATTTGCCCCACTGACTGAGTGTGTAAAACTCGTATTGAAAGGTAAAAATCCCAAACCGTTTAAAAATTAAATAAGCTAACATCTCAGGAGAAACGACTGCTATCCGTAGGCGATTATTAGCTCCAATAATAGTAATATTTAGACTGAACGTACCTATTATTATATTATATAGACAAGCACGTTTTCTTTCTGAGATAGTTAATGACTGGTCCAAATTAGCAACTCGGCCATATTTATCGGTGCTTTGTACTAGTACCTAGGGTTCTTTACGACTAGGATAACTCACTAAAATTATAGGGTGCTCAGAGATGCCAGTATAGTAACCTACTGCCCCAAACGTCACTACATCCTTTCACTGAGGGACAAAGGTACAACTGTCTTCAGATTTTCTAGCAGGCTCTTCTCTATGTGACCTCCATTTGGAACCGTGCTACTTATCCATACTAATATTACAAATTCGAAAGTAACTCTGTCTGTCTGTATGTTACCTTTTCACGCCTAAACCACTGAACGGATTTCGATCAAATTTGGGAAGGAGATAGATGGCATCCCGGGGAAGGACATAGGCTACTTTTTATCGACATACCACGCGGGCGAAGCCGCGGGCGGAAACTAGTATATATATTTTTACCTGTCATAAGATCTTAGGAATCGAACCTGAGAGAAGGTTAATTTCGTGACATTAGATTATTTTTGCACACAGAGTGTAATTACTTAATTACATCGCATTATTCCATCAACTCGGCCGGATGTGGTGGATTTTTAAAGCTTACGTTGTAAAACGAAAGATATCCACCCGTTTCTGATAACAGACTTGATCAGGGCAAGCAAAGGGAGCGAGGTAAAAGATTGTTATAATGCTTCCAGTTCTCCCCATTGTGTTATTTAAGTTTCTATATCCTGTAGTTTTATCAGTAATATAACTTAATAATATCTTCTTCGACAGCGGCAAAGAATGCGTGATGCCCATGATCCCGCTGGGTCTGAAGGAGACCAAGGAGGTAGACTTCCGAGAGCCCTTCAAAGACTTCATTCTGGAACACTACAGTGAAGATGCCGCAGCGTATGAGGACGCTATATCAGACTTTATGGATATGAGACAGGTAACTAACTAAAGAGATTCTTCCTTTCTTTGGATTGGTGAATTAAAGAAAGAAAAAAAATCGTTTCGGATGCAGCTGAATACCAGTATTTTACATGGAGCGACTGCCTATCTGATCTCCACAACCCAGATACTGGGTAATACGATACCCCTTGGCATGACTGGTTGTCAGACTTTCGGGCTTCTGACGACCCGTAACGACTGTCAAAGATCCACAAATAACAGCCGGGACCAACGGCTTAACGTGCTTTCCGAGGCACGGAGGAGTCTCGGTATGTAAAGAGGGTCATCCATCCACGGACCAACCCCGACAAGCGTAGCTTAACCTGATGGATCGACCCGAGCGGCTGTTATTACTTAGCCATGAGCTCCTCGAAGGAAAATAACGTAAAACTATGAAAACAGAAAGAAACATATCTATTGTTACGAGCTGATTCAATGCTCTCAAATACGAGATAGATACATGCAGTCTCACAGTATTTAGCGAGAATGTTTTGTCATGTATTGATCTTTAGATCCTTCCGAAATACATGAGATATTTTATAGACGATGAGCTAGAGTAAAAGCAGCTTTGGAGAGGCCTATTTCCAGCCGGAGACTGCAATAGGCTGTGTTGATAATTAGCTAGTACTGTTTATATTTTTTTACTTTACCTATGCTTGAGGTGACTCCAATGCACTGTTGCTTATTGAGTATTTGAGTTACGGATGCCGATTGTGAAGACGTGTTCTTGAGTTACGTCGGGAATCAAGGCAAACGTAGGGTAGGGCGCTCTTACAGCGTAGTTGCGCGTAGTCGTATTCGCGTTGACGTCTCGTTGACGTGGCGGTGAACAAACGGCGTTTGGCTAAGGCTTATTAGGTTAGACTGTTAGAGCGACGATTTTCGCAAGGTGGTTGTGAGTGACTGGACAACTTTAGTCGATGTCATGCGACTATGAAGGCCTATTCCCAGCAGTGGACAGCTACCTGATGACGATGATGATGATTGGCGGTTCTTAATATATTGTAACTTTGCTCAGGCGATGCGCACGCCGGTGCGGTCCAGTTCGGGCGTGGCGTTGCTGTTCAAGTACTACAATCAGCTGTATTTCATCGAGAGACGGTTCTTCCCGCCCGACCGGTCGCTTGGGGTCTACTTCGAGTGGTTCGATTCGTTAACAGGTATGTTTTTCCATAATGCCTATATTCCCTTAACCATCAAGATCATTTGGATGTATTTCAAAGAATTATTTATGGGTAAAAAAAGAAAAAGTTAATTAAAATGCGTGTATTGTTTTATAGCGCCATCTATTATTAAGTAGCGCAAACCATTTGAATGATTGCAAAGTTTCAACACAGATGGCGCAGCTTGTTTATTTGTTTCTAAGGAACATCACACAGATGGCGTTAGTTGTATAATTTTAAATATTGAGTAAAATATATAGTTGGGTTCCCACTGAATTTCCTATAATAAATGAATTTGAATTTTGCCAGGAGTCCCGTCATGCCAGCGAACAGTGGCTTTCGAGAAAGCTTGTGTCTTGTTCAACATAGCTGGCATCTACACACAACTTGGCGCTAAACAGGTAAACACTAAATGTTAATGATAAAATGAAATAGTTACCATCACTTCGCAACATTTTTTCGAGATAAAACCACATTTCACACACTTCGCAACATTTTTTGATGCGAACTACGCATCAAAGACCTGACGTCATCCTGACGTCACATAAATCCTGCATCGCGCAATTAAAGTTTACCGTGCAGTGGACATATATACGAGAACCCAACATCAATCGTTGGGCAGTTGCCCGCCAGACACAACACCCGTCTGGTTGGAGGATCCTCCCTTTTCTATGGAGCATGAGTGAACTTTACACCCTGTTCCTCATACCCCTAAAGCAAACATAAATGTACGGAGCAGCTGATGTTTTTTTCGCGATTTTAGGTTACCCTCTTATATCTTGACCGTCAGAGCCTCAAATCAAAGCTAGGGGAAGCTGAATTGCATTGCCCTTGTATTTATCAATATCGCCTACATGTAATCGTCCCGTGGCCCACAGGACCGATCGACGTGCTCGGGGCTGGACGGCGGCGTGGAGGCGTGGCTGCGCGCGGCGGGCGCGCTGCGTTACGTGCTCGACAACTTCACCAATGCGCCCTCCGTTGACCTCGCCGCCGACACGCTGCTCGTACTCGCCGCGCTCATGACTGTAAGTAACCTATATTTTGATTTAAAAGGGTGTCCATGGAGTTTCTTCCCCGTTCTTCTCCATAGGAAACTACTAACTACGCTTTGCAATGGGCAACTAGCTTCATCTTTCTGACTAGGCGATTCTATGTCAATCGAAAGTATCGGTTTAATTCAATTATGCATTGAGTTGAGTTTGAAGCGAAAACTATATATCATTATTTAAAGATATTCTTAATACAATTATATTTTTACCTACAAAATACACTAGCCGCTATGTTTGCATGACACTTCTTTTTCTTTAGTAAATAGAAATAAAAGCGCAGACATCAGTATCCTAAAACCTCCGTCCATCGAATCAGAAATCACAAACCTCTGGGAAGTAATAAGAAAGAAAAATCCTTTTTTTGGCATTAGAACAACAAAACACCATAAAACTATAAAAACAGAGAGCAAACAATGCATAAAATGCCAAAACGGCCACAGCATGGCCATAACGTATTTGTAGATGTCTCTTTTTTCAACTATCAGTCCAGTCTATAACTAAATACAGAGATACAGCCCCACTCCTAAAAAACAAGATAATAGTACATACATACATACATAATCAGCCTATAATGTTCCCACTGCTGGGACACAGGCCTCCTCTCTGTGAGAGGGAGCGGGCCGTAACCCACCACGCGGGCCCAGTGCGGGTTGGTAGATGTCACATGTCTTCGAATTTTTGGTTCTAGGACATGCCGGTTTCCTCACGATGTATTCCTTCACCGTTTTGAGAGCAGTGGCGATGAAATAATTTACACAAAGTAAAGCGCCTGTCAGGGTTCGAACCTACGACCTACAACTCGTAAGTCGTGGCCGTTACCACTGGACCACCACTGCTCTTAAGATAAGATAATAGTAAGGTTAATAAAAATAAAAAAACGCCAACATTCATTTCAGACTTAGTATTTGTCCAGATTCTTGTGACCCAGGTCTAAGACTGTGTTAATTTTATATTTTAAGTGTTAAACAAAATAACATGTTTCCAGGCTCAGGCTCGCGAGTGCCTGTTCGAGAAGCTGCAGCTGCAGGCGGGCGAGGCGCGCGGCGAGCTGCGGCGCGCGCCCGAGCTGTGCCTCGACCTCGCGCACGAGGCCGCGCACCTCGCGCACACCTACCGCCAGCTCTATGATAAGGTGATACAAATACATAATGACATACAGGGCTGTAACACACACGCTAGAACAAAATCAAAGTACCTACCTACACGCGTTCTTTTGATAAACCCTTGTGACGGTATCTGCAACGCCAAATCTGAAATATGCATTAAAAAACGTCACACAAATTCTGCATCGTGCAAGCAAAGTTATCCACACGATTATTATTATTTATGTTTATAAACATCGCAATGATACCGTCGAGCAGCAGCCCACCAGACACAACACTCGTCTGGTCGGAGGATCCTCCCTTTCCTATGAACGATGGAGAACTTTACATACAGTCTGTTCCTCATACCTGTATACCCTTTCCAATACAATAATTTGGTTGACGGCGACATCTCGAATTATCCTGATATTTAAACAAGTGCTGATGTTTATCCAGTGTCTCTTTCATTAAAAAACTAAGCTCATCATAATGTTAAACTAGACATTTTTCAATGACATTTAGAGAAACAGTAACATTATTAAATAATATCTATTTTGTTTCAGATGCAATCGGAGGGTGTGTTCAACTACGTGCCATACTCGTGGGTCTCTTTAGTCCACGTCAAGACTGAGTTTTATAAAGGTAAACGCCAGCCCTATACTTTCTAAGTTCATCTTAAAAATTACTGACATCGATGAACGTGAAGGAAAAACAGCGTCAAGAAACCGTCTGAAATCGCCACTCCGTCGTGAGTAAGCATGGTGACCAATCCTCGTGCTTTCTCTGTATGAGAAGAAGCCTTTGCCCTGCAGTGGGATACTCTGCTGTGGCATTTATCTTAAAAAGAGATAATTACACTATCGCTAGTTTTATAGATATACGGAACCCGCACCCCGCTGATCGTATTTGTGTGATTTCTAAAAACAATGTTTGTTTATCTTTCAGCGTTGGCGCACCAGTACTGTGCGACAGGTCTGCTGAACATGCCGGCGACCGCGCGGTCTCCCAGCCGTCTTGCATCTCTGTACGATGCTGACACACATCTCGATAATGGTAAGATGACGAAAGAATGCGTGGGGTGGTGTCAAGAAACTCCTATCCTAGGATTCCTAGGAATAAAATGCCGTGTTTAACAGGTACCTACTGTTACTTATTCTCTCATGCTGAAGAAATCTTCATCGCGGTAGAAATATTTTCACATAGCACTAAGTGAGAAACACCACCGAGCCTTTGTCTCCAAAGGCTTGGTGCTCGGGTCGGCCAAATTAATGTCTGAAACCTTATCGTAACTGCAGAGATATATAGTCACAAAACAGAGCTAAATGAAAACAGACTTTGTTATTGTAAGGTCTATATAATATTAACTAGCTTTTACCCGTGGCTTTCCCCGCTTTGATTTCCGAAGTTTTCGCACGGAAACCATCAGGATAAAAAGAATCCTATGTCCTAGCCCAGTTCAAGGTCTACCTGTGTGCCAAATTTCATCAATATCCGTTGAGCTATTTAAGCGTGAAAAGCTAACAGACATACAGAGTTTTAGTCATATTTCTACAAAACTACGTTTACAGAATCTTGTTTTTTCAGGCTCGTCCATATCCCCGACGCTGAAAGACGCGGACGTGGACTGGATCGCGCTGGGTCGTGCGCATCTAGCGGAGGCGCTCACACTGTACGAAGAGGCGCTGAGGCTGCAGAGGATGTGTCGGTTAGTACACAATTTATACGATAGCTTCTATCAAGCACAGGCAAAAGAGAATACTTAGCTGCATCTTTGGAAATGGTTGTTGTAGGAAATTGAGGTGAATCAGTTAAATGTACGTTTCTTACATAACACACTATGAGATACAGGGTTATTGGTAAAACACCAACAACCTCTTAAGGAGTCATTGTACTCATCATTATGAACAACTTTTACTATGGGAACAAATATGAAATCGCGAAAAAAAAAAAACAGCTGTTCCGTACATTTATTTAATTATCCTTACATAGTTCTCATAAGGTAATTGTACTGTTATAAATCTGATAAATGTAGGGTCAACATAAAACTAGCCAGCGAAACTCCGCAGATGTGATAGGGAATCGATATTTAAATGACGATACATAGTAACACTACCTAGAGTCTAGTTTTTTTTTTGTTTGGTTTTTCAGCATTAGATGTCGACGCCAATCACGTCTGCAGAGTTTCACTTGCTTATTTAATTTTACTCTATAATTTTGTTAATTAAAAACGCCATCTACCTTCAACATTTCTAAACTAAAACTCCTTGACGTAACCTTCCCGAAGCAACTAACAGATGTCGCTACATTCCAGCGAGCTGCGCGGCAAGGAGGCCATCTCGCTGGTGGTGCGCGCGCAGGCCGAGCGCGCCGCGCGCGAGCGGCAGCAGCATCACGACAACGACGCCAACGACTTCAATGATCTTATCGACGCGCCCAACGTACAGCGTGAGTAACTTAACTACACATTTTAATAATATGTTATCTAATATACGTTGGACTTAAATAGTAGCTAATTATTACAGGCATTCTCAGAAATATGTGATAACACACAAGAACTAACTTTTTTCAATAAAGTTTGCTTCACTATTTTATCTAATAATCCTTTTCTCCGTTTGCTTCTTTTTTCCACAGCTTCATCAAAATTCCAACTGGCATTAACACAGCCGGACTTCGCACAACACAGAGTAGAAGACTTATTTAAGTCTCTAGGACCAATCGCCATATTCTCCGCCAAACGCCACTGGAGCGCGCCCCGCCTCGTCCAGCTGCAGAAGTACAGGGACGGATCCCGACGCATCGAAAGACCACGAAACGGAAACGCAGAAGATTACGAAGAAACAAGAAACGGCAAACATAGGAGTGACAAACGAGATCGATCAGAAGACAACAGCACTTACTACAACCAAATAATTAGGAGCGACGAGAAATATACCAACGATTATGAGAAAAAGAAACTTCATAGGGTCACAAAACAAAATGGAGTATACATAAACAGTTATAACAATAATAATTACGAATATCATCCGAAAGTCTTGGATTATGACTCTCCGAATGAGTATAAAACTAATGGGGAGGGGAAAATGGAGAATGGAGTAAAGGAGTGTAACGGTAAAGTGAAGAATGGGAGGAGAAAGGATCCTCTGAGGAGGGCGGCGAGTGAATTCAATGTCTCGAACGCGAAGACTGAAGATGAAGGGTTCGGATTCTCCGTGAGAGGAGATGCACCGGTTGTTATAGCAGGGGTTGAGCCGAACTCTTTAGCTGATGTAAGTATTATTACTTATATGACATTACATTTTGCATAGTGATCAGCTATTCTTCTTTGTACCGATGAGTCCACATATCTGTAGAAGTTTCGACCAGAACTCAGCCACGATCAGCTCCTAAAATAGTTTCTTGTCATTGTTAAAAGCGTTGTACGGCAATCGTCTCATTCGAATTCTGATTCTGGCTCTAATAAAGTGTAAAGCTTAAGCAGTTATAGGTTATCCAAATAAATCAACCAAATAATTATTTGAGAATGAGTCCTTACTGTATCGATGACTAAAGAAGTTAAACAGCATAACGGAAAAACACTTCCAGAATAAAATTCATAACTTCGTCATTCCAGATCGGTGGCATGCGTGAAGGCGACTTCATAATCTGCATCGGTGACACAGACGTGAAGTGGAGCTCACACGACGAGGTGGTGCGACTCATACAACAGGCTGGAGACACACTCACTATGAAGCTAGCCACACCGATGGATAAGAGCTGTATAAAAGTACGTATTACGTATTCAAAGCCTTTGATTGATCTTATAATAGTAAGTAATTATGACCTTATGAAGCTAGTAATTTATAATCTTACGACAACATCATTTTGAGTATGCAATCCATTTTTAAACACGACCCGCGCAATCAACCTAAGAAAAGGAATAGAATCTTCATCATCTTCAGATGTTCCTACTTACTAAACATACCACAATAACAATTTGTTTTTACTCTTTCTAGGCGTCACCAGAGACTCCACGGCAGTCCAACTCGAACCAAGGCTCGGTATCAGCCGCGTCAACAGCTTCCAGCGGCTCCACAGCGGTGACCGCGCGATCCTCGGCTCGACGGGCGCCATCTTGGAACCCCTTCAGACGTCACACGACCAGAGACAACAGTTCACACCGCGGTTCACACACAAGCAATATTATATTCAGATAAATAAAAATTATGGTATAAAATTTTGAAATAGCGCCATCTAGTGTTTCGTTAAAATTAAAGCGAATCTGCTAATGTGTGGCTAAAATTGTATTCGATGTGTGCCAATTGGTTCATTACCTACTTTTTATTGCAATTGTTCCGACTAGAAATTTAAAGTTAAACACTTCAATGTTATGTTAAACATCACTGGTCATAGTTAGAATAGAAGAACTTCCATAGTTTAAATATTATGTTGTTCAATGGTATATTACTAAGGTTTACTGGCACAAATCCCTTAATGCATTCATCATTAAAGGTATTTAAAATCGTGCTGTTTCTGTCAATCTTTTGAAGATGTGGTAGTGAATGTTGTTTTAAATACGTAATGCGTTAAATACATTTAGTGATTTGTCGTACAAGCGGGCCTAAATGTCGCAAAATGCGAAATTTAAGTCACAAATAAAAATAAAAACGTTGGTCTTAAATCAATCAGTAGCGCCATCTATATTTATGAAGTCGGAAACATTAATCTATCAATAAGTAAACTAAGCTAAAAATTTAAACCAACGCCATCTATTATCGGTTTCTTGTACTATATTATAGATGCTAATCTTTTGGTGTGTGGTTGAAGAAATATTTAAGTTACTTCGGGCAGGGCGACATTCGCTGCTATTATATTTAGGTTCCTAAATATATAGTTAGATATGGGGACCTTACATCGGCTATGATACTCCAAAGTTATTCTTTTATTATTTTATAAGTTTTCAACTTGGCAAGGGGCTAATTTTCTTTCGAAACGTACGGGGGACTGATTGTAATTCATCATAATTTTTACTTCAAATAAAATTCCAGATTGTTTTATCATTTTTGGATTATTATACAGTTTGCCAAGTTATATGCTATATTCTTTCTTAATAACATTATATATAAGTACATAGTATTACATAAAAAATACACACTATCAAACATTTATCTTTCAATACGCAAATCAATTCGTTTTTGCCTTTCCTATCATATTTTACATTTATTTTTCATACGTAGGTATTTATTTTAATTTGTATAAATCAACATCATTTTATACCAACTTAAATCATATCTGTAGAACTCGAATAATGCCTTTTTAAATCCGTGTAAACTGGAACTCTAGAAACAATTAAATATTTGCATACCTACATATATTGTTGACTAAACTATACATAAGAAATATATACAGACGAATTGAGTACCTCCTCCTGTTTGAAGAGGTCGGTTAAACATATTTGGTATACCTACTTATTAGACCGTAGTCGGTAACACAATGCCTACTGATGTACTGTCACATCTTTATATCGCAAAAAGACGTGAGCAGTCGCATAAACGTCGACATTTTGAAAATACGATATCTATCTCTTTCAAAAAGAAATCTTCTGTAAAACCAGGTACCTACCTAAATAGAAAAAAATAACATTTTTGAGATAGAAATCAATTTGAAAAAGTATATAGGAACTTACTTAAATTTTCATGTTTTGGTATTTAATCTAGCTATTTTTGTACATTACTAAAAGGGGTTTGTCCTACAAAATAGGTATAACGACTGATTGAAAAAAAATGTATATTATTATTTTTATAAAAATAACTATGTATGTATATTCGTAGTAAATAGAGAATATATTATGTCACAATTATTTTAGATATACGTGTAATTACAGTATTTTTAGTTATTACAATAAATAATATATTACTTTTAATATTTTGGATGTGATCGATTTTAAAGTAGGACAAAATCTTTTAAAAACATTGATCGCGTCCAAAACGTAAAATTTTAGATTGATTATAACAATTTAAAATTTATAATTCGACTTTGTTTAGTTTTTTGTATAATATTATAGAGTAAAAATGTATATCACTGTATAAACTTGTATAAGTTAAAATGTATAAAATTGTTGTGGTTACTTTTGAACAATAAAGGTTATTTAAAGGCTAATTCGTTTTTCAACTTGTCCGCTATTTTTTCCCAGTCAAAATACAACTGTTCAACAAGCGTGCGAATTCAATTATTTGATGTTCACAAAAAAAAGCGCATTCAATAGATTAGTGTTCGATAATATTTTTAGGACAGCAAAACGGACATTATTTGAGGTTCGTTTAAATACGGGCGCATTAGCAGTGTATTTCATTTGAATAATAGTCTCTTTTCGGTTACACGATATATTTTAAAGTAGGGGAAATAATGGAAAGTCGTCTTCTAAACTTTTGCAATATCAGAACGCAGGTTAAATAATGTTATTTTAATTACGCGATAAAGTTCTTCATATTTGCTGCTAGATGGCAGTATACATTATAGTGCTTTCTATTTGCCGCAAGATGGCGTTGATGGAACTAGAGTCCTTTCTTTTTGCCGGTAGATGGCAGTATACGTTATTCAAATCCGTGTAAATAAATATTGTATAAAAGGAATTTAGAGCCAAATAATTTTAAAATATCTTTAGTTCAGGTGAACCAGCAACGAAATGAACTCAGTACATGAAGATGGTAATTTGGTTGCAATCTTTTTTATTGGCTGTACAGTAGGCGATGCAATATGCAATCACCAATAAATCTGCCTAGCCGTTTCCCAAATATTTACATTCCGCACAAGTAAAAAAAAAAAACCGTACAAAGACGGCAAATATGATAGGGTCAGCATCCAGTCTCAGCGGATGCACCTGAAAACCAGTATTTTACATGGAACAACTGCCTATCTAACCTACACCTATCGATGCAATCCCAGTACGAAACACGAGTGTGATAAAAGGCATTCGAAACGGTGAATAATTAAAATAAAAACACACAGTAATGACATAGACTCCATATTTCTTTATAAAACAAAACAAAAATAATAAACTAAACACAAAAATTACGTACTAAAACTTATTCTACATTGATCTCTATGATCATTTCTTTTCTCAAATCAATAATTTATTAACTTTGTACAGACAGGGAAATTAATTGATAAGCAAAATTGACACTATCAATTTACGTCAAATAATGACAGTTGTGATTTGAATCATCATCATTCTCCTGACCAGGGACTTGAAACGTTATGAAATAACGTTAAAATACCGCTATGTATAGTTCCATTAAAGATGATTTCTACCGTTCCACCCGGATTGTAACTAAATTAATAGTTGAAGATTTCGTTCCGATAGATTTTCGTTATATTGCCAAGAAATTAGTTCATAAATAGTTACTGGAACTACATACACTAACTAACATAACGCTATTACGTAACGTTATCGTACCTCTATTTTGAGTAACGTTTCAAGTCCCTGCTCCTGACCTTATTCCAATTTATTTGGTTAGACGATGATTGTGATACGAATATACGGGTTATTTAAGTTGATAGTCAATTTGGTTAGCAATTAGTTTCTGTGAATTAACAAAATATGAACCTCCCTTTGGCTTAGCCGAGTCAGAAGACATACTTAGGAACTACAACTAAGAAAATTTCCGAAACAACCGCTATCTATCATCAAAATATTTTTCCAAAACCTTTTTAGACTCATCATAAACGCCGAAAAATACAAATCCTCCGATCATGAAGGCCGTCATCCTCGGCATGACTCCAGCGAAGAGCCCCCTGAAGCCCGACTCCACGTAGATGGTCGTGAGCACCGGCCGGATGCGCAGCTTGCGCGTCACGGTGTACTCGTCCGCTAGCATGATGCGCGTCTTGGCGAGGTCCAGCGGCGTCGTCACTGCGGACGCGAAGCCGCCGGCTATCGACCCGCAGAGTGCACTCTGTAACAAAATATAAATATATCTTTTACACAATAGCGTCTACACATGCTAAAAATAATACCATAAAAAAGTTGTTTTTAATTACAAAAAGAAACACTCTGTACACGCTCACTTGCCACACTTGTCTTTCTACGCTGTAATACAAGTGTGCGTGTACAGAGTGTTTCTTTTACGTATCAATTTAATAGTTTTGTGAATATTTCACTAGGTAAGTACTAATAAAAAAAAAACTAATAAAATTATACTATGGCCTCTATCATGGCCACCAGTTGACATGTTATGTTTGAGTCCTATGGGTCCCATGTAATAGGGGGTGAGCATATTACCATCAAACGAGCACAAATCCAGACTCCGGACTGCTACTGAGAAATTCCAGATGGAAAACCCCAATAACACTTTGCCCAACCCGGGAATCGAACCCAGGACCGTTACCAAAAGCTACCACTGTTCTCCTCTTTTTTTCTAAATCTAATATTCTATGCTGAACAATTAAGTTAGAATATTTTCTCCTTACCTGAAAAGTGGTAATCTCTCCATTATTATACTTCCTGATGGTCGTCTTGAGCAGCTCCCAGACCGGCAGCTCAATGAAGCTGAAGGGCAGGTCTCGCATCACTGTAGAGCCGAAGCCTCGGTACACACCGCGGAAGAACCCCTCGGTTCTGTAGGCCTGGACACAGCGTTAAAAAAAACGTAATTTCTTTTTTTGTGCCAGTAGACGGATTAGGAGCTCATGGCTAATTAATAACAGCCGGACGGGGCAATCCATCAGGTTAAGCTACACTTGCCGGGGTTGCTCCGTAGATGGTTAACCGTCTTTACATACCGAGACTCCTCCGTGCCACGGAAAGCACGCTAAGCCGTTGGTCCCGGCTGTCATTGACAGTCGTTACAGGTCGTCAGAAGCCCGAAAGTCTGACAACCAGTCTTACCAAGGAGTATCGTGTTACCCAGTTACTGGGTTGTGGAGATCAGATAGGCAGTCGCTCCATGTAAAATACTGGTATTCAGCTGCATCCGGTTAGACTGGAAGCCGACCCCAACATTGTTGGGAAAAGGCTAGGCAGATAGATAGTGCCAGTAGACGGATGTCTCGTCGTTGGCGACGGAGACTGGAGGAAACACTAGATGAGTAAATTGTGTCCAAACATTGCGCGGCAAGAGCGCGACAGCAACACGCGGCGTGGACTAAACCGACGAATGTTTGCTCGGCAGTACTTCGCGGCATATGTGAGACGCGCCGCGCACTTCAGTTGACTCCGTTGTCACCCGCTGGGCCCCTCCCAGGCAACTGGGAGTCTCACCTGGCGGTGACAGAACGCCGGGATGTCGTGAACAAAGCGGCGCTATAGGATTTAGCGCCGTGGCGCGCCTACAGGAAAACTCATTGCAACCAATTACACCGACGCGTTATTAAAAACGCGGCAAACAACGCTACAAGCCGCTATAGGCAAATATAGTGAGGGGCCCTCAGTGGCAGGCCGCCGTATAGCCTCCGCGGGCGAGGGGCGGAGCCCCGATCCCGCTCGCAGGCAGTCACTTCAGTTGTCATGAAAGCGGGCTGCTGCGGTCACCAGCAGCTTAACTTCTCAGATCTACAGATACATAAATAATACTCACATGTAAAAGTATAGATATACTACTCTTTATATTTGTGCCGACGTAAGTTTGCTTCCTCTGCTTTGCTATCTCGGTAGGTACTCGGATCAAGCACGCCAACTGGAAGTGACAAAAAAGATTTGTTTAAAAACAAAAACATCATCATTTCACGGCCTCACTCCTGAGCAGAATAAGAGACAGTCACAATAGCATCCTGAAGGCGGTGGCGGCAGATAATTCCTCCGCCATAATAAAGCAATTTGTGAGAAGACTTATACCCTAGTTTCCACTTTTCGGTGTCCAGTAATGGTTGGTCTTCTCACAATTTCGTCTTTTCGTCTTTAGTTTAAGTTACTAACAATAGTGTTTTAAGTTCCTGTTGTGTTGTCCGAATTAAAATGATTTTATTATTTATTTCAGCCGAAAGACATCCACTACTGGACATAGGCCTCTCCCAAGCACCAGCACTTCGACAGTTTCTGTGCTTCCAGCGGATTCCTGCGGCCTTCACAAGGTCATCAGTTCACCTTGTGGAAAGTTTTGGTTATGCTCGTCTAGTGGCAACCACTGATCTTTAAATATGTTTTATCTGCGGTGCAGTTTAATGCAGTGGACTGCAACATTACTACTTAAAGTTACTTGTGATATATTTATGTTGTACTTAGTTGTTTATTATCCCTTAATAAATAGAATTAAATTTTCCCACGGCTGGGCAAAAGTCTCCCCCAGAACTTTCCAGTCTTCCATGTGAGACAGTGTGTTTAGTCTTATCCATACTACTAATTTATGCAAAACTAAGTCTGTGTCTGTCGGTCTGTTACTTTTTCCATCTAAACCAAATGAACTAACTCAAACTAATTGTAATGAAATTTGACAGGTGGTAGCCTGGAGAAGGACTTAGGCTACTTTTTATCCTGAATATTTGTATAATCAGTTCAGGGTTGGACTGGCCATATAGTCGAGGCGTTTGCCAGCTTGGCCCTAGCCTGCGCGGGCCCCCCGAGGGGCTGGCCGTAGGAAGGAAAAGTAGATAGTTCATATATACTAAAGAAACACAAAAATAGTTGACTCTGAGCAGAGGCCATCCTTGAAAGCAAAAGCAAAAAAAAGATTTTCCAATAGTATCCCATCTACCATTATCCCATCCCGGGCCTCAGGCTTGTGGGGAGCCACCCGGGCCCTTCCAGCCCAGTCCGACCCTGTATCAGTTTATCACTGTCCATTCTAAGGTTGCCTGGAAGAGATCGCAGAAAGCGATAAGGCCGCCCATTGTATTTTTTGTACTGTTTTTTTTTTATTTATTTTTTTATTTGGTGTACAATAATCCTTACATAATTATAAAACAAAGTCTTCCGCCGCGTCTGTCTGTCGTCCTGTACGCGATAAACTCAAAAAATACTGCACCGATTTTCATGCTGTTTTCACCAATGGATAGAGTGGTTCTCTAGTAAGGTTTTAGTATATAATAACCGAAATCCACGCGGGCGAAGACGCGGGAATCAGCTAGTATATAAATAAATAAAATTTTTACTTACCACCTCTCCTACGCAAGCTGCAAACATATGCACCATTGGTGCATACTGTGGAGCCACAAGCGGCATACAAAAAGTCTTTGTTGCTTCATATGATACGAAGAACAAAGCAGTCGTTGGCATAGAAGTTGTTGCCACGGTTAACAAGCCTGTTGAAAAACGGTTCATGTTTTATTGAAAGGTAATAAAAAATTATAATTCATTTAGTTTGAAGGCACATCATGATTATTGATAATAGTCAGTGTCTCACTTTCTTTCTTTAAAAATCTGTTTTTTCTTTCTTAAGGTGTCTTTTCATACACGAAATGTCAGGGATGGGACCAACTCTGAAATCGCGAAAAAAAATCAGCTGTTCCCTACATTTTGACGAGCTACGCAAACATAAATATAGGGAACAGCTGATATTTTTTTTTGCAATTTCACTTTTGTTCCCATAGTGAAAGTTGTTCATAATGATGAGTACAATGACCCCTTAAGAGATTTCGTGTATGAAAAGATACACCTTATATATATTGGCACCTTGTATTTTCTTTAAGTATAATTATAATATTATTATCCTTGTGCTTTTAAATGTTGCGCTACCTGTCTTTTGTGTGCACTAAATAAATGATTTCACTATCTATCTATTTCTAATAGGGCTTGGTTTTACAGATACACTCTACATATTAACTAGGTTTGTACAAAATTCAACAGCGGTGAGGAAACAATTCTCCAACAAAAAATGTACGTACAACTGTGTATGAGCATTGGTAAGTACTGAACTGATAACCAATTTCATTTACTTTAACAATAATAGGCTGGTATTATGAATATTATTAGAGGGGCTTACCATATTGCTCAGTGCCATGAATACCTACATAATGTTTAACTAACCTCTATAGACTCCACTAAAGCCGCCAGCCTTCTGGAAGCCCTGGGCGCTTTGCAGACGAGTCTTCAACGTATCCAGGGGGTACAGGGCTACATCCACGGAAACCCCAGCCAAAGCCCCCGCCTAATTCCAAGTTTGCAAAGATACTTTATACGGTAAACAAAAATCACGTATGAAACGTAAGAAAAAATGTTTTTACTTACGATAAGCGGCGGGAAATGCTTTGATTTATAGAATTTCGGCGTACCCAGACCAGACATGTTAATAATTTCATTTAAAATCACACAGAACTTGAATGTTATGTAAAATAAGCATGAAATAACCTCAAAATATTTATGACCTCAAAACTCCGATAAACTCCTAGGTAGACTGTCAGTGCAATTAAGTTGAGTGTTTCGAAAATTAATTGCATTTATTAACAATACATGGGAATATTCTAACAAATAGTACAATAGCCAATTATTTCCAAGGAAAAAATATTCAAATATTTCCCGGGTTCTGTGACAGTGACAAGCAGTGACAAGCCAACCCATGCATGACAACTGAATTGAACTGTCATAGTCACAAAATTAGGCTAGGTTTACACGGGTCCTCAACTGGCAGAGGAATATTAGTTAGGTACCTACCTTACCAGTTACCACAAGTGAATGTGATGTTTGTGGTGTGATGTGTGTTTCTGATAGGCTGCGTGCTGAATTCCAAATAATTGTTTGTTTATTTTTGTTGAATTATATAAGTCAAAGAAATTGTATTGAAAAAAAACACGACTTCGGTGTTAGTTCCGATTTTAGCCACGCGCTAAAAGATCCATGTGTTGTAATATCGTATTAGTCAACGCCGCCGTGTGAATCTTGCCCGATCAAGCGTCGCAAAGCCACTGTGGCTTGACGCTTGATCGGGTAATATGACGACACATTTTTGATACACGCTGTATAGTACATACTAATTCCAAAAATAAATAAATGCCCATAGCTACAAGATAAATAATCAAAAATTTGCTGCCTAGCAACAGGAATAATATTGTCGCCTTTATTTATTTACTGTTTTTAAACTCTTTGAATAGTGTTCTGTGCTAGCAATTGAACGTGATGAAGAAACTCACAACGACCGGCCACGAAGGCATTCCTTACTTCGCAGTTAACTCTGGGGAACAGCCTGGCTGCTACCAGCTTCATAAGTAAAGAGTTAACTAAGCTTATCACTTATGATGACGTATCTACTAGTACAGTCAACCGCACATCAGTGGAAACACTTGCAAGTTGCACAAAAAATCGCGAGCTTTTTGCTTGTAGCCAGATATAGAGGTTCGATCCAGGATGAAAAGCCTATGTCCTCACCTAGATCATGGTCTACCCATGTGCCAAATTTCATCTAAAGCTAAAGCCTAACAAACGAACTCACTAACTATCGCATTTATAATATTAATTAGGATCTAGTTCCACTTATTGCCGCTGGACTTCTCTCCTAAGATGGACTCTAGGGACACAAAAAACCTGACTGTATAATGGCGGCCATCATAGTAACCACGTCCTCTCTCCCTCACCAGACCTCATGAATGTCGCCTCAAGTTCCCGATTGGCCAGCATCCCATCCACATTTGCGAGGTGCCAAAGAAGGAAAAGATGTTGGTGCCGCAGAATGGTTTATTCAGGGAAATGATCGTCCCGAAGAAGAAACCCAACTTCTATCCTGCTATCATGCACAAACAGGAGTTCGACCGGCTGCAGAGACAGGCTGTGGTAATGTTTCGTCAATAGAGTCCCATTTACACACGCGCGAGCGAGATAACATCTGAGGTAAGGTACGGCCTTAAGGTGGTTAATACACCTGCTCACGCGCACGAACAGTAGGTACCTACCTAAACACTACGCACTTTGTAAAATACGTATTATTGAAGCTAACTCAAATACTACACATGAAAAGTTAATAACATTTAATTGGGACCACAGCGCAAGCTTGCTCTACCAAATGAAAAAAGAATTAGCAAATCGGTCCAGCCGTCTTTGAGAAACTGGGGAACCAACTTATAAAAAAAAGATTCCGACGAACTGAGAACCGCCTGCTTTGTTTGAAGTCGGTTAAAAATAATTTATCGTTTATAGATTGTCTCCCAAGAAGAACAGCTAAAAGCCATGCACGTTCAAGAGGCAGCTATACAGAAAGCCGCTAAGGAGTCTGAAGGCAGGAAGCAGCAGCTGAAGAAATGTCTCAAGCCTCAACCAGGGGCCGAGGCAGCCACGGGCACCGCTGACCCCGAGCTTGAAGGCCCCGACCAGGCCGCACATACCATGTCTAGGGCTGAGGGTGAGTTGGAAGATAGGCACGTCAGGTCTGCGTTAAACGAGCTACCCATTAGCTCGTTCCGATAAGGACCAGGTCCGGTTCGAAGGCGCGTCGTGTTCCACGCGCGCCTCAAAGCGTTGTCAGCACATTTGACGGGGTCCGCTAGGACCGATGCCTGGCAGGGTTGCGGGAAAGTCCGAAAGGGATACCGGGACACTTGGCAACAGGCAACTGAAGGAACACGGGTGGGTTTTAGTCAGTAAAAGTCTGACACGCCCTCCCGCTTCGCCCAGAGCGGGAGAAGACATTTGATGACGTACCAACCGCAAAAAAAAAAATGTCTGCCTTAAACAGCGTCCAAGTCCAACCTAAGGCCGCATTCATGTAGAACTATGGTAACCGGCGCCGACATGCCAACGCTTGTCGACACCGACAAGCGCTGGTTGTCAACACTGCGGCACAGGCAGTTTTCATATTGTTTGCGAGAACCAGCATTTTTTCTTGTTTTTCTAGTCACGTTTTGTCCATAAAGCACGATTTACACGGTGCGATTTAATTAGTGCGGCAATAAGTTGTAGCAACAATAAAAGTTTAGACGATGCAAGTCAGTTGCTGCGTCAATTTTATTGCTACACGCAAGAAAGTTCACCATGTAAATGAGGCTTAGGATAGTTACCATACTCTTCTTGCGTGTCGATAATATAACCTTCTAAATCGCCATCTGATGTTATTCCAGTACTTATAGCGGACAACATGCAAGGCCCCCGCCTGTGCAACCGCATCATCTTAGCGTCCAAGTGCCACGCCATCCGAGACGCGCAGATCACTGAGAAGGAACTCATCAAGAAGGAACTCGATGAAGAACAAAGAAGGTTGGGATTCTACGTACCTATTTCAACCGGTTTCTGATTCGAGAATTGAAGTTGAGGTTGAGATCTCGTCTAACACTTTAATTTAGGATTACGAAAACAGTTTGCCGTGTACCTACATTATTTTGTGGGTGGGGGATCGGCAGTTGTAGCCAGTCATATAAATAAAAAAATCACATCATTACATCTCTCTAAGTTAGAATTGGATTCAATGACTTTTCAAGAAATCATGACATTTGATACCAATTCTAACTTAAAGATACAATTGTATTAATTATTCTAAGATTATAATTCTGTAAATATTCTGTTATGGTCGCGAATCATATATTTTGATCAAGATACCAACCGGTTGTCTGAGAGATATTTCTCAACGGCATGTGAAGCCAAGTCAGGGCTACCACGGTGGATCCACCTTAATGATCCCATTTCATCATCATCCCATTTGGTTCGAATATCTCTTGTATAGACTCTCTTATCTTTTTCATCTTGTGAATGTGAGAACGATGTAGGCTTAGTGGACTGTAGTAGTTTTGTTGAACACATGAACCTGGTACCTTTTGAAAGGCCTACACTGTCCTCCCATACCTAATAACACTGTAATTCGAAAATATTGTAACAGTTTATTTTTAAAAGAGTAACCGTGGAGTTTCTTGCCGGCCCTTCTTCATAGGAAACGACCAATTGGAACCGTGCACCTAGCTTCTGACGTTTCATAAGTGCCCATGTAGGTTTATGTGAAATAAAATATTTTGATTTGATTTAGACATAACCAGGCCAAACTAAAACTTTAACTTATGGTCAGACTCGACGCAATAATGGAAGAAAACCGCCAGGCCGCGGTCGAACGCGCGGAGGCCGAAGAGGACCGACGTCACCGGCTGAGGCTGCAGAACCTCGCCGCTCTCAAGGAGCAGATAGGAGCGCACGAGACTGCCAAGGTAAACAGTACAACAAGGTAAACTACTTAAAAAACTGCACACTCTCGACTCGGTCCCGTTCTTCTTCACGAGATTTTTGGTAAAGGCGAAGGAGACGTTGTTATTATTTTTACGAGAAACTAAGCAGTATGCAGTGGTGTAGCCACCGAAGAGCTATAGACGGGGCCGTGCCCCGGGGCCCGCAAGCTCAGGGGGCCTTCGGAACATGACCATCAGGAAACCTCGTATTGAACTAGCTAAAAATTCTCTTTCTCTCACCTATGGAATGCAAATAAAATAGGTTGCACGGTTACACGACTTTAATCATGGCAACTCATTCGCTAAAATCGCCTCACGTAATGAATGGACGACCCCTTAGCCAAAGCATGTTTTTATCGAATTAAATTAAAGAAGATTCTGTATTCAACGGTTCAACCCGTACGTATAATGTATGTTTGCATGTTCGCAATTTTCTCAAAAACAAATTCTAAGCCTAGTTAACATCTTTCACTAGATAATGGAAGCTGAACGCATAGAGGAGGAGAGTATTCGCGTGAACCAAGCGAACATAGCGATGCAGATCGATGAGGCGCAGAAACTTAAGGAGAAGATCCACCGACAGGCCAAGCTTAAGGAGATGCTCGATCAGGGTATGTAGCTTCTCATTCGAGGTTATGTAAAACAGCAATAAATGAAACGATTATTTTAGTTCAAAATTTTGTCGTAGTTCGTGTCTCGTGTGTCATAATCATAACAGCAATAACTGCGTCCGAAACAGAAATAAATAAAGCGAATAATCTGAGTTTGAAAATGACCTTAATTCAAGTGAAAGCAGTTATTTTAAGGACAATTTTAATATAAAGTGATCAGAGTTTTATGAAAATCAGTTCTAATTAAAAATACTAAATACCCGTGCAACTGCGACCAACTTGGAAGTAGCTCTCGCCGGCCGCTGCCGCGGAAAATAGGTACACCAAATGCTTATTTTGATTGAAGCTATGGCATTCTGCATTACCTAGGTACGTCTAAACGTGGGTCAATGTTTTTTTAAACTTAATCCAGCTGTACAAGTTCAGCTGTTTTACATAACGGAGGTGTTTAATAAAACAGCTAGCGTTATGCAAAACAGCTGATTAAGTAATCCATCTGCGACATTTATACATTCTTAACACCTTGACTAGGTAACGCGGAACTCCTGTACTTTAAACAGCTGCAGAATGAAGAGGAGCGTATCATGGACCTGCGTGTCGCCAACTTTTTGCGGCAGAAACAAGAGAGGGAGTCCAAGAACAAAGCTGAAGCGGAGGCCATTAAAGCAGCCAAACAGAAGGGGATTGATCATATCTCTAAAGCTCAGAAGGTAAGTAACAACGCGTATGTTCGGGAAATTGAATTCGTAATATGTGTTTCCTCTCGCTTTCCTGCAATCTGTGGGAGTGATTTCGTGAAAAGGGACGGAAGTGTGTAACAGGAAGCCGAAGAAGCGCGCGCTAGTTGATTTGACCAATAAGCGCGCGCGGTGCTGTACTCGGCCATCAGATGGTACTAACCCATTTTCCGAGGTTGTAAACTGATGATGATGATTACGATGGCGATTTTGAGTACGTATTGAGGTCACTACTGGCCAAAGATGGTCAGCTATCGATAGACTACATTGGGACATCGAGATCGAGGTGAATAGGTTATTGTTATGAATAGTCTTTTCAGTACAATACAACCAAAAGTATATTATCTATGTTATTAAAGCATGTGGCTTCTCTATTTTCCGCCATTAGTTATTCTTCTTTATAAACAGTTTTTTTTTTTTGTATATAAATATTTTATGATTAGAATTAATTCATGGATTTTCATTGTATTATCCCTATCTAACCTTTGCTGGAGGTACAGTCAGGACACTATGTCAATTTGTCGTGTTAAACACAGCCATTAGCCATTTCATTTAAAGCTACTGTGGCGGTATCTACATCGCCACATACGAACAACGCATCAAAAGACCTGACGTCAGACAGACGTCACATAAATCCTGCATCGCGCAATTAAAGTTTACCGTGCAGTGGACATATATACGAGAACCCAACATCAATCGTTGGGCAGTTGCCCGCCAGACACAACACCCGTCTGGTTGGAGGATCCTCCCTTTTCTATGGAGTATGAGTGAAATTTACACCCTGTTCCTCAATACCCCTAAATTGGTGACCCCGAATATGAACGTCAGCGCAGCCTTCGTGCAACTACTCCAGCGTGACGTCATCATCATCACTCCCGCAAGCTTTCAGTGAGGCGAGTCACACAGCCAAGCCAACACCCGAGGCGTCAACGGGTATCCTGACCACCAGCATGCAGCGAACGCGCATTCCTGGTCATCACCCTCAGCCTCGTCACCCCGACCCACTGGGGAATCACCGCAATCACCTCATCACCCCGACCCACTGGGGAATCAACACAATCATCTCAATCACCACAACCGCCGCAAACAGTTCCGACCCACCGCGAACAATGCGGCACCCGGTTCCGACTCACTGGAACCACAACTGGCACTGGCAAGCATCGCAAGATACAAGACTCAGCCCACTATCGACCTCCGGTCTCCCAATTTAGGGGTATGAGGAACAGGGTGTAAAGTTCACTCATACTCCATAGAAAAGGGAGGATCCTCCAACCAGACGGGTGTTGTGTCTGGCGGGCAACTGCCCAACGATTGATGTTGGGTTCTCGTATATATGTCCACTGCACGGTAAACTTTAATTGCGCGATGCAGGATTTCTATGACGTCTGTCTGACGTCAGGTCTTTTGATGCGTTGTTCGTATGTGGCGATGTAGATACCGCCACACTACTGTCAAAATCAAAAAAGTCTTTTATTCAAATTGGGCCGAGAATCAGCACTTTTTGTATGTCAACATTCCATAAGTCAGTCCCCCAAAACGCCCGCCCTTCACCACTACCTAGTGTTTCAACTGGGAAGGTGTGGCTCAACCAACTCCCCAGCAGCACAGAATAATATTTGTGATTTAAATTTTCGGAACATTTAAGTCGGTAGTCAGTTTGTTTAACAATTAAGTTCCCTGACCTTACCTACCCTATCCACTACTTACATTTCAAAACCAGGCTGAACAAGAGCTGAAGGAAGAATTAGATCGCATTCGCAACCTGAAGATCCAGGAGGACGTAGAGCGAGAGTACCGCAGGAGAGAAAGAGACGCCGCTATCAAGAGGAACAAGGAGATGAAACAATTGCACGAGGCTAGAGTACAACAGGTCAGTAAACTAAATTAACCCCCGTTTCTGATTTGAGATCTTGTAAAATTCTTCTTTAGCATTACTTAAGGTGATTCCTTCAATGTAGCCCAAAAAATTCAAAATTACTCGTTATGTTAGAAGAGTTGACAAGTTCTCAACTTCAACTTCTCAATTTAGAAACCCAGCATGTCCTAGACCCAAACATTCCATGTTGACATGTACTAACCCGCACTGGGCTCGCGTGGGATGCAACCCACAAACCACCCTCTCACTGAGATTATGAACATGGTATAGTTGACTTCTACGCGGGCTTCTTCCTTCCAACCGAAACACAGCAACGTGGGCTCCACCGAAAGAGCTCGTTCACAAACGGCTCTACTAATGCTGCTGCATTAAACGAGGAAGTCTACTGCCTAAACACGTAATCCGTCGTTTCGCCCGAAATTATGGGCGATCAGGCGATTCCTACTCCTTATCACACGGACGTAAACAGTTTGGGGGTTGACCTAAGAAAGAATCACATCACGATTTGACAGCTGTTCAGTAAGGGCAGCTGGACAGCTTTTTGTTTGGGCAGTCAGCCCCGCAACCTCCTTGCAGACAGTCTTATATTTTATCACGGCATGCGCATGAGTTTTTCCCACATGGTTCGTTTTGTGTCAAGAAGAAAGAAGCAGTTCCACTTTGTTGTTTGTTTACAGATCAATGATATTCATCGCCTCATTGCTCGCGAGATAGCCAAGGACGAACAGAGCTTCAACAACGCAGCGAGACAGAATGAGGAGTTTATACGCAAGGGGAAGGAGGTAATCATTATATTACTAAGTAGTAGTTACTAGCAATTATTTTTATTTTTAGATGTTTTTTAACTCAAATATTACCTATGACTGTAATTTATTTGTATCATGAAACAAACGAAATAATAAAATTACTTAACAAGATTTCTGAATATTCTTACACAAAGGATGTAAGAAGAAAAATTACGAGAGCAATGCACCTATAGATTAGGTTTAGTTTTTGCTCCGCCGACGTCACAAACCTGTGTCCTGTCCTGTCACTTTGTCAGTGACGTAACTTTGTTTACAAAACACACCGTTTCTCAGCCATTTATATGCCTCCGAAAAAAATGATACATACAATTAAATATTACTTGCAGTTGGATGATAAACACAAAGCTCGCGTCGAACAACATCGACAGGCGATCATGAAGCAGATCAACGACAAAGAACGTGCGAGGTAAATTTATCTTCATAGGTCTATCATATAGGGCGCGCAGTAAAAATAAAATAGTGGCGCCCAACATGGGACTCTGGCTGTGAATAATAAAAAACGGTACTTATTGACAGGCCCACACATTCTCTTACAATGCGTAATAATCACTGTAATTTGAAAACATTGTAAAAACTAATTATTTTTGAAGGCGTTTCTTGCCGGCTCTTCTCCATAGGCAACTACCAATTGGAACCGTGCACCTAACTTCTGACGTTTCATAAGTGCTCATGTGTGTGAAATAATTTGAATTGAATTTGATGGTTAAAATTTTACTTTCCTCTTTGGCGCTACATATCTGACCCAGGCTCAAAGTGCATACATAGTAAGGGAGGTGTGATGCACTTGATACCAGTTGATATTATATAACAATGATAGTACTGTATACACTATTCGATTCTAGGGGTATTCTAAGTGCGCAGAAACTTTCGTAGTAATGGCGCCCGCCGTCGGAGTAAGAAAATCTTGAAGGATATCACCATGCAGCAATATCTTGAAATGCGGTGTAGAATTTGACTGTGTTTGTAGTGATGAGATGTCCTCAACTAGAATAAAGTGTGTTAGAGAACTACAGAAATTTTCAAAGTAATGGCGCCCAACATGGGACTTTGGTTTTTTAGAAAAAGTTTAAAGAAATCAAAACAAATAGATTTTGTAATTTTGCAGGGCTGACTTACGCGAAAAGATCCACAACGAGGGCGTGGCACTGCGCATGGAGCAGGAACAACAGGAGAAGTACGAGAGAGCTATCATTAAGGACAAGGTACAATTTCATACCTTTTGAATAAAACAAATATTTATCAGACCCATGGGTTAAGATGTAGACAATAAACGACATTTACGGCCTATTTTGCTCCTCCAGATAGGATAATATCATAAACATTGTTTTTAGGGTTCCGTACCCAAAGGGTAAAACGGGACCCTTTTACTAAGACTCCGCTGTCTGTTTGTCTGTCCGTCTGTCGCCAGGCTGTATCTCATGAACCGTGATAGCTAGACAGTTGAAATTTTCACAGATGATGTACCTATTTCTGTTGACGCTATAACAACAAATACTAAAAAAAACAGAATAAAATAAATATTTAAGGGGGCTCCCATACAACAAACGTGATTTTTTGCCGTTTTTATAGATAATGGTACGGAACCCTTCGTGCGCGAGTCCGACTCGCACTTGGCCGGTTTTTATTTTTATTTTTTTATTTATATGACGTATATGCCGATCTCCTTTTTAGAAACTATGGAACAGGCCTTTTCATAGGTACCAATCTCTGTTGGCAAGCAACACAACGTTCAAAACCACGTTTGCATAGTTGCATGAAAGGGTTGCCGATGAAGTTACAGACATATAAAGACATTTCATTTTTCAAAACTAATGCCATTTCTTTCTCTAGGTGGCTGCATTGCGAACCCAGAAGGTGGCTGAGAAGTATGTGAAGGAGGTTGAACAGACCCTCACTAAACATGGATATAGGCAGTAACGTACAGGAAACATAGAAAATGTGTGGAGAATTGATAGGGTTTAGCAATGGAGTGGGAAGAAATGGAGTGTAAACTACACAGTAACTATTTTGTAGTTGTGAAAAATCATAGATATTTTTACTATTAGGCTGGAAATTTTCGAATGTCAAAATTTCCATAAGATCCCCAAAATTCTCTCCACCCTTTTCGACTATGGTACGATGATGATGGAATAAAAAAGATCCACAACACGTGTCGTATCGCGTCTCCTGATTTAAATGATGAGAGAATGAGTCCTCTCCTTTAGACTATGTATGCGCAGGCGCTTTTTTAACGCGACTTGTTTATACCGCGCACTGGATTTACAAAACTGTCGGCGTTGAGCTGAGCATTGAGAATCTAACAGAATGCGATGAACAAAATCCTTAACGTGTTAATATATAGATTTTCAACTCTCAGCGCTGAGCCGGGTGATGACAATCTATCAGAGCGCGATAAAAAAACCCTATCGCAGTAATAAATGGATTTTCAACCGTCGGCGCTGAGCCAGCGATGCGAATCTCAACAGAACGCTATAAAAATCCTTATCGCATTAGTAAAACTCTCAGCGCTGAGAATCCAACAGAGCGCGATAAAATATTCCTAGTGCGTTACTAATAAAGTTTCAGCGTTGATTCGAGCGATGAGAATCTAACAGAGCGCAATAGAAAATCTCTAAAGTGCGTTAGTAATTGGATTTTCAACTCTTAAGCGCTGAGCCGTGTTCAAAACCGGTAAAAACCTAGTGAGTCGTTTTAAAAAAGCGCACGTATGTACGTGGGCTTAGATGCATTCTTACTACTTTTATGATCTTCGTTTCCAATGAATATAATATTAACACTCCATTTCTTCACAATCCATGGTTTAATTACATTTAAAAAAGAGTCACAAATAGCTTTACTATAAATGTAACACTATATTTCTTTTTGCTTGAAATTGTATTTTTGAAAATATCTACATTATTATCAAAAGAGAACTTTCTTTACAAAAGAATAAGTCTGAATATTTTTTAAACTGTGCCTTACTCCAGTGTTAGCAGATTTCGTAATTTTCAAGAGATTACTGGATGCCGTTTTATGAAAATACCTTTTATAATGAAGCATTTGTTATTCAGACATTATTTTGTAGTGTGGGGGTCATACTCGTTTTTAAATTAGATATGTATTTTCGAATAGGTATATTAAGATATTAGATATTGATCATGGTGTTTTATTAATTTCAACTGTTATATAAATCAGGGCTAACCCAATCTAATAATTAAAGTCAAATATTGTCAAAAGCCAAGATTTTAATTCTATAATAATCAATAAAAAGATACACAGTTATACACAAGTCAGCCATAACATTAAGAATTAATTCAAAAACAATAAAACATTCACACTCATAAAACTAATATTTCCTACATACTACACAATCGGAAATTTCCCAGTCACTGGATATGTAGTAAGGGTTATTCCATTTATCCACCCCAATAAGGCAGTTGTCCCACCGCCGGCGATTAAGAGTAGCGAGTAGAGCTAGCAACTGAAAACGAGTTGGCGAGTAGCGAGTGTGTAGTTTTGATAGTTTTGTTACTGGGCTATCAGCGAGTGTCCGAGTGCGACTGGCGATTAATCGCACCACTCTGTGCATCTGGACCGAGGGCCCATTCTTTCGATACAAATTGCACCACTCGCTCGACCGCTGGTTGGTCTCGGCGTGAGTCCTGACCGCCAAGCGAGAATCGCTGAACAAGTATCGCTGAGCGAGTATTATCTTTGATAGCTCTTATCGCTCAGCGACAAACTAGTGGAGCCAGTACTCGCTGGCGGTGTGAACAGTCAGCGATCAACTATTAGTATTATGCATCTCTTTTGCTTACACGGAATGTATATCTATTGTACGTTTCTTGAGCGAGAAAATAGCTGATATTTAGTTAGTCGCTTCCTCGCCGGCGGTGACACAACTGCATTAAGCCACCCTAAGGTCGATACTCGGACACGTATAATTATGTCCGAGAATCCACCCTAGGCCTAGTTGGATAAACGGAATTTATAGGCTAGGGTGGATTCTCGGACCTATGTTTCCGAGTATCCACCTTAGGGTGAATTCTTTGGGGTGGATATAAATGGAATAACCCCACAGTTAAACAGAATAACCCTAAAGCGACTATCCTTAAAAAATCAATCTTTGACAAATTCCCAGTCCTAGGAAAAATTCCCCATCAGTAGGAATTAAATCTGTTATTAAGCCTTCAAATAATGCAAGTAAGTTATGCAATTTTTTTTTTCAAATATTCATATTTCCTTTACTAAAAATAAATATTTCTTAGGAGCCCGAACGGCGGCGCGATGGCGGCGGAAAAGATATTAAAAATTAATTAATTCGAGGGGATAAACTAATGACTTAAATACCCGCGGCGCGAACGCGACGCGCATTTGTATGGCCAAGGTCAACAGCATTTACCCGACACTTAACGTCACTTGATGGCTTTTTCTCCGAGTTTGACGACTTTATCGAGGTTGTCTTTGAGCGTCTTCAATTGGTTGAGCACATTGGAGTCCATGAGAGAGAAGGGAATGTAGGCTTGTGACTGGCGCAGCTGCTTCGGCTGGAGGGACAGCATTGTGCCGTCTTGGAGGAGAATGTTGCAGTTCGCCATCTCGTCAGGTTTTAAACTGTAAAGAAGAATGAAAAATAACTTGATTAACTAGCTCCTAGATAAGTCAGTTATTGTGAATTTAGTGATAAGGAAATAATTGTGAATTACAACACAATTATTTCTTGAAAATAAAATGTATCGTGAGCACGAGTTGGATCGGAAGTAAGCCTGGCCAGCGCTTTTCTAGATATCCGTAGCCCTGCTAATAGTATGCTAACTGGCTATATTTTCACCATGGCATGATCTACTCTTGTATCACTAAAGTCTTTATTTTAATCTCGTAGAATAATTTGACAGGTGCAAATGTCAAAATCCAAATTGAAAAACAAACAACAATCACTTGAAATGTCAAATTAGTCTTTATGATAGGTGATGTACCAGGATTTTGGCAATGCAATCCAAATGTGCGCGAGCCTATCCATAGGATGATAGGACTGGATTGGATACATTCGATGTCAAGAGCTGACTGACCAATTATTGCAACTCCTGTGCTTTGACGCAATTTAGCAATGCGGTGTGTACTCACGTGTAGCAAGAGGGCACCATGACAGGCGAGCCCGACATGGACACGACCATCTCCCCCTGGCGCGGCTGGCGCAGCACCGTCAGGGGAGTGTGCGGGGTCACCTGGGGACCGCAACATGAACGTATTAGGGATGGATGTCCAGTCTCCACACGCAGGAACCTTTCGCTTAGTCTAGCCTATCTAGAGGTGGGTAACTCCGGAGGTACTGATCCAAAGGAGCCGGTTCCGAACGCGGATCCGGAAACCTTAATGATTCCTCACAATCCTTATCGGCACCGCGGAAAAATGAATAAACAAATGAATCCGGACCAGAGAGACGGTGGAGCTCAACTCAGAACTTAAGGAGCTCAACGACTCTACGAACAATACCAAAGAAAGGACATTTGGGTAGGCCGCATAAAATTCTCAAATTGCAAGACCATCGATAAAATTAACTGAGAACGAAAAAAAATAAAAATTCACATAGTCCTCGCATTCACAATAATAAAATACTTTACAAAGTAATCATGTCATTTTGTATAGAATATTCAATAATGTCAATTTGTAAATAAAACTGGTAGATATACTTTGATGATTTTCCAAATTATTCAAAATGTTACAATGCTTAGCAGAGCGAGCAGCTCAATCCCATGTTTTTTTGTCTTCTAAATAATCTGAAATTTTATAGTACCTTTTTCTACAAAGTTTGGTTTTAATGCAGCTTTTAAATCGTTTAATGGGTAAGTTTCGAATGTCAATGGGAAGTTTGTTATAAAAGCGTATACATTGACGACCCATGAACGACATGCCTACTCTGTGGAGACGAGTGCGATGTACAGCACGATTGTGTTTATTCCTGGTTAAATACCAGGAATGGAACTATGAATATCGGACATTTTTTTAAAATTTGATATATTTTTGTGTACATACAATAGGTTTTCAAATATATATTGTGAGGCTACAGTCAGAATATCTATTTCTTTGAATTTTTCTCGAAGGGAATCTCTCGGACCTAGGTTGTAAATGGCTCGAATAGCCCTTTTCTGTAAAACAAAGATAGCATTAATGTCCGCAACAGGCTCCCCAGAGAAGAATCCCATAAGACAGAAGACTATGAAAATAACTAAAATAAACAATTCTGGCTGTATCTACGTCAGTTATCTGTCTAATAAAAAATTAGACAGATAACTGACGGCGTGGGCAGACGAATTAGGCCTTCCTGACAATTTCTATGTGTGGGCCCCATTGTAATTTACCGTCAATGGTTATTCCAAGAAAAACTGTCGACTCAACGGGGTCCAACTCTATTCCATTAACTTTAAGATTGGTAGATAGCTGCCTGACATTTGGCGTTGAAAATTTAATGAGTTTAGTCTTTTTCTCATTCAGGAGAAGATAATTTACATTAAACCAATGCACCACTTTAGAGAGTGCATCGTTAACTTGTTCAAAGTTGACTAACTGACGTTTTATTTTAAAAATGAGGGAAGTATCATCTGCGAATAACACGATCTTGTGATTATCCCTTATGTGGTAAGGCAAGTCATTAATATAAATGAGAAATAAGAAAGTAACTAGAATTGAACCCTGCGGAACGCCCATGGTGACCGAAGATCCTGCAGATCTCTTGCCATTAACATCAATTCAATTCATTTATTTCTTTGCAAACATGGGTATAGTACATAGGTGTTTTGATTAAAATAAAGTTCTCCATATTTTACCGTCACGTGGGCATGCAAAGGTTTACAATTCAAACAAAAATAAGCTGCAGGTCATTGGAAATTATATAAAAAAAATTTAAAATAATATTAAAAATTTAAAATGTCAGCGTGGTCACAGCAATAAAAAATATAAAATAAAATAATAATGTCAAATGGAAATAAAAGGTAAGTGAACCTGGATCACAATAATTACATCGACCCTCTGAATTCTGTTGTTCAGATAAGAAGTCAGAAGGTCGAGAGCCTTGTCCCTCATACCATAGTGGTACAGTTTCCTGATGAGAGTATCATGATGTACGCAATCGAAAGCCTTGGACAAGTCGCAGAAAATGCCAAGAGCATCCTGCGACTCCTCCCAAGCCTCGAATATGCTCTTCAGTAATTCCACGCCCGCGTCTGTAGTTGAACGACCCTTTGTAAAACCGAACTGTTTCAGATGAAGTAAATGATGTGTATTGAAATGACTTAACATCTGTTTTAAAATTAATTTTTCAAAGATTTTGCTCAACGTAGGTAATATCGAGATAGAAATTCGTGGGAGACTTGAACAGTGGAATCACTTTGCTAAGTTTCATCAGATCAGGAAATACACCAGATGCAATACAATAGTTAAAAACAATTGCCAAAAAGGGTGAAATAACATCAATTATTGAAGACATAGTATGTATTGATAATCCCCAAAGGCCAGCAGTTTTTTTCACATCGAGTTCTTTAAAAGATTCTATAATTTTCAAACTCAGTTGCCACCTCCCAGTCTGCCTTAATATCTACATTATTGATTTTTAGATGGAAGTCACGATTCCGTACTGTCGTTCTTCCCGTTTCAGAATTAATAATATTCCAAGTTGTTTTAATTTTATTCCCAGAAGATTTTATTTTATTTTTAATATGTATGGCTTTTGATGAGGAACAGGCTCTTTTAAAAGTTTTAGAATATTTTTTAACAAATCCTTGAAAAGTTTGATCTTGGTTATGTTTTTTCATGATACAATTCAAATAACCTCTGCCTACTTTTGTAAATACCTGGTGTTGCCCCAATCACTAAATAAAACGCGGTCACAAACAGGTAATGTTTTTGAAGTGAAAACCGTCCTAAACTCACAATTGATGAGGTTAAATAGTAAAGTATAAGCTTGATCCGGGTCGTTGTGATAAGGCAAACCCGGTAGTTTTTCTATTAAATTATTTTTAAATTGATCTAAGCGACTTTTATTTACAGGAACAAAACTCACAAGTTTTCTTTGAGCTCTGACTATTTTCTGAGGGAAATTGACTAACTGGCCACAGTGATCAGAGTCCAACTCATTTATAATTAAATGGCTAGAAGGTCTTAAGTTTGTAAAAATATTGTCTATACAGGTAGCACTAGTGGCAGTTATTCTAGTCGGCTCAAAGAATGTATTGTACAAGTTATATGACTTTAATAGAGTTATAAATTTATTTACTGTAGCAGATTTTTCTAGTATATTGATGTTGAAGTCTCCACAGACAACAACTGTTTTATTACTGCTACAAGTCTCAGCGTATAATAATACATCTTCCAAAGATTTCTCAAAAATATCATATGAAGGACATGGACACCTGTACACGCTTAATTCAATGAACTGCTCAAGCTCAATGCAAGCTATTTCAATAACTCGCTCAACAGAGAGGCTAACAATATCCTTACGTACTTTAAATTTCAAGTTGTTACGAACAATTATTAGAGAGCCACCACATATCATATTAACTCTGCTGAATGAGCTGGCAACCTGGTGGTTGTTAAAGCTGAACATGAACTGGTGGACTTTTAGCCAATGTTCAGTCACACATAAGATATCGATAACATGCGGTGCACTCTTATTTCTATTACGTTAGAGTTTAGTATGGATTATTTTTATTTCATTTAATTATTATCTAACAATTTACGCTGTCCGAAATTTAAATAGTATGAATAAAATTAATGTCCTACTGTAGGTCTGTAATGTAAACTGTTCAATTCAAAATGTACCATATGATCCAAAGTATTCCAAAGATCCGAATGAATAAAATGATATGGTCGAACCGCGGAACCAAAATGACCGAGTGAGTTCCGGTGCCACCGTTTGGCACCGGAACTCACTCGGGTCATTTTGGTTCGTCATCCGAAGGAACCGATAAGGTGAACCGGTACCGGACCCGGAGTCGGAATAAGTGAATCAATTCACTTTCCGGAACCAAGACTACCCATGCTTAAGCCTTTCTGTAGTTAAACGTTTTAAACAAATCGTTTTGTTGGACCACAATATAATTTTTTGGGAATCAGATCTTCGTGGCTGAAACATACTGAAGATCATATACCCGAAGGTTTTTTTTAAAGTATCAGCCATGCCTCTGGTACAGTAGATGTTCATAAGCGATCAGAAGGGCCACCGGCTTGTTTGCCATCGAATAACATTAAAAAATCCCTCTTACCTTGGGTGTAATAGCAGGATAGCTGAGCGCAGCATTCTTGTTGTAAGCGGGCGTGCGGTACACGGAGCGCGAGCGGCGGCGCTGCGCCGTCTTGCTGGCGGTGGGCGGCGCCCTGCGGCCGGCCGCGTCGGCCGAGCGCGAGCGCCGCCCCGCGGCTGTGGAGCGCGCCGCCGTCGTGGGCCGGCTGATTGATGACACTGTAAAATACAATCGAATAGCTAGCTTTCCTTTTTCGATAGAGTGACAATGTTGTATATTTTTATCCGATTACGTAAAGCCGACACGGTTATGTTATTGTCGAAGTTTGGTTTTAGTTTTTAACTTTTTGTAATTAGGTATATCAGATTTAATTGTTTTAACAGAATACATTTATAATGACTGGTGATATGCATGATAACTTACCTTCCAAGGCTTGCAAGATAATTAAAAGGATAATTAATTATCCGAATAAAGTTCGAAGCTGTGTGAGGATCATTTGAATATCTACTTTCGAGTGTCCTTGCCAACTTAAATCACATACGATGTAAGATCGCGACACGAAGGCAGTGCCTGTGTGAAGCCCTAACTTGAAGCTTTAAAATGTGAATAGGAAAAGTCTATAAACAGATGAGATACCATCAAGAATACGAAAGCTACAACCAGATACGCTAGCTCTTTGCATAGGCGCTTTTCCGTTGGCTAACAAACTCACGCCAAGCATGGCGAAAATAAAGGTAATTACATATTACCTTTATAAATAAGAAAATCTTATGCATGGTTACAATAACACAATATTGCCTCCATTTTGGCCGTGCTGTTACCAATGCCAGTGGAAAAACGCCCATACAAACGGCAGATATATCTAGGTGCAGTATAAAAGCGAGGTACTCACCGAGTTGCTTCTTGCCGCCGCCGCCGGAGCCCTGGGAGGAGTTCTCCGTCAGATAGCCTGCCCCAAGGAAGCGCCCCGTTAGTGGAAACATGGTAGAGGGGTTAGTTCATGGCTTTAGACCGATGAGAGGCTTTGAGAATATTGTTTGAAGGTTGTAAGTGTTGAGGAACGTATATTTTACATTTTTAAACAGCAGACTTGGAATTTCATATGGGCAATTTAGTTAATAACGTAATATAAAGTCAAATTAAATCAACTAGCGAAACTCCGCAGATGAGTATAAATATTAAAATAATTAAAATTTATGTTCGTTTTTGCAGTCTGTTCATGTAATTTATTTGAATGATGAGTTGAGAAAGTAATTTTTTTTTTGGTTGTATTGCATTAGTTTTATAAAATACCTATCTTATAACACGTGGAAAATGTCGTGGGTTAAACATTTACTAACTCTTTAGGTCAAATTAAACATACAGACGAATTGAGAACCTCCTCCTTTTTGAAGAAGTCGGTTAAAAAATGATTGATATGACGTTTGATAAATGATGACAAAAATGTTTTTTTTTTTTGTGGTACTTATTTATCTATTTAATTTGACTTTGCTTATCAATATCACGCCAATATTCCCAGAAGAGGTAGTGGAGTATAGTGCCTACTTTTTAAAACATGTTTCAAATACAGGAGTTATTTATAGATCAAGATTATTGGGTTCAGAAGGTTGTGCATGATTTTGTATAGGTAAGTATACCTACTTACCTATACAAAATCCAATAGTATAACCTACCGGTTATACTATTGGTGTGTTGTTTGTTTGTTAATAATTTATTTTCTACAGAAGCTGCAACAAAGCTATGGAACTGCAGGCTAGGCCTAAAATACGTTATCAGCTAAAAGTAATAAATATGCTACGGAATAATCAATACTACAAAAAAAACTAAATGGGCTTGTGGCTAAATGATATCAGCTGCACGGATCGATTCTGGTTAAGCTACGCTCGCCGCGGTCAAATCATGGATGGGTCACCATCCAGTACATATCGAGTCTTTGAGACCCCTCCGTGCCTCGGAAAGCACGATAAGCCGTTGGTCCTGGCTGTCATTTGTAGATCTTTGACAGTCATTACGGGTTATCAGAAGCCCAAGTCTGACAACCTGTCTTACCAAGGGGTATTGTGTTACCCAGTAACTGAGTTGTGGAGGTCAGATAGGCAGTCGCTCCATGTAAAATACTGGTAATCAGCTGCATTTGGTTAGACTGGAAGTTGACCCCTACATAGTTGGGAAAAGGCTACGCAGATATACAAAAAAAAAACTATACAAGACTAAGAATGACTACAGATAATTAATTAGGTCTTAGCTAAACATCAACCCACAAATTCACAGAGGACAGAAGCTAGAGATGACTTTATACCCATGATTGTGATGATAACGAGACAATTTTAGTTCAGTGTTGAAGGATACATTACCATCATCATGTGAAGCTGAGCGGCTTGAGTGTCGAGTTCTTCTACTACTTGTGACTTCCTTTAGGTGTAGCTCTGTTTTCTGGAATATTATTCAGTATTTTCAATTTAATGGTGGAAAAATTACTAATAAAGGACATTCAAAAAATGCTGTTTCGCCTAGCTTCAATAAATAGCCTAGCCTAGTTTCAATAAATAATTTTGTTAATGAGTTTAGTATCATCAAGTTAATTTATTTGCTGAATGAATATGACATTTATGGTTTGGTTTTTGTAACATTTATGAAGCTACCCAAAATGCTAACTAGGCCCAAAGAACCTCAAGCATTACTTTAGACTAGCCATTTTATTGGTTGAAACTAGTTTTAAGTAAAATTCGGCTGATCAATCTTGACCTGACGGAACTTTGCCCAAAAGCTGCAAAAAAAAAATCTTAGGATCTAAATGGTGCCATGAGGTGAATGTTTGTGAGAGAACATGCACGAAAGTTCGGAGACAACTTCTGTTCTGTTCTGTTCCTTGTGGGCATGATTTATTGGCCATATTGTAATACTTGAGTCTTCAGTGAGACTCTGTAATATGGGCGTTAGTCCAGAAAGATATATAAAGTACCCAAGTATATGGTACGTATTTCTAAATCAACCTTTCTTTTTAAAGAAGTTCAAAAGTATGTTGTCTTACCAGCTGCCCAACAGTTTTCTGCAGATAAACGTTGCTAATAGAACCGAGTAGTATCTTGAAAGCGAGCTCCACATTCCGAAGCTCCATATGACCTCGGGAATCTATTTTATTTTTTAAGTCTGTCACTGAAAATTAATATTGTCAAAATGATTAAAAAATTAATAATTATTGTATTCTTGATGGTATTAATGCAACAGGTAAGGTGTAGTAAAAAAAATACAGATCATGTTTTTGTAAGTATGGCAGTAGATTTTGTTGAGCAAATCAAAGATCATTGAAAGATGTATCGATGGAGTAAACTGACTCAAATTTGTAAAATATGGATTCTTTGCTTTGATGGCGTTGATTTTTAGCGTTCCATACCCAAAGGGTAAAACGGGACCCTACTATTAAGGCTCCGCTGTCTGTCTGTCCGTCTGTCAACAGGCTATCTCATGAACCATGATTGCTAGACAGTTTAAATTTTCACAGATGATGTAAGTATTTCTGTTGCCGCTATAACAACAACAAATGCTAAAAAACAGAATAAAATAAGTATTATAGGTAATGGTACGGAACCCTTCTTTGTACGCGACTTGCACTTGGCCGGTTTTTATTTTTATTTTAACAACGGTCGGATTTAATATGATTATAGGCGTTGAGAGTACAGATACTTTAATAGTAGTCAGTAGATATTTATCTTACCAAGTTTATCGAGTTTTTTTTTAAATCCATCGTCGCCTTCTGTTGTCTTTTCCTGTTTCCTCACAGGCCGTTTTGTTCGTGGCATTTTCTCTAAAGAATATCCACAACTAAAATAAAACTGTTTAAATGATTCCTCACTTAAAATATGATTGATTTAACGTGTTCTATTACAGCATTTTTATTTATTTTAAATTAAAAACTTTAAGAAAATACAAACGTGAAATCGTAGCTAAACAAAACAAAAACGGCCATTTTTTAAATGTAGCGATCGGATTCACCCATAAACATAGAGTAGTGGACTAGTTAAGGTTGATGCGCTAGGGTGGCCCGCGAAATTCAAATTTTCTTACGTTTTTTGCAATATGCAGGTCAGTATCAGGTTGTATGTTGATCTAAATATTATTAGCGGCCGTAACAAATATAGATTTACAGAATTATAAACATTAGAATCAGCAATACAACTCTCTAAGTTCATGTAAGTGTATTGAATGAAAATTTCATGAAATCGTCAGTCAATATACTTAAGAAAATAATGCCTGTATTTTATAATGCTCCTGTGGAATAATGTGTACCTACATAAATCAGAGTCAGGTTTGCAGTTTGCACTGAGGATTTACAAAGGATTATTTTGTATTTTATAATAGATTACTATAATTCTGACTCTGAAACATAAAATAGATCCTGAAAAAATCTATGACTACATCACTGAATAATCATTTTGATACTTGATAAAAAATATTATGTATAAATAACACGCTTGTTTTCCCCGAAGAAAAATGTAGTGTACCTTTATTAGTGTACCTATAAATAGTACCTACACTAACATTTAGCCGGTTAGGTAGGTAGTTAGTTCTCTAAGTAGTCTGTGGGTAGGTTTAGTCATCAATCGGGCACAACATAGACTACTATTATATATGGGGCACAAATCCAGACTCCGGGCTGCTAGGTACTGAGAGCAATTATATAGTGCTCTGTGACTGAGAGTTTCCTGATGGAAAAATCAACAACACTTTGTCGAACCGTAATCGAACTCAGGACCTCCTCGACGCTTGCGAGGAGTATACCGAGGCAGGCAAAAACGAAAATAAAAGACCAAAGGTACTACGTAGTATTTTTTTTTAATTTGATTGTTTTTCCGATAAGATATTTTGAATAAGTAAAACTCGTTCATTTTTATATTACATAAATCATACCTTCATCAAGCATTCATGTCTTTTTTTCTATGAAGTGTATCCGAATATTTCGTCCTAAAACCATTTCTTGGAATGCGATATCGTTCAGAAACGAAATAGTACGACAGTCTGTGAACTTGAGTTCAAGAAAAGAGGAAGTCGACACATTGCAAAGGAAGCGATTCACTATTCATTTTCTTACTATTTTTTCTGTTTGGAAATGATACAATATTAAAACTAAGTCAAAACAATTTTTTTTTTAAATTATTATTGAAAATGAATGAAAATATTGGTTGAACTTTATATTTATTTCTACTTGTCAATTAATAAGATCGCAGTTTGATCTCAGTAGTGCATTGTTATGATGAATGAAGAATGGCGGACGTTGTCATATTACGATATTTGTTCACATTTCTATTGATAAATGCTTGCTGGGGTAAGTTTTTTCATTTATTACAACACGGAAGCATTCCTTAAAGTGTTCCACTCAATTAATATAAATACGGAACATCTCAGACCTGTAGAAAAGTGAATTTCATAGTGGCTTCCGTATTCCAGTTTTTCTATTATTGTTTTTCAACAGAATTCACAAATGTGGTATTAGATATGTTTTATTTTGTATTGCGTATTGATATAGCCGTAGTATTATTCATAACACGAGCTGTAATAGTGAATACGGGTGTTAGTTTACGAAGTTGTTCATTCATGATAGCGCGAAGGCCTAACTCGGAACTGGAACATCCGTGGGATGTAGTTACTGAACTATGTGACTATGACACTAGTCCAACAAACATTACAAGAATTTTAGTTCAAGACATTATTATTTGTAAACAGTGACAATGTATCAGCTGGTCATCAATCATCATAAATTAATAAAAAAGTCGTATCAATACTATTGAACATTAACATAATTTCCTGTAGTGAATCAAAGTCTATGAATCAATCAGTTAAACAACAGAATTTTTACTTGAAGTGGTCTTAGCTTATTCTTTGTAAACAATTGACTATATACTGATCACTTTGCACTTCTGTTTACACCACTTCTGTTACATTTCGTTTACTTCTGTACCACTTCTGTTTACCTTTATTTCTGTTTTTAGCCAAAAAGACATGAATTAACAGCCTCAGATTTGTAATTAATTTTGTAATTTTTATCTTAATCCTGAGCTACTGCTGAACTTTGCTAGGTCTAAGAAATGATTATGATCAATAAGCCTAACTAATATTATAAATGCGCAAGTTACTTTCACGCTAAAACGACTGAATGGATTTAGATGAAATTTGGCACATGGGTAGACCATGTCCTGGAATAGGACATAAGATTCTTTTTATCCCGATATTCCCACGGGATCGAGACTTACGCGGGTTAAACCGCGGGGCGCAGCTAATATTCACTATTGACTGATACCATTAATGTTTTTGCAGCGGGTCTACCCGGTCTGGACGAAGATGGTATATCAGGCAGCACACAGGGGCCCGACGCACAGCGGATTGATGAGCCCATCTCCATTGAAAAGATGATGGTACAGCAACCCAGGTACTTATAATATTATGCTTCTTTTACATTTTATACTAACTTTTTTTAATTGAAAAGTTCATGCCAACATGTATAATTAATTATATTTAGATAAAAATATATAATCAAGAATGCATTCTTAAACTCACATAACCTTTGTTAAATCAACACAGAAAAATCTTAATTATTTGCTGTTAATTTTAAATCAAAGTCTTTGTTTGCACCGCTAACCTAAGGAGGAGGAAGTTTCAAAAAAGGTAATAATCATTGATGATAATTAATTATTATTTATTATTTATTTATATAGCACTTTACCAACTGAATAGATACACAGCATTAACCCATAAACCACAACCTTTGTTCGTATTTTTTGGAATCTCGCATTTTCTAAGTTAAGGCAAAGCACCGTATTATTAATAATAAAGTCATTATAATTGCAGTCTGTTACTGTCCCATTAAATACCTCTTCTTATATATAGAAGGCACAAGCATTGATTGATTGAGCAAGACGGGTTTGGAGATTTCAAACTTATATAAACTAAAAGTTCAGGTTTCACAATGTTTTCCTTCACCAATATCAGTGATATCAAAATTTTGAAATAAACTAAGAATGTCACATTGGTACTTGGCTGGATTTGAACCCACCCATAAAGCAAAATTATAAGAGTACTTTCCGGTCCATTCATAAAGCATTTTGATAATATTATCGCCAGTGTCTGAATCACAGCATGAATGGGCCTTATCACTCCCCTACGGATGATTTATCTTCCTGTTATCAACAGTAGTGCGTCTGTTGTGTTCTGATAAGTCATTTGTTATACTTTATATTGTGGGTGGGCAGTCATATAATAGCATAAGAATAGTATTATAATCAGCCTATAATATTCCCACTGCTCGCTTCGAGAGAGGGTGGGCAAAAATCTACCACGGGCCCAGTGCGGGTTGGTACATGTCATATGCCTTCGAATTTTTTTTTTTTAGGACATGCCGTTTTCCTCACAATGTTTTCCTTCACCATTTTGAGAGCAGTGGTGATGAAATTATTTACACAAAGTGGGTGGGGTCTGGGTTCGAACTCACAACCTACAACTCAAAAGTCTGGGCTGTTACCACTGGGCTAGCACTGCCTCCCCATGTATAATTTTATTAAGTAGAGTACTCATGTTTAGGCCTTTGTATTTTGCTCAGTTTAAAATCATCGTCCTCATCAGCCTATAGCAATCTACTGCTGATTCGCGGTCTTTACCCAAGAACACGGTTATTTTACGGCTGCATATATATATATAGAATAAGCTATATAATAAGCAAGCTGAAGCCATATGCTTCAGCTTGCTTATTATTTGAGCTATCGACAACTTTGGTTCTCGACCGGATCACGTCGTTCCAGATTAGGTCCCTTAAAAATAATCACACCTGAAGCCCCATTTACGTTATCCAAGTGTCTTGTCTGTGGCATACCATAAAATTGAAGCAATCAATGAAATTGCTTCGTCGAAAAACTGTTTGTATGGTGTAACTTTTATTTTTTGTTGCTTCAACTTATGGTATGTATGCTCCATCGCCACCGTGTAAATCAGGCTTCATTTCTTCTCTAGGTACAAATGCCATGAATGCGAGCCTCCAGAATGTGACTCCTCGTCAGACGAGGTGTGTCACGACGCGCTCTACTGCTTCAAGTCGTCGGTGCGTGCCTCCGATGGGGAGCTGCGGCATTCTCGAGGGTGCTCCACGCAGCGGGACCACTATCAGTTCACCTGCAGGACTAATACGCCGCAGCAGAGGTATGGTGAAGAGATTGGAGTATGGTGATCAATGATTACCATTTTTTAATTGTATTGTAGATTTATATTTGTTAGGGCTAATTTTTCCAACGATATAGATATCTTTTATCCGTGGAATAAAATTGACGTCCGTCAGTTTTTGTATGGAAAAACTGTCAGAAATTAAAGATGTCTAGCGTTGAAAAAATCGGCCCATAAAAGAAAAAGAAATTCATTTATTTAGTACAGACTAAAAGGCACTCAACATATTCTGCAAATAAAAATTAAATAGCAAGTGCAGAGTGCGTTGTTAGGAATTAGCGGGAATGTATGCCTTATGGCTTCGTCATAAAGACCCAGTTCAGCAAAAATGCCAGACAACTAGTGCCTGATGCTGATTATCAACTGGACTGGTTTCTTGATGTGTTGCTTATTATTTTTTTAATCCCTTTCTTGTTTTCGCTGGAACGAAAGCGTCGAACCTCTTGTCGAGCCTTCCAATCACAACAGAACATGAGAGCATGTTTTCAATCTTAAGAACATTGCTGCATTTTATTAAAAATAATCAGCCTATAATGTTTCCACTGCGGGGCACAGGGCACCTCTCTGTGAGAGGGGGACCGTTATCCGTCACACTCACACGGGCCCAGTGCGAATTGGTGGATGTCACATGTCTTCGAATTTTTGGTTCTAGGACATGCCGGATTCCTCACGATATTTTCCTTCACCGTTTTGAGAGCAGTGGTGATGAAATAAATTAAACAAAGTAAAGCGCCTGGCTAGGTTCGTACCTACGATCTAGAATCGTAAGTCGGGGCCGATAGCACTGGGCCACCACTGCTCTCACGGATTACACGACACATTCCATTAATGATCCTGATTCATGGTTTTCCACCCGCAGCCTCCGCAAGCGCCACGCAGGGCTCCACAACATCACGTGCTGTCAAGGCGACATGTGTAACGACGGATCCTTCCCCGACCTGCCGCCCCTCGCAGACACGGCCATCGAGCCACTGCCGACCAACGCGTGGAAGCTGTGGGCCAGCGTGGGCGCCTCCGTCGTCGTCGTCAGCGCCATTGGCGCTATGGCCATATTTGTGCTTAGGAGAAGTCACAGGTACATAAACATTACATTTCGCTAGTTATTTTTAAGTCTCATCTAACAGATAGGGCGAGTCTATTGACATCTACCGGGCACAAATCCAGACTCCGGGCTGCTACTAAGGAATTCCAGATTGAAAAACCCGGTTAGTAACACTGCCCAACCTGAGAATCGGACTCAGGAACTCATCATCACCAATAGACCAACGAGGTAGTCCGAGTAATAAAATAATTAGTCATTTTTAAGCCACTCCTGTCCATTGTGTGCAAGCTATGGGCCAGTGTGTGCACCTCCGTGGTCACTGTCTATACATATTAGTGCTCAGGAGAATGACAGTGTCGCCATTGGGAAACAACCTTTACGACCTAGATTTTATTATACATCTCATTGTTTTTGAGTTCTCGCTCATTGAAATTGAGCAATTGAGTTTTCGTTCGTATTTTGCTATAGGATAAGTAACTCGAGTCTTATCACAATCATTGATATATCCCTTAAATATTTCAGATTGCGCGTATCCCGAGCCGCGCTCCACAAGCTGGGCGCCGACTCTAACTACTTCTCGTCCAATCTGTACAGTCCACACGTCACCAGCGCTTTCTACGAAGGTACGTATTAAATGAAGTTAAGTAACTTAGCTATCGAAGCCAACATAAGATTTGATAACAGTTTAACTGGTTTGACTTGAATAGTCCACCAAATAATGAAGACAAGATAAAAACGGTGAAATAATATTTCATTTCATTTTATTTATTCATAAACAATTTACATGCAATTTACATACAAACAAAATACAACATAGTTAACATTCAAATGTGTCAAACAGTTTCAAATATAGGGTCAAACCATTTTAATATAATGTCGAACAGTTTTAAGTATAATATAATGTCAAATATCGTCAAATGATTAAAAACAAAATATATATATATAATTCATTTATTATACACAATGTTCTAATATTCCCCTGATTTGTTCTCCCCAGGTGTAGAAGGCTCGCAGAACGGCAACTGTATCCGCGCGACGGCGGCCGGCGACTCCACGCTGCGCGAGTACCTCGAGTGCTCCGTCACCAGCGGCTCGGGCTCCGGCCTGCCGCTCATGGTGCAGAGGACCCTGGCCAAGCAGGTCACGCTCACTGACTGTGTGGGAAAGGTAATCATTAGCATTGTACATACTTTCAATACGCTTTCGACAGCTGAAAGACGTCCACTAAACGGTCAAGTGTCGGTGCTTGGGGGAGGCCCAGCTCCCCCAAGCACCGCCACTTCGACCGTTTCTGTGCTTCCCGCATCCAGCGGATTCCTGCGGCCTTCACAAGGTTATCGGTCCACCTTCTAACGCTACGTCCGGTACGCGGTAACCACTCCAGAACCTTTCGGCCCCATCGGCCATCTGTTCTGCGAGCAATGTGCCCTGACCACTGCCACTAGGTTTGGCAATTCTTCAGGCTATGTTGGTTAGCTTGGCACTACTATGGATCTCCGTCTGCCCTGCTTCATGGAAACTAGGCAAACGGCCAACAGACTGCAAGTTTGAGAAATTCAGGTGTTGAATAAACTGAGGCCACATGATCCTACATATTGCTGTCAAGGTTCTCTGTAAAATAATAATAATAATACAATTGACATACACACAGTAATTACATAGAAATAATTTAGGCAATTCAAAATTCAGAGAACACCTGATGAAGTAGCCATGGTGGCCCAGTCATACCGTACCTGTAAATGTGCAAAAAACCTTTAGACTACTTTGGTGTAATGCATTCTCCTGTTTCTATTATTCACATTAAGTTTTGTCTCCCAGGGTCGTTACGGCGAAGTATGGCGCGGCTCGTGGTACGCCGACAGCGTGGCCGTCAAGATATTCTTCTCAAGAGACGAGGCGAGCTGGAGGAGAGAAACTGAGATATATTCCACTGTGTTGCTGAGGCATGAGAACATACTGGCGTATATCGGCAGCGATATGACCAGCAGGGGCAGTTGTACGCAGGTATAGAAGTTATGGTTTTAAATAAAAACGATTTTTTTCCCTGATAAGTGAAACGTAATGATAAGATAATAATATGATAATGTAATGGTAATGAAAAGGTGTGATAAGGCTATGTGGGTGTGGGTGATCTAAAAGGGTGTACATGTTATGTTTCTGAAACTTTATTCAATTCAATCGTTTTCGAATCTCATGACAACTTCATTGTAAGGGAGTTGATTTCCGCACTTAGTCCCTAAGGTGGTCCATTGTGCGTGGCTCATGACAACATATTAGTTGCCACTATTTTGGTGAAACAACGTTAAACGTAACGTTAAAATAATGACAAACTTGATCAGATTCTGAAAGAACAGGGGTTAGCATTTTTTTGCAATTTCAGATTGAATTAGTGGCAAAAATACGAATAACATTGTCTGGCTGCGTTAACGACGGAGCTTGTTCATTTACAAAAGACGCTTTTCATAATTTTATTTTTATAAAATTGCTTTACATTATGCAACACTTATTTGCCATCACTATTTTTCCAATACATATTTTGTAATCCTATCAATCTCTTTGTCCACAGCTCTGGCTAATAACCCACTTCCATCCCCTAGGCTCGCTGTACGAGCATCTGAACAGAACCACGCTGACGCGGCACCAGATGATGGCCATCTGTCTGTCGGCCATCAATGGCCTGCTGCATCTACACACGGAGATACATGGCACACAGGTTGGTACTAAACCAGGGATGCCCAAACTTTCAATGTATGATAGAACATATTTATTGTGTATACTGCCTCGTTGGTCTAGTGGTTGCAAGCGCTACTGCTGAACATAAGGCCCTGGGTTCGATTCCCGGGTCGGGCAGAGCTATTAAATTTTTCCCAAGTCGGTCCCCAAGTCGGAATTTGTACCCGGTTGATGGCAATAAACTCGTCCAAAACAATTGTATGTATTTTTTTTTTAATTGTAGGCTCTGTAGTTGCGGAGATAAGGGTGGAGTGGAGTGGTCTATTATCATCTATTTTCTTATATAACTTTAACATTATTTATTTTAAAATAATATTTTACCGTTAGATCACACATGTTCCTCACATACAATCCATAGTTACCCCTCTATAAATTACAAACACGTTAAAGTTCACTAGATAACCCAGTAATTACTAATTACAACAGATAATTAAACTAAAATAGAACTATTTGTTTATTGTTATTAATCTTATAATAGTAATAAGATAACCTATTTAGTTAGTGTTACATTTTGTTGCCTTATTGCATTTAGATGTCGCATGATCAATCTAGAAATACCTAGTATGAAACATTGTCATTTGTCTGTGTATTTGGTTCGTCTATTTTAAATACTTGATGGATTTACATACAGTTTCTTCAATTCCTGGGAACGTTTGTGTTTCCAACCGTGCAAAGCCGGCTTTTGCTGTTTGTTTGACTCTTTATTTCATTAACGGCATAAGATTGTCCCTCGCCCTTGAGATATTTAGATTCTTACTCACCTTTATAACTAACCTATAAGAAATATGATACATTTATTAAAAACTAGGCTGAGAATCACCACTTTTAGAACGTCAAAATTACATTAAACAGTCCCCCAAAACGCCCACCCTTCACCACATTTTAGTGCTTTAAATGGAAAGAAATGGAACAACAAACTCCCCAGTAGCACTGCTGTTTGTGTCAGTTATTGGCAATTGGGTGTCCTATTCAGCAGTCCCTGGCTTAAAGCATAATTTTTTATCATTGTTTTTCCTCAGGGCAAACCCGCCATAGCCCACCGCGACATCAAAACCAAGAACATCCTCGTGAAGGTGAACGGCGAGTGTTGCATCGCAGACCTGGGGCTCGCCGTGAGCCGCCAGCACGTCGCGGCCGGCCTGCAGCACAACCCGCGCCAGGGCACCAAGCGGTACATGGCTCCCGAGATGTTGGACCAGAGGTAATCTTTTTTCAAGCCGTGTGCCCGATGGAATCTCCCATGGGTAAAAATGACGAAAAGAACTTTCATCAAACCTTCGTCATCATATGCCTAGCCTTTTCCCAGCTATGTTGGGCTCGGCTTCCAGTCTAAAACCGGATGCAGCAGCCAGTATTTTACATGGAAGGATTGCCTATCTGGCCTCTATAACCCAGTTGCTGGGTAACACGATACCCCTTGGTAAGACTGGTTGTCAGACTTTCGGGCTTCTGACGACCCGTAACGACTGTCAAAGATCTACAAATGACAGCCGGGACCGACGACTTAACGTGCTTTTCGAGGCACGGAGGGGTCCTAGTATATAAAGATGGTCACCCAACTACAGGCCAAGCGCGGCAAGATCAAACCTTCGTGAATGTTCAAAAAACCTTCATTGTAAAAGGAACTCGAACGAAACATGCTATGCCCAGCGGATTTTTAGGCTGTGCGTTGCATGTTAGTGAATGAATTTAAGATTTTTATTATGTAGAAGGATACAAGTTCACCGTCACTGCGACTAACCTTCCATTTCCCCCTCAGTATAAACGTGGAATGCTTCGAGTCGTTCCTGAAGTGCGACGTGTACGCGTGGGGGCTCGTGCTGTGGGAGGTGTGTCGGCGCGTGTCGCCGCGCGCGCGCGAGTGCCGCGCGCCCTTCGCCGAGCTGGCCGCGCCCGACCCCAGCTTCGACGACATGAGGAAGATCGTGTGCGTCGACGCGGCGAGACCTGAGCCGCCTGATGATCCTCATCCGGTATGTAGATTAACTAATTCAAGTTTCGGTGTAATAAAATCCTGTATATTGATTGTTATTTACTGAACATGTAGTCTATTTTATACCTTAAAGTTCATATCGTACCTTAGATGTGAATGTAACTAACTCGTTAGGTGGTCAGAAGGTAAAAATTACATGACTATGGGTCTGCAGTAAAATAACACTGAATTCCTGATATTTTTTTTTTAGCTGAGCTCCGCTATTTTACCCGCGTAAGTCTCGATCCCGTGGGAATGTTGGGATAAAAAGCCATTTCCTATGTCCTAATCCAGGTCATGGTCTACCCATGTGTCAAATTGTATCTAAATCCGTTCAGCCGTTTTAGCGTGAAAGCGTAACAAACAAAGAAACTCACTTTCGAATTTATAATATTATTATTAGCTTCTGCCCGCGGCTTTGCCCGCGCTGTATGTCGATAAAAAAAGCGTATGTCGTTCCCCAGGATGCCATCTATCTCCTTGCCAAATTTTGTCGAAATCCGTTCAGTGGTTTAGACAGGCAGTTACTTTCGAATTTATAATATTAGAATAGTTATGATAGTAAGGAACGAAATATTCTAAACTTCCAGCAGCCATTTTCTGGTCTAAAATGTATGAGTGCCAGTGTAATTAAATTGCAGGCAAATGAAGGCATTTCAGCCAACCAGTTTAAAAAACACAACTCATTTTCTGCATTATGTGTCGAAATTAAGACACCATAATGTTAAAACTAACGTCCATATTTTCCACAGACAATGGTTGGCATGGCGAACCTAATGCGTGAATGCTGGCACCAGAACCCATCAGTTCGACTTCCGGCGCTACGCATCAAGAAGACACTCCTCAAACTGGCCTGCAATGACAACAGCATACGACTCAATGATGACAACGAGGTATCCGTGTAACACACAAACAGCAGGAAATCTAGTTCTAATATACAAGCCGCGTGCCCCATGGGCAAAAATAAACTTCCATCATCCCCTAGAATAGAGGATTAATTTTCAAAAATCCTTTCTTCGTGGTCACCTTCATTATATGGAATTCTTGCGCAAAATTTCATGCTTATAGAACCAGCGGTTTAGCCAGTGCGTTGTCTGTCAGTGAGTGAATTTAAGTAGATAAAATTAAAAGTTCTGACTCACTCGCTGACTGACTCATCAACGCCCAGGCCTAATCCTTGGACCTAGATTTTTTTTATTTTGCTCAGAAATTCCCTTTATCCACTAAATAAGGATTTTTCGAAATTCCCACGAGCTAGGGAAGATAGGGCGGGTGAAGTCGTTGGCAAAGTGCTAGTCTTCAATAAATATGTAAGAAATTGTCGTGAAATAGGAAAGGTATACAAGTTATTTTCTGGACGTAATTAACTATAAATATTACGGTTTCTAAATATGGAGGTGAAAAAATTGAGCATTATTTTTAAATGTAATGAACTGGAAGGCTACTCTCTAATTAAAGTATTTGTTGAGGCCATACATAATAAAAAATACTATATAGAATTTGGTACAGCAGTTTTGGAGTTATCAACAATCCGACGGTTTTACACATAGTTGCCGTAAAACCGTGTATTTGAAAACAAACGCACATAACATCACGCCTATTCCCCGAAGGGTTAGGCAGAGGTGTACCTAAAGTACTCGATAGCTTTACTTTGAAGTAAAACATGTAATTGCTTATTATTTATAGCGTAGATATTGAGACTACTGTGCCCTAGCGGGTAATCAACGTATAGAGTACTGAACGATAGTGTTTGTTAGGTGGGACTTGGTATTTTACGGGATAACTTTGATTTCATAAAAAAAAACTTACATAAACTTGCACTTTTCGATAAGGATAGACAGTTAGACAGATAATACAGAACGCTACGTGCTTCTATTCTAATCTACATATATAAAAATTAATTGCCATGCGATAGTCGCGCAAGAACTCAAAAATGGCTCTACCGATTGTGATGAAACTTTGGTAAGTCGTTGTTTGCGCGTCAGAGAAGGTTCCTAATAACAAGAAAAAAATGAAAGAGCCATTGCAGCGCATTAGTTAGTCAACAATAAAAACGCAGTAAATTCTGAAAATAATATTGTTAAACTCGCGACAATCTAAGAAGTCCGTTTTGACGTTTCGTTCTCGTACATGTAATAAAACGTTAAGCATTGAGATGCTTCAGTTTTAAGCAATGTAGATAAGTCGTCGATTACAAACTCTCTAAGTATGTTCAATCGATATGTCTCGAGAATCAGTTTATAAGAAACAATTTTTTTTTTCATCGCTACACAACGGATTTTTATAGCTGTCAAAAAGGACTTCTTAGATTGTCGCGAGTCTAGTTGATTTTATAAATGAAATGTTGCCATATATGATATAATTTACGAGGAAATATTTCTAGGCTCACGTTTAAAAAAATATAGGCTAACCTTCATATTGCTGTTGTTTCTCATATACTTAATTTTAATGATATTTTTAACCGACTTCTTCAAAAAGGAGGAGGTTCTCAATTCGTCTGTTTTTTTTTTTTTTTTTTTTTGTGTGTTTGTTACCCGATTACTCCGTCAATTATGAATCGATTTTGATGATTCTTTTTTTGTTTGGTAGGTCATGCTTCCGAGGTGGTCCCATATAAATTTTATTAACTTTGCTTGCGTAATTTTTGAGTTAGCTTCAATATTACGTATTTTTCCCGCTTAGTTTATCTAGACGATATCCTGTTTGACTCCTTCACTGTTATTTACATAGCAGGTAGTGGTATTCGGATTTGTGTGGGGTAGGTACCACAACAAAAAAGTGAAAAATAAAATAAATTTTACAAAAAAAAAACAACCGACTTCCAAAAAAAACACTAAAAAAGTGAAAAATAACTTTAATTTCGGAAGTCGGTGGCAAAAAACGGAAATTGAAAAGCAAAGACACCGACTTCCGAAATTATAGTTATTTTTCACTTTTTTAGTGTTTTTTTTGGAAGTCGGTTGTTTTTTTTTTGTAATCATATATATATATGTCAGTTGAAAAAAAGTTAAAAGCCTCAAAGTCCTTTGTATTATACCAAGTCCTCATTAGTTACTTAAACATGAAGTGCCGAATAGTATTTGTAATTAGATGTAAATGTAAAAATATAACATACTGTAAATATTACTATCATTTTATAAGTTTAATTAAAATTATTATTAATCAAGAGCTGCGGATTTTGATGGCGTATGTTGGAATCTCAAAAATTATCACCCCAGTGATGTTTTGGTAGCTAATTTTTTCATATTACACTATGTGTAAGTATCTTGAGGAAATTGCTTAATTATTATTTTTTCTTAATATTCAAAAGAATTTTAAAGGGTGGGTAAACCGAATGAGGACTTACGCTCGTTTTCATCGACGTCCCCTAAGTTTAGGCATCCCCTAAGCATGGTGAAGAGGCATTTAGAAGGGTGGTTTCTGTTTCACCAACAGTAGACGTTAACGTTTTGTTGGTAAACCATCTTCTAACAGCTCCCTAATACAAGTACAATGACCTCTTAAAATATTTCGTGTATGAAAAGATACACCTTTTAAATCATCAAAATCCACGGTATCCTTTATTTTAAACTAAGTTTTGTATAAGCAAGAACAATTGAGTTGCCATATATGTATGAAAAACACCGATTTATTAGCATTTGTCGTTATAAGTTACTGCTAAGTTCGACCGTTTGTATGACAAGTAATCAATATTATTGTTAATATCTTCTTTAGTTTAGCGACGAAATTTATTTGTCTTGGAAATGTTGTTCAATGAAATAATTTCATCTGTTGACTGTTAATGAGAAAAATATTGTAAATGAATTATTTTTTCGTAATTTGATTACACCATTGTTTAGCGATGCACAGAATATACGTTCTTTCCAATTTTCATTGATATAGAGCAAATAGTCTCTGAGTAAAATGTCTGTGTAATATTCGGTCAGACGGACGTGACGAAATTATAAAGGTTTCGTTTTTGCCAAGTCTTATATACTTAAAAAAAAAAACGAACGAAATTGGTATTTTTTTTTTTGATTGAGTAATTTCCGCATTATTAATCATTAGTAATATTTCCAATTTAATATTTGAACGACATTTACAAGCTCCAAAAGCTTTATCGATAGAAAAAATCTAAGAATCTCTATTTATAATAATGAGAAAGAAAATAAAAATTAACAATAACTCACTCGTTGATACTACACTGTAATTTAATAACAAAGTTAGATATAAGTTTGTACTGTTATGTGATAAGGATGGACTGAAAATATACGGGTTACACCGCTGCAAAACATGTGTGAATATCGCCATGATATTAGCCACCAATCAGTATAAAGATCCATGACGTGACATCTTTCATGGACCAATGGGATGCGTCCTTTTCCTCAGCCATTCAGTGACTGAATCTAGATAAATGTGCATGTTATCGTTCTATACTTATCACTCAATGGTTTGTATGTATAAGAGTTACAGAAACAGGCATTTAATTCCGTTGCTTTAGTTACAAAATACTCAAAAAGACAATAATAACCGAGACCCTTATTCTAGAAAAATGCTCGAACATGAATCTCGATTCAAACCTATTCTGTAAAAATCTCACCGTGACAAGACATCAAAGACAGACAAATTAAAAATCTGGAGTCACACGTGTTATCGAACAGATTTGTGACTCCGGATTTTTTATTTTAACTAGCGGACGATCAAGAATATCCTTCCAACGATATCTCATTTGTCAAATTATGATGAGTACCTAGTTAAAAGTTATGAGGGAACAGATAAACATACCTATGTATACATACCGGTCAAAATCATAACACTCCTTTTTGCTTTGCCGTAGTCGGGTAAAAACTAAGGTGAAATGAGCTGTCATTAATGTCAATCTGTAGCGACACTTCACCTAAGTTTTTTAGACAGAATAGACCGACACATTTTTCCTATTAATACTCAAAATAAATGTAATGTTTTTAATAGAGTTTCATGCTTGAGTAAAGTTTCAGAATATGGACTTATGTATTAGAGCTAAAACTGTTTTAGTTTTGAGGCCATAGAGATAAGGCGTTGTGAAAAATGATGGCTCTAATACAGACTTCGTTTGATTTTAATTCTTTTCTGTTTTGGTTGTAGGGCAGTACAAATTAAAATACACTGCTACGGTACGTTCACTACGGTACGGCACTTGACCCGTGCCGCGATTGTTAGCACTGAATTTTGCAGGCTTAGTTTCAATACTAATAGAGTTCAAAATGGCAACTGACGGAAGTGACGGAACAGTACCACATGACTGCAAAATTCAGTGCTAGCAAACGCGTCACGAGTCAAGATAAAATGAACCACTGTAGATGGATCCTTTGGCGCTTAATTGAAATTGACAGAGGCCTGTTGGTAAAAAATTGTAAAATAGTCACAGAAAATGTGCGTTAGTTCCGATTTTGGCCACGTGGCGTTAGTTCAGACGCTAAAAGGCCTCGTACGTACGTACACAAGGCTGCATAAATTAAGGGTGTATCAAAATAATTATACTGCTCTGCAATCTTCTATTATAGTCTGTTCGAAAATTTACTTTATGATTAAATTAAATAAATGATTCCACAAATTTTGTGGAATGAATTTATACAGGGTGTCAGGGACGTGCAAACCGTTACCATGAATTCAGGACCTACATGATAATGGACACTCGCGAAAATAAAAATAAAAAACCATTTGCTTTTCATACATTTATTGTTATTTGGACAAAGAACAGTAAATTTTTCTTACAGACTTCCTCAGTTACACATTAGATGTTGTATCCATACATTATACCAGTAGAGAGTTCTGTATGACTATTGTGTTCATTTATTGTAAATATCTAGTGTTAACGTAAGTAACCCTTATAATAGACGCGACGCGTCACAGTTATGAAGAGAAATAAATATTTGTCTATTATTCGCTTGGTTTTATTGTAGTTATCCATCATGTGAATGTCCACGCTTGAAAATGAGACTTAGGTCCAGTTTCTCGATCATTCAACCAATCACAGCAGTTTACGCGGGCTTGACAATTTCTCATATTTTCATTCAAAAAACTGGGCCCTCTGAATAATTATGGAGAGGCAAACAAAGTCGACGTTACCATTCTCGCGTCTACAACGACGACGTATAGATGGCGCCACTAGTTTTGTTTTTAATCATTACTTTTACGTCACATAGAGGACGCTACTTGTTATTATGCACCATCAACAACGACGGTACATAGATGGCGCTACTAGTTCATGCTAAACACCGAGGCTAGGTTTAAATTAAGCGATGGCCAGGTTAAAGGAAGCATAGGAACAGTTTCATGTATTTACTACACTACAGCCATATCTCATAATGTGGTGTAGGTGCTATTTCGACCGATGCACAGGAGGGAATGCAGGCAACGTACTTTTCTGAGTCATCTAGACTAATGGAAATAGCACACACAGTAAAACAAACAGCTCAGCAGACATTTAACTATTTTCATAGTTTATTTTTGCAGACAAAAAGGACAACTTACTCATGACTAATGCGGCAAGATGCCCGTGACTCATCGGAGATTCTGGCTCCCCCGACTTCTCCTTACAATATTTTGTAACATAATTATTTTACTGGAGGATCCCGATGCGCCTGTTATCTTGTCATCATTTGTAATCGCTTTTTCGATCGACACCCATAGTCCACCTACTGTGGAACACGCACTGAATCTGGGGGGATTGTTGTGCCATTTTTTCTTAATGTTGGGGTGGTTTTGTAACTAAGGACCTTGAATAAATCGAGCTAATTCTGAGCCTTGGAATACTTTCATGGGGTGAGAATCACTACTTTTAGTACCCACTGCAGCATTCATTATGTAAATGACTCCATGAGTAGTAGGCAAAACTTAGTTAAGTAATCAAACATCAAATTAATTTAAAACATTTATTATAAATTAATATAATAAAAAGCATACAAGACAATAACTTAAGCTAAGAAATGCACGAGTTGGTACGTTTCTTATAGAGTTTCCACTTAATCTAATTAGTATTCAATTAAAACAGACTTCGAATTATAATACTATCATTTGATAAAATTTATTAATATTTATTCATAATTATTGCACTTGATGCGTCAATGTCGTTGACGAGTCAGTGCGATGGATGTAGAATTCGGAAAACGTTCGTTGGCCCTCAAGGACACTTTGGTAATAAAAGCACGCGACTTAGCCTCTACTTACGTTTGGAAAACATACAAAAAGTGGTATAAAACTGGTCCGGCGAGGGTTTGAGGCCCCTTACAATATATCTGTAACTTACAATCTACCACGACACAGGAATAGGGCAAACTTTTACTAATTTATAGGAAAATATATTGCAAAAATACGATCTAATGGTCTGTGTGGTGGTAGGCGTACAGAACGTTATTAATATACTAAGACTTAGTGAGTGTCGTGAGCACGCGGCTAGTCGTGGTGCTCGTCCTGCGCCAGCTCCTCCATGTCCTCCTGGTCGAACTCCGTGTCGTCCTCCGCCGTCGCTTCCTGGTACTGCTGGTACTCGGACACCAAGTCATTCACGTTGCTTTCCGCTTCATTGAACTCCATCTCGTCCATGCCCTCACCAGTGTACCAATGCAAGAATGCTTTACGCCTGAACATAGCTGTGAACTGCTCCGATATTCTCTTGAACAGCTCCTGGATAGCTGTTGTGTTTCCAATAAACGTCGATGACATCTTCAGACCCTTCGGCGGGATGTCGCACACGGCAGTCTTCACATTGTTCGGGATCCATTCCACGAAGAAGCTGCTGTTCTTGTTCTGAATCGAGAGCATCTGCTCGTCAACCTCCTTCATGGACATGCGTCCACGGAAGATGGCGGCCACGGTCAGGTAGCGGCCGTGACGCGGGTCGCATGCCGCCATCATGTTCTTGGCGTCGAACATCTGCTGCGTGAGCTCGGGCACGGTGAGGGCGCGGTACTGTTGGCTGCCGCGAGATGTCAGGGGAGCGAAGCCGGGCATGAAGAAGTGGAGACGTGGGAACGGCACCATGTTGACCGCCAGCTTGCGGAGATCCGCATTCAGCTGGCCAGGGAACCGCAGACACGTCGTCACGCCGGACATGGTGAGCGACACCAGGTGGTTGAGGTCGCCGTACGTGGGGTTGGGCACTTTAAGGGTTCTGTAGCAGATGTCGTAGAGAGCTTCGTTGTCTATGCAGTAGGTTTCATCTGTGTTTTCGACTAGTTGATGAATAGAGAGCACTGCGTTGTAGGGCTCCACCACGGTGTCTGACACCTTGGGCGAGGGCACCACGGAGTATGTGTTCATGATCCTGTCGGGGTACTCCTCGCGGATCTTGGAGATGAGCAGCGTGCCCATGCCGGAGCCGGTGCCGCCGCCGAGCGAGTGTGTGAGCTGGAAGCCCTGTAGACAGTCGCAGTTCTCGCACTCCTTGCGCACTACATCGAGTACTGCGTCGACGAGTTCTGCGCCCTCGGTGTAGTGTCCCTTGGCCCAGTTGTTGCCTGCGCCGGACTGTCCGAATACGAAGTTGTCCGGCCGGAAGAGCTGCCCGTATGCGCCTGAGCGGACTGCGTCCATTGTGCCTGGCTCGAGGTCGAGGAGGATGGCGCGGGGGACGTACTTGCCCCCGTTCTCCGCCGTCGCAACTGTGGACAAAAACAGAAACAAACATTAGCCATTTTATTGGAGTTCTTTAAAATTTCCATGACATTGAGTTGATGAAAAAACAATTCGAGACATTATTTTGCCACCAACCGACACCCGGAAAATGCATTGTGAATACAGGTTTTGAAACTGAATTGTATGGCGAATTGTGTTGTTCTTATCATGATCGATCTGAGATCAGTTTTTTTAGCCCGTCCTGACAATGGCAGCTTGATAGCTGGACACAAGTCGAGGCCAGTTCTTTCACTACTAGATCCAGCGTGCAAATATCGATCGAATTTTGACAAATTCTATTGTGCCCAAAAAGCCATGTTTAAAGATCCGTTCCTTATACGACCGATTACAGCTAGACTTGCTTATTAGTTTTTTATATTTTCGGAATCGCCTCATTACCTTTTCCTCTCAAGTTTCAGATAAAATTGCCATCTTCATCAGTCCAACTTTAGCCCGCTTTCTTCCTTTTAGCTGACCTATACTTATACCTAATTTGAATTGCACTTGTAAGCAAAATCGTAACTTAGACAATGAACGGTCACAGTCAGCGCTTCCGAGCGAGGTCGTTCACACCAGTTATCTTTACTTGAACTTAAACTTCACAAAGAGAACTTTGTACTGGACATTGAAATTGTTTCTATGTAATCAAATGGAAGATAATGGTTGAATAATGTAGGCAGTTTAACGGTTTGAGTTTTGTTGAGATAATTTAATCAGTGTGGCTGGTAATTTCTATGTTTTGTGTTAGGATATTCTATTGGCCTTATCTTTAATTTTAGGGTATTTGCGGGGCTTGTGGCTAAGAAATAACAGCACCACGGGTCGATCAATCAGGTTAAGCTACGCTTGCCGCGGTTGGTCCGTGGATGGGTGACCATCTTTACATACCAAGACACCTCTGTGCCTCGGAAAGCGCATTAAGCCGTTGGTCCCGGCTGTCATTTGTAGATCTTTGACAGTTGTTACGGGTCGTCAGAAGCCCAAAAGTCTGACAACTAGTCTTACCAAGGGGTATGGGTGTTACCCAGTTACTGGGTTGTGGAGGTCAGATAAGCATTCGCTCCATGTAAAATACTGGTATAAAGCTGCATCCGGTTAGACTGGAAACCGACCCCAACATAGTTGGGAAAAGGCTAGGCATTAATTTTAGGGTATGGGTTGGACAAATGGGAAATGGAAGCTGGTTTAAATAGATGCTGACTGGTCACTGCAGGCTAGCGTGATGAACAAATCTAGGTAAAATTCAACTTGATAAACATAGACAGAAGACATGGGATATGAGTGGATGATGGTGCGTTGTGAGGAATTTCTCACAGAAATTCTACAAGGTGACTGACTTAAAGATAACTGCCGAAATGTGGGTGGACTGTATATAGACCTCTGCCTAACCTTTTCCAGGAATACAGGTGTGATGTTATGTTCTACAAGAAGTACTTAGCCTGTTGGATATGTTCTCAAAAATCGATCGAAGAGCTCACCACCTATAATGACATAGTTCTTGCCACCCGCATTATTAAATTTTTCACTAACCCATTCAAATTACTGCAATAAAAGTGACGCGGGCGCATCGGACTGTGGACTATAGCCGGGCAGTGTGAATAATAACAGCTAACCGTACCGGCACTGTTAGGCGGCCGAGCATGCGGTCAGCCACACTCCGATATTACCTATACGTATCAAATAGCCGATTGACGGAGAATGGATCGCTTTGAGATTCGATTTCCGTGTGGCGAGAATTGCAGATGGTAGGTAGTTTAATTCGGTTGAGAATTTGACAGAAAGATACAGCTGCGAAGCTGCTTTTAAAAGACTCTGGATGGCTAAAGACACGTCGCACAATCACAGAGACTGTCCTTGCTTCCTTAGTCCTCACATGGCATTATGCAAAGAGATGTTGCCAAAAGAATAAAAAACTATTCAAATATGAAAAGGCGAGGATGCTGGAACGGATACACCACTCTGTGATGACTCTATGGACCATGAGACAACGCAGAATCAATAAGCAGCGAAAAAGCTAGGACTATTGAAACATGAAATTCTAATTCTGCTTAAGAGAAACCACGAGAAAGGGTAGGATCCCTACCCTCATGGCTGCAGAAAAGATGACCACATAATGTACGTTACATCTTGCAACGATTAGGTATGTTTGATTATTACTTAAATGTGGCATAACCGGAAAGGAAGAAAAGCGCCTATGAACAAAAAAGGGGAAATACATTTACTGAAATTCCCCGTTGCAAAATTCCCATAATTATTATTTTCATCTGGTATTATTAAGCCCGGCTCGCGGATTAGTGTTGCATGAGGTCATTGCACTACCAGTATTTAAGTCATAATCATATGTATGAAGAGTTTAATTGTTGTAAATCACTTTTAATTGTTGGGAATGGCAGACATGACAGTTTTGGGTTACGAGTAACATCAAGAAAATGTCATGAGTTCATGACGAATGTGATGCCTTCCGGGTTATGCAGGAATATTACAGAAATAGTGGTAGTTTAGATGTGTCTTGTTAAATTTATAGGTGGATACCTGTACCTAGGTATCTAATTATTTTCTTCGACGATATTATTGTAGGTACTTACTTTATAGAAAATACATTACTTTTAATTTTTTAACGCAATGAATAACAAAATGAGTTTCACTAAGAACACAAGTGGAGACATTAGATATTTTATAATTAGCCGCTTGTTACTAACTGTCACCATTTTATTATTTTCTCCTGATGTGAACTTTCTATTCCATTATTTTTAATTGGAGTGAACGGATTTAATCAAACCTTTTTAATGGAAGACGCGAGATAACATGCTTATTAAGATTTTGGGATAAGAATGCTTTTTGTTTCACACAAAATTGATGGACTCTAATGCAAAATTAATTTTTCTTTGATTTTTAGAACGGTTCCATTTGGATTTGAAAGTAAATTGGCTTTAGAAATATAACTGACATTATCCACCATCTTTTTTTTAGATGACGTTTAGATTTGACATCAGTAATGCTGCAGCTACTTATTGATTGATCTTTCTTTTTTTGTCTATTGTTAATATGCGCGTGGCCGAAATAGGAATTAACGCCGCCATTTTGTTTTGTCAATACACAATGACAGTGACACTTATTCTGGCGCCACAATATCCTTGATTTCGAAAATATTTATTTTATTTTTATTTATTAAAACTTTATGCACAAGTAAAAAAAATACTGTACAAAGGCGGACTTAATGCCTGAGGCATTTTCTACCAGTCAACCTTAGGGTGATGCAGAGATAAACATGGCAGGTGCAACATACGGGATAGATAATTCGAAAAAGGATAAATGGTAATACATATATACTTAAATACATACATATAAATAGAATAAACTTTGTCAGGAGAAATAACGATAGGTGAAGGAGAAAACAAGCCCAGCAAATCAGCGCCGCATTGATTCTGCCAACTTCTCACGAATATGTTCACGAGCCGCTACTTTGAAAGATAACCGACTCGCTGCCATCCTGATATTCAGAGGGAGCGCATTCCAAAGAAATACCGCCTGGACAAAGAAAGAAGAGTGAATAAAACCAGAGCGATGAGAAGGACATCGTAGAAGAAGATTGTTGGTGGAGCGAAGATTTTTACTATGGGCAGAGCATAGGTATTGAACATGGCAAGTCAGATAAGAAGGAGAAGTGGGTTTGTCGAGTATAGAATACAACATAGACAGCGCCCTCAACTCTCTGCGCTGACGTATGGGTAACCATTTTAAAAGCAAACGGTGCGCAGACACATGATCGTACTTACGAAGATTGAAAACGAATCGAATGCAGTTATTTAGAAGGCGGTCAAGTTTATTGAGTAGATCTGCATTCAGGTCGTAGTAACATACATCACCATAGTCTATTATGGGAAAGATTAGGGATTGTACAAGCATTGCCTTTACGCGTGATGGTAGAAGATTTTTCAACCGATAGAGCGAACGCAACGTTCCGGTGACTTTTTTACTTACAGTCGTGACGTGCTTTCGCCAGTCAAGACATGTGTCGACATTCAGACCAAGATTCTTAACAGCGGAGCTAAACGGGATGACTGAGTTGTCAAACATTATAGGTGGCAAAGATATGCCATTCAGCTTCCTTATACTGTGGGGGCTCCCTACAATAATAGCCTGACACTTGGTAGGATTGACCGCCACCCCAAATCGATCAGACCAGTTTTTAATTGCACCTAAATCCCGGTTTAGCTCCTCAATCGCATCGCCTATCTTGTCCACACTTGCCTGGCAGTAAAGCTGCAAATCGTCAGCATAAAGATGATACGCAGTACGAAGTTCGGTGGTAATGAGATTAATAAAAATGGAGAACAAAAGAGGAGATAATATACCGCCTTGAGGGACGCCAGCTACAAGATCACACCAACTAGATGACGTGTCTCCAGCACGAACAGATTGCTGACGCCCTTGAAGATAAGAGGAAAACCATTCCAATACCTCCTGAGAGACCATAAGATAGGAAAGGATGGATGAAAGGACTTCGTGACTGACGGTATTAAAAGCATTGGAGAAGTCAATTAACACTAAGACTGTAACTTTAGTGTCTTCCATTCCCCGCCTTATATCGTCAGTCACTTTAAGGAGAGCTGAAACGGTACTGTGCCCGGGCCTGAAACCGGATTGAAATGGACTGATGAGGGAGTTGCGGTGAATAAAGTGGGAGAATTGTCTATGAACACTGGCCTCGAGCACCCTTGCCACGGTGTCCTTGGCAGGTCCAGCACACTGAATCTGAGCTTCCAGTGCTTCCATCTTCTGTATGAAGCTCTCTTCTAGGCTCTTTTGCGCTGACAATATCTCAGCAAGTTGGGACATAGTGATCACTAGTGTCAAGGTGAAAGTGTAGTGAATATGAGACGACGAGCTGGCAGGTGGTGTAATTTTACTACTTGAGTCACATAAATGTGCCACAAACGTAAGTACCCGTGTAATGAAGGTTATCCACTTACAATATAAAGAAATTAAGGTAAAAAACGGTGTATTTCTATTTTAAATAAAAATTAAAAAACAGAGATACGTCTATCGTTTTTGACACCTACCCGCGAAAAAAAAAATAAGTGCTGCCAGAAAGTTTTCGAAAATTGGTCTTCGATCTACACGTTACTAATACTAACTTATTTTTATGACTAATCGTCAAAACCACAAGACAAAACTACATTAAAACCTTGAAAGTTGGAAACTACAATACCTAATTACCTGTCTGTAAATATCGAAACACCAAGATACAGCCTATCAGACCGTATAATGAGCTGAATAATAACATGTTCCTTAAGTATAGACTCCATTTCAACCACATTTCTAGTTTGATTTCCAATGATTGTCTGCTGCTAAGTACCTTGGTGAATTTATTTTGAAGGAAAGCAGCATTGGACGAGAAAGCCCGAGAATACGGCGGGAAGGTGATTAACAGCTGTTTTTGATCGGTAGAAATCTATTAGATGATAATTTTCTGTCATTACTTCGTAGTTGATTGAACTGCTAGTAAAGCTGTTCTGTCTGTCTGATTATAATATAACGAGAAATTGGTGTCCAGTGGTAGGTATTTTGTATTTTATTAAAAACACTTATCATCACGCCTGTGTTCCCGAAGGATTAGATACAGGTTTACTAATAGTATACTCACATTTCGCCAATTATTTGGCGAGCCTATTGCCATCAATCGAGCACCAATCCAGACTCCTGATGGAATTCCTGATGAAAAACCCAATAACACTTTGCCCGACCTGGGAAGTGGGAATTAAACCCAGGATCTTAGCGCCACGACCATTTGATTATTACTTAAATTGAAATAACAGCTGATCTTCGTCAAGTAGATAACCTTGAGTTGGATTGTGGAGCATTTCTGAGAATGTAATGTAGACGAATGGCCATATGGTAAAGAATTTGTTTGTTGCGTGCACATTTCGCTGGCGCCCCAAATGGTTGACTGTAACATTTTTCTGTTGTTACTGAGCAGCTATTTTATTACAGCTATTCAGAATCCTGTAAAGTTTAAATTGGTCACTTTACCTACCCCAGATTTAAAACCGTTAATTCTTTATAGATGTAGAATTCAGTATGATAGCAGAAGTGGAAATGCTATTCTGCGATCTTCATTTCGAATGATAATGCTAAGTGACCGCACACAATCCGAAACCTAAATCACCGCGGATGCACTTTCGAATTTATATTTAAAGAAAAGCATTGAACTTCTTCGTGGTATCCAGCTGCTGCAACCTAGCTGCCGAACCCCAACATTGCTAGATATTTAGGGGAAAAAACTAGGAAATGCCAAGTATACTGACCAGAGGCCTCATTATAATATACGGAGATTCGCTCGAGCTGAAGGTCGCTGGTTCCTCTGTAGACGCCGTTGGGGTCGATGCCGTGCTCCTCCGATATGATCTCCCAGAACTGAGGACAAATATACAGACAGATTAGTGTTTGTGATGGGAATAAGTTTGAGTTATTCGTGCTGGTGATTAGTCGGTCAATTTAGAAAATAACTGGGGTAAATAAAATTAAAAGTTAGCAACATTTCAGAGCTGTCAAAAAGAAATGTCGATTGAAAAATCAATTGTCTTTCTAGATATTTTTGAATACGTCTACAGGGTATTTTGTAGGTAGTACCTTCTACTGACTGATAATTTTATTAGCTTCCTTCTATCTATAAAAAGTCCCACCAAAAAACCGAAGTAGGTATTCACATCAAAAAAATTCATAATCAATATAGGTGTTTTCAATAACAACAACATGGATCATGGCATTCATGGCACCACTTCCCCTCCGTTTTGTCATCTTTTATTTTTGAAAGAACATCTGTCTGAAGGTAAACATGTATGGACTTGTCTGATTTTTGCTCTAAAATAATAATTACTTATTTGATAAAAGTGACCGTTATTATACTGGTGTTAGTCATATCTTTAAAATAGAAAGGTCATAGGGCGTGTGATAAGAAATATGTCCATGAAGAGTTCATTTATTAGTTTATTAGTCTTGTGATTGGGTTTTCAGTTTTCAAGGATCATTTACCTACTTAAAATTTTTAAACGTTAACGGTAAAAGATGCTTGTAACATTGATACCTTTAAAGGTACCAGCCTATTTGTCCCACTGCACGGCAAAAGACCCTTCTCATACACAGAAGGCACGAGCATTGATTACCCCGCTTGCTCCAGACAGGTTGGCGATTTCAGATAGAATAATAGATGCTTGCCTCAGGAAAATTAGATTTTTTTTTTAAAAATCTAGAGAATAATTAACAGAATAACATGTAGACCATGTAGGTACCTATTGCAGTTATTATTTAAGAAATTTATGACCTAAGTCATATTGGCTGACAAGAGTTATAGCTTAGCTTAGCTTTATACCTATTCAAATTAAAACTTGAGGCGAAAAATAGTGATGGTAGCCATTTTTCTTTTTCACGAAACTCATGACAATACCAATCACAGAGACTGCTTGTAACTATAACTTACCAAAGACAAGTAAACACCATAAATAAAGTCTAACGCTATCGAACTTACGGGGAAAGTGGGACAGATAAACAAAATGAAAACGCCATGCTTTATTATCAATACGAACACACGGAAATGTTTGTTTTCGGATAAACTGTTTGTACTTAAATAGTTAATTTATTTACTTACGATAGTTTGTATGAATTTGAATATAGGTTTGATGTTTGATAATTTGAAAGACCAAATCAACACGATACCGTGATATTTGTATCCATTATGAACAATATGAACATTGATAGATAAAAACAGTATGTTTATGAATATGAATTATGTCACGAATAGAATAGTTGTTAAAAGCAAATAGGTAATAATTATAACATCCATAAACTCAGTTTTTATGAAGTCTAGAGCTTTGACTTCTAGACCAAGAGCCTATCTAGTGAAACCGACGGGCGCCGGGTGACAGGCGACAATCCAACAATTTTGTTAGGCTTCTTATTTTTCTGCTTTTAAAACAGCATAAGTAATTTTTTACAAATATGTCGCATTGATGTTAAGTAGGGCCCAGCTATACCTCGGGACTCTCCATAAAAACAGTATAAACATATCCATAACTACATGACCACACAACCAATCTCAGAATACAGTCATAACTCTATCAATAAGGTGCACAGCACATCGACGGTGCAACGTTCACCCGTATGCACCAGCACCAATTACAGCCAATCTCAGACTATTGACACTCCATTACGGACAATAAGCCCGCAGACAGCTATCGAGTAAATCATTGTTGTCTTCGATCATATATCAACTATCATCTGGACACTTGAAGAAACATTGCATCTTACTTGCTTCTTGTGAAGAAAAGAAGACTAATAGATCGATGGATGGACTGTGTGAAAGATAATATGGTAAGGAAGAAACTGAACTCTGAGATGATGGCCAATAAAGATGTATTTATTTATTTATAACAGCATGGAAGACTTACAGCTAAAAACAACAATAATAAAAAGGAAACAATAGGATAATATGTATCGAAGAAAAGACATACGGTACTGATTCCAAATTAATTTGGATCGGGGCAGGAGGATGATAATAAAGAAAATGAAATAGACGAAGAGGAAAAGACACACATTGCAGAAAAGCTCAAAAGTAACATAGACAGTCATAGAGAAGTAGAATTGAATTTGCTACACAGGTTAATCCCAACACGAATAGATGGATGGACACTAGATAGCCGGTCTTAGGACATTCGCAAAGGTAAATTATTCATTTAGACAAACGCACGGTCTTGGCACTAAGCCATATTAGTTGGCAACACGCCAAATCTAGCTTTATTACTCCATATGGTTCCTTTAACTATTAAAGTGAGTCTGTTATTTTTCTTGTAGTTAGTAGTATTGACGGCAGAATGCCATGTTGACGGCATGTTGGAAGTTCAAGCATCGTAACCCTTATTTTGACGATCAAAAACTTAGATCTCGGCCAAAAGTCTCGCATATCTATGTATAACATCTATATACATACATCCAAATAAATTAAATAGATGTGTCTCTTAGTAATGTAACATAACAGTTTTTACTGAATGCATAATGCATATGAAAATAATACAGTAGGTACTTATGTATAACAAAAAAAAACAATATTTAAACATTTTGTCTGTCTGTTTGTTCTGCCTAATTTCCGAAACGGCTGGACCGATTTTGACGGTACTTTCACTGCGGCGATAGCTGATGTTATAAGGAGAAACTTAAGAGTACTTTTACTATTTTAGCAAAATAATTAAAGTCCACGCGAACGAAGCAGCAGCGGGCCGCAGTTCCAAATAAAATTGCCTCAAGTACCTACACACAATCTTTCATCTAGGTAGCAATTATCTTTGACGACTTTCTACAACCAGGTTATCAACCTGATGGATGGTGCCACCATTGGTAGGAGTGTGGTGACCGCTCGCGTGTATCCACTCGCCCTTATTTCACTAATGTCTCGAAAACTTTGACCTGTCGTACATTAATAATGATTTCTGTTTCGGTAATCTATGCTACAAGAGAACGTTGACTTGAAATAGATTTTTGTGTATCTTAAAATGTAAAGAACATGGGAATAATGTCTGTATTCGTCTTTAAATGATAGCTAAACTATGCTATATGAAAGATATTTCGAAATAATCCTTTGAAAGATTATTTTAGATGTATTGATTAACCGATTCGAAATGCATACAGAATTGAGCTAGTAGATGTCTTGACTAACCGATCGAAATGGATACAGAATTGAGCTAGTTGATTCAATCAACCATTTATATCAGTCTACCATGTTGCTTACTTTATCAGCTTCTCTTCTTCGAATATTTTTGCATCGCACCATACATTCTAATAAGTCTCCAACCACAAAAATCTACTCTGCACACAAAGTAAAAATAATTCCACCTCATAAAACGGGCGACACCCGCTAAGTATGCTAATGCAAGTGTAATCTTATCTATTCTAGGGCATCTACCCCTGGAATGTGGTCACACCACCTCTTGCGACGATCCTAAGTACTGTAGCCCTACCACGAACATAATATCATGAATCTATATACCTAACATCACGCCTGTAAGCATTCTACGAAGGAGTACGCCTAGGCAGAAGTAAAACATACAAAAGATGAAAAATTTCAGCCAGACTATGTAATAGAAGGAGGGGTGGGGCTGGTTGCACTTTACCGGACACAAACTTGGGCTGCTACTGAGAAATTCCTATTGAAAACTTCATAACAATACCTGGCCCAGTATCGAACCCTGCAGAACCCCTCCCTCGCAACTGCTAGACCAACAAGGCAGTATTCTTATCTTAGCTATTTGCTTAATCCTCGCTAGCTATTTCTCATACATTGTTTCTGTAGATTGAGCTAGATAGGTAAAAGTTTATTTCCAAATACACATCGCTGTTACATTTGTCATTCAAAGTTGATTGGTGTCACGATAATGGTGGCAATACTATTTAGTCTGACGTTCGAACTTCGTGCTATACAATATAAAGTATATATTGACAGTATTTACAGTATTGACTATAATACAGTATGTGCTTTCTATGACAGGGTGTGACGAGACGTCCAGTCTAGACTCTATCGATGTGTAAGTTAATGTTATGGGTAACCCAATGAGTATAGCTATCATTAGGGTGAACAATGCGGAACGACTAGATGGTGATTTCTTCAAAGATAATTGAACCTAGACACTAATTTTGTTACCACAGACGTACTGCGACCTACCCGCACTAAAACTTTGTCTTTAGTACATCATTTGTTTAGCCAACATCACAATGGTTAGGTTTTTCGCACCAGGTAGTTCTTAAATAGCAGAAGCTGGCTGGCTGGATTAGTTCGATATATGACTCTGAACTGACTTTTTGGAACACACATAAATATCTATTATATAGTCGGTCTTCTAAGATACCCTCGAATTCAGTTTCTAAATGCAATCAAACAATTTTAACAGCACTGCATTATTGATTTTCTAATCAGCAACCTCAGTGGTGAACTGTCCGGCTGTTCCTGGTATTGGTATCGGTATCGAGTGCAGTGGCATCGGACGGGCTTCCCAGATATTGACCGCATGCGGCGCCGGAAGGGTTGGGCTTGACTATCACTACTAAGTGCATATGCAAAATTGGATTTTATACAAGTAGGTATTAAAGAACAGGTTTATTGTTTGCGAGCAAAAGATTTTTTTTTTGTCGTCAATGTTTTATTTTTCACGTTTCTTATGTCTCAAGGCTATTGCCTGAACCTGGCTTTAACCAAAAGAGCAAAAACTAAACATTGAAATTTTTTTTTTATGTTCAGGAAACGAATAAGTACCTAGGTGCATACATACTCTTGAATTTGTAGCTCATACGTTAGTTCAACTCGTTTAAAAAAAAAAAAACTTTTTAAGGTCACCTTCGTATGTTAGGAAGGTGACCTTAAAAAAGTATATTTTAGTTATCTATGGCAATTACGCTAACGGCGGGAACGTGATAGTTTTTTTTTGTATTTTTCATTGATGTGTCCACAACACAATAAATTACTTTCGAATGATTGTTAGTTACTGTGTCCTTTTAAAATAGGTACGCACAAAAGACAGTACCTAGATATTGCAGTAATATCAGTAAATAATAGCTACATTTGTTGAGATTTATTTGAATTAAAGTTAATCAATCTGAAATCAGATCGCATAATTGAAGACAGATGAACTTCATAATTTTATTGATTAATTTTCAAGTCGTGAGAACAAACATTCTAAAACATACTGACTGTCATTTTCAATTATAAATTCTCAAACAAAGTGACAGCTAACTAATTAAAGTCAGCTTGTCCGACCACGATAATTTCTGTGAATGAAAACAGTACGATCGAAATATCACTGAGCACAACAAATAACTGTACAAAACATTTTCGTGATAATAAAAAAGTTATAGCCACAAATCAATAAAGAACATTAAAGTGAAAGTACAACCTGTCACACGATCGTTACAAAAATATAAAAATTCCCATAAAATGTGCGAGAGCGAAAAGGCTGGCAACACAGTTGTAAAGATGGCGAACGCGCGAACCGTGCAGCCGCAGATAACTGTACTTCGACACTAAAAAGTTTAGTTATAATTAATTGTGATCGCGCGATGATTCCTTGAGAGTGTCGAGACGTAGGAAATGCATTAAGATGAAGATAACTCAGGTCTGATGGGAAACTTATGACCAAAAGCAGTTGTTGCTACTACATCGATGATTTGCGATCATGAATCTTGTGGATTGAGTTTATCTTTGCAATTACCTCATTTACACAGGATGAGGATTTGAGCAATTCCAGAATCTTTTGGCATTTGGTTTTCGCTTTTGGTAACTTGTATGCTGAGCAAGACTCTGTGAGCGACTTAAAAATAATGAAATTGCAATTTAATATTCAGATTTCTCATAAACCATAGAAACAATATCTTTGCTTGCCATTTAAGAGATATAAACCTAAGTTAAAGACAAATCCAGTGCGTGTTCGATCACATTCCAGCTAGGCAAACATTCCCACGGCGATTTCAAGTAATCCTATTCTCGATGCAACACGTTTACTACTTAGAATAATTTAGGACTATTTCCTAGACACTTATTTGTGATGGCATTCGACGCTAATAGCTCGAACATCAGCGTCCATAATCTCTGTTTTGACAGTTTACATGCACAAATCTTTAAACTATTTGATTTTATAGCTTTCTGAATACCAGCGCACAAAACTGTAACCTTTTTTGTTGCTCGCCATCTTGGAGACGCTCTCCACTGCAATTTGAAAATAGAACCAAGCATTTTTTTTCTTATTGCATCGCGCGTTGGCCGTTGACATCAGACTGCATTTTATTTTCGGCCAGCCTCCGGGAGTGTTACCATAAATGGAAGACTAAATATACCTTGTAAGACGACACTGGGCAGACTTAAATCCACATGCATGTCTGGACGCTAAAATATCAATCGTGGGGTAGGTAATGAATATAAACTGCGGACATCTGAAGACAGTGTCGTGTGCACAGGATACAAAGGTATAAAAATAGCGAAATGACAGGTTGACAGCAGGAAACCCTAATTCCAGTTTCCTTTATTTGAACACAACCGGATGACAAGCAGCTGATGCACATTTTTCTTTCACTACACATTAATGTAAGACCTTTTTCGAGAGCCACAAGACCAACAAGACTGGTCATTAATAAAGTACTTACTAATAAAAAACGTTTCACCGCTTTAACGGCGAACATCTCGTGTTAAAATGTACATAAAATAAAAATTAAAGGGCATACACGACGCGACGTTTGACTTGGTAACAGATGCTGCTGACGGAGAGAAAACAGTCATTCACACTTTAATTAGGTACCTACCTACTTATAACAACTTCAACTTTTATGAGGTACTTGTGTGAGGTACACGTGATTTTTTGAGAAAAATAAACAGTAGTAAATTGTAATTAATTGAAAGAAGAATGACTCTTTTGTAAGGGATTAGCGCTTGGTCCAAGTGTTTCCTGTGATAAAAACATTAACACGGGAAAGCGTTAATAAAAGGAAGTATATTTAATAGTGGCTTGGGGCTTTAAAGAGATCGTTGTATGCTCTGACCACACGTTTTCCTTTTCAGATTTTTTTTTTGGTCGATATTTTGTGAACATACAGAACTTAGTTGTTGGGATGCAATAAAAAAATCTTTGTATTTTTCTAGAAAATATACACTATGTTAGCCTATTTAAACGTAGTTTAAATAATCTGTCAACCTGTACGACGCCAGCCACATATATGTATCTACTTCTCTTACTGTCAAGAAAAATACTTAAACATTTTATGTTCTTACGTGAGTAAGTGCTGATTCTTCACAATTTACCATTTATGAACGTAAAACACGCGTCAGCTTATTTTAAAAATATCCAGCATAAACAACTTGTCCGGAGTGTGTTGAAACAAGGCTGAATGTAAACATTCCTTAGCCACTTGCTATTAGTGAAAAAAAAAAGCAAAGGAAGCAGCCATATTGAAATTTTAAGCGGGAATGAGGGATTTATTGTTTATAAATAGAACAATTTTAAGTACATAAAATGTATTTTCTAGAATCACATTAATTATGCCGTATTTTAGGTAATTTTATAAGGAAAATAACCATGGAACGCTTTAATTGGCTTTTATATTGATTTTATGTACAAAACAGGACAAACAATAATACCCAATACGTATTAGCACACAATACCTAAGTTGACATTTACCTTGTTTAAAATTACTTTGATTTATGCTCCATGAAAACTTTAATGCAAATAAAATAATTCTAAAAAACAACAAAAGGATCACTGCTTATCTCATAACTCGAGCCGTGAAGATACTCCGTGCATAGGCCGTTAGGTACCATCAGCCACAGACAGACAGATTAGCGATTACTCAGCGACAGGGTGCAACGACCCCGACAATGCAGGAAAAAAAGTAATCATGTATTGTAGTACTTATTTAGTTGGCAACACTGGACACGGCGGGAAATTGCAGGTAATTAATTATACAACAAAATGGGCTCATTTAAAATTATGTAGAAGAAATTGCTAGCAGACAAAATCTTTCATTCTGTGCTAAAAATTGGGGGTGATTGCACAATTATTGCACATAGTATTATTATTGCACGTAGTAAAAGGAATGAAGAGAGGTCGATTTTGCTGAAGAAAAATAATCCTGTTGTTTTAAAGATCTGAAAAAAAAACGAGAAAGACAAAAAGACTAGAGGTAAAAGACTAAAAAAAGACTAGGTGCTAACTACTAGTCAGCATCATCATCTGCCTAACCTTTTCCCGAATATATTGGGGTCGACTGCCTATCTGACGTCCACAACCCAGTTACTGGGTTAACACGATACCCCTTGGTGAGACTGGTTGTCAGACTTTCCGGCTTCTGCCTACGCGTAATTGTAGTCAGTAGCCAGCAGATTGGCTCAAAAACGTAATGAAGGGATTTCCATCTTGTAGGGAAATTGTCTTCGCTTAGTATCTACTTATCACTCACAGCAAATTGCTACGGAAGTAATCTATCCTAAGGTCTTGTGGAAACCGCAAATTACAGTTGAGTCACATTGTAAGTCAGCTGTCGGGATGTGACTTTCAACAGCCGAAAATTAGACTTAGTCACGAGGTTGAGGCCCTTTTGGCTTGACAATGGTCCTCTGAAGGACTAAGTGTGGAAATCAAACCCAATAACATAGAGAATATAGAAGAGAAATGGCACCATTATGGCACAGAATACATACTACTGGTAGTAGTACTACTAGGTCTATTCTTTAAAAATCTCACCAGCAGTCAATTGTCAATCACTAGAATGACAGCCCACTTCACCTAAGTTTTCACGAAGAGATTTGTACAGAATATCACTCACCGGTGCTCAAGTTGTTTCAACTTCGGCCAATGAGGCAATGAATAGGAATAGATAAGTATCAAAATGATGAAAATTAACGTAGGATGATGGCGATATAATACTCATTATTGTATCAGTTAGGATAGAATGGAGTTCAAGATCATTGGCCCCAAGACTCCCTGAGAACCTATCTACAAAGCCTTGATTCATCTATTGAAGATGAATAGCATTGAACTCGCAAATTGCATGTGAACCGAGGAGTTTGCCCAGTGCGGTCTGTGCCCGAATTAGCCGAATCATTCAATTATAGGCTTACGCACAAACGGTCTCTAGATCATCAAATTGACTTTGACCATTATAACGTGACTTTGAAAAGCATATCACGTTTGTAGATCATCCTTGGAGTGAAAGAGATAGACGAAACCATTGATGCAAATGATGAATTGTAGAAACTCTTGAGCAATAAGAAGATTTACAGATTGGAAATGCATGTCATGTGCTGATAGCATAATCACACGGCAGGAATAATATGAGTTGAAGGAAATAGATAGAGAAGATTAAAATTCCCTGGTCTCAGTAGTTTTAATTTACGAAGAAGGAGACTCGCTGCTCTTACCCCAAGTAAAATGGGATGGAGGCAGCAAGATTAATCATAGGTAGCTAATGCCTACTGATTGTTCTAACCCACTCAATGCTGTTTTAAGTACAGAAATGTTAATGGGCGAGATGTTGGTTCAGCTTCCCAACTTAAAAATGAAATTATATATGGCGAAAAGATCCACAATCCTAGTTTAAAATAGTAGTGCATCAAAGAATTTATAACAGAAAAACTCATTCGTCGCATGAAAAGGCGACAAAAGATTGCCACACGTATATGAATCATGTAGGTAAATAAAAAAATGGTCAGAACATTTAGTCTATTTCTGTCAAACTTAATCCTTACATTCAGTTCTTTCTAAGAAACTAAACGAATGAGTAATTTACTATAAAAAGTTAGTCTCCAGTTGTTTACAGAATTGTCAAACGATTTATGAATCAGGCCCATGTCTCAGCCAAATGATAGCAACGCGAACAACTTTGTTTATTTTGGCCCCAAGATAACACAAATATAATAAACTTGAATCATAAACAAGGTAAAACGAAATATTGATTGATAATATTTCGCTAAACCAATAGAGGTAAGTAAGTATATTATTGTAGTCATTGAGGAAAATACAATAAAATAATGCGCAGTTCCCTGGTTACATATAATATAAACGTTAGCATATACTCGTACATAGCTATAGGGAAGAATATTATCGGTGGTGATGGTTTAATAAACACTGTGGAGTTTCTTGCCCATTCTTCTCCATACGAAACTACCTTTAGGAAGGAGCGACTAGGATCAATTTAATTGTTTCTTGTAAATTTTGACTTACACACGTGCCTTTTATGTGCCTATTTGGAATAAATTATTTGGCTTTGACGGAAATTACAAGCCAAAGCAAGGGATAACAACATATTGTTATCATCAATCTACCGGACAATCAATATTCATTACAAGTAGCGATATAGACAGGCGATCCAATATGGGTGCATTTTTTCTACAAGCAAAAAAAGGCAATTATAAAACGATTTGTCATGAACTCCTTCCACAAGAGGTCTCCTAATGGTCTTATTTTATTATCGACACTGATTAATAGGTCTAATATTTCAACCCGTCTAAGAATAATATATATTCCTTAGCCAAACTGGCTAGTTCAGTAACAAAAAAGCGCCTTTCAGCAGTTCTTTAACAACCTTGAGAAGCAATAAAAAGATCTTTTTGTTACTGAGTGACGTACCTACAATACACACATGCATTCGATCGGCCCTGGCATTGAAATGGTCAGTAAACTCGGATAAGAACATGTAAATGGAAGGGAGACTGGACTCAATAAGACAGGGGACTGACAAGATACGGAGAATGAAAGGAGGATAAAATATCGAAATAATGAACGTAAAAAGACGATATCGCAAGAGATACGTTGACTTGAAGAAGTTGAACGAAGTTTAAAGAAGGCCCCAAGTTTAACCAAAAGAAACTATTGATGATATTCAGATACGATACGTCAAAAAAGTCTTAAAGCCAATGTATTGCAGAAATATCTAAGGTGATGGATGACATTGGTCTAGCTAGGAAGAAGTTTATGGAAATGGCTACAGGGATGCCACCAACTCCCACGGTCTTAATTCTATATTCGTTTCAAAAGGAGTAAAATGCAGGACGACCATTCATTAGAGCTGCTGGTGCCACAGAAGAAAGATACTTTGTAACTCAATGAATCAAGATCATTGCCCCATCATCTCAAGATTTACTAGAAAATCAATGGACATAATTCCCCAGCCAATATGAAAGATATTACGTATTGGGTATGAACATTTGTATTGACCGACACACGTCCAAGGGGGCGACATATGACGCCCCCTTGGACGAATGAATGATACAGATAAATCTAGGAACTGTATATTTAATTTGTGAATATTTAAACTAGAAAATACTCGGATAACAGGAAACAATAGAAGTATTGATAACCTAATAGACGAAGAAGGACGAAAGAGGGAAGGCATTGAGAAACAAAGTGACCCGAAAGTCAAAGCAATGGAAACCCGCATAGAACAGAAACTACCAGGGATCCATAACACGATAGAGGAACACAAACTGAGAACGATAATCAATCCTTGAACATCGTACGTGGAACGTTATTTTTAATCTGTAAGTATATCATTGCCCTTGCCTTCTCAGTTTACCGAGCAAATAAAACCAATAGCTTATCTGTGGTAAATCTACTCAGTATGCGCTATAGAGATCCTTGTCTGTGGAATCATGCAATGCATACCAGCTTGATAAAACCATGGAGTATTTATACTTCGTTATTTTGCATCAAACGTTTGAATCAATATTGAGTTACGCCCACACGTAGCAAGTCGGGAATCATCATTGTTTTAAAACAAAGAATTATATGAATTTGATTAAGTCTAAATGAGATGCACGCAGTTATTGCATGTAGATTTTATTGTTGTTCTATAAGGAAAAGATGCTAAAAAGGACGAAGATACAAGTTTTGAAAACCAGATTGGTTTGTTTCGCTAGACATGAAATCGAAATGTTTTTGTAAATGCTAATTCATCTAGTTTTGGTTATAGTGTGAATTACAAAACATGTCTTGTTATTCCAGACATTGTCGTATTTCAATATGCCATGGCGTTATCGCGTCAATATTCAACGCCATAAGCCATGCCGTACATGAATTTACTGGCCTAAAATGTTATAATAACACACTTAACTGTAATAATCGTTAAAATTCTACGGAGCTGCCCTACATTGGCGGCCATTAAAGTCGTGTTAGAAGTAACGCAGCGGTAGTGCGTCAATTGTTTACTGCTACATTTTTAAATGGGAACCGGAGAACGTTAGCAAAAGGAATTTCTAATGAATCGCAGGAGGTAAAGGAAGCCTGATAATGGCCAGTCTTGCTCAATGTTTTGAGTTCCGCCTATGTGAAACTAGCGTGAAATTAAAATAGCAACTAAAATACGATGTAAATCTAAGGAAATTTCATAAAACAGCTGCGATTAGGTTGTACATGTAGCTCTACAATGGATGGATGGTGTGGTTGTCATACGGTCACACAGATAGGTTTTTGATGCATCCAGTACTTCACCACAATGATTGTTAAATTAAGCCACTCCTAGTTATCACAGCGATATGATTCAAACACCAATTTACTCGCAGATAAATAAGCTATATTTTGGTGTAAGTTACATAAAAATCCGTCCACTCATTTCCGAGAAAATCCTCTAAAATTAGCACTTTTAATTAAAACAGAAGATAATTCTACTTACAATTTTCCAACGAGGATGTAACGCAGAACACGTCTGACTCAATAGCAGGTAAAATTATAACTAAACGTATGTAAACACATCAATACATACACACAGACACATTGGCCACCTTTAGAATTAATTCGCGATGCTCAAGGGCACTGAAACTATTGGAGAGATATGGAAATTATTTTCGAATACTTTTAGGAAGTCGATCGCAGAAGACCTCGTCTTTGAAACGTCTAAGAAAATAATGTGGTTTAGATACTGTTGTAGTGTTTATTTATCCCCATGAAATCGTAGGTTTCCCCTGAGTTTTGAGCAATAATGTCATAATGAATCAGCTGTTATGACGTTGTTGCTTCGATGTAGTTTCATCTCAAGTGTCATCTCAGACATCAGACCACGCCCAATTTTATCGGTTATCGATTGGACCATTCTAGAACGGTACCTCTACCTGCATATGTAAGTGCATATAAGCACGTGTAAAACTCGATGACGTATAACCGACGTCACGTGCCACAGCACACGCAGGTCCGTTTGGTTTCCACTCATTGTGCAGGGAAAAGGTACAGGAAACTAGGCACTTTGTTGGGTTTTTTCTGGTATGACCATCCGTTTATGGTGTCTAGGGGTTAAGCAGGGTTATCTTCCAACAGTAACAGGTTGACCTAAACACTGTTTTTAGAGATTGACCCTAGGTAAAATTAGGGAAATTCATTGTTTTAAACAAGTTGAATGCCTACCAACTTTTTCAATCACAATTGTCATTCTTTGAGAGTCCTTTGACAATGGCTTTAATAATGCAACATGCAGTGGTGGCCCATTGGGAACAGCCGCGACTTATGAGTCGTAAGTCGTTGTGTCGAGCCCAGAGAGAGGCTTCAATTTGTGTTGATTATTTCATCACCACTGCTCTCAAAACGGTAAAGGAAAAGAGAGTGAGGAAACCGCGGCATGTCCTAGAACCAAAAATTTGAAGACATGTGACATCTAGCAACCCGCACTAGGCCTGCGCACTCTCTCAGAGAGGAGGCCTATGTCCCAGCAGTGGGAACATCATAGGCTGATTATGCTTATGCTATACACATGTCTATTTACTTGCAATTAATTTCCCAGAATCTACATCTACCTAAAAACTGAGAAAGTATGTATGTAAGAATACGAGAACCAGCAGTTAGTGGGATAGAATGAGTAACAAAATAAATAACTAGAAAGCACAATCAAAACCCCCAAGATATATGCAAAACGTCAAGTTTGAGGATAATTTGAAATAACAGTGACAGATTTTGAAAATTGTGACAGTGAACGATTAGGGAATCATGAACAGCCGGAGCTAGGAATTAGGATTCAATATGTCCATCCAACCGAACCCTAAAGGCATCCCGAAATCGAACTTCTTATGGCCAAGACTTCTTAATAAGACCCTCCAGAAGCTGTTTGATTCCGTCAGACTCGAGGGCAAAATGCGACAGGCATGGAAACAACCCTTAAGAATTATAAGCCCATCTCACTTCTGAGCCATGTATACAAGCTGTTTTCTAGACTCATCACGAACCGTCTCGTGCGCAGGTTATGGAGTCGTAGGACATCGGCTTCTATTCTAGAATCTCTTCTCAGTTTATTTTCTCAGTAGGGTTATTCTAAATGTAAACACCAGAGCGATTTATATTATATTTTTATAACTCTGAAAATATACAAATCCTCTTTATTTTCACTTGTACCAAAGAGTTTGTATTATTAGGAAAGTCTAATGGAATTCGATTAGTTACAAAAGAATAAAAAAATAAGCAAAACGTTTATTTAATTACAAAATGGCTGCTGTTTTTATTACGTAGGTTTTGTTTATGTAATTATTATAACAAATGATAACTTATAGGCCAGACGCTTGTAACTTTAAAAAGTTCTTAATAGTCTCCGAGTGTGTTCTGCGTCATAGACCATTTGTGACGTCAACCCTGTGCGTCAACCACAGACGAAGTTGTAGCTGTAACTAATTTTCATTGGTCATTTCGGTAATTATACTTTGTCTACAAGCATTTAATTGTCAACTTTATTCAAATATAGTCAAATAAACATAACATCACACCTTGTTTCCCCAACGGGTTGGGCAGAGGTGTAAGTATGCCTATAGTACACCCACATTTCGCCACTTATGTTCAAGTCACTCACACTTTGCCCGACCTGGGAAACAAACCCAAGATAGCAGTTTAAGTAACTTACAACATTCAAATGGTAGAAGTCAAGAAGTGGCTAAAGTTACGTAATCAAAAATAAAAGTAATAAAAAGTAGCCACTGTGATCCAACTTGGTAAGCTAACTGACGTTTGTTAAGCAAGATAACCTCAAAAGCAACTTTATTGTCCAACATATGGGCAAGAAATTCCTTATTCTGCAAATGAGTTCGTCAGACGTCCAAATAAGATCACCCACCATAAAAGTAAGACAAAAACAGGCCGGATATTTGCCAGCTGAGGACCAGGGGACAATGCGCGACAGTATGGCGCCCTCGAGCAGCCATTATTAGCAGCTAATGACATATTCAGAGCATGCCTGCAACTTCCCAGCGCTATCGTGATTCACGGCCGGCTGTGGAGCGATTTTTGAATTTCGAATGATCTTGTTTGATTTATTGTTTTTATTGTCAACAGACAGTATTCATTTATTTAAGGGAAGCGTGTTTGTTTTAACGTGCATCAGATCAAAAGGATGAATCTAATAAGGTTGTTAAATAAAAATAATGGAACGAAATAACTTCCACGCAAGTTCGGTTCCATGAGTCATCCACTGAAACTAATTTATTTGTATGAAGGTATAGATTACTGCGGCTTACGTGTTCAACAGAATCTAATTGAAAGAAAAATCGTGACTAATCAGTTTAACACAATAGAAACTGATAAACATGAATTTCCCGAAAATGCAGTATCATGTTTTCCTACAAAGTCTGTGAAAGAGTTATTCACTGCCAGCTATCTTGACTTTTAATAAGAAAAGAATGCTGATGATTTCCCACAAGGCGTGACAAACATAATCGTGTGGAATTTTTCAAAATAAACACGTATTATCTTTAAGTGATGACTTATGCGATTGTAATTGGATCAATAGATGATCATTATGCGGAACATGAGGAGTTATTGTTAACGAAGATAGTTGAATAATTGAGCCATATACGATTGTTATACTTGATAAATGATTAGTATAATGATTAGGCATTATCCTCTATTCCAATTAAGTATTTTATTATTGTGAATGTGAGGAATTTTTTTTTTTTTTTTTTTCGTTCTCAGTTAATTTTATCGATGGTCTGGCAATTTGAGAATTTTATGCGGCCTACCCAAATGTCCTTTCTTTGGTATAGTTCGTCGAGTCGTTGAGCTCCTTAAGTTCTAAGTTGAGCTCCACCATTACTGACAAATGCTTGCACTGCCAGTCAGTGCAAGCATTTGTCAGTAATGGTGGAGGTCCACTCAAATCTGTGTGGTTATTTCCTCAAAAGACCATTTCAGACTCGAATTTACATGGTCCTCATTTGGCTTGACCAAGATTATGACTGGACTTTAAAAGAGACTGTGACCTCTGAGTTTGTTTCGGCCTTTCTTCTCAGAGTAGTCAGATAGGAAACGCCGACCTCATCTAGCTTATTTTTAATATTTTTTAATATGACGTGTAAAAGTGATTCCAATATCCTATTTACAGAATAAACAATTTCATTTCACTCATTTCAATTTCATTTCATTTCATTTCAATTTCATTTCATTTCATAAATTGAACCGTGGCTCTGTTTTGACCAAAGAGTTTTTAGTCTCATAACTAACTTTCTTAGAGTATTCCAGCCAGTCATATTTCAGATACGGGATCTAAAAATATAACATTGTTTTTTTAATTATTTTGTTTACACTTAGAGCGGTTGGCGCGAAAAAAAAGACAATTTATCTATGTTAGGTACATAGTTTTTTGTTAGAAGCACTTAAAGTGTTTATCTGGGACTGTCGAAACAAATTCATTTGTATTCCGAAGAACATAATATTTTCGATAATTTTTCCCTATACGGAAAAGGTCAGTTTTTATATGGTTTATCTTTGTCTGCCTAAAGCCTTATGCGTCTAGACAGACTTTCATTAGTCCATAGACAATGTGGTGAAATGTTTATGGCAGGTAATAAACAAAGAACTTTATATTGCTAATTTGCTACATGTTTGTTTATATTTTCTCCAAGTAAGCCTTTTGACACCCCTAATCTTGCGAGAACATTTATTTTGTCAAAAGATGCAATCAAGGCTTTGTGGCTAGGGTTGTAGTTAATTTAAGAAGGTAATTTCACACCTCACTGTCTGTACTGTCAGTTTTGTTAGCCAATATTCCAAAAGTTATTAACAAAAACGTACGGTGTCCCACAGGGAACTATCTTGGGACCCGCAACGAAGACAAAATGAGGATAAGAAAAAAGAAATCCGCTTCAACATATGCCTAGTCTTCATGTTTACCACTTTTTATGGAATTAATGTGAAAATAGGCATTTCGAATTCGAACATTAAAATTTAACACTTCTGAACATTGGCTGTAGATAATTTTATTTTTAATTGATCGAACGTATCCAATCAGATTTTAAAATTGACTGGTGATTGGTTCGTCGCACACAGAACATTTATTTAGTCTCCGCAAGTGGTGTCTGGCTGTTTTTTTTCCTTCTTTTTATGAGTGGCCGGCTTCCTGCAAGTGTTATGTACTATTGTTGAAGGACAAATGTTGGACATCGGCTTTAGATTAGAAAATTATTGGCAAACTCGCTCAGTTTCTATGTTTAGAAAGTGTGTAACAAGTTACTTATTAAAAAGGGGGTAACCTCTTTGTCTACTTGAAAAAAAAATGTGCATGAATGAATGATGCCGGATGCTGAATTTTACATGGAGCGACTGCCTATCTGACCTCCACAACCCAGTAACTGGGTAATACGATACCTGGGGTTTTTCAGTAATAAATGTACCTATGTCCTCTATTATTAAATGAGCACTATTTGTATACTTATATATTTTTTAAATCACTTTCTAGACAACGGTTCTAACGGTTTCGATGAAAGTTGCAATATAGGGGTTTACCGGGGCGAAAAATAGATCTAGCTAAGTAGCTAGGTCTCATATCTGGGAAAAATCGTATTCTGTATTTTAGAACAAGATGGCTACCTTAGAATAATGACATGGCGGCATGGAATTACTATGTACTATCATGGCAGCATGGAATTAGTATGTACTATACATGGAATTAGTAATGAACTATCCTTTAGTCCTTTACTATTAAATGAGCGTTCTCCATTTTTACCAGAGCATAGCTCGGTCGCCCAAGTACTGTTCAGCTAATTATTAGGTACACGATGGAAATATTAAAATTAGCAAACCTACTACAACCTTATTTTGATTTACACCTCCCCAGTCTGAACTTTCTATAAGTACTCAATACGGTAGACGCATTTCAATCATACATCAGCCATATTTTAAATATAAAATTATATCACATATCACATAAGTATAAAATTATACTTACTGTTAATAACGGTTGCTTGCTCATTTTACCTACTTTTTCTTTAATAATAGTTGTACTTAATGACAATATGAAATTATCGTATGCCGCTAACCCGCGCGGTGAGAGGTGGCAATCATGTACGAAATCACTGACGTCTCATGTCAAGTGAATCAGCCGCCATTTAAAATTTTGTGAGTAGAGTAAATTCGTTGAACAGATAATAATGATTCTTATCTGAAACCGTGAAACTGAGAAACCAAGTAGCTTGCTTAGCTGATGAAGTAAAAGAATGTTCTCAGCTGACATTTTGGCAATAAATCCAAAACTATTGCTGTCAAACAATGACTTCAAGGTAGATCATTATGTTTCTCGCTACATATTGGTGACAAGTGATCCCCTTCTTTGTATAACTTACACAATTGAATCAAAATAAAAAGTCATATTTTACTCAAATAAGGTTGAGAAACAGCACTTTTTGAACGTCAAAATTATAAGTCAGTGCCAAAACGCCCACCCTTCACCACTTCCTAGTGCTCTAGCTGGGAAGAAGAAGTGGCGCAACAAACTGTCCAGCAGCACAGCTGTCTGTTCAGTTAGAGGAACTTGATTCTATACAATACATAGCTACGTCTGTCAATAAAATACGAATCTGTCGTCAAATGTCTTGTTGCTTTCATTGACGGTAAATATTTCGATCAACCAATCACAACAGGTAACATGAGTTTCGACAGCAGGCTAACTGGGGTTAACAATAACATAACAGCATAACATCACGCCTGTAATATCTGAAGGGTTAGGTAGAGGAGTACCTGTAGTACACCCACATTTCGCCAGTTATTTTTAAGTCCCATATAATGGGGGCCTCATCCTCATCAATCGGGCTATAATCCAGAGTCTGGGCTGTTATTTAGAAAACTCTGGGGTTAACCCTCTTTTAAGAACATGACAAGCTGTCACTGTCAAATTATGCAATACTTCTATTTCTTCAGCAAGGACATTATTTTAATGTCATCGAAACAATTATTTTACCGTATTTCACTCACACCTGCCTTCAAAAGCTGCTGCCTTGGAAGGAAAGAAACGTGACGGACTTCTAATTACTGTGCCAAGTCAATGTGCTGTTCCATTTAGAAAAGTAATAAAGCCAGCCTTTTATTAGGAACTGTTCGGTTCAAATAGCGAGGTTAAGATTACGACCTCTTTTGGTAGTCGACTTTTTGTTTCTGTTTATGAACAGCTTTGAGTAAACACTCATAATTTTTTTTTTTAAGAAAAGCACTTAAAGAAGAACCACAGTAAGATGAAGGGATAAAATACCCTTGAGTTGGTGAGTTTTTGACGGATAATTCAGTAGGTAGTTAAAGTCTACGAATTAGCCGCACAGTTACATAAAGCCGTAACAGTTAGTTTCGCTGTTAAATTAAAGGTACCGCTAGTTAGTTATCACAATTACTACAGACAGTTATTATTGCTATTATTTTTCACTGCGAAACTGAAATCGTTTGACAAGCGTTAATAGCAACTTTACTGAAACCGAAAAATCGTTAAAAGTAACCATTTTATGTTAGAAAGCATATCATTTTGCTTTGCTCCAATAAAATAGAAAAAGCGTAGCACGACGACCGTTATACTGAGTAGAATGAAAGCCGACATAATAATAGATCTTTGCTCTTTGAAAGAAGAAAAAGAACAACGCTTTTTCGGAGCACACAAAGAAAGTAAACTTTTTGATGTAGGCAGGTACAACATGTTTGACATGTTTTAACTTAAGATCAAACTATAAACTACAAAACTATTTTGACAACAATGAAAAATAAATTAAAATTAAAATGGGGAAACAAATAAATTAAAATGGTAACATTGGTAACACAACACTGTCATATTTTAAGAAATATTCGAAATTCAAACATTTTGTTTTGCTTTCCGTAGTTAGACAATCATTTTAAATGAATGGTGTTGGACTTATATCAAAATTATTAAGGAAAATCGTAAAGATTTTCGTATACGTTAAAAATTAATGATTGTTTCTCATGGCACTCTTATGTGCTGGTTTAGTTTTCGTTCACGCGATACCGGTAGCAATAACACGCAATACTGACCGTAGATAACACTATAATAATGTACCTAACTGTGCTTAAATTGTAGAAAAAAAAAAAAGAAAGACAATAAAATTAAATGTAGGACTTGACACATAATCTCGTGTCTTAGCTAAGCAGACGAAGATTAGGGAGATGTTAACCCTAAAACAATATTAGGGGTAAATAAATTGGGATTGCTTCAAATTATGTAGGATTATTTATATATTCTCCCACCACAACAACCATCATTCTCTTTTTTGACTATGACTGCCGAGATGAGTAATAGAGAAGTACGAAAGAAAATGATATATTACGCCGACCCCAAATATCTATCTATCCGAATCAATAAATTCTCTAACATATTATTTATTACGTCATAAAAAAAACAGTTCTGCCTGCCGTGAAAAACCTATGTTCAGAAAATTTAAGGGTAGATGCTATTGAAGATTAGACTATGGTAGATCAATTAGGTGCTTTCAATAGTAACTACGGAGTAAAAAACTCTTGAATACACTGAAAATTACTCTTGTGTTGTATAGACCATGGCTAATCTCAAAGTCCTTGGTGCTTTTGAGTGGTGCTAAGCCTAGAATGACTAAAGTTTAGAGGTCTGCTAATCTCGTATATTCAAGAGAGCGTGAAGATAATGCTATCGTGTCGTTTTTAAACATGATTATGTGCTTCAGTGTCAAGCACTCAGGCAGCAATAATTTGAGATTAATTATCGACTGACGCGTGTAACTTGTTATTATTCTAGTTGATGAAAACTTTTAAGAAAAGTTACGATACCTTTTTGGGAAAAAGTGAATATTACCAATTTCAGGAAAATATATGGCAATTTAAAATATTTTAATAATAATCCTACACTGCTGTCATAGTTCCTAATATTCTAACTTTTCATTTCAGCGTAGAAAAGTGGCAATTTTTCAGTTTTTACCAGAAGTCCAGCATCAACAGGGTGTAGATTTCATAATCAAAAATAATAATCAGTATTTTTTAAACGAATCATCTGCCTCTGAGTGTACAATGTTATTTTAATCGCTAAACCAAAGTTATTTTCCTGAAACAAACCCAATTATGTTAATTACGTTGATTTTCTATGCTGATAATACTTACTTGTACAAGTAATATATTATCACGTGTTCACTTTAAAATAAGTTAAAATTTAAACTTATTTAGTAAATAAATATATTTATTATTTACATTTTTTATTTTTTTTATTTTGTCTCTATGTCGGAATTTTCAACAGAATCCGATGCGCTGGTTGCATCAAAAAGGTTTAATCAAGAAATATAAATGACCAATCAAGTCGTTAAGTACATGTAATTAAAAACTGTGCTCAGAATTTGCATTATTAACTCCGTCTGCAATATTAATTAGGTACCTACTACATTTACCTGTCTGTAATGGTAAATGTAAGTTGATGACTAATTATATAAATAAATAAAATTTTGCCGCTAACTTAGCTTTAATTTAAGATTTATACAAAATATCATGTAATAATTGTATTTTATTTGAGGTAAATTCTACCTGAAAAAAGTTTTTTACAAAAAAAACCAACCGACTTCTAAAAACACTATAAGTGAAAAATAACTTTAATTTCGGAACTCTGTGTCTTTGGGTCTGTATTTTCGTTTTATGCCACCTCCTCCAACTTCCATATTTAAAGTCGGTTAAAAAGATTATTCTTTCTTAACCCTTACGTAAATCTGTCGCCAATCATTTACATTTATCATTGCGCGTGTATTTATTAAGTATTCAGAACAGTGACTAGAAATGTCACTACAATGTAGGAAACTGCATATTTTTTTACGATCAGTCAGCAGTAGAATAAATCGATATGTCATCATTGTCATTTTGTTACGTGCTAATATTAAATATTTTTTAAACGTGATCAGCAATTCAGCATTGGACTCACATTCATTGACATTCTTGTGATAGTATTTTTTTTTTAATGTGTGTTTATTTTAGGTATATTCCACCAACAGATTATCGAAAAGCCATTTAAAGTTTTGACAAAAAAAGGAATAAACAATGTTGTTTACAATTAGGTACGATAATCAATTAAATACCCCCATTCATGACAGTTACTTTGTTGATTTTACATTCGTTATCTTTTGGTACCCACATTAAACTCACAGTCACAATTAGTCACAACACCAAATAATAACAATGATAATATTATGAGGAAATAATTCACTAATTCCTTTCCTACTTATTTCTAAAACCTCAAAAACAGGAACTTTGATTGTTTTTAATTCAGAACATTTCTGAAAAGACTCAACGTTGGTAAAAATATGGAAAAAACGTCAAAAATTCCGTTAGTTTAGCAGCAAAAATTAGGGTGAATCCAAAACACAATTGGCAATTATTTCCTGAGCAAGTGCCAGAGACTTAAAAAAAAACGAATGTTGTCAACTGCAGCTGTCAAAAGGAACGTTGCGAGTTTAAAATTTAAATTAAAAGTTGTACTCACTTTGGCTCCGATCTGGTTACCGCATTGTCCGGCCTGCAGGTGCACTATTTCCCTCATATTTGTTCTGTTATAATTCCTATTATATTAAACTAAATAATATAAGTTTGTTTCTTAGCGCGATCCCGTCACACGCACGGACGGACGGCCCGAATGAAATGAAATGAAAAAGGAACGGTGAACGGCGAACGAATCAGTTCTGCTCGGGGTGAGTGTGTGGCCACCGCATGAAATTCTCCCCGATTTCCTGGTTAATAAGGTTGCCATTGGTAAGCGTAACAAATATTGAATAGAAATGAAGATAAGAATTGCTGATAAAAGGTTTGCGAACAAATGACGCATGTAAGTACTACTCATTAATGAATCAGAATTTAAATGTTGTTTGTTTTAGTTTCGGTTTGATAAATTTTCATTGATTCTTACTCATAGATGACTGGTATTTTTTATCCTGCCATTTTTTTCCTTAGTACTTACCTAAATAATAATATTTAACTGCTAGTTTCTGTCTTAGTTTTTATATTATTATATGGGCTCCTTAACGTAGCCCAGCTTAACTTTACTTATATTTATTATTACATGAACTTAACTTTTGATTAGGTATCTTATTTCTTTCATTTTCGAGTGTAATTTCTCCACCATATAACTAGCAACCCAGAGACAATGATTCACCGAGCGGACGCAAGTTCACGTCGACAATGAAACCATAAATTATAAATTAATTCAAGCACTAATTACATTCTCTATGCCGACGACCGCTGACGGCTTTAAGTTAAAAACGTTTCAGCTAGGAATCTAGGCAATTGAGGAAGTCTAACCCTTGAGAAAATGTGCTGACTGAAATAGGTTCTAAGTAATTTGACCATTTGTGTGTAAGCAGAGATGTGTATAAGCTTGTGTGCAAGCAGAGAAGTTACAGTGAGTCATCGGGGCTAAATTGGTAGCTAATGGGTGTCTACGGACCCTAGCTATTACTAAGGCTCCGCTGTCTATCCATCCGTCTGTCACAGGGCTGTATCTTTTGAACCGTTCTTTGTGTAGACACTTGGAAATTTTCACAGACTAAACTATTATAAAAAAAAAATAAAAAAAACATAAAATAAGGGTGAAAATTAAACACTTGTTTTTTTTTTTTACTAATTAAGTACATACTTATTAAAAAAAACGTGTGAAATATTTTACGGTGGTTGCGAATCATGTGCGTGGTCCGACGCACACTTGGCCGGTCAAGGTTGCCAAGGGATCTATGAGTAGTTTTTAATATTAATTTGAGGAAATTGACAGGAAAACAAAATTCTGTCGTTTTAAGGCTCCCGCAGACTCCTGCAGGCGCGACGCGACTCGTGTGGAACAATTTCTATGAAAAATTCACTGAAATTGTTCTACCGGTGGTCGCGAGCGCGACACTCGTGACGCGACCCGTAGCGCCTGTCTGCAGAAGCCGTATATCGGCTCATTTGCCTGCACGTACATGGGATTGTGACTACTTTTTTACTAATGGACATGAAATTCCAACAAAAAATAATGAGTGTACAATGGTATGTTTGTTACGTGAGTAACCCTCTAACAATATAGACAAGTAACGCCACCTACCATAATGAAAACGAACTAAGGACCTTTCGGTCGGCACGCATGAATTAGTCAAGCATATATTAGCAACAATTTCAGCCTGTCAATCTACGTAGCCTTTTCCCAACTATGTTGTACTCGGCTTCCAGTCTAACTGGATGCAGCTGAATACCAGTATTTTACTTGGAGCTTCTGCCTATCTGACCTCCACAACCCAGTTATTGGGTAACACCATACCCCTTGGTGAGACTGGTTGTCAGACTTTTGACTCATGACTGTGTCTAAGAAAGTATTTTTTGCTAATTTAGAAATAAATATTTTCCTCCTCATCTTGACTTCAATTCCTTCAATAAATGATAAGCTTTTCTCTGAATTTTAGCATAATGCCTTATTTTATTTGCAAAGAGAACCTCTCTAAAACTTTCAGTAGCTAAGTAAGAAGTGCTGAAATATTCAATTTGAAATCATGTTGTCTGACAAATGCAACTCGTCCAACTTAAAAAGCCATTTCATTCCATTCATCATAACGAATCTTCCAACTTTTTAACACACCAATATTTTTGTCTGGTTTAAACCATTCGTCAAGTAGTCAGTTTTATTGGTCTCTTGAGTGAGCGCTGACTCATAATAAATTCCGTTATTGAGCATTACTTTCACGTAAGTGCAGTCTTTGTGCAACAAATAGATCTTGCTTTATGACTGAGAAATTGAGAATGTTGTAGAATATAAAAACTCTTTTGTATTAGCAATTATTAAATTCATTTATTGTCTCGCAATTACAGAAAAATAATGGTAACTTACCCGCTTTGTCAGATAGGTGCTGTTTCATTCATTGTTTATAGTTAGCTGGAACTGTTTTCTATCAAAATTATATTTTTTACTATCTTTAGAATTTTTAGATTACATCAATATCTACCTGACCCTTTTTCTTAGTCAAAAAAATCAGTCAATTCAAATGTTCATCGAACCTAAAACTATTTTCATTCAAACATGGTAATTTCAAAAGCATATGTTGGCAATACCTTAACAATCTATCATAAATTATGTCTTTCATGCCATCTTCAAACCAATTTATAGTTATTCAATTACTCATAGCAATCGATACCAAGGCCGCTTATAATTGCGAAGTTTTCAATATTATCCAGCCTTCGTGAAATATTCGTTCATGATTCCATAACTTTACAGGTCATTATGGTATCAAAAATGACATTAAAAGTCTTAAAAGTTTTGAACCTGGCGCTAGAGAAAAACTTGTGAATTTTTCCAAAGAACGACCCTGATTGTTAGCAGTTTCTTTTACAATATTACCGAAAAAGGTACTTAATGGTTTCACAGTGAAGACTTTAAGCTCCATGACCCTTCTCAAAGAAGCACAAAAGAAAATAACATTCTAACTAATTGCGGAAAGTTTTTCATAAGTACCTACCTAATTTTCTTCACGAGGTCTCTTTTCCGTTTAAGTATTACTTAACACAATTAAAACCTTCTCAATTTGTTTCCCATATTATGAATCGTTAAGGGCAATCATGTAATTAATGGTAAACAAGAAAGCACAAAAATTAGGCCACTACCAATTAGAACAGCTTTAATAGGTACTTTGTAGTTATGGCTACCGTGAACCTAGTAGGTATTTACTTATTTGAGTTTACTTTATGGCACTAGTAATGTTTGGTTTTTTTAGCTTTTGATTAGGAATTCCAACATAATTATTGACTTTCTATTTTTAGTCTATTAAGGGGAGGATTTTATAAGCTTCCTGCATACCTGAATAACCTGAATTTACCTATCAATATTTCAAGCAAAGCATCGTTGATAGTCCATGGTCTATCAATAAAATTGCAAAGCTTTTGCGATACTCCCAAATACACAATTGAAATGTTACCATGCTTTCCCCTTCATTTTACAGTATTTTATGCACCGCCCGCCCGTCTAACAGTATTTTCGCTAATACACCCAGATTCATTTAATGGCCGCCAAACAATAGCCCGCGCAAAATTGCCACCATCTTTACTGTCAATTTGACAGCTAGACCTGCAATTAGGGATGCCAGCTGTTATTTTGTTATTACTTTATTTGAACTATAAATCTTAATTTGACTCGAGAGCCAATTCTTTTACTTAAAACACGTGCACATTCATGTCGCAATCTGTCAATCTTGTCAAAATGTTGTTATATTGATGGATTTTTTGACAGATTGCGAATGAGATACAAACGTTCTTATAAATATGGGAATTGCCCCGCTGGCTGAATTTAATTTGGATGTCTGAGGGTCACTTACTTTGCTGCTGAAAAAAACTAGTTTTCTTCATAAATCATGTTCACGCTGAACGGACAGACAACATATTACCAATAGCAAAAGTTATTAAAATTAATGTAGATTCTAAAACTAATTTATGAATACAGTAGCGATGTATAGGACGTGTTGTTCATTTATCATAACGATCTATTTTTTTTTTGTTGCACGTATAAAGTTAATTACTAAGCAGCTAGGGTTAAATTAAAATTAGCTAGCCAAACTATACAGACGTGATGTGTATCCTGAGATACCCATCACACATCACACATCATAGATCTTAGTACATACTTTACATTGAACATTGGTCAGTGCATGCACTGAGTCAGTGCATTAAATATCTGACAAAAAATGGACGAACCATTTCCGTTCTAATCTCATTAAAGAAATTGAAAAGAAAATAGTTAAGTAGGTACCATTTTAAGAGTCTGAGTGAGGAATTGTGGTCAGGCAGGCCATTATTGCTATTTCTGATGAAAAAAGGATGCGGAAAGCAGACGACGACGCGCGACGGGTTAGTTCAAATGCGGTTTGTCTCTGAGACATACCGCGGATTAATTGCATAACACACATGAAATGGCAATTGATCTCAATGCCGTTCATTTTGACAGTTCAGCCACGTTCATTGCGTTATTTTGGTTGTTGAGCTGACGAATTTTTCATACCTATGAAGCAATGGATTAGGTTTATTCTTGTGCTGGTGTCCCGAGCATGTGAGCCTTTGGTGTTGCTTTCAGAATTCTATGTTTAATTCTAAGTTTTTGCCTCGTATTTTAAAAGTAGGCATCATGTGGTAATTCTTATTCTTCAAGAAGGCTGTGCCATGAAGTAGGTATGTAAACAAATCTAACTGCTTAAGAGCCACGTGTTCGGTGTTCCGAATATGAAACCAAACGGTAGCCATCTTGTAATCTACACCATAGCTCATTTAGTTTGAACAGCTACCTCTTTATGTTTAATCAATGACTCGATGTTAACTTACTTACATGGGAAGCGATGAAAAAACGGTTGCATTGGGTGTTAGATTTCCTTGTTAGGTATCTACTTAGCTTTGTATGTACTTACGATTCATTTTAATATAGACAGGGAAATTGAAACTCTACGCCAATTTGCCGCTTATAGTCATACGGATGACAGTCATTTTAATTTAATACAATAACCGAACAATATAAGTTGACAGTCAATTTTCAAAAAAAAATATTCCCCAACTACTTGACTTATGTAGGTATTTTTTATGTCTAAACAATGTAGGTGTACGTAGGCACCGCTGCAAACTAATATGGCACCATTTTCCTGAACAAAGAGTTTTCTTGCACACTGTTCATGGAGAGAAATAAAATACTTGCTTGTTGCCACTCAGCGTTTGATAAGAATTCTGCTGAAACTTCGAAAAAAATTTTAAGAATTGATAACCCTGTTTTACTCTATCAGCCCAAAAGAAAGAGAAACAAAAGGTCCTGTATCTAAGTATACGTCCCTGCACACTGCACAGTGTCCCTGCAAGGGGAGATAATAGTCGAAAGCTAATTCTGTTGGGCAAAGAGCCAAATGTTAGTATGTGAGTCAGTGCGACTCTATTAACGGTAAGTTTAACCACAGGGATTTCAAAATGTCATATACCTAATATCTCTCTGAAGTACAACTTTTCTAGAAAAACCGTTGGTGATAATGTACCTAACAGGTGGAAGGTTTCTCGGTTACTGAGAGATAATAGTTTAAAATAAGCAAAAGTAAGTACTCAACATGATTTTAAGATGGAACACCGCATGGGCCTTTAAGGGTAAACACCGTTGTCACTCAAACCATGAGTTGACTTAAGTATAAGTATAAGACCGAGTAAAAATAAAAAAAACTTTATTTTCATTAAAAGTTTCTATCCGACACCTTGCTCGCTAGCGAAACATCTGACTGACTGAGGAAGGGGTCGCACTCGCAGCCGGTCAGGTCACGTCCCGTGCCACCCACCCCTGTTGAGACGCAAGTTCGTTGCCGTGAAAGGGTGAAATACGCTTGTGGCAAAATTAAATACGCAGATTTTCTTAAAAACCAAAAAAAGTTGTTAGTTTCCATTGATTTTACGTTCTATAAATGAAACCTAACATCCTGTATTCATATTTTCACAAAATAGTCCCATTTCAGCAATCGTTCTGCAAAAAGTCTTGTTGGATGTCACTAAGCGAGCGACATGGCACAAGCAGACACGTAATTACATGTGATAGCCATGTAAGTAGTAACTATAAAGTAGATCATCTAGATTACTAGTAACAGCTAAAAACTAGACCGTGACATGATAATTTGCATATGCAATGCACTCACGTAAGAAAGTCGGAGTTTTATAAGCGTGCTTAAAAATAGGGCGTGTTTGATATGTAGGTCCCCAAAAGTAATGTTATCATCATCAGCCTACAGCAGTCCACTGCTGGACATAGGCCTCTACAGTTGCACGCCATCCAACTCAATCCTCAACTACTGTCATTCAACTGCAACCAGGCTACCAGCCACCCCGGGAATATCGTCGCTTCATTTAGGTACCTTCGCGGTCCTTTCACTGAAGAATTAAATACCCTTAGACGTTCTCCGATGGCCATCGGTTCTAAGGCATCCATTGCAGTCGTCTGCTTGCCTTTTCCCAACTATGTTGGGGTCGGCTTCCAGTCTACCCGGATGCAGCTGAATACGAGAATTTTACAAGGAGCGCTGGAGAGCTGACCTCCACAATCCAGTAACTGGGTAATACGATCCGATACCCCTTGGTAAGACTGGCTGTTAGACTTTCGGGTTTTTTACGACCTGTAACTGTCAAAGATTTACAAATGACAGCCGGGACCAACGGCTGAACGTGCTTTCCGAGGCACGGAGCAGTCTCGGTATGAAAGTCTAGGGTTGGTCCGTGGATGGGGTTGGTCCGATGGTTGGTCCGTGGATGGGGACCAGGGGGCCAAGTCTACTAATTTACAGATTTTGTATGGCAAATCTGTCAAAAACTCTTCATTGTGAGACCACTGACACGTTTGTAAATTAGTAGACTTGGCCCCCTGGTCCCCATCCACGGACCAACCCCGGCAAGCGTAGCTTATCCTGATGGTCCGACCCGTGCGGTTGTTATTACTTAGCCACGAGATCCTCACAAGCTTTTGACTGCCCATCTACTACAATCCATTGCTGTCACTACAGCTTGCTCATTTTGTGGCCTAAGAAGTAATATAAAATTAATCAATATAACACAGTATTCTGCTGTGCACCGTCTAAGAGTGGACGATTGATTAATTTCTGATGCAATTGGTGATGGAACCAATATTTTTTATGGCCAGAAACTATATGGCCTCTGAGTCTAGATATTTGTGATTAGGTACCTACCTACAAGTTTGAAGTGTGGAGCAAAGTATCAATATTTTTTTGCCATTGTACCATTGACCAATCAATTTGATCACTAAGAGAAGTAATTTTGCCAAGACTTATTTTAATTTGGTTGAAATTGAAGTTCACAAGAAAAGAATCAGTATCTGCCCCTGAAAATGGTAGTTCCATCGTACTTTTCTGGCTCTAATTTTCTGTCCGTTCACCGTAGGCCCAATTCTTAAAAGCTGTTCTCTGATACCTTGGATGTGCACCTCATTGGTACGTTGTACAAAAATACTGAAAAGAACAGAATCCTAAATCAATGTTGCCACATTCTTATTCATCATTCTAACTTCCGATGACAAATAACAAAGTATACAAATTCATATTCTATCAGAGGTTGATGTGAGCCACAGACAGACAGTTTATGTTTTTCTTATATTTTTTACTGCTTTACATTCTCCTCGCATACAGTGCGTCCATAGAGAATTGGCGTCGATTATTTTAATTAGGTCGTGGAAAGTAATTCCCTTGTGTTTCGTTTCTCTTTACCAAAGACAATGTCCTCTATGTTATGAAATGGAAAAGGCAAATATCATTAAAGTAGCCGGGTTGCTAACTACCAGTATAAGACGTAAACATCTCAACGTGAAAACTTAGGTGAAGTGAGCTGTCATAAAATATACACTTCAAGCTTAAAGGCTCTTACATACTGAGGAGATTTTTCGCGCGACGCCGCCGCCGCCGCATTGTTCGCCGTGAAGTTTCCTCAGAAATTGTTTTGTTAAAAGTCGCGTCGCGCGACAAATCGCCCCAGTATTTAAGAGCCTTAATTCACATAGATAACTGTGATTTTTTTTACGAAATAGATCGGCTGATCCACTTGTCATCTTTATACTCATAGCTTTCATATTCGTCAACCAATTGGGCACTGTACCTATAGATAGAAGAATAATAGGTTACTAATGAAATGCCTAATAAAAAGTACACTAACATACAAGCCTCTCAAATGTTACCCAGGCGAGACACATTACCTCCTCAGACAACACAAAAAAACAACAAAACGTATACTTACCAATATTGTTAACCACGACTTCACTCCCGTTACCCGCAGACGAAGCCAATCGCGCAAAAAGTCGACGACAACGGCGCGGGCGCATGCGACGACGAAGCGGCGCTGTACGGTCAACCACATTTCAATATTACACTTGAACTACAAAAAGAGCCCTTACTACTGCGACATAAAGGCGTTAACAGTGTCAAATTGTTGCTATAGTCTGTGTAACATGCAAGAGGTGGACTTTTAATGTTTTACATACAATGGTACGGCCCGATATTGTCCATGTTGCGTTTGTTTTATAAAAGTTTAAAAAAGAAGAGCGAATGCAGATCATGGGATCGTTGGATTAACAACATTGATAAAATTATGCCGAGGGGACATGAACAGTCATCCATGTATGTGTTGATAAAGTTTATGTGGTGAGACGTGGTGAAAGGTGGGTAGTGAAACAGTCTGCCCGATATTGAATGACCAAAATGATGTGGTGATGGAAAACAGGATGGCGAATTAGTCATCTTCATTCGTCAAGGGGGTAATTCTATCCGTCCAACTTTTCCTACGAAATTCATGTCCGATTTTCAACCATAAAAATTATGACATGCATCGAAATAGTTTGTTTTTATAAGTTTATTTATTATTTATTAAAACTTTATGCACGAGTAAAAAAAAAAAAATATTGTACAAAGGCATAAGTTGTATATGTTTGTATTTTTTCACGAATCGGTTTAGAGTTTCATAGCGAAAGTTGTTTAATATGAAGGGTAGGATCACCCCCTTGACGGATGCAGGTGACTAAATCGCCACCCTGTGTAAAACAAAGAGTTTACCATTCATACTCTTTGGTATAAAGTCAATGGTGTCATGGAGTCTCCTGTAAGGCTGCGTTTCCACCAGAGATGTGCGAGGATGCGTAGCTAGGGATGTGTTTGTAAAGAACCAATAGAATCGCTTCATTTACCTCGCCTCGGTCAGCACAGCTCTGGTAGAAACGGCTCAGCGGAGCTAGATTTTTGCGCATACAAAACAAGAGAGGGATGTGTGCGAGAGATGTGTACGAGGGATGTGTGCGAGGGATGTGTTGCGAGGAATGTGTGTTGAGCAGGATGTGTTGCGAGGTTTGCGCATACTGTACCATCAATTAATTTTTCGTCCATTATGCCACGCAACCGTACGACATGCGTACGACTACAAGCGCTAACGACAGCAAAGTGAGACGTGAGCGGCAGACAGGCGTTCGCGTTACTCCACTGCCACTACACCCCACCCCCGTCGACACATTTCACAGCTTCGCAACGCATCCTCGCACCACACATTAAGGCGCATTTTCACAGCTCCACTACACATCCTCGTAGGCACATTTTCATCGCACAGCTTTGGTGGAAACCCCCATACATTTTCACAGCACAGCTAGACATCCTCGCACGACACATTTCCATCGCACATCTCTGGTGGAAACGCAGCCTTATGCTCATAAGAAGACATTGATTCCTCAAGATAGGGCTGTCGTTGTAAAACTACTTGATGACAAAGAATAGAAAACAAAAACTGTTCAAGAAAAGTCGAAGTAAACTATCACCTAAGTGCTCATATTTCTGAGAACTCAAGTTTAAACTTTTAAAAGCAGTTATAACTCCTGTCTTTATCTTTAAAAGGTTCTTTACGATGTCAACACTGAATGCATGTGGAATTTTACCGTGCCCGTAATCTTCCGACTTAAAACAGTGAAACAGATAGTTATCAGATGGTAAATTATTGGTGAAGTACTTTTAAACTGATTCAGTCAGAAGCGACAATAACTCAACAGATAAAAGGTCGTACTAAGGATGGAAGGTCGACTCCTATGCGTGACAATAAACTCTAACAAGAGTGTCTATCCAAAAGCTCTGCTTATATTATTAGGCAGCATCAAAAGAGGGGTAATCTCAATCTGTGAAAAAAACAAGTTTATGAACGTGACTATCCTGAGATGAGATCGCGACTTGAATTTGGAAGTTTGTTCTTTGGTCATGAGATTGATTGGGACTTTGGGAAAATTTTAATTATGAGTAATTGACAAATGCTTAAGCTTTTTTACATGCACTACATTTTACCTCATATTGTTATCAACAATGTAAGTGAGTAGAATTCTGCTCAACCCCTTGAGAAGTGCCGCATTGTTCCCTATAAGGATGACCAGACGGCTGGTATCCAAACAAGTGAGTACCATTGTTAGTGTTAGTCAGTCTGCTCATAGAATGGCTCTGGCGCATAAACAGTGCATAATCTGCCATTTAACATAGTGGCCCCGTTTTCCTTGTTGCGTTTTTATGGCTTCTGCGCACAAGCATCATTGTTGAATTAACTTCTTTACTGAACTAAGTATTTTGATAGAAATAACTAACTGTGTTGCGACTGCATCGTTGGTCTAGCGATGTCAAGGGATACATACTGCTGAGCATTAGGGTTCGGTTCCCAAATCGGGCAAAGTGTTATTTGGTTAATCCTTCTGGAATCTCTCAGTAGCAGTCCGGAGACTGGACTTGTGCCCGGTTGATGGCAATAGGCTCGCCCTCTGTTACATGGGACTTAAACATAACTGACGAGATGTGGGTGTACTAAAGGTACTAAGGTAAGGTAAGGTACTCTGCTGAACCTTTCGGGGAATACGGCGTGATGTTATTATGTCTTACTACCAAGTTTGTTACTTCTCTACAAAATGGTTTCCTTTGAGAAGAAAAGTCAAAACTCATAACATGACAATGAAGACAGTCAATTTTGTAGCGAAGTAAGGAAGTTAGTCGCCTTGGCTGCGTGCCAATGATGTCGTTGACTGCCATCGAGCTAGCTACTGGCGCCAGCGCAGCGCTCGCAGGAAACTAAATATATTTTTAACTTTTCCATTTTATTTTTAGCTAAGTTGTTTAGTTAAATTTTAGAGCTTGAAACTGTTACTTATATGTTTAGGTTGTTTTTTTTTTTATGGTGATGTCTAATGTGAACGGTATGATATTAAAATTAGATGCGTCTCTTCAAATGGGTTAAAATAAACAGTTTGGATCAATGTTTCTATGTGGAGATGTATGTTGGATCAATGTTTATCTTGTGATGGGTTATGTACTTTCTATTGTCGCTGAGAGTAAGAAAACTAAATGCCTACTTCTTCGTGACGCTGACACGACAGCTACAAAATCAAAAATCAAAATTAAAAGTAATATAATTAAACTAGGCTGTGAAGGTTCGACCGTCAAAATTACATAAGACAGTCCACCAAAACGCCCACCCTTCACCACATCCTAGTGCTTTAGCTGGGAAGAAGTAGCGCAACAAACTCCCCAGCAGCACAGCTGTCTGTTCAGTTAGAAAAAAATGATTCTATACAAAAGTATGCAAAATCATTTACATAACGCAACATAAACCAACCAAAAAAATAAATAAACCAAAAAATAATAAACTTAATCTACATAATCGTGTTGGCCCAAAACATTGCCACCTGCCCAAACCTAGTAAAAATGTCTACCTCGACGGAACGGCAGCAGGGTGTGGATCTGTGGATGTGTATGGCTGTTCCGCAAACTGTACTCCACCTCCTGTCATACCCTCTGTGCCATGGAACTAAATACTAATAAAAGCGAAGGAACTTGGTAGGAAGGACCTTGTTTATATAGTGCTCAAAGTTATTTATTTTCATCCACTGGCAGTGTTTTATGTAGTTAACCAAAGACTCACGATTTTCTTTGTTCTAGTTACCGGCCAGTATCAAAGCTCGCGTAAAATCCGGACGTAGGCCTAATCATAACACAAAAAAAAAGTTACGCCATTGTCGATGGACATTGCGCAGTATCTATGGCAAGTATGGCGGCTGGCCCACAGCTGTTTGTTTATTTATCGTGAACTATCTCCGCGATCCGGCACTGTTTACGTCAAATAGGCCGTTACCCTGTTGCAAGTTCCGTGTACTGATGTGTTTGAACATTTATTTTGGATTTTTATGAGTTTATTGGCAATTATTTGGCTTAGTAGTACGTCAATACGGGACTGGTTAGCGAGGTAATTACTAGTTGACTATAAACAAGTGAATGCACTCGATAAAAATTCTATCATCTGTATAGCCTTTGCTCAGCTGGGTTGAGGTCGGATTCCAGTCTAACAGGATGCAGCTGATTTTCAATGGAGCGACTGCTTATTTGACCTCCACAACCCAGTTACTGTGAAATACGATACCCCTTGGTAAGACTAGGTAGTTGTCAGACTTTCAGGCTTCTGACTACCCTAAAGTGTATTAGAATGAGTTATGACTACCCGTATCATAGATAGGTAATAATCTACATATGAATACAACAAGAATATTTAAAAAAAAGACTAGTTACTTTCCCTTTCTAAAGGTACTTAAGGGACTAAAGGTAGTAAAGGTATTTTCGTATGGCATGGAGAAGAATTGGCAAGAAACTCCATTATTACTAAGTAAGTATTTTAAAATGTTTTACAATATTTTGTATATGTATAACTTCTGGCAATTGTTATAGCGCCTACGCCTACGGCATAAGAAGCCTTTCCCGCTCTAGGATCAACCAAAATTGTTTATCGCCATTTTACTGCAAGTGCATAGCCTATCACTCGTTTCTTCAATTCACAATTATATAATGAGTGAAAGTATTGCATTAGGTACCTACTGATGACTTATTGTACACGTGCTAGACGAAAGCTACTGATCTTTAACCTGACACGTTATTTAGCTGCACGTAGAAGTGAGCGACCGCTAGTTGTGCTTACCCTAGAAAGGAAATAGCGCGTAAAGATAAGTTCCAAGTGCGGCCGCACGTGGTGTTATAGTTGGAAGACAGAGGGCGCTGTTCGCAACTTTAGTTCAATTTTAAGCGCAAATTATTAAATCTACTAGGCTAGGTCTCAAACTAGAATAATTTAGGTACTTGAATAAAGAATAGTCATTTCATTTGTGAACCGAATGAAAGAAAACGTCATATTTCATCTGGTTGACATTGACAAGCAAAAATAATTTAATTTCCCATAGAAAACAAATGAAAACGCAGTAGGACTATTCAGTTTCAAATGAAATTAATTTAGACATGTCTACGTGTTTCCGAAAATAGTCACAAATCCCCGCCAAGGCAGACTAAATAAATAAAACAAAAAAAAATCTGCGCTCTTTACTTTTAATTTTACTGCAAAATTGCCTTTTAACAGCTTATCAATAAGGTTTAATTTTGATAAACGCATTCATTTATAGGCATTTTGTAACTTTGCCTTTGCTACACAAAACTTAGGAATGTGTTGTCTATTCTTAAAAGCGGATGACAAAATGGAAACTTGAAAAGTGATTTAATGTTTCAATCTGAAAACTATTTTCACGTCGACTTGTACTGAAAAAGTATCTACTCGGTGGACTAACTTCAGCCCGCGACTTCGCCCGCGTGGAATTTCTTGTTCCCCCGACCCACCGCGTCGCATCGTATCGCCCGCCCGCGCTATTAGGTACTCCGTTTTCGCTTAGAGTTCTTTCAGACGTTTTTTCTTTTTGGTCGGCTCCTAAGGGTCGCAACGTGATGTTAAATAGTCTAGATACCTTCTAGAGAATCTTTCCTCAAGAATTGGGCAAACGAATCAACAAAAAATAAAACTGATCCGACGGGCAGTTCCAGAGCTTAGCGCGTTCAAACAAACAAACAAACTCTTCAGCTTTATTATAATAATATTATATTACTTAGTACTTGGGTGATCCAATTCATGAAATCACTAAGTCCATTTTTAACGCTTTTGAGCTAGCAACACTGGCTTGTTAATTTTTTCAGTCCCTTTCGAATGGTCTATTTAAGGTTCTTGGGAAAAATCTCTAAGTGCCATTTCCGAAAGTATAAAAAAAAAAGTCTGATCTTCCATTCATAATTCCCTATACAAAGAAATCACTAAGTCGTCAGTTTATTTGGAAAAAAATCGCTAAGTCATTGATTTTTGTTTAATGTCTTAGGTACCTATAAGTGCCATAGTTTGTTAATATTGTCTATCATAGTAAAAATCACGATAAAAGATTCAAGTTTTATCTCAGATGTAGATAGATTATAAAATCATGTCCGATAGCGAGTGATCTGAAATCAATGCCTAAATAAATGTGCGCTGTTGGATTTTTAACGCTCGGTTTAGTGTCCCAGAGTTGAAAATCCAACAGTGCAATAATATTCAAGCATTTACTAGCAGTCCATCAGACACATTTTTTATTGTGTTTTATACATAGGATCAGGCGATGGTTTGCCATTTAAAAATATACCTAACGGCTAAGTTCTGAAAGGTCACTTGGTCTATTATATTTCGTCGTTCGAATATTTATCGTTTTGAATATTGTCTATTGCTGGTCTAAGTCTGGCTGGCTGTCTAAGTCTGGCTGGATGGGTGACCATCACATACCAAGACCCCTCCTTGACTCGGAAAGCACGTTAAGCCATTGGTCCCGGCTGTCATTTGTAGATCTTTAACAGTCGTTACGGGTCGTCAGAGGCCGAAAGTCTAACAACCAGTTTTACCAAGGGGTATCGTATTATCGTACTGGGTTGTGAAGGTCCGATAGGCAGTCACTCCATGTAAAATACTGGTATTCAGTTGCATCTGGTTAGACTGGAAGCCGACCTCAACATAGTTCATTTCATTTAGGATTTATTTTTTGAAAAGGCTAGGCAGATATTCGTTGGCTACTCGTAAAGGCTCACAGGGCGGCATGCCGCAGCATGGCATGGCAAATGGCAATGCCCCGCAAAGCCGTAATCTTCCGCGGCATACTGGCGCAGCACGTGACGATATCAACGAAATGTGGATGCTAAGGGTAGGAAAATAAAATTCATTACAAAAAAAAAAAAACACAAAAAAAGTGAAAAATATCTTTAATTTTGGAAGTCGGTGTCTTTGCTTTTCAATTTCCGTTTTTTGCCACCGACTTTCGAAATTAAAGTTATTTTTCACTTTTTTTGTGTTTTTTTTGGAAGTTGGTTGTTTTTTTTTTTGTAAAAAGTTTTTATTTTTCAGTTTTTAGTTGTGGTACCTACCCCACACAAATCCGAATACCACTACCTGCTATGTAAATAACAGTGAAGGAGTCAAACAGGATATCGTCTAGATAAACTAAGTGGGAAAAATACGTAATATTGAAGCTAACTCAAAAATTACGCAAGCAAAGTTAATAAAATTTATATGGGACCACCTCGGAAGCATGACCTACCAAACAAAAAAAGAATCATCAAAATCGATTCATAATTGGCGGAGTAATCGAGTAACAAACAAACAAAAAAAAAAAAAACATACAGGCGAATTGAGAACCTCCTCCTTTTTGAAGAAGTCGGTTAAAATCATTTCCGGTTACGAAAACCCTTTGCCCTGGCATGACGCGCCGTGCCGCGGTAAGCGCCGTCCTTTAGTAGTAGCGACTGCCGAGCCTGAGGGTGTGGATTCGATTTCCAGGTCGAGCAAAATGGGATTTCCACTAGAAAATTCACAGTTACTTACTGGATTTTTGTGCCCGGTTGATAGGAATATGTTTGCCTCCTTTTACATCTCTGTCTACCTCTCAGACAATACAGGCGTGATGTTATGTAGATGTACATGTTACCGTGCGTTTCCACTAGCGAAACATTACAACAAAACAGGTTTAAATCCTTAGTTCCTGTCAAAAATTGTATGGAACATTGACAGAGATTTCAACATGTTTTATCGTGAATGTTTCGCCAGTGCAAACGCACGGTTATATCACAGCATGTTTTTTTAATGGAGAGTGGTCATCAACTGGTCCGATTATCTACTTTTCTCACGAAATTTATTGATCGTGAGATAAGAATCTAGAGATAACGTGGGGTTATCACAAAATAATCTAAATACCTACCTACCTATTAGCAATTCATTAATATTAAATAACTATTAGCTACATACACATAGTAGAATTTCTTAGAAACAAAATGATAACTTTAAAAAGTCCCCTCTTTTTAAGAACTGGAAGAAAAAAAACCGGCCAAGTGCGAGTCAGACTCGCGCACGAAGGGTTCCGTACCATTATCTATAAAATCGGCAAAAAAATCACGTTTGTAGTATGGGAGCCCCCTTAAATATTTATTGTATTCTGTTTTTTAGTATTTGTTGTTATAGCGGCAACAGAAATACATCATCTGTGAAAATTTCCACTGTCTAGCTATCACGGTTCATGAGAGACGGATACGGACAGCCTGGTGACAGACGGATAGACAGACAGACAGCGGAGTCTTAGTAATAGGGCCCCGTTTTACTCTTTGGGTACGGAACCCTAAAAGGCGGGCAATTGCGAATCGGACTCGCACATGAAGGGTTCCGTACCACCGTTCTATAATTAACACATTTTTTTCCCCCAGGAGTGTGTTTTTTTCTTTCTAAAACTTTAGTACTTAAGGGGGATGCGCTAAGGTAGCCCGTGATATTCAAATTTTCTTACGTTTTTGCAATCTGCAGGTCAGTATCAGGTTATAATATGTTGATCTAAATATGATTTGCGGCCGTAAAAAATATGAATTAACAGAATTATAATTAAAAAAAAAACTCATTTGGTATCAAAACGCGTTGCTTATATTTTTTTTTTTTTACTTTATTTTATTTCACACACTCTGTGAAAATGTCAAGTGTCCACATATTACGGTTCAAAAGATGTATCATTTCCGCGTTCGTGTGTCCGTCTGTCACCTTCGTATTTGGGTCCTGTTAGCACCCTTTGGGTAAAAAACTACTTACCTAGCTACTGATTAAGTTTCCGAGAAAAGTTTTATTGTCAACAAGAAGTGTTTAATTCGTCATTAGATAACAGTAGGTAATTAACTCTTTACGGATTACTAACCTTCAATGATAAACTTGTTTAAAAGAATATTAAGAACGCATTTAATTAATGTAAGATTCCAATGGACAACACGTATAAGTACATACACGTAACTTTCGATAGAATTAAGGACATGTTCAAAAAGTTTTGAATATGAAGTTTTAGAGGACCAAAGAAACGATGGACTGGATGGTAACCAATCGAATTTGAATGAGTGGCAAATAAATGTCCACCACATTGTATCCTGACCTTCGACAAAATGAACCTGTTCACATAATTACCGAGTCATTTGCTTATCGGCAACATATAAATTAATGTAGCATTACGCGACGCAGAGAGTTTACTAATTGTATCGTGGAAAGTTTGTATAGGTATTTATTTAATGAGGGTTTTGTGAAATGACGTTCCCTAGGTGGCAGCACTGAGACGTTAGGTCCACCTGTCAAAATTGTCACACAGCGCCTATAATTTCTTTAGTCGTGAACTCGTGACTGGATGATGAACGAATGAATTAAACGAATGGTGACGTCATCACATATTTTATATTCATTGTCGAAATGGAAGACCTGTTGTCAAAGTGGCGCCAACGGGTGGCATGAAATTTCATGAAAACCGTCATAGAATCTGCCTAGTTAGTCGGGTCTTCTAGTGGTTGTAGTAGTTCAAGCATGGGTTCTTAGCTTCCTGATTTCGCTTCGCTCCCATGAGTCGGGTTCTTTTATTTGGGAATGCTTTCTTAGAACTGCTGCAGAGCCCAAAGGCTGGATTTTTTTTCAAGGTAGCCCGTTTAATAGCAACAGGCATCCCTCCTATTACATGGATCTTTTTGTCAAGTACGGTTTTAGTTTTTAACCGACCTCTTCAAAAAGGAGGAGGATTCGTTTGGTATTTTTTTTTGTATTATTATTATTAATAGTATTCGATTTTGATGATTATTTTTTGTTTGGTAGATCATGCTTCAGAGGTGGTCCCATATAAATGTTATTAACTTTGCTTGCGTAGTTTTGAGTTAGCTTCAATATTACGTATTTTTCCCAATTAGTGTATGTAGACGATATATTGTTTGACTCCGTCACTATTATTTACATAGCAGGTAGTGGTATTCGAATTTGTGTAGGGTAGGTACCACAACTAAAAAGTGAAAAATAAAAACTTTTTACAAAAAAAACAGTTAATTTCGGAAGTCGGTGGCAAAAAACGAAAATTGAAAAGCAAAGACACAGACTTCCGAAATTAAGTTATTATTTACTTTTTTGTGTTTTTTTTGGAAGTCGGTTGTTTTTTTTTTGTAAAAAGTTTTTTCATTCTGTGATTTTGACTCTATCGGAATATTCTCTGCTACTGTTTGTTTTTTAAAGGATAAGTAGGTAGTTCCAATAAGTATAATTGAGTATCATTAAGAAGTGACTAACTACAAAAAATTTAAGCCAGTGACTCCGCGCGCAAAAACTATGCTGTGCAAGTTGTTAACTTATTTCTTAGTTAGCAGACTTCGACTTGTTTATTTCATTAGGTCTGCCCGATAGCACACGAATACATGTGTGCTCAAATAAATAGACAATTTAAATTCCGCCATATTGGAAATTCGTGCATAGTGACGTGACATTTTTGAATAATCAATCGACAAAAAATTGCAGTGTCATTTCAATAAATTATAAAATTTTTGCGGAACTAAGTATCTATATTGAAAAGTTTATCAATTCTAGATCCCAAGTCGATGTTTTTTGTGTTCTTTTTTTCAAAATATATAAATGGATCGAGTCTATCATCTAGCGGAAGTTCTTCAATTTTAATACAGGGAAATGATTCATTGGTCAGCGGTCTAAGGCGCTGGGGTCCAAAGATTTCACCCACTAATGACTGTGGCTCCCAAACTAAGCACGTTACTGATCCGTGGTCCTCTGAACTGAGCTGACGTCCATAGTGGAAATAATTTAACAAGTCTAAAAAGGAATTCCTTGAAGAAACGTAAGTACTTACCTAAGTATTTTGTTTATGTTTGAGTAATGTAAATAGAGAGTGTAATCTGTTGTTTATTATTAAAGCGCAATTTGTTTATAAATGATTGAAAATGCAATAAATTAGTATGAACTTCCTCAAGGATAAAATTTGAGGACATCTGTATTCATTGACTGCAGTCTTATTTTAAATATGAATAGCTTTAATATAATTAATTTAAAATATATTTTTTTTTACCCGACTGCGCGTCTACAGAGACGGGGTTATGTTATTCACGCGTACCTATCTATGCATTTGTATGTGGGATGTTTTCGTAACTGTGTACCTAATTATCTATAGTCTTCATTTATTTTTCGTTGCTTATATACTTATTTCGTATGTATGTATCTATTATTTAGGATATGTATGTATAATATATGTGTATCTATTTTAGTATATTGTATACTTATTATTAGCACATATGACAGCCCCATTTTATGTCCAGGCAAATCACTGTCCATTCCAAGGTTGCCTGGAAGAGATCGAGGAAAGCGATAAGGCCGCCCATTGTATATTTTGTAGTGTTTGTTTTTATATTTTTTGTTATATATATATAAATAAATAAATAAAGCATCGTAGCCTCGAAGCGTCGTAAGAACGCAACTACTGAATGGATTTTAATGCATGAGATGTCTATTGACATTTGTTACAATTGTAATTCCGGCAATAATAATGACAGCTTAATTACTTAACATTTTTGCAATAATTAGGTAATTAATTAATCAACTTCAAGGTTGCCTATGACATAATTCTTTGAATACAATGGCAGTCGGTGATAAACAAAATACATAAATATAAAAAAATATGAATTAGGGCATTCAACTTATCGTAACCGTTATGAGGACAACACTATTCATTGTAACTTTTATTTTTGAAACCGTTTGATATAGGTAGTTATACCATTATTGTTTGAGCTTCCGCATCATTATGGTAAGTATCTAATTAATTCTTAATGAAGTATTTACTTAAATGTAGTTTGAACTAAAACACAAAAAATACCTAGTCAAGTTACCTCAATGGCGTTTGTTCAAAATTAAAAACATTTAATTATATGGTGAATAACGTGAGGTTAAAGAGGTAAGTATATTCAATATTATTGGCACCGATTGCCTTCTAATTAGATTTACCTAATGACTGCTAAGTTTGCCAACGACTTAGTTACCTATTAGTTTGCGTGTGCGCACAACTTATTCCCTTCAATATCGTTCATCTCCCTTCATTTAATTTATTTCTACCATCTAGGATTATCATAGAATCTGTCTGTCAAACATAAAATGATAGAATACTCTGTTTACTACATGGTTTACTGTCATGGGGTCAGCTGGTATAAACGGAACCACCACAGTCACTGCTCTTTAATAACGTAAAACCCAATATAAAAATGTATGTAGCGATTACCTTCCTTACCTTCATGATAATATCTTTTGAGAGTGTTTGTAAGAATGTACGCGAAGTCTAGCTCCGCCTAGGTTGCATAGAGTCCTGCAGTCTCTTTGTGACCATCGCCAGGAATGCAGGAGCAGTGAGTGACTGCTGGTTGGTTTTATAGCACTAACACACTGGGTCGCCATGGCGACGTCGCCAGGTCGCGCTACCAACGAAATGTATTATACAGTTATTAGTGGGTGGCTCACCTGGCCTGGCGTCCACTTGGTTACGTTACGCAGCCAACCAAATATTTTATTGGCGACGCGATCGCTCTTAGGAACTCCTGGAACCCTTTTCGTGTATTACGCTCATAGCCACAGAGGGCCCATCTCTCCAAAGGGCGCGTGATTTCACAGAGTTTTGGCAGCTTGTTTTTTACTTGCAGCAATTTAGCTCGATTCGATTACATATCCTTTAATTCCACAACTGGGCTAAAGGATAATTTAAATAAAAATATAATCCAGGACAGTTACTTAAGGGGGTTTCGCCCGCGAAATTCAAATTTTCTTAAGTTTTTTGCAATTTGCAGGTCAGTATCAGGTTGTATGTTGATCTAAATATTATTTGCGGCCGTAACAAATATGGATTTACAGAAATATAAACATTAGAATCAGCAATACAACTCTCTAAGTTCATATAAGTGCATTGAATGAAATTTCATGAAATTTTCATTCAATGCACTTACATGAACCTGATACTGGTGCCGATTCTCTTGTACACTGAACTAAACTAACTAAACTATCACTAAAATTCCTTACTTTTGACTATGGGAATCTTGGAGCTATTCTGCCAAATAAATTCTCTAAATTTGAAACTTATTTTGACACAACTAAAATCGAATTTGACTTCCGCGCCTCCACTTGGTACTTGTTTTCCCTACCCCGTGTTTTTTTTTTTAGAGCCAGTGGTTCGCATGCGCGGCAGCCTCGACGTGTTTTTAATGGAATTTTTCAGGTTTTGTATAGAAAATAAAGAAAAAAAATAAAAAATAATTACCAAAATATTGAGAATTAGGGGTTTAAGGGCTTCGTAGAGGGGGTCGAAATTTTCATTATTTTTGCGATAGGACACCGTTTTCGAGATATAAACAAAAGAAAAAAAAAAAATACAGTACTGTTTTTTGTAACTGAAGTCGAGGTGTTGGTTTGAATTTTAGTTCATGACATCTAATTTTATTCCACACATTTTTAATCGCGATTAAATATAGTCAGATTTAGTTAGAAGATTTTAGATATAGGACAAAATTTTAGTTTAAATCGCCAAATTTAGAATAGCATTTTCACTAAAATTAATCTCAGTGCCATCTTAGTGCTGTCAAACTAAATTATAGTTAAGTTGTGTCATTTAAAGTCTATTTCAGAATGAGTTTGATCGTTTGACAGACTAAACTAAATTTTAGTGATTTTTAGTTTAGTTTAGAGAATTTTGTAACAAGAGAATCAGCACCACTGACCTGCAAATTGCAAAAAAACGTAAGAAAATTTGAATTTCGCGGGCAACCCTATCGCATCGCATCCACGAGCTAGACTTTCATAAGTCCTTTCACAACAATGCCAACGAAAGCTTCGGAATTTCCCCCCAAAACCTGTTCTGAGGCCGCATGACACCTTATATCGTCATACATTCCTCTATGCTCCGATCCACGAGCTGTGGTAGCATTAGCTATAACCTATAAATAACACAGATAATTTTATTTACTATAACGACCCGCCCCTGCTAGCCTCAGTGTTTACTACTTGTAAGATAGACACGAAAAGCGACTTGAATTTATAATACCTAGACTCGCGACAATCTAAGAAGTCCGTTTTGACAGCTAAAAAAAGATTTGAGAAGAGATGAAAAAAAAAAATTGGTTTCTTATAAACTGATTCTGGAGACATATTGATTGAACATACTTAGAGAGTTTGTAATCGACGACTTATCTACATTGCTAAAAACTGATTCTCAAGGCTTAACGTTTTATTACATGTACGAGAACGAAACGTCAAAACGGACTTCTTAGATTGTCGCGAGTATATGTAAACTTAGATGGATATATAATAATTATAATTAGGTATTATGTATGTATAGACCTATAAATAGAAAGTTGTGAACTATTTACGATTCACTCAACTAGGTACACGGTCTGCGGGGTAGGCAAACAACTTGTTTACCTTGACGAGGTCCCGCGTCTGATGTTGTTTGAAATATTGTTATGCAATTAAATAATATCCCTGGCAAAAGTGACTCAACAACAGACATGAACTCAAACTCAAAGCATTTATTTCCATGCCCATTTCAAAGCGTAGTAGGTTCCTATTGACAAGAACGGTCAAGAAAATCCACGGAAACTCTTTTAAATCTAAATCAAACTGTCGGAAGGTCTTAAAGCCATTTTAGCATTTAGCCTGTAGTGTTCCCACTGCTAGGACACAGGCCTATGAGAGGGAATGGATGGGAATCCACGCGGGCCCAGTGCGGTTTGGTGGATGTCATAATGGTGCCGATTCTCTTGTCTCAAAATTCTCTAAACTAAACTAAAAATCACAAAAATTTAGTTTAGTCCTGTCAAACGATCAAACTCATTCTGAAATAGACTTTATATGACAAACTTAACTATAATTTAGTTTGACGGCACTAAGATGGCACTGAGATTAGTTTAGTGAAAATGCTATTCTGACTTTGACGATTTAACCTAAAATTTTGTCCTATATCTAAAATCCTCTAACTAAATCTGACTATATTTAATCGCGATTAAAAATGTTTGGAATAAAATTAGATGTCATGAACTAAAATTCAAACCAATACCTCGACTTCAGTTACAAAAAACAGTACTGTATTTTTTTATTTTCTTTTGCTTATATCTCGAAAACGGTGTGTCCTATCGCAAAAATAATGGAAATTTCGACCCCCTTAAGGAAACACTTAATCCCCTAATTCTCAACATGTTGGTAATTATTTTTTTTGTTTTTTCGTTATTTTCCATACAAAAACTGAAAAATTCCAATAAAAACACGTCGAGGCTGCCGTGCGCATCTGGCTCTAAAAAAAACACGGGGTAGGGAAAACAAGTACCAAATGGAGGCGCGCGGTTGTCAAATTCGATTTTAATTGTGTCAAAATGAGTTTTAAATTTAGAGAATTTATTTGGCAGAATAGCTCCAAGATTCCCATAGTCAAAAGTAAGGAATTTTAGTGATAGTTTAGTTAGTTTAGTTCGGTGTACAAGAGAATCGGCACCAATGTCTTCGAATGTTTGGTTCTAGGACATACCGGTTTCCTCACCATGTTTTTCTCCATTATTTTATCAGTAGGTAGTGGTGATGAAATAATTTACACAATGTATAGTGCCTGTCTGGGTTCAAATCTACGACATACTTACTCGTCAGTCGCGGCCGTTTCCACTGCTCCGAATGTGCAAATTATTAATTATTGATAACATCGAAGTAACAATCCTAGCTCAAGATGATTTTTAGTCCACGATGTGCTAAGTTTTTTATCTGATCGATACCGTGATGATTCTTTATTACTTACATATAAAAAAACATGACAGTTGATTATGGTACCTACCTAGATGTTGTTTGTTAGCAAAACAAATGTCATTGACTCCGCTTCTTGTTTGTATCAATGTTTCAATGAGATGATGAAACGTTTTAACATCTTATGTAAGTATGACTAAGGGTCGCGTTATATTAACCAGTACCTATCTGGCATTCGCTCCATGTAAAACACTAGGGTATTCAGCTGCATCCGGTTAGAATGGAAGCCAATCCCAACATAGTTGAGAAAATAATAGGCAGATGATGATGATGTATGAATGTGACCACACCAGTTTTATGCATCCTAGATTTCATTTTTGATGTTTGAAGGGCGTTGTAGATTTATGCATTACCCTATTGATTGGCTATATGAAATCATGACATTTGAGCTGGTTCTAATGATTATAATTCTGTAAAGCCATATTTACGGTCCCGAACAGCATACAAGCTGATACTGACCTGCAAATTGCAAAAACGTAAGAAAATTTGAATTTCGAGGATACCTTAGCGCATCCCCCATAAGGAACTTAGCTCCAAAAAATCTTAGTGAGTGGGGACAAAAAGTTTAAATTATTGAAGTTCCAGGGTCTGTTTTATCCAGGGTTGCGGAATAGTCCGAAAGGGATACCGGGACCCTGGCAACAGGCAACCGAAGGAACACGGGTGGGTTTTAGTCAGTAAGAGTCTGACACGCCCTTCCACTCCGCCCAGAGCGGGAGAAGTCATATGATGATTTCCCACACAAAAAAAAAAAAAAAAAAAAAATGTCATAAATTCTTAACGGTTGCACAAGATTTAATTAATTAAACCCTATGATATATTTAAAGTTCCACATCAATGGAGATGACGTCCAAACTCCAAATACCTGACAAAGACTTGTCATGTATTAAATTTGAACCGGTTTATAGCACGGAAATAATATATATGTACTGTTCTGGACATGTCAGATTTTATTACAACATAATTATGTAGGTAACCTTATTCAAGGCTTCATCATTAACAGTTCCTTAAATATAAGAAATAATTAGGTAGGTAACTTTAGCTCAACAGTTGAAGCGCGCATTATCGAGCCAGAGGTTGTGACTTCGGTCCCCACCACTTTTGACCCAGTTCTAATACATATTTAGAAGTGGAATTAGCAGGAGGGCTTAGTATCTCATCACTAGTAGATTCCAGGGCTTTATGAGCAGCCCTTTTTTGCTATTAAGAGTTATTTATTGAGAGGTATATGAGGTGCTGATCGCATTGATCGCACCATGGCATAATCTATAAAAAAATCAAGCAAGTATAAAAGTTGTTTGCCACAGGCGAGACTTGCATCGCGTAAATGAGGCTTTATTTTCCTGAATTTGCTTAAATCGTTTCATAAATAAAACCCCAACCTCTCATACCTGTATTTTTCAGATGATGTTATCCCTCGAGGAGCTAGCGGTACGTCTGTTCGACGCAGGGGCAGTTCGTCTCGGAGACATCGAGGCCAAGATCGGCAGACGAACCCCCATCTACTTCGACCTGCGAGTGGTTGTGTCACATCCACAGATCATGGTAAATATTAAAACCATCATAGAATTCCGTTCTTTAGGAGCTCGTGACTAAGAAATAACAGCCGCACCGGTTGATCTTTGCATTGGATCGCAGATCTGTAATGGTAGTGGTAGGTAAGAGTTGTGTAAATAAATAAATAAATAAATCTTCAACGTTAAGTAACTCTTGCCGAGGTCGGTCCGTAGATGGGTGACCATCCATTACAACCCCTCCGTGCCTCGGAAAGCACGTTATGCCGTCTCAGTCCCGGCTGTTAGTCGTAGATATTTGAAAGTCGTTACGGGTAGTTGGAAGCCGAAGATGAAGAAGGGTACTTATCGTTTTACCCAATAACTGGGATGTGGAGGTCAGATAGCTGCATCCAGTTAGATTGGAAGCCGATCCCAACATAGATGGGAAAAGGCAGATGATGATAAACTTAACATAACATCAAGCAAGCCTAAAGCTGCGCAGAAGACATAGTAACACCCACATTTTTCCAGTTATGTTTAACCTAACAATAATCCAGACTCCAAGCTGCTACACAATAACACTTATCCCGACCCGGGAATCGAACCCAGGACTTCTCACTCAACAGGCGCGCGTGCGTCCACTAGAGCAACAAGGCTCGTACCACAGTGTGTTCGTACTCTGAAAAGACTGTCAATCAATGGTACCAAGATGATACATGTAGTGATGGGTTTGCAGCCGTAGAAATGATCTTAATAAGTACCATTGACCCATCAGTAGTGTTGTCCCTTCATGCGAAATAGTATTTTTGTGCAACATAACTACTCATGCATGAATCCACTGAAAGGTCTCATCATCACCATTTCAGCCGAAAGACGTCCACTGCTGAACCTCCGCCAAGCACCGCCACTGGGAATTTATTAGAGTGGAGCCCTTCAGCTTGTTCCTCTAAGTAATTAAATAAGAGCCAAAAAAGACTAATTTTAGAAATCTCTGTGTTAATAAATAAATGAAGTGTTGTTGTGCCCATATGTCGTTGCTAAATAAATAAAGTCAACCACTCCATCTGTTTATTCAGACTCGGCTATCCCCCGCAGCCATCTTTAGATGTTATCCCCTAAATAAATTAAAAATTTAAAAAACCCCCGACAAAAACAAAGCATTTAAAAAGTAAAAAAATAATATGTATTGGCCCTTTAAGTTTAATATAAAAGTTGTAGGTAATATTTTGATCCCAGCGTCGTCGTCGCGTCGGGGGACGGCTCATGAAAATAGGACATTAACAGCAGCTATCCTTTCTACAACAGCATATATTCAATACATATTATTTTTTTACTTTTTAATAAAAATGCTTTGTTTTTGTCGGGGGTTTTTTAAATATTTAATTTAACTTTTATTTCCAGCTTTTTAAATTTCATATTATATTACTAGTAGAAACGCTATGATCAACCCGCGGCTCGCCGAAATCTGCGTAGCTGTACGTACTTTTGCCACAGTGAAGCTAGTTTCTAATTTAGTCTCATTTCTCTTTCCTACTCCATCATCAGACCCTGATCACCATCCATCTGTAACCTATTTTTTGAGACCTTTCCAATGAGCCCAAACACGATACCTCTGCTGTAAGTTGGTGAGGGCGTTGGGTATCCTGCATCCAGGTGATGCTGCAGCATCAGTTCAAGGTTACTATATTCTTCTAATATCATTGAAGTAACAGAATTCTAAATTTCCAATCGATTAGCCCTGTGAAAGATGCTCACATCCATTCATCAACTAGAAAAGAGCTGATAATTTTCGAACGACACACGTTAAACTTATAACACCCCTCTTTTTCAGTCGGGGGTTAAAAAGTAAGAGTTGGTGCCGATTCTCTTGTTACAAAATTCTCTAAACTAAAAATCACTAAAATTTAGTTTAGTCCTGTCAAACGATCAAACTCATTCTGAAATAGACTATAAATGACACAACTTAACTATAATTTAGTTTGACAGCACTAAGATGGCACTGAGATTAGTTTAGTGAAAATGCTATTCTGAATTTGACAATTTAACCTAAAATTTTGGCCTATATCTAAAATCCTCTAAATAAATCTGACTATATTTAATCGCGATTAAAAATGTGTGGAATAAAATTAGATGTCATGAACTAAAAGTCAACCAACACCTCGACTTCAGTTACAAAACAGTACTGTATTTTTTTATTTTCTTTTGCTTATATCTCGAAAACGGTGTGTCCTATCGCAAAAATAATGAAAATTTTGACCCCCTTTAGAAAGCACTTAAACCCCTAATTCTCAACATGTTGGTAATATTTTTTTATTTTTTTTCGTTATTTTCCATAAAAAAACTGAAAAATTCCATTAAAAACACGTCGAGGCTGCCGTGCATGCGCGCCTCTGGCTCTAAAAAAAAAACACGGAATACATGTACAAGTAGGAAAAACAGTAGGGAAAACAAGTACCAAGTGGAGGCGCGCGGTTGTAAAATTCGATTTTAGTTGTGTCAAAATAAGTTTTAAATTTAGAGAATTTATTTGGCAGAATAGCTCCAAGATTCCCATAGTCAAAAGTAAGGAATTTTAGTGATAGTTTAGGTAGTTTAGTTCGGTGTACAAGAGAATCGGAACCATTGTCAAAACATTAATTAATACCCTAATTTTACATTTCAGCTTTCAGTTGCACAACATTTAGAGAAACTAGCAACGGATATTGATCATGAATTGCTGTGTGGTGTGCCATACGCCGCCCTACCGCTAGCCGCAGTCATGTCAGTCAACACCAACACACCTATGATTATGAAAAGAAAAGAAACAAAGATGTACGCCACCAAAAGAATCCTAGAAGGAATCTTCGAGAAAAACCAGAAATGCCTTGTTGTGGAGGACGTAGTGACATCTGGCGGCAGTCTAATGGAAACTGTTGGTACTTTACGTTCTGAAGGTTTGACCGTGACGCACGCCGTAGTAGTTCTCGACCGAGATCAAGGTGGCGCTAGTGTGTTAAAACAGAATGGAATTCATGTAAAATCGATATTCACTTTAACCGGTTTGTTGAGAATATTGAATGAAGCCGGCAAGATTAATGAAGAAACTGTTGAAATTATATTAGATCACATTAATGAATGTCAGTTTAGCAATTCAGATTTCATGAAGGATAACTTGGAGCTTATGCCTGTATAAAGTTTTCGAAATTTTTGATGAATCTTGATGTAAGTTGGCGGAATTTTACGTTACCAAAATATACAATTAGATCTATGTCATTTATTCATCGCTGAAGAAATGCTGCCATCTATTTAAAGATCATGTCTTCTGCCCTACGCAGACTGTATTAAATTCCTTCATAGATATTAATTTTATTCTATGTACGTTATGTAAATAAATAGCCAACATGGGTTTTCCACTGTTTGTCAACGTTTTACAATTATATTATCAAGATGTTACTTTTGTGAAATTTTTTGCATGGACGTTTTATAAAAAGTAAGTTAGTCCTAAGTACTACTGTCTGTTCCGTTTCTTCGGGGCGGCGGCGGCGGCGGCGCGAGCATGACAGTGACGCGACTTCCTACGAAAAATCGCTCAATGCTCCTAAAGATTTCCGACTGCAACTAAAAAGTTCAAAACAAGCTCACTTTTCAAGCAGCCTGATGCAGGTGGAAATCTGAGATTGAACAAAATTATCTGCCTTTTCAATTTTTATTCATTACACACTATGTTGGTACCTACCTACTTATAAGTTACCTAAATATCTTCTAGACTGTATGTATGGTCCTTGTCGCACTGCACTTACTGCAGGGCAATAAATGCCTGCCTCTCCCCTAGTTAATGTTTCAAATATATTAATTCAAGTATCTACCTACATGAAGGTGTAGTTAGGTACCATTATTTATAAGATCGGTTTTTGATAAAAGTGCATTTTTCATGTAGGTACGTATAATAGACACACCTACCTACTTCAATGTTATACATTAGGTAAAACCTGTATGACCTTAGAAAATAACTACTATTTTAAGTTTCCATTATTTAGGGACTTCACTAAATCTATCATGAATTCATGACACCTGCAATAGGTAGGTGTATCTACTTAAGGTAGATATGTAGGTACCTGGGCATCACAAGAATTATAATGTAATTGATTCAATTCAAAATAAGTATTTTATTTCACATGAACCTACATGGGCATTTCTGAAACATCAGAATTCAGAAGCTAGACACGGTTCGTATTAGCCATTCCTTATGGAATTGGAGAAGAGCCGGAAAGGAACTGCACGGTTACTCTTTTACTTAAACTCGCACCTACCGCAATGAGTGACTCCCAGAACCGAATCCATGCAGTCCTGGGATGATAGGAGGTTCTTCCTAGGAGAGAACCTACCTACCTTCTTAATATGGGTAAGGTTGCCCTTATGATATAGGTACCTGCTTTCTGTTTCTTATTATATCCACATAATAAAGGCAAAGTACTATTTTATACGTACCTACCTATCAAACAACAAACCTTTACGGACAATAGGTTACAGTCGATGCGGAGCTATTTATAATGCTACCTTATTCCATTATTATAACCGTACCTTCGGCTAAATATGTTTTACTATGTAAATCCCTACCCATTTACCTGTTTTTATTCAAAACAGGTAAATGGGTAGGGATTCTGCTTCTTTAATAACGTCTATTTTAGTGCCAAATGATAAAGCTGCTAATGACATCGCTTAATGCGAAGTACGCGGCCGTCAAGATGCAGCGCGCCCTCGATTTACTCCCCGAGTGGCTGTCGAAGTGGCGGCTTTCGGTTAACGTGGGTAAGACGCAGGCGCTAATCACAGGGTTCGCGCCCCTCCCACCACCACTGAAACTACATGGAGCCGACATCGAGTGGTCGCCCCGGGTGAAGTACCTGGGTGTAACCATCGACCGTCGGCTCACAATGGGGCAACATGTCCGCAATATCGTCGCGCAGGGCAGGGTTACCCGCAACCTGCTCAGGCCTGTGCTCTCATCCCGCATCCCGGCGCGCGTCAAGTTGAGCGTGTACAAGCTGTACATACGCCCAATCTTGACGTACGCCGCCCCGGCGTGGTTCGCCCTCACGAGTGAGGGCCACCGCAAGCAACTCCGCACGCAACAAAACTATGCGTTGCGGACCATAGTGGACGCCCCTCGCTTCGTGAGGAACGATATCATCCACCGGGACCTCGGGATCGAGAGCCTGGACGAGTTCGTGCGGCGCCTAGCGACGGGGATGTTCGCGCGTGCCGACGCGTCTGCCTGGTCCCATATCAGGCAGATCGCACCACTGCATGCGCGCCCCCCTGACGCGAGGCGCTTGCCCCGCGACCTGGTTGCGGACACTGCCGCCCCTACCCCGGACTGACGCCTCGAGTGAACCGCATCCAGGTTACACGCGGGTCACTCGTAACAAAAAGACTCCACATATGCACTCACACATATGCTACGTAGTGTGTGCTAAGTTAATATAGGCATACTGCGTAGCTGATAACAGACATCCACTACCAAACAGACGCCTAAACCCTACGCGTGCGGGCGCGATGCGGGTCGCGACGCAAGCAATCAATGAGCGGCGGTACACTACAATACAAGCCGCTCATACACACATAAACCGTTTCTCCCTCAAACCGCGAACGGCTAGACCTGTGACCGGGGAGAGGGGTTACTAGCACCCTTATACTGTAGGAGTGTCGAGTCGGCATCTCAGTCGCGGGTCGCCACCCGCCAGGCCTCTCTGCGGAGTCTCACCTGGCGGTGACAGACCGCCGAGATGTCGTGAAGAAAGCGACGCTATGGAATAGCGTCGTGGCGCGCCTACAGTAAAACACATAGCAATCACTCACACGGACGCGTTAAAATTACGCGTCCGACGAACAAACCACAGGCCGAACTAGGCCAATCTAGTGACGGGCCCACAGTAGTGGGTCACTGTATGGCCTCCGCGGGCAGGGGGCGAAGCCCCGATCCCGCTCGCCACGCCCCCTTACGGGGACGTAGCGACATCCACCGAGTTCTGCTAATGACAATGCGTGGAGCACCGTTATCCCCTGTTGATGAGGAAACGGCCGCGTCCGGCTAATGCAAAATAGTACAGTACCCACCTAGTCTTATCGTCATGCAGACCTCAGTCCAATGTGTTTATGCTTATACCACTAAGTATTTGTAAGTCAGCTCAGCTTCAAAAATATGATTCTATCGACAAGATTTGGTACTTACTCATAATTTTGATTATCTATAATTTGTGTTCCATAATACTGGTAGGTAGGTACCTAAATGTTTTTGATGCTGTCTGTACGTACTACACCTGCTGAAGGGCTCCAGCAGTTACATTTTCTGTGCAGCTGGTCGTTCCATTAGGTAGATACTTTGCAGGAGACTGACAAACTGCAGATATCTCATTCCTACATAGGTTATCTACCGACCTAGCCTGAGTAGTGGTGTTTTGTCCTACTTATTCAGTACTTACACTACCTACCTTCATCAACCAGGGTATTTTTGGGAACTAGCTGGGTACCTCTTTATAGGTATCTTTCTTTTTTTTGGTAGATTATGTGTACCTACCTAGGTACTATTTGGGTTGCATTTTTGGTAATTAGCGATTTGCAGGTAGACGAAGTGACGAAGGTAAACTTTCTATTACAGGTAGGTAAGTATAGGTAACTGTACTGTATTGTATTGCATTAACACCCACCAAACCACAAATTGATGATCTATGAAAGTCATCTAATTCAGTATCAAGGGATGCCAAGTTGTTGCAAATTAACACATGGGTAATATTAGGTACCCCTAAGGTAATTTGCAACAACTTGATTCAATCATGCTATCTTAACTTCGGAATAGTTTTTCATCTGGGCGTAAGTGGAAGTTGATGGGAGTCATTTAAATGTAATTATTTCTGTTATTATTTAACTATCAGTCAGGAAAATGTAAATAAAACGATTCAAGTAAAATCATTGTAGTTTTATTACTCACTGGAATATAATAATTAAAAACCTTTGATCGATTTCGAAATGTTGTACTAGCTTCTTAGTAAAAAAGCCAATGAATAACACATAATCTGACAGTATCAAACGAAGTATTAAAATTAAACTTAGGCATTAAAAAATAGTTCAGCCTTATCAAAAAAAAGATCTTTTCCTTTGTGTCAACAGCACTGTGCTGGTAGTCAGGCGAAGGGCCCACGTCGCTGGGGGAACCTGTTTACAGCCATAAACATCCGAGAGTCGCCCTTCGGTTAAGGAAAACACACACGGGAATGTAGACGCGACGTCACCAACTTGTAGGTACGTCCTACGTAACATAAATAAGTCAACGACGGTACAGTTACACGGAAATACTAATGCAAATCAAAAGACGTCCCGTGCGACGCGCCGGACACTCGGATCGGGAGCAGGGGTACAGGGTAGGGTGTTGGGGTTGCGGGAGGGGGGTTGGGTGTGAGTGCTTAGTTGTCCTCGATCTCCTGTTCTGCCTCCTCGTCGAACTCTGCGTCCTCGTCTGCGGTGGCTTCCTGGTACTGCTGGTACTCGGACACCAAGTCGTTCATGTTGCTCTCCGCCTCGGTGAATTCCATCTCGTCCATGCCCTCGCCGGTGTACCAATGCAAGAAAGCCTTGCGCCTGAACATAGCGGTGAACTGTTCCGAGATGCGCTTGAACAGCTCCTGGATGGCGGTGGAGTTGCCGATGAACGTGGCGGCCATCTTGAGACCACGAGGTGGGATGTCGCACACGGCGGTCTTCACGTTGTTAGGGATCCATTCAACGAAGTATGACGAGTTCTTGTTCTGGATGTTGAGCATCTGCTCGTCAACCTCTTTCATGGACATGCGTCCACGGAAGATGGCGGCCACGGTCAGGTAGCGGCCGTGACGCGGGTCGCATGCCGCCATCATGTTCTTGGCGTCGAACATCTGCTGCGTGAGCTCGGGCACGGTGAGGGCGCGGTACTGTTGGCTGCCGCGAGATGTCAGGGGAGCGAAGCCGGGCATGAAGAAGTGGAGACGTGGGAACGGCACCATGTTGACCGCCAGCTTGCGGAGATCCGCATTCAGCTGGCCAGGGAACCGCAGACACGTCGTCACGCCGGACATGGTGAGCGACACCAGGTGGTTGAGGTCGCCGTACGTGGGTGTGGATAGTTTGAGCGTGCGGAAGCAGATGTCGTATAGTGCCTCATTGTCGATACAGTAGGTCTCGTCTGTGTTTTCTACTAACTGGTGGACTGATAGTGTGGCGTTGTAAGGTTCTACTACTGTGTCTGACACTTTGGGCGAAGGTACAACTGAGTATGTGTTCATAATTCTGTCGGGATATTCCTCTCTGATTTTGGAGATAAGAAGTGTGCCCATTCCGGAACCAGTGCCGCCACCGAGCGAGTGTGTGAGTTGGAATCCTTGAAGGCAGTCGCATGACTCTGCTTCCTTGCGTACGACGTCTAATACTGAATCGACTAGCTCAGCGCCCTCGGTGTAGTGACCCTTCGCCCAGTTGTTACCGGCTCCAGACTGTCCGAACACGAAGTTGTCCGGTCGGAAGATCTGTCCGAAGGGTCCCGAGCGCACAGAGTCCATGGTGCCGGGCTCGAGATCGACGAGGATGGCGCGTGGCACGTACTTGCCGCCGGAGGCTTCATTGTAATAAACGTTGATGCGCTCCAGCTGCAGGTCCGAGTCGCCATGGTAGGCGCCGGTGGGGTCGATGCCGTGCTCGTCGGAGATGATCTCCCAGAACTGAAACAAACCACAAACAATACTTATTAAAATGAACAAAATGTCAATTTGAGACACGATATGTAATTATTGAAGCTCAGTAAGTTGAAAGTTATCGCGCGAGGCGATAATATCTATTAGCACAAGGCAGGGCGTCTGTGCTCAGTGTGTGCGACTGTGCGTAGGATGAGTCACGGTCGCCCCGGCGACGGAGTTCGCAACAAACGACGGCTCCCGAGGCGTTGCCTCGACATTAACATATTTACGAGGCCGACAATATTGATCCAACCCACTACCATAAAGGTACATCAACGATTTAAATCACGTCTTAAACCGATGAATAAGCATAATTGCAGCAAAAACATGGCCGCCCACTTTCGTGTTTATGTCATGTTGCCTTAAAAGAGGAGAGCGTGGAGCAAGTTTCTCGTTTGGTCCGACAGCCTGTCGAACAATAAATCAGGCGGGTCGGAGTTGCTATGTGCACACAGCGCACTCGACGTTCATTTTTAGGACGAATCGAGCATAATTCTTGGTACAAAACACAAGTCATCCATTAACATTGTGGTGATATTTTATCGCGAATCAATTGAGAGGCTTTCTAGGTAAATGAAACTCGGCGAATAGAGAACGGACGATAAGATCGGTTGTTGACTCATTCGTGGCGAGATTATAATGTTAAAGAGAAATATTTTTTAAACAGTACAGTCACGTAGCATGTTTTAATCATGACTGTGCTTTTCAGGAGTTACTAAAGCTAACAATAGGCAGTATTTTCGACTGAAAAAGGACAAGCTTAGCACTTACTCAGCAGTCGGCACGCAATGCATTGCTTCGCCATTTAGGATAGGCTACGATCTAAATAAAATAATTCTAATGAAACGTGCACAGTTCTACCTTGTTTATGAATTTGTTGTTGTAAAGATTATGTTTATCCGTAATATTATATCAATAATCTTTACTATCGCTTCAACAGCACTACAATTTGGAACTTTTCGTGGAAATCTTAAAAATAGTGTGCGTCATATTGGTGGACGTGATGCGATGATACACACCACGACTTCATCATAACAGAATAATGTAGCGCCTTGTTGGTAAGCACATAAGCAGGACACTTCATGTACCTTCAATGAAACGCATAACATCTAACATACTTTGAAATATCAATGATTAAAGCTATATGGTCTTTATAATCTCGTAAATTGAATTTACAACCCATTCGGAACATTTTATAGCCGAAAAGTCAGTCGTTCGATACGTTGATCACGCTACAAGAAGCGGGTCAACGCGGAAGAAGCCGCGGGAATGGCTTAGCTCGTAAAATCACAGACTGGCACGGAGACAGTCGCGTGTCGCCGGCACTTACCATCAGAGACATGCAAATTAATATGAAAGTTTTGAAAAGTACGCCTTATTAGCATTTAGGTAAAACAATGACGGTGAATGTTGAGTTTTCTGGGACTCGTATGTTTTTATGTATTACTCACGCTAAACGCATTTCTATTCATTCAACTAATTGTAATTCATTTCTACAACAAAATACCTACCATACCTACTTATTTCCAAACATAAATACGTACCTACAAGTAAATTCGCCAAGATTGCCAACAAATGCAATGTATTTATATCATACATACTGTTTACAAGTAAATTTGTCAAGATTGCCTGCTACAAATGCAAGTAGGTACCTTTTCTTCAACCAACTCGAATTTCTCAGTCAAAAAAATACTTGAAATTGCTCAAGAACGTATCGTTGCATTTCTCACAAAAGCGCTTGGAAGTGAAAGAAATAAAAGTTCTCCGCTGCACGGTGGCTATTTGAAGAGTTCGGGCATTTTGCCAAAAGCTGGAAAAATCGCTTCCGACATCTCGCACACGTTGAATAAACCGGGATATAGGTACATAGGTAACGTACTGACATTTTACTATCAGATGGAGAGTTCATTGAATGTCTCGTTAACAATGTGTACCTACATAGGTAGGTGTGCCTAGGGATATTAATTTTTTAACTTTGTTTTCGAATCATTTTCTAGAAATTATGATGCTATCGTACTTAGTTATCAGAAGATAATGATATATTTTCAAGAGTACTAACCTACTCAAAATAATCATGATGCATTATTTTAATCATTACAAATATTGTGTCATATTCCAGTCCATAAAACAAGATAGGTAGAACACGTCATTACAAATGATTGATTTTGCACTAATTGACGAACACAATTATTTATTGATCAAGAAGGTAATTTATTCGATTAGAAAAGTCTACATCACTCAAAAAATACCGTAAAGACGTTAATTGGTTGATCGGCAAATTGTCTTTTCAACTAGATCGTTTAAATGCCATCTGAATTAACAAGTTTAATTAAATTACGTTTACAAATCCTATGTAATCATTCAATTAACTTTATTCATTAAATAATTGGACCGTTCACGTGTTTTATCCAATTAATCCTATTAAATTGAATGCTATTATGGCTATCTCAGGCTGGTCTATTGACCATTTGGACGGATTAAAGTTATTTGTTTGTTCAGAGATAATCTTTGAATTAGGTCAATTTTGTTCGCCTTTCCGAGTGTTAAGTAGGTATTTATGTAGGTGTTCAGATTACGTGGGAAGACAAGAAGCTATACTAAGCAGATTCATTTACAGCAGAGACAGCTTGAAATCGGATGTAAATGTTTTGACATGGTCTTTTTTGCTAACTTCGAAACAGGTAGCCTGCCTGCAATTTTTTGGGCGACCATTCACAAATTTACAAGGAAGTCGACAAAAAAAACCAACTTACTTACTATTGTAACTAGAATAGCCTTTACAGGCGTTGCTACAGGAGAGTTTGAAAGTTATCTATCTAATTTTAAGACATCAAAGATACTTCTAAACATCAAAACAGTTCCTGATTGTGAAACACGCCACAGGATAGTTTTCTCGTCGTAAACTTTGTTATACTAACATGTGCTAAGCTGTGCTATTTCGGCTACCGCGGAAGAGCGTCGGTCATTGAACTTCTACGTCTGCCGCGGTATAAACTAACCTACCTATTTAAATTTCATAATTAACTTTTTGCAGAACGCGCATGAAATTAAAATCTGCAATTACGCGCGAGCTTTTTTATTTGCTGCTATTTTTTTTATGTGATGGAGTAAAAAGAAATCTTGTGAATGTGCGATCATTGTTTACGAATTGAATCATACCTAGGAACATTAGGTACCTACCTAACTTTACTTCAAAATCTCAAATTGATACTTATGTACCTAAATATTCAAATTACAACAGGAATGCGTCAAAAAATATTTTAATACCTACAACAACGTAGCCGATTTTTTTTTTCCTGTCTAAAAAAACGCGCCCGCGGCAGCTGGCGTAACATTTGGCGGATCCCCGAACCAACGGATAGGACTCGAATTTTGAACGTTACAAACGGAGGCCTACGATTGGCCGGCCCTTATCATGGGACGCGGCCGGCCAGCCTTGAGCGGGGATCCAAACATGCGTGCCCTTTATTTATAACGGTTTTTATAGGTAACTGTGGCGCGAAGTAGAGAAAGTTCTATGAACTACGCTTATTGTTATCAATAACCGTTACAACTTACAAGAGTAAGTACAACTAAGTATAGTTGCAAGATAAACTAGATACTATTCAATTCAATTGAATTCCTTTGTTTGAAACCGGCTTGTGGCTTAGTTGGCATGTTCGTTTACCGGTCTATGTGCCCGTCATTCGACATCGATTCAAAACTTGCCAACTTGCCAAGTGCACGACGCCAATGCTGTATTCTTATCAAAAAACATGAAAATAGGTACGCGTAGGTAAATCGATAATCCATATCCTCAGTTGATCCGCCAACCGGCGACTAACACGTGGAAGTAGGCGACAGCAGACTTCCGAAGTTCCTGCCTACGTATCGATCGATAGGTACCAGATAAGTTAGGTGCGGCGGCATTCACCAAAACTCGCCTTTTACATAATATTTACACGATAACTGCTGACGTGACATTATAAACGCGCGAGACTCATGAGAAAATTGACACGATAGTGTAGAACAAAAAGGTCGACGCAAAGTCCGTAATCCACGACCACACCCACTGACTCTAAATATGACAAACACTCGACCACCGTTAATTGAACACAATTTAGACAAAATGAGCGTGAATTAATAAAGGAAACAGTCGTCAATTGTTTCATTTTTCGAGTCGTGGCGTGAGGCCGGCGTCACAAAATGCCGGCCGCTATGCCCCACGTTCGAAATTAGATGTTTGAGAAACAAAAGAATAGCTTACCTTGGCTCCAATCTGGTTACCGCATTGTCCGGCCTGAATATGCACGATTTCCCTCATTTTGTTTTATATGAACTTATTTTACTTAGTAACTATAAAAATTGTTTTTCTGCTCCGCACGCACCACGTACTCTCGTGGTTGCTTGAAGAATAATTTTGTTCCGTTTCGTCCGATCGACCTAAGCTACGGATGCGATAGTGCTGTAGTAAAACCAGTACTGTGATGTATCGATAAAGTTTGTCGCATTGCGACATACTTTTAAAATAGTATTGAGACCTACACGTATGATGATCGTACCTACTAATATTTTTGGCCAATATTTCTTTTATCTATCTATGTTTTTACGAAAAGAAGAACACAGGTTTATTTTTCAGTAGACTACTCCAGTTGTTGATTTTAAAAACTACTAGTAAGGAAAAGGCCTCACTACAAATCGCACATCCGTTTGTCGAGCTCACCTAGCCCCAACACTTTTAGGGTTCCGTATGTCCAAATGAATAAACGGACCCCTTATAGGATCACTGGTGTGTCTGTCTGGCTGGCTGACTGTCCGTCTTTCACAGGCAATTTGCTCCGAATCTAATGAACCGGTTAATTTGAAATTTGGTACACATATGAATTTCTGCGACACAAACACGGACGGGTAACGTAAATAAATGAATTCTGAAGAGAAAAATATAATTCTATAATTATAGATTACAGGAAAACGTTTATGGTCTAAAGGGACTAAGTTTATGGTTTAAAAATAATATGGCAAATCTCTCAATATTGTGCGTGCAAATGCAAATGTAAGTTATTTGCATTTGGAATATATGGTAGATTATTTGTTTTTCAAGTACAGTGTTAAGTTTGTTCTTGAGATAAATACATTCCAACTGCGGAACCCTTCATTGTGCGTGGTCAAACACGCACTTGATTGGTTTTTTATATAGCAGCCGCGTTAATCTGCTTGAAATTTATATTTGGAATGCTTTGCATGCATTACGAAAACTTACAATTAGGTAAAGAGTCAGGGACAATTATTAAAAAAAAAAAACTATTAAATTGTCAAACTCCTGTCAAGTGATTGCCCTTATTAGTCAGCTTATCACAGCTCACAGTTGACATGAATTTGTCAGTTTTTATTGTGTGTTGATTAGCCGACAGCAACATTCCTCCCGATTTTCTTTGTTTTCTTTTTGTTACCCCACTGCCAAAAAGGGTCGTGTTTTATTGTGGGTGACAGCCCAGCTAACACGCCAGAACCCATTATTTTGAAAACCTGAAAAAAAAAAATAACACGACGTCAATAAGTCGTCGTTTGTAATTCCCATGGCTTTCTTGTGTTTCAAAATAAAGGACTAGAAGAGACGATTTAAAGAAAAAATAGAAAATTTCGCCTCAGACTGCTTGACAAGTGATCAGCATGACTGGTATATAAAAACGTTTCAATTGCACATCATCATCTTCATAATTTTAGCTAGGAATTACCCTCTGTACAATCCATTTATTTTTAAGTCTTTACAAACACAAAGATCCCTGGATTCCGTGGCCCGTAGTCCGTACCGTATGCAAGTATTCATTCACCTAAAAAAAAAAAACCATAAAAACTGACAATGAAAAAATGTTTCGTAAACTAGTTAATTCGGAAAATGTCGATATCACGTACTATCGATACGTGGGCAGCCCAGTTTTCCCAGCCGCTTTCCTATTGGTCGGATGACGCCATACCGTTGTCATGGCTGCCAACGTAACAAAAATAATTGGCGTCCCATTTTAGTGATGAATTACATATTTCTTTCATTTTTCAATATATAGAAAGACCATGGTGTATATAATAAAATAATTATAAGTTAATACATCGTTTGTATGCATTAGTTTTGTTATAAGTCATTATTAGAATGCTATATTTTTCGTTCTGAGTCACAGATGTATCTTTTTTTGATGTTGGTATTACTCCTCGGTGCTGGCGATGGCCAATGGCCAATACTGGCGATACTTGGCACGTTATGGCGCCGGCCGGCGAAAAAAGCAAAACAATTAAACAAACACTCCATTAATTATTATTGGTGACCTAATAGGTAATCTTAAACGGTGCCGGTGGTATGTATGCAGAATAGCTACCTATGCGCTAATTAAATATTATTTTCCTCATTATTTCAGTAGGTAACTTCCTTCCTGTTATTTAATTAAACCGTAGATTATAAAGAATGTAAATTCACGCCTGTATTTGCTGAACGGGTAGACAGGCAGCTGCTAAGGCACCCAAGAAACGCTGTAGATTCTTTCACAGCTTAAAAGTTTCTTATTATGTCATCGTTTTTAAGGGGGTTCCGTACCCAAAGGGTACAACGGGTCTGTCCGTCTGTCACCAGACTGTATCTCATCAACCGTGATAGTTAGACAGTTGAAAATTTCACAGATGATGTATTTCTGTTGCCGTTATAACAACAAATACTAAAAAACAGAATAAAATAAATATTTATGGGGGCTCCCATACAACAAACGTGATTAGTTACATATTCACTTTAAAAATAAATAGTTAAATTAAAATAAAACAAAATAATATTTTATTTCTCCCATACAACAAACGTGATTCTTTTGTCGTTTTTATAGATAATGGTACGGAACCCTTCGTGCGCGAGTCCGACTCGCACTTGACCAGTTTTTTTTATTACCTATCACTTTACTTACCATAATAATTTGCCTGTAATTTTATGAGATATTTTATGAACTTCATTGATTTGTCTAAATTACCGCTATTTATCACGCATGAATTGAAAGTAAGTATTGGACAATGTTCAAACAATGTTGCAATAAATCAGCTATCCCGACCCGAGATAGACCTAGGTAGGTAGGTAGGTACTTACCGATTGTGATTATTTTATAGTACCTAGGTATCATGTACCTATTTCAATAGGTATTTATCAGGTATTTACGTATTGTTTATTACCTATGTCATGTGTTCTATTTGTAGAATTTATTTATGTAATAATCTGCAGTTAGTTCCTTTAGGTACGGTTATACGGTCAGCGACAAAAGTCGGTTAAAAATAATTTTGATTAAGTAATAAATTTATGTAATTAATTATTTACTGAAGTAGGTACTTACTTGTTATTATTTTTAATTTTTTACTCATTATTATTCGATAGGTAAGTAAATTTTATTTAATTAAATACCTAACTTAAAGTAATTCTTTTAATTTTTAGCTCCGTTTATAATTTAAAAAACTTAACTGTTAATCGACATTCGTCACTGACTGTACGTAGCGGTTAATACATACTTAGATGATTTTACTTTTTATATTTAACCGACCTCAAGAGATGGAAGAGGTTCTCAATTCGTCTTTTTTTACACGTATCTATGTGTACACGCGAACGTTTACCCATTTTCAGGACAAACCCAAACATTAGCCGACTGAGACATAAAGTTATAGCTTTGCGTTCTCCACACTGCATAACCTAATAGGTAGGTAAATCTTCCATCTGCGTAGACATGGTCACAATGGTAGACCGTGTCTGTCATTAGCGGCCTGGCGATTACAGGCGAAAACTGTCAATCAGCTGATGGTATAAAACTTAATCGTGATCATTAAACTTTACCTAGGTACCTCAAACATTGCCATACGTACTATATTACTTGCTTTAGCCATATAGCCTAATCGTAATTTACTTTGTTGTTACTTATTAAATTGTTAGCTGTTAGCCACCCAACCCAAACACCAAAAATGTAATTACTTAATTAAAATATTAACTAATCAGTTAGACAAAGAAAAAAAAAATGGCGGCCTTATGGCTCGCCTAGACATGTCCGCAATTTCGCGGGTGTGTTCCCGGCTTGATACCCGGGTGCCGCCACACCGCAGTGACGTCACAGACTCCAGCAGGCACACCCGGTCGTTGACATGCACTTTAAAAAATTAAAATACGAATGTTTTTGTAGGTGCTCCTCCATGTTTTTTTTATCACAATAGGAAAAGACACAGGACAGTTGTGAAAGGGTTTTGTTTTAATTTTACAGCTGAAATTAACTGAAATTAACTTGCTGTGTATTTTCGTAAGGGGCTGTCCTGAATTTTTCAATGAGTGAATACAGAAGACGAAATAGTTTTCTGTAGTTACTTACCTCTCGTACCTACCGTAGGTTAATAAGTACCTATTCTCATTCCAACTGGTCGGGAACCCATTAACCTAATCTTACAAGGGATATTTTCTCACTGTAACTTTCTAACTTGTATGCCAATTAAATAAGAAAATAACATCAGCTTGAATTGAATACTATCGGATTTAAAACCCTGTTTAGGAAGGTAAGTATCTTATTTGATTGAACCTAGCTTACCTACTTACGTTCCTGACACCTTACAGTTGGACAATTTCGAGTAATAATAATCGTTAGTATGAAACAGACAGTTGCCAGAATGCCTTCTCTCGATGCGGGGACTGTACTTCGTTAGGTTCAGCTATCCAAAGACAACTTTAATATCTGGCACCATCTGATCACCTTTGGAATTTAACGGTAATGTCTATAACTAAGACAATATAGTCTTAAAGATTACCTTGCTAGATTAGACTGTTCGTTCAGTGCAGTCCGCTGAGTGCGCCGTACGTGTGCGGTGTGTAGAACCGAGCATTTCCTTTTCCTGTTTGTGTGCAATAAATACGGTCAAAAACCGAAACCTCGCAGACGTGATGTGATGGGTATCGACAATAAACAGCAGTCGATGTCGGTAGTATCAATAGAAATACATATTATATCTATGGTATGGTAGTGTCTATTCTGTGAGGTGACACACACGCTTGGCACATGTTTCTAAGGTGGAAACCTCTGGGCAATCGGAAAGTTCCTATAGGTATTGTCGTATGCTAACTTCCTTTTATGTAATGAGCGGAACTTGGCGATACAACTTGAAGTTCCAAGAAAACGAGGCGTGTCTAGTCAAGTCGCCGCGCCCGCGCCGGTTGTAAAAGAATGGAAAATTTTAGGAAAGAACACTGCAACCTTTCGGGAAAAGGGAAGGGAAAGGACTGAGTGGAGTGGAGATATCACGACTACCTATCATAATGAAAAAAGTTGATAGCTCCTGAGGAGATCGGCCAATTTTCTGATGAACTTGTCCAACCGTCATGATGTCTGTTGCTATATAATTCTTAAGCTTGACGCAAAAGGCCCAGCATTATCCGGAATTATCCGGAATAATTAATCCCAGGATTATCCGGCCCCCAAGATACGAACTATAACATTTAGCGTAGGATTATCCGGCCCCCAAGATACGACCTATAATATTTAGCGTAGGATTATCCGGCCCCCAAGATACGAGCTATAATATTTAGCGTAGGATTATCCGGCCCCCAAGATACGAGCTATAATATGATACTAGGCGCCACCTAGTTAGGCAAACACTGTTTACATAATTATAATACATAAGTATGTTAAAAATACAACTTGTTACCGGTATCCGACCAATGGATAGGAAAATGCCTATAACGCAATGTTTTACTTAACACATTTATTCTTATTCTTATCATCTCCTTATCTAGTCCAAAAGTCTAGCCTAGCCTCTAGCACCACCTTCAAAACCCAAAGTTTTATCCACAAAATCAGTCTTCATTTCCGACCACTTCGCCGGACATATTGTCTGTCTCCGAGTGTAAATAGGTTAGTATCGACTATAGGCACAGAGTAGTGCGTCACCGCAGTATGCACACAAAGCTGACCATCTGTTCGGTTCGCACTGGAGATGGACGAATTTCTCCACCCTGTGGCGCCGAATGGTGTCTGGCGTTTGTTTTCAGTTGGATGATGTACATTGAGCTTTTCTTTTGCCTTTCATAAACCTGATTTACAATACGGTGCGGTTTAATTGGCTGTGAGATACCTTATGATGAAGTAACAATAACAGATACACCGTCTAAACAATGTTTATTACGATGCAAATCATTGATTGGCTCAATCAACAGGAAACGTGCATCGTGTAAATAGGGCTTCACAAAATTTTATATAATTCGACAGACAGTTTGTTTTTTTAAGGCTGTTGGAGGCAGTTGTCAGTATCTTACTCTTACAGTCGGTTGATGGTTAATGAAAGTTTATACAAGTTGTCAAAGCACTTAATTTTAAAATCCTGGAACTTGATACCTTCCCATTGATATTTTTTCTTAGCACACAAAATATTTAAAAGCTGTTTATAAACACCTTCAATATTTGATAGGTTAGCCCACACACTTTGCAAAGGCCATGTCCACCATGACTAGCAGTGGCCTATGACAGGCGAACGGAACAAATGATTGATGGCTATTGTCGATCGAACTTATCGATATAAAACAAAACATGAATCCTTTACGAGTCTAAGACCTCATTATATCAACTGGAACTGTATTTTCTTCTCGTTCCTTTTAATAACACTGGCCATTAATCAGCTGCATCCGGTTAGTCTGGATGCTGTCCTAAACGATGTTGAAAAACGAACGTTGTACAAGGTATTTTATTTTTATGAGGTCGTAAAAAAAGACAAACCTTTTTGAATCATTCCAACCAGCCAGCAATGTACACCGAACTCATCTCCTCCACAATGCGTACTATTTCGTAAATCCTCATGAGTCACAACTTTCTACAGCTCAGCAGCTATCGATCATCCAATATGGCGACCGTTCAACGATGTATGTTTGGTAATACCACAGTATAAAGTAATACATAACACCGTGTATGGTAAACATGCTGAAATATTACGAAGTGATATTAAAATCAAGTTTTTATATTTATTTCAGTTGATGTGGGAAGGAAATAAAAACTAAACTATTCATGAAAATGTTATTTTTATAATGGAAATGTAAAAGTTACAGACCTGTAAAATGATGACATTGTTTTACTTTTAGCAAAGTAGCATTCCTTGTTATGACTGTATGCTCAATGAATTATATGCTCACCATACCTATTCATCTATATTGGTATAAGCCTTGGTGCCTTACCTATTTATCTATATTGATATCAGACACTTCCTATCGGCAAAAATGGTTTTTATGGGATGAATTTTCAAAAAACTTTCATTCGTGATCACTTTCGTTATATGTTTATGGAACTCTTGTGCATAATTTTAGAAGTCCCAGACCCAGCGGTTAAGGCTTTGCGTTGTCTGTCAGTGAATCAATCCAATAAATAAGATTACTGTTGGAAAAAAGGAGGTGACCAGTGTTATCTTTGACTATGGTCCTCTATGCGCGCTTTTAAACCGTGGAACAGGGTCTAATATAAATAAAACATGGTGCCCACCTGATGTTATGCGGTAACGGTAAGCGCTGCCATCTACAACTGCAATAGGTACCTCACAGGTCACAACACTCACAACGACCTGCATTTAGGCCGTGATATGCTTTTCAAGCAGTCTTATACGAATACGAATAAGAAATACAGAATGTTTTTACATCATGACTGTATCCCAATTTATTTGTGGTTGGTGCAGTATTACACAACTAAAATGACTTAGTTTTCGTAGGTATATACGTCATTCTCGGGTGACCACTGAAAATCAGCGCTGGGCTGTGGGTCCCCATTACTTAAATATATTTTTCTTTTTTCATTATCTTCTTCTTTACTTATAAGCATTCATCTCAGTATTCACCCTCTGTCTAGCCATATTATCATCTTTCACACAATAAATCTATCGCTTCCTTTGTCTTTCTACACTTAACATTGCAAGCTAACCATTGTTCCCACTGCTGGTAGCCTCCTATATTTTCATGCAGCCATCTATATTCATAGGTACTCAAAACTTTTCAGTTCTCATTTCAATGAAATACCTACATAAACTATAGGGTCCTAATAAATTAATAGGCTTGTACTTCTGCAAACCTCAATTCTTTAAATGCTGTGAAACACGTCCCCAACTCCCCACAAGCCTACATACAACATTGATTGACAGCTAGCTAAGGTCACCCACACGCGAGACTGTGCCATTCAAGCACAATGAATATAACTCAAGTTAAGGTTGTGCAGTCAACCTTACTAGTGATGTCATAGACAAGTCGAGTATTTTTAGAGCCCAGTGTACACACAGTGACACGTTAGATGTCTTTATTATTCATGTTTGTAATAAAGGTAATTAATTGGTTGTTTTGTTAGGGTATTAGTTTTCAATTGTTTAGAACTATAGTAGTATAGATGTTTTGTTACTGTGTGATTTGTGAAATTGTTAGGGCCACTGTTCAAACAAAATCAAAAGCACTTTTCGAACGTTAAAATTATATAAGACAGTCCCCTAAAACGCCCGCCCTTCACCATTTCCTAGTGCTTTAGCTGGGAAGAAGAAGTGGCGCAACAAACTCCACAGCAGCACACCTGTCTATTTAGTTAGAAGATAGACCATGTTACTGTTGATATTATCTTTGGGGTTGCATTAGAGACCATAATTGGAGGACTCAAGACTTTCTAGATTTTATTTCGCCAAAAGGTCCGGTCAAAAATCACTGCTATCGAGTTCTGTGTTCTCGCAACTTGTCTCCCAATTCAACTCAATTCTGGAGGTATCTCGTCAGTGATTTTTCCTGAGAACACATATTATATTTCTGCAGAATAGTATGGCATCCAGCGGCATTGATAGAATAATTAGATAGATATATTCTGTATTGTTTGTTCAACTTAAATTTTTATTTTCATAGAACCTAGGATTCAACATCATCTAGGAATATTAAAGTCATCTCATTGTTAAGGCCAGGGCAGACGAAAGATTTCTTCATGAAATCCACCTACATTACATGGTAAGAATATGAGTCACTTTTAAAAGTTTTACATAAGCAAGTAGTTGTAAAAGTGAAGTTGTCTCACGTTACATCACATAGTCTTTATTTTGACAGCAGTAACACAATACAAGTGAAACCGAGTGTGATTGTGGACAAAAACTGAACTACTCGGGAATCGACGCAAGCGCAGCGTGGGCGTTGCCGTATGGAGTGCAACAAGTTAAAGTCGAGTCAACGATAGCCTTGCTTTTGATTGACATTTTAGGACATGTATCTAGTCGAAAAGGTGGACCCAATTAAAATAACAGCCCGGCTAGAACAGGAGCTGACAGTAGAGATGTCTAACATGTATTATGAACAGCGACTGTCAGAGACAGAGATGTAACTAAGTATAAAATGCCTGAAAAGTGAGTATAGTACGGTGAACGTGAGCATATTGGTATACCTACTTAACTGGGCAGAAATCCAGACTCTTAGTCTGAGGAGGTCCTAATGGACCACCCAAAAGCACCTCAGTATGGAAGTCCTGGCTATTCCTTTTAACTTTTGACAGAAATCCTTTTCCCTTTTGTAAAATTTCAACATTTTGATGATTAAAAAATCAAGTGACTAGCAACAGGAACAGTCTTGCACACGGTAGGTGCGTCACTCATTCATTGAGTCGCCGGCAACAGCCTTGGATTGACGCCTTCAAGTGACACTGCCAGACACCTACGTTGTTAGTGTTGCTAGGCGTTCTAAATTTCTACGAAACACATTAGCTACGAGAAACAAGGCTTTAGTAACTAACAATATTGAAGGATTTTGGACCGCTAAATGTTTGGAGGCTGCCCGACTTAAATGGGACTGGGCAGGACACGTCTGCCGCATGCCGGACAAACTGTGGGCCCAAATAGCACAGAACTGGTGCCCTGAGACAGTGAGGCGGGGTCGCGGCAGACCACGTAGAAGATGGAGGGACGAGCTGGATAGGTTCCATCAAAACTAGAAGGAGAACGCGCGGGCTAGCGAAAGATGGAAGGAGGCTGGGACAACGTAGGCTAGGAAAAAAAAATGTTTTGTTTAAAAAACCCTTATCATAATGAATGTTTGCAGCATAATTTTTGCATAAGTTTGATAGTCATGGAACTCCTTGACGTGGGGTACTCACCACAAGGAGAGTTATGATACTTCACATAACTTGTGAGAGACAGAGGATAATATGTGATGCTTAGTGGCTAAAGACACTAAAGAGTACCTATAATTACTTTTTGATAAAGGGCTGTCCCTAAAGTTTCGCTCATTGTCAAAAAGATGACCAGCTTTTGATTTCCTGTTCCTCTGGTGGTATTAGCTAGGAAAGCACCATTTCAGTCCATTCCCAAATTATTTCAATCAAGCCTTCCACCAGAATTGGAATTTGGAAATAACCAGGCTCTTGACCCAGCAATGTCTGAATTCCATTACAGTTTCGCAAATCTGGCGAGTTACAATCAAATTGTAACGGTGAAAATAATTGATTCGTTTCAAGACTGGCCCATAGAGATGCGTTCCTAATAACGATCATAGACAAAAAGCCTTCTACGCGTCTAGCGGACACTATGTCAAAAAATAAAAGAAACTTTGCAGTTTGAATGTCGAACGGATGGCGTCCGAAACTAGGATTTCCGCCATGACTAAGTATTGAAATTTAAGCATAAATAAGTACCTAATTAATAGCTTACATAAGCGTTCATTATGTTTGAGGTGTTAAAATAACCTGGCGGACAAAGTTCATTCGTTCCCATAGCCAATTGACAGATTTTCGATCGTTATTTTAGATAGAATTTGGTCATAAGCACGTGCGCAAACTATCTCATAAACAGTGTAGGTAATTTTAATCTTTGGTTATCAGCAATCAATCTCTGTACTTCTATGGAAAGCAAGTTAGGAAACTGTGACGTCAGTGTGCGGGGATGTATGGACGTCTGTCCGTTCTGACTTGCAGACTGATTGAGATGCAAGTATAGGTAAACTCAGAGCGTTGCAATTGCAGATGCAAGTTATAAAGTTGCGTACCCCTAGGGTATTGGAGCCTATTTGATATTATTTTACATTTTAATATTATGAAACCATCTTCTTTCTTTTTCATGTGGTTAGGGCTAACCTGGTGTCAGAGTTTTTATTCCGCCCATGGGCCTCTGACTTGCCTTCATATGCCGTCGAGAAATATCTCTCGGGCATGCCGGTTTCCTCACGATCTTTTCGCACCATAGGACCATGGAACAATAGGACTTCCGGTATCAATACATATTTGTAAAAAAACACTTATGCCTTTTCATCAAGATGATTATGATGCCACACACGCTTAATTATATAACGCAGTGACATTTAATTTTTATTATCATAAACTTGTCATAAACAAACAACATACCTACTCATTATTAATTAGTCGAGAAAGTTAATTTAACAGCCATGAAGTTATTCTCTTGAATATAAAATTGTACACAGTAAATAAATAAGAAGTGAAAGTATTTGTAAAGAAAGTAAAAATCTACCAACCTACGTGTATTTTTTATGAAAAACCAAGATAGAGCGCTGCGAAAAATACAGTGAAGCATGCCAAAACTACACCTCCGCTCTGTACATACACGCTCACACGCACACATTTACAATCAAACTACACCTCACTAAGTGCACTCATGTTTACGAAACCGGCCTCACGTCACTGTTACTTGACTGCGCTCTGTCTTAGTTTTTTATTTCGTCTTTGCAGTTCTCGGTGCAAAAATGTTATCTTCTGAAGTGTGCTGTGTTTATTTTAATGAATGGAGCATCCTGCTCTGTATTTGGATAAGGTTAGGTCAAACGAAAGAAGTAGAAATCTTCATCGATCCAATTAAAGTTTTTTTTTTTTTCCATTATTTATTTATCATTTAATCAATAACTAAATTTTTAGACAATATATATATAACACAACTAACTATTTACATAAAACACTAAAACTTAAAGAACTAAGTATAACTAAAGTAAGGCGTCGAAAAATTCCTCCGCATCGCTGTCGGCTGGTAATGAACCCAAGAGACTGGCGGCATTGCCACGTTGAATGGCAATGCTTAGCCTCTGACCAAGGTAAAAGCCAGCCCTTGGGTCACGGGAAGAGTCAAGCAGCCGTTTGGAGATTTCATTAAACAGACTATGAGCATTCGGACCCCACGGCCCTAGGGTTTCAACCCCAAAACGGCTCGAAAATATAATTGTCTATAAGGCTATTATACTTTCGCCGCTTGTGGTTTTCCGCAGCCGCAGCGGCAGCGCCAGCACAGCACGCCGAGCCAGGAAGATGGGATGGCGCAAGAGTATCGACACACGTTGCGTCCCACACTAAAGGCCTACCCATCTTCCATGGGAATAAGGACATGCCGTCCGGTCTTTTGCCATCGTCGCGTGCCAAGCCATTGGGTTCTAATACAGCTGGAACGCCGACGGTGACAAGAGCTCGTCGGATGATGTCATTAATATTAGCGTGCCGCGCTAAGCGACCCGCACTTCGGCTGCAAGACAGGCCGTGGTGTCCGAGGCTGTTGACAACTTCGCCACAGTGACAGCGATGAGGAGTACAACTCTTAGGCGCAGGGAAGCGCGATGCGGAACGTAGTGTCGTCGAACAAAGTTCCTAGGTTCGATGACGGTACTGAATGAAGCCACAGACCCGACTCCCACTTACCCACAGCCAGCAGGCGCGCGCTCCGCAGTAGTAGCAGACGTGTCAAGCAAGTTGTTCTGTACTACTCTGCAGAGCGGCTCATCCCACCGTCTCTGGGAAGATGGATCGTCGGGCGGATCTGAATCCGGGCAAACGAGTCTCCAGGCATCCATAGTCTCGGTGAGGCACGGCACGTCAAAAGTAATCAGTGTGGAGGCAAGGATTTTCCTGATTAATTTCTCAATACCGTGGACCGAGGATATGAATGCCGGTAAACTAATACTAGAAATTTTGCGGACGCCGAGGCCTCCCATACGGATGAGAAGAGTAGCTTGTGCCCTTAAAATGGCCACATTTAGGATCAGAGTTAATGTATGACGGATAATTTGGTCCATTTTGTCTAAAAGATTAGTGTGCTTCCATAAATGCGAAGCGCGAAGGAAATATGTTAATTTAGGGCCGAAACAGCAGTAACGGATTAGGGTTATGGCCGAATGCATGTTAATTTGGAACAATCTTTCCGAAACGTCATTGAAATTTTGAATTTTTTCCTCAATGAAAATGGGAAAGGAATCCTCAAAGATTGGAGATCCAAGGAGACGAAGAGAGCTTTTTTCAATAATTTTGATTTCTGGGGCTATTGCGTTAAATTTGGGAAGTGTCAGATGTCTGTCAGTACTGTCCGCTAAGTATAGTTCACATTTTGAAAGGTTCAGATCAAGGCCAATGGAATGAAGTTCATTTTTTAGGAATCGGAGGTCATTTATAACAGTTTCTACGTCGCCTCCCAAGGTTCCATCATCGAGGTACCAAACATTAAATTTGGAATTTAGCTGCCGAATAATTGGGTGAATGGCAAACTAAAAATCACTGGCCCGAGGGGGTCACCTTGTTGACAGCCAACAGCAGATTCCAGAAGGTTGTCCCGAAACAGTAATTTAGAGGGGTGTCTGTAACATTGCCAAAGGAAACTATAAATTTGAGGTATCTCTTTTTTAGTTTCAGTCAGCAAGGTGTCCCTATTAACAGAATTAAAGGCATTCTTTATGTCAACCTTCAGGATAACCTCTCCTTTCTCGGAATTTAGATAGGTCGACAATGCGTGTACAGCAGCCTCACAGCCCCCTTTGGAGCCGTAGCCTAGCTGAAGGGATTGAAATTTTTTCGAAACATCCTCACCATAAAATTTACAACAAATCTTGGCTGCCATACGACGGTAGGTGGTTCCACGGCAATGGGACGAATACCGCCATCCCTCTTACGTAGGGCGCATAGATTGGCCCCATAAAGAACGTCTATGACGGACTCATTCACCTTGCCGGAGAGCATAAGATTGATCAGAGCCGTAAGCTCCTTCACAAGCGACTCACCATATGACCCGGCACCTGAACAAATGAGGTCCTTAAGGTGCTGAGGACTCAGGCCGTTGAGGCCGCCAGCGGAGCTGCTCCGAAAGGAGCAGACGGCTGTGACCAACTCTCGACCTGTAATGGTGAGGGAGTGATTATCCGGATCAGGGGGGTCGGGAAAGGAAAGACCATCCGCTGGGGCAGGGTGTTTGCTCTCCAGAGCTGCGAGTGTTTCTGGAGAACATGGTGCCACTACATCACTACTAAAGAGAATCCTGGCTGCTCCGCTAATGTCACCTTCCCCTCACTTAGATTCTACCAGATGGGATATACCTCTTGAAGAGGTATATTTCTGTGTCGGGAATTTTGAATCTAAATTAAGAAGAAATATTACAGTTTTCTTTAATTTGTGCGGTTAAGGTCTTTTGGGTTGCCAAATTCTTTTGCACATGTAGAATCCTGTAAGGGAAGGTGAGCAGCTGTTTAATTAATGAATTAATTAAAACTATAGAGCATTATAAGTCTCCTGTCAGTCAGCCTGCATTATTGATACTGACTGGCTATTGTCTTACCACTGATAAGCAAGTCCCGTAAGACTGTCTCGTTGGTCCAGTGGACGCAAGCGCTAACTGCTGAGCATAAGGTTCTGGGTTCGATACCCGGCCCAGGTTGAATAAAGTGTTATTATTGAGTTTTTCTATCTGAAATTTCTCAGTAGTAGCCCGGAGTCTGGATTTATGCCCGGTTGAAGGCAATAGGCTCCCCAACAAGCAAAATAATCCTGGTATGCGATTTTATAATGCTACGTGGACTTATAAAACTCCGATCATAGTTTTGGTGGTTGCTACTGCGCTTTTAACAGCATAAATGCATGCTGTTTATGCTCAAGTACGTTTAATCCTATAATTTGTACTTATATAGGATCATATTTCCTGACAAATATAGGATCAAGACTACTATAAAAGCATGAAACAAGAGTAACTGCACTCAGGAGTAATTACTCCGGTAACTCAGACTTATATGCGCCTGTTGGAGCATGTACCAGGAAGATATGGACTGAGGAGCAATTCTTTTTATTTTTACTTATAACCTCATATAAGCTAATATTTTATGACCAATTTAAGTAAATTAAAGTTAAATTACTGTAAATCATTTATGTTTCTGGTTTGGTTTTACATAAACTTAAAAGTAAGTGTTAATGAATTACATATCCACGTTTTAAAAATAATAAATCACCAAGATTATAACAGCACTCGGTAGGATAAAATGTTCTCTATATCGATTTATCGTATGCCGTTTTAAACCTAGACATACTTATATGGGCATTCCACAGTAAATATAAATCGGAAAAACGGCGAAACTTTTTCGGTTTTGATATAACCCAATATAGAACCAATATACTTATATTGGTACTGTGTCACACTTGGAAATGCTAAAAATACTTATTATAGCACTATGTCATACTTGGAAATGCTCACCAAGAAAATGGCAGCTGCCTTCATAATATTTATTTAATATTAATTAATACTAAAATGTAAATAAGCAAATTTCAAGAGGCGCTTTAATTTTTTGATCAAAAACATTTTAGATTTCACAGAAAATTCACATTCTCATACGAATAAGCTATAAGACTAACAATTTGACAACAATAAGATTTTGTTTTTCTACTAAGATTGACTAATAAATTCTGATTCATATAAATACCTCAAGATATTAAAATATTTTTTTACAAAGCACAACAAGCGATATACTTACTTCGACTGTTCACAATATATTATAGAAGCATTTCTAGGCGCGTATTAATCTCATTTTTGACTATAACTTACTTATATTGAGATTTACAGGAGTAATTGCATTGACGTAACTCAAATACAGGAGCATTAAAGGCGTATATGGCATTTCAGCGGTCTAATATAAATACGTTATAAGTAAAAAAATAAAGTAATAAAAACTAAAACCCAACTACGACTAAAAAGGTATAAACAAGACACCCCAGACAGACAAAATAAAAATCCGGAGTCACACGTAATCTGTTCGATCTGTTCCCTAACACGTGTGACTCCGGATTTTTATTTTGTCTGTCTGGGGTGTCTTGTTTATACCTTTTTAGTCGTAGTTGGGTTTTAGTTTTTATTACTTTAATTTTTTTTAAATTATTTTGGGGTTATAATATATATATTTTTGAAATGTGCTCATTAAGCCCTTTCATTTGATACTCAACATGGTACGATTAAACAATTTTTTTTTTTAGGTCCTGACTTTATATCCTCCAGAGGGCGGCATTTTTAATTCAATGTGACGTCACATAGCCTATAACCAGCGGACGATCAAGACGCTTCCAACGATACCTCATTTGTCGAACTGTGATAAGTGGTTTAGAAGATAGGAGGGAACAGATGAACATACATACATACATACCGGTCAAATTCATAACACTCCTTTTTTCTTCGCCGTAGTCGGGTAAAAAGTAGACTTATAAAGTGGGCCCTTTTCGAGACTTATATGCGGATATAAGTCTCAAATAGTCCTCGATAATAATGGTTCTAGGATAGTTTAAAAACCACTTTTTGCTAGTTTGGTCGCCCCCCATTACATGGGACTTAAACATAACTGGTGAAATGTGGGTGTACCTACTTTAGGTGCACCTCTGCCCTACCCTACGGATATAGGCATACAGGCGTGATGATATGTGTGTATAAGCAAGTCCTATTGCATCTGTTTTCACCAGAAAAGAAGTTGAATGAATAGAAACTCCTAATACAGCCTGTCCAGGTTCAGATTGTGTACAGGTTCTGAACAGTATTGTCATTTAAACCTATTCCAATACAAATCGTCAATTTAGTTCACTAAGCCATACTGTGATGTAACTGAAGGCAATGACGTCTGTTTATTGAAATGACCGCTCGTCGAGACACTTTGGTAATGCATAGTAATGAGATAATAACCAATAATAGTTTACTCTCTGTATCTTACGAGCTATTGTGTAGATGACACAGTTCAGCGGGACTGTAGCAACAAGAACTTGGTGGAGACTGAACATTCTTGCTGTTTAGGTGTTGTGAGGTATGGTAAAGTTAACAAACCTGGGGCCAATTTAATAAAACCGACAGGCGATAGGTGATTTAGTATTTATAACAGCACCTGTAGTGACATTGCGACAATTTTGTCATTTATTGACAAATATCTTTCATTGTCAGTAATTATAAATAGACCCCAGAAGGTGGGACGGTAGCTTTAACTTACAAGTGATAAATTTCGATTGAGGCCCGAACAGAAAAGGACCGGGAATAGACCCTTGTAGCACGCCTCCTTTTATAGAAGTTTGCATAGGTTATTTTAAATATATTCTGAAGTATACCAAAGTAGTTTAATGGGGCCTATTAACTGAACCAATAATTCAGGTGATTTATCTGAATGAAACAACTATCGGTGAGCTGCATTGAACATACCTCCTTCATATGCAACATCAAAAAAAAGTAGGCTAACAGCAACACTATCTGAATCATTAAGTTATTAACTTACGCATGTTCAAACACTTATTTACATGTGTAAACCTTATTTTTTTTAAACCATCGATAATTTCTAGATCAACAATATTGTCTAGATACTGCATAACCGCATGTTTTACTTTGAGTTGAACTGTGACCCATTTGTCACAGAATGTCAGCTTATCTGTGATGTAGTCATTCTATAATAATGCGAGCACTTTATTATGAAAACATTATGACATCTCTATTTTTGTAACAGTTTGCTATAGGTCTACATTTTAAGTTCACCTAGTAGGTTCAGGATAAACAGTAAGTAACTTGGCTTCAGTAGCTCCTTGTTAGAACTTTTTTGGTCTTGGTGCCAATGTTATGATATGACTCTAGGAGAGACTCAAAATTAGAATGCAGCCATGAAATTAGTGTGAAATGAAATGAAATTGTTTATTCTGTAAATAGGATATCAGAATCACTTTTACACGTCATATTTAAAAAAATAAAATAAGCTCGATGAGGTCGGCGTTTCCTATCTGACTACTCTGAGAAGAAAGGCCGAAACAAACTAAGAGGTCCCAGTCTCTTTTAAGGTCCAGACATAATCTTGGTCAGGCCATATGAGGACCATGTAGATTAGAGTCTGAAATGGTCTTTTGAGGAAAGAACCACACAGATTTGAGTGGACCTGTCCAGTCAGTGCAAGCATTTGTCAGTAACCGAGGAGCTCAACTCAGAGCTTAAGGAGCTCAACGACTCGACGAACAATACCAAAGAAAGGACATTTGGGTAGGCCGCTAAAAGTACTCAAACTGCCAGATTAAAACTAAAGAAAGAGAGAAAAGAGATAATAAAAATGATCCACATAGTCCTCACATTCACAATAATTAAAATAAAATAATACTTTACAAAGTAATAATGTCATTTTGTATAAAATATTCAACAATGTCAATTTGTAGGTTTATAAAACTGGTATATTGTAATGATTTTAGATAATAATTAAAATGTCAAGTTCTAAGGTTTTAGCAGAGCGAACAGCTCAATCCCATGCTTTTTTGTCTTCTAAATAATCCGCAATTTTATAGTACCCTTTTTTACAAAGTTTGGTTTTAATACAGCCTTTAAATCGTTTAATGGGTAAATTTCTAATATAAATGGCTCGAACAGCCCTTTTCTGTAAACAAAGATAGTATTAATGTCCGCACAGGTTCCCCAGAGAAGAATTCCATATGACATAAGACTATGAAAATAACTAAAATAAACAATTCTGGCTGTATCTACGTTAGTTATCTGTCTAATTTTTTTAACAGCATAGGCGGCCGAACTAAGCCTTCTTGACAGTTTTTCTATGTAAGTTACCAAATTGATTGGCCAAATAAAGTGGCAGGCATCTAACTTTACCGTCTCATGGTTTAGTTAATCTGCGTTAACACTTTTGAAGGAGTTCCTAGAGATGATGACAGCGGTCAGTGACAGGCTTGTGATAATTGATGATTCTCACAGTTCGCAAAAGTAATGACTAATTATAATTCGATGGACATGTGTTTATTGTTGTTATGACGAAGAGTGGCTATCGTGATGCTATATGAACTGTTTTGCTTAGATTGTCATCGGTGTTGCTAAGACTTTTTTGTAGTTTTGCAGCCTCCTTTGCTTTTTTCCGGTTTCGTTTTTAACTGACGCAACAAAGTGTATGCTTTGACTCAAAATTGTATGCATTCAATTTTTCAAATTCGAACCTGTCAAAATGTTGGCAGGATGCCATTTATTATTACGTTTCGGACAAGATAGAAGACGGTGTATTGTGGCGCAGTCTGAATAAAAAAGAAACAATAGCTGTGTAGCTTAGAATGTAGATACTGGACCATCATTATCATTTATCAATTTATTAGATACCTAGGTATTATCGTAGTCATCTAGTTAGTCTCAGCGAATGGTATTTATAAATAAAAAGACGTTCTACTCAACATTCGATCTTCAAAAACGGCAGTTTTTTGACTTGCGTCCTACTTGCACGTGTCATCTAATAGTGTGCTACGAGTATTAGATGACACGTGGAAGTAGGACGGCATGTGTGTGACGTGTAAAAAGAGAAAAACTTGGCTAATTAGCCAAGTTTAGACGTGCCGCTTGCGGAGCGTGTATAACCTATCTTCCTCCTTTTACATTATAATATCATTGGTCTCAGCCATATTTTTCCACTATTTCGATTTAGAACTAAAGAAGAATTTTATTGGTATTCTTACTAAGTACTTACCTACCAAAAATTATTCAAGACTTCTAAAAATCGAATTGTACGTAGAACCGCAACAAAACCGCAAATAAAATCATTCATTTAAATGCAACAACAACGTAATCGTAATATTCGAATGTCACACAAACCCACATGACATAAGTTGTTTGTTTGTGACGAATGTTATGACATCATCCAGTTATCACCTGACCAATTTAAATTGATACCTCTGGGCCTCCATCTAATTCGTATAATAGTACAAATAGAGGCTATAACGGGAATTGACAGTGGCCACTCAAAATGGCTACGTATGGTGCATTTCTAAATTTAGTCCAAGGCGATGATGTCAGGTGCGTACTTTTTGCTGTTACCAAGTTATTAAATGAATCGTTCACTGTCTTAAATAGGTATTTAAGATAATTGAATGTACCTAACAATGGTGCTGTCCAATGTCCATGTAGGTCGTGATATTTTTGGTCATAGATAAAAGAATATCTTATCTGTAGATTATGTCATGGCTTCCAGAGTTGCTTGTTTGTCGTCTAGTTGTTGATATCATCAGCGGATTACGGCAGTTACCTTCGACGAACTCATTTACTACTTAGAATCTTATATTCATTTGATTCATGATGACGTAAGTCTTGTCCACCTTGATTAATGGAGTTGATAGAAAGAAAACAATCAAATAAATAAAAATCTTTATTATATACATTAAATTATATTGTTGAAAACAATTTTAATCGTAATAAAACTTCGGTTATTGAAGCACTCTGTAATCTTTGTTTGTATGCCCATGTTTGGAGACATTCTAACTTTATCATAAATACATAGAGTATCTATCAGCCTTAGAAATGTTCAGATCTTGCTCTCAACGAGGCCAGGCATGGAATCACTAGGAATGTATATGTATACAATTACATAATATATGCCCGAGAGTCACATAATGTCATATCCGGGATTTTAGTCGTGCGTTCTGTTAAAAGTTAGAAAGCATGTCTTTTCATTCAAAACACATCGTAGGAATCATTAATGTTACTTAAACATAAAGTAACGAGTAAATACAATGGCAATGTACTATATGAGTGCAGCGCGCGCCCTCTAGTGGTGGTCGTCGAGCTCCTGCTCAGCCTCCTCGTCGAACTCAGCGTCCTCGTCGGCGGTAGCCTCCTGGTACTGCTGGTACTCGGACACCAAGTCGTTCATGTTGCTCTCCGCCTCGGTGAACTCCATCTCGTCCATGCCCTCGCCGGTGTACCAATGCAAGAAAGCCTTACGCCTGAACATAGCGGTGAACTGCTCCGAGATGCGCTTGAACAGCTCCTGGATGGCGGTGGAGTTGCCGATGAACGTGGCGGCCATCTTGAGACCACGAGGTGGGATGTCGCACACGGCGGTCTTCACGTTGTTAGGGATCCATTCCACGAAGTATGACGAGTTCTTGTTCTGGATGTTGAGCATCTGCTCGTCAACCTCCTTCATGGACATACGTCCACGGAAGATAGCGGCCACTGTCAGGTAGCGGCCGTGACGCGGGTCGCATGCCGCCATCATGTTCTTGGCGTCGAACATCTGCTGCGTGAGCTCGGGCACGGTGAGGGCACGGTATTGTCTGCTTCCGCGGGATGTGAGGGGAGCGAAGCCGGGCATGAAGAAGTGGAGACGTGGGAAGGGAACCATGTTAACGGCAAGTTTCCGGAGATCAGCGTTCAACTGACCGGGGAACCTGAGGCAGGTGGTGACGCCGGACATTGTGAGGGAGACCAAGTGGTTGAGATCGCCGTAGGTGGGTGTGGACAGTTTGAGCGTGCGGAAGCAGATGTCATAAAGGGCCTCGTTGTCGATACAGTAGGTTTCGTCTGTGTTTTCTACGAGCTGGTGAACTGAGAGAGTCGCATTGTAGGGTTCGACGACGGTGTCTGATACTTTGGGTGAGGGGACGACTGAGTATGTGTTCATGATTCTGTCGGGGTACTCTTCACGGATCTTTGAGATGAGGAGTGTACCCATACCGGAACCAGTACCACCGCCAAGTGAGTGTGTGAGCTGGAAGCCCTGTAGGCAATCGCAGGATTCGGATTCTTTGCGTACAACGTCAAGAACTGAGTCGACTAGCTCGGCGCCCTCTGTGTAGTGACCCTTCGCCCAGTTGTTACCGGCTCCCGACTGTCCGAACACGAAGTTGTCCGGTCGGAAGATCTGTCCGAAGGGTCCTGAGCGCACCGAGTCCATGGTGCCGGGTTCGAGATCAACGAGGATGGCGCGCGGCACGTACTTGCCGCCGGAGGCCTCATTGTAGTAAACGTTGATGCGCTCCAGCTGCAGGTCCGAGTCGCCATGGTAGGCGCCGGTGGGGTCGATGCCGTGCTCGTCAGAGATGATCTCCCAGAACTGGAACAAAAGTATTACCGTTAGCGGAACGAAAGCAGTGGTGTAGTGAGCGCGGTATAGAATGCAGTCAATTAAGATGCCTACACGAAAGCTCTTGGCGGACTATTTGTAAGTGCGCCCGGTGCGCCAACGCTACTTTCCAACCGGTTCTAGGTCGTGTTAATATCACGGGAGAGTCGTCCCTAGCGAGTTCCGTTCGAGTTTCAATGGACACTTTCGTGATTCTATTCAAATATAGTTTTCTAAAGGTTATAAAGCTCAATGAACCGTCGTAAAAGGTAGACAGGATACATAATACATCATTAATGAACGCTCAACTTCGGGAAGGGTTACGCAAGACAATGGCATGAGTTATGACGGCGGCACAATAGCTCGCCTCGACGACGGCCGACGCCCACGCCTCCCGTATTTGGTTTATCTCGCCGTATAAGCGGAGAATGTCTTAAACGACTCGGCTTATTAGCATTCAATTTTTCGATGCCCCTTGAAATCTGCGACCTGATTTCAGGGCTGACGGCCATATGGTCGCCGAATTTTCGCAATGAAACAATTACTGTACTTATGTTTATTTTCAAGAATTAAACTACGTAATATACCCGTAGTTGCGGATACATGCAATTATCTAACGTAATCGCCACGCCAACCAATTTGGTGATCAGAAGTCGGAACCAAGTTTTGGGAGTCGTTGTCGGAACTTGTCTCGCGCGTTAAACTGAACTTTACGATCGTTCTCTAAAAGCTTACCGCATCGTAAATAAATTTTTCAACGCTTACGTAATTTGTTAAACTGCTGGTGAAAATAATTAGCGGCACAAGGCTGTATGAAGCGATCGTTGTCGTGTTGTTAGTACATTAAAATTCAGCGGCGTGTGCGCGCCGATCCTAGTGATGTCATCCGCGAGTGGGTACAACTCGACATGTTCATATATGGTAATATGACTAAGATGGCTGCCTTTTTGGTTCAGGGTTTAACTTCGACTCTTGTTTATTTAGTGTAGATGTTTAAATTAACGCAAGACCTTATGAGGCGATCGGTATTTTTAGAATGAATCGATTTTCATTTTGGATGTTGATAAAGTGTCTCTGAGTTCTTTGGCATCGCCAAAAAGAGATCAGTGAATTAATTTTAAAGCATTTTATTCTCTAGCTGGATTAAATAATTTAAGTGTCCATTTATGGCATCATAAAACTCTTTATTAGCTTAAATTATTACTGCGGTCACGGACTGACCAATTGTGACTTTTTGGAAAGGTGCCCGATATTTTCCGTCACGAATATAACGTCTACAATTTCTATTCTTGCAAATTAGATTTCGTTTATTCCAAAGAGATACATAATGCTGTCTACAGAAAATAATTACATAAAAATCTCGATAAAAATCCAATCCGCAATACACGTCAATTCATCAAGACTTTCATAGATGACATTGTAATGATTTTTAATAACAGCGAAAAGTGAAAGGCATGTTCGAAAGGCTTGCTTTCTGAGTAACTAGATAGAGCAGGCAAGTCGAAAGTATCGTGTGAACAGACGAAGGGAAACTATGGCGTCTGTGTAATGGTTTCATGGTCGTAATACTATTACCATTGTGTTAGATTTCACCTTACAGTCCGTTCTCGATGTGTCTGACTTTCGCAGTTTTGAACATGATCAATGAGAGTTTTGTCTTTGACTTTTTGCAATGTATCTTGGTGAACAGAAACATGTAATGGTGTATCATTTTCAGTATTTTCGGGCCAGGCATGTAGGTACCTAAATGAACAATTGCATTCTCGAAAGTAATTTTATAAGTACCTTGTTCAATTTATTTTATGTCCGATACACTCGGAATCTAATCAATTTTGAGTTAGACCTTGCGAATTCCAGAGTTCAGTGCTCCAGAATTTAACACAGTTTATTATTGTTAGCTTCATCGCTGACTTCCTGTAGTTAATCCATCCGAGATATGCATACTGGGTGTTATAGTTATATGGTAACGGTACTGCGTATGCAACTCTATGGCGAACCACAGCGACTATGGGCGCTATTTATAAATGGGCATCGACCGGCTGCCGTTGGGGCGTTGAACTCTGTAATCTGTGGCTCCTATTGCCAAACGACTGATAAGATAAGCTCTCTTATGAGTACAATTAGTAATGAGAAAAGCCAGATCTTAATGGTCATCTTAAACGCTTCAGAATGGATTGCTCTCTGACGTTGCGTTGCTGTTTGATTGCATTTTATCGTTCCTATTAACTTTATAATTCGTTGTCTGATAAATTGGAAATTGATCGTGAAATAGCTCTTCGATTATGTACAAAGAATACGTAACCGATTCTACATTAATTTTTGAGTGTTCTCTAGTAACTCTTTTTGTTGAAATATGTTTATTGATGTAGATATATTGTCTTCTTACTTTTCCTACTTCCAAATGATTACTTTTACAATCTTACCTCTCTCTTCTACATAATTTTTGTGTGTGCAAAATTCTCCTAACTGTTTCACTTTAAGCCATATCAATAAATTACTTAAAATGATTCACAGCACAATGATCTTTATAAAAAATCGGCGAACTTCGTCATAGCCAATTTTCTCGGGCAGTGAACGGATGAAATTGTTCGCAACTACCTATCAGATTTTATACAATGCTTACTATACATATACCATTTACTACAACCATGAGTAATATTAAATATTTTGTACTCATTTGTTTTGCGAGGGAGGTTTTTGCTGTAGTAAGCTAGTTCAAGGTTTGCTTACGCATCAGAGTGGCAAAGTTTAGAGCCAATGATGTCATTTATTATGAGAATATAAAAAAAATTGAGCTCATCATCTAACTGTGAAAATGTTAGATGGTATTTCCTTAAACATATCGACACCTGCAATACAAAATACGTTTTCAAAATGGCTTCTCTTCTTTAAGATGTTAACACAGCTGTTTTAAGTTGTCCTATAAGTGTATCTGACTCGCATTCAAATACCAAGACTGCCTGATTCATATTCTGACTAACTAATGACTTACAGACGTAAATAGTCATGAGAGCTTGCTCAATCAATAACAATCTAAGTCTCAATTTGATGAGAACGCTTTGGTGTAACATCGTAAGTTTTTAAAAAGGTTCTTGTTGATAAATACGGGCTATATTTAAGTTTTCTGATGTTGGTAGCTCTTCGTATTGATGTTGCTCTTTATTTTAGGGCGTTAGACGATTTATGTGATCTTGTTTTGGATTCAAAATAAAGGACTGCACACGCGCGGGCGCTGGTTTAGGAATTTGGGTCGTCAGGAAGTTTTAAACATGTGTCACATCAAGATTCGGAGATTGAGAATGCTTTTGCGCTATTGCACTTGCAATCAGGAGAACAGAGTTCTCGTAAGTATTATTTAAGTGATTGAACACTCCGTTTTTCTTATTAATACTTTTATTAGCTCCAAAACTGGCAGACAAAGAATACTTGGAAAACACTCACTGGAGCGTAGACGATCATTTACTGTTAAATACGATGCGGAATCGTTTCATCTAACATCGTCTTGATTTAATTAAAAACACGAGAGATTGATGACTTAGGACTGACCTTAATTTGTCACAATCACTTGTTTTGCTCAATAAGCTGACACAGCTTGAATATCAATATTTCTGCTGGGGAGTTTGTTGCGTCTTCTTCCCAGTTAAAGCACCAGGAAGTGGTGAAGTGTGGGCGTTTGGGGGACTGTTTCTTGTAATTTTGACGTTCTGGTTTTCAGCCTAGTTTGAATAAATGACTTTTGATTTGAATAAGAATTGGAACGAAGCCAATGAGGGTGGAAAAAATATGTGAGAAGTAAGTTTGCAACCATAGACGCGTTAGACTATCGTATAGTTTGTTATTCATGCACAACGGTGAACAGCGGTCGTTTCTCTGTAGTATTTGAAAAAGAAAGTATTTTAATTACTGCTCATTTGCCAGGTAAGTTGCTAAGTTGTATCTAGGACGTCAACTTATCGGATATCGACTGTCGGATTTGAAAGATAATATGGCAAAAATGACCTTGTGAAGGCCGCAGGAATCCGCTGGATGCGGGAAGCACAGAACCGGTCTATGTCCAGGAGTTGAAGTCTTTCGGCTGAAATGATGATGATGGCAAAAATGTTGATACGGCGACACGGTTATCCAGCTTTTGCTGACATTTTAGATACATTGTCATCTGATATAATCTGTTATGTGTGAACTAGTGTCTATGATACAAGTATTCCTGTATTATCTCTGAATCCAAATCTGTCGAAACGAATAATAGTGCAATCATGGCCTGCAATTTTGTCATTATTGTTATTCCAACGTCAATTTATAGTTCCTTCTCAAGACGATTCAATCAAGTCTTGAATTATACGACCATAAAACGGATACAAGCAATGGAGAAAGGAGATCTCCAATCAACTTCATTTACCATCTGTCAAATGGTAATGAAAATCTTTCTTTATGACTGACATTTACCATAGAGATTATATAGGATTTATGTCTGCAAAACAAGTCTGTTATAGTCAAAACAAATATATTATTTAGATTAATCCGAGGATCATTGGATTCTCAACCAGTTTCATATGTGGAATATCCTTAGTTTGAGTATTGACCAATGAAATTGTACCACATACTATGGTGACGTCAAGAATGTCTTCGCTTATTTTATTTTGAATGTCATTTATTCAAATATGTACCTACGTGCTCACCTACTAAATTAAGCACGAACTTTCTAGAAACTTTAAATCAAAATCAATACTCGGTTTGTTGATTAAATGTGTCCAGAAAAACATAGAATAGGTACTTTTACTTATTACCAAATTCATTCATAGTCTAAGCAAGTTTTACGTGCTACATTTGAAAAAACTGTCTGCAAAATTCATGCGAGACATTTTTTGTGTCTTTAAGATTTAAATCTCATGTCATTGTCTTTTGTTGACCTTCTGATAAAAAAATATTATCTATCTACATAATTATTCTACATCACACATAATTTTATTTATACATTTTATTGGTAACTTACAGTTTTTGAGCATGCGTGTTAGGGGATGACAGTGATGCCCTCCTTACCGGTGCGTTCGAGCGCGAAAAATAACCGTTCTGTCATTAACTATTCCCGAATTATGAACGGAACTATGCAAGAATACAACATTGTACCGGTCGACCTAGTTTTGTATGAAAAATCTCTTTAAAATACCACTTCTTGCTATAATATAATTAAAGAATACTGTAAACAGCGAACTAACATTACTCTAAGTACGATTCAAATGGTATTTCTAGCGGATTCCATGGATATAGAGGCCGTTAACAACGGTTCCCGTACTGGTGAGTCTAAAATGAAACCAACAGTGGGAATACATACCTTAGCTCCAATCTGGTTTCCGCACTGGCCGGCCTGGAGGTGCACGATTTCCCTCATGTTTGATTATTAAAAAATACTTTGTTTTCAATAAATAACTTAATACACTATACGCGACTCTCGCACTACACTACTCGCAGATTTGATCAGCCGGTCGGCCCCGTGGGGATTTTTGAGGCTTGCTTCGCCTCCGCGCTGCGGCCGGATCGCGAGCTGTGATTGGTCGATCGCGACAGCACGCTGCCAACTTCACGGTACGCGAGACGCTTATCAATTCAAAAATGGAATCATCCCACATTTCTATGTATGGATATTGTCGCGATTGTATTTGATGGTCGCTCGTTTAGAAACGTCTGTTTTTTATTTGATAAGGTGTGACACCAAAAAGTTGGCATGTCTTTTTTTCAATTATTTTTAATGTTCTTTTGTTTTTGGTTCTCTTTGACATGAATGAGTGCTGGGGTGTGATCATGCGTGTATTTTTGACGGGAACGGGATAGTTTTGTGCGATTGGTTAACATGGCCTGTCGCGGCACCCGGCACCCCTGTTTATTGCCCCTAAACACGTAAACTGTCTGTTTGTTCAATAATAGTTGTCTGTCATGTAACTAAACGTGAACCAGACGTATATATAACTTTATGTTTATTTCATTAATCGGCGAAATGGGGTTTCTTCGTGTTTATTTCATAAGTATTTTGGTGGTCGCAATCAGAATCATAATCCTAACTAATATTATAAATGCGAAAGTGAGTTTGTTTGTTTTTACACGCTAAAACGTCTGAACTGATTTGGGTGGACCATGATGTTCTCCCGGACAAGGACTTAATCTACTTTATATCCTGCATCGCAGAAGAATTTGAGGCAACAGCTCAGCTTGTACAGAATAAAGTAAAGTAAATAAATAAATTACTCAAGAAATCGTAAGGGTATCGTATTACCCAGTTACTGGGTTGTGGAGGTCAAATAGGCAGTCGCTCCATGTAAAATACTGGTATTCAGCTGCATCCGGTTAGACTGGAAACCGACCCCAAGATAGTTGGGAAAAGGCTAGGCAGATTGACTCAAGAAATCGTAAACATATCGGAATTATAACATTACATCACGCTTGTAATCCCCGAAGGCAGCGATGTCCTAAGGCTATACACCCACATTTCGCCAGTTATGTTTAATGTAATAGGGGACGAGCCTATTGCCATCAACCGACCACAAATCCAGATTCCGGACTGCTACTGAGAAATTCCAGATGGAAAAACCCAATAACACGGAGTTGTTTACAATAATAATTCATTCAATAGTTTACTGGGTCAATCAGTACCTACTTGCCCATTATTATCTCATACCAAATGCTTCAGGACGTGATGTGGGCGAGGGAAGACACATGACAACAATAGAACAGTGTTCAATTGTCAGGTCTTGGTAGGATAGGTCAGAGTTCAGGGCCAGATGATTTACTTTCAAGAGAGTACATTCACGGGTACTGTAATCATGGAAGATAGAGCTCTGAATGAATAATAGTGAACACCAAGATCTTCAATTATTTTTGATAGGTAGGTAGTTTAATTTCTCCTGTACCTAGTGGATGTGTAAAGTCATGCAAATCTCACATAATAGTATATGAATAATCCATAATACGTACTTGATCTAAATTCCGTGCAGGAATCGAACACGTAGGTATCGCAGAAGGCGTTAACCGCTGCGCTGCGCCAGTTGAGACGTCAAATATTTTATTTTGGTTTGTAAGTGCTTTCTTTAAAAACATGGATAGAGGGAGAAAGGAGTAAAAGGAGGGATTTAATAAATAAATAGAAAGAGGTAGACGTGAAGACATGATCCTTTTTCGGCAAATTTCATAGAATTCTGTCCAAATGGTGATGATGCGAGGAGTCTGTCCAGGTTTATGGACCAAATGTAATTCATAGCAGTGTGTATTTTGTTATTATTTATTTAGGGTACGATGGGACTGCCCTACGTATTGCGGTTATAAAAGTCCTTAATTAAAATATAACTAAAAAAAGGTGGTCCTTAAATAAGAGTTTTCCCCTCAGCTACTAAAGCAAGCTGCTGCCATTTCTTCTAAGACGCTTTTCCCGACACAAAAGTCTCTGTTTGACTCAAATCAATAAGTTACTTTTTCAAAAAAATCGTCCTGTATGCTGCTGGTCACTGGGGCGAAGCCAGGTGGTGATCAAAATCGGAAACCCCGTTCAACACGACTCAAATAGTTAGGGTTTGGCTACCGCTTTGTGAAAAAAAAACAATTTGTTTATGTATATTAAAGAAGAATCAGAATAGGTACCTATAAAGCTATAAAATAAAACAATGATGTAATAGCTGTTTCTGCGTGTACCTACATCGGTTTTAATGAATATTCATTATTGAATGTGTCAACATTGATTGTCAAACAATGTCTGGTGGCGTCTTATGGCGTGGCTTGTGCCTTAACTACAGAGTAAACTCATCATCATCACAGATTCTCCCTGCATTATTTCAGCGTGCACCTCCCAGCCCTTATGCTAAAGTATTTGATCCTGTAAGCCTTCATCTTTCATTTCAGAGCAGTGGTGGCGGCCCCGACTTACGTGTCTTAGGTTCGAACTTCAAACCCTGCCAGGCCCTTTACTGTGTGTAATTTATTTCATAACCAGTACTCTCAAAACGGTGAAGGATAACATCGTGAGGAATCCGGCATGTCCTAGACCTTTTTAGAAGACATGTTATATCCATCAACCAGCACTGGGCCGTGGTGATTTTTTTTCCACTGCCTCGAAGAGAGGAGGCCTTAGTCCCAGCAGTGGGAACGTTACTGGCAGATCATGCTTGTGCCTTCCTAGCTATATCATCTTTTCTTTGGTCGGCATCTTTTCTTAGAGCCATCCTGTTCTTTTCCTTGGCTCTCATACTGCTTCGCCCCAAAACAAAGGACGACAAAGGCAAGACAAAGGTTTCTTCTCATACAGTCAAGAAAAGAGCATATATATGCATGCACGCTTGCTCACTTAATGCTGGTGTTTTATTTTTTATTTTTGAAGAAGCATCAGCATCAAGAAAATTGAAGCCGTTAGTGTTCTAACGTTTCTGCTTACTCTCAAGGGAAAAAGACGTGAGTTTATCTCTTAATGTACAAGTTTTCCTTTGCCTATGAATATTGAATACACAATATAACATTATACTCACAACATTTATAACATTTTTATGACAAACATCTGTGTCCTGACGATGTCATCCACAACCGTGTTCAAGGCGACATGAGTCAAGTTAGAGAATGCCGTGTTTTACACTTTTGCCTCCATTTGTAAACTGTTTAGTAATCCAATGTGTATGTAATGACTTAATCATATACATAGTAATGGAAGAAAATTGTGGGTAAGTCGTTAAATATGTGTGTTGTTTGATAATTGCATTGGCCCTAGAATAGTGCCTTGCAGAAGTGAAGTAAGTAGAAAACCTATATTTAGTAATGGACTTCTAACTTTCTGGTATTATTTAGTTTATTGGGTTCGTCAGATTAACCACAGGTTCAGACATTTAATTATACTCGAAAGAATTGATGAAACCACTGTTCTAGTGTGAAATATCGTATCAAAAGCTTTAATTACTTTCCGCAAAAAAAAAATAGGTTTCGCGTTTTTTCTTCCACCTCCCTTTAAGTATGTTAATTATTTTTAAGCTGTACCAATATACCCAAGGATTTTACTGCCCGTCCTCATAACATAGGTACTCATTTTGTCTCCTTTTACGACCCATTCGATAAAATGGATCATTAAGTTCCTGGTTACGTTAGCTATCAAAGTTATGCATATGAATAGGACTAAATAGAAACAGTATTTGACCACAAAGATACCGCAAATCGAGTAATACCAATCAACATTATAATAGGCTTCAGATAACGGGAACTAAAGAGGTTGGTTGTAAAAGGAAAAATGAAGATTAATGATGCCTTGAGGAAATACCAGTAGGTGTATGAGATGGATTTAGATTGACAACACCGAATCAAATGAGTTATAATACGTTGTATATGATATCTTAATATGTACTGCCCACGCTGGTATTACGCATGTTGTTGTCAAGTTCAGTTGTGACCAAATAAGTGCAGTAGGTAATAAGGTAGATCAAGTGAATGGAGTTACCGAGCGTTACTTATTAGTAAAACTTACGAGTTACGACACTTACGACTCGTATTCTAAGAGCATTATTTTGTAGTTTTTTTTTTTTTTTAATGAGTTCTCAGATAGGTATCAGTCCGTAAAAATATAAGAACTGATATTGTTAAAATTGCTTCATCGACAAATAGGCACTGCAAACCATAATTCTGCAATCTTTTGTGGTAATCCCTAATCGAGCAAAAAGCGTCATTGGATTTCTCTGAAAAGTAGTTCTTTGGATAGATTCCAATGGTTGGGAAATTATATACTTTAGGATGACCGATTATACTCCAATGATCTTGATTTTTATGACGTCTTGAGGGCATATAGTTGAAACAGCATAATTTTCACCGATGCAGGAATAAATCCTGCGAACTTATACAGAGAAAGCAGAAAGCAGAGGTTTATAAAATGAATATTTTCGTGGACAGCGATAAAGTTATCGACAACCGATAGAGTCTTGAAACAGAAATACATACTTGTAGCCACCACTACGAAAGCAAGTAAACATGTAACAAAATAATCACCTTAAAAGGGCCAACAATTCTACAATAGCCGTTAAAGGAAAACCCCGTATTTACAACTGAATGTTAGCAAGTTCTAGCTCATGTTAATTATGATGCCAAGGACGCCAGTCATAGCTGGCTCATCGGTCATCGGGTATTTCATAGAAATCGACAGTATTGTGAACTTGTGGTTACACAAGTACTCGAAAATAACTACAAAATAACTTATTTGGGTCATCATTCATAAACAAATGTAGCTGTGATGAGCTGGAATTGTTTTTATTTTAGTTGTAGATGTAACAGGAAAATCGTAAGACTTTAAATATATGCCGCGAATAGCATTAAGGCTCTTATATACTGGCGCGGCTTGTCGCGCGACGCGACACCGCCGCATTGTGGTCCGTGCAGTTTTCTCAGAAATTGTTTTGTTGAAGTCGCGTCGCGCCTGTTTGTGGGAGCCTTTATGTGCTGACTGTGCAGCTGTGAAGTTAAATTGACAAGATTTTACTTAGAGCTGTGTCGCAAACTATACTCCATACACCTCATTATCCTGTTGTCTGTCTGTATGTTATCTTTTAACGCCTAAACCACTGAACGGATTTCGACGAAAGGCAAGGAGATAGATGGCACCCTGGAGAAGGAAATAGGCTACTTTTTGTTTCAAAAATAAGCCTATAGAGGGTGATAGAGAGGATGAAAGTTTGTATAGGAAACCCAGCATTTCTTAAGATATCCAACTTACACGCGGGCGAAGCCGCGGGCGAAAGCTAGTTAGTTATAATCTCGTCTAAAATATAACGTGGAACCTCCAGTGTCACCTCTCCTGCCTCCGCATCCATTTCATCACTAGATATTGCACTAATAGAGAAATTTCTAACATGAACCTTTTTCACCGCAAAAGTTCTCAGGCTCAGAAACTTCGCAGGTCATCGTCCCGTCCTGCGTTGCGCCAAAGTTCATCTAGGCCGGAAGTATTGATTCTGTTGCAGCGCGGAACACACCACAGAGCGTAGAACATGTTTGTCTATGGTGCAATGTGCTTTATGCGCATATCTGTTTTGCAATGGAGACTGCAATTAGGCTGGTTGATGACCTAGATGTATATTATAAAGTTTGTTAAATCTAGTCTGCGTTACGTTATACAATCTAACTAATATTATAAACGCGAAAGTTTGTAAGTATAAAAACTGCTGAATGGATTTGGATGAAATTTGGCAAACAGATAGTTTATAACCTGGATTAACACATAGGATACTTTTTATCCCGATATTCCCACGGGATCGTCACTTACGCGGGTGAAACCGCGGGGCGCAGCTAGTATTTTCATATAAAAAAGTGTCCACGGAGTTTCTTGCCCGTTCTTCTCCATAGGAACAAAAAAAAACACATGAGTTCTTTAGCTAGGCTTTGTAATGGCAACAGCTTCATCTTTCTGAATAACCGACTCCTTTGACAATTTGAAAGTGCCTGAACCAAATTGGTTTTTAATTGAAATAAATGCTTTGAGTTTGAGTTGAGTTTGTCTAAGTTCGCTTCTGTACATGTGTGCTTAAAGTATTAAATAAATCCTTTACTAATCGATATAATATTGACCTACTGGGGAAGGACACCTATGTCCTTCAAACAGATATACCGGGAGAGTATCGGGATAGAAAGTATCCTAATACTTTCTATCCCGATATTCTCATGGGCTCGAGACTTATGCGGTTAAAACCGGGGCACAGCTAGTAAATAAATAATAAGTAGCTCATTATGACTTAAGACTTCACAGAGCTATTTCATAGGTACTTAGTGTGCTTTATGTCCTAGAGATAATTACATAATGAGTAGGTACTTACCTATTGCTATTACTCGTATTTCTATCTATGCTCTAACAAACTAAGGTTCTTCGTGAATACACCAACTTAAACAGAGGGTTATTTGTGGTCCATGGTTATTATCAATAGTTATAGGTTGACAATTTTTCACACCATAGACAATTAATTATCACCTATTAACACATTCATGCTAAAATTGACAAATGTCGATATTTGGAAGAGTTGTGCAATGATATTTTACAGAATGTTATCAATATGCTGGAACAACACCATCTATTTAAGACGAAATTGAGTATGTTCCAACAAAAACAGTAAGCTTCATATAACTTGCCTAACTCTAGAGAACTTTGTCGGAAGATGAGTTAAAAGAGAAACGGTTCAAAACAATAAGATGCGGAGTTTCAAACATGAAGTTGAAAATGTTTATTCATGACAAGAACAGACACAGAACTTTAGCTTTAGCTTATTTTCTATTATGTAAAGGATTTGTCTGCCTCGTCGGTCTAGTGGTCGCAAGCGCTACTGAGCTAGATTGGCCTTGATGGGTTTGATTCCCAGGTCGGGCAATGTTATTGGGTTTTTCCATCTGGAATATCTCAGTAGCCCGTCTGGATTTGTGCCCGGTTGATGGCAATAGGCTTGCCCCCGATTACATGGTACTTATACATAATTGGCGAAATGTATACTAAGTATAGATACACCTCCTGCCCAACACTTCGGGGAAACAATGCATAATGTTTTCCTATGTAAATATACCCCAAAATTGAGGTTAAGCCAGACGCGGTATCGATCTACCTGCGCCAGTCTAGCACAAAACGGGAACGCTATAAGATCTAAGTGACCTAACAGTCTAACACGGCTCAGACTGAAGTAACATAATGCGTCAAAATAAAGGAAATGCAGGCGAATGGAGTTGGCAAACCACGTGTGGGTTTATTACAAGACTGTATATAGGAAAATTCAGCCGATCAGAGGACAAGTGACAATCGCTTCGAAAGCGTTTCGTATTTCTACAACGACTTTGACATAGGTACCTCAGCTTTTCGATAGCTTATTATGTCAGTTCTATATTTTTTTTCCTTTTCATTATCTTTATCTCTGATAGAGTGTCACTTTGTCTAGGGCCTCTGTTGTGTAAAAATGTCACCGTAAAAACTGTGGTGACCTGAGCTTGAAGTGAGCCTCCTGAAGCTAGGGATTGACACTATTGACAGCTTACTTGTAGTAAGCTCACTAATTAACAAAAGTTTTCACATTTTTAGAGAATAGATCAGTGGCTCAGCCAGTAAAGATTCAATCCGGAGGGCATAAGCAAGTGACAATCGCTTTCAAAGGATTTCGTATTTCTGCAACACTTTTCAACGAGATTGAAGCTTTTCGGTAGCTAATGTCAGTCCTTTACATTTTTTACTTTTCCATCATCAGTATCGCTGATAAAATGTCACTATAGTTAGGCAGACATGTTGAATGGTTGTGCAGACGTTTTCGTGGTCTTCTTAGCTTCCAAGGGGAGGAAACTTTAAGACTACAGACAGACTACATTAAGCTTTACAAATCAATAATAGTCTTATTAGAATAGGAAATATGTCGCGGCCTTTAATTCATAGAAAATTCAGTAGCTATGGTTTTTGTTTATGGCTGACTAAACAAAATGGCGGTTAATCGCCTTACCTAATCGTTAATATTGTGTTTGGTAAACTACGGTGTTTGTTGACAAAAACAAGTTAATTGAAACACAGCTCATTTACTATTCATTTATTCAAATTATTAGGTTCAGTGAATAATTCTTGCTTTACCACTGCCATAAAGCTATAAAAAAAATAAGTTCCTACCTGAGGTTATTGATAATGTAAAATGTTATTTGGTATTTTGGTGACCAAAGATTTAAATCGTAGATTCGCCCTGTCGCGTCAAATGATTGCCGCGCTTCAGTTTCGTTTTGATACCTCTACACACACAATGTTGCAGAGATTTTAATTGATTGTCATGGAAACTTTTCAGTGTCGACAGTTTCGCGCTACTTACGGTTACTTACTACTACGGTGAGGGCAAATCTAACAATTTAAATCTTTAGTATTATCGATGTTATTTTGTACGTATGTAAGGTTGAACCTACAACATAATAATACTTCCAATACAATACCTACATATTATTGGCTCCGAGTTTGAGTCATTTCGCGAGTTACAAGAAGAGATGATGCGATGCAGGGAGCTAAACCACAGGACTGCTGAAAAATTACTGAATTTATTGAGTAATTCTCAAAAATAGCTCGTAATGTCTAAACAACTCACAGAGGTTGTCCAACATAATAAAGACAAATAATTATTCATAATTTGTCTCACACATTTAGCGCGAAAATGAGTCATAGACAATAGAACATGTCGTCTTTTACCTCAGATATTATTTCAATAAGCATAATATTTATACAGCCAATATTTTCAGGATATGTAAAGAATATTTTCTACGGCATGAAATTAAAATTAAATATTTAAAGTCAACTTCAGAGTTGTTTTGGACAGAAATCTGACGTAATTTAAATTATTGTGAAGTAAGTATTGATAGTCGTAATGCTTTTATCATAATATTCGTAGAAAAAAGACTCAGCTGAAGGATTAAGGAATAATATTAAATAATTAATGCATATTTAAATTTACCACTGTGTAGATCCGTGATGACTTGATGGTGAACTTAAAGATCCAAGAAAAACTATAAGGCTTGCTATGCCAGCCTCAACCGCAAATCTTTTTTCTCCGACGATTAACATATTTTTCCTATAGGCTGTGATCCATCCAACACAACATTATTATTTTAATCGATCAAAAAATAATGAGGAAATTTGATTTATTCCTGACACCTGTTACAACCCAGTTTAACAGCTCATTACGTGACTTCACCCATACAAATAGGTACCTGCCTAAGTACCTATATTAAATGCCCATAGGTCATCATTTTACCTGTTACCAGCTGGTTCTGTTTAGAATTATGTCAGTCGCTACATACTTCAAATTATTATGGCTGATTTGCACATCGACAAAGCCATACGCCGTACTGAAGACTTGACAAATTTTTGGGTATTTGATTGTAAAAATTCGTACTGTCTTCGGCTTAAAGAGGAAGAAAAACAGTTTTGGCCCTCTCCTCTGCTACACAAAACATCTTTCTCAAATCGCTTATTCTTACAAACACTCATAAACTCACGTCTTCTTCCCATGGGGGTAGGCAGGAACTACAGAACGCCATCTGCTACGAGCTTTACATAATCTTTTTTTCTTCTTTTAGTTATACACCCACTCGTTTCTTTCTGTTCACTCCATAATTCAAGTAAATAAGTAATGTCAACATTATAAGATGAACTAATATAATGTCAAACCGATTCCGGTATCACCATATAAGTGGTCATACTATACATATACCGGTGCCAGATCACCACAGTTCGCGGTAACACCCACCTGATGGGGAAGATTTTCTTAAAGGTGTGTTGCCTTTTAGGAAAATGTAACTGTAGAATTGATTTCTTAAATTAGATTTATGGTAACTGTTCTATAGAAGTCTGTAGGATCGATATACTTATTCCCAAAAATAAACTGATATCCAAATATGCTGCAGTTCTCTAATGGCGGCGACGTGCTTACACGGAGTTTATAAGATCGTAGCAGGTGTGGTTCTGTAGTTTCTGCTTACCCCCATAGGAAGAAGGCGTGAGTTTATCTTTGTATGAATGTATGATATCTAAATCTTTCATCAAGATTTTCTTCGGGCAATGTGGACCGATGACCTGGTGAAGGCCGCAGGTATCCGCTGAATGGGAGAAGCACAGAACCGGTCGAAGTGGCGGTGCTTGGGGGAGGCCTATGTCCAATAGTCGAAATGATTATGATAATCAATTTATGAAAGTAGTACCATTTTTAACAATCTCTCTGGAGTAGGTACCTATCGGTCACAACCAGCCACTTTCTCACTTCTTTTACATTTTCGAAGAGTCTCCACCACTTTTTTTAAACCGCACCATAGACAACAAACGTGGTTTTTTGCATGTATGTCATCTGTGCACATTTTCCTCGTATGTCCAGCTGCTATACAAGGCGGTGTGCCCAATAGCGGGACCTCGTATGGAAGCTTGGCGCTACCAATCTGTATGTAGGACGGCTGATTTGTGTGTGTAATCGCCTTATCAATATTATTATTATTGCAATCATGTATGAGCTTGATTTCATGTGTTATTTTTAAGGCGGTAAGAGAATATTGTGAACTATCTTAACACATTATTACATCGTTCAGATTCTGCAAATAAAGCTCTCATAAGGCTGATGCAGATTGGGGCGTTCCACGCACCAACGCATTGCAAAAATTCGTCCATGAACCAACGCCTGTGACCAACGCACACTACAGGGCGACCGCATTCCTGGCAGGGTTGCGGGAAAGTCCGAAAGGCATACCGGGACCTTGGCAATAGGCAACTGAAGGAACACGGGTGGGTTTAAGTCAGTAAAAGTCTGACACTTTAATGATCTCCTGCTCCGCCCAGAGAGTCATTTGATGATTTACCACCAAAAAAAAAAGGCCGACTGCATTGCACTTTTTGTATGAAAATGCGTTGCGCTGTGGCCCGTTACGACTGTAATGTACGCTTGGCTATAAGTCCACGACATTATCTGACTAGTTGGCCTCAGTCACCAGCTTCTATCTTCCTAGAAGCTGGTGAATTTATCACGTCACGATCGGGTAGGCCGTTATACGAAAGTTGATCTAAGTATTCTAAGTGAAATTACCTGTCGTTGACTGACAGGATTGGTACCTACAAATATTCCTGTGTGTGTGTTAGATTTACCTAGATAAATCTATTACGAAACCTCTAGAAAAAGATAGATTGGTATACAGGATGTCGGAATCGCGAAAAGTGTTCACTTAAATCGACAAAATGTATGGAACAGTTGATTATTTTTTTGCGATTTCAAAGTTGGTCCCATATACAAAGTTTATTATAGATGACACCAAACCACTAGTTTCAAGGATAACGGTGTCTACCCTAACACCCAGTATTACCTGGCTACTTAACCTACCAAGTAGGTACGTACATTCGTATCGCAGAATAAAGTATTAAAAAGTAAAAAACACATACAAGATCTTGAAGGTTCTGAAAGTTCTCTCTTCTCCGTAAGGAAAATACATAAAAAACTTTAATGAAAAAACTTTAATGACTTACACTTTTGTAAACGAAGCTCTTTATAATGCATTTAAGCACAGTCACTTATCAAGAGGTGCATTGTATTGAAAGTGATACGTGTACGTGTAGGGTGAAACAACCTGTTGGCAGCCTTTAATATCATAATATAACATCACGCCTGTAATCCCCAAAAGGTTAGGCAGAAGTGTACCTATTGAACACCCACATTTCGAGCCTATATTGCCATCGACAGGCCACAGATCCAGAGTCCGGACTGTTACTTAGAAATTCCTAATGGAAAAACTCAAAAACACTTTGCAAGACCTGGGCATCGAACTCAGGACCTCAGACTCAGCAGTAGCGCTTGCGACCACTAGACCAACAAGGCAGTTGAGGCTTTAGATATCTATAATCGGTACTTCATTAGTAATTACTTTTACGCGTAAAATATTGCTACTAGTTAGTTTTACTAGCTTTTTTTTACCAGCTTGTTTTTTCTTTGTAATAACTAAGAATTACGATAAAAGTAAATGTTCTCTTTGTAATCTAACTTCTAACTTTAATATTATAAACGCGAAAGTTTGTTAGTATGGATAGATCCAGGATCCATAGTTTGTTACTCTTTCACGCAAAAACGGCTGAATGGATTTGGATGAAATTTGGCAAACAGATAGTTTATAACCTGGATTAACACATAGGATACTTTTTATCCCGATATTCCCACGGGATCGAGACTTACGCGGGTGAAACCGCGGGGCACAGCTAGTAAACTAATAAAGAAGAATTACAATAAAACTAGTATGACATTTTCATTCACGTATTTCCCGCTCTATTTCATTTCCTTTGTAAGTGGTTTGTTGCTATAAATAAAAGGAAGTACTTATTATATCTCGTAATAATTTATTAACGGTAATTTAGGAAACCAAGATGGCGGATGTCGTACAAGGTAACAGCTGCTTGTATTGTTTTTATTATTTAATAGCCATCCTGCCATCATTTCATGGTAGAGGATTATTTATGTAGGTATTTTATGTAAGTACCTACCTAATAAGTTTCTAATGCTACACGGAGGTCAAAATGCCTTTGTTGATCAATTTTCGATGACACTACCACCTTGCTCTAGTGACCGCAAACGCTACTGCTGAGCATGAGTCCTGAGTTCGATTCCCGGGTCGTGCAGTGTTATTGGGTTTTTCCATCAGGATGTTCTCAGTAACAGCCTAGAGTCTGGATTCGTGCCCCGTTGATGGCAATAGGCTCGCCCCGTATGACATGGGATTTAATCATAACTGGCGAAATGTGGGTGTACTATAGGTATACCTCTGCCCAACCCTTCGGGGTACATACAGCCATGATATGGTTATGTTACTACCACATATATATAAAAATAAACAAATGACTACCGACAACACTCCCCTTTACCCTAAAAATATTTCATCCAAAAACGCTCGTTTAAACGCTCAGCGTTTCATGGGAAGCTGGTTTCTGTCCAAGTGTGGCAAACGCAATGATGCAATATATTGCAAGTTGTAGGGACTTGTCACTGGCTTGGCAAGTCGTTGGAACAAGCCACTAGCTTGGCAAGTCGGTAGCTTGGAGATGTATCTTTATATTTGGAGGCAAGGCCCGTTAAATGTGTGTTGTCGATTTCATTTGTTGATAAGCTTAAATTACCTTTTATTAAAGGGTATTTTTCTTTAGGTCAGAGTACTTGCGCAATTTAGTAAATACCTATCCTTAAATGGTAGTGGTCCATATATACCTACTGGCAATTGCTGTAGGATGGACATACATATATATTTTTTTGTATTGTAACGAGTTACTGTAAATATCTGATAATATCTCTGAAAGACTCACCAACAGACGCCCGACGCGACAGCATGAAAAAACATTAAACAAAACATTATTTACCTTATTTCATTAGCAAAATGATACTTAACCCCAATCTTCATTGTACACCTTCCCAGACAGCATAGCATGAGAAAAACCCATCTTCAAAACTTTTATCTACCAAAAACATCGTACCTATAATAAAATAGTACGATCTACCCAAAAATAAATATCGCGTCACAATTCCCACACCTTCTCCATTACCAGCCAAAAAATATTTATTCCCTGCGTGTGCATTACTGATATTAACATTGTAGGTTCTGGGTTTCAACCCCAACGTCCCACCCTAGGGGTGACGTGTCGTGACGTCACCGTCTGACTCACACACCACCCCTTCAATCGATAGGCCTAACCGGGTTTCTTTTGTAACTTCCACCTGTTATACTGCATGTTTGAGACAACTCCAAATACCTACTCGACCCACATGTATGGGACAGTTGATAATTTTTTCGCGATTATGATGTTGGTCCCATGGAGAAAGGTGTTCAGTTTGATGGTCTGTAGTAATACACCCTTAAAATATGACCACACATTTATGATACACGCTATATTGTATTTGTCACCTAGATTAATTAAACCGCTGCGATTCGGACTCGCGCACGAAGGGTTCCTTACCATTATCTATAGAACGGCAAAAAAATCATGTCTGTTTTATGGGAGATTAAATATTTGTTTTATTTTAATTTATTTATTTATTTTTTAAAGTGAATATATAACTAAATATTCTGTGAATATTTCAAGCGTCTATCTGTTGCCGTTATCAATATCGAGAAAAAACGAGCAAAAAAATCACGTTTGTTGTATGGAAAAACCTTAAATATTTATTTTATTCTGTTTTATTAGTATTTGTTGTTATAGCGGCAACAGAAATACATCATCTGTGAAGATTTCAACTGTCTAACTATCACGGTTCATGAGATACAGCCTGGTGACAGACGGACAGACAGACAGCGGAGCCTTAGTAATAGGGTCCCGTTTTACCCTTTGGATACGGAACCCTAAAAATGGCGGTGTTTAAATGTCAGCTGTGTGTTAGATGGATAGTCGTTTCAGGTCAGAGATTTCTGTGATTGATTTTTCTAGCAAAAATATCAATCTGCCTCATCTTTTCCCTATTATGTTGGGGTCGGCTTCCAGTCTAACAGGATGCAGCTGAATACCAATATTTTACATGGAGCGACTGCCTATCTGACCTTCACAATCCAGTTAGGTACTGGGTAGAACGATAGATACCCCTTGGTAAGACTGGTTGTTAGACCACCATTGTTTTCTAAACCTAAGTCAGCCTGAAAACATACAGCCATTATGAACATTCTAAATCTGATTTTCCTTATATCGAGTGAGGTAGGTAGTTGTTTGTCTAAAAACCATCAACAACTAACTACACAAATAAACAATTAATGTTATTTTAATGTTTAATGTATATTTTCGTTCCTCTTTATAAATACATAAATATCATATAAAATATATTATATATACAGGGAGTTAGGGTAGACACCGTTATCCTTGAAACTAGTGGTTTGGTGTCATCTATAATATAATTTTTCTATGGGACCAACTTTGAAAACGCAAAAAAAAACAGCTGTTCCATACATTTTGTCGATTTAGTGAACACAGATTATGGAACAGCTGATTGTTTTCCGCGATTTCAAGGTTTCAAGGATAACGGTGTCTACCCTAACACCCAGTATATAATAATATAAACAATACTATCTTTTCCCCATAGCATTCCCTAGGTATATCTATTTACAAATGATAGGTACCCAATGTCAATATGAAAACAATGCTTGTCAATTTTCCCATGACTAAAATAGTTATCAACTAGGCAATGGGTAACAATCAGAGTTATTACCGCAATAGGATTAGTTGTAATGAAACTATGTATCGAAGTACATAGGTAAGCTTACATCCTTATGAAAAGGCTGTGAAGCAGACATAGCCTAGTGGTGTGAGAGCCGGACTGCCAAGTCATAGGTCTCGAGTTCGGACCCAAGTCACGCACCTCTGAGTTTTCGGATTCATGTGCGTATTGTATAATTATTACTTGCTTGAAAAACGGTAAACGAAAACATCGTGAGGAAGCCGACATGCCAGAGAGATATTTCTCGACGGCATGTGAAGCCAAGTCAAAGGCCTAGGGGCGGCTTTAAAACTCTGACACCAGGTTAGTCACTAACCACACGAAAGTAAGAAGACCCTTATTTATAGAAGAAAGAAAAGATTTATAGAAGAAAGTAATAATAATCTCAGAAGACAAGAGCTCTTCTCCTGAGCGTCGCCCGCAAAACTGATTCACTTATCATTTTCTCTGCTTTCCAATTAAATACAGACAAATCTATCAAGAATTATTTATAAGCTAAATTAATCATAACTCCATAATACGAGCAGTAGGTCGATAACCTTTCGCCTACGACCACCATAACTAGCAGGCAATTATAGAAAACCTCTATGTATAAACAATTTTATTGTTTTTAGTATTTCCCACGGGCCACGATGCATTGTTTTATCCTTTAGAATTTAGGGTTACAGGATCTCTCCTTTAGCAATTATTTACAAGTAAATTACTTGTAAAACAAAATTGATAAATCATGAAGTATCGTGAGGAAACCTGAGAGCCTAGACAAGTGACAATCGCTTCGAAAGCGTTTCGTATTTCTACAACGACTTTCAACAGCATTGACTTGTGCTTTTCGATAGTTTATGTCAGTCTTATACATTTTTGCCTTTTCCATCATCGTTATCGCTGATAGAATGTCACTTTGTCTAGGGCTTCTGGTGTCAGAGTTTTAAAGACTTCGCTTCACATGCCATGGAGAAATGCTCGCACCTTCTGACTTATGAGCCTTTGCGCTGCAGTGGGATAATATTAGGCTGGAATTAATATGGAGTAAAAAGGGTAAAATAAAAACTATTTGATTAACAATAGCTTTGGTCTACATCAATGGGTGTGGGCAGGTTTAGTGCGAAACGAAAACTGGAAAGCAGAAAACAGATGAAATTAATTTTTTTAGGTCGGCTGTTTCGTGATAGTGATCCTAATATAATATATGGCGTGCTAACACATTAACTAATTTTATGGTAACTTACTACCACCACCTCTATTAGCAGTGTGGGCCTGGCTTTATAAGCCTACCCCTATGGCGCTAACTTCCTGTGAGTGTCGTAAAATAACCGTTTTCACTTCAATTTCAGAACAAGGTCAATTACACTGTCAGAAACTAAGCATTTCCAAAAAAAAATGATTTTGAACTGCTAAGGCAAATGAAGTCAAGATCATAGTTATTTCTTGCTTACATCAAGCATATAATAGGTCTTTACCTATGAAATTGCCGTTTTGTATGAAAAAATTTAAACGAATTTTTTTCATGAATTTTTTATTTGTATTAATCGAAGTAATCACCCATGCAATCAATGCATCTTTGCCATCGCAGTGGCAGTTTATTGATGCCCTTCTTAAAGAAATCAGCTGGACGGGAGGCAACAAATTCTTCAAAGGCATTTTGTACTGCCTCTCGGGTATTGAATTTTTTTCCCGCCTAGAAGTTATCCAAATTCTGGAAAAAGTAGTAGTCTGTAGGCGCAAGGTCTGGTGAGTAGGGCGGATGACGGAGAGCTTCCAACCCCAGTTCTTGCAACTTGGAGACCGTCTGCTGTGCAGTATGAGGTCGCGCGTTGTCGTGCAGGAGCAGCGGAGACGAGCGATTGACCAATGCTGGTTGGAGATGCGCCAGCTTCTCCATCATTGTGTTCAGTTCTTCACAGTACACATCTGCAGTAATGCTCACCCCGTTTGGTAAGAAGCTGTGATGAATCACACCGGCGCTAGACCACCAAACAGTGACCATCACTTTTCTAGGGGTAAGTTTTCGTTTAGGGCATTGTTTAGGTGCTGAACCAGGATCCAACCAACTTGCTGAGCGCTTGCGGTTATCAAACAGAATCCATTTTTCATCGCAGGTAACAATGCGGTTCAAAATTCCTTCATTTGTGTGTCTGTTGAGCAGTGCAAGGCACGTCTCGACGCGTACTTCGCGCTGGCGATCATTGTGTTCGTGGGGCACCCATTTGTCAAGCTTTTTTACCTTGCCAATTTGACGCAAATGGACCAATATTGTTTTGACGCTAACGTCGAAAGCTGCTGCTAATTCAGCCGTAGATTGTGTATCATCAGCTTCCACAATCGCCTTTAATTCGTCATTGTCGACCAAAGTCTTCGGACGACCGCGAGGTTCATTTTTCAGGTCGAAATTTCCAGAACGGAAGCGAGCAAACCAATAACAGGTGGTGCGTTGGTTTGTAGTGTTAGCTCCGTAAACGTCGTTGATGTTGCGTGCCGCTTGTGCCGCGTTGCTGCCACGACGGTACTCATATTCCATAATTACTCGAATTTTTAACGTATCCATGATGACGAAAAAGATTGAAATGCGATGAAAATGTAACACTAATCAATAAAGAAATGACTACTTTTGGAAAAAAAAATCCATGTTTTAAAATAAAATTAATTTGAAATTAGAATTCTTAGCCAAACAAAAATTATTTTGATTTGAAATGGCCAGTACTGCAGAACGGCAATTTCATAGGTAAAGACCTAATATTAATCATTAGGCATTAATAAAGGACACCATATTGACATTAGTGCAATCCTATGACATCATATCGATGGAAAGTGCACAGCAGCTCCCAAATCCTGAATGACTGAAACAAAAGAAAATCTTAAAACTGTGACTCTATTATATCTTTTTTTTAAACTCAGAAATCGTCTCAATCTAGAAATCATAAAATTCTAGATTCATCTCTCAATTCAGCTAACATTCAGCCAGGCACAAATTCGTAGCTCGTCGCTGCCATATTAGGCTCGGTATCGATCCGTCGCTCGCAGCGTGGGTGGAGAGACCAACTTACTGCCTGAAGGGAACTCAAATATCAATTAGTTTTATGTACTTTTGCACAGTTTTTTTGCTGTTGCTATGTTATTTTGTGGTTTTATTTGCGATCTCTGTTAGTCTTTGGGTTAATATTTGTTTTTAAAGACAGAAGCATGTTTGTGGACTGGACAGCAACCAGCATGAGCAAATAAAATTAAACTGTCGTGTCCACCAATCCATCAACATGAGTTTACCGCTTTTTCTGCCATCATCTTTTCTCTTGGATCTATGACAATCGTTACTGGTCGTCAAAAGGCCGAAAGTCTGACAACCAGTCTTACCACGGGTTATCATGCTACCCAGTAACTGGGTTGTGGAGGTCAGATAGGCAGTCGCTCCATGTAAAATAGTGGTATTCAGATGCATCCGGTTAGACTGGAAGTCGACACCAACATAGTTTGGAAAAGGCTAGGCAGATTGATTTTTGATGATTGTTTATTAAGCTTTCACGCAAAACGGCTGAACAGATTTAGATGAAATTTAGCACATGGGTAGAAACATGACCTGTAATAGGACATAGGATACTTTTTATCCCGATATCCTCACGGAATCAAGAGTTAGGCATGTGAAACGGCGGGGCGCAGCTAGCATTTAATATTAAACGCAGATCATTATTCAACAACAACTTACTCGTATTAAACCTATTCTTGTTAGTGTGTTTCTTCATGATCCTTTACAATACCATCATTGCCTTTAGAATATCTATCTACATTTAAATGCAATAGCATTATATTCATGATCATAATCTTGTTTATCTAAGAGCTGAGCATCTCAAGTACAATAAGCTCATTACAATAAAGCTGTAAGATATTGTGACTGGTTTCGTGTTCGCGTCGCCATCTTTGCACAGACGGGTGGCGCCATCTGTGTGCTGTGGCTGACTCATCGATTGTGAGTAAGTAATAAATAAATAATGAACTGATTAACTAGTTAACCACGTTTAACTAAGGATAAATGTGCGCATTTATTTATAAGCTATTATTTAATTTTAAAGTAGATACCTACCCAGGTACCACGTGTACTTTTAGTTCAGTAGGTATCATAAAAATAAGACGTCCTAGTGTCTTACTTGTACTTTAAATGATTCTGAAGGAGATTGCGATTGTCACATAAAACATAACCTGTCTAACCCGTTTTGCCCTGCAATTCTCCTGCCCTTATCTCAATTTATTTCGGGTCGGCTTTTTCTTCCATACTATTAGCCGACATCTCGGTAGTGGGTCCTTTCTATCCATAATATCTTTCACACAGTCCATCCATCGTTTCATTGGTCTTCCTCTGCTCTTGTAGCCATCCACATTCATACCTACTCAAACCTTTTCAAAATATACCCCACACCGAAGTTTAACCACACATTTGTAACAAAACAGACCCTGATCGTGATTACTTGTAGGTAACAACAGACCCCGCGCAAGGTCACCGCGGTGGGGTGACACGTGTAAGGGTGAGTCACAACACAACTAGGGCTGTACCTACTTATGCCTGCTGCAACATAGACTACGAACATAGATGTTTATTATATAGGTTCAGTTACAGAGAGTTGTATTGATGATTTTTATGATTATCCTTACTAATATTATAATGCGAAAGTAACTAGCTCTGTCTGTCTGTCTGTCGCGCTTTCACACCAAAACTTCTGAACCAATTAAAATGTGGTACACAGATAGTCTAGAGCAGCATTTCCAAAAGTGGGCGATAACGCCCCCTTGTGGACGCTGCAGGTTATAGTAAAAGTCTCGTTTAGAATGAATGTTTAATCTCGGCTAATATAGCTCACAATAATTAATTTTGAAGTTATAGTGGTTTTTAAGTACCTAGGGGAAAAAATGGGGGCGCAAAAAATATTTTATTCTCTAAGTGGGCAGACAGAGAGAGTAGAGTAGAGAAAATAAGTTTGGGAACCCCTGGTGTAGAGCCTGAGAAAGGACATAGGCTACTTTTTATCGACATACCACGCGGGCGAAGCCGCGGGCGGAAGCTAGTAATTCTATAAATAAATATTTGATACGGTCTCGAATCATAATAAGATCAACATATGATACTGACTAATAACTGGAGGTAGGTAAGAATGAGTGTGGATAAGATCCGTTGTAATACAGATAACTTTCTATAATATCTGTGTAGGTGTAATACGAAGGTAATACTAAATTACTTAACATTTTAAACGACAATTAATCAACCAGTAACCGGAAAAAGCGACGCCATAAACAGCAGACGCCTTTCTTTATATTAATAAAACCGATACTATTTCATTACCGACCCACGTTACAAGTATCAAGATATTTTCATTCACTTCTCCTTGAGTGCAGGCGCCCACTGCGATGACTTCAGCCGGCTCCGAACCTGCTACTGACTCATACTCGTCCGCCTACAGACTACTGTGCCATATGGATGTAGTTTCTTATGTTTTGACTATTTGGTTAGGATGTGGGATATGGGGGGTAGTGGGGTGTAATAGGGGGGTGAGTAAGGTTGGGGTGGAAATGAATTTCAGTTTGGGGTGATTAATTTAATTTTCGACTGTGATTGATTGAGGTTTTAATGCTTGTAGTGCATTGAATCGCAGCTAATTCGAATGCTGTTTTTTTTTTAAATAATTTTGGTACCTACTAGTTTTATCCGTAACTTCGTACTCGTCGACAAACATATCCTATGGCACTCAGCAAAGTGTAGCTTAATTTCTATCAGTGAAAGACATTTCAAGCAAACAAAAATTGTTAAGTGTCGGTTACTGGAAATCGTGTTATGGGTTTTGGATAAGTTTACATAGAAAAATTAAACTCGTACCCTCGAAAAAATTCGTCTGGCTAACTGAATAGTTTTACCAGTCAGTGAAAAAACCGGATTGCGGATAAAAATAGTAGATGAAAGTTAAAAAATAATTGCTAAAAACGTGCAAAAAGCATTGCCGAACAAAGAACAATCAAGTTACATTTTTGAGGCCGAGAAAATTCTGAAAAATTTCTTACGTTTTTTGCTATTTGCAGGTCAATGTCAGTTTGTATCTTGATCTAAAAATGATTCGCGACTGTAACAGATATGTATTTACAGAATTATTATCATTAGAATCTATCTACGTTAGATTTGTTTTTTCACATTTAACAAGCAAATTACGTCAGTATTCCTCTGCCGAACCCTTTTAGGGATCCCATATCTACATAATGGCTATGTCTTCATTAGGGGTCGTTAGTCTGATGTGACAATGGGTTTGGGGTTCTGTAGATTAGCGTAACATGCACTCAGACATGGAGATAAGTGGAATCTTTATTGGACAACGGTTTCTGTGTTGAAGAAGATATGAAGTTTGTAGGTAGAGCTATCAAGTTTGTTACTCTATGCTAAATTTGTGTTTTACTTTCATAGCTGTTACAATTACAATCTCTTGCTAGGTTAAGGCAGATTTATTTTCTATTTTAAAGTTTTATATTGTAAACATCTGCGAAATAACTGCCCGGAGTTTATATTTGTGAACCCGGCTGATGGCAAGCCTCGACCCCACGAAATATTAGATCCCTATGAAATCAGCGTTTTGTATGGGGAATTTTAAAGAAGTTGCATTTTTCATACTAACATTTTCTTAATTTATATAACAACCATGATGTGAACACTAATGTTTTAAAACTTTTATGCACTAATATTTAAAAACTAAGATAACGTATGCCACTTAGATTAACCGAAAAAATAAGTTATGGCTAAGTTAAAAAAAAAATTGTGGTAATTTCTGTTAACAAAATGAGGAGCCATTTTTAAGGTATTTTTTATGTTTGGAAAACTATAAATAATAAGGTTTTTTTAACCAAGCAATTGATGAATATTTTAAATCATAAAAGTGACGAGTTTCTCTATTTGTGAGAAAAAAAACGCCAATTTCATAGGACATACCCAATATTAGCGTACGTTTATTATATCCCTGCCTAACTCTTCGGGGGAGACGCATAATGTTATGTTGTTATGTATTCTATGAAACACGACCATTTCCAAGTTTTATAAGACGTTCCTACTGTCGTTTCATATATAACTGTGTATTCCAGGATGCTGCATTACGCAACCACTTCAAATCATTCCATTACCTTTCCTCACTCGCAGTCGCTAAACTTCACAGTCCATTCAAGTCGATGACAGAGCCGGGTAGGCGTACCAGTTATCACCTTAGTACTTGTAATCCCGTTTGCCCCGACAATACTTACTTTACACGTAATCGTCAACAAGAACCACCAAAACACGTTTATAATGAACCCAAGGCTATCAAAAACAACCGTAGGCGTTCAGTAGGCGATTCTTTCCTATTCCACCTGCCAACATAAGCCTACAGTCCTTGGAGACTTTATCTTTTAAGTGTTAAAGGTCATATTCGTTTGTGATGGCTGTTAAATTTGATGAGGCCATAAAAGTCACTTGTGTTAGCAATGTGTCTCAATTTACGCGGTTGAAAGCTATCAGGAGCGTCTGTCTGTCTGTCGGTCAATGTGATAGACGACGAGTTGGTTATAAAGGTGACTGCATTTAGAATAGTACCTAAACTTAGAATTGGAATAGGAGGTGATGTAAGGAGGTTCGATCTTATAGGAGGTGGTGATGTAAAGAGGTTTGTTCATAGATAATACCTGCACCACCATCGAACCTCGAATGCTTGTAGACCTCTATGGTAAAGGCAACTAAAGCCCCATTTACACGATGCAAGTTTCTTATCTATGGCTTACGATAAAATCGAAGCAATAAATAAACCCTGTTTAGACGGTGCAAATTTTATTGTTGCTTCAGTTTATGTTACCTATGCCAGGGGCAATTAAATTGCACCGTGTAATCAGGCTTAGAAGATTCTGCGAATAGGCAATTGGCAGTGAAGTGTTGTTCGTTGCCGATTGTTAAACGTGGAGATTTTAGAAATATTGCCTAGATTCGATTGTAAGGATACAAAAGTTTACATCAAAGAGATTCTATCTGGAAATGCGTGCCTGTGCTGAATGCCACGCGTTCTTTTTGATGCAACTGGCAGGGACTATATTTCACTAGACAATAAAGTCTGTTTTTTAATTCAATAGACTAATTTGACAGGTGCAAATGTCAAACTCCCAATTGAAAAAACAAACAACAATCACTTGAAAGTCAAATTAGTCTACGGGATTTAAAAAAAGACTTTAAATATTTATATTTTAAATACGGTAATGCATAATCATGTTACCTACATTTAGCTAAACAAGGAAGAATTTGCTTTTATTTTTTACCGACTTCTTCAAAAAGGAGGAGGTTCTCAATTCGTCTGTATGTTTTTTTTTTTTTTTTTGTTTGTATGTTACCCGATTACTCCGCCAATTATGAATCGATTTTGATGATTCTTTTTTTGTTTGGTAGGTCATACTTCAGAGGTGGTCCCATATAAATTTTATTAACTTTGCTTGCGTAGTTTTTGAGTTAGCTTCAATAATTATGTATTTTTCCCACTTAGTGTATGTAGACGATATATTGTTTGACTCCTTCACTGTTATTCACATACCAGGTAGTGGTATTCGAATTTGTGTGGGGTTGGTACCACAACTAAAAAGTGAAAAATAAAAACTTTTTACAAAAAAAAAACAACCGACTTCCAAAAAAAACACTAAAGACGTGAAAAATAACTTTAATTTCGGAAGTCGGTGGCAAAAAACGAAAATTGAAAAGGAAAGACACCGACTTCCGAAATTAAAGTTATTTTTCACGTCTTTAGTGTTTTTTTTGGAAGTCGGTTGTTTTTTTTTTTGTAAAAAGTTTTTATATTTTAACAATTTTACATCCATCTGTCGTAGCCGTTGTTTTTACATAACTTTGCAGAGATAAGTCTGGAGTTCTGGATCCGTCGCATTGCGTACATAAAGATCGTTCGCTATCTTGAAGAAGAATTTGTTTGAAAAATTCCATAATATCAACTCAGAATGTGATGCTAGAAGTGTGCTGAAGATCAACTGCTTCATCTTCATCTTGTTTTCGAATCGATGATACAACATTTGTCTAGTTAACTGGATAATTTAGATCTGTAGGTGGCCACATTCATCGCAGCTTCAGTAGCGTTTTTTACGTCCTCAAATGTGCAGGAGACACATTTGCACTCCAACAAGTGGGCCATCGTTTAGTCAGCAGCACCACAGGAACATGCCAGTAACAGTAATTACTTGCAGTTTTTCTCTCCTTTTTCCAGTTTGTACCTAACACTTATCTACCTATTTTATGTTAACAAATGATTCAATTATTTTAGTAATTAATTCCATCATTCTGATAAATACACAATTGACAACAGAGTTGATGACGTATTACGTTATTTAAATGTCTTTGTATGTACTTATATACATACATATTCTGGGATAACAATCCGTTATTATTTTACACCATTTTATAACCGACTTCTTCAAAAAGGAGGAGGTTCTCAATTCTCAAAGGAAATGGGAGGACGAGATAAAACTTACAGCGGGCCCTCACTGGAGGATAGTGGCTCGTGAGAGAATTCAATGGAAACAGCTATAGGAGGCCTTTGCCAAGAGGCATGCTGGATTGAGAGACATAATAACAACACATCGGAATAAAAACAATTCAGAATAAAGAGGCTAATCTATACTAATATTATAAAGCTGAAGAGTTTGTTTGTTATATAACATCACGTTACGACCAATAGGAGCGGAGCATAAATGAAAAATGTTGCAAAAACGGGAAAAATTATTCCTTTTTGAGAGCTTCCGTTGCGTGCGCTGCGTAAACAATATCATGTATGATGGAATTGTTCCTCTTTAAAAGTTCTAAAAAAAAGTCCGCGACAGCATATGTCTATCTTTTAAGATTGACTCACTATAGCCTTTTTTATGGTAATCAATTTTTTTTCGAAGTTAATGCTATATTTGCGAAGGAGTTTTATCGACATAATATTAATTCTTATTCAAATAAATAGTTTTAACATCAAGGGTATTTATGTAGCAGTAAAATACTTTTTAATTCATTCGAATTGGACATTTAATTTCGAAGATATCACGATATAAAAATGCAATACGCGAACCGTTCGACGCCAGCGGCGGCGCCGCGCCTCCGCGACGTTCCCTACTTTAGAGAGGAGAGGATAAGCACACGGGTAGACATGACCTGGAATACGACAGAGGATACGTTTTATCCCTATATTCCCACGGGATCCACATCTACGCGGGTGAAACCGCGGGGCACAGCTAGTAAATAAATAAATACATGTACATATTACCATACTTTGTTCATATTCTTATAATAATAATCAACCACCCTATTATTGTTCCACTTTAGGCCAAAGGCTTCTTCTCATAAAGAGAAGGCGCGAGCATTGGAGCCCGCGGCGCGTGCTAAAGGCGGATTGGCGATTAAAAAACACAAAAATTGTAAACTTCTTGCTTCATCCCATAGAAATATAAAACTTATATCTATGCTTATTCTTATTCATCCTTACTATTTATATCTTACTAATATTATAAATGTGAAAGTAACTGTCTGTCTGTCTGTCTGTCGCGCTTTCACGTCAAAACTACTGAACCGATTTAAATGAAATTTGGTACACAGATAGTTTAGTGCCTGAGAAAGGACAAAGGCTACTTTTTATAGACATACCACGCCGGCGAAGCCGCGGGCGGAAGCTATTAGAAATATAAAACTTATATCTATGCTTCGATCATTCTTATTCATAAAAGTACACTTCATAGAGCAACCCATTGTAGAATTGTGTCACACTCACAGGTTATAGGTCCAATTAGTTTTAGTCAAAAATATTTCAGTATGATTGCTACATGAAATTGCGACACAATACTTATTTATAATTCTTCCACAAAATGGCTGTTTTCGTGGAACCTGTCGTTTTTACGACTCCCTAAGAAAGAGGGGTGGTTATTTTTGTAATAACATGACGTAGGAGACTATTGTTATTGTGACGTAAGCAACCTTAATTTATTTTTTAATTGAATAAGTTATACAAACGTGTGGCTATTTTCGGAGCTGTTCTTAATTAAAATCTTGGGTTAAGAAGGGCTTAGAAAAGGTATTAGTGTCAAAACAACTTGACACCTCCCTACTTTTTCCGAACGAAACTATTGTAATAATAATTTGTCAACAAGCATTGTGCGCGATGGGGTTTTCCCATATCAACAAAAATAACGAACCTCCACACAAACATTCATCCCCGTATATTTAACCCCTTTTGTCATAGCAAAGAGGTTACTTTATAAAATAACTAATTGAATGCTGGCACTTTTTGGTAAAAATAATTTTATGGATGCCATTCATCATAACGAAAAAATTATAAAAAAGAAAAACTCTAATGGCATTTTCTTTATTTTTAGTTGGAGTGGCCAGAGCATTGAACGAAATTAAAAAGGAGGTTCTAACGGTTAGATTTATTTATATTTTGGTTTAGATATGATATGATTTGAGATTTCTCATCTAATTATATTTTTTCACATTCCCTGTTTTTCTTTTACACAACACAATATAAGTAAGTACTTATCAAGCTTTCAAAACACGTGCTAAAGTTATCCATCTATATTGATCCAAGAAACGAGAAAAAAGGAGCATGAGACATAACTTTGCTTCTCCTAAAGAATAAGATTATCATCGAGCATATTTTGCAGTCAATTGCTTGAATAGGTCACTCGTCGACACTTTGCCTTATTCAGACCATTACGTAATTCTATAAAATATTGTCGCATTGGTGCCTAGTCTTCTCCGGTTGTCATGGCAACCGAACATGCCCGAATACTTACGACTATAACTCGTCCAGTGGGACAGAGATGGCGGATATTGTTGTTCTTGTCGCTCTTAGGGCGTAATGCAGGCATCCCACCCACGGCCTAGGCTAGGCCTGAGAATTGGGCCTAAGCGGTATATAACCTAGATAGATAGGTTGAAAGGCTGGTGGCACTGTTTAACTTAACTAGAGTTTAAACCGTGGTTAAGCGTTGAAAAGGTAGAGTTTTGCTGTTATTTAAAAAGGGCCGTATTTTGAATAAAAGTTATAAAATCAGAGGGTCACTATTTCGTTTGTTAGTTATTCACATTGAAATGTTTATAATTCTGTTTGATCAATTTATAATAAATGGTACCAAACAAACGGAGTCAGTAATAGGGGAACTAATAATTTCCCCTAGCTAATCGCACCTGGCTTTCACTGTACACGACTCTGACCTTGACAGTTGGCTTACACTGGGGTAGGTACAGGTACTTCAGCTTGCAGTTTTCAACCCCAAACACAATAGCGCCGACCCTTCCGGCCGGATCGTTGCAGCAGTTTCTATGTAATAATGTCAGCTTGTGAGTCACGTCAATATTGGAGACTTCCAAATCATTAGTGCGACCTGCTGATATCTAACTAATATTATAAACGCAAAAGTTTGTAAGTATGGATGGATGGATGTTACTCTTTCACGTAAAAACTACAGAATGGATTTGGATGAAATTTGGCAAACAGATAGTTTATAACCTGGATAAACACATAGGATACTTTTTATCCCGATATTCCCACGGGATCGAGACTTATGCGGGTAAAACCGCGGGGCGCAGCTAGTAATCTATAAATATCTCACTTTTAAAACTGAGGTGAAGTGAGTATAAAGGGAGCTGTCATTCCACCGGATTTGACACTATGGACAGTTAAGATCAAGCTTACCACGGATATCTATGAAGCTTACCTTCTTCACATATGTTTTCACGCTGAGAATTTTACAGAATAAATCGGCAGTAGCAGAATAATGAAAAATTTCAGTTGCATGCATGTAACCTGCGAACCAAGTTTACTCATTTACAAACGTTCCAATGGTCTCTCTATTGTGAGTTTTTGACAGATTTTCCATGCAAAATCTGTCAAAAACCTCACAATTGCGAGCCATTGCAACGTTGGTAAATTAGTAGACTTAAGCCCCTGTCATATTTTTCTCTCATAAGATGACAATACGTAATTTTACGAAATGTCAGCGAGTGATACTGCCTAATACACTACGCCCTGGCTGAGCAGGCAGCCCCGCTATTAAACTTGGTGACTGGCTAATATTTTCAAAATTAGCTATGATTATACCTTTTTCCATTTAGAAGTTGCGTAAGTAGAAAGTTAAGAGACTTCGAAAGCACATATTTCACTAATACATCTCTCATCATTCAAAATTCTGAAACAAAAACTAAATGACAGGCTGAATCACTCCAAGGTTCTACTTTTACATAATTAATATACGGCCTCTAATATATAACTTGTCAGTATTTCAAGAGGGACGCCCACACGTCGTTACTGTAACAAACTGTCTTGAAGTAGAATAAACTAGATAATTGGACTTAGAAATAATTTGTAATAGGCCTTTAATTACGGATACATAGAGAAGTAATTTTGAAAGGCATGAAGAACTAGTTGTCTTCAACCCACGTCCATATTATCTATATTACCACGTCCTGATTATTGATTGTATAGGTACCTACCTACGACTCTGTGTCTGTCTGTCGAACTGGCTAGGTTCCGTCCAAACTGGAAGGAGGACACGCGGGCACATTTAAGATCGATGGAGTGGAGGGAGGCCATTCACCAGGAGTGGGCAGCGTAGGACAGAAAAAAGAGAGACCATCTTTGACTAAGCAAAGGAAACTGCACTTCGTGTTGTAAACAAAAGCTTTAGAATATACCTAATGCAACTGAGAAAGAAATCAAATTATTTGTAAATAACGCTTGCTCAAACTCATTTGCAGATCGAAACGTAAAACAAACGCTGGCGGATACAAAAACTACACATAAACATACCTATAAAACAAAGCTCTACATACAAAACAGTAACCCAATTTACGACAAACTTAAACCAATTTATATTCCTTCGATTCAGATTACCATCACGCTAACTTCCGCCATTTTATTCACGTCAAACTGACATTTGCACGACATCACGAACCGAAATCTAAACCACGGTTAGTGCGGTGCCAGCCGCCCTGGAACGAACCAGACTGTATTGATTTCGTGGTATAACGACCCGACAAACACACACACACACACATTCACGATCACACACACATCTACAGCTAACTTGTGTGTTTACAGCTAAGTCTGGGAGTGCATGCGGGTCCTGGATTTTCAGTATAAAGGTTTTATGTTATCTCTGGATGTATATTTTTTTTATCAGGCTAGTACGCAGGTTCATTTGGTATTGATTTTCGCTAGGCCGCCTAGTTGTTACGCAGGAAAGGTTTTCGCGAAAATAGATTCTAATTAACTTTTGCTAACCGCGCAGAGACTTAACTGAGTAGGTTGTAGTTATTGTAGCAAATCACTGAGATAAACCTTATGTTTAGTAGTCAGAAAATACTATAAAATGATAATGCTGTTTGTTACTTTACTTATTATATTATTAGCCATTTGTGTCCCACTACAAGGCGAAAGGCCGCCATTCCCTTCTTCCACATATCCCTATTTACTGCTGTTTGTGGCCAATCCTTGTGAAAAAAATCTAATTCTGTTGTATTTTTTTTGTTTCCCCGAAGGGTTAGGCGTACACCCACATTTCGCCAGTTATTTAATAGGGGGCTAGCCGACGAACGGGTACAAATTCCAGACTCTAGGCTGCTACTGAGAAATTCCAGGTACTCAAAATATTATTTAGATAAAGAAATCATCCACATAGAGAAGAGAGGTCTCTTTCTAAGTTCCTACCAGCATTCCTAATGGCGTTAGCCATGCCATGGTGATACTTAAAACTGGTCACCGCCAAAGACAAATATATTTCTGATTTAAATCTCTTTCAGGAAACTGACATAACTGTCATGAATTAACTCCAAAAGAAAGTTCCACAAATAGTATTTATGAGTCTTGTAACTAAAAAATAAGCAAGCCTTACAGTAGTCGCATAACATGATGTATTATAACATCTGACATCTTGGCTGACAGTACCAACCTCTCGGAAACTGGGTTGGTACCATCTGATGGCCAACTGGCACCACGCGCGCTCATGGTCAAATCAAATAGCGCGCGCTTCCCCTGCTTTCCTGTTACACACTTCCGTCCTTTTTCACGAAATGACTCTCACAGTTTGCTGGAAAGCAAGAGGAAAGATGTTACACATCGAATGGATAGCACAATAAATAACACATCACTGATTGAAATGCCGACTCAGTTGTTTGTTTTGACAAAAAAATCTGCGACCGTTTCACTTATTATTATAATTTGTAGCTTAAACAGGCGGCGCATTGCGGTCTCCGCATGCACTTAGCATTTCAAGTATGCTTTTTATGATCTTACTGAAATTTTATTGCATGTTCCAAAACCGCTAACTCACAAGCATTATTGAACATAACATAACATCACGCCTGTATTCCCCGCAGGGGTAATCAGACAGAGGTGTTTAATATACAGGGTCAAATTATATTATTTAGCGAAACTCCTCAGTAGTAGGTGGGTGCCCGTCTTAAGGAAGAATCTCTGGCTTGCAACCACGAGACCAACGAGACAGTGCATCCACGATATCATCTATTACCTCACGAGTGTCCTGTCCATAAACCATGCAAGACCACTTGTATTACACACGGTAGTGCACTAACTCTATAATAGTCCATTTATGAAGATTTACCACCCGCTATAAGCCGTGGTGACATCAGTCAGTGCATAATATAACATGCCTTGTTTCATCGAAGGGATAGGCAGAGGTGTACCTACCTATATAGTACACCAACATTTCAGCAGTTAGGTTTGACTCCCATGTAATAGAAGGGGCGAGCCTATTGCCGTCAACTGGGCACAAATTCAGACTCCGGAACTGACTGAGAAATTCCAGATGGAAAAATCCAATAAGTCGATCAGTTCTAGTCAGTGCATGTCACTTACAAAGTGCACAGTTGCAGGATTACGACTTATCATAGCTTATATCAGCTGATTTAGAGTAGGTTTATCTGTTAGGGAAATTGGTAGTTGTGTGGCAGTAGACACGTAGGCGACTGAATTGTTTGCAAAGGTAATTATGATGCTTTATTGCATCATATTCTAGGATACATGGAACGAGGAAGACATCTTTGCTGGTTTTCAGACGCAGTAGCCTCTTTTTAATGAGATTGGGAAATGGGTAGGCCAATAGAAGTTTGACCAGTAACGGTACCAATATGACTAAATTATGTATTCTGCCACACCTTTTATTTGATCTTGGGGTAGGTAGAACTTATTTTTCATTAATATTCAGAGGACAAAAATGGGTTGACAAGGATAATCTCGCGAGGAAAGTTTTGAGTATGAATGTGTATGGCTATAAGAGTAGGGGAAGACCAAAGAAACGATGGATGGACTGTGTGAAAGATGATATGGCTAGAAAGGCGGTGACTACTGAGATGACGATTAATAGAGAAGTATGGAAGTCTAAAATACATGATGCGCTGGCCCCAAATAAGGGCAGGAGATTGATAAATCAGGGACAAAAAAATCTGGTTGATCAAACCTTTAAAAATCGATCATGAGCCAGGCGTCTTGTTTACTGAAAAGAAAACAAGCGGAAATACAAAATCCTTTTATCAAAATAAATAAGATAGGTACGTAAATCGAATCAATTGATAATAATCTAAAAATGCGACAAGGTCGAGACGAACTGCCGAAATATAATCGTGACCATATTTCATTCGATTGTCTATGGGCAATCGAGTGTGGTGCCGGCCAGAGACAAGGCATTTTTATTTTTATATATCGTTGCATCATTTCAGGCACTGTTGGTCTTTATTGTTCGTTCTTTAAAATTAGGAGAATTCTCTAATCGTTTTTGACTAGACTCGTAAAATGTTTACGATTTCGTGAATTTTATTACATTTGTAGTTAGTTCAGCATCAGCTTACATTGTTCTGAACCAATTTAGGGCTAATTTATTACACATTATGATTTATGACAATGCCTTATGCTTAATCAAGGCCGATCTAGGAATTTGGAACTTAAATAAACAGGCGTAATTTCCTAAATTACGCAGAGCTATATTTCCCGATTACGTTTTGCTGCGTTACACGAAACCTAAGCCTGTTTAGGCGTAGGTTTTCACTACAGGAGCTCTCTTAATTCAACCTCATCTGTAGATGTTGTATGGTTCATAGCTCTGAAATCCGCACTAGATGACCATGAATGCGTTACAAAGGTTCTTGTTTTTTTTTTATTGAGTTATGGGACTACTCTTGACCTCAATCTCGCCTGATGGAAAGCGATAGATGAGGTCTATGATGGAACGAGCAAGCCCATAAGATCCGTCAAAAAGAACAAGTGCGGCTTCTCGGTCTCAAGGTGGTGTTGGACCGGATTGATATTTGAGTGCAATCCACGAATGTTAGCACGAATGTTTACTCTAACTCTCCTTTTCCCCGTTTGCCAACATAATTTATAATGTTCACAGCTCCTTATATATCTGCCCACATTACAATTACACTACTATCTATACAGGGCCATACTGCCATTTCATCGTCCACCTAGTATCCTCCGTGGACCTGAATGTACTGAGTCATAACATAACTTCCGCAACGTGTTCCATGTTATGTAGGCCGTACGCTTGTATCTAATAATGATTGATAGTCCACTGTTACTGTACTTAGATAACGTCTTCCTATTTGCATTAATCTTTATTTTAGCAAATTCGGCTAAGAAGTTCGTCTTACGTTTTAGTCCTAAGGTGATGGATAGAACTCAAGAAACCATCAACACTCTAAGCCGAGAAATGTGACGAGTGTATCTGACAGGTAACAGGTGAGACAGGTGTGGTTTGGGGGTTGGGGGCAATTCGTCGTAGAGTGTTCGTCAAGTTACTCAGGAATTTTTCAATTGCATCGTATAATCAGAGGCTATAAGAAATTGAAGAGTGGTTTTATGAATTTCAGAGAATTGACTAAAGCATTAAGTGGTAACTAAGTACCTGAAATCTTGTAAGGGAAACGATAAATTGCAATTGTAGTAAGTAATATTGTCAATCGCTTTTATTGCATTTGGTAGACGATCAATTTGCGCATCATTTTGATCAATCACGTAGATCGTTTCGGGGGCCCTTTATACACCTTATGTACCTACTCTAGTCACCGATAATATTGCAAAGCGTCGAGTGTAGCAAAGTAGGCAATATTTACCGTCCCATCAATCAAGCATCAAATGTCATAGATAAAAGAACGATTAGCATTGCGGAGCCTTTACCAGGTTCCTGGCAACTTGCCACCACGCGCCAGATCAATAGACGCATCCTTAGGACGCAGAGCCAACATCTTGCGAACTGCCTTTTAACCAGAGACATTTAAAACTGTTCTAAATTAAATAATTGTATTTATTTCTCCATACGATTGTTCTGAATAGACGAGACGACCTTCAGAACCGCTTACTCATCAATACTTGTAAAACTGCCTACATATTGTTGCTGTAGGCAGGTACATGACTAACAATATTTTCAAAATAGCAATGTTGGAAAAAAATATATGTTAATGTTGACATCAACTTTTTATGTGGCCTACTTAAAGCTATTGTTGTTGACATTGAAAATTGTGCCTACATCATTCATTACCTCTATTGATTTACAAAATGTAGGTAGTCTGCGAAATACCTTTACGAAAAAGAAATTAACCTATAATCTAGCCTTTATTACTGATACATATTTATGCTTGTAAACACAATTACACACATTAGGTAGGTACCTACTTTAGCAAAAGTGTCGTGACGGTCAAAATTACACTTTTTTCGTCTAACTTTCATTCGCCAAGTGTGCAGTAACTCAGTAAGTATAACAACTTCGTTCCTATATAAAATGAGGTCATAAAATCATCTGTCCTCAGAAACTGCATAAACTGCACTGTAGGTACCAGCTGCTCAGTTGATCAATAACCTTGACTCGTTCATAATATTCAATTGGTGCTTTATGTCATCGATGCATGCAGTTGCTTAGCAAACTGTACGTACCCATAATTCATAAGAGATAAGATAATATAGGTAGGTACGATACGACACATTCCAGTTTGATCCTATTCGAAGAAACTTATCAAAATTGCTGCGGAGTTCGGAGGATCATATAGAAAAAAACAATGCGCATGGCTATATTGGGCTATCTAATATGTACCATTCGTACTCTGAAATCTTCCCAATTTAATCTTCAGGAGAATGATTGATCGATTTTTATATAAACTAACCTACTACTAATAGAATTGGTGAATGTGGGTTCGATTCCCAGGTCGGGCAGAATTATTGGGATTTTCCATTTGGAATTAATCAGAGCAGCCCGGAGTTTGGAAGTTGGTGGTGACATACCCCCGTGTCTCGGAAGTTGGTCCTGCGCCCAGTGCCGTAACTAGGGCGGTGCCAGCGGTGCCCAGGCACAGGGCGCAGACCCTGGAGGGGCGCAGAAATGACCAGACCAGGGCCACTAACAATACCTATTATTTATTTTTATAGACAATCCATTTTATCGTCAGAACCGGTTATGATTAGAAAATATTCCAATGGCGCGGTTATAGCAGCTCGCACCGAGCGCACAACAGGCTAATTACGGCACTGCCTGCGCCTGATGTTATGCCACGAGAGAACAGGAACAGAGAGTGCACCTGTGTTTGCGCACAAACTTGTGCACTATAATATCTCCTGCGTACTTGCCTAATCTCCGTTGAGATTCGCCATCGTGGCCGGTAATGTTCGGGAGAATTATCACAAATCTTCGAACTAAGAATAGCATAACTTATTCCGGAAATGTCCCATGGTAGTGAAGGCAGATCTTTAGCAAAGGTCTACACAAGGAATTTCTATGCGGATAGCGCCTCTTTTGTATGATAGCAATATTAGCAATATCTATATATCTGAGGAAAATATTGAATCATCGTAAAATGTCACAAACTGACAATTCATAATATGATCTGCGTGCGATTCATACGAAATAATTCATCTGTTTGACAGTTTGCTAAGGAATTTAAAAAAATAATGGTCCACACTGTGGTGTGTCAAATTAGAGGAATTGCTAATGACAACTGGAAATTCAGGAAATGAATTGCTTTTAGAGGAATTGCTAATGTGGCCGTTTTAGGCCCTCTGGTCTTTATAGCTGCAATCAATACGGTTACTGTATGTACACAACAGAGTAACTACTTATACTCTGTGACCATAGAGTCAGCTTCTTGCACAAAACTTTTCTACTTACTCTCCGCGACATCCTAAAGCATTCCACCCAGTATATTTGGCTGCGACATAAGTCACGTCCGTCACCCGTTCCTCCTTTTACAAATACTCATTAATATCAATATATACATAAGTAATTCGTTCGAGTACGACGTTGTCTTCCTTGCCACGCCCGTTGGTCGTCGCTTTCCGGCAGCTCGCGTGCGCCGCATGCCGTGTCGACTGTGGGGGGCTAAGTGATGGATGTGGGTTGACAGCGAAGCGTCCTTTTTGCTAATGTGGAGGTAAGACAACCGTAGCTACTGTAACATCCTAACTATCCATCCAAACTTATATTAAAAATTCGAAAGTAACTCTGTCTTTCTGACTGTCTGTCTGTATGTTACCTTTTCACGCCTAAACAACTGAACGGATTTCGATAAAATTTAGCCAGGAGATAGATGGCATCCCGGGGAACGACATAGGCTACTTTTTATCGACATAGTACGCGGGCGAAAGCTAGTACTATCCTACTATCTATCTAATCTAACTAATATTATAAACGCGAAAGTTTGTAAGTATGGATGGATGGATGGATGTTTGTTACTCTTTCACGCAAAAACTACTAAACGGATTTGGATGAAATTTGGCACACAGATAGTTTATAACCTGGATTAACACATAGGATATTTTTCATCCCGATATTCCCACGGGATCGAGACTTACGTGGGTGAAACCGCGGGGCGCTGCTAGTACCTATTACTGCTGACAGAATACAAATCAACAACGTTATTACCTACCTACGACTGGTTTCGATTGGTAACATAATATTAAACTCGTAACTGAAACTACCCTTGAAACTATGCACGAAGTGGGTGTTGAACGTTGACTTTCAGCTCCACGGTACCCTTCATAATATTTCGTATTCTAAACATATCGGGGTCACAGTCACAAAAAGGTTATTTAAATAGTACCATTATTATAAGAATCGTCAAAAAACTGCTAACATTTTCCTAACACGCGATTATTTCATTAATTGTGAGGGAAAATCAGCTTTATTACAATAGAAATAAGGGCTATTATGAAATGCTAATTGGCTGGTTGCGTGATTTTTTCACTTGTTTACTGTTGTTTCTAATATTGAACGTAATAAAAGAAATTAGAAGATAGGCTTTTGTTTGCGGGCGGATTTTATAAGTTTTTTTTTTGTGTCCCTACTAGCTCCCTAGCTTACTAGCCTGGAAAACAATTATTTATAGTAGGTACCTATAGGCGTCATACTCATAACCATTAAGGCTTCCGCAGACAGGCGCGACGCGTCTCTGGTGGAACACTACCGGTGTCGTTTCGCGCCTGCGGTCGGCCTTTATTGTGAACAAGTGGGTCCAAAAAAACACGTGCAAGTAGTAAGGTCAAAGTTAATTTTCGGAATGACTCAATTGTTTTGACAAATAAATCAAAATCATGTCTCCTTGTTACATACAATAGTCCATGTTCATTATAGCAGATAGCTTGCTTGCGTGCACCAATTTGAACAAATCATCACAATCAGACAGGCGACCTCTACGGGGTCCGTTCGTAATTGTTTAATAGGTCTATTTTTGTGAGTATGTTGCTGTGGCTCCAGTTGAGCTCATAATATGGTTATGAAATATAAAAGTGGCAATTAACTATCCTCCTACAGATCCTGTCTGTAGGAGGATAGTTACTTTGGATTATACACCACTGCGTACCCCTTCGGCAGAGGCGTGATGTTATATTAAGATAAGCAGACTAGAGAGGTTAGGCAGCAAGCCAGCCTTATTATAGGAATGACGTCTGTTGAGCTGGTCCTTCCATAATGATGTCCAGCTTACTGCCTTGGGCGCGCGAATCAGTGGAAACCTAGGGCGCGTCCTATTTAAACGCGATCGCCGCGCGAATACGCGCTCGGCCTCGTGCATGTCACTTTTTGCTCGGAAAACCGGAAAGCGCCCTCTGTCGGCGCGCCCAAGCGTTCAGGTTCACCAAACAAAAAATTCGATCGATGGCGAAGATGTATTCGCGCGACGATCGGTTTTACATAGGATGTGTAATGCGAATTGGCAAACGTAGGGCAGGTAGGACTCCCTAAGTCTACCTACATGAGCCGGCTCGTTATCGATAGCGATAAGGACTATTATTAGAACAAAAATCTTCACTGTGGCTGGTAGCAACTGGTTAAGCTTAGCGATGATTGAATTAAATCGCGTGCGATTGGATAGGCCTATGTCCAGCAGTGGACTAAGTTTAGACTGATAATAACAGAGAAACCATTGTTGACATATTCATTGAAAATAAGAGCAGAAAACAAATAAAACAACAGAGATTCCTTAATAAAATATATTAAGAAGACAGTTGTGCCTACGCGTCGGCGATGGTGACCTCGACCTCTACGCCCGGCTCAATGTTGATAGAGGTGATCTGCTTCACGATCTCAGAGGGAGAGTGCAGGTCGATGACTCGCTTGTGGATTCTCATCTGAAATCTGTCCCAGGTCTTGGAACCTTCACCACAAGGAGTCTTGCGGGTGGTGATGCGGAGGATCTTGGTTGGCATGCGGACAGGGCCCTGGAAAATTAAGGTGATTGGAGAAAATTGTTTTCACTTTATCACAAAGAATCTACAGAATTGGTGCTAAACAAAATTTTACTAAAACCTAGATGATTTAAGACAATAATCAAGTTTTCTTTGCAATAAGCTGAAATGGAGTGGGAAGTTCACAAAACTATGCTGTTTCCACCGTTTCATTGCAGATCATTATTATACAATGCTTGTACTAAATTGTGTGAAATAACTGTATTAACTAATCCAGTCAGTAATATACTGGGAATTTCTTATGTATTTATAGGAAATAATTCCATATTCTAATTACCCAGACAAATCTATGCTACAAAAATGACAGATTTACAGTGAGTTTATTACAAGATTGCAAAACAATAAAAACAGCATAATATTGTGTTAAATAAAACTGTAACTCTCTAATGAACAATATGCAGTGTGAAGACTTGCATAAAGCACTTTTGAGAGTGTTGTTGCTCTGGCGCCATTTTGGTGAACACAGCTGTATGGAACATGCTGTGTCTTCATCTAGCGCTGGTTCATAGCATAAAACTCTCTTTATGTCACTGAGATACCCTATACAAGCACTACTAGTGGTTGTTGTTAAATTAGGCTCTGAGAGCACTATTTACATGCATTGTACTGGATTTGATCTAACTAGGCTATTTTCAACCAAGTTTGTAGACTGTCCATAAATGTAATACTCTTGGAAATAGATAAAAGAACACATTACGCAAATAAAGATACAATTCCGTAGACGACCGCAGGCGGCAGCAGCAGGCGACGTGTCGTTGCGACAAAACTGGTTTCTGTGAAACCGACGTGTCGCTAGCTATGGTTGTGCCCCTTAAGTTGAGCTCCTCGGTTACTGACAAATGCTTGCACTGACTGGACAGGTCCACTCAAATCTGTGTGATTCTTTTTTCAAAAGACCATTTCACACAATAATTGTGTGGACCCTCATATAGTCCTCATATAGCCTGACCAAGATTATGTCTGGACCTTAAAAGAGACTGACGTCTGAGTTTGTTTCTGCCTTTCTTCTCAGAGTAGTCAGATAGGAAACGCCAACCTCATCTAGCGTATTTTTTTTTTTAATATGACCTGCAAAGGTTTTTCTTATATCCTATTTACATAATAAACAATTTCATTTCATTACGGAAGGTATTTCACAGAAATTCATAGAACCCAGTTGTGTCGCGGCGACAAGTCGCCTGCTGCTGCCGCCTGCACGGAATTGTACCTTTAGGTTAAAAAAGTGAATCCTGTGTGGAAGTCACCTTCATTGTTTAATCCGATACTGAATTTATCTGTGATGTTCAAACAACACAACATAGTTCTTGCATACACGTTCATTCAAACATTTACGAAACCCACCTTAACGCGGAGCTTCTGTTTCTTGGCTCCGTTGATGAGGTCCGCGCACACCTTCTCCAGAGAGCGCACGTTGCGGGAGGTCAGGGTGATCCTGATGCGATGGATGGGCGAGATCTCAGCCTGGGGCTTCTCGATGTCCTTGCCTGACACGACTGCGGCTGCCTGGAACATTTACAATACAAATTGAGTTTGTGCACGAGATTCTGGCTATATTGGAGCTGCTTGAAGATTATTTTTTGATAGAACTGTCGTTTAATCTTAGCCATGGTGAGGAATGTCGTGGTTTATCCGTGGTTGTCATGGTTTATTTATATATGAACCACAAAAAATGGTAATATTTTTAAAAGTTCTAAGCTGTTTCATATCTTTGTTACTTACCTGAACTTGATACGGTTATGTTAGCCGCTCAGAGACGGCATAAAACTGATTATTAATATTTAGAATGATACTTATTGCGATAATTGCACCACTTTTATGAATAAACGCTAAGAATTTCTTGTAAAAGACAAAAAGCAAGCGGGCAGGAGTTTGTGTTGACACGTGCATACATAACCTCAAAATCTAAGTCATATTTGAATGTTGCAGTTTCTTCGAATTACTTCATTTTACATAGAAAATAACATATCGTGTCATTGAAGAGATTATTACTTACCATTTTGATGCGATATTCCGGCCGAGTTAAACAATTTTAAGAGAAAATTGCACAGCGCTGAACCGGAGTACAGCTTCACTTCACTTGATGAGAGAAAGAGAAAGAAAATAAAATGTCACCTAATGTCAACGCGTTTCGTTTTCGTTTCGTGTGACAAAATAAACCATATTTTTTTTATTCATAATTTTAACACTCCAGTAAAGATTTTTCTGATTGTGAGGAAAATAATAAATTTGGATTAATTTTTTAAGCTTTTACTGAAAAGTTAAGATGTATTGTTTATTTTAAAAAACTATCATTTACTTTGCGAATACATCCAATAAAACGCAAACGTAATCATTTGTCTATAGTTTGAATCGGAGTGCTACCAACAAAAAATATTTATATTCCCATTATATAGGCACATTTCAGAATTATTATATTACAGACAACTTGTTGTTGGGATGGGTTACTAAAGCGTAACGTGATTTTGGGCAATTATACAGAACAAAAGATTTTCAGTAAATAATTAGGTTTATTCGTAAAGCATATAAACAGTCAAACATCGTCCGATGTTGATTAATTAACATAAAAATTATAATACCTAGTTATAAATGGAGAAAATCATTCGGTATGATCTATTTTAGCACATTTGTACTTAAGCATAACATAGTAATACACCAGGTTTACACGTTGTTGAGCATTATATTCTTCACTTGTTTGTCGAATTTCCTGTAAATAAAAATAATGCAATTAGTCCAGATATGTTTAAGATATTTGCACATAAACAAAATTGAGAGATCATTGGCCATTTTTGGGGCAACAAATTATTTAAAAATTCTTACTGCGAAGTGATTTGGTCTCCAGGCAAATGGAATGGGTTACAGATGGCGTCAGCGTAGAGCGCGTGCAAGCGACGGAGTGCAGTCCTCACTTCAGCGTCGCGGATATTAGAGCCGCTGGGTGAAGTCGATGACGTCACGAGGACCAACTTGATGCGAGTGTTCGTTACGTACCCATAACTGGATAGAAGAGATTAAGCATATTAGTAATAAGTTAACTAATAACTTAAGTGTATCTAAGGTGGTAGTTTAGTTCTGTAGCACAGATAATAAAAAAATGGTGAAAAGCAATTTGGTTCTGAGTTTATCCGTTAGGTATAACTTACATTTTATGAGTATCAGTCGAATACAGCAGCCCAAGATACAGATCCCTCAGATCGGTCCGCGCGGCGTTAGAGTTGGTACCGGAGTTGTTGGTGTTCGTGCTCGCAAGTCTTTCCTCCAGTGCGTCTAGCGCCGTATGCACGAGCCACTGGCGGGACAGTTCGTTGTCCGTGTTCGTATCATTGCCAATACCACCAATGTATAAGGGAGAGTTCTGGAAACATCGGAAAAATTGGTGTGAATAAAAATTATTTGGACTTCCCTGACTTTCTGTTTAATTTATAAACTTGTTTTATCTGCACACATTCGTAAGGCATTCCGAAAGTATCATTATATTTTAAAAGGGTAATTAAATTTTTCACTTTGGCAAGTATGTATTTGTGTACACTTTGTCTATGACCTAAATAATAAATTTAACAAAATCGCAGGGATATGTTGGGTTGGCGAAACAAAACTCTGATTTCTGAAACCGAAACAAAACAAATTAACTTTTATTACTGTTGTGGATTAGGGTGCTTTGCTGTTTATTTGCAGATGACGTCATGATGAAGTGACGTGTGTGAGTGTGAAAATACATTGAATTTCGGTTCACTCCCATTATTTTGGAAATTTGGTTCAATTATGTTATTTTATGGTGTATTGATATGTCCCGAGTCTGTATATCAATGACTAGTAAGGTGTATCGAAGTTTAGTTAAAAGATAGTGCATTAAAACTTACATCTTTGCCAATAACTGCTACACAGACTGCCATTGTTGACAATAATTCGACGGAAGTGTTCTCGACACTTCTCGCGATCGAATCACCAACATTGACATTTCGCCTAATTTAGCGGGAACTTTCAAAACTGTTGTGCGCATTTTCGCAAAGTTAAATAATCTATTAGTGAAATTTCAGTGTAATATCGTCGAAAATGGCTATAAATGACGGTTTAGCTTACGAAGTGAACGAAAAAGGTGAGAGTGTTATGGTGAAGTCAATAAGTTCTGATCGTCAAGCGTTCCTTCGCTTCACAAATCGGACGTCTCGCCCCGTCGATGTATGGTGGCGAGACTTCGATGGGAGACGGCGATTTTACGAGCGCATGGAGCCTGGCGCTTTTTACGATATCAATTCATATTTGACTCATCCATGGGAGTTCACGGATGCTTCGACTAGGGAGCGCTACGTGATCAATAACAGGTATGTATTCCGAGCGCCTGATCATGTGGGAGATATGATGTATAGAACAAACTGGAACATCACTGTACCTGTGCGTTCTCTACGAGGCACTACAATGTTGACCTTGGCTTCATTGCTGCCAAACCCAGAGGCTGCATCCGAGCTTGACCTGCCTGTGGTACTGAGCCGGGAACTGAAAGACTTGGTCACCAGCCTGCATCTCCAGCCGCGGACTCAGGAGATAGAAGAAGAAGACCATGGGGACTCCGACTGATGCTGGCTCTACATGCCAGTGGTTGTAATCCTCCTCACACTGGCAGCTATTATTCTGTTCTGGTGCATAACAATTACGAAGAAGCAAAAACTTGCGTTGATTATCCTTTTCTTCAGTGTTTATCATCTCATGTATGCGTTACAAAAGCCTACGTCGAACCTCATTGACAATATTAATCAGCAAATGATTATAAGAAAGTTGTTTTAAGTGGTGATACTCTAGTCTGATTGTTTCTCTAAGAGACGGACTGCACAGCGGTGCTACGGATGGAAAAAATATGAGTGTAGTGAGAAAAAGACCTTATTTTATTTACTTTAAGGTCTCAATTAAGTAAATATAAGTATAACATAACTTATTAGCATTTAATTGCATTATTGTTTATTTCAAGAATCTATTTGTTGTTAAGTTATTGAAAATTTATGATCATGATTTTTTTAATATTATTTTTTATTTGTTAGAAGGCTTTTTTTTCTGGTTTTAGTTTTGTAAGTAACTGGTCTTACTTTATAACTACTATTTGAACTAAGTAAGTCAATATTAGGTAGGATGTATTATGAATATACAGTTATACACACCTTCACTTAGGTAAAAGATAAATTATTTAGAATTATGTAAAATATGGTTTTCGAAACCAAAACATTGGCCTAAAATGCCCAAATATACATAGGTACTAAAAAACTCAAATACATACAATGTTATGAGTAACTGATTGAATCTTGATTAATTTTTCTTGAATTAATCTTCAAGTGGCTGTGTGTAAACTTGTCATGTGACAGTAAATAATGGCGATAATTCGTATGTTAAAGATCTGAGAAAATAAACTAAGAAATGTAGCCCTGCCAAGTCCTCCAAAATAAAAAACTCAAAAACCCAAAGCATTTATTTAAATTATCAAGGAGTTCAGTCAAAAAGATGAAGCTAGTTCCCCATTCCAAAGTGTAGAAGGTACCTATGGGGAAGAATGCTCAAGAAAATCCTTAGCGTCAAGCTAAGGATTTTCTTAAACCAGTAATGATAATGTTCTGCCCTTTACTCCAAGGGCATTTCTATAAATTCTATTCAATTAAGTTGTCATGCGGTAAATAATTGTCGTGCGGTCATTAAGTGACTAATATTTTACATAATATCGGCATACCGATTTATTTAGTAGGTACCTACATTGACCTAATTGTCGCAGCGGCGAGGTATCCGCCTCAGATGATCGGGTCATGGGTTAGATTCCTGTTGCGATTGGAGTATTTTTTTATAGCTTACTTTTCGTGAGGTAAACTGTATATCAAATACCTTAGAATATAAAGTCGCATACCTACTACAGCTATAGTTCAGGAGAGTTTGGTTCGCGTTAGCAACTTGTAACCGACTCCGGTCGAGTCCGACACTAGTGGGACAAGTCCGAAATATTCACGTGTAGAAAACGATGCACACATTCATTTAATGATGCGTAGTTAGTCAAGAAACTCGTTTGGAATTATAACATCATTAAAACAAATATTTAAACTTATACGCAAATAATAGGATCCTAATTCCTAGTGATGATAGAACATTTGAATTCTCCACAGAATTAATTCCCTCGAGTTGCTACATCAGATAATATCTATAGGTACGTCGCTTAGTAATAATTGATAAGCCAGATGATGATGTCAACGCCCACTCGGAATAATTATGTATTTAGTATCAATAATTAGGTCCGATGGAAATGATATTTTAAAATTGATTACTTAGGTACCTACTAGCTATTGCCCGCGGCAGCGTGGATGTTTGAAAATTTCCTATGAGAACATCATCACTGTTTGTATCGTTGATAATAAAGACACATACCTAATTCTTCATAATCACAAATCAAATCCAATTTTAAAAGTATCTTTGAGATAGTCAGTTATACTACATTAGGGTAGGTATGGAGTTTTCCCAAAGAGGTAGACAGGTATTTCAGAAATCAACCAGGAACGATTCTTACATGACATACCTACATACTAAACTATGGTTCTTAGAAGTTTCTGTGGGATTGATGATAAATAAACTTGAATGTTTATCAGTACTTAGTACTTAGTCAACTTGTGTAATATTTTGCAATGTTTTGAAAGTTATACCTTTCAAAATATTACACAAGTTGACTACTTTAATACTAAATAGGTATTACTCAAATGGAAATTACCTATATGTAGATATTAATAATAATTTATAGGTAAGTAGATAGGAAGCCTAAATAAAACTGTTTCATAAAATCATCAAAGTTATTCTGAAATTCTGAATAGTTCAGCCTAGAATTAAACTTTAGTCTAGATTACATTGGTGCCGATTCTCTTGTCACAAAATTCCCTAAACTAAACTAAAAATCACTAAAATTTTGTTTAGTCCTGTCAAACGATCAAACTCATTCTGAAATAGACTATAAATGGCACAACTTAACTATAATTTAGTTTGACAGCACTAAGATGGCACTGAGATTAGTTTAGTGAAAATGTTATTCTGAATTTGACGATTTAACCTAAAATTTTCCTATATCTAAAATCCTCTAACTAAATCTGACTATATTTGATCGCGATTAAAAATGTGTGGAATAAAATTAGATGTCATTAACTAAAATTCAAACCAACACCTCGACTTCAGTTACAAAAAACAGTACTGTATTTTTTTTATTTTCTTTTGCTCATATCTCGAAATAGGATACTCTTAAACCCTTAATTCTGAACAAGTTGGTTTTTTTTTTTTTTTTTCGTTATTTTACATACAAAAACTGAAAAATTCCATTAAAGACACATCGAGGCTGCCGTGCATGCGCGCCTTGGCTCTAAAAAAAAACACGGGGTAGGGTAAACAAGTACCAAGTGGAGGCGCGTGGTTGTCAAATTCGATTTTAGTTGTGTCTATATAAGTTTTAAATTTAGAGAATTTATTTGGCAGAATAGCTCCAAGATTCCCATAGTCAAAAGTAAGGAATTTTAGTGATAGTTTAGTTAGTTTAGTTCGGTGTACAAGAGAATCGGCACCAATGATCATGTTGATGAGATAAATCAGGATTTAAGTTGTGTTATTTCTGTGTTGCTACAATGTATTTTCCGAAAAATATGGATAAGTACTTACTAGCGATTTTGTATTCAAATATTTATTTAATTATCAAACACATTGTATACAGGGTTATGGGGATTCAGCAGGTAATTCGCAACCAAATGACCCCTGATGACCCCATACGAGTAATTTAAAATTGTTGACATTGCATAGGATTCATAAGGGGTCAGTTGGTTTCCTCTACTACATCCCCATAATAGATTGCCGACATATAACCAATAATAACCCTGCAGATAAGCTGTTATGTTATGAATGTGCCATAATCTATAATTATTTAATTTAACTGTACCTACTGCTTTCAATGTGTACTATAAAATATTGTAAGAGAATGATTATTATATTAGGTACTTTAGGTATACCTAGGCGAAACGCCATTTATAAAATAAAGCATACTAACTGTTAAATGTGATGAATAATTTGTTTTTTACCTCACAAGCTCGGAAAGATTCTGTTTGTCATTAGAAATCTGCGTGAAAAAGTCCATTTTATCCGCTAGTGTGGAAAGAGTTTTTTAAATTCCACCCTTTCTATTCAATAATTTTCTATATCGCCGGGTCCACTGATAATGCAGTAATACTTATTTCATGTCAGTGCGCCAACCTCATTTTCAGAATAATCACACTGGCTAGCACGAAAAAAAAAAATGAATCAATAGAGCAAAAGCTAAAGAAGTTTTCACTTCAAAACCTTTATTTAATTTTCTTCTGTATTCAATTCACGTTCCATCATTTGGGTTTGTTTAGCAGTGTAGAGTTAGTGCAAACGATACATAATGCCGAATTGAGTTTTCTTCCGGAAAAATTGCGCGAAAAGTACATAAAAGCGTACAATATTTGTTCATTGCATGGAGACACCTAGCATTTCCTCGCTGTAGTGAGGTGAAAAGTTGTGTGTTTCGTTCGGCAGCCAATTTATTCTGCGTCTCGTACCTTTGAAAAAACAACTTTGCCAAAACAACAGCCTTGCATAACAAATAACTATTATATACTTCTCCATTTTGCCTTCATTGCCAGTGGCTTAGAAAGCAGAGTTTTCAAAAAGATCAATACAACATGAAAAGTACAAAACAAAAATGTTTATTTAACTGGCAATACTCAAAACAGAAGCATAGGCAATAAAACCACAAAATACCGGGTATAAAAAATAATTTATTGTAAAAAAAAACAAATTAAGTATTGCAATCACATTACTGGTTATGGCAAGTCAATGTTTGATCTGGTGCATGTGCGACACTATGGCGAGCGCCCCGCCCGGGATGAACCGCACGAAGTTGTCCGCGGTCAGCGGACCCAGTGCGTACATACCCTCGGGAGCATTCAATATCTCGTGAGAAGACTTGTCTATGGCGATAGGGTTGGCCCTCCCGTCCACAGCCTTTTTTGGGTCGATACCGAAACCGAGACCAGACGAATAAGGGTTAATCGCTTCACAAGTACATTTCACCTTTTCTTCGTCCGAATATGGAATGATTTGACATTTGTCGATTATATCGCTATCTTTATCCGTCTTGTCGTTATTTCGCTTATTACAATCCGGTACAACACATTTGGTGTCAGTATTGCCATTGATTTCGGAATAATTTAAATATCTAGACTTGCAACTCTGGATGCTTTGTCCGAGCATTGATTTGATGTAATGCCAGTGGTTTTTCAAGAAGCACTGTTTTTCTTCGATCTTCCGTTTTGTGGTTTTAGATTCGTCGATACATTTTGTGCAGTCAACTTTGATGTCAATGCAGTCTAGGAAATTGGTTTGTAAGAAGAATAGGTCTGGTTTGGAGCCGATAAAGACGCCGATGAGGTAGACTTGTATTTCCGTGATCTCTTTCGTGTTGAGGTTGAGTAGTTTGACCCGCTTGAGCGATAAGGCGTAGTCTTCAATGTCCTCAGCGTTCAGTTTGTGCGTGTGGTCGTTCTCTGGCGTTACTTCTACGATCATGTGTTCCGGGTAAGGCGTGTAGTTGTTGTGGTTGCCGGCGGGGCCGTCGCACATCATTTTGTATACCTGGAAAGAGAAATGGAGATAGATTAAAAAAATATAATAAAAGACATGTAGTTTCGATAAGTATCTACGAATAGGCGGGTACCTACAGTCTTCCAACTGCCCCAGACGGAAGGTAATGTTTTTTAGTAATTCAAATACCCCGAAAGTAAAGGAAAGTTGTGGACATAAAATCAGTGTAATTTAAGTCAGACTCTAGAACTAAAGAAAATACAACTTGGGAGAGCCCAATACAAAGGTAGTATGATACTTGAAACTCAGTTTTATCGCTTTTCAGCATGGCTGAATTAGTACCCATGGCTACACATCAAGCTATACATTTCCAGTTTATGCTGATCTCACGGAAATCCTATACAATATAGGATTTCCGTACAATGCTAGGTCAGCTTATACTGGAAATGTATAGCTTGATGTGTAGCCGTGTGAACATATAATAGACTTGTGTTTTTATTACGATTGGTTGCTTCGCTGCTACTCTGACCGTCTCCTGAACTTTTGACCCTTATTATTGACTCTTGAGGGACAATGACCTGTCCCTTCCATAACATCAAACTATTTCGCAATATGTACCTGACAGTAATCCGGGTAAGCCTGTGGCTCGAGCCTAGCCAGTGCTTCAGCAGGCGTCCTGTGCAGGTGTCGTGCATGTAGCCCTGCGCGTAAGGACAGCCACACTGCGTCCGCTGCCGATACGCCAGAGCCCACGATGAGGACTGATGGAGGGGTTTGGGATGCTGGAATAGGGGAAAATGAGAATTAATACACGTCAAAAAGAAATAGTAATAGTTAATAGCACAGGTAGATAGTTGAATGAAGCCACTTGAGATTATTAAAGCTTCGTTTTCATTGGGAAACAGTTTCAGTTTTTTGTGTTGTGGACGGCTGAGCAACATGGTTTCCAGAAACGTTTGAAATTGCTGTCAACAATCTCACCTCATCATTATTATCGAATCGCATCGTGTTCAGAGATTATTACGTACGACGAGAACCTGATAAGATGTGAACAGCCATAAAAAATTTGAATAACACACTTGCCAGCAGCATAAGTACTCTTGGCTGGTAACAGTCATCATCTGCCTAGCCTTTTCCCTATGTTGGGGTCCGCTTCCAGTCTAACCGGATGCAGCTGAATACCAGAAAACTATTTTTAACTATGTGGATTTCTTACCGTGACTACTCAGAACTTGAACCGCCCTTTCAAGTGGGGCCAGTGAGTGTAGAGCATGTCTGGCCACTTCGTGCGCGAGAGTGTTGGGTCGGTCGCCGCCCCCACTCGCTACTATAACGCGACGGCATAAGTAACGGAATGGTCGGCAGGAGGAAGTGTCGTAGCTGAAAAGAAGATAAATAAAATGGGTTTATTATAATGTTATATGTCTGCTATGATTGCTGAAAAATTAGCTCTTCTAGGTAATCGGTGTTGATCAACTTGAGGGATTTTACTAATTGGTGATATGAGAAAAGATCATGAGAAATTCGACTCTGTGATTGCCAGATGATATACAACGAGCGACATCTAGATTTTTCGAAATAAACAATTAAGTGTTGTTAAACGGTGTCCCACTAGATGGCGTTAGCTGTTGCGTTTGTACGCTTATGAGTTGATGGGATTCCCTCAAATACCAATCGCACGCATTTCTTCAATAAACGGCAACTAATAAGGATGTAGATGTATAAGTATGCTTACCCCGCCACACAAAACTCCGCGTTAAGTGGACACTGAGTGTTGTGACATCGAGGTCCACCTGACTGAGGGATGCGAGTCACGCTGGTCACTGTCACGCCGGAACGGAAGAATTTCTGAAAACAAACAGTTATTGCTATTACAATACGATGCAGACAATGTGAAACAGGGATGAAATTGTTCGGCAGATTCTTTTTCTTGTATGAGGTTGGTTTTCACCAATTTTCCATGTTCGTGACTATTATTTTGAAAGGTTTCTTGTTGGAAGAAGGATTTCTAGTTGGCCACTGAAGTTTGTGCATTGGGTTCAGAATCTCAGATGCTCTTGCAGTGCTAAATGCGGCTTTGTTGTTCTCAATACAGCCGGGTGCACCTTTTAAGCCCGAGTTGAAAGCATAAAACTTGCTATTTTTCAGTCAGGCCCCCGGAGGGTACGTACGGCACGCGCCCTCAGGGGGTCCCAGCCTGGCACTATGCTTGATATTTACCTGCAGCTTACACGCATGTACATATCGCCTACAGTACTTGGCCACGGCGCGCGCCGACAGCCGCGCGGCGCCGCTGGCGGCGTGCGGCGGCAGCGACAGCCACGCGCCCGGCGACAGCGTGCGCACGCCGGGCGGGAACGTGTGCCACGCGCCGCCCGGCGGGCCGCGGCCCAGCACGCAGTGCTCTATCTGGGGGAGGACGATGCACATGAGTATAAAGTTGAAATCGTAAAGTCAAGCGCACATTTCAGCCGCAATGGGCCAAGGGCCAACGCATTTTGAAATTTTCTTTGAAATATCGGATACCAAGATGATATACCCTCGAAAACATTACTACTACATAAACATTGATTGGTAAAAGAAAGAAGTTCCATTTCTTGAATAGTAATGATATATTTAGTATTCGACAATGGATTATCTTGTGAATAATCTAGTATGTATAACACGAAAGTGTACCTAATTATATAGATAATTTCAAAACATGTAACATATTTCTTATCTATTTCGTGAAAGGCATGCAATTTTAATTCTTCTTTAGTTGAATATAGTTTATTGTAATATAGTAAAATAATGGTAGATATACAGAGACTATTAGTTACCTGTTTCTCTATGTCATATTTCCACTCGATCAGTGAGTCAGCTTGAATACCCATGTCTGCACAGGGTCTTAGCAAATTATCCATCTGAAACAAACGGAATACAAATATGTAGTACACAGCCAAATAAATAATTGGGCAGCCAGATGATTGATACCCAGAACAGATATTGAGTAGGTACCCAGAACCCAAATTGGATACCCAGAACCGAAATTGGTTATCCACTTAGAATCCAAATTGGTACCCAGAACCTTATTTAGGTACCCAGTACCGAAATTGGTACCCAAAACCTAAATTGGTTACCCAGGACAGAAATTGGGTAAAATATTTCTGGCTCAACGGCCAACCAATGGACCAAGCCATATCTGAAAAGATTTCTAGAACAACTGGGTGTTCTAGAAATCTTTGAGAGATGGCTTGGTCTGGTTATTATTTAATTTATAATAATGGGCATCGACAACACACAAAACTATCATCATTTATGGTTAGGTAGTTTAAGAAATATTGCAGATACTTGAACAAGAGCACGTTCCGTGACTAAACTCGTTGACTTATTGTTTATAATAGTCCATAATATTGTATTTTTATTAGAAAATAATTTTACTACGCCCATTAATGTGTCCATAAACAAGTTATTGTAAATATTTCTTCTTTGTAAGTTGTAGTGACAACGTGACCGTGTTACAACTTAGCCTAAGTTTATAATTCAAGGTTGTATCGGTGAATTTCCTTATTTTATAAAAAGTCGCGACATTTCTTCCTGTTCTGCATTCATGGCGGATTGAGGAAGTTAATTATTTACGATTTTAGCTGGACGGAAAAAAAAATGCATGGTGTTTTTCAACGAAATCGACAGATGGAATAAGATAGTTAATTGATTCAGGCGTGACTTTGCGGAAATCCATTATAAAATACAATAGACGTAGATATATTTAGTAACCTATTCCGCTTGACTATTCTTCAAGAGTCCTAAAAAACCCTGTAAGAAATCGACACGTGTTTCACCTCTCAACGAGGCATCCTCAGGATGACGATTGACCAATTGCAAACCAGAACGCGACGTGTTACCACACCGAGCGCTGGACGCAAAGCTGCTTTGCGTCCAGCGCTCGGTGTAAATATATCTACGTCTATTGTATTTTAGATGGAATAAGTTAAACTAACTTATAAATTAAGATTTGTTCTAAATGATGTGGATTATATAGATTTGCGTAACCTTAATACATCGATGATTTTCTAGTTAACTTCAACAGTAATGACTCGGTTGTATTTCCCAGAAAATATGCTTTTACTTAAAACGATCGAGAGCCTAGACAAGTGACAGTCGCTTCGAAAGCGTTTCATATTTCTACAACGACTTTCAACAGGATTGACATAAGCTTTCCGATAGCTTATGTCAGTCCTGTACATTTTTGCCTTTTCGGTTATCGCTGATAGAATAGCGGTCAGTGGGTCATCTTAGGGTCTCTTTGTCTAGGGCTCAGACCAAATAAAAAACTAAGACAGAGCGCTGCGAACAATACAGTGAAGCATGCCAAAACTACACCTCCGCTCTGTGCATACACGCTCACACGCACAGTTTTACAACCATCTACAATCAAACTACACCAAAATACGTGCACACATGTTTACGAAACCGGCCTCACGTCACTGTTGACAGAGCGCTGTCAACAGTGACGTGAGGCCGGTTTCGTAGTCTTGGTTTTTTATTTGGTCTGAGGTCTAGGGCGTAAGAACTTCTAAACGATTCAGCGTGGACGAAGCAAAATGAGTACCTATGTTAGAATCGTGCCACGGAATAAAAAAAGAAAGTAAACCATTTATTTGCACTATGTACACTCTGATTCTATGAATTGCACTAAACGTGACATGACGTTCTGCAGTTTCTGCCATGAGAAAAAGGTGGGAAGATAATACCCTCTATATTATCTTCCCACCTTTTTCATTAGGATAGACACCGTTATCCTTGAAACTAGTGGTTTGGTGTCATCTATAATATACTTTTATATGGAACCAACTTTGAAATCGCAGAACAAAAATCAGCTGTTCCATACATTTTGTCGATTTAAGTGAACACAAATGTATGGAACAGCTGATTTTTTTTTCGCGATTTCAAGCTGGGTAAAGTATATTTTCAATCTAGCAACGTTGTGTTGGCGTCTCGGCGACATCTCTAATGAGTATTAATTGACTAACGACCACCTATCAACAGCTGCCCACACGTTGGGAAGACGCCACGTGTAAGTTTAACGTCTGTACATTGTGGTAAAGACTGGTAGGTACTATAGAGTACTAGTAGTTATATTTTCTAATAATAGGGAGGGTACTTTAACTTTTGTTATTTGTCACGTTGAGCAATGAAACACGCTTTTGTTACACGTTGAATTAAATAATTTCGGTGCTGACTGTACCATTACTTTGTACCAATGCATGCTTGCCATGAGCACATAGCCAATTAGCTTTTAGTTTTGAAATTGTTGTTAATGAGTATAATTTCCTTTTAAGGCCGTGTCCTAACCAAAAGCGATTATCGCGCGAGTACGCGATCGTAACTCACTTATAATATACATGAAATGAAGAATATATGACATAGTCGTGCGCTGAATCAAGTCGCGTTTGTACGTCAAAATTCATACAACCGATCACTTCATGCGTCGACTGCGTACTCGTGCGACGATCGCTTTTGGTTAGGACGCGGGGTAAGAGGACTAACCTTACTCAAGAAGCTATCATAAACGGTTTTTTTTTGTTTTTGTTGTCTTCGTTATAATTTTCGTGTCACTAAATATATATAGCAACTTTACGAGTAGGCGTCATAATTATCAAGCGGGCGTGACCTCTCTAATTTATTATTCAAAGTGTACGCACACAACTTTCATACAATTATAATCAGGTGTCACGATAGAGTTACCTTGCCATCGTCGATTTTTAATGAATTTTAACGGTTCTTCAGGTGACCGTAGGGGTGATGAGTCCATTTGTTTAATACATTAAAAGTTTTACGAGATTGATGAGCGGCTATTGTAAATTGGTATTGGCTAAGACTCCGCTATCCGTCCGTCTGTCACCAGGCTGTATCTCATCAACCGTGATAGATAGACAGTTGAAATTTTCACAGATGATGTATTTCTGTTGCCGCTATAACAACAAATACAGAATAAAATAAATATTTAAGGGGGCTCCTATACAACAAACGTGTTTTTTTGCCGTTTTATAGGTAATGGTACGGAAACCTTCGTGCGCGAGTCCGACTCGCACTTGGCCTGTTTTTTTATGTCTATTGAACCAACGGCCATTACCCTGAATACATATAACAGCCAGACAGATATCTGTCAGTACATAGTAGGTACATTTAGCTCAAGTCACCTACGTCACCTCAGCCTAGGGACGGTATCCGCCAGAGAAGAGAACTGTCTGGAACTAATCATAGGTTCCAATTTGCCATATCTCCATTTAGCTTAACGCAATATAATAAACCTAATGTTTTTTTTTTTCAATTATCGAATGGGCTTGTACTGCCTCGTTAGTCTAGTGGTCGCAAGCGCTGCTGTCGAGCTTTGAGATACTGGGTTCCATTCCCAGGTTGGGTAAAGTGTTATTGGGTTTTTAGCAGCCCCGGAGACCGGGTTTGTGCCCGGTTGATAGCAATATTACATCGGCAAAATGTGTGTGCACTATAGGTTCACGTCTACCCCTTCGAGCTGATCAGGCGTGATGTTATTTCGTAGTGGTAAACATTTTTCCTCTTTCTTTGACTTTGATTTCTTGTATAACTTATTAGATTAAGCGAAAAAGATCATATTGTATTGTTATAAAATGAATGTAATTGAAGGTGAACTACATAAATAAAATTGATTTAACTATCACAATACTCAATTACTCAGCAATTCAGTTTAAACAGGGGATTTTAACTTTAAAAGTAATTTAGTAGTAATATGCGTTCGCGATTTAGTTTCCAAACATGTAAACAGATACGAGTTTTAGGGAAAAACAACTGTAATGCTAACACATAAGGTCCAATTTGCGCTACAAGTTCATATTTTTTATGACATTTTCGACAGTACTTAGTCTAAAATCAACTTAATGTACACTTTCATAGAGTTGATGTTTGTATAAGTGGAAATAACATCATTTGGAAACCAGGATTTGAATAGACCTTAGTTCTAACTACTAGTGAGGTACCTAATAATCTGTTTGGGTGAATTTTCCTAACGCTAGTTTGCCGTGACTACCCACATGAGTAATTTTAGTACTACGGCTTTTTGAATGACGCAGGTGATTGACTTTTAACGATAGCTCACTATCGTGTGGCATTTTGAATAATAAAGCTGTGATTCAGGGATTTTTGATTGATTGGTGAATCATGTCAAATTGGTGAGTCTACTAACGGTTTGTGGGTGAATTATAATTGACTTTGTATAGAAATACTTTCACTTTTTAATTAACTTTATTGTACTACACCGGATTTTGTCGGATCATTTTTTTTTTACTTAATCAAGCAGTGTGAAGCTGAATTTATCGATTTTATTTATACAATCGATATATTTGCTGCCTCTTTCCTCATTCATTATCTCTACCAGCAGATTTAAAAAGAAATTAATGAAGAACCGGGAATCATTAACATGTTTGGGTATAAGTAAATAAGGTGGAACGTTGTGATTCCTAAAAAAAAAAATAACATTTCCTAGACTGCGTAAATATTCTTAATTATTTAAATAAGTCTCTATATTTACGTGGACGAGTGTTTAAAAATGCGCTGGCAATACATCGACCTCTTATCGATCACAAGTTCAGTATCGAAGGCCGGCGCGCGCGCAGATATAACAGGTTTAGCTGGATTAATTATGGACTGCTTTACTAAGTATTACGAGTTACAACTATTTACTTTTTGCGATCTATCGCTAGGATTATTTACGCGACTACGTTCATGCTTACTTTAAAAAGCTATCGGTTTCGATAAAACGAATAGTCAGGAGATTGGGGCGAGAGTCTGACTTCCAGTCTTTCCAGAATCATAATTCTAACGGGGTGAACGGCCACATCTTTCATTCAGACTGATTGATAGTAGGTTTCCATATTTTGTTTACACAGGAAATGGTGTTAATTTGTGTCCAGTAAGAATTCAAAGCGGTATTTGCTTATACATATTATCTTTTCAGATCACTAGTATTAACAGAACAATTAATTATATAATTCACCGCCTTGTTTGCCCACTTAACAAGATAAAATAGGCTGGCAGGCAGGCACGCCCCAACAGCGTACGCGGCTGATGGTAAAATCGATACCAAAGTCAACAATCGTTGTGTACTGCGAATTACGATCGATGTGGCTTCCAATGTAGGTACTATACATTTAGTTTACATTGTGTATAACAGTTCCATAGAAATGGAACTTGGTCTTCTGAAAGTTACTGAAAGTAATACTACCCTGGATAGATGCCAAGGAAAATACAAAGATGAAGTTATTGACATACATTTTAGAGATAAAAGCTTGTAAAAAAAGAAGTGTAATGAACTCACATTTATTTCGTTTTTGTTTTTATCACTAAATAAGTAGACATTCATCATCAAGCGGTCCCGGCTGTTACTCATCGACCTTTGACTGTCGCTACGGGTAATTAGAAGCCCGCAAGTCTGACAACCAGTCTTACCAAGGGGTATCGTGTTACCCAGTTACTGGGTTGTGGAGATCAGATAGGCAGTCGCTCCATGTAAAATACTGGTATGCAGTTGCATCCGGTTAGACTGGAAGCCGACCCCAACATAGTTGGGACAAAGCATATTGGTATGATTCATAATTAGCTACCTATTTATTTAAACATATTTTCTAAATAATGTTCTAGATTCTAGGACGCCATCGACGTTCTAGGACCTCAAAGTGTAAAACTCCTAACATAAAGGCTGGTAGCTTTAAAAGGCCCCCGCAGAAAGGCGCGACCCTGGTGGAATAATTTTCTATCAAATATTCAAGGAAATTGTTCTAACCGTGTCGCGTCGCGTCTGTCGACGGCAGATCTTTGATGTACACGATGTACACAATAACATATTTCCACAAAAAACTTGGACAAAAACTTATAAGTACGATTCAGACATTAATAAATTATAAGCCTTGAATACAATACCTGATAAATGAATTCCATGACATATTGATATTGGTGATTAATTAATGCCCAACATTATGGCCTTTTATGTACCTACATTGAAAATATTGTTATTGTAAAGTGAAAGAAATGTTTATACTACGAAGAGATAAAAAAATTGCCGCTGTCTGGATATGTGCCCGGGTGAAGGCAAAGGCTCATACTTTTTATCCCGATATTCTCACGGCATCGAGACTTACGCGGGTGAAACCGCGGAGCGCAGCTAGTTTTAAATATTTCTTGCCTGGCTCACCAAATTCTTTTGTTGACTCTACATATACCAACATGGTTATTTTATTATATTAATATTAAAGTACATGTACTTCATGTAAAATATGAAACATAACAAGAACATCATATGAACTTGTATGATTGGCGGTCACAAACCATAGGAAATTGATTATGTTTCTAATGTTATGTAAACAAATCAATAAATGATTTATGACTTATTACATAACTCGCTGTAATTATGGTTAAACTACATTTCATATGTGAATTAGACCAGTCCCTATATGAACCTTACGGAATGTCAAAAATACTCTAGAGGGTACATCATATATTCATGAAAGCTCGCATTCAGATCCTCGTATTCGTGTATTTTAACGTATGACATGCCAAATTAAACATGAATGAATCAAAGAGAATTTGTAATGTAATGAAATTCGTAGCGTTGGCGTTGGCGTTCTGAACTTTCTTCATCGTCATCTGAATAACCTTATGCCAATGTTATGTTGTGGTCAACCTTATGTTGTGGTCGGCTTCCAGTCTAACCGGATGCAGCTGAATACCAGTATTTTACATGGAGCGACTGCCTATCTGACATCCACAACCCAGTTACTGAGTAACACGATATAACCCTTGGTTAGACTGGTTGTCAGAGTTTCGGGTTTCGGACTTCCCGTAATTACTGTCAAAGATCTACGAATGATAGCCGGGACCAACGGCTTAACGGACCACGAAGGAGTTTGATATGTAATGGATGGTAATGAATGTATGGTGACGGTTGACGAACCGACCGCGGCAAGCATTCGATCGACCCGTGCGGCTCTTATTAATAAGCCACGACTCCACGAGCCTGGTCTGTGGTCTGTACTCTCTTCAACCCCTAAAGTATAAATTGTTATGTATGAATGAAATATTGGAAAGCTTTATATAAATTAATATTCTGTCTATGCTACAGGTACAACTAACAACTTTGACGTCGAAAACACAACTAATTAATAAATATTGGTGTCAATTTCTTCTCAATTTATAAATAGTTTCAAAACAGTTTTCATGGCAATAATGTCTTTTTTTTTTCTTTTTTTTATTGAATTCTAGCTTTTCTGCCCATGACTTCCCCCGCGTGTTAGACTAAATTCTAAGCCAGTAGCAAACAGAATTTAAAAAAAAAACATCGCCAACTGATTAAGTTTTTTAGTATAACAAATAGTACACAAATTGGCAACATTTATATTATTATACGCCATACGAACTAGTTATGTGTATAATACGTAATAATACATATATTATGTAATTTTATATCAAACGCAATGGACCGTGAACTTTCTGACATAATTATTATATCACCATGAACTTCACGTCAAGGTTATGCAAATAAAATGTAAATCATTTTAGTTTTACATAATGGCGAATTTTGGTAAGTATGAAGGTAAATTAGACTGACTAAAATATTTCGTGTTTAGAGATAGTTTTAATTACTTAAATTAAAATGGGCTTCATGAGTGGGGCGGACGAATTCACGATTCAATCAACTTAGCTTATCGCGGTACTATGTCAGATTGTCAGTAACCAAGGCGTTGCAGGCCTTCTCGGAGGAGCTGGGGTGGATCGAATAAGACATTTTCCACCCGTACGCAAAAGACGCGATTTTACTCCTCCTAGGCCTCCTAGCTCCTAAGCCAGTCGACAAAACAGACGGACTCATACACGACCAAGCAAACTATTATTACATTCTCACGTCTGAGGTGGGCAGTCCTACGCTACAGTTCGCTGACGACAGCATAGCATCCGGAGTGGCGCGATTAGCTTAGCGCCATTTTTCGGGCACAGTGCCAATCATTGACGTCACAACTAATAGAAACACAGAACATTTTTCTCGACTTGGGTATTGAACTGGTAAGTAATAGTACATTATCAAGGCCTGTGCATTCGTGCGCTGCATAGTTCATTGATTTGTGAGTTGAGACATAATAGGCCTTTTTCATGGACTTCCACATCGAATGTTTCTAGCTCGTTGTTGTCAAGGCTATCAATACCTATTTTTTAAACCATCTACCAATTTATTAGGGGGCTATCCTACGTGACCACGTTTTTGGAAACAAACCAAAAACGTGGTCACCATTTGCGAGTCTATATTTAAAGCGATGTAACTCATCGTCCGCTAACGGGTATCTTAAATATTTTTATAAATTGTTACGGCAATATAACTTATTCTTGACGATAAGAACCGTTCAGTCGACAATTTTCCACGTATATTTTTTATAGACTCGTGAAAAATATAAAACGATTTATGTTGTAGGCTAACATACAAGTAGCAACGACCAACAGGTAATTTTACTCAGACAATTATGAAAATATAGAAATTGTTGTAGGTACTTTCCTCTATTCCAAAATGACAAATTGGCTCAAAGACTTATTTTAAACGAGTGGGACACATGCAAGCATCACGCATCACATCACAGATGACAACTATGTCCTCAGATAAATGTGTATGATCATCATCTTATATTTATGTCTGTCGTCTGTCTGTCTGTCAGGCTTAATTGTGACGGCTAACAAGCAGCTCTCAAAACAATAAACGACAATTTTTCAGTTTAACAGTTTTCCGACGACCTTAAAAAGTTGGCTGGGACCACAGAGGACAGGGTGTTGTGGCCCTGGGATAGGCCTATGTCCAGCAGTGGACTGCGATAGGCTGAGTTGATTGGGTATAGTTTTTCTTTGAGAAAGGCCCTAAAACAACACCAATTCGATAATTAAAAAAAAAACTTTTCCTTTCCCAATTTTCTAGAACAGTTCCAGTAAGTATTGAAAATCTTCTAGCAGTTTTTTATAAGTATAACAATGCCTTTCGTGCAAAAAAATCATGAACTCATAAATCTTTATCACCTAAAAAAATCCTACCAAATCTGTACATTTTATCAGTGTTGACCCCACATGGCAGAATACCAGTTTTTTATCTAACATAATATGTATTATATAACAAAAACTCTATACATAATTATACATGATCGAGTCACGTTGATTATCATGAGGAGTATGTAGGTACCTAAGTGAGTAGGTATCTTTTTATGCGTTTTTTATGTAAGTGTATCTGATAATGTGCGGTTGTGGCGTTATTAGCATGATTAGGTATTATTCAGTCAAGGCCTCTAAGTCATCTGAGTGGTGGGTCGTCAGGCAGAGATTCAGTAGATAATAAAGATCGTAAGATATTGAGGTAGGTAATAAGTTTAGAAAAATAGACAATAATTACATAGTGAGGAATTACATTGTTACAGTTTGTTTGGGAAACAATATTTATTAGGTTTTAAGTTTATAGGGCTTGGAAAACCATTTCCTACTGTGGCGATATCCACATCGCCACATGCGAACTACGCATCAAAGACTTGACGTCACACAAAAATCCTGACATCACATAAATCCTGCATCGCGCAATTAAAGTTTACCGTGCAATCGACATATATACGAGAACCCAACATCAACCGATGGGCAGTTGCCCGCCAGACACAACACCCGTCTGGTCGAAGGATCCTCCCTTTTCTATGGTGGATGAGTGAACTTTACACCCTGTTCCTCATACCCCTGAACTACTTATGATTTTAAATGTATAATGCATGCAATCAGAAACATACTTATAGCGCTAGTTATTTTTCCGGATTTGTTTTACTTTGTGGAATCTATTCTTTTAATCTAAACAATTAAGTCGTCCTTAATATTTTTAGGGCTTTGAAAACTATTTCCTACATAAGATTTTATATTTCGACTTACGAAACTTTTCGGTGAAAGTTTTTTTCACAGACAAACGGAAACTTGGGGTTTTTGGAATGTTAGAATAGACATAATATAATATGTTAGTGACGTTAGTGTACTCACCAGCAGTGGTATGGGGTTCTGGCTTCTTCCCTCGAGTCCCTCAGCCAGCTCCATGAGGTCTGTGTCGTACAAACTCTGTCCGCGCGGCAGGTTTGAAAGTCTGCAAGAAAACAATAAGTAAGAGAACATAAAACATTATGTAGGTACTACTGAAGAACTACTACTATACCCTGTCACAGGACTGCAAAACCTGTAAAATTATAGTGGGTGACTTTTATAAATTTTGCGTGATCATCAATTTATTTAAGAAAGAAAACTAATAATAACATAAAACACTGTAACGAAACTGACGCCTGAAATCATCAATATACAGTGAGTAAGTCTAGCGATCGTTGCTGAGTCGGCAGTCCTTCTCTGGATGAGAAGAGGCTACGGCAAGATGCTAATCAACTATGTACGAAGGTACTGGACCCAATTGCGTAACACAGTTGCATTGCAATCCGAAGGATTTTGAAGGAAATTCATAATACATTGCTATATAATAAATTGGAAAAATTCGTCTGCTCGAGAACCTAAGCCACGCAATGCGCTGTTGAATTGTCAAAATGAATGGCATTGCTATTGTAGTGTGTTACGCAATTAGGTTGCAGTTTAGTTACCAGTTTGCAAGTCGGTATTCCGTTGGACGTCACGTCAATTTGCGCAGTCAACTTTGATAGTGGACATCATGCATAAGGTTCAGGAAATTTGCAGGTAGGCTGTCATATTTACCTGGCTCTTAGCATTTCATCGATGGGCAAGTCATCTGGTATCTCTTTGAGGTATGGCACGTTACCGGCGAGCATGAACGACGTCACCATGCCGCTCGGTCCATTACCTGGTGGAGGAAAAAGTAAATTACACAATTAGTGAACACTCGGAACAGCAACCCTGAAAACTGTAGCCGAGAGCTCCGGCTCTCCGATTGTTCAGCAGTTTGTGCGGAGGTTGATTTATACTAACACTAGGCAATAAGTTATTTTTTGTATGTTACTAACACTATATGGATATTTGTGTCCGAAATAAAATTTACATTTCATTTCAAAACACATCAGTTAGGTTTGAAGAGCTTTAAAAAATGGATGAACAAGACCCTCAATCAGGGCTTGGGTTTTTTAAAGGCAAAAGACAATTAGGTGAGTACTTAAAGTGAACTTGGTGTTTCTAAGGCCGCGTCCTATGCAAAGGCGATCGACGCGTTCGTATGTCACTTTTTGTTCGGTGAACCTGAACGCATAGTCGCACCGACGGCGTTTTCGAGGTTTTCGAACAAAAAGTGACATAAATATGCATACGACGCGACGTACGTGGGTTAAGGTAGGACACGGGGTTAGTATTTTTTTTATAATAAATTACTTAATGATATTCTTTATTTGCTTGATAAGATATAGGTTGAAAAAAGACAATGGAGGACAAAGGATATTTTGACCATTTGGAGTCCTTCATGAAATACTACCAAAATATTTTTTTGTATTCAGTTTGGCAGTGAAACAAAATAAATGAGTTATTCCATTCTAATACCAAAAACGAATACCACTGGTTTTTGTTGGAACTCATATTTATTTTCTATTCCGAACCGATACCACTCTTTAAATAATTAAATTTAATATTCAAACGAATACCAACAACTTGAATTTGGTACCGTCAAACCTAATCAAATTTTTGTTTTCTTATATTTTTATTTGATCGTAATAAAATACTATCCAAATACGCTTCATTCCAATATAATTACAAAGGTATAGGTAAGAGTAGTTTAAGTGAATCATCTTACTACTTATTTTGGGGTATTCCTCAAAACGCAGCCAATGAAGCGCAACTAAAGTATTCCTCGAAACGCACCCACGATGAAATATATAGAGAACAGCATGAGGGATTCGTAACAAATGATATCGATAGACGTTTTAAAATTCAACTCCTAATTGTTCAGTTATTCAAACTACCAGGAAAGCAGAAATGAACTGGAACTAGGTGCTTACGCGATATCACTACTTAGCTCAATAATGGTAAAAATACAGGTTTTGAAATTGAATAATTTGTTGTTTTGAAAAGTACCAGCGTGACAGAAATGAAAAGAAAATAGGCGCCTAAACGATCTCACTAATTTGCACAACAACCAATGATTAAACACAAGGAGGAGAAGTCTTAAAACTGTCCTATACCTTACCTATAACTGTAATGTCCTATACCTATTATAACTATCAGGAAAACAGAAATTAACTGGAAGTAGTTGCTTATGAAAAACACCTGCTATTCTGGTAGGCGACTTTCGGAAAAGCCCCTGAAGTCTATAAAGACGTCATATTTATCAAGAATTTTACATTTTTCATTATCACATAATATCTTGTTCGTAAAGTGTCCCAACTCATAAGTAGATTGATCGTTCACATCTTCGAAAAATGAAATTACATACAAAGCATTTTTACTGACTCTACCTTATATCTTCGAACTTGTTTTGGTAATCGTTTAAACAATGGTATCCATTCGGAATAGAAAATAAATATGAGTTGAAACAAATTACAGTGGTACTAGTTTTTGGTATTAGAATGGAATGAATCAAATAAATCCCTAAGCCGAAGAGCATTACGTAACAAATTAAGTTAGTGATGTACAGAGTGCAGCAAGTAAACAGATAAACTCTACCTAAGTCTAGTCAGTAAATTGTCACGCAATTTGGACGCAAGCCAGGTTTATGTAAACATTGATCCTATACGTAGAAATTTGTGAAAATATAAACCCAATATATCGGAACTGAGTTCAAATATCTGCAGTGCTATTCAGTTTAAAACATAACATAACATCCCTCCTCTAATTCCCGAAGGATTAGCAGAGGTGTACCTAGTAGAGTACACCCACATTCCGCGAGTTATGTTTAAGTCCCACGTCAATATTGTAATACAATTAATAATGGATAACCCATTAATTATTATAATAATTAATAGGAAGTCAATAATTGGACATGTATTGCTATGTTTAATTTATTCTATTAATAATATCAAATAGTCTTTGATATTACAAATAGGAAACACACATAAATGCATAAGGTCTGTTTTCCTGTTTATTTATTAATAATATATTGTCTCAGACCAATATAATTTTTATTAGTCTGAGTATATTGTATAAAATAGAGCTAGCTTTAAATAGAGAGAAGGGCGTCCTTTGCCCAACAGTGGGACATCACAGGCTTTTAATAATACCTAATATTCATGTATACAAAATATTGTAAAACATTTTTAAAAGAGTAACGGTGAAGTTTCTAGCCCATTCTTCTCCATACGAAAACTACCTTTTGGAAGGGGCAACTAGAATCAGTTCTATTTCTTTGTTTTTGACGTTCAAAAGTGCCTTTTATGTGCCTAATTGAAGTAAATTATTTGACTTTGACTTTGGAATAAATAATCATGTTTATAATAATTGCTGCCTGCTTTCAGACAATTAAAATTAAATTTAAATTGCAATCAATTAAAGTTTGGACTTTTCGACATTCAAGTTAGGGAATATTATATTATGTTAACACATAGATATCCGTGTTAACACAATATTATGAACAGGTTACGTTATTATTAGTTCCTTAAATGGCAGGTCTGGAAATTCTGTATGGAATGGTGAAATTCTGAATTTATCATTAGGACCAAATTCCGTGCAATCGGACTCAAGTTTGTGATCCAGAATTCCAAAGGCGTCAGAGGGGCTGTCATAAAAAACAAAATATGAAATTCAAAAAGCTCCGTACCGCATAATGAAAAAACAGAACCCAAGGATAGCTAATTAAAAAAAAAAACCCCGGTTCGACTTCCCTATGTAGGTTTTACTTGAAGGCCGACCAATAATTTGAGTAAGAATCTCTATATAAGCTGGCTCGCGTCCAATTCTAATTAGAAGTAATTTATTGTCAATTTTATTGAAAACTAACTACTCAGATGATGCACTCCATTTCACTTGATGCGATGGTGCTATGCGAATGTTTTAGAAACAATTAAGAGAAAATGCCTATGTTTAAAATTATTTGGCGGAGACATAGCTTAGAGAAATAGGTATGGATGGCCATTGTATTCCGAAAAATAGAAAATAAATAAACACGCGATTCGATCATGTTCGTTTTCATGGCTACGTGAAACTGGGTCAAACAGACAGACTATTTTTCGCTTTAATAATAGAAGTAAACATTCATGATTCCCCTTGGTCACAAAATAGTGACGTGACGGTCACGGAAAATTCTGGAACGTAACGAAACGGACAGGGATCGGCAAAGGACGTAACGCAACGGTAAACAATATACAAAGCAAGCGTGAAACTGCGGTGTGTCGGTCATGGCCACGACGCCGACGCCAGATAAACGATAAACAATGCTTTGTGAATTGTTTAGATAGTCCAAAACAATCAGAATGCCAATAATAATTCTCGTAATTAAAGACGTTCAAAATCAGCGGTTCGACTAAACCGCCTGGTAGATCTCAAATTCTCAACCCTACTTGATATTACCATTTTCTTAGATTTTAGTAACAGTATAAGGCAAGAATGTAAATTATTAATTATAACTAATTCACTCCAGTTTCAACCAAAACCTCAGCGACAATCAATGCCATTGAAAGTCAAAAAGTTTGAGGTATATTTTTGACAGATTGCGAACTTAATTACCATCTTATATCACTGGCTTCTTGAATAGTGATCTAGTTTAGTGAAGCACCTTCTATGTTGCTAAAGTTCGTTGTTTTCATTTGAGTGGGCATATTTTCCGCGACTATTTGGGTGGCCACAGTTAGAACATTCTTTTTATTTCTTAATTAGCTCGGACTTGTTGGATTTACAATTATCTATTTAATTACTGATATTATTTCAGCCAGTCATATTTTGAAACTAGTGCCAAAACCATGCGCCGAATTGGCGACAAATATAAATGTGTCACCTAATCCTGTTATAACTTTATAGTGTGTTACCTAATTTTGATCCCTGTTACTCTATATAAATTATTGTGACGTATATACACCGTGGGCATACAAATATACTTTGAAAATGATCGGTACATGATATACAAAGTAGCAACACATCGGGGTGGAGGGTCAATTGATGGGTCTGATCGACTCATGCGCGTGCGGACGCGGTCGGGGTGACGGAAACATTCCGCTCGTTCGTGCTTAGACCCGTTACGAAACTCATTGATGGCAAAGAGGGCCAAGTGGCCTAAATAAACGGCAAAATGTGGATGGTTACTTTTCCGCATACATTTTTGCCACTACATGAACTCAAGCCTTCTTTCCATGGGGGTAGGCAGAAATTACAGAACGCCATCTGCTACGATCCTTTCATACCCCATTTGCTTCGTTTACGTTCATACATCTGGTCATACACGCACGCCTGTTGTGAGTCCTACGCACCTTTCCCTTTTGGAGAACATCACCGATAATAAGGTCACTATATTTATATCCTTCCAGGGCGCCCCGGGGCGTTTCCACTCACATTTACTTTTGAGACCTTTTATTAGGCCTTCTCAACATGACCAAACCATCAAAGCTCATGTTTTTTTTTGTTTTAAAGTGCTAAATGCAATAAAGTCAAAGTCAAATAGGCACATAACTTTTGAACGTCAAAAACAAACAAAGAAATAGAACTGATTCTAGTTGCCCCTTCCAAAAGGTAGTTTTCGTATGGAGAAGAATGGGCAAGAAACTCCACCGTTACTCTTTTAAAAATGTTTTACGATATTTTGTATACATCAATTACATATTATATATGAAGACGATGCACCTAGAATAAGATTACTGTACCACAGTAAATAAAAACATACAACACAATAGGTAAATAGAATTAAAAATGGAGCAATGACAAATAAATTAATTGATGATGATGGAAAATATTATAATTACTTACCGATAACAACAACTTCTTTGTACACGACGTCCTCTGATAAGGCGTGTTGGCAGGATTTCATACTGTCCTTCATTTTACTGTCCGATTTTATCGCATACAGCCTCCTGCGATCCAGCCTTTTTCCTTTTATGTTAGTTGTTTCTAGATTATTTGTGTTCTTAATCTATGGCTAGTTCTATTCGAATGGCGGATTTTTTAAATAGCGAATTCTAAATTCTAAATGCAGTCAGAATAAATACTTTTTTTAAATAAAATTAATATCACAAGCAGTTTTGAGTCTTACGGACTTTTTTAGTCTATTTCTTCTTCGTCGTAATTTTTTGTGTCTACGGTAGGTTTTTGTCGCGAACAGCGTTCTAGCTTAGTATAAGTGCAGTCGTGATTGTTGCTAACTGAAACAATAAAAATTAATAGGTTAATAAAACGTCGCGTTACTTAAATCCTAAGTATTTAGTGCCATAACACTGTTATAACTTCGTCAAAGTCAAGATCACCAGTCGCATAAATCAGAGCGGCAATTCCTGTATTTTTTAACAATGTTCGCATTCGCATCTCATTCGCAATCTGTCAAAAAATCAATCATTTACCAACATTTTTGACAAGTTTGACAGATTGCGACTTGAATGTGAACGTTTTAAGTACGATAGTTGGCCTTCAGATGGTGCCTAGAAACGTTTAAATTCAAGTCGTAATCTCATCTCGGCGACAAACAATGTCAAAAACTTGTCAAAAATGTTGGTAAATTAGAGGTATTTTTAATGGATTGAGACTGAGATTGTAATAAATGAGAATGTTGTTAAAATTAAGGGAATGGCCTCTCAGATATTTTATGGTGCACTTGATCACTCCAGTGTTTCCCAACTATGTTGGGGTAGGCTTCCATTCTAACCGGATGTAGCTAAATACCAGTACTTTACATGGAGCGACTGCTTATCTGACCTCCACAACCCCCAATACCCCTTGGTAAGACTGGTTGTCAGTCTTTTGGGCTTCTAATTACTCATAACTATAAACTACTGTCAAAGATCCACGCATGATCGCCGGGACCAATCCCGAGGCACGGAGGGTTCTCGATATGTAATGGATGGTCACTCATCATCATCATAATGGCCTTAACCTTCGATCGACCCGTGCGGCTGTTATCAATGAGCCACAAGCACGGTTTAGTACAGGGTGTATCTGTAATCTGTAAACATAGCATATGGTAGCACGCAAGTCTTTCTCTTTTATTGCATGATAAGTGACTGGCACTACCATATAAATGTATAATTTTCCATGTGTTTATTTATGTTCCCATATCGCAATAATTGCTATAAGTTCAAAAAAAGATGAGTTGCTATCACAGGGCTATCAGTTTTTATATAATAATTGACAGCAATTACTAATCGCATATCTATGGTTCTCATATGATCTGACCGATATTAGATACAACATAACCTCACGCTTTCTTCCCATGGGGGTAGGGACTAGGGTGAAACTACAGAGCGTCATCTGCTACGATCCTGATATATTATATCTCGACTTTATAAGAGCCACCCCTCCGACCTTTACTTTATAAGAGCCATTCCTCCGACCTTTACTTTATAAGAGCCATTCCTCCGACCTTTACTTTATAAGAGCCATTCCTCTGAGTTATCCTCATCGAGTTAAAAAAAAGTGTTTTTATAAACCTACTTACAGAAAAAAAAACATTTTACATGAAAATTTATGAAAATATACTTATTACAACATAATTATTCATGTAATGAGTCATGACGATAAATATAAGATATGTCTAGACATAAGAAAGAAACGACATCACCTACCTAATACGTAAATAAATAACAATTGGTTAGAGTTATTGAACACAAAGAAAAGTTTTTGTACTGTCATGGTCAATCGATCGGGAAACACTAAGTAATTATAATACTGTAACGATTGTATATTTTTCAGTCACGATAATAATTATGTTATAACTACAGTTTAAGAAAACTTCCCTTAATTTATAGTCCATTTCGTTACGTTACTAAATCGAAAGTGACCATAATGTCATTGACGAAACTATGTGAATGTCGCCTTGTGGGTTATAGTAGAACTAGCTTCCGGCCGCGGCTTCGCCAAATTTTATCGAAATCCGTTCAGTGGTTTAGGCGTGAAAAGGTAGCATACAGACAGAGTTACTTTCGAATTTATAATAATAGTATGGATAATCAGCCTATAAAGTTCCCACTGCTGGGACACAGGCCTCCTGTCTGGGAGAAGGAGTGGGCCGTAATCTACCCTGTAAGAGTTTGGTGAATGCATGTCTTCGAATTTTTGGGTCTAGGACGTTCCGGTTTCTTCATGATGTTTCCTTCATCGTTTAGAGAGCATAAAGCAAATAAAACAGTCTTTGGGGACTGCCGATAGAAGTGAAAACTAAGTTACATTCATTCATTTCCTCAAGCGTGACGATGACGCGAGTTCCATGATTTTTGTTCACCCAAAAAAGCTCAACGCGCCTAAAGAAGTTTTCACTTCAAAAATACAAGTTAATTGCTTATCTGGGTTCTATTCTAACTTACTCCTAGGACGATGCGGTTTCCAGTGAGCCACCGCTGTTCACAATGTTATAGGAGGGTCATAGAGACCCATATATTTACACTATGTGTACTGTATCATCATCATACGCTAAATATATATCCCATGTCCAAAGATCATTTGTAACTAGGTAAATGGAATTATACAAACACTGACCACGGTTCAACAGTTACCATTGATCGAGCATACAGCCACGGTATTTACTGTTGACTGCAAACGTTGTACCTCAGTACATACACTTATGTACTGAGGTTGTACGGACATAAATCAAGAGCGATTAGCTTCACTCATAAATATGATAAGCTGGTATTGCCTGATAAAGAGACGAAGGGGGCATTGATAAAGGCCTTTTAATTATATTGTTTTATGAGTAGGTTTTTCCTAGTAATTGGATTCATTATATGCTGTTTCTGAATGCCGTTTCGACTTAATCGGTTGTCAAAATGGCAATTTATATGATTAGTTGTAATTTTTTTTTTTCGAAAATAATGAATTTATTCCTTTTTGAAATTCACGTTTTCAGTACCTCAATTACCCAAATTTCATTATAAATGAGCAAATTTTCTACAGAGGTCATATGTTATGTCTTGTAGACACCCACTAGACAACGAAGGCCGCCTGCGCCCCATGCAAGATCCCGGTAAAATTCACCATTGAAAAAAAAAATGTGGCGAATTTGGTTTTTGTTTCCAAAAAAAAAAAACACATAAATAGACTCTCAGTATGATTTTAAACAATCAATCACGGAAAGGGTTTTTTACTGTATATCGATAATCTAAAGATCACATAGTTCGCAGATATCCTATGTATTTTTAATTACTCATACTAGACTAGTACAGAAAACAAATTAAATGCAAATTCATTTGATTTCCGATATCATAGGTAAAACACCTACCGCTGGTCTGATAACTTTATGTTTTAATTATCTTTATCTACAAAAATAAAACGTTATCTAGATAAGGAATATAATCAAATACAACATGTCATATCAGGCTCAATGAATTAGGTTGCTGATGACATCATGTATGCGTCACTGTCTTCTTATGAATGAGATGGCATATTTTATTGTGTCATCGAGATGAATAAACTATAATAGATTTCGATGCAGTTCTAGAAATGGTGCCTAAAAGGAGAACACTGCGTTATTAAATAAAAAAGGTTGTATAAATCGTGATTTTTTGAAAAACCTGCCCAAATAAAGTTCAATAAAAACAAACGTTTGACTTGTTTGTGAACTAACTACAGTTAAAAAAACATCCGAAACTATCAAAAATCGAAATTTATGATTTAAAAAAATAACTTAAATTGTGTAAAACCACTAAGGAAAAAAAATCATTTGTAAATGACGCTAGACATTATCAGGGTGTCAAGACATGACATGTGTCACCACGACTGATTGTACCGTGAGGCAGAGTACAAAATCCGTGAAACATGTTTTTACTACAATGCCTGCCTTACATTCTAGGCTACCTTATACTTGGCAACGCTATTTCCCATCACTAAGTTATTCATGCAGAAAGTTCGATGTTATCGATACAAGTTTGAAGGGTAAAACCACGAGACAAGAGTTGACGTTAGATGGGTATCCTCCTGACGTCAGAGCTTCCTAGCCGAGGGGCTAGCACATAATGATTGATATGGATATGACAGATTTCCAAATACGGTTTAAGATTTTTTATTTCACTTCTATGATGAAAAACATTAAAATTATTAAGTTAAGCAACGGTTTCTCCGGTGATAAAACTAAAATTAAGTTACAAAAAACAGTTGGTAAAAACTTAGTTTAAACATTTTCAAAACATGGTGCTTTAATAGCCTTTTAAAAGTTGGAAGAGATTTTGATTCTTTTAGTAATTGATTTATAGAGTTGATCTCACTCATACAATCATTCCTTCAACAGTAGCCTGTTCCGTTTTTTGAAAACAAATCGCGCGTGCAGCATCGTACACTCCGTACACGTGATAGTAGTGAACTTCTTAAAAAAATTAAGAATAAAAGATATTTAGCGTGAGAGACACGGAAATAGAGAGAGAGATTTAAACGTGAGGCGTCCACTCTCAATTCGTCCAATTATCGAAACGCCCAAGGCTGAGGCTACATAAGGCTGCGACGCGACTTGCGACACGTGGCTATGGCTATTGGATACATGAGCATTCATTTATTTGTTTCGCTCATGTGTCGCAGTCGCAGGTAGCCTAATGTAGCTTCAGCCTAAGAAGTTTCAATTCAAAAATCGAACAAATAAGTTTTGGCAATATATTTAGGGCGAATATGCGGAAAGCATTACTAATACTATTTGGCAGCCGCTCAGTCGGCTAAAGATATAATTAGTGTGTTTGACTTAATTCTTTTCACGTCTTTTGTTCCTTCTAGGCGACCTTTGCTAAGCTTTGGTTTCCTAAGAAAGTGGAGAAGGGTCACACAATAACGGTTGCCTAAATACAGAGCGTTTTTTTGACACCTTAATGTCAAATACTGGTTAAAATGACAGATTTTCATAGCCGTTATGACGCAGTATGCTTGAAGCGGTTCTGTCAACTCATACGGGCGCCGTCAGATGTGACTGGTCATCTCTTAGCTGCCATGGCTTATTTTAATTTTTGATTTGTTCTTATTTTATAATTGCGGACGCTTTTAACGTGCTTTCTACATTGTTCTCATATGTATAATTTCAACATGAATGATGTAACCATTATATTGTAACAATATTTTGATTTAAAAGAGTGTCCATGGAGTTTCTTGCCCGTTCTTCTCCATAGGTACCTACTACGCTTTGGAATGGGCAACTAGCTTCATATTTCTGACTGACTGACTCCTTGACAATTTAAAAGTGCCTGTAAATAGTTTAATTGAAATAAATGCTTTGAGTTTGAGTTCATATTATAACGGCTTATGGTGTCCGTTTTTGTTACGAAACGGAAAACAACGGAAAAATCTTCGCCGTTCGATGTTTTATCTAATCTCAGAAAATCTAGTTCAAGGGATCTTTTATTATTGTAACAAAAATTCTAGGAACATCTTTTTTTAGGAAACTAGATCAAACTCTTAAGTAAGATTGAATACAGGATGCTGTATCTAAGTGCCGATTTATCTGAACTAATATTTTTATGCCAAACTTAATTCTTGGCACAAAAACGAACACCATGTATTAAGGGGCTTACAACTTGGTATCCATGCCAATTTTTGTAGAAAATATATAACTTCCTTGTTTCGGAAATTTTGGCAAACAAACTACCCAATAAAATATTTATAAAGATGGTTTGTTAACCAGGAAATGGGCAATAACAACTTATTATTACGCAAATTTATATTTAAATTAGGTAAAGGCCCTTGAAAATTGATTTATAATGTTTAAATTTTAAAGCACACATTCATTTATAATTTATGTTAACAAAAATAATTTGCGCCTTTAGCACAGGTGTTAAATAACTCTTTTTGTATCTGATAAGGATGAATAAGACAAAAATGATACACAAAAATACTGGCACCATACATACAGATAATTTAATCACAAAAAATAAAACTTTAGACAGGTCAAATTTGGCGGGTTTCTCCAAAAACAATTTTATTTTTATTTTCCTGAATAAGTAGTAAAAATTAACTTTAGACGGGTCAAATTTGGCGGGTTTCTCCACAAACAATTTTATTTTTATTTTCCTGAATAAGTCGTAAAAAAATACTTTAGACGGGTCAAATTTGGCGGGTTTCTCCACAAACAATTTTATTTTTGTGGAGAACACAAACAATTTTATTTTTATTTTCCTGAATAAGTCGTAAAAAAATACTTTAGACGGGTCAAATTTGGCGGGTTTCTCCACAAACAATTTTATTTTTGTGGAGAACACAAACAAATTTATTTTCATTTTCCTGAATAAGTCGTAAAAAAATACTTTAGACGGGTCAAATTTGGCGGGTTTCTCCACAAACAATTTTATTTTTATTTTCCTGAATAAGTCGTAAGTGTTTTACTTAACCGTTCCAAGCAGTTATTAACCGTAAAGTTTATTACATTATCCTCAATAAAAAAAAACTTGAATGGTAGAAGGAAAAGTCTTCGTAAATAAAATAAGTTATGTAGGTAAATAGATGAATGCAATGTGACATGATTCACATTATTGCAACTTTTATCATTTAGGTACCCTTTGTGAAGCCTAGGCCATTATGATTTGTCTTTGAATATAACATCTGCAGTGGTTTTCCCCACGCAATGATGCAGTACCCTATTTTCCTGCACCTTATAAAAGAAGTTGGTATTCTTTGTACATCCTTATTTACCATAGGTACTGTTACAGGCTAGATTGCAACATAGCAGGCAAAAAAGATTTTTCCTTGAGCATACAGTTAGGTATCTATTGGTTTCATTCATTGAGGAAAAGAAAATATATAGAGTACCTAAGCTGTGTATTTTATTTTAGGCATATAAGGTAAAAAAACTGTTGTCAGGTTTTTCCATTTGCGGTGGCTCTAAATAGACTGAAAACAACCTTTTTATCTCACATTGTTTTCACGAAAAAAACTACCGTTACATTACGTTCGAAATCTGGAATGGTTATTTATTAAAATAATCGAACGGTTCAGATTATCCTAAAAGAAACGATACCCAAACACTTTTTAATGTGCCGATTTCGACACAAAGGCAACTCTAACATACAGACTATGGCCAGCTGTTGAATATTTTTCAATGTATGGAAACGACTATCGATTTATATCTGACGTCAAACTTGTCGGTTTTCCGGTGGTTATACCGTTATCATTTAACTTAAAACCGCATATTTTGCTGTGAAAGTTAAGGTTCGTCGTGGAAAATGGGACGGTGGCCCTTACTTTTTATACAATCTTTGACTGTCAGAAAAAAAAGAAAGCCTCTTTGGAATTTTCTCAGATTATAATTCATTTAGCGTTTTCCTTACAATGTTGTCAGTCGTGCTTTGAAAAACATCTCATTGTTAATTTTACGTTTATTTTTTTCTTCTGAATACGAGATGGACACTTTTTTGTAAAAACTGTGTTACTTTTAAGTGCACATACAGTCAGATACACCGTTATTTAAGCCACTTTGGGCAATTTTTTTTTACCGACTTCATACTGCTTGGCAACAGGCAAATGTCACCCCAAATTATTTTAGAATCCTTTTCGTAGGCCATACAAATAGTAATGATTTAAAAGAGTTTCCGTGGAGTTTAGAACCTACTCACTTAAAAAATAAAAACTCAATAATAAAATAACTTTTATTTCAGACAACTTAGTCCATATTAGTACAATTGTTTTTTTTTCGAATACTTTGATTTAATGTAATGTGCGTTTAGTTTGCGCAGAACAACGAATTTTTCTTTCTTTCTTAATTTTTTTTCTATTTTTCTTTGGAATGGGCAACTAGCTTCATCTTTCTGACTGACCGGACCCTTGAAAATTCAAAAGTGCCTGTAATTATTTTAATTAAAATAAGTGCTCTGAGTTTGAGTTGTTTGAATGGCCTTTGGAGATTAAAAGCTCTTTAACAAATGCCACAAAACTATAAACGTCAGACGGCGCTCAGACTTCCCGACGTGGGTTCAAGGATGGCAGCATGGCAGAACGCCAGGAGACGAGTTCTTATCTCTCGTAACATTATTAGTCTGTACTAAACTCTTATTCGTTAGTCATAGTTATTAGTCCCCCAATGAGTCACTCTTGCACAGTAATATTGTTTTTGGGAAATGGTTTTCTGAATTTTCATTGATGATGTTTTTCTTAAATAATAAGAGCCGCACGGGTCTATCGTAGGTTAAGCTACGCTTGCCGCCATCGGTTCGTGGATGGTTGACCATCCATTACATATCGAGACCCCCGTACCTCGGAAAGCAAGTTAAGCTGTTAATCCCGGCTGTCATTCGTAGATCTTTGACAGTCGTTACGGGTAGTCAGAAGCTCAAAAAGACTGACAACCAGTCTTACGGGGTATCGTTTTACCCAGGAACTGGGTTGTGGAGGTCACATAGGCAATCGCTTCATGTATAAAATACTGGTATTCAGCTGCATCCGTTGACCGTTTAGACTGAAAACCGACCCCAACATAATTGAGAAAAGGCTAGGGAGATAAAATGAGTCACTTTTACACAGTAATATTGTTTTTGAGAAATACTTGTCGGAATTTTCTTTAATTTTGTTTTTCTATCTAATGTTTGCTGTTGGCAAGACATGATTTTGGCTAGTTTTTAGCATGAAACGACGGGCATTTTTATAAAAACCTATACTCCATTTGAAATAAGATTTATACAGTCCGTTCAACCGATTTTGACGTCTATACCGTAGGCATAAGGATGGCATTAAAAGCATATAGGTTACACAATACCAACTGTCTCCTGCAGCTGCCATTGGTCGTGCTGCCAACGAAATAGAAGTCAAAATCGGTTGAACGGACTGTAAAAAAGGTTTATTTAAATGTCTAATCTTATTTCAAATGGGGTATTATAGTGATAGGCGGAAGAGTGAAAGGCGTCATTTCTACGTGCGTTCCACATAACCATCGACAGTGCGTTTTCTGCTTTGGAAAAACAGCACTAGTTGTGTTTGCAGCGCGTGTACGCGCGTCGACAGCGCGTAAAATAAACGCCGCGGCACCATGTGCATAGGCTCTACCAGTGAAGTCTCTTGATGGATTTGCTGACTTTTAACGTTATTTATTTTAGTTCCAAAGCAAGATCTTTATAATGGCTTTTATTTACTGTTAGCTAGAGAACTGACCTACTATAATAAAAACAATAGTGCACATGTGTTACTTCGGTCTGTAAACAAATTAAATACGCTGATCAAATAAGAATTGCAGCTTAGGTATTAATAACATTATATAAGTAAACAAAATGATTCGAAAGTAGGTATTTATTGCATCACTTTTATAAAAAAATCCCTATTGACTGCAGAAAATAAAACATTCCTCAAAAGATAAATAAACTAAGTTTATGTTCCTTTTGAGGAATGTTTTATTTATTCATTGATAATTTCACGTGTAAATAATTTTATATTAAATTAATTAACTTACTTTACGCAACTAGTTTCGTAATGTAAATCCGGTTATAGCAGAAGCGTGCTTGAAGTAAGCTGTCAATAGTGTCTAGCATGAGGTGGAATGGCAGCGCACTTCACGTTCGTGGTAAGATTTTTACAGAATAAACCAGAGCCGTTCGATTATGTAAAATCTCACCGTGAAAACTTAGGTGAAGTGAGCTGTCAATAGTATCAATCCGTGGTGGTGGATAACTCACTTCTACGTTTTCACGCTGAGAATTTTACGGAATAGACCCCGAGTAATAGCACAATAAACTTTGATCTAAAATACTTGAAGAAACAAATGAATGCGTGTTGTCTTTTTCCCGCGTATCGGCACGAACTAATAGCTCATGCTGTGGTGAAAATATTCCACCACCATCACAACCGCCACAAGGGGGCGTCCACTCAAAATGGGGGAGAAGGGCCCTGCAAAAGCTCACCAAAATAATCTTATTTGAAGAGTTTGTTGTCGGACTTTTCGTTATTTAATTACATACCTACATAAACCCACACCCTTCTTCCCATGGGGGTAGGCAAACTACAGAACGCCACCTGCTTCGAGCCTTACATAATCTTTTTCTCTTCTTTTACGTTCATACACTGGTGATACACACACACAGATTGCGAGTACACACCTAATCTTTCTGAAGAACATCACCAATAAGGCTATTATGTTTATCTGTTTTTCTTTATCAATAGGTAGTTTTTTCTTAACCATTTATATGTTAAATGTTACGTTATAAAACAACTTGTTTTAACATTCATCTTGTATTGCCGCATAAATGAATACTAACGAAATAAATTAGCATGGAAGATTATCTAGCATGACTCTAGTACTGTTTATTGAAGAATTCATGACAGTATGACACAGATATTTTCATATATATTTATCAATACTAATATTACTTAGTATGTAAGTTCGTTTGTTGGGGTAATCTTCGGAACAAGAGATCCGATTTCAAAAATTCTTTCACTAATGGGAAGTTAAGCTACAGTATTGCCGAGTATCGGAGTATCTTATGATATACAGGGTGTTAGGGTAGACACCGTTATCCTTGAAACTAGTGGTTTGGTATCATCTATAATATTATATTATACACTTAAATCGACAAAATGTATGGAACAGCAATATTTTTTTTTATCGATTTCAAAATTGGTCCCGTAGAAAAAGTATATTATAGATGACACCAAACCACTAGTTTCGAGGATAACGGTGTCTACTCTAACACCCTGTATTTTATGTTATAACAAGAAATTACATGCGGCTGAAGTCGCGGGCAGAAGCTAGTATTAAAATAAAGGCGTGCGTTTATGACGGCAATTAATTAATGTAATACCACTTAACTTTTTAATAATTATGTAAACGGATTAACTTTAGAAATAGCTCTAAATTGTAATGATTACCCGTTTAGTTTAGTAGCTAGTACAAACGATGTGCAAAATTAACCAATAATTTAGTTCACAATACAGCCATTAACTACCGATAAGAGAAATATTAATGTAAGTATTTTATGGTTAGCGGTTCTAAGCTCTTAATTAGTCTAAGTACATTAAGTAATTAACGGCGAGCGCTACATTCAAGTTAGTCATCCAGTTACTTCAATATTTTTAGGAACCCAAATAGGAATTATTTTAGATTCGATTAAATAAGTTCCTAATCTTATCGAAGTCATTCAGTGAACAAAAAAACAATTAAGTAGATACAGGCTGTATTTTTAACGTGTTTTTTTTTTCATCATATTTTCCTTAAATACCTTCACAAAAAGATTGCAAAAGTCTTAAAAAAAAACGGTCTCGCCAAATTCACAAACTTTTTTCTGCCCCGTTTCTACTAAGAGGTCTTTGACTCTGCTAATACCAGTCACATAACCGGCTTGAATATATCTATGTTAATATTTATGCTACGGTACCTACTTACCAGTTACATTGACAATATAAATTAAACTGATTAAATAACTGTCAGGTATTTAAATTAATATACCTAACAATTTTTATACGTACCTAACTAGTGACCCGCCTCTGCATTGCACGATTTTTACAACTTGACAAACCATTGAGATTTCTTTAATAAATGAAAGTTGAATTTATTGTAATGTAGGTACACACATTAAACCTTCCGGAATAAATGCTCTAAGTTATGGTGAAAACGGCGCATAAAGATTATTACGAACAACGCATTCACAAAGACAGACACGAAAAGCGCCTTTAATATAATAAGTATAGAAACTAGAAATTAACTAGAATAACCAGCCTCGTAGATTACTAAAACATCTTTCGTTTATTAAATCTTGAATGATTTAATTTGATTAATTTCCGTATTTTTACCTATCATTGGGCTTTTCCTTATCATCGGTTGCGTGTCAGATTAATTAGGTAGGTACTTACCTATTAAAAATATATAAGTAAGTAAATGTAGAATATATTAATAATGATTAATATGAACAGATAGTACGAGTACTAGTAGTAATATTAATATTCATATATTAATATTTCCAAAACTTCAGTAAACGTTACATCAATAGGGTCTCGACTCCTGAACCAGGCCATCCTGTATGACAGGGGTCGACGTTTTTCTAGTTACGTGGATCAGCATGAGAAGGCTTAGACTATATACCATAAGTACGGTGTTTTTTTAAACATAATTAAAAGAAAATAAAATATGACACAAACTTAATGAACACAAAAACGATTATAGTAAAAATGAAAATTATAGTTTTTGTTTTACAATAAACCATACATAGCTGTTTCAATATCGCATAGAAAATAATAAAGAGCAGGTGTTCATTCATAAATTGTTACGACCATAAATTATTTCAGAAATTCTAGACTTATCCTAGAATTATTTTAAGAATTGAATAATACTCTACAGGATGTAAACTAATGTTGCTAAGTACCTTTATCGCATTTGGGGCAACTTTTCTTCTTCAATAGAATTTAAATTAAGGTTAATTTATTTAATTGTTTGCAGACATACAAAATGTTTTTTTTTAACTTGCAAGTAATTTTCAGTCGCATGACGACAACGATCGATGTTGCACAATGAAAGATAACACGAATTCAAATAAATATTTAAAAAAATACATACCCAGTGAACTTATAATCTACACTAAATTATACACACACAACACTACTGTAATTATTATGAAAACAATTTTTAAAACAAATCTTTATTTAATATATCGCGAATGTTCCGGTAGAGCGTTTTGCTCGACGTGCGCACTCGATCGCGGTTGGATGCCGACTGAAAATAATACTGACAACTGACAGTGATATCCGATTCTTAATTTGAATTGTATTGCACACTGCAGCGAAGAGCGCGCAAACACGTGTTTCACACACTTTCATGTTTTCATGCGTTGTCAGCAGGTGTGGATGGTCCGATTTTAATCAATTAAATGGATTCTTCTTGGCAATATAATCAGGTATAGCGGCGGCGATGTTTACTTTTTTCGCACGCTAACTCTTCTTTATTCTGGCCAATTAATAAGTACAGTACAATAAATTATAGTCTGCGCCTACTACCGTTAGGCGCAAAGTATAATTTTCACATGTTGGGTTCAATAACTCGGATTTTCAGGGCTTGCAAAATTTTATTTTAGTTACTTAACAGTTTAGTTACCATCGTGTCGTCTAAATATGTGAATGCCTATAAAGATGGAACTTAAAGATTTTGAGTCTTTTAATTGCCGTAAGAGACATCTGATAGAAAGCGAAGACAAAGTCCAAATCGGAACTGGCTTGCTTTTTCAAGCATAGCTCATTTCTATTTCTAATTAATTATTAATTATCTACGCAACCTGTTGAAGTTCACGGCCGAACGAGACATAAGCGCATGCAAATATAACAAATATAACTACCATTTTAGACACCGCACTGTATGTACGAGTATGTAGAGCCAGTGGGATATTCGTTAACGCTGAATTTTTTTTTATACACTGTAGCACGAGGTTCGTTCAACGATGATCTTTGGGTAGAATTAAATCTTCGACATTTCACCTTAACTCTTCACCCCAATTGATAGCTACCATCACCATGCTATTTCCATTAACTGATAAGTATCACGTGTCGGAAACACGTTGGGAGACATGTGTGTCTACAGGGCACTTGAGCATAAGTGGCCTGCAGATTGGCTAATTAATAACTCATCACTCCAGGCTACTGTTTAGGTAAGCACTTAAGAGGAAACATCTTACTAAGGCTTTAATTAGATTTTGTTTGTAACTTCATTTGAGACATGAACGGACTGTTTAAACACCTGACGATTTGCAACCTTAAAGGTATGATTCTGAACACGCGACAGTGCTGCTGCGTCACTATTGGTCCTCAAGTCCTCATACATTTTCTATAGGAGATTACAATCCCATATCAATCAATCTGCCTAGTATTTTCCCAACCATGTTAGGTTTGGCTTCCAGTCTAACCGAAGGCAGCTGAATACCAGTATTTTATATGGAGCGACTGCCTATCTGACCTCCATAACCCAGTAACTGGGTAATACCATACCCCTTGGTAAGACTGGTTGTCAGACTTTCGGGCTTCTGACGACCCCTAGGCGTAACAACTGTCAAAGATCCACGAATGACAGCCGGGACCAACGGCTTAACGTTCTTTCCGAGGCTCGGAGGAGTCTCGGTATGTAAAGATGGTCACCCATCCACCGACCAACCTCGGCAAGCGTAGCTTAACCTGATGGATCGACCCGGTGCGGCTGTTATTACTTAGCCACGAGCTTCTCATTTACAATCCTATATATTATATGAGATTACAATCCGGGCACGGCAGCAATGCTGCGCGACATTGTTGCGCTTGCGTCACATCAATAATGACGCGGTAGCACTGCTACGTGCAGCGTTGTTCGGAACCATACCTTTAATTTACCTGGTGGATGATGCATAACTTCATATCCCTTATCTGCCAAATTTTATTACTTTCCTTTCGTATTGGAAATTCTGATTGGAGAATGAATCTAGAATTTTCTAAACTAACCTTTTTAGACCCAAGAACGTTCAATATATACACAAAAACTTAAATATTCCAACCGATTACGTATGAATAATTGACTTTCAAAGTTAAATTAAGTTTCGAAAGTGTCTCCAGACCCTTGGAACGTTCAAGGTTCGACTGCGTCTGGAGTTTATTTTTGAACCTTCTCGCAGTGAATGGAGATAAAATTAGCTATAACGGGAAGACCCGTGGTATATCTGAGGTGAGTTATCTGCCTGTCCTTTAGACGACTGCGACGTGAATCGATGATATATGAGCGACTGAATTATGTCATATTAGTTTTTGTAAGTGCCGTGGGTTGGGTAAACTTGGCAGGATGACGAAATTTGGCAAGAGTTATATGTTACTGTTACTCAAGGAGTTATGAATCCCAATGAGCTTGGCGCTCATTCTTCGGGATATATGGTAGAAGGTACAGTCTTTATTGCTGTCACCTAGACCTTGATAAGGGTATCCTAAGTTTCGAAAAAGTAATGCCACCTATTGTTCGGAACTGTTCCGGAAAAATATGACTATGTGCGAGTGAAACCAGATCGGTTTTTGGGAAAGTTAATATTCAATTTACTGCAGTAGATAGTATCTTAATCAAAGGGGGATTATGGAGTGCTATTATGTACTATACTATAAAGTATCAACATAAAATACTTAATGGAAGTGCCCATGCTTGTAAATCCAATTTGTTTATCAACAGTACTAGTAGAGCTACGACTCAATTCCATGCAGCTGTTGCTACAGTTGTTCCATCTGATAGTTCCCTTCGAGCAGGACTAATGGGTAACGTCTGTACACTACGAGCTCTAGACGATAACTAAAATAGACTGTGACGCATGTCTGCCGGGAATTACGAACTGCATGGATTGTCATGTCTGGGACAAGAATTAACCAATTAGTTGGGATATTTTGCTGATGTCGAAAATTCGACATTTGTGTTCTAACGACAAAAAGGTTTGCTAAAAGTTGCGTAAGCCAGATCGTGGTAGAAGAATGGCCTTAGGTAGAACCAGTGGGTACGATCTAGTCGACGCAACAGGGGTTTTTGTTGTTAAGAGTCCGACAAAACGAGTACGCAGCCAGGTAAGAAACTGTTACATCATCATCCTCCTCTTGGTCAGGAGGAGGACGATAAACAGTTTCTTTCATTTAAAACCCAATTTATTCGGGGTCTCCGCAGCGTGTTTTTTCTACCATGGCTGTGATTTCGGAGTTCACTTTGTTTATATACATATCACACCCATCCATATTTTCTTCTGCTTATCTCTGCCTTCTTTTTTTAAGAAAATGTTGCAATAGGGCAGTAATGTTTCGGCAGTGAAGATAATCTGCAGATAAAAAACTGGAATTACATTTTTAACGCCGTACGTGGAAATTGAAATGTTCCCAAACTGCCTAGTCACTGCTAGTGCTTCGCAAGTGCTCACATCATTCACGTAACGTGTGATGTCAGGCATCAAGACATGTTTGTGCTTGTCTCTTCAACATACTTATCATTGATAACAGCTTTATGAATGATATAATAAATATTTTGGACGATATTTTAATCTTATTTATTTATTGTTTTAAAGTTATGACTATTACCAATATAATAGATAAGGCAAGTAAGTATCTGATAGATGTTTAAACGCGAATTTGGAAATGATAAAATTGTAGGTGTGGAATTTTTCGTCATTTATTGATTTCCTGTTTTGATCGCCTTTTAAGGCGTATTTTTATTGTTATCAATCAAATTGGCGATTGTCATTGATAGACTGATCTAAAGCGTATCATAATCATATCTGACATGATAAGGCTTCTCCGTATTTAAGATCACCAACAGCTGCTAAAAAATATTAAAATTATAAGAATTATTGCAAGAAAAACATGGAAACAACTTTTGCTTATTTTCCGTGATGTGCTTTTTGACGAACAACATTTCAACATCGTCGAAAAATAACTACTTAAAAAATCTACACACTGCACAAAACATCACCCGTTTTACAAGCTTTTTATTAATTTGCTGTTCGTATGTGTTTCTATTTATGATTTAGCTATATAATTTTCAAGCGCTGCTGAAACTTCTGTAACTTTGGTGACAATGCAATATTATTTCGCAAGTCGGCTAATAGTAATAAATGGTAACAATTCACATTCCGACCTTCAGTTTCCGGCAGTCAACGGTTTTTGTTATATTTACTACACGCCACAAAATAAATAAATAAAAAAGGTTGCCTTTTGTTTGTAAATACAAACAATATTATATACCAGCTAATGACTGCATGTAGTTTGTGCATACAGAGTGAATTCATTGACGTAATTTTACACCAGAAGCCTGATTCCGCAAATCTTACAATCGCTACGGGCGGGTTTCAGATTAGCATTTCAGCAATGTTCATCGCACTTTGCTTAAGTTAATGATTATCTTACCATTAAATAAACTGTCAAAATGAAAGCGATTGTGAGTTACGCAAGATTGCTGACAAATAAAAATATAACTCGTTCTGCAAACGATCTTCGGAAATGATTAGTTTAAAAAAAATAAAGAGTCGTCACTTCTTGTAGGTACCTCCTAACAAAATAAAAACGACCAACAGAGTCTAAAAGTCAAGGTTATATGGAATTTATACAGTGTTTCCTTATAGACAGGCAAAAAGACGAGGCGGGACCCGTCCAGACTGTAATCAGCTAATATTACATCGCCAAAACGAAAAAGATATAAAAACCATGCCTTGCCTGCCGCCATAACAGGCAAACTTGCCAAGGTTAAAAAGGAGTCGCAAAAAAGTTCTCCAACGATGAAATGTATCAGATTGCTATGTAGGTATCATATTTGCCAATACCACGGACATTGAATACCATGAATGACTTGTTGCTCTTTCCTCAAAACAGACGCTAATCTGCATGGTCGCCATGATCTGAACAAGACAATGTCTTGATCTTTAAAATAGACTGTGACCTCTGAGTTTGTTTCGGTGTTTCTTCTCAGAGTAGTCAGATAGGACACGCCGCGCCGTACCCATCTGTTAAAAAAATATTTTTGACGTGTAAAAGTGTTTGCAATACCTACTTACTCGAATAAATATCATTTATCAAACTATATTCAAGATCATAATCAGAAACTGTATATTGATGCACGTAGGCTTCTAAATTAATAAGAGCCACAAAAGCGATGAATGAAGCCAATTGCATCCAGCTAATATGAGAATGCTAAGAAGGATGTGTGGTGTTACGCGGATGAGTAGGATAATAAATGAGCATATAAGAGGAAGTCTGCAAATGACACCGGTGACTGAAACGTTGTGGGGATATCGGTTGCGGAGGAATGAAGAAAATGCTATGAGGAAAGGTTTGAGTATGAATGTGGATGGCTATAAGAGTGGGGCTAGACTAAAGAAATGATAGATGGACTGTGTAAAAGATGATATGGCTAGAACGGAGTGATTACCGAGATGACGACAAATAGAGAAGTATGGAAGACATGTTGCGCCGACAGCAAATAATTTGGGATAAGGGTAGGAGACTGATGGTGATGATAATGCAGAGTTAGCATTGAAAGAACTTCGACTCCTCGAGTGTCTTATGGCTATGTGAGTTTGTCTACATTTCTTCTAGGTTTCCTGAGAGGTCTTGAGGAAATGCTGAAGAAAAACTTGAGCAGAAAAACTTGAGCAGAAAAATCAAACTGAGCATCTCGGAAAACCCAAAGAAAGGTGAGAAGGCTAATTTTCAATATCACGCTGGGAGTTGGCGCTGGCGCCTTTGTCTCATTGTTTTAGAAGTGTTTTATAAACAGAGTTTGTTTAATTAAACCGATTACATTATAATGCCTTTATAGTAGGATATTTATATTATCGGTGCCGGCTACTATTTGCGTAGTACGTCTGAAAATATTATCACACGTTCACGCTTGCTGCACGAAAATATTTAAATATTATCGACGATTTATTTCATCTCACGTGACATTTCACTTGTGATTGTTATTAAAATAATATCCAGTGATACTGAAAAAAAAAAACGAGGCTTACAGCAGTCGCTTATGATGTCTAACATCTGACATCTTGGCTGACAGTACCAACCTCTCGGAAAATGGGTTGGTACCATCTGACGAGACTTGAGAAAAGCAATTTGTAAACAAAACAAGTATTTCGATCGATCGAACTAAATTCCCAAACCCAATCGGTCATCCGCCAGACCTCATTCACAACACACACCAGACGGCATAGCAACACAACAATCACATTATGATAAGATAGTTTTAGTTAATGCCAGTACACCCACGAACACACCTCTCATCTGATAAAAGGTGAACGAACTTGAACTTTATCTGATTGAGCAGAATCAAAGGTTATAATGAGTTTAACTGCCTTGTGCTGTTAGGTGGGAGTTTTGTCAAGCCAGATACAGATTTTCTTAAAAATTGGTTCTTTCGTTTACTAGCCATCCAGAGGAATAAGAATCAAGTTGTAAGGAAAGTTTTAAATATTGATTTGGATGGCTGCAAGAGTAACGATACATGGGTTTTGTTAAAGATGATAATTATGGTTATATTGGAGGTAACTACTGAGATGACGGCTAATAGAGATATGTATGGAAGAAGAAAATCTCTCACTATCAATACCCGTCATGATGATGATGAAATATTGAATCATATAAATATCAAAGGAAAAGAATAAAGAGATTGTGGAGTTGGTAGAAATGTTCTAGTTGCATTGCAACAGTTAGATGATGGTCTGTTTGTAAACCAAGAATAGCAAACCGATGGCGCCAATAGATGCAGCTAGAAAAAAAATTCTAAACGATAAACATTCATTGTCTTTCACAACAATTAAACATTTATCATCAAACTTAATTGTACTCCAGCCGTTTAATTATAAACAATTCGCTTTCATTGAAGACAAAGACAAATAATAAATTATCATCAATAAGTTTTTCTACAAGTATAGATAGAAGATATAGGGTTTATATAATACTGTGTCAATTGACCCTTAGGTTATCTCGATACTACGCAGTAACGACATGGTGGAAGTATGGAGATAAATCATAAGATATGTCAGTGGTAGATTGACCCCTGTCTAATTAGGAAATTATAGTATAGAGAACTTGTTTAGAGTAAGAATATGAAACATGTTAGTGGAGTTGCGTATAGTAACGCACCTAGCCACATGGATCGAACCAGAAAAGATGGTTTGGACGGCTGTCTCAATAAAAAATACTCCATTTAAGAGTCGACGTATTTTAAGTCGCTCATATAAAGGAGACGAGTGAGAGAAGAACACGTAGTACGTGGCAGGCTTGATTAGGAAGATGGAGAACCGGGCGGCATCATTTGGGAGGCCTATGTCCAGCAGTGGACCTCGATAGGTGTAGTTGATAGATTTAAAGACAGTAAAGAACGTAAAGGCTCGCCCACTATGGCGAAATGTAGGTGTTACTATAGGTACACCTCTGACTAACCCGAAGGGGAATAATCCCCTTCGGGTTACTGTACATTTTATTCGGGGCACTGTACTGTACATTCTCAACATTGCATTGTTCTGTACAACCTCACGCCTTTATAGGCGTGAGGTTTTGATAAAATGTACAGTGACTATATCTTATACACATGAATCGTATAAGCAGAATTTGAGACAGCGCAACTCTTCCGAAATCAGAGATATGGAAGCTTTATAAGTACCTATTGTAGGTACTCACATACGGTCAAATATGGTAACTCACATGCGGGCAAATGTGGTAACTCACATGTTCGGTCATGGAGGCTTATCATTTTGGCTGATAACGATGTAGGTACCTACTCTCTTGTACCTACAACATTAAATAAAACGATGCTAAAACATTGTAGCCACTGAAACCATTCGCAGATCTTATCAAATTACTCCAATTAACCTTTTCGGGTTAATTGGCAATGTCCAGACAAAGCAATTAAACTTTTAATAAGTTATATTAGTCTGGGTGGTAACTGCAAGCCATATGTAGCCATATTATGTTGTATATGACCAGAATATGTCGAAATATGAGTTAAATTAAGCCGGCTGCGCCTGTCTGAGTTTTCGGATCCGCTTTGATGATATACATATATATTTTCAAATATAACTTTATGCACAAGTTAAAAAAAATACTGTACAAAGGCGGACTTAATGCCTGAGTCATTTTCTACCAGTCAACCTTAGGGTGATACAGAGATAAGACATGGCAGGTGCAACATAAGGGATAGATAACTCGAAGATGAAAAAATATAAATATTACTTGGATTTCGATGAGCTTAACACCATCCATCATTCAGATCATTTCTCGAAGATGGTTCCGTTGATACTGCATGGTAATTGCATAACACACTTACAAATTTACAATGGCAATAAGTTTAGAATCGCTAAGAGAAGTTTTCAGAACGGAGGGTTTCCTAACACTGACTGGCATTTTTATACTCGAGTTATGTTTATTTGTCAAAAATAATGTGCAATATTTTAATTTCAAATCCAATTCTAAGAGAAACATTCGCAAGCAATATAAATATGACATTAATTTACCTGTTATTAATAATATGATTTATTATAAAAGTACCTATGTAACTGCTATTCGTGTATACAACCAGTTACCACCAGCTATTAAGCAATTAAATGGAAATATGTTTAAAACAAAATTAAAAAACTATTAATCGATAATGTATTTTATAATCTGCAGGAGTTTTTTGAGAAAAAATAATGCTAGTATCTAATTTATCTGTAATCTGTTTTTAATCTATTTGTAGATATAATTTGTATAATGTATATGAAATTTATTTGACATGTAACACGATTGCATATCCGACATGGGTAGACTGTTGAGCCTTTTTACGTTTATAATATGAACTTATGTACAAAGTTATGCAATATATATATCTTTATCTTTATATAGTACCATTTATTTTGAGAATCAAAAAAATTCATTGCGTTATATTACGTTATCGAGCAGACTACGAATTTTTTTAACATATTAGGAATTTTCTTAAAAATCCTTCGGATTATGATAGAAAGTTAAGAAAGTGTGTTATGCAATTGGGTTGCTATTGTAAATTATTATAAATTTTATAATATATTATTATATTACTAAATTATTTCATCACCACTGCTCTGGTGCGGCAAAACATCTTGAGGAAACCGGCATGTCCTAGAACCAAATAATCCAAGATATGTGACATCCCAACCAACCCGCACTGCACCCGCGTGGTGGATTACGGCCCAGTCCCTCTCACAGAGAGGAGGCCTGTGTCCCAGCAGTGGGAACATTATAGGGTGATTAGCTATACTAATTAAAAATAAATGATTAATTATTGTAGCTTGTAGGGTTCGTATCAGAAATGCTATTAAAACGGGCAATTATTAATTATCAATTGGCTAATTAAAACAATGAAATGATCGCCTTCTAGGTACTCGCTGATTAGGTCAACAACCCGGCTGACCAGTTGTAGACGTGGTTGGTTGGTGACAGTGTTATCAGATACTAGAAGAGGCCTTTAACTGGCAGTTTATTTAATTGCAAGATGCTTTATTATGCATGTAGAGCAAATGATTTTGTATATGATACGGCTGCTGTGGCAGGTAAAAGTGGATTGTCACATCAAATGAGATGAAAAGAATATCAACTTTTCCATATTAAGGTGAAGTGGTTCCAAAGCTAAAAAAAAACAACGAATTTGCGTATTTTTTTTATGATTACGAAAATTGAAGTGTCTTTAGTGAAGTATGAGGTCTTTTTTTTTTTTTTTTTGGGTGGCAAATCATCATATGACTTCTCCCGCTCTGGGCGGAGCGGAAGGGCGTGTTAGACTCTTACTGACTAAAACCCACCCGTGTTCCTTCGGTTGCCTGTTGCCAGGGTCCCGGTATCCCTTTCGGACTATTCCGCAACCCTGGCAGGCATCGGTCCTAACGGACCCCGTCAGGTGTGCTGACATCTCTTTGAGGCGCGCGTGGAACACGACGCGCCATCGACCTGGGCCTGGTCCTTATCGGACGGCGAGCTGCCCATTGCTCGCCGTCCGCAAGCCCACGCCTATGGTGGCCGGGAATCCGCCTGGGATTCCCGACGCCCAGGGTGTCTCCAGCGGCGGCGGTTAGGGGCGTGAGGGCGCAGGCTTTGCCTCTCCCTCACGCGTTCCGCCTCCTCCTTCACGAGCATCACTGCTTCGCAGAAGGAGGTGACCGCCTCCCATGCCCTCTCGCTCCGTACCATGGCCTGGACCAGGGCCGGACGCGAGAGGTCAGTGCCGCCAATCGCCTCCACGAGGACACGGCGGTGCTCCGCCCAAGCAGGGCACACCTCCACCGTATGCTCCACCGTGTCCTCCGGACGATCCGCACAGTGGTGACACCCAGGCGTTTCCTCCCGCCTAATCCTGCACAGGTACCTCCCGAAGCTGCCATGTCCGGTGAGGACCGTGAAGTATGAGGCCTGAAACACGATTGACAAAACTTTCCTCGATACAAAGAAACCGCCATTTCCTTAAAATCTGCTTTTTTAAAAAGAAAAACACACATTCGATTGTTATCAAAGCAATTGTACTAAAATTTTGTCTACGTGTTCACTATTAAATACTTTAAGGGATTATGGACTTATTTTTTTATATAAACACAAATAAAATTTAAAATTAAATATTTATAAACTCTCGGCTCTCGTCAGTCCCATTTCGCCTTAAAAGTACAATACTAACACGAACGAAATTTATAGAACATCTGTTTTTGGAACGAAGTTCGGGCACCTCATATAGCTTATTTTAATTTTTTTGGCGGCTTGCGGTTTTCTGGATAAACTGGTAGAAATAGTCACGTAACGAAAGAGCGTTGCCCGAAAAGTCAGTTTCAAGTGTCAATTGTTTTTTTCATATTTCAGAGTTGTTCAATTATTTCTACAATAAATACATACTTTACTCAATATTTAATTGCGAACCGCTAAGTAATTTTCACAAAACGGTGGCTGTTCGACATTCGACAGACCACAAGATGACGAGGCAGAGAATCATAACTCATTCCTATTCAATAACTAACGACCAGCGACCCGCCCCATCTTTTTTCACACGGATTTTTTATTTTATGTAAGTTTAGCGCGCTGAGCGACCTTGAATTTGTGGACTAGCCAAACTTTCAGTGATCACTTTTCGGCACCGTATGTCATAACGACGCACTGGTTGAAGACCTTCGTTCTCAAACACTGCATGATTGGCGACGAGAAGACTTGAGGAAGTTTTCCAAACGCTGCCCAACCTAACTGGATCCTTCAGTCGGCTTCTTTCTCGGCCGGCTATGCTCGGCGTTTCTAAGCTAAGATCAGGGGGTTTAAAACGGTCACTTTAGCAGAATCATAATAAGAAAATATTATGAATCATCGTGTAATGTCACCAACTGACAATTCATATTATGATCTGCGTGTAATTCATATTACGAAGTAATTCATCTGTTTGACAGTTTTCTGTGGAGATTCGTAAAATAGTCCACAAATTATGAATTGCTTAAACGTCAAATTAAAGGAATTGCTTTTAGAGGAATTGCTAATGTTGCCGGTTTAGGCCCGCAGAAATGAAGGTATCCGGAATAAAACCGGAGTTACCGACATAGCCTGCAGAGTAAGCAAGCTGAAATGGCAGTGGGCTGGCCATGTTTGTCGAAGGATCGATGGCCGGTAGAGCAGACGAGTCCTAGAGTGGAGACCGCGTATCGGCAAGCGAAGTGACGCCACCCAGCTAGATGGACCGTTGGCTGGGACAGACTGGATGCGGAAGGCGGAGGACAGGGTGTTGTGGCGCAGCCTGGGAGAGGCCTATGTCCAGCTGCCAGTGGACTGCGCTAGGCTGAGTTGATTGATTGATGTATGTTTAAATGTTTAATATTAACGTGCTATACACATAAACCTTCTGGAATAAATTTATTTATAATAAGTTTATTTTATATTATGATGAAAACCGCATCAAAATCCGTTGCGTAGTTTTGAAGAACGGTCACACAGACAGATACGAAAAGCAACTTTAATGTATAGATAAATATAATGATTTATGAATAAACACCGCAACGTTTAGTTTTTTTTATCAGTTAATTTAGTTTTTATTTGTATTCTGTAACCATGGCGAGGCATGACTGCGCAGAAGCCGAAGGTTAAAGCAATGACTTGCCTTCATACATACAATTGCTATGCTAGTCATTATAATGTAAAAAAAGTTTACTGCGTTGTATCAAGGTAGATGGTTACCTACATACATAAATACATATATCTAACTATGCTAATATAATAACGCTGAAGAGTTTGTTTGTTTGAACGCGCTAATATCTGGAACTACCAGTCGAATTTGAAAGAAATGTTTTGCATTCATAAGCCTTTTTTTTTTTGATGGTAAATCATTAAATGTCTTCTGGCGCTCTAGGCGGAGTGAGAGGGCGTGTCAACTTTTACTGACTAAAACCCACCCGTGTTACTTCAGGTTGCCTGTTGTTGTTGGACTTTCCCGCATTTCGGACTTATTTTTGAGGAAGACTATATCTGGAACCTGGATTTGTGCCCGGTTGATGGCAATAGGCTCGCCCCTATTGGGACTAGGATATAACTGGCGAAATGTGGGTGTACTATAGGTATGTAGTACAACTCTGCCTAACGCTTCGGGGGATACCGGCGTGATGTTATGTTTATGTAAACTGTATTAGATTATGGTTTTGTACCACCTTTAAGAGTTGGTTTCAGTCTTCCGCTCAACAGCTGTTGATTGGCATTTAGAAGACCGATAACAATTAAAATTCTATGTTGTCGTTAGAGACAGTTGGAGGTTTATTGAAGCAACATCATCAGGCATATTATTGTTGCCAGTTATGGAGGATGCGATTAGGTAGCTCGCGAAATTCAATTTATAGAATTTGCATTAGCGAAAATCGTAAGAAAATCTTATACTGTACTGTACTCTTCTATGAAACAGGAATAATATAATAAATATGATGATAACAGGTAGGTAGGTGCGTTCAAATTCCCGCAAAAATTACTCATATGTGTAACGAGATATTAATTATCTTATCTGCTGGATAATCCTATGGATTACTGTATCTATTACATACGCTGTATGTTATGAAATTCGTATATATTTGCTCTACTTATCGCTATACACACAGCTTTGTAGGTATCCTATGAGGAAATTGAAAGTTCAAATAATGATCCATGTTTAGAACAGTCTGATAAAGTATAAATCAAAATGAATTAGGGCTGATTTTATCAAACAGAGATCTTTTATCCATGGAATAAAATTGTCGTCTGATAGTTTTTGTATGGAAAAACTGTCAAAAATTCAAAATTTATTCGCAGGATAAGACTTATACTCGGTATAAAACTTTAGTAAAATTCGCCCTTACTCGTAAGAATAAAATGACTATACAGCTATGGGTAAAAATCCATGGGAATGAAATGACTTAGGTAACTTCATCGGTCTTTTACTATAAAAAGAAAAATAATAAATCAAAGTGAAAATTACTGCCAAATGATAAATGGAAGTGATTGAACTGAAGCTTGGCACGAAGTGATATGGTGATTTATATGTAAGTGATTGAATAACTTTAGCACATGTCCATTGTATTATAAGTATCTATGTATTAAGAGCACGAGTTAGGTACACTTTTTTCAGCCGACTATCGGGGTTTGTTTTTAAATATAGAACACCTTTTTTTTACCAAGTAACTAAAGGCTTGTGCGGACAAGCGCGACGCGAGTCTAAGTCTATACTTCATAAAAGATACATTGATCTCTGCGACAGCTGTCAGTAAAATGAAACGAACACTCAAATGAATTCAAATTGAATCAAATCAATTTCCCATTTGAATGATTGCGATCATCATGATTAGGATTGATTTTGAATTCATTTGAATTCAATTGAATTGCGACTCAAATAAATTCTAGGTATGTCAATTTGACATATGTCGGAGGGATCAAGCTATCTTTTATGTAGTATCCACTATACTACATAAAAGATATATATAGATAGCTCGAAACTCTGCGTCAATTTATATGAAAACTTTATGTTCTTCAGAGTGCGGGGAGTGCGGCAGGACCCCAGTCCTGCGAATATCTATGCCTGGCTCAAGGTGCCTCAAAGGCTCCAAAACTGGTATTGCTTGTGCCATTCGAGGAAAGGAAAAACAGAAATACTTAAACTACAGCCTGCATAATTATTCAAGGACACAGATGTTTCCTTCCTCTGCAGTTTGATTGAAACACCACCTCGTGCGTCACACAATTAATAATATTATTTAATGTGAACAATGTATTACCCTACTATACATTACTATTACGTATTATATTACAGTGACAATGGTGTTGACATAGTAATATGTCATGTGTGGCCAAAACAGTGGCTCATCAGACCGTGGAAATACTCTAATAATATCGCACTGTGTGATAAGATCAATAGATGAAGGCCGATGTTATTATTATAGTAAATTATTTTTTCCTGCTTTTGTAATACTCTTGCAGTCACAACCATAATTGATTTCAATTTGACAGTTCAACGAAATTAATTTCAATGATTATTTGAAGACAAAAGTTGTGTTCAATTGTCAAAACATAAATGACAGCAATTGCAATTGCGAGCGGAGGAGGACTCTGATCCCTAATTTGAATGGCTACTACCCTGAGCCTGACCCTATGGTGCTTACTGCCTTTTGCAAACGGAAGGTTTTTATTAGGATTGCGAAAGGAAAAATAAAAGATAAAAAACGTTAAATAATAGTGACATACACTTTGTCGAATCCCTCACAATCGTGACATTCCGTGACACACTGTACTGTTTTGTTTGCAACTCGCAACGCAAGGCCCTGCAACATATTATGACACTGTCTCGGTCATCGGCCAATGCCCGATACCAAACATTTCCTCAATGAAAAAATACTTCAAAGTATAAACAAACAGACACACTTATTGATTACACACATAAATAGCACTCTTGATAAGTGCTACGTATATATTTGTGTACATAACATTATGTTTGTGAGTGCGTCATTCGCTACACACCTCCTGAGCAGTGGTGTGTGTGTATGTACATACGTGTGTGTGAGTGAGGTGTGTTTGTTGAGTAGCACTTGAATTTTCTGCTGTGTCATTGTTTTAGGTAAAAAGTAGTGATGAGGGTTCGGTTAAAGGCTCGTACAAACAGACGCGAAATCGCGGGCGCGACTGGCAGCGGTACCTTTGTCGACAAAGGTACCGCTGCCTGTCGCGCCCGCGATTTCGCGTCTGTTTGCACGAGCCTTAATGCTATTGATATTGAGTGGGTGGTTTATTTAACCTGTGTGACCTTTGGTAGACAATCGGTCTATTTTTCTGTGAGTTCTCTTCTTCTTCTTCGTAGCACTCTTTTAAGAGCGGTCGTGGTCCTCATGTAGTTTCTTGTCCAGGGGCTGATGTGATTCGCCTCTAGATTTCTCGCCATCTACTCCGATTTTTGGTGTTTTTTAGTGCACTCATGAAAAGGATCGCCCACTGCGGGTTTAATTTGGTCAGTTCATCTCATGGGGGAGCGTCCGCATGGTCTAGTGCCTTCCACTCTCCCATGCACGACAAGGCGCTCTATAGAGTCACCCTCACGCCTCGAGACGTTTCCGAAGTATTTGAGGATGCGCGTTTGGACCAGAACAGATAGATGCTTTTTGATGACGAGTTCTTGGCGTATAGAGCTGTTGGTGTGAAATTCAGTCCACGATACCCCAAGCATTCTTCTCCAGCACCACATTTCCAGAACGGCTATCTTCTTCTTCTCGATGTCACGCAGCGTCCACGTCTCAGCTGCGTAGAGGAAAATAGGAAAAGCCAGTGTTTCAACAAGTGGTCTGTGAGTTCAGTTGTCAGAAAACGTAGAATTGAATGGCCAGTAGTACTTAGCATAAATAATTCTGCTTATCTTATTTAATTATTACAGCTGGTCTAACTCGATATTAAAAGTTAAAACTCTAATCTGATCAGTGAATCTGCTATCAAATCGCGAGTTAGCTGTTGTGCTTGATTGAACATAATAATTAAAAACAATAACTGATTTAATTAAGTAATAGCTAGGCTTAAAAGCCTAGAAAGGAATGTTTGCATTCCTAAGTTTAGATGTAGATACCAGGACAGGCAGACATGTCACTAACGTATTCGTCTACTATTCTAGATTTTAAACATAGGTAAGGACCCCATGGGGAATCATAGACGTAATACGCGGGCGCGACAGGCAGCGCTAACCTTGTCGCGCCCGCGATATTGCGCCCGTTTGTGTAGTCAAAAGGAGCCTTAATACCTTAGGTTGTTGGTTTTGCTCAGCACCCTCTTTTTTTTTTGTTTTTTTTTTTTGGGTGGGAATTCATCAAATGACTTCTCCCGCTCTGGGCGGAGCGGAAGGGCGTGTCAGATTCTTACTGACTAAAACCCACCCGTGTTCTTTCAGTTGCCTGTTGCCAGGGTCCCGGTATCCCTTTCGGACTATTCCGCAACCCTGGCAGGGTTGCTCAGCACCCCAAATAACAATCTCTTTCATTTTGATTTTGACACTACAACCAATTGTTTTGGGATTGTCATTCCCATTATGTTACGCAATTAGGGTGCTGGAGTCTTTCCAAAATTGTCGGGAGCAATCCCGCTTTATAGATTTGATGCCTTTATGCGGAAAATCAATGCAGACCGCTTTGGCATTATTTACTATATTGTTACATAAGAATGATTGAATCAGTGCCAAGTTCAGCGGGCAAGACCGTATTGTGTTACATATGAACGAGTTTTGGATGCATGGGGTTTTCGACCCTTAGCACTCCAACCATAGAGGTGGTAATGGCTTATATCGTTTTGATAAAACCTGCACCACATGTTTCTATAGGTGTGAGCTATAAGCATTCTTATGTAGTCAACAATAGGAATGAATATAGCTTGTATATTTTTCTGTCACTACCGATTGTATGTCAAAATAGTTGCGTCGTGTCACAGTTATATTTCTAATTTAATCTAATATTCTATTGTGAGTTCGACGCTCGGGTTACTCATGCTCAGGTGAAAATAGAGCAGAACCCACGTTTATTTTTAGTTCATTGTGGCAGGAATTCTCGAGCGTTCTCGTCGTTAAAAAATTGCATTTTTATCGAGAACTAACGATATCGGGTGTTCCGCGACAAATTATCCTATTAGATCAAAGCTCAGGAGGTCACACACAGCCAGGGTTGTTGCGGGAAAGTGCCAGGGTTGCGGGAAAGTCCGAAAGGGATATCGGGACCCTTGGCAACAGGCAACTGAAGGAACGCGGGTGGGTTTTAGTCATTAAAAGTCTGACACGCCCACTCGGTCCGCCCAGAGCGGGAGAAGCCATTTGATGATTTCCCACAATAAAAAAAAGGGTCAAGAATTACAGTGCCAGTTCACCTTACACGCAGGATTAGCAAGTCAGAATAAGAAAACAACCTCAATGTGAAAGCATCGGTGAGAAGTCGTTTTTCCTTATCCTAGGACAAACCCCAGGTTAATGATGAACTTCGGTAACAGTTTTGGACACGAGATATTGCGGATCCAGCAAGAGGACGTGCTGGCTGAATTTTGTGGTGATTCTCATCAGGATGAGGAGCAAAATGGGGAAAAGCTGATCCTAGGATTTCCTGGGACTCGGAACTTGAAGGCCAGGAGAACGCTTAAAAAAACACTAGAACTTAACTGAATGGAACAGAAAAATCAAAAGTCATTTATTCAAACTAGGCTTAGAATCAGCAATTTTTTAACGTCGAAATTAAATGAGTAAGTCCCCCAAATCGCCCGCCCTTCACCAGTTCCTAGTGCTTCAGTTGGGAAGAAGAAGAAGTGGCGCAATAAACTGTCCAGCAGTAAAGTGATACTTCTCCTTTTTAGGGTTCCGTACCCAAATTGTAAAACGGGACCCTATTACTAAGACTCCGCTGTCCGTCTGTCACCAGTCTGTACCTATCTCATGAACCGTGATAGTTAGACACAGATGATGTACCTATTTCTGTTGCCGCTATATACCTTCAACTGCCATTAACGAGACACAGTATAATTTTATTTTTTATCGGTATTTATAAGCCACACATGATGACCCATGTCCCATGATGGGACAACAAATACTAAAAAACAGAATAAAATAAATATTTAAGGGGGCTCCCATACAACAAACGTGTTTTTTTTTCTTTCTGTTTTATAGAAAATGGTACGTATTTTAACGGTTTTTATTTGGACTGTCTTTGGATCCTCTGTAGCACAAAGGTCTACTCACAAACACGCCACTGTCCTTGATCTACCGTTCACTCATTTATTTTACGTGTATCTATCGAATTGCTACGAATACCTACAGTAGTACTCAATAATCAAATACCTACGAACGTGCGGCATTTTGCTATTCATCATGCATTGCATTTTACAAGGAAAGTTGGAAACTAAACGTGATGCCTGCCTACTAAGCAGATCGCAAGATATTGCAAAAGATTATGCAAGAGCGCGAGAGCTATAAAGAAAAATATTTATTTTAAAGTGCATTCTTTTTCAACTCGTTTTACTTATATATTTTGCTAGGAGGCAGAAACTGAAAGTCATCATGATATTAGCTATCAATGAATGTCTTATCTCAAGGAAATCATTTTTTCCGTACATTGATTGACTGACAGCTTTTTGCGCGCAATTTCGACTGGATCGGACAGATTTTGTTAACGACGTTGGTAAGGAAGTCAACGGCATGCCGGAGGAGCTATGGGTTATAAAAACCACACAGTGGGTAACAACAGCACACGGCAACGCGGTAGATCCAGGAGAAGATGGCGGGACGAACTCGACTTTTCTCTCAAGCAAACAAACGGCAGAATATAGGTATAAGTGGAAGCCACTGCTCTACAGTGGGACACAAAATTCTGATAATAAATAATAAAGGAAGTCAAAAGGTACAGTGGTAAAATCTATTGCAATGTTCTCTGTCTGGCCGGCTGACTCTTGTCTCGTCGCGACGCTGCATAAGTTTAAGTCGATGAGAGGAAGCCTTGGGGCTCTCGTACCGAGGACAAACATGTCATTAGCCCTTTTAATGATTAGGCTGAAGTTTCAACATTGGGACAGAAAAGAACGTGTGTAATAAAGATGAAGTGGCTTTGAAAAACAACTCTGAATGATCGCATTTTGCAGTATTGCAAGTAAAACATTGTCACTATCTACAGTATCCTAAAGGTTTTATGAGTAAGCAGCATCGCGTGCTGGTGACAATGTGCACTTTCCCTTATGCCTTTCTTTATTTCGCAGAACAACAGGCATTTGTTTGCTTCGCATTAACTGCTGCTTTTATAGACATAGATGGACCAGATAATTAGACAGCACAGATTCGTAATTATATTCCGGAAGCGGCAGTGGCCTTGCGAGGGTCCGTTTAGAATAAATGTGTACGTAATCACTGGAGATATTACGAGGTGTTTGATGTATGGTAAACGGTAAAGTTTTGGCAACGAAATATCGTACGAGCAGACTGTACTTGTAAATATTGAATATTGTGTTGTGAGGCAATTGCAGCGTTCATTCATTGATAAACTACCTATAGTTTTGTCATAAGACCATTTCAGACACTAACGTCGTCGGGGTAACTGTGTAATACAATAGCAATCGATGGCAATGCCCTTCATTTTGACAGTTCAGACACGTTCCTTGCGTTATTTACGTTGGTGAGCAGACAAATTTTTCAAACCTCTCCAGCAATGGATTACGAGTTTGCTTCAAATCCATCGGATTGTGATTGAAACTGATATACGCGATTCAAAAGAGACTGTGACCTCTGAATTTGTGTCGAAGTTGTTTCTTATCAGAGTATTCGGATAGGAAACACCGACATCGTCCGATTTTAAGGGAAACATACAAAATGCCGCCAACGGAACCTTATTACTAAACCTACGCCATATATGTCTATTTGTCACAAGGCTCACAAGGCTGTCTCTTTTTAACCGCAATGGTCCAGTCCAAACCAGAAAAAGGCACTCGAACTATCTAACTTAAGAGATGTATGGCTTCGTTATCTAATCTCGAAGCATAATCTTAATCTCAATTCGAGATACCTAGACTGGAACATTCGATTGCGACCAAGATGATCTCGAACTCGATATATGCGTCGGTGTCGCATTTGCATTTTTATTTAGGCATGTAAGGTACGAACAAAACTAAAGTATTTTATACTATGACCTCGGTAGATAAGCACAAAAATATGAACCGGGAATAATTAAACTAAATGATGTAATAACAATGTAGTATAGGTTCAATAGTTGGCCGTGACCCATCGGCTCAAAAGTAGGTAGGTTTATTTAATACCTACCTATTATTTATCGATTTATGTATGTGCGATCATATTATGTCACCGGACCTAATTAAAGTGTAGTATGTGTATTACGTATTCTTCGTACTTTTGAGAATAGTCGAGATAATAGTGCATGTAATATGTATTTAGCAACTTTTACTTTGATTTTTACGATTTACTATTAGGATTGTCTCATTCTTTGTGAACCCAATCGGTCACCGTAGTAATAAGTAGCACCCTAATTGCAATCACATTCGTAATTGCCAGGTCCGATTTGTTTTAAATCGGGACAGGAGGTAATCGGGATTTAGTGTTGTAGATCGGGATACGAAAAAAAGGGTTGTGCGTTGTTTTATAGACTACATTTTTATAGAATTTCGTTTCACATAAAATTTTTCTCATATTATCATTTCATAGAATAATCAATACGCAGAATATTTATTTTGAAGAAATTTAAATCATTGATTTTTGTTACAAGGAAAATTTAATGTTTATTTATTCATATCATAGATATATATATATTCATATCACAAATCAAATATATATATATATATATATAAAACATATTACCAAGAAAAACATTTCATCGAGTGTCACATTCTAAGCGTTTCAATTTATACCTTTGACAAAATGCTCATGTACCCTCTTATAGAATAACAACACCGCGTCCACTGTAAGAAGCATGCAAACAAGCATACACCATGCATGTAGCAAGAATGCAGCATGCAAGCAAGCATGCAGCATTGAAGCGAGCATGCAAGCAAGCATGCAGCATACAATCGAGCATGCAACATGCAGCAGGCATGGTTTCTGTCACGGCTCCGGCGCTGGGGGGCTCCGGCGGTCCCACGCGAGCTTATCGTCGCAGATGGTTTAACGCTCACCATCGCAACTTCGTCTTGCTGGCCGGTTTCGCCGGCCAGCCTCAGCCGCGGCGGTGAGCGTTACAACCACCTACTGCTCAACTCGCGGGACGCCTCGCCCCTCCGCGTCTACGCGATTTTAAATTACACTCTAGGGGAAAGACATACAAGACTACGTGGAGTCGGATTTACAGCGGTTCGTTTGTGGCACTAAAACCTAATTGTTAGCAAATGTTATAGGACTAACAATTTTATTATAAATGAACATTCAGAATAATACACATTAAGTAACAACAATACTTAGGACATATGACTTTGGTTCATGCAAAATTAGGAGATTGAATTATTATAATACTCAATTATTATGACATAATAGTTTTAGAAGTAAAGATTTTTGAACATTATGGTTACTGAGGTTTATACCAAGCGTGTTATGGATAATGATTTTCGGATAAACAATATACGTTAAAAAATAATTCTACTGTTTGAAGAATTTGTTAAATAAAAAAATGTCACTATAAAATTCATTGAATTGTGCTTCTGTGAAATGTTTCATTAAAGTAAATAGTCGTTTCAACAATAATATTCGAAATAAAAATACAAGGACCAAATATTATATGAAACATTTTCTGCGAAACGAAATTCTATGAAATTTCTGTCTGCGAAACAAGGGAACACCGAAAAAAAGACAGTTTGATTGTCTTTGAAAATATTGTGCCATATTTGGAGCGGCGCCGGCGTGAGTTCTTTGTTTTGCACTGCTGCCTTCACTACTTCTTTGACTTTACATACTTCTTCATAGACGTGATCCATGTCGAAGAACGTTTCAAATTTTAGATTTTCAATCACTTTGACCATTGACGCGTAAGTGAATGAGTCTTCCTGGACATGATTGTATTGATTTGTTGGGACATTTAGTGTCCCGACAAATCCCCCTGAAAATCGGGATATCCCGCGCAAATCGGGACACCTAGCAACGCTATTCGTAATCCCAATTGATTTCATTCAGTACCCGTACCCGTACTTTACAGAATTTCTATCACAATCCGAAAGATTTTGTAAGACATTCATAATTTGTAGATCGGGACAGTTTGAAAAGTTCGTCTGCTCGACATAAATAACGCAATGAATGTGGTTGAATTGTCAATACGAATGGCATTGGCATTGTAAGTGTGTTATGCAATTACCCCCCTGAACCACCGTTTTACAAACTAAAGATCAAGAATCGATTCGTTATCCTTATCAGTTTTTATGTTTAGAAAAAACTATAAGTATTGCGTAACTCGCCATGTTTTTTGCTGCCATAGCGAATGGATTTGATTTATTATTTTACCGATTATAGTTTTTCATGGTAAGTACCTAAGTATAAAACATTCTGTTACGCTGATTTGGGAGTAAAGGTAAAAAAACCAAGTTGATATATCAATTATTGCTTATTATCTGGCTTAACCTTGGAGGTCGCACGCAATGACGCAAATCACATAAATAAGCGTAGTTTATAAGTACCAAATTAATTCGTAACTTGTAATACTTACCGACGTTTACGCAAGAAACAGTGAATTGATTTTATCACAAAATAACTATAATACTATAACAGCCGATCAATAGTGCTATTCTGTAAAAATCTCACCGTGAAAACTTAGATGAAGTGAGCTTAAAGTGAACTGTCAGTGCCTTAGCATCAGTAGGTATCGATGACAATGACAGCTCACTTCACCTAAGTTTTCACGGTGAGGTGGTTATAGAATACTAATGCAATTCTATCTAAATCTCACCGTGAAAACTTAGGTGAAGTGAGCTGTCAATTTCAATACTGTCAATGCCTAGCGTTAGCTGGGCTTTCTATGTAAATCTCACCGTGAATAGGTACTTAGGTGAAGTGAGCTGTCAATACTGTCAATGCCTAGCATTAGCCTGGCTATTCAGCACAAATCTTACCGTGAAAACTTAGGTGATGTGAGCTGTCAATACTGTCCATCCCTAGCATTAGGTGGAATTTCAGCTCTCTATAAGCTCACTTCACCTAGGCACGTTTTCACGGTGAGATTTGTACAGAATAGAGCGGCTGCGGCTGCTATATAGTCAACATAATTAATATTCTTCAGTAAATCATAACAAAAATAAATCATTCAAATAATCTAGCGTCCTTGTCGTCTCCGTCTCGTCTGGAATCACATCAGTAGATAACATTTACAGTACAAGGCCGTTAAGCCGCCAATACACATGTCGGTATGTCTGAGAAGTTTGCTAGCAGCTTCTATGCCAGTGTGTCATAAGAACTTCTGATCTGATTAGTTAATGTCACGACGACATGCAAGCCATTTGCATACTTTTGGGCAAGTTACAGGCATGTTTATGATGAGTTTTTAGAAAAACTTCATCTTTGTAAAGCCAGTAGCCTCGTCCCTGCCTGTCACTCATACCTGCGTGACAGGCTCTTTCTAAAGCTCGATGTGTCACTCATTCGAATGACAATCCGAAAGGGCTCGTGATAATTTGACTCAAACTCAAAGCATTCATCTATATATACTATAAATTAATGGTTTTCGTGTTTGTCTTTATGTGCGCGTTGATCTTCTAAACCACGTAACAGATTTCGATGAGGTTTTCACCCTAGTTTAGAGAATTTATTCCGGAAGGTTTAGGTGTATAAATACGTTCATATTAAAGTTACATATAAGAAATCTCGATTTTTGTCAAGTCGTACAAACTGTGCGATACAGGAGCGGGTCGCTAGTTTCAAATAAATCAAGTAGGTACAGGCACTTTTGAATTGTCAAGGAGTCGGTCAGTCAAATAGAATCGATCAGAAAAAAAGAATAGAGGAAGCTAGTATCTCTCTAATCCTGCAATATCCATTGCGTTATTTGAAATAAGGATATAATAATATAATCTATCATAAGTACATTCTTACATATTATAATACTAAGTCCTCCGCCGCGTCTGTCTGTCGTCCTGTTCACGATAAACTCAAAAACTACTGCACCGATTTTCATGCTGTGGATAAAGTGGTTATCGAGGTTTTAGTATCCACGTGGGCAAAACCGCGGGCATCAGCTAGTAAAGTATATAAACAGAAGCGAGAATTTTTCAAGGTTTAACTACTAGGAATAATTCACTAACTCCATGGTTCTGTCAAAGCACTGTTTTTTAGTGATGTCAAAATTAAAGCGATCTTGATAACTCTTTATTGAGTGTGTTACGTAATTAGGGCTCTACTCATTCGTCTGGAAGTGTCTCGAGTCGGCGTGAACGTGTGACATCGAGGCCGAGGAAACGAGGCCAATGATAGCGATACTATGGAAAAATTTACATTCAAAACAAACACGTAAATAAAGACATTTTAGTTGAAGGGAATTACTTTTGCGGGGGATTTTTGTAAAGAAAACTAATAAGTAAATACGTAACTGCAAGAGACAAACAAACATACATCGAAACCCTTACCCTCCTACTGGGGCAGTCGGTAAAAATGTATATCCATATAAATTATTTTGTAGTGAGAGTGGCGAAGAGATTGAAAATGTTTGATAGTGAACGTCGATTCAGTAAACATTCTTAGACGAAAGATACAGGAAAAATAAAGAATTTAGATATTGAGCGTAGAAAGAAGACCAGGAAAAGATGGGTCGCCTTCCTCGTTGGTCTAGTGGGCGCAAGCGCAATCTCCTGAGGGCCTAGACAAGTGACAATCGCTTCTAAAGCATTTCGTATTTCTGCAACGACGTTCAACAGGATTGACAAGACAATAAGCTTTTCGATAGCTTATGTCAGTCCTATATATTTTTGCCTTCTCGATCATCGTTATCGCTGATAGAATGTCATTTTATCTAGGGCGTTGGGCAATCTTATAGAATCGTCTCCATTACATGACACGTATATGTACTATTCACCTCAGCCGACCGCTTAGAATACAGAAGTTATTTTACAGATACGATAGATACTAGTGATCGCAAGCGCTACTGATGGGCATGAAGTCCTGAGTTCGATTCCCAGGTTGGGCAAAGTGTTATTGGGTTTTTTCAACTGAACTGCCGAAATGTGGGTGTACACACGGCTACACATCAAGCTATACATTTCCAGTTTATGCTGATCTCGCATTGTATAGAATTTTCGTGCGAGGTCACCTAATACTGGAAGTGTATGTGTAGTGTGTACACCTCTGTCTAGCCCTTCGGGGATTAAAGGCGTGATGTTATGTTACACTCTATAACGATATACACTCTATGACGTCGTAAGCAATGTCGGATATTCCCCTAATCCATAGATTGTCATTATCGTGATATCTTTGGCAATAAATCGAAAGGTTTATTTGAGGCTCTCAGTCTGAAAATGGAACGGAAATTGGCCTTGAGAATTACAAATTGTTACTCACTTAGATCAGTAGAATTTCTACTGTACTTATATTCTAAAGACTGATATAGTTTATTAACCGACTGCAGCAAAGTACTTCGGTCACCCAGGTGCCCTACGTGAGATTGTCAGAGGGAGAAGAAACGAAGAAGAAGGCCTTGGCGTTACCAAGGCGTTCCTGGCCTTCTTGGAGTAGCTGGGATGGATCGAATAAGAGATTTCCCACACGTACGCAAAATACACTCTTTGACGTGGAGTTGCGGATACCAGCCCGGATTATTATCTACCGACTGCGGCGAACCCTAAAAGGAGGATTTACTATGTTTTTTTTTTTCGAAATTTGTCATTTACTATGTATTTATACGTTTTAAGGGCATGGAATAAGACTGAAAATGGTTATTCATTGTTAAATCATATTCGTGAATTCAATATAAACTTAATTTATTAGTTCGGGTGTTGATTGGTAAATTATTTATGCCCGTCTCATTCCCTCATGGAGGGTGTTGTAACCAGTTTGATGGATTTTTATCAGAAGGAAACTCAGCTGAATGTCAGTAGTCAAAAAAGGTTACATTCCTACTACAACAGGACTACAGGGCCAGCACATTGTATAAAAGATAATAAAATTGTTTTACTAACTATCTCTAACAATAAGACATTACACAACCTATCCATCATGTTTTGACAACAATCTAGTTCAATATCATTGTTCAAGTTTACAATATGTGTGTTGACGTATGTACGTTACATTGTAAATATACAATAGTAATGTTTACATTTCATTCAATGGATTGATTTTTATTTTAACTGATGAACCTTTGTTCCTTATTTAAAAAGTGACAAGCAGGAATGTTTCATTTTTAAATAGTTAATGGCACAGGCATTTTCTATTCTTTTTTTTATTATGGCAGAACTATGTAGCCTCCTTGGAGTGGCTACTGTAACTCAATTTTTTACTGGAAATAAACTTTAAGCATCAGGTATAAAGTTTGATTTGCATTACCAATAGATTTATGAATAAAATATAGTTTTCTAATTAGAAAGAGATTGCCAGGGCGTTAATTCAATGACCTGAACATAAACCAAAGTAACTAAGAAAACTTCATAATAATAAAACATGGATTGTATAACTACCTGCATAAGTTGGAAAATCAATGAAAGAACCGGGTCACTACCTGGGTACTAGACAGCACAGTTCATAATCTAAGGGCAATATATTTGTTATCAAGTAAAAAAATTTATATATAAATATTGGAGATAATATTCTAAATTTTTCCTAAAAGTAAGGTCATAGTAAATTTTGCTGTGTCGAGAAAACAAAGACAGTCTAGAAATAATAGAAGATTCTGGTAAGAATCTCATAAAAATCCATGTGATAAGTTTTTATGAATATATATTCTTTAATGATTTATTTTTCATTAATCTACTACAAATCATTACAATAATTTACTTATCTATAATCTAAATAGCCACCAATACTTTTTATTGACAAAGGTTCTACTTTATTGCCTCTAATTCTTTATTTATGTTTATATTTTTTACTTAGAACAAGATATAAGTAATGATTAACTTGCTTATTTCTGACAGGCCTTTACTCCCAGTCTGTGGAAGCCATAACAAGCTCGATTATTAATGAAGAAAAGAGGTTGGTTCACGAGAATTAGGTTGTATACTACAAATACTGGCCAGAAACACGAGTTGTGTGCAGAGAAGGCGCAATGTATTCAGAGAAACGGGCACGATTACCGGCTGTTCGGCTGCAGACAAATCATAACAAAACCGACGATAATTGTTTTCCGCGCAGCTAACATCCTATCGCATTACATAAAACACCTCCGTTATACACTCTGGCACTCAAATAATCAGCCAACTTGCACTTGCAGATCGATAAAACACCAGACCACAAAAATAAATAAATCATTTGAATTCTCACGTCTTGTCCGTATTGATTAGACCCGCATTTACGCATAAATTAATCGATTTTCACCATTTACGTACAAGTTTAAACAGTGAATATTTATCCTATTTCATAATTAGTACATTCAGTACAGCTAACGATACAGAAATAATGAATTACTTACCAAAAAATGCTGCGGAGCTGCAAGGGTGTCTGGAGTAATGCACTGAATGATTTATAATTATACTGCACTCTACCGACTTACGTAATGAGTATCTAATGTAAGTGGATAATGTTACGAATAAGAGGTCAACGTTCTAAATTTTTGAACATATAATTGCAAGAAAAACTATTTTAAAACGTGTAATAACCTTCCGCAAAGTGTTTCAGTTTCACGATGGTTTTTGTACAGGAATGGTTTGATTTCCTGACGCCAGAGGGCGCTTCTGTTACATGTTCATTTGACATTTCAGTCATACCTGCGTTCAAATGATTTTTAATATTATGAATAAGTTAACTTTTACAAAAGTATTTTTTATTTGTAAAAAGTATATTTTTATTTAGAAGAGATGTTTAGGTTAAATTTTGTTACAAAATGTAACAGAAATTAACCTAAACATCTCTTGTTGTTAAAATTATGTAAATGAGCATTTTATTGTCATGTGGATTTGAATTAAAATAATATAATCTGGGTGAGTTCGGAAACGCGAACGCAAAAGAAAACTTCAAACGTGAATTTAATATTTTTGACACAAAACAATTGACAATGACATATGTCAGTCGAAAACCGCGGTTGAAGAAGACCGCGGTCTTGTGAGCCCTTGAGTATTAATGTTCTATGCTTGTGAGTCTTGCTTTTTGAATAAGTCGCTAAAAATCGTTAACTTTTAAATTATGTTAACCAGTGCTCGAACAGCGCGTTTAGCCAGAGAAGTGAAAAACTTTGAAACAAAACCTCCTTGGGGGATAGTTTGCCACCCAAGGGAAGAAGACATTTACGATGTTTTGAACTTCACTTTGCAAGGTCCTAAAGGATCCCCGTATGAGAACGGATCGTTTAAATTGACGGTTACTATACCACAAAAGTATCCCTTTGAGCCGCCACTCGTTAAGTTCTCTACGCCTGTTTATCACCCCAATATCGATAAAGGTAATAACTGACAACAACATTGACACAGTTACATTGGTAGTTTTTGCCTCCGCTTTGTTTATTACGCTAAAAGAATTTTATGTTCGTAGACATATGTATTACTAAACCACAAAACATACTTATCAACATACTGAACGCAGATGTGTAAAAGTATCAATAATACTCGAGCAAGCAGTTTTCTGGAATAATTAATTCTGCCCCTAAGACGACCATTTGTTTTACTTTTATCATAATTAATCTACAAAAAAAGAAAATTGCTATGATATGATTGGGCCAGTAATCTTTTATTATAAGATTTAGTGTTACCTGAAAGATTGCATTTAAATCTTTTTAAGATTTTAATTCATAACAACTTTTCACTAACTGTTACAGGTGGCAGAATATGTATGGACATGTTAAAAATGCCTCCCAAAGGTGCCTGGCTGCCCACCATCACGCTGGAGACCCTTCTAGTGTCCCTTCAGACCCTGATGGCCAATCCTAACCCCGATGACCCACTCATGATGGATGTAGCCAACGAATATAAGTACAACATAGACAAATATCTGGAAAATGCTAGGAAACATACTGAGAAATATGCCAAGGGATAAAACTTGATGGTTACTTTAAAAAAAATTGTATGATTATTGATTACGCAAAGCTACACGCTGTTATATGTTATTCAGTGTGTTTGTACATGGTTACCAAAAGTAAAGTGTGTATTTAGTTGGGCCTAATCGCCTTAATACAAATCTTAAATTCATTCATTGACAGAAAAGGCAAAAGTGGTCCAAATGTCCACCACTAACAAAACCTATTTAAATGAATACTCTATTAAATATGGAATAATTCTCATTAGGAACATTACTTACAATAAAAAGTTAAAGCTAGAAGAAAATGAGTATTTATTCAATTATTTAAGCAGAAACACCTCAATTGATTATTTTAAATGAGGTATCATTGAATTTGTCTTGACACCTTGAGTGACATTGGCCATGTATTGGGCATATTTTGGTGGACATCCATAAATTATTGCCCAGTGTCCCTTTGCCATGTTTTTTTTTAATTCACCCCCAACTGGGTTAAATTGGGGATGATACTTTAATTATGTGAGTCCTTCATTTTGTTGGCTTGTCACTAACAAGACCTAAGAACTACTTACTATAAGTACTTCCTTATTTAATCAAAATAGGCCTTTCTTCGGTTTATTTTGTTAGTGATTGTACGTTGAAGTTCGAATTCGATTTAAGATTGTTCTCATGAAATGACAAAACAATCATCATTTACATCATGTCAAATATGATATTCATGTTTACGGCATTTGTTGTACTTTAATCTACAATTTAATTAGGAGATTGTATCAAACTGTGTAGCAATCAGTACTAAGTAACAATTATTGCACTATGAAAATAACCCTCACTCCTTTGCCAGAAGCCAAATTGTTACAATGGATGTGGGGTTGATTGTACACATAGATAAGAGACTGGAAAATACTATTTTTAATAAAAAAATTCTTTATTAATTATTGTTTTATTTACATGATTACAAACTGTAAATATAGCTGATTATTACATTATTGTGATTTATAATTCCAATAGAGGCATATTTGTGAATTAATTTATTGTAACTATTTTATTATCTTGATGGAAGAAAGACTAGAAATTGTAGGTATTATATCCACTTCTACACAGTGGTTTGTGTGGTGGAGAGCCCTAAGGATGAATTGATTAAATTTTTGGGACAGTTTGCCTAACTTTATTAATAATAATCATTGAGTGAAATAAGTATCCAATCTAATAATCAAACAAAACAAGCACATGTTTAAAATTAATTGATTTCAAACATCACACTTAGTAAGAAGAAAGTCTTATTTTTATTATTTACTTACTTAAATTAACTTTAAAAAATTATTTTTTTGTGGAAAATTTAGTAAAATGAAAACATTACACTCCTTTTTGGGCAGTCGTGTAATAAGGCTTGGAATGACGCGATAACTAGCAATAAGCAAAACCTAGTCACTAGTAATACTATCTGCAATATTGGAATCAACCTGAGACCTATAACCACAGATGAATTCAGTTGGTTCACTCCGCAAAATCATTTAAATAAAAAGCTACTCTTGCTTTTTCGTTCCAGAATGGCCTTAATCTCACTTGCTTCAGTGATTTATGTACACCCCTCGTATATGGGCTCAACTCATTTACATATATGTATTTTTGATGGCCAGAGCTTCTTTTCAATATATGCAGTAAGCAGGATACTAAGAAAACATTACAGTTCTAATATTCAGCCTGTATCTGTGCTACTATCGTCACCAGAACTCGCACTCTCTGTTTCCGAAGAACTACTGTTCCTTTTAACTTTTCTACTAATGTTTTTAGATATTTCCGCATTGGCAACACTAGGCTCTTTATTATTATTACTCTCATCACTAGTCAGATCTTTTTTCTTGGATTTCTTTCCAGTTTCACTAGTGGTAGGTTTTAGGGTTTCTGTGGAAACTGTTGCAACCATTTTAGATTCTGTTTTGGTGTCTGATGGTTTGAAGTCTTCGTCATCATCCTCTTCTGCTGGTCGTCTGTTTGCTATTGATGCCGCTACTGCCGTTTTGTATGCTTCCGGATATTGGGTGCTGAAATGAATATTATAGAATTCATTAGCATATTAGGATGTTGCATTCATTATCATGTTAGTCAAATGACTGATATCTGCAATATATTTAGTCTTTTCAAAAGAAAGATTTAAAGCTAAACATCATGTTGGTTTCAAGATTGACATGCATTTCACACAGATAACTAAATTAACCCATCAAACGGCGCATGTACTAGAAGCGTTTTTTGCATGTTTGCATGTAAGTGCTCAATGGTTTTCACAATTATATTATTTACAAGTACTTTTATGTAGATATTGAGAAGTTGGGCTTTGGGCTTTTTTATTGGAGTTACTAACATTAGACTCAGGATTTCTTTACTAACACAGATCTCTGTGGTCTGAAAACAAAAGCTAATTTATTTTAAACTGGCTGCAAACCTTAGTTTAGTCTTGATGGCTCTAATCTTCTTGAATATGAACTCCAGATCCTTCCTCATTTCCAGAAGCAGCTGCGTGTGTTTCTTGAACTCTGTAGAGGCAGCTCGGAGACGGCTGGCAGACAGCTGGTTGCAGTTTGTGAGCATCTCTGTTGTCTTCTCAAAACGCTGAAGCCTGAAATTTACAGTATGTTTTGAGATTATGAAACTGGTTTCATAATATTTTATCAACACCATGAAATAAGCTGGGGCCTTTGCCATTTCAATTTGAAGCATGAGACAAGAAAATAAGGAGTATTATTGTAAGTATTGCTTAAATGCTCTTTTCATAAAATCATCTATACTTCAGGGGTGGTTGGTAGATAAAAAATAGTCTATTACATACATAACAAATCATGCCTGTATTCGAAGGGTTAGGTTAAGTAGTCTTTTATTTTAACAATAATACAGTACCTACTGGGAGTTTTCATAATTGCGTCTTGTTGCTTAATAGTGAGATAACATAACATCATGCCTTGTTTCCCTGAAGGTTTGTGCAGAGGTGTACCTATAGTACACCCACATTTCGCCAGTTATATTTAAGTCCCACGTAATAGGGGGCGAGCCTATTGCCATCAACCGACACAAATCAAGACTCCGGGCGGCTACTGAGAAATTCCAGATAGAAAAACCCAATGACACTTTGCCCGACCAGGGAATCGAACCCAGGACGTCATGTTCAGCAGAAGCGCTTACAAACACTAGACCAACGAGGCAGTATTAAAGATGTATAGTAAAAAAATCATAATATACTTACATATTTTTCTGTGCCCTAATAACAGTTTCCACATCGTTTTGATTCACCATTCCCGCCAAACCTTGGACGAACACTTCCGGGGCGGAATAGTTTTGGAAGCATTCTATGGAAAAGTCACTCTCTGGAGTGTCGTTTGCCATTTTATTCCGCTTTTGTATACAATTTTTAGGGCGGAAAATAAATCAATATTAGTCGATCGTCATTAACGTCAAGATAAGAAACGTCAATGTCAAGTTGTCAACTTCAGCAGTGTTATCATTGACAATTGTCAGCTGGGGTGCGTTCAATTCACTGTTCAATTATTAGCTTACGGAGCGCAGTGAAAATTGCATGGTTGGACGATAAATAAAAACGAAGTAAAAATTGTTTTACCGATACTACGAAACACTTCAGCCGCAAATTCGTAGCGGCGTACAGCGCGGCGTTTAATGGAACTTATGTAACGCCCCACAGGTCCCTGCAAGAAACATTCTTCAATGTGAACTTTACATTATCCTATTCTGAGTTGGTGCACCAATAACTATTTAGGAGTTGGTCCTTTATTATGCCATTCTAGATGTACGACTGTCTCGTCTGTCTAGTCACTAGACTCTAGTGTCTACCATTCACCACGCGGATTTTGAAGATCCAGGTTGTGTCATAAAAGTTGTAGTAGGTATTTTTCTATAAAGATATTCTCAGTGCTAGAGCTATAGTTGGACTTTTAATTAGCTGCAGTAAAATGACACTTCTTACTGTAATTTAGTCAATCTTAAAGAGGTAATAGACGTGCTAGCAAGTACGCGTACTTATGGCTCGGCGAGCTTACTCGCCCGTCTGTCATCGCCGCGAGCCGCGAGGCGCGAGCCAATTTGACAATGAAATTTTGAGCAAGCTTCACGTATGTATGTCATCGACGACGAGCCGAGTAAGGTCGCGGACTTTAAGTGCGCACATCCACTTAGAACATTTTTTAATTAAATTACAGTAAGAAGTGTCATTTAGTAACAGCATGAAAATTTCAACTGGTTATCTAAGGTTAAAATGATACAGCCCAGCGATAGGCAGACAAAAAGTCAGACGGCATAGGGATAGTTACTGTTATAGGATCCCGTAAGTCCCGTTGGCACCCTTTGAGTACGGAACCCTAACGCGTGATTAAAGGATAACGGAAAGGTAACTCATAGGGCACTCTAACGGTAAACGGTCTTATTTAACTGAAACCCCGAACTTATGAAACAAATAAAACAATTATAATCTTTAAAAGTCATATTTTTTTTGACTATCACGGATTCACCTGACCTAATCCTTGAACCTCCAAGTGGAATGGGACACCTACATCTTGTTCAAAGTTACGGCGATAAATTCGAGGCGTGTTTTGTTTCTTTTTTTCTTCGATTCTTTTCTTCTCCGGCCGCAATAAAGGGAACAAAGCTTTACGGTCTTTAACGGGTTCTTTCTCTCCATAAGATCTTGCTATCACCTCATCAAGTAACCATTGTGGAAGGTACACGTTATTATTTTTCTCTCTATGCGGCAAAATTTGAGAATTGGCTCTACCTGTACCTAATTCTTTTCCAATATCATACACTCCTTGCTTTAAATGCTCTTCAACTAAGTTTCCATAATCTTCATACTCGTCATAGGAGCCCTCAGTATTTTGTGAAAGTAACTTCTTGAGTTGTCTTGCTACAGCATCACTATTTTCTATTCGTGTTAAATCGAAAACTACGGCTTCTACGTTGCCTCTTTTACCAATACTGCCTTTGCTGTTGAAAAGATTGTCTAAATCTACATTTTCCAGCAACTGTGCACCTCTTAGTTTTTTTGTACGTGCCTGTTTTGGTACATTCAATTTTTTCAGTAAATGCTCAACATCCGAAAGCCCGAGGACAACAGCATCTACTTCATCGTTAAGTTTGACTTTCTGAGCTGAAAGCTTTGAGTTGTATTTTAAATCGTCATTATCCTCATTTCTAGTTCTTGCACAATTCTGCCCTCGGCAGCGCAAACGATTATAGTTGTCATCGTTGACAGCCTTGTTCGTTCGTGCACAATTCTTCCCACTACAGCGTAGATTATCTCTGTCACTGTAGCTGTCAATGACAGAGACATCAGACTCACGATTTCGAGGTTTGTATCCAAAAATATTTTCAACCAATTTCATTACTTGATCTTTTGGCTGAACCAGCACTGATTCAACTTGATCTGAGATTTCTTGTTTATCATTTTCTCCAAGTAATAACTTGTCCCTGAAATTATCATCACTAGCCTTTGCATATACGTAGTCGTCTCTATTGTTTCTGTCGTCAGAGACTTTTTTCTGTAAATTGCCAAGGAAAGTTACAACCTCGTTGACATTATCGGTTTCATCGTTAGGCTTTAACAATTTAAACTTGTTATTACGGTTCAGTGATAGTAAATCATCTAGTAAATTTTGCCCACTATCATATCGTGGCTTATCTTCGTTCTTTTCCAATAATTGGTTGATTATCTGTAAGCTGTTGATGCTCGGCTGATTTTCGTTTGCATTGTCGCGTGATTTGTAATATTGTGGAGCGTCAGCTTTGTCATTATGGTAATATGATTGGCGTGGTTTGTCATCGTAACGTGATGAATCATCATAGGCGTGAGGTCTGTCTTCTCGGTTATTTGATGCTACGTTGTAATTACCTTGGTTAGCCATTGATTGCAATAACTTTTGAAGCTCATATTCGTTTTCCACGTACGAGACATCAGAATCTTCTCTGTCATCCCTTGCCGGTTTCGCTGTGGTAAAACTTATAATTGCAAATATAATAAAGTATGAGATCTTGACCACCATATTTTAGAATTTGTTTCGTAGCATGCTAGGCTACTAACTAATTATTATAAAAAAACTTTATGGTGGGTTTGGATAATAGAATTGATTGAGAAAGTAGTTAAAGGTAACGGTATCGACGTGCAATCGAGCGTGAGATTGAAAAATTATGATTAGTTACGTCACAGTGATGTGTGCAATGAGTTTCACGGGTTTAATTAGATACTTATAAGTGAGCATTGTAAACCAGACATGCGTAACCGAGACATGATAATATTGTAGGCGCGGATTTGATTTTCGCTCAAGGGGGAGGGGGGATGTTTCTTTCTAAAGGGGGGAGGGGATATCTCAATAAGTGAAACCTTTAAAAAAAAATCGGTACCTACCTATTTTACGTAAACTCCAAGTAATAAACTGTAATCTACTCATTAAAAATACAGGTTATAAAACTATAATTAGTTATTTATCTCTAATCAGCACAGCTTGTCAACCATTCGATGGTGTCGAAAATAAAATTTCGATTACCTACCCGATTTGCAATTTTGCATTCTCTCTGACAGCATAAACTTAGCTGTCGGAAGAATCGCGTCGTCGTATCATTGGGTTTTGGAATTGATAACAGCGTTTAGTAGAGAGAACTCCTTTCATAACATTGATTGATGTTCGATGGTGGATAGGTAGGTACTTGGGGTACAAAATGCATCCATTTGTATAAATTCTCGGCGATCCTCCTGCGGCTTTGCTCGGGCGATAAAATGCCAATGTAACGTTCGTCAAGAATTGTTAAAAGTAAATGATGAAAACCTAATCCACAATTTAGCTTTTAAATTCTTACAAGTATCATCATTGAATACAGTCTACAAAAAAACTGCCTCGTGGTCTAGTGGTCGCAAGCGCTATTGCCAAGTATGAGGTCTCAGGTTCGATTTCTGGATCGGGCAAAGTGCGTTGAGTTTTTACATCTGGAATTTCTCATCAGCCCGCAGTCTGGATTTGTGCCTGGTTGATGGTAATAGGCTCGCTGCCTGTAACATGGGACTTATAACTGACGACCATACATAACTGGCGAAATGTGTGTGCCTAAGCCTTCGGGTAGTACAGGCTGGTGATGAAATGGTATGTGATAAAAAAAATTGAATTAAAATAACCATTGGCTTTTACAATACTTACTACTTAATGTATTAAAAAACATTAATTTCAAACGCCCTCATGCATGAAAAGTAAAATGTTTTCGTAATTTCTAATCTTAGAACGTTTATAATTCAAATTAGAGAAGTAGGGGAAGGGCTTACTTAAGCAAGAACTAATGAATAAAAACAACTATTTGTTTTAGAAACTAATCAACAACATTTACCTATTCTACGCTACTTATAAATTAGACATCAAATATATGCATCGATTATTAAGATATTAGATGATTTCTAAAAGTTTAATTTAGTACGTTTTTATTCACAACGGATCACATGGTAGGCAAAATGGACTCGCATAAAAAAGCTGTCAGAACATTTTGTTCAGAGAGAAACATGGCACTATCATCATCTTTCTCACAGCCAATTTGCTCCGGATCCAAAGGACCGATTAAGTTATGTACCTACACATAAGTAATTATAAATTTCTGTGACCCAAATACGGACGAGTAACGTAGGTAACTTTGGGATGCAAAAAAAAACAAAAAAAGTTTTCCCGGCTGTGCCGAATGACGACAAATGCAGAGGGCTTGACGACTTGCGACTGTCTCAATAATATTTTTTTATAATTTTTAAATATATAATAAGTAGTTTTATAGTTAGATATTTATGTAACTTTACCATTTTTTTCAAAAAAAGAAAGCCCTTCATCGACACAAACGCCAACTAAAAAAGTATACATATTAGTGCCGATTCTCTTGTCACAAAATTTATATAGACTTATATATAGACCGAGAACGTCATTAGATAAACGGAGATTAATTTTTTGTCGTATTGTCGTCTCCACTTTGTATATTTTAGAAATAACTCTTTTTAAAATCTTTCATTTGACATGAACACGATACGATAGCAAAAAAAAACAGCCCTCTTTTTTTAATGTTCTGCTGTTTTTATTGCTGCTGATCCCACGCTATAGCCGCATTTGCGACGTAGATTATGAATTAATTAATATCTTCTTCTGACGTAGATATCCTCATCATCATCTCTACTTCCGCCACATCTGTCGCCTATACAACCTAGGTATTCTCTTTTTACCTCTGTATCGTCTCTTTCTTCTTCATATCGGGCTCTATTACTTCTGCCTCCACACATGTCACCCAAACAACCCAAGAAAATTTTATATTTACTATTCTTTGTCAACAGTTTCTCGAGATCGTTCAGTGATTTAGAAGTTTCATCACCAGTGTAGTGTTTTTTGTTATTACCAGCTCTGTAATAACGATTTTTTTCCTCTTTCTTTTTAATAATAGATCCACATCCTGCTTCACTTTCTTTCTTCTCCTTCTCTGCCTCGCAGTAAGGTGTTTTACAATTTAAAACTTTCGGTGCTTTTTTGCAGATTCTAAGACTTTTCTTTCGTGTTAATTGATCTTTGCTATCTGCTTCTGCTTTAAGTTTATTCATCGCCACCAAAAGATTAAACTGCTCTATAGGATTATTTATTTCGATCGAATTATCAACTTGCTTATATTGTGGGTCATCAGGTTCAATGTAATGCATGTTCGGATGGGATTCTTTGTAATTCTTCAGCAAACTCCCGGTTCCTTCAATATTAACGAAGTTTAGACCATGCTTTGATTTTAGGCTTGACAGATGTTGTATCAAGCCACCAGATCCTTCGTTATAGAAATTAGTCTTTCCATTTGTTAGTATAACTATTCCGAATAGAAGGAAACACGAGAGTGTAGAAACCATTCTGTAATAGGTAATTCTTGCCTTCTAGATCTCATAGAAAACTTATAATCACATTGACTTGGTTTATAAGTTTATTATTGAGAAATATAATTAATTGCACTAGTTAAGTGTTTTTGACGTCTTTGATTGCGAAATTGAATAAGCGTTTTAAAAACCAAACAACTTAAAGCTACAATGTTATGTGTACGGAAAATATGCGTTTTTTATCAGCTGGCACGGCGCGTGGCGGCCACACCTTAAGATGAAAGTAAAACTCTATCTTTGCCGTGCATCTTTGCACTCGACAAGTGCCGGTACCGGGCCGGGCCTAAACATTGAAAAACACCCATTGCCTTCTTTCTAAGGTACGGAACCCTCGGTGTGTGACTCTCAGTCGCATTTGTCCGCTTTTTTGTTGATGATAAACTTGGAGTGAAACCTTCCAAAAAGCACAATTTGGTTTTAACATGGTCACAAAATGGCTTGCTCAAACTTACGTTTCACATATACTGATTAAACCAAATACATCTATTCTATATTCACAACCTGGTGAGCCGCTACAATCAAAACATCGCAGGTATAACCTCTCTCATCTGCCATGATGAATCTATTCATTTTTCTTGTCTCTCGGTATCAGCCGTTGAATATCCTTACATATTATAAAACAAAGTCCTCCGCCGAGTCTGTCTGTCGTCCTGTACCCGATAAACTCAAAAACTACTGCACCGATTTTCATGCTGTTTTCACCAATGGATAGAGTGGTTCTCGAGTAAGGTTTTAGTATATATGTAATAACCGATATCCACGCGGGCGAAGTCGCGGGTATCAGCTAGTATTAAATATTTAGGACTCAATTTGACAAAAATCTTAATTAAAAAAATCATCTAACTCATATTTCAAACAGAATAAGAAAACTTTAAAACAGGGTTATTGGTTATATGTCGGCAATCCGTTATGGGGATGTGCGGGGGAGTGTGTGACCCCTGGCAATATACCTACATACTTAACTGATATACTTATTCATGTAATTATAGAACGTTATAGTTCTTATTAAACTTTTATTTCCTAAGTTTTCCTTTGGCACACACACATAAATAAACATACACGCCCATAAATAAACACACACACAAACACACACACACAAAATACACCCACGAATGCACACAGTCAAACTCACTCCTACACTCACTTGCAAATACCGTTTACATATATACTTAAGTACCTGTTTTTATTTTTTTATTTATGCTTTTTCTTTGTTAATTTTAATTCTAGTTTTAACAGGGTTTCCCTAGAGGTAAGGCGAGCTCGAGATCAGCTCACAAGAGCCTGTAAGACGCTCAGTGGCGCTATTGACGCTCCTGATCTGCTGGATGTGCTGGCGCGCTTCTTTGTCCCAGACAATTACTGCCGGGGCAGAAGAAACAGACTGTTTGCCGTTCTCCAAGTCGAACTGTTGCACGTGCTAAGTTGCTAATTCCTCGCATGCTGGCCGCGCTTAATGATCTCTTGGATTCTAACCCAATAGGCGATCTGTTTGCGGATGGACGAAGATTTTATTGGTATGTCAGAAGTACTGTGAGAGGAATTTATGAAAGTGTGGTTAACTTTTATGTTTTAATTTTCTTATTTTCTATGTGTTATTTATTGTCTCTTTTATTTTTATAATTTTAGTTACTGTAATTGGTTGCACAACTGTTGTAATTAAATAAATTCCCAATAATAATGTCCCTAATTCTTGTACTTAGTAATCTTAATAATCTAAAACTTAACTTAGGTACCTAAAAACATAGACTCTTTTAGATATTCAAAATTATTTAAACTGTATTTAAAAAAAAGATATACCTTCACTTAAATACGTTAGCACCAACATAAGTTCATCACCTATGTTGATGCTGCAAGCTGTTTTTCTCATTAGTTTTAAATTATTCCATAAGTTGGGCACAATAACATCGCCTATACATACTGATGACGAGTGTGGGCGCTGCGGTTTTTTTATTTATTACTTTGATCCTGTTTCAGAAATGCGATGGTCGATGATCGCTGGCAGGTTCCCAGTTTCGAAAAAACTAAAATCGAAAAAAATAAACAAAAAAAAAATACATGGGAATGTAGAATAAAAAAAAACTACCTTTATGATATTTTAAAACTTTTATTGGGCAATGGGACTTACTGGGACAATAATTTTGTACATTTAAATTTATATTATTTTATAAGTCGCCCTTTTAATTCGTCAATGCAATTAGTAGATAAGTCTAGAACGGTTCGTCTATACTTCTAAGTTCGTATACGTCTAAGTTTTCAGCAGAAGTGGCGGATTTACCGGTCTGGCTGAGGGCTTTTCCGACCCAACAATACCATGAACTACACGAATTAGTCCATTCTTTAGATTAGCCAGTAATGTTTTAACTTGTTTCATGACACTTTTTTTTTCTGAACGTTCCAATGAAGAATACTCATTCGCCCTTTTAGCGTAATTTGATAGAAGTTTATCCACAATCGCTTCCGCTTCATCGTCATTTTGATATTCGTAATTATTTTTACTATCAATTCTACTTCTATCGCATCTATTTCCAATACAGCGCAAATTGTCTCTGTCATCATCATCTCTATTTCTACTGCATCTATCGCCAGTGCATCGCAAATTACCTCCATCGTCCCTATCATCATTTCTGTCATCTCTGACATCATCTCTGTCTCTACTGCATCTGTCTCCTATACAACGCAAGGTATCTATGCCATAATCATCATTTCTGTTTCTACTGCAGCTTTTACCAGTACAACGTAAAGTATCTATGTCGTCATCATCATCATCATCATCATCTCTGTTTAAACTACAGAGGTCTCCAACACAACGCAACGAGTCTATACCATCTCTGTTAATGCCGCATCTGTCTCCAACACAACGGAAAGAATCTATACCATCTCTGTCATCATCATCGTCATCATCATCATCATCTCTGTTAATGCCGCATCTGTCTCCTACACAACGCAATGTATATATACCTTCTCTGTCGTTATCATCATCTTCATCATCATCATCATCTCTGTTAATGCCGCATCTATCTCCAGAACAACGAAAAATATCTCGGTTATCAGTTACTCTATCGTTTCTGTCATCCCGGTCATTGTCATCTCTATCACTTGAACTTCTACTGCATCTGTTTCCATAACATCGCAGATTATTTCTATCAATCCTATGGTTATCTATGGCTATGCTGCATTTCTTACCATTGCAGCGTAAATTTCTGTCATTGTCGTTGATAATGTTTTGATTTACATCTCTGTTACTGTTGCCAGTTTCATCTCTACTTTCACCACATCTGTTACCAGAGCAACGCAGTTCCAAGTTATTACTTCCCTCTACTTTTAAAGTGTTTTCAAGATCTTTAAGGAATGTCAGAACGTCATCGGCCTCTTCGTTTGTTTTTCCATTATTCTTTTCTTGCAAGCTTCTGAACTTCTTTCCAAGGAATAAATTCAAATTTTGTATGCTTGGCAGACTGTTGTGGTTTATTTTTTTTGCACTTGAACCTTGGTACGACTCTGCATTACGGTATTTGTCATTGTAATCGCGAGAATTAGGTTTTCCACCATTATAAGTTAGTTGAGTTACATCCTCATGATGAGATCCCGGGCGATCTTCGTGATGATTTAACATTACATCGTATTTACCTTGTTTTGAAAGCTCCCCCAACAACTGCTTGAGGTCATATTGAGGTTCACCATGATTAGAATCTTGTCTGTAAGCAGGGCTCCCATTTGTAAAGACTATTATTCCGAAAATAACAAGATATGAGATCTTAGATACCATGTTTTAAAAGCTTGGTACCATACTGTTATCTACTCAAAATAATAATGACAGTAGCTTCATTGTGTCGCTTGGTTATAGGGCAGAATAATCGATTGTGAAATTAGTTAGAAGATGGAAATATGCACTACATAACTAAGCGTGAGATTGGAAATTAAAAATACATGTGATGTGCGTGTCATGTCATCTGATAATTATTTATCTGCAAGCAACACTGGAATATTCACATTAATTGATGGCCGGTGGACGGACGTGTTCCAAGGGTTCCTTTTTCCTTTCAATGCACGGAAACCTAAAAATATGAGACCTCAGGCGCCATTGCTTACGATTTACTTGATACCATGCTGTTTTCTACTCATATCGTCCGATTATATGAAACTGCTTGGTAAAAAAAAAAAAAAAAAAAACGTACCTAACTAAAAATTTCAAAACAAGCTCACTTTTGAAGCAAGTCTGATGGTAGTTATTTTAGATCAATCTCAGATTTTATTGTCCGTCTTTGCTTTCACACTGATGATAAGTATACAGTCCACTGCTACATAGGATGTTCACGGAGAGGTTTGCACGTTAGCTGGGCGGTTCATGTGGCGTGGCTGTGGATCGCAGTCGACGATCTCGCCTACATATTCATACAAAGCGAAGTACACGTGCGTTGCTTAGCTGTGTTTTGCTGTGGAGCGGCGCCTTAATTGATTCGGAAACTTGTTATAAAGATGAAACTATCAACATAATGTATCTAATCCAGCATGAGATTGGTTTAAGGCATGACATCTTATGTCACTGCGAGGAGTCTATGATGAGTTTGGCAGAGTTAATTAGTTATCAGGAGTTAATGCACGATTAGAATCTTCTCGTTTTGTGTCAACATTGTATTTTCTGAGCTACGTGTATCTTTTTTTAAAGATTTATATAGGTACTTAAATAAAATTGTTAAAAAATTCTTTTTTTTTATTTCATTGGCTTATTTGAAGTCAATTTGTATTAAATGCTACTTTTGTGCCTTTTCTGGCATAAAGTGAAACTATTTCTTGCAACGGGGCCTTCAAATAACCATCAACTTTCAGTACAATAGGCACAACGTTTTGCATAAGGACGTCATCTTCATGATTGTGATCGCCATCAAGCGCAACCCTTCTGCTAGGTTTAGGGATATTCATTTTAAATTGGTTCAAATTTTCTTGAAATTCTAAGTCTAGCATGTCATCGTTTCCAGCTCGTCCGATCGTCGGAAGATTATCAGGGTCATATGCGAAATCAGGTTCTTCTCTCCGAGTCAGAAAGGCATTCGCTTTGTCTTCATTTTGGAGGTCTCGTCTGTAGTCAGCATCGGATGCCTCGCCCTCATCCTCGTCATCTTCTACTAGAGGAGTATCGCCGAACATCTTATTCTGTGCGCTTACCATTCCCGCCAAGTCGAACCTGTCGTTGTTGTCCGTAAAACTTATGTCTGGTCTGATGGAATCTATTTGCGCTAGTGCCGTGGGAGTCAGTAGGATGAGGCCAAGAATTTTCTGGAACTGGAAGAAAGAACATGTTTTACGTTGGTATTTTGTCATTTTGGCTATTATTGTGCCGGTTATTGTAACAAACAATCAAACTCAAACTCAAACTCAAAGCATTTATTTCAATTAAACCATTTACAGGCACTTTTGAATTGTCAAGGAGTCAGTCAGTCAGAAATATGAAGCTAGTTGCCCATTCCAACGCGTAGTACGTATCTATGGAGAAGAACGGGCAAGAAACTCCATGGACACTCTTTTAAATCAAAATATTGTTACAATATACAGGTTACATCATTCATGTTGCAATTATACATGTGAGAACAATGTAGAAAGCACGTTAAAAGCGTCCACAATTATAAAATAAAAACAATTCGAAAATTAAAATAAGCCATGGCAGCTAAGAGATGACCAGTCACATCAACGGCCTGATGGCCAAAAACTCTGACCTGCAACGCCTTTGAAGGCTGGTTCACCAAAGGGTTGATTCAGAAGGTATTTCTCCTCGATACAATTCGTATTGTGATGAAGTTTCTATCTCTGGAGCCCTAACCACTGGTAGCTGGGTGGGACCCAGTTCCCAACAACGATGGATGAACGTAATTAAGGAATGAACAAAAACAAATATCTTACCATTTTTGTAATGTCAATTCCCTATCATATTTCCTCCAAATTTCTTCCATTACTTACCTCCAAGAGCTATAGCCTAGGCGATTCAATTTCATGGTTTTAGTTTCAATTAATTTTGAGATAACTTATTACTTGCTGGTTATTTATCAAAAATCATGTTCTTTGTAAAAATCATACAAAACGCTTGATTTTTACTACCTATTAAATTGTAGCGGGAGTAGATATCACAGTTATACTGACTTTATAGCATTGACTAAAAGAGGAAGAGGGGGTCTAAATCTACATAACTTTCTACTTCATTAATGTTTCTTAAATTATCTCTAAATTAATGGAAACTATAACCATGAAATTGAAATGAGAAAGTTAGCACCTTCAGAAAATTAATTTAATTTTAACTAATTGAGATAAACAAAATGGTAAGTTATTATTTTTACTGTGTAAGAAGTTAAATATAAAAACCGGCCAAGTGCGAGGCGGACTCGCGCACGAAGAGTTCCGTACCATTTATCTATAAAAATGGCAAAAAAATCGTGTCTGTTGTATGGGAGCCCCCTTAAATATTTATTTTATTCTGTTTTTTTTGTATTTGTTGTTATAGCGGCAACAGAAATACATCATCTGTGAAAATTTCAACTGTCTAACTATCACGGATACAGCCTAGTGACAGACGGACAGACAGACAGACAGACAGCGGAGCCTTAGTAATAGGGTCCCGGTTTACCCTTTTGGGTACGGAACCCTAATAAGACCTTTGGAAGACCCGAAAGATAGAAAAAAATAGATACCTATATGAGGCAGAATGCACCATTCATCCCTCGAAAAGGACAGAAACTGCACATGGAAGGTGCAAAGTGGGGCCGTGTAAGAACGTTTGCGCACTGCATCCGATTCCAAGAAATAACGGACCGAAGTAGTCTTTGGTGGTTAACTCAACAGCTAATTTATTTAAAAACTTCTTTCATATTGAACTTCTACAAAAATTGATATTAAAGATAATATCTTTAATATCAATTTTTACGCATCTCTCTTTTCTTAAATAAGAAAGTAAGTAAACATTTGTTTTTCTTCCAGATTCAGAAAATCCTCGGCCTCATCCTACTGACTCTCGCTGCACTAGTACAAGTGGATACCGTCAGACCAGACGTAAGATATACGGTCGACAACGACAGATTCGATTTGTCGGAAATAGTGAGCGCACAGAACAAGATGTTCCGCGATATTCCTCTAGTAGACGAAGACGAGGACGAGGGCGTGGCATCCGATGCTGATTACAGACGACAGCTGCACAACGAAAATGCAGTGATACTCTTAGATGCACTTACGGAGAAACAACCAGGTCATGCCTTTCCGACACGGAGAGATGACGATTTTGTAGATGATGATACATTCGCAGTAGACGATAGAATGAACAGTTTTGAAGGCGGAAGCATGTCGGACTTTGAGGATAATTTGAAACATTTTCAAGTGAATAAGCCTCCTAACAGAAGGAAAATGTATAATGATGAACACGCTGAACATGAAATCCTTCTGCAGAATGCTGTTCCTATTGTAATGAAAATTGACGGCTATTTGAAACCCCCGTTGCAATAATTAATACCTATCATTTTGATTTCATTATCTAATAAGCAGCTAATAACTTTATGTTTTATTTGCCAGTTTACAACGACATTTCAACAAACAATTTAATCCCTAATCGTAAACATTTTACATAAATAATAATAAAATTCGTATGTACGAACATACAACGTTTAACACTAACGCACCCCGCAAACGCGCGGTTGGCGGGAAAAAAAATGCAAATGGCCGCGCTTCGTGACGTCACGTATGTAGGTGCCGGCTGGCGCGCGCGTGTGCCCGCTTGATGGCGTTTTAATTACACGACATTGGTGTTTTATTGGCGAGCTGTGCTGATTTCCATGCTGATCACAAAGAGAGAAAAATGTGAAGTGAAACTAGCGCTTGTAAGGCACGTTTGCGTCATAGCTCCCTATAGTTTCTGTCTTTGTTGTCAATCAATTGAAGAGTCGTTTTCTTTCAAAGTGTAATTTTCTAGGTATTGATAAAGCAAAGTCTGTGGCAAAGTCAAGATTCGATCAGAACGTGTTCGCTGCATTGAACAAGAAATGAACACCTCACCAGTCTTTGAGAAGAAAAATGAACCATCATTTAGTTTAGAACTTTTCGGGCCCATCAGCCATCCTCTCTGCGAGTAATCTCCAGGTGCCCTGCTAATGCTAATTAAGTTTGGCGATTCTTCAGGCTATGTCGGTTACCTTAGTTCTCTTGCGGATCTCCTCATTTATGTTTCGATCACGCAGGAAAACTCCGAGCATAGCCCTCTCGATTGCCTTTAGGGTGACTTAGGATGCTTACTCAACTTATATTTAGGTGTTTGAACTTTTGTAGTATTGTATACTCAATCAGGATTAATCATCAAAGGCTAGGCAGATAGCCTTTTTCCAATTAACAATGTGGGGTTCGGCTTCCTGTCTCCGACTGCCTATCTGACCTCCACAACCCAGTTAGTTACTATGAAAGAACACAGAACATGCTGTCTTTTAACAAAAAAAATCATTAAATCTAATGTCAAGCTGAAATATACCTTGAAGGCTTGAACCAACAAAATCGAGCGATCTTTTAAAGCAGTAATAACACAATAAACGATGTAAATTACAGACCAAAGAACTTCAATAAATATTTTATGGCGACATAAAAAAGGTGGAAACCATAGGCAATTGTAAACAGTGCTTAGAGAGTTAATAGTTTATGAGCAACGATGAGTGATTTCTATCAGCCAGGGAAGGACACACCCCTTCTAGGTTTTCGTTAGAAAAATGTAGTCAATAAATACTTTTTAAATTACTGTTGATGAAAGTGAAACATGAATTATGAACATAAAATAGTGGCCTACAGTACTGCTATCCAATTGCGTAACATATTTTCGTAACCGATTAAGACTAATCTGTTTCATTTTGACAGTTCAACAACATTCGTTGCGTTATTTACGTTGTTGAGCTGATTTTTTTTCGAACATAAGAAGCAATGGATTTGTTTCAAACCGATTCAGATTGTGATTGATCGTGTATTACGCAATTAGGATGCCGGTTTGGTTTTTGACATTTCAAAGATGTATATTTTTTCAAGACAGAGAGGAATGGCGAAAGATGGAGGAGGCCTTCGCCTTTAAATGGGCACCCAACAATATTTTGACGACATGGTTGGCGCAGTGGCTGAGCGATGGACGGCTGCGCAACGTGGCGCGGGTTCGATCCCCGCACGGAACAGATATTTGTATGATCTGCAAGTAGTTGTTCCGGGTCTGGGTGTTAGTGTATGTGAGTTTCTATGTTTGTAAACGCACCCACGATACAGGAAGAAATTCCTAGTGTGGGGCAACGTTTTTTTTTTAAATAAAATAAAAGTAAGCATAAATAGCATTTAAAAAGTAAAAAAATAATATATATTGGCCCTTTAAGTTTAATATAAAAGTTGTAGGTAATATTTTGATCCAAGCGTCGTCGCGTCGGGGGACGGCTCATGAAAATAGGAAATTAACAGCAGCTATCCTTTCTACAATAGCATATATTCATTATTCCTAGTGTATGTTGGCGTTTTCATGAGCCGTCCCCCGACGCGACGACGCTTGGATCAAAATATTACCTACAACTTTTATATTAAACTTAAAGGGCCAATATATATTATTTTTTTACTTTTTAAATGCTTTGTTTTTGTCGGGGGTTTTTTAAATTTTTAATTTAACTTTTATTTCCAGCTTTTTAAATTTCATATTATATTACTAGTAGAAACGCTATGATCAACCCGCGGCTCGCCGATATCTGCGTAGCTGTACGTACTTTTGCCACAGTGAAGCTAGTTTCTAATTTAGTCTCATTTCTCTTTCCTACTCCATCATCAGACCCTGATCACCATCCATCTGTAACCTATTTTTTGAGACCTTTCCAATGAGCCCAAACACGATACCTCTGCTGTAAGTTGGTGAGGGAGTTGGGTATCCTGAATCCAGGTGATGCTGCAGCATCAGTTCAAGGTTACTATATTCTTCTAATATCATTGAAGTAACAGAATTCTAAATTTCCAATCGATTAGACCTGTGAAAGATGCTCACATCCATTCATCAACTAGAAAAGAGCTGATAATCTTCAAATGGCTGAACCGATTTTCTTGAATAATAGCTAAGAACACTCTCGATCAAGTCACCTTTCAAACAAAACAAAAAAAAAACAAAATCGGTTCAGCGGTTTGGCAGCTACGATGGAACAGACAGACACACAGATACACAGATACACAGATACACACGTTAAACTTATAAATGAATGAAATGGTAGAAACTCGTAAGATCTTCAAGTATAAATTAAAGTGGTGTCAGGATAGACAAGACCAGATAAGAATGGATATTCTTGCCTCAAATCATGCAAAAAAAGACTTTAGTAATTTTTTGAAAAATACTAACTTTAATGGTAAAGCTGGTTTCCCCGTGAGCGTCGACGGTGTAACTGATCATAAAATGATTGCTAATTTATTTAGGCAACAATTTACTGTGCAGTCGTCCTTGAGCACTCCGCTTAGTACTGATAGCGATCCCGGGACCATCGTGACTAGAAAACAAAATATCACTTTATTCTCCGTGAAAAATGTATCAAGAGCTATTACAAATATGCAAAGGGGAAAATCACCTGGTCATGATGGTCTCAGCATCGAACATTTTAAATATGCTGGTGTGCATCTGCCAAGAGTATTGAAGATGTTTTTCAATCTCTGCTTAAGTCACTCATACTTACCTGAGTCGATCATGCATACAATAGTGGTACCGATAGTTAAAAATAAGACAGGTGACTCGTCTGACAAAACTAACTATCGGCCCATCTCGCTTGCGACTGTAACTGCCAAAGTGCTTGACAGTGTGCTAAATGGCATTCTCGAACAACATGTGGACTTACATGACGCTCAGTTTGGTTTTAGGTCAGGATTGTCCACTGAGAGTGCCATTCTGAGCTTAAAGCATACTGTCAGGTACTATACTGAGAGGAAGACGCCGGTATACGCGTGCTTCCTTGACTTATCGAAAGCTTTTGACCTCGTTGTATATGACCTTCTGTGGGATAAGCTAGGAGGTGCGGGTGTGCCGGCGGATACCATCTCCCTACTCAGATACTGGTACTCAAACCAGAAAAACCAGGTGAGATGGGCCGGTACGTTGTCGGACGAATACAGGTCGGAATGTGGCGTCAGACAGGGTGGGTTGAGTTCACCTCTTCTGTTTAATTTGTACGTCAACCAGCTACTTGAGAGACTCAGCAGCACTCATGTCGGATGCTATATCGATGGTACCTGTGTCAATAATATTAGTTATGCAGATGACATGGTTCTGCTGGGTCCCTCAATAAATGCAGTGAGGAAACTGCTTTATATCTGCGAGCAATATGCAGAAGCACATGGACTAAAATACAATTCCAAAAAGAGCGAGCTGCTAATCTTCAAAGCAGGCAAACATCGACCTGCCCATGTGCCTGCAGTATACCTCAATGGCGTTGCACTGAAGCTGGTTGACAAATTTAAATATCTGGGGCATATTGTAACGGATGACCTCAAGGATGACGAGGATATAGAGCGGGAACGCAGGGCATTGGCGGTGAGAAGTAATATGCTTGCTCGCAGGTTCGCTCGATGTACAACTCAAGTAAAAATAACGCTCTTTAAAGCGTATTGTCAATCTTTTTACTCGAGTGGCCTGTGGGTGAGCTATACGCGACGATCCTATGACACCCTGCGGGTTCAATATAACAATGCTTTCAGAGTGTTGTCAAGGCTACCGTGGCGCTGCAGTGCCTCCTGGATGTTTGCAGAAGCCCACACGGACGGCTTCAAGGCCATAATTCGCAAAAAATCGGCTTCTTTACTGCAGCGTCTGCGAGGTGCTAAGAATGGCATTCTGAAAGTCATTGCGGCTCGCTTTGACTGCCCCATTCAAAAACACTGGGTAAGGGTAGTGAATGGTCTTGTATAGGTAGTAAGTAGTCTACATAAAGATGAGTACTAACAATACTAACATAATTGTAAGCTAATATTGTTGCTAATATACTAATAAGATATGGATTTAAATTATCTGAAATAAATTATTGTATTCTATTCTATTCTATATAACACCCCTCTTTTTCAGTCGGGGGTTAAAAATAAATATTATTAACTGAGCAAGATGATATATTATGTAGCAATTTTATTTTATATTTAATTTAATTTTGTTCAATCAATCTAATCAATCTATTTATTTAAAATCTATTTTTGTTTATCAAATTATTGTTAAAATGCATGTTTTATATTATTAAGAATGAACGAATTAGTTTTTTTAATTAGGAACAAAGGAACATTTTATGATGCTAAGCAATGAATAATGTAAGTTATTTTTGGGAAATAAAAGGCTTAAATAAAATAAATAAATAAATAAATAATATTTTTTCAAGCGGGCAGTTTACTTTCAGGTTATTATTGCAAAAAGGTACATTACCATAACATGCAGAATTCAGACAGGATTTAGCTATATTTAAGCTTATCTTACCAAAGACAAAGATGTCACTCTCAGCTTGGAGTTAGAATAATAGAACGTTACCTACTTTGTAAGTCGCAAAGAACAATGATACTTTGTTAGCATTTGAACTCCCAGACAAGATAAACAAAAAACCAAAAACAGATCCTCATAAAAGTGTTTAAGGAAAATAATATTATATAACTAGTAACTATGTTGTTGCCAACTGTGAAAACAGCGGAGCACAACGTTAGCACAGCACGTGCGCCTCGCCCCGCGGCCGCCGAACATCTGATCAAATATAATTTGAAATAACGTTCGATTTGCAACGGAACAGGTGGACAGTAACTAAGCTGGTGTCTGTGGTCTGTGCCTATTGTTATGCTGATATGGTAAAGGCGAATATATTGTGGATGTTGAGAAAGGTGATGTGATGACAAAGGAGTCGAAAATAATATAGGTAACATAACATATAATCACGCCTGTATTCCGCGAAGTATTAGGCAGAGAGTCGAAAATGTGGGCAGCAAGCGTAGCATGACTACCGTACGCCATAGCATGCATGCATTCAAAGCGTGTGTACGTTGTGTTTTTTTCCAAAAAAATACACTTGGATGATTCAAATTGTAATTTCTGAAATTAGCGGGAAAAGATGGCTGTGACCTGCAGAAGGAAGTTCTAGATAATTATCTTAAGGTAATTTAAATATATTAATTAGTTTCTTGAATCAAATCTGTTGCCATTTCCGGCCAAGCAGTCAAGAGCTTTACTCAGGCCTGGCTCGGTGACGACGCCCGTGTTCGCACCCACTGCGTGACGACCCCGGACTATCTGTCTTCTTGTTGCATCATATAACTACATAGGACCCGCTCCACTACAGCCGGGCAATTCCGTAAAAATATCACCGTGAATACTGGTGAAGTGAAATGTCATTCCACGATTCTAGGGATTTACCTACATTAATGACAGTTCACTGCAAGCTCACTTCACCTAAGTTTTCACGGTTAGATTTTTACCGAACAGAACGGCTGGCTTTACAGACTTATCGCCAACATAACGTTATTTCAGTAAGTAAACTTTAAAGTTATCTCTCAGCACAGCTTACGTGACAAACTCATAAAATGCAACGATCGAACTTAAAGCACCGTAAACTTAGGTTTAGGCACATCGCTGCGGCAAGCTGTTAAATGCTATTTGCTAATACGACACCTGCTCCGCAACGATACAACACTCGCCTAAAAATTACTACTTATTATAACTGTTAGAGCTTTAGTATTTCTCAGGGAAATAAGAATTTAGTTAACAAAACATGAAATTACGTCTATATTCACAGAAGGCGGATGTGTAATTAGGTAGAACATTTCACCAGTAATTTTGAAGTCCCATGTAATAGGGGCGAGCATATTGTTAGTAACCTATATCCTAATACTCTACTGCTATAATAAACCATTTTTTACCTTCAAGGACGATAGGTATATTGATAATATTTGGATAACGTCAACTACCTAGAGGTAGCAGAAGGGGGAGGAAAGAAAAAATTCTAGGTCATGTCAACATAAAGGGTGGGGGTCAAAAGTTTGTTTAGTTTATTTTTATTACGTAGGTAGGTATTAGTTGTCTAGTGAATACCTTATGTGCAGAAAACACGCAATGGTAAAACCCGGTGTATATTTCAATATAAAAACGTTTAGTTTATAACGAAGTCATAACTTTGCACATTTTTGAACAAAAGTATGCTACGAGGTGTGGGAAAATATAATATAGCCCTTCTTATAATATATTATGTCATGATGACATAAGTAAGTATATGGGAACGGCAATTTTATTAAACTTTCAACAAAAAAAAAAAACTCGGCTCGACGAGACTCTCTGCTCTCATACACGGACTACTGCATGTCGTCGTCGCTTGCTTTCGCATCATCAGTCCTGACTCTCTGTATATTTTGACTGCTGAGACCAAAACTACAAACGTAGTGTAGGTACAGGGAAGTTTTATAAAAATTTCGTTTTTTTTTAGTATATTGTGGTGTATAAAGCGGTCCCTAGACCTACATATGACTAAACTGGCACTACTGAGCTAGCTGAGTATCCGGCGTTTGATGGAGGATTTGGATAGTCTCTTTTTTAAATCTGTTCCGTGTGGTATTGAAGGGGTCCAAAGTTGGGAATTTGTCATTATATAATGCAGGTAGACGCAAGAATGGTGACATCTTTTTTTAGATAATTAGTGGAGGCCGATGGTACTGATAACAAAGTGGTATGTCTGGTTCGTCTGAGTGGGACGTTAAAGTGTATTCTGCTGAACAGTTGTGGACAGTCAAATTTATTGTTAATTATGTCGTACAGTGTGTGAGAGCAGTGGTCCAGTGGTAACGGCCACGACTTACGAGTTGTAGGTCGTAGGTTACAACCTTGACAGGCGCTTTACTTTGTGTAAATTATTTCATCGCCTCTGCTCTCAAAACGGTGAAGGAAAACACCGTGAGGAAACCGGCATGTCCTAGAACCAAAAATTTGAAGACATGTGACATCTACCAACCTGCACTGGGCCCGCGTGGTGGATTACGGCCCGTCCCCTCTCACTGAGAGGAGGCCTGTGTCCCAGCAGTGGGAACATTATAGGCTGATTATGTATGTCGTACAATAACATCATATCATTTAATCTGTCGTCGCTCTTCTAGAGTATTAAATTTGTGGTATCGACAGGAGTCTGGGTAATTTGAGATATCAGTTTTTGTTTTGTAATTTAGATGTTTAATAAATTTTCGTTGGATTGATTCAATTTTATCAATTATATTTCTTATAAGAAGGTCGCCAAATAACACTTGCGGATTCCAGTTTGCTTCTTACATAACAGTAATATATCGTTTTTAAGCATAGCGGGTTATAGAACTGGTGGCTGTTACGTATTACGAATCCGAGGGACTTGTAGGCTTTACTAGTGATTTGATCAATGTGTGTCTCGACCGTATTATTATCTTATTAAGTGTACTTGCATAATTTTCAGATCTCTAGCATAAAATTAAGTTTTTAAGAGAAAACCCATACAAACTTCCATCCCGTAATTTACAGGGTGGGAGGTGATTAACTAAAAATCCTGAAATACGTATTTTATTATTTATACCAAGGAGTCCCTATATCAATTTTGAGACCTCTAGTATTAAAATTTGCGGAAGTCTCATACAAACTTCCACACCCTAGTTTAAGGGGTTGGGGGGTAAAAGTTCCAAGTTTTATAATTTTTTTGTTGATTGTGTACTAATACTAACATACATACCAAATTTCAGCTTTCTAGGACTTCAGGAAGTACCCTAAGAATTTTGATGATCATCAGTGAGTGAGTGAGTCAGTCAGTGACGAAATCGAGGTTTTTTAGATATCAATAAAATCTAAAGTATAAGAGCTTTGCAATTGAAACTTTCTACGTTTAATAAGTCTACTATTGACATCATATCCCGAGAATTTTGTTTATCTGGTATAATCCAAACCCAAGTTATGACGGTTCAAAAAAACGACGAAGCGCTTCGAGAAAAGGTAGGTAGTGCCCTCCTTGCGCTTCGCTTGGCTCGTCTTGGCGGGGGCACTCCCGTGCCCCCAGATACAGAATAGTACGTAAGTAGTACTTATCAATTAATTTGTTTTGGAACACTGCACTTAAATCTATGAATTAATTTGTGTTAGAACAATGCACCTAAATTAACTTTTTAGTAATAAGCTTTTAGTTTAGGTACCTGATTACTACTACCAATTGAGTACCTTAATAAAAGTTTTCATATTTTTCATTTTAAAATTCAAAATAAGTGTTACTGTTTGCAATACTTTTATTTTTTTAAATAAAAGCATTTATACAACGTTAAACACATTAACCAAGCTGCATTTAATACTAAAAACAGAAGCAGCAAAAACTGCAATACAAAATATCCACTTTTCCATATAACCGAACGCCCAGCGAATTAGCAATACCCACTTTGAATGTGAAAAACAGACGCAGAATGTTTGGTGCCCAACAGCTGAACAGTTTTCGTGAAAAAAAAAAAAGATTTCCAAGCGAATGGCGCTTGGACGCAGGCGTTCCCGCCCTCAGTGCTTATCTGAACGCGGACAGAAGCGCACGCATAATTTCCCCGCGCTCGACACGCTCACAGATCGCGGCGGAAAAATCAGAAAAATTTTCATTACCAAAGTTTATTTCACCCTAATATTTCATCTATTTAGTTTGAATTTGTTTGTTTCGTGAACATTTCGTTTGAATGTACAGTGATTTATTACAATAGTGCGTGTTACTGTGGAAGACTGCAATAAAAAGCGAGGGAAAGCTGTTTGCTGTCAGCTGTCAAAAAGGTTGAGGTGAGCGATGAAATTAATTTACTATCGAGTTATAAATTACACTAATAACGTAGGATATTTCTTTTCGTGTAAACTTGACGTTACATTTATTACTATAGGATATAGAATATAAAATAAAAACAGCATGTATGATGTTTTCCGGTGTCAAATTAATTATTATTTATGTGAAAGTATATGAGATAAAAAATATGAAAGTCCTATTTACAAATTAGCATAAAGCTCTTTGGGCTTTCGGAAACTGCCATAAAATAGCACTCGATTCTAGTAATGTTTATTTAGGTACAAGGAACGTTTGTATAGATACAATTTATGATAATGCAGGGTATTGCATCAATGCTTATTGCACCTAGCTAGCAACGATAACACCGTTGTGAGTTTTGATCTTAGTAGCTTCATACTTCTATCGGCCGCTTTTGATCTAGCGAAGTATCATTGAAAGATTACGCACTAATCCTATTGAGAATGAACTTTGTATCTACATTATGTAGGTACAGAGTCTTACATTTTATAGATCTACTAAAAGTTAAGGCATTAAAAAAGTTTAGATAAGGCCAAAATCTCTCACTTGCCCCCTGCGCCTATTACATGGGAGGTAAACATCACTGGGGACTTGGGGATTTACTAACACCTGTGTCTACTCCTATGGGGATACAAGTGTGAATATATAAGTTGTACCCTCATTTTGCCTTTAAAAAATGAGCATACGTAAAACAATTAGCAATTACTGCATATTCATTTGTAAAGGATCTGCCTTCAATAATATATTTTATGGATATCGGAATAGGCTGGTTGTGCTGGTTTATTGAAACTTTTCTATAAAGTTCTTTCAGTCTGATTCGGAAGCCCAGAAATGAAAAATACTAGAACCCTCGGACTCAGATTCTCCACGAAATCGTCAATAAGTCCGCAAAGGTTTCTTAATGGTCTCTTAGTCTTGCTGACATGAAAAGCCATGACTATCATTTATTTTCTATCTTCTCGGATTCTCGTCAACAATTTGTATTAGAAAGAATCTCCTAACACGTTACAGTTGCCTACAGAACCTGGCTTCACTAGTTGCACGTTTTTAAAAGCACAGAAAATAGCTCAATTCCTTCAAAACCGATTGATTCCGTTGGCAAACACAATGGTCCGCATAAAAGTCTGCCATAACTCAAAGCTCACATTGCAGGGAATATATAAAACGTTATTAGTTTTTATAAAGAGAGGGGGCACCTGTGTTCTGCATCAGCTGGTCCTCCCAATATAGCGATCATTAAGTGTGGCGCGGCTGTGAGGACCATACGCGTCAGGCTGGGCTACTGTATTTGAAGAAAAAACTTATTTCGGCTCCTCTATATTGCTAATTTCTTGGGACTAGAAACTGAATGAGAGAAGCGCTGCTTGTACATCACATTTCTTGTAAGTTGGGTTGAAAATTTTGCCGATTTTTGATGGAGAGCAGTTCAAGCCCAACATGTTTGAACAACTTTCTTTCTAGCTAATTCTTAACTTTTCTTCATTTAGAGTTCTTCTTAGAAACCAATCTAGAGCAACAATTTCTTAGGACCAAAAACAGAATGAGAAAATAGCTGCTTTATTAACCTATTTCTTGTCATTTGAGTTCTGGATACTTCGACTAAGGGATCTTCTTTCTAGAGATAGGTTCTTAGGACCAGTACACAGATTGGGGGATAATATCAAATTGAACGCATTTCTCACTATCTTAGTTGATGACAACTAAAAATAATCAAAGCTCGTAAGTAAATACGTGTAGCAGGTATTCTGCTAATTGTAACTAAAACCATGCATTTTTACTAGGGTTCTGCATCAGTCCTTCCAATATAGCGAACGTTAGATGTGGCGCGGCTCTAAGGACAATACGCGTTGAGATTGGGCTGCAGGATTGGAAAAAATAAAATTTTTGTGAAGGGAAAGCTCTCTTGTAACTGAGTAATGAAGTTCTATAGCGCTTCTCTCAAATTATATACATCTCTCATCTGTCTTAGAGATGTGCTGCTTTATCAATCCATTTACCGTTATAAAGGTTGAACGTTTTGTAGAAAGCACGAAACCATACGGATTTTCTTATCGGGAAATGAATATACTTGGACATGTATATAGATTTAGGAAGAAGGTTCAAAAGTTTTCTTTACATATCCGCTTTCTAAAAAGAATATGGGGTTTTCTACAGGAACAGAGGGCCTAGACAAAGTGACATTCTATCAGCGATAACGATGATGGAAAAGGCAAAAATGTATAGGACTGACATCAGCTATCGAAAAACTTAGGTATGTCAATCCTATTGAAAGTCGTTGTAGAAATACGAAACGCTTTCGAAGTGATTGTCACTTGTCTAGGCCCTCAGTTTCTTAGGCCCAGAAACAGAATGGCTGGCTTGTCAACTTAGTTCTTATCATTTTGGTTGAACACTATTGAATTTTACTATAGTATTTACTATAGTAAAATTAATCAAAGCTCGTATTACTTCTTAAAAGTAGGTCTTTTGCTATTGTAACTAAAACCAGAGGTTTTTATTAGTGTTCTGCATCAGCTGGTCCTTTCAATATAGCTATCGTTAAATGTGGCGCGGCGCTTCGTGGCATGTGCGTTACTGTGGGCTGTGGACGTTGTGGTACGCATAACTAGGGTTGGATAGGAAAATATAGTTTTCCCAGTCAGTCTTTAGGTTGTAGATTCACTGTTTTCGCCAGAAATTAAGCATTATCGTTTTATATAAGCAATATAAAACCGGAACTCGTCCATGGACTTTAGGCATGCTGAAATACACAGCATATGCAAAGAATCAACTTGCCTAGCCGTTTCCCAACTATGCTGGGGTCAGCTTCCGGTCTAACCTGATGCAGCATTTTACATGGAGCTACTGCCTATCTGACCTACACAACTCACTTACAGGGTAACACGATATCCGTCCAGACTAGTTGTAAGAGTTTTGGACTTCTGACGACCCATAACGACTGTCAAAAATCTACGAATGACTTGCTTAACGTGCTTTTCGAGGCACAGAGATCCAAAGAATATTATGTAAATATGACCGCATAACTTTGTTCAATAAGTACACATAATCCATTCCCTATTTGATAATGAACTGCATCCATTTCTCCCGTCTATTAATATCTTAAAGTACACAAGGAATTTATTTTTAAACATAAAAGTTTACTTATGAATCGCCACGCGCCGGTACCCTTGCTTCCTGTTTTAGAAAAAAAAAAACAACAGCATTTTTTGTATGGCAACTTTTGTTAAAAGAATTCTAAGCTTAAATATTTTCTGAAGATATTCGCTATTAGGTTTCGTATTTTCCGCCTGGAATCGACTCAAAAGACCAATTTTCGTTTTACGTAGATCGAAAATGCGATGTTGAAGGAATTCTGTTTTCTTACCAAGCGTTTGTAGAAGGTATAATTAATATTCTTTGAAGGCAGGCTTTAAATTAATGAAATAAACACATGTTGGTGAGTTTCCTAGCATTTGAGGAAGGCTGTTGGGCTGGAACGTGGTTTTAGGTTCTTGTGATAATTTGCTCAACGATTTCAAGGTTATTTTTCGGAAATCCCAATAGTACCTATCTTACTTCGTATGTAATTTAATTACAGTAACATTTTGTACAATGACCTATGCCATTTTCATTTCGATGTACCTACGTTCAGTTACTAGGCTGAAAGGCAGCGTGTTTTTGTATGTTTTAATGAAAATATATTTGGGTCCTTTGAACTGTTGAAGACATTTCAACCTGCTATCTAATTGCGTAACACATTTTCGTAAACGATTAAGACTAATCTTGACATTTCAACAATATTCATTGTCTTATTTATGATGTTGAGCAATTTTTTTTTCGAACTTGTGATGCGTGAATTAGCAATCTGTTTCAAAACGATTTAGATTGTGATTGATCGTGTACTACGCTATAAGGGTGCAGCACCCGTTTTAAAGGACCAACATAAGTAGGTACTAAGTTACTACTCAACTTCTACGTAGTTATGATAGCCAATGCCAAAATATCGTCTAAGACTTTAATAATGCAATATTTCACTATCCGGAGTATCCGGCTACAGAAGTTAATCTGTGGGATACTGCAGAAGTTTTGCCTGTAATATCCAAGTGTGAGAAATACTTAGTAAGAAACATTGATAAACAATTACTGTCATGTCACCTCGACCACAACCCACTTTCGCCCGACCACCATGCACACACACATACAGATGTCTATCTCATGAATCACTTGCCCGTATGCAACAGTCTCAATGCTGAGCCCTTATTGGGGTCACCTTAGACCCGCATTGCTGTGTTTACTTGCTCATTCAATTAAAGTATACTGTTGTAAATCAAGTACTTATTATATCAGGGTTTGTTGTAGCTGCTATTGGAAAGAAAGTTTGTTAAAAGGTTGGTTCTAAATTCGAAAATGTATGCCACTAAACCCGTTCAGGGCAATTCAACGATTGTGTAATAGTGTGGTGTACCCTCGAAAAAACTTTGGTGACAGACGTAACTTGGAGAGCATAGCAAGGTGTAGTAACGTATCCCCGGCGGGCCATGTATGATGGCCGTTGGAGCAGATGAATCCTGGAGTGAAGACCGCAACTCGGCCAGCATAGCGTGTGACACCGTCTATCTAGATAGACTAACGAAATGCTGGCCGAAATGCTCCTGGGACAGACTACACTCGGGAGGTGGAAAACCGGGTGTCATAGTGAAACTTGGGAGTGGCCTATATCCAGCAATGGAATGCGATGACCAGTCAGTCACAGACCTCTATTTTAAATAAGATTAGACATTAAAAAAAACCTTTATACAGTCCGTTCAACCGATTTTGACTTCTATACCGTAGGCATAAGGATGGCATTAAAAGCAAAAAAGATTACACAATACCAACTTTCTCCTGCAGCTGCCATTGGTCATGCTACCATCGCAATAGAAGTCAAAATCGGTTGAACGGACTGTAAAAAAGGTTTATTTAAATGTCTAATCTTATTTCAAATGGGGTATAAGTGTAAGTAACTACATTACATTGATTCAGAAGATTCATTATTTTACGTATGTCTGATGCAAATTGCAAATAGAGCTGATAATTTAGATATTGGAGCATCAAGAGGCATCGACGATGGAGTCTACGTTAGTGCTTTCTAGCATGCTTGTTGACAGGCCTACACTGTCTTCCCATACCTTTCAACACTGCAATTTGAACCATTGTAACAGCCAATTATTTTTTAAAGAGTAACCGTGGAGTTTCTTGCGGCTTCGTCTTCATAGGAAACTACCAATTGGAACCGTGCACCTAGTTTCTGACGTTTCTATGTAAGATTATTGCTATTTTTTTTAGTTTTTCAAACAATAGCGGGTTCCTAGTTCTAAGTACATATAAAACACAAACTACCCTACCGTACCATTTTCGACTGACCATCAATAAACTTCGATCTAATCTCCTAAACTGCTAAGTGGATTTCGGTGCAGTTTTCGCCACCACTCAGGAGTTTTTCGAGCGATGTTCGAGCTCTGGCATTAATTCTAGGTGCGGGGTCGCCATTGAAAGATAAACATCACATCAGCTGTGTCGGTTCCCGCGCTAAAACTGACGGGAGTTTGGCTATGACTCGTTTGACGTATTACAGGAGAGAGACAGAAGATCTTCTCTTAATGAAAAGGATGCCTAACAATTTTCCTGGGATTTTCGGAGGAAATTCTTATTGTTTTTTTTTTTTTTTATCTCTATTTTGTTTGGGGCTTTTATTTCTTATTGGTCTAATTCTGCAACTGAAATTACAATGCCGGTAGAAGTCAATCAATATTTTCCATAATATGACACACTATTCTGTGACACACATACCGTTGCAGCTGATAGTTAATAATGGGATTTGGTTATTCGGTTATAGATTACTAGCTGTTGCACACGACTTCGTCTGCGATCCAGGATGAAAAGTAGCCTATGACCTTCTCTAGGTCAAGGTCTACCCCTGTGCCAAATTTCATCCAAATCCGTTCATCCAATGCAATTTAAACGGGAAAGATTAAAAACAAACTCACTATAGCATTTATAATAATAGTTAGGATAGTTAGGATTTTCCATAGACAGTTATTTTCTCATCGAATTCTTATATCTTTTGCAGTGCAACTTCTGTGAAGTTATCTTGTTTATGATAAACTCGTTGCTATGGTTACTTCCGATAGGATAGCAACTTGTTACGTAATAGAATGAAATATTGTTCTAATGCGTGACCGAGCTGAATTACCGATTACTACCGATTCTATTCAGTATAGTTTCAGGCATTTGAAAATTTATGTTGATGATTGATTCATTTTTGAAATTGGTAACTATGTTACTGATGTATCACTGATTCAGACTTTGTAAAAAGTAAAGCGGAACTCTTACTGCAAATGAACTAATTTGTTGATTTATGCTCGGTTCCTATAAACAATAACGAATCGTTTTGCTTATCAATGGTAATTTTTATTGCCAAACTGGACATATAAATAGATTCGTAAGCTAATTTTACCTGTGATAGCTACTTCCATATGGAAGGTTCTACTATATAAAACTATGAGGTCTTTGATTCATTATTGGTAAAGATACAAGTCCTAATTTTAACCAATAACGGTCTGTAAATTAAAGGAATCGGCCATAAGTGCATAACCCTACCCACCTATTGAAATTGATTTGAGTTTGAGTTTGAAAATGTGTGCGTGAAAACAAAAAATAAGGATGATTATAATTATTTGCAGGAAATATTAAGATAGGTACCTACACATATTTTACAGCTTGATTGATGTTTCGAATAAGTAGCTGCTTGCCATTGATCTGTGATTTCGAACTACTAAAACAGCATTTATTTCAATTAAACCATTTACAGTAATTTTTGAATTGTCAAGGAGTCGGTCAGTGAGAAAGATGAAGCTAGTCGCATATTACAAAGCGTAGTGTGTTCCTATGGAGCAGAATGCGCTAGAAACTCCGGGGACATACTTACTTTAATCTGAAAGAATCAAATCATATTATAATCATATATTTTTACACAACATCGATCAAAACTCCACTCCTACCCGAAAAGACAACAACGCCTCTACCGTTTGCCCCCCTTCAAAACTAAAGCCTCCACGGAATTAAAAGTGGAATTCAGAACAAAGCTCTGGCCCATCCAGTAGTGCACATCTGTGTCAACAATAAGGCAGCATCTGTGCGCCGCAGGTGTGTACCTCGCTTTACGTATAAATTGTAACAGGGAAATTCCAATAACGGAGGGTTCCTTTGAGATTTAGTGGGTACGACACGGTGACGTGATGGATCAGGACTGCGACTGTTACCTTGTAGAGGTTTAATAGAGAAATTGGTATTGATATTGAAATTCTCTGTAGCAGCTTGTTTGGTGTGGGTTTGACAGTAGATTCCTTTATGTGTACTAATACCTCTGCATATACTTCTTCGGGAAATTGTTAGATACAATTGTGATGTTATCGTTACTGCGGGCAAACGGTCATATGAAAATATTATGAATCATCGTAAAATGTCACCAACTGACAATTTATAATATGATCTGCGTGTAATTCTTATTATGAAGTAATTCATCTGTTTGATAGTTTTCTATGGAGATTCGTAAAATGTTCCACAAATTATGAATTGCTTTTATGTCATATTAGAGGAATTGCTAATGACAGGTGGGATTCAGAAAATGAACTGGTTTTAGAGGAATTGCTAATGTGGCCGGTTTAGGCCCCCTGGTCATAATACCTATGTTATGATGTTGGTAAGTAAATGGGTAAGTGATTGAGATCTACGGTGAAGTAGACCTCTTGATTTAAGAGAAAGTTTTGGTCCTTCGGGCCTGGATGTTATACGATTGTTAGATTAACTAAAGATTTTATATTACTCTTCTTTAAAAAAACGTATACCAGGTACTAAAAGTCAGCATAGATAGTTAAAAAAATATGTCCTACAGTTTTAAGATGTCGAAGAACATACTAAAATAAAATGATAAGTAATAAAAACAAGTAATGATAAGTAATACTGGTAACATTTTGTCATAGGGTTGCCAACCTTACATTATCAAATATCAGCTACCAGGTCAGGCTGTCTTGCGACATAGGCCTCCTCTATTTCCCTCCACTTGCTCCTGCCCCAGGCTGTTCTTCGCCAACCTTTTGGCAGATCATCCTCCCACCTTTTCATCTGTCTTCCTGTACGTCTTTTTCTGTTCATCGGGTACCATTCTGTGAATTTTTTGGTCCATTTTTCGAACAATCTAATAAACATACTAATATACATAAAGTAAACTATTAATGTCCCTCGGCAAACTTCGTGTGTTGTCAGTCGTCGGATTTCTATCAGTTGTTGTTGCACTTGGTGCAGCCAGGACGCTCTCAATCGACTTGGAAGTACGTTAAGAATTTTGAGAGCGTCCGGTCTGCTCAAAGTGCAAAGAGTAACTGATAGACGTCCGAAGACTGATGAAACACGAAGTTTGCCGAGGGATATTATGAAAATAATTGTACTGTACAAAGTATTGTATATTATGGTTTGTTATATTTCATCAATTTCCATCACGGGTCTCAGGTCCTGGGTGTCGTGTCGGTGTCGTCCCGGACAGCTAAAGAGCTCTCAATAACATAAAGGGTTAGATTTCGTGAATAGAGTGCCGAGTTATTAGATTTTTCCCTACAGAAGTTATGGCGATCGTATTTTCTTCACTTCAATTATACTGATGTGGGTCTATCGAATTGTCCCTTCAATTGATTTAATATTTCTTCTGTATTTCCACCCTGTTTCCTTCTTGGATCTTATTTATCACTCGAAATTACTGAAAATGGCTGATATTGCTAGATATTAGGTCTTTACCTATGAAATTGCCGTTCTGCAGTACTGGCCATTTCAAATCAAAATAATTTTTGTTTGGCTAAGAATTCTAATTTCAAATTAATTTTATTTTAAAAACATGGATTTCTTTTTCCAAAAGTAGTCATTTCTTTATTGATTAGTGTTACATTTTCATCGCATTTCAATCTTTTTCGTCATCATGGATACATTAAAAATTCGAGTAATTATGGAATATGAGTACCGTCGTGGCAGCAACGCGGCACAAGCGGCACGCAACATCAACGACGTTTACGGAGCTAACACTACAAACCAACGCACCACCTGTTATTGGTTTGCTCGCTTCCGTTCTGGAAATTTCGACCTGAAAAATGAACCTCGCGGTCGTCCGAAGACTTTGGTCGACAATGACGAATTAAAGGCGATTGTGGAAGCTGATGATACACAATCTATGGCTGAATTAGCAGCAGCTTTCGACGTTAGCGTCAAAACAATATTGGTCCATTTGCGTCAAATTGGCAAGGTAAAAAAGCTTGACAAATGGGTGCCCCACGAACTCAATGATCGCCAGCGCGAAGTACGCGTCGAGACGTGCCTTGCACTGCTCAACAGACACACAAATGAAGGAATTTTGAACCGCATTGTTACCTGCGATGAAAAATGGATTCTGTTTGATAACCGCAAGCGCTCAGCAAGTTGGTTGGATCCTGGTTCAGCACCTAAACAATGCCCTAAACGAAAACTTACCCCTAGAAAAGTGATGGTCACTGTTTGGTGGTCTAGCGCCGGTGTGATTCATCACAGCTTCTTACCAAACGGGGTGAGCATTACTGCAGATGTATACTGTGAAGAACTGAACACAATGATGGAGAAGCTGGCGCATCTCCAACCAGCATTGGTCAATCGCTCGTCTCCGCTGCTCCTGCACGACAACGCGCGACCTCATACTGCACAGCAGACGGTCTCCAAGTTGCAAGAACTGGGGTTGGAAGCTCTCCGTCATCCGCCCTACTCACCAGACCTTGCGCCTACAGACTACTACTTTTTCCAGAATTTGGATAACTTCTTGGCGGGAAAAAAATTCAATACCCGAGAGGCAGTACAAAATGCCTTTGAAGAATTTGTTGCCTCCCGTCCAGCTGATTTCTTTAAGAAGGGCATCAATAAACTGCCACTGCGATGGCAAAGATGCATTGATTGCATGGGTGATTACTTCGATTAATACAAATAAAAAATTCATGAAAAAAATTCGTTTAAATTTTTTCATACAAAACGGCAATTTCATAGGTAAAGACCTATTATTTTGTCAGAAATCAATTCACAACTATGGAGATTAATTTCTGTTAATGAAATGGGCTATTTTAAATTAGTCTTTCAGATCTAAATTTTTCTAAATAAAATAAAAATACTGTTCGTGGTCGTCATTGACTGCAAAAAATGAACGATTAAAATATGACAATGGTGCCGATTCTGTTGTTCATAAACTAAACTAAATTTAAGTTCAGTGCATCTTTTCTTTCTATTTCATTATGAAAAGGACAGAAGATAAATTTTAGTTTAGTCCTGTCAAGCTGTCATTACTCCTTACAAGTTTAGACGCGATTAAAAGCCTACTAAAATTACGTCAATTTATGTCAGGCGCTGATTAATTTGACAGGACTAAACTAAAATTTATCTTCTGTCCTTTTCTTAATGAAATAGAAAGAAAAAGATGCACTGAACATAAATTTAGTTTAGTTTGTGAACAACAGAGTCGGTACCAGTGTTAGCATTAGTCCACCACCCGTGATCGCAATTTTATGTGTTTTCACTAAAGGACCGTAAGGCTTTGCTCCCATCGTTTCGAAATCTCTTCTTCAGCTTTTACATCAAATACAACCACCTATTTGATGACAATAAGATTACCAAACTTTTGAACGCCCAATCTCTCGATCCTCAGCTCCTATAAATAGTTGACAAAGGACCCAGCAACAGTGTGACCAGCATCATTTGTGTGTGACGTCACCAGGCGTTCGGTTACATTGTTTTGGCAACACCTGTGTCAACCGCGGCGCGTGCGACTGCGGCGCCGGCGCAGGGGCCCGGGTGTGCGACTGACGATCTGTGTATTTTAGTGTCTTTTTGATGTTGGTTTGAGAAGTGACGGTGATAAGGTTGTTATTTATAAGTTTATAGGGAGAGAGATAAGAGCGGCACTCTCCCTTCAAAACTTTTAAAGGAAAAAGATTTAGTTAAGTTGTAAATAATCAAACTAATAAAGCCGAGAGTAATGATACACAATCTGAAAATTGAGAAACCCACATATACTCGCTTACTAATTGCAATAATTGGTAAGCGGTAGGGCTGTCTCTGTTTTTTTAGGAACGTAGATAGATCATCCAGCTTTTTCTAACTTTTTCCGCTCCTGGTCTAACTTAGCTAGCCAGCCAGTTCGATTGTATGCGGGTTTTTAGTAGTTATCCATCAGTATGTAAAAGCTGGTCGTACGGCCGGTCGACGGTTTACTGGTTGAGGAAAGGACCGTGATTCTTTCTTCATTAATGGCCCATTTTCGACGTGAATTGTGAAATAATGTTCCTGACTACAGACGTTTGGTTTAAATACTTTTTTTTGTCGGAAACAACTGTGCACACACTCGGCGCGTGCGGCTGTTGCGTCTGGGCAGTGTCGCGACTGTTTGATGATTTCTTTTATTTGTTCTTGTTGCATGTTGATTTTGGAGTTTTTATGGCGAAAATAATGAAGTATTCAATCATTTTGCTACTATACTGTACACCTTGCGTTTTTTTTTTTTTTTTGGCCGAAGGTGCTGGCGTCATAAGACAAATAGTTAAAGGTGACGGTATAAGGAGGCGCCGGGCATTTCTTCCATTTTTCAAAATATTGATGTAAGTTATTACCTATATTCTAAAAGTTATAAGTAAAGGCTCTTACATACAGAGGCGATTTGCAGCGCGACGTGTCGCGGGGCGATTCTGCGATATTATCGCCACGCAACACCTTTCACACTAGCGCGATATCGCCGGGGCGATTCGCAGCGCTACACCAACTTTAGGAACATTTTGTATGGTATCGCCGCGAATATCGCCGCGATATCGGTGGCGGCCGCGACGCGATACACGGAGAGTATAAAAGGCGGTGCAGTCGGAGCTAAGCTCAGTACTAGACGATCTTCGTCTGAGGACGAAGGCAGGTCTGTGCGTGTTTGCTGTGCGTGGGGTCGTGGTTTGATTCCCCAGTCAGTCGAAATAACCCAACCTAACCTAAGTAGGTTATAGTAACCTAAACACGCCTCACGAGCACGAAGTATTTATTTTAAAACCCAAGATTTTAAATTTAATTTCCATTTTATGTGATTTCGAGAAAATAACTTAATTTCTACAATGTGTAAAGTGTACTTTCGATTGCACCACGTTATTTTTATGGCCTTTTAAGAATACTTATCATTTTGAAATTATAATTATTAATTTACAGACCCATAAAGTTGATATTTTGTTCAAGTAGAAACAACAAAAGAGTAGGTTTTAATTATAACTAACCTAGGTACCTGGGTAACCTAGGTTACTTTTAATTTACATAGCTAATTCCGTATCTCCGTGATTTTTTCTCTAGTCAAATTATTATGCTGAATCCTATGCTATTACCGTTTTGAGAGCTAAACACGCAATTAGCGTTATCTCTAGCGTTTGTATAAAAGTATATTTCCAAAACAATTATCATATCATATATATCATCGTAACTTACAGACATAAGAGTAGGTATATTGTATTGGAATCATAGACATAAGACACATATTTCTATGATTGACCTAGGTACCTCATCATCGGACTTTAATGTTCCCACTGCTGGGACACACCCTCTTCGAGAGGGAGTGGGCTGTAATCTACCACGTGGGCTCAGTGCAGGTTGGTAGGTAAATTTCACAATTTATGTCTTTGAATTTTTGGTTCTAGGACATGCCGGTTGCCTTGCCTCACGATCACGATGTTTTCCTTCACCGTTTTGAGAGCAGTGGTGATGATTTACACAAAGTAAAGCGCCTGCCTGGGTTCGAACCCACGACCTACCACTGCTTTGCTTACCTAAGTACTTGTTTTTAATTTACCTACTTATCTAATTCCATAACTCCGTGAGTTAATAATTTATTATTATTATTATGCTCAATAAGTATGTATAATAGAATAGGTAAGGTACGCATGACTGGCGAAATGCGGGTGTACTATATAGGTACCTACACCTCTGTCTAACCCTAAAAACTCCAGTAATAACTTTAAATGTCTAATGAAGTGATCCAATCGTAAATAGGTAATTATAGTAACTGAGTAAGTACTTACAAACTGCCTCATTGGTTTAGTGGTCGCAAGAACTGGTCCCTGGGACTTGTAATGTAACACAACACAGCCGTTCGCATTCAAACGTCGTACCTACTCGAATTGCCTCTCGCACAGCTGATATCACGCACTCGTCTGCTAGCGGAGCCCTAGCGCTCTTACCATTGATACCTACTCTTACGCTCGCTCTGCTGCTACGACGAACGCAGACCATTTCAAATTTCAACTCGGGCCTTAAGTAGGTATTAGTGAGTAAAGTGATAAAGTTTGTTAATAAACATTTTTACGCTTTTTAACCGACTTCTTAAAAAAGGAGGAGGTTCTCAATTCGTCTGTATGTTTTTTTTTTGTATGTTTGTTACTCGATTAGTCCGCCAATTGTGAATCGATTATGATGATTCTTTTTTTGTTTGGTAGGTCATGCTTCCGAGGTAGTCCCATATAAATTTTATTAGCTTTGCTTGCGTAGTTTTTGAGTTAGGTTCAATATTACGTATTTTTCCCACTTAGTTTATCTAGACGATTTCCTTATTTACTCTTTCACTGTTATTTACATAGCATACGGATTTGTGTGGGGTAGTTACCACAACTTTTTTTTTTGTTTTGTTTTTTTAGTGGGTCAATTTGTAATTTTACCAAGTTACAATAGCCTAATGTCAACTGCTCATCACCTTTTACAAAATACCTATTGCTTTTCCCGATACAGGGATGTTAATGGTTGAGGATTTTTCCAGTTCTCCTGGTAGGTACTTCACCATCACCTCCACTTCACCATAATTATATGTATATGTACACTGTGACGAGCATAAATTGCTTGGCAACCATATTAATATAAGTAGGTAATCGAATCGCAACCCATGAAATACATACTAACTTATTATTGAGTATTTCCGGTTGCAATCTATGGTCTTCATCATCAGTTCCACTTCACCAAATGGTGCTTTCCGAAAGCAACTACACGAGTTAAGTACCTATACCTACTATAAAAAATATCGAAATCGCTATAGGTGTGCCTAAGTATAATATTTGAAGAGTTCCCTCAATTTCTCCAGGATCTCATCGTCAGATCTTTACCTGATGACAAATGGGACCATCTCGGAAGTATACCTACCATTTCAAACAAAAACAGAATTTTGCAAACCCGTGTATGAATGAAGGAGTTATACCCGGACGGACATACATAAAAACAAAAACATCTGAATACCTATTTATAACCTCCTCCTTTTAGAAGTCGGTTAAAAAGATTGAGTTGTGCTTGTGTGCGGGTAAAACGGCGGGTACCTACTACCTAGTCCTATACCGCGCCGCGCGCCGACAATACCATTAGTAAGTGAGTGCATGTAATTCTTATGCAGTTGCAATAAGGTATAAATTAGAATGATTGATATTTGCGAGGACTTTTTAGTTTGAAATGATTGTTTTTTTAATAAAGTTCGTCAAACATCCTAATTTGTACCTTATGGCGCAATGAGATAAGAGTCTGATTGCAATGACTTACTATTTTGCTTTTGATTTTATTTCACTTTGGAATAGTCTGTCAGCCTGCCTAGCCTTTTCCCAACTATTTTGGGGTCGGCTTCCAGTCTATCCGATCTGCGTGTTGGACCACGCACAATGGGTTCCGTAGTTGACGTAGTATTATAATATCTGTGGTAGTTGAGATGAATTTATCATAAGAACAAACTTAACATTGTAAATGTAAGTTGGACGATTATTACTCGGTAATATGTAAGCCTACATAGCTGTGATAGTTTTCCTTTTAATTTCGTTATACTACAGCTGCCGTGATTTTTTTCACATATCCAAAACCAACCATTTAGCTGGCAGGGGAGACAGGACACGACTCTAGCAAAAAATTGCACTTTAAAGCTTAATATTTCTCAAACGGATCCCTGAATCCGAAAATGGTTTTCACATACTAATAATATTTTTAACGAAAATAAAACTTTACGTGAGGGGAGGTAAGATAACATTTAAAAAAACATGATTTTATTGTACTTACCACTTTTTCGGCGTGATTATTATATGTACGTACAGCCATGACAAATTACAGCTTTCTAGTACTAAGAGTCTCTAAGCTAAGCCGCGAACATACAGACGAACCCGGACATGGCGAAACTATAAGGATTTCTTGTTGACTACGGAACCCTCAAAAGTCCTCGCTAATGTCAATCATTCTAATTTATACCTTATTGCAAATACATAAGAGTTACATCGCAATGACTTACTAATGGCTCGCGGCGCGCTCAAAGGACTTGGTACCTTTCGAATCTGCCGCAAGTCAGCCGCTCCTATGATGCGCCGCGCCGCGCCGCACACACACACGCCACTGCCTAGGCTGCCTATAATATTATGTCCTTGAGCGGTTGAGCTGAGCGAACGAATTGTGCCGTTGTGCAGGCGGCGCGCGGGAGGGAGGAGGCCGCGCGCTTTTTACACTAGCTACTTGACTTCGTGTGTGTAAATTGTGTTATAAAGTTTATTTGTATTTATTTTTTACGATGAAATTCAAGTAGTGTTAAAACGCGTGTTTTTTTTACAAAATTCCTAGACAACAGCATTTTTATAGTGCTAGTGTCAGTGTATACAGACATGGTTTTACTGTATGACGAATGCCGTGCCGCCAAAATTCAGCCTAAAATCAACGTACTTATCGTTAGAGGACCGACAAACCATGCGTCACTGGAGCCATACTAATCCCCATTTATTTAGGGAATCAGTTCATCAATACCGTTTTCCGTTAAGTTTGGGCTGGCGTTCACGGAGGTCAAATAATCGGCTCAGTTTTTATCTATGGAAACCTGAATGCTCAGAAGCTTCTAGATCTTCTTAAGAGGAAATAGGGTCTCGGACTCTCGGTCTTTCTCCATACAAAAAGTCATAATTCGAGGTTCGGCTCCCGTCTATTTCCTCCTCGAATATTTAACCAATTTAAAAGATATTTTATAAATTGAATAGGAAGGATATTTACTGTGCCCCCTAAGTTTATTTTTCATTAATAGTCGTCAAAGGACAATGCCAAGAATCGGCTCGAATTGTATGTAGCGTCCGACAGACTTTCTATAATAATGATAGTTTATAATAAAAAACAGTAAGAATTATCCAATATAAATAAAATCTGTAGAACCACACCGTTGAAAAGTCATTTTAAATAGTTATTCAATTTAACAACACATTTCATAGCTTCAATTACAATTAGAAATTGAAGCTATGAAACAGAAACTTTAATGATCAGAAATGTTGCCAATGCCAAAAATAAAATAATATCGATATGAAATTGCATTTGCAACTCGAATTTATTACTTAAATAAGTCGTAACTCGTAATTATATTAATAAATAGCGTTTAGTTATATTTCTGAATAAGTATACTTATTCATTTCTGAATAAGTTTACTAAACGCTATTTTATATTTTATAGTAATGTGATAATTAAAAATAATTTTTTATTCGATTATCGATACCGTTTAGAATAGTAATAAAGTAATTATAATGCTGACAACACTTGATGTAAAACTTTAACTGGCATTTGTCATTGTCAAAAAGTTTGACTTCTCCGTACTTTATATCGAAATATATTCGTATTTTTATTAGTTTTGTGTTGTTTATTGCTGTGTTACTGGACTCCGATTTTTCTACCATTTACAGACCTTGGTTGTTGAAACTGAGGATAATGTGCTAAACGTCATAATTTAATAGTTTATTTCATGTTATCGTTAAAATCAGACGTATCAAGTGGTCAACTTTAAAAAAACTATAACTTTTTTTCGTGTGCTTCTAATAGAAAACTAATTATACTATCAAATTCTATATTTATTTCCCTTTTTTATGAAATATAGTTCATCTTTGTCGGTTCTGGCCGAGTATTGTAGGAAGCCCTGGCATTCTCTTTTGTACAATAGGCCTCTGATGACAGCGGTCTAAACAGGCAATTTAAAACATTTTCTGAGGGTTCTAGTGCTTCTACAGATATTGTATCATCAAAACTAAAAACATAGGGGCATAGAACTAGTTGATATTTATTTTATTGTAAAAAATCATTCCTCTAAGGTCATAAACCAGAGAGAAAACAGGCGAGAGCGTTTGTATGGGGAGGGCACCGACCCTATTTCCTCTTAACGGCCCGATAACACGATAGGTACTTATCTAAAAAGATTGTCCTTGGGACCTTTGAGGCGGGTATTCCAGTTACGATGTACTTGTCTAAAATAAAATGTCAACGTTCTCAGGTGCTTATACACCTGAGAACGTTGTTGTGGACATTTAAATTTTAATTTGAAACTTTAAGTTTCCATTTTTTTTTAAACTAATGTTTATTTGAATTTCGTCGCACATTGTCAAACGAATCAAAGTGCCAGTTCCTAGTTGCCGCTCTTCCTGGGGTCAAGGTACGTTGTCTAAACAGAGTGTTTACTTTATTTACTAATTTATTTTGAAAATTTCACTTTTTTCATTTACCTACGCATTTTAATTTAATATTTTAATAATTTAAAATTTTGCTAGACTTCTGTGGACTAGTATTACTTGTGGTTTCATTTATTGCACATATTTGGTATCCATACTGTATGTTGCTTGTTTGTGAAAATAAACATTTGAAATAAAAATGCGTACTTTCAAAAGATTCGAGTTTTGATGTGGTTTTGAGTCAAAACCCGCGAGTAGTTTTCACAAACAAGCTACACATTTCCAGTAAGTACCTATAAGCCGACCTCTTGTTGTACGGCAAGCCTAATATAATGTGAAGTCAGCTTAGACAGAGACTGGCTTGTTATTTGATTGATTCGCAAAACCTATTTATTGATAGATATTAAAATAACACGTAGCCATGGCGGCAATGCATAGGGCTGTGCATATTGAATCGAAAAGGTCAACACGTAAAGGTCAACAACGCACACATAAGCACTGCACGGGTCAGCATAGGGTTGCAAAATTACTTAATAATACCGAAAAGACGCATAAAATACCTTCGCGTAATCTACGGTTATGTCAATCTGCCTAGCCTTTTACATAGTTGGAAAAAGGCTCCAGCTGGATACCAGTATTTTACATGGAGCGACTGCCTGTCTGACCTCCACAACCCAGTAACTGTAGGTACTGAGCACACGGTACCCCTTGGCAAGACTGGTTGTCAGACTTGGGTTAGGTTGGGCTATGTCCACTGACCGGGGAATCGAACCTAGCACCCCACGCTCAGCAAACACGCACAGACCTGCCTTCGTCCTCAGACGAAGATCGTCTAGTACTGAGCTTAGCTCCGAATGCACCGCCTTTTATACTCTCCGTGTATCGCGTCGCTGCCGCCACCGATATCGCGGCGATATTCGCGGCGATACCATATAAAATGTTCCTAAAGTTGGTGTAGCGCGGCGAATCGCGGCGATCAGTTTTGCGGCGCGAATATCGCTCCTGTGTGTGGTATCGCGCGCGTTTTCATAGAAATTGTTCTACGGATATAATATCGCAGAATCGCGTCGCGCGACATATCGCCCCTGTATGTAAGAGCCTTAACAGATTTAAATATCGATTTAAAAAAAAGACGTTTAAAAGTGTCTTAGAAGATCTTCTTACAGAAATAAACATCATTTCATGGGGGGAAATCCTTTTTTTCTTGGTCCAATAAACTTTCAAACTTCAGCCCAGTTTTTTCCAGCCTCCAAAATGCTAACAAATGTAAAAATAAATGTAAATAGGTACTCATATTACAACCGGGCCCATAATACACAGGATTACTTACAAAGCATTTCCACTTTTGACCAGTCAACGATTCGGTTGGTATGTCAGTAAGTTAGTCGCCCGTTCCAGCCTTCCGCAGATAACTCTTGCAAAGCAAACGTTTAAATCATAGTCTAATGAGTGTGTCCACAGGTGCTGTGCTCAGCTGTGAGCTCCTAATCGCACCATTACGCGCACCATAACGAGAGCACCTAATGATGCTGATGCGGAACACTGGTGCACTGCTTGTGACCTGGGGGCTTAAAACAGTCACTTTGGCAGAATCATAATAGGAAAATATTATGAAACATTGATATTATGAACATGATCTGCGTGCGATTCATATTACGAAACAATTCATCTGTTTGACAGTTTTCTATGGAGATTCGTAAAATTGTCCACTTAATATGAATTGCTTTTGTGTCAAATTAGAGGAATTGCTAATGACAGCTGGGATTCAGGAAATGAACTGCTTTTAGAGGAATTGCTAATGTGGCCGGTTTAGACCCCCTGTTTGTTGCAAGGTTTTAGGTAGTGTCACCAACACTACCTAAAACCTTGTTGGTGGAAAGAAAGTTGGAGAAGATGATCAATCAATCCGCCTAGCCTTTTCCTAACTATGTTGGGGTCGGCTTCCAGCCTTACCGGATTCAGCTGAATAACAGTATTTTACATGGAGCGACTGCCTATCTGACCTCCACAACCTGGGTAAATTTGGAGAAGATGATGACGAAGTAAATACCAATAATTCTAATTATATCAGCACGCGCAGGATGACATCCATACGGAACAATATACAAAATGACAGATAAACAATCACAATCTATCATTTTGTCTATTCTTCCTTCGACAAAACCCGTTTCTATTGTGGTCATGCTTAGCGTGCAGTAATTCTTATAAATTTATAATTAAATATATACATATTATTATTTAAAGTTGCTTTCCGTGTCTGTGTCCTTCTAAATTACGCAACGGATGTTGACATGATTTACGCCATCATTTAGAGAATTTATTCAGTAAGGTTTAAGTGTGTTATCCTACTTATATTGTAAATGTGAAAGTTTGTATGTTTGTGTGTTTATGGCTAAGTAAAATCAGCCGTACGCGTCAGTCATCAAGTTAAACTACGCTTGCCGGGGTTGGTCAGTGGATGGGCGACCGTCTTTACATACCGAGACTTCTCCGTGCCTCGGAGAGCACGTTAGGCCAGCCGGGACCAATGGTCCCGGCCGTCATTCGTGAATCTTTGACAGTCGTTAACTCGTTACGGATCGTCAAAAGCCTGAAAGTCTGACAACCAGTATTACTGGGTTGTGGAGGTAGGAGGCAGTCACTCCATTTAAAATATTGGTATTCGACTGGATCCAGTTTCGCCGACCCCAACGCAGTTGGGGAAAGGCTAGGCAGATTTTCATCGCACTAATTATCAGGCTGATTTTTAATTAAAAATACATTTTGCTCATATTTATCGTCAATTTACCGGGGTTACGGTTTATGGGTGTATGTAAGGATCATAGCAGGAGCCGTTCTGTAGATTCTGCTTACCTCCATGAGAAGAAGGCGTGAGTTTATGTATGTATGTATCGTCAGTTTTATATGCTAAGCATCTACTTCCTTATACTTCACTAATCAATATTGTAACTTTAAAATACCCTTTTAGTTATTATTATTTCAGTTAATAGTGACAGCATCTGACCTACCTTACCATAGATTCCACATAACGTCACAGAAAGCAGCTTCTACCGTCACGGGCACCAATATCTATACACTTAGCAACTTTTAAAACTGATTTTCTCCTACTGTTTGATTGTAATTTTATTTTATAAAGAACATAGTATTTTGGAACCCATATTATTATGAAATAGGTATCATCTCAAAGTTGCAATCGTTATTCCAGGAAGAAATGGTTATTGAATTTTGCTAAATGTAATTATTTTTGCTCATGAGCGTCCATCACCGGTTTATAATAACAGTCAAAAAGTAAATGTTTTCAACTTTTCAATAATTTATTCTTAATTCTTTATTGTACACCTAACATAATACATAATTACAGTGTTAGAACATGTCCAGTCCACAGTCATGCACACCGGCGAGCTTATAGCCTATACCTAGTTGAGTTTTCTTCCAACAAACATTTTAGTGATAGACAGAGATTATATACAACATAATTTTTTCTTTATACTAAACCCGACAAGGGGTCATTGTACTCATCATTTTGAACAACTTTTTCTAAGGGACCAACATAGAAATCGCGAAAAAAAAATCAGCTGTTCCCTACATTTGTGTTCACTTAAATCGACAAAATGTATGGAACAGCTGATTTTTGGTCCCTTAGAAAAAGTTGTTCAAAATGATGAGTACAATGACCCGTTTTCGGGTTTAGCATAAAGAAAAAATAATGTTGTAGAGAGCTTATTAATGTTTCTCTTGACATTTTCCATTAATAATACCATTACAAGAAGAATCCGGATTCACACCAGGGTCCACGTCCTCCATTTCTTGTTCATAATCACGCACACTCACTTCTTCTTTCGGAAACTTGACTTGAACAACATTTTCATCCTCTTCTTTTTCTTCAAAATCTGGTTCTGTCACTTCAGTAACATTCCTTTTTACTAACTGGTTGGGTTCCATTACTTCTATATCATTATCATCAAGGAATTCACAGATCCATTCATCAAAGCTTAGAGCATTTGGATAAACAAAGTTTGACGATATCGTCAATATATTTAGTGAAAATATTATAAAACAAAATAAATTGAGTTTCATGACTGTTTCACTAGCACTAAAGATTGTCTCCTCGAATGACTGGAATTCTATCACCTCAAGCGACACGCGACTTGCAAAAGAGATTGCGGAGAAAACGAATGTAAGAAGTTGCTTAGATCATGCCCAGGAGTCACGCGACGCGACTCGCAGAGCGATGGATGGAGACTAAATATTGATGTGACTTGTAAAAGTGCAGGTCTTGTTTCATATATATGCCTACCTACAATATAATGTACTACATTCGGGCGTTATCGAGGTCACAAATGCAATCTAAGTTCCGTATTCCATGTAGAAATATAACCAGTTATTGGCTCATAATTAATAGACCAATAAATATTATGCCATAAAAAAATGCAACTCCAAATGCCAAAACTAATTAGACCAAATGACAGGTATGCTAACCTTTGCACTATGCCAAAGTATTATTATGTCACAGTTTTATTTTGCTAATAAACGTTATGCCAAACTATATTATGCCTAAAATATGCCAAGAGGGACCCCCACTTGACTTGATAATTGAGTGTTTTTGCACAATACTATTGTTGTACTTTATTATTCTTCTATACGTAAAACATTCACTAAGGCCAGTACAGTGGCAAGTGCGTCACAACTGCAAGGTTGGGTTTCTAGTATTTTGGTTTCGATCGCTCACAGGGACTCGTGGCTAAATAATAACAGCCGCACGGGTCGATTGACCAGGTTAAGCTGCGGTCAGCCCGTGGATGGTTGACCATCTTTACATACCGGGACTCCGTGTTTCGGAAAGCACGTTAAGTCGTTAGTCCCGACTGTCATTCTTCGATCTTTGACAGTCGTTACGGGTCGCCAGAAGCTCGAAAGTCTGACAACCAGTCTTACCAAGGGGTATCGTGTTACCCAGTAACTGGGTTGTGGAGGTCAGATAGGCAGTCGCTCCATGTAAAATACTGGTATTCAGCTGCATCTGGTTAAGCTGACCCAACATAGTTGGGAAACGGCTAGGCAGATTGATTGGTTTTGATCGCTCACGTCTGTCGTTGCTAAAAGGTTCAAACATGCATAAATTACACAACAATACAATAAATAACATAATTATCATTGTCGTAATAGGATCACTCACAGAGGTACGAATGTCGCATCCAGTCTGTTTAAGATGTAAACTAGTTCGTTCAACTTTGGTATTTATTATGCAAATCTAAAGACTTTGGAAATATTAATCTTTACGGAATTAGAAACACTTTTTCGAACGAAAGCATGATAACACAGATTTGGAGAGGTCAACCTTGGAGACGAGTCTAAAAGGATAATGTCAACAGTGATCGCAGTATTTCGACTAATAATATAATGATTATGCATGAGGAATCCGAATTGCATTTATTGTCCTTCTGTTTTTGTATTTATTTGTATAGAAACTTAGTTAATCATTTAATTAAGAACCTAGTGTAAATAGTTAGTTGCATAATAAATTATTATGCAAATTAATTATTATTAATAATTTATTATTTTATATAAGAATTTAGTCTATATAATACTCATATCATAAAGATGTGAGTTTGTATGTAGGGGGTAATCTTCGGAACTTCTGATCCGATTCCAAAAATTCTTTCAGTAATGGGAAGCTACAGTATTACCGAGTGTCATATTTATGTTAAAGTAAGAAATTTCACGCGTCTTGAGTCGGGGGCAGAAGCTACATAATTAATAAATAAAAGATTTAATAAATTTCGTTCCCTTTTATTAATGTTTTAGACAACTACCACGTTTACCATCTAACTATCAAGTAGAGACGCATAAGAAAACAATTTTCTTTTCGCTTCGTTATCAGCTGTAGACACAGTCACTTTAAGTTTTGGTACTTTGACACGAGTATCAATCTTGAACTCTTTATCGTACGTTGGTAAATTAACTTTGATGGCACTATTTTCGTCTGTATCACTTCTCCTGCTGTTTTTAATGTCATTTTTGTTCACTGTACCTTTAATATTATAGTTATCTTCAACACTGTCACCGTCGTATTCACACTCCATCTCTTCGACGCCAGGATATACGAAATTGGACATTGTCGTCAATGTTTTTAGAGATAATACTAGAACAAACACCAAAACCAGCTGCATGACTGTTTTCAAAGAGGATCTATAGACGAATGATTACCTAATGTGAGGCGATGAATATTTAATAACTTTAAGCTTAAGGTTACCTTATTGTTGCATCTATTTGATATTTTAGTGAAAAATGCATACCTGTTTTATGCATACCCATTTTTAGAGTCCGACCGAATTTCGTTTTCGGTATTTGGCTGATATAGCTGTTTTCGGTAATTTTCGATTTCGGCCCAAAAACATTATTTTTGGCCTAAAAATGTAAAATATCAATACTTGAATTGATTTAACCATTCAGAGAAAATCCATAGTAACAATAATAACAATGGCACAATGGCTTTGAGTCTGTGTAATATTTATTTTCAAATTTATGTTACCTATATTTTTGTAGCGACCTTTTTCGTTTTTAATTAAATGCCAGCTGAAACTTGTACCTAAATGACCTTACATTTCATATTTTTAAGAAAATTGTAATAAGTTAGCTGCAAGTTTTCCGAACAAAATAAAAATGTATCTCGCATTAAAACAACAGATTGTTTCATTATTAATATTTATGTCTTAGAGAAAAGTTTAAAGTTTCGTGTGATTTAAGTTTAAACGGTTGATTATAATAAGTAACGAAAAGATTGACTCTGCATTTATTTTACTTTAACCAAAGAAAATCCTATCGACAATATTTTTTTTATTTTTTATTTCGGTTTTCCGCCGAAAATACAAATCAGTCCGAATTCCGTTTTCGTTTTGGGCAAAGAAAAATCGGTCGAACTCTAATAATTTGTTATCAATTTGAGAGGATCTAAACATACAAATAAGATATTTTCAATATATCACGGCCTGTCAAGTTATGATTATATATGCAAATACTGTATTGCGTAAGTATTAGCAACTTTTGTAGTTCGCACACAGCTGATAAAAAACGTTAACTAGGTAGATGAATATAAAATGATGAGACGACAATAAATGAAAGTACTGACAATACATATTATGAACAGGCTTATGTTTAAACTATCAAATATATTCTAAAAAAACACACTGAACTTCCCTTAGATCACGATTTACAAACACAAAATAGACGGTCAACAAATTTTTGTTCAATCAGCCGTTATAATACTAGTTTCTCCCAAAAGTGTTTCTGTTTTCTTGGCACTTTTCTTTATAATTCAATTAATAACAAAATATCTATCTACTCTCATACACAGACTATTTGTAAAAGAAAGTACGCTATTGGCTATTAAATCTGGACTACATTGCCACGGAAAACTTAATAAAACCAATTTCATAACACCCATACACTCACACTCACACACTAACCCTCCACACACCCACACACCTACACTTACAAACATTCAACACACCTACTCATTATTCATTTCCCCATTTCCATTATTAATTATTTTAAGTTCATTATTATTTTATTTTCATTTTCTTATTTAGAATTCTGTTTCTAATTTTTTTCAACTATTCAATCTTTTGATACCTACAGTTATACATTATCTTGACCCGACCTACTAAGAGAGCCGGGTGGGTGATCTGTAACTCAGGATACTCCTACCACAGACACCTTTCTCTATTTAAGATTGTGCATCTCATTAACCTGTGCCTGTAATATGATGTTGAGATAAATAAAGATTTATGATTATGATTATGATTATATCCTACCATCGAAATTGAAATCGTAATTGTTTTCAAACAAACTAAATAGTTAACTTACAAACAAATACTAACTAATATGGACTAACTATGGGTTTTGCCAATCTTTGACTAGCTATAGTGAGCTAACAAACTAATCATAATTGTTTGTTTTTCCTTGACACTATGTTATTTAGACGTATAGTTTAGCCAGCCTGCGCAGATTACGTGCAAAACCTACAGTATTTATGGTAGGCCAGTGACCGTTCCATAGACTGCTCAGTGTAGTTTGGTTCAGAACCCTAGGTTTGCGAGCCCAACTCGCTCTTGACCGATTTTTTTATTCATTTATGGATGTTGTGGCGCCCAACCCGGGCCATAAACTTTACCTTCTCGGCCTTATGCATTGAATCTTGACATTTATAACCCGGTTATAAGAACTATCACTATCGCTGCATTTTTATATCAATGCAAGAGCAAAATACACCGGTAATTGGCGTTAAATAACCATAGATGTAACCAAACAATTATTACAAATATGATTTAATAATATGTTTGACGTGTAAAAGTGTTTGTACAAACCTACTTACAGAAATACAATCATTAAGGTACTTACATCTCGTATGAACTCAAACTCAACCATTTATTTCTATTAAACCACTTTTGAATTGTGAAAAGAGTCGGTCAGTCAGAAAGATGAAGCTAGTTGCCCATTCCAAAGCGTAGTAGGTTCCTATGGAGATGAACGGGCAAGAAACTCTATCGACAATTTTTTAAAGTTAACACTGAATTTATAGCTTCTCGTGTATTCAACCACCAACAGGCCATATTATACTAACGTCAGAACCCATTACATCTACCATCGGTGGTAACAGCGCAATCCGCCATTGTATAAATAACGCTAAGAGGCCAGCTGCGCGCAGCCGTGTTGACGACGCGGCTAAATGCATCTCTTTCGCGCCACTTCCACTTTTAAATAAAGAACCAGGTGTAGTTCCGATAGGTAACAGATAACAGTGTGGGAGATGAATGGGACGGGAACAGAGATTGGGAGGACAGGTGCTTTGTTTCGCCACTCTGGCTATTTGCGATACTGATAATGGCAATGTAACAGTGATAATGATAACTCATATTTTTTATAAAACAGGTGCTTTTTTCCCTGTTCTTGAGTATTTTGCGATATTGATGATGGTAATGTAAATGTAATGTAACTATTATAGTACAAGTTTTCTTCCACATAGGTTAGTTCGGGATGTTGAACATTATTCCCGGAGTCTCCCGGGAATTTCGGGTGGGTTGGGAACCCTATTTACACGGCACAAAGTGTGACAGTAGCCAGTTTATGGAAACCATACGACATAATCTGAAACGTCACTCGGACTTAATACACAAAATATCGCTAGATAACGGGCCAAGCGGTGGTCAAAAGTCAAAAAACTTTTTACAAAAAAAAATTTCGGAAGTCGGTGTCTTTGCTTTTCAATTTTCGTTTTTTGCCACCGACTTCCGAAGTTAAAGTTATTTTTCACGTTTTTAGTGTTTTTTTGGAAGTCGGTTGTTTTTTTTTTGTAAAAAGTTTTTATTTTTCACTTTTTAGTTGTGGTACCTACCCCACACAAATTCGAATACCACTACCTGCTATGTAAATAACAGTGAAGGAGTCAAACAGGATATCGTCTAGATAAACTAAGTGGGAAAAATACGTAATATTGAAGCTAACTCAAAAATTACGCAAGCAACGTTAATAAAATTTATATGGGACCACCTCGGAAGCATGACCTACCAAACAAAAAAGAATCATCAATATCGATTCATAATTGGCGGAGTAATCGAGTAACAAACATACAAAAAAAAAAAAAACATACAGACGAATTGAGAACCTCCTCCTTTTTGAAGAAGTCAGTTAAAAAGTCAAAATAATTAATTATTTGCACGAAACAAACAACATAGGATGTTCATACGTAGGTGATGTTTCACCATGCGAATGTTTTTTAAAGATGAGGCTTTCTTTTTCTTTCACTGGAACAGTCATTTGTCGCGAACAAACTTTCAGCCTTATCGTTAACAGCGCGTGAACATTATTCATCAGACCCTACACGTGTAGGTAAATTTCACACCTACACTCGTTATCTCTCATTATTTCTGTACACAATCAACCTGCACCCCTGTACCTTGTACCCTGAGCTCTGAGCCCTGTATCCTGTACCCTGAGGCCTGTCCCACAGCATGCCGAGCAATTAAATGTAGATTAGTGTAAACAGTCCTGGCTGCGAGATAAAACTGTCCCCCATGATCGAGAGTTGTGCGCCTATCACAGACATGCGGGCCGCAGGAGCGTCAGCACACAAAGTGGAGAAGAGGATTAATTTGAATTGTTATTTTTTGAATAAATGTATAAATAATAATTATTATTTCAGGTGTTTTTTAATTCAAAAGCGCTGTTTTGTTCTTAGGTTATTTATGTATTGTTTTTTTTGTTGTTTCGCAAAAATTACAGAATATAATATAATCAGTATTTTGCCAAACTGATAAACGGTTTGTTGGCAAAGGTATTGTTAGGTAAGTATCATATAATTGAGAAAAAAGTAATAAGTGTTATTTTTAAGTTGTACAGAACATAACAATCACCTCATAGACTGTGTTTAAAGTTTATCCCATATTAAATGTTGTTACCAAATAGGAAATCGTGGAGCTATATGGTGTCAAAGTCTCTGTGTCTCTGACCCATGATTTAGACTTCATATTTTAATTATATTATTATAAGTATTATATTTTGGGACAATGAGAAGGACTAAATTGATTAATTATCAATTACTCATCATTTTCTTGGCCATTTTTTGCCACTGCTTGTAAAAAATACCCACTCAAAATATCGCACTTAATTTGCCAACGCTACCATCTACGTCCCGCATACGGGCTCGATTTGAGTCCGTTTGCACTAGCGGGCTCGGCGCGAGCGTGATAAATTGTCACCAGCGCGGCCGAGAGGACCAGCAGATAAGTAATGATGACTTGTAGTCTTATGACCTTTAGTGTTTAGCATCATTGCCTTGCAGAGCGCAGTGGCTTACCGTTGCCGTGCTCAAATAGAGCGTTAGGAATATTGTAATATCGTTTACCTACTTTTACAATGTTCGTAAATATGTGAGCACCATGTATCTATCACATAATTAATTTACTTGTCATTGCTCCATTTATAATTCTTTTTACCTTTTGTGGTACAGTAATCCAGTAGTAGGTGCATCGTCTTCACATATAATTATATAATTCATTTATACAAAATATTGTAAAACATTTTTAAAAGAGTAACGGTGGAGTTACTCACGGCATACCCGCAGCATTGAGTCTGATAAACGACGTGTACCTACACCTAGATATTATGTAATACGTCACACATATCTTCATTATTAATAAATAAACATAACATGGACAATTCTGATGATTGATGACCACAATATTGTGGTGAAAGGATTAGCCGGGGAAAAAAAATACACTATAAAGAAGTATTATAGGTAGACTATTTCCAAAGTGGTGTAATTATTTCTACTATTATTCCTATTATGTAAACATTCTCGATCGCTGCGCTACAGTATAATAAAATAACATTATCGGGTGTGAGTTCAGTACTAGAATTTTACATGGAGCGACTTACGAAACGAATAACCCTGCGTCCAATAAACGGAATAAAGTGTTTATCAAAGATGACTACGTTTAAAACTAACAATATTATATGCGTGTCTACTCCTGCCGTTTCTAACCAGCATGCGGGTTATCGACACGCCATTGCGTCACCTCACTACAAACAAAAGTCGTTTCGAAACGACCTTCCATTCAGTATCGACCAATCGGAACCGCAGCCCCCCGCAGGCGTGTTCCCGCAGTCGCCAGCCACCCCAGTTGCAGTTAGTAAGTGCGCAGTTCGCGCACAGCCCGCACGCGCCATGAGGAGAGAAAGAGTGTCGGAACGACTGTCCGAATCACAAGTGTTTCAACTAGTTAAAATATACAAAGAATATGACTGTTTATGGGATGTTTCCAACGTGAATTATAAGAACAGGGAAGTAAGAGACAACGCGTACAAGGAGATTTTAGAGAAACTGAACATTCCCGGGTTGAAAGTCACACAAATCCCGCAGAAAATAAAGAATCTAAGGTCTTCGTATTATACGGAGTTGAGGAAGATGGAAAATAGTACTAAACGAGGCTGGGAGCCGTATAAACCTAAAGTAGCCTGGTTCTCGATCGCTGACGAAATATTAAGGACTAGGAACCAATTTGTGTGGAGCCAAACTGTTGAAACAACAGAAACTGTAAGTAGAATTAATCGATTTTATGTTATACATGTACACAACGAGTGACACCGCGTGGACGCTAATTTGTATGAACATGAATAGTATTTTTACACGGACCACATTTGTCCGCCAAAATCAACCGTGTGGCTATACCGACCATATTAAGGCGACGTCGCGGTAACAAGTCACAACGCAACTGCTACAAGCTGCAGCAACACTATGCACACGTAACCACTCTTACCCACATTTTGTCGCTGCGATTTGGTGTGGGTATGGTACGTGTGAACGGGCCCTTATGCGGCGTTGCTGATGCGCTAAGGTAGCTCGCGAAATTCAAATTTTCTTACGTTCTAATTCTCTAAGTTCATGTAAGTGCATTGAATGACGATTTCATGAAATACTCATTCAATGCACTTACATGAACTTAAGGAGTTGTATTGCTGATTCTAATGATTATAATTCTGTAAATCCATATTTGTTACGGTCGCAAATAATATTTAGATCAACATACAACCTTATACTGACCTGCAAATTGCAAAAAACGTAAGAAAATTTGAATTTCGCGGGTCAACTTAGCGCATCCCCCTTAAAGGAGGGAAGATTTCAACAACCACTCAAGTCACTGTCAAGCCACTGTCACACTCAATCAAACTCTCTCTCTTTTGAATATTCAGCTATATTCATTGCATTTTGCGTTGTCGAGCAGACGAATTTTTTCAAACATATTAAGCAATGGCTTCATATGTTTGAAAAATTCGTCTAAAATTCCTTCATTCTGAAGGGCAGTCATAATATATTTACAATGACTGCCCTTCAGAATGAAGGACTTGGGATTGTTAACAAGTAAGTTACGTGTTAGGGGTGCACTTGATGTTGCTGTTAAAATTCCGCACTCTCCGCCTCTCTGCGTGTAGGTCGCGTGTTCGATTCCCGTGTAAGAACGTTTTTTGTCGTTATTTTAGTGAGGTTTGTTTTGTGATATTACTTTTGAATACATATGTTTTTCTTTGTGTGTGACTAAATAAATAGTTACACGAACTGATAACAATGTTAGTATGTACGGTACCCCGTTACTGCTAGTACTACTAATGCTGTCGCTGTCCAATTAACGTGCAGTTGACTGTACTTGATTATGATTGTCAGATAATTATTAAGATCATCTTTCTAGCATATATAGGTAATAATAACTCAATGAAATGTAAACTCTTGACAAATCACCGTCTGTAATTAATTATCTGTCCATTTTAGGAATCGGAAGCAGAATCAAGCGATGCAAAAACAAAAAAGGACGATACACAACAACCAATCACTATATTAGATAAAAGAACCAATAAGGCAACCGTTTCACAGACCACATTTCAAAGAAGTACAGAGCAAAGAACTGAACCACAGACTAAACATGAAGAAGACGAATTTGACGTTTATGGTAAATACATAGCGATAAGTCTACGATCTATGCCTAGAGAAATGTCAATTGTAGCTAGAATGGAGCTACAGAAAACCATGGCTGATATGCAATTAAGGGTTTTAAGACGAGAAAAACGAGTTGCTACGCCATTAGTATGTCGTCCTTCAACCTCTAAAATAGAAGAAAATCCTTTAGAAGATCCGCCAGATGATGTAGAAGAGATGGAGGAAGATTTTAACTTATCAACTGTCAAAATAGAAGAAGAAGATTAATGTAGGAAGATCAGAGACTATTGGTGTGATATAATTGCAGATCGCTTCTGATTTTATAAAGGTTCACCTGTAGTCGACCGGTTATTTTTTTCGGACGCACAAATCAATTAAACAGTTGATCAAAAGCGATTATGGATTTTTGACGTTCATAAAAGAGGGGCTATCATTAGATATAATATCTGCATAAATCAAACAGACTACGTGTGACTCCAGATTTTTAATTTGTCAGTCGTGATGTCTTGTTTATACCTTTTTAGTTGACTTTTTTGTCGTGTTTTTTAGTTTTGTAACTTTTATGACAGATTGAGACTGAGATAAGAATGCGAACAGTGCTCTTAAAAATACGGGGATTGCCTCTAAGGTCTAGTGTCCACGTCATTCTATAGAAAGAGAAAGTAAGCCTAGGTCGATCTCTGCCTACCCTTCAAACGACACAGTCGTGAAGCACCTCAGGTGTCAGTACTTATTGTCATTGAATTAGTGAGTACATACGGGGCCCGCATCTCGGCGGCAGGCGCCATTGCAGTGTGTCGCAGATAAACTTGCTGCGAGGATATGAGGGTGCTGTGCCCCTCTGCGGTTGCGGTACTGTATCTTTAACCCTGGTGTAGTGAGCAGAGTTTGAAAGGGTTTTTTTACGTTGAAACCGATTGTGTAATTTTGGGAATGCATGTCATTCTGAGAGATACCTTTGTTGGTGGCTGTATCGGTCAGAAGGAGCCAGTAGTGAGTTGTAGGATGTGAGTTGACGAAAAGCACAGACATTACGATAATTTAGTTTATTCGTAAAAATTACACGAAAGTTCAGTAGGATGCTAATCCGCCGTTACAGTGCTATGGCAGCTATTGGTCAACTAAATAATTATAATTAAAAAAGTAAATAAAACGAGTAGCGAAAAGTAGGTCGCAGCGTTAGCAATTTGCCTGAATGTGAACCGTAACTTTAAAAATTAGGTTCAGGGTAGAAATGGAACTTGTTGCAGTAGACCAAATGATCAAAGGAACCAATGCGAATCACCATCAAATGAACTAGGAATAACTGGCTCAGCAATGTTGATATTATTTACCTTAATATTACCTCAGTCTTCCGTATAGGTATTATTAGACCCCATAAATATGAACATCGATCAAGAAACATCTAAACATGGACATAAACATGTTTGTCAATATTGAGGGTAGGTAATCCGCGCTGAGTGGGCGCGCGGTGGTGGGGGTACAATTAATCGCTGACAGACATTAATCATGCGGCGCACCTGACGAGCGGACGTCTCAGAGTGAATGAGAAAAATTGCATTCGGCCTGAATTAGGTCATCGTTAGATTGTTGCGTAGATTGTAATAGTATTATTTTATATGCTGTTTAGAAAACAATGGTAGGTTTCTAGATTCTACTTAATTCTTACATTAATTGGAAATACTGAGAAATATCGTGTCGGTGTGTAAACCCATTGTAAAAATATGCACGAGAAATATTGCGAAATAAACTTAAAGGAATACCCAGGTTTTCCCATTATGAGTAAAAGGTGTCCTCCTGTAACATAAAACTGAATTTACCCATCGGTTTTACAGGTACCAATTTTCGCATTTATCCATTCAATAAAACAATCAATCAGACTCTCAAAAAAATAACCTCTTATATTGTTTTGTTGTTTCCAGTTACAAAACAAAAAACAAAATACGTCAACGACACTTGAACCACAACAAACCAATTCGAAATTTGAAAATCAAAACACCTGAGTTTGTTATCTAGCCTCCGCTTAGCTGATTGGTTCGGTTTTAATCAAACTTTTGCGCGCGCTCGGCTGCCGGTGACAGCTCGATTATGGCGGGGTTGTGCTTAACATACTCGATTATGAGCAAAAACTGTGTCGGTCATGTCACTTGCATGCTGTCTTTGTTCTCTGTGGTTTATTTTTTCATTATTTTTCGTGTGGGTTAAATGTGGTTGAGTTCCTTTGTAGCGTGCTTGGCTAAATGATAACAAGTTCAACCTTACGGCACATAAAAAATATTTTTTTCGATTACAAACTTGCATTTGCAGTTGGAGGATTGGTCGTTACGTATATCGATGTATAGGAAAACATTTTTTCAACAACAAAGTTAAGTTTGTTCTTGGGATAAATTCATCTCAACTACGGAACCCTTCATTGCGCGTAGTCCAGCACGCGCTTGGCCGGTTTTTTTATTTTAAATATAATAAGTAGCAAGTTACGTTCTAAGTTTGCATCAATGTTTAGACGTTTTCAAGCTTCTTTGTGAAAGTTTACTTAGATATTCAAATTAAAGTCGAGGGAAAGCGCGCTTCAGGGTTTGGAAAGAGATCGTCGAGAGACGTCTTAAAACCCTGCATATTTATCGAAAACCATAAAGGGCTACGTTTGGCCTTAGGCTATTTTTCGAGCCAGTTAGAAAAGAGACAAAGAGTTTAGTAAAGAGTACAATAAATACTTTGACTTTGATCAGTACAAAAAAAAGACTTGGTATTGTTTGCTGACCTCATCTAGCTTATTTTTAATATTTTTTAATATGACGTGTAAAAGTGATTCCAATATCCTATTTAAAGAATAAACAATTTCATTTCATTTGAAAAAAAAATGACAGTGTGACAGATTTAGTTTACTGAAACTGTCAAGCCGCCATTTTTATTTCTCGCTTGTCTGTCTTTGCGTAAATTAAGGCTCCAACACCCATTGAACTTGCCATTGAAGCCAGAATGAAGTTTTCATCGAAAATTGTTCAACTAGTCGCGTCGCACGGTCGCGTCGCGCCTGTCTGCGAGAGCCTTTACCGAAAGATGGACAAACAGACTCCTAAAAATTAAAAATAGGGACATAGAAGTAGCACATCCAGTGCTTGCTTTCACAAAATTAACATTTTTATTCATCGTAGTTAATTAACATAACATATCTGGTGGATGTTGATTTGAAAATGGAAGAATAACAGACAGCTGGTAATTTTCCCGCGCTTCGGACCCGTTGCTATGGCAACGTTAAACAGTTCGTTATTGTTGGAGTTACTTTTTGTGATGATTTAGTTTTCTGGGTTAATAAAATATCCCAACTTATACTGTACAGTAAACGTGGTTTATGTAATAACTTTTAATTTTTCAATTCAATCAAACTGAGGGTCATCGCTGGGCAGTTAAGCCTAGCAATAATGATCCAATCTCGTGTAGTAATGAATCACTTCTACAGTTTTAGGAAGGATAAGTCGAGAAAATGGTTTAGAAACTAATTGACTCGACTATCAACTTTAATAAGTAATATTGTTCATACCTCGTTCATACATTCAAATAACAACTTCCATTCTTTGACAGTAAAGTTGTACATGTTAAATGAAATTGCTAATAATAGCGACATAATTATTATGTCAATTTTTACAATTTGTTTATCAATTTTTTCCCTTACTGTCCTTTCCTTTAATGTCCTGTTCCTTTAATTCCTGTATGAAAGGTTTTCGTTGCCATCCTTTTTTGTGTGAGAAAAAGTGTGGTCTATGGATTTTGTTGTTACTGTAAAACAACAAAATCCATAGACCACACTTTTTCTCACACAAAAAAGGATGGCAACGACAACCTTTCATACAGCCATTCCCACTTTTAACAAGGAGGTAGTATAGTACGAAACAGGTACGATGTATAAGCTATAATCCTTGCTTAGGCCGCTCCAAGTGTTGAGCCGATGGTCTGCCAGTGACAGCTCGATTACGCCCCCCCGCCCTCCCCCCGCACCGCCGCCCGCAACCGCACCACTCCGCAACTTCAGGCTGAATGTTTGCATTCTGTGTTTTGGGTAAAAAAAAAACTAAAGTATGGGGTGGAATGGTATAGGTCAGGCAGCGGTGAAGGGTGTATGGTTTTGGGATAATAGGTAAAATGATAGATTGTTTTATTGATCTCAATATTATAAAGAGGTATTTGTGAGTTTGTATGTATGTTGGGGATCTTCTGATCCGATTCCGAAAATTCTTTCATTAATGGGTAAAAAAAAAAACTGTTTTTTACTGAAAACACTCAAACAGAAAGGCTTTGGTTTCGCACTTATTTCTAAAAATAAAAGTATTTTTAAGTTTTAAAATATTATAATGTTAGCAGATGGCAAAGAATAAATAATATTATAAGTAATCTACATTTCCATCATTTCCCACGGGTGTTGCGTGAGGTGAATAAACACATAGGTAACAGTATGAACTGAGCTTTCATTACTGTGCCAATAATGATGGCAGTTTGATTTATTAGCAGTAAATTGGATGCTGCAACCTGATAATTGAAATTACATACAACCGTTTGGTATAGCGTTCCTGTTATCAATAGCAGAACCAAATAAGAACAACTAAATTACGCTGTGACTGATTGAATTCCCATAATTATTGACTATACTCTTAATTAAAATAAGAGTAATAAACTCTTTCACAATTCAAAAGTGCCTGTAAATGGTTTAATTGAAATAAATGCTTTGAGTTGAGTTGAGTTGACAATCTAACACTAACATAACTTAACTAATGGAATCCTAACTAATATTAATTAAAACTAACTATACAAATAAACAATTAATATCTAAAATATGGCGTGGGAGAAAATTCCTCCGCATCGCTGTCGGCTGGTAATATACCCAGTTAAAATGCGTTACAGTAAATGGAGGTGCAGATATCACGTGGTGGACTACTAAAAGCTGGCTTCATTTAAAAGCACCAACCTAGACAAGCTATCTAATTGCGTAAAATATTTTCGTAAACGAATAAATCTAATCCGTTTCATTTCGACAGGTCAACAATATTCAATGCGTTACCTATTTATGTTGTTGAGCAGAAGGAAGAGTTTCGAACTTATGAAGCAATGGATTAGCAATCCGTGATTGATTGTGTATTACGCAATTAGGGTGAAGGTTGGTGCTTTTAACTGGTGCTCTTAAGATACAAGTCGACTGCAGAAACGACCGTCAAAGGTAAATTGCTATACAACGTGGAGATGCCACCAGTATTTTGGGCATACTACCAGTCGACAGCGATGCGGAGGAATATTTCGATGCCTTCTTTTAGTTTGTTACTTTTAAATTGTTATGATATTTTGTGTCAAGTACTAAACAAACAAACAGATAGTTCTATAAGATTCTCCTAATCACAACAGCTTTACATTCGTAAATTCATTTTGTTAATTCTTCATACTGCACGATTCAAAACCATGAAAACTGACAAGAACCCTCATCATTTGCAATTCCAACCATCAAAAACAATGGCGACACCTGAATCTTCGACTGTAGTTAATCAAACGTGTTGTAGGGGGCGCAAATTAGGCGGGACGAGGGGGTGAAAGGGGGTGAGACGTCAGCTGTCGCCGTCAGCGGCACCCGGTACCGCACTCTTAAACTTTTACATACACCCGCGATGCTGTGCTTCATATCTTGGGAGATTCAATGATGTTGAAGAAATTGTTGACTGAGCAGCCACTAACCTTTCTGCCATTATAGTATGTGTCAATGCGTGACGAGATCTTCTAACGGTAAGCTGTAAGCTCTATGCTATATATTAATAACAATCGGTAGGTACTCTTATCATTATTTAAAATATGTGAATTTCTGTCCATAGATGTAGGTATGTATTTTTCCAGTCGTTTTATAAGGGTGTGGGAAAATGCTACGTTTCCTATCTTAATATTTATTAGTTTTAGATTTTTTAATAAGTTTTACAAATGCTAAATTGCACCCATTTTAAATCGCTTATAATATCATTCATCGCCTTCCATCTCAGAAAATATCAATACCGAGCTGTAAGTAATATTAAATGAAAATATCGCGGTATAACAAGCTCTAAAAAAAACATACCTACATTGCAATTGAAATATTTTATTTAAAAAAAAGAAAATACTTTATACTCGAGACTTTGAAAGTCAATCGCACGCTTCAGTCCATTACAAGCGAACAGTTACAGTCTATACTGTGTGCTATAACTTGAAGTTATTTTAATAACAGACCCAGCTGTTACGGCCTTCCCCTTAGTTTGCATGGAGCTATAAATCATTGTTTACTTTGACTTACGAATTATTGGTAACTAGTAAAAAATTTTGGTGACTGTACGTATTGAAGTATGTTCACTTGTATTGTAATTCCCTTTAGACATACCTAGATACAAAACTTATGAAAAAGTCATCCAGTTATTTGTATTCAACAACTTTGCATTATTCTACTTGCCAAATTTTCAAGTACAAACAAAATAACGTAAAAAACAATTCAACAAAACAAACAATTTTCCTAATAAGTACAGTAAAATTATACTTCATCTTGGTGTCCTTAAATCACATTGTATCATTTATCATTGCACCCGCATTCAGCTAATCAACCAAACACAAAAGATATTAAAATAATATCAAAAAACTCGCCCCCATTTTTTCCGTAACATCGATAATTGTAATCCTTTCCCCCGGGGCGGATGGGGGCGAATGGTGGGGGGGTGGCAACATCTGTGCCGCCATCCCTCGCAGGCGGCTGTCAACCGCAGCGGGGCCAAACCGTTTATTTATTTGAAGACCCCTAAATTGATTCGTTGATACGAGTATGTTCTGCTCAAAATACTGGAGTTTGGGATATCGGTGGTCGTCACAGCAGATATTGATAAAGGAATCTAGTAGGTCTGGAAGCGAAATCTTAATTCCATACTGCATACCTTTATTATTGTGTTAATTTTTTAGATCAACATAATCTGGCGACAACGGCAGCATTTTACGGGAACTTATGACTGTTTAAAAAACTCAAACACATGGGCTGGTATTTAACAGATGATTTGAATCTACTATCTTGTTCAATTATAATGGTTTCATACGTTACACATTAACTTCTCTTATATTGAAAGTTTTCAAACTCGAAATCTTGCTTGCGCAAAAAAATATATTCGCAGTAAATATTTTCACCATAATATTAACGAATCCGCAGTCAAAAGCCATCTTCAATCAAAAGCTAACTAATTTTATTCACCCACTTTCTTCAAAGACCAATAGGGACCTTAAACAAACTCTCGATCGCCATCTTTCACCCCTCTTCACCCCCAAGAAATCTCCTCTAAACTTATTCTCAATAAGCCAGCAACATGTCGCACTGGGCAGCGACATATTTTAAAGTCGCGCATAAAAATTCGCATTAGCGTTAAGCCTGACGATGTTATACGTTTTCCTAAATGAAATCCCGTATAACACGCCACTCGGAGGCACATGGCGACCTACTCGGATGTACACGGTGCTGCTGGATGGGGTCGGGGCGTGGTAACATGCGTGAGATGAGCGTAGATGGTGCAATTAGGGCTGGAACTGTTGTGAGACACAAGCTCAAAGGCAACTGATGTGTCAATTAGTGACCAGTTATAATTAAGTGAAGTGATGCAATCATTTTTATTAGTTTTTGGGTCTCACTTCAATATAGAAATAATACTTATTCCCAGATATCTTGTAGAAAAGCATTAACATGCACTTGGTTTGGGAGAAAATAACGCTTAAAAATACTTCAAATTGCATAACGCTCGCCTTTCATCGCTTCCTAAGAGTGTCCAGGCCCACAAAATTGTTCTTAAAAACTATAACAAACCCATCTCAGACAAAGCCACATCCAGCACCACAAATTCAACGTCGACATTCATTAAAATTTGCCAAACCCGCGGCGCCGTCGGCCGCACCTGACGTAGCCGACCCGCACCGCTCTGCTGGTGCCATATACATCACCGCTTTTGCTTACACCAGTCAACCGACGTAGTGTGCCAGCCAGCAACGTATGGCGTGCACCGCAATAGTTTGCAACGTAAATATCGGTAGCGATAAGAAGGCGGAATTTTCGATACATTTCCATTGATTTTTTTTTATTTATGGTCTTGGTGGAGGTTGCAAGTTGTTTTGAGAATTGTTGAGTAGTGTATTGAAAGTGGGAAATTAAGGAGAGATGCTGATTGCCCCTTTTTGGTCGGGTACATCGATAAACAAAGGTAACCAATATCTTTTCTGGGAGAAGGGAAAGGTAGAGCACTGAACGATTCCCATTTCTAACCGACATTCGATACAATTTAGTCTCTTATCTTCATAAATAGTAATAGTAAAGCCTCTTTAGTGGGAATACATTAAATACGAGTATCTTCATCCTTTCATCTTAACCATTTCTAGTATAATGTTTATAAAATGGTAGGATCTGCCTACCATTTTCCCGACCCAGGGACTTAGTCACTCAGCACTCTCGCTTGCAACCACCAGACCCACGAGACGGTTCATAAACAATTAATACGTAGGGTACCAAGAATCTAGTCTATTTTAGAAACATTCCCAAGAACTGTCTCGTTAGGGTTCTGTGGCGCGGGAACCACCAGCTGACTGTCCGTGTTGATGTTACATTACCACATTATAATGAACGCGGTTCCTTTCATAGGTATATCTACTAATATATGCGCCCCGCAGTTATACCCGCACAAGTCTCGATCTCGTGGGAATATCGGGATACAAAATATCCTATGTCCTAATCCAGGTCATGGTTTATCCATGTGTCATCCAAATCTGTTCCCCTGTTTTAGCGTGAAAGCGTAACAAATAAACAAACTCACTTTTGCATTAATAATATTAGTTAGGAAGTTAGGGTGCCAAGATTGTTAGGTATTGTTTTGAGAAATCTCTGTAGCAAGCAGTGGCTAAATTTTCCATGGAAACAGTGCGTGAATCCATAGATTCGTGGTCAGATTAAAGGACTTCAAGATAAGATTTATTAAGATTAAGTTACTTCATAAAAAAATAAAATTCATTTTCATTTGTAACAGACCTTATGGCCGGACTATATGTATATTATTTTATAATAGATATCAAAATAACTGGGAAACTTAGAACTTAAACATAACAGGTGAAATATGAGTGTACTCAGTTACACCTCTGCCTAAACCTACGGGAAAACAGCCGTGATGACATGAATTAGATATCCGAATAACTGACTTTGTAAAACTGGTACCTACTACAAATCAATCCCTGACTATTTCTTCACTATCCTGCACAATTAGTTACTTCCAAAGATAAAGACATTTCTCACAAACTCCAATCTAACTCCACACACTAATATTCGTAATAACTCCTACACGTATATTATAAACAACATGCTCCCAGCATACGATGCGTGCGTGTGACGGAACCAGCTGAGCTGTATTTTTCATCCCCTTTCACCCCCTCACCCCCTTGAACAGCATCCCTAGTTCTCACCCCCCTTTATCAATATGAGAACACAATGTTTTAGAATGGGTTGACCAGAAGGTGTTGGAATGGTCAATTGTTTGTGGTTTTGAATGTTATGTGTCTTGATGAATACTAGAAATGGTTGATATTTATGATAGTTGAAGCTTGACAAACAGCACCTTAATTGCATAACACACGATCAATCACAACCAGTTTAATTTTTCACAAGCCGTCTCATATATTTTTAAATAACATAAAATAAAGAAAAAAAATGAGCGCACTAAAATTATTATTCTAAGAGCTGATTTTACCATGGTCGGGTATATTTTACCATAGTCGGGTATATTTTACCATGGTCGGGTATGATATGATCGGGTATGGTATGATACCGAGCGCTGGACGCAAAGTCCTTTGCGTCCAGCGCTCGGTGTGGTAACACGTCGCGTTCTGGTTTGCAATTGGTCAATCGTCATCCTGAGGATGCCTCGTTGAGAGGTGAAACACGTGTCGATTTCTTACAGGGTTTTTTAGGACTCTTGAAGAATAGTCAAGCGGAATTGGTTACTAAATATATCTACGTCTATTATATTTTATCATGGATTTCCGCAAAGTCACGCCTGAATCAATTAACTAATTCAATACTATTCCTAGGACAAACATATCTGGCGTTGATAAAATCAGCTCTAAGTGTTATAAGAATATACAGGGTGTAAAAAGACCCATTACTACGTATTCTGTATATCAAATTAAGTAACATTGCACAAAAATAATTGCTGGGATGAGTTTTATTTTTGGTGTGAAAAATCGCTGTTTACGGCAGTGCGCAACGTAACGAACGCAAGACATTGTGCTTATGGGTGCATGCAACGGGGGTTTGTGCGTATTTAAAATTAACTTATAACTTTCTTTCTTTAAAAAACGTCTGAATAAGTTGGAACTTTGACCTTCAATATCTCCATAACCAGATGGTTCCCAGGGATGGTCCAGAACAAAAAAAATATCACAATGACGAGAATAGCAAGTGACTTTCGCCTTCGTTTTAAGCGTTTTTTTTTTTAACCCGTTCTTAACTACTCAGCAAGACGTTGGAGGAGCTCAGGGTACTCTGGTCAAAGTTTCGCCAATCGTATAGGTAATTTTAATCCACCTTAGTTTTTAAAAATTCCGACGACGGCGACCGTCATATTAGCGCCACAGACAAAACATTGAGATTTCCTTGTTATATCTTAGTTAATATTAATGTAATTTACACATAAACCTTCCAGAGTAAATTCGCTAAATGATCGTGAAAACCGCATCAAAAATAGTTACGTAATTTAGAAGAACAACGCGATCATACAAACACACGAAAAGCGACGACTAGGTATAGACTATAGATAATATTCAGATAATATTTATAACTAAGGTGCATTTTAATAAAAAATTAACACACATCAAATTTATCTCTAATCGACTCAGTATTCCATTCCTCATAAACTACATTCTTCTTATTCTCTCACTCGTACATGTATATATATTCAATCTCCAATAACAGAGGGTCTGGCAGATGCCCAGCTGCCGGTTCCCATGCGGCATGCTGATGGGTCCGTCCTAAGTGGCTGCCCTGAGGCTGTTGTCTTAGGACTAGGGGGGAAGGGGTACAGGACAGGCACAACATGGAGATTACATGTCGTGTGCGTAGTTACATAATGTGGGTAGTTTGAGAAAAATAAACCGAGGGAAATGAATGTTCAAATCCTTAGTAATATTGTAAATTCGAGAATTTGATTGTGAGATATACTTTATAATTGAGACGTACTCAACTACTGGGAGAGATATAGTATACCAACTCTTTTTTATCAAAGCGGGCAAAGCCTGGGGTGACAGCTAGTTTTCTAATAAATGATAACATAAATACAGAAAAGGTTCTTCCTTTTAGCTCAAGTACTAACAAGCAATAAACGAATTAATGACGTCTGTCTGTGCTCTGCCAACGAACAGCAGTGAAAAATAACGATCCTGTTTATAATATTGCTAATTGGAGCTCATAAATAAAACTTGTAAAAAAAAAAACAATATTACAATATTTATAAGTTACGAGATTCGTAGCACTTGCGTAGCGGTGTAGCCTGCAACATTCCGTAGCATATTGCTACGCCACTTCTACGCGCGTAGGCCTATGGGCTACGGCTACGCAAGTTGACAATTTCGTTTTTGAATGTATTATTTACAAGTATAGAGTTTAAGGACATAAGTCTGAATTGAAATAAATAACTGTTGACTAGTTTTCTGAGAGGTGATGAAAGTGTAAATAATAATGTTAATGTAGTCAGTTACATTTTATTATGACTACAGTGTTAATTTAGATTATGCTTCATAAGAAATCTCGCGGGTAATTTCTAGCTGTCTAAGTATAACCTTCATAACTAGATACAAGCTCATTGGTTGGATATTTTCTAGTAGGTATTATAATTTGAATCGTGAGAAAAATAAATACGTTAATATTTTTTGTACTATAAGTTATAATATGCGATACTAATCATGACTTTCATCAATTTCATTGCTGTTGGTGAAATAATACATACCATAACATCACGCCGTCCCTGAATGGTTGGGCAGAATTGTACCTACAGTACACCCACAATTCACCAGTTATGCAGTCCCATGTAATAGGGGACGAGCCTATTGTCATCAACCGGGCACAAATCTTGACTCCGGGCTGCTACTGAGAGATTCCAAATGGAACCCAATAACAGTTTGCCCGACCCGGAAATTGAACCCACGAACTCAGGCTCAGCAGAAGCGCTTGCAACTACTAGACCAAAGAGGTAGGGCAAAATAATCTCTGCATTTACAAGCATGAAGGTTTTACAAAGCACAATCGAGATGTATACTGCCGTTTGCACTGAGAAATACAACCTCTTTCTGAACACATAACGTTATGAGGTTTTAAAACCTAACTACAATCCCCGCACACACCTAAACCCAGCATAGATCACCTAAATCCGTACAAACGTTAGCGCTGCAGTGAAAATCCAAAATTATCCTGACACATACATATATAAATGTTTGTTTGTCCGTCCGTGTGTTTGGACAACGGGCGGCGAGCGAGGCGCGCAGATGGTGCGCGAAATTTATATGTTTGCACTTTTCAATCCTATGTTGTGGGGCTGTTAAAGAGCTACGTATTAGGGGGCTAATGGTTAAATGGGTTTGGTTCGGAAAAGTGGCTACTGAACCACGCGGATCTGTTTCAGTGGGTTCTAAACTAGGTCTGTACTAAAATTATGTGTGTTTTTCGATTACCCAAATCGCTCCATACAAATTACTATCATTCAGCTGTATCCGGTTAGACTGGAAGCCGACCCCAACATACTTTGAGGCTAGGCAGATATACGTTTCGAGGGATTCAATGACAAATAATTTATAGTTAAGTATTTATCAAAACAGTAGCTACCACTAACACTTCTACCCTCTGGTTCAAACATGGCGGATTACCGTACAAATTGAAAGCAGTGCTGCCATCTGGCGGCGCTGAATCTTTTTTATATTAATGTCGGCGACAGCTGCCCTCAGCGCATATTGTGTCGGACGATAATTGTTAACTTAGGAGACAAATAGATGTCTGATTGTTAAGGGAATAGTTTGATTGTTTACGTGGTTTTTAGCCAAAGAGAATTGTATAGTCATTGTTTTTAGCGAATATTGAAACCTTTCAAATTCAAATTGTTTATTTGCAATAAAACACATAGTCATTCTGCCTGCAAATTAATGATGTTTAAATGTCATAATTATCATGCAGATAATTTTATTAGTACATTATTATCATTTTAACTCAATCTCAAAACATTTATTTCAATTAAACCAATTACAGGCACTTTTGAATTGTCAAGGAGTCGGTCAGACAGAAAGATGAAGCTTATTGCCCATTCCAAAGCGTAGTTTAGTTTCCTATGGAGAAGAACGAACATTTAACTAAACGGACACTCTTCTACATTTGAATGCGACTTCTATGTAATAGGGTTCAAACATAATGTCATCAACCGGGCGGTAAATGAAAACTGCAGGCTGAGAATCTCTTCTAATGAAAAAACCCAATCAATTACATTAGCCGACCTGAAAATCGAACTCAAGACCTCATGCTCCAGATGCGCTTGCGATCACTAAACCAATGAGGCATTCAGCTTCAATAATGAAGGGTCTGGTTCTATAATAGTTCTCATCATCATCATCCACAGCCCGACATCCCGCGCATGCCTCATCATCACCTGCCTAGCCTTTTCCCAACTATGTTGGGGTCGGCTTCCAGTCTAACCGGATGCAGCTGAATACCAGTATTTTACATGGAGCGACTGCCTATCTGACCTCCACAACCCAGTTACTGGGCAATAAAACATCCCTAGGTAACACTGGTTATCAGACTACGGGCTTCGGACGACTCGTAACGACTGTCAATGATCCACGAATGACAGCCGGGACCAACGGCTTAACGTGCTTTCCGAGGCACGGAGGAGTCTTGGTATGTGAAGATGGCCCACACAAGCCACGGGCCCACAGCCCTACAGGCTTCTGTCGGCTTATGCCAATTCTCCACGCCAGTCTCACCCAGGTTCTACCCAACCCAAGGTTCATACACTCAAAATTCTATCTTTTAACAATCAAGAGAATTGGCATGTAAAGTGTCAGTAAAACCGTTCATCAAATGCATCTGTGAGTTGCGGAAATTGCACAAATGTTCGCTAGCAATCCGAATCTAGACAAGACTATGTAAGAAATATCTAGACAACTAAGTATGTGGTACAGCTGCTAACTGTATAGGTACGGTGTGTAAAAAGCCTCATTACGTTGTCGTTATCTTCTTATTTATTTATTCATATATACTTTATTGTACACCAGAAAATACATAGCGAAAATAAATAAATTGAACACTACAAAACATAATAATGGGCGGCCTTATCGCTTCTTTTACGCATTCTGTACATCATTGTGAAACAATTATTGCTGGGAAATGACTTTTATATGTGTTTTTGTGCTGTTTTCTGCAGAACGCAATGTCGCACGCAAAATATTGTGCTTTTGGGTGCACCCAAAAGCACAATATTTTGCGTGCGAGCACAGGAGTTATCGAGTTTAAATGTAAGTTTCAACATTTAAAACATAAGCATTCGTAAAAAAAAGTATGAACTTCAATTTCTCCGTAACCGGTATGGTTCCTAGGTATGGTCCAACACAAAACAGACAGACAGATGCACGAGTGATCCTATAAATAAGGGCTCCGTTTTTCCCTTTTAGGTGCGGAACCCTAAAAATGATCTCAGTGACGATGACGGGGAGTACTAGTGACACTAGGCTTCGGTAAGCGTCCTTTTACACCCGTTATAATCGGAAGCGAATCTTATTCCTCATTGCATCGTTTTATCTCATTATCCTTTTTGAATCCCTGTTTATTTCATAGACGAAGGATAATTAGATTCTTCGTATTTCATTTGTTTCGTACTACCTACTTTTAGATGAACGAACGTTGGTTCGGTTTGGTTTGGTGCTAGCCCGAAATCATAATTTGTTTTGAATTATAGAAACCGATGCCAAAAGATACGACTTCAACATAACTCGGTTTTCTTGGCCACGTAGACATACATTTTTCGAAGCCATGTACGGTTTAGTGTTAGGATATTTTATTTAACGCGTGGGTTAAGTATATAGTTAGTTTATTAAGTAGAACTTTTAATTTGGTATTTGTACATTGTTAAATAATTTCAATAAATAACTTAACTACTACTACTACTGGCCTGTCCAAACAATTCATTCGTTGTTTTGACAGTAATACTGAAATACCCTATAATGCTTGTACAGTTTAAGATTTCAACTAAAATCATCACTTACGATAATTTAATTTCCGTCTATTCAATCGATACTAATTACATAATCTTTCCGTCACTCATCCCTTTCAATTAGTCCAATGCCACTGACCTTTCTTCCTCGGGGCCACTATAAACCAGTGGCATGGTTTCAGGCGTGCACACAGTGGCGCGCGCCGGCCACACATCCGTCCAGCTGTGTGTTACGTCACAGCCATCTGGTACTGCAAGCACCGCTCGAAGGAAACACCAAACTACTGTTAGTAGCTCTCAAGGAGCAGGAAAATGTTTAGAATTCCTGTATTTCGAGTTTGTAAGCATTGTAATTTAAACCTTATGACAATTACTTAAATGATAAATAATTTTATTTAAGATTAGGTCGGCGTTTCCTAACCAATCACTCTGCGAAGAAAGGCCGAAACAAACTCAGAGGTCACAGTCTCTCTAAAGTCCAGACCATAATCTTGGTCAGATGATGTGAAGACCATGTAGATTGGTATCTGAAATAGTCTTTTGAGGAAAGAACCGCACAGATTGAGTGACCTGTCCTGTTCATAACGTTCGTGACTTGCATCGACTATTTATACTATACTTTTTGAAGGAGCTCGTCCGGAAAAGTATTACTGCTAAGCCAATTTCTGTCGCCAAGCAGGTATATTCAGGCTTTGAAGGGTGCCGGTGTAATCTCAGTACCATGAAACATTTCAGCTTTGTTTCTGAGATGGCAATTCACCCACAATGCCTCTGGTCTTACAGTTATTTTAAAGCGTTTAGTGTCTAGGTCACTCCAGGGTGTTCTTGGCTGTTTGTTTACCAACACGATCAAATAATATTGCCCCTGAACACTGGCTTAGTACATTTGGTTATATACAGAAAAGGCCAATTTCTAATATGTTTGTGTTATATATTTTCTTTCATGTGTGCACTCTAGTGTACTGTATATTTAGTTTTTGCAGCTCGTTGTCGTTCACAGATGTTCGTGACATAACCATCTCACTCGTATCTCAATAACGAGTTCATTTCCATCGTTTTGCACAGAAAAATTAGCACCTGTAGGAACCTATTTCTGTGACATTGTATGACATTACCTTTCCATGAAGTGTCGCTGTGTACCCAATATCTAGAATAGGTTTCAGCATCTACTATGTAACCAGCCTCCAAAAGTCTTAAAAAAACTCTTCTAAACCGAAGAAATATCAATTAGGAATAAAATAATAGAGCATATATTTTGGTAAAGTGCTGCAGAAATGAGGTTGTATACTTAGTTTTTTTAATGTAATACGGACGGGGAAATTATTTGTTTATCATCACACTAGGTCAATTTGCCGCGTCATAGCCATTTCTTACAACGGTCAAAGCCGAATGTCCGTTCGCCTGCACCCTTGACGATCTGAACAACGTCTCTGACGCCGCATTATGCGTGGCCGCCTACTGGGCCCAAACAGTATATGAAACATAGAAGTACCGTCGAAAGGAAAAGAGGAAGTTGTAATTTGAATATACGGACAATTTAAGTTAGTAGTCAATTTAATAAAGAAATAATTTCCCTGACCTTACCGCGCACACTGTCCCAAGCTTTCAGTTTCTCCGTGTAGCAAATAAATCATGGGGCATGACTACATTCTCATAAAATCAACGTAGATTAATGGCCAACCTCTCATGCTCCATCGGACCTGGCGCCTCAGATTTGCTGGGCAATCTGGTTGCCACCTCAAATCTTCGTAGCTCGTGACTTCCAGATGGTCGTGACGCGCTCCTGTAAACACGGGGCACGTGCGCGGCATACGGCACGCATATGTTCCGGGGGCGTGCGCGCTATTCCTGCGCTGTGTCGACACGGAGGAATGTATGGTACAGAGGTTGAGGTTCATACGATCGCAAACCAATAGGAATACAACTAAGTAAATCGAGATCGATTATTTGAAACTAATTGTATGATAAACTAACCTAACGTAACAACAAATTACTTAAACTTAGCCAGAGAACGAACCTATTAACATAAATGCCGTTAACCGGTTATGTGATTTTCGAGTTATAAGCGTACTAACAGAAATACAGACAGAAAAACGATGCGCTAAAAATGTCAGTTACAAGCTTGACAGTTACTAAATACATGTATTTTGTGGCAATTACAAATAAGGTCTAATTTTTATTCAGCTTGCAAGGCTTGATATGACACTGTTGGTTGATGTAAACGACATTCATATACAAATCGCAAACCAAAAGTGTAAAGCGAAAACTCTGTTACATTATCTACTCCCGCGCTAGCTGCGCACCGCGGCGCCGCCTGCGTTATGCAGCCATTACACTAGACAGCCTGTAATAACAGTTTGTGTTACCATCAATCAAGTTTATGTGGCCTTAATAGTGCGCCTGAGTTTTCGCATTTGGAGGTAAGGTTTCACGAATCGATTCGATTCTTGTATATATGTTCATCTAAATGTTTGGTAAACACTCAGTTTCCAATAACACTTAAAACCACTTGTAAATATCGGCAAAGCAAATGAAATTGCCGATGTGATACCGATCTTTGGGACACGAGAACGACACTTTTATGGAGCTGGAACAATGCCTATTAAACCGCTGTTTTCGCAAAGTATAAGATTAAAAATCGTACAACAATCGCTTTATACCTACTTTGCGGTTCCATATTATCATAAAAAACAAACGTGTTTTTTTTGACGTATTTATATCGACGAGTATATACGAGTCCGACTCGCACTTGGCCGGTTTTTATTTGTTTATTTTCTCATTGTTTTGTTACATTACATTACCGTCTTGTCTCTGAAAGACCAGCGGCAGTGACGTACGCCCACAGCACACAGGCTGTTGACACGAGTCGTGGGCGATGGTCAGGATCCCGTGTCTATATCGAATCACGCACATTGTGGCCCATGACTGTTACTTAAATTTAAATAAAGCGAGTTACTTACATATTATGCACAAATTCCTACGCAAGTCCACAAGGGCAGTATTTGCAAGTGCAAAACTGGATTTAGAATATGCCAAGTGATGTCTATTTGTTAGTGCGCATGAAAGCATGCGGATCAAAAACATCTGCATAGTCTCTCACATATTTAGTTTCAGTTGCAATGTAATGTAACTAGTACCTAGTTACATTGAAATGTGTAGAAAGGTAGGCATTTTGATGACCATAAAAACATCAAAATGATTTGTGTTTCGTAATGGTAATTACTTTGCATAGAATCAAGTTCCTATAACTGAACAGACAGCTGTGTTGCTAGATAGTTTGTTGTGCCACTTCTTCTTCCCAGCTAAAGCACTAGGAAGTGGTGAAAGGCGGGCGTTTGGGGGACTGTCTCATGTAATCTTAACGTTCAAAAATTGGTGATTCTCAGCCTAATTTGTCTTTAATAAATGACTTTAAACTTTGATGTTTTTGATGTTAACATGAAAGCATGCGGTTCAAAATCATTGTCAGTCGATCACATGATTACTTGTGGTGTCAGTTCCACGTCTCATATTTTTTTTGCGATTACGATGGTGCTCTCATGGAGCAAGTTGTTCAGTCTGTACACCCTTAAATGACATGCTGTATATTTCATTTGTTTTTTTATCCTACAAGGCTTCTTCTAATACTGAGAAGGGACGAGCTTTAATTACCCACTGCGTGTTGGTAACGTAAGTCTCAGAATGGGAACACGTAGCCTGGTGCAAAAGAAGTGAGTTCTTCATCTTTCACTCACTCGAAAACTACATTAAACATACAAACCGACCTCTCAACTAGTTAATAATAAATATTTATCTCGACACAGACGCGTCTGGGCATACAGCTGCCATGATTGCATGCAGTCTACATTCTTACCTGTGAGCTGTGAGTCTAAATTACGGGGAAACAGACAAAACATTCGATAAACTCATCCTAGTTTGTTTTAAAATGTATAAATATTAGTATATTTTCAACTGCACGGATTATTTCTAGTCTGGATATGTAGACGGCATTGCAATGAGTGACTCATACATTGACGTTTATCTTTTTTTTTTCTCACTCCTTCCATACTTCGCGAGCCCGCGCGTCCTCCTTCCAGTTTTGATGGAACCTATCCAGCTCCTCCCGCCATATTCCACGTCGTCTGCCGCGACCCCGTCTCACTGTCTCAGGGCACCAGTTCTGCGCTATTTGGGCCCACAGTTTGTCCGGCATGCGGCAGACGTGTCCTGCCCAGTCCCATTTAAGTTGGGCAGCCTTTTGAGCCACGTAAGCTAGCTTTGTTTTGACACACGATTCACAGTATTGTGTTACGAACACGATCCGTTAATTTAACACCCAGTATACTGCGCTCCATTGCTAGTTGGCAGACCTTGAGTTTGGACTTCTGGATGTTAGTCAAAGAACAAGTCTGTGCACCATAGGTTAAGACGAGAAGAATACGCATGTCCATGAGCCTGCGTTTCAGTGCCATAGGCGACTTTTATCTATTCTAGATTTTTTATGTTCTGTACTTAAAGCAACCTCAAGAATACTATTGAAAGTCAAGAAATACCTAATGACTTATTCAAGTATCGGGGAATAATGCAGTTGATATCCTTAATAATTTAATAATAATAATTTATTTATTTACCCAAAAAAGATTAATAATAAGATTAATATAAGATTATTAATAGAACTATATGAGACCTTTGACCCATCTGCTCTATTTATTGACCCTAAACAATTTAAAAAACTCATTCCTGTATTTTAGTAATTGTAAACCAAACAAATCAATTATAAAAATAAATCGGGCACACATGACAAGTTCAGAAACCTTATTGATCATACTAGTTTCAAACCTAATCCGATATCCAAACTATGTTGAAATCGTTCCCCAGCCTCACCAGATGCGACCGAACGGTATAAAAAATATTGTTGTATTGGGTAAAGTGTCGGCAATCAATAATTTAATAAATACTTGTGTAAATCACTTCTGTAAGCCGCTGGTGTGCTCAACAGTTGTGAGGGGGAGGAATATGATATTTTTCAACGCCACGCACCTGAGTGACGTCCCCTACCTCTGTTCTTACTCTATAGAATGAAGAAGCAGTGAGTTTCGATGTACACGGACAACGAAATGGGGAACAGTATTCGTTATTGACAAAAAGCTAATACCTAATACTCATGTACAATGTAAAGTCATAAGGGCATTAATTGTTAAGTCAATTGACTACCAACTTTACGCCATTCTTCACAACTGTCATTCTTTGACAGTTATAAGAAATTACTTTTAACACGGCAAATTGACGTAGTATGTCAATGTGCTTAATAATTCATTTCCCTGGCTGTACCTAAATGATCTAGTCCGAGTGAGTCTTGGCTAGCTTTGTCACCTAGAAATCGATTGGTATCTACTCTTCTTAGGCCACACGGCACGGTTTCTTTACGGTACGGCGTAAACCGCTTAGTAGAAAAAACGTGTCAACAAACTTCCATAGTGACGGCCATACAACACTGTCGACCGTGCCTCCACAAGACGAAAAACCACAGTTTTTCATAGCAAGAATAACGTGTGTATAAAGGGCTTTAGGGTATTTCATTCCAATACAACCATGATGGATTGGGCTAAAGAGGTCGATCCAAATAATTTATTAATTGTACGTTGTTTTTACAATAATCTTCAAAAACAGTGCGAAATAGAGATTGCGAATCAATTGATTAGTTGCCCTTTGATATGACAATTTTATTTAGTAAGTAACTTATACATACGTAAGTATAACCTAAATAATAATGCGAAAGTGATTTTTTTTGTTACGCTTTCACGCTTAAACGGCTGCACGGATTTGGATGAAATTTGGCACAGGGGTAGAATTTCACCTGGAAAGGGACGCAGAATACCTTTTATCGCAATATTCCCACGGGGTCGAGACCCATGCGGGCGAAACCGCGAGGCGCAGCTAGTATAAGCATAAGCTTTTTTCTAACCCGACGAGACTCAGGCAAAAACTGTTTCTATAATTAACTTTTGCAAAGTTTTCAAACGCAATTTTATAAATCCACCTCTTTCGAACTCATAGTAAGTCCCGGGGGTGGGTAATGCGGGCACCCCTGCCTCCCCTGCACAGGTGCGCTGCCAGCGCAGGTGTCGCCAAATCCAATACAATCTTTACTTTCGCACATAATTGGAATACTACCACTTACACTTTTTACTGAGAAGTTTATGATGTTGATGTGGTCATCGGGTATGGTGGCGATACAACTCATAACTAATAAAGCTCATTTAAAAGAATCTTAAGCATCTTTTATCCAAACATTAGACGGGAAACGCCGTTTATATCAATGGGCCACCGATACAACAAACATACACACACACATCAGTCGCAGTTACAGTAGTTCTGCAGCAGTGACGCACGGACGCCTCATCATCAGCTCCGTGTATGAACGAAAGATGAAATGTGGAGTAGGTTCACTCCATATGATGAAGAGTAAGTATGTATTAGGTCATAATTACCGATGCCAAACATCCAGATAGGATTGCTGCTGATATCAGTGATATTGGAAACAACATAACAAGTTGGGCAAGCATTGTACTTCACTTACGGCCACTTTGGCAGAATCCTATTAGGATATTACTATGAATGATCGTAAAGTGTCACAAACTGACAATTCATAATATGATCTGCGTGCAATTCATACTACGCTATTCATCTGTTTGACAGTTTTGTATGGAGATTCGTAAAATGATCCACAAATTATGAATCCCACCAAAAACATTTTCATGTAAAATGTTGCCAAGATGAGACAAAAAGTTATCAGATCTCATGTAGAGCCAAGCTTCTAACTCTACACGCCCTAACTCTACAAGGCTTAACTTCACAAACTCTACACCTTGGGCAAAATAAGTGGCTTGGCCGTTTCGTGTGTATCTTATTAAGTGTACTTGCATAATTTTCAGATCTCTAGCATAAAATTAAGTTTTTAAGGGAAAACCCATACAGACCCTAGTTTAAGGGGCTGGGGGGTAAAAGTTCCAAGGTTTATAATTTTTTTGTTGTTTGTGTACTAATACTAGCATACATACCAAATTTCAGCTTTCTAGGACTTCAGGAAGTACCCTAAGAATTTTGATGATCATCATTGAGTGAGTGAGTCAGTCAGTGACGAAATCGAGGTTTTTTAGATATTATAGGGGTATGAGGAACAGGGTGTAAAGTTCACTCATACTCCATAGAAAAGGGAGGATCCCCCAACCAGACGGGTGTTGTGTCTGGCGGGCAACTGCCCAACGATTGATGTTGGGTTCTCGTATATATGTCCACTGCACGGTAAACTTTAATTGCGCGATGCAGGATTTATGTGACGTCTGTCTGACGTTAGGTCTTTAATACGTAGTTCGCATGTGACGATGTAGATACCGCCACAATATCAATAAAATCGAAAGTATAAGAGCTTTGCAATTGAAACTTTCTACGTTTAATAAGTCTACTATTCATCACATCATATCCCGAGAATTTTGTTTATCTGGTATAGTCCAAACCCAAGTTATGAGGGTTCAAAAAAACGACGAAGCGCTTCGAGAAAAGGTAGGTAGTGCCCTCCTAGCGCTTCACTTGGCTCGTCTTGGCGGGGGGCAATCTGGGGGCACTCCCGTGCCCCCAGATTGCTTTATTGAAGTTTAATGTTAAATTAAAATTAATTAATTTAAATTAGGTACTGTCATTTTATTAATAACTAGCTGTGCCCCGCGGTTTCACCCGCGTCGTTCTCGATCCCGTGGGAATATAGGGATAAAACGTATCCTATGTCCTATTCCAGGTCATAGTCTACCCGTGTGCCCAACTGCCCATCCTCTCCTCTCTAGAGTAGGAAAAGTCGCGGCGGCGCCGGGCCGGCGTCGAACGGTTCGCGTATTGCATTTTTATACTCATCATAACTTCGAAATTAATTGTCCGATTCGAATGAATTAAAAAGTAGTTTAATGCTACATAAATACCCTTGATGTTAAAACTATTTATTTGAATAAGAATTTATAGTATGTTGATAAAACTCCTTCGCAAATAATGCATTAATTTCGAACAAATTTGATTACCATAAAAAAGGTTACAGTGAGTCAATCTTAAAAGATAGACATATGCGTCGCGGACTTTTTTTTTAGAACTTTCAAAGAGGAACAATTTCATCGTACATGATATTTGCGTAACTTAAACCGTTTACGCAGCGCACGCACCCAAAACGGAATATTTTTTCCCGTTTTTGCAACATTTTTCATTTATGCTCCGCGCCTATTAGTCATAGCGTGATGTTATATAGCCTTACCTTCCTCGATAAATGAACTATCCAACACAAAAATAATGTTTCAATTCCAACCGGTAGTTCCTGAGATTAGCGCGTTCAAACAAACAAACAAACTAACAAACAAACTCTTCAGCTTTATAATATTAGTATAGATTAATTAATTTTCATGCAGCAATATTTACACCAAATATGACTCGAATATGAAGTGAATTGAGTATAATGATTCAGCTAATATGTGTCACCATTATGTGTGTGACCATAAATTAGAGGCATTGCTAATGATCTGCTGGGAATTCAGGAAATGAATTGCTTTTAGAGGAATTGCTAATGTGGCTGTTGTAGCCCTGTAGTCTTTATATCTCCAATTAAATTGGGCAAGAGCGTCAGGATGATTAGCCTTGTGAACCTTCTACAGTCCATCTCTTCAATATCAGTTCAGTCTAAGTCCGCTAGATGGAGTTAAACTACATTTTTTAGGCGGATGTAGTATGTATGGATGACGCGGGAACATTGTGCAGACCGACAGACGCGGGGTTGGGGAGCATGCACACTGGTTCACTGGGCTAAAACGACATAATAATGGTTATTTTGTTGGACTACTGCAAATACTCACAGAATGGCTTAGCCTGCTTCTCATGGAGAGAAGGAAGTAGTCATGATTGTCAAACTTGTTTACTATATTGTACTTTTTTTCAATAGAATCCATTACGTGTAGGCAACGTAACTCAGAAGTTAATTTAGGATCTTGCTGAGGTTCAGCCGGTCTGTTCTGTAAAAATCTCACTGTGAAGACTTAGGTGAAGTGAGCTGTCATTCCTAATGATAGAGATTGACACTATTGACAGCTCGCTTCACCTAGGTTTTTACGGTGAGATTTTTACGGAATATATAGGCAGTTGGTACGACTTCATTTTGGAAAACTCACTTTTATAAGGTTGTAAAGCCTTCCAAAATATACTCACGACCTTGTTCTCGTTTGTCTGCGTCTATTACCGTTGAGCTATTTTAGGCAAAACCTTACTAAGCCCGAGATACTACCCAGAGGCAGTGTACACGTTCCCTAACCAACAGTAAGCAGGTGTAGCATTGGAATCCAGCTGGGCTGCGTCACTGAGACACGAACCAGGCGCTCGAGTGCGACACCGGGTTTATATACAATAACCAACTATTTTAACGCGCAGGAGTTTGATAGTCTAGCTAGACCTACATAGATAATAGAAATTTGATTGCTATTGCGGAATATTGGCTGTTCTATATTTGCAATTGAAACGCAATAATGTAGACCAGGTACTTACCATAGCAGTTTGTTGAGCGATGGCTGTTTTCACAGACTGAATGACGCACATTTTCACAATTATTTAGAAGTTAGCCTATGAAAAGTACAAAATAAAGGATTTTCAACTGAGTACGTATTCGACGGAGTTTGTCCACCGCATAACGTCAACGGGACGTTAACGAGAAACGAGATTTATTCGAGCCGAGCGTGACGTCCCGTCGACGGTGACGGCACGGCGTGCGGTGGACACAGTAAGTTAGTGTATCGCTACTTCGGCGCCGTCACCTCGCTTTTTTTTGACGTGGCGGTGGACAAACGGTATATGTAGGTAGCTCATACCATATATGCTCATATAATTAGGCCTCCTCTCTGTGAGAGGGAGTAGGCCGTAATCCAACATGCGGGCCCAGTGCGAGATGGTAGCCGTCACAATTCTTAGAATTTTTGGTTCTAGGTCATGCCAGTTTCCCCACGATTTTTTCCTTCACCGTTTTTAGAACTGTGGTGATGAAACTATTTGCACAAAGTAAAGCGCCTGTCAGGGTTTGTACTCACGACCTATAAACCCGTAAATCGCGGCACTTACCACCTGGGCCACCACTGCTCTGTAAGAGTATTAAGTTATCATAAAGAACAGAACAAAATCATCATCAGCATCACGTCATCGAATAGATGCATAATATGCTCTTATCATTTTACATAACATCATGCCTCATGTTCCCGAAGGGTTAGGCAGACGTGTAAATATACTGTAAAACTTATAATAGTTGCAGTAAATTGATAACAAACATATTTCGGTATTGTTACAGATGGAGGCAAAAGTGAAGGAAGAGGTGCCCGACAAAGACTACACTCAGCCGACCAGTACAGAGAGGAGGAAATGTAAGTCAAGAGTTCAAGAACTAGTTGTTTAACTAACTGTAAGCTGTGCTCATGTTTAGGGTTCTTCAGGTTGCGTGGTAGGCTAACCTTAGCTTTATCGGTTTACTGTTTCGATTATTGCAGTTACAGAGACCCGTAAGCCGTAGTTTTATTTAAATCTATTTCGGTAATCTATTATTGTCTTAATTAAATGGTTATGCCTACGAAGGATAGTGGCGCCCAACGTGGGCTTACCCGAAGGACTGTGGCGCCCAACGTGGGCTCACCCAAAGACCCTTCCAAGTGTTGATATTATTAATGTATTGTTCAGTAATACTTACTACCGCTATATACTTCTACTAGTATTATAAAGATTCTCCTTAATAACATAACATAACACCACGCCTTGTTTCTACGAAGGGTTAGGCAGAGGCGAACCTATGGTATACCCACCTCTCGCCAGTTAAGTCCCATGTAATAGAGGGCAAGCCCACTGTCATCAACCCGGCACAAATCCAGACTCTGGGCTGCTACTGATAAATTCCAGATGGAAAAACCCAATAACACTTTGTCCTACCTGGGAATCGAATCTAAGACCTTAGCGCGCCTCAATAATAATAGATTAGGAAGGCACACAAGGCGCGTTGGGTGCCATATTGGCTTTCAAATGGCGGCCCCATATTGGGCGCCATATTGGCCGTCAAATGACGGCCCTATGTTGGGCGCCATACTGGCGGTCAAACGGCGGCCCCATGTTGGGCGCCAACTAGACAGTTTAAGCTCAGCCCTTTTCCGGGTATCACATTAATTAGTATTACAAGGTCTATAGTATGTAGGTATAATTATATTAGTTTGATGTACAATAATTAGTGAGAACAGATACAAGAGAAAAAAGCAACCAAAAATGCACAACGCATTTCAAATCGTGTAACACTGACCGACTCCTAAATATTAATTAGCCTTTAGTGTGACGCTCCCTTGAAGAAGCTTGTGAGGCTTCTATCATCATCATCTGCGTAGCCTTTTTCACAATTAAGTTAGGGTCAACTTCCAGTCTAACCAGATGCAATTGAATATTTTTATTGTATTTTACATGAAGCGACTGTCTATTTTACCTCCACAACCCAGTTACTGAGCGGAATCTGGGTAAAACTGGTTGTCGGACTTTCGGGCATCTGACTACCCGTCACAAAGATCTACAAATCGACTTCTATATTCTGATTCAATACAACAAACAACATTAGCCTACAAATAACACTTATATCAAAGCTGTTCTACCCATTTACAGTAATATTGGTCCTATATACAACAAAAACGCATTATTCTATCAGCACGTGGTGTGGGAGCGCACAACTGTTCCCGATCATAATCTAGCGACGGTGGCGCGAAGCACGGACCGAATACAGTATACGATGATGTGTAGTAGCTAGAAGTGGCAGTAGCTGGCTGGTGATACTGGTGAGCATACTTGTAAGGATAGGCCGAGCGTACTTGCAAAAAGCGGGCGACGGGCGACAATTAAAACAGCTAGCAAAGCGATAAAATGATTAACGGATCGGCAAGTTCTGTAGCGGGGATGACTATACAGAATTTACCGGACGTACATTGTTACCTTCTCAAGTATCCTCACTCGTTCAATGTTTCTCTTAACACCCTATGTAACTTGACATACTTACCTAAGCTTGACAGCCTGTTGTTGTTTCAGCTATTCTCGACACTTAAACCAAACAAAAATGCCTAATCTAGGTTTTCGGGTTCAACAGCAGCAATTGCATAGTTTATTATTTTTTTCGGATTTAAATCTGCTAAATAAATACAATAGATAAAATAGCGCACTCGGTCGAGTGATGTAGTTATGAAAGTATTAGGTAAAAAAAAATATTTTTACATTTTTCATTAATCAATCACATATATTCAAAGCACACACAATTCAAACACTTTAAATACAACCTAATGTTATACCTGTAATATTTTCAAACAATAATCACGTAACATGGCGCGGCAACAACTGAGAGTAGTTCATGTACCGTGGGAGAGTGGGCACCTGCGCAATGATCATAATCTAGCGATGGAAGCTCGCGGCACGAACCGAATACACTGATGGATGCAAGGACGTAAGGAGACTAGATAGAACAAATTAATTCAAACGTAAGTCCATTGGGGATTCCTTTTAATGACTGATGTAATCGTGCAAAAACAGTGACACAGGGATTAACGTAAATAGCGCTGCCATATTGGGTGTGAAGCATCTCAAGTAATTAATCAATAATAATCAAATATAATAGGCAACAACTAACAATTTATTTCTAAAATAAACGACAAGATAGAAACTGAAGCCGATGGCAAGGATAAAGTCGAATGAATATACTAGTCGCGATCTACAGAGTTTTCATCTAGGACTTTTATTTTTCTTCACCTTTTCAGCTGTAATTTATGTTCTAACTACACTTGAAAGTGGTTTAGTTCTAAGTAAGACTGCAGGCTGCGTCAATCAAATCTCCCCCTCTAACCTTCACCGATCTGTAATCATGTCCCAAAAAAAGTAAAATATAAAACGTTATTTCTTTGTAGCCAGTTCCAGTACCTCTCTATATCGTTGTCAGCGACGGCTGGTGTAAAAGCATTGTATTTGCCGAGTCCTAACGTTTAAATTTGAACATTTGCACCGCCACGCCGCCGCCGCTTGTGATTCCTAAGTATTTTTCACAGAACTGTTTACTGTTTACCCTGTTCTCGCTTAGATATTTATGTTTTAAAACCGTTTGCTGAAGAAATCAAAGAAAAGAATTTATTTTAAAAGGGAATCCGTTTTTTTTCCGGAAAAAAACAGTATTGGCGGAGTTAATAAGGGTTTGTCCTATACTTAACAAGTTCTGCAGCCAAGTAGTATTGCTGTATTAGAATGTTTGTGGGTGCTGGATAACTTACAGGCACACTGTACGGAGTTTACAACTTTGTCTCTAACGTTGTCAATCCATCTACAACGAAAAAAAGCTGTTCAGCTGTTCCCTACATTTGTGTTCACTTAAATCGACAAAATGTATGGAACAGCTGATTTTTTTTCGCGATTTCAATGTTGGTTCCATAGTAAAAGTTGTTCAAAATGATGAGTACAATGACCCCTTTTCAGGCTTAGCATAAAGAAAAAATTACGTTGTACAATTGCTTGGTCGTGCTTCATTTTCTGTCTGGGGACACAGTATCTAAGTGTAGCCTCTATATCTTTACCAAACATTCATGTTTAAAAAAAATGTTACCTGATAGTACCTTGACAGACTGGCCGGAAAAGGCCGGGGACAAGGATGAATGGAAAAGTAGGAGGAGCCTTTGCCCAGTAGTAGTAGTTAAGGTAGGATTTTTCTGACCCCCTGGCTACTAAATATTCTACCGCAGCATTAGCTTCCGTTTCAAATGAATCAAAGAACAATGTCCTGACATACGAATAGGTCAACTCACTTCCACAAAACGGGTCTACTTAGTTAGAACATTTCACTAAAACGGCACCGATTCCCCACGACAGCCGCCGCCCGCGCACCTGCCGGCTCCCACATCACTCATTCATGGTGTTTACCGAGCCGCCCACTTCTGGTCATCGGTTACCTACAACTGATTGTCCTAGTATTATGGGGGCAGGGACGGACTAGCTTATAAGTGGACAAACGATAAAACCAACGAACTGAAATGTGGGTGTACTATATGTAGGTACATCTCTGCCCAACGCTTAGGGGATTATTAAAATCAAAAGTCATTTATTCAAACTAGGCTGAGAAACAGCACTTTTTTATCGTCACCGAGGGTTAAGGCGGGGGGTACTAATCATAGAAATATTATATCTATGGTACTAATAGTACACCCGATCACCGATGCAATCAACCGGGCATAAATTTATAAACACTTTGCCAGACCTAGGAATCGAAGCCCATTAGCACTTCCGCTCACTAAGCCAAAAATGCAGTTATTGTATGCTTAGTTTTTCAATTTAAATATCAGCTTTAAAGTATACCGTCAAGTCCAGTCACCATTGTCAATCGGTGTCAGTAATAAATGATGAAGAGGCCGTCCCGCCCCGCCCCTCACCCTCCTACTGTCTAGGAGTGAAGTAGGCTTCATCGCTGCGTCTATTATTATCGCCAACAAGGCTGTAATTTATTTTACATTTTTCATAACATAGCGTTTAGCTTTGTTTGAACAGTAATTGTTTAAACTACAGCTAAAGTACTATGTTTCTCTTTTACTACTTAAATTGTATTCTTTTTCGGTTAGAACTCAATTCTTTGAGATTAACCTCTTAAAAACCGAGCCAAAATCTATATTAGTTCTGTTATCGCAACTGTTGAGTTACTCTTCTTCAATTAAAAGCTATTACTCAATCAACATCTTTGATTACATTGCTATTGTATCAAAAATCGTCCATGATATATCGTCATTCATATGTTTCTTTTATTATTGTTTCCGCTGCTTACATAGCCTTCCGCTGATCCTTGTGTGCTGGCTCTTCTGGACTATCTCCCATTAACATTTCGAAGAAATCATCACTAAACTAAAGGATTTCTTAAGCCTGTATCTTCTACGACGTGACTCCCGTCTTACGATACTTAGATAGCCTTAATTTGTGTAACAACATCATTTAAAAGTATTACGTGACACAGCGGAATTCTCCAGTCTCCTATATGAAGTTCATACACAACTATACTATCCCCCCGTGTAGGCAGATCATCGCAATAGCCAGTGACAGCATGATAGGTAGCCCTTGGCGCCGAGTCGAGGGCTCTTCCCTCGAGTGACGTGCTGTGGAGCCCTAGCGATGATTTGTGGACTACGGATTTATTGGGGTCGTATGGTGCGTACCTTGCTCATATGTGTAGGGACCAACAGGACTTGGTATCAAGGCTAATTGGTATATTCTAAACATAATTGTGGCGAAATTACTGATTTTAAGTGGTAAATCTGGCCAACGACAACAACCGCAATTCCTCATAGGACACTTCCATCTACGGACGGCCGGCCGAACGGACACGGAAGCTTAGTAATAGGGTTCCGTTTGGCACGCTTCGTGTACCTACGGAACCCTAAAAACGATTTAGCTACTTCAGACGGACACTTTCGTTAAGCCGTTGGTCCCGGCTGACATTTGTGGATTTTTGACAGTCGTTACGAGTCGTCAGAAGCCCGAAAGTCTGACAACCAGTCTAACCAAGGGGTATCGTATTACCCAGTTGCTGGGTTGTGGAGGTCTGATAGGCAGTCGCTCCATGTAAAATACTGGTATTCAGCTGCATCCGGTTAGATTGGAAGCCGACCCCAACATAGTTGGGAAAAGGCTAGGCAGACTGATTGAGACGGACACTTTCTCTGCTCTATTAATTGTGTATTCAAATATCCTACAGAATACAGTAGCTAGTCAATAACTCCCTGCATTCTGTAGTAGTTATTATTTATGCTGTATATCTGTGGTATAGCCTTTAATTAATTAGAATTCATTCTGTTGTAGGCATGAACTATCTCTGCCATCTGGGGTAGGTCTCAGATGTATAGTTCACTCCATCTATAATATTGTTCATTACGGCTTACTGGCGAATAATAATAAATTAGGAAATAAGCATATAGGTTACTGGCTCGTTGGTCTTGTGGTCGCAAGCGCTGCTGTTGAGCACGAGGTCCTAGGTTCTATTCCCAGGTCGTGCGAAGTGGTATTTGGGTTTTCTATTAGGAATTCTCAGTCGCCCGTAGTCTGGATTTCTGCAGGTCGATGGCGATAGGCTCGCCCCCTTTTAAATGGGACTTAAACATATAACTGGCGAAATGTAGGTGTAATATGGTATACTGCCTAACCCGTTGTGGAAAATAGGCATGGTGTTATGTTATGTATGTAGTTACCTATATATCTATTATATTATGTTGTGGGGTAACTATGGAGAAGCCACACTCCTCTTTTGAGGCCCAATACCTAAGTGTCTGAAGCTTTCAATAATTTCTGTTTTTTTATTTATATTGGCTGGATCGGAGACTGCGAAGCAGGCCCGAAATGTCTGGTTTTTTTTTCAGGTCTTCTCAGCAAAAAGCTGCTAATTTTACTTAACCCTTTTTTACCCAGTCTCAAGCTCACAAAACATTTTAAATCGTCAACATTTTCCCAATTCTTTCTACAAAAATCCTAAGTACAAAATAACGAGTTAGTTGTTAGTGGCACAGTCCGCACACAATGTTGTAACAGTAGTAATGTCGCATCTGATATTAGCCGTAATTGCGTGGCAGCGGCGAGATGAAAGCCGCGCCCCGGGCGAGGTGTCGCCTGTCACTACCAACACGAGCTGCTAGGGATGGGGCGGTGTCGATTAGAAAAGGTTTTCAAATATCGACTACAATGTTGATGGTTTATTATTTATTTACCTTTGAGAGTTTTCGATAGGTATTTCAAAAACTTTCAAACCGAGAGACTTGTTGCGAGCTGCTTTACTACTGAAGAGTGTTGCTTCTGATGGGGAAAACTCTTCCCTGCCAGAGCTTGCAGAGTGAATAATAAAAAATATCGACATTTACTTTGAGTAGAAAGACATTTTGTTTTGTAGGAAAAGATATTATTAATAACATTTCCTTTTATTTTGGTCAGAATAATGTTGCAACAGTGGCAAGTAGGAAAGTTAAAGATCTATCTATCAGCACGAGGCAAATGAAGGTGTAGTTTGTGGAGCACGCACTACAAACTTCCAGTAACTGTCCAATTATGGCATGACACAATTACCATGTTCAAATCAATCAAAACAAAAATAATTTATTCAAATAATGAGAATCAGCACTTTTCGTTTAGCAAATTAAAATTTTCGCAAATTACATATGACGGTCCTCCAAAAAGCCAGCCCTTCACAACGACTAGTTTTTTAACTGACAAGTAGTGGATCAATAAAATCACTGATGTCTAAGATACAGGGATACCTAGTTTGGAGATCAGGTTTTCAACGGATTGTGCATAGCTTAAGCCACTCAGTTTAATTGAACTTTGTACTAGTATGTAGGCTTTTCTTCAATAAACATTTTTTGATTTTGATTTGAAACTTCCCAGAAACACATCGGTCTGTTAAATTAAAAGAACTTGATTCTATACAATAGAATGCGAAGTTTTTATTATTTTAACCGACTGTCAGCATTGACAAAACTCAAGCATTAATAAAACGTAAACAAAACTGAATAAGTAAAAGCCTCCAGGCATAAAGCACACACCACTGAAATTGCTTTACTGAAACCCCAGACAATCAGCGTGGGATTAAAGATAAATTCAAGTATCGACATCTCATCAGCGGTGTCCCCTCCCTAGCCGTGCGCTGAGGGCGCGTGTCCGTGGCACGCGGGCCGCACTTGGCACACCACTAGGTTTTCACTAAACTTTTATTTATTCTGTCAGCCGCACACAACCGCCATTTTTATATTTCTATATTACTTACGGATTCGTTTATATTTATAATAACGACGTATTTTGATATTCTTTGTAATTATACTGTGTTTTGTGACTTGCCCGAACAACGCTAGATACATACAGTTTTGTACAACAATAAAATACCAACGTACGGTTTGGAGGGTATATTTAGAATTCTATTAGGTACTGAAAATTCATTGTAATATTTAGATCTATGAAAGTGGTATTCTCTAGTATCGACTTGGTACTTAATGATTAGTAATAAAGTAAACAGTTATTTTTCTGTTTGATAAAGTAACTACTTCAGGCGAGAAGCTCGTGGCTAAGTAATAACAGCCGCACGGGTCGTTCCATCAGGTAAAGCTATGCTTGCCGGGGTTGGTACGTGTATGGGTGACCATCTTTACATACCGAGACTCCTCCTCGCCTGCGTGCCTGCGTGCCTCGGAAAGCACGTAAAGCCGTTGGTCCTGGCTGTCATTCGTGGATCTTTGACAGTCGTTATGGGTCGTCCGTAGCCCGAAAGTACACCATAAGCTACCCTAAGTAAAACCTCCCGTACTTAACGGCTAATAGGCTGCATGCTGGGCTATATTTAAAAGATCGATAGTGTGCGGCCATTAAAATTGAGCTTTTATGACTTGCACTAGCACATAATTTTAGTCATGAAATCGAGCATGAAATGTGAGAGGAGCTCACATGCTAAGCAGTAAATATATGGGTAGGTATTCCTAATGCAAAAGTACCTAATCCGGACAAAAGTTTTAGGACCAAACAGGTAGAAAAAAAACAGGTATAAAAATTGCTTTGATTTCAGATTCTCCTCAAATTTAAGATTTCCCTTAAAATTCTAGTTCTACTTATTACTTATAAGTATTATGATTATCATGAGCAGCATTCCCTAAATAGAAATATTTTAAATCGATCAATTATGAAAATAATTAAGTCAAATTCTTTATTGCATTCATGTGTACATCAGCTGTTACAAGTATATAAAGTAAGATCCAACATGAAACCCGGTTAGGGCACGGCTAAGTTCATATGATATATACAAAGACCATCTTATACTATAATTTAATAAAATCAAATAAATATAAATCTTAAATGATGTAAAAGATGACAGAACAATCATGGCCTGCACCAATTTTCCATTACGAAAAATATCGTCCACACAACATTTTCGCGCCACAATTTTGGCGCGCACCGCCATGTTGATGGCCGCGCACGTACCATAGAGTATTGGCGCCTGTGTAAACTCTATGATGAGCTACGTGCGCGGGCATAGAGCAGCGCTGTTTATTCCGATATTGGATGTAAAATTGAATAAGGTTAGTAGGCTTAAACACCTGGTTTATTTTGTCAATATTTTGAATCTCAATAAAAATTAATTGGAAAGTTTGTGGGATTAAAAAGTGTCTAACTATAAATACAAATTCCATAACATACAGAGCTGCACGCCTACCTAGTATTTTTTTTGTTATTTCACTCTCATGGGCTTTGGAATATTCATAAAAATATTTGAGGTCATAAACATTTTTGATTTGAGGTCACTAATACCTAACTATAAGGTAATTGTATGTAATGTTATTTAAGACCAACCGAGGTGTAAGATTGTATCGTTGTCACAACATAAATTGGTAACTATTTACAAACGAAGACGTCGACCATTACTTAGATAGGCTGTTAAGTGTTAACTCTAAATGCAACTGGCATTTTAGTTTATGTACAAAGGGACAAAATTATATATAAAGGAAGGGCTCATAGGGCGTCAAAAAATTCTTCCGCAAATGCAACTAACTTATCACTTAGGCAGAAACTTTGCTCTCAGGTTACTACTAAGCTAAAACTTAATTGGAAGTCCTGTTACTGTCGCCTCGTCGCGGCCATTCTATCAACTTGCATTGCCCGTCGTTGCCTGATCAGCTATAAAGTAGGCAACTGTTCAAACTGCGACCGGCCCCGGCGTGACGACGCATACCATTATGTACCCGTCATGCGCTGTGCTTGTGTGCAAGCAGAAATGATTGGGATTTTTTGTTTATGTAAAAACTTTTCGTAGCGTTCGGTCACTGAGAAAGATTGCTAATTTAAAAAAAAACTGTTTATCGTTATACGTCATTATGGTTCGATGATTGATCTACGTAAGATATAATGACCAAACCATAAATGTGAAAAAAGTATGAATCTGAAAGCAAAAAATAGTATCTAGGCAGGAAAATGTCAGATTATGATGGCTGTGCAATTCGCCCACAGTAGGTACTTGCATGGTATTGCTCGTTTGGTACAGTGTACATAATAAACATAATGTTTCTCTTGTTGCAGCTACCACAACCGCCAAAGAGCACAGATCTCCCGAGCAGGAGGAGCAGCGCTCGTCTCCCACTCCTGGCCCACCCAGCCCGCTGAACAACGGCACTGCTGGTAGGTAACTGTACCCACTCTGTTAACGTATGCAGATGAATAGGCAACTCCTAAAAATATAAATTAGGTAATTAGAAATTCTATGAAATGGGAAGTATGGAAGAAAAAGATATTTCTTCGGTCATATTCAGTGATCGGAAAAAAGTGAGCTAAAATACCTAAAGTTCGAAAAAGAACAGAGACATAGTGGAGACGCCTTACGACAAAATAATGTTTGACAAATCAATTATTAAAGCTGGTATGTAAATTACATGAGCTTCCGCGCTTACTTATATCGTTCAAAAGAAGGAGATTAACTTTATTTTTTGAAAACAATAAATCATGCATACTGTTTATTAAAATAGAAACAGGAAATGAATTCGATAGTTGTTTTACTTTTATATTATTTTAATTATAATTTTGGTTGTTGTTGTGATGTCCCGAAACCCCGACATTAGTCCCGAAAAAATATTTTAGTCGTAAGGAAGTCTCCACTTTTTGTCTCTGTTCTTTGAACTTTAGGTTGATTAGCTCACCCTTTTCCGATCACTGGTCATAATATCTAGTATGCATAAAATCTAGACCTAGATCTATGTATGTTGGTATCTATCTATATGGTGTGCCCAGATTTAACACAAACTTGCCTTAGTAAAACCTAGGATGTTGAAGACTAAACGCTTTAAATTTCTCCATCCAGCAGCTTTATCATCAACGGAGTCACTATCCCCGCCTCTAGCTGAAGGTTCCCGCTCCGCACCAGCGCTGCAGCGGTTACGCAAGTTTCTGTCCGCGCTGCAGCAGTTTGCTACCGATGTGGGAGCCGATACTGGAGACAGGGTGCGGCAACTGATTCACAACCTTGTTGTAAGTCACATACATTTTACACACATTACATTATTACATAACAAGATTTATCTTTAGACTAGGGAGCCATTTTTGAATTTCGTACTTTATTCCGACTACATACACACAACTTTGTACCAGTTGTCAGTTTTGTTTAAAGAACTGTATGTCAGTCACAGTATGTACGTTACAAAAACTGGCTCGAGAGACGGTTTAAACCTAAACCACAAAAATCCAACACAAAAGAAAAACCTTGTTTTGTAATACGAGTAGGTTACTTATAGAACTTACATCAGAAAATAATTCACTGTTGTCTCACCTATTGTTTCTTCCCTACAGTCTGGCACACTGAACATCGAAGAGTTCCAGGCTGGTGTACAGGAGTGCACCAACTACCCCCTGCGCGCCTCCGTTCCAGGGTTCCTGAGAGCACTGCTACCGCTTGCTCAGAGGGACCTGCATGCTAGGGCTAGGAGAGCTAAACAGGTAAACACAAACAAAACATCAATTAAAATATGACAGATCTAAATTCTACTTCCATGTTAGATTTTACTTAGATATTTCATAATTATGCAATACTCGCTGTATTGTGAAGTAGACCTAGCTATGAATAATTTCAATAATTTAATTTGTCATTTCAAAATGAAGATGGATGGAGATGAACGATTCAAGGCAATAATATTAATGGTCGACATTTGCCTAGTCACTTGGCACCTTTCAACATGGCAGTAGCTACGCTGATTCTGCTGCCTTCACTACTATTAATATAAACCTCTATAAAACGGCTTTTATGGAACCAGGTCAGAAATAAAGAAAACGCTTCAGCTACTGAAGAACAAACATCTAACACCAACGTTTTCTCTTACAGACGCCACTGCAGTACATCAGATCACATGAACACTTAATCCTGGAGTCAGGAGGCGACAGCAGCGATATCTTCGCGCCTCATCCACCCGGAGCTGCGGCAGAGACCGGCGTCAAACGACGAGCCAGTGACCCGTAAGTGATATGCATTGTAAAGGCATCTCCAAGAAATAAGGAAGTCTGGAATTTTGACAGCGTACTATTCTGAAGAAACCGTAAATTCCTATAGACCCAAAAAAAGTCATATGACATACCCCAACCCACACTGGGTCCGCGTGGTGGAAGTACTGTATCCACTATCATACACAAACAGGAGGCCTGGGTCTTAGCAGTCGGAACATCATAGGGTGATTATGATGCGAATCTTGTCTTCTGTTGTGCGAATAGCTCATAGTAACGTCGCGGTGAAAATATTAGCATTCAACTAAGTTGAAGGTATAGCTTTCTTCCTAGCATACGCCCCACATACTTACATCATAACCAAGGTTCGGAACTGGTTAAAAACAATCCGGATAATACCGTTTTATTTCGGTTTTTGCTCCGAACTTTTCTTAAGAACGTTATCGTTTTAAGAACTCTATCTTGATCTAAACTAACTTGTTTACCCGACGAGTGGCGTGTCGGTAAACGCGTTGCAACCTTTTGACTACTTTTGAGAATGCCTACTTCTGAGGAAGCCACGCTGAATAAAAACTGAAGTATAAACCGGTGCTTTTTGCTCTAAACCGTTTAATCGGGAAAACCTTTATGTAAAGACTGCTCCAAAACCGGTTTTTCTAACGATACCAAAATGTACATAAAGGTTTTGCGTAAAGTAAATAATAACGGTTTAAAAATTTAACAAGTATTTAACAGGCTTGCTCGTAGCTTTCATTATGCAGTACTGGTGTGAAGCCAACGGCAAATTATTCTATCACAATTTCCACACAGCATCACAAACCACCCGTCATCCGTCATCCAAAACTATCAACAATTAATTACTAACAAAATGTATTCCGCCATTCTGACCAAAAATTGATTAACTAGTGAAAACCGAAACAATATGAATGGTACTATCAATAATGTCCGTCAGATCCAGGTGAATGGTCCGGACAGGTAATTTGTACCCCCTCCCCCCACTCCGGAGTACAGGGTTGCTACACTTGCTGCTTGATAGTGTTGCTATGTGTAAATTGTGGGAACGAGGGATGTACGGCTGTGCGATTTTTATGGCTGTGCGAAAAATAGGGGTGTTGTTGGACTGTTTTACTCGACTGCGACAGAACCCAAGAAAGGGTAATGTTTAATAGTTTTTCTGTTAAAATTTATTTAAATTGAATCGGTGGTTCTGACATGGACGATGTCATCATTGGAAAGGTTGCTTAGTTTAACTGATAAGATGTTTCGCATTCTACTAAGAAAAATGTCGCGGTGGGTCGAAATTGGCAAAATACTACATAATACCGGCGCCAGACACAGCAACACACGTTTGAACACTTGTTTGAACACACGTGACGCTCGGGTGTTTGGGTATTTGATCAAAGTTTGATCTCGCATTTATTACCGTACCTCACAAGTGTTCAAATAAGTGTTTGTAGTCGGGGTGGGTTGGATGAATAGAAAAATGCTTCCTAGATGGTTTTATCATTTTATTCTCCCTCACAAGCCGCAGTCGGGCCTCTTGACAAGCCTGTCTGTCTGTGTGAGCTCTCCACCGACGGAGGAGTTCGTACACCGACGCGACGGCTATATGTTCAAATATGTGACTGTGTCCATCGCCGGCTTAATAGTTAGATATCTGAAGAATATGACAAATAAACAGCTACAGCTTAATTAATTCTTCTTAATTCTACTAAGCCATTATTTTTATCGGCGGCATAATAGTGAAAAAAAAAACAACAAAACAGAAAACCTGTCACGTCTAACCACCACGGGTGCCATGGTTACGTTGAATTATTATTATTGCACAATTTGGCAGGCTGCTGCGACCGCCAGCTTTAAATACTGCCTACCCCAATTCGTTAGAGCCACGTATGAGCTTTATTTATCGCAACAGGCCGCGCCTCGTGCGTTTGCCAAGTTATAAAGTAAATTTTTAGCATATGGCATTGTTTATGAAGCGTGTAGCTTAGGCTGTGGCGCTGGCATTACTTAGGAGGCAAATAACAGCACTGGAGTGTAATTTTAAGCTAAAATACTTAACAAGCTGTTAACGTTAGTTATGTTTGAAGCTGTTAGCAAAATGTTTAGCTGTTGTACTTTACAATACACAAATTGCCAATCCAATGAGTATCAAAAACGTGTAGGTATTTGAAGCTCGAATGTGTGGAAAATAGTTTCAATAATATAATTCGCATTTTCAAGTCAATGTTAACACGTAAAAATCATAATTACATTAACGAGGTAAAACGCCTGCCCGATTAGTGTTAGCAATTTGTGTGATTAGGAGTTTGCTATTACGTTACCAGCAGGCGCCTGACGGTTAATAGCGCGCGCAGATGTCTCTGATCGGCTGTTTCATTATCACAGGTTGTGTGTTATGGAACGGTATTGCTAACGAGGTTTAAGAAGTTTGGTAAAGGGGTAAGCAGAAGTGTTGCGAAAGTTTTCCTGGGTAAAAAAAGTAAGTACGAATAAATAGTTACTAGTTAAATGGGAAAAAAAATCGCCGGTCAGTTCTTTTTATGAATTAAAAGATCAGAGACCAAATGAATCAGGTTTATTTAAAAACATAACCTCCTGTAACTGAAATAAACTGTTGCAATATTAATTTGGAAGTCAGAGAAAACAGCGGCAATATTACGGCAATACGAAAAAACTTAAAAGCATCAAACCATTTTAATTATTCTCACAACTGTGTACCAGCAACAGAGTACTTAACAACAAACAGCAACAATAAGCAATAATTTGTAAGAAAAAGTATTAAATTTATCCCATATTTATTAATAGGTTGAAATTCTTGAATAAACAGAAAGTTTTCAAGTTCAAGCTGGCGCCTGCCATAGTGGCGTTAGCAGCAGCTGGCATAAGTTTGATTGTCGACTAATTGCTAGCAGTAAACAGTCAGGCGTTAGTTCGAGCCGCGGGAACACATGTTGCGTACAAAATTACTGTTTGTTGAACTTTTGATATATGGCTAGCTGGTAATTGTAGTTTGGAAAGATGTGCTAGGTGGGTTAGTCGTTGATTTGATTGGAGTAATTGTCGGAGATTGGATTTCAGAACATTTTGCTAGCTTCTTCTTTAAAAGATCTGGAAAAAAAAACATCCAGTACTTTCGTTCAAATTCTTTCAGACTATTTTTCATTATTTTCATTAGTAGCCGTATTATTACTTAGTTACTTACCTACCTACCTAACGTAGGTATCATGTTTGATCTATCAAAACTGTACCTTTGGAATAAACTAGAGCTGCAAGAAATCGAATTCACTCAAATATAACCATGTATAAAGATAAAAAAACATTTGTTGTTAATAGAAACTTTCAAACTCTATTCTATCCCTCCTGCCTTCCATTATTACCGAATCAATTAACCCTCCTATTTTAATTAGCTCCTGATAATTCCGCATAATTAATATTGCTTATTAGTGCAATGAATAAAGCCAAAAACTGGTAGGCGTGGGTTATAGATCACTAGTAGTGTGCAGACGACAGTGCTGCGACACGGCCGTGCGAATCAAACGCTGGTGCGGCCCCAGCGGGGCTGTGAGGCATAAGCGGTAGCGGGTATATGCAACTAACATTTTCTTTTTTCTTAAAGAAGAAAACAAATTCTATTATGTAGTGTATTAAGTAACTATGTAGGTATTACTTGTTAGTTTCTGGTTCTTTATAAAAATTAAAAACAAAATTGCTATGAACTTTTGTACCACCAATTATATCTTATCAAGCGTTGACTAATATTGGTTTCGCGGCACCCTTAAGTACACAATTAATTAACAAAGGTACTCACCTTTGTTAATTAATTGTGTACTTATTTATTTTGTAAGAAAAACTTAAATATTTGAATCAATTGAAATATGTGAAGCAAAATGAATAAACTTTCCACGGATACAATTAAATATCTACAATTTAAAAAGAAGAACAAATTACCAATTTGCTCAACAATTAATTTCCCTAACTTGTGTTAGGGAGTACTTATCTTCAACCTCGAATAATTTCCAAAGAAAACAGCCTACTTAAGCAGTAACTTAGAACTCAAACTTCACAAACTCGCTCCCGCTTCCTACCCTTCCACACAACACAGGGTGTCAGGCAGGCGGGGCGTCTCTTGTTCCGATTATTATTTATTGCATCGATTGCATTGCGCGGCTAGTTCGCTTGTTTGCCGTCCGGAGCACGCGCGGCCCAAGTTATGGAGCAATGGTGTGAGGAGTATTGGAAAATATAGAGCGGATTTGTATTCATTCATTTGAATAGAATAGGTATTAATTTAAAGAATTGTTAACAAACATATTATGTTGTTAACGAAAAGTCTGATAAGCATACATGTGTTGTGTAGGTAAGATTTGTTCGATTAATTCTACCTATAACTAAATTTCTGGAGATACCACGTCGTGGTTGACCTCAGTTCGTAAAAATAGCATTCTTGAAATCTTTGTTGGAAACATGTACTAGCAGAAATACTTATGGGTAGGTAGTTGATGGTTTAATGTTATCAGGAATCAGTGCAGCTGTTGGCAGTAAAAAAAGTAATATTTGCTAGAAACAAAACATGCCTTATATCCATTTCTAAAGGCTTTTTTTTCTATAAGCATCCGCAATTTTTTTACTAGCTCAGATTCTCTCTCACCTTTGAAAGTTAAAAAATCGCGTCCGCTTATAACTCGCGTCATCAACTAATTTATGAAAGGCCTCGTTTGTTCCAAGTTTTGTATTGTCTTTATTTTCTAGTTCATTCGCTCGCATTATTAATAATAGTCCATGATAATAGTATTGTTCGTTTTCTGGCTCATAGCGGCGCCGATACCAACTGTTTTGATTACTTTTATAATTAATTTGGTTAAAACAAAAGGCTGGTTGTTCGATTTCCTGGAACTGGATTTCAATTAATCGACCTTACCGTAACTATCGTAAGCTTTTTAAACCAGTAGGTACCAAGATTTGTTTTTCAAAGTAGCTTTCAGTATTTATAGTAGACATACTTAGGTCATCTCTCACATGAGCGATACATTTTATCCCGGTAGTATAAACTCAAACTCAAACTCAAAACATTTATTTCAAATAAACCAATTACAGGTACTTTTCTTTTCTTTTTCCTTAAATAAAACGTTGCCCCACACTAGGAATTTCTTCCTGTATCGTGGGTGCGTTTACAAACATAGAAACTCACATACACTAACACCCAGACCTGGAACAACTACTTGCAGATCATACAAATATTTGTTCCGTGCGGGGATCGAACCCACGGCACGTTTGAATTGTTAAGGGGTCGGTCAGTCAGAAAGATGAAGCTAGTTGCCCATTCCAAAGCGTAGTAGGTTCCTATGGAGATGAACGGGCAAGAAACTTCACGGACACTCTTTTCAATCAGAATATTGTTACAATATATTGGTTACATAATTTATGTTCAAATTATACATGTGAATCCGAGTCCGTAATTAAACGATAAAAAAGAAACAAAACAATTCAAAAATTAAAATTAATTAAAATAAGCCGTGGCAGCTAAGAGATGACCCGTCCCTACTGACGGCGCCCGTTCACGAACATGAATGTTACATGTATACAAGATGGTATTCTGTTCACGACACCTTGTGTCTGTCTTATGGGATTCTTCTCTGGGGAGCCTGTGCGGACATTAATGCTAATCTTTGTTTTACAGAAAAGGGCTATTCGAGCCATTTACTAGGTCCAAGGGATTCCCTTCGAGAAAAATTCAGAGAAATAGATATTCTGACTGTAGCCTCACAATATATATTTGAAAACCTATTGTATGTACACAAAAATATATCTAATTTTAAGAAAATGTCCGATATTCATAGTTTAAATACCAGGAATAAACACAATCTTGCTGTACATCGCACTCGTCTCCACAGAGTAGGCAACTCGTTCATGGGTCAATGTATACGTTTTTATAACAAACTTCCCATTGACATTCGAAACTTACCCATTAAACGATTTAAAAGCTGCATTAAAACCAAACTTTGTAGAAAAGGGTACTATAAAATTTCAGATTATTTAGAAGACGAAAAAGCATGGGATTGAGCTGCTCGCTCTGCTAAGCATTGTAACATTTTGAATAATATGGAAAATCATCAAAGTATATCAACCAGTTTTATTTACAAATTGACATTATTGAATATTCTATACAAAATGACATGATTACTTTGTAAAGTATTTTATTATTGTGAATGTGAGGACTATGTGAATTTTTTTAATTTTTTTTTTTCGTTCTATGTTAATTTTATCAATGGTCTGGCAATTTGAGAATTTTATGCGGCCTACCCAAATGTCCTTTCTTTGGTATTGTTCCTCGAGTCGCTGAGCTCCTTAAGTTCTGAGTTGAGCTCCGCCATTACTGACAAATGCTTGCACTGACTTGACGGGTCCACTCAAATCTGTGTGGTTCTTTCCTCAAAAGACCATTTCAGACTCGAAATTACATGGTCCTCATATGGCTTGACCAAGATTATGTCTGGACTTTAAAAGAGACTGTGACCTCTGAGTTTGTTTCGGCCTTTCTTCTCAGAGTAGTCAGATAGGAAACGCCGACCTCATCCAGCTTATTAATATTTTTTTATAATATGACGTGTAAAAGTGATTCCAATATCCTATTTACAGAATAAACAATTTCATTTGGATTGGGTCTTTGGACGTGTAACAGGACGGTCGTGCCGGGACCGCTCTCGATGTGGCAAGCACGCCTCGCTTGCCGGTAATCGAACTCTGCAAAATCGGTTTTTTATCGGGTGGTGTGTGTTGTGTAATGTGTAGTTTCATGGTTTTTGTTTTTAATGATAGTTAGTTATTAAAGTGATGTTGGTGTTTTGTTCTGGTGGTGGTGGTGGTCGCCAAGTGCTCGTGCAGGCTAATCTGGCGAGATCTTTCCATATTACAGCGACTATTCCTCCTCTCTGTAAGATACACGCCATAATTCCGTCATTTTTAGTCACTACAGGTTTAATTGGCTAAATAATTTACCCAACTTTAAGACATAATGCGTGGGTGATAGTGTTCCAAAATCGTTATTGAGTTCAAGTGACCTTTTTTTTGTGAGTGGTGAGTGATGCTCTTACTGTCCTGGGCACGCATACCTAACGGCTTTGGAAGCAAAATTTCGCGCAGCCCCCTCGCCAGATGTGGGCGCCCGCGCCGACCCTTAGGACGCATAGCAATTGGTATTTTAACTTTTAAGATACTCACTATTTGGGTATATTATAGAATGCCACAACGGGGCAACTCAACAAATCTGCTGACAGTGAAAGTGTAAACTGTGGATTTTGTAAAATACGACATACCTACATTGATTTTTATTCACTCAAACTGCTGTCTGCAGGTTGATTGGTAGGTGCAATCCCTGAAAAGGGCTTATACCTACTCGAGCTAATCTAAAACAAATATGACGGGTGGTTATCAAGTTTTTACGCAAAGTTTACTCAACCCTGGGCGCTATTTTCATTTAAAAGAAAGGGGTCGCAACAAAAATCTGATGCTGCAATGTTATTGGTTGATGAGTTTGAGTTACATAGTGGCCGAACGCTGCAGAATAGTCCTTGTGGTATTAGGATGCGCGCCCGCCATATTACTATCGCGGAAAGCCATAAAAGGCGCTTGGCCGCTATAGAACCCGGGCGGTAACAGAGGTGGTCATCTTGTGCGCGGGATTTTGTTTTGAAAGTGGTTGGTTATGGGTTTCGGTGATGTAACTAAGAAAAAAAAATAAGAATTCGGGCGACGTCGGTCGGGATTTTTGGCGGGGTCTTATTAATTACTTATGCCGAAAGGGCTTCCAACTCAGAACTATATTATTTGCAATCGCATCAACCTGAGGTGAGCAGCGGCGAGCTACAGGTTGAACTTGTAGATACCGCGACGGAGCTGGACATAAACAACGAGGATCCAGCCGATCGCGACGCGAACACTGCCGCTGAAAACGCATTAGAACTAAAAAGAACAGAATCGAGAAAGCAGTTTAACCCCGCCAAAAGGTTCACAGGTGAAACTCAAGAGAATCATCATTAGAGACTTGATTAACCACGATAGGAAGAAACCAAGACAAATGAAAATGCATGAAATGTTAGACGTAGCCGTAACCTAACGCATCAAGAACCACAGGATGAGCTATCTCGCACATGTTCACAGACGCGGCAAACCACACCTATTATATGCAGCAATACAGTACAAGGCCAAATCCAAGAAAGTAGGCCGACCGATTTACACATGGAACGACAACCTAAAACAGGACACGGCGCGCTTCGACAAGGAAATCGACTTCTGGATGGACGCGGCTGAAGACCGAAACAAGATCAAGAACGCAGCCAGCGAAATATACAAGAAACCTGAAACGGACAGCAGCGAGTCCTCGGACGAAGACACAGAAAACAGCAAATTGTAGCATAACACAGCAAGGAGATAGAAAAGAGCCGAGAACGCAGCATATCTCAGCCAATGGATTCAACGGTGAAGATCGAACGGAGCCAACTGGCGGCGACGTTGTAAAAAGATGCCCATCCTTATATAAATATTACCCGTCTCTCCACTAGTCCATTGCTTACTCAAGGATGCATATCCGGTAGGCTCGCAATCCCCCCCTATCCCGACGGGCACAGTCTTCCCTACCATTACCCGCGCCCCCCGGTCTACTCTTTGATATGCAATGGACTCTGTAGCCCCATGAACCATGAGGCTCCAGGGGCTAGTGCAAATCCTGGGGTTCATTCGATTTATCGAGTCTGGTTAAGCCACGCTGGGGTCGGTGCATTTCATTCATTCATTCATTCATACAGAATAAACAATTTCATTTCATTTCATTTCATTTCATTTGTACAATTTCTAAGCAGTAACCTAACAAAAACTGGCCAAGTGCGAGTCGGACTCGCGCACGAAGGGTTCCGTACTATTATCTATAAAAATGGCAAAAAAATCACGTTTGTTGTATGGCAGCCCCCTTAAATATTTATTTTTTACTGTCTTTTAGTATTTGTTGTTATAGCGGCAACAGAAATAAATCATCTGTGAAAATTTCAACTGTCTAACTATCACGGTTCATGAGATACAGCCTGGTGACAGACGGACAGACAGACAGACAGACAGACAGACAGCGGAGTCTTAGTAATAGGGTCCCGTTTTACCCTTTGGGTACGGAACCCTAAAAAGTACTAGGCTTGCATGAATTCACGAAAGTATTTCAATCATTAGTATTATTACTACTTTCTCACATTGAAGAAGTGAAAAATCAAAATCAAAAATCAAATTGAGGCTTAGAATCAGCCCTTTTCGAACGCCAAAATTTCAAAAGACAGTCCCCGAAAACGCTCGCCCTTCACCACTTCTCAGAGCTTTAGCTGGGAAGAAGAAGTGGCGCAACAAACTGTCCAGCAGCACAGCTGTCTGTTCAGTTAGAGGAACTTGATTCTATAATTGAATCATTGTTTATATAGAATAAATACAGGCTTTAACAATAGACCTATCACATAGTCGTCAACAGCAAATTCTGTACATCAAACTATGTAACATTGCACAAAAATAATTGCTGGGAAACGACTTTTATTTTTGTACTTATACCCGTGCAACGTGCATGCAACCCGAGATACAGGGGTCTTTGGGGTACATTACCTACCAATTGGAACCGTGCACCTAGCTTCTGACGTTTCATAAGTGCCCATGCAGGTTTATCTAATCTAACTAATATTATAAACGCGAAAGTTTGTAAGTATGGATGGATGGATGTTAGTTACTCTTTCACGTAAAAACTACTGAATGGATTTGGAGGCAATTTGGCAAACGGACAGTTTATATCCTGGATTAACACATAGGATACTTTTTATCACGATATTCCCACGGGATCGAGACTTACGCGGGTGAAACCGCGAGGCGCAGCTAGTGTGAAATAAAATAATTTGAATTTGAACCCCCTTTCCCCCCAGGTTCTACGACCCTCCTCAAACGAACGGCTCGCACGAGGACTACCCCCCGCAGGCCAAGCGAGCGGCCTCGAGCCTGTTCCTGAACCCGTCGCCGTTCCTGTACCCGTTGCCTAGCAACGCCAGTCTGTTTGACTATGGACACCCGTACCATGCCTTCCACGGGAACCAAGAGGGAGGGTATGAGAGGAGAGATGGTGAGTCTGATTTGGATGCTTGTCTTCTTCTGCGACTTAGATTTCATGATTTGTCGAGACAGAGTTTTAAAACAAAAAATGAAAGTTAAAAAACTAAAACCGTCAACAAATATTTATTTTTTTAGTTCTTAACTTTGTCCTCTAGAGAGCGCCATTTAATTTGACGTCATAGCCTATAACCAGCGGACTATCAAGACGCTTCCAACGATACCTCATTTGTCAAATTTTGATGAGTAGTGTAGATGATAAATGAACATAAATATACCGGTCAAAATCATAAATTCATAACCTCCTTTTTGCTTCGGCCTAGTCGGGTAAAAATGCAGAATAACCCACTAGAGCAGTAGGTATGTATTACCTATACTGGCTTTAAGTAATCAACGCTCACGAAATTTGCCTAAAAAGACAACTTTTCTGTACAAGATTCGAACTCCAACCCGAAATTGTGTAGAGACACCGCTTTCGTTTCGTCATATTTTCATTCTGAAACCAATTTTCATTGTCAAACCTAGGAGGCATAACAGTCCGCGACGTGTCCTCAATGAACGCGCCGTTCTCGGAGCCCCGCGGCCTGGGGGCTGCGCCCTCCGGCCTGCTGAAGACGGACGACGAGTGGAAGAACATCAACACCATGCTGAACTGCATCCTCAGCATGGTGGAGAAGACGAAGAGGGCGCTGGCGATATTGCAGCAGAGAGGTAAGGAAAGAAAGAAGATGAACAATTGTGAGGTGCACGGTAGTGTGTTCAGACAAGTTAAGGCTAGTGCGTTTAGCCCAGCTAATGATCCAAGAAAAAAACAAGTTCTGTAGTTTGTTTTTTTTTAAATTAATGTATTTATTTATTTATTATTTATGTACACACAGTAAACTACAAAGAGATATGACATAATTATGATATGAGTACAAAGGTACTGCTTATTTCTTAAGAATTTTTTTCCAGCAGACCTGCGGAAGGAGAAATGAGAAAGAAATGTAGACAATAGTGTGTGAGAACAAGAAGAGAAAAACATGATTATGCGAAGTCTTAACTAAAATATTAAATATACCTACACATATACGCAAGAAAATTAACATATACTTAAATAAATATATAAAGCTTAAATATATAAACATAAATACACTATAGGTACCTATATAATTATATACTCATAGTTGGGAGGAAAGATAATGCTCTTTTACACGAAATTTAAATAAAGAAACAGTTTTCAGATCACGAATGCTAGGCTTTTCAGTAACGAAGTGGAATTTTAATCACGAAGTAGAAACAATGGATGACTAATTACTTACCTTCAGTTTTTTTATTTTGATTTTTTTACAGAGACAGTCGTTTAGTTTTAAATTAATATATGTGACTCTTTTCTTTAAGATTGGGATAAGTGGGAGGAGGGAAGGGAGGCTTTTGGTCGGCAGTGGGACACAAACGGCTGACAGTAATAATAATAATTTGTTGTTATTTAAGTTATCGTGTCTCTATAAAAACTCCACGTCCGCATTAAGACACACAGATTTCGTTTTATTGTAGTTAATAAGTCTCCTCCACTTATCAAACATTTTCTTTTTCGTGATCATAAATTCACACGTACTTTATTGTTTTAGGTGTTGAACCAACAGAGAGTAATGACATAAAGCGTGCTGCGAGCGAGATCATGGCGACCGCAGTCAGACAGACTGAAGAGAGAGTGGCCGAGGTGAGGAGACGAGCTGAGGATGCTGTCAACCAGGTAAACAATCAGTTTAGGTTTTCCTTTCCTTTTCAGATCGTTGAAGTTCTTAGACGAGTGATAGTGACAATTAGGAGACAATATGTGTTGTTGGTTCAATTATTTTTTTCCAGTCCAATAATTTAACCCATCATTACATCTTATTTCATCGACTTCACACGTCTAGAACAATGTGTTCATAATGTTTAGACGGGAGTTGATAGCTGTGATACAGTTATTAACTTTTGCAGCTATCATCGTAGGTATTGTAGTTATGCCAATTTATTGTATTAAGTTTTGCTTTTACTTGTTAGGTGAAACGCCAAGCCCTACTTGAGCTGCAGCGCGCGGTAGGCGCGGCGGAGTCCAAGGCGCTGGAGCTGGTGGCGGCGGAGCGCGGCAAGGCGGCGCGACACTCGCCGCCGCCGGGCCGCGAGCTCAGCCCTAACGCTAGCACGCAGCAGAATGTGAGTTTACGGAAGCATTTTCTTTAGACAGGCTTGATGGGGAAGATCTCTTACTTAACTGAAAAAGTTTGTGCAATGCCTAACTCAAGATTACATTAGTACTATCCAAAACCCATAGAAAGAGGAAAAGAGTAAGCATAGCATCACATGGCACAATATCTAGGTCGCAAACAATGTCTAACAAGCTCATTCCTCTCAGTTGAACGCAGCGATGTGACCGTACCGTTGTATGCGCAGTGTTGCTGGAACTGCGGGCGCAAGGCGCAGGAGACGTGCTCCGGTTGTAACGCGGCGCGATACTGTGGCGCCTTCTGTCAGCACAAGGACTGGGAGAACCATCATCAGGTACGACATTAACACAAAGGACAAACAATAAAATATAACATTCATTTGCGTAGGACGTAAGTATTTACAATAACATGGAGACAAGATAATAAGATGTTTATCAAAGTAGCATTGGTCTGATTTCAAGAATTTGTCATAGTTCTGGTTTACTGTTAAACATGACGCTGCGTAAGAATCTTTCTCATATTTGCTCGTCACTGTTTTATAAATCACTTTAGATATCAAACAAAATTAGCCTAGAAGAAGGCTTGCAGTCAGACTTGAGGTCATGCAAACATCGGATATCAGTCTAACACCAACATACTGTTTTCGAAAATTGATATGAATATAATGAACTTAAATGGCCACTTTACTGACTAGCGTGTTGTTTTCAAACTACAAAATCTTACTTTCATACCACTGAACCTGTCTTCGCCCACAGGTCTGCAGCGGCCGCGACCAAAAACCGTCCTCCCTCCGAACATCCCCCCCCGCACCTTCCCTCCCCAAGCCCCTCACACGCTCCACCACCCCCATCGCATCCACAACCCCCGCCCCCACCGCCCCGCTGCCCCTCCCGGACACTCGGCTGTCCCTCACGACCCTCAACTCTGCTGAGAGGCTACTCAACCCTGCTGAGCGCCTGCTCAACTCTGACAGGACGGAGAGGATAACCCTCGCATCACTGTCGACGGCGCAGGGGATGATCGGCATCGGGAAGAAATGACGCCTGAGCAAGGAACCCTTTGGTAGCAGTGTGAGGTTCCCTAGGAAGGTTCGGCGGTAAACTGCTGGTGGTTACGATGATTTCCAATTGTTTCTAGTTATGACAAAAAAACTAAGCCACAATTTCTCTTACTAATTATTTTTAGAAAAAAGAATTTTTGACATAACTGGGTCCAATTGATATTTCTGTAAATTAATTATTGTCAAAGTTTTTGTAGGACTTGGCTGTGCTCTGCCGTGCGTGTAAATAATTTTCTGTATAAAAAAAAATGGTTTTTGGTTACTATTTAGTATTACTATTTGGTTTCGCCCTCGTTATGATTTTATATTTTTTATATTAATTTAGTTGAATAATATACCAAAGAGTAATAATAAGGATGTACATAAAAGTAGAAATGTAAATTTTTCACACTATATCCTGACTAGCACTATCCGTCTGCCAACTTTCTTGAAAATAAATCTGTTTCTAAATAAGGATGGTGGGTCTATTAATTTATTACGAAATAAAACAATAGGTACGATTAATTTTAAGATTTAAAATGTCTATCACTTTTCTAGCAAATTATGAGAAGTTTTTTTTTAATGGTGTACTTTTTTAATACTTAGCCCATCCATTTCCCATTGTAAATAATGTCCGTATTAAAAAACTATGTCTAATGGAAACGTAAATATTATTAATTAAACATTTATTATTAAATTAATTCGATTTAATAATAAATGCAAACAGTTTTGTTTTTTTAATTCTGTAAATATTTTACTAGTAATTGCAATAGGAGAATAATTAAATCACTATAATTAAATGTAATTAAATTTTATATGTAAACGTGTTGTGAATTTTTTATGTTATTATTTTATTATGATTGTAATAATTCTAATAATTACTCTAAAAAAACAATTTATTCCTATTTGTTAAAAAAAATAGTTTTAATTTTCACTGAGACATAATAATAATCGACTGTTAAAAGAAGTACAGTCAGCGTAATAAATACATGGTCACTTATTAATAAAATATTAAATCTTCGAATCTAAATGTAAATTAAAATAATAGTAATATTAAATAAAAGTTAAGTATACGATGAACTATGATCATGCATTTATTATGTTGATATAAAAATAACAATAATAATGTATTTAGTTAGACGCTTTTCAAAGATATTTTAATAGATAATTAACTGCTTGAATAACGTCTGTTCACGTTGAAGTTTGTAAATGTAGAAAGTAATTTATAAATCAGCACTTATCAATATTTCAGCACGAGTGTGGAAATTGCTTGACTGTCATAGTTATGTCCCCTGCACCCTAATTGCGTAACACTGCTTCATAAATGAAATCAAAACTCATGTTTCCAACTAGGCTGGGAAACAGCATTTTTTGTACGTCATAATTACATAAGACAGTTCATCAAAACGCCCACCCTTCACCAGTTCCTAATGCTTTAGCTGGGAAGAAGAAGGGGTGTAACAAACCCCTAGGTTTGAAAAAATCGTCAGCTCAACAACGTTAATAACGCAATGAACTTGGCCGCACTGTCAACATGTAAGGTACTGCTATCGGTTGCAATTTTATGTGGGTAACGCAATTACCCCGCTGATGGCACATTTCACACAGCACCCTAATTGCGTAATACACGATCAATCAGAATCTGAATCGGTTTGAAACAAATGTCTAATCCATTGCTTGATAAGTTCTAAAAAAAAACAGCTCAACAACGTAAATAACCCAATAAATGTTGTTGGACTGTCAAAATGAAACAGATTAGTCTTCATCGGTTACGAAAATAAGTTACGCAATTAGATAGCTGGTTGTACAGATCTGTTTTTCTAATAGGTACATTGTTGAAGATATTTCTATTATAGCTTGCCCACTACCGTATTACCCATAGAGATTACCGTGTACGTAAATGCGATAGTGCGGTGCGTATTTCAGAATAAACAAGCTATAACCATACCTACCCCATGAAGACGTATGTAATTACCTAATGTAATAACTATTATTTCCTTGTGTAATAAAGTGCAATATTAATAATAATTATTGGTGTATAAAATTTCGAATTTAATAATGGTTAAGATTTAGCAAAATAATGTTTTAGTTCTGAATAAATAACTGCGTATTTGCGTCGAATTGATGAAATAAAAAAGTGTTAGAAATCTTTTATGGTGTTTTCCATTCTAACTTCCCCCTTTTTTTTGTTTTTTGATTCTAAAATTAATTATTGCATAGCTCACCTTCTCGAAAAGGTTATAGAAAAACGAAGGCTCGACTTGGCGGCGGCACTGCCGTGCCCCGGATATTAGCATAGATGGTACTTACTGTAATCTGTGCTACACCAGTGAGTATTTGATTAGGTTTAATCCCGTGGGTTCGATTCCTGCATCAAATTTTGAATGTACAGTAAAGGAAATTTATTATTACGCAAATTGAGACACTACGTCAGTTTACCGTTATAGGGTTATAAGTATACAGTTTCATACAACTGTCAAAGAATGTCAATTGTGATTTGAATATTAGTGTTCCCTGACTTCATCAAATGTTGTGACTTCAACAGCGGCAGAACAAAAAGAAAATAAAAACAAAATTATCTCGGTCGCCATCTTGTATTTTCCCTAAGGCCTAATAAGTACTGTATAAAGAAACGAAACCGGGCGTACCTACCATACGGCCAGAAACAGTAACAGTTAGTAAAAGAACGAAAAGCATCTAAGATAGTTAATTGATTCAGGCGTGACTTTGCGGAAATCCATTATAAAATACAATAGACGTAGATATATTTAGTAACCAATTCCGCTTGACTATTCTTCAAGAGTCCTAAAAAACCCTGTAAGAAATCGACACGTGTTTCACCTCTCAACGAGGCATCCTCAGGATGACGATTGACCAATTGCAAACCAGAACGCGACGTGTTACCACACCGAGCGCTGGACGCAAAGTGAATCAAATCGCCCGTCACCCCCACTTATATAGGATTGCTGCTCGGCGCTAATTGACTAGTCGCCTTTGTTGCGTTTGTTCGCCCCTTATCGCGCTTATCGCATTGATAACGATTCTAGTCAATTAGCGCCGAGCAGCAATCCTATATAAGTGGGGGTGACGGGCGATTTGATTCACTTTGCGTCCAGCGCTCGGTGTGGTAACACGTCGCGTTCTGGTTTGCAATTGGTCAATCGTCATCCTGAGGATGCCTCGTTGAGAGGTGAAACACGTGTCGATTTCTTACAGGGTTTTTTAGGACTCTTGAAGAATAGTCAAGCGGAATTGGTTACTAAATATATCTACGTCTATTGTATTTGAAAAGCATCTACCCTGTGGATACACGAGCCGCCACGATACGACAAATCTTTCAATACTATCATAATTAACCTATAATGTTCCCACTGCTGGGACACAGGCCACCGCACGCGCACATTGCGGGTTGGTAGATGTCACATGTCATTCGAATTTCTAGGACATGCCGTTTTCCTCACGATGTTTTCCTTCACCGTTTTCAGAGCAGTGGTGATGAAATCATTTACACAAAGTAAAGCACCTCTCTGGGTTCGAACCTACGATCTACAATTCGTAAGTCATGGCCACGGTTACCACTATTGCTATTATGACTACCAAAAGGCTTTGCGGACGGTTTATGGACTTGAACAAAGGACTGATTTCTCAGAAAGCCTTATTCAGTAAGTATATGTAGGTACTGCTGGAACCGCGAACAAGGTCAAATGACAATGAACCTACAAACAAAAGAAATCCAAAAGTCCACAAAACAAAACCACAAAAACATATTATTCATTCATTATTATTAATTTATTATATTACTTAGGTACTACATTATAAAACAAAGTCGCCGCCGGATCTGTCTAGCTGATCGCTGTGAACTCAAAAACTACCGAAAGGATGTTCGTACGGTTTCCGCCAATGGATGGAGTGATTCATGAGGAAGTTTTAGGTGGAATTAATTACGGTTTTGTGTAAATTGGCTGAAATATGACGATAATTGTTGAAGATGTTGGATAAAATCATACCTGAGCTTCTTTTTAAGTTTCTGCACCCTAACTACGTAATACACGATCAATCAGAATTAGACTCGGTTTGAAACAAATGTCTAATCCATTGCTTCATAAGTTCGAAAAAAAATCTGCTCAACAACGTAACTTACGAACTTATGAAGCTTTGAAGAATTTGAGGTTCTCAAAAGAGGCACAATCATTATACTAGAGTGTTCAATCATATTTTTAGTAGCACCAAATGGGAATTATTAGAGGTTCGTTAAATACATGCCAACTAACAAGAAATATGACCACATCTATGTAAATGATTACTTAGAGAACCTCTACAAATTCATTGGCACAGCATTTCTCATACATTTTATAAATACTACATGAACTAATACATTTATGCAAATTATTGTTTGTTGCTATAAAATGGTAGTTAGCAGTGTTTGTTCATATCATTTATAGAATAATTGCCTCCATTAGGTTCCCCGTAACAAACTTATAATATCAGTTAATGGCTCAGCAGGTAGGACCTCTGTAATTTGTTAGTCAGTGTAATTGGTAGTATTAGAACGAGTAATTCTACAACACTGTATGAGTTTATGAACATAGATTATGCTTAGGCCTCTCCAAGCTAGGGACTCCGAAGCATCACTACATACATACATCACTACTTGGTCCTCACATCCAGCGGAATCCTGCGACCTTTCGCTAATTAATTCTTCTAAATTCGTATTATATTCAGTGGGTTCTTAAAATATTTTTCTGGACTTAGTCTAGTGGTCACAAGCGCTAACGCTAAGCATGAAGTCCTGAGTTCAATTCCTAGGTCGGGCAAAGTGTTATTGGGTTTTCCAGTTCTCAGTAGCAGCCCGGAGTCTGGATTTGTGCCCAGTTGACACATAGCCTCGCCCCCTATTACATGCGACTTATCACTTAAACATAACTGACTAAATGTGGATGTAGTACAATCTCTGCCTAACCCTTCGGAGATTACAGGCTTGATGTTATAATAATAATAGGGAATGGTGCCGATTCTCTTGTACCTACACCGAACTAAACTAATTAAACTATCACTAAAATTCCTTACTTTTGACTATGGGAATCTTGGAGCTATTCTGCCAAATAAATTCTCTAAAAAAACTTATTTTGACACAACTAAACTCGAATTTGACAACCGCGCGCCTCCACTTGGTACTTGTTTTCCCTACAGCATGTTTTTTTTTTAGAGCCAAAGGCGCGCATGCACGGCAACCTGGACGTGTCTTTAATAGAATTTTTCAGTTTTTGTATGGAAAATAACGAAAAAAAATAAAAATTAATTACCAACATGTTGAGAATTAGGGGTTTAAGGGTTTCCTAAAGGGTGTCGAAATTTTCATTATTTTTGCGATAGGACACACCGTTTTCGAGATATAAGCAAAAGAAAATAAAAAAATACAGTACTGTTTTTTGTAACTGAAGTCGAGGTGTTGGTTTGAATTTTGGTTCATGACATCTAATTTTATTCCACACATTTTTAATCGCGATTAAATATAGTCAGATTTAGTTCGAGGATTTTAGATATAGGACAAAATTTTTGGTTAAATCGTCAAATTCAGAATAGCATTTTCACTAAACTAATCTCAGTGCCATCTTAGTGCTGTCAAACTAAATTATAGTTAAGTTGTGTCATTTATAGTCTATTTCAGAATGAGTTTGATCGTTTGACAGGACTAAAGTAAATTTTAGTGATTTTTTGTTTAGAGAATTTTGTAACAAGAGAATCGGCACCATTATTGTGTCCGATACACTCGCTTTGGGTGAGCATTGTTGTTGGCACGGTAAAATGAAATGATTCAATTATTGTTATTTTATAGTTATTATAATATATGTATTTTGATATTGTTCATACTAACATAGTTATAAGTTTCTGTTGTTACTAACCATTATGGATCAAAGTTGTCTAATATAATAAATGAATTGAATTGAATTGAATCGAAAATTGAAATTATCAAATTACTCTTCTCCAAAATCAGGATGATAGACATTGTATGCTGTAACACGTACAGCCCCTCAGGCCTCAGGCACCCTCCTCCACCAAAGAAACATTACAACTTAAATATTCCTGAAAACTGACAACTCTTTGATATAACATTACAAAGCTTGCCTCCTCTTTTATGACATTTGACGCATCTTTGTTGTATTCACAAAGCGATGGCCAGAAGCAATTTAAGCTCTTGCAGAGACGTCCGCTCGTCACGGTGGCTGACAATGTTGTGGTGGTTTTGTTCGCAATTTGAAATACGTCGCTCGCCTACGGCCAATCAGCTTTGAGAACGTTATGACTGTTTCTGTGGTTTTCTTTTGAAATGTTACTGTTTCTAAAGGTAAATCAAAACCATTTAATAATTTTCCTACGGATATTCACCAAGCACTGAGCCCGCGTGGTAGATCATGATCCACTCCCTCACAGACAATGCATGCAGCCCAATTTTCGCCGATTGACATAAAAAACGAAGGAGTTAGGTACTTACTTCATAGGCTTCTCTTTGTTGCTCTCCTCATCATTTTGATGAACTGTAACCGCGGTAATTAAAGTTTGTCATGGCAACGCGTCTGACTGTCATGCAACAAGCACCATTCGCCAAGCGATGGAGTTCCATTTATGAAGTGTGGTGGCCAAGGTTTAGGGGAAATGGTAGGACTTCTATTTAATTTCCTTTATAGAATAGATTAGAATAGAATACATTATGGTACCTATAGGTAGGTAATAATTATAAAGAGGTCACTGCCATCGTCACATCTGTACCTAGTACATAATAAAGAGTATTCTATCTATCTATCTATCTTAGTATCAGAGGGGCAGCTTTTCTGTGACCGCAAGAGGCATTGCATAGGTGACATCCCAGATACAACGCTGAAATCAAATGAGATTATTTTTATTTCTGTAAGTAGGTAGATCTTTTAAGACACTTTTACACGTTTTTTTGGGTCAATAAGTACTTATTTTAAAACTAGCTTTTGCCCGCGGCTTCGCCCGCGTGGATGTCGGAAATTATCCCACGGGAATGTGCTACCGGGATAAAAATATCCCATAACCCACGTGGTCTGTCTTGGCGACCTAGGCGTTACGGCGTAAAAGTAACAGACATGAGACAGCCAGTAACTTTATATATTAGTGGTAGTCCATATCTATATTGTGGTGATAGTGTGGATAGTATGGACAGCAGTATGAAACTGTCGGAAAGATTAATGAAAAAATCTTGTATAAAGATTAATGAAAAAACTATGGCATATTGTATGGACGATGGAAACTAAGGCGAAAGCTTTGGGGGAGCCTGCGATATTCAAATTTTCTTATGATTTTGCTTTTTACAGGTCAGTATCAAGTTTTATGTTGATCTAAATAATGAGGCGCAGTTGTTTCAAATATGTATTTATCTAATCTAACTAATATGGCAGGAGTTGTATTCCTGTATCTAATGGTTATTATTCTGTAAAGCTACTATTTGCTACGATCGCGAATCATATTTTAATCATATTGACATTCGAAACTTACCCATTAAACGATTTAAAAGCTGTATTAAAACCAAACTTTGTAAAAAAGGGGAGCAATTTCAGATTATTTAGAAGACAAAAAGCATGGGATTGAGCTGCTCGCTCTGCTAACTTGTTGTCATTTTGGCATTTTGACATTTTGAATAAGTGAAAATCATCAAAATATACCTACCAGTTTTATATACAAATTCACATTATTGAATATTATATGTAGGATATTGACAAAATGACATGATTGCTTTGTAAAGTATTGTATTATTGTGAATGTGAGGACTATGTGGATGTTTATTTTGTTTTTATTATTATATTTTTTCGTTCTCAGTTAGTTTTAACAATGCTCTGGCAATTTGAGAACTTTATGCGGCCTACACAAATGTCCTTTCTTTGGTATTGTTCGTCGAGTCGTTGAGCTCCTTAAGTTCTGAGCTGAGCTCCACTATTACTGACAAATGCTTGCAGTGACAGGACAGGTTCACTCAAATCTGTGTGGTTCATTCCTCAAAAGACCATTTCAGACTCTAATCTACATGGCCCTCATAGGGCCTGACCAATATGCCAATATCTGACCTAGGTATGTCCGGACTTTAAAAGAGACTGAGTTTGTTTCGGCCTTTCTTCTCAGAGTAGTCAGATAGGAAACGCCGACCTCATCTAGCTTATTTTTTTTTTTTTTTTATATTATTACGACGTGTAAAAGTGATTCCAATAACCTATTTACAGAATAAACAATTTTATTTTAACATACAACCTGCCTGACACTGACTTGCAAATTGCAAAAAACTTAAGATTTGAATTTCGCGGGCTACTGGCGCATCCCCCTTAAGAAAATCGCATCATTTGCACAACGCCATCTATCGAGTAAGTACTCACTGGTAAATTCAAACTCTTCGTTCCAAGCCAAGAGCCAAGTAGTAATAACTTTTGATTGAGTGGACAGATTCTCAAGATACGGACTATGACTATATTCTCAATCCCTTAACGCTCTTGAAGAGAGTCCCGCAAAAATGTCAATAATAAGTACTTACATGTGAATTTTAAAATCAAGAGGGTAAAGAAGGGTTTTTACCCTCTTGAGGGATGATAGAAAAACGTAACTCTTTGTTAGTTACAAAAAGCATACATTTTCACAGCCCTAAGTTAAAAAAAAACCGGCCAAGTGCGTGACGAACCATGCACAATGAAGGGTTCCGTAGTTGGGATGAATTAATTTATCAAACAAACTTTCGCAAAGTTTTATTGTTATTACGTCTATGGGCGTTTACTGTCCCTCAAAGTGTTAAAAAATTTGTTCTCGCATACAGAATGTTTGGGTTTTTGCAACTGCACATGTAAGTTGGTCGATTAAAAGTTTTTGAGCTAAGTCGCGGACAGACAGACAGACGGACATGGCGAAACTATAAAGCTTCCTTGTTGACTACGGAACTCTAAAAATGATAGGTTTCCCATAAAACTTTCATCCCCCCCCCCCTTAAATTTTTTTTTGAGAAAATAATTGCCTGTGTTCTTCGCTGGGATGCCATCTATCTCGTTACCAAATTTTATCGAGATCCGTTCAGTGGATCAGGCGTGAAAAGGTAACATACAGATTTACAGACGGACAGACAGACAGAGTTACTATCGAAATTATACTTTTAAGCATCGATTAGTATGGATTATGTGTTCAATTCAAAATGAGCCAAAGTCATTCTTCTACGGAGACTCTTAACACCGCGATTCAGAAAATGACGTTAAATGAACAACGCCATCTATCGAGCACGAAGTGATACTGTCAATATATTTGGGAAAACGTTCGAACACTCTGTAAGCTATGTAGAAAAGACGTAGGGTTCCATGACTGACTTGACCTGACTTGACCTAACTTGACCTAACTTGATTTGGATTGAGTTGAGTTAACCTTGAGCAGGTATATTTTATCGCAGCAGGTACATTGGTAGTTGAAAGAGAAGTAGATTACGTACCTTGCTAAAGTGAGTAATTAATGCACTCGTGTTAATTTAGTAAGCGCATTCGTGCCTTAATTACTCACTTTTTGCTCGATGTAACAATCTACAATTTTTAAGAAATTTAAATTTATCACCATTTTTTCATGATTAATATTTGTATCATGATTTAAAAGATAGATAGCGCCACCTATGGCACTACTACCAAACAATGGATTTGGAAAACTTGAATTAACCAAACTTTAGATTGGGTAAATTCACAATGTATCGCGTTATGTTTCCGCGCGAAGTATGTGAACATATGATGATTATGATCGTGTGTTACGCACGTTCTCACAAACCTACCTGATTTTACGCTAGTGTCATTTTGCGACAATAGATGTCGTTACGTGTATCTACATTACGTACCTAATGAAAATTTCTTCTTGAATACTTTAAACTCTTATATCTTTTGATATTTTGAAGCGATTGCGATGAAACAAAGACTAAATGAAACATCGAGTTACACACAATATTTGAGTGTATAAGTTAACTATATTGATTTCGTACTTTTTACGTGATACTGGAACAATCAAACAAACGAACAGACAAACAGACAAACAGACAAACAGACAAACAGACAAAAAATCCAAAAATGGTAGAAATGGCATCTGTTGGTTATTCTTGGACACTCCACATACATTTTTTTTTTTTTTTTCATTGTACAGAAACGCCTCGTCTACAGATTTATTATATGTATAGACTACTACTGATATAGCGCTGGCATTTCCTAGCGGACTGATCTCTGAGAAGAAATGCCGAAACAAACTCAGAGGTCCTGGTCTCTTTAAAGTTCATAATTTAAGCCTAAAACTTAAATGTCATAAGCCTGTAGTTTCCACTTAAAATAGCTAATCAAATTCATCATTGTCCGCGAAATCCTTTTCTCACAGCCGCCCCACTCGGCCGTCGTGTCCACACACGGTCCGACAAAAGTACTCGACGCAAAGCGGCCCACTTACGGCCGGATTTAATCATCGCACGTCACTCCACAAGTCCACAGCCTGCGCACGATACGTCGGCGTCGACGACTTGTCGCCTGTCGCACGGAAAAGAGTCGTCTATTGATGTCAGTCGCAGCTGATTAGAGATGTGTTCGATTGCAATGCTCGGTGTGTGCATGGCTTCAGATTTTATTGTAATTTCTTTATTGAAATGGTTTCCTTGTTTTGTATCAAACCAATATCTACGCAGCAGTCGGCGTAGATATTGTTTTGATAGGTAGTTATGTCGAATCATTGGCATGTAAGTCCAATTTAAATGAACCTCAAATAATTCCCATTTTGGGGTTCTAAAAAGACTAAATACGCTCGCGCGGATTTGGGCACCGTTCTATGGTCGGGTTGCCCTAGCTTAAACAGGCTCATTTTTTTAGAAAATATAATGTGTGTATCAATATAAGCCCAAGAGTTTCTGTTTTTATTGCCTGCCTGCATTCACTTCAAGTAGTAGGTGGGTTATCAAATCAAAGAACCTAATTTCTCTCTGATTCGAGCGTTAGTCCATATTCCCAACCAAGAGATCCACTAATCTCTGCTGGGAAACTGCCCATTGCTAGGAAGTTCTGTTCCCTTTATTTTATTTACTTACATATTTCCCGCGATGCTTGTGTGCGCAAATAGTACGGGAAATTCTGTGCTCCAATTAGGTAGGTATTCGCAGGAAACTCATACATTAATAAATACTTTTAATTACTTATATCTTTTAGTTTTTCCTTGCCGTAGTAGTGGAATAGTTGACACCACAGCTGCCAAGGTCGCCGCCAGAGAATATAAATCATAAGGTTAATATAATCAAAGGTAAAATTTTAATGGAAGAACATGGAGTTATCCTTGAGAGTCATAAAATAAAACGAAGTGCCTGGTAATGCACTGCTCTATACAAGTATACTTCATAGGTGATTTTTAACAAAATTCCCGAGAACAGTGGGTTTTCAGATGTAAAATCTGAATAGATAGAGTTTCAGAATTGTTTCGCTGTGTTTAGGTACATTCTTGTATAAAGCATAGGTTCCTGTTAGTAACACGGAAGCCTAACAACGGGTAATTGCGTAGGTAATGCCGGCGCCACACACACTCACCTGTTTGAACACTTGTGAGGTACGATTATAATTATATGATCAAACTTTGAACAAATAGGTACTCAAATACCCGTGCTCAAAGTGTTCAAATATTGTTGCTGTGTCTGGCGCCGGCTAACACTCTTAGAATGGAAATGCCTGTCATTTAAGTGGTATCCTGCCTTTTCGCCAAAAATTATTTGGCAGATTATCACTGTTGCCAACCAACGTTTCGCCGATGTTTCACTTTGACAACTAACGATTAGCAAATTTTTGTATGACAACGTTTCATTTGATAGCATTATTGTTAAGCTGATTATTATAATGACACAAAACGTTTGGGACATTTATCATTTGTCAAACATTTCACTAGGCCACACAACTATTAGACGAATGACGTTTTGTCAGTGTAACAGTTCCCTTTTCATACATTGATATGTGACAAACAACCCATAAGCCGAGCGAGCGAAGCGAGCGTGCCGCGGCAGCGGCCGGCGATGTGCCAGAAGCGAATTGCTTTTGTAAAAGGAAATAGTTAAGTTAGGTTAGGTCACATTAAAGATAAAGTAAACAAAAAAATTCATAACAATAACTACCTGTATATAATTTCCACATAATATTACATAACTATTAAACGAAACCCTACTAGATTTGGAAAACAAAAAAAAAAAATTAATATTACGCAAACTAGGTACAACATTCTGCTACTTGAAAGTTGGCATTTTTAAAAGTGTCATTATGAAAAGCAGACCAAACGTACAGTTGGTAACTGTGAGGTTGGGAAATAAAACAAAATTATATGATTATTTGGCAAATGATTATTCGGCGAAACGTTAGTTGCCAAGTGAAAATCTGGCAAACAATTTTCGTAGAAAGGGCAGAGAACCCATTTAAGTCGCGGAGCAGACGAATTGTTCAAACATTTATGAAGCATTGGATTAGCGATTTCCTTCAAAATCCTTCGGATTGTGATTGAAAGTGTGTTACGATTAGGAATGATGGTGCAGATTAGGAATCAATAAAAATCTTAACAATGTATGAATTCTTTATCAACACTACGAACCCAAACACACAAACCATTATCAATCTAAGTAGGTAAAATATTAATGAGTAAGTGCCTAATTGTTTATTTTACAAAATATATATGAATAATAATGTAAACAAAACTTATTATAAACTTAATAACTGATGTCATCGACAAATTAATAGAGCCATTCGTTTGGGCCTGTTTACAACTTTACATCATCAAGTGACGGAGAATTTTACCTGATAAAGAACAGATCACTTCTAGGGAGTCATATAAGGTCAGGCTCAGGCCAGGCAAATACTGGTTTGAAGAATTTAAACAAATAACTATACCTATAACAAACATTTTTAATGTTGCTTGCTGTAATGTTCTGCATAACTGCATGTCTTGTTATTATGTAACTACTAAAATGAGCCAACCCACAATCTCTCATTACTTCAGTTAGGCAATTACGTCAAAAAAATCAAATTTTTCAAATGTGGCTACTACCTGGCTACTGCTATTCATTCAAATACTTATGTATATGTTAAAATCTAAAAAATTACCTTCGCTTGGAATAGATTTAAAAAAAATCGGTCTTAATTGGACCGTTTTAAGCAAAAATGATCCAATCCACACAAAGGTTTGTATGAATTGGACCGATTTAAGCAAAAATTATCTAATCCACAAAAAGGTTTGCTTATTGCTTAAATCGGTCCAATTATCCGAAATCATTACAATTATAAATTGCAGATAGGTAATAAATGTAGAAATGCTGCGCCCACCACAGTTCCATCCTAGGTAGATTATCAAGACATACATACAAAATGCCTGCTTATCCTGTACTAGTTATACTGCGCACTGATAGTTCTCGTTGAGAGTGGATCAACAGACAGACGTCGTGTCATATAGGTGCAGTGATTCATGCTCAAATGAAAGTGAGTCAGGATCCCTAGGTACTTCCTTCCCCTCAGGCTGGACATAGAGTAGAAATATACAGTAACATAGATACTAACATCTTATTATAAAAAGGTTTTTAGTGTCTTTCAGATTTCTTCATTTGGTTTGCGGCCAAGTAATAACAGCCGCACGGGTCGATCGATTAGGTTACCTAAGCTACGCTTGCCGCGGTTGGTCCGTGAATGGGTGATCTTCTTTACATACCAAGACTCCTCCCTCGAGAAGCACGTTAAGCCGTGGTCTCGGCTATCATTCGTGGATCTTTGACAGTCGTTAACTCGTTACATCCCGTTAGAAGCCCGAATGTCTCACAACCAGTCTTACCAAGGGGTACTTATTGTGTTACCCAGTAACTAGGTTGTGGAGGTCAGATACGCAGTCGCTGCATGTAAAATACTGGTATTAAGCTGCATACGGTTAGTTTGGAAGCCGACCCCAACATAGTTGGGAAATGACTAGCTAGGGCAGATGATGTGAGCGTGTCGATGGCAAATATTAAGTTAAACCTGTTTGGGCCAGAACTCAGCAACGCTAACACCTTGCTGACCCAGACATCAGGCACACGTGTACAGGTGACAGGGCTGCGCTGCAAGATGAAAGGCCATGAGTGGCCTAACGACTTAGCCGTACCTACCTGAGGTAAATGCAAATACATACTTTTAGGGCAGTTAGATTAAACCTTAGATCATAAAATAGATATCTATTAATTCAAAGATTCAACCAAATGCGTGACAAACATGAGTCATGGACCAGTCATAACTGTCTTAAATCGTGATCTAGTCACAGTAGGTAATGTAATATGCGGAGGCTGCAGCTAAGACCACACCTAGATTCGTCTAGCCTACTTTTTACCGAAAAAATCTCAAGCAGTCTTAAAACAATTTACAAATTGCTTTAAAACGCATTTAGAATACAAAATGTCCCGTTTCCGACCACATTAGGTATTATTAAATGTATTTGTCATTAGTCCACCGTATTATCTTATTCTGTGGTCGGTTTGAGTTTAGTAAACATATGAAATGAAACCCAATCACAGTCTAGAATCGAAGTGCTTTGTATACAGACGTATTTTTTAGTCGCACATTTTACAAAATGAACTTCACGGTAAGGATTTTTTTTATACCAATGTTTTTGATAGTACTTATCATTTAAATTGATTTTACCAGAACAGTATTAAAGTAAAGTGCGTGGACAATGTGTGGGCTTGTTGTTGTTTAAAACTAGTTTAGCTGGTATTCAAGGAAGTTTGGTTTGTTTATTTCAATGCTAAATCTGCTTGGAAATGGAACAACATGTTTTTTTTTTTGTTGGCTAATCCATTAACTTATTCCGACCACCATAGGTATACTTACCTGGGGTAAGAATACCTGGGGTCACCTAAATGATTACTTAGCTAACGTAAGGCTATTTTTTTTTTGTCTTTCTTTTGTTATGAAACCTCTAATTATTTAAAGCTGCTCGGTTAGGTCACTAGACTTCTTCTTCCAATCCTTGTCCCACGTTACTTGGGGTTGTCACATAACACTTTTGATTCTTCCATTCTCATTTAATTTCCAGTCACTCTTATTGTTAAGCAATCATCATGAGCATCTTTGGTCTTCCTCTCCCTCTCCATCCATCAACACTTTTAATAATAATAAGGTACCTACTCTATAAGTAACATGCGTTTAGGTCACTTGACTGATATTTATTTCTATATTTCTCTAAATGGGGTATAAATCTAAACACTAACTCTAACAAAAAAAAACTATTACCAATATTAATTAAAACTAAATATACAAATAAACAATTAAAATCTACAATATGGCGTCCACAAATTCCTCCGCATCGCTGTCGGCTGGTCTGACTGATCTATTATTCTACATCTTCAAAAAATCATGTTTTTTCTACTTCTCGTCTATTCGAATCTATTATGTTACAATATTGTGAAAGTTTATTTGGTTTACCTAAATTTATTTTTTGAACACGAGAATGTTTGCTCCTTCCAGTTGTTGTTCGTTGCTGTCTGCCTAGCTATCGGCCTGGTGTCAGCCGTAAGAAACCACTCCGACAAGCGGCACGTGCTGATCAATCGGCCCAAGATCGACGTGTTCGGGCCTAGGGAGAAGCAGCACATGCGGTTCGGGCCCCGGGACAAGCGGGCCCCCTGGCCGTTGGCGAGAGCAGGGGGAGTCAAAGGGGGGGTTAAAGGACATAGACCCGTAGCAGGTAAATAAAATTATCTTTTGTAAGTAGGTAAGGCTCCCGTTGTCCGGCCGTCCGTACGTCTATCACAGGGCTGTATCTATTAAACCGTCATAGGTAGGCACTTGATAGTTTCACAGAGTTTGTAGGACTACTATCACCGAATAAATTATTTAGTCTTGTGCTACCTACTATGGCCTCTATAACAGCAAACAATAAAAATATAATAAAGTTAAAATTTCCATAAGTAGGTGTTTCCCACGAAACGTGTTTTTTCGGTGTTTTTTACTAAAGTACCTATTTACTTCGACTCGCACTTGACCAAGCGGTCAAGTGCGAGTCGAAGTAAATAGGTACTTTTATTACAACAACATTAGATTTTTCACCTCACAAGCTCGGAAAGATTCTGTTTGTCATTCGAAATCTGCGTGCAAAAGTGCATTTTATCCGCTAGCGTGGAAAGAGTTTTTAAAATTCGAACCTTTCTATTCAATAATTTCCTATACCACCGAGTCAACTGATAATGCATCAATATTTATTTCATGTCAGTGCGCCAACCTCATTTTTAGAATAATCGCACTGGCCAACACGAAAAAAAATCGCTCGACGCGCCTAAAGAAGTTTTCACTTCAAAAAACTTTATATAACTAATTTTCTTCTGTATATTCAATTCACTTTCCACCATTTGGGTTTGTTTAGCAGTGTAGAGTTAGTGCAAGTGGTACATAATGCCGAATTGAGCTTTCTTCCGGAAAAAAATCGCGAAAAGTACATAAAAGCCTACAATATTTTTGTTCAATGCATGGAGACACCTAACATTTTCCTCGCTGTAGTGAGGTGAAAAGTTGTGTGTTTCGCTCGGCTGCAAAGTTTTTCCGAGTCTCGTACCTTTGAAACCCTCGCAACGCTCAGGTTTCAATACGTACTCGCGCGAAAAAACAACTTTGCAGCCTTGCATAACAAATAACTATTGTTGAAAATAATAGGTACATTACTTTTTGTAACAGTAACAATATTTACCCGACTGCCCCAGAAGGTGGGTAATGTTTTTCGAGAGTACGTATGTATGTTTGTATATTAGTATTGTTTTTTATTGTTTAGCGCCACCTAGTTCCCTGGAAATGAATTTACGGAAGGGAGAATACGTCTGTGACAATAAGGTCTGCAAACTGGTGCCAGGAGTGGTGCCGAAAGGATGCAATGGTATCTGTCAATATCCTATTAATTAATATTCAATAAAGAATTATAGTACTTATATTAGATTTTTATTTTTTGTCCTGAAATTATAAAAAATAGCGTGAGTGGGGAACAAACGGCGTTGGTTTTAATATTTGGGCAATAGATGCCGCTAGTATAAGATCGTCGAATATCACCGATAGATGGTGTTTTAAAGAGTACTCATCTTTTCTTGTCTGAGATATAAAAAAAAATAGGAAAATCTTTGTGTAAATAGCTGTGCTTCCTCTCATGACCTTTTTTAATAAATCAGAAATTAATTTTTCACTGTCATAACATGACAATTATGTCAAGTTGTCTTATGAACAGTGAAAATAAATGCATAAGAATTTGGTACATTACAAAAGGCATTATTTTGTCAAATCATTTATTATTCTCCTCTTTCTTCTTCCACATCTGCTCCCACTTCTTCTGGGACAGTTTAAACGTCTCCACTTCAAGCTTGCTAGCCACCAGGCGGCCGTACACGGTGCTGTTCAGAAGGTTGCTCTTCTCTGACAGTTCTGTCATTATCTTCACCTTCTGTTCTGCAGAAGCTACGTGGAAGACTTGCTCGAAGGCGCGGGAGCCGTACTGGGAGAGAGCTAGTTGTTGGAAGCAGCCCTGGAAGGGAAATGAAGCCGTTAAAAACTTGCAAGATTGCTATAACGCATTTACTTTCTAAAGCGGAAATACATAATTAATAATTTAAGTGAAAGTGGGACTGAAAAATAAACAAGTAAGTATTTTCGGGCGTCGCGGTCAGATAAAAAGGTTTTCGATAAAGCAAATCCGGCTAATGAATGTTGTATTAGTCTTAGCTTGAGTAGAATAAGGTGAATAGATATGATATGATAGTGAATAGATATGATAGGTGAATAAATATAATAGATATGATCTACCTCGACGTTCGCAAGCGCTACTGCTGAGCATGAGATCCTGGGTTCAATTCCCGGGCCGGGCAAAGTGTTATTGAATTTTGCCATCTGGAATATTTTAATAGCAGCCCGGAGTCTGGATTTGTGCGGGTTGATGGCAATAGGAGCGCCCCCTATTACATGGGACTTAAACATAACTGGCGAAATGTGGGTGTACTATAGGTATACCTCTGCCTAGCCCTTCAGGGAAGATAGGCGTGATTTTATGTTATGGAACATAATAATTATAAGTTAACCAGTTTAAAATTTAATTTCTTTCCCACATACCAGGCACATGGCACTTTATCGAACTGACATTTTCATTCATTGGTTGGCGTTGCAAGTATTTTATAAAAACCGACGGTAATTACTCGTAAATATCGTGTGCTGAACATACCTTTAACCTCCACATCAGCTTGTCCCGCGCCTTCACCCCGACGCACTGGCCGCGGCACAGCGCGTCGGCCACGTGGCAGCCCTTCGCGTCGCACAGCACCACCAGCAGCTGCTCCGGGCTCAGCTCCAGGAGGCCGGTCACTGCTTTTGCTGGACGCTGTAAAAGGAAGACAAAGATTATTTTGCATGCGGCGTATTTGGGGACTTCGAATTTCGTTCCGAAACCTTTTATACCAGTTGTTTTTAATGTTAGTATGTCCGATTTTTGCTTCAAAGGCGGGTTTTTGCTTCAAAGGTTTTTCTTGTCTACTCGGTCTACTGCGAGCAGACGGCGGTATATTCGCAATATAAGTATGTATGTAATCTTACTTACTTGAAAGTCTAGTATACACTGCAGTATGACGGAGCCGTGCACGTTGATGAAGTACTCTTTGTCCAGAGTGTTCAGGTCTACCCGGTCTACTGGGAGTAGACGCAGGCAGAGTACTGAGAAGTATTTCTGATGGTCTGGGGTGGTGCACTTTAAGGCTGCTTCAAGACTCTGCAAGAAAATGTATACTTTGTATGAAAAATGAACTTGTAGGTATATGCAGTAAGCTATTAATTTGCTATAAATGAGGTAATAACAAATGTAGTAAATAAATAACAAGCCTTCGTAAGTTCATATGCAATTTTCCATTTGCTCGTCAATAAACAACCTTTTTTGGTTCTAGAAAAACTGCTTTTATAAAAAAGATACTAGATTGTCATAACTGCGGTATCTGTCTAGCCTAACTGTACCGGATGCAGCAGAATACCAGTATTTTACATGGAGCTACTGCCTATCTGACCTCCACAACCCAGTTGCTCATAGAGACGACAAAGAATACTATACTCCATTTGAAATAAGATTAGACATTTAAACAAACCTTTTTACAGTCCGTTCAACCGATTTTGACTTCTATACCGTAGGCATAAGGATGGCATTAAAAGCAAAAAAGATTACACAATACCAACTGACTGTCTACTGCAGCTGCCATTTGTTATGCCACCAACGCAATAGAAGTCTAAATCAAAATCGGTTGAACGGATTGTACAAAAGGCTTATTTAAATGTCTAATCTTAATTCAAATGGGGTATAGATACACAACACGCCTGTAATCTTCAAAGGGTACACCTCTGCCTAAATACTAGATAGATAGAACTTACGTTTAAATACTGCGCCTGCTTAGCCTTCAGTCTGAGACATGCCTTAGCGAGCGCGACCAGCACACCGGTGTTCCCGCAAGCGAGGAGAGCCCCCAGCTTGTCTGATAACTCCTCAAACATCGGCTCAAACTGGAATGATATGGGTGAAAATAATTAATCTAGGGAAGATAGAGAAGAGACAGGAAGGATCTTCTTACCACGGCTCTATCGTCTAACAATAGCAACCCAGAAAACGGATTAAGTCTGTGCAAACTTTATTGTAAAGACTGAACATTTACAGAACTAAAATAAAGAAAATATATTTCGGAGTCATCAGTATTTTATAACGCCAACAAATGAGTAATCATTTCGAGTATTATTTTGTTTTTATTACTGTGTACTTTAAACACAAGAACGAAGCAAGTTAATAAAAAGCTTTTATATATAACTAGCTTCCGCTCGCGTGGTACGTGGATAAAAAGTAGCCTATGTCCTTCCCGGGATGCCATCTATCTCCTTGCCAAATTTTATCGAAATCTGTTCAGTGATTTAGGCGTGTAAAGGTAACAGACAGACAGACAGTTACTTTCGAATTTATAATATTAGTATGGTTATATAAACATTTTACTGCATCAATTTAACTTTTTTTAAATGTCGCTGATAGAAAAATATATTTTTCAACCAGGCATGCTAAATGCAGTGATGAATGGCTACTCAAATGTATAAAATAACTTGAAGCTCACCTCTTCCTTGACATCACAGTTGTCGATCAGTCGCTGTACTGTGTAGTTGAGCATGGGCATGCTCGCGAGTTGTCCGAGTCGGTTGATGAAGCAGCGCGCGTATATCTGAGTGTACGTCTTCTTTTTTGATACGAAGAGGGCTGCTTCTAGGAGTCTGTGGAAGAATAATAGGTAAAATTATATTAACAAATCATCATATCACACCTGTAATCCCCAAAGGGTTTGGCCAGCGCGCGCCCTCTACTGTATCGGCGAGTACAACTCTCTAATAAAAGCACGCGAGAGAGTTGCTAGCTAGCCTGCGTTTCACTTGTGTGTCCCTTTCCCCGTAACCGCGACCGCGTACCTAACAGTGACGACGAGGATGGGATACACAAGTGAAACGTAGGCTAGCTGGCAACGCACTGGCGTGCTTTTATTAGAGAGTTGGACTTGCCGATACAGTAGAGGGCGCGCGTGCAGCACACATACATAACACTTATAGTATTCTCACATTTCGCCTTTTCTGTGAAATAAGTATGTTATATCTAAATATTATTGTGTTTTGTAGAGGACAGTAAGTTTAAACAACTGTCTATATCTGCAGAAGTTTAATCTTCAGATTAGGCGAACTCTGGGAGAACACTAGATTAATAAGGCGCAACCGAAGATCGCAAGAGAGAGAAGAGCGCAATCTGCAGGCAAACATAATTATAATAAACACAAGGTTACCGTAAACTCTTTATAAATCCTTACATATTGTAAAACAAAGTCCTCTGCGTCCGTCTGTCGTCCTGTTCGCCATAAACTCTAAAACTACTGCACCGATTTTCATGCTGTTTTCACCAATAGATATTATTATATACTAAAACCTTACTCAAGAACCACTCTTCTTGAGTAAGGTTTTAGTATATAATAACTGATATTCACGCGGGCGAAGCCGCGGGAATCAGCTAGTAAATAATAATAACAACTACTGCTTACCTCACAGACGCTTCCGAATTAAACACTGGTGGTAGGTTACTTCCCTGTACTCTACCATCTTCACCATCACCATCCTTAACCTCTTTCTTATCATCATCCCCGTTCGCAACCCAGTCCTCAGGTGCAAAGCTCTCATCCAACAACTTACGTAACAAGTCTTTCGTCGCATTCTTATCTACATTCTTAATAGCGTACAACATTACTTGAAGTAAACCTGAGGTTATATTCTGGTATGGTAGGTCCTTAAACTGTGGCCATGCAGATAAACGGCTTACAAAATCCTTTACTATAGCTTTGAAGTCATCAGGAACGGTTTTGTAAGACATTTTTGTTGTATGCGGTGGTATTCCTTTACGGTCATCAACGGTTTGTTTGAATATGTTGACTTTAGGCTTTTCGCCGGGCAGTAATGTGATGCCACTGAGACATTTCATTGCACTACGCAGGATATGGTTTGCGTATTGGTCCCATACAAATTCTTCTAAATTGTTCAGAGCATATTTTGATATTTTTATTGTGAATTCATGACATTTTTGTATATGGTCTTGTTCATATTTTGATTCTGTTTTCGGTTCTAGTTTTGCCTTTTTCTTTGGCACTTCTTCCTCTGTGTCTGAAGAGTTATCTTCTCCAGTCTGTAAGTGTTCTGTAGCGCGTTCGCATGCTACTCTTAGTAACGTCTCTACTACGTGGCTGGTAAAGTTGTCAGCGCAGAGTCTACGCAGGTCTGGTGACAGTACTTCCATGTACCGTTCTAAGTCCTCAGCAGAAGCGAAAGGTAGTAGCAGTTCTATTACTCTACAACCAAGTTGGTTGCCTACTACGTTGTGTTCTTCTCCCTTTGTGCGTTCTAACACATTGTTTACTAAGGCATCTGGAAATATAAAGACAGAAGTATTAAATCGAGAGGTTAAGCAGCTAGTAGCAATCTTGAAGAATAATATTTATATTTAGTCAATTATCATTTAGGGAATTTCTTAATAACAGGTCTTTGGGGTAGTCTATGACGTGTTTATCCTCGGAACATCAATTCTGATGATAAAAGACTTCTAAAACATCACAAAAACGGCACAACTGCACAATATTTACTCAGGAATAATGTTTATATCACACAAACAGTATGCATAGTAATCTGAGGAGCATTAAATATCTGTATTCGAATAACTTACGTCTCTCCTCCTTGTCCTCAATCCCCTGTTTCATAGCGTCCAGGATACCCACGAAGTATTGATACAATTCGTCAGGAATCTTCGTTCCTCGACCCATCTGACCTTTCTTGGCATATTTCTTAGCGTTCGCGAGGAAGTTCTTGCGTTTCTTACGCGACCTTTTCTTGTTTGGATTATTGTCCACGTTTTCTTCACTCATTTTAGATGATTTTGAACACACAAGTCAGTCAGACACGAGTCGACACGCACAGAGAAGAGAGAGCATGTAACTTTATCGAGACGATAAACAAAAACACAGGTGGATTTTGAGGTTATGTAAACGTCAAAGTCAAACTCATGCGGTTTTGACTTTTGATGCGTTCCGTTATAATTTTTCGAAAATTTACAGTGCGTTCCGTGTTACGCCATGATCGATTTGAACGTGCTATAACCTGTACCGAATTACTAAAATCGCGATAACGATGTCCCGTGAATCGTCATAGATGACGTCATGACATGCGCCATCTTGCGATAACGCCGACCATGCCTTCTATTATTATCAACGTGAGCGCTGTCAATGTGGCTGTCAAATTGACAGTTGTACTGTGATGTTTTAGGTCATAACTATCAGTATTTTTTTAAACTGAAAAAGAAATTTGATGATTAAACTGATGATATTCATATATTTTTTAATTTGATGTGTAAATAACCATGAGTATTAAGTGAATATAGTCGACGAGGCGTGAGCATGATTGAAAACATTCGCATGTTTTCAGTCATGCTCACATCAGGAGCAATAGGAGAGGGCTCAGAGAGTTAAGTGCTGAATTTTAGCCCACTTGCAGTTCTTCCCACTGCTCAAACGATTATGATGCAAATGTTTTACTCATCACAACTGCTTAGCTGTCTGTTTGCAAAAGCTACCTTACAGTTTTTAAAGTGTGAAGTTAAACCACTCTTTAGCTATTGTCTTCTGATCAATCATAATGTTTACTTATATAGTTCTTGCTGTTTACAGATACTGAATATGTACAGCAATTGGTGAATGACTTTGATGCAAATATAAGCCAAGAAACAGTCACTGCTAAATGAACCAACAGAACAATATGGTAAGTATTTTATATTATTATCTGGTTATGTGCAGACACTTATTAGCTGAATGTGCCTGTTGTGTTTGCATAACATCATGTTGACAACAGTATATATGGTCACGCTTACTCCAAAACTTAATCTATAACAAAAGTAAGATAAAAGTGTTCTATGGTTTTCTCTTATTAGTATATTGACAGTTAATTCTTAACAACTTGCTCTCAGAATCTATCATTTTAAAGTTATAAAAGCATTTTCTTATAAATATATCCATCTCAAACAATATTATTGCAGTGTTAGTAGGAAGTACCTTCATAATATTATTTTTTTATTTCAGTAGATCAAGAGTCACCACCTCTATTCATTTGGAACGAGGCATGCATTTTGTTGCTACTCACATTATACAGTGAGCATAGAAAACATTTTGAAAAAATGCATCTTGAGATGGTGTATGACGTCGTAGCAAGAACAATAATCTTACTGGTACCCAGTGCCAGTCAAGTTTTTTTGGTTGTTCACACGGAACTGATTCATTTTACAGTTGTTGTGTAACAACAACAATTAAATTTAAGTTTTTTTATAGATCTTCGCATTTGTATAGATATGATCAGCACCTGTTTTATTATTAGTAGCACTACTTGTTTTTTTTTATTAGTTTTTAAGATTTGATCAGTACCTGTTGACTTAGTAGTATACTGTGATTGTTGATCAGTAAGTACTTACCTGTTTTAATTAGTAGTAAGTATTGCTCTACTTGTTATTTTTTATTAGTTTTAAGATTTGATCAGTACCCGTTTGAATATTTGAATAGAAATTCCTGGTAAATCTGTGAATTTTATTAATGTTTGTGCGTTTACATAATATTTACTAAAAATAGATAAGGAGTTAATAATATAAGTACATATGACTTTTGTTACTGTTGTACTTTTTGATATTTTTCTTATATTAGCATAAATAATAAGTAGGAGAAGAATGTGGCTTGGAGCGCAAGCAGGGTACCTACCTGAGGTTCAGTCTGATTATACTGTGATTCTAATTGATTTTTAATAAAAATGTTTTATTACTATTATTGTTGAACATTATTTACATACCCATCCCAATACATGGCGCAATGGTAACAATTTCCCTTCTCATCTTTTAAATACTTACGAATAAGAATAAGTATTTTAAAAAAAAAAACTACTTGCCAAGAATGAATTTCACATTTACTTACCTATCAGCTATCAGTTGCATTATTACAATTTAAGTTATATATACATATGTACCTAAATATAAAACTTATTCAAATGATAAAGGATGTTATTAGTAAAACTACAAAATAGATTATACATTACATAATTTGATCATTTATTGAATGTTAAGAAGTTTAATTACACTGTCCTATTGGCTAATGTTTGTCGCTTGCGCATCCCTTCTTTTCCGTTGATGCTGTCGTTAGCATGGCGACCAGAGTCGATAGAGTCAACAAGCAAACTAATGCGGTGAAGTTCTATTTTCAAAAAATATTCAATCGGTCTTTCTTGTGCAAGGTTTGAGGTTATGTTTATGTTATGAAGCTGAGCGAGGACTGTGAGCGCGTTCACGAGCGTTCCGAATTGATGACAGCCGTCAGCTGTCATAATCGTGATAATTAAAACGGAACACAAGATAACGATATGAGCGCTGACAGCGATTAATTTCTAATTCGGAAAGCAGCCTTAGTCGTCTTCTTCTAAACCACAGCATGCAGACCAAGCTTTTATCATCCGTCTCTTTTTTAAATTGATTTGAGGCAGCAGGCAGGGCGATTTTGCATGTCGCATTATTAGTGTTATGGATCTAATGTAGACTTACGGACGAAATAAAATGAAAGAAAAGTTAAACATAAACCTATTGAGACTAAAGTAAAATTCTTCACGGGTTATTAAACATTTAAGTACTGGCGTTTATTGCCTTTTGCAGCGGTTATGGACACCAGCTAGACAAATAAAAACAGTGAAATACTTTAAACTCAGCAGATTTCGGAACCGTTATCTATCACGAATCAAAAAATAGGTGGGGGCCCCGACTACAGGGGCCCCTTTAATTATTTGTAAGAAACAATATCCTCCTTTTATGCTTCTTCACAATCGTGTAAAAGGGCCCCCAAAATGCCCTTTAGGAATCACTACGCCACTGTTTGCTAATTACAAAAATTGTTTTGATACGGTGTACGATTTCGGAATGTCCTACAACTTAGATTCAACTAAAGGTATGGAAGCCAACGAGCTATTCTTCAATATCTAGTTTGTGCCGATAGATACGAGAAAATAAAAAGAAAGCCTCTAAGAAGTGATAATTATAATTTAGCCAGTTGCAGTTTTCTCATATAGGTAGAAGAAATTGTCGCAAACTTTATTAGATTGGCACCAAGCCAGTAAAGTTAACTGAAAACTGATCTCTTACCAAGGAGCCTTGCAATCTTACATCTTGCTCATTCTACATAGTACATACCTACCTACTTTATTTGCACGAGCTACTATTGTTAACACCAAAAATATATTTAGACATAGGTACACTTAGGCCAGTATCACAGAACCTCACTCACAACTCAAGCATTACCTAAGGGTACTTAGGGACTTCTAAAATTACCTAGTTGAAGGATTGGCCTGGATTGCTGGTAGTCAATGACTGTGGTTTAATTCTCTTTGGTGGTAGCTCAGGGTGGTAGTAAAGTAGAATCTGAGCTGTAGCTTCTGCGCAGTGCGCGCGGGTACGGGTCGTGAGTAACGGGTTTGATACCCGGAATGACCTTTATGTACCTAATCATGTAAAGTGTTTTGTGCATGAGAGATTTTTAACCGACTTCTTCAAAAAGGAGGAGGTTCTCAATTCGTCGGTATGTTTGTTACTCAATTACTCCGCCAATTATGAATCGATTTTGATGATTCTCTTTTTGTATGGTAGGTCATGCTTCAGAGGTGGTCCCATATACATTTTATTAACTTTGCTTGCGTAGTTTTTGAGTTAGCTTCAATAATTATGTATTTTTCCCACTTAGTGTATGTAGACGATATATTGTTTGACTCCTACACTGTTATTTATATCAGCTAGTGGTATTCGAATTTGTGTGGGGTAGGTACCGCAACTCAAAACTGAAAAATAACTTTAATTTCGGAAGTCGGTGTCTTTGCTTTTCAATTTTCGTTATTGCCACCGACTTCCGAAATTAAAGTTATTTTTCAGTGATTGTTTTTTTTCCAAAAAAACACTCAAAACTGAAAAATAACTTCGTCGTTTTTTTTTTTTTTGGACTCTCGGGTTTTGATTTTTAAGTAAGTAGGTAAATGAATTTCAAAAATCATAATTTCTTCAAGGGCACTGCCCTATGATTTAAAAATAACTCTCAAATAAGTGCACCCATTAAAATTCAACTCCTTACACTACATTGTCAACATTATATTTACATAAAGTTTTCGACTAGATTCAATTGTTCTTCACGTTTCATCAGCATACAAAACAGGCCTATCTCTAAAGTATTCTTCCAATGAATCAGAGTCGATATCAAAATGATAAGCTTCCAAGTAGTGACGTAAAAAAGCTCCAGAAAGAGAGGCAAGTTAGTCGTTTCTCTCTGGCGCCAGAGAAATGCGGTGCAGCGGTGGGAAACCAACCAACCAAGCAAACGAAACTAGTTTGTCGCCGGCAAGCGGGGTAGCAGTCGTAGTAAGCGCTCGATACTAACGCCTGCGCGATTGTCGAAATAACGCCTGGATTTTTGTCTATAAAGTGTTTTTAAAGAAAAGAAAAACTAATTAAAATAACATTCTAATTATGTCGCATAAAGTGTGTGGGAAGCTCTAAAAAAACATTTCCTTTTAATCTTTTTTTTTTTTTGGAAAAAAGTTTACGTACCTACCAAGTTGCTAACCGAACTTATTGGTGCGAAGTTTTGGATGTCAAGATTTTTTTGCAGTTTTTATCGTGGCTGTTGGATTGTAATTTAAGGTATACTTAAACATGGTATAAATTAGTGTTAAAAAGTTGTGTGACTAGTTGTGAAGGCGTTGACCGATCCTCAACGCACTGTGACACGCGCGCCGTGTTATATACTTGCCTTTCTGGCATAGCTCTGCTAATGAAGAATACACTTGCATGAAGATGCACGCTACTGTAGTAATTTATTCAACGCTTCTTCAGAAAAAACAACTTTAAAGTCAAGGCAAAATTATGAAATTAATGATGATGAAATGCAGCTAGATTCCTATTGGAAATCGAAAGAATTTCCATATTTTGACGGTTTCGAAGATACGGTTGTTAATGTGATTTTAATGCTCGTCAATAAATACCTTTCTTTATGCGTCAGAGCTTTTAGTCCAGTCATGTTTAAATACCTCAACAACAACAAAAACCAACCGGCTAAATGAAATGGCGGGAATGATTATAATAATAACTGTCTGTATCGAAAAAAGGCAAAACCTGATTTATAAAGACCTCATCTCGCATAGGTTGTTTCTGTATGGGCCTGTGCTTGAACCTACACGACAAAAAAAAATCTGCATATTTTAAATTCCTTCCCCGCCATTTCTTGGAATATCGTATTTACTGGTGTCAGTAACTTCAATCGATTTTAAACTTAATTTGTACTGAAGTTAAGTTTATTTTCGTTAGATTATGCGTGTGATAGTGTGATTATTCTTTCCACTTTGTGGAATAGCAATGAACTTGATACTAACTTCGATTGTTACCTGTAGATTCCGCTAAAGCAATGGACACGACTTGACTACATAATTTTATAAGGCACTCGTATATTGATCCACTTTTTCCACGTCTTTGGCTTTATCTATAAAAGGCACTCATCCTAGTACATATTTCCACCCAATATTCTGGGCCTTTGAGCAAGCACTTACGTAAATCACTTGGTGTTCCCCAGGGAGCTGTGTCCGGCCCGCAATAAAAGCGAAATGTTTCTGCTTTGATGTTTGTTATAAAAATAACATGACAATAACAACAATGGATGTTGAAGTCAGTTAAAGCCAATACCATCGTAGCTAATATTATAAATGAGAAAGTGAGTTTGTTTGTTTATATATTTGTTTTTCACGCTAAAACAGGTGAAAGGATTTGGTTGAAAGGCACATGACTAGACCATTGACCTTATAGGTTAATAGGACATATGATAGGTACTTTTATCCCAATATTCTCACAGGATCCACACTTATGTGGGTGAAACCGCGGGGCGCAGCTGGTTTTGTATAAATTCTACATTATTAGGTACTGGAAAGGTCAAAGCTTTTAAACTCTTCAGAACCTATTTACCCACGTACATCATAATAACTTTATATACGGCTTACCTACATGAAATTACAAATTCGTATTTATTTATTTCCTGAGGCGACAAACTTCTAAAGGTTTCATGTTAATTAAAACGCCCGTTTAAATGGCCAGTAACTCGATATCTGGAACGAATCCCAACAAAATTGTGCGTCTAATCGATTTCCTGTGTCGGAAACAATAAGTTTTAATTGACGAAAATGGATGGGGTTTTCATTAAATTCTGTATCATCAACCTCCTGGCAATTTTATTTGGGGTATTTGCCTAAATCTCATTTATTACTTAATTCCTAGCCAATAGCCTAATTAGCATCTCTGACACACTGCAAACCATCTATCTTTTCTTGGTCTCTCTTTTAACTGACTAAGGTATACATCATCATAATCTTCAGATTCCTGCCCTTGTCCCATGTTACTTGTGGTCGGCGCAACACTTTTTCTTTTTCCACTCTCCCCTGTCAACCGTCACGATATCATTCACTCCCTTCTCTATTTCGTACCTATCATTCCTCACACAATCCATCTATCTTTTCCTTGGCCTTCCTCTCCCTCTCTTACCATCAACATTTAATTTTATAAAATTAAATGTTGATGGTAAGAGAGGGAGAGGACTTCATCACTCTTTCATCTTCACGCATGTGACTCATCCATCACAATGTCCTAGTAAATTAAATAATATCACGTTTATCAGCAAGCGTCGCAGATCCTGCCGACTCTCCTTCAAAATGAACGAAGTAATTGAAACCCGGCTTGGGTTTCAATCTTTCTGAATGGACTTGATGACACATTCATAACACACACACAAACATGACTTGATTACACATGCATAATACATTGAAAGATGAATAAAAATGCCCGAAAACAGAACAGTTTCTAAGATTATAAAAGATTTTCCAATAAATCGATTTGCTTCACTTTTTTACGAAACTAAACGAAAGCGTAGTGAATCTGTAAACAATTTGGCGCCTGAGAGCTGTAAAAACTATCTGAATTAATACTTTTCACAATTTTTTAAAGTAACTACAGTAATATTTACAAGTTATCTAAATGCATCCCAGGATTACAAAACAACTGAACGTTTTATTAGTACGCCTAGAGAACTACGTAGGTATATAAACACTTACTTCGAATTACTTTAATATAACCCCAAAAATATTTTTCGTTTTCACTAATACTGACACATATACATGAATGCCTATAGTAGAGTGCTGTTAGATTTTCACCTTTCAGGGTTAAGACGAGCGTTGAAAATCCAAAAGCACGCATTAGAAGAGTAAAAATACGCCTGTTCACCTACATTTTACGAATGAAAACCACGCAGGTACACACTCGAGCTTTCCTTTAATCTTTTTATCAAGGGAAGTGGCCATAAATCCTGAGTAGGCCGCTCACGGCGAGCGTAGATAACGCTAAGTAAACAATATGGCTAAGGTGACCACTTAGTCAGGGATGCCGCAAGGCTTCATAATCTGACAGGGAAACACAGGCTTTACTAGCGTTGAAAAGCTAAGGTAGAAAGCGTTACGCCAAACCTCTTATCTCAAGCTCACCTCAAATCAATTGGATTTTTGAACAAACTTCAATTAGGCACAAATAAGGCACTTCTGAATCTTAAAATTTACAAGAAAATATAATTGATTCTAGTTGCCTCTTCCAGAGGTTTCGTATGGAGAACAATGGGCAAGAACGTCCTTGCTCTTTTAAAATGTTTTACAGTTTTTTGTTTATGTAGTATGTACCTAGGTGTATGTGAAGACGATGTAAAAGAATCTAGAATAAAATAAAACTACTTATGTGCATAAGTTAAGATTAAGTTAGTTGGTATTGCAAGAAGGAGATTTCTTCATTTTGTTTTGCTCCAGTTGTTATCTGAAATCGTGATATTGGAGAGAAAGGTGTTTTCTTACTTGATTTACAGAGCTGGTTCAGCGAATCAGCGTTAACCCAAACGGTGCCGAAATCGCATTTTCTGCAAGATTATGTTGTGACTCAAGGCTGAAAACAGCTCGTCATAATACACGATCAATTACAATCTGAATCGTTTTGAAACAGATTGTTAATCTTCGAAAAAAAATCTGCTCATCAACGTAGGTAAATAACGCAATGAATATTGTTGAACTGTCAAAATGAAATGGATTACTTAAGATACATTTTCGTAAACGATTAAGAAATCGAACCTACGCAAGTAGATAAGTAGCTGGATTTAAACTACAAATCAATGTCGATTCTATGGCTTTTGGTACTTGGACAAGCAAATCAACACTCCAAATTGCCACGTTTAATAACAATTAGAAGGATTTTGAAGGAAATTGCTAATCCATTGCTGTTTGAAAAATTCGTCTGCTCGACAACGTAAATGGCGCAATGAATGTAGTTGAATTGTCAAAATGAAAAGTATTGCCATTTTGTTACGCAACCCCGCTTTTGTCAAAGTTTTTCAAAAACACTTCCGAATATCGCTACCGCACTGTTATTGATTGCAGGCTAATGTCTCCAAAATCTCTAACAAAAGGCCATAAACAGAAACCTTCATGACGGTAAATAAATACCTTATTTTCCCGTTACAAAAGTCTGCAGCCCTACTCCCAAGCAGCCGGTACGAGTGTATGACGACACTGACCCGGGCGACCGCAGCATCGCACCGCGGTGACTGTAATTTGTAATTATGTCAGATTGCTTTCTTAATTGGCTGGATTAAGGAAATAAGGGCACCGTGGGTTTAATTCGTAGTATTGTCGTCACACCATCGTCTTTATTCAATTCAAATGGACTGACCTTTAAGTCATGGTTACCATACTTAGCCCCAAAAGACGGCCCGAAAAGTTGGTGTTTCTAAACGTTTGAGCTTAGAAGAAAAGTCTTCTCCATTTACGTGCAGCTCTTGACAGTCTAGATCAATTTTTTTCAATCTTCATGAATACGTGACCATATTAGAAGTTAAAAAAATCGAGCGAACACTACGCTCTAGGGCCATCCTTCTGACTGAAATTGTATTTTTAGTGTGTTTGGGACCTAGAAATACTTGCCTTTTTTCTTTTGCCCATGGCCCCCGGAGTGAGGGACCCACAGTTTGAAAAACACTGGTCTAGATGATGCATATTTTTTATTCCTGTACAATAGTACCTAAATTGTGTACCTACTTAAACTCTGATTTCCTCACTCAATTCAGATCAAAGTAATTGCGTAAGCGCATAAAATCCAACCAAGGTTTTTCTTTCATGTCAGCAATCAGCAAAAATACTTACACAAAACGCTGCTGAAAAAGATCAGAGAACCTCTTGTACTTACTGAAGACTGTAAATAATTTGCATTTTACGGTTTTCCTGCCATTTTAAAGTTTTATTTAGAATAGTTAGAATAGAATAGATCATTTATTTGTCCGAAACATGAGTACATGCACACACGAAGACACAAAGCATGCAAGATGTTAACTACATTGCAGAACATAGACATTTAAGGCGATATGGGACTGACGAGAGCCGAGGGGGATGTTATGACCCCGCCCGTGCGCAATTCTAGTGCACTATGTTTACAAATATTTCATTTTAAAATTTTATTTGTATTTATATTGAAAAAATAAGTCCATAATCCCTTAAAGTATTTAATAGTGAACACATAGACACAATTTTATTACAATTGCTTTGATAACAATCGAATGGAATAGGTTTTTCTCTTTAAACAAGCAGATTTTAAGGAAACTCTCCGGTTTTTTTTTTAATGAGGAAAGTTTTGTCAGTCGTGTTTCGGGCCTCATACTTCACTAAAGACACTCTTCAATTTTCGTAATCATAAAAAAAACGCAAATGCGTTGTTTTTTTTTTAGAGAAACATTGATTTTGCGTGAAGTCGAATCGCGTCAAAACATCTGCTTTGGAACCATTACACCTTAACAAACGTATGATAGAGTAGAGTCCAAGGTTTTTCATGACTCTTGAAGAATAGTAAAGCGGAATAGGATACTAAATATGTATTGTATTTCATTCATTTAGTCACAGATATTATAAAACTACCGGAAACGGCCAAGCCACATAAATTTTGACCAAGGTGTAGAGCAGGGATGCACAGACTTATTAAGACTAGGGGCCACTCGGGCAAATTATGAACTGATGGCGGGCCGCCAGAAGTAGTATAGGTAATGCTGCGGGATATCCTAAGGGGGAACCATGGCCCCGAAATGTGCAGACAAGGGAAGGAACACGGGTGGGTTTTAGTCAGTAAGAGTCTGACACGCCCTTCCGCTCCGCCCAGAATTAAAGACAATAAAGAATTGATAATAATGTATTAAAATTGAAAAAGAATTTATTAATTTGAAGCGTGGCACTGCATAGTGCTTACAATCTTTTTTATATTTGGCTCAAATTTACTTGTAGCAACACGTAAAACTGCTTCCAAACTTTCGTTTGCAAGGCGGTTTCGATTTTTTGTTTTATTATTATTTAGTATTGAAAAGGTTTGTTCACATATATAGGTAGAACCAAATAAGCTGGCACATTTCAGAGCGTTTATGCGCAACTCTTTGTACGTATTTTTATCAATGCAGCGGTAAAAGTTCAGCAAGTTTCCTTCGTTGAATTTGTTGCGTAAATCTTGGTCGTTTTGAATGTCGATAATTTCTAACTGCATTGACTCTGGCGCATTTTTAACTGAAATCGTGAAAGGATTGCTGAATATGTCCAACAGAGGTTTCACTTTTTTAAACTCCGAAAATCTGTCTTGAAAAGATTGAATCAAAATATCTAGCTTTTCTACATAACTGAAATTAATCGCAGTTTTGTTGAATTTTTCAGCCATTTTCTTATAATTCGGAAAATGATTGTAATTTCCAGAATTCAATTGCGATCTGAAAAGTGTCAGCTTGCATTGAAAGGATGATACATGAGCGTAGAGCTGGGATATCAGTAGATTTTTGCCTTGAAGCCGTGTGTTCAAGACATTCAAATGATTTGTAATGTCAACTAAAAACGCCAAATCACACAACCAATCAGGATTTTTAAGGTCCGGGACATCCCTTTGCTTTTCCGCCAGAAATATTCCAATTTCTTCTATTAAATTTAGAAATTGTTCCAGTGTCAATCCACGACTTAGCCACCTTACTTCTGTATAATACAGTAAATCTCCATATTCGCTTTCGATGTCATCCAGGCATTGTTTGAATTGCCTGTGATTGAGTCCTCGTGATTTTATGAAATTTACAGTCGAAACTACCACTTTCATGATATTTTGAAATTCAATTTTTTTAGAACAGAGGGCTTCTTGATCTCATGCAGTGAAACTGCATGAGATCTTCAGCGTTTATGTTTTTTTCTTGCAGATGCTTTTTCAGCGAAGTAACTAGCCCAGAATTGACACCAATCATCGAAGGAGCACCGTCAGTCGCAACTCCCGATAATTTTGATAAGTCCAAATCAGTTTTTGAACACTCATCAAAAAGTACATTGAGTATATCAACTCCTCTGGTTTGACCTTTCAATGAACACATTCCTAATAACTCTTCTAAGACTTCAAAATCTTGAGTAACACCTCGTATGAATATGAGAAGTTGAGCTGTGGAACTAATATCAGTGGATTCGTCGAGTGCTAATGAAAAAAATTCAATGATCTTAGTTTTTTCATATAATTGTTCCGCAATATTACCTGACAAAGACATAATTCGTCTTTGGATAGTCATACGATTCAGTTGAATTTTCTTAAACTTTTTTGCTGCTTCTGGACACATTTTCTTAGCGGCAATTTCTATGCATTCTTTTACGAAATCCCCATCATTGAAGGGGCGACTTCGCTTTGCTATCATTCGAGAAATTTCATAACTAACTTCTGTAGCTGTTTCTGAATCTTGAATGGGTTTTGTAAACATAGCTTGCTGACCAACAAGCTCCCGTTTTAAAGACAAAATTTTTTGCTTTCTTAATTCGCCTGTAAACTTGGTAAAAGTAGGATGCTGCGTTTCATAGTGCCTTTTTACATTATATTCCTTTGCAATCGCAACAGAATTCTTGCAAATTAAACAAACGACTTTGTTATGCGACCATACAAAAAAGTATTTCGCAGTCCAAATTTCTTGAAACTGCCGATTTTCATCTTTAACCTTACGTTTTTTACTAGGCGCTGGCTTGTCCATGTGGCGTTCTAATCCTGGCTAGGATTAACACAGCACCTAAAAACAATTACAGTACCTACTTAAATTACCCATCTTTTTTTAAATTACCAAAAATAATTGATTAAATATGTAGGGAAACACTTATTATTAATAACAGAGTTTTACTTACGATTTCACAACACAATTATACACGGCACTTGACGGGAAATCTACGTTGAATGTGGATCAAAATATATGACACCGGCTAGTCGAGTTAAAATCTACACTAGAACTATTGACACTTCACTCAAATTAAAACCGAACTGTCGGTCGCTGCGGTTAGCGTGGCTTTTATACCGCGCGTATAGAGTCGAAAACTGTCTGGAGAAATCTCGAAACCGACTCTGGAAGCTTCGTGTATCTACCTACTCGAGCAATCGGGAATTCGGGACTATTGCAATCTCGCTTGCTCTAACAATATAACCCGTGGATAAGCCGCCACCGCGCTGCCGTCGTCGCCGCGCCGCCGGCCGCGGCGCTTCCTCAAGAAAACGAATTTAACCGAGCAACCGGCACGAACATTACCGACCGCTGTTACCACAGATATCTATGGCTGTTACCGACGCATGCACGGCGCACCGATAAGCGCAGTTAAGAGCGCGCGCGCGAGATTCAAATTACTTTTCGAACATATTTTATTTGGTTTTATTCTGAAATAGAATTCAATATTTTTCGAATGTACGAGAGTATTATTTTTGCTGTCGGCGGGCCACCAGTATTCGACCGGCGGGCCGCATGCGGCCCGCGGGCCGTGGTCTGTGCATCCCTGGTGTAGAGTTTGTGAAGTTAGAGCTTGTTGAGTTAGGGCGTGTAGAGTTAGAAGCTTGGCTCTACATGAGATCTGATAACTTTTTGTCTCGTCTTGGCAACATTTTATATGAAAATGTTTTTGGTGGGATTTAACTTTTTTTTGTAACTTGTGTATGACAATATTTTTTTGAAATTGCTAACCTGTTCATGTATCTGTATCATTATATCTTCATTTGGCATTTGAAAGTGCATGTCTAAGTTATTTAGTATCGTACGTATTTGAAATATTGATAGATGTACCTAGCTCATCGAACATCGGCACTGCAGTGACCTATTTCACTTCATTGCATAATAGGCCGCAACTTGAACAGTAGCTCTAGACTTCCTTATTAATCTCGCTTTAAATTAGGCATTGTATATGCAGGCAAAATATCTGATGCGTTGAACCTGATTAGGAAGAGTTACGTAGAGCAATGTTTCATGTCTGGCATTAAAAATATAATCTATACCTACTAATGATTATAAAGACAGAGCAAATTTTGTTAGTTTATACGTGGAGGGTAATCTCCGGAACCACAGTTGCTATTTGAAAAATAATTCGATTTCACCATATGAAAGGAGGAACGTTAGATTATGGATATTATATTATATAGGCTAAATAAGTACTTACTACTTAATTATATTAATGAAACACTGGTGCCGATTCTCTTGTACACAGAACTAAACTAACTAAACTATCACTAAAATTCCTTACTTTTGACTAAGGGAATCTTGGAGCTTTTCTGCCAAAAAAATTCTCTAAATTTAAAACTTATTTTGACACAACTAATCGAATTTGACAACCGCGCTCCTCCATATTTGGTACTTGTTTTCCCTACCCCGTGTTTTTTTTTAGAGCCAGAGGCGCAAGGATGCAAGGCGTGTTTTTAATGGAATTTTTCAGTTCTTGTATGGAAAATAACGAAAAAAAAAAAAAAAAAAAATTACGAACATGTTGACAATTAGGGGTTTAAGGGTCATTTTCATTATTTTTGCGATAGGACACACCGTTTTCGAGATATAAGCAAAAGAAAATAAAAAAATACAGTACGGTTTTTTGTAACTGAAGTCGAGATATTGGTTTGAATTTTAGTTCATGACATCTAATTTTATTCCACACATTTTTAATCGCGATTAAATATAGTCAGATTTAGTTAGAGGATTTTAGATATAGGACAAAATTTTAGTTTAAATCGTCAAATTCAGAATAGCATTTTCACTAAACTAATCTCAGTGCCATCTTAGTGCTGTCAAACTAAATTATAGTTAAGTTGTGTCATTTAAAGTCAATTTCAGAATGAGTTTGATCGTTTGACAGGACTAAACTAAATTTTAGTAATTTTTAGTTTAGTTTAGAGAATTTTGTGACAAGAGAATCGGCACCAATGTTTCATGTCTGGCATTGAAAATATAATCTATACCTACTAATGATTTTATAGAAAGTCTTTATAGACAGAGCAAATTTTGTTAGTTTATACGTGGAGGGTAATCTCCGGAACCACAGCTGCTATTTGAAAAATGATTCGACTTCACCATATGAAAGGAGGAACGATAGATTATGGACATATTATATAGGCTAAATAAGTACTTACTACTTAATTATATTAATGAAACACTCTCTTGAACTCATGCAAGCCTAGTACTTTTTGTTAGGTAACTGTTCAGAACTTGTGCACAGCATGTCGTGAACGGAATACCGTCTCCATATGCCAATTCTCTCGTGCAAAGCCGGGGCAGGTTGCTAGTAAGGTACAATGTATATAAAACATGTCAGGCACATTGCGTCATCACCCCAAAGGGTAAGGCAGAGTGTATCTGTATACCTATACATACAGTGCACCGACATTTCGCTACGCCAAATAAGTTTTAAGGCCTATGAAAAAAGGGGCGAGCCTTATGTCATTCACCAATTTCATACAAATGAAGCATGACAAAGGAGATTGGGCGTTTCTGCCCTGGAGCCCAATAGCGTTAAGATATATACCAACGGAAGGATCTCATCAAGAAGAACATTTCTTATTATGAAGACTTCCCTTGATTGTTAGTACGAAAGGAGCTACAGAGCTTTAAATGTGAGTGATCAAATATTATTGGAATTCTGGTATTTCGACAATTTAATAACTTTTAATGATTCAGTGCCCTGCAAACATCATCTTTGAAGCCTATATGCGAACATTTTAAAACATTGGTCTCCAATAGATGCCATTTTAGGAACAATGTTTTAAAGAGTGGGACGACCGGACGGATCGTTAAGCCTGACGGTTACCCCAATAGAGTTGAGATATATGCCAACGGGAAGATCTCTTAAAGGCTCGACGGGAAGATATTTTTTCATAGCACGCTTCTCTCGATCGTTAGTACGAAAGGAGCTACAGAGCTCTAAATGTGAGTAATTAAGCATTAGTGATATTCAGGTATTTAGACAATTAAATAACTTTTATTAACTTTGAGCCTTGCAAACATGATCTTGCAAACCTATAAAATATAAAGGACATTTTAAAACGTTGGCCTCCTAGATGCCGTTTTGGGAACAATGTTTTTAAGAGTCCATCGGCCGTACAGATAGTTAAGCCTTCGTTAAGCCTGCCGCATCCCCCAATAGAGTTAAGATATATGCCAATGGAAAGATCTCTTCAAAGAAAATATTCCGTAATATGATGTTTCTCTCGATTGTTAGTACGAAAGGAGTTACAGAGCTCTAAATGTGAGTAACTAAGCATTATTGAAATATTGAAATTCATCATCTATTTAGGTCATTAACTCTGAACTGACTAATAATAGGCAAAAGTCGTGTTTGTAGCAAAGGTTATCCCTGAAAAGCTATTTTCAGTGGTATATATCTAATGGCTATTGGACGCCAAGAATTCCTTAACTTCGGTGCGCAATTTATTACCTATTTAGGTCATTATCTCCGAACTGACTAAAAATTGGCAACATTATGTTAGAAGCAAGGGTTCTCTTCGAAAAGCTCTTTTCGTTGGTGTATATCTTATGGCTATTGGGTCAAGAAAATTCCTTAACTTCGGTGCCCAAGTAGTAACACTTATTTAGGTCATTAACTCCAAACTGACTGATAATTAGCAAAAGTCGTGTTAGTAGCATACATAGGGTCTCCTTGGAAAGCTCTTTTCATTGGTGTATATCTTATGGCTATTGGGCCAAGAAAATTCCTTAACTTCGGTGCCCCAGTAGTCACCTATTTATACCATTAACTCCGAACTGACTAATAATTGGCAATAGTCATATTAGTATACAAGGTTCCCCTCAAAAAGCTAAAGCCATTGATTTATATCTTATGGCTATTGGGCCAAGAATATTCCTTAACTTCGATGCCCGAGTATTCACACCTATTTGGGTCATTTACTCCGAACTGACTAACAGTTGGCAAAAGTCGTGTTAGTAGAAAAGGTTCCCCTTAAAAGCTCTTTCCATTGGTGTATATCTTATGGCTATTGGGTTAAGAAAATTCCTTAACTTCGGTGTCCCAGCAGTCTCATTTATTTAGGTCATTAACTCCAAACTGTCTGACAATTAGCATAAGTCGTGTTAGTAGTAAAGGTTACCCATAGAAAGCTCTTTCCATTGGTATATATCTTATTTTTATTGGGCTTCAGAGCAGAACGCCATAAGCAGGGGCCCATTCTCGTTTTTGATAGGAAACCCAATAACAGTTTGCTCGACTTGAGAATCGGACCCTGCAGGAGCTCATGTTCAGTTCTCGCACTAGACGGGCGAGGCTTAAAAAACTTGAGACTTCTTAGTTTCGTTTAGATCCGCATTTTTATTACGTAGCCTCTTCGCTCCCGGTAAACTACAGTGAATTTTAGAAAAGCTATTTTCATTCACTAATCTTGTAGCAACAACATTTACATCGTAAACAGCAAGACTTATTTAAATTCAAAGTCAAAACACAGATTAGTAACCCCGCATTGTGTTGAGATGTAAATCAGTGTAAAACAAAGATGTCTTCTTTAATTGCCGCTAATTCTAACGTTAACTTCGACTATTCACACGTTAACACTTCTTTATGTCTAGCTATTTGTAGGTATCTTTATTTTTTTAAGATTACGCACTGCTCAGGTTGCACGCGTTGGTTAATTTGAAGCACCAAACGCAACTTCTAAGATTAATTAGGTACTTGGCTATTTTTCATTCAAAATCAAAATATTTTATTTCACATAAGCCTACATGGGCACTTATGAAACGTCAGAAGCTAGGTGCACGGTTCCAATTGGTCGTTTCCTATGGAGAAGAGCCGGCAAGAAACTCCACGGTTACTCTTTTAAAAATTATTGGCTTTACAATATTTTCGATTTACAGTGTTAATAGTTATGGGAGGACAGTGTAGGCCTTTCAAAAAGTTTCAGGTAGGTTAGGCTAAGCCTACAATGTTCTCACATTCACAAGGTAGAAAAGAATCTATATAAACGATACTAAAGATTTAAAAAAAAACCTATTTAAACCAAATGACATGATTGCCATTACAACTGTAACAAATCTGATTAATTATCATGTCCACAAAAGCCTGTGAAGTATATAAATGTCAAATAATATTATGATTATGTCTGTTAGGGATGAATGTAAAAAATAAACATGGTAATTTGGGAGCAGTTAATAGACTCTTACATAATTATGCCGTTAATGAGGTACCAGGGAGGCCACATGTGCAGAAGGAATTATTGCCAAACTTCCCTGTCTTCAACGTAGTCTTTAATGTTATAGTATGCTTTTTTGATAAGGACACGTTTGATGAGGGTTTTGAACTTACCATCGCTAAGTTCTGTAACCAACTTTGGCAACTTATTATAAAAGCGGATACTGTTTATAAGAAACGACTTACTAGTTTTAGTTAATCTAAATCATTAACTTTACCCAATGACTATACAGTTCAAATATGTTAGTACGAAGTAATAGAAGCATTATAGTTTGACAACTTTATTTTATCGATAGACTTGCGTTCATGTTGCGATCAATTTGACTTTTTCAATTGCTTAATTTCAATGGCATTCGCTCTGTGTAAGCAACGTACCAAAAAGAGGCGGCTTAATTTACCAACAACCAGAGTATATTGTATAGAGCTCAGTGCAAAATAAACCACATCTTGTAAGACCAACCTCGACACTTGGAAACCGATTTCTTTCATTGTCTTGTTCAACTGTGTGTGTGCACACTGCACCCACGACTTTAAATAAATGGCTATACTTTACCAATTTAAGCCGTCTGTTTGACCACCAACCAATCATCTCGGCTCTACTGTTAATAAATCACATACCATGTTATGCTGCCAAAGCCGGTGTTATAACTAAGTGCCCATCTACATTGTGTTGCTCAAATAATCCGCCTTGAAGTTGAAACAGTCGCGTGTTCGCTGCCTAGTGCGTCAACTGCTCATCTTCCGTATAATATTGCGTTTATTTCACTCTAATGTGTAATTTTAGGATAGATTAACTTGACGGCTCATGAAGTGCTAGAGTTTGTGTCGAAGCATTTATTCTGTTGTTGCTAAGGAGTGGTGTGTAGTTCGTTTACGATGGAAAAACCAGTGAAAAGTGATAAAGTGTGGAATTTAATGGTAATACTGATTACCTGATCCCTATCCATACTTATATTATAAATTCGAAAGTAACTCTGTCTGTCTTTCTGTATGTTCTGTATCTTTCTGGATTTCGATAAAAATTGGCAAGGAGATAGAGATGGCATCCTGGGATAGGACATAGGCTACTTTTTATCGACATACCATGCGGGCGAAGCCGCGGGCGGAAGCTAGTCTTGTTTATCGCAAATGAAGGTATTTTCTTGATTTTCTTTCTTTTAAAAATAAAAATATTTATTCTCCAGATAAAACAATAAAATTCACAGGTGAATAACATTCATAAACTTAAAGTGAAATGGTTCCAAAGATGATGTTTTCGCGCGTTTCGACACGCAAAATCAATGTTTCTTTAAAAAAACAACGTATTTGCGAGTAGTTTAGGCGTTGCGGTGGCACATACGTTAATATAAACATACATAGACTGCTGAAACATAACCCTTTCTTTTGGCTTCGCTGTAGTCGGGTAAAAAAACCATACCATAGGTACACCCTTCATTTGTGATGTGTCTTTCAATGAGCATCAATTTGGTTGCCTGTGTATTAGAAACTTTCATACGACACTTACTTATCATAATTTAACATCACGCCTGTAGTCCCAGAAGGGTTAGGCAGAGGTGTCCCTATACAGTTCACCCCATTTCGCCAAATATGCAAGTCCCATGTAATAGGGGGCGAGCCTATTGCCATCAACCGGCACAAATCTAGACTCCGAGCTGCTACTGAGAAATTGCAGATGGAAAAAGCCAATAACACTTTGCCCCAGCCGGGAATCGAACCCAGGACTTCATGCTCAGCAGTAGCTTGCGACCAACGAGGCAGTATTATATTCTAAATCATCAATGGAGTCTACGCAAGAGATTTAAACATAAAAATCTTCGTTTTTACGCGCATCACATACCGAGTACCGAACGATATTGACGGCTATCATATTATTATAGCCTTCGTTTTATGGAGATCATCCCAGAGTGGATGGATATAACTGGAATTACTGGAGCAAATATTTTGTAACGAACGTAAGTGGGTAGGTAGAGGCTAGTTACACTGGGTATAGGTGAAGTGGCGGTACGATTGGTTCTCGATCCTAACTCGATTTTGTAACTCGAAGCAGTTTTATTAACATACTAGCTGTGCCCCGCGGTTTCACCCGCATAAGTCTCGATCCCGTGTGGATATCGGGATAAAAGGTATCCTATGTCCTACTCCAGGTCATGGTCTACCCATGTAGGTACCAAATGTCATCCAAATCCGTTCAGCTGTTTTAACGTGAAAGCGTAACAAATAATAAATTCACTTTCGCAATAAATAATATTGTAGGAATAATTAGGAAGTTAGGTTAGGTTAGGTTAGATCGACTTCACGAAGACAGTATAGCAAAATGGGCTAATTTAAGTCAAGACAAGCCGATGTATTCTGATTTCAGTAAAAATCTCACGGTGAAAACTTAGGTGAAGTGAGCTGTCTAGGGATTGGCACTATAGACAATTTGACAGTTCACTTCAAGCTCAGTTCACCTGGTGAGATTTTTACAGAATAGATTGTAGAATGTAATGGTCTGTCTAGCTATATATATGCGCGAGTCGTTTATGTGGAATTCAGCAAAAAAAGACATGCAATGCAAAGAAACAAACAAACTATTCGATAGTTAGCAACTGATTTGTAAGCAAGTTTGTTTAGCTAGAAACTAACATGAATGTGAATAGCACGCACATCCTGTGCGAGTTTCAGCAATGTTTGCTGACCTTCAGCACTCATTGCTGATGTTTTTATCATGTGCTTAACTAGATATTAATAAAATTGATAATTATTAGAATACCTACAACTAAGTAGGTAGTTCTTTTTAGAGTTATAATCATTACAATCAGCAATACAACTCCCAAATGTCATGATTTCATGAAATAGTCATTCAATACAGTCATTCAACTCTCTAAGTTCATATAGGTAATATCAACTTAGAGAGTTGTATTGCTGATTCTAATGTTAATAATTCTGTAAATCCATATTATATTGTTACGACCGCGAACCATATTTAGATCTACATATTATAACCTGATACTGACTTGCAAATTGCACAAAACGTAAGAAAATTTTAATTTCGCGGACTACCTTAGCGCATAAACGTTTTCTTTTACTAACATACCTACTTTTCTTAGGATTCTTAGGATATTTCCTGTGTTTCGTAACTTCTTACGATAAACATTACTTGAGCTACGACTACATAATTATCACCTCTTATTACCCAACCTGTTTTCTTCCTCTTCTTCTTCTGAAGTAACGCATAGTAATAATACTTCATAATGTAAGCCATGTTCTAGTTTATGTTATTGGTTGAAACAATCTCTTCGTTCCGGCTCACTGCCAAGTTTACGCCAACGTTAAACTATTCATCTTATTCCGATGTTTACACCTTCAAGCATTTGTGTTGAGTAAATATTGTTAAATGTATAGGCAGGTTTGTTTGAAAATAACCTAGATTAAATACAATGTTGTACGAATCGAAGTATCCGAGTTCAGTTTGTCCCAGCATACATTCTGTTCTTGACAATAACAATCAATGTTGTAGGCAAGGACAAAGTACTTAGGATCCAGTCATGTTCCTGGTGTTTCCGCAGACTGCCTCGATAGTGGTTACTATGGCTACTACGGAGCTTGAGACCCTGGGTCCGATTCCCAGGTCGGGCAGTTTTATTGGGTTTTTCGATCAGCCATTTCTCAATAGCAGCCCGGAGTCTGGATTTGTGCCCGGTAGACAGGAATATACTCGCCCCCTAGTACGTTAGACTTCAACATAACTGGCGATATGTATACGCCTACTATAGGTAGATACACCTCTGACTAACCCTTAGGGGATAACAGGCCCAGAGTTGCGGAATAGTCCGAAAGGGATACCGGGACCCTGGCAACAGGCAACTGAAGGAACACGGGGGTTTTAGTCAGTAAAAGTCTGACACGCCCTTCCGCTCCGCCCAGAGCGGGAGAAGTCATTTGATGATTTCAGACCCAAAAAAAAAAAAGCGGATTACAGGCGTGATATTATGTAATGTTAAACTAGAATATATACTAAACTGTATGACTAATGCTGACGTAGGGAAAGTTCAGTTTATCCCACCATAATTCTATCGTTAACATAAATGTTGTTAGTATGAACATAGTAGGATCCAGTCATGTTCCTGCTTTTTCTAAAGAAAAAACTGTTTTAGGGTTTCTACAGAAGAAGATCAATGAACTTTTTATTATTGGTTTTAGGTATGTACCTACAGTTTGTTTAAACTTAATAACAATGAGATAGGAATCACATAAAGACGTTAGACTGACGACTGTGTTAGCTTGGAAGCGTTTAAAACAGCAACAATTGTTATTTGTTATGCAAGGCTGCAAAGTTGTTTTTTCGCGCGAGTACCTGTATTGAAAGTTTGAATCCTGAGCGTTGCGAGGGTTTCAAAGGTACGAGACCCAGAACAACTTTGCTGCCGAGCGAAACACACAACTTTTCACTCACTACAGCGAGGAAAATGCTAGGTGTCTCTATGCATTTAACAAAAATATTGTACCTAAGCTTTTATGTACTTTTCGCGCAATTTTGCCGGAAGAAAGCTCAATTCGGCATTATATACCGCTTGCACTAACTCTGCACTGCTAAACAAACCCAAATGGTGGAAAGTGAATTGAATATACAGAAGAAAGATAAATAAAGTTTTTTTAAATGAAAACTTCTTTAGGCACGTTGAGCGATTTTTTTCGTGCTGGCCAGTGGGATTATTCTAAAAATGAGGTTGGCGCTCTGACTTACATAAAATAAGTATTGATGCATTATCAGTGGACCCGGCGGTATAGAAAATTGTTGAATAGAAAGGTTCGAATTTTAAAAACTCTTTCCACGCTAGCGGATAAAATGTACTGCAATGTAATGCACGCAGATTTCGAATGACAAAATCTTTACGAGCTTGTGAGGGGAAAACCATATTAATACAAGCCTGTTACTGTCCCAGTGCAGGTCAATGGCTTCTTCTGATACAGAGAAGGCACGAGGCTTAATCACCACTCTTGCTCCAGACGGGTTGGTGATTTCAGACTTATATCAACTATATGTACAGGTTTCCTCACGAAGTTCTCCTTCATCGATGTCAGTGATGCTGATGACCAAGATAAACTTAGAAAGTACATAATTGAATTGAAAAAGTCACATTGCTAGGTAGCCCAGACTTGAACCCACAACTTCGTGTATTATAAGATGCGAGGACTTAACCACTGGGCTCACATTATCAACGAAACAAGGTTAAAGTAAATCACCAACGATAAAAAGAAAAGTTCGAACGCCTCTAAACCTTCTCCAAGAAAAAGTAAACAGTTCCATCTTGGTCCGTTTACCTTCAGTTCCGCCTCATCAGACCAAGGGGTCGCCACGCTCGACGGGGCGCCAGATGAGCTTTCACCGCGCTGGCGACCAGTCGATCATGACGCAACTTTAATAGCCCCGAGATTGAACAGGGAATCGTGCGCTGTTGGGACGAGAAGAAAGGGTTTAGATCGATCGTCGTGACGATATTTTTAAACGTTTTGTATAGTTATCTTATGAGACGTTGCAGAAAAGTTACGTTTCAGTTTTTAACACGGCATTTTTAGGGTTCTGTATCCAAAAGTTGCCAATGGGACCGTATTACTAAGGCTCCACTGTCTGTCCGTCTGTCACAGGGCTGTATCTTTTGAACCGTATATAGACACTTGAAATTTTCAAAGAGTGTGTACTACTGTGGGCGATATAACACTAAATAAAAATTAAATGGGGTAAAGAAACAAAAAAAATATGTTAAATATGAACGGTCATACGGAATCATACTTTTTATTTTAAGCTGGGTTCATTTAGTTTTAATTAATACTTACACTCCATTTGAAATAAGATTAGACATGTAAATTAACCTTTATTACAGTCTGTTAAACCGATTTTAACTTCTATTGCGTTGGTGGCATGACAAATGGCAGCTGCAGTAGTCAGTTGGTATTGTGTAACTTTTTTGCTTTTACTGCCATCCTTATGCCTACGGTATAGAAGTCAAAATCGGTTGAACGGACTGTAAAAACGTTTGTTTAAATGTCTAATCTTATTTCAAATGGAGTATAGGTACTAAAAAGTAGTTCTAATATTTTTTTAAACAAAAGCTTGCCAAGTTTAACGTTTAGAAAGATCATGTTAATCTTTTAAAATTATCTTTTGCACAAACATTTCCCATCGTTACAAAGCCATGTAGTCACTTTGCGTGGGTATCACACATGGGTATCATATGAAATTTCTTGGAACTTTCTTAGCGTGTGACTGTGAAGTTGATGTTATTGTTTACGTCGCGTCGTCTGTGTGATCAGCAGTCACAAGAGTCACAACTAATCCTAAATGCTGAGAAATGTACCTAAGTAGGTACAGTATAAATATATTATGATCAAAAATCAAAATCAAACATTAGGTTGGTGAGATCATGTGAGAGCCATGCAGTTTTGTGTCTGAGCTGAGAGACCATCTCAGAAGAAGATTATCTGAGACTCTGAGATAATCTTTTCGGGAACCACACAGATTTGAGTGAACCTGTCTAGTCAGTGCACGCTTAATTATTTCATCATGTAGCTCAACGAACTTTTACTTAACACAATGTGTTGTGACCTGTGCAAGTATGCAGTTCATTGAGGCGGTGAGCAGATGATAGATAATTTATTGGCGACGATAATAAAGAACGTATGGAAATATATGCATTAAGGCACACGTAGAACGAATAGGGGATGTCATACGTTCTTTCGTCGCGGAGAAATTGTCCATCAGCGTCTCAAAAATGTTTTCAAATACTCTTATCACAGTTCAAGTCTGTAGGCTATCCGAGTGACGTCACAGGCTCATTATCTCTGTTTTTAAATTCCAGTGCTGCACGATGCGCGAGAGTCTCCGTCGGCTCGCGTCAGACGACGGCAACAACATGGAGCGGCGCGGACGCAGTGCGGGGAGCCGCCGCGTGCGTGTGGAGCTGATGCTGGGCGAACACGTCACTGTGGACGTAGATGTACGTAAAAATTGTGTGTAGTAACTATACCTAGTGTTCTTAGACGTTGCGCAGAGTGAGTCAGACGCAACTCTTTGGTCCCACACCCATTGTGACCACCTCCCCGCCACCAGCTAAAAGACACACACACACAGACAAAGACAGGCGTCTTGCTTGCGACAGGAACTGCGGGAAAATAAATGAAAGAAATTGTTTAGAGCATGCCACGAGTCACTATGACAGTCGGAAAGAGGTGGTCGCATGACGCAAGTCGAATCGCTTGTGGTCGTGAACGGGGCTATAGTGGAGATACCGTCAGGTTAACACAGGGAGTGGGCAGTTTGGGTTCGGAAGACTGTGAACCGGATGATACGGCGCAATTTGTGTAAGGCCTATGATCAGGAGTACTGCGTTCGGCTCAGACTTTCTTATCGACCTTGACAGGTAGGGCACAAAATAAAGTGTTTATGACATTCAAAGACTTCCCATGTTCCAAAATTGAAATGTACCTATATTTAATGTGTATTGTATGATCCTCGGCTGCGTCTGGGCAGATTGTGATGTGTGTAAAACTGTAAAATTCGTCAAAATTAAAGGCTTGATCTTTGAAGTGTTATTTTACAAAGCGCGAGTTTTACGGATATTTTACTGCAACTCGTAAAACGCAGATGGAGTTTATGTGTTTCATACAATTTACGGTTATTTACTGTGCGTAGTGTTGCAGCAAATTGTTCTAAATTGGATGATGGGGCCAAACTGGATGCGTAGGAAACTTCTTGAGGAGTTTTCGGAATGTAATTTGTCTTGACCGTAGTAATAATTATGGAATTGTGGACCTCTTTTGAATTACATATAACTGACATTTCAAAACGTTATTGACGAAACCACAGTGATTAGGAAGCATGCGAAGTAACAAGTTGTTGGATTTGGTCTTCAGATTCAACACAGTCTATAAACCTGCAGTATTTTCTCCTTCCTTTAAACCAATTAAAGGTTGTCTTCAAAAGATCGCTTTTAGCGATAAGTTTAACATGATCCCTTCCTTGTTAGTCATTCGTCGAGCTTCTCAATTTCCTAAGATGAACCGGCTTCAATCTTCATCATTCAATTAAGGCCCGACGTCCATCTGTATCACCAACTAACAGATAACCTTGCACAAAACCTATTAAATTTACTTTTAGTACATCCAATCGCACACTAAACTGAATGATATAGTCCAGTGTTGATAGGTACTCTATTTAAATGTTAATACAATGACAGAACACAGCCGGTGTGGATTGTTTAGTTTTAAACAGTTTGTTTGTGAATGTGTGGGTGATGTTAGATGAATGGTTTTAACATACCAACATCTTTGTTTGTGTTAAAAGGTATTTTATGTACAGTGCACTTGGAGAGCACTGGTTGCTCATTGATATCGGCCCCGACGTTTAAATCACCAATGTTCTCAATAAACGGTGAAGAAAAACATCGTGAGTAAACCGGCATGTCCCAGAACCAAAAATTTCGATTACATGTGACATCTACCAACCCGCACTGGGCCCGCGTGATTGCAAAGCCTTCCTACAACCACACATACAAAGATGCTGATCAGCTCTTCTGTACACAGTATAACCGGGTTTTCAACACTAAGTTCGGTTTAGTTAGTCATCAGAGCGAAATGAAAGAAAATTAGTCTGGGTCGATGTTGCCGGATACGGTGAAGAGGGCTATATCTATAAAATTATAGTCATAACATCTTTCACACAGTCCATCCATCGTTTCTTTCTTTTTTTCCCTACTTACAGCCATCTATTTTCCTCATTCCTCCTGATCACATGCCCATTGCCCATACCATGACAACCAATTTCCACACAACTCTTGGTGGGGTTCAAAGATTAGCCGGTTAACTAGGTTACTCAACTTTGATTACCAAGTTACCAACTACTGCACACTATTTTAATAACCTCGAATATTTCAGAACTCGGAACTTCTGTTAAATTAATTTAATTTTGCTCATAAAACTTTGTTGCCTTGTGCCAGGAAAATAGTTTTGAACTAAACTAAAATTGGATTAGGTGCAAATGCATGCAATCAATTGGCAATTAAGTACCCAGCTTCAGTGTTTTCTGTACCTAGTGGCCCGAAATTCAGAATTGAGTCTGATTATCGGCTTACATAAGGTCATATACCTCTCCTGTCAGGAACAACGGGTGTAAAAATAACCTTAACGAAGCCGAGATTCATTTAATTGTGCTCCCCGTTATTGTGATATTTTTTTGTGTACCGGAGCATACCCAGGAACCTGCTGGTTACGGAGGTATTGAAGGTCAAAGTTTCAACCTTTTTCACGGTTTTTACAAAAATAATAGGTCTTTACCTATGAAATTGCCGTTTTGTATGAAAAAATTTAAACGAATTTTTTTCATGAATTTTTTATTTGTATTAATCGAAGTAATCACCCATGCAATCAATGCATCTTTGCCATCGCAGTGGCAGTTTATTGATGCCCTTCTTAAAGAAATCAGCTGGACGGGAGGCAACAAATTCTTCAAAGGCATTTTGTACTGCCTCTCGGGTATTGAATTTTTTTCCCGCCAAGAAGTTATCCAAATTCTGGAAAAAGTAGTAGTCTGTAGGCGCAAGGTCTGGTGAGTAGGGCGGATGACGGAGAGCTTCCAACCCCAGTTCTTGCAACTTGGAGACCGTCTGCTGTGCAGTATGAGGTCGCGCGTTGTCGTGCAGGAGCAGCGGAGACGAGCGATTGACCAATGCTGGTTGGAGATGCGCCAGCTTCTCCATCATTGTGTTCAGTTCTTCACAGTACACATCTGCAGTAATGCTCACCCCGTTTGGTAAGAAGCTGTGATGAATCACAACGGCGCTAGACCACCAAACAGTGACCATCACTTTTCTAGGGGTAAGTTTTCGTTTAGGACATTGTTTAGGTGCTGAACCAGGATCCAACCAACTTGCTGAGCGCTTGCGGTTATCAAACAGAATCCATTTTTCATCGCAGGTAACAATGCGGTTCAAAATTCCTTCATTTGTGTGTCTGTTGAGCAGTGCAAGGCACGTCTCGACGCGTACTTCGCGCTGGCGATCATTGAGTTCGTGGGGCACCCATTTGTCAAGCTTTTTTACCTTGCCAATTTGACGCAAATGGACCAATATTGTTTTGACGCTAACGTCGAAAGCTGCTGCTAATTCAGCCGTAGATTGTGTATCATCAGCTTCCACAATCGCCTTTAATTCGTCATTGTCGACCAAAGTCTTCGGACGACCGCGAGGTTCATTTTTCAGGTCGAAATTTCCAGAACGGAAGCGAGCAAACCAATAACAGGTGGTGCGTTGGTTTGTAGTGTTAGCTCCGTAAACGTCGTTGATGTTGCGTGCCGCTTGTGCCACGTTGCTGCCACGACGGTACTCATATTCCATAATTACTCGAATTTTTAACGTATCCATGATGACGAAAAAGATTGAAATGCGATGAAAATGTAACACTAATCAATAAAGAAATGACTACCTACTTTTGGAAAAAAAAATCCATGTTTTTAAAATAAAATTAATTTGAAATTAGAATTCTTAGCCAAACAAAAATTATTTTGATTTGAAATGGCCAGTACTGCTTAACTTAAAATAGTCACACGTGTATTTTGTTGCATGCACCTATAAGAACAATGTTTTAGGTGCGATACATTGCGCACTGCCGTAAACATCGAATTTTCACACTAAAAATAGAAGTTGATTTCAGCAATTATTTTTGCATACAGTTACTTAGTTTGACCTACAGAATGCGTAGATGACGGCTTTGTGGCGGGTCTTTTGACACCCTGTATACTTAGACTGAAATTATTATCTAAACTGGGCGATCGCTGCTATAAAGGAACAACACATTGAAAATGCTTTTTTAGGGTTCCGTACCCAAAGGGTAAAACGGGACCCTATTACTAAGGCTCCGCTGTCTGTCTGTTTGTCTGTCTGTCCGTTTGTCACCAGGCTGTATCTCATGAACTGTGATAGTTAGACAGTTGAAATTTTCACAAATGATGTATTTCTGTTGCCGCTATAACAACAAATACTAAAAAAACAGAATAAAATAAATATTTAAGGTTTTAAGGTTTTTCCATACAACAAACGTGATTTTTTGCTCGATATTGATAACGGCAACAAGTAGACGCTTGAAATATTCACAGAATATTTAGTTAGTTAGTTAGTTATTTATTCACTTTAAAAATTAATACTTGATCTTTTATGATTAAATAAAAATAAAACAAATATTTAAGGGGATGATTTTTTGCCGTTTTATAGATAATGGTACGGAACCCTTGAGCGATTCCGACTCGCACTTGGCCAGTTTTTTTTCATTGATATCTGTAAAAGCGAAAAGTTAACGAGAGGTTAATAAGTAATGCAGCTGAGCAGGTTACCAACATGTGTTACCTACAGTTACTTGTTTTTACCCTTTAGGAATGTATTGAAGGACGTGTGCGGAATGAGCGTTGTGAATACGGCAATATATCGGACAGCTTAATTTATTTATTTAAACAAATGCTTTTAACTTTAGGTAGAAGGTTAAGCAAGTCATGGGATAATTTTCCAGTAGCATATGTCATTACCGTATATAAAGTATCTACTTGCTTACTTACTCCTCTCGAAGACAGGAGGCCTGTGTTCCAGTCCCCGCAGTGGGAACTTTATAAGCTGATTATGAAATTACACTACAATTTCGATTTTGAACCGCATACTTACTTAAAATTCAGCAAGACCAACTGTTCTACAACAAAATTACGATACGGCCGATATAAATCGGCAGTTCCGAACTTCGTGCAGAGTACTGCGCAGTGTCATTTTTTTAGGAGCCAAATGGTGATGAGGCGAGTCTGAGTGAGAGAACATGCGCGAAACGAAGAGCCTATGTTCAGACCTGCCAAGTTATATCGGCCGTATTGTTTAGAGATGATTTCTGGTCGGTCTACCAAATACGTGAGAGAGCAGTGGTGGCCCGGTGGTAACAGCCACGACTTCAAGTTGTAGGTCGTAGGTTCGAACCCTGATATAGGCGCTTTACTTTGTGTAAATTATTTCATCGCCACTGCTCTCAAAACGGTGAAGGAAAACATCTTGAGGAAACCGGCATGTCCTAGAACCAAACATTCGAAGACACGTGATATCTACCAACCCGCACTGGGCCCGCGTGGTGGATTACGGCCCACTCCCTCTCACAGAGAGGAGGCCTGTGTCCCGGCAGTGGGAACATTATAGGCTGATTATGCTTATGCTATCAAATACGGAATGTCGCCTGACTTGGCACTTCTTTCACCGACTCTATTAAATAATTGAATACAAACAAACATACTCATGTTAAGTCAGGGAAATTATATCAAACATTACTGTTATAGAACACGATAATGTGACGCAGTTAGAGTATGAATTATTTGCTAAACAATTAATTTCACTGACTGACCCGATCTTTATATATCTGCTATTTGAATTTGACCCAAACGCTCATCAGAACGATCTCCTCCTTCCAGCGTAAAGCCCGCGGAGCTGACCTCCTGGACCAGATCTGCGAGTCCATGGACCTGCTGGAGAAGGACTACTTCGGTCTGCTGTACACGCAGCGAGGAGACCCCAGGGTCTGGGTCGACCTCAACAGGAGACTGTCCAAGACTTTTAGAAGTAAGTACTGGTTGGCACCGTTTTCTATGGAACACTTACCTCAATGGAATAGGTAGTCGTAGGTGCGACTAAGCGAAAGGCCTATTTAGTTCGATCCCCAGGTAGGTATTGGGTTTTCCCAGTAAGAAAATCTCAGTAGAAGCCAGGAGTAAAAAAAAAAAACATTACATAAACAAAGACAATCATTAACATAACATAAACAATCATTTAATTTCATCGTCATCATCATTTCATAATGAGGTAATCGGGCAGAGAATTTGTAGATACAGCTCACAGTAAGCAAGCTGAAGTGGCAATGGGCCGATCATATTAGCCGTAGAAACGATGAACGTTGGGGTAGACGTGTTCTTGAGTGGAGACCGCGAATCGGCAAACGTAAGGTAGGACGCCCTCAGGCTAGGTGGAGCGACGATCTTCGCAGGGTGGCTGGTAGCAACTGGATGAGAGTTGCCGAGAATCGAGCTGAATGGCGTGCGATTGGAGAGGCCTATGTCGAGCAGTGGACATATAATTTCACCTGTGATATGGGACATAAAACACCTAGCGGAATCAAACCACGTGCGTCTACTAAACCTACCCCTTCGGATAATATAGGCGAAATCATGGCTAGAACTGAATAACACAGAAAAATAAATTTTCCATTTTGATTAACACAGAAAAATACACAATGTTTTCCAGACGAACCCTGGGACGTACGTTTAGCAGTAAAGTTCTACCCTCCGGAGCCGAGTGAACTGAATGATGACGCGTCTCGGTACCAGATAGCACTCGCCGTCAGAAGAGACCTCATGGAAGGTATGACATGACTTGAAGTTTTAATAATACTATTTCAACGATTCTATGAAACGGATAGATAAGTACAGACGCTTGTTGAATATTGCTTTATCTTCAACTTAAACGCTACGATATAACGTTCAAAAGCGGCAAAAAAGTCGCTCTCCCTTTGTAAAACCACAGATGAATACAGATAGTTCACTCCACAAAATCATTTAAATAAAAAGCGACTCTTGGACCGACACAATAAAATGCAGTTCAGGTCGCACAGCGCTAATTCCCTACAGTTATATTCACCTAGAAGTTGCTTTTCTTTCTATCGCGTTATTCTATATCTTCTGACTACGTTACCGCCACTTTTTTTTTTTTGAGGGTGGTAAATTATCTAGATGACTTCTCCCGCACGTTACCCCACTGAATTCGACAAGTCGAGTGCGCCGCGACCTACTTGTAGCTTCACACCTAAAATGCGGAGTGAAACATTATGTATACATCTGTGTTATAACATAGATAAACAGCAATGGTATTGATCAGCAAAAGCAAGTCAAAATCAACTATCAAAATTCAATTATATTACATGGACAAACTGTGATAATGATCAGCGGAAATCTCTCCCGCTTCCTCTCCCGCCCCCTCTCTCGCTCCTCTCCCACTCTCTTGCTCTCTGATGGTAAAATTGAGTATTAAATCTTCAATTACCTTTGCCCTACAATTATATTGTATCAACTTCCAGGTCGCCTCACCTGCTCTCAGATAACCTACGCCCTCCTCTCCTCATACGTACTCCAGGCTGAACTGGGGGACTTTGAAGAATCCCACGACATCAACACCGCCCTGCATCAGCACAGAGCAGTTCCAGTCAACGTCATCACAGCTGATCTAGAGGCCAACATTGACGAGCTGTACCGGAAACACAAGTGAGTCTAAAATGATATAGATTGTATACATACTGCTACTTACATAGTCTTAGGTTGGGTGTCTAGTAGCGACCAAGGTGACGGTAAGGTCAGTGCTGTAGAAATATCTGGAGATAGGTATGAAATGGCCGTTATTCTGCAATCAGGAGTTAGAGCGCGTGGGACACCTACCCTTTCCAAAGGGATGATTGACGCTAAGGAAGGGGCGGAAAAGAGCATAGAGATTGCGAATCTTTTCTTCCAACCCGTAGCAAACCCAAGTACCTTCGGCTACCGTAGAAGCATATACAAATGTGGGGAAGACTGCGGACTCTTCAAGTTCGTCGCCCCAACAGATACCTTTCCTAACGAAGAAATAAATTATAGAAGCTGAAGAATCTGAGGACCTAGACAATCGCTTCGAAAGCATTTCGTATTTCTACAACGACTTTGAACAGGATTGACGTAAGCGTTTCGATAGCTTATGTCAGTCCTATACATTTTTGCCTCTTCCATCATTGTTATCGCTGATAGAATGTCACTTTGTCTAAGACCTCTGTATTTTTTTCCTGTTTCAGAGGCCAGTCTCCAGCAGAGGCGGAGCTGAACTACCTAGAGACAGCCAAGCGCCTGTCTCTATACGGCGCAGAGCTACACGCTGCCACCGACTGCCAGGAGGTGCCTATCGCACTGGGTATCTGCCACAGCGGAGTCGCTGTGTACAGGGACGGGTGAGATAATACATTATAAATGTTACCTAAAAACCGAGGACAAATCTAACAGTGGCCAAGCTGAACCAATGATACCAAACGTTTAACAAGTACACTAATATTAAAACTATGGCAGAAGATGGCGTTTCTGTTCTACTTTAAGCCTTTGGAACGTCACTTTACGGTTCTCCCATATGTTGGTGTAGTCTGTAGCGCTACAAGAAAACCGACACGAAAGGAGTTTTATTTAGTTTGCTAGCTCACTCTTGTCCCCGTGATTTCCCGACAATAATTTGGAACTAACACAGCCGTCTTAGGATAAAATACTCCCAAAATTGCTTTGTTTGCTCCTGTCCCCATCTTCTTCCCTTCGTCCAGCATCTTTATATTAAGTACAATATAGTATTTACCACTCTTATCCATCAACTCCAGGCTATTGATGAACCGATTCCCCTGGGCTAAGATCACGAAGATCTGCTACAACAAGAGGCTGTTCACGTTGAGACTGAGGGCAGGAGAGTTCGATGAGTACGAGACAATCCTGAGCTTCAAGCTGTCTGCCACCAGCGCCTGCAAGAAGCTCTGGCGCTGCAGCGTCGAGCATCACATGTTCTTCAGGTAATTCAAGTATAGGACTCAGATTGTAACTGTAGTACAGCAGGGCAATGTTACGTCGAATTTCCAGGTTTTCCTTTATTGGAAGAAAGTCTGAGGTAAGATCTAAGATCAACTTGAATCATACAAAATCAGCATCATTACCATTAACCTGATTCTGAATCTTTATTTTCAGACGCGAATTCCCAGTGCCAGTGGAGCGTATCCCGGGCTTCGCCCGCCTGGGCTCGCGGCGCCTGTCGTGTCGCCGCACGCTGCGCCAGCTGCGCGCCGCGCCCGAGCACGCGCCCGGGCACACGCCCACGGCCGCCTGACGGCCCGCGCGGCGCCGGGCAATGTTGCCCACTACAGTGTTCTAACGCCATCTATGAAGTTACGCGACAACTACACAGGCTCGTCTCTGAGGACACTTAAGACTAAATAATATTACATCCCATGCCGATTTCGGCTACGGTGACTATTTTTGTTTCCGAACACACGGACGTGTGCTCTGATGTGGCTCATGTAACCTATCCTGACTATAAAGGTACGTATACCTACAGTGCAGGCACGTTAGAATGCCATTGTGGTAATGGTATTGTAATTTGCAGAGTGATTCATTAAGGTGATCTCGCCTGCTTTCGAGATATCTCTTCCGTTAGTGTAAACCACATAGACAAGCAGTAAACCAACTATTGGCGCCAGTGTAGCTCTGATATCATTAAATCCTAAATCACGCAAGCAGAAAATGACAAAAATCTACATAATTACATGTATGCAAATATGCTCTGCGTGCTATGCTTATGTAGAATAGAGCTCCACAGAAACCTAACCGTTGGAACGCGGCCCGTTGGGAAAGATCAATACTATTCTATTTTATATTACAAGAAAACTCGATGTTGACCATTCTGCCAATGTCTAAAGTGAGTTGGAAATGTCTAAGACGGATCAACTATCTAGCAAGTTGACAAGAATATTATTCACTGACAAAAGGAAAAACAATAGTTGTAGATAGTTAAACAGATGTAGTATCTAATGAAAATACCAGTCTGCTTTAACATTGATTTGATCAGTAGCAGCAAGGATGGGCATTAGCGTTATGGGTCGCTTTTAACGCGAAAAAAAAAATGTATAGTATGCACAATTCCGACACATTTGGTTCGTGGGTTGAGAGTTGAGAGTTTATGCGCATGAGGATCACTCACGCCTTCTTCCCTTCCAATGGGGGTAGACAGAAACTACAGAACGCCACCTGCTACGATCCTTAAATACTTCTTTTGCTTCATTTACGTTCATACATCCTGTTGCGAGCACTAACGCACCTGAACTTCTGAAGAAATCACCAATCACTATAATATATTATGTCCTTGTAGGGAGATCCCTCCCGCGGCGTTCTATTAACTCATGAAATTACTTGTTAATAAAGTGCCATTATAACTATCACAATAAATCAACTGTAAATAATTATTATTCATTGCCTATAAGTAAAGGCTGGAGTTGAGATTATGGTATTGTCATTATTTATTATATACCTGCTATAATTTAGATATTACTCAAGTAGGTACTATGTTAGTGTAGTTAGAATTGTATACAAGGTCAAATTAAATAAACTAGCGAAACTTCACGGACGTGATGGGTACCTATCGATATCTAAGCAGTAAAAAAAAAAACCGGCCAAGTGCGTGTCGGACGAGAACACCGACATGCAGTTGTTTCTTCTTTTATTCTGTTTTAATATCGATATCCATCACGTCTACGGAGTTTAGGTAATTTGAGCATGTATATAGTTTACCTCATAAACAAGACCTGTCTGCATAGTCATCTCTTTTGTTAATTTTCCATCTTCCTCGACGCCCTACGCCCCAGGAAAAAGGGAAGATGCATTTCTGGAAACGATCAACTCTACTTTGTGGTTCTGTTTAAAAAAAATGTCTTATCGATAAGTTAGCTTATTTTTTTATTACACAGCCATGCTATATGTTACTTATGCGTGTTAAAACCGGTCATTGACCCACCTACAATTTCTATCATTCTTTATTTAAAAAACTGAAATAAAATCTGTTAACGTGCTGAATCATAGTCGAATCAATCTATCGTGATCTTCAACATGTTCCAAGTACGAAAAAACTACGAAAATACTTAGTTTAATTTTTAGGTTCCTACGGAGAGATAAGGAAAGGGTAATGACCGCAATTGCCACGCTAAAGCGATTCGGTTATACTAACCTCTTTACTATAGAAACAAACAAAAACAATTGTTAATAAAAAACATACAAGGTGAAGACGACTGAACGACAATAAATTGAACTTGATGGTAGGATTTATTTGATAGTTTCAAATGCCGCATGAATCTCGGAATCTCGGAACGCAAGTTCCGATATTACAATTCTGATACTGAGTGATCCAATAACGGAATCGGACAATTTTTTCTATAGTTTGAGTTTTAAACTAAATCTATTTTAGATCCTTATGTAGTGCCGAGCGCGAATGCGTGCTGCCGCATTCCTGTTACCAGCTCGCTAAGCATGCGATACAAGAACAATAACAGTGTTATCTGTCTCAATCGGAACGGTCAATTCGGATTTTCCATCTGGAATTTCTCAGTAGCAGTCTAGATTCTGGATTTCAACCCGATTGATGGCAATGGGCTTGTCCCCTTTTACATAGAATAGGAACAAAACTGGCGAAATCTGGGTGAAAAAAAAAAAACAATTAAAAAAATGGCTATATAGTAATATAGCCTTCTTTTATTGTTTTTTTTGTTGAAAGTTGGAAATCTTCAAATGACTTCTCCCGCTCTGGGCGGAGCGGAAGAGAGTGTCAGACTTTTACTGACTAAAACCCACCCATGTTCCTGCAGTTGCCTGTTGCCAAGGTCCCGGACTCCCGGTATCCCTTTCGGACTTTCCCGCAACCCTGGCAGGCATCAGTCTAGCGGACCCCGCCAATTGTGCTGACATCTCTTTGAGGGGCGCGTGGAACACAACGCGCCATCGACCCGGGCCTGGTCCTTATCGGACTGTGAGCTACCCATTGCTCGCCGTCCGCAAGCCCGCGCCTATGGTGACCGAGAATCCGCCTGGGATTCCCGACCCCCAGGACGTCTCCTGCGGCGGCGGTTAGGGGCGTGAGGGCGCAAACTTTGCCTCTCCCTCAGGCGTTCCGCTTCCTCCTTCGCGAGTATTACTGCCACGCAGAACGAGGTGACGGCTTCCCATGCCCTCCCACTCCGTACCATGGCCTGGACCAGCGCCAGGCACGAGAGGTCATCGCCGCCAATTGCCTCCACGAGGACACGGCGGTGCTCTGCCTAAGCTGGGCATACCTCCACCGCATCCTCCGGGCGATCCACAAAGTGGTGACACCCGTTTCCGCCGCCTAATCCTACCCAGGAACCTCCCGAAGCTGCCATGTCCGGTGAGGACCTGCGTCAGGCGGAAGGTGAGCAGTGGCTCTCTAGCCACTCCTCAAAGAGGGGACTTATCGCCGCAATTGTGGCGTGTCCAGCACTGGGTTGCCATGAGATCCTGCCGGAGCTCTGTCCGCTGTGCAGCGATTTCTCGCGGGGGTGTACTATAGCCTAACACTTCGAAGATTACACGACAAGTATCGTTTTACCCAGTTCCTTGGTTGTGGAAATCAGCTATGCAGTCGCTTTATGTAAATAAATGTAATACTGGTAGTTAGCTGTATCCGGTTAGACTGGAAGCCGACCCCAACAAAGTTATGAAAAGCTAGATTGATTGAAATAACAAAGGTTACAAATTAAGTGCATGATAAAATGGGCAGTAATATTGAAAGGATATCATAAAATAGTAGATACAGTAATTACAGTGAGCATAATTAAAAAAAAAACAACTAATGTTTGAACCAAATTATAGAATACGATTTAAAAATGTTTTTTATTGCACTAAATCCAACCTCATACCGAATTTGTGCAATTTATAAAATGAAATGTGCAATTTCTAAAGAAATAACGAAATTCCGATCGGAATTCCGATATTGAGATCTAATATCGGAAATCAGTATCGGAATTGAAAACCTTCCGATATTACATGCCCTTTTCAAATGAAAACTTTTACATTAATTGTCTATTGTCGTCACCAGATTGTATTAAATAGTATATAGATTTAGAATTTAATAAATATTGAATTACTGTCTATACAACATAGCTACAATAGATAAAGTAAAACAATGTATTTTGGTAGGTACCTACTGTAGCAAAATTAAATATATTTTGAATAAAATATTTTTTAAATAAACACAGATTGTTATTTTTTTTTTACTATCCAACTGAAATTATATTGTGAAACGGTACCTACCCATAACATCACTCCACTCCCCGACGGGCTATTAGGCAGAGGTGTACCTACAGTACACCCACATTCGACCCGGTATGTAAAAGGGGGCGAGCCTAAAAAAACTATGGAAATGTTATATAATCTACAGGTCAAACACATAACCCTCCTTTTTTAGCTTTAAGTCGGGTAATAACCAAACAAACTCACTTTCGCATTTATAAAATTAAGGAATGAGTCCTGAATAAAGTGTAACATTAAACTGATCCTGTAAAAACTTTTTGAACTCCTAATGATTCACTCTTTTTAATAAATGAGCTTATTTTTAACTTTCTGGCCTTTTATTGTGAGTAAGTTAAAAAGAAGCTCATTTAGTACCTTACGTCGAACCTCGAACCTACTACGGGTTAGGTTAGAGGTTAGAACTGAAAGATAATCACACGCGCGAGCTGAGCGAGCGAAGCGAACGGTGACGCCGCAGATTTTGGCGAGCGCTACATCCCAAGTTATTTCGCAGCTATTTGGCTATTGACCCCTTTATTCATAAACGCTGCTTAAAGTTTAAGTAATAATTAGCGCATGTTTAACTATACATTTTTGATTGAGTTACTCAGAGCACCGTGTATCATCGAGAAAATCATAATTGAGTACGCATTCAATCCTCGTACCAAGTGAATTCGTCATCGGCGCCGTTGATGCATTAGATATGTAACAATTTATTGGAAGCAGTTCAAAACCATACGACTTCACTGTGTTATGCATGTCAATTATAGTCTTAATCTTGATCATCATATTAAATGGGAAGCTCTGCATGAGTCATGTCACTTTGCATTTACATTTTATTGTAGTCTTTCGCAGGGCCGTAGGCAGGGGGGGGTATTGGGGGTTCAACCTCCCCCCCCCCACCCCCGAAATGCGAGGAATCTCAATCCAGAGATCGACCCCCTAGGGTACTTCCGTATACAGATAATTGTAATCTATTACGCTTAGGCGTACCTACTTAATAATTTACAAATGACTGCCAAACTGAACTTCGACAAACGGTATTAAGACAAGATTTTATTTCGACATTACGGAACTCCGACACGTCTTTATTTTGACAGTACTGTACTCCGACAAAACGTTTCTTCGACATGACAACTACGAAATTATGTGACGTCGACAATACCTTAAATACTGTATTTTTTTTCGACTCTAACTTTGTATTGAGTAAATTCTTGCAACTTTAGTATTCTATGAGATAATTTAACCTCCCCCAGCGTCTCCCAGGAGGGGTGCTAAAATTTTCTAGCTCGCTTCGCTCGCTCTTGCATCCTTTTCTGCATCATCCCTCTCGAACTTTTCTGCGTAAGTCGATAAAGTTACTTCTATTTCTGTGTGATCGGTCAAAGAGAAAGAAAACCTAACTTATTCGAAGCTGGATGCTAAAAATTTTCGTGCTCGCTTCGCTCGCTCTTGCCTCCTTTTCTGCATCATCCCTCTCAAAATTTTCTGCGTAAGTCGATAAAGTTATTTCTATTTCTGTCTCAGAGAAAGAAAACCTAACTTATTCGAATCTGGATGCTAAAAATTTCGAGTTCGCTTCTCTCGCAATATTTTTTTTTTGATTGCCGAAGAATAAGAAAATTGCAGTTCTAAAAATAATACTTTAAAAAAAAAAATTGTACTTTTATTTTTATTTTTTAACCTCTCTGAAATCAGAAATACTTAATATCTTTAAAAAAAAGTTGGTAAGTTTAACCCCCCCCGAAATGAATTCCTGGCTACGGCCCTGACTCCTTCGAGCCGGATCTACAAGGAAGAGTTTGCCTAAGTTTTCACGGTATTCACAAAATAGATCGGCTGGTTATAGCTTTCAATATTATCGCTTCGCACTGCATCTCTTGGCATCTGACATTGATCGGGACAACGAGGATATTACGAAGTTTGAAACACGAAAACCAGACTACAATTACTTTATAGCTAAAGTAATTGTAGTCTGGTTTTCGTGTTGTTAAGTACTCATTATTTACCGAAAATACGTCACTAGTATGTAAACCAGTTCTTTGAACTACCTACTCACTATCAAGTAATATCACAGAACTAGCTGCTGCCCGCGACTTCGCGTGGAAGGCGTAAGATGCACAATACAGGTGCGAGTGCAGGGTGTAAGGGACCGCCTTCCGTAAATTAACAGGGGGCATCAGCTCCTTATTTTGAATCATATTCCACCGGAAATTTGCTCAGCAAAGTTTTCATTTTTTTTTATCGTTTTTTCAGTTACTATTCCTTTATTTCAATGTAAAATTACATTCTTTGTACGCAGCACTCCATTTATCTAAATAAAACAGCTAAACGTCCCCCCCGACACGGGGAGTGCAGCTACGCGGGTATTGCCACGGTAACGATACATTGTGCGTGAGATAATAATAATCAGGTTTATTGGATTCCCATAACGTTCCTGAAATAGTTTCATGTACCGATCGTCTTAGTATGATTATGCAAAATTCATCCCATCAGTCTGTCCCTTACAGCCTGTATACTAAAATAACTGCCACATTTTTATAAAACTCCCTCGGCCCCGACTCACCGCACCGCATCGCCCTCCCGCGCTATTATCTCGATTTCTCTTACGAGTTCTTCAGACTTTTTCCTTTTTGCTCGGCTCCTAAGTGTCGTAGCGTGATGTTAAATAGCCTTGCTTAAGAATTGTGCTATATTATTCTTAAGCAAGGCAAAAATATTTTTTCGAATCCGACTGGTAGTCCCGGAGATCAATGCGTACAATCAAACAAACTTCTCTATTTATTATGCATAGTATGTAACTATATAGATTAGTAGTTATATAGTCATTGCCAAGAGCGTGATTTGAATGATTGTATGAGTTTTTTATTATTCAACTCAAGAGTTCTTAGAAAAACTTGAACCTTTTTTTACAATATCCTACCCATTTGGTCACTAAATGCAAATCTCGGATTCAGAGCTTCAAAATTATAGTTGATTTTTCCTCTAGCAGAATACTGACGGTGGGCTTTATGTATCTTAGTCAAGTCAGCCTATCGCAGTCCACTGCTGGACATAGGCCTCTCTCAGGCTGCGCCACCAGCCACCTTCATATTATGGTCGTTGGTCCATCTATTATAGGGGGCGTCTCAAGTTACACTTACCGATACGCGGACATCACATCGCTTCGCGGACTCGTCTGCTCCACCGATCATCGGTCCTTCGACAACATGACCAGCCTGCAAGCAATGTCAGTAACCGGTTCTTTTCCGGATAATTTTGTATAATAAGAGCTTTAAATCAGTGAATGTAAAGCAAATTATAATAGTATTTGCTTACTATAAAAATAATAACAAGGATTTTGACTATTTTTAACCTATTACATACATTTACAAATATTAGCATAAACAAGACAATAATGCCTGCTTTGTCGGTCTAGTGGTCGCAGATTTCCCGGAGTCTGGATTTGTGCCAGTTGATGGCAATAGGCTCGCCCCCTGTTACATGGGATTTAAACATAACTGACGAAATGTGGGTGACATGGGTAGGGTACACTCCACCTAAACCTATGAAAAAAAAGAACTAAAAACTATGTTAATAGAATTGTTCTCAGACTTCGTAGGAATACTTCTTTTTCTTCCATTCCTTGATCCAAGTTCTTTATATAGTCGGGTCTTCTTGTACCGCGGCGCCAGGACGCCGTCCTCAGTTGTCATAGGAGTTAGGTTCTGCGCTTTCCTCTCGGTTCTTGGCCTCTCGGCTCTTGGCCTCTCGGTACTGGGGGCCACCACCGCTTACATCAGTATTATTTTAATCTTACTCATTGGGGGAAAGAGATGGAGCTTTATCTCCTGTAGAGCTTCATCTCTTTCCTACACTGAAGTAATATTATTATGGGATATTCTTTATAGGAAATAAATTTGTTCTTAACCTTATATTAAAATAATAGTGCTGTAAGAGCTGGTGGCACACCCCGGACACTGGTCCACCATGTAGCGGGGGTCTTCCGCTTGCCAGGCGTTTGGTAGGGATATTCAACACTGTTTTTACTGGGAAACTATCATCTCTTCTCATACGTGGCCGTTCCATCTAAGACTTCATTCCTTTTAGTTTGGGTTATTCGAGCCACTTTGAAAGATCCTCTCCTCTCACGTGGTCATTGCGCAATAAGTTTCTTTCAAAAATATTCCATAAACTATTTTTATTTCGCTACGATTTTATTATATGTAAGTATATAGAGAGATAAACAACACAATAATACCTAATGGTTTAACTTAACCGGTTCCTCAAGTGGAATACAAAAACAACCTCGCATGATAATGCCCGGCGGCTTTTCCCGCATATTTATACGTAACTATAATAGCTTCGTCTGCCCATTAATTCGTCCGCATCAAATTATCGCCCGCCCGCAATTACCAACGTTTAACATTTCACAAGGCATACCATATTCATGTATACAATATGTAAAAATAACCCAGTCTCATCCGAAAGGGGTACATAGGTACTACAATACTTAAAATTACCAAAAGTACTTAATAAAAAAGTTATTGCTATTTGAAATTTACCTTTTTAGTACCAAAATTATTCCATTCCATTAAAAATGGGTAAATCAAAGGTAAGGCACATAAGTTATGACTTGTAGACATCCGCTAATTGGACGGCCGCCCGCGTCCCTTTACCATGTAATACATAACTTGATACAATTCCCCATTGAAAAAATTGTGGGAAATTATCTTAAAATTCCCAAAAATAAAATCGACATCTTAGGTATTATAAAAGCGTCTACCTCCTTAGAGCTAAATATTTACTATTTTAAGTAAATGCGTTTTAAAATTCTCGCAGTCACCTTTATACAGAATGACTTGTGGTTACACGACACGGGAAGGTTCGTTGAAGTATATGGTACCAATGGAATAGCAATGAAGGCCATTCAATTTGAGACTTTAGTGAAATTTGATATTTAGTGACGAAAACTGTTTTTTTTTTATTCATAAAAATTGGGTTTTCTCGAATCCCATTAATTTTCGCCTAGGCTTTATGGGGTGATAATTGTTGCAAATATCACGTCCTGGAAAGAACACGTCACATTAAAAATCATCCTATTTAACAATTGTACACACCTAAACCGGAATCCAGCATCGACTCCGCAAACATTATAAAAATGTCATCAAGTTATGTTAATTGGATATCATCTATGCTACAATTAAAATGCTACGACCAAGGGCTTCTAGTGGTCATCGTCATCATGTTCTATAAATAAATTATGCTTCCGTCATGATACAGTTGATTAAGTATAAGAATAGTTTATTAAATGAACTCCATAAAATCTTCGTACTTTGAGGTGAAACGTCTGAAACTGTCAAATTCGCGGGCCCAACAATAAAATCTGCGATACTGTCTTTAGTACATAACAAATCTACACATCACACATCTATAATTTACCAAGATCCAGGGTAAAGGGGACGAGTTTTTACTGCACTACTACTTTTCGCGATTTCAGTGGAGAAAATATGATAATAGAATAGAAAAATCCAAGTCAATCTGGTATAGTATGACACAACTTAGATGTAGCATACATTTCCATTTCAATTTTATGAACGTATTTGGTTATATGACTTTAAAAGTTATTACGTTTGCGTAAATATCATTTTCACCAAAGCAGTAATAAAGATTGGAATGCATTCACCTCGGAATCGGATGGTGATCGGTTTTAAGAATTTAGCCGATGCTACATCTAAGTCGTGTCGTACTGTAGGTATAGATAATAGCAGTCGTTGAAATAAAAGTACGGTAATGACAAAAGGTGGAGCATTTTTACAGATTATTTTACATACAGAATCATTTTCAATTTTCTTCACTATGTTTAACTCTGCCATTCGTTTTTGTAAAGCTTCGTACCTTTTTTCTTCGATTTTTCTCATACTATTAGATGTCGTAGATGTCCAGCACCCCGTCAGTTTACGAGTTACCTTACAGCAGAGCCGCAACCCACCGCTAGTTAGCACAATAAAGAAAAATGTGCAATATTTACCTACTTACATTGTTTATCTACATTATCAGCCGCGTTAGCTCTGATTCAAGTTCAAGATATTTAATAAGGTGGCGGGTATCTTCCGGTCAGTCCGACCCGCGCTGTCAGACCGGCAAGCAGTGCTCTCCAAGTCCTACGGACTATAGGTACCTACGGACATCTAATTCTGAAGACCGAAGTCGTAAGTAAAAGAGGCTTTTTAACAAACTTTAACAACCTTTTAAAGAGTTTCATCTCATGGAGATAGGATAGAGGTAGGTAATTCCCGCATTCATATCATCAATCGCATCTCAGTCTCAAACTGTCAAAACTGCATCTAGTTTGCCCAAATTATTGACTTATTGGCGCTGTGATATGATTTTGAAAGTTTAAAAAATGGAATTGGCTGTGTAAATTTTTCTTTTGAAAACTTTTCGGTTTTCAGCCAGTTCAGACTCATTACTAGTCATTACTCAGCGCTTTTTTTTTGGCGATATCGATAGTGCGAAATAAATTGTTATCGTTAATATCAATGATTACCGACTTATTATTACTTTTTGCGTTGCAAAATATTTATATCGCGTATTGATCATTTGCAGTACTAGCATTATTTTTTTGTTTACTGAGTGCTTCTTCGTTATCTTCTTATTCGATAAATTAACTAGTGATAAGGTTGCCACTGCTGGGACCAATGACTATAAAGCCTCTAATTCTTTGGCTGGGACAGGCTTCCCTCTCTGTGAGAGGTCTTTTTAATCCACCACGCGGGCCCCGTGCGGGTTATATGGCAATGTCTCTGAGCTGAATTTTTGGTTCTAATCCTCACGATGTTTTCCTTCACGGTTTTGATCAATTAAGTAATTAACCAATATTCAACAAATTTTACTCAGAGATTCATAAAGCTCCAGCTGTATGTACCTATGGAGCTCGGAGTATTTTTTTTTGTTTGTCCTCATTGCTATGTTAAGATCAGCTTTACCATGAGTTAAACGTTCATTTCATAGATTTAGTTAGTGACTTACACACTGCACAGCCACCGGTAGAGAGTTCTTGGTTCGATCCCCAGGCCGGGTTACTGGGGGGTTTTTAGTAAATTGTAAAGTTTCAATTCAAGACTTGTTTAGGAAATGAGACGACTCGGGGAATGCAGAAATGATGCGTAATTACTTGCGTTGTTATAAGTAGTGTGTCGTGTTGTTTACTATACGTAGGTACGACCATTGCATTATAATCGTAATGATAGATAATTATAATTAGGCATTTATCAAGTTATTTTGCAAATGGTCAAGCACGTGTTTTAGGAATGAAGTTAGAAGCGTTTAAAAATAAGGGTCAGTGACAACTAGGCCCGAGTCAACTCAACCCGAATCCAGACTAATATTAAATTCGAAAATAACTCTGTCTGTCTGTCTGTCTGTACCTTTTCACGCCTAAACCACTGATCGGATTTCGACTTTGGCAAGGAGATATATAGGCGACTTTAGCAGATTTCCTGTGATCAGGATTTGTGAAATGTACTTAGTTGCAAATAGCATTGGGTAAAAGACCGTTATTTAAGTATTTCAATCAATCTCCCTAGCCTTTTCCTAACTATGTTGGGGTCTGCTTCCAGTCTAACCGGATGCAGCGGAATACCAGTATTTTACATGGAGCGACTGCCTGTCTGACCTCCAAAACCCAGTAACTGGATACCCCTATGATACCCCTTGGTTAGACTGGTTGTCAGATTTATTTACGTACTCACCGGTAGTTTATTTCATAAACAGTTTTTTTTTCTATATTAACTATTCAAATCTTGATTTCCGCTTTTATAAATATAAAACTTCCGTATGCTCAGTTATGTTGTACTTACGTAGTTTTTTTTTCGTTTATGTAGCTAGAACGATATTCTTTTTTGTCCATTTAAAAATCTCAATCCTAACTAATATTATAAATGCGAAAGTGAGTTTGTTTGTTTCGCTTTCACGCTAAAACGACTGAACGGATTTGGATTAAATTTGGCACATGGGTAGACCATGACCTGGAATAGGACATAGGATACTTTCCATGCTGATATTCCCACGGGATCGAGAATTACGCGGGTGAAACCGCGGGGCACAGCTAGTATAGGTATAAAAGGAATATCATAATCCCTTAAAAAAACTTGACGTAGGTACCAAACTCTTTCACAGTCACAATCCATTTCATTCTGATAATTCAATTTCTTGCTTCATGTAATCCATTGCAAATGTTTGACAATTTCATCTCCTCAGCATCTTATAACGCAATAGCCCTACATCCACCGGGGGTTGTCTTTGGCTCCTGCCAGGGTTGCGGGAATGTCCGCGAGGGATACCGGGGCCCTGGCAACAGGCAACTGAAGGAACACGGGTGGGTTTTGGTCAGTAAAAGTCTGACACGCCCTTCCGCTCCGCCCAGAGCGGGAGAAGTCATTTGATAATTTCCCACCCTCAAAAAATTAAAAAGACGGTTGTCTTTGCGTGCACTTGCATAGTGCATACAGGGATAATCGTCGTCGTTTGGAGCCATTATTTCATTAAGAGCGTCCAACAGGGGGCTTAAATCGGCTTATTCCGATCGGATCCCACAATCGGATCCCACTTTGTCGGATCCGTTAGGAACGTGGAAAAAAATAATATTTTGTTCCGATCGGATCCCACATTTCCCACGATCCCGGATTCGATCTGAACAAAATATTCATTTTTTTTTCAGAGCAAAATATTCGTTAGGATCGTGGAAAAAAATTGTGGAATGAAGATTATATTTATATCCGAACAAAATGATCACCTGCTTGAATCGATAAATGAAAATAAAGAGTACTTACACAATATCAAAATCAAAATATAAAATCGGAATATTATTTTTTCCACGTTCCTAACGGATCCCACAAAGTGGGATCCGATTGTGGGATCCGATCGGAATAAGCCCTTAAAACGGTCACTTTAGCAGAATCATATTATGAAAACATTATGAATCTTCGTAAAATGTCACAAACTGACAATTCATAATATGATCTGCGTGTAATTCATATTACGAAATAATTCATCTGTTTGACAGTTTTCTATGGAGATTCGTAAAATGGTCCACAAATTATGAATTGCTTTTAAGTAAAATTAGAGGAATTGCTAATGACAGCTGGGATTCAGGACATGAACTGCTTTTAGAGGAATTGCTAATGGGGCCGGTTTAGGCCCCCAGGCCTCTTCGAGTTGGCTTCAGCCCTTCGTACGCCTTGCCATGGACCGGGGCCCCAGGGTCCCCAGAAATGTCAGACAGACATGTAGATAACATGTGCAATTCTGGTGGGGATTTGAATCTCCATGAAAGACAATTCCTGCCGATAAAAGAAAAGTGCCAAAATGTTTCATTTGAGTGTGCCTATGTCAGTCGTTCGATAAACAAGTGTGCGACTTGTCATTAGGTCGACAGGTCGTTAGGTCGACAGGTCATAAGGTCGACAAGTCGTTAAGTCGACAGGTCTTTAGTGCAACAAGCCATGTTTCTAGGTAATACGGTGCTCGATACCGATCTAATTATTCACATTCAAATAGAGTTAGGTACACAAAATTATACAAAGCATGGCGGCTCGGCTGTCATATTATATTATTAACGGCTGAACAAACAGTAATTTTAATTATTTTTTTGTTAAATATTTATTTACAGCTTGCTTATTACGTTGTTGAAATAAGCTTGACAAAGGGACAGGTGGCGCTTCCCAAAAGAAAATGTTTTCAGCGTTATAAAAACTGAAAGGACAGTTCTATATGTTCTTATTGTTATTTAAATCTCTGCGATCGATTCTTTTAAACTAATATTTTTATCTTATAACTAATATGTTTATTTCTTAATTAAGTAAAACAATTGTGTAGCTAGCCGGTGGTAGTTACAAGCGTTTTAAGCCTGTGCGGCTTATTATTTCTTTCCTTGTTATGAAAATAATTATTTATTTCCTTCTTTATACAGGGTTATTGAAATAACTAAGTTTTTTTTAAATATTAAATGACCTAATAGACTTTTTCATCTAGGTCTACTAACTTTGCTAGTCTTTGGGAGTCACAATTTCTATAACTTCTGCGATGCCCCAGTAGTTTTCATAAGCGAACATTCAGGACCGTGGGTGTTCCTACTTATTGCTCAGAAATGGTCGAAATGTATCTTATACAAATATACTTAAATTGAACCTTATTACCTCATGTTAAACAAATATTACCTTGTTGTGAGAACGAAAGTTTTACAATAGTTTCTAGACCCGCCATTCTAACGTCAGGTTGGCGAGTGTAGGTATGAGAGACTGCGCTCCCGATACTCATTAGTTTTCGCGACATCGCAAGCGAGCAGTAAATATTATTCTATTATTTTCGGTTGGGACAATTACAGCTGCAATAATATCAAATTGATTGGTTCATAATTCACATCCGATAAGAAGTTCTCTTAATTGCTTGTCAACTACGTCAATTACCTTACTTATATAATTCGCACGCAGTTAGCGTAAAATTACAGATAAACTCATGTTAATTTTATATTTACAGCGAAAATACCTACAAAATTACGATATACTTTTAATTGTTGATCGATTACAAATAATAACATCGAGTTTAATGTTATTAATACGTTTCTCAGTGTGTTTGTGGTATTGTCACTTGTAATTTTTTCAAAATAGGGTAAAGAAAATTAATGTGATGGACGCAAAAACGGGAGAATATAACTTTTTCGAAGAAATCGCTAAATCTGTGAGTTGTATGTTTAAAGCAATCAATCAATCTGCCTAGCCTTTTCCCAACTATTTTGGGTTTGGCTTCCAGTCTAACCGGATGCAGCTGAATACCAGTATTTTACATGGAGCGACTTCCTATTCTACTGTTTAAAGCAATAGAAACAGAAAAAAATCGAGAGTCAACAAATTCGTCGAAAACCAGACCTTGTAAATGATTCATGTATTTATTATTCTTGTCAAGCTTTCAAAGGTTAAACTGAACAGGCTGATTTGATATTAGGTTCGGGCTTTTTTTTTTTGTGGTGGGAAATCATCAAATGACTTCTCCGGCTCTGGGCGGAGCGGAAGGGCGTGTCAGACTCTTACTGACTAAAACCCACCCGTGTTCCTTCAGTTGCCTGTTGGACGCTGAACCAACCGGATCCTTAAACATGACACGAAACTCATGTGTCTCAATTCTCAGGTACCCGACAACATGTCTCGACTAGCCTCCTTCCTCACAGCCCTGTGGGTGTCCTCTGCGGCTGCGCAGTCTGGATTCCTCAAGACCCTCACGCAAACAGCTACCGGCGTCAAGAATCAAGCTACCAGTGAGGTGCAGGCTGGGCTCGACCCCGTCGGGAAAACCCTCGCCTTCATTGGAGGTGGTCTATGTAAGTAGAAGTCCTGACCTGACATTATGCGAGGAGTGGTCTGCGTGCACCATAAATCATTTACTTTTAATATTCGGTCAAGAATAGTCTTCATGATTGAATATTGATGTTGTGGTACGTATGATAAGGGTACGTATTATAGTACTTTTGCGTATGGTTTGCATGACTACTATAGTATAATTATAAAGTATAGCTTTTAGTGAATGTTTAGTAATATTGTAATGGAGAGAATTGCCCTTGTTTTGCAGGTAACAACGTGAAGCCGATAGCGGGAGTGGCATACGAAAACTATGTCGAGGAACCGGATATGAGCAATTTAACACTCGTCTTTATGACCAGGTTAGAATTATTCCTACACATAGAGATGGAGAGATACGAGAATTCTGCAAATTGACACACTACGTCAATTGGACTTGTTATGACTGCAAGATTAATTTACCCTAAGAACGACGGTTGGAACGATTAATTCTTTAGACTTGAGTTATGTGAACATTAATGTATAGTGCAAGCACAGCTGATTATTTTGTGGTGGTTCACAAAGTAAAAATTATAAATTTTCATGAGTTCCTCAAAGTATATCCCTCGGTTACCCTAACTAGTAATCTTCAATTTTCTACAGCGCAAAAACCGTCATCTACAACTTGACGCATGCCCCGGAAGAGTTCCCCAAGGAGAGGTGGTTCAACCCGAAGCTTCCCCTCTACATTTACTTGCACGGTTTCACCGACAACCCCAAGAAGGACAGCTTCCAGGCTATGAGCAGTGCATTTTTTGCTCAAGAAGCATCCGAAGGTAAACCGTCACTCCAGCAAAATTCTTAAGACTGTTGATTTAAATGATAAATTATGAAACAGGGCATGTCCAGGGCAACAGGGCATGAGCATGTGTTATGGGCAGTCAGCTATTGCTAATATATGCATATTTTTGTTGTAACTTTGTCAAATGTTGTCATATGAGTGTGTTATGTTGCCAGGTAAGGTGAACATCTTGGCTCTGGACGCAAGCTCGCTGATCGCCTGCTTCTACCTCCGCGCCACCACCATGGTTCAGTTCATAGGCGAGAAACTGGGACAAACCCTCGCCGCCTTGGTAACCGGTAAGTTCTGAACTTTCCAGTTCTTTAGAAGACGAAACGATTTCATTCGCATAAGTAGAAAAGTTTAACAGTCTTGATGCTGAATCATTGTCTTAGAACCTTTTTCAGTTAGTTATATATTACTTACCCGTACAATTATTACTATCACGCAACGTGGATCAAGAGGTGTTGTGTTTTTACGTCATTTACTAATTGGTGTAATTACTAATGGTGTTTAGCGTAGAAAATAAGACAATGCATCAGTCAGATGCTTGTGATTCCATGCTAAGTAAGGATGTGAAATTATTTTTCCTGTATCAAAATAACTCTTCAACTGCATCTTTAGCGTTGTCCTAATAGAAAGTGACTAAGCGACCATCGAAGTTCGCGTGAATGTTGTTCGTACTGACCCGCGATCAAACGTGTCACGTGTCGACACAGTATCTAGGCGGATCACTGGTCGCGCTATCGCTTACACACTTATTAGCACACTGGCTCCGAAGTTTGAGAATGGACGGACTGGACACACATTGGAATGTGTTTCTGAATCCTTCACTTGGCCGTGAATATTTCATTAAAAAGTTTGCATACGAACTAGTGATTTCGATTTTATATTAAAAGGATCAATAATCTCCTTCCAGCTGGTATGGCTCCCCAAAACATCCACCTGATAGGCCACAGTCTCGGAAGCCACATCGCAGGGTTCACTGGCAAGACGTTCTTCGCGCTGTCGGGATCACACGTCGGCAGGATCTCCGGCCTGGACCCGGCCGGCCCGTGCTTCAGTAACGTTGACCCCGAGCTCAGGCTATCCAAGGAGGACGCTAACTTCGTTGATGTCATACATACTGACGCAGGAGTCTATGGATTGGACCAACAAATTGGTAAGTTATTTTGTGATGCAATTATTTCCTTACCAGAAAATTCTCCTATACCTTTTACAGATAAACTAACACTCCAAACAAATATATTCATTCAGAACCAAATAGTTATAAATATTGTGCATGTGATCAGTAGTTGAGATGATGCTGTCCAGGCAAAGCAAAGTGACTTTCGTGTTGTGTTAGCATATTGGTAAATAGGAACCGTATCAATTGAGCTGTGGAAGCTGGTCTTCCTCGTTGTGCCTGGCAACCACACGGGAACAACACTACCTATTGTTGAAAATAACAGTTGTTTTAAAATTAGCAGAGTTTGTTATGAATACGTGGAGCTACTAACATAAAAATGTTTTTGCAGCTTATCACCTTTGAATAAATGGAATGGTACCAGCTTCGAAAGGGTTTTTCTGTCACCATTTTCTATCTGATAAGCCGCCATTGGCCTGTTTGCCAGCCTTATAAAAATCTTGTCAAAATTCGCAGGACACGTAGATTACTGGCCGAACGGTGGCGCAGAGCAGCCGAACTGTTTGTTGCAGACTTGCAGCCACAGCCGCGCTTGGGAGCTGTACGCCCAGTCGGTGCTGACCCCTCAGGCGTTCATAACAGTAAAGTGCAACAGCAGCTACGAGTTCAGGCATGAGATGTGTAACTACAATGATACGAGGTGAGATGTCGAGGATTTCAGGAGTTATACCGATAACCATTTGAATTTGAACGCGGAAGGCATTAACCGCTCCACTATCACAAGTTATTTTTTGAATTTAATTTATTTATTAGGCTCTTCAACTATGAGTAAACTATTACTTAACAATGTGTACATTGCTAACGTAAGTCTAAGTTTGTCTAAGTGCCCCATTATTTAAAGAAAAACACAGCATGGACTACATTATTTGCAGATAATAGGTACACAATTAATACATAGTCCGAATATTTTTTTTTATTATTTATTTATTATTTATAAGTTGCATTAGCAAGAAGCGTGTTGTTTAACACCATAAACATAATTTATTTTTCAGTATTATGGGCTACGGCACTCCCGCCAACACCAGGGGCTCGTACTACTGCCAGACACTTGGCGAGGAGCCCTTCGCTGCCGGTGCCATGGGGCTGACGTATAAAGACACCGCGGTTGTGAGGTTCCTCTCCAATGCTGTCAAGGATACTTTATTCCAAGGCCGATGATGCTGTGTTATTCCTTACCATATTATAACCCGCTTTAGTATTACCTACGGATAATTTGATGTCTCTTGAAATGTGAAGTTTCGTTACGGCAATATAATAATATTATAATGGTTCACATTATGACTTTAAAAAAATCTGTCGATGTGAATCAATTTGGTTGAACCATGTAGATAGTGCCGCCGTTGCTACCACCAGTACTTACTTTAATTTTAGACTATCCCAAGTAGCACAAAACCGCTGTATATCAGCTGAATTACTGTCTACCGTAGAATCTTAAGCTGTACAAGCCTGCTGACTAAGAGCATTAGCAGCGCTGTTTCAGCTGATATAACTCTGATTTGGGCACAAATTAAACAGCTAATAGCAGAATCTGGACCTAATTGCATTATATTAGCATTATTTAAGCATTTATAAGGGTAACAGTCACCCCAAGAGCTGTACATTGGCTGATTATTAGATTGGGTGTTACCTATCATACAGCACAATGGCTGATTTATTAGATGTGAATTACCTATTTTCAGCACAAACTACAGATGTGAATCTTTTAAAAGCTTCATCTGTTGAAAATTTATACATAATTAAAAAAAAACATGTTGTGCCATTTTGTGGCCAGTGTTTGTGGTAAAATATTAATAGTTTTCGGAAAGTAAAACCTTGTTTTTTTTCTTACATGCGTGAAATTTGATTGGGAAAGCAATTTTATTGTCAAATATGGTATGATTATAGGCGAAAATTTTCACGCACTATCAAAATATGACTCCTTAGTTGAAATTTGAGGAATAAAATAAGTTGATGATACAAAAAAAAGCTAGAATTCTCTTTTTAAATTACATGTAATTTGACAATAAACTGTTTACTTAGAAATAATTGGTATCCGTTTCAAATATGGTTGTTATTTTCGTTAACTAAACAAAAATAAATTGTTAGTATTTTATTATAATAAATAGGTTTAAACCTGAAAAATGGCTGACAACCAATGTGTACCGCATTAATCACAATTCAAAGCTATGTGCTGTATAAGAATTCACTCGTGGTACATAAATCCGTAACAAGCTGACACGAGCAGTTTTTGTGTTTAACAAGTCAGCCACAGATCCATGTAAAGCTTAATAGTGGGACACATGCGCAATTGCCTGTTTAGTCTGTATTGCTGTTTAGGATTCTCAAGTATTATTATATTTTACATTACATACATTTTTCGGCGAATACCGCCAGTTCTTCGTTTAGCTTTCCACATTTCTGAATAAAATACCAAAATATCGCGATTATGGCCGTGGCGTTTAACTGTTATGAAATACGTACTGGGCGCTAATTATAGTCTTTCAGGATCTCCTATAACAGCATGAGTCCAATAATTGCTTATGCTAGTACAAGTATTCAGCCCCAAGCAGGATCAAAAGTCACATGTCATCTAATTTATAGCAGTTTGCTGTATTATAGCATCATATAAATTCACCCATAGTGATCATGTGGGCTAGATAGTGCTAATATAAGACTGCGTGTAGCAAGCTAATTAACACTGTAAAAGTCCACCTTTTTCAGTAAGATACAATATATCATTGTTAATTGAAGAAATAATTGATTGAATTAAAGCAGTCCACATGTTCTTTTATAAAATGCAAGCATTTTATGGATACGTTTGTGGCCTTCAATTCAGAATATAGCTGCTTTCAGGTCCACAAAAATGCTATTGATTGCTAAATGCTGATTAACACAGACCTGAACACCTCTTTTAATGCTCACAACATTACAATGTTATTTCCGTGGTAGTTACTATGGCCAATATACAGCTGTAAGCGTAATTTTCAGCTTTTGCAGTTCGAGTGAACACTAATAAGTCTTCATAAATGCTAAAGTTACCGACGTGGACCCTATGTGATATCCAATAATGCAGTTTTGTGCTACTTGGGATGTGTTTGTTCAGTGAGAGCTTTTAAAATATTCTATATTTATTATTAATACAGTTATAATTTATTTCGTCGTATAAAGCGTGCGAGACTGTAGACGAGATAGGTTATATTGCCATAATATACTTGTACTAAGTTAGTCTTAGAAGTTGTATTTTATATTATGACAAAAATGGCTGTTATTATACTTACCTAAATAATGTGTAAGTTACTACTTTTTATTTTTAGTTAAATTGGTAGGGCTGCACGTCAGTGGTCACAAAACAAGAATAACAACGTACTACGCTAGGTCAGCTCAAGTTCAAAGTGTAAAGCCCCATTGACGGTGAGTCAATTGTTGCTTCAATTTTATATTATGCCACAGGCAATAAACTAGCAAACTAGTAAATGGAGCTTTACAGCCGTACTGTACATACCGTACGTGGTGTGCGATCTTCATAGCAATCTTAATATAATATTTGCAGAACACTTTACCAAATACATGATAAACTTATATTATATATACCTAAGTACCTAGATATTTTGTGTTGTAGCAACCTTTGGATATCGAAAGATTGTTGTTGATTTACTTATAATGTTCAAGAAGAAAAAATATATACTTAAATAAAATGCAAGTTTTAATTTTCGTTTCAATTATCCTGTTGCCTGCACGATAGGAACTAATGGACGCTACTGAAAGTGCCAAACTCGCAGCCAGAATTTGGGCTGACTCTATTTAGATTGCTATCGACTCGCTACGAAGAAGAATTTATCCTTCGAAATAAACTCAGGTGAATGGACCACTTTCAATACTAATCGTGTTTGAGTAGTCGATTCGCACCAAAATACATAACTCATAACATCGCGCCTGTAATCCCCGAAAGATTAGGCAGAGGTGTACCTACAGTACCTACCTACCTACACCCTCAGAACGAGTGTAGGTATATCATTAGTTCGACAAACAAGTGTGGGTCATGTCATTTGTTCGACAGGTCATTCGTTCAACAGGTCATTAGTGTCTTAATTGTCATACATACATAGCTTTTCGCACTAACGACCTGTCGAACTAACGAACTGTTGACCTAATGATAACGTACACTTGTTTGCCGAACAAATGACATGCATACGGAGGCTCGTCTACAATTTTCAATTTTCTCACTGGTATGGCTAATCCTTAAGCGGGGTAAACCGCTAATAAAATAAAATTCCAAAAATAAAATTTATGTTTTTTTAATGTTTAATAACAACATCTATGTACTTAAGAACTAAATATTACTAGGTATTTTGCAGCGAAGCGGGGAGGGATAATGCCACGGAATACTTAGGTACCTATATAAAATATAAAACGGACGGAGGGACTTCGCAACACAGACGCTGCGGCACCACATTACCGCTTACACGACGACGCAACGTTTCCATCCCCTTCGATAATACCTACAAACAACACTGCGCATCATCCCTGCTCGCTTTGTCCTTCTGGTCGGGGTTTCTCGCTGCGTGTGCGTCGCGTGGCTGCGTGTGCGTCGCGTGGCTGCACGTCGTCGCATCGCACAGTGTGGCATGCCACTTATAATAGATCATTGAAATCTATCCCTCAGGCTAATCGGCATTATTTTGCAAGTTTGCAAGACATAAATAAATATATAAATAAAATAAAGCTAATCCTAAGTATTATTAATATAATGCGCGACCCTAACAAAAGGTGTATTTAGATATAGAATTATAATCATCACTCTAAGTTCATTTTACCCTTTTGAATGACTATTGCATGAAATCATTACATTTGAGGCCATTTGAAACATCTCTAAGAATTTATGCTGTATGATTCTAATGATGATAATTCTGTACATACATATTTGTTGCGGTCCGGTCGTGAATCATTATTTTAATCAACATGCAACTTGACCTGCATATTGCAAAAAAAGTAATAAGATTTGAATTTCGCTACCCTGGCGCTTTCGCCTCAAGCACAATTAATTATTATCTACAGTGCATGGCTCTCTTGGGTTCGATAAAAAACCCGGAGGTCCCTCCGACGTATGCACCTACCAGCTTGGTCAGCCGATTATATTCCGAACTAGTCCCTCGTTGTTGACGTACTGCACGCCCCTCACGTCCAGGCCGAACGGCGCCTCGCCGGCTGTCTGCAGGAAATAGGAGCCTGTTTTACCGGGCTGCGTCGCGTACCCCATCAGGCTGCGGACAGGAACATAATATGTTTTAATAAGAAACCTTTTCAATTAAGACAACATAATCCATTAGTGGCATCATCCATACAGTATTTGGGAAAAGGCTAGACAGATGATGACCATCCATACAGTAACGTGGTCTTTGCTAGGTTAAGTCTGAAGTCTGGTGGAGTCTGGTTATGGTTAGATAAGTAGTATAGCTTGTAATCTATATTGATACCTCTCTGACGTTTTCATGAAATTTTCATTCAATGCACTTCCATGAACTTAGAGAGTTGTATTCTTGATTCTAATATTTATCATTCTGTAAATCCATATTTGTTACGGCCGCTAATAATATTTATATTAACATACAATGTGTTACTGACCTGCAAATTACAAAAAACGTAAGAAAATTTGAATTTCGCGGGCCACCCTAGCGCATCAATCTTAATAATACAGCCTATTATCGTCCCACTGCAGGGACAAAGTTCTCTTTTCATATAAAGAAGTCATGAGCCAACTACCAGGCTTGTATAAAAAAAGGTTGCTCCATAACGCTTTCAGCATAACCCAGAAAATATCACAATGACCTCATACCGTTTATTCTTACCTCAAATCATTAAAATTGCACTGTCCAGTCCTGAACCCCTGCCAGTCCTGGCAGCTGACGGCGGGGAAGGCGCGCGGGTTGCTCACCGACTCGCTGAACAACAGCCAAGCTCTGCTGTGACTGCACGACGCTAGCAGCAAGGTGGGCAGGCAGCTCGGCTGATTAGAGCCGGCGTTCGGCCAGAAGTCTACGTGACCTGAAGACAACATTTTGCTGTTTATGGAGAGGAACGTCTGAGGAGGAACTCGTGGCTAAGTAATAACAGCCGCACGGGTCGATCCATCAGGATAAGCTTCGCTTGCCGAGGTTGGTCCGTGGATGGGTGACCATTTTCACATATCGAGACTCCTCCGTGCCTCGGAAAGCACGTTAAGCCGTTGGTCCCGGCTGTCATTTGTAGATCTTTGACAGTCGTTACAAATCGTCAGAAGCCCGAAAGTCTGACAACCAGTCTAACCAAGGGGTATCGTATTACCCAGTTACTGGGTTGTGGAGGTCAGATAGGCAGTCGCTCCATGTAAAATACTGGTATTCAGCTGCATCCGGTTAGACTGGAAGCCGACCCCAACATAGTTCGGAAAATGCTAGGCAGATTGATTGGAGAGGAACGTCTGATGTTGATGGAGAGGAAGACCAAAGAATGGATGGATTGAGTGACGGCGGCAAGGGAGAATGGAAGAAAAAAACTTGTTGCGCCGACCCAAGTAACATGGGACAAGGGCAGGAAGATAATGAAGATGATGAGGAGAGGAATGCCGGCTTGCCAAAAGCTGTCGGTAATGGTATTTCGACTATTGCATGGTTGTCTTGTGTAGGTAGTTGCAACAAAAGTTTTGAAAATATAATGAACTCGTAAGGGTAAAGTCAAAGCTAGGTAATGTCAGGGCTAGGTAATGTAGGTATGGGACCTACATTACCTAGCCCTGATTTAAAAATGTTGTTATGATGTTGTAATGTTGCCCATTATTTGTGTCTCTTTGGGGACCACAATGAAATAAATAAAGAAAAAGACAAACTAACATTAGTCAGTTTAGTTGTTAGTAGTGAATAAAGTGGTGAACAGCGTAAACCACCTTCATTGCCAACTCACCGATCTGCTCATTCAGTCCATAAGCTCCAGCGTCAGTATGTATAACGTCGACGAAATTAGCGTCATGAATGTTGAGCCTGAAGGTGACGTTGACGTCAGAGAAGCACGGCCCCGCGGGGTCCAGGCCGGAGATCCTGCCAACACGCATACCAGTCAGCATCATGAAGGTCTTGCCTGCGAAGCCGGAGATGTGGCTGCCGAGGCTATGGCCTATTAGGTGGATGTTGGATGGGTGCAGACCAGCTGAAAAAAGTAATGGAAATGAGGATATGCAATGTTCCTAAAAAAGTGGACAGGTTATAAAAAGTTATCTGTTCGTAAAAAGTTTTGTTAGCAAAAAGTTGTGTGGTCGTATGGACAACTATGGCAAAAAATAACCTCGGGTCTATTATAAATAATGAACAAGGAACTTGCAATTAAATAATTACAATTTTAAATAAAATCCTACTAATATTATAAACGTGAAACCGCGGGGCGCAGCTAGTATAAATATATAGGTACAAGCTCGGGTCTGTGTCATATGTTTTTAATCTTTGCTTAACTACCCCCCAGGAGGAGTTATCCTATGCTTAGTATGGCAATTATGGGTGTGTTTACACGAATCTCACATGCAAAAAAACACCTAGGATAACAGTCTGAGTTTATGCCTATACATAATAAATTCTTGCGGGAATCGAACCCTCGACCCGTGGCAAAGAAGCCAACGCTTAACCAGTGCGTTTACCAATATTGCTTTATTCTGACGACCCTATATTATAACGTGAACTAAGTATTATAAGAGAACAAAGCATGGGCTTTGTTCTCTGTTTCTATAAGATAGAAGATAAAACTGACCAGAAACCAGTGCAGCCATCATCTTCCCCAACTCCTCGCCGATGAACCGGACCATGGTGGTGGAGCGCAGATACATCCAGCTGATCAGAGAGCTGGCGTCCAGAGCCACGATGTTGCAGTCACCTGACAACAAATAAACATGGTGACACAACCAGTACGGACCATTTCAGTGTCAGCTTCTTCTGCAGGAAAAAGTAAAAAAAAAAAAGTTTTTTCAGCTCTAGACAACATCACTTGTATCCCAGTGACCCGTAATTGCGTAACACACATAATAGTCCTCTAGACCGAATTTCGGGCATGGCGACCAATGTCTTTGGCGCGGAGGATATTATAGTGCACAAGTGTATGGGCAGATACAGGTGCACTCTCTCTTTCCTCACTCTCATAGTCCGATGAGACGTCAATGCGACACGACCGGAGAGAGGTCAGGCGCAACGGCTTAACGTGTTATTCAAGGTACGGGGGTATCACACCGCTAACCTCCAAACTCCGGGCTGTTACTAAGAAATTCCTAATGGAAAAATCCAATAAAACTTTGCCCGACCCGGGAATCGAACCCAGGACCGCTCAGCAGTCGCTTGCGACCACCACGAGACCAACGGTGCAGTGATCGCAATGGGTTTCATTTTGACAGTTCACCCACGGTCATTGCGTTATTTACGTTGGTGAGGACTTGAGCAGACAAATTCAAACCAAATGAGCAATCAAAACTCTCTGATTGATTGTGATTGAAGTGGGTTACGCAATCAGGGTGCAGATCAGGGATTCTGTGTTATATCGACAAAGTCTCATGGGCTGAAGATATCTCATTTGACAGCAGCAGCAAATGTTTTCTGATGCATAGTCAAACTTAGCGATGAGGATGAAATATCTCATGAGACACACTTGAAATCGAGCAATCTGACTTAAAGAATACGGAAGTCGTAATTGAGTGACAGAGATTGACAGAGATTCTATCAGGCGGCGGTTGCGTTGTTACTACTGCTAATAACGAATGATCTTGAAAATATAGATCTATGATCAATCAATGAAGATCTAATGTCTTAATCTAGTAATCTAAGAATGCAACAATTACTTTGTTTCAGGAAAGCAGTACTAAGGCTCGTGAAGCTGCCCTTAGAGGGGTCATCGGTGAAACCGTGGAGGTAGATCTTGAGCGGCCTCTGAGGGTTGAACCAGCCCGACTGGGGGATCAGCGCCGCGGCCGCCGTCAGCTTGTATGAGACGTTCACATTTCTAGAAAACGATGAGAATACTTGACGATTATATGGTAAATAAATATCGTTACCGTGCAGTGAAAACCTGTAAGAAAAATTCATTGTTTTTTATTAACCAACTTCAAAAAAAGGAGGAAGTTATCAATTCGTCTGTATATATTTTTTATTTGTTGGTTTGGTAACGTCGTGATGCATATTTAGAACAAACGCGCACAGAATGGGCTTCTGTTGGTAATAATAACGCCGAGGAACGTCAATGACGGCCATTTTTCAAACGGTTTTTATGTTCCCCTGTAAAATAATGTTTATTGTAATGAGGAGTTTTTCACTGTACCTACGCAAAAAGACGAACTTCCATAAAAACTTTCGTCTCCATTTATTTAAAGGCGAGATTTTTTTTTAAATCCTTCTACTGTAATCCATGGAACTTTTGTCGATTTCATGCTAGACATAGGTTTAGTCTGTGCGTTGTTAAATCAGTGAATGAATATAAGATTTTCGTTAAGTAGATTCAAGCTGAGTTTCAGGAAACAAAATACGCAAAAGTATTTAAGTTCTGGTTAAGTTCTGGTTAAGTTCTGGTTAAGTTCTGGTTAAGATCTGGTTAAGTTCTGGTTAAGTTCTGGTTAAGTTCTGGTTAAGTTCTGGTTAAGTTCTGGTTAAGTTCTGGTTAAGTTCTGGTTAAGTTCCCAGTTTGCTCAATCTTTGCTGGCCATCTTAGAATAGAATAGAATAGAATAGTTTTATTTTGCAAATATGGGTAATACATAATAGTTCTTAAGATTACATTTAGCTCAGCCATATTTTACCAATCGGCATGCAAACATTTGAAATTATTTATAAACACTATTATTACACTTATTTAGATCAATTCATTTATTACACTTATTTAGATCAATTCATCCCTGCCAATGATGTCAATCTTATGGCTATTCCGATTCAACTGCCTAACTAAGCAAGCAACTGAACTCACCTGGTGATAAAGTTGAGTGTCAACTCACTCATATTAGGTTCAGAGTTATTGTATGAGTCGTAGTCCACGCCCAGCAGTTTCTTCACGTGCCTACCTGGGAAAACGTAATAAATAATTGCATTTTATGTGAATTTTAAATGGACCCTATTGGAATCATCCCCATCAAAAAACCTTCAGATTATTAGGCAGCACTTTCTGAACGTCAAAAGCGGCTCACGCCAATCTCTCGTCTATCTGTAGGTAATGGTCCCTTTCCACCTGCGTTAATTTTAACTTCTGGGGTCTGTGTCAAACTTTTGTCATAAAAAATAGCACGATAAACGAGTGGCTTCATTTAACCGTACACAAGAGTAAGAGTATACTAGATTTCAGTTAGGTAATTAAAGAATATATGATGATGGTGATGATGATTAAAGAATTTTGGCCCTTTCTGCGTAATGAACTTATTTACTTACGCATGACGATGCAGGTGAAGCAGGCGCATGAAGAAGTTTTGAAGGAAGACTAGAGACTTAGGGTGAGACGGTGTTGAAGTGTACCTACCACAGAGCATGTAACTTTAGTACCTACTTACTTCCTTTTTAGGGTTCCGTACCCGAAGGGTAAAACGGTACCCTATTACTAAGGCTCCACTGTCTATCTGTCCGTCTGTCTGTCTGTCCAGGCTGTATCTCATGAACCGTGATAGTTAGCCAGTTAAAATTTTCACAGATAATGTAGGTATTTCTGTTGCCGCTATAACAGCAAATACAAAAAAATAGAATATAATGAATATTTGCGGGGGCTCCCATGCCTCCCGTGCTGTTTTTGCTCGATATTGATAACGCCAACGGGTAGACGGTTGAAATATTCACAGAATGTTTCGTTATATATTCATTTTAAAAATAAATAATTTAATTAAATCAATCAAATATTTAAGGGGCTCCCATACAACAGACATGATTTTTGCCGTTTTTATAGATAATGGTATGGAACCCTTCCTGCGCGAGTCCCACTCGCACGTGGCCGGTTTTTTTTCTTTTCGTGTCGACGCTACTTTGATTTGACTTCTCTATATGTAAGTGTGGTGGCGTCTATATCGCCACATACGAACTACCCATCAAAGACCTGACGTCACATAAAATCCTGCATCGCGCAAACCCGTCTGGTCGAAGGATCCTCCCTTTTCTATAGAGGATGAGTGAACTTTACAACCTGTTCCTCATACCCCTAAATTCGTATACCTACTGTTTGAGCCCAGCCAATCTATTCCGTAAAAACTTAGGTGAAGTGAGTTGTCATCCACCTGACGCTACGGATTGACACTATTGCCAAACAAGTTTTCGACACTAGGTACTTAGTTAACTTACACTGACTAAATCCCACTGATATGATAGTTTTTTGAATTGGGTCTGCGATAGCGGAGATCTCCTTGGTGACGCGCTCCTTGATCGAGTTCAAGAGGCCGGACTGCGCAGCTGCCGAGGATAGCCATATCACTGTTACGAAGAGGATCAGGCGCGACATGTTGATAGGAACCTGGAGGAGTGAAGACCAAGTTAACTAAATAAATTTTTGAGGACTGAATAGGAGACACGGGGCCTACGGAGCTAGTATTGAACGACTTACGCGACCTTAACAAACGTTAGATACAACAGCGCCCTCGTAGTAACCGAGTCTGAGAATAAATCCCAAATATATAAACCAGTTTAAATATATAATAAACCAGTTCACGAGACCATCATCATCATTTCAGCCAAAAGACGCCCACTGCTGGACATAGGGCTCTCCCAAGCGTCGCGGTCGCCACATCGACCGGTCCTATGATTCCCGCATCCAGCGGATTCCTGCAGCCTTAACCAGGTCATAGGTCGCTGCGCCTTTCAACACTAAGCCTTTCGGTACGAGGTCACCCCTCCAGAACCTTTCGGCCCCATCGCCCATCCGTTCTGCGAGCAATGAGGAAGTGTAAAGTCCAAGAATATCAGTATCACTCCGCCTCGATTTGTAGAATATAGAGGCTTTGCACATCATCTCTAACTGGATCTGCGCAAGAATAGACCTACCTCACATCAGAAGATTTGTAAGAGTTGAACTGCAAGAATTTAACTCAGATAATCAGGGTTCTGGAATCTAGTTTTCCACAGTTATTTCCTGTTATAAATTGTTTAACTAACAAAGTACAAAAACACTTAAGCAAACATTAGGTACTGCTCTTATAAACAATTAGCTCATAATCACCTTGGACTTGATCATGAAATGAAACAGTCTGTAATTAAAATGTGGATTAAAGAATAGGTACGTAGGTACGTATCTACTTGCTACGGAAAGTAGGTATATCAAAACGAATTCAATTATTTTGCTAATTATCTCTATTTATGAATTAACGCCGTACGCTCATAGGCTGTAGGTATATCGAGGTACCTATCTACAGACAACAACACAATTTAATCGGTAGGTCTTGAAGTTTATTAATGTGAAAGCCTATATCATTGTACTACCTAGTCTTGGAAGTACTGATTAAAAACTTTATCATTTTATTATACAATTAAGTTAGTTAATTGATTCAGGCGTGACTTTGCGGAAATCCATTATAAAATACAATAGACGTAGATATATTTAGTAACCTATTCCGCTTGACTATTCTTCAAGAGTCCTAAAAAACCCTGTAAGAAATCGACACGTGTTTCACCTCTCAACGAGGCATCCTCAGGATGACGATTGACCAATTGCAAACCAGAACGCGACGTGTTACCACACGGTTCGCGTTCTGGACTCTTGAAGAATACTCAAGTGGAATAGGTTACTAAATATATCTACGTCTATTGTATTTTACAAATAAGTTCCTTCCTATTAACATAGCACATAAAATGTTGAATGTCAGACCCCCAAAGGGGTTGAAATAATTATTCAGAACTTGTTATAAATTTTACCATCTATACATGAAGAAAGATCTTAATTCAGGATTGAACCTCGACCTATCATCCCTCAAACAAGTTTCGCAGATATGAGCCATTGACCCTACTACAGTCCAGTTCCCTAAATAAGTCTTTCGGGGCAGTCCCAATAAAAAATAAATTTCCTTACTTTTCGATCTTCTGCTCCAGTTAAATATGGTCACTTTATGAGCACAGGGCTATCGTACAGTTCTCGACACACTGACCGGAAACAGACGATGTAGTTATTATATCTCGTGTGTAAAGTAAAATATCGCGTTTTTATAGGAATATATTATGTATCTATATTGAGCGCGGGGACCCAGCGGTTAAAAAGGTTTGTGATTATAATGACCAATCAGAGCAGCTTTGACCTGCGGTGATGGTCGAATGTCTTTATCAAATAACTCAGCTTATTGCAGATTTCTGAAGGCCATTGTACTTCGGAGCCTAGAGCAGTCTATAAGTGGCATTTGTGGAATTATTAAGAAGGGTATATCTGGTTTAAAGTGCCCGATGCTCCTGCGTCTTAAAAAACCAAAATTCTCTGCCAAAATCGGAAGATTGGATTCGGGAGATTACTTTTGATACGTCTTATAACAACTGTTATAAGACGTATCAAACAGACAATGTCAAATCCATTAATTTCTTATCACTTTTGAGTGTTTTTTGGGTGAATATGTACTATGTACCTGCTACGTACCTAAAATAATAAATACGTTTTTCCCTAAGTGTTTATGAGTATGAGAAGTAAAAATTAGTAGTTAGTTACTTTTTTGGTTGTGGGTTTCTCCTTAAACCTCGTAACAACAGGTTTGTGACGAAGGAACTACCTAATAATTTCTGCCACTCCGGATGATCTCCCACCACTACAATTTATCAACCCATTTTTATCCGATACCTATAACTGTCCGTTTGGGACTCTTGGGAGAACGGAGGGTTCTTTTGTCAGACTCCTACAAACAAACACCACGCACCGTGGACCACGGTTCCTTCCAGCACCATGAGTCGAGGACACACTTACCTAATACCTACATTACCTACCCTAAAAATGTACCTGTCTGCTAATTGCGTAAAATCTGCTTAACAACGTAAATAACGCAAGTCCATAGTCAATACCGAACATTGAGTAGTTATGGTGATGACCGAACTTAGCCGATCCGAACTTTGTTCGTAGTAAGACAACAATGCAGTCTTCGGTCGTGTTTCGGTCGGGCCCGAACATTCATACGCGTCATTTCAGAGCAGACCTCCTGAACCTTGTTGTCGCTCGCAGATTGTAAGTATGCGGTAAAGGAACATCTTTGCATAGATGTAAGAAGTTAGTAGGTATTGTAAATACACATTCTCATTATGTCTGGTTTTAATCAAATTAATGTTCTAGCGCATGTTATGTTGAACACCTATTGTTCCCAACAACATAGCCTGGAGATAACATTTTACAATCGCGATAAAAAGGTAAGTAAGTACCTATTTTAATAACGTAAACGCAGTATTTACAAATGAAATGAAGACCTTAATCTTAATGTTATGTTTATAATTCTAATCGATGCAAAAAAAAACTAAGTACTTACGTAATACTTAGGTACCTACTATCAAGATTAAGTAGGTACCTATAAATAAGCAAACGGTTTGGCAATGTCGATCATCTTTGTAGAGTCTATATTCTAGGTACATACCTAACCAATAACTATTTAAACTTAGTGGTAGTTACCAAGTATATTTTAAGTGATCCAGGAAAATAGTATTGGAATTATGGAGTAAAGTTGGTTCTCTTTAAGTCCCTACTTTATCCACTTTACCCCTCCGAACAAAAAATAACTCCACTCCTGGCTATTTCATTCATTCTCCATCCTAACCCAATTAAGTGGAATCGGCGCAACATTTCGTTTTCTTCCATACTTCTGTATTAGTCGTCATCTCGGAAGTCACATTTCAGCAATAAAATTTTTCATTATGTTTCTTAGATCTTTCCCTATTCAAAACTCCAAGTTTTACATCGAAAATGTCCTTTTAGTCCAAAAACCTAATTCGAGATCCACCCATGCGACAAGAAACTAGGGCTAGTGATAGACTGAGGATATCCTCTAAGTAGGAATGGATGTTACAATAAATACCTAAACGAAAATGTCGAACACCGAGGTCGATCTATTGGTTTGGACAAGATCAAGAACAACATTGTCACCAGCAGCGTGTAGCAAGAATAATGTATTACACCAGCCTATTACCGTCCCAGTGCAGGGCCAAGGCAAATTCTCACACAGAGAAGGCACGAGCATTGATCACCAACCACACTGTTCAAGACGGGTTTGTGATTTCAGACCTTATATCAACTGTTTCGTCGCGATGTTTTCTTTCACACTTGTCAGTAGGTAATCTCAGAAAGTACATCCTTACTTATTATAAAACAAATTCCTCCACCGCGTCTGACTGTCGTCCACTCAAAAACTAGGTACTGCACCGATTTTCATGCTGTTTTCACCAATGGACAGAGTGGTTCTCGAGTAAAATTTTAGTATAATAATAACCGACATCCACGCGGGTGAAGTCGTGGGCATCAGCTAGTATGAATTAAAATAAACTCAGAAAGTAGGTACATATGAATTAAAATACTTAGTCATTTATGTAGTTGCCCGGACTTGCCACAACCTCGTGCATAAGAGAGATAGCAAAAGTACCCGCAAGTTGACGTGTTCGTGGAATATGTAGGTACCTACATATTCCATGATTCCCTAAACTCATTACATTACCATAGAAACTATGCAAATGAATGAAGTTCTATGGCATGGACCTTCATTAATTTGCATACGACTATCATTATCATGTTGCACTGTTGCTGAAAATTATTTATCTTTGAAGTCCCCCAAAACGCTCGCCCTCCACTACTTCCTGAGGCCTTAGGCCGGGCGCGCACTAGGCAGCCAGGCTGCGGCAGCCAGGCTGCGGCAGCCAGTAAAACATATGACGTTGTATAGCTGTCTAGTGCGCGGGCTCCTATACAACGTCATATGTTTTACTGGCTGCCGCAGCCTGGCTGCCGCAGCCTGGCTGCCTAGTGCGCGCCCGGCCTTAGTGTGAGTTCCATTTAACCATCTGGACATTACGCATCTACCGCGTTCGGCACTCCGATTGGCCTTGTGAAGGCCAGTGAAGGGCCAATCGGAGCGCCGAACGCGGTCGATGCGTAAAATCGAGATAGTTAAAAGAAACTCACACTAGGGCCTCTGGTGCTTTAGCAGTTCAGATGCTTTGTTGTATGTAGGTAAATGTCGTGTAACCTGTAATCCATACCTACTAATTACTAAGTAGTAGATGGTTTTAGTAATTGCAGTAACCTATATGAGGAGGCTTTGTGTAAGGTTAGGGACCTAGAAGAGGAACTAATTCATGCAAATGTACGAATAACTAAGTTACAAAAACAGAAAGATTGTACTCGGGCTAGGGAAACAAATAACTTATATGGTGAATTATTTAATACTAATTGCAACCCTCATTCTTTAGTAACAATAGACCTTACCGAAGATTCTATATTGAAACATAATAATAGTTGTTATAAAGTTAGTCAAAATAAAATTAAAAAATATGCAAAACTAAATAAAATCATAAATAAATGCAATAAATTCAGGAAACAACAAAAACACATTTCCAGCAATAATAAACTAAGGAAAGAACGTGTTTTTCTAATAAACAAATTAAAAAACTATCAGGTTAAATTAGAAGACAGTAAAAACATTTATCATATTGACACTCAACAATTACAGTCTGAGATTGAGGTGCTTGAAGAGTCACTACATTCACTTTATATTAAGTATGTGAGCTCTCAAAAACAAATAAAGGAACACATCCTTGCTGCAAACGAGTTAGTAGAAATGTGTAACGATGAGGCAGACAGAGTGGTCCCTATGACTCTCAGCACGACTCCATGTTGTTGTCAAAGGGAGTCCAACCTTGAGGCTCTTCAACCTGAAGCAAAGGAGGACCAGTCCCAGTCTGGAGAGGCTCAGGACTCAATCCCCCATCAAGATATACCACATGTTGTTCATGTACAAACCTCATCTCAAGTAGCACAGACAGATTCTTGTTCAAGTAAAGTTTCTTATTGTTCTATTATGTTTTCAGATAGTTTAGGGAGAGGGTTAGGTAAATTGTTAAGTAACAACCTGAGTACATCTGCTGTTAATTATTGTATGCCAGGGAAATCCTACAAAGACATAATTTCATCAATAACGGGGAATAAATACGATCCGAAAGCCATTATTTCTGTATTTGTAGGCAATAGTACTAATGTTAAAAAAGATGACATTACTGACAGTGTCACTGAAATCTTAAAGATTAATTGTCAGAAAATAATATTGTGTGCTTTTCCATACTTCGAGCACTTGTCAAGTAGGCAAAATCATTATATACATATGCTAAATAACCATATGCATTTATTAGCTAATCACTATAGTGATAAACTTATATTTTTTGACACCAACACTTTTGTTGAGAAATTAAAATCGACCAGGGATACTGCGTATCTGCCCATTAGTTTTAGACGTCAAATAGCATGGCTATTAGCTTTTAATATTATAAACTCAGACATAAGTAGTATGTCGAAGTCTCATGTAATAAGCACCACAAAAATTAGTAATAATACTAATATTAAGGTGGTTAGCGATAGTTTAAACTAGTCAGTAAGACAACAGAAGGTACCAGTAACAATGTAGTTAATGTCACCATTCACAAGGTATCTTCTAGCACTCAATTAGTTAACAATATTTGTAAAAAAGGGGCTAAGCAGAATTCCTTGAAATTGTTTCACCAAAATATTCAAGGTTTTTCTTCCAAACAATTAGAAATTGAATTGTTTTTAGAAAAAACAATGCTTGATATTATTTGCATAACCGAACACTGGTTGAAAGATTATGAAACATTAATTAATTTTGAAAACTATAGGGTGGGCAGTTGTTTTAACCGAAAATCCATGCTGCGTGGAGGTTCACTAATCTTAATTAAAAACTGTATAAAATCTAAGACTCGTAATGACATAGTTGAACTATCGGTACAACATTGCATTGAACTGTCGTGTGTTGAGCTGGATAAGCATTACATAGTGTGCGTATACCGACCTCCCAATTATCAAAACTACTCTATATTCGAGTCAGTAATGGAAGATGTTTTGGCAAAACTTGTAACGGGTAATAAATCAGTCATTATTTGTGGTGACTTTAATATTAATATTTTGGAAAATAATTCAAATAGCAGTAGATTATTAAGTCTCTTCAAATCATTCAATCTGTCAAATGTGTTTTTGGAACCAACGCGAATTACTACGACTACTGCTACATGTATTGATAATGTCTTTTGTAGCTGCGACTATTTAGATAAAGCCATTGTAAATTATCTCCCATCTGATCACAGCGGTCAAACCGTTGTTTTTGAGTCCGACACACCACTACAAAAAGTGCAGATACAAACTAGACCAATAACTTCGGGTAATTTAAATAGGTTTAATAGCACTCTAATTAGCAAGTTAAGTACTCAGGGCCTAAATATAGACAATGGTAATATTTTGTATGAAAAATTCTTTTTATTAGTGCAAACAGAGTTTAATAACTCATTTAAGAAAAAAACCAAAACTATTTGCCCTAAGTTTTTATTCAGTGACTGGGCAACTAAAGGCATCAGGAAAAGTAGGGAAAGATTATTTGAACTGTATGGCCTTAAGCCGTATATTAACACGGAAACTTTTAATAAGTATGTTGCTACTTACTCAAAAACGTTTAAAATAGTCTGCAAAGCAGCTAAAGCTTCTTTTATTAGCAACAAGGTTAAATCAGCAGACAATAAAATAAAGACAGTTTGGAAAATTATAAACAATGAAACTAACAAGAACAAAAGACGTAACACTGATTACACACTGGACACTTCCCGCGGTCTCATTAGCGCTAACATTGATGTTGCTCAGGAATTTGCAACTTTCTTTACCAATATTCCAATTAAGACTACGGAAACTTTAAATTCCTCGCCCTCACTTGCTATTGATTTACTAAAAGCGAAAGTTTCAACTTGTCCTATAGAATTTAAATTTAAACATATAAACCCTGGGGTCGTTGTAAAAGCTTTTAAGCAACTCAAGATCAAAATTACCGAAGATCTGTGGGGCATGTCTACTAAAGTTTGTCAATCCATTATTGAGACAATTGCACCCTATTTAGCTTTAATATTTAATTTGTGTGTTGATCAAGGGGTATTCCCAGATTTAATGAAGTACAGTAAAGTTATTCCACTTTTCAAATCCGGGGACAGCAAAGACACTAATAATTATAGACCCGTTTCGGTTTTGCCGGTTTTCAGTAAGGTGTTTGAAAAAGTAATGTTAAATCAAATGCTCAATCATTTTAATCGTAATAACATCCTACACGATCAACAGTATGGTTTCACCAAAGGACGTTGCACAACCGACGCCGGTGTCACCTTATTAAAACACATCTTTAACGCATGGGAAGAGGCTCAAGATGCAATAGGCATCTTTTGCGACCTATCTAAGGCATTTGATTGCGTGAATCACGAAACACTGCTCTTGAAACTTGAGCATTACGGACTGGGTAAACTTGCGCTTAGCTTAGTAAAATCCTATTTGAATGACAGACTGCAGCAAGTTCAAATAAACGGTGTGAATTCATTAGGTTTAAAAGTCAAAATGGGTGTACCACAGGGCTCGATATTGGGTCCATTCCTTTTTTTAGTATATATAAATGATTTACCTCATCTACTGAAAAACCGACCACAAATGGTGTTATTTGCTGATGACACATCACTGATTTTTAAAGTAAATAGACATGCACAGGAGTTTGACGACGTAAATAACGCTATGCTTAAGGTCCATAATTGGTTTACTGTAAATAATTTGGTATTAAATGAGAAGAAAACAAAATGCATTAGATTCGCGTTACCGAATGTTAGAAGTAGTGATTGTCAAGTTGTACTGAATAAGGAGATACTACAATTCGTCGAAAAGACGGTTTTCCTGGGGATTACGCTTGATTCAAAATTACAGTGGGGTCCTCATTTAACATCACTTGCAGGGCGACTTAGTTCAGCCGCATACGCTGTTTGGAAAATCCGCCAACTAACAGACGTGGATACCGCGAGACTGGTCTATTTTAGTTACTTTCATAGCATCATGTCTTACGGTATTTTGCTGTGGGGACGGGCTGCAGATATTGATTCTATCTTTATTCTGCAAAAGAGAGCTATTCGAGCCATCTACAACCTCCGCAGACGCGAGTCTCTAAGGGAACTGTTTAAAAAAATTAACATCATGACGGTACCTTGTCAGTATATATATGAAAACATTATGTACGTTCGGAAAAATCTACATCTTTTTAGTAAAATAAGTGACAGGCATAATTTTAACACTAGAAATAGGAACAAATTAGATCAACCACGTTTCAGATTGTCTAAAGTACATACTTCTTTTATGGGGTATTGTGTAAAATGTTATAATAAAATTCCACTCGATATTCTTCAACTAAATGAGAAGAAATTTAAAACATGCATTAAACGCACACTATGTAGACAAGCATATTATAAGTTGGATGATTATATCGTAGATAAAAATGCTTGGCTTAACGCTGGTCCTACTCCACAGGCACTTGGGCTCACTAGTTAAAATTTCATAATTGGAAGTGTTGCTTCCCCCTTTTTACTATTTTTTATTTTTTTTTCCTGACATTACGAAATTATTGTTTATTCTTATTTAACCTGAAAATAATATTATACTAATTGCTCAATTTCTTTGCAAACTAGTTTTGTATAATTTAGAAGCATTTTTTCAATTATTGTAAATGTGAGTACCATGGAGCCGTTTAGTATGGTATGATGTATGTTGACTTGAAATAGCATGGCAGATGAGAGTATGTCATGCTCACTTAAATGTCTCGCTGATGGTGGCACGTGTGTTGGATCATTCGGTTCCCTACAAAATGGTTGAGCTGGATGGTGCTGATCCACATGTCATGTTCGTGAACGGGCGCCGTCAGTTGAGACTGGTCACCTCTTATTTGCCAGAGCTTATTTTTAATATTAAATTTTGAATTGCTTTTGATTCTTTTTTTGTTTTACATTGTTCTCACATATAGAAGCAACATGAATACTGTACCCAGGATTTTGTAATATCTATATCCATTTTTTAAAAGAGTGTCCTTGGAGTTTCTTGCCCGTTCTTCTCCATAGAGATCTACGTTTTGGAATGGGCAACTAGCTTCAACTCTCTGACTAACTGACCGACTCTTTGACAATTCAAAAGTGCCTGTAAATGGTTTAATTGAAATAAATGCTTTGAGTTTGAGTTTAGTATTATAATTTCGAAAGTAACTCTGTCTGTTTTTCTGTCTGTCTGTATGTTACCTTTTCACGCCTAAACCACTGAACGGATTTCGATAAAATTTGGCAAGGAGAAGATGGCATCCCGGGGCATAGGCTACTTTTTATCGACATACCACGCGGGCGAAAGTTAGTTAAACATAAGAAGTTATATCTGTTAACTTTTAATGTAGTGTGGTACAATGTATTGTATAATATGTTGTTGACGTAGGTACATATTCAGTATTCTAAATAAATAAATGACCCAGGGAGGGATATGGAAGGCAGAAAACTTTTGCAGTGGCGAACAGAAGAGAGGCCCAGCTACCTAGGGCAATGTGTGAATAGAGGCCATATGCTAATAAATGTCCATACTACAAACAGCTCCTGTTTAGCAATGCTAATTAAATACCTTTACGCTAATAGTCGTTTGTTATAATTAAGTCTATCTTCGCATTGAACTTGAGGAACCGGTTCACGTAATTTATTTGTAGTATCAGGCACACTCGCTGTATACATACCAGTATTATTATACGCATTAGTCTCGATCCCGTGGAAATATAGGGATAAAAGATAAAATATGTCCTTCTTATTGTCATGGTCTACCGATGTGGCAAGTTTCATCCAAATCCGTTCAGCCGTTTTAGCGTGAAAGCGTACCAAACAAACTCACTTTCGCATTTAAGTTAGGATATATGAATTATGCTCTGTGGTAAACACCTTACTTCGAGGAATGAGTGATCGTGTGATGTAATCATCAGAGTCAGACCCTTGATAACGATAGTTTTAAGGCGATAATATCAGCTTTTAATATTGTACCACTGTAGAGCAAAGGCCTTTTCTTAAACAGAGAATAAAAGCATTCATCAAGTATCAAGCCTGCACATTACGAGTTGGCGATTCTAGACAATTAAAATTAAAGAGTTTTTCACGAACACGTAAAAGGTTCCTACAGTCAAACAAGGAATAATATAGGTATGAAATTGGGAATTTGAAGTAGTTTGAACCCGGAACCTAGTGCTCGAATATAGCTTAAATCTATAACCTCCGAGCCTACACTCCAACATTATGAATTGCTGTTTTTTTTTTACAAATTTCACAGGTACATACACGCATTGGGTTTTTGGCTTTTCCCTATAACGACTGTAGACCTTAGGATGTAATTTCCTTATCTTAGTATCGGAATAAGTTCCGGAAAATAATAGTAAGGACAACTTTAATTAATTTTAAGAAGTACTGTGACTAACTTACATGATTGATTCTAAGGTATTTAACCGCATCCAGTTTCCTGCTGGGATATTTTTTCGTCATCATAATGAGGCATGGTTTGGCTCTTTGTAAATTACTAGTATACAGGGTGTTAGGGTACACACCGTTATCCTTGACTAATCTGATTTTTCATTCAATACATATACGTCATGTATTATAATATTAATTTAACCATACAACCTTGTTTTCATTCCTTCTTATGTCATATTAATTAAAGTATAATAATACTGTCCACATCTTGTTTCATTGTGTGGTGACACTACTCTATCTATTTTCATAGGATTACTAAAATAATAATATGATAGCAAAGAGGAAAGCAATGCACGATTTTAGCATTCTATTATTTAGTAGAAAGTTTTTACTAAAAGTTAAGTGCACTAGACTTTCCAATAATCCTATCGTCAAGCAGGTAGCACACGCACTTGTGTCAGTGGAGGTGAGGATTGAGGGACCAGTATTAATAATCGCTATCTTCAAATTGCGTCGATATTTCTGCCCCATTTCTTTTTTACAAAATGTTTTAAGACTTTTACTAAAACGTTATGTCGAAAATTAACGGTTTTATTTATTTAATTCGGTAATATTCACTAAAATATTTATCTATGTTGTGTGGACTGAGGGACCACAGTTTTGTCGTTATATTTTTTTTGTCTTTAACGCTTTTGTGGTTTGTTATTTAGTAAATATCTTTACAAATTCTTTACTAAATGTCTGTAATCACAAAACCTTAATTTTCGAGATACTTTCCGAGATTTGGCTGATGGTCTGTGAGAACTGAGGGACCACACTTTAAGGGCTGTAGTTTTTAATATATTGTTTTATAAATTCCCAGATTCGTTCTACAATTGTTTTAGGACTACTACTAAATCATAGTACTTGTTTTTTGCGATTTCCAGTTTGGACCCTCAGTTCACACACACATGAATTACTTTGTATGTTGGGAACATAACTGACAAAAGGCTAGAAATTAAAGTTATTTTTTACTTTGTTTTTGTTCTCACAGTGATCAGAATACTATCAAAACCCTTTTCAACCAATATTTGACTTGTTGTCACCGAAAAAGACAGAAATAGAAATTCATAGGATTTTATAAGAAATGCTCAAGGAATAAGGGAAGGCTAATTATTATCCAAATAAAACTCATATATAAAACAAAGCATTGTTTATTTGTAATACCTAACTCTCCTCGATACCGCTTACGGAGCAGGGCCACTCGATACAAAAATAAACATCTACAATAAATATAATAACACCCCACTTGCATCCATTGTGACGAGACAAACCCTATTGAAGAAAAAATAAACTTAATTACTATGGCAACACCTTATGTTTTATTGTGTATCCGTAGATGTTAACGTGTTTACAGGGTGCCAATTAGGCAGACGTTTATATCCACCTTGTCATTCATTCTGTCTGTCAGTCTATCAGACTGCGAAAAATAATGCTTGTGACCTAAGGTGTAAAATATAAAATCATGATAATATATCTTAGCGGCAACGTCTAAGTATGTATTTTCGACTCAATACGAGTACGTAACGTACCGAACGCAGGAATTAGTTAAAGAACTCTGTCTCATAACAACGGATATCAGTGGAGTTGTAAATTAACACAAGACAGAATATCGCGTACAGAATGAGAAAGAAATGTCGATAATTTAACTTATTATTATTCATCATGTTAAGTTTGTATGAACATCGATTTATTTGCATCGAAACATTTTATCGACTTTTCTTACTGTATCTGTACCTTAAATATCAACGTGAATATGTCATAGACAGGATATAGACAAAGATTACAAATAGTTGTGTAATAATTTCATTTAATCGTTACTTGACAACTTATCCAAGAACAAAAAATACAATAAAATGTCAAATTGATAAAAAATAGGTAACGATTTGGTATATTTACTAGGACCACGAACATTTATTGCCATGATGACGATTATGCTAGTTTCCTAAAAAAAGGCGGTTCCGCTGTCATTAAAATGTCATTTTCACCAGTATTTGACATTCAGGTGTCAAAAACGCTCTGTATTTCGACGTTATTGTGTGACCGTTCACTGATTTCTTAGAAAACCAAAGCTTCGCGTCACTGACGCCTCTAGTAGTCACTGATGACGTATACAGACGTCATAGTTAGGTGGACAAAGTAAGTATACCATCCCGTCACCCGCTGATACATAAAATCTGATTTTAAACCAGCGTTTAAAACTTAACTCTAATACAAAATAATGTTTACGTCTAGCGTGTATGAAATATATTAATATTATAATAATAAATTGTACAATATCAGTATCATTCCAACTTATTTATTGCGGTTTTGTTAACTTTGCGAGCTTCCAACCGTTAACTTTAAAAGGTTTGTGCGATGGTTGCCAAACAATTAAAAACAAAACAACTACAAACTGTACATTAGAAGAAAAACAGATCCGATATCTCTTAAACTTTTTTTAAATCGAAGAAGCAATACAATATATTCATAAATGTTTCGACTATTTCTTCACTCACTCGCAAAGTGAACCGAACCGCTGAATAGAAATTACCTTAAGACAAATAATAATAAAAGAAACACTCAGTGTCATGATGTAGCGTTTACTCCTACATTAAGTTTGTGAACTATGGAATGTCCCGCCGTTACAGAGTACTGTCGAATGCAACAAATGCTCGCCTGGCCCTAACTTCTAACATTGACCGACTAAGCTTAGTTTACATTCTCGGGGGAGCGACTGACACATCAACAATGTAACACTAGCCTATCATTATCTTCTACATTGACAAACGCAACAATAATATCAAGAAATAACATGCTGCTTTTTGTGACGCGTTATTTTCGGATTAGTGATTTTTTTCAACGATATATTATTTTGATTGACAAGACTAGTCCTAAGGTATGTTTTAGAGAAAGAAAAATATCGTGCATGATGTGTTATGTCAGTCGTTCCCCGTCTGTCAAGCCAAAGCTGCCAAACTAATATTACATATAAAATGGAGCGCCCGCCGCAGGGCACATTACAAACGTACGTAACACTAGATCCTAAGTAGTAGCACCTAATGGTGAAATATAGCACTCGCGCTATTATGTACAGAATAATTTTAACATGCTATATCTATGTAGCATGTTATGCGTTATAAATAACGTTTTTATTTTAAAAACCTTTAAATAGTAAGCTAAGGACTTTGTGGATTATAGACGATTGTTTTAAGCCGTATAAGCTTCTATAAGATTTAATTTTAACAAGAAATTAACATTACAAGTAAGGTAAACCATATTATTTCTTCTAACAACTTCTCTGTACGTAATATCGCGAGCGCGCAGATATAATATAGTCCATAGCAACACGTCAATAATATATCTTTTTAACATATACTTTCGTAGTTCTCAATAACACTTGTGATTCTTTCAACAATCAATCAACCTTTTTTTTTACCACTTTAGGGATTGTTCCTTAGTTCCGTTTGTCTTTGTAGATATATCGTCAAAGCATCACAAATCTATCGATAGATAACCGATTAGTCCCGCACTACATTGTATATCGACACTTTAAATAGAAGGGAGGAGAAAAAATTAATAATTTGTATCTTTTTATACCTAAAAACGGTGGTCTAACTCGTGTGACAATATGTTAAAGCTATTCCGTTATAGAAAATGAGCTCGTGTTTCAACCTGGCTGGATACAGGCAATTTTAAAAGACAATTTATTTTATTTTAAAATGTACTGACGTGATTTTTTAGCCTAAGTTACATGCATGATTTTAATTTAGAAATTCTACGCGAGGGAGGTATTTCTTCACAGCTGTTTTCATTGGCAGTGATAGTTGTTTACCCAACTATATCGAAGCTAAATAGCTAAATGATTTGAGCAAGGTTTATATTTTCTTTTTAAACATTATCCAGCCAGATTTGTCAAACACAAGGCATAAAATGATTTTTTTATATAGTAATACAAAAACACTTTTTATATTTTTTTACTATGGCAACATTTATATCTCTACGAAGCCCTATGCCGTCCGGATTGTATGGATGCCTTAGACTAAGCCTAATTTAAAAAAAATGCTGCAATACTTATGATAATATTTTACAATGTAAAAATTGCATTTTCTCGGGGCGAAGGCGGCTCGTTCGATAGAGAACCGTTTTAGAAAACGAGTTATTTAATAATTATTTTCGGAAATTATAGTTACAATATTGTTAAGGCCATTGCGGTTCTATCAATATATCGACATATCGATACAACACTTATTTTTATCGATATAATTATACACTAATTGTATATTTCCAACACAATGACCTATTAAACTGTAACTACACGTAACAGCCTCCCCTCGCCCAGATCGTAAAGTGCACGACGTGACAACATCAAATATTTAATATAATTAACATTTTATTAATTAATCAATATAAATGTTTGTTTTTAAATAACTTAGTGATTAATATTCGCATTGTTATCGCTTACAACTAGGGTATGTACCTACATATACATACAGGCCGTGACGTTACGGCGCGAACTTGGTGGACGTTGCAACGTGTTGCTATAACAGTTTAGGGTTGCGTGCTTTGTTGCTGTATCTCGATTTTCTCGACTGTCATGTCAGGGTTCATCGCTGTGGCCTCCTGGATATTACAGAAATAAAATTTTGTTAGTAATTGGTACAGGTCGATAAAAATGCCAACATTTTGTTGCCGTTCGATTTAACATAAACTACACTACACTGCGGTCTGTCGATATCCCAACAAGGTTAATTCTTAGCGACTGTTCGGATCAATACAGTGCGTTGAATGGTTCCTGATTACATTATTTATAGACCAATCAATGTTTTGAGTAGTCAACCAATATCCACTGGTTAACGTCGACATCGACGACTATTAGTATTCTTCAAAGACCAATTTCCTTTTATCAAGTGTGTCTGCTTATTCGATCTTCTTGATGCGTAGACATAGTTGAAGTGATATTTGTAAGTAATATTACCTGTATAGCCTCCGCGAGCGCGCGGTCGTGGTCGATGGGGTCCCCGTCGGACTGGATGGTGATCTTCTGCTCCACGCGGGTCTCGATCACGCCGTTGCGCTCCGTCTTGTACTGTAACAAGATACGTTACACCATTATACAAAATGCTTAATTTCAATAATTTGTTCATAATAAGACTACAATATCTACTATCTATAACTACATTAGGTGCAATTAAGTACTAGTAACTAAACAGGGCTTTTAACTGCCGAATCTTTATGACGTTTCTCCCCTGCAGACAAGCCCAAAAGTTTATTTTTTATTTCAGCAACATTTTTTCGTGTTTCTTAGCCAAATACTCAAACACAACCAAAGCTTAAGTCATCCTTATGTCTAATGCTGTCCGAGCCACTTAAACTAAACTTTTGTTGTAACAACAAAATGACTTATGTATAATACTAGCTGCGCCCCGCGGTTTCACCCGCGTAAATCTCGATCCCGTGGGAATATCGGGATAAAAAGTATCCTATGTCTTATTCCAGGTCATGGTCTACCCATGTGCCAAATTTCATCCAAATCCGTTCAGCCGTTTAAGCGTGAAAGTGTAACAAACAAACTCACTTTCGCATTTAAAATATTAGTTAGGATGATATGATAATAAATGTGTTGTTGGTGTACGTACGGTGATAGTTTCAACGGTGCGCGTCTTAGAGCTGATGGTCTGCGAGGAGACCACCTCGCCGTCTGCCGATACGGTCTCCTCCTGTGTCTCTGTTGTCGTTTCTACCGGCTCAGTCACTATCGGGCCGGTACTCGTCTGAAAGTCAGAATATCAAATTAGAAACTGAAGTCTGTGAAAGTCCAAGATAAATATTTTATCCATATCCAAAGCTTAAATTAAATGCGTGAACTTAGAGTTACTGACATCACAAATGTTTGCCAATTTTCAACATTTGATAATGTTCTTTGATTTGACTAGTATTTGACCCTTTTCATATGCCTGAAGAGGTTGAATAAAAGAAAATATTGATTTTCATGTTGAATTTCGCAGCTTGTGGGCAGAACCGTGTGCCACTTAATAGTAATTTCTTAATAGCCTTCGAAAGTGTACCATAACGAACGTTAGACGTCTAAAAGCTTCAAATTTGATTGGTGATAAAACTCACTCTGGTGGTATTTCCGTGCACCATGACGCCGAAAGGCGCGTTGCCAATCACAGAGGTGGTGGTCGTCGTCTTGTACGCGCCCGGCTCCTGTACCGAAATGCGTGTTAGACAATATTAACAACAGGACAATATGACATAATCAATATCAATATATATAGATAGATAGATGTTGTATTTTACAAGGGTATTATATATGAGTCATTCCATTCTAATACCAAAAAGTAATACCACTGGTATTTGTTTCAACTCATATTTTTCTATTTCGAACGGATACCATTGTAAAAACGAATACCAAAACAAGTTCGAAGATATAAGGTACAGTCTTATCCGAATTAAACCGAAAAAACTGGATGCCGACATCTAGTTATAAAATATTGACGAAAAAATTGAGGTGGAGGTAAAATAAATACTTACAGAAATAATCATCAATTAATTTAATAATATCTTTTCTGCCAGTTTGTAGACAAGATTTTTTCTCTCTGTTTTAGGTTTAGACTGAATGATTTAGTAAGTTTAGGTAATGTAATTTAAAAAGTAATATAAACATTATGTAGTTTGGGATTGCAATATTAATTTGTGTTCGAAAAAAATATAAGAGTGTAAATAAATAAAGGAATAATTAAACCAGTACTGTACCTTGAATTTTATAAAATAAAAAATAATCTAAAATGCAGTGAACAATCACAAAACAGTATTTCAACGCAACATGCTATAATAATGCAACTGTTTCACACGACTATCATGCCAAAACATATTATTTCATTTGGAAAAACCTTCCCAAATTCTCAAGGGTATAAAAATGCAAGGAACTGCAAATCTAAAGTGAACATTTTCTATAAAAATTATATACTTGTTTAGAAGTTTTATAAAACCACACACAAACATACGACTACCGTCTACTCTACCCTGAAAAGTATATAAATATTATACATATTATTGTTAGTTATTTTCCAATATTAAATATAGCGTGGAGTGCTGAATATTTTAACTCTTAGAAGAGTTTTCTAGTGGATAATACTAGTGCCCACCACTGAAACACTGCGTGTAGTAGCTGTATGCGAAAGTATTCTTGTTTATTCAAGAAAATGATCTTAACCCTTAAAAATTAGTTGATTTATGAGATCAACAAACACACATACTTATGACTTTGTGAAGGTCTGTTTAGACCAAACGAGCGAATAAACATAATCACGAAATTCATTTTGTGTAAACAAGGACATATAATTTTTTGGGTGGTCTATCCATACTAAAATGAGAAATAATATCAAATAAAGAATGCTCAAACCCATCTTAAGAAATACACTTTATTTGCCATATTCCTAATATGTTTATTATCTTCTCAGAGTCCACAGCTGGACATAAGCCTCTTATGATTTCCTGTTCCTGTATTTGTTCATCAACAAAATGGTAATAAAGCGCTTCAGCGTCCTAAAACGTTCACAATAAAACGATAACATCGCTTACAGCGCTTTAAAACTCACCGTGACGTAATAATGTCCTTCGCCAGCTCCTTCATCAAAGTCGATCGGAGTGCCAGAATCCCCACTGCTTAGGGATGATTCAGAGCCGCGTCTAGCAAGCTGCTGTGATCACCATCCAACGTTCGACCAATGTTTGCCGGTGAGGTTATTACATGGTAGTGTACCAGATGTTGGTGAAGTTACCACAGGTGTTTGCCAAATGTTGGCGAAGTTGTTACCAAGTTTGTTGGTGTTATAGAGATCGGTGGAGTTACCACGTAATGTATGGTTTAGTAATGACATGCCCGTTTAGAGTTTGGTTTAGATGCATTACCAGGTCATGTCCGTTCGATGTAGATATGGGATGGAGGGGAAAAGAAAAAAAAATGTAATTAGAACAAAGTTCAACATGCAATCAAAATAAGATGACAGCTTTTTCACAATAGTCTATTTTAACGTTTTTTATTTTTATTTTTGTAATCTTGTATAAATCGCCTACTTGGTGTCAAGCGGCGTTATTTCATGCTTTCATGCTGCGTGAGATTATTTTTTTAATATTTTTGGTTTCTCAAGCATTGCTAAGCGCTGTCAAAGCGTCGCGCGTAAGCGTTCTGAAAATCGGTTCCCTATTGCGTGTAAAAAAAGCTGCCATAATAAAGCGAAATAAAAAAAAACAACGAATGGAAAAATTAAGTAGGAAAAAATATAGAAACAAAATTCAACTAATAATGAACAAAAAAAAACTCCATTTACATGCTAATGACTGGATTAAAACAATGATAATGCCAGGAATAATGTTATGATCGTACCTGATCGCCGGTCGTCACCATGGTTTTGACTTCTTGGGTCAAGACACGTTGTTCCTGTCTCGTGGCTGATGACGTCAACGTATGTGCGACTGTCTTTTCTTCCATCTGTTGAGTCTTGGCCTTCGTGTCCAGGTCGTGGTGCGTCGTGGCCGTCCGCGTGGTCACAGCGCGCGCCGTCACGTACGGGCTCTTCCCAGGACCCTCCATCGGCTCAAGGCTTTCCGCCTAATTAAGGTTAGACTAGCATGCATTTACTATATACACAGAAATCTAACATTGAAACTACGTAAGCCGTGGTAAATAAAGAAAAAAAAAGGCCACACGCTGTACAAATTAAAGATAAAAAAAAAGAAAAACGACATGAAAAATAAATCAGGGTGGCGTCCTGTGTGCCGGTTATTGTAAATTGAGAAACAGAATGAAACGCACCTTGTTGGTATGTGTGGAGAACGTGACCTCCCCGGTGCCGAGGTTCTCAACCTCTTGCTCCACATTGTGAGTGACGCCCTCGTCATTCCTCGTCAGCAGCTGTTTGGTTGTGGTCTTCACAACCACGGGGGGAGTGGGCGTCTTCTTAGAGCGCTGTGAAACCGGGATCTTGGAGGAGGGGGTGGTTGATGACACATAGCCTTGATGCCGTATGTGTTCGCTCGTCGTATACTCGGTGAACGTTTTGGGCTCGTCTCCTCTCAGCGGACTCTCGTCCTTGCCGAAAGTGGAGAACTTGTGTGTGTTCACTGTTTGTATGTCGATGTTCGCGGGTAGGTCTTGAGTTTCTTTCTCTATCGTGTAGTTTCCGCTCTTATCTTCGAAGTGTGAGGGATCGATTTGTGAATAATGTAGAATCAGTTGTCCAGTGACGGGGTCTCTGACGGCCGTGCTAGGGTCAATATCACCGGTATCGGGGTCAATGTCTCCGTATTCAGTCTTGATCCTGCCGGTGACGGGGTCGATCTTGCCTGATAGCGTCATGGTCTGTGTGACAGTTGTTCGCGCGCCCTTCAACCTCGGGTCATCAGGGTCTACATCGATAGTTTCTCCTGTGATCGGGTCGATGATCTGGTATAGATACACTGTCTTTGTGGTGATGATTCTGCCTGTCGTTTCATCGATGGTACATTCTTTAGGATCGACTTCCTTGACCCTTCCTTTGTCGTCTTTCTGTGTGATGATGTAAATCTTGATGATGATCAGCCTGCCTGTCTGAGGATCGATCTTGCCGAGTTTGGTGTAGATCTCTCCGGTGCTGGGATCGACTTGTGAAGCGGAGTATAGTGGATGGTTGTCTTCGTCAACTTCTCCGGTTGCTGTGTAGATCTGTCCGTTGACTGGGTCGACTTTGATGAGCGTCTTGTCAACATCATGTGTCCTGATGATCGTTCCAGTCTTAGTGTCAAGCCGGCCGTATATCGTGATGATATAACCAGTGGTCGGGTCGACCTGACCAGCCGTGTAGATAACTTCCCCAGATAGAGGGTCTTTAGGTCCAGCGATCCAAATCTGGTTGGTCTTAGGATCAACTTTGACGTTCTTAGGGTCGTTGGATACGATCTGTTTGCCAGAGACGGGATCAATCTTGTTCTTGATAATCCTCAAGCAGATCATTCTGGCGACATCCTTATCTGGCTTTCCAGATTTAGGGTTGCACTGTCCTGTCTTCAGTAAGAACTGACCGGTGACTGGGTCCACTTTGAGTTCCCTGCTTTCAAACTTGCCGGTCTTAGGATCATTGTATGTAACAGTTCCCTTAACAAGATCAATCTGTCCGTATTTCGTGTCAATTTTGTTGTTATCAGGGTTTATTTGACCAGTGCTGCTTTCTACTAGTGAATGCTTGGGCTCGATGAGACCTTTCTTGGTGTCCAACTTACCAACAAACGTGGTGACTTCGACTACTGGATCAATATGCGTACCAACAACAATGACCTGTCCAACATTAGGATCAGGTTTGCCAGTCTTAGGATCGACAACTCCCTTGATGGTGATTAGGCCGTTGTTTTCATCGATATGTACTGGTTTGGTATCAGATGTATCTGTGACGAATATGACTCCGTTCGAGGGATCAATAACACCATATTTGGTTGATATGTGACCAGTTTCGGCGTCAACTTTGCCTTTAGTGTGTTCCACTGTGCCCTTTTCAATGTCAACTTTACCTGTTCTGGGGTCAATTGGTCCGGTAATAGCAGTGATTTCAACTACTGGGTCTTCTTGCTTGGCAACGCTTAGAATCATGCCTAGGTTTTGATCAATTTTGCCGGTCTTAGGATCGATTGCGCCAGAGTTGATGAAGATTTGCCCTGTTTCAGTCAGAACGTACCCATCACGTGTTTGCTTTTGGCCTGCAGAGTCCGTTATAATAATGTTACCGGTATTAGAATCAATGACTCCATACTTGGTCTCAATCAAACCATTAGGATCAAGGATGCCAGTAAGATGTTCCACTTCAGCGGTGTTCAGATCAGGTTTCTTAGACTTAGGGTCGAGTTTGGTGAAGATAACCATGATTTTGACGATCTTCCTCTTAGGAGGTTCGGGCGGAGCCATGGTTGGTTTTACAGGTGACTTCATAGTCGGCGTGAGGGGAGATGATTTCTGAGCGTAGCTTGTAATTGGTGATGACGTACGCACGGGTGATTGCAGAGGTGTCTGAATCGGTGAAGGCGTTGGAGTCTTTACAGGCGAGGGTACCTGTCTAGCAGGGGATACACTAGCTCTCTGCGACACTGGCGCTACTTTAGACAACACATTCTGCTTATCAACAATACTCAACTGCTGAGCGAACGAAGGTTCTACTCTTCCCGTCTTGGGGTCTATAACGGCTGTGGTTATAATCAAGTTTCCTGTTTTAGGATCGATCTCAGCTTGTTTAAGCTCCTGTTTGCCGGTTATCGGGTCTTTGTAGAGAATTTGTCCGGATCTTGGGTCAATGATACCAAAGTCTGTGTGAATCTTACCGTCTTCAGCGCTGACGTAGCCTTTAGCGGCTTCGACGTTGCCTGCGCCAGCATCAACAGATTTCGTGTAAGGATCGTATTTGCTTGTGACGATTACAAGACGAATCTCGCCCTTGGAAGTTGGTTTCGCGAAAGGCACGACTGGTTTGTTGACAATACTGTATTGTTGCACCAGTGTAGGATCGACTCTGCCGGTCTTGGGGTCGACAACATTGTTTGTAATAATCATGTGGCCGGTTTCAGGGTGAACCTGAGCACGTTTGACTTCTTGCCTGCCAGTCTTAGGATCAGTTACGACGATCTCTCCAGTCGCTGGGTCAACGATGCCAATAGCTGTGCGGATTCTTCCATCAGCTCCAAGAACACCACTGATGGTGTCCACATGACCTTGGCTGGGGTCAATCCTCCTTGTCCTCGGGTCGTATTTTGTGGTGATGATAACGAGATGAATCTCTCTCTCAATAGGCTTCGTCTCTTTCTCGACAATCGTGAATTGTTGAGCGAGCGTTGAGTCTGGTTTGCCAGTCTTAGGGTCTACAACGCCAGTAGTTAGGATGAGGTTACCGGTCTTGAAGCCTACGCCTGGATCAGCGTTTGCCTGTTTCGTCTCATGTTTGCCGGTCTTAGGATCGAAATGTTCAATTTTTCCGGTCTTCGGGTCGATAACGCCGTAGTTAGTGTGAACCCTGCCATCAGCACCTACAATACCTCTTGAGGTCTCAATATGGCCATTGGGGCTGTCAAGCTTCTTATTCTTAAGATCATACTTAGAAGTAATGATGACCAGTTGGACTTCCCTACCAGGAACTGCAGTGAATGTGTCCTTCGGTCTATCAACGACGCTGATTTGCTGGCCTAAGTTAGGATCAACCTGTCCAGTCTGGGGGTCAACGACTCCTGACGTAAGCAGGAGGTTTCCAGTCTTGGTATCAACAGTAGCCACCTTGGTCTCACGTCTTCCTGTAACTGGGTCTTTGATGACGATATCCCCGGTTGTAGGATCAACTTCTCCAAACTCTGTGTGCACTTTGCCATCAGCGCCAACTTTGCCGGGCATTGAATCTACATGAGCGTTTGTAAGATCTAATTTCTTGTTCTTAGGATCATACTTAGTGGTCACAATAACCAAGTTCACGTATCGCTCTTTAGGTGCGTCCTTGTCTACGATAGCGAATTGCTGAGCGAGAGTAGAGTCAGCCTTTCCTGTTTTAGGATCGACATCACCTGAAGTTAGTAACAAATGTCCTGATTGCGGATCAGCGATGGCTTGCTTAGTCTCATGCCTGCCGGTCTTAGGATCAACCTGATCGATCTTTCCAGATTTCGGGTCAATGATTCCGAAGTTTGTATGTACTCTTCCATCAGGGGCGATGATGCCCCGCGAAGTCTCAACATGACCATTGGGATTGTCAAGTTTCTTAGTCCTGGGATCATACTTGCTGGTAATAACAACCAACTGTACTTCCTTACCAGGAACGTTCGCAAATTGATCTTTAGGCTTCTCTACAATGGTAATCTGTTGTCCTAATGTAGGATCAACTTGACCTGACACAGGATCGACCACCGATGACGTAAGAAGTAAATTGCCTGTTTTGGGATCCACTGAGGCTTTCTTAACCACTTGTTTGCCAGTGTGCGGGTCTGTTACTAAAATGTCACCGGTGTTAGGGTCAACGACACCGAATGCTGTGTGTACTTTATCGTTAGCGCCCACTTTTCCAGGGATGCTGTCTACGTGAGCGTTGGTAAGGTCCAATTTCTTGTTCTTAAGGTCGTATTTAGATGTGACAATGACGAGGTTGACATATCTCTCAGGTGCAACCCTATCCTTGTCAACGATTGCAAACTGCTGCGCCAATGAAGAGTCGACTTTTCCTGTCTTCGGGTCAACAACTCCTGAAGAAATGACCAAGTGTCCAGTCTTGGGATCTGCGATGGCTTGCTTGACCTCTTGCTTGCCGGACTTAGCGTCAACATGGTCTATTTTGCCGGTCTTGGGGTCTATTACACCGAAGTTGGTGTGGACTTTGCCATCAGCGGCAACGATGCCGCGAGAAGTTTCCACATGTCCGTTGGGGCTATCTAACCTCTTGTATTTCGAGTCATATTTGCTTGTGATTACTACAAGTTGGACTTCCTTTCCAGCCACAGACGGGAAGGTGTCCTTAGGTTTGTCAACGACAGTTATCTGCTGTCCTAAAGTAGAATCAACTTTTCCAGTATGCGGATCAACAACACCCGAAGTAAGAAGTAAATTGCCTGTTTTAGGATCAATGGCAGCCTTCTTGATTTCCTGCTTGCCTGTGATTGGGTCAGTGACGATGATATCACCAGTCGCTGGATCGACAATTCCGAAGTCAGTATGTACTTTGTCGTCATTATCGTATTTTCCGGGGAAACTGTCGACATGGGCGTTCGTGATGTCGAGTTTTTTGTTCTTAGGGTCGTACTTAGATGTAACGACGACTAAGTTGGCGTATCTTTCAGGAATACCCTTAGGTGAATCTTTGTCGACAACAGTCAACTGCTGAGCCAATGACGAATCGGATTTTCCCGTCTTAGGGTCTATGACTCCAGATGTAAGAATGAAGCTTCCTGTCTTAGCGTCAACGACCGCTTGTTTAGAATCACGTTTGCCCGTTTTGGGATCAGTGAAATAAACTTTTCCATTGTTAGGATCTAGTACACCGAAGTTTGAATGTACTTTGCCGTCTTTATCGCTGATGATAGCGTGTGATGTTTCAATGAATCCGTTAGGGTTGTCTAGCTTCTTGCTCTTAGAGTCATATTTGCCAGTGATGGCGACAACTTGGACCTCTTTTCCAGTGGTGGCTCCGAAGGAATCGATAGGTTTGTCTACGACACTGTATTGCTGTCCTAGTGAAGTATCCAGCGCTCCAGTCCTTGGGTCAATAACTCCAGACAGTAACAGAATGTTTCCAGTCTTGGGATCGACAGTCGCTTGTTTGATCTCTTGCTTACCTGTCTTAGAATCTGTGACTTGGATTTCTCCTGTCCTCGGGTCAATGATTCCGTATTCTGTGTAGATTTTACCGTCAGTACCGCTGAGTACTCCCTTGACGGAATCAACGTGAGCGAATGTTGGGTCTAACTTCTTCGTCTTCAAGTCGTATTTGCTCGTAACAACTACTAATCTGACTTCTCTGTTTGCTTTAGTTGCGTCCTTTTCTACAATGCTGAACTGTTGCCCAAGAGAAGAGTCGACCTTTCCGGATTTGGGGTCCAAGACTGCTGTGGTAACCAGAATATTTCCAGTTTTCTGGTCAACGTAAGCTTGTTTAGGTTCCTCTTTGCCTGTTTTCGGGTCAATGAATTCAATTTTGCCCGTTCTTGGGTCAATGACGCCGTAGTTTGAGGCGACATAGCCGTCTGGTCCAACAACTGCTCTAGAAACGTCCACATGTCCATGTGAAGCATCCAACTTCTTATTCTTACCATCGTACTTGCCGGTAATAACAACCAAGTCGACTTCACGGCCAGGCTTGGCTCCAAGTTTGTCTGGCGATCTTTCTACAAAGCAGTACTGTTGGGCCAATGTTGGGTCAATCTTGCCAGTCTTAGGATCAATGACCCCTGACGTAAATAGAATATGTCCTGTCTTATCAACATGTCCATTCTTGACCTCCTGCTTGCCAGTCGCGGGGTCTGTGTAGCTAACTTGTCCAGACTTGGTATTGATGAGTTCCTTATCTGTCTGGATCTTTCCATTCGCTTTGTTCAGCGATCCCTTGGTGACGAGAACTGTGCCATTTGCGTCATCAAGTTTCTTGGACTTGGGATTGTAGCGACCTGTAATGATGACCACTTGGATCTCGTTGTCTGGTTTAGCTGCGAGGACCGGCACAGCGGTTGCTGTTGGCACTTCGTGTTGTGACCTTTCAGAGTCAAGTAAAGCTAATGTCGGGTCTATGAGGTTCTTAGCCTGTTCCTTCAAGACTGCCGACTGCACGTAGTCAAGTCCTGGTGTCTTGAGCTTGCTTGGGTCTTCCGGTGTTTTGCGCTTCTCAGCGCTTTCAGCGACTTTCTTGTCTTCTCCGGGGGCGTAGTTGAAGGCGAGGCCAGCCTTCCTTGTGGTGGGACTTTGACTGTCATCTAGCGCCCGCTGCTTCTCATCAGAAATCGGTTCCTTCTCGTAACTGAACGCGCCTTGGATGAAGGGCTTGGTGCGAGTAGGACTCCTCTCCGTATCAGTGTATTCGTACGGCTTAGTGAATGAAGGCTTGTCTTCACCCTTCGCGGGACTCTTTTCAAGTGAACTATCGAGGTTGGAACTGTCATTGGACGTATCAAGCGCGGCCACTTTAATCTTCGGATCTTTAACCTTCTTATCTTTCGTTTTAGGAGACTTCTCTTTCGGAGACTTTTCTTTAGGAGATTTCTCTTCTTTCGGCGACTTGTTTCTACCACCGAACAGTCCGAATCCTCCGGTCTTTAGGAAAAAGGAGGGGTGAAACAAAAAATAAAAATTAACAAAAGTATAACAGTGCTTTGTATAATTTGACTTATACAGGCGCGAATGAAATAGGAAATATTGCATTATGCACCATGCACGTCTAGTTGCGTTGTCTAACATTCATATTTACATTGAACATTTGTATGATACACTAGGTTCTACTTTGACGTCACAGAACTGATAAAATGCTTTGAGTCTACCATTCTTACATTGTATGAACATTTGAGATAATTATTGCATTGTTTATAGTATAAATGGACTCACCTTAGACTTCTTGGGTGTTGTCTCAACGTTGTTCGTGATTCCCGGATCGCTAGTCGTGTCTGTACCTGAAATAAAAACGTATTCGTTTGTTAAGAGTTCGCTAGATTAATATTAGACGGACAGATTGTTTATCATTAGTGAGTTTCTGGGAAAAATTAAGAGGAAAACCTGATGTATACAACATTCTTTGGACTAGACTAACTGTTCAACCATGTTGTTTACAAATATATGTTAGTCCGCATCGCCGCGGTTGTTAACCGCTACATACAAAATTGAAAATACTTTCACACATGGAAAACAGAATATATTATGTATAGGCAGAAAATGTTGCTGCTATGAGAATATAGGAAGCGCTTCCAACGCTTTACTTTCATCATAATCACCATCAATCAGTTCAGTCCGGAATCACCTACTACTGGGTGTAAGTTTCCTTTCTTTACATCCATTCTTCACACTACATTATAGTTTAGACGATGTTTCATATGAAATACTCACCATTCTCAGCAGGTTTCCTCTGCTCCAAGACTTTCTTCTCATCCTTCTTGTCGGGGGGAGCTGTGGGCATCACCTTCACGGCTCCCGGAGGCGGCTTCTATAAATACAAAATAACAATGTTTTATATCTAGTAAATATTTTATTTTTTTAATTGGGCAATTTGTGGCTTTGCTGACAGTACTTTTACAGAGTAGGAAGAAAGGAGCTTAAATAAATTATTGTAAGCTTTGTTAACGAATTTGATAGAAAGCAGTATGCAATAAATATAGAATGAATGAGAAACTTAACTACAGAATAGAAAAAAAATACTAAATAAACACAGTGCAAAGAACACAAACTTACAAAACATTGAAGAATAAGCTGCCAGGACGGTATCGTGTGATGATTGAGTGATGAACATATTTGAATTTAAGGAAATCGTAAATAAAACAAATTAAAAAAGATATGTTTGATTTGTAGGCACATCCCCATTTGAAGAGATAGTTTCTACCTGTTATTTAACTGTTCTTAATCCATATAAAACAAGCTAAAATCACCTTAAAAGAATTCCTAACAATTTCCAGGATTAATGACTTGAAATTCTAATCCTACCGTCTTAAATAAAAAGCTTCTGTAAAATTAAAAAGCCAATACCTTTTTTAATGAAACATTTTAAATCGTTTTTCGCTTAGACGTCTGCGTGTTAATGTCTCACTGACAAAAGGACTATTCAGAATAGTTTAGCATTTGTCCGATTACTAATAAAAGCTTTACAAAGTCTCAAATAAAAGCCAAAGCTAACATAATAAGCAAGATTTAATAAAACTTTTGGCAGTTCACGGCGACATAGATTAAACACATACACAAAACACTATAACACACAAAGCAGGATCTATGTCTCTTCAGGAAATGATTCGTTTCCAGATTAAAAGAAACTGTTTGAATCATCTTGTCGTGTGTTTGGCGACTTGAAGGTTCCTCGTCTTTCGAAATAATCTGGGAACAATGTAAACAGCTGGACACCTATTAAGGTACACTCCCGAAGGCGACTGTTAATCGCTATGGCAGACCGCAGTGACACGACTGGTTTCTTTGTATCTCTATGAAAATGCTTTCGTTCATGTAGTCTACGGAAACGAGTCGTATCGCTGCGGTCTGTCATAGCGATTCGGGGACGTTACCACTGCGTTCTGCGATTCCAGTCACCTTCGGGCACCTTTAGTCTTTCAGTCGAGCTGGTTGTTACCCGGTGGCAAAGGCTTAAGTTTTCAACGCTATATCAAATCGTGTTTTCTCTGTCAGTGCTAACCATAAACTACAATGCTTACGAGACTCCACTTTTAAAGCTACTAAAGCGCGCGTAAAATCGATCGTATGTGTAGGGAAGAGGATCAGTGTGGTGAGGAGGATAGTGTAAACTCGTGGGAGCTTGTCGAATTTATCGGAGAGGTAGTCTCCGCAGCTGTCCGGCAGTGTGTGGGTGTAAAAAGACTCTTATCCGAGAGTCACTTCCTTCATTGTGATTATTTTTTGGACTTGAACATACCTGGGAACCTTCGGTTTACGGAGATATTGAAGGTCAAGTGAACTTTTCTTCGCGGAAACCAGTGTTAAATGTAATGTAAAACTTAACTTTAAATACACCACAGCTGTACTGCTGCATGCATAAACAAAATATTTTGCGTTGAGCGTTGCCGTAAACAGCGATTTTTCACACCAAAAATAAAAGTCGTTACCCAGCAATAATTTTTGCTCAGTTTTGCTTAGTTTGAAGTACAGAACGCGTAGGTAACTTATGGGCAGTTATTTATGCGTCTTTTTACACCCTGTATGTGTAGGGAGTTGGGCGAGTGAGTGGGTGAGTGTGTCGGTGCGTCACACCTTGTCGAGCTTGTCGGCGAGGTACTCTCCCTCCAGCGAGGAGGCGGACGAGGCGCTGGCCGTGCCGCCCGAGCGCCGCCGCAGCTGTCCGGCCGCGTGCGCACACCGTTAGTTCGTGCACCAGTATATTGCCAGATATGCACGGAATTAAGATCTATGTACTTCTTTAGTAAACTCTATAGAGTTAAGTTCAATCCAACATTACAAACAATAAGCCCGGGTTATTGCCGAGTTTGTTGATAACCAGATTGTGGCCTAGTTTACGTTATTACAAGTCAAAGTATTCTTTGTAATATAACATTAAGAAACAATTAATTGGTGAGGATTTTAGTATCCCTTAATTACAATAATACTTTGAACCGGACTAAATGCCTCATAGTTTACGCAATATCTGGCAACATTACTAATAATGAAACATGACATTAGTAAAGAGATGAAAATCAACAAAACATCTAAATATGAAACCAACCATTTGAAGTTTGTAAGTGAAATATAATGTTATTGTTAGTACAACTGACATATGGCTAACCTGGCGTAATTAACATCACTAAAAGTGAGTGCCGAAATTATGCTGCAGGCGCAAAATGCGTCTACGCGAAATAAGCGAATATTGACTCCATCGAAAGTTGGCCGATTAATTTTTAGCGACAAAAATTACGCCGGATTTCGTCTGACTCCAACCTATGATGGTATGATATCACCATGCCATCTAGAATATAGTGTTAAAACTAAATACATGTTGTATGTATAATAAGTATGTCCGATAGCACATACCTACGTGTAAAAACTAAATAATTCAAGTATAATATGCTGTAGTGTCACCCTGAGATTAGCATAACTAAGTAAATAAATGCCTCATCTTAGTTATGGTGACTAATGCACTGATAATCCTTCTAAATATAGCTTCATAGTCACCTGTTATGATAACCATAAGACAAACTAAATATTACTCCTTTAGGTTGCGTTTCCACCAGAGATGAGCGAGGATGCGTAGCGAGGGATGTGTGTGAAGCTAACCAATAACATCGCTTCACTGTCATGGCTTGAGCTTAGCTAGCGTTGTTATTGGTTAGTTTTACGGACATTCCTCGCTACGCATCCTCGCTCATCTCTGGTGGAAACGCAGCCTTAAGTTGAGAAATGGGTGCTGTTACGATGTTTTCAAATTCACACAAAAAGCCTGTCACATTTTTGATTTAATTTTTTTTTCCCTTTATATTTAATGGTTCCTCCTTCAATTATTCCGCGTCACTATGTTATGGTGATCAATCCTTATTCAAGTGTCTTATAAGATATTCGAACAGAAATGTACTGAGATCATTATTAGATTGCATTACATAATCGTTAGGTATATGCCATCGGATTGTTAATAACAATATTATATTAACACTATTAATATACCTATCAAGCTCGTTTAACATTTCCGGACTGTTGATAACAATTAACTAATGTTAAAACAGCTTAATATTTTAAGAGATGCGGTCAGTATTCTTCAAAGAATCTCTTAAAATACCGAGAAAGTAATTACTAGAGTATCTTCAATCAAAAACGTATAAAACCTGAATACATAATATTCTTTTCCGAGACTAAACAAACATCGTACTGAACACATCTCCGGGGATGCCAAACACCTAGCTTTTGATCGATGTCAATATGAAAAGAGCTTGCAATTACCAAAATACAATAAAATGAGCTCAACAGGAATCAATAGGCTTCCAAACAAGTTTTCTTTGGATGTCAGGGGGTTGATTTATTTTCTGTTGTTATCTCCTCATTCAGGCCTTAATTTTTTCCACAAGAGCATCACAAAAACAGGCTGTTGGCAATCTCACCACCGCTCACAAACATGCTACACTTGAATACAACTTATTAACTATAACTATCCCCAACCACCAGTAAGTTAGTATAATTACCTTATCTTTGATGGTGGGCCGTGGCGCGGGTTGTGGCGGCATGGTGTGACGCTTGGCAGCATCTGCGGGCATCGATTCATCCTTGTCGCCTTGTGCCAGCGCTGGAGAGGAAAGGATATAGATAAGTATGGGGGTGAAATTATTCCGAGAGAGTGATCTTCTTGGGTACAAATGTAAATTTTTTAACATCTTGCCAAGTCAACAGTAGTCACCATGTAAATGTGAATCTTTTCGCATTTGATAGCCCAATTCTTAAGAAAGGGTATGGGCTATATAACTTCAATCTAGGACCCTTAGGAGCCGAACAAAAAGAAAGAACGATAAGCGAAAACGAAGTAATAGCGCGGGCAGGCGATGCGATGCGACGCGGTGGGTCGGGGAAACAAGAAATTTCTCGTGGACAGAAGCTAGTCAAGAATAAAACAAGCCAAGTCGGCAACAAGCAAATACGAACTGTGTTACCTACATCTAATACACGCTGATATGAACGCAACAGCTCCTACCTCTCACGACTTGCATCATTTAACATAAAACAAGTTATTATTTACGAGTGCACTTCCTCAGGATGCAATACTTTAGCGTTCAATGTTTATCATAACTTCGGGCGTGCTGAATGAAATACAATGATTGATGGCAATGTTTTCGATAATAATATGTAATGCTAAATCTATGATGGTTGCTAAAATATCTTCGTCTATTTCTCGGCACAGACAGCCCAGGCACTAGGTTTCAGTGGCCAGTGAGTGCGGGTAACTTGATGGAATTATGTCCAAAAGATCAGCAGAATTAATGCAAACTAACAAACAACTGCGCAGACTTGAAGGATATCGGCATATAATAACCATGAAAAAAAAAAGGTTCTATAAATTCGTATTAAGAAATTCTTCGTTTTTTATGCCGATACCGAAATCCCAGAGTACCAGGGGTAACCAGAGGGCCTAGACAAGTGACAATCGCTTCGAAAGCGTTTCGTATTTCTACGACTTTCAATAGGATTGACATAAGCTTTTTGATAGCTTATGTCAGTCCTATACGTTTTCGCCTTTTCTATCATCGTTATCGCTGATAGAATGTCACTTTATCTAGGCCCTCAGTTATAGAGGCGCCGAATCGAAATCACCACGAAGATGGAAAAATCCATTAGATTAAGACAAGGCAGACATACAACATAAACATATTTTGCCCCAACTTTTTTTATTACTTTGCGTCATATTTAGTGCAAGTAAATATATTTTTTCTCTTTGGTCTTTCAAACAAAAATATCTGCAAAGTAAACTAGCCGACCAAAAAAACTGCGAAACATACACAAGTAGAACTTCAAAAAGCGTTGTTAATAAAACCGCGAGCGCCAAATAAATATGATCATGTAATTATCAAGCAGTTCTATTTACATCTGTGCAGTGAGCCGTGCGGTGAAACTCGCGCCTAAATACAGAACATGACGTTATCAGTGCTCTGTAGACTTGTTAACTATCGCGGGACAATCTGAGAATTAATAAGACCTATAGAGACTCGTCATCCATTCATGAGGTCAGTGATGTATATGCATCAAAAATATATAACTCTTGACGTCCATTTTGATGATACTTTGATAAATTAAAAGAAGAGAGAAAGACCCAAGAAACAATGTATGGATTATAATTATGAAAAGGTAAGAAAACTAAGGTAAACACTGAGGGGTAAACACTGACATGACGGTTTATAGAGATGTAGGGAAGAAGACATGCTAGGCCAACAAGATATATTACTATGAGCCTCCGTATGTCAAAGTAGTGTCGTTAAGAATAAACAACATTTCGCCTCATTTTATTGCATTTTGCAGCGCGTTTTTCGTCTTTAGTTTTGGAAAAAGGTAATGTGGCTAAGGTGGTCCTTTGGTCATAATCCAAATATTATCAATTCGAAAGTAACTCTGTCTGTCTGTATGTTACCTTTTCACGCCCAAACCACTGAACGGATTTCGACAAAATTTGGCAAGGAGAAGATGGCATCCTGGGGAAGGACATAGGCTGCTTTTTATCGACATACCACGCGGGCGAAGCCGCGGGCGGAAGTTTGTTAAATATATTTATAACTAGCTTGTGCCCGCGACTTTGTTTCTTCTTTCTTTCTTTCTAGTCTACCTGTATGCCAAATTTTATCCAAATTCGTTCAACCATTTTAGCATGAAAGCATAAGAAACAAACAAACTCAGTTTCGCATTTATAATATTAAGTAGGATTATTTGTAAATTGCAGCAACGAAACAAAATCACATAGCGGCAAAAAAACAAAATAACTTTTAAAAGTGTATTGCTACTAAAAGTAGTTTTAGTCTATAATTCGTTCAAAAGCGATAAATATTGTGTATCCCACAGGCCAGTAATAAGTTCCGAATGTTTACATTGAACACCTGAGATCGGCTACACTTTGGGCGTAATAACAATCTCGAATACCGAACATTCATTGCCGATTACCTAATTGACTGGATTTGAAGCTTTGTATACATATAGGAGCTCCATATCACCATCATTCTCCTCATACCCTAGTCCCAATTTATTTATGGTCGGCGTAATGTCTTATTCTTCTCTATTAATCATCATTACGGGAGCTTAATATGCAGTCCAGTAATGATGTTGTTTATTTACACAAATGCTGGGTCTATAGTTTAAACGAGGTTCATTACTTAATATATTATTATGCGTTTTATGGTTTCTCTAATTAGCCGTATTTTCGTGAATTTGCTAGTTTTATAAATATTTGTATTTTTTTACGTTTAGGGCAATATGCACTGTGTTAGATTTTTAATTATTTTAATTTTTAGGCGTCGCGAGTTTTTGAAATATGAAAACTGTTTCCGAAATGTAATCCTTGATTGATGATGAATTGCACGAACACTTTAAATGTTTTTTTTTTTGAATACAAGACTTAATGTTTTTTTTAACAGCACACTCATCACATCACATTGTCCCCAAGTAAAATGGCACAAGGGCAGGAACATGATGATTTATCACAACATATCACTGATACTCACTATACCCACCGGAGGCACAGGTCCAACAGTCTCCGAACACCATATTTTGTGCACAAATAAACTATATCCTTTCTTTTTCTTTCTGTTTTTCTTTCCTAACTAGTTGAGTACTAGCGAAGTCGTATATAAGTGCTATCCCGAATGTACTAGTGGTTGACTTGTCGAGAGCTACCGCCGATCGTGTGAGTTCCACCGAATGTATTCGTTTGTTTATAAGGCGCGTCTGACCGCTACGGTGTATTAATAACGACTACTTCATAGGTTCGCACTACCGACTTGCAGTGGCTGGGGTGTTTTATGTGGAAGTGAGGCATGCAGATAATAAATTATGGGCGATTTTTGGAAGAAAGAAATTTATTGATATTTATTTTTGTGACTAACCAAAAATATTGTCAAATATATTTTAAAATTTAATGACAGTTAATCATAACACAGTAGATACAGTATTTATATTGCGTAGGTAAATCGCTGAAGAATGCCAGCAATTTTTACCCGACTAACCCAGAAGGAGGGTAATGTTTTTATGGCTAAGAGAAAACAGAGAATAAGTATGTTTAAAAGAGGTTGGCAAACTAATTTCCGGGGTCACTTAGCTGCAGCAATTTACGAAAGAAATTCAAATTATTCGATGCTAACGTAATATTAAATCCTAGAACATAGCTGTTCTAGGATTTAAAACCTACAAACGACAACAGTCCCATTTATAAACAATTTTACAGTAAGAAATGGTGGTGATGGCTACATATTGCCACATCCAATTATCCATGCTCCGTAGTTCTGATATCTTTGGCGGCCGCCCAACAGCCAACACTCAAGCTATTATAGATCATAAGCAAACAGTTTAGATATCGCTATGTCTGTTACTAGGAAATATAGTATGTTGTTAGGTACGGTGAAAAGTTTTCTAGAAAATATGTAGTAAACAAACGAATTGTTCATAGTAACAATAACGACGGATATTTAAAGCCTTGTTTTGAATATAAAACACGTAAATTCTACAAGTACTAACCCCCATGGGAAGAAGGCGTGAGTTTATGTAACGAGTGTGTGTGTGTGTGTGCACAAAACAATTTTATTATTTGTTGACTAAACAAAATGTTTCACTGTTATATGTAGTTTAGTAGGCAGAAAAGCTTAAAACATTGTATTAACCTACAGCAGTCCACTGTTGGACAAAGGACTTTCCGTAGCATCCAACTGAGCACAATCTTTTTCCTCTCTCTAAGTTTTTATCATACTGCTGAAGTACCGCGCAGCTTTTCCGATGCTATGAAATACTAGAAAATCACGAGAAAACCTTGTGCACGACAGGATTTCCGATTTCCATCGGCAAAAATGACGACCTTCCATGCAAACTTTCATCCCTCATTTAACCCCTTTTCAAAAATCCTTCCTTAGTGCTCACGTTATAAGGAACGCTTGAATAAAATTTCATTATTTTAGACCAAGAGGTTTATTTAGGCAGTGCGTTATCTGTGAGTGAATTTAAAGTTATTATTATGTAGATTCCGCTAGTACCTATTTCATCAGTTATTCTTCACGAAATCATCCATTTAAACCGGATGAGTGATTTATACACTAAATCTCTGAGATTACCACAAATAATGCGTGTTGATTGATAGTCAGAATCAAAAATAACATTCTATAAAAACTTCTAGTTACTTAATAATTTTCTATTTCATCAAATGTATTTATAGATTTGTTCGCAACATAACAGTGACCTATTTGATTTGATTTCTGGAACCGACATCTGATTCACTATATTCCTGTTTTATGATTGAATCGGGATATAAAAATAGTTTTGAATGGTATATGAATCAAAGTTTGGCAGCAATGGCTTATATTGTTTTATAGTATTATGAAATTGGGACAGATATTATTAATGTGGATTTAGCGTTCAAGACGCAATAGGCAGGTGTACTTTGTTTTAACAGAGCAATTCAAAGTTTATTGATTTGCATCAGTAACAAATTCAATTATTTATAGTTTTTTAAGATGATAATAGCAAGGTAGAGTAATAAAACTAACTAACCCTAACTATTCAAAATCAGAGATTTTTTTATCCAACTGGATTCAAGAGAAATTGATTTAGTAGCTTCTGATTCTAACCAGGACGACAATTGAATCTTTACATATCCTTCCACAAAAGTACACAACTAAATTCATATAAAAAAAAAACAAATTGGTCACAAATTATCACCTCTGCCATACAACCATCCACTGCATCGGTTTGGCATAGTGACAAATGAATGTGACTCAACTATCTACCTTCTCAGTCAAGGTCGCGTCTGTATGTTTGTTTGTGAGTCTGCCTCAATTTATTGTGATATCACAGAAGAGCACAGAAGTTCAGCTCCAAACAACTAATGAGAACAGGCTAACGTACACACTAGACGCATACGTACGGCGACATCAAACGCCGCCGGTCGCGGGTGCGCCTGCACTCACTGTACGTGAAGCGTGTTTATGCGTGCGTGCATGTTCGCTCGTAGTATGGAGCTGACCTTCTGTCCTATCTATTTTGTATGACCGTGACATAAGCGGCCATTTCTCCCTCCGTACATTGACGCTTCTCTATTGATTTGACCGTGACTTGTAATATGGTGTTGACAATGAACAATTTAATTTTATTAGAGAGCTAGATATTATTTGGCGTTAATTGGCCTTCAAGTGAATGAGAAGAGCCCTCAATAGATAAATGACCTTTGATTTAAATGTCTTCTAGCTAGCATATAATAATAATACGTTTTACAAAATGAATCCAACTCGATTGATACTTCAATCTGACTTGGACCAAGAATCCTTAAATTATTGATTGGGAATTTGAAAGTCATAATTTTACGTAAAACATAACATCACGCCTGTATCGAGAGGTAGGCAGAAGTCGAACACTAGATCATTGTTATTTTATTTATATTTTTAAGCACAAAAGGGAAGCTTCACCCGGAATCCTCAACCACATCTAGGAACTATCTTACCTAATTAGAGCCAAGATAGCCTCTATCTTGGCTCTAATTGCCGAAACACAACAATGCTGTTAACAATGTTGTTATGGCGACAGACTTAGATAAGATAGTAGCTAGTGGTAGTTAGCCAGGCCCACTTAGAACAAGCCCTACCACCAACCAAACCGAGCAGAAATGTTTGCCCCCACTGGGAATCGAACCCAGGGTCGCTGGGTCTTTAACAAGTGGTCTAACCACTAGACCACAGAGGGCGAGTATATTGTACGATTCACGACAATTCGCTTCAAGCAGAGACTACATTGTTATTTGAGGTAACCAGAATGTAGTCGTGGTAGTCAAAAGCAGACATAAAAGATGACGTTAGTGTATGTAAGTAATAAAACAAATACATCATTTCACTTTTCAATCGGTTACACATAAATTCTCAGATTCGTAATTTTTGCTACTGAAGTAACATCTAATTATAGTTATTATCAGTCAGTAAGTTGTCGTTGGCATGTAAATATAAACATTAACGAACATTCAAGATAAATAATTTTTCTCAGTACTTGGATGATGTTATGATGACGTAATTTTCGCGGGAATTCAGGGTAATATTGGCAGATGAATGAAGAATGAAGGTGATGGCGAACGAGTCAATAAAATAAATGACATGACTTCACGCGTAGGTGTAGGCAGTGCCCCAAACAGATTATCGTGTTGATTATTTTTTATCAGTCGCTTTTAAATGTCATTGATGAGTTCAGAGTGAGTGTGTACGAATGAACATGCATTACATAATATTCAAAATCAAGTATATTTGTGATCATCGTGACCGACGTTCTTAGCTAGACGATTACGTCGAACATTACGATTTAGTTTGGACCTGGCCATTCTATCAATGGGTCCCCTCGACAGTCGTCGGGCCAATGAAATGGTAAACGGTACCCGGTGCGAGAGACTCACCGTCCATGCTGCGCGACGACAGCTTCCTGTTGGACAGCGTGCGCGCGAAGTGCGGCGGCGCGCGCTGCGGCGGCGCGGCGCGCGACTCGTAGTGCGTGCGCCCCGAGTAGCGGAAGCGCGAGCCCAGCCGCGGGAACAGCGTGGACTTGGCGGCCGGCTCGGGAGACATCAGCCTGCGGGAGAGCGCGGTTCTATTATATTGTGTTGGCATGGAACACCATGTCGTGCAACTACCGTCTCCGGACTACAGAGACATCGCGCGCAGTCGGGCGATGTCGAGCGACTTCGCACGACATGTCCAGCGGCGTCGTAAACGATGAAAAGGGTCTTGAGGCAAGATGTTTGACGACGGCGCTCGACTTCTAAGGATGTCTCCGAAACTTTAACCCTCTAATCTATTGCCAAACTTAAGAGTCTGTGAGCAAATTGCTCGCAGAACGAATGGCCAATGAGGTCGAATGGTTCTGGAGTAGTGTAGCAAACACAAGGTAGACCAATGACCTGGTGAGGGTCGCCGGAATGCACTGTAGGCGACAAGCATACGGTCGATGTAGCGATGCTTGATGTCCAACTGTAAACGTGCGTTACCTGAAGAACGTGTGATGCTCCACGCAAGTCTTCCACAACTTTTTGGCGGCGCGATGGTTGGCCAGCTTGAACCCGACGGTGGACTCGAACTGCTCGAACTCGCCCGGCCGCAGCTTCACGTAGAAGTTGTGACGTTTGTAGCTGATCTTTAGGATCTTTGGCCAGGCGAAGCGATTGATGCGTAGTCTGTGAGGGAAAATGAGAAAAGATCGAAGAAAGAGTAAAATAAGTTGAAATAATTTTGCATTCCCGAAAGGACTAAAATTACCCTATCCCATCAAACGTCAATCGGGCTTTTAAATACCGATAACAATTAAAATTCTATTGTGTCTCGTTAACAGTCTATTATGACGTTGGCAACATTTATTGTAACTATCAGATCGTAACGTTTTTATATTTGAAATGATGTCCGAGTAGAGACTTCGAAAATCGAGTCGAGAACAGATATTGGTTGTTAAGACTTACTTCTCTCGATGCACGAGCAGGCCAGACGAGCACACTCCGAGCGTGATGTCGACGTTCTCCGAGTCCTTAGCCGGGTGTAAGTCTACGCCGTACATAGCCAGCTTCTTGGCGTTCTCCAGGTAATTGAGCTCGGCTTCCGCTGGGGTTTGACCTCTGTGGGGGAGAGAAATTGATTGAAATGTTAGAATAGAATACTCTTATTACGTACACCATAGGAACTCATTTTATATAGGGTCACACACGGCGGTTAAAAGACAACCTTTGAATGGATTAAAGGGAGAAGAATAACTAATAAATCACAAACTACCTGCAATAGACAATATTGCAGGTAGTTTGTGATTTACTAGAACAAAATAAATACATCCATTTAAAAAGCATAAATATTCTTCTTATATTAATAGGTTATCGGGAATATTGATAAGTTTAAGAGATTGTTTTTATTGTCACATTTTGCAACCCGTGAAACGTAGGTAGCAATAAATTATTTATGTAAAATTCTTTCCTACTTTACCGCCTTCGGAATAAGGTTCGAAATACAAAAAATTGCTGAAAGGTTTCAGCTTAGACCAAAATAAGAACTCGATTTGTAATAAGATAGTCTTAATAATGATGGTATGGTTTTGATTGTGGTCGTGCACATACCGGTGCGTCTTGTGCAGTTCCAGCACCTTCTCCTCCAGGTCGGGCGTGGCGGCGGCGGCGGGCACGAGCTTGAGCTGGCGGCACAGCCCCGCGCCGGCCTGCGCGGCCTCGTGGTCGCCCAGCTCCGACTGCAGCAGGTAGCTGGCCAGCAGCGCGTGCGTCACCGTGGAGCAGGGGAGCCGACCTGCGGGCGAATGGGATAACTCAACCATGGCAGTTGCTATCGACTTGTCTCTACTTAAATCTCTACGGGCACGTCAGCCATCTTCGAAGGCGAATCATCATCATCATCATCTGCCTAGCCTTTTCCCAACTATGTTGGGGTCGGCTTCCAGTCTAACCGGATGCTGCTGAATACCAGTATTTTACATGGAGCTACTGCCTATCCTCCACAACCCAGTATCGAAGGAGAATCATCGTTCCTAAATCATGCAAAAATTAGCAGCTAGAGCAATTACTATGTAATAATTTGGAAGACGAAATGCCTACGAACACGAAACGATATTGCAATACGATAGCCGCCAGGAAACCACCATCACTGGTGCCAGAGGACGGCTTACCCAGTGACGTAATAGGCTAGAAAGAATTACATCTAGGTAAACGGTTGCTTACCTTCCAGCAGGTCTTTCCTGACCGCCAGCACCAGTTGGTACCGCGTGAGCTCCTCCTGCAGCTGCGCCGGCTCCGGCGGGTAGAACTTCACTGAGAATCGCAATGACCATGGCTCGTCTGCAATCAAATATACACACGTTTTTTATTAGTTTTTCGCAGTTTCAAATAAAACTGATATTTTTTGGGGTCAACGACCGAATTAATTAGTTTTTTTTTTATCATGTTTAGATATTTACCCATCACATTAATTTGATCCTGTACAACTCATCTTACACGTCCTTTAATAATTAAGTTCTCTGCTAGAGTTGTGCCCTTCTAAGTGACGAATTTACTGTGTAAGTGACGCTGTATGCGATTTGTGTTTGTTATGTTTTAGTGAATAATTCGTGTTCCATATCAAAAAATAAATATGCTGACAGAAGTACGCTCGATCTGTCAGATTTGCACAAAAATAAACATGAAAGCAATTGTAATAAGGTGGGTACTCACGTTTGAGCATCTTGGAGAGCCTCTTCTCGAGGTCGACCCAGACGCGCGGGTCGCCGCGGTCCTCGTACAGCAGACCGAAGTAGTCCTTCTCCACCAGGTTCAGCTTGTCACATACTTTGCCTAACAGCTCCTGTCCCCGGATCTTTCTCTGAAAGGTGACAAATATACCGATTTATTTACTTGTATTCTGTTGCAGCGTTAACGTCATCACGTCAACGCCGGCTGTCGCTGAAAACAAGCGCTGTGGCTCTGTCTCGTATAGTTTCACAGCAATATGCTGAGCGATGGCCGTTTTGCGTGAATATGGCGCATATTTCCCCCCAACTTGTGCTTTTTAGATTTTTAATTCTTTTTACATCACATGACTGAATGACCCTAAAATATTGATAAACAGGGTTAACATTGTAGGAATAGGTTGATACATTATAGGAATGTCCACTATGTCATTATTGTATTATCCGATCAATATTTTTAATGAACTAATAAGAACCATGTGTCCTTTTTCTCACACCATTGTAGGACAAGTTAAAGACACCATACTCGGTGTAATGGACTTATAGACATCGACGCGCAAACTGTTACCATGAACTCGGTGCATGAGTCTAGAGGGTAGAAATTCGTCGGTTACAAAAACTACATTGCAAATGTATCAAACAGCTGTTTTAATATACTTAACCAACGAAAATTTCAACGCTGGTGAGTTTCGAGTCTTGTATTGTACCATGAATATGTACTTACATCAACATCCAGCTCCATGATGGAGCCATCCAGCAGTTCCACCCGGACCCTGGCGATGTTGCCAGCTGGGCGGCGCCGCGGGGAGGCCTCCTTGGCCTTGCCCTTGGCATCCTCCTTGGCCACTCCCTCCGGCATCGTGCCGCGCGACCTTCAGACCCTGGAATGAGGAAATGGTTTTATTAGTCTCGTGGAGGAATTGTTTTTATTACGGTATTGAGTTTTATGGTTTTGTTTTGCCAAGTGAGGCGAGGTAACTAAATTATACAATTGGGGAATACTTTCGCTAGAAAAATAAATAATCTTACTTCCTACGCCGTATCAGTTGCTAGGAACACTAAATGTTACTACGACATTTTTGTTGAATATTAAATACATAGAATTCATAATAATGTACACTAAAGTAAAATCGATGATGCTAAGTTAAGAACTGAGAGAAACTAGAAATAGTAAGAAGTAGCTACGATACTATTTTCGAAAATATAAACAACAATAAAATCATTTAATAATGTTGACTCAAGCAGTGGCCCATTTACAGAGAGGTCACTTCGTTGGCACTGAAGATGCCCACACAATTACAATTATCATTCGCTTTATTAACAACAACATTACACGTATATTAAAATAAAAAAACATCTGAGTCAGACACAAAACAATAAATGATTCTTCTCATCTACGTGTGCATCTACGAAATATTTAGGTACGTAAATATTTCAGCCGTGGTAAAAATATTGAAAGGATATCAGTCAGGTTGGTAGCGAAGCTATCTGTCTAGAATGGTCGTTCTGATTGTTTAGTGCATCCCCTTCTACTCTTACTCTCGTACTGGCATGAATACTAAAGGACTAGAACAAGCCGTAGTACAAAGCCATAAAGGACTAGAACAAGCCGTAGTACAAAGCCACCCAGCATGGTGACATCGGGGCTGACTGCCAAGGGTCTACTGGACGTACACGTTTTAAGTATCGGCACTTGTGAAGGAGATTTTAATGCAACAAGCCAGTCAATGCATCCCGAACTCCATGCACTACAATGTCTGGAATTTATTAGTTCCTCTTTACAACCAAAACATCTAAACTTACTCGATGGAGTTTATATAGGACCTGAGCTAATAAACAGTGTAATAGCCACATGAACGAGGAAAACCGATCAAACAGTTAATAGCGATACGTTAAACTGTATCTCGCGTGTGGTCCTGGCTATGAATATAATGTCCCATCTCGTTGGAACATAGATGGTAAAACTGAAGTAATATAACGTATCGCAGAGTTGCGATTTACTCTTAAGTTAGAAATATAAATATAAATTACTCTTAAGTTAGAAAGAAGTCCTGTCAGGATGTGGCTTTTCCCAACTATATTAGGTTAGTTGCCATTATTTTACATGGAGTAACTGCCAATCTGACCTCCACAATTCAGTTACTGGGAATACAATAATCCTTGGTAAGACTGGTAGGCACACTTTTGGACTTCTGACTACCCGTAACGACAGTCAAAGATCTACAAATGACAGCCAGGTCCCCCACGGAGGGGTCTCGGTATGTAAAGATGGACACCTATCCACGGACCGACCGCGGCTAGCGTAGCTTAACCTGATCGATCGATCCGTGCGGTTGTTTTTACTTACCCACGACCCAAGAATGTGAAGTGATAATATGGATAATCCCAGATTTTAAGTTGGTTATGTTAATAACTGCGAAATGTCTGACCATTATTCTTACACAATTTGCCTGTTTAGCATCGTTCTCTACGACATTGTAGCGAGATAGTCCAACTTTAGTATTTATCTTAAGACCTATACGATGACTAACGCAACTGGAATCATCTTCGACCTTACTATAGCTACACCTAGGTTGCACAAGACAGCCCGTACGATACAATGGCATGGATCGATTGTGCACTGCGTGGGAACCCATTGTTGACGAACATAATATTAGAAGCTGCTTGGAATTGTATAGGATAGATTCATTTACCTCAATTATGTAACCAGGCAAATTTTCGAACCACGATCTTTTAGACACACGGGAACTAGCTTCGACACATCATAGTCGGCTTATGACCTAAGTTACGACCCCGTCGATTTAATAGTTGCGTCTATCAGACGTGAATGTTCCAAAGTTACTAAGACCCACTATTCTCCGATGATTAAGCTCTAATGGAGATGAAACTATCTCCGTTAATCGAGCACAGGGCCAATCTCGTGCGATAACCAAATTATCTAACCCTGCGCTAGCCTAACTTAAATGAATTACAGCCATCCCTTCCACTACTAACTACATATCTTTTGATGGCGTAGCAGGCGTACAAACATCTATGGATGGGATCGTCTATAATTCAGTTTACGTTGACACTTAGAAATTACGAATGCTGGAAATTGACTATCATTTTCTCAGAATCGAATGTGAAAGAGGTCTATGATAAGCAGTCGATGTTTACAGGCTAATCTTCTCAATCGCAATCACAATGAGCAATGAGACAGTGAGCGTTCTAGACTGATTTGGTTGCCTTATACAACCACTAATATTTATTTACTGTTTTTCTATCCTTTTACGCCGCATCTTCCAATACAATGTTCGTTACGATTCTATCGTATACTTATTATACAATTAAAGCCGGTCCGTCTGTGCGACGATTATCTACTTGCAGAGCCGTTTGATTGCGTCCTTTATTGCTATGATGTCGCGACGAACACAATTATTGTCCAGCTATAGCACTGTACTTGAGTTTTATGCGATAGAATTACTGGCCAGTCTCCTGCCAATATGTCTGTCCAACTTCTGTCTATCTTTTTCTTCGTGTTAATGGTACGGCGAATTTTCAAACAGCTCAAGTTCAAAAATTTTGATAGTCAAGAGGTAGAATGACATTGACGAATTCTGCTATTTGAATAATCGAATTCCTATGATGTCACCTTGTGAAATTATTCGCAAAACATAAAAACAAACATGCTTGTCATTCTAATTTTCCTTTTCGGGGTGAATATCAAAGTAATGAATAGAAACGAGATGGTCTTGAAATAACGCTCGCAAATACACTGTATAGTCCTAGTTCAAGCTTGGTACATAATATGGTTTAAACTTTTCTCGTATAAATACGAGAGAAGAGAGAGAAACCGCACAAAATAATAATCTCCTCTGTTTTATCTTATTATCTTAGAAATTAGTGCTTCACAATACTTAATGTGTTTTCCGGGCCTCCTGCGGTGAAAACTGAACGTCTGCTCTCCTAATTCTTACAATTGAATTTAGACGGCCACGCCAGTGCCGTAGACGAAGAATAGCAACAGGAAATACAGGAAATTGGAATTATATGCGTTAGTCATGAAAGATACGGAACTATTCACAATCATTTTTTGGGAAAAAAATTGTTTACGAGTATCTGTGCCTTTGGTTTCTAATTAACACAAATATTATATGACTAGTCTGCACTGGCACAAATTGTAATCTGCGAATTGTAATAGAGATCAAAAGTGACGGAAAGCTGTTCGGTTTCAAAGAGATCAGTTCGAAGAAAATCTCTCGCTCTATTTAGCACGTCAATACATCACAAAATTACCGCTTCCTCTATTCCCAACTCTTACGACTTACTAATAACAGAAGTCCCACATTTACAACCATCAAACCATGGTGCCGTTCATAAAACGCTCGAACTGGCTTTATGTCTAAATCTCTTTATTCGCAGAAACTTTAGCGTCTTAACAGTCAGAACCTTGTAATTTGTTTAATGTTTCGGATACACGCTTAATAGACATTTTGTCGGAATATGGCATACGCTGGCAGACGGCCAAACGTGACTCAGTAAGGCTGGGAGCATACGGACTACTTCGGGTTTTGCGGGAAGTCATATCTGGGGTATTAGAGCCAGAAACTTATCGAATAGTACGGGTTACCTTCGAAAATTCTTGCAATAAACGATTTCCTTTGTAGTTTAGATATGTATTTAGTGTAGAAGTTGTACTTTTCGTTCCATTCCTGTATTTAGCATTTTATAAGAGAATTCAGTTTGTCTTAGGTTCGCCTGATAGTGTATTCAAGAGCTAAAAACATAACACTCCTTGTATTCTCGAGTTGTTAGGATATCGATAAGTTTATTGGACAGTATCGATTTATTGAGTAAACAGCAATGTTTCATACTAGTATTTACGAGGTACCTAGTATTTGATTCACTACTTCGATGCATTCATAGTAATTCTATTCTAGTATCGAAGTGAATCAACTTATTTGGGAATAAAAGTAATAATCGATTGAGGAAAAGGGGGTCCCCTTTTCCTCAATCGATTATTACTTTTATAAGTTTGAGTTTATGGCGACTGCTAAGCGTAAAGTTTCTTATCAGCCATAAACCATATAATTTCGTGAAACATAGCCCTATTCATAAAAGTTTAGACACGAAAGCACGCGGAATGTTTTATTTGGCACTGCTTGGGCCTTGAGGCTTCAAATAGAAGCCTATTCTTGGCCGAGAACCCGAACTTACTAATTGTTATCCAAACAAGTTTCCACGTGCCCCCAGGCTCAAACTGACAAAGTCTGTATAGTTCGCTTGCTAATTGAAGGACAACGAGCAACTGTGCTCTTGGGCTTCTCGAAACTTTTACTTCACTCTTTATTTGATTTGGAGATATTTTAATTTTACTAAGCTATAGTTCAAGTACACCGGTAAGTAATAGTGTCGTGATTTCCTAAAATTTAGACACATGCGGAATCTATAATTATGACAAACATTGTCGGTTAATGTGTTTGTATTTAGTTGCCATAAATAACTACATAAAATAAAGTAAATCGGAAATATAGTGTGAGCGCAGCATTCCATGTTTTTCGCCAAGATGGTCAGTATAATCCAACAACTGCCTCGGGTCTTGAAAACGTTCTAGTTTCAAGCTTAGGTATCAACAACATCACTGTCAATACACGAAAATGTTATACCTTATATCAAATAACTAGGCTTATCAGAGTCAACTTTTGGCCATTAGGGCCCTGCCAAATTGCTCGTTAAAGCCCGCAGCTCAAGTTGAGTGTAAATTCTACTTGAATTTACAATGACTCCGTAAGGAGAAACGGCCTCGTAGATAAGAAAAACCGTTTAAATTGCTAATACAATTAATTTGCAAGGGTAAATAGAGCGCTATGTTTATTTAAAATGTTTAATTTGCATAAGTCAAGAAAGTGACGGAACCTATATTAGGCATTAAATATCTATGTCCAAATTCATATTCCAGGTCTGGTCTTACCTTGTGACTAATTAAGTGGGCGTCTTAAGGCTTTTAACGTAAAGATTTCAGTTTACATCCATACACAACTGAGTCACTGTACTGTCACACATAAGTCTCAAAATAATTTGACCCATCACACATACACAAGTCATAAGATACCAACACCTTCACCACTGACCTTCGTCTTAACATTAAAATAAATCAATGCCAGCCCCTGACCGTCCACAATGACGTCACATCATGGCGGCTGATGCTAATTCAGCACAATATAAACTTTAACCGGCCCTACGGAATGAGTCAGGCGGCGCTTTATATTAGCATAATATATCCTGTGCTAAGGTCAATTGGCGTACGGATGCCGAAGGTATGGTGACATAAGACTTTGATGGCAGGAATAATTATTATCAATCAAATATATTTTGTTTAGTTAGTTATTCATCGTAACTAACTTTTTAAGAGCATCAATAACAGTGAAGACCATGTCACTAGTACGGATGAAGCGAGGGACCGAGGCATGAAGATAAATACACGCCTGTCCAGAGTGAGGAGAAAAAATAATCAGCTCTGTAACTTCATAAAAAGCTATGCTGGAGCAATGACGACAAGATATTATAAAAAAAAAAAAGAATTAGGAAAGTTTGGAAACAATCACGACCTAAAAGTAAAAGATCTTGATGATATTTGATAAAGGTGCAGAATCCATGTTGAATAGGGCTTTCAGTCTCGAAGTATTTCTGAATCCTGGGGAAAAAAATCGAGACTCGATGCGGTCTCGAAATTCCCGGGAAAAACGAGACTTTCGAGACTATTTCAAAAATAGGTTTCATACATATAGGCTAGGTGCCATTTAGCCATTTCTGCCATTTAGGCAGTCAAAACACGATATTTTAATCTAGTAGGTACTGTATATAAACATACATTAACTAACTCAAATTATTTTATTTTGGGGAGTTTGTTCCACCACTTCTTCTTCCCAGCTAAAGCACTAGCAAGTGGTGAATGGTGGGCGTTTTGGGGGACTGTCTTATGTAATCTTGACGTTCGAAAAGTGCTGATTCTCAGCCTAGTTTGAATAAATGATTTGATTTGATTTATAAAATCAAACGTTATTCATGAAAGTTTATAATTTATATAGTGGCCACGAAAGAAACGAAGGGTAATATTATAGTTTCAAACAGAAAGGACCTGATTTTGTTACGTTTGGATCACTGGTATTTGCGGGATAATTGGTATTGTCAGTTCATCAGTTGTGGATTTATTTGACCGTTCGTAAAATTATTTTAAGGACATTGTAACATTTAACATTCGAAAGCCAAGCATCCAGCTTCTTTTAGAAAAAGCTGAGAAAGGCGGTGCAAGTAATATACTTGCCTCAATCAGGCTATTTTCCTTATTACAGATACGCAGTGAATTGGCGAGACTTACGTTTCAAAGAACTTTGTTATTAGTCTAATTTCTTTAGACAGAAATTTAGTGCAGTGTCTGTTGTTAAGAGTAGCGTCTCGCCTAGACAGTTCTTCTAAGGTCACTTTCATGATACCAGGTGAATTTGAGATTACTTCCACTCCGATTCAGTGAACTCTATTTTGGATCCTACATCAAGCATACTTTTTCGAACGCTTATCTATCATTTAAGAAAGCATTTCCGCCAAACTGGATCATCTCTTCTTTCATTACTTATTCATTTTAATTGTCTGTGAAACTCTTCCTCTATGTATTTCCTTAGTATAGTTTGTTTTGTTGGTGATATATCTGAACAACTTCGGTACTTATCGGAATTTATTAATCAAATGTTCATAAATAAATTCTTATTTTTACCGTGACTTTAGTCTAAGTCTCTCTTCTCAGTCTCGGTATTCCCGGGACTGAGAATATCAGTCTCGAGTCTCGAAAATACCAAAAATTCGTCGAAACTCTCGAAAATTTCGAGACCAAGACTCCCGGGATGAAAACCCTAAGGTTGAATAAACAGATAAGTAATAATTCTAATACATAAAACCTAGAACGCTTTGCACAGACAGATCCAGGACCACTACTACTTAACACAAAATAAAATAAAACCCCAGTAATCAACAGGGAAACGGCTTAAATAGACACTCTAATGAACAATAAAAGCCACAGCTTCCAATCTAGATCTCATTGGAACTAACCAGCGATCTCATTTACCCTTCCTCGATAGATTTAACTAGACTAGACGGCGCTTCAGCTAATTAAAGTGACAATAGTGCGGGTAACTGACAGTCTGTGCTAGAGAAACTCTATTAGGACTGGGTAATGGAGTTAGATGAAGTATATAGTAGATGGATGTTATATTGGGAAGCTAAGTGAACTTAGAAGCGAGATAGTTGAGTGAAGGGAACATGGGAACTTAATTTGTTCGAAAGGGTGGTGATTTTAATTAAGATGTGGCTATTTCTAAACAATATGATTAAAACGATGCAAACGTGCTTTATGGAAAACAATTTAAAATTAAACCCCATACGGATATAAGTGTTAATAATGGTAGTACCAATGGTATGATAGGTGATTTTATCACTGCGTACAATAGTGCCCATATCAGATTTTAAATCAATTAAATATTCAAAATAGAAACCCTGCTGTAGATGGTATAACGAACCTGGTACCTTTACTACCTTGCGGAAATAATGAACAATAAAAGAGTTCTAAACTAGGGCAATGTAATTTAAATCTTTATTTAGAGCAAAACCTACTCTCCTCGCTCGGCAGATGACCAGCCATAATGTATTACAAAATTACAACTTCCTCATGTAGTAATACAAATGTACTTAGTTAAGTACCAAAACCAGACGCCGAGGGCGATGACCTCAAGAACAACTGCGTAAGCCTTCTTTATGAAACGCGCGAATATTCATTGTAACTTGCTATGACAAGCTAAGATATTTCGTACACAAGTTTGTTGTAAACATTATGTCATATTTCGGAGTTTATTTCGGTAAATATTTGTGTAAGAGTAACAACATGACAATGGATCATACGGTTTACGATCTAATGCCAAACATGGCTCATGCATGGGCCACGTCCAAAGATGGAGAAAGTCATCGAACTCTTCGTTTTATTGATCACCACGTTTGGCATGCTGCCGGTGATTTAGAGCGTTAAAGCTGACTATGTAATGACTAGCTCTCTTGCCTTGCATAGCGACGGTAAAAAAAATACCTCAGACTCTCATCTTAACCAATAAGGTACACATACACACATACACATCACTGCGTTCGATGAAAAAGGAGCACAAATTCATAAAATAACGGAACTGCACACTCAACCAATACAGGATTGAGACAAATAAGAACATAACCTATCTGCTTTATTCACTACAGCTACAATCGTAGGCGATTACGATCTTAACGCGGAGAAGGGGGCAAAACAGGATAGTGATAAGTGTAGACGAGCGGCTGAAAGTAGAACGGACGGTAAAAAAGGAACCCAAAAGGAGTATACCCTAAACTCCCTGGGAAAGATGTTATAATGTGAGAGATAAATATGATGAGATGTGAGATGGATGAGATAAATACTGAAAAGATCCCAAAAGGCACAGATACAATTCCGAGGATCGGAGACAATCATGTCTAAAATGACCAGTGATCGCCTAGAATTTTACTCCCCGGAGCGTCTTAAGAATTTGTCGAATGAGATTTGAAGGACTAAATATGTTTCCGAGCACTCCATTCATATAAAAATCTCAGCGCTCCAGGGTAGGTCTGATAGGCGCCGGGATGGCTGGATGGCGTCATCCACTTAGCTGTTTATTAGTTAATTTAGTGAGCCCGTCGCCTATAAGAGTCTACAACTATATTGAGATTGGCAACTTAACGGTTGGAATGTTAAACACTTTGTTTGTGTGCTAATACAGTTTATTGAAGTCTGCTCTTCAGTTCCTATTCTTAGATTGTGACTATTGTGAGTTAGCTGGAAAGGGATTCAATGGTTATTGGATGAAACTATTAGCGATGAACGAAACATTATATTGGACAAGCTTTGGTTTTCAACATCCAAAAACGGAGGTGTTTTAAAACTTTGCAGACTTTACCCATCTGTAGCATCGTTGCTCCCAAATGAATAAACCGAATGCAGTTTCATGTGGTACCTAGATTGGATAATTTAATAAACTTTTTCAGTCAAAGTGAAAGCTTAGAAAGCATGAGTCAACAGTTATTAAACTTGCTTTCAGAATTGAACTTGAACCTATCACGTTAAGGGCAACGAAACTCTATACCATAGCATTGTCAGGGACACAAATAGCTCACCATGAAGTTCTATACATAGCGGTACCTTCATAGTGATCTATCTGATTATTTATAAACGCTATAAATATATGTGTTTATATTACAACTAACGTATTGAATCACCCGACACGTGCGCTTGTGCTATCATCCTCGTAACTCAGTAGCACAAAAATATTATTGAACCAACATTTTATTTGTATGATTCAACTATGATTTATCGTTGAGTAATGTGGGTATTAGATAAAAAGAAGCGATATTTTAGGTCTGGAAATATTTCCAATTCACATCCGACATCCTCAAGAATTCTCTGTTCTAATTGCTCTAGGAAGACATGCTTTTTCGCTACATCATTATTATCCACAGACGTTTTGGTAGGGTTTTCTCAGCAGCAGCCCAGACTTGCTGAATTTGTGCCCGGTTGGTGACAATAGACTTGAACATAACTGGCGAAATGTCGGTGTACTATAGATACACAACTGACTAACCCTTCGGGGAATACAGGGGCGATATTATGTGTGATTTTAGCATGGCTCTACCTTTTTATGTCTTATGTCATTGTTCCATGTTTAGTATTACAATATCGTTATCTTTACGGTCCTGCAAATTGTAGCATTAAATCATTGAGTAATTCGAGAGTTTCAACAATATATTTAAAATATTGTGCAGCTTTTATATCCATCTCTATCACTACGACATTTTCAAGATGCGCAACTTCATAGTTAAACCCAAAAATACACGACAACACATCGACACTTCAGCTGGGTTCCACCAGATACCTATCGGTTACGGGCCGTATATCGTCCAAGCAGTAAATTACAACCGATGGTTACGCGCGGTTACGACTCGTTGTGATTTACGATTGCTTTGAACGTGTTTGTTCAGGAGTCACTATGTGTGGAATGCTGATGGAAGATGTGGTAGAAAACAAACCATGTTGATCCCTAGGTTTAAGCTAATTTATGAGCACGACAAATGTTTCGAATCGTAGGGCTTTTAATCATGTGTGATTTGTAGCATAACCACAAACGGAACCACAATTTTAATTCCGCGTTGCTTTTCAGAATTAGCCAGCCAAGAAAAGAAAGCTACATCTGGAACTTTAGATAACGCTAATATCTTGAGTAATCATATCCTAGCAAAAGCAAACGTTACTTAATAATAGAATTCTAGTCACATACCTCGATCAATTTAAACTAGAACATAAACCAGCTAATAGATCCATATTCCCAACTAGAGCAGGAACTAATAACTTAGCTTCAGAAAGTCATGAAGTTATTCAAAACATTCACATACGAAGGCTTTCTACAACAACATGGCGGCGCCAGAGAGTCCATGTTGGGCTCAATATCATTCGCATTTCATGTCTAGCTTTAGCATATCTTAACGTCGATCTCAATTCTATTTCTAGTGAAAGAGCTAATATTTCAGTTCCGGCCAATTTAATATCTGAGCATTGAGCTTAAAAGGAAGATAACTGGAAACGGAATCCGTATAATGTACGTTTTTAATTTACTTTAATATGGCTTTTAGTCGTGGATTCGCTTTGAAGTATAAATATTTGAATCTGGTAAATGCCCTTAAGAAGTATGCAAAGATGTAGAGCCATATATGCAAAGCCTTCTAAAGATAAATTAGTAATAGTCCTCAGTTGTCTTCTTGGTCTTGAGATACAGAAATGTCCAGACGACGACACTAACATTCGAATATATTCGTGACACAGCAATTGTTAATACAAAGTTCCAATTACATAAATCCTTTCTGTTCCAAAAATATATTCTTCCTTTGGTCCGCACATTCGGTCTGGATCGATGCACAGCAACAGACAGACGGTCGCGAATACATTATTCACGCGTCCGACACTATGGGATAGGCAGACGTGTTGACAGACGCTTGACGCCTGTCGGCAAACAGAGAGGAGTGTGGACTGAGATATGAGGATAGGACCAACATTGATCTGTTTGTTTATGTTCATAAAATAATAATCATCTTACGCGAATTATTTATCTTCAAAAAATAGAATGAGAGAATGATCAGTCAGATCAGATCAGAACAATGTTTGGGGCAACAATCATGGCATGTTTACTTTATTCTTAATAATCTGCTAATCTATCGCATCTTTCTTCACTTTGAATTACGAAATGTCCATACATCTTGCCAATTTACAATGGAATACGTATGGTACCCGTATCCAAACCAGTCAGCAACTTGATGAACAGAATAATTACTACAAATAAAGATAGAGACGAGGTTAAAGATACAGACGACTAAGAAAGTTGGAAACCAACTTGACGCTTTTAAAGTCAAAGTCAAATCATTTATTTCAAATAGGCACATAAAAGGCACTTTTGAACGTCAAAAACAGAGAAATAGAACTGATTCTAGTTGCCCCTTCCAAAAGGTAGTTTTCGTATGGAGAAGAATGGGTAAGAAACTCTACCGTTACTCTTTTAAAAATGTTTTACAATATTATTTTGTATACATGAATTATATAATTATATGTGAAGAAGATGCACCTACTACTGGATTACTGTACCACAAAAGGTAAAAAGAATTATAAATGGAGCAATGACAAGTAAATTAATTATGTGGTAGATACATGGTGCTCACATATTTACAAACATTGTAAAAGTAAACGATATTACAATATTCCTTACATTGATTAACAAGTAATACTAATAGATCAGTGCATGAGTCTAAGTAATCACAGAGTGTAAAAATCTATGACATACAAATATTACAAAATATACCACTAAGTTAGCAACCAGTTTGATTTTCTCAGACTCTAATTTGTCCTATGGAGCAATACCAGCATGTTTCCAAGAATTCTTATCTTGGATATAATCCTCTAGTTTGTAATATGCTTGTTTACAAAGTGTACTTTTTATATGAGTTTTAAATTTTCTTTCATTTAATTGCAATATATCACAAGGTATTTTGTTATAGCATTTAACGCAGTACCCCATAAAAGATGTTTGTACTTTAGCTAATCTGAAAAATGGTTGATCTAGTTTATCTTTATTTCTAGTATTAAAATTATGTCTATCACTTATTTTATTAAAAAGATTTAATTTTTTTCTTACTTACATAATATTCTCATATATGAATTGGCAAGGTACTGTCATAATATTAATTCTTTTAAATAGTTCCCTGAGAGATTTGCGGCGACATAGATTATAAATGGCTCTGACGGCTCTCTTTTGCAAAATAAAGATGGATTCAATGTCAGCAGCCCGACCCCACAGTAAAATGCCATACGACATAATGCTGTGGAAGTAACTGAAATAGACCAAACGAAAAAAACTGTTTTACTGTTTACTGTTAAAAAACTGTAATCACAAGCTACAAGAAGGCCACTAATAGAGGAGGGTGGACGATTGGTCAACAATGGGACAATCAGGGCTGTATATATGAGGGGCGGTCCCTAATAACCTAACAATCAGTGCTTTCAAGTGAAGCCGATTATGGCAATATGCCAATAATCCTGCTATTCGTATGTTGGTCCTTCCACCAGAATAAGATTCCCAAACACTTAATTCTCCCAAATTTTAAAGTTTAAAAAATTCTTTAGCATGAAACCCACAAAATAATTCAAAGTCGCGGCTCACAATTCCGAGAAACATATAAAACGCATCAAAGCATTGATTCCCCCTCATCGGGAACAAAGTTGGAATTTAAAACGAAACTTGATTCGTTCGTTTTGGTGGAGGCACCCTGAAACTTGGGAGTTTACACCATTATTGTGAAATTGAAGAGTTGTGGGCGCTGTGGCTGCACGCAAAGATTGATCACGGAATCGAGGAACGTGGAATGTTGGCTAATGGCGATGTTATACAGAACTGGGTTCTTTGGGATAACTTTTTGTTCTTTATTACTTTGATTCGTTTACATTGTTAGAAATACGAATTGACAAATATGTGGAAAGAAATAACTGGTCGTTCGTAAATAAAATTTGACTGAACCTTCATATTATTAGGCCTATGTATTATTGTCTTTGTGAAATGTTTCCCCTTGCACAATTTAGCCTGTGAATCTGCCTATTTTCCATTTATTTGTATTGTAAATTGAACTACCGACAAACAATTCTCCAATATAACAACATCAGTCTCGCCAAGCAACAACCATCACAACTAAACCTTGAGACCACCGCGGGAACCATTAACATGTCCTCAAATGCACAACAGCACAAAACCACATACGTTCCTACACCGCATCGGAATTGCTTCTAAACAGTTTCACACAACATAAAGACTTTGTAAGCATGTCTTGATAATAAAATAAACAGGAGTAAATTTATGTTCTTTGAAATTATAAATCTGTGGGGACGTGACTTTTAAAGTTTACTAGCCGAAAAGCGGGTGAAAGCTTAAGTGTCTGTACAAAATGGATATTGAATTTTGGTATTTATGACGGCTTAAAGGCGTGTTGTAAGCATTAAGTGGTAAACGGTGCTAACACACGTATTGCTGAGACCCCAAGCCATATTACTGTCACATGGCTGCCTATAAGGCGTCATGCAGAATTCCAGACTATTCGGCGAAAAGGCAAAATTTAAGGGACACCGTGCACTGCTTCCAACAATCAGGAAGGCAATTTTTTGTGTAGAAATGAAGTATAATTTAAGAAATCTTCAACTTAGAGCCAGATTACCAAAAAAAACCTGATAATATATCATCTTATGTTTTCTTAGATACGCTCTGCTCAATTGATCAAAATGAAATAATCATAACCACACAACAACCGAAACATAAAATGAAACTATAATACAATTAACGCATAAGTGTAATATCGCACGTGCGTGGCGCTTGCGACCGGCCCTGATGGCCACGCCACCCAAATAATTCACTTAATATGACATAAGCGACCTACATGTGATTATTAATTAACACTACGGATAGGGCTGGCTAAAACACCAAGAATATTCTATTCACCATTCATTTCTTTAAACTTCAATCCATTTTTGGCGATTCTTACGCCTTCTTATACTTAGTGCAAGTTATTTCCAATTAATATCAACCACGAATAATAGGTTTCTCCTCTAAGCGTCTCACAGGACTATGCTCAATATACTAGCACGTAAAGACGTAAGCTACGGAAAGACAAAGAGATATTATAGTTTATACATATAGTCGACTATCCATCGATATAATCCGACGATTGCCCAACAAAGAACATCATAATTACCGATCAACAGGTATATGGTCCTTTGAGCTGGATCCCGAAAGACCAAACGCCGAAAACCAGTCATTACACTTGTTTTTTTTATATTCGGATAGGAAAGCCAAGACCAAAACTAACTACAGTTAAATAACCCATTTGTCCTCGGTAGCAACCATGGTTATGTTATGAGTTTATGACCTAACCGCGAAGGCGCGGCTCGCAATCGTGACATTTATGTTTGGGATCGCCTGTTTACCCTCAGGAGCACACTCTAGCACTATTTGTAGGCTCACCTCAACTTCATATAGAATATCAATAGTAAAAGAATATTGGAAGCATTTCACGAACTGACCCAGTTTTGTTTATTTTGCTGGGAGATTGGAAAAGTTTAATAAAGTCGGATGCATACGTTGGAAGTGTTGTTTATGGGGCGCTCGAACGAAACAACGAAATAAAAAATTTGGTAAAATAAAAGCGGGATCCTATAACTTTATTGGACTCCTAGAAATGAATGAATAAAAGAAAATGGTGAAGAATGACCTTTTGCCCCTGCAATATTATTTAATGATACATAATTTAAGTTTCATTCGGTTAGACTGGAAGCCGACCCTAACACAGGCTAGGGAGAGGCTTTGATATGCAATGGAGTTCAGATAAATTATTACCAAGAATGTCTGGCACAACAACATCACTTCAGAGGATCATAATGAGAGACCACGAGGTTTTAATTACGAGTCTACAGTCCACAAAGCTTCTGTTGACACTTCTATGTAACCATTCATTATAATAATATATTCTACACCTCACAGAATACAGATTGCCTATTTAGTTATAATTAGGGACTGCAGTCTATGTATACCAGCTATTAGTGTCTTTTGTATACCCTCTATAGACTTGCATAACATAACATCACACCTGTATACCCCGATCCCCCAAATGGATAGGGGGGGATGTATAGTATACCACGTTTCGCTAGCTATGTTTAAGATGGCGAGCTTAATAAAGGATCGGGAGGGATGTATAGTACACCACGTTTCGCTAGCTATGTTTAAGATGGCGAGCTTAATAAAGGATCGGGAGGGATGTATAGTACACCACGTTTCGCTAGCTATGTTTAAGATGGCGAGCTTAATAAAGGATCGGGAGGGATGTATAGTACACCACGTTTCGCTAGCTATGTTAAAGATGGCGAGCTTAATAAAGGATCGGGAGGGATGTATAGTACACCACGTTTCGCTAGCTATGTTTAAGATGGCGAGCTTAATAAAGGATCGGGAGGGATGTATAGTACACCACGTTTCGCTAGCTATGTTAAAGATGGCGAGCTTAATAAAGGATCGGGAGGGATGTATAGTACACCACGTTTCGCTAGCTATGTTTAAGTCACATGTTTGAGACAGCGAGCCTAACACCATCAATCGACTTCATAGTCTGAAAAATTTTCATTCATATGCATGTCTGTAATTTTTATGGTGTACATAATAAAGAATATTCTATCTATCTATCTATCATGGCACAAAAGGGAGGAGGTCTATAATCAGCAGTGGGTGGAACAAGGCTGCCAATGATGATGATAGGTTTTTTAATGTTACCTGTTTTTCCTAAGTTCATAAATGTATTGTACATCTAGGCCTTTATTTATTTATATGGGATGACAGGAAGGTAACTATGAAAGTGTGCCAATATTTGATAAAAGTAACCCTTTTCAACCGACCTCAACAATGTGGGAAACAATATGAACCATTTGAAGAAATTACATACCACAGAAAGACAAGACATGGTCATGGTCAAGGTGACTTGATTAACAATGATAACAGCCTACAGCTTGCTAATAACGAAAATAATGATGTCATTGCCGCAGTTCCCGAGACAATACATGCTGATGATTTCGTTATGAGCGTGAGAAACTACACAGAATTAAGTCTTTGGTCGTTTAGTTAGGCTATGTGCCTGGTGACAAATTGCGGACATGTGGTGCACACTAGGTCCGGAAACAAATGTGCTAGTTGTAAAATGTCTAGAAATAAATTCGATGTCTTGTTATGTTGAGAAGTGAATGTAGGGCTAGATCTTATAATAAAATTGAATTAAGGGGGATGACATATTTTTATTTGCAATCGCAAAGTCTACTCGCGATTAAACCACCGGTCATGATTTTGGAATCTTTAACCATTGTTAGGTTAGTTTACATACGTGTTAGCCAAGCCAATTCAAAGTCGAAGTTGAAGGCAGCAGACCTTATTGCCTTTACCTAGAACCTTTCTCTAAACCCTGATATTAAGCAAGCAGTACCTATTCGAGTTTACTATGAAGCAGTTATAAAGCATAATATTATTTTGAATTTTCCACAAGTTTACGTACAACACCGCCGAGCTTTTCATTAAGGCATATTCACACGACGCGCTCAGCCAGCAATTGACAAAGAATATTAGCGCACAATCGCGCAGGATCGCGCACACGTTTGCATGACAATGCGCGCTGATTAAATGTTTAAACAATGCGCTCGCGTGTTTATGAGAATGAACGTGGTTCCACGAAACGAGAGATTTTTTTCTACTAGTACTGCATAATAATGGAGGAATACTAATGGAGTATTACGTGTAGATTAGTTTTAAATTGGTAGTTTTATGGCTTTACACTTTTAACCTAGTTTTCGCGGACGGAAAAACGTAGACTGAGCGTCGTCAAAGAGTAAGCCGACCTACTTGTGGTTTGACTAAGAACTTAGGTGGAGTTTTATTTCCTCGGCTTAAATTAAAATATGTTTATGCTCCTGGAGTTTTCTTCACTAATATTATAAAACTGCTCATCCGATTCCGAACATTTTATCACTAATGGGAAGCTACAGTATTGCCGAGTGCCATAGGACATATTTATGTTAAATCAAGAAATTCGCGGACAGAAGCTTGTCTATAATAATGAATTAATGAGACATGCGATTTTGTAGAATGCGAACATAAGCTTTTGATGGTCAAGATCCTTTGAAATATTGTCGCTTTATTCAGTGAAAAATACATCAGCTACCGCCTTAACTATTCTCTCCAATCTATGACCGAGGAAAGTAGAATCCCTGTGCCCTCTACGAATCTAAGCTACCCTCTGGGTACAGTGAGTACTAAAGACCGCAGGGAAAATAAAACTTGACCCAATTCTATTCATCCCCGCGAAATAAATAGAATTTGGCGAAACTGTGCTAACGAAGATAAAATAAGAACAAAAGACGCTAGTTTAAAATTGTCACCTGAGACACGTAGGCTGCTATTTTGAATGGATTGGTTTACTAAACCAGAGGCACCTAAGATACATTTGACTAAGCGCGGATTTCACCAAAGAAATTGAACGCGATCAGCACATACCAGTGCGCAGTGGTATTAGTTTTCACCCGACTGCCCTAGAAGGAGGGTAATGTTTTTTGAGAGTAGGTATGTATGTTTGTATTTATAATGTATGTCTATTTCTGTGGCACGCTCTGTAGCCTAAACGGCTTGATGGATTTTAACATACGAGGTGTCGTTAGGTTCGTCTTAATTGTGGGAGTGACATAGGCTATAATTTTTTTTTTTATATTTCATCTGCAAACCAAAAAAAAAGGAAGGGGAAGGTTTAAAAAAAAAACAATATTGGTATCAAATAAAAGCTAGTAATGAGTTAATTCCAAATATATAAATTAATAACACTAAAAAGCTTGAAATAAAACAAATTAATTAAAAAACAAAAAACCCGCCTCCAAAAACTCATAACTTAAAATAAAAAAACAAGCATTATAATCTGTAGAATTTTGGTATAACAGGCAGGGAACAAACAAAAGTTACACCATATTTCAGGTTATTGGTTTGTTCCTCGCCTGTAATACCAAAATTCTACAGATTATGAGTTATGAGTTTTTGCAGGCGGGTGTTTTGTTTTTTAAATAATTTGTTTTATTGGTATTAGAATCATCTAAACTACGCTGAGCAGTCAGTGTCAATATTCCACAACAATGATGACACTGACATGACAGCTCCTGAACTCGGCTTGGATTTGCTGATTCATTGGCGAAATTGGCACTTCATTACGAATTGCAGACAGCCTATTGAAACAAACATGAGACGCCGTCAATATATTCCACGAGATTTGGCTATATCTCTTGTCAGTGCTACTACTGCCTGACAATCTTCTAGCCATTTCATTCCTCAAAATGAGTCTCACGGCGCATATGGCATGACACTGGCACCTACTGACAAAGTACCCGTACATGGAACTATGGATGGATGTCAAGCAACATTACATTACCGTTTTAGTTTCGCTATTCCACGAACAAATCACACACAAACTAGGCACTACTAAGCAGGTACTATGTACTACAAGCTATTATCAAAGTACTCGCCAGGGCCTGCACAGTTAGGCGTGACGTCACGGGGTCAACGACCGCTCGCACAGCAATCACGTTGCAGGAACGAGTTGTATGGTAGAAAAACTATGAGTAGTAGACTTGTAGTATTATTAAGTGTCAGAAAGTGCCTATTATACGAGAAGTGTTTGGTACTTCGAAATCCGAGATGTTTTAATACAAAGCGAGTCGTGATGGAATTTTTACATGTCTGTCTGCTCATTAGTCTTGTACTTTATTTAACTAAGGACTATTGTGTTCTAGGAGTAGGTTTTTTTTTTTTTTTGCAAAGTATAGTGGATTGCTAATTAATGAAGAATGAATTAATTGCAAATCAGGATCTTATCGTGCGACACTTAATTTTATTGCAAGGCGCATAATATTATGCACTACCAGAATAAAGTTTGCTAAGCAAGACTTCTGTATCCCTAAAGATACGCAACATTGCAACGGTTGCCAGAAACTATCTCTTATTTGTTCATTCAAAATGAACACATACCGAAGTATTAATAACCCTAACAGAGGCGCCCCTTGCTCTACTTGACTCCAAAAAAAGGCCAAACTTTTATACAAATTGCGACAACCCCAAGACTAAACAATATTAGCCATGTCTCCCTAAAATTGTACAGCTACAATACTTATAAATCTTTACAAATTAAACACATAAAGTAGGCCTATACAATTACTCATATAATCAAAGTTGCGAGACTCAGGCAGCGGTTAAAATACGAGCTTGTCCCGAAACATACTAAACTGGTTTTGGTCTTAAGGATAGACCCACATCTAACCGAAAACGCGAACATCCGAGGACCGGTAGTAGAAGCTGTAATATAATGGGTGAGTAACTGTAGTTGGTAGCTTTTACTGACGCGATCCGTTGTCCCATTGAAATGATACAAAACATTTACTTAGTGCACACTACACATAGAAGTACCACACAAAAGCACAATTAAATAATAACTAAGGACAAGGACATAAATATGAAGGAAAGTTGATAGCTTTATGAATTTTCAAGCTAAACAAAGGTTTGTTTCGTGCTGCCCAAATATCTTCCAAGTAAACATAAACTTTTCATAGCTAACATAACATAGCTAACAATTTTAAATCTATGGCGGCTTAAGATTTGCAATGACGAGTAAATGAAAAACGAATCAGTATTTAAATCGAACATTGTATATAACCGTTAGTTGACCAAGCGACCTGTGAAACGCGACGTTTCTTTAGCACGGTATGGCCGTACCCTAAGACCAAAACAATTACCAAAATAAAAGGGGAGTAAAAAGATATAAGATTAGAGGCCAGACATCAGAAAGAAAGCCAGACGATAGGGTGGGCACACACTAACGACTTCTTTGTGTTTGCTTTTAATGGTTACTCGACTGCACCACTGACCCATCTCTACAGAGTTATTTGTTGGAGATAAACAGATGTGACAGTAATCCCAGGGGCTGAAAGGGTCAGTGGTGGACTCCAATTGTTAGTAAGATTAAGGACCTACCATGACAATTCATTTACATATGGAAACACGACACGCCAAAAATCATTTTGCTACTATGAGGAGCCCGCGGCTAAATAATAACAGCCGCACGGATCGATCAAGGTTAAGCAACGCTTACCGTGGATGGGTGACCATCCATTACATACCGAGACCCCTCCGGCCGTTGGTTGGAAGCTCCAAATTGTAAAACACAGTTTTACCAAGGGGTATCGTGTTACCCAGTAACTGGATTGTGGAGGTCCGATAGACAGTCGCTCCATGTAAAACCGCTGTGCTCAGCTGCATCCGGTTAGACTGGAAGCGACCCCAACATAGTTGGGAAAAGGCTACGCAGATGATGACGGAGGGACCGCGCGTTTCGGAAATTTAAAAAGGATCGCTCGGATGACAATTGGGTCTTGTTTAAGGCTGCTAGGAATCGGTGTAATCAGATGATACGCAACGCTAAACGCCGCCACATCCAAAATAATATCACTTCTTCTTCTCCTGCCGATATTTGGAAGTTCCTTGGAACTCTGGGCATCGGTAAATCGCGACATTCGGACCTTCCTAATACAATTGGTTTAGACGATCTAAATCGCCATTTCTCCACTGTTACCACTCTAGATAGCCAAACCAAAAGTCAAACCCTCGACTACCTTGCTGGTCTGACGCGTCCGAATATCAACCCCTTTATCTTCACCCCAGTCGACCCGGAAGAGATCAAAAAGATTATCCTCTCCATTAAATCCAAAGCTGTGGGCTGCGATAATATCAGTCGCCATATGATCGTATCGGCTATTGATCAACTCCTCCCTGCAATCTCCCACATCATAAACTTTTCCCTTTACACCGGTGTTTTCCCTTCCCTATGGCGTAAAGCCCTTGTTCGACCCCTACCTAAGATACCCAATCCCTCTCTTCCTAGTCACTTTCGCCCAATTTCCATCCTTCCCTTTCTAGCTAAGGTGGTCGAGGCCAGTGTTCATAGACAATTCTCCCACTTTATTCACCGCAACTCCCTCATCAGTCCATTTCAATCCGGTTTCAGGCCCGGGCACAGTACCGTTTCAGCTCTCCTTAAAGTGACTGACGATATAAGGCGGGGAATGGAAGACACTAAAGTTACAGTCTTAGTGTTAATTGACTTCTCCAATGCTTTTAATACCGTCAGTCACGAAGTCCTTTTATCCATCCTTTCCTATCTTATGGTCTCTCAGGAGGTATTGGAATGGTTTTCCTCTTATCTTCAAGGGCGTCAGCAATCTGTTCGTGCTGGAGACACGTCATCTAGTTGGTGTGATCTTGTAGCTGGCGTCCCTCAAGGCGGTATATTATCTCCTCTTTTGTTCTCCATTTTTATTAATCTCATTACCACCGAACTTCGTACTGCGTATCATCTTTATGCTGACGATTTGCAGCTTTACTGCCAGGCAAGTGTGGACAAGATAGGCGATGCGATTGAGGAGCTAAACCGGGATTTAGGTGCAATTAAAAACTGGTCTGATCGATTTGGGGTGGCGGTCAATCCTACCAAGTGTCAGGCTATTATTGTAGGGAGCCCCCACAGTATAAGGAAGCTGAATGGCATATCTTTGCCACCTATAATGTTTGACAACTCAGTCATCCCGTTTAGCTCCGCTGTTAAGAATCTTGGTCTGAATGTCGACACATGTCTTGACTGGCGAAAGCACGTCACGACTGTAAGTAAAAAAGTCACCGGAACGTTGCGTTCGCTCTATCGGTTGAAAAATCTTCTACCATCACGCGTAAAGGCAATGCTTGTACAGTCCCTAATCTTTCCCATAATAGACTATGGTGATGTATGTTACTACGACCTGAATGCAGATCTACTCAATAAACTTGACCGCCTTCTAAATAACTGCATTCGATTCGTTTTCAATCTTCGTAAGTACGATCATGTGTCTGCGCACCGTTTGCTTTTAAAATGGTTACCCATACGTCAGCGCAGAGAGTTGAGGGCGCTGTCTATGTTGTATTCTATACTCGACAAACCCACTTCTCCTTCTTATCTGACTTGCCATGTTCAATACCTATGCTCTGCCCATAGTAAAAATCTTCGCTCCACCAACAATCTTCTTCTACGATGTCCTTCTCATCGCTCTGGTTTTATTCACTCTTCTTTCTTTGTCCAGGCGGTATTTCTTTGGAATGCGCTCCCTCTGAATATCAGGATGGCAGCGAGTCGGTTATCTTTCAAAGTAGCGGCTCGTGAACATATTCGTGAGAAGTTGGCAGAATCAATGCGGCGCTGATTTGCTGGGCTTGTTTTCTCCTTCACCTATCGTTATTTCTCCTGACAAAGTTTATTCTGTTTATATGTATGTATGTAAGTATATATGTATTACCATTTATCCTTTTTCGAATTATCTATCCCGTATGTTGCACCTGCCATGTTTATCTCTGCATCACCCTAAGGTTGACTGGTAGAAAATGCCTCAGGCATTAAGTCCGCCTTTGTACAGTATTTTTTTTTACTTGTGCATAAAGTTTTAATAAATAAATAAATAAATGATGATGACGTTCGCTACTATGAGCTATATCCAAGAATATAATACGTACGATAAAATTCGAGTTATGAAAGCTTATTCTGCATACATTTACCATCCTCATATCCATCAAAAATACCGAAATCAATATACAAAATGAACAACGAAAACTCACGTCGTTCATCAATGGCAGTATAATCCATGTTGATTGGTGCTCAAGAGCCAGGTTTCCCCACATTACCACACAATGGTCGACAATGGGTCCCTTCCACGTCTCTCGCTCATTGTTCATCCGTCGAACACGGTTTAACTTTCATCGATGTGTCTGTCGCATGGCGTAAGCATTTTTTATGTAGCGGATGGTGGTTAAGAAAATCGTGAGTTTGTGGTGGCCCTTAGGCGGCAAAAATTCGCTTTTCTTTTTGCCGTTTCTAAAGATATTTTGAGCTTGTACTAAATACCAATGAATAAAGACTCGAACCGCATTTTTACTGCAGTCGACTTGCTTTCATTTTAAGATACAAGGGCATAATTGCCGAAATAATTGGTTCTTTGAGAAGGCCTTTATTTTGGTTAACGAAAAACCTCTTCATCATTATTATGTATTAAATTCATCCTTGAAATACCTGCCAATCAATGCAATACTAGCATTGTTATCGCAGTACCCGTATCCATTCACACAAACAAATCATCAGTACCTAAGTGGTAAATGAGCATCAGTCACGCAGACACGCACAGCGCACATACAAAAGCGTACTTACTACGACAAATCGATCAAACAGTTAAACATGCAGACATTTCCAAGTCGTGTGCTCAATGTTTGAAGAAACAAATTAGTTATGTTGACACAAGTGTTGAAACTGGGCGGTTCAGTATAAATATTGAAAACCTCTTTTCGGAAAAAGAGTATCTTGATATTCAACATTTTTCTGGCGCATAAAAACCTCAAATAAAATCTATAGAGTATTGGGGCTTTGTTTCTGTTTGCGACGCTTCCAATGAAAAACTCCTTGAAGTCGGCGCGTCCTTAGACACCTAGAATAACGTGGTTGTTATCATTCCGTACGCAGTCGCTGGCGTAGTTAGTAATAATTATATTAAATTCCAGAGTACTACCTACCTACTTACTGAATACGACTATATTGCGTCCTTTCATTAAACGATACTCACTATTGCGTATATATTCCACAATGGTCGTGCCTTCACGGTTGAGTAGCTCAGACCTACAGCATATCCGATAACTGATTCAAACTGTAAGATTACTTCGGATTCATTGTTAACTTTATAATATAGGACATTTACAATTAAATAAATCCACTATGTTCACCTTAGAGCATATAAGCGTCGGTCAAACCTGGCCTGAACCTAACCACGGCCCGTATAGGCCCGGGTCTGTTAATATTTTTTGTATGTGGTTTAAAAAATATTTATACACCCGGGAAACAAAAAACGGTAAACCACACAAACACAACGATAAAGATACTACAAAAGCATATAAACCTGCTCCCCACAAACTAGTGCCTTGCCCTGTGAACGATGACAAATCGCGAAATCAACATATCGGACAAACGAGACATTACTACATGAACTCACATAATTAGCATTTAATACTCAGTTTATTATTAATCACAGGAAGGAAGAAGTTATGGTAAACAGTTTCCCCTGTATAATTAAAAACTCGTCCACTTGTACCTGTTGGGGAAAAAGCTTTGTGTCCCGTCCCAGTAACTGAAGTCAACAGAGCGTAACGTTTTTCTGTAGGTCAATGAATTTGTTAACTACAAACAACAATCAAACAGCCAGCCTATCGTAGGATATAATGACTCCTGTGCTCCTCTGCCATCATTTGTCAAAAATTTTTAGCAGCATCATTCGTGAGAACAGATTCTTATTTGGATTTCTTGAGGTAAACTCAAGAAATCCAGATAAGAATCTGTTCTCTCACCTTTAAACCCAAATCCTTAATAAAAAAGTACTCTAATCTCGCAACACAACAGGTAACACTAGATTTGACAGATAATTAATGGATATACAGAGACTTGATAGACTTCAATCGGGAGTCCGCGAGTCCGACAGACCGGGTCAGTCCTAGTTACATCTATGTGACCCGCATACAGGCAGATTACGATTCCACTAACTTAGTTTGGGCCACCCCAGGAAAATCTTTTTTAATCCATTCCCACTATTACTACTAACTACTGTAAAATCCTACAGCACCGGGAACAATTAACAGAACTCTCCCCATAACAGTAAATAAAGCCCATTCTAAGGCCCGCACTTTAAACCCGCGTTCAATAAACTGGATTAACTTTTCACATAACTAGATTACTGGTGGCCCAGTTCCTACGAGTGAGGTCGTTTTTTAGGAAAATTTCCTCGTTGTTGGAAGAAGTTGCTACAGAATTATTCAGAATTAAGTTGCGAGTGCCTGGATTGAACTGGAGGTTTGCTTCTCAATCACGTCGAAGCAGGTCGGAAGAACACAGTAAATAAGATTTAACAAAATCCTAGAATGTAATGCCAAAATACCAGGATGCGAAACACCAAAACCAAATGAAAAATAACTTGTTATTGATAAGGTAGAACCAGCCTTGGTGCTAGTTGAAAGACCAATGGCGATAATATTTCACTTGTGTAAGTTAAACTAAAAAGCCACAGAAATTACATGACCAACAGCGCTAAAAAACCGCATAAAACACCGATAAACACAAAGTAATAACCAGCAAAATTCATATAAACTCATTTCAAAAAGCGCCATAGTAGGGGCGTTGGCAGTACGCCAACGCTTTGTGAATCAATTACTACGGGTTCAGTGCCACTTTATCATAATATACCTGTTGTACTCCAGCACATTTTACATGTTACACTATGTGCAGGTGATAACTCAGCCGTCTTTGGCTTACAGTCAAAGAGTTTAGAATAAATAGGAAAGTAGGTAAATGGAAGTAATATTTCGTGTTCTTTATTGTGGTAACACCTTCGTTTCTTTTCCATCTTTGTTTCTTATACTAATTGCGGCTTCAGAAATGTTGTTCAGATCGTGAAGGGTGCAGATGAACGGACATTTGGGACATTAGCATATGGGGCATATTCTGTTCAGAGGGTGTATACTAAGTGACATTCTATCAGCGATAACGATGATGGAAATGGCAAAAATGTATAGGACTGACATAAGCTATCGAAAAGCTTATGTCAATCCTGTTGAAAGTCGTTGTAGAAATACGAAACGCTTTGGAAGCGATTGTCACTTGTCTAGGCCCTCTGGAACACCTGTATTACGGTAATCTTTCTTACCGAATGGACGGATTGAAAGGTTGAAGACTAATAGATGTAGGGAAAAAAACATGCTACGCGCAGTAGGATGATGATGTCGTAATATTACAATATGGAGAAAATATTTAGAAGCTGACTTTCGAGCCAAAACTTCCGGCAGTAACTTGGTGAATGAAGTTAGAATATTCAGCCAAATACCAACTTTTCGTTGGAAGCGTCGCGGTCGCTTAGAATTAGTTTTAAGAAGTGGATGGTATTATCCGAAATAACTATGAGAGTTTATATTAGCTACCAGCGGTATACAATAAACTTCCAAAATATTTATTTAAGCTAACAGACAGTGATATCGCACCATCACGCAGTGACTCTCACTTTACCGCCATTCCGACAACCACACACTTACATAAATGAACAGTCAGTCAATTTATTTACCGTGCTTTTAAGCTTATTAACTTTCGCCAAAAATAAATGTAATTGCTGACAATTTACGCGCACAATATGCCACGAAACCTCCATAGAGGTATTATTACAGTTAGACCAATCAATGGCTTTTAAAAATACTCTACAGCATAGATTTCACACTTATCTTATAAGTTATGATTATCTTGGCATTTTAATAAGATATTTCCCAACACGCGGATGATTAGAAACGGTAGTAATCCTCCCACAATCTCTGCGAACTTTTCCAATCTCCTGGACACATTCAAACTTTTACACCGCGCGCGCGCGTCTGCTTTTGTCACTGACAAAAGAAAGGGTTCGGGATGGAAATGATCGTTGTATCCTCAGTGGAAGGCATTCAATAGAAGGATACTATTCAACTTACTTGCCAGACGGTATTCAATTCACTGTCACTTTCTTCAAGTACACTCAAGTCACATTCAGTCTAGAGATTTCAAGACGGTATTGTTGGCACGCTTCACGAGTCCTGAACTGCACTTCAAATTGATCACGCTAACACAGCACTACGCACAATATTTTAACGTCATTTTTTAACGTGTTACGAATTTATGATTTACAAAGCACTTCAGGATTGTAATACCCGCATCCCGAAATAAGAGACGTTTTGCGACGAAATTTAGCAGTCACAACCACAAAATATTGTTTTCTTCTGAAGAAACCTAAGCATTCATCTGGTAATCTGGTATTATGGCACTGGTGGACCATGCCATTGATGCAACCGCGTCCGGAAACAATTTTTCGACAAATGAACACAATCATACATACACCTTAGTGCATGCAAACTTTGCCGTCACCTGTCTAGATTTCACGCAATATTGATCGTACGTGTGTCCGGGATTCGGCGGCGCCGGCGAGATACGGGTTACGTCCGGTCGACAGCCTCCGGGTCACGAGCCGTTCCGGACCGGGCAGCCGAGTAGATACGTCATTAAATCACGGCACGCGGCGTTGGAACACGCTAATTGAAACTGATACTGTTACGGGTTTTCACGTTACTCTGTCGATTTCGACGTTAATTTGGGAGCGAAATGTTTTGGGATATCATTCTCGATTCATTTGTAAGTGTCGGTTTCAGATAAGGGTTGTTTAATTGCATTTCAATGGTTGCCAAGTCAATTAAAAATCCAATCAGGAGTTCTCTACTCAATTGGCAGCAAAATTAAGTAGTAATTGGGATGACCGACCCGGAATGATATCCATTTATCTCTTGGTATTGGATGTAACAAGAACGGGAGAAAGGAAATTACAATTCAATCTCATCCACATAATTTTAAAAATGTCTAAATATCACTTGATATCCGCCTGTCACTAAATAAATATGAGGGTGGAGTACCGATAGTACCGAGGGAATTGCAAATAAAATTCCATGGCACGGCGCGACAAGGGGTGGCAAAGGTCGCCATTTTAGTAAAACAGGGAGGCACAGAGTAAACACCAGTTAGCGATGGTGATGAACGGTCTAAATAATATGGTAGACGGTCATAAATTGAAAATCAGGGTACTTTACAAATTACAAAGCGTTATCGATAATCTTCAATGACGTGTGTTGGCAAGATCTCCGATTTGCAATATTAGTAAAAGTTCTGTAAACTAGGATTCGTTAACCCAATTCATGACTCAAAATGAGTTCCTGCAAAGTTATACGCTTGCAGTCGAAAGAGTTGGGAAATATGAGTGGAAACAAGATCAAAAGACTGTTATTTACACCCACAACCGTCCTCATATTTCAGGCGACATTCCGCACATTACCGGAACTCCTAAATTTCTTGAAGAGCAGAATTACCTCTCACATTTCCTGTTGCCCTGGTAAATTTATTACGGTGCAGGTCGATTTCAGCTTACTCGCGGGACCGGTTACATATTTTGTGGCCAAAATATGGTTTGTATCTCGGTGTTTTTGGGCTGCTTGTCCAAATAATCTGTTTATTTTCAGGATAGGTGTTGCAGAATTTTCTCGATTGTAAGGCACAAAATGGATCAACATTTTCATTCACAGACCAGGTTGGGATCTTTCTACGTAGGTTATATTTAGTGACGTGCTCGTGGTTGCAGCTTGAAAGCACTCGTGGGAGAATGCTGATGACATGTAAATGAATAACGTGTCGGAGATGTAACGCCTCATTATGCCTCGTGGAGGCTGCGAGGACTATTGTATTGTTGGAGGTTTTTAATTTCCAGCATTGGCTTTGTTTAAAAACTTTGAATTATTGCAGTTTGTATGTGTATGTGCGATTGAAGACTTCATTGCCAAAAGTATCTATGAGGAAACAGTTATTTTTTACAAGCTGATGCCCGTGGCCCACTTGGATGTCGGTTATTAATATACACTAAAACCTTTCTCGAGAACCACTCTATCCATTGGTGATAACAGCATGAAAATCGGTGCAGTAGTTTTTGAGTTTATCGTGAACAGACAGACAGACACGGCGGAGGACTTTGTTTTATAATATGTAGTGATAAGACCAACTTCCTGTACTTTTATTCATTTATTTGCTGCGTACATGTCAGGTCGCTGTAAAACACAATGTTGGATTGCTGTTTTCAAAGGTTCAACCATTATTTGTCACTTTTTTGTGTCTCTCATCATAAATACCCTACATCTATCAACCCTATAATATCATAACAACAAATAAACCGTACCCCGAAGAGGACATAACACGCAGTTCCTGACAAAATAGCCTAATTCAAAACTGCGTCACTTGGCGTGACATCGCATAGCATTATGGTAAAAATGAAAGGCGCAATCCTCCCCTTGTGAGGGGTGAAGACAGCCTTCCTCAAACCCTCCCGGTCTGATATAGGGGTGTGATGGACGTGGTTTAAAAGGGATTGTTTTTTATTCTGACGTGATCCTATTATGAAGTTACCAACTAAGCGTCAAAAGTGGGCTTGAATACATAATTATACATACTCACGCCTTCTTCCCATGGGGATACGCAGAAAGTACAGAACGCCACCTGCTACGATCCTTACATACTCTTTTTGCTTCGTTTACGTTTATACGCGGGTTGCGGTTGCGAGTACGCACCTGACCTTTCTGAAGCACAGTACTAATAAGGTTACTTTAGGTCCTTCTAGGACGTCCCCTCACGGTGTTTCCACTTTGTAAATACCTTTTGTTAGTTGCCTTCGCGTCGCGGGATTGAATCTTCGGTAAAATCTTCGTTTACAGATCATTTTGAGCAAAGAAGTCGCAAATGAAACTGCGAGCTTTCGAATTTGCAAAAACTCAAAAAAACATGCTCGCTGGCAGGATTATAATGTTTAATTATTTGAATATATCTTAAAAGGATATGAGTATGAGATTTACTCACAAATCCCAATAATTGGGAGTCGACATCCCTACTACGTTAACACTAAAGTCTTGATTGTTTATCTAATGGGGCGACGTTACGCACGATCGATCTAACTTCGTCTAGGGACTGATCGATGGATCAGTCTCCTAGGAGCGAACTATTTAACTAACTGTTTGTTTGTAAGACGTGATTTTTGGTCTTGCTTTTCGTAGGAAATAAAGTTTCTGATGGTTTGCGAAATATTTTTTTGAGACATCGTAACTAATATTATAAATGCGAAAGTCGGAAGAAGTGTGAAGAAGAATGCGAAAGTGAATTTGTTTGTTACGCTTTCACGCTAAAATGGCTGAATGGGTTTGGATGACATTTCGCACATGGGTAGACCTTGACCGGCTATTCATAATGGATCGCAGACGAAGTCGAGGGCAACAGATAGTTTATTTTTTTAATAATTTGTTTTTCGTAATAGTAATGAGAATTGGTACTCGTTTAAGCAAGTTTCTGACACATTAACACCTTACTTGAACCTTGGACTAAAACCTGTCAAAATACAACGCTCAAAATAAGTCAGATTTCACCAATTCGTGTCGCAGTATGCTTATGAAAAACGATGGTCCTTCGGTACAAGTTACAATAAATATTACAAGGGTGAGGCGAAGCAAAAAGAAACTTTCTACGTATCTCTTCAAGGGACCCCAATAAAAACGACCCGCAAGTCACGCATTCACAACCTCTTTTTCACGGAAATAGAACCTAATTTCCACCACATAAGGTTAAAATTAAAACATCCATGTAGGTATGTGACACCATGTATAAATTACATACACCGCAACGGGGTACTTCGCATGCAATTTCCATGGCGGGAGCATTTCCTATTGGAAAGGGGACCAACGCAGTTTATGGCGGTTTTACGTCATCTAGCTTTATGTCCTTGTTATAGTTATAAATGACGTCATAAATATTACGTCGTAAAATTATTGTAATTTGAATCGTTTTTATGGTAAGCTAATAGGCAGTTTCCAATTGGATTTTATGTTTTGTCTTTTATTTATGTGGCAATGATCAATTATTTGATAGCGTCATTTCATTATTAATATTGCTAAGAGGACATTTATATCTAGTGACATATTGATTGTGGTTCTTCAAAACAAATGCGATTTCATGCTACTGCTAACACATTTACAGTATAAATTGCAGTAACAGAGGAGCGTAGGTTTTAGAGATAATTTTATTACAAAAGGTAGAGAGACTTGAAAGATATGTAATTACTCTTTGTATGTTATGTTCCTCACAGAGGAAAGCACTTAAGCAGAAATGTACCGAAGAATCTACTAAAGTAGTTTATACGTGGAGGCCCATTAACAAAGAGTTTGTTTGTTAAAAAAAAAAGCCACACATGCAAACGTGTAGGTTAATGTAGTAGTGTTCGAGGTTTAATTAATATAAAAATTCTCGGAATAAACACATGACATCGAGTCGTTCCTTGTCACGACATTTTAATTTAACCATAACCCTTCATCTACATTTCATTTTGTCAGTCGCCATTAAAATAATTAAAAGTATTACATGCTCCTAATGTTTTAGAAGGAAAAGTTTGTAGTATTGCTAAACGTGTAAGCAACAAAAATTAGATTGGTGCCGTCAGACTCATACAGTCTGACGATGATTGCATGTTAAAAAAGAAACCCTCAAAACCAGATTGTATCGCCATCAAGTATCTCTGTTCCTCTGTAACCAATGACACACAGCTTCCAAACACAATTTCATCCATGATTACCTCCAATCACCTATTCCATGTGTCACCACATTACCTAGTTACCTGTATAACGTCATCATGATGAAGTCACCTGGTCTAGATGACCAAGCCGGTCTAAAAGTACCACAGCATCAGTTTACCTGAAACAAACACAATAAAGTCATTAGTTAGATGATCGTGATTGCAAATGACTAATGCGCACGCGACGGTGAGAGAAACTGTTTATTATTAGATTGGTAAATTACTTGATAAGTCAATTAATTACAGCTTTAGGTGTCAGAATATTGTAGGCTAGATGTCAGGTGTCAGAATATTGTAGTCTAGTTCAGGATTGGCCCTATCTTGTAGATAGGGCCGCTATACGCCCTACCAGAAATTAATAATTGAACAGAGTTTTTATGAAAACATCTGCCAGAAAGAACTGGAATGTATCTGGATCATGTAGGAAGCCAAAAAGCCTGCTAATATTAGGGGTCACCTACTAAATACCGCCACCAAATAAATATGGGATACAACTATAAAAACTCTTACACATAAATAGGGTACATAAACTCTGAAAACATAACACTCCTTTTTTGGGCGGTCGCCCGTCGTGTCAGGAAATGAAGGCTTCATCATTTATATAGCAGCAAGTGTAACTAGATAGCACTATTGACTTCATTATAATAACTCATTAGATTGGACTCGATGTTTCTTTCAGGGTTAAAATATCGAGTTCTCAGACTAGGTACGTAATTTATGTGATCGTGATAGGTCAAATAAAAGAGACTGATAGTGAATAACATTCATAAATTACACGTTTCAGACGTTTAAGACTATTTTTCATTAGACGTGTTTCTCGTTTACTTTGGAGCGAGAATCTTCCTCCATAATCACCTGACTTTATGCGCAGGACGGCGACCGTTGCCATCCGCCTGGCACAATAATTTAGACTTCTTATGACACGCGTAGGAAGTGTGGATATGTAGCATAATTGTCACTTATCGTTATTAAAGTGAATTAGATTCGTTGCAACAAATGTAAGATGTTATAGACCTCGCCTCAAAGGACCAAATCGAAACTTACGATATCGATGTCAAAGTAATTTATATGTATGAGCTGCGAAGGATATCTTAGTTACCTATAAATCCTACCCTTTTCTTTGACCCATGTAAGATGGAAAAATTATATCATCCCCTATCGGGATCAATCACAACCTACATTTTCTGTAAAATCGTGAGGCAGACGGGTATAATTTTGACTGAAAAAAACGAAATACTACGAAAAATCGCAGAAGCTGTCTGACTTCTATACATATTATAAATTAAAGTCGTTTTCGTCTGTCTGTGTAACCGCGTTATTCTTCTAAACTACGCAACGATTTTGACGCGGTTTTCACCATCACTTAGAGAATCTATTTCGAAAGGTTTATGTATAATACATTCATATTAAACTTATATTATTAAAGAAATCTCGACGTTTAGTCAAGTCGTAAGAACCGTGCGAACTGTGCGGGCGCTTGGTAGTTTAAAATAAACCACAAAATTCTTCTCTAAATATGAATCCGAAAGTTTCCGGAACAGAAATTTATAGGGCACCCAACATAGCTATAATAAACGCAATCTCCTGGACACAGCTATATGAAACAGAGGTAATGTTTACTCCTCGTGTTTCCGCCAAAGACGTGCAGCTTTCTCGGAAAATTTTCACCAGACCATACAGTATGCACGTCCCGATGGAATTGTACTCGTAAAGGGTAAACAATGCAAGGGTCGTTGATACGAACTTGTGGAGTGAAGGGGCTGAGTGGGCAAACAGTCTCAATCTTCTAACAAGCCTTTTTGTTTCAGATAACTGCAGAACTGAAGACGATGTCGAGGATAGAGCGAAGTGGAAGAGACAGACCAGGACGGCTGACCTCACCACCATGCGGGATATATAGCCAGGAAGAAAGAGAGAGAGACCTTAGCTGATTAGCAAAACCTTATCAGTTGGCCAGTAATACTGTTACCTCTCACTGCATTGGAGAACCTGGTAGAGAAATTGGTTGCTCAATTAGAGCCTTGTTGCCAGGGACCTTACTGACTTGCTGCTGGCCAGACATCAGCTATTCCCATAATTACGTGATACGAGAGAAGGAGACTGACCTCTTGCGATCACAACTCTTAATTTGATTTACAGCTGTCTTTCGCCTGTGAATGTTTCGCTAATCTTATCCCTTACACCCAACACAAACTTCATATCTTCATCGCAGCATGTTCACTCCTAATATAATATTAAATAACGTCCGGAACATGCGGCTTTCTCGGATATTTCACCAGGCTGTCTCGACTATGGCGTAAACACAGACGGTCCACAACAGAAAAGATTTACTTGAGTCATATCGACATGTTTGTTTCTGTAAGTTTATAGAACTGCAGTGAAGACATGTTATGTTTGTCGGTATGGTTGTAAATTCTGGTTGATGGCTTGTAGATACATATTTTTTTGAGATATATCGGAAACAAATTGTTTTGCCAGAAGTCTCATGGTATTTCTGCAATCCCACTGTTTCATTCGACGCGAATCTATTCGCTTTCCAAATCCATGTTTACTGCTATTCGTGTGTGAAAATTGTTTCTGCGAGAAAGCGTCCTGCATACCGTGTCTCGATTGCATACCTTGCTCAAGCCAAAACAATCACGATCCCCAGCTCAAATATCTCCCACTGTTCAGTTATCACCCTTTAGTACTTCAAAATCTCAGTACAAACAAACTGAAACGTTTCTGACACCGGTACATTAATCAAGTCGAGATAATATCGTTAGTGCGATCACGCAGACTCTAATTGGGGTCAACAGTCCGCTATCGGGGCGGTGACTCATCGCTACGATAGACGCCGAGGGTTAAAGGGTTCAAGCATCCATCGAATGTGTTTAAAGCCTAAGAAAGATTGTATATACAATTATACATAGAGTCAGACAACCTAGATCTTAGGTAGGTTACGACTTCTTTTTCTCCGAACAGACAAACATAGATCCTAAGGCTGGCAAGACTTGTTTTTCTCTTTGATGTAAAAGGAAACTGGGTTATTCTTGACGACGATGAGAAAAACGAGCGATGAATATTTTAAGTAAGTATGTCAATTTAGACAATTGAATGTTGAGTGGGCTATTAATATTTGATGAATAAATTAAATGAAGGTGATTATTATGCCAAAATTCGCTTACAAGCAAGGCGGTTAATAATATAATTGTATCTGTTTATTAGAAGGACCAAATACAGCAGTGGTCCTTGGGGCTCTGAAATAACATGGAGATTTAAATAATGCAACACAATTTGCAACAGCAGTTCCACGTTCCACGCATCACTCCTCGAGATGGATTCACTATAGTATAGTATAGTATTCGCAGGAGATACATTCCCATTTATTATTCATACCGGGTTGCAAATTGAATTGTATCATTGATACTGTAGCCTTGAGGTCAATCAATAGCAAAAGGAGGATCAAAGTTAGTGATCATTGTAATAAGTATCAACCGGTTTTTCTTTAGATAGTAAAGTTCCATTTTTTTTATTTTTGTGAATGACTGATTTTCCCAAAAATTTATTGAAACAATGCTATGCCTAGGAAAGCAGTGAGCAGTGATATGATGTTAACATATTTATGGGAGATAAACATACTGCGCAGACCTCAAACAAATTGGGACAAGGGTGGATAAAAAGAAAGAAAGAAAGAAAAATAAGTTTATTGGTCACAGAAACACGAGCATAGAAAAAGATTATCCTACGGAATCTCGGCTTCATTGACTAGTAAACTGAAGAAAACGAAACAATTCTCAATTCATAAAAAAGTATTATCTGATAAAAATCAAAGTAATTTTGATCGGCTACGTGCCTATCAAACGCTATCAACAAATCCAAACGATAAAGACAGCGAAGCATTTCTCCACTTTCATAAATACTCGGAACACTATCTACAGTACTTAGCTCAGGAATACCTCGATTGTAGCTGAATCTCCAATGCATCTGTGCATTTGATAAGATCAGTCTTGGCTTTATCATTTATGCGGTAAGCTACCATCGAGAATGCATAGTCGTTGGTTGAAACGTTTGTGTGTTACGTAAATAAATATGACAGGAATAGTTTGTATCGAAATATTGTCAACTATTGTTATATACTTGTCAGTGCTCAATTTTACAATCCTAACTATATAGATAGACATTTTTGCATGTGTCCCTATAGGTTCAAAAGTCTTATACTTAAGGAGCTTTCTTGTTTGTCATTATCTTAGAGTATTTTTCTTATTTGTGCCATTTCTTGAGTATTATTATGCATACATATATATTACATATATCATGTATACATTACATTGTGTATTATATACGTCTTAAGTATGAAAGTTAGTTAGTAAAAAAAAAAAAAAACACATTAGCCTAGCGATTATTTTAACTATATTGTATCCTATCGATAATCTGTGAACAGCGTTGTGGGCTGCAATATTGTCTATATGTTTGTAATTCTTGTTTCTATGTTTTATATTGTGGCTGTTTGTGTTCCTCTTGAATAAAAATAAAATAAAACTAATATTATAAATGCAAAAATGAGTTTGTTTGTTTATTTGTTTGTTACGCTTTCACGCTAAAATGGCTGAACCGGTTTAGATGAAATCTGGTATATGGGTAGACCATGACCTGGAATAGGACATAGGATAATTTTCATCCCGATATTCCCACGAGATCGAGACTTACGCGGGTGAAACCGCGGGGCGCAGCTAGTACTAAATAAATACAATTTGTTTGAGAAGAAACAAAAGTTAACAAATGACAGAATAACAAACTCAAACTACAAAGTACTTACCTACTTCGGTGTTATGTGGTACACGGTATTATGTGGTAATGATACATAATTTTTATTCTGAATATTGGGTTTATCAAACACTTTTACACGTCCTTCCTTCCTCCAGTTCTTTTCAAAATGTTAGGTACCTACCTACCTATTTGTTGTGTTGTGGTTGTCTGTGTGTGACTAAAGCCCACAAAATAAGTTCTATTACTAACCCACATTTTCCTGCAATGCTATCAGTAACATTTACCATTACAATGCTGCGACCTTCGGTGCATGATGGCGGTGACGAATGCACGTGAAGTCATCTCGGTATTGTGTACCAATTGGTCCTTTGTGGCGGTAGTTTAGTACTATTGTCGCGCCCGATGGATGGGCCATAGTTGGCTTATTAAAGGTCAGTTGCCAATTTAAATTGGGGAGATATGATACCTTTAAACGTGGAGCAGATTTTTTACTATATTGAGTTAAAACATTAGTTTGATGCGGAGGAATAAGGAATATGTCGTGAGGAAAGTTTTGAGTATGATTGTGTGGAAGACCAAAAAAAAAATGGACGGACTGTGTGATATGGCTAGCAAGGAACGACTACCGAGATGATGACAAACAGAGAAGTAAACACGGAAGAAAAAGACATGTTGTGCAGAACCCAAATAAATTGGAATAAGGGTAGGGGAATGATGATTGAGTTAAATTGCTTAAGGTTTGTTTAGCCAAAACGCATTTTCGTGATTCAAATCTCTGACGCGCAACCCCACCACAATAAAATAAAACAAAACAATCACGAATTCGCCTATTTACCGAAAGAATCTATTGGACAGTCGCTCGACTGGCATTACTGGCAGTGATCTAAACACGCAAACAAAGCTGAAATAATCGACATTGTTGCCAAAACTCACGCGCACAGCGCGCAGCGGAACGATACGCATTTTTCTTTTTGTTGCGTCAGTTGAGAGATTTTCAAGCAAATTAAAAGACGAAATCTATTGTTAACGTTAATAACAAAGGGACTAGCTTAAAAAAAATGCTTGTTGTTGATTTTCTTTTGCAAGTAGTAAAAGCGACAATACTGCAACGGTTAAGTAGGTACCGGAATGGAAAACGAATATTTGCTTGTTTGAGATCCACTTCTGCCGTGAAACCATTCCTAAAATCAGTTTCTAAAGATTAATAAATTGTAATGGAAAAGTCAACGTCAAATAATTTATTTCAAAAGCTGATGCTCGCCGCTTCGCCCGCTTGACAAATTATATACTAAAACCTCGAGAACCACTCTATCCATTGGTGAAAACAGCATGAAAATCGGAGTAGTAGTTTTTGAGTTTATCGCGAACAGACAGACAGACAGACGCGGCGGAGGACTTTTTTTTTATAATATGTAGTCTGTAGTGATATACTAAAACCTTCCTCGAAAACCACTCTATTAGTGAAAACAGCATGAAAATCGGTGCAGTAGTTTTTGAGTTTATCGCGAACAGACAAACAGACAGACGCAGCGGAGGACATTGTTTTATAATATGTAGTGATAGTGATAGGCACTTATTTATGGCACTTTTGAACGTCAAAATGTACAAGAGAATAGAATTGATTCTAGTCGCTAAAAGGTTGTTTTGTATGGAGAAGAATGGGCAAGGAACTCCACAGAACATAGTTCATTACTTGGTTAGATATTTTCAAGGACAGAAGTGATAAATGATATTTATTTTTGTAAATTGGTTTATTAAAAAAAAGGTGAAGTGTCCTTTAAAAATAAACATGACACACTGCATGATGCATCATCATCAGACAATTGACAAATAGATCCTGACGTAGGTGTCAAAGTATTCATAATTTTCTCACTACTATAAACTATTTACTACTCGAATAGTAAATAGTTTTTCTAAGAATGCTTGTTCATGTAAACATAAACGTTCAGCTCACGCTTGACCGGTTTTCCTTACAGCGGTGACGCGACCACGACCTTGTAAACTTTAAAATTGTTGGACCATAAACAGTGATTTCCCCGACTACCCTAAGTCGGGGAAATATTAGAAAATTGATTAAAATCTTTACGCTAAGTACAAAGACTTGTAAGTGCAGGCTTGTAGGTTGTGTTATTTGATCAAACAGGCTGATTCAAACAGTTTCATCAAATTGGCATGAATGTGTGTGGAAAAATTTGATAAGTAACCCCATCAATTTGTAACTCACCGTCGACTTGAGTAAGGTAGAACAACGAGAGTTCTGGGTGGTATCTTTAAAATTCATCTACCGTTGATCATTCATTGAAACAGGGATTAGGAAGTACACATACAGTACAGTATAAACAGTGAATTAATAATGTATGCAAACGGGGATCAACTGATGAATTAACTTTTAAAACGGTGCTGGCTATTTAAATAGAAACTTTCAATGAAATTGAAATCACTTGAGATACGTGGACGGAGATGCTAAATCCCTGCTTGAGCCTTGCATTTAATGATATCTTCGCAATCGATTCGTTTGCAGCTGAATACCAGTATTTTACATGTAGCGACTACTTGTCTGATCTCCACAACCCAGTTACTGGGTAACACGATACCTATTGGTAAAACTGGTTGTCAAACTTTTGGCCTTTTGACTACCGTAACGACTGTCAAAGATCTTCGAATGCGTGCTTTTCGAGGCACTGAGGGGTCTCAATATGTAATGGGTGGTCACCCATCCACAAACCAAACAAACCGACCGCGGCAAGCGTAGCTTAACCTTAGATTAACACGTGCGGCTGTTATTCCTTGACCACGAGAACACCACCCTTTACTTATAACATAATCCAATACTTTTTATTAACTTAAATAAGGCTAAGATAACCATAACATTATGGTTCACATACATAAACATTAAATGTATTGATAGGTCGCCTGACAGGTGGGGATCATTACCGCCATTCTTAGCGCACATTACCTATACGCGACTGTTTCTATATTATCATATCATTTCCTCTCTACGATTGCCTTCACCACTTGTACACACATAAATATTAATTATTGGTACTTGTATTTCGTTCGTGTTTCGCAAGCACTGAGCTGAGTTCGATTCCCAGATCGGGCAGAGTGTTACTGGGTTTTTCCATCTGGAAATTCTCAGTAGCAGCCCGAAGTCTAGATTTGTGGTCGGATGATGGCAATAGGCTCGCCCCCTATTACATGAACTGGCGAAATGCCGGTGTACTATGGATACAGGCGTGATGTTATGCAATGTGTATTTATAGGCAAAAATTATATGAATTCTAGTTCTGTTCCAACATCAGTTAACGGTTTATGAAAGGAAAGCGAAAAAGCTGGCCCTTTGCTCGAAGGACCAAAATTTCCGGAAGGACCAAAATGAATTGCATAACAGAGTACCAATTTAAAACTTATACAAGCTGCGTTCACGTTCTAAGATATTTAAAAACACATTTCAAAACAATAACGCCATCGTTTCTTAGACGTTCATTACAATAACAACTATCACCTCAATTCTTCGTAAATGGCAGAACGAATCATGCAAAAAAAAACATGAAAGTTACATCACAGATCGTACAGACAGACGAGCTGTCTCATTGTTAGCTTAGAGAAAGGGTGTCCAAATAATTGGCCTAGTATGTGAGCTAAAAATAAGAGAACGGAGTACAATCGTTTACGTAGCGCCAGTGACTTGGCAGACGGTGATCGGGGACAAAGCAATGTATAATGTAAGTACTGAATTCCGACATACTTTGTCTTTGCATGAACTGTCTAACACACACTGTAGCTGTTGTGGCTTTATTGTTGTCTCGATGAATGAATCTATCGGTATTCTCATTCATCAGCTTTCATTGGTTTAACTCGAGTGGACGAGTAACAGACGTTTATTATGTAAATTATGTAATACAACAGGGTTGAGATGACTTAAATCAATTGAAGAGAAACCAGCCAAAAATGTCAATACAACAAGATGTTGATGGAAGAAAAAGTTCGATTTAAATATAAAAAAAACCCTGTTATACAATTTTATTATACCAAACGAGAGCCACAAAGTCTGTATTGTTTAACGGCTCGAAGGACCGCAATGACCAATAACATAAAAGGTAATTAACATTACCTTTTAGGGTAATCAGGGCCCTGCGGTCTCTATTATGACCACAGATACGGATCTCTTTCACCTCAAAAAAAAATCACATCGTCGACTGAACGGATTTGGATGAAATTTGGCACACCGATATCGATAGTGTTTATAACCTGGATTAACGCATAGGGTACTTTTTAATCCCAGTAGAACGTTACCGTGGGATATTTTCCGACATCCAGGCGGGCGAAGTCGCTTATAAAAGAGTTTCATAATCAACTGACGTCATTTTCCTGCTGGTCACTGTATTTATATCTGCCCTGCGGCCATTACTGTGGAATGCGCGCCATCTGGTGTTTTGTTTGTAGGGCAACACGCCACTTTACATTGAATGGAGGAGGTATTTGAATGATGCCTGCCTAGCACAGCATGAAATTGAAGAAAATTAGGATTGGCATGACCTGGATCCAAGTTAAGGAGATGCGAAGACACGCTTGGGTCAGGGTCAATGCATGCGGTGCATCCGGCCGCTTACTGATTCGAAAGACCACCAGATAGATTTATCATTCAATTTTTCGTAAAGAACTTTACATAAATGAGAACTCTACTATTTGCAGAATAGGCGTTCAGCCGAATAGGCTGGCCCTGTGGTCTGAACTGAGGACCATCTTTTGTCTTTTTAAGCACCTAGGATAGTAAACCGTTTCTATTTTCCTTTCAATTTATGATTCTGTCCCTTTAATTTTCTTTTGATTAAATAATAACGTGTCCCTATCTCCAAGAATAGATTTCAGTGACTTATCAGTCTTTATCGTCAAATTCTTCACTACCAAATCCATTTTAAAACGAAAGTCACCGATAAGATATGTAATGGCACTCCCAATATTATTGGGTCACTGTGTTCTTAAGAAACATGGCTGTAATCAGTTAGCTACCTTACAACCAATGGACTATTTTAAATCTTGTAAAACTCTAAACTTTATATACATACACCTTTTTGCAGTATTAGATTAACATAACAGTCTGTCTGCTTAGCAGTACGGCTATGCTGCTGGGGAGTTTGTTGCGCCACTTCTTCTTCCCAGCTCAAGCAGTGGGAAGTGGTGTAGGGACGTTTGAGGACTGTCTTATGTTTTTTGTTCAAAAAGTGCTGATTCTCAGCCTAATTTGAGTAAATGACTTTAAATTTTTGAAACGAAGAGAAAAGCCTCACGAACTAAGGACCAATTATTTTTAACATGATATGGTGGCTATAAGGTTGAAAAAACACATTTTATCAAGTTGGACCGACTGATTGATTATCCTTGTTTTATTGCAATACCTGCTGACTGATTTTAAGCAAAAATTTAGTATTCCGGCCAACTTTAAATCTTTAAAATCATTTTCTATATTTCGTGACAGCCGGACATAACACCGAATTACATTTATGAATTTATCCTTATTCGACCTCCGTAGTGCCTACTGCACGTAAGATTACTATGCAGGAATGCCAACATTCGCGTGTGTACAGGAAATGACGCTATGCTTATGATGTGAGGACGTGGCGTGAGGATATTTCGTAATGTGTATTGCACGATATCAAGTTATATTTTATTAATTTTAATACTACATCAATTTTATACATCGTTATGATTTTTAACGGTTGAGCAAAGTTAGTGATGCGGAAAATGCATTTAATGAGACTGAAGTTGCATCAAACAAAAATTCTATTGGGCACGTCTTGGCAACCTGTGCATTGATAAAATAGTATGTAGGAATTCGTTAGCAAGACATTGTTTTGGCATCACCAAGGACCATTCATTGTTGTTGTTTAAGGAGGAGGCCCATGATCAGCAGTAGACATTTACGTTTGGAGAACCATGTTATGAACCATGGGCTAGACCAAAATGACATGATAAGAATTGGTCCGACACGATTTTACCGGTTTACAGGCTGTTCCAACAGTATCAGGTATTTTTTAAATGGATAAATCCCTAGCTAGATGATCCACTTTTATTTTCACGAACATTTATTTGTAGTGTTAACAGCTATTATACTTTTTGATTCGGAAAAAACCCGCCCTAGCTGGTCATCAAATTTCACCTCTTTTATTTTCATTTTGTTTCATCAGCGACTCATCGACACATTGATAATAACGGGCTGAGCCCATATCTCTAAAATAGATTAACTATAAATTGTTATTATATAAATAAACATGTGTTACATTACTCGTTATATTTAAACTCTGCGGTTGTAGTTAATCATTAGGTACCTATTTGTATTGTTATTTAGTTGCGGTAACCACGAAGGCCGGCTTGTTTGGTTTAACAATTGCTAAATGTTTAATTAGTACCTAGTATCGAGTTTTGACAGCAAAAAGCTGGTGAAATTCGTAGTACAACCGGCGTATGTGTATGACCAGATGTACGAACGTAAACGGAGCAAAAGGAGTATGTCAGGATCGTAGCAGGTGGCGTTCGGTAGTTTCTGCCTAACCCACATGGGAAGAAGGCGTGCCGCGTGAGTTTATGTTTAATGGAATAGTTGAGGTTGTAGTGTTATCAACTCCCACGAATTCATCGAGAATTTCATTTCAGAACGTATAAAAGGACTAAACCAAACTACAACTATATATTTTGGTCCTTATGATACATTTGGCGCTGGCATTTTTAAACGAAGTTTCATTTTTTGACTGCCTCGTTGGTCTACATGACGTCCTGGGTTCGATTCCCTGGTCGTGAGAAGTGTTATTGGGTTTTTCCTGGAGCATCTCAGTAGCAGCCCGGAGTCTGGATTTGTGCCCGGTATATGGCAATATGCTTGCTCCCTGTTACATGGGACTTATAACTGACGAAATGTGGGTTTACTACACCCTTCGTGAAATACAGGCGTCATGTGATGATGACTGTCCTCCTTATCTATTAACACTGTTATTTGAAAATATTGTAAGACCAATTATTATTTAAAAGGTGGTGTGGTGGAAACTACCAATTGGAACCGTGCACCTAGCTTCTGACGTTTCATAAGTGCCAAGTAGGTGTATGTTTTTTTTTTAAATGCTTTATTTCTTGTTGCATACGCATGCATCATAATAACAGTCACTTATGATGGACATATAAGAACTGCACACTACAATCGCTACTCAATCGCCTGGTCTACGATAGAACAATAGAGCTAGAAACTCGTGAGATCAATCAACGTAGTCTCCAATTGACTGTAGTAATGCCCTAGCTTGAGTGATCTCGTTGATTCATTCAAGAGGAAGATTGATCAAAAGAAGCCGCTTTACGTTTAATTACTATTTTATGAACGAGGCGTTTTTGGGACAGAAAGGAATGGACATGGCAGATGCTTCCACACTGGCATTCAAATACGTAAGTAGTTTCACTTGTTAAGTTGTTTAGTAAGCTAAGACCTGTAGGCTAATTTTGAATAACTTCGTCTTGGCCTTTCAAATTGACACTTGAAAGGTCAACACGATGCATTCTTAACGGTTACTGACTAATGGCCGATTCCTATAATTTACGGACCGTTATTGGTTAAAATTACTCCTGTATCTTTACCAATAATGAATCAAAACCCTCATAGTTTTATATAGTAGACCCTTCCATATGGAAGTAGCTATCACAGGTAAAATTAGCTTACGAATCTATTTAACCGACTTCTTCAAAAAGGAGGAGGTTCTCAATTCGTCTGTATGTTTTTTTTTTTTTTTGTATGTTTGTTACGCGATTACTCCGCCAATTATGAATCGATTTTGATGATTCTTTTTTTTTTGGTAGGTCATGCTTCCGAGGTGGCCCCATATAAATTTTATTAACTTTGCTTGCATAATTTTTGAGTTAGCTTCAATATTACGTATTTTTCCCACTTAGTTTATCTAGACGATATCCTGTTTGACTCCTTCACTGTTATTGACATAGCAGGTAGTGGTATTCGGATTTGTGTGGGGTAGGTACCACAACTAAAAAGTGAAAAATAAAAACTTTTTACAAAAAAAAAAACAACCGACTTCCAAAAAGAAACACAAAAAAAGTGAAAAATTACTTTAATTTCGGAAGTCGGTGGCAAAAAACGGAAATTGAAAAGCAAAGACACCGACTTCCGAATTTTTTTTATATGTCCAGTTTGGCAATAAAAATGTGCTACCATTAGTACGCAAAACGATTCGTTTTTGTTTATACGAACCGAGCATTACTGGTACCGTCTTGTTCGGGCACATAATAATATCGGTGTTCAATAGCGACTCATACAGCAGAATTTTCAACATCAAATGTTGTTTTAATTAGTTTTATTTCTTTTAACTAATAACCAGCCAAGGCGTGTATGACCAGATGAATGAATGTAAACGAAGATAAAGGAATCCTAAGAATCGTAGCAGGTAGCGTTTTATAGTTTCTGCCTACCCCAAAGGCAAAAGGTGGAGTTTCTTGCCGGCTCTTCTCCATAGGAAACGACCAATTGGAACCGTGCACCTAGCTTCTGACGTTTCATAAGTGCCCATGTAGGTTTATGTGAAATAAAATATTTTGATTTGATTTGATTTGAAAAGGCGTGAGTTTATGTATGTGTGTATGTTACTTTTTAATATTATGGCTGACAAACATACCACCCATCACAGTCACAAAGCTCTCAGCACACTGACAAGCACATATATTCAAATTGATTACCACCACAATGGGTAATTCATATACACGCCTTATCGGGGCACACAGCGTGGAATATGAACTACGATAATATTATAATGTGATTTTATTTTATTATGTCTGTCCGGATGAATGTGAGTGAATAACTACTGTTTGATATTATGAGCGTTTATTGACCGCTAAATGATTTCCATGTTACATTTTTTGAAGAGAAAAATTCTGCGCTCTTTCTGATAAGTGAACGAAACTGAACAGTCACACTTGGGTCGGTGACGGTGAATCGGGTATACTCGGCTCCAGTCGGTTGACGACGGTGAATCGGGTGTACTCGGCTCCACTCGTCATCAGCTGTCATAATATAATTTTTCATTTGAAAATCTATCTTTTCACTTCTATCATTCATGAGGTCATTAGCACACACCCTCTATTTTCTTCTGCCTATAAGTGATCGTTTGTTCAGAAAAAAAAACCACACGTCAGCTCTTTCTTTCCTATTATAAAATGTTCCCAGCATAGTTTTCTCATATACAAACATATACATATATGTATAAACACCCACATGTTTCAGACGGTGCGAGGTCCTACACATTGCAATATTTTTTTTAATATTCCTACTGGAGGGACACTATACACATTTTTGAACGGTTAAAGAACCAGGGAAAAGCATTGTAACTAGAGAGACCACCGCTGACCTCGCCAAACCTACTTCTGGTTACCACCCCCAAAAACATTATAGGCTAAGGGGAGTGTATTTTTAGCCGAAAAAGAGTTCACTGAACTGCGAAATTAACTTTCATAATGTGCCACAGTGTCGGAACAGCAAACAAGACTTGGCAGCAGACACGCATTTCGTTCTATCTACCAAACAAAGAGGGTGTGTGTGTTTTTGACCACACGATAGTAAAAACTTGGGATTAGAGTCGAGTATACGCAATTCAGCGACGAGTATAGGCGATGCAGCTTCACCGACCGACTGGAGCCGAGTATACCCGATTCAGCGTCACCTACCCGAGAGCGAAGGCTCAGTTTCGTTCACTGTTAAAAAAATGCGCAATGTGCGCCCAAAGAAGAAACCTGCAATCTTCAACATATCTCTAGAGATTATCGATAAATTACCAACACATAGCTGCCATTCTAGAATGCATCAAGAACCTGCCACTCATTAAAGATCCGTCAACTTATACGTTATAATAAACCGCCATGTATGGCCATACATCCACATTATACTGTCCACATGTCCACACGCAAAAAATAAGCGAAATTCCTTTTAAAAGTTGCCATTCAAAATGTTAATATGCGACCAAATTGAAAACGTGTTTGGTGGCTTTAGGGAGTTCCATGCTGTGTCATTTCATCTAAAGAATATGGCACCTTTTCTCTTGCTATCAGTTTTTACGCCAATTTAAATATTATAGGTAGATAGGAGGGCCAAAGCATTGTATTGTTGGCTTAATTAAAACATTTTACACCTATTCGATATAAGCAAGCGTGATGACTAATTACAATAATGACGGGTATTTATCTGGGTCTTCGCCGGACCAAAGGACCATTTTTATTATTGGATATTGACAGTCCAATCTGGTGACGTAAGATAATACCCAAAGCATGTCTTAAATCGGCTGGGTTATAGGATTGTGACCAACACGGTGACATCACGCCATTAAATATACGGGGCACGGGCTGAGACCGGTTTCGTTTTTTATAGTTACGTACCAAGAGCGTTTGCAGGCAATGGATCGAAAAGGCAAAGATTTTGATGTCGAGAGATAAACACATAGTTTTATCGTAAAAAGTTTTGCAATTTCGCAATTTAGCGTAGTGAAAATTATTTGCAAAGACCGAAAAGCAGTTATTTGCGCAACAGCTGTAAAAGAAGATCATTAAAATAAATCAATGGTCCTTCAATAGTGTCAAGTCAAGAGTCATCCAATTATAATGATAGTTGATCAGAAATGTGATTCTTTCAATCACTGATTGGAAGCAATTTGTCATCTGTCACACTAATTGACCTATATTGTGCTCGTTAACTAGAAAATTAATAATGCATTCTATTGTTTGACTAGCGCTGATAAGCATCGTTTTATGTTACGCGTACCACCGCATTGGAAAAGGCAGAAGGACCCAACGTAAGGTTTCAAGAGCCATTATCGATTCTGATACGAAGTTTACTTCCCCCATATAAGACATGGAACCATCGTTCCTAAGAATGGAAAAATCTTAACCAGAAAAGAAATTGTCCGTAAATGGCCCTAAAAATAATTGAATTCTTAAGTGGAGACATTTGCAGAAAGACTGTCCACGTGACAAGAACGTGAATAAGTGCAGGACCGGTTGCCACTGATGAGACTAGATCAGCTACACATTGGAGATGTGGCGCTGCTAACAGGATATGCACACTTTGAGAAAAAAAAGAACATGCTCTGAAATGCAAGCGTACAAGAACTGTTTTATCTAGCCAAACAAAAGGATATCAGAAGACCAAGCCACATTTAGTTACAGAGGCTAGACAGCGCTAGAAGAACGACTACAAAATAATCATCTATACTACCGGTAGGTACTAGGCTAAATCTTTTCCTAAAGTGTCCAAAAGATTAGAATTTCCTCTTTTCACCCTTCACGAGCCTACACAAAGCCACGAAACGTAACGAAGTCAAGTCTGAGAGCTCCCTAACTCTCAGCTATCTAGTTATATCGGCGAAGCCAATCTCTAACGGTGCTAGCTTTTAACGCGGACGCTAAATTGCCGATATTAGAAAGTCTAGAATGGATGAAAAAATTGATTTACAATTTATTCGATAGATTATTTTACCGATAATATCAATATTCTGATAAAAGTTCATAACTTTTGTTTAATTAAAGTGGCTGATGAGATTTAGGAGATAGTTCGTTAAAGTTCTTTGAAAAGGATCTTAATTCGGTATGCGACTGCGCAAGATCAGTTTACCAGATAAAATTACAGGTTCGGAATGTTTGTGCATTCGTGTGGAGAATTTTAACCTCAGGTATTTTTGGCTACTAGGATAGTAAATCATTGCAAAAAAAAAGGCAGTGTAAAGTTGTTGTTGATTACTTCGTGTCAAGACTGCTAAAGTCACATTGTGACAGTTGGGTAAACAGTACTGATGCCAGAATAACGCCCACGACTGGACGTTTCGACCAAATTGTTCATCACAACAAACACGTCGAGATTATTATGAGATAATTAACTCTATCGCCAGTTCGTCGAACTTGGCGCGGCGATATCACGCCCGCATCCGGCAAGAACCGGTAGGGTCCTTACTTGGCGATATAGCATGCGTTGTAGGAAGTACATGCCTCTAATAACGCTGATAGGTCATTACCATCACAGAAGATAATTTGTAACTCATCACACTAGAAACCTGATATTCGACGAGCATAGTTCCTTGGAAGACTTAATCAGACAGGGTTTTGGAAACATCAAACCAATTTCGACGTTTACTAGATTATTCTTATGAGTGTGAAAGATCAGCGCCGCTTAACATAGCAACAACAATGAGCAATCTATGCAAAATCAATGCGGGGCATAGCTACAAGTTTGGAAGGAAATAAATCTAAAACAAGAACCACATACGACTATAGAAGTTAATATAAAACAAACATCAATCCTAGCTTTATATTTTATCAAGCAGTCAGACAGCTTAGTAATTTACTATACGCTAAAGTTAAACAATGTCAAGGCGACACTGAGTACTTTTATCGACATGCACTAAGTGCAGTACGCCTTGGTCGTGACCAGACAGAAAACTGTTAGGAGACCGTAAAACTAGCCGCATACGTCCACGGTACACCTACACGCTACATGGTCTGAAGTCCTGGTGCTCGTAAATAACATTTTACTAACGTGGTCTTTGCATGTTAAATAATTTATTAGTGAAGGCTGTAAAAATAATTCTTTAGCATGCCAGCGAGTGGAATTATTTTCCAGAAGGTTTTTAGGGAAAATAAAAACAAAACCACACACAAATAGAATTGTTTTTGGATTGAAAAAAATGTGTTATACCTACTGCAGTAACAGTACGTTGCAAAGTGACGTCACTGCATGAGGTAACCACTTCAAAATATGAAGTCGTTAACGAAATCATTACTTTTTAAAGTTACACCCTTACACGATGAAGTCTTAAATATTGAAGACTAGCTCCTGCCCGAGACTTCTTCCGCATCAAACTTCTTGTTTTAACATAAACCATATCCTCAATAAGCCAGGTCGGTAACTACATTACGTGGCACCTAATGATGCCCGATGCAAGCTGCAGTGACCTCATGGTCATGATGAGGTAAACGCTGCAAAACGCGAGGTCGTTACCGGTACTATACATATAAAACCCGACTTTGCTACTTTCTTGGAACTAAAGACCGGATTACAGAAGCTTTTTCTCAAATTGAAGACCACAGGGGCCCTACCTTACTACCATAATCCTTTGTAGGACAGGTGATGTGCAGTCAAGGTGACAGTTAGCAGTTAGTGCGCACACGCATGGTATAAAATTGCACGACACTACTTCACTTCTTTCACTTTTCGCCTACTATTGATCTGCTGTTTCGTCTTGTTCCTTGAATCTATGAATAAGTAATAATGATGGGAGAGAGAGAGTTGAACGTCTTTTTGGCGTCGATGACCTTAGTTATTATATTCGTGCAGTAATATTCTCAAAGGAACCTGTCAAAACACTAGATATGGCAGCAACAGACAACCTTATTTTTAGCCTTAATACAATATAGAAAGATGACGTGAGCAAAGGCTTCGACCATGACGGTGTGGTTGTTTTAAATATAGAAAATGATAATATATTGTTACATGGCAAACAAGTTTAAAAACCTGCTTAATTGGGTTGATATAGGCAACATTCCCGTCTTACTCTAAAATAGTATCCAAAAGAGGTTTACTGACACGACACGGTCAAGACAACCAAAGTGAACATATGGAATTGGTTCTAAATCTATACTAATGTAATAAAGCTGAAGAGTGTTTTAACGCGCTAGTCTCTGGAACTACCAATTCTTGAGGAAGGCTATTTAACATCACGCTACAACCCTGAGGCCGAGCAAAAACAAAAAAGTCAGAAAGAACGCTAAGCGAAAACGAAGTATTGGCGCTTGCGGGCGATGCAAGGCGCCGTGATGGGTCTGGGGCTGAGGGAGTTTTATAATAATGTGGGTGTTATTTTATTATTATTGTGTATTATTATTGTCTTCCGACTTCCACGCGAACGAAGTCGCGGGCAGAAGCTTGTTCAGGATAAAGGGGTTTATATTGGTCCTGTGTACATAGGGCTATAAAACAAGTTATACATTTGAAGTTTATGCTTATTTCGCATTGTATAGGATTTCCGTACAATGCGAGGTCAGCTTATACTGGAAATGTATAGACTTATAGAGCTTGATGTGTTGCCATAATATGTACCATATCACACCATAAATTTATCTACCATTAGCTTATAATCTAAAGGGAATTACTGGGGAATTTAGACTAATTAAAACGCCGGATGTTAAATACTATAATATCAGCGTAGGTATTTTGATTAAACTCTTAATTTCAAGAGCTGGTATACAACAGGAAATTAAACATACTTGTTTGTTCCAAAATAGTATAGCGGAAGTTAGTGCTAAATTATCGAGTTGTTTCATATATGGTAGAGGAAAATATAAAATCGCTGTGTGAAATTTTCGCAACGGAAGGATTGTGAATTCAATTCGTGGATATATTTCGAAGTATTTGTAATGGTCAGTCACGAACAGTCATCAGTATATCCGCTTCTCTAATTAATTAACTATAAACATGGCTGCATTTCTAGTTTTATCAGGACATCATTCTAGTTTATATCAGAACATCATCTGATAAAATCGTGAAAGATTAATTTATAAAAACGGTAAATTCGCCAATGATTCCTTAGTGCTGCACGCATTGCAATGCGGTACAAAATCTGCCAACTTTTTGATAAACGATGTTTCCACAACGAGTGAAAAACAAAATACGATTCCCCACAAAATTGCTCAGTTCATGTAAACAACCGTTGCCATGGAAACGGTACCATGGATTATACAACGATGAGTTGGCAACGTAAGCTGTAATCTAGCTGGGCTAGACCGGCGCCCACGAAGCTAAACGAACCGAGAGCGTAGGCGAAGTAATTGTTAGGGATGATAGATTCGACGATCGGATGGATGTCAGTCATGATCAAACACTACATTTGCGTACTGCGAAGGTCAAAGTTGAAGTGGTTGTATCCGTTTGATTAACTTAGACTGATGATAGAAGATAATTCATGTCGATGGCGGAGAAATTTCAAAAGCGCTATGAATTCTGGCAATTGAAGATGTTTAAATATTCAAAATTATTAATACAAGGGCAAAGCCATAGGCATATATGTCTCTTATTACAAACCAGTAGTTATAAATATTCCAGTAAGGTCACTCAGTGGTAATAGGTAATATAAATACCATAGGAACCTAAACTGGCGAATTCTAAGTCCTCAAACAGCCTCGACGCTTCCCGTATCTGTCAACCCTACGCACGTAGACGTAGTAACTACATTACTCGACTCATTGTAACAGTTTGGGCACGGAACACCTTAGTTTGTTTCAATTCGCCTGACAGCTCAGGATGCCCAAGTTAACAAATCTGACAGCTGAAACAAATCAGCCACGCAACTGTCTCCATGATATGATTCGTATAAACGAAGCAGATATTACGCAAAACTCCATTAAAATGTTACGTAATAATGGAAAGGATACACAATGCATAGCATACACAAAGTTTTGAGCGGAAGTCGTGAGGCAGGATGCTTCGTGAAGCAAGATGCCTCGTGAAGCAACTTTCATTCAAAAGCCTAGAAAACTTTTTCCGCAGCAGAATGAGACCCAACTTTTCAAATTACACAAAAAACACATATGTATAGTGCAACCGAACAAACAAGCAAGCAAGCAAGCTCCTAATTGCGCCACATTCCCAAAAGTAGCCATCCATTAAATACTGAGCCTTTCTAAGATCACATTATACTTGCAAAGTCTCGCTAAACACACAAGCCAACCCTTTCTCAGCCCGTCAATAGACAGTTAATCAAGTTCCATTTACAACAGCACTTGCAGGGTTAACCATATTCAATTAACTGGATCCGACGGACTAACAGTTCCTAAGGAGGAAACGTCTCTCCGTTATGACATGTGGTGACCATCGAGAATTCGTTATGAGGGCTCAATTTGTAGACTTTGGCCGAATGGCGTCATGGCGAGACTGACTTTGTTTTTCTTGCCGTGAAAAACTACGGTTTATTCGCCGTGTGTAAGCATGGTCGTCAGTGTAGTATGGATCACTATGGAACCTTGTTATAGACAGACACAGTTTTTCTACGGCGCCGTTTATACGCCGTACCGTAATGAAACCGTGCCATGTAGAAAGGGTACTAACGGTAGACAATCAAAGGGCTTTGAAGAAGTAATTTGATATAATTGGTGGAAGCTCAATGGCTCATAGATTTTCGCTGCGGGAGGACTTACCTACTTGACCAACCATGAATAATGTGTGTTAAGATTTCTTTTAAAGTTGTCAAAATTGTTTAAGCGTCTTCCCGACTGGTACATAAAATCAAGCAACGTGTCCCTTATTTTATAACAACTTTAAAAAAAAATAAAAAATAAACAAGGTTAGCAAGACAATGCCACTTGCCTGATTAAATAAAAGATCCCGCAGCCAAGTCTCGCAATTCCGAACATCACAAAAACTGACGCATCCTTTTTGGGTCAAGCAAATACTGCTCAACTGGTTTACGACACTTTATTTATTATTCCCACAATTTTATGTTTATGTTGAGTGCATTAATAACTGCTTTCCAGTTTTCGCTGTCACAGGATTCACATTTCTGGACGGAATCCAAATGCATTCGGCGAACACAATTAATTCGGAGCCACTTAACAACCTACTGTTATCCATGAGTCAAGAGTGACGTCAGCTTATGGTGTAATCACTGGTGGAGAAGCCGATCTGTGAATGTGGGATGATATTAATAGGATTGTGTCAGGGACTCGGGGAACACGGCGACGTGGTCATAAAAAGCGCAACAGTTCCGAAATATATTTCAATTACTTTATTTTATAATACAGTTCAGCGGAACTATAAAATATTACACACATGAATTATAAGTAACGATTTAAAATGAGAATACAATAATATTGACAGTATCGGAATGTGTGACTGGAAGCACCGGGCGCCCCACATCCGCTATTTTCAGTCTCGAGTTGTTTTTCATAACAAATCGTTTGAGAATTTGTGTTTGTTTTATAATCAGTGTAGTATGTAGTACACATTTTCACAACTACTATACCATGTCATATAATACTGACCGACTGAAATATATGCCAAATGAATATACCGTATTTGTGTGTAACCGCCAACGGACACTTATTTGTGACTAACAACGCTGTAACAAAACCATATAAAATTAGGTGGACCTCCTAATCTTACTTGTGACACCACAATACCACCAAAAATGGTCATACTACGTTAAATCCTAAGCACAATCCATACAACACAAACAAAAACAAAGGATGTTATCTACAGCATCAATTAAGCTCAATCTGTGCACACATGTAACCTTATCTGGAAGCAAATAGATGAGAAAAACTGTGGCACAGATAACACACGACACAGCTGATGGGGCAATGTGATACTGTTCCAACTAGATAATAGATATCGTGACCTAGTTAACAATTTGTCGTACGTCTTTGATAGTAATAGACAAGGTAAAACGAATTTTTGGTTATCAAAAGAAAGGATAGAAAGAATTTACTGAGTAATAGTTAAAAATACTTTTGAGTCATGGTTATCTTGATATTAAGTATTTTGAAATATGGAGTATTGTGTACTGTATCCGTATCATATACTCCTGTAACCTAATTTATTTAGAATCCAAAGCTCTGTCAACCATCGTCTGTGTTAGCTTTCTTCTTGACATCATCATCATCTTTGTAACATATTTCACCCTGTCCATTAAACTTTTCTTCGGTTTGCCTCTTTTTTCATCCATCCACATTCACACTAGAAATAGCCTTATTCTCGTAACATGCTCCTCTGATAGCCTTACTCTCATAACTCGCTCCTCTAATAGCCTTATTCTTGTAACATGCTCCTCTAATAGCCTTATTCTAGTAACATGCTGCTCTAATCAATTAAGTTGTGATTCATCATCATCAACCATCGTCTGTGTTAGCTTTCTTCTTGACAACATCATCATCTTTGTAACATATTTCAACCAGTCCATTAAAGTTTTATTCGGTTTGCCTCTTTTTTCATCCATCCACATTCTCTAATAGCCTTATTCTCGTAACATGCTCCTCTAATAGCCTTATTCTCGTAACATGCTCCTCTAATAGCCTTATTCTTGTAACATGCTCCTCTAAAAGCCTTATTCTAGTAGCATGCTGCTCTAATCAATTAAGTAGCGATTTGTGGAAAATGATTGGCTCCCATAGAAGCAGACTGACCTTTCCAGCTATTCAGAAACAAGAACACGTCCTCGAAATAGATTTCATTAATGTAAAACCGGATGCTACACTCCATCATCCTCATTCACTATTTCAATAGCTACTAAACCACTTAACAGTTTTAAAGTGTTATTCTCCATCAACAGTTAGTTGGAGAGACGAGCATGTGAAGTGCCGAGTAATGTCATCATATTACATACACACGATTATCATCATCGATAAGATTAACCATTTGAGATAGCACGAAGCACATCACTGTTACGAAATCATTCGTATGAGCCAGACGAAGTAACGGTTCTTCTGTGTGGACTGAATTATTTATTGGAAAGAGAAATATTATCTGCGTAAAGTTTATTCTGAGTACCCTTGACATGTCAAGAGATGGTCTGCATTGAATAAATACTAAAAGACTCTTCATATGGAGATGCTTGGAACAAAAAAATATTGAAAATTATAAAATTAAATCTGATTCTAATGATGTTGTTAATGGTTAGGATCCAGTGTCCATTTATTGTATCCCTCAAGATAGAGATAGAGAGAGAGAGATAAAACCTCTCAAGGTGTTCCTTGGAACGTTATTTTGGTAAGCATGTTCAGCATTAAAATATTTTATCATTGTAAAGAAGCGTAATTATTATAGTATTTTATACTTTCAGATATCGAAATCTCTGTCTATAACGTATTATAATCCCGAATTACAAAACGGCACATGTATTTTTATATCTTACCCCAGTTTGATTTATCTGCAAACGTCTGCTCCCAAAAATAGATCAAATTAAAACTTTACACTAATATTTGATCGGAGAATGTTATCTATTTAAAGTTTCTTGTGTATGAAGAGTTAATATTTATAAAAACAAAGTTACTACAACATAATAAGCGGCGATAATGATTATCAACACTGTAAACAATGTCAAATGAGTCACGGCATGAAATAACTTTTGAGTCTGTGTGTGGGAGAGATAACAGACACAAACGATGTGATATGAGTAAAATATGTAGCTTCTGTCACCGGGATGGACTTGACAAATAGTTAGATTTTTTACTGCACGGATAGGCCTTAATTTTTTTTATTGTGTTAGGGTAAAAATGGAATTTTTCCGTCCCCTTGAAAATCTGAGCGACAACGATCTCAGAAACCGATGTCTTAGACAATACGCCACATTGTTTGTTGGCATATTTACAAATCCCTTTTGAATTATTACTTACTACTTTGACGATACGCTTGGAGAAATGTGAATTGAATTCGAGCCAAACGGGCAAACGGGCCAATGTTACCATTATTGTGTAACAATAATAATCCTACCTTCCAAGAAATAGGCCAAGAAACAAATTAACTGATAATGTATCGAAACCGATTTTGATATCACGTACGTTTCTATACCGACGACGTTAACGTTTCCGTTTCTTTCACGTTTATTTTGGCAGTATGAGCAGATATTACATATTGTGTGTTCAAGTCCTCAGCGAATTTTTATGACCTAATTTGGGGACATTTGACCCAAGAATATCGTCATGATGCATTCCGTTCACGTCTAACGGTTTTACACGCACCCTGTTCCGACATGTCCTCGTTGGGGCCATAAAATACAGTTACAGACCTTATGGTGGGCAGTAATGTCACCACAAAAGAAACATTAGGTAGTATTACATGTGAGCTTTTCTTATGGGAATCAGAATTTATAATGTTAACCAAGACGTGAATTGTAGTTTTAAATTGTAATTCAAAATAATAAAAAAACAAGTCATTTACTCAAACTAGGCTGAGAATCAGCACTTTTCGAACGTCAAAATTACATAAGACAGTCCCCCAAAACGCCCACCCTTCACTACTTCCTAGTGCTTTAGCTGGGAAGAAGAAGTGGCGGAACAAACTCCCCAGCAGCACATTGCTTAGCGCCAAGTGCTTGGCGTTTATCCAGGTAAAAAAGACGTGTTCTTGTTGGTAAACGCGAGGAGACTAGCTAAGCACGCATTGTGGTAGTCAGACCGATTTCGCAAATTCTAGCGAGTTCATTTGCCTGACACCTTTCTTGGCAGCTGGCGCCAAAATAACAGGGCAAGTGTAAAATCATCTATTACGCCTTCACTGATCGTCTTCAAAATAAGAGAATATTTCGCGGAATAAATGAATTGAATTACTTATTCTACTACCAAGATGTAGAACTACAGCTCCGTTAGTAACAGGACTATTGTTTAGTACAATGATCTCTATGAAGAGCCTGCGGTTAGCGATTGTCGTTATGAAGATCTCTGTGGTCAAGTTGGTTTTACATAAAAGCGAAAGCAAGGGAGAAGGAAACATTTGAATAGAAATATCTCGACTTGGAAGATTTTGTGTAATAAAATAATGAATGCAGATGAATGGGTTTTTAATGTTTTTATAAAAGACAAATTATGGAGTATCGTAACTAAAGCAAGGTTTCTGATTTGGAAAGTTTCAGAATGCTGTCTAAAATCAAGATTCGATATTCAAAGTAAATCAGAACAGGTTGAAAATCAGAACATTTCGACCGCCGAATTGAGAAAAGCCGGTCCCAAAAAGGTCACCTCCTAGAGATATTTGCTTGCTTATTCAACTTTATTCTCATACACATTTATACGTATAAACTGTAATTAGACACACGATGACGTCATTGTAATCAACACAATCATACCCGAGTGTAATTCAGTAATTGGTAAGATTTTTATCGGAGCAGAAATAAGTATGAGCTACATAGTTAATTGGAGCAATTGTTGCAGTCAGTTATTATGTCAATGTTTTAGATGTTACGTGAATTATTTGAGGACAAATTGCTGTGCATTCGCGAAGAAATATTGGAGCTAATTGACTTGGATTTGTTTCAAGGATTTCGATGAGAATAGAGATTGATGAGGTTTACATTGCTGGGCGTTTGGTGAACCACGTTTTGACAACAAGATTTAAATTTAAAATCTAGAGACAAACTATGTTTATTAATATGATGTCTCTATCAATCTGTCTAGCCTAACTATTTTTTGGGGTCGGCTTTTAGTCTAACCGGATGCAGCTGAATACCAGTATTTACATGGAGTGACTGCCTATCTGACCTCCACAAACCCAGTTACTGGGTAAAATGATACCCTATAGTAAGACCGTCAAAGAGCTACGGATTGCAGCCGGGACCGACGACTTAACGTGGTAGGGGCCTCTGTATGTTATGAATGGTCACCCATTCACAAACCGAACGCGGCAAGCTTAGCTTAACCTTCGATCGACCCGTACGGCTGTTATCATTTAGCCCTCCCTATGATGTCTCTATGATCAGAGTTATTCGCAAGGAACAAGACTACTACGCTAAGAAGTCTTGTAGAAACAGTCATACGTCTTGTCAATGAGTTGCTTTCTTTAACCATGCTAGCTACCCTTTTCTAGCAATCTGAAAAGAAACTTTGATTAACGATAATTAGTATCGAGAGGTTCTAACTTGTTGATCATTCATTAGCACTAAACCCATACATGGCAATCAATAAACCACAGTTGATAGTCTATTAACTCATCAAATCTCAACACACATACCCGGACCTAAAGCCCATAGACAGCCACCGATAACTTCCCGTAATTGCCTACTTAAGGTCCAAGGCGGGCTGAAGCGGGACTCGCGTCCATCGGAGAACCGCCGGCGCATCTAAATGACATGTTTAAACGAGAAGTACCTCGCATAATAACTGCGAAGGAACGCCATGGTAAGGAAGAAGGTATATTATGTTCACGCGTTTGAGTATCTTTGTGGTTATAGCCTCGTTGCGATTAAGCAGGGATTTAACAAGGTTCACTTTTGGCTAAATGAGCATGTTCCATTGATCGGATACATGGAAAACGTGTAAATCGAAGAATTTCACAGAGATATTACAGTATATATAAGCGACAGATTAGGAAATGCCGGGACTCGACGCTTTTGGGTTCCAGTTTTCGTACGTTTTCATGCTTAGATTCCAAAACTGTATTGGAACCATAGATATAAGAAAGAAGAATGAAACTAAGCTGGAACCGAAGCTAAGCTGAACTTCACACAGTTCCGGGCGAAACAATCAATGATGACGAAGATATTCGATTCGAATACAAAGACATCTAGCATCTAGGCTATCACTTCCCATGCCCACCTATTTCTGTCTCTTCCTACTACGCATGCCGCATTAGCCACCATCAACAAAATAAACAGCAAGCACGCACAAGCGGCGTCGTATAAACAAGCTGTTAATTAATATAGTATTCTAAGCGCTGGCCGTAGCGGAAGTTTTGTTTTGGAAGCTAATGGTATTCGCTGATGGATTCTTACGAAACAATGGCGGATAAATAGGAAATTGGGAACTAAATAGTGAAAAATTACGTAATTTGTGATTGAGCTTAGTACTGACTAAGTGATATGCATGGATCCTGCAATCTTAACCATAATAAGTACAATCGGAAATGCTTTGAGCGCAAGATTTTTCTCACTATGAACTCAATTTTGCCAAAAACTTTCAGGGGGGCAGAATTCGCAAAGTAAGCAATGAAACAGCACCTATAGTGGACTGGCATAGAGATATAAATAATATCTCTAAGTGGACTGGTTTCGCAGTACCGTGTGGTCAAAAGGTCGTATACTCAGAAACACACATTCGAAGCGTTTCCGATTGTGAAAGTGTTACACAATTATGATGCAGGTGTGCTTGGCTATATCCAGCAAGCGTTATTTCCGTCGGCAACAGTTCATTCTTGCAACAGGATATTCAATGTTTTCTCATATATTTATGGGACATAAGAAACATTTCATATGACTAACGTAGCGAAAAGAAGTATCGAGCTTCGCAGAAACGATCCTGCCAAATATCTCTCAAATTTTGACGGGCACATGCACATTGCGCATGGTGTAATTAATGTTTCTGATAAGCTACGTGATATGATGACCAATTTAACAGACACAATAAAATATTAGTGGCCTAAAATACAGCCAGCCATTGTCATTGAACTGACCTACACAGTCAAAGACAATTACATCAAATAAGTACCTAGGACAGTTTTTCGTACAAAAGACTTTATCTCATTGAAACTTTGTAAATACACGAAGGTTGCGTCATTCGCTTAACCTGCATGTCAAGTGGTTTTTATGAGACTCTGGATGATGAGATGTCTGTCATGCGGCGAATTATAACATAACATCACGCCTGTATTGCCCGAAGCATTAGGCAGAGGTTTCGCCAGTTATGTTTAAGTCCCATGTAATAAGGGCGAGCCTATTGCCATCAACCGGGCACGAAGCCATACTCCGGGCTGCTATTGAGAAATTCCAGATAGAAAATGCCAATAACACTTTGCCCGACCCGGGAATCGAACCCACGACGTCATGCTCAGCAGTAGCGTTTGCGACGTCTAGACCACCGAGGCAGTCAAATATAAATCCGACTTTATTGCAGCTCTTGAATTTGCAATGTGCGTCGACGCTTCGGAAGTTAGTTAGTACTTAGTAGGAGTATGAGATATATTTGCATCCGGATAAGATATGATGACTCGTATTAATAATCATATTTTCTGTAGACAGTAGTGACAAATTATTGTGATAACTCTTGAAGATCTTTTTTCGTAATTTCTTAGAACTTTTGAACATTTTCTCGTCATTTCTGATGGGATTGACAGGACCTGATAAGGTTTAGGCCCACTTGCGCGTTTACGGCTAACTCAGGGTTAATCCAATAATTCACTTTAGATTTACACTGAGTTATTCTGATGGGATTGACAGGACCTGATAAGGTTTAGGCCCACTTGCGCGTTTACGGCTAACTCAGGGTTAATCCAATAATTCTCTTTAGATTTACACTGAGTTAGCTATTAACTCCGAGTTATTTATCTAACCCATAAACGCGCAAGTGGGCCTTATAGGAGTAGCGATATTATTTTCTCTACAAACGTTACAATTTTGCATTGATTGCTATCCTAGTGATTCATAAGTTTAAATATTTCTTTACTTTTTGGAATAAGTTAGCGTGCAAGACGAGATCCAATCTCGGTGATGACGGAATCATAACCCAGCAGAACCTTGTTAACGACTTTTTATAGTAATCAACAGACGTCCTATTTATTAAATTAAATCATGGTCTCATAGATGACGCGGTTACTCCGTAACCGATGATCTAATAGACTCGGAAGACCCCGAGGTCAAATGTTACTTATCTAACATTATTCACAAATCATAATCTCTATGTAATAAATATATCATGAGTATGACATTATTTCTATTCATTGATATACTTTAGTATAATGAATGTTTCTATGTAAATGACATGTCATGTTGTCTTTCAGATTTCCCATTCAGCTTGATGCCCAGTGACACTGTCGGTTCAACGATTTACCGGTTTCTATAACAATTACTAGCTTCTACCCGCGACTTCGTCCGTGTTTTATTCAACTATGATATAAAACATACCCTATCTATGGCACTCAGCATTAGTGTATCTTTCTGCCAGTGAAAGTATTCGAAATCGTATGAGTACTTCCAGAGATTAGGTCCCACATTCAAGCTTACAAACTTGTGTAGATTTAGCGTAGCATGGTAGGTAGGTGAGCGATATTTGTAAGGGAATTTGATTTTCTGATGAAATGATGCTGCTTCTTATTGACCAGCTGGGTAATTGCATAACACACATAAAATGACAATTGATCGCAATATGTTTCATTTTGACAGTTCAGCCTCGCTCATTGGAGTATTTACGTTGTTGAGCAGACGAAGTTTTCAAAAGTATGAAGCAATGGATATCATTCAAAACTCTCGGACTGTGATTAAAAGTGTGTTATGCAATTAGGGTGCCAAGGGAATAATACGTCGTTATTAGAAGACTGCAGACTTAAAAAATATACTAACGAGAGTAAAGCAGTAAAAACATGCGACTTCAACAGACAAAAGCAATATTAATAATCGTAAAACACAAAAAACCGCAGACGTGATTCGCGCCAGCCATCATGCATTTACAAATGGAGCATTTTATATTGGGCTACATTGGGCAATCACAAAAAGTGTTGACGTGATGTCATCAGGAAACCGCGGCCATTGCGGGCCATTGCTTATCATGGTGATGTCACCGCTTAAAGGTCGAGGTTGGAATGAACTTGATTTTTTAAATATTGTTTTTAAAGGCACTGACTGTTACTTTAAGGTTATTGACTGGATAAGTTTGCTGATAAGGTTTTTTTTTGTAAACTAAGATAAGAGGACAAGAGTCTGTGTACCTACAATACACGAAATAAAACACAAACAGTTAAAAAAAAATATTTTATGGAAGTCATGGGTTTATTTCTGTTGATAATTAGATATTTTAAAACTTTATTTTCTGCTTGGACCATTTAATGCATAAGTAACCCAATAACTGTTACTTAAATATCTGCACGTTTTTTTTCCCTAAAGGACGAGGTATTTTTTTAAATAAAAAATAAGTTAAAAACACAAAAGTAAACTTAACAATCAAAGTTTTCAAGGTTCTACCAGCATTGACAGAAGTATATTGCATGGTGACATAACCACCATGAAGGCTATATTACTTATACTGCACAAATGATTATGGCATCATTGTGAACAGTTCTGTACTATGTGATAAATAACAACATTATTATTATACTGATACAGTAGTAATCCTTACTTATATTATACAATGCGAAATTAACTCTGTCTGTCTGTCGCGCTTTCACGCCAAAACTACTGAACCAATTTAAATAAAATTTGGTACACAGATAGTCTAGCGCCTGAGAAAGGACATAGGCTACTTTTTATCGACATACCACACGGGCGAAGCCGCGGGCGGAAGCTAGTATTTAATATTATAGAGAGGTATTTATGGGTTTGTATGTAGGAGGTAATCTTTAGAAATACTGAACCAATTTCAAAAATTCTTACATTAATGGGATGCTACAGTACTGCCAAGTGTCAAAGGACAATTTAATATTTTATGTTACTGGTATTCAGTTGCATTCGGCTACACAAAGCGACTGCCTATCTGACAGCCACAACCCAGTTACTGGGTAACACAATCGCCTTGGATTTGGGAAGAAATTATTGTAGGAAATAATTTTAATGGTAAAAAAACAGAAAGCAGTTGATTTTTTGTTGACATTTGATTGTCACTACCTAGAATAACCATAAGTTCTGTGCATTCACTTTGGGAATTGGACAAAATTGCAAAATAATAATTGTTTATTTAAACACAAAGTAGGTAGTGATATTCTATTCCAAAAATAGCATTCCAGTAATAAAATTATACATGAAATCAACAGTTTAACCCTGAAAGGGCAAATGATACACTATGCTTTTTCCTCAAATATCCTGTTGATAAGGATTTATGATAAATAATATTACTAATAACACAGCCAATATAGTTCTATGATCATCATAGCATGTATCATAACAGTATGTAAAAATTATATTTGATTTCAAGGTAGGATGTCATGGCAAATAACTATGATAACAATTGTTGTTAAAACGATATATATAGTACAATTTCCTTCTGATTTTTGTCAATTTGGCAATGATTAGGCATTGTGTAATAATGGTTGAAATATATATTGATCTTTTTCCACTATGATTATGGAGTCCCAGTTTACAAAAGTGATTAGACTGTAATTAGTCCAATTAGCAAATGTTCTGTGAAATTATTTTAAAATTAGCTAGAACAATATTAGATTCTGGTAAGTAGGTAATTAGTGAGTAAAAAAAAAAGTTTTCAGAGTATAAACTGATTTTTTAAATATTCATTGCAAATTCTTGGCTTCATTATTTTAATCACCTTATGTATACCGGACTCAAGCCATTTAATGGTATTTTAACAGCGTTTACGAGTGAGTAAGTGCTTCTTAAACTTTTGTAGCCTCCCAAAACATTTCCTAGCAGTCTAGGACTACATTTAATTGTCCATAAAAGTGCAGCGACGTAGAAACGTGCCAAAGTTGTAAACAGTTTGCGTCTCACGACCTGCCTACTGGCCAAAAGTGGGACAACCGGCACCGCGCCCAGGACCCCGCCCGCTCACCGCGAACGCATTCCAATAAGAAAAAACAACTTTTTTACTACAGAAACACTTTATAAAAACAACAATAAGTTACTCAACACCTTTTTTACTCCCCTCTACACAACTTAACAACTTCGCAACATCGACAAAGCGACAGGAAACGCAAAAACAAGCCGTTGCTATCTTCGTATGTTCGTAACTTCGTATGCCGATAGAAAACGGTATTACGGTAAACTAGTTTTCAATGAGAACTGCATAAAAATTACCTGTTGATCAACAAGATCCCATTAAACACTGCACCGGCGACTCCAGAGACCTGTAGATTTTGCACTCGATGATTTTCAGCACGTAAACACAACGGTCTCACAAAAGGGAGAACTGGTAAAAACACAACCACGAATCCACCTTTAGACGCACTGTATCACAATACACCTTTTGTGTCCGGTGATGAGTTTATTATGTGAATAATTCGCACTCGGACTGTCTACAACAATTTTCATTCATCGCAAGGTGAAATCATTCGAGACGAGTGGCAGTTGGTGAAGAAACTACGAGCGCGGGCGGCAGGGAGCGCGCGCGTCATCCGCCATATTGGAGGATTACGTCATTATGTCGTTACTTTTTTTATAAGCATGAGTAAGCTTCGAAAACTAGTTTTTCTACCCAATAACGGCTTATTGTACACTGTTCGCTACTCTGTTGCAAGTGTATCCGAACAGACCATTCGGTCATTTAGTTCATTCATTGCTGGTGATGCCAATATAATAAAAGTTTCCTTATTTTATGGGACATAATTATTTTGACTGACTCGTAGGTCTAGTGATCGCAAGCACTACTGCTGACTTGCTGAGCAGAACCTCATGCTCAGCAAGTCAGCAGTAGTGCTTTTAGTGGGTTTGGTTCCCAGGTCGGGCAAAGTGATAATTGGTTTTTCAATATTTCTCAGTAGCAGCCTGAAGTCCTGTTGGATTTGTGACTGGTGGATTTGTGCCTGGTTTTGTTGATGGCTATAGTCAAACATTATTACATTTATTTACATATTTAATCTCCCTTACAACTATCATTACATTCATTACCCAATGCGACAGTGCGACACAGTACTAACTTATTTTCAAGTACATTATTGTTTGAATACTGGCAACTCGTTCTAATAGTGTCAAAACTGTCAAAATTGATAGGATTGTGGAGTATTTTGTCATCGTTTTGTTGTTTTATTAGATTTGATTAATGGAAAATTAAGAAATAGCGACAATAATCCATTATTTTGCTCAGATTTATTAGTACCTGAATTTGAGTACATTAATCGCTTTAAAGTTTTCGTTTCAAAATGCAAGGTAATGGTGGTAATCCTTTGATTATTTCAATCGATCTCTTTGTTTTCATTTTCCTAAAGTTATTTCCCATTTACAGACACAAGACCTGAATTATATGAGGAAGTAAAGCTTTACAGAAATGCTAGGGAACGTGAAAAGTAAGTAATACATACCTTTTTGTTTACTTGTACGGTTTCTCTATCAAAAATATTAAAAGGATAACTTCACAAGTTGAATACGAGTTACATTAGTCACTCTGATTCTTATGATAACGTGAGTTGCAAGTACCACAGACATTTGAAATATATACATTAATATAACCATACGTTTTATCTTTATTCCAGGCATGACAACATGGCAGAGTTATATGCTGTGGTCAGCACTCTGCAGCATCTAGAGAAGGCGTACATGCGTGATTGTGTGCGTGCACAAGAGTACACCGCGGCTTGCAGCCGACTGCTTGTGCAGTACAAAGTGGCCTTCAAACAAGTGCAGGCCGATGAGTTTCCTAATATTGAGGCGTTTGTTGCTAAGTATAGGGTGGGTCGTGGTTATATTCTACATAAATACTCAATGATAAATATATTTATTCATTCCATAATGTAAACTTAGAACTTAGAGGATTAAAGAATCAATAAGTTGATTTTGAGAAATAACACAATATCTATAGATTGCTTTAAAATTAACAACTTAATATAATATTATAAAGCCCTGTTTCATGATGCAGGCATAAAATAGTTTAAGAATCTCTGTGAATGCAAATTATTTGTTCCCGCACACTAAATATGAAAATGTTCTAGTGTAAACTTGATAAGATATTTTTTATATAATATTTATCAGTTATAAACATGCAATCTCAATATATGAGTCATGAAATAGATAAGTTGTTGTTGTTAAGTAGGGGACAAGCAAAGAAACAATGGAGGGATTGTGTGAAGGATGATATGGCTAGAAAGGGAGTATGACTAACAAGATGATGACTAATAGAGAAGTATGGAAGAAAAAGACAGGTTGTGCCGACCACTAATAAATTTAAGGGCAACAGAATGAATGATGAGATAGAACTTGATTATTGTATAAAATAGTATGTAAAGTAAGTAATTATTATAATTAGAAACAAAACATTCAATTAAATTATTTGCCATATGTGGGCTAGAGCACGCACCGATAAACCAACTAGCCTAGACCTTTTTAATTTTTCCAGCTGGACTGTCCCGCAGCTCTGGAGAGGATAAGAGAGAACAAGCCCAACCTGATCAAAGATGACAAGGGCAACACCAACAAATATATTGCTGAGATTGTATCGGTCAGTTTTTCTTACATAGTTACATATCATATCTTATATCTGTAGTAAATGATGATAAATGATAAATGATTTATTTCTGTAAGTGGGTTTGTACAAACACTTTTACACGTCAATCACATTTTTTTAAACTAGATGAGGTCAGTGTTTACTATCTGACTACTCTGAGAAGAAAGGCCGAAACAAACTCAGAGGTCACAGTCTCAAAGTCTCTAGTTTACTCTAACTACAGAACGCCACCTGCTACGATCCTTACACACTCCTCTTGCTTCGTTTACTTTCATACATCTGGTAATATACGTACGCCAGTTGCGAGTACTACACACCTGACCATTCTGAAAAAAATTTACAAATAAGACATTTCTACTCACAACTGGCTTGTAAATAGCTTTTGTTAGTTGCCTTTCATTCATCTCTATCATTTTTTAAATTTTTGACACTACATCTTCTTTTAAACTTGTAAATTTTCATATTTCTCTTCTTCACAGCTATTCATAACACTGATGGACAAGCTGCGCCTTGAGTTCCGCGCCATGGATATGATACAGCCAGAGCTGCGAGACTTGCGAGACACCATGGACCGCCTCATCATGCTGCCTGAAGACTTTGAGGGCAAGATCAAGGTAAAAACTCTTTTGTAACACATACTCGTAACATAACATCTCGCCACTACGCATCATTTCTTTTGTACAGTGATATTATTCTACTTCATTTTTTTAAAGTGACATACTGTGTTACTGCTCTCGAGAAAATGTGGCCAAAATCTTTTTTTTTTCAATGTCATTCAACTAATAGTATACTTTTTATCCCAGCAGTACGATCCCGTGGGATAATTCCCGAACTCCACGCGGGCATTGCCGTGGGCATAAGCTAGTATTATACAATTGAACCCTCCTTCTTAATTCCAGGTACAAGAATGGGTAGACAAGCTATCCGAGATGTCAGCTTCAGACGAGCTGTCTGAGGGGCAGGTGAGGCAGCTGCTGTTCGACCTGGAGACCGCTTATGGAGCATTCAACAAGTTCCTGCACAAGGACTGAGAGGATTGCTGTGAGGTAAACTACATTAAATAAAGACTCAAACCTCAAGCTCTTTCTTCAAAAGGCCATTCCAGACATTGCCCTGCATTGTTAGACTCACATGAAATCTTAATATTCGGTCCCCACCTATGAAATCAGCGTTTTGTATGGGGAATTTTCAAGAAGTTGCATTTTTAATACTAACATTTTCTTAATTTATATTATACATATAACAACCATGAACACTAATGTTTTAAAACTTTTATGCACTAATGTTTCAACTAAGATAACGTAATATGCCACTTAGATTAAGAGACAAAAATAAGTTTTGGCTAAGTAAAAACAAAAATAGTGGTCATTTCTGCTAACAAAATGAGGAGTCATTTTTAAGGTATTTTTTATGTTTAGAAAACTATAAGTAATAAGGTTTATTACTATTTGGTAGTTGTCTACGATGGTCATTATTCGATATAATACCAAGCAATTGATGAATATTTAAACTCATATAAGTGACGAGTTTCTCTATTTGTGAGAAAAATACGCAAATTTCATAGGAGGGGACCCAATAATACATAATGACCAAAACCTCTGAGGCATATCTTCTCTGGGATCAGTCAGCTAGGAAATCCGGCGCCATCTAGTTTTAAAATATTGAACAAAAAATTGACGCGTAAAAGTGTCTCTTACAGAAATAAACATAATTGAATTTTACTAGATAATATTAATGAAGGGCCTTGACACATGGACAGACAGACTAGAATGTGATGCTGTATGGGTGCCTTGTTTCCACTAGGATAATCCTGAAAGCTGTATATTGTGCCACCACACTGCGGGCTTCAAACGTAAACATTTTCTTTTTTCATTTAGGGCTCAAAGAGATGAGCAGCAGTGTAAATAAAAAAACTGTTCACATGTATAAAGTACTAGCTTTTGCCTGTGTGGAGGTCAGGAATTAACCCACGGAAACGTACTACCGTACCGGGACACAAAGTATCCTATGTGCTAATCCAGGTTATAAACTATCTGTGTGCCAAAGGAGATCAAAATCCTTTCAGCCGTTTTATCGTGAAAGCGAAACAAACAAGTTAGGATTTTTTTAGGTTGTCTGGCTCCAAAAGCTGTCAATCCTTACCTCTGCTTACCTACTCACTCATTTTCTATGTTAGGGGTTTCCGCACTTAGTTCCTAAAGTGGACCATTGTGCGTGGTGTACCTCACTCATAAGCAAAAACAAAATAGAAACAATGTTGTAACATCACAACCTTTAAAAAAAAAACTAGTTTTTATCATAGACTACAGATATTTTGTTTTCTCGTTTCAGATGTGACCCGGCTCAAAAGCGTTGTGTATATTCACCAGTAGCTTGTTTATGTGATTATATAGAAACTTTCAAATATACCCTCTATGTAAACTATTGTCTCAAATGTACTATTTTAATATTTTACTCTTGCATATCGAATTCATTGAAATGATTTATGGATACTCAGTAATTCAGTTTAAACGATGCTGTCTGATAAGCTAGCTATGTTCACTTTGTGCATGCGCAAATGCGCTTTGATGTGTGACATAACATAAATCGAAAGTTGGTTGCAAAAAAACAATAAAAATTAGTTTTAAATTGTCATGTCATGCATCGTGAAACGAACAGAGTATAGCAAGTTTCATTGCACGAGTTGACGTCTGCCGATTAGATTTGTTTAAACATTTTGAGCAAATCGATTTGCTGCAAGACGAAGTTGTATTTTTACTAAGTATGTTAATTCCAAATTGTTGTTATTTATATTGGCGTTTAATGACTTGACAAAACATAAACAATTCTTCATTATTATGTAATTTAAATGAATGTATTACACACATAAACTTGCCGGAATAAATTCTCAAAATGATCGTGAAAAGCGCATCAACATCAACTGTGTAATTTTGTAAATCTAGACACAAGAAGCGACTTTATTTATACTATTTTATAGAACGACAGAATTTTTGTTCAATCCGTCATCAACCTGCTGAAAAAACTATACTCCGTTTGAAATAAGATTAGACGTATAGATAAGCCTTTTTTACATTCCGTTCAACCGATTTTAAATTCTATTGCGTTGGTGGCATGACAAATGGCAGCGGCAATAGATAGTTGGTATTGTGTAACTTTTTTTGCTTTTAATGCTATCCTTATGCCTACGGTATAGAAGTCAAAATCGGTTGAACGGACTGTAAAAGGGTTTGTTTTAATGTCTAATCTTATTTCAAATGGGGTATAGTCTGTAACAAATCTTAAATAATCACATTTCCAGACTTTAGATCTCCAAATTGTTTCTGATATAATAATATGAAATGTACCTATGTTTTTATGATAAGCAACGTCTATATCAAATGTTTGTTTGAAACTCACTATGTTAAAGACAATATGATGTCGTTATATTTAAGCGAATTTATTACAAATAAATTTTATATTCCACACCATTTGTCGTTTGTCTATGAGTAACATCAATGATATTATTAACATGAAAAACAAATGAACGGATTTTAATGGGACTCTTGCTGTTGTAAATGAACCTCAAACTCAAACATTTTCTCTGGTACCTACAGTCATCCCTAAATTAGACATAATAATATATCTGTAGTAAATAAAGCATAAATATTTATAGATTAGCTAATCTATACGTTCTATACGTTCGCGTAGAAGTCTTATAAGATAGACAATATACTAAAATAACAGCCAAATTATAAATCTCCCTCAGCCCCCGTCGCTATTACTTCGCTTAGCGTTCTTTCTAACTCTTTTGCTCGGCTCCTAAGGGTCGTAGCGTGATGTTAATACCTTCGTCAAGAACTGGATTATCAAATACAACAATATTTTTTCAAATCCGACTGTAGTTCCAGAGATTAGCGCGTTCAAACAACAAACAGAAAAATCTCTTCATAATATTAGGTATAGATGTTTGTTTCGCGCTACAATGATATGTAGAAGTACTTAAATAAAAATGTATAAATGTAATCGTGTAGTGTGACCGAATCTTATCAAAAAGTAATTGTTCAAAGATGCCTGCTTATCTTGAAAAGCATTCTACAAAAATTAATTATCAAAAACACTTAACTTTAGCTAATCAAAATAATGTTAATGTTACAACTACGTGTTGCACTTGTTGTGCAAAGTTAACCGTTATCTGCTTTGGAATAAAAACTATTTTCTGTTGTGATAACTTTATAAGGCAAAAAAGGATTATATTGAGGCTGTTTTAAGTGACTTACCAGTAAAGGTCAAGTCTAGTCCAATTTCTTTTATTAAATAATTGATTGCTTACAAGTTTGATTCATAAATGCCTTGAATGGAATCTAAATACAAATAATTTCATTTGAACTTTCTGAGCTTGTTTTTATTATTGTTCCAGTTTTTGTGATGAGTTTTAAATTCAGATTGTGTATAACACTGGTCTTACTCATTGCTCTATTACATTACCAAGAGGTAAGTTAACAAACTTCCCATAAACCATTTATCAATATTATTCACATGAACATGAACATGAACTCTTTAGAGGTAAATCTACCTATCTTCAAAGTAGATCATCACCATTCTCCTGTCCTTGTGCCCTTATCCCAATCTATTTGGGGTCGGAGCAACTTGTCGATGACAAAATCAATCGTCATCTCGGTAGTCACCCCCATTCTCGAATTACAACCTTTCACACAGTATCATCTATCGTCAAAGTAGACCCACTCATGAAATATTTTTTCATCCAGTGCACAAACAATGAGTTTCAAAAAATTGACAAAAAATACTACCTGGTTTCCGAAGCATACAACATGGCGAAAAACCTCTTCAACCAGGGTCGCGCCAACTACATCAATTTGAAAAGCAAGTCCTTAAGAACTATAGATACGTTCCTAGACCTCGTCTTCATTATGAACGATGAAATGTCCAAGGAGTTGAGGAGTGCTGTCCTGAAGTTCTATAAAGTGAAATACCTGCATGATTTCACGAATTATGTTATTAGTATGGAAGAGGTACGTATTTATTTGAAGATTTTAGGTCCTTTAAACACATATTCCAGGCCAGGTTTCCTTAGGTATGTGACATGTAGTGTAAGCTCACAATTTTCTTCCAATTCAGTTATCCTAAAGCTGCTTAATCAAACGCACGTAAAGACTTTCTTCTAAAACTTATGGTGGGTGGTGGCATGGTGGAGCAAAATAAAAGTTAGAAGGGCTTGATAGATATCGAAAGACTGATAAAAATTCCCTGGTATAAAGCTGCAGCCAGTGGGCCAAGTCATCTTTTTTCTCCGCCCCCTTACAAGTAATGAAGTGGGAATCAAACCGGTGAAAAATATCTAACCAAAGTGCCATTCTGTTGGTTGAACTATGGTGGGTATCTAACGTAATGAGAAAAATATCTGAAGTTGCAATTTGTTAGTTATCCTTGCTTGACCCTATAGTTCCCATATTTTATCTCCTCCCTACAAGTATCCTACGTCCTCAGATGATAGAAATAGTTGAGCACTGCCTAATGGACCCAATGGAGAAGCTGGAACAGATCCGTTCGCAGTTCCACGGAGTCATCAAGAACTTCCAGGATGTGAGGAACTTCGACACCGTCAATAAATGTCATAAGGAATTGCCTGATGAAGTCGCTGCGGCACACTGCTTATTACACCAAGCGGTTCTGTAAGTATAGTGAGTGGACAGATAAGACAGAAAGGACTTTGAATCGAGGAAAATAAAGTAACTAATATAGTAGATAGAAAAAGAGAGACAACATTAAGAGCTTATTTTGGGGAAAAACCTGGTTATGTTTATGGCCTATCTTGGACGCACTTTACTAATTTATTTCGGTTTGCCATTAGAGTCACAAAAAATAATTAAGTAGGTAATCATTTTATTTTCTCTACAGTTTCAACGAAACGATGCAAGAAAGTTTAGTTACAATAGTAGAAATAAAGACACGGCAGCATGCTCAAGACATGAATACCTCGCTATACAACGTTCAGATATGCATCAATAACTTCGTTCCCAAGTTCTTTGAGCAGCTAATGCTGGACGCATACACCGAAAAGTGCGGATACCTGCGAGTAGTCAATGCCTCTATTGCAGATCTTGTCAAAGATAAGTGGATAGGCAACGAAACCGTGTTCCCAGAGAAATGGAGCCCTCTGGTACGACTGTTGAAGGAGAAGTAAGTATTCGCCTCGTGTTTTTACGAATTTAGAAGCTCTTGGAAATTTGGGAATAAACTGTCTTGTGCCACAGAAAGATAAAGTAAAGTTGATTTCATTTGTTACAGAACGAAACAGCCCATTAGTGCCCTAGAAGAACCGTTACATTTAACTCTCTTTGCGGCAAACCTATCATCGCAGGACATTGTCAGAACTTTATATAAAAAATAAATCTCTTGAAATAGACTAGTCCATTATTGTAAAAATAGCTATTATGTTAGTCACCAATTATAAGTATGATTTATGACTTGTACATGTATATCACATGCTTATCGCTAAGAAAAAAAGCACGTTTTGCTCGTGTAACTTCTGTTTTAATTACATGTGCCCTTTTCCGCATAATAAGTTGATAACAAGGAAAAATTACAAATAGCTTAATATTTACGAACCATTACTAATGAACTCTTCGTGGTGATAGGCTGTATGATACAATTGCGTTTGTGTCAATGATAAGTGAACAAGAAAAATAATACCGAGCATCTGTCAAAAAAACGCGCGTTTCTTGTTTTGTTTGTTGTTGTCATTTGTTGTTTCATCATGTTTCGGTGATTTATAAATAAAAAAAAGCCTTAAAAACTCCCAAAATGACTAAATCAGTCCGTGAACTGCTCCAAAATGGGCGTTCATGTGATGAAACGGATCGGATGCCTGACAAAATAACCATAAAAAACTTAGATATTTTCATGTACATGGTAGCTATTGTTGGTCATTTTGTGGACTTGGGACTGGATATTAACATTGCTGTGAGGTATTCTATAGCCCTGAAGATGACGGAGTTCGGGTGGACGCTGGCGTTCATACTTGTACCTGCTTTTGTGAACACTGCAGTCTCAATTAGAATGTGAGTATGTTTACATAACCGTTTATTTATTTAATAAATTCAGTCAAAACCTTTGCAATTTATCCCCTGAATCTTCCTCAGAGATTCCTCGAGAGATAAACTTGCAAAAATATTGCGATTATTATCTGGAATATCTGTTACTAGGGTTATTTTTAGCAGACAGACATTTTCCTTCATAAAATCTCTTTGTGTTATTTATAGTACCTAACTAGGTACCTATGTATGTATGTGTGTGTTTCATTTGAGGATGATGCATGATTAACTCTGTACAGTTATTATTGTGGTTAGGGTAAATTATTGTTTATACTTGTTGATTTTATGTTATTATTATTGAAAAACACAATTTTGAGTTTATTTTTATGGCCCAAAAGTGCTAGTTTTGGTAGAGTGAAAGTGTACTAGATGAAGTGGCAATCTTGTTCATAACAAAATATTTTAGGAACTTATATAATTTACTAGCTTCCGCCCGCGGCTTCGCCGGCGTGGTATGTCGATAAAAACTAGCCTATGTCCTTTCTCAGGCTCTAGACTATTTGTGTACCAAATTTCATTTAAATTGGTTTAGAAGTTTTGGCGTGGAAGCGCCACAGACAAATAGATACTTTAGCATTTTTAATATTAGTAAGGATTGTTGCTACAGTTTACAAAAAAAATACTGGTCATAAAAAAATAAAAAAACTTTTATCATTATTAGTTAAATTATTATCACAGGTATACATCATCAAGAGTTGTAATACTTAAAGATCAGCTGTTTGGTAATCTGGTTGTCTTTCCTACAATCATAATTTTTACCCAACTTAAACTAAGTTAATATTACAACATTTAGAAAATATCACAAACAGTAGAACTAATTAATATTTCTCTCAACTCCAGGTACTCTCTAGATAAGCAACAGGACTCGTTATCAAATGAGTTCACAAAACGCAAGTGGCTCCGCATCTTCATCCTGGTGTTACAGATGGCACCAATACTGCGGTTTGCTGATGCTCTCATGTAAGGATAACTAGCCGCTCAACTGTCGATTGGCCTTCTAAAGGCCGATAACAATTTAAATTCTATTGTGTCCAGTGGCGTTCCTTCCATAGAAGCCCAAAAGCCCGGCTTGCCTTCAAAATTAAGCCTATCAATAAAAAATAACACTATATAACAATGGTACCTATTACCCAGGGGTGGTACTTTCATATTCAAAAATCATTATTCACAAGAACAAACGTAAGCCTACCAATAAAAAATAAATTAAAAAAAACAGTAAATAATCTCGAACTCAATCATTAATGTCATAGGAATAATCAAATTTCGAAATCCCCGCTCTATCTGCCGCGCGCACTGCGCAAGGGTGCCAGATCTACGCACTCATTGAACTCAATCTATACATATAATAAATCTGTAGACGAGGCGTTTCTGTACAATGAAAAAAAAAAAAAAATACTTAGCTGGAGTGTCCAAGAATAACCAACAGATGCCATTTCTACCATTTTTGGAATTTTTGTCTGATTGTCTGTTTGTCTGTTTGTCTGTTCGTTTGTTTGATTGTTCCAGTATCACGTAAAAAGTACGAAATCAATATGGTTAACTTATACACTCAAATATTGTGTGTAACTCGATGTTTCATTTAGTCTTTGTTTCATCGCAATCGCTTCAAAATATCAAAAGATATAAGAGTTTAAAGTATTCAAGAAGAAATTTTCATTAGGTACGTAATGTAGATACACGTAACGACATCTATTGTCGTAAAATGACACTAGCGTAAAATCAGGTAGGTTTGTGAGAACGTGTGTAACACATGATCATAATCATCATATGTTCACATACTTCGCGCGGAAACATAACGCGATACATTGTGAATTTACCCAATCTTTGGTTAATTCAAGTTTTCCAAATCCATTGTTTGGTAGTAGTGCCATAGGTGGCGCTATCTATCTTTTAAATCATGATACAAATTAATTATGAAAAAATGGTGATAAATTTTAATTTCTTAAAAATTTTAGATTGTTACATCGAGCAAAAAGTGAGTAATTAAGGCACGAATGCGCTTACTAAATTAACACGAGTGCATTAATTACTCACTTTAGCAAGGTACGTAATCTACTTTTCTTTCAACTTCCAATGTACCTGCCGCGATAAAATATACCTGCTCAAGGTTAACTCAACTCAATCCAAATCAAGTTAGGTCAAGTTAGGTCAAGTCAGGTCAAGTCAGGTCAAGTCAGGTCAAGTCAGGTCAAGTCAAGTCAGGTCAAGTCAGTCATGGAACCCTACGTCTTTTCTACATAGCTTACAGAGTGTTCGAACGTTTTCCCATATATTTTGACAGTATCACTTCGTGCTCGATAGATGGCGTTGTTCATTTAACGTCATTTTCTGAATCGCGGTGTTAAGAGTCTCCGTAAAAGAATGACTTTCGCCGAATTCCATAATAACATAATCCATACTAATCGATGCTTAAAAGTATAAATTCGATAGTAACTCTGTCTGTCTGTCCGTCTGTAATTCTGTATGTTACCTTTTCTTGCTGATCCACTGAACGGATCTCGATAAAATTTGGTAAAGAGATAGATGGCATCCCGGCGAAGAACATAGGCAATTATTTTCTCAAAAACAAATTTAAGGGGGGGGGGGGATATAGGGGATGAAAGTTTTAATGGGAAACCTATCATTCTTGGAGTTCCGTAGTCAACAAGGAAGCTTTATAGTCTCGCCATGTCCGTCTGTCTGTCTGTCTGTCCGCGACTTAGCTCAAAAACTTTTAATCGACCAACTGACATGTGCAGTTGCAAAAACCCAAACATTCTGTATGCGAGAAAAAGTTTTTTAACACTTTGAGGGACAGTAAACGCCCATAGACGTAATAACAATAAAACTTTGCGAAAGTTTGTTTGATAAAATAATTCATCCCAACTACGGAACCCTTCATTGTGCATGGTTCGACACACACTTGGCCGGTTTTTTTTTAACTTAGGGCTGTGAAAATGTATGCTTTTTGTAACTAACAAAGAGTTACGTTTTTCTAAAATCATCCCTCATGAGGGTAAAAACCCTTCTTTACCCTCTTGATTTTAAAATTCACATGTAAGTACTTATTATTGACATTTTTGCGGGACTCTCTTCAAGAGCGATAAGGGATTGAGAATATAGTCATAGTCCGTATCTTGAGAATCTGTCCACTCAATCAAAAGTTATTACTACTTGGCTCTTGGCTTGGAACCAAGAGTTTGAGTTTACCAGTGAGTACTTACTCGATAGATGGCGTTGTGCAAATGATGCGATTTTCTTAAGGGGGATGCGCCGGTAGCCCGCAAAATTCAAATCTTAAGTTTTTTGCAATTTGCAAGTCAGTGTCAGGCAGGTTGTATGTTGAAATGAAATGAAATTGTTTATTCTGTAAATAGGTTATTGGAATCACTTTTACACGTCGTAATAATATCAAAAAATTGTAAAATTAAGCTAGATGAGGTCGGCGTTTCCTATCTGACTACTCTGAGAAGAAAGGCCGAAACAAACTCAGTCTCTTTTAAAGTCCGGACATACCTAGGTCAGATATTGGCATATTGGTCAGGCCCTATGAGGGCCATGTACATTAGAGTCTGAAATGGTCCTTTGAGCAATGAACCACACAGATTTGAGTGAACCTGTCCTGTCACTGCAAGCATTTGTCAGTAATAGTGGAGCTCAGCTCAGAACTTAAGGAGCTCAACGACTCGACGAACAATACCAAAGAAAGGACATTTGTGTAGGCCGCATAAAGTTCTCAAATTGCCAGACCATTGTTAAAACTAACTGAGAACGAAAAAATATAATAATAAAAACGAAATAAACATCCAGTCCTCACATTCACAATAATACAATACTTTACAAAGTAATCATGTCATTCTGTCAATATCCTACATATAATATTCAATAATGTGAATTTGTATATAAAACTGGTAGGTATATTTTGATGATTTTCACTTATTCAAAATGTCACAATGCCAAAATGACAAAATGTTAGCAGAGCGAGCAGCTCAATCCCATGCTTTTTGTCTTCTAAATAATCTGAAATTGTATAGTACCCTTTTTTTACAAAGTTTGGTTTCAGTACAGCTTTTAAATCGTTTAATGGGTAAGTTTCAAATGTCAATATGATTAAAATATGATTCGCGATCGTAGCAAATAGTAGCTTTACAGAATAATAACCATTAGATACAGGAATACAACTCCTGCAATATTAGTTAGATTAGATAAATAAATATTTGAAACAACTGCGACTCATTATTTAGATCAACATAAAACTTGATACTGACCTGTAAAAAGCAAAAAACATAAGAAAATTTGAATATCGCAGGCTCCCCCTTAGTTTCCATCGTCCATACAATATGCCATAGTTTTTTCATTAATCTTTATACAATATTTTTTCATTAATCTTTCCGACAGTTTCATACTGCTGTCCATACTATCCACACTATCACCACAATATAGATATGGACTACCACTAATATATAAAGTTACTGGCTGTCTCATGTCTGTTACTTTTACGCCGTAACGCCTAGGTCGCCTAGACAGATCACGTGGGTTATGGGACATAGGATACTTTTATCCCGGTAGCACGTTCCCGTGGGGATAATTTCCGACATACACGCGGGCGAAGCCGCGGGCAAAAGCTAGTCATTCATAAGAATACAATTTTTAATACCGCGCTTTGTTGCCAAACCTACGCGCCACTACAATGCATTCAAATGCGCCTTCTCGCTCACACTCGTCGGCTTTCAATGGGGCTTGCCTTACCTTTCTTTGTCTAGCAGTTTTCGCCTACAAATTGCTATAGAAACGTTTACATTTGTTGATATATTGGTAAGTACTTATACGCAGATTTGTATGAAATGAAAAGCCGGGCTTTTTTAGAGTTAAGTTCGCGCAAATGCACTAGCCGCGATGTTGACCCGCGTAAAGTGAGTTGCAAGTCCGCGACAGTCGACGCGACTCGATTTGTTATTGTTTTGAAATTAATATTTTGAGATCAGTATTTTATTTCCAAGTGCTGAGATAATGAATTAGTTTTACTATTTAAAATGATTTGATAGTTATTGCGGCTGTAATTCGTAAGTGTGTGTGTCTTAGTAAGTGAATACAGTGTTATTTTTATCATCAAAATGTGAATTCGGAAACTGTGTTCGAAAAGGTAAGTATCTACATTGAGTTTTCTGGCAGTGTAACTCTCTCTTTACTTCACCGTAATCAACCCCAAATGAATGTACCTAATAAAATTTGGAAAAAAACAAGTATTTTTGTCAGTTGAAGAATATAATTGAAATTGGCATTCGATTGTTTATTATGTTGATGAGTATGACAAACTTAGGTAGCTGGTGGCATGAAATACATCAAAATTTGTATAGTGTTGTTTGTATGGCAATTGTAGTTTCGGTAAACCACTGAAAAACAAACCATCTTATTATTATTACATCTCATCAAGATCATAAAACACAATAATTTTCTTATCGAAGATATTCTTCGTAACTAGGTGTTTTGAAATAAAGATTAGAGTTGGCTATTGTCATTATGATTAATTATAAAATGTTATATAGGTACCTAATGTAATATCTCATTTAACATTTTCAATCGACATTATAATTCATAAAACTAAGTATGCTTACGGTAAAAGAACAACAAATCGATAATTTGGGGGCCATCTAGCGGCTTATGATTGAATAATTTTGGTGACAAGCGAAAGATTTCATTATGGTGAAAAGGTCCTACTAATCGGAGTGTAGTAACGCGCATTCGTTAATATAGATGGCGCTTACTTATAATAATGGTGTTATCATGAACAACAAAGAAAATCCGTAAATCGCTCACTTGGCTGTTTTTTTTTTTTTTTAATCGTAAATCGTCTGTGGGCTTGCCCTAATTTAGAACCCTAGGCACGCTACTGATTGTGTCTTGTTAATGACAGTTGGAGGTTTATTTTATTTGTCTATTAGGATCGTTCATATCAATGTATTATTTAGTTAGTTCATTGCATACCAACATTTGCCATAGTAGTCAATTATTCTAATTAACATGACATGCATACATAAAGAAACTCTTCTAATTAATTTATAAATTCATAATTTTCTTCTTGGTATAATTTTTTTCAAAAACACAGACTAGGTAGTAAATGGAGTGCTTAGTCTGTATAATATAATATTGTGATTTAGTTTTTTTTAAACAAACTGTTAAGGGAAGTAAGTAATACAAAACAACTTTGGTACCTAACAGTACAGTATCATCCAGCAGTAAATATGGCACATACAATTTTAGAAAAAGTTTGGTTGTAGCCCATTGTCTCTTTTACTCATACCTATGTGTCAGTCTCTTAAAATAATATATTTACGCCTGGATACATAGTAGCTCGGTTAGATTGCGGAACGAAGAGAGCTTTTGAACTGATGACCGTTGTGATAGAAGTTATCATTCAATTTCATTAGGTCCGATTTTTAAATCTTCAGATAACATTAATCTGAGGAATAAAAATTGCTTTTTGATAACTTTTGTATACTTAGAAAATATGTCAAACCGCCATTATTCTTCAGATAATAGTATTATGACGACTGAAAAATCGGCCCTAAATCAGTAAAAAAAAGAGCACTTATGTTTACTATACACATAACAACACGCCTTGTTTCGTCGAAGGGTTGAGCAGAGGTGTACCTATGTACATAGCTGAGCATTAACTCGTTAATCCGTTAATCGTTAATTAACGAAGTTAACATTTTGATTAACGGATTAACTTTTAAGTTAACTTTTAAAAATGTTAACGGACACGTTAACTTCCGTTAATATGCAGAAGTCCGTTAATCGTTAATCCAATGCCTAAAATTAAGTGGCGGAGGGAGCAATGCGAGTAACAACGATGATAACGAGGAAGACTTTTTCTATTCTGTCACTCAGTCTATAGAAAAACCAAAGAGCTCCAACTCTTTAAAGAGTAAAGCGCAAAGACTCGTTAAAATGTGGCTGGACATGAAATCAAAAGACTCGTTCAACGATGCTGCATTCCTCGGGGAACAGATATTCATAAATCTATTCATTAAATACAATACTGCTATACTCTCAAGCGCTGCAGTTGAACGTCTTTTTTCCATGGGTAAAGACATTTTAACACCAAAACGAGCCTCGCTTTCAGACGAGAACTTTAACATGTTAATGTTCATGAATATGTATGTATGGGAATATGCACCTTATGCCCGACGATTAAATTACACATTTGAATTATACAAGTATGTTGTTTTGTTCCTAACCTGTTAACTTCCAGAACCTAAACCAACAGGTTTTATAAGTTCACTAACGCAACGATATAAAGATGCAATTTTACACATATTAACGGATTAACGATTAACGTTAACTTGCGTTAATTGTTCCGAAATGTAACGCTTTATAACGTTTAATGAAGCTAACTTTTTTTGTAACGGATTAACGAAGTTAACTATTTGATTAACGGTGCCCAGCTATGCCTATGTACACCCACATTTCGCCAGTTATGTTTTTAAGTCCCATGTAATAGAGCCGTGTCTTAGCTATGTGCGCGGCGAGACGAGGGGGCAGTGCAGGCCGCTCATTCGTCAACGCTCACGGCGATAACTACCACAAAGTGCAAAGTTCGAAGTGGGAGGAATAGCCGTCACCACATGACGCTGGCAGAATAGTCGACATCGGCTCAGTTGCCAAAGAAAAAAGAAACATTCATTTTCATTATTCTCTTGCCCTTATCTGGATTTATACTGTGCCAAAGCAACATACAAAAAAAAATAACACCATTTATACTTTTTTAAATCCACCAGCTACGCAATCAAGTCCCGTCGCGCACATCGCAACCAGGACCAGGTATCCCAACGGAAGTACTACAAGTTGATGCTGAAGGAGGACTCTGATGCTGCTCTGTTGAGGATCTTCGAGTGCTTCCTAGAGGCAGCGCCGCAGCAGGTGCTGCAGACCAGCCTCTTGTTGAGAGCTAACCCGGATTTTACTGGTAAGACCTGCTAACTGTATTATTTACTGTATTTTATTCAACACATAGGGGGCTATTTGTTGAATGTATTTGACGAATTGTCGACGCATCGGCTTGTGCACGTTAAAAGGTGCACAGGGTACAAGAAATGCATTTGTTTATCGTCTCCATTAGCATTATTCCAAGTTAGGATTATTTAGCTTTTTAAACAAGGAATCGTAAGTGAATGGAGTATTCAAGTACATTTTAACAATAAGCTTTTTTACACTTCACATTTTTCTAGTGGAACAAAATAATTTTTAGAGTACTTATTGCTTGGATAGTTGTCTGGAGATAAAGTGGGAACTGTTCTTGAGCATAAAAAAACTAAAATCTAATGTTCCATGATTCTCTTTGGGAGAATTGAAGTGGGTTTGATATCTGTATTAACTACTTAACATTTTTTAATTTTTTTTTAAATTTTATTTAAAAAAATTATTTAATTTAACTCTTTCATCCGTAGTCCACCAGGTCCTGTCAATCGCGTCATCCATCATAGGCATGGGATGGTGCCTGGCGGCGTACCAGAGAGCGGTTCGTTTCTACCAACAGGACAAGGACAATATGAGCTGGACTGGCACCGCTTTGCAGACTATCTGGCATTTCCTTGTTACGCGTGAGTATCTTATAAATTCTGTTGAAATAGACTTCTGGACTTTAGAGATTATAGAGTGGGGGGAATAGCCATCACACGAGCAGGTTAGGTAAATAAGAAATTTTGACACTGCTGGCCTTTATCTTGTTCTTTTTCTCATCTGCCCTGCCTTTTCCCAACTATGTTGGGGTCTGCTTCCAGTCCAACCAGATGCAGCTGAATATCATTTTAATTAAAGATATAATGTATGCAATGAAATGTTATTTCTCTGTTTGAGAAACAAGGCAATGTAAGATTATAATTTTCATATCTGCTTGTAGCCATCTACAGAATATGGGCTTCAGCTAGTATTGATAAATACATCATTTTGTTCCGAGCGCAACCCTAACTTAGTTGTTCTCTACGGGTGCGAATTACAAACCCATGTAATAAATTGTAATCTTTTAATTTCTTCTGTTTCCAGTGAGCCGCATAATCTCAATATCAGTGATCGCATACCTGTTCCCTCACTGGACGGTCCTAGCTTGCCTCATACACGTTTTCATCACAGCTACACTCATACAACTGTTCGACCGTTCGCCGTTCTGCTCGCACAACCGCGTCGCCGATGTCGCCTTCTCTTTCGCACTTGGAGCCGTTTACCTCTTCACTTACATCCTCCCTGTTGAGGGCAGAACTAGGTATAGATATACTATTTACTATAGTATATGTTTCATACAGAATATTACCTGTGGCGCCATTTGGTATGTGTATGTGAGAGATGATATGAGGAGCTCGTTTTATTTCTTCCCGATTTTAGCATTTACTGTTGTCCCTTATGTGGTGGGGTTAGTTATAATGGTGATATATTACAGGTTCTTCCATCCTGAGGTTAGTAAACGGGGGTTCAGCGTCACGTTCGTTAACGACAGGGTGCCGGAAGTCAGTTAGTGTTTAAGTTTGGGGGAGATTTATGCAGAAAGCCTTGACATTATTTTTAATGTCGGCAACATTGCCGACCGATATCAGCCTGTTGATGTCTTATACTGCACATGGCTTTCTTATGGTTCTAGATGATTTGGTGTACTAATGTAGTTTTCGAGATAAATTATAAGTGGTAGTAGACAAATCGAATAACATTATCAATAATTTAAAAAGAAAAGTTTTGACTTACTCACTGACTGACCCATCAACGCCCAGCCCAAACTCTTGCACCTATACTCGACCTTGGACAAATCTGAAATTTTTGCACAAAGATTCCCTTTGAACAACGCCCGATTTCACATGGGATAGGGAATAGGGTATAAGGCGGTAAGGCGGCCGAAGTCGCTGGCAAAGTACTAATTTGAAATAATGCTGAATTAGGGCGATTGTGGCTTTATCTGAACGCTTATTTCCGTACATTTTTGTTACCCCGCGCACCTCACATAATCTCCTACGCATAGCTCTCCATTTGCTTATTACTCCATGGGCAAAATATGATCTGAAGAATAATGTTATGGAAGATAGCTAGTTTTAGGTGGAAATAACTAATGTTTATTTTATTAAAAAACATGATAATATTTTATACAATTTTGAAATGTCGATGTAGGTTTAAAAGTTAAGTGCCAATAATGCAAGCTTTTTCTCTGTGCTTTACATCACAGTACCATATAAGGGGTAGAATCCCCAGTGATCTTGCAATGCAGTTAAGGTTAACATTTCGAAATAAAAAAAAATCTGTTAATAATCCTGATTTTTGTAAAAATGTCTGAACATTTTACTTTTATCCTCTCATCTTTTACCAGTATTAACTTAAAATTATTAAAAAATCATTAGCTGAAAAGTCCGGGGTCCCAAAAAGCTGGACAAATCCGGACGGATGGTAACTGTAACTGGAAAAGATTTTTGCTAACTGCTACTTAAGTAGTAAGTGAACGGGCTGCAATGGAATCGGTCAAAACGACCTAATGTAATGCCATTAAGAATGCTCAAAAAGTGGACAAATAATTCATATCTCAAGGTGCTCTTTTAAACGCAAGACTGTATAGAAATAAGTATTTTACAATAGTGTTTCAGTATTTTTTTACAAACAAAATAGTTTTCTTATGAATGTTTAAAGCTAAGTTTAAAAGTTATATTTTGATAGGTACTTACCAAATATTTTTGTATTGAATTCTTATGAAAATTGTCAGTGAATCTCAAACAATACTCGCCAAATGAATGTTTACAGTTTTACATAAAACATATTTTTAATAAATTATTTTACATGAATCTGACGTTGTTTTTTTATAGTTTTAAAAATACTGGGAAAATCATTGAAATGAAATGAAATGAAATTGTTTATTCTGTAAATAGGATATTGGAATCACTTTTACACGTCATATTAAAAAATATTAAAAATAAGCTAGATGAGGTCGGCGTTTCCTATCTGACTACTCTGAGAAGAAAGGCCGAAACAAACTCAGAGGTCACAGTCTCTTTTAAAGTCCAGACATAATCTTGGTCAAGCCATATGAGGACCATGTAAATTCGAGTCTGAAATGGTCTTTTGAGGAAAGAACCACACAGATTTGAGTGGACCTGTCCAGTCAGTGCAAGCATTTGTCAGTAATGGCGGAGCTCAACTAAGAACTTAAGGAGCTCAGCGACTCGACGAACAATACCAAAGAAAGGACATTTGGGTAGGCCGCATAAAATTCTCAAATTGCCAGACCAATGATAAAATTAACTGAGAACGAGAAAAAAAAAAAAAAAATTTAAAAAAATTCACATAGTCCTCACATTCACAATAATAAAATACTTTACAAAGTAATCATGTCATTTTGTATAGAATATTCAATTATGTCAATTTGTAAATAAAACTGGTTGATATACTTTGACGATTTTCCATATTATTCAAAATGTTACAATGCTTAGCAGAGCGAGCAGCTCAATCCCATGCTTTTTTGTCTTCTAAATAATCTGAAATTTTATAGTACCCTTTTCTACAAAGTTTGGTTTTAATGCAGCTTTTAAATCGTTTAATGGGTAAGTTTCGAATGTCAATGGGAAGTTTGTTATAAAAGCGTATACATTGACCCATGAACGAGTTGCCTACTCTGTGGAGACGAGTGCGATGTACAGCAAGATTGTGCTTATTCCTGGTATTTAAACTATGAATATCGGACATTTTCTTAAAATTAGATATATTTTTGTGTACATACAATAGATTTTCAAATATATATTGTGAGGCTACAGTCAGAATATCTATTTCTCTGAATTTTTCTCGAAGGGAATCCCTTGGACCTAGGTTGTAAATGGCTCGAATAGCCCTTTTCTGTAAAACAAAGATAGCATTAATGTCCGCACAGGCTCCCCAGAGAAGAATCCCATAAGACAGAAGACTATGAAAATAACTAAAATAAACAATTCTGGCTGTATCTACGTCAGTTATCTGTCTAATTTTTTTAACGGCGTAGGCGGCCGAACTAAGCCTTCCTGACCATTTTTCTATGTGTGGGCCCCATTGTAATTTACCGTCAATGGTTATTCCAAGAAAAACTGTCGACTCAACGGGGTCCAACTCTATTCCATTAATTTTAACATTGGTAGATAGCTGCCTGACATTTGGCGTTGAAAATTTAATGAGTTTAGTCTTTTTCTCATTCAGGAGAAGATTATTTACATTAAACCAATGCACCACTTTAGAGAGTGCATCGTTAACTTGTTCAAAGTTGACTAACTGTCGTTTTATTTTAAAAATGAGGGAAGTATCATCTGCGAATAACACGATCTTGTGATTATCCCTTATGTGGTAAGGTAAATCATTAATATAAATGAGAAATAAGAAAGGACCTAGAATTGAACCCTGCGGAACGCCCATGGTGACCGAAGATCCTGCAGATCTCTTGCCATTAACATCGACCCTCTGAATTCTGTTATTCAGATAAGAAGTCAGAAGGTCGAGAGCCTTGTCCCTCATACCATAGTGGTACAGTTTCCTGATGAGAGTATCATGATGTACGCAATCGAAAGCTTTGGACAAGTCGCAGAAAATGCCAAGAGCATCCTGCGACTCCTCCCAAGCCTCGAATATGCTCTTCAGTAATTCCACGCCCGCGTCTGTAGTTGAACGACCCTTTGTAAAACCGAACTGTTTCAGATGAAGTAAATGATGTGTATTGAAATGACTTAACATCTGTTTTAAAATTAATTTTTCAAAGATTTTGCTCAACGTAGGTAATATCGAGATAGGCCGAAAATTCGTGGGATCAGTTGTGCTGCCAGACTTGAACAGTGGAATCACTTTGCTAAGTTTCATCAGATCAGGAAATACACCAGATGCAATACAAGAGTTAAAAACAATTGCCAAAAAGGGTGAAATAACATCAATTATTGAAGACATAGTATGTACTGATAATCCCCAAAGGTCAGCAGTTTTTTTCACATCGAGCTCTTTAAAAGATTCTATAATGTCTTTAGCAGTAGCAATTGTAAATTCAAAAAGTTTGTCACATTCTGGTACACATTCTTTTAGTATTGAATAAGCAGAAGTGGAGGACGACGATGACAGAGTTTTGGTTGTTAAAATTGGAATATTAGTGAAGAAATTTTCAAACTCAGTTGCCACCTCCCCGTCTGCCTTAATATCTACATCATTGATTTTTAGATGGAAGTCACGATTCCGTACTGTCGTTCTTCCTGTTTCAGAATTAATAATATTCCAAGTTGTTTTAATTTTATTCCCAGAAGATTTTATTTTATTTTTAATATGTATGGCTTTTGCTGAGGAACAGGCTCTTTTAAAAGTTTTAGAATATTTTTTAACAAATCCTTGAAAAGTTTGATCTTGGTTATATGTTTTTTCATGATACAATTCAAATAGCCTCTGCCTACTTTTGTAAATACCTGGTGTTGCCCAATCACTAAATAAAACGCGGTCACAAACAGGTAATGTTTTTGAGGTGAAAACCTTCCTAAACTCACTCACACTAACAAATTAAAACTTCAATATAACAATTAACTTATTTATTACAATCACCAAATAAATGGCGCGCGTTCCCTCAGTATCCTTAATCCAAATCTATTCCATTCGCTCTGGTTTATCCATAACTCTATTGCTGACTCCAGACAGGACATCACCGCAGCTCCTTTCCAAACCGTACTGGCAGGATCAATGTCTTTTGGTGACGTGACTATCTCTAGCTGCTCAGTCTTATAAGTGTATGGGATTTGTAATGCTAGACGGTTTTGTAACCATAAGTTTAAGCCATGTACTTTGACACCTCCACCAACTATTAAAATGTTGCTATACATTTTTCGTTTCAATTCTTCGTTGGGACAACGGTCTATGCTTTGCAGTATTGCAGCATCTAAGGCTAGGACTTGTCCAGGTGCTAATGCAACGACGTCTCCAGGGCCACCTTCTAATGTATCAACAACTATGTCTTCGTCAGGATTTGTTGCAGGCTGAGCTTCATTTGCCGCCTCAAACTGTTGGCTCTCATTGGCTGTAGGATCTGCTGTCTCCCGCTTTCTACCAGTTTCCCTCAAAAACTCCGCATCAAAAGGGTCTTCAGGGTCACTTGGTTGTCTGTTCTGGATCTTGGTAGATTTTGAACCAGTAATTTTGAGTAAATCTGTGTAGAACATTGATAATGGTGATATGATACATTCATCACCAACTTGCAGTGTGTATTTGTTGACAACATCTCCAGGATGATCAACTAGGAATGACTTTTCCTGTGGACCGCAGACATCTAGGTTTACATGACAGAAATTCTCATACAAGTTCCTCATTAATATTACATCTCTAGGTATATTTTCATTCCAATTCTTGTAAGGAAATGCACTCTTATGAAACATCCATGACAAAGCTTGGCAAACATCTCCTGCTCCGTAATCCATTCGTAACCTTGTAGTTTTATGTGAAATACCATCTTCAACACAGGATATTGCTGTTTTCTGATCTCCAATATCTACCACACAGGCTGAACCGATACCAGCTCCAAATGTGGCTCCGACACTCTCCTGAACAAAGAAACAGTGTCCAAAACCCAAGTCCTTCAATAATAATGACATTAAATACTTCAAATGACTTCTGGAGTACAGATCAGGTATTAATAACACACACCGGTATTTTACCAGCTCTATTAACGGTATTCCTAGTTTATATTCTATGATAGAGCTCCATATAGTGTACAAGTCATTCAGAACTGATGAAATAGACCCACCAACTTCAGTATGGATGTTAAAATCACCTCTGCGGTATGGGAAATGTATGTTGTATGGTAGTTCTGGGTCTATATCGAGTACTAGGTCGCCGATCACGATGTCACACTGCACTTGGGGCCACGGATCACCATCACTTTCGCATTCTGGCAAAGATCGCCGGTTGAAAGCTGCGATTTGCTGCGGTGGCGTTGCATACCTTCGTGCCCCATTCGACTGCACGCATGACTGTAATGTGTGAGATATTTGCAAGCGACATTCTTCCAGTTCTTCGATTAATTCTTTAGTTTTTGGCACACTCGGTGGAATGAAGGAGTCACGGTATATTTTACCTCCGGGGCGACGTTTCCTTGCTATGCAGTGCAGTTGCTTCACTGGTACGAGGTCTGAAGCTCTTCCTATTCGGACGTAGAGTGATCCAGGGTGAATTACAATAATCCTATTGGACGGGAACTGCTGAAAATGCTCTGGACCCGGTTCGTATGATGGCATACTCATTTGTAGAGTTTTAGTTACCTTATACAGTTATAAATTACATTGATTATACTTCTGCAGTATATTGCGTGCCGAGGTATTTAAAAGTTTCCTGGTATTTAAATATTTTATGTAGTTTGTAACTGTAAACATAACCTTTTTCGTTTTTAGCGATTTTGACACTCAATACTAGTACCAGTGGTTTTTGAACGAGTTTCCGCGATTTGTTCAGAAACTTACTATAAAGTTTTCTTGGTCTTCCTTGAAGATGGAAATTATTGCGTTATGTTAATCATTAGGTAAAATGGGTACCTACCTAATACATGTTAGTAATACATGTTTCGAATGATTCATTTAAAATATTTATTGTATCCATCCACTCATCCAGAAACTGTATCCGATACAAAGAACGAATGAAAAAACTGACTTTTATCTTTTCTGTGCTGTGTCGAGTTGTCAAACTCAAATTGAAATTGTCACAAATGTCATCTGATATCTATCGTCGTGTCACGAAATCGGAGAAAATAAACACTTTTTCCGATTTTTATATTGGAAAACAATAAACCCCGGCCGTGAAAATGGTCTCTCGGAGTTTAACTGAAGTGTTTGTGTTGATGCGCAACAATGCTATACACAGCCGGCACATATTCGCGGACCAGGCAAGTACTAACTTGTTATTGATTATGTTTTGTCCATTTCACTTGAATATTAAATGATTCAATTACGATCGTTTAGCAATTAATTAAGCTGCGATAATAGCGTGTGGTTTCTGTTTATAGACTCATTATTAAAAAATAACGTTTATATTAGCTTTTCCTGAAATATGTTGACAAAACTATAAACTGTCTCATTCGCCCTTCCAAGGTTTCCAAGTGACTTCTATAATAGTAAACATAGAAAAAGAAGTTTGTAAATGAAACAATCCCAATGTTTTACACTTTTTATTGATGCTTACAAATTGTAATGAGTCTTATCATAATACATTTACATAAGTACTGTATTATCTTAGATCATACTGAAACTGTGATGATCGTATTGGGTGGGAAATCATCATATGACTTCTCTCGCTCTGGGCGGAGCGGAAGGGCGTGTCATACTCTTACTGACTAAAACCCACCCGTGTTCATTCGGTTGCCTGTTGCCAGGGTCCCGGTATCCCTTTCGGACTATTCCGCAACCCTGGCAGGAGGTAATACGGGCCTAAGAATTGTTAATATTTTTTAGTGTTCACACCCCCAACAGTTATGAGAGCTTGACAATCTTGGCATTAACATAAACCACATTCTGTTGTCACACTAAATCCTAGGAGAAAGAAGTGTATTCTTTAATATATTGAGTTATTATTAAAAAAGCATGTGCTTGGTCATGTTCTCAACTAAGCAGTATAATTATCCTTTAGAAAAGTCTATTAAAATCTTCATTATGAACTAGATCCATGAAACTAATCACTGTGATATTTATATTGTCGTAATATTGGATGTTGCCCTTTATTTACGTGCTTTGTGGTGTGCATATCTTTTGTTGGAGATCCTAAATAAATATATATTTAGTGAATGAATACTCATTTGATCAATGTATGTTTGTCCCAGTTTTATAGTGTAACAGTTATTAAAAATATAACTTTTCCTGTATCCATCAGCGCAATGACTCTGAGCGTGTACGCCTCATGCGGAGTAACTCCCATGACATGGAGTCAGGATTGGAGATGAGGAATGACTCTCATGCGCCTCCGCCTTGGACTGATGCGCTCGAGGAAGCTCACTATGTAATCACTAGGTTGGTATTGCATGCTTCACATCATTAGTTGTTGGTCTTTTTTGTCTCAAGTTATTGACTGATCTACCTTATAGATAGATATAGCCACTGTTACCTGCACACACCTACATAAAGTACAGCACCCCAAAGGGAATAATTAAAAGACAAAAATAATGCTAAGGCAAAGCTTAAATATTAAAATATCTCCAGAACACATCTTTCAAGAGAGCAGTGGTGGTGGCCCAGTAGTAACAGCCCTGATTTACGAGTTGTAGGTCGTGGGTTCGAACCCAAACAGGCGCTTTTCTTTGTGTCAATAATTTCATCACCACTGCTCTCAAAATGGTGAAGGAAAACATCTTGAGCAAACTGGCATGTTGAAGACATGTGACATCTAACAACCGGAAGTGAGCCCGCGTGGTTACAGCCCCTCCCTCTCGAAGCGAGGAGCCTGTGTCCCAGCAGTGGGAGCATTATAGGCTGATTATGCTATATCTTTAAAACTGCCACACAGCAGTGGCTGTAGAAAGAGATAGCTTAGTGAAGTAATGTTGTTTCTCTGTTAAGAAATCATTATTTATGCAATGATTGTGTTCCATCATATTTTGTTGAATAAACTTTGGCATACATACCAAATAATATACCGTAGTCGTAAAAAAACCACTTGTAAATATTTCACCATTAATTTCTTATCAAATTCTTGAATGTTACTTTAGCAATATGGTTGAAAATAATCTATTGTTTTAACGTTAATAGGTTTGATAACTATCTACCAGTTCTACCATCATTAATCAATTAAGCAAGTATATCGTGAAGCCAATCTCTAATAAATCTAAAACCTCTACTACATAGAACGCGAGACGATAGCGTTGCGACTGTGTCGCGTTAAAAAGGCTTCGCATGTGTATGTACGCGAAAGTTACACTCATACCGGCACCGGCTGTTCACACGGCGCTGACAAACAAGGTTGTTAGAACGTAGAGAAGACTTTAAACTACGATCACGCATTTCACCGATTCACGATAAAAACTAGAGTCTGGCCTATATTTGTCCAATCGAGAATGTAATCCTTACTAATATTATAAATTCCAAAGTATTTCTGTCTGTCTGTCTGTCTGTCGCGCTTTCATGCCAAAACTAATGAACCGATTTAAATGAAATTTGGTACACAGATAGTGTAGAGCCTGAGAAAAGACATAGGCTACTTTTTATCGACATACCACGCGGGCGAAGCCGCGGGCAGAAGCTAGTGTCTCATAAATACAGTTGATCACCAGTACAGTTGATGTTTTTAATTCATGAAGCTCACGTTCGTTCTATAAAAGACCTGATCTTTTATAGAACGAACGTGAGCTAGCTCGCTGGGTACCCAAAGATGCCTGTCCCCACTTCCTTTGATGGTTGACATGGATTATGCTTAAACCATCATTCATTCTTCCTTCTACTTTGCTCATTTATAACCTAGCTTTTCTCTAACAGGCTAAGAACAAAACTATCAGAGCTACAATCTCGCCACGAGAAGCAGATCCGCCGCCCGTCTCTGGACGACACGTCTGAACAGCAACACATACAGAGGCTGACTGTGGAGATCGGCCGATACTTCACGCAGGCGCACTCGCATCTCACGACTATCAAGGCACAGATAAGACATGGTATGATCTACTAATAGAATGCTAAATTCATTCACTGATAGACCTTGCACACCCAAAAGGTCTTAAGTTTGCACAAGAGTTCCATTTATAACGCAGATACCCCAAGGAAAGCTTTTGAAAATTGATCTAGTAGGCTGGACTCACACATTCTGAATTCCTTTCTGAATTTAGAGTCGGAATACATTCTTAATTTAATAATATAAATTCCGACTCTGAATTCAGAATGTGTAAGAGAGCGAGAGAGAGAGAATGTGTGTTAAAGGGGATGAAAGTTTGTATAGAAATTCTTCATTTTTGCAGTTTGAGCACGCGACTTCTCAATTCATAATTATGTTAATTTAAAAAAAGTCCTTAAATAAACCATAAGACCTAGAAAGCTGACATTTTACACAGGTCTCTTCATGACGCCGACAAGGAATTTTCGTAATTCTCACGGGATAAGGTTATAATTTATATTTTTCAAGGTTTCATGACTGTTTTACCAAATATGTTTTTGAACTCAAACCATTGCTGAGTATTTTCTAACAGACAAACGAAATGACATCCAATATCAACCTTAGCAATCCCTCTTACGGCCTGTTTTCTTATAAACCAATAATACAATTAAAACTATCAATTTCCAGGTAACCCGACCGAACAGAAACTAGCGTCAAACGTGGTCCTAGCTCTCGTCACCATTCTCCAAGACTTGAGCGTCACATTCCGCACCGCACAGTCCAACTACCTGAAATCTCTGACATCCCGCGAAGAACGATCCAACGCATACTTCGAACTGCCCAACTTCGAAGAACTCAGCCTAGATGACAATGAACTACTACCAGGACTGTCTAGCAACCAAACTGACTTGCTATTCTCCCTACCAAGTACGTCAGGAACTCAGAAATTTGATGAAAATGATGATTTTACACGACCAGCACTTAGTCAGAAACAATTAATGTTAATTCAGGAGGAGAACACAAGAGATGTAGCCGAAAGGGAAGAGGAAGTGAACAAAATAGTTCAATCGATAGTTGATATGAATGATATATTCAAAGATTTAGCTCACATGGTGAATGAACAAGGTACAGTACTAGATAGGATAGACTATAACATTGAACAAACGCAGGTGCAGGTCCACGAAGGGTACAAGCAACTCCAGAAAGCTGAAAGGTATCAGAGATCTAATAGAAAGATGCACTGTATTCTCATACTAGGAGTGATAATCATAGTGTTAGTAATCTTACTAATTATAATAAAGAGTTAGTTCAGGTAAAATAATCAGAAACTGCCTTATTTTTCGTAGTTGAATGGACGGACGGCTGGACCGTGAATGTAGCTTTGAAGTTCAAATTTCAAAATTCTTGAAATAGTTTTTAAAGGAATTAGGATGTTTTGAAGTTGGTGCTGACATAAGGTCGTTTACATAAAGTATTTTCTACAGTAATTAATCATTGTGTAAACGGCCTTTGTCTATTGATTTTAGTTGCTACCATAGTTCTGTTACAATTAAATTAATTATGTAACGAGAATATCACCGGGCTTCCTATGTCAAAATTAAAGTTTAGACGGTAAATATAATCTGTTGAAAACAATATCAATATATAATCTGTTGCGTCTAAGCGGAAAGAGGCGCTTGTCTCCGGTTATTTTTATTATAAACTTTATGGGGCGGGGGTTGGTCCAGGCTCTTACGCGCTCTCGAGATAATGGAAGTTTATTTATTTTCAACTTTATTTCAACTGGTGTAAGGTCTATATTTGTTTGGAAGTGACGAATGCGCTGCGCTGCGCTTCGCCAGGTGTGCGCTGGCCCTGAGAGAGATACGGAGCTATAGAAGGCCGATAGCACCATCCTGTTTTCGCCGTGGAATAATGATGGGATTAAAACTTCATGATACGACCCCTGATCAAGTCTCCGATCAGTGAATCTGCTGTGAACACTCTTATTAGTTGTTGGAATTGGCTGACCAAAATTCTAATGATCAATCGACTTTCGTGTCTGTCTGTGTGGCCGCTTAATTTCATGAGATTTGACAAAAAGATTTAATTGTAAAGGTTTTCAGACACGGTGTCAGTGCATCACAATAATATACAATACCAATTTTAAATTTAAATACCTTTCTCCTAAAAATATGAATAGGTACAATAAGCTCCTTAAAGTTGTTAAAATAGAATCCAATTGATAAATGATTAATATCTTAACTATTTATGTAATTATCTGTATATACGGCAAGCGACCATATTATATAGGATAAAAAGATAGCCAGGTAACGTTTGGTGTAGTAATCTTCTGGGTCCTGACTCAAACTCGAAGCATTTATTTCAATTAAACCACTTTGAATTGTCAAAGAATCGGTCAGTCAGAAAGATTGCTAATTGCCCATTCCAATTCGTAGTAGGTACCTATAGTGTAGAACGGGCAAAAAACTCCATAGACACTTTTTTAAATAAAAATATTGGTTACATCATTCATGTTAAAATTAATGTGAGAACGATGTAGTTTTCAGGGCCCAGGTGATTACTTACTCATTCTATATTTGTTGTATAAACTAATGCACATATTCTAGTCTCTATGTCTATATTGTAAGATTTGTAAGTATTAATTAAGGCGTATTTATTGCAATTACAAGTTAAAAGTGTGACTGAGTGGTAGATTGTACTTGAGCAGAAAAAAAAAATCATTTTCCCAATTTGTGCCTGTTTGGGACAGCCAATAGATTCTACCAAGTCCTGAGAACGCTCCCGTTAGACACTTAGATCAAGGGTTTCTTACAAAAAGATTTTTTTTGATATAGCGCGTATTTTTAGGAGGTTCCTAACCCTAACAACAGTAGCTCGGGTCCTGTTACTGATGCCTGATGTGAGCTACTATCCTTATAAATTCTGGAAAATTTAAGTAATGAAATAATGTTAAAAGTGTCATAGAAGCCTTTTTTTTCTGCTCAGGCAATATCGTTATTGTTATTGCATGATAGTGAGTGTGTGTGCCAATGTTGCCAAGTAAAGAGCAAAGAGTTTTCATTATAGAGTAAATGCGAATTTAATTTATTAATGTCTTTGTTAGTTTTGTCATCAAGAAAAATTATATTTTTTTGTAAAACAATAACAAAAGTTATAATTTATTAAATAATGGTTGTTTAAAATTGATTAATATTATGTTGGAAAATTAAATAAATGCTGAAATTGATAAACTGTGAAGCGAAAGCAATATATAAATGCTGTAAAATTCCACAAAATGGTGGCTGAAAAGCTGCATCGCTTTGAAATAGACGCATATTATACTTTTATATGTACCTAATGTATTTACGACGTTGTGTAAATTTCGTTTACATATAAATGACATCAAAGTGATAATATATAACAAATTATTCAAACCATGTTTTTGTTTTATTTATACGTGTTTCACCAAACTTGAGTTTCGACGGAATGGGTGTCTGAAGGTGGACGGCGTTCCCGAGGTCGGTCCAGAAATAAGTTGCGAAATGACCTGGATCTGTACCGTGAAGGCTGTTAAGAGGTGGGCGGCAGCAAATGATGATCTGGGAGGGGAGGCGCTTGCGCAGCACATTATTGGCTAAAAACTTTGACCCAATGTCTCAGTGGTTATTAGTTTTACCCATTCATGGGCGCGGGTTCGATGTTCGGAAGAAGTCAATGACCTATTGTAACACGTGCTCGACTTGGCGGAGGCACTCCCGTGCCCCCGGATAGTTGGGATTTAACAGAGGTCATCGTGTGGTCTGTGGTGTGCTTGTGATGTTATGTTATGTAGAGTATATTGTATTGCCAATTTTGTTTATGTTCAAATGTCTGCGCGTTTCTGTAGTTTTTGATAATATATAGACTACTTACCCTTTCCTTTCGTCAGCGTCACAAAAACGTCGCGACGCTGACGCTTGTCCACTAGCACTAGCTAGTGCATTGTCAGCTAGAGTTTACAAAAAATATCACACAGAGATGCATTTATCTGGCCCGCTTTATCCCAGTTCACGGCCTTGCTAATCCATCCGACAGTTCCAGATATAGCAAGGATGCGCGTTACATGTGTGTGGGCAGTTTCCTTTGGCCACCGCTTCGCGTATTAACCTAACCTATATACCCATCTGACCTACTTACTCGACGTTTGTCCGTTAGGTCTGTTTGAATTGAACTCGCAATAGGCTAACGGCTATAGCCGTTAGTCGGCAAACAAATATGAGTAGTAGTTACCTATTTACTTTGTATAAACCTAGTTTATTTTAGTTGATAATGATAACACTCTACTGGGGAGAATATTATCGAACATTGAAATATCTTTTCGTTATTATTGTGGTCGTAGTTAGCAGCTACCACAAAATAATAATAAGAATAGGAGCACCCTCACCCTAGTAAGTGCTTGTAAGATTAAACACAATCAGTTCAATGACCTTTGACCCGAGAGTTGAACCCAGGATTTCGCGAATATGCCGCTACCCACTATACTACTAGCTCTTCTAATATTTGGATTAACTCAATAGAAGCCTCTGCCTGACTGAGTCAGTTGAGTTTAAATATTTATTTGTTTATGGATTTCCAATGAGAGATACATTACAATAAAACTATCTTCAACAATTAAAACTTGTACAGTATAATATTGGGTAGGTAGAATGAAAACAAAATACTCAATTGCACTAAAGAATTATAATTGTCAGTGATCTCATTTTACAGACATAACTCCATCAGTTGCGATATTGGGCTGACGAGCTCAACCCGCTGGAATGAACTAAATCACACCTTTGGAAACATAAACTGGCTAACATTCACAATAAAAATAGTATTTAGTATGAGTAAGTTTAGTGATTCTATACAAAACAAAGATTGGAAAGTAACAGAAGCAAATTCTACTTGATACATAAAGTTGAGCCAGCAGATTGTATCTTAATAACTATATATAGAGTTTACAATATAAATTTTGATATTATGCTCTCAGGTAATCTATCACAGTCATAATACACCTACAATTTACTATCTACACACCGCCAAGTTTAGTCAAAAAATGGAGTTATAAAAAGCTAGAACCAAGTAGAATCCGCTTAAGAGAGAGAAGAGGAACTCGTCAGCACAAACCTTATTACAATCATGCATTCAAACATTCAATTCACAACACAAAATACAACGCAAAATCAAAAATATGTTTTTCTTTTAATGACAAACAACACAAGTCCACTATGAGTCTCTGTGCTTATTGTAAAATTCATCTACGTATTTCTTATAGGCCGGTTGGTTCGGCCACAGGTACGATGCTTGTTGATTTAGAGGACTGTGCGTGTTTGGCTCGGCTAATAGGCTCTGGATAGACAGTAGCACAGTGCGAACATCGTACAGTGCTGTCCACTTATCCTTCAATATATCTAAACATATTAAACCACAGGTATCTACATTAGGGTGAAAGCACGGAGTGATGAACTTCACCATAGGTGGGGCATATGGGTACGAGTTTGGAAACTCTAACGACAGTTTGTACTTGTGGCCTGCATACACAGTTTCTTGGGGGCCATTAATGGTCCCAATCCATTTAAATAGGTTCTCACTCTCAGGGAATGCAGATATGCCTTTGTCAGCACAACGCATCAACTCCATTAATTCTTTTTGCAGCCTGCCAACAAAGAGAAACATGAATTACTTGTTAGTATAGATAGCTGTGAAACTCAAACATTCATTTTATTGTGAACCAGTTTGGATTTCAACCGTTTTATGTGTCGTCATTGATGCTATAGACAAAGGTGGGACCAAAATATGTTCTTTAAGCTTATGGATGATCTATGTGGAGGTCAAAACGGACTCTGAAGACTCTTTTTTGTAAAGATACACGTCACTGACCACAGCAGTCAATATTGCAAAGTCAACGTCAATTTCGTACCTAAAGCGAAACCGTTAGGCCTCCAATGAGCAGTAGCGATTTGATTTATAACTCTATGCGTTTTAAAACCTATTTATTCATCTAAATAACCTGCAACTCTGAACCAAATATGAAATAGCAGGTGCAAGAATTTACAAAGCAAATTACAATGTAGTTTTACTTACCGTTTGCTCACAGCATGATTATCTTTTAGTTTAATCGTGTCTTCATTTTGTTTAGCTGGATTTGACGACGACGCGTAATGTGGATTAATATTTTGAGCCATAATATGTAGAGCGAACAAAATCAGATGCCTCCAATTCTACTAAATTTCTGTTAGACGAAGACAACTTCCTGTTTAATTTGAAAAAGCTCAATTTTTATTGGATATTTTACACACATTTGACAGCTATACGTAATGGCGGCAATCAACCGAATCAACGTTGAAATCAGCGCCATCTACACTAAGAGATAACGATTTAATCAACTTCATTCCCATGCTTCGTTCAATTGACCAGACCATAGATACCTAATTGGTCTGAATTTCTCAAAAAAAGTCTCGCGTAACAATTTTTTTTTCCGTACCAATATTAATCTCCTAACAAACGGCAAAACCTCCTGAGTACACACACCTACCAATATTTTCTTCACAAACTGTTTCCTAGAAGAGCGGTCGTGGCCGCACGGCCGCTGTCATGAAAATGAAGAAAAGCGGCAAAGATTTATTAGAATCGCTCTATTTGCTCAAAAGATAATCGCTTTTTTGTTTCGTGTTGACACCTCTCACACACATTATCGCAGTGACTACACTTGTTTGTCATGGAAACGCAATTCAATGAGCTCACTCTTCTAAATCTTTTGGGGAAGGGCTTTGACGTATTGTCAAATACTAAATAACGGAACCGCTTTTCTAGGAAACCGTAGCTTTAGTCCGCCAGTGCTGTACCTACTCCAGACTCCCTAGTTCTTCATCAGTACATCCGGTGAACTACCTACTTACTTATTTTGTGGATCATAAGGTGGATCCATTCGACCAACGAGATCCTCCTGTGTCAGCAACCTATTCTGCTTATGTTCTATGTCCAAGATTAAAGAGCCTGCTGGACCAGACTTTTAGGAGTTTCCTACAGACCAAATTACCGATGCACCATGTACAATTACTGAAAATTGTGTGATCGAACAGTCAATAAGAATTTAATTTAAAATTACTACATAGCTTTCTAAGTCAAATGCTCCAAATACCTAATAGTAAGATTGCCTGCTTTGTCTGATTTACTTTCACTTTCTTCATTCATTTGAGCGTGAAATTGAAAATCAGTGACGGGATTATTTAATAGAAAAGGAAAAGTTTACTTTAGTAGTCTATTTAAGATGTTGATATCAATAATTATGTTTAGTTTAGATTAAGATTCTGTGAAGAAATAATAGCACAACGTTGTTTACCGACTCCGCCCCTAAGACGATACACTGACCAAAATGGCTTTTGAAGTAAGTAAATCAGTAAAATTATTTCGTTCGATTTATTACTAATTTTCATAATTTGGTAACATGTATTTTTTTATCGCGTGACCCGCTTTTCTTGTCGTAAGCTAACTTTTTTTTCCAAGAATATTCTTCAGTTCGTAAACCACAAACAAACGGCAACGGGCAAACCTCACATAATTCATTCGTTCCTCACATAATTATCGGTCAGTCAGTCAGTACTTCATTCATTCAGTAGTAGTTGTCATTGTCACATAAAGTCACATTGTTGTCGTGGTAATTTCGTACATAAATATTTGCATTTTGGTTGTGGCAATTTTAGTGCTTTTCTTCCAAAAAGAGTGCTTCAGTTGTTCTGAAAACATCACGCTTGACAATTCGAAATGCCTTGTTTAATCATCTTTGAAAACAACTACATAACGGAGCTGGAGTGCACAGATGTGTCATCGTTAAAACGTGATATTTCACAAAATCATGGTGTTCCAATAGAAGACTTATTTGCTACGCTCAACGGGAAACCCGTGTCTGATAGTTACGACATCACAGCAGCTAACAATGTCATTAGATTGGCCACTAAATTAGTCGGAGGGAAAGGCGGATTCGGATCTATGTTACGTGCTATTGGAGCGCAAATAGAGAAAACCACCAACCGTGAAGCTTGCAGAGACCTCTCTGGGCGTCGATTACGTGACATCAATGAAGAAAAAAGGCTTAGGAAGTGGTTGGAAGGGCAAGAAGACAGGGAAAAAGAGGCAGTTGAGAGAAAACAGAAGAAGCTTGAGAGGCTTGTAGCAGAACCGAAGATCGAAGTGAACTTGACTCCTGCGTATGAGAAAGAGCGAAAGGATCTACCTGAACGTGTGAACTCGGCTGTAGAAGCTGGCTGGCAGGCTGCTGGCTCATCAAGCACTTTGAAACGGAAGTCAGACAATGAAAACGCCAAACCAAAGAGAGCCAAGCTTTGGATTGATGCAGACCTGTCTGATTGCTCATCATTGAGTGAGGATGAAGAGGAGGAAGTAAAGACGACAAGTACTGGACAGCTAGTGTCTGCAGACAGTGGAAATGAGTCAGACAGGACTTCGGCAAGCAGTAAATAAGACTGGACTGTGTGCATCAATAGACTTATGATGAATTTAGGGTTATTCCATTGTAATAGTAAAATTAAATATTTTAGTGTAATATTCCAGCAGGTTGAATTTATTTCAATCTGATATATTTTTCAAGTACATACTCATGTTGATTGTATGTAAAGTTTTGTAACTTAATGATTATCGTGAAGAAAAATATATTTTGTAACATATATTTTGGATTTTTAGGCTCAGAAAAAATATTGCTTTACTTTATACAAATATAATTTACACACAGCATTCCTTATCTTTTGAATTAATAGTTATATTTGAACTTGAAAAAAAATACCGTACTTATATAATGTGAACATTTTGTTTTATGATATTTTGTTAAACTTGTGTATTTGATTAATGAATTTTAGCATGTAAATATATTTTTAACTAACTTAAATTTTGTTTTTTTTTAAATCCTCTATAAAGCCTCCTCTCACAGGCAGTCAACTTGAAAGACAGTTAGAGCTCTAGATATCGCTGTGAGCAAGATTGATTGAAGCACTCTCTATAAGTTATCGTTTGAATTACTTTTTCGAACTATTTTGACTAGGTCGAGAATGTAGGATGCAAGAGTGAGCAAAGTGGGCTCGAACATATAGCCCCCCGCCGCGGATAGGTAAGGTTCTCTTTTGGCTATTCATGCATAAATAGGAGTTACCTATGTATGTACTTTGTCGACTTTCATAGATAAGTCTGAGTAAAAGAGAATGTAGGATGCTAGAGGGATAAAGGCTGCCTTACTGAACATATTTTGGCCTTGTTTGGGATTTGATTAAAAAGTATTTCTAAAGATTTGGGGGCGGACCGCACCCTGCCGCCCCCCCCCTTAGTCCGCCAGTGTGTAAATGACCACATTATCAAGAACTTGCATGTTGAAATGGAAGTACTTGATAATGTGGTACCGCCATACCATACCACGGTGTGGTACCTACCTACAGTCAGCAAAAAAAGTCGTTTAACACTTCAGTTTTTTAATTCTTAATAATTGAGCTAAATATTTAATTAAAATCGAGATAAACGAAAAATTAAAAGATAATTTTGTGTCAATTTAGATGATGTTTTAAAATAGCCGTGTTAGATAAGAATTAGATGATCGACTTTTATCGCTGCCCGTACTTTACCATCAATATAAATGGACTAATATTCAAACAAATTATTTTTATTAATTTACTTTTATTAACTTATAGAGGAACGTGTGGACCGTGGTATTGGTGCTGTCTCTACTGGCGCTGGCGGCTGCAAGACCCCAGGAGTTCGATGACGACGAGAGTGGTCACGACGGAGCCGACGATAGGAGAGGTAATTATTACGGAAAAAAATATGTATAATAGTGTTGTACAAGGATTGTTTGTCGCATGCCCAAAACGCTGCCATCTTGTATTTTCAATACAATTTCCATGGAATTAGTAGGTATCAGGCGCGGTCGCAGCCCAAGATTTTGGGGGGTCACCATTGCTGCGAGGAATATTTTTAGGGAAATGGTTACCTAATTGATAAGTACTTACTCTAAAAACTTATTTTTGAACCTATATGCCCATCGGGGTCACTGTAGCTCAAGTACCTACAGTTTTTAGTAAGTAAAGCACGTAAATCATTCAGTCTCTCGACAGCTTGAATGATTTTGGGGGGGGTCATGACCCCAGGACCCCCCCCCTCGGACCGCGCCTGGTAGGTATGCTTATAATCAATATGTCGTTTACATTGACATTATACATATAGGTATTTACCAATAATGGCCCCCTATCAATGTCATTCAAGCGCGAGCACTGTATTTTGTACCACCCCCGTCAGGGCCGTAGGCAGGGGGGAGGTTTTAGGGGTTCAAACCCCCCCCGAAATGCGAGAAACAAGAATGTCAATCCAAAGACCGACCGCCTAGGGTACCTCCGTATACAGATAATTGTACTCTATTTCGCATAGGCTTTGTTTATAATCTACAATACCAGAAGAGTATACTTAAATACTGTATTTTTATCGACTCTGACTTTGTATTGAATAAATTCTTACGACTTTGGCATTCTCTAGGACATTTTAACCTACCCCAGCCTCTCCCAGAAGGGGTGCAAAAATTTTCGAGCTCGCTTCGCTCGCGCTTGCATTCTTCTCAAACTTTTCTGCATAAGTCGACAGAAGTTACTTCTATTTCTGTATGATCGATCAAGGAGAAAGAAAACCTTACTTTTTCGAAGCTGGTTACTAAAAATTTCGAGCTCGCTTGGCTCGAAATTTCAATAATGTTTTTGCCGTTGTCTTAAAGTAATGCTCTTTTTTTTTAATCTGTACTATTTTATTAGCCTCTCTGAAATCAGAAGTACATAGTTGGCAACCTTAAACCCCCCCCCCCCCCCCCGAAATGAATTCCTGGCTACGGCCCTGACCCCCGTATTATGATTATGGGGTAAACCAGCATAAAACATTTTAGGTACCTATGTAGGTAACTACCACAGTACCACAAAAGAGCCAAGACAAGTGGAGTAAAGTTGTGACAGAACGGTACACACGGCAACACATCAAGCTATACAGATAGGTACATTTCCAGTTGCTGATCTCGTATTGTATAGGATTTCCGTACAATCCAAGGTGTGGCTGATGTGTAGGTGTACACACCTACACATCAGCCACAGCTCTTATTATCTCTGGGGTACACCCCAGAGATAATAAGAGGAGCAGGGGACGACAATACAAAGGATGGGAAAACTAAAAAGCTCGCCGCGGATCCAAATTGAAGAACAGTAGCGAGAGGTGGGAAACTTGTTACGTAACATTCTTTTTTGGATAATAATGGAAGGAACGTTCCTGTGTGTGTTGTACTTAAGGAAGTTGATAACAAAGTTCTCACACCTGCATTTATAAAGTAGATAAGTCGATAATAACTATCGCAAAAGTCTTTGTTGCCAAATAACGTGATAAGATAACGTATTCCAAATTCTATTGACCTTACCTACTTCACAATAAGCCGCCATCGCTATGGCAAAGGAAGCTAACATCACGCCTGTATTTTTAAGATGGGGTCGGCACGGCTGTATTGTAGGATCCACCCAGTTATGTTTAAGTCCCATGTACTTAATACGTAGATGGCGAGCCTATTCCACTTATTCAGACCTCGGGCTAGATTATCGAGAATTTCTTAATGGAAAAAACTCAATTACACTTTGTCCGACATATATACAACCCGGGACAGCTTTGGGCATTCAATACCTAATCCACACCATTTGTTTTTTTTAAACATCAGAGACAAGACTTTCCGGATAATCAGTCATAGGACTAAAAGCCTTATTTATTACACTACGCGATATTCAGGCATTCCTAAACTGGGATGGTGTCGGACCATAAATATCGTGTAGTGTATGTAATAGGGGTTTTACATTTGAATAAAGAATGTACGTATGTCTGTAAATAAAGTATAGAGCGGAACTTAAACTTTTTTTATTTGTTTCACAGACGACCCGGCCCGTGTACAAATAAAGGTGTACAGGGGGCCCACTAAACATGATGGATACGCCCCATGGGGCTTCTGGGTCAAACAGCCGTCAGATGAAGAATAATTCGTATTTTATACAAAAAAATATATGATGAAATAGGGTGAATAATAATAGACAATTTTTTTAAATTAAGATCTTTTTAAGTTTAGTTTAGCAATTATTTTATAGATGGCGCCACTGTTTTCGTTTGTAAAACCAAAGATTATTAATTAATTTGTTCTATTTCCCTTAACTGCCTGTGTAACAATGGTTATCCTTGTTATGTAGCTATAGAATGTGTAATTAATATTTTATTTTGGTATCGGTAAATAGACTAAGGAAAATTAAATGTGTTTTGTTGTTAACCCTCTTCCTGGTCATAAATAGCAGGCATAGATTGCAAGCAAAAAAATAAAATATCAGCCTGGTACTGTCCCACTGCAGAGCAAAGTCTTCTTCTCATAATATAGAGAAGGCACGAACATTATCACCACGGTTGCTCCAGGGGGATTGGCGAGGAAATAGGGTCGGTCCCCTCTTCATACAAACGCTCTCGCCTTTTTTCTCTCTGGTTTTACCTTTTAGAGCAATGATTTTTTACAGTGAAATAAATATCAACTAGTTCTATACTTACCCATAAGTTTTCCGTTTTGATTTTGAAGCACTAGAACCATCAGAAAATGCTCAAAATTGCCTGTTTAGACCGCTGTCATCAGAGGCCTATTGTGCAAATTTGACAACTATTCATGAAAAAAGACAAACATAGGGACACAGTATAAATATCCTTCTTATTCAATTTATAAAATATCTTTCAAATTGGTCCAATATTGGAGGAGGAAATAGACGACAGCCGAACCTCGAATTATGACTTTTCGTATGGAGAAAAGACCGACCATATTTCTTCTTAACTACCTATTGATTATTCGGGTTTCCTCACGGTGTTTTCCTGCACTGATGTTAATATGTCTAAGAAAAACTTCGAAAGTACAAATAAATTGGAAAAGTCACATTGGTGCTTGTCCGGATTTGAACCTATAACCTCTTGCATAAAAGGCGACTACCTATAGCAAACATAATATTTTTTGTAATCAACCAGTTGATTACAAAAATAGCCATAAATTACTTACTTCCATTACACTAACAAATGTAATGCTTACTTATGCTTAATTAACTTATGGTGATAATATCTTATTGGGCATTTAATTAGTAGGTACTAATTGAGTAGATGGTACTTACCTATAACCTTTTTACAATTATTACCCAGTTACTGCCTAATAACGTGCAAATAGCCGACTAGCGTGCGTTGACCCACCTGTAACATTAAAGTCTCCCACAGACAGGCGCGACTAGTACAATTTCTATGAAAACTTCACGGAAATTAATCTACCGGTGCGGTGTTGGGTCGCGCCGTCGTGTCGCATCTGTCTGCGGGAGCCTTAAGCCTGGGCGCAAACAAGCCACCGATCATAACCACCGGTAGCGCGCCACCCACCGCCACTTTTGCAGCAGCGACGGTACCGTCCGACGGCAGCCACCGGTGTTCGGAACCCGCCACATTATAACCCGCTCTCTGCTGTTCCATCTCACGATGGACTCCTGAGTGAGGGTGACAGGGCCGTGAGGGAAGACGTACTTTGATACTCGCAAATAAATCAAAACCAGGGTAAGTACTTCCCGTTGATCTAGAATAATGTTTAGCAAGAAGCAAGGTCTCACAGCACAAGTAAAGGAAAAGCCCGCAAATCGTTATATCACATTTATAAAAATGGTTAAATTTGTTTTTGGGATAAATTCATGCAACTATGGAACCCTTCATTGTGCGTGTTGCAATTTATTGATGTGTTTATCATCTTTCCTTTCGCTTTCCTCTCGCTTTTCTGCAATCTGTGGGATAGATTTCGTGAAAAGCGACGGAAGTGTGTAACAGGAAGCCTCGGCAGCGCGCGCTATTTGGTTTGACCAATGAGCGCGTGCGGTCCTAGAGTTGGCCATCAGAAACGACCTTGCCGAGGCCCCCGCCCCTATAATGTTGCTTATAAACAAGGTGAGATGTCAGATGTTACACATAATATGCGACTATTGTAATGGTCACTCCTTTTTCGTATGACAGGCTACAGCAGATGGAGATGTCCATAGGGGGCGGTCTGGGGCGCTAATCACTAAACATTCTCATCGGCTTGCTTGCCTTCCAATAATATAGATACTTATTCCAATAAGCAAAGCATGAACAAATACCGTAATTACATTAACAATATCTTTAGTCTTATGGAACATTATTTATTTTCCCTGAAACCATTAACAAACTCGTTAGTTATTTATTATCTCCAAGGTAACGCGTGTCAACTCTTAATTAATTCAATATAGTTTCCTTGTCTGATTATATAGTAGTATCCCGGTCTATGGTAGTTGTAGGTCCTAAAAGTAAAACTTATTATTTATGAATTTACGTAATTTTTTTAAAATTGAGTAGAGACTTCTACCATACCTACGTACTGTTAGCGCGCACAGCATTAACAGTAGGTACACAGTACAGTTACGGAATGTTACCTTAAAAACTTTTTTCTGATATAATTTATTTAGGCCTATATACGTAAAATATGTTTACTACATCACAGACGGCAGTATCATCCAATTACGATATACATAGTGTTAGGGTAAACACCGTTATCGTTGAAACAAGTGGTTTGGGAACCAACTTTAAAAAAAAAAATGTTGTACGGTCATTTATTTTAATAATTAAGTCAACTACCCCAGGGTTTGAGTGACAACGGTTTTTACCCTTACACCCTGTATTGTATGCCTATTGATCTCTTCTTCTTTTCGATGGCAATCTAAATAGACTCGGCCCAGAAATCGGCCACATGTTTGGCGCCATCAATAGCGTCCATCAGTTCCTGTAGCGTGCAGCTGACAGGACACGCAGGACACGACATTAACTGTCTCATCGTTTGTGGAACAGCACCATGGCGGAGTCGTCTATGAAGCTCCATCTGACCTTACTTCGATAAACCTGGCTCCGGAGTCTCTGAGTCGGGTATTGATGAAAACAGATGATTAAACTAAAAAAATAATACAATTAATTCAATTATTTTTTATGTTATATAACTATTTAATGTCATCGTCGGAAATACTCATCTGAATCCCAAATTAATACAAAATAATATACGTGTTACATCGGTGAAGCTTGTATTAGCATCGCAATACACACTTGTTCAGACAGCTGCCTCAACGACAAAGGTAATTTAATATCTAGTCATGACATCTAGCCATGCCGAAGATAAAAATGTCTTCTTCGCGGTATTCTACATATCTCTCAATTCATGTAGATATCGGAGCCTTTACCCGACTAGATGCTGTTTGCAATCAACATGTCACTGGAGGTGAAGACGGTCAATATCAGTGATTATCGTATACTGTTCTGGACAAATAGGTACGTATTGGATAACGTACCATATCTTAATACAAAAACATATCACTGAACGTGTAAAACCACTTGTTAAACGAATTACAAATACCTCCTAAGTTCTTATTGAAAATGACCAAATCTTCTAGAAAAAGCCAAGCATTGAGCATTTCCCTGGGACTCAGTCTGTGTATGGACGCCTGGTTCCAGTAGACGCATGATATTTGAAGCCAGGGCTTATAGGGGCTCAGTCGCCTGTCGTGGGTGAGGGTCAGCCCCAACTTCTTCTTAGCCACCAGGTACGTGAAGTACACGTCTTCAATGCTGAGCAGAGGCACGTGGTAAGCTTTCTCTAATATAATCTGGATGTATCTCGCTGAAAAGAGTCTTTTTTTGATTATTAGTACTTTAAAGCTTAATATTTCGCAAACGAATCCCTGAATCAAAAAATGGTTTCCACAAACTTGCAATATTTATGAACGACCTTTCCAACGACACCCCGCACCATGGGATAGACGAGAAAAAAAATCATCACCACTTTACGTGTAGGGGAGATACCTACACTAATAAAAGTCTCTGAGCTAAGTCGCGGTCAGACAGACAGACAGACGGACATGAGTGAATGATGGAGCAAAGACTGACGGGAGAGTGGAAGAAAAAAACGTGTTGCACCGACCTCAAACAACATGGGACAAGGGTAGGATGATAATAATTATGAATCTATCTCATACTGATAGTGTGATATTAACACATAGTGTAAGTTTTCTCACTTCTAATGAGGTACCCGGTACCGCTGAGGTATTCTAGTGATTCGTCTTCACGAAATAATTTCTGGATGTACCGCTCTTTGTGCTCACTCCCCAGCGAATGTGTGACATTGAGCCTGTACCCTGAAATACGTAGGTAAATAAGAGAAGAATGGTGAATCTTAGAATTTTTAACACCTTATATGCTTTTTGACTGTTGACATCGTGAACTGGATAGATATTTGTCAGAACACTCGACTGGCCAAGTCCACTGCAGTGTTGAGCTCTACCAAAAGGAAGACCGAAAAGTACTCACCAATAAGTTGAGCATTGCTATACTGCTCCAACACATTATTGAGGATCCAAGGGTTCACCATCACGTCGTCCTCAGTCTTGAACAAGAACTCCGCTTCAGGACACTGTTCAATGGTCCATTTCATCATGAGTGCAGTCTTCAGGGTCTGGTTGAGGTGGTGGTCGAGAAAGTCGAAGACTATTAAGTCATCGAATTTTGCGGCTTCTAAGCGGAGGGTGATCTGGGAGTGATAGTAAGAAAAATGTAAAGTATTGCGTGTTGGTGGAACAGGACTTGGATGGAAAATTAAACAGCCTGTAGCGAACCTTCTTGCTGATGTTTGTTCTATTTCCCCTTCGTTGCCTACTCCCATGGAAGTTTATGTTTATGGATGTATGCGTTCCAGCCAGTATCAATCTAGAATATAGGCCAAAGGGCATACAGTCTGGAATTAGCCACGAGTACCAAATTTTTTTTTTAATTACATGATCTGCAAATTGCAAAAACGTACGAACCAGTCCCCAAAAGGGCCCACGTAATTAAAACTCCAGAATTAAGAACTATTCCAAAACTAAGTCTCCAGTATCGGAACTCAGTTCCGGGAATTGAAAACCTTTCGATATTGCATGCCTTCTGAACGAAGATGTAGAATAACCAACTGACCATCTGTTTGTTCCTGTCACCATCATTCATTCCCATGACGAAGTACGTGGGCTGAAAGATCTTCCAGGTCTCGCGGACAGCCTCCCGAAGGTCAGAACGGGATGAGGTGGATGCCACCATGACTAGCACCAGCACTTCTTTGAGGGTGCCACAGAGCGGTCTTGATGGCTCTATGAAGACTTGGCTGAAATTAACCAGAAGATAAGGGATTCTTGAAGGAGATTCACCAATGTGTACAGCTTTGTCTTAGGATGCAGGGTAGTGAGGGTAGGCTTTCAGAGTAGCATGATGATGACTTTCAAGTTTCTCCAAAACGCCTGTCATCTGGCTCTTGCTATTCTGCCAGTCAAGCTCAAGTGCCCATCTGACAGTCTCGTTGGCGTCGATGGTCTAGTGGACGCAAGCGCTACTGGTTCAATTCCCGGGTCGGGCAGTGTTATTTGGTTTTTTCATCTTGAATTTCGCAGTAGCAGTCCGGGCTTTGGATTTGTGCCCGGTTGATGGCAATATGCTTGCTCCCTGTTACATGGGACTTAAACATAACTGGCGAAATGTATCGTACAATGGTAGCCCGCCTAACGTAAGGGGGTGCAATAATATACATGATGTTATGTTTGAGTGTTCTTATGACAGAAAAAGATCGTCACTTACATATTCCGTAAATCATTCTCTAAGTTCCGGTTCACTTGGTACTCCGGAGACAGCTCTGCGCTTGGTGGCTCTTGGGCCCAGTTGTTTATAGCCATAGACCACCATATTGTCGGCCATATCACCACATAACACAATACCAGAGGTGGTAGCAGTAACACGAACCTGCGACGTCCTGCAACTTCTTTTTTGAAGAAGATCACCAGTGTAACTATGTCCCTTGTTAGCTAAAGATAGATTCTTTTCATAGTTATCTCACCGCTATCAGCAGCAACCCAATAGCAACCTTATTGTAACGACACTAAAGATCACTGTGATTTTGACAGTGATGTTAAATCAGAGGTAAAAGAACTGTGTAAAGCAATAACGATTTAAGACTTACCAAAAAATTTGATAAAGGAAAGCCATTTTCTGAAAATTATTTTGATTATATTTTTCGTCATTCCGCACAAATTTATTTCCTCAAACCACCATTTGGCCAGTAGCATCGAGTTTTGATTAGACTTCTGTTGTTGTATGATATCAAATGCACACTGATATCTGACTAAATAAACACCACACTCGGTGCAACGCGCAATGTAACAAACGTAACATGTAATGCAACATTTCAGAGAGTATGCTTAGTTAAAAACGTGTAGATTGCTAAACCGACTATAAAATAGTGGTTTCTGTATGTAATGTTGTACTGCATGTTACATATTACGATGTAATTAGAAAACTATTTATATAAGAAGGTCTCGCTAACGCATGTGACTAAAAGAGTGATTAATATAAATGTTGATGTATGGAGCGAGAGAGGAGGCCAAAGAAAAGATGTATGGATTGTGTAAGGAATGATATGAAAGAGAAGGGAGTGAATGATAGCGTGATGGTTGACAGGGGAGATTGGAAAAAGAAAACGTGTTGCGCCGACCACAAGTAACATGGGATAAGGCCAGGAAGATGATGATAAGTAGGTCACGCTCGTAGTGAAAAGCAGCCACAGAAGGAGACTGCTGCCCAGAATTAAATCAATCCCATGTTGCTTTTTTTGTGTATAGCATCCCGCAGGCCAACTAGGAGTTTGTCGGCTGCTTAACCAGGCTATGCTGTGGATGCCTTAATAGATTGCACAACACTATAAACTAAGCAACTCCATTACGCCCAGGGCACCCCCCACTGTGGGATACGGACATCGGCTTAGGGCGTCTTTGGGGGAGGGCAGCAAGGGACAGGCTGGATCTGATCATAAGCTTGTTCCTATTTCTTATTCCTTGTTAGTTTACACATATGATACATGAAGAGCGGCCAAGAACATAGTTTAAACACAATCGATCACATAAATAGTTCGCCCTATAATATTAGTAGTTTTAGCTCCTGAAGCTGGATTTTGCCATACCTTGAAATGATAAAATAAATAATTTCAATACAGAAAATCACGAATTACTAAAAGAATACAAAATTTTAGACAATTGCCGTCATGTCATCTGGCACCTGCTATATATATTGTTTTGTTTACCAACAGAAAAGAGGCTTTTCCCAAGTATTATTGATTGGGCCTAATGCGTATGGTATTAAGTCCGCCTACTACCTAACGTAATTATTTAACGTAACTTCAAGCACAGAAATGTACAGATTTCAGTGCTTGAAGTATTAATAAATAAATAATTTTATTTATTTGTAAACATTGATAAACGCATTAAAAAAAACCAAATCGAAATTACCTATTCTGTTACTAGGATAGATTTGGCCGATCGACTCAAAACTAAAGACTACTTCTTGGATATACATTGGATATGCATTGACTGGAAACCGACCCCAACATAGTTGGGAAAAGGCTGGGCAGCGGATGAGCCTGACGTACTTTTACCCAAAAAAAGTGCACTACACCGAACAGACTATGAAACAAACACATGTTACATGACACATAGTGTTACAAAATCTAGTGTGTTAGGTTCTTCCCAAACGTTATTAATTCGGGTAAGCGTACTATGTTTTCATAACATTAGGGACATCGAAAACAAACGATGAGCGGTAAGATGGCGCTTCTAACGACTTCGGCCAATGACGTTCGAGCACTATTTGAGAGTTGGATGAGAGTAGCTGAGGGGTGACTACCGAGACGACGACGAGTAGAGAAGTATGAAAGAAAAATACATGTTTCGCCAACTTTAAATAAATTTGGAAAAGGGCAAGAGAATGATGATGCTGACAGCTGATGGTGATGAAAGTAGCTTTGGGAGGATTGAGTTAAAAATGACGTGCGTTTGGAGAGGCTTATGTCCAACAAAGTAAAAAGAAAAGATGTTATGTTGATTCATAACATCTTTTCCATTTCTTGAAATGGTCACACTTCATGAAACGATCAATTCTAAGATCTGGCTTCAACATTTATAATAATAATCACGAGTACAGAACAGAAACAGTCGGCAGCTGCACGCTTACTTAACTACTGCGTTTTAACTAACAAAATGTATTTATTTTCTAACTCCTTATCAAAATCGTACAGACAGTTGACTTATTGATAGAAACATTCGTTTATTGGTTTTTAATCAACATTACTTTGATGTAGGTACTCTACTGATTATATTTCGATAAGCAGACGTCCGGACGTCTGACGATGTTAGTCAAACAATTATTAAGAAACGTTATTCATAACTTATTCTACGACTCCGTTCGCGTATAGAGTAGATAAATAATAACATAACGCCCGTATTCCCCAAAGGGTTAAGCAAAGGTGCACCCATTGTACACCCACATTTCGCTAGTTATGTTTAAATTCGCTAGTTTTTTTACAGAAAAGGGCTATTCGAGCCATTTACAACCTAGGTCCAAGGAATTCCCTTCCCTTCGAGAAAAATTCAGAGAAATAGATATTCTGACTGTAGCCTCACAATATATATTTGAAAACCTATTGTATGTACACAAAAATATATCAAATTTTAAGAAAATGTCCGATATCCATAGTTTAAATACCAGGAATAAACACAATCTTGCTGTACATCGCACTCGTCTCCACAGAGTAGGCAACTTGTTCATGGGTCAATGTATACGCTTTTATAACATACTTCCCATTGACATTCGAAACTTACCCATTAAACGATTTAAAAGCTGCATTAAAACCAAACTTTGTAGAAAAAGGTACTATAAAATTTCAGATTATTTAGAAGACAAAAAAGCATGGGATTGAGCTGCTCGCTCTGCTAAGCATTGTAACATTTTGAATAATATGGAAAATCATCAAAGTATATCAACCAGTTTTATTTACAAATTGACATTATTGAATATTCTATACAAAATTACATGATTACTTTGTAAAGTATTTTATTATTGTGAATGTGAGGACTATGTGATTTTTTTTCTTCTCGTTCTCTGTTAATTTTATCAATGGTCTGGCAATTTGAGAATTTTATGCGGCCTACCCAAATGTCCTATCTTTGGTATTGTTCGTTGAGTCGCTGAGCTCCTTAAGTTCTGAGTTGAGCTCCGCCATTACTGACAAATGCTTGCACTGACTGGACAGGTCCACTTAAATCTGTGTGGTGCTTTCCTCAAAAGACCATTTCAGACTCGAATTTACATGGTCCTCATATGGCATGACCAAGATTATGTCTGGACCTTAAAAGAGACTGTGACCTCTGAGTTTGTTTCGGCCTTTCTTCTCAGAGTAGTCAGATAGGAAACGCCGACCTCATCTAGCTTATTTTTAATATGACGTGTAAAAGTGATTCCAATATCCTATTTACAGAATAAACAATTTCATTTCAAATACAATAGACGTAGATATATTTAGTAACCAATTCCGCTTGACTATTCTTCAAGAGTCCTAAAAAATTTCTTGAAGAATAAAAATAAATAAAATTTCTTGGACTCTTGAAGAATAGTCAAGCGGAATTGGTTACTAAATATATCTACGTCTATTGTATTTTATAATGGATTTCCGCAAAGTCACGCCTGAATCAATTAACTAATTTCATTTCATTTAATTTCATTAAATCGAGCGAGCCTGTTGCTATCAACCGGGCACAAACCCAGTCTCCGGGCTACTGAGCAATTCCAGATGGAAAAACCCAATAACACTTTGCCCGAATCGGGAATCAAACCCAAGACCTCATGCTCAGTAGTAGCGCTTGCGAGGCAATTCGCTTGTAATCACGTGTTTATGTAAATTTATAGCAATATACTAGTGTTAACTTTGATCTGCTCTCAAAACCAGCATATCCTAGAATACCAAAACCATACACCAAAAATGGCGCAGACAAGTGACAACCACCGACCCGCACCGGGCCCGAGTGGTGGCTTACGGCCTCTCATGGAGAGGTGGCCTGTCCCAGCAGTGGGAACGTTATATACGTTATCAAAGATCTAGGGGTTACAATAGATAGCAAACTGCAATTCACATCCCACATTAACACCGTAGTAAAAAAATCTGTTCAGATGCTTGGTTTCCTTAAACGTAACGCCGACTGTTTCAGGCGACCGCAAACTAAGTTGCTTCTATTCAAGACGCTAGTGAGAAGTAACTTAGAATACGCATGTACAGCGTGGAGCCCGTCTTATACTGTTCACTCTCAACGCATAGAACGTATACAACGTATGTTCACACGCTCCTTGGCATTTGGCACTCGCGGTATTTCTCATAGATGCCAATATAACCAGCGCCTCTCATTTTTCAAAATGACTTCTCTCTGTGACCGTCGAGTAATGTTTAGTATCTCATTTTTGCACAAAATTGTTATCGGAAACATCGATTGTAGTCACCTCTTAGCAGAGGTTCATATCACAGTTCCACGTAAGAGACCCCGCGCAGTCCTAACTAACACATTTTGTCCTCCATTCTGTCGTACCAATGTCGATGCCCATGGTCCGCTAGTAAGAATTTTTAACCTTTACAATTTGCTTAACAAAAACATAAACTCAAACCTGGACATATTTCACGACTCCATGGGTGGTATTCAGAAAAAAATACTTGCCTACTTTCATTTAGTTTCGTAATTTATCCGTAGTTGAATTAATCAAATTAAGTAATTTGTAATCAGTTGGACTTCACTTGTTGAAGCTTTGTTAAGCTTTGCATATAGCTTATGTTCAATGTTTCATTCCCTAAATGTTATGTACACCTATAATTTGTGTATACATTAGCAGTAATACCTTTCCTAATTATTAGTTTTGTTTTTTAAGCATTGTTGAATGTATATGATGTCGGTGTATTATAAAAAATATAGGCTTATTATGTATGTGCTTATGTTGATCCAGGTTATAAACTATCTGTGTGCATTCAAATCCGTTCTGCCATTTTTGCATTATTGATTAACAAACATCCAAACATGCGAGGGGATTACATTAGTATAAGTAGCTGCTTCATCCGCGTGCACCCTTATTCTTTTTCTAAAATAAAATTAGCATACATTACTCCTTATAACATCAGCTTTATGCTAATGAAAGTCTGAGTTTCTGAGATTAGCCGAAAAAAAAAGGAGAGACAGACCAAAACAAAAAAACTTTTTTTGTTACAATTACCGTATATGCTTTCATAATATTATGCATTTCGTAAAAAGCTAAGCAAACAGACACCTGAATTTTATTTATTTGTACAGATAAGTCCAGTTCTTTCACCGTACTATGACTCTATCGGATGAGTATTCATAAAACTACAATATTTGCTATCAATAGATAATAAAAACGACTTATCGACATTATCTCTAAGTTGTCCCTTCGCAGCATTTTAGCGGCCCGCCCCAGTGTGTATTAGATACCGCGTCGCGACAGTCGCTATGTTCCTACTGTACTATAAACTCATGTGCTAGCTGTCCCCACCTATTATGCTCATGTTGATGCTCAAGATTATCATTCGGAAGGTGTTCGTCACCATCAAATACTTTGGTGAGGAGTTTTTTTGAACTTATACCTAGTTGTTATTTGAGTGTGAAGTGTCGTGAAAATTTGGTCTAAGTTTCGCTGTCCTGCTGTCCATCATTTGCGAGAAAGCCAATAAGTTTTCATTATTTTTGTGCTATTGAATTGTAAACAAACCGTCAGTCAACCTCGTGGTAAGTGGTGACTAAACCTGACATATGCAATACCAGAGACATCGAGATGCGTTGCTATCCCAAATTCCCAAAATTAATGATGTATTTTTTTTGTTAACACTTTTGTCTGACTGACCGACGCGACGCCTTGACAATTCAAAAGTGCAAAGTAAATAATTTAAATGCTTTGAGTTTGAGTTGAGTTTCAAAGTTAAAGCTCTCAAAATCTCCACTGAGTTACCCAGCGCTGCGCTCAGCTTAGTTTTAGTGCATTGCAGTATCTATTAGTTTTTATTGTTTTTATCGATACTGTTATCGTATCATCCTGATTATGGATAGAAACTAAGCTACCGTAATGATATACATAATAACGCTTATCTTTTAAGTAAAATGACTACCTCGTTGGACTAGTGCTCGCAAGCGCTACTGCTGAGCATGAGGTCCTGGGCTCGATTCCCAGGTCGAGCAGTGTTATTGGGTTTTTCCATATGGAATTTCTCAGTAGTAGCCTGGAGACTGGATTTGTGCTTGGTTGATGGCAATACGCTCGCCCCCTATTACATGGGACTTAAAAAATAACTGACGAAATTTGCGTGTACTAGAGGTACACCTATGTGGCTATGTGTAACACTCGGAGATTACAGGCGTGAGGTTATGTTATATGTAAAATTGGCATTAAAACACTCGACACTCACACTACCATGGGCTCACATGATCTGACCAAGATGATGTCTGAACTTTAAAAGAGACTGACCTTTGAGTTTGTTTCAGTCTTTCTTCTCAGAGTAGTTGGATAGGAAACACCGAACTCATCTAGTTTTAATTTTAAAACATAATTTATTTTTGACGTGTAAAACGTGTTTGTACAATCCTATTACTTACAGAAGTAAACCATTTATCATTTACTCGTGTAATACATCGCCTATATGAATATGTTTATGTTAAATCACACTCGTGTTTTAGTAACATCTGTAGTGCCATTCTGTAAAAATTTTGAAGTGCGCTGCAAACCCTAGATTCCCTCCCTAGCGTTAGTTCACTTCAAACTCAATTGAAGCTCACTTCACCTACGTTTTCACGGTGAGATTTTTACAGAATGGACCGTCTTTTGATGTTGGTTGCGACATAATATAAAAACAACCTTTTACCCTTGTTTTACAGCTTAAAATGTTAACGCAGATCTCTAAAATCATAACTGAAAAGGTAATAGGTAAGTATTCAATGAATTCTGTGCCACAGCGTCAAAAAAGCATCGAGCATTTGCTATAAAAACAAAATGAACATTCTTTGTAACTTACAAACACAATACACTCACTAATCTAAAATACACAGAGCAGAGAAAACACATTATGTGGATACTGGGAATCATAATACATTTCCTGGGGTGGCGATAAGAGACGCTCGAATTTTACGCTTTGACGAAGTGAGGAGAGCTCGAAAGTGTTCGTTTATGTTAAAAGAAAGTTGAGAGTAAACTCTCGAAATAATGGTCAGTGTTTTTGATGCTAAAATTGTCAGTAGTGTTATTTAAAACTTATTCCTTTTATTTGGCGCTAAAATATAGCTCACGTTTTGAATTCACGGAAAAATACTAATCTACACTCTTTGGAAACGGAAACCTAAAATTACATATGATTTTGCATTACAGCCAAGGAAACCTTCTAAGGAAAGTCTAAAAAAATTATTAAACGTTATTTATTCAAACCAGGGAATCAGAACGTTTTTTAACTCGAAATTACATAAGACAGTCCCCCAAAACGTCCGCCCTTCACCACTTCCTTAGTATTAGCTGGGAATGTGAAGTGGCGCAATAAACTCCCCAGCAACACATCTCTGTTAACGAAGAACGAATGCAGACGGATTCGTGATCTGCGGGAGTTAAGCTGCGGGTAAACGGCACGGCGCGGCGTGTGATAACGTGAGCTGAGCCAGGCTAAGCGCACGGTACGCCGCGCCACGCGCCGTACAAACAGCCAAATTCGGCGCGGCTAGGTAAAGTTCGCACGAGCTATCGCGGGTCGGTTTTAGGTCAGGAAACAAAGGCGCGCAGTTGTCCGCCGGCGCGCGCCATATTCATCAGACAGTGGAGACCGCACCACGGATATCATCGCCCATTTGCGTTCGCCTTTGTCTTTTCTTTTTATGTAGATAGTCACCACTGACCATAATAACAACTGCTGTTGCGGCAGCAAGAGGTTTCGCGGCACGCAGCTCTCGTTGTGATGAGCCACGCGCCCGCCGTTTAGACAAGTAGGCTTGTCGCGAGCGGCTAGGCGCAGGCCTACACGGTCGGCGCGGCTCGCGTGGTCTCGCACTATTTACGCACAGTTTAACTGCGCCTTTACCTAGTCACAGTTTAGTAAAGTAAGCAGTACAGTGTCCTTGAAACCTACGGCCACTCGGTACATACACGTACTAGGGCAGCCCACTGACTGGTCATTTATCTTTACATATTTTCCTATTTTATCCTCTGTTTTCACTTCTTTTTTCATTATTTTAAAATACCTCGTTTCTTTGTCAAATTATATTACTGCATTATTTTTACTAGGGCTGTATTTCTAGTTTCAAAAGTGATTGTGAGTTGTAGGAATGGACTAAACTACATATGTTTTAAAATAAAAATGCATTTTTTTGCTTAGTGTAATAAATCAAAAACATTTCTAAATTCTAGGAGTAGTATCTACCTACTTATAAAGTTATTAGTTGATATTTACAGAGAAATATAGGCGCCATTGTTTGGGATCTACGAAAAAAAAATTGGAAAATATAAACGTGGAGGAGAAAAGGGAATTTCTATAATTGTCCGTAAATTAATGCAGATACTTTGCAGTTAACATGTTTATTTTAGAAAGATGAGTTCTGAAGTAATCCGAGATTTCGAAACGCTTCGTTTCGCCCTTTTGTATGAAGACATAATACTGCGTACTTTATTATACTGTGCCTAGGTAGTCGTTCCTAAGCCCGCGGGTGGGCAGGTCAATCAATCAATTCATCAATTTATTTGGACAAGGCCTCACGTCACTGACGATGTAACGGCTACTATCATGACACCATAGTCTGACATAATGTTGCTCACTACAGTAGCCGTTGTTGTCAATATCCGTTACTGTGAAGTGAAGCAACATCGTCTTTGTTTATTTATTAAGAAGTCACCGAATTTTGTGATAAACTCGTGATAGATAACATAACATAACATCACGCCTGTAATCGCCGAAGGGTTAGGCAGAGGTATAAACGCACCCACATTTCGCCAGTTATGTTTAAGTCCCATGTAGTAGGGGGCGATTGCCATCAACCTTGCACAAGTCTAGACTCCGGACTGCTACTGAGATGGAAAAACCCAATAACACATTGCTGGGCCCGGGATCGAAGCCAGGACCTCATGCTCAGCAGTAGAGCTTGCGACCACTAGACCAACGAGGTAATTAAACAATTTTTGGAACGGCAATAAAATTTATTTTATTTATTATTTATTTATTTAACAATTTATGTACACACATAATAAACAGACAAGAAGAAAAGAACAGAAAAAAACGTACAAAAAAATATACTGTGCAATTAAATTGACCATTGCTCACAAAATAGCGAAGGAAAATATACAGGGTGTTAGGGTAGACACCGTTATCCTTGAAACTAGTGGTTTGGAGTCATCTATAATATACTTTTTCTATGGGACCAACAATGAAATCGCGAAAAAAAAATCAGCTGTTCGATACATTTGTTTTCGCTTAAATCGACAAAATGTATGGAACAAATGATTTTTTTTTGCGATTTCGAAGTTGGTCCCATAGAAAAAGTATATTATAGATGACACCAAACCACTAGTTTCAAGGATAACGGTGTCTACCCTAACAACCTGTAGTGAGGAAGGCGACATGTACTGGAACTAAAACTTCTTTAACGTAGCAACATAGCAACGGAACCTGTTTTTGAGCGGGAGAGTGACCTCTATGATATCACTGCATTGCTATTCTGTAACCATCTCACCGTGAAAACTTAGGTGAAGTGAGCGTGGAGTGAGCTGTCATTGTCATCGATACCATTACCTACTGATGACCAGTAGTAATAGTGCTCTGTGCTACAGTATTGCTATTCTGCAACCATAACACCGTGAAAACTTATATGAAGTGAGCGTGGAGTGAGCTGTCAGTGTCATCGATACCTACTGATGCTAAGGCAGTGACAGTTCACTTAAATTCACTTCACCTAAGTTTTCACGGTGAGATAGTTACGGAATAGCAATGCTGATGCTAAGACAGTGACAGTTCACTCATTGCTCACTTCACCTAAGTTTTCACGATAAGATTTTTACAAAATAGCACAACTGTTTGCGCCATATCATATAACAGTGAAATAAAGTTTAGCAATTCTGATATGAGTTTTGGTATGCAAACAGCCGTGTTTACGCAAATCCTGACGTGCGCCGCCCTGCCCCTAGTACCGTTTATCTGTATGAATATTATATAAAATGATCCGATATATATTGTGAAGCACATTTGTGACGTTTCTTTCAAAAATAAATATTACACGCGATTATTTTTGCATGAATGCCTAGCTTTGCCTAGCGCGTACTGTTTTAAAAATGCATTTCAGTCATCGTTTTGTACCGAAATTCGTAAATGCTGGCAGAATATTGACCTAGGCGTCTAAAGAGACTAATACTATACGAATAATATACCTATTTAACCCTTAATAAGGCGCGAGCCTGTGTTAAAGCTAGAAAGTAAGTTAGAGTGGAAATAGGGTAAATAGATACTGCAGAATTTAAAAAAGAAATTTAAAAAGGTGGGGGTTGTTGTTTTCCCCCCCTTTTTTGGGTGGGAAATAATGTCCCCTTGCCCGATTATGTATGTGCACTGTTTCTCGAAGTGGGAAAATAATTCCCTTTGCCTGTTTAGGATACGAACTTTTGTCCTAATTTTGTTGTTATTCAGATACTAGTATTTCCCCTGGTTCCGATTGTTACTTTTATAAAGATTTTTTTTTCTACTGAAATTGGTTATGAACTTTTATTGTATTTACATAAATATTGTCATGCATGCTAAATAAAAAGCGATATCGCAATCACATTCTTATTTAATAATAAAAGAATTCAACTATTCTTGAGGAGAAGCCTCATGAAAGGATTTAACACAGTTTTTTGTGTAATCGTGCTGTTTCCTTCCAAAACATCTCTCAGAGAACTTTCCGAATATAATCCTGTACATTCAATATTTTCTTCTAAACTATAAGAAGCACCTAAAATTTCCTCAAGACGACTTTCGATAATGGAGTCTTCAATCACATTTAGGTTATCTGCTGGGCTGGTAACAGCGGCTGTCTGATAATAGGCATCATCGTCAGAGTCAATGTCAGATAAATCAGACAGGTTGTCCACGATGGCTTCCAACTCCGCCATGCTTTGAAGTCTCCTATTTTTCCTATTCATGGTCTATAAAACCTGTAGGTAAATATATAAAATTATGAACATATCATTCACAAAAACAGCCATAAACGAAAAAATTTTTAGGAGGAGTTGGTACTGACAAATGTATTTTTTATATAAATAGTTACGTGTCTAAGTGCAGGCGCAATCGGGCAATGGGAAATAATTTCCCACTTTGTAATTTGAACTTTTTACGGGTAAAGATCGCTAGAATCCATAAGAAAACTATACGAAACACTGCTGGAATAATCTATTTAGACGAAATAAAAAACATATTCTACTTACAGAAATCTTTGTTGAACTATTTGAATATTTTTCTTCAAGGTCTCCGAAAAATAATCGTTGTCGGTCACTACTTCCACGTCATGTCATTTTGACATTGACTTATCATCCACAAGATGACATTATTACCAAAAGTATTGCCAGTTTAGAAATTGTAAATTAAACAAAAAGCTGATAATTAAACTTGTGTTCATAAAAAGGTTAAACGTCATGTAAAATTAAATATTTTTCAAAAGAAGACTTGGTGGGAAATTATATCCCCTTGCCTTATTAAGGGTTAAATTTAGCTTTAAACAGGCGCGACATCGCGGGCGCGACAAGGTTAGCGCTGCCAGTTTGCAAGAGCCTTTAGGTCCAATCTACTCAAGCCAGGTAAAACCACTCATTTGTTGTCGAATTGTAGGCTTAAAAATACATCTATCACCGAAACTGACATTAAAATGACAATACTAGGGATGTCCCTAAAGTTATCGATAAGGCTTAAAAAAACAACATTAAAACATTCTGTTCTACAAAATAATATAAAAGTTATGTAAGAAAAGTCGAACAAGATAAAAAAAAAAAACCGAAAAATACACGGGTTCTGTTTGATATGTGTGAGATCTATTAAATGTATAAACATCCTATACGTACCGTGTAAAAAATACTTGACGGAGGTGTGCTACCGGCGTGGTAGACCACTACAGCGAAACCGCGGCTAATATCGTCCTCTAAAATCATCTTTAAATATGTTCCAGCTCGTCCAAAGTGCCTTTGTCTGTTGCTGCCCGTGGTTCTGGCAGTGTTGATGCTGTGGCCCACAGTCTGGTGGTTCGCGGAGGAGACCAGCAGGGCGTTGTTGCCCCCACCCCCCCCAGACCAGCTGCTGGACCACTACAGGAGAAACAGGAGCCTGCATCACTATTTGAACCACATGTAAGTCGAACCTCGACTGAGCGCCTTGTTAGTTTTGTGGTCGCAAGCGCTACTACCTACTGTGATTGAGATCCTAGGTTAAATTCCCACCTGGTAGGGTTGCGGGAAAGTCCTAAAGGGATACCGGGACCTTGGCAACAGGCAACTGAAGGAACACGGGAGGGTTTTAGTCAGTAAAAGTCACACGCCATCCCGCTCCATCCAGAGCGGAATAAGTCACTTAAAATAAATGCTTATAAAAACATGTTTAATTCCAGCGAGGTGTTAATAGAGCCATCATCAGCACCGTGCGGGAGCCTGGATGAGGTGCTGGTCATGATCCTGGTGTCCAGCGCAGCGCCCAGGCTGGAGCACCGCCAGGCGGTGCGTCAGACCTGGGCGAAGCACCAGCCCACCTACTTCGTGCTGGGGCTGTATGCAGACAATGTGGATGAGGAATTGGTGAGGCCCTGTTTATTACACAGGTATTTCCATAATTTCGGTTGAATCTCGCTCTATCCTGTCTTATCTATACTAATATTATAAAGCTGAAGAGTTTGTTTGTTTGTTTGTTTGAACGCGCTAATCTCAGGAACTACTGGTTTTGTGTTGGATAGTCCATTTATCGAGGAAGGCTATAGGCTATATAATATCACACTAAGACTAATAGGAGCCGAGCATAAATGAAAAATGTTGCAAAAACGGGAAAAATTATTCCTTTTTGAGAGCTTCCGTTGCGTGCGCTGCGTAAACGGTTTAAGTTACACAAATATCATGTATGATGGAATTGTTCCTCTTTAAAAGTTCTAAAAAAAAGTTCGCGACAGCATAATAATATGTATATCTTTTAAGATTGCCTCACTATAACCTTTTTATGGTAATCATTTTTTTTCGAAGTTAATGCATTATTTGCGAAGGAGTTTTATCGACATAATATTAATTCTTATTCAAATAAATAGTTTTAACATCAAGGGTATTTATGTAGCAGTAAAATACTTTTTAATTCATTCGAATCGGACATTTCATTTCGAAGATATCATGAGTATAAAACTGCAATACGCGAACCGTTCGACGCCACCGCCGCGCCTCCGCGACGTTCCCTACTTTAGAGAGGAGAGGGTGAGCACACGGGTAGACATGACCTGGAATAGGACATAGGATACGTTTTATCCCTATATTCCCACGGGATCGACATCTACGCGGGTGAAACCGCGGGGCACAGCTAGTGTTTGATATCGAGGGTTGTTGAAACTGATATTCTTAAAAGATCATTTGGGATACGTCCAGCCCAGCTTCATTATTTTGGCGTTTAGCTAACGTGTTTAACGATATTTTATGCATCCTAACTTTTTATCCTAATCCTAACTAATATTATACCTAAATGCAAAAGTGAGTTTGTTTGTTTGTTACGCTTTCACGCTAAAACGGCTGAACGGATTTGGATTTTTGGCACATGGGGTAGACCATGACCTGCATTAGGACAGGATACTTTTTATCCCGATATTTCCACGGGATCGATTAGGATTTTTTTTAATATTTTTTTTTTCAATTGACCTCCTCGTCATTCATAGTAGAACAAAGCGATCTCTTTGCTTTCTTCATAGGATCTACAAACTAATATATATTTATGACCATACATTTTAACTAATCCAAATTACGTTAATACTAATGGAATACCACTGTAACTCCAGGTAGACACCTACATAGAAGCGAAGCAGTACAGCGACATAATAGTCTTCGACTTCCACGACCACTACCAGAATCTGACCCTGAAGACGGCGCTGATGATGAAGTGGAGCCTGAGCCGCTGCCCACAGGCGCAGTTCCTGTTCAAGACTGATGATGACGTGCTGGTCAACCCCTGGACGCTGCGGAAGGTTCTCAAGGAGAATGAAGATGCTCAATTACTTGGTAAGCGGAGGATTTTTTATTTATTTTGAGACTGATGAAACTGTAAGAAAGCACGTTAAACCGTATCCCGGCAGTCATTCATAGATCATCTACAGTCGCTACGGGTCTTACCAAGGGGTATCGTATTACCCAGTGACTGGGTTGTGGGGGTCAGATAGGCAGTCGCTCCATGTAAAATAATGGTATAATCATAATCATTTATTTGTCAGAATATGGTACATTATACGGTCTTAGTCAATGGTATCATCACAGTCTTCCAAGGGTGGCGTGCCAATATTAGGTACATACATACAAATTATTACAGGATAGAGATTATTAGGTTGTTAGTATGGATAGTATAATTACGAATTAAAATTACATTTTCAGGTATGTCAGTTAAAAATAATTTCAAAATTTCTTTAGGATGTCAAAGTATTATTTAATGTCAGTAGAACTAAGACTAAGAGCTGCATTCTGTTAGATTGGAAGCCGACCACAACAACATAGTCGGGGAAAGGCTAGACAGATGATGATGAAACTGAAGGCTACGCTTTTTCGAAGTAGATTTTTTTATAACTTGTGTTATAAAAAACGAGGTTTATACTCGACCTAAAACAAGAACTCGAATGTGATAATGTTATGTCATACGAGCCTCGAGGTTTTGTTTACACGGACGCTGAGAATTTTGAACGGTGAGGCGAATCTTTCCTTTGAAGATGCGAGGGTTGTATTAATGTTTTTAAACGAGTCAACTTATTTATAAACATACTCAAATTCACGTTTTTTCCCATGGGGGTAGGCAGAAAATACAAAACGCCACCTGCTACGAGCGTTTTCCTCCTTTACAAACGTCCTTCTTTTTCAACTTATTTAATATCTACTTTTGGTAATCGCCTCTCATCGCAGGGATGCTTTAGATATTGAGCAAAATACGTTTGAATACCCATAGTACCACCTCTAACTAGCCTGAATCTTCTCCGATAATCTCATTTGTCCTGTAACTTAACCACTTGTACTTTATTCCAGGGTACAGTAAGAACGACACGCACCTACACAGAAATGAGTACACGAAGTGGTTCATACCGCGGTGGCTGCTCTCACAAGATCTGGTCTCCAAGTACCTCAGCGGTACCGGGTACCTTATAAGTGGTGAGTTATAAATAATAGTTTTAAAGATAAATTAAATTCAATTTGAGTTTATTAATTCGATTATTTGAAAATATTTATTTATGGGTCAAATGATCATTCAAAATCTGTGATTTCAGGAGACTACCTAGGCAAAATCTTCAAAGCAGCAGAACGTGTGCCAATGGTGAACCTAGAGGACGTGTTCTTCACGTACCTGGTGGCCCACAAGGAGTTGGGGCTGACCCTCACCCACGACCGACGGCTGAGCCCCTACAAGCCCTGGCTGAAGATACCCTGCATCTACCGGGACCTGGCATCCATCCACAGCTTTTCTCCAGATGAAATGCTGACAGCGTGGTCCAAGATAGAGAGTTTAGAGAATAATAATGATAGTTGTTGGTTTTTCAACTCGTATTTGAAGGAGTATAGTGAATTGGCTTTGTTTTGATGATGGAGGGAATCCTTGATGGGTTCCGAATCTAAGAATATAGTCACTCTGTGTTAATAGGTGATCTAACCGAAATGAGAGAGGAAATTGAAGATTGGTAAGACTGAGAGTGATGTAGCGGGTCATATTTTATTAAATGATTGCCAAATAGTCATAAAGTGGGCAGTGTTATTGGGGTTTTCCAACAGGAACTTTTCAGTAGCAGCCCGGAGTCTGGAGTTGTGGTCGGTTGATGGCAACGTAAAAATGTCTTGCCCTCCATTCCATGCGCCTTAAACATAACTGGCCAAATGTGAGCTTGATATTATGTTAGTCATAAGGTCCTATTCGCAATTAATGTCGGTCTGCTGTTGTACACTTATGATGGGAGATACTAATCTTGCTCAGGGGCGTATAATTTGAAAAGCCTGTGTTTAGATAAAGATGAATAAAGAAGAGCTAGACTCGGGACCAAGTTAGAAGAAAATATTAAAATGTAAATAGGTTTATAAGTCTAATTTATTTATTGAAGCAATAGTAAATAGGTACTAAATTAATTATCTAACTATACTTACATAATATATACAGAAACAAAAGGACAAATAAAATATTAAGTATAAATAAGTGAGATTCTATCAAATAAGTATACATAAGTACTTGATCAAATATCTTGCTGAAGTTACTGATGATGTATTTACGTAGATAAAACTATGTTACTGTATGAAATGATGCATGTCTTTAAGTGTGGCCTTATACGTATAGATTGTAAGTATTTGACTGGTCTGTGTACCTGATGATTTGTAAATATAGTGATAAAGCGAAAAAAAAAATTAATTTTTTTTCTTCAGTAAAATCAAACTGTAGCACATAAGGAATCATAACAATTATATGCTACCCACTACAAATACTGCAATCAATAAATCAATCAACTCGGCCTATCGCAGGTCACTGCTACATATAGGCCTCCCCAAGGCTGTGCCACAGCACCCTATATTCTACGTGCCGTATCCAATCCATCTAGCGGGGGGACGACCCGCCCTAGGCTTGCCGGTATGCGGTCTCCACTCAGGACTTGTCTGCGCCACCGGTCACCTGACCTTTGATAAACATGGCCAGCCCACTGCCACTCCAGCTTGCTCACTCTACAAGGTATATCGGCTACACACAACGTTCTCCACATTATAATTAAAAAAAATCCGCGGGTGGAGTGAATGGGTCAGACTTTTATCTAACAGAACCAGATGGAGAGAGATCGTGAGGCGAGCTACGACTACACCTGCGATTAGACACAATACACCGTTACACGACCGCTCTGGCAAGAGCCAGGAAGAAGAGTGGGAGTATTTGTTTTAACTCAATGTAGTACCTAGCCGGATAATGGCACTATCCGGCTAGATACTGTTCAGCACGGCATTGGTACCAAAACCAGTATAAGCTGTGCTCTCATTCTATTAACACTCCGTACTACGCTATGCCAGCTCAAGGTCTTAACTGATGTGCCATCGACTGTACGTAGATATTATTATGATATCATTATTATACACGGTGGAAGGAACATCGTATCAAACGAAAATGTATACCATGGAATCTATACAAGATTTCAGAACACTCCAGGGGGCCTAAACCGGCCACATTAGCAATTCCTCTAATAGCAGTTCATTTCCTGAATCTCAGCTGTCAATAGCAATTCCTCTAATTTGACACAAAAGCAATTCATATTATGTGGACCATTTTACGAATCTCCATATAAAACTGTCAAACAGATGAATTATTTCGTAATAGGAATCGCACGCAGATCATATTATGAATTGTCAGTTCGTGACATTTTACGATGATTCATAATATTTTCCTATTATGATTCTGCCAAAGTGACTGATTTAAGCACCCAGGATGGACATATTTCGCTGATTTAAAAAAATAACAGCTGTTCCATATAAAATAAGGGGGCTTAAAACAGTCATTTTGGCAGAATCATAATAGGATAATATTATGAATCATCGTAAAATGTCACAAACTGACAATTCATCTGAATCTCGATCTGCGTGGGATTCATATTACGAAATAATTCATCTGTTTGACAGTTTTCAATGGAGATTCGTAAAATGGTCCAGACATTATGAATTGCTATTGTCAAATTAGAAGAATTGCTAATGACATGTACCAGCAGTGGGAACATTATAGGCTATGCTAAGCTATACTAATGACAGCTGGAAATTCAGGAAATGAATTGCTTTTAGAAGAATTGCTAAAGTAGCCGTTATTGGCCCCCGTCTTATAAAAACACCACATCGCCAAACGTCAGGTTAAGAACCTCGAACCTGCTAGTTTGTTTAAGTTTGCAAACCTGCGCACCACTCACTGCAATGCTAACAAGATAGTGTTTATCAGCGGCGGCCAGATGAACGCGTGCGCTTGTCACCGATGCAGGTGCGCTGAGGTGTCTGATAAGGATTGATTGTGCCGACGCTTGTTAGCGAAGTCGTTTTTTACGGCATTCATGCGTTACAGAGACGGATTTGTACGTTGAATTGATGTACGTTCTGGTAGGTACAAAGATGTTACTAAGGAGATTGATAGAATACCTTATATTTTTTGACCAAAAAATAAAGGGGAAAATAAATGGATTCGACAAAAAGATAACAATCTGGAAGGTCGTTTTATCGCAATCAGTGATTTTTACCAGAAAACAAGTATTTGAGAAAGAACCAGCTTTGTTTCAACATTCTTGCTTATTCTTGCCTAGACGCAAGAACGACTGCTGAAGTGCTGAGCATTGGGTTCTGAGTTCAAACCAGATCTGGCTAAGTATTATTGATTTTTTTCCTAAGGTATTTTACAGTAGCAACTCGGAGCCTTGGTTAATACCCGGTTAGCGGCAATACGCACTTTATTACTTGGAACTTACACATAACGGGAGCCATGTGGGTATTCTATTCAACTCTGCCTGAATCTACGGGGAATCCAAGAATGACGTTCATTCTTAACGAAATCCGTCAACAACTCAATCCGTCCCTGTGCACTTAAACAAAGAATCAAAGACTCCATTGATGTGTAACGTGGTATAAAACCCCATTGATTGTTATACCTTCAGTTTGTGCACCATGGACGTTAAGCTCACGATAGTTGTGCTCATCGCTATGACCCTGATGGTCGACGTGGTCGTCGCTGGTGAGTTATTGTATTTTAAGAAGACAGGTTGTGACACCACTAAATAGTTTGACAAAAGTGGTGATTGTGGCAATCTTATGATAGGGTTGAGAGGCCTATGATTAGCAGTGGAGTTTGGCGATGACATCATGTAAGGATTTGTGATGAATACGAACCAAGATGGTGGTTCTAAAAGCATGCTAAGCGCATTGTCTACGTTTTTGGTTAAAGTTTTTGAGGTGTTTAAATATTAATCGAAATTAAGCAGGTCGTTACATAATTGACAAAATACTGAAAAATTCACAAGTTTAGCGCAAAACAGCATTCTATGATTGTAGTTTAGAATCATCTAAGATACCGATAGAAGACATCGTTTTGAGGAAGGTTCAAGTTGTTATAACTATAACAAATACAAATCTAACCACTAGCAACTTTTAGACTTCTTTTTCAACCACCCGTTACCGAAAGCCGAAGAAATTGAGGACTCTGACTACAAATGTGTCCCTGGTCGCACCATCATTAAGGTCACCGAGAAACCGGTCGAAATTTTGACCCCGGAGGAGTCCGATTCCGAGGAATATCGACTAAGACATGGACCAACTAGAAAGAAACATATGACCGTACCATCGGAAAACGAATACTGCAAGATGTGCGTGTGCTCAACCGAAGGGAAAGACGAATACTGTAGCAACCGACCCGCGGCAAATATCAATGAGTGTTTGCTGTTGAAAGATATTACGGAGAAATTCGATAGGGGTCTACCTTTCGAACATATGAAGAACCTGGCCAATAGGATTCGACGAGGTTTGTGGTGTGGCGACGGTGCAGGTGCTAATAAGACAATAAAATACATACTTTTGATTGACTTTAAAACCAATTAAAACAGCCTTCCGTGAGTTTTTCTCAGGTTGGTTGAATAATAGTTATATTGTGAGCACCGTTAGTTTATAATGTATCCTGCGAGATAACAAACTATCGAAAAATTATAAACTGTTACAAATTAACGCATTCATTTTCAGTACCTAGTTTAAAATCGTCGAATTGTGAACGCACCTGCAGTTATCGCCAGGGTTCATAATTAATCTGGACCCTAATTGCGTAACACACGATCAATCATAATCTGAATCATTTTAAAGGATATTGCTAATCCATTGCTTCATATTAGTTCATTATGTTCGAAAAATTTGTCTGCTCTACAACGTAAATAATGCAATGAATGTTGTTGAACTGTCAAAGTGAAGAAGATTGTGATTGATGGTGTGTTGCGCAACTAGGGTGCTGCGGGACTAAACCGGCCACATTAGGAATTCCTCTAAAAGCAGTTCATTTCCTGAATTCCAGCTGTCATTAGTAATTCCTCTACTTTGACTTAAAAGCAATTCATAATTTGTGGGCCATTTTACGAATCTCCATAGAAAACTGTCAAACAGATGAATTATTTCGTGTTAAGAATTACGCGCAGATCATATTATGAATTGTCAGTTTCTGACATTTTACGATGATGCATAATATTTTCATATTATGATTCTGCTAAAGTGACCGTTTTAAGCCCCCTGTTCGGTTTTATCACCCGTAAAATTGTGAACCGTCCCTGATTGGGAGGTCTTGGCGGCAGCCGAATTGGTCGCAGTAACCAAGCCAGGGGACTCCGACCAAATGGGTTAAGTTTATAAGGTTAGAACTGCGACCAACAGCTTCTTTGCCTTTTCCAAGTTAGTCGCAAATACTTGGCTATTTAGTATTAGCGTAAGGTGCGTTCGTCGCGTGCAAGTTTGATCCGGATGAACGAATGTCGGATTGCCATGGATAGATTATAAATTATCCAAAAATAATGCGTTAAATTGTAAATAGTTTGTTGCAGTTCAAATTTTTCGATAGTTCATAATCTCGCTAGATAGGTAGATTATAAACTAACGATGTTCATAATCATACGGTTACTTATACAGCGTGTAACAAAAACCCTGTTCGATCCGTGAGGGTGTTGTTAAGATGGTACAAAAAATGACAAATTGCAAAAACTTTTTTTTTTTTTTTTTTTTTTTTTTTCTGGTAATGGTTTTATATCGTTATATTGGGATACATTGTTTGAATATATTCATAAACATCATCACTCAAATTATCTTATATTACGTTAGGTGACGTCACGACTATGTAAGTGCATACTATGGCAATACAATGTACGAATCGCGCGACAAGGACGGGAATAATCCCATCATAAAACATTTAAAACATGAGCTTCTCTACGTAAAGTAAAACTCACCATAAGGAATTTATGAATTAAGTATTATAAGCCTTGTAAGCGTCTTAGGCACAATAGAAAAAGTGCAACTAAAAGTAACTGATAAATCGCAAAATTAACGTTGAAAGTTTTGCTTCTGTAATTTTTATAAAAGCGCTAATGTATATAATGTATATACTTTTAACGTTAAACCATGTCATGCAACATCAAGCAATAGTCAACAAATAACATGAATATATCCTTCATCGCAGATTACATATGGCACAACGACGAGATACCCTATAGTGCCAATGCGAAGTGCTTCCGCGGCCATTCCTACTACACCAACAGTGTCACCGCCAACGACACCGACGTGGACGTCGGGACAGACGTGGACTCTCTTCTCAACTACGAGAACGAGAATATTTGCTACTACTGTGTCTGTTCTGTGTCTGGCGACTCCGTCGGATGCATCAACAGGGACGTTGCGTTCTGCAACTTCTTCAGAGTCATCAGATCAGACAAGCATGTGAGAGACAGATATACGTCGTATTTGCAACAGGACAGACCAACTTACTTCAGACAGCTGTCCTATCGTTTGCGGAGGACCATGGATACTGGCATCTATGACATGTTGGAAGCTGGTATGCTTCACCGTTATTATTGACATTTTTTGGGTTTTGGTTCTTATTGGTTCTTGTCACAAATTGTGATGTATTTTTATAGTTTCTTGTGATTGTGGTTTATTTGATATTTTGTATGTGTATATCTTGATTGTTTAGTTCTGTGTTTTGTTAAAAGTGAAATGTTTTAAGTGTTTATGAATACTGTTGATGACTATTTGAGAGCAATGAAAAGGACGCCGATAACATTGTATTGATGTGAAAATTTTGTTATAAAAGTTACCCTGAAATAAATTTGAATTGAACCTGACAGAAATGAGAATGTAGAGCGGTTAGATGGAATAGTTCGTACATCTGCAAGCGTCGCCTTTTGCAAGCCAATTTTGCTAAATTGATTCTTATTTTACCCAATTTCTTCATGAATACCGATTTGTCTGTTTAATTCCGAATAATGAAATAAAGATGCTTGCAGGAGGCGACTCATTGTGCTGCAACCATCTTGATGGTCACCGGAGGCAGATCCACAACAAAGTACAAAGTAAGCTGAGAGCCATGATGAGGCGGATTCCGAAGGAAAATCTGTTGGGACAGAAGATATCGATGAAAGGAGATTACGTGGACTTTATCGTGAACAACGATTAACTCTAACATTGAGAATCTTGAAGTTATCGTCTACTGCGATTAATGTTAAAACGGAAATGAATGTTAATTTAAAGTTATAAAAGTGGGTTTCCAATAGATCTATTCTAGAAAACATCAGAATGAAGTGATTTACAAAACTTCGAATAATAAAGAACATCGAATAAATTCAACAAAATGAAAATAAACATTCTGATCGTAATGAATCTGAAATGCAGATAATTTATGTAAAAAAAAATACAATTCAAAAGAAAGATGCATCAGTTCAAAAAGAATAATTATTATTACCGATTTGAATTCTCGTACCTACGTAATATAAACTCGCTACTGTGAATTCCCTAAATATGATTTGGAAACGAAAGAATGCCGAAACTAGTGACTGTGATTTGTGTTGTGTGATTGCGTACATTTTCACTTTTATAATTTTGTGTAAAATTTAATTAAATATTAATATCAAGTTTTAAGATTTCAATAATTTAATTTTGCCCTGTTTTGCACGTTTTAATATCGTTTTCAAACTGCACATTGCTCAACAATTAGTTTATATCTGAGATATTTTGCTATTTTAAATTCACAAGCTGTTTCACGGACTTTTTGCACACATAACTTTTTATTTGCACCTGCACCAAGAGCACCTTTTTGATTAATTTATGTTTCTCATTGTTTTGCCACTAAGATAATTCATAGATAGGAACTTGCCACTTTTCGGCTTAGACACAACTATAAAAATATTACAAAAGATAAGTAAATAATATTATGTCTCCTAATGTATCCTGTTAAAAGGGACAAGAGAGGTTGAGATCTTCAGCGAACTAAGAAAGATAATTGTGTCATAATATTGGGCAAGTCATTGCTGAATTGCTTAAGTCAAGTATCTAAGCGAAATTCCAATGCTGCAACAGCTGGAGGTTGGATTTCTCCTTGTTCCAAGTTTACTGGTACCCTTATAATCTTTAAGTTAAACAAGCCACGATCAAGAACCCGACTGCAAAGGTATGATTACAGCAACTGCCTATGACCACTCATTTTCGCGTCATGGGGTGTCAGTCCTATTTTCAGAGTCAATACAGGATGCGATATATGTGTTGTAATTGCTCGCCGGTAGTATTCAAGACCTAATCACGAATTAAATAAAGAATAAAATTAATATTTCATAAAGGCCAAAATGTATAAAACGAAATTGAATTTTCAGTAAATCAAATTGGTAATGTGCGGACCAAGAAGAAATGTGTGCCATTCGTCTCGGTATATACCGACTGCAATGACGGTATGAAACACTTACTTTAATTTTTAGACCATTTTATGTTTCCAGTACACTGAAATGGTTATTGAGTTAGCGAAGGATAGTAATTTAAGTTTTGGGGTCGGTACATCGGTAACTGCAGTTACAGATGCAATCTACTAATGTGGCGACATATCAAAACATTGACTACACATACACATAAACCTTCCGCCATAAATTTTCATAATGTTGATGAGAACCGCTTCTTTAATCGAATGTCTGGTTTAGAAGAACTAAGCGAACAAACAGACAGACCTGAAAAGCGATTTTTTTTAACATAGATTTTCTTGTTTCTAGATAACATATGCACGGGCTGTAGCCGGTGCAAGTGCGACAGCGACGCGCAGTGGGCTTGCGAGGATGTTAAAGAATGTCGTGAGGATGATAACTCTCCGGATAACTATAACCCAGAGGGTGATGATATCTTTGACAATGCTCTCCAAATGTTGGAATCTGGTGAGTGTTACTTTGGAGTTAACTCTAACTTAAACGGCCACGATCTACACGCTGAAGCGACACGCGTCTTGCGACAGCGACTACGTAGAAAACTAATGAAAGAAGTTGTTTAGAGCAGAGAGTCATCGCGACGCGACAGACGGAAACAGCCGAAATAGAGTCACCACTCAAGCCCGATAGACGCGGCGCTAGTATCTATATCATTGCAACAAAGATTTAAAAAAAATGTAGTTACATAATTTTCCGCCTGACTTCAGTGGTGGCGCGGACTCTAGAGGACACGCGCGTTCTCGCTTGACGCAAGTCGCATCGCCGAGATATATAAACATTATTTGGCATGTGCTTTGGCTTAGATATTCCCGTTTCTGTCTTGCACTAGTAATTTCACAGATGTGCGACAGTGACAGGTAAACTGCTTAGCCCTAGCATGTGGTGATTAACGTCTATTTATATCTGCTATGTATAATTGTTTGAATGTAAATAACGCAATGGACTCAAATTGTCAAATTGAAAGGAACATTGCAATTGTTAGTGTGTTACGCAATTACCCCACTGAACTGGTCCGTTATAAAAAATCTTCTGCTTTCACTGCACACAAAAGGAACGTATGTGTAACGAAGAGTACATTCAGATGAAATTGTTTCTGTAATATTTCCTTTTTACTGCTATGCGTTTGAATCCTTTAAATGTTTCAATTTTTTTCAATAGATGTGAATAAGAGGCGTACCAAAGACAAGATGTCGCAGAACCCGTTCGTGCCTGCTCCTCGTGTCATACCTGAATTATCAGAGCACGAAAAGCTACTAGGTACGGCTTCTTTATAAGTTCCTTTACATAAACTCTTCTATTCTATACGCTTTATATCTTTTGCTGCTTCATTTACTTTATTCGTTCTATGTACAATGCTTTTCTGATATTAATTTGCAATGTATTCTTTCATTCATTCAGTCATTTAAAATTCGGTATAAAAATGAAATTTTTTCGCCTCTTTGCACATCTATCCGGACTAAATTGTTAACTTCTGAAATCTGTTTCCAGGTTATTTCGTAGCAATACCTCGACAAGAGCACTGATTCGCACGTTTTTTAATACAGCACTATTGCACATTCATATTTAGTTTTATTTTTTAATTCATACCATGATGCGGTCATCGAGGTAAGTGTCATATTTAGTTTACTGCAAAACAGCAATAGATTTTAATCTTTGTAAAATTGTTACAGCTCCGTTCCATCTAAATCAGAACCTTGATGAATTTCTGGCAGGCTTAAACTTATCTCGGCCGAGAAGATCTGTTAATAGTAAACATAATAAACATAGTAAAAGATCGGTTGTCAAGCCAAATAATACAAGCAAAAATTCTAGTAACAATAATACAGTTAAATACTATGATCCAATTGATGAAATAAACGAAGGTACGTGGTGTGTACAATATTTTTTTCTACAGAGAATAAAGACTGAGCAAGAAAAATATATGTATGCTCACTAGCGCCCAGTTTGTAAAGATCAATTATTTTGTAACCAATTTTTAACTTTTTAATTTAACTTTTTTATTCCTGTAGAGACTTTAAAGGACTCTAATCTAACGGGAACATTGGTTGCTAAGAAAATCGACATGAAGGCGCCACTCACTGGTTCGAGACGATCGGGTTTGTCAGATACTACCAGCAACGCACTGCAGATTGAATACAACCAACCTAAGGCATACAACCAAATAACGGATAATAAAATAGAAACAATAGAACAAGAAAACAAATTTGATTCAAGCCATGAAAATTTAAAAACCGTGCTTGGTAATTACACACAAGATATGAAGAACAATGATCTTTCAAAGATCGTAGTCAACGAATTGAAAAATGGTAGTGAAACTATTGGAGATGCCAGTGCTTCTCCAGTGTCAAACATCACTTTCACTCCAGAAAATGACACTTTGACTGCAATGGCCTTCATTGCTGGCAACCTATTAAATAAATTATGGAACATGGAAAAAGATGCAGCTGCATCTTCAACAGAAACAGATGGATTAAAACATGAAAAGATTGCCGACTTACTGGAACTTTTCAAAGAGCCACTAAATATGAGGCAAGAAACGTTCCTGAAAAATGCTTTGGAACAGCTATCAAGTGCAGTAGATAAGAATAAGGATGCTAAAAACATTTCTATCTGTGAGACTATTAGTAAATCTGAGAAGTTGTTATACAATGCGAATAAAACTAACGATGAGGAAACTCCAGCTAAATTACCTTGTAGAAAGAATGCAAAGGATGAGGATAATAAACTAAAAAAGAGAAAAGAAGAGATGAATATGAAACAAAAAAAGGCTAAAATAGATATGGAAATTAAGCAAAAAGAGGCTACCATAAAAGCAATAGCCAAAATAAACAATGTGCTAGATTTAATCAAAAAGTTTGAAAATATTCAAGGCAATCTAAGTGAATTGCAACATGGACCCAAATTAGTTTTTAATCACACACTCTCAAATAATAAAAAGCATGATATTGATACTGAATTAACTAAAGATGAAGAAAACTCTTTCAACATGTTTGGCAATCTTTTAGAAAAAATAACAAAGCTAATTTTGCCAAAAAACAATAATAAGAAAATACCAATTGGTATTAAGAGTCAAAACTTCCTAAAAGACAATGATAACCTAAAGAAAAAGTTTAAGAAAATGTACAATGTTGATATAACTAATATGACTGTGTCAGCTAAAGATAAAATGATTCTGGACTACTTAACTCATGTTGATAGGAACCCAGATTGCTTACTGAATAATAAAAACTATGAAGTTGAAGCGAGGCCAAGCGTTGAAGGGAATATTTTACTCAACTTGTCAGAATTTTTCAAATTAAAATCGTTTAGTGATTTGATAAAATTGCTAGAACCTGAAAAGGCCATTAAACGAGTGTCTCCAAATGAAACACAAAAACAAACTGTTGAAACCACCACGAAAGAAATTGAAGAAAAAAATATGCCATCTAGTAAAATTGATTCTTATAAGTTTAATTCGACAAAGGAGAAACTTAAAATGCATTTGAAAACAATAATGGAAGATTTAATAGAGATACAGAGTGCCAGAGGAGTAAGCTTAAAAGGTAATTTTAAAGTTGCAGATGCCTTACCTTGTATTTATAACCTTTTAAAAGGTGATCGAACAGAAATTGTTAAAAAAGAAGAAAATATTGATCCAGTAGAAAAAATAGCAAACATATTTCAGGGATTAAAAAAGGAAATGAAAGTGGCCATATCACGAAGAAATATTGATAACATAATGACTGAGAGGCCCAAATCCGCTGTTGTATGGGAAAGGTTGGTTAAAAACTTAAATAATAAATCACATTCAAAGACTCGTAGATCGTCAAAAAGTAAAACTCCTAAATCATATGACGCAATAAAGAAAATAATGGAAAGAATTGAAAATGGGAGTTCTACGTATAAACACCATGCTTTATTAGTCCCCGTTCCTGCCGCAGGAAAACTCATATTGCTTAAAGCGCTGGAACAAGATGTTCAGGCCACAATTAATATAATAGGTGAAATAACACGATCCTTCGACAGTCTAACGAAACTACCTAGAGAACAATTTGCTGAACTGGAAGAATTTGTTGGAAATATGGAAACAGGACTAAAGTTGAGTGAAAAAGTAACTGAAAAAGTTAAACCGGACCTTACAAAACTATTCGTCACTGAAATGAATCCAGGTAACAAAATGCTGAAATCTAAACTAAAAAATAAACCTAATCTTAAATCCGATGACCCTCGTGAAACAGATGAGATGAAAGTAACTAGGATACAAATCGTGAACCAGCTGATCAAAAATCGAATATTGATGTTTCTAAAGCTGAAAGAAGATAGTGACACTGATGACAAGCACGATATGACTTATAATATAGCTCAACGGATTCTATATTATTTGGATACAGGCAATTATAAACTTGCTAATGAATTGTTCAGGATTTTTGTATTGCAGAAACAAAATGATCCTGCAAACAATAAATATGTTGGTAAGTCTAACTGCTTTTTTTACTATTTTGATTTACATAATTAGGTATTATGTCTATACAGGGTGTTAAAGAAATTGCGTGCCATAGCATAGGGGTAGGTTCAGTATCGATAAAAGAACCAAGGAAAAAAAAAACAATAAAAAAATTAAAAACATGAAGGAATTATTGCAAAATCAACCTAATTTGGTAATTATTTTATTTGTGCTTGCTTTAGTTACTTACCTATTATCGAACGCGTTGTCATTTTGTCCTTCACTAGGAATAGTAGATAGGGAGGATAGTTATTGATGACAATGATGATTCGTATTTCTTCGGCATATTTCTGGTATAGCTCTACGCCGTAGATCCATACACCATCACAACACATTCAAGATGCGAATTAACTCGTAGTAACAAATTAAGTTCTAATTATTTTTATTTGTTTTCCAGTATCATCTACTTCGAAACCAATGCGTCGGGTGGCACAGCACCAAAAGGAAGGTCCAGTGCTGCTCGAGGATCCAAAAAAATTGAAAGCAAAGCACATGAACTGGGTCACACAAGACCATCTGATCAAACAGCTGCTGAACATTAAGAACATGGGATTGTAGAAAACGTAATTTTAGATACTTTTGTAATTTTCAATAAATGTTTTGTATTAAATAATGTTAGATTTATTGACTGCATCTTTGCCCCCTATTATTGCATACATTATGCACACATACTTCGAGGAATTGATTTTCTGTAGGACCATTTTGTGCAGAATACTTAAACTTAGTATACGTAACTTAAATTGACGTAGAACCATACTTAACGAAATATACAATGTATCTGCAAAAATGTATCAAAGCCCTGTGAGAAATGAATATTCACTACAATTTTATACGCAGGCAGAGTCTGATATGTTTGTGCTTAATAATACTAAATAGAGAAGAAGTCCAAAGAAAAGCTACTCTTTAAAATTATGCTTTATTTGTACTATAAGATTGAATTAATCACAGCAAAGACGGATTACTTTCTAATTTAATTCAATGTGTTTTAATCATTATAATAGAATAGAGCGGTTGAATTCCTGGTCCTGGTAGCCGTAGTGTGTGTCTTGTGGCGTGTGGTGACTTTCCTCGTCCTCGGCGTCACTGGTTTCTTCGACCTTGGTGTTGTTGTCTTCCTGGCTTTATGTTCTGAAAAAAATTATTGCTCTTAGGAGTATATAATTTTATTTGTTAGTCTAGTGACTGTCTCATTGGTCTAGTGGTCGGAAGCGCTACTGCTGAGCATGAGGTCCTGGGTTTGATTCCCAGGTCGAGCAGTGTTATTGGGATTTTTTATCAGACATTTCTCAGTAGCAGCCCGGAGTCTGGATATGTGCCCGGTTGATGGCAATAGGCTCGCCCTCGTGGGACTTAAACATAACTGGCGAAATGTGGGTACTATAGGTACACCTCTGTCTTACGCTTCGGGGAAACAAGGCGTGATTTTATGTTATGTAATTTTATTTCTTGTTGCTTAAGAAACAAGAAATAAAAAATTATGTGAAAACAATTTCGAAAGTCGTAAAGCTACAGTAATTGAATGTGAGCGTCGAATCATGAAATAAAACTTTGGTGTCTCGCAAAACCCAGATCGGCTCAAATTTATGTAGACCTCGAGAAACTCGATTGTCATAAAAGTTCGGTTCATCCACAGACATTAGACATATATATGTATCTAAAAGTAGTACTTGCTACTTAGTGCAACTAAAAACCAAACTTTATATAATATCTATAGATATTTTTTGCCTTGACAATTCGTGCCATCATAAATTAAAGAAGTTTTTTACATGAGTAACACTATCTTACCTCGTCTTGAAGCTTTCCTATCCCTCCGTTTCTTTTTCCGGTCATCGGCTTTACGTGATGCGTCAGCTGTAGCGTTCTTCTTATTCTTTTTTATTCTTGGGTTTACTTTATGTCTTAGGTACTGCGGTATTATATTTTTGATACGAGCCTGAAACTCGTCTAAAACGGACCTTTTCATTCTCGCTCCAAGTTCCAAGTTATTTTGCCATCTCTTCATGGTCTCCTCATATTCACCGTATCTTTTCTTTGATATTTCATCCAACCTCTTTTTAGCAAGTTGTCTCACTATTTCTGACTTTGGAACCTTTCTGTGCAGAAGTTCTGCAATATCGTTCTTAGAAGTCCTTAGCAAGCTGCGTATATGTTTTATAAATGAACGCTTTTTCGTTTTGCGTTCCTCTGCTGGATCTTTTATGGTCGTAGATGCTCGAGATCCGGTCGTAGTTATCTTTATCTCTACTCGGGGTTGTTTAGTGATTGCTGCCTTTGGTATTTGCTTGTAGTATTTGATTAACATTTGTATTTTGTTATGAATCGCACTCAGTCCAGCGTCTATTTTATCTAATGTGTCATCACTCACTTTATCTAATATAGTAACCATTCTTCTGCTGTGAGCGAACTCTATTATTCCGATAGCATCGTGAATTTTACTTATATCTAAAGTTAAAGTACAATGCAATAGTTTCATCCTGTGAAGGCTTGCAAAAGGAGTGCTACTTATGAGATTTGCCGTCACTTCCTGCCACTTACTACCGATACTATTTAAAATATTTGTCAAATTATAATATGGGTTGTATATTCTTAACCCTGGCATGACAAGCTGATCTACATAGTAAGATTTAATGACATGTTTCATGATATTCCTTGAGCCAGGTGATAACGGAAATAAAGCGTTAGACTTTGGTATGTCTCTGTCAATTACTTCGATGGTTTGCACTAAACAATCCTTGTAAGACAAACGATCACAGCGACGAGTCTCCGCCATGTTTCGTCGAAAAGATTTTTGTCTTTTTAACTTATTTCTTTTTGGTTTTTCGATAAGTTGGTTTTTGTAAACATATCGCTTCATTGCATGAATGAGAAGTTTTAAATCTTCGGGTAAATCTGAGTTTTTATATTTTTGAATTCCAGATATGTCTCTTATGACTTCGAAAATATCACTTTTTAGTTTTAACATATATTTTTCATACCTGTTTGGGTTAGCTCTTCTTAGATCTACATCTAAACCAGTCGCCATTGCAACGTTGTAAATAGAAAAGTATGTATTACGTGTAGCATTATCTTCTACCGGTATATCGTCAGGATGACTTTTGACATATTTTAGCAGGTCTTCTTTGATATTTTGCAAGTTTTTTAATTCTTTTTCCTTGTCAGTAATGATTTTACTTAACGGTATGAGGACATTTTGCTGTAAATCTGTAGGTTCTTCAGTATTATTGGTACTGGTAGTATTAGTGGTGTTTACTATGATTGTAACAGTTGGCACCACTTTGGTCGTTGTGTTTTGCTTCTGCCCTGTTACGTCTCTTTTCATGATGTGAAGAGCATTGTATTGTATTATGTCGTTTGAATTTTCGAAGATGTTTGGATCTTCATCTTTGTTGTAATTCGTATAATCTGAAAAATTATTATTACTATTGTCGTTAGTTGAAATCGTACCAAAAAATCTGTTATAATTTAACACTTAATTCTTTATTCTTCTTGCGTTATACTTTTTGGTGATTCTCGAATAAGGGTTAACCGTGTACGTTGTCTGTTACTCAGTCAATCATTCACGGAACTGTTTATATGTAAAGAAGATTATATTTCAGATCTATACATATTTTCGACGTTTAGAGTTGACTTTACCTAAGACCGGTCATAAGCAGATTTATCTAGGTATATTTTTAATGAATATTCTATATGTGTATTACTAGCTGTGCCCCGCGGTTTCACCCGCGTTGGTCTCGATCCCGTGGGAATATAGGGATAAAACGTATACATGTCCTATTCCAGATCATAGTCTACCCGTGCGCCCATCCTCTCCTCTAGAGTAGGGAACGTCGCGGCACCGCGGCGCCGGCGTCGAGCGGTTCGCGTATTGCATTGTTATACTCGTGATAACTTTGAAATTGAATGTCCGATTCGAATGAATTATAAAGTATTTTACTGCTACATAAATACCCTTGATGTTAAAACTATTTATTTGAATAAGAATTAATATTATGTTTACCATACAACTATTTACCAATTTGATTACCATAAAAAAAGGATATGGTACTGAGTCAATCTTAAAAGATAGACATATGCTGTCGCGGACTTTGAAATTTTAAAGAGGAACAATTCCATTATACATGATATTTGCGTAACTTAAACCGTTTACGCAGCGCACGCAACGGAAGCTCTCAAAAAGGAATATTTTTTTCCGCTTTTGCAATATTTTTCATTTATGCTCCGCTCCTATTGGTCGTAGCGTGATGTTATATAGTCCGTGTTATATAGTTCTTCGATAAATGGACTATCCAACACAAATAGTAGATTATTACATCGAGCACAAAGTGAGTCATTAATGCACGAGGGTTAACACGAGTGCATTAATTACTCACTTTAGCGAGGTGCGTAATCTACTTTTCTATCAACTACCAATGTAACCGAGATAAAAAAAAAAGAAAAAGATGATATACCTACTCAAGTTAATGAAAACAAAGTTATACCGCGACTTTTGCGGCAAAAGGTTATTAACTAGACCCAACGCAACGCAACGCTCTCACTCACTCAAGTCAGGTCAAGCCAGGTCAAGTCAGGTTAAATCAGGTCAAGTCAGGTCAAGTCAGGTCAAGTCAGGTCAAGTCAGGTCAAGCCAGGTCAAGTCAGGTCAAGCCAGGTCAAGTCAGGTCAAGCCAGGTCAAGTCAGGTCAAGTCAGGTCAAGTCAGGTCAATTCAGGTCAAGTCAGGTCAAGTCAGGTCAAGTCAGGTCAAGTCAGGTCAAGTCAGGTCAAGTCAGGTCAAGTCAGGTCAAGTCAGGTCAAGTCAGGTCAAGTCAGGTCAAGTCAGGTCAAGTAAGGTCAAGTGAGGTCAAGTCAGGTCAAGTCAGGTCAAGTCAGGTCAAGTCAGGTCAAGTCAGGTCAAGTCAGGTCATGTCAGGTCAAGTCCAGTCAAGTCCAGTCAAGTTCGGTCAAGTCCGGTCAAGTCCGGTCAAGTCAGTTCAAGTCAGTTCAAGTCAGGTCAAGTCCGGTCTAGTCCGGTCTAGTCCGGTCAAGTCCGGTCGAGTCCGGTCAAGTCAGGTCGAGTCCGGTCAAGTCAGGTTAAGTCAACTCAGACAGACAGAGCCGGACAGACGAGCCTTAGTAAAAGGGTCCCGTTTTACCCTTTGGGTATGGAACCATAAAAACGTCGCAATAATGAAAAAACAGTGCAATAATATAATTTCATACAACTTTATTGCACTGTTTTGGTTCTAAGCAAGAACTACGTCCTTTGTGATCTGTTTTGTAGTGATTAATGATAACATTACTACGTAGTTGGAAGAAAATATATATTCTTTGAATTCATACCTTTTACATTGGCTAGTTTTCTAGCTGTTTCAAGCAAATCAATGAATACTTCAGTAACACCTGTGTCCGTAGATTCAGTGACCGGCATAACATCATTGTAATCCAGCATGAAGTTAATCACGTCCCCAAAGTGATCGTTAGAGGTACCGTTAGTTGCATTTTCTTCATCCATAATCATGTAATCAACGCTGAAAGTTTGATTATTGATTATATTGTTCAATGGTTCATCGTTATAAGTTTGGGGGTCCACAGCAATGCTGCGCAGTACTTCGTCAAATGCTATATAGTCAGTGTCCTCACTGGTTGCTGTCTCTGTCCTTTCCGTGGTTGTAAGTCCTGACACTGTTGGATCTGAAAAATGGGCTTAATTAAATGAAAATTTACTTACACTTATTTTAAAGACAAGCAGAATAAATTTAACTCTTTATTTTCTAAGAATTATCTGACACATAACATAACATCACGCCAGTAATCATCGAAAAGGTGTATAGTACACCACACCCAATTTCACTGGTTATGTTTCATTCAAATCCCATAAAATAGGAGGGCCTATGTATTTCAATGAATCGGGCTGAATCTGAGACATTTATGGATAATCCAATAGCAGTTTGTCTGATCCGGGCATCGAACTCAAGAAACTGAGCAGCCGTGCTTGCGACCACAGACTAACAAACAGTCATAAGACAAGCTTATTATAGCCATTAGAAAAACCATGTGATTATTACCAGTTAGTGTGGTAGCAATCTCGGAAACTGGTTCATCGTCTGCTACAATTATGGCGAACTCTGTTGTGGATGTAATGTTCCTTGGATTGATCCTCTTCATGTTCAAAGGTTTGGCCCCGTATAACCATTCAGACAGCTCCTCTAAGGTTATAGTAGTGGCATCGTATTTAGGATTATCGGTTACTGAACGTTTTGTCTTCCTCAGATGCGTATCTGAAATTATTATATGAATAAAATAAAATAATGGACTGTCGTGAGTTGCATCTGATTGGAAAGTCGATTCTAAGATAGTTAGGAAAAGGCTAAGAAGATGAGGATCTACAGAATGATGGTTATCGAAATAACAACAACAAGTTGAGATATGTGTCATAATGTACTAACGTTTGGACTAAGGACTTGGTGAGGAATCCACTGGATGTGAGAAGCACAGACGGCCTAGACAAGTGGCAATCTATTTCAAAGCGTTTCTTATGCAATATTTATCAAGATGACATTAATAATACACTATCAGACATAATTAATTGGCTTAACAAAAATAATTTAGTTATAAACTTAAAGAAAACCAAAATAATGCACTTTCACTAAAGAGCCGAAATTCCAAAAGTAAATATAAGGCATAGTAACTGTGACATTGAAGAAGTTAAAGTAGCAAAATTCTTAGGTTTATTCCTTGATAACCAACTTAACTGGAAGGCCCACATAGACGACCTAAGTAAAAAAAAAAAAAAATCAGCATATGCACTTTTCCAAATTGCTGGAAAAATAAATATGGATGTGCTACTAGTTGCATATCACGGCTTAGTAGCCTCAATTTTGCGATATGGTATTATTTTTTGGGGCAATTCTACTGGTAAAGATATAGTTTTTAAGGCACAAAAAAGATGCATAAGATCAATGTGTGGTCTGAAAATTGATGATAGCTGTGTACCATTCTTTAAATCACTGAACATACTGACCTTATCCTCATTATATATTTTTGAAATTTGTGTTTTCGTCAAAACAAACATGAGGTTATTCGAAAAAGTGTCGAAGAGGTTGCGATTCGTAGCCAATACGCAAACTCTTCAAGCAATCAGCGTTAAAACTGCCTTAGTGAGAAAGAGCGTTTTAAGCATGGCACCGCGCATTTACAATAAATTACCCGATGTCATAAAAAATTTGAATGTTACACAATTAAAAAAATAATTAAAACTGTTATTAATTGAGAAATGTTTTTATACTACTGATGATTTTTTTAATGATGAATTAATGTAAACTTATTTATTTACTTGACAGGACATTTTATTTTTTATTAATTAACTGAATATTGTGACAAATTGTAATTTATTGGTGACGATTGGGGAAACCTATGTCCAGCAGTGGGAGTCTTTCAGCTGAATGATGATGACGACACTTACTGTCTGTTAAAGCCTCCATGATCATAACGAGGATCCGGTGATCAATGTTGAGAGGAGGATTCTGGCTGTGGCACGGTTGTATGGTGGTGCAGTTCCACTTGCCTTCAGGGTTGCAGGCACAGGTCTTGCAGTCGAGGCACACGTTGTCTGAGAAGGTAAACACGGACAAGTTACAGAGTAGAAATTGACATTAATATTGGAAAACTTTGTTTGTAAAAACAGTTCCTTTTTTACCCGACTACGGCGAAGAAAAAAGGAGGGTTATGATATTGACCGGTATGTATGTTCATCTGTTCCCTCATATCTTCTAAACCAATCATCACAATTTGACAAGTGAGGTATCGTTGGAAGCGTCTTGATCGTCCGCTGGTTATAGGCGTCATATGTGACGTCACATTAAATTAAAAATGGCGCCCTCTAGGGGACATAAGTCAAGAACTAAAAAAACAAACTGTTTAGTCGTACCTTGTTGGGTATCAAATGAAAGTGCTTAATGAGCCCATTTAAAAAATATATATATTATAACGCCAAAAGAATAAAAAAAAAAAAAACCGGAGTCACACGTAATCTGTTCGATTTATGCCCTAACACGTGTGACTCCGGATTTTTAATTTATCTGTCTGTGGTGTCTTGTTTATACCTTTTTAGTCGTAGTTGGGTTTTAGTTTTTATTACTTTAATTTTTTTTTTATCATAGCATCACGATTATTCCCTGAAGAGTTATGCAGAGGTGTAACTTTATTTCACCCACATTTCACCAGTTATTGTACCTATTGCCATCAACTGGGCACAAATCCAAACTCCGGACTATACACCTCTGCCTCATCCTTCGGGCATTACCGACGTAGTGTTGTTATGTAATTAGCCACATTTTACAAATGTGATGCATCTGCATGATAAGAAAAAGTAATCGAATATTTGTAAACATATTGATTATTATGAAATTCGTAATAGTTGTTCTGTTGACATCTTTGTTGTGTGTTTGTCACCGATCATTTTGTTTCAAATTCCACAATTTGTTATCAATTCCGTGGTATGTGAAAGCAGCAGATGTGTGTTCTCAGTCGAAGCGTTGGAAACATCCGTGCGTACTCGACGCTTGTTTAAAAAAACAAAATGTGTACTAGTTGTGACTAGGCCAAGTAAAATATAACATCCACAGGAAATAGCGCACGGATCATAAACATGAAATTAGTGCCCTGTGTTTTTGTACAAAAAAAAAAAGGTAGATACTGCAATTACATTACCTACATCCTGGAAAATAATAGACTCTCAGTACGATACTTAGCAACACCCTCACGGAACAGGTTTTTTTTACATGTTCTAGGTATATTGTAACAGTGAATCACTTTTCACGTCAACCCCTTAAGACCGAGGCCAAATATATTTTTCCCCTCACAAGCTCGGAAAGATTCTGTTTGTCATTCAAAATCTGCGTGCAAAAGTGCATTTTATCCGCTAGCGTGGAAAGAGTTTTTTAAATTCGAACCGTTCTATTCAATAATTTTCTATACCACTGATAATACATTAATACTTATTTCATGTCAGTCTCAACCTCATTTTTAGAATAATCCCACTGGCCAGCACGAAAAGAAATCGCTCAAAGCGCATAAAGAAGTTTTCACTTCAAAAAACTTGATCTATTTTATTCTGTATATTCAATTCACTTTCCATCATTTGGGTTTGTTTAGCAGTGCAGAGTTAGTGCAAGCGATACTTATATGCCGAATTGAGCTTTCTTCCGGAAAAATTGCGCGAAAAGTACATAAAAGCGTGCAATATTTGTTCATTGCATAGAGACACCTAGCATTTTCTTCGCTGTAGTGAGGTGAAAAGTTGTGTGTTTCGCAGCGTTTTCTGAGTGTTGCGATGAAATTCAGGTACTCGCGCGAAAAAACAATTTTGCAGCCTTGCATAACAAATAACTATTGATATTCTGATAGCTCATGATCTAAAAAGGTGACATAAAGAACAAAAGAAAAAAAATCCGCAGAATTTCGCGGGTTAAAGTTAGTGTAATAATATTGTGCCCTACATCGTCAGACTCACATAAAATCTTATTATTTTAATTTAAAAGAGTGTCCGTGGAGTTTCTTGCCCGTTCTTCTCCATAGAAACCTACTAAGCTTTGGAATGGGCAACTAGCTTCATCTTTCTGACTGATACCAGTTGTTGGGGTCGGCAATAGACAATTCAAGTGCTTGGAATTGGTTTATTTGAAACTAGCTGCTCGCCCCCACGTAGATAACGTAGCCGTAGATAACGGCTATTTTAGGTATTTTTTTTATACCTTGGGTTACATTATTGGAGTTTTAGTAAGGCGTCCTATTTAAAAAAAAAATATATTATTGGCTATGTCAACCGGGGATAGTGTAGCTTCCCAACAGTGAAAGAATTTTTGAAACCGATTCGGTAATTTCGGAGCCTATTCAATGCAAACAAACAATCAAATATTTCCTCTTTATAATATTAGTATAGATAGTATAAATAGATAAATGCTTTGAGTTTGAATTTAATAATAATTGTGTTAGGACTTTAAAAGAGACCATGACATCTGAGTTTGTTTCGGCATTTCTTCTCAGGGATCAGTCAGTTAGGCAATGCCGGGGCCGAAAATGTAAGTGTCTTAAAAGATGTACCTACGGAAATAAACATCGTTTATTCGTTTCATCATATTTTGAGGGCAACATTTATAATGCTTTGAAACCTGATTTTGACAAATTTGGCGTTTTACAAAAGATTCACCTTTTCAAGAATTAATAAGAAAAAGTTTAAATGCTTACCTTTATTGCAGTTCGTATACCGGGAGACGTAAGGAATGCACTCCATGTTGTTAGATAACCCTGTAACAGACACAAATGAATGTAGCAATACGAACTCTATGAGTGAAACATCTGCCGAGCTTTCCCAATTATGTTGGGGTCGGCTTCCAGTATAACCGGATGCAGCTGAATACCAGTATTTTACATGGAGCATTTGCCTAAGTGACCTCCACAACCCAGTAACTGGATAATACCCATTGGTAACACTGGTTGTCAGACTTTCGGGCTTCTGATCCGTAACGACTGTCATAGATCCACGAATGACAGCCGGGACCAACGACTTAACGTGCTTTCCGAGGCACGGAGGATTTTCGCTATGTAAAGATGGTCACCCATCCACGGAGAAACCCCGGCAAGCGTAGCTTAACCTGATGGATCAACCCGTGCGGCTGTCATTACTTAGCCACAAGCTCCTCATCATCAACATAAACTAAGTGGAAAAACTTGAAAGTTATAAAACTAAAACCCAACTACGGCAAAAAGGCAAGTAAAAAGATATACTAAAACAAGACATCACAGACAGACAAATCAAAAATGCGGAGTCACACGTAATCTGATCGAATTATGCCCTAACACGTGTGACTCTCCAACCACTGCTAGATTTTCGTAGATTGTACCTCTCAAACTCTAGAGTCATATACATAAATAAAAATTATATATTTTACCTTTGCCAACCAAGTTGAAAATCAAATCATCAACTTCTTCCTTCTTGGCAGCATCCTCAACTCCGTCCGGATCCTTTTCATCTTTGGGTAGTATAGAATCAGCTTCTGCATAGTAGTCACACCTTGCCTTGTCGAGGGTCCAGCAGTCTTTTTCAAAACAGAGGTTACATCCGTCAGATCGTCGGAAGATATTTTGGGAGTAGAAAAATTCTGAGTTGCATGATGTTTGTGCTGGAAGAGAAAACGAAATATTAACGTTAATACTGAGGCTTTTGGGTACTCTGTATGTGTGCGTTTTATGTTTTTTTTTTTTGTAATTTGCGTTTTGTTTGTGCAGGTTAAACATTTTTTCTTTCCTTTTCGTATGATACTGTTACAATGAGGGGCAAATGGGCTGTTCGAGCCATTTACAACCTAGGTCCAAGGGATTCCCTTCGAGAAAAACCTGTTGTATGTACACAAAAATATATGAAACTAGCTGCGCCTCGCGGTTTTACCCACGTAAGTCTCGATCCCGTGGGAATAGCGGGTTAAAAAGTGTCCTATATCCATTCCAGGTCATAGTCTACCCATGTGCCAAATTTCATCCAAATCCGTTCAGCCCACGGATATGGTTCAGCCGTTTTAGCGTGAAAGCGTAACAAACAAACAAACTCACTTTCGCATTTATAATATTAGTTGGGATTTTAAGAAAATTTCCGACATTCATATTTATACAATCTTGCTGTACATTGCAACTCGTTCATGGATAGCTTTTACAACGAACTTCCCATTGATATTCGTAACTTACCTATTAAATGATTTAACTAAAATTTGTAAAAAGGTTACTATACAATTTCTAATTTCATTAGAAGACAAAAAAGTTTGGCGTTGAGCTAATCGCATGCCTAAACCTTGTGATAAAAACATGAAACCATTTTGATTACCTAGTAAGTAAAATTATCAAAATATCGAAGTTTTATATACACATTGACATTGTTGAATATTATATACAGAATGACGTGATTACTTTGTAAAGTATTATATTATTTTATAATTATTCTGAATATGAGGACTATGTGGATCATTTTTATTTTATTTATTTTTCCTTTCTCAGTTAGTTTTAATGATGGTCTGGCAGTTTGCGTAGGTACTTTATGCGGCCTACACGAATGTCCTTTTTTTTGGTATTGTTCATCGAGTCATTGAGCTCCATAAGTTATGAGTTGAGCTCCACAAATTCCATTCCATTACTTTTCATTTCACAATTTCATTTCATTTCTCACAGAGAGTAGGCCTGAGTCCTAGCAATGGGAACAGTAAAGTCTGAAAATCAGCCTATAATGTGGGTTACTGGTCAGCTTAATATGACGGCAAACGCAGAAAGTAATGTTAATAAAGTTTTACCATAATCATGTAAGAAATGGGCTTGTGGTAAAGATTGTAGTTGCAGTTACGCATGCAGTGCGACCATACAGAGTGCCAAGTTACCTTGAAAATAGAACAACAATAACATAAGAATCCAGTTATGAAAGGTTTTGCTGCTAAACGGTTTGCAAAGGTTTGCAAATTAGCTAGTGAAATGAGAAGTATTAGGCCGAAAAATTCATTGAAAAAAGGTAAAAATAATCAACAGTGTATTGTAGGCGATAACAGCGATAACTTTCTAGACATTATAGAGGTTTTGGTACATATACATGGTGAATATTAGAAATACGTAGAATAGAACACAAGTAGTCACTGAAAAATCTGGTTTTAAAATTAAGATGAATAAAGATAAAGGTAGTTTGTGATAATGTGACATTCACAGTTATGAAAGCCATATCATTCGAACAAAATAAACTAAGTCAAAGTCAAAGTCAAATCATTTATTTCAAATAGGCACATTAAAGGCACTTTTGAACGTCAAAAAAACTAAGAAATAGAACTGATTCTAGTTGCCCCTTCCAAAAGGTAGTTTTCGTATGGACAAGAATGGGCAAGAAACTCCACCGTTACTCTTTAAAAAAAATGGTTTACAATAATATGTATACATCAATTATAATTACATGTGAATACGATGCACCTAGAATACGATTACTTTACCACAAATTGTAAAAAGAATTTAAAATGGAGCAATGACAAATAAATTGATTAATAAAATTATGTGATAGATACATGGTGTTCACACATTTACAAACATTGTAAAAGTAGGTAAGTACCTATACAATATCACAATATTCCTAACATTTTTACATTACAAATAATACTAATAAGACAGTGTGTGAGTTTAAGTAATCACAAAATGTGTAAAAATCTATGATATACAAATAAAGTAAATTATACAACTAGATTAGCAACCAGTTTGATTTTGTCCAGACTCGAATATTGTCCTATGGAGCAAGACCAGCATGTATCCATGCATTCTTATCCTGGATATAATCCTCTAATTTGTAATAGGCTTGTTTACAAAGTGTACTTTTAATATGGGTTTTAAATTTTCTTTCATTTAATTGCAATAATAACTCAATTCAGGCTGGATTATTGATTCATCGAAAAGAAAGAACATTGTGACACTGCTACAAGGATCTTTCGGCGCTCGAGTGAAGTGGACATTAGGGGGGCGCTGTTCACGAGCTAGAGTTCGATGCCGCGTCGGACTCCGACCGCGCATCACCTCCTTCCTCTCTCAATGTCTCTCTCTCGTTTTTTTTAAATATATTATCCGCCGCGAGCGGGAGAAGTCATTTGATGATATCCCACCCAAAAAAAAAAAAGTGGGGCGCTGTTGGTAAATATTTGTGCAATATTGTCTGGGAAATGTATAGAAAAACAATAAGGCGGCGTTAGTACCGGGGTTGGCCACGCGCCAAAAGATATTAGTACAGCCATAGATGTATTATTTATAGTAATATATCTATGAGTAGCCGACCCCAACATAGTTGGGAAAAGGCTAGGCAGATTGATATCTATGAGTACAGCTATTCATTTATTGACGCAAATGTAAACATTTTAAAAGGTTTCCACTAACGGTTGACAGTTGCATCAACGTCAGCGTCTGCGCAGTTTATTGAAATTATATATACAACCGAGTTGCCCATTGTCGAAACTCGAGGATCAAAATTGCTCCGTGTGTGGTAGCGCATATTACATGGATCGCATCGCATTGCAAAACAATATAAAAAGCACGGCGCAGTCCGCCAAAATGAATTCATAAAGCGAAAGTAATGTAGGAGCCTGGTACAACCTGGACAATTATTGACACGCGTACGCGGCGCGGCGCGCGGCTCTTTCAAACTTACGCCTTTCCGGTGGATCGAGACGGGATACACGCAAAGATTACGAATAACGTGACGTATGAGATAATAATGACGTAAACAAACAAGTGACGTTAGTAAACAGAAATCTTACCGGACAGGCCGAGGATTCCGATCACGCACGCCCAGGCCAGCATCGCCGTCAACAATGATTGCTGACCGTGTCGTAACGTTACCGCTGTTTACTGCTGCTATTGTTCTCAGGTTGGGGGACGCACTTGGGACGGAGAGATTTATATAAGCTTCACAGCTGCCCGAAAATCAAAATCTTAAAGTCGATTTATAGCCTAAAATATGAGACCATGCTGTTTTTTTTAAAATTCTTTTAACAAAATTCGGGTGATTGAATAACAGCCGAGTTCTGATTTAAGTATTTGAAGTTGAGAATTTCTCAAACTCTTCTTTAGGTGATTCCTTTAACCTTTGGTATGTCGGAACGTAGATCTCGTTGAGACACAATGGATTTTTAATTGTGTCTGTAATTACGACATATGACGGGTTAATGTCACCCGCGAAATTCAATACGTTTTTTGCAAATCAATTTTAGGAATCACCTTCAGTAATGCTTTGTGTTTGAGCAATTCTCAACTTCAAATACTTCAATCAGAAACCGGCTGTAAGTCAAATAAAACTGAGTATCTGGTCGGACATTAAATAGTTTTACTCTGTAATCTAGCGTATGATTTGAAATCGCGATTTACTTTAGAAACAAATGAGTTCGGTGTTGAATTGTGTGCGGTCACTCGTATGAAGATTGAATTGTAGGTACTTAACCGAATATGAATATTGTTATGAATGAAGATAACAGGAGAAACGAAATTGAAATTAAAGAAAGAAAAAAAAAAAAAAGTCAATTTGGATAAGTTTACGCAAATAAGCTTCTATGAAGCTTGAAAAAAGGCCATTTGTGAAAGTTGAAATAAACGGTATCCAATAAACCCAAACCAACAAAGAAAAGGCTTCCTGATCGCCAAATCCGTCACTGCATGAAAAACGTGAAATACTCTCCACTGTTTACAAACATGATTCATGCACGTACCTTGCCGCTGTATCGATTCTTACGCATATTCGGGCTTGCGGCGCCAACGATGCTGCTGGCGGTTCTGTTGCACCTCCTCATCTTCCACCTGCTGACTGCCAGTGGTGAGCATTTGAATCAGATACATATAACGGATATAAGACAAAAAAAATGTGCTTTTTTTGGAGTCCTATTTTAGGAATCCTACTTTTCAGGATCCAAATTGGAATCCAATTTTGGACCCGTCTTTTGGGTACTTAGCAACAGGTAACGGTGTTTATGTGCTTTATAATAAGTGGCTTGCTTTGTACAGTGTTTAGTTCTGCTTAAAATTTTGCAATTGCAAGTGTTTGTTTTTAAATTAGGTATTTTTTGTTAGTAGTAGTTATCTTTTTTGCCGTTTATGTTATAAAATAAAAAAAAGTATTATGAAAAACGTGAAACTACAGTATTTACGTGAATGGTATAAGTGTTTTCAACCGTCAAATAAATATTAGTGTGAACATATCCACGCGTGTTTCAAAATCATAACACTTGTGTGGATCTAAGTTTAGCTTCTAAGAGCTTTGTGTTGTTGTAAAGTTTAGAACCATTTCCTGTCAACAGTTGACAACTGTTAAGCAGATAAAAACTTTTTGGTTGTTTTTTTTTTGTAAAAAGTTTTTGATTTTCACTTTTTAGTTGTGGTACCTACCCCACACAGATTAGAATACCACTACCTGCTATGTAAATAACAGTGACGGGAACTTAAAACATCGTCCATATAGACGAAGTGGGAAAAATACGTAATATTGAAGCTAACTCAAAAACTACGCAAGCAAAGTTAATAAAACGTATATGTGACCACCTCTGAAGTATGACCTACGAATCAAAAACTAATCATCAAAATCAATTCCTAATTGGCGGAGTAATCGCGTAACAAACACACAAAAAAATCATACAGACGAATTGAGAACCTCCTCCTTTTTGAAGTCGGTTAAAATTGATGATGATGATGATCTGTGTAATACTTGGTGTACCGTACCATGGCGAAATTTACAGTTTTGTTCACGAAATACATCAATTAGCTTTTTTCCAACTATGTTTAATAGGATCGGCTTCCATGTCTAGCATAGTCTTGAGTATTATAATAACATTGAAATGTATACAATGACCATATCTGATGGCTAACAGCGATCAGAGGGCCTAGACGAAGTGACAGTCTGCCAGGCAGCGATGAATATGAAAAAAAAAAGAATTTGAAAGCGATTGTCACTAGTCTAACCTAACCACCGTTAATCATAATGAGTAAATAAACAATATGACCATGACAATGCAGGAATCTACGGTTTATATTTCCACAAGTTATAACAATAACATCCGTCTCAGAACAGATCAGATTTATATCATAATGAAGTTATTGTCTCGTTGGGCTGGTGGGCGCATCAGCAGTCAATTCACGGGTAGGGCAAAGTGTTATTGGGTTATTCCATTGGAATGGAATTTCTCTCCCTGGAGTCTAGATTAGTGTTATTTGCAGACAGGGCCGTAGCTAGGAATTCATTTCGGGGGGGGTTGTTGCCAACTTTTTCTTAAAGTACCTATTTCTGATTTCAGAGAGGGTAGAAAAATAATAAGTACAGATTTAAAAAAAAAGTATTATTTTTAGACAAGCAATTTTCCTCTTTTTCGGAAATCTTAGAAAAATTAATGCGAGCGAAGCGAGCTCGAAATGTTTAGCATCCAACTTCGAATAAGTTAGGTTTTTCTCTTTGACCGATCATTCAGAAATAAAAGTAACTTTATTGACTTAATATTACGCTGAAAAGTTTGAGAAGGATGATGCAGAAAAAGATGCTCGATAATTTTAGCACCCCGCTTGGGAGAGGCTGGGGGAGGTTAGAATATATCAAAGAATGCTGAAGTTGCAGGAATTTATTCAATACAAAGTCAGAGTCAATAAAAATACAGTATTTAAGCATACTCTTACTGGTACTGTAGATAGTAAAGTACGCCTATGCAAAGTAGATTACAATTATCTGTATACGGAGGTACCCTAGGGGGTCGATCTCTGGATTGAGATGGATTGAGATTCTGGCTTCTCGCATTTCGGGGGGGGTTTGAACGACGCCAAATGCATTCGATTTAAATTACCTAATGTTAGAAGTAGCGAATGTGACATCATAATGCATGGAGAAAAACTAGAATTTATTAATCAAACGGTTTTCCTAGGAATCACGCTAGACGAGAAAAGAAATTACAATGAGGACCTCATATAACATCACTTGCGGGGCGGCTAAGCTCGGCCGCTTATGCTGTTAGAAAGATAAGACAATTCACAGATAGTAGAAATCGTGCGTTTGCTTTATTTTAGCTACTTCCACAGCATTATGATGTATGACATTTTACTGTGGGGTCGGGTTGCTGACATTAAATCCATCTTTATTTTGCAAAAGGGTGATATCAGAGCCATCCACTATATGCGAATTTCTTAGGGAACTATTTAAAACAGACTGAATTAATAGGAAAAAAAAATGTTATTGTTGATATAGTACTACTTGTTAAAATAGGAATATCATAATGAACATTTTTTGTAAATATGTGAACACCATGTATCTATCACTTAATAGTTTATCATATATAGTAGCCATTAGGGTGAATCAACTAACTTCATGATTAATGATTCATACAAAATTCAAGCACATCAGTCATATTACAAGTGTTATGTTTGCAACTGTCACAATTGTTGAATATTTCGCTGGAGCCGACAATTGCACACGCAATATGACACATATCGGATACAATACTGAAACTGAGTAATTATGCCTGCACATGTTTGTATTGCATTGATTATTCAACGACTCTGAAAAGTGAATTGAGGTGTTAACTGGCAATATTTCAAATTGTTCTCGTAAAACATAATATATGACTGAAGTTCTGACGTCCAGTGATACTAACTTTAGTGAAGCACGCAATAGCTTGCTATAGACTAAGAAGAAAGATCATCATCTGTCAGCCGAAAGGAGTCGACTGCTGGCCATAGGGCGAGGCCACAACACTGCCTTGGGGCGTCGCCGTCGCATCGTATATTGCTGTGTGACGTCGTTTTTGCGGTACGACACCGCAACGCAGTGTTGTGGCCTCACCCATAGTCCTCGAAGCATCGCCACATCGGTCCTGCGCTTCTCATATTCAGCCGCTTCCTGCGGCCTTCACAAGGTCAACGGTCGGTCATCAAGAAAGAACATAGACCCGAATAATATTTATCCTTCCACTTTCCAAGACTGTGAGATTAGACCTAATAAATACATGTTTACATTAAAGCCAACTTTTTGATTTCGATAATTATTCTGTTGCCATTTAGTCAGGAGCCATATTGTTACTCGACTTCCCCAAGATTTTTAGGGTTCCGTACCTCAAACGGAAAAAACGGAACCCTTATTTGATCACTTGTGTGTCTGTCAGTCTGTCCGTCTGTCACAGCCAATTGACCAATTAAGTTGTTTGGTACCTATATGTATTTCTGTGACCGAAACACGGACGTGTAACGTAAATAAATGAATTTTGAATATGGGGGTCACATTTGTGGGAGAAATTAGATAATTTTTTTTTTTGCAAACTGTACCGTGTGGCATATCAAATGAACGGGCTTGTTGTGAGAATTTCAAACACATGTTTTTTGTAATTTTAAAATAAATACTTATAAAGATATTTAAGAAAATTGACCATTGCCCCTTATCTCCGAAAATACAAAGCTAAAAATTTTGAAAAAAATACAAAATATTGTTCTATAATAAGTACTTATCCTAGATTACAGGAAAACCTATAAGAAGTATAATAATTATGGTCTTAAAATAACATGGTTTTCCCAATATTGTGCGTACAAACTTACATTTGCAGTTGGAACGCATGGAAGAACATGTTTTTCAACTACAATGTTAAGTATGTTCTTGGGATAAATTAATCCCAATTACGGAACCCTTCCCTTGTGCGTGGTCCGACACGCACTTGGCCATTTTTTTTAAATCTCTTTCTCACCTTAAAATTCTAAAGCCCTTACAACAGCCAAACTGGCAAAGCCAATCCATCTATTGCCTATTAATCCAAACCAGATAAAACTGTTACAGATGCCCCCCCCCGCGCCCGCAAGGCCATACAGACTAAGACCAGGCACACCAAGGACCCAGAGTACAGGGTCACACACATCGACACGTGTCCCGCTGTCGGGTTCTTCTTCCAGCGGGAGGCGAGTGCAAACTCCTTGACACCAGATACCTGCTTCCTCTGCTTCTGCCAAGGTGACCACACAGCTGTCTGCTGGAAAAGGGACAACAGAAGATGTAACACGGCGAGCTTCCATTACCATGGAATTAGGAAGAGGTTCGTATTTACATACCGTCATCCTTTTATTTCCTGAGGGGGTAAAAATAATTGTTAATTTATCTTTAATTCAGGTATAACTTTGTTCCTGCCAGGGTTGCGGGAAAGTCCGAAAGGGGTGGGTTTTAGTCAGTAAAAGTCTGACACGCCCTCCCGCTCCGCCCAGAGCGGGAGAAGTCATTTTGGTGATTTACCACATTAAAAAAAAGGCATAACTTTGTTGGTATTACTTTGTCAAATTTTGATACTGCAGGCGGGACAAACAACCATTTTCTGGTTTGTCCCGCCTGCAATACCAAAATTCTATTTTTTTTGTTTTTTTAAACTCTTTTGATGTCGTCTTCCCAACATTTCGCTTGCCAGCCTTTGCTCCTTTTATTTATTTATTTATTCCTCAACAAATTTACATTTGTGTCGAACAATGGTTTTAACAATAGTGATTCTAACAATAAATGTAACTCAATAATTAAACAATATCGTAATGTCAAGAAAAAAAACAAACATAAATTCCACATCGGTCACACTCGCAACGTTGTTAGTCTTAATCATAATAATTTAACTTAATATTAATTCAAAATCACTATAAATTTAATTCAAAGAAATGTATGTCAATAAAATTCATTAATATGTAATGTCATGATAGAATTTGGATATATTACTAACACAAAAAATTAAACAATCATCGTAAACTCAGGAAAAAACAAACATTACCTGACATTACATGACCATTACCATTATTTTCCCATCCTATGGGTACCAATCCGTTAGGTCCATTTCTGTTTTCCTTTCTGAACGACTAAGACTCTCTATTGCTATTAACCGGGCAGAAATCTAGACTCCGGGGCTGCTACTGAGAAATTATAAGTTTTCAGTTATTCACATGTATGTATGTTGTTTAAAATCCACTTAAAACAATATTATAAGCATAGACTTATTTTTATTGTATTTTTTCCAACAGGGACAAGCGCAGTCCCGGGTTTACAGACATCTTTTTTCGAGATGCTTCAAGAGACGGTAAGTAGGAAAGTTATTCATTGATTTATTGATTATTAGAATTTTAATTTTTAATATAAACATTGTTTTCTTATGCATAACGGTTCATTTAATTATAGTTTTCAACATAAACACGAAGCCACATTGCAAGCCATACGAGTCGAGCTTCAGTGATGACTGTCCACCAGGTTAGTTCTGTACTGTGTCGTATATTTATGAGTATATAATATAGTCTGCCACAAAACTATTGCGACCATAGTAACTATCTTAGAATGAGCCTTGTATATTAATGGATCATCACATTTATCATAGTAGCACAGAAATGAATGTTTCTTGATTGGCTACGCGATCGTAGCGCATTGCTACGCCGTAGCTTGGCGCGTAGACAAGGAAGTTTCAAGCTTGTTCGGTGACTCGCAGATTTCTCTCTTTTGTTAATGAAATAGAATAAGGTGCTCTTAACTACGTGCAGAGACTAATAAGATAAATTAAAAACGTTTTCAACTGTATTTTTGTAACAGTTCAAAATATAATCTGTATTTTAATGGCGTGAGTTAGGTTTATCGTTCGAAAGTTAATTTTCTTAATAGTTACGCATAAAACAGCTTGCAACAAAGGTCCTTAGCTTAAACGCAATATTTACCGTACACTTACGGAAGATTCAAAAGCGATTTTCTCCAAAATTAATCATAGATATATAGAATAGAGAGATATATAGAGATAGAGTTATAGAAGCGTTGTTAAAAAAAAATACTTTAAGTATATAAGCAGCTTCTATCCAATGTTTTCATTCCCTAATTGTTATGTACACCTATAATTTGTGTATACATTAGCAGTAATACTTTTCCTAATAATAATAATTATTATTTAATTGTTGTTCAATGTATAAGCTGTTAGTGTTCTTTAATAAATAGTGTTACGATCATGGTCTTTTTGAAACCATTATTATTATGAAATAGGTTTGAGGTTGAGGGGCTCGTGGCTAAATAATAACAGGCACACGGGTCAGAGGTTAAGCTACGCTTACCGCGATCGTTTCGTGGATGGCTGTCATTCGTTGACCTTTGGCAGTCGTTACGGGTAGTCAGTCCAAAAGTCTGAAATCCAGTCTTTATCGTGTTACCCAGTAACTGGGCTAAAGGGCAGTCGGTTCATGTAAAATCCACTGGTATTCAGCTGCATCTGGTTAGACTGGAAGAGGAAAAGGCTGGGCAGGTTCAAGGTTGACTGTTATGAAATAGGTATTTTCTTAAAGTCGTAATCTTAATTTCTCGAGATATTCGCTTTTGAATTTTGCGTGAATAGATTAACGATGGATGGAATGAACTGGTGAAAGATGATATTGAAAGAAAGGGGGTGGCTACCGAGATGATGACTAACAGTGCCGTAATTAGCCTTTTATGCGCCCGGTGCGAGCTGCTATAACCGCGCCCTTGAAATATTTTCAAATCATAACCGGTTCTGACAATAAAATGGATTGTAGGGAAGTATGGAAGACATGTTGCGACGACCACAAATAAATTGGGATAAGGGCAGGAGAATGATGATGTTGATGATGAGGTTGTTATTTTCCAGCGGACTGGTGCACGGGCTGTACGGTGTGCGACTGCGACGCTAATGGTCGCTGGGACTGCCACCTCCTGAGCTTCTGTCCTGACGGTAAGACGATCTAGCGACCTTTGGCGTTTCCCAAGCCATTTTTGACTTTTTATTTCTATATAAATGTGATTTTATGACGTCATATACGCTTTTATAATTTCTAACGTGACAATATCAACGTGGACGTCCACGTCACGGCATCACGATAACGCAGGGAATTTAAATGTATGGAAATAAATGAAGACACTTTTAAATTTCCTTCAACGATAGTGTTATAACGTGCACGTACTTCCATCCATTTGACGGACGTGGACGTGGACGGCCACAATAATATAGTCAGACGTTAGAAATTATAAAATTCATGGTGAAAAAAAGCACTAAAATGTTGCGGTTAAACTATCTGATATTTATACTGGAATTGATAGGTAGGTAGTTAATAAGCCACCTTATAAGATTTTGCATTGTAAAATTACAAGCACAAAAATTAATACATTTCCAGACAAAAAGGCACCATCCAAACGCAAATCACTGCCACCTAATTTCCCAGAGGCCTGGAAACCAGCCATAGAAAAAACAACCACTTCCTCGTCTATCAGCACGCCTAAGACACAGCCCAAGTCGAATAAAAATTATAAATTCCCTAAAAAATCTGATAATAAAGCAAAACCTCAAATACAACGAGCAAAGCCTCAAACACGACGTGCAAAGCTTGAAATAAAACGTGGAGGCAAGAAGAAGCCGCCACCGAAGCGCATTGACCCGAAAAAAGTACCACTCAAGCCGGGCATGAAACCCAACCACGGGAAGATGAAAACTCCAATAAAATATAAAAAAGTAGAGCAAAAAAAAAAAAACTCTACGAAAGAAAAGATCATCAAAAAGGACATAGCATCACGTACGCCACTACAAATAAAGAAATCTAATAAAGCCAGTTTAGAAATGGAGTTGGCACATAAATTGATGAACAGAGTTATGCAGAACATGAAAAAGTCAATCGCAAATAGTATGAAAGACCTGTCTGAAAGAGCCAAGCAAAATGCTGTAGCTTTAAATAATATAAAAGCCAAAGCAAAAGTCACACGAGGGAAAATAAAAGCAAAGAACTTGAGTAAGAGACAGATTAAAAAACCTAATATAAAGCCACCTTACAAAAAAAAGAAGGAACCCATGAAGAAGCCCATATACAGAGCAAAAGGGAAGCCGCCAAGGAAATCTGGCGGAAAGACATATATCAGGCACAAACGAGACGTCTCTATGCCTGGGACTATTGGAATCCCTGCCAGAGTCGCCACTGGTATGTTAAACTCTCATATAAAATATGTTATTTTATCAGTGAGGTTAAAGTTCTATAAAACTTTTTCATTTTGTAGGGGTAGAGGATCAAACAAAAATAATTTTAACACCCATTCTATTAATTGCCATTCATCCATCCACCCATATAAATTGTTACACTTTCCTGAATGTACAATGTTATTATTGTGTTTGATGATGGTTCTCTATTTCTCAGAAAGTTCTGCAGAGTCAACAAATACTACAGTGGCATTGACCGGTATACCGGTGACCAACATACCAGTCACCAGCAGCTCACCTGTATCCGATGATGGTAACTTCTCACAGGCTCTTTTCGGAAGCACCACACTTCAAGACAATAAATATTACAAATATACTGTCGGCAGTGAAGAACCTAGAACTAAGCTGGATGAATCAATCGGGGATACAACAACCACACAATTTAATATAACAGAAACAGTCTTTAACCTTCTTGGAGCGCAGCTCACTTCCATAGTATCGACAGAGACAAAGCACTTAGAAAGCAATGAACCAAATAAAAGTATTAACTCTAAAGAAATTAATCCCGAAGAAAACGGACTGAAATTTTCAAAATGGATTAATCTCAAAATTTTGAAGGAGAAAAAGATTTCTTCAGATTCTGATATTAAAGATAAAAGGCTTATGAAATTAATGCCAAATACAAACAAAAGTATTCATCTGGATGATAAAAATAGGAAACATGGGAAGAAGGTTGAAAGAAAACTCAATTACCGAAAAAAAAACATGCTAAAGCTACTTAATCATTCGAAATGTAAGATGAACAACAATATCAATATTCACATGCCAAATAAAAACAATGGTGATGTGCATGATTATAAATCAAAGATATTAAACAATCACCAGAAAATTTCAACCAACACTTACCTTCCTAAGAGAAGGAAACCCGGGGTTTTAAAATATTTGAAGAGGATTTTTAACAAAATATTTAAAGGCAGGAGAACGCCCGATAAAATGAGCAAACACCAACTGATAAAGACATTGTGTGAAAACTTCGGGCCGTGTTTAAAAGTAAACAGAAAAGGCAGAGTTCTCTTGAACTCTAAACTTTCCGAGTTAGATAGAGAAACTACAAGAATTCTGAAAACTGTCAAAATTATCAAGGGTTTATTAAAATTGCTAGTATTACCCGAAAGTGTTAAAAGTAATTTCTCGAAACAGGAACTTTTCCGAAATGATATGGAAAAATTAAACAAAATTCTGAAAGGCATTTATTCTGAAAATGGTCAGGTGAAGTTCACAGCTACCCAGCTTACTCAAATAGAATATATAAAGAGAAGCACACAGGATTTCGTACAGTCAGTTAGTAGATTCGCATTGCTGCTAAATGAAATAATTGTTATACTAACAAAAAAAGATACGAACCGCTTTAGAAACAAGGCAAACGATTTCATGAAAAAAAATCTATCAAAAGACGATCCTTTTCAAAGCTTGAAAAATCTACTTTTAAGATACAATCTAGTTCAAAATACATTTATGAAACGAATGTATGAGCAATTGCACAATTTTGAGTATAAGATTAATGAGAATTCGAAGGTGAGTGAAAGTAAGGATTTGAATAATAGTGTAACAATAGAGAATATCTCAAGGAATATCATTAACAACCTCAGGAAGCTGAAGCACCTGGCTCAAACCAGGAGCTATAGAGGGAGAGAGAGGGTGAGGACCAAGAGGAATACCGGCAGAGATGACGATGCTGTAGAGTATCTGCTGTTGTTGATGGAGTATTTAATGAAACAGAATCATCCTCTGGACGCTGAACCAGGTAACGTCTTTGATTTTATAAGTTGTAATAACATTTACTAAAACAGCAATTTGGTGAGAAATTAATTTTACGTAAAATATATCAAGAAATCTGTATCATCTGACGATGAACTACAAGAATTCTGAAAAGAGAATTCTGAATTTGAATTTGAATTTGATGATGTCGACGTTCTGGAAGCTACGCTGCAACTGTGCATCCGCTTTTCGTGTACACGGTACATTAGCTCCAAACTAAATGTAACGCAGTAATTGTGGGGATGTTAATGTAGAGTGCGTGTAGCGGCTTGCGCTGGTGTGCGGCCTCATTAAGTCATTATTAGAACGATACTTTTGTATCTCACTACTAACTTCGAGTATTCGTTATCATCATCATCATTTCAGCCTAAAGACGTCCACTGCTGGACATAGGCTCCCCAAGCGCCGGTTCTGTGCTTCTGGCATCCAGCGGATTCCTATGGCCTCTACCGGGTAATCGGTCTCTATGGAAAGTCACCACTCCAGAACTTTTCGGCCCCATCGGCCATTTGTTGTAGGTACGAGCAATGTGCCCAGCCCAGCGGTTTTCAGTTTCGCAAGCTGGCTCTGCCCAATAGACAGATCTCTTGCAAAGGCTTTGGAGCCCTTGTTCCGTTGTTTCGCATCTTCAATACGATCCGTATTATAGTGGCGAAGGTAGCTTTTCAAGGACTTAGAGATCTGTCTATTGAGCCACCGGTACTTGAGCACATCGTCTGATGACTGCAGCATCATCTCGCGTCTCTCCTCCACAAGCTGTAAAGTAGCATCAGAGAACTTCTTGTTTCAATTTGTTCGACGGGTTTTAAAGATCTTAGACCTGACCGTATATACAGTTTTCACGAACCCATTATTATAATCGTCCACGGAACTCCCTAAGCATTCGGAACGATTCTGAAGTTCGAGCGGAACTCTCAAGGTTTTGGATTTGGATCGGTGCTGGACGGAGCGTAGACTTAATCAGTCGAGATCTTTATTCAATTGATCATTCATTTATTGCGTTGATCACAGATACATTAGAGTTTTAGAGCCATGACTCTGGAAATATCCTCATACTCCACCTTATCATCGGGGTGTGTCGAGGTCAGTAAACCTGTATGACTTTCAATGAATATCTTGTGGATATTCTGAGTATAAGGTACGCCACCCTGATGGACACTCTCGATCTTCACCACGTTGGTCACAGGGGACTTAGGGATAATAAAAACGTGTGCGGTCGGGGGACCCCCGTCAGGAACAAAGTTGCTTTTTACGTATGACATAAAGCAAAAACTTTCGTAGCTGCCATCCTGGATTTTCATTATGATCAAATTCACACTTTCTCTCTCTCAGGCATGCAGTGTACTCGGGCCGATGTGTACAATTTTATCCCACGACACTGTAATCTCTTTACTCTTTTCTTTTGTTTGTTTCAGCCGGCGTTCTCTCTCTCTTTCTCACTTTCTTTCTCTTCAAATTACAAGTAGACAGTCGCAAGTACTAAAACTTTTGATGATTGACGATTTCTGTCAGTTTACAAGCCGCGTTAAAACAACTTCGTTCCAATAAACTCGACACCATCTTGGGACTGCTGATCGTCTCCCGGAAATAGAGCCAGTTCCCGAATTAGAAAATTATGGAATCCTCCCCCTCTCTTCGGACTTCAGATAAACCAACCTACTGTACCCCATCTTAACCTGCTCAATTATTCGTCAAATTCAGTGATCTTCGTCGGTCCGGAGTATACTGTACGCGAGCGTGTTATATGTTGCCAAGTTTAGTTTTCGGTGATTGTGGTAGCCGGATCTCTTCCGGAGATTCTGGGCTTCATAACACCCTTTGCCTCACCGTAGCCATGACCGCTACCGTAGCCAAGGGGCCGTTTTTTTATTATGGGGGCTTGCCATAATTGCCACGCTTGGCAGGTGGGTTGGCAATTGCAGTAAGGTGTTAAAATGCAAAGAGAACGCTGCTGCCCATTCTCTAGTCGCCTTTTACGACACCCACGGGAAGAAATAGGATGGTGCTATTCGTTATAAGTAACACACTTAAATGTTTATCATGTAATTTTCGATAAAGAATTTTATTATATTTTCAGTCAACGATGGAATAGATTTACTAATAGAAGCTATAAAAAATGCACCAGATATTAAACCTATCAAGAAAAAAGTACTAGAATACACACCGGTCATTTATTCGGATACTACTACTAGCACCACTTCTTCTTGGATATCTAGCACTGACAATTCTGAAGATACCAAAAGTGAAGACGATAGTCCTTCTGAAAGTGACAAGACGTCTTCTAGTGAAGATAGTAGCAAAACCAAGCTAGAAGAAAATGAAAATAAATTGAAGGAAAATAAAGATTTCGTGGAAATAGTCGCGGACGATGAGAAAGAATTCGAAGATAAATTGCAATTCGATCGGAGAGCTGAACCTGACAAGATGGAAGAAATCACTGAAATGGCTTTCTTTAGTAAACTTGAAGGACAGGATAATATAATGTTGGATCAGGAAAATGTGTTTGAAACTTCGACTGCTAGAAATACTATAATGCCTTTAGAAATGGAAACAAGTGATAAATTAGATAGTCACGATGATCTTAATCTGGAAAAGACACTTGCTATAGAAAGTAATAATTTGGATAAGCCAATAGACTATAGTGAAGTTGGCGGCAAAAAGATTGAAGTGTTCACAGGAGACATGGACGAAGAAACCATTTTACAAAATCATACAGTCACCACAGAATCATATGTACCTACTACTATAATAACAGAATTTCTAACTCGAGCTGTTCAAGATCAAATTTCCAAAGCAAAAATAAAATTCCAAAACCTCGAATCGTATGACAATGACCGCGGTGACAAGAGATCTAAACTAAAATGGATAGAAGAAAACTTTGGGAAGGAAACTGAAAAAGGGTTCACGGACTCAGAAGAAAATAACTCTACGCTAGGTATAACACCTGTAACAGCTGAAACTATAACAGCGAAAACTTTAGATAAAATAGATGTCAGTAGTATAACTAGAGAAAAAGGTGAACTAAATGAAAGAGATTTTGCCAAAGAAAAAGATGAAACAGAAAAAAAAACTACAGCCAAGTTAAGTGCTGATGAAGTAATGTTTCGGAAGCAAATGGAACTTTTAAATTCACTCGATTATGGTACTGAGCGAGCAGAAGTATTTGAGTCTGATTCGAAGGATAGTAACGTTGAGGAAAGATACACAGGGGATAGCTTTCCGGCGTATTTTGTTTAGTTCATCATTATGAACTGAAGCTGTTTCGATTAGTTGTTTAACTGTAGAATATGTTGGAACCCGAGTAGTTAATATTACTTGTTTGAAGATAATGCTGACATATTTTATCCAGGGTACTAAATTCATTTGAATCAACCATATTTTCATTATTTTAAGATTCATGTCAGATTGTGCAAAGTAACAAACATGGCTTGCTTCTTTTTTATTTTTGTTTACTTTTAAATCTTTGTTTTACAATACAATTATATATATATAAATACGTAATTATATTTAAAAAACTTTATACTACTACTATACTTTATTAATTTTATTATGTATTTCATTCATCATTCACGTTCTACGGTTAAACAGCGGCCAAGCTTAGGTGATAATTACTTATATTTACGCAATATAAATAGCAATTTGTTTTAATTGTACATAAACTCGATTACTCGACTTTGCTCTAGTTCAATAAATTATTAACATTGTTTTGGAATATTTTTATGTTTACCCTTTTTCTAAGCGCCGAGAGTCACTGGTTTTTTCTTCATTGGAACATTACTCTGCCTCTGGGTACAAGATGGTATTCTTGGCATATTTAATTCGGCGCCAAATCTTAGAATTGATCATTTTTGAAGTGTTCGACTATTTCTTGAAATGTTTGTGTAATGACCAAACGTAGACTGACATTATTAATTATTATTATGTAAAATTAACCATATCGTAAAAATGACAACGTTTAATGATAAATCAGTCAACGTTTGGCCATATCTTTAATGAAGTAGGTATATACATTGTTTAAGGTGTAGTAAAAATTTCCAAGTAACTGCGACCAACATGGAAGTGGCGCTCGCCGGCCGCTGCCCCGGCACCGCTCGCTTTGCTCGCTCGGGTTGCGAGCGGTTGGTCACAGTTCTAACCCGGGAGCTAGTTCTAGCGGTAGGTCGGGGTGCCTCAAGCTTTTTTAAACTAATTTTAAGTGTTATGTTGCATTTAACGCTTCTTGCGCGACCCGTGCGAGCGAAGTGAGCAGTGCCGCGGTAGCGGCCGGCAAGCACTACTTCCAAGTTGGTCGCTTTCCAATATCGTATTGTAAAATCAATAAAAGTCCATCGAATTTTTTTGCGTGTTCACCATACCTCGTTTGATTTGCTGTATGCCGCCGCCATGATGCAAAACAAAAACAAAGCGACATCTATGGATAATCTATTTTACGATATGATCATGATGTAAGTGCCTTTAACTGTTCATACTGTCAAACGTTGAGTATTCAATGATTTGGCCAGACCACATCATGATGTGACCAGCGGTCGATGTTCTATTTCATGAAATACCTACAAGATCTTAAAATTGATAATTTCATGAACACTTCATAAAATTATCAATTTTAACATCTGGCCACAACATAAATACATTCTGAGGTCTAAGTTATACTTACAAGCATATATAATTTTTTAATGATAAATGTTATTTATTGTTCTGTAAATTGGTTCAAAAACCACTCTTACACGTCAAAATTAAATAAGTTTTTAAAACTACATAAGTTCGATGTTTCCTAACTGAATAGTCGGAGAAGAAAGAACGAAAAAAACTCATTCACAATTTTTTTTTACAGTCCAGACATGATTACTTGGTCAGATCACGTGAGGGCCATGTAGTTGCCGCTGGTGTTTAAATGGTCTTTTGAGGAAAGAACCACACAGATTTTAGTGTACCGTTCCAGTCAGTGCACGCATTTGTCAGTAATCGTGCAGCTCAACTTATTGTAAGGAGCTCATCTCATTCTTATTATAACTTTATGAGCTCTATGCAAACATCGTTTAAAACTGGTAACGACCATCAAGGAGACTGCGCCTCCCATGCGCAGCACCGCGGTGCATTAGGCCCGCGCGTCTGCGCCGCAGCCGTCAAGCTGTCACGAAGTGGCTCAAACAGCTCTCTTTTGCAAAATAAAGATGGATTCAATGTCAGCAGCCCGACTCATCAGTAAAATGCCATACGACATAATGCTGTGGAAGTACCAAACACGCAGTTTCTACATCTGATAACTATCTTATCTCTCTAACAGTATAAGCGGCTGAGCCGCCGCTTGATATCAACAGGTTCGCCCTTATTTAATTTCGGCGAAATGTGGGTGTCCTATTATAGATATTTAGTCTAACCCTTCGGGAAAACAGGCAAGATTTTATGTTATAAATCACCTTACAGTACAATCAGTAGATACATCATATTGATACATAATATAAATAACTACCTCAAATTAAGAACTTTGAACTCCTCAAATTAAGAAGTTAAGAAGAGCATTACCTCAATTAAACCCACCTTATCCGCCGGCGTTCACGGAGCCGACTCCTCGTGTCGCAACCGTTCCGGTCTGCTGCCGGCCCGCCGACGGCACGACCTTCCGTTTTCACCGCGTCTAATTGTCCGACGGCTTATCTCCAGTTCTGAAACATCCGTTAGTACTGCTAGTGATACTGTTTTTGCGGTGTTTCGTAAAAATAGAAGACAAATTGGAGCAGCAACAAACTGGCTGATAACGTTCCCACAGTTGGGTTACGGTCTCCTCTCCGTGAAGGGAAGTGGGCTGCAATCCATCGCGCAGGCCCGCAGTCTTGGTAGATGTCATGGCTTCAAATTTTTCGCTACCCGACATAATTACCGGTTTTTTCAAGATCGTTTTGAGAGCAGTGAGTGATGATGACTGCTTCGTTGGTCTAGTGATCGCAAGCGCTGCTGCTGAGTATGAGGGTTCGTTCGATTCCCAGGTCGGGCAAAGTGTTATTGGGTTTTCCATCTGGAATTTCTCAGTAGCAGCCCGGAGTCAGGATTTGTGGCCAGTTGATGGCAATAGGCTCGCCCCTATTACATGGTATTTAAACATAACCGACGAAATGTGGGTTACCTATAGGTACACCTCCGCCTAACCCTTCCCTTCGGGGTTTACGGGCGTTATGTATGTATGTATGAGGATGAAGTCAATTACACAAAGTATAGTACTTGGTTCGAGCCCACGACCTACACTTGTCGGGGTCGTTACCGCTGGGCCACCACTCTCTGCTCTTTAATTGGAGGAAGGGACCAATAATGAAATGAAATATTCTTTATTCAGATAACTAAGATCCAATGTGTTATTAATTACAAAAACATGACTTACAACTATTGTTAGTAAAACGACACGATATTGGTGATTCAGTAAAATACATTTATTTTATCACCGTCCTCACCATCTTTATTAAAATTGGAGAGGTAACATCCTCCCCTATTATTTTGAGGATGCTGTTGCTAGTTTCTCGCACTCTGCCTAGTAAAGATGCAGTCTTTTGGCGAATCACCTCATGAAAGCCATCGGTTCGATTCTGCACGAACATTTCTGAAGCACTACAGAAACGAGGCCTTCGCAACAGCATCCTAAAAATATTATTATACTGGACTCGCAGAGTGTCCATCGCTCTATTGGCATAAGCGACGTGTATAGAGACTTTGGCAATATGCCTTAAAAAGGGTGATTTTGACATCTACACTACACCGGGAAAATCTGCGTGCCAGCAGATTTCCTCGGACCGATAACGCCCTGCGTTCCCTTTCAATGTCTACATTGTCTTTAAGGTCGGCGGTGAGGAAGTGCCCGAGGTACTTAAAAGAATCTACCTTATCTAGTTTCGAGCCATTTAACATAATGGCAGGTATACTTTCAGGGCATTTACCACCGGCCTTAAAGACCATGTATTTACATTTCATAACATTATATAATAAACCGTGTCTAGCCGCATAAACCCCACAACACTTTAGCAACTCTCCCACAGACCGAGCAGTAGGGCCCAGCAACACCATATCGTCTGCATAGCTTATGTTGTTTACACTAACACCACCTACCCTGCACCCGACATGCATGCTGCTAAGCTCCACTAGCAAGTCGTTTACGTACAGGTTGAAGAGCTGCGGGGAATAACAAATGAATTCAATTTTTATTCAGTATCTTCCTGGCCTTGTCCCATATTACTTGTGGTCGGTGCAACACGTTTTCTTCTTCCACTCTCCCCTGTCAACAGTCACGCTATCATTCACTCCCTTCTCTTTCATATCATATGCCGCTCCATCCATCTACATTTAAATTCATAACTTCAATTTTTATTTTTGGTACCTTATTGGATATTCTAGCCTCGATTATCTTCCTGTCCGCCACCAGTCAGTATCAGCTTGCCAATTACAGCTGAAAATTAAAACACGAGACAAAAAGTACTGTTTTTACACGTCTTCAATTAACTTGCAGTTCTTTATTGTATAAGCCAGAACTAATGTTTGTAGCTAGAATTATATCGATGTTTCAACATTCTATAGAGATTTCTAATCGAGCAACCTCAGTAAAAAGACTATGATTCTAACCGGTCATTTTGCCGAGCACAATTTTATTCACCAAAAAAAGAAGCCAGTAAAATGAAGCTAGAAATCCAGTAGAATGCTTAATTAAATCCTTCTTTCATAGGGGTTCGACAGGCAACATATTAGGACCTCTACTTACTGACCGAAAATAGGAGTTGTGATTCATAAACCGCGTATACCGACGTGCTGCCTCTAAAGCTCTGTAATATATTACACAAATAATCGTCTCATTGGCTGTTTGTGGTCGTCATTATATCTACAATGCGGTTAAATATTCGGTTACCGCGGAACGTGAGACGATGCTTATATTTTGTGAGAAACTGAGCTTTGTAAATTATCTCTGTGTACGATAATTATAATATATTTGTGCTAGTTGTTGTATGGTTACATTATAAATGTTAGAACGAATTTTGGATAGCCTAAAAGTCATCTGTGAAGATGATTATTTCTTGCAAATCTTTTGGTTGCAAGCTTTTAAAATATACTTCACGGGAGGGAATCAAGACTCATGATATTCACATGAGCTAATTGCTCATTTACCGACGTCATAAACTTGAAGAGTCATTATTTTTACCAATAACGTGTGCCTATCAGTAACAATATTGACGAGTCGTTACCAGTCTCTACCAACGAGTGATCATTTATAGGAATCCAGGAAAAAAATACCAGTTCCTTACTCAACCTACCGAGTAAGATGTGTAGAATTATGTCTGTATCTCCTGACATAGTCAGACCATGTAGGTCACAGACCATTTACTTGAGCACAAAAAAGTAGCCATTTCATGCAACTTGTTATCAGTCCGTGCATCTGAGGCGGCCTTGTCGCAACTTTATGTAATAACTGCTTCACTTAGCTGGTGCTCGTGACATTATGGTGCGGGGGCTTAGTCGGAAACTGGTTTGTATATAATATATTATTCAGAGGGCAGGTTTGATTATTGTTGTAAGGTTTTTGAACAAGTCTACCAACATATCCTTTAGTTTGATGTAATAAAGAGTCTACATCTACAGAATAGGTACAGGTAAAGTAATAGCGTGTAAGTAAATAGGTACTCAGTAAAGACGTAGTTCACTATATCCCTTATATTTGAAATAGACCATGCTTAGATAGAGTTTGTTACGCCGAATGGCCAGTACTATCATCGCCAATCATTTAGTTTTCTATCTGTCCGAAAGTACAATCTTTGTATTTACAAAAAAGTCGTAAGTATTATAATATATTTAAAAAAAATTGAAGTTAAGGACCCTTTATATAACACTAGCTGATGCCCGCGACTTCGCCCGCGTGGATGACGGTTATTATAGTATACTAAAACCTTCCTCGAGAACCACTCTATCCATCGGTGAAAACAGCATGAAAATCTGTGCAATAGTTTTTGAGTTTATCGCGAACAGGACGACAGACAGATGCGGTGGAGCACTTTGTTTTATAATTATTATTATGTAAGGATAACGCACAGATGTTAATGTCGCAATATCTTTAAAATTATCCTTCTCGTAAACAATATTGTTCTGCTGGCAGGAGATTATCTATAATCGCCGGTTAATTCACAACCTACCTACCAAGCGATACTATCATCACTGCAAGGGACCCGCTACACGTTGCCACACATCTGCTTCACACTAGACAATATACCTAATTGCGCACATCCCTGTCGCGTCTCTATTACAATGTTGCAAAATCGTGATCAGTCTTAACGTGTTCTATGGAATTCTCTTTGCCATAGTTTTGTGTTGAAAACACAAGGCTTATTTTGGCTGTGTAGCTTCTTATAACTTTATTCTACCTGTCCGATGAAATAAAGTATAATACTGTTTTTAACAGTATGGTTGGCAGCCCAATCAAAGGCAATGGCAAAACAATATCGAGATAACTTAGATAAAGACATTTTGCTCTCGGTCTATATTAATCGCGGCGGCGAACGCTCTTCCCGTGGCTTCATTCCGTGCCGCTTGTTTTGCCGCCCCGCTTGCCGCACCGTAATTCGCGCCGCCTGTCCCGTGGCCAGGCGGTAAGGGATCGCAATAAGAGGCAGCAGTGAGTGCACAAATAATAAAAAAAAGTATACTTATCAGCTTAAAAGTTCAAAAAGCTATTAGCAGTGGACAGTTAGAGTTAGACAGTTCTTAATATGTCGTATTACAGAGTATCTTGCTATATTTTAAACAGTTGGAATTTACCTGGCATGAGTTTCCATGCTAAGTATGAAACTCCTCATTTCCCACATGGCATCTTACTTTCCCTCCATTTAGAGAAAAAGGTTGCCCACCAAAGAGGCTGAAACAAATGGAACAAAACCTTGCTTATACATAAAACAAACTTTTTTTAATCGACTTCAAAATCTGAGGAGGTTCTATGTTCGTCTGTATGTATTTTTTTTAAGGTTTGTTCTGCGATATCTTCCAATCTAATTGCGTAACCGATTAAGACTAATCTGTTTAATTTTGACAGTTCAACAACATTCATTACGTTATTTACGTTGTTGAGCAGATTTTTTTTTGAACTTATGAAGCAATGGATTCGCAATTTGTTTCAAACCGATTCGCAATTTGTTTCAAACCGATTCAGGTGATGTTTTACGCAATTAGGGTGCTGGTAATTTGTGGTAATAGTTTTCAATACAATTTTATTAAATTCGCTTGAGTAGTTTTTGAGTTAACTTCAATCGTACGTATTTAATCCACTTGGTGTATATTGATGATAATGTTATAAAATTTCGTCGCTGTTGTTTACATAGCAAATCGTGGTATACGAATTGGTGTAGGGGTAAAAAGTGAATAATATAAAACATTTTTACAAAAAAAAAACAGACTTATTTTTGTAAAATTGTTTTTTTTCACTTTCAACAAAGTTTTCATCCATATTAACCCTGTTCTAAATGCGTTACATGAATGAATGTTCTTCCTGTGCACAATAACAGGCGGCACAGTCCAGTGACTAGCCTTCGACAGTAAGTATGGCGAGTAATGTTAGAACATACTCAGCTTGTGTCACCTTGTGGGGAATCATCGAGAAGTGCAGTGCGCCATCTTTAGGAAAAGCCTTAAAGGCTTTAAAATGACCAAAGTATTTTCTTTCCATTTATACTTAACTCTTTTTTGTCCTAAACTCAGGACGGTTAGGTTTCGTTTCTACGGGGAAATATTCCATACTAACTTTTACCCGAAATTATGCCACGGGATCTTATTACCGGGATAAAAATATCCTGTGTCCTAAACCAGGTAATGGTCCATCCGTGTGCCAATTTTCACCCAAATCCGTTCAGCCGTTAATGCGTGAAAGGTATCAGACAGAAAGAGTTACTTTCGTATTTATAATTAGATCATATTATAAATATTTGTGAAGTGGTATTAGTATGGCACTCGGTATGGTATATCCATACCGAGTGCCATACTAATACCACTTAAGTAAGTAAGTTATTAAAAGCTAAAGTTAATTTTGTTCAAATCAAATCAAATATGTTTATGTGTTACGAAGTTGTTACATCAGCATCATTTTACCTACCAGTCTCTAAAATTACATAAATTAAGCTACGTCACATTACACGACGTAGTCTCATAATATTTTCCGGTTAAACAAATTACATGAACAATATTCTGCTCCCCGCCATATTGCGAGCGACCTTTCGCGCGCTGCAACTGACATTTCACCGCGTTTTGGCGCCAACCGCGCGCGGCTTTACGTGCAGCTTAGTTCGTTTTTTCAAAACTTTATTTTTATTTATTGATGACTGTGAATCGATTGTGACGTATATGATTAAAAGTAAATCTATTTGGATTTTTATTTTGTGATTGTATCCGATGAGTTTGAATAAACTTAAGTGAGAGTTTTTAACAGTGTCGTGTTTTTTTAAAGTATTTTCGCCGGTTGCACTCAGGTGGGTTGAATTGAAAGTATTTTTTATTTGGTTGCAAGTATTTGACCTTATGATTTAAGTTTCTCTGATATTTCCAGTAGGCATGTTTTGATATTTTTTGCGTAACGGCATGTTTTAACCTACGGTTAACGTAATATGTTCACGTTTTGCAAAATCTTATAATGTCCCGAGTTGAGACATTGTTATTAAAAACCGGACTAAATTTAATTTAGTATTATATTACCTACTAAAAGAAGTCCTGCGATTTAAGTTCATACCTTTTTGAAAAAAAACGAAACATATCATCTAGGTAAACTCGAGGTAGGATATTTTATGTGTGCGGTAAATAATCGTTTCAATTACTTATACTGCAGCTCTGAAAGTGTATATAACATACAAAAAAGCGTAAGGCCTTACCCTTCCGATCCTTCGAGGTTCTTTCCTTCATCACCAGAATATCCAGTCTCTATCATCTCCTTGCTGTACATTGGTTGGTCTCCTCTCTTCCATCTTCCTGGGTCCCTGGTACCTACAGGTTGGTCTCCTCCACCGTCTCTTCCACCAAGGTTTAACTTAAGGACAAATTTTCTTTGTCAACGACTCTCAAGTCCCAAGTACTCAAGTATTTCGTACATTCAAACAAGCTGTGTAATGTTTTAAAGCACAAGTACCTACATGTAGCAATGCGTATTACCTTTAAATGTTGCGACATTATCAACAAGTGGTCGTTCAATTTGTTTAGGTACTACTTAACTTATTACACTTTTGAGGAAAGATGAAGAGTTCTAAAGAAAAGAGGGTTTAATAGAGCTGAAGCAGCTAATAGTGGCCAGTAATAATGAATAAATTAATACCTTGGTTACTAGCGACCCGCCCCTGGGTCGCACGGTTTTTACGACTTGACAAAATATCGAGATTACTTATAATATGTAAGCCTAATATTAATGATGATTTTATGTAGGTATTAATGTTTTATAACATCACGCTTTGTTTCCCCGAATTTCCCCGCAGAGGTGTATGTAACTAAAGTACACCCATATTTCGCCAGTTATGTTAAAGTCCTATGTAATGTACCATCAATCGGCCACGAGTTCAGGCTCCGGGCTGCTACTGAGAAATTTCAGAAGTGCCGACTGGTTGATATTCTAGATAAAATTTCAGGAAACAAAAAATAATAAGACTTCTAAAAAAAACACTCAAAACTGAAAAATAACTTTAATTTCCGAAGTAGGTGGCAAAAAACGAAAATTGAAAAACAAAGACACCGACTTCCAAAATTATTATTACAATTATTCATTTAAAAGTTATTTTTCAGTTTTGATTGTTTTTTTTGGAAGTCGGTTTTTTTTTTTTACTTTTTAGTTGTGGTGCCTACCCCACACAAATTCGAATACCACTAGCTGATGTAAATAACAGTGAAGGAGTAAATGAAAACATCATCTAGATAAACTAAGTGGGAAAAATACGTAATATTGAAGCTAACTCAAAAACTACGCAAGCAAAATTAATAAAATTTATATGGGACCACCTCGGAAGCATGACCTACCATACAAATAAAAAACATCAAAATCGATTCATTATTGGCGGAATAATCGCGTAACAAACATACAAAAAAAAAAAAAAAAACATACAGACGAATTGAGAACCTCCTCCTTTTTGAAGAAGTCGGTTAAAAAAAGAAAAGAAAGAATGTAACATTGTTTATTATGCTCGAAAAAACGTCTCTAAATATAACTATTTATGAAGTATATAAGAAGAAGTATAATAATCCTTACATATTATAAATCAAAGTCCTCCGCCGCGTCTGTCTGTCGTCCTGTACGCGATAAATTTAAAAACTACTGCACCGATTTTCAAGCTGTTTTCACCAATGGATAGAGTGGTTCTCGAGTAAGGTTTTAGTATATAATAACCAAGATCCACGCGGGCGAAGCCGCAGGCATCAGCTAGTAACATATATAAGAAGCTTAAGCCATTTATGGTGATTTTTCAAAAATCCCTTTCATTATCAAAGAATGTATAGGAATGAGACGTATTTATCTTAACAGAAAGAAATAACATATATTAAAAAATAACAGATAACAATTGTTCCTAACAATAAAACATATCTGTTACTTAAAATAACAGATCCTCAAGACTGTTACTGCGGCTGTTACTGTTAAAACTTCCTATACGATTTTCAACTTTAAGCGAAAAGAAATAAAGAAGTTATCAAAGAATTCAGTAAGTAAAAAATAAATATTATTAGAAGGTAAGCCTGACTGTTTTACGAAAACAGCCTGACTACTTAGTCAGGCTGTTTTCGTAAAACAGTCATGTTAATTATTTTGATCAAAATTACATTATCTCCGCTGATTCTGGGTCAATTGTTTCTGTACGTTTCATTCATTGCTGTCACTTGAATGTGGGAAATAAAAGCTGTTTCCCAAGAATAACATGTTCAGGGATCTGTTTTTGATACTTTACTTGAGGACAAGTGGTTTCACGGCTTCTTAGATACAAACCGGTACCTACAAGGTGGTGTTATCATCACAATGTTTCGAAGTGAAGGGTTTTGGGGATTGGCTTTGGAAAGCTTTGGCGATCGAAAAGTGCTTATTATGAGTCTATCTATGTTAGATGTATATTATAACGGCGCAGGATAGCCTTTATCAGAAGTGGCCATCGTGTCAGTGGTTCAGCAGCTTCAATATCATCAGGATTGTACCGGAATATATCAGTTCGTCTTGGACGAGGTACGATAGCGGCTCCCTAACATTATCTCTGCCACCAGAAGACAGCCGCCACGCTACTATCGATGCGCTCTGCTAGAGTGACTGTCACCAGCCAGTGTCATTCATATCCAACCTTTTCGGTGATTCCAGTAACTTCACAACAAAACTAGACGGCGCCACTTGCTGCGCCGACATAATTATATTATATTTTATTCGATTTCTTTTTTCGTTATGGCTTATTTCTTCATATATGGTAGCGTAAGCTAACAACAAACGTTTTCTCTTGCAAATATGAAATTGGTTCGGTAGGGTAATTAGACGTTAAAAAGGTGGACCTAAAAGTCAGTTTCTCGTGATCGGTGCCAATTTTGAATTTGTCATAACTCATATCAGGATCGATCACTAAAAGTTCCTTGACCACTCGGATTTCACCGGTGAAATTCGCCCTAATTTCTATACAGCACGTAGGGCGAAAACCTGATTTCTTTTATTTCATACGCACTTGACCGCTATTTCCAACAAAATATTGAACGTGTAGAACTGCCGTTATTCCTACAATCAGTCCACTAAAGATTTCTATGTCGTAAGCGGTGCAGTTCCAACGATTTCTATCTCATTGTGGAGTTTCTTGTGCCTGTCTGTAGGTATAGTGAAATATTCGCATTTTATTGTCGATTCGCACGGTATACGACTGTTTTATGATTAAATGTTTGTACTGCTGCTGTTTTGTCGCAGTTTGTGTCAGTGTTTGAGAATGTCTCATCTTTTCTTTTAGAATGTGCTTAGGTCAGATTCAATCATAAATAATTGTTGTTTCGTAACACGCTAAGTGTTACTGGAAGGATTCTTAATACCGGGTGTAGATTGGTGAAACATAACATGAAATGTAACACTTTGTTGTCCTAATTTATATAAACACAACATAACGGCTTATTGGTGACTCGCACGAATTTACCCGCCCGAAATGGGTGAATCGACACTTTTAAATAATATTAGGGCATAATGGTGACTCGCACGAATTTGCTCGCCCGAAATGGGCGTAACAACACTTTAACAACTTTACGGGGGTGAAAAATCAATCATACGTCACATATCTGGGAAAATTCGTTTTATATATTTTCGGAGCCTCGGGATTGTGATACGATGTTGGTATATCTGAATATGTATATCTATATTCACCCGAGCAGAGGTCGGTCGACCAGGTACCAACAACATAATGCGACCAGCTCCGTTCACCAAACAGTAATGATTGGCTGATATTGGGATCATGGCCGTTCGGATACTAAACACCATACAAATACTACGAGCTATGGTTGTAGATCAAAGGTTAATAGACAAGCCACTGCACCCACATCGTTGAATTCATTACAAGCGTGGTAAATCCTTCACCTGAATTTACTTTTAATCCGGGCAAGTACTTATGTGACTTTTTCATTCATATACAGTACCTACTTTCTGAGTATAGTGAGGTATAGTGAAGAAAACCATTGTGCAGAAATCTGGACTCATAGTTATTAAGTAGGTACCTAATATATGTCTGAAATCGCCAACCCGTCTGGAGCCAGCGTGTTGATCAAGGCTCGTGCCTTCTCTTTGTGAGAAGAGGCCTTTGACCTGCAGTGGGACAGTGATAGGCTGGAGTTATATCTTGATAGAACTTCTTTTGTACGGGCTCGTCCTGGGAAGTAGTGTATTGAGGTACAGTCGACAAAGGTAACGGTTACAAGCTTTGCCACCTTCAGTAGCTAATAAAGTTGAAAGTGGTCATCCGGTACTTTGTTCAGTGTAAACTGTAAAGGGTCCCCGAAACGATCAATTGCAATTGCCATTTTTACGGGGTTGATACACCATGTTACGCAAATTGATCGTCTACCGAATGCAATTGAGTGAGTAACGCAATTACCCCAACGGTATAAAGGGTGCCGGCAAAATCAGAAACATAGGTATTAGACATCAACTTTGTCTCTAAAGTTGTCAATTTGATGCAAAATCGTTTGATATTGTAGACTATTAGTCACAGTCACCGCTTTGTAGTGCATTCAAATAATCTCTACGAGTTATACATAAATGTACGGCTGCCATGTCCAGCAGTGAACTAGTATAGGCTGATAATGATGAATATGATGATGGTGACGGCTGGCTGGCGCATCCGAGCCTTGCTATCATCTTGCTGACAAGCAATTGATTCTTTTACCGCGGCAGTTTATACCAATACGTGATAAAAGAAGAGAAGTAAAAAAATCTAAATGATAGATCATTTATTCAAACTAGGCTGAGAATCTTTTTGAACGTCAAAATTACATAAGACAGTCCCCGAAAATGCAAAAACAAGCTTTCCTGCAGCAGCAGTTACCAAATTCCGTCAGGCATCAGCATTTAAACAATAAACCAGCCTGATGCCCACCACAATAGAGCAATCAATCATGAGTTAAATCATCCAGTATTGTGGTCAGTTGTCACCACAATAATACTGTGGTCTCATCTCATAACCATGTGGTCGAGTCGATACCAAAGGTCAAGGCAGCCTGTCGAAATGTTTGTCTTTGTGAAACAACAGTGGGCGAGGATGCAGGCGATAATTAATGTTTATTAAATCTTCAGTAGGCATTTTATTGAGCATTTTTTTGCAATTTTGTTTGTTAGTTCAAATGAAGTTACCGTAAGTTTCTTGGTACTAATGTTAGAACGACGAAATTTTTCAACATCTATAGGTTTTGCATATATTTTACTTTGCATCCGACAATAGATATAAGAGAGAGCAAAACTAGAAATAATTTGCCAATTTGGTTATAGAAACTTTGAAAGTAAAAAGTAAACAAAAACATCTACTGTTGTTAATTCGAACCAAAGATTTCTTTCAGGTCAAGAGCTCCAAATTAGTTTCGATAGCAAAAACAATTTATTTAACAAATTGCTCGTCAATTAACAAACAAATTCAAGGTGTTCTTTAATATTGAAATTCCAATAAACAAATATACATTTTTGTTTATTTTGACAGCAATTATTTGGGATAGTCAATCATAGTGACCATGAATTCGAAACAAATGAAGAAATACCAATGTTTAGATTATTATTTATGACAGCCTCGTCTGTCGAGTGGTCGCAATTCTCAGTAGCAGTCCGGAGTCTAGATTTGCGCCCGGTTGATGACAATAGGCTCGCCCTTGATGACATGGGACTTGAACATAACTTGCGAAATTATAGGTACACCTCTCTCTAACCTTTCGGGGATTACAGGCGTGATGTTATTTATTTATTTATTCTTCAGAAAGCTTACAGTCTAATATCTTTAAAGTAGGTTATGTACAATTGCCATTTACAAGCTTCCACAAATTAAAAACTGCCTATGTACCTAAAATTATGAAAGAGTTAAAGTTATGCTGTTATGTACCTATCATTTATTTTTGCTGAGAAACTGCCTATGAATGACTGACTTATGGAAATGAAAAAGGTGTGTTAGCTTGATAAATATGGCTATTATTCAAAGAAAAATTCATAGGTAATGAGGCGCATTACGTAAGGAGGTTCAAAATGGGTGTAGGGTGTGTATTTTTGGCTTTTATAACGTACCTACACAGGTGAAAATGGTCCTCCAAATGAGCGTTGAATAAATAAATGGTCACTGGTTATATAGCCAAAATGTGCATCAAAATAATAATCGTTAGATGTTCAAACTATATACTCTGCTACCAAACCATTAGGTACAGTTGTTTGACTTTGTAGGAGTCAATTTCAAAGTGTTTTGAAATTGTGTCAAAAATTAAGTCACACCTCACGTCTTACTTGTCTAGAAACACGTCTACTTTGGTCTAGAAACTATTCTTGATCTAGACACGCGGCAAGCCAAGTTCAAGATTATTTTATATCAGGTCGTGTAGAATCTAGACTACCAAATTTAAAATGTTATAATTATATTTCTTAGATTCTATATAATATAATCATAACATTTTTCGTATTGCAAATCCAATAAATATTTCCAGTCCATATTTTAAATTAGGTATTGTGAAATACTGATAACTTTAAATAATTTTTTATATAAATATATTTATACATTTTTTTTTTTTTTTTGGGATATCATTATATGACTTCTCCCGCTCTGGGCGGAGCGGAAGAGCGTGTCAGACTCTTACTGACTAAAACCCACCCGTGTTCCTTCGGTTGCCTGTTGCCAGGGTCCCGGTATCCTTTTCGGACTATTCCGTAACCCTGGCAGGCATCGGTCCTAACGGACCCCGTCAGGTGTGCTGACATCTCTTTGAGGCGCGCGTGGAACACGACGCGCTATCGACCCGGGCCTGGTCCTTATCGGACGGCGAGCTACCCATTGCTCGCCGTCCGGAAGCCCGCGCTTATGGTGGCCGGGAATCCGCCTGGGATTCCCGACGCCCAGGGTGTCTCCAGCGGCGGCGGTAAGGGGCGTGAGGGCGCAGGCTTTGCCTCTCCCTCACGCGTTCCGCCTCCTCCTTCGCGAGCATCACTGCTTCGCAGAAGGAGGTGACCGCCTCCCATGCCCTCTCGCTCCGTACCATGGCCTGGACCAGGGCCGGACGCGAGAGGTCAGTGCCGCCAATCGCCTCCACGAGGACACGGCGGTGCTCCGCCCAAGCAGGGCACACCTCCACCGTATGCTCCACCGTGTCCTCCGGACGATCCGCACAGTGGTGACACCCGGGCGTTTCCTCCCGCCTAATCCTGCACAGGTACCTCCCGAAGCTGCCATGTCCGGTGAGGACCTGCGTCAGGCGGAAGGTGAGGACGCCGTGGCGCCTCTCCAGCCACTCCTCAAAGAGGGGACTTATCGTCGCAATTGTGGCGTGCCCAGCACTGGGTTGCGACAATCGCACTCTCCATGCCGCCATGAGATCCTGCCAGAGTATACAAGCGACCGGGGGGCCAAGTCTACTAATTTACAAACGTGTCAGTGGGTCCACAATGATCAGTTTTTGACAGATTTTGTATGGCATATCTGTCAAAACTGATCATTGTGAGACCACTGACACGTTTGTAAATTAGTAGACTTGGCCCCCTGTCCCAGCTTCCCACGGTTTTTGCAACAAAACATCGAGACAAAATATCTTTATTATAATATTTAAGTTAATCATGAATGAATAGGTATTCATAAACCTTCTGGAATAATTCTTTAAATTATGGTGAAAACTGCAATAAAATCCGTTGTTAAGTTTAGAAGAACAACATGGTCACAAAGACAGACAAGAGAAGCTCCTTTCATTTATAACTAGCTGATGACCGCGGCTTTGCCCGCGTGCATGTCTTGACAAATTATATACTAAATCCTTGCTCGAGAACCACTCTATCCATTGGTGAAAACAGCATGAAAATCGGTGCAGTAGTTTTTGAGTTTATCGCGAACAGACAGATGCGGCGGAGGACTTTGTTTTATAATATGTAGTAATGTAATAAACATTGATAATACTTATGCTTAGTGGTCTTCTGTCACAAATTATCTGAGTCACAAAGTCAGAAGTAAAATTTCTGTAGGTACCACTAACATTGGCACTTACAATTTGCCATGGTTGTCTAAGGAAAGCTCAATGTTGCTAATCTTGCCTCTTAAACATATCAAACAGAGAGCCAGCTTATTGTCGAGAAACTCCAGTATATATCAAATCTGTTAAGAATCAGTTTCAATTTGAAACAAATTTTTATGTAGTCGTCACTAATTGACACTAATTCATACTATTATAAAAAAATTAAAAAAATGTTATATCAGACTATTATTAGGTCCATATTTTGCTAGTATTAGTAGTATTATTTATTATTATTCAGTAATTTGATTCGATTCACATATCAAAATAATCAATCATCCAGTGTATGCAGATGCCGATGCAGCTGTACACCAGTGTAGTGACCTACACAGTGACTTACACATTTTATTTGACAGATTTTTGACTGGTATAGTAGGTACAACCAAAGAGTACATTTTTGTATAGGGTACACTACACTAGCGCCATTGCTCTGTATTGCGGTGAATATTCTTGCGGAGAAAATTTACAATAGCCAACTAGCTTATTTCACGTTCATTTGAAAGTTCGCACTGGAGATTTTAAATCTTATTGCGATTTACTTAGGATCCAAATTCGTTTACTCCCACTTTTTTTGTCAAACTTCTTGTAAGGTGATCCTTAGACGAACATTTCGAGCGACTTTTGACCGTCCCCTAAAGAAAACTTGAAACTTGTTTAGAATAAAGGTAGGTTTTTGGTATATTATTATTAATGGAGTAAAAGAAATAAATCTGAAAATTAAAATAGATAATGGGTTTATGTGGATAAATGTACTTACGCACACCGTTTGTGCACGGGACTTGACATTTTTCATAAGGACTCTTGTTGGAAATTGTTGGGGAAATTTTTCTCATGACTAGCCCCCTTTTTATGATGGAGATGAGTAACGGTTGTGGCGGATTTAAAATTCACAATGATTGTATGGGAATATCGCTGAAAGAATAAAAGTTATCAAACTTTTACGGTAACGTTACAAATTAAAAATCCGTAGTCACACGTGTTAGGGCCATAAATCGAACAGATTACGTATGACTCCGGATTTTTAATTTGTCTGTCTGTGATGTCTTGTTTATATGTCTTCAGTTGACTTATTTGTCGTAGTTGCGTTTTAGTTTTTACCCGACTACGGCGAAGCAAAAAAGGAGGGTTATGATTTTGAACGGTTTGTATGTAGGTATTTATGATCACGTCGTCTAGATGACATATCATGAACAACAAAAATATTTTTTAATCATACCATGTTGGGTATCAAATGAAAGGCATTATCACATTTCAAAAATACATATTATAAACCCAAAAAATAAATACCAGCGGACAATCAAGACGTTTCCTACGATATCTCGTTTTTCAAACTTTGATGAAGAGTTTAGAAGATATGAGGGAACAGATGAACTTACATACCGGTCAAAATCATAACCCTCCATTTTGGTTGCCGTAGTCGGGTAATAAAAGAATTGAAATCTAAATAAGTGTAAAATTCTATAGATTTGAAAAAAGCCTAAAGAGATAATGTAACTCGACATGTTTTCAAAGCTACAATATCAACAGTTACAAACAGGAACCCCAATAAACTTTCTACTAAGGGACTAGTTATAACAAACGCCCAAGTCGCGCGATTTATACACTGCGTTTCGGGCGCTCAATAAAATTGTATGAATTCCTATGTAACGAATTATATCAAGCGCTGCCGTCCAAGCGAGCGCCCATGCCGGGCGCCCTTAGGCCTCATTTATGGAGGCGCGGAGCGTGGCGCGTCGCGTACACTGTGGCGTGTCGCGGCGCGTCTGACGTTTTTTCGGTTTATGGTGCGGCGGCGCCTGAAGCGGCACTTATCATCGCACGCGTAATCACAAACATATGGCAAAATACGATGTTGTTCATAAAGATGTTTAAAATGGGAAAGAGTGGCGGTGCCCGCCGCGAAACGTCAAGCGTGCAGCGAAGCACGCGGCGGGCAATGCTGCGGCGCACGCGGGGTACTCAATCAAACCGACTAGTTTTAGGTTAGCGAGAGATGGGAGCGCACATGTCGCAAGTTGCAACTCTCAACTTGCGTCTCCGTTGTGCGATTTACAAATAAGACTGGCAGAAGGTTCTGCCGCGGGCATGGCTTCATCGAGAATGGCCGCTGCGTGCGCCGCCGCAAAAAACGCTCCATTTCAAGCAAACGCGTGTAAAATCGCTTCTTCGTAAACGCACTCATACAACGCCATATGTTTGAATTCATTGCGGGCCGCGCCGCCCAACGCCACGCGCGACACCCCGCGTCTCCGTAAATGAAGCCTAAGCGTACTTTATCTATAGTTCTGTTCAATTCAAGCTTTAGCAAAATAAACTACAGAAGACTGAAATTCGAATTCTATAAACGCCAGGCGAAAAGTTTCTGCTGGCGGGAAGGCATTGTGTTTTGTTTTCGTCGTGTTTGATGAGAGGGGTAGGTAAGGGTTGCGTGGGTGAAATATGATTTTTTGCTGAAATGAAATGAAATTGTTTATTCTGTTACTAGGATATTGGAATCACTTTTACAAGTAATATTAAAAAAAAAAAATAAGCTAGATGAGGTCGGCGTTTCCTATCTGACTACTCTGAGAAGAAAGGCCGAAACAAAATCAGAGGTCACAGTCTCTTTTAAAGTCCAGACATAATCTTGGTCAGGCCATAATTACGCCCTCTTACTGCTGCCGAACTTGTTTACGGTCAACCAATACGTCTACCTGGCGAGTTCTTCGACCCACAGGCTGATGAAACGGTTGACATGACCGACTACTTGTCAAGGCTCCGGAGTATCGTCAGGAGACTGCAACCTTCACCAGCAGCCAGACACAACAGAAATTTTAAAACTTTTATTTACAAGGAATTAGCTTCCTCTACCCACGTTTTCCTTAGGGACTGCACTACTGGTGGTGGTCTGAAACCAGCATATTCTGGTCCCCATAAGGTCAACGAGGTGACAAAGTGTTTCAAATAATGGTAAATGGAAAACAGGTTACCGTATCGATTGACCGCATTAAGCCGGCCTTCATAGTAGCTTCATACTGCGTGACCCTCACACATCATCCTCACCACCAACCATTAACCACTAGGTATCGGCTGGGCCTGTCACCTTGCAGCAGTGATGTCATAAATGATTTCTGTGTTGTTTTTAATGTTTTACTAACATATTTTTACTAACACTATGAGTTACAAATTGCTTGATTTAATGAATAAATAAAATTTACATTCATCACAACACACCACCGTCACCACTCAATACTAACACTCATCACTAGTAATCACTACACACCCGACGCGGATAACCCGAACTTACCTTCCGCTGACGAGAGCGTCGTCAGAACAACACGGTCGAGGCTAATTCTCGCGTTTGCACTCGTACATGTAATTTTCGACATTACCACTCGTCTCTCTATGTCGCATATAAAATGGTGACATTATCCTACAAGTCATTCGTACATCAACGTAGACCAACCTTGAAATGGCGAAAAAAAAATCAGCTGTTCCATACATTTTGTCGATTTCAGCAACACAAATGTATGGAACAGCAGATTTTTTTTTTCGCCATTTCAAATTTGATCCCATAGTAAAAGTTGTTCAAAATGATGAGTACCTACAATGACCCCTTTTCGGGTTTAGCATAAAGAAAAAATAATGTTGTAGGTATACCTACCTCTCGCGTACCCATCCATTCCACACAGGTACCGATGCTACTTTTTAAACGCAACCATTTATTTGCTTAAAGTATATTAAAAATGACTGAGCGTCTATAAGGTTTTGAGCATCATTTTATATGTATTTCATAAACATTTATCAAAAAATAATAAATTATGAATTTCGTAACACCATTTTATGTAAATTTTAAAATAAGTTTTCTCTTATAATATCAACAACGGAATGCACTTGACTGATTTTGTCATGTCATGAGTTTGATAAGTCAACTGTGATGTCAACAATATCCGTTACGTCCAAAGAGAAGAATAATTAATTAAATAAGGTATGCAGAACGCCAAAAAAGCAAGAAGCTTTCACTAAACGGGAATATGAAAGAAGGTGGCGAAATATCACAGACACCGTCAATTCCCTGAACGGCGCGAATTAGTCGTGGGAATCGTGGCGCAAAGTAAATAAAATAAAAACTTATCATGGGTATGTAGAGTTCTGCACCCAAAGGATGTTAACGTCGTCTTTCTGCCAGTCTGTCACATCAAACCTAACAGGATACCCCCTATATATAAGAAGCGAATGCATAAAAACCAAGAGGATTTCCCATTATGAAGCGGATGCATCGAGCCCAAGAGGATTCCCCCATACGAAGCGGATGCAATACCGCGGAGTGGCATCGCAGCGCAAAGTTGTTCACCAACACCCTGCAGTTACTGCAGTTGTGCTTATGACACCGCATTGGCCGTGTAGCACACATTGTGTCGATACCGTAGCGGTGCGTCGAGGCAACGAAGCGGCAACGCCCATGTGGCCTACCTAGGGGGTTGGTTTACTAGTTAGAAGGGAGACGTTGTATTTAATAAAGCTTCTAAGGAATTAGGATTTTATTGTTCTATTATCTAATAGCGGCCCCTGCTTTAACGGTTTTTACGACTTGACAAAACATTGAGATTAAAATTATTCATTAGATAACTGCTTCTTGAATGTTTCCATGACTGCTTTGTGGTTTTGAGTTCAATCCATAGGTGGGTAGTGTAAGGATTTGTGCCCCAGTCCCGGGGAATCGCTCACCCATCACATGAAACCTAAACACAGCTGGCAAAATTATATGTTTGTCTACTAAATATTTTTATCCAATAAAGTAGGTAGGTTTAAACTATAAATCATGAAAAGAGAAACTTCAAATACATTTAAATAAAAAAAAATAAAAAAAACTGTTTATGTACTTACACACATGGAATATCTACTCAATAAAAAAAATCTCTTATTTCATAAAACAAAAAAAAACAAAAAATATTCATGCAAAACATCGTAGAAGACGTACTGATATTCCGGACACTGTAGACCCATTTGAACTGAGCGAGGTAGCATTTCAGATTAAATAAAAATCTAGCAGAAAAGCTTTTACCTAACAATGGTACAGCCGGTGATAGAATGCAGAAAAATCTAGACGTTACAACAAAGGTAAGTATACAATATTATGGTTGTACGGTAAGCCTACTAACAATATCTCTTTTTCCTAACTTTCATATCTTTTTTATAAACAGTAGGTACCTTTGTACCCGACCGTTTATTCCTAGCGTTGTTAATCAAGTCTCTCATGATAACTCTCTCATATTTTCTCAGACTCGTCTCGTCAGAACGACACGGTCACTACAGTCAGGGCGCCGCGTTAGATTTCCCGACTATTATCGCCCTTGACGGTCTCTGGAAGGGGGTGATGTAGTGACCACACACTTAAATCTAATCAAAATTATCGAACTAAAAGTAAACAAAAATTTAAATTAATTATAATTTATGTACAGATATATAATTGCTTATCAGCTGGCCAGCGTAGCTATGACGCGTCCACGTCCATTGTTCTAGCGGCCGCGCGCGCTACGTCATGCCAACCGTGTACGTGAACGGGACAGCATCATCGCTAAACAGACGCTCTTTTGAATTCCATGTGGATCATTAACAACCCAAGGCGGTAGCAAACTGTGCTTTTAAAGCACAATTTGCTTGTGATTGCTTTGCCCTTTTCTCAAGAATCCATATAATCGTCTGCATAAATGGACTACCTACGTCCATTTATGCAGACGATTATATGGATTCTTATCTCTATAAATATGCAAATACAATTTCAATTACTGCAAATATAATATGCAGTTTTTGTACGCTACCTATAGAGTGGGCTTCCTTGCAAGTGAGCGGCGTTCTAAGAATAGGTGTTTCACAACCGATATCCTTACGGATCGTGTGAAACTGGTTCATTTATAACTGAATTGCATTTAAATTATTTACTTTATAGAGGTAGATAAAGGTACAAGTACATGTAGAAATAAGGGAGCTAACAGATCGCCTTGCTTGTATGACTTCAATTTTAGATTAAGAATTCGTACTTTAGTGTCTCTTTATATTTTTAGCTAGCCTAGCTTAGCCTATTTTTTTAACAACTTAACAAAGTTTCATCACAATCGGTCGAGGTATTTTCGAGTTTTTGCGAGACTAATGCACGGCAATTGATTTTTATTTTATAGTTAAAGATTGTATGGCTCTGTTATGAACCTATCTAGACATGAAGATCACCCGAATTATTGTTTCCTGAAAACAACGCATTCTTATTCTTGTCTCGTATCGTCACAAACAATAATAAAAAAATTACCACAAGCCGTTGTAAAAATCTTAGCCACGCTTACAGCAAGGTAACGTAGCTAACTACCCGGTGTGTATCGCCACTCATAGAAGCCCGAAAACTACATATTTACTCTTTATACCTCTGTAAGTGGCTAAATGATAACAGCCACACTGGCCGATCCGAGGTTAAGCTACGCATGCCGCGGTCGGTTCGTGGATGGGTGACCACCCATTCATATCGAGATCCCTTCTTGAATCACAAAGCATGTTATGCCGTTCGTTGGTCCCGGTTGTCATTCGTAGATCTTTAACAGTTGTTACGGGTAGTCAAGAGCCCGAAACTCTGACAAACAGTGTTACCAAGAGGTATCGTGCTATACCCAGTAACTGGGTTGTGTTGTGGAGGTCAGTGGGCCTAAAACGGTCACATTAGCAATTCCTCTAAAAGCATTTCAATTCCTGAATTTCCAGCTGTCATTAGCAATTCCTCTAATTTGACAAAATAGCAATTCATTTTATGTGGACCATTTTACGAATCTCCATAGAAGACTGTCAAACAGATGAATTATTTTGTAATATGAATCGCACGCAGATCTATGAATTGTCAGTTTGTGACATTTTACGATGATTCATAATATTTATCCTATTATGATTCTGCCATAGATTACTATAATATATAGGGGATTCTGCCAAAGTGACTGTTTTGAGCTCCCAGATAGGCTGTCGCTTCATGTGAAATACTGGTGTTCAGCTGCATCCGATATGAGTGGAAGTCGATCTCAACATCGGAAAAGGTAATAAAGGCAGATTATTGTTTTGACATAAGATTAGAAACTTTATAAATATAAATAAGTCTTTTTTACAGTCCGTTCAACCGATTTTGACTTCTATTCTTAAAAATCCGGAGTCACACGTGTTAGGGCATAAATAGAACAGATTACGTGTGACTCTGGATTTTTAATTTGTCTGTCTGTGGGGTCTTGTTTATACCTTTTTAGTCGTAGTTGGGTTTTAGTTTTTTAATCTTTTGGGGTATATAATATAATATATACATTTTTGAAATTTGCTTTTTTTTTTTAGTTCCTTACTTTATGTCCTCTAGAGGTAGCCATTTTTTATTTAATGTGACGTCACATAGCCTATAACCAGCGGACAATCAAGACGCTTCCAACGATACATCATTTGTCAAACTGTGATGAGTGCTTTAGAAGATAGCAGGGAACAGATGAACATACATACATACATACATACATACATACATATATACATATATACATACATACATACATACATACCGGTCAAAATCATAACCCTCCTTTTTTCTTCGCAGTAGTCGGGTAAAAAGGTTTGTTTTTTCTAATCTTATTTCAAATGGAGTATAGGTACCTACCATTTGAAAGGGTTACAGTAAAAGTTTCCCAATTCAAAGCCCTCGAGTTCACGTTGAACTCGAGGCTTTATCACGCATTTGACCTACTCCTCAAGGGTACAAAATTAATAACAAAAGAATTCCATTCTTTAGAATATTATAAATGATTATAAGTACCTGTTTGTTACTCTTTGGCTGCACCTGCTGACTGCGGACGGAAAGTGAAGGGTGTTGGTATTGATATCATGGTTGTCCGTGTAACTATAATGTTATTATTGTAAGTAGGTATAATTTGTGATTGGGTTGTGTAATATAAACCGTGCGAATGTATTTACGGTCGTTCTAGTAATCTAGAGCCATTTTCTATTTAATTCCATCTATCGGTTATTGAAATGGAATTTTTTAGATTATTTTATTGTTGCTACAGCTAGTGTATATATAAATATGGACAACATTTAAAAGTGTTTATGTAATGTAGGGATTACCTAATAAAAATAATAAAAAAAATAGTGGCGGTAGGTCCTATAAAAAAATAGTGGCGGTACCTAGCTCTTCAGGGATTACAGGCAGGTTATGGATAAGCTAATAGTAAAAAAAGCTATAATAATAAAAAATACTAGCTCCTAAAGTCTTTCTTCAGAATCATCGAACCGCACGCAAAATAATTCAGATTCGATTTTAAAATAGTACATATAATTCATAAAAATATTAAATTCCAAAAGTCGCTCTTTTTATAATACATTTGACCAAGTGACACCAATTCTAAATATTACAATAAAAGTCATTATCATAAAACATTTTGAAATGATTATAATAATGCTAAATTCCCGTGACTGACCGTGTCGTCGGTTGTTCTTGCCAAAAACGAGTCGTGACTTCGTGAGTTATCATTTCCACAGAACACGTCTTATATCGTAACATAACATAACGCCACGGCTGTATTTCCCGAAGGGTTAGGCAGAGGTGTACCTACCTATAAGTACACCCACATTTCAACATTTATGTTTAAGTCCCAGTAATCGTTGTTCAAGTAAAAGTTGTTCTTAATGATGACATTAGTGTGCAGGTTTTCAGTTATTTCAGTAACACCTTTTAGAAGATCCTTTCAATTAAAACATTGACCACGTCCTAGTTACTTTGCCAATATCTTGCAAGAATGTTTTCAGATTCAATGTAATAAGTAGGTAAACAAAATAAAGTGGTACTTATCGAAAATTTAAAATTTAAATGATGCAGATATTTTAATTTATAAAAACATTTTATTGAAATTCATTCAGTGGATAGCGACATGCGGAACAAAATAAAATTCTTTAATAATTACTTGGTTTTTTCCGGACACAATTACTATTAATATAGTAATTATTACTTCCTACAATGTTAAGGCTCCGAAGTATCAATGATTTTGTGAATGCAGTTCACTATTGGACCAAACCTTTCCCATGTTGCTTCAGAACCGGTTCCACGCTCCGGTTCCGGTTACGGTTTTAATTTATTGAAGCCTTTTTCGGTGGGAATGAGCTGAAGGTCCAGAAAAGTACTTTCGCAAGAGGATTATTTTATTCTATACTCCATTTGAAATAACATTAGACGTATAGATAAGCCTTTTTTAAATTCCGTTCAACCGATTTTGAATTATATTGCGGTGGTGGCATGACAAATGGCAGCCGCAGTAGATAGTTGGTATTGTGTAACTTTTTTTGCGTTTAATGCTATCCTTATACCTGCGGTATAGAATTCAAAATCGGTTGAACGGACTGTAAAAGGGTTTGTTTTAATATCTAATCTTATTTCAAATGGGGTATAAGTGCTTTCTAATAATTTGCCACCTAAAATCGCTCTATATCTTGATCATGAACAATCAAGCCTGAAAAATGAAACTGGACAAGTGCTTATTAAAATACAATAGATGTATAATACAATATTTGAAATTGTCACGAGAGTTTAAAACAATCATATCAAAGAAGTTTCAGACACCATCTTGTTTCCAAATATTTCCAAAACCTCTAAGCAGCGTGTGTGTGTGTGTGCGTACGTCAGACGCATGCGCATCTGCTGTGAACGTTATGTAACGTCACACAATAGACGTCGTTATGTTATGCATTCTTACATATACTTATTGTACGGTTAATTGCAACATTATAATGAGGTGTGAGGGATTACTGTCTGTAATGTTGGTATTTGTCATCCCTCGTGTGACAAATTGACAATAAATTCTTAATTCTCTAAAGTCATACGGAGGGACATTTACGATTGAATGTCACTCACACATTCATATGTCCCTTTTATCTCAGCCTATACCGTTCCCACTGCTGGGACACAGACCTCCCCTCTGAGAGAGGGAGTGGGCCCATCCACTTACTTTACATGATTGGTTCAAAACTTAGATAACAAATCATCATCTTGTTGATATAATACAAATAAGAAACTAACTAATGATGCTGTAGAAACGTTAGATAATCCACCTTTAAATACTCAAAATTCTTTTCTTCCTTTGTTACAGATGGCTAAACAAGAATGTATCACAATGGGAGGAAGAAAATGAGGCACTTTATTATAAGTGCTGTGCTCCTGCTGAGTTGTCCAGCATACTCCCACTCGAAGTCCATTGTCTCCACGCAGAAACCCGACAAATATGGAGAAGACAACCTTGATAATAGTATCATTGACTTCGATGAGGAGTACACACTCAAATACAACAAAAAGTACGGGATGATCCCATGGAACTCAAATGAATTCTTCAACAAAGAATCACATAGATATACCATAATTAAGGATTTTGATAAGGAACTAGATAGCGATAGAAATACAGCCGAAGCCAAATTAGAAACATCAACCATAGATTATAGTGTTATACCTTTAGAACTGATAAGTACAACTGAAAATACTCTTATGAGTATATTAGAAAGTACTGAGGAACCTGATTTGACAGTGATACCACTGTCTCCTACAAGAAAAACACCAAAAGTAGAAATTAAACAAACAGTAACATTACCGACTTCTACACAAGAAATTGATACTAACACTTATTATTCAGACGATGAAAGCACAACAGAAACACCAATTACAGAAAAATATACAAGCCAATACACAGAAACTACCGAAGCAGACACATCTACAACATATGATACTACAACTGACATTTCATTCGAGAACCAAAGCACTCTATTGCCTTTGATGAACGCAACCGAAGTGGACTTTGAGAAATCTACTACTCTAGTACCAATAAATAACACAAGTCGGGTGAATATCAGCAGAGTAGATGTAGGTACAGATGGAGAAGACTCAGATTCCGATGTACCAATCTTCACAGAGTTAGATACAGAAGATCAAGAAGAGGTTCCAGAAGATTACTACGATTCTAAAGACGTGGTGCCAACGACTGCTCCTAAGACAGATGCTCTGTCAGTGATCTTTGGACTGGCAGGCAGTGTGGTGGGGAGTGTGGTGGAAACTGTGGCTGAACGAGTGGTGCCCAAGGGAATCGTGGACTTGTTCAGAAGGATGCAGAGACAGAGCGAGATGCTGGAGGCTGAGAGGCTTAGGAGTCGAGAGGAGAATGGCGGGATTGGTAAGCTAAATTAAGTAATCAATTAGTCCCCTTACAAAAAATGCTTTGTAAAGTTTTGAAAATATTTAAATATAAAATTGATGGTTACACTGACGTTAATTATAATAATTTTACTTTATACAGTGATTGTTAGTAAGAGGGTAAATGTGCAATCAAAGGCCTGTTTAAAGACACGTCGTAATTTGATGATATCTAGAAACAAGTGGTTATAAACACTAGCAAAGTTAGTATAACAGTCTTCCAAGAGGTATCGTGTTACCCAGTAATTGGGTTGTGGCGGTTTAAATATTGGTATTACGCTTCATTCAGTTAGACTGGAAGCCGACCTCAATATAGCTAGGTAAAATACAGGTATGATGATGAGGAGAAAAGATTGTGTAAATGGTTTTAGTACTGTACTAGCTGCGCCCCGCGGTTTCACCCGCGTAAGTCTCGATCCCGTAGGAATATCGGGATAAAAAGTATCCTATGTGTTAATCCAGGTTATAAACTATCTGTTTGCCAAATTTCATCCAAATCCATTCAGCCGTTTTTGCGTGATTGAATAACAAACACACAAACTTTTACATTTATACATTTATCCTACTAATATATATATATATATATATATATACATATTATATATATATATTATATATAGTAGGAAGTTAATAAATAAATCTAATCAAATAAATACCGGGCCAACCCGATGTACTATACCGCGAATTCACGTCCGAGCGCGTATTTTGCGTACGGATACAAACACTAATAGGTCAATTTGAAATACGTATGGAATGGAAAGGATTGATATTCGTGATTGTGTTGCCGTTGCGTAAATAGTTTATGGCTTTTCGGACTGCAGCAATGTCATATCCACTTAACGTTTGCAAGAAACATTTACTTATGGCGTTTATGGGTACACTCGCAACGTGTTGCACATTACGAGATTTTTATGGTTTCCCATACGGGGTCACGTGATCACGGAGCTAGATATACAGTTGCATCACCATCACACGAAACTGTAATAACATCTGTTATCTCTGATCTTGAAGCTCACTAAAAGTAGACACATTCATCTCGCGTAATTTGTAAAATACTTGATTTCTTCGTCGTTTTGGTCTAGTAATCGCAAATGCGACTGTTGAGGTATCCTAGGTTTCAACCCTGTCTCAGTGACTAGATTTTTCGATTTTGAAATTCTCAGTAGCAAGCAGCCCGCACCCTAATTGCGTAACAGCGTGCGGAAACGCCACATGCCTGAGAGATAATTCTCGACGGCATGTGAAGCCGAATATCAAAACGAAAAAACTTTTTACAAAAAAAAAAAAACAACCGACTTCCAAAAACTTTTTTTTGTGTTTTTTTTGGAAGTCGGTTGTTTTTTTTTTTTTTGTAAAAAGTTTTTATTTTTCACCTTTTAGTTGTGGTACCTACCCCACACAAAGCCGAATACCACTACCTGCTATGTAAATAACAGTGAAGGAGTCAAACAGCATATCGTCTAGATTAACTAAGTGGGAAAAATACGTAATATTGAAGCTAACTCAAAAATTACGCAAGCAAAGTTAATAAAATTTATATGGGACCACCTCGGAAGCATGACCTACCAAACAAAAAAAGAATCATCAAAATCGATTCATAATTGGCGGAGTAATCGCGTAACAAACATACAAAAAAAACATACAGACGAATTGAACCTCCTCCTTTTTGGAAGAAGTCGGTTAAAAAGAAGAACTAACAATTACCCCTCCGATTCCCGAAGTAGTGACTTGCAAATGGGTAATTTTATACAGGATTTGCAAATTATGCGAGTAATTAATGGTCAAGTAAGAAATACATTGGTCATTTAAAAATTAACATCTCACACCCATCCAATGATATATTATTATTCATAATCATCATCATCAATTAATCATAAACGTTTAGGGGATTATAAGGTTTAAAAATAGCCACTCAGACAGCGACAGTACCCCACGCTCCCCGGTGAAGGGAAGTGAACGATCATCGAAGGCTGATGGTAGGTCTACCACCGCCCGCCTCACGCTCAGGGCACCGCGCCACATCTCATCAACGTGACTTGTGAGGACTCACATAGTGTGAAAGTCTCGAGAAGAGCTTACTATAGAAATGATCCTATGAAGTAAGGTCTTAGTTAGTATTGGAAAAATTGAGGAGGGTCATTCAATCGTGGAGAATCTTAACACCGCGATGTACAATAACGCGTCATCGGCACAGCGCCATCTAGTAGCACGGTTCAGAATCAATGTCACAGTGGCCATGAGGCCCTTTGAGTCCATGATAAGATAACCGTGTGTGTGGTATTAAAAGAATTTATAATAATATACGTTTTCTAGAAAAGTGCTATTAGCTTTTGTTATTATGTAATATAATTTTGTATCCATAACTAATTAATATGAATATCAAATAAATTGTGAAAGATTGACTACGAGGATGGAGATAGAGGAGGAGGAAGATTGACTTAGAGAACTTGACCAGAGGGGCAGTCATAATGACGATGAAGATAAGAATATATTTAGATTAGTATCATTAGGTGTACCTAGTGATACTAACCTAAATAAACAACCTATCCATATTCGTAATCGGAGTTTCAAAACCACAACCTGACCTGACTTACCTACACAATTCTAGTAATCACAGCTCTGTCCCACATTGTACCTACCGACAATTGTATGGTACTGTACTAGATGCAAACGGAACGACAACCAGTACCGCATAGCAACGAACATCTTCTCAATCTGGAACAAGATTTCTATAATGTGGAGACATAATATGACAATACTACATCGTAACTAAAAAGGTTTTTGTCAAGCAAACCAATTATTAGTGATGGGCCGACTATAAAACTGTTGGATATATAAATAATTCGATAGAATTTTTGTTTGCAGACCGGGAACGTCATTATTAGTTTATACGCCGTTCGTATTTTCGTCCCCAACTTGTATAATTCGATAGGAGAATGAATTGCCAACTGTTAAATTTATTTTTAAACTTGTCCAACCAACACAAGGGCATCCTCGCATTTTAAAATAAACAGTCGATGTGGTTACAAAAAAAACTGCTTTTTATAACAAAAATGATCGTGAAACAGCTATTGCATCAACATCGTGTTTTGTTAAAGTTTTGAACCAAAATGTCGAAAATCGTGTCGCTCCTTGAACAGAACAAGCTTTGTTATGCTTTCGTAACATTTTGATGGAGGTAAGGGAAATATATTGTAATATTATTCGTGTTTTATGCCTTTTTGTTCCGATGTTATCTGTTTAACATGACCAATGCAACAGATTAACTAAAATCAAGGACTCAGTAGAGGAATTCGTTAACATTGACCCTGAATTTAGTTTATAAAGTAAACCAAAAAATATATGTATGTAGAATTGTTAGCTCCTTACGAGCTATGTGTGTGTTTCGGTCTTATCAGGTATAGTAGGATTGGGATCACCGATCTCATCTAGGTTTAACAATATTATTGACTTAAAGTGTTCTACTTGTACCTAAATGTAAAAGGGGCTCAATCTTATTAGCTTTGTGGAATTCTTGAGGTAAGTACCTATTGTTAAAACATAGATCCCCTGTGAAACTTTTGAGGGACAACCACGGAGCGAGACAACAAATACACAACAATAAGATAGACCATATTTCTTTAGTTGTCAAAGAACCTCCGTAAATGATTTTATTGCAAGTTTAACTAAGATATAGAATGAACAGTACTTTTATACTTACTTACGAAACCTTTTTGAAAAACTGCTTAAGCTGTTGGTCGAGCAATATTTCAAAGTAAACTAATAAAAGAGACGGCATATTCACTCTAGACAATGGATAACCATGACTTTAAAATTCATTTCTCCATTCGCCTCTTTCCCAGGTCAATTCGGCCGCGGCATCCTGAAAACTATCTCTTCTGGCATCAGCATACCCTTCAGCCAGCTGATGGCCGGCGCCCGCGACATCGGCTCTCTGGACAACGACCGCGGGTTCGTGGCCAGCCTCGCCTCAGGAGTCACCAGCGTGGCTAACGTGGCTAACTCTGTCGTGGACTCGTTTAAGGACAGGGTACAGGCTATTTATCCAGGTCAGTTCAATTTACATTATTTTAAGAAAAGTTATTGCTGGTCAGGGGCCATGCCATACTCGAAAGACAAGTTCGGCTTGTTCCCATTCAACCTAGACATCATCTATATATACCAAAACTTGTTATGAATGGCCATCGTGTGACCACAAATTTTGTGATAACACTGTTTCTGAGCATCTATGCTTGACGAGGTCGACCTGTGACTGGGTGACCCTCTATAACTTACTCGCCTCGGAAAGCACGTTAAACCGTTTTGGTCCTGGTGGTCATTTTGTAGATTCTACTTTGACAGTTGTTACGGGCTGTGACAACCAGGGTTGTGGAGGTCAGATAGGCAGCCACTCTATGTAAAATACTGATATATAGCTGAATCCGGAAAAGGCTAGGCAGATGAGAGGAGACTTAATTTGAATTATGATGTATTTATATCTTAATTATATATCATTTCCTCGTCTCAAGGCACGGTATGGTGCGGCGACGGGCGCTCAGCCACGGCGCGCTCCAGTGACTTGGGCCTGTTCTTCTTCACGGACACCTGCTGTCGGCAGCACGACGCCTGCAAGCTGTACATCAGGGCCGGGGACACCAAGTACGGGCTCACTAACACTGGACTGTTTACCAGGTGAGCTTGCAGACCTTTTTGTTTTGCTTATTTTGTTTCGGCACAAAACTATATTGTGAGAATAAAGGTATCAATACTACCTGTTTGAACTTATCCATTATCTCTGATAGAATATCACTTTGTGTAGGCCCTCTGTTAAAATATGCTTGTGAACAAGGAGCGTAGGTAAATCATGCATGCAATCACCACATTCGCCAATGAAAGCGAAAGGCTATTAAAATAATATAGTTTTTGATGTGAAGAAGTAATGGGAACAGTAATTGTTTTGGAAGATGTGGTTAAAAATGTGACAAATGCGGCAATTCTTTTCCACGTACCCAGCTTGTAACCTAATGTTCTCTATTTTCGAGATATTAATTTTTTTGTTCCCACATAATTCCATCGCTAACATAAACGTTATACAAAAACATTAAATGATTTGTATATTGTCACATAACACCTCGTTAATGACCCATTGTGTCAACTGTCCCATTGATTGTGTAACCATCATTTTAGCCACAAAATATCACGGAGTTACGGAACCCAGCATGGCATTAGGCTCTTGACTATTTAAGATGATTTGGGCAAATGCAAAGGTTAATGACCAGAGTCAGCAATCTACCGGCTATTGTTTGATTATCTACGACCCGTTCTATTGACAACAAACGAACCGTTCCGTTTACCAATCGTAACATTATGTAATGTGTACCTACTTAGCTTGTAATTTGAAAATAACCCGGAGGTATTTTTCCACCTGCCTTACAGGTCGCGAACTGTAGTAGCCTATTTGGAAAGCATTGAATCGATTTAACTACTCAAGTAGGCCACTGCGAACATACTCTGACAAAATGGGGCATTATCAATTCATACAACAACCATTGCGAATGCGGTGCTCCTGAACAGACTATGCCCCATCTATTAGAGTGTGCCAACTGTTCGTTCATCAGCACCCTTGACGATCTGAACGACGTCTCTGATGCTGCAGTAAACGTGGCCACCTACAGGGCCCAAACAGTATAAGCAACATATAAATGTACCGTCGACACGAAAAGAAGAAGAAATAAATAGAATGAAATAAATAGAAGATTATGTTAAAAAGTCAATCATCAAAGCATTTATTTTAACATAACACGGCAATAAATTGTCATTATAGAAGAAAGAAATACCAAAATAATGTTGAAGAAATTAAAAAGCCTGTAACTAACTGCCAATAACTTGACTGCTTAACCTTGTAGCTGTACATTAAACGCATAAAAATCACCATTACACCACTCAGGCGCATTCGAGTTTAAAACAATCGAGTTAATTGCCGCGAAACTAAAGATTTCATTGTAGTTTTCTTTTTGAATAGTCGAACCTAGTTATCAGACCGTAGGAAATTCATAATGATAGAAAGTTGGTTATATACCGTAAAGTTCCTGTGAATAGGCTACAGGTTTTCTAGGTCATCTCGGTAGTCACCCCTTTCTAGTCATATCATCTTTCACACAGTCCATACATTGTTTCTTTGAAGCCGTCTACATTTATACTCAAAACTTTCCTCACGACAAGGAATGATTAAAAATTCCCAAAAAAATTACAAGCGGTTCTAATCTAACACACCTGTGTCATCAAGCTCTACTGAATTTAAGATATGTGATTTGTGGTATGAGATAGCAACTTATAATATTAGCGACAAGCGACAACTAAGTGACACTGCAGAATATAATAGAACCTAGAAACGATTGACAAATGTTGAAATTCAGTAAACACAGATTTAGAAACATGTGACCTTATCGGGATTACTAAATGTTTGCTAAACTAAACATCAAAAACTGGCCGTCAAAAACTAATATTTTATGCAAATCCATCGATACTCGATAAACATTGTTCCTACTAGATTCCTCTGTTTGCCAACCTTCTAACTCTTTAAATTATTACCTCACTATCAGTCGGTATCTAAAAATTCACCGCTGTTCAAGTCTCCCAACGGCCGATTAGTATTGCCGATCTGAAAATTCCTTTCCCGGAAACATTACTCAATTTCTTTTCTAGTTCATTGGTTCATTAATTTTATGTATAAGCGATAACGAAGCAAAATGGTGGGAATCCATGGGAAGAAGACGTGACTGTATGTATTTATGGGCATTCATTGCGGGTTTTCTTAGGACTCGCCAAGTGTCATTGTCTCGGCGCTTTTCGAGTTCTAACTATTGATTCTGGCTTAGGTTTAATAGTTGTGGCTTGTAGCGAATGAGAAATAGTAAGGCATGCTTAAAATAAACGTACCTGTGTTGATATCCAGTTTGGTAGCAGTTGAAAGTTTTTATTTTATTCAATTTACCCTATTATAGCGTCTCAGGCGTCTGAACTCCTTCCATTTCTCTCTCTATATTGCCCTCTAGAGTAAGTGTTCAAAAATTCTCAGTGAGTAGTTCTTTTCGAGGAAGCCAAACACGTTGGTTAGTGGGTCACATTGAATGCGTTCTCGCTCCGCTGGCGCTTGCGCATGTTCAAGGGCACTACTGAAGATAACTCGTATGTTTAGTATAGTAACAGTTGCGTGTGTTGCGTGCTCGCGTGTTAGCTACCAGGAAGGTGCGCAGGCGTGTTGGTCAATGAACTGTAGGTGATGATTAGACTTTCTCGGTTCTTTGATGTTAATTTACGAACCGCCAACAGTTCGACTGTTGGCGGTTGATGCTAGTTCTGTGATACTCTGGATGTGAGTTTGTTGCGCTTTACTTTTGAGTAGCGTCGTGGACGATGGGCCTTAAAATATGCAATATTTATGAAAAACGATACCTAGGTACTAGGTAATTCACGCAGGAGTTGGTGGAGGGGCGGGACTCGAGAAAGGGAAAGGTAGATCACAAGTCCTCTCCCGTTTCGCGGCAAGCGCACTGGGCGTCAGCGCATAGGACAGATAGCGCCTTCTTCCTGCCCCCTAAATAGGTCCAGGGGCGACGGACTCGGGGATATCCATTGCTCCCCATCATACAGAACCCGAAATAGCGGCGCGGAGTGTTCCACGTGCGCCTCTCTAAGACGTGTCAAGGAGAGTCTCGACATCTCACTCCCACGGAACGGAGCCCGCAGAGCGCAGGCCATCACCAGTCCGGGGCAGCGGAAGTCGCATTTAAACCCACAAGTTTGTGATAACACTGGGGTGGTTTTAGTCAGTAAGAGACTGACAGATCCCTCTGCTGATCCCAGGGCGGAGGACATTCATGAGGATTTCCACCCCGAAAATAAAAAAAGGGGTGGGACTCGATTTTAAGGGTGTACCCGTATAATGTCTGGAGGGTCCAGCCCAGTCAGCAGCAGTCCAGCATGATCTGACCGAGATAATGTCTTTACTTTACTTTAAGAGACTGTGAGTTCTGAGTTTGTTTCAGTGTTTCATCAGAGTAGTCAGATAAGAAACACCGTCTTGACATAGTTTAAAAAAAAATAGACGAGTAAAAGTGTTTGTACAAACGTTCTTACAGAAATGCTGCGAATAAAACCGCAATGAAGTAGTAGAGATGGTTAAAGAATAAGAATGTGTTGCATCTTTTAGCTGGTCCTTTGTAGATTGGTAGCAATGGCTGACACCGCAGCCGTTTCCCGGATTCACCAACGTAACATTAGGTACGTCATGTCGGCGAACGGCTTCTACCCTGTAATTGGTATTGATCTGGGAAATGCACTATCTAGCTAATTACGACACAAAACATAACAACACTGAAACTTCCTAATACTTATCAAATGTGAACCAATAGGGCGGACACTGATAATACGAGCTTCCTACATAAACCACAACTTACCAAGTTATACATATATCTGTCTTGAACGCTATGTTGTGTCACATAGGGGTTGTATTAGCTTGTGATGGTTGTGTTTAACTTTGTTTGCAACGTTACGGTTGAGTATACAATGTTGCCGAACAGTGGTGTCGACAAAGATGATTATATTGAATTGATCGATGATTGGTTAGGAGCGTAATAAGGACCTAGAATATTGGCAATATTGTGCGACATACAAGGATTTCTATAGCATTTTTGCTAACTGTTAGAAGAGGGACTTTTATTATATTCAATATAAAAATAAATATATATCCCTCGTTTCTATCTATAGCATTTGTCGTAATAGAATCGCATTTGCTGAAATTCGCAAGCTTGCCTTGTTTTCTTACGTCCTCATTTCTAATATCAACGACAAACTGTGATCCACCTGTGATCTCCTTTGATAACTAATTTAAGGAGCCATAAATAATCCTATAAACAGCAGTAGACATTAACGGGCTGCTCATATCAATTAGCGGCAATATCCCAAGATAAGGGGGTATTCCGCGAAGCGCACCAACTTTGAAACACACCAAATGAAGCGCACCTAAAGTATTCCTCCAAACGTACTATTGATAAAAGGGAGAGAAGATAGATAGATAAAACGTTTATTTGGTGCATACAAAAGACAATACAACATACAAAAGCACGGTTAAATAATAATAGCTACAAAGTGCCAAAATACAAAAAAAAAAAAAACAATAAAAGAAAACTAGACACAGCGAGACAATATTGTCTATGACATACTTATGATGAGAAGAGTATGAAGGATTCGTAATAAATGATATCGATAAACGTTATAAAATTCAACTATCCTAATTGTTTTGCTTTGTTTTGATTTCGTATAATGTCGTCAGTTCGATTCTCTCTCGTTGCAGTATCGACATGTAGGTACTGACTCCTAGCAAGAACATTTAGCATAGAATGTGTGGTTAACGTGGGATCCACGATGCTAATCTATTCTAATATTATGTGAGTTTGTATGTAGGGGGGGTGTAATCTTACGGAACTACTGAACCAATTCCGACAATTCTTTTACTGATGGGAACATTCAGTATTGCCGAGTGTCAAGTGTCGAAGTCGCGGCCAGAACCTTAGTAATCCCTAAATAGGTCTGGTAAGAGGAGGCTTAGGTAACTTCATTATTGTGATATTCCTAGGCTAGCCAATAATGTAGGAAGAATTTGACCTAAAGCCTGTAGCATTGCGTTATGTAGTAACAAGATACGACTGGTTGCTTAGCAGTTGCTGTTCTTGCTAGCAACTAGTTGCTAATTGATTGTTACAACTGTACGTGCGTTTTCATTATCAGCTGTTACTCAATTGTAGATGCAGAAATGTTTTTGATAATAATGTGCAATATTACACAGAGACTTGAGGGCAGTGACATGGGCAATTTTAACTTTATTGTTTTTTCTTGTATTTTTCAGGACATTTTTTTTTTAATGCCTTAAAACTACCATTACAGGTCTTAGCCTAATGCGATAGCCAAGGAACAAAATTACGATCATAACCAAAACCATAACTGATCCGGTACTTGAATAACCAGAATAAAGGTTTTAAGCAGCAGGTCAGAATATTCCTCAGGTTCCATTTATCTTAAATCGAATAATGCATGCGACTCTTGTTTTCTTAGGGATAAAAATAACGTCGTGTACATTTTTTTTTAAACCAACCGAATCCGAAGTTTTTCTATTATGTTTGTTATACTCTTGTTTAGTCGACATCGATTGTTGGTCTCGCTTGATGATTTTTGCAAAAGAAACACGTCCTATGGTAATTAATGTGCACTAATGGATAATGTTTAAAAATCTTGCAAAGAAAGGTCACACCGCAAATCTTTTGTATTTTTCAATTATGCTCCCCATTTCTAAGTATTTAAAAACTATTATACACTTACACGCTTATACAATGACACTTCCTAAGACGTCGGATCGTATGATTAAGTTAGTTCGTAACGAGCCTGCGCTTGCGCAATCTTGTGTAACGTCTGACGGAAGTTAAATAACAGATAATTGTCAAACGATACCGCTATTGTGGCTTTTGAACTGGAGAAGACTGGCATTCATTTGAGAGTTTTATTGGGTTATATTTGTTAAACTGTTTAATTGGAAAAGGTTTCATTGTTTTCGGATTGTCTAATAATGAATGAGATACCTACCTTAGCGATAATATTGAATATTCATAATCCTTCTGATAACCGTACCTAGTGCTGCAATTTTGATTCGTTCGTTGTCAAAATCAGCAAGGTATTCCGACAGGGAAAACATTGCTCGTGCAGAGTAGAGCATTGTGAGGAAAGATTAATTGAATGAATGGCAGCTATCAAAAGGTATTTACAAGACAAATATATGTGAGTGGAAACGTTGTCCCAATTTATAGAGTGCCTACTTGAAGCCTACTTATAACAATAATTTGATTTAAATGAATGTCCTGTCCATGGAGTTTCTTGCCCGTTCTTCTCCATGGGAACCTGATGTTTTGAAATGGCTTCATCTTTCTGACCAATCGGTCAGACAGAAAGATGAAGCTAGTCGCCCATGACAATTCAAAAGCGCCTGTAATTGGTTTCATTGAAAAAAGTGTAGTTATCTCCTAACTCAATAATATATTTATAAGTATATATGTTACTAATTAGTAATTACATCACAGCTAAGCCCGTGGAGCAGTAAAAGCCACTAAACATCTGCATTATTAGATAAGTGATTGCGCAAGTGATCGGCGCGCGGAGAAAGCTGGCTTAGTACCTTCGGCAACGCTAGTTAGTACTTGCGAGACGTATCTGTGAGCCGCTTGGTGTATTGGGATAGGCAGAGGTACAGGTAATTGATAAATGACTTGTATTATCAAAATATCGAAGTGATAAGTAGGTATAAGATGACTTAAGACGAGGTGTGACTCAACGAGAGTTCGTTAGAGTTCGAAGTGAATTTTCAGAAAACTACTGCAGTTTAGTAAAGGTATGGCAAAATTGAATTAATGTTGGTGCTATTCCTGATGATCGTCCAGAACTATTTAAACCACACTTAAAGCTGAGCACAATCAACTTCTTTCTAATTTAGATACCTACATGTTATATAATAAGGTACTTATGTAGGTATCGGCTATCATATACTGGCCTGATAGCAACTTAACTTCATTTAGGTAATTCGCGATATAATGAACGTTGATCCAATCATCTAGATAAGACCAAACTTCTGTAATTTATAAGCTGCATCATCACGATGACACACTATGATGAAACATTCAGTGTAGTCGCCGGCACGTAACTTGGCAAGGTTTTGGCGCATTGGGAGTAAGTTTGCGCATGTACACTAAAATTGACACCTATATTGCATATCATTACTCTATGGTTATTTCCATTAATGTTTTTGAAAATGTCTGTTAAGAAAACAAGCGAAAATGAATTCTGCGCATCTACGACTCTTGCCAAGTTATATGCGCCGGCGACTATAACTGATTAGTGATTATGCACGCTGACTTAAAGTTGAAAGTGTATAATTAATTTGATGTGGTAAGCGGTGATAATTGTTGAATATTGCCAATAGTTTATTATTTATTCTGTACTTCAGGTAAAATAATGTAGGTAGTTACCCATAAATAGGGTTACTTTATTATACAGATATGTCTCTTTGTTTTTCCAATATCTACCTACCTTCTACCTAGGTTTAAGATACGAAAGTTACTTCACTAAACTTGATCTTAAACAAGGCCGAATCTGTAGATGTAAATTGATTAATCACAGCCAGTAAGATTCCTTGAATAAATAAACCACGGATGGGATAAAACGATACTTTGCGGTCAGGACACCATCCTCTTATACAACTAACAGCTTCCTTTTTCAAGTTATAATCACCAATTCATTCAACCAAATCAGATTTTCATTATAATTGTAAGTATTATATCAATATTCCTCTCTTGTCACCAGGTCCCACTGCAGTTGCGACACCAAATTCCGCGAGTGTCTCCGCAAAACCAACTCCTTGGTGTCGGCGCAGATCGGCGTCACCTACTTCAACATCCTCGGGCCACAGTGCTTCCGGAACACCCATCCCATTGTCAAGTGCGTCAGGAAGACCAGGTTTGTGATCATCATTGTTACTCGCTTATTCTAGGTCTGTCTACAGGTTGTATAAGAGATGTGTTACAATTGTGGTGGGCATTCAATAAACCTCTGGCCATTCTGAGGTGAATCACGCGGGATGCGGTACGCGACCGCACATCGATCGTTCTAATGATAAGGAAGAAACGCGACTATTCGCGCCAGTGAAATGAAATTAAATTGAAATGAAATTGTTTATTCTGTAAATAGGATATTGGAATCACTTTTACACGTCATATAAAAAAATATTAAAAATAAGCTAGATGAGGTCGGCGTTTCCTATCTGACTACTCTGAGAAGAAAGGCCGAAACAAACTCAGAGGTCACAGTCTCTTTTAAAGTCCAGACATAATCTTGGTCAAGCCATACGAGGACCATGTAAATTAGTCTGAAATGGTCTTTTGAGGAAAGAACCACACAGATTTGAGTGGACCTGTCCAGTCAGTGCAAGCATTTGTCAGTAATAGTGGAGCTCAACTCAGAACTCAAGGAGCTCAACGACTCGACGAACAATACCAAAGAAACGACATTTGGGTAGGCCGCATAAAAATTCTCAAATTGCCAGACCATCGATAAAACTAACTGAGAACGAAAAAATATAAAAATAAAAATTCACATAGTCCTCACATTCCCAATACTTTTACAAAGTAATCATGTCATTTTATATAGAATATTTAATAATGTCAATTTGTATATAAAACTGATAGATATACTTTGATAATTTTCCATAATATTCAAAATGTTACAGCAGAGCGAGCAGCTCAATCCCATGCTTTTTTGTCTTCTAAATAATGTGACATTTTATAGTACCCTTCTCTACAAAGTTTGGTTTTAATAGAGCTTTTAAATCGCTTAATGGGTAAGTTTCGAATGTCAATGGGAAGTTTGATATAAAAGCGTATACATTGACCCATGAACGAGTTGCCTACTCTGTGGAGACGAGTGCGATGTACAGCAAGATTGTGTTTATTCCTGGTATTTAAACTATGAATATCGGACATTTTCTTAAAATTTGATATATTTTTGTAAACATACAATAGGTTTTCAAATATATATTGTGAGGCTACAGTCAGAATATCTATTTCTTTGAATTTTTCTCGAAGGGAATCTCTTGGACCTAGGTTGTAAATGGCTCGAATATAAGTAATACAGTTTATTCTGCACATAAGTAATACTGTTTAGTTGACACAATCGGCGCAAGCGAATTCGTCCCGCATATACCTACTCTAACACGTAGGATTCGCTTTAGTTTGGCCAGAGCTTACACTACTTATATACTGGTGCCGATTCTGTTCTTCACAAACTAAACTAAATTTAAGTTCAGTGCATATTTTTCTTTCTATTTCATTAAGAAAAGGACAGAAGATAAATTTTAGTTTAGTCCTGTCAAACTGTCACAACTCCAAACAAGTTTAGACGCGATTAAAAACTTGCCTACTAAAATCACGTCAATTTACGTCAGGCGCTGATTAATTTGGCAGGACTAAACTAAAATGTATGTTCTGTCCTTTTCATAATGAAATAAAAAGATGCACTGAACTTAAATTTAGTTTAGTTTGTGAACAAGGGAATCGGCACCACTGTCTCATCTCTTGCTACCTGTCACTATTGGGTCAATTGTCTTTTAAAAAGTATGCAGGTACATATTTATTGTAATACTAGCTGTGCCCCGCGGTTTCACCCGCGTAGGTCTTTATTCCGTGGGAATGTAGGGATAAAACGTGTCCTATGTCCTATTCCAGGTCATAGTCTACCTGTGTGCCCATCCTCTCCTCTCTAGAGTAGGGAACGTCACGGCGCGGCGTCGAACGGTTCGCGTATTGCATTTTTATACTCTTGATAACTTCAAAATAAAATGTCCGATTCGAATGAATTAATAAAAACATTTTACAAAAAAAAAACAACCGACTTCCAAAAAAACACAAAAAAAAGTGAAAAATAACTTTAATTTCGGAAGTCGGTGTCTTTGCTTTTCAATTCCCGTTTTTTGCCACCGACTTCCGAAATTAAAGTTATTTTTCACTTCTTTTTGTGTTTTTTTTGGAAGTCGGTTGTTTTTTTTTTGTAAAAAGGTTTTTTTTTTTTCACTTTTTAGTTCTGGTACCTACCCCACACAAATCCGAATACAACTACCTGCTATGAAAATAACAGTGAAGGAGTCAAACAGGATATCGTCTAGATAAACTAAGTGGGAAAAATACGTAATATTGAAGCTAACTCAAAAATTACGCAAGCAAAGTTAATAAAATTTATGTGGGACCACCTCGGAAGCATGACCTACCAAACAAAAAAAGAATCATCAAAATCGATTCATAATTGGCGGACCAATCGCGTAACAAACATACAAAAAAAAAAAAAAACATACAGACGAATTGAGAACCTCCTCCTTTTTGAAGAAGTCGGTTAAAAAGTATTTTACTGCAACATATACACCCTTGATGTTAAAACTATTTATTTGTATAAGAATTAATATTATGATGATTAAATTCCTTCGCAAAAAATGCATTAATTTCGAAGATATTTGATAACCATAAAAAAGGTTATAATGAGTCAATCTTATAAGATAGACATATGCTGTCGCGGACTTTTTTTTAGAACTTTTAAAGAAGAACAATTCCATCATTCATGATACTTGCGTAACTTACCCAACGGAAGCTCTCAAAAAGGAATAATTATTCCCGTTTTTGCAACATTTTTCATTTATGCTCCGCTCCTTGGTCACAGCGTGATTTTATATAGACTATAAAAAAAAAAAAAATGTCTTTTATTGCAGGCAAAATACCCATATACAAAAATTTTAATAGAAAATAGTAAAAACAGCAAAATACATAAAAATTAATACATGGAGGTATGTATAGGTACCCCTAGTCTTCAAAGAACAATATTTCTATAGTCCAATAATCCTATAGCCTTCCTCGATAAATGGACTATCCAACACAAAAATAAATTTTCAATTCCAACCAGTACTTTCTGAGATTAGAAAGTTCAAACAAACAAACAAACTCTTCAGCTTTATAATATTAGTATAGATTAGAGGTTTTTTCATAAAAAGGAAAAAATCGCTTTAAACCGAATCCTTGACTGCTTTTTGTACGCATACTGAGTTTTGTTTCTTTACATATATTTTTTTCTGTGCATTTTATGTTATGAAGCATGTTAAATTCTTATTTCAGAGTTGGTGGCATAACATGAATCGAAAGTTAGTTATTTGATTCATTATTATTTTTAGAAAGTACCTACTGTAATCACGGTTGATCACGCAACTTTTACGCTAGGTGACATTATTCTGCAAAAAATACTACGCGTGGTTTACAGATAAGGTACTAACTAATATTTGGTTTTTATTACCTTAGGATAACTGGCCAGAAATGTGAGGAGTACGAGCTGGACTACACAAAACCGAGGATGTGGCAGTGGTTTGACAACGAGACCTTCTGATGACTCATTGAAAAAAAAGCTGTCATATCATGCTGGAGACTGCCATGATAAGACAAACATTTGTGATAATTATGTAGTGTGGGACAGCCACTGGGCTAAGCAGCCATGTAGAGGTTGTCATTATTAGGTAAAAAGATGAAGTCCAAATAGGCACATATAAGACCAAATTGAACGTCATTTACAAGAAAATAAAATTTGATTCTAGTTGATTCTTGTTGTACAAGTTTGGTTTAGCAAATTAAAGTGCGGTCTGTGAATGTTGCCCATAGGAACAGGACCAAAGCATTCCGGAGATTTCCGGACTGCTTCAGTGTGATAGTCTGGACCACACCCTTAAATATGACAACACCTTTCTAATACATGCTGTAGGGTATGGTTTTGCCTAAATTATAAAGAAAAAAAAACATTTAGTTACTAGGTAACGTGTGCAGTTATTGTAAATAAATAGAATTAAGTCTTAATACATATTTATTGCTTAAGAGACAGTATCGCATCCGTGGAGAGAAAGATAATAAGCTAGTTTTAAAGATTTTTATAACTAAATAAATATTTTAGAAATATAATTTGGTTTTTTATTTTCGAAAGTCTGACAGCCAGTCTTACCATGGGGTATCGTGTTACTCAGTAACGAGGTCAGATATATCACTCCACACTCTGCTGCATTCGGTTATAGGGGAAGCCCACCACAACCTAGTTGAGACATAGGCTAGGCAGATTATGATTTGTTTTTTTTATTTTCCAATGCAAGAAATTTCTTAGGATAGCAAGGAATTTCTTAGGATTCTAAATAAAACAACATTATATTTTTATATAATAAAACATCAGAATATATTTCGAAATTACATTTAACAACGGATAAACAAGTAATAAATGCACAATAATTCTAAAATAACGTAAAGAAAAACAAATAAAATTTTTGCTCATTTTTTGAGCCATTCTAAGCTGTTAAATTGATATTATTTTGTGCGTAAAACGTTTTCAGAAAATTGTGTAAATCGGATATGTAATAATTAATAATATTATAGTTCAAAATGATATTCCGATGAGACAGTCAATTGGCGATTTAAGTATATACTCGTATTATGATTATTACAATATTGTATATTATTTAAAGGATTTTTCTATAGAATGCGCGGTACACGGATTTTTTTAAGCATTTTTGTTTGTCTATTTGCAAATGAGTTAAATTGTTATGTATTGCACATCCAATATGGTGTTGCATTAAATGGTCGTGCCTTCTCTTTATGAGAAGAGGCCTTTGTCCTGAAGTGGGACATTAATAAGCTGGTATTATTATTGTTATTTATGTTGTTTTTTTTTAATATTTGATGCATTGGCAATATTCTAACTGTTTTCCATAATAATTTACTTGCAATTAGACAAAATCCACAAGATTTTTACAATGTGTACAGTTTTTCCAAAAAGGTAATATCTTACAAAATGACAGATTTTTTCTACTACCAGTAAAAGATTTATATTGCTGTATTGATAAATGTTGTTATCTAAAATGTTGTTTAATAATATACTGATAATTATTACCTATAACCTGATATTGTAAAAAATAATTTAAATTATATTTTTTTACAAAAATGTTTTGGTGTTCCATCAAAAGTCTTTAATTACATAAACGTTAACTTATTTTTTTGCCATGTAAGTTATTTTTTTGTACAATATCAGATCATGACATCTAATATATTAGTTAATAACATATATAAAATCGAGAATAATATTTAAACACACATAAAATGACGTATTCACATGGAGACATCGATACTATAATAATATATTTTACTATTTAAATATAAAATTCTAAAGTAAGCTACGCCTACTAAAATCTATGAAATATCTATGGGCCTATCAAATATATAGATATATTGCTTAACGTGGTCCGATGGGATTATTATAATTAGGCGTGAACCTATTTAAGGTTAATAAGATCTACTACGAATTATAAAGATCATGGAATTTCGGTTAAACCGATATTACCTACACCTAACCGAACCCGGTAATGCGAAACTTAAAAGTTCTCTTATACTTCGGACTTTTCTATAGATATTATCCGTAAAGGCTCCCGCAGACAGGCGCGACACTACGGTGCGACGTAATTCTGGTAGAACAATTTAAATTAAGTTTTCATAAAAATTGTTCTACTAGAGTCGCGTCCCGCGTATCTTGGCCTATTAGCTGGCTGTGGCAATTATGATTTAATAGTCTGTTTATGCCATTGTAAAATAAATAATGAGCATAGTAATTCATTATCATCATTTAAATCATGATTCATTTATGAAATGAGCCGAGGATTGATTAATTTTTTATGAAAAGTTTATCATCAATTCATCTCCATTTTTTTTCATATCTTCTGTTCTTAGAGACTTATCGTTGTTTGTTGTTTTATATCTTATACGTAATTTCGAAATGCATCGATAATCTTATGCATCATTGATGTACCCAGACGTCTTCAACCGAAATTCCATGTTCTACATTCATTCGACCCACGTCTTGGGCTAAGAATGTCACTAAAGTGTCATTCCCGCACAAGAGTGAACAATTTCGCAAAGAAAGCGAGGGAGAGAGAAAGTAAACAGCAGTAGAATTAGTTCCAAACTCCATTAATAGTCTAATTAATATTTCATTTACGTCGTTCTTCAATCATGCGCTTGATAGTGAAAATCATCGTAACTCAATCAATCTGCCTAACGTGTTTTCCGAGGTATTGAGGGGTCTGAATATGTAATGAATGGTCTCCCATCCACGAACAGATCGCGGCAAGAGTAGCTTAACCTTTGATTGGCCCGTGTGGCTGTTATTATTTAGCAACGAGCCCCTCTCGTAACTGATTTACGATTTTTTACGCTGTGTAAAAGGTCGTATCTTGACATAGCACTTTTTAGACAAAATTAATGAAATTATTTATCTTGCCAGTCGTTAAAGCTAAGCTAAATAAAGAAGCTTATTTTCTAATAAATGCTTTTATAAATATTTTTATAGAAACGTCAAACGGTACGATTCTTCTAATTCGCGATACCTTATTGTCGTTTCCCTGGATACAACTTTGTCTCTTCTACATGAGTTACTCGCAGTTGTTTGTAGCTCCGATTCTAATCCCATGATAGCTTATTATTTTTATTTTATGTAGTATGTACGAATATATCGTGTCATTCCTCGTTACAAATTGATTTATGTTTGATTTCGGTTTTAAGGCGATGTTTCAAGACAGCAGTCACGCACTTTTTTTGCCCCGTAATGGATGAAAAGTAGTTTTTTTTTATGTAAGTACTTTTTTAGATAACGGGTGTAAAAATATCCAAACGAAGCCGAGAGTCACTAATTCTTCTCGTTATTATGTTTTTTTTTAACAGGGCCATACCTGGGAACCTTCTTGTTACATAGATATTGAACGAACTTCCCACGATCCCAGTACCATTGCATACCTACACCCATAAGCACAATTGTTACACCGCGTATTACCTTATTAAAAATAAAAGTCAGAAATTATTTTTGCACAAAGTTACTTAGTTAAATTTGTACAGTAGGTATGCCTTGATGACGACTTCGTTAAGGGTATTTTTACACTCTGTATAACATACTACCTTAAACGGATTTCTACAATAACCCGAAAAAATGTGTAATAAGATACGCGAGAAAAACATTATTAGCAAATATTACTGATTCAGTTAATTGTCGTACAAAATCTATTTTTCGCATGTTGATGGATAAATGTACAACTGATGAAGTTTATAAAAATGTAGATACTTTAGCTATAGTCCATAATTTAACCTAGCTCCTAAGAACGACTAAACTCTACTGCTGATGGTCTAGGATGGGCCAGGATAGTCCAAGAGTGAGGCGAAATTGGTGTTTTTTTTGGACCCTGGGGTTATAAATATGTCTTATGGTAAACGATTAGAAGCGTTAAAAACTTCCACGTTATTTTTTTTTGTTAGTTTCGGTTAGCTGATCGACTGAAGTTTTAAGATTATTTTACTAATCTGAATTGGATGCAGCGCGAATATAACAATACTTATAATTATGTATTATGATCTTGCTGCGGGCTTTTGATAAAAAGTAGGTAAGTAATTATTAATTTTCAAAAATGTATTATGTCAAAAAGTTAGGTATGGTTAGGTACCACCAGTCGATCAGAGTACCCAAACTCAAAAAATACTAATAATTACAATACTGAATTACAATTTAACATCAAGTAGAGAAGTTAAAAATACATCTATATTACTTTAACGACTAATAATTCAATAATACTAATATAATATTATGTATACCTAGCACGCGCCACCTATGAAATTAATACGATACTAATAAAATAAGGCAAACAGGTTTGACGGAGGGATCAAATAATTATGTTATTCCGAACATCAGGCACTCAAATTGAAATCATTTCCTTCAACATAACATCGCTAAATCTATGGCATTTGAACTGGAGACGATACCTTTTGGCAAATGATGACGATGAGTGTCATTTGTTTGTATAGACTTTGCGCATGTGTGTAATTTGTGCATGTCATCTTTTGTCGATGTGTGCTCACAATGCGCATGTGTTCATTATTTGTGCATGTGTGCTCACTATACGCATGTGCTTTTTATTTGTGCATGTGAGCCTACTTTACGCATGTGTCCTATATTTGTGCATGTGTGCTCACTATACGCATGTGCTCTTTATTTGTGCATGTGAGCCTACTTTACGCATGTGTCCTATATTTGTGCATGTGTGCTTACATTGCGCATGTGTCGTTTCTTTGCGCATGCTTGATTGTGAGCGCAAAATATTTCATTAGATTCAATTGATGTTGTGTTATGTTGTTAGGTTCTTCTATTTTAAGTAGCGTAGGTATTCTTATTGGCTTACGTTGTGTGGTCTCCAGTCTACATGCTCTAAGTTCTAAAGCGTCGATTCTAAGGGAAAACAAAAACACTGCGGGTTTGCTAATAACTGGTAGACTACCGCCCTAACAATTTTGAGGAACATACATTTTGTTTATTAATTTTCTTCATAATATTCTTTTGGCAATCTATATTTTTGGATGGACTCGTATTTTTTGTTCTTTCTCTGTTTCTTATTTCTTGTTTCTGATTTCGCATTCTTTTCGAATGTTATTTTATTTAATTTCTTTATTTTTTTTGGTGTTAGTTTCAGCCATCATTTTTAAAATCTTATACTTTATCTGCGGTCAGCTGTTCAAAAGGTTATATGCTAATTTAATAGCTGTTTACAGGAATATTACTAACCACAATGGTGGATCGGCGTTCATTACTTATGCCTGTATTCCCCGCAGGATTAGGCAGGGCATAGGTGCACCTATAGTACACCACATTTCGCCAGTTATGTTTAAGTCCCATGCAATAGGGGCTAGCCTATTGCCATCAAGGCCCCAAATAAATCCAGATTCCGCTATTGTTTCTGAGAAATTAGGTGTTTAGATCTGAATTATATACACACATCTGACCGCAGCTCAAGAACACCTTCTAAATCTAACGTCTAAAGACAATATCATTCTCCAAGATGTGCGCGGAGCAAAATCTTCCATCGTCCCAGCTTCACAGCATCTATGTATAAGCTACGCTAAGCGATACGTACTAGCCCTGTTTGTCAGCCGATGACTAAATCAATGACGTCACTCTACTTCTACCTAGCTATGTACTCTCCACGATATAAACAAACGATAACCTTAATTAATTCGTTACGCCATATTTTGCAGCGGTGGACCCAAATATTTGTTGATATATTTTATGCAATTTATATGTGAATTATGAAAGTGAATATGGTATCTGAATTTTAGGTGTACGATTATGGTAGAAAAGTTACGATACTTATAAAAATATGAAGCGGCAAAAAGTCGTGACTGTTTTTTTGCTCATATGTACAAAATTTTTGACAGTAGAAAAAAAAGTTAGTAGAATTATAATAAAAAGAAAGAAAACAAAATCGTTCATATTCTTATGATTGGACAATAGACATAGATTATATTTTTACCTGAGAATAGTATAAAATGTTAAATAGTTTGCCTAATAATAATAAATTACTGTTTCATGGTTACATAAGAAGTTACATATTTTTATAATGGAATGGGTTACACTTAGTGGAAGATTACACAATGAGTTATTGGATTTACATAATTTTTACATTTAATTACGATCACTATAATGTCTGATTTTCTGAATAAATGTACAGCGAATATTCATTCTTAAATTTATGACTAGATATAAAATATCACATAAAACATAAATTATTATAAATTAAAATTATATCGTAACTAATTAATTACACATAAATCGTAATTTAAATATTTATGTTAGATACGTTTGCATTAAAAAAAAAACATCATAATTTGTCGACAGTTTTTTTGTCACACATAAGGTAATATTATGTTATTTGCCAAAATCACTCATATTTATTTAGATATAAAACGACATACATTACGGAGTACAAACATTAATTTTAGGAGACACACTGGGATCACAATTATATATTTTATTTCTAATCATTCGTTAGCTAATACTCAATAAGCCTCTCTAACCTACTTTGAATAATACCATCGTTTACAAAATACCTATACGATATTTTAAAAATTCTTTCCCAATTTTATTATTGAACTGACAATCTAAAACCATTCTACAGAGTGACGGGCGTTTAATTTAGATGGCGAGGCGTAAAAAAGAACTAATGATATTATTAAATACCCGTTTCCTTAGGCATTTTAATTAATTGTATTATTCCAGTTAATACCATGTAGAATTCTGGCGCATTACTTGAAAATGATACAAGGAAATTGAGGTTAACGCCATCTAGCTTCGCAATGCGAAAAGCGCCAGCCGTACACTCAAAAACATTTATCGTTTATGTTTACTACCATATTAAATTCAGTCCTCCAACATTTATATTTTGTTTACAAATTCATTAATCCATTTAATATTTATTTGTTTACCGCCGATCCGTCAACTTCCCGAAAGTTTATCTATTTTTACCCGTTTTTCTGTATAGCATAGCCAGTTTAGATAATTTAGTTAAGTCAGAAGCTCTAGAAGTATTAAGAGACTGATACAAATACCCTTTTATTTAAAGAACAATTAAACCAATTAGTATATAAATATTTATATTGGTTTGATTATTCTAATTTAAATATTATTTCAACTAACCCTCAACAGATAGCGCTGTAATATAACGCCATCTATTGATGAAAAGATTAAATACCTACAAATATTCTATAGGACTCACAGAATATGGTGTTGGGATTTTCGCTACAAGGGGTGCTATGGGGTAGACAATAGTTTTACAGACATAGACGAGTGGTGAACTAGACTGCACAGGATGTTAGTGTGACCTCATATTTTATTGAATTGCTTAGTGAAATGTGAATTAAAAGGGCATTCATGATTTTATCGTCAACGATTTTTTTTTTCAAAAACGTAGTATAAATAAAATAAAATTCAAGGTAGAATTAAAAGATCCGAGATCTTGAAATAAATAGCTCAAAACTTCAATCAACATAATATCAACCTTTGCAACACGAAAACTTAAAAACAAACCAATAGTTCACACTATAACCCCACACAGTCTACTTCACTTCCACAAACTGCCACGAGTTTACGTGTAGGTGGCAGCACAGTCGAAGAACGGGAAGCAGGCGACGGACTCGGCGGCCGAGTGCTAGAGGACGTGCAGGTTTTCGCAGGACTTAGACTTGGAGTCCCGCGCCCATACGCGGCCTAAGAGACCTCGCACCTGACGAGTAGAAAAAAAAAAAATTGTACGTATTCAAATTATCGATATTTTTTATGATAGATAAGTTGGTGCTACAGCTTAATTAAAGGTTTGGCGACAGAAATTAGCACGGAAGTAGTGATATTCCGGACCACAGAGAACATTGAATATTGTTCGCAAAGAGCTCCTATTATAAGCGCGTTGGAGATATTTATTGTCTTGTCATACTAATTGTTTATAGCACTACAAGGTTTTAGAGTGCGTTTCATCTAATACCTTTGCCGTAATGTTGGCTCCACTGTTAGTTTTCGTTTTTTTATTACATTATTTCACTTCACGATTCATATCTTTATTTAATACTTAGGAAGTAGAATGGTTACCGGTTAGCGGCTCAACATTGCTCAATATCCTGTTACTAATTAAATAAAATCCGACGTTATATAAAAAGAGGTAATAATGTATAATTAAACGTGAGACATTTAGCTGCTGTGCATTTAACTTTGTGTTTGGTATAGCAATGCGTCTGTGATGCTACTGCTAAAGCAGTAATTGTCCATAGCTGGTGGTAACCCAGGCTTTTTAATGCCTCATTTTCAACTTTTATTCGTTAACCTTCGGTTAGCGTTATGGGCATCGTCTAAATTCGGAAATACGAACACAAATGATGATAAGATCTAATGTAGAGATATTAGAACCATGGAAGTACTTGTATGTTTTGAATAACCATGTTAAAAAAAGAATCTCTTCTAACTCAGTGCATAAAAAAAAAATTAGTTACAAATCACGATCTGCGACCGGAGTAGGTAAGATGACAGAGAGCAAACTTCCCACAAACGCGCAATGATAGGTGCACTACTACAAACGCGCAATGATAAGCACCTATCATTACAAAGTACAACATTTTGAAACGACACTAGAGGCAAACCTCTAGTGGCGTGACGTTCGTGCTGATTCAGAAACACGCAGATTACTGAAGCCCTTTTATCTTTCACCAGTTTCACTAATGTAGACCTTACCTTGACGCTAGCAGAGAGTCTAGTGCGCTTGCGCGGCGTGCTGTTGGCGGAGACGGAGGGGGGCGGCGCGGGAGGCGCGGGCGGGGAGCTCTCCAGCGGGGAGCGCGCGCGGGCGCGGTTCTTGCGAGACGTGCTGCGCTTTCTGGAACACACGTCATTTGATGTCAGGCATTGTCGCTAGTGTCGACAAGTGTCAAAAGTGTCGACGAGTGTCACAAGTGTCAACGACAATTTCGAGAGTCGTTTTTGTGTGGTGTGTCTCGAGTGCCGACGAGTGTCACTAGTCTCAATTTGAGTTTCAACGAAAGTGTCACGAGTGAGTTTCGACGAGAATTTCGAGAGAGTCGTCTCGTGTAGTCGTGTGTGGTGTGTACTCAAGAGTGCCGTCCAGTGTCACGAGTCTCAACGAAAGTGTCACGAGTGTCGTCGAGAGGATCGACGAGTGTCATGCGTGGCGACGAGAGTGTCGACAAGTGTCACAAGTGGCATCGAGAGTGTCGCCGTGTCGATTGCTCTCTAGCCTAACATGTCTCACCTCACTCTCTCCGCGTGCTGCTGCTTCAGTCTGATCTGAGTGAGCAGGCCCACGAGCAGCTCGTCCACGTTGTGGTTGATGCCCACTGATGTCTCTATGAACTTGCACTCGTAGGATGTTGCTAGGTTCTTGCCCTCTGGAAGATTGAAAAGTATAGAGAGATAGAGATAGTGGTAGTACTTTGCAAATACCCATTATAATATTCGGGGCGCCCATCCTAGTATAAACGCCAATCTCTCACAAAGGTAATATTGTATGCGTTTTTGTTAAAATGCAAATTTTTGTTAGAGAGAAAATTAAAACTGTAAAATTATCCGACATTAGGTAGGTATACTTTTAAATGCTTTTTTAAATGTTTTTATAAAAATATTTTAACTTAATAAAAAAATGTATGTTTGTGTGCTTGGATATTTGTTACTCAATCACGCAAAAACTGCTAAACGGATTTGGATGGGTCAAACTCAAACTCAAAGCATTTATTTCAATTTAAACCATTTACAGGCACTTTTGAATTGTCAAGGAGTCAGTCAGTCAGAAATATGAAGCTAGTAACCCATTCCAAAGCGTAGTAGGTACCTATGGAGAAGAACGGGCAAGAAACTCCATAGACACTCTTTTAAATCAAAATATTGTTACAATATATTGGTTACATCATTCATGTTGAAATTATACATGTGCGAACAATGTAGAAGGCACATTAAAAGCGTCCGCAATTATAACATTAGAACAATTCAAAAATTAAAATAAGCCAGCAGCTAAGACATGACCAGTCACAACTGACGGCGCCTGTTCACGAACATGACGCATGGATCAGCACCATTCAGCTCAACCATTTTGAAGGGAGCTAAATGATCCAACACATGCGCCACCATCAGCGAGACATTTGAGTGAGCATGACATTCCCAGCCGCCAGGGCACATTCAGGTCAATGAAATCCTCCAACTTATCATATGCCTGCATAAATAGTGTACGTTTTATACAAGTTTTGCATTTCGTCTCATTCAGTTGAAGTAAGGTACACAGATAGTTTATAACCTGGATTAACATATAGGTACATATAGGATACTTTTTATGCCGGTAGTACGTTTCCGTGGGATAATTTCCGACGTCAACGCGGGCGAAGCCGCGGGCAAAGCTAGCTAATAATAAAATGTTAATGGCAGAAACCTATAGATACACATAATATCACTGATCATTTTTACCTTTTTAACTTTGTTAGCTTAGTTAGATTTTTTACTTTATTGTGCACGCTGTGGTCTCCTATAAGTGAAGGAGTACACCTACTTATTACCCGATGTTGTCCTTTAATTGAGTCATGTATTGTGTACATCTTTTGTTGGAGATCCTAAATAAATAAATAAAATCATGGAGTGCATTATGTTACTGAGGAGAAGTGTATTATGCAGTCCAATAAACATAATTTTACTACAACTATTATTCCGTATACGACCTCACAAACTACTTCAAAGCTTCAATTCCGTGTACGAGCATTTGAAGCACTAAATTAATCTATTCGGCCCACCGTAATTCCGGGTATTGGTACCGTCGTAATTCCGGGTTGGTATTGGTGCCGCCGTAATTCCGGTGATACGCAGAATAGCGCGGGTCCCAATAATTAGACTTTGAATCTGAATCAAATTGACGTTCGTGTCCAGTCAAGCGGCTATGTAAACGAGTTCAAAGAGAAATTAAACAGTGTGCGTCAGTCAACAAAATGGTGGATTGTAGGTGACGGCAGGAAGTGAGGTACCCTTTTATATATGTAATCAGCCCCTATTGAGACTGTTAAAATTGCTTCACATCGATTATTTCTTAGATTTTCGCTGTTTTCTTGCACCACCCACCGTAGGTACCGACTTACCATGCACCGACTTGCCTACTAGCATTGGCGTACTGGCGAAATGAATAACAATTAAGTATTTCAAAACTTATCATAAATAAACTGAGGAAAATTTCCTCAGAAGCTATCGATAAGGTATTACGGATATTAGGGTACTACTTCTCTTATTAAACATTATATCCCACCAAAAACATTTTCATGTAAAATGTTGCCAAGACGAGACAAAAAGTTATCAGATCTCATGTAGAGCCGAGCTTCTAACTCTACACGCCCTAACTCTACAAGCCCTAACTTCACAAACTCTACACCTTAGTCAAAATATGTGGCTTGGCCGTTTCGCTACCGTCACAGGGCGTAAGGTAAATCATGTATTTACTGTTGATTACTTTCCTGTTAGACAATAGTTAATTATTCATTAATTTAGTTAATTATTTCTCATGTAGATGAGATCGGGCTGGAAACTGCCAAGCCACATATTTTGACTAAAGTGTAGAGTTTGTGAAGTTAGGGCTTGTAGAGTTAGGGCGTGTAGAGTTAGAAGCTCGGCTCTACATGAGATCTGATAACTTTTTGTCTCTCATATAAAAAAGAGGTTGAGGGGAGATTTAAAAAAAAACCTAAGACACGTATTTTTTATTTGTAATACAGACTTCCATCCCCTTATTTACAGGGTGGGAGGTGATTTCCTAAAAATCCTGAAATATGTATTTTATTATTTATACCAAGGAGTCCCTATATCAATTTTGAGACCTCTAGTATTAAAATTTGCGGAAGTCTCATACAAACTTCCACACCCTAGTTTAAGGGGTTGGGGGGTAAAAGTCCCAAGTTTTCGTTTTTTTTTGTTGTTTGTGTACTAATACTAGCATACATACCAAATTTCAGCTTTCTAGGACTTCAGGAAGTACCCTAAGAATTTTGATGATCATCAGTGAGTGAGTCAGTCAGTGACGAAATCGGGGTTTTTTAGATATCAATAAAGTCGAAGGTATAAAAGCTTTGCAATTGAAACTTTCTAGTTTTAATAAGTCCACTATTGGCAACATATCCCGAGAATTTTGGTTATCTAGTATAATCCAAACCCTAGTTATGAGGGTTCAAAAAAACGACGAAGCGCTTCGAGAAAAGGTAGGTAGTGCCCTCCTTGCGCTTGGCTCGTCTTGGCGGGGCACTCCCGTGCCCCCAGATTTACAGTACCTACTGCTAGATAAGAAAGTAAATAGGTACTTAATATAAATATACTGTGTTTACTTGAGCAATGTTTAGTAGTTATTAAGTACTTATCTAATAAAGATAGCTGTCAAAGATTATAAACAAAATTGTCAATTTGATTAAATAACTTCATAAAACTGAGTCCTATCTACCCAATCTATAACTTTTGTGTTAAGGAACAACTTCCCCATTAAACAGTCCCCTAAAAAGGGAATTGACAAATGAATTTACTTCAACCGCCTGTCAAAATCCTAATAGCAATTTAAATGTAAAAGTATTTTTCATTAAAGTTTATTCCGCAGGCGCTCCAATATTATTATAAAGGATATTTTATGATGCCGTATTTATCTTTTGGGGTATACGAGCGTTAAAAGCCAGTAACAATTTACGAAACATGAAATTTAATTACTGCACATCACACATGAAAAATATCGAGCTTTTCAATAACATCACAAGCGCCTGATAATTTATTGTTGGCAACTTGTGGCGAATCGTTGTTAACGCCGTCTGCGGCTGCTAATTTGTATGTACACAAATCGTCAAGAATTTAATTAAATTCGTAAAATTTGTGCTAACGAACATAATTGGCGAGATCTGGCTTTAATCATGAGTTTGTTTCGGTAATTTTGCAAAAATGTTACGGTTTGAACTGTTTGAGCAGCGCTGTAACTGCTTCGTTAATTATATTGTTAAGTACCGAATATTTGGGTAAAAAGTTTAATAACATTTCAGAATTTATTTTTAATTCAAAACGTTTATATACCTACCCTAATTATATTTACAGGCAAATACAAATGTAAAAGTACTTACATACAGCCTATTTTGGTTGTTCATTGTACCTGATGTTATTTTATGAATCACGTTGCAATGGCTCTTTCTCCAACTGTACTAGGTAATCTAAAAAGCGAATACATTCTACGATCGCCAAACCAATGAATCCCCTCAGAACCATTTATAACAGCATATACTAAAGACCCTTGCTTTTGCTCATCTTTAGTAGTTTGCTAAGTACCACTTACCATCAGTAGGAACAGCTCTAGACCTGGCCAGGTCAGCCTTATTCCCGACCAGTATGACAGCTCTTCGCGAGGTGTGACCAGCTGCCCACAGGATCTGCAATCTCCTCTCGGCTTCCATGAAGCTGCCTCGGTCTGCTGTCGAGTAGACCACGCAGTAGCCGTGCGCACAGCCTTCGGCCTGGAAGGTGGTCATTATATGTGTAGGGATGGGGAACTTGTTTTAAAGCTGTAGCCTTTATTAAGAAAATATAAACAAAATAAGTACCTATAATAAGTATCTACGCAAAACAGAATGATGGTTCTCACGACCTGACTTAATTAGTGATTAAGGGAAAAAGTCGATAAGATACAAGCTTAACGAGGAGGTTGATGGTCCTTGTATCTGCTAATGACAACTAAATTACGTTTCCTAATTCCATGGAGTGTAGAGATTCTGGCAATTGAACGCCTTTGTGCAGTAGTGGATGATCACAGAGTTGAAGGTTTAGTTTTCAATGCGCTTTTAAATAAATAGGTTTTTATAGCTTTACTTTATGCTATAGCTTTATAATAATATGGTATGTTGAAACTGTATGTACTTCCCGTCACTCGTCCATAAGGGTTCATTAGAAAACCAGCGTCAGACAGTATATTCTGTCTGGCATTCATGCTGAAATGAGCCTTTTTGGCGCAGCCGTGAGGCACAAATTTTTGTAAAAACATTATTTTTATTATTTGTATTTTGTGTTTCATGAACTGTGTCCAAATAAACGTTATTCTTTCTTTCTTTCTTTCTATATGAAAAACGAATATTACCTGCTTGAATCTACACGAACATTTTGGGTAAAAGCTAGATAACTCACAATAATACTGTCCGGCGGCGCATCTAGGAAGGTGATCTCGGACTCCTCGCCTGCGAGCAGTACGCACACAGAGCGCTCGCCCGACTCGTCATCTGTAACGTCATGCTCTACGTTTGGGTGAGGCGGTCTGTCTCTGGCAGTCAGCTCAGCTAGCTCACAGGAAGAGGTGAGGGGTTATCACACGTAACATGAGTAGGCATCAGATCGCCTTCAACCACTGAAGCTCACTCTCTCTAGAGCAGTGTCAACACAGTTATCGGCGACTACCATTAGCAAGACCCCTCACATTTCTAGCGGTACTGGATTATGAAGAGACCTATGTGTCCAGCAGTGATCATCTAGGGGTTGTTAGTTGTCTGCCACATCAATCAACAGGTAGGTTGTGTTGCCGTGACTGTGTTTATACTACTAACAAACTGCTACAATCTTTGCTTACCGAAGTGGCTGTACATAAATGTGTGTGATTTATTTGAAAACAAAAGACAAGCTGCAACTTAGTTTAGTCTCTTTTAGCAATCACCCTGACGGACGCTCCGCAAAGACCTGCCGCTTCTTAAATCAATATTTATCGGGGCATTATGTATATTTCTGTCGCTCAGTCATGTCCAACTTACCGATACTAGTGTCATACGCGTGCAGGTACTCTGACGTCATGAACTGCCCCACCAGGCTGGACTTGCCAACACCCGGTGCGCCCAGCACCAGCACCCGGTATGAACTGAGGCCGGCTGACGAGTCCCTGGACAAAAAGAGAAGGTTTAGAGCATGCCGCGAGTCACCGCGATGCGACTTGCGGAACGACGGACAAACCGCGCGCGTATCGCTTGACGCAAGTCGTATCGCTTAAGAACGTGAACCTTTCTACTACAGACGTTTGACCCGGTTGATAAATTCCTTTACCTAGAAGACGCCAGGGAACAAGGAGCTGAGGCTCTGGTGACTGCCTCCGTGCTAGATGCGCTGGAGGCCACTGAGGTGTTGGAGCGAGAGCGACGAGATCGCAGCGAGTCGCCACGATTCACGACGCCTTTACCTGAACGGGAAGAAAGCGGTTAGATAAGGAAGGACTAGCCAACTTTTAACATTAGTCCCACATTAGTGACATTAGTTAGTTAGTGGTACCAGTCCACATTCAACACCCTTGTTTTGTTTTTTTTTTTGTTTGGGAAATCATCAAATGACTTCTCCCGCTCTGGGCGGAGCGGAAGGGCGTGTCAGACTTTTACTGACTAAAACCCACCCGTGTTCCTTCAGTTGCGTGTTGCCAAGGTCCCGGTATCCCTTTCGGACATTCCCGCAACCCTGGCAGGCATCGGTCCTAGCGGACCCCGCCAATTGTGCTGACATCTCCTTGAGGCGCGCGTGGAACACGACGCGCCATCGGCCCGGGCCTGGTCCTTATCGGACGGCGAGCTACCCATTGCTCGCCGTCCGCAAGCCCGCGCCTATGGTGGCCGGGAATCCGCCTGGGATTCCTGACGCCCAGGGTGTGTCAGGGTGGTTCAGCGGCGGCGGTTAGGGGCGTGAGGGCGCAAACTTTGCCTCTCCCTCACGCGTTCCGCCTCCTCCTTCGCGAGCATTACTGCACATGCAAACACCCTGACTGACTACTCGTGATAGAGATAAACTACACCTACATATTTCTTTGGTATTGACTGGTCTCTGCCTTATCCCATTTCATTTGGGGTCGGCCATCTCTCGTTATGTGTTTGGTGTGGACTTTCTTCAAGTCGTTGTTTTTTGATATATATAAGACTATAAGATAGTTTGTTAGATCAGTAACGACGTGTTTTAGGAATCTGCCCGGACCCTTTAAAATCTAACCAACGCTTCTAAAAAAAATTTTTTGCGCTTTTGAAAAATCATACTATTAAATGTCTTTCACTCTCTTTATAGCAATGAAAAACCTTTATCGAAAACATTTACAGACATTTCTCCGCGAAGGGTTCTATCGTGTTTCAATCAAAGTACTTGACACTCGCGTCTCCATGTAATCTATTTACTTCGGTAATTCGTGTCAAAGGCTGCTCCTTAATAGCACATAATATAATATGTGTGTGTAGGTTTTATTCACATTATATGTCTTAAGCCTTTAGACATACGTTTTATTGCTGTCGGAGGGGACTTGATCGTAGACACGAATTCAGTCGCTCCTTTTGACATTGTTTTTAACTAGGTACTTCTTCGGCTTCTTTGCTGTATCGAGTTAAACATGGTTCAGGTGTTCATCTAATTTCTTCATTTGCAGGCTTCCTACTAGCCTGTCAGTTTGTCTTTACAATTGTTTCATTCCAGGCTCCTTTGTTATACGGGTATATAGGTACTCGATCAGAGACACAGACCATAGACATAGCTCGGGCGAGTTATGTCTATGGCCTGTATCTCTGGTCAGAATGCAGTGTTAAGTGTGCATGGGCATTCACACTTAACACTGCACTCTGTGTTTTACAGAAATTAACTGCTATACATAAACCTTTTCCGCATTTTGTTCATATTCCTTTGTAAACGAATCATATACATTAAGAAGATGCGGTAAACTTGCACAGACGATTAACTACGCTACGAATTAATTGAAAACAGGGAGTAAATGATAGCCATTACTTTCATGGTAAAGCTGGGGCGGGTAATGAGGCTCTGGCTTTGTAAGTTATTGGAAGTGAAAGTAATTCTTGGTTCTAAAAGTAACTGTTATGTTTAGAGTTTTCAAGAGGTCAGGGAATAGTCTGTTGCTGTACATAGGTAGGTAGATATTTAGTCAATAGGAAGGTGAGGTTTTTGTAGTTATTGAATGGCAGGTAGTCACCGCCGCCTGTTACCGTCTGAATACCAGAGGTACAGTTGCGGCGCCAGCCCGAAAATGTTGAATGTCCCTGTAATTACACCAGTACCCTTTAAACCAGAACACAGCAACAACATGACACACAAAAAGAAACGTATTTTTTAACCGACTTCTTCAAAAAGGAGGAGGTTCTCAATTCGTCTGTACGTTTTTTTTTTTTTTTTTTTTGTATGTTTGTTACACGATTACTCCGCCAATTATTAATCGATTTTGATGATTCTTTTTTTGTTTGGTAGGTCATGCTTCCGAGGTGGTCCCATATAAATTTTATTAACTTTGCTTGCATAATTTTTGAGTTAGCTTCAATATTACGTATTTTTCCCGCTTAGTTTATCTAGACGATATCCTGTTTAACTCCTTCACTGTTATTTACATAGCAGGTAGTGGTATTCGGATTTGTGTGGGGTAGGTACCACAACTAAAAAGTGAAAAATAAAAACTTTTTACAAAAAAAAAAACAACCGACTTCCAAAAAAAAACACTAATAAAAAGTGAAAAATAACTTTAATTTCGGAAGTCGGTGGCAAAAAACGGAAATTGAAAATCAATACAACACCGACTTCCAAAATTAAAGTTATTTTTCACTTTTTTATTAGTGTTTTTTTTGGAAGTCGGTTGTTTTTATGGATTAGATTCGTTATCGCTCAGAGTGCTGCGGAGCGGGCTTTGCTCGGAGTTTCTTTGAAGGATAAAATCAGAAATGAAGTTATCCGGAAAAGAACCGGAGTAACCAACATAGCCTGCAGAGTAAGCAAGCTGAAGTGGCAGTGGGCTGGCCATGTTTGTCGAAGGATCGATTGCCGGTGGAGAAGACGATGAACCAACCGACGACCTTAAAAAGGTGGCTGGGACAGATTGGATGCGAAAAGGTGGAGGTCAGCGTGTTGTAACGTGGCCTGGAAGAGGCCTATGTCCAGCAATGAACTATGAAAGGCTGAGCTGAGATTTGCTATCATCCTAGTATTAAAGTAAGGTGCATACTTAAAACTAAACTTAAAGCACTGACAAAACTAGTTTTTGGCGAGTCTCTCGAGATTTATCTCAAAAAGCTCATCTCTATACTTGATACTTCAATTTGTCGTATTCTCGAATTAATCTTACCTACATAGAACGGCGTTCTTTATACATGTTATAGGTAGGTATTACCTTTCTAATCAACTACAAGAAATTCAAGAACGTGTCTACATTTCAAGTTCAATTATCTCTAAGTCTACGCTAAAACTGTTAGGACTTCATTTTAGTCTCCAGATTAATCAGGCTTAGTGTAAACCAAATATATTTTAGAATTTCTAGTGTTGGTTTAGGTCTAAGCTGGATCTAAGACTGTTTTGATAGCATTCGGCTCAGGCTAGGGTTTGTCTTACAATGGGAATAATTTATGGAGCCTTTAGGGTATTGCTTGTATATAGGAGTGATTGAGTCTGCATTGGTAGAGTGTGTTTGATGAGGGCCCAGACAAGCGACAAACGCTTTCAAAGTATTTTTGAACCCTCGTAACTTACCCCCCAACCCCTTAAACTAGGGTGTGGAAGTTTGTATGAGACTTCCGCAAATTTTAATACTAGAGGTCTCAAACTTGATATAGAGACTCCTTGTTATAAATAATAAAATACATATTTCAGGATTTTTAGTAAATCACCTCCCACCCTGTAAATTAGGGGATGGAAGTTTGTATGGATTTTCCCATATAAACTTAATTTTATGCTAGAGATCTGAAAATTATGCAAGTACACTTAATAAGATAATAATAAGAAGTCTGTGATTTAAAAATACGTAAAATACAAATAAAAAATACGTGTTTTAGGTTTTTTTTTAAATCACCTCTGTACATGGGGCTTTCGTTAGGTTTCATAATATACTACATTCTGTCTGGATCTGTCGCAGCAGGCATGTTCCAACTACTTAGAAAAACACTACAAACATAAATCAAGAAACATTACCAGTAATACTGAAGTGCCTCAGTCTGTAGTACTCCTCCTCGACGCCGGTGTTGGGCATGGACGCCACGCGGGCTCTCTGCTGCGGTAGACCCAGGAGTTGTCTCTCGCCAGTTCTGGAGCGGCCAGCCTTGACGGACTGCGATCTTGAGTGGTGGGGACTGCCGTACCTGGAGAGAAAGAGCCTTAACTGAATACCGGCTTTAATAGGTACACCTCTGCCTAACCTCTCGGAGACACAAGTCTTGATGTTATGTTATGTTATGTTGTGTTATATTTCATTACTAGCGAACCGTTCCTGATTCGCACGGTTTTATGGACTTGACAAAACATCTAGATTTCTTAGTTATTTATGTAACTATAACATTAACGTATTGTACATAAACCTTCCGGAATAAATTCTCTAATTATTGGTTAACAAAACAACGACCTCCTCATTTCAGCTATCGGACTTTTCACCAAGCCATACTTTGCGCGCAAGGTGATATTCAGGTTTAGCAATATTATAGGATGAACATGTAGGTATTTATGACGGATTCGCGACCTCGCCTCGTAGTCAGCTCATGATGTGTGGAAAGAGTCACTACTCGTCCTGTAATCCTGGAATTTGCACGGTACATCCGTGGTCTCAACCCAAGACGTATAGCGATTGTAATAGGTGGGAGTCAGAAGCCTCGATGATGAACATTCAGATGTAACTGACCTGAAAGGGTGTAAGTATTTGTGTAAATTCTGTGATAGACACACTTTATAAGCAATAGAGACAGGTTATGTGCGATCGGAGGAGTTCCGACAAAACAACAAAATAAATCAAATGAAAATCGGCGACTATCGGATACACGAATATTAAATGTATGTATGTCCCACTCTACAGTAATCCCTAATCACTACGAGGCCGTCAGTTTTACGAGCTAAATAGCTCTGAATAACAAATAACTTAGGTACAAGTAAATAGCAATATCACTAATTTCACTAACAATGAATGGCGTGTGATCTCACATTTGTAGCTAATTTAGTTAATTAATGATTGTAGTGAAGTTAAGTAGGATAAGGAAATAATTAAAATTCAATGGGAAATGGGTTCGGCCATTTGCTTTTTTACATTAACTGTTTTCTAATCCAGAGAGAGTGAGATCATGTAGATTAGTGTCTGAAGGACAGAACCACAGATTTGATTGGTCCTGTCCCGTCAGTGCGGTAATCGTATAGCTCAACTCAGAACTTAAGGAGCTCAACGACTCGACGAACAATACCAAAAAGCATAGTACTCAAAATGCCAGACCATAAAGAAATTAGTATGGTAGAATTTAACATCCGGCACACAAATGAAAAACTGTCACACATTCCGATCGATCACTGAACAATTTCGGTTACAATGTTTAATCCTGTGTCAAAGATTAACTCATTTGTCCGTCACAGACCCATCAATAATACCGCCCCCGTAACCACCTTTTGTGATGATGCAAAGCACAAAAAAGTATCGAAAATCTACTACAATCTATTAATTCATCTCGATTATTTAAAAAAATCGAATTGTATTATAATAATCAACTCTGTCTAACATCAACGTTGAACGCTATGTTGATGAAGTGTAAAAAATTGGTTTGTACCTATTTGCTACAAAGTAATTTTTGTATTTTTTCTGTTATTTTTTAATTATTATTTTAACAGTTGTTTGTGATTTTTCTGTAATTCTAGGGGAACAAGTTCTATCAGTGTTCCGATTTTCATCCAAATCCATTATGCATATGCATTATGCATATGTATTATGCATGAGTAACAATCACCTTGACAGAGTTCAATTTTATAATTATTATAAAGTGCTTTAAATATGTTTTATGGTAGGTACACATAATTATGAAACATCACATGAAATGTAACACACGTTTAATCAAATTCGTTCGTTGGTGTGTTATGTTTCAAGCATATATTTGGACGGCGTGTTCATTACAAAGAACATTGTGTGAAGTACGCCTTCTGTTGCCATCTACCTTCTTAGTGGTTTTATTTTTCATAAGAGGATTACGAGTTGTATACGACTTAGCTCTTTAACATTCATCACGATACACATTTAATCCTTTATTGTGTCAGGACATGTATTTAAAATGTGTGTAATTAATCTTATTTTTTGCACAGGAATTTTATCGAATACTACAGAAGATTAAAAGCTCAATAGGAAGATAATTTATTATTTTGAACATTACTCAATACTTAAATAATATTTTCTAGTGTTTGGGAACATTTTTTTTGTAGACTCAATACTCGTAGCAATGTACCGACAGTTTCTGTGTTGGTTGATTCATAACCTAGAAAAGGGGTTGTATATCAAAGTCAATTTTATTAAAATTTGATTTTCCTCAGGATTAAATTAACAGATACCCCAATCACTGCAATGATGTCATAATAAAAGCTGTTAAAAATAAGTAACGATTTTACTTCTTAAGTAGGTACAATAATAATAGCTTGAACCCTGCTCCCGACACCGGTAGACCACAATTTTTTACATTTTTAAATGTTTTTATATCTTTCTTAGGAAATATTTAAAAAAAAACAACCAAGAAAATAAAAAAATAAAAATACGAGAAATTAATAAAAACTTTATTGCTAAACAGACTGAAAAGATAAGGTATTAAGTAAAAGTTTTATTACAATGTTAGGTAATGCTAAGATACTTAGTACTAGGTATAGCAATATTTTCTTTTAAGCTACGCTTAAAATGGCACTTAATAATATTGTTTACACATCATTACATATTGTAGTGAACATGTAATTCTTTTGAGAAATTAATATCTTGAACCATAATTAAACTTCAACCTATCCTTGTAATACCAGGAACCACAATTTAAATATCTTCGCTCCACCAACAACGGACAGTTTCTCGAAACAATTTCAATTTCCCTTGAGTCTCCTTTCCAATAAGCTGGTAACAACCAGTGGTAACCGCGGCAATTACCGACGGATTGCTTCACTGAACTACACAAGTTTTAATTGTTGTCAGTCGACGGAGGTGACGTGTTCGATCGAGGGGGAATTGATTAAGGAGGACTGTCTAGTTGACTTAGGGGAGAAGTTGTAATGAGGTTATTAAAGTTTTGAAGGAAAAGAAATAAATGTTGTGGACTCGACGACTCTCATGAAGAGCGAATTATTTTTTATGTTCTAAGTTACTGTTAGCCTGTAGCATCCAAGCTGGGCAAAGGCTCTCCCCATGACAGCCAGTCCAGTGCTTGCGATCCAGCGCTAATGTAAATCACTGGTCGTTTGCTTTTGTCCAGTTCTTCCTGACATCTACTACGGGGTTCTGTGGGGGGGGGGGGGGGGTTGGTGCAAAAAAAACTCTAAACCAAAAAACACCTGGATATCGAAACCAAAAAACCTCATGCTTAGCGCTGTGGCAACTATACTATGGAGGTAGACAGAAACTATAAAACGCCTCCACGATTTCTGCACGCAGCTTTTGTTAGCATTTCAAAAGTACCGCGTGTTTCACTATTTTATTATATGTTAAACGGAAATCCAACACCTTTTTCTGTTTCATACAGTATCACAGTCAGTTCCGGTCATGGGTGATCATCTTGACATAACGAGATTCCTCCGTGCCTCGGAAAGCACGTTAAGCCGTTGGTCCCGGCAGTCATTCGTGGATCTTTGACTGTCGTTACGGGTCGTCAGAAGCCCGAAAGTCTGACAACCAGTCTTACCAAGGGGTATCGTATTATCGGGGTATCCCAGTTACTGGGTTGTGGAGGTCAGATAGGCAGTCGCTCCATATAAAATACTGGTATTCAGCTGCATCCGGTTACTGGAAGCCGACCCCAACATAGTTGGGAAAAGGCTAGGCAGATTGATTGTTTAATATTATGATGTAGATACTTAGGTACTAGGTATCATGAAATTAAATACTGAGAAGTGAAAACGATTTGTGTTATACCTATTAAAAAGAACAACAAAACGTCAGATCCGTTTAAATACAGCACCCGCCTCCTACTTGTCTCCCACAGTTGAGTCGACTTTGTACTTTATAAACTTACTTGATGTCAATTCATCTTTTTTAGAAGTCGGTAAAAACACAAAAATTCTTACAAAATTTTGCAGATAAATCGATATTTTTTTGGCATAATATATGAAAGTGATATCTACATGTTTATAGATATCGATACACTATATATCGATACTTTTTAACACTTTTAAGCTGGCAAAATGTGGGTGTAGGTACTAAAGGTGCAACTCTACCTAACCCTTTGGGGATAACAACCGTGAGGTTATGTTGTTTATGGTCTTTTTAAGCTGTTTGTTGTCACCACATTATTGCAGGAAGTTTTAACTATGTGATGGTGGTGTGTAGTCATGGTCGCTGTAACTAGGGACAGGAAAGTCGGTTTATTTTAGAGTCCGACCGAAAACTTTTTTCGGCCGAAAACGTTAACGAAATTCGGCCTGATTTGCATTTTCAGAAGAAAACGAATTCCATTTGGACTCTAGTTTTCACTGGTTTGGTTTTAATAATCTAGTTTCAGTCTTTGGTACAGCTCAAAGAATCAAATCGAATTTTAAATAAAATTGTCAATGAATAAAATTGAGGTCGAGTTAATTATTCTAATGACATTTATTATCGAGCTGACCTACAATACTTTTAATGTCAAACCATTATTTTAAATAGACCATTCACGGGATTTTTTTAATTATCACGAAAAGAAATAAAAAAATGTAAAACATACATAAAAGGAGTATGTAAGGATCGTAGCAGGTGGAGTAGATACTGCAGTTTCTGCCTACCCCTATGGGCAGATGGCGTGTATGTATGCAAAATACATACACTAATACAAAGTAGCTAAAAGAAAGAAAGATAGGTAGGTAGGTAGGATTCAACAAAAAGAGAACAAAAAAGTTAAAACAATATTGTCTAGGGCTTGATGTCAGGTTGTCAGGACAGTTCACACCAACACCATTATTTCAGGTAAGAAGCGACCATCAAGTTAACAATTTTAAAATCAGTCACCGAGTAATTCAATCCTAATGGGAAAAAAGGTCAAAAACAACGAACGAAAAATATCTTAAACGGGTCACAGTTCGCCGGTCCGGCCCAGAACGACCCGGAATAAACCGGAACGTCTCGGAGACCCGATAATGGAACATTAATAGCCGATATTATCAAGACTTGAGCCTTTTTTAATAACTATTGATTCGGGTTCGATTCTCGGTCGGGTCATTATGTTTGTTGATTGGAAATGTGATAAGGTTTTTCATGGAAAAATTGAGGCGATTTTTTTTTATTGATGAAAAGTCTGATACCCTGGTGCTTTGAAAAGAAGTTACTAATTAGAAGTATTACATTGTTTTACTCGTTCAAAAATGAATTCAGGCAATACCTACAACGAGTAAGTTTCAAATGATTAGATCTTTGATAATATATCCATCCTACAATATTATAAATGTCAAAGTTTGTATGTCTGTTACTTAATCACGCAAAAACGGTTAGTTTCTAATAAATCTTAATCCTTGTGTATAAAATCGTTCTTGTTACCGAAGTCAGGGAATTTAAATTGTTATTCAAGAATTTAATTTGAATTAAATTGACTATCTGTTGTTCTTTGACAGAACAATGAATTTCCCAGACTGTGGTAATAAGTGGGATTTACTAAACTCACTCATTTTTCTGGTCCGGAACTGTGTACACTGTTGACATATCATCTACAATGACACTGAAGCGAATCGAAGGCATTTTGCATTCCACTTGTGCAATTTATCACATATCTTAAAAAAATTGACGTCGAGTTATACTCGTTAAAAGCATCAAACAATATGGTAACAAATAACACACATTTTTTCACACATTTTAAATGTTTTTCACTTATTTCTTTATAGTTTTGGTATACTAACAGCTAATCGGTACAAATATACCAAGCAATTCAGCCTGAAACTACCAAAATCTTTACATTTCACTTCACTTTTGCCTCCAAAAGTCGTTAAAGTATTAAGTAAAGTACTTGTAAGCGGTTTAAATCACAACCCGCACGCTCACACATCTTGACTGCAGTATCTTCTATAAAAGGCAGCGGAAGCAATCGTCGACACCATACAATCATACAATTCATATAACATAAGGCGTACTGCAGGTTATCGCGGAGGATACAATTTCCGAACCCCGGCGATTGAGAAGGATGCGCTTGTGCGCCCTCGGAGATCAACTGGGTTTATGCTGCTGTATTACAGGGATATTCTGGCCCATTTTGTGTTTCTATTCATAGAATTTTACAGGATTACTGCGTTTTGAAGTTTTTTGTGTTTTTCGAACAGACAGGCTACCCGCTGGACAGGTGTGAGTGGCTTAAAAATATTACCGAAGTCATTGGCTGCTAGACTGGAGCAAGTCGTGTGCCTGGTGGAATTTCCTATCGTTAAACTGACGAATTTCCATACAAACTTTCATCCCCTTCAACCCATTAGAATGTGAATTTTAAAACCTTTTCTTAATTATAAAATCTCATATTTTTATTCGTTCTGAGTGCTAACTTTCGTTATATTATATGGAACTTAGTGCAAAATTAATGCTCGATTCCTTTATACAAAAACGAATCGTTTTCCTTACCATTGGTAGTTTTTTTTATTGCCTAGCTGGGCATATAAAAAGATTCGTAAGCGAATTTTACCTGTGATAACTACTTCCATATGGAGGGTCTACTATGCAAAGCTATGAGGTTTTTACTTAATTATTGGTAAAGATACGAGATTCTTAATTTTAACCAATAACGATACGTAAATTAAGCACGTTAAGCCGTTGGTCCCGACTGTCATTTGTGGATCTTTGGCAGTCGTTACAGGACGTCAGAAGCTCGAAAGTCTGACAACCAGTCTTACCAAGGGGTATCGTATTACCCAGTTACTGGATTGTGGAGGTCAGATAGGCAATCGCTCCATGTAAAATACTGGTATTCAGCTGCATCCGGTTAGACTGGAAGCCGACCCCGGCCAACCCCAGATCCAGCGGTTTAGGCTGAGTGTTGTCTGTCAGTGAATTAAGATTTTTATTTAGTAGATCTTCATAAAATATATAGTTGGATCTGTGGCGGTATCTACATCGCCACATGTGAACTACGCATCAAAGACCTGACTTCACACAAAAATCCTGACGTCACATAAATCCTGGATCGCGCAATTAAAGTTTACCGTGCAATGGACATATATACAAGAACCCAACATCAATCGTTGGGCAGTTGTCCGCCAGACACAACACCCGTCTGGTCGGAGGATCCTCCCTTCTCTATGGTGGATGAGTGAACTTTATAGTATAGTACCTTATATAGTATAAGGAACAGGGTGTAAAGTTCGAAAGGTGATGCACTTTAAGATCTACTGAAGTTGAAAAACTGAATTAGTACACTGTGGGTTACATGTTGAATTCTGGCATGGTACAATACAATTATTATTGTTGTTTTGGGTCCCAAACCCGCACAGACTAGTGCACAGTAAATGTTTTTATTGAAATAATAATAGTCATCCATCAGAACTGCAATTTTCCCACATAAAACGTAATTATTTTCTCGTACTAACATTTCACATTATGATAGTAGTTAAAACGGTCGGAAGGTATGCGTTTAATAACACAAAGCGCAGCACGCGGGAGCTGATAGTGTTTCCGCTCAGCCGGGCGTGGTGCTCCTGTCCATTTAAAACAGTGCAGAAGTGCCACTCCACGCAAACATTATATAAAGAAATGAAAAAGTCTAAGTGACATAGTTGTACGCTTGTAGGTAATAGACATAGAAGTAGTAGACGTAGTCTCTAAGTAAGAATATTTACAAACAACACTATAATTGAGTAGTCGTGAAAAAAAAAAAAGTAAATTCGAGAAATAATCAATGGACAATCGTTGGTTAAAATCGCGGTGTTTGACATAATATAACATTCACTAATCAAATTAAATAACTTAAGAACATGTCTGAAATAAATATATTTTATTTTTATTTATTACTAGCTTCTCGGGAGGAGGATGGAGGGAGGAGGTCGGATTTTGTCCCACGGGAACGTACTACTGAGATAAAAAGGTATCCTATGTCCTAACCCAGCCGTTTTAGCGTGAAAGCGTGATAAATAAACTCACTTTCACATTTATAATATTAGTAAGGAAACAGAACATAATTATGACAGGTAAAAGATGGTACAGCTAATTTAAAACATTGGATCAGCAAAGATGAGTCACCCCTGGTTAGCTGGACTGACGAACTGCATCATCCTATTAACTTAACATACGATCAATCGCAATATGTTTCATTTTGACAGTGTTCAACAACATTCATTGCGTTTATTTACGTTATTGAGCAGACACATTTTTCGAACAGATGAAGCAATGGGTTAGCAATATTCTTGAAAATGATTGAGATTATTATTCATCGTGTGTTACGCAATTAGGGTGCTGATGAAGAACAAAGTAAAGTGTCGCAATGTGGAAGCTGCCTAAATCCAGCAATGGACAGTAATAGGCTCGGTTGATAGAGAAACTTAAAGTTTTGAACGAACAATAGAAGACATCGCACATTCACTTTATACCCTTTACAGCAAAATGTGAGTGTGTGTGCTGCGTGTATCTGTTTCGTGGCACTGAATCCCCAGAGATGAGTTAGCTCTGTATTTGAGATTTAATGGCGTTTCAAATGTGGTGAATACTCACGTTTCTTTTCATTTTATATTTACGGAGGGCACTACCTACCAGACCTACAAGACTACTATACTCTTGCTCTTTGCAGTAGTAAGTACCAGTAGGAATTAATACATCAATTTTACTGAAGAACCTTTATCAGATAAATCAGGAAAACTATGAAGGAACCATCAATATCATAATTTCAGTCGAAAGACGTCGTACTGGAGATAGGTCTCCCCCAAGCACCGCTACTTCGATCGGTTCAGTGCTTCCCGCATCCAGCAGATTCCTACGGCCTTCACGAGGTCTTCGGTCCACCTTGTGGGAGGTCTTCCAACGCTACTTCTTCCAGTACGCGGTCGTCGGAAGCAACCAAGGTAACGCCAGGTAATTCTCATTCAAATCACAACTGTCATTCTTTGACAGTTGTATGACTGTATCACGGAAAATTGACGTAGGGTGTCAATTCAATAAACATTTATTTTTCCTGACTGTACCTATTGTGTCGAGGGGATGAACCCTATCAATGTTTTGTCTGATAAGAACCACAAACTGCTATCACCTAGCTATCAACAATTCCTCTTTCAAACCGAAACTCCTCGCGGTCATAGAACACAAAAATAGAACGAAAAAAGAACGTACCAATAAAGCATCCCATTCACACCGCCACCCAATTAAGAGCCCCCACTCACCGACAATTGAATATAACAGCCGCGACGCATTCGCAAAGAGATGGCAACGTTTAAAAAAGTTGCGACGCCAGCCCGAGGCACAGGCAAAGCGAATTACCTCCACAAAAGAAAAAAGAAACGGTTTTTATCTTTTAAAAAGGGAATGTCACAAAGGAGGCTTTTACGCGGGAAGTCGGGCTTCTTGGAGTTACGAGCAAAGTTGAAGACTGGAAGTCGAATTGAGATAATTCGTTTTTTTCTTTTGTTTGTGATTGGTGTGATTAGCCGAGTTAAATGTTATTGGTTGGTCGCACGCGAAGTGTTTTATTTATGTAAGTAGTCAAAACATTTTGTATACAATTAGTTGGAGTCGAATAAATGGTAAAATTATGTGTTAGTTAATGTTAGTTTATTAACATTTACACACTCACTTAAAACTTTTATTTGTTGACACTTAAAACCTTATTTATTTATTGTTTCAAACTTAAAACCTTTATTTGTTAATTAAGAGACCTTTGGATACTCTTCACAGGCGTATTTTATTTATAATGTGCGTTTTGTTTGTGCGGAATAAACAGTCGATGACTTCATGACTGTTGATGCAATCACTTGGATAGGTACTTAAATATTTTGCTTCAGGTACATGAGTGGTTTCTATGAATTTCTATTAAAGCTACGGTAGGTAGGTAGCGACACGTCGGTTTCATAGAAATACATAGAAACCAGTAGTGTCGGTGCGACACGTCGCCTGCTGCTGCCGCCTGCGGTCGGCTACGGAATGGTATCTTTACGCAATTAGGGTGCAGATTCACTATTTTCGTTATTTTTCAGAGCAATAATTATCTTGCACTGAATAATAAAGAACTTCTAATAGAATTTCGGAAAGATGACGTCATTAATCGGTTGCGTAGGTATCTCACAAGAGATACCTACGCAACCGATTAATGACGTCATCGTGTGTCTTTTTCGATTGATATTATTATAACTTTATTGGAATAAACTTGGTACGTTTTCAACCCAATACTCATCATATACCAATCATTCTCTACATATCTAGTATTGCGAAAACACATAACATACATTTGTAACCCTATCTCCGCTACCATTACGGACCATTAGCCGGCACAATCGATGCACTACGTACATCAAACAAACCGCACACACTGCAAAGTGTAACTATCCTTGTTATCATTTCGAACAGACTGTATAAAATGATTCGAACAACACTTACTACATATTTAAAATATCATTCTGTCTCTATCACCTTCAAACGATTGACAGAAACAGGACAATGTTTTAGATTGGTTAGCGCATGTATTTAGCACATAATTAGCGAACAGTTTTACGATGAAGACACTACACGACAAATGTTTAGATAGAAGAATGTCAAATTGAGATAAAGTTTATTTTTCTTAGTAATTCTGATATTTTTTTCGTCCCGATTTTCGACTCTGAATAAGCAAATGTTTGTCATGCTGTCATGGTCGGAAATAGGCTCATTTCCTTATTGTTTCCATGTTGTTGTGGTGGTTTGTAGGAAAATTACGAACAGGTCATCATTTCACTCCCCCGCAATGATTTTGAGGGGATCTTAATAGAGAAGATTCAGAAGTACTGTTAGGTAAACAAATTCAATTAAACAATTCAAAATCATCGACCAATTAAATAACGGTTAAAGTAGGTATTACGTTAGGAGGTTTGACGTCGTATTGTTTACACTATCCTACCAGAAACTGAGAGCTAAAAAGGGTAAAGGTACCATTCAGTAGACGACCGCAGGCGGCAGAAGCAGGCGACGTGTCACTGCGACACGACTGGTTTCTATGTATTTCTATGAAACCGACGTGTCGCTAGCTACAGTAGATATTTCATAGAAATTCATAGAAACCAGTCGTGTCGCGGCGACACGTCGCTTGCTGCTGCCGCTTGCGGTCTACTACGGAATGGTACCTTAATCCGGTGTAATTTTTTTTCTCTAAACAATACACCTATGGTTTTCTTCACACTCAACACGAGCCATATTGCTATTCTCTGTTGTCTTAATGAGAGATCACACATATACCTAAAGGCCAGCACGCCACTGAGCGTATTTCATTAACCGACCAAGATAAAACGACAATACAAAATTAAATAACCGTTAATCAAAGAATCAGTCATCTAACAATAAACCACTTTCCATTAATGTCTATCTGTCTGAACTTTAAAATGGTGTCATAAAATCATCATAACTTGGACCTTGTACATAGTTATAAACTACTAACAACAATAAGTTTCTTACCTCTTGTCAAACTCATGCAGATCCTCCGAGGTGAACTGGCTGGTGACGTCCAACAGCTGCTGTATGTGGTCACTACAGACCCTGCTCTTGCGCCGGTCCTCACCGTCCCGCACGAGGATGGTGGCGCAGCCCCCATAGTCCAGGGACAGTGAAGGCTGCTGCACCACTATGGTGGTTCTTCCAGCCGGGATGGTGCTGGCAGCCGAGTCCAGGGGGTTGGCTGTCACGTGAACTTGGGCGGCTGAGGGGGAGAATGGTTGGTGTCAATTTAGAACTCTAATTAATGATTATGGCTATAAATGTACTATTGAAAAAACCTTTTCATTACCAGCCTAACCTTTCTCAACAATGATGATCGGAGGCAGCTGAATACTAGTATTTTACATGAAGCGACAGCCTATCTGACCTCCACATCCCAGAGACTAACCACGATACCCCTTGGTTTGACTGAATGTAAGACTTTCAGGCTTCTGACTACCTGTATATAAGCGGTGAGATAAACTGATGAAACATCAAAGCGGCAAGTGATCTGTTGGACTGAGTTTTGAGATTGATCAAATCAAGTATTGTGTCATGTCATTTAAATGACCATCAAAACAAATGAAATCGACAAATGCGAACGTGAGTTTGTTTGTTTGTTACGCTTTCACGCTAAAACGGATTTGGATGAAATTTGACACAGGGGTAGACCAGAGGATTTTCATCCCGATATTGCCACGGGATCGAGACTTAATGCGGGTGAAACCGCGGGGTGCCGCTAGTTTGTTATAAATTTATCACCTCATACAAAACAAATAAATTATTTGTATTTGAATATTGTGATATAACAACGTTATTTTTAAACATTATATAGACATCCAAATAAATATGAAACATAAAATAGTGAACATAATGAGATGCAGAACCTGATAAAGCATCTATCTAATGTAAAGTTCAGGTAAGCGCCTCGTTTACTAGCTGTTAGCACGGCACGGTTATCTGGCTCAACGAACGTCTAACTATTTAGAATACTAATGTATCTGTAGGCATAGTTAGAAGCCAAGTTGGATTGAAACTTGGGCTTTAAGTACCTCCTATTTTTTAGATTGTTAGGGCTTGTAGGTAAAGTCTTATTTTAAGGCTAGACACATAGGTACGAACATTATCTATATACTAATATTATAAAGAGGATCTTCGAAAATAATGATCCGATTCCGAAAATTCTTTCACTAATGAGAAGCTCGGTACTGCCTAGTGTCATATACATATATATATATAGAATCTAGTGTAATAATAGAAGAAACAACAATGCGTGCAAAGACTGGATAAGTGTGCACTGAAATCTGTGTGGTTCTTTCTGCAAAAAACTCATCTTAGACACTGCATGGTCCTCATAATGAACTTGCTTTGGTGTTCTTTCTCAGAGTAGTCGATACGAACACACCAACCTCATCTAATCTTAATTTTTTTTTGTCACGTTTTTGTTTTAACCAATTCACGGGAATATATATGATTTACCAACACATGTAAAAAGAAAGCCACTTGTTAAGACAGACGATGTCTTTATTCAATCAATAGGGACAGCTTGGGAGTCGCAGGAATTGAGAGGATTTACCGCCACGGGAGGTTGTAATAAAGATGTCAGCTAAAACAAATGGTCTAATGTCAACCTGTGTCAACTTGTTAAAACATACACCTACAACTTCTTTTTACACCATGTTTTCAATAGTTAATTGGCAATAAAAAAGAAACTCAAACTCATAGATGCATACATGAACCCCGAACACAAAACAACACATTTCTTGGCTGGTTACTTATCTATTTTGTTGACAATAAAAGGATGAATAATTGTCTTTTCATACCTGTAGATTGTCGTCTCGCAGACGGTGGTGGCACTGAATGCTGGTGTGCTGAAGATCGTCTTCTCGACGTCGTGAACACCTCCGTTCCTTCTAGCTGCCTCCTCAGCTTCGCCACTTCATCCTTATAATAATCCTTCTCAATCTTCTGTTTATTCTTCACTCTTGGCTCACTCTGTCTCCTCTTCACAGGATCAGGCTCAAACTTGAAATGTGTCTCATACTTCGTCTGATTCGCCTTTGGACTTTTGGGAGTATCCATTTTTGGGTCGTAGGGAATTTGGATTGACGTGGATGCTACACTAGTCTGACTGACTTGCGTTTGTGTTTTGTTTCTTGGTTTTTCTTGGCGTTTTGGGTCAGGCATTGGAACGTCAAAGACGAAACGACCTGGTCCTGGTCTAGGGGAGTCTAAGACATCGGTTGCTGATTGAGGTTTGGTGTACGCTGGGGAATCAATATCACAGCTGTTTGAAGGCCTGTGGTAGTGCGGGGGGGCTGTGCTGGGGGGGTGGGTAGGCACGTTGGGGTCGTCGATGAGGGAGGGCTCGGACAGGTCGGGAGCATCGGGCTCCGCGTCCATGGAGTCGTCGGTGCCGGTGACCGAGGTGAGCGCGGTGGCCGCTGAGTCGGTGCTCGTGTTGATCGTCTTGTCTGATGTGGTGCTACTACCCATGACGACCACCTGGAACAAGTAGCAGGATTTTAGAAACAATCGCGTGGTATCGATAGTTTAGGAGAGAAAGAGCATTTAGGATAGCGTAATTATATTGAATGTAATAGAAGCTGCCATAATTAGACCAAGTTCGAAGTTTAACATGACGTGAATTAAAAACATTGACTAATGTGCTTAAATATTGAATTGTCTATATCAGAGTAGTATTAATATAATCACTGTTTCCCCCAAGGCAAAGCGGAACACAGAAAAAAGCTTTCCATCATAATGTGAAAAATAAAATCCTTGGGTAAGAGGCATATATTTTGCTGTATAGTTCGTGTCGACACAAAAGGAAAAGCACGGAATACAGTGTGTAGTGTAGGTGAGCTATCCAATAGGGCATACAATCATAATTATGGTATGGCAGACATAATTATGGTAGTTACCGACCACTAACATTAAATATACAGGCGCACCCAGGTGCGGTCTCACAATCGATATTTCACATTCGCATGGCTGATATTAAGTAGGGGATTGTAATTCTTATTCATGAAACAGGTGGCATAGAATAGTACATGAAGTATTGTTCTTCATAATACTATTTATCTGAACTGGAAAGTTCTCAGAAAAAAGGTGTCTTTATTCCTTTCCATGTGTACGATGACTTTGATAACGAAGTGATTATGATAGTTTGGAAATTATCATCTTTTGAGTGAGTATCAACATACTTACTGTCACCAATCTGCCAAAATGTAAAAACTTACATAAATTCGGTGACCAATAGTTTAGTGGTTTTTTTGCTACGGAGAATCACTGACTCCTTAGGCACAGGAACTTTCGCCTAATTTAGCCTTTTATGTTTAAGTCTTGAGGATAGTATTAAAGGCTTTAGTGAAATAAAAACAAATGAATTTGAATCCATCCGGCTAAAGGCTAAGCTTGGCCTATCGTTTACGCTGTGTTAAAGAGATTCAGAATGGGAACAAAATGGATATGTATCTATATAGTCAGCACCACGCTTGTCTAATGGATTGTTGATTATAGTTTCGCTGCTGCCCATTTTCCTTTGCAACCACAGGCGGTGGAAGAGCTAGCCTATGTTTTTATCATCCATACTTAGGTAATATTATAAATTCGAAAGTAACTCTGTCTGTCTGTATGTATGTTACCTTTTCACGCCTTAACCACTGAACGGATTTCGATAAAATTTGGCAAGGAGATAGATGGGAAGCCGGGGAAGGACATAGGCTACTTTTTATCGACAAACCATGGGGGCGAAGCCGCGGGCGGAAGCTAGTATAATATTAAGTTAAAAAATACCTGCCTGTGCTTGCATTATCTAGTGCTAAAGCGCGTTTTACCGTCAAAATAACTTTGGCTATAAAACTGCAGGAACAAAATGAAATCGGCTCAGTTTTACGGCAGTAGATAGTACCCACCAACGTTCTATCTCTCTCGTAAAGTTGAGTACAGCTGAGTTATGGGCCGTCGGATGTTGACTAGTGCAGTGGTGGTCATGACGGATGTCGAAGCTAAGTCCTGGGTTTGATACCCATGTACAGTCAACTACACAAGTGCACTCATCACTCTTTGAAGCTGAAAATTGCCCAAACTGTTACGACATAAAGGCGTTGTCAATGTCAAATTGTTACCACGAACGGTTGCGGTAGACTGTACAAAGAGACGGACGATGATAGATATGGTAATATTCTTAACCAATTTTTAAAGTTTTAGTATCGTTGTCACGTCAAAATGGCGTATGGCTTATAAAAGTCGTCAAAACACGTCTGGACACCCTTTTACGAAGTAATAAAATGATCTACAGAATGTTGCTTATGATAAATAACTACTGAAATCCTAACGAACACGGAAAACTATCGCATGTTGCGAACGAATCTAACTCCCAAACTATTTGTTAAGCGGGATGTCCTAAATAAACGCAGGGCTGCCGAGGCGTGGAAATTGTATCCTAGCTAGAGCAAGTTTTTGTTTGGTTTTAATTTTGGTAATGTCGAAATTGATGAATGAATGAAAACATTTAACTTAATTTGTTAAACATAGGGAAATACATTTTTTGATCTCTGGCGACAATTCAAAATCAAAATCTTTTTTTTAAATTTCACATAAACCTAGATGGGCACGTGCGAAACGTTAGAAGCTAGGTGCACGGTACCAATTGGTCGTTTCCTATGGAGAAGAGCTGGGAAGAAACTCCACGGTTACTCTTTTGAAAATTTAAACTCAGTTGACTTTTATTTCATAAAATGTCCGGAACAAGATCGCATAGCTAGAAAGTTAGTCATTCTATACTCTTTAGACAAGGATTTAAATTCGAGGCGCGTACCAGCCCTGTGAACACATGGGGCGCTCAGCAAACGGGTGTACATGCAAACTTTGTAAGTGGAAGTTGTAGCGCTATCTAATTGGCAAACCTTAATGAACGTGGTTTCAGCCTTGAAGCTACTGAATTACAGCAAGTTGTTATGCTTCGTGTAATGAAATAGAAGAAGGTTTTTTTTTAAATAAAAAAATCTTATCATAAGTTTAGCTTTGCGTATAGCCCAATGTTTTTGTGGTTTAATATGACAAAAATTAACTGGTATTTTTACCCAAGGTTAAATTTTTACAATAGAAACTCTAATCAATATTAATTAAGTACCCGACTACGGAACTGAGAAAAGGTTATTCATTGATCTAGTCATTGAGAAGTTTTTATTTAAGTAATCGAATTCCTAGGTTTTATGTATAAACATGTAGTAAAACGAAAAAAAATATTGGGATCATGTTAATAGCGCAAACGGCGCGGTGCAAAATCAAAACTTCATTATAATTTATCAGTCTTAGCTATTTATTGCTACACTAGCGTCTGTCCCGGACTTCGTTCGGGTGGAACTCGTAAGATATGTAGGTACACAATACTTATACTAAAATAACACCCACATTTTTATAAAACTCCCTTAGCCCCCGCACCTCCGCGCCGCATCGCGTCGCCCGCCCACACTATACAGGCTCCCACAAACAGGCGCGATATCGCGGGTGCGACAAGGGTCGCGGCCGCGATATCGCGCCAGTTTGCATGATTTTTAACTTCGTCTCCGCTTAGCGTTCTTTCTGACTTTTTTTTTCATTTTGCTCGGCTCCTAAGGGGCGTCGGTCGTGGCGTGATGTTCAATAGGTTATAACCCACCTCAAGAATTGGTAGTTCCAGAGATTAGCGCGTTCAAAAACAAACAAACTCTTCAGCTTTATTATTAGTATAGATTTAAAAAGTATAATATTTTAAAACCCTCATTTTGTAAATTGCTCGATAAGCAGTAGAGGATTCAGTGGCTACTGATCTGCTACAGAGAGCAGACGCCATTTGTGAGCGTCGATTACACAAGGATTAAGCCCGTGATCGCTCGAGCAGCCATCGATTGGGCAGTTTATTGGGCACGACGCGGGGACGACACGATTTGAATTTAATTTATTAAGTGTCGACTGATGAGACAAAATTAATTAGATATTTATTGTTGCAAGAATCTTTTGAGCCTTGCTTCTTTCATTAGTTTTTCAGTGTTTAATGGTCACGGACAGCTCTTGAACGCGGTTTAGATGCGTTGATCCCGTTTCGTTTCACGGCGAAATTCACCCTAAGTAGGTCTTTGATATGAAAAAGCAGACTGTGTGCAGCAAAAAGTATTTCATTATTACCAACAATAATTGAAGGCCTATTGATAGAAATAAAAGCGTCTTATCATTAAGAGAAATATATACAAAAGGCCGCAAAAACTGTGTTTCCTGTCGCTTCTGCTAGACGAGGTGTCGTTATTGTCTGCATCTAGTCGTTGTGACTGAAACTCGACGCCAAGTGTGCGGAGCTTTAAATAAAACGTATAAAATACTCGCAACTGTCGTTGCGTTTAGTCGTCGAGATGTATCGCAGCCGAATATCGCATAGTGCGCGAGACTAAATGCTTGTAACAGTATAACTTAACTTTAAACTATCTGAAAATAATATTATATTAATTGCTAAATTTCTTTGCAAACTAGTTTTGTATAATTTAGAAGCATTTTTTCAATTTTTGTAAATGTGAGTACCATGGAGCCGTTTAGTATGGTATGATGTATGTTGACTTGAAATAGCATGGCAGATGAGAGTATGTCATGCTCACTTAAATGTCTCGCTGATGGTGGCACGTGTGTTGGATCATTCGGTTCCCTACAAAATGGTTGAGCTGGATGGTGCTGATCCACATGTCATGTTCGTGAACGGGCGCCGTCAGTTGAGACTGGTCATCTCTTTTTTGCCAGAGCTTATTTTTAATCCTAAATTTTGAATTGCTTTTGATTCTTTTTTGTTTTACATTGTTCTCACATATAGAAGCAACAAGAATACTGTACCCAGGATTTTGTAATATCTATATCCATTTTTAAAAGAGTGTCCTTGGAGTTTCTTGCCCGTTCTTCTCCATAGAGATCTACATTTTGGAATGGGCAACTCTTCAACTCTCTGACTAACTGACCGACCATCTTTGGCAATTCAAAAGTGCCTGTAGATGGTTTAATTGAAATAAATGGTTTGAGTTTGAGTTTATAATCTTTCATTCTTCTGATTAAAATTCCAAGAACTGCATGAAACCTAAGAAAGCGTAAAGGCTACATAACGAATTACTTGAATATATTTTATCTATTGTCTATAACATTGCGATAGATTCTGCGAATCGTTGAGCATAAAGGCACCGCCACCCAGTCCCATTGTCTCCCACAGAACAATAAACTGTCAGACATTATACGAAGGCTATAATTATAACTGAGTTTATAGTCCAATGATGATGACAGGATGTTTTATTGATTATTTTGGTATTTTATTGAGAACTTTACAATATAGCTCATAACCTTTTTAAAGTTTTTGAAATTATTTAAAGAAATAGCAAGTAGGTACTCAGACGGTGTGTTTAAAATAAATTGATTAGGAATAAAACATATTCGGGCCTTAACGGAACTTTCATTTTAGTGTGTAACTTGGCACATACTCAGGATTAACTTTCCTGGGACGAAAAAAATCCTGTAATGCAGGAATTTCTTAAACCTTTTTGGTGATTTTAACGGTTGGCTGCTAACAAGTCTATGACAAGTCTAGATGGAACTATTTAAGGCTTTCTGTGCGCTTTACTGACGTTACAAGCAGAACTTTCTTGAGTGTGTTACTTCACTGAAGCGCATAATGTCCTTTCATCGGACCTCAGCAATCCATGGCGATAATAAAGGTGTAGGTTCATACATACATAACACGCCTTGTTTCCCTGAAGGGTTGCGCAGAGGTGTACCTCTAACATCAACTTTTGCCAGATATCTTTAAGCCTCATGTAATAGGGGCGAGCCTATGCCATCAATCGGTCACCAATCCAGGCCTCTGGCTCCTAAGAAATTCCTGTAGAAAACCCCAAAAACACTTTGCCCGACCCGGGAATTGAACCCTGGATCTTATGCTCAGCAGTAGCGCTTGTGATCACTAGAACAACGCGGATAAACTGTTTAACTGCCTACAAACAATTTCTTCCCTATGTAATTTCTTCAAAGTGGCCCTTCAGTCCAAAATTAATTTGCCTACTTATCTACTTACTAAATAACTCAATTTTCTCCCTTTTCACGTCAACTTCAGTGGAAAACAACGTAAAAAAATTGGATGTTTCTTTTTACATTTCAATGAGTATTTTTTCACAAATTGGCGTTTCATCTTGAGAAGTCGGCGTCCATCGGTGCGGCGAGTGTAAGTCGCTGACTTTCATTTATAAACTTTGAATTTACTTTAAAAATTAAACTTGAGTTTTTTGTGCGATTTATAAAAATGCTAATTCTAAAGATTGGTCAGTTGGCAGACAGAGATAATGGTAATTATGATTCATTATTTTCTTAACCTTTTTTCGGCTGAATACTTTAGTGCGCATTTTCTTGCCATAGGTACGTAATCAGTTTTTTTTCTTAAAAAATCTCACCGTGAACACTTAGGTGAAGTGAGCTGTCATTCCATGACGCTAGGGATTGACACTATTGACAGCTCACTTCACCTAAGTTTTAACAGTGAGATTTTTACAGAATAGATCGGCAACAAACCTTGGGGCTTTTCGTTATGGGGTGGTTTTTGCTTTAGTCAAGTCATGCATTTCATCAGGATGAACAGACTATTTGCAGAATAAATCATCATTCTCTTGTCCAAATCTTAATGCACTTAGGGACGGCGCAACATGTCCTTTATTTCCATACTTCTCTATTAATCGTCGTCGCCTCAGTAGTCACCCCCTTTCTAGCCATATCATCTTTGACACAGTCCATCCATCGTTTCTTTGGTCTTTCCCTACTCTTATAGCCATCCACATTCATACTCAAAACTTTCCTCATGACATTTCCCTCATTCCTCCTGATCAAAAGGATTTGCAGGCATACCTTGGCCTGCAAGCACGGAAGAGTCACAATTTGCTAAGGATACTTGTCAATTAAACTGGGAAAGGTCAACGCAAAACTTGTTATTTAATGACCCAAGTTAATAATATTGTTGATTCGTAGAAATCTGTTATAAGGTTTATCAATATTAATATATAATATTCTAACCTATCCCTAAATGGTAAATTATTCTCACACTCGCTCGGAACGTAGTTCTAATTGTCACGTTATTTTAGTAGTATAAGCGACGTGTTTCGGTTTAATTTAACTAATTTAAAGCCGTGAATACAAAACATATTAAAGGAAACTGAATGCAATGTAATTTTTTGCTTCACATTTGTTTCACACGATTTCAGAGGTCGTTTCTGATACCACATAATTTCTGATGCCTTGATAAAGGTCTCGGTGAAAAGTCTTCAGTAGGATTTTCCCAGACAATATCTTATTTTTCTGAGCTTCACTCACTATTTATTTACAAGAAAAGAAACGACTTATAGCAATAAAAATAACACCATTTCTTCAAGCAAACCTCAGGCACAAACTCCACTTCATATACCAGATCCCTACCGCAAAAGTTGTCAGTATGACACAAATACATTTGTTATATTTTAATATCTTTTTCCCAACCTTTGTTCAAACGTGTCAGACAGTTTGTAGAGGCTTTGAACCTCGTCTCAATGACATTACCCTTGAACGCCATTTTGAAGTCATTAAGAAATACGCGGGATTTTGAAGTGTGAGGTACAATTGTGACAGTATTTTAAACTAGACTACTAGAGGATTTATTTGAAAAATGCCAATGCCCGAGATAGCAATGAAATGTTTGGTGTGTGACAGTGACAGTCCTGACTGACTGTCACTGTATCAGTGACAAATCTCATTCTTTGAAAGGGATTTTACTAGACTTCTTAATTAAAAGTCCCCTTGCTTCCAAAAATGTTACTCCTTTCTACCAAAAATGTTATATTGTGAGAAATATACTTCACTCTGTGTATGATACTCATAGTTTCCTGATAACTGATAAAATCTTTTGAAAAACAATATATCCCAAAGATAATGAAAATGTTATTTTCAGGTCTGGATTTGTGCCCGGTTGATGGTATAGTAGCTTGCCCCCTTTTACATGGGACTTAAACATCACGAAATGTGGGGTGTACTTTGGCAGGCGGTACACCTCTGCCTAACCCTTCGATGATTACAGGCGAGATGTTATGATGATAAGTTATTTTCAGGTGGGATTCAAGTTAAAATAACTCCCAAAACCTAGTTCGTGAGTTCAGCTCTTAGTCAATTTACGTATTATTATTTATACATTGCTTGAAATTCAATTAAAACTTTTAAATGCTTGAATAAAGTAACTTAAAGCAATACTTCAAATGCACAACTTATTCCGAACCGTTTATCAAACATAACATCACGCGTATATTCCCCGAACGGTTAGGCAGAGGTGTACCTACCCTTATGTTTAAGTCCCATGTGACAGGGGGCGAGCCTGTTGCCATCAACCGGGCACGAATCCATACTCCGGGCTACTACTGAGCAATTTCAGGTAGAAAACCAAAATAAATTTTGCCCGACCCGGGAATCGAACCCAGGACCTCAAGCTCTGCAGTAGCGCTTGCGACCATTAAACGAGGCAGCCATTTATCAAATATGCATGAAAAATGTTTTACAAAATAGAATTTCAGTAATTTAATATGTCTAGTGTAGTGATTTACAATATGTCTGACTTTCAGCGATTTTCAGCGTAATATAGTGAATTGAGCCTCCACTTGAATTGGTTCAACGAAATCCTCTCCAAATTGAGTATCGAGGTACGATCATTAATCTAAAACGCGTGTGTGTTGTGAGTATATAATATATAGGATAAATTATTATCCAATTTCTGTAAAATAAAACGAAAGGGTTATGAATCTCACAGGTTGGTGTATGTATAGGTATAAAATCAGAAATGAAATTATCCGAAAATGAACCTGATTCACTGACATAGCTTACAGAATAAGCAAGCTGAAGTGGCAGTGGGCTGGCCATGTTTGTCAAAGGCTGGTGGAGCAGAAAAATCCTGGAGTGGAGACCGCGTATGGGCAAGCTGGACGCGCCCCAGCTAGATGGACTGATGACCTTTAAAAGTTGGCTGGGACAGACTGGATGCGGAAGGCAGAGGACAGGGAGATGTGGCGCAGCTAGTGAGCTGCGATAGGCTGAGTTGATTGAGGTACCTATCTGTTGTTCCTTCCTAAAGTGATTGGCAGGCATCAAACAGGGAATTTAAAATATTATTACAGTGATCAAATAATATTCAGGAAATTCAAAATTTCAGTTAACCTTGTTATTAAACAGCGAAACTTCCCTTTCATCCTTAACAAGCGTTTAAAGGTAACCTTCAAACTTAGTTCAAAAGACGCTTTACAAGTAGTTAACGATTGGTAAATGTAACGATCCGTTATTGGTTATTTATAAGAACCAATTCTTTTAAACGATGCTACTTTCTGTGGCATACGATAAAAGTGAAGCAACAAAAAAATATACCAACTATACAATATTCATCTTGCTTGTTGTTGTTGTTGCTTCATCGGTATACCACAGACAATCAAATCGCACCGTGTAAATCAGGCTTTAGGGCGACTTTATTCATTGCAGCGACTTTTTGTAGCGAATCAGTCGCTTACCGTCTTTCTTTAATTTGCTTGCTTCGGGACAGTAGCGTCCCGACGCAGCCGCGTTTGTGTCGCTGCTAAACTCTACGTGTGTAACGGCCGGCTCTCATCATACAATCATTAGTAAAGACAGATAATAGTAAGTTCTAAGCTAATATCTTAATCAAACTTTATTATTATCTATCAAGAAATGTTAATCTCGAGGGCTGTAAGTTATGACAGCGGCTCATTTCCGTCAACTGAGGATTATAACTTGCTTAAGACTATAAATAGAATTCGGGGCGGATTATGATGTTTGTTAAACTTGACGGGATTTGTCACAAAAAATATACAATTACAAAGTCAAATCATTTATTTCAAGTAGTACATTAAAAGGCACTTTTGAATATTTTAAACATTTACAAAGGAATATTTGATTCTAGTTGCCCCTTCCAAAAGGTAGTTTCATATGGAGAAGAACGAGCAAGAAACCCCACTTTTAAAATATTTTGTATACATTTTATGATAATTGTTTTTTATTTTTCAGATAGGTAATCGCTCCATGTAAAATACTGGTATTCAGCTGAATCCGGTTACACTGGAAGCCGACCCCAACATGGTTGAAAAAAGGCTAGGCAGATTGATTTTCGAGATTTACTTCGAACCAATACGACAAAAGAATTACAGCTGACATTTCCAATTCCAATATAATTTATTTTATAGGCGCTATCGCTGAAAATCGTCTCCTTAAACATCTTGACAAGCAGACATAATGTGATGTCACTTTCTGCCTTTTGCAATAAAACTGTCAAGTTATAAACTTAAATAGATGGCTTTCTGTATGTGTGCCAAGTAATTCGAATTACTCACGAATGAACAAAACGTGTCAGTTGAATCGTTCACTCCATTTGAAATTCATTCGTTCATTCACGTGAATGAAGTTCAACTTTTTTTTACATATACAGCGTGTAGTGAAAATAATTTATCTTTTTTTTGGTGGATTTTCTAATGAGACGAAATTTCAAGAATTGAAGTAATGTTTACGTAATTATTCCTGAAGGAATAAGGAATCTAATTTTGGGAATATAATTTTTGTATCACGTTGTTTCTAGGAAGGCCAAGAAGAAAAAATTTGTGGTAAAATATAGAAGCGTGTAACAGACAGAGAGGAAAAATAGAAAAAGAACCTATTATTTTTTTATAATTACCCAGTTCTGGTTAATGGAATCATGAGATTATTTTATCCACTTTATCAACTGTTATGGCCACACCCTCACACTTTACTAGAAGTGGTCATCGTATCAGTGGTTCAGCAGCTGCCGGAATATAGCAGTTCGTCCTTTCGACATCAGAAGACATAGGCCACGAGTGCCAATAATCAGCCAGTGTCGATCATAATCGACGTCTTCGTTGATTCCAGTAGTTTCGTAACAAACATAGACGGCGCCACTTTATACTAAACTGACAAACAAAAACAAATGAAACAATACAAAAAAAAAAATGACTGAACATTTTACAAACCTCTTAACATTTAACAGTTTATTACCATAACTCATGAATTTTAGTATAATAAAGAACGATAAAAATTATCTCGGCGCGTAATTATCAAGATAAGAGAAATGAGGACCAACTTTTTATTACTAGACTTTTATTTTTCAGTTATCTCTGTCACTTCCTTTTGCTGTGAGTTATACAAGAGTGTCTGCTGCTTATCGCTTGAGTTATAAAACTCTTATTGATGTAGATATTATACAGATGCGTGTATTCGTCAGTTTGAGTTTCCTGGAACATTCTCTTCATAAAACCGAAGAGGAAAAAAAGGGTGAGTGTGCGACTTCTATCGTGGACCACACAATTAAATAGAAGTGAAAACTTACGACTGGAACCGAAACACCCGATTTAGCGTCACCGACACGAGCGTGACCAGAGCGTGTTCAGAAAGAGTGCAAAGTGCTCCTAAACAAGTTTTCACTTCAAAAATAAGTACCTACTTAAAGATAATTTTTGTATATAGGATGGTACTTAAATCTATTACGTCTATTGGCGGTTCCCAGTAGTAGGACCAATCTACTGAGTAAAGCCCCTATAACGCGTACCTTGCGTATACTTAATGACGTAGCAGACAGCATAGATCTTTTTACTTGTTCTCTGGGTGAGTTCACGAAAATCACTATGTTCAGAATATGTTATGAATATGATAAATAATAAAACTGTAATTGTAGCCACACTATTGAATTAGGACAATCCTGTAATGATAGTGATGATGAGTTGCTAAATAAATAAATAAATAAATAATAAATAAATAAATTGGGATGGGCCACGAAGGGCAGCAAATTTAACCGTTGCAGCAAAAGGATCTTAAGACATCCTAAATAACTTTTGGATTGATTGCTTGTTTAATTTTCAGATTTTGCTAAATCGTACAGTTAACTGGACAAACGTCAATTGTCACGTTTTTCATTATCGTAAATGCCAATTGATCATGCTTTCTCAGTATGAGAAGAGGCTTTTTTCCTGCAGTGGAACAGTAATAGGCTGGTATTTTTAATTGATCCTGTTTTTATAAGGATTAAAAGTCTCTTCTGAACTTTTCTCTTCTCACTTCTTCTTCTGATAAGAGTACAAGAAGAGTCACAAATAACAAAAACTTTTCTATACCGGTACAATTTGGTCCTGACTAGAATAAAACTTATTGTTCGAAAAGCATAACGTGATACATTCCTAATCTAACTGCCATCACTGATGTATTCGTAGGTAGTGTTGTATAAACACGATATTATCCCACTGTCAGTTCCCCTAATCTGTTGCTACAATCACTGGTATCTCGCCATTATTTCGCCGCAATATTTTAACTTTATAGCGAAAGTAAACTCATAAAATTACCGTAAAACTCAGTAGGTTTTAGCTTCTTAAATATTTTCATAGAAATTCTTAAAATTTTCCCTTTAAAATGTTGGGGAGAGTGTCAAAAGATTGTGATGGCTTCATAAAGTAGAAGTGTTTTTTCGTTTTATAGACAAGATCAGTATTGTGTGGAAGGTAAGATAGAAATATGGAATTACATATTTTAAGTTCATTTTATGATGAAGAATGATATTTATACTAAAATTCTGAAACTTTAAAATGATTTTAGCTTTTAGGGACGTATTTAACAGTCACTATGAGTAGGGGTCGTGGGGGACATTTTGCTCTTTCTTAGAAAACTATGTTGCTGAACTAATCAAGGCAGAATGACAATGTCAAACTCAAACCATTTATTTCAATTTACAGGCACTTTTGAACTGTCAAGGATTCGGTCAGTCAGAAAGATGAAGCTAGTTGCCCATTCTAAAGCGTAGTAGGTTCCTATGGAGAAAAACGGACAAGAAACTCCACGGACTAGTTCCAATTTATCTACATCTACACTAATATTATAAAGAGGAAAGATTTGTATTTTTGTATTTTTGTGTGTATGTTTGGGACGAATAAACTCAAAAACGACTGCGCCGATTTCAAAAATTCTTTCACCATTAGAAAGCCACTTTTACCTTGAGTAACATAGGCTATATTTATTGCTAGAAAAGATTAGGGATCCTTACTAAAACTCCAATAATGTAACCCAAGGTGTAAAAAAATTTGCTAAAATATTATTTACATCGCGTGCGCTGCGAAAACTATTGAGGATATAATAAAATAATGTTGTGTAACGACTTTGCAGAACACATTATTATTTACAAAAAGTGTCGCGACAGCATATGGCTAACTATTATAGTTATGCCAGAATAAGAGTTCTTTTATTTTGAAAATTTAATTGAAATGACGCCGCTAGAAATGGCTCTTTATTTGTATATTGGTAATCCTTTAATCCTTATCAAAATAGATTATTTCATATTTAAGACTGCTTCAATACCTTTATATAACTTTTTGAATTATTCAATTCGGAAATTTTATTCGAAAGATATCACGAGTTTAAAAATGTAAGTATAGCTTCAAAAAATATCGGCTCATACATTCAGTATAAAATGGCTTTTTTATGATATCTCGGTAGATAGGTTGGTAGGTATTTATGTAGGTAGGTAGATAGGGTAGGTAGGGTAGGTAGGGTAGGTAGGTAGGGTAGGTAGGTAGGGTAGGTAGGTAGGGTAGGTAGGTAGGGTAGGTAGGTAGGGTAGGTAGGTAGGGTAGGTAGGTAGGGTAGGTAGGTAGGGTAGGTAGGTAGGGTAGGTAGGTAGGGTAGGTAGGTAGGGTAGGTAGGTAGGGTAGGTAGGTAGGGTAGGTAGGTAGGGTAGGTAGGTAGGGTAGGTAGGTAGGGTAGGTAGGTAGGGTAGGTAGGTAGGGTAGGTAGGTAGGGTAGGTAGGTAGGGTAGGTAGGTAGGGTAGGTAGGTAGGGTAGGTAGGTAGGGTAGGTAGGTAGGGTAGGTAGGTAGGGTAGGTAGGTAGGGTAGGTAGGTAGGGTAGGTAGGTAGGGTAGGTAGGTAGGGTAGGTAGGTAGGGTAGGTAGGTAGGGTAGGTAGGTAGGGTAGGTAGGTAGGGTAGGTAGGTAGGGTAGGTAGGTAGGGTAGGTAGGTAGGGTAGGTAGGTAGGGTAGGTAGGTAGGGTAGGTAGGTAGGGTAGGTAGGTAGGGTAGGTAGGTAGGGTAGGTAGGTAGGGTAGGTAGGTAGGGTAGGTAGGTAGGGTAGGTAGGTAGGGTAGGTAGGTAGGGTAGGTAGGTAGGGTAGGTAGGTAGGGTAGGTAGGTAGGGTAGGTAGGTAGGGTAGGTAGGTAGGGTAGGTAGGTAGGGTAGGTAGGTAGGGTAGGTAGGTAGGGTAGGTAGGTAGGGTAGGTAGGTAGGGTAGGTAGGTAGGGTAGGTAGGTAGGGTAGGTAGGTAGGGTAGGTAGGTAGGGTAGGTAGGTAGGGTAGGTAGGTAGGGTAGGTAGGTAGGGTAGGTAGGTAGGGTAGGTAGGTAGGGTAGGTAGGTAGGGTAGGTAGGTAGGGTAGGTAGGTAGGGTAGGTAGGTAGGGTAGGTAGGTAGGGTAGGTAGGTAGGGTAGGTAGGTAGGGTAGGTAGGTAGGGTAGGTAGGTAGGGTAGGTAGGTAGGGTAGGTAGGTAGGGTAGGTAGGTAGGGTAGGTAGGTAGGGTAGGTAGGTAGGGTAGGTAGGTAGGGTAGGTAGGTAGGGTAGGTAGGTAGGGTAGGTAGGTAGGGTAGGTAGGTAGGGTAGGTAGGTAGGGTAGGTAGGTAGGGTAGGTAGGGTAGGTAGGTAGGGTAGGTAGGTAGGGTAGGTAGGTAGGGTAGGTAGGTAGGGTAGGTAGGTAGGGTAGGTAGGTAGGGTAGGTAGGTAGGGTAGGTAGGTAGGGTAGGTAGGTAGGGTAGGTAGGTAGGGTAGGTAGGTAGGGTAGGTAGGTAGGGTAGGTAGGTAGGGTAGGTAGGTAGGGTAGGTAGGTAGGGTAGGTAGGTAGGGTAAGTAGGTAGGGTAAGTAGGTAAGGTAGGTAGGTAAGGTAGGTAGGTAGGGTTGGGAGGTAGGGTAAGTTGGTTGGGTAGGTAGATATGTTGGTAGATATGTTGGTAGGTGTAGGGAGGTAGGTGTAGGGAGGTAGGTGTAAGGAGGTAGGTGTAGGGAGGTAGGTGTAGGGAGGTAGGTGTAGGGAGGTAGGTGTAGGGAGGTAGGTGTAGGGAGGTAGGTGTAAGGAGGTAGGTGTAGGGAGGTAGGTGTAGGGAGGTAGGTGTAGGTAGGTAGGTATGTAGAGTAGGCAGAGGGCAGGTAGGTAGGGTAGGTAGGTAGGGCAGGGTATGTAGGTAGGTAGGTCGGGTAGGTAGGTAGGGTAAGTGCGCCGTAGATATATAATTAGTGCTACCCGTGCGAAGCCGGGGCGGGCAGCTAGTAATTATATAAGAGAACAAGGTAAAAATACGTAAAACAACGACGACGACGACGCACGTTAACACCGACCAAAGTAAAAGAAAAAAAAATAATAAGCTGACAAAATGACTTCTAAATGCATATCCCACGACGAAACAATTGAACTTTCCCACACGTCAAAATATTCCACATCAAAAACTTGTTAAAATCAAATTACCAACATGGTTATAATGCGGGTAACTTCAGATCTCTTATGAAGCCATACTCCGAACTTTCTTCTGTAATACTTTAACTAACTTATTCCCCCTAATCCCCCTCGATCCCCTGCGAGTCCCGCATCAGGAGTCGTCTCCACGCGGCTTACTCTTCACCAACTCATTTGTGTCAACGTTTTTACCTGACACTAATGTGCTTTTGTTTAAGTTATGAGAGGAAAGCGGTTTCCCCAAGTTTCTGGAAAAATCTGTTACAGTACTTGTGGTATTAAAGTTACATCCCGTTCTAAGGCTATTTAGTCATTAGGTGCTTCAAGAGAGAGGGGTACTACATCCTACTGTCTGCTAATAATAACACAGCGAAAACTAATCCTTCAAACTTAAGGAAGGGCCGCAGTCAGTATAACAGCTACAGTCTAGAATGTATTTTTCGCTCGTAGCGGTAGAACTCTCTCTTCTCTTTTACTTAGTAAAAGCGTGAGTGTTCATATGTCTCATACCTAAACTGAACCCTCGATCGAGCAACCACGCAAATAGTCCACAGTCAACTTGATTGACGTTTCAATCAACTGAACTTGGTCGTCGGTCGGTAAACCCAAATTCATCGCCGCGTCCATTTTGAAAGCAAAAAAAATAGCTGATCATATTAAAATCACTACCGCTTATGACTCCTCCCTCACCCGGACATGAGACAAGTAAATCGTAGGCAATTTGCCGCATGATCCTAAGGACGGCACAACGATCTTCAGCGGGAGATCCCACGTGATACATTGTTGACTTTTAACATACTTTTACATACATTACAGAGTAAATAGACGCTTACTTGTTACATTATCTTATGAGGAAAAACGTTTCAAGTGACATATATGGTTTCCTGATGTGTGGTTCTCGTAAAAACCACTTACGGATTCGAGTCTTGCAACGGAGCAAAAAGTGCAAACTAGGCCGTGGATGGATTCATTTCATAATTATCGCGAGTCCTCCGTTCCTCAGAAAGCACGTTAGGCAGTTGGTCCCGACTGTCATTAGTAAATCTTTGATAGTCGTTACGGGTAGTCAGTAGCCCAAACGTCTGACAACCAGTCTTACCAACGGGTATCATGCTACTCTGTAATTGGGTTGAGGAGGTCAGAGAGGCAGACGCTCTATGTAAAGTACTGGTATTCAGCTGCATCCGGGTAGACTGGAAGCCGACCACAACATAGTTGGGAAAAGGCTTGACAGATTGATTGCATGCGAGAGTTGATTAATTATTAATAAAGATTGAATATGTATGTACATGTGTATAATATCAAAAAGGAAGGGAAAGAATCGTAGGGCAGCAAAAAATTCGTCCGCATCGCTGTCAACAGGACAAGGTGCCCAAAAAGCTGGCAGCATTGCCATGTTGTATGGCGATGCTGATTCTGTAGCCAAAAAATAAGCCAGCCGTCTGGTCACGTGAAGAGTCGAAATAACATAAAAGCATACTGATTCAGACATACGGTCTAGTAGCCTACATTCAGCTTTAATCGATCGCTGAAACAAACTGCTAGTCCGTTAAAAAGGACTATTCGTAAGTAGTCATCAGTTGCCCAATTTACGATGTCAATCTTAATAATACGAGCTTTTAGTTTTTTGTAAGAGAATGGACGCGCCGGTCTAACAGGATTTCAGTGTAAGTAACTGCTGAGGTCTGCAAATAATTGCTGTCTGAGAAAAATCTGCGATAAAAATAAAATGAGCGGTCACACTTTTTGGCAGAGTTGGCCATAAATCATTTGAGTCCCTAAAATTAGCCCGTCTTGTCAGATACCGGTACGAACTGTAGAACAATTGCTCATGCCGTAGTTATATAATGGTTACGGTAGCCAAGCTACCTGCCTAAGGTCCATCAGACGTACACGTACAGTAGGCCCAACGTGCAGTAGGTACAGTAGGCCCAACGTGCAGTAGGTACAGTGGGCACTAGGTCTGTGGTAACTAACCCAGTATAAGCTGGCCCCGTGTTCTATTGAAACTCCGTACTACACTAGGCCAGCTCAGGGACACCACTTGTGGAGGCAATATTTTTTCATATTTAACGTGAATCCAATATCCTCACAAACATAATATTAAAAAACTTTAATTCATTCAGTCACTGACAGACAACTCACAACCTAAACCTCTGGGTCTAGAAGCATGAAATTTCACAAAAGTCCCTTATTTTACCAAGAATGGATTTTATAGGGGATGAAAGTTTGTGTAGAAGTTCGTCATTTTTGTCAATGGATTATCTTAACGGGCACACGGTTTGTTATACTGGGTGTTAGGGTAGACACCGTTATCCTTGAAACTAGTGGTTTGGTGTCATCTATAATATACTTTTTCTATGGGACCAAAAACATCAGCTGTTCCATACATTTTGTCGATTTAAGTGAACACAAATGTATGGAACAGCTGATTTTTTTTCGCGATTTCAATGTTGGTCCCATAGAAAAAGTATATTATAGATGACACCAAACCACTAGTTTCAAGGATAACGGTGTCTGCCCTAACACCCTGAATATATTACTTGCACCAGGTAACCAGGCATACATCCACAGTGCAGCATATTTTAAATTAGTTTCTGCAAACATAAAGCAATCATACGAGCTGACGTCTTGTGTAAATAAACAGGCGAGCATTTCATCTGTGTCGACTAGTCCCATATAAATTAATATTTCAATCACGGTATGTGTGTACCCAAGCTTTCTCTTGTACTCCGGTCTTTTCAATGATATTCCATTGTCCATTTTTAGACGAAACCTAAATGTATGCCTAGCTAAAGCGCACTGTTGGATTTTCAACTTTCTGCTCTGAGCCGATGGCAGAAAATCACTGGCGAGTTCTCGCCTAGTATTCGTTACAACGGCCATACGTATTCAAATTATAAAACTGTTATTCTTTGACAGTTGTATGAAGTAGCACACGACAAATTGACGTACGTTGTCAATTTACTTAACAATTAAATTCCCTGACTGAAAATGACTACGAAAGGTATTATAATTATAATGAAACTAACTCATTACATTTATATTAAAGTGTTCTACGAAATAAATAAATCCAGCTACCTCTTGTTTTCTCGGAAAACAAAGCACTATGATATTGCTTTTACACAAATCCCTTACAAACCCTTTTACGTAATATTTTATCGTGCACCGGATACTCAGTAAATACAGCTCACATACCTAATCCTACCAACAGGGGTTCGATTCCCTTCCGCACGTTCAAGGCCTGTAACGCGTATATTTATTCCGTTCTTAATAATAAATGCGAAACAAACTCTGTCTGTCTGTTACCTTTCACGTGTTAACGTCTGATCGGATTTCGATGAGTTTGGCACAGAGGTAGATCATGACCTGGATTTGGACATGAGGATACTTTTTATTCCGGTAGTACATTCCCGTGTGATAAATTCCGATCTCTATGTGAGCGAAGCCGCGGGCAAAAGCTAGTATCTATATAAATAGTATGAAACAAAGTCACTTTTCGTGTCTATCTGTTGGTTTGCATTGTTCTTTTAAACTACACAACGGATATTGTTGAAGCGGTTTCGAAAGGTTTATAATGTACATTAGTATTTAACTTAGATATAGCACAGAAATGTTGATATTTTTGCATCAGTAGATCGCACCCGAGCGAAGCAAGGGCGGGTCGCTAGCTAGGTAAATATATTACCTTAAAATATTACCTTTTATTTTGATCGAAAACTGTTTGGGAAGACATTAGAGGCTTTTTATTAAATTGAACAATACGTGGGTGGGTTTAGGGTATGGTCTTTATTTAGTGATTAGACGGGGTTTCCTTAAGTTTGTGTCTTCAAAAGATATTTTATCATATTTTGCCAAAGAGAAAAGGGACGTTATTTTTTGGAGGACATTGAACTATCTGCCTCGTCGGTCTAGTGTTCGCAAGAGCTACTGCTGAGCATGAGGTACTGAGTTCGATTCCAAGGACGGACAAAGTGTCATTGGATTTTGCTATCAGGAATTTCTCAGGAGCCAGGGGTCTGGATTTGTGCCCGGTTGAATTCAATAGGTTCGCCACATAATAGGTAATACGGGGCTGGTTTAATTCATATCACTTAGCAAACGCAACGCATTAAAGACCGTTCTGGGTAAAAAATAGTCACACGGACCTATTTCACGACCTTCAGATAAGTTCCCGTTGAATCATCTATCAGATCATATCACAAACAAGTACCTGTGCTATTTTTTAATCTTTCTAGCTGATACTGACTATTCCTAGGCGATGAAACAGGTCCTTATGCATGTTTTTACTAACTACACTAGGTTACCTAAATAAAAGCACTCCGTTGTATTTTCAACGTTCTGCTCAGCGACGAGAGTTGAACATCTAACAGCAATATTATAAGTAGGCGTTTATTTACATGTTTCCTAATGTTAGTGAAAACGGCCTTAGAAGTTCAAATTAACTTTCGAACTATTTTAGCTTTTGAGAACAAAATATTCATCCTTCGAGCCACAGAACGATTGAGTACAGACATAGGAACCGCAATATACAGAACAATGAACCGACAACTCGCTGTGAATGACCTTGAATGGTGCCGGATGTGTAGTTGAACGACTCGCCGGACCGGACGTGATGGCTTGTACGTCACGTCCGGTGCGGTCCGGGCCGGGGCGGTGCGTTGTGTGAGGTGACAGATGATGAAACTTTAATTAGATGTGGTTTATAAACTAATAGCTATTGTCCGCGACTTTGTCTGCGATCCAGGATGAAAAGTAACCATCCTTCTCGAAGGTCTACTCATGTGCCAAATTTCATTGTAATCCGTTCAGACGTTATTAACGTGAAACCGTAAAAAAAAAGCTCTCGTCCGCATTTTTAATATTAGTTAGGATTGATGTTATACGAGGAGGTTTGTGTCTTGTATTTTAGTTTTTGTTGAACTTAGCTTTACTTATTTGATTTTATAGCATTTGTTTTTAGTCTTAAATGTAAATTATCCACAAGAAAATGTCTAAATAATTGTAAAAATCGAATTAAATTAAATGACATGTTACTTATAAACTTCTTTTTGAATTTTAATGTGGTTTACTCTAAGCTAATACCCAAACTTTTTTGTAGATATATAATAATATGTAGATAGTTATGCTCAGAATGTTTTTGGAGTCAAACTAGATTTATTCTAATAGTTACTAATATTCGCAAAGGTACTTGGTTAGATTCTCAGTTAGGTAAAATGTATGTATGTAAGTTGTAAATACATATATTCCTTTCGAAAGGTCGTGTTTTATTGTAACAACTTTTAATATCAAAACATCATAAAGTTTGACCTCCGGTTTGACTCACACCACTATTAGTAAACAGAGTGTATTTATTCTATTAATAAACCAACGAACAGCAATCATAATATTATTGATTGAACTAACGGCAGCGCTTTGATTATTCAACGTGACAAATAGAGCGTGAACTATTAAACGAGCGGGTAACTGAATTTCATGAATGATTTTGTAGAAAAACATATTTTTATTTTGTTTTCAGTAACCAGTACAGTATTTCACCAATTAAATTGAACGCGGGTGTACTGGGGGTTTAAAACGGTTACTTTAGCAGAATCATATTACGAAAATATTATGAATCATCGTAAAGTGTCACAAACTGACAATTCATAATATGATCTGTGTGTAATTCTTATTACGAAATAATTCATCTGTTTGACAGTTTTCTATGGAGATTCGTAAAATGTTCCACAAATTATGAATTGCTTTTATGTCAAATTAGAGGAATAGCTAATGACAGCTGGGATTCAGGAAATGAACTGCTTTTAGAGGAATTGTTAATGTGGCCGATTTAGGCCCCCTGATCTGTAGATGTAGATGTACTGAGCTTCATTGGTGAAATTCGCCCTTAGTCAGACTAAAACCTGAAGGCAAAACAGGTAAGAAAAGTTAAGAAAGAGATTCGTAGATCTAGCGTAGCACTTTCGTAGCGGCGTAGCACTTTCGTAGCGGCGTAGCGCTTTCGTAGCGGCGAAGCACTTTCGCAGCGGCGTAGTACTTTCGTAGCAGCGTAGCACTTTCGTAGCGGCGTAGCGCTCGTAGCAAATGCGTAGCACGGGCGTAGTCAATACAAAAGACATTTGGTTGAGTTTATTTTAGCTTAAATATTGTGGAATTATTAATATAACTATCTTCTGCACGCGACTTCCTTCGCGTGAAATTTCTTGTTTTAATATAAACTATCCTATGACACTCGGCAATATAGCTTCACATTTAGTGAAAGAATTTTCGAAATCGGATCAGCAGTCCCTACATACAAACTCACAAATACCTCTTTATTTTCTTTAATAGTGTGTAAAATAAAAAGAGTACCTATTGTATTTATCTGTATTATTAATAGTGTGATTATTAAAAAAAATCTCTCGTGACCGTTACAGAGTATAACTTATGGCTAATATTAATATGGAAAATTAATAACCAAGGTGATTGCATATTATGTATTAAATAAATGCCTGTAATGTGCTAGCACGCAGAAAACGGTTGTCGACAGAAATAACTATGCAATGGCGGCAGAACTTATCCAAGCAAGGCTCTCTCACGAAACCAAATAAAACTGCCAATCTGCCTGCCTTTTCCCAACTATGCTGGGTTCGGCTTCCAGTCTAACCAGATGCAGCTGGTTTCAGTATTTTAGATGGAGCGACTGCCTATCTCACCTCCACAACCTATCTGGGTAATACGATACCCCTTCTGACTACCTGTAACGACTGTCAAGATCTACGCTTCTTTCCTCAAAGGACCATTTCAGACTCTAATCTACATAGTCCTCATATGGCCTGACCAAGATTATGTCTGGACATTAAAAGAGACTGCGACCTCTGAGTTTGTTTCGGCCTTTCTTCTCAGAGTAGTCAGATAGGAAACGCCGAACTCATCTAGCTTATTTTCTTTTTTTATATAACGTATACAAGTGATTCCGATATCCTATTTACAGAATAAACAATCCCACCAAAAACATATTTATGTAAAATGTTGCCAAGACGAGACAAAAAGTTATCAGATCTCATGTAGAGCCAAGCTTCTAACTCTACACGCCCTAACTCTACAAGGCTTAACTTCACAAACTCTACACTTTTGTCAAAATATGTGGCTTGGCCGTTTCGCTGCCGTCACAGGGCGTAAGGTAAAACATGTATTTACTGTTCATTACTTTCCTGTAAGACAATAGTTAATTATTCATTCATTTAGTTAATTATTTCTCCTGTAGATGCGATCGGGCCGGAAACTGCCGGAGAAAGACAATAATTTTTAGTTTGTTCATTGTTTCTTTCTTTTTTTGTGTTGTATTTCTTGCACATCAGGGGTGTCTTTTTTCATAGCCCACTCTCTTTATTCGTATAATATAAGTATACTAATGTAGTATATTATGAAATCTAACGAAAGCCCCATGTACACTCTTATCCCCTAATTTAAGGGGTTGAGAGGTGATTTTAAAAAAAGCCTAAGACACGTATTTTTTATTTGTAATAAGAAATCACAGACTTCTTATTAAGTGTACTTGCATAATTTTCAGATCTCTAGCATAAAATTAGGTTTAAGTATATTGGAAAACCCATACAAACTTCCATCCCCTAATTTACAGGGTGGGATAGATAGATAGATAGAATACTCTGGGAGGTGATTTACTAAAAATCCTGAAATACGTATTTTATTATTTATATCAATTTTGATACCTCTAGTATTAAAATTTGCGGAAGTCTCATACAAACTTCCATCCCCTAGTTTAAGGGGTTGGGGGTAAAAGTTCCAAGTTTTAGAATTTTTTTGTTGTTTGTGTACTAATACTAGCATACATACCAAATTTCAGCTTTCTAGGACTTCAGGAAGTACCCTAAGAATATTGATGATCATCAGTGAGTGAGTGAGGGAGTCAGTGACGAAATCGGGGTTTTTTAGATATCAATAAAATCGAAAGTATAAAAGCTTTGCAATTGAAACTTTCTACGTTTAATAAGTCCACTATTAATTGATATCATAATCCCGAGAATTTTGTTTATCTGTATAATCCAAACCCAAGTTATTAGGATTCAAAAAAACGACGAAGCGTTTCGAGAAAAGGTAGGTAGTGTCCTCCTTGCGCTTCGCGTGGCTCGTCTTGGCGAGGGCACTCCCGTGCCACCAGATTTCATTTCATTTAATTACGAATGATAGGCGACCAATTGCTTTACGTGCTTTCCGTGGCTCTGAAGGGTCTCGATATGTAAAGGCTGGTCAACCACGAGCCTACCGCAGTAAGCAAAGCCTAAGCTTCGATCGACCCGTGCAGCTGTTATGATCTAGTCACGTGCTTCTCCACCAAATAAAGCCACAATGGACGTCAAAATTTCTAAAATAAGTTACAAATAACAATGTATTTACCTTTCTTAGCTCCACAATCCATAACATGATTGTTAGCTCACCTCTCAAGGAATAGTAATTGTATGTAAAGTGGAAGAAACCCCGCACTTAGTGGGCTACAGTGTGTGACCGACGTATTGACCCACAGGACGGGTATAAATATACCAGGATCGATACCGCGTCCGTAGGATACAATGTTAGCAACGCGGTGGTACTTGTTTTGATTTATACGTGGAATGTGAGTAGCTCGTGACTAAATAATAACAGCCGCACGGATCGGTCGAAGGTAAAGCTACGCTTGCCGCGGTCGGCTCGTGGATAGGTGACCATCCATTATCGAGACCCCTCCCTGCCTCGGAAAGCACGTTAAGCCATTTTGGCTTTTCGGCTTTCATTTGTAGATCATTGACAAAACAGAAGAAGAGTATCATTGAGAACTGGAGAAGAAAAAAGTAGATGCTCTAGAAATGAGGTGCTCGAGAAGATGGCTTCGTATCTCTTGGACGGAATTCCGCAAAAACGTCTCCATATACCAAACACTTGGCACCAAACAGCGTCTATCAGCAGTAGTAGTACAGTCTCGAATACAGAAGTTCTTTGGCCATGTCTCCAGGCGGAATAATGACTCCAAAGAGCGTCTAGTGATGCAGGGCAGAGCGGAAGTTAATAGACCACGTTAGGTCATCGATGAGGTGGACCAATTTAATTAAATCCGCGGTTGGAGGTCCTATTGAATGTACCAAACTGTCATCTAACAACCAGATGAACAGAGATCGTGAGGCGAACAACGACTACACCAGCAATTGGATAATATTCACAGTGGGCAAGACCGCTCTGTCAACAGCGAAGCGAAAAAGAAGGAGAAATAAGGTAGAACTTACTATGCCATTCTTATTAAAGTTTTCACACATTAAAATATTCCACCCCTTGCATTACGAAGTTCCGACAATACGCTAACATTGCCGCTCGCCCTTATTACCATGTAGACACGGCTTACAAGCTTCCCTTACTTTGTTAGCACACTGCACCAACTTATTAAGTTGTAAACTTGGGATGTGTTACATTGTATCTTGATTCATGGGTCTTATTAACTGACAACTATGTAAGTTGAGGTGCTTGCAGTACCTAACTTTACGTTATAGGTTACGTGTTTGAATGCTTTTGCATCCATCTTTTATGTCATAAACTTTGATTCTTAAAACGTTGGTATAGTGTTCGGAAACGACTGCTGAGTACTTATAGGGTCTAGGGTTCGATCCTCGGGTCAGGCAAAATGTATCTGTATCTTTCCATTAGGAATCTAGAGCTAACTGGACAGACTGGCTCTCCATTACATGGGACTAATTAAAACTGGAAAACATGTAAATGAAAAGGAAAAACTTATATATTGGAATATCAATATTTTGTGGGGAACTATAATACACCTCTGCTGAACCCTTTGGGGGACAGGTGATGTTAATTTTATGTTATTTTATCAATATTTTACCTGGTGTGCCAGGACCAACCTCATCTAGTTTTTAAATCACCATTATTGTGTAAAAGTGCTTACAGACCTACTTACAGAAATAAAATCATCATAATATCATAACCTCTTGAAGAAAATGATAATTATGTATAAATGTATATTTTAGGGTCCGCAGTTCCCAGTCATACCTACTGTAAAACTAAGATAAGGTTACCTCACGTCTAGATTTATTATGCTTCGTATTTTCGTACACTTTTAACTCGACCCGACAAAAATCACAAGACATTCCTTACTTATTCATACGGTTACTTTGTATTTTGCTTTCTAAAGCGACTTTTTCATTTTTACTGAGACCACAGAGCATCATATATTCAAAAATATAAAGACACGGTTGAGTATTAAGCACTGGCGGACAAGATGGCATTTAACAATAACATAGATTGTTAATCCTAGTCATTTAAATCACAACAGTAGGAATTTGTCTTCTATTTTAATTAATAATTATAATGTTGTAAGGCAAATAAGCCTATTGTATGCTAAACGGCCTATCTGATGGTAGATAATAATTATCATCGCCAAATATGGACATCTGCATACCAGAGGCATCTCAAATGCGGCACTGACTCTTAGACAAAGCTGAAATATCTCGTATCTGAAAACGGTTCTTATTTATTTATTTAACAATTTATGTACACACAATAATAAACAGACAAGAAGAAAAGAACAGAAAAAAAAACGTACAAAGGTGATACTTATTAGAAATCTCTAAAGAAATCTCTTCCAGAACACCTGCGATCTTACCTTTCAAACTGGAATAGAGCAACGCTGCTTGGCGGGAGGAAAAGGGGAAGGGGAGAATGTTGTAGTACTTCTTCGAATTTGAGCGTGATCGAATCCTATTTCAAAGAAAAAAAATCAATGTAATTTCAATTTTCGGTACATTTCGTTTCATTGTCACCCGCCAATTAACTCGAATCTCTTCGATCACTAGGACGTTCGATTATTCACGTTATCTAGGCTACCTAGGGTACCTATGTCAGGTCTGTAATCTAGATTGATAGATGTGCCCCTACATCGGCTTATCGGTAAGACAGATATTCTGTTCCGTGCCTGAATCAATCAATCAACTCTGCCTATAGCAGTGTAGTGCAGGATGTTCTAATCACCAGATAGATTGGTGATCGTATTGTTTAGTGATGATTCTCATCCTCTTGACATAAGAAGAATCTTAAGACACAAACGAGAAATGCTTCTAACCCCGGGTAAAGGGAAAGACACAAGTTGTGATACTTGTTTTGACGATGAGTATTTTATAAGACTTGTCTAAAACATGAATCATAATTGTATTGACGATGTTTAAGACATGTCTTGTTTTATATTTTGTTCTCCTTTTTTGACAAGTTTTATACTTATTATTTTGTAAACAACTAGTCTTTGCAACTTGTTTTAGGCGTAAACGATATGTAAAAACAGTAGACACAACTTGTAGAATACATTTTATGGTACAGACAAGTGGGTTTACATGCCCACGTAAGGGCATGTAAAGGTGCACGTCACTCGTCCTGAGGCCCTAGATAAAGTGACATTCTACCAGCGATAACGATGATGGAAAAGGCAAAAATGTATGGAACTGACATAAGCTATCGAAAAGCTTATGTCAATCCTGTTGAAAGTCGTTGTAAAAATACGAAACGCTTTCGAAGCGATTGTCACTTGTCTAGGTTACAAATGCGGCGCGTTATTTATTCGACTTTCGCACTTAACTGAATTCTTAGAACTTCTGTAAGGACCTAAACTTTTAATTAATACGAAACAACACTAAACAAAATAGAAATCTTTGTAACTTGAAAATATGTCAAAGCAATGTTGCAAATCGTCGATTCCTCACTATTTGAAAAGGCAGCGCTACATTTTGCTTCCTCAGATATTTCCTGTGTAGCTTACCTACAATTTTGCTGACAATACATTGGAAAGTATTGCTGGGTTTATATTTCGTTCAGGAACGGATCAAAACTGCTGATTCAATGCAATGCATTTCTCTAGCATCTATAAGTACTTAGTGAACAAAGGCGTATTTACAAATCTATACGTCATTATTATAAATTAAAGTCGCATTTCGTGTTTGTCTGTAAGACCGCGTTGTTCTTCTAAACCACGCAACAGATTTTGATGAGGTTTATACCATCGTTTAGAGAGTTTATTCCGGAAGGTTTATGTGTATAATACATTAATATTAAAATTACATATAACTAAGAAATCTCGATGTTTTGTCAAGTCGTAAAAACCGTGCGACGTAGGAGCGGGTCGCTAGTTATACATATATAAACCAATTTTTATTTCTTTTTTTGAACCTGATTCTATATCTGCATAAAACATACAGGAAATGAGAGACATTGTAAGATGTAGCCTTCGTATCCCAATTTCATCAGTAAAAGAGCAGATACAATAAAATTTAACTCTAGGTACACATTACACAATATATCCAACATTCTACAACCAACTCCCAATCGAGTACATTTCCAATAAGCAGTATATTATTCTTTTATCCTCAACATTATTCCTTTTGAGTCCCAAATCACTTTATAGTCGACCTAACCGTACGCACGACATATCAAGCTATACATTTCCAGTATCAGCTGACCTCCCATTGTTCTCATTGTTTCTCCCATTGCTTCTGCCAACTGTATCGTTACGCGTAAATTAACGCGTTCAATAAGTCATCACGCAGTTGGTTCCAATTTTTTATGAGTTGTGTAATGAACTACTTTAATGACGTTAGCGATAATTCGGGGGGCGGTTTTTATAGACAAAGGAAAGGGTTTTAGCACGTTAAATAACGCATCAAACCGCCTTGGCTAACTAGCGCTGTCTCATACTTTATACGCCTCACGCGCCGAGTAAGGACTGCAAAGTACCGCAGCTGTTTTTATCTTCATATTTTGAAAGTGGTTAACGCACTAACTTAATAACAATAACTTTTGGAACTGAACCACGTTCATATAGCCAATCGTTTAACGGGTGTGTTTTTCACGCCATGGCTCTGCAGATATAGCAAAGCCTTATGGAAAGCCTACACAATGCGAGGTCAGCTTAAACTGGAAAAGTATAACTTGATATACCGTCGTGTGTACTTGTAAAAGATTTTGTTCGTGTATTGAGTCTGAATCTTTGACATAATCCGGTTTAGAGACTGCTAGTAGAGGGGAGTTGTGTCGTAAAAATGGGATCTTTGTTGTAAGCTTTGTACCTATAATGGGTTTGGCTAGGATTTGTGAAGGTCATGTTTTTGTACATGCTGAGTAGATCAACTGCCCGTAACTAGGAAGACCATAATAGTTTTTTAGGATTCCGTACCCAAAGGGTAAAACGGGACCCTATTACTAAGGCTCCGCTGACTGCCTTTCTGTCTGTCTGTCCGTCTGTCTGTCACTAGGCTGTATCTCATGAACCGTGACAGTAAGACAGTTGAAATTTTCATAGATGATGTATTTTTGTTGCCGCTATAACAACAAATTATAAATATTTAAGGGGGCTCCCATACAACAGACATGATTGTTTTGTTGTTTTATAGATAATGGTACGGAACCCTTCGTGCGCGAGTCCGACTGGCACTTGGTTTTTTTTAATTAATATTATTTACTGCAGTCATTTAAAATTATGCGCTTCTGTTTTGGTATTCCATCAGATTTATCAATTATTCATGAATGCAGGGAAAAAACAGTATTCCAGAAACTTTTCAATTGAGTAAAACGCCGTTAAAGTATCAACGTATAAAATTAAAGTCAGTACACCGGCTACACCGTCATAATTTCTTAGAATCTAAATTCGTCGCCATTCGTCCAAACTCGTCCGAACTCGTCTGAATTCGTCCGGATCTAGTCGTAAAAGTTTTTACGAGCGCCACGACAGCTGCAATTACTTTGTGGTATTTGATTCAGAGTATTTCCGCAAAACATGACATCTACATAGTATCTTAGAAGGTAAGGTAAGGTAAGCTTGGGGTAAAATAAATTGTGGGACTCTGGGGATTGATTCACGATTGAACTACAGCTGAAAAATTATATGACAACGCAACGGTGCGATTTAAAAGAATAAGTAGCGACAAAAATTTAAAAGAGTATCCTTTGGCGGTTTGGTAAAGTTGAGAGGATGAGTAAAGGCGACTAACAATAGTTATTTACATACGAGTATTCTATTCTATTCTTTACAAGGCAGGTGTAAGTGGAAACGCTGGGAGGGAACGCCCTAGAAGGACAATTAGGACCTTATTGGTGATGTTCGTCAGAAAGGTCAGGTGAGTAGTACTCGCAACCGGCGCGCGTGTATGACCAGAGGCCCTAGACAAAGTGTCATTCTATCAGCGATAGCAATGATGGAGAAGTCAAAAATGTATAGAACTGACATAAGCTATCGAAAAGCTAATGTCAATTCTGTTGAAAGTCGTTGTAGAAATACGAAACGCTTTCGAAGCGATTGTCACTTGTCTAGGCCCTCAGATGTATGAACGTAAACGAAGCAAATGGAGTATATTTTTAAGGATCGTAGCAGATGGCGTTCTGTAGTTTATGCCTACCCCCATGGGAAGAAGGCGTGAGTTTATTGGTTGTTCTAAAGTGGTGGTTGAATCACCAATCTAATCACATTTGAGATGGTTCTTACCCAGAAGTGATAGCAGTCGTCCCATCAAGAATGTACGTATAAAAACTTTACGTATAAAAATATATTGTGATAACGTCGTACAGATTTAGATTTATTTTGCTAATATTTTTGTATATCGTGATAAAAAGTGACTTTTCTAAACTCACTACCATATTGTGGTATTACTAATACTATTGTTTGTGTTTTTCGAAGTTGCTTGTTGATGTTTATTTATTTAAACTTCTCGCACACAATAAGGTACAAAGGCGGACTTAATGCCTCAGGCATCCTCTACCAGTCATCCAAGGGTGGTGAAGGGATAACATGTTGATGTGATGAAGTACCTATGTTCTACAATAAATTAATTTGAATTTGAATTTGAATTTGAATGTGATGCTGATAGCTTTGGTCTTTAAGAAAAACTTACAAAGTAGTACCTACGGATTGCTGATTTTATGGGAAGTTGGTAAATTCAATCTTACCTGGTTCGGACTGCTTTTGGTCTTATAATTTTATGTGAATATCGGAAAAAATATGAATTCAGTAGGTGCGGAATATTTAGAACTCTGATTTCTATGGGAAGTACTCACAGGAAATCTTTTATTGACTCTGAGGTTTATAGTGAAATAAAAGTATTTTTATGACTATTGGTAAAACAATTATTTTGGTCGGATTTGTAAGACAGAAATATTTTCTTTTTATGCTTATGTCAGTCACATACAATATTTGACTTTTCCATCATATCGCTAATAGAATGCCACATTTACTGGGCTTCTGATTTGATCAATTGAGGTAGAGAGCTTGTCAACTCAACTTAAACCTATCTTAAGGTTAAAGTCCTACAAGGTGGACCGAGGATCTTGTGAAGGCCGCAAGAATTTACTGGATGCGAGAAGTACAGAACCGGTCGAAGTGGCGGTGCTAGGGGGAGGCCTATATTCATCAGTCTTTCGGCTGAAATGATGATGGAGGTGAAAGACCGCAAAATTCAACATTATTTGCATAAAACGGAAGACATTAATTCCGCGGGCTACCTTGAAGGAACCACCTTAAGTAATGATGAAGTAGAGTTTAACAAGTCCTCTGCTTCAAATTCTCAAATCAGAAGCCGGTTTTTAAGCCTGATTTACACGATGCCATTTTTTGCCAGTGGCATGCAATAAGTAGAAGTAAAAGTAGAAGTTGCACCGTGTAAACAGTGTTTAGAAGATGCAATTCATTTGTTGCTTCAATTTTATTAACCGACTTCTTGAAAAAGGAGGAGGTTCTATGTTCGTCTGTATGTTTTTTTTTTTTGTGTATGTTTTTCGATATTTTCTTCAATTGTGAACCGATTTAAAAAATTCTTTTTTAGTTCGAAAAGGTATACTCCCTCCCGAGGAGGCGTAGTTTTTGACGTATTTTTCCTACTTAGTCTATGTAGATGATATATTATTTGACTCCGTCACTGTTTTATACATAGCAGGTAGTGGTATTCGAATTTGTGTGGGGTAGGTACCACAAACAAAAAGAGAAAAATAAAAACATTTTACAAAAAAAAAAACAACCGACTTCCAAAACAAACACAAAAAGAGTGAAAAATCACTTTAATTTCGGTAGTCGGTGGCAAAAAACGAAAATTAAAAAGCAAAGACACCGCCACACAAGCAAGAAAATAGCATCGTGTAAATAATGCCCTAGTCTATGCCCTCTGGTTAAGGTTTCCGTTTTGTTACCTAAGGGAAAACAAAAGAATATTGTGAAAGATTTATTGATACAAAATGGATGACGTTGTGATTGGGGCTCCATGCTGATCCCAGATGACATATTGCTTATTGACTGCCAACAGGCATAACCAAGGAGAAGGATTTTATTGTCACCGTTAAGGTTTCCTTTTTGTGTTAACCTAAGAAATCGGATAACATGGTAATAGTAGGTTAACAGTAAGTTATTTTTACGCAAAAAAAATGTTATGATAACACAAACAACCGACTTCCAAAAAAAAAAAGTGAAAAATAACTTTAATTTCGGAAGTCGGTGTCTGCTTTTCAATCTCCGTTTTTTGCCACCGACTTCCGAAATTAAAGTTATTTTTCACTTTTTAGTTGTGGTACCTACCCCACACAAAGCCGAATACCACTACCTGCTATGTAAATAACAGTGAAGGAGTCAAACAGGATATCGTCTAGATAAACTAAGTGGGAAAAATACGTAATATTGAAGCTAACTCAAAAATTACGCAAGCAAAGTTAATAAAATTTATATGGGACCACCTCGGAAGCATGACCTACCAAACAAAAAAAGAATCATCAAAATCGATTCATAATTGGCGGAGTAATCACGTTACAAACATAAAAAAAAAAAACATACAGATGAATTGAGAACCTCCTCCTTTTTGAAGAAGTCGGTTAAAAACAAGCAATAAGCTTGTTTTAATCGTGTAGTACTGGTTTTTTGATCGAGACAATTGATTCCACTTTATTTTATAACTAGTTTCTGCCCGCGACTTCATACGCGTGATTTTTTTTGTTCTCCCGACCCGGCATCGACCGCCCGCCATAATACTTCGTTTTCGTTTAGCGAGACTTTTTTTTTTTGCTCGGCTCCTATAGGTCGTTACTTGATGGTTAATAGCCTATAACCTTCACAAGAACTGGGCTATTAAATGCGACTAGATAATCCGACTTCCACTAGCGCCTTCAAACAAACAAACAAACAAATTCTTCAACTTATTATATATTATAGATATAGATGTTAGTTCAAGGCAGATTTAATTACGATTTCGTATAAAAATCGGTTGAAGTATGTACCTATAAGAAAACTTAAAGCAATCGGTGGCAAATGCTGAATTTAATTACGATACGCAAAACAAGAACGAAAATCCACTCTAAAACCGAAAACCTATTAATATTTAAAGCAAACGCAATCATAACTTCAACGATTTTAGTAATAAATTATTCTAAGACGTCGTTAAACCAACCGCGAATCAATTCGAATTACAATCAGCCGACTAGTTATCGAAAGTAATTAAATACACAATGAGTCGGTGCGATTAGTCGCAAGTATGTAACTAATCGATAATGTTTGAGATGTTCTGTCGCGGGCGTTTGAAGGAATTTGAACAGCGCACAGCATTACTGTGTTACACATTACACAGCATTACATTGTCGTGTCTGATAACTGGAGTTAGAACGTTAGGGAAAAATAGGACACGTAAGTTAGACTCTTTAAAAGTGAAGTAAAGTGTATGTTTTTTATTGTAAGTTTTAATTTAAAGTCAGTCCAAGTTAAACTAACTCTTAATTAACAGGTCACGAGTGTCTTACGTGACCTCAGGTGAAACTTACGTGACCACGGATGACATTCACGTGACCACAGGTGTCACTCACATCTCCACAAGAAGACTACAGTAATTGACACTCACTCGAGACTTGGGAATTATTCACTAATCCAGAGTCGTGAAAAACTTTGCAGTGCCAAATTACATTTTGTTTTCTTTTTCTCATTTTGTATCATCAGATGAGCAAAAATAAAGTTATTTTTTTATTCAACAATAATGGAAACGCGTTCCTAAGCTAAGCTTACCCTTTACTAAGCCATGTGTCTTAGTTGTAAGACAAAGTAGGTACACATCGGCCGGTCCTTTACAACTTAATAGAGCATGTTGTATGTTAATAGGGCCATTGAGAGGGGAACGGTTGTGGTCGACGGGACGAAAGGACATGGGGAGGTGAGAAAATGAGTTCTTAGTGGGTTAGCATTAGTACGTATGTGTGTGAGAGATAATTATGGTTAGTAGGAAAAAAGGCACAGCAAAGGAACGATATCTTAATGTATAAAAACTTTTTACAAAAAAAAAACAACCGACTTCCAAAAAAACACAAAAAAGTCAAGAATAGCTTTAATTTCGGAAGTCGGTGTCTTTGCTTTTCAGTTTTTATTTTTCACTTTTTAGTTTTGGTACCTAATACCTACCTACCTTTTATGTAAATAACAGTGACGGAGTAAAATAGAACATCGTCTACATAAACTAAGTCGGAAAAAATACGTAATATTGAAGCTAACTCAAAAACTACGCAAGCAAAGTTAATTACATTTATATGGGACCATCTCTGAAGCATGACCTACCAAACAAAAAAAGAATCATCAAAATCGATCCATATTTGGCGGAGTAATCGCATAACATAAATACAAAAAAAAAACATACAGTCGAACTGAGAACCTCCTTTTTGAAGAAGTCGGTTAAAAATGAACGACTCATCCCTGTTTCGCACAGTTTTTACGACTGGACAAAACATCAAGATTTCTTTGTTATAAGTACCTAAGTTTTTTTTTTTTTAACCCTGCGGAATAAATTGAATCCAAATGATGGTCTTCATTATTTTTCGTGTGGTTAGTGACTAACCTGCTGTCAGAATGCCTCTGACTTGGCTTTATATTCTATCTGCCCTTACATGAATGAGTTAATGTCAACATAATAACGCACAGTGGCTTGAACATATTAACTTTGAACCTTCGTTTACCACACAAAGTCTGTTCAATATATTTCAATGTCATATTATGTAAAGACTTCATAATGTAGTGGCATGTAAAATGAGTAACTTTGGTAAGTCAACGGCGAGAGGATTTTTGATCATCCTCGAGTTATTAATTATTGTGCCATTTAAGTTTTTATTATTTATTTTCTTTATTTCATTTTCCATACGCATCTACATATTTTTATTATAAAAAAAAACATAAACATATATAAAAAGTATTTATTATTACTACCTATGTAAGTAAATTAATATCTACTAAAGTGGTACCTAATAAAAGGAAATAATAGGTTTCCGTGGAATTACAAGCACCTGGGACAGTTTATTTGTCTCTAGGCTTTTAAAGCTAACAATATTTATTAATTTCTATTGCGTGAAATGGACATTATCAATTGCTAATTGTTGGCCAAGATTACTTAAAATACCAATAAACTGGTCCATGTTTCAATAAATAGGTATACCTACTAATAAAAGTAGGTAATATTTAAATGGGGTATATTAAATGACCCTCCACCAGAGACGCAGAGGCAGGGAGACGCCTCACCTACCGCTGCCAGAGGCGGCATTTGTCACAAAACAACACTTTCCATACAAACTAAACGTGTCACCGTTTACTCACATTGCGACACGAATGACGTAGAGAAACTGACAGATTACAATGGCGGACGTAAGAAAAGTGATGCGCTCAACACACTTTCGGCGTCACGAATAAGAATAGTACTGCTGTCTCTAGATACTGCCGGCGCGGGGCGGCGCGGCGGATCCACTCCATGGTTGCATCATTGCACCCAGTGAAAACAGTGCTACTTTTTCACCAATAGAGCTTTTCGCTTATCTTCGTTGCTTAGCATCAGGTGAACTATAAAGTCGAAAATAAATATCTACTGCCGACAATTGAATGAACGACACACTACAAAATGTTCTTTTAAATAAAATATAAAATTGAAACAATGAATCGTATAGCTCGCAGTGTTCGCCCCGAGCTGTCGGAGCTGCTCGCAGTAAGTTAAACTTTGTGCCAACAGAACAGAGCATTAGATTAGTTTGTTGCGCGTTCAATTAGTTAGTTAGTTGAGCTGGAACTTAAATGATTTTGTAGATTGAAAAGTTTGTTTTAGATTGTGGATTAATAGATTTTATTGAATACAAAAGAAGAAAGGTATCCAGTTTTCTAATGTTTATTTCAAAGGGTCTCGGAATATGAAAGGAAGTTTTAGTTATAATTATGGTATAGAAGTGACCCAAACTTTTCCATATTAACAATTTAATGGGGTTGGCGCAGCTATTTTTCTTTCATACAGCTATCGGCTGTTATCCCAGCACGCATTGTATTTCTCATAGTCCATCCATAATTTCTTTGGTCTTCCATCATTTCTACTCTTAAAGCTGTCCATAATAATACCTACTCAAAACTTTCAAATACACTTACAATTTCGATCACTTTATAAAAGACTAGGTTCCGCCAGCGGCTTCGAGCGCGTGATATCTTTATACATTAAAGTTTATATTACTCAGTGGTAATAGAGTTCTACCGGTAAAAGTATTTTTTTAATCGGTCCAGTAGTTTTGAATTTATTCATTACAAACAAAAATACAAATGTTTTCTCTTTATAAAATTAATTGTAGACATATCATACATAAATTACTTCTTCCACGATATCCTCACTCCCCCCCCCCCTCTTCTCCCCAATACTGGGGGGTGTTCTTTCAATTAGAGCCACTGACTTATACCCGTCGAGCAGGATGGCCGCGCTAAGGATAGTACAATTACCATGGAAAGATAAGAAAGATTTATTTGTTATTAACACCGGCTTTGTTAAAGTAAATGTTTATGGACCTTTTGAGTATCTTTATTGTCAACGGCAAATTAATGTCGAATCAACCAGTTATAAAGTTGTATGATAAAATTATGAAAATGAAGGTCTTATTGCGAGTGGTAGCTAAAAGATTGTCATCTGTGCTGAGGGTCACGATTCGATTCCCGCAAATATTTGTATACATGACGACCTACGATACGGAAAAAATTTGGCGAGACGACTTAATTAAAATCAGGGCCAACTTAATAAAAACCTTTGAAATACACAAAAGAAGTTTATGGTCATAGTGTCTATTGCCTAGTAGCATAAGCATAATCAGCCTATAATGTTCCCACAGCTGGGACACAGGCCTCCTCTCTGTGAGAGGGAGTGGGCCGTAATCTACCACGCGGGCCCAGTGCGGGTTGGTAGATGTCACATGTCTTCGAATGTTTGGTTCTAGGACATGCCGGTTTCCTCACGATGTTTTCCTTTACCGTTTTGAGAGCAGTGGCGATGAAATAATTTACACAAAGTAAAGTGTCTGTCAGGGTTCGAACCTACGACCTACAACTCGTAAGTCGTAGCCGTTACCACTGGGCCACCACTGCATTGCCTAGTAAAATAGGCTCAATTATTCACATTGAAAATTAACCCAATAATGATCCCACATTGCTAACTACAAAAAAATTGTTGCCACTTACGGACTAATACCAACATACTACTTACCCGCGAATTGACATAATTTACAACCACATATCACTACAACCCCCATTAATAAAACTAGTCCGAAATTAGGACAGGGTGGCAATTAATCGTTAGATCCCCCTTCTCCCCCCTCTCGATGGATTTATGGCACAGGGGGGGGTCTCGTTAAGGGACGTACCTTTGTCCTTGAGCGGGTTGTATATGATAGCCGGTGGGTCGCGGGTTATCTGATAGGTTATGGGGTCAGTATATCCGGAATAGTAGAAGGTAGGAACGGATTTTGTTGTCCTGGGTTAGGGGTCTGTTGGGTCAGGGGTTAGTTGTGTCACCGTCACGTGGTCAGGTACGGGTATTGGTGTTATTTTTTGGGGTTAGGGCTTAGTGTTAAAGGTCAAAGTTAAGGGGGGTCGTTTTTAAAGAGCTTTATCAGATTATTTAGGATGGCAACAGGAAGTTTTAGCTTTAAGGGTAATTCTAGTAATGCAAGTGTTATCACTGATGAGCAGTTGACTGTGCAATGTTGATGCCGATTCACAAAGCAAAGTTGTGACATTACATCGATAGGCAAAATAGGTAGTCAGAGGTACATCCACATTTTGCTAGTTACGTTTAAGTAAGTAAGTTTAAGTGGTATCAACCTATTATCATTAACCAGGCACAGACCTGGACACCGGGCAGCTACTGAGAATTTCAAATCAAAGTTGCAACGACAATTACAATGTTTTTCCCACTTACAGACAAACGTAAGTGTATTTATTTATTAATATCCACCAGTATTTTAGCTTCACTCACAGAATAACTTAAATATTCAGCTTCAGAGGAACTTTAAGTGCTTTCTTAGTGTCAAAGGTTCGCACTACAGTGACTGAAGTGCAGTGAGATTAAAATTGTGTTAAAAAGTCCTTTATGTTGGAAAAACATGGCCTGGAAAAGTTTTATACCTAAGCCTGGACTGGCTTAGACTTTTGATTATTTTTTATCGACTTGACCTACACGTTTTCAATTCGACGCTTTTGACTTTTTAAAGCTGTTGAAGTTCAATTTTCCGCGGTTTTTGTAGATCAAAAGTCTTTAATTAAAATGGATAAGTCGGCCGAAGTTTGGCACTTTTGAACTGTTAAAGAGTCGGTCAGAGTCAGAAAGTTGAAGCTATGTAGTTGAATAAAACGTAGATCTCTATGGAGAAGAACGGACAAGAAACTCCAAGGACACTCTTTTAAATCAAAATAACAATTCATGTTGCTTCTTGTGTGAGAACAATTAAGTATGAGATTGAAGAGGTCTATATATATATAAATATTTATTTAATCAAATAGACAACTAGATCCACTTCCAAAAATTCTCTCAATTCTAGATGTTAGTAAAACTTATTTACGATATTCTACTACCGACAGGGTGGTCTTTATAAGATGCCTCATTATGAGGCTTTCGTCAGGCCCATCAGCAACAGCTTTCAGGAGGCTGTTGCGACTGTCCCGCAAGCTTGCGAGAAGACACGCATTCTATGTCGGGCAATAGACAGATATAGGACGATGATTTAAATTGCTTCATTCGCTTATGCACGTCATAGTTACAAAATGAGTCTTAAAAGCCTTCCCTTCAACGCTTCCTTGTACCTAGTTCCATTAACTCCTAGCTCGGAAGAAATAGGTCGCTCAACAGACGCACGCCTTCTCCTAAACGAACATTTATTTTGTTTCCTATCTCAACAGTATTGTATTACTACTACCTACACTCCCGTAAAGGTGCACAATAAAACAATTAATAACAATCACCAAACATTTACTACCGTTAATAACAATAGTTTACGATGCCGCCGCGCTTCACGACTCGTAAACTGGGGACCGGCAGAGATATAAAGCTGATGGTTTATGGTTGACGACAGAAATAAGGTCTCATTACTGTTATATTGACAGGGAGATGTAGAAAGAAAGGCTGTTTTTCGTTTTCAATTAAGTCACCTTTATTACATCGTTGCAATGAAAATGCTGTTACGAACGTGTGACTGTCTGTCACCTACTCCAATTTAATAACAAAATATTATATTTATTTTAAAACAAGCACATGGTGCATGCCACTTAGGAACACATAAATTCTATATTTTATGGGAAACAAGCTAGGGACAAGTGCCGCGAAAAGGTCGAAGGCAATAATTCAACAAATTCTAAAGAAACGACGTAAAATATCCGATTTCTAATCTTAGGACACAATACTAGTTACACATCTGGTAACCATAAACCGAGCCCAGGAAATACCCAAACGAACCCTTAAAACAATTGAGAAATTGTACAAAAACGGCAATAAATCTATTCTGCGAAACGTGGGAAGACGAGCTGGCTGAGCGTGGTGTTTTAGGAATTGAGGACTGATTTTGAAGTAAAGAGAGACACTTGGTTTTATACCACGATAGGGTACGGACGGCCGTCCGTTTCTAGGCGAGTTAAGTTAGGAGACTTGGTGAATACCAAGAGGCCATGTCCGAGTGCAAGTGGGCTGTCGTAAGATAGCGAGTATTAGATAATAAGTTAAATATAGTTGGGTTGGGCTTCAGCCCAGATTAGACTAATCTAGTATTTAGACTAATCTAGTATTTAACGTAGTATGTGTGTGTGTTTGTTGTTGCGACTGGGTGCGTTGGAAGACGGTTGTGATAAGAAGCTGTGGCCGAGGCAAAACTGGTAATGCGTGAGTTGTAATCAAATCTCTTTATGGAACTATTTAGTAAGTTTCAACCTTAATTAACCTTTATCTATAGTAGTGTGCACGTCGTAATTACAAACTTAACTCATATAAGTTAAATTATATTGTTATTTATAGGTAACAGCTAGGTGAAGTCGCTGTCGAGCTATTAATAATCATTCATTCCAGAATGGTGAAATTACCCTTATTTAGTAATAACCGTATTTTATAACAAATACTTTCTCATGTATCACGTGTCAATCTCCTAGTCCATACCTCGGCAGATAATTGTCATTTGCGGTTGGTTATAGGGAAATGGTGATGGCCTTCCACCATACTTGACACTGAGCACTAACGCTCCTGACTTTTGACTACTATTGACCTTGAGTTGACGCACCACATCTGGAAGGCAGAGCCATAAATACTCACAGCTCATTTAGAACAAGCTAGGCTATAAGGCCGACTTGTAATTGAAATATAAAACAACCAAACGTTAGTGATGATTTCTGTATCCAAAAAGGTCTCGCCACAGAACACTTTGTGTGAGGCATATCGAACGCGCATTTCAAGGGAGCGGGGTTAGGCATCACTAAGTATCACAAAGTGAATTGATAGTTCGTTCTAAGGAACGCTAGTAACCGTGTCTCATTAAAACCCACACCCGGCTGTTTGTAGGCCTATTACTGAATCGACACTATTTATTGAGACACGCTATTGGGATGCCCAGATTGAAACGCCCCGCTGCCAGTCAAAGGACGATCGCACGGCTGCTGATTACATCGAAGGCATCCTCTAAATGGGGAAGATTAAAGAAATGTGAAGTGACGAGTTACCACTTCGGCGTTCACTAGGTACGATCATAATGTGTTCTGCTAGAGACTGAGCCTACGGTGCGCTTGTGTTAACTTTGTATTATCACATTAAAAGGGGCTAGGCCGCTGTAAGGGTGTCTTTCACAATAATAAGTACGCGATTAGAACTACTCAATACTTGTCTTGCTCAATAACAGTTGGGCTTCGCAGTACTCTGTTATAGGATTGAATAAGACATTTATATAGTGCTTAGGGAACGTGTTCCGTTAGAATCGTATTAGTGTCCTCAGAGGTTCTATGCGGTAGGTCTAACCGAACACGTAGAACGAGACGAACGTTGTGAAACGGTTCCCGGTCTCACTGAATTGGGCATATTGTAAACAGACAAATTGAAGTAGCTTTAATTAATGATTATAAGCGCAAGCGTAACGATTCCTTTACCTCTCCAAATAATCAAGGTTGTATTGCAGATATTAGTTCCACCTGCGGGAAGGGAGACGTCGGCGTTTCAACATTTATATATTATAAACTTTGAATGTCCTCTCGTCTTCTTAGCTTCATATTATATTAATATCATTATACGTAGTTTACTAACTGTGAATTCCCAATATTAACTTCCTTGTATTCCCCCCTGTCCCCTAGCCATTTCGGTCGGGACAGTTTAGTTATGGGAATTCATTTCTTATCTCGGTGGGAGAGTGGGCAGTATGGGACGAGCTCTACAGAAAAGCGCGGACGGCGGAGCGCTTTTCTTTCCCCTACGGGGAAACCGACCTAAAACACTAATATTTGCATAATTAGGAAAAACGAAAATTTTATCAGCCTAGGGTAATTTAGGAACAGTCACAAACGCAACTTTAGTTTGTACTTGTGATTTTTTTCCACTAGCAAACGTACACGATACAGTAAGTAATAAAACATGACGTAAGCAAGGACAGCGACACCAAGTGCCAGAAGAAGGAACTAATACATTTCTCTAAACAGAGGCACAAGCAAACTTGTTTATAGCCAAGTATCAATAGTAGTATGCCATAAAGGGATAAACAGTAAGAGTAACACAAACAAAAGTAACAAAAATGACGCTCATAGTGAACAGAAAACTTTGAAAGTACAAGCAATAGTTCACCGTCGATAGTAATAGTTCCAATCGATGCAATAGCCATACAAGCTGATTGCAGCATCGAATATGCAAACGAAGAAAAAAGTTCACCGAAGCAAAATGCAGCTACGCCAATGCTACGAATCTCGTAGCTCGTAGCGCTATGTTATAAAAACCGTAGCCGGTCGTCCCACTGGCGCTACGATTTGCTACCAAAACAGGAACTATACTTTCTTCCACAAAAACACATTTGCACGTCAAAGTTAAATTATGTTTTAAAAGTAGATGAGTTCTGTGTTTCCTAACTGACTACTCTGAGAAGAAAGCAGCACATGCACTCTGAAAAACAATGAGAATGCAGAGACATATTTATCATTTAAATATTTAGAACAAAGAGGCCTTTTTTAAACTGTCTCACTGCTGGGTAAAGACCTCCCTCAAGTCCTTGCAGGTCTGGAACATATACAGTAAAAAAAATATACCAAAAAACAACACATTTTACCTTCTAAATAAATCCTTTTAACACCCTATTTCAGTCACTCTCCGCCAACCCTAATATTATTTATCGAACACAATTCCAAGTCAAACCATTTCCTAACACAAAAACTCAACAACAGCACCTCTCACCTGCCGACCGAACTAAAGACCTCGACATCAAAACATTAATCATGTCACACAAAGACACCGAAACATTAACACGTAAACATTAATAACAACAAACAATAAACTGTAACAAAGAGCTCGTAAGTACGCAACGACAACATAAGGGGGGGCGCAGACCATAGACTTTTTGTGCGATCAATGCAACGAACAAAAAATCTGTGAAGTTTTGCGGAGAATGTGTGGGCAACATACAATTCGCGACGCACGTTTTTGTCCATCAGTAATAAATGAAAAAGAACCCAGAATGTACGCACCGCGTGGTTCATTTGTTTGCCAGCCCGCCGGCCGTGGGTCGCAGCGGACGATTCCGCCTATACTTTTATACAAAACGAATATCTTAGCCGTGGGCCGCTGTGGTGGCCCATTGATCAAATACCTGAATGCCTGTAAGGCTACATGCAAGACAGGCATTTAGGTACATGATCAGTATAAGCATCAGGTTATCTTCATTTTTTTTAAATCTTCACGTGTGCCGTGTGTGTCTAGTAAGGTCCCAACTACAACAACAAGACTGTGACCGCAGCGACCACTACTCGAAGCAAATCAAACTAAACGCTCTCACCGTTTCATTTTTCGGGCCCGCATGCCGTCAGGCCATTTTGACGCAAGTTTTCCACACTCAAAATCACATTCGAAGGAGTTTGAAGGAAATTCATAATGAATTGCTGCACAATTAGGTATGTTAGAAAAAATCGCCTGCTCTACAACGTAAATAACGCCATGAATGTTGATGAACAGTCACGATAAAAGGCATTGCCATTATTTTGTGTGTTACGCAATTAGGCGAGGGTTTGGCCTCTCCATGATCTCAGTGATCAAACAATCGGCTGACTAAAAGTCACTAGTGCACGCTAGTCCTAACGTTGTCACCCCGTGAGACCGGTACACCGGCGCACAGTACCGTGTGACAGTCGTCATTGTGTTAATACCACAGAGTTACGCTGTATTGTACCAACGTAACGTTGGCTTAAACCGCGTAAGGCACCTGTTCCACCGCCCACGAGGAAGTGACGAGCTATCCACGATTTTCTCGCTCAAGAAATGTACAAAAGATTGTAAGTCCCGTGTAAGTAAACGAGTATTAATAATTGATCGCTGACTGTTGCCGGCGACACTTCCAGCGAGTATTCGTTTGTCGTGGCGACAAGAGCTCAAAGAGAGAACTCGCTTAGCGACACACGCTGAGAGGCTCACGCTTGGAACTCGTACATACGCATATCTACCGCCGTTTCCCGTCTCCATCGCACGCTCGCTGGTTGTCAACTAAAGTCGGTAGCTCTACTCGCTTCTCATCAATCGCCGACGGTGGGGCAGGTGGCTAATGCTGTATTGTAGTAACGTAACGCAGTGTTGTACCGCGTAATGGTGACAAAGTGGTGTCGAGCGAAGTAAATTGTTACTTTTGTACACCATTTAGTACGTTATGGATGGTTTGTAGGTTATTGCGAGTTTATGAAGGGATTCCTAGTTGTTAGGTTTGTGGTTAATATCTAATATATATTATAGGAGTTATAAACTAAAGAGTTTAATTCAGCTCAATGGCATTCAATATAAATTCAATGCTGGAAAGAAGGTAAATAACTTATTTAATAAAAAGAAAGTAAATATAGACTATATAAATAAGTATACCTAAAAAGGACACCCTGCTTATAACCGTTTATGGAATGACAGGCGTATCATTATCTTCCTAGCCTTTTCCCAACTATGTTGGGGTAGGCTTCCAGTCTAACTGGATGCAGCTGAACGCCATTATTTTACATAGAGCGACAGCCTATCCGACCTCCACAACCCAGTTACTGGGTAACACTATACTAACACAGTTGGCTGGTTGACAGACTTTTGGGCTTCTGACTACACATAACGACTATCAAAGATCTACGAATGACAGCTAGAACCAACGGGTTAACGTGCTTTTCAACGCACAGAGAGGTCTATTGATAAATAATGGATAGTCCACAGATGGTCCCAGCTCGGCAAGCGTTGTATAGTTATACCCTGAAGATCGAACCGTGCGGTTGATATTATTTAGCCGCGAGCCCCTTATATAATAATATCACACACAGATATATCATGTAATTTTATTCAAACTACACTTACATAAAGGTGATTAGGTACCGATCGGAAAACAGGTTGTAAGTACATAGATGATTTCTTAAGAATAAAGAGCTCCTCCTAATTTTCAATAGAACATGCCTCGATAAATATGTATAATTCAATACGAGTACAATTTTCTATAGACATGAATGCCAACTAAACGTATTGCGATTGAATCAAAATAATTGGCTCATTGAAATATGGGTTTATTTAATTTCGATCCGGGTTCGATTTTCACATGAAAAATGTTTATTATTATTATAAATAAATCTTGCATTTATACCTTCTGACGTTTCGTCTTCTGATCTATTTTTGGTTCCCACTTCCCGTAATATGACTGAGTTTTGAAGTAGTTTTGCACAACCATTTTATATCCGATGACAATTAAATTGTGTCAAAAAGTGGTTCTGATTAATGGCGAGATCATTTTACTTTACAGCTCTACACCACAGTTGCGTAACACACTTTCTTTCACAATCCGAGGGATTTGGAATGAAATTCTTAATCCATTGCTTCATAAGCTTCAAAAGTTCGTCTCCTCGACAATGACAACGTTAATATCGCAAGAAATCTTGTCGTATTGTCAAAATGAATGGCATTAGAATTGTTAGTGTGTTACGCAATTACCCCGCTCTGGTCAAACTGAAGTATATCCCGCTTTTGATACGGAACGTAGGTAATTCGCCCGCTAACTTGCATGTAGATGTTCGAATTGCCGCGAATGTCGCACGACTTTTGAAAATAATCAACGTGCGTAGCTGAATCCGGTGTCTCGCGGCCCGCGCGGTATTCGCCGCAGTTTGGACAGTGCTATTTTCCATATAAAATTACATTATCAGTTTGATAGCCGGTCTAAAACTCTGGACTCTTTTCTATAACCTCAAGATGAACCATTTTGTACAGGCATCCAGGAAATTGGTACTTCTTTACAAGTCTCGCCTCCCCGTTCATACGTCGCTTGATTTGCCTCCAAACGAGTATGTTGGTACATTGCCTTGTCTTGAGAAATCAAATACATAACTTCCGAGGTACCTACGTTTTCTCATTTCAGTTGTCAAATATAACTTGAAATTGGTTTCGTTCGAGTCATATTTAATCCCCTACCTATATTATAAGTCGGTATAATGAGACAAGAAATAACTAGAGACTGACTGAGGTCCTGGATTCGATTCCCAGATCGGGAAAAGTGTTATTGGGTTTTGCCATCAGGTATTTCTCAGTAGCAGCCTGTAGTCTGAATTTGTGCCCGGTTGAGTATCGTATATCAATAGGCTCGCCCCCTATTACATAGGACTTAAATATAGCTGGCGAAATGTGGGTTTAATATGTACACCTCTGACTGACCCTTCGGGGATTACAGGCGTTATAATAAATAATGATTGCGTGATGTTATATTTAATAACTCGTAACAACAACGTAATAACAACGAAATACCTATGAATCTTAGAGCAAACTTTTTAAAACAACTCTCTAAAGTTCTAGACACAGTATATTCTGTCACCTAACTTCATTGTGTTGTAAAACAGCGCACATTAAGGCTGTGTTCAGCTGACGCGTCCATTCAGAAACCGCGAATGGAACAAAAGTAGTTGAGTCCTCATTCAAATTGTCGTGTCACTAAGCAAGAGAGGACAGAAGTTACAAAAAATCTAATTATTATTTAGGCTTCTTCTCAGACCATAAAGGGCGACTGACTTAGAAGTCCAAGCTTCTTCTGAGTACCCCAAGTTGCTGGTATTAAAAACTATAGATACTTACATGATTAATATTAAAAAGTCTCTCTAGATCAAAGCTCATATCACGAATGTCAAGTAACCCGTTAGCTGTGTGATTTATTCAATAAATTCAACAATGTATAGTGTGCACGGTGCTTTATAACAGTGTTGATATGAATAACGCGCTCGATGTGTACAACGACGCGCGCGTCCTGAGTAATTTACTACGATGTACCCACAAAACAGATTTAATAAAACAAAATTATTATGTACTAGCTAACTGCACGACGAGCGTTCTGGACTATCTTAAGTATTACCTACATGCTATTATTAAAACTTTGTTTCTCATTAAGTGATTAAGTATGTAATCTTTGAGAAATAAATGATATTTCAAACCGTAAACCGTATAAAATAATAAAGCAGGCGTGAGTTTATACACATGTTTATCAAAAAATAAAAATAAAAGTTGTCAAAAGATTTAATTGAATTGGTTTTCAAAACCTATTATTCCTATTCTTACCCTTATTAATACTAATTAAGGCTATCGCAGACCTTCTGTCTTATATTCTACCGTGATAATATGTCATTCAGGGCAGCAATTACGGAATTAATTGGCTGAGCTGCACGCTATGCGCCTGTATGGCATTGTCCCGTCTTTCACAGCGGATGACGTATTGTACTGCATTCGCCAGCAGCCTAGTGGACATGACAACGAAGGATTTGTACTGCGAGGTGAGAGAATTGAGGATTCCTGAATGCTGTTTAATACAATCTGGTTTAAAACCAACATGATTATTTTTTATGATTATGACTGCCTAGCGGTCACAACCGCTACTGCTCAGCGTGAGATTCTGGTCCTGGATTCGATTCCTAGATTGGGCAAAGTATTATTGGGTTTAAAAACCCGGAAATAATAGAATTTGGAAAATCCGGATAATGCCAATAGGCTTGCCCCCTATTAGATAAGATAAGATAATCATTGATTTGCTCAAACATGAGTACAATACATACTTACAACACAAATTGTCAGCATGCAAGAGATGTTAAACGTAAAGATAAAAAACATCGTCATGTTTGCTTTAAACAATGGCATGCAAATATTGATAAAATAAGTTATAATGTCAATCCGAGTCTAATTATTTAAAAATGTCATGATAATATTAAAGTACATTAAAATTAATAAAGGAGAATGGGCCCCTGCTTATGGGGTTCTGCCCTGGCAGGCTTAACGATCTGTACTGCCGATTGACTCTTAAAAACCTTCTTCCCAAAAGGGAATCTAGGAGGCCAACGTTTTAAAATGTCCGTTTATAGGTTTGCAAGATCATGTTTGCAAGGCTCAAAGTTAATAAAAGTCATTTCATTGTCTAAATATCTGAATTTCACTAATGCTTAATTACTCATATTTAGAGCTCTGTAGCTCCTCTTGTACTAACAATCGAGCGAAGCGTCCTATCACAAAATATTAGCCTTAAAGAGATCTTTCTATTGGCATATAGGCATAACAATCTGTCCGGTCGACCGACTCTTAAAAACATTGTTCCTAAAATGGCTTCTTTTGGAGACCAATGTTTCAAAGATGATGTTTGCAGGGCACTGAATCATTAAAAGTTATTTCATTGACGAAATACCAGAATTACAATAATATTTAATCACTCACATTTAAAGCTCTGTAGCTCCTTTCGTACTAACGATCAGAGAAATGTTCAGAATAAGAAATATTCTTCTTGATGAGTTCTTTCCATTGGTATATATCTTAACGCTATTGGGCTCCAGGGCAGAAACGCCCAATCTCCTTTGTAATGCATGGGCAAAATCTCTCATCTAAAAACTCATTTAAATAATAATATGCTTTATCTGCTAGAAAAATAACTTTCTTTTTGAACGCTACGTCAGTTAACTGCTTCCAGCTTTTAGGTAGTTTATTATAAATTTTTGGAGTCATGCAAAAGACACTTTTCCGGATAAGTGCCGTTCGGTACTGATGTGGGCAAATTTGACTGTTGTCACGTCTATTACGTGGAAATCGATTTGCCATGCGAGAAAACAGATGAGGGTTGGACCCATGGTTGGACCTTAAGAACAATGCATTTTCTATTATGTATAATGAAGGTAATGTCAAGATTTTGTATTTTAAAAATAAGGCTTGCAACTCTGAGCGGTTTCAAGATTGAACATCGACCTAATGCAACGCTTTTGAGTTTTAAATATTAGTTCCCGGTCAGTCGAGTTACCTCAAAAAATATCACCATATCTTAAAATGCACTCCACCAAGCCGTAGTATGCGGTGAGCAAAGCATTACATGGGACTTAAAAATAACTGATAAAATGTAGGTGTAGGTGTGGGGGTACACCTTTTCCTAACCCTTCGGCGATTACAGGCGTGATGTTATGATTATGCCATGTGCCAGTGCAAGAAATTCCAGATGGAAATCCCTAACAATTTGCCCAACCCAGGAATCGAACCCAAGACCTCAAGCTCAGCAGAAGCGTTTGCGACCACTAGACCAACAAGGCACCTTTTTACTATTCACAGATGGTGTACGTTATTGATTATACATAAAATCCATAAAAAAGTTTTCAGCCAAGATTCGGTTTGCCTAATACAAACATCTAGCCCTTGATAGCTAAAGTAGTAAAGCAAGCTCTACTTAAGTAAAGTAATCACTTGGTGTATAACTTGAGAGCGGTGGCGAACCTTTGCAGGAACTTTAGTGTTTCACAATAAAAATAAACGATAAAATCTGTACTTAAAGTTACTGTACTTGGGTTTAGCTATACATAATGTACTTGTGTATATATGTTAATATGGCTGTTGTCTTAGGGTTAGCCCGTATCAAAACTTTTATACTGGCGATCTTCTATTATTTACCTTACCGAGTTGTACTCCTGTGGCAAAACAAAATAAGTACAAATAGTTTTTCAGGGTCAAACTCAAACTCAACATGTGCATTCGTGTGGATAAACTCATACACTGATGGGCACTGACGAGGAAGGGAAACACATGCGACTAAAACAGTGATAAATATAACTTTTGATGGATGGAGAGGGAAAGGAAGGCCAATGAAAAGATGGATGGGTTGTGTGAGGAATGATATGAAAGAGAATACAGGGAGAGTGGAAGAAGAAAACGTGTTGCATCGACTACAAGTAACATGGTACAAGGGTTAGAAGATGGTGATGATGACAATATATTGATACAAAAATGCTTGAATGGAGTATGTTTAAGGAAAAACCTAGTTCTTCTCAGAGGCCCATTAATCGGACGTTACCTGATATAGATATATCTATGTAATTTTTCGAAAGATCTAGGTAGCTATGGAAATCACATAAGTTTCTGATGACAAATGAGCAAGATAAAGTTCTAACTCTACTGACAACCTCAACGATCGACAAGACATTAACAGTCTAGCTTTAGATTATTTCTAACCGAAACAACCCACACTATACTATACGCTAGGGGTATAAAATGGTGCATAAATACTTACTCACTATAAGCGTGCTCTCTCAAGAGCACTAGACGAGAATTTATTCGTCTGTCCGTGTGTACAGGGCTTTACTGTCTTAAAATACGATTCTTTTGAACTTAATCGGTGAGCTCTGATCTTAATTCTTATGTTTATAGCTGCTGGTAGTAATCAGATAACCAGATTGTTAGCTGTTCCGAAAAGGTATTATGAGAAAAATGTGAAGAGCTATCATTATGTGTTATTATTAAATCTAAATGGTACCGCGGTCGTTCGTTCTGTGTGTCGGAAAGCACGCTAAGCAGTTGGTCCCGGCTGTCATTCGTAGATTTTAACAGTCGTTACGGGTAATCAGAACCCCGAAAGTCTGACAACCAGTCTTAGCCAAGGAGTATCGTCGGACCCAGTAACTGGGTTGTAGAGGTCACATAGACAGTCGCTCCATGTAAAATACAGGTATTCAGCTGCATCCGGTAAGACCACCGGCCTCAACATAGTTGGGAAAAGGGCAGGCAGCTTGATTGATTGATTTAAATTATTATTTTAATTAAATATTATCTCTTTGCATCTTGAGACTTGGCCGGCCGTCTCGGAGACCCGGTCTCATCAATATATCAAAGCGTTACTTTATCGCGTAGAAGCATTTCAGACGCAGGACAGGATATAACACCCTTTCACCGTTCAGTAGCATTTACAGGATAATTGCATTGACAGTATTTCAAAGGACTGGTTAGGGTTGTCTATTAATGGTTAGCTGTGTGTCCGAATGGGAACGTTTACGATTCGATTTGGAACTAGCAGCTGAGAACGAAACAGTGTTTCGGAAATTGATTGCAGCAATATTGAACGTTAATTAATTATTATTTCAAGATTGTTGTTTACGACTTAAGCATTAAATAAAGCCTTTTATTTCTTATACTTAAACAAAAAAGTTATAACAGTGTATTCACTGTTATATAATAACACAGGTACATACATTGTAGTCAATAGACTACAATGTATGTACCTATGATTATACCTATTCTGTGTATTTATCTATGTATGATTGTAGTAACTAATTTACTTACCTACTTAAACATAACTATACCAATTTTCAGAATTAAATATAATATTTCTGTTTGACTAGTTTGTGTAGGTACAATAAAGGAAACCTAATTATCTATTATCTACATATACTTTGTGCGATGAATAGCGTTTATTTCAACACAGATATTTTCCAACCACTCAAATATTACAGCTAATGTGGGGGTTACAGTACGCGCAGGCGCTGATATTATCTCAAATTGGATTTGTTTACTAATGTGTATTGTTGTTGTAAGTTTACTCCAATTATAGCACTTGTAGTGAAACGGTTATGATATTATGTGCGAAGCTTATCATTTTGCATATTTTATGGGAACATTTCAACAAAGTTCCATGATTATGGAGTTTTCGACAAAGAGTAATCACTCATGCAACGATAACATCGCAAAAGAAACCCAGCACCCCAATTTCGTAACACACTTCCTTTCGCAATCGAAAGTACTACACTAATATTATAAAGAGAAAAAAAAAAACTTTGTTTCTAATGAACTACTGGACCGATTTAAAAAATTCTTTCATCATTAGAATGCTATATTATCGCTGCATTATTATCATGCATTGATATGAATTCACTAACAGTAGTGGACAAGCAAAGATAAGAAACAAGTATGGAGCCTCATTGTTCCTTCTCTATTTGAGAAGAGGTTGCCTGGCAGTTGATAATGTTCATTAACTCAAAATCTTTCGTAGATCGTCAATGTTAATCAACTATGCAAACGAAACTAAATGGAAAACACTTTCTTTTAAAACAAATATCAATTTTAATTGAATAAATTCAATTGATATTGGTACTCCTCTCGGAGGCGCTGGGAGCCGCACTTCAATCAATTTAAATGGAATAAAACAATAACTTTTATTGAAGTGTTATCCTTACTAAGTGAACTTAAACTAAAATCAATTTGATTTAGGTATTTCTTCAAGCCTATTGCTATTACCGGGCACAAATCGGAATCCGGGTACCTACTGTCAATTTCCTACATATCACTGCCCAACTTGGGAATCGGACCTGGGACCCCACGATCAGAAGTTGTGTTCGCGAGCACTACACCTGGGATTACATGGGACTTAAACATAAGTGAAAATTATGTAATACTAGCTTTTGCCCGCGGCACCACCCGCGGCACTACCGTATATACCGGATAAAAAAGTATATTATGTGTTATCCAGGTTTTGAAACCCCATGTATGTCAAATTTCATCCGAATAACACCAGAAAATACATAACAAAACATCACTACAAAATATAAAATATACAAAGGGCGGCCATATCGGATTCTGCGATCTCTTCCAGGCAATCATTGCTTTTGGCTGCACTGTTCACTTCTGCTCAACCCTTTGGGAAATACTGGCGTAAAGTTATGTTTATATAATATTAGGATGTTTGTGATGACTGTGTCCGGTGGATTTACTGCAAGAAGCCACTCTTTCACTCAATCGTTATTTTACAGACTTCCAAGATTACAGAGTCCTAATTAATACAGTAAAGTTTGGCAAGTCCACAGAATCACAACATTACTAGACCTCACCCGTGTGAAGCAAGGGCGGGTTAGTGTTAGTAATTTATACATACTAATAAATTATCAAGTTTAAAAATAAAAAATGTAATAAACCGCAGAATAACACAGGTGTTATACAATATTCACCGCTAGTTTTAAACAACCAATAACTATTCACCCAGTTTAAAGTTTCCATTGTGTAAGAAAACTAATTTAAATCTAATAAAACTTGCTTCAATACCTAAGCGTTTGTGTACAACTTGTTATTCAATTTAATCAACTGAAGTATTGAACTAGTAACATTTTAGATATCGATTTCTAACAAGTAACTTGTATTTTCAATTATGTTAGAAGTGAATTGGTTGAGGGCTAAGTAATAACAGCCGCTCGGGTCGAACCATCAGGTTAAGCTACACTTGCCGGGGTTGGTCCGTGGATGGGTGACCATTTTCACATACCTTTCGAGACTCCTCTGTGCCTCGGAAAGCACGTGAAACCGTTGGTCCCGGCTGTCATTTGTGGAACTTTGACAGTCGTTACGAGTAGTCAGAAGCCCGAAAGTCTGACAATTAGTTTAACCAAGGGGTATCGTATTATCCAGTTGCTGGGTTGTGGAGGTCAGATAGGCAGTCGTTCCATGTAAAATACTGGTATTCAGCTGCATCCGGTTAGACTGGAAGGCGACTCCAACATAGTTGGGAGAAGGCTAGGCAGATTGTTAGAAGTGAATTGGTTACTTCTAAGCTGACATAATATATCGTCGCGGAGATAGTCGTCTTGCAATCCTGCATAAAAAGCGACTTTGGATAACGAACCTCATCCTCCCGCCTAATCTATTTGGGGTCATCGCAGCATGTCTTTTTTATAGTGCACTTAATGTCTCGCTTTGATCCTATATGAGTCCACAGTCATTATACCTACGATTGTTGGCAGATAGGAGGAGTCTGTGGAAACCAGGAAGAGGCAAACGTAAGGTAGGACAGCATTTAGGTGGAGAGACGATCTTCGCAGGATGGCTGGTAGCAGATGGTTGAGAGTTGACAAGAATCGAGATGAAAGGTGTGCGATTGGAGACTGCTTATGTATCAAACTTCCCAGTTGGTCTCGTGCTCGCAAGCGCGACTGCTGAGCCTGGGGTCCTGGGTTCGGTTCCCGGGTCGGGAAAAGTGTTATTGGGTTTTTCCATTAGGAATTTCTTAGTAACAGCCCGGAGTTTGGAAGCTGGTGGTGTGATACCCCCGTGGCTCTGAAAGCACGTTAAGCCGTGGGTCCTGCGCCTGATCTCTCTCCGGTAGTGTCGGATTGCCGTCCCATCGGGCTATGACAGTGAGGGAAGAGAGAGTGCACCTGTGTCTGCGCACACACTTGTACATTAGAATATCTCCCGCGCCGAAGGCTAGTCTTCGTGAAGATTGGCCACCATGGCCGAAATACGGTCTGGAGGACTATATTATAATAATAATAATAATAATACCCCACCGCCGTATCTCTACGTTGACGTCGTGGTGGGGCTTGCGCGCTCCGAACTCTGGGTCTGTGCCGGTAGAGTTTACTTTGCCGGAACGGGTCTAGAGTGAGGAGCCAGACCAAGAGAGATACAAAAACCCGCAGGGCAGCATGTGGTGAGCTGTTGGGCAGTTGCGACCCCACGGACCCATCCCTATCTCCCGGGAGAAGTCTTGTTCCTCACCTCTGGCTTGCCTTTATTGGCTGGCTGGAGTGAACACTGACGAGGAACAGAGCTCCCACCTCATTCTTGCCTTTATTGGCCGGCTTGAGTGGAGATTCGCAAGAGCAAACGTGCTCGGAGGAAGGAAGTATTCCAGTAAGTGCTCGTAGGGATCTTGACATCTTCCGGGCTCTGGGATTGTTCTGAAAGCCGTGGAATACCTCTCCACTCCTCAAGCACCTCAGGAAGTGTTGCCCCCTTGTTGCTCCGTCACTATGTGCTAGCGACCGTTTTAGGGGGCCCATTATTGAGTGTGCAAGTCACCCCCTGCCATTTTATCCGTGTATACCATAACATTGATCAGGCAGGGGCCATAACCTTTCCATAGTTCAATATAACCAGTTCACTAAGCCACCCAAACCCATAGCCCCAATATCTTTGTTTCCATGTTTTGCAATAGTCCTACACCAACCGGGGGTTGTCCTTGGCTGCACTTGCATAGTGCGAACAGGGATAATCGTCGGTTGGTGCCTCATTCCGTTTAAAATTGTCTAAGGGGCCTCTGCGAGTTGGCTTCGGCCCCTCGTACGCCTTCCAAAAGACCGGGACCCCATGGTCCCGAGATATGTAAACATATGCAAAATAATAATAATAATAAATCGTTTATTTATAAAAAGGGGCACATTTACAGTAAGTAACTTAACAAATAAAATAGAGCACAGTTGCTTATTTGCCTGAACTAGGTTGAACCTGTGCTTCAGGCTAGGAAGTGCATAAATACTTAATGTAATAAATTAACAATGGGTAAAAGCTAAATTAGAATTAGGTAAATAAAAAGTAGACAGTAAGTAAATAGTAAAATAGCGTGTTAGCGACTCTATTTGGTGACAACAAGTAGATCTTCTGTCTGTGCATAATCTATGGTTAGTAAATACTTAAGTATAATTTTTTTACAGCTAAAGTAATTTAATTTATAAATACTAAGTTTTTTATTTAGTCTATTATACAGAAATGGGCCTAAGAATGTAAAAAATCTTTCTAAAAAGACATGTTTTGAGGCCGCATTTGATGTGCATACTATATTATATCATTCCGTCTCTTGTTAGTGTTGTCAGCAGTATAGGTAGGCATGGTGTGCTGTTTTAACACTAAGTGCATAATGAAAAGTTGGCGAACAGTCAGCACATTGCAGGATTTATAAAGTAGATCTGTGGGAAAGTAAAAGAGATGGAAGTTTGATACCTTTAAAATTGCTCTCTGAGCTCTTTCAAGCGGAAGAAGATTGGTTTTTGGTGAGCCACCCCATGAAGTGATGCAGTATTGAATTATGGATTGACACAGGGCTAAATAAACTTGTGTGATTAATTTTGAATCTGCAAATGTTCGCAATTTTTAAAAAACATATATTAATTTGCGCACTCTTTTAACTAGACTTTCAATATGTTTTCTGAAGGTCAGTGTGTCGTCCATTATTACCCCCAGTTACCGCCCATTATGTATCAACACATTCACCAAAACACTAGCATCTCTCAAGGTGCGTCACACTACTGTATACTTCTATTTTCAGCAATTCAGTGCCTGATATAGTATAAAATGAAACTAACAATATACAAATAAATCAATACTACAAAGACGGCTGCTGGATCGGACGGTCATTAACATAACTACTATCCGATCCTTGGAGTGTCGAGGCAGACTACTAATAAATGTTTTAATAAATAAGTTTCTCGTTGAAGCGGGAGGTATTAATATTAATTTCTAGACTTTATTAGTGATTCAGGTACAGATGGCTACACTAACTATATTAGGTACTAAATCTAGGAATTTATATTTTATAATCCATTGCCTCACAGATAGCGCACGAGCTCGACTTAAACCAGTGATCGACAAAAACTAAATTTGTGGATCCTTGTTAAAGGGTGTGATATAATTGAAGATATAAATAAAGTGCGAGTTAACGATACGGATTGAAGATTTGAAGCACATATATTGGGGCATCCTGGGCAGTCATCAAAATAATAATCAATATATTTTATCTCACACTAGCTGGTCCCCGGCGCGGTGCTGCCGCTCGTAATATGCCTAAAATTTTCGCGCAAGTGGAAGCAATAAGTTAACTAAGTTTTATCGCAATTAGATTGACGGTATGGCAGCGCATAAAATACGAACAAACTTAGATTTTTATAAATAGAAGATAAACCTACATGGACACTTATGAAACGTCAGAAGCTAGGGGCACGGTTCCAATTGGTCGTTTCCATGGAGAACAGCCAGCAAGAAACTCCACGGTTATTCTTTTACAAATAATTGACTTACACATGGCTTACACAATGTCTTCAAATTACAGTGAGTGATAATAAGACAGTGTAGACTTGTCAATAAATACTTAACAAAATAGGAAATGGCCAACAAATTGAAACATCTATCGAAACATAATATAATATGTCTGCAGTAAACCTTGAGAACTGCCTAAAATGTTTAACATAGCTTGACTATATCATCAAAACGAGGAGTCATTTCTCTCATCTTTTTCTTCAGTCACTTAACACTCGTGTAAGCACTGAGGCATGGTGTCTATTCAGTATATTGATTACTAGCCCAACCTCTATAGGTATTGATAACCACCTCTTGTGTGAATGGGCCGCACGGGAAGACACCTGCCCTTTGGTGACCACTGACCTAAATCACAAACCATTCAATATTGCTTGACCTATGCCAAGAGCTCTGCAAGTACTTGCTTATCCATCAATCTATACTAATATTATAAAGCTGAAGAGTTTGTTTGTTTGTTTGTTTGAACGCGCTAATCTCAGGAACTACTGGTTGGAACAGAAAAATTATTTTTGTGTTGGATAGTCCATTTATCGAGGAAGGCTATAGGCTATACGGAAGGCTATAGGATATATATATATTAGGTCTTTACCTATGAAATTGCCGTTCTGCAGTACTGGCCATTTCAAATCAAAATAATTTTTGTTTGGCTAAGAATTCTAATTTCAAATTAATTTTATTTTAAAAACATGGATTTTTTTTTCCAAAAGTAGTCATTTCTTTATTGATTAGTGTTACATTTTCATCGCATTTCAATCTTTTTCGTCATCATGGATACGTTAAAAATTCGAGTAATTATGGAATATGAGTACCGTCGTGGCAGCAACGCGGCACAAGCGGCTCGCAACATCAACGACGTTTACGGAGCTAACACTACAAACTAACGCACCACCTGTTATTGGTTTGCTCGCTTCCGTTCTGGAAATTTCGACCTGAAAAATGAACCTCGCGGTCGTCCGAAGACTTTGGTCGACAATGACGAATTAAAGGCGATTGTGGAAGCTGATGATACACAATCTACGGCTGAATTAGCAGCAGCTTTCGACGTTAGCGTCAAAACAATATTGGTCCATTTGCGTCAAATTGGCAAGGTGAAAAAGCTTGACAAATGGGTGCCCCACGAACTCAATGATCGCCAGCGCGAAGTACGCGTCGAGACGTGCCTTGCACTGCTCAACAGACACACAAATGAAGGAATTTTGAACCGCATTGTTACCTGCGATGAAAAATGGATTCTGTTTGACAACCGCAAGCGCTCAGCAAGTTGGTTGGATCCTGGTTCAGCACCTAAACAATGCCCTAAACGAAAACTTACCCCTAGAAAAGTGATGGTCACTGTTTGGTGGTCTAGCGCCGGTGTGATTCATCACAGCTTCTTACCAAACGGGGTGAGCATTACTGCAGATGTGTACTGTGAAGAACTGAACACAATGATGGAGAAGCTGGCGCATCTCCAACCAGCATTGGTCAATCGCTCGTCTCCGCTGCTCCTGCACGACAACGCGCGACCTCATAGTGCACAGCAGACGGTCTCCAAGTTGCAAGAACTGGGGTTGGAAGCTCTCCGTCATCCGCCCTACTCACCAGACCTTGCGCCTACAGACTACTACTTTTTCCAGAATTTGGATAACTTCTTGGCGGGAAAAAAATTCAATACCCGAGAGGCAGTACAAAATGCCTTTGAAGAATTTGTTGCCTCCCGTCCAGCTGATTTCTTTAAGAAGGGCATCAATAAACTGCCACTGCGATGGCAAAGATGCATTGATTGCATGGGTGATTACTTCGATTAATACAAATAAAAATTTTTTTCATACAAAACGGCAATTTCATAGGTAAAGACCTATTATATAACAACACGCTATGACCAATAGGAGCGGAGCATAAATGAAAATTCTTGCAAAAACGGGATAAATTATTCCTGTTTGAGAGCTTCCGTTGCGTGCGCTGCGTAAACGGTTTAAGTTACGCAAATATCATGTATGATGAAATTGTTCCTCTTTAAAAGTTCTAAAAAAAAGTCCGCGACAGCATATGTCTATCTTTTAAGATTGACTCACTATAGCCTTTTTTATGGTAATCAAATTTTTTCGAAGTTAATGCATTATTTGCGAAGGAGTTTTATCGACATAATATTAATTCATATTCAAATAAATAGTTTTAACATCAAGGGTATTTATGTAGCAGTAAAATACTTTTTAATTCATTCGAATCGGACATTTAATTTCGAAGATATCACGATATAAAAATGTAATACGCGAAACGTTCGATGCCGGCGCCGCGCCTCCGCGACGTGACGACGACTTTAGAGAGGAGAGGATGAGCACACGGGTAGACATGACCTGGAATAGGACATAGGATACGTTTTATCCCTATATTCCCACGGGATCGACATCTACGCGGGTGAAACCGCGGGGCACAGCTAGTATATTATATTTGTGTTGGGTGAATATGGAGTGTAGTTTGAGATTGACGTAAAATGTCTATAAGATCCACTGACATGTTATCCAATTACCTATCAGATTTAAAACAAAGAAATATACGGTAACGAATATTACGGTACAATCTCAGTTTTCATTTCAATTCAATAGAGTTCCGTGGAGTTTCTTGCCGGCTTTTCTCCATAGGAAACGACCAATTGGAACCGTGCTCCTAGCTTTTGACGTTTCATAAGTGCCCATGTGTGTTTATGTGAAATAAAATATTTTGATTTGATTTGATTTGAATAGCAAATCGCTGCTGTGGGCGGTCCCTGGCCTAAACCATTTTATTTTCCTTTTTGATGTAGTTTGTAGTAGGTACTTATCATACATGTACTTTAAAATGATATTGAAACTAGGCTCCTTCGACTTTTGTCAAGACGAAATTCGTATTTTTTGCTGGGAATCAAAACCTGTATCATGCCCTGCTATTTTTTGCACAATCAGACAAACAGTTATAAAAAAGCAGTTTTATCCTAAAAGGAAATTACTATCTTAGAACTTCGGCAATTTTAATGAAGCCCCAAAACATGTCCGCAACAAATGTAACCTCTACAAAAAAAAACTATATAAAAAAGTCGATGAATCACAAATAGCCCACTTGTAGACTAAGGGGGGTGGGGGATGGGGGTAATAGGCTTTCCATTCAGCTGGACACGACACGGGCGGGTACACCCGACCTAGCCGATTGATATCTAGACCTGTTGGGTTTTTATTATAGAGACGTTATTGAATAGGTGGTTGGTCATTCAAGTGTTTCATGTTGGGCCAACCTGTGGAGACGGGGACAAACAAAACATTGCAAGACTTACAGTTGGCGATTAAACGTTTGTAAACCTAATGGTTCTCAAAAACAAGTTTGAGAAAGTTTCATACCATGGTCTCTCTCAATAGTAATCATAGAATAATGGTTTACTAACTAAGTGGTCACAAGCAGTTACATGAACACGGATTCATGTTTTGTTACTGCAGATCAACTAGCAAAATCGTTTACTTAAAACTATCTCAAGACTACTTTTATATTCACTTATAAGAAACTTGTATCATGCTATAAAGCTGGATTTGGGCGCAGTTATAGGAGCGTTTATTTCTATAACTATCTTATAATCTACTTTTAAAATGTTACTAAGCCCTATAATATCCTTGACGAAGCGCAATAGCTTCTATAATGATATGAGACTACACAATTACAAGCACAAGCGCTCTTGTTAGTATCTGACATAAGTATCTTACTAAAGCAATCTTGTTTATAATGCACTAGTAATGTGCTTAGTTACTAGTTATAAGTATATTTTAATAGAAGTTATCTGTGTTGTTGCTTCGGGGTAAATACTTAATAAAAACTTAAGTTTCTATAACTATTATTTTGTATTATTGTAGAACATTAATTACTAATTATATATTGTAAATAATAGTGTGGGGAAGTCATCTTTACTGTAAATGTGTACCCCAATTTAGTTAATTTCACAATCCCGTCCGAAAAATAGCTCATTAGTATGTTTTTGTAAATAAAATATTTCATCAATTCTTCTGAATATTCGCCATGTTTTGAAATTGCTCTTCATTAAGTACTTTACTAATAAAGTTATTGATCTAGTACCTTATAAGCTTTTTTAATCAAATAGCGCTCTTACTAAGTACTACTAGATTTAAAATAGTCTCGAGCAAAATTATAACGACGCAAACTTATAGTGATCTCAGCAAAATGCTACTATCAAATTATTATTCTGTATTATTTAGTTTTACTGTAAACAATTATATCACAATTATATAACTTTTCTCACATGCATTTATTATTTTGTGCTAGACGTTAATAACAAGGCGACTTAACAATAAAACAACCAAACTTCATTATTTACACTATACTGACCGGACAGACGTGGTCCTTTTTTCTAGAACTCGATCGCAGCGCCACCTACCAGGTCCAATTGTAAATCTAAACCATCCAGGGACCATCAAACACACACAAAAAAACATCATCAAAGTCGTTCCAGCTGTTTAAGAGGAGTTCAGTGACATACATACGCACATGAGAAGAATTATATAAAAGAAGACTATTCATTTAAATTAATCACTACGGGAATAAAGCTTACTTCACGGGCGCTATATGCCTTGAATCCCACGGACATATTGACTTACTTTCGGTTAAGTTAAATCGAGCAGATGGTGTGAAAAGTTACTTGTTTAATGTATTTTGTTCCCGCTATATCTTATGGTCTGGACCGCTGGGTGCTCGAGTCCGTCTCGCACTTGACAAGTTTTAAACATCGCACTGTTTGCAAGCTGTTATTTAATACAAAAGTGTGATTTAACAGCTGGCAACATCGATCGTCTGCATAAATTATTAGTTTTTCAATGCTGGCAGCTTTTATGTAGTTTCCAATAGAAAACTTTATTTTAAACGCCTCACTATAAGAAATGATTTAAGAATAATGTATACGGTTTTCTTATTTTGAATTCTAACTCTATTGCAATAAGCTCAGTTTTCATTGGGTTGTATTATGACATTTTCAACAGTTTTCTTTATTCTGAAATTAATTTTATTTCCAGGTTTTTTTAACGAAATTGTTGGTTATATAAGATCACCTACTTAAAGTTCAAGGGTGCTCTATTTTCCACCGTCGGGTTATTTCGTAATTTGGGTGTTCCCCGCGGGTGTTGTTACGTCTGTGTGAAGTTATTACCAGATTTTCATTTGGTCTATATTATGTCATTTTTCATTTGGAACACTCTGGGCCTCACACCAAAACCTTTTTTTTTTTTTTTAATGGCTTCGCGCTGTTTTCCACAAAAACTTAGACACTTGTTCAACGCGTATTTAATGTTAGTTTTATGTTAAACTCCTTATAGAAATGTCATGTTTAAAAGGTGTATAGGCTAAACAACTGATAAACACGGTTTTGTGGTAACAAGGTATTTATTTACCCCTGTTTAACTGCTACCGCTCAACTGTCGATCGGCATTCTAAAGGCCGATTACAATTCAAATTCTATTGTGTCTTGTTAATGACAGTTGGAGGTAGTAATAATAATGTTTATGTTCAGTTTGTATAACGTTTCAGACACCAAGATTATGTCTGGACTTTAAACGAGACTGCGACCTTTGAGTTCATTTCCGCCTTTCTTCTCACAGTAGTCAGATAGGAAAAGCCAACTTCATCTTGTTTTTAAAATATGATTGACGCGTAAAAGTGTTTGTACAAACCAAATTACAGAAAAAAAACATTGATACATAAAGAGCAAAACTGAAACAATGACAATTAGGGATTTTCAAAGAAGGCCTGTGTTTATTCGGAGAGAAAAAAACTGTAGCTCACCATTAGGTCCGGCGACTTTTATACTTAAACCTTTTGTATTATTTTTCTGATTGATAATGTGAAATGCTGATAGGTATTCTTACATGCACCTCTATTCTCTACATAACCAACACCAGTAACTTACCATTTTATTTTCCATTTTACATCCATTATTATAGAAAACTTCACAACACACTCATAGTACAGATTGTTTCACTCCATTTATCACAAAACCACTTCAAATTCATTAAAACTTCGATTTAAACGAACTTTTATTCAATTTAAATCATCCCTCGAAGACCGCCGAACTTTATCGAACTTGGAGTTCTATTTTCAAATTGGGCTCCCTAATTGGTCGGTCAGCTCGCTTGTTGAAACACATTGATTGGATTATTTTCGTTATAAATAAAGTAGAAACAGATTTCTTAATAATTGTTAAGTCTCTTTATCAACTTTTAATAACTATAAAAAGTTGTTACGTTACAATCAATTTGTTAACGTAAACTTTTGCAACTTTGATTGGTAACAATCAATAAGTGTCATGTTAATGTCACTAACTCACTAAAACTTTTATTCCACTCACGAACTTAACTAAAAGAAAATAAAACCTCCTTCGTAAGTTCAAATTAGAACCATTAAAAAAGAAAGCCAATAACTTTCTGCTTGAAACGAAAAAAAAAAAGAAAAACGATCGAGAACTCGTTTGTAAAGAGAATGTTTAGTGACAATAGTTCAGAGGGGAGGTGCGGCCCGGCCGCGGCGGTCGCTCCGAGTGGCTGACCGGTGGCCACTTTTCACCCTTGCGTTTTGGGGCGCCGCTTGTGGTGTAAGCGATGAGCAGTAGCGGGTATAAGGTATGTTTTTGTAAGACTGTTAGTAAGAAATAAGTGTTTAAAAAAACATAGTTTAATTGGTAAATATCTCGTTATGAGTGGTTGAAAAACAACAACATCCACTTTGTGAAACTAATACTAATTGTCCTACGAAAAGGGAAGCTGAAATCGCTAACGTTTTTTGATTAGAGTCTGTACAACGAAAGCTGCCCACGAATTATTATCTGTTGAATATTTTACTTCACTTCTAAATACAATATAACATGTCTAATTATTATATAAATATGAAATACTAATGTAAGTATCGCATAATATGTCTTGCTTGAATGCTGATGACTGATGTAAGTATCGCATAATATGTCTGGGGTGACAGCTCTTGATTTTTTTAAATTGCCGCCAATTTTCTTGGACAGCTTTCGTTGGACAGACTCTATTAATGATCATCAATTGCAATAAATCTATTTATATTTTTTATCCCAACCAAAGCATAAAAGTCATAGGACTGGACAAGTTTTAAGTAAGTAAACAAACTTTTATCTAAACGATGCACACGTAGGATCAAAATGTCATGTGGAAAGTTTTGAGTATGAATGTCGATAGATGTAAGAGTAGGGGAAGACCAAAGAAACGATGGATGGACTGTGTCAAAAATGATAAATGGCTAGAATAGGGATGACTACCGAGATGACGACAGAGAAGTATGGAAGAAAAAGACATGTTGCGCCGTGTTGAAATAAATTGATGGCATGGATCAAAATGTCTTCGTGTATTTCTTTCTCTCTTAATACTTTCCTAATCGTTAAACTTATTTTTTTTATCTCTTTTACTTCATTTCCAATACCCGCTCCCTCTCCTCCCTCGCGCCCCCGTGCGTCACCAGCAGGCACAGTCGATGACGTGTGTCTCTGTTTGTCCTCAGAACAATAATGCTGATTGGTGGGTCAACGTCTCCGCGTGACGTCATCACGACCGACTGTACTTACTGCGCTCGTCTTGAAGATGATTGGTCTGCTGATTTGATGGTATAAGGAGATAGGGTTTCAGTACTACTTGATTGTTTAGGGGGGTCGTAAATTTGTGAGTGTTCGTGTACTATTGGGGGTCAAGGCTGGTAGTGATTATGGGTGGCGCTACAGGTCGCGGGTTTGATAACGCCACGTGCGTTTTAAACCGACACAAAAAAGAAGGAGGTTATGCATTCGATGCATATTTTGATTCTCAAGTCTGTGCTGCTGGGGAGTTTGTTGCGCCACTTCTTCTTCCCAGCTAAAGAAGTGGCGAAGGGCGGGCGTTTTGGGTGACTATCTTATGGAATTTTGACGTTCAAAAAGTGCTGATTCTCAACCTAATTTGAATAAATGACTTTTGATTTTGACCTTGTCTGTGAGACAAAAAATAAATAACGCATCATGTGATGATGTTATTCGTTCACCTAAAACATCTATCCTATGAAATACATGAATTGTGTGAAATGGCATTTTTGTCATATAACACATGTAACATTTATTATGCGCTTAACCTGTCATGTCCTTGACAACATCCCTTGTTCTACAATCACAGCGTATAATTGCCGACCACACGTTAATAGCGATAGTTTCAACAACAACTAGGCCATCGATTAGACCTAGATTTGACCCACGATGAGCAGTTATTAGGATATTACATGCGAGGCTCGTAAAGTATCGTTGGACTCAAAATGAATCATGCTTTTCAGCCATTTCATTTAGGTAATGTTTTGGTAAATAGCCGGGCGTGCGTAGGCTAACAACATATTATACATACACACATACATAAAGTCACGCCTTCTGCCCATGGGGGTAAGCACCAAACTACAGTACGCCATCTGCTACGATCCTTACATACTCCTTTTGCCTCGTTTACCTTCATACATCTGGTCATACACGCACGCCGGTTACGAGTACTACGCACCTGACTTTTCTGAAGAACCTCACCAATAAGTTCGCCCTAGCATATATCCTCCTAGGGCTTTAGAAATATACAGGGTGTGGCGTAAATAATGGATAACCCTGAAACTGTCGATTGGCCAGATTATCATCTACCATTTACCCCACTTATATCGCCATATGCCCATGGATGACCAAATTATTGATATTTTTGATATTTTAAATAAAAATTGTACTTACTCTTACAATACCAGCTCCCATTTCTACAATTGGTGACTTGTTCTCGTTTTGTTTTTTTCACGACACTCCTGAATATTTGTATTATCAGACTACTACCAAGATTTTTTATTACAATCTAAGATAACATTGCAAAAAATACTTATTCTTAAATTTTAATTTTTTTTCTAAGGAACTACGCAAGTTTGTGCCCCTATATCGAAAAAAAAATGTACTACACTGCGGCGGCCCACTATTTTCGAAAATTGCCTATTTAATGCAGATTCTAAAATGCTATAATAATAACCAGTATCTTGATAAAATACAAAGCTATTGCTGTTCGAATGTTAAAGGAGAATTTTCATACATGCGACATTTTGGACCATCCATTTTTGACCGACATTTGGCTCAACAGTGATGAAACGTATGCTCAAACGTATGCCCAAAAGCTTGCGCATGGCGCAAGCTTTTGGGCTATTATTTAATTTTCATACTATGGCTGCTAAGTCGAAATCGAGTGCGAAAGTGGAGTTTCGGAACATTCAAAAATTAAAAAATAGGTTCGGTTAGGATAGGCTACGTTAGGTTATGTTTGGTTAGGTTAGGTTAGATTATGCTCATGTAGGTATGTAGGTAGGTAGGTACACTTTTTTATTATTAACTAGTGACCCGCCGCTACATCGCAAGGGTGTGTTAGAATAAATGAATTATTTGTGACGTGACTTTTGACGTATTTCTATATTTTTTTTCAATTATAATTATATTTTAATGTTTCTTTCTTTTTGTATTATGACAATCCAAAAAATGTACCAGGATTTTTTTTTTTTGGACATTTGAGTTGACTAGTTGACATGTTTCATAAATTATTTTCATTTAGAAAGCTTAGTTAGTTAAATTCTGTGTTAGTTAGAATTTGAGTTAGTAAAAGATGTTTTGTTTGTCCTTTCGCGCTCGTTTTCAACTTAGCTGCCATAGTATGAATTCAATAATACCCCAAAAGCTTCCACATGGTATAAGTTTTATTACTGTTGAACCTAACCTAACCTACAGCCAATACATTGTTGAATATTCAAAAACACCATGTTCGCGCTTGGTTTCGACTTAGCTGCCATAGTATGAATTACATAATACTCCAAAAGCTATCATGGCATAAGTTCCTGGAAAAAGTTCTTTACAATCGAACGCCTTCCGCTCGAACATCGGAGACTGTACTCTCATACAACTGCTGCTACCAACCACCTTGCTAAGATCGTCGCTTCACCTATCCTAAGGGCGTCCATATGTTTGCTGATTCGCGGTCTCCACTCAAGAACACGAGTACCAACGGTCATCAGTTCTAAGATAACGTTCGTGCTTTAATTGTACTAATTTTAGTTAGTTATGTTTTTAGTTTGCTAGTTAATTCAATCTTAATTCAATGTTATTTAATTTAATTCAATTCAATTTAATTCAATTTAATTTAATTCAATTCAAGTTAATTTTAAGTACTTATAAAAGATTAATGATATTCTGTTTCTAATTACATTTTTATCCATCTTTATATTAATTATTATTGTATAGTGAGATCTAATCAAAACGCTGTGCTTACCTATAATTTATATGCATGCAATTCTATTGTATTTGTTAATGGTATATGTACTTTGAATGTCCTTGTGTGTATTTAGTTGGTTTGCCTAAATAAATAAATAACATAACTTGCTTATTCTGTGGCACTTTATCATCATCCACAGCCCGACTCCACCCTACTGAGCATATGCCACTCTTTTTCGTGTCCTTAAATGAAGCTATTGATGCACTAAATCCTGCAGTGCAAAGACCCATAAGATGTAAATTATATCCCGGTCTGTGTACTAAATGCAGTATAAATAACACTTTACTTCAGACGGGAAACACACGGGCTTCAGGAGAACAAAGAAACCAATTAACCAGTGACGCGACCTGTTTACTCCGCATGGACAAATATTCCATTATTGTGCCGTCTATACTGTTTTCAGAAATAAGTCAATGCTATACACCCTGCATAGCTCTGCCCCTTCCCTTATAGTGACACGTCTGGTGCAGGGGTGTCAAAGCTATTTTTTTTCATGTCCCCTATTTCATCTAATTGTCCAAATAAAAATGAAATACTGTTCGTTGGTAAGCGCAGCACTTGGTTCATTAAACACCCGAATAACGTTATTAGGGAAAGAAGAAAAGTTGCCGAGAGAATTTTATATTCTAGAAACACTGGACGTCCTTTTTGAATGAATTATTGTTTGTACAAGAAGTCTGTCAGGTCGGCGAGTTTATAATAAAAACTAGCTTCCGCCAGCAGCTTTGCCTTCGTGAATCTTTATAAATTATAGCTTAGGTTACTCAGTGATAGTATAGCATGGTGCTGGAGAAAGATTTTTTAAATCGGTCCAGTCGGCTTTGTATTAATTCATTACAAACAAAAATACAAATCTTTTAACAATATTATTGTAGTTAAAAATACACATACCTACCTATTTTGGCAAATTAAGAAAACATGTTTACCAACTTAATCATTACAGTCATGGGATAATGTTTTCAAGACATTAAAAGAATATAATTATGAGATTTTTTTATGAGTTTTATCAAGTCCGTGATCAGCAAAACTGCTCTTACCTAAACCTTATGTTATGACTTGTTAACTAAAATAGCAGCAGCCTCTAACAGAAATAACTTCTACCTGCATTATTGCGTAACACAGTTTCAATCACAATCCGCGGATTTTGCAGAAAAATCCTAATCCATTGCTTTATAAGTTTGAAAAAATCGTCAGCCCAATAACGTAATAACACAACGAACGTGACTGAACTGTCAAAATTGCGATCAATTGTCATATATTTATTATTTAACACTTTGTACTGAGGCGGACTTAATGCCATAGGCATTAGGTCATTTTATGTCGCAACTACCCGCAGATCACTTGACAGCGACAACAAATTACATTACCCTTCGGAACCCGCAGAGAAGCTCGATAAATCCTGTGAAAACAACATTTTTGCTCGTCACATGTTTGTCACCCCTGGCCAGGTGTTTATATTGAGAACCGTCTGGCTGCTATGAGCAGTTCTGTTTCTTGCAATATTAAAGCACGTATACCTGCATGTACGAGATATCTGTGGCAGTCTTGTGTAACTAGAATATGGATACAAGGCATTGAAGTTAAATAAGGAACTAATAAATTATAAACTTGGTCTTGTCACTTATTCGCATAATACCTAACTGTAGCGACTCATCTCTTTTCAGCAGTAAAATATGTACATATACATTATAAGCTATCTTACATGATGTATAGAATCAAGTTCCTCTAACTGAACAGACTCTCAGCCTAGTTTGAATAAATAACTTTTGATTTGATGCAACATAGTTTTTACTTTCACGCGAACGAAGTCGCAGGCAGAATCTAGTGATAAATAATGACGGTACGTACCTCATTATGTTTAATACACAAATATTCGATGCGTGATATAATCGCAACGAGGTCAAGGGAGGCACCTACCTACATACTCGTGCTGCTCGATATCTGGGATATCTTTATTAACTTCATACCTGAAACAAAAAATGAACAGTGGTTAGTAAGTCAATTTTAAATCAACGTAACATAACATCACGCCTGTAATCCTCGAAGGGTTAGGCAGAAGTGTACCTATAGTAGATACACCAACATTTCACCAGTTATTGCCAACAACCGGGCACAACTAACCCAGACTCCGGGGTGCTACTGAGATATTTCTCATGGAAAAACGCAATAACACTTTGCCCAACTTGGGAATCGAAACCAAGACCTCATGTTCAGCAGTAGCGCTTGCGAGCACTAGATCAATGAGCCAGTTAGAGACATAAGTAAAGTTATACCAACTACGATAGTAGCCAATCGATGCAACTTAGCAATTAAACGCGGGTAGGTATTAGCAGTATTTCTGCAAAATATTTATTTATCGGCCAAAATCGAGAATTGTCAAAAATGGATATTTTGGCCGATAAAATCCGAAAGCCGTAGTTCGGTCGGACTCTAGTTATTGGTTGGTAAACAACATGAAGGCTCATCTGCAATACTAGAAGCAACGCAGATGCATTGCGATCTCAAATATAAAGCAGAAATGTACCTACGATGTTCAAGTGAATCGACAAATTCTTGGAACTTCAAGAGGCAGATGAAGCTGAATATCGAATACCTAAGCTAGCCTAGACCTGTCAACACAAAAACATTCCACAGTATCCCACCCATTGTCACGAGCACCAGTGAAAGGACAGAAAAATATATATACCTACCACCTCTGCATTGTTCTACTGCCTATATCCTGGGCTAAAATACCGTCTTACAATATTCTGTGATCGTAAAGCCGGGGCTTCTATACCGCTGAGTTTAATACCAGCGTCGACTTCAATAGCTGTGTTAGTGACAATATGAGTTTTGCGGCGAGCGTTTAATATAAGATTGTCTTGATAATATGAGAGAAAGAAAGGTTTTTTATGAGAGACGGTGAGATTAATTTCTATATACGTGCTTTTATGTAAGAAAAGACCTATGTAGGTATATCTCTATATTCAGTATTAGGCCGCGGTCAAACAATAGCTTGGCCGACTATGCCTTCCGCCAGATAACCGTGAAATAAAAGTAATTAACCCCACTTGTCTCGAAACTTAAATGCAAACAATAGTAGATTGTTGCATCGAGCACAAAGTGAGTTATTAATGCACGAGGGTTATGTTGCTGCCCGAGCGCAAGCGAGGACGCTAAATTAACACGAGTGCATTAATTACTCACTTTAGCGAGAAGCGTAATCTACTTTTCTTTCAACTACCAATGTACCTACCGTGATAAAATATACCTACCAAAGTTAATGAAAACAAATTTATCCCGTGACTTTTGCGGCAAAAGGTTATTAACTCAACTGAACTCAACTTAACTGAACTCAACTGAACTCAACTGAACTCAACTGAACTCAACTGAACTCAACTGAACTCAACTGAACTCAATTGAACTCAACTGAACTCAACTGAACTCAACTGAACTCAACTGAACTCAACTGAACTCAACTGATCTCAACTGAACTCAACTGAACTCAACTGAACTCAACTGAACTCAACTGAACTCAACTGAACTCAATTGAACTCAACTGAACTCAACTGAACTCAGCTCAGCTCAGCTCAACTCAGCGTAACTCAGCTCAACTCAGCACAACTCAACTAAACTCAGACAGACAGACAGCCGGAGAGACAAGCCTTAGTAATAGGGTCCCGTTTTACCCTTTGGGTATGGATACCTAAAAACAGTGCATTAATGTATAACAAACAGTGCAACAATGTTTCATACAACTATACTGTTTTGGTTCTAATCAAAAAATTCGTCCTTTGATCAGTTTTGTAGTGATTAATGATAACATTGTGTGTTTTGTTTAAACAACACACAATCAACACACAATGTTATTTCAACTATGTAGTTTTAAGAAAAAATACATGCCACGTGCACGCGCCAAAGACACTGCCTTAACATTTTCTATCATCTATAAATAAGGAAATAATTATGTATAATATATAATTCAAGCAGAACTTGTAAGCTTTTAATGTATAATTTTTAGGACGAGCGCTGTTGTCTGAAATACAGATATTTTATTTATCTAGTTCAGACTCAGATGTCTAGTCGCATTTTTGTTAGTTTAAGCTCCTATAAGATATGTTTCTAACTTTCTATATAAATTGTTCTATTTTATTTGAATTTGAAATTAAATTATTTTTTCGTATCGTTTTAAAATACTGGAATACATTGGTAAGCATCAACGAGTTTTTTTGTACGGTTATCTGGCGCGAGGTATAGTGTCTAGTACATAGATATCGTTTAGTACATTGCGTGGTCTAGTAGGTACAAAATGTATCTATGAAGAAAAGTATAAAACAAAAAAGTTTTAAAAACTGTGAACCCGACTACGGAAAAAGTTTTAAAACTAAAACCCATCTATGACAAAAAAAGTCAACTAAAAAGGTATAAACAAGACAGACAAATAAAAAATCCGGGGTCACACGTACGTGGCATAAATCGAACAGATTACGTGTCGTGAGACTCCGGATTTTTTATTTGTCTGTCTGTGATGTCTTGTTTATACCTTTTTAGTTGACTTTTACCCGTGTACCTGTACTTATTTGATTCTCAATGACATTAGTGGTAACTTTTATAGTACCTGTTTAAGTTTTTGAAGTGAAAACTTCTTTAGGCGCTTTGAGCGATTTTTAGTATAGGAAAATAGTATGATATAATTATTTCACTAATGGGAAGCTACAGTATTGCTTAGTGTCATATATGACATACAAGAATTTCACGCGGACAAAGTCGCGTGCAGAAGCTAGTTTGATGTACGTGGCGGGGCTTCCCAATGAGCTGCTAAAGTAGACATTGCATACGTTTATTACCCACAATGTAGCTCTGGGCGCGACTTTGCTTGTAAGTATCATTATTTTCATCATTTTTAGGGTTCCGTACCCAAAGGGTAAAACGGGACCCTATTACAAAGACTCCGCTGATCGTCCGTCTGTTTGTTTGTCTGTCTGTCTGTCCGTCTGTCACCAGGCTGTATCTCATGAACCGTGATAGTTAGACAGTTGACATTTTCACAGATGATGTACCTATTTCTGTTGCCGCTATAACAACAAATACCTACTAAAAAACAGAATTAAATAAATATTTAAGGGGGCTCCCATACAAAAACGTGATATTTTGCCTTTTTATAGATAAATATTACTGAACTCGTTGTGCGCGAGTCCGACTCGCACTTGGCCGGTTTTTTTAATACAAATATCCAGGATGAAAATAGTCTATTGGTGCCATGCTACCTTTTCGTCAAATTTCATAACGATCGGTGCAGTGGTTTAGGCATGAAAAGTTCACAGACAGACAGACAGAAATATTAAGTGAGAAAGACATCATATTAGATACCTCATAAATACTGTATTTCCTACCTATTTACATTACCATAAATTATTGTTTATTTTGTATCTGTGTTGCATTTATGACAGTTGAAATCTATTTCTGTAGCCAATTAGCACTATATAAACATGATTGTGGTCCTTGAATAAATCAAACCAGATCTTCCGTTGTTGTAATGAAAATTTAATTCATTTTCTCATAACTACAATAATAAATAATTGGTTGATTGAATAATATTGAGGCCTTTCTGAAATGACGGTCACTAGGTGGCAGCACTGATACCTCAGGGCGCGTACCACCACCGCTTACAGCAGTATTATTTTAATCTTGCTTCGTGGGGGAAAGAGATGGAGCTATACGTGCTGTAGAGCTTCATCTCTTTCCTACACTGAAGTTATATTAAAATACTACTGCTGTAAGCGGTGGTGGTAGTCCCCAGGTCCTTTTGACGGTGTCCAAGCGTTTTAAATAATGCCTCTATTAGGTATTCTATTAAGAGTTTTGGATTTGTGCCCGGTTGATGGCAGAGAAGGCTCGCCCCTCATTACATGGGACTTAAACATAACTGGAGAATTGTGGGAGAACTATACACCTCTGCCCATCCATCGGAGAATAAGTACAGCCGTGAAGATAAGTTATATTATAAAAAATTGGCAGTTTCCATTCCACTAGGTTGTCCTTTTACACACGCTAAAAACAAACGATTGTGTTTCGTTGGAATGTATTTACCGCGGGCACTTCATTATTGTTAAGTTTTATAATAAGTAGCTACATCCTGGTTTTTATGATAATAATATGATTATGGTAATAATCAGGGTAGTCTTTTTCTTTTTGTTTTAAGTTAGATGGCAAACAAGACAACAAAGGTGACTCTTCTGCAAATAGCGATGACTAACGCTTACGCTAATAAAATTTGCATTACTTGCTCAAAATGAATCCCCAAAATTACGTTGCATTCAGGACAAAAAAATCTTAGAACATTAAATCGTCATATTTCCAACGACCTCAAGGTCGGCTGCCATGGAGCGACTGCCTATCTGACCTCGACAACCCGATTACCTACTGGGTAAAACGATACCCCTTTGTATGAGCTGATGAATGGGTTGCACACACCTTGGATGATAGCCTGTAATGATAAGTCACGGATAGCCAAAGATGATGGTTTATTGAATATATTTAACTACCACGTACCTACCTAATGCTATATGAATGTTGTGTGAATGAATACAGCTGACTATGAACGCTGATTGTGTACTGTCGCGGTACACTATAATTTTTATAAGGCGACGGAAAAGTGCTGCTCTATGCAATGCGCGCATGCCATATACGATATATGACTCGTACAGCCTTGGTAAGACTGGATGTCAGGCTTTTGGGCTTCTACTACCTACCCGCAACGACTGTCACGGTCACCCATCCACGGATCGACCTCGGCGTTGCTTAACCTTCCATCGACCCGTGCGACAATTTCGCGAACGAATGGAAACATTTTTTTAATTTTCCTCTACTCTTCCGTAATAGTCTGTTGTGCTTTTTAAGGTTCCGTACCCAAAGGGTAAAACGGGACCCTATTAAGACTTCGCTGTCCGTCCGTCTGTCACCAGGCTGTATCTCATGAAGCGTGATAGTTAGACAGTTGACATTTTCACCGATGATGTATTGTAGTAGTACTAGTATAGTATGTAGTAGTATGCTGCTATAACAACAAATACTAAAAAACAGGATAAAATAAATATTTAAAGGGGCCTCCCATACAACATACATCATTTTTTTGCCGTTTTATAGATACTTAATGATACGGAACCCTTCGTGCGCGAGTCCGACTCGCACTGGGCCAGTTTTTATATGGCGCGAGTAATCGTCTGCCATTTTAATTACAAGCATGGCTGCCTGGACCCGTTTTCAATGTCCTTAGTACATGGAAATTATAATGTTAGGGTGATATTATTGGAATATTTATGGCATAATTACATACATTAATTAAGTAACAAAAATTTAAAAGAAGGCCTTTCTACGTTTACAATGTGTAGATAACAATAGGACAAAAAATGAGCGTGGTGGTGATCAAGGCTCGTGCCTTCTGTGTATGAGAAGAGGCCTCCGACCTGCAGTGGGTCAGTAATAGGCTATAAATACAATTTACAAAAAATTGCTATAGATTGAGCTCTACTTGAAGTACCGCATACGCATGAAACCGGTTCCAGCTTCCAAAACAAATAAGTAATAAAAATTAAATAAATTATTATTTTATTTTTAGCCTGTGTTGTCCCACTGCAAGGAAAAACCGTCCCTTTGCCCTCTCCTCTCCTCTCTTTCGTGAGCTAGTGAGGACCAATTCTTGTGTCACAGTGTTAGTTGCCATACTCCTCCGAAACGGCTCGGCCGGTAGGTCTGAGAATCGGTCGTAATCTATTTTTCGACCCGGGATCGAGACATACACGGTTGAAAACGCGGGGCACAGCTAGTAATACAATAATATTTAATTATGAAGTACCTACCTACTTCTCATACCCTACCAATTAACAAAAAGAAACGATTAACAAAAATAACCAAAGATATTTATAAACCTACAAAAAGTTCTTCAGAACATAATAATAATTATGATTTTAACCTTGTGCTCGACTGAGAGATCGACGAATTGGTACATTGAACTTGACTGGATAATCGTACCTACGTATAGATAATGTATTTACGCCAACTTTGATGTTATTGACAGATTGTCAGTGTAAGTAGTTGTAGTGTGGACAAAAGCAGCAATCCATTGCTGCTCCCACTCCACCCATCCGTCCATTATCCATTGCACCCTCCAGGGTGCAGTAAACAAATCCGCCAATTGGTATATAGATGTTTTGTTGTTGACGTTGTTATGTAAGCTTACTTATGGTGTAAATTATCGATGCATTTGAATTTCGGAAAATCTGACAGATTTTGCGTAGGTAGCTATAGGTGTACCTAGATATGACCTAGGTGTGAACTAGGTGTGACCTATGTGTGACCTAGGTGTGACCTAGGTACGTACAAAAAAATCTCGAACAAAAAAGATCGAAATTATTTATATGGACATTGGACAGTGTAGTGTTGTGAGAAGGGACCTTTTTTATTTTGCCCAAAAGCGGTTTGTTCTTTGTTCTTTTATTTATTTTTTTATTGGTCAACTGTTTGATATTTTTTACGTATGTAGAATAATCTCCTACATACATACCTATATGCGAATGTCTTGAGGACCAGTACTTGTTGTTAAAATAATTATTTCCTGAATTTTAACGTTCGATTTTTATCGTTAAACTAGTCGGGTCAGGATATACAAGATGTAATTGTAATAACTGAAAACCGCTTAAGAAGTCATCGAACTCATCATTATGAACAACTTTTACTATGGGGCCAAACAAGAAATCGCGGAGATAAAAATCTCCTGTTCCCTACATTTTGGCGAGTTATGCGAAAATGAATTTAGGAAACAGCAGTTTTTTTTCGCGATTTCTGCTATTTGCTGATCTATCGGAAAATAATAGACAGATGTTTGTGTCTCTGAACTGAAAATAACTAAATAAATAAAATATATAAAGTTTATTACAAACAATACACGGTGTTAGGGTAAACACCGTTATCCTTGCAACCAGTGGTTTGATTGTATTTATAGAACGTAAAATCAATGGAAAATTATTCTACATTTTACCACAAGAGACGCAAGTTCGTTGCCCTATGCGCTAGGGCAGTTGTGTTCGGTCATTTATTTTTTATATTTAAGTCAACTACCCATGGTTTGAGTGACAACGGTGTTTACCCTGACACCCTGTAGGTATAAGTAGGTATAACTTAACAAAAAACCTTAAAACCTTAGATCCCTCCTCAAAACTCATCCTCATAAAACTAGCTATTATTCTTATTCCTTCTCTGTCCATGCTGTAAGATTGTGGAACTCACTTCCGCCTAGCATTCGTGATCTGAAAACTGTTTCTTTATTCTTTCGTGTAAAAGAGCATTATCTTTCCTCCCAACTATGAGTATATAATTATATAGGTACCTATAGTGTATTTATGTTTATATATTTAAGCTTTATGTATTTATTTAAGTATATGTTAATTTTCTTGCGTATATGTGTAGGTATATTTAATATTTTAGTTAAGACTTCGCATAATCATGTTTTTCTCTTCTTGTTCTCACACACTATTGTCTACATTTCTTTCTCATTTCTCCTTTCGAAGGTCTGCTGGAAGAAATTTCTTAAGAAATAAGCAGTACCTTTGTACTCATATCATAATTATGTCATATCTCTTTGTATTTTACTGTGTGTACATAAATAATAAATAAATAAATAAAAAACATACATTATTATAAATGAAAGACGCTCTGCGTGTCTGTCTGTGCCCTACGCATCGAATTTTGATGCGGTTTTCACTGTAATGTCGAGAATTTATTCAGGAATGTTTAGATAATTAATATGTGTATCAATTAATACACTCATCACTATTAGTTGTTGTTAGGTGAGTTGTTTTACTAACATCGTTTTTAAATCGTTGTTTCTAATACTATATGGATTATGTATATTTGGGTGTGAACTGCATTAGTGAGAATATAATTATATAATATTAATATTAAACCGATAAAATATAAAATAAACGAAGTTTTGTTAAGACGTAAAAACCGTGCGAAGCAGGTAAAAATAAACTGACATTTAAGTGACCGAATTCAATCAATTTACAACAAAAAAACCGGTCACATTATGCATATGCAACTGACATTCAGGTGTTTGGATGACAGCAACACAAAAAACTGTCTGCATAACTATACTCCATTTGAAATAAGATTAGACGTATAGATAAGCGTTTTTTACATTCCGTTCAACCGATTTTGAATTCTATTGCGTTGGTGGCATGACAAATGGCAGCCGCAGTATTTAGTTGGTATTGTGTAACTATTTTTGCTTTTAATGCTATCCTTATGCCTGCGGTATAGAAGTCAAAATCGGTTGAACGGACTGTAAAAGGGTTTGTTTTAATGTCTAATCTTATTTCAAATGGGGTATAGGTATAGATACCTATCTTATATGAACTTCCTAGATCCGTGATATCCTAACTATCCATACTAATATTATAGTAATTATTAAAATATTAAAGTAACTCTGTCTGTCTGTCTGTATTTTACCTTTTCACGCATAAACCACTGAACGGATTTCGACATGGCATGGAGATAGATGGCATCCTGGGGGACATAGGGTTCTTTTTATCGACATACCACTCGGGCGAAACTGCGGGCAGAAGCTAGTATCCATACTAATATTATACATTCGAAAGTAACTCTGTGTGTCTGTATGTTACCTTTTCACGCCTAAACCACTGAACGGATTTCGACAAAATTTGCCAAGGAGATATATGGCATCCTGGGGAAGGACATAGGGCACTTTTTATCAAATACCACGCGGGCGAAGCCGCGGACTAGTAATATTAATAAATAATATTACTTGCTAGTAATAAAAATAAATAATAAATGCGAAAATGAATTTGTTTGTTTGTTTGTTATACTTTCACGCTAAAACGGCTGAACGGATTTGGATGAAATTTGGCACAGGGGTAGAGCATGACCCGGAAAAGGACATAGAATACTTTTATCCCGATATTCCTACGGGATCGAGACTTATGCGGGTGAAACCGCAGGGCGCAGCTTCTATCATTATAATGATGACAACCGCCCTCTGCCTTCCTCAATAACTAGTAACATCCTATTTCAAGCAGTCTGTAGGAAATAGTGTCCTAACAAGGTACAGTAGAATAACAATAAAAACTAATTGTTATTAGCTGTACGATGAACTAATTGAAGGATATCACTTATTGCTGCATTACGGGAAGGATAGAAACTACTTCGTGTTTGCACACAACGACCTTATGAACAATTTATTCTTCGCATATCAAAATCTAGTTTATAGAACCACTTGTAATTTTTTTATTAGTAAAAAACAAACTTGGCTTATTAATGGCCCGTTTGAATGGACGTGGTATAATAACTTTTTTATAATCACAGCCACGGCCGACGTCACCGCCGTTTTATTTTTTAATGTTTTCATTCACTATATTGCCCTTTTTTGGAGAATTCGAAGGGACTTATATCGGACTTCGATCGACGAATACCATACTTCTTCATTCTATGCTAAAACCATACGATGAATTTCCTCACCACATATCGAGTCTACCGTCTCAAAACCCTTATTCATGATAATACCTACTATTAAGATGAGACTGCTATATTTAACCATGTTAGCGTGAACTTGACCTCGCTACAACTTCAATAGCTGCCAATTACGACTTCAATCGTAAAAACACCTTCAGTTTATGTGCAGTTGACTGTAAACCTTATTTTTAATTTAAATAGAGTTTATATCAGATTGTGTTTAGAAGTCCACCTGCCAAGATGGAAGGAAATTAGACGTAGATGTTCTATGTAATGACACCATTGACAATAATACCTACTTACTTATAGGTAGGTAGGTAAACAACAATATCGTTTCCAATTAGATTGTGTTTCCTCTTATTCTACTATTCATGTTTTTCCTACTTCCTAAGACACAGTAATTTCGGTGAGGGTAAACATCAGAAACATAATTCCATTCACTTTTGTATGGAACCGTAGATTGTTTTCCGTATTTCAGAGTTGGTCCCTTATTAGGAGTTGGTCAATTGGTCACATTCATGAGTGACCTGTAAAAGTAGCTGCTACTGTTAGCCTGCATCATCCACTACTGAGCAGAGAACTCTCCCCATGACCACACGAACTCTAGTGCTTGCGATCTAGGGCTAATGTAGACATTAGAAGGTCAATGCTCTTACTTAAAATGAAAAATTGAAAAAAGTGAAAAGTAACTTTAATAACGGAAGTTGGTGGCAGAAACGAAAATTGAAAAGCACAGACACCGACTTCCGAAATTAAAGTTATTTTTCACATTATTTGTGTTTTTTTTTTTGAAGTCGGTTGTTTTTTTAAAACGGTTTTATCTTTCACTTTTTATTTGTGGAACCTGCCCCACACAAATTCGAATACCACAACCTGCTATGTAAATAACAGTGACGGAGTAAAATAATATATCGTCTACATAAACTAAGTGGGAAAAATACGTAATTATTAAAGCTAACTCAAAAACTACGCAAGCAAAGTTAATAAAATTTATATGGCATTTTTTTAAATATTTTTATTTACCTCTGAAGCATGACCTACCAAACAAAAAAGAATCATCAAAATCGATTCATAATTGACGGAGTTATCGACGAATTGAGAACCTCCTTCTTTTTGAAGAAGTCGGTTAAAAAAACGTTCACATTCAAGTCGTAGTGCCACAAAAGTTCCAAGTTCCGGTCGTTTGTTCCGCTATCGTGTCATTTGTCCAAGTAACAGTTGGTCCAGATTTTTGTTAGACCTGGGTGTACTAAGTCTGACATCACCAAATCGACTTGGGCGGTCGTTCCTTCTCAGAATTAGACGCGGCCTTCACCCTTCAGTAGTGTACTACATGCTAGTAAGTATTATTTTCATTGCATACATTAACTATCTCATTATATTATTGCAGTTGCATTATAATGTCATTATAATATTACTATTATCAGTTCACAGATAACAGTGGTCTGGTCATTGGAACTGGTCTTGACCCTCACCTTCTAACGAGCCGACAGCATTGTGTAAACATAATTACTGATAATGCTAATGATATGCCGTATTCTTGCCGTATTTAATTATGTGTATTCGTATCAATTTGTATTCACAATAAGTCATGTTTCTTATTTGTTAGTTAACAGAGTGGAGTATTTTTTCATAAACCCTCTTTGTGCCCGGTTAAGGGCAATATACAATGTAGAGATAACAACACGACACTAAATGAACACTGGCAATACTAATGCATAAGGGTATATTTATTTAATTGCAACTATTAAACAAATCAATGTATTTTGGAACTATTAAATAACCTAGCATCGAAATTGCAAAAGTGGTTTTTTTCAAACAAACTGAATGGTAGTGACTATAAGTTTTGCCATAGTGACTAAACTATTGGATATATTTGATTCAAGTTTTGTATGCAGACTGGAATTTGTATCGACTGGATGTCGTCTCCACCGTGCATAGGCTCGCCGTATATTACATAGGCTCGCCGTATATTACATACGCTCGCCGTATATTACATAGGCTCGCCGTATATTACATACGCTGGCCGTATATTACATAGGCTCGCCGTATATTACATAGGCTCGCCGTATTTTACATGGGACTTAATCAAATCAAAACTGATGAAATGTACCTGCTACACACCTGATCACACCTCTGTTTTACTCTTGGGGGAATACAGACATGATCTTTTGCTATACAGTATATTCCGCCATTTCTTTAAACTAGTATTGATAACGAACGGTCAAATCTGGTGACCGATTTATGTCACTTCCCTTATTGCAATTGCAATTTTGCAAAAAGTATTTCTAGTTTTTAGGGACTGTCATCAAACCTTTAGTTTCATTGCAGTACATGAGACCTCTTTTTACGTAGGTACTAAGAAGATTGGAAAGGACATTTTTGGAAAAACTGTGATCATGTGACTTGATTCATAAATAAAAAAACAGGTATTTTTAAATAGCGCGCCTATTTATACGTGTTCGACAGAATAAAAAAAAATGCGCCAGTAAAACAAAAACCGAATGCGCGTTTGGCAGGTTCTTTTTTTCAAGTAGGTATTAGTAAACCAACGTTCTCAGTGAGTCCGATTCAAATTATTTTTATATCAATATTTTTTTTTATCAAAAGCAGTTATTTTGTATCTTATTGGTGTTAAAAAACGATGTTATTTCAAGAACTTAAAAGTGAAAAGTGAGACTTTTTATGTGATTTGCTATTATTTTTACAAATTTTCACTACACAGGAAGGCATAATAATTATATTTTTTTATTGATGTTAACTAGACGACGACTCGTGAAGTGCTAGGAGCGATGAGCATGGTTTTAGTGTAGTTGTGTGCGTGAGCTTGTATGTGTACTTGCAGGAGCACGGTTTTGTGGCTTCTCTTTTGATGTTCGCGGGGCGCCGTCTTTCACCTTTTTTTAACCGACTTCTTCAAAAAGGAGGAGGTTCTCAATTCGTCTGTATGTTTTTTTTTTTTTTTTTTTTTGTGTAAGTTACGCTATTACTCCGTCAATTATGAATCGATTTTGATGATTATTTTTTTGTTTGGTAGGTCATGCTTCAGAGGTGGTCCCATATAAATTTTATTAACTTTGCTTGCGTAGTTTTTGAGTTAGCTTCAATAATTACGTATTTTTCCCACTTTGTGTATGACGATATATTGTTTGACTCCGTCACTGTTATTTACAGGCAGGCACGTATTTGAATTTGTGTGGGGTAGGTACCACAACTAAAAAGTGAAAAATAAAAACTTTTTACAAAAAAAAACAACCGACTTCCAAAAAAACACAAAAAAAGTGAAAAATAACTTTAATTTCGGAAGTCGGTGTCTTTGCTTTACAATTAACGTTTTTTGCCACTGACTTCCGAAATTTTTTTTTATTGGTCTGAGATTATACGCGACAAAATTGTAAAAAATAAATAAAAGGTATTCCAGTTTTATCACATAAAAACAGTAATCCTATATAATTTAAGGTGGATCCGCCAACGTCGTCGCCTGCAATTTCAAAATGTCTTAAATAAAATAGCTGTCGAAAATAATATATTTACTGTAAATAAGCCTAAGCGGGAAGCACAGAACCGGTCGAAGTGGCGGTGGAGGCCTATGTCCAGCAGTGGACGTCTTTCGGTTGAAATAGTGATGAAATAAGACTATTTTGTGAAAAGATGAAGATTTCCAGCAAATATACTTTTGAGAGCTTTATTGATGTTTTTTAATGATTATGATTTAGTAATTATAGAAATGAAATTAAACGTAACTTTCAGAAATTTTTACATGTCAATGTTTTGGTCAATATTTTAAAACTAGATAGCTCCGGCACATCCTGGCTGACTGATCCCTGATCAATAAATGCCGAAACAAACTCATGGTCTCTATAAAAGTCCAATCATTATATTTTAAGTAAGTCTCACAATGCAGGGCCATGTATTGTATCATATAAACAACTGCGGTAAATTAAATTTTAATCAACATACAACATAAAGCAGCGCTGCAATTTGTAAAAACCATAAAAAATAAATGTAGTATTTCGCGGCGACATTGAAGGAATCACCTACTTGCTAAGAAAAATAAAGAAACAAAGACATTTTATTCGGTTCCAAAGTCCTACTCTATGGACAAACAAAAGATATTGATATCTAACTAATTACTAATTATGTAACAACACAAATAAAATCAATACTATATACTACAAAAACAAATTGCTCATTAACATTAGGAAGTGGACTGTGACAACATTGACAGTAAAATGAACGTATGCAGTATTCTCAAAACCTAAATATATTCTAGACTTTATGATGACCTATCGGTCAATGACTTTAGAGGAATGTTTCAAGTTCAAAATGACTCTTAAAACTGTTTAAGTATTTGTTCAGTAAAATTCAACAGAGCGTTTGGTAAAATTCTTTGAGATTAATGGAATGGTGTTTTCTTTGTCTTTAAAATCAGTCGTAAAAATGAATGTTTCGTGAACGTTTGGTGATTCTACCAGTTACAATAATTCTAGAGTCTTTTTAAATTAATAATATTATTAATTATGTTTTACATTGTCTGATTACTTTAACTCACACACTGACTTATTACTTGTTAACATTTTAGGAGAATCGTCTGTTTTTACAAAATGTGTGTGACATAATTAATTTATCAGTCATTGCTTCATTTGTAATTCTTTTTTTTTACCTATTGTGTTGTGGTATAGGTAGTAATTTATTCTAGGTAGGTATATCGTCTTCAATCAAATGATCATTATGTTATAAAACATTTTAAAAGTGAGTAACGGTGGATTTCTTGCCCATTCTTCTCCATACGAAACTACCTTTTGAAAGGGGCAACTAGAATCAATTCTATTTTGATCTTTGTGATATTCAAAGTGCATTTTATGTGCCTATTTGAAACAAATGGTCAGACTTTGACTTTGATTTAAAGAAAGCGTTATTCACTTGTCGCATCAAATCATCAGGGCACTGCTAAATATTTTTGGTTCTGTATCAACATTTCCAATCCGAAACGTAAACATAAAGAACCATCCATACTCTCTAATCGTTTGAAAACCAAGATTAAAACATTAAAAACAGAACCAGCTTAATACCCAGTGTCACGACACTCGACATATCGTTGTTTAATTACTCGGGAACGTTTTCAATCAAACAAAACTTCACAGCTACGCACTCGTATATTTTTGTAAATACTCGTTAATCTTAGGGAAAATTGTATCACTCGTGTACTGACTATAGGTCCAATCCATGTGATTCCATTGGGGGTCCTCGACCTTCACTGATGCTAACACATTGGGGAGTTTCGACATCAACCACTCCACATCTTTCGTGTCCACTAATCCGTCATTCTCCCCATAAATGCACAGAACAGGCGCTGTAGTCGCACTGAGGTTGTACTTCGGAGGCCGTTCACTTCCATATAAAACTAGGTTCTGCTCCTCTCCATAGTTAAACTTCTCGAATCTCCTACTCTTCATGCTCTGCCCGTATCGAGCCATGTTGTGCAGAGACGTACCCGCAGGAAAGTGCCCGAAGAGTACCCTCGTAGTCTCGTTGGTGATGGACCCCAAGTGTGACGAGTCTACGTGGTCGAACACGTCGATGATCGTCTCGCACAGCCCCTCAGTAAAATCTGAAAGCTGGCAGAAGAATGCGACGAACTCCTGACTGAACGCGCCTTTCGAAAACACTTCTTGGACGCCGTACATTGATAACGCACCTTCCATTGTCTCAAACGTCTGTGTCAGAGTTCTAAATATCCTTGATTGTGTGTTTATTTGTCTGGCTGCTGGCGCTAAGCTGATCACCAGTTGAACTTTGTCACAGTATCCTGGCTTTTCGGAACACATCACTAAGAACGTCCCAGTTCCTTGAGAGAAGCCGATGTAGTTAAGTTTCTCATATCCCGTGTAATCCAGGACATAGTCGATCATCGCTGGCAAATCGTAGATACCGATCTCTTCGATGTAGAACTTCCAGTAAGCGGCATCTTTGTCTGGGTTCAGGTGGACGTGTCCCCGCGAGTAGTAGTTCCCTCGGACGTTGCCCAGCCAAAGGTCGTAACACGCATCAGAAATGAGGTATGCTAGTCCTGCATTTGGGCCGGAATCTATCCAGGAATCGGAGCTCTGCAGTAGTCCGTGCATCAGTAATACTGGAGGTGACCTCTTCTTATGATGACAGTTCCTCGCTTTCGCTATCCTGAACATCGTGAGGATATATCCATCGTCCGTGATAACCTTATGTTCTTCAGAAATATATCCATATTTCTCGGTCAGTTCCGTGAAATTCATGAGTGAATCCTTGGGATAGCCCAAGGAGGTCTTGGTCTCCCTGCGTATGGGCAGCCATGGCGTCCGTACGACGTACGCGACCGCAACTACTGCCAACGATACCAGCAGGACGTTAAACGTGTTGAATCGTTTCGAAGACATGTTATCAACTGAGCGAGCACCTTCGCAAATCAACTAATCTATATAGTAGGTACGTAAACCTGTATGTGACGTGTGTCTGTGTGTAAGAAAAATTATTTTTTCAAAATATGTAGAATCACTGGGATTAAATTTTAATGAAGTATGTTTGAAGTATTATTCTTTTTTTTGTGATTTTGGCAGGTCTCGTATGTTCTTTCATAGGTTGTTTCATATATTATTATTAATTGTTTTTGTTGAACTTTGTATTGCCATCTATACTAATATTATAAAGCTGAAGAGTTTGTTTGTTTGAACGCGCTAATCTCAGAAACTACTGGTTGGAATTGAAAAAATATTTTTGTGTTGGATAGTCCATTTATCGAGGAAGGCTATAGGCTATAAAACATCACGCTACGACCAATAGGAGCGGAGCATAAATGAAAAATGTTGCAAAGCCGGGAATAATTATTCCTTTTTGAGAGCTCCCGTTACGTGCGCTACTTAAACAGTTTAAGTTACGCAAATATCATGTATGATGGAATTGTGCCTCTTTAAAAGTTCTAAAGTTAAGTTCTCCGCGACATTCCCTACTTTAGAGAGGAGAGGATGACCACACGGGTAGACATGACCTGGAATAGGACATAGGATACGTTTTATCCCTATATTCCCACGGGATCGACATCTACGCGGGTGAAACCGCGGGGCACAGCTAGTCTTAAATATTTGAAGTAATTTTAGTTCCATAACTGATAAAAAATATAAATGTGTCAAGCATCGCCGCGCTATAAACTAGTTCATAACAAGTAGTTACAACTACGTCAGTCCGTTGTTTGCTGTTCATTTGTAACTGACCTGTCGATGCCCTGCGACTTCACTTGTTATTAATTAAAATCATTATTTAATTGTTCGTATGTTTTATTTATTTATTTGTATAATGCATACACACGTATCACTCAGTTACAGGCTCGGCTAAAACTTAACAGTAACTACATGACTCTGTTTGAGCGCGACAATTATTCTTATTACAGTTAACATAAAGCTAGGTTATAGTTAATGTTTACATATATATTGCTTATCTACTAGGACAACGTAATGCACGAGGTATTATAATACTTATTTTCTTTTTAACAATTTATGTTTAACTAGGTTTTGCACGCGGCTTCACCCGCGTGGATGTCGGAAAAAAATCCACGGGAACGTACTACTGGGATTGAAACACCTTATGTGTTAATCCAGCTATCTAATTGCGTAACTTATTTTCGTAACCGATTAACCGATCTTTCATTTTGACAGTTCAGCAACATTCATTGCGCTATTTACGTTGTTGAGCAGATTAGCTTTATATTTCAAACTTACGAAGCAATGGATTAGAAATTTGTTTCAAACCGATTCAGATTGTGATTGATCGTGTATTACGCAATTAGGGTGCAGGTTATAAAATATCTGTGTGCCAAATTTTATCCATTTCCTTTATTCATTTTGCTTTATTCGCACTTCGCAAGCGTTCTTGTCTTGAAGCCCTTGCCGAGTAACTAAAACGGTCATAGTCATAATTATGTAATACATACCTAACATGAGAGGAGTGCATCCGCAAGCCGAAAGAACAATAACTCATTCCCCCAATTTTTATGAACATCTAAACACTTATTTCATATTATTTATGTAGTTAGCATTGCTAGAAATAAATCGCTAAGTTATATATAGTAAATAATTTGAGTGTCACGATTAAACGTTTTTAAAATGATCGTTTGGCCGATGACCTGTTGGTCGAAAAAACGGTTAACCGAAAAAAGAATTACCCGATAATCGTTTGACAGAAAATAGGCTAACTTTACATGATAACTTGGAACTTTATGTGATAATATAGGCATATACTTGGTATGATTTTTAAGAACTGAATCTTGTGATCAAGCTGGTATATTACCAATCACGGTTACCAACTGATATTGTGAGTTTTATTGTCTTTTATTAGAAGTAGATGTTTAATTGATCAATTGTTGCCTTGGCGTTATTACAGTGTATAAAATATAATTTTAGATGTATTTAAAACTGTCTGACCCGACAGACGTTATCCTGACAAAATTTCAACATGGTCAGAATGGACGGGAGGGAGTTCGTACAAAAATCCCATAGAAAACACATTCAGTTTTTCTTGCAATTTTTCTCTTCCATGAAAACATCATTGCGAACTGGGTCTGCTTCATTAAAAAATGTGTCAATGTAATCGTTTGATAAGATAAGATAAGTCTTTATTTGCCTTAAACATGGTATAAAGTTGTTACAGTCAGATATTAATCTAAAGTCCACATGTTTAGCTATACAGGATATGTATCAATTGCATGCAAAATAATAATTATTAATAAATTCTAAAGTTCAATGTCACAGATACAAAGTCAATACAATAATAATAATACAATAATAATAGTTTTCTCTCGGCATTTTTGCAATTACAAAAGTCCAGAATTTTATAATCTATTGTTGAGAAAATCTTTAATGTCATAAAACATGTGTTCTTTCAACCATTTCCGCAGTCTGTTTTTAAATGAGTTAATATTAAATAACAATTTTGTTTCTTTTGGAATTTTATTATAAATGCGTATACACATGACTAGGAAACTTTTCGCATACTTGGCTGATTTAGGAGTATCCTGCAATGCAAGTCTGCATGGATCTCTATTTCGAGAGTTCAATTGATAAGCTATTTTGAATAATCCATTATTATTATAAACAAAATTACAAATTTCAAAAATGTACAGTGACGGAAGTGGTAATATACCTAGCTTTTTAAAGAACGGTTTACATGACTCGTCAGGACGGATACCACAAATGGCTCTGATGCATTTCTTTTGAGCAATAAATGCTCTGTGTCTATCGGTGCTGTTACCCCCCAAAGGATAAGCCCGTATCTTAAGATGGATTCTATATAGGCGTGATATTTTGTAATTGCTGTTTCTTTGTTGGTTATGTTCTTTATTTGTCTGAGAGCATAAACAAACTTATTAATTCTACTGCACAAACTATCCAGATGTACTTTCCAATTCAGATCTTGATCTAAGAGTACTCCTAAGAATTTAGTTTGTGGAACTTCTTTTAACCTGTTAATATGAAGTTTGAAATTGTATTTAGTATGTTTTGATTTATTAAACTGTATATAATTAGATTTATCTAAATTAATTTTCAATTTGTTTGCCTGTAACCATTTAATAATGTCGTCAATAGTATTATTAATGTCCACCTCATGTTCAGATTTAGTTTTACACTTTTTGTCAGATGTCACAATAATTGCAATGTCGTCTGCAAATAATACACATTTATGATTAGTCACTAGTGGTAAGTCGTTTATGTATAATAGAAACAATAAGGGTCCTAATACACTCCCTTGGGGGACGCCGCAATTATTATTTCTATAGTCGGATGGATACGAGGTTAATAAATTTTCATTAATTTTATTAATAACAACGTATTGCTTTCGTTTGAGACCCAATAAACAATTTTAATTTAATTTTAATATTTTAAAACAAAAAAAAAATAGCCAAATCGGTCCAGGCCTTTCTGAAGTGACGCGCTTAGCAACGAACAGCATTTCATTTTTAGGGTTCCGTAATCAACACCCTTATAGTTTCGCCATGTCCGTCTGTCCGTCTGTCCGTCTGTTCGCGGCTTAGCTCAGAGATCGTTGGTACTAGAAAGCTGTAATTTGGTATGGATATACATATAAATGACGCCGACAAAGTGGTAAACAGTTTTTTCTCGACAATCCCGTGGTGTGGGGTATCGTTGGAAAGGTCGTTTAAAAGTAATGTGAGTTTGTGAAAACCATTTTTGAATTCAGGGATCCGTTTGCGAAATATTAAGCTTTAAAGTGATAATTTTTGTTAGAGTCAAGTGTCCCCCGCCCCTGCCAGCTAAATGGGTGGTTTTGGGTATGTGAACAAAATTACAGCAGGTAGTATATATAACGAAATTAAAAGGAAAACTATCACCGCTACGTAGGCACTGTTAAGTTTGTTGGATAAATTCATCCCAACTACGGAACCTTTCATTGTGCGTGGTTGGACATGCACTTGGCCGGTTTTATTTATATTAAGATAGATTCTCTTGATAACTATACAGGGTCAAATTAACTTAGCTAGGCTATCGATATAATTCTAATCATCAACAAGAATTGATGTATTTTTTGGGGTTCACTTGAAGTATGAATGGAGGAAAAGTGTTTTCTTTTGTTTTATCGTGTAAAACTTTTTTTTTTGTATAAACTTCACATAAGAGATTGGTATTAATATATCTAAATATTTAAAAACTTTTTTTTTTTGTATAAACTTCACATAAGAGATTGGTATTAATATTTTTTTTTTTTGTGAAGTTTACACAAAAAAAAAGTTTTAAACTGATATTTCAAGCGAATAAACTAACCGCGCATTTAGCACACAAGCTTTAAAATTAAGTATTCCGGCGCGTCAAAACCGCTAAGACGAGCTCTACAAGAAACTATTTGCTTCCTACACTACACGTTTATTAACATTTCAGTATTTTAATTAATTAAACTACCTTCTAACTAAAAAAACCCATTTTAATATATTAAGGGGTTTTTTTTATTCGGTTTCACCGACTCATGACGCTGAAAACAAACAATGAAAATTATAATAAAATGCAGTATAATTTAAAAATAAAACAAATTGTGTTGCTTTTTAGGATTCCGTACCCAAAGGGTGCCAACGGGATCCTATTACTAAGGTTCTGCTGTCTGTCCTTCCGTCCGTCCCAAGGCTGATCTTTTGAACCGTAATAGGTAGATACCTAAAAGGGTGTACAAGAAATGTGCTTTTTAGTGTTAAATATTGTATGTTGGTACGGAACCCTTCGTGTGCGAGTCCGACTCACAATTGACCGCTTTTTGGATTGGTTACCTAAACTTTTGTTTCCTGGTCCTCTTATCTTTGCAAATACCAAAGCGAGTCCAATGTCAATGTGGGTAATTTATTAATTTAATCTAGTCTAATTTAACCACTGATTTAATCGTTACACGCAGTGAGCAGGTGAGCATATATTATATTGTTTATCTGCATAGTACAAGTGTCAGCAATGTATATACCTAATATAAAGCTACCATTTATTTGACTGAGTACGTCTTTCATTGACTTGATTGTGGCTTAGAGTATGACTCACTCAAATGTCTGGTGATGGCGTGTGTGTTGAATCATTAAGTTCCCTTCAAAATGGTTGACCTGAATGATGCTCCATGCGTCATGTTCGTGAACGAGCACCGTCAGTAGGGACTGGTGGAATTAAGTAGATTTAAAAACAAAACATTTTGTTACGGACTCTTTTAACGTTCTGCATCATTCTCACATGTATAATTACAACATCAGTGATTTTACCAATATGTTGTAACAATATTCTGATATAAAAGAGTGTCCGTGGAGTTTCTTGCCCGTTCTTTTCCATAGGCACCTACCAGGTACGTTTTGGAATGGGCAACTAGATTCAACTTGCTGAATGACCGACCGGTGACCCCTTCCAAATTCAAAAGAATTCATGTTCAATGGAGAGCAGTGGTGGCCCAGTGGGGAGAGCAGTGGTGGCCCAGTGGTAACGGCCACGACTTACGAGATGTAGGTCGTAGGTTCGAACCCCGACAGGCGCTTTACTTTGTGTAAAATTATTTCATCACCACTGCTCTCAAAACGGTGAAGGAAAACATCGTGAGGAAACCGGCATGTCTTAGAACCAAAAATTCGAAGACATGTGACATCTACCAACCCGCACTGGGCCCGCGTGGTGGATTACGGCCCGCTCCCTCTCACAGAGAGGAGGCATGTGTCCCAACAGTGGGAACGTTATAGGCAGATTATGCATGTTCAAATGACCATGACCATTTCTGCCATAATCGATTACAGCCAATTCATATTTTCAAGTGTCCTTCATTTATTCAAACTAGATTTAAGATAATAGTCTAGAGTCAATCAAAGCCAATGTTTAAAATTGAATAAAAATAAATATTATTTGTAGTTCCGGTTACATTTTCGATTTAATGGCGACAATGTCAAAGATTACAGTTCATTTCGTTCATTCGGTCCATGTGATCAGATTAGTGGTAGAAGTATACCTTATTTTTGAGGTACATGAGATAACCATGGAGGCCACGATATTATTTATTGATATGGCACTTCAACCTTCAACCTTCAACGCACTAAAACATACACAAATAAAAATCACATACAGTTTATGGAAGGTATTGTGAATTCGTCACTTACAGAAGTGCACAGCACTATCTATAGAACAACATGCAACTTGTTGCATCATGTTGCATGTTGCTCCAAAAAAATTACTATTAATCTATACTATAGTGTAGATCTATAGTAATCTATACTATAGTATAGATCTATAGTAATCTATACTATAGTATAGATTAATAAGTTCTTTTGTATGAATAGTATTTTTTCGAAGCAGATTCTTGTTGTGATTCTTGATTTGTGAGTTAAAAAAAGTTATCTGTCTGATAACACTGATATTAGTTGTCACTCGCTCATTCACTCATTTATGTCACTCGTCGCCATAGAAACCTACTGTTACGTTCAAACCAGTCCAAAGTTGTGCTTTGTGCGTGTGTTATTGTTTGTTTGCTTATTTATTGTTTATTTAAACACTTACAAGGAGCTCGTGGCTAAGTAATAACAACCGCTTGGGTCGATCCATCAGGTTAAGCTACGCTTGCCGAGGTTGGTCCGTGGATGGGTGACCATTTTCACATACCGAGACTCCTCCGTGCCTCGGAAAGCACGTTAAGCCGTTGGTCCCGGCTGTCATTTGTGGATCTTTGACAGTCGTTACGATTCGTCAGAAGCCCGAAAGTCTGACAACCAGTCTAACCGTATCGTATTACCTAGTTACTGGGTTGTGGAGGTCAGATAGGCAGTCGCTCCATGTAAAATACTGGTATTCAGCTGCATCCGGTTAGACTGGAAGCCGACCCCAACATAGTTGGGAAAAGGCCAGGCAGATTGATTTTTGATTTAAACACTTACCCGTAACTTTTCTGCACATTTTAGATCGATATACATATTCTTGAAAGCGATATCTCACTGTCGATTTTGTTTTCCTACTGTAATAACGATACGTGTCAGTTTATCGGTGAAATGTTATTGGATACAATATTGCGGTGCTGAGTTGATTGGAATCATGCATCAATGTTTCGGTGCATCAAATGTGTTTTGCGCGTGCAACGTATTTAGAGACGTCCAGACAGTGAATTTTCCGTACAACTGCAAAAAACAACAGGAGGGTTGATGTTGTACATTCTGCTGCCTTCAAAATGGTTATAATCTTAATGGTGCTGATACACGCATTTTGTTGGGACTGACCGTCTCTGCACATCCATGGCTTATATTTATTTAGGTTTTTGAATTAAATGCTTAAAGATTGAATAAAAAAGACGTACCTACGCTATTTGTGAGAGATTTGTTTTATTTTCCTTTACACTGATCGCCTTACTAGTATGTGGAATTATTCGATAAGTTACAAGCATCTGGTAGACCCACTCCAGATGTTTTTAACTATCCTAAGTCAGCCTCTCCACCAGAGACGTGCTTAGCGATAGAGATGTATCTAATAGGATCGTTTGATTTTCATAGCATAGTTTGATTTAATTCTGCCTCTCACAGTCTTGGTACATTTTAAGCTGGTCCCAGCCGGACCTAGTGGCGAGTTATGCCACATCATGTTGTTATTTCTGTTGCTAAATCTAGTCAAGCCCTAATAGGTTACGCCAATTGTTTTTTAAATCGAAATTCGTTACTGAACAAGTTATGTATAAAACGCCTGACAGAAAACGATTAGCAATCAATAGTTTTTTGAAGTGAAACGAATGAGCTATTTGCCAGGAAAAGTATATTTTTTGTTCTGAAATATACAAAAACCTTTAGTTTAAATTAAAATAGAGGAATTATTTCAGAATCTAGGTCTACGGTGCTTTTAAATGCACCATATGTAGCTTTTGGTCATAATCGTTTTGGTGAGGGTATGCATGTATAGGGTGATGGTCATGGTTGATTCTGTAATTGGTTTATTTGAAATAAATGCTTTAAGTTTGAATTTAATATGGATATGGATAGATTCTATATCATAATAAGTAGGTAACACTGTCCCGTTGGTTTCGTGGTCGCAAGCGCTATTACTGAGCATGAGGTCCTGTTCGATTCCCGGGTCGGGCAAAGTGTGATTGGGTTTTCCATCTTGGATTTCTCTGTAGCACCCCGGAGTCTGGATTTGTGCCCGGTTGATGACAATAGGCTTACCCTCTATTACATGAGACTTTAACATAACTGGCGAAATGTGTGTGTACCTGTATAGGTACACCTGTGCTTAACACTTCGAGGAATACAGGCGTGATGTTATACTATGTTAAGAAGGTAACATTACTATGATACTAGGTGGGGTTACCAAGTCCTGCTACATTATTAGGCTGGAGGCTGAATTTTGGGTGGCGGCAGGCGTGATGATATAATTATATTTCGAAACATTTGTAGCTGAAAATTCAGCCTTCTACTGTATTATATATATACTAGCTGTGCCCCGCGGTTTTACCCGCGTAGGTCTCGATCCCGTGGGAATATAGGGATAAAACGTATCCTATGTCCTATTCCAGGTCATGGTCTACCCGTGTGCCCATCCTCTCCTCTCTAGAGTAGGGAACATCGTGGCAACGCGGCGCCGCGCGCCCGCATCGAACGGTTCGCGTATTGCATTTTTATACTCGTGATAACTTCGAAATTAAATGTCCGATTCGAATGAATTAAAAAGTATTTTACTGCTACATAAATACTCTTGATGATAAAACTATTTATTTGAATAAGAATTAATATTATATTGATAAAACTCCTTCGCAAATAATGCATTAATTTCGAACAAATTTGATTACCATAAAAAAGGTTATAGTGCTCCGCTCCTATTGGTCGTAGCGTGATGTTATATAGCCTATAGCCTTCCTCGATAAATTAATTAAACACAAAAATAATTTTTCAATTTCAATCAGTAGTTCCTGAGATTAGCGCGTTCAAACAAACAAACAAATAAAATCTTCAGCGTGGTACAGATAGATAACCAGAATTTAATCAAAACTATATATAAATACTAGCTGCGCCCCACGGTTTCACCCGCGTAAGTCTCGATCCCGAGGGAATTTCGGACAAAAAGTATCCTATGTCCTATTCCAGGTCATGGTCTACCCATCTTCCAAATTTCATCCAAATCCGTTCAGCCGTTTTTGCGTGAAAGCGTAACATACAAACAAACTCACTTTCGCTTTTATAATATTATATATATTATATAATAAGTTAGGATGCAAATCGTATGTTTCCTTAGAATTGGTATGCAAATAAAGTGTTTATTACATTGTCTGAACATTGCAACATGAATTGCTAATTAATAATATACCTAATATCACTTACTTGCTCAAATAGCTGGGTATATTGACGGAAGGAGTTATTTATTAATAATATATTTATGTTTTTACTTAGTAGAATGGAATTTAGCTACCTGCATAGGTACCTAAAGACTAATCAACACACCTGTGGGTAGATAGTAGGAACGAGTGTCCGTGGTCCTTGCTTGTTCTTCTCCATAGGAACCTACTACGCTGTGGAATGGGCAACTAGTTTCATCTTTCTGACTGACCGACCCCTTGATAATTCAAAAGTGCCTGTAATAGGTTTATATGGTGTGAGTACTATGTACTATAGAGCTACCATTTACCGGGTATTTTGTCTTTCATTGACTTGAATGTGTCCTGGCGGCTGGGAATGTCATGCTCACTCAAATGTCTCGCTGATGGTGGCGTATGTGTTGGATCATTTAGCTCCCTTCAAAATGGTTGAGCTGAATGGTGCTGATCCATGTGTCATGTTCGTGAACGGGCGCCGTCAGTTGTGACTGGTCATTTCTTAGCTGCCATGGCTTATTTTAATTTTTGAATTGTTATTATTTTATAATTGCGGGTGCTTTTAACGTGCTTTCTACATTGTTCTCACATGTATAATTTCAACATGAATGATGTAACCATTATATTGTAACAATATTTTGATTTAAAAGAGTGTCCATGGAGTTTCTTGCCCGTTCTTCTCCATAGGTACCTACTACGCTTTGGAATGGGCAACTAGCTTCATATTTCTGACTGACTGACTCCTTGACAATTCAAAAGTGCCTGTAAATGGTTTAATTGAAATAAATGCTTTGAGTTTGAGTTTCGAGTTTAATTAAAATAAATGCTTTGAGTTTAAGTTATGTAACTACTGTAAAAAGATGCTGGTCCCGATTCATTCTCTCTACGTATCACTACCCCGAAGGAGTGGACTGAGTTGCATATTAGGTACACCCTCAATAAACCGGTAAATGTTATGAGTCCAACCGAGATCGGACCTAAGACCTTTCGCTGATCAGTTGGGTTTCCGACCACTGGACCAAAGAGACAGGCCAAAAAGTGTTCAGGCTGTTAAAGTCTTGAAAAAAAAACACCAAGGTTTGTTTAGGTCCCTGACAATACAAAACACAGGCAAAGCCAGGAGACACTCCTCAATTCAATATTAACTTAAAAGCCGATATTAATAAATCAGCATTTGTTGTGATCGCAAACCAGTTTTATTGAACCGGGTGCAGTATGCATATATGTGGAGCGAGTTTATTTTAAAACAAGTCTTCTTACCCTTGGCATTCAAACTGTCGCGGAAACGACAGGAATTAAGTTTTAGAAAATAATGTGTTATTAAATTAAGTTTGCTTCACTATTGCATTGGGTTGTACCTGTAATAATAGTTGTAAGTGATTATATAAAATAAATAAATATCAATAGTAAGTAAGCATAACAGTTGAGTGCAAGTCAAAGGTCGCTTGTGCGGAAGACCAATGCTCGTTAGCATTGACCACCATGCTTGCTCTCTGTCTTGATTTGAGTTAAATAAATCCAGGTATGGCGGCATCTACAACGCCACGTGCGAACTTGGTATCACTCTGACGTCATACAAAATCCTGCATCGCGCAAGCAAAATTAACCGCGCAATTAGCATAGGTTTATATAAAATCCCGACATCAATCGTTGGGCAGTAGCCCACCAGACACGACATACGTCTGATCGGAAGGTCAGAGCTTTTCAATGGGGGATGAAGAGCTCCACACTCTATTCCTCATACCTCTATGCAGTTCTCAGTAGCAGCGTGGAATCCTGGAAGGACTCTGGAATTGTGATTGCAAAAAGTCATTGAACGCATGCACCAAGAACGTACAATTTCTTAAGATTTGATAATATAAGAGTATGTCAAGCGACGCGGAACAAAGAAAATATTATTATAGTGTACATTCATGAGAGGAGCATTCAATTTAGCAGTTTAATTAAGAACTCGGTATCTAGACAATATCAACAAGTAATATCCCGACATCCCTAGCCAGCATAAATGACACACAGTAAGAAACTGCAGTAGAACCAAAAGAAAATGATACTCGAAGAAGCAGAAGGCCGAGCGCTGAACGCAGAATTCGGTCTGGTCTCTACGTCCAGCGCTCGGCGTGGCAACACGTCGTGTTCGGGTTCGCGATAAGTCAGTTGTCACCCTGATGATGCCTCGTTGAGAGGTGAAACACGAGTCGATTTCTTAAGTACACGGTTTTTTTATGACTCTTCAGGAATAGTTAAGCGGAATAGGTTACTAAATACTGGGTGTTAGGGTAGACACCGTTATCCTTGAAACTAGTGGTTTGGTGTCATCTATAATATACTTTTTCTATGGGACCAACTTTGTAATCGCAAAAAAAAAAACTGCTGTTCCATACATTTTGTCGATATAAGTGAACACAAATGCATGGAACAGCTGATTTTTTTTGGGCGACAAACGACTAGTTTCAAGGATAACGGTGTCTACCCTAACACCCTGTATATCTACGTCTATTGAATTTTTTAATGCATTTTCGCAAATTCACGCCTGAATCAATTGAAAAATTGAACAAAATGCTATTGAAACCTACGGACTACGTACACTGGGATTATGAAAGGCACAATAAAAAATATAAAATTAAATGGCATGTATTTAATAGAATCACTCTCTCATAATTCCCATTCACGCTCCTAAAAACATTATTGAACACTATTACGCCGGTAGCACCTCTTTTTGCGAACCTCAAATAGGAATTATTTTGAGGTCCTAAAAATACCAAATAGCGGAGTAACTGCGACCAAGTTGGAAGTACCGCTCGCGGGGCCCTGCTGCGGCTCTCGTACTGTTGGTCGCAGTTCTAACCTAACCTAACCCATTTGGTCGGGGTGCCCTTGTTTAGTTACTGCGACCAACTGTGAGATAAGGCCAGAAAGTTTAAAGGGGGTCAATTATTTAAAAAAGTGTGCGTCATTCGAAGTGCAAAAAAGTTTTAGTGATTCACTTAAATATTTCCCATCCCATGCTTGCGTAAATGGTAGAATAGAATGTAACTAAAGTAACATGCAGTTACGTAGAGTTGGATTTTAAAAACTTTCTCGACTCGTTGGTCTAGTGGTCGCAAGAGTGACTGTGAAGGTGGAGTAATGGGCTCGATGCCCGGGCGAACAGAGCGTAATTTAGGTCCGTTAAGAAGTTTATAGCAGCAGTATAGATTTGTTCAACTTTTGTGAAGGAGTCCGGGGAATACAGGCGCTAGGCATGATAAAAAGTTATGAATGCACAAAAAATAATTAATTCATAAATTTTTTTTAGTTACAGTTCTAACTAGTATTTCTGTATCAACTGCCCAGTGGCACCTATAGAAGAGCTACGCTCAGCCGAGTGACCCAGTTAGCGCGATCGATGCAGGGTCAACGACCGCGCCTGATTGATCATCACTTTGGGAAACGCTGGAATGTTGCCAGTGATAGCGAGATAATTGCTGGAGTTTTAAAATATAGAGCAAAATATTATTATCATATAAGATAAGAGTAAATGAAGATGTTTTATATAGGTTTTGAGCTTGTTTGATAGGCCTCTGCAAACAACGAAGTACCACTCCTTTTTTCTTTAAAGAGGTAAAGCGGTACAGTCACATGACATGAGTTTTAACTCCGAGCTGCCCCTGAGAAAATCATGGTCGAAAACACAACACCTACTTATAACTTTGTCCGACCTGGGAATCAAACCAATGGACCCGATACTCAGAAGCTCACTCGCCCTTTCGACCACTAGACCATCAAGGCAGTCGATCATGGCCAATTCAACTACCACTATTACTAACCTAATGAGTACTCTACTGCCATATTAATCACACTAACCACACAAGACCGGTCTATCCACGAAGAGGTCACCCTGTCTCCTCAAGATGTCGTTAAAGACGACTGAGGGATTATGTCAAGGGGATGTGGAGATAAGAGGCACACTGTACCTACCCCTATAAACCCCATAAGCTTATACATAGCTCAACGCTCACTAGTTTGCTACCCGAAGACATTTTGCTCCGATGCTGTAGAAGATTTTAGATGAGGATATTACAAATGAATGAAACAATCTACTATCTCACACTTTGGCCTTCCCTTTTCATAAAAGATGGACAAGTTAAGGATTAGTAAGTGCCAAGTATCAATGTGACTTTTTCAATTCTAAATTATGTGTGGTATACTTTATGAGTTTATCTTAGACATAACTTACAGTGACATCGGTGAAGGTAAAACATCGTAAGTCTGAAATCGCCAACCTGACTGGAGCAAGCGTGGTGATCAATGCTGCTGCCTTCTGTGTATGAGAAGAGACCTTTGCCCTGCAGTGGGACACTAATATACGATGGTATTATTATTATTTATTTTATATATCCGTGGATGGGTGACCATCTTTACACGTCGAGACTCCTCCGTGCCTCGGAAAGCACGTTAAGCCGTTGGTCCTGGCTGTCATTTGTGGATCTTTGTCGTCAGAAGCCCGAAAATCTGTCAACCACTCTTGCCAAGGGGTATCGTTTTACCCAGTTACTGGGTTGTGGAGATCAGAAAGGCAGTTGCTCCATGTAAAATACTGGTATTCAGCTGCATCCAGTTAAACTGGAAGTCGACCTTAGCATAGTTGTGAGATGATGATTATTATTATTTCTTTTAAGTTATGGGAATCGGAAAAATGTCGCTATCCTCGAGGAAAGTGCATGAATTATTTTTCTACGTAAAATAAGACTCTTTTATTCTGCCATATTATTGGAATAGGTATAGATAATAAAAATTGGCGGTCTTATCGCCGGCGCCCTCTTCACCCCATGGATTTACTGCGTCTGTAAGTACCTTATTTTTCTCACCAAGCCAAATTCTTGGGAAGTAAGTTCACGTGAATATTTCGAGTCACAAATTCATCGAACTCCCATGCTCTAACCATTCAGTTAAGTACCTATATTTGCCGCGTTACCACACAATACCGGTACAAAACCCTTCCATCGTTTTGCATCTGTTTCACCAGCAGTTGATCACGATGATCCCTCCGGTATTGATTCCCGCGACAGCTGAGCGGAGGTCCAGACGCAGACAGTCTCTTGACCCAGTTACTGAACGAGGCATGACCTCTGCCAAGGACCGGGGACTACACGTGGCGGTGGGACTATACGTGATATGAAATAGTTGAATAGAAGTTAAAAGAACTTGGAATTTTGTAATATTTGCGTGTAATGTGTCTTGTGAAACTTCTGGGGTCAGTTCTCCTTTTTCCTTAGTTATGACAACCGGTTCAGATCCGGGCAAGTGGGTATGACTTGCTGGATAAGGTTAGGTAAGATATGACTTGTTCAATTTCATATGTAATTTCTAAGTTTATCGACATCACTGACATCGGTGAAGAAAGCATCCTAACGCAACCTACAGCCAGGCGATTGCGTAACACACTAATAATGACAATGCCTTTCATTTCGACAGTTCAACAACATTCTTTGCGTTATTTACGTTGCTGAGCAGACAATTTTTTCAATAGTAATATATCCTACAAAATCCGTCGGAATGTGATAGAAAGTGTGTTACGCAATTGGTACTAATTACTTATACGTAATAAATATTTTTCTTTATACTATTTATTTATTTGTGCACAATTGATTACTTTAAGTATTTGACATCACAAATATAAGGCCAACTGTAACAATACCTACAATATAATAGGTCTTTACCTATGAAATTGCCGTTTTGTATGAAAAAATTTAAACGAATTTTTTTCATGAATTTTTTATTTGTATTAATCGAAGTAATCACCCATGCAATCAATGCATCTTTGCCATCGCAGTGGCAGTTTATTGATGCCCTTCTTAAAGAAATCAGCTGGACGGGAGGCAACAAATTCTTCAAAGGCATTTTGTACTGCCTCTCGGGTATTGAATTTTTTTCCCGCCAAGAAGTTATCCAAATTCTGGAAAAAGTAGTAGTCTGTAGGCGCAAGGTCTGGTGAGTAGGGCGGATGACGGAGAGCTTCCAACCCCAGTTCTTGCAACTTGGAGACCGTCTGCTGTGCAGTATGAGGTCGCGCGTTGTCGTGCAGGAGCAGCGGAGACGACCGATTGACCAATGCTGGTTGGAGATGCGCCAGCTTCTCCATCATTGTGTTCAGTTCTTCACAGTACACATCTGCAGTAATGCTCACCCCGTTTGGTAAGAAGCTGTGATGAATCACACCGGCGCTAGACCACCAAACAGTGACCATCACTTTTCTAGGGGTAAGTTTTCGTTTAGGGCATTGTTTAGGTGCTGAACCAGGATCCAACCAACTTGCTGAGCGCTTGCGGTTATCAAACAGAATCCATTTTTCATCGCAGGTAACAATGCGGTTCAAAATTCCTTCATTTGTGTGTCTGTTGAGCAGTGCAAGGCACGTCTCGACGCGTACTTCGCGCTGGCGATCATTGAGTTCGTGTCAAGCTTTTTTACCTTGCCAATTTGACGCAAATGGACCAATATTGTTTTGACGCTAACGTCGAAAGCTGCTGCTAATTCAGCCGTAGATTGTGTATCATCAGCTTCCACAATCGCCTTTAATTCGTCATTGTCGACCAGTCTTCGGACGACCGCGAGGTTCATTTTTCAGGTCGAAATTTCCAGAACGGAAGCGAGCAAACCAATAACAGGTGGTGCGTTGGTTTGTAGTGTTAGCTCCGTAAACGTCGTTGATGTTGCGTGCCGCTTGTGCCGCGTTGCTGCCACGACGGTACTCATATTCCATAATTACTCGAATTTTTATATGTTGACGAAAAAGATTGAAATGCGATGAAAATGTAACACTAATCAATAAAGAAATGACTACTTTTGGAAAAAAAAAACCATGTTTTTAAAATAAAATTAATTTGAAATTAGAATTCTTAGCCAAACAAAAATTATTTTGATTTGAAATGGCCAGTACTGCAGAACGGCAATTTCATAGGTAAAACCCTTAACCAAACTAAACCAAAAATTATAAGTTGATAATTATGAAATGGCTATTGGATAGTTAACTTTATAATTTGCGGAATAATTGTGTCTGAAATCGCCAACCTGACTGGAGCAAGCGTGGTGATCAATGTTCGTGCCTTCTGTGAATGAGAAGAGGGCTTTGACCTGCAGTGTTACAATAATAGGCTGGTGTTGGTAATACAAGCGAACACAAGCTGCAGGGGAGTAGTAATGGCTTGGTAAAATTATTAGCAAGTCAATGAGGATTGAAGCGGGACTGACTGAATGTACAAGTCATATACGCCTTAGTGGAGAATTTTTTTTATGATACATTTTATACGGAGTCTAATTTAAATTGCCTATCGTCGCCCTTCCTCTATATTATTTTAATGCTCTATGTTGTCATAAACGCAATCAAACCATCCTGAAAGAGCTCTTCAGTGATACACAAAAGTGCTCTTACGCGGGCAATTAAAACAGCTCTTTATGACACGGCAACAATTGCTGAATACAATAGTAGAGCAATAATTAGGTACTCGTAAATATAAGTGAGCAATTCAGAGCGGGACATGTTAAGTGTTGGCAAATTTTATTTTCGATCGATGACCATTGCTAAGGATTTTGTTCACACGCATTAAGATCGAGCTTTCATCATCTATCTAGCCTTTTCCCAACTATGTTGTGGTCGGCTTGCAGTCTAACCGGATACAGCTGAATGCCAGTATTTTACATGGAGCGACTAAATACCCTTCTGACGACTACCAAGACTGGTTGTCAGATTTTAGGGCTTCTGAATACCGGTAACGTCTGTCAAAGATCTACAAATGACAGTCGTAACCAACGGCCTAACGTGCTTGCCAAGGCACGGAGTACTCTTGATATGTAATGGATGGCCACCCATCCATAGACCGAACTCAACAAGCGTAGCTTACCCTTCGATCGACCCTTGCGGCTGTTATAAATTAGCCACAAGCCCCTTATTCAAAAGCCGTACATAAGAGAGTTAAATAGCCTTAAGAAATGGCTGGCGTAAATAAAGAGGTTGTAACTAAAAATTTATCAAACTCAGCCCTACTTATATCATGTTCCGTTACGCACACCGCACTAATCGACAGGCGCCTCATTTGTTCGGCATGCTCCACTAGTTCAAACGAATTGGGTGAGACCTAGTTTTTGCACCCATGCTATACTTACATATGAATCGGATTCCCTGTCCCATCGGACTATGAGAGTGACGGAAGAGAGAGTGCACCTGTAATCTGCCTCAGACCAAATAATAAACCAAGAGACAGCGCTGTCAACAGTGACGTGAGGCCGGTTGCGTAAACACGAGTGCACTTAGTGAGGTGTAGTTGTAAATGAATAAGTAAGTAGTTTATTAACACCGACAACATTTTGCCATCGAAATCAACCGTGTGAGCGATAGCGACCATCAAGGCTACGTCGCGTCGCAGCAACGCCACTAGCGAGACCGAACACTAGCATCCGTCGCCGAGCCGTCTTCAACGTTGCGTCGAACATTTGATTTGATTTTGTAATTTCCGCAACGCAACTGCAATAAGTTGCAACGACACTAATCACAAGTAAACACTGCTTGCCCTCACGCTCCGACGTGCTGTGGTTGTGGTACATGATCTGGCCCTTATAAGCTAACTCAAGTTAAAACAAAAGTGAAGTTAGTTAAAAGTGGCCAAGTGTGAGTCAGACTAGCACACGAGGGGGTTCCATACCATATTTAACAATATTTCCTAAAGACGCCGAAAAATAAACACATTTATTGTAAGGGAACTACTTTGATTTTAAACTTTATTTTATTTTTATTATTTTTTTTTAAAGTGGCCGTAGTAGTTTACACTCTGAGAAAATTACAAGTGTCTACTACCTATTACCGTTCAAAAGGTACAGCCCTGTGACAGACGGACGGACAGCGGAGCCTTGGTAATAGGGTTCCGTTGGCAGCCTTTGGGTACGGAACCCCAATAAATGATAATGAGGTTACGGTATAAAACCGTAGTATTACTACCTTCTAATAGATGCTTTAATCATATTTATGGTTATTTTATTGGGTGCTGCCTTTCATTCGGGTATTCGTTAGGTCTTTATTGCTTTTTGATGTAATAAAGATTATTTCCAGTAAATGTCAGCCGTGAAATTTATTTCAGGTGTTGGCTGATATCTTTTTTAGGTTCAGGTATTCAAAGGACGCGGTCGGTAACTCTGTATCTGCGTTTAATTTATAATGTTGGTCTACATAAACTGAAATAGATTCTTTAATTGATTAGGTATTGTGAAAAAGTGAACCTGAAAGGATCTTGCACCCCATTGGCAATTCACTTGTTATCCATTTATTTGCCTTAATTTATATTGCTAACCATGTTTGGAAAATTCGTCGGGTCGACAGAGTAAATAACTTGAATAAGTTGAATTGTCAAAATGAGAGGTATTTTGACTATGAGTGTGCTACGCAATTATAAAACTGTTGTTTAGATTACTGAACCCAATTTTATCGACCACTTATCACCGGTTTTTAACCGACGGAAAAAGGAAGAGGTTCTCAATTCGTCTGTATGTTTTTTTTGTTCTAATAATTAATTTACTGTCCATATAAATCAAACGACAAAACTTGACCACAGATTAAACAGAAACCTGTGACCACCCGGAACAATCGCACCAACATACACCACCCCTATTCAACAAGAACAAATTCCCAACTCGTGTCCATTGTTCATAGTATTGATAAACATTCCTGCTAATCAGAGCATGACACGGGGTTCAAACTGCCGCAGACAGGTCACTTGACCCACTTAGAATAACGGCGACAGTTCCGACCTGCGGTGACCTCTACGACATAAGGGGTATTACCCTAAGGCTGATTCTAGTTGTCTAAATAGCTCAGTTCAAGAATTTCATTAGTCAAAAATATTAGAAAGAAAAAGAGTCACGATTCGTCTTCTCTGTCGCACTTTAATCTGCAGACGGGATTTCCGGTCGGAACAAATGATGAAACTCTCCTTAATGAATTTTCAAATCCTTTCTTAGCGACTGACAATTCAAAAGTGCCTATAACTGGTCTATTTGAAATAAATGCTTTGAGTGTTAAATGCTTTCTTGCAAAATTTTATGCCTCTCTAGACCCAGCAGTTTAGACTGAACGTTATCTGTTAGTCAATGAATTTAAAACTTTCATTAAGTAGAAGATCAGTGTAGTGTGTACACAAGCTTTCTAAATATCCCATATCTTTAAAAAAATATACTACTAAATTCAGACGACTGAATTCAGCCAAGTGGAGTAAGCCCTATAGATGAGGGAGGTAACAGCGGATGAATCAAAAAGGTCAGTTCCGCTTTGATTATGAGGTCGTGTAGAAAGGTGAAGCGTGTTATGAAGGTACTTGTAATTTTATAAGAACCTATGCCCTTTTAAAATTGGAGCGATGATTGGCTGCAAGAAATAAATGAGTAGTAATTTCTGAAGATGAATTATAAAAGAAAGCTAAAGCTATTACCTAAAAACATGGTGTGCTTATCATGTAGGATAAAGTTCGCCGAAAGAAGCTGATTGTTATATCTAGAAGGTCAAATGTTCGTTTTCCTAAACTTATTGCAGAACAACAAACTATTCAGACAAACATCGAGCTACCTACCTATAGATATTCTGAGTGTACTGAGTAACAGCCAAGCCAATATGTCGTTTTCTTCCATACTTCTCTTTTAGTCGTCATCTCTGTAGTCACCCCCTTTCTAGCCATATCATCTTTCAAACAGTCCCTCTAACGTATCTTTGGTCTTCCCCTACTCAAGCCATCCACATTCATAATCAAAACTTTCCTTACGACATTTTCGTCACTCCTCCGCATTTACAACCGATTTATAAACAACTTTTCAGTTACCGCCGATGCGACTTTAGACTTCCTCTTATGTACTTATTTCCTATTCTATCTTAACTAACATCATAACAATATTCATCGCATAAAATTAAATATGAATCAAAGGCAAGGCTGTCTCTTTTCACAACCATCTAAGCTGAAGCTTCATTAGTTTCCGTCGAAGCTTCATCTATTCTGGTCCTCAACAAAGGTCTCACTCTCTCGTTGCCTAGCAACTGACGAAACACTCGAGTGATCAGCTCTCAATTGTCAAAGTCCAAAGCGCCAAGCGAGGCGACCCGCTTCAAGATACACAGGATGCGAATATTCTCACGACACTGGGATGTTCTATTGTGTTTAATTAAAAGTACTTTGCCTCGTTGGTATAGTGGTCGCTAGTGCGACTGCTGTGTTTGGGATCTTAGGGTCGAGTGAGTTCGATCCTCAGGTCGGGATAAATCAAATAAAATCATTCATTTGCTTGAATATGGGTACATGTGGTGCTGATACATATAACACGTTCATTAATACATATCCTATCCTATTATAATATAAGTGATAAATTATATTTATTTCTGTAAATTGGCTTGAACAAACACACAGGTCATAAGGGGCTATTTCGACCTTTTTAAGTAATTTTAACTACTGAGAATAATTCAAATAGTCATGTATCAATACAGCAGAATTATTCTCATTAGTTGGAATTACTGTGGGGAAATTCCAACTAATGAAAGTCGAAATAGACCGACGTTACATAATGTTAAATCTTATTATGAATTTCTTTGTAGCGGCTCAGTCTAGATCTGGGCTCGGTTAATGTCACATGGGACATTCTCGGTTTTATGAAATATAAAATAGGTACTCGTTTCTTTTTACCTAAGTCACATATTACCAAAAAAAAAATCGTGAGCTTTTTGTAACAATAAAAGGGTAAAACATTTTGAAGGAGACTGCGTCGCGTCCTACACGTGGATGTGAGCTTCCTTATCACAATATTGAGGAAAACATTACCAAGGACGGGTCTACGGCTGTCAAGGAGGAAGTTAGTAAATGGAGTGCCACGTGCCAGTGCGTATGATGTTGATTTGATAGAACATCAAGGTTGTTGATTGCTTATAACATAGATGGTTGCAAGTAAAACCTGTGGGGTGTGCTTATAAAAGCTTGCTATTTTTTATCATGTACATAATTACGAGAATTTCGTGTTTATAAAACAGAAATCTTTAAAACATCTGAATTATTGACCACATTGACAACATACATTCGACTACCAAACGGAACTTCGACAAACGGTACTACGACATGATCTTACTTCGACATTACGGAACTCCGACACGTCTTTATTTCGACAATACTTTAGTTCGACATGCCTTAGGTCCGACACTACTCTACTCCGACAAGACGTTGCTTCGACATGACTTAACTACGAAATGATGTGACTTCGACGACATACTACTTCGACAATAATGCTAGTTCGACATTATTCAATTTCGACATACTCTACTCCGACATGCTGTACTTCGACAGTATCTTAAATCGACGTGATGCGTCTCAGACGGGACCCCTTCTTTTCGCATGTTTTTTTCCTAATATTCTTTGGCATAACGATTTTGTATTTTTTTTTTCGTCTAATAATTATTTATTTAACAGTTGTTATTTAAGACGACGCGCCGGCGAGGCCGGGCCTGGTTCTTATCGGATGTCGAGCTACCCATTGCTCGCCGTCCGCAAGCCCGCGCCTATGGTGGCCGGGAATCGGCCTGGGATTCCCGACGCCCAGGGTGTCTCCGGCGGCGGTGGTTAGGGGCGTGAGGGCGCAAACTTTGCCTCTCCCTCACGCGTTCCGCCTCCTCCTTCGCGAGCATTACTGCTTTGCAGGAGGAGGTGACGGCTTCCCATGCCCTCTCGCTCCGTACCATGGCCTGGACCAGGGCCGGACGCGAGAGGTCATTGCCGCCAATCGCTTCCACGAGGACACGGCGGTGCTCCGCCCAAGCAGGGCACACCTCCACCGTATGCTCCACCGTGTCCTCCGGACGATCCGCACAGTGGTGACACCCGGGCGTTTCCTTCCGCCTATTCCTACACAGGAACCTCCCGAAGTTGCCATGTCCGGTGAGGACCTGCGTCAGGCGGAAGGTGAGGACGCCGTGGCGCCGTGTCCTGACTATATCTTTCTTCTAAGAAAGCCGTACGAAGCAAAATACCCCAATAAATAATTTTGTCTAGCTAGCATGTTCTGATCGAAACGCTGTGCAACGGTGACAGATCCATTATAAGAAAAATATAAATAAAAGAAGATTTTACTCTATACTAAGAAGATTTTACTTCAACGTAGTGCAGAAATGGAGCCACCTAAGTGTTATTATATTAGGTCTTTACCTATGAAATTGCCGTTCTGCAGTACTGGCCATTTCAAATCAAAATAATTTTTGTTTGGCTAAGAATTCTAATTTCAAATTAATTTTATTTTAAAAACATGGATTTTTTTTTCCAAAAGTAGTCATTTCTTTATTGATTAGTGTTACATTTTCATCGCATTTCAATCTTTTTCGTCATCATGGATACGTTAAAAATTCGAGTAATTATGGAATATGAGTACCGTCGTGGCAGCAACGCGGCACAAGCGGCACGCAACATCAACGACGTTTACGGAGCTAACACTACAAACCAACGCACCACCTGTTATTGATTTGCTCGCTTCCGTTCTGGAAATTTCGACCTGAAAAATGAACCTCGCGGTCGTCCGAAGACTTTGGTCGACAATGACGAATTAAAGGCGATTGTGGAAGCTGATGATACACAATCGACGGCTGAATTAGCAGCAGCTTTCGACGTTAGCGTCAAAACAATATTGGTCCATTTGCGTCAAATTGGCAAGGTAAAAAAGCTTGACAAATGGGTGCCCCACGAACTCAATGATCGCCAGCGCGATGTACGCGTCGAGACGTGCCTTGCACTGCTCAACAGACACACAAATGAAGGAATTTTGAACCGCATTGTTACCTGCGATGAAAAATGGATTCTGTTTGATAACCGCAAGCGCTCAGCAAGTTGGTTGGATCCTGGTTCAGCACCTAAACAATGCCCTAAACGAAAACTTACCCCTAGAAAAGTGATGGTCACTGTTTGGTGGTCTAGCGCCGGTGTGATTCATCACAGATTCTTACCAAACGGGGTGAGCATTACTGCAGATGTGTACTGTGAAGAACTGAACACAATGATGGAGAAGCTGGCGCATCTCCAACCAGCATTGGTCAATCGCTCGTCTCCGCTGCTCCTGCACGACAACGCGCGACCTCATACTGCACAGCAGACGGTCTCCAAGTTGCAAGAACTGGGGTTGGAAGCTCTCCGTCATCCGCCCTACTCACCAGACCTTGCGCCTACAGACTACTACTTTTTCCAGAATTTGGATAACTTCTTGGCGGGAAAAAAATTCAATACCCGAGAGGCAGTACAAAATGCCTTTGAAGAATTTGTTGCCTCCCGTCCAGCTGATTTCTTTAAGAAGGGCATCAATAAACTGCCACTGCGATGGCAAGGATGCATTGATTGCATGGGTGATTACTTCGATTAATACAAATAAAAAATTCATGAAAAAAATTCGTTTAAATTTTTTCATACAAAACGGCAATTTCATAGGTAAAGACCTATTATTACATACTAATAAATACTAATAATAAAGCTGAAGAGTTTATTTGTTTGAACGCCCTTAAAATTAGAACAATAATATTACCTATAAAACATTACACAAGTTCAGTTGTTCCTCAACGTCGCAGAATAATAAATTTTGAATTAGCATCGCGTCTGAGACGCATCACGTCGACTTAAGATACTGTCGAAGTACAGCATGTCGGAGTAGAGTATGTTGAAATTGAATCATGTCGAACTAGCATTATTGTCGAAGTAGTATGTCGTCGAAGTCACATCATTTCGTAGTTAAGTTATGTCGAAGCAACGTCTTGTCGGAGTAGAGTAGTGTCGGACTTAAGGCATGTCGAACTAAAGTATTGTCGGTCGAAATAAAGACGTGACGGAGTTCCGTAATGTCGAAGTAAGATCATGTCGTAGTACCGTTTGTCGAAGTTCCGTTTGGTAGTCCATACATTCTAACTTCTGTCGAATCAAAGAATCCCTCAATGCAGGTCAAAATACATCCGTAACCTCTTTGATGTTTCTCAAATCGTGCTTTCATACAAATAGCCATTAGACAGCGTATTTCGGATGGATGAAAATCACAGCACTACACAACTCGTACGAACGCTACAAGGTTATTTGGGCGCATTGCGTTTGGTCAATACACAATCGATTATAAAGAGTGAGTGTGTGGTATTTTCATATTATTTTACCAATAACGCCCCCCTGTCAATGTCGTTCAGGCACCAACAGATCCTTGTAGCACTTTATGCACAGATTACAGTCGGGGTTATGGTGTCACAATATTAACACTTCATTTCTTACTCCTCCGTGGCCCCAGCCAGCTCGGGTAAAGGGTTCCTCCGGTAGCGGTGGCAGGGCTTAACTGGCGGCTTATCTGTAGCTGTAACAATGGTACTCGCTGGATATGTGGGGTTTTGTTATTTCTCTGAATTGCGCTTTGTGTTCAAAGGGACCGATCGGCCCAAATCCGACTTTGTGTAAATCGCGGTCAAAAGATTTCTTAGTTTGGAAGACTTTAATAAAAAAAATGTATATAAATGTGGTTGTCTTAATTTACATCAACAATAAATTCCTTTTTTTTTATATTTTATAACCTCTTTCCCACGGTTTTACACACAGTTGAAGTGTCGGAAAATAAAATAGGTTTTTTGTAAATTATAATTAATCTCTTTATCTCCACAACCCCGACATCATTCTCTAGTGCTATCTAATTGCGTAACTTATTTTCGTAACCGATTAAGGGCGAATTTCACCAAACTTTTATACCGAGTATAAGTCTTATCCTGCGAATAAATGTTGAATTTGTGAGTTTTTCCATACGAAAACTGTCAGACGACAATTTTATTCCACGGATAAAAGATATCTGACTTTGATGAAATCAGCCCTAAGACTAATTTGTTTCATTTTGACAGTTCAACAACAGCGTTATACATGTTGTTGAGCAGATTTTTTTTCGAACTCATGGAGCGATGAGTTAGACATTTGTTTCAAACCGATACAGATTCATCGTGTATTAAGCAATTAGGGTGCTGAAATTAATTGAAAACTATAAACTTAAGTTGTATGTTAAAATCCGGGCAATTACAGCTTGGCAAAAAAGAGTATGATGCGGTGACAAATGAAACTAAATATTTTACTTAAGTAATGCAGACCGATGATGTTGGCACTACTTTGCCGACAAATGCTAGTAGGTTTTGAGTCACCCACAAGCACAAGCAGCGTTTTTTTACGACAATTCTTTTACTCCTTTCCCATTTGAAGTGACCTTTGTGCGATAGTGGCGCCCTCATTATTTCCAAACTCTTTTTTGCCAAGCTATACTTACCAATGTACATTTTTGAATTCATATGTAGGTACTTTTTTTTTTTTTTTTTTACTACTCATGAAGTTTTTTTTTAAATAATAATAATGATTCATATATACATAACACAACTAGCTATTTACATAAAACACTAAAACTTAAGGATGTAGGTACTTGAGTTTATAATGGACATTGACATCGGTGAAAGAAAACACCGTGACGAAACCTGGACACATATTGAATATAAGTCTGAAATCGCCCACCCATCTTGTGCAAGCTTGGTGATCAATGCTCGTGCCTTCTCTGAATGAGAAGGCCTTTGCCCTGCAGTGGGACCTGTGGGGCAGTAATAGGCTGGGATTATTACTATTATTATTAATTTCGTCTGTGACATTTCCCGGGACCCCGAGGTCCCCGACGTTCGGAACGCGTTCGAAAGGCCGAACCTACCTCACAGAGGCACGTTAGATGTTTTGAATAAAATTGTATTATTGAAACTTAAAAGCTATGTAAAATAATATACTTATATTTTAACTGCTTTTAAGCTTAGTTCGTTTAAAATAAATAGTATTACACTTATTCATAACTATTCTAAAAATAAGTATTTTTTACCTAACCTAACATAATAAGGGTAAGGGTGATGGCCCTCCAAACAGAAAACCTTCAAAGGGACTCTCATTTAAATGATAGCACTCTAATGGATGCATGTCGGTATAAATTACTCTACTCACTTTATTATACTCAATTATATTAATGTCATATTTCGTGAGATAGGTAACGTTTTTATTTTGGTTTTCAGTGAATACGTGAAATAAATTACCGAAAAATATAGTAATTAATCTAAATAATAAACGATTGTGGATGGATTCAGAAACACTTACAGACGATTATGGCGATGTAAATATCGCACAAGTTTTATTTATGGTTTACCAGCAGGTTCTGTATACGATATATTGTGTAGGTAACCTTGGACATACACTTACCATTCACAGGTTAAACAGCATTCTGAAAAATAAGTGTTAATACAAAAAAATATTGACAATAGTTCGATGAAAATTACCTAAATTTAAATTGCACAATATTATTTTCTGGCTAGTTAGGAGTCGATTCGTAAGGATGTAATTTTAGATTTTAAAGGTTTTTTTGGCGAACACTAGACGGTGTAGGTTTTATTTTTACAAACATTTAAATGTGATACATTTTAAATTGGGGGCTTGATCCCGTCATCTTGACGCTCACGATCAGACGGGTGTCGTTTCTGTTGGCCCAACGATTGATGTCGGGATCTTTTATATGTATTGGTCGCGCGGTAAACCCTGCTTGCGGATGCTGGATTTGTGGGACGTCAGGTCTTGGATGCGTAGTTCGTATGTGGCGATGTAGATGCCGCCACACATACAATACAAGCCATCTTTGTACACTCAACATCCTTTAAGACACAACAACAAAACAAAGGAAACTTTACAGACTTCCTTATTCAAATACTACATTTAGCCAACCTTTGCGACAAGGGCACTTGACAAATATATTTGGCCAACCCTATAGCCTTTGGCTCAAGAGTACTTGACTACTTCTTTAATATAATTGGATGCCTGCCCTATCTGTTTGTGTCATCGCGTACTTGAGAGAAAGTATTTTAAAAAGCAAATGCTTACTGCGCCGAATTTTCAATCAATTCAAATATTATTTTTGACTGCCACGTTTGTCGAGTGGCCGCAAGCGCTACTGCTGAGCATGACTGGGTTTGATTCCTTGGTCGAGCAAAGTGTTATTGGATTTTTCCGTAGCCGACCTCAGGCGGCAGCAGCAGGCGACGTGTCGCCGCAACACGACTGGTCTATGAATTTCTATGAAACCGACGTGTCGCTAGCTGAGGAAAGTATTTCATAGATAGAAATTCATAGAAACCAGTCGTGTCGCGGCGACACGTCGCCTGCAGTTGCCGCCTGCGGTCGACTATGAAATGGTACCTTTAGAAATTTCTCAGAAAATTGTCGGAAGGAAAGTAAGTACTTAGTATTTTAAGAGATAAATATAATTTTAAGAGAATCTTCCATCATGTCTATGGTACCTACTTATACGTATTTTTACAACCAATCAAGTTTTACAACCGTTTTAAAGGCCTTTTATAAAGCTTAGGTAACTAGTAGTGTTTAGGGCAATGAGGGGTATTTTTCTTATTTCGTGAGTTGAATAAAACTATTTTTGAGAAGAAAATAAACCACTATATTTTTGGTGAAACCATTATGTCAATGTGTCAAAACCATATAAAGAAGAAAACTGAACTAGTAGTGGACTGTATGAAAATATGAAAATGAGGTGTGTAGTACAGTGTAAAAAAAGGTTGATTGTAATTCGGACATACCGCCCACCAAAGGACGCAGTACTTTAACACACCTTACCGTCACCTGACAAACAAATATGTAGCTTAAACATTCGCAAGAAAATAATGTAGGTACATGCCTAAATATTTCTCAGCTAATACAAGTACCTAGGTACATTACTTATTAATATACTCATAAAATAAATCATAACAAACTCAATGCAAACTTCAATGAAACAAAAAAAGGGAAACTTAACCGCCCACCGTGATATTATGTGACAGGCAAAAATAATAGGTCTTTACCTATGAAATTGCCGTTTTGTATGAAAAAATTTAAACGAATTTTTTTCATGAAGTTTTTATTTGTATTAATCGAAGTAATCACCCATGCAATCAATGCATCTTTGCCATCGCAGTGGCAGTTTATTGATGCCCTTCTTAAAGAAATCAGCTGGACGGGAGGCAACAAATTCTTCAAAGGCATTTTGTACTGCCTCTCGGGTATTGAATTTTTTCCCGCCAAGAAGTTATCCAAATTCTGGAAAAAGTAGTAGTCTGTAGGCGCAAGGTCTGGTGAGTAGGGCGGATGACGGAGAGCTTCCAACCCCAGTTCTTGCAACTTGGAGACCGTCTGCTGTGCAGTATGAGGTCGCGCGTTGTCGTGCAGGAGCAGCGGAGACGAGCGATTGACCAATGCTGGTTGGAGATGCGCCAGCTTCTCCATCATTGTGTTCAGTACTTCACAGTACACATCTGCAGTAATGCTAACCCCGTTTGGTAAGAAGCTGTGATGAATCACACCGGCGCTAGACCACCAAACAGTGACCATCACTTTTCTAGGGGTAAGTTTTCGTTTAGGGCATTGTTTAGGTGCTGAACCAGGATCCAACCAACTTGCTGAGCGCTTGCGGTTATCAAACAGAATCCATTTTTCATCGCAGGTAACAATGCGGTTCAAAATTCCTTCATTTGTGTGTCTGTTGAGCAGTGCAAGGCACGTCTCGACGCGTACTTCGCGCTGGCGATCATTGAGTTCGTGGGGCACCCATTTGTCAAGCTTTTTTACCTTGCCAATTTGACGCAAATGGACCAATATTGTTTTGACGCTAACGTCGAAAGCTGCTGCTAATTCAGCCGTAGATTGTGTATCATCAGCTTCCACAATCGCCTTTAATTCGTCATTGTCGACCAAAGTCTTCGGACGACCGCGAGGTTCATTTTTCAGGTCGAAATTTCCAGAACGGAAGCGAGCAAACCAATAACAGGTGGTGCGTTGGTTTGTAGTGTTAGCTCCGTAAACGTCGTTGATGTTGCGTGCCGCTTGTGCCGCGTTGCTGCCACGACGGTACTCATATTCCATAATTACTCGAATTTTTAACGTATCCATGATGACGAAAAAGATTGAAATGCGATGAAAATGTAACACTAATCAATAAAGAAATGACTTCTTTTGGAAAAAAAAAACCATGTTTTTAAAATAAAATTAATTTGAAATTAGAATTCTTAGCTAAACAAAAATTATTTTGATTTGAAATGGCCAGTACTGCAGAACGGCAATTTCATAGGTAAAGACCTAATATAAGAGTCTAATTTAACTTAAGTATAGTAAATTTAATGCTGGTATTGTATGAACAATATATAGTAGAGTTTCGCTTAATTACTTATAGCACAACATGAATTATAAAAGGCTCATGGTTAGTAAACTTAATAATTATTATGTAGGTTAACATAGCTACATAATATTCATTTAGGTAAAACACATATTTTGCTAATGGGGCGTTTAAATTCACCATTCTTACATTTAATAGATACAACACGTGCAATATTATCAGGACCTAAGTATTTTTTTGTTATCTTTCCTAGAATCCATTTAGCAGGTGGAATATTATCATCCTTTAAAATAACGTTAAAGTTAGTGCCATCGTCACTAAATAAATCTTGACAGTGACCTCGTCGTGCTGTGAATCGCTTGAAGGCAGCAATGAAAGCCTTTGACGTTAGATCAGTAACCACCTCTAAATGTATGGCTCGGGTAACCATACAAATAAATAAACCAACATATCCTTTGTAAGATTTTGCTCCTCTTCCAGGTGGAAATCGAATACTAATAGGTCCCATGTAATCACAGCCAGCTGATTTGAAAACTCTGGTTGGTTTCAATCCTTCTGGAATTTGACCCATTAGTTGGTTAGTTTTTGTCTTAGAATATCTCAAACACTTAATACACGATCTGTAGTGACCTTTAACTCTGTCTTTTGCACGCAATATCCAATATTTTGTTTTAAGAAAGCACAACATAGCTTGTGGTCCGCCATGAAAAGTTTTAATATGCGCATCACTAATTATAAGCTTGGTAAGATGGCTCTTAGCAGGCAAAACTATGGGATGCTTAGTATCATATAAAACTTCTGACTCGTCAATGCGCCCACCTACGCTTAATATCCCCTTTTCATCAAAAATGGGACAAAGAGTGCGGAGCTGACTTTTCTTGGGGACAGATTTCTTCATCTTTAACTGCTTTATTTCTTCACTGAAGTTCTCCTCTTGAACCTGTTTTATGCAAATTACTAAACTTTCATCCATTTCTGTAGGTGTAATTATATTTGAATAATGTTTACGTTCCTGTTTTGGCAATTTTAAATTGTGTAAAACTCTTCTCCAGTAAGCTATAACTTTTAATGTTCTGTATAGTGACGAAAACATAGTCCAAATAAATTCATTTTTTAATACAGGTACAGCAGTTAATGATGTTGATCTTTCTTCTTCATGTGTATCTTGAATGTCAGGGATGTCGAACTCTAGAATATGAGAAAGCCAAGAAGGTCCTGACCACCACAAAGAATGTTCAAGTAAATCTTGTGTACCCAAGCCTCTTGAAACACAATCACCTGGATTCATGTCAGTAGTAACATGTCTCCATTGTCTGTGATCTAAAATGTTGAGAATCTCAGACACACGATTGCTTACAAAGGTAGTCCAGCGACTAGAACCTCCTCTCAGCCAAGCCAAAACTATTGTAGAATCGGACCAAGCATATAGGTTTTCCTTTGGTATGTGCATTATTTGTGCTACCTCAAATATCAGCATTGCTGCTAGAACCGCACCGCACAGTTCCAGTCTCGGTATAGATACCTCCTTCTCAATAGGGGAAACTGCTTTTTGCTGATACCAAACTCACGCTAATTTCGTCGTCTTGGTTGATGACACGAATGTAAACAGCAGCACCATACGCTGCTTTTGAAGCATCAGCAAAGGCATGCAACTCGACTCTTGATCCTGGACTGAAATTATACCACCGTGGTATGTTTATTTTCCTTAAATGTTCTAAACTCGTTCTAAACTGCAGCCATTCATCAATTAAATCTGAAGTCAGTACATCATCCCAATCAAGCTTCGACTTCCACAGACTTTGAATAAATATTTTCGCAGTGATTACCACAAGGGCAATCCATCCCAACGGGTCGAACAGCCGGGCCACATCCGATAACACTTGCCGTTTAGTAACTGGTTCTTTTGATTCTGGTAAATCAAATGTATACAGAAAAGAATCCATTTCTCTATGCCATACCAAACCAAGCACTTTCATGACCGTAGATGTTTTAATTCGCATTAAATTGTTTCTAGTATGATTGTCTCCTTCTATGTGTGTCAAAAAGTTTTGATTATTGCTACTCCATTTTTGCAGTTAGAATCCACCACAATTCATCAATTTGTTCATCTCCTTATAAATGTGAATGGCTTCTTCCAGACTGTCACAACCTGTGAGTAGGTCATCCATGTAGAAATCTCTATGGGTTATAGTAGAGGATACAGTGTAAACTATGTCTGATGATCGTCGGCCAACCTTTGAAGGGTTTTAACTGCCAAATACGGAGCGCACGCAGTACCGAAGGTCACTCGCAGCATTTTAAAATGTCTTAACGGCTCGTCTGTTACTTGTATCCATAAAATTCTCTGGAAATCTGTATCCTCACTATTTACTTTCACCATCCTGAGCATCTTGACAATATCTGAAACTATACAAATCCTGTGACTTCTCCACCTCATCAGGATGTGCCTCAAGTCTTGTTGTAACTTAGGACCAACCATGAAGTTGTCATTTAGTGAAAAGTTGTTAATTCCTTTACATGAACCATCAAAAACTACACATACTTTCGTGGTGTCTCTATCCTCTCTCACCACGGCATGATGTGGAAGATAAACTGCTTTGGGATTGCCTACTTAGGCTTCTTCTACAGGTATCATGTGACTCATCTCAATATATTTCTGTAAAACTTTAAATAAATAAGGAAACATGTTAAATAAATAAATAAACTTTGTTATATTCCGTACGTAAAGTAGGATTCCTCTGTAGTCTCTACTCTAAAAACTCCCATCTTCTTGTTGCTATAACTGACTGATTTTATAGCAACAAACTGATTTTCCATATTGACACTCTGGATCTTCTTTGTCAAATGGTAGTCTAACAATGAATCTCCCTTCTTCGTCTCGTTTAGTTGTCTTGTCATAAAATTCTTCACATCGTTTTTCTGTTATTGTAATTTTCTTCTGTATCAAGTCTGGCTGATTTTCCATTTCCCAGAATTTCTTAAGAAGCTCTTCTCCATTTAAGTGTAAATGCATGTTGATAACTCTTCCATCAGCTGAAGTTGAATCTCTTGACACCCTCCCTGATAATACCCAACCAAAGGTAGTGTTTTGTGCCAATATTTTATTGTGACGTAGGTATAATACCATTCAATAAAATCTCACTATAAACTTCTGCTCCAAGAAGAATATCAATTTTCCCTGGTGTGGCGTAACTTGGATCGGCTAGCGATAATTTATCTAACTGAAGCCAATTTTGTGTGCGTAACTCGGTTGAAGAAAGAAATGATGTTATAGATCGCAAAATATAAGCATTTACTTGTATTGAAACCTCTGGGCTACAACGCGAACCCACTCGAAGAGAAACCATGTGCTTAACGCTTGTGTGGTCACCGTCACCTATACCAGAAACCGTGCCACTGACATGTTTTCGTGAAAGTCTAAGTAATTGTACAACTGACTCGCTGATAAAAGACGCTTGCGATCCTTGATCCAATATTCCCCTCAATTTTTGTTTGTAACCGTGCTCATTGTATGCCCACACTGACTCGGTTCTAATGCCCTACTCGAGAAATTAGTTGAAATAGTACTCACGGTTTGGTCTGACTCATTCTGGACCAGAACGTCCTCAACCATTGCTGTGCTGATCACCTCTTTCTCAAAATTAAGTAATGAATGGTGCCTCATTTCACACCGCTTACAACTCACTGAATTCCGACATTTCATAACTGGATGTGATGGAGAGAAACAATTAAAGCATAAGTTACTTCTTTGAATGAAATCTTGCCTATCTTTTACACTAAGTTGACTAAATTCATTGCACTGGTATAAGAAGTGTTCACCTTTACACTTGACACACTTAATAGCATTGGAATTACCTTTATTATTATCTATAGAGACTATAGACCGTGAAAAGACTTTGACTTTGAATTAGTAGACATAACTGGTGTACGTACCTTCTTTGTGTCCAACATTTCCAACGACCTAAACCGTGATTCTAAGAACTCGGATAGTTGAACCCACGAAGGTAAGTCGTCATTAACTACACCTAGTTGATATTCCCACTGCTTCATCGATTCAGGATCTAATTTAGAAACCACTAATAAACAAGTCCCAGTTATCAATATTGATCCCCATATTACGCAAAGATTGTAAAGAAGTTGATGTTGTATCTAATAAAAGTCTAATAAAACTAGCAGATTCGGTTGCAATTTGTTTCTGTGTAACTAAGTTTCTTATAAGTGTATTACAATTAAATCGCTTGTTATCATAACGTCTAACTAGTTGTTTCCAAGCTACGTCGTAATTAGCATCCGTGGTTGTTTAATTACGTAACAAACAATCCGGTTCACCTGACACATTACTTTTTAAATAATGCAGTTTCTGCACTGGAGACCAATGCTTGTTGTTGTGAATAAGTGAACTAAACATGTCATAGAGCGTTTGCCACTCCACATATTTACAACTAAATGTCGGCAACTGTATTTGTGGTAACCTGACATCGGACTCACTACCAACGTATCCAGCGCTCGTATTTGACTTCGGTGTCACGGAAGATGTTCCGCTCGTCTCATAAAACGGCTGCAGGGCTTCCTTCAACGAGGTCTTGTATGATACATAAGATTCCTCGAACTCCTCGAACAGATCTTCAGTAAAATATGTATCTTGCTTTTCCTTTATGGTTGCCTTGCCAGTGATAGATTTATGACCAGCTTTGAAGTCTATCCATAACTGCTCCACATTGTCCAATCTTGTCTCTAAGTAGGATTTTTTGATCCATTCTCTAGGTGTTTTTTTATAGTTTTTCTCCGATCTCCTCAAGTTCTCTAGTAACTCTTTTGATATGTAAGAAGTGCTTCCATTTTTCTCGAATGTAATATAGAATGTGTTTAGACGTAAAACTCACAAATACTCACGAAATAGAAAACATTTGAAATGTTGAAAGATTATTTTGCTAATGATTTGTTGTACGGTCGATGTTAGCAAAGATAATCCGCTCAGAAAAATCTCATTCTCACTGTGAGGACTCTAGAAGCCATTGCCCTGGTGCTCACACTCAATATATCCGGCTCGTTATGGACCATATGTTTAGGGCAATGAGGGGTATTTTTCTTATTTCGTGAGTTGAATAAAACTATTTTTGAGAAGAAAATAAACCACTATATTTTTGGTGAAAACATTATGTCAATGTGTCAAAACCATATAAAGAAGAAAACTGAACTAGTAGTGGACTGTATGAAAATATGAAAATGAGGTGTGTAGTACAGTGTAAAAAAAGGTTGATTGTAATTCGGACAAGTAGTAACTACCTAGTATAGTATAATATAATGTGGGATTGAAATCTTTTTTGCTAATAACTTCAAAATATACATGAATTATTTAATTATAAATTCTTGATATTCAAGCGAACTAGAACAATAAGATTGTTATATTTTTGTGCAAAAAGGTTTAATTACCTATAGAAGTTGGCAATCTTATTAAAAAAAGTGATCTCTTGGTTCTATGGCAAAAATGACACTAAGGGTTCTGTAGGTAGGTACCGACCACTAAAACGATCATAATTTGCATTATTTTTATTATTTATTGTAAAAGCTGCCCTACATTAGGTATTAAGTATTCTGTGGAATTTTCAGCAAGCCATTTATTTACATACAATATACAGTTCGAAAAATACAGCCCTGTGATCTGTGCCTGTGACAGGCATTCGGACAGACAGACACACTAGGCTAATAGTAATAGCTTCCCGTTGTTACATTTTCAGTATAAACGGAACCCTAAAATCAAGTTATAGGCCTAAAAAAATACAACATGGTAAACATAAACCACATGGTAAACCAACCACATGTATATTTGTAAAACGAAACATATAAAAAAAATACTTATTACATTTAAAACCTGTATGTGTATCCGAACGTTTTATTGTTTGTGTCTTTTTTGGGCCTACTTGATAGCGAAATTAAAATCGAACTTCGAATCGACTTGTTTCTAGCTCTCGCTTTTTTCGTATCGAAGTAAAGTGACAGAACAAAGTGAAATTCAAATATTTCGAATTTTGTGTAGACCCATGACATGTTCTCGGAATTTAGAAAAAAAATATTTAAAAAGTTACTTTGTCTCACGCTCGCACCAAAATTGAATTTTGCACACTGTCTGTAGACAGCAAAACCTGCTTGTTTGAGGTGCTGAGGTGAAAAAATCTTTGACGGCCATGCAGCCAATGAATTTTTGTTACAATTAATGGTAGGTACCTAACGACTTCTGCAAAAAATAAATTGTATTCCATATAATTTATTTTAATTTTTTTTTAATATATATATATTATTATGTTCCATGTATGTCGTTAACGACATTTATGTTGTGAACTAAAAAGCATATTTACATAATTATGACACTAAAAAAACAGTATTAGTCATGTATTCATCACATAGGTATTCAACAACTGGTTTTCGGTCACACACACGGTTCCAAGCAATTAACGAACGGCTGGTCCGATTTGGATAATTCGTAAGGTTTGTACGTAAGGCAGGTGTAGGTAGGTAGGTAGGTAGGTAGGTAGGGCACGTAGGTAGGGCACGTAGGTAGGGTGGGTAGGGTAGCTATGCAGGGTAGGTACTTAGTGCTACCCGTGGGCTGGGGCGGGCAGCTAGCTGTTAATAATAAGAAGCGAGCTATCAATATTTGTTGATGTTGCAAAATGTTTAGTTAGTACCTAAATGTATTTTTTATCCTTGGTATGTATTTTAAATAATTAATAATTTAGTGTGAAATCAAAATTCTTTGATTTGATGAACACTGACTTTATAAATAGGTACTTGATTTAAAATCGTATGTTTGTTACCATAATCCTAGCCAATTTATTATAACTGAGATCTAATAAAATGATTTTATGTAAATAGTTAGTAGTGTTCTATAAATATTGTGTATAGTAATGTAAATCATTCAAATTAAAACAAACTAAATAATAAAAACATAACGAACTTGCAAACATAAAATGATTACCTAAAAACTTACAAACGTAATTAATATAACTCAGTTGGGAACGTGCCGCAGGCGCAGACTAGTAAGACGTTTTATGGTCTGCAGAACCAAGTTTTTATGAACATGCAGCTAACATCTGTTGTCTTCATTGTATTTCTTAAGAAATAACTTTAAATTGTAACTTGGCAGGTAGGAATCTGGTTAAAAATGAATATGAAGGCCTCGCAGAAGTCAATATCTGATTCGTCAGAATTTTCTTAGACAATAGTAGCCAGCCATACACTAGGTATTTATTTTCTTTTTATTTTTCAGAATAGGTTGGGTGGTGTAGTATTAAATAAGGCATGTCAAGTGTCATTGTGGCACAATCTTAAAGTAACCATCAGCTTGCCTGTAGGTACCCTAAGGGCGCCGCATGACTGAAGCTCACGCGCACCACACCAATGGAGGCTTTTGAGCCGTGTTTCTGCTTTGCATTCGTATGGCCACTATAGAACATTATATTTGACCGATCAATTTTTGTCATTGCATCAAACATTTAAAAACATGAAGTTCCACAATTTCCCGCCGGACTTCAGCTTGTACGACTGTTCGACAGATACAGTCGCACACAATTAAGTATCTCATATCTGGACAAAGCCATTCACTTTTCCAAGTAAGCATACCTACCTACCTTCTATTGTAGACTACCCTACCTACTCTCCTCTCTTCATAATAAAACACTACAAAAGCACTAATACCGTTGGATATGGCGGATATGGCGGATATGGCGGCGGACGCGGCTCGGATCTGACGTCACACTCATTATGATGTCAGCGGAAGTGTCGCCGCGGAGGATAGCGGTTCAGAGACAAACGAGTGGTTTGTTTTCACTGATTGTGGGGAATTGGAGAAGTAATACCTAGCTTATGTTTTTTTTTTTGTCACCAACTGTCTGTTTGTATCTTTTGTTTGAATACCTGCGGGTATTTGTAACTTTACGTGTGTACCTAGGTATCGCCTGCATTCTATAACAGCTATTCGTGATTTATTATTAGCCTTTTATTTCACAAAAAGTACATTAAAATCAAAAAGCAAGCAGATTGTTTTTGACTAGATTGTAGTGAACATAGTCAAAAACAATCTGCCTAATCTTTTCCCAACTATGTTGGGGTCGGCTTACTGTCTAACCGGATGCAGCCAAATACCGGTAATTTACATTTCACATTTATGAGCGACTGCTATATAGGTCACTACACAGTACTTATCGTATTTTTTTATGATTACTTACAATATTTTGATATGAAAAACAAAGAAAATTTTCGAGTTATGGAAAACTACGCGATAAAACTGTTAAACTTCAACTTTTTAATCTTCTGCGAAAAACCGAAAGATTCGTTCCAGGAAAAGGATGTTTTTTTTATAACAACAACTTTTCCTAGTACTCTTCAGTAAATATGTGTACCTAATTAGATTTTAATAAGTCAAAAGCGGAAACCAGATCATTTTAACAATTCTGCCTACAAGTTACACTTTCCGTCTAAGCGGCCACTGAAATGTTAATCATGTTGCCGACATCTGCATAATTTACGTCGCAAAGATTGTAGGACGGCCCAACTGAGGCCGGCCCGGTTTGAGCCGCGCTAAACTTGAGGCCGGCCCGATTTGAGTCGTGAATGCTCCTAAACTTGGGCTAACTGGATTTGAATTAGGGTTGTTATGATTTGTGATGATTCGTGGATTTGTCCTGAAATGGAATAGTATTTTACCTTAATTTATACACATAAATTAAAATGAATGACCCTCAAATTTTATGCGAATCCTCAGTCACGAAAAGGTCTGGCCTGATCGAAATGGTTATTGAGCTATATCTTCCACAAAATACGTGAGTATCATGGTTTTTTAACGCAAGCGGGTTTTAGTGGCAAAGGAAGTTCACGGCAAGTGTGATAAACTTTACCAACATAGTATTACAAACTACATTAACTTTATAACATTACGTGGAACTAAACAAGGTGTGTTAGTGACACATAAACCACAGGGTGTAGGTTTTATGCACTCCGACACGTTCACTATTACTTTGTAAGAAATAAATAAAAATGTGGAGCTCTACACCGATGTGCTTTTGTTTGTTTTTACAACGATTCAAATAACGAATGTCAATACAAAGTCACACCACACCGCACTGCACCAATATGCACAAAACAACAACGCATCACACTGAACTCAGCCACAGCGAACTGCATCGTGCCAAACCCGATGTAGATCCTTATATAGACTGGTTGTACCACTCTCATCATCATTCTCTTGCCCTTATCCCAATTTATTCGTCGGCGCATGTCTTTTTATTCCATCCATCTCTATCATCTCGGTAGTCATCCTCTTTTTAGCCATATCATCGTTCACAGTTCAACCATCGTTTCTGTGGTCTCCTACTACTCATATAGCCATCCACACAACTTTCGTCGCGACATTCTCCTCACTCCTCCGGTCGTCCCACTCTGCATATTGTAGCCTAATCTATCATAGTTTACTGCAGGAGGAAGGCAGCCTAAGGTGTGCCTCAACAATCGGATACCTATGCGTCATTATCTTACCATCAATCAGGGGGTGACGGTGATGTATCGAAAATAGCAACAAGAACAACTCTTTGCAGGCTACAACTCTGTATTGTGATCTACAGCCATAGGAAAAAAATATAGAAAGAAAATACATTTATTGGCAGTAAATGTTACGCATAAAAAAAAAGCACGCAACATAAAAAAAACAAGGTCGGAGAAAATATGCACCACACAGCATAATGCTGTGACACTATGATGATGCTGATGCTGACACAGCCATGATCAGTCCTGTACCTTATAAACACTAATCATAGTATTGTAGCAAGAATATAATAATTTTACGTTTTACATAATAAGTGAGGGTGTATAATTTATAATCTGACATAACAACAAACAAGTATACCTAATAGGATTAATAAAATTATGGACAAAGGCATTCGGACGGATTAACATAATATTGGTATTGTTGTTTTGTGAAAATTAACGAAAATATTCCGTGGGTAATCCATTTATAAGCTTTTATATTTTGTTTGAGGAATTATCTAATTACACAGTCGAATTTTGAATTAAACATCATACATACAAATCTTCTAAGAGCTGATTTTCAATAGTTCGATCTTATATTATAACATAGGAATAAATATTGTGTTTCAAAACACAATATGTCATAATTATTATTAGATACAAGAGCTATCTGATCATTGATAAATCAGCCATAAAACAATTAATTAAATCCTTTTAAAAATATTTTACAATTTATACTTAAAAACCTTTCAAAAATATTTTGCTACTTTTGAAAAACAAATTATCTCTCCAATATAAATAGAAATTATTTCTCTTATAAAATGAGTAAGTAGTTTGGTATAAGTCTTAATCCACCTCTGTTGAAGCAACGTTCATTTGTTTTGAGAGAATCTGCTTGGTTTCAAACCTCGTTACATAAACTAGATTAGAAATGAGCTATGTTTTTGTGTAAACAAACCTGAAGTTGACGTTTGTTAGAAAGGAACCTTGAACCCTTGTGGGGAACTTATTATTTTCTAGCTTTTATTTAGCAGGTAAACATCGTCTGCTTGTGTTTTATTACACCTTTAAGTTAAATGATTTTCCCACACGAAATAGAATACTCCATTTATTACATGAGGTTTCCAAAATACCTTTCTCTGCGCACCTCTCGTACTCCCTCAGGAACATAATTATCATCATTGTTTAAAATGCACGCACGTCTTCTGTCAGTCTGTCAGTCGGATATTTCTTTGAGTTCAAACAGTATTTTATCATTTTATTCATGTACTTACGATACACGATTGTGTCGTCAGTCATCATTGTCATACCGACTTTTTCTAAAAATCCTGCCCGTATTGTTGGCAACCCTATATCAAATAACATTTCTCCCAGACACACAAACTCCGTTTGAAAGCGCAGCTCGTATTTACTCGTATATTTTAACTTCGTACATTCACTCCGTTCCGCGTTCACTCATTCGTTCACATTACGTTCGGTCTCGGAGTTCCTTTCACAGGTCCTGTATATCGTGAAAGTTTTACTAAAACATGATAAAGGGTTGTTTCCTACGAATTTTAAAATAAATGATAAAGTGGGGTTTGCATAGAAAATATTAATAAAGTAAGTTTTATTTATGCAGTGGTCACAACTGTTTGCGAAGGTTTTATTATTCTAGTGCATAAACATAACATCACGCCAGTATTCCTCGAAGGGTTAAGCAGAGGTGTACTTATAGTACACCCACATTTCGTCAGTTTTGTTAAAGTCCGATGTAATAGGGGGAGCGAGCCTATTGCCATCAACCGGAACTAATCCATACTCCGGGTTGCGAAATTTCAGATGGAAAAATACAATAATACTTTGTCCGACCTGCGAGTCGCACCCAGGACCTCATGCTCACCAGTAGCGCTTACGAGCACTGGACCAACGAGGCAGTCAAGTAGTATAGTGCACTTGTAATATATTGCGGATATTTGTTTTCTTGAACAAAATTATATTTTCACCTCACAAGCTCGGAAAGATTCTGTTTATCACTCGAAATCTGAGTGCAAAAGTGCATTTTATCCGCTAGCGTGGAAAGAGTTTTTAAAATTCGAATCTTTCTATTCAATAATTTTCTATACCGCCGGGTCCACTGATAATGCATTAAAACTTATTTAGTGTCAGTGCGCCAACCTCATTTTTAGAATAATCGCACTGGCCAGCACGAAAAAAATCGCGAACGATACATAATGCCGAACTGAGCTTTCTTCCGGAAAAAATGCGCGAAAAGTATATAAAAGCGTTTGTTCAATGCATGGAGACACCTAGCATTTTCTTCGCTGTATTGAGGTGAAAAGTTGTGTCTTTCGCTCGGCAGCAAAGTTATTCTGCGTCTTGTACCTTTGAAACCCTCGCCACGCTCAGGATTCTTTATTTGAACCATTCGCTTATCCTTCGCTTGCTCAGGTTTCAACACCACAGGTATACAACAGGTATACGGCCGTATGTAGGTACTCGCGCCAAAAAACGATAGATAGAGTGATGATGATACTCATTTGAAATAATATGATTTTACACGAGTAAGGGCACAACGGTTCAAGAGCTGTCAGGTTCAAAATTCCACATCAACGATGACACTGAGAGCTCTTGAACGCGGTGCAGATGTGCTGATCGCGTTCAGCTTTATTGGTTAAATTCGCCCTAAGTACAACACAGATAGAAATTGAACCTCAAGGCTAGACATGGAATGCTAAGTCCCGCACTCGTACTTACTAGAACATAACGACTTAATAATTATAGTAATAAATATAAACACTACTTATTAACTTACACAATCTAAGAACAAACTTCTATCCTTACGCTAACTTTCAGGCCCTTTATTACGACACACCGTACAGGGATATAGGCTAGGCAGATTGATTGATACCAAAAAAAAAACTTCCCATAACTAGTTATAACTGTATTCCCATCCCTGGAAGTATTCCCAGTCGATCGCACGTGCGTTACCGGGTGGGAACTAATCGGCTACGGATATGAATGGGAACACATCGATCATACTCGCTCACTCGGCGCTGGGTTATTAATTAGAAGGAATTTGATACTACTTGTGCGAGATTCACCTGCATTTGTGGGATGATTGATCGTGAAAAAGGTTGGGATCAACAATCCATTTATTTATAAAAAGGAGCTTGTCGGTAAAGTTGTAGAGTAGTATCAATAAATTACGGCGTTGAATACAATGTATTTTATTTAGGGCTTAAATTTAAACTAGCGGCCTGGTCCAGAACATCGGGTTCTCTTTATTATATTTCAGTTACATAAACCTTCCGGAATGAATGTCTAAATGATGATGAAAACTGCATCAGTTGCGTAGTTTAGAAGTACAACACGGACAGACACGAGCAGCGACTTTAATTTATAATATGATGCACGATTAACTATCTCATCTGCCCAGCCTTTTCTCAACTATGTTGGGGTCGGCTTCCAGTCTAACCGGATGCAGCTGAATACCAGTATTTTACATGGAGCGACTGCCTATCTGACCTCCACAACCCAGTAACTGGGTAATACGATACCCCTTGGTAAGACTGGTTGTCAGACTTTCGGGCTTCTGACGACCTGTAACGACTGTCAAAGATCCACGAATGATAACCGGGACCAACGGCTTAACGTGCTTTCCGAGGCACGGAGGAGTTTCGATATGTAAAGATGGTCACCCATCCACGGACCAACCCCAGCAAGCGTAGCTTAACCTGATGGATCGACCCGTGCGGCTGTTATTTTTTAGCCACGAGCACCTCTCGATTAACTATCTATATGTATATAAATATACATAGTTAATCGTGCTCGAGTGTTTGTATATTATAAACGAGCTGCGCCCCGCGATTTCACCCGTGTAAGTCTTGATCCCGTGGGAATATCGGTCGGTCCTCATACGGGTCATGGTCTACCCATGTGCCAATTTTCATCCTAATCTGTTAAGCCGTATTAGGATGAAAGTGGCAAGCATATAATTTCCACAACCTAGTTACGTCAGTCAGGTGTAATTTCTGCCCATTAAGCTCTCACATTGTCATAATTTTTCTTTTATTTTAAGTAAAATTTACAGACAAACAGAATATTAAAGACTAACATAGAATAAGGTTTTTTTTTTCTAAATCAATGTAAAACATTTTCATTTATGAAAAATAATTGAACTGTCATCGTGATCAAAGAAAATTGCCAGGTCTAGCGAAATAAATAAATAGCTCTGATTTCAAACAGGCACAAAGACGTGGGTCTTGCCTGGGCTCCTGATCTGAGACACGTGCTCCCGACGTAACGAGCGATCGATATATGTGCTCGAGTTGATAGTTCAAAGAAACATATTATATTAAAACCATTGAACTGAAGCCTGTAATTCTGAAACTGAATATCAAGAAAATTTATATAATTGTATGAAAAAAACCTATTTTATTAATAAGTTGTACTAAAAGGCAAATTTTATGACTAATTTAACATCGACCGCTTATCTGGTAAGACTGGTTGTCAGACTTACGAGCTTCTCATTACCCGTTACGACTGTCAAAGATCCACGAATGACAGCCGAGATCAACGGCTTAAGGTGCTTTCCGAGGCACGGAGGGGTCTTGGTATGTAGAGATGGTCACCAGTCCACAGATCAACCGCGGCAAGCGTAGTTTCACCTGATCGAGCGGCTGTTATCACTTAGCCACAAGCCTCTGGACGGTTTATTTGTTTAATACATTAATATTAAACTAACATAATTATCTACATTAATATTATAAAGAGAAAAGATTTTTTGTTTGTATTTTTGTTTGTTGTGAAGCAGGGGCGAGTCGCTAGTCGTGTATAAAAGTTTATGTAGATGATGTACATAATAGTTAAATCCCTGGCGACGTGTGTCGTGTAGTCGTGTACCTCATAATCACTTCGCTCTTCATTACAAAATCTCTTTGCATCTCAATTCCCGGTAAATCTCTCTCAGGCGGATAACTTAGTTATATCTCTGTTTGTAGCGCAGTATGATACTTAATGCTATCAAAGAGCTATTTGTGTACTAAGTGCATTTGCCTCTTTGCACTGTTTGAGTGACTGATGGAGTGGAGATGCACAGAATACAATGTGGATGTTCTGTAGCCACTTTACCAAATAATACTCTGTGACCTAGCTGTAGGTAATATTTTATGCTACTCATCTCGTCTCCACTTGTGTTAACCTGTAAAGCTGCTTACTGTATCACCTGGTCAATAAAATATTTTATATTTTTATCATCGACTTCTGAAAAAGGAGTTGGTTCTCAATTCGTCGGAGTATTTTTTTTATTAAAGCTTTTATAGTCAAACGCACGTCATAATAAGGAAAACCGTCCTTATTTACTACAAAATAAAGACGGTTCCAATGAGACACTGTTACGACTGTACGAATCTATTATATCTAAATAAAGAATGTGGGTGTATAATTAATTGTTTTTTTTTGGGAGTTAATTCTACAAGGCAAATTTACACACAAAATAATACAAAATACTGTTAAAACCAATTAACAGAAGAGATGAGAGAACTACGAGAAGAGAACTAACTACAATCGAGTTTCACGATCATAGTAACACTACCCACATCAATCATGTCAGGTCACTCCTCCCCCGCGGTTCAGTTACATGACACCGGTGAACCGCTGAACTGTGAACATTTACGCACGATAACTGTATGTTGTTAGTTTTATGGCTCGTTTACATGAGGAGAGTTCCTCGCCTCGCATATGAGATTTTTGAAAGGAGATAAAATGTTGACAGTAACGAAACGAAAACGACACACAGTAACTTAACGAAATGGACAATGCCACGTGGGATATAACACCAGTAAAATAATCATCAGCATAATTTTCCTGCCCTTATCTTTCTTCCATACTTATCTGTTAGTCATCCTCTCGGTATTCATTCCCTTTTTATCCATATTTCATCTGTCACACAGTACATTCATCGTTTCTTTGTCTTTCCTCCCCTACTCTTATAACCATTCACATTCATACTCAAAACTCTTTTCACGACATTGTCCTCATTTATTGTATTTCATTCGACGGCGACAGATTATTTACGATTTGCATTCACGGGCTCTTTCTTTTATGTCTCAAAAACTAGAACAGTTTTGTTTTTTACGTTGATCGGAATGCTGGTATAATTAACAATCTTAATTTAGTACATTTAGACAAAGGAATATTTAAGATAACATTATTGGGCTCAAATTAGTTTTATTGAGACGCTCGTAGATTGTTAATTAAGATTCTATTAGCATTATAATAAAGCAGTTTAAACAGTCTTATCTTGATAATTCGATGACAAAAACAAAGGACTAATAACATATTTGTGCAAATAAAGATTTAAGAACCTAATAAGCTTTACTTATAATATTTAATTACGAACATTATTAACTTCGTATTTTTGCTTTGACCTCCTCCGAAGCTTTCACAAAACGTTAGTTATTTACATTCCAGTAAACATCAATAGATAATTATTATTATTCACAATAAACTCAATCGACTGTGAGGACTCTTCAAAAGCATAAAAAATGTTGGAAAGTTACCGTCGATGCTTTTGTAACTAAAGGTTTTGTAAACTATCCGTGCTTGTAAAGATAACAAAGTTTTGTCAAGTAAGTCTATCCATCCGTATACAAATTCTTGAGTAAATCTCAGGTGTTGGATATTTTTGGTCAGTTTATTTACAGAGTTTTTAACGATGCTAAAGTAAGTAAAGTTTTCTAATATATTTTAAAGTCCTGATCTGAACATAAACGTATAGAAAACAAAGTACTTATTATAATCTAATACTAATTAACGCTCTAATTAAATACAAGTTCTCAAGTTTCCGTAACGTTCGACGCCATGACGGAGGATGCATCGCGGTTCGTATTACCGGCGGGCGTCGGAAATAGAGTTGTGCCTAGATCCGCTACACCTTGAGAACATTTTCCCAGATGTGCAAGACTTTTACCTCATTGAATGATAACATAAACAGGTCGACATACTAAATGAAAATGGACACTTATACGTTAAAATCCCATCTGTGAATATAACACCGTTAATTTTTTAGGGGTATGAGGAACAGGGTGTAAAGTTCACTCATACTCCATAGAAAAGGGAGGATCCTCCGACCAGACGGGTGTAGTGTCTGGCGGGCGACTGCCCAACGATTGATGTTGGATTCTTGTATATATGTCTACTGCACGGTAAACTTTAATTGCGCTATGCAGGATTTATGTGACATCAGGATTTTTGTGTGACGTCAGGTCTTTAATGCGTAGTTCGCATGTAGTGATGTAGTTACCGCCACAATTTTATATAATACACCTTATCTCACATTAATATTTTATAACTTATACTAGTATTTTCCCCTCGTACACCGTTCAAACCTTCGATTAAATTGAGTCCACTTTGAGTCCTGCTCAATAGTCACTTACCTTTGGTGGTGTGCTGTTGGAGTTATGATGCCTTGCAGCGGCAGAGTGCGCGCGCCGCGTCGCCTTGTAGTGGAGGCGACGGAGCGCACCGCCCAGCCGCTCGGGGGAACCGTCGCCGCGAGCTACTGTCATGCTGCCGTCTGCACCTGCAGCAGAAGAACAGATTAAGTTAATTAAAATACTTCCGTAAGAAAAAGGGGTTTGTCCCATCTGGGCGCCATTATGCTAAAGTGGCGCCCACCGGGGGACACGGAACGCAAATATGCAAGAACCTTAAGTAAACGATTCGATAAAGACACAATTGTTTTTAATAGGTTGAAACTGAAGTCAAGATGTAATCATTCACAAATCTGAAAATAGAAATGCTTTCATATATTAGTAACCGAATCAAATTACTGTAGTGCCAGGCTTTATTTATTCCATTTCCATTTTAGAAATGTATCAGTCCACCTATGTACCTACTGTGCAAATTCCAAATTGAATATCATCAATGATACTGAATATCATCATTAATGATACTCGATCATTACAAATATCCAATTAGTTGTTTACTAATTTGTAGTACACAAACCGCAGTTGAATGACAGTCCAAAGCAAGCAATTCAGTGATTTGAGCTTGATTGATGATGAGACCACTATGTTATTTTTTATTTGTATCATTTTAGTAGGTTATTTAACATTTTGTATTTATTTGCGTGTGGACAACCAACATTCGTTTAAAGTACTTCTGGTGGTATCAAGAGTGTTATAAAATAAGGAGAACGAAAGTACATACAATATATCAATATACACAGCTAAAGAGTATGCTCAATAATTTAACTAGTGAACTTTTCGAAATTTGAAAATCCTCTATGTCATGTTAGTTGAATTTACCAAAACGTCGATGTATCCCTAAGTTTCTACTTGAACATAAGCTACAAATAGCTTGGACAGGACAGTTCACAGAAACGCAACTTCAGAGGAAAATGCCATAACTAAATCTTAGAACTTACAGCTACAAGCTGTCAGTAACTAATACAGTAGGTAATAGTTTAGTGCACCTAGTTCTGTACTGACACAACTCAAACCGCCAGAAATATACACAGTGATCAAAATGTAAAAAAAAATGATTATAATTAAATTTTTGCAGTACCGATGTTGATAATTAATTGTAAAATCAATAGTTATTAAATTTAACATCAATAGTTGTTAAATGTAAGATCATTAGTTGTTAAAAGTAAATTCAATCGTTATTTATTGTCATTATAAGTTAGTTATGTTGTAAACAGCCTGTCATATAGACTGGTATCGCGTCAGACAGTGAGTCAGCTTTCGAAAAAGAAACAAGAAGTGACCCGATACGGTAATGTTGTGGGCTATACTTTTCATTGTGTTTTAGTGTTGTATTGTTGTAAGAAAAAATATGAGTGTTGAATTTACCTGCGGCGATTTCAGGGGAGGGTCGAGACGACTGGATTTTGGTTGCTTGGTGACGCCCATCCGCCTGCAACAAACAAGACACATTTAATGAAATAGCTCATAGAAATCTTCTACCTACTCATCTGTACTTTAAGAATATCATGAGTTTTGTGTAATAACTTAAATTGTGAGGATGGGAGACAATGTGGTAGTCAACAATGTGTCTGCTTTTGTCGTTTTTGGGAAGTAAGACGTTGATGTCTGACACTTGAAGGCAGTATGTCACAAGTTTCGGACACTTCAAAAAACTATTTTTCAGAGTTGACAATTTAGAGGTCATCACGTATTTTGGACAATTCAAGTTGCGGATCGTGTGTGTCGGTAATAGCCAGTAGGTAATAGGTAAATAATATATCTTGTCATCAGATACCTACCACCTTTATTTACGTTAAGTTTTAAGGGTATTCGAAAGAGAACGGAGTAAAAGAAATTGTTGTAATTAGCATCTGCTTATTTCGAATTCCTGTGGTCACTAATACCTCTAATACGCTAACAACTCAACTCAAACACTGCGTCAGGGTTGTCGCGATCTTATCGGACGCTCCCTACATATACATTACACGACGGATCGCAGGGCCAGCCCTAACGGAACGAGCCCTCTCAATAGATAACCTGATTATCGGCCAATGGGACGCGCCAATGTGCGGGGAAGTCAGAAGAACAATTTTTGGGGCTGAATAAAGGATAAAAATGCAATGATGATAAGTAATATTATTTTAACAAAAAAACTATTTCAATGTATTCTTACGAATACAGCTAATCAGGGAAATTATTTATTAAATTAACTACCAACTAACTCACATTGTTCGTATGTATCAAGGTAGGTTCAATGAAATGGCTATAACACGGCTAATTGGCGTAGTGTGTTAATTTGCTTAACACTTTATTTCCCTGACTCTATTCTATAGCTCGTAAATTAAATTGTTTTAATAATTATGTCAAAAATTTAATCGTAACATTTATCGTGAATGAAATTATTGAGACCAAAATATTGAACGTTTCATAATTTAAATTGATTTTATTTAATTATAATAACGAATCAAAAATTTTAACCAATTTTATTTGTATCATTAAAAGAGTATCGATAAAATTTTGTTATGTTACTTTATCAAACGAAGCGTTTGAAACGTATTCTATAATTATCTTCCATATCGTTAGTGTATGAAATTAACTAAATTAATTATGTTAAACTCATAGATATCCGTGGTTAAACTATTTTCAACAAAGAAACAAGCTTTTCCTACAATTGTGTTATTTTAACAGGTAGGCGGAAGCGGTACCTACAACACATAATACAATTACCCCATACACCCCATTCCCCTTACAAACAGGGAGCTCTCGGCAATCCATCCCCTAGTGAAAGTGCTGCAATTTAGAAGAGTAAATCTTATCACACTCTCACAAGAGGAGTGATTAATAAATGTAATTGATAATATTGGTGTTTTAAAAAAAAGCATATTATTATTTTCCTGTTTCCTACTATAGGAGTTTCGTGTTGTGAAATGAGTGAAAATTATTATTATTGTAACAAATTCTCAATTAGTGCCTGCGAGGTGGAAATGGTACCTCATTAACACAAAGCGAATTGTTTTATAAGTAAATAAATTAAATGAAAAAGGCAATGAGCTTGTTACCTAATTCTCAGAGTAGGAATATAGTGCACGTAAGGTTGCGATCTATAAACGTTACTTAGCACGTATTTGTCGCACAACTGTCAAACTACAAGTGCAAACAGAGACGGGACCAAGTCACTAGCTAGGTAATGTTTGTAGATCTCGGCCTCGGACTTACAGATTTCTTAGTTTTAAATCCCCTTTCACACTAGAGTAACAGTTTTCTGACTACTTGTTTTAGCAATTATGGTTAAAACCTATTTTCGTGTCTTTCTGCCTTTATCTTTAAAATCTGAGTAACCCTACTTCACCTTCTGTCACAATTCCCCGTAGTTAGTTGTCTATTGGGTCAGTGTGGCGTCGATTGACCCAAATAGGGTTAGTTCTGAGTGGGGCATTATGGCGAGGTGAGGAGAATCACATGCTCCAGCGACCAGCACTATAAGCGGTCTGGAAAGTGCGACCTTGTAGGACCGCTTTTTGTAAAGTCCTTGTGCTTAGCAGCAAACATTTAAATCATAGATGCTTCCCTACCGCGTCAAAAGATGGTCGCGTTTCTGTTTTGTTTTGACACCTCTGACACACACAATCGTAGAAACTTGACTTGATTGTCATAGAAACGCTATTATTATTATTGTGTGAGCTCACTCTTCTCAATATGACCAATTTTTCGCGCGAGTATGGTGAGGGCAATTCTAACGATTTAATTCTTTGGTTATCAGATGAACGGGCCATGATCTTAAATAAAACGAACCTGACCTTTTCATATACCTAGTTGTGAAGCTCACTTTAGTTTTATCTGGATGAGTTACAGCTTTATCCTTTTACGGGTATTTTGTTTGTGAAATCACAAAAAGCTAGAAACTAGAAGAGTTTGGTCAAGGAAGCATCATTGCTAAGTTTCATTTCAGTATGTACATAATTGTCTTTTAGGTCATGAGCAGTAATCGACATGATACCTGGCCAAAAACAGTCGCCTTGTTTGACACAAAAAAAACCTGTAATAATGGCTGTCAATTCAACCTACAGACTTCTAAACTCAATAATGTGCAAAGGAACAGTAAGTAACGGTCCATTATCTTCACAATATCGGTGCATTACCATAATATTTACTGCAGGGTGAGGTCGTAAAGATAGAAAATAAACAATTTTATGACCTCTAACGCGAAAAACATCGTAAGAGAGCGTGCTTATCTATAAACTATGAATATTCCGTAACGCCTGTGTTAACTTACATTTGTCTTTGACTATGATTACATGCTACACAAAATCAAACATCTCTAGATTTATTTTGAATGACACGAAAACATAACAAATGACATTCTGGATCGAACGAAATTGCGTGCAGACTTTTTGGAATGAAATTAGGAGGGAATAAAATGGAAAAATATTAAAAGTAATATTTTATATTAATATTGGAGAATTGGCAGTGGGGCACATTGCTCGCAGAACAGATGGCCAATGGGGCCGAAAGGTTCTGGAGTTACCGCGTACCGGAAGACGTAGCGTTGGAAAGCGAGGGACCGATGACCTTGTGAAGGCCGCCGGAATCGCAGGAATCTGCTGAGCTATGTTAGCTACCTATATTCTTGCAAATAAATATATCATTCATTCATACGAGAAGCACAGAACCGGGTTGAATTGGCGGTGCTTGGGCTCCCCCTAGCACCGCCACTTCAACCCGGTTCTGTCTGCCTATCTCCAGCAGTGGACGTCGTTGGACAATGCCGAGATACTGCAGTAAGCATAAATCATCAATGCTGATCTGATGAGTCTTGAAGGGCGACAGAATTACGGTTAACATAGGGATGTTGCTTCGAGTTTCAAGAATTTCAGTAACAATTTGTCAAATTATTCTACTCACATATTGGTTGTATTCATCCCACGGTTCACATATGAGATGTGTGCGCCTCCTCACATAATAGGGAACCATAAGCCACGCCATATAGTCGAGTCATATAACTGCACTGAACGTCGTAACCGGTCTAGTCGTAAACGATCATAAACGAACGATTTATGACATACTTTATGTTCTTTTAGTTTAACTATATTTATATTATATACTTGTTCCTGAAATATAGGACGAGCGCGGTGTTATTATATCGATAGTCAGGTATAAGAAGCATTGCGATAATAACTGGAGAGTCAGCTAATGACTGTGGCTACAATGCTACAGAGCTACAGATCGCGGGTTCTCAAAAAAAAAGAAATATTTCTATGACTAACAGATAGTTTTTTTCTTTCCATTTTTTTTCTCCTCCTAGCCTGGTAGAACCGATGGCACACATACGTGTGGGAGTAATATTGGATACTGCGCAGTTGTACGAAGTAGGCTGTATATTCGCCGAAGCTGAATTTGAGTGGGAGTAATGGTGCAAGTTCTCCGACTCACACTGGAGGAATTTTCGTACTAACCTGCATGTATTATTATTATAGTTGTATGCAGTCATGTGCACAAATATATTACTATGGACAGCTCGGCAATAATATCTGATTCATCCATTAAATTCTGACGTCAATATGGCGGCAAATATGTGATAATTTGTGGAAGGCAAATACAAGCGGCAGCGCAAATACGTGACATCGAAGGAACAACAAAAATATCTGACGAGGCAAGCGACGCTAAAACATAGGATGCTGCTTCTGCTGGCTTCAAAAAGATGCATCATCTCTTAGAATGCAATATTATCGGGCATGTAAGTTATAAATATCTGTTTATTCAGATAAATTCAGAAGAATGTGGCACCTTTTCTTTGTGATACAAAATTACTGGAATCACTTTGGCAGCACATATTCTATGTGTGTCTGAAAAGGTGTCATTGAAATTAGTGGTCTGTACCTGTAGCCACGACAAAGGAGAAAAACTAGGTTAAGGGAATTTAACCTATGATACGTTACGATACGTTACGTCGTTGTGATACGTTTGAAAGAAAGAGATGTTTTGTGTTTTTATAAACAAACAATAGGCGGCGCTTACTTGTTCTTGAAGCAATCCCTTAAATGCTTTTTCCAAATCTCAGTTTACGATTAGAGGTGGTGAGCCTGCCACAACAAACTGACTGAATTTATTATATCTCTAGAATAATAAAGGGCGCCATAGTTTTTCCACGACCGTATCATAGGAGTGTGAGGTTCGTGCGTGACGATGCATATTTTATTTATGGTTTCAGCAATTATGGGTGAGGTTAGACCGAAGAGTATTAATCATTGATGCGCGTCCTTTCTATGATATACGTCGTGACTAAAAGAGAGGGTATTATAATTATAAAAGTGCTGCTAGGATAGCTGTAATTAACGTACAAGTAGCTGAGTAGCAGCTGCTGTGTGCGCTGTCAATGACATTTAAACCGTTTTGAAAGTGAAAACCTTTGTCTGTCTGGTTGTGCCATTATAGGTATAAAATGGCCCGATTTAATTTAAGGATTTTGTTTGAAAGTTATTTTTCTACGACATTCGCAAATCAAGCTGGAGCCAAACGATGCTCTAATGACAACCTTAATAGCGCTAATCTGTAAAAAACGAAATACGAGTAGCACCACTACCCGACCTCATTTAGTTTAAATATGATTGACATGTAAAAAATGTATGTACAAACCTAATTACAGAATAAAATCATTTCTAGATTAAAAAAAAAAAATATCAGCGTCCTCCGTTGCTAATAACATAGATCCATCACCAATGCATGTGCCAAGAATGGTGATTAAAACATGAATATTTAAAATTAGAAGATTAAGGGAGCAACCGCGTAGCAGATTCATACGTGTGTAGCAATAGCGTAGTAACCGCGTAGCAATAGCATCCAATGTTTCGTAATTCGTAGCAGAAGCGTAGAATGTCGTAGCAACCGTGTAGCACTTTCAACATTCATAGCATACGCGTTGTTTCGTAGTTCGTAACAGTAGCGTACTACGGCGTAGCACTGGTGTAGTCAGCCTAGTAAAGACTTTCACACATTCTAAAATCATTTTTATTAAACAATATTATTTGACGACATTCTCGAACTCAATCCCAATACGAAATCGTTGAAAAACAAGATAAAAGATTAAGAAATTCTTCAAATATTCGCCTTCAACTCCGAAAGTGATTACATAATAATAAATGAGGAAAGGGATTTAAAAGCTCACACATATAGCATCGGAGTTATATGGCTATTGTATGGGCGCCATAGATTACGCGATACGCGACGGTCGGTCTCAACCGCACGATATACCAGATATATGTAGATATTTTCATAAACATGGAGCATTTAACGGGACACGATAGGAAAGGCATGTAGGTAATAAATAGAACTCCATGATTTGTTGGTTAGTTATGATGTTTTTGGTTTGTTGTATTACATTTTAGTAGTAGGTACTGGTGTTCCTTGAGAAATGGTTAATTCAGTGGAGGAGTTAGAAGAGGTTCGTCTATAAAATGCATATCTTATTGTTGCACATGGACCCCCCGGGGTCGCGCAACAAGTTATCTAAACTTAATTGTATCATTAATTAAGCCTTCATAGGTTTGCAGCAGTTAATGTCAAAGTCAAAGCATTTAGGGGCACTTTTGAATTGTCAAGGAGACGGTCCATCAGTCAGAAAGTTAGAGCTAGTTGCCCGTTCCAAAACTTAGATCTCTATGGAGAAGAACGGGAAAGCATCTCCAAGAACAATCTTTTAAAAATTAAGTTATTCCTCTTGATTCTGTATGTGTGAACAATGGAAACAATCAAAACAATTAAAATGTTAAATAGACTAAAGAATGATACGTCACACTTTTGAGTAGATAGGAGGATGCCTTTCATCCTAACTCTAGGATGTTTCCCTAAAAGTAAACATGACATATATGTAACATTATTAGGCCAGTATAGTATATTGAATGACTCGCCTCGCGATACGCAATGATTTCGTAACCTAACGTAACCCGGAGTAAAGTGGTTAGGACGATAACTTGTATTTATTTACGATTTTATTGGTTGATCCTTTTTTATCCCTTTCTGAATCGTAATTTATGTTGGGCAATAAAAGTAGCGAAAAAGGTACCTCTAAATCGTCGGAACTATGAAACCTACGGACTATCAAAGTTATGATTTCTTGGCATATAAGTACAGCACGAGTAGAGTATTGATACAAACTGTCGGGCATTGGAAACAGACTGTCTGAGTGACAGAGACGACGATCTATAAGCCATATTTTTTCTAAATTTGCCATATTATTGACTGCCGTGTTCATACACACATACATAAACTCACGCCTTCTTCCCACGGGGGCAGGCAGAAACGACAGAACGCCACCCGCTACGATCCTTACATTCTCCACTTGCCGTGTTCAATTTCGCCATTTATGGGCAGGCTAGTGGCAGGCAGACAAGTGATTCTATATCCCAAGTTGCTTGCCTGAGATATACAAGAAACTAAATGACTTGCATCGTATAAACACTGTAGACAATACAACTTATATAATTGCTTCAACTTATGCTGCAGGTAATTAAATTGCACCGGCTTTTACTTACCGAAAGACAGAACTAAAAACCTTCAAATCTTAATTTTCTTGTGAGTTATGTTATCTGAACATACATAACCTGACGGAAAGTGATTCAAAACGTTTTAGAAGACAGTAACATGTCACTTAAAATCTCATAAGTTCTCTCACAAAGATTAAGTACCGCTACAGAAAGATTTAAACGACGAGGGAAAAGAAAAACATCGTGTGCCTTTTAAACGGAAACACTAATTATAATTACACTTCATTATGAAACAGGAAAAGAAGCTCTCCGTAAAAGTAAAAGGGTCCATCTACAGAATATAAAGGCACTTAAAAGCTGCACTGCCTCAATTAGGGCCTTTGACAGATAAGTGCAACTTTTACTCCCGTAAATTGATTTGATTTCGTTAGAACAATGAAATTGTCGGGCATTTCAACAGTCGAGAAATTAACCCCATTTTCTGTTTTAGTTAGCGTCGACAGCTTCTAACTTTTTTGAGTTTCTGCTGTTAATTTTAGCAGCTTTCATACAGCTGAATTACTATAAATATCTTCTTTCGTTTTCATCAAACATCCTGGTCATTGAATTGAGTTTGAATGTAATTTTCCTCGGAAAAGTTACTATTTGTCCCTTATTAGGTATCAATCTAATAAACTTATTTTCCTTTGTGTCATTAATAAAATTAACAAAATCTTTTCTATAGGTACACTTCTGCCCAGCCTTCGGGAAACAAGGCGTGATGTTATGATGAATCTGTTGTTGGTCATCAAAGTTGTCTGATACTATCACATCAACTAGTACTGTAGATATTTTTGCACTCAGAATCAACTTACATACAAATACCACTCACGCTTTCTTCCCACGGGGGTAGGCAGAAGCTACAGAACGCCACCTGCTACGATCCTTACATACTCCTTTTGCTCCGTTTACGTTCATATATGTACATTAGTCATACACGCACGCCGGTTCGAAGTACTACGCACCTAGATATGACTTTCGCAAATTAAAAATATTTCATTCACATAAACCTAAATGAGCATTTAAGAAACGTCGGAAGCTGCGTGTACGGTTCTCATTGGTCGTTGCCTAGAAGAGCCGGCAAGAAACCCCGACATGGCTCTATGTTACTTTACTTCTATCCCACTCTATGTTATAATCTCGTACCATCTAATTTTCCGCAGCTAGAGACACGCACAAGTAACACTCCGCATCCTCACCTAATATTTATGACGCCACAACTCTGTGAGAGGCTGAAAGGGCCTCTTAAGTACGAGTCATAATTAAGGGCCGCTCGAGAGGAGGATATAATTGTACGATCACACGTATAGCCCCTGACGCACTTGATGATCTTATTAGACGGGACTTGCCTTATTACGCGTGGATTTTAGGAGGGATAATGAAGAAGAATATATTTGACAAAATGTTTGGAGCTTATTTTATGATTATTGGTATGAGTAAGGGTGCAACTAGACCGCGGTCGACTACGACTGTTGCGTCGCCTTACAATATGTCACATAGAGGTCGATCGCAGTCTCGTTGCATTCCTAGTGTTTTTTTTTTTGGAGCTGTGATGTGACCATAAGTCGAAAGTTGGCTAATAGATTCTTAATTCTCCTGATACTAGAATAATCTGAAATAGAAAGAACGAAACGAGGTTTATTTGCCACAGAGATGGTGCATACAAAAATATACCTAACTAAAAACTCGTCGTTTGCAAGAAGAGGTTAAAGTGATACTTCCTGTCTTTTCATTATTTCTGCCGACTTATGGCGATGAAGAAAGTGAAGAAAGACTACTCTTCCATGTTTTCTCTGCAAGCGAACAATCATGCATTGCCAGCATTATCATAAAGACCCAAGAAACTAATACGACGACTCATCTCAACTTCCTCACACCATACAATCTACCTTCAATCCACCGACCATCATCTTACGACCATTATTACCTGTCCAAAAAGTTAGTCATATTGATATTAAGCGCCTTTCACTTGTCTACCAGTGGCTAAGTTCTGACAAGGGACAGTTAATTGCATACCTAAGTTATGGTAAGTTATTATAAGGAGAGGTAATGAAAATGGTTGGGTTTGTCTGGTTTTGATCGTCAATTACTTTGGGTTGAATGAAGTATAAGATAGTGATAGCAACTGACGTAATAGCTATTAATATCGGTCTTACAAAACACTCGTCTTTAGCAACGAGTGGAAAAATTATGTTTAACGTCTTAGCTGACAAATTGGGAAGACTTGCGAGAGAATGCATTCCTGCCAACTGTCACTTGGACAATTTCTAGTAGTAATTAGGATCAAATTCGCAAAACACTCGTTAGTATGAAACTGATAGGTGTCTAGAACGCATTGTCTCGACGGCCGGACTTGATACAGTATTTTATGTTACCTAACTATAGCTATAAGTTAAATGGTACTACTGGCTGCGCCTGATAGTGTCATGTAGGTACTCATAAGTTTAGCCTAGTCATAGCCTGTGACTGCGTGTACATTGGGCAAGAAATAATGTCAGACACATAGTTAAGTATAGAGGAACCTGATTTTAAAACTTGTGACGTAGTAAAGTGTCTTTTTGATATTACAAGAAATCAAAGTCACTTTTTATCACTTAGAATTTTATCTAACAGACTCATAGATTTAAAAATGGATCTTAGAACTAAGATAGTATGTTCCAATCTTGCTTGTGTGAAACAAAGTTTAGTATGTAGTACGAATTTCATTCCGTGGTCTATCCGTAAGTCCCAGGTGACTGCGCCGGCAGCCGGCGCGATTAGAGCAGGGTCTGTCGCTTCTTGAGCAATTTGTAGGAACGTTATACACATCCTACGTGGATCTGTTAGGTTACATACTGCCATTGTGTTAGTTTTGAGTTCAAAAGTAACACTCGTCGATTTTAAAATGCAATTTGTAATTACCATTTACACTTTCTGACTTCTTAATATGTTGCAACTTACATTTTCATTTCATTTCCATATATTTAAATTATTAGTTTTTACAAAATGATCCTTTCATTGATGTTTTAAGGAAAAGATTAAGAAACAAAAGGAGCAAATTAATCACAGTAACGCCAGTAGCACACCTCCACCGCGAAACCATAGCAGTGAAACCACAGTTAAATTGTACTGACTCGCGTCATGTTCCGCTACTCAAACCGGATTCGCGAAGCGGAACATGAGGCGGGTGAGTACAGTTGAACTACTGCGGTTTCGCTGCTATGATTTCGCGGCGGAGCTGTGCTACCGGCGTAATACATAGCTGTGTGGTTTTCTTCGCCTTTCTTTCTTATGATTTGACGCTGAAGCGACCAGCTATTGGCCCCTTGCCTATTCATGTCCTATCAGTAAAATCTACTTAGCCTTTTCCCAACTATGTTGTGGTCGGCTTCCAGTCCAACCGGATGCAGCTGAATACCAATATGTTACATGGAGCCTCTCAACCCAGTTACTGGGTAACAAGATAACCCTTGGTAAAACTGATTGTCAGACTTTCTGGCTTCTGGCGACCTGTAACAACTGTCAAAGATCTACGAATTACTGCCGGGACCATCGGTTTAATGTGCTATCCGAAGCACGGAGGGGTCTTGATATGTAATGGATGGTCACCAATCCACGGGGAAACCTCGGCTTAACCTTCGAATGCCGATCGACCCGTGCGGCTGTTATTATTTACCCAAGAGCCTCTCTTTAACACCACTTAATTATAAACATGTAGTTCACGAAAGCGACGCCATACAAACAGTTCAATTACCCATTATACATAGTGTACCTGTCGCAAACAACACCATATCACATGTTGATACAGCAGTAACCATCAGCTGCTTGTTGCGGCGGCGGCGCGTCGAGCGTTCAATAATGGAAACTAAATTAATGGGCCACAGTGTGACCACTAAATATGCGATGTGTAACCGACTGTTATTGTTTAACACTAACATCACATCACACACACCTGTATTCCCCGATTTGTTAGACAGAGGTGTACCTTAAAAGTACACCCACATTTCGCTAGTTATGTTTAAGTCCCATTTAATAGGGGGCGAGCCTATTGCCATCAATAAAGGCACAAATCCAGCCTCCAGGCTGCTACTGGGAAATTCCTGAAAGCTCAATCCGCAGTAGCTTGTTATTACGACTCATAACCTAATAGGAGACGAATGTACTAATATATAGTAGTAGCAGTTAAAATGCTTTTTTAAGGACTTAACAAAGACTACCACATTCAACGCTATAGCTTGTCCACTCTGAAATGACGCGCCCCACTACCGCATTTAAGGTACAAGCCGCGGCGCCGGCGCCATGTACACACGGCTACACATCAAGCTAAACATTTCCAGTTTATGCTGATCTCTGATATGGTCAGTATGAATGGTGTATAAGATATTTCATTTTGAACTGATTTCAAGGAAAGAGGTTTTCTCGTAATCTCCAGACCCCATTTTTCATTGTGTGGTTTAATTAGACTTTCGATTAGAAAAATATGAGTTCAAAAATGTATGCCTACTCGTTACTCGTGCACTAGAAAACTAACTAAATCTTCTAACAGTGAGGGTTATTGTGTTACTAGTGATACTGCATAATACTACGTTCAGTAGTTACAGCATCAGTGTGCAAGAGATGAGAACCTCCGAACTACGTCAACCATGCACAAGTTGCTTCTAAGTGCACACTTGCGAGTGCCTGCAGTACTTGATAACTTGAACATTGTGTAACTTTGTGAGGCTTCGTCATATATGTCACGTAAGCGATAGTTTGTCTTATAATATGAAATTCCAATGATCCATAATATTATCTATCCGAACGGATATTGAAAATCTTTGTGTTTATTTGATTGTCTCTTCTCGACACCTTAACTGTAGAAGTCAGCATTCCATTTTGTAGCGAAAACAAAATTATTTCTTGTGCTGTTTTCGTAGTCTTACTACCACTAAACAGTATCAATTTACAATACTTTGTATTGTTATTTCATTTAGAACTTTATTCGAAAGCTGTCATTATTTTTACCGAATTTAAATAACTTTGTGTCCTCAATAATTCTAACATCCTTTTCATTAACCTTCAAATACTGGATTAACTAATTTTTAGGAAATGACTTTGAGCAGAACAGTTTTTTATATTTTTCTTTATTATTTGAATTAAATTATAAAAGATAATTTGTCTATTTTTCTGCCTTATAAATCTATTTTTATGCCTTTCTTTCTATCAGCCCGAAACTCTACCCTTATTAATCGTAGGACCATCCTGTATCAATCACAGCTTTGCCATAACAATCGCCAGTCTCGTGGCCCCACGTGCACAGGGGGGTTTCTAACTAAAAGCACTTGTGTTATTATGTCATATAGGATTCAATCCGTAGTAAGACGCCCCCACCGCGGGCGGGCGACGTACTCTTAAACCATGTTCAACATAACATACTGTTATATATTTGTGCCAATAAGTACCTACTACTGTTACTTTAGGTAGATATATTATTTCTTACACAGTTGTGTTGAAATTACTACTACAACCACTGTGTAATTATTTTGGTTGAATTAAATGATAAAAATTGGTTTGGAAATATTAGGTATGTACTTCTTCAACTTAAGATGCTAATGGGGATGAAAATGCAGAAGTCTTAGTCTAATGACAACTAAGGAGGTGTGTTACGACTCACCAGTTATACACAGCGAAACAATCCTAACTAATAATATAAATGCGAAAGTGAGTTTGTTTGTTACGCTAAAACGTCTGAACAGATTTGGATGAAATTAGGCACCTGGGTAGACCATAGCCTGGAATAGGACATCGAATCGTTTTGTTTACCAATGGTAACATTTTTATTGCCAAACGGGCATTTATAGATTTGTAAGCCTACTATGCAAAGTTAGGAGGTCTTTGCTTCAGTATTGGTAAGGATACAAGAGTCAACACTAACCAATAACAGTCCGTAAATTATTTTATTTATTACATTCCTTTTTATTTATTTATTTAAAAACACATACAACTATCATCATAGGCTTACATAATACAATAGTATCGTTATATTTAAACATTAGACTTACAATTATTTATTACTAGCGACCCTCTCCTGCTTCGCACGGTTTTTACAACTTGCAACCAGCACTGTGCCCGCTTGGTGGATTACTGCTCACCCACTCACAGAGGATGCATAACTCCCTCAGTGGGAACGTTATAGGAAAGTCCGTCAAAGTGTAGTAGTAGTTTAGTCACAATAAAAAATGATGTCCAAAAATTTCACATTCTTCTATAAAATCTCTTTCAAAGCAGTGCTACTAGTGCGCTAGTAATTGGCTCACTTATTACTAATGCACACCTGTGTGTGCACCTTTCAGCGCCACAAGTGGCTCCACTGAAGCCCTACTCAAGGCGGGTCATAGAGGACATATTCATGACGCTTTGTTCACCTGTAGCGGTTTGCTATATTGCAACCTGAGCACGTAAACGTAATGTGTGTGTTTATTATTTTGTGCATGACATGTTCTTTCAATTTTTTAAATCATTTTAATTTACGTTAACGTTTATTCCGCGCGTTCCTGCTAGGCCCACTGAAGTAACAACTTTGCTATCATGTACTATGTACAAACTGTGACCAATATTTATTTTATTCAACGTTTTGTATGAGGTGTGGGTTACTTTCTTCAACATTAGCAATAACATTTATCATTATCATTACTTAACGAAACCAAAACACATCCCGTTTATGGTAGACAGATAAGTTAACAACAACACACAGTCGAGATCTTCTCACTGGTCCAGGCTCCCTTTGGGTACAGAACCCTAACAAAGATTCTAAAAATAAATTGTAGGTACCTAGGTATACTTCTTAGTTAAAAGATTGTTTGTCCATTAGGTACTAGGTAAGTACTACAAAAGTTTGTGAGATTAAGTCCAATGTTCTGCTGAAGGTCATGTAACTTTAGCGAATTAATTGGCCAAGTTTATGACTTGTTAGGGCCTAAAGACGAGTATCCATACTACTAAATTATTTCATCAAAATAATAGGTACCCATAATTTTTTTATTATTTTTTAGTAAGTCAAGCTGAGAAACAGTTCTAAACTTTCAAGCCACCATGATGTCCGAAGTATTGGAACTATTGGTGACTCACCACAGTAGAAACAACCGCAACATAATGTCAGGTTACCCAATTAATTATAATAACAAAATACATAGTAACGGTTATCGGTTTCAAACAAGGCTAGCAATTATTATCGCTGTACGCGACAAACGTTCATAATTTTCACAAATTCTCTGAACAAAGATCAAAAGCGCCGTTTATACATGAATTACTTCTCTTAATATTCAAATGAGCTCGTTCACAATACCATGTCGTCATACGAACACAAACTAAATGAACAATCACGTAAGTTGTTTTAGTTACGAAGCTTTGTAGCGCCTGACCAATTTCTCATAGCAATAATGTTTTGTTGACGGAAAATCTGAATATTAAATTTCAGACAGGCGCTCAGTGTTTTGTTACAGTTTTTTAAATTATTTTACTGATTTAGAGATATTTGATTTCTCCGTAGTAACTTAATTGCTTCTCAGAAAGAAGCCAAGTAATCTGTTTTATGTCATTTTACTGAATATAAAATAACTGAATACAAATTCTTATCTGGGGGTACGGGAGTGCCCTCGCCAAGACGAGCCAAGCGAAGCGCAAGGAGGGCACTACCTACCTTTTCTCGAAACGCTTCGTCGTTTTTTTGAACCCTCATAACTTGAGTTTGGATTATACCAGATAAACAAAATTCTCGGGATATGACGTCAATAGTAAACTTATTAAAGGTAGAAAGTTTCAATTGCAAAGCTTTTATACTTTCGATTTTATTGATATCTAAAAAACCCCGATTTCTCACCAAAAAAATTTTCATGTAAAATGTTGCCAAGACGAGCATGTAGAGCCGAGCTTCTTACTCTACATGGCCTAACTCTACAAGCCCTAACTTCACAAACTCTACACCTTAGTGGCTTGGCCGTTTCCGGCCCGATCACATCTACATGAGAAATAATTAACTATTGTCTAACAGGAAAGTAATTAACAGTAAATACATTTTTCACCTTACGCCTTGTGACGGTAGCGAAACGGCCAAGCCACTTATTTTGCCTAAGGTGTAGAGTTTGTGAAGTTAGGGCGTGTAGAGTTAGAAGCTTGGCTCTACATGAGATCTGATAACTTTTTGTCTCGTCTTGGCAACATTTTACATGAAAATGTTTTTGGTGGGATCATAATATTCTGAGAAATAAAATATTTAACAAGCTGTACCGTCCATAAAGATGCAAATTTATTAATGAAGCGACGTTGTTTACTGTGGATTTGCCTTTAACATTCTAGAGTTGTAGTTACTCAGATGAAACTACACGCAATTAATATGAATCCTTAGAAGATATATGAAGTCTATGTACCATAACGAAACTGTTTACCTATAATTATTCACTAGCTTTTATATAGAACCAGATGTTGATATTGGAAATATTTTCGGAACCGGGATAAGGAGTACATTTCACACAAAATCACGTTGTCTATTTCTAGCTCCGTATCTGCGTGAAATAAGGACGAATCAACAAAAATACTTTTTTATTAATCATAATGATTTATGATTAGTAGTCTATGTAATTTACAAACATATTCCTGCTTAAATAAAGCCCCTACGAATAGTATTCTATACTGATTCACAATATACATAACACATGATTAAGCAAACAGAGCGGCGTTCGTATCGTAAACACTGATCAAACGTGTAGCGCCTGATTGGATCGTGTTAGCAATGTTGCGTGCTGTGTCATTACTGCCATACCGTTTGTGGTAGGCTTTCATGCGGATAATTAAGTTGACAAGAATGGTCCTATAAGCTGTGGTAGCTTACCGTCCAAATATGTAGTAGTAGCGTAGAGAGAGTAGTATGATTTGACAGTTTGATGAAGTTATATTGGAGTGTTTGTTGATCGCAAATTCTATGGAACTTCTCTGATCCGCAGGTAAGCAATTACAACCGATACTTTAATCAAACGAAGTGTATGTAGCCAATCTTTCGTCATTTTCAAAGCATGTATTAATTAAATTAAGCTCTTGTTTATCAAATTGTGACGTTAAAATAAGAGGGAACTTCCGCAATGAATTACGTTATACACAAAAAATATTATTTACCTACCATTAAAATTAAATTATGGAGGTAAGTGCCGTAACTTTTAATGAATTACTTAACTTAATTTAAATGAGGCTTCCTAACTTCTACGGTAAAAGTAAAATGGACGACTGCCATTAAAAGTTTTACAGTTTTATAATTATTATTGAAATACGGAAAGTACCTATGTATAAATTAATTACGAAAGTCTTATTAATAATTATAAGCAGGAAATCGTTTTCCAAAAGACTTTATTAGCACACTTAAAATAAAAACTTCTAAAGGTTTTTCAAATTTAATTTGCATCTTATTACCTTAACATTCGGTTTATTTCAATATGGTTTATAAACAAGCATTTTTTTCTTCCGTTTGAGGTGCGCGAAAACTCGAATGTTTACTTTCAGAAACGAAAGGCAGAAAATCTTGCATTTACATAAATACACGTTAGATCCATGTTTATGGGGAGAATAAGGTAAAATAACCGCGTATTGATTGAACTTTTGCGTTATAAGAACTAGTTAGGTTATCTTATTTCCAGCAAAGCTAATAGGTATGTACGTTATTGCCTACGTCACATATTTTTACAATAATTATGAGCGGCACTCATTTGGGTTTGGAAGAAAACTCTAAACTCTATACCGTGGTACCGTCAGGTTTTTATGCTGCAAAAAGGGTGTCAGATAATTATTTTATATCACATAGGTATGGGCTCAGACCAAATAAAAAACCAAGACAGAGCGCTGCGAACAAAACAGTGAAGCATGCCAAAACTACACCACCGCTCTGTGCATACACGCTCACACGCACACATTTATAATCAAACTACACCAAAATATGTGCACACATGTTTACGAAACCGGACTCACGAAACGGCCTATCACATTCTTATGAATTTAACGGAGTAGGAAGATATTTATAACGCAATACATGTCCGAAATTATTGCATTGTAAGAGGTAACGAATATTTTTGCAGCCGATGCAGTATCCTATATTTTGGCTCGTCAGATAGTTTCGGAGTTCCTTCGATGACACGTATTTATTTTTCCACCTGCCACATATACCTACATATATGCCTTCCACAAATGATCGCATATATTTGCCGTCATCTTGACGACAGGTAAGTAATAATGGATGAATCATTGAATCATGAAATCAGATGTTAATATTGCCGAGTTGTCCATAATAATATATGTATGCTCGGGACTGAACCTAAGTGTGTTAATACCGAGTACCGTCAAAACTCTGTAGTTATCAGTATCAACAACATGTCAAACAAATAGATATACATTTAACACAGTACCTAAGTACCTAGCCCCCTACAGTCTGACCGTCCATCTCCCTGACATCCGGTAGCTACAGAAAGTTCTCAACAATTCTAATTGTAAAGTTAAATATACCGGTGCGATCCAACAAATTAAAAATGTTACACTTCTAGCTTTACCTTCAGATTAACATTTACTGACGGTAGGAACATTTACCTATAGGACAGGTCTACGATACGATATGGATAGAGTAAGAAATGAGTACGTAAGAAGGAAGTTTTGTGGAAATCGGTTGTCAGGGGAAAACCAAAGAAACGATGGATGGACTGTGTGAAAGATGATGATATGGCTAAAATAGTAGCTACACCCACTGAGATGATGACTAATAGAGAAGTATGGAAGAAACGGACAAGTTGCGCTGGCCCTAAATAAATAGGTTAGATAAGGGCAGAAGAATGATGTGTCTCGCTCACATAAATGAAAATCGTATCTATCGTTCCACGCGGGTGTGAAAGCAGTGAGCTCTTCTCAGTATGGACACTTATTCACGTGACCTAAGTACGGTGAGGGCAGCTCTTTGCACTCTGCCCGCAGGTATAGCTAGCCATAAAGGAATCATGGATACGTCCTCTAGAATTAACCAGCCGTATTTAAACTGCCTCTACACGATACCTACTCATGTACAAAGGTAGCTTAGTGGGGTACCTATGTTCTGCGCCTGATTTACCAATCTTACACATAAATGCTTACCACAAGCAGGAGTAACATGACCACGCGTGCAGGTGAGATAGTGGTCAACGCGAGCCTATTAATCCTAACTACATAATTATAATATTATAAATGCGAGTTTGTTTGAAAAGTAGCTTTCACGCTACTTTTCATCCTGGATCACAAACAAAGTCGAGGGCAACAGCTAGTAAAGCATAAATCAAAGTCGCTTTTTGTGTCTGTCTGTGTGATCGCGTTGTTCTTTTCAAACTCAAAATCAAAGCATTTATTTCAATTAAACCATTTACAGGCACTTTTGAAATGTCAAGGAGTCAGTCAGTCAGAAATATGAAGCTAGTTGCCCATTCCAAAGCGTAGTAGGTACCTATGGAGAAGAACGGGCAAGAAACTCCATGGACACTCTTTTAAATCAAAATATTGTTACAATATAATGGTTACATCATTCGTGTTGAAATTATACATGTGAGAACAATGTAGAAAGCACGTTAAAAAAGTCCGCAATTATAAAATAAGAACGATTCAAAAATTAAAATGCCATGGCAGCTAAGAGATGACCAGTCACAACTGACGGCGCCCGTTCACGAACATGACGCATGGATCAGCACCATTCAGCTCAACCATTTTGAAGGGAACTAAATGATCCAACACATACGCCACCATCAGCGAGACATTTGAGTGAGCATGAAATTCCCAGCCGCCAGAGCACATTCAAGTCAATGAAAGACAAATTACCCGGTAAATGGTAGCACTATAGTACATAGTACTCACACCTGTGCAATTATATAATACAAATGAGATTGAGTTTATACAATGCAAAGATGGTCTTACAATCTTCAGCAGCTCCAACAGTATTTTCGAATGTTAATTAGTTAGTTGTGGTTGTGGAGCAGGACCAGCATTAACCCGTCGTATGCCGTAATTACAGACACAATTAAAAATCCATTGTTTCTCAACGGGATCCACGTTCCGGCATACCAAAGGTTAAGCCAAGCATTTTTATCAGAGATGTAATCCTCCAACTTATAATATGCCTGACATACACCTACATAGTGTGCGTTTTATACAAGTTTTGAATTTCGTCTCATTCAGTTGAATTATGTGGATTTTATTGCAACATTTTAAACAGTACCCCATGAAAGATGAGTCTACTTTAGCCAGTCTGAAACCTGGTTGAACTAATAGGTCCCTATTTCTAGTACTATAATTATGTCTATCACCTCTTTTACTAAAAAGATGTAAATTGACAAAGCCAACGATTCCAAACACGATTGTGCTATCTTGTTTGGTTGACGAGTTCCTATGGCCACCTTCCGGCTCCATCATCAGACCCTGGATACAACCCTGGGCTATACTAGGTACTTGTAAAGCCAAAGCCAACGAGTCCAAACACGATGGCGCTATCTTGTTTGGTTGAGGAGTTCCTATGGATACCTTCCGGCTGCGTCATCAGACCTTGGACACCACCTAGTGTAATAGGACTTTTCAATACGTATCCAATGAAACCACATACGACGGGGCTATCTGGTTTACTTGAGGAGTGCCCGTAACCACCCTCCAGCTCCATCATCAGACCCTGGACCCTGGACAAGTGTGAGGCTATAGCACTTGTCAAGATAAACTCAACGAGCTCAAACTCAACGACGCTATCTTATAGATTTACAATAATTAAGTAAATAAAACTAGGTAGGTACCTGAAAAACATTAACCTCTCTCGGGCAATAACTTTTTAACCCTGGAACCGTTTTTTTTTTTTTTTTTGTATTAATTTATGCAGGGAACCATTTGGAAGCACTCCCATGTCTGGGCAGCATTTGGTCCAAATCGGTCAATATCCTTTATTTAAATTAACAGCAGTAACTGGCCTGAATTGTATCTGCACTTTTTGTATGGGTAAGTTGGACTCAAAAGTTACTGTTTGCCCACTGTGATCAGAAGGGAGATAATTAACGATGGCTTTATCTAAATTGTCGCAGGAACAAAACACATTATCAATACATGTAGCAGTAGTCCTAGTTATTCGGGTTGGCTCTACAAACACATTTGATAAATTGAACTAGAATCAGTTCTATTTCTTAGTTTTTTTGACGTTCAAAAGTGCCTTTAATGTGCCTATTTGAAATAAATGATTTGACTTTGACTTTGAAGGATTTAAACAAATTTAATAATGTACTGGTAATAGAATTATTTTCTCAAATATTAATATTAAAGTCCCCGCAGATAATTACCGATTTATTCCCAGTTACAAGTTTTGACAGAACTTCTTCCATTACTGACTCAAATATAGAGTAGTTTTGATAATTTGGGGGTCTGTAAACGCACACTATAACATGCTTATCTAGCTCAACACAAGACAACTCAATGCTATGTTCAACCGATAGTTCAACTATGTCTTTACGGGTTTTTGATTTAATACAACTTTTAATTAAGATTAGTGAACCACCACGCAGCACTGATTTTCGGTTAAAACAACTAGCCAGACTATAATTCTCATAATTAATTAACATTTCATAGTCTTTTAACCAATGCTCAGTTAAACAAATAATGTCAAACATTGTTTTTTCTAAAAAAAATTCAATTTCCAATTGTTTGGAAGAAAAACCTTGAATATTTTGATGAAATAATTTCAAGGATTTCTGCTTAGTGTTTTGTGCAGTAAACTTTGTTAGTGCTAGAAAATACCTTTTGTTATTAAGTGTAACTATACTGTTATTGGTACCTTCTGTTGTCTTACAAACTAGTTTAAATTACTAATTTGAAGCACCTTATCATTAGTAATATTACTAATTGTGGTGCTAATGAAACATGACTTCGACATACTAATTATGTCTGGGTTAATATTAAAAGCTTATAGCCTAGCTATTTGACGTCTAAAAACGACGGCTATGTGACGTTTTAAACTGCACATCAGATTTCGATGCAGTTTTCACCATCATTTAGAGAATTTATTCCGGTAGGTTATAAATGTAGGTATTTGCAACATTATTTTTACTTTACGTCATTGTACTCATAATTTTGAACAACTTTTTCTATGGGACCAACATGGAAATCGCGAAAAAAAAATCTTTTTGTCGGGTTTAGCATAAAGAAGAAAATAATGTTGTATAATACCTACATTCATATTATTATAATAAAAAAACAATGTTTTGTGTAGTCGTTAAAACCGCGCGAAGCAGAGGCGGGTCGGTAGTAAATAAAGAAATTAGTTACCTGGCAAATACTACGAAATTCTAATTATCATCAGCCCAGCAACCCTCGCTGAAATATTCAGCTAATCTCAGAATCCTCTTTATTTAGATTATTTCGTTCGCTGAGCGCTTCTCAAAGAACATCACTGGCTGAATGTTATAATTTTACGCATGCAAAACCTCTGGTGGGTCTGGAGGGGCTCAGTCCAGTGCATAATAAATGGAGAGAGCTTTGCGGCTCTATTAAATTCTGTTTAACACTTCGAACATATATCTGAATATAGGTTCTCCATGAATACACTCTGCATTGACAATCGACATTTCATTTATTGTTCCGATCTAGTTATCAAAATAAGACACGTAATAGTTTTTTTATAAACCGACTTCAGGAAGATATCACTTTACCATTGAATGAATTGTTTACAATCGCAAATGTCTCGTTGATCACGTGGTCAAAAGCGACTGCTGAACGTAAGGTCATGGTTTCGATTCCCAATTCGGACAAAGTGGTATGGTTTTCCCGTCAGGAAAATAGACGGCAGTACTAATAAACTCGTCGCGCTAAAAGTGCTTTGCGCGCACAACTTGTGTCATCTTCAACATTCAAAATCGTCTGCTGTAGTTGGTGGCGTCAAATCTGACATTGAACTACAATAACTGCCACAAACGCTATTTCTGATTGCAAATAATTTCTGTCGATAGATATTCGGCTGACAATAAATTAAATCGATCGATATAATAGCTCGAGTCATGTGAGTGAACATAGTCGACTCCATTACAGTCATTAAATGAAAATAGGACAAACATCGACCCATAGATAGCGTGTGATGAACTGATGACCTTCGCCATAATAATATTGCAGTGTTTGAATAACATTGCAGTTTTTGTCGGGAGAGGTTGACTCAAACTGATAAAAAAAAACCCACAAAAGGCCGTATTTCCTCGGTTTCAGTATGACATAACAAAACATCACGCCAATAATCCCTGAAGGGTTAGGCAGCAGAGGTGTCCTATAGTAAGTAGGTACTTACCCACATTTCGCGAGTTATGTTTAATGCTGGTGATCAAACAGGATGGTTCAAACAGTTTTATCAAATAGGCATGAATGTGATCAAAATTAGTTGTCAAATGGCATGAAGAAATTAATATGAATTTTCGTATTGATCAAACTATTTGAACCAGTCTGTTTGATCAAATTATTTGAATGTCTCTGGCCCGTATTATTCCAGGTGTGTAATAGGGGGCGAGCCTATTGCCATCAACCGGGCACAATTCCAGAACGGTTTCAAAAACCGGGCACATTCCTACTACTGAGAAATTCTCTGCTAAAAATAAAATCCAATAACTAACGAACAGCATAGCGAAATTAAATATGGCCTCCAAAATGAAAATATTTGAATAAAAAAGGGTTGGAAAAACTGGCTGCAGCCAGTTTGGCCAACCATATTTATTGAAATAGTTTGTTGATTTTTAATCACGAGTTTATTCGACGAGGCATCATACGCCGCGTACTACACACGGTAGCCGTAGTTATTGGATTGATTTCAATTAACATTTCATATGTTTGGCTCACATGCCCGGGGTACTTGATTGCAAATATTTTATTTAGTTCAGTGGCGAAAGTGTTTTATTTTACAGCGATTTGGTACCTATGCTTTATAGAATATTTGAATATATCGTTTGTAGCGTCGAACAAATGCGAAAACGCCGAACATAACGTAACGCTGTATCGCCAGATACGTCCTGTAATACATCCCCTGTAATAAAGGGCGAGCTTATTACTTATCAATTATAAAATAATATGAATTTCAGTTCATTAAAAAAAAATGCCGATAGGTATCTATGTTCTCACCAAACTTGTAGGTCGACTCGATTTCTTCAAGTAAAATCTATTGTCATCTCTCATAATTGTGTCATCGTGAAATAATTGTATTTTTGGAAATATTATTGCAATGGTGTTATTTATTTCATTATTAGGATTTTGACAAATCTTAAACACAATCTAACACTAACATTATCTACAAAGGGAAAAAAGAAAATTCAAAATATCTTTATTGTGGGCATATGTTTGTTACACGTCTTATCAAAAAATTAAAGTTCCAATATGTCCTGCCTAATAGACATACCTACAATAATTATGTATTGGCATAATATAAAGGAAGAGCTCATAGGGCAACAAAAAATTCGTCCGCATCGCTGATAGTGGGAAAAGTGCCCTTTAGGCGGGCACCTAATTTAAATAATTCCCTGAAAAGAACAAGGTCCATCAAAACCCCATCGCAAGCAATGTATCTAGCGATGTTAGGCAGAGCCTGCGGAGGTATTTCACGGGTCATTTACCGCGGGTTTCTTATTAAAAAGGAACAAAATAAATGTCAGTTAAAACATTGACTACAATGACTACATGTTAGCTATGCCGCAGTGCCGCCTACTCTCAAATCTTTAGTTTTCACTGAAGTATTTGTTCAGTGAAATTAAGTTTATATTGAAATGTAAAAGTCGTAGGCAATAAAAATAACTTGGGATAACGTTTTCAGAGAACAAACTAGCTAAGGAATGCTAGGTTTTATTATTAGCTTAATAGTAGTAACTTTGAAATTATTAATTGGGTAAGGTTTTGCTTCGTATTAAACGATAAAACAAATGAAGGTTATTAGGCAATACGTGGGCTCATTTAATTTTAGATGTTATACTTTGCATACTATTTTATAGAATCAAGTTCCTCTAACTGAACAGACAGCTGTCACGCTGTGCTGCTGGACAGTTTGCTGCGCCACTTCTTCTTCCCAGCTAAAGCACTTGGAAGTGGTGAAGGGCGGGTGTTTTGAAAGTCTGTCATAATTAATTTTGACGTCTAAATAAAAATAAATGACTTTTGATTTTCATTTTGTAGTTTTAGAAAATGTGGTGTGGAGTGGAAACCACAACTTAGCAGTTTATGAAGTCGGTTAAAAATCACCAACGCGTGGGCAACTATCATATGTTGATAGGTGATTATGCCTTCTTTGAACGATAAGCTTTTGGTGTAAGGAGTTCCAATTAAGGCCGAAAACGCTTCACCTATATCTAAAAGCATTCTATACCCTTTAAAAACCCGTCACTTTCAGGAGCCATCACGTCGCTATTCTCTCAATGATGTTATAACAAGGTAAACGCCAGCCTCTCGCGCTGGTGCCTATTTATTTACTTTACATTTACATGCCACCAATGTACTGAAACACAATTTGTTTCAGTATTTTCTTGCTTCAGTTTGTTTGATGATAAAGAATGGGTAAATCTTTTGTTTAAACATGGGGGAAATTGTGTTCACGCGATAGAGGTGACACGATCAAATCTGGCATTTTTGTGTGGCCAATTGAGGGCTTTATTTACCTAACAAATAATCACCAGGGGACCTGCCACATTAGCAATTCCTCTAAAAGCAGTTCATTTCCTGAATCCCAGCTGTCATTAGCAATTCCTGTAATTTGACATAAAACCAATTCATAATTTGTGGACTATTTTACGAATCTCCATAGAAAATTGTCAAACAGATGAATTATTTCGTAATCTGGGGGCACGGGAGTGCCCCCGCCAAGACGAGCCACGTGAAGCGCAAGGAGGGCAATACCTACCTTTTCTCGAAACGCTTCGTCGTTTTTTTGAACCCTCATAACTTGAGTTTGGATTATACCAGATAAACAAGATTCTCGGGATATGATGTCAATGGTGGACTTATTAAATGTAGAAAGTTTCAATTGCAAACTTTTATACTTTCGATTTTATTGATATCTAAAAAGCCCCGATTTCGTCACTGACTCACTCACTCACTCACTCACTCACTGATGATCATCAAAATTCTTAGGGTACTTCTTGGAACTTTTACCCCCCAACCCCTTAAACTAGGGGATGGAAGTTTGTATGAGACTTCCGCAAATTTTAATACTAGAGGTCTCAAAATTGATATAGGATCTCCTTGTTATAAATAATAAAATACATATTTCAGGATTTTTAGTAAATCACCTCCACCCTGTAAATTAGGGGATGGAAGTTTGTATGGGTTTTCCAATATAAACCTAATTTTATGCTAGAGATCTGAAAATTATGCAAGTACACTTAATAAGAAGTCTGTGATTTCTTATGACAAATAAAAAATACGTGTTTAAAGTTTTTTTTTAAATCACCTCTCAACCCCTTAAATTAGGGGATAAAAGTGTACATGGAGCTTTCGTTAGATTTCATAATATACTACATTAGTATACTTATATTATACGAATAAAGAGAGTGGGCTATGAAAAAAGACACCCCTGATGTGCAAGAAATACAACACAAAAAAAGAAAGAAACAATGAACAAACTAATAATTATTGTCTTAAGCAATTTACAAAAAGAAGTGAAATCCCACCAAAAACATTTTCATGTAAATGTTGCCAAGACGAGACAAAAAGTTATCAGATCTCATGTAGAGCAAAGCTTCTAACTCTACACGCCCTAACTCTACTTAACGTTACAAACTCTACACCTTAGTCAAAATATGTGGCTTGGCCGTTTCCGGCCCGATCGCATCTACATGAGAAATAATTAACTAAATGAATGTATAATTAACTTATGTCTAACAGGAAAGTAATGAACAGTAAATACATTTTTCACTTTACGCCCTGTGACGGTAGTGAAACGGCCAAGCCATATAATTTTCCTAAGGTGTAGAGTTTGTTACGTTATGGCTTTTAGAGTTAGGGCGTGTAGAGTTAGTAGCTTGGCTCTACATGAGATCTGATAACTTTTTGTCTTGTCTTGGCAACATTTTACATGAAAATGTTTTTGGTGGGATATGAATTACTATACCCCATTTGAAATAAGATTAGACATTAAAACAAACCCTTTTACAGTCCGTTCAACCAATTTTGACTTCTATACCGTAGGCATAAGGATAGCATTAAAAGCAAAAAAAGTTACACAATACCAACTATCTACTGCGGCTGCCATTTGTCATGCCACCACCGCAATAGAATTCAAAATCGGTTGAACGGAATGTAAAAAAGGCTTATCTATACGTCTAATCTTATTTCAAATGGAGTATAGCAGATCATAGTATGAATTGACAGTTTGTGACATTTTATGATGATTCATAATATGATTCTGCTAAAGTGCCCGTTTTAAGCTCCCAGAAATATTTAAAAAATCGGTGACATAACTTGGTAAAAAACGTGACACTTATGACCCTTCTTCTTTTTCATGACGGTAACAAATACATTTTTCGACTAAGTTTAACAAATTGTATCCCCGAACTATTACCTACTACCTACTTACACTATTACTATACTCACTCAGCTGCTTGCCTAAATAAACATAATTCAGTCATAATTACGTTTGCAATAGACAAACACGACTCACACAAGTTCCCACAAACTTGTACATAAGTGTGATATGATTATGATAAGTCTGCTTCACCAGTTTTTGCTGTGTCAGCCAATTAGGAGACCCTTGTATCGTGGAGAGGCTTCACCAAAGACTATGCTGATCAGCTAATCTTTTTACCATGTTAAATAGTCGATTCACGGGCCGATTCGTGAAGAAAAAGGTCTCACTAGCAAAAGATTTTACAACTTGTTTACGCACTGGTTGAAACATTGGCATCTGAACCTATTACGGGTCACGAGTACGGGTCGCCTAGTACGGTTATGACACACACACACACACCAACACACGCCGGCAAAAGTTCTTTCAGGTGTTAAAGCATGCCCATAAAACCACAGTTAATAAAAACCTCAAGTGGCGCAAACGTTTAAAACACTACATTGGTGGCACCACCTATAACAACCCCATTTTCATAGTACAACTGACCCGAGCCACAGCGTGCTTCCAAAAAAAAAAATGAATAGTCCCGTCCGTTCTACTTTCCTAGACACAACGACACAGGCTATCGTTCCTTCCATCTCGTATACATTACGTTATTTCCCCCACAGTTTGACCGCGCAGCACGCGACCTACCAGGAACGCATGACCGTAAACAAGTCATGATTTATTCAAAACATTTGCATACGACTCTTTAAAATAGGAATGTTTCATATTTAAGAGTATTGTGAATGTGGGTAGATGGATAGTTTTGATGTGGGTACGTATGCTTTCTTTCATTCTTTGTAGCATTGTCGTTGCTTTGTGGTTCATTTTTGTGTTGTGAATGTGGGTAGTTGAACGTGCGGATTGAAGGGCCAATCATGTTTCTGCACAACTGAAAATGCAAAACTAGAAAATGTTCGCTATTCTATAGGTACACACGGTTACCTATTAAGCTATACTTATCCAGCATAAGCTGACCTCTCGTTGTACGGAAACCCTTTATAATGCGAAATCAGCTTATACTGGAAAAGTATAGCTTGATATGTAGCCGTGTGTACGACTTTTAAGAGATGTGGACCGCTTTATTTTAAAGTCAGTAGATAAACAAAAGGCTGCTCCTATACTCATCTCACCGATCTGAACATACTGACATGATCCAGCGAACACATCACAGTCTGGTTGTGTTCAAGAGAGTGTTGAGCGCGGAGAGAGTGCGAGTGAGGACTGGGAAAATGATTTACATAATTATTATTTATTATATAATAATGTCTCATAATGCGGCTAAACATCGGGGCACAAAGTTGGTACAACTCTTCATGCAGCTCAGGAGCATCGACATCTAAGTGTTTATAAACTATCGCCAAGTGACTAAGTTTATTTGATTATCTCCAACGAACATATTTCAACCTTCACTAACAGTAACTTATGTACACATTTATCCACAAACGATGTTGTCACAATAAATCCTTGATAAAAAATGGAAGAGCCTGCTTTTCTACACGAATATTACTAAAACCTTCCGCCCATAAAAGAAACATCGCAACTGATATTTTCCTATTCACCCAACAACACCAGCCCTCCGGCGCCAATGTTTAAACAGAATTTAAGAGAATACTGATTTAGACCGAAATACACACAAACCGGACAAAAGGTAACTTTTCCGAACAAATAAATACTAACAATACTTGTTGTGCTGGTGCTCGTGCCGGCCGTGAGCAAATGTTTGTGCGTTTGTTTAGGAGCCGCAGTCACCGGCAGTTGTAGGGTTCAGCGCGGCTCTATGCGTTGTTTCATTGTTTGTTTTATTAGGGACGGACAAGAAAACTGGATTATGTACCTATGACATTGTTGGGTTATGTATGAAGTTGTGACATTCTTGGAAAGTGCTGAAGTCTGTGACCCATTCCAAGATTTGATCGGTAAACGTCTTAGAATAATATTTATTGTTAAGTTATGGTAACCGGCGTGTATGCGCAGATGACAGAAGGGGTTAGGGGGAGGGGGATAAAGTACATAAAACGGAACGTCTTTACACTACGAACTATTTAATCAGGCTAAAGAAAGCGCACGCTACAAGCGCTACTACTAATCTTAATTTAGCTTAAACTACACATAACTAGTTTTGTGTGAGGCCACACTTCTGCCATTTCTTGTGACAAAATGAACACTTGTCATTCGTCTTGTAGTACAGCAGGCCTAGCCAAGCTACAAACGTAAGTTAAGTTGTTAAGCTAGCTAAGCTATAAAATGTTATCATGTTATATGATTCAAGTAACAACTTTAGATCCGGGCAAGTAGGTACCAATGTGACTTTTTCAACCGTAATTATTATGTACTTTCTGACTTTATCTTGGACATTACTGACAGCGGTGAAGGAAAACATCGTGAAGAAACCTGGACTTATAGTTAATATAGATCTGAAATCCCCAACTATTTTCCACCACTAACTATAATTTGATTTTATTTCGTTTTCCCAATACTATCCGAAATAAATAAAAATCCGTCCCAAATGTATCCCGTATTCGCGTATTGTTGAGCATTATTCACACAAGTGCCTGTTTACGTCCGTGAGACGTAACGTCCGATCCGAAGGACCCGCAATAGGATTTACTTCACTTACATACATCAAATAAAACCTTTCTGTTACGATCATTTACGAGGACTCCCGAATAAACCCGATCTCGACTCGAAATGAATTGAATTGATGTTCTACGAATAGGGATTTTCTGGCAAAATTACTTTGTTGACTAAATTGTAGACGGAAAAGGCAACAATACTATGTTTATGGAATTGACTGAAGTGATATTGAATTATATTTATCTAGCCCAGCCCGCCCAGGATTTAAATAATGCAGTCCGGCTGAAATTGTGTCCAGCGAGTAAAATAGTGTCCAGTAAGTAAAATGGTGTCCAACTTGTTTAATAGTGTCCAGCGAGTAAAATGGTGTCCAGCGAGTGAAATACCTAGTGTCCAGCGAGTAAAATACCTAGTACCCAGCGAGTAAAATAGTGTCCAGTAAGTAAAATGGTGTCCAACTAGTTTAATAGTGTCCAGCGAGTACAATAGTGTCCAGTAAGTAAAATGGTGTCCAACTAGTTTAATAGTGACCAGCGAGTAAAATAGTGTCCAGCGAGTAAAATACCTAGTGTCCAGCGAGTAAAATAGTGTCCAGCGAGTAAAATAGTGTCCAGCGAGTAAAATAGTGTCCAGTAAGTAAAATGGTGTCCAACTAGTTTAATAGTGTCCAGCGAGTAAAATACCTAGTGTCCAGCGAGTAAAATAGTGTCCAGCGAGTAAAATAGTGTCCAGTAAGTAAATGAAATGAAATGAAATGAAATGACATGAAATGAAATGAAATTGTTTATTCTGTAAATAGGATATCAGAATCACTTTTACACGTCATATTTAAAAAAATAAAATAAGCTCGATGAGGTCGGCGTTTCCTATCTGACTACTCTGAGAAGAAAGGCCGAAACAAACTCAGAGGTCGCAGTCTCTTTTAAGGTCCAGACATAATCTTGGTCAGGCCATATGAGGACCATGTAGATTAGAGTCTGAAATGGTCTTTTGAGGAAAGAACCACACAGATTTGAGTGGACCTGTCCAGTCAGTGCAAGCATTTGTCAGTAACCGAGGAGCTCAACTCAGAGGTTAAGGAGCTCAACGACTCGACGAACAATACCAAAGAAAGGACATTTGGGTAGGCCGCTAAAAGTACTCAAACTGCCAGATTAAAACTAAAGAAAGAGAGAAAAGAGATAATAAAAATGATCCACATAGTCCTCACATTCACAATAATTAAAATAAAATAATACTTTACAAAGTAATAATGTCATTTTGTATAAAATATTCAACAATGTCAATTTGTAGGTTTATAAAACTGGTATATTGTAATGATTTTGGATAATAATTAAAATGTCAAGTTCTAAGGTTTTAGCAGAGCGAGCAGCTCAATCCCATGCTTTTTTGTCTTCTAAATAATCCGCAATTTTATAGTACCCTTTTTTACAAAGTTTGGTTTTAATACAGCCTTTAAATCGTTTAATGGGTAAATTTCTAATATCAATGGGAAGTTTGTTGTAAAAGCGTATACATTGACCCATGAACGAGTTGCCTACTCTGTGGAGACGAGTGCGATGTACAGCAAGATTGTGTTTGTTCCTGGTATTTATACTATGAATATCGGACATTTTCTTAAAAATGGTGTCCAACTAGTTTAATGTGTCCAGCGAGTAAAATAGTGTCCAGCGAGTAAAATACCTAGTGTCCAGCGACTAAAATAGTGTCCAGCGAGTAAAATACCTAGTGTCCAGCGACTAAAATAGTGTCCAGCGAGTAAAATACCTAGTGTCCAGCGAGTAAAATAGTGTCCAGCGAGTAAAATAGTGTCCAGCGAGTAAAATAGTGTCCAGTAAGTAAAATGGTGTCCAACTAGTTTAATAGTGTCCAGCGAGTAAAATAGTGTCCAGCGAGTAAAATAACTAGTGTGCAGCGAGTAAAATAGTGTCCAGCTAGTAAAATACCTAGTGTCCAGCGAGTAAAATAGTGTCCAGCGAGTAAAATAGTGTCCAGTAAGTAAAATGGTGTCCAACTAGTTTAATAGTGTCCAGCGAGTAAAATCGTCGGATAATCTCATGTTGGCTTTTGTCCAGCAACGGACTGCGATAAGTTGAGCACATTCACAAAATAACAGCGATAAAACTACCACAGTTCTGGAAAATAGTAAAAGAATTAAAAAGATGACTTTAAATACACTGCGGTCACCCCAAACCTGTACTAAACGTTCAAAAACCGCAACAGACAGCTATTTACATATTTATACTCCCCGAAATCTCTGATATGAAAACAAACCTTCATTTCACGAGCACTTCCGAGTAAAGCCGATTTCAAAACGCTCTCGTAATAAAATTGTAACATTCAGAAATGGAATTACAGCGAAATAATCCGTTGCCAAAGCTGTTTGGAGATTCCATTTTCAAATACGACTGCGCCCAGCAACTGGTTGGTAGCTTCCTACCGGGAATCAATTATTTGAATAATTTGATTTTGGAACATCATTGTGGTTTGCGCTTTTGGGTAGAAAGACCATTTTGTATTTATTTAGGAAGGTAGGTAATTAATTACGTTTTAATTTGTACAAAAGACTTTAAGTCCCTTAGAATATATTAGATAACGTTTTAAAACCACTGTACTTCTAAAGCTACGATGAATTCATCGCCCAACCAAGGTACTTGTAGGTGCTATATTCGTCTCCCAGAACTTTTGTAGTTCCAAAGATATTATTAATGACTGTGTATTAGTTAGTAGACTCTCTAGAGAAAATAAATCAGAGATGTGCTAAACGTATTTAATTTGTAAATAAATCTCAAATACCAATCTATTTGCTTCTATTCGTATCCAAAATCAGTTCTTTGAAATCTTTAACAGAATCAATTAGGGTCGCCCCTAATCCCGGCGCACCGCGGCCCCAGATGTTTCTCTTTAATTTATTTACTGTAGTCAGTTCATATACCTGAGAGGGTCCTACACTCTCGATCGTAACTCGAGTGTCGCCACTCGAGGGCTTTCATCCAGTCCGATATTGGAATGTGTACTGTCTAGATAAGGCTGATATGTTTTTAATTTAGTCAAGTAGCTGTAGAAATAGATTTATCATCATGCTTGTATTTTCTAGGGGAAGACAGAAGTTTGTACTAGGTAAGATAAGTATGTAAAAATTTCCGTCAAACGTTCCATATTTTATTCTGCATACATTATATTATTGACTAGCTGATGCCCGCGACTTCGCCCGCTTGACTAATTATATACTAAAACCTTCCTCGAGAACCACTCTACTCTATGCATTGATGAAAACAGCATGAAAATCGGTGCAGTAGGTTTTGAGTTTATCGCGAACAGACAGACAGACGCGGCGGAGGACTTTGTTTTATAATAGTGATAACTAGACCCAAATTCAGACGCCGCCGTATTGCTACTGAAAATTTCCCAAAAGTGCTTGGCTCGTCCCTGGGATCAAACCCAGGACCAAAGAGAATTAAACCACTTTATAGTCATTGCCCAGGACTCACGATGAAGACCCGATATGAAGATAAGGCAGTCAACAAAAGGAAATTGACGAAAAACCAGGCAAAAAGATGACTCACCAATTAACTTAATAGAAGGTAGTTTAAGTAATAAGGTAAAAAGTGTAATTTCATAGTAAATAATAACTGCGGCAAAATTACTACACGTCATTAATGGTGTTTAAAAACTATTATTTCCACGCCTAAAGATTTAACTGAAGAATTACTTGTGAATGGACAGAGCTCTGGAGTAAGTACGAGGGCGATGTCTGTCAAGAGCCTGCTCAGCAAATTTTGCTGCGTAAAACATTAATTTAAGATTTTACTGTAAAATAAAATTAACACTTTGCTCTGCGCGCTAGTCAAGTATAGCCGAAGCTCTCGAGACCTACCAGCCAAGTACTACTCATTACTCCTTATGAAACCACCGTCATCGCCAAGAGCTGTTGGGGCTAAGAGCCGCAAGAGCGTGAAGAGCCCTGAGAGCTCCGGTTATCGCGAACAACGTTATTGATTTATAACGCGTTGTATTTGAGTTATGTGTTAAGTTAGGTATAAGTAAATGTTGGTTTAGTTACTTGTTGATTGTTGGTTAGTTGTGGAGTTAGCCTTGAAATTGTGGCAAATGATCTTGGAATTCTAGGTGATTAAGTATTAACTTTTAGAATTTGCACATCAAAGACCTCTATTCTGTAGAGCTTCGAACTAATCGAAATAACGTATTGTTATTTAATTTCAGTTGTCGGTAACAACAGACAATTTTGGCGGTAATCTTTTAAATGAAGATTCCGTACTAACCTATGGTGCACTATGGTCACTTACTGAACAACAAAAGCCAAACTCAAGCCGGCGGGCGGCGGGGAGCAGCGGTCCAGCGAACAGACCGCGTTAGAAACACCGCCATGCGCTCCATAACTAAATGTTGGATAAAAAACATCAGTCAACACAACAAAAGTCAAACGTCACACGAATGCACCCGGCGAGATGGGCAAAGATTGTCACTCACTGGACGTCTGCGGAAGGACATCGCCGTCGAGGTAGACCGCGGCGATCTAAGCATGTTTGCGGGGCCAACATGGCCAATTATTTGCTAAAGCGGCTATAGTAGTACACACTCTTGTTTTTCATGTGTCTTCCTATTACGGTTCAAAAGATACAGCCCTGTGACAGACGGACAGCGGAGCCATAGTAATAGTCTCGTTCGCACCCTTTGGGTACAGAAACCTCATCTCTCTTTTACCATTAAAAAAAATGGTTTACTCCAAAAGTATGAAGGCCGAAATCAAAGGGATCCACGATAAAAAAGTAAATCAGTTTCAGTTTTCAGAATATATTCATAGTTCGTCAAACCATATTTCCGTGTATCGTATTCAGTCTGAAAGCGGACCAACATATTTGGTAACAGCTCGCATGGAGACTCATGAAAACATTTTCCTTTGCTCAAAGAGCTTTCCCGAAAATTCGGAATTTTTCGAATTCAATCGCACTCGAGCCGGTTTGTTAGCGATTCAAACGAGCCTGGAGGCTCTTCCTGCCAGAAACTGGCGAACGAAAGGCAAATCAAATACTTTTGATGAGATTATGGTGGCGTTTCGCAACTTTACGGGTGGCAAAGACAGGATCTATGTAGATATGCATACAATTTTCACTCGTTTGACCATGATAAATGATTTTTCACCTCACAAGCTCGGAAAGATTCTGTTTATCATTCGAAATCTGCGTGCAAAAGTGCATTTTACCCGCTAGCGTGGAAAGAGTTTTTAAAATTCGAACCTTTCTATTCAATAATTTTCTATACCTACCCCACCCTAAGTCCACTGATAATGCATTACCTAATACTTATTTCATTTTTTTCATTTCAAATGTGTGAGCACCATGTATCTATCACATAATTTTATTAATCAATTTATTTGTCATTGCTCCATTTTTTATTCTTTTTACAATTTGTGGTAAAGTAATCGTATTCTAGGTGCATCGTATTCACATGTAATTATAATTGATGTATACAAAATATTGTAAACCATTTTTTTTAAAGAGTAACGGTGGAGTTTCTTGCTCATTCTTCTCCATACGAAAACTACCTTTTGGAAGGGGCAACTAGAATCAGTTCTATTTCTTAGTTTTTTTGGCGTTCAAAAGTGCCTTTAAAGTGCCTATTTGAAATAAATGATTTGACTTTGACTTTGACATGTCAGTGCGCCAACCTCAATTTTAGAATAATCGCACTGGCCAGCACGAAAAAAAATCGCTCAACGCGCCTAAAGAAGTTTCAGCACTTCAAAAAACTTTATATAATATTCTTCTGTATATTCAAGGTATATTCAATTCACTTTCCATTATTTGGGTTTGTTTAGCAGTGCAGAGTTAGTGAAAGCGGTACTAATGCCGTAATGCCGAATTGAGCTTTCTTCCGGAAAAATTGCGCGAAAAGTACATATAAGAGTACAATATTAGTTCATTGTATGGAGACACCTAGCATTTTCCTCGCTGTAGTGAGTTGAAAAGTTGTGTGTTTCGCTCGGCAGCAAAATTCTGCGTCTCGTACCTTTGAAACCCTCGCAATGCTCAGGATTCAATACAAATACTCGCGCCAAAAAACAACTTTGCAGCCTTGCATAACAAATAACTATTATTTCTGTAAGTAAGTTTGTACAAACACGTCAATCATATTTTTGAAATGTGATGGCGGCGTTTCCTGTCTGACTACATCTTAAAAAGCAAAAATCTGTACTTAAAACTATCTCAAGACTAATTTTATATTCACTTATAAGAAACTTGTAACATGCTACAAAGCTGGATTTGGGCGCAGTTATAGGAGCGTTTATTTCTATAACTATCTTATAATTAACTTTTAAAATGTTACTAAGCCCTACAATATACTTGACGAAGCGCAATAGCTTCTATAATGATATGAGACTACACAATTACAAGCACAAGCGCTCTTGTTAGTATCTGACTAAAGCAATCTTGTTTATAATGCACTAGTAATGTGCTTAGTTACTAGTTATAAGTATATTTTAATAGAAGTTATCTTTGGGTGTTGTGTTTGGTAAATACTTAATTAAGTTAGTTTCTATTACTATTATTTTGTATTATTGTAGAACATTAATTTCTAATATATATTGTAAATATAGTGTATGAACTCATGGGGAAGGCATTTTTACTGTAAATTTGAACCCCGATTTAGTTAGTTTCATAATCCCCTTCGAAAAATAGCTCATTAGTATATTGTTGTAAATAAAATATTTCTTTAATTCTTATGAATTTTCGCCATGTTTTAAAATTGCTTTTCATTAAGTACTTTATAGAACCATTGTAGGGCAATTAACAATGGAATCTCATCAAAATGGCTGACATTTACTAATAAAGTAATTGAGCGAGTAGCTTTGATTGATCAAATAGCGCTCTTACTAAGTACTATTAGATTTAAAAGAGTCTCAAGCAAAACTATAACGGCGCAAACTTATAGTGATCTCAGCTAAGTATGTTATAATATCTTGCTTTCTCACAAAATGCTATTATGGGATCAAAATATTATTCTGTATTATTTAGTTTTACTGTAAACTATTATAGGAGACTTATTCCTAAAAGTATCCTTAAAAAATCTTGTAGCTAACTATAAGACTGAGTTATAAAAGCAAATGCTCTTGAGAATATCTACGCTTGTGAAATGCTATTACTAGTAAAAGTGTCCTATAAATTTTTTGGAGGTTAGTATTGTAGCGAACTATAAGACCGAGATATAAAGACTAATGTACTTGAGTATGTTAAGGCTTGGCAAATGCTATTATAAGTAAATAGTTTACCGCAATGCCTTTATAAGAACGTTATTAGTACAGACTTATAATTTTTCTTTATAGGATTATTTTGCGTTCCTTTAACCCGCAATAGTATAGCGTACATAAATGCAAAAGAAAAAAATACCATTCAAAAGCAATTAAAAGAATGTTCACAAAAAATTGATGATTATTGAATGATTGATACGTAAAGAAACACTCTGTACACGCGCACTTGTCGCACTTGTCTTTCACGTTAAAAGGATAACGGGCACGCCTTTCGTTAATTAATGTTCTGTATAGTTTTTATAATACCTATGAATTTGTAATGAAAGAAAAAAAGAAAATACATTTATTTAGCGCATAATAAAAGCACATAATTTTGCAAATAAAAATAAACTCAACCTGGCTGCGCCGAATAGGCCCAGTTCAGCAAAAAATGCCAGACAATAACTGGTGCCTGACGCTGGCTTTCAACTGGACCTGAAGTTGTGAGCTATGCGATGTACATCAGTTCTATAATTAATGGAATTAGAAATTAAAGTTGAGTGCTTTGGCTGAGTAGGTACCTACTTGTCTGCACACTTATCTTTTTTTCGAGTTTATATTGCCCGGTAACATCCAGTAATAAAATATAAGTACTAGGAACCTTTTAGACTACTTAAAATATTTATGTAATCGACACGCTTGGCTAACTAAATCGTGCTGTTATTTTATTACACAGTAAGTGTTAGCAAAAAAGGATCTTATCATAATTTTAGTAGTCTTTAGCAATACTCGCAAAAATACTAAGGTGAATCTTAAGTATTTTTGCGAGTACCTACATGATTTATGAAATCCCTGCGTTGAAAGTTTTCGCCGGTTATAAAAATATTATAAGCTGTTCCATACATTTTGACCGCGTAGGTGTACACTTGTGCACACATTTGTAGGAAACAGCTGATTTTTATTAGACACAAAAAAAACTAACCAATTCAAATTGACATAATATGGAGTGCGATCCAGTGTCTCAGAAATGGACCGTCAAACCGCTATTGCTATCAGAATGCTGTTGGAGTGTGCTCGGATGGGATGTGATATGGAGGCGCTCCCTTTCTCCAATTTGAGCCTCCAACATGCCAGACGTACTACAGCATATCGCCAGCCCCAAAAACATTCTAAAAAAAAAAACATGTTAGCACCAATCCCCTTTAACATTATAAATTCAGAAATTCCTTAATTAAGCGGGCTGCGTTAAGGAATTTTTCCCAATATCTAGTAATAGTACCTAATAGGTTTAATAAATCCATTAGCTGGCACATGCACACACATGACATACATACAAGTGGAACGATTTGAATGCTGGGCCGCGTGACGCAGCCAATGTAACGAGCTTTTAATTGCTTTATGGTAACGAATCGCTCTTTAATACGTATTTTTTTCTGCTTTTGGCTGAATTTTTCTAGCGTGTATTTTTGAAAAGGGATTTGAGGATTACAAAATTTGAGTTATGTGATGTCGATGTCAGATAAAGGGGTCTGCAGGCCTATTCTGTTAACACCTCACCGTGAGAACTCAGGTGAAGTGAGCAGTCAGCTTACTATAAGCTCACTTCACCTAAGTTTTCACAGAGAGATTTTTACTGCTGATCACAATTTCAATTCAACTTAAGATAGGATGAGAAAATGAGATTAACGCTTTTTGCTGATGAATAGATGATGGAACGCCAAAATGCTTAATTACAAGATATTATCAGTCAGTCAGTCAGCTGTTTGTTTTTTTTTTCAGTCAGTATTAGGTACAATAAATAAACAGTCCAGGGTCAGCAAGAAGATGCCTAAAGGGTTAAAAAGCCTTTGAAGTATTCAAAGAAACTATCTCATAGGGTTGGAAACTATACGATAATTCTTTGCGAGGTACCGGAGCGTGAAACCGGAGCGGTAATCCGGGCCGGGCGGCCGCGTGATGCGGTTATGTCCGGTCCGCTGGGCGCGGCTTTGTGCTAGACGTACGAGTACGTGGAAGATTGCCTTCGGCTGTTATATGAAGGTTTTATGTGCTTTTTAAACTGTGACCTTCAACTTGACATTAGGACGCTTCGTGGGTAGTCGGAGGTTACCAAGAGGCAAGGGATTCATTCATTCTGCTGCTTGACCCTTCAAAAGTTCAAACTACATCAGCGTTAGTGATTACTTATAGTTAGGGAAGAAAAAAAGAAAAACTTCAAGGGTCAGTAAGCTTTCATGAGTGTGTATTCACTCTATATGTAATGGAAGTAGTGTGAGTGTGTGGGTGTGTGTCTGTGTGTATACTCCCATTGTACGTACGTTTTAATTAGTAGTTACTTTTTAGTATATTAAAAGCTTGTTCTTGAAAATATTTTTACCTATATTTTATTTTGGATATAGAGTGCGACAGCAGGTCGTTTGTAACGCTCAACTACGTGAATGCAGGGTCAATATTAAATAATTCTGTATTATTTTCTGCACCCCAAACCGGACTACCGCTGTGCCAGCTATCCTAAACTATGTGCCCGATAAATACATGCTTGGTATAGTTTGAATAGTTTCCCATCGCCCCTATTGTAATAAAATAAATTGCTGAGTCCCATCCAACCATTCATTTCCGGGGTAGAACTATTTGCTTCATAAATCATTTTCGCTAAATAAAGGTTCCAATTCTTGGAAACCCACCTATCTAAAGTATTTCTGAACTTAAAGGGTGCAGCAGTTCTTATAATTTGATCAGAAAGCATAGTTGCTTTCTCATAGTCAAACATAGTTCTTTTCTTTCCGTTAGGCCAATGTAGTTATTTGCCTAAGGGTTGTTCCGTTCAGTATTTTATAGGAAATGACTACCACTTAATTAGAAAGCTTGGTTATTAGAAAGCTTGGTTATTAGAACGGTTGGTTGGCAGCTTATAAGGCTACCGGTAACGACTGCACAGATATGACAATAATTGAGATCAAACAAGAGCTCAGAATTGTTTCAGTGTGTGTTAGTAACAGCTATTGCTATTAACCCATAAACACCTTATTCATGCTACATGAAAAGTGTACTTTCCAAAGCCTGCAGTTACCTAAATAATAACCTCTGAAACCCCTCTAAATCTCGAATCACCAAAGCAACGATAACTAAGCAGTCTGCACTAACTCGTTGTAATCACAGTATTAGTCGGGGCACACCTGCCACAAGTAATGACGTCTCTTAATATTAGAATAGTGAGTCCCAACTGGGCGCCAGTAGGGTCGTAGTTTAACGTCTATGGTTCATCGCTCTATTGTCAGGATATTTTATTGGTTGTATCTTGGGACTGTAAATTTTGTCTGCTCGAAAGCCTGTAAATGTCTCATTATCAACCTTTTTATGAGTTAGGTAATCGTCATGGATTAAACTTCTACTTGTTGGGGTCCTACTAGCCGTCCTCAGCATTATTAGTGGAAGGGCTTTGAAATCCCTGGTGAAACGAGCAACAATTTGTTTAGGCACCGAGGTGGTAACTACACCTAAGACAGGGAATTTACTAACTTTAGAAAGAGAATAGATATTAGAAAGTCCATTGTCTGACAGACAAAGTTAATTAATTTATTCAAATTAGACCAGAGTATGACCAATTACCAACATAATATAATATTTTAATTAATTAAAATTACATTATAATTTCCTGTCGATTAGTAAAATTACAGCGAAAATCACACTCACGAAAAAGAAACACCCGCAATTTTACAGAATTCAATTTACCTTTTTAAGCTCATTTTATCACCATGAATCAATCACATGCTATTTTTCCATTGACGACCAGGTTTTTAACCACTGACATCATCAACAAAATAAATATGATGCACCCATCATATAAACAGGCACTTATCAATGAGTTCTAATTTATTAAACACAATTGTTGAAGAGCAGCAGGAAACACAATATTTATTTTTGCATGAATTCTGAAAAATAAGCTGTTTGGTTTAATGTGCTCTGCGAGATGTATCTCCAAGGGACACCTTCCACAACACCTTGATAGCCAGTCGCCTAAGCTTCTTGGAACCTAAGTCAGTCTGCAGTGCGATGAAATGGCGTCCAACGAAATTCATTTTTTTTATATTAAATCTTAACCGAAACCATAAAGCTGCAACTACGCTTTGCATATACTTTTTATCTTTTATAACGAAAATTGCTAACGGAGTGAAAAAGCTAACACATGGCAGTGACCAACAACCGACTCACCATCTGATTGTAAGTGCAGTCGTAAATTTTTCGTACGGAAGCCAAAAAATGGCGGCCACAGCGACATGAATATGAACGAGGACAACTAAAGATAGAATGCATGGAAACTCCATTACTAGGCTCAAATAGGAGTTAGTGCTAAGTGTTTTTCATTCTAACTTTAGTCCGAGCTGCGTATGCACGATATTTTGACTCTTCTTTAAGGTCAAGTCTTATAAGTTATAACATAACATCATGCCTGTAATCCCCAAGGGTTAAGCAGAGGTGTACCTGAGTACACATAATTATTTCGTTCTGCTTAAGTCCCATGTAGTTGGGGCGAGAATATTCCATCAAACGGGCACAAATTCGAACTCCGGGCTGCTACCGAGAAATTACAACATGGAAAATGCCCAATAACACCACAAACGACACAAAATCCTTATATGGACTTTTTTATAAACACTGCCTCGTTGGGCTAGCGGTCGTAAGCGCGTCTTGGGTTCGATTCCAGGTTCGGGCAAAGTGTTATTGGGTTTTTTCATCTGGGATTTCTTAGTAGCAACTCTCAGTAGAGTCTGGATTTGTGGCCGGTTAATGGCAATAGGCTCGCCACCTAGTACATGGGACCTGGCAAAATGGGTGTGTACATAAGTACACCTTTGCTTAACCCTTCGGATTATACAGGCGTGATGTTATGTTATAAACAAGCTATGACTGAATACACGATATGACGGTCAAAGGGTTCGTTGTAATACAAACTTAGGCACATATTTCACATCACACATATTTCACACATCACATCATTCTTCAAAAAAAAACTGTCGCAACACTGCAAACTGCTCTGTGTGTTACGACAGATTTTTAGAGGAAGAGCGATAAGTAGCTACAAACAGCTTAGCGATGTCTCATTATGTAGGTACTACATTTAGGTCACAGGCTACCCACAACCTATAATTATGTAATTGTTAATTCCAATAACTGTCATGTAAATATGTTTATTACATATTCATGTAAATATGTTTATTACATATTTACTAAGAATCCGTCGAAAATATCAGTGACCGACTGTAGGCTATGATTGTACCGCAGCTTGCACATAAACAGTGCCGGCCGCTGATGTCACCCAGTTTGTGTCATTTACCCGAGTGTTGCTATTATTTTCCGATTAGGTACCTACAATATAAAATTTAACTTAGGTATGTCACGATAGTTATCATTCTATTTCTAATTTTATTTATTTGCGAAGAACTGAGCTTTTTTTCCTAATGTATGTTTGCGTACCTATGCAGGGCTAAAACTAGATATCAATCAGCAGGTGATACCTAATGTATATAAATACTAGTTAATTCCACGAAGGTTTCAATTTAATACAGTAGGAGGCAATGAAATTGAGGTATTCTGTTAGGAAATAGTTCATTTTGATACAAGTGGGCAAAGTATATCATTGCACTCGAGCCACTTTTCGAGCAAGTGTGTTAAAATCGTCAATAACTAAATATACATAAATAATAATAGCAGCTTAGCCACTGCAGGACAAAGCCCTCTTCTCATTCACAGAAGGCACGAGTATTGATCACCACGCTTGCTCCAGGGGAATTGGCGCTTAAAGACTTCTATTAACTATAAGTACCTAAGTCCAGGTTTCCGCACGATGTTCTTCCTTCAGCGATGTCAATAGTGTCCAAGATAAACTCAGAGAGTACATACGATTTGAAAAATTAACATGGGCACGTACCCGGATTTGAGCCCACAACCTCATGCTTATGAAGCGAGGTATTAACTACTGGGCCATCACGACATAAATAGTTTGGAAATATATACAGAAAAATATATATATAATATATTTGGACATATATATAAATATTTACAGAGGAGCTCGTGGCTAAGTAATAACAGCCGCTCGCGTCGATCCATCAGGTTAAGCTACGCTTGCCGGGGTTGGTCCGTGGATGGGTGACGGTCCATATTCACCCCTCCGTGCCTCGGAAAGCACGTTGGTCCCGGCGGTCATTAGTGGATCTTTGACAGTCGTTACGAGTCGTCAGAATTCCGAAAATCTGACAACCAGTCTAACCAAGGGGTATCGTATTACCCAGTTACTGGGTTGTGGAGGTCAGAGAGGCAGTCGCTCTATGTAAAATACTGGTATTCAGCTGCATCCGGTTAGACTGGAAGCCGATCCCAACATAGTTGGGAAAAGGTCAGGCAGATTGATTGAATAAATATTCACAGAATTCCGAAATAACCGCCGCCCCTTTCTGCCTAAAATATTATTATAGTTTTGAAATAGACCGTACTCCTAAGTTATTTATCAAAACAGTATTTAAAATGACTGGAGTAATGTGGGTGATCTATAAGTTAGCCTCTGCCTAATCCTTCAGGGAGTACCTACAGGCGTGACGTAATGTTATGTGTTCTCTTTTATCAATGCAGATAATCAAGAACTTTCTTCTTAAGCTGTAAAGCTACACTAAGACGCATGGACTATTTAAGGCGAGGATTACATCGATGACTCTATCAGGAAGGAGTCCAAGGACTTGGCACGCCATGCAGCTTGGCACTACTCGCCAACGCTTTGGCGCGCCGCTGCCAGACGCATGCCAAACTTTTTCTAACATTCTGCTACTGTCTGGGTGCGCGTATGTTATAATAGTAAGGGACAGTACATTGTTATTGTGGACTTTGTTAAAGTTTCGCTGGTTTGTCAAAACTTGAGTTGATTTGAATATAAGAGTAAGAAGAAGAGCTTTTCCCGGGAAAGAAGAGGCATCTCGGAAGGAAGCTCTTAGCAACAGCGATCAACAATGTATTATGTCTGGACATTAAAAGAGTCTGCAACCTCTGAGTTTGTTTCGGCCTTTCTTCTCAGAGATAGGAAACGCCGACCTCGTCAAGCTTATTTTTAATATTTTTTAATATGTCGTGTAAAAGTGATTCCAATATCCTATTTACAGAATAAAGAATTTCATTTTATTTCATTTGGTAAGTTTAGCCTACTATGCAATTTATAAGATTACCATTTAGTGCTAATATTAAACATGCTATGAGGGGAGGACTCTCCGCTATTAAATAGTCTTATTTTGGGCGCTTTGAATTTAATTTAATTCCGCCACTGACGAACGTAAATTCATCGACTAATTTAGGCGACACAAACTACCTATAGTTGTCACGTTTTAGCGCAGCCATAGCGGTCATTGACCCACTTATATTTTCTAGCATTTTTTATTTCAATAACGGAATTAAAGTCCGTTAACATCCTCAATCAATATCTATCGTGACCTTCAACATGTTCCAATAATGAAAGATCATAGATAGTTTATTGTTTGTGTGCCTACGTCGAGATATCAGAGAAAGAGCAGTGACCGCTATTGCTGAACTAAACCGCGACTACTATACACTCGTGTGTCCCGCCGCTTCCTAATTCTCAGTAACATACATCAGCACTTCCAGAGAGAGTAAGCGTTGACACAATTCCGTCCTCGATACACTAATAGCTAACATGAGACCTAAATCCGTCGCCTTCCCGACTCACGAGAATATATATAATATCAAACCTCCGTTAGCATTCAGTCCAAGATACGTTCCTGTTTACTCAACATAGCATCGTTATCGAGTTCAGTTCATTTCAGCATCAGAAACGGTCTGGAAACTTAGGCCGAAATCTGTAAACGTTATTTAGCACGTGCTTTGAATTAGACGTTTTCCTGACTCTATCTTGGACTTGTAGTTTGACGGTTGTGCAACAGTGACAGTAGTAAAACTTAGCCCAATTACGTGCTAAGTAACGATTATAGATCTCAGCCTTAGACATTTTCTTAGTTAAAAAGTTTCGTATTTCGCTAATAATCCCAGTAAGGCTTCTGCTAATTATGTATAATTCTTATAAATAACCCGAAATACTTCAGAGTTTTCGTTAAGAGCGTTGTTTTTTGTACAGACAGCGACAAAAATATGAATACTATTACAAAATATATACCAATATCTATAAATATGTTTGTAATCACGTTCTCGAAAACGGCTCAAACGATTTCGATGAAAGTTGCAATGGGGCCAAAAATCGATCTAGTAGTTCCCATACCTGGGAAAATTCGTTTTCTCTATTTTCGGGGATGTGAATAAGATGTGATACAACGTTGGTCCCTAAACCTGGAAGATATTTTTGCCTTTTTTCACCCGAGCAGAGCACGGTACCTACTTCAAATAAATTATGGAAGCTTTCAATGTTTCATCTACCTATCTACCTAATCATGGGCATAGCATCAAAAAATATTTGGACAAAGCAGATAGTTTGTTCGATGTTTAAAAAAAAACGTAATTTACTTCGTTACTAATCGAAAGATTCATGAGTTCAATCATTAGGTATGTGTTTTTAAAGTGAGCAAGAAATACTCTTTATGGACATTTTTTTTTTTCTAGTTTTCTGACATTCAACCTAGTTCAGGCAAATAAGCAATTGTGCTCTATTTTAAATGGTTACTGTATTTGTTGTAAACGTGTCCCTTCTTATAAATAAACAAATTATTATTATTATTATTATTCCTAGAATACTAGAAAATTAAAAAATAAACATAAAATATAAGTGGTTTATTTACCCCTAGTGGGGTGGTTTTGTTCCTTCAGGCCTAAAGTATGCCTTCTATTACACCGTACAAGACTTTTGCCGCTGACTGTACAGAATAAAGGTTCTTAAAAAGCTTGTAAGTTATTGTAATTGAGAGCGGATTTTTGCTGTAAAAACCGATAAGATCCGGTTAAATCCGGTTGGATCCAGTATTATCTAGACAGGCATTGTGACGGCCGGTATTGTGCATTCGATGGAGCGCCGGATAATGGTATCAAGAGCCTCGAGCGACGTGAACGATGAGCCTAGGACCGGCTTGTAATATAGTAAAGAATGGAATTATTGGTAATAATTTACTGAATTACCATTTTTTTTATTCCATATCAACTACGCAGGTACCGAGGTCATTGTGTGAATAAAAACTGGTAATTAGGTACCTAATTTTAGCGTCGAGGAAAACAACGCTATTTGCGTCATTTACCCATACATTTACGCTGTATAACTGTGTTTCATAATAATATTTATATTTATGGCAGAAGGTATTAGTCCATATTAGCACAATTTGAAGAATATATTATTAAGCACGAATAATATTCTTAAAATTGTTTTGCACGAATGTCCTTTATGAAGATCGAATACACATAGCTGCCGCTCTGCTGTGGCCTAATCAACAGACAAGTCACAGTGGATAGGGTTAACCAGTCCAACCATCCTTTATCAAAATAAGCCATACATAACGATAGTCCTCAAAGGTAAATAAAAGTAGGCAGTAACCCCAGAATCGAACCCAGATTCCGCGCTAAACAGCCAGGCTTGCATCCTCTACACCAACGAGGAAAATTACCGAAAAATGAATAATGAGGTAATATTTATAAACATGTTTAATTAATCATCAACATGAGCACATCGTGATTGCGGCCTGCGTCGGCGGCGATGACAAACAGAGGCAGAACCACAACGTTATAATTAGCGGTAACAGGACGTGGTCACGTTTAAATGTTATCGAGTAATTCTGCGTTATTCAATTACCTCTTAATTAGTAACTAATTGGTGTACGTGATTAGATGAATGTATTCTATGTTAGTTAGTTGAATCGTGGGAGCGTTTTGTGTCTAACTACGGTAAAACAGCGAGACTATCCGCACCGATGAATCCAATGAGCCTTCCCGAATCTCACCCAGTTAACTTCCAAAACTTCTCAACGACAATATCTTCAAAAACTAATTTCCTTTCTTTCGCATCTTAGATGAAACGAAAACTTCCTCTCATGCCTACTTACTTGACAAACTTTCTGGATCCGAGATAGGTAACACCCGGGGGATCGGCGATACTACTCGTTAAAAAGAAAATTCGTTTGGGACTCAAGTTAAAGAAGTTGAAAATGTCAGGTTAAGCTGAAGTTTTTTTGCCTTTCCCTGGGTAGTAATGCCGGTCAGTACTGCGAACGGAAACTTGTAGAATGAGGAATGCAATCTAGAGCAGTCTTGTAAAGGCTAAGTTGACTGCCTAAAATATTAATTAACTCTATCCTCCTGTTTGCTGCATCTATTACTTGTACAAAATTTAAAATAGTGAACAAAATCTTTTCATACGATAGGGTTTTATTAGCAACCGCGGCAACACCTCTGTTTAGCAATTAGTGACCAAATGGTCAATACAAGTTTTACATCGCAACAAATCCTTGCTCAACTACCGCGCCTTGTGTAAACTAAGGCTAAGAATCAGCACCAAATGTGATTACTGAATCAGTGCCATTATGATGTGATCACTTCTATATCTAGGTATAAATTAAAGTCGTGATCGCGTTGTTCTTTTAAAAAACACAACAGATTTAAGTGCGAATTTCACCATCATATTGTAGAGAATTTACTGGAAGTTTAATGTGTATAATTCATTAAAGTTAAACGTACGTAAAATAAAGAAATCTCGATGTTTTGTCAAGTCGTAAACACTGTGTGAAGTACCTAGGGGCGGGTCGCTGTTTTATACCGACTTCAAAAAAGGAGGAGGTACTACGTTCGGATGACTGTTTTTTTTTTAAATGTATGTTCACCGATTACCCCGCCGTTTGTAAACCGATTTCAAAAATTCTTTTTTTGTTCAAAAGCTTATACTTCTGAGGTGGTCCCATTGTCACCAAGTCAGGATCTGATGATGGGATCCTAGAGATCTCAAGGGGAACTTTCAAAAATCGCTGGGGCAACTAGTGCATTTCTTAATTTTTTCATTAAGTATTTTTTTGTTAGATCGAGTTGATCTGATGAACTCCTCAACGGCTTACAGCAGATACCTTGTGTTTGGGCTTGATACATTTATATTGATTAGAACTTTACACTTTTGTGGTTAAAAGGCTAGGCAGATTGATATGGGTATGGTCTAGTGTAGTAACAATAGATCCTCTTTTTAACTGACTTCTTCAAAAAGGAGGAGGTTCTCAATTCGTCTGTTTTTTTTTTTTTCTTTTTGTATGTATGTTACGCGATTACTCCGCCAATTATGAATCGATTTTGATGATTCTTTTTTTGTGTAGTAGGTCATGCTTCAGAGGTGGTCCCATATAAATTTTATTAACTTTGCTTGCGTAGTTTTTGAGTTAGCTTCAATATTACGTATTTTTCCCACTTAGTTATCTAGACGATGCATTCATTTACTCCTTCACTGTTATTTACATAAGCTAGTGGTATAAGAATTTGTGTGGGGTAGGTACCACAACTAAAAAGTGAAAAATAAAAACTTTTTACATTTTTTTTTTAAATAATATATAATTTTTTTAAATATATATATATATAATGTCCTTATCAAGCCACCATCATAATAAATATGCTGATGGTGCCGTACTTACGGAGCGGGGCGAGTGAGGTGTGGGGTGCGGGAGCGGGGGCGGGGCGCGGCGCAGGCGGGCCAGGGCGCTCAGCAGCCCGTCCGTGGTCACGCCGCCCGTGCCGACATCTGCAACCAAAAGAACATGGTTGTTGACAAGCTGTCAAAAAGAACCAACAAAATTGTTGGAAGAACCGGACAGTTTTAGCGATCACGAAGCTAGAAACAAAATAGCGCTGGTCGAGCACTTCAACTTTCAGTACAGTTTTATGCGACCTGAATAGCTCATTCTTAATATCAAAATCTTTAAGAGCGGACTTAGGTACCTACTTTTGCTGGCATATCAATGTTCTTTTCCTACTTTCAGAATTCCCAGGCAGTAAAAACACAGTGTTCTTACATATTGACATAACAGCATTGAGGTTCAATATAAACTAGAGCAGCATTACCTAAAGACGTGTCCCGCGGATGTCAAAGGTGTCTACCGCGGTGTATATCTACAGTAAAGTTATTCCACTTTTCAAATCCGGGGACGGCAAAGACACTAATAATTATAGACCCGTTTCGGTTTGGCCGGTTTTCAGTAAGGTGTTTGAAAAAGTAATGTTAAATCAAATGCTCAATCATTTTAATCGTAATAACATCCTACACGATCAACAGTATGGTTTCACCAAAGGACGTTGCACAACCGACGCCGGTGTCACCTTATTAAAACACATCTTTAACGCATGGGAAGAGGCTCAAGATGCAATAGGCATCTTTTGCGACCTATCTAAGGCATTTGATTGCGTGAATCACGAAACACTGCTCTTGAAACTTGAGCATTACGGACTGAGTAAACTTGCGCTTAGCTTAGTAAAATCCTATTTGAATGACAGACTGCAGCAAGTTCAAATAAACGGTGTGAATTCATTAGGTTTAAAAGTCAAAATGGGTGTACCACAGGGCTCGATATTGGGTCCATTCCTTTTTTTAGTATATATAAATGATTTACCTCATCTACTGAAAAACCGACCACAAATGGTGTTATTTACTGATGACACATCACTGATTATTAAAGTAAATAGACATGCACAGGAGTTTGACGACGTAAATAACGCTATGCTTAAGGTCCTGATTGGTTTACTGTAAATAATTTGGTATTAAATGAGAAGAAAACGAAATGCATTAGATTCGCGTTACCGAATGTTAGAAGTAGTGATTGTCGAGTTGTACAATTCGTCGAAAAGACGGTTTTCCTGGGGATTACGCTTGATTCAAAATTACAGTGGGGTCCTCACTTAACATCACGTGCAGGGCGACTTAGTTCAGCCGCTTACGCTGTTTGTAAAATCCGCCAACTAACAGACGTGGATACCGCGAGACTGGTCTATTTTAGTTACTTTCATAGCATCATGTCTTACGGTATTTTGCTGTGGGGTACGGGCTGCAGATATTGATTCTATCTTTATTCTGCAAAAGAGAGCTATCCGAGCCATCTACAACCTCCGCAGACGCGAGTCTCTAAGGAAACTGTTTAAAAAAATTAACATCATGACGGTACCTTGTCAGTATATATATGAAAACATTATGTACGTTCGGGAAAATCTACATCTTATGTATCTATGGGTTACTGTGTAAAATGTTATAATAAAATTCCACTCGATATTCTTCAACTAAATGAGAAGAAATTTAAAACATGCATTAAACGCACACTATGTAGACAAGCATATTATAAGTTGGATGATTATATCATAGAAAAAATGCTTGGCTTAACGCTGGTCCTACTCCACATGCACTTGGGCTCACTAGTTAAAATTTCATAATTGGAAGTGTTGCTTCCCCCTTTTTAATTTTTTTTTTTTCTGACATTACGAACTTATTGTTTATTCTTATTTAACTTATCTGAAAATAATATTATATTAATTGCTCAATTTCTTTGCAAACTAGTTTTGTATAATTTAGAAGAATTTTTTCAATTATTGTAAATGTGAGCACCATGGAGCCGTTTAGTATGTTGAAATAGCATGGCAGATGAGAGTATGTCATGCTCACTTAAATGTCTCGCTGATGGTGGCACGTGTGTTGGATCATTCGGTTCCCTACAAAATGGTTGAGCTGGATGGTGCTGATCCACATGTCATGTTCGTGAACGGGCGCCGTCAATTGAGACTGGTCACCTCTTATTTGCCAGAGCTTATTTTTAATCTTAAATTTTGAATTGCTTTTGATTCTTTTTTTGTTTTACATTGTTCTCACATATAGAAGCAACATGAATACTGTACCCAGGATTTTGTAATATCTATATCCATTTTTAAAAGAGTGTCCTTGGAGTTTCTTGTCCGTTCTTCTCCATAGAGATCTACGTTTTGGAATGGGCAACTAGCTTCAACTCTCTGACTAACTGACCGACTCTTTGACAATTCCAAAGTGCCTGTAAATAGTTTAATTGAAATAAATGCTTTGAGTTTGAGTTTATGCAAGTAGATAGACGTTTGTTGTCCCGCACTGAACATGTTGCACAAAAATGTTGGTCTGTGGATGGGTGACCATCTTTACATACCGAGACTCCTCCGTGCCTCGGAAAGCACGTAATCAGTTGGTCCCGGCTGTCATTTGTGGACCTTTGACAGTCGTTACGGGTCGTCAGCAGCCCGAAAGTCTGACAACCAGTCTTACCAAGGGGTATCGTATTACCCAGTTACTGGGTTGTGGAGGTCAGATCGGTAATCGCTCCATGTAAAATACTGGTATTCAGCTGCATCCGGTTAGACTGGAAGCCGACCCCAATATAGTTGGGAAAAAGGCTAGGCAGATGATGATATTATGTTCCAAAAATACTAGACACATTTTTGGCTCTCTTAGTTATTAGGTAGCTTATGATCATTCGACAATTCATGAAATAAAATCACTTCAATTAATTACCTAACAAAAATAAATGGAAAGAATTTTATACAAATAAAGCTAATAGTTCTGTCCTACTGAGCGTCTGCTGAGCATCGCAAGCAGACAATAGCACTTTAAGAAACGAATTTATATAAAAAACAAAGCTGATCAGGTGCCAAATGATTTAAAAGAAATTCAGAATGTCATTTTCGTCCATCCTTCTCTATTCGTGGTTATCTCAGTAGCCAGTCCTATTCTGGTCATATCATATTTCACACAGTCCATCCATCGTTTCTTTGGTCTTACAGCCATCCACATTCATAGTCAAAAATATCCTCAGGAAATTTTCTTCCAAACGACTGTTCCTGTGAAGCCAACTATACCACAAAACACATATATCCTACTAGCTGCGGCCCGCTGTTTCACGCGCGTAATTCTCGATCCCGTGGGAAAATCCGGATAAAAAGTATCCTATGTCCTATTCCAGGTCATGGTCTACCCCTGTGTCAAATTTCATCAAAATCCGTTCAGCAAGTAAAGCGTAACAAACAAACTCACTTTCGCATGTTTATTATTAGTTATTAGGATAGCACTAGGCAATAATGTAGCTTTCTATCAGTGAAAGAATTTTTGAAATCGGATGAGTGGTTTCGGAGATTACATCATAAATCCAAAATTACAAACTTTGCCCCTTTATAATATTAGTGCAAATAAGTCCAAGTGTCCTCACGATGTTTTCCTTTTTTGGTTTTACTTACGAAAAATCCGATACATGAGGGGGAGCACACTGTATCGACGACTACTGACACGACTCTCCTACCAAAGTAATGAAAGATGAGTACAAAGATGGCGGCAGAACTAAAACAAACTTATGACACACGACCCAAACCTTCCAAACATGGGATGGTCGAGCTCTTCACTTCATAGATACCTGCATTTAACAAAATTCTTTCCACCGAGGAATTAAGAGGAAACCGCTTTCCTGTCTATTGTTTTACAAATTACCTGTAAGTTGATTAACTAACGTAATTTACCAGTAGTGACATGTCACTACTGATTTATTTTATTTTCCAAGAATACATTGATAACAGTTTTACGTGATGTGATTATGTGACTGACCGCAGGTTTGACGTGAACTGGGACACTACGTAACCTGAAACAGAGTCTGTAGGGATTTCAAGTAGAGAATGGCTGTGATACAAATGGTGCTCAGAACAGCAAAAGAATATTATCGCTGCTTCCATCAGCATAATCAGCCTAGGTACAGTGTTCCCACTGCTGGACACAGTCTCCTCTCTGTGTGAGGGACATTATCAATATTATAACAGATTTTTTGATATTTCAAGGTCTTTATTACTAAAAAGGCTGTTACAATTATATTTACAAACTAGCTTTTGCCCGCGGCTTCGCCCGCGTGGATGTCGGAAATTATCCCACGGGAATGTGCTACCGGGATAAAAGTATCCTATGTCCCATAACCCACGTGGTCTGTCTAGGCGACCTAGGCGTTACGGCGTAAAAGTAACAGACATGAGACAGCCAGTAACTTTATATATTAGTGGTAGTCCATATCTATATTGTGGTGATAGTGTGGATAGTATGGACAGCAGTATGAAACTGCCGGAAAGATTAATGATAAATGATGATTAATCTAACTAATATTGCAGGAGTTGTATTCCTGTATCTAATGGTTATTATTCTGTAAAGCTACTATTTGCTACGGTCGCGAATCATATTTTAATCATATTGACATTCGAAACTTACCCATTAAACGATTTAAAAGCTGTATTAAAACCAAACTTTGTAAAAAAGGGTACTATACAATTTCAGATTATTTAGAAGCCAAAAAGCATGGGATTGAGCTGCTCGCTCTGCTAACATTTTGTCATTTTGGCATTGTGACATTTTGAATAAGTACTATGGAAAATCATCAAAATATACCTACCAGTTTTATATACAAATTCACATTATTGAATATTATATGTAGGATATTGACAAAATGACATGATTACTTTGTAAAGTATTGTATTATTGTGAATGTGAGGACTATGTGGATGTTTATTTTGTTTTTATTCTTATATTTTTTCGTTCTCAGTTAGTTTTAACAATGGTCTGGCAATTTGAGAACTTTATGCGGCCTACACAAATGTCCTTTCTTTGGTATTGTTCGTCGAGTCGTTGAGCTCCTTAAGTTCTGAGCTGAGCTCCACTATTACTGACAAATGCTTGCACTGAAAGGACAGGTTCACTCAAATCTGTGTGGTTCATTCCTCAAAAGACCATTTCAGACTCTAATCTACATGGTCCTCATAGGGCCTGACCAATATGCCAATATCTGACCTAGGTATGTCCGGACTTTAAAAGAGACTGTGAGTTTGTTTCGGCCTTTCTTCTCAAAGTAGTCTATCTGACTACTTTACTTTACTTTAGGAAACGCAGACCTCATCTAGCTTAATTTAAAAAAAAAATGATATTATTATGACGTGTAAAAGTGATTCCAATAACCTATTTACAGAATAAACAATTTCATTTCATTTCATTTCAACATACAACCTGCCTGACACTGACTTGCAAATTGCAAAAAACTTAGATTTGAATTTCGCGGGCTACCGGCGCATCCCCCTTAAGAAAATCGCATCATTTGCACAACGCCATCTATCGAGTAAGTACTCACTGGTAAACTCAAACTCTTCGTTCCAAGCCAAGAGCCAAGTAGTAATAACTTTTGATTGAGTGGACAGATTCTCAAGATACGGACTATGACTATATTCTCAATCCCTTAACGCTCTTGAAGAGAGTCACGCAAAAATGTCAATAATAAGTACTTACATGTGAATTTTAAAATCAAGAGGGTAAAGAAGGGTTTTTACCCTCATGAGGGATGATTTTAGAAAAACGTAACTCTTTGTAAGTTACAAAAAGCATAAATTTTCACAGCCCTAACTTAAAAAAAAAACCGGCCAAGTGCGTGTCGAACCATGCACAATGAAGGGTTCCGTAGTTGGGATGAATTAATTTATCAAACAAACTTTCGCAAAGTTTTATTGTTATTACGTCTATGGGCGTTTACGTTTTGTTCTTGCATACAGAATGTTTGGGTTTTTGCAACTGCACATGTAAGTTGTCGATTAAAAGTTTTTGAGCTAAGTCGCGGACAGACAGACAGACAGACGGACATGGCGAAACTATAAAGCTTCCTTGTTGACTACGGAACTCTAAAACTGATAGGTTTCCCATAAAAAACGTTCATCCCCTATATCCCCCCCCCCCCTTAAATTTGTTTTTGAGAAAATAATTGCCTATGTTCTTCCCCGGGATGCCATCTATCTCTTTACCAAATTTTATCGAGATCCGTTCAGTGGATCAGGCGTGAAAAGGTAACATACAGAATTACAGACGGACAGACAGACAGAGTTACTATCGAATTTATAATTTAAGCATCGATTAGTGTGGATTATGACGTGTTCAATTCAAAATGAGCCAAATTTTCGATAATTATGAATTCGGCGAAAGTCATTCTTCTACGGAGACTCTTAACACCGCGATTCAGAAAATGGTGTTAAATGAACAACGCCATCTATCGAGCACGAAGTGATACTGTCAAAATATATGGGAAAACGTTCGAACACTCTGAAAGCTATGTAGAAAAGACTGTTTTTAGGGTTCCATGACTGACTTGACCTGACTTGACTTGACCTGACTTGATTTGGATTGAGTTGAGTTAACCTTGAGCAGGTATATTTTATCGCGGCAGGTACATTGGTAGTTGAAAGAAAAGTAGATTACGTACCTTGCTAAAGTGAGTAACGTGTTAATTTAGTAAGCGCATTCGTGCCTTAATTACTCACTTTTTGCTCGATGTAACAATCTAAAATTTTTAAGAAATTAACATTTATTATCATTTTTTCATGATTCATTTGTATCATGATTTAAAAGATAGATAGCGCCACCTATGGCTATACTACTACCAAACAATGGATTTGAAAAACTTGAATTACCCTAACTTTAGATTGGGTAAATTCACAATGTATCGCGTTATGTTTCCGCGCGAAGTATGTGAACGTAATCATCATAAAACAACTGTTGTTTTATGATGATTATGATCGTGTGTTACACACGTTCTCACAAACCTATACCCCATTTGAAATAAGATTAGACATTAAAACAAACCCTTTTACAGTCCGTTCAACCGATTTTGACTTCTACACCGTAGGCATAAGGATAGCATTAAAAGCAAAAAAAGTTACACACTACCAACTATCTACTGCGGCTGCCATTTATCATGCAACCAACACAATAGAATTTAAAATCGGTTGAACAGAATGTAAAAAAGGCTTATCTATACGTCTAATCTTATTTCAAATGGAGTATACCTGATTTTACGCTAGTGTCATTTTACGTCAATAGATGTCGTTACGTGTATCTACATTACGTACCTAATGAAAATTTCTTCTTGAATACTTTAAACTCTTATATCTTTTGAAATTTTGAAGCGATTGCGATGAAACAAAGACTAAATGAAACATCGAGTTACACACAATATTTGAGTGTATAAGTTAACCATATTGATTTCGTACATTTTACGTGATACTGGAACAATCAAAAAAACGAACAGAAAAACAGACAAATAGACAAAAATTCCAAAAATGGTAGAAATGGCATCTGTTGGTTATTCTTGGACACTCCACAAACGTATTTTTTTTTTTTTCACTGTAAAGAAACGCCTCGTCTACAGATTTATTATATGTATAGATGATCTTATTCTATTTGTACACAAATCGTGATTCATTTTGTTACGTAGCTATATTTCGCCTTTACAAACATTAGAACATGTTATTTATTTATATATACTTTATTGTACACCAGAAAATACATAGCGAAAATAAATAAATTTTATGGACAGTGATTGCGTGGACATAAAAAATGGGGGTGTCATTAGTATTAGTACTAAATAATAAGTACGTACTTAAACTTACCAATAGATACAATATACTATACTAGATATATTTATATTATATATATACGCTATATGATGTTTTTCTTATCTTAATTACCTTGTCATGAATTAACTTATAATGTACTAACATCGTTTAACTACCTACTAGGTATGCGCAAGTCTTAAGATGGACCCACATAATTATTAATGATTCACTATTAAAATTCCAACAAATAAAATTATAGATCAATAGAGCCGCGGCCGGCTTACGGTCGTAGTTTCGCACTCTGAAGGCGCTTTACGTGCTGTAAATTATTTCATCACCGCTGCTCTCAAAACGGCGAAGAAAAATATTGTAAGGTAGTCGGCATATCCTAGAACGAAACATTCGAAGACATTGCGACATCTACCAACCCGGCCCTCGAGGTGGATTACGGTCTCTCACAGTCAGGAAAAGGCCTGTGTCTCAGCAGTGGGAACATTATAGGCTGACTATGTTATGTACAGACCAACCTCATCACAATACATATCTTTTATAGTCATCACATTCATTTGTGGCTTACAATTATCTGACACATGCTTTTATTTCTCCGCGACACATGTGCATACCACGATACTCAGTTACTCCTCGGCCCTTCAGCAGCGACTCTACTATTCTAGTCACCATCTTGGAATATTTTTAAGACACATTTTGAGTAACATTCCGAAGGGTTGCCCAAATGCCCAATGCTTAGAGGTTAATTATCTATTGATTTGGTAATCGAACTTTAAGTTGTACTGTGCTAATAATATGATCAAATGCAACTTGATTTAGATAGCTTAAGCTGCCAAAAAAGTGAGGCTTAGGTTGATACTAATGTAATCGCAAACATTGCAGATCTAACAAACCCGATTCAAGATCTTTCAGAGCTTCCTATAGAGACACACAACCTACTGGGCCCAATGTGCCGTCGATTTGAAATAAGATGAATATTAGAGACACCTTTTACAGAATTTTTCTTTCTAGAATTACTCATTTATCTTAAAACATTGGAACATTCTAATACAACTGCAAAGTACATGAAATTACCAAGCAATTAATTTACCAACCTACAGGCCCACGTAACGCGTGTCGGCAAACTATTGCAACTCGTGCAGCCGAGCGCTGAAGCACTTGAGACTTCAGTTAATAAACAGCACGGCTCCGAGTTGCAACTGTTGGGTACTCAGCTGTAATTTGATTTCTGAGGCAATGGTGGCGCCAGGCCACAGGTAGTTAGATGTTGATTTTGAATTGAAAATAAGGTTATTATTACGATGTGTTGGTAATGGCATGTGGTATTGAACACGTGTGAGAAATTGCGATTTAAAGGTGTATTAGTCAGTTTGATAAATAAAGACAGATAACTAGTTCTCATGGTTGGTGGACATACACTGACTTCTTCTTTTCGTGTGATTTATCATGAAGTTAACACAGATGCACTACTCACAGCTTATCATGGTCTTGTTGCATCTGCATTATGATACGGTATTATATTTTGAGGTAATTCTACAAATAGAGAAGCCGCTTTTAAAGCGCAAAAGCGATCCATCAGAGCCATGTTTGGACTTCAAGTAACTGACAGTTGTGAACCATATTTAAAAAAATACAAAATTTTAGCACTGCCGTCTTTGTATAATTATTTATGAAAGTGCCTTATTTGTAAAGTTGAATGCACACTTGTTTCCGTACCTATCAGATACTGTTAAACGTAGCAGGCGGAATGACATGCTACGCGGAAGGAGAGCCAGAACAGCCTTAATGTGGAAAAGTATTAATTGCATAGCTCCCCAAGTTTCAAAAATAAGTTAGGAAAACAGTCTGAAAATGTCCAGAAGCTTGATTTTCATTTTTACATTTGCCAAACTCATCGTACCTAGGCTTTGGTGTAGACCAGCCGTGATTTGTTGGGTAGCAAGTTTTCTACTATATCGGCCGCCCTCTCTTTCATAAACTCAGATTAACACATCTTCTTCATCACTTGAATGCATTTTCAATCGATTTATTATGAAGTAACATTAAACGTTGTGTTCATACAACTTACAGTAATTAAAATAGCGCCAATTTACTAATGACAGCAAAGAACACTAAACACTTTTTATTCTAATGCTAAACTCCTTGTCGAAAATGTCAACCAATCACATCGGAGTTTGTATCGAGTATTTTTTCGCAAGGAGGTTGTACAGCATTGAGATGGAGTTCGTTCGAATATATCGAAGGCGAAAAGGGTCAACCACCACAGATCATATTGTTCAGGAGAACAAAAACAAAGTTAAAAAAAATTGTATCTCTTTATTGAATCACATCACAATCTTTAGAAAAGTTAACCAAAATACAATTTTCTTTAAAAAATTTACATCAAAATAAGTCTCAGATCAATATCCTCAAAGATAGCTGTCGCTTGACCCCAGGTTTTTTCCATGTTTTTCGAATTTTCGAGGGGTTAAGTAACAATATTTAATGTTGGGATATTTCGAGTTTTGGTTTATGCTACATATTAATAAAGTAATATTTTAATTTATTTGGCACAACAGGTCATAGAACTAATATAGACGTCAATTTCTTCTTAGGTAACCCTTTTACTCCATTCTGCCTGCAAGACATTCTGACTCGTTTCGTCATTTTTAACCGACTTCTTCAAAAAGGAGGAGGTTCTCAATTCGTCTGCATGTTTTTTTTTTTTTTTTTTTGTAATTTTGTTACGCGATTGCTCCGCCAATTATGAATCGATTTTGATGATTCTTTTTTTGTTTGGTAGGTCATGCTTCCGAGGTGGTCCCATATAAATTTTATTAACTTTGCTTGCGTAATTTTTGAGTTAGCTTCAATATTACGTATTTTTCCCACTTAGTTTATCTAGACGATATCCTGTTTAACTCGTTCACTGTTATTTACATAGCAGGTAGTGGTATTCGGATTTGTGTGGGGTAGGTACCACAACTAAAAAGTGAAAAATAAAAACTTTTTACAAAAAAAAACCAACCGACTTCCAGAAAAAACACTAAAAATAACTTTAATTTCGGAAGTCGGTGGCAAAAAACGGAAATTGAAAAGCAAAGACACCGACTTCCGAAATTAAAGTTATTTTTAAAAAGTTTTTATTTTTCACTTTTTAGTTGTGGTACCTACCCCACACAAATCCGAATACCACTACCTGGTATGTAAATAACAGTGAAGGAGTCAAACAATATATCGTCTACATACACTAAGTGAGAAAAATAAGTAATTATTGAAGCTAACTCAAAAACTACGCAAGCAAAGTTAATAAAATTTATATGGGACCACCTCAGAAGCATGACCTACCAAACAAAAAAAGAATCATCAAAATCGATTCATAATTGGCGGAGTAATCGAGTAAAATACACACAAAAAAAAAAAAACATACAGACGAATTGAGAACCTCCTCCTTTTTGAAGAAGTCGGTTAAAAATTTGAAGAATATGCCTCCATTTTTTTAACGCAAATGTTTTATGTCCGACTTTGGATACCTTAAAGAATCTAAGTATTCATCGAGGCTTTTCAAACGAGCTCATAATTTTTAAGACAACTCTCACGCTTGCTAGTGACAAGCCCTGTGCCGCGGAACAACTAGTTTTGGTTCACACCAATATTTAATCAATATTTGTGTGACTCGAGGAACTTGGGAATGGAACCCGTAACACTCGACACGCTTTTAGTAGCGAGTAGGCCACCTAAACCACTAGACAAAGTATCTGAATATATTATAAATTATAGCCTATGACGTTTCTAGATAATCCCTCTTCTATTGGTGAAAAACGTATGAAAATCCGTACTGTAGTTTCTGAGATCAGCCTGAACAAACACAAACTCAGTGCATTGGAATTAAATCTATTTAGGTCGAGTTGGGATCGAGTTATAGAAAGTCAAAATAGAATGTATCTAAGCGTAGCCAAGGATAGGTCATGATTTTTTTCCTGAAATGCAAGGTAGTCAGATGCGTAACACACCCAAATGCTCTCAAATTAATACCAGTGTGAAATGTAGCAACATTTTTGCTGCGTTTCGTACCTATGGTGAGTGAGATAACCGAAAGCAGTCAAGTGGGAAAGGAGTGGCAACGCATCAGCAAACCCCTGATGTTGTTGTTGTTTATATAAATTTATTATATAAAATGAGGTTGAACTTACCGATGATAAATAGTACTGTATAGTGTACAGGCATCATGTCATCTTGAATTTCTTCGACCTTCGTTTCCAGTGAATAAAATATATAATTTCCAACTAGTAGCAAAATAACAAAGGAACCTCAAAAGGCTATCTAAGGAACGCGCGATGACGTCACATTCGGAAGACTTCAAGCTGACGAAGAAACGAACGTTGCGTACAAACAGTTTCACCATAAATATGTAAATTGTTCTAGCCGAATTTCCAATCTGAATTCAACTTTAAGTTTTTAAAATACGGTTTAAAATTCTTTGTGAAGCTAACAGAATAATTTAAGGTTGGGAAAGGTCTCTATTAGACCGTTTTACTGATATTAAGGTGAGTTCACATGATGGTCCTTTGAGGCAAATCGATTTCAATACCGATACCTTTATTGGTTGGGTTGAAAAGGAAGCCTATCTTTCGCGTCCAAAACCCAGTCCAATGAGTAAAAAAATAAATGTTTTTCCAAATAAAGTGATTCCCCGACTATGTAGTTATACTATAGTAATTATTTGATCAACAGGCGCAGTGATGACAGGTGGAGTGAGGCAGTGACCGAGGGGCGTCCAAGGACTGGAAGTCGAAGTGTCGGTCGTACGGCGGTGAGATGGACGGACGACCTTGTTACCATCGCGGGTAGAACCTGGTTGAGGCTGGCACCGGAGCGTGGGGATTGGTACAAGAACAGAGGCCTGTGTGTGCTCAGTAGTGGGTGACGTCGGGCTGCGGATGATGATGATGATTTGATCAACTGCAAATATTTCAAACTGTGGCATGGATTTTCCGCGAAATGGTCGGCGGCGCATCGTAAATCTTGTTATCGTAAATACCTACGTCGCGCAGCATTTGGAGGTAGGGTTTCAAATGCACGCAGGCCCGAATGACGGACGTCTCATTAATAAATATTAGTTATTAAAATATTGTGTTATTAACTTATTATGTAAGACAGAGATCAACAACACAGACCCAGTTCCTATAGTGAGCAGAACTGGTTCAGTCGCTACATTCTTACGTTACCACAACTAGTTATAAAACTAGTTGCCAGTAACGTGCTATCTCTGCGACCTCTTCATCCACCTTTATTTATGTCCTTGGATAGCAAACAAGCAGATAGAAATAAAGAACAAGTATTTATTGTGACTCGCACAGGAAGATCACAAACTAAACTAATCACAATCATAGAAACATTAAAAAATATACTTATACAAAAAAAACAAAACAGATTGTCCTGTACACGGCCACCTGTGGGTAGCAGTCACCAGCGTCAATACCAGAGTGCAAATGTTCATAGGCAGCGGTTACCCATCACAGTGATCAAGCACCCCGTAAGCCTGCAGTTAAACCATATTTTATTAATTTATCTATTTTATTTGGGCAACTTACATCTAACACCGAGTTCTTAAAAAATATATAGTTGAAGGTCATTTAGAAGTTTCCACTGATAAACACTAAAATAAATAAAAATTAAGTAAAAACCTTTTTATGGACGAGCTTTTAATGAACTAAAAAGTACGAAATAAAACTTACGTAAACATGGAACTTTAATATTTTTTTTAAAGTTTGAGGCGTAAACGTCCTTCTTACACTTTAAAATAAGCAGTCTCACATGATCGATCCATGACATGGTATATAAAATTTCATGTCTCTGCTGTTGCCTGCTGAGCAGTTTCCTTGTCTAGAGCCAATCTTAGGTGGAGCAACCAAGTCATGATGGACTTTAGAATGAACTATCATAATTATGTGCATATAAAATTTCATGTCTGTACTGTTGACCGTTGAAGAGTTCCCTGGTCTGGAGCTCATCCTGGGTGAAGCAGCCGGGGCATAGAAGCCTTTAAAACGGACTATTATAATTTAATGCTTATTAAACTTCGTCAATCGTGTCAGTGTACTGTTAACCGCTGAGGATTTTCTCGTCTGGAGGCAATTCTGGGTGCAGCAGTCAGGTCATGGTAGACTTTAGAACGGACTATCATAATTAAATGCGTATATTAAATTTCGTGTCCATACCGTAGACTGTTGTAGAGTTCCTTCGTCTGGAGCCAATCCTTTTTTTTTTGTGGGTGGGAAGTCATCTTAATTAAATAATAAAAATAATCATCAAATTACTTCTACCGCTCTGGGCGGAGCGGAAGGGCGTGTCAGACTTCAGTCATGGTATAAAGTATAGTATGCAACTCTAGAATAAAACGCTTTTTAAATCGAGGGCCATGAATCACTCGCGTCGCTCAGGATACTAACAGTTGAATCACTCGCTATACTCGTGATTAAATCATCATGAATCACTCCATTTTTTTATTTTTTTTGGGTTAGAAATCCTCAAATAACTTCTCCCGCTCTGGGCGGAGCGGAAGGGCGTGTCAGACTCTTATTGACTAAAACCCACCCGTGTTCCTTCAGTTGCCTGTTGTCAGGGTCCCGGTATCCCTTTCGGACTATCCCGCAGTCTGGAGCCAATCCTGGGTGTAGAATCAAGTCATGCATCACGAAAAAATGCATTGTCTTTGGAACTGAACCAACTTGTAAAATTTCAACTTCGTAGGATAAGAGAAAGTGGTTTTAATTCAGCTTGCAAGATTTGACTCCAACATACATACTAACTAACTAACACGGCAAGTTAAATTAAAGCTTGTAAAAACCCAACCCAGCAACGCTGTTTGGCTGTAGTGGCATGTATGATGATAGTACCTACTTCCCCGGACGAGCAAAAACAAGACATCAAATATTTATTTTTTTATTTTGTAGAGCATCAGTAAACAAAAAGTACCTACAGATGTTAGTATTAATAAAATCGCGACGCTATGTCTTGCCCTTAACGGGGTACAAAATATTCTAACTATTATGTCTTAATAATAATAATTTGAAACCAATACCGTCACATTTCAAACAGTGAATGTTATAATATCCGTATTATTTCACCCTGTAACACATTGTTTACTACAAAATATGCTATTCATCAAACCTGTTAATTACAGCGAGATTCTTAAAGATTTGTTGAGTAGGTATGGGAAATACGATCTTGTGAGAACATTATTAAGGCTGTACCCTACCTCAGATTTTATCTCGCTCGCACCTTACTACTCGCGGCGTGAGTGAGAGCGAGACGGAGTGAGGTGCTGGCGGCTCTCAAGCCTCAAATAGTTTAGGTAATTGCTTTTTAAGGTGAAAATAATGGGATTACGAAAAAAAAAACATAAAACCTGCTTTATGAACTATAAAGCAGGTTTTGTGTTTTTTTTTCGTAATCCCATTATTTCCAGTTATTATGCAAAGTTTCATGATCTAATTTAAAGCATATACCAGCAGTTTATAGTTCGGTTTAGATGTAACTTTGTTTTTTTTTTCTATACAGAAAATTTTACGTAATCGTGTTTTCGTCTAGCATCAATCCTCAACTTTAACATAATTATATTTATTTCAAAATAAAGCTGCAGTATTTTCGGCATAACGAAGGATCAATTTCAGGTAGGGTAGGGCCTTAAAACCATATATTAAAAAACACTTAGATCCTCCCTATAATATTGTTACTGTCGAGCTACAGGTACGTACGACCAGCGGAAGGTCAAAGTAATGCTTATAGTCATCGTACTAATAACGGTTGCATCACCCTGTAATTACATCTGTTGTCATTTACGTATTTACTTTTTTATTTCCTACTAGTAGCGACCCGCCCGGCGCCCCTTGTGCGCACAGTTTTACAACCGGAAAAAATATATAGATTTGTTCATTATAATATTATGTAAGTTAACATTAATGTATTATACACATAAACCTTCCGGAATGAACTCTCTAAATAATGGTGAACCCCGCAACAAAATGTTACGTAGTTTAACAAAACATCGCGATCACACAAACAGCCACGATAAGTGACTTTATTTTTTTATAATAAGTTATCGCCGAGGCGTTAACCCGTCTTGAGAAGAGGAGAGAAGAGGTCTTTGCCCTGCAGTGGGAGAATAATAGCAAAGCATAGCGAGCCTATATACTATTGAGTGATTTATCAAATCGTAACGACATTGTTCATTTTGAGTAAAACGCCGCCACGAATTTCAATCGCCGAAACAATGGACCAGGAAGTAGATATCAGATAGCACTTGATGGAAATACTAAATTAATTAAGAAAAAACCTTGCCGGCCAGGATATTATGCTGTATGTATTGAGCTAACAGTAGAGTAGTAAGCAATATGATATAGGGGCAGGCAGATGATAATTTCACGCCCTAATAACGCTCTATAAAAATGTATAAATCTAATTTGCATGTTGTCTCTTAACATGTTCACATTTTTGCAGAAGTTTCAAATAAAATCAGAGCGGTTTAGTAGCAAGGGCTAAGTTCTTAGGCCCCGTTCACGGCCTCGGGCGATGCGACTTGCGTCAAGCGACACGCGGTCGCATAACCTGTTTCCGTCGGTCGCATCGCAAGTCGCATTGTGGTGACTCGTGGCATGCTCTAAACAACTTCTTTCATTAATTTTCTCCGCAGTCGCTGTCGCAAGACGCGTGTCGCAAGACGCGTGTCGCAAGACGCGTGTCGCTTATTCGCTTAAGCTCGTGGCTTATGTGGTTACGGATTTCGGGCAAACCTAAAAAAGAACTGCATGACATTAACCGTGTTTTAAAACTCCCGAGTCTCTTTTTATTTTACCCGACTACGGTGAAGCAAAAGGAGGATTATGATTTTTACCGGTATGTATGTATGTATGTTCATCAGTTCCCTCATAACGTCTAAACATAATAATAAGCATAATGAGGTATCGTTGGAAGCGTCTTGATCGTCCGCTGGTTATAAGCGTGACGTCACATTTAATTGACATTATTGCAAATATTAAAACCACAAAAAAATAATTAATAAAAATTAAAGTTAAAAAACTAAGCTGTTTATAAACACGCGTGACTCCCAATTTTTAATTTGTCTGTCTGTGATGTCTTGTTTATATCTTTTTAGTTGACTTTTTTGTAGTAGTTGGGTTTTAGTTTTATCACTTTTATTTTTAGTTAATAATGAGTGACCAGAGTCGCTGCTTATAACAACTATCATATCTCTAAGGTCACGTCAACCTGGGATAGGCTGTGTGTGTCATTAAATGCACCCGACGACACCCAGAAAATTGTTTCAAAAAACCTATAGTCTCCTCTAGGCCTAGGGCTAAAAAATTAAATCACGATAAGTATCAGAGTGTTGCAATGTTATTATGTTTACTTAAAACATGCAGTAATTGTGTTTTATTTTACAGTTTAGAATGTCTCTAGGATTTTATTATAATAATCTATTTTGTTTTTTGAACATGAACAGGTTTTCATAATGTTTTGTATATCGATAGGAAAGACTGCTGAGTGCTGCTATTTTTTTTCTATTTAAAAACTGCTCGTTGATCAACATTTTATTGTTGATTCTAGCATCCTTTTTCTACTCTTGTGCCATTAGGACAATATGTGGCATCTAGCCATCCTTTTCTGTTTTCTAAGTTTTGTCACTGTTTCCTTGTCTTCATTTGTAACTTCTGCTGGGTTCGGTGCTGCTGTCATATTGTCTGTATTTTATTTCCCATCCACTTTGTATGAGTTGAATATTTAGCATATTTTATACCTTTAGCTTCTTCGATGCTTGAAACATTGTGATTTTGTTCTTCAGATTCTTCATTGACATATTTATTTGATGATGGTTCCAGGTCCCCTGCACTGACCGCGTCTTCTACTGGATCTTTATGAAAGAATTCGCCTTCAGGAACAGTCTTTGTATAACTGAATAAGTCGCCCCCTATCATATGCTGAAGGGAAGTTATAATACGGTCTTCAATGTCTTTAATGAATCTCCCAGCAGGTGCCGTTATTGACTCTAAATGTTCCTGGAGGACAGCCAGTCTCCATAGCAGCTCTGTCTTCTAACAGCCCTTCTGCAGTCTTCTTATTATTCTGTCCTTCAATTGCTTCCACAGGTCTTAAAGCACTATCAATTTCTTGTTCCTGGTTATTTTTGCTCACTTTTTGTTTATTCATGTTGATGTCAGTGTCCAAGTTCACAACACTGTAAACGTGATCTTCATCTTCGTCAGCGTATTTTTTCAAATGTAGTCCAAGACCTTCTGCGAAGACCACGCTTTGTATGAGTTCCCCAGTGGGGAATATTGTGGCGAGAGGAGTCTTCATATAGCTTGGTAGGTCGTCGAATACAGGCGGCAGTTCCGAAGATTGGTCCATGATGGCTAGAATGTTCCTGGCTCCTACAGAACTGAGGAGTATCAGGGTCAGCAGACTTGTCACTTCCATTGTTAAAGGACTGTACATCAGATAACTGAAATTCTTGTCGCAATAACTGATGGGAGGAGGAAGCGGGCGCGGTAACACTCCCGGTGGAACTAATGTCTGCAATACATTTACTTTTATTTATATAGATCCCGTATACCTAAACAAATGACGTTGACATAACAGGAAACAACTTGGTCTGATATAATTGTATATTACGTTGGTGTTAAAATTAATAAGGTTTTACCATGAGTTCACTCACCCGCGGCGGAATGCCTCTCTATATCTCTGCAGCTCTGGGAATGCGGGAAGGTGTTGTGTGTTATTCCTGCGATTTTCATATATTTGTAGAGAGTGACACACCTCTGGTGTGGGAGGAAAATGACTATTTTATTATAATAAGTTAATAAAACGGTGCTTCATGACTTATTATAAACACACCTATTCGGATGTTTAAACATGAAACAAATATGTTTTGAAATTTTATCCTTATGCTTGACCATATCGGTTGTTGCCATAACATACAGAATGTTCTTTTCTCGCATTTAAGTCGGTTTGGTACCCGCTTCAGGCTAAGACTTTTCAAAAATGTTTGAATAGCACAACAAAAACGTTTGTAACAATTAGAGTGTACAATAAAACTATTTTATTTTATACAATTTTATTGTATGAACAATAAAATGAGTAGCATCAATATTGAAGGTTCTTCCCCTCCGGGTGCGCTTTAACTTTCTACCTTGTCTCATAATGCGCCTTCTTAGTTATCATTTACATCATTGACTTCAGGAATAGGTTAACTTATCGTTTAAATTGCTTAGAAAAAAAACTTTTTTCCGAAGTCGGTAGCAAAAAACGAAAATTGAAAAGCAAAGACACCGACTTCCGAAATTAAAGTTACTTTTCACTTTTTAGTTGTAATACCTACCCCACTAGTCCGGGTAGGTAGTAGGGTAGGTTTGTAATGGTAAACCCCAGCTCTCCACCAATATTTGGCTCTCCGAGAATTATTGTTATTTCAAATGTCTATATTGACCGGACTACACACAAATTCGAATACCATTACCTGCTATGTAAATAACAGTGATGAAAACTTTAAGATGACATCTTAAAGTTTTCCCCCTGTATATTCTTTTCTACGAAATTAAAAAAAGACTTCGAATTAAAGGTTTAGAGATGTTTTAAAATATGACATTCTTTTGCATAACAACAGGATAAAATGCGGAATAATCTAAAACACATTCGGTAGTTCACACGGCCTTGATCCAGAACATCTTCGAACAAAGGAATTATCAATGAGTAAACCCATGAATGGAAGTTAAGTTCAATGACAGTGTGTTACGTACGCATGTGGTGGACTCAAAACGCGTATGTTTACGTTCGTTTGTCCTACTGTTTCCGAAGAAGGTCAGCGAGCACGCGCTTAATTGACGCGTGAGGGGAAATATGGATGCCTAAACTTAATTTAACGAAGTAAGTAATATTATATAACTGAAGTGTGTCACATTATCCCTGAATAGTAAAAAGTAAAGACCCACTCGTCAGTGTATGACTAAACGATTAAATAAATGGCTACGCTTGCCGATCCGTGGATGGGTGACCAACCATTACATACCGCGACCCGCGTGCCTCGGAAACCACGCGGTTGTCATTTGTAGATCTTTGACAGTCGTGTTACCCAGTAACTGCGGATTGTGGAGGTCAGATAGGCAGACCCTATGTAAAATACTGGTATTCATCTGATTAGACTGGAAGCCGACCACAACATAGATGGTAAGGGTTGGCAGATTGAGGTAGTGATATTTAAGGCTGAATGACTGATTGTTATTACAGTCTTTGTGAATACCATGAGTAGGACAGTGATGGACTGATCTGATATGCTCTAAATAATTGATTTACAAACAAACAGATTGTCAAAAATTATAATCACAATAAATGTGTAAACTTTCTTCTTAAACCTACTTCATGTACTTTCATAAAAGTCTACCACCATCGTCCCCATCATTATTTCCAGCTTTATGACCCCATTTGATTATATTGTAGCACGGGTAGAATTTTAATTAAACTCAGTAGGATTACACGAAGTGGCTGGAAATGGGTCACAGAATTTTACTGAAAGAAATTGCTAGAAAACTGCAGGTTCCTTTTTTACCGACTACAAAAATAGGACCTCCTCCTTTTTTTTAATCGGTTAAGCAAGGAACCTGCAGTTCGTCGGAATCTTTTATTTTTATGTTTGTTCACCGATTACTCGAACACGGCTGGACCGGTTTGGAAAATTATTTTTTAACCGACTTCTTAAAAAGGTGGAGGATTCGGTCTGTCTATATTTTTGTTTAATGTTTGTTCTACGGATCTGGAAAATTCTTCTTTTTGGTTTGAAAAGTTTAAGTTAAGCTGTCGAGGAGTACCCGAGCAAAGTTAATAAAATTCATAATTATGGGATCGATATGAATTTTATTAACTTTGCTTGGGTACTTTTTGAATTAATAATACGTATTTTTCACACAAGGATGATGTTATAATAACTTCCTGTCACTGTTATTTACAGCAGGTAGTGGTATTCGAATGTGTGTGGAGTAGGTACCACGACTAAAAAGTGAAAAATAAAAACATTTTTACAAAAAAAGAACAACCGACTTGCAAAAAATACCCCTACAATGTGAAAAATTTACTCGGTGCCTTTCGTTTCTACTTTCGGTTTTTGCCAACGACTTCCGAAATTAAAGTTATTTTTCACTTTGTACATAGTGGCAAATTAATTGGGTTCGAACGAGGAAGTCTGGCATCGCTCAAAACTGGTATTTTGCGACATAACGTCCGTCACTTGCTTGTCAGTTTGTTTTGTGTTTTGCAATTTTATTAAATATCACATCATGTAGGTACTTATTTTTTACTAGCTTTTGCCCGCGGCTTCGCTCGCGTGGATGTCGGAAATTATCCCACGGGAATGTGCTACCGGGATAAAAAGTATCCTATGTCCCATAACCCACGTGGTATGTCTAGGCGACCTAGGCGTTACGGCGTAAAAGTAACAGATATGAGACAGCCAGTAACTTTATGTATATTAGTGGTAGTCCATATCTATAGTGTGGTGATTGTGTGGATAGTATGGACAGCAGTATGAAACTGTCGGAAAGATTAATGAAAAAATATTGTATAAAGATTAATGAAAAAACTATGGCATATTGTATGGACGATGGAAACTAAGGCGAAAGCTTTGGGGGAGCCAGCGAAATTCAAATTTTCTTATGTTTTTTGCTTTTTACAGGTCAGTATCAAGTTTTATGTTGATCTAAATAATGAGTCGCAATTGTATCAAATATTTATTCATCTAATCTAACTAATATTGCAGGAGTTGTATTCCTGTATCTAATGGTTATTATTCTGTAAAGCTTTTTTGCTACGGTCGCGAATAATATTTTAATCATATTGACATTCGAAACTTACCCATTAAACGATTTAAAAGCTGTATTAAAACCAAACTTTGTTAAAAAGGGTACTATACAATTTCAGGTACCTATGTCCGGACTTTAAAAGAGACTGTGAGTTTGTTTCGGCCTTTCTTCTCAGAGTAGTCAGATAGGAAACGCCAACCTCATCTAGCTTAATTTTACAATTTTTTGATATTATTATGACGTGTAAAAGTGATTCCAATAACCTATTTACAGAATAAATAATTTCATTTCATTTCATTTCAACATACAACCTGCCTGACACTGACTTGCAAAATGCAAAAAACTCAAAAAATGAATTTCGCGAGCTACCGGCGCATCCCCCTTAAGAAAATCGCATCATTTGCACAACGCCATCTATCGAGTAAGTACTCACTGGTAAACTCAAACTCTTCGTTCCAAGCCAAGAGCCAAGTAGTAGGTAATAACTTTTGATTGAGTGGAAAGATTCTCAAGATACGGACTATGACTATATTCTCAATCCCTTAACGCTCTTGAAGAGAGTCACGCAAAAATGTCAATAATAAGTACTTACATGTGAATTTTAAAATCAAGAGGGTAAAGAAGGGTTTTTACCCTCATGAGGGATAATTTTAGAAAAACGTAACTCTTTATTTATGCTTTTTGTAACTATACAAAAAGCATAAATTTTCACAGCCCTAACTTAAAAAAAAACCGGCCAAGTGCGTGTCGAACCATGCACAATGAAGGGTTCCGTAGTTGGGATGAATTAATTTATCAAACAAACTTTCGCAAAGTTTTATTGTTATTACGTCTATGGGCGTTTACTGTCCCTCAAAGTGTTAACATTGTAGTTAAAAAACTTGTTCTCGCATACAGAATGATTGGGTTTTTGCAACTGCACATGTGAGTTGGTCTATTAAAAGTTTTTGAGCCAAGCCGCGGACAGACAGACAGACAGACGGACATGGCGAAACTATAAAGCTTCCTTGTTGACTACGGAACTCTAAAAATGATAGGTTTCCCATAAAAACTTTCATCCCCTATATCCCCCCCCCCCTGCCCCTTAAATTTGTTTTGAGAAAATAATTGCCTATGTTCTTCCCCGGCATGCCATCTATCTCTTTACCAAATTTTATCGAGATCCGTTCACTGAACGGCGTTCAGTGGATCAGGCGTGAAAAGGTAACATACAGAATTACAGACGGACAGACAGACAGAGATACTATCGAATTTATAACTTATATAAGCATCGATTAGTATGGATTATGTGTGCAATTCAAAATGAGCCAAATGTTCGATAATTATGAATTCGGCGAAAGTCATTCTTCTACGGAGACTCTTAACACCGCGATTCAGAAAATGACGTTAAATGAACAACGCCATCTATCGAGCACGAAGTGATACTGTCAAAATATATGGGGAAAACGTTCGATCACTCTGTAAGCTATGTAGAAAATACTGTTTTTAGGGTTCCATGACTGACTTAACCCGACTTGACTTGACTTGACCTGACTTGACCTAACTTGATTTGGATTGAGTTGAGTTATCCTTGAGCAGGTATATTTTATCGCGGCAGGTACATTGGTAGTTGAAAGAAAAGTAGATTACGTACCTTGCTAAAGTGAGTAATTAATGCAGTCCTGTTAATTTAGTAAGCGCATTCGTGCCTTAATTACTCACTTTTTGCTCGATGTTTTTTTTTAACAATTTTTAAGAAATTAACATTTATCACCATTTTTTCATGATTAATTTGTATCATGATTTAAAAGATAGATAGCGCCACCTATGGCACTACTACCAAACAATGGATTTGGAAAACTTGAATTAACCAAACTTTAGATTGGGTAAATCCACAATGTATCGCGTTATGTTTCCGCGCGAAGTATGTGAACATAATCATCATAAAACAACTGTTGTTTTATGATGATTATGATCGTGTGTTACACACGTTCTCACAAACCTACCTGATTTTACGCTAGATATACAATAGATGTCGTTACGTGTATCTACATTACGTACGTAATGAAAATTCCTTCTTGAATACTTTAAACTCTTATATCTTTTGATATTTTGAAGCGATTGCGATGAAACAAAGACTAAATGAAACATCGAGTTACACACAATATTTGAGTGTATACGTTAACCATATTGATTTGGTACTTTTTACGTGATACTGGAACAATCAAACAAACTAACAGAAAAACAGACAAACAGACAAACAGACAAACAGACAAAAATTCCAAAAATGATAGAAATGGCATCTGTTGGTTATTCTTGAACACTCCACCTACTTTTTTTTTTTGTTTTTTCATTGTACAGAAACGCCTCGTCTACAGATTTATTATATGTATAGATTTCTTTATTATTATTATCTTACACTATTTTTTTTATTTATGTATACACACACGCCTTATTGCACTATAATATAAAACTGTTTTACATCCGTCACTTCACACCTCAGGTCCAGTTGAAAACCAGCGTCAGGCACTAGTTGTCTGGCATGCATGCTGAACTGGACCTATTTGGCGCAGCCGCGAGGCACAGTTCCTTCTTTTCTTAGGGTACCTACGCTTTTAAATAGTTTCTATGTTTTTTTTTTATTGTTTCTTTTTTACTTGTAGTTACGTTGTGTTGTGTGCCCTGTCTGTGCTAAATAAATGTATTTTCTTTCTAGTGTTTTTCTTTTGAAGTCGGTTGTTTGTTTTTTGGAAAAAAGTTTTTTTGGTACAACTTACAAACTTGACTGATTTACTGCTTAGGTAAGTAGAGATACAACACATATATAAACTGCTCTATACCCCATTTTAAATAAGATTAGACATTAAAACAAACCCTTTTACAGTCCGTTCAACCGATTTTGACTTCTATACCGTAGGCATAAATAAGGATAGCATTAAAAGCAAAAAAAAATACACAATACCAACTATCTACTGCGGCTGCCATTTGTCATGCCACCAACGCAATAGAATTCAAAATCGGTTGAACGGAATGTAAAAAAGGCTTATCTATACGTCTAATCTTATTTCAAATGGAGTATAGTTATTCCGGTCGGTCCCAGTCGACTTTGAAACGAGTCAGGTGAGATGTGTTTCACTGAGCATTAGGGACGCCGACTCAAGGACTACGAGCATAAGGCCATTGCTATCTATAATTTAATTTCTGAAAGATTGAGATATTTCCATACTTTAGGGGTTCTTCTTTATACATTATTTAAATGATGATAGTAAATGGTTCAAAAAACACTTTTAAACGTATTTTTTTTTATTTTTTTTATTTGTAGACAAGATAGACACGTATTTACACAATTTTAAAAACTTACAGCCTTATAATAATAATATGTACAAGTATATAAAAGTATGTTTAAAACTAGATGTGTGAGAAAACTAGTAGCGTGATGTGAGTTCGGTGTATCCTAACCGACTATTCTGGGAAAGAAGAGCGAAGCAAACTCAGAGGTCAGTGGTCTTTTGAAGAAAGAATTACACAGATTTGAGTGGACCTGTCCAGTCAGTGCACGCATTTGTCAGTAAGTTAGAGTGTAGGACTGTAGAGTTGGATCTCCTCGTTTTTTTTTAGCATAATGGCTTCCTTCTCAACATATTAATACTACTTTTACTAATGGGAATTTCTCCTTTAACGCGCGTTTACATTCTAAATGGATCTTTTTAGGGTTCTGTACCCAAAAGGTAATTTGTGACCCTATTACTAAGGCTCCGCTCTCCGTGATAGTTAGACAGTTGAAATTTTCACAAATGATTTCTGTTGCCGCTATAACAACAAATACCTACAAAAAAAACAGAATAAAATAAATATTTAAGGGGGCTACCATACAACAAAGTTTTTTTTTTCCCGGTTTTATAGATAATGGTACGGACCCCTTTGTGAGCGAGTACGACTCGCACTTGGCGGTTTTTTTTAGTAGGCCAGGGATATAAGGTTTGAACCCTGCACTGAATAGGTACTAACTGTGTTTTTTTTCTTGAATCGTGTTTTTGAACTTAGCTCTTCAAATAATGTTAAAAAATTAAACATTTCCCACACAGGATTTGACATTAGAGATCCTGTACTACGTCAAATGCGCGCTTGCAAATTGAACCAATAATAATTGCACAATGTTGTTTTGATATGAATCACACAAGTTGCACAGTTGCGTCAGATGTGGTGGTGTAACCGAGTCAAGAGATGACAACATAGACCTAAATATGCCGTTATGAAATAAGTAAGCGCTTAGTTTAGCGCTGTAATTATAATTATTATGTTTTGTGATGACGTCACATCTTTCCTCTCGCTTTCCTGAAATCCACAGATAACTATACAGCGTGCCGCTACAATGGCGACATTAATTTAACACCCGTGTATGATTTCGCGTATTCGTTTTATGAAAATATTTGAATTTCATTAAACGTTATTATTTATTTACAATTTTCTAAATTTCCATCCTGGAGCAACCTGTACTTAAAGAACTGTAGCGAAGAGGTCATTTGCCGGGGTCACGGATCATATGTAGGCGAATAAAACGAAAGCCGCGCAATTTCTTAGAAATTATGCCGACAAAAGAGCTTACCGATAGAACGTAAGCCAGCTGGTAGGTAGCTTCATGAATGAATCTTTTACACAGAGTGATCTCAATTTTGGTTATATTTTTATTATTTAGTTTGTTTGAAAATTTAAATTTTTCAATTTACGAATTATTATAATTTTTATGTTTACTGGCCACTAGCCCTACCCGTGTGTTAAATTAATGACGCCATTGTAGCGGAACATTGTATACTAGTCGGAGCTGCAATCTGTGTGTGAGTAACTTACGGTCACGTGTATGAATTTATGTAATAAAATTGATTCACTGTCGTATAACTACAAGTCCAAGATAGAGACAGGAACATGTCTAAATCAAAGCATGAACTTTAGTAACATTTACAAATCTCGGCCTTAAGCTACGGTTTCCTAGAAGAGTGGTGGCCGCTACATAGCGTCCGCAATTTACGGGCGAATGAAGTCACTGAAACGTGGATTATGTAATACGGTGTGTTTTCCTAGAGAGCGTTTTTGATACCGTGAAGTAAAAATAAATGGTATTATTATTATTATTCAATAATAATAATTTATTTCAGGCGACACAGACCCATAGAAAAATACCTTAACCTAAACATACCTACTTACATATTTTATTGATCAAAAACTTGTGTTAAAAAAAAAAATAAGGCGTAAGGCGTATTTTACCTTATTTTTTTGTTTTTTTTTTTCTCTTTGTTCCTCTCAATCAGAGCACCCGCCATCTAATCTCTTCACCATCCTTGGTTGACTGGTAGAGAATGCCTAAGGCATTAAGTCCGCCTTTGTACCTTTTTTGTGTGCGAAAAGTTTAAATAAATAAATAAGTTAGTAGCACTTCACTTAGCACTAGCTAGACTTTGTGCTGTCCTGTGGAACTCGTCCGCGGAAGCGACGGAACACCACGTCCTGCCGGCAATAGTCTTGTCCCATGACGAAGGGCAGATAACAGTTCAAAAACCGCTGCCATCATTTGCATGACAGCCGTCACTGCGGCAGTTCGGGATCTCGCGCACAGACGGCCACGACCACGACCAGCGGTCGCACCGACCAGGGGGCCTACCACCACATCTTACAGCAGTATTATTTTAATATTACTTCAGTGTAGGAAAGAGGTGAAGCTCTACAAGACGTATAGCTCCATCTCTTTCCCCCACGAAGTAAGATTACAATAATACTGCTGTAATCGGTGGTGGTTGGCCCCCAGATAAATTGTAGAAACCAATACGAATCGCGCACTAAGTCGACTAGTTGGCCGTTGCGATCAAGTAAGCTATGTGGCTGTGGCGGCCACCGCCTTAGTCTTAGGAAACCCTAGCTTAAGTCTCTCCGTAGACAGACGCGAGGCGACACGACAGCGCGACGAAACTCTAGTAGAACAATTTCTATGAAAACTTCTTGGAAATTATTAAACTAGAATCGCCACACCACGGTCGCGCCGCGCCTGTCTGCGGGAGCCTTATCCTTTTGTATCCAATAATTACAGACAATTAAAAAGCCATTGTGTCTCGCGTGGATCTACGTTCTGGCACAGTGACGTCTCTGGGTGCGGCAGGTACCTACTTCTTTTTAATCAAACTACAAAAAGCCTAAGTTTTGTAATGATAATGAATGAAACCTAATGACACCTCACACTTGAAGTGTTTGTGCTAACATTATTAAACTTTTTGCTATAATCACAATAAGTAGACTACGATCTTGGACAAAATTACTTTTAATGGAATTCCAATTCAATTGCCAGCATCATGATCATTTTGAATTTCTGTTCTTCTCACATCCAGCGGATTCGTGCGGCCTTCACAATATCATAAGTCCACCTTGTGGGAGGCCTTCCATCGCTACGTATACCTACGACTTCCGATACCGGCGTTTCCCGCCCTTATGCACTGCGTTGAAACTCCAGGGGCGAAAAACAATCGCCGAGTTAAAAAAACCGCCCGTGGGGACGAGGGCTTAATTTCGGAAGTCGGTGGCAAAAAACGAAAATTGAAAGGCAAAGACACCGACTTCCGAAAATAAAGTAATTATTCACTTTTTTTTGGAATTCGGTAGTTTTTTTTTTTTTTGTAATTACTTGACACTTAGCGTACGTATAATACGTAGCGATGGAAGGCCTCCCACAAGGTGGACTTATGATATTGTGAAGGCCGCACGAATCCGCTGGATGTGAGAAGAGCAGAAATTCAAAATAATGATGATGCTTAGCGAAATTCCAACAGTGTAATTTTTTGACGCGCTGAAAGAATCCAACAGAGAGCATCTCTGTTGGATTCCCAATGCTCGGCTCAACACCGTAAGTTCAAAATACACTCCGGGATAAAACATCGTTAGTTTGAACCTGGGCTCACTTAGATAGCTTGAAAGGACAAAAGGCAACAGTATGTCAACTTCTATACGTTTTCATTTAATTCAATACTTTTTCACGTGCCAACATACACTGGGCTCGTCCTTTGTTTGTGTTTACACCATCAGTCACGTTCTACGCGGTATGAGCAGAATTATAAGTAATTAAAAGTAGGTAGGACCTAGTACCTAGAACAGTTTTTGCGCTGTGTGAATTGAATTAGCACAAAAAAGTAAGTGCCTGAGTATACAGGCTGGAAAAAAGACGTTAAGACACGTGAAATATTTCACCCTGTAGGTACATTATATAGACCTAAATATTTTGGCAGCCTTTCCAAGGGGTATCGTGTTACCCAGTAACTGGGTTGTGGACTTCAGATAGGCAGTCGCTCCATATGAAATACTGGTATTACGCTGCATCCCGTTCGACTAGAAGCTGACACCAACATACTTAGGAAAAAGCTAGGCAGAAGATGATGAAATATCTTGTATCAACCAATCTAGGCTTTACAGTCAGCGCTTTTTGATTTGACATAAGAGAGTCCCCGAAAACGGTTTACCACTTCCTAGTGCTTTAGGTGCGAGAAGAAGTGGCGCAACAAACTCCCCAGCAGCACAGCTGTTTGTTCAGTTATAGGAACTTGATTCTATGTATACAATAGTATGCAAAATAATTAACATTCAATCTGCCTAGCCTTTTCCCAACTATATTACTGAATACCAGTATTTTACATGGAGCGACTGCCTATCTGACCTCCACAACCCAGTAACAGAGTAATACGATACCCCTTGGTAAGACTTTTGGGCTTCTGACGACACGTAACGACTGTCGAAGATTCACGAATGACAGCCGGGACCAACTGCTTAATGTGCCTTCCGAGGTACGGAGGAGTTTCGATATGTAAAGATGGTCACCTATCCACACACCAACATTTTTGTGCAACATGTTCAGTGCGGACCCTACAAAATGGTTGCCCCGGATGGTGCTGATCCACGTGTCATGTTCGTGAACGGGCGCCGTCAGTTGAGACTGGTCATCTCTTATTTGCCAGAGCTTATTTTTAATCTTATATTTTAAATTGTTTTTGATTATTTTTTGTTTTACATCGTTTTCACATATAGAAGCAACAAGAATACTGTACAATATTCTTGTTTTGTAATATCTATATCCATTTTTTAAAAGAGTGTCCTTGGAGTTTCTTGCCCGTTCTTCTCCATAGAGATCTACGTTTTGGAATGGGCAACTAGCTTCAACTCTCTGACTAACTGACCGACTCTTTGACAATTCAAACGTGCCTGTAAATGGTTTAATTGAAATAAATGCTTTGAGTTTGAGTTTGATTGATCGACCCGTGCGGTTACGAAATACAAAACATTAAATTAAATTATTTGCCATTATTATGTCCGTTAGCACACGCCAATATGCCAACAAAACAATGCAATAAAAACATTGAACACTACTCAAGCAGGATAAAAAACGTAAACAGAACTGAATAACTAAATAATGTAGGGGTACCAATGTTGTACTAAATAATAATATTTTTAGTAGCTAACGTCTGATATAAAGGCGCTATGTCAAGTAGTTATATTACACTGTACCTCTGGGATTTTTGTTACTGGCATTTTTATGGCTTAAGGGTATATAAGGTATTAATTTGTTTTCTTATGGAATTAATTGGACATGAAATTGATTACTAGATGTTCCATAAAAAACAAATTAATATGTTTTAAGGTTAGGTAAGGTTATGAAGATAATTAATATATCGACAAGAAATTATTGATCACAAGATTTTCCTTAAAGATTTAAGGACTAAAAAACCGTAGTTTTTTTTAATGGAATTTAATTAATTAACTCTAAAAATTACAGTAGATAATTAAAGCTTGAATATCTCCGACAGTCGCTTCTCTTACAAGTTACATTCAGTTCAAAAGCATGCTCTATTTACTCTAACCTAAGTCACAAAGTTATACAAACATGGAGAACTGTTTCAGTTTAATGCAATGCTTTAGTGGAATATCGCCTGACGGGCAACAAAAAACTTTGATAAGCAGACAAGATACACAACTACATAATTCATTATGTTTGTAGGTACTTAGAGAGAATCAGACACACACATTTGATGCAATCGGTACATTAGAAAAAGACAAATGTCAAAGATTTGACCTCAGACGTGGTTTAAAAAACACGCAATTATATTTCTAAATAATTAAATGCCTTAAGTACCACAAAATTTAAAATAATTAACTAAAACAACACAAGTACACCTAAAACTTTAAACATGTGTTACATACAGGTCGACTTGTAATTTGACGTATTTCATCCAGGACGCGATAGGCCCTTGCAACATTTAAGCACCCCAAATTTTTCATTTGAAATTCGTAATTCAATTTAAAAAATCTCTAAACTCAATCTGCCTAGCTTTTTCCCAACTATCTTAGGGTCGGCTTCCAGTCTATCCGGATGCAGCTGAACACCAGTATTTTACATGGAGCGACTGCGCATCAGACCTCCCCAACCCAGTATCTGGATAATACGATACCCCTTGGCAAGACTTGTTTTCAGGCTTTCGGGCTTCTGAAGCCCGTAACGACTGTCAAAGATCCACAAATTACATTCGGGACCAACTACTCAACGTTCTTTGCGAGGCACGGAGGAGTCTCGGTATGTAAAGATGGTCACCCAACCACGGATAAACCCCGGCAATGACGACAACCCCGTGAATACGTTAATAAAGCTTTGTTTTAATTACAAGTCATCCTGTTAATGATCTTTTTCGTTGTGACAGTCCTTAAATCATAAATTCATAACTTAAGAGTTTTTTATTCAACTTATTTAACAGTAGGTAGTTGACAACTTATGCGATTTTATGATGTATGACAAAACAAGTCCAAAATACCCAAATATTTTGGCGAGGTCATGTGAAATAAATATGTATACCTACAGTGTAAAATACGATAGTTGAACAAGGTCATGAGGGCCGAAATAATAATTTAACTAATTTGGATCAGACCACTTATAATGTTTTTCATTTTTAGGACTAAGCTACTCATTTTGAAGGCCATGCTTCTTTACACTCAATAATGATTCTCTGAAAAAATATTATGCTTAGCTCCTTTGAAAATTCCTGTAAATATCAGCGTTCAACGTCCATTTACAAAGAAGTTTATTAAAAACATTTCAATTAAGTATTAAACTTTAACATGTTTTAGGAACTATATTAACCACCGCATAACAATAGTGACCAAGTATTATTATATTTTTAACACCTAAAAAAACAATCTCATTTTTTACATGCTTCCACGAGTTTTATTTGATGTCCTACTTACAATTTTATTTGTACTTATACAAATCGACTTCACCAAAAACGTAATATGCACTGCCTTAAGAACAGTCTCTCTCGGTACAATGACCTCACACGATTGCTATTCCGATCACTTTCATAATACTGCGAAATCGTTTTTTACTTAGACACAATATCTTCACGCACACTGCCCACTGGGGAGAACAGAACCATTATCGACGCCGTTCCATCTTATGTCACTACTTTCTGTGAGCACATTTTTATCCATCTGTGCTTCACTATCCATCAATCTTTCACGACGCATATATTCCCAACCTTGGCCTTTCCGAAGGGACAAGCGTCTCCAGAGAAGGCAGCTCTGTCTCCAAGGTCCATCTGTATTGTGGTCGTAGCCACCTGTTCTTCTCCGTTGCTCCAAATCCATCTGTCGTCGTCATATGCTTTTGTTCTTTCCTCGTGAGCTCTTGGAGTCACTTCGTTATCTTGAGTGGTCTTAGTACTATATTTATTACGAGCATTTGCAGTATTATTAGGTTGATTATTATTACTAGCAGTTCTGTTATTTGTTTTCGCCGAACGATCAATCTTATCTGCGTTTTGTTTGGTAGGAGCATTCAAAGAATTAGTGTGATTATCGGAGTTAATGCTTCTCGTAGTAATATTAGCATTGTCTTCGCTTGAGCCGTCGTGGTCATTATTCCAAGTAGTTTGCTGCTCGTTAATGACCAATGTGCGATTCACGTCATCCAATTGTCTGCTAATTTGCGGCACAGAAACGCTCCCCTGAGTTTTATTTAATTTGTTTGTCCGTTTTCCTTGATTCATATTTGCTTCCATATCCCGTTGCACAACTGGCGATTCATTTGTAGTATCTGGGTTGTAATTGTAACTATCTTTATTAAAGTGTTCGAATCTATTATAAACCTTAGCAGACTCAGTCACAACGACTCTATTCAATGGAACCTGCCTATTCCATTGATAAGGATTCTGGTAACTATACGGCATATCTACTCTTCTGCGGTCACCATGACTGTTAACCACTGCGCCCCGATACACATCACTGATCAGTACACCATCGTATCGCTTTGCATAGTCGTACACTTGCGCTGGACGACGTCCATTGCTGTTTTCATACCCCAAGCCAACTGAATCCAACAGGGGTACACTGGGGCGATAGTTCCCGAAGCTGTCATAGACATCGTACTTGTGCGTTGTGAACGCAGTACTTGTGGTAACGAGAGAGAAGAATAACACTTCCAACATTGTCACTGATTATAATATTCGAGATGTAATTTAACTCAAGGTCTGTGGTACGATGTTTGCGGTTTTTATTGTGACGTGCGTACGCGCCGCGTCTTCACGATCAACTGCAAGATGTAGGTATGTACTGAACGTTTCTGTCAAAAAGTTGATTTGCCTGAAGTAGGGATGGGAGATGTCGATATGGTAAATAAGGATTGCCAAGTGTTGAGTAATATTAATGAATTTTGTCGAATGACATAATTTTCCAACTATGATTTCAATAAAATACATAATAATGAAGACATTAGATGACTATATATTTAAATGAAATGCTGTCGCTGTTATGCGCCTCACTTCACAACGGCTGGACCGATTTGGCAAATTTTTGTTTAAAAACGTTCGTAATAGTCCGAATTAGATTCATTGATAAAGTTGACAGGGCAATGTCTGTCGGGTATAGTAATATTATAAAGAGTAAAGATTTTTGTGTTTCTTTGTTTGAACCGAATAGGCTCCGAAACTACCGAACCGATTTTAACCATTTTCACCAATAGAAAGCTAAGTTATCTTTATCAGGAAGTAACATAGGCTATAATTTATTTTCAAAAAATTAGAGGTCCTTAAGAAAATTGCAATAATGTAACCCAAAGTAGCAAAATCTTGCTTATAAAATTCATTATTTGGCGTGGCCTGTGAAAACTATTGTTGATCCATAAAAATTATGTACTACATAGTACTCATTATTACCTACAAGGAAGTCCGCGAAGGAATATATTTAACTATCATAGTTAAGTCACAATAGCAGCTTTTGAGTTCTATTTAATTAGATCGCCGATAGAAACAAGAGTTGGTTATATTCGTATCGTAGTATTTATTGTTATTAAAATAAATAGTTTTATCTGCAAGGGTATTTATGTAGCAGTAAAATACTTTTAATTCATTCAAATCGGACATTTAATTTCGAAGTTACCACGGTTTTATCACTGCAACACGCGAACCGTTCGACGCCGCCGCGACTTTCCCTACTCTAGAGAGGATGAAATTTGGCACATGGGTAGACCATGACCTGGAATAGGACAATATATGATACTTTTTAACCCTATATTCCCACGGGATCGAGACCTACGCGGGTGAAACCTCGGGGCACAGCTAGTAATTTATATTTTCAAGTATGATTAATTAAACATCTCTAGTTACCATAAATATCACAATTTTAACTTTAATATTCTAAAGACGAACTTTTAAATGATTGTGTGTATTTACTTAACTTTTTATGAATGCATTAATGCCAAATAAGGAAGTACTTATAATTTCAGCATAACCCAGTCCTTACCCAGGCCATGGTCTATCTGTGTACCAAAGTTCATCCAAATCCGTTCGGCCATTTTTGCGTGATTAGTAACAAACATCACATTTATAATATTTGTATTATTTTTATCGTTACACGTAACATGGTGAAGGGTCAGCCCTGCTGTTGACTTGATGATTCGGAGGAAGTAAATAAGATTGATCTCTCGCAATCAACGTCTGACCCGCGACCAGATTATTTTGTTATAAGTCTAATGTAGTCTGTTTGTTAATTATTTTACATTTAAATTGTGTAAACATGGAATGTTTTTTTGTGTTTTTAGGTTAATCAGTCGGTTGTTTAAATTAGTATCGGACAGGAGAATTATGATGATTATCAGTTGATTGTTTAAACCAAGCTTCCCAAGAATGGAATACCTACTGCTGTGTGCTGCTCTCATACTTTAGGATGCTGGTTCCGGAATGTTGTGTGTGTGTGTGTGTGTACACAATGTTCATACAAAATAAATGTCATAATGTGACATGTGTCATTTATGCTACGGTGTACTATAAAAGCAAGGCATAACATTGACATAATTATATACCTATATTATATTCGCTTAAATCTTTCTTTTTCTCGTTGTCATGGTATAAAGTATAAAATGAAATGAAATGAAATGAAATTGTTTATTCTGTAAATAGGATATTGGAATCACTTTTACACGTCATATTATAAAAAAAATATTAAAAATAAGCTAGATGAGGTCGGCGTTTCCTATCTGACTACTCTGAGAAGAAAGGCCGAAACAAACTCAGAGGTCACAGTCTCTTTTAAAGTCCAGACATCATAATCTTGGTCAAGGCATATGAGGACCATGTAAATTCGAGTCTGAAATGGTCTTTTGAGGAAAGAACCACACAGATTTGAGTGGACCTGTCCAGTCAGTGCAAGCATTTGTCAGTAATGGCGGAACTCAACTCAGAACTTAAGGAGCTCAGCGACTCGACGAACAATACCAAAGAAAAGACATTTGGGTAGGCCGCATAAAATTCTCAAATTGCCAGACCATTGATAAAATTAACTGAGAAGGAAAAAAAAATTAAAAAATTCACATAGTCCTCACATTCACAATAATAAAATACTTTACAAAGTAATCATGTCATTTTGTATAGAATATTCAATAATGTCAATTTGTAAATAAAACTGGTTGATATACTTTGATGATTTTCCATATTATTCAAAATGTTACAATGCTTAGCAGAGCGAGCAGCTCAATCCCATGCTTTTTTGTCTTCTAAATAATCTGAAATTTTATAGTACCCTTTTCTACAAAGTTTGGTTTTAATGCAGCTTTTAAATCGTTTAATGGGTAAGTTTCGAATGTCAAAGGGAAGTTTGTTATAAAAGCGTATACATTGACCCATGAACGAGTTGCCTACTCTGTGGAGACGAGTGCGATGTACAGCAAGATTGTGTTTATTCCTGGTATTTAAACTATGAATATCGGACATTTTCTTAAAATTAGATATATTTTTGTGTACATATAATAGGTTTTCAAATATATATTGTGAGGCTACAGTCAGAATATCTATTTCTCTGATTTTTTCTCGAAGGGAATCCCTTGGACCTAGGTTGTAAATGGCTCGAATAGCCCTTTTCTGTAAAACAAAGATAGCATTAATGTCCGCACAGGCTCCCCAGAGAAGAATCCCATAAGACAGAAGACTATGAAAATAACTAAAATAAACAATTCTGGCTGTATCTACGTCAGTTATCTGTCTAATTTTTTTAACGGCGTAGGCGGCCGAACTAATAGTATGCAACTCTTGAATAAAATGGATTTATATCGAGGGCCATGAATCACTCGCGTCGCTCAGGATACTAACACTTGAATCACTCGCTATACTCGTGATTAAATCATCAAATCAAATCAAATCAAACGTTTATTTGCTAGAATTACATTGTTTTGATACAGGTGAGATCTTATAACCTAAGTGTAATTGTATTCTGCCTGCAAGCAGGCGTGCAAATTTTTTATAAAGTTTACTTAAATTCTTATTTTATTACTATTATATATATATATATATATTATTATTCTTTTATTTATTTTCTTTCTTATTTATTTACATTTTTAAATATTTTTATTAAAAAAAAAACATGAGGAAAATCATTTAAAAATATAAAAAATAGAAATCCGCCGGTGTCGGGAGCAGGGTCCAAGCTACCGGTGGTTAGGGCTGCAGAGACAGGAACCTCCTCACAATGCGAGCCGCCTTCTGAATCAGGCCCTTGATCCAACCGCCTAACGAGAGCCTCGAGAGATGTTGGTCGAGGCTTTCGGCTATCAGGCCATTGGCCGTTACGACAATCGGCACAATGATAGCCGAGCTCACATTCCACATGTCGACAACCTCGTGTGCTAAGTCGAGATATTTTATTTGTTTATCTTTCTCGACTTTCACGAGGTTCACGTCATGTGGGATGGTAACATCGACTATCATTGCGCGGCGCGCTAATCGGTCTATCACTACTATATCAGGTTTATTGGCAACAATAGCCCTGTCAGTAATGATAGACCGATCCCAATACAACGTGACATGGTCATTTTCGAGAACTGGGTCGGGCACATACTTGTAGTACGGTACCTCAGAGCCCACAAGTTTATATATATTATTATTATTACCATGCATTTATTCACTGTTTAATTTATATTGTTAATAATTCATATAATCCTATGTATTAATTTTCAATTTTATGTTCCATATTCCTTAATACTATAAAAACAACACTTTAGAAGCCATTCTGTCAATTTTGTCTTAAACACATTACCCTGTAAGAATTTTAGTTTGTTTGGTAAGTTATTATATATTAAAACACACATATTAAATACATTTTTCTTATAGATATCTTTATGACAGGGTGGTTGATACAGTAGGTTGCGAAACTTAGCTCTTTTTTGTCTAGTTAGGACTTCACTGCGTTGTTTAAAGTAGTGCATATTTGTTTTTGTGAATATGCAGATATCTTTTATATACATGCAAGGTGTTGGAAGAATTTTACATTTTTTAAATAAAGGTTTACAATTATCTAGGAACCAAGCCTTGTTAATAACCCGGATGCATTGAATGATGCATTTTTGAATTTTGAAATCTCTGTCGGTATCGATCGAGTTGCCCCATTATTAATCCATAGCTAGGTACAGATGACACATAGCCATGGTAAGCCGATAGAGCAGCTTCTACAGAAACATTTTGTCTTAATTTTTTTAATGCAAACACAAACCTATCAAATTTTTGACAAATTGACTGAAATGAAATGAAATGAAATGAAATGAAATGAAATTGTTTATTCTGTAAATAGGATATCAGAATCACTTTTACACGTCATATTAAAAAAAAAAAAAATAAGCACGATGAGGTCGGCGTTTCCTATCTGACTACTCTGAGAAGAAAGGCCGAAACAAACTCAGAGGTCGCAGTCTCTTTTAAGGTCCAGACATAATCTTGGTCAGGCCATATGAGGACCATGTAGATTAGAGTCTGAAATGGTCTTTTGAGGAAAGAACCACACAGATTTGAGTGGACCTGTCCAGTCAGTGCAAGCATTTGTCAGTAACCGAGGAGCTCAACTCAGAGCTTAAGGAGCTCAACGACTCGACGAACAATACCAAAGAAAGGACATTTGGGTAGGCCGCTAAAAGTACTCAAACTGCCAGATTAAAACTAAAGAAAGAGAGAAAAGAGATAATAAATATGATCCACATAGTCCTCACATTCACAATAATTAAAATAAAATAATACTTTACAAAGTAATAATGTCATTTTGTATAAAATATTTAACAATGTCAATTTGTAGGTTTATAAAACTGGTATATTGTAATGATTTTAGATAATAATTAAAATGTCAAGTTCTAAGGTTTTAGCAGAGCGAGCAGCTCAATCCCATGCTTTTTTGTCTTCTAAATAATCCGCAATTTTATAGTACCCTTTTTTACAAAGTTTGGTTTTAATACAGCCTTTAAATCGTTTAATGGGTAAATTTCTAATATCAATGGGAAGTTTGTTGTAAAAGCGTATACATTGACCCATGACTCTATATGACTTTTCCAGTTTAGATATTTATCTACATTAAGTCCTAAAAATTTTAACTCATCTACTTGTTCTACTTTTTTATCTTTAAAAAGAATATCTAAAGTTATTTTTTTTGTATTGTAGGAGTTAAATTCGATTAATTTTGTTTTACTAATGTTTATGTTCAAATTATTATTTTCCATACAGCTGTACTATATCTGATAGGGCATTTTCGTTAACTGATTTATAAGCGTTTTTATCCTGACATTTGATAATAATTGTAGTGTCATCTGCAAAAAGAATACATTTTTGCAAAGTGGCTTCCGGAAGATCGTTTATATAGAGCAAGAAAAGTATAGGGCCTAGAATGCTGCCCTGAGGCACATCATTTTTATTTATTATTGCAATAGATTTAAATTTGTCTTTGAAATATATTCTGCTGCCTTTTTTTACAACCCTGGATATCTCTGTACACTGTTTCCTGTTACGTAGATAGCTAGATATCCATTCATATGCTTTTCCCCTTATGCCATAAAAGTCTAACTTGTGTAAAATTACTTGTGTAAAATTTTAGAGTGATTTACAAAGTAATAATAATAATAATAACTCGTCGTTCATGGTTCAGTTTGCAAACATTTAGGTACCTATTTTCTGAAACATTTAGGATCAAAATTGTACAATATCTCACACAACACAATGTGCTACACAGATTAGTTAACAACATGTAGGGATTTTTATCATATTTTCCAACTGAGATTATTACGACGTCGTTGTTAGGTATATTGTGTAGTACATTATCTGGATTACGTAGGATCTCGGACGATGAAGCATATGGTTGAACTCTTCCCTCGATGTTGTACTTGTCATTCCATTTTCCAGCCTTAGCGTGTAATAATCGTGCGGCTAAACCTCTTACTTTTTCGTCTCCGATGATATAAATATTTCTTTCTCTTTTGAGTTTTGATTGGTTTGAGTATTCTAAATGTACAGGTCGTTCTTTGGTATGGAAGTCTATCGATTTTTTTACGGTCTTCTCATAATTAATTTTCTGTGTTTTTCCTTGCTGATTTTGACTCTGCGCCTCGTTCTGTGTTTGTGAGCATTGAAAGTTTGGACTGATTAGTTGCTCTGAGAAATTTAGTTTCAATGGATTTCCTATCCTTCTGAGATGTTCTCTTAGGTGTCGACTTACAGATGTCTTTCACCTGATTAATTTGATTGCCATAAACCGATAATTGTTTTTTCAGAGAACAATTCTCTGATAATAGATTCGTTATTTCTATTTCTAATTTCTCTGCTAGTGCAGAAACTTTCTTTTTCAATTCTTCTATTAAATCAAAGTTGTCGGATCTAATATTTGGGCAGCTTCTATATAGTTGCGGATCTTTTTTCAAAGTATGGGACAACACTTCTTTATCTTCATCCAATGGCAAAGACTCGAAAGAATTTTCGGTAGATATATTTGCCTCGAATTCTTTATATATTTTTGTATGATCTGCGTGTACTGGATTGTTCAGTATTCGCGAGTACGAAGAGAGTATAATAGACGAGTTTAGTTTTTTCCTAATATTAGAAATAGGTAGATCACTATTTGAGTCTGTTTTATTTTTAATGCACATTTGCATCTCCATTTCTTTTTTGCTTCGACGTCCTGTAAGCGATATGTTGCTTCTGGATAGCCCACACAATCAAACTCGTATCTTTTTTTGCATATTGAACATAGAGCAGTGCTTTTTATGTTAACATATTTTTTACAAATATTACAAGTGATTTGTGTTGACGTCTTGCGTTCACAGCTTGGTTTTTTTAAAACTGGATTACATTATTGAAATTATTTAAATTCTCAAAATGAACAGTAGGTTTTGGTTGGTCTCGAACTCGCGACACATGCAACCGGTATCGTAACCACCAGGCCACTTCGACTATACGATGGTAGAGCCAAATTGGTATTCTCAATGTACGTGTAGCCAACGCTCGACGCGCCGTTATTATAGGTTTTGAATTTATTTACTGCAACCCTCACAAAGTATTAAATTACGTTATTACGTTCACTTTTATAAAACTATTAATTATTCATTTATTATTGTTATTTTATACAATTGTTATAACACTTTGTTTGCACTGAATACTAGTTTTTGCTAGGTAAAATATTGTTTACTTTTGAAGACTTTCCACTGTAGAAACGTTTGTACACTGTTTGCTAATTATTGTTTTATCTACACTTTTCTTGTAAACAACTCTTGGATAACATTAGTAGGTACTTGTTTATTGGGATATTTTATTAACACCTTTCGGTAATTTGTGACTTAAAATGTGAGTATAAAAATATAATTTTTTTAAACTATTACCACACACAGAACTGATGTTGACGCCGTGATGTCGTCACGACACATGAATCACTCCCTACGGTCGTGATTCAGTCGTTAGAATCCTTCACTTGCTCGTGATTCATCTTTGGCCCTCGCTTTAAATCCCGCCTTTATTCACTAATTGCATAATATACTATTTTATTTCGATTAAGTCATAGAATCAGCATTTTCAAAGGTCAAAACAGGGAAGGGCAAAAATGTCAAAAATGCGGATGCACTTTTTAGGCAATGCGTAAAGCGTTGCGATAATTCATAGCCTTATGAACACGTAAAATGCGTCCATTCAAAGTATAGCTTTAGTTTTTTTTTTACATACTTACTTACTTATAATATAATACCTTACTTAATTTAAAATAAACTTAAATATAGTAAAGAAATCTCGAAGTTTTATCAAGTCGTGAAAACTTTACGGAGCAAGGGTGCATCCATAGATATCCGTCGCTAGTATTACCTGTAGGTATATTATTGACATGTACACAAGTTTGCGTAAAAGCCACACTGCTTTGCGTTCTGCGCAGTTCCCAAACTTCCCAATCTAGTCCTCATTGACTTCCAGATGTCACACATTTGTATGGACCGCATACAAATATAAATAGAATACTTAACATTCTCCCCACGTTCACAATGATTGTGTGTTATGCCGTAATATCCGGGATCCCATAGTTTTTCCAACAAATATTTGATATTGCTATCATGTAGGTACTGGTCTGGTGGTTCTACTTCCTGCATTTATTTTTTGTGATTATAGTGTTATGAAAAGATCGAGAACGATATTAAAAATGTCATTATTTGTAGAAAACAGTACAGTGGCACGAAATCTTCATATTAAATATTATTACTATTTTACGTTTGAAGATCTGTAGTGATTGTTTCCTATTAATTAAAATTATAACAACATTATATTATTTAACACAACATAAAATTAACTTAATGTCCAGTTATGTTTCCTCACGAAATCAGTAATGTCCAAGAACAACTCCGAAAGTACATATGAATTGAAACAGTCACATTGGTACTTGCAGGATCTTTTCACTCTATTACAATCATTTAACAAAATTATCAATGTTATAAGGTAAAATTCCGAGTAATTACCAACTTAGTCATGTAGGTATTTATTAAGTCACTTGTATAAGCTGACATAGGTACTCATTAGGTAAAACCATATTCAGCGTAATTACACAGATACCCGAAGTACCAATCCGCAACTACGACATAACTACCGGTCATAGGGAAACAAGCCAAAATATTGCTCCTGCACAAATCCTATATTAACTGAAGACACTTTAGTGAAGCTCATTGTCAAAGGGAAAGCGCGGCCGTGGTCACATACTACCGACATCAATGACTAGGAATTCAGTTAACTGATTTACAGTCATTTCACAATGGAAGCAATCACTGTTATAATACTGGCACTCCTGGAAATCGTCGGAGGCAGAAATATCCTACTTTCGAAAGAAGAAGATCTGCAAATGGTTAACCAAGAGCTGTCCAGACATCCCGCTCTGAGTGTTCAACCAGGAGAACAGTTGGCAACGGTCGATGTGCATTATCCCCGACAACAATCAAATGATAACTTTATAGATAACAAGATTTTGGAGTTAATATTCAAGGGCTTAGATAATCTAACTGCAATCAATGAAGCACTCGTTAAACATGATAGCAAGACCGCAGAAGCTAAAGCAAATGACGTGTCTTCAGTGAAAGTGAGTGAAGATGACAACACGGTGTTCGAAGACAGGGCGCTTGCTGGTGATTACTGCGTTAATGGAACCCAAAGGGTCGGAAACTCTTGCTGGCCTGTTGTATGATTAGTTTCAATACTGTATTTATTTTCTTTTCTAAAGATATTTTGATGAAGCCTAGAGTGCAGTACCTAGTGAGAAGCAGTAATATCCTAGTGGTGTGACTATCGGACTTCCAAGTCATAGGTCTCGCGTTCGAACCTAAGCCACCTCTGACTTTTCGGATTAATTTGCGTATTGTATAATTATCACTTGCTGCAAAAACTTTGAAGAAAATGAAGGGAAACATCGTGAGGAAACGCATGCCTGAGAGATATTTCTCGAGGTCATGGGAAGCCGGGTCAGAGGCACATGGGTGGTTTTAAACTCTGACACCAAGTTAATCACTAACCACACGAAAAAGAAAGAAGAAGATGTACCTTTATTTGAGAAAGCTTATGCCATGGGCGGCCAAGACGCGGGATGTCAACCTGCGGGACGCGGAGCTGGCTCAGATTATGAACAAAAGTATATTTTTATATGACATAAAACTGCCAAAAAAGTATTCCATCATGCGTTATTCATATGATATTCCATTACAATGGTATCTCAGTTTATCGACTGTCGTTACTATTTCTTCTATGTTTGTATTCAAGCACAATTTAGGAAGACAGGTCGATAAAAAAAAATGAAAACATGCTCCACTAATGATTTCGCTATTTGGCAACACATATGTGTGTGAAAAGCTATTTAGTAGGATGAATCACAAGTGAGAACACGAAGTACCGTTGTTCATTTAGAAAACTGTTTGCATAGCAATAACCTCGTTAACCAAATAACAAAGTCGACACTAACATCGATGAGCTTAGTTCGGCCAAACGAAGTCAGACGTCCCACTAATCTTGTTTTTTGTTATTGTCTATAACTGTCTTTATGTGTCTTTATCTGTTTTGTGCTACCAATAAATATGTGTGTTAGAATTACGTTTATTTTCTTTAAAAAAATTACTAAGTTCGTTATTATTTCTCAATTAGGTATTGCCTTGATGAAAGACAAAAATGGTAGATAGTGCTCGACGGGAAATTTTCTATGCAAAAGAAGATGACCAGTTCCTGCCTACGAATTCGGGAACTTGTGCAGGATTACAGTATAAACACTAAGATTTAAAAATACAGATCTAATTTATCATGGTTAAATTATTCCGAATAAAGCCCAGGGTAAAATATCTGCAAAAACAGTATTTTAATTGCTTCCGCTTTTCTGTTAGAGTGCGTTTCATCAAATAGTTCCTGTGCCATATTGTTGGCTCCACTATAGGTAGTACTCCAGTAGGACGGACATTTGTACGTTACGGCGCTACCTAATAGCCGTAATGCCGTAAACACTCATGTGATACTATTATCACAATTCGTGTTTTAATACCCCTTATTATATAACAGTTGCATAAATAACTATTTTAACTATGTTTGATTAATAATAACGTAACATAACATCACGCCTGTAATCCCCGAAGGTTTAGGCTGACGTGTACTTTCCTAAAATATACCTTCATTTCGCTAGTTAGTTATGTTTAAGTTCCGTGTAATACGGTTCTAGCCTTTGCCATCAACCGGGCACAAATCCGAACTCCGGGCTGCTACTGAGAAATACCAGATGGATAATCCCAATAACACTTTCCCCGACCCGAGAATCGTACCCTGGACGTCATGCTCAGCTGTAGCGCTTGCGACCACTAGATCAATGAGGCAGTCAAATGATTTCGATTTTATCAAACATTAAAATCGAAATCATTTGACTGCCTCATTGATCGGTGTGAAAAATAAATCAATTATCATTTATCGATCTCAGATCACCGTTCCCCATCCCTACTTACACATCCGATCTTAGCGTCACGTCAGGTTTCATCCACGTTTTGTTTACGCGTTCGTTGGGTACAGTGCGATTATTGTGTTCTATTTCTAACGACCAGTGATATTATTTACGGACTGATATCTTCAAAACCCGATTGCCATTGCTATTTATAAGTAATTATCTACGGCGCAAATTCAAAATTCATTTATTAGTGTGATTTTTGGTACATTTTACAATGAGATCTTAATAATAAATAATTTGTTCCTCAAAAATCTACCTTAAAGGTGTACACTTTTTCTATTAATTATTATAAAAAAGAATAGTCAACATATTAAAATAAAATAATTACAATGAAACACAACATAACTTAAGACAGAAAAAAAAAAAACATTAACAATTGAGTTTAAATACTGAATGGAATTATTGATGTCAAATTGTTGTTGATTTGTCAAAAAAAAAAAAATATATCAATGTCAAATATCTTACATTTTATCAATAAGGAATTCGTCAATAGTATAGTAACATTTTACCAATAATAAATGTCTTAATTTGTTTTTAAATTGAATAATATTTAAGTCCTTTATTTCATTTGGTAATTTATTAAATATTTTTGGGGCCATTCAAAGTATGCTTTTGTGCATCAAGGCGGTCTTTGATGGCCGAACGCATAAATCATGTCTAATCATTTTATAGCGATGTTCAGATGCTTTTCTGAATAGATGCATGTTCTTTTTAACAAATAAAGCAGTCTCAAATATGTACAAGCAAGGTAAAGTCATTATTTTTAATAATACAAAATAGGGTTTGCAGCTATCAGTTATTTTTATACCGGTAATAGCTCTAATGCATCTTTTTTGCGATTTGAACACTGTCTCCCTATTGCTGGAGTTACCCCAGAAAATGACTCCATAGCGTAGTATAGAGTCGACATATCCATAGTATGCAGTGACTGCTGCTGCTTGATTGACTACTTTCTTGAGTTTATACAAGGCAAAAGCAAACTTACTATTTTTTTTTATTAATATTGAAGTATGTTGCTTCCAATTTAGTTGATTGTCGATTGTTAAGCCTAAAAATGTTGTATTTGCAACTTCTTCAATTTATTCACTATTAAAGCTTACATTTAGTTCATGCTTAGAATTAGCTACTCTTTGATGAAAATTCATAATTTTTGTTTTCTTCAAATTTATAATTAAATTGTTATGTTCTAGCCAGTCAACGGCTTGTTGTAATGCATTGATTATGTCAGCTTCTAAGTCTTTATTATTTTTGTCAAGTTTAACAATGATAGTACTGTCGTCGGCAAACAAAGTCATGGAATAGGGTATATTCTGGGCAAAGTCATTTATATATATAAGAAACCTACCCTATCTACCCAACCTTCCTACCGACCTACCCTACCTACCTACTTACACCTACCTCCCTACACCTACCAACATATCTACCTACCCAACCAACTTACCCTACCTACCTACCCTACCTACCTAACCGACCTACCCTACCTACCTACCTACATACACACCTACATAGATACCTACCTGCCTACCTACATACATACCTACCTACCTATCTACCGAGATATTATCAAAAAAGCCATTGTATACTGAATGTATGAGCCGGTATTTTTTGGAGCTATACTTACATTTTTAAACTCATGATATCTTTCGAATAGAATATCCGAATTGAATAATTCAAATAGTTATATAAAGGTATTTAAGCAGTCTTAAATGTTTTGATAAGCATTAATACCAAGATACAAATAAAGAGCCTTTTCTAGCGGCGTCATTTCAATTAAATTTTGAAAATAAAAGAACACTTATTGTGGTATAACTATAATAGTTAGACATATGCTGTCGCGACACTTTTTGTAAATAATGATTGTTCTGCAGAGTCGTAGTAAATCTTTCCTCTTTATAATATTAGTGTAGAAGTGTAGATGTAGATTAATCTGTTTTGCTCTACGATTCTGTTAAATGGATATTATGATGAGGTGCCTAAACTGTGGCCTATCCGTAAGGCGGGTTCAAAAGCGTATTATATCAATGCTAACCTTACTGCAAGCTAGACTTGCCCGGTTGTTGAATAATCAGGTATACACCTATACTACATAGAAATAATAGGTACTATTTAGCATTCTATAAAATCTGACACAGCAGCGGTTCGATTACATGTGCCAGCAAAACCTAATAAAGCAGGGTTCATTTGGGAAAAGGGTGGCAACGCATCAGCAGTAACCCTGGTGTTGTGGATGTCTATGGGTGGTGGTGATTGCCTAATTCCCGTCACTAAAAACGTTCAAATTCAAGTCGCAATCCCATCTCAGCGACAATCAATGTCAAAAACTTGTCTTAAACTCGATAACCACAACGCCTAGCGCCATCTCATATCGAAAAGCAAAGTTATTTAGTGAATACTTATCTTTATTATTCTCAATTTCCAGGTCTTTTAGACTCGTGAAACTTTTTTATCACAAAGTAAACTGTAGAATACAACAATTGCAAAAATAAAACAATATTTGCTGCACATTAATTTCGACACCTAAGCAGGCGCCCAAACTCCTGGTCACTCCTGGCTTATGCTATCCTTATGTAGTGGAACGAAAAAGGCTGTGCATAAATTAATAGACGATGATAAAATGTATCATCTACTGACATTCAAAAGACTTCTAATTTCTAATTTATTTGGGACGAATAAACCAATGTTATTGTGTCAAAGACACAGTAATTTTGCACTGCATCTAGTTTGGGAATAAGTTAATAAATAGAAAACATTTTTAATTTTTATAATAATAGTAATTCAGGAATTATTATTTTAAGTCAATTTTACGAAACAAAACTTGTTGCTTAATTTTATTCGAGCATGTTATCTTATGACAACATAAATAAAATTGAATTAGATGCGCGAGAATTTGTGACCACAATTCGGTCAGGAGGATAATATTATTAGTACAGGAAAAAATATCACTATAATGTACACACAAGCTTTTATTACAAAGTAAAATAATATTGAAAATATTAGTAAAGTCATAGTACCTATAAATAATAATTGTTTTAAGCATAATTATGCTTTTTACAAAACGAAGTTAATTTATCGAAATCGTAGAAAAAGTGAGTTTACACCTGATCAATGCTTCGGCTGATCAAAGTCATCGTCAGCAATGTTTCTATGAAAATTACTGTCGTCGCGGATGCGGGGCTACTTCGGTTAAGTGCCACCGCTGGGATTATGATCTGTCGGTGGCAGCCCTTCTATAAATTCACTCGCATCCAAGTATACCGTGTTCGTAGGTTTATAACTGCATTTTCCATCTCTCAGTTTTTCATAATACTGTCTTGCATGTTCAGGTGGTCCCACTTGTTTTACTTTTGTCGTTTCTCCGTCTGTCGCTTCCTCAGGTTTAACAATGCCTTCTAAATGCTTCTTCTCATCTCTCATCTTATCGCTCATCTCATCTGGAACAATACCGTCTCTTAACTTATATTCATATCTTTCCTTCGCTCCTGTCGTCACTAGGATTGTCAAGATAACTATGGTGGTCACTTGCATAGTGAGAGACTAAAAAATTAACTGGGTTTCTGGTCACGACAACTGATTCGGTCACCGTCACTCTTCTAGTGTGTACCTCATAACATTGACACGGGTTTATATACGGTTTCTAATCAGCTATTTTAAGCTTATATGTGGTTCATTAAGTCGTTGCTTTATTGGATTCTTAAAATGTTTTTCCTTCCTTTACCGTTCCTTTTGAATTTGAAAACAATGATTTCAGTATCAAATATGTATTATAAAATAAATAAATTATATACAAACTTTGTTAGAAGCGGCGGACCGGTGGTTTGCACTTGCATTTACCGTCTTTCACTTTTCTACAAAGACACTTGTCTGCAGACGGTGCCATTCGCTTTACCTTTGCCGTTCCCCTATCTATCGCAGCCAACGGTTCTGCGATTTTTTCTAAAACTTCCATTTTCTGGACTGCTTTCAAATTGTCCAAAGGTACAACATCGTTTTTTAGATTTTCAAATAATTGGGGCTCCAATGTTTGAGGTGCGCGATTCTGAAATGGCTCATCATCTGCCAAGAGTCCGTCTATCAACTTATATTTGGGGCTGTGCTTCGCTCCAACAGTCACAAGTAGAGACAGGATCACGATAGCAGCTAATTCCATGATAGATGTGTTTGAGTTTCTGGTCACGAGAACTGATTCGGTCACTGTCCCACTGCAATTATTGATCACATGATGACATTGGTCGGGTTTATATACGATTCCATGTGCTATTTTAAGCTTAGATATTTGTAATATATGTGGTTAAATTAAATCGTTGCTATTCGTGAACTAGGTCGAGTATTTGTCGGTTTTGAATTTGTTTTTCCTTCCGTTGTTTCCAATGACTTTGAACTACACACACATTGTTTTGACATCCATATAGGCGGTCGATTCTGTAACAAATGCTTCGTAGTTCATTTTCCGCTACAAAATCGTCAAAAATATATGAATCGTCCAGGCGCCGCTCAGTCCGCCGTTGTGCTGCCGCTCGCTATCCGTACCAAACACAGGGCACTATACGGGTACCAAATATACTCTGTGGTCCTCTGAGTAGTGGCATCTCAATCAGTCGCCCGTTCTTGTGCAAGCCGCGCGGCGCCGGGCTGCCGCGAACCGCTCGGCAAATACCGCTCGTGTTGCCGCGGCATGCGGCGCCTCCTGGCGTGCTTCATTAATTTTTGTATATTTGTTTCACCGCTCGCCGCCCCGCGCTAAGCTACCGCTGGCTAGGCCGTTGTCGGCCTACCTACTGCTGTGCCATCAGGGAAATATGAAATTACGTATTTTCTTTCTTAATTTTCTTTAAATTGGTAATATCATACTGACATAAGGGCAGAAAATAATGAAAATATTGTTAAATACTGTTTGTCAGGTGAGAGAGCACAATTTATTGAAACATTACAAATGAGGAAATAATTGAACAAAACTTTGAATACACAAGTACACTATGATTTGCCACTTATTATGTAGGTATCGTGTGAGGCGCCTTTTATTTTTTTTATTTTACCTACATATTATAATATTTATTAATCTATGTTTAATATGAAAATTCCTCTTTATTAAAAAATTACATACAATTTAATTTAGTGGTATTAGTTATAGCAAATGAGGAAAAACTGAACTGCACAATTGTAAATTTAGTTAAATACTAGCCAACAATATTTTACTAATCAACAAAATTGAACTACTTACATACATACCTACTCACATTAGTAACAAAAATATAACAAAGTACTGTTGTCACATCTTCAAATGAAGCTAAACTTGAGTATATTTTTAGACAGCATTTAGTCAGACGTCACAACACAATGTGCCAGCAACTGTTTTTTCTAGAATTTTGAGCAACTTTTAAAACAAATTACAAAAGACGGGAAAATGGCACTTAAGTAGTTATAATACGGTTTTCAATGTCTTTAATGCTCCTTCCAACACTGGTCCCCGACTCTAATTGTCCCTGGAGCACAGCCAGCCTTCATAGCAGCTCTGTCTTCTAATAGCCCTTCTTCAGTCTTCTTATTATTCTGTCCTTCAATTGCTTCCACAGGTCTTAAAGCGCTATCCATTTCTTGTTCCTGGTTGCTTTTGCTCACTTTTTGGTTATTCATGTTGATGTCAGTGTCCAAGTTCACAACACTGTAAACGTGATATTCAACTTCGTCAGCGTTTTTGTTCAAATGTAGTCCAGGATCTTCTGCGTAGACCTCGTTTTCTACCAGTTCCCCAGTGGGGAATATTGTGGCGAGATGAGTATTCCTATAGCTCGGTAGGTCGTCAAATACCGGCAGTCCCGATGGTTGGTCCATATGAACGGGAATGTTCCTGGCTCCTACAGAACTGAGGAGTATCAGGACTAGACCACTGATCACTTCCATTGTTAAGGGACTGTAAATCAGATAACTGAATTTCTAGTCACAATAACTTATTATGGAGGGAAGCGACCGCGCTCACTGCCAACCTGGGACTGTTTACCTTAACGCTAGGAACGTGGCTTTTATATAATGCTCCAGTATTACTAAATAGGTTTATCTTCCTCTATAATTGACGTAATATTTCTGTGAAATATCAAATAGTTCATGTATACCTAATGAGGATTTCCCGGCGGGTTCACCCGCGTGGAATATGAACTATTTGAATTGTTACTTCCCTTTCTATTACCTGTTCATATTCATAGCTAGTTTATTTTCATTACTTACGTCATATTAATTTTGTTGTCATCCCATCTATTCGAAAAGGACGACTTGGTTCGCCTTTAAGTGCACCGAAAGGTGCTGTTTTCTATAAGAAACTTTTAGCGGGCAGTAATGAGTTTTTAATCCTCTTTATAAGTGCGCCGCAGTTATCTTTCCCGCGCACTTTTTGAATTTGGAACGTCTTAAACGTTTAGCGGGCAGTAATAAGTTTTTAATCCTCTTCGCGCAAAAAGTGCGCGGCAAAGATAATTGCGGCGCACTTATAGCGCCGCAATTATCTTTGCCGCGCACTTTTTGAATTTGGAACATCTTAGTGCTCAGTTTTCATAATTGCGAAAATGTCTCAAATGTAAATATAAGTTTGTAGTTGTTATAATATTAGATACTATTTAATTTCAACTTAGTTGTTACTCTATGTCTTATTAAATACTAATATTACAATAAAATATGAGGCGCCTTTTATTTTCTCATAGTGGGTGATGAAAAGTAGAGTGTATCTCTCGGGCGCAAAATATATTTTTGGCTCGAGCGGCTTACTTTGAATCCCTCACTTCGCTCTGGATTCAAAAAAGCGCCCTCGCCGTAAAAATATTATTTTGCTCCCTTATGATACAATCTACTATTTGTTTGATTTTATTTTCGTTTGTCGGATCTCACGCAGACGGCAATGTATAATTTAAGTTTTTTTTTTATGTTAGCCTACACTGTCCCACTGCTGACCAAAGGCCTCCCCCAAATCTTAGATTAGTTAAATTATTTTATTTTATGTAACCTTTTATGCAATAATCACTATGTACTATCCATAACTCTGAAAATTTCACAATTCCGGCCTAACATACAGGCTAGGCAAGTTTAACGTATGTATCTGTATGTGCCGATTTAATTTATTTTTCTTTAAATACTTAACGAAAATTAAATTAAATCGGCACATACAGATGCTGAAACAAATGTTATTAATATTTAAAGGACAATTATAGAAATCTAAGTACATCAACTAATGGTTTAGGTATATATTTTTGTGATGTACAGTCACGGACTTTAATTCAAACTTTTCGTTTTACAGTTTCATACATTCACGAGATTACACGATTAAACACGAACTCTAACCGCACGTTCGTAAACAAGATGACAAATGAATTACTTATAATCGGAAATAGTCTTATGACTAATAAGTTCTCAATGAAAAAATAAAAACAAAATGTTGCATTAAGGTTATTCAATCTATTTGATACTGACCTCCTTTGAATCAGAGCTCATTAACTCGATTATTCTGAAAACATATCTGAAGATAGTGGCAGTTGAAATGTCGATGTCAGAGACGTTAATTTCGAAGTTGTCGAAATGACTATTAACATTTCTCCGTTCGCTAACGTTACTATCGCTACGCTTGAACAATCGTTGCTAGGTTACTGTTGCTAGACCTGCAATTGGTTGACTTTAGGTAGTCACTCTCCTGTCAAGTTTGTAGTTCTGGCTCTCAGGTTAGCCAACCGGTAGTTATTAAATATAATTGTCTTCTGCTAATACGAAGACATTATGACTTTCCGTGTCGGGAACCGAATAAACCCGATTTGCATTACACGGCTAAAATACGAACAGTCCCAGGTGGCTTATCAATTAAAGTCCGTGACTGTACAATAAAGAATATATTAATAAATAAAAGCTATAGTTTCATTTTGAGCTAAGCTAAGCCAACACTTAATGGCCTCATGTCATCTTCTTGGTACGATACGTAAGATACGTCACGCATAATGATGATTTACGAATTAATAACCCAACAGTAATAAATGTATGGAATGCCGCGGGGAGCTAGTCTAGGTCCGTATCTGCGAAGGCTAATTTAAGCTCCCTTAACGCAACTGTTACATCGTATTGTATAGCGTCATCCACTAGACTACGCCTCCATCTATTGGTATGTATCCCTTAATTAAATAGTGCGCATTTTGTTTACCGGTCCAAGGGTTATCAGTTTTCTCATACGTAACCTATTATAAGTTCCTCATACACCTATGGCGTGCGCATTCCTGTAACCCTATTCATCGTTACTTCCCCTTGCTCAGTAAACAATTCATTTACCTGTAGGATGTGTTATATCTCGCTCCAATCTAAAAGTAATTTGCTAAGCTTTTATAGCGGCCCCCTCCCTCCCTCCGCCCGTGACTGCTCGCGGCGGGGCATGTAAAAAGTTAAACGCAACGTAATCCGTAAGAATAAAAAGTGAATTTCATTTTGAAGTTAAAAGAAACAGTGTTATGTGATGTTTTTTCTTTCTTTTGCTAAGATTTTGGTAAGCAAGTCTCATTTTCTAAGTACCAAGCATTCAGGCTAGAAGTACTGAAAACGTTTGTGTTCTTTCTACATACGACGCTGTTTGTTGTCAGCTGCATTCCACAAAAAGGGATTTATCATAAAGTGCGTCAACGGAAGCAGTTCTAGAGAATACCACAAATAACAATAAGGATGCATACTAGCCATCCTCATCATGGTGCATCTGCAGCCTTATATAGACCGCAATACTTGATAGAGGGCTTGCGTCACCTGCGTAGCACTCACAACTGGCGTCTATGATCGTCTAATGGCTCGTGCTGAGTAGTACTTACTAACTAGTGTTGATTGAAGAAGGAAAGGACCTAGAAAGAGTTGCATGTGGCGATGCAGATGCCCATAGCCACATGCAAAGCTACGCATTACACTGTCGTCACGAAAAATCCTGCATCATGCAAACAAAGTTTACCGCGAGTATTTAAACTGATTCCCGACATCAATAGTCGGATCAATAGACACAACACCCGTCTGGTCGGAGGATCCCCTTTTCTATGGAGGATGGGTGAACTTTCCTCTCTATAGTATAGGTACATAGTATATAGTATAGGTACTCAAGAGTAAGTTGAATGAGAAACTGAAGAAAATGTGGTTGTATTGCAGGACCTCCGCCTAACCCTTCGGGGAGTACAGGCGTAACAGCCTCCAATTCCAATTCCCTGGCGCTCGTGAGTCTGGTGCTGGGGCTCGTCACCATAATTATTCAGAGCTTTTATTAACCATTACCCTCTGACCGGAAATCACCTAAACATGCTAAACACGCCATAGAACGTAGTAGTGAGTGAATGATTGATGACAGCCGAGCCGCGTGCGCCACGTGCTTCACGTGAACACGGTACTACCCCTTACCGAGCGCCCTTACACTAGCTGTGAACTGACTCTGGCTTTGGAACATGGGCTTGGATTTTATAGATTTTTATGTTGTGGCGACAATACTTATTGTATTGTCGTTATTGTGAACATAAAACATCGTTTTCAATCACGGATTGAAAGAAACAGAGCAGGTTTTCTTAAGAGATTGTTTAAAAAAATATCAATCAATTCCAATTATTAGGTATTATATTAATAATTGTGCGTAGGTACGTTAAGTAATAATAACGACTATATTATTATATTCATAAATGTGTTGCTTGAGTAATTACTGGTTTCCAGGAGAGTAATATTTAGTTAGTAATGAGTTAATTCCAAACAGATCATACAGATTATAATGCTTGATTTTCTCTTTTAAGTTATGCGTTTTTGCAGGCGGGTTTTTTGTTTTTTAAATAATTTGTTTTATTTCAAGCTTTTTAGTTCTATTAATTCATATATTTGGAATTAACTCATTACCTACTAGCTTTTATTTGATACCAATTACGCAAATTATTATAAAAAAACAACCTTCCCCTCCCTTTTTTTAGGGTTCCGTAGTCAACAATGAACCCTTATAGTTTCGCCATGTCCGTCTGTCCGTCTGTCCACGGCTTAGCTCAGAGACTGTTGGTACTAGAAAGCTGAAATTTGGTATGGGTATACATATACATTACGCCGACAAAGTGGTGGACAAATAAAATTGTAAAAAAAATTTTTTTTTAGGTTCTTTCGTTCTACACGTAAAGTGGGGATGGTATTTTTTTCTCGTCAGTCCCATGGTGTGGGGTATCGTTGGAAAAATCGTTTAAAAAATATGTGATTTTGTGAAAACCATTTTTGGGTTCAGGGATCCGATTGCGAAATATTAAGCTTTAAGGTGCTAATTTTTGCTAGAGTCAAGTGTGTCCCCCTGCCAGCTAAATGGTTGGTTTTGGATATGTGAAAAAAATCACGGCAGTAGTATATATAACGAAATTAAAAGGAAAACTATCACAGCTAAGTAGGCTCCACAAGTTGCCGAGTAATAATCGACCAACTTAAATTTGCAGTTGCAAAAACATAATCTCCGAAAAAAAAAAAGTATTTCAACTACAATGGTTAAGTTTGTTGGATAACTTCATCCTAACTACGGAACCCTTTATTGTGCGTGGTTCGACATGCACTTGGCCGGTTTTTTTTTGTTTGCAGATTAAATATATAAAAAAATTATAGCCTATCACTCCCACAATTAAGAGCGTGCCGAAGAAATAGACATACATACATACATACATATGTTTACCCTCCTTCTGGGGCAGTCGGGTAAAAAGCGACACGAACACGATAGGTAAACAAGCAAAACATATACTACATATATGATACATATATGAACTTTGTTTTTTGTAAGGTATTGTAGGCGGGGTATATGGTGTAACTTTTGTTTGTCCCCGCCTGCAATACCTTACAAAAAACAAAGTTCATATGTTTTTGCAGTCGGGTTTTTTGTTTTTTAAATATTTTTTGCTAAAACTATACGAAAACAGTTCATATCATTGTGGTAAAACGATTAACTTTAGCTCGTCATGAAGTATATGTTTTGCTTGTTTAGCTATCGTGTTCGTGTCGCGTACTACCTCAGCAATTGATAAAAATTCCACATAAACCAAAGTATGAAAAGACGACGCAGCGCCGTAAACTCAACTAAGCTAAGTCTACTTGTGACCTGCATTTTATACAATCTTCATTACAATTTAGCCTTCATAAAACTACGCGAGAACACTATAAAGTTATAATAATCAATTTATATAGCAATATGTATAACGTAGTCAAGTACTTGGATATACCCACCGCTGCGGCACGACTTGGCAGATAGCCCAGCGGTAATTGTATGTCATTTTATTAAATAAGTAGACTTGAGAGTTGGGACTAAAGTTACCATCTGTTCGGATTTGTCAGGACTCGTCCAACTTTATGACTCCCCGTCCGGACTTTACCCGCCTTTGTCATTGATCCGGACTTGACAACAATTTTTTTTTTAAATAAAATTTTGCTTTAAAAAAAAAACTAATCTTTCTTTTTTAGGTAAAATGTCCGGATGGATGTGAATAGAAAAGAACCATGACCACCATCCTATACATGCATACCCAAACCAAAACGATTATGACCAAACGATTATGACCAACATATGGTGCATTTAAAAGCACAGTAGCCCCAAATTCTGAAATAATTCCTCTATTTTAATTTAAACTAAAGGTTTTTGTATATTTCAGAACAAAAAAAATACTTTTCCGGACAAATAGCTCATTCGTTACACTTCAAAAAACGATTGACTTTTTTGTCAGGCGTTTTTACATAACTTGTTCAGTAACGAATTTCGATTTAAATAACAATTGGCGTAACCTAGTAGGGCTTGACTAGATTTAGCAACATAAATAACAACATGATGTGGCATATCTCGCCACTAAGTCCGGCTGGGACCAGATTAAAATGTACCAAGGCTGTGAGAGGCAGAATAAAATCATACTATGCTATGAAAATCAAACGATCCTATTAGATACATCTCTATCGCTAAGCACGTCTCTGGTGGAGAGGCTGACTTAGGATAGTTAAAAACATCTGGAGTGGGTCTACCAGATGCTTGTAACTTATCGAATAATTCCACAGTAAGGCGATCAGTGTAAAGGAAAAAAAAACTCACAAACAGCGTAGGTACGCCTTTTTTATTCAATCTTTAAGCATTTATTTAAAAAACCTAAAAAAATATAAGCCATGGCAGTGAAGAGATGGGCAGTCCCAACAAAATGCGTGGATCAGCACCATTTAGCCATTTTGAACGAGACTGAATTATCCAATACGTCATGTTGTTTTTCATGAAGATTACATGCAGTTGCGCGGATAATTCACTGAATGCACGTCTCTAAATACGTTGCACACGTAAATTTGATTCACCGAAACAGTGATGTACGATTTCATCAAAGCACCGCAATATCGTATCCAATTATATTTCACCGATAAACTGACACGTATCGTAAGTCCAGTAGGAAAACTAAAATCGTATATGAGATATCGCTTTCAAGAATATGTATATCGAGCATAAAGTGCAACAAATGTACGGCTAAGTATTTAATAAACAATGAATAAACAAACAAACAAACAATAACACACCAAAGAGCTCAACGTTTGAACGTAACAGTAGGTTTCTATGGCGACGACTGACATAAATGAGTGAATGAGCGAGTGTCAACTAATATCAGTGTTTTCAGACAAATATTTTTTTTTTTTACCCACAAATCAAGAATCACAACAAGAATCTGCTTCGGAAAAAATACTATACCTACAAAAGAACTTATTAATCTATACTATAACACTATATCATGTTGCATGTTGTTCTATAGATAATAGTGCTGTGCACTTCTGTAAATGACGAATTCACAATACCTTCCTTAAACTGTATGTGATGTTTATTTGTTGAAGTGCCATATCAATAAATAAATAAATAATATCGTGGCCTCCATGGTTATCTCCTGCACCTCAAAAATAAGGTTACTCCTACCACTAATCTGATCACATTGACCGAATGAACGAAATTAACTGTAATCTTTCACACTGTCGCCATTAAATCGAAAATGTAACCGGAACTACAAATAATATTTATTTTTATTCAATTTTAAACATTGGCTTTGATTGACTCTAGACTATTATGTTAAATCTAGTTTGAATAAATGAAGGCTACTTGAAAATATGAATTGGCTGGAAGCGATTAGGGCAGAAATGGTCATGGTCTTTTACATTTGCAATAATTTTTACTTAACATAAGTAAAAATTATTGGATATGTAAGGTTTTCTGTCAGCATTTTCCAAATTTCGAATTGGTTACTCTACTATACTTGGGACCCTGATGCTAAGCGATAACCTCTGCCTGACAAATGAAATACCAGGTTCGTCACCAGTAGGACGTGACTTAGGTATCATTACGCTGCATCCGTGCCAGATACTGTCGGAAAGTCTCACTGTCTGCTTACATCAATGATAAAGTCCTGGAAAAACTGTCTTTGGTTTTTCCCGTGAGTGAAATTTGCCACTAAGCGAGAACTTGTGTCATTTGTTTCGCGAATCACTATCAGCCAAGCAGCTAACCTCAAATAGGACTGTCCGGACACGTTTGCCGCATGTCGGTTACCACAACACGAGTCTCTCAAAACATCCAACTGCATCCAGGGAAGATGGCTGGACGAACTCCACGCCTAAAGGAGGGATTGGATCATCTTGGCTCAGGATCGAGTTGAGTGGAAAAAGGAAAAGGAGGCCTTTGCCCTGCAGTGGAACAATCCAGGCGGATTCTATCAATCAATCAACTCAGCCTATCGCAGTCCACTGCTGGACATAAGCCTCTCACAGGCTGCGCCACAACACCCTGTCCTCCGCCTTCCGCATCCAGTATGTCCCAGCCATAACTTTTTAAGGTCGTCGGTTCATCTAGCTGGGGGGCGGGCGTCCCACACTACGCTTGCCGATAAGGGTCTCCGTTCCATGACTCGTCTGCCCCACCTACCATCGCTGTTCTTTGACAAACATGTCCAGTTATTTTTTTATTTAGTACCTACTTTAAAAAAGAACCTAAGTATTTAATATTTCTAACACAATCACAAATATGACCGGTTGACCGCCAACCATATCGAAGGATACCTATCCTTCGATATGGTTGGCGGTCAACTTGTCAATGAAAACCTGAATGAGTATTCAGGTTTTCATTTCAAGCTATATTCTACACATATTTGACAAACACGAAAAGCGACTTTAATTTATATTATAAATTAAAGTCTGTATGTCCGCGTTGTTCTTCTAAACCACGCAACATATTTTGAGGAGGTTTTCACCATCGTTTAGAGAATTTATTCCGGAAGGTTTATGTGTATAATATACGTTAATATTAAAGTTATATATCTAAGAAATCTCGATGTTTTGTCAAGCTGTAAAAACCGCGCGACAGGAGCGGGTCGCTAGTATTTAATAATACGAAAAACAACAGACGTTATCTCACGCTATACACTATTGATACGGGTCACGTTAGAAGAGCATTTAGTGCTCATGAGGCATGTCGGCTTATACGTCACGTTGCATCGTTATTTTGTTTTCATTTTTACCTCAACTCATTAAATAGTTGGATGGACGTAAAGATGACATATATTTAGAAAACGCCTTTTGTCAAACATTCACAGCGTACAGTCCATAGGTTCAGTCAGTCAGTATTCATTTTCAGAGTATTCTTATCTATCTTTCTATCCACCGTATACTAACACGTGGCATCTTGTTTATAATTGTGCGCAAGAAAATTAAACATCAGTCATCTTAATGGACAGATTTCTCCAGCACTTACGTACCCGATTAATTTAAAACAGAAATAAACTCATAAATGTCAGACCATACAATCTTAATCACTAATTTTGCCGCCAAATGATACCATTTAGCCATGTAAGTATGTAACGTGTGTTGGCAAACCGTCATATAATGTAACAAATTAACTTTATATAAATCTAAAACACAAGCTCAAAGAAAAACAGTCGGCCAGCGACCGTGACTGCGCGCACTACTCACTCATGACCGCGCGCACTTCTCACTCGTGACCGTGCGCACTATTCACCCGCGACAACAGTGAATAAAACAGTGTTTTTCAAAATGGAAGCGTTACTAATATTCGTCACAATACTCGCAGTAGTCTCATCAAGGAATATACCGAATACAGACTATGTGCCATCTAAGGAACAACTGGAACTGATCTTTGGAAGCACCACGCCGAGCCTGACAAAACCTTCAGCAGTCGATACTCTCGCTTTAGTCCCGAAGGAAAGCGTATTCATTGAGAAAACCATCAGACCATATCAGAAGAAAAATGTGGTAAACGAAAGTGATACTCCCAAAACAGTGGAACTTAACATCAAGATCAAGTTCAACGATTGTGACAAGAAAGGAGGTTCCATCAACAAGACGATAGACGATGGAACCAAGAATGTGAAACAGAATCCTGAGGTCCATTCTCGAATTGTTGAAGACCTCAGTTCAACTGATGACAGAGTGTCTCTTGAAGTGGATAATTGTCCCTCAAACACGGTGAGGTTCGCGGGCAAGTGTGTGGCACCGGATTGACGAAATATAATGACATCGGTGTGGCTAGAGAGAGTGCCAAAAGAGGCTAAATAGACAGTGTTGTGAAACCAATCATTATTACATCAGAGATTGAACTTTAAAATATGTTGTTTCAGTTTGGTGTCAAAGACTCACAGCCCAGGTATTTTGTAAGGTTGTAATTATGTTGATTTCGTATTTCGCGAAGCCTTCAGCTACAAAACCACAGACGAGGCGCTGAATTAGAAGGGAAATTAAAATAAAACCGAATTCATGTAAAATCCAGAGGCTAATTAGGTCTTCATTACCAAACAATGTGCCTGTCTGTAAAAAATGAATTGATCTTTGACAAATGAGAGGTTCTCCTCTCTTGCTCTTGCGTGGGTCGGTTGAACTTGATAGAGTAGTGGTCGAGTACTGGCCTGATGAGATGATACTTTGACTATTAATAACTGTAAGCGTAAGTTGTACCTTAGTGACGTAAGTAGTTTTAATTAACATTACAAATGTATTCGGCCTCCTGGTGTCAATAATTATTTAATTTTTAATTATTTAAGAATTAATTTACGATTAACTCGTTTTGAAATCTGATATCCAACTGTTCTGTTCTACTTCTGTTATCCCAAAGCAAAAGTCAAAACTCAAAATTCAAAAAGTGGCTAGAGAAATTGTTTGGTATTGTAACTCTACCAAAGTAAACGGATCGCTAGAAAATTTAACAGCGATCGAGGGTTCCATTTTTCCTTTTAAGGTATGGAACCCTTATAAGGCTGAGCTTGTTTATAATAAACAACTTTATTTGCATGTTATTATTTAGGTATTTGTAACTATTAATAGTTGTTATTATATGAAGATTGTGCTAAGTATTCTAGGAAAATCTGTATGGGTACTGTGTACACGTTTATATATGTAGATAGGTAATAGGTATTTTTCCAGCCAGTGAATGATTAGGTACTCTCTGGGAATGTAAAATGTGTTACTTAATGTGTTTTTGACTAGAATATGTACATTAAAATTTTTGATGATTCAGTGGTGAGCAGAAATTCTTAAAAATCCCAAATCTATTACCCATTTTTTATTAACTTAGGTACCTGTTAGATTTATTAAATAACTAAAGAAAGGAATGTATTCGTCGTAAATGAATTTAAAAAGCGATGTATTTTGTTGCTACGGGACCTGTTATGCAAATGACAAAATACTTCACCTTGACAGTATTATTAAACGATTTTAAATAAATTAAACAGTCTTATTATTTGGACTCTATAAATAACACAGGAGAGAAATGACACACATACTTACCTAATAATGTTTAGTACCTACTAAAAGACTTGGATGCTAATACCTGACAGGCTTACTCGCTTTGTGAACTATCTATTCTCTGGCACAGTTCCTAAAGATACCATATACCACATTTCTTGAATTCTTCTTTTAGTAACCTTTTAAGACGATTTGGAGCAGAGGGGATGATAGCGACAAACGATCTTTATTCAGTTAGTTATTTGAAACAATCTGTTGTAGTTTTCAATTCAAAACTAAAAATTAAATAAATGAGATACCTACCGCCGATCTATGCTGTAACAATGTTTCCGTGAATACTTATGCGAAGTGAGCTTGAAATGAGCTGTCGTCCAACCATGCTAGGGATTGACACTATTCACAGAGACCCGGAAGACAGGTCGCTTCACCCGAGTGTTCACGCGGAGATCTTACTGAACAGACGCAGGTCTCGTAGAGGCATGCGTGTAGTGTAGGTACCATCAGTTTATGAAAGAAAAACACTCATGTTCTATGTCTAAAGAACTTACCGAACCACTTGTGTAAGTCAACTAGCACAGGCACATTGTACCTAAGTAAATAAAAGTCAATGTCCGGATGTACGTGACATTTAAGTAGGCATATAGGTAGACATGTCGTAGATAATTATGTCATAATAAAAATGATGTTAAAATCTTGATTGTGATAGACTCGATGATGGCCACTTGAGGTCGAAACACGCAGTTAAATCACATCGCGCTGAACAAAGGCACATCGGGAGGGTGCCTCGTGTGCTGCAACACATTTCTGTTTCATCACACACGCGAACATGACCCGAAAGGGATGTTTTATAGGTCATCATGATTCTCTCGCCCTTATCCCAATTTATTTGGGGTTGACGACACATCTCGTTTTCTTCCATGCTTGCCTATTAGTCGTCAACTCGGTACTAGTTCACTCTCTTCTTAGCCATAACATCCTTCACACAGTCCATCCATCGTTTCATCGGTCTTCCCCTACTCTTATAGCTACCCACATTCATACTCAACACTTTCGACATTTGCGTCACTCCTCCGCATCACATACCACGATAACTGATTCCCGCACAACTTTTCAGTCAACTCCACTGGTGTCACTTTCAGTCTTCGTCTTATATACTAATTTCTGATTTATGCCCTCGCGTAACAGCACACATCCCTCTTAGCATTCCCATCTCAGCTGAGCTGGATGTTTTATACGTATAATTACCCACTTACCTATGATTGTTAACAAGTGGCATTTATAATTAAAAGATGTGTGACAATGTGCCTATGATGTGTGATGCACATGATTCTGTTTTGGTCTGTGGCACACCTAACGCGTCTTTCACATTTGTATAGATGAAGCATGAATACACAGTGTGCACCTAGGGAGACCCCCATCGACCTACCCCCTAAAATACACAGTGTGCACCTAGGGAGACCCCCATCGACCTACCCCCTAACATCACAAGCGTGATATGACTCAGTCAGCGGTCCTGTCCTGATGCATTATGCATAAAACTCAATTCAACGTGAGGAAAGTGCTCGAACATAGTCTGAAGTCAGTTTGCACCTCGGAGCTCCGTCTGAAGTCAGTTCGCACGCCGGAGCTCCGTTTTTCTTGCGGCCATTCTCCGTAATAATGGTAGACAGTGCGTTTTTATTCGGTCGCATTCTTTCGTTTTCATTTAGATGAAAATCTTGCGGAAAAAGTTTGAAAACATTCCCAACAGAAGGTCGTATTTGCGGAAGTAGATATTTCTCACTGTGTAGCTTAACGTAACTAAGTTTGTCCTATATATATAGGCTTTCTTTTTGTGGAACTATAACGTAAATACTACTACTAGCATAACATGCCGGAGAACTTTATAATAATACTAGCGACTCGCCCTGCTTCTATGATTTTTACGACTTGACAAAACATGAAAATTTCTAAATGCACATAAACCTTCCGGAATCAACTCTTGAATCTAAATGCTGGTGAAAACCGCATCAAACCCCGTTGCGTAGTTCACAAGAACAACGCGGTCAGCGACTTCAATTTATATGTATATGTAGATGAAAAAAACGATAAACACACGATTTGTTCAAGTGCAAAATGTCAAGTTTTTAAAACGATTTAATATTCATCAACTATTCAAAACAACTTACCTACTTGTATTTCACTAATCTTGCATAACTTTCAAACAACCGTTTTTTTTTACCCACTGTCCGTCCGTCCGTGCAAGTGTTATTCGATCTTTCGTCATCCGATTTCAAAGTAGGGAACCCGTCTGTCACAGGGCTCTTTTTAACCGTTATTGGTAGACACTTGAAATCACAGAGTGTCTAAGCTATAACAACACATAATAAAAATATACAAGAACCGTAAAGTATAATTTCCATAAAAATATGTAGTGTTAAATATTGTACGGTGCAGGTGGTACGGAATCCTTCGTGTGCGAGTCGACTCGACACTTGGCCGCTTTATTTTTTCTTTAAGTAGCTCTACGTTCCATCAAACAGGTAATCTAATAAGATCCACAATTATTGTAAATATAGGAAATATTTACAATAATTGTTTGTATTGCCAGATCTGTAATGAAATAAATAGGTAACCCTTGTAATGTAAAACCGGTACATAAGCTTGTTATGTACATAAGTCGTTACATAAGGTGGCCGCGCGGGTTTTCCCATATCAGATAGTTCGCATCACGTTTACATGCTGTGATTAAGTTAATGACTTACAAGATCACATCCAGATTATTTCATTGTCTTAGTACCTAATGTTTTAAACAAATAAATATGTAATGACTGCCTCTTCGGTCTAGTGGTTCGATGCCCAGGTCGCGCAAAGCCTTGAATTTGTGTCCGGTTGATGGCAATAGGCTCGCCCTCTATTACATGGGACTTAACATAACTGGCGAAATGTGGGTGTACTATACTAGGAACACCTCTGTCTAACCCTTCGGGGAAACAAGGCGTGATGTTATGTAAATAATTAATAATAGTATCAAAGCACTGGGTAAGTGTCTGGTACGATTCAAGTTAAGGAAAAGCATTTAAATACCAATTATTATTGAGTTCTAGAATATTAATTTAGGTACTACCTACTGAAATCAAGATTAATATTGCCACATAAAATAAACAATAGATCAATGGACCATCTATGTGAAAAACCGGCCAAGTGCGAGTCGGACTCGCTCACGAAGGGTTCTGTAGATACCACTGTACAATATTTAGCAAAAAACGCCGAAAAAACACCTTTCATGTAATTTATTATTTGTTACCAAAGCGGCAATAGAAATACACAATCTGTGAACCATTTCAACTGTCTACCTATTACGGTTCATGAGATACAGCCCGCTGACAGACAGACGGACGGACAGCGGAGTCTTAGTAATTGGGTTCGGTTTGGCACCCTACGGGTACGGAATCCTATACACTAATCCGATAAATAACTCATAAGCTTTTAGAAACAATAATAATAATCCAAATCGAGCCAATAATATCAGAGATATGGGAAAAAATGTAAAGCAAGGTCACAAAAGCTACTCAAAAAATAAAAAATTGAGTAACATGAACAATATTAAAGATAGAAACCTTTTAAAGTAAATATTCGATAATTTTTCATGAATATTCAGAAAATACTGGTGGTCACATGACTCACGCGCCCATCATGGGCGACATTGTACGTAAGGTGTATCTATTCATACACGAAATATTTTAAGAAGTCATTGTACTCATCATTATCAACAACTTTTACTATGGGACCAAACAAGAAATCGCGAAATCTGCTGTTCCGCACAAACAGCAGATTTTTTTTTCACATAGGTACCCACATTTTTTTTTAACGAATTTTCCAACTACTTCCGACGACACCCCACGCCATGGGAAAGACGAGAAAAAGAACATGGCAAGGTAAGAACATAAAAAAAAAAATTTTCCTTATTTTATGTTACCACTTTGTCCGCGTGATTAATAGATAAACCCATGCCAAGCTTTCTAATACTAAGAGTCTCTGAGCTAAGCCGCGGATAAACATGGCGAAACTAAAAAAGCAAACCATTATTTACTTACCATAAAATACGAAAAAAACATTTATTTTAATCTTTTATGATATAAAAAAAAATCAAAGCAAGGTGATTCAATAAAATTCGGAAACAGCCACGACGTTCACAAACAAAACAGTACCTACTATAACATTTAAAAATCTTGTTGGAGTTTTTTGAATAATTTGAGAGGTTTTCAACTAAGATTGTGGAATATTTTTAGATATTCCTCTTACTCTCTTACAGTGGCAACAACTGCACATATTTTTGACCTACCTATGTTTGTTATTCTACTTATTGTTCTTTCAACCAAAAGTAAGCAAGTTGAGATAAGTGCATGTTAATTATAATCTTCCGTTATTACTATGTCGATATACGTATTATAAATAAACTCACTTCTCCGTGGCCGCATTGTTTTTCTAAACCACGCAGCGGACTTTCATGCGGTTTTCACCATCATTTAGAGAATTTATTTCGGAAAGTTTATAAGTATAACGCATTAATTAGGGTTCCGTACCCAAAGGATAAAACGGGAATATTACTAAGGCTCCGCTGTCTGTCTGTCTGTCTGTCCATCTGTCACCAGGCTGTATCTCATGAACCGTGATAGTTAGAAAGTTGAAATATTCACAGATGATGTATTTCTGTTGCCGCTATAACAACAAATACTAAAAAACAGAATAAAATAAATATATAAGGGGGCTCCCATACAACAAACGTGATTTGTTTGCTCGTTTTTGCTCGATATTGATAACGGCAACAGGTAGACGCTTGAAATATTCACAGAATATTTAGTTATATATTCACTTTAAAAATAAATAATTAAATAAAAATAAAACAAATATTAAAGGGGGGCTCCCATACAACAGACATGATTGTTTTTGCCATTTTATAGAAAATGGTACGGAACCCTTCGTGCGCGAGTCCGACTCGCACTGGGCCGGTTTTTTTAAATTGTTAGAAACCTCGATGTATCGCCACTCAAAATTTTCGAACAGTTTTATGGAATTACCTATAGTTGTTATTCTATAATTTTGTAACCATGTTTCTACAAAATAGCAAGTATATTTCCATGGTTGTGTAACAGGGAACCTACTCTCTAAGTCCGTCTACAAAGATCCGGGCCCGTCCGAAAATAGAACGATACTTCAGAGTGACGACTAAATCACATTAAATAACTTTTTAAGGGACAACTGTCAAATCGTGGTGACATTAATTCTCAGGTCGGCCCCCAAACTAATCTTATGTCCGTAGGCGATACGGAGTGAGACACATTCTGTAACTTCGGCCGAAACTACGGATTTCATGATTATAGAGTAGACCTCCAGCTCCGATATCATCATCACACGTTCGTATTTCCGAAGATAGTCGACGATACCCGAAGCGCATAGTTTTGTTGGGAAATCTGTAAGTATCTAGTTACCTACTGATATCGAACTATTTCTCATTGCTACTATTGTAGTGGTACTTAATTCTTGGAGAAAACTGTAGCTTCATAGAAAGTGGTCAGTCAGTGGTCAGTATCGACAATAAGTTACTTTTCATAATTCTTAGAACTGTTACTTAGCAATAATATTTACTTACGTTCCTTCGGTTATAATGACGGGGCATAATGTGAACCTCATGACGTAGCAGTTCATTCGTTCTGCAATAAAAGTACATGAGATACCTACCCACTTTGTGGTTCAGGTTTTTTAACACTTCACGTGACCAGCTGGCTCGTTCTTTGGCCAAAGAATTAGCATTGCCAGACAACGTGGCAATGTGCAATGCTGCCAATCTTCTGGGAACGTTTCCGGATGACAGCGATGCGGAACTAGTACTTCGACGCCTTTTGTTTTTGTATTAAAATTTATTTGTACAGTTAGTTAGTCATTTAGTACCTAGTGTGAATAGTTAGTTGTGTAATAATTTTTAATAAATTTACCTACTATTCTGCCTAAGCATATTCTGTATCTGCGAAAGATACATAGAATACGTTTTATCGTACACCAAAACAATCCCTGGCTTTAGGATGAATGGAAACATGGAAAACAAAAAAGTGTACAGTCAAACCTTACAGATATTAATAAGACTGGCGCGCCTCGTTGGGCTAGTGGTCGCAAGCGCTACTACTACTACGCGGCAAGGCAAAGTGTTATTGAGTTCTATTTAAAATTGCTCAGTAGCAGTCTAGAGTCTGGATTCGTGCCCGGTGGATGGCAATAGGCTCGCCCCCTATTACATGGGACTTAAACATAACTTAGCAAGATGAGGTTGTACTATGGGTACACCTCTGCCCAACCCTTCAGGGAAACAACTTGTGATGACGATAAGACTGGCTGGCACTCAAGCCATGACCGTAACACCAAGATTTAGATGAACCCCATAACCCGCAGAGTTACACCATAAACGACAAATGTTAATGTCGGTTCATGCGCCATCACTGTGGTGCTGTAGCAGGACTCGGTACAGTATGGAAGGAGCTGAACTCAGCAAACGTTGAGTACACTCGAGCTACAGATTTATGTATGGAAATATTGATTAAAGGATAAATATAGTTTAGACTTTACCGTAAAGTTAAGTTATTTGTTTGAGGAAATGAATCACGACTTCTCCCCATGGCAAGTAGGCAGAAACTACGGAACGACATCTGCTATGTACAGGTACACATTCACATACAGACAACATTCAGTAAATATGCATAAATATATTATGCATAATATGCTAAATCAGCCCGTAGATCGTTTAAAGATAGTTGGAAGACTGATTGCCATAATCAAGCTTGGCAAACAAGCTTGGCAAACAAGTCGGCGATACAACATCTTGCTGGCTTTCACATCAGACAAAATACAACACCATAAAGGACAGTTACATGAACTGATACATAGTTAGATCTGCATGACGCACCAGGCAATGTGAAAAATATTCAGATGACAATTACATTCACATCACAACATGTCTGCAAAATACCATTACGGAACAGCATGGCGGCAATAACTCTAGAAATAGTTCTGAATTATTTGTGTGACATAAAACTTGTGCACAAACTGGTGTTGTTCCGGAGTCGTGTCCAATAAATATTGCTCGATAGCTGAGCTTAACGTCCGCTGGCACTCCCCCAACTCCGAGCAAATCTGAGACAGTAACGGGACACACACAGGCGACTGATCGCTGGACATAGACCAACAACAGACAGACAGACCCGTTGATGAAGTGTGAGAATGTCATCGTGGATAAAGCCCTGAGTTCTAAACCGATTAACACTGACAATAGATTTTCCTGTAATTGCCAAGCACAACACTGGTCTGAACACCTACCGTAAATAATTAGGCCATAGATAAGAGAAGGAAATATAAAAAGTGCTCATTCTGATATATCAAGCTACAGAATACAACAGAAAACTGAACTATAAAACAAGATCTCAACTATTGTTGTCACTATAGGACGAAGTAAGGGTTAGAACAAGTTCAATATAAAGGTAAGACGAACTTTCGAAAATCAGGAATCTATAGAACAACGATCGCTACGTCTTTGTTTTGTCATGAATTGCTCGCTTGTCGCTGCGTCGTTTGTCGTATTACCGTAGATAAGAGCTGGACGGGAACGTGTCGCGAACGATGTTCCTCAAACGCTCAGGTGTTCCAATCACTGTCGTTAGTCTTACTGTGAGCACCGAGTACGAGGTGAGAGGTATCGACGGCAGTCTTGCTGTGAGCACCGAGTACGAGATGAGAGGTATCGACGGCAGTCTTGCTGTGAGCACCGAGTACGAGGTGAGAGGTATCGACGGCAGTCTTGCTGTGAGCACCGAGTACGAAGTGAGAGGTATCGACGGTAGTCTTGCTGTGAGCACCGAGTACAAGGTGAGAGGTATCGACGGTAGTCTTGCTGTGAGCACCGAGTACGAGCTGAGAGGTACCGACGGCAGTCTTGCTGTGAGCACCGAGTCCGAGGTGAGAGGTATCGACGGCAGTCTTGCTGTGAGCACCGAGTACGAGGTGAGAGGTATCGACGGTAGTCTTGCTGTGAGCACCGAGTACGAGCAGAGAGGTACCGACGGCAATCTTGCTGTGAGCACCGAGTACGAGGTGAGAGGTATCGACGGCAGTCTTGCTGTGAGCACCGAGTACGAGGTGAAAGGTATCGACGGTAGTCTTGCTGTGAGCACCGAGTACGAGGTGAGAGGTACCGACGGCAGTCTTGCTGTGAGCACCGAGTACGAGGTGAGAGGTGTCGACGGTAGTCTTGCTGTGAGCACCGAGTACGAGGTGAGAGGTACTGACGGCAGTCTTGCTGTGAGCACCGAGTACGAGGTGAGAGGTACCGACGGCAGTCTTGCTGTGAGCACCGAGTACGAGGTGAGAGGTATCGACGGTAGTCTCTCTTTCAATATTGATCTGTGATTTCTTGTTTAGGTTTGTTATCAGCTGACTTTAAAAAAAAGGAGAATCGATGAGAATGCTGTATTTGAGGGAGACCTATGTCCAGCAGTGTAGGTATATGGTTTTATCAATTCTACTGAGATTAACAAGACTTCAACGACTTAGTCACTACGTCTATGTAATGTATCTCATTTTCATTTGCTTTTAAAAGTTAAACGTATAAAATATTATAACATTCACATTAAGTCGCGAAGCCGATAGTAAGAGATTTCGAGCGAAATGTTATCATCACATAAGTATCCGATATCCGATGAACTTTATAACATATATCCGAAGTTGTTACTCCAAAAGACAGTCTACCTACACCTACCGTATTACATAGGTACGACATGTCACAGTGAGATACTATAAGTTCTAAATTAGACATTAATCTCAATTCACCGCAATAGTCGGACTTTTTGTCAGGATGTAAATCTTAGATTATAAAATGATGTAGATGATAAAAGATCAACTCAATGTATTTTGTTAAGGGGGATGCGGTAAGGTAGCCCGCAAAATTCAAATGTTGTTACGTTTTTTGCAATTTGCAGGTCAGTATCAGGTTGTATGTTGATTTAAATATTATTTGCGGCCGTAACAAATATAGATTTACACAATTTAAACATTAGAATCAGCAATACAACTCTCTAAGTTCATGTAAGTGCATTGAATGATGATTTCATGAAATAGTCATGAATTTCGCGGGCTACCTTAGCGCATCCACCTTAAACTTATGCTCACATCATTGGGTTCAGTAAATGAGCCAGTCTTCAAGGCTGGTGCTGGTGCCGACTGCCCAGACGCCCGACGCGACGTACAGACCATCTCCAAAAGGATATTCAATACGTTCCTAAAAACGAGAACAAAGGCAACCTGGTGGTTATTTATAAACTTCCTGATTTGTTCAACCCTTTAATAAGATAACTCATCGATAGGTAATCTTATGTATTATTTCAACTCCATAATTGGCTAAAACTTTGAGGAAGGCACGTAAAGGCTTCCTGGCTCAAGTTCACCTTGAGGCAGTTGCGAGGAAGTGAAAGTTCTTTGTGTCGGCTTTATTTGTAGTCTCACCCACAAATACATAAGAACGAAAAAATTAAAAAATTGCGATAAGTACCTACTGCACAACAATTGAAAATTGATATATTTTTTGGCCGAAATCAAAAACGATATTCGACCTGATTTGCATTTTCGGTCGAAACCCGAAAACGAATAAAACAAATTATTAAAAAAACAAATATCCCGCCTGCAAAAACGCATAAATATCTTAAGATAAAACTAAAAAGCTTGAACTTTTTAGTTTTATCCTACTAATATTATATTCTACTTCTACTATCTACTAATCTACTAATACCTGCTAATATCTATCTACTTCTACTACTATATATATATAATATATATATAACACGGAGAAGAATCCATCCTCTCTCGTGTGTGATCAGTCTCCGGTGTAATTCTTCGTTGATGGTAGTTAGAGGTAGTTGGTTTTCAATGACACACAACACTTAACTCAAACTCAAAGCGTTTATTTCAATTAGAACATTTACAGGCACTTTTGAATTATCACTTATCAAGGAGTCCTTCAGTTTGAGTTAGTTGGTGACGCTAGTCGCCCATTCCAAAACGATGTAGGTTCCTTACAGAGAAGAACGGGCAAGAAACTCCGTGGACACTCTTTTAAATCAATACATTCTGTTACAGAGTTTACTTGTTCACTTGTTCGACAATTACAATTTCATTTCGACTACCCACGCATAGATCAAGTACCCACACACGCTTTATCGCCATTATGTGTGCGACCCTTCTCTTCTCCCCGCGTCGGCGGACAACCGCGTGTATCAATACAAAATCTTATTACTTAGTTAGTTCAATGAAACTTACAAATAATGCTAAAATGCTTATTAGTTAATTCTTTTATAATTAAACAATGCTAATATTCACGAAATACAAAGGTTATTCAAAATAAAACTTAAATCAGAAGCTTCATTACTTTCTAAGACATCATTCAAGGAATTTTAATGAAACAACAGGTATTCATTAGTAAATTGCTGTGTAAAATAATCTTATTACTTTATAGTTTGTTTCCTATTATTTAAACTTATTTAGTTCTTGTATTAAATTATAACATTCAGTTATTGATCATAATATTCACAATCCGCGCCATCTTAGGTACATTAGGTAGCGCTTTAATATAAACAAGTTTATTCTGTCAAATGACCAATTGTTAATATGATTAAAAACATAAAGACTAAAATAAATATTCCCTTTTAATCTATACATATAATAAATCTGTAGACGAGGCGTTTCTGTACAATGAAAAAAAAAAAAAAAAACCTAGCTGGAGTGTCCAAGAATAACCAACAGATGCCATTTCTACCATTTTTGGAATTTTTGTCTGTTTGTCTGTTTATCTGTTTGTCTGTTTGTCTGTTCGTTTGTTTGATTGTTCCAGTATAACGTAAAAAGTACGAAATCAATATGGTTAACTTATAAACTCAAATATTGTGTGTAACTCGATGTTTCATTTAGTTTTTGATTCATCGCAATCGCTTCAAAATATCAAAAGATATAAGAGTTTAAAGTATTCAAGAAGAAATTTTCATTAGGTACGTAATGTAGATACACGTAACGACATCTATTGTCGTAAAATGACACTAGCGTAAAATCAGGTAGGTTTGTGAGAACGTGTGTAACACACGATCATAATCATCATATGTTCACATACTTCGCGCGGAAACATAACGCGATACATTGTGAATTTACCCAATCTAAAGTTTGGTTAATTCAAGTTTTCCAAATCCATTGTTTGGTAGTAGTGCCATAGGTGGCGCTATCTATCTTTTAAATCATGATACAAATATTAATCATGAAAAAATGGTGATAAATTTTAATTTCTTAAAAATTGTAAATTGTTACATCGAGCAAAAAGTGAGTAATAAAGGCACGAACGCGCTTACTAAATAAACACGAGGGCATTAATTACTCACTTTAGCAAGGTACGTAATCTACTTTTCTTTCAACTACCAATGTACCTGCTGCGATAAAATATACCTGCTCAAGGTTAACTCAACTCAATCCAAATCAAGTTAGGTCAAGTTAGGTCAAGTCAGGTCAAGTCAGGTCAAGTCAGGTCAAGTCAGGTCAAGTCAAGTCAAGTCAGGTCAAGTCAGGTCAAGTCAGGTCAAGTCAGGTCAAGTCAGGTCAAGTCAGGTCAAGTCAGGTCAAGTCAGGTCAAGTCAGGTCAAGTCAGGTCAAGTCAGGTCAAGTCAGGTCAAGTCAGGTCAAGTCAGGTCAAGTCAGGTCAAGTCAGGTCAAGTCAGGTCAAGTCAGGTCAAGTCAGGTCAAGTCAGGTCAAGTCAGGTCAAGTCAGGTCAAGTCAGGTCAAGTCAGGTCAAGTCAAGTCAAGTCAAGTCAGGTCAAGTCCGTCATGGAACCCTACATCTTTTCTACATACCTTACAGAGTGTTCGAACGTTTTCCCATATATTTTGACAGTATCACTTCGTGCTCGATAGATGGCGTTGTTCATTTAACGTCATTTTCTGAATCGCGGTGTTAAGAGTCTCCGTAGAAGAATGACTTTCGCCGAATTCATAATTATCGAGTATTTGGCTCATTTTGAATTGAACACATAATCCATACTAATCGATGCTTAAAAGTATAAATTCGATAGTACCTCTGTCTGTCTGTCCGTCTGTAATTCTGTATGTTACCTTTTCACGTCTGATCCACTGAACGGATCTCGATAAAATTTGGTAAAGAGATAGATGGCATCCCGGCGAAGAACATAGGCAATTATTTTCTCAAAAACAAATTTAAGGGGGGGGGGGATATAGGGGATGAAAGTTTTTATGGGAAACCTATCATTTTTAGAGTTCCGCAGTCAACAAGGAAGCTTTATAGTTTCGCCATGTCCGTCTGTCTGTCTGTCTGTCCGCGACTTAGCTCAAAAACTTTTAATCGACCAACTTACATGTGCAGTTGCAAAAACCCAAACATTCTGTATGCGAGAACAAGTTTTTTAACTACAATGTTTTTTTAACTACACTTTGAGGGACAGTAAACGCCCATAGACGTAATGACCATAAAACTTTGCGAAAGTTTGTTTGATAAATTAATTCATCCCAACTACGGAACCCTTCATTGTGCATGGTTCGACACGCACTTGGCCAGTTTTTTTTTAACTTAGGGCTGTGAAAATTTATGCTTTTTGTAACTAACAAAGAGTTATGTTCTTCTAAAATCATCCCTCATGAGGGTAAATACCCTTCTTTACCCTTTTAAAATTCACATGTAAGTACTTATTATTGACATTTTTGCGGGACTCTCTTCAAGAGCGTTAAGGGATTGAGAATATAGTCATAGTCCGTATCTTGAGAATCTGTCCACTCAATCAAAAGTTATTACTACTTGGCTCTTGGCTTGGAACGAAGAGTTTGAGTTTACCAGTGAGTACTTACTCGATAGATGGCGTTGTGCAAATGATGCGATTTTCTTAAGGGGCATGCGCCGGTAGCCCGCGAAATTCAAATCTTAAGTTTTTTGCCATTTGCAAGTCAGTGTCAGACAGGTTGTATGTTAAAATGAAATTGTTTATTCTGTAAATAGGTTATTGGAATCACTTTTACACGTCGTAATAATATCAAAAAATGTAAAATTAAGCTAGATGAGGTCGGCGTTTCCTATCTGACTACTCTGAGAAGAAAGGCCGAAACAAACTCAGTCTCTTTTAAAGTCCGGACATACCTAGGTCAGATATTGGCATATTGGTCAGGCCCTATGAGGGCCATGTAGATTAGAGTCTGAAATGGTCTTTTGAGGAATGAACCACACAGATTTGAGTGAACCTGTCCTGTCACTGCAAGCATTTGTCAGTAATAGTGGAGCTCAGCTCAGAACTTAAGGAGCTCAACGACTCGACGAACAATACCAAAGAAAGGACATTTGTGTAGGCCGCATAAAGTTCTCAAATTGCCAGACCATTGTTAAAACTAACTGAAAACGAAAATTCACATTCATCCTCACATTCACAATAATTCAATACTTTACAAAGTAATCATTTGTCAATATCCTACATATAATATTCAATAATGTGAATTTGTATATAAAACTGGTAGGTATATTTTGATGATTTTCCATAGTACTTATTCAAAATGTCACAATGCCAAAATCACAAAATGTTAGCAGAGCGAGCCGCTCAATCCCATGCTTTTGGTCTTCTAAATAATCTGAAATTGTATAGTACCCTTTCTTACAAAGTTTGGTTTTAATACAGCTTTTAAATCGTTTAATGGGTAAGTTTCGAATGTCAATATGAATAAAATATGATTCGCGATCGTAGCAAATAGTAGCTTTACAGAATAATAACCATTAGATACAGGAATACAACTCCTGCAATATTAGTTAGATTAGATAAATAAATATTTAAAACAACTGCGACTCATTATTTAGATCAACATAAAACTTGATACTGACCTGTAAAAAGCAAAAAACATAAGATAATTTGAATTTCGCAGGCTCCCGCAAAGCTTTCGCCTTAGTTTCCATCGTCCATACAATATGCCATAGTTTTTTCATTAATCTTTATACAATATTTTTTCATTAATCTTTCCGACAGTTTCATACTGCTGTCCATACTATCCACAATATCACCACAATATAGATATGGACTACCACTAATATATAAAGTTACTGGCTGTCTCATGTCTGTTACTTTTACGCCGTAACGCCTAGGTCGCCTAGACAGACCACGTGGGTTATGGGACATAGGATACTTTTATCCCGGTAGCACATTCCCGTGGGATAATTTCCGACATCCACGCGGGCGAAGCCGCGGGCAAAAGCTAGTTTTAACTATATCTTTAACTAAAACATCAAAATTACTTTAACCAATTAACTCTAGCTTCGCGAGTTTAAGTTTCACGAGTTTGAGTTTGAGTTAGAATTTCACAATTTGGGCAATAGATGGCGTTTGATATCATAGGATTCACAGATGCATGCAAATGGGTGTAACAGTACACCAGTTACCCAAATAGTTACGCATAAGATTATGTTATGAACTTTACAAACGCTCTTGCGGCGACATATATAAATAAATAATATTAATAAATAAATATATAAATAAATAATATTAATAAATTAATATATAAATAAATAATATTATAAAATGTGAAAGTTTGTGTGTTTGGATGTTTGTTACCCAATTACGCAAAAACGGCGGAACGGATTTGGATGAAATTTGGCAAACAGATAGTTTATAACCTGGATGAACACATAGGATACTTTTGATCCCGGAAATAGGTTCCCATGGGATAATTTTAGATATCTACACGGGCGAAGCCGCTGGCTAAAGTTCGTTTCATATCAATCTGTACGACTTGGTTAATGATTCAGTACCTTTATAGATAAAATAGGACCCTTAAGGAAAACCAGGAAGATCGATAGGTATTTAATCAAGTCATATTTCCCGGTCTTTTTACTTTGAATACTAAAGGTTTATTTTCAGTGCCTACATCAAACACACATAATAGTCTTACATACTATGCGTAAGTAATAATTCAGTAATATGAAGTCGAGTCATTAGAATTGACATTAGAAAGTAAAAGTTCATTTTAATGAATCCTACTAATATTATTAATGTGAAAGTTTGTGTGTTTGGATGTTTGTTACTCAATCACGCAAAAACGGCTGAACGGATTTGGATGAAATTTGACACATGGATACACCTTGACCGGGAATAGGACCGGAAATACCTACTTTTTATCCCGGTATTACTTTCCCGTGGGATAATTTCCGTCCTTCACGCGGGCGAAGCCGCGGGCAAAAGTTAGTTAATTTATATATTTGGAATTAACTCATGACTAGCTTTTATTTGATACCAAAATTGTAATTTAAAAAAAAAACCTTCCCCTTCCTTTTTTTTTGTTTGCAGATGAAATATATAAAAAAATTATAGCCTATGTCACTCCCACAATTAAGACGAACCTAACGATACCTCGTATGTTAAAATCCATCAAGCCATTTAGGCTACAGAGCGTGCCAAAGAAATATACATACATACATACAAACATACATACTCTCGAAAAACATAACCCTCCTTCTGGGGCAGTCGGGTTAAAAAGATTCTCTTGTTTATCGACAGGTTTTTGTTTGGTAAAAGTAAAATGAATGGTCAATCTTTTAATCATTGAAACGATGGAAATAGTTATTTGTGCAACAAGAGAGTAAAGTTGTTTTTTGGTGCGAGTGTTGATTTTGAATCCCGAGTAAGCGAAGGATTCTATAATTGACTGAGCACAGCGAGGGATTCAAAGGCACGAGATACAAATAACTTTGGTCTCGTGTAACACATACAACTTTTCACCTCAGAAGCGAAAACATATGAGATATTAGAACATATTAGAGGAACATATTAGGGGTTTAAATATGAATTTGCCGTTTTGTACTGAAGAACGGAAACCATTTTTTTCTGAGATAAAATACAAAGTATTTTCCCCATTGTCTACACATTTCTGCCATCTCCTGGGAAGGTCATTTATGCCTTTGCGGTAGAACTCTGGGGACCTGGACTCAACAAACTGAGTGAAGGCATTTTGTATTGAAACCCCTTCATTTCTGTACAGGTTCAACAACGTAGGTAAGGCAAGCTTCAACACGCGGTTCTCTCTGCAGATTAGTCAAATCATAGGGCACCTATTTTGCAAGCTTTTTATCTCACCGATTTATGCAAATTGGTCATTATTTTGGATAAGCTTAAGCTAGCATCAAACCGTGCCGCTAGTTCCTTGGTAGTTTGATATGGAGTGGCTTCTACCATCGCATCTAATTCATCGTTATTTACCTTAGAGGCTGGTCTTTCTCGGGGTTCATTCTTCAAATCGAAGTTTCCACTACGAAAGCCATTAAACCAAAAACGCACGGTGCGTTCATTAGCCGTATCCTCTCCAAACAAACAAAATTGATATTGCGAGCTGGTTCCGCTGCGTTAGTTCCACTTAAAAACTCGTATTCAAAAGTAACTCTAATTTTCAATATAAGTACAGTACGACACCACTCACATGTAGCATCGGCAAAATTCGTAAAACCGATCACAATCCGACCTGAATGCGCCTTCAAAATCACCAATCTTTATTACTGCTTTAGCTGAAAATTACCTTTTCGCAAACGCAATAACTTATAAAGTTATATAACCAAATACAGCCGTAAAATTGAAATTAATGAATGCAAATTTTCACATTTATGCTACATCTAAGTTGTGTCGTACTGTAGTTATCTTTACTGTTAAAAGCTGAATGCAAAAACAAAAATCGAATCTTGTGAAAAAAGTTTCACTCTGGAATCTCACACCAAACGGCAATTTCATATTTAAACCCATATTATTGCCTAAAGGTAAAAAATACAACATGGTAAACGTAAACCACATGGTAAACAAACCACATGTATATTAAAATTTGTAAAACGAACAATATAAAAAAAATTAAAGTTAAATTACTTATTACATTTAAAACCTGTATGTGTATCCGAACGTTTTATTGTTTGTTTCTTTTTTGGGCCTACTAGATATCGAAATTAAAATCGAACTTCGAATCGACTTGTTTCTATCTCTCGCTTTTTTCGTATCGAAGTAAAAGTGACAGAAAAAAGTGAAATTCAAATATTTCGAATTTTGTGAGTAGACCCATGACATGTTCTCGAAATTTAGAAAAATAAAAAAAGTTACTTTGTCTCACGCTCGCACCAAAATTGAATTTTGCACTCTGCCTGTAGACAGCAAAACCTGCTTGTTTGAGGTGCTGCGATGAAAAATGATGATTTTTTTGTATTCGTTTGCCAAACTCAATTATTTTCTACCGAAAATAGCAGCCCAAAATGGATATTTCTACCGAAAATAGGCGAACACTAAAAACAAAATTCAATCGGACTCTACACAACATCAACTAACTTTCATGCTGGGACTGAACACGAGCTAAAGGTAGAACCAATTTGATGAAATTAAGTATAAATTATAAATATGGCGAGTCTTTTAGTTTTTTACGGTGCCATCTTAGCCTATGTTCTGCGAATGATGAAAAATGATTATAATATTTTGAACAGTACAAAGTCCGAGAACTTTGCGAACGAACATTTAATTAATTAATCTTCACATCATCCTCATATTTATTCTAGTCATCTTAAAACTTGTTATTGTCTGATGGAGCGAAAATAAATAAGTAATTGAAACCTGTCTTATCTCATATCATAAATACTAGTCATAAATATATTATAACTAACAGTGTCCAAGTTTATAGATAACATAACACCACGCCTGTAATTCCCGAAGGATCAGGCAGAGACCCACATTTCGCCATTTTCGGGGTGGGCAGCAGCCCGGGGTCTGGATTTGTGCCCGAATGGCAATAGCCCCAATTACATGGGACTTAAACATAAGTGGTGAAATGTGGGTGTACCTACTATAGGTAGGTACACCTCTGCCTTACCCTTCGGGGATAAACAGACGTGATAATTATGTGCTACATTAAATGACTGAGATTGAGTGTTTCTAAGATGATACAGCATCCTGTCAACAAGCTGGAACCTACAGGTAATTCATGAGCAACTCAATTTCCTGTTATATTTCCGCACACTAACGATAAGTAATGAATTAATTGTTTTACTGAGTCCGACCCGGCCGAGGTTTCTTCGTCTACTAAGCAGGTTGCCGTGCTGTATTACGTAGGTTTAAGTACCAAAAATAACTAGAAACATTTAGCGATCAATTACCATATTATTATTAACTAATTTTAGTATTAAGAGCGTGCACTCTGAAAATTGGCAACGTCGCCGCGTCTATAATAGACCTCTCAAATATTTAAAATTATTGTATTACTAGCTGCGCCCCGCAGTTTCTGACACGTAAGTCTCGATCCCGTGGGAACAAAAGCATCCTATGTCTTATTCCAGGTCATGGTCTACCCCTGTGCCAAATTTCATTCCGACATTAGCCTCGGTTTATTTATGGGATTCAATACTTACTTATACAATCACACTTACTTATTTAGATAACAGCAATGATATTTTATAAAACAGATATGTTGTGAGCGCGCAGTCGTGAAGACTCGAAAACGTCCTAATTGGGACGTATTGACTTAAGTCTGCGCCACGCATGGCGACGAATAATACGTGTAGTTGAAGCAGCAACACTAGCTGTCTCTTTTTCTCTTGTTGATTTTATCAAGCCATCTCTTTTCTATCAATTTTACTTGTAGTGAAATGAACAATGAATGAAAAGTAGGTATGTGTGCTGCCGCCGCGCTGCTGCGCGGAACTCTTTTTTCGGTTGTTTTGTGATTGTATAACATATCTGTTAATATAATATTAGGTCTTTACCTATGAAATTGCCGTTCTGCAGTACTGGCCATTTCAAATCAAAATAATTTTTGTTTGGCTAAGAATTGAATTTCAAATTAATTTTATTTTAAAAACATGGATTTTTTTTTCCAAAAGTAGTCATTTCTTTATTGATTAGTGTTACATTTTCATCGCATTTCAATCTTTTTCGTCATCATGGATACGTTAAAAATTCGAGTAATTATGGAATATGAGTACCGTCGTGGCAGCAACGCGGCACAAGCGGCACGCAACATCAACGACGTTTACGGAGCTAACACTAAAAACCAACGCACCACCTGTTATTGGTTGGCTCGCTTCCGTTCTGGAAATTTCGACCTGAAAAATGAACCTCGCGGTCGTCCGAAGACTTTGTTCGACAATGACGAATTAAAGGCGATTGTGGAAGCTGATGATACACAATCTACGGCTGAATTAGCAGCAGCTTTCGACGTTAGCGTCAAAACAATATTGGTCCATTTGCGTCAAATTGGCAAGGTAAAAAAGCTTGACAAATGGGTGCCCCACGAACTCAATGATCGCCAGCGCGAAGTACGCGTCGAGACGTGCCTTGCACTGCTCAACAGACACACAAATGAAGGAATTTTGAACCGCATTGTTACCTGCGATGAAAAATGGATTCTGTTTAATAACCGCAAGCGCTCAGCAAGTTGGTTGGATCCAGGTTCAGCACCTAAACAATGCCCTAAACGAAAACTTACCCCTAGAAAAGTGATGGTCACTGTTTGGTGGTCTAGCGCCGGTGTGATTCATCACAGCTTCTTACCAAACGGGGTGAGCATTACTGCAGATGTGTACTGTGAAGAACTGAACACAATGATGGAGAAGCTGGCGCATCTCCAACCAGCATTGGTCAATCGCTCGTCTCCGCTGCTCCTGCACGACAACGCGCGACCTCATACTGCACAGCAGACGGTCTCCAAGTTGCAAGAACTGGGGTTGGAAGCTCTCCGTCATCCGCCCTACTCACCAGACCTTGCGCCTACAGACTACTACTTTTTCCAGAATTTGGATAACTTCTTGGCGGGAAAAAATTCAATACCCGAGAGGCAGTACAAAATGCCTTTGAAGAATTTGTTGCCTCCCGTCCAGCTGATTTCTTTAAGAAGGGCATCAATAAACTGCCACTGCGATGGCAAAGATGCATTGATTGCATGGGTGATTACTTCGATTAATACAAATAAAAAATTCATGAAAAAAATTCGTTTAAATTTTTTCATACAAAACGGCAATTTCATAGGTAAAGACCTATTATAATCGGCTATAAGACGACGTTAATACATTTCTGCTGACCGGTAGAGAAGTTAAAAGACAGTAAACAACCACATAATGAACAAGGCGCCACATTCACGGTCTTCTATCGTAATTCATTATTCATTGTCTCATCTTCTGCGAAATCAACACAAAACCTTCGCACGTGCACATGCGCATTGTGTTCTTTATTTTACAGATAATTAATGGCCACACAGCGTATGTAACTAATATACGCTGTGTGGACAGCTGATCTGAAACAGAGGTGAGATTGTCATTGTCCTTTCTACCAGCTTATTATTGCAAATTATCTGATTATAGCCATTATCAGCAGATATAAGAAAGGTTTCCTATAGTTCTTACGATAACATTTCATAAATTCTCAGTCAGATCAGAAAAAATTGGGACGTCCGAAAGTGCAAGCAAAATGGTAGAAAACACGTGGACTAGGGAATGCAATCTCAAGTCGAGATTGACATCTCCAGATCTCGCGTACTATGTCTGGTGAGCACGTACCACGCGTTGGTAGGGGGTTAGACGATAGACCGGGCCACAATAAACAAAAAATAGATTTTTAGTTGTAGATTCGGAATGATTCAAATACACTCTTGTTGGTAATTAGTGAAGTATCATATTATTAACATAATAAAACCAAACCTAAAATAAATTAGGTATGTCAAAAAGGTATATATTTACTTACGTTGCAGACTATCAAAGCGATGAAGGTGTAGACTCCGCTCGCCCCTCGGATCTTGGCGCTTTCGATTAAAGGCTCGTGCCAACAGACGCGATATCGCGGGCGCGACATATTCTAGTCGCTCGCCCCGTTTTTTATTATTTTGGAGTAGTGATTCGCCCCTTCGCAAGGGGCGAGTGGAAAATTGACATTTAATTATTATAGTGTATCGACTCGCCCCTTGCGGCAATTCCTTTGAAATTTAACCAAAAAAGGTAGTCAGACAGAAAAATGCACACTTTATGAATAACGCCATACCTGTAATCTCACCATCTCGTGACCCTTATGATAGTTTTTGCTACCTGGCTTACCTATAATAACAAAAGGAATGTTTTTCATAGGTCTTTAAACAAAACATTTGGTAAAATATGTTACCCGTTGAGAGAGTCGTATGAGATGCGTTTATATATGAATGCTTTCTCTTTCTAAGTTCGTATTATAGTGAGGAAGGTATGCGTTTTGCGATATTTGCTAATTAGTTTAGTACTCATCTCCAAGTGTAAATAAACGTCAATTTATGCAAGCCTAGTACTTTTTTTGTTAGTTATAAACTATTTGTGTGTCTTTCATCCGTATCTTATTAGTGGGATAATTCTAATGATTTTAATACTATCTTGAATTCATGCAAGCCTAGTACTTTTTGTTAGTTATAAACTATTTATGGGATGCATCTCATATCATATGAAGTTATTTGATATATTTTCATGTGAGTTATACCAACTGTTGATATAATTTCGATAAAACGTTTATTAAATTGTAAATCATTAGGCCTATCGTTTAAAATATATAATATAATAAAAATGGTATCACATTTTTATGGTTAACACCCCGATTCAATGCAATCCGACTCGCATGGGTTATATTAGGTTAGAAGGTTAAGGCGGGAGCGGAGCGGAGTGCCAGGTCCCCTCTCCCCTCTATGTTGGTGAATCATTTGGGTTAGGTTTGGTTAGAAAAGTGACCATTTAGGCGCGAAGGCGAACGAGTGAAGCGAGCGTGCTGCGGGAGCGGCGTGACAGAAACGAATCGCTGCAAAACCGACTCCACGTAGTCTTGTCTGCCCTACCCCTAGAGTGTTATTTAAAATTGCGTAGGCGCGGAGGGGCGAGGCGGCCCGCGAGCTGAGAAGCAGGTGGTTGATTCCGATAATACGCGATTCCGACTTTTCCGGTGGATTATCCAAAATTTTCTTTCATACAAACCTTGTCATGATACAACAAAAAAAGCTAGCCAAATCGGTCGAGCAAATTCTTTCATACATGCGGCAATTGATTTTTATTTAAAGATAGTTTTGTTTTTGTTTTTTGAAGGTCTTAAAATAGCCTAAACGTGAATTCATGCAAGCCTAGTACTTTTTGATAGTTCTAACTATTCGAAATTCTATTAGTGAATAATATCGTGAATTCATGCAAGCCTATATATACCCCATTTGAAATAAGATTAGACATTAAAACAAACCCTTTTACAGTCCGTTGAACCGATTTTGACTTCTATACCGTAGGCATAAGGATAGCATTAAAAGCAAAAAAAGTTACACAATACCAACTATCTACTGCGGCTGCCATTTGTCGTGCCACCAACGCAATAGAATTCGAAATCGGTTGAACGGAATGTAAAAAAGGCTTATCTATACGTCTAATCTTATTTCAAATGGAGTATAGTACAAAAATACTACATTTTGATAGGTTACAAAAAAAAGGTTACAGCTCAGAAACTGTGCACAATGTGTTGTGAACAGAATAGATACACTTAGGCAATTAGGGGCAAGAACGAAAGGGCGAGCTGAACCCACACCGCGAAAAAGGGGTCTGGTTTTTGATTTTTTACAATTACTGGCAGGCAGAAACTACAGAATGCCGCTACGATCCATATATACTTGTTTCGCTTTGTTTACGCTCATACACGCACATGCAAGTACTACCTACGCACTTGGCCTTTCTGAAGAACGTCGACTTTACTTTGCCGAACATGAGGTTTGTTCGAATTTTTGTCGACTAAAGAATTTGACCTCAAAGTATGTAACTATTTGTTTGAAGTCGTCCCTCCGACTTTGGCCCTATGATATAATACTTAAATCAATAAACTATTACGGAGGGCATCACAAGCGAAGAGGTATTAATTATTCAATATTTATCATTGAACTAGCTTTTGCCCGCGGCTTCGCCCGCGTGGATGTCGGAAATTATCCCACGGGAATGTGCTACCGGGATAAAAGTATCCTATGTCCCATAACCCACGTGGTCTGTCTAGGCGACCTAGGCGTTACGGCGTAAAAGTAACAGACATGAGACAGCCAGTAACTTTATATATTAGTGGTAGTCCATATCTATATTGTGGTGATATTGTGGATAGTATGGACAGCAGTATGAAACTGTCGGAAAGATTAATGAAAAAATATTGTATAAAGATTAATGAAAAAACTATGGCATATTGTATGGACGATGGAAACTAAGGCGAAAGCTTTGCGGGAGCCTGCGAAATTCAAATTATCTTATGTTTTTTGCTTTTTACAGGTCAGTATCAAGTTTTATGTTGATCTAAATAATGAGTCGCAGTTGTTTTAAATATTTATTTATCTAATCTAACTAATATTGCAGGAGTTGTATTCCTGTATCTAATGGTTATTATTCTGTAAAGCTACTATTTGCTACGATCGCGAATCATATTTTATTCATATTGACATTCGAAACTTACCCATTAAACGATTTAAAAGCTGTATTAAAACCAAACTTTGTAAAAAAGGGTACTATACAATTTCAGATTATTTAGAAGACCAAAAGCATGGGATTGAGCGGCTCGCTCTGCTAACATTTTGTGATTTTGGCATTGTGACATTTTGAATAAGTACTATGGAAAATCATCAAAATATACCTACCAGTTTTATATACAAATTCACATTATTGAATATTATATGTAGGATATTGACAAATGATTACTTTGTAAAGTATTGAATTATTGTGAATGTGAGGATGAATGTGAATTTTCGTTTTCAGTTAGTTTTAACAATGGTCTGGCAATTTGAGAACTTTATGCGGCCTACACAAATGTCCTTTCTTTGGTATTGTTCGTCGAGTCGTTGAGCTCCTTAAGTTCTGAGCTGAGCTCCACTATTACTGACAAATGCTTGCAGTGACAGGACAGGTTCACTCAAATCTGTGTGGTTCATTCCTCAAAAGACCATTTCAGACTCTAATCTACATGGCCCTCATAGGGCCTGACCAATATGCCAATATCTGACCTAGGTATGTCCGGACTTTAAAAGAGACTGAGTTTGTTTCGGCCTTTCTTCTCAGAGTAGTCAGATAGGAAACGCCGACCTCATCTAGCTTAATTTTACATTTTTTGATATTATTACGACGTGTAAAAGTGATTCCAATAACCTATTTACAGAATAAACAATTTCATTTTAACATACAACCTGTCTGACACTGACTTGCAAATGGCAAAAAACTTAAGATTTGAATTTCGCGGGCTACCGGCGCATGCCCCTTAAGAAAATCGCATCATTTGCACAACGCCATCTATCGAGTAAGTACTCACTGGTAAACTCAAACTCTTCGTTCCAAGCCAAGAGCCAAGTAGTAATAACTTTTGATTGAGTGGACAGATTCTCAAGATACGGACTATGACTATATTCTCAATCCCTTAACGCTCTTGAAGAGAGTCCCGCAAAAATGTCAATAATAAGTACTTACATGTGAATTTTAAAAGGGTAAAGAAGGGTATTTACCCTCATGAGGGATGATTTTAGAAGAACATAACTCTTTGTTAGTTACAAAAAGCATAAATTTTCACAGCCCTAAGTTAAAAAAATACTGGCCAAGTGCGTGTCGAACCATGCACAATGAAGGGTTCCGTAGTTGGGATGAATTAATTTATCAAACAAACTTTCGCAAAGTTTTATGGTCATTACGTCTATGGGCGTTTACTGTCCCTCAAAGTGTAGTTAAAAAAACATTGTAGTTAAAAAACTTGTTCTCGCATACAGAATGTTTGGGTTTTTGCAACTGCACATGTAAGTTGGTCGATTAAAAGTTTTTGAGCTAAGTCGCGGACAGACAGACAGACAGACGGACATGGCGAAACTATAAAGCTTCCTTGTTGACTGCGGAACTCTAAAAATGATAGGTTTCCCATAAAAACTTTCATCCCCTATATCCCCCCCCCCCCTTAAATTTGTTTTTGAGAAAATAATTGCCTATGTTCTTCGCCGGGATGCCATCTATCTCTTTACCAAATTTTATCGAGATCCGTTCAGTGGATCAGACGTGAAAAGGTAACATACAGAATTACAGACGGACAGACAGACAGAGGTACTATCGAATTTATACTTTTAAGCATCGATTAGTATGGATTATGTGTTCAATTCAAAATGAGCCAAATACTCGATAATTATGAATTCGGCGAAAGTCATTCTTCTACGGAGACTCTTAACACCGCGATTCAGAAAATGACGTTAAATGAACAACGCCATCTATCGAGCACGAAGTGATACTGTCAAAATATATGGGAAAACGTTCGAACACTCTGTAAGGTATGTAGAAAAGATGTAGGGTTCCATGACGGACTTGACCTGACTTGACTTGACTTGACTTGACCTGACTTGACCTGACTTGACCTGACTTGACCTGACTTGACCTGACTTGACCTGACTTGATCTGACTTGACCTGACTTGACCTGACTTGACCTGACTTGACCTGACTTGACCTGACTTGACCTGACTTGACCTGACTTGACCTGACTTGACCTGACTTGACCTGACTTGACCTGACTTGACCTGACTTGACCTGACTTGACCTGACTTGACCTGACTTGACCTGACTTGACTTGACTTGACCTGACTTGACCTGACTTGACCTGACTTGACCTGACTTGACCTGACTTGACCTGACTTGACCTAACTTGACCTAACTTGATTTGGATTGAGTTGAGTTAACCTTGAGCAGGTATATTTTATCGCAGCAGGTACATTGGTAGTTGAAAGAAAAGTAGATTACGTACCTTGCTAAAGTGAGTAATTAATGCCCTCGTGTTTATTTAGTAAGCGCGTTCGTGCCTTTATTACTCACTTTTTGCTCGATGTAACAATTTACAATTTTTAAGAAATTAAAATTTATCACCATTTTTTCATGATTAATATTTGTATCATGATTTAAAAGATAGATAGCGCCACCTATGGCACTACTACTAAACAATGGATTTGGAAAACTTGAATTAACCAAACTTTAGATTGGGTAAATTCACAATGTATCGCGTTATGTTTCCGCGCGAAGTATGTGAACATATGATGATTATGATCGTGTGTTACACACGTTCTCACAAACCTACCTGATTTTACGCTAGTGTCATTTTACGACAATAGATGTCGTTACGTGTATCTACATTACGTACCTAATGAAAATTTCTTCTTGAATACTTTAAACTCTTATATCTTTTGATATTTTGAAGCGATTGCGATGAATCAAAAACTAAATGAAACATCGAGTTACACACAATATTTGAGTTTATAAGTTAACCATATTGATTTCGTACTTTTTACGTTATACTGGAACAATCAAACAAACGAACAGACAAACAGACAAACAGATAAACAGACAAACAGACAAAAATTCCAAAAATGGTAGAAATGGCATCTGTTGGTTATTCTTGGACACTCCAGCTAGGTTTTTTTTTTTTTTTTTCATTGTACAGAAACGCCTCGTCTACAGATTTATTATATGTATAGATATTAACTAATGGTTTTATAGTACGACGAGTAACTGCCTATTGTCGTAATAATTTAAGAGATGTTTGAACTTTGAGCGTGTTGTTTTTTGTTTGTTTTTCGACTTCTGAGTCGCTCTATATAGTAAAGCTGACACTCTGAGATATATTTCATCTCGAGATATAAAATAATATCGCTCACCGTACTTTTAAATGGAACCGTTTACACTGGGATTTAATATATAAGGTGTATCTATTCATACACGAAATCTCTTAAGAGGCATTGTACTCGTCATTATTGAGAACTTTCACTATACGACCAACACTGAAATCGCGAAAAAAAACCTGCTGTTCCCTAGCATAGCATAGCTCGTCAAAATGTAGGAACATCCGATTTGCTTTCAGCTACATTCTAGCAACTAAGTACCTACCAATGTTTCCAGGGTATTATCAGATCCCCATCCCCATATCATGACAATAACAGAAGAGGGCGAAAGAAATAAATTTTTAGGGTTCCGTACCTACCCAAAAGGTGCCAACCCTATTAACCCCCAAAGGGGGCCCTATTACTAAGGCTCCGGCCGTCCGTACTTCACAAGGCTGTATCTTTTGAACCGTAATAGGTAGACACTTGAAAGACAGCGTGTGTAGGAACCACCGTATGGCCGCTATAACAAAAATTAATAAAAATATTACGATGGTGCAGTTAAATATTGTACCGTGCTCCGACTCGCACTTGGACGCTTTTTTATTATTTTCCATGGCCTGTTTCACTGGATGTTAGTTTTCAGTTATATATAGTATGTATAAATAGTTATAGATACTGATAGTATTTCCGGCGTGGAAGAAGAAACTCTTTTTTTGAAGGAAATCATCTAATGAGCGGCACGGACGGACGGGTGTCAGACTTTTACTGACTAAAACCCACCCGTGTTTCTTCAGTTGCCTGTTGCCAAGGTCCCGGTATCCATTTCGGACTTTCCCGGAACCCTGGCAGGCATCGGTCCCAGCGGACCCCGTCTATTGTGCTGACATCTCTTTGAGGCGCGCGTGGAACACAACGGCCCTGGTCCTTATCGGACGGCGAGCTACTCATTGCTCGCCGCACGCAAGCCCGCGCCTACGGTGGCCGGGAATCCACCTGGGAATTCCGACGCCCAGGGCGTCTCCTGCGGCGGCGGTTAGAGGCTTGAGGGCGCAAACCTTGCCTCTCCCTCACGCGTTCCACCTCCTCCTTCGCGAGCATTACTGCTTCGCAGAAGGAGGTGACGGCTTCCCATGCCCTCTCGCTCCGTACCCTGGCCTGGACCAGGGCCGGACGCGAGAGGTCATCGCCGCTAATCGTCTCCACGAGGACACAGCGGTGCTCCGCCCAAGCAGGGCAGACATCCACCGTATACTCCACCGTGTCCTCCGGGCGATCCACACAGTGTAGACACCCGGACGTTTCCTCCCGCCTTATCCGGAACAGGAACCTCCCGAAGCAACCGTGTCCGGTGAGGACCTGCGTCAGGCGGAAGGTGAGGACGCTGTGGCGCCTCTCTAGCCACTCCTCAAAAAGGTGACTTATCGCTTCAATTTTGGTGTGCCCAGCGCTGGGTTGCGACAGTCGCCGAAGCTGAAACATGGGTACAATTACAGCGTATTTATCATTTAAATAATATCCTAAGCAGTTACATCGATACCCCACCATGACTAAGCAGGCAATATGCTTTTGTTATTAAAAAATGCCTAGTTAATAAAGAAATAGCAAATATGTATATGAAAACCAACACACACCCATGTATAACAAATAAATACTTAGTATGAATATTTTAACTTATTTTAAGCAAAAGTCACTAATATTATTATCTTAACCATGCAGATTACTATAACACATTCGAAGCTCTTGAAAACTTTAACGGAAGTAAAATACCAAAACCATAAAAAAGTAAGAGATAGTGCGAGGATAAAGCTTAAACCAACTTAACCGGATTATTTCGCTGTTTTTTTTTTTTTTTTTTTAGCTACTAATTGTAGCTACTAAGTGTATTTTTATTATACTTATATTCTCTAGACTTATCGTTTTTTATTGATTTTATTTTCAGGACCACAAAAATATTTTAGTACAATCAAAAAGTCGATAAATTTCTGATTTAGTCAATCACTAGCGTATATTATGGAAAATAAATGGCTTTTGCACAGCACATCGATAGCGACCACTGCTTTTGTGTGAGTAAGTTGTACGGTGCACGTTAAATGCGCGCTGTGTAAGATGTTATAAGGTCTATAATTGATTGTGTAGTACGTTCTGATTTATGAAATGTGGGTGTGTGCGCGACTGCGTATCTATTGCTCTTACTGAACTGCATGTGTACTAGTTGGCGCGGAGTGGGGATGTTTTGGAGACAGTGGGTTCTAATACATTTTCAACTACTGGGCATATCTCCTTCTTTCTTATATCTATGATTATAACATTAGACAAATAACGGTTTTCACCGTTTAGTTATGAACATAAAAAGATGAATACAAAAGTGCAGTAATTTGAACAATAAATATTATAGAATAACTGTTGTTATTTAGCCGTTATTTGTCGAATGATATAATAAATGGAGTAACCATAGGTATACATATAATTAATACTTTGAAAAATGCAAAAAGAACAACACAACATTCAGTGTGTAGTGTGTGTGTACAAATTGAAGCAGCTCCATCACGAGCCCTCATTATACAAATCTTTATCAGTATAAAAGGCTTTAAGTAAAATGAAATGCTAAAAAGCAGTTTATTGAATTATTTTGTGTCAATTTAGTTAGGAATAATGTAAATGTGACTGTTCATGAACTTTTGTTAGACCATTTTTTTATTTATGTACACACAGTCAAATACGTAGATAACTGTATAAACTGAAATATTGTGTACGAATTTTTAATTTTTTAAGTTTTATATTTAAACCATGATACACCACTTGAATTGCAATGCCTTAACGGGCAATTAAGTTCTAAGAACCTACCTACCTATTGTGAACCTCTTCAAAATTCTGTAGGTAAACACTAAGTTCGCAATAAATAATTTGAATTTTAAAATAATTAAGTAGGTACAAAGATAATTTTACCGTGTCTTTTAATTATGAACGGATTATTAATCAAATAGCGGACTTATTCGCTCCTATACGAATATTATTACAGTAGGTACCTACAAACACGTCTAAATTAATTGTCCTCACCTCCCGTCACACGAACAAGAACAAAGCAATGACGCCGCGCCGCCTTGTGCCCAACTCCAACGAATTCAATTTTATTTCGCTCAAAAATCGATCTTATTCTCGTTAAATATTATTTGAATCCATTTCGTGGTGAAAGGAGACTCAAGTCGCTTCCCTGTGATTAATTTTGTGAAAGAATGAGTGTGTTCGTTCTTGTCGTACCTAATAATTACAGTTTCGAAGGAAATTACAAATTAAATTGAAGTTCAAAAGGAAGCTTATCTAATGAATTACTTATTGAATTAGAATCTAATAACGTCTGTTGCTGAGCGTAGCTTCTATTCATGCAAGCGAGTGAGCGAATGAGCGAACTTAAATTGGATAGTCTTTTAAAAACTAGGGCTTAATTTATTAATCTGTAAGTCGCTTATTGCAGCAGGTGGCGGTCTGAAGTGTTGCCTCCCCCACAGGATGGAGCCGTGAGTTTATGCGTCACTTGTCGAGTCTGTCTGTGCGGCTGCGCTGTCTAAACTACGCAACGGGTGTTCATGTAGTAGGTATTCACCATCATTTAGAGAAAAGACGCCAGAAGGTTTATGTGTTTAACAAACCAAGACATACAAATAATATAAAATCTATACATAAGTTGAGGTGATCGCAATCCACGCGGAGGATGCTCTTCAGTTCAGTGCAGTTAGTTAGATACTCAACTGTTATTAGTTATTACTTGAGTTTAATTGAAGAGCTATTCGTTTTTAGTTTTTAGAAGACTAGCCTTCGACCGCATGGATGTCGAAAATTATCTCACGGGAACATACTCATCATCATCATCATTTCAGCCGAAAGGTTCTGGGCTTCTCGCATCCAGCGGATTCCCGTGGCTTTTACGGGAACGTACTACCGGGATTAAAAGTATCATATGTCTTATTCCAGGTCATGGTCTGCCCATGTCATCCAAATTCGTTCAGCAGTTGTAGCATGAATGCGTAACATACAAACAAACTCACATTCGCATTTATATTGTGCGTTATAGAAGGGGATTTCAGGCTTTCGGGAAACTCATGCAAGACGTTGGTAAAAAAATGAAGAAAGATTATCTAAAATTCCAATCCTGACAAAACAGAACCAAAGATTCAGCATGTAGCAAATGGATATTAATATCCCCATCGATTTGTAGCACATTTGCAGCAGAGAATCGACGCAGCTGCTTGCAAGATACCTATTGTTTCCAGTTTGTTGTTCTAGTTTTTGTTTTTTAACCAAAATATACAGTACCTTGTATCCCTGTCCCTGTTATCTGACGTAGGGCGTTCCCGTTAACCTGCAATAGTATAGCGTCCGTCCACACATGCAAATAAAAAAATTGTAACTATTGAAATATTCTATTAATTGAATACTATTAAATTGATACGCAAAAGAAACACTCTGTACGCGCACACTTGTATTAACATTCTGTATATAAAAAGTAAGTACCTACAACTATAAATACTAACCGATACTTTTTTTTAACAATCCGACTCGTTTTTCAGTAACAAAAGTCAAAACATTCCGCCATTCAGTTTGGTTCGTTAAAAGCATCCGGTGGCCGAAATATTCCAACACCTTGTTATTTTTTAAATTAAAATATTCTTCAATTGCTACAGAACTCCAATAACTATCGAGTTTGTCAATCAAACACTATATCTACACATTTCACCTTGTTTCTCATTATTGAAGACTGGGTGTCGTTTAATGAAAACTATTGTCCATCGTCGTCCATTGCGGACTGAGCCATCTGCACACAATGGCAGCAGATGGTACTAGCACCTTGTGACTTATACGAGCAAGGAGGTAGAATGATGGCGGGATGTACGGGAATGTTCTTATCTGGGGGCACGGGACTGCCCCTGCCAAGACGAGCCAAGCGAGGCGCAAGGAGGGCACTACCTACCTTTTCTCGAAGCGCTTCGTCGTTTTTTTGAACCCTCATAACTTGGGTTTGGATTATACCAGATAAACAAAATTCTCGGGATATGATGTCAATAGTGGATTTATTAAACGTAGAAAGTTTCAATTGCAAAGCTTTTATACTTTCAATTTTATTGATATCTATAAAACCCCGATTTCGTCACTCACTGATGATCATCAAAATTCTTAGGGTAGTTCCTGAAGTCCTAGAAAGCTGAAATTTGGTATTTAAGCTAGTATTAGTAAACAAACAACAAAAAAATTCTAAAACTCGGAACTTTTACCCCCCAACCCCTTAAAATGGGGGATGGAAGTTTGTATGAGACTTCCGCAAATGTTAATACTAGAGGTCTCAAAATTGATACAAGGACTCCTTGTTATAAGTAATCAAATACATATTTCATGATTTTTAGTAAATCATTTCTCACCCTGTAAATTAAGGGATGGAAGTTTGTATGGGTTTTCCCAAATAAACTTAATTTTATGCTAGAGATCTGAAAATTATGGAAGTACACTTAATAAGATAATAATACGTTCGAGGCAGACATTGATCAAATCACTAGTAAAGCCTACAAGTCCCTCGGATTCGTAATACGTAACAGCCACCAGTTCTATAACCCGCTATGCTTAAAAACGATATATTACTGTTATGTAAGGGGCATACTGGAATCCGCAAGTGTTATATGGCGACCTTTTTATCTAACTAATATTATACACGCGAAAGTTTATAAGTATGGATGGATGGATGGATGGATGGATTGATGGATGGATGTTTGTTACTCTTTCACGCAAAAACTACTGAACGGATTTGGATGAAATTTGGCACACAGATAGTTTATAACCTGGATTAACACATAGGATACCTTATTTTTATCCCGATATTCCCACGGGATCGTGCCATACGCGGGTGAAACCGCGGGGCGCAGATAGTAAGAAAATATTGATAAAATTGAATCAATCCAACGAAAATTTACTAAACATCTGAATAACAAAAAAAAAACTGGAAGAGCAACGACAGTTAAATGATATGATGTTATTGTACGACATAATTAACAATAAATTTGACCGTCCACAACTGTTCAGCAGAATACACTTTAACGTCCCACTCAGACATACCAGACATACCACTTTGTTATCAGTACCATCGGCCTCCACTAATTATCTAAGATGTCACCATTCTTGCGTCTACCTGCATTATATAACGACAAATTCCCAACTGTGGATCCCTTCAATACCACACGGAACAGATTTAAAAAAGAGATTATCCAAATCCTCCATCAAACGCAGCTAGCTCAGTAGTGCCAGTTTAGTCATAAGTACATAAACACACCGCACACATATACTGCACCTACACCGCACAGATACACACACGCACACACTATTAAGAATATGTCACTCTCTGTATTTTTCCAATTTTTCTGTGTACTTTGTAATTGGCGTAATATTTAGATTATTTATTTATTTATTTCTTCAACAAAACATTTGTGTCGAACACTGGTTTTAACAATAAATACACGAATAATAATACACGTACACGTAGTCGTTTTAACAATAATGAAATGAAATTTATTTGCAAGAATTGTAGTACATTACAGATGGTCGGGTTTTTTAACAGTTTCTAAAACAATTCGCTAAAACTAGCATGCAAAATTACATTAATGTAACACAAAAATTTAAACAATCATCGTAAAGCCAGGAAAATTAAAAAGAACATGCAAACAATATTCCACATTTACTTACTTACAATATATCATTGACATTGACATCATATCCCGAGAATTTTGTTTATCTGGTATAATCCAAACCCAAGTTATGAGGGTTCAAAAAAACGACGAAGCGCTTCAAGAAAGGTAGGTAGTGCCCTCCTTGCGCTTCGCTTGGCTCGTCCTGGCGGGGGCACTCCCGTGCCTCCAGATACCACTAATTTCAAAACGAAGTGTTTTCATCTTTTCATGCGCTCGCCACGCTCTCAAAACGATACTTAGTACACAGTATTGCTATTCTGTAACCATCTCACCGTGAAAACTTAGGTGAAGTGAGCTTGAAGTGAAGTGAGCTTGAAGTGAACTGTCACTGCCTTAGCATCAGTAGATATCAATGACAATGACAGCTCACTCCACGCTCACTTCACTTAGGTTTTCACGGTGAGATGGTTACAGAATAGCAATACTGTGTACTAAGCATCGTTTTGAGGAGTGTCGTCTTGTACGTTGTACGGAGTACTGTGTAGGTGTACTGTACTGTGTAGGTGTACTGGACTATGTAGGTGTACTGTACTGTGTAGGTGTTCTGTACTATGTAGGTGTACTGTACTATGTAGGTGTAATGTACTATGTAGGTGTACTGTACTATGTAGGTGTACTGTACTGTGTAGGTGTACTGTACTATGTAGGTGTACTGTACTGTGTAGGTGTACTGTACTATGTAGGTGTACTGTACTGTGTAGGTGTACTGTACTGTGTAGGTGTACTGTACTATGTAGGTGTACTGTACTGTGTAGGTGTACTGGACTATGTAGGTGTACTGTACTGTGTAGGTGTACTGTACTATGTAGGTGTACTGTACTGTGTAGGTGTACTGTACTATGTAGGTGTACTGTACTGTGTAGGTGTACTGGACTATGAAGGTGTACTGTACTGTGTAGGTGTACTGTACTATGTAGGTGTACTGTACTGTGTAGGTCTACTGTACTATGTAGGTGTACTGTACTGTGTAGGTGTACTGTACTATGTAGGTGTACTGTACTATGTAGGTGTACTGTACTATGTAGGTGTACTGTACTGTGTAGGTGTAATGTACTATGTAGGTGTACTGTACTATGTAGGTGTACTGTACTGTGTAGGTGTACTGTACTATGTAGGTGTACTGTACTATGTAGGTGTACTGTACTATGTAGGTGTACTGTACTGTGTAGGTGTACTGTACTATGTAGGTGTACTGTACTATGTAGGTGTACTGTACTATGTAGGTGTACTGGACTATGTAGGTGTACTGTACTATGTAGGTGTACTGGACTATGTAGGTGTACTGTACAGTGTAGGTGTACTGGACTATGTAGGTGTACTGTACTGGACACCTACGCCTACCCCTCCGGGGAATAAAGCGTGTTGTCAAGTTCTTTTAGAGATGGTAGGTCACACAATAGATAGCAGTTCTTATTACGGGGTCTGATGGTGGCATTTGCAAGTTCGTTGCACCCCAGGGGGTCGTGGCAGCTAGTCTAGCAACCGCGCTGACTGGCTAATCCTTTCAGCCCGAGTTGATCCCTTATAGCCGGCGCTGATAAAAAGGAAGAAATATTAAGTTAGAGTTAGAGGCAACAGGGGTACCTACCTATTATTTTATGGAAATTCATTTTCATATGAAACATAGATATAAATATAAGGACAAGCAAGGATACAGTAGGCCACACATCAGTGGTCCCTTTTCTATTGAAACTCCGTACTAAGCTACGCTAGCTCACAGTCAAAGTATTACCACAGACGTGCGGTCGACTGTACATTATGTATGAGCAAATATTTCATGTAACTCTGATTAATTTAGGTAGCTACTAATAAAAACGGAGCAATTGTTAATAAACGAACATATACTTATGTTCGTTTATTAACAATTGCTCCCTTTAAATAGTCTTTCCTATAGGATCGTACCGGCATAACTACCAGTTGGTAGTTATGCCGGTACGATCCTATAGGAAAGACTATTTAAAGGGAGAGAATAAAAATAAAAAAAGATACAATCATTTAAGTTCCCAGAATTTTTGTATAAGTATTTTGTAAATAAATTGTGTGAATAAAATAAGTCTTTATTGAAATACATACCGTTCATCCGAACAACCTACTTCAAATAAACAAAAATTTGTAACTTGGGTGCCGGCTTAATAAAGTAATGCTAGTTGTAAGTCCACCGCTACACCCCTACTAGGGCGACCGAATTAATAACGATAAGGATGACACGGACAAGAGCTGCAGAAAATATTCATATATATTACATTTTGAATAATATGGAAAATCATCAAAGTATATCAACCAGTTTTATTTACAAATTGACATTATTGAATATTCTATACAAAATGACATGATTACTTTGTAAAGTATTTTATTACTAGCTTTTGCCCGCGGCTTCGCCCGCGTGGATGTCGGAAATTATCCCACGGGAATGTGCTACCGGGATAAAAGTATCCTATATCCCATAACCCACGTGGTCTGTCTAGGCGACCTAGGCGTTACGGCGTAAAAGTAACAGACATGAGACAGCCAGTAACTTTATATATTAGTGGTAGTCCATATCTATATTGTGGTGATATTGTGGATAGTATGGACAGCAGTATGAAACTGTCGGAAAGATTAATGAAAAAATATTGTATAAAGATTAATGAAAAAACTATGGCATATTGTATGGACGATGGAAACTAAGGCGAAAGCTTTGCGGGAGCCTGCGAAATTCAAATTATCTTATGTTTTTTGCTTTTTACAGGTCAGTATCAAGTTTTATGTTGATCTAAATAATGAGTCGCAGTTGTTTTAAATATTTATTTATCTAATCTAACTAATATTGCAGGAGTTGTATTCCTGTATCTAATGGTTATTATTCTGTAAAGCTACTATTTGCTACGATCGCGAATCATATTTTATTCATATTGACATTCGAAACTTACCCATTAAACGATTTAAAAGCTGTATTAAAACCAAACTTTGTAAAAAAGGGTACTATACAATTTCAGATTATTTAGAAGACCAAAAGCATGGGATTGAGCGGCTCGCTCTGCTAACATTTTGTGATTTTGGCATTGTGACATTTTGAATAAGTACTATGGAAAATCATCAAAATATACCTACCAGTTTTATATACAAATTCACATTATTGAATATTATATGTAGGATATTGACAAATGATTACTTTGTAAAGTATTGAATTATTGTGAATGTGAGGATGAATGTGAATTTTCGTTTTCAGTTAGTTTTAACAATGGTCTGGCAATTTGAGAACTTTATGCGGCCTACACAAATGTCCTTTCTTTGGTATTGTTCGTCGAGTCGTTGAGCTCCTTAAGTTCTGAGCTGAGCTCCACTATTACTGACAAATGCTTGCAGTGACAGGACAGGTTCACTCAAATCTGTGTGGTTCATTCCTCAAAAGACCATTTCAGACTCTAATCTACATGGCCCTCATAGGGCCTGACCAATATGCCAATATCTGACCTAGGTATGTCCGGACTTTAAAAGAGACTGAGTTTGTTTCGGCCTTTCTTCTCAGAGTAGTCAGATAGGAAACGCCGACCTCATCTAGCTTAATTTTACATTTTTTGATATTATTACGACGTGTAAAAGTGATTCCAATAACCTATTTACAGAATAAACAATTTCATTTTAACATACAACCTGTCTGACACTGACTTGCAAATGGCAAAAAACTTAAGATTTGAATTTCGCGGGCTACCGGCGCATGCCCCTTAAGAAAATCGCATCATTTGCACAACGCCATCTATCGAGTAAGTACTCACTGGTAAACTCAAACTCTTCGTTCCAAGCCAAGAGCCAAGTAGTAATAACTTTTGATTGAGTGGACAGATTCTCAAGATACGGACTATGACTATATTCTCAATCCCTTAACGCTCTTGAAGAGAGTCCCGCAAAAATGTCAATAATAAGTACTTACATGTGAATTTTAAAAGGGTAAAGAAGGGTATTTACCCTCATGAGGGATGATTTTAGAAGAACATAACTCTTTGTTAGTTACAAAAAGCATAAATTTTCACAGCCCTAAGTTAAAAAAAAACTGGCCAAGTGCGTGTCGAACCATGCACAATGAAGGGTTCCGTAGTTGGGATGAATTAATTTATCAAACAAACTTTCGCAAAGTTTTATGGTCATTACGTCTATGGGCGTTTACTGTCCCTCAAAGTGTAGTTAAAAAAACATTGTAGTTAAAAAACTTGTTCTCGCATACAGAATGTTTGGGTTTTTGCAACTGCACATGTAAGTTGGTCGATTAAAAGTTTTTGAGCTAAGTCGCGGACAGACAGACAGACAGACGGACATGGCGAAACTATAAAGCTTCCTTGTTGACTGCGGAACTCTAAAAATGATAGGTTTCCCATAAAAACTTTCATCCCCTATATCCCCCCCCCCCTTAAATTTGTTTTTGAGAAAATAATTGCCTATGTTCTTCGCCGGGATGCCATCTATCTCTTTACCAAATTTTATCGAGATCCGTTCAGTGGATCAGACGTGAAAAGGTAACATACAGAATTACAGACGGACAGACAGACAGAGGTACTATCGAATTTATACTTTTAAGCATCGATTAGTATGGATTATGTGTTCAATTCAAAATGAGCCAAATACTCGATAATTATGAATTCGGCGAAAGTCATTCTTCTACGGAGACTCTTAACACCGCGATTCAGAAAATGACGTTAAATGAACAACGCCATCTATCGAGCACGAAGTGATACTGTCAAAATATATGGGAAAACGTTCGAACACTCTGTAAGGTATGTAGAAAAGATGTAGGGTTCCATGACGGACTTGACCTGACTTGACTTGACTTGACTTGACCTGACTTGACCTGACTTGACCTGACTTGACCTGACTTGACCTGACTTGACCTGACTTGACCTGACTTGACCTGACTTGACCTGACTTGACCTGACTTGACCTGACTTGACCTGACTTGACCTGACTTGACCTGACTTGACCTGACTTGACCTGACTTGACCTGACTTGACCTGACTTGACCTGACTTGACCTGACTTGACCTGACTTGACCTGACTTGACCTGACTTGACCTGACTTGACCTGACTTGACCTGACTTGACCTGACTTGACCTGACTTGACTTGACTTGACCTGACTTGACCTGACTTGACCTGACTTGACCTGACTTGACCTGACTTGACCTGACTTGACCTAACTTGACCTAACTTGATTTGGATTGAGTTGAGTTAACCTTGAGCAGGTATATTTTATCGCAGCAGGTACATTGGTAGTTGAAAGAAAAGTAGATTACGTACCTTGCTAAAGTGAGTAATTAATGCCCTCGTGTTTATTTAGTAAGCGCGTTCGTGCCTTTATTACTCACTTTTTGCTCGATGTAACAATTTACAATTTTTAAGAAATTAAAATTTATCACCATTTTTTCATGATTAATATTTGTATCATGATTTAAAAGATAGATAGCGCCACCTATGGCACTACTACCAAACAATGGATTTGGAAAACTTGAATTAACCAAACTTTAGATTGGGTAAATTCACAATGTATCGCGTTATGTTTCCGCGCGAAGTATGTGAACATATGATGATTATGATCGTGTGTTACACACGTTCTCACAAACCTACCTGATTTTACGCTAGTGTCATTTTACGACAATAGATGTCGTTACGTGTATCTACATTACGTACCTAATGAAAATTTCTTCTTGAATACTTTAAACTCTTATATCTTTTGATATTTTGAAGCGATTGCGATGAATCAAAAACTAAATGAAACATCGAGTTACACACAATATTTGAGTTTATAAGTTAACCATATTGATTTCGTACTTTTTACGTTATACTGGAACAATCAAACAAACGAACAGACAAACAGACAAACAGATAAACAGACAAACAGACAAAAATTCCAAAAATGGTAGAAATGGCATCTGTTGGTTATTCTTGGACACTCCAGCTAGGTTTTTTTTTTTTTTTTTCATTGTACAGAAACGCCTCGTCTACAGATTTATTATATGTATAGATTGTGAATGTGAGGACTATGTGAATTTTTTTTTTTTCGTTCTCAGTTAATTTTATCAATGGTCTGGCAATTTGAGAATTTTATGCGGCCTACCCAAATGTCGTTTCTTTGGTATTGTTCGTCGAGTCGCTGAGCTCCTTAAGTTCTGAGTTGAGCTCCGCCATTACTGACAAATGCTTGCACTGACTGGACAGGTCCACTCAAATCTGTGTGGTTCTTTCCTCAAAAGACCATTTCAGACTCGAATTTACATGGTCCTCATATAGCTTGACCAAGATTATGTCTGGACTTTAAAAGAGACTGTGACCTCTGAGTTTGTTTCGGCCTTTCTTCTCAGAGTAGTCAGATAGGAAACGCCGACCTCATCTAGCTTTTTTTTTTTTTTTTTTTAATAATATTTTAGGGGTATTTATGTGACGTCTGTCTGACGTCAGGTCTTTGATGCGTAGTTCGCATGTGGCGATGTAGATACCGCCACAATATGACGTGTAAAAGTGATTCCAATATCCTATTTACAGAATAAACAATTTAATTTCATTAAATTTCATTTCATTTCATTTCATTTCATTTCATTCAAGTTTTTAAAGTTCAATAAACCAACCATATCTATACATGAAGGCGCCGCTCCCCAGTAGCCCACAGATAAACTGCGCACGTGGGCTAAGCTTCGCTTTGCATGAAAACAGGCGGGAACGTCCACTGCGACCCAGCCATGGCCTCGCTACGCACGAATGTGTGACTGGCAAAAAATGAACCGCGCAGCTAACGCGGCAAACCTCTCCATACACATACTACGTACAACGCTACAAACCTCTCCGCGCACATCCTACGTAAAACGCTACAAACCTCTCCGTACACATCCTACGTACAACGCTACAATGCTCTCCGTGCACTTCCTACGTACAACGCTACAAACCTCTCCGTGCACATCCCACGTACAACGCTACAAACCTCTCCGTGCACATCCTACGTACAACGCTACAAAGCTCTCCGCGCACATCCTAGGTAAAACGCTACAAACCTCTCCGTGCACATCCTACGTACAACGCTACAAACCTCTCCGTGCACATCCTACGTACAACGCTACAAACCTCTCCGTGCACATCCTACGTACAACGCTACAAAGCTCTCCGCGCACATCCTAGGTAAAACGCTACAAACCTCTCCGTGCACATCCTACGTACAACGCTACAAACCTCTCCGTGCACATCCTACGTACAACGCTACAAAGCTCTCCGTGCACATCGAACGTACAACGCTACAAAGCTCTCCGTGCACATCGTACGTACAACGCTACAAAGCTCTCCGTGCACATCGTACGTACAACGCTACAAACCTCTCCGTGCACATCCTACGTACAACGCTACAAAGCTCTCCGTGCACATCGTACGTACAACGCTACAAAGCTCTCCGTGCACATCGTACGTACAACGCTACAAAGCTCTCCGTGCACATCATACGTACAACGCTACAAAGCTATTTTAGCGCGTGGGCAAAATCGGTATCAACGTGGCCATCTTGTTTTGTTATAACAATGACATTAAAACATTTACCATTTAAATTTACCAACGACGCCCTGTCAATGTAATTCAGGCGCCTAACGATCCTTGTAGCGAGTGTGGAACCTAAGATAGAAACACGCTTGTACGATACGACTTCATACAGAAAGTACAGCTGATAGAAATCTCTATTCCTAGACAGCACGTTTCGCTGAAAAGTTTTTGGATAGAAAACATTGTTTGTAGATATCTCGGTCCATAGGAAGCGCTGTTGACAGAGATCTCTGTTCATAGATAGTACTTCTTGCCGTAAACTTTGTTCATATAAGCCACTGTTTCCAGATACCTTGGTTCACAGAAAGCGCCTTTGGAGAAGACGCTATTAATATAGTATATTATATTTTGCGATATATTTTACTGCTCAGATTCAGACAAGCAGGTATGTTACGCAGGTAAGGATACTATTGATAGTAGGTAATTAATTTACTAGCCTTTAATAAATTTACCGACTACATTATGCGGCTTACATAAACAAAAAATAAATGACCATGGTTTAAGATATTTTATGATCACAATACTAGCTATAACATATAATGTAATATCAGTACCTAACCTATTATAATTATAGCCTATTATTAGCCGTAGAACTGATGACCGTTGGGGTAGACGTGTTCTTGAGTGGAGACCGCGAATAGGCATACGTAAGGTAGAACGCCCTCAGGCTACGTGGAGCGACGATCTTCGCAGGGTGGCTGGTAGCATCTGGATGAGGGTTACCGAGCATCGGGCTGAATGCCGTGCATTTAGAGAGGCGTATGTCCAGCAGTAGACTGCTGTAGGCTGATGATGATGATGCTGATGAGTACCTAACCTTTAGACGGCATGACAGTTTAAATACAATATTTAACCAAGAAAGTTCATACGTTCTTGGTTAAATACTGTATTTAGACTATGTATTCTTCGTCCTTGTCTATGTATTCTTCAAAATAAAATCTCACTAAAGAGCACTCAACCCTAAGTAGAAGTCAGCGGATATTGCGACATTCATCTTGCACTATCACGGCTAAATAGTTGTAGCCCTAAGCCTTTTAGCCATTGAGCCTTTCAACCGTTGAGCCTTTCAGCCGACGAGCATCGTAAGCCATGACAACCGCCACATTTATTTAATTAAATCATCCAAGTTATAGTAAAGTTACGCAGTGATATCTCGAGAGATTCGCCTCGTAATGACTTAACGAACTTATGTAATAAAGTTGTCAAGCGAAATGTACTGGATTAAATTATTTTAGGTTAATGATGCTTGAGGTAAAGCTTAAATCAAGTTAAGAAAGCGAAAGTGAGATTAGGATTTTCGGTAACGAATAAGCCGATACTGCTGTGGACATAACAAATATCACGCCGTGGCGGGTTTGTTTTGTCCTTTAGCACTGCATTTTTATCATGGTCACCATGATTTTTACATGTAGATATAGAAATGTGTGATCAAATAAATCCTAACTAGTTACGCTTTGACGCTAAAATGGCTTTTAGGAGTATGAGGAACAGGGTGTAAAGTTCACTCATCCACCATAGAAAAGGGAGGATCCTCCGACCAGACGGGTGTTGTGTCTGGCGGGCAACTGCCCAACGATTGATGTTGGGTTCTCGTATATATGTCCACTGCACGGTAAACTTTATTGCGCGATGCAGGATTTATGTGACGTCTGTCTGACGTCAGGTCTTTGATGCGTAATTCGCATGTGGCGATGTAGATACCGCCACAGGCTGAACAGATTTAGATGAAATTTGGCACATGGGTAGATCATGACCTGGAATAGGACATAGGATACATTTTAACCCGATATTCCCACGGGATCGAGACTTACGCGGCTGAAACCGCCGGGCGCAGATAGTGATACTATAACTATGTATATAATATGTGACATAGACAAATGAGAAATAGATCAAATACAAATTAATGAGAAGCAGGTCACCAACAATTGGTTCTTTTAATTAAATGATTTGTGAATTGTGTGATCGAATGATGTGGTATGAATATGATTAACTAGCGAATGCTTCTTTTGTCTTCAATTTGAGTTTATATTTTTATGTTTATGGCATTGTGCCACTATGAATTCAGATATTTGAGAGTTTCCGTCAAAATATAAAAAAATGCATAACAGATTTAATTTAATTTAACTCTGAAATTTTATTTTATCCTTTAATTTATTAACTTTTTCCAAATGTTAGCAAAATTGTGCTATAATTCAATTTTTCTTTAAACATTTTAACTCATCATCATCTTTCCCAACTATGTTGGGGTCGGCTTCCAGTCCAACCGGATGCAGCTAAATACCATTATTTTACATGGAGCGACTGCCTATCAGACCTCCACAACCCAGTAACTAAGTAATACGATACCCCTTGATAAGATATAATATGATTATGGTGGTATGGTATGATTGTTGGTTGGATTTGAGAGGGAACGTAGGGCGCTGGCAGTCCGATGTAGGGTTGCACGCTGTAGCAGGGCAGTCAAATTTTTTAACGCAAGCGCTTTTTAAAGCTTATTGCCAAGTGTTTTACACGTGCAGGCTCTGCCCAAGAGCAGAGAATATTCCAACGTTAGCTCCATCGTACAAACAGTGCTAAAGACAATGACTATAAAACTGAATGGCAACAGCGCACTGCGGGCAACTACTGGCTGAACGACTAATACACGATACACAAACAGTGCTTGTTACATAACGTTCATATTATGTACTTTACATAGAAATCTACTCATTCCTTGTAACTTCTCTTTTATAAAGTTATCTGATTCTCAGTATTGGTATTCCATCGCTTTTATGGAAGTTAGTTGGGTTTTATTTTGATAAAAAAATGTTTCAGTAACCTTGTAGTAGTAACGTCTTTTCTTAGGAGATTGGGCACCTATATACAATGTGGAGACGACAATACAACAATAGATGAAAACACTGGCAATACTAATGCATAAGAGTATTTTGGAACTATCAAATAAATCCTAACATGGAAATTAAAAAAGTCATTTTTTCAAACAAACTAAATAGTAGTGATGGGCCCACTATGGGGTTTGCCGATCTTTGACTAGCTATCGTAACTAAACTATTGGATATATTTGATTAATTTTTTCAATGTAGACCGAGAACGTCAATAGATATACGGAGTTTTATTTTTTGTCGTATTGTCGTCTCCACGTTGTATATATGTTTCTGCCCTAGAGCCCAATAGAAATAAGATATGACCCCATGAAAAGAGCTTTTCAAGGCGAACTGTTCCTACTATAGGTACACTATTGATCTAAATAGGTGTGATTACTTGGGCACCGAAGACAAGGAATTTTCTTGGCCCAATAGCCATAAGATATACATCAATGGGTTTGGCTTTTCGAGGAGAACCTTTGCACGACTTTTGCCAACTGTTACTCAGTTCCAAGTTAATGACTTAAATAAGTAACAACTTGGGTACCGTGGTCAAGGAATGCTTGGCGTTCGTAGCCATAAGTTCTACCACCAGTGAAAAGAGCTTTTTATACTACCTTTATTAGCTTTTTTATATTTGCTACTTACACGACTTTTGACAATTATTTGTCACTTCGGAGATAATGACCTAAATAGGTGATGAATTTTAATCATGCTTAAATAAATTCACATTTAGAGCTTTGTAGCTCCTTACTGACTAACAATCGAGAGGTCTTCTTACCACGAAATATTCCCGTTGAAAAGATCTTTCCATAAATCACAACGCTATTGTGGGATGTGGCTTAAAGTTCTGTCCGGCCGACCGATCTTCAAAACATTGATCACAAAACGGCATCTAGATCGGAATACCCATATTTGCAAAATAAAATATCTTTTTCACCTCAGCACCTCAAACAAGCAGGTTTTGCTATCTACAGACAGTGTGCAAAATTCAATTTTGGTGCGAGCGTGAGACAAAGTCATTATCATAATCATAATCAGCCTATAATGTTCCCACTGCTGGGTCACAGGCCTCCTCTCTGTGAGAGGGAGCGGGCCGTAATCTACCACGCGGGCCCAGTGCGGGTTGGAAGATGTCACATGTCTGGTTTCCTCACGATGTTTTCCTTCACCGTTTTGAGAGCAGTGGCGATGAAATAATTTACACAAAGTAAAGCGCCTGTCAGGGTTCGAACCTAGGACCTACAACTCATAAGTCGTGGCCGTTACCACTGAGCCACCACTGCTCTCAATCAGACCAAGTTTTTTTTTTTTTTTTTCTAAATTCCGAGAACATGTCTACTCACAAAATTCGAAATATTTGAATTTCACTTTGTTCTGTCACTTTTACTTCGATACGAAAAAGCGAGAGATAGAAACAAGTCGATTCGAAGTTCGATTTTAATTTCGATAACTAGTAGGCCCAAAAAAGAAACAAACAATAAAACGTTCGGATACACATATAGGTTTTAAATGTAATAAGTAATTTAACTTTAATTTTCTTTATATTGTTCGTTTTACAAATATACTTGTGGTTTGTTTACCATGTGGTTTACGTTTACCATGTTGTATTTTTTTTCCTTTAGGCAATAATATGGGTTTAAATATGAAATTGCCGTTTAAACGTACTGGCCACTTTGAATTAAAATTAAACTTGCATCACGGTGTGACATTCCAGAGTGAAACTTTTTTCACAAGATTCGATTTTTGTTTTTGCATTCCGCTTTCAACATTAAAGATAACTACAGAACGACACAACTTAGATATAGCATAAATGTGAAAATTTGCATTCATTAATTTCAATTTTACGGATGTATTTGGTTATATAACTTTACAAGTTATTGCGTTTACGTAAAGACCAGTTTCACCTAAAGCAGTAATAAAGATTGGTGATTTTGAAGGCGCATTCAGGTCGGATTGTGATCGGTTTTACGAATTTTGCCGATACTACATGTGAGTACTGTACTTATATTGAAAATTAGAGTAATTTTTGAATACGAGTTCCGACGTGGAACTAACGCAGCGGAAACAGCTCGAAATATCAATGTTGTGTTTGGAGAGGATACGGCTAATGAACGCACCGTGTGTTTTTGGTTTAATCGCTTTCGTAGTGGAAACTTCGTTTTGAAGAATGAACCCCGAGAAAGATCAGCCTCTAAGATAAATTACGATGAATTAGAAGTGATGGTAGAAGCCGCTCCATATCAAACTACCAAGGAACTAGCGGCACGGTTTGATGCTAGCTTAAGCATATCCATAATAATGACCAATTTGCATCAATCGGTGAGACAAAAAGCTTGCAAAATAGGTGCAGAGAGCTTGCAGAGAGAACCGCGTGTTGAAGCTTGCCTTACCTACCTTGTTGAACCTGTACAGAAATGAAGGGGTTTCAATACCGACAGTCGCTGAGTTTCGACGCCTCGAGTGGGATGATTACGGGCTGAATATTAATGCCTTCACTCAGTTTGTTGAGTCCAGGTCCCCAGAGTTCTACCGCAAAGGCATAAATGACCTTCCCAGGAGATGCCAGAAATGTGTAGACAATGGGGAAAATACTTTGTATTTTACCTCAGAAAAAAATGGTTTCCGTTCTTCAGTACAAAACGGCAAATTCATATTTAAACCCCTAATATGTTCCCCTAATATGTTCTAATATCTCATATGTTCCCGCTGCTGAGGTGAAAAGTTGTATGTGTTACACGAGACCAAAGTTATTTGCATCTCGTGCCTTTGAATCCCTCGCTGTGTTCAGGATTCTGAATCCTTCGCTTACTCGGGATCCAAAATCAACACTCGCACCAAAAAACAACTTTGCTCTCTTGTTGCACAAATAACTATTTTTTTATAGACTGTAGACTGGTTGGTTTGTTGCTTAATTGTGGAGTTTTACAGGCAAGTAATTGCAGGAGTCTCCCAGATTTTGCTTTCCCGTAAATTGTTTTGAACCGACTTCAAAAAGGAGGAAATTCTCTATTCAACTGTATGTTTTTTTTGTTTGTTTGTTACATGATTTTTCCGCCATTCACCATGATTATTTTTTTGTTTGGAAAGTCATGCTTCAAAGGTCGTCCCATATTTTTATTAAATTAAAAACTTTTTACAAAAAAGTATTTTTAAATTCGTCAAGGAATTTCTAATTAACTAGGTACAATGTATTTCTTTGTAAGTAGGTACGGATAAGGAGCGATTATTTATATAACGAACATAAGCGCGAACGCAGACACTTTTTCGATCTGTCATTTTAGTTCTTAATGTTGACAGTGACGTTATGACGTACCGAAGCTGGAAATAATAAGGTGCAAGTCAATTATTATAGGTACATATTTTAATTAGGAACTGCAATTATTATGTAGTAATGATTCAATACTAGCACATGGTTTTTCTAACTTACTTATGTACAAACAAAACATTGAATACCTATGTTGTTTATGTGGTGTATAATCTACTTATAGTATATAATAGTTTTTGGTTTTACATTGGAAGGCGTTGAGTTTCTTTTCAATAAAATTCTGATCACAACGTCCCAACGGAGTAAGTTCTCTAAACAAAGCTCGGAATATTGTATCGACCCGTGAAGGTAAGTATGATATACTATATTTCGTCTTAACGAATTGTTGTTTCTAACTATTGGTTTGTTAGTTTAACAGGCAGGCGCCAGACAAAGCATACCATACCTACATCTAAATACTAACGATTGTGACAGTAATCCTGCAGTAACAGTAAACGCCTTGATAGCATGCTCAGGTCAATGAACATTAATAAAAGTTAAATTGAATTTATTATAGTCTTTGAACAAGTTGCGAAAATAAACCGTAGCCATGGTGCCGCTGTACGCATGGCAACACAATGATGAAACCTTTTGTTACGTAAATCACATGCAAATAGCCATGGCCGGATAATAGCGCTCGAGTCGGCACACCACTGGAAAAGGGTACAGCCGCAACGTCCCCTCACACGTGGCCAGACGAAAAAATGGAAATTTATTTTTATTTCGAAAACCGGGTCACAACCTCACAACCGACCGCCGCAGCGCTGCTATTCAGCGTTTTTATTAAAACATTGAAGTGCCACTTACCGTACAAAGCACTCCCAAGTTCTTTCCTTATTTATGCACAAACGTTTTATTAAATGTGATTGAAACAATTCACCATAACACACGCGACGCGTCTTCCACTATTTATAAACGCGCGCTACAACCGTGCGCGCCGGCGTGTGCCGTACGACTGATGACACGGCAATGTTTACGCCGCTTCGCGCATGCGTTTTCGACTACCCTCTGATGTCGACACTCGCTGAAAGTTGTATTTCGATCGATTTTCAGCTGTATATCTTTGGAATAAAGTTCATTGGCAGTGGGGGATGAAAAGTGTTGTAGTGTGGTACCGTTGAGTGTCCCTTCTATCTCGTTCACTTTTTTCACACTGTTCGTTTTCAGTTTACGTTATTGTGAGAGCATCGCGTTTGACTCATCTCTCAGATAAGTTGAGTCATTATTTCTCACGCAATTTGTTCATACAGTTTCGGGTTACAGATTTAAAGGCCGTCGCTCCAACAGGGTTGAGCACCGCTTCATTAAGATCGTTCGGTTTTGTTCGTAAAACTGTTCAGTTTTAACTGGTTATCTTGTTAATGAACTCCATCAGTAGGTACAGTTTTGTTCGTACTGTAACGATAACGATGTCATACACACAGTATGTTAACTAGCGAAGGGCGTTCCCTTTAACATGCAATAGGATAGCGTCCATACATGTTAAAAAAATATTACCACAAAAAACGTCGGCGAAATGACGGGTTTATAACCGTTGGCTGATATAAAGGCTCCCACAAACAGGCGGGACGCGACTTTTACAAAACAATTTCTGAGAAAACTTCACGACGGACAATGCGGCGGCGCGGCGTCGTGTCGCGTCGTGCGACAAATCGGGCCAGTATGTAAGAGCCGTAAGGGTAGCTAGATAAGACAGATACCTACATACCTTTATGGAAAATTGATAATGTGCGTACACGAAGTCGAAATTATAGGTAACTAGCTTCCGCCCGCGACTTCGCCCGCGTGGTATGTCAATAAAAAGTACCCTATGTCCGTCCCCGGGATGCCATCTATCTCCTTGCCAAATTTTATCGAAATCCGTTCAATGGTTTAGGCGTGAAAAGGTAACATACAGACAGACAGAGTTACTTTCGAATTTATAATATTAGTATGGATTGATTAATTATTTATTAATAATACATTTAATTGTCATTATTTATTATTACTTGAACATGATATAGTTGTAAAAAAACCGTTTTAAACCAAACCGTGGTTTAAAAACCGTGTTAAACAAATTTAAAACGGTGTTTAAACCACGGATTTTGATTTAAAGCTGTAAATAAACCGTTATAAACCAAAATCCGTGGTTTAAAAACCGTGTTAAACAAAGAAGATGTTACATTTTCGGCCATTAAGTGTAGCTAATGAAAAAAAGGAAAAAATTCCACGAATTGAGGAAAAATATTCTTTGCTGAATATTCCCCTGATTTCTTTGGCACAAAAAATAATAGTTTATCAAATTATTGGCATATTCCATTGATCATGGCGTCGTCTTACTTGCACAATGCTTTCGTCCAGAAGTCATGTTAGTTTAAACATAAAAAAATCACGTAGACGTTATTTAAATAAATACGAAAGGCATGTATTTCTCTGCTAATAAGATAAGAAAATAAGATAGCTACCTTATAAACAACTTTTTTGATTAATTATAAAGTGTGATTCATCATTTTTTTTAAAACGAGGATTCTAGATTTGTAGGTACTTGTGGACGAAAAATTCAAACATAATATCTTTGGTATTTGGCATCACATCTTTGACAGTTCTAGATTTTAAAATAGAGATGGGTTGTAACTGGTTAAACACGATAACTGTTATCACTGTTACTGTTACAAAAAAATAACAGATCCAAATATCTGTTATTAAATAACAGCCTGTTATTTTTGTACGGACGATAAATACGTATTTAAATCTCAATTGAATATCTTCTATATCTCTTTAAAGTCGATAATCGTATCTATCTGTTATTAAATAACAGTCTGTTACGGACGATAAATACGTAAGTAACAGCCACGGTAACAGTCTGTGTGGGGATTGTTAAAATGTAAAGGCCGCGGTTACAGTCTTAAGGATCTGTTATTTTATGTAACAGGTATGTTTTATTGTTAGGAACAATTGTTATCTGTTATTTTTTAATATCTGTTATTTCTATTTGTTACGGTACATCGACTCACCTTTTTTTTTTTTTTTTTTTAGAAAAAACGTTGCCCCACACTAGGAATTTCTTCCTGTATCGTGGGTGCGTTTACAAACTTAGAAACTCACATACACTAACACCCAGACCCGGAACAACTACTTGCAGATCATACAAATATTTGTTCCGTGCGGGGAGCGAACCCGCGACACGTTGCGCAGCCGTCCATCGCTCAGCCACTGCGCCAACCGTGTCGTCTATTTATTTATTTAAGCCTTTTATTTCCCAAAAATAAACTTACACTATTCATTGCATAGTATCATAAAATATTACTGTGTTCCTAATTAAAAAAAAAAAAACTAATTCGTTCATTCTTAATAATATAAACATGCATTTTAACAATAATTTGATAAACAAAAATAGATTTTTAAATAAATAGATTGATTAGATTGATTGAACAAAATTAAATAAAATATAAAATAATTTGCTACATAATATATCATCTTGCTCAGTTAATAATATTGTTGGGTGCCCATTTAAAGGCGCAGGCCTCCTCCATCTTTCGCCATTCCTCTCTGTCTTGGGCTATTCTAGTCCAGGTTGGGCCGGTCATGGCCACAATATCGTCGCACCACACTGGGGAACCCTCTCACTCCAGCATCCATCTGTGGCTCTGGCTACGTGACCTGCCCATCGCCATTTCAACTTGCAAGCTAGTTCAGTTTATAATTTGTGCCTAAAAAATATCAGATATTACGAAAAAAAAAAAATACTTTATTGTATTCAGGGGTTCGTTTTCCGCGGCGATAAGTCCCCTCTTTGAGGAGTGGCTGGAGAGGCGCCACGGCGTCCTCACCTTCCGCCTGACGCAGGTCCTCACCGGACATGGCAGCTTCGGGAGGTACCTGTGTAGGATCAGGCGGGAGGAAACGCCCGGGTGTCACCACTGTGCAGATCGTCCGGAGGACACGGTGGAGCATAGAATAGAATAGAATAGAATAGAATAGAATAGAATAGAATAGAATAGATTTATTTATTTGCGCTGAATGTAGGTACATATTATTTATTAGGTGTTACAAAGTTTTATGGTTCCTTGTACATTCTACCTTAATTGGCATGCAAATTTACATTTTAAAAGAATTTAATAAAATTTATCATCTAAGAATTCTTGTACTGAATAATAACACTTGTGCAAAAGTAATTCCGTAACATGCTTTTTAAATTTACTTAGTGGTTGTTCCTTGACATTATTTGGTAACTTATTATAAACAAGTGGTGCCATACAAATAACACTTTTTCTCAAAAGTGCAGTCTTATAGACACCCGTGCTTAAAAGATTTTTATATTGGGATCTAATACTTATTGTTCTATTTCGAGTTTCTTTCAAGGTGGTAAACTGGTGAGAATTCGTTTTAACAAATATACATAATTCCAATATATAAAGACATGGGAAGGTTAAAAGTTTATGAGACTGAAATATAGGTAGACAGCTGTCAGTTACTTTTAGGGCAAACATAGCTCTGATGCAGCGTTTTTGAGCTTTAAAAATACTTTCTTTCTCGCTACAGTTGCCCCAGAATATTACACCAAACCTTAAAAGTGAAACAACCAGTCCGTGGTAGGCAACCAACACGCTAGACAGGTCCACTTTTTTGGACAAATTGTGCAGCATGAAAGCAGATGTACTCAATCTCTTACAAATACTCTCTGCTTGAGCCTTCCAAGTGAGTTGGCTATCAATTAATATACCCAAAAATTTTGCAACATCCACTGTGCCAACGGCTTGACCATTGTGGTTTATATTCATGTTATTAGGGGCGATTCTTTGGAAAAAATGCATAACTTTAGTCTTTTGAAGATTTATTATTAAATTATTATGGTTTAGCCAATTTATTAGAGAACCGAGTGTGTTATTAATATCTTGTTCATAATTTTGTTTATTGGTACATTTTATCAAAGACGTACTGTCATCGGCAAATAATACCATTGGATTAGGTGTTTGGCGGGGGAGGTCGTTTATATACAATAGAAACAATAAAGGGCCAAGGACGCTGCCCTGAGGGACGCCATGTTTGATTACTTTGTATGAAGATCTGTATTTTAATTCATTTTTTGTTTTTAGACATATCCTAGATACCTCGGTACATTGTCTGCGGCCATATAAATAAGATTTTATCAGATTCAGGGCGTTACCTCGAATTCCGTATGCTTGAAGTTTTCTAAGAAGGATATCGTGATTAACATAATCAAACGCTTTGGACATATCTGCATAGATTGCACATATGGGTGTCTTAACATCTACAATAGGCAGTATTTTAAAAAGGAAATCGTAAATTGCCATATTGATGTTTTTATTTTTCCTAAATCCCTTCTGTTCATCGCATAATATATCGTATCGTGTCAAAAATGAGTAGTCTTTCATAGATTATTTTTTCAATTAATTTTGAGAAAACAGGTATCAAGGCAATAGGTCTATAGTTTGACATATCTTCTTTGCAGTTCTTTTTAAAAAGAGGTTTTACAATAACTGTTTTGAGGCTTTCCGGAAATATACCGCTGTAGATGCTAACGTTGATTATATGTGCTAGAGGAGAAGCTATGCAGTCAGAAACAAATTTAATAACTTTAATAGAAATCCCATCGTAACCAACACTTTTTTTGTTTTTTAAAGATTTTACAATACGAATAACATCTTGGGGGACTATTGGTTGTATAAAAATTGAATGGGAATTGCTGTTTATATTTATTACATTACTTGAAGTTGTAGGTTTTTCTATATCTGAAATTTGGTCAATAAAGTAATTGTTGAATGACTCGGCTATTTCTTTAGGATTTGTTATACTTTTTTCTCCTTTTTTTATTTGTAATATAGGTTCACTTGTTGTTTTTGAATTATTTATAACTTGCCATGTGGTTTTACATTTATTACTAGAATTATTAATTAGGTAATTATTTTGAGCTTTTTGAGTCAGTCTGATGATTTTTTTAATTTTTTTTGAATAGTTTTTAAATGTAGCTTTGTTCCGAAATGTAGGTTTCATTCTTTGTTGCCAGAGTAATTGTCGCTGTCTTTTACTGCATATACGTATGCCTCGGGACAACCATTTTATCCTTTTATCAGATCTTATTGTGACTACTTTATAGGGGAAACATAAATCATGTAGAAGTAGAAATATTTCTAAGAAATTATCGTATGCCTTATTAGGATCTTCTGTGGCATATACATCAGAAAATGATAAACTCTGAAGATAGGATTTGAATTGCATTAGGTTATCAGCAGAAATATCACGTCTTAACGTTTTCCAATATTTAATTTGACAAGACTTAATGACTTTCATTTTTAATATTTGGGCTGTATGGTCTGATAAGCCGAAGTCTAATACCTCCGATTGACAGTTATGTTTACAGTTGTGGGCAAAGTTGTCCAAGCAAGTATTGCTGCTGAAACGGGTTGGTTGATTGATTTCAAGTTTGAGGTTGTAGCTCGTAAGAAAGCATTCGAAGTCTAACGTAATCCTATTGTTTTTTAATATGTCTATATTAAAGTCTCCGCATAATATAACTTTTAAACTTTTCTTTAAACATATCCTTTTTAATACAATATCCAAATTTTCATAAAATTTGCTCAGGTTACATAACTTTGGCGGTCTATAAACACATACAACTATAACTTTTTGAAAAGGCAGTTCAATAGCACAGCATTCTATAACTCCAGGTATCGAGCATCTCATTATGTCAAGTAGTTCTTTGTAAACTAGATGGTTTTTAACTAAGATGCAGGCTCCGCCGCGTTTCTTATTAGGCCGAGCGTAACATGCCGCTAACTTATAGTTTGGAATAAGCAATAATTCTTCCTGTCCAGACATTATGAAATGCTCGGTAATACATAGAATATCTACAGAAATATGTTTATTTAACAGTTCCTGAATATGAATTGTGAGAAGGTCAGTTTTATTTATGAGACCGGCTATATTTTGATGTAGTACGTTTATGTTTTCAAAGAAAAAAATCACTAATTGAAGAAGTATTTTCTGTACTAGTCATCATGTTTTCTGAATAAGTAGGGAAGCCATTTATAATTGACAGTAGATTTTGGAAAATATTCCTCATACCGTGATCGTTTATTTTCTTATTATACTCAGAAAACATGCTAAAATCATATGACAAATCTAAATTAGAATCTAGTACTGTTACGTATTCATAAGTTTCTAAATCGAGATGCAATAAATTATTGAAAGTTTCTATACGCCAATTGAACATTGTTGAGTAGTTACTTAGTTTGAATGTTGGAACACATAGTATAACGTTTGTATGTTGTATTTTTTTAATCGTTTCTCTTAGTTCTATAACTATATTCACATAGTCTTTGGTAGTTCGGAAGTCTTCCTCTCCAATCATAATCACGCAGAAGTCTTGCATGGTGTAGTCGTTCAATTTTTTATCCAAGTTATTGATAAGCTGAAGTGTTCCGCAGTTTGGAGACATATAATGACATACTTGGAAATTTCGGAATGTCTCTTCAGCTATCAATAGAATTTTATTCCTTTTATTAGTACTGACGATACATATTTTATTTCTTGTGTGTGTGGGTTTTCTGTTGGTATCACTTTCTTTATGTATTTTTTGTTCCGTAGTTATAGGTTGAGTTTTTGAGGGTGTGGTGGCAGCAGGGGTAAAAATGGTTGGTTCATGTAAATCCAACATGGATGGTATACTTGATTTTTTCTTCTGAGACCCTTTACAAAGAGGAGTAGATATCTTAAAAATTTTACTTGGAGTGCCTATATCCTGAGTCAGTTTCCTCGTAGCTTTTTTTAGGAGCTCATGTTTGGAATCCATATCGCTTATTGTTTTTTTAAGTTTACTGTTTTCGATGGATAAATTATTAATTTCTTCGTGCGCGGAGTTTAGCTCCATGTTCAATTGTTCAATTTTTTGTTGTAGTTCCATTATTTGTGGTACGTTTTCTTCTGCAGACATGTTTGGTAGGCTGTTAGAGGTGCCATCTAGTGTCGTATTGACTAAACTGTTCTCGTCATCGCCTGATAGCTCTGTAGATTTGGTACGTGACTTCGGTGTCTTTCTAAACGTTATGTTTTCAAAGAAATTCATTGTAATAAATGCTCCAGTCAAATTATAAAATCTCCCAAAAGAATTTCAGTAGGTAAGGATCGATCCCACACCTACGTGAATGTAGTATTGTTATGACCACACCTTACGACGCTAGGCCAAATGTTCAATTACAATGATAAGTGAAATTTGACTTCCCTTTCTAGTATTAATAATATAAGTATAAGGTAGGTCTGTTCTTCGTAATGACGCTAAGTTTGAATTGACCGTTTTTTTTTCCTTCTATTGTTTTAATTATAACACAACGTATTCTTTGCACAATTTATATAGGTTTTGATGCACGTCAGTACCGAAAGTTTTGGTTGTTTTTGATAGGTTTATTAGACCACATCACTGAAATTAAGTCATTATTGGAATTGAGTTTATTTTCAAAGAGTTGTTGCACTCATACTTAAGACGTATATAACTTCACTGATTCTGTTTGTAATCACTGGATAACAATGTCACACAATAACTGGTGTCTGTTCTCACTTTTAAACATAGACAATGCACTAGAAAACTACTTTAACTATTTTTACGAATAAAATAATACGGAGCTATTTGTTATTGAAGACTCGCTGTCACTGTCTTCAGCATACGGTGGAGGTGTGCCCTGCTTGGGCGGAGCACCGCCGTGTCCTCGTGGAGGCGATTGGCGGCACTGATCTCTCGCGTCCGGCCTTGGTCCAGGCTATGGTACGGAGCGAGAGGGCATGGGAGGCGGTCACCTCCTTCTGCGAAGCAGTGATGCTCACGAAGGAGGAGGCGGAACGCGTGAGGGAGAGGCAAAGCTTGCGCCCTCACGCCCCTAACCGCCACCGCTGGAGACACCCTGGGCGTCGGGAATCCCAGGCGGAATACCGGCCACCATAGGCGCGGGCTTGCGGATGGCGAGCAATGGGTAGCTCGCCGTCCGATAAGGACCAGGCCCGGGTCGATGGCGCGTCGTGTTCCGCGCGCGCCTCAAAGAGATGTCAGCACGCCTGACGGGGTCCCTTAGGACCGATGCCTGCCAGGGTTGCGGAATACTCGGAAAGGGATACCGGGACTCTGGCAACAGGCAACTGAAGGAACACGGGTGGGTTTTAGTCAGTAAGAGTCTGACACGCCCTTCCGCTCCGCCCAGAGCGGGAGAAGTCATATGATGATTACCCACGCAAAAAAAAAAAAAAAAAAGGATTTCGTTTTCCAGGTTTTATAAAGTGTACATGTTATGGCCGGAGTCCCATACAAAAACGAAACGTGTCTTTTAAAACGGTTTTTAAATCTCAGATATTGGTTTAAAACGGTTTATTTACATCTATAAACATGACTTTGTATTGTATAGACTCAGACTCAATTTCATTGGTAGGATATAGAGCTCGACTAAAATTTATACATAAGACCTTTATTGTAATACCTGTGTCCACGAATGAAGATTCTATTGATTGAAGTCTTTATAAGCGTCCCAAAGATTAATGATATATGAGAGATAGGTGTGTAATTAACATGATACAATTTTAGCAATAGAGAGGTATTGCAATAACATAACACATACCCACCTAAGTCTGTCTAAAAAATAAACCCGACTTGTCCAAAATCCTCTAGTAACCTGGTTAGGTTACTGGAGGATTTTGGACAAGTCGGGTTTATTTTTTACCTCAGATATTGAAGCTCTATCACAAATATAATTATTGGGCTTAGTTTACCATGGACAGTCCTTTGTCGTTTAGAAGCATTCACTTACCGATTAGAGTGTCATCGTGGAATGAACACGACTCATTCGATTACCGAGCGCGAGAGAGACGCCGACTTGATTATTCCGCTCCGAGAGCCGATAGTGATACAGGGTCGTTGATCCTTTGACAACGACCCTGTATCACGAACGACCACGTGACTGCATTTCTTTTTAAGATACTGACGTTTTGCAGCCGGATAACTAGTGGTCAGTAGCGACGACATTTAAAAATAAAGCACATTTTAAGTACCTAAGTATACTACGTACATTAAAATCCTGCCCATCTGAAGTGATGTTACAGTCGCGTTGTATTTCCTTTTCATATAATGCGAGTTCAAGAAGATTTGGCCATTCTTAGCTCTTCCTCGTATCTCGTGATATTGTGTGCTCAGCGGTGCGCGACTTCATCCCTCTCCACAATACTTGTCCACAGCAGCATCTGGTGAACTCGCGGCACTATAGGCAGGTAAGAAGTACTTCTCAAGTGCGAGTAAATCGCATCTAAATGTATTGCGTTGCTGTGTACCGTCGGAAGGATTGTATTATTGTACCTAAACCGTCTTGTAGCCAATTTGAAAGGTGACATAATTTCAGATTCGTGCATGTGGAATTTTAATATTAGCAATACGTACTGAGAAAGAAATATGTATGATTGTATGTAAATATTCGGCTTTTGGCCGTTACTTCGTATTATTGTGTGTATTTTATGGTTATTTTTTGTGCATCTTATTTGTGCAGAATAGAAATAGTTATTTGTGCAACAAAAGAGCAAAGTTGTTTTTTAACGAAGGATTCTATAATTGAATCACGAGCGTAACGAGTGATTCTAGGTTAGAATCCTGAGCACAGCGAGGGATTCAAAGGCACGAGATGCAAATAACTTTGGTCTCGTGTAACACATACAACTTTTCACCCCAGCAGCGAAAACATATGAGATATTAGAACATATTAGGGGTTTAAATATGTATTTGCCGTTTTGTACTGAAGAAAGTAAAATATATTTATATCAAAGTATTTTCCCCATTGTCTACACATTTCTGCCATCTCCTGGGAAGGTCATTTATGCCTTTGCGGTAGAACTCTGGGGACCTGGACTCAACAAACTGAGTGAAGGCATTTTGTATTGAAACCCCTTCATTTCTGTACAGGTTCAACAAGGTAGGTAAGGCAAGCTTCAACACGCGGTTCTCTCTGCAAATTAGTCAAATCATGGGGCAAATATTATGCAAGCTTTTTGTCTCACCGATTGATGCAATTGGTCATTATTTTGGATATGCAGCTAACATCAAACCGTGCTGCTAGTTCCTTGGTAGTGTGATATGGAGCGGCTTCTACCATCACTTCTAATTCATCGTTATTGACCTTAGAGGCTGGTCTTTCTCGGGGTTCATTCTTCAAATCGGAGTTTCCACAACGAAAGCGATTAACCCAAAAACGTACGGTGCGTTCATTAGCCGTATCCTCTCCAAACAACATTGATATTGCGAGCTGTTTCCGCTGCGTTAGTTCCACGTCGGAACTCGTATTCAAAAATTACTCTAATTTTCAATATAAGTACAGTACAACACAACTTACGTGTAGCATCGGCAAAATTCGTAAAACCGATCACAATCCGACCTGAATGCGCCTTCAAAATCACCAATCTTTATTACTGCTTTAGGTGAAAATGATCTTTACGCAAACGCAATAACTTGTAAAGTTATATAACCAAATACATCCGTAAAATTAAAATTAATGAATGAAAATTTTCACATTTATGCTACATCTAAGTTGTGTCGTACTGTAGTTATCTTTACTGTTAAAAGCTGAATGCAAAAACAAAAATCTTGTGAAAAAAGTTTCACTCTGGTATCTCACACCGTGAGCAAGTTTAATTTTAATTCAAAGTGGCCAGTATGTTTAAACGGCAATTTCATATTTAACCCATATTATTGCCTAAAGGTAAAAAATACAACATGGTAAACGTAAACCACATGGTAAACAAACCACATGTATATTTGTAAAACGAACAATATTAAAAAAAAAGTTTAATTACTTATTACATTTAAAACCTGTATGTGTATCCGAACGTTTTATTGTTTGTTTCTTTTTTGGACCTACTAGATATCGAAATTAAAGTCGAACTTCGAATCGACTTGTTTCTATCTCTCGCTTTTTTCGTATCGAAGTAAAAGTGACAGAACAAAATTGAAATTCAAATATTTCGAATTTTGTGAGTAGACCCATGACATGTTCTCGGAATTTAGAAAAAAAATAATTAAAAAGTTACTTTGTCTCACGCTCGCACCAAAATTAAATTTTGCACACTGTCTGTAGACAGCAAAACCTGCTTGTGAGGTGCAGAGGTGAAAAAAATATTTCTTTATTTTCTATTCTATTTTATCCATAACAAAATACCATTCAGACGCTGACAACAGCTAAACCGCGGTAACTGTAGAATTAGAAAAGAAAGAGACGCACGATGACATAACGCTTGTAATTTATTGCAAAATATGAAGCAAAATCGAGTTACTGGAAATATAAATGTTACACTGCAAGCGCGTCACATCAAGTCACGTGTCGCATACAACCGTGCGTCATGATGGCGCAATCAAGCCTTCCCGCGAGCGGTCAGCATGTATGCTTGCGCATTCTTGCGTAGAAACAATCAACGCTTCCGCAAACATTGTGGATGCGCTGCAATAGCGGGGGAGCCCCAACATAATCCTGAACGTGTTGTTAAACTGGACTGGGCACTGTACGATTTTTGCATGTAGTCTGTCCACAGACTGCAAGTGTACAACGTGGTGCAGTATGCTCTAAAAAGTGTTATTTTAACTTCACTTGAACACCTAACTCAACCACCAAAGCTCACACACGACTCTATGTACTCAGTACATACATATTTGTCGAGCTTCTACGAAATATTGAATAGCGACTGAAACATGGATTTGCACAAACAAAATAAACAACATGAAAGCTTTCCACCCGCTACGCCGCGCTACGGCGTAGACAAAAAGAGTGCTACGACACGCGGCTACGAGCTACGAGCGTGTGTCCGTGACGAATGTCTAGTTGTGTACGTACGCGTAGCACTTGAACTATCGAACCGATTTTGAGAAACGACAAATTCAATTTGTATTGGATTGTTTAGGGTTCCGTAGTCAACAAGGAACCCTTATAGTTTCACCATGTCCGTCTGTCCGCCTGTCCGTCTGTCCGTCTGTCCGCGTCTTAGCTCATAGACCGTTGGTACTAGAAAGCTGTAATTTGGTATGGATATACATATAAACCACGCCGACAAAGTGGTAAAAATAATTTTTAGGGTACCTCCCTTACTCGTAAAGTGGGGATGGTTTTTTTTTTTTCTCGTCTATCCCAGGTTTGGGGTATCGTTGGAAAGGTCGTTTAAAAATAATGGCAGTTTGTACAATCCATTTTTGGGTTCAGGGATCCGTTTGCGGAATATTAAGCTTTAAATTGCTAATTTTTGTTAGAGTCAAGGACACCCCCCCCTGCCAGCTAATTGGTTGGGTTTGGATATGTGGAAAAATTCACGGCAGTAGTATATATAACGAAATTATAAGGAAAACTATCACCGCTACGTAGGGTCCACAAGTTACCGAGTAATAATCGACCAACTTAAATTTGCAGTTGTAAAAACATGTTCTCTCATACATTCTGTATGGGAGAACAAGTTTTTCAACTACAATGTTAAGTTTGTTTTATAAATTCATCCGGCACTTGGCCGGTTTTTTATTCACTTCGTTCAGTCAGGGAAATTCATTGTTAAGCAAATTGACACCGTAGGTACATCAATTTGCTGTGTTATAGCCATTTCATACAAATGTCAAAGAAAGGACATGATTTGGGATTTGAATAGACGGACAATTTAAGTTGATAGTAAAGCTTAAGTAACAGTTATTATCCCTGACTTTACAACTAAACAGCTACATGTTGTTTTTGTGTTTGGCTATGGACTAAATGACCTGAAATAAAGGATCGTGGACAAGAATGTATGGGCGGCACACCCACGTCTCCACAGATGAAACGATAGTAGTTTTGAAGACATTACTTCTCCCTTTACTCAGGCTCATCAAAATCTGTCCCGGGGTTATTCACTTCCGACAATGTTAGGTTAAGTATGTAATTGGCGGCAGACCCACGTCCGCCACTACTAAAAAAAAAAACATACAGACGAATTGAGAACCTCCTCCTTTTTGAAGAAGTCGGTTAATTAAAGACATTACAAAAATAGACATTACTAATTCTTCCTTTACTCAGGCCAAGGCGCATCAAAATCTGTCCCAGGGTTATTCAGTTTCGACAATGTTAGGTTAGGTTAGGTAGGTATGTATGGGCGGCACACCCACGTCCGCTACAGAAAAAACCACAGTAGTTTTGAAGAAATTACTTCTCCCTTTAATAAAGCCAAGGCGCATCAACATCTGCCGCAGGGTTATTCAGTTCCGATAGTGAAAAGTTAGGTTATGTTAATTCTGCAAGATCTCATGATCCCCGGTCAATGTGTGGGAAAGGAACACCGGGGTGGTTTTTATAATGAAACAGCAGAATTCTGGCCTAGACTGACGTATATTTTTTTTGTTACATGCCAACAACACTCTCACTTAACAAAATAAGTTTAAGTATATTTCAAATTCACTTTATATTAAAGATCTAAACTAAACCAAACATAGTTAAAAACCTGTACTTTGTGTTTTTATTAATACACAAACCCTTGGTTAACAAGGAGTACATAAAAGTGGATTAAACGTTTGGTGTTGTATTAACAGCAAAAAATTAAAGTGCGGCGGAGTTATAAGGATAAGAGTAAGTATATTTTATAGTTTACATAAAATAAAGGAAACTAGATTTCGTTATTTGACGCATACCAAAACGTTTATTTGTATTTTTACACAATTTTATCAAACAAAATAAATTTTATACGGCAAAGAGGTATCTAATGAGAATTTAGCTGGTAGTATATATATATATATTACTTGCCACTTACCAATTTGTTTAATAATCTCTTGCTCAATCATAGGTATTTGTTTTAATTTTGATGTTCCTATTATTGACGATCTTTTTTATTTTGTTTAAGGACGATAAAATAATTGATGAAAACCATCATATATGTTCGCCAGACTTCGACAGAAACAAAATCGATGAGTCAATTTATAAGTTGAAACAACAATTGACTACACCAGGTTTTCCTAAAGTACCGAAGATTTTTAATTCCACTGTTGCCAGTTTAAAGAATGAAAGTGCAGAATTATCACCTAATATGATTCCAAACTTTAGTTCCGTAAAAAGTTCGCTATACAGACACCGAAATTCTGCAGCTAAACTGCCAAAATTACATTGTAAAAATGTCAAAGAAGTTCAAGTTCCACCTGATTTTGAAGATTTTCTATTGGCTGATTATATGAATGGCAACACAAGAATTATTGTGTTTTGTTCAAAAAAAGCAAGAGAACTCATGTGCCAGATTAAAGATTATTACGGAGATGGCACATTCAAAAGTTGCTCACCGCCATTCAGCCAGCTCTACACTATTCATGGAGACGATGGAAGCACTCTAAATGACACAAATGTAGTGCCGTTGGTATACGCTCTAATGAGCAATCGAACGGCAGAGTCATATAAAATCTTGTTCAGTCTAATACAATCTCGTATACCAGAATGGAATCCGATTAAATTTAAAACGGATTTCGAGAAAGCAGCAATGAAAGCCATAACGGAGATTTTTCCTTCTACTATGCTTAAAGGTTGCTATTTCCATTATAACAAAGCAGTTTGGAAAAAAGGTCGAGAACTGGGTCTCGTCAAATCAAAAGATATCAAGAAAAAACGCATGGTTTCACTCAGTGCAGTCCTTCCATTGTTACCACAAGCTGAAATAAGGAATGGTTGGGATTATATTATACGTGATGAAAATGAAGATTCAGATGTCGCAAATTTTAAAACTTATATGGAGAAGCAATGGCTGGAGGACTCATTTATCAAAGTGTGGTGTGCATTTGGAGAAAAGCATAGAACCACAAATGCCTTAGAAAGCTGGCACCACAAATTAAACAGTGCCGTTGGTGAAAAAGGGCCCAATATAATGAATTTACTGCACTTATTAAAAGAAGATGCTTCTTTTTACTTGACACAGAATCGAAAAAGAAGTAATCAAAGACCCATGGCTAAAAGAAGTGAGAAATATATTCGTAGAGACGAATTCATTCAAGATGCTCAAATTGAATTAACTCACGGTGACATATCGGTTGGACATTTTCTTGAAATCATGCGGTGTTAATCTGTGTGCGTGTGTACTAACTTAACCATTATTAAAATTTCTTTACACTGACTCTTAAACTAGACATGAAACGAGGTGCGGACGACTGGGAATGTTGCGTTCTGTTCGTCCACAGTGTAGACTGAACAGAACGCAACATTCCCAGTCGTCCGCAGTGTGGACGACGGGGTGTGGACGAGCGGGAATGACTCGTTAACAAATCTGCACAGCAGTAGGTAAATATAGAATTTCGACAATTTCCAATTTCGACAATATCCGCCTTAATATCTGCGATGTCAATGACGCTACTAACGAATGCAATCTCAATCTCCATTCAACACTTCTTCAAGAGATATATAACTAGCACTGATTTCATTGCATGTGCACAGATTACTGAAGCCGTACCGATCAGGATGTTTACGAATACGTTTTAAAGGCAGCTCTGAAGAAACCTCAGGCCTTATTGCAGCCTGCCAGGGTTGCGGAATAGTCCGAAAGGGATACCGGGACCCTGGCAACAGGCAAATGAAGAAACACGGGTGGGTTTTAGTCAGTAAGAGTCTGACACGCCCTTCCGCTCCGCCCAGAGCGGGAGAAGTCATTTGATGAATTCCAAATCAAAAAAAAAAAGAAGGCCTTGTTGCAGGTTTAACTCCTTCCGGACAGTCGGCCCTTGTCTCCGGTTCAGCCACTGTCACATCTGAAGAATCCTGAAAGTCGTCCACAGAGCTCGAACTTTCCTCTTCTATGTTCGACGTTCTTGCTTCTGCTCAATCCCCTCCTCAATCACAACAATATCTCTGGCTATTGTTACACTGTCATTGTTGGGATTGTATATGCGGTAACCCTGCAGTGTCTGGGTAACCAACAAGAATACACTGACTTGCTTTTATATCCCACTTTAGTCGTCTTTCTTTCGGGATATGCACCATGGTCTTACTCCCAAATACGCATTACTGACTTACTGCATTACTGCTTGGCGCCGCGCGCCGGTCCAAATCTCAAAAGGTCTTCTGTTGTTCAGTCCTGATGCTATTGACCTGTTTCTTAGATAAACCGCAGTGGTCACTGCCTCTGCCCAAAAACGTTTTGGTAGTCCTGCTGCATCATACAACAAACATCTGGCTTTTTCAACCACAGTTCGATTAAGCCGTTCACATAAACCGTTTTGTTCCGGAGTGTACGGACAAGTTTTCTGGTGAATAATTCCAGCATCCTGTAAGTATTTCTCAAATTCTTTACAGCAGAATTCCATACCATTGTCTGTCCTTAACACTTTCATCTTTCTGCCTGTCAGGTTCTCCACTAGTGTTTTGTAAGACTTAAAAAATAAAAATACTTCATCTTTAGTTTTCAGAAAGTAAACATATGCCATTTGACTGTAGTCATCTACCAATAGTAAGAAGTATTTCTTTCCTCCAATTGATTTGGTCTCCATAGGTCCACAAATATCTGCGTGAACAATAACGAGTAGCTCTTTGCCTCTGTTACCCGTATTAGTAAATGGTAACCTAGCCAGCTTCCCTTCACAGCACACAATACAGTTTGTTTTACTGACCCGAGCCTTGTCAGTGTATGACATTCCATGAACCGCACTATCCCTCATCAGGTTAAGATCTTTGCTGTTAATATGGCCAAACCTTGTATGCCATACATCGCCTGACACCGATGTCAACAACAAACAATCAATACGCTTGATTTTCAGTTTGTACACACCTCCAGTCTCCAGTCAACTCCGCAGTAGACACAAGTTCATTTTCAGTTTGTACCCACCTCCAGTCTCCAGTCAACTCCGCAGTAGACACAAGTTCATTCTTCCGGTTATAAATATAACAATGATTGTCCTCAAATGTCACTTTATTACCTTTTTTATCAATTGGCTAACAGATAATAAGTTTTGTTGGTTTGTTGCCAAGTTTGGCACGTATAACACTTCTGGGTGATTTTCAAAATTACTGTACATTTTGTTGTGTGAAAACGTCTGCGTGAATATTATCCAAGAAAAATGCATTGAAGTATTAAACTAGTATTATTATCCTTTAGCAACATTTTTTCCACATGGACTTCAACATTTCAGATCATAATATTAACTAATTTAAAAAAAAAAGATGTTCACTTCTTCAGTCTCAAAATATTTTCATATAGAGCAACCTCGTGTCTCTAAGCACAAGCGCGTAGCAAAAAAAGACCTAAAGAAGAAATTTCTCACATATTGACATGTTCTAATTGCACAATATCTTAATGACTCTAATTGTGATGTAAATTATATAAAATATAAATAAATAACCTAATGCATAATAATAATAACATTGTTTCAATATATGTCTTCAATTTCGTTCATTTTTGTTATTCTTTATTGTAACAACAATATTGATAGATATTTGGGGTTTCAACTGGCAACATTCTCCATTTAAAACCGTCCAATCAGATGACAACAGAATGTCTGTCCACCATTTCGACAGCGGGTGCCACTAACAAGAAAAGTGTGTTTGTTCCTGTGCAGTGTTTTTTCAACAATAAATCTTTCATTTTGGTTATTTAGCTATAAAAACGACGGTAAGGCTATCTATAATTATTTTCGCGTAAAAAAGAATAATTTTGACCAACAACTAAAAAAAACTAGATAACTCCAATAAGATTCTTTCTCACCTGCAAACCTTTGAGGTTATAATTCAACTCATGGTTGATTTCATTTTTCTAATGATTTGTTACGATTTTTTGTTACATAAAAAAAATGAAGTAAAGCCGATTTCATACAGAATTATTATGTTTACATATATTTTTGATGGATGATGCTTCGTTTATTCATTTTAAATAAACAGTATTTTTTAATTATTTCAAAAATAAAATAAGTCATACTATATTTCAAAATGTAAATAATAGTAGCCCACCAGTATCAGGAATACGTACAACAACGTAAACATTCAACAGACTGATTATATTATTAAAATGCGATATCGTTGTTTTAATTATCTTCTGTGAAATAGCCCTAATATTTCCTTTTTGTTATTTTTTTGTGACATTGTTCATTTTTGTAACGGTACTCGTTTTTGTTTCACTTTTGTAACTGTACAAAAGTTTTGAAAATTACCCTTCTGTAACTGGAATTTCGAACTCGGTATCTCCAACAACTGTAGTTATTTGCACATCTCCACAGCTTTTGACGGGAACTTTCGATTTATCAGCGATAACATTCTTCTCAACATGGTTTTTTGTGGTATTGAACAACCAGTCTTTCTTGGATGTTAGATGGCAACTGACACCGCTATCAACAAACCAGTCAGTTTGACTAAAGTTTCCACTTAGAAATACGGCACTGAATGCATTAGATTCCTTCTTTTCTGGTACATTTCACATTTATTCATAAAATGTCCCATCTGTTTACATTTATAACACTTGACATTTGGTTTGAAATTTTAATTTGACGGTTGGATGTTTCGTTTTTTATGCCAACCTTGGTCGCGAACGCGTTTATACTCGTTTATACTATTTTTTTTTTTCATCGCTGCACAAAGCATTTTTATAGCTGTCAAAACGGACTTCTTAGATTATCGCGAGTGTAGTGTGGAATAGAACCAGAGGCAATATCTCTTCCGTCTTCCATATCTAGCAACTTGGATTTGATGGCGTCGGCTGTTAATTCAATGCCAGAGTGTTCAACCGCCATTAATCATGGGTTCGAATTTCTCAGGCAATCCCGCCAACAATAATGAGCCTATCCACTCGTCGCTGATCTTGAATCCTGTATTATTCAATCTTTGACTCGCTTCGCGAAGTCACATATTGAGACATACATTCACAATTTTCTTGACGTATAGATATGAGGTTACGAAGCAATGCGATGCGTCGCGTGAAGCCATTGTCATCAAAAAGCTTTCTTAACTTTGTCCACAATCCTTTTGCAGTAACTTCACTTTTGATATGCACAAATAAACTGGGATCAATAGTTAAAATTATTGTTGCTTTTGATAAAAAAGAATAATTTTGACCAACAACTAAAAAAAACTAGATAACTCCAATAAGATTCTTTCTCACCTCCAAACCTTTCAGGTTATAATTCAACTCATGGTTGATTTCATTTTTCTAACGATTTGTTACGATTTTTTGTTACATAAAAAAAATGAAGTAAAGCCGATTTCATACAGAATTATTATGTTTACATATATTTTTGATGGATGATGCTTCGTTTATTCATTTTAAATAAACAGTATTTTTTAATTATTTCAAAAATAAAATAAGTCATACTATATTTCAAAATGTAAATAATAGTAGCCCACCAGTATCAGGAATACGTACAACAACGTAAACATTCAACAGACTGATTATATTATTAAAATGCGATATCGTTGTTTTAATTATCTTCTGTGAAATAGCCCTAATATTTCCTTTTTGTTATTTTTTTGTGACATTGTTCATTTTTGTAACGGTACTCGTTTTTGTTTCACTTTTGTAACTGTACAAAAGTTTTGAAAATTACCCTTCTGTAACTGGAATTTCGAACTCGGTATCTCCAACAACTGTAGTTATTTGCACATCTCCACAGCTTTTGACGGGAACTTTCGATTTATCAGCGATAACATTCTTCTCAACATGGTTTTTTGTGGTATTGAACAACCAGTCTTTCTTGGATGTTAGATGGCAACTGACACCGCTATCAACAAACCAGTCAGTTTGACTAAAGTTTCCACTTAGAAATACGGCACTGAATGCATTAGATTCCTTCTTTTCTGGTACATTTCACATTTATTCATAAAATGTCCCATCTGTTTACATTTATAACACTTGACATTTGGTTTGAAATTTTAATTTGACGGTTGGATGTTTCGTTTTTTATGCCAACCTTGGTCGCGAACGCGTTTATACTCGTTTATACTATATTTTTTTTTCATCGCTGCACAAAGCATTTTTATAGCTGTCAAAACGGACTTCTTAGATTATCGCGAGTGTAGTGTGGAATAGAACCAGAGGCAATATCTCTTCCGTCTTCCATATCTAGCAACTTGGATTTGATGGCGTCGGCTGTTAATTCAATGCCAGAGTGTTCAACCGCCATTAATCATGGGTTCGAATTTCTCAGGCAATCCCGCCAACAATAATGAGCCTATCCACTCGTCGCTGATCTTGAATCCTGTATTATTCAATCTTTGACTCGCTTCGCGAAGTCACATATTGAGACATACATTCACAATTTTCTCGACGTATAGATATGAGGTTACGAAGCAATGCGATGCGTCGCGTGAAGCCATTGTCATCAAAAAGCTTTCTTAACTTTGTCCACAATCCTTTTGCAGTAACTTCACTTTTGATATGCACAAATAAACTGGGATCAATAGTTAAAATTATTGTTGCTTTTGCGTTCGCGTCGTTTGGATCATCTCCAAAATCAAAAAGTTTTCCACGGCGAACGCCCAATCTTCGTAGTTTTCTCTTCCTTTTAGATTACTTATATTTGCTATGAAATTAGTAGACATTTTTCACTGTTATTTTTACTAAACCCTGACTAAACTTGAATTAACTAAAAATCACAAAAAATTAGTTTATTCCTGTCAAACGACGATTTCCCATTCTGAAATAGACTATAGTGACATACAGTATATTTTAGTTTGACAGCACTAAGATAGCACTGAGTTTTAATTTAGTGAAAATGCTATCCCACCAAAAACATTTTCATGTAAAATGTTGCCAAAACGAGACAAAATGTTATCAGATCTCATGTAGAGCCGAGCTTCTAACTCTACAAGCCTATCCCCTAGTTTAAGGGGTTGGGGGGTAAAAGTTCCAAGTTTTAGAATTTTTTGGTTGTTTGTGTCCAAATACTAGCATACATACCAAATTTCAGCTTTCTAGGACTTCAGGAAGTACCTACCCTAAGAATTTTGTTGATCATCAGTGAGTGAGTTTGTCAGTCAGTGACGAAATCGGGGATTTTTAGATATCAATAAAATCGAAAGTATAAAAGCTTTGCAATTGAAACTTTCTACGTTTAATATGTCTACTATTGGCATCATATCCCGAGAATCTTGGTTATCTGGTATAATCCAAACCCAGGTTATGAGGGTTCAAAAAAACGACGAAGCGCTTCGAGAAAAGAATTAAATTAATTAAGAATTAGAAAAGAATTGGACGTTTTAACCAAAAATTTTGTTCTGTATCTAAAATCCTCTAACTAAGGGCTGATTTCATCAAAGTCAGATATCTTTTATCCGTGGAATAAAATTGTCGTCTGACAGTTTTCGTATGGAAAAACTGTCAAAAATTCAATATTTATTCGCAGGATAAGACTTATACTCGATATAAAAGTTTGGTGAAATTCGCCCTAAATCTGACTATTTTTAATCGCGATAAAAAATGGGTGGAATAAAATTAGACGTCATAAACTAAAATTCAAACCAACACCTCGATTTCAGTTAGGTACAAAACAGAACTCAAATCAAATCAAATAATATCATCTAATCAAATATATCTCGAAAACGGTGTGTCCTATCGCAAAAATAATAAAAATTTCGACCCCCTTTAAGAAACCCCTAACAACAACATTCAACATGTTCAACATTCAGTATTAACATTTTTTTTTTTTTTTTTTTTTCTATATTTTCCATACAAAAACTCAAAAATTCCAAAAACACGACGCGTCTGACGTCCCCGCGCGCCTTCGGCTCAAAAAAAAAAATCACGGTGTAGGGAAAACAAGCACCAAGCGGAGGCGCGCTGTTGTCGAATTCTATTTTAGTAGTGTCAAAATAAGTTTTTTAAGCCGGATTTACATTACGAAAATAGTTGCGCAAAATTAGTTATTCATTGATAGTTTCACATGTTTCTAAATAAATAATTATTTACACGTGAAACTATCAATGCATAACTAAGTTTGCGCAACTAGTTTCGTAATGTAAATCGGGCTACATATGGCAGAATAGCTCCAAGATTTCCATATCCCATTCCAAGTAAGGAATTTTAGTGATGGTTCGGTCAGAGATCGGTACCAGTATCTTTTTAAATAATTAGTCACAGAAAAATTAATTTAAAAAAAAAACTATGCGACAATCCCTAACAATTTAAATGATATAATTTTTTAAGGATAATCAGTCTTTTTTTCAGAGCTTTCAGAATGAAAGAATTTTAAGATTTGTTTAGTTTTTTTTAAGCAGTGCGAAAAGCAAGCTAGCAGCAACTGCACATGCGCATATAAAACAAATATTACATAAATAAATCAACAAGACAATATTAAAGAATATTGCCAGCTTTATGGAAATGAAATGAAATTGTTTATTCTATAAATAGGTTATTGGAATCACTTTTACACGTCATATTAAAAAATATTAAAAATAAGCTAGATGAGGTCGGCGTTTCCTATCTGACTACTCTGAGAAGAAAGGCCGAAACAAACTCAGAGGTCACAGTCTCTTTTAAAGTCCAGACATAATCTTGGTCAAGCCATATGAGGACCATGTAAATTCGAGTCTGAAATGGTCTTTTGAGGAAAGAACCACACAGATTTGAGTGGATCTGTCCAGTCAGTGCAAGCATTTGTCAGTAATGGTGGAGCTCAACTCAGAGGCCCTAGTGTGAGTTTCTTTTAAGGTTGATGCGCTAGGGTGGCCCGCGAAATTCAAATTTTCTTACGTTTTTTGCAATTTGCAGGTCAGTATCAGGTTGTATGTTGATCTAAATATTATTAGCGGCCGTAACAAATATGGATTTACAGAATTATAAACATTAGAATCCGCAATACAACTCTGTAAGTTCATGTAAGCGTATTGAATGAAAATGTCATGAAATCGTCACACACTTACATGAACCATCTCGACTTTACACATCGAACGCGTTCGGCGCTCTGATTGGCCCTTCGCTGGCCTTCACTGGTGAAGGGCCAATCGGAGCGTCGAACGCGTTCGATGCGTAAAGTCGAGATGGTTAAAAGAAACTCGCACTAGGACCTCAGAACTTAAGGAGCTCAACGACTCGACGAACAATACCAAAGAAAGGACATTTGGGTAGGCCGCATAAAATTCTCACTATTGCCAGACCATCAATAAAATTAACTGAGAACGAAAAAAAATAAAAATTCACATAGTTCTCACATTCACAATAATAAAATACTTTACAAAGTAATCATGTAATTTTTAACCGACTTCTTCAAAAAGGAGGAGGTTCTCAATTTGTCGGTGTTTTTTTTTGTATGTTTGTTACGCGATTACTCCGCCAATTATAAATCGATTTTGATGATTCTTTTTTTGTTTGGTAGGTCATGCTTCCGAGGTGGTCCCATATAAATTTTATTAACTTTGCTTGCGTAATTTTTGAGTTAGCTTCAATATTACGTATTTTTCCCACTTAGTTTATCTAGACGATATCCTGTTTAACTCGTTCACTGTTATTTACATAGCAGGTAGTGGTATTCGGATTTGTGTGGGGTAGGTACCACAACTAAAAAGTGAAAAATAAAAACTTTACTAGACACCGACTTCCGAAATTAAAGTTATTTTTCACTTTTTAGTTTTTTTTTTTTGGAAGTAGTTTTTTTTTTTTTTTGTAAAAAGTTTTGTATAGAATATTCAATAATGTCAATTTGTAAATAAAACTGGTAGATATACTTTGATGATTTTCCATATTATTCAAAATATTACAATGCTTAGCAGAGCGAGCAGCTCAATCCCATGCTTTTTTGTCTTCTAAATAATCTGAAATTTTATAGTACCCTTTTCTACAAAGTTTGGTTTTAATGCAGCTTTTAAATCGTTTAATGAGTAAGTTTCGAATGTCAATGAGAAGTTTGTTATAAAAGCGTATACATTGACCCATGAATGAGTTGCCTACTCTGTGGAGACGAGTGCGATGTACCTACAGCAAGATTGTGTTTATTCCTGGTATTTAAACTATGGATATCGGACATTTTCTTAAAATTTGATATATTTTTGTGTACATACAATATCTTTTCAAATATATATTGTGAGGCTACAGTCAGAATATATATTTCTTTGAATTTTTCTCGAAGGGAATCTCTCGGACCTAGGTTGTAAATGGCTCGAATAGCCCTTTTCTGTAAAACAAAGATAGCATTAATGTCCGCACAGGCTTCCCAGAGAAGAATCCCATAAGACAGAAGACTATTGGAAGACTACTGGAATATTACCGTTAACAATAGAAACTTACTGGGAATATTCCCGTATGGTAAAATACTGGTAACGGTAAAATGGTAACGGCACATCACTAGTCTCGATTATGGATGTACAAACTTTGATAGATAATCCCCATAGATCTTCGGTCAATTTTACTTCCGTCAGTGTCATCTAGCCAACTCCGTATAGTGTTCCATAACTCGTTTTACGATATTCTGTTCCATTTGGAAGAAAAAAACATGATCCTAGCAATTCCGTGATACAACTGTACGTATACTGAAACATTCAGCAACTTCGTTTGCTACTAGAGTCCTTACGCACTAGCGGTTGACCGCCCATTCAATCGCCGCGTTTGATGGCGGTTAATTAAGAGCGTACACGTCGGTTGCGTTAAAAAATAAAAGCGACTTAGTGAATGAATATTTCTTGAATATTTCATGAAAATTTTTTTTCATTCGTAATAGCTTGGACTTTAGGGGGGTTTATTTATAAATGTTGCATTAAGTAATGATTAGCGACTGTTAAACCATAAATTTTTGACGTTTGAGCGTCAGTTAACTTTAAGCAACGTTTCTAAATAAACCCCAAGTTTGGTGAGCTAGGGTAGTTACATAAAAATAAAAGTCAACATCGCTTTTTCCACTTCATACTCACTGTATGTCTTTATTTATTTTTTTTGTGTTTTTTTATCAATTTATTTTTAAAACGTTCTTTAAATCAAATTTATATTAATATTAAATATATAATATATCTCGAGTGTATTTACATGGTATATACAGGTGTGTATGTACATATGTATCGGCCGCGGAGCGCTATGTACAACGTTTATATGCTAACATTATGCTAGGTACCTTACATACATACACTGATATACAAAAAACGCTAATCTACGGCGTCACAGCAAGTGACTCACACTTTATGAGACAACCTATTTGATAAATGCATGCTTTGTAATCACACCGGGTGCGGGCGGAGGCGGCCGGGTGACGACATTGACACACCATCTGTAGCGAATGTTCGTACTGTCGCTTGTATTGTAACCAACATATTCGTCACATATCATACATTTCTCATGTTCGGGAAGCGACTTACGAATCTTCGTCTCATTCAGTTCCACGTCGCCACAGCCTAGCCGTATGTTCGGTGTCACCGGGCCGCCACAGCCGACTTTATTTTAATGACTAACAAATGTGAGAGACTCGCCGTGACGGTCACCTTACAATTAATTTCGTACATTATTTTAGTTGCACTCGTTATGTAATATCATTTCTTAAATTTTTACATTATTTTATTTATTTAGTTTTTTTTTGCAAAAGACTGGCGTTATCGTTAAAAGGTAAATTAGACAAGATGGCGGCCGAACTCTTTCGTCTAATAAACTAATTGCATAAGAGATTATCATCTATATGTATTAAGTTGAAACAAGTTGAGTGAACAATTATTACTCCTACACACGGAGTAATGAGTGCAACAGAGATAAAGGGAGTGCTCAGTAAGCGTGAGGATAAAACTCACTTACGCTCACCACGAGGTACTTGGAAAAAGTTAAACCACTTGGGCGTTCCATTTGCTTACTACTCCATAGCTCTACATTAAACGTTGCCATTACTGAGCCAGGCAGAGGGGCATCTTACTCAACACGACAAACTTTGAACGAGTGCTGCTAGTAAAGTGCCGTCGAAGCGAAGACAACATAGGCATAGTATTATCTGGTCCCAACATCGTGGTACCGACTCGAAGGCACTGCAACACAAACCAGTGAAACACGGATGCCTGAACTGCTCGAGCAGCCCTTGGTAACGACATATAGTGAGCAAGACATTAATTTGAGAGGCGGCTCGAGCACCAGGCGTGTGTCAGAAATAGTCTAGTCCGAAACCTTGGCGAGATTATCATAGAACACAAAGTATTAGGGGTATAGGGCTCTTTACACTATACAACAGTGCGTTAAATTGGACTAACTTGAGAAATCATTCCCTATTTGGCACATGTGAGTAGAATCTCGAAGACGCACCAAATTGTAGACGTTATTATAATTGTACACTTTCGCCATGTCCCTAAGACGTCATTTACATTTTTACATTCTGCTCCCTGGTTCACAGTTGGGATTGGCGTAGTCATACGTGCTGTACTTAGTAAATGCAGTGCATACTGCATAATGTAAAGAGCGCCTAACGAAGCTAAAGTATGCTAACTCGGAAGAACAACAAAGTTCAAAGTATGCACATGTTAACTAGCGGAGTAACCTAGAACCTAGTACACGCTTCGTACTGTCATACTAAGGCCCTCGTAGCCAACTTTACACTATCTCGCTTTCAAGGAATTTTGGAATCGTTATGATTTATACGAACATCTTATTTCTTTATACATCATTATTTGAAGTAGTATTTTTGTTTAGTGAAGTGAAGGTAACCATCATCGGTTGTCCAATTAACTATCCGAAGTCAAATCCTTTCTTCAATCGCCTTCAATCTGTCAATTGGTGTCGTACAGCGGCGAACGTAAACTCGCTCTCGTCACATGCGCATAGCTACCCAGATTCCCAGCTGTCAGGTGAACGCGTGGCTATTCAATACACTATACATTTCCTAATCTGTTCGCGACACTACGCTGCACAATTTGAGAATGATCGTTACGCGACCGACACAAGGAGGTCGGCCCATTAATCACCGTCAAACCTACCTTACATTTATTTTTACAATTCCTTCCACGTGCACAATATTGTATTGAAACAGCACAGTCATTCCGCCAGTTTGTTGAACTTGCCCTACATTTTCTTCAGTCGCGCTAAATCGCGGCCTCGGGGATGTGATTATACATTTTTTTCAGCCCCTGAACAACAAAAGTGTACAAAAACTTTACGTCTACAGCAGTCGCTTTCGGCCTACTAAGTCCTTATGAGGAAATATACGAAGTGAAATTTATAACAAAATCCATCACTAGAAATGTTGCAACCATCTCATTGCATATTTTCTAATTTTTCTAAAAGCGCGCTGCCGGCGCCTCCACTACGGTGACGTGTCGCGCGCAAGTTTGCTGCTCATACGTCACACTCGCCACATAACTAGCGTACAATAAGATAACGATAACAAATTATTGCTAGGTAAAGCACTCAATTATACTACTTAATATTAAATACACTATTCTGTTATTAGGACAATTGTCTTGCAACTATGAAGCCTGTAAGACCACTCCATAGTTTTACTACGATGAAAATGTCTTGCGATCTAACCTAGACAGTTCATATATCGATAGAGAAAAAAGCGCAACTATTTCCTAAACAAGACTGTAGCAAGACATTTCAGCATACGCGTTGTCGCATCAAAGTTAACAGAAGATAACAATCAACTAAGCGGATATGAATAGGAACATAATCATACAATTAGCTAAAGTATAATGTCGACCGCCGCAGGGCACTGCTAACAAAGTTATGATAACATTACCCATCACTAACAAACTCAACATGGAACGGTCTACACATGACAATGAGTTTGTAATCTAAGCTGAGCATAGCCTAGAAGAGGACGATGACCGAAGAACAACTGGGAAGCTACGATTATTGTAAGTAATAAATTATTGCTGTGTTCACTATTTTAACCACCATTGTCTAGTGTTGTTTACACTGACGAGACGCCATTAATTGTAACTACACGGAGCTCATCAGAGTAATCGACACTTTACTGAATGGTTGTCACTTATGATTAATTCAACGAGTTCATTATAATTATGAGGGAGCCTTAGTTTATTGTATAACGCGAGCATTATTGACACAAATAATAATAACTATGAACTATTCCGCGGTTACTATTGTACATTTCGAGACTACCTTCTATAGTTCGAGCTCAAATTGCCGCGAAATAATTCATTCTCATAGTATTGTAATCACAGAATGTTAAATAAGTATAGGTAGTTCTAATTTATAAGCTATATTTCTCTACAAGTCCCTGTTCATCACAGATATACGCACTTGGAAGTATGACGCCGGCGCCAGGAAATCATATAAATGTACTGCTTTGTAATTTATTATACAAACAATGTAATATAAGGCTGTTGTGTCGCACTTCATCGCTGTATCCTACACTTACATTAACGCACAAAGCTTTGTAATACGAATATAATTAATAATTAACTTCACATGATTCTAGTAGTTCGACTAACAAATTAAAACATCGAGCTGCCACATAAATTAATATAAAATCTCTTGTTTCATAAGTCCTTACAAAATGTTGTCGCAGCCGTGCGCAATCACATACGTATTCCGTACTTCTAGTAGTAGCAATATTCTCTGTGAAGTGTTACTATTATGTACAATATTCATAGATAAGGTAATCTGCTAGATTGTGAATACTTTATTTTTGGATACGATAGTCAATATCATTGACAACTCTATGGAAGATGCGACGGCGAGGCGACGGCGAGGCGACGCACTATGTTAACAGTATCGATAGTATTAAATTTTTGCCATGCCATATCGAATTAAAACCACAACTTTTTTACTCGATATGGCAGTAGTTCCAAACAGCTTATACAAATCATAATTTTATCAATACCGCTCAACTGTTGATCGGCATTCTAAAGGCCGATAACAATTATAATTCTATTGTGTCTTGTTAATGTCAGTTGGAGGTTTACAACACACAAAGCAAAGCGCTATTATCGACGTCGATAGATGACTCAACTAGTTTATTTAATTTAGAGGAACACATACACGCAACGACTTTTGTAACTCATGGATGCTCATCATTCCTGATAATCTTAAACACATGTTGAAGCTTATTGGTTGATGAAGCTAGCAAATGCAATTTTAACTAGAATCGAAAACACAAAAAAAAACAATGTGTTGTATTGATAGCTTTAAGCGTTTAATTATTGCACATGAGCGCGACTATTTGTTTGCTGTCAGAGAATCTACCGACAACTGTCGCCGTAGTGCAGCTCGGAACATTCAACAACACATAAGAGCGAGTTCAGCGTGACGTCAATAGTATATTATGCAATTAGTGAATAAAGGACGGATTTAAAGCGAGGGCCATAGATCACTCACGTCGCTCAGGATTCTAACACTTGAATCACTTGCTATGCTCGTGATTTAATCATCATGAATCACGACCGAATCCTTCACTTGCTCTTGATTGATTGCCCTCGATATAAATCGTTTTATTCAAGAGTTGCATACTATACTTTATACCATGAGTACGAGAAAAAGAACTTGCAACTTCGAGTATGTTGTTATGTCAATCTTATGCCTTGTTTTTATAGTACACCTTAACATAGAATATATACTCCATAATGTCGATGAATCTTTTTCTTCAACAACTCATTAAAATAAGTTAGGAAAGCAGACTCTGAAAATGTGCCAGAAGCTTGATTTTCATTGTTCCATTTACAAACTCATAGTAGGCTTTGATGTAAACCAGCCGTGATTTGTTGGGTAGTAAGTTTTCTACTATATCGGCCGCCCTCTCATTCATAAACTCAGGTGTTAACACATTTCTTCATCACTTGAATGCATTTTCAATTTACTAATGACAGCAAAGAACACAAAACAATGAATGACAGCAAAGAACACAAAACAATTTTTATTCTAATGCTAAACTCCTTGTCGAAAATGTCGGCTAATCAAATCGGAGTTTGTATCGTGTATTTTTTCGCAAGGAGGTTGTATAGCATTGAGATGGAGTTCGAATATATTGGTGTGTTCTAAATTCTTTTTATTCACTGTTTTCAGTGAATAAAATAAGCTTTTAGAGGGGGAATGGTATAAACGAATGAGTACTATTCGTTGCCATGGTGACGGTGCCAAGGATTTGCCGAATGGAGTGTTTACGATGCAGTTCCGGTTTGTAACTGTCGCAGTGATAAACGTAATGGTTGTGTCTTTATCTAGCATGTTCGCTCGCAAGTCATTCCATATTTATGTTGACATTCCATTTGTAGATTTGTGTACTTTAGCTAGATTTGCATGAAGGCCTTTTGTTTTTCAAACACATATAGCAAACGAAGTGTCCATTTAATATTCAATAAGTAATCAAGTTCTTGATCAGGTTCATTCTTGGAGATGTTTCACTGGCAGTCAAATAATTTAATAATCAGCTGTATTAGTGCCCAGTAAATGGCAAAAATGTACAAATAAATAATAAATACGTCGTAGGGTAGTAACGATGGTGTTACTATAAGGCAGCTGTCCAAGTTCATCATCTGCCTATTGTTTACATGTATATACACTATATATTATGTACATTTGTCTATGTAGAACAGCCCTTACCTGAGCATATGTTTTTTCCGCGAGTTTTGCTATTGTTTTTGTAAAAGTATGTTTTGTTTCATAGTAAGTTTATAAACCGAGTACAAATATTGGAATTTTACAGTTTTTTTTTTTTTGCTTTCATTTTTTGTTAAGTGGAACTCATTCGTCATTCGTTGTCAGTCGCTCCGTACAAACTACTGGTATTCAGCTGCATCCGGTTAAACTGGAAGCCGACCCCAACATAGTTGAGAAAAGGCTGGGCCGATTGATTTTTCGAACCGTTGTCATTGCGTGTCTAAATATTCCTAAGTATTTGTTGACCGTCTGTCAGTGAAACTGCACTGCTGACATCCTATTAAGATTTTTTTTCGATATGACATTTTAAATTATTGTTTTTAATGAGTATTTTTTTTAAACATTTCTCTGTATTTTAGAATTTTTGTTTTCTTGCCTCAGTTTATTTAAGATTGTATATTTAAATTTTATTATAATCAGAGACCGATGACTGTCAAATGTTGACGTATTTTAAAAATTTTATTAATATTCCATTTCCTCCGGTTCCCGAATTTTTATAACAGTACAAGTACAAGTGCTTAAATATTGCTTTAGAGTGACTACAAGCTAAAATGTCATTCAAATTTAATCCATGGCGGGAATAATTTTGGGATATATGTATATTTTGTTATTTTGTGAGTAGTTATGTACTTAGCAACATTAGAGCTAATGTAAACACGAACAATTAGATGCGTTTGTGCTCTGACAGCACAATGCGGGGATCGCGTCAAGTTTACTACTCAACTATAAAGCTGCAGACGTCTCGTCTCTTTATACAGTGACATTGTGACATACGTTATACTTGATTGAAGTTCCATTTGCGCACTCGTCATTAGATATACGCAGTTTAATTGTCTGTCGTATTATCGTCTCCATCTTGTAGTATAATCAAAGTGCGACCAAGAAACAGTAATGTAAACAAGCTTATTTGTAAAGCTTCTTGATATCAACATGGTTGGTGCAAGATAAAGCGTTAAACTTATTTCACAACACACAAGCGAAGTAGGAAACGCCATCGATTCCTACTTAAGTTTTCCACTTACTCAACATTTGCATATCATGTCGTAAGATGCCCAACATGTAACTCAAGCGCGCGCGGTTGTCATGGGTCACTACCAATGCATACACTTGCACTTACGTGTTTACCTATGGCATACAATAAAATAAAAGCAACTAATGACTTGTATCTTATAAACACTGTTTAGACACGACACAACTTTTACTGTTGCTTCAACTTATGGTATGCTGCAGGTAATTAAATTGCGCTGTGGAAACACACATGAAATCGTTCCTTTTTCTCTTATAGGCGCTCGATAGGTATATTTTCACGTTAGGTATTGAAACGTTTCCTACTAAAACAAGTGTGTAGGTACATTTTGAATAGCAATGCGATGTACAGCCGCATAGCAAGTGACGTAACAATCAATAGTTAGTAGGTATTACTGTACTTAATATTACAAGAGATGTCCTTACTGTCACACCGCACATTGTTGTACAATCTGGGAAATGTATTGTTGTGCAGATTGCCGCACTGCGTCAATTTGTGGTGTTAAAAACCATTTCGTACGACTGATAAAGAATGACAGTTGCCATTTGAATATACAGACTAAGTTGGTAGTTACTTTTCAGATCAATTTCCCACACTGTACAATAACGTAATTTCGCGCACATTTCCACTATATTCTAGCAGTATCCTGCATTCCATCAATCCGAGTAAGAGTCCATTTACATCAGTTGCTCCAAGCGTACTTAACATAGTCCACTGGACCGCACTGTTCACACGCACTTAGTTCTACACTAGCTAACTACGGGTTCTGCACACAACGACCGCGTTCACTGGGGTCGGTGATGACTCGTGACGTCATAAGACACTAGAGATCAGTAAGGAGCCGCACGGCGGACGGTTTGTTACTATAACTTGAGTTTAGGACTGCCAGATGCTTCATTTGAATTATTAAAAAGTTTAATGAGGTTGTGTAAAGAGGATTTGCGACTTATTTGAAAGTGATACGCACGCGCCGATACCTGTTGTTTCCGGCACTAGTCTGAACTTAACTGAACTTATGAAATGTTAATTACGTAGAGATGTTTTTGTAATGAAATTGTACGCACGACTTTCAAATAGTACGCGAACGATCTCTTTGATTTTGTTGAGAAATATTGGGAGTAGATTGAGGATCGAGAGGTCTCAGCAGTCGCAGTCCCCGACATGCGTGCAGTGCGGCGCGTATCATCGCTGCGGCGCGTGCACGGCGTGCGGCGCGTGCGGCGCGTGCTGCGCGTGCGCGTGCGGCGCGTGCGCGTGCGCGTGCGGCGCGTGCGGCGCGTGCGCGGGCCCGCGCCGCTTCTTGTGGCGCTCCTGCGGGCCGCGGTAGCGCGCGCCGGCGGGCGGCGAGGCCAGGCGGCGCTGCTTGCCGAAGGAGCGCGGCGCGCGCTTGTTGTCGTGCGCGGCGTAGCGCTGGATGACGCCCGACGGGATGTTGTTGAAGTCGGAGTTGCTGGTGATGTGGTGGATGATGAGCGACTGGTGCGCCGACACGCGGCGCGGCGTGGGCGACGAGCACTGCAGCGCCGACAGCGGCGGCGGCGACGTGCGGCCCGCGGGGCCCGCGGGGCCCGCGCCGGGGCTGGGCACGCTCGCGACCGCGCCTGCGCCGGCTCCCACGATGGGAGGCGAGCCGGCTGCGCGAGACCCGCTATCTGACCAGTCCTGCGAACGACACATATTTATAAGTATAAATCGCTACATAACAACCTATAAGTTCTAAATAATAACACACTGAAAAAATCACAACCCAACCGAACCTTAAATTAATTTCAATATTGAGTCACCATACCGCAGACAAGGTACACATGGAACTGGCCACTATCATGTCACAAACCACACGGTGGCGGCATCGCTGTCGATGCGATGAAAACGGCGCGTGAAATGAACGCACTAAAGGCGAAGTTCAATGACACAAAGATCATTTAAGGTGTACACTGACCGGCTCGCTGTCGGAGGGCTCGGGCGACGGCTCGCGCGACGACAGCGGCGCGGCGCGGCGGTGCGGGAAGAAGTAGGACTCGAAGGTGTCGCGCACCCAGCGCCGGTACTGCAGCACGTGGTCCGTGACGCGCACGATGCGGCCCAGCACGCTGTGGCGCGCCAGCAGCGCGTTGTGCGCGCCCACGGCCTGCTGCAGGATTATGTAGCCGTAGTCGAACGCCTGCCATACAAACGACACATTCGATAATTCTCCTGAACGCGTGATCGGTCAATTTAGAAAAAAAATCGCAGTTCGAGACCTTCCAGTACCTGATGGCAAAAATTAATTCAAAAACAAAATCCAAGAAGGAGGTCATTAAAAAATAAACTTTTCGTTGCTTTTTGGGAGATACTGACCGAAAATGAAGATCATTCCCGTGATAAAGGTAGTTCCACTCCGTCGAAGTTTTCTATTGTTAGTTTGTGTAAAAGTACAGAGTATAGTAGTTACCTGCTTGACTTGTATCGCTCCGTAGCTGGAGCGTCCGATGTCGTTGCCGGCCGTGAGCGGGTCCTCGATGCACAGCAGCGACGGCCGGTGCCCGTCGTTCATCTCCTACGAACAGATCGCTAATGTAGTGCTTCTCAAAAACAGCTGACGTTTTCAGCGAAGTTTCGGTGGCCGATGACTGGTAAGCATGGATCCTGTCGTGGCACTACTACTTCAGAATACAGTGTAGTTTCACAGATTACTAACGCACTTCCATTATGGTGACGAACGCATTGTAAAAGGCATATACATATCCATCCAAAAATCGCGATCTTACATAACGATTACACAACCTCCTTTTAGAAGCTGGTTAAATTCGGTTACTTAAGTGTAATAGATACCTACTTTAGATATTTGATATAGATGTTCGTAAGCCGTCAACGGCATATACACATGTTTTGTTTACAAAACCAAAAATAACTAAGAACTAACACTTATTACACAAACTTACCTTCTGTATATCATCCTTGGACACATAAGAGCCTCCATTCTTGACTCGAATCGCAGTCTTAACATAGTTGAACTTGCGTCCATAGAGCTCGAAGAACTCAATGAGCAGTACTCCCAAGTTGTGCGGCTGTCGGAGTCGCTCAGGTCGCGGGTGAAGTTGCAGGAAGCTGATGCACATGAGGATGAGCGAGTAGGAGGAGATGCCTCCCGTGAACACCTCGTTCAAGTCACGCTGCAGCAGGAACTGCTTTAGCACCATCACCAGTCGCGTTAGCACTGGGTACTTCTCCTGGAACAGATGAGATGGGGTGGAGTTTAGATAGAATACTGGTTATAAAACTATCGTTTGTTTCCCTGAAGAGGCAGACAGACGCACATGATCCTAAATTATAATTTTATGCTAGTTTCATGGTAGTTTTAATAAGTTCATAAATATGGATTCCTTGCACATTGTACTGTTCCAAATAAACGATTATTTTCATTCTTTCTGTATTTGGGTGACATACAGTACTAGATCGTATGCGTGAGTCCATAAGTAAGCTAGACACATACAGTACTATTATAGGTCGTATGCGTGAGTCCATAAGTAAGCTAGACACATACAGTACTAGGTCGTATGGGTGAGTCCATAATTAAGTTAGACACATACAGTACTAGGTCGTATGCGTGAGTCCATAAGTAAGCTAGACACATACAGTACTATTATAGGTCGTATGCGTGAGTCCATAAGGAAGCTAGACACATACAGTACTAGTTCGTATGCGTGAGTCCATAAGTAAGCTAGACACATACAGTACTAGGTCGTATGCGTGAGTCCATAAGTAAGCTAGACACATACAGTACTAGGTCGTATGGGTGAGTCCATAATTAAGTTAGACACATACAGTACTAGATCGTATGGGTGAGTCCATAATTAAGTTAGACACATACAGTACTAGGTCGTATGCGCGAGTCCATAAGTAAGCTAGACACATACAGTACTAGGTCGTATGCGCGAGTCCATAAGTAAGCTAGACACATACGTCATACAGTACTAGGTCGTATGCGCGAGTCCATAAGTAAGCTAGACACATACAGTACTAGGTCGTATGCGCGATTCCATAAGTAAGCTAGACACATACAGTACTAGATCGTATGCGCGATTCCATAAAGGTGAGTGAACGTGGTTGATCATTATGAAATACCTTCGCTTCATGATTCACACTGCTGTACTAAAACGAGGGCAGACATGTTAATTGCCACGATTACAGCCACTAGGCCGGAATGCTCGTAATGAGAGTGAGTAATATGGAATCATTTGCATGTCCTAATAACTACATATTCTGTTAAATAATCTAACGCTATCAATGAGGTATTCAGTCCATCATAAAATCCTTCAGCAATTAGTAATTGATGCTAAAAGGATGCTACGTTAAAATTACTTGGCACTAGCAACCCGCCCCGGCTTCGCACGAATAGCAGAGAATATATGCCAACATTTTGGATGTGACACATCTTTCCTCTCGCTTTCCTACAATCTGTGGGAGTGATTTCGTGAATAGGGACGGTAGTGCGTGGCGATGAATATTGTTTATATCTTCGTCAGCCAAGATTTCAGATATTACACATCACACGCGTCTACTCTAACACTCGCACGTTTTTTTTTTCTGTCGTAGTTTCGTATCTGTCTGTTGCGTTGAGCATGTGGGTTAGATTGAAATGTTACTGAATAACTGGTGTTCCTCCCACTCACATCGAGATTTCTTTATTTTATACTAGCTGCCCGCCCCGGCTTCGCACGGTTAGCACTAAGTACTTATCTACGGCGCACCACCCTTGGTCGACGGTAGGTAGGGTAGGTAGGTAGGGTAGGTCAGTAGGGTAGGTAGGGTAGGTACCCTACCTACCTACCCTACCCTACCTATCTACCGAGATATCATCAAAAAAGCCATTGTATGTACTGAATGTATGAGCCGGTATTTTTAACCGACTTCTTCAAAAAGGAGGTTCTCAATTCGTCTATGTTTTTTTTTTTGTATGTTTTTTTACCCGATTTCTCCGCCAATTATGAATCGATTTCGATGATTCTTTCTTTTTTGTATGTCATGCTTCCGAGGTGGTCATATATAAATTTTATTAACTTTGCTTGCGTAGTTTTAGAGTTAGCTTCAATATTACGTATTTATTCCACTTAGTTTATCTAGATTCTAGACGATGTTTTCATTAACTCCTTCACTGTTATTTACATAAGCTAGTGGTATTCGAATTTGAGTGGGGTAGGTACCACAACTAAAAAGTGAAAAATAAAAAGTCGGTGGTAAAAAACGAAAATTGAAACGCAAAGACACCGACTTCCGAAAATAAAATATTTTTTCAGTTTTGAGTGTTTTTTTTGGAAGTCGGTTTTTTTTTGTAAAATTTTTTTTTTTGGATTATAGTTACATTTTTAAACTCGTGATATCTTTCAAATAGAATGTCCGAATTGAATAATTCAAAAAGTTATAATATGAAGATATTTATTTTGATAAGGATTAATACCAAGATACAAATAAAGAGCCTTTTCTAGCGGTTTCATTTCAATTAAATTTTCAAAATAAAAGAACACTTATTGTGGTATAACTATAATAGCTAGACATATGCTGTCGCGACACTTTTTGTTAATAATAATGTGTTCTGCAAAGTCGTAGTACATTATTTTATTCTATCCTTAATAGTTTTCGCAGTGCTCGCGATTTAAAGAATATTTTAGGTATTTTTTTTACACCTTGTGTTACATTATTGGAGTTTTAGTAAGGATCCCTAATCTTTTCTAGCAATAAATATAGCCTATGTTACTCAGGGTCAATGTAGCTTTCTAATGGTGAAAGAATTTAATTTAAAAAAATAATGGTAAAAAAATTGAAATCGGCGCAGTCGTTTTTGAGTTTATTTATTACAAACATACACACAAAAATACAAATCTTTCCTCTTTATAATATTAGTGTAGATAAGTATCAATTTATTATGCACATAAACCTTTCGGAATAAATTCTCTAAACAAATAGATCTAAATACATAGATATCGGATTTTTTCGCTGTAGGACTCGTATCGTGTCTTGGTTCATATCTTTGAAAACCGCAAATATCCGTAGCTGATTTTCACATACAGTATATTAACTAACAGAAGGCGTTCCCGTTAACCCGCAATAATATAGCGTCTACAAATGCAAAAAAAAACCATTTAAAAATAGTTTTTTTTAATTTTTTTATAGTAAAATATTCACAAAATATATTAATTGTGTATGTCATTAATATAACAGAAACACTCTGTAAACGCACACTTGTCTTTCTACGTAATACAAGTGTGCGTGTACAGAGTTTACAGAGTTTTTCTTTTACGTATTTATTTAATAGTTTTATGAATATTTCACTAACCATATTTAAAAAAAAAACATTTTTGAGTGGTAAATAGCCTAGCATGTAACTTAGTGTACATTATGCAAATAAATAAATAAATAAAAGTAATATGTTTTTTAACATGTTTGGACGCTATACTATTGCGGGTTAGCGGGAACGCCCTTTGTTAGTTAACATACTGTTTATTCATAATGAATACCTACACTATTACACATAGAAAAACATAAAATCCAAAACTTCGGCAATAATGAAAAACTTCAATGAAATTTAAAAAGGCACGATTTTCAGGGTTCCTTACCCAAAGGGTAAAACGGGACCCTATTACTAAGACTCCGTTGTCCGTCCATCTGTCTGTCTGTCCGTCTGTCAACAGGCTGTATCTCATGAACCGTGATAGACAGTTGAAATTAGTTTCACAGATGATGTATTTCTGTTGCCGCTATAACAACAAATACTAAAAAACAGAATAAAATAAATATTTAAAGAGGTTCCCATACAACAAACGTGATTTTTTTTGCGGTTTTTATAGATAATGGTACGGAACCCTTCGTGCGCGAGTCCGACTCGCACTTGGCCGGTTTTTTCTTTTTTTTAATATATGTATATTGTTTTATGTTAGATATAAAATAAACTACACAGCAAAATTAAAAACTAATATTTCTTTCAAATCTACTTGAGATGAGCTTTTCAGAAATATATAGGTTTTCTAACGGAGTCAGTACGACGACTCTGAGAGTTGAAAAATTGTACAGTAAAACTGGGAGATTTTAGGAAAGACATATTGTACTCCTCTTTTTATAAACTATTAAATAAAATTTAAAGTGTATCTCGATTAAGGTATTCATAAAATCATTTTTGATATGCCGTTGTTCTACCATTTTCCATAGTGCGGCGGTCACATAGAGAGACACGAAAAGCGACTTCAATTTATAATAATACTTGTTGTGTATATAATTATTAAAATATAGAGTTGTGTCACTGTTTGTACAATTTCACCTCATAAGGGCAAGGTTCGGCGCTGTTTTTGTTTTTTTAGGGTTCCGTACCTCAAAAGGGAAAAATGGAACCCATATAGCATTACTCGTGTGTCTGTCTGTCCGTCTGTCCCAGCCAATTTCCGAATCTAATGGACCGATTAAGTTGGTACAAATTTATGTATTTCTGCGACTCAAACACGGACATGTAACGTAGATAAATGAATTTTGATAAAGGGGGTCACTTTTGGGAGGCATAAGAGTTTTTTTTTAAGGTTTTGTAGATTGTACCTTGTGAAATATCAGATGAAAAGGCATGTTGCGAAGATCTCAAATACTATGATCTCATATAATTTGTTAAAATTCATGGTCTTCCTTTTGTTTGTGACACTATGTTATTTAGCAACAAATTATCCTTATGTTGAAGCCTTTCGATCGGTATGATAAAGCTACAGGGTGATTATTTTTCTCATGTAACGTGTTCAATTCCCGGTTCAACCATAAATTGTTTTTTAAATTCAAATAATGTCTTCTTTCAGTCAAATGTTCCATCTACAATATTCAAGGTACTTTCCCTCCATGTGGCTTATCCGTGGGACGCCCTGTATACGACTTGTATGTTTGCTCACCTTAAACTGCTTGATGAGCTCTGCGCTCTTCACTCCACTGCTCATGTTGAATGATATATCCACCTGAGGAAGAAAGCATTGTTTTATTTCTCATAAACTTATTGGTTAATTGGTTACACAGGATCACAATGTTCCCCAGGGGAATTCAGACTAGTCCAATATTGATGGCACTATGTATATGTATCCAAAACTATATAATTAATTGGGATACATTTTACATAGATAGGGTGTACCTGCAAAACAAACATTACACAAGGGAGGTTGGTGAGTACATAACCTCATATTCACAAGGAGGCAAATGTATCGCAACACGTGTCAGGTAGGGCGATGTCAACCAACGTCGCCAGACATCTTGTCTTATATTTTTATTGTGTATAGTTGTAAAAAAAACCGTTTTAAACCAAAATCCATGGTTTAAAAACCGTTTTAAAGGAGACTGACGAAATATGGTACCGAATTTTCTCACGCCTCAAGATATACTTATTATAGTAAATATTTTTACATTTTTTACGACCTTCTGCGTCGGGGATTTGTTTTTCGAATAGGGAATTTAATTTTAAGTTAAAAAGTTATTGTATTCCAATGCACGTTTCCGTAAACACTTTCTTCTTCTTTCTAATGACGTTTTACATGATTCGTACATTTTGATCCTGATCATCTTTTGCACAAAATCATATAAAAGTAATAATAATAATTAATCGACTTTACATGTACCTAACTGTATGTAATAACTAAATGATCAATTGTAATATTACAATTATAATTAATCCTTTGTGCTCAGTCTTTGTCTGGTGTATTTTTTTTTATCTATGGTTATTTGCCCGATCGCACTGGTCATAGAGATGTCGAACGCAATTGAATCGATTATCGATAACATCGGGCTCAGAGATATCTATTTTCGATGAATCTACTCGCTAGTCAATTTTTATTTATAGAATAGACAAATAAGTTTAACTGGTTAAACATTTTACATATTGTGGCTATTTGGCTTTGTGTTCTGCAACCACAATATTGCCGTTAAACGTAAGAGTTTTGATTATAATCGATTAATAACAAAATATTATGTCTGGTTTATTGTAGAATTCATTGAAATGGCGTATATTTTATTGAGTTAAGGGGTTCTAGAATCGATTTAATATGTATGATCGATTTGACTATTGACTACAAATTGAATTGGAAAGAACATGCAGCTCTACTAATAGCACGACTTAGTAAATATTCATTTGTTTTATATAAACTTAGCAAAGTAGCCAATAGATCAGCAGTCGTTGCCGCCTATTTTGGTTATGTTGATTCCATACTTCGCTATGGTATAATTTTTTGGGGCAACTCCTGTGAAAAAACCTCTTTTTTCAAGGCACAAAAACGTTGTTTAAGGTCCATATGCAGTTTGAAATCGATAGATAGTTGTAAGCCATATTTTATAAACCTCAAAATATTAACATTACCATGTCTCTATATATATGAAACCGCAATTTTTGTAAAGAAAAATATTGAACTATTTCGCAAAAAAACAGAACATCATCCTAAATCAACAAGACAAGTTTATCGTCATGAATTGTACTTAAGGCCTTCAAAAACCTCCCTCATGCACAATAGCATTCTGTGCATGGCACCTAAAATCTATAACAAATTGCCTAATTCTATTAAAGATTATAATTTATTGCAGTTTAAACGAAAATTATATAATTTATTAATCCACAAATGCTATTATTCAATTACTGAATTTCTTTATGACAAAAATATTTAATTGACAATTTGATTATTTACTTATCTGACATTACTTTATATAGCTTCATGTACCTTGCATAATAATATAATATACTTCAGTAATAATGAACGAATTTTCTTAAAAAAGTGTAAGCCCAATGGGTAGTTTTTTGAGCACAATGTTTGTATTTTATAAGACCATGTAACCTCACCAAAAAACACACTTAATAAATGATTTGATTTGATTTGATTTAAAAAATGCTTTCTTTTACTCGTAAAGATTTATCGATTTTAGATCGTTATGGCATCCCTAGCCGGCCTGGCTGACATTTTGAGTTTGACATTTGTAGTTGTACAGTGTTTAAGTAGACAGTGTTTATTGATTTAATTGATGCAACATTCATCTTTTATTTCTGTATGCGCTAGCGCCTCTAATTATACATCTGTGTTTTTAGTTTCGTGTTGATTTAGTGAAGCCTTGTTAGTTTATTGAGAAGTAGAACTTTTTGTATTTTATTGTGAAAATGTCGAGACGAGGGGCCGATCGGTGTATCAATTGTTCTCTGTTGATACCTAGAAACCTGCGTACGCATTCATTAGAACAAGCATCTACTTCAATGATTAACTTATTACAGTCTTGGATAAGTCCTTCTCAGGTAAGCAGATCTTATTTTACTCTTTGAATATCAATCAGTAGGCCGTCTTCGGGGCGGAGTTCATAGTTTTCTGTGCATGTTTTAGACTTTATACATTTCAAATACATTACCTACAGCAGATACTTAAAGACGTAGTTTAGAATTACTTAACAACTAGAAAACAGAATACGTGTAATAATAAAAGTAAAAAAAAACTATTTTCTTTATCGCAACTGTCTTCAGAAAGCGTGCTTTGTGCAGAGTGTTTAACACTACTACAAGATCGAGCAAACACTATAAATGACGAAAGTGCTTTACCCTTGCCTGCTTTTGGTCATAGAAGAGTATGTCTTTCTTGTGGCAATTCTATTTTGCGCGCAACAAGAACATATCCTGTGAGACAAGACCGACAAGAGAGAAACATTTTAATGAGACATGTTCCGCTTCACTTGGTAAATATTTTTGGTTATGAATATTTCATATGACGATTTCATGATTAGAGAATAATTTAGGTATTAGATACCTATTTTGACATTAAAACTGCTTAATCATCAGTATATAGTTTACATACCTATATAGTTAAACTATAACTATACATATAGTTAATATAACTATATAGTTTACATACTTTTATCAAGTCAAATAACTCGTTAGAAGATGTTTTGTATTCATTTGAATGTCGTGTTACATAATTAGAATAGGTATTACATACTTGTTACTTTTTAGGCCTCAAGAATGGAAAGAGTGAGTGCTTCTTGCTGGAGGTCAGCAACAAGGGAAGTGCAACGTCATAATCAGCTTGACTCCAATCGCCCTGCTCTGCCAGATGCTGTTCTGCCAGCTGCTCGATCAAGTGGCGATCGTGATATTCCTGAGCCACCCTCTCTTCCACAACAAAGCTTACAAACTTCTCAAGTTAGATCAAAAATTACATCTGCTGTGTTAGGCGTGCTGCTAGCACATCTAATCATTGTATATTTGTTGATTGTTTTGAAATAGAACGTTTACTGATACCATCTTCTATAAAGGATCTGTTATTACTACATTATAGATTCTATATACCACCGGCAGCACGAATCTGTCGTCACCATCTGGATCATGGTCGTTGGAGTGAATTGACTTCGCAGCTTAGAGATTTTACCGGTAGTCAATTTGACATTATTATGATTATGATACAGCGAGCTCCCAATTTCCATATAGATTTCTCAAATATTTCAAATATGCCTTCATATTTGTGTCATTTCTGGCTTGGTATGAACTCGAATCAGTTTTATGTTAAACTGTATTCCAAATCTAGCAGACCAAGTACCAAATGCCACAATTGCTTTGAGCATTTATTTAGTTAAGCTGAGAACAGGTGATAGTAACGAAAGATTGGCAACTCTCTTTAACAAATGTCGTTCTACCTTGGAACGGTTGATGAATAAGGCCAGAGAGTGTTTAACAAATGACTTTGTTCCACTGTATTTAGGATTTAATCATAGGACTGTTGAAGATGTTGCTTCTCGAAATAGAATAATACCGGAAGGATTATTTGGTAATCCTGATTTGCCACCAAATACCAAACCAGCAATAGTCTTATGTGACGCTACTTATGTATTTATCCAAAGTAGTTCTAATTACTTATTTCAAAAACAAACATATAGTTTGCAAAAGCTGGATAATCTGGTCAAACCATTTATATAGTGTGTTGCGATGGTCATATTGTGGATTGTCTCGGGCCATACAAGGCTACCACTAATGATGCTACTATTACAAGTTTAAACTTACGTAACGAAGAATTTTGTTTATGATAATTTTTTCGAAGAGGTGATATTTTCATCCTTGATAGAGGATTTAGGGACATAATAAATGCACTCCCAAGGATATGGCTTTGTAACACATATGCAAGATACTTGAGAATGAATATCAATTAACAACCCAGCAGGCAAATCGGTCTCGTTTTGTAACTATGTGCCGCTGGGTTGTAGAAGTAATAAATGGGAGAGTGAAAAGAGATTTTAGACTCTTTCGTCAGGTTTTTATTAATCGAGCGGCTTTAAACTTAAAGGAAGATTTTAGGATTTCTTGTGCCCTATTAAATAAGTTTCATGTTCTTATAGAAGATCCACCAGATGCATTGGAATATGTAAGAATTGCTAAAGAAAGGTTTTCACTTGAGAACCATTTGGCAACTTATATTGACCAAGAGAATCTCAATAGAAGGAGAGTGAACTTTCAGACGATAGACAGTAATAATCCACATTAAGATGGATTTCCACGTCTGATAATAAATGATTTAAAACGGTTTGCTCTTGGGACCTACCAACTCAAACAGGCTAGATCTTATTATGGGGAACACATCCGTCGGACTGGTATTTATTAAGTTGAGGTGAATAATACTATTGAAGACGATGTACCATTGATTTTAAGGCTTAATAATTACCTCTTAAGTGGAAGGATTAAATCGAGACATGTCAACAGTCGCACTTATCACACATATTTATTGATTAGCAGGGATGATAATGTGGCCAACACATTAGAAGCCATAGTAGGTTATTGCTGCAGCTGTCTTGTGGGCAAGCGAACAGTGGGCTGCACATGTAATGACAGTAGTGTGGTTTTTGAGCTGGGCACGGTATAATGATATAACTGCTCCAGCAACATTTTTGGATGATTTTTTTCATGAAATTGATGAATGAGCAAAATGTGGGTGCTGTCCATTGTAACTAACGCTCAAAAAGTGCAATTTAGCTTTTTTACTTAATATTATTCAATTTAAGAATGTATATTTTGAATAAATATTTTTGACTTTGATTCATAATAAAATATCTAGCGGAACTTGTATTACTTATTTATTTTTCTATCACCTAGTCGTGACAAGGTCATGACATGATCTATGAAGTCTTCCATGACACGAATATGTATCAAGATACATGTTATTATGGCTTTAGAAAGCATGCTGTGCGGACCCTAAATAAATTGGGTTAAGGGTAGGAAGATGATGGGATGTTGATGGTTATGGTTGAAGGTGCTCTCTCGACGAGCGTGTTTTTCATTCGACTAGTCGCGCTTGTTTTATTGTATCTTTTACTGATATTGGTACCACTTTGGTTACGCGGTAGTGACGACTAAAATATAGTTTTAGGTTATCTTCGATTTTATTAAATTACTTTGGAACCCGGATTTTGTTTACAATAAGAATATTTGTAGGAGTTAATATGTTGTATGTAGTCTATAAAAAACAAAGTTTTATTTTGATGCAACTTGGTACGGAATTCCAAACATCAATCGGCATTGTCCTGTGTTTAAAACGGTTTAAAACCATGACCACGTGGGCCGTACATTGATTAAAAATTAAGTTAATTTATTTTTAACCGACTTCTTTAAAAAAGGAGGAGGTTCTCAATTCGTCTGTATGTTTTTTTTTTTTTGTATGTTTGTTACGCGATTACTCCGCCAATTATGAATCAATTTTGATGATTGTTTTTTTGTTTGGCAGGTCATGCTTCCGAGGTGGTCCCATATAAATTTTATTAATTTTGCTTGCGTAATTTTTGAGTTAGCTTCAATATTACGTATTTTTTCCACTTAGTTTATCTAGACGATATCCTGTTTGACTCCTTCACTGTTATTTACATAGCAGGTAGTGGTATTCGGATTTGTGTGGGGTAGGTACCACAACTAAAAAGTGAAAAATAAAAAAGTCGAAGTTGGAAGTCGGTTGTTTTTTTTTTTGTAAAAAGTTTTTTATTACATTAATTAAAATTTTTGGCAAGATTAAATTAAGGCTAATTGAAATCTTTCACCATTTTTATTAATTTATGTGAGTCATTTGAGTATATTAACTACTTTTTAGGGTTCCGTAGTCCACAAGGAACCCTTATAGTTTCGCCATGTCCGTCTGTCCGTAGCTTAGCTCAGAGACCGTTGGTACTAGAAAGCTGTAATTTGGTATGGATATACATATAAACGACGCCGACAAAGTGGTAAAACAAAATCGAAAATATAAAATAAAATAAAAAACGAAATAAAATATAAAATTACGTGTAGGGGAGGTACACTAAAAAAAAAAAATTTTTTTTTACGGTACCACCCCTACACGTAAAGTGGGGATGGTTTTTTTTTTCTCGTCAATCCCATGGTGTGGGGTATCGTTGGAAAGGTCGTTTAAAAATAGTTGTTGAGTTTGTGAAAACCATTTTTGGATTCAGGGATCCGTTTGCGGAATATTAAGCTTTAAAGTGCAAATTTTTGTTAGAGCCAAGTGTGTGTCCCCCCCCTGCCAGCTAAATGGTTGGGTTTGGATATGTGAAAAAATTCACGGCAGTAGTATATACAACATTATTTTTTCTTTATGCTAAACCCGAAAAGGGGTCATTGTACTCATCATTTTGAACAACTTTTTCTATGGGACCACCACAGGAAAACTATCACAGCTACGTAGACTCCATAAGTTACCGAGTAATAATCGACCAACTTAAATTTGCAGTTGTAAAAACATGTTCTCTCATACATTCTGTATGGGAGAACAAGTTTTTCAACTACAATGTTAAGTTTGTTTTCTAAATTCATCCCAACTACGGAACCCTTCATTGTACGTGGTTCGACATGCACTTGTTTATTTAGGATTAGACAGACTGAAAACAAACTTGGTATGCGTATTATTAAAATATACATTACAAAAATAAGTTTTAGCTAAGTATCAATAAAAATAGTCTGATTAGGTTTTTACTTAGCTACTGCATATTTTTTTAATGTATTTTCTTGTAAATATGCATATAAAATTGTATAGACAAATCGAGATTATTTCTAATAAATATCAGGGAGTAGATGTGGTCCAGATCACTTCGTGTGAAGCCTCATTGAATTCTATTTAAAAAAAAAACATTTTAAACCAATATTTTACCGCCAAGTGTGGTTAAAAACGTGGTTTAAAACTAAATGGTTTAAAACGTTAAAATACGTTTTGCATCTATATCTATAGTGAAACGTGTTGCGGAACATTTGCCTTATTTGGCCTACTATTGAATACTAGGCTCAAGATAGCAAAATCGTGTTACCTTGACGTCAGAGTATTTGTCGGTCATCTTGACGATGGGCACGGTGGCCTTCTCCAGCACCTTGATGCTCTCCTTCTCGGCGATGTCCTGCACCACCAGCTCGCGCTCCAGCGTCCACAGCGGCAGCTTCTCCCATTGACCTGGGACAATATACACGAGAATCATAAGTATGGGACAATATACCTAATATACCTACATAAATATAGCCAGGAAATGTACTCACTTTATTTTAAAAAAAGTATGGAACATTGGAATGTATAAAGTCGAGTGGAGAAGTTATTTATTAAACTTCTTGGCCCTTCTTGAACGTCAAAAGCTACAAAAGACAACCCCCAAATTGTGTACCCTTCAGCCCTTCACCACTTACTACTGTTTACACAGGCCATACAAGTTATAGTTCAAAACAGAAATTTTCAAGATCCCTATGATCACCGAAATGTCCTAGATGTCACAGCAATAAGAAAATACTCTTTTTCTGAAAAGAACCTGTAACTCTGCACAAAAAGCTGAACCGTTACACTTCGGGTTTACGGTTCTATGACAACAAGAAGAAAAAACTCACGAATTCTGCCCGATGCTCCAAATACGCGCAAAAACAGTATGAGTAACTGACACCATCGGCAAAGTATGTCTGATTCGATAAGAGCCTCAAATAAATCGATCAGCGCGCGTCATGCATGGCACATAATTACATATGTGATGTGTGTTACCATACGCCGGTCATCTCGTGATAGACTAACGGGTGCTACACAAATGTTCGGCTCGGCACATTCGATTCGGTTTTCATTCCGCTCGTCCCGGTCAACAAACTTTGTCCGGTATCTTGCTGAATCATGTCCGGGTGGGGTCGTTCACAATTCACAATCACACACACGGTCACAATTCGGGTTAAGCCGAGCGATTATACCGCCCGGCTGTGCCAAATAATGCCGACCTGAACATGTGTGTAGCGCCTCTGACCAATATCTCCTCTACTCTGACGTATCAGGAAATCTGTCCGACGAATGACCATGTTTGTGTTAATAACAAACAAGTAGTGATTGTTAAAGTGTTCCGAATCTAATACGTCTTTCACTATTCTATTCATATTTCGTCGTATATGTCAATGATCAGCTGGTCAGGATTGCGTAATCAAATAAGCTAACTTTAATCATTATTTCTTTCCACATTGCTCATTCCAATATTAGCACACAATTTAGCGCTTTACAGCGAAACCTTCCTGTTTTAAATTATATTACGATGATGCCATTCTCTCCAGTGTGCGTACATATTATAAAGACAGGAATGGGTGTCAACAGGGGCCGCGCGGGTGACTCACGCGCCGTAGATGCGTAACATCATAATATGTCTACGTACATCTACATAATGGGGCGGTGCAAGCCCGCTGTTTGTTTCTCTTATACACTATAAAGCTGCGACCATATTGTTTCCACTTACGTTTTAACTTTAACGAATTCAATCAGAACTGACAGGTTGAATAGTTGAATAGTTTCTATAGTTTACTAAAACCCATAACGAGTTAACCAAGTTCAACGGACATTCGTAATCTGGAGGGGTTCGAGAAAGTCCCAAACTATCTTGCATCAAACCGCGATAGTTGGCGTTACCTGTGATTTCCCTCGATCCAATGAGGCACGAGCCCCCTCGCAGCTCTCTGTCGGTGTAAACACGGGGCACGTGGTTGCGAGCTGTCGTCACGCATGGCATTGGAGGATGGCCACGCCGCATGTTCTCGCAGTACTAATCATAGCCGAGGCAGCTGCCAAAAACACCGGTTTGACTGACGAATTTGTTTGCAATCATAACAGTGAACTTTGTGGAGTTAATGATCTCAAGGTAATTCGGAAATCATTTTACGCACACAAATCGGCCATCCATATCTGGATGACTGTAGGCTACTACTGACTATGTGGTTGAAATGAAAATCGCTTAGCTACGAGCGAGAAAAGTAATTTGCCTGTCATGTCGATCGAAAAGTAAACAGACAGGGGGTCTGTCTGTTCTGACTGGTCTGCTTGCTGGAAAATACTATAGCAGGACTATATAAATAATTTAGCAGGGCCGGCTACAAATACATAATGGCTGTAATCAGTGTACTGAGAGCATATGTCCGCAGCCCAATGGTCCGAGGTCGCAGTGCGAGTGGACGGCGCATATAAAAATAGCCGCGCCGCGCGCCTACTGCCTCTACTAGTAATTGCTAACACTGTCTACACAATTCATAATTATGTATTGTTGTCTTTACGTTATAGATCCCGTTCTTCCGTATGTATCCTCAAGGTCATAGGTTTAAAACATGTTTTATTTATCTGTACCTACCGTATAAATAACAATATTTAGTTTTGTTTCATTCGTTTTACGGCACAGCTCTTCGACAGACATGCCCATTTCTTATAACTTATGTCTCTAACTTGACGCCTTAATTGACTTTCCATTTATGTATTGTTACTGATCAAGTTGCTCATTTAATATGATAATATCATCGCTTTCTGTCCACAAGCTCGCTCTTCGGAGTGCTATACACACAGGCACGTGAGTGGAGGTCAACAAACTGCGCTGTTCTTTGGTCCATCAGTCAGCTGATATTCACCTATCACCCGCGTCTCCCATGTACCTCGCGTTTGCTCCGCATTCCTGCCCGTACCTGGTTGTTAACTTGTTATCGTATCAATAGGTAGACACTCACAGTACAGCCTAACTAGCTGATTGGTAAGCTGCATAGATAATTTAGCTGATGCTTCAAGTATGCCTGTCCTTCAAGGTAGAAGTTACCAATTGTATACCAACCCTAAAGCAAGCTACACACGTAACGATATATCGTAGCGATTTCGTATAAGTGTCTCCACACGCCACCGACATCGGCGTCGATCGTCAGTTCTCCGTAGAAACTCGTGCAAGAAACGTCATCCACGATGGAAGATGATGACGCACTTGCGTTATTGGGCCTGTGTTTAGAGAAAAAAAGTCACCGTCAGAATGTTTCGATACAGAAAATTTTAAAGAGGGTACGATAACGCCAAGACTCACAACAAGAGAAATATCGTTACGTGTGTAGCTGGCATTAGAATGGGCCAGTCATTTGATGTTACAACATTTTCTTTTTTATAGGTAGACTCGTGACAATCTATGTCCGTTTTGACCTCTATAAAAATCTTTTGTGTAGCGATGAAAAATCCAGGCCCGGGTCGACGGCGACGGCGCGTTATGTTCCACGCGCGCCTCAAAGAGATGTCAGCACAACTGACGGGGTCTGCTAGGGCCGATGCCTGCCGGGGTCGCGGGACAATCCGAAAGGGATACCGTGGCTTCTGGCAACATACAGGCAACTAAAGGAACACGGGTGGGTTCTAGTCAGTAAGAGTCTGACACGCCCTCCCGCTCCGCACAGAGTGGGAGAAGTACTAATTTCCCAGTAAGAAAAAAAAAAATTGGGTCGCGTACTTTAGGTACAGTCAACCGCATGACCGAGCGTTTTATGTCCTAGAAAATTCCTGGTATTATAGGTCCCCTACACGTTTTCGACATTCAAGCAAAATCTAGACACAATCTCATCTCAGTGACAATCAATACTACCAGTATTATATAGTGCTCTGTGATCAATACTAAAACCTGTTTATGCGACTGCAAATTTAAGTTGGTCGATTATTACTTGTGAAGCTTACGTTGCGGTGATAGTTTTCCTTTTAATTTCGTTATTTACTACTGCCGTGAATTTTTTCATACCCAAAACCAACCATTTAGCTGGCAGGGGGGGGGGGACACTTGACTCTAACAAAAATTAGCACTTTAAAGCTTAATATTTCGCAAACGGATACCTGAATCCAAAAATGGTTTTCACAAACTCTTTCCAACGATACCCTACACCATGGGATTGACGAGAAAAAAAAAACGTGTAGGGGAGGAACCCTAAAAAAATAATTTTATAGGATTTTCTTCTACCACTTTGTCGGCGTGATTTATATGTATACCCATACCAAATTACAGCTTTCTAGTACCAACAGTCTCTGAGCTAAATCGCGGACAGACGGACAGACAGACAGACGTACATGGCGAAACTATAAGGGTTCCTTGTTGACTACGACACTTCTCTTATTTTTAAAATAGATAGAAAAGATACAGATGTCTCACATGTCAACGATAGTCTGGCTACTCTTTCGGAATGGTTCGCAGCTAATAATCTTTTACTTAATGCGAACAAAACTAAATGTATTAAGTTCTCATTACCAAATGTACCTGAAGTGGGTCTAAATCTAAAACTTGATGGCAAGAAACTAGATGCAATTACAGAAACTATATTTTTAGGAATTACTTTAGATTCAAAATTACAATGGGGCGCCCACATCAGAACTCTTTCAGGTAGACTAAGTTCAGCTGCATATGCAGTAAGAAAAATAAGGCAGTTTATTTATTTATTTATTTTATTAATTTTAGGAAAACTTACAGCTAATACATTTTAATGCCTAGCACAATGTGTAAGCTATGGCCAATTACAAGTAAGTAGTATTACAAGTAAGTAAGTAGTTGACTGATATAGCCACAGCTAGGTTAGTATACTTTGCTTATTTCCACAGTATTATGTCTTATGGCGTTCTGCTGTGGGGATCGGCAGCTGACGTATATTAAATTTTCATTTTACAGAAGAGGGCAATCCGCGCGATCTATAAAATGGGTCCTCGCGAGTCCCTTAGAAACAAATTCAAAGAAATTGATATACTGACTCTGTCTTCTCTCTATATCTTTGAAAGTATTTTGTATGTTCGCAAAAACTTAGGACTTTTCAAAATAAGAAGTGATTTCCATAATATGGAAAGGAAAGACAAAGGACATGTCCAAAAATGGTTTTTTATTATTCAATAATTCTAACCAGGATAAGTTAAATATATTTGGATAGACATCCAAAAAAGTAGTAGCTCTAACTATATCATACATTTTTAAGGATCACCAATTTTGAGAAAAATCGTTTTTTTTAATTTAGTGTTAATGTACTCTTTTCTAACTTTTCTAATTATCTAGGATAATTAAGTGAACACACCCTAAAAAAAACTTTTTACAAAAAAAAAAAAAAATAACTTTAATTTCGGAAGTCGGTGTCTTTGCTTTTCAATTTTCGTGTTTTGCCACCGACTTCCGAAAATAAAGTTATTTTTCACGTTTTTAGTGTTTTTTTGGAAGTCGGTTGTTTTTTTTTTTGTAAAAAGTTTTTATTTTTCACTTTTTAGTTGTGGTACCTACTCCACACAAATTCGAATACCACTACCTGGTATGTAAATAACCGTGAAGGAGTCAAACAATATATCGTCTACATACACTAAGTGGGAAAAATATATAATTATCGAAGCTAACTCAAAAACTACGCAAGCAAAGTTAATAAAATTTATATGGGACCACCTCTGAAGCATGACCTACCAAACAAAAAAAGAATCATCAAAATCGATTCATAATTGGTGGAGTAATCGCGTAACAAAAACACAAAAAAAAAAAAAAAAAAAAACACAGACGAATTGAGAACCTCCTCCTTTTTGAAGAAGTCGGTTAAAAATAGTAAACTTTTCAAAATTGACACATGGTACTGTCATTACAGTGAGTCAATCAATATTTTGTTGTAAGAATATGACAATGCAAACAAAAATTCTAATCAGGTTATTTACTTTAAGTACGATTTATGAAATAATAAGATATGGGATATTTTCAGTCAAAAATGTGTAGCATAATTGTTTTAGACCTGAAAGCGCACTCTTTATGATTACAGCTACTAGGAATCTTTATGTGCAAGAAGTGCATGTTCACCATAGTCCACAGGGGTTGCTTAGCAGGAGTAAAATGCTATTAGTAATCGAAATCGGAAGTGGATGAAAAGCCTTTCGACAATTATGATATTTTAAAAACTGAATTATATGCTTTGGACGCAAGTGTTACAGTTTTTTTTTAATGAAATAAAACTTTTTTATTAGTTTTAAATACTGATTTATTGATTTTCTTAATTTTCAATGTCTTCTCATATTAAAATACTGTCGAAAAACTGAGCAGGTGGAGATATATTATCTTTTTGATGCCGACAATCCAAGATACCTACCAGACAAACATGAGCACCTTTTCAAATATTGATGTGTACACTATTATTTGTTATTTTTTATGTTTATTAATTGTACAGCTTCACAACTTCTACAATAAAAGTACCGTTAAGCAGAATTAGTTTTCCCCATAATAAGAGCGAGCCTGTTTAATTTGATAAATGCCTAAGCTAAATAAAACTAAATCTGACTTATCCATGTTGGAGAACATATTCAGTTGGGGAACATATTTGAGCATTTATTTGGCTCGGCCCAATCTGATGGTCAGCTAAATAATTTAGCATGTTTATTCTCTGATTAGCTCTTTCCAGTATAGTTTGGGCATCAGGACGGTCAGTCAAAACGGGATGGAAACGGTGGCTCCTGCAATTTTAAAATCATCCATAAGATTTCTAGACCCCATAATTTTATTTCTAAAGATTTTAAAATCCCGTTACGGGACGGATCAGATGACGTCTGTCTGACTGTCTGTCAACATGAATACTCAAATAGGCATTGGTCAAACTGTGTGGGAGGTTTTATTTGGGTTTCCAACAACAAATAAAATATAATGTACTAACATTATTAGTTTATAATTTTTCTCTTTAACGGAGGTGTCTCAAAATATTATTTCAGTGGTTCCTAGTTCCATATTTGTGTCTCTTTTATATAGCTGTAGTGTGGTGCGGGTTAGATTTTTCTCGGAATAAAAAACCAACGGCCCTACAAAAAGCGGACATCTCCTTTAGATTAACTAAAACAATCAAGTCATTTCTTATAAACAGTATCCGCTTTTATAACAAGTTGTCAAAGTCGGTTACAGAACTTAGCGATGGAAAGTTCAAAACCCATATCAAACGTGTCATTATCAAAAAAGCATATTATAAGATTAAAGACTACGTTGATGACAAGGAAGTTTGGCAATAATTCCTTCTGCACATGTGGCTTCCCTGGTACCTTATAAACTGCATAATTATGTAAGAGTCTATTAACTGCTCCCAAATTACCATATTTATCTTCTTTACATTCATCCTTGACAAAATCATTGTATTTGACATTATTCCTATTATTATAGATACCTCCAATTTAATTTCAACTCTTAGTGGCTTTTGTAGACATGATAATTATTCAATTTGTTACAGATGTAATAGCAATCACGTCATTTGGTTGAAATAGTTTTTTATTTTATTGTTTGTCTTTTATATAGATTATTTTTTATTTTGTGAATGTGAGAACTTTGTAGGCTTATTGGACTGTAGATTTATTGAAAATCTATTTGGTTAAGTACCTGGTACTTACTTGTTGAAAGGCCTACATTGTCCTCCCATGCCTACTACATACCTACTACTGTAATTTGAAAATATTGTAAAAGTCAATTATTTTAAAAGAGTAACCGTGGAGTTTCTTGCCGGCTCTTCTCCATAGGAAACGACCAATTGGAACCGTGCACCTAGCTTCTGACGTTTCATAAGTGCCCATGTAGGTTTATGTGAAATAAAATATATTGATTTTTGATTTTTTGGATTTTACGGAACCCTAAAAATTGGTTTCTTATATGTAGGTATACTGATTCTCGAGACATATCGATTAAAAATACTTAGAGAGTTTGTAATCGACTACATATCTACAATGCGTATAATTAAAAAATTAAAAACACGACTGCCCTGCTAAAAAACGAACTAAAAAGTAAAAAACAAGTTGATAAAATTGTCATTGCAGTCGGGGGACCGTTCTGTGGAACACTTTTTAATCTAAGAGGTGGGGGACCGCTGCAATGAGTTTTTTAGCAGGGCAGTCGTGTTTTTTAATGATTTATTTTTATTTTATACATTTTAGTGACAAGTTTTAGTCTTTTGGAAGTTTAGGTACTTTTTTGGTTACCGCTATGCAATAGTTGGCATTGTGTCAATGTTAACAATTTTTTTTTATTACTTGTCTAAGTATACTGTGTGATGATCAGTGATCGGAATAGGTAGAGCTAATCTACCTAAAGTTCGAAAAAGAACAGAGACAAAGGAGACGCCTTATGACAAAATATTTTTTCTAATAGTTTCGGAACATTACTTAAGTACAACCAAAACGTCGAAGCGTCGCACTATGGAACGCGGTATTACAAGACCTGCTAACAAATACATTTTCTGAAGTGTTGAATATTGTGTATGTTTTGGTTTTATTTTATTGTTAGGTAGTAGTTGTACTTACATAATCACTTAGTTTTTTAAGTTTTTATTACCTACACATAATATAGAGGAAATGACGTTAGATTTCGAAGTTATGGAAATACTGTGAAATTTTTCTGGCAGTTCCGAACTTTCAGAGATAGATTTCGAGCATTACGTCCAAGAAAAGCTGTATTGTTTGACATTTATTTATTAAGTATATGTTTTGCAGATTTAAAAACAGTTTTAAAATTAAATTTGGATGTAATATACTGCTGTCATAATTATTATTCAAAAAATCGTCAAAATTTTTATTTTTTATTTATTAATTTCCAACTTACATCTATCATTACAGGGTAACCTATTGCGATAGTGTACTTATCTAACTCTTATCCTTTAAAATTTTGTAACTTATTACAAATAAAGCATTCTTTGTGAACTCACTCAGAGAACAACAGAATAGGTCCGAGTCATTAGCTATGAGGTTGAGAGTGTGGAGTGCACGCGTCATTGGCGCCTCCTTTAATAGATTGGTCCGAGCGCGCGGCTCCGCCAACAGCCGTGGCTGTCGGCGGCGCCACACGTACCTGTCCGGAACACACAAACCTATGTGCCCTAAAATGTCTGCATTATGTACTTTCCCTCTAAGTACTTTGAATATGTACGATATGAGTGCGAGATTCCTCCTGACCCTCAGTTCGTTATATCCAACCATACCCAAAATAAATAAAGTTGGGTACATAAGCGGATAAAATGGGTATACACCATACAAGCGCAAGTACAAGTACCTCACAAACTTGTTTTGTAATCTCTCCAGCATGAGCCTATATTTAGATTCGTGCGGAGCCCAAATGCCTGCGTTACATTCTAATTGACTTCTAACTAAAGCATTATATAAGGCGATAACCGCTTTAATGTTACTAAAACCACGCACCATACGGAGCATAAACCCAAAATTACGGTAGGCTTTTCTGCAACAGCTTGTGACGTGGTCACGAATATCTCTTTTTCAACTTTAACGAGAGTTTTGACACTTATCTCCGCTTGCCTCCGACGTAAATTTTATTTTATCAGCTGCTAATTTTTGCGATTTTCGAAATTATAAGCTATCAAGTGGTGAGGCGTCCAAAACTGTTTTTTTGCGGTTTTGTGACAGTATTATCAATATTGCGTGCATTTCTGAATAGATACTGATATTTTTTTGCACTCATGCAACAAATGAAGGTAAGTAAATTATTTTTTTGCACACCCTCTACCCTCATTTTATTTTCTTTTATAAACCTTGCTCACAACAAACGTTCCATCACAATTAATTGTTATTTAACGGTTTTTCTGGGTGATACATAATATAATAACAGTTCTTTTAACTGTTCAAGACGTGAATTATATATATATATATATGTCGGCTCTGTCAACATGTTTACGTGAAAATTATAAACATTCTGAAAACAACATCGAAATGATATTATAAATGATATATAAAATAATTTTTTAAGTATTCATTACCACAGATTACATTATATGATAGAATGTGTACAACTTTATACTTACTTTGTTTTTGCAAAAAGTGCCTACAAAAAAATGTAATAAATGTTTTCTACCTTTGTAAAAGTTTATTTTAACGTTTTCTACAATAATTTATAGAAATGAGCAATATTTATACAGCAAAACTTAAGTAATGTAAAATTTTGGACGAAATTAAAAAATCAAACGCGCGTGAAAACTTAGTTTTTAATAAATGTATAAGTTTTTAAATTTTCTTTACTAAGTATATGCTTGTGCAAAATTTCAAGTCTTTATCTTTAGAAACAAAAAAGTTATAGATTTGTTAGCAGCAAATGACCCATTCGTTCCATAGTGCGTCGACGTGTTTTATATGGATATTTTTTAATTTTTGTATGGAAATATGAAAAAAAAATTACCTACATGTTAATTATTAGGGGTTTATGGGTTACATCAAGGGGGTCGAAATTTTCATTATTTTTGCGATAGGACATACCCTTTTCGAGATATAAGCAAAATAAAATAAAAAAGATACAGTACTGTTTTGCAATTGAAGTCGAGGTGTTGGTTTGAATTTTAGTGACATTTAATTTTACTCCACACCTTTAGCATTTATATTAATTGTACCTACTTAAGTGATGTCCCGAAATCCCGACATTAGTCCCGAAAAAATATTTTAGTCGTAAGGGAAGTCTCCAACTTTTTTGTTTGTTTGTTGTTGTTCACTGTTCTTTGAACTTTAGGTAGATTAGCTCGACCTATTCCGATCACTGGTGATGATGAAAGAATTCTAATAATAACTCAATCATCTACCAAACCTTTCATTCATTTAGACATTTGCAGTGTTACTAACTAAAGTATGATTAAATCGTTTGCAGCCAAAAATGAAATGTTTTTTTTACATGTGCACCCTAACTATGTAAAATTTATGCCAATAAATTATAAAGTTTTGGAATGTGCACATCAAGGCCTTCAATTGGATACCCATATTGTAAATAATTGAAGATTTTTTTTATTTTTCACATTTGAAAATGGAGACATAAGTACTGCCGCCATATTGATATTTTTCAACAAAAAAACATGACCTATGTCACTCGGGATAATGTAAGGATTCCAACGATACCCCACACATTCAAATCCATTCAGGCATTTTAAAGTTATGGTGGAATAAAGAAACTCACATACATACATACATACATGAACCCTGAAAACATTACACTTATTTTTGGGCAGTCGTGTAAAAACTGATTCTAGAGGCATAACGTTTTATTACAAGTACGAGAACAAAACGTAAAACGGACTTCTTAGATTGTCGCGAGTATAGGTTGGGTAACACTTTAAGACGATGTTGCGTTCGACAAATTAGTCGTGGCGATTAGTCGCACGAACCATTCATCATGAAGCGTGTTATCGCTGCAGATAACTAGTTCTATGACGACTGAGCGCTGGTTAGCGATTACAGTTGCATGTTATTATTATGTATTCTCGAATACATTCGTTTTCCGGTGCTTGCGTACGAATAAAAACAAGATCGTCAGTTTCTAGGGCTCTTGAACTCCCAATATTTCATTTAGGATGTTGTTTCGTCGAAAGATTCGTTAATGTACGTAGGTACGTCGAGTGAAAACGCTTCTCCGTAAACGCACTCATTCAACGTGCGGGCCGCGCCGCTCAATGCCACGCTTGATGCCCCGCGTCTCCGTACATGAGGCCATAGTCGATAGTGCTGTTTTCAGTGGTACTGATAAGGCTGCGAGTATCAATGTCAAGAGTGTGTGACCCTGTGTGTATTGAGGTCGGAAGTTATGTGCCCAAGCCGGTTGAATAGTCCAAATCTTTGATAAGCTTGTATTATACCCATTCTAATGAAATTTTACAGAGAAACTAGAAAACTTCCAAGGAACCAAGCCTTGATTGTCACAAACGGGTCTTCAGAATTCTTACAAAATTATTATTCATGACATTATACCTTTCTTTTTAAATACATATTCCTTAAATTTTTAAATATTTTTATAAAAAAACATTTCAACAAAACATTTTAAAATATAAAAAACTAGCTGCGCCCCACGGTTTCTCCCGCGTAAGTCTCGATCCCGTGGGAATATCGGGATAAAAAGTATCCTATGTGTTAATCCAGGTTATAAACTATCTGTTTGCTGCATCCAAATCCATTCAGTAGTTTCTACGTGAAAGAGTAACAAACAAACATCCATCCATACTTATAAACTTTCGCGTTTATAATATTAGTTAGATAGTCGCCCATCGGCATCAGGATCAGGGTCCAAGCTGCCGGTGGCCAGAGCTCTAGAGAGAGGAAACTCCTCACTATGCGTGCCGTGTCCAGGAGTACTGCTTTCTGAATCAAGCCCTTGACCCAGCCGCGCAATGAGAGCCTCCTGAGATGTTTGTCGTAGTTCTCCGCTATTAGGCCGTTGACCGTAACGATTATCGGTACAATGATTGCAGAGTCCACGTCCCACATGTCGATAACTTCGTGTGCTAAGGCTAAGATACTTGATTTTTTTTATCTTTCTCAGCTTTCACCAGATTCTCGTCATGAGGGACAGCTATATCAACAATCATTGCACGGCGCTCTCGTCGATCTGTCACCACAATATCAGGCTTATTGGCTATTTAGGGGCATGAGGAACAGGGTGTAAAGTTCACTCATCCATCATAGAAAAGGGAGGATCCTCCAACCAGACGGGTGTTGTGTCTGGCGGGCAACTGCCCAACGATTGATGTTGGGTTTTTGTATACTGGGTGTTAGGGTAGACACCGTTATCCTTGAAAGTAGTGGTTTGGTGTCATCTATAATACACTTTTTCTACGGGACCAAACCAGAAATCGCGAAAAAAAATCAGCTGTTCCATATATTTGTGTTACCTTAAATCGACAAAATGTATGGAACAGCTGTTTTTTTTTTGCGATTTCAAAGTTGGTCCCATAGAAAAAGTATATTATAGATGACACCAAACCACTGGTTTCAAGGATAACGGTGTTTACCCTAACATCCTGTATATGTCCACTGCACGGTAAACTTTAATTGCGCGATGCAGGATTTATGTGACGTGTGTCTGACGTCAGGTCTTTGATGCGTAGTTCACATGTGGCGATGTAGATACCGCCACAGCTACAATAGTTCTGTCAGTGATGATAGATTGACCCCAGTACAATGTGGCGTGACCATTTTCGAGGGTCGGACACATACGTGTAGTATGGTACTTCATACTCCACAAAGTTGTACTGCAAGGCAAGTTGCTGGTCCTAGCCACTAGATTGTGTCTGTGCAAATCGCCGTTAGCAAGACGAGAACATCCGGAAACAATTATGTCGGATTGAGTCACCGGGACGGTCCACGGTGGCATGGCCGACAGATGTCAACCATACCGGCCTTGACAATTATGTTATGTTATTATTCATAACATCATTATTATTTGTTATGGAAAACAAATTGAGTACTTACTTATCTCAATGAAAGGTATTAGCTGAACAGTGGGAACGACATAAGCTTAAGCCAAGAACACCTCGTACCTATAGTGCAGTCACATCACACAACTAGGGTTGCCAGGGTTGCCACTTTTTCTACCTTTAACTAATATTATAAAGAGGAAAGATTTGATTGTTTGTTTGTTTGTTTGCATTAAATAGGCTCCGAAACTACCGAACCGATTTGAAAAATTCTTTCACTTTTGGGAAGCTACACTATCCCCGGCTGACATAGGCTATATTATATTTTCAAAAAAATTAGGGCTCCTTACTAAAACTCCAATAATGTAACCCAAGGTGTAAAAAAATACCTAAAATAGCCGTAGATAAGTACTTAGTGCTACACGTGCGAAGCCGGGGCGAGCAGCTAGTGTTTAATAATTCGCACTAGTTCTTTTATAATTATAAATTCTGAATATTAACTGTCCATGTGTAGGTTATGTTTGTAAATTGAGTTTTCCTTCTATAATGTGTTCTAAATGATTGTGGAAACGTTCAGGTACGTAGCATGGCTCAGGGCCGTAGCCAGGAATTCATTTCGGAGGGGGGTTAGGATCTTGTACATTCTAAGTTAGAATTCAAACTGATTAAGAGCTTAGTTGTTATCAATTTCAATAAAGCCCTGTTTCTTTCTTCCCGCTACTTTGCAATCATGACCAAAAACAGGGACTTCGGCCACTGGCATAATGGGGCCGATATGGAGAACATGGTAATCGAAATTTTTTGCATCACGCTTCGAATAAGTTAGGTGTTCTTTCTCTTTGACCGTTCATACAGAAATAGAAGTAAGTTCATCGACTTGTGCAGAAAAGTTAAGAGAAAGTAAAATGCAAGAGCGAGAGCCCGACATTTTTTACAGCCAGAGTCGATAAAAATACAGTATTTAAGCGCACTCTTACTGCTTTTGTATATTATCACGTACGCCTATGCGGAATAGATTACAATTATCTGTATTAGAGTGCAGAGGTATCTCAAATTTCGGGGGGGATTTGAACGCCCAACCCCTGCCTACGGACCTGGCATGGTTGGCGTCAGGGAACATTATGCCAAAAAAGTCAGTTTATGTAAAAAAGAGTATTTTAGTGTACTCTATTAGTGTTATATGTGTTATATTATACATAGAATACACCTATAAGAAAAAGAACAATAGGTACTCTATTTTAGAGTACGGCTGGCAACCTTAATCACAACCCAAACCCAAGTGCAGTGATGTCTTCACCCAATAGACCTTTTTACGGCCGCAAGCCAGATACAGCTACTCCTTATCTACCGTGTTCTTCAATGACAGTGTAGATCACCTCGGTCGATTGATAGTGTAGTAGTAAGGTGTCCACGGCCGCAGCTCGTGTCGACTGCGCTTTCACGGCGTGTCCACACTGTCCACTATGTATAGTGAGTGAGTAGCGTCGTACTCGCCATGTGAACTGTGAACACTTAGCGCGCTAGGTGATTCAGTTAGATCCACAAATGTTATCGAAACGAGAAATAACCCATGAACTTTGTTTAGTCGCAATTGGCAATAGACCAAGCAAATATAAGTAAGTATGTATGTAAGTACTTACATGTGCAGAAATTACCTCGCTTAATTTATGGGAATCGGTGAAAAATTTGGCAGCATTTGGCCACCTGAAGGAGAACCCAGATGGTAATTGATAAAGATTACAAGAATTTATGGAGAAGTACATGAATAGGGTTCGTCCCACTTTAAACATTAACATGTAAAAACTGTAGGATAGGTAGGTACTTATGTATTATACGTATATCATCTGAAATTCCACCCTAATTTAAGTTCCTCGGTGGGTGTTCACAAACAAATTAACAGTGGTATTACGATGACACACTCGACACGCGGCGACCTCCCGCTTTCCGCAGACAAAGCCAATGCCAAAATTGCACGCCACGCACTACAGACAACACTTACTAAATGTGTTTTGAGCACATTCCTGGCCAAACATACGACAAACGACGAGATGCGCTACGGACCAATCAATCAACGCAGCTTATTGCAGTCCACGGCTGGACATAATTTAATTAAGCTGTTTAATCAGTGTTTACCTTGAAAGACTGGAAAAATTTAAGAGGTGGAGCATGTCCGATAGTGCTGTGGGCTGAGAGACCAGCTTTTGGTAAATATTTGAGGAGAGAGAATTGATGGTACAACTTTGGAGAGGTCCGTCAAATAGAGGACTAATAAAGGGCTGATTGGCCCTGAAGAGAATAAAGGCAGATCAATTTATTTTCACCTTGTTTTACTGCCTCGTTGGCTAGTGGTTGCAAGCGCTGCTGCTGAGCTTGAGATCTTGGGTTCGGTTTCGGTCCCCAGGTCGAGCAGGGTGTTATTGGATTTTTCTATCTGGAATTGCTCAGTAGCAGCCCGGAGTATGGATTTGTGCCCGGTTGATGGCAATAGGCTCGTCCCCTATTACATGATATGGGACTAAAACATAAGTGGCGAATGTGGGGGAACTATAGGCGCACCTCTGCTTAACCCTTCGGGGAATACAGGCGTGACGTTATGATGATGATGATCAATTAATTTGTGTTAGATAACATTATTATTTCTGTAGTACAATAAGCATTATACAAACAATAAAAAAAATTAAGTAATAAAAACTAAAACCCAACTAAGACTAAAAAGGTATAAACAAGACACCGCAGACAGACAAATTAAAAATCTGGAGTCACACGTGTTAGCATAAATCGAACAGATTACGTGTGCCTCCGGATTTTTTATTTGTCTGTCTGCGGTGTCTTGTTTATACCTTTTTAGTCGTAGTTGGGTTTTAGTTTTTATTACTTTTTTTTTTTTTTTAATTCTTTTGGGGTTATAATATATATATTTTTGAAATGTGCTCATTAACCCCTTTCATTTGATACCCAACATGGTACGATTAAACAATATTTTTTGTATAGTTCCTTACTTTATGTCCTCTAGAGGGCGCCATTTTTAATTTAATGTGACGTCGTAGAGCCCGTAACCAGCGGACGATCAAAACGCTTCAAATGATACCTCATTTGTCAAATTATGATGAGTGTTTTAGAAGATAGGAGGGAACAGGTGAACATACATACGTACATACGTACCAGTCAAAATCATAACCCTCCTTTTTTCTTCGCCGTAGTTGGGTAAAAATGGCGGAGTATCCCAAACATGACTTATACTTGGTAAGAAGGACATTCAAGATTGTTAAGGTGACGAGCACATCTGCACTCGCTGTGTCAGGAACATTCGAGATTATGATCACTAATGATGGGACTAACTTAAATATTGTACTAAGTGTGAAGTGACTGGTCCTAACTTGTGTAACATTATTGATCCGATTATGAACTAACGTTACAAAGTATACGAACCTTACCCCAATTATGTTAATATAATTTTATTTGAGGTTAGATTATCGCAGTATGTCTTCTTCATCTATAAAACTCTTTTAGCCGCCATCTCCGAAGCCACCCACCCATTCAAGTATTTATCAATGGGTACTGGACGATGTGTGGTCTAATCAACATTATCAGTAACCTACTGTTTACTCATCATCAGCTTGCAAATGAGGAACGACCGAAGACTGACACGTTTCGTTTTCGCCTCAACAACTTCTAAACAAACATGCATCAAAAAAGCAGCGGCCTTCACCGGTAGTCAACGGCCACGGCTCGCACATGTCATGTCTCTTACCTACGGTGTAACGGTGTAGTGCGCGTGTACACTGTAGCGTGCACGAAGGGGGAGCTCAAGTAGCGAATATGACTCCACAATGACAGGGACTACCCGAGACAATGACCGTTGCACTTCTTTTGATACTATTCTTTGGGGTCCAGACTCCAGTTACTTAACTGTGCTGAAATAAGACGATCCTCAAAAATTCATAGAATTATTTATCTGGTGTATTCAGAAAATACCTATTGCGGTTTTTTTTTTATTTTAGAATTTTTCCTTTTATTGTCGTTTAGATTAGGTAACTATAAATATTGTAATCGCCAAGATTAAATACTGAGTTCCATTTTTAATGCCCACTTATTCGTTTTCATATTTTATCAGGTAATTCCAATGCACAGCCGCGCTGTCATACAAAATACAAGATAAACTTAAGAGCCTATACATCCTCAAATTGCTTAGCATGATCCTCCGTTATGTCGAAACTACTGCATCATTAATTTTAAAATAAATAAATAAATATAATATTATGTTATGTTAACGTTGAGGATTGATGCTAGGTAGGTACTATGTTTGAACAAAACACAATTACTTACAAAAAAAATCTCGATACAATAAAAAAAAATCGGCGAAGTTGCGTGTCGGACCACGCACAATGAAGGGTTCCGTAGTTGGGATGAATTTTATTCCAAGAAGAAACTTAACATTGTAGTTGAAAAACATGTTCTCCCATACGTTCCGACTGCAAATGTAAGTTTGTTCATACAATATTGGGAGAATTACCATGTTTTTTTAAAGAAAATAGACTTGTTATAGGTTTCCTGTAATCTATAAGTATTTAACTAATTGCTATATTTTATAAAAAAAAATAGGCTCAGTAATTTCGGAGATCTGGGGGGGGAGGATGGTCAATTTCTTAAATATCATTAAAAGTACCTATATTTATTTTAAGATTATAAAATAAAAACGTATTTGAGATCCTCGCAATAAGCCCTTTCATTTGATATGTCATACGGTACAGTTCACAAAACATTTTTTTAAATTCTCTATATTGCCCCTTAAAGTGATATATTCAAAATTTTTCGTCCGTGTTTAGGTCACAGAAACACATAATTATATGTACCAAATTTCAACTGAATCGGTCCATTGGATTCGAAGCAAATTGGCTGTGACAAACGGACCGATTGACAGACAGACAGACACACGAGTGAACCTATAAGGGTTCCGTTTTTCCTTTTGAGGTACGAAACCCTATTCGAGCCTTGGAGCCGCCAGCACCTCACCGTCTGGATCTCACTCAGTCCGCGAGTAGTATGGTGCGAGCAAGATAAAAAGTGAGTTTGAGCTGACGTAATATAGGCTCTTAATAAGCAGATTAAAGTTAGGTATTCTAGGTATCTTTCACGATAAAGACACGCAAGCCCAGTGAACTAATTCACGACACAGATACCGCGGCTACCATTGTGCACACGAGTCTCGATCACATCATTTTGGAGAATTATACGGATTGTACGATAAGTAAATTGTGTTGCCAAATTAAGATTAGGTACTGTAATCTTTTGATTCATCTACGTAGCATTGTTTAATGAAATTGCGATGGAAATCCCAAACATCATGCCATATTTTCACCAATTTCAAAGAGAGGCCACACGAGCAGATTTAGTCTGAAAGCGTAGACCCCCGACTGGTAATGATACTTAAGTATATCAATAGTCAATTGGAGAGGAAATACATACATATCATGAATCTCTGAGAAAACTTGTACACATGTTTTAGTTAGACAAATAAGACCCTGAACTATAGGACATACATGATGTGTCTGTCTTCGAGGAGGCCCTTTGCGGGGGCTGCGGGCGGGGTGAGGGGGCGTCCCTCGGCCACAGCCTTGTGGCGGCTTTACGAGCGGCGTCTAGCCGGCTCTAATGCAAGCCCGTGCCCACGCAGCAGATACTGAGGAAAAGGCACTCGGAAAGTGCGTGAAAACGGGATGACATAGCACAGAATTAGACCATTTACATCAACAGAAGCTGAATAATCGATGGCGCCGCGTATTTCATGATATTCTACACTACATTGTTCAGGTGCACAATACCAGTACATAGGAGTCTATTCTCTTCGCCGTACAAAAATGGAAAATACATAACAATAGCGAATTCCATCTTCGTTATAATTATAAGAAATTTTATAATATAATTATACCGAAGATTTCAAATATATTTTTGATGCCTGCGATGCTCTGAGAAGTCCAGCCGAGATAATACATAAAAATCCAGGATCATTCAGGACAGTTGCTGTAGCACACGTTGTTGTGAGCCTTCTGTGTGATGTTACTTTGTGTAAGTAGCGTACACTACCCACGTTTTGCCACTAAAGTATCCCAGGCACTGTCTAGCTGTAGCGAACAGCTTGTGTTCCGCCAACACCGTTATGAATTGATCGGAACAATAGTCTAGAACAATAGTATGCGTGAAGTGTTAAGTGATAAAATTGTTAAGAAAAAGCTAGATGAATATGATATGAATGGGCCCAGTTAATAACAATAACGTGTCCGGTATTATTGTATCAGACGATGTGTAGTGTATTTGATCGGATATACAAGGAAAGTACATTTAAAATTAGCACAGATAATAAGAAAGTAATAAGACAGCCATGGATAAATAGGTATCTATATACAATGTTATTGCGAAGGGATTATTTGTTTAGAGTTTGGAAAGCAGATCCGAAGAGTATGAACAAGCGATTAGATTATACAAAGTATAGAAATAAAGTAAATAAATTAACAAATATGGCAAAAAATAAATATAGACAGGGACAAATAAGAAAATGTAATGGAGATTTTAGGAAAATATGGACAAATATAAACATATGGTTGGGTCGAAGCAAAAATAGCCTGGACGATGTTATTTTAAGGCATTTAGGAAAAACGGATTGTATAGAACAGATTTGTACAAACTTCTCTAAAACGTTTACGGAGGAAATAAAGGAAATTAAACATGTATGTAATTTGAAGTTTTTAGATAGAAATAAATATATAAAACCGAGTGAGGTAAGCTATAGATACAATAAGGTGACCTCGTCAGAGGTAGAAAAGGTCATAAGAACATTATCCTGTGAAAAAGCACCCGGTTCGGATGGAATACGGGTGCAAGACATTATATATTTGTGTAAGCAAATAAGTCCTGTTCTAGCTGCATTTGTGAATATTTCTGTATCTAGCGGTATTTATCCAGACCAGCTAAAAAATGCAATTATACGTCCTATATACAAATCAGGAAGTCATTTAGAATATGGTAATTATAGGCCTATCGCAATATTATCTGTTATAGATAAAATAACCGAAAAAATTATAATAGGACAGATTAGCGCGTTCTTAGAACAACACAACATATTATGTGACACTCAGCACGGTTTCCGGAGAGGGCGCAACACTGTCTCTGCCTTGTTAGGATTTTCAGATTATATTAATGACTGTTTAGATTATGGCAAACAAATTATAGCTCTATTCATTGATTATAAAAAAGCGTTTGACACTTTAGACCATGAGATCTTATTACAGGCAATGGACGAATGCGGGATACGCGGCCCCATTAATGATTGGTTTAAAAACTACCTCACTAATAGGAAAATAAGCACAATTATATCGTGGCGTTTCTAGGCGGTAGAGTGCCGATAACAGAATGTTTTATTGTATCATACGGTTACAATTTGAGTGAGAGACGAATGGCAGTCAAGTCAATCGATATCCAAGTTTTAAGGCACAGTCGGCGTCGTCGCGGTCACGTCTAGGATGGATGACCGTTATCGACATCTCTCCGTTCCTCTGGTTAGACATTTAACTGATGTGACCTATGCGCCGATTAACCAGGTTGTTAAAATATTGCTACGCTCTGGGGTTGTCTGTCCAGGAATAAATTAAGTCATTGACCACATCTTCTTATCAACCTTTATATCCAGAGGAAACCCCATTTCACACTCGTGAGACTTTTACCAGCTATACACAGTATACACTCTCTAGTTCTAATAAAAGCCCGTCAGAATTGTATGTAGGTCGCCTGACTACTAAACACCATTTTTCGCTCAACGATACCCGAAGGTGCGAACAAAAAGTACAATAAACCGCTTTAGTGTAAAAAAAATAAGCCGGTACGGCGATTAGATAGCATATTTATTAGAATATGATGATTTGCAACCGCTTATTAACGCACAAATGTTTATTTAGTACACGTAAGTGTTGATAATGAGGAGCTCGTGGCCAAGTAATAACAGCCGCACGGGTCGATCCACCAGGTTAAGGTCGTCAGAAGCCCGAAAGTCTGACAAGGGGTATCGTGTTACCCAGTTACTGGGTTGTGGAGGTCAATTAAGCAGTCGCTCAATGTAAAATACTGGTATTCAGCTGCATCCGGTTAGATTGGAAGCCGACGCCAACATAGTTGAGAAAAAGGCCAGGCAGATGATGAAGTGTTGATAATGCCTGATTGTCCTTGTTTCTAAATCAAAACCAGCACGCCTGTACCTAAACTGTGTGTACAACTGTGCCGACGCCCACCCACAGCTATTCATCGTATGGTTCTCGTCCTAGGCTAGATTTAAGTCTATTGGAACAGTAAAGCCATAGCGCGTCTGGAAAATGTTCCTCAGCAGCGGTATCGTGTTCATTACGGCATGTATCCCCAGGGCACGTTCGTTGGAGCGGTTTCTGTTGCAGTAGATGGTTTGGGGAACATTCACAGTTTAAGCTGCTTTTGCACTAGGTCACATTGAACTTCATTGGAAAGATGCAGTCCGTCCAAATGATAAAAGATGATTGTACACAACTAAGCATCGCTGCAGTTCTGTGTTAAAAGACACAATTATAGGACTAGAAATAGGGACCAATTAGTTCAACCAGGCCAAGTAACTGGCAAAAGTAGACTCATCCTTCATGGGTACTGTTTAAAATGCTACAATAAAATACCTCCCCACATACTCCAACTGAATGAAACAAAATTTAAATCTTGTATTAAACGCACACTATGCCGCCAAGCATATTATAAATTGGGGGATTACATCACTGACAAAAATGCTTGGCTCAGCGCTGGTCCAGCTCCACAGGGCGCTTAACTAATTGATTAGCAAATATTGTTGGAGCTGCTGAAGATTGTAAAAACTATCTTTACATTGTATAAATTCAATCTCCTAGTATTGTATAACTGCATAGCACATGTGTGAGCACTATGTATTTACCTAAGTACTTTAAAGCTACCATTAACTAGGCACGTCTTTCATTGACTTGAATGTGCCCTGGCGGCTGAGAGTATGTCATGCTGACTTTAATGTCTCGCTGATGGTGGCGTGTGTGTTGGGTCATCAAGTTCCCTTCAAAATGGTTGAGCTGAATGGTGCTGATCCATGCGTCATGTTCGTGGACGGGCGCCATTTTTTTTAAATTTATTTTAATTTTTGAATTGTTTTGTTTCTTTTTTATCGTTTAATTACGGACGCTTTTAACGTGCACGTTTCTCTACATTGTACTCACATGTATAATTTTAACATATTCTCAATATATTGTAACAATATTCTGATTTAAAAGAGTGTCCGTGGAGTTTCTTGCCCGTTCTTCTCCATAGGAACCTACTAAGCTTTGAATGGGCAACTAGCTTGATCTTTCTGTCTGACCGACCCCTTGACAATTCAGAAGTGCCTGTAATTGGTTTATTTGAAATAAATGCTTTGAGTTTGAGTTTGTCAGACGGCGCCGGTACCTCAGTACTTAAAGGTATATTACCTAATGTTAGCAACACCGAGTGAAGCTACTTGGAGCGTCGGCGATGCAGTTTCTATAAATTGCTAATACGTGTTTAAACCTCCACATAGAAATAGTTAATACTAATAGTCGTCACAAGCGCCTGACGTGCCGTCGCAAGTGTCAGACATTGCAACAATCTTGGCACTCCTTGTGAGACTACCACTTGGTACTAATAAGTATCATTATTCATTTAGGAAATGAGTCGTGGAAGTTGAGAAGTTGAGCATGCCCATTGAGGTCTATCGTCAGGCTCACGTCACACTCAGTCACACACATCTGGCTAGTTCGAAAAGCCAGAGGAGGAAATTCAGTTTCAGAAATAGTTTTCCTACAGACTTCTCACGCTACATTCAAAATTTTCCAATCTATACTAATATTATAAAGCTGAAGAGTTTGTTTCTTTGTTTGAACGCGCTAATCTCAGGAACTACTGGTTGGAATTCAAAAAATATTTTTGTGTTGCGTAGTCCATTTACCGAGGACGGTTATAGGTTATATAACATCACGCTACGACCAATAGGAGTGGAGCATAAATAAAAAATGTTGCAATAACGGGAAAAAATATTCCTTTTTGAGAGCTTCCGTTACGAGCGTTGCGTAAACGGTTTAAGTTACGCAAATGTCATGTATGATGGAATTGTTCCTCTTTAAAAGTTCTGGAAAAAAGTCCGTGACAGTCTATATAACTACGTAGTAATGTTATCATTAATCACTACAAAACAAAGGACGTATATTTTGCTTAGAACCAAAACAGTGCAGTAAAGTTGTATGAAATTTCATTGCTGCACTGTATTTTCATTAATGCACTGTTTTTAGGGATCCATACCCAAAGGGTTAAACGGGACTACGTGTTACTAAGGCTCGTCTCTCCGGTTCTATCTGTCTGAGTTGAGTTGAGTTGACCTGACTTGACCTAACTTTACCTGACTTGACCTGACTAGAACTGAATTGACCTGGACTTGACCTATTTGACCTGACTTGACTTGACTTGACTTGACTTGACTTGAGATAACCTTGAGCAGGTATATTTTATCACGGTAGGTACTTTGGTAGTTGAAAGAAAAAAACTTTTTACAAAAAAAAAACAACCGACTTCCAAAAAATCACAAAAAAAGTGAAAAATAACTTTAATTTCGGAAAATTTCGGTCTTTGCTTTACAATTTCCGTTTTTTGCCACCGACTTCCGAAATTAAAGTTATTTTTCACTTTTTTAGTGATTTTTTGGAAGTCGGTTGTTTTTTTTTTTTGGAAAAAGTTTTTATTTTTCACTTTTTAGTTGTGGTACCTACCCCACAAAAATCCGTATACCACTACCTGCTATGTAAATAACAGTGAAGGAGTCAAACAGGATATCGTCTAGATAAACTAAGTGGGAAAAATACGTAATATTGAAGCTAACTCAAAAATTACGCGAGCAAAGTTAATAAAATTTATATGGGACCACCTCGGAAGCATGACCTGCCAAACAAAAAAAGAATCATCAAAATCGATTCATAATTGGCAGAGTAATCGCGTAACAAATACACAAAAAAAAAAAAAACATACAGACGAATTGAGAACCTCCTCCTTTTTGAAGAAGTCGGTTAAAATACTTTTTACCTGTCTACGGCGAAGAAGAAAGGAGGGTTATGATTTTGACCGGTATGTATGTATGTATGTTCATCTGTTCCCTCAAAACTCAAACTCCAACTCAAAACATTTATTTCAATTAAACCATTTACAGGCACTTTTGAACTTCAAAGAGTCGGTCAGTTAGTCAGAGAGTTGAAGCTAGTTGCCCATTCCAAAACGTAGATCTCTATGGAGAAGAACGGGCAAGAAACTCCAAGGATACTACTCTTTTAAAAATGGATATAGATATTACAAAATCCTGGGTACAGTATTCATGTTGCTTCTATATGTGAGAACAATGTAAAACAAAAAAAGAATCAAAAGCAATTCAAAATTTAAGATTAAAAATAAGCTCTGGCAAATAAGAGGTGACCAGTCTCAACTGACGGCGCCCGTTCACGAACATGACATGTGGATCAGCACCATCCAGCTCAACCATTTTGTAGGGAACCGAATGATCCAACACACGTGCCACCATCAGCGAGACATTTAAGTGAGCATGACATACTCTCATCTGCCATGCTATTAGTCAACATAGATCATACCATACTAAACGGCTCCATGGTACTCACATTTACAATAATTGAAAAAATGCTTCTAAATTATACAACACTGGTTTGCAAAGAAATTGAGCAATTAATATAATATTATTTTCAGATAAGTTAAATAAGAATAAACAATAAGTTCGTAATGTCAGAAAAAAAAAAATAGTAAACAGGGGGAAGCAACACTTCCAATTATGAAATTTTAACTAGCCGTTAAGCCAAGCATTTTTATCTACGATATAATCATCCAACTTATAATATGCTTGTCTACATAGTGTGCGTTTAATGCATGTTTTAAATTTCTTCTCATTTAGTTGAAGAATATCGAGTGGAATTTTATTATAACATTTTACACAGTACCCCATAAAAGAAGTATGTACTTTAGACAATCTGAAATGTGGTTGATCTAATTTGTTCCTATTTCTAGTGTTAAAATTATGCCTGTCACTTATTTTACTAAAAAGATTTCGATTTTTCCGAACGTACGTAATGTTTTCATATATATACTGACAAGGTACCGTCATGATGTTAATTTTTTTAAACTGTCCCTTAGAGACTCGCGTCTGCGGAGGTTGTAGATGGCTCGGATAGCTCTCTTTTGCAGAATAAAGATAGAATCAATATCTGCAGCCCGTCCTCACAGCAAAATACCGTAAGACATGATGCTATGAAAGTAACTAAAATAGACCAGTCTCGCGGTATCCACGTCTGTTAGTTGGCGGATTTTCCAAACAGCGTAAGCGGCTGAACTAAGTCGCCCTGCAAGTGATGTAAGACCCCACTGTAATTTTGAATCAAGCGTAATCCCCAGGAAAACCGTCTTTTCGACGAATTGTAGTATCTCCTTATTCAGTACAACTTGACAATCACTACTTCTAACATTCGGTAACGCGAATCTAATGCATTTCGTTTTCTTCTCATTTAATACCAAATTATTTACAGTAAACCAATTATGGACCTTAAGCATAGCGTTATTCACGTCGTCAAACTCCTGTGCATGTCTATTTACTTTAATAATCAGTGATGACCCAATATCGAGCCCTGTGGTACACCCATTTTGACTTTTAAACCTAATGAATTCACACCGTTTATTTGAACTTGCTGCAGTCTGTCATTCAAATAGGATTTTACTAAGCTAAGCGCAAGTTTACCCAGTCCGTAATGCTCAAGTTTCAAGAGCAGTGTTTCGTGATTCACGCAATCAAATGATTTAGATAGGTCGCAAAAGATGCCTATTGCATCTTGAGCCTCTTCCCATGCGTTAAAGATGTGTTTTAATAAGGTGACACCGGCGTCGGTTGTGTAACGTCCTTTGGTGAAACCATACTGTTGATCGTGTAGGATGTTATTACGATTAAAATGATTGAGCATTTGATTTAACATTACTTTTTCAAACACCTTACTGAAAACCGGCAAAACCGAAACGGGTCTATAATTATTAGTGTCTTTGCTGTCCCCGGATTTGAAAAGTGGAATAACTATAGTGTACTTCATTAAATCTGGGAATACCCCTTGATCAACACACAAATTAAATATTAAAGCTAAATAGCGTGCAATTGTCTCAATAATGGATTGACAAACTTTAGTAGACATGCCCCACAGTTCTTCGGTAATTTTGATCTTGAGTTGCTTAAAAGCTTTTACAATGACCACAGGGTTTATATGTTTAAATTTAAATTCTATAGGACAAGTTGACTCCGATCTTCTAAACCACTCATCACAATTTGACATATGAGGTATTGTTTGAAGCGTCTTGATCTTCCGCTGGTTATAGGCTATGTGACGTCACATTAAATTAAATGGCGCCCTCTAGAGGAATTAAAGTAAGGAACTAAAAAAAAAAAAATGTTTAATCGTACCATGTTGGGTATCAAATGAAAGGGCTATTACAAACCCAAAATAATTAAAAAAAAATTTTAAGTAATAAAAATAAAACCCAACTACGACTAAAAAGGTATAAACAAGACACCCCAGACAGACAAATTAAAAGTCAGGAGTCACACTTTTTGGGGCATAAATCGAACAGATTACGACTGACTCCGGATTTTTAATTTTTCTGTCTGGGGTGTCTTGTTTATACCTTTTTAGTCGTTGTTGGGTTTTAGTTTTTATTACTTTTTAATTCATTCGAATCGGACATTTAGTTTCGAAGTTATAACGAGTATAAAAATTCAATACGCGAACCGCCGCGCCGTTCTCTACTCTAGAGAGGAGAGGATGGGCACACGGGTAGACCATGACCTTTTATAGGACATAGGATAAGTTTTATCCCTATATTCCCACGGGATCGAGACCTACGCGGGTGAAACCGCAGGGCACAGCTAGTTTGTTATATTTTCGATGATCACCGATCCACAACACAAAATACTCTTTTAACATCTAAGTATACAGAACATTATTATAAGTTAAAGTCGCTTTTCGTGTCCGTCTGTGTGACCGCTTGTTTCTCTTAAACTAAGCACCGAAGTTTGATGCGGTTTTTACACAACAAACACGCGTTGAACAAGTGTCTAAGTTTTTGTGGTATGGCCCTTTTTTTTTTTTGGGTGGAAAATCATCAAATGACTTCTCCCGCTCTGGGCGGAGCGGAAGAGCGTGTCAGACTTTTACTGACTAAAACCCACCCATGTTCCTTCAGTTGTCTGTTGCCACGGTCCCGGTAACCCTTTCGGACTATCCCGCAACCCTGGCAGGCATCGGTCCTAACGGACCCCGTCAGGTGTGCTGACATCTCTTTGAGGCGCGCGTGGAACACGACTCGCCATCGACCCGGGCCTGGTCCTTATCGGACGGCGAGCTACCCATTGCTCGCCGTCCGCAAGCCCGCGCCTATGGTGGCCGGGAATGCGCCTGGGGTTCCCGACGCCCAGGGTGTCTCCAGCGGCGGCGGTTAGGGCGCAAACTTTGCCTCTCCCTCACGCGTTCCGCCTCCTCCTTCGCAGGCATTACTGCTTCGCAGAAAGAGGTGACGGCTTTTCATGCCCTCTCGCTCCGTACCATGGCCTGGACCAGGGACGGACGCGAGAGGTCATTGCCGCCAATCGCCTCCATGAGGACACGGCGGTGCTCCGCCCAAGCACACCACCACCGTATGCTCCACCATGTCCTCTGGACGATCCACAAAGTGGTGACACCCAGGCGTTTCCTCCCGCCTAATCCTACACAGGTACCTCCCGAAGCTGCCATGTCCGGTGAGGACCTGCGTCAGGCGGAAGGTGAGGACGCCGTGGCGTCTCTCCAGCCACTCCTCAAAGAGGGGACTTATCGCCGCAATTGTGGCGTGCCGGATGTTTTGTGAAGTAGATCGCTAGTTAATAATAAAGACTCACCAATAACAACGAGATCAATGTCGCTGGTGGGCAGGTAGAGGCCGGTGCGGAACGAGCCGAACACTTCGACGCGCGCCTGCGGCCACAGCGCCAGGATGGCGCCGCGGATGCGGTTCACCACGGTGGAGCGCACCAGGTGTTCCGTCTCCGTCGGAGACATGTACAGGTAGAAGTGCTCGATCTCTTCGTGCAGTCTGGAACACACATTAAAACATTTTAGTTAAGACGCAGCATTGGAATTTCTGCTCAGGTTTAAAGATTTTTTTTGGGAAGAATGTCTTTTGTCCAGAAACCTACTGTTTACAGCCTTTTGAAGTTAAGACCTTTCAGACAGGTGACTTGAGTACATTTAAAGTGCGCATATACGGTTCTTGGCTAAACATTTGCCAAGGCCCATTTTTAGGGTTCCGTTTCCGTAGTCAACAAGGAACCCTAGCCATGTCCGTCTGTCTGTCCGCAGCTTAGCTGAGAGACTATAAGTACTAGAAAGCTGTAATTTGGCTTGGATATACAAATTAATCGCGCCAACAAAGTGGTTAAATAAAATCATGAACAAAAGTAGTGTGTCGTTGGAAAGGTAGTTAAAAAATATTGTGAGTTTGTGAAAACCATGTTTGGATTCAGGGATCCGTTTGCGAAATATTAAGCACTAGCTGATGCATGCGACTTCGGCCGCGTGGATGTCGGTTATTATATGCATACTAATACCTTACTCGAGAACCACTCTATCCATTGGTGAAAATCGGTGCTGTCGTTTTTGAGTTTACCGCTAACAGGACGATAGAAAGGCGGCGAAGGACTTTGTTTTATAATATGTAAGGATTAAAATACTCATTTTTGTTAGGGTCAAGTGTCCCCCTGCCTGCTAAATGGTTGATTCTGGCTATGTGAAAAAATTCACGGCAGTAGTAATATAACGAAAAATTGAAAACTATCACAGCTAAGTAGGCTCGATCAGTGGGTCATCTTAGGGGCCGAGTCTCTACAAGTTAACGAGTAATAATGGACCAACTTACATTTGCAGTTGCAAAAACATGTTCTCCCATACATTCCGTATGAGAGAACGTGTTTTTCACCCTTCATAGTGCGTGGTCTGACACGCACTTGGCCAGTTTGACATTGCTATTATCATCAAGCCAATGGTCAATGTTCAATATCGACGCCTTAGACTGAAAACCTCGTAAGTGTAAAAGAAGTACTTAACTTTTTTAAATTAATTAATATCTACTACTTATATTAATATTAATTAATAAAAAAACATAGAAGACGCAGTACAACAATTTTACAGCGCGCAGTTTTTTCTTTCTCCTGAACAGTAACTTCTTTGACTCTTACGAAGTTTTCACTCTAAGGCGTCGATAATAGTCGATATGGTCATGGTCATGTAACATACTGAACATTTGTAGGACTTGAATTATAAAGAGTTGTCTATAAAAATGTAGTTGTCAGTATTAGTATTTTACAGGTTTACCCAAAAAACAAGCTTGAGGAATAGGTAGGTACCTATTCAATTATTTTGGAAACACGAAACTAAATAAAAAGGTTAAAAAACCGGGCAAGTGCCTGGCGCACCACGCCCAAAGAAGAGCTCCGTAATTGGCATGAATTTATCCAAAAAACAAACTTAATATTGTAGTTGAAAAATATGTTCTCCAATACAACGATATACGTCACGGTCAATTCTCCAAATAATAATGTAAATGTGAAATTGCAAAAAAAAAATGTTATAAAACTACAAATTATCAATTTTCGAACTTATGCGAGACTTGCTAATTAAAAGCCGTATGTTTCACGTTCTCAAGGTCGTACAGCACCCCGTCTATCAGCCATAATCAGCCTCCAGCCGACCTTACCACGCAGACCCTTTCACCAGAATGCACTACTTACTGGTTTCGCACCACATTCTTTCAATTCGAGTTTTTGACAGTCACACCTCAATCTCATTCCGATCATATTGGCGGCGCAAAAACAAGGTGATTTAGTTTTAATTTAAGCAACATGGCCGAGAATAGAATGGACTTGATTCAATATCCTATATTCCTAACCACGAAATCACGACCCTAAGAACTTAAACTATAAACTTACAACCAAATTAGAAAAAACACTAAAACATAGCATTGCATTGCAAACAAAAACATAGTACAAAAAATAAAATAAAAATTAAGTATTATTTTGCTTGTAGCATAATATAAATAGTAACACGTGTGGCATAAATCGAACAGATTACGTGTGACTCCGGATTATTTTCTGTCTGTTTATACCTTTTTAGTTGATTGACTTTCTTGTCGTAGTTGGGTTTTAGTTTTTACCCGACTACGGCGAAGAAAAAAGGAGGGTTATGATTTTGACCGGTATGTATATATGTTCATCTGTTCCCTCCGATCTTCTAAACCACTCACCACAACACAATTTGACATATGAGGTATCGTTAGAAGCGTCTTGATCGTTCGCTGGTTATAACCACATATGATGTCACATAGCCTTTAGCCTCGCTTGTCAAATTGTGATGAGTGGTTTAGAAGATATGAGGGAACAGATGAACATACATACATGCATACAAACATACATACCGGTCAAAATCATAACCCTCCTTTTTGCTTCGCCGTAGTCGGGTAAAAATGGCGCCCTCTAGAGGACATAAAGTCAGGAACTAAAAAACAAATATTTTTTAATCATACCATGTTAGGTATCAAATGAAAGGGCTTAATTAGCACATTTCCGGTTTTTTTATTTGTCTGTCTGGGTGTCTTGTTTACACCTTTTTAGTCGAAGTTGGATTTTATGTGACGTCACATAGCCTATAACCAGCGGACGATCAAAACGCTTCCAAAGATACCTAATTTGTCAAATTGTGATGAGTCGTTTAGAAGATATGAGGGAACAGATGAACATACATACATACATGTCAAAGTCATAACCCTCCTTTTTTCTTCGCCGTAGTCGGGTAAAAATTAGCACACCAGTACAAACTTATAGATTCCGTGACACCATACTACAAATACAATCCAGAAACTGTTTTAGATAACCCCTCAACGAAACTATATTTTGACCGCGTTACCTACATTCTTACCGATCGAACAATCCATTTCATAAGACCAGATATTACACTTATAAACAAGATAAACAAAACTTATAATCACTTGGCTTAGGCCCGTATTATCAGCTCTTGCTGGCTAGCCGATAATATAAAATAAATATCAAAATAATAATAAAATAATTCAATGTTAATAATATAAATATTTAATATAATATTATTTATATAATATAATTCTTCTGGCATTTGGTATCCTTTAGATGTACCAAAAGAATAAGCATTTCATAAAAATAATAGCCAGCCAGTGGGCATCCCCCAAGTTGTGAACATAAATCTAGTGTCCAATTTATCATTTCCCTGGGAGAAGCACTGGCGCTAAGACGTGATCTGCATCCCGACCGATGTCGACCCGACTGATGAGACACCCTTTATCTTGGTGACCTATATGTATAATATTCATCGTCATATTTGAAAACTCTGAATAGGTACAATCTTCGGATAAACTTTAAGATATTAGCACAACAATGCTAGTTCAGTACAAGCGCCTGCAATGTTATGTTAAACTGAATAATTTTGCTATTAACATATTCATAGAAAAATGCTTTATGCTTCACGTACAAAATGCACAAAAAAAAAAGCATGCTGCAGGCATGGTTTCTGTCACTGGTCCGGCGCCGGCGCTCCGGGGCTCCGGGGCGGTCCCACGCGAGCTTATCGTCGCAGATGGTTTAACGCTCACCACCGCAGCTTCGTCTTGCTGGCCGGCTTCGCCGGATAGGCTCAGCTGCAGCGACGACCGTTACAACCACCTGCTCCTCAACTCGCGGGCCGCCTCGCCCCTCTAGGGGTAGGGCATACAAGAATGCGTGGAGTCGGATTTACAGCAATTTTTTTTGGACTAACAATCTATAAATAGCTAGGGCTATACAAAAAATAGGTACTCCCTACCAATTTTTTGTACCAAAGAAAAAAAAGGTTATAAATTATATTAAATGTTGCTTATGTAAAATATCGATTATTTAATGTGCTACTTATAGAAAGTAATGATTATGACAGATGTTATCATGGCAACTAATTTTATGGCAAATAAAAGTTATGACTAATATGTTGATATGACAGACTTTATTAGTATAAATGATAATAGGGCAAGTAAATATTATGACTGAGGACGATTATGGAAAACAATATTATGGCAAACAAGACAATACCAATCTAAGGGGTATTAATAAACAAACATGTGTATAAGTTTAAGGCGACATTACCCGAAAAAAATTCGTTTTCAATTGTGTTTTATTGTATAACTAGCTGTGCCCCGCGGTTTCACCCGCGTAGAACTCGATCCCGTGGAAATATAGGGATAAAACTTATCCTATGTCCTATTCCAGGTCATGGTCTACTAGTGTGCCAATCCTCTCTAGAGTAGGGAACGTCACACGTCGCGTAGTGAGGGCGCGGCGCGGCGCCGCGCCGGCGTCGAACGGTTCGCGTATTGCATTTTTATACTCGCGATAACTTCGAAATCAAATGTTCGATTCGAATGAATTAAAAAGTATTTTACTGTTACACAAATACCTTTGATGTTAAAATGATTTATTTGAATAAGAATTAATATAATGTTGATAAAACTCCTTCGCACAATAATACATTAATTTCGAACAAATTTGATTACCATAAAAAAGGTTATAGTGAGTCAATCTTAAAAGATAGACATATGCTGTCGCGGACTTTTTTTTAGAACTTTTAAAGAGGAACAATTCCATCATACATGATATTTGCGTAACTTAAACCGTTTACGCAGCGCACGCAACGGAAGCTCCCAAAGAGGAAAATTTTCCCCGTTTTTGCAACATTTTTCATTTATGCTCCGCTCCTATTGGTCGTAGCGTGATGTTATATAGCCTTCCTCGATAAATGGACTATCCAACACAAAAATAATTTTTCAATTCCAACCAGTAGTTTCTGAGATTAGCGCGTTCAAACAAACAAACAATCAAACTCTTCAGCTTTATAATATTAGTATAGATATTATGTTTGTTTGTTGTTTGTTTGTTTCTTTGAACGCGCTAATCAAAAAAAAAGTTCTACTTCTCAATAAGCTAACAAACAAGGCTTCACTAAATCAACACGAAACTTAAAACACAGATGTATTAGAGGCGCTAGCGCATACGGAAATAAAAGATTAATGTTACATCAATTATTATTAAATCAATAAACACTGTCAAAATAAACACAAGAAATGTCAATCATAGGCCGGCTAGGGATGCGATATCGATCTAAAATCGATAAATCTCATCATAAAGATTAAATCGATTCTAGAACCCCTTAAATCAATAAAATATACGCCATTTCATTGAATTCTACATTAAACCAAACATAATATTATGTTATTAATCGATTATAATCAAAACTCTTGCGTTTGACGGCAATATTGTCGTTGCAGAACACAATGCCAAATAGCTACAATATGTAAAATGTTTATCTAGTTAAACAGATTTGTTTATTCTATAAATAATAAAAACGTTTTACAAAAAAAAAAAACACTCAAAACTGAAAAATAACTTTAATTTCGGAAGTCGGTGTCTTTGCTTTTCAATTTTCGTTTTTTGCCACCGACTTCCGAAATTAAAGTTATTTTTCACTTTTTAGTTGTGGTACCTACCCCACACAAATTCTAATACCACTAGCTGATGTAAATAACAGTGAAGGAGTAAATGAAAACATCGTCTAGATAAACTAAGTGGGAAAAATACGTAATATTGCTAACTCAAAAACTACACAAGCAAAGTTAATAAAATTTATATGGGACCACCTCGGAAGCATGCCCTACCATACAAAAAAAGAATCATCAAAATCGATTCATAATTGGCGGAGAGATCGAGTAACAAATACACAAAAAAAAAAAAAACCATACAGACGAACAATTGACAGAATTGAGAACCTCCTCCTTTTTGAAGAAGTCGGTTAAAAATCGACTAGCGAGTAGATTCATCGAAAATAGATATCTCTGAGCCCGATGTTATCGAAAATCGATTCAATTGCGTTCGACATCTCTATACCCGGTGCGACCGGGCAAATAACCATAGATAAAAAATAAAGATTAACACCAGAGAAAGACTGAGCACAAAGGATTAATTATTATTGTAATATTACAATTAATCATTTCGTTATAACATACAGTTGCATGTAAAGTCGGTTAGTATTATTATTTTTATATGATTTACTGCAAAAGATCATGATCAGGATCACGTAAAACGTTAATCATGTAAAACGAAACGTCATTAGAAGGAAGAAGAAAGTGTTTACGGAAACGAGCACTGGAATACAATAACTTTTTAACTTAAAATTAAATTCCCTATTCAAAAATCAAATCTCCGACGCAGAAGGTCGTCCTGCCAGGGTTGCGGAATAGTCCGAAAGGGATACCGGGACCCTGGCAACAGGCAACTGAAGGAACACCCACCCGTGTTCCTTCAGTTGCCGTTTTAGACAGTAAGAGTCTGACACGCCCTTCCGCTCCGCCCAGAGCGGGAGAAGTCATATGATGATTTCCCAACCAAAAAAAAAAAAAAAAAAAGAAGGTCGTAAAAAATATAAGAATATTTACTATATTAAGTTTATCTTGAGGCGTGAGAAAATTTGGAACCACTTTTTGTCATTCTCCTTTATAGAAGTGTAACACTTGTTTTATTCGTAAATAACACGGATATTTTTTTTGAAAAAACATAATATATATTTAACACTTCAACCTAGTTATTTCAGCCGGTTTTTTTTTTAGAGTTTAATAAATGTCTTTTGAATTATATTTTACTTAATTTGGTTTCAATGATGTCAAAATACGCCTAAAAAATACTTCTCTTCTTTGCAGTCGGTTTTCATCATAGATATCCGGTTTTCATCGATATTTTTATCGATCAAATAATTATATCAACCCTAGTTGAGGCTAGAGTTGCTTGTGTGCGTTGAGTGCGTTCAGTGGCTGTATCTACACTTTCTAATGCCAGCCCCTTTTGAGCATGTGTGCAATAAGTAGCATCAAATGTGTTACGCATATTATAATGTGTGCGCCCGGAAAAAGCATCGTGTGTGCCGTATCTACGATGTTTAAGTGTGAGTATGTACGGCGCATGGTAAATGCACGCTGTGTTTGATGTGATAAGGTTTATAATTGATTGTGTAGTACGTTCCGTCCGTACATGTTTGTGATCTATTGTATTCAATATGTTGTTGTAACCTTCGGATTCGTGAACTCACGTCGCCCGCGTTTTCGTATTTTGTTACGATGGCTATTCGTTTCGGAGGCTGAGGTAAGGTTTGATACCTATGGAGTTTGAAATCACTCGGCCTTAAATCAGTCAGAAATATGAAGCTAGTTTTTATTTTAATGCGTAATAGGTAGAAGGTTGAGGAGATGGAGAAGAACTCCACGGACACTCTTTTAAATAAAATAAATTTGATACAAAAAAAATTGGTAACATCATTCATGTTGAAATGATACATGTGAGAACAATGTAGAAACCACGTTAAAATCGTCCGCAATCCTACTAATATTATAAATGTGAAAGTTTGTGTGTTTGGATGTTTGTTACTCAATCACGCAAAAACGGCTGAATGGATTTGGATGAAATTTGGAAACAGATAGTTTATAATAACACATAGGATACTTTTTATCCCGATATTCCCACGGGATCGAGACTTACGCGGGTGAAACCGCTGGGCGCAGCTAGTTATAACATAAAAACAATTCAAAAACTAAAATAAGCCATGGCAGCTAAGAGATGACCAATTGACCACCCACAACTGACGACGCCCGTTCACGAACATGACGCATGGATCAGCATCATTCAGCTCAAACATTTTGAAGGGAGCTAAATGATCCAACACACGCGCCACCATCAGCGAGTCATTTGAGTGAACATGACATTTCCAGTAGCCAGGGCACATTCAAGTCAATGAAAGACAAATTACCCGGTAAATGGTAGGTCTATGGCATAGTACTCACACCTGTGCTATGCAATTATAATAATACAAGATCCGAGTTTATACAATGCAAAGATGGTCTTACAATCTTCAGCAGCTCCAATAGTATTTTCGTATGTTAATTAGGTAGTTGTGGTTGTGGAGCAGGACCATCATTGGTCGGCGGTAAGTCCGAATGTAGAGAGCTGGACTATTGGACTGCGTGCTTGAGTTTATCAACGTCATGTTTCGTCTCCGCACAATAATAACGCCTCCATTTTTGGTCTTGCGGCCACCACGCTCATGCAGCTTCATTTGATCAGGGCGAATGTTTTCTTTGAACGAGGTCTTTTGTTTCGTCACTAGACTTTAATTTATCGTTGGGATAAATAGTTAGAGCTTTAATTGTTCGGTCGAATGAAATCATTTGCTCCCTTATTCACCATATGGGCAAACGAAATATTTCCCGCAGAACCACATTCCTTAATCGTCGGCTTGAGCTCCGAAATATGTTTTCCTGAAAAGTTACTTCTTTTACACTTGACGACGTTTTCAGTCTGAGGCGTCGAAATGGTGCTTTCCGAGAGCAACTGCACGAGTTACTGTAAAAAATACCCAAATCGCTATAGATGATATACTTATATTATTTGAAGAGTTCCCTCGATTTCTCCAGGATCCCATCATCAGATCCTGACCTAATACAATGGGACTATCTCGGAACGATACCCTTTCAAACAAAAAAATATTTTGCAAATATAAATGACGGAGTTACGCCCAGACATAAAAAAAAAAAGAAATGAGAGCCTTCTAATATCCGCAACCGCGTATCTGAAAACATTTGCATACTCAACGCAATATCCCTGCTTTTTATCCCGTATATTCTCATAGTATTTAAATGAGAATATGATCCTTATATTTCAGTCAGAATTCAACAGACGCGCTTGGATGATCCACACTTTTGTTACAAAAACTTACAAGTTCCCGAAAGTAGTTTAGGTGCTATACAATGTATTTAAGTACAGCGTTTCTTTCATAAATGAGACGTTATATTATATGGGCACGATTCATGCGATTGCATGGTAATCTTGTAGCGAAAGCAAAACACGTAGCGTATCGGCTGCTTATCTTTCCGCTCAGCTGCGAGATGTAGCCGACTCACTGCACTAGGCACTCGGCTGACCATGTTACAATGTGAAACCTGTTAGGTACATTTCACAATACTACAGATCGGAAATACGTTTTACTAATATACTCGAGGCTTGTGCGTACTTTTATAGCCGCACGCTGTTGACTCAAATGTTTTGGTACAATTTTAGTTTTCTTGTCGTGTTCTGGCGTTTTGCAGTTAGGTAAATCAATAAAACACACTGGTATTTACCATGTCTGTCTGGATCTACACAACTTATTGTGGCTTGAAAACCAACCTCAGTTTGATCATCTCTAGAGGGATGCTAGATTTTGCTAGAGTAATAGAAACCTCAATTTTATTCCGTGGCCACTTGCTATTATCTCACCAGTATAATTCTATATTATGATCAAAGCCATAATTTAGCTGAGATAATCTGAAAGGGAACTTGTAGAACAATGACACACATAGTGCTACACCTGTTTAAACACTAGCCATGTTTCGTTAATGTACAACATTATTCAATCTGAACTATTTGCTAAACGCCTCATTTACATTATGTAAGTCACTAGGTGTCTATTGTGAATCATTTGAATATTTTTCATTTCTATGAATGGTGGCTTGAGTCCTGAAGTAGGATACAGAATAGTAACTATTTAGTACTAAAATGGCTAGGAAGGGTGGGACTACCGAGATGACGACTAAAGTCTCCTACATACAGGCGCGAAGCGACAGCGCGACGCACAGCCCGACGCGACTTTTACAAAACAATTTCTGAGAAAAGTTCACTGCGAACAATGTGGCGGCATCGCGTCGCGCTAGTATGTAAGAGCCTTAATACAGAAGTATGGGAAAAAAAGACATGTTGTGCCAAGCTGAAATAAATTGAGATGGAAGAGAATGATGATGATGTCATAAAATTATTTAATTAAAAAGGTCATGTTATATTGACCTTTGGCATGACATATTATTTATTTATTTAATACTTTAAGCACACAAATGTACAGAGGCGGACTTAATGCCATAGGCATTTTTTTTATGACATATTAGTTTATCAACATAATAATATTGACATTTACGTGGTAAGCAGTTAGCTCTAGAACATGTGAATAAACATGAATCATTGAATGATAACAGCACTTCCTGCTTCATAACTGACAACATGACTTCAGTACATAAAGTGGCATTACATGTAAATTAGCATAATTATTATCTGAATGGTGTGAAACTAGGCTTGCAATCTGCTGTTATTTACAGGTTCCCACTAACTTGACAATATCAGGTTTATAGTATTCACAAGAACAATGTCAGAATATTGTTGTTGACATTAGGATGGCTCCTAGGTTTGGACAGCATTTTTTTAAATAACTATTTTCAATTTCACATAAATCACAGTCAGTGGAATGCTAGGTGGTTTAATAGAAAGTTGTATTTTAAACTCATTAATTAATTTAAATATCAGTATTAATACTGTTCCAAAATCTATTGTATCCAAGTTTTGATGATCATAAAAGTCAACACGAGTAAACAAGTAACATCAACGGCGAGTACATCTCACACTTGAGATTTACAGATGACATCATCATAATGGCTGAGTCGCTGCATAACTTGCAGCAGATGCTGGACGGCCTAGTTGATTCTTCTATACGCATTGGTCTCCGGGTGAACTTGGACAAAACTCAAGTTATGTTCAAGGACCACGTTAGTCCGGGACCGATTGCTGTCAATGGCAGTGCTCTCGAAGTTGTTCGTGAATACGTTTACCTCGGGCAAACTCTGCAGTTTGGTAGGAACAACTTTGAGACGGAAGCTAACCGAAGAATTCAGCTGGGCTGGGCAGCTTTTGGGAAGCTCCGTCGAGTCTTCTCGTCACGTATTCCGCAGAGCCTAAAGACTAAAGTCTTCAATCAGTGCGTCCTGTCTGTCATGACCTACGGAGCCGAAACGTGGACACTCACGGTAAGGCTGGTCCATAAATTCAAGGTCGCTCAGCGAGCTATGGAACGAACTATGCTTGGAGTGTCTCTGAGAGATAGAATCCGGAATGAGGTAATCCGGCAGAGAACCAAATTTATCGACATAGCTCACAGAATAAGCAAGCTAAATTGGCAATGGGCCGGCCATATTAGACGAAGAACCGATGACCGTTGGGGTAGAACGTGTTCTTGAGTGGAGACCGCGAATCGGCAAACGTAAGGTAGGACGCACAGGCTAGGTGGAGCGACGATCTTCGCAGGGTGGCTGGTAGCAACTGGATGAGAGTTGCCGAGAATCGAGCTGAATGGCGTGCAATTGGAGAGGCCTATGTCGAGCAGTGGACTGCTATAGGCTGATGATGATGATGACAAGTCAAAGAAAGTGCATTTATATGTCGTAGATTATAAAAATTGAGCGATAGTAGTCTCTCAATTGATTATTGTAGTACTAACGTGAGGGTTAACGCCGTGACGAGCTCGCTAGAGTGGGGCGGCACGTGGACAGAGTCGTGACATATGATATACATCAATAGCTTTAGCTTTTTGAGCGGAACTTTTGCTACTAACATGACTATTGCCAATTGTTAGTCAGTTCGGAGTTAATGGCATAAATAGGTGACTACTTCGGTATCGAAGTTAAGGTATTTTCTTAGCCCAACAGCCATAAGATATACACCAATGGAAAGAGCTTTCCAATGAGAACCTTTGCTACTAAGACGACTTTTGCCAATTAGTAAACAGTTTGGAGTTAATGACCTAAATAAGTGTTACTACTGGGGTACCGAAGTTAAGGAAATTCTTGACCCAATAGCCATAAGGTATACACCAATCGAAAGAGCTTTTTGAGGAGAACCTTTACTACTAACATGACTGTTGCCAATTTTTAATCAGTTCGGAGTTAATGACCTAAATAGGTGACTACTTTGGTACCGAAGTTAATTAATTTTCTTGGCCCAATAGCCATATGATATACACCAATATAAAGAGCTTTCCAAGGAGACCCTTTGCTACTGACACGACTTTTGCCAATTGTTAGTCAGTTTGGAGTTAATAACCTTAATAAGTGTTACTACTGGGGCACCGAAGTTAAGGAATTTTCTAGACCCAATAGCCATAAGATATATGTACATCAATAGTCAGTTCGGAGTTAATGACCTAAATAGGTAATAACTTGCGCATCGAAGTTAAGGAATTCTTGGCGTCCAATGGCCATAAGATATATACCACTGAAAAGAGCTTTTTAGGGATAAACTTTACTACATACACGACTTTTGCCTATTATTAGTCAGTTCAGAGTTAATGACCTAAATAGGTGATGAATTTCAATAATGCTTAGTTACTCACATTTAGAGCTCTGTAGCTCCTTTCGTACTAACAATCGAGAGATACGTCATATCACGAAATATTTCCTTTGAAGAGATCTATCCATTGGCATATATCTTAACGCTATTGGGAGATGCGGCAGGCTTAACAAAAGCTTAATGATCTGTACGGCCAATCGACTCTTAAAAACATTGTTCCAAAAACGGCATCTAGGAGGCCAATGTTTTAAAATGTCCGTTTATAGGGTTGCAAGATCATGTTTGCAAGGCTCAAAGTTAATAAAAGTTATTTCATTGTCTAAATATCTGAATTTCACTAATGTTTAATTACTCACATTTAGAGGTCTGTAGCTCCTTTCGTACTAACAATCGAGAGAAGCGTCCTATCACAAAATTAGCCTTGAAGGGATATTTCCATTGGCATATCTTAACTCTATTGGGGTACGCATCAGGCTTAACGATCTGTCCGGTCGAACGACTCTTAAAAACATTGTTCCTAAAACGGCATCTATTGGAGAGGGAGACCAATGTTTTATAATGTTCGCTTATAGGCTTGAAAGATGATGTTTGCAGGGCACTGAATCATTAAAAGTTATTTAATTGACGAAATAAGAATTCCAATAATATTTAATCACTCACATTTAAAGCTCTGTAGCTCCTTTCGTACTAACGATCAAGAGAAGTCTTCAGATTAAGAAATATTCTTTCTTGATGAGATCTTTCCATTGGGCCCCAGGGCAGAAACGCTCATTCTCCTTTGCTTGAATTAAATTTTGTGATGTAAATGAGGAGATGAGTAGTGTGTGTAGGAGGGTGAGTAGGTGAACTTAGTGTGGTAAAATTAAGAGGTTCTCAGTTTCGTCATAGGTCAGCCTATGAATGTACTCAAACACTTCATTCTTACAACTTTTGCTATTTAAGGTAAGTATATCGACAATTCTATCAATCCTGCCATAAAGGAACAGACCTAAGAAACAGAAATACCTGTTAACGAACAGGTGTTTGAACATGGATCTGTCGGCATTGGGTAATAGGCTTTCGTCCCTGGATGGTATAGCTGGTTTTTCAAAGTTCACCCTCGCATGCTGCGTCAAGTCATTGTTCAGTATGAACAATTGGCGGACCGAGAGGACCTCACAGGTTTGGAGAAGACACTTAGATGAGAAATATGTTACAATAGTGCTTAATAATGGGATTTTCATCGTTTTTTTTTAAATTTATTTATAAGTGGGTACTTCTGTAATGCGTTCAGCGGCAGTTGGCTGCTATTGTGTATTATTATGGATATTTTTTGACTACATGTCGAGCAAGGACTACCTACTTTGAATGCATTATAGGAGCTTACATTTTTAATGGTTGACGGTAGCTTATTATATATATCTGCGCCTGCATAGGTAAACATTGTATTGCCCAGTTTCGTTCTTGTTCTGGGTAGAACTAAAAAACTCGCTCGGCGTGAACTTCGCTGTGTTTGTTGTTTGAACCGTACGAAGGATAGGTTAGTAAGGAGATATTTATTTAATATTTTTCGAACAAGCAAGCAATTATGACAAATATACAGCGTGCCGCTTCAATGGTGACATTAATTTAACACACGTATAAGGTTTCGTGTATTCGTTATAGGAAAATATTTTATTTTACTTAAACGTTATTATTTATTGATTTATTATCAATTTTCTAAACTAGCATTTTGGAGCAACCTGTGCTTAAAGAACTGTAGCGCAGAGGTCATTTGCCGGGGTCACGTATCATAAGTAGGCGAATTGAGGGAATGCCGCGCAATTTCTTAGAAAGGAGAATGGGCGTTACTATATGAGTTGCGTCCCAACCCTTGTAACAAGTTGCGACTAGTATAAACATCTTCATTTAGTCTTTTTTATGATTAATACTCCAAGTTTTAAGACAAAGGTGCAACAGTGATGTACCTAACTTATGCTGTGTGTGCAAGCCTTTTTCAATGTTGTTTTACTTTTTATATCTTTGTCTTTGTTACTTTTGATATCTTTTATCTATTTTGCTTTTGATTGACATTAGACTTCTGTTTCTACCAGAAAAACCAGCGCCTTTCCTTTCCTTTCATTTTCCTTACGTTTCCTTTTTCCAACGTCAATAGTGTGAAAGCTTTCGGGGTATTATTTAATTCATACTATGGCAGCTAAGTTGAAATCGAGCGCGAACATGGTGTTTTTGAACATTCCAAAATATTCAAAACATTCACAAGTAATTCATATTCTAACAGCCCGTGCGAAGCAGCGGCGCGGCGGGTCGCAAATTAATACTAAAAAAGGGTACCTACATATCTACATGGGCATAATCTAACCTAACATAACCTAAACTAGCCTATCCTTACCTAACATAACCTAACCTACTTTTTATATTTTTGAATGATCCAAAACAATTTCCCTGCACGAGATACAGAGTTATGCCCATACAAAAAAAAAAGACACTCATTGAGATCTTTCATATGATATAGGTAGAAAAGTGTTACAACACTTGGGACGAACCCGCCCATTCTTCTTTGGCATAATTTCTAAGAAATGGCGCGGCATTTGCATCGATTCCGATAGAACGTAAGCCAGCTGGTAGGTAGCTTTATGAATGAATCTTTTGCACAGAGTGATCTCAATGTTGGTTATGTTTTTATTATTTAGTTTGTTTGAATTTTTTTTTTTTCTATTTACCAATTATTTTATTTTATTATAATTTTTATGGTTACTGGCCACTCGCCCTACCCGTGTGTTAAATTAATGTCGCCATTGTAGCGGCACGCTGTATAATTATTTTATGTTCATTATTTTTGTTTGTTCATATATTTTGTGAGTGGGTGTCAAAAAATGATAATGAAAGAGTATCTTTATAATTTTATTTTGCATTATTTGAAGTTCGGCTAGACCAGTTTTGGTTGCATTTCCCCAGATTTCAATAAGGTATATCAGGTGTGGTTTCACAAGGGAGTTATATATGAAGTAGTATAGTATGCGTTGAAGTGATCCAATAAGTGATGACAATTTTGTTCTGATGTGTTCGATCTGTGCCTTCCACGTCAGGACATTCGTAAGCCAAGATACTTTTCGCAGTTTTTCTTTTGCAGGGGGACATTATTTATTTGTAATGGTTGGTGGGGTGGGATATTTTTACCCCAGAAGGAGGGTAATGTTTTTCGAGAGTATGTATGTATGTTTGTATGTATGTCTATTTCTTTGGCACGCTCTGTAGCCTAAACGGCTTGCTGGATTTTAACATACGAGGTGTCGTTAGGTTCGTCTTAATTGTGGGAGTGACATAGGCTATATTTTTTTAGTATATTTCATCTGTAAATAGAAAAAAAAGGGAGGGCAAGGTTTTTTTTTAAATAAATTATAGCAGTGGTGGCCGTGGTAACGGCCACGACTTACGAGTTGTAGTTCGTAGGTTCGAACCCTGACAGGCGCTTTACTTTGTGTAAATTATTTCATCGCCACTGCTCTCAAAACGGTGAAGAAAAACATCGTGAGGAAACCGGCATGTCCTAGAACCAAAAAATCGAAGACATGTGACATCTACCAACCCGCACTGGGCCTGCGTGGTAGATTACGGCCCGCTCCCTCTCACAGGAAGGACGCCTGTTTCCCAGCAGTGGGAACATTATAGGCTGATTATTATAACAATAATTCACAGTGTTTTTATTGCCCCAAAAAAGTGACATCAGCTTTTTATTGAATACTTCTACTCAATAGTTCACTAAAAATGCACGAGTAGTACTCCCATGTGCCAAATTTGTATACACTATTTTTTTTTTTATCTTAATGTTTTCGTTACTTTGAAAGTCAAAATACTGAAAATAATTCGTACAAAAAAAACTGTATAAGATTCGAGTTTTATTTGAATTACATATTTATGAAGCAAATCTAGGCGCATATTTTCCCGTTTTTATTGTAGTCAACAAGGAACCCTTATAGTTTCGCCATGTCCGTCTGTCCATCTGTCCGCGGCTTAGCTCAGAGATGGTTGGTACTAGAAAGCTGCAATTTGGTATGGATATACATATAAACGACGCCAACAAAGTGGTAAAAAAAATTGTTAAAAAGATTTTTGTTTAGGGTACCTTGTTGGTGTTTTGGGTAGGGTACACGTAAAGTGGGGATGGCTTTTTTTTCTCGTCAATCCCATGGTGTGGGGTATCGTTGTAAAGGTCGTTTCAAAATAATGTGAGTTTGGTGAAACGGGTGAAACCATTTTTGGATTCAGGGATCCGTTTGGGGAATATTAAGCTTTAAAGTGCTAATTTTTGTTAGAGTCAAGTGTGTCCTCCCCCCTGCCAGCTAAATGGTTGGGTTTGGGTATGTGAAAACATTCACGGCATTAGTATATCCGTATTAATATACCGCTACGTAGGCTCCACAAGTTACCGAGTAATAATCGACCAACTTAAATTTGCAGTTGTAAAAACATGTTGGAATACATTATGTATCGGAGAACAAGTTTTTCAACTACAATGTTAAGTTTGTTTTATAAATTCATCCCAACTACGGAACCCTTCATTGTGCATGGTACGACATGCACTTGGCCGGTTTTTATAGATAACGGTACGGAACCTTTCGTGCGCTAGTCCGAATCGCACTTGGCCGGTTTTTTAATCAGAAATCATAATAGAACCCACAATTTTTTTTTTTCCGAAATCATTTTTTTTTTCTATTTCGAAGTAGAACCTCTGTCTGGTACAATTAGATTCCTTATACTAAGGTTTATCGCCTACAAAAATATTACTTTCAACTTGGGCCTAGGTTTCGAGAAAATGATTTTTACGTACTAAGGTCAAAATTCTGTTATTGAGCTTTTTGTGATAATAACCCATCACAAAAAGGTCAATTGGCTGTTTTATGATTAACTAAAATTAATTATGGTGACTGTCGGCGACAGTCAAGGGGATTATGGTGATGTATGCCCAACATTTGAAATCGCTTTCCTCGTTGCCATTGTGTTTGGCTATTAATCAAAAAAAGGACATTGCCCAAGCGACTAAGGAACCTCGTATCGGTATGAAACATGCAGTGACCAAAAGATTTATGGTTTAAATTAAAGCATGATTTCTTTGATGAAGCAGGCTTTCAAATGTAATTTAGCATTTTATCAAAATTCTCCGCATTACACGGTAATTAGGTCTCAAAATCTTTGTTCAGAATCGAATCTCTTAGTGACTTTTTTTCACAATGTATGGTGGTAAATTCAAAATACGAATGAATCAAAATGACGTAAGCTGCATTGTCAATGCTCGTCAATTCTGACAGCTTTATAGGTTTATCTAAAGACTTAGAGGTAGGTAAGTAAACACTCGAGAAATCACATGTAGCAGAACATCCAACACACAGAACAGATAAAAGAGGTTACACACCTCTAACTAACCCTTCGGGGAATAATTCAGGAGCGATACTATTTTACTTTTCATTTTTCAATCATATTCCAAACGATTTATAGTTATATTACGGTGAGAAAATGTGGCGTCCGTACCAACGCGGTGTCAATATCGACGTCATTAAACATATAGGAAGAATAGATACGAAGTTAATAATTATTATTATGGCGCAGCCACCCGCTTTATTGCCGTTCCACAACTTCTAATATGACTTACCGATGTTGTTGAAATCCAAGAAGCCAGAGTATTGTAGGTATTTTCACTAGCTTCTCTCAACTACTGCCAACGTAAATACCGCAGTAGAACGGAACAATTAATACACGGACGAATTGAGTCCTCCATAGTGAACAACTTACTAAAATACTAATGTGACGCAATTACATAAAATGTTATTATTGCTCAAGAAAAAGAAATTATACAAAAACTAAAATATTCACAAAAAAAAAAACAATCTGTGGAAAGAATATAAGAAGTCACAGTAGGTAGCAACTCACGAATTCAAAAATTGGCGCCAAGAATTGGCGCATGTAGGTACAGTCGCTTAAAAAACGAAATGGATGTTTTTCTACCACATATTGGTTTCTGCCCGCGGATTCACTCGCACCCATTTTATTTTAATTGGTATAAGTACTTGTTTACAGTTATGTAAATATATAGGTACTAATCCAAACCAGAACTTATCTTTATGCAAAATGTTCACATTAGTTATTTATTTAAGTGGTTATTTAAACGAAGATGGGTTTACAGTAATTAGGTACTTATTTATCGAACCAACCAAAAAGTTAAAGTGAATCAGAATATAGGTACATTTTTATTTGCCGTAAGTTTTGGCCCAATTTCAGTCTTCACTTAAAAAATAATCCATGTGACATACAAACATAAAAGCATAATGTTATTAAAAAAAAACCAAATCGCAAAATAATAATGACCTAGTATTAAGTATACATTAAAACAAAACATATAAATGAAATAGAAAATACTTTTATTTGCGGCAAACATGACGCTAAGAAAGGACAAATATACGAAAATAACAAGTTGCGGGAAAATATGCGTCACATTCACGCAAAACGGCCATCACTCAGCATAATGCTGCGACCCTATGCGAGGCAGAGCCCCAGTGCTGGTTTTCAGTGACAGCCGACGTTGACGTCATGACGTCAATCGGTGCAGCACATAATGAATGATCAATAACAAAATAAGAAATAAAATAAATACATTAAAAATATAATATTTATTGATGAATAGAATATTTATTGATTGAAATCATTCCATTAAAACAAATAATTAAAGTAAATACCGTTAGAGACTGTACTTAAAACAAAACGAATGGGACGTGCACATATGCTAGAAAGAGAACGCCCGCGGTTCAGTCGTCCACATATTCTGCACGGGATGCGCACGCATAATCCTATGGCGCGCGTTTGTTCTGTTTTCAATGAGTTTATAATGTTGATTAGAACAGGCAAAGGTCTCGAAAACATTCTGCCTTTCGTATAACCAAAAGTTTTGCTTTTATAAATACCCTAACAGATTGTTATTACAATGTAATAATTATAATAAACCGGTAGCTTGGACCGACAATAGGCGGACCTCTTTTTGATATTTTAAAGTGTTTTTATAAAAATATTTTTAAATGTAAATAGATAAGAAAGAAAATAAACAAACGACACTAAAATAATAAATAGCCTTCCCTGCGTGTCTCGGAAAGCACGTTAAGCCATCATTAGTTACTAATTATTCAACTATAATTTCATTAATTGGATGTGTACTTTTATTGTTTTGCATAAATCAAGAAGGTTAGATTGCTTAGATACTCTTTGAATGCCAATGAAATATGACATTATTTGCGTGACAAAAAAAAATGTATGCCATGTACGGATATAATGGGAAATCGAAATAAAAACTAATATTTTTATGATGTTTTGTTATGCGGAGAATTTAAAGATTCCCATTACTAGATAAAATCATTATATTTTGAAACATGAATTATCAACATTAGAAACCTAGGTCACAGCCGAACAAATAGCGATACGGGGTCCGGTCATTCTCTTTTGCTTCGTTGCTTAAAACTATTGAATCAACATTTGAATCCCCTTGACTGTCGGCTACGACAAACTAATAACCTGAAATGTTTGTTCGCCTGCAATACCTTACAAAAAAAACAAAGTTCAATGCTTGTTTTTCTCTTTTCGGATAAAGGATTTTGTAGTCAGGTTTTTGTTTTTTAAATATATTGTTTTATTATTTTTAGCTTTAAAAATGACGTAGCAGGTTTTAGCGATACTGATTGTTAAGAGATTATATTGGAACCAGGAGAATAGCTTGTTGAGGTCGGCCTGGGCTTTTGTAACCAAATCTTGTATATGTAGATGAGCCGAAATAGAAAAGACATGACTGTATCATCCGCGTAAAGAGCTACATGACCATGTAGAGTTGTAGACCCAGTTCATGAATATTATTAATATAAATTGCGAAAAGTAACGGGGCCAATAATGACCCTTGTGGAACTCCACATTGCACGGTGGTCCAAGCGCCCTACAAGCGCGGTCATAAATACCTTACTTTATTAAATGAGATTTTTCTGAAGGGTAAATACCTAATAAAAAATACTACACAAATGTACATTAATGCTTTATTTGCATAATTTAATAATAGGTCTTTACCTATGAAATTGCCGTTTTGTATGAAAAAATTTAAACGAATTTTTTTCATGAATTTTTTATTTGTATTAATCGAAGTAATCACCCATGCAATCAATGCATCTTTGCCATCGCAGTGGCAGTTTATTGATGCCCTTCTTAAAGAAATCAGCTGGACGGGAGGCAACAAATTCTTCAAAGGCATTTTGTACTGCCTCTCGGGTATTGAATTTTTTTCCCGCCAAGAAGTTATCCAAATTCTGGAAAAAGTAGTAGTCTGTAGGCGCAAGGTCTGGTGAGTAGGGCGGATGACGGAGAGCTTCCAACCCCAGTTCTTGCAACTTGGAGACCGTCTGCTGTGCAGTATGAGGTCGCGCGTTGTCGTGCAGGAGCAGCGGAGACGAGCGATTGACCAATGCTGGTTAGAGATGCGCCAGCTTCTCCATCATTGTGTTCAGTTCTTCACAGTACACATCTGCAGTAATGCTCACCCCGTTTGGTAAGAAGCTGTGATGAATCACACCGGCGCTAGACCACCAAACAGTGACCATCACTTTTCTAGGGGTAAGTTTTCGTTTAGGGCATTGTTTAGGTGCTGAACCAGGATCCAACCAACTTGCTGAGCGCTTGCGGTTATCAAACAGAATCCATTTTTCATCGCAGGTAACAATGCGGTTCAAAATTCCTTCATTTGTGTGTCTGTTGAGCAGTGCAAGACACGTCTCGACACGTACTTCGCGCTGGCGATCATTGAGTTCGTGGGGCACCCATTTGTCAAGCTTTTTTACCTTGCCAATTTGACGCAAATGGACCAATATTGTTTTGACGCTAACGTCGAAAGCTGCTGCTAATTCAGCCGTAGATTGTGTATCATCAGCTTCCACAATCGCCTTTAATTCGTCATTGTCGACCAAAGTCTTCGGACGACCGCGAGGTTCATTTTTCAGGTCGAAATTTCCAGAACGGAAGCGAGCAAACCAATAACAGGTGGTGCGTTGGTTTGTAGTGTTAGCTCCGTAAACGTCGTTGATGTTGCGTGCCGCTTGTGCCGCGTTGCTGCCACGACGGTACTCATATTCCATAATTACTCGAATTTTTAACGTATCCATGATGACGAAAAAGATTGAAATGCGATGAAAATGTAACACTAATCAATAAAGAAATGACTACTTTTGGAAAAAAAAATCCATGTTTTTAAAATAAAATTAATTTGAAATTAGAATTCTTAGCCAAACAAAAATTATTTTGATTTGAAATGGCCAGTACTGCAGGACGGCAATTTCATAGGTAAAGACCTAATACATAATATACAATAAACTGTACATTATGTACTGTTTATATATAAATTTAAATAGTCAATATTTCAGATTTATTGTCCCTCGTTCGGAAATACATCTGAATATGATATTAATGCTATTCATGAAGGGGATATAATGAAATATGTATTCATTTATATATTATACATATTATACAACAATAAAAGCAAGAAAAATAAAACTACAATTTATTTACAAACGTAATCATAACCACAACTAAGTTAAAATAACCAGAACAACCACCCTAATCTAAATTTAAACTAAATTCTTAATAAATCTAAAACCTGCCTCGACATAAAGCTCTTTTTCTTACGGGGAAGTTTCCGAAGACTAGTAATAAATGGATCTGATCTGAGTAAAAGTCTGTTAAGTAAGTCCGTATTCGTAAGTACTCGCGACATTTTTCTCGTGTGATCCCGCCTTTTTTTTTAATATGACGTGTAAAGTGATTCCAATATCCTATTTACAGAATAAACAATTTCATTTCATTTCGAAGGCCTTATAATATTTGTTGTTAGATTCTGCTGCCTCTTCGGATAATTCCCCGATAGATAATAGAGCATACTGTGCCACTTCACCACCACTATCTAAGTTCCTAATGTCTAGATTCTCCACCTCATCCAGTGAAGCTAGAATAGTTTCCAACACGTGTTGATGTTTCTGAAGAACACTTCCAGTTATGGCAGACCAAATCTCAAAGAAATGCATCCTTGAGAAAAAACATTTAATCAAAATACCTGAAAAAAATATTAAAAAACTTTACGTATGTTTCGTAGACCCTGCTACGCCGGAGCCTACGCAGTCGTAGAGGCTATATAGCAACTAAAGTCGCAAAAGGATGCAAAAAAACCTTTTATATTTTCAAAAAAGACAGTTCAATCTTTAATTTAAGATATGTGAGAGTATTTGATTATTGTTGAAATTAGTTGTAAGTCTATGTGAAGTCAACAATAAGTTAAATATTTGGTAGAAATCCTGTGTGGCGTAGCACGTAAAAACACGTCATAATAAGTCAAATAAAATTTAAAAATATAACTAAACAGTAAGAACATACCTTGATCTTGGAAATCCATGTCACAAACACTACTCAAAAACAGTGCAATTCTGAGAATTCACCGTTACACAAACAATATGTGCTAGTGAGTTACTGATAAGGTGAGCGCAACGTAACGATGTGTTCACTTCGGAGGTAGAAAAATAAGTGATAATTAGGTAAAATGGAGGACATATTTATATTTTTGGGTAGCTTGTTTATCGGTTAATCTTTATAAGTAATTAAAGTGGGGTTATTGATGATGAAATTTTTGCATTAATTACCTAAGGCGGTACCACCGTGCATTGGATAAGTAATAGTTGACTTTGAGCGTTTCCTAATTAGACTACTTGATATCTGTTTGTTAGATATGATCAGATTACCTCCAGGACCGGGCCTTTGATGTTGATGCTTTCTAATTTTTAACCCCCGACTGAAAAAGAGGGGTGTTATAAGTTTAACGTGTGTATCTGTGTATCTGTGTGTCTGTGTATCTGTGTATCTGTGTGTCTGTCTGTTCCATCGTAGCTGCCAAACGGCTGAACCGATTTTGTTTTTTTTTGTTTTGTTTGAAAGGTGACTTGATCGAGAATGTTCTTAGCTATGATTCAAGAAAATCGGTTCAGCCGTTTGAAGATTATCAGCTCTTTTCTAGTTGATGAATGGATGTGAGCATCTTTCGCAGGTCTAATCGATTGGAAATTTAGAATTCTGTTACTTCAATGATGAATTAGAAGAATATAGTAACCTGGAACTGATGCTGCAGCATCACCTGGATGCAGGATACCCAACTCCCTCACCAACTTACAGCAGAGGTATCGTGTTTGGGCTCATTGGAAAGGTCTCAAAAAATAGGTTACAGATGGATGGTGATCAGGGTCTGATGATAGAGTAGGAAAGAGAAATGAGACTAAATTAGTAACTAGCTTCACTGTGGTAAAAGTACGTACAGCTACGCAGATCGGCGAGCCGCGTGTTGATCGTAGCGTTTCTACTAGTAATATAATATGAAATTTAAAAAGCTGGAAATAAAAGTTAAATTTTAAATTTTAAAAACCCCCGACAAAAACAAAGCATTTAAAAAGTAAAAAAATAATATGTATTGGCCCTTTAAGTTTAATATAAAAGTTGTAGGTAATATTTTGATCCAAGCGTCGTCGTGTCGGGGGACGGCTCATGAACATAGGAAATTAACAGCAGCTATCCTTTCTACAATAGCATATATTCATTATTCCTAGTGTATGTTGGCGTTTTCATTAGCCGTCCCCCGACGTGACGACGCTTGGATCAAAATATTACCTACAACTTTTATATTAAACTTAAAGGGCCAATACATATTATTTTTTTACTTTTTAAACGCTTTGTTTTTGTCGGGGGTTTTTTAAATTTTAAATTTTTATTAGCAATTTGTGACTAACTGTGTCAAAAGCTTGTTTAAATAAATGAATGTATACTCCGAGCACATTTTTTTTTTTTTTTAATCTATTTTTGATCTTATTTTGGTGACTAGGTCTATGGTAGCTAAAAGGCTGTTGCTTCTAGGTCGGAAACCGTACTGACGTTCGTAAAAGAAGTTAATTTCACGAAGGTGTTTTTCTATATGTTTATGTAGACAAGGAGTACTGAGATTGGTCTGTAGTTTCCGGGGTCAGTTTTAGAGCCTGATTTATAAATTGAAATTACTTTAGCTATTTTTAGGGTGTTGGGGAACTCGCCATTTAGTAATAATTTGTTGAAGCATGTGGTTAGGTTAATTGACAACAAGGTTTTTACTACTTTTGATGGTTTAGGTGTTGATACCATCTAAGCCTGCACTGGAGTTTGAGTCAAGATTATTGATTATTTCGGCGTTAGTACATGGTTCAAAAGTAGATAATTGGAGGTAAATAGGGAAATGGGGAGGGCTTCGGTAAGGTTATCATGAAAATGCTTGGAAATATCAGTGGCTAGGGTGGAGCCTATGGTGGAGAAGTACCGGTTGAATTCTTCACAGATCTCTCTTATTTGTTTGGATCTTACTACAAGCTTCGGCGGGATACTGCTTTGTTTAATTTTGTTTTTGGCCAGGTTGTTTACCAAGTTCCACATCGTTTTCGGCTTTTTGATACATTGAGTGAATTGACTATAGTAGTAGCGGTCCTTTGTGTCTTGATTTAGTTTAGTTACGTTGTCCTTGATTGATTTGAAATCTTTTTGTATTATTTCATTTTCCGGTTGTTGTTTTAGTTCTGTCCATAGGTTCTCCAATCGTTTTGGGGTAGGTTTAGTATCTTTGTTTTGGTTACTTTGCAGTCGATAATATGGTTTTTTTAGGGTATTTTCTAGTTCTATATATTCAGTGCTGGTTTCATTAAGGTTCGCTTTTTCAAGTGATGCACTTAATTTGATGTAGTCGATGAGTTCATAAGTAAAATATGTTTTTGCTTCTGGAGGTTTCATTTTTTTTAATTCGACATAGATCTGTTTGTGATCGTACCGTACGACATAGGAGATTCGATGACTGCCATATGGAAATGGTCGTTTTTTAGATTGGTGTTAATTTGATCTATGGTACCTAGATTTTTGTGTGGCTGAGTCTCATGTACAGTATTTTTTGCCTGTTTTGTTAAGAATTTGTGTCCGGCTTCGTTCATTAGCTCTTTGTATTGTTTAGTAGTTCTATCGTTTGTATGTAGGTCGATGTTAAAATCTCCGAAAATTATTAATCTGCTTCTTTGCTTCAATTGAGAGGAGTAGGTTTCAAGAAAGTTCTTAAAATTGGTATCACCTGGATTGTATATTACTCCAACTTCTGCACATTTTTCTATTCGAAACACAACAAATAAGGGTGGAAAGTGCTTCATTTCAGAATGGCTCTTTGGGCAACTTCGGTAACAATGCAACGGTTTTTGGTGCACCACCCCAGACAGAAATTCAGTATGGCAAAATTGATTGACGAAGTGCCAGATATACCTGCTTCATTAGTTTGGGGTCTGCTGCAAGTCTCAGATTTTTGAAAACATATATAAGTTTTCTTAGTCTAGCAGTGACTAATTCTATATGGGTTTAAAAGAGATTGCTATCTATCATTATTCCTAAATATTTTATGCGGTTGGTCTTGACCAAAGCTGGACATTGGCAGATTCTACTGTTGCAGCAGTTGCGTGCAATTAAAGAGAGTAATGTAGGAGGTGAGTTAGTCACGCATTGAAAAAGTTATGTACTACGTTTTATCAGTGTTAAGTGTCAGCATGTTTCTACTTACGGTATACTTATGTAATAGATAAATTAGATCATAAGCATGTTAATTTAATTTTTGACACATTGTATTGGCACCACTTAGCAGTATTATAAAAAGGTTTCAGGGTAATTGAATAATCATGAAATAGTATGATTCGGTGCTAGTCATCTTCATCAAGCTCTTACCCAAGCAGGTTAGAGTTGGCTTATAGCCCATATTACCAACCATTATAATTTCTTTTGATTAATTCCATAACAATGTTTCAATATTACTTAACTAAAAACTTTTTACAAAAAAAATGACAACCAACTTCTTTTTCACTTTTTAGTTGTGGTAGAGTGCGTGTCTCATAAAAAGAACGCTGGAATCTTACTGCACAAGTTCATGTGAGCGCTCTTTTTACGTGACACAAACATTACCTACCCACACAAATTCGAATACCACTACACTCAGACCAAATAAAAAACGAAGACAGAGCACTGTCAACAGTGACGTGAGGCCAGTTTCGTAAACATGTGTGCACATGTTTTGGTGTAGTTTGATTGTAAATGTGTGCATTAGAGCATGTATGCACAGAGCGGTGGTGTAGTTTTGGCATGCTTCACTGTATTGTTTGCAGTGCGCTGTCTTGGTTTTTTATTTGGTCTGAGCCACTACCTAATATGTAAATAACAGTGACGGGAGGCACTTATAACATCGTCAACATACTCAAAAACTATGCAAGCAAAGTTAATAAAATTTATATGGGACCATCTCGGGAGTATTTATATGGGAGTAAGAATTTTTTAAATTGGTTCACATTTGGCGAAAATATTGATGAACATACACAAAAAAATACATACAGACGAACATAGAAATTTTTGGAAGTCAGTAAAAAATTCCAAATATTACTTAGGTACCAATCTAGACTTCAAATCTAATCACAGATAGTGCCAGATTACTTAAATAACTATACTACTATATATAATATACATTTTTTTTTTTATTTCACCTAAATCCCAATAAGGTATTTAACAGAGAATTTAATATAATATGTTTATCACTCAAATGGACTTACTGTGTGGCTAAACTTTAGTTATTAGGTAGCACAAAATTATATTGGGATTATAATTTATATTTCCTACTTTTGTATTATGAGTATGAAAACAAAAACAGTCACACTATCTATGTATGTTTTTCAGCATTTGTTTAGAAATAAGTAGGTACATTACTCTTTCTTGCTGATTACCGAGGTACTGAACCATTAATTTCCGATTCTATGGAAATTAAAATTTAAGCAAAATAAGCAAATTATTCGTGTATGGACCGATTCAGCATTCGATTTGTAATAATTGAATTGCCAAATAGTTGGAATGTGTCCACGCGAGCCCTCGCCAGTCGCTCGGTGCCGCCGGTGACATGCCGCCAGCCCGCGACACATGGCCAGCCCGCGCCTCGGCGCTCCGCTGTGGCTCCGCCACGATTGTCACGCCGCGCCACCGACCGCTCATAACCAACACGTCAAACACGTTGACATCGCTAGCCAACACCAAAATAATAAATTAAAACGTCACTCACCCTAAAATCCCCGGCTTATAATTATAGTTGGGTATCCGCCACGGACAACCCCCGTATTCACCTATGAGAGCATCGTGGTTTTTGTTCAGGTTAAACGTCGATGCGCGGTTATCGTTCATTTTCCTCCGCGCGGGGTTGAAATAATTGTTATTCCTACTTTCACCATTCACATCATTTATTGGTATAAAGTCTTGCGCTTTATTCACATTAGGGTTAGCGTTTTCTAAGTTTTTCAAGTTCATTTTGTCTATATCACTTTGGGTTTCCCAGATACGAAGCCACAGGCGCTTCGCGGGTCCTTCCTGCTCGGGCTGATACCACGCGACGGCGGGATCCATTCAGCCGGAGCAAGGTTCCACTATATGGGATGACACATACTGTTGCATTTCACATTTATAATATTGTAATGAAAATTAACACAAAACAAAAATAAGTCACACCACATTCGGAACATGGACGACACGCGTATAGTTGACACTTCAACAACTAGAGGGAGCCATCTTAGCAAAATAAGTTCTAGATTCTAACTCAAATCAGACACTTAAATCTGATAACAATACTATTTACAGTTTTATTTCAACTTATTTTAAAGAAAAATCATAACTTATTATATTACATGATTTTTATGGCTCTAGAATTGATTATTACTGCTCTAAGCTAACTTTTAAAGCATGCCATTGACAACAGCAAAAAAGGATGTGAAAATAATTGTTCGAATACACACTCTCAACCAGTCAATAGCATTTGCATCAGTCTACCAATAGTTAATTTTATTATTATTGTGATTTTGTTAAAATCGATGGGAAATATCGTAGTTCATCGTACAGGTTTATGTGTTTAGCAAAACTTTTTACGCATGAAAACAGAGGCTATTCAAGTTTTAGAAAACTAGCTTCAAATAGTGTATCCAAACATGTAATGCTAACTTGCTAACAAATCGATTTGAAATAGTATTATTATACTAGGGCACAGAACACAGAAATCGACTTTCTAGATTCGATCGATTCCAGTACCAGTATAGTGCTCTGTGGATCCCAGTAAAAATAAAATGAATGAAAGACACGTTTTGCCTATCCTACTAAAACTATTTTTTACTCTTCACTTCAGAACATTCATTTTAGAACGAATCACTGCTGATCCAAAACAACCAAAACAATGACGCAAACGCCAAATGTCAAATGTTCAATTATTTTCGCGCGGTTTTGTGTTCAGTTAGTATGTCAACCAAATCTTATTTCGTTCGTATTCTCTCGTATATATCGATTGAAAAGAAACAAATAAAGTGACTAAAGCAGGTAAAATAACTTTTATTTGGTTAGTGTAATGGTGTAAGTAAGTTTAATGGTGCGACTTCCGTGAAGCAGTGTTAGCGGTTAGCCTGTAAGCTGTCTAATGTAAAGACAAGAATAACCAGCAAGCAGCAAGTAAGTACTTGTGACTAATACGTTTTAGTTTTTCCATATAATCAGATAATGCAATAGACCCCACTTTAGTGATAACGCTCCTTCCATACCTTTTATGATAAGCAAGAGTGTGGTGCACTGTGCACATGTCACATTCAAGTGATGTTCAAGTGCAGTGCCACTTTTTGATGTTTACATTCACGCCATGACCACATGAGGTAAATAAAATGATAGATTAACAATAATCAAGCCTGTAAACTTTCTTGTGGAATTGTTACCTATTTAAGCTACTATGAAATGTAAATTCATTGCTTAACTTTTCATTTCAGCTCTAGATGAATGAGGCAGTGCTTGAACAAAATTAAACTATAAATTACATATGAACAGCATATTGAAGCTGATTGTACCATGTAGAGTAGTGAGACAAGTACATCAAAGTATATTCAGTAGTCTTCCTAAAGTATTGTACTCTGTTTCCACAAGTGTCTCATGTATTCGTGTTAGGACGATGGCGCAGAGAAGCATCACATCCTTCTTCAAGGTGTCTCCACCTAAACCAGTGGTGAAGGAGGAAATCGTGGAAGATGAACATACAAAAGTTAATGGTGATGATAAAGTTGATTCACCTGTCAAGAATGGAAAAGTTAAGGTAACATAAACATTTATAGCTTAACACTACATTAACTGTTTTGTGTACTAGATAATAACTTGATAAAATAAATACATTTTCATGAAAAGAAGACCTCTTAAAAAGCTCCAAAAGAATTGTTAAAAATATATTATTTTTTTAGACAGCATCAAAAAGGCCTCGGCTGGAGAGCAGTGAAAGTGACACTTCACCAAAGAAGAAGAAGAGCCCCACAGTGAGCTTAGATAAGGTACCTTCAATAAAATAACTATCTTGCATATGTCATGTTTGAAAACAATAGATAAATTGTAACTTATAATAACAATTAAAACATTTACAAGAGGTACACTTCATTATTCTCATGCCCTTATCCCAATCAATTAGAGGAAGGTGCAAAATGTCTTTTTATTTCATACATACTCCTCTATTAGTCCCCTTTGCTAGATATACCATCTTTCACACAGACCATCCATTGTTTGTTTGATCTGCCTCTACTTTTATAGCCATGCACATTCATACTCAAAACATAACAAGCGGTACACATGCATCTTTAATTTTCAATCATTTTACAGAAGAAAAATGTAAAACGCCAGCGCATTGAAAGCTCAGGCAGTGAGTCTGACATCTCACCTAAATCAGAATCACCAGAACCAGAAAAGAAGTCCCAATTATCACCATCACCAGTTAAAAACACTGTAGCATCACCAAGCCCATCCCCAGAGAAGAAACCCGTTATAAAAGTAGAGAAGTCAAAATCACCTAAAACATATGCATCACCTAAGAGTAAAAAGAAGAAACCGCTTACAGAACCAAATAGTTTAAAGATGAGTCCATCCCCTAAGAAAATAAAGAAAGAAAGTTCAGAAGATAGTAATAAGAAGGTTACACCAAAGAAAGAAGTTAAAAAGAAGCAGGAGAAAGAAGTAAAGAGTGGAAACAAGCCAAATAAGGAAGATAAAGAAGTGGAGAATGAAGCTATGGAGTTGGTACCTGGTGAGTTGTATCAACCACTAGCTTTTCCCCGCGGCTTCGCCCGCGTGGAGGTCGGAAATTATCCCACGGGAACATACTACATCCATGTATTTTACTGTGTGTACATAAATAAAATAAAATAATAGTATATTATGCAATTAGTGAATAAAGGACGGATTTAAAGCAAGGGCTTAGGTAAATTACGAGTAAGTGATGGATTCTAACGACTGAATCACGACCTTAGGGAGTGATTCATGATGATTGATTCAAGTGTTAGAATCCTGAGCGACGCGAGTGATTCATAAATTCAAAGTATTCTATGTTAAATGTCATCCAAATCTGTTCAGCAATTTTAGCGTGAAAGTGCAAAAAAACAATCTCAATTTTGCATTTATAATATTAGTTAGGATAGGACAGTTATTATGGTATACATAACCTAAACAAATGATTGCTTGCCCGGCTACTTATAATGGTAAGCCATCTTGTAATGTTCCAACCACAGAAATCTGGGACTGATAATCACCTTACCTTACCACAAAACAGTTCTTGGTACATTTACATTCTATGAATTTTTACTTATGAAGAAAAACACTTAATTTTGTTACAGCTAGGCTAACAAGCTCATCTCATGCTGAAGTGAGAATGTTTGAGCAAAGTCATGCACCTTTATGTGACGACAAATCCTAGTTGTGCAAGCATGTCAGCTCAGGTTGTAACACCTGTATTCTATGCAATTGATTCCAATTCGATCACTAACATGTTTGTGTCAACCCGAAACAGAAGTAGAGTACAACCCAGCGAAAGTGAAGTACCACCCGATCACGGACGCATGCTGGCGCGCGGGGCAGGAGGTGCCGTACCTGGCCCTGGCGCGCACGCTGGAGCTCATCGAGGGCACCTCCTCGCGCCTGAGGATGGTGGACATCCTCGCCAACTACCTGCGCTCTGTGACGGTGCTGACGCCGGAGGACCTGCTGCCCAGCGTGTACATGTGTCTGAACCAGCTCGCGCCATCCTACGAGAGCTTAGAACTGGGTGAGTAATGTAACCCTTATTAAATATGTTGAGAAATGTGCTAATCAAGCCCTTTCATTTTATACCCAACATGGTCAATCTAGCCTTTTCCCATGTTGGGGTTGGTCTGTTTATGTTGGGGTCGGCTTCCAGTCTAACCGGATGCAGCTGAATACCAGTATTTTACATGGAGCGACTGCCTATCTGACCTCCACAACCCAGTAACTGGGTAATACGATACCCCTTGGTTAGACTGGTTGTCAGACTTTCGGGCTTCTGACGAATCGTAACGACTGTCAAGATCCAGAAATGACAGCCGGGACCACCAGCTTAACGTGCTTTCCGAGGCACGGAGGTTTCTCGATATGTGAAAATGGTCACCCATCCATGGACCAACCCCGGCAAGCGTAGCTTAACCTGATGGATCGACCCAAGCGGCTGTTATAACTTAGCCACGAGCTCCTCAAACATACCCAACATGGTATGATTAAAAAATATTTTTCTTTTAGTCGATAATGGCGCCATTTTCAATTTAATATGACGTCACATAGCCTATAGCCAGTGGACGATCAAGCTTCGAACAATACCTCATTTGTCAAATTGTGATGAGTCGTTCAGAAGATGGAACAGATGAAAATACTTAGATACATACATGCATACCGTTCAATATCATAACCCTCCTTTTTGCTTCGCCGTAGTCGGGTAAAAAGTCACTTAGAAGCATCATCAACTGTTTAATTATGGGATGAAACAATACTCTATACTTACGCTTATGTGCATTTTTTTTTCGTTCGGTTATTTCACCATTGTTTAGTGGTGCACAGAATACACCTTTCCAATATTGCATCGATCTGGTACCAAGAGTCTTTGAGTGAAATGGTTGTGTTACTTCCGGATGAACGGACAGAGAGACATGGCGAAATTACCTATAAGGGTTCCGTTTTGCCATTTGGCTATGGAACCCTAAATAGGTTAAATCAACAAATACGCTTTTTGTATTTATGAAATTAGTTTAATATGATTCAAAAGAGATTTTTCTGTAGGTGTACTTATAAATTGAGAACCAGTTAATCGATATAAGGGATTTCTTTAAAGAAAAAAAACTGGCCAGTTCGGTGTCCGACCACGCACAATGAAGGGTTCCGTAGTTGCATAACAAACATTGTAGTTGCAACTCTGTGAAAATTTTAATATAAAAAATATTTTTTTCTTCCAACTACGTAGTAATGTTATCATTAATCACTACAAAACCGATCACAAAGGACGTAGTTCTTGCTTAGAACCAAAACAGTGCAATAAAGTTGTATGAATTTTAGTTTAGTTTAATTGCTCAATTTCTTTGCAAACTAGTTTTGTATAATTTAGAAGCATTTTTTCAATTATTGTAAATGTGAGTACCATGGAGCCGTTTAGTATGGTATGATGTATGTTGACTTGAAATAGCATGGCAGATGAGAGTATGTCATGCTCACTTAAATGTCTCGCTGATGGTGGCACGTGTGTTGGATCATTCGGTTCCCTACAAAATGGTTGAGCTGGATGGTGCTGATCCACATGTCATGTTCGTGAACGGGCGCCGTCAGTTGAGACTGGTCACCTCTTATTTGCCAGAGCTTATTTTTAATATTAAATTTTGAATTGCTTTTGATTCTTTTTTTGTTTTACATTGTTCTCACATATAGAAGCAACATGAATACTGTACCCAGGATTTTGTAATATCTATATCCATTTTTTAAAAGAGTGTCCTTGGAGTTTCTTGCCCGTTCTTCTCCATAGAGATCTACGTTTTGGAATGGGCAACTAGCTTCAACTCTCTGACTAACTGACCGACTCTTTGACAATTCAAAAGTGCCTGTAAATGGTTTAATTGAAATAAATGCTTTGAGTTTTTTTGAGTTTTTTTTTTGAAATTTCATTATTGCACAGTTTTTTCATTATTGCACTGTTTTTAGGGTTCCATACTCAAAGGGTAAAACGGGACCCTGTTATTAAGGCTCGTCTCTCCTGTTCTGTCTGTCGTGAGTTGACTTGACGGGACTTGACCGGACTTGACCGGATTTGAGAGGACCTGACCTGACCTGACCTGACCTGACTTGACCTGACTTGACCTGACTTGATCTGACTTGACCTGACTTGACCTGACTTGAGTGAGTGAGAGCGTTGCGTTGCGTTGGGTTGAGTTAATAACCTTTTGCCGCAAAAGTGTATAACTTTGTTTGTTTTCATTAACTTGAGTAGGTATATCATCCTTTTTCTTTTCTTTTATCACGGTTACATTGGTAGTTGAAAGAAAAGTAGATTACGCACCTCGCTAAAGTGAGTAATTAATGCACTCGTGTTAATGACTTACTTTGTGCTCGATGTAATAATCTACTATTTTATACCATTCCCCCTCTAAAAAGCTTTAAAAAGCACTTTTAATCACTGTTTTGGTCTTTGAATTTAGAACACATCATATATTCGAACTCCATCTCAATGCCATACAACCTCCTTGCGAAAAAATACTCGATACAAACTCCGATTTGATTGGTCGTTTTCGATAAGGAGTTTAAGCATTACAATAATAGTATATTATGCAATTATTAGTGAATAAAGGACGGATTTAAAGCAAAGGGCCATGATGAACCACGAGCAAGTGAAGGATTCTAACGACTAGGGAGTGATTCAAGTGTTAGAATCCTGAGTGACGCCAGTGATTCATGGCCCTCGATACGAATCCGTTTTATTCAGGAGTTGCATACTATACTTTATACCATGATGAGTACGAGAAAAAGAACTTGCAACTTCGAGTATGTTGTTATGTCAATGTTATGCCTTGTTTTTATAGTACATAGAATACATACTCCATAAATGTCGACGACTTCTTGTTCTTTGATAACTCAAGTCCTGCAGATTAACGGGAACGCCCTTTGTTAGTTAACATACTGTATAGGGTAACTGGTAATTAGTGACCGATATGACTTTACTCATAATTATGAACAACTTTTATTATGAGACCAAATCTGAAATCGCGAAAAAAAATCAGCTCCATACATTTTGACGAATTATGTGAACATAAATGTAGGGTTTTTGTTTTTCTTGGCATTCTTCCAGGCATAGCAGAGACGTACCTGATGAAAGCCATCGGGCAGTGCACGGGCCGCACGCTGGCGCAGGTGCGCGGTGCGGCGCGCGCGAGCGGCGACCTGGGCGTGGTGGCGCAGCAGGCTCGCGCGACGCAGCGCACCATGTTCGCACCGCCAAAGCTCACCTTGCGCAAGGTGTTCGCAGCGCTCAAGGAGATAGCCCACATGACTGGTAACTAACTTTCGAACCCATTCCATTTACACAATGGAAGTGGCATAGAATAAAATTGAAGCAACAAATGACTTGTGTCGTATCCTACTGCCTGGTTCGTACTCTGCCATACCGAACACTAAGTAACTGAATGATTGTCGGCAGGCACGGCGTCGGTGAACAAGAAGATCAACAAGATACAGTCGCTGTACGTCGCGTGCAGGCACTCCGAGGCGAAATATCTTATTCGGTACGTAATACTTTATATGTTTCACGTATAAATTTTGTAAAACTATTGTATGAACATGTAAGTACTACAATCCTTAGTTTGAGTAAATTAGTTTGTTTACTCAAACTTAAATTTAATAATTAAATCGTCTACATTTAATATTAATAGATATTAAATCATGTTTTGTCATGTTGCTCATAAATTATTGTAATGACAAATGATGTAAGTGAAGTGTGATGTATTTGATCAAATTGTAAACAAATCCGGTTGAGGTAAAATTCTTACCCAATCACTCATTAAATGGAGTTGGTAACACATTCATTTGCTTGTATATAAATACATATATAGTTAGTAACAATCATTGTTTGAATAACATTATTAAATTGTAATTGAATACTTTCTTATGAAGTATAATTTAAAACTAGCACTTTGTACTCCCACTAGGTTAAAAAGTCAAACCTGTATTGACAATTTTGCGCATAACTATCGGAAAGAATGTAAAGCTGAAGTTCTAGATCTGATTCTTTCGGATCACACATCTCAAATACTTAAAGTACCAATAAACAAAACTTGCAATTTAAAATATTGGAAAACAAAAAAGCAGGATACATGTATGGAAAATTTAATTACTTTTAAACTTTTATGCGAGTATATGAAACTAACGACGCGAATGAAGCTTTTGACAATTTCATGGAAGATTTCATACTTCTGTATAAATTATGTTTTCCGGAGAAAATTATAACCATTAAAACTAGCAAGAAAACGAAATGGATATCACGCGGAATAAAAACATGTAGTAACAAGCAAAGGCACTTTGGGCATATCGATTAAATTCAGATTCAAAAAATAAATTAGTACTTAAAAACTACACCAAACTTTACAGGAAAATTATCATCTTAACACAAAAAGCACAAAATAATCACTTTATAAATACAGCTCGAATTAAATCAGAAGCTACCTGGCAAATAATAAATAAATCCAAATTTTGTCTGCCATTAGAGCCTGTAATAAGCGTGAAAAGAGATAATTTGACATTTACTGACCCCGTGGACATTGCAAATGAATTTAACGATTACTTTATTGACACAATTGAGAATAATGTTAAAGCTGACATCACATTAAATAATAAAAATATAAACAATCAATCTTTAAATTCTCTATTCATGCAACCTGTAACAATTGACGATATAATACAAATAATTTGCAGCCTTAAAAACACAAATACTGTTGGATACGATGGAGTTTCCACAAGAGTATTGAAGTTTACCAAAGAGCTAGCAGCACCTCCATTAGTTCTTATAATTAACCTGTGCATAGTTGATGGAATTTTCCCGAATAAGCTCAAAAAAGTAATAATAAAACCCCTGCATAAAAAAGATGATAAAACAGACTTTAAGAATTATAGACCTATTGCAAAAATTCCAATTATTTCTAAAATTTTCGAGAAAGTAATCTATAACTCTTTATATGCCTATTTCGAAAAGTATAAACTATTTTGCACGGAACAAAAGGGTTTCCGAAAGAACACTACTATCAATATGGCACTATTTGACTTTCTAGCTAACATCATGTCGTCTGTCGATAAAAGAAATCCAGTCTGTGCAATTTACACTGACATGACCAAGGCGTTTGACTATGTAGACCATAAGATTCTGTTGCACAACTTAAATAGTTATGGTGTAAGAGGAAACATCTTAAAGCTAATAGAATCATACCTGAGTAATAGGCTTCAATGCACGGAAATTTCTAGGATATGTCCAAAAACTAAACTAGAAACCATGTATGTGTCAAAACCAAGACATGTAAAATATGGCGTCCCACAAGGTAGTGTATTGGGTCCGCCACTTTTTTTGATCTATATATATGATCTCCCGCAAGCAACAACCAACAAAATGGTTCTTTTTGCAGATGACAGTACCGCTATAATAAAATGTACTAATTCAAATAATTATGAGAATGACATTAATACTTGCTTAAGTGACATTATAAATTGGTTAAATAATAATAATTTGGTTATAAACCTGAACAAAACAAAAGTCATGCATTTTTATCAACGCCGTGAATCCCCAAACGTTAGCATTTCCTACAAGGGCTGTGATATTGAAGAAGCTAATAAGGCTAAGTTCTTAGGCATTATAATTGATAGCCAACTTACATGGAAACCTCATGTTGAAGAACTATGTAAAAAACTTAGCAAATCCGCATATGCTCTTTTTCAACTCTCAAAGAAAGTTAATAGTCAGGCTCTTTTAACAGCGTACCATGGACTGGTTGCATCTGTTTTGCGATATGGCACTATATTCTGGGGGCAGTCCACTGATAGGGAGCTGATATTTAGACTGCAAAAGCGATGCATCAGGTCAATGTGCGGTCTTAAGACAACTGATAGCTGTATTCCCTATTTTAAATCGTTAAAAATTTTAACTTTGCCTTGTTTATTTATAATGGAAACGGCTTTGTTTGTGAAATGTAACCCACATCTATTTAAAAAATTATCAGAGGTCAGGAAAAATCCAATACGGGCTCAATACATCAATCAATTATGTCAAGTAAAGCTTAAAACCGCGCTTATGCAAAAAAGTTTTTTTGGTATTGCCCCACTTATATATAATAGAGTACCCAATATTATAAAAAATTATGACTACATTAGAATTTAAAAGGGCGCTAAACGACATTTTAATTCCGAAAACTTATTACAAGATTGACGATTTTCTTAATGACGGTTCACTTACTGATTGACATAATGTTACTTTGATTGACATAATTATTGTGATCCAGGTTCACTTACCTTTTATTTCCATTTGACATTATAATTTTATTTTATATTTTTTATTGCTGTGACCACGCTGACATTTTAAATTTTTAATATTATTTTTTATTTTTTTTATATAATTTCCAATGACCTGCAGCTTATTTTTGTTTGAATTGTAAACCTTTGCATGCCCACGTGACGGTAAAATATGGAGAACTTTATTTTAATCAAAACACCTATGTACTATACCCATGTTTGCAAAGAAATAAATGAATTGAATTGAATTGAAAAATCATCAAACAATTTAGGTTATATCAGAATAAATGTTAAAAAAAACGACTTCCAAAAAAAAAGTGAAAAATAACTTTAATTTCGGAAGTCGGTGTCTTTGCTTTTGAAGTCGGTTGTTTTTTTTTGTAAAAAGTTTTTATTTTTCACTTTTAAGTTGTGGTACCTACCCCACACAAACTCGTATACCACTACCTGCTATGTAAATAACAGTGCCGGAGTCAAAAAATATATCGTCTACTTACACTAAGTGGGAAAAAATATGTAATAATTGAAGCTAACTCAAAAACTTTGCAAGCAAAGTTAATAAAAAGACAATGACAAGAATCGTCTCGAATTGTATGTAGTGTTCGACAGACTTTCTATAATAATGATAATTCTTATTAAAAAATAGGAAGAATTATACAATACAAATAAAATCTTTATAAGCACACCGTTAAAAAGTAATTTTAAATAGTTATTCAATTTAACAACACATTCCATAGCTACATTTTCAATTAGAAATGTTACCAATACCAAAATATAATAATATCTGCTATCTCTACGTCCGAATGAAAAACGGAACCTTAATAGGATCACTCGAGTCTGTCTGTCGGTCTGTCACATCCAATTTGCTTCGAATGTACTGGACCGATTATATGAATTTCTGTGATCCAAACACGGAAGTGAAACGTAAATAAATGACATTTTGTATATGGGTTCACTTTTGGGGGGCAAAATTAGAATATTGGAAAAGAAAAGCTTTTCAATCTATACCATGTGACATATCAAATGAAAGGGTTTGTTGTAACGGTCTCAAATTTATTATTGGAACGGAAATCTTTAAACGCGGCTTGCTGTAAAAGTAGACTGGTAGAACTCGTCACGCGAAAAAGCGTTCATATCTTGCGACTCACCATCATCTGCCTAGCCTTTTCCCAACTATGTTGGGGTCGGCTTCCAGTCTAACCGGATGCAGATGAATACCAGTATTTTACATGGAGCGACTACCTATCTGACCTCCACAACCCAGTTAATGAGGTAACACAATACCCCTTTTTAAGACTGGTTGTCAAAGTTTTGGGCTTCTGACGACCTGTAACAACTGTCAAAGATCTACAAATGACAGCCGGGACCAACGGCTTAACGTGCTTTCCGAGGTACGGAGGGGTCTTGGTATGGTGATAAAGATGGTCCCCCATCCACGGACCAACCGCGGCAAGCGTAGCTTAACCTGATGGATCGACCCGTGCGGCTGTTATTTCTTAGTCACAAGCCCCTCTGCGCGTTCATACTTGTGACTGTCTTCTTATTTGATAGAGAGAGAGAGAAAGTGTGAATTTGGCCCAAGATTGTGGCTGCGAAAATTTTCACATATTTCATCATGGGTGTCCTTTACATAGTTTTCGAATGTACTAAAGCTGATCGATGAGGTCAAAATGTAAATCCAAGATGGCCGCTGCGAAAATTTTGATTTTTTTGTCATGCTGTGTGTCGGTTTCATGGCTTTCTATAAATACAAACTTATTTTTGCAGTCTATAAAATTACTAGCAACTACGGAAACCTTCACTGTCCGTGGTCCGACATACACTTGGTCAGTTTTTTAAATCTCGTGAAACTACCACGAAAAAAAAAAAACAATTTCTATTACTCAAATAACCTAATAAAAATGTTTACGGAACACCTACCAATTAAAAGAATTAATTTATCAACATTCCCAAACAAAATAGCCTACCTAAAAAATGTATACTGGTCATTCTGTAGCAAACTATCAGAAAGTATAAAAATAAAATCAACATTAAATAATTGTCCAAAAATTAAAATAATTAAAACAGCGAGCGCATTCCGAATTTAAATTCAAATATAGAAACATTTCGGCGCGAAATTCAATAATAGGTGCCTATCCCGGTTCTTTATATCCTGTCTGTTGAGACAATATAATTAAAAAGATTTCAATTCAACTGTCTGAAAAACTATTAAAATTACATTAGAAAAGTATAAATCATTATTCTAAACAGTGCAATGCTTAAAATAATTTTATTTCAATTTTCAAGTATCGATTTCCGACTTTCGACATAATAATTAATCGAGAAGAACCGCTACCGAGCCAGCGGAGGTTTGTGTGTTCGGGTCCATTCGGGGGCGCTTCCGAACTATACGGTTAACAACGGACCTATTAGGTAGCGCCGCCGTAACGTACAAAATGTTCGTCGTACAACAGTGGAGCACTCTAAGAGAAAAGCGGAAGCAATTAAAATACTGTTTTTGCAGATATTTTACCTTGGGCTTTATTCGGAATAATTTAACCATGATAAATTAGATATGTATTTTTAAATCTTAGTGTATAAACTGAAATCCTGCACAAGTTCCCGAATTCGTATGCAGATACTGGTCATCTCCTTTGTCTGTCTGTGATGTCTTGTTTATACCTTTTTAGTTGATTGTCTTTTTTTACCTAGTTGGGTTTTAGTTTTATAACTTTTATTTAAATTTTTTTGGGGTTATAATAGGTATATATATTTTTGGAATTTGCTAATTAAGCCCTTTCATTTGATAACCAACACGGTTTTTTTTTTTTTAGTTCATTTCTTTATGTCTAGAGGGCGCCATTTTCAATTTAATGTGACGTCACATACTCTATAACCATCGGACGATCAAGACGCTTCCAACGATATCTCTTTTGTCAAATTGTGATGAGTCGTTTAGAAGATATGAACATACATACATACATACCGGTCAGAATCATAACCCTCCTTTTTGCTTTGCCGTAGTCGGGTAAAAATTAACCTTAATTGTCAAAAGAAAAACATCTTATTGAGATTCGAGATTAGAATTTCGGTTTTAAGAATTCAATTATTCAAATCAAAGCACTTAGTTTGCAAGCGGCACTACTAATTGGCACCCACAGGTATGTTTCCTGTTCCATTTGTTAACATTTTCATCAGATAGGTTTGGAATCAGTTTACTAATATTTGCCATAATTTATAATGCCATAATTTTATATACCATACTTGTATTTGCCATAATTTAATTAGAAATAACGCATCAGCGCTTCTTGCCATAATCGTAAAATTATATAGTAGTACATTGTATGGTATGATGTATGTTGACTTGAAATAGCATGGCAGATGAGAGTATGTCATGCTCACTTAAATGTCTCGCTGATGGTGGCACGTGTGTTGGATCATTCGGTTCCCTACAAAATGGTTGAGCTGGATGGTGCTGATTCACATGTCATGTTCGTGAACGGGCGCCGTCAGTTGAGACTGGTCACCTCTTATTTGCCAGAGCTTATTTTTAATCTTAAATTTAGAATTGCTTTTGATTATTTTTTGTTTTACTTTGTTCTCACATATAGAAGCAACAAGAATACTGTACCCAGGATTTTGTAATATCTATATCTATTTTTAAAAGAGTGTCCTTGGAGTTTCTTGCCCGTTCTTCTCCATACAGATCTACGTTTTGGAATGGGCAACTAGTTTCAACTCTCTGACTAACTGACCGGCTCTTTGACAATTCAAAAGTGCCTGTAATGGTTTAATTGAAATAAATGCTTTGAGTTTGAGTTTTTGAATATGATACGAGTGTGCTCTATTGGATATTACAGTCGAGGCGGTATTATTCGCGCGAGCCGCAGACGCGGGATAAGGTAGCCGAAAGAGTAATCAATGCACATTCGTTTCATACGACGTTTTTCAACACACTTGCGAGGAATAAAACAGACCCGTTGTAAGAACTTATGCTACAATAACGAAACTATAGAGATGATAGATTTATAAAGTTTAACTGACCTTTGTTGCCAGGTACTAACTATCCGGAATTCCGGAGTTTCTTTTAAAAACTTCTCTATTTACACCCGCCCCCTTTAAATTTTGTATTTTTGATATTAATTTATTTATTTAACACTTTAAGCACACAAATGTACAGAGGCGGACTTAATGCCATAGGCATTTTCTACCAGTCAACCTTTGGGTGATGCAGAGACAAACAGTGGTAGGTGCAATAGCGAAAATTGTGGAATAAATATTATTTAAATACATAAACCTATTAAAACTATATATACATATATATATAAATAATAAAATAATAATAATAATTAACCACACAACGAAACTATTTATAAATAAATAATAAGTATTTATAGAAAATGGCGGCTGGTTTTGTTTTTTTCGATAGCGATGCGCGCGCGGGTTCAAATAAAGGCACTGGTAATACCGCTGAACAGCCTATATAAAAATTTAATAATGTTAATAATACATAATACGCAAATGGGGTTAGGGTAGTGAACAATATAGACTGTAATTGGCACAGACTATATAAACCCTTATTTAACAGTACAGATAGAGTTTTACTCCGCGCGAACGCGGTGGCACACGGGCAGGCCAGCGCGGTTCGTCGGGGCGGGTCAAGTGGCCTGCGCGCGTGCCACCCGCGGGCTTACCGGAAAAAAGCGCAAGTCTCTGCGCGGGTGTAAATAGAGAATGCTCATTTATTGGATAGTTCATACTAATTCAATGTATAGTATCCCACTCACGTTTAGTTATGGTTAAAAAAAATCCCATGCATGCCCATGGGATTATTTTTTACCATAACTGGTTTGTTCATGGTTCTTTTTTTTTAAAATAAAAACTTGCTTTTGAGCGCTTGTCTTTGGTAAAAAGCTTCACCAAAAACAATTTCTATTGGATACAAGTTCATAAAAGCGGTTCAATAAGAGCCACTTTACGGGCAAGTGTGTTGAAAAATCTTTTATCTCACTAATTTCATTGGCCATAATCGATCAAGTGTCATAATAATTTTAATCCATAAAAATTGCTATAATTTTCATTTTCAGTAATGTCGTTTTCCATAACATTCATTTTTCACCATAATATTCATTTGCCCTTATTAGCACAACAATGCTAGTACAGTACAAGGAAACCTAAAAAAAAACCGAATGATTCACCAATAATAGAGGGCACCTGGCGCTCGGCGGCGCGCTCGCTTCGCTCATTCGCCTCCGCGCGTTTCATGGTCACTGTTCTAACCTAACCCAAATGATCTACCAACAATGGCCGCTACCCTTCACAACCAAAACCTAAAAATAAACCTAATCTACCATGCATGCTTGCTTTGCAAAAGAGGAAATCTAGCGCGTTGTGTTCACAGTTCTAACCTGACCGTTTCGAATTTGACAAACTGTTTATTTTCTTAAGATTATTTGCTGTAATAAATCATTTGATTACGGACCAAATGCATTAATGGGATTATTTTTGTACAAAACAATAAACACTTCTAATCTAAATTATGTTACCTAAATGTTGCTCATGTCAAGTATCGATTATGTAATGTGTTACCTAAAGAAACTAATGATATAATACATACTATTATGGAAACTAATTTTATGACAAGTAAAAGTTATCTATACTATATAACACGGAGGGGACTCCATCCTCTCTCGTGTGTGATCACCAGTGATCGGAATAGGTAGAGCTAATCTACCTAAAGTTCAAAGAACAGGGACAAAAAAAGTGGAGACTTCCTTACGACTAATAGTTATTTATGCAACTGTTATATAATAAGGGGTATTAAAACACGAATGTGGGTTTATCACATGAGTGTTTTAATACCTAATTACTTACAGTTGCATACAAGACTTTTTCTATACCCATGATATGAATCCTCTATAAAAAGTTTGCAATACTAATATCGAACAAAAAAATGGAGGGAACGACACACGTGAATTCGTAATTTTCGAATTCGAATATCTTTTGTTTTTTTTATTTTAAAAATTACGGTGTTTTGTTCGTGAAACGCGCGTACATGACAGTGTTCTTGTTTTGAAATAAGTTGCATTATGAAATTCAGTACAACATTATAATACCCGTTTGGATGATATTATGGTTACTATGACACTGGTTGTTTTAATATTGGCAATAAGCTAACTGTTTCAGGAACTTTTATAGAGGATTTATAGCATGGGTGTAGATAAAATATTTTAATGTCGGGATTTCGGGACATCACTTAAGTACATTTAATATAAATGCTAAAGGTGTGGAGTAAAATTAGATGTCATGAACTAAAATTCAAACCAACACCTCGACTTCAGTTGAGTTGTAGGGTAGGTAGGTAGGTAGGGTAAGCAGATATGGAGGTAGGTGTAGATAGGTAGGGTAGGTAGGTAGGTAGGGTAGGTAGATATGGAGGTAGGTGTAGGTAGGTAGGGTAGGTGCGCCGTAGATAAGTACTTAGTGCTACCCGTGCGAAGCCGGGGCGGGCAGCTAGTGACTAATAAGTTGATACGACAAGCGTTATTAGTATAAATGATAATAGTGCAAGTAAATATTATGAGTGGAGACAATATTATGAGTGGGGAAAACAATAATAGTGCAAATAATTTTATGGAAAACAAGATAATACCCTTTGGAACAGATAGTACACAGTCGTTCCGTCGGCAGGTCGCTGGAAGGCAAGCTGCGCATCGGCCTGGCGGAGCAGTCGCTGCTGCAGGCGCTGGCGCAGGCCGCGGCCATGACACCGCCGGGCGGCGCGGTGCTGGACGCCAGTGAGGGCATGGCTCCGGACGACTTCAAGGTGAGACAGTCGCTGCTGCAGGCGCTGGCGCAGGCCGCGGCCATGACACCGCCGGGCGGCGCGGTGCTGGACGCCAGTGAGGGCATGGCTCCGGACGACTTCAAGGTGAGACAGTCGCTGCTGCAGGCGCTGGCGCAGGCCGCGGCCATGACACCGCCGGGCGGCGCGGTGCTGGACGCCAGTGAGGGCATGGCTCCGGACGACTTCAAGGTGAGACAGTCGCTGCTGCAGGCGCTGGCGCAGGCCGCGGCCATGACACCGCCGGGCGGCGCGGTGCTGGACGCCAGTGAGGGCATGGCTCCGGACGACTTCAAGGTGAGACAGTCGCTGCTGCAGGCGCTGGCGCAGGCCGCGGCCATGACACCGCCGGGCGGCGCGGTGCTGGACGCCAGTGAGGGCATGGCTCCGGACGACTTCAAGGTGAGACAGTCGCTGCTGCAGGCGCTGGCGCAGGCCGCGGCCATGACACCGCCGGGCGGCGCGGTGCTGGACGCCAGTGAGGGCATGGCTCCGGACGACTTCAAGGTGAGACAGTCGCTGCTGCAGGCGCTGGCGCAGGCCGCGGCCATGACACCGCCGGGCGGCGCGGTGCTGGACGCCAGTGAGGGCATGGCTCCGGACGACTTCAAGGTGAGACAGTCGCTGCTGCAGGCGCTGGCGCAGGCCGCGGCCATGACACCGCCGGGCGGCGCGGTGCTGGACGCCAGTGAGGGCATGGCTCCGGACGACTTCAAGGTGAGACAGTCGCTGCTGCAGGCGCTGGCGCAGGCCGCGGCCATGACACCGCCGGGCGGCGCGGTGCTGGACGCCAGTGAGGGCATGGCTCCGGACGACTTCAAGGTGAGACAGTCGCTGCTGCAGGCGCTGGCGCAGGCCGCGGCCATGACACCGCCGGGCGGCGCGGTGCTGGACGCCAGTGAGGGCATGGCTCCGGACGACTTCAAGGTGAGACAGTCGCTGCTGCAGGCGCTGGCGCAGGCCGCGGCCATGACACCGCCGGGCGGCGCGGTGCTGGACGCCAGTGAGGGCATGGCTCCGGACAACTTCAAGGTGAGACAGTCGCTGCTGTAACTGAATTTTCTTGCCCATTCTCCTCCCCACAAAATTACCTTTTGGAAGGGGCAACTAGAAACAATTTTTTTTTTCTCGCTCAAAAGTTCTTTTAATGGCCTTATAAATGATTTTGATGTACCCAGTCAAACAGAAATTAGGAATCCGTTTCCGTATTATGTGTTGCTTCAGTGCAGAGTTTGCACTACATATCATTTGACGATGTATGACGCAAGTGTGGCAAGAGACACTTGCACTGACTGGACAGGTCCACTCAAATCTGTGTGGTTATTTCCTCAAAAGACCATTTCAGACTCGAATTTACATGGTCCTCATATGGCTTGACCAAGATTATGTCTGGACTTTAAAAGAGACCTCTGAGTTTGTTTCGGCCTTTCTTCTCAGAGTAGTCAGATAGGAAACGCCGACCTCATCTAGCTTATTTTTAATATTTTTTTTATATGACGTGTAAAAGTGATTCCAATATCCTATTTACAGAATAAACAATTTCATTTCATTTCAGACAGCCCTGTGATAGAGAGATCGATAAACAGTGCGCCTTTGGCATTCCGAGGGTATTTGCGCAGAGGTTCCAGCGTCGGTACCTGAACTCTCGCCGTATGGTTCACGTACTGAGCAATCGAAGTTCGTAATATGTTTACGTGAAGTGTTTTTACCTCGTCAGGCCCTCGTAGACGAGCACGCCTTGCTCATCAAGACGACGTACTGCGAGTGCCCGTCGTACGAGCGCGTGCTGCCCGCGCTGCTGGCCGAGGGCGCGCGCGCGCTGCCGGCGCGCTGCCGCCTGACGCCCGGCGTGCCGCTCAAGCCCATGCTGGCGCACCCGACCAAGCAGGTCACGCACGTGTTCGACAGGTGAGCGATCACATCGTTTAAACATTTATTCCATTTTGTCGATCTCACTCATAGATTTTGGCAGACTCATATCACTATTACGAAATTTACTATGAATGAATGTATGGTCAGGTTCGAGAAGGAGCAGTTCACGTGCGAGTGGAAGTACGACGGCGAGCGCGCGCAGCTGCACGTGCCGGGCGACGCGCGGCCCGACCTCGCGCGCGCGGCCGTGTTCAGCCGCAACCAGGAGAACAACACCAGGTCAGTACGAGCGCGCGCAGCTGCACGTGCCGGGCATGCGAGGCCCGACCTCGCGCGCGCGGCCAAGTTCAGCCGCAACCAGGAGAACAACACCAGGTCAGTACGAGCGCGCGCAGCTGCACGTGCCGGGCACGCGCGGCGTTATGCGCGATGGTGTCAGCACCTGGCGGCTTAAACTTTCCTGGGGGAACGCTTACGGCGCGCTAGCAGTAAGACGTGTCGCAAGACGCTCCGTTAAAATTAAATATTTTCTTTTTATTTATAAGTCATATTAATACAGTTCTACACCAACAACACAGTGCTTAAGTTACAACACGTATTGGTAAAATAATATCTACGAGTTCTTCCTCAAATGCGAAGAAATAAGTAGTTTAAAATTCGAAAGAAGCAACACAACACCAAACAACAGTGAGTCAAATCTGCGCGAGCTGCTCCTATTCGACGGTTGGTGGTGAGTCAGAACACACGAAGCGGCTCGGTGCGCTACCATATATGGTCACAAATCGACAAATTGCCCCGCTCACTAAGACCGAGTGTCGGTCGCATCGTTCGTTGAGAAACATTATTTCAACACACCATTCTAAGTTGATTTGGTCTAGTGGTAACAACACCGGTTTGGGACGTGTGTCGCAAGGTCAAACCCGAGCGACGATAACACTTTTTGTGATTTTAAATAATTTGAAAATGACGTCCACTTTGAATAAACGGGTAAGCAGTGACCGCAAGACAGCACAAGTTACTTGTAACATTTGCAAGAAATGTGTTAGTATTAAAAGCACTGCTCTATGTTCAATATGCAAAATAAAAACTTTTTACAAAAAAAAAACAACCGACTTCCAAAAAAAACACTAAAAAAGTGAAAAATAACTTTAATTTCGGAAGTCGGTGTCTTTGCTTTTCAATTTCCGTTTTCTGCCACCGACTTCCGAAATTAAAGTTATTTTTCACTTTTTTAGTGTTTTTTTTGGAAGTCGGTTGTTTTTTTTTTGTAAAAAGTTTTTATTTTTCACTTTTTAGTTGTGGTACCTACCCCACACAAATCCGAATACCACTACCTGCTATGTAAATAACAGTGAAGGAGTCAAACAGGATATCGTCTAGATAAACTAAGTGGGAAAAATACGTAATATTGAAGCTAACTCAAAAGTTACGCAAGCAAAGTTAAGAAAATTTATATGGGACCACCTCGGAAGCATGACCTACCAAACAAAAAAAGAATTATCAAAATCGATTCATAATTGGCGGAGTAATCGAGTAACAAACATACAAAAAAAAAAAAAAAAAACATACAGACGAATTGAGAACTTCCTCCTTTTTGAAGAAGTCGGTTAAAAAGATATGAATTTGACTGTGTGGGATATCCAGAATCCACTTATCGCTTAAAGGACATCGAGGCAAGAAAAAAGTGGAAATGCACTATTTGTATAAAAAACAAAACAGACACAAATGGTGATGCACCTACATCTAACATAACACTTAGAAGAAAGCATAACGGATCAAGTAAACCTTCTTCTTCTCACCAACAGATGATTCCCAAGCAAAATTTTGTATTAAATGACAATATTTCTCAAATACCGGCCACCCCAGTACTTGTGGAACATGCAAACAACTATGATAAATTCGAGCCAAATATATCTACGGAAAACTCCTTCGAATCTCTGCCGCTAGATGAAGATATCGATATTTTGTCTCATACTTTGGAAAGAAATCCACAACTATTTAGAAGCTGTCCAAATCTTAGATCCAATCACTTTTATTTAATAGAAGAATTAGAAAATAAAGTATCTGCACTGACGAATAAATTAGAAATTGCTGAAAATGAAATAGCTAACCTTTTATCAGAAAACTGCTCTCTTAAAAAACAAATGTCTATGTATGGCACTCAAATTAATCAACTTAAAGATATTTGCAAATCGACGCCCAAAAGAACATCACAGAAGAAAAGGACTAAAGATTCTATACAAACTAAATTAGACTTCTCAGAGCAAATAATTAGTCCTAACGCACAATGCTCACAAGCTAAAGAAGACAATGCAATTCAGGAAATTAACAATGATATGACTGAAAGGATATTAATGGACTGCTCAAATAAACAACGACTTGTAAACGTCAAACGCGCAAGCCAATTAAAACGTAATTCAAAAAGAAATATCTACATAATTGGAGACGAAAAAGTAAGAGGTCTATCAGCACATCTAATACACACTAAGACTGGTAAATGGAATGACAATTACAACATCGAGGGTAAAGTCCAACCTTATGCTTCATCGAGCGAGATCCTACGAAATCCGGATGTTCTATCAAGCACCCTATCTGACAACGATATTATCATACTGTCAGTTGGTAAACATGATACAAATCCCTACATGTTGTTAACCAATCTATGTAGTACTCTGTGTAGTTTAAGCAATTGTACAGTGTTGTTGTTGAATGTTTCACAAAATAGATATCTTAATGTTAAAAAACTTAATCATGAACTAAGATTGTTTACCAAAAACTTTAAAAATTGTAGGTTTGTTGAAGTTAATGAGTTGGATGTCAACTACGAAAAGAAGCTCTCAGAGATAGATTTAATATCCTTTAAGCTTAATATAGAAATTGATTTTATGCAATACGAAAAAAGTTCCTCAAAATTAGGTTTAATTGATCGAAACTCACTTCATGACACTAGTAAGAAGAGCAATACATTTTTTCGTTCCTAACTCCCCCATTCATAGAACTTCAGTAATTACTGACAACTCAAAAGCAGATGGCCGACTTGGTGACGTGCAAATCTTACACCAAAATATAGCCGGTATCTGCAACAAACTAGCCATGTTAGAAGTAACTTTATCTGAATTAGTAGAAAACAATAAGGAGGCTGTTATATTATGTTTTAGTGAAACTTTTGTTAAACAAGGCTCGGAAGCTAACATTAAACTTGATCATTTTAAATTAGCTGCGGTATTTAGTCGAGATGAATGTAGAGGGGGGACTTGTATTCTGACTAATAAGATGTTTAACACCAAAACATTGAGTATTCTTTCAAATCTAGCTACGAAATTTTATTTTGAATGCTGTGGCGTAGAGATTATTGGTTTGAGCCTGATAGTTGTTAATGTTTATAGAATACCTGATCAGAGAAAGGCACAAATGAGTATCTTTCTTCATAAACTTGACATTTTGTTAAATTACTTGACAGACTAATACAAAAGAAAGAAAATAATAATTTGTGGTGATTGGAATATCGACATTTTAAAACATAGCTGTGCAGCGAAGGAACTTTTAAGCATACTTCATAACTATAATTTTGAAGCTCACATAAAATCACCAACTCGGGCGAAATCTTGCATTGATAGAATCGCCAGTAACGTTAAGAATGTTCAGGCAGAAATTCATCACCTCGGCCTGTCAGATCACGAAACAGCACAAACGATTACTATAAAAGCGAAAAAACACAAAACAATATCTTATTGGTCTGAATTGAAGCGTGACTACTGTTCGGATAATCTCGTTAAATTTTGCGAATGTATGTCGTCTCTTTCATTTTTGGAAACTCTTAACTCTGACTCTGTATCAGAAGCTTTTAATTCATTTTATGGAACATTTACTTTATTTTACGATCTGTGCTTTCCGGTAATTAAGGTTAAAGTTAATAATAAAACAGTCACACAAAACTGGATAACGAAAGGCATTAAAAAGTCTAGTCAAACGAAACGTCGGCTATATCAAAAATTCATAAGTAGTAAAACTAATAAAAAACACAATGAGAAAAACTATAAACTTTATACTCGTGTGTTTAAACGATGTGCACAGAAAGCACATAAAATTGTAATGACAGGGCGAATACAAAAGCACAAAAATAAATGTAAAGCTACTTGGAATGCTATTTCCTCAACTATAAGTACTAATGACCTATTTAAAAATGACATTGACGAATTAAATTTAAATAATGTGACATATAACAATCCATTAGACATCTGTAATTTATTTAATAACCATTTTATTTATTTGACATCCAATCAGCCAACTAATTCTAATAATGTTAAGCTAAATCAAAATAACAAAAATTTAAATACTATTTTCTTGAACCCTGTAGACACGATAGAAGTATATAAAATCATTATGTCCCTAAATCATAGCAAGACTAGTGGATATGACGGCATTGCCACGCTAGTTTTGAAAGCGTGTGCTACTTGGATATGTCATCCAATAGCGCATAATAATAAATTTATCGTTCTCGGAAGGTGTATTTCCTGAGCAGTTAAAAATGTCTATCGTGAAACCACTTTTTAAAACGGGAAACAAGTCAGACCCTAATAACTATCGTCCTATCACCATAGTACCTATTATGTCTATAATTTTTGAAAAAGCAATGCTTATCAGGTTCAATAATTTTCTCTATACACATAAAATATTATGCAAAGAGCAATTTGGTTTCCGTAAGGGTAGTTCAACTGCTCTTGCAATCTTTAACTTAATTAAACTTGTAACCGAAAGCATAAACAATGGCAATCCACCGGTGTGTCTCTTCTTAGATATGAGCAAGGCCTTTGATTTTGTGAATCATTCGAAGCTCTTAAACAAATTGGACTTCTACGGCATAAGAGGAAAAGCTCATGAATGGTTAGCTAGTTATCTAAGAAACAGGAAACAGTGTACCGAGATATCCAAAGTAGTAAAGAAAAATTACAAAATTTATACCAAAGAGATTTTTACTTCAATAGCAATAATAAATAAGTGTGGTGTGCCTCAGGGTAGCATTCTCGGTCCTTTACTTTTTTTGCTATATATAAATGATCTTCCGGAGGCCATTTTGCAGAAATGTATCCTATTTGCAGATGATATTACAGTTATTATAAAATGTCACGACAAAAAAGATTACAAATCAGTCACCGAAAAGACCCTATCAGATATAATAAGCTGGATGGAAAGTAATAATTTGAATATAAACATTAGTAAGACGAAATCAATACAATGTAACTCCTATAATACCAAACAATTACCTTTGGACATTAATTGCAAAGATGAAAAAGTATATCAAGTGGATGAATTAAAATTTTTAGGACTTATTGTAGATAAACATCTAAATTGGAAATGCCATGTGGAACATATTTGTCAGAAACTTGATAGGTTTGTGTTTGCGTTGAAAAAGTTAAGGCAAAATGTATCTGTAGAAGCTGCTCTTTCGGCTTATCACGGCTATGTGTCATCTGTCCTAAGCTATGGACTTATAATGTATGCAGGCGGTGGCTCGACCACTGCGTTGTGACTGACTCGGCTGTGCATTGTATAACAGATGTGTTCTTGAAATACGACGTTTATTGGTCTGACCATTTACCGCTAGTTATAACTTGTAATCTTGATATTGTTAGGCAGAAGACGATTGGGAAAAACACTTTTTGTAATAAAATACAATGGGGAGAGAGAAATGCAGACCAATGTATCGCCTATGAAAATATGTGTAATTCAAAATTAAAATATGTTGACTTATCTGTAGACTTACAAAATTGCTGTGGAAAATATTGTAGTGATCATAGTCATAAAGAGATAATTAATAATTTTTACAGTGATATTGTGAAAATTTTATGTTCGTGTGCTACTGCCACGTATGAAAGCTGTGGTGTTAAGCGAAAACCCCTGGCTGGTTGGAACAAGCATGTGAGCGAGGCGCACAGGAAGGCCAGGTTGGAATTCAATATATGGTGTTGGTACGGTCAACCGTCCACTGGTCCTATTTTTGACGCCATGATGATGGCACGTAAGAGCTTTAAGGGAAAGCTTAAGTGGTGCCAAAAACACCAGGAACAAATTAAGATGGATTTATTAGCCAAACACCATGCTAATTCAAATTTCAAAGGATTTTGGAAAGCTACTAATAAAATGAATCCTACGCCTGGCGTTCCTGTGAGCGTCGACGGGGTTTCCTGCCCTAGGGATATAGCTGAGGTGTTTAAAAAACAATTCTCCATTAAGTCGACACTGGGTCCACCGTGCGGGGTGTTCAGTGCTGGCCCTGAGCGTGCGGAGTTGTGCACTGTAATTCTTGCAAAGGAAATCAGGCACATATTGAAGAAGATGACAAGAGGCAAATCCCCTGGGCATGACGGACTCAGCATTGAGCACCTGCAGCATGCTGGATCCCACTTACCCCGGGTGCTGGCACTGTTATTTAATCTATGTCTGTGTCATTCACATCTTCCGCCTGAGCTAGTGCGAACTCTGGTGGTGCCGGTTGTCAAAAGCAAGACAGGAGACGTATCGGACAAGTCAAACTACAGGCCTATTTCGCTCGCCACCGTCATAGCCAAGGTGCTTGACAGCGTGCTTAACTCACATCTAAATAAGCATGTGCAGCTCTGTGATGCCCAGTTTGGATTCCGGCCTGGGCTGTCAACGGAGACTGCTATTGTTAGTTTGAAGCACGCTTTCAGGTATTACACGGATAGAGATACACCTGTTTATGCGGTTTTCCTTGACTTGTCCAGGGCCTTTGACCTTGTCCCATATGATCTTCTTTGGAAAAAGCTAGAAGAGACAGCGCTGCCGCCAGAGTTTGTATTACTCCTCAGGCACTGGTACCTGAATCAAGAGACCCGAGTGCGGTGGGCGGGAGAGCTGTCGGAGCCATGCCGGCCGGAGTGCGGGGTGAGGCAGGGGGGCCTGTCCTCGTCTTTGCTCTTCGGTCTTTATGTTAATGCCCTGATTGAGCGACTCAACAGCACACGTGTCGGCTGCTACGTTGATGGAATTTGTTTTAACAACATAAGCTACGCGGACGACATGGTGCTGCTGGCTCCCTCGATCGGTGTTCTCCGAAAGCTACTCAATGTGTGTGAGTCGTACGCTGCGACTCATGGGTTAATTTATAATACCTGTAAGACAGAATTCATGGTCTTCGGGTCTGGCACCAGGTGTCCCACTACTGTTCCTCCTCTCCTAATGAAAGGTCACCCGATTAACAGGGTATATAAATTTAAATATCTGGGCCATCTGGTTACTCATGACCTGAAAGATGACATGGATCTCGAGAGGGAGCGCAGAGCATTGTCAGTTAGGGCGAATATGCTGGCCCGCAGATTTTCTCGATGTGCAGATGCAATTAAAATAACCCTGTTTAAGGCATACTGCACAGCACTGTACTCGGGAGCCCTGTGGTTCACATATACCCAAAAGGCTTACAATGCTCTGCGTATCCAATACAATAACGCATTCAGGGTATTGTTGCGATTGCCGCGCTTTTGTAGTGCCTTGGCAATGTTCGCAGATGCACGCACTGACGGCTTTGATGCACTGTGGCGTAAGAAATCTGCCTCCCTACTCCGCAGGCTGCGTGGCAGTCCCAACACTATCCTGCAATCGATAGATAGCCCGCTAGTGTGGGCGCTTGCGAACCGGACCCGTTCTGTTTTAGTAATTAAGTACTAACATAGGTTAAGCTATTTTGTAACTAACACTATAGACCATTGTAGTCTGACTAATAAAAGATTATTATTATTATTATGTGGGGCAATTCGACCGATTCTGACAGAGTTTTCAAGCTTCAAAAACGTTGCATCCGGGTTATAAACAAAGCATGGTTCTTAGATAGTTGTAAACCTCTCTTTAAAAAATGTAACATTCTTCCACTACCCTGCATGTATATAAGAGATATCTGCGTTTTTACCAAGAATCACTCGCATTACTTTAAGCAACGTAGTGAGGTTCTACCAAGACAAAAAAGGGCTAAGTTTCGCAACTTATTGTATCAGCCACCAAGTCATAAAGATATTTATAAAAAAAATGTGTTTAATATGTGTATACTGATTTATAATGACATTCCAAATGATTTAAAATTGTTGCAGGGTAATCCATTTAAAAAAAAATTAACCGATTGGCTACAAGAGAGTTGTTTCTATAGCATTAAAGAATTTATGGAATTTAAAAATTAATGTTAGGTATGTACTATTGAATGAAAATGGATAATTGAGTTTAGAATAATTGTAATAAAATTAATTGCATGATAATAATTACATAAATAGACGTAAGTAAATAATTTGCACGCTTGCTTGCAGGCAGAATACAATGACTTTTAGGACATAAGATCTTTCCTTGAATTGGTATGTATTTTCTAGCAAATAAACATTTTTGATTTGATTTGATTTAAAATAGGCGACTCAGTTCGGTAGTTTCTCTACTACCAGCGGAGTTCGGCAGTTTTTTCGGCTTCTTCCCGTTCTTCCTAGCTCCCTACTTCGCCGGCGTCGGCGCCGTAGTGAGTTAGGCGTAGGGCGGGGGTAAGTTTCTAGAGCGTCGGCAACAGTGGGCGAGCCGCAGCCAGGCCCCGCCGCGCGCCGGGTCTTCCAGACAGTACCTCCTCACTCTCCCGCCGCGGCCGCGCGCCGCGTCTTCCAGACAGTACTTCCTCGCTCTCCCGCCGCGGCCGCGCGCGCCGCGTCTTCCAGACAGTACCTCCTCGCTCTCCCGCCGCGGCCGCGCGCCGCGTCTTCCAGACAGTACCTCCTCGCTCTCCCGCCGCGGCCGCGCGCCGCGTCTTCCAGACAGTACCTCCTCGCTCTCCCGCCGTGGCCGCGCGCCGCGTCTTCCAGACAGTGCCTCCTCGCTCTCCCGCCGCGGCCGCGCGCCGCGTCTTCCAGACAGTGCCTCCTCGCTCTCCCGCCGCAGCCGCGCGCCGCGTCTTCCAGACAGTGCCTCCTCGCTCTCCCGCCGCGGCCGCGCGCCGCGTCTTCCAGACAGTGCCTCCTCGCTCTCCCGCCGCAGCCGCGCGCCGCGTCTTCCAGACAGTGCCTCCTCGCTCTCCCGCCGCGGCCGCGCGCCGCGTCTTCCAGACAGTACCTCCTCGCTCTCCCGCCGCGGCCGCGCGCCGCGTCTTCCAGACAGTGCCTCCTCGCTCTCCCGCCGCGGCCGCGCGCCGCGTCTTCCAGACAGTACCTCCTCGCTCTCCCGCCGCGGCCGCGCGCCGCGTCTTCCAGACAGTACCTACTCGCTCTCCCGCCGCGGCCGCGCGCCGCGTCTTCCAGACAGTACCTCCTCGCTCTCCCGCCGCGGCCGCGCGCCGCGTCTTCCAGACAGTACCTACTCGCTCTCCCGCCGCGGCCGCGCGCCGCGTCTTCCAGACAGTACCTCCTCGCTCTCCCGCCGCGGCCGCGCGCCGCGTCTTCCAGACAGTACCTACTCGCTCTCCCGCCGCGGCCGCGCGCCGCGTCTTCCAGACAGTACCTCCTCGCTCTCCCGCCGCGGCCGCGCGCCGCGTCTTCCAGACAGTGCCTCCTCACTCTCCCGCCGCGGCCGCGCGCCGCGTCTTCCAGACAGTACCTCCTCGCTCTCCCGCCGCGGCCGCGCGCCGCGTCTTCCAGACAGTACCTACTCGCTCTCCCGCCGCGGCCGCGCGCCGCGTCTTCCAGACAGTACCTCCTCGCTCTCCCGCCGCGGCCGCGCGCCGCGTCTTCCAGACAGTACCTACTCGCTCTCCCGCCGCGGCCGCGCGCCGCGTCTCCCAGACAGTACCTCCTCGCTCTCCCGCCGCGGCCGCGCGCCGCGTCTTCCAGACAGTACCTACTCGCTCTCCCGCCGCGGCCGCGCGCCGCGTCTTCCAGACAGTACCTCCTCGCTCTCCCGCCGCGGCCGCGCGCCGCGTCTTCCAGACAGTGCCTCCTCGCTCTCCCGCCGCGGCCGCGCGCCGCGTCTTCCAGACAGTACCTCCTCGCTCTCCCGCCGCGGCCGCGCGCCACGTCTTCCAGACAGTACCTCCTCGCTCTCCCGCCGTGGCCGCGCGCCGCGTCTTCCAGACAGTACCTCCTCGCTCTCCCGCCGCGGCCGCGTGCCGCGTCTTCCAGACAGTAACTCCCCGCTCTCCCGCCGCGGCCGCGTGCCGCGTCTTCCAGACAGTACCTCCCCGCTCTCCCGCCGCGGCCGCGCGCAGCAGGGCGCACGTCGCGCTGGGCAGCCACAGCAGTGCTCGCCCTCGTCGCGGGCGCATTAGGTGACCCACTCACTTGAGTCAGCGACGAGCCGGACGGCGCATCACCGATGTTCGACAGCGACGTCGTCCGGTCCGACGCTGGACGGCTTCCTTCAACTGGAGGCCCGGCATCGCGGCCTAACGAGCCGCGCTTGCCGGGCTTCGGCTCGGCAGGCTCCTCGTGTACGCTCCGGTACCCGGCGGCGACTCGTGCACACTCAAGGGAAAATCACTAAAAAGTTTTTGCGGTCCGCGTGGGAATACCTACCGAATCACCCCATCACGTATACTATACATACAGGCCGCGCGGCTCGCGACTCGCCTGGCTCGAGCGGCTCGCTCTCTATGCATACAGCGAATCTGCGAGGGTAATTGGTATCTATATCTTAACGTGATTAAACAAAAGAAAAGATTGAGAAATGTTTCTGTTTCCGTCAGCAAGTACCCCGACGTGCTGCGGCGCCTGCCCGCGCTGCTGAAGCCGTCGGTGTCGAGCTGCGTGCTGGACTGCGAGGCCGTCGCCTACGACACGCACACCAAGCAGATCCTGCCCTTCCAGGTATAGACAACACATTGTTTATGATATTATATAATAATAGGAAGCAGACTTCCCACCATGAGCCAAGTCCAGTCAACTTACAAACTTTGCAACGTTTGTATATTAATAAATTTAGACTTGCTTTGCTTGATTATGAATAGTACGTTTATTTATTTACATATAATTAGGATCAATAAGACATAGGGTGGGTAAAAATTAGGAGAAGCCGACAGATATTTTACTATTAAAAAAAAACAGCCAAGTGAGTGATTTACTGATTTTCTGTGTTGTTCATAGTAACACCATTATTATAATTATTTTGATTAGAAAATCTTTGAAATGCGAAGAGTTCTACATATTTCAAGCATCATTACGTAATTGTCGTAAGCGTCTATATTAATGAATGCTCGTAACCACACCGCTTAGCCTATACCTTTCACCATAATATTTCAATCAAAAGCCGCTAGGTGGCCCCCAAATATTGATTTGTTGTTCAATTGCCGTACGCATAGTTCTATGAATTTTAAAATTGCCTCCCAACCTTATATAAAATCATAACTTCCTATATAACTAACAAAATTATTAAACACACTGAACAGTACAATATCCTAACTGAAGAACAAAAAGGATGTAGGCGCGGTCATATTGTAATGGTTGGGGTGTAAAGAGCAATTAATTATTGATTCCACCATTTTAATACGTTCAGAGATCTAGAAAGAACTTATTCATAGCATACATAGATTACAAGAAGGCATTTGATAGCGTTCCGCACTCATGGTTGATCGAAGTATTAAACATAAATAAAATCAATCCATTAATTATACATTTTCTGAAAAGTACAATGGGATCCTGGAGAACGAAACTAAAATTACAAACTAAAACAACAAAATTATCCGTAGACGAAATAGCGATTAAAAAAGGTATTTTCCAAGGGGACTCATTAAGCCCTCTATGGTTTTGTCTAGCCCTGAATCCTCTATTAGCATTAATCGAATCCAAATTAGGCTTTGATATTAAGAACGGCAGGTCGATATTGCACCAAATTACACATTTACTATACATGGATGATTTAAAACTATACGCTGATAAAAATAAAGATGTAAACGATTAATTAAATATCACAACAATATTTTCAAAAGACATAAGAATGGATTTTCGACTAGACAAATGCCGTAAACGAAATATAGAGAATGGTAAGATTATAGAAGGAAACTACTCTACAGACACTGAAGAAGTGATAGAAGCGATGAAAGACGAAGAACTGTATAAATATTTAGTTTACAATCAAGCACGATTGTTAGAACATAGGAATATTAAGGATAAACTAAAAACAGAGTACAATAGTAGAATACATTCGTTATGCAAAATGCACCTATCTAGTAAAAAAAAATTCAAATTTATAAATACGTTCGCGATTCCTATACTTACTTATTCTTTCGGTGTAATAAAATGGTCTAACCCAGAATTACATGCTCTTGAAGTTAAAACAAGAACCACACTAACACAACATAGATATCATCATCCCAAGTCAGCAATAGAAAGAGTTAAAATGTCCAGAAAAGAAGGTGGCAGAGAACTAATCGAAATAACACATCTTCATAAAAGACAAGTCATAAACTTAAAACAATTCTTCATACGGAAAAAAAACACCAGTCAATTACACAAAACAATTATAGAGATAGATAAACAGTATACACCACTGAACCTTAGCGATGATAGCAATATTGAGACAGTAGATAAAGCGAGATATAGAGAAGAGATACACAGGAAGTGGAGGCAAAAAGAACTACATGGAAGACATCCAAACGATTTACACCAAACATACATAGATAAAGAGGCTTCTAACAAATGGCTACCGTTAAGTGAGCTGTTTCCTGAAACTGAAGGGAAACTTTAAACTGAAACTTTATGTTAGCCATTCAAGTTCAAGTCATAAACACAAAAAATTATATAAAATACATAATAAGAGATAGTACAGTAAGAAATGATTTCTGCAGAAAATGTCACAGCAAACCTGAAACAATACAACATATCACAGGAGCTTGTATCACACTAACCCAAAACGACTATACGCTTAGACATAACCAACTTGTTAATATCGTACACCAAACTCGCAACTAAACTTAAACTCATGCAAGATACCATACTACAAGAACACGCCTAGACCTGTTCTAGGAAACCAATTCTACAGAATATATTATGATCGCACTATAATTACAGACCACACCATATATAACAACAGACCTGATATAACACTTGTTGATAAAGTAAGCAAACATACATTTATAATAGATATAGTGGTCCCAAATACTAATAACATACAAAAAACTATCACAGAAATAATCAGGAAGTATACAGAATTACAAAAGGAAATTACCAGAGTTTGGTAAATGAATAGAGTCACTATAGTCCCAATAGTAATATCGACAACAGGAGTTATTCCGAAACAAATATTCAATAGTTTGAATGCACTCGATCTATCCAAATACACTTACCTCACATTACAAAAAGCTGCCATTATAGATATGCCATTCCGCATAGTAAGATTTTTACAACTAGACTTAGATAATAATTTCACTGCAGTACAGAGCAATTTACCTTCCCAGACTAATAACTAGAATCTCACCTTGGTTCATACCCGTGATTTGAAGATTCTGAAAATACCAGGAACTAACCTGAGAAAAATAACTTTGTAAACCAAAATAATAATAACCCCACCGCCGTATCTCTACGTTGACGTCGTGGTGGGGCTTGCGCGCTCCGAACTGTCTGTGCCGGTAGAGTTTACTTTGCCGGAACAGGTCTAAGGTGAGGACCCAGACCAAGAGAGATACAGAAACCCGCAGGGCAGCATGTGGCGAGCTGTTGGGCAGTAGCGACCCCACGGACCCTATCTCCCGGGAGATGTCTTGTTCCTCACCTCTGGCTTGCCTTTATTGGCCGGCTGGAGTGAACACTGACGAGGAACTGAACTCCCACCTCATTCTTGCCTTCATTGGCCGGCTTGAGTGGAGACTCGCAAGAGCAAACGTGCTCGGAGGAAGGAAGTATTCCAGTAAAGTGCTCGTAGGGATCTTGACCATCTTCCGGGGTCTGGGATTGTTCTGAAAGCCGTGGATTACCTCTCCACTCCTCTTAAGCACCTCAGGACTCAGGAAGTGTTGTTCCCTTGTCGCTACGTCACTATGTGCTAGCGACTGTTTTCGGGGGCCCATTATTGAGTGTGCAAGTCACCCCCTGCCATTTTATCCCTGTATATATAAAACATTGATCAGGCAGGGGCCATAGTTCTTCCATAGTTCCAGGTTACCAGTCCACTTTAGCCACCCAAACACATAATCCATTATCTTTGTTTCCCAATCCTGCAATAGTCCTACTCCAACCGGGGATTGTCCTTGGCTGCACTTGTATAGTGCGAACAGGGATAATCGTCGGTTGGTAAATTCATTCATTTTAAAAGGGTCTAACAGGCCTCTGCGAGTTGGCTTCGGCCCCTCGTACGCCTTCCAAAAGACCGGGACCCCATGGCCCCGAGATATGTAAACAGATATAAAATAATAATAATAATAACCCCACCGCCGTATCTCTACGTTGACGTCGTGGTGGGGCTTGCGTGCTCCGAATTCTGGGTTTGTGCCGGTAGAGTTTATTTTGGCGAAACGGGTCTAGGGTGAGGAGCCAGACCAAGAGAGATACAAAAACCCGCAGGGCAGCATGTGGCGAGCTGTTCGGCAGTAGCGACCCCACGGACCCTATCTCCCGGGAGATGTCTTGTTCCTCACCTCTGGCTTGCCTTTATTGGCCGGCTAGAGTGAACACTGACGAGGAACAGAGCTCCCACCTCATTCTTACCTTTATTGCCCAAGTAACACAACTGGGTGGTAAAATTGCTCCATATCATATCTGTTTGTAACCTTGGGTGAAATATATAGGCATGAATAAGTTCTATATAGGTGGAGAGAACCCTTATGCAACCATTATAGAACCACGGGGAGAAAAATTGCAGCTTAATTTTGGTTCCAAATGAAATCCATAGGAGTTCTCACGATCACCTTAAGTGGCAATTAGAACTAGGGGTGTAAGTTGTGCGCAGTGAACGGTTGATTGATTGATATGACGTTTCAATTCATTCATTGAGTGACAAATGAAACGCAAAGTTCTTTTTAGGCTTTTGAGGCTGTGAATAGCCATTTCATTTTGGATTACATCTATTTGCTGAGTATTAAAACTTCACGTGTACTGATATAAGGTAGGCATTGATTTACAGCACAAAATCCTTGCGAATGTTTTGTTACTGTGAAAGTATAGTATGGTTTCTTTGTAAATTTCGAAGCGCCTTCGATTTGATAAAGAACAATTAAATAAAGTGTGCTAAATCAATTGGCTAAATAATAGTATAAAAAAATAAAACTGTTAAAAACCTAATGTAATGGTTTTAGACTAAGTATAATATCAAAGTACATCAGTTACAATTAACAATACTCAGTGATTACGTCAGTGTGATAAAACACTTTCAAAACAAAATATTTTCAAGGACAACCATTTTCTAAACATGGCGATGTTTATGGCATCTCATAGTTTTTTTTTCATTTATTTGTTTCCTATTTGGAACTGTGAGGTCTAAAAATCACTTATTTGTATGTTGCTAGTGGCTGACCAGTGGATGCTACTACCAGCAGTAATAATTTGCTCTATTGTAGATCTCCCAGTGTAGACTTAAAGTACGTACAACCTGCCGATGATAACTACCACATCGCTTAATTTTTTTCCATTTCACGGAATTCATGTTTGATGAAGTAGTTTAAACTATGAACTTTATAACAACAGAAACAAAAAATTCTATCAGCAGTGTGACGCGCAGGATGGTCTGACTTAAGTAATAATAGGTCCCAATTATGTATTTTGGGAACTGTTACATCGTTAGTGGAGTCAAATACGTGGAAATAGCTGCTGTTGGTTTTCAAGAACCCACTATTGAAATTTATCTGTGCGTTGGAGTGGCATATTAGAGTACAATAGGCCTGAAAGATGCAATCACGTTAGGTTCCAAAAAGGTTGCAAAATGATCCTTTGATGAATGATCCTTTTTTGAGCTAAAGGGATCGTTTTACTCTGTTATACTACTCGTTTGGAAATAGAAGTGCCAAATATCTAATAATAATAATCTAATAATAAGGGTATTTATCAGGGAGATTCTCTGAGTCCTTTATGGTTTTGTCTCGCTCTGAATCCTCTGTCCGATCTACTACATCGCAGCCAAGCCGGATATACTCTTAAACATACCACAGATGAAACTATTATTTCACATCTTATTTATATGGACGACATTAAACTGTATTCAAAGTCTGAAAAAGACATGAAAAAATTAATAGATATCACGACAGAATTTAGTAAAGACATGAACATGCAATTTGGTTTAGATAAATGCAAAACAGTACATATAATAAGAGGTAAAATAAAACCGGGTGACTATCCTATTAACAATACAGACACAATCACAGCAATGGAACCAACGGATTTATATAAATATTTAGGGTACAAACAACTCAAAGGACTAGATCATTTAGCAATTAAATACACATTAAACTCAGAATTCAAAAGAAGAGTGGTCGCAGTATGTAAAACCCAACTCTCCGGAAAACATTTAATTAAAGCGTTGAACACATACGCAATCCCTATACTAACATATTCATTTGGAGTGATCAAATGGTCCAAAACTGACATACAACAAATAGAGAGAACAACACGCACCACACTCACTAAACACAATAACCTACACCCTAAATCTGCAATAGAAAGACTGACCATCAAACGGCAATACGGAGGGAGAGGCCTTATAGACGTCCATCATCTTTGGCGGAAGCAGATAGCCAAACTAAGAACATTCTTTCACTCTAAATCACACACAAGCAAAATTCATAAAGCCGTAGTTATGAACGACATCAGCTACACTCCACTTAACCTACACGAACAAATAGATACACAACACACTAGCAATGAAGACCCACATAAGCAAAAGTTAGAAGACTGGAAAAAGAAAGTGTTGCATGGACGACACCCCCATGACCTAGAACAATCTCATGTAGATACAATAGCATCAAATAAATGGCTTAAAATCGGTAACTTATTTCCGGAAACCGAGGGTTTTATTATTGCAATACAGGATCAAATCATAAATACTAAAAACTACAGGAAATTCATTATAAAAGACCCCACAATAACAAACGATAAATGTCGCAAATGTCACAGCCAACCAGAGACCATTCAACATATAACAGGGGCATGCACAACACTCACACAAACAGACTATACACACAGACACAATCAGGTAGCAAATGTCATCCATCAAAAACTAGCACTCAAATATAAACTCATACTAGATACAAACACTCCCTATTACAAGTACATGCCACAAACAGTTCTAGAAAATACCACACACAAACTCTACTACGATCGCGCCATACTAACCGACAGGACCGTTCACTATAATAGACCAGATATAACTCTTCAAGATAAAGTTAATAAAGTCACATACCTCATAGATATTGCAGTCATATACACATAATTTACAAAAAACAATAGGTGAGAAAATTAGTAAATATGCTAAATTGAAAGACGAAGTGACCAGAATTTGGAGGCAGGATAAAGTATATGTATTACCCATTGTGATCTCCACGACGGGTGTTATACCCAATCACCTCCACCACAGCCTTAAACTAATAGACCTAAAAGACTCAATTTACATAACACTCCAAAAAGCCGCAATTTTAAACACCTGCAGAATAGTAAGAAAGTTCATGCAAATTGAGGAAAATGAAATCACTCCTCTTAACATTAAAGCTTCGTAAAAAAAAAAAAAAAAAAAACATCCTCACCACACACACACACGCTACATTGACTTGGCTTGAGCCCGTTAATGTAGCTTAAACTAGCCAAAGAGCTAAGAAACAAAATTTGTTTACCAAAAATAATAATAATATAGTAAATTTTGAATGATCCTTTTTTGACCTAAAGGGATCATTTTACTCTGTTATACTACTCGTTTGGAAATAGAAGTGCCAAATAAGGGTATGTTACAGCTTAAATGGAACAGTTGCTAACAAGAGATTTAAAGGCCTCATATACCACTGTTGCTTTTAAATTGGTATCAATTAAAACCCGTTTACAACTTTAAGTAACAAAATCCCCTCTCTGCAACCATAAGAAATAAAGTATTAACAAAATACACTCTTATGCAACTACGAGTGATAAGAGGTACTCATATACAAATATGAGCAGTGTTTGAAGCTATAAGTTTTATCAAATACTGTTATACAACTCATTTACAACTTAAAGCTATAAGATAAGTTGCAAAATTCACTAATGTGCTACTTGGGTGGCTTGAATGGAGATTCGCAAGAGCATATGTGCTCGGAGGAAGGAAGTATTCCAGTAAGTTGCTGGTAGGGATCTTGACCTTACTTACGGGATTGTCCTGATCCGTGGAATACCTCTCCACTCCTCTTAAGCACCTCAGGCCATGTTGCCCCCTTGTCGCTACGACACTTTGTGCTAGCGACCGTTTTCGGGGGCCCATTATTGAGTGTGCAAGTCAACCCCTGCCATTTTATCCGTGTATATATAAAATATTGATCAGGCAGGGGCCATAGTCCTTCCGTAGTTCCAGGTTACCAGTCCACTTTAGCCACCCGAACCCATAGTTCAATATCATTGTTTTATTTCCATATCCTGCAATAGTATAACACCAACCGGGGGTTGTCCTTGGGTGCCCTTGGATAGTGCGTACAGGGATAATAATAATAATCGTTTATTGGGAACAAAAAAAAAAAACATATACATACAAAGACAAACAATGTTAAACGATGATAGCTGCAAAAGTTAAAAAACTGTGGCGCAGCTACCAACGCCCGACTCCTAGTGAGAGGGTAGGTTGTTCCTTGACTAATACATAACAAAGGTATTTAAACTAGAACATAAGAAGATATAATAAAAAGATAAAAAATAAATTATATAAAAATACATTTGAGATTATGTGCCGTGTGTATGAGTACCTGATGTAGAGTAAAGGAGTGATGGTGTGATGTGTGGCGTGTGTGTGGCGTGTGTGTGTGTGTGTGTGTGTGTGTGTGTGTGTGTGTGTGTGTGTGTGTGTGTGTGTGTGTGTGGGTGGGTGTGTGAGTGTCAGTGTGTGTGTTTGTGTATTTCCCAAGGGGTTAAATTTCCACAAGTTTTTCTGTAGCATCATAAGTTAGTGATTTTAATAAAATCGCCAGTTTTTTCTTGCATTCATTACTGGTAACAGAATATATGTAGATATTTTTATTGATTCTGTTGTATATTTTTGAGCTCATGTAGGTAAATTGGCGACGTGCAGCTAAGGTTGTACGAGGCTTCACCTCACAAACTCGATCGGAACGGCGTCTACTACTACATCGACCTGGTTCATAAATCAGTTGGGCATGCTTACGGAGCACCACTTGAGAAATGAACAACTGTCTGACCGTTAGTACCTGGCAAAGAGAGAAAAGTGATGACGTAGGAAACCGGATTGGTTTTCTCGAAAGAACCTTCAAAACTGCTCTCTGTGCTGTTTCAATCCGCAACATTGTTGTTTTATGCGCACCACCCCAGACCGTCAGGCAATAACCAAACACTGACTGAGCAAGAGCATAATAAATGCCAATTAAGGTCTTAAAATCCGCTGAGCCTCTAAGTTTTTTAAAAATAAACAAGAGCTTTCTCAAGCGTGCCACGACAGAGCCAACTTGTTGATGCCATTTAAGGTAACAGTCGACTACAACACCGAGATATTTAATAGTCTGCGTGCCTTCTAGTTGAGGGCAGTCACAGTTTGAGGCATACAAGAGTGAGCGTGAACGGCAATAGGTGTTGGGGGTTGACCTGACTTATTTAAGGAAAAACAGATGAACTTAGTTTTATTGACATTCAGAGTAAGAAAATTTGTGGCTAGCCATTTCATCACAGTACCAAGGGCTAGTTCAGCGTTTTTACGAGTTTCACTCCAATCGCGGCCATGAATTATTAGAGCCGTATCGTCCGCGTAGGTTACTATTTTACAGTTAGGGATAATCGTCGGTTGGTGCCCCATTTCATTAAAAATGTCTAACGGGCCTCTACGAGTTGCTTCGGCCTCTCGCACGCCTTCCAAAGGTCCGGGACCCCAGGGCCCCGAGAAAGTTGAAAGACATTTAAAATAATAAATAATAATAATCAATTTATTTAATTCAATGTCGATTGAAAATAATAATCAATCACTATAATTTCAAAACAATAACAAATTGAGTCGCGTCGCGTTCAAGACAAGGCAAAGGTCATGACAAATGCCCATGTAACACCCACTCTCATGAATATCGGCGACGCTATACTCAAAGTTGTGGATGAGTATTTTTACCTAGGACACACTGTCCAGTTAGGTAAGCCCAACTTCGAGAAAGAGGTCAATCGTCGGATTCATCTCGGCTGGGCAGTTCTAGCTACGAATATCTTCTCGTCCCACATACCGCAGTGTATCTCGTCGACCAGTGCATGTTGCCAGTGATGACCTACGGCACTGAAACGTAGTCGCTCACAAGGGGCCTCATTAGAAGGCTAAAAGTCAAAATTAGCTGTTCCCTACATTTGACGAGCTATGCAAACATAAATGTAGGGAACAGCTGATTTTTTTTCGCGATTTTTAGTTTGGTCTCATAGTGAAAGTTGTTCATAATGATGAGTATAATGACTTCTTAAGAGATTTCGTGTATGTAACTTTATATGTATATTTTTTTTAATTATTAGAATTTTATTAGATATAATTAAGTAATTATTTTATTATAATTGCCGCGAATTTAATAATGATCAACATACAACGAAACAGCGCTGCAATTTGCAAAACACGTAAGAAAGGACCATGCAAAAAATCGTCCCATACCACCAACAGATTTCAAACGTATCTCAATTAATTCATCTTGGCAGCATGGTCATTTTTATTATGACGACATCACCGTAAGTCATGGGGATATCGCGCAAAAAAATAACTATAAAAAAACGATTGATAGTGAACAGCCGTGAGACCCACAGAAAAAAAACGGTCTTATCTTCCCGCACCCTCCCCCTTGCTCTGCTAACTCCCTGTACGCGCGCACCTCAGTCGTGGCTAGTACGTTCTCTGTTGGCATAAATATGTATGTACATGAACAATAAAAAAAAAAGAGATTAATACTAACCCAAAATGTAGTTATTTTATAAATATATATATATACTTATACAGGTTATTCAAACCTAAAATGTTTAGTTGAATTTTTTTTTGTTAATGACCCCATTTATTTACGGACTAAAAATTATTTGTGTTTTTATGAGACTTCATAATAATATTGAAACAAGTCCCATGTCTGTTGGTGGGTTGGGACAGCGCCCATACAACCTATTGCATGGTCCTTTTGAATTTCGCCTTGCCGTGCCGCCTTGACAATGACGGTTGTTTAAAAATCTGCATCCGCAACATCCCTGGTCGGGAGGCCTCTCGCAGGTGGGGCGGGGGCAGAGTGAAGGCCTCTCGCAGGTGGGGTGGGGGCCGAGTGAAGGCCTCTCGTAGGAGGGGCGGGGGCCGAGTGAAGGCCTCTCGCAGGTGGGGCGGGGGCTTAGTGAAGGCCTCTCGCAGGTGGGGCGGGGGCCGAGTGAAGGCCTCTCGCAGGTGGGGCGGGGGCCGAGTGAAGGCCTCTCGCTGGTGGGGCGGGGGCCGAGTGAAGGCCTTTCGCATATGGGGCGGGGGCCGAGTGAGACTTACACACATGTTGCCAACAGATCCTGTCGACCCGCAAGCGCAAGGACGCCGCCGAGGCCGACATCAAGGTGCAGGTGTGCGTGTTCGTGTTCGACCTGCTGTACCTCAACGGCCGCCCGCTCGTGCGCGCGCCGCTGGCCGAGCGCCGCGCCGCGCTGCGCGAGCACTTCAACGAGAAGCAAGGTGAGCGGCCCACACGACTACTCTCACGATACGCTTTCATACGACTCTCGTTCGGCTCTCGGCGCTCAGCAGTGCGTTGAAAACTCAGTGCGCGACATGATCGTCGCGTTAAAAAACTGCCCGTGCGAACGAGGGCTAAAGGCAAAACCTGATTTACACGAGAAGAGCCTCTCGTCGCACAGCGATTCGATTAGAACATGCTAGCAAAACAAAATTATTTATTGGGGTATTTTGCTTTCTTATGATGCTCTAATGCAGTTTCAGCACAAAACACCCAAATAAAAGAAGGCGAACGCGTAACAAAAAAAACAACAAATGGCAATAAATATTTCGTATATTGCGACAGGTAGAAAAATAACAATCCTTATAATATTAACAACAGTCATAAAATACTCAACGATTAATAACCTAGCTACTAATTACACAAAGGCACATAATGGGACATCATTTAGTGCTATGACCGGAACTTCCATCGCACCCCCACTTGCTTATAGGGGATAATGATGAGACAGGAACTAAAGATTAAAAATAAAAATCTACTGATGGACGCCCAGGAATCGAAACCTTTCTTAATGATGATGGTGCCGGGTGGTGGACGGATACTTTGAATGTAAAATACCCAGCTAACCACCAGTGGCGAAAGGTCCATAGAACAAACGATTCCTACCGGCTTCCCTTTGGAGGTTCGCATCAGCAAGTCTACCGCTATTGAACAATGGCACAGGCAATAGCGTCTACTATTGCCAAAAAATATAGTTATAGGGTATTTAATTCACCATAACATTCAAACAACAAAAACGCTTATGCGGCTTTGAATTAGCAAACAACAAAAATATCCTAAAAAAACCCGGCGCCAAAACGTCAGAATCGGGAACTAAACATTCATACAATAGTCCCGTAATCCCGTCATGAGGTCACGTGGCACCTTTGTGGTTGATAAGGACGATAGCAAGCCGGTGTTTATCGGGTTACGGTAGAGACCAGGTGATAAATTTCAGGAAATTCAACAGTGACTTTCGTCCAGCTAGCATGTTCTAATCGAATCGTTGTGCGTCGGTCGAAAAGGCGAGATCATCATGTTGTACGAAGGAGGATCCACCTATAATTTAAGTATAATTTTCGATTTATAATTCTAGACTCGTGGAGGATTGTGGAGGTCACTCCGTATAATTCTTTGTCGTACCATGCACAATGAAGGGTTCCGTAGTTGGGATGAATTTATAAAACAAACTTAACATTGTAGTTGAAAAACTTGTTCTCCGATACAGAATGTATGGGAAAACATGTTTTTACAACTGCAAATTTAAGTTGGTCGATTATTACTCGGTAACTTGTGGAGCCTACGTAGCGGTAATATTTTTCCTTTTAATTTCATTATATATACTACTGCCGTGGTTTTTTTACATATCCAAACCCAACCATTTAGCTGGCAGGAGGAGGGGGGGCACTTTTTCGGCGTCGTTTATATGTATATCCATACCAAATTACAGCTTTCTAGTACCAACGGTCTCTGAGCTAAGCCGCGGACAGACGGACACACGGACATGGCGAAACTATAAGGGTTCCTTGTTGACTACGGAACCCTAAAAAGACGAAATCTAACCTCAAGATACCAAACTATGACTATATTCCCAATCCCTTAAATCTCTTGAAATGATTCACACAAAAATGACAATATTACACGTGAATTTTAAAATTATCCCCTAATTTACCCACTTGAGGGATGATTTTAGCATAAAAGACCAGGAATCGGCTCGAATTGTATGTAGTGTCCGACAGACATTCTATAATAATGATAATTCATATTAAAAAATAGGAAGAATTATACAATATAAATAAAATCTGTGGAAGCACACCGTTGAAAAGTAGTTTTAAATCGTTATTCAATTTAACAACACATTTCATAGCTACATTTTCAATTAGAAATGTTACCAATACCAAAATATAATAATATCGATACCAAATTGCACTTGCAAATCGATTACTATAATATCAATATGAAGATAGGTACGTCAATTTATTACTTACATAAATCGTAACTCGTAATTATATTAATAAATAGCGTTTAGTTATATTTTTTAATAAGTTTATTATATTTTATAGTAATGTAATAATAAAAATAAATTGTAATTCAATTATCGATATCGTTTAGCATAGTTGATTCCTATGTAATTATAGTGCTGGCAACTCTTGATGTAAAACTCTATCCGGCATTCGTCAATGTCAAAAAGTTTGACTTCTCCCGCGTCATATCACGAGCAACGAAGTATTTTCGTATTTTTGTGAGTTGTGTGTTGTTTATTACTGTGTTTCTGGACCCCGATTTTTCATCATTTACGACTACCTTGGCTGTTGAAACTGAGGATAATGGTGCTTAAAGTCATTATTTTAATTAATCATTTAATAGTTTTTTTCATGATAACGTTCAAATCAGAAGTATCAAGTGGTCAACTTTAAAAAACTATATTAACTTTTTTTGGTGTGCTTCAAACAGAAAACTAATTATACTATCAAAGTATATATGTATTTTCCTTTTTTATGAAATATAGTTCATCTTTGTCGGTTCTGGCCGAGTCTTGTGGGAGACCCTGGCATTCTCCTTTGAACTGTTATAGCCCTAACTTAAGAAATGAGAGGTTCCCCATAAAAACTTTTATCCCCTATATCCTCCATAGTGTTATTTTTGAGACAAAAAGTAGACCAAATTTTATCGGAATCCGTTCAGGGGCTTAGGCGATAAAAAGGTAACATACAGACATACAGAGTTACTTTCGAATTTATATTATTAGTATGGATAAGTAGTGCTTCATTTTTTATTCTTTTTACCTATTGTGGTTTACTTAGTAATTTATTCTAGGAGCATCGTCTTCACAAATTAATATAATTAATGTAAACAAAATATTGTACAACATTTTAAAAGAGTAACGGTGGAGTTCCTTTCCCATTCTTTTCCATACGAAACTACCACTTGGAAGGGGCGACTAGAATCAATTCTATTTTCTTGTTAATTTGGACGTTCAAAAGTTCCTTTTGAAATAATGAATGGACTTTGACTTGAGGATGTTGACGTGATACTCGAAGGTGGAAGTCGCCAGCCAGTAAGAATCTTATAATATTGGACTTGATTATTGGTAACGGTGATTGCAACGTTTCTAGAGCCACAGACTATTTACTACGGCTTGATAGCCACCATCCTCCACTTAATGTTTTTATATCTCTGAGTGTGCCATACGATTCGATGGCCCGCAAGATGTTTAAAAATATAATTATTACAAGGCAAATTATGATACCATAAATGGGGATTTGAAAGAGATTAATTGGGAAGAAGTTTTAGTTAACCAAACCATTAACGATACATTGAGCACATTTTATAACATTATTTTCTGCATTATTAGAAGACACGTTCCATTGACGTATTTTTCCGGAGATTTTTAAAATTTCCGGTTTGGTTCTCAAAATCACTTATTATAAAAAATGGCAGGTAAAATGGAAGATGTATCAAAACATTTGGGACTACGAGCAGTTTTCCATTTACCGCTCTAGATTCCAAGTTGAGTGCAAAAACTGTTACAGAAAGTATGTTGCCTCTGTAGAAGATGGTATCCGGACTAATGTTAAGCATTTTTGCCACGTTCATTTCTTCCCGCAAATCTTCCACAAGCTTCCCTTCTATCATGCATTATAGAAACCATTCAGCCAATAACCCTGAAGATATCTCTAATCTGTTCTCAAGCTTTTTTAACTCGGTTTACGAGCCTTCCACTTCAATTGACAGTATTTCATCGCAGTGCGGAGATTACTCTGAAACCTGTTCTCTCCTTAGTAGCATTCAGTTTACTGCCGATGAAATATTAAGTGCGCTAAAAGCATTAGATCCATCGTAAAGGCCCGGGACCAGATGGTCTACCAGTTGTGTTCCTTAAACAGACCACCGTTAATCTGTGTGTGCCATTTCATCACACAAATTATTTTTAATTTATCCATTTCACAAGGGGAATTTCCCCAAGCATGCAAATGTAACTCCTGTTCACAAGTCGGGACCTAAACAGGATATCGAGAATTATCGTCCTATATTGATATTATCGGTTTTGTTAAAGCTTTTTGAGAGACTGGTGCATAATAAAGTATATTCTTTACTACATAATAACATAATTCCACAACAACATGGATTCGTCAAAAAAAGGTCAACTACAACTAACCTGACAACTTTTGTTGACTATTTATTTAATAGTATGGACTCTCGTATTCAAGTTGATTCTATATATACGGATTTCCAAAAGACTTGACAAAGTGGACAATTAATTGCTCTTGAATGTTTGATATTATTTGCATAACCGAACACTGGTTGAAAGATTATAAAACACTAATTAATTTTGAAAACTATAGGGTGGGCAGTTGTTATACACATAAGGGATAATCACAAGATCATGTTATTCGCAGATGATACTTCCCTCATTTTTAAAATAAAACGTCAGTTAGTCAACTTTGAACAAGTTAACGATGCACTCTCTAAAGTGGTGCATTGGTTTAATGTAAATAATCTTCTCCTGAATGAGAAAAAGACTAAACTCATTAAATTTTCAACGCCAAATGTCAGGCAGCTATCTACCAATGTTAAAGTTAATGGAATAGAGTTGGACCCCGTTGAGTCGACAGTTTTTCTTGGAATAACCATTGACGGTAAATTAAAATGGGGCCCACACATAGAAAAATTGTCAGGAAGGCTTAGTTCGGCCACCTACGCCGTTAAAAAAATTAGACAGATAACTGACGTAGATACAGTCAGAATTGTTTATTTTAGTTATTTCATAGTCTTCTGTCTTATGGGATTCTTCTCTGGGGAGCCTGTGCGGACATTAATGCTATCTTTGTTTTACAGAAAAGGGCTATTCGAGCCATTTAGAACCTAGGTCCGAGAGATTCCCTTCGAAAAAATTCAAAGAAATAGATATTCTGACTGTAGCCTCACAATATATATTTGAAAACCTATTGTATGTACACAAAAATATATCAAATTTTAAGAAAATGTCCGATATCCATAGTTTTAATACCAGGAATAAACACAATCTTGCTGTACATCGCACTCGTCTCCACAGAGTAGGCAACTCGTTCATGGGTCAATGTATACGCTTTTATAACAAACTTCCCATTGACATTCGAAATTTACCCATTAAACGATTTAAAAGCTGTATTAAAACCAAACTTTGTAGAAAAGGGTACTATAAAATTTCAGATTATTTAGAAGACAAAAAAGCATGGGATTGAGCTGCTCGCTCTGCTAAGCATTGTAACATTTTGAATAATATGGAAAATCATCAAAGTATATCTACCAGTTTTATTTACAAATTGACATTATTGAATATTCTATACAAAATGACATGATTACTTTGTAAAGTATTTTATTATTGTGCATGTGAGGACTATGTGAATTTTTATTTTTTTTCGTTCTCAGTTAATTTTATCGATGGTCTGGCAATTTGAGAATTTTATGCGACCTACCCAAATGTCCTTTCTTTGGTATTGTTCGTCGAGTCGTTGAGCTCGTTAAGTTCTGAGTTGAGCTCCACCATTACTGACAAATGCTTGCACTGACTGGACAGGTCCACTCAAATCTGTGTGGTTCTTTCCTCAAAAGACCATTTCAGACTCGAATTTACATGGTCCTCATATGGCTTGACCAAGATTATGTCTGGACTTTAAAAGAGACTGTGACCTCTGAGTTTGTTTCGGCCTTTCTTCTCAGAGTAGTCAGATAGGAAACGCCGACCTCATCTAGCTTATTTTTAATATTTTTTAATATGACGTGTAAAAGTGATTCCATTATCCTATTTACAGAATAAACAAATTCATTTCATTTCATATAACCGAAAATCCATGCTGCGTAGAGGTTCACTAATATTAATTAAAAATTGTATAAAATCTAAGACTCGTAATGACATAGTCGAACTATCGGTGGAACATAGCATTGAACTGTCTTAAGCAACTCAAGATCAAAATTACCGAAGATCTGAGGGGCATGTCTACTAAAGTTTGTCAATCCATTATTGAGACAATTGCACCCTATTTAGCTTTAATATTTAATTTGTGTGTTGATCAAGGGGCATTCCCAGATTTAATGAAGTACACTATAGTTATTCCACTTTTCAAATCCGGGGACAGCAAAAACACTAATAATTATAGACCCGTTTCGGTTTTGCCGGTTTTCAGTAAGGTGTTTGAAAAAGTAATGTTAAATCAAATGCTCAATCATTTTAATCGTAATAACATCCTACACGATCAACAGTATGGTTTCACCAAAGGACGTTGCACAACCGACGCCGGTGTCACCTTATTAAAACACATCTTTAAAGCATGGGAAGAGGTTCAAGATGCAATAGGCATCTTTTGCGACCTATCTAAAGCATTTGATTGCGTGAATCACGAAACACTGCTCTTGAAACTTGAGCATTACGGACTGGGTAAACTTGCGCTTACGAGTTGTAGGTCGTAGGTTCGAACCCCGACAGGCGCTTTACTTTGTGTAAATTATTTCATCGCCACTGCTCTCAAAACGGTGAAGGAAAACATCGTGAGGAAACCGGCATATCCTAGAACCAAAAATTCGAAGACATGTGATATCCACCAACCCGCACTGGGCCCGCGTGGTGGATTACGACCCGCTCCCTCTCACAGAGAGGAGGCCTGTGTCCCAGCAGTGGGAACGTTATAGGCTGATTATGAAACTTGCGCTTAGCTTAGTAAAATCCTATTTGAATGACAGACTGCAGCAAGTTCAAATAAACGGTGTGAATTCATTAGGTTTAAAAGTCAAAATGGGTGTACCACAGGGCTCGATATTGGGTCCATTCCTTTTTTTTAGTATATAAATGATTTACCTCATCTACTGAAAAACCGACCACAAATGGTGTTATTTGCTGATGACACATCACTGATTTTTAAAGTAAATAGACATGCACAGGAGTTTGACGACGTAAATAACGCCATGCTTAAGGTCCATAATTGGTTTACTGTAAATAATTTGGTATTAAATGAGAAGAAAACTAAATGCATTAGATTCGCGTTACCGAATGTTAGAAGTAGTGATTGTCAAGTTGTACTGAATAAGGAGATACTACAATTCGTCGAAAAGACGGTGTTCCTGGGGATTACGCTTGATTCAAAATTACAGTGGGGTCCTCACTTAACATCACTTGCAGGGCGACTTAGTTCAGCCCCTTACGCTGTTTGGAAAATCCGCCAACTAACAGACGTGGATACCGCGAGACTGGTCTATTTTAGTTACTTTCATAGCATCATGTCTTACGGTATTTTGCTGTGGGGACGGGCTGCAGATATTGATTCTATCTTTATTCTGCAAAAGAGAGCTATCCGAGCCATCTACAACCTCCGCAGACGCGAGTCTCTAAAAAATTAACATCATGACGGTACCTTGTCAGTATATATATGAAAACATTATGTACGTTCGGAAAAATCTACATCTTTTTAGTAAAATAAGTGACAGGCATAATTTTTACACTAGAAATAGGAACAAATTAGACCAACCACGTTTCAGATTGTCTAAAGTACATACTTCTTTTATGGGGTACTGTGTAAAATGTTATAATAAAATTCCACTCGATATTCTTCAACTAAATGAGAAGAAATTTAAAACATGCATTAATTAAACGCACACTATGTAGACAAGCATATTATAAGTTGGATGATTATATCGTAGATAAAAATGCTTGGCTTAACGCTGGTCCTACTCCACAGGCACTTGGGCTCACTAGTTAAAATTTCATAATTGGAAGTGTTGCTTCCCCCTGTCTACTATTTTTTTTTTCCCCTGAAATTACGATCTTATTGTTTATTCTTATTTAACTTATCTGAAAATAATATTATATTAATTGCTCAAATTCTTTGCAAACTAGTTTTGTATAATTTAGAATTATTTTTTCAATTATTGTAAATGTGTGTATGTTGACTTGAAATAGCATGGCAGATGAGAGTATGTCATGCTCACTTAAATGTCTCGCTGATGGTGGCACGTGTGTTGGATCATTCGGTTCCCTACAAAATGTTTGAGCTGGATGGTGCTGATTCACATGTCATGTTCGTGAACGGGCGCCGTCAGTTGAGACTGGTCACCTCTTATTTGCCAGAGCTTATTTTTAATCTTAAATTTTGAATTGCTTTTGATTCTTTTTTTGTTTTACATTGTTCTCACATATAGAAGCAACATGAATACTGTACCCAGGATTTTGTAATATCTATATCCATTTTTAAAAGAGTGTCCTTGGAGTTTCTTGCCCGTTCTTCTCCATAGAGATCTACGTTTTGGAATGGGCAACTAGCTTCAACTCTCTGACTAACTGACCGACTCTTTGACAATTCAAAAGTGCCTGTAAATGGTTTAATTGAAATAAATGCTTTGAGTTTGAGTAAAATTGCCTTTAATGGCATACGTGGCGACCTATTGAGATGGTTTTCTTCTTACGTTTTTAACAGAGCTCAGAGAGTTGTGATAAATGGATTTAATTCTGTGACCCTAAATGTTACTTCCGGTGTTTCCCAGGGCTCTATACTCGGTCCCCTGTTGTTTATTATGATCATTAATGATATAGGTACGTGTTTTCAAAATTCTAAATTATTACTATACGCAGACGATTTAAAAATGTTTAGGCCGATTAATAATTTACGTGACTGTTTACTTTTGCAGGAAGACTTAAATAGATTCTCTGCATATTGTGTTAAAAATAAACTTAAATTGAGCATATCCAAATGCTATTGTATCTGGGGGGCACACGAGCCAAGCGAAGCGCTAGGAGGGCACTACCTACCTTTTCTCGAAGCGCTTCGTCGTTTTTTTGAACCCTCATAACTTGGGTTTGGATTATACCAGATAAACAAAATTCTCGGGATATGATGTCAATAGTAGACTTATTAAACGTAGAAAGTTTCAATTGCAAAGCTCTTATACTTTCGATTTTATTGATATCTAAAAAACCTCGATTTCGTCACTGACTGACTCACTCACTCACTCACTGATGATCATCAATTTTCTTAGGGTACTTCCTGAAGTCCAAGCTGAAATTTGGTATGTATGCTAGTACACACTTGGAACTTTTACCCCCCAACCCCTCAAACTAGGGTGTGGAAGTTTGTATGAGACTTCCGCAAATTTTTAATACTAGAGGTCTCATAATTGATATAGGGACTCCTTGTTATAAATAACAAAATACGTATTTCAGGATTTTTACTCAATCACCTCCCACCCTGTAAATTAGGGGATGGAAGTTTGTATGGGATTTCCCTTAAAAACTTAATTTTATGCTAGAGATCTGATACTTATGCAAGTACACCTTAATAAGATAATAATACTATATTCAAAGAAGTTGATACACTAACTTTGCCTATTCTTTATATCTTAGAAAGTATTTTGTAAGTTCGCAAAAACTTAGGACTCTACAAAACGTGTTCTTATCAAAAAAGCATATTATATGATTAAAGACTACGTTGAAGACAAGGAAGTTTGGCAATAATTCCTTCTGCACATGTGGCTTCCCTGGTACCTCATTAACGGCATAACTATGTACGAGTCTATTAACTGCTCCCAAATAACCATGTGTTTTTTTTTTTTTTTTACATTCACCTTGACATAATTATCTTATTATTTGACATTGTATAACTACAATTTGGTTTCAAGTCTATAATAGTGGCTTTTGTGGACATGATAATTGTTTAGATTTGTTACAGTTGTAATAGCAATCATGCCATTTGGTTTGAATAGGTCTTTATTTTTATTATCTCTTGTATAGATTCTTTTTAATCTTGTGAATCTGAGAACGATGTAGGGTCAGTGGACTGTAGTAGTTTTGTTGAACATTTTCTATTTTGTTAAGTACTTACCTGGTACTTTTTGAAAGGCCTACACTGTCCTCCCATACCTAATAACACTGTAATTCGAAAATATTGTATTTTTAAAAGAGTAACCGTGGAGTTTCTTGCCGGCTCTTCTCCATAGGAAACGACCAATTTGAACCGTGCACCTAGCTTCTGACGTTTCATAAGTGCCCATGTAGGTTTATGTGAAATAAAATATTATGATTTTGATTTTTGTATACGGTCGAGGCATACATTGATCAAATCACTAAGTAAAGCCTACAAGTCCCTCGGATTCGTAATACGTAACAGCCACCAGTTCTATAACCCGCTATGCTTAAAAACGATATATTACTGTTATGTAAGAAGCAAACTGGAATCCGCAAGTGTTATTTGGCGACCTTTTTATAAGAACTATAATTGATAAAATTGAATCAATCCAACGAAAATTTATTAAACATCTAAATTACAAAACAAAAACTGATATCTCAAATTACCCAGACTCCTGTCGATACCACAAATTTAATACTCTAGAAGAGCGACGACAGATTAAATGATATGATGTTATTGTACGACATATATAATCAGCCTATAATGTTCCCACTACTGGGACACAGGCCTCCTCTCAGTGAGAGGGGACGGGCCGTAATCCACCACAATCCACCCAGTGCAGGTTGGTAGATGTCACATGTCTTCGAATTTTTGGTTCTAGGACATGCCGGTTTCCTCACGACGTTTTCCTTCACCGTTTTGAGAGCAGTGGCGATGAAATAATTTACACAAAGTAAAGCGCCTGTCAAGGTTGTAACCTACGACCTACAAGTCGTAAGTCGTGGCCGTTACCACTGGACCACTGCTATCACACACTGTACGACATAATTAACAATAAATTTGACTGTCCACAACTGTTCAGCAGAATACATTTTAACGTCCCACTCAGACGAACCAGACATACCACTTTGTTATCAGTACCATCGGCCTCCACTAATTATCTAAAGATGTCACCATTCTTGCGTCTACCTGCATTATATAACGACAAATTCCCAACTTTGGACACCTTCAATACCACACGTAACAGATTTAAAAAAGAGACTATCCTAATCCTCCTTTAAACGCAGCTAGCTCAGTAGTGCCAGTTTAGTCATATGAACATAAACACACCGCACACATATACACAGCACCTACACCATGCTTACTGTCAGCTGTGAAGCTACCTTATAATAAATAAATAAGAAGTCTGTGATTTCTTATTACAAATAAAAAATACGTGTTTTAAGTTTTTTTTTATCACCTAAATTGGGGGATAAGATGTACATGGGGCTTCCGTTAGATTTCAGAATATACTACATTAGTATACTTATATAATACGAATAAAGAGAGTGGGCTATGAAAAAAGACACCCCTGATGTGCAAAAAATACAACACAAAAAAAGAAAGAAACAATGAACAAACTAAAAATTGTTTTAAGCAATTTACAAAAAGAAGTGAAGTCCCACCAAAAACATTTTCATGTAAAATGTTGCCAAGACGAGACAAAAAGTTATCAGATCTCATGTAGAGCCAAGTTTCTAACTCTACACGCCCTAACTCTAAAATCCCTAACTTCACAAACTCTACATCTTAGGCAAAATAAGTGGCTTGGCCGTTTCCGGCCCGATCGCATCTACATGAGAATTAATTAACTAAATGAATGAATAATTAACTATTGTCTAACAGGAAAGTAATAAACAGTAAATACAGTTTTCACCTTACGCCCTGTGACGGTAGCGAAAGAGTGTAGAGTTTGTGAAGTTAGGGCTTGTTTAGTTAGGGCGTGTAGAGTTAGAAGCTTGGCTCTACATGAGATCTGATAACATTTTGTCTCGTCTTGGCAACATTTTACATGAAAATGTTTTTGGTGGGATTAGTTTTAGTATAAATAAAACACGCATATTCATTGAACAATACAGATCTTGCAAGAGAGACATTGGTCGTGATCTTGGTGTTTTGTTAGATGTTAAACTCCATCTTGATGCTTATATTAGTAAAATTGTGAACAATGCTTTTCGTATGTTCGGTTTTGTGATGAGATCTGCTCATGAATTTAAACGCCCTGGTACTTATTTATACCTTTATAAAACGTTGGTTAGCTCTCAGTTGGAGTACGCGGTCCCGGTGTGGAATCCCTTCTATGAAAAATATTCTAATATGATAGAAAAAGTACAACGCAAAGGGAATTGATCAGTTTGTTCGGGTGCTCTAGCCTAACGTGGACATTAACAATAAATGACTAGCGATTTGAATATATATTATTTAAAAGAAATTAAATATAATAATAAGGTTGCAGCAAGTTGCAAAAATCAACCATTTTTGGCATGCGTAATATTGTGATCTTGTCACAAAAAACTTATTTTAAGACCATTTATTTTACAAAATAAATAGTAAATATATATATTCCTTTACTGTTAAAGCACATAACATAACATCACGCTTGTATTCCCCGAAGGGTAAGCAGAGGTTTATAGTCTTTAGTGGTGGTGTGATGTTTCCTATATTATAGTGATATTGACTTATTTTAATACCTACAAGTGTAATAAGCAGTAGGTATATTTGTAAGGGTTTGTCAATAAATAAATAGTTACACGAATAGGGAAAATCTGTGTATATAATAAAAACAAGTAGCAATTATTTCATACAATCAAATAATTTATTTCAATTAGGCACGGTAGGTTAGGTGATACTATTATTTATTTATTGGGCTTATAAGTTGTATGTTATATACATAACACAACTAAATATTAATTATCTAAATAAATCCTAATTAATATTAATTAATACTAACTATACAAATAAACAATTAATATCTAAAATATGGTGTCGACAAATTCCTCCGTATCGCTGTCGGCTGGTAATGTACCCAAGAGACTGGCGGCATTGCCACGTTGAATGGCAATGCTTAGCCTCTGACCAAAGTAAAAGCCAGCCCTTGGGTCACGGGAAGTGTCAAACAGACGTTTGGAGATTTCGTTGAACAAACTATGAGCACTCTGACCCCACGGTCCTAGAATTTCAACCCAAAACGGTTCGAAAATATAATTACCTATAAGGCTATTATACTTTCGCGGCTTGAGGTTTTCCGCAGCCGCAGCGGCAGCGCCAGCATAGCTAATGAAATGCATTACGCATCCCCGCTCGTGGGGGACGAGTGGGGTATGTGGGACTCCTGTCGCTAGCGACAGTATACCCACTAAAAAACAGCGGTGTTCCCACATCGCCGTGATGGGAGGGCCATGGGAAACCGGCTCAGCCTTTACATCCACAATCCTCCCGGCGCATGCCCGCCTAGCTGGCGGACCCCGCATGCCTCCCAAGTTGGGGGACTACGGGAATGGCCGGGAACACCTGGCCATTGCTTGCTGGTCTCCACCTGGGAGGAGCCGGAGATGACTATCGAACTGACGTCTTCTTCGACCCCTTCTCCGCCTTCGGAGCGGCGCCGCGTCGGGATCGTCGTCCCGTGCGCGCTCCGCCGCCTCCTTCTGGGACATGACGTGTTCACAGAAGGAGGCAACTGCCGCCCAGGACCTCTCATCCCTCAGCATGGCGTTAACCAAGCCGGGGAGCGAGAGGTCCGGTCCGATCACGGCGATGAGACTGCGGCGCGGCTCGGACCACGACGGGCACACCTCGAGGGTGTGCTGCGCTGCGTCCTCCGCCGCACCACAGTCGAGGCACGACGGCGTCCTCTCCCGTCCGATTCGATGCAGGTACGATCCGAAACAACCGTGTCCGGACAGCACCTGCACCAGACGGAAGGAGAGGAACCCATGTGACCGCTCGAGCCAGTCTCGCAGGACTGGCCCAATCGCGTCGAGGGTTCGGCGGCCGAAGGCTGCGGTGGCGAGGTCCCTCGTCCAATGGACGACGATGGCGTCCCTCGCCTCCTGCCGGACGGCTTCCCGCTCTTCCGGGGCTGAGCGTTGTCCTCTCGCCCTCCGCCCCGCCGTCCATTCATATACTCTGGCGAGCACCCACATCTCGAGTTCCCAAGGAGGGGTGCCGGCCAGAGCACATGCCGCCCCAAAGCTCACCGTGCGGTAAGCCCGCGCCGCTCGCTGTGCTATGGCCTTCTGAGGTGCCCGCAAGGGGGCGGCATTCTCCCTCCTTTGGAGGGAGTCCTCCCAGATAGGAGCCCCGTAGAGGGCCATACTCAAGATGCCGGCGTAAAGTTGCCGACATCGCGCGCTGGGCCCCCCCAGGTTGGGAAGCAGCCAGGAGAGCGCGCCCGCGGTCTTCAGCAGGCGCGACGACAGCCCGCTAAAATGTGGACCGAAGCGCCACCTGCTGTCGAGTACAATCAATTCAATTCTGACGCTCTCCACGAAGATGAACGACACTCGTGCCTCGGAGGAGAGTTCCCCGCAGGAGCCAATCATAGCCGACGTTCCAGAGGAGAGGTCCTAAGACTGACCCCTGTGGATCGCCGGCCTCAATGGCGTACCGCCGGACTTGGCCAGTCCTATTTACCAGAAGGAAGCTAACCTAACCTAAGCTAATCTAACCTAACCTAAGCTAAGAGTAGGTTAGGTTATAGCTTAGGTTAGGTTAGGTTCGGTCCATGGCCCTTTACGACCCTTTGATTCACAGTTCATCCCAGTTATTATTCCGCAAATGAAATCTGCTTATTCTGCAGTTTTTTGGAACATAAAAACTAAAATCGGTAAATAACTTTACTCTGAGTCATATTGGGACAGTAAGTCGCTCTGGCGAATTACAATCCGGACAAAAACAACGGCTTTGCGTGTCTGGTGCTCTAGAAAAATCTGGTAGGGTAATTGTGCCTGTTGATTCTGGTACATTCGCTGCTACCGGAGCAGGAACTGGAACTCGATCAGCTCGTTGCACATGCACCTTAAACAAGAAAATAATACTAAGTTAGTGCCATTTTAAAACAGAGCTCAGAATTTCTTGCTGGTGTCTGCGTTTCCTGATAAGTATAATCTGTTGGTCTTCAACGCTCAAGTGAATAGGTTTTTGCTGAGTAAGCGTGTGCCATCGTTGACTGTACACTTACACTAAGTTATTCATTTCAAAAGGTTAATCTGTGCTCACCTGTCGTGGTCTATCCGCTCCCTAATTACATTTCTTATGTGTGCTTCTGTGTCAGTATTTGCAGGTTCAGATAAACCTCAGACAAAAACCATATCCCTAATTCTTGCATGTACGTAGTACAAGAATAGTTGATTAGGATCTAAGTAACATTGTAAAAGAATGAAAAAAGCTATTGACAACATACATGTTTATGGTTAGAAAATACGACTTACGAGTTGAGGAGCAGTCCATTGTCGAATCACATTTTGTATTTCTATTATTAGTTCTAGATTGCGTCTTCTGCGATGCATAACATCGATGCCACAATTGACACATTGCATATATATCCTTATTCCCCATTCCCACTCGAGGGAAAAAGACGATGCGTAGGAGCGTCCAAGTTCGCGCCAAGGTTGTCGTTTAAAGCCGGTTCGATGTCCAAAATAGCCAGGGGCAACGTTAGAAACAGATTCGGGGTCCATGAGTTAGGCCAGGTCTTCGTAAGAAGCAGTATCGGAGTCCATTAAAACAGAAGCAAACGTTTAAAAGAAATACCCGAGACAATATTCACAACCGAAATAACCGTATTCACAAAGCAAATGAAAACAAAGCAAAGCCTAACCACAGACTACATTGAGCGTAACTGTCTGTATGATTCATCATATTATTTTTCTTAAGAATCGATTTATGGATTCGATAAACGAATCAATAATCAGAAACAAGATGATTCAATATAGGTGTTTTGTTAGTTTAAATGTAATTAAAGTTAAAAAGTTAAAAATCTGTACCAAACATTGAGTTATTATACAGTGTGTTAACTAACAAAGGGCGTTCCCGCTAACCTGCAATAGAATAGGGCCTATAAATGCAGAAAAAAACAATTACCATTAAAAAACAGTTTTTTTATTTTTTTGTAGTAAAATATTCATAAAAAATATTAAATTGATACGGAAAAGAAACACTCCGTACATGCACACTTGTCTTTCTACGTTGAAATACAAGTGTGCGTATACTTTACGTATTACGTATCAATTTAATAGTTTTGTGAACATTTCACTATATTAAAATGTACAGCTTATTTAAAAAAAAAAATTTTTTTTTTGGCGTTTATAGACGCTATTATATTGCAGGTTAACGGGAACGCCCTTTGTTAGTTAACGTACTGTATATACAACGCATAGAGCGACCACCACGAAAACACTTTTTCCGGCACGCTTTTAGGTAATAGATTGCAACTTCGGTCTTTACGTTCAGTGCGACCCGCATACCCCGCGCCCAGCTTGGCGCTAAGATTATTCACACTTTACGTAGGTAGTAATAATAACTAATTGATACCAAATCACTTGAGCAGTAAACGTTCTAAAGAAATTAAAACCGATTTCGTATCCGTAAGTAGTAATAATAACTTAATGGTACCAAATCACTTGAGCAGAAAACGTTCTCAAGAAAATAAAAATCGATTTCTTATACGTAAAAAATCGATATATCAGTAAACATAAAGTTATCGATATATTTGCGGTATGGTAACCCAGAATCGAGCCTGCGACAAAAAAATGGCGGTGCAGGCTCAAAATCAAAATTAATACTTATTATTACAACTTTTTTCAAATAAAACTTTCCTGCAACGAAGTTCGTAACAATATTTATTGTAGAATTAATTATATTTATTTGTTAAATTACTTTTTAATGAGCACCTTGTCCACGTCAGGCTGAAACTGATCAATTCCCTTTTTAAAGGCTATGCATTACCGTTGTTGTCTTACGTTTGCATCTTACAGCAACTTATCGAATGAATACAAACTTCAATACCTTAAATCTAGACGTATAATGTTGGAATCGAAGTTTCTGTTTGATTTATGTAACAATTTATATGATTGTATAGACATAAGCAATAGAATAAGTTATTTTGTACCCAGAACAACTGTATGTCGAGGAGTGCGCGCGCGACCGCTGTTTGCTGTAACCTCCTGTCGATCAAACGCAGGCTCGCGAGCACTCCTGCGGCGTCTTACGACGCAGTTCAATAAAAATTTCCGGGATATCGTGTTCTTTGCTGTTTCTGCTGGAGAATTATTGCGCTTAAAATTACAGCAGAATTAGGTACCTACATAATAATCCTAAAATCTGAGGTTTCTATATTGTATAATCTATTATCTCTTTCTCTTTTTATTATTTTACTTGTTTTAGATTTGTTTATTTTTATATTTAAGTGGACTGTATTCAATGTTATTTATGTCGCACGTCGTTTGTGTTTGTTTAATTTTTTTTAATATCCTGTGGAAAATGTTGGCTACACATTTATACTCTCATTTTAGTTTTAAGTTCTATGCCATAATATTGTAATGTGTAACTGTTTATTTTCCCAAATACAAAATAAATAAAGAAAAGCATCATCAAAATCGATTTATAATTGGCGGAGTAATCGTGTAACATACACAAAAGAACATACAGACGAATTGAGAACCTTCCTCTTCCTCCTATTTGAAGAAGTCGGTTAAATGGTAATTAGTAAATGGGTTGATAAGTTTTATTCAAATCAACTTTATTGAAAGAAGTTTCAATAATCGCTTACCTATATTCAAGACAAATAGCTCTCCTCGTGTATCTGACCCAGTGTGGTTGTTATGCACACGACAGTCTAATCTAAGGTGTATTGAGCTACAGAAATAATTCCTATATCCTGGGCTTAACTTTATTACCACATTAAAACTTTCGAATGGGCAATAGCAATATTTATGCAAGTTATAACTTGTAAGTAATACAGGTTACGGTGTTGTCACTGTACTCATGTTTTACAAAATAAATATTACTTACTTACTTACAGATCATACAAAGATCAGAAAAACATGAACTAACTGCGACTACTATGTTATCATCTGGGTAATTGTGTGTGACTGACAGGAATACCCAGTTCCTATTAAATGTGATTCACAATAGATTGACCGGTATGATTGGAATCTCAGCGTTGTATCTGTGTTGAATTGTTAGATCATTAGCAGTGATCGGAATAGGTAGAGATAATCTACCTAAAGTTCAAAGAAAAGAGACAAAAAAAAGTGGAGACTACCTTACGAATAAAATATTTTTTCGGGACTAATGTCGGGTTTTCGGGACATCACTTATGTACATTTAATATAAATGCTAAAGATGTGGCTGTCATGAACTAAAATTCAAACCAACACCTCGACTTTAGTTGCAAAACAGTACCTACAGTTATTCTTTCTTTCTTTCTTCTTTCAAGATTAGGAGATTACCTTTATTTTTTTTAAACAATAATAATCATACTCTTTTTTTTTAAACAGAAACAGGAAATGAATTCGATAGTTGTTTTACTTTATTAATTTTGGTTGTACTTAAGTAATGTTCCGAAACCCGGGACAGTCCCGAAAAAATATTTTGTCGTAAGGCGTCTCCACTTTGTGTCTGTTCTTTTTCGAACTTTAGGTAGATTAGCTCTACCTATTCCGATCACTGATCATTAGTGATGTTATGATTATACGCGTTGTGTTATTAATACCATTGCTCAATGACATCGGTGCTGAGTTATTACCTTCAGTCGTTCAGTAAGTACAGCAGTACTGTGCTTTGTACGTAAAGTGCCGGAACTGCGCGAACACAATGACATGATGCATCATATTAAAACACAATTAAATTGCGTATTATTTTGTTTGCGTGGAATTGTGCTAAGTAATGCCTGATGCAGTTACTAATTGCCTCTTTGTTAAAACCGTAGTTTCATCGTATTTTTTTATCTGCATTCTGGTTGCAAAATGTCTTCACAATAACGTTGACCTTTGCTGTCTCATTTGTCCACTAAGTCCGCTTGGTTAGATTCGGCTTTGTTATATTTATGTAGGCCAGAAAAAGCGCGGGAAAAATCTACATATAGAGGTGCCGTTGTGTTTAGATAGATTTGAACACGGATCCCATTCCTTTTCGGGTAGTCTATGTATTTGCGTTACGGTGTCTTTTACCACCTTAGTATTATCCTATAATATGTATGACTAGCGACCCGCCCCTAAATCGCACGGTTTTTACGTCTTGACAAAACATCTAAACCTTCCCGAATAAATTCTCTAAATGATAGAATAGAATAGAATATAATAATTTATTGGTCCATTGTTACAAAGTAAATTTCAAAAATAATAACATTGCATGCTTACTGTAACTAGAATATTTAACATGTAATTAAAACAGTGGTCCCCAAACTAGGCAGCGCCTGTATCTTGGGGGCCTGAGTTGCGTTATCTTAAATTTTAAATTGAGACATGGTTTGCGTTAGCTATTATAAATCTTAAAAGGATGTTTGAAAATGGACAGAATTCGTAATAATTAGCGAACTATCAAGAGATAAAAATAAATTGAACAAAACAAATAATTCTAAATAATGTTGTAGTGTGCGTGTGTGTGTGTGAGTGGGGGTGCATTGGTGAGTTGTAAATGTGGGTTTTGTGTGAATGACTTGCTTGTAATTTTGGTGCTAACTCACCAAATCCTCAGTATCATTGTATGACAGTGAGAGAAGCCAAGTTTTAGTCATTTTTTTATACGAGTGGATGTTAAGATCTTTATTATTACAGCGCTTGCTTATTTTGTTGTAAATATAAGTGTGTGAGTAAGAGGGGCACCGTCTGGCCAGAAGACTGATTGCATTAGGAAGAGGGACGTGTAAGATACGTTTTGAGAGCAGGCTTTGGTAGTCACTAGTCAGGTCTGTTTTTAATAGATTTGTGTGCATGCAGTGCGGCACTAAGTATATATAGTTGACGTACTCGGAGAACCGGAAACTCATTGTATAGTAGATCTGTCGGGAATCTAAAAGGCTTTCTAAGCATCACTTTAATTACCGCTCTTTGAGCTCTTTCTATTACAATAAATATGCTTTTCCCGGCTCCGCCCCAGACGGAAATTCCATACTGGAGTACTGATTGACAGAGACCTAGATATATTGTTCGGAGAATTTTAATAGGTGTGCAGTCTTGTAGTTTTTTCATAACGTAGATTAGTTTTCTGACGCGGCCCGCTAGCAAGTGTATGTGAGGTTTAAATGATAAATTTTCGTCTATTGTGATACCTAGATATCTAAGGGAGGAAATGCGGTCTATAGGAGTACAGATACAGTTTGCGAGTGGTAGATTGTGATCGTTGCGGCATGTGTGGAATTTGAGTGTCAATTGGCGAGGAGGACTGGAAGCTATGGTTTTGAAGAAAGTGATCAGCTTAGTTTTTTTTTACGTTAAGAGTAAGTAAATTTCTACTAAGAGTCTCGGAGATAGTAAGCAGACCATTTTCGGCAAGATGATACACCTGTTCCCAAGTTTTGGCATGAAATATGATAGCTGTGTCGTCTGCATAAGAAATTATTTCAGCGTTTTGAAGCGGTGCATTAAGGATGTCGTTCATGTAGAAGGCGAAAAGAGTCGGGCCGAGAGTACTTCCTTGAGGAATTCCAAAATTGATTGGTAGTAATTCACTAGAGTAGTCACCTACTTTTACTAGTTGCTGGCGATTTGTTAAATAACTTCGAAACCAATCTAGCGCTTTTACTCGTATTCCTATACCCTCTATTTTAGACAGGAGTAATTCTATCGAAATTGTGTCAAACGCCTTGGCTAGGTCAAGGAAAACTGCCAAGACGTGTTCGCCCTTTTCAATACAGGAACCTATGGAGTTGGTCAATAAGATACCAGTGTCCTCGGTCGACTTTCCTCTTCTAAAGCCAAACTGTCTTTCAGATATTAGATTGTTATGTTCTAAAAAATTTACTAGTCGCTTGTTTACAACTTTTTCGAGAAGTTTTGATAGAATGCACAGGAGTGCGATAGGGCGGTAGTTCTCCGGTAGTTCTTTAAGACCGCTTTTATGAATGGGACGGACACAGGCAATCTTCCAGCAATCTGGGAAGATACCATTTTCCAAACTCAAGTTAAAAATGTGAGTTAGTGGTTTTAACAGTGTTTTTTTAAGAAGTAAAATTTGTCTGACACTAATGATGGTCAAAACAATTAAAATGCGATGCGTAATTTAGAAGAACAATGCGATCAGACATACGAACATGATTGTATGATTTGTCACTATATAAACGGCGCCGTCCGTTTACGCAAAATGTAAATTGCCTAGTCTCTACACATAGTATAATATGCCACAACATTTGATGAACAATTCAAACGCCGTTTACAAAATGCCGCGGCAAATTGAAGTGTTTAGTTCTATTTAGACACCATTTTCAGGAAAAAAGCAAAGAAAAGAAAAAAAGATACAGTTACAGGTAAAGGTATAGTTTTTGAAGTCAAGGTGTTGGTGTGAATTTTACTTCATGACAACTCATGTTATTCCGCATCTTTTTAATCGCGATTAAAAATGTTCAGATTTAGTTAGACAATCAAAATTTTTGGTGAAAAACTTCAAATTCCGCCATTTTCACTAAATTTGTTTTATTTATTTATTTATTAGATACGAACTTAAACTAAACTATACATTTACAACCACATTAGAAAAACACAAAACACATTAGGTACATAATTACGAATAAAAACATAGTACAAAAAAATAATATATATATATGTAAAGTTAAAATAAAGTATTATTTTGCTTGTAGCATAATACAAATAGTAATACCTTTGCGAATTCACTAAAACAACATGTAAACACATCAATCTGAGTTTGAAGGTCGTTGATGGTACGGATAGCTCTGGTAAGGGGTGCCTTGGCAAGAATGTTAGTTCTGGCTATAGGTACCAGTAGCAGTGGCGGGCTGCGCCGCCTCCACACGTAGCGGTCCGGCACACACAGACTCAAGCGCTGCAATATTCCCGGGTGGCTCTCCACTCCACGAAACACCACTTATGACTCAATATAGTTAAGTTGTGTCACTTTAATCTTATTTCTGAGTGGGAAACCGTCGTTTGACAGGGATAAACGAAATTTTGGTGATAATTAGTTTAGAGGCAGTTGTGACAAAAGAATCAGCACCATTACCTCCTTATTCGTTTTATTTTTTTCAAATTATCCTCTTCTTCGTCGAGTGAAATAGCTATGATTGCCAGTTCACATAAAGTCAACTGACACATAACGTAGAAACACGTGCTTCTCAAGCGAAATCGCTCAATTATGTTTGTGTTAGCATGCACAATAATCGACAATTTAATTAATATTATCTGTGGGTTGCAACTTTGTTAAATGCCATCGTAAATTATTTGCCGTCTGATCATAGTGGACAAACGGTACCTAACTTTTAAGTTTAAAACGCCTATGCAAAAAGTGCAAATACAAATTAGACCAATAACAACAGGCCAATTAAATAGATTCAATAGTACCCTAAATAATAAGTTAAATGCTCTGGGCCAGAATCTGGACGATGCAAATAAATTGTATGAGGATTTCCAGTAGTGCACACTGAATTCAATAAAACGTTTGAAAAGAAAACAAAAAATATTTGCCCTAATTTTATTTTTAGTGACTGGGCAACCAGAGTTATTAGGATAAGTAGGGAAAGATTGTTCGAGCTGTATGGCCTTAAGCCTTACATTAACACTGGAACTTTCAATAAGTATGTTGCTACATATTCCAAAAAAAATCGAAATACCTGCAAGATAGCTAAAGCCCTGTTTATTAGCAAGAAGATCAAATCAGCAGAAAATAAAATAAAATCAGTTTGGAAAGTTATAAATAGTGAAACTAATAAGAATAAAATACGAAACACTGATTACACGTTGGACACTTCACGTGGTGCCATAAGCTCTAATTTAGAAGTAGCTCGAGAATTTGTAGACTTCTTTTCTAATATACCAGCTAAAACGAGGGCAGTTTTAAATTCCTCACCCGATGTATCAATTGATTTGTTAAGAGCGAAAGTTCCAGGCTGCCCGGTTGAATTTCATTTTAAACATATAAACCCTATGATAGTTATAAAAGCTTTTCGGCAAATCAAAATAAAATTAACCGAAGATCTATGGGGATTATCTATCAAAGTTTGTACATCCATAATCGAGACTATAGCACCATACTTAGCTTTAATATTTAATTTATGTGTGGATCAAGGAGTCTTTCCGGATTTAATGAAATACAGTAAGGTTATACCACTTTTTAAATCTGGGGTCAGTAAAGACACTAATAATTATAGACCAGTATCTGTTCTGCCGGTGTTCAGCAAGGTCTTCGAAAAGATAATGCTCAATCAAATGCTTAATCATTTTAACTCCAACCAAATCTTACACGATCAGCAATATGGTTTCACCAAAGGACGTTGTACGACTGACGCCGGTGTCACCTTATTAAAACACATTTTTACAGCGTGGGAGGAGGCCCAAGACGCCATAGGAATCTTTTGTGACCTCTCCAAGGCATTTGACTGCGAAAATCACAAAACTTTACTCTTAAAACTTGAGCATTACGGACTAGGTAAACTTGCGCTCAGTTTAGTAAAATCTTATTTAAATGATAGACAACAGCAAGTTCAAATAAATGGTGTCAATTCACTCGTTTAAAAGTAAAAATGGGTGTTCCACAAGGCTCGATATTGGGTCCTTTCCTCTTTTTAGTGTATATTAATGATCTACCCCATTTATTAAAAAAACAACCACAAATGGTGTTATTTGCTGACGATACTTCCTTAATTTTTAAGATAAATAGACGTGCATCAAATCTTGACGACGTAAATAACGCCCTTCAGCAGGTACATAATTGGTTCACTGCTAATAATTTAGTATTAAATGGGAAAAAAACTAAATGCATAAGATTTGCCTTACCGAATGTCAAAAGTAGTGATTGTGACATAGTATTGAATAGGGAGAAACCAGAATTCGTCGATAAAACAGTTTTCCTGGGGATCACACTCGACTCAAGGCTGCAATGGGGTCTTCATTTAAGATCTCTTCCAGGACGGCTAAGTTCAGCAGCATATGCTGTGAGAAAAATCCGTCAATTCACTGATGTAGATACCGCGAGGCTAGTCTATTTCAGTTACTTTCATAGTATCATGTCTTACGGTATTTTACTATGGGGACGGGCTCCAGACATCGAGTCTATTTTTATTCTGCAGAAAAGAGCGATCAGAGCAATATATGGCCTCCGTAGGCGCGATTCTCTAAGGGAACTGTTTAAAGATATTAACATCATGACGGTACCTTGTCAATATATCTATGAAAACATCATGTACGTAAGGAAAAATTTAAGTCTTTTCAGTAAACGAGGTGAAAGACACCATTATAGGACTAGAAATAGGGACCAATTAGTTCAACCAGGCTTCAGACTGACTAAAGTAGACTCATCCTTCATGGGGTACTGTTTAAAATGCTACAATAAAATACCTCCCCACATACTCCAATTGAATGAAACAAAATTTAAATCTTGTATAAAACGCACACTATGCCGCCAAGCATATTACAAATTGGGGGATTACATCACTGACAAAAATGCTTGGCTCAGCGCTGGTCCAGCTCCACAGGTCGCTTAACTAATTGATTAGCATTCGAAAATTTTGTTGGAGCTGCTGAAGATTGTAAAAACTATCTTTACATTGTATAAATTCAATCTCCTAGTATTGTATAACTGCATAGCACATGTGTGTGAGCACTATGTATTTACCTTAGTACTTTAAAGCTACCATTTACTAGGTACGTCTTTCATCTTCCTTGACTTGAGTGTGCCCTTGTTCCTTTTCATCTTTCTTGACTTGAATATGCCCTGGCGGCTGAGAGTATGTCATGCTCACTTTAATGTCTCGCTGATGGTGGCGTGTGTGTTGGATCATTAAGTTCCCTTCAAAATGGTTGAGCTGAATGGTGCTGATCCATGCGTCATGTTCGTGAACGGGCGCCGTCAGTAGGGACTGGTCATCTCTTTGCCACGGCTTATTTTAATTAATTTTAATTTTTGAATTGTTTTGTTTCTTTTTTATCGTTTCTCTACATTGTACCTACTCACATGTATAATTTGAACATAAATGATGTAACGAATATATTGTAATAATATTCTGATTTAAAAGAGTGTCCGTGGAGTTTCTTGCCCGTTCTTCTCCATAGGAACCTGCTACGCTTTGGAATGGGCAACTAGCTTCATCTTTCTGACTGACCGACCCCTTGACAATTCAAAAGTACCTGTAATTGGTTTATTTGAAATATATGTTTTGAATTTTGAGTTTGTTATTTTTTTTTAGATATTTTATGTTTTTTAGTTGTGGCAACCCATAGACAATATAGACGATTTTGGTAAAAACTAGAAAAAAATGCGGGGGTATTAAAATTTTCTATTCTCACTAAAAAAGCGACGAATGTGGTCACGAGTACAATTTAAGGTGTTGTACCAATAAAACGTTTTGTACAAGTATTCGAGTGTATAATTCTTTCAAGTCAGAAGTGTGTTAAAGTTATCTACGTGCCTCATGGTCTGATGCTGCGGTTTCCTGGACTAAGGTCAGATCTGAACGTATTACTTCGTTTCCCTGTGATTTTGCGACAAACTAGTTGATGTTATAACACGTGCATAAGCACGCACGTACAGAAGCACGTGTGCTTTCGAAACAAGAAACAAGGCTCAAACATTTATTGCAATAACAATAATAGTGATCATTGGGAAGTACCTAGTGACAGTGATACCAGTTTTGGTTGTTTTTTTACATGTTTTATTTGGTTTATTAATTGGTTACTGAAGTGAATAATGGATGGATGGTGGTGGTCTATTTATAATGGATGTGCGATGGAGTTATTATTTATATTACTGATCGTTTGAAATATCTAGTCGCTGGCTGAAGCGGTTATTTGAATAATTTGAGCTACAAACGAATTTCAGTTGAATTTATTATTTTCTTTTGTTAGTTGAGTACTTATCTGCATTGTAAATATTTATTTCTTTTATTATTATCTATAGTTTTTTAATTTTGTTGTTTTTGTATTTAAATAACTTTTATTTTATTTTGAATCACTCAAAATCGTATAACGCGATAATGGGCAACTCTAAGCGAAGGCGACGTGACTCAAGTAGCGATAGTAATTCGTCTGTAAATTGTAGTGATAGTGATGATAACAACCGTAGGTCGCAGCATACTCGACATCGGCGACGTCGTATTAAAAAGTATAACAGTAGTCATACACAACATAGTAATAGAAGTAGGAAACAAAGGCGGTCTAAACGTCATGACCTAGGATCTTCTCGAAATAGTCCTGATCGTAAATCAACTAAAACTCCTTCGTTGACTTCCTCAACACCATTACGTGCTGTCAATCGGAATACTCCTGATTTATTGAATAACAATAGTTTATTGAATGAACAATATGAATAATCCCATCGGTAATTCTGTGTCACTACCGACTTTCAATTTCTGGGCTCAAAACAATTTTCCTGTTACTTTTAGTGTTGTACCCGAATTTGACCCAAGTGATAATAGCCAAACAATAGAAAATTGGATTAACAAGGTCAGTGAATGTGCGCAGATTTACGCTTGGAATGATCGTCAAATTATGTCACTATGCCCTTCCCAAATTAAGTGGTTTAGCCAAGAAGTGGTGCCAGGGTTTACCCTCGGTACTATTTAATTGTAATGAGTGGGTTCAAAAATTAAAACAGGCTTTTCCTTCCAACGAAAATTATGGAGACCTGTTGACATCAATGCTAAGGCTTAGATATAAGTTCGGTCAGTCTTTAGAACATTATTATTATGACAAAATGGCACTTATAAATAAATGTGAGATATCCGCCGATTTTCAAATCCGGATTTTACTTGCATCACCATCCGCATTTTTCGGTTGTTACGGATAGTTGTATGTCTCTTTTAAATATTAAATAAAAAGCTGCCATCTGTTATTTATTACGTTATTTATTATTTTAATATAGTTAATCACTCTTGCAATTATTTATTCACTTCACAAATCACAATTAGTCAATTTATTGAAACAGATAATAACAACATTACCCGCTTGTTAACTTTATGTTAAACTCACGTAGATACTGCCCGCATTTTCAAGATTGTATTTTATTGTATGATGGTGTTCCCTTGTTTCGTAAACAGAAAGGGCGTGTCCGAAAATGTTTTTTTTTATTATTCAATCATTTTAACCAGGATAAGTTAAATATATTTGGATAGACATCCCAAAAACTAGTGGCTCTAACTATATCAGACATTTTTTAGAAAAATCGGTTTATAATTTAGTGTTCATTTACTCCTAAAACGAACAAACCTTTCTAATTATCTAGGATAATTTATTTATTTTATTTATTTATTTATACAACTCCTTAGACTTAGATCTATCTTTACAGGTTGCCCTAATGCGATAGTTAAGTACACTATACAGTAAATTCACAATAAAATAAACAACACAGCACCTAAATTTACCTGAATTATAACATATAGAGGTGGCCAGAGTAAAGTCGCTCAGTGTACAAGAAAACAAGTCTGTTTTATCGGCTACCGCGTTGAGCGAATAATAAAGTGAACACACCCCAAAAAAATGGTAAACTTGTCAAAATTGACACATGGTATTGTCATTACAGAATTTATTCAATCATTATTTGAAGACACTGCAAACAAAAATTCTAAATTATCTATCTAAGTACCTTACCTATTATAAAATAGGATGAAATGGGATATTTTCAGTCATAAATGTGTAGCATAATTCTTTCAGACCTGAAAGCAGACTATGATTATGTATAGCTAACTCGAATCTTTATGTGCACGAAGTGCATGTTTCAGTCTCAGACGAAGTTATTTACTTCGTCTGAGATTTCAGCATAGTCCACAGGGATTGCTTAGCAGGAGTAATAAATGATAATAGTATCTACTGATCAAGAACATTTTTTAATTACGAAGGAGAATCCTTTTTTATGACATAGATTCGAGATCGGACTTCTACTTTCTTCTAACAGGGAAAAAAAACACATGTTCACAAGTAACTGTTTTTAATTTAATAATTATTATTAAATCATAACTTTATAATAATCTAGTAATAGGTGTGCAAATATCTATTAAAATAAAAAATCCAACGTTAATCACACATTTAGTTAGCAAATATCATTATTGGGGTGTTTATGACATTCATTTATTATAATTATAATTTTATTATTATTTCTTAACTTTAATTACATTTATCATTCAAATTTTTATTCTTTATTTAATTCAAATAATCATTAACGTTATAATAAGCTTTATTAACCCGTCGTATGCCTTAATTACAGACACAATTAAAAATGCATTGTTTCTCAACGGGATCCACGTTCGGCACGCACGTCATACCAAAGGTTAATCAAATAAGTCTTTAATCTATTCCTAAATGATATAAAATTATTTACTTCCTTTATATTATAAGGTAATTTATTATATAATATATTTTAGGGCCCATACAAAATGCACTCTTGTCAAACATAACTGTTCTATGGCGTATTGCACGAAGTGTACTGGCAAATCTGGTACTTTTTAGCGGCTCATATTTGTTTACATTATTTCTAATGTCTAATGCTAGTTCAAAGATATACAGTGATGGGAATGTCATTATTTTATAAGGTTTTAAAGCACATATTGCCCGGATACATTTCTTTTGGGCTTTGAAGACTGTTTCTCTCTCAGTGGCATTCCCCCAAAACATTATACCATATCTTAGTGTCGAACCGACGTAAGCGTGGTAAGCAGATAGAAGTGCACTTTGATTTACCACTTTACGGAGCATGTAGATGGCATATGAATATTGACTTAGTTTTGTACATACTTGATCAATATGTGTCTTCCGTGTCATGTCTGAGTCTGTGTAGGCCAAGAAATTTTGTAGGTTTTATTTTTTCTATGTTTATTTGGTCATAACTTATATTGAATTTATTTGATTTTGAGTTTTTATTTTTGAAAGTCATTATAAATGTCTTAGTTAGGTTTTTTTTTACTAATTTAAATTTAGCCAGTTGACTATAGATGATAGTGTATCGTTCATTTCATGCTCATGTTTTGTAGGGTCTTCAGATACAACTTTTTGAGGAAGTGAAATGAATCTACCTCTTTTTGATTTCACTAGATTTAATACAGATCAGTCGGTTACAAAATATAATTTTGGATCGCACAATACGTCCGCCGATGGCCGTTTCTCTAGTCGAGTCCTAGTAGTGGGGGCGCGGCTGAGGAAGGATCAGCTGTGTGCCCTTCAACCCGCGCGTCCCCCGCCGCTCCTGGTACACGTGTATGATACGTGAACACAACTATTGCCGTACTATCATCAGCATGCAGACCCATGGAAGATTTGATGGATTTGGGGAGGTCGTTAATTTAAATAATAAAGAGTAGAGGGCCTAGAATACTCCCTTGTGGTACACCTTTGTAGACTTTTATTGGTAGTTAATTGATTCAGGCGTGACTTTGCGGAAATCCATTATAAAATACAATAGACAGGATGACGATTTTTTTTTAGGACTCTTGAAGAATAGTCAAGCGGAATAGGTTACTAAATATATCTACGTCTATTGACTTTTATTGGTGTTCATAAGTTCTTCTTTTCGACTTTTGTGTTTTGTGAAATGCTAGCTTTTTCAGTTTGTTGTTCTCTGTTACTTAGATACGATTTTATGAGATCTCTTGAGTTTCCTCGTATTCCATACGCTTCTAATTTATTTAAAAATACTTCATGATTGACGGAGTCGAATTCCTTCGTCATATCCATATAAAGTGCTGAGACATGTTTTTACCATCTATTCCTTTTAGTACCGTTTTGAGGAAAGTGTAAAATGCGTTGTTAATATATTTATTTTTCCAGAAGCCCATTTGTTCCACCGCAAGGATATTATGTTTTTCCATATATTTATACAAATTATTATAGATAACCTTTCAAAACTTTTGATAAGATAGGTATTAGACATATTGGCCTATAACAATTCATTATTTTCTCTATCCAGTTTTTTAAATATTGGAATTTTGAATATTGGATGGCTAATTTTAATTTTGATGGAAAGATCCCATCCTCAATGCATTTATTAATTATATGACACAGTACTGGCGCTATTATTTCGGCCACTACCTTAATATTATTTTAGTACATATTCCATCATAACCCGCACTATTTGTATTTTTTAGGGATTTTATTATTTAAACGATTTTATTCTCTGGGGTACACGGGCTCATAAAGAGTTTGAATTATTATATGTAATTGTATAGTGGGGGCTTTTGTTAATGGAGGGTTTATTTATATAATATTTGTGTAACCATTTAAGAACTTCCATGAAAGAAGATTCATTAGATTAGATAGTTTAAGCTTTTTAAGATCATATTACCAGAATAATAATTATTTGATTATTTTGAGATATTTTGTTCATTTTTGTTTTATTATATTTGATTTATACTATTGTTGTTTAATAATTGAGCTGATTTGCCTGGGAAAGTGGGGAAACTCCTCTTGTCATAAAATTTTTAGCCATAATATTGTTTGGCATAACGTTTTTCCATAACTTTTAGTAGCATAATAATACTGTGGTATAATAATATCTTGGCATAATGGTCGTTTGGTCTAATTTGCTTTAGCATAATTTGGAGTTGCATAATTTTTTAAGGCATAATATTTATTCGTATTTATTTGGGAATTACTGTATTGGATTAGGTTAAGGTGCGGCCTGAGCCGCAAACATGTTCCTTTTTTAACCGACTTCCAAAAGAAGGACTTTATCAATTCGTAGGTTTTGTTTTAATATGTATGTTTGGGCATAGGTACGTCGTATATTAACGGATTTGCAAAATTCATTTTTTTATTATAATTCGTGCTTTGGTGAAATGGAACTGATGATGAAGACGACAGATTGCCACCGGAACTACTCATTAATAAGTATTTCATGAGTTGCGATTCGATTACTTCAGTATGGTTGCCAAGCAATTTATGCTCGTTACAATCATATGGACATCGTGAAGTGGAGCTGATGGTGAAGTACTGGGAGAACTCCTCAACGATTAACGTCCCTGCAGCGGAAAAGCAATATTTTGTAAAGGTGGTGAGCAGTTGACATTTGTAACTTAGATAAATTACAAACTGACCCACAAAAGCGAGAAATAAAACTACCTAGATAGTGTAAAATAACTTAAATTTCGAAAGTCGGTGGCAAAAACCAAAAATACAAAACCAAAGGAGTGACTTATATTTGTATTTTTTTAAAATTCCAAATCAAATCAAATCATTTATTCGTTTGCAAACATGGGTAATAACTTAATAAGTGATGTTTAACAAACAAAACTTTATGAAACAAAAACAAAAGAACAAAGAACCACCAAAGAACATTATGTGTAAATATCATTAAGCGTTTATAACATTATGCTTTAAAAAATTATGCTACATTATTATTATGCCAACAGTATTTATGGTAATTATTATGGCAAAACAGTTATGCCTTATAATATTATGCGTAATGATCATTATGCTGAATTTTGTTATGCCAATGTAAATTATGACAATCTATTTTGTGCTTAACATTAGTAAACCGGGAAAGTGACATTTTTATTAAATTATTATGTTTTAAATAGGTTGATTTGACTCAAACTCAAAGCATTTATTTCAATTAAACCATTTACAGGCACTTTTCAACTGTCAAGGAGTCGGTCAGTCAGAAATATGAAGCTAGTTGCCCATTCCAAAGCGTCGTATTAGGTACCTATGGAGAAGAAACTCCACGGACGCTCTTTTAAACAAAACAAAAATTGATACAAAATGATTTTATACATGTGAGAACAATGTAGAAAGCACGTTAAAAGCGTTTGCAATTATAACATAAAAACAATTCAAATATTTAAATAAGCCATGGCAGCTAAGAGATGACCAGTCACAACTGACGGCGCTCGTTCACGAACATGACGCATGGATCAGCACCATTCAGCAGAACCATAAAAATATAAAAAACTATCTGCAGCAGGCATGCTGCCTGTCACGGCTCCGGCGCTGCGCGGCCCCGGCGGCCCCACAGTCGCAGATTGTTTAACTCTCACCACCGCAGTTTCGTAGGACATACAAGACTGCGTGGAGTCGGATTTACAGCGATGCGTTTCTGTCACTAAAACCTAATTTTTAGCAAATGTTTTAGGACTAACAATCTATACATAGCTAGGGCTATACAAAAAGTAGGTACTCTCTACCAATTTTTTGTACGAAACAATAAACGTTTCTCAAATAAATTTAATGTTGCTTATGTCAAGTATCGATTATGTAATGTGTTATTGAAAGTAATGATTATGACAAACGTTATTAGTATAAATGATAATAGGACAAGTAAATATTATGTGTGAGGACGATTATGGAAAGCAATATTATGGCAAACAAGATAATACCCGCGTGAACTACAGCTGTCGGCTCACCGCTGGCCAACTGCTGCGCTCGTGTCGCTGACGGGCCGTCACTGCGCCGGAGCGGTGTTATGTTAACCGTGTGCAATGTTGCTGGCAGGCGAGTGGCAGTTCGCAACCAGTAAAGACTGCAGCACGGTGGAAGAGGTGGAGCAGTTCATGGACGAGGCCGTGCGCGGCTCGTGCGAGGGGCTCATGGTGAAGGCGCTGAATGGCGAGCACGCGCGGTACGACATCGCGCGCAGGAGCCACAACTGGCTCAAGGTAACCACAGTTTTAAACCATGCAAATCATACACATTAAGAGAAACCCTTTACTTTTTATTGACGCCATCTCGGATTTTACCAAAAATTTTACCAATTTAAATTTTCAGAATCAGTAATCGCGAAATCTTAAAAAAAAACACTCATGACGAAAAATTACTAAAATAATGGCCGATCTTAGATTTTGATCTTACTTTAGGCATCAGCACTGTGTGGACTACGACAGCGACTTCCATGTCCAGCAGTTGGCATTCATCCATGACCGTAATATTGTAATGTTAAAATCAGTCAATCAATCAACAGATTTCACTCGGCACTCCTTGAAAGTACTTAAATTCACACCTTTAATTTGACCTCACACGTTTTCCGTTACCACTCAAATGAAATCTTTATTGCTGAACACAGTGCATATAAATATATGTACTGTACATTGCTAGATGTTGTAATGTTATATGAAACGCAAAGTCCACAGATGTGGAAGGACGTTTGAGACATGACCGTTCTAAATGAACAAGACTCGTTCTAGCTCAAGAAGGACTACCTGGAAGGCGTGGGCGACACTCTCGACGTGGTCGTGATCGGCGCGTACCTCGGGCGCGGCCGGCGCGCGGGCCAGTTCGGCGGCTTCCTGCTGGCGTGCTACGAGCCGCACGCCGAGGAGTTCCAGGCGCTCTGCAAGATCGGCACCGGCTTCAGTGACGACACTCTGCAGAACTTCACCGACACCTTGAAGGAACATGTCATCGACGCGCCTAGGAACTACTACAGGTGACCCACTTCATATACTTTTATTACGTACTTTCTTCTGATTTCCACTTTGTCGGCGTGATTTATATGTATACCCATACCAAATAACAGCTTTCCACTACTAAGACTCGTGAGCTATGCCGCGGACATATGGCGAAACTATAAGGGTTCCTTGTTGACTACGGAACCCAAAAAAGGTAGTAAGGTCAAAAAAAAGAATGAAAGAAAATTGAACGAACTTTAAAATTAGCCTTTTTCCTCTGAAGATTCAAAAAAGATCCACCAGAGGCAGCACTAGGTACACGTGTGTTGATTTCCCTATTGACAGTAACGTTAAACATATATTGTTAAATGGAATTAACGAAAGATGATGTATTTGGAAGTAAATCTTAAAAGAAGAAAAAGAAAAGTAGCAGACGATAAGGGGTAAAAACGGAACAAGGTGAGCAAGAGAAGTAACAGAATGGTATCCAAGACAAAACAAGGAAAGAGGAAAAGAGGAAGACGATTTCAAAGAAGGGAAGACGATTCGAGAACTACTGCGGGAGGGAAATGGAGAAATCGAAAAACTCAAGAAAAGACAAGCATGGGGGAGGCCTATGCTAAAGAGCAAAGCAGTCTGGAGAATTCTGGTGTCTAAACCTTAAAGGGGTTCGAGCATTTTGGTCCTTATGACCAATGGACTCGAGTCGTACATCGATGGATAGGTCTTTTGAAGAGGAAAAAAAGTTATTATTGGGTTACATTTGTACTTGTTGTCCGATTCGAGATATCGGCTTAGAAAATATGTGTTTTCAGTATCTCGGATAGTACGCAAAAATCAATAAAATACGTATTGTGTAGTGATTACTAAGCTGGAATGATTATGTGAACTCTAATAAAAATATTTATATAGGTACGTACCTAGTTTTTTTAAAATTAATAATTAGGTAAAAATGCATTCATATAGATTTAGGCTTACAAGTTGTTATTATTACCAAAAAATGTTATTATTATTTTTTAGTCTTTGACATTTCTCGGGACGCCTGGGGTCCCGGCTCTTTGGCAGGCGTACGAGGAGCCGAAGCCAACTCGCAGAGGCCCCTTTGAGAATTTTAAATGTAATGAGGCACCAACCGACGATTACCCCTATGCAAGTGCAGCCAAGGACAACCCCCGGTTGGTGTAGGACTATTGCAGGTTTTAGAAAAAAAAAAATTGGATTATGGGTTTGGGTAGCTTAGTGTACTGGTTATATTGAACTATGGAAAGAACAATGCCCCTGCCTGAGCAATGTTATATATAATATACACAAATAAAATGGCAGGGGGTGACTTGCACACTCAATAATGGGCCCCCGAAAAAGATCGCTATCACAAAGTGTCGTAGCGACAAAGGGGCAACATGTCCTGAGGTGCTTAAGAGGAGTGGAGATGTATTCCACGGCTATCAGGACAATCCTGGAAGTACGGTCAAGATCCCTACCAGCTTCTACTGGAATACTTCCTTCCTCCGAGCACGTTTGCTCTTGCGAATCTCCACTCAAGCCGGCCAATCAAGGCACGAATGAGGTGGGAGCTCTGTTCCTCGTCAGTGTTCACTCCAGCCAGCCAATAAAGGCAAACCAGAAGTGTGGAACAAGATTTCTCCCGGGAGATAGGGTCCGTGGGATCGCTACTGCCCAACAGCTCGTCATATGCTGCCCTGCGGGTTTCTGTATCTCTCTTGGTCTGGCTCCTCATCCCATACCTGTTCCGCCAAAGTAAACTCTACCAGCACAGACCTAGTTTTCGAAGCGCGCAAGCATATTATTATTATTGTATGTAGTGCTGGGTTGGAGCCTACGTTGACTTATGGGAGTGAAAGTTGGGTATAGGATCTTTAGTCTCTGCCTACCCCTCTGAGAGACAGGCGTGATTTTTACGTATGTATGTAAAGAAAGTAATAAAAATCATGTACTTATTTTCCATTTTCGAGCAAAAAATAAATAAATCCTAACTCATTACGGTAAATCCCAACACATCATTAAAACTCACGGTCGCCATCTTGATTTTTTTTTCATATTTTAAGACCCCTATAACACTGGAGAGATGTACCTTTCATTTAAGATCTAAATCATTAAAATCTGTTCAACCGTTTGAAAAATATATCAAAAATACTTAGAGCTATAATCAAAAAAATATTTAATATTCAAAGTACGCGTACTCCGATCGGACAACATATTATCAGGACAAGCGCCATAACTATTCGTGCTCTATGAGAATATACCTTTCCAATGATATACTATTTATATCTATTGGGTCCAGGACCAGAGTCCATACATCCGTGCCCGAACCCCTTTAAGTAAATTGTTAAACTAGGTAGTTTTAAGATTGCTAATAAAGGCTATTTGAAAATGATGTACCTGGAGGAAAATTGAAATTTGAAAAAAATCAAGATCATCTTGTCCCAGATTTAATACGAGGGCTTGCATGCCGTGGTGTACCTGTCTCAGGTAAGTAATAAAAACGTACTCGGAGAAAGGTTGGTGGTCATTGACAGTTCGTTATAATTGTAGGCAGAGATATTTCATGTACTTAATATATTGGTTGATGCTTCCTTTTTATAGAATTGAAGAATCCATTGCGAATGCTAATAATAAAAACATCTCGAAAATGGTCACACCACATTGTACTGGGATCGATCTATCACCACTGGTAGGACTATTGTAGCCAATAAGCCTGATATTGTGGTGATAGATCGACGAGAGCGCCGTGCAATGATTGTTGGTATCGCTGTCCCACCTGACGAGGATCTCGTGAAAGCTGAGAAAGATAAAAAAATCAAATATCTTGACTTAGCACACGAGGTTGTCGACATGTGGGACGTGGACTCTGCAATCATCGTATCGTTAATCGTTACGAGGCTCTCATTCGAGGCTCTCATTGCGCGGCTGGGCCAAGGGCTTGATTCAGAAAGCAGTACTCCTGGACTCGTCAGGCATAGTGAGATTAGTGAGGAGGTTCCTCTTTCTAGAGCACTGACCACCGGCAGCTTGGACCCTGATCCTGATGTCGATGGGCTACTATTTTTAAATGTTTTTTAATGCTTTTTATAAAAATATTTAAAAATGTAAGGATTATGCATTTAAAAAGAAATAAAGGAAAACATTTTCATCAGCATCGATTGTGGTAAATGTTTAGAGCAGTGGTTCCCAAACTATGGGTCGCGAACACTGGTGGGTCGCGAGCGAATATTGTGTGGGCCTTGAAAAATTGATTTTCAGGAATGATTATACTAATATTAAAACGAAATAAATGGGACTTATCAAACTCATGGCGATTAAAAGTAACTAAAATTTAAGTTGCTACAATTACAAAAAGTAGCTACCTATCCGAAACTTACCCATTAAACGATTTAAAAGCTGTATTAAAACCAAACTTTGTAGAAAAGGGTACTATAACATTTCACATTATGTAGAAGACAGAAAAGCATGGGATTGACCTGCTCGCTCTACTAAGCATTGTGACATTTTGAATATTATGGAAAATCATCAAAATATACCTACCAGTTTTATATACAAATTGACATTATTGAATATTGTATACAAAATGACATGATTACTTTGTAAGTATTGTATTATTGTGAATGTGAGGACTATGTGGATTTTTATATATTTCGTTCTCAGTTAGTTTTATCGATGGTCTGGCAATTTGAGAACTTTATGCGGCCTACTCAAATGTCCTTTTTTTGGTATTGTTCGAGTCGTTGAGCTCCTTAAGTTCTGAGTTGAGCTCCACTATTACTGATAAATGATTGCACTGACTGGACAGGTCCACTCAAATCTGTGTGGTTCTTTCCTCAAAAGACCATTTCAGACTCTAATCTACATAGTCCTCATATGGCCTGACCAAGATTATGTCTGGACATTAAAAGAGACTGTGACCTCTGAGTTTGTTTCGGCCTTTCTTCTCAGAGTAGTCAGATAGGAAACGCCGACCTCGTCTAGCTTATTTTTAATATTTTTTAATATGACGTGTAAAAGTGATTCCGATATCCTATTTACAGAATACTTAAACAATTTCATTTCAGCAAATAAATACATCCTTCTCATGAAATAGCACTCTTAATATTTAATTAAGTATTAAATCGATTACAAATGAATGTTTTTCTTTTTTGAACAGAAAAGTTCATACGTTGTGTAAGGGACAGCCCTCCGCAAATTAACAGGGGGCATTCAGCTCCTTATCTTGAATCATATTCCACCGGAAATTTGATCAGGAAAGTTTTCATTTTTTTTTATCGTTTTCTCAGTAACTATTCCTTTATTTGTAAAATTACATTACGCATCACTTCATTTATGTAAATAAAAGAGCTAAAATCAAAAAACCAGCAATGGATGTTAAAATACTCAAGCGCGCCCGCCCCGACACGGGGAGTGCAGCTACGCGGGTTTTGCCACGGCAACAATACAGGTAATAATCCAAATCAGGTTTATTGGATTCCCATAAGGTTCCTGAAACTATTTCATAAACCGATCGCCTTAGTATGATATACTGAATTCATCCTGTCAGTCTGTGGAGGGCTGTCCCTTACACCCTGTATAGTTATGGTTATGCCCCTTTTTTCTCCAAGGCGGACAAGAGGATTTTCAGTTTTTGTTAGGTGGGTCGCGGTCCGGTCAATATTGGGAACCACTGGTTTAGAGGATGCTACGCATGACATTACTTAATCTAGTACCACAGAAATCCTGGTGTGATACTCCCTGGCCGCGCCACAGTGGAAAATTAAAAAGACATGTTTCTAGATAATTTGTACGCTAAATGTACTATACGGAACGTGTAATGTAAATAATTGTACCTCAACGAATAATGAAATATAATGAAGTTTATGTGGCGCGGCTGGGAAGTATAGTCCCTGGCCGCGCCACCATGGTTCTTGTTAACTACTAGGCGTACCCGAATATTGTAAACACTAAATAAATGTACGCAATACGTACTCCTCCGTACGCTATAAAGATATTCGTAAATTTAATTACTTTAGAAATGATAGCCTTGCGTATGTGGCGCGGCCAGGCGCTATTAGGCGTACCTGGGCATGGTATGCACTTAATAAATGTACGCAATACGTACTACCCAAAAGTGTAACAATATTACGGAAAAACGTAATATCTTAAGAGAAAACAAACAGCAGACTTGCTGATCTTTGTACTTACTAGATGTGGCCCACAATATTAGAAGTACAGGGTATTATCTCAGTGAGATGGTTGCGTATGTGCTAGAAATATGCAACACAATACGAATGTAAATGCTTTACAAGAATAATTGACCTTCAAGAAGAAGATAAGAAGTTGGTAGGTACTTTTTATTAGGTACATTCAGCAACGAAAGTAGTTATCACTGCTACTTTTACATAACATCTAAAATTACACAAAAGAAAATGTACCGTGGCAGCGGTCGGCGAGCGCTTCTTCCAAGGTGGTCGCAGTTGCTTGTCTATTTAGTATTTTTAGGACAGAATTTCATATGACTCTATACGATAGCTTTATGTTAAAAAAATATTTCTGTTTCACACGCCGTTACTATTGTTATGTGTTATAGGGAGTATGCTCCCTGGCCGCGCCAAATACGCAAGGCTATCATTTCTATAGTAATTAAATTTCCGAATCTCTCTATAGCGTACGGAGGAGTACGTATTGCGTACATTTATTTAGTGTTTACAATATTCGGGTACGGCTAGTAGTTAACAAGAACCATGGTGGCGCGGCCAGGGAGTATACTTCCCAGCCGCGCCACATAAACTTCATTATATTTCATTATTCGTTGAGGTACAATTATTTTTATTACACGTTTCGTATAGTACATTTAGCGTATTTTTTATATATTATCTAGAAACATATCTTTTTCATTTTCCACTGTGGCGCGGCCAGGGAGTATTACACAAATCCTGCACTTTTCCTTCCGGAAATTGGGCAATTTTCCCATCCTGGACTATTCCTCATATTTTTTGTTATGCTACAATGTATAATTATATCACTTCTGATCCTATTGATAATACTTTGAACCTAAATGAAAACTAATCTGATGATGATGAACAACTCTAAACTCATACGTTATATATATTAAACATACGTTTATCTTTACTGACCATAGGCAAATCAACACGTGTACCTCTCACTAGTGCTGCCTCTGGTGATTTTTTTTTTAGATCTTCAGAGGAAAAGATTAACACTTTTATGCATAGATTTCAGTTTATAACAAAAAAATAAAATTTATAACACATAATTGTTTGTATCAAGACTTACAAGACAACAATGAGTAATGAACAATTTCACGTTTTCGAAATTTTCAATGAATTCAAAATAATTGTACTCTTGACTATATAAATGTTTGTCTGTGTAGATACGACAGCTCCCACGAGCCGGACGTGTGGCTCAGCGCGCGCGTCGTGTGGGAGGTGCGCTGCGCCGACCTGTCGCTGTCGCCCGCGCACCGCGCCGCCATCGGCCTGGTGCACAGCGACAAGGGCATCTCGCTGCGCTTCCCCAGGTACGGTACTAACAAATATTTACCAACAGCGCCTGCCTGTCAACGTCATTCGAGCACCAAAATATCCCTGAAGCACTGTAGTGAGAGACTGTGACACTCGTGAGTTTCTGTCACTTATTGTGACACATGTACTGATACTTACGAGGGTGTCTGACTCTCGATGTGTTCTTGCTTGGTCAGGTTCGTGCGCGTGCGTGACGACAAGGCCCCGGAGCAGGCCACATCGGCGCAGCAGGTGGCGCAGCTGTACCTCGCGCAGGACTCCGTCAAGAACTGCTCCGGCGCCGCCAACACCAACCTCGACGACTTCTACTGAACAGCTGCACGCGATAAGCGAGCTGAAGGCGATAGCGCCAGAGGTAACCCGCGAAATTCGAATGTTCTTGGGTTTTTGCCATTTTCAGGTCAGCATCAGATTGTATGTTGATCAAAATATAATTCGCATCCGTAGCAAATATGTATTAACAGAAAACAGAGTTACAATCATTAAAACCATGAATACAATTATCTGAGCGTGAATTGGGCTTCAATAGGGTAATTTGAACTTAGACAGTTGTATTGATGATTATTATACATACAAAGTACATAAGAACATCGTGGGCTATCTTTGCGCATCCCCCATACATGTGACAGAGACAACGCTCCACTAAACCAATTAATCCTGTAACTCAATATGCCATACATATCGAGTTTCAGGATAAATTCGTCATACCTGAGTGACAGTCTGCTTGTAACGCTCGATGTGTTCGTTGATGTTCTCGATATTTGTGTACTGAAGTTAGGGACTACATTTATGTGTCATGTAGTGTAAGTGAATTCATGAATGTATAAATATTATAATTCTTGTTTAATAAAATGTGTATTAAGAAAAGACGGCACTGTTGAATCAATAAACACAAATGATACCGCAGTAATTGCAATGAAGTTTTTTTATTTTCATGTCATTAACTTACAAATAATTACATTACACTTATTTTGGGCTATTCCTACGTTATATCGGAGATGTGATAGTTCTGTGATGAACAATAAGTTATATAGAATATTAGTATAATTTCATTGTTATTAAACTAATCGTAGAAGTTGTACTCGACAGATAATCTCATTTGATATGTTTCACATTTGTTTAAATAATTTCGAGTCACAAACACAACCCACAGTATCTATGATAAATGCGAATTTAATTTGAGCAAATAATTATAAAAATATATTGAATACGTTGAGACGTCAGACAGCCTCGTGTCTTGAGCATCCGTTAAGTATTTGAGCTCCGCGGCGCATGTCGCGTCGACAATAAATCACAACAATTTGGCACAAGTTCCTTAAGTTAGTGTTATTGTATCAAAGCTTACTTACAGCTATCATAAGCACATCTATTTGCACTTATTTGGAATCCTACCATTCAAACAAGCTCGTCACTCATAGCTGCCACTCCCGCGAGTCTTACATCAACTGACATAATGCTCATGTCATTGTAAACTTAAAATACTTAAAGAAGATCAAAAAATTTAATACAAAAAAAATCGCATTAGTTGCACAACGCAAGGTCAAAAAGCTGCCGAAATAATGATTGTATAAATTGTTCAAGTCTAAACGCCGACTGCTCGTAATTACTAACTAAACTGGCCTTGTACGTACTCTTAATTATCATTAATTTATTACATTCATTGTAAATAAATAAAAAGATTATAAACGATACAAAATGTCAGTAAGTATAAAAAAGATTGTGGAACTTTATGTATAATAATTTTAAATTAAATGATGTTGTCACACGTGCAGTGTCCATAGAGTAGGAAGTTATTGTCTCTGACTACAACAGTGATTGAATTCGACAACATTTTATTCAAGACAAAAGTTTTAAAGAAAAATGACTCCTGACAGGTCAACTGTAATTTAACAGCTACAATAACTGAAATTCACTATGATCTAATTCAGTTTGTGGGCTATTTTTTTAATAATGTGAATAAGTCTAAGAACCATTATGAACGATTCCTAATACAACACCGATATGGCACGAGTTATTCAAGAGACAGTCATATATTTATTCATTTCGCTCACTTATCATACCTATATAAATACTTTGAATATGTACTTGTTAGAGGACAGTTAACAACTAGGCAAGAGTATATCGGTTATTTACAACACTACAAATTGATCACATTTCATCATATTAGACATCCACGTTACCTATCGACGTGCCGAGAGCCAGTCGTCGCACAGTACACGTTGCTGTACCACAAGCGACCATACGGTATCCGCGGCGCTCGCCGACAGTTACCACATATAACTATGTACTACACAATTAATGAGATTCTGATTAGCTTGATTGTACAAGTTGTGTCGGTGATTGTAACACGATTACAAAGCCGCGCCCTTTTAGTGGACACGTTAAATTTATTAGAAACAACTCTGAAACTGATTTACGGTCGCTACTAACTTATTCATAATATCTCCTTCAAATGACACGGTAGTGTAGTCGACAGCGCGGCCACACATACAAACAATTCCTAATATACCGCGTGCCGCTTTAATGGTGACATTAATTTAACACACGTATACGATTTCGCGTATTCATTTTATGAAAATATTTGAATTTCATTAAACGTTATTATTTATTGATTTATTTACAATTTTCTAAATTACCATCTTGGAGCAACCTGTACTTAAAGAACTGTAGAGCAAGAGGTCATTTGCCGGGGTCACGGATCATTTATATAGGCAAATAGAAGGAAAGCCGCGCAATTTCTTAGAAATTATGCCGCCG